>CM064326.1:167849359-177849359 GCA_032595735.1 Pelochelys cantorii | reverse complement strand
GATTCAGACTAAAAACTTTTAAATGTTCCAGAGTTAGCAATGGATATTTTATTTCACAAGGCTATTTTTGATAATATTTTATACTGTTGAGTTCATCTTCAATTTCACAATATCAGTGATGGGTTAGTGTACAGTATCGATGCCAGATTCTATATTTCCTACATCCTTTAGCTATGAATTAACTTTTTGCTTGCATCTGGAATAAAAGTTTAATTAATTTACTGTAAAAAGGCACAACTAATGAATCCTTTAATTAAAGGGATTCATTAGAATTCGCAATCTTTGAACCTGTCTGAGATTTAAAATGTTATAAATGTTACTTTTACTTTCTATTCATCACTTTAATACAGTTTAAGAGGAATGATGCAGTGTTAAATTTTAAATGACAGAAATGCAATTCCAATATCTCTTTTATGTGAACATAGTATTTTAGTTCTTCAGTTATATTTCCCAAGGGGGTATCTTGACTCAATATATTAAAGATTAATTGCATTAATAAAAACATACAATATTTATCACAGGAATTTTTAGGATGATCTATTATTGTACAAATTAGAAAACCAACCAACCAATTTTTAAAAAAAAAATGGTGGGGGGAGGGGGAAATGAGAGAAAATTTCAACAGTATACCAATACAAATTTAGGCACATTCAAATGTAGATATTCAAACTGCTCATAAACCCAAATGTGCACTTCATCTAATATTGTGATTAATTCAGATACACTGGGATGCATCATGACCTGCACTTTTGTTTTGGTGCAACAAAAGAAGTTAAAGGGCCACTGACTAATCCCCTTCTGTAAAGAAATCCCCAATTAATGTGGACACTAATGGCTCTACATCAGGGGTAGGCAATAAAATGGTAGTGTTCACCAGAGTTAGCCTGTGATGGGCTGCAGCCACTATATTTACTTGCACCTCTGCAGGTACAGTGATCAAAACTCCCATTGTCTGGGAATGTTGATCTGTGGCCAATGGGAGCTGTGATTTCTCATACCTGCAGAGTCTCAGGTAAATACAGCAGTGTTGGGGCCTGCCAGGGACTCACCCTGACAGATTGGATCTGGCCCGCAAGCCAGTATTTGCTCACCCCTGCTCTTCATCAACCACTTTGAATGCCCCTTTTTCCCCAGGAAATGGGGTGTGTCAGGGCATTCCAGGGACATGGCTAGCACTAGTGGCAATCCAGCCGTATCACTGGAAAATCAAAAGTCTCCGTGTTATTGCTATTGACAGAGAGATTCGGTATCAGGGAGATCATAATTTTCATACTGGGAGAAAAGCAGCGTAGGTGTGTAAGATGTGACACTTCACAACATATTTTGAATAGTTAATTATCCTATTTGTATGCATGTATTATTTTTGGAACTGACATTATAAATATGTATCTATACTTCAAATGTAGATATACTAGGTAATGCCCACTAAACAAGATGCTTTCAATCTACATGTGGGGAAGGGACTGTTCAGAGTAATGGGCCAGGAAAATCAATAAGGCTTAGGAGAAACTTATCTCCCACCTGGGGAGCGTTCGTGAGAATACTCTAGCTAGCCTGTAAGGGATGGCTGCTATGAATCTGCAAGGACATGTAACTATACCACATGATGCTGGGACTCCATCTTGGGATGTCAGTATTTTCCCTCAAACTGGTCTGGGAAACAACTTTTGAAACCAAGGATTCCTGCCAGATGCTAAAGCTATACAAGGCAGGGGAGTGATTTTATCTTGGTTCTTCATTGACTCACTGGACTCCTGGAAACACTTGAGGAACAAAGACTAACCTGCAGGAAGTGGTGGACCCAGGCTAAAGGGATTTTTAGCTTGTGTATGAAAGACCTGGGGATTCCAAACTGTAAAGCAAGTGCAGCAGGCCCCTTAAGAATCTGCATCCTGCTTGTATCATTTCGCAGGGTGAGAACCTGCTAATTCATAAGCTTAGTTTGAGTTTTTTGTTTGTGTGATAAGTATCTGCATTTGTCTGTTTGCTATCACTTATAATCAGTTAAAATCTATCCTTTGTAGTCAATAAAATTGTTTTGTTTTCGTCTAAACCAATGAGCTTTGACTAGAATGGTGAGGGGAAATCACTGCTTGGTTACCACAAGTATGCATTGTCCTCTTCACACTGAGGCAGACCAGGTACTGAGCTCATACACTGGTTAGATTTGACGAGGGAATGATGGCACTGCTCTCAGGTTCTAGGTTAGGAAACTGGTGATTAGAGACCCTACATATAACTGTAGCTAGGGGAGTTCCTACCTAGTGGAATACTGGTGAAAGTGTAAGCTAGAGGGCTTTGCAGCTTGTCACAGTAGTAACGTGAGCGAGAACCCACATTAGTGGGTCAGGGAACTCAGTTTCAGGTGTGCCCAGGGGAACCCATCACAATGCGACTTGGTGTTTTTTTAAATAAGTGGTGCATAGTATTATTACTGTTTGGTGCATGCAAGACAAATGACAAGGAATTTGGGGAAGTCAGTTGGGAGATGCATATGTAGTTATCATGCCTAATTCTAAAACAGAGCAGGAGGAAAATGAAGTAAGAGAGGATAGAGAAATGAGCAACTGTGCATAAGAAAATGGACATCAATAGGAAAGACTGTGCCAGTACCAATGATTCTAATAATCAGGTAGGAGATAATGATAGTAGAATGACTGTACCCAATCAGACGAGGAATCTGGGTGAAGCCAAGCAGAAACAACTAAGACAGCAGTTCTCAAACTTTTTGGGCTCCGGAGCCCTTTACATGAGTAAAAATTTATGTGGAGCCCCAGCGGTCCACTGATTGTATGTGTTGTACCTATCGATGTTTCCAGTTTGTCAACCTCGTGGAGCCCCTGGAGATATCTCATGGAGCCCAGAACAGTTTGAGAAACACTGAACTAAGATATCTGTTCACTAATGAGAGGAGCCTACATAACAAAATGGAGGAACTAAGACTACTGGAGAAGGAAGTGAAACCAGATAAAAGAACACTGTTCTACAGCCAAAATGCTTCTGAAATAAATGTAGTCAAACTTTACTAATTCTGGGTCACTGAGAACGAAAAGGATGCTTAAAATTGTTGATTGGCTCTAGTTTTCAAGATATGCTATTGGGTCAGTATATACGACCCTTGACTTGGAAATGGCGGAGGATAAGTGAGTTATAAAGGGAAGGGATCTCAATTTAAACCAGAAATGACTAAAATACATCTTTGACTGGATCTATGAATAAATCTATGACGGGGTTTGGACAGTACTTGCTTTTTAGGCAAAACAATGAATGATGCAATCTGAAGCTGGTATTGCATCATACATGATATGAATTGCATCATGTTATTCCTAGAAGTCATGGATGATGCAATCCTAATGAAGCTTACATCACTCTGCTGAACAAATTGCCCTATATCAGCTCGAGAAATCATACAGTGTCGTGCTCTCTTATTTGTCAGTGTTTGATTTTGCAAAGGGACATATTTCTGTTTAGCCAAAGTGAGCAGAGATGCCTCGTACTTGTGTGAACAGTGCAGATAACTTCTGCTATGTTTGTGGTGAAGTGACTTTTGCATCACAAAAGCGCAGTATAACCACTATGGTTAAGAAAGCCTATCGCCTTTATTTTGGCTGCAAAATTGGAGATCGGGACAAGAGGTGGGCCCCACACATATGCTGCAACACTTGTGCAACAAATCTTCGCCAATGGTTGAACAGGAAAAGGAAATCTATGCCTTTTGCAGTGCCAATGATTTGGAGAGAGCCAACAGATCATACCAGCAATTGTTACTTCTGCATGTTGCCTCCAGTTGGGAAAGGTGTGTCAAAGAAGAAAAAGTGGACTGTGCATTATCCAAACATTCCATCAGCTATATGCCCAGTACCCCACGGAGAAGGACTGCCGGTTCCTGATGCACCAGAATCATTCTCACTTGAGTCGGACGAGGAAGAGGAAGAGGATGAAACTTCTGGTCCTGAACCATCAATGTCACAGGACCCACATTTTCTCCCATCCTCCTCCTCTGAACCACACCTCATAACACAAGGTGAACTGAATGACCTTGTCAGGGATTTGGAACTACCCAAGAGTAAGACAGAGCTGTTGGGCTCCAGACTACAGCAGTGGAATCTCCTGACAGGTGATGTTAGGGTTTCCATGTTCCGTGACCGTCAAAAGGATCTTGTCCCATTCTTCTTCATGGAAGGTGATCTTGTAGCCTGCAACAACATCGATAGTGTGATGGCAGCCCTCAACATGGTTCACGATCCAGATGAGTGGAGACTGTTCATTGATTCATCGAAGACGAGTCTTAAAGCTGTTTTGCTGCATAATGGCAATGTTTTGCCATCAATTCCAGTTGGTCATGCAGTCCATATGAAGGAAACCTATGACAACATGAAACAACTTTTGAGGGGCATAAACTATGACCAACATCAGTGGCAGCTTTGTGGCGATTTGAAGATTGTTGCTCTCTTGCTTGGTCTGCAGACTGGATACACAAAGTACTGCTGTTTTCTCTGCGAATGGGATAGCCGTGCAAGAGATTCCCACTACATCAAGATAGATTGGCCATTCCAACAGTCATTGGAGCCTGGGAGGAAAAGTGTTCAGAATCCACCACTTGTTGAATCAAGGAAGATTTTGTTCCCACCCTTACACATCAAGCTGGGTCTGATGAAGAACGTTGTCAAGGCCATGGACAAAACACAAGCAGCTTTCAAGTACCTCAGTGGAAAATTTCCAAGGTTAAGTGAAGCTAAGATAAAGGAAGGTGTCTTTGTTGGTCCTCAGATTCGTGAACTTCTTCGAGATGATGCATTTGACCGTGCACTGCGTGGCAAGGAAAAGACGGCACGGAAAGCCTTCCAGTTAGTGGCAATAAATTTTCTTGGAAACAACAAGGCAGACAACTACAGGTTGTTGGTGGAAAACCTCCTCAAGGCATACAAAAGCCTTGGTTGCAACATGTCACTAAAGAGACATTTTTTTCACTCTCATCTAGATTTTTTTCCACCGAACTGCGGAGCAGTGAGCAACGAGCACGGTGAGCGATTTCACCAGGACATTGCAACAATGGAGAAACGCTATCAGGGCAAATGGAGCCCATCAATGCTTGCAGACTATTGTTGGACAGTGACAAGAGATGTTCCATTTAATGAATACAAGAGACAAGCCAAGAAGCGCCAAGTAGACACTGAATAGGACTAAACTATGTACATAATAGTTTTTTACCTTTTGTTTCATAATAAATTTTATTTATATAACCCTTCTGCTGATTTTTAAAGTGTTACATAAACAGGACAGGTGAAATATTATCATGTAAAGCCACCATAAACACATGAAAAGAGCTAGGTTTACAATTTATTATTAAAACTCTACTATCTACACAATATACATAGACGTAAAATGTAAAAACTTAAATATCTTGGAAACAGTAGCCAATCAGTTGTTTTAATTGTCATATTTGAATTCAGCACATCAAAATACATAATAAATAGCACATTTTATCTCTGAAGCAGACGACTTCTAAAAAATTGTCGACCAGTGGAATCATCATGGGATAGTAGTCATGACTCGTGAAATGAGGTTTAACAGCTAATTCGAGTTAAGGGGTTTACTTTGAACTCCTGTTTCAATGCCGCATGTAGACGCAGGCAGTTATTCCGGGCTAGTCAGTTTCCAAAATGGCGACCACCCGGGAACATGCTAATGAAGAGCGGGATATTTAAATCCCGCGCTTCATTTGCAATTTCAGTCGCCCTCATTAGCCTCCCTAGTTCGAACTAGGGGGCTAGTGTAGACGTACCCTGATTCTCTTTTTTAAAAAGAAAAGTTTGAAATCAAGGACCCTAATTTCAGACCTTGTACGCGCAGAATTGTATGTTGTATGAAATATTATTATTATTAATATTACTATGACTGATAAGAACAAATGTGATAAATGTAAAACCTGAGTGCATGCATTGTTTAGACATCCTATGCCAAGAAAACAGAAAGGGGAGCATTAGAATAGAGTAAGATCAAATGTCAATCAATGAGGTTGTCAATCATTGTAAGGTTACCATAATGACAAAGTGTTTTGGCACGTAGCTCACGTAAGTCACATCCACCAACTTACCTGTTGGAGTTTGAAAAATAATGTATGCACTTGTTATGATTCTCTTTAGCCAATCATTGTAAAGCTATGCAAATTAGCATTTTGAAATGAGCCAATCGATTCAAAGTAAAATATTATGAATATTCATGAGCCTATATTATAAAAGCCTGTACCACGCAACAGTTGGGGTTGCGTCGGGGCGTCGGGCTTAGGTATAGATCTAGCTTAGGGAGAGAGAGTGCGAGAGGTCTAGCGTCTTGTCCCGGGTCGAATGAGTGAGGGTTAAGTATCATCTCAGATTTAAGACAGGCGGAAGGCTTGTTCTTATATTCTGATAGTCTTCATTTAGTTTAGGTTTAGTTTAGATTAGTTTAGTTTTTAGGTAGATTAGATTTCGTCTTCGTGTTCGTCCATCAGGCAGCGTCGGTCTATGCATATCGGCCGTCGTCGTGTCTGTTCGGCGGGCGCGTCGCGAATTAGTTAAGGTTTTCTTTTAGGTTAGGATAGGTTAGGATTATTAGAGTCTAGCATCCATCGTCTGCTCCGGCCGCAACTGAAGAGTGGGAAGAGGACCGAAGACCAAACGCATCTGCGGAAGGCAGATCGGCCGTCTTCGCAATCTTCCCCAGCGCTTCGAGGGATCGCACAGGCTGTTCCTCTCCAAGGGCTTTAAATTAGCCTAAGGACTGAGGTCGCCTGACCAACGACCCTGTCACCGAGGGACTCCTGGTTGTTCCTCGCCCAAGGCTCTCAATCAGCCAGAGGCTTGAGGTCACCAGCACCACCACCATCGTCCTGTTTGCGCCGAGGACTCTGGTAATTATTATTAGGGGTAACCATAGGAGGACTGCCCTCCATGGTTATTCGATGTATGTAATTTAAATTTGCATTATAATATAGTCCTGTGGTTTAACTTTAACCATTTGCCAGTTTTTATTGACTGCGCCTAAAATCTCCTGATATTACGACCGGTGATAGATCCGAGTAGTGAGGACCTTAGTCCATCCCACGAGGATGTGAATCAACTGTAGCGTTCTCCGCTAACAACCTATTTTTGGATATCTTCTACTTGGGTAAAACTGAATAGCTCATGAGCACTCAAACCAAGGTTGCCATCTACAACCAGTTTTTCTGTGAGGTCCTCGGATCCTTGCTACTTACCAGTACTAAATCTAAAATGGCATCACTTGTTCTTGATTTGGTGACTGTTTGGTAAAGAAATCTGTCAGCTATCATATACAGGTGGACTGGCGGGGCTTAAGACAGCTTAAAACAGTGGGCTCCAAGGAGTCCACCCCCTGACTCCTTCAGGAGGCTACCCACCCTGCCTGGGCTATGGAGGGATGCAACCAAAAATTATAACTCAAAACAGGGACTTAGAGCCTAAAAGTTGGAAAACCACTTAGAGAGCAGGGAGGAAATACTAAGGGCTGTATGTAGACGGGAATAGCTAAGGATGTGGGCAGGGGGTTAAGCTAAGGGTGTGGGCAGAAAGCAGGCCTGCTCATGGGGGAAAGGGAGTAAATGGGGCAACTGCCCCAGGACCTGGTAATTCAAAAAGGCCCAGGGTTCCAGGCCACCTCCACTGCTACTGGGGTGGCTAGGGTTAGGCAGGCTCACATTTCAGTCCCCATTCCTAAAATTGTACTGTAATTTTTGTTGTCCAAAGGGGGCTGTGGTGCAATGAAATTTGAGAATGCATGTTCTACACAGATGTTTCTCGAACCTGTTCTTAAAACTCTCCTGTGATGGCCATTCCACTGTCTTTCTAGGTAGCATATATATGCGCCTATGCTAAAATAATAAGCCACAATAACTCTGTGCACACACAAAAAGCAGATCAGTGGACAGGATCATTAGAATGGAACACAGTGTGGGCTCTACCATAGAGCAAATCAAGTCTAGGAAGTCAAATGTCTACTGTAATCACTTCAATGTGCTCAGAGTTTCATGTTATTTTCACCTTCATAAAGCACCTAAATACGTGGCCTCGTTTTCAAATGTACTCAGACCTCTCCACTCACCTAAATTTCCACCTAGATTGTTAGGATATCAACAAAGTATCTGTAGTGTCTGTAAGTATATCCCTCTTTTAGGAGCCTCCAGCCACATACTGAATATAATTTGTAGCAACGAAATTATGTTTCATACCTTTACAGGTAGCAACTGAAAGCCTGTGCTGCCAAACAGAAACAATTTGCAATCATGTAGTTAAACAAGCCCCAACTGGCAAACTTTACTCTGAAGCATTTACTCTCAGGATAAAGCAGCTGAGTAGGACTGTGGGGAATAGATCAATTTAAACTATCTAGGTACTGCCACTTTAGAAGACCAACAGTATTTTATTGAATAGTAATTCTGAAATCATTATTTCAGAACTATTATTAAGAATTAATCATTATTTCAGAAAAAATAATTTCCAAAAGAAATAAATTCAACAGTAATAGGGGAAAAGACTATTCCAGTTGTAAGCAGCAAAGTGGAATGATTTGATAAACTAAAGACCACCTGAAATAATAATGAGTTCCTATCACTTGTGGGATTTGGTATGCTTGACATATTAAAATTGAGTCTGAAAAGGCAAAAAGTTACCATTTTGTACAACAATGTAACTAAATTATACTCCCCAAATGAGGCTCGTTAAGTGATCACTGAACACAAACACAAAAGAGCTAACCCTGAAACCTATTTAATAGCCAACCGTGGATAATATTCTCCTCACCAGCATACGACTGCATCAGCACTCAGTGGCCTGGATCCAGTAAAGTACTGAAGCAAGTGCTTAATTTCAAGCATGTTAAGAAGTCATAAGACTACTCATGTGCCTAAAGTTAAGCACACATTCACATGTTTCTCTGGATCAAGGCCAGGCGGCAGAGACATTTTATGGAAGACTTGATACTGAAGTCCTCAAATAAGTACAGCTAATATAAACCTAATGCCAGTTTAATCTGTATGAGAATGGCGGGAAAAGGCCTTTTGTTTGCATTGTTCTAGTATAGAGATTACAATAAAAGACAAACTTTAGGAGAGTAGAAAATGAAATACCAAATTTCTGGGGGGGGGGTTAATTATCATTATAAACTCAGGAATTAAGCCAAATAATCCCCCTTAAAATATTGTATAATGTCCATAACTTCACAGTCCATTTCAAATTGTATTTTTCTGCAAAGAAATGTGTATGTCAATGAGTTTCACAGGTTGCCATGCTGGGTTTTTTTTATTTTGGATTAATGGCAAACATTTTTGTATAATCAGGGTAACTTGCTAGTGCATTGCTGCTTCTGCAGATGATTTGTAATTTATGCAATTTGTTCTCTCTCATTTAATGGCAACATTTTTCATTCAAAGTTGTGCTTCCCTCAGCTGCAAAACTGAGAGTCATTCATTTAATATATGTAGATGGAAAACAGAAAGAAGGTCAGATGAATTGCAAAGCAGTATACTGTTCAAGGAAAAAGATATACTACACATTTTCTAGGGAAAAAACACTTGGACCACAGAAAAAGACGCTTTAAAAATATTATTTGGATCTACCATTAGGTCAAAACAAACAACCTCCTGAAAATATTCCTTTAGTGTATGTATTACACTAACCTGAGGAAAAAAATGCTATTCTCTTTCAAATAGTTGCATGGTCCAATACCCATACTGTTTCTTTTAGCAATAATTTTGCTCTGTTAACAGTAACAAAACAACTGTTATGCCATACAAAATAAATTAAGGTTGCACAAATATAGCACTAAAAATCATGAAGTGCATATGCAACTTTAAAGCTCTTTATTTTGTGTGCATGCATTTGTATGGAAGTCATGGATAGTGGGGGCCAAATGGTCACTGCACAACTCAGCAGCAATACATGCTGCCAAGCAGGATTAAGATCTAAACAACCTATATCTAAATAATACATAGTCAACAAATGATCAACAGTTTGCAATGCAGATTCCATAGGCTTTTCATTTCCCTTACGCTGACATGGGGGGGAAATCAATTTTAATCTTATTTGGGACAATCACTAAAGTGCATTAAAAATAATAACATTGAATGATGTTCCCACCAATATTACGCTTTTTACTAAATTATTAACAATTGTAATAGCATAAGGATGGATTGCCTACCCTCACCATGAAAAAAAACTTGGGAGTCGAGGTGATGGAGGCTGACTGTTCCTTTCCATAAGTCAATATTAGAACTATGTAGAACATAGAAATACCCCTTAACAAAGCATTTCAAGATTAGTTTCATTTCAAATCAGAAAGAAAACTGAAAATGTTTAACTCTACATGAAAGTTCCCCCTTTTTTTTATTCTACATTTCCAAAATACTCTTCAATAAGTAAATGCTTACCCAATAATGAGGAACAAAATCAGTATAGTATTATGAGGGCAGATTCACACCTGAACTCAAGCTACAGAAAGAAAACTCAGAACATTTTGTTGCAAATACAGGTAAACATATTTTAACTTATTCTTAGCTGAAAGTTCCAGCTTTGAATGGCCCCAGGAAGAGGACAAAACTGCAGCTACATAAAGTTCAGAAAACATTTTAGGAAACATTTCTTCAACAGTGTCCACATGAGTCTTTTATTTTCACCTCTTTTAAAATGGAACAAACTAAATTGTTATGGAAAATGATACAGGGGAAATCTCTCTTCATTTAGAACTGACTTCACCAGTGTCACTCAAATGATTTTGCATTGTAGTGATGCAGAACAGGAAGAATGCTGTTACGAATCTAGGTCTGTCATTTATTCCCCATGGAGCAAACTTTCAGGAATGCAGTGCCCTGACAATGATTAGTGACCTTTTGAAAAAAAAGTTATACACGTTCCTTCTCTGGGAATTGGAGTGGGGTGGGGGAGGACCCGGGGAGAGGCATTGGTTCTCTCTTGTTGGCACAAGCAATTGAATACCAGAGTGACTAGAAAAATGTAAAAGCATAAAAAGTTAGATAGAAAGCATAATGCTTCAAGTATTGAAGCTTCCATACTAAACTATTTTGAAGAGTTTCCTGTAATAGTTTAACTTTGTAAACAATGAGGAATTAAAATCTTGAACTAATGCTTAAATAGTTTAAAAGTCTCCGAGAGTTAGCAGTGCTAGTCTGTAACTAAAAGTTCATGCAAGGAGTAAAGAGCCTCTAAATTATAACTTTGTAAATCCAATAGTCCCTGTTTGCAGACTGACTATGCATAAGGCTCCATTTTTGTCATAGGAGATTTGGATTTCATTATGTTCATTTGTTCTTGTTTGCTTTGTTTTAATATGCATGACTTTTGACATTTTGAAATTGTGGCATTTGCATGTATACTAAATATTATGATAAACAAACTTCATTATAGGCCAAAAGTAAAAACCTGGATTTAACTGGAGTGTACAAAGCTGGTGCTTAGCAACATCTTTGCAGTGATGAAGCCAATGATCAAACCAATGCATTCTTCCTGGGAGTTTTAATTCACCAATGTGTTCTGAGGTTATTACTCAGCTGGACTTTGCTTCTGTGGCACTGTTTCTCCTTCCACCTCAGCACCTCATCTGCACTGAAGTGCCAAGGGAAACTGCTTCTGCAAAATATTGGAGAGAAAGCAAAGAACAGGGAGATGTATAAATGGAGAGCAAATGCATTCCACTGTGTTATCACCTTTCATCACCCGAGATAGTCACACAGCTGTATTCTAATAGCTGTAGCTGCTGTTGCTGAAAACCCAAGTAATAAGGGTACCGAGGATGAAAGACTGAAGCACAAACAGTGAAGGACGTGCAACTTTTGCATGCCTGAGTTTCCCTGCCCCACTAATTAATCTCTAAGATTACGTCTACACTGCAAGCTTCTTTCAGAATAAGCTTTTCTGGAAGAGATCTTCCGGAAAAGCTTATTTCGAAATAGCATGTCTACACACAAAAAGCACAACAAGATAGCGATGTGCTCTTTTGAAAAATAGTGTCCATACTGATTGGATGCTATCTTGCATTTAAGGCCACCCGGAACCAGTTCAGGCAGGCATTAGGTCAGCAGTTGCTTCTGGATGCTGCTGCCTAAGGCTATCTGAGACGCATGCTTAAAAGGATCCCCCTGGGCAGCCATTTCTCAGGTTCTTCTGCTTGCTTGCCTACCTCTCAGAGGGACAGCAAAGCATTTCCTCTGCATGCTCTGGTTGTCCTTCTTCAGGACACCACAGCATTCCTTGCCATGGAGCTGGAGCTGCCTCTGGGCACGCGATGGCCCCACACTGTGATGCTGCAGTTTCTGCAGCAGTTTTTACAGGCTGCCTTCATGGCCCTGCATGAGCTCGACTCTGAGCTCATCATTGAGAACCTCTGCTTGTGTGTGGGAGCAAGGCCCTTGCAACTGTACCCCACAGTGGAGAGAACTGGACACCAGTTCTGACTGGTGGGACCGGCTGGTAACGGAGCGGTGGGAATACCAGTAGTAGCTCCAAAACTTCCACATGAGGAAGGAGACATTCATGGAGCTGTGTGCCTGGCTCGCCCCTTCCCTCCGATGACAGGACAACCAGATGCGACCTACCATCCCACTGGAGAAGCGGGTCACCATCGCCATCTGGAAGCTCTCTACACCTGACAGTTACCGGTCAATGAGCAACCAGTTTGGTGCAGGAAAGTCAACCATCAGGGCCCTCTTCATAGAGTTAAGGGGGGGTTGGAGGTGCAGGGAGTGGGCTGGGGCGGGAGGGGGGAAGCCCCATCCCCAGGAGGTTCTGCAGTCCCAGCATCACACAGCCCTGAAGGGGAGGTGGCTTCTGGGCTGTTGAGGGGGGGTGGGCTCGGGGACCTCCCAAGGGCTCTGGCACCCCCTTTGAATCTCTGTTTTGTGTCTTTGTTTGTCTCCTTCTGAAGGGTAGTGAGGGCCATAAATACCATCCTGCTGCACAGGGTCATCCGCCTGGGAGACCTGGAGCCCATCAAGGCCAGATTTGCTGCAGGGGGGCTATAGATAGAACCCACATCCCCATCCGAGCTGTGCGGTATAAAAATCAGAGGGATACTTTTTGATGGTCCTGCAGATCCTGGTCGACCACCACGGAGTGTTCACAGACATTTTCATGAGCTGGTCGGGGAAGGTGCACAACACCCACATCTTCCACAACTCCAGCCTCTATTACAAGCTAGAGGCTGACACATTCTTCTCCAAGTGCAACATCAGGGTCAGGATGTTGAGATGCCTTTGTGCATCGTGGGGAACGCAGCCTACCCCCTAATGCTGTGGCTGATGAAGCCCTACACCTGCCCCCTGGACCCAAACAAGGACCATTTCAATTGCCACTTGTCAAGGGCCTGCATCCAGGCCAAATGTTCCTTAGGGAGCTTGAAGGCATGGTTCAGGTGGCTCCTGACATGCTTTGATGTTGGGGAGCACAACAACCCCATGGTGATCTCTGCATGTTGTGGTTTTCCAGAACATCGTGGAGAGGAAGGGGGAGGCCTTTCTTCCTAGATGCGGGGTTGAGGCCAGCTGGGAGGGATGGGCCTTTGAGCAGCCGTGTACAGCTGCCATCCACCAAGCCCATCAGGTGCGCATCTGGGAGGCCCTGAGGGAGAGTTTCTCTGAAAGACTCCAGTAACTCTCCCTAGGGCCTTCTCACTAGGGCCTTGTACCTTGCCCCTCTCTGTCTTTCCCACAACAACTCCTCCCTTCCCCCCTACAATCTTCCTTCCCTGCAGACCCAATAAACACACATTTTGTTTTGAAGAAAAAAAAGGACTAGTTGGTTATTTATTTGGGATACAAGTAACTGAGGAGGAAGAGGGGTGAAAATTGGGATATGGGGGGGATGAGAACCTTGGTGGGGGGAGGGGAGGCTCAGAACTGGAGCTGAGATTGGCACGTGGCTCGGATGCTTGTTCCACCGAGTGTCCAGGGACCTCAGTGACCTGGGAGAGCGAGGGGGTCCTGGGAGAACAGGGGGATAGACAGAAGGGGGGCTGGAGTGGGAGGAGGGTCAGGGGCTGGCATGTGAAGGAGGGCTGGTACTGGAGCAGGGACTGGGTAGCTCATCATCTCTCCAACGGTCGCACATATGTTGTGGCCTTGTTGCAGAAGCTCGGTCCACATCTGGTCCCGCCACTGCATGTTGTCCCAGACTTTCTAGGCTAGCATCTCCTGCATGTCCTGGAGGATGGACACGTGCTCCCTCATGAGGTCCTCCTGGACCCTCCGATGCCTGAGGCTCCCATGGGTTCACGTGGCTGTCTCCTGGCTGTCTCCTCCCTTCTCCCCCCATCCCATGGACAAATAGGCAAGGGAAATGGCTAGGCACACTGGGATCCCATGGGTGGAAGAGGGGCCTTTAGCTGCCTGAGCTTCCATTGGGGTCGCACATACACCTGCACCTGGCAGTGCTGTCCCCAGGAGCGGGTGGTGCCTCAAGTGTGCAGGCATGCCCGTGTGCCATGTGTGACACTCCAGAGTCTGTGTGCGGGCATGCCTATGCCCTTTTCCCCAGCCTTCTTCCAGTGGTGGCTGGTGGTGGGAGGTCATCCCCCCAGGGGGTCAGAAGTGTGGGTGGCCTCCCCAGAGCCTGTGACCAGGAGCCCAGGGGTGCTCCAGTGCTGCCTCCTGGGGCTGCGTGGTGCAGACTGGTGCTGCACATGCAACCACATGCACGGACTGCAGGGCAATGGCCATGTGGAGAAGGCCGAGTAATGATTCACCCCAGCCCCTTAGTGCCTGCCACCCCCACCCTGTGTGTGTGAACAACCAAGACCACTCACCTGATGATCCATCCCCAGTCTCAGAGGATGCCTGGGAGACATCCAGGCCCTGGAGTACCGGCTCCAAAGTCAGCGTGACAATGCTGGCCATTTCCTCCTCCTCCTCCTCCTCATGGGCTGGGACCCTGGGTGGGTGACGACGGACATTTCCAACCCTGAGTCCACCACCAAGGGTGTGGAAGGGACTGCACTGAGCCCCAGAATGCAGGAGTTGAGTTCTGCCTTGGAGCATCAGCTGCACTCCCTCGCCCTGGTATAGGCCTGCCATAGCTCTTGAACATTGCTGTGGGCCTGCTCCAGGCTCCTGTTGTGGCCCTTCGTGGCCAAGCTGTCAGCCATCCAGCCATATATATTGGTGTTACACTGTCTGGAGTGGAAATCCTAGAGGTTCTCCTTGTCACTCTATAACTCCAGGAGGACCCAGACCAGCATGGCGCACGCCTTTTGCAGCCCCTGGCAGGTTCCTGGGAGCCATCTGCATGCTCCCTGGGAGGGGCAGGAGGTTTTTGGAGGGTTTGTGGCTGAGACATGCTGCCCAGACATGTGGCACTGTGAGCTGTGCTGATGATGGAAGCTCACAGGGCCTGCTTCCTGCCAGAAGCCCTGTCCCCTGTGACTTCAGCTTTAAGAGCTGCTGAGAAACAGGAACTATAGAGTTGTGATGAGTGTGGATGGAGTGGCCAACAGGGCACCTGTGTTATTTCCTGGTAGCCTCTTTTTTTGAAATAACTCCCTATTCTGCATCCACACACACCTTTTTCAGAAAAAGCTGTTTCCTTATAGAATTCCTTGTAGAATGAGGTTTACCGCTGTCAGAAAAAGCTGTACGCTATTTTGACTTTGTCAAAATAATGGAAATGCAGTGTGGATGCTAGTATTGTTTTCCAGAATACCAGCCGTTATTCCGAAAAAAACAGTACAGAGTAGACACAACCTTAGAGTCATAGTATTGGTATCCTGCTTCCTCCCAACTCTGTATCTTCCAAAACAATTCTACTTGCAATCTTTCAGCTTGTTCCACAGGGAAGATAAGTGATCCTGTCATATGATATTAATATTGTTCACAATTTAATAAAAATCTATTTTGTATTAACACCATGTAGTAAGCCTATTGCTATCTTTAATATATTTTAATGTTTAGTATTTGAGTACTTTGATTTATTAAACATATCTCTATCTTAGTGTTTCTAGGAGATAAATGTTTCTGAGGGGTATTTACTCTACATAGCAAGATCATTGAAAAGGGTGGTGTTCTCTTTGTTTTTCTCCTTCCTGCTCTGTCTAGGCTTTTTTTAATCTATATGTACCTATAGTTTAAATATTAGTTTTGTTATGGTGCAGAGTAGCATGTTGCTTACTTCCAACCTTGAATGCAAAGGGCATGTCATTCCAAAAACTAAGCCCTTTGCATGTATTCATATGCATGTATTCATTCTGAAGTGAAGGATAGTGGGATTGAAAATGCTTTTGCAGCTTTCCCTAAAGTTGTCTAGATTGGATTAATATACTCTCCTTGGAAGCTTGTTCCACAGGAAACTCCCTTAAGCTGAAAAGGTTTTATCTGAATTGTCAAGATGTATGTCAAAATCACCAAGAACAATGAGGATCCTAACAGCAGATGGATTAATCCTTTTAAAAAATTTCCAGTATCCTCATCAGGAGGTTTACAGACCATTAGGGCTTTGGCTTTCCTCTGTCCTTCACTTCAAAGACTACAGGTATGTCTAGACTACATGGCTCCGTCGACGGAGCCATGTAAACTAGTTTACCCGGCATAGGCAAAGAATCGGGGATTTAAATAATCCCCGCTTCATTAAAATAAACATGGCTGCCGCGCTGTGCCGACGATCAGCTGATCGTTGGCACAGTGCGGCGGCCATATTTATTTTAATGAAGCGGGGATTATTTAAATCCCCGCTTCTTTGCCTATGCCGGGTAAACTAGTTTACACGGCTCCGTCAACGGAGCCATGTAGTCTGGACATACCCTATATGAACACATGCAAAGGGCTTCGTTTTTGGATTGACATGCCCTTTGCACTCAAGTGTGGAAGTAAACAACATGCTACTCTGCCTCTTCTTCTTATGTATTTGACTTGTCCTCATTCAAAATTAGCACACTGAGGGCATTGGTTTTGTTGATTCATCTGAGCTTGTCAGTCTCTGACATGCTGCTTGTTGGTGACTTGGATGTGATATTGGTTAGGCTTTGCATGCCAGATCAGATCGCTATAATTGTGGTGTGGTCATTTTAGGAAGCATCTTTTCCCTTACAACTGGGATTTTTGGGATGGAGACAGGGGATGTTGTATTTAAATCCAGGGAGGATTAATTTCTTCTCCAAATTCCCAGGGCGCAGAAGTTGCTTTCTTTGTATTTAGGAGTAAGTGGACAAGGTCCTCTGTGAGATGCCAGACCTGCCATAGAAGAACCCAACTCCTTTTCTGAAATAGTTAAATTGGTAATGTACAGGAGCAGGTACACATATGTAGCAGGATAGATCAGAGCTCAGAGCTCTTTCAATTAAGAAGAAGAAGAGCAGACTCTGCTGTAACTGTGCTGTTAGAGATTTCTGAGATAAAATGCCTTTAATTAAATTCAACAAATAACTGATAGCATGCACAGAAATTACCAACATTGATCAAGTTACATTGACTGATGTTTGCAGTCACTGATTGAGATCAATGTTTGATTAAATATTTATGTTGTAAGTTGTAGGCTGTATTGGGCATCTTAAAAGTAAAATCAATTAATTAACTATATTAATGAGACCACACAATTATTAACAGTCTGAATACAGTTACTCTGAGACTAGAATAAAGCAGCAAAATATTTAACTAACCCTTAGATAGCAATTAAGAGATTGCTTTTCAAAAGAGAAGCATGCCCCATTTACTATCAGATTCCATCCTCATGATCTTTAGTGAGTATATTTTGAATAAAAGTACATTCTCTTGTCATTGATTAATTTTATCCCTAGAGTTTTAGAAACTACTTGAGATATGCATTTCCACTTTCTCAAAGTGTAACTTAGCATACAATGTATGTTTATGTGGATACATCTACACATAACAGATGGGACTGAGTCTCAGAACCCCGATCAGTTGACTCAAGCTCAAAGGGCTTGCACAGTAGGGCTAAGAAGAGTAGCGCAGGCGTTCCTGCTTAGACTGGAGCCCAAGCTCATCGACTCAGTACTGTGCACTTGGGTATGGTTGCAGTCTACACATACCTGATGTGCAATTCTCTCAGAAAAACATGCTTTTTTTCTTTTACTTGACCACCCCATACATTCTCCACTTCCTCAATATGATGTTGTATTGTGGGGACTAAAATGTAACAGATTTTCCCTTCTCTTTCTCTGATAGGCGTGATTCATTTTTAGTAATTAATGAAAAAGAAAATAATTTAGCTCTCCAACTAATGTAATAAGGATGGCTTATATACTTCAAATCAGCTCCACATTGAGCCTTGATTTTTACCTCTGATGGAAAGATCTATACTACCAAGTTTTGTCAACATAGCAATTTTGTTCAAAGATGTAACAAAACCCATAGACACCAGTTGACACAGGTTTACCAGAAAACCCCTGACAGTAAGTGCAACTATACCCACAGAAGAACACTTTAGAAAAACTCCTTCTGACAGCATACACTGCATCTATATTGGAGGTTCGGAATAGCTACACCAGAAAAGCATTTATAGTGTAGACAAGGTCTGAGGGGTTCATGGTACACCTCAAGGTGGGGCATGCAAAAATCACCAAGTAATTTATTATATGATACCTATTCCCCGAGGTACATAAAAAACTAATTTGTATCACCTACCATCAGTCCTATCGGGATTTATGATAGCTGAGGGATAGGACAATTTCAGTAAAGCCCTAATGGTGGTGATAGAGAAAAGTCCTGGCACAAGAACGGATGCAAGGGTTCTGTGGCACTAAGGATTCCCTGGTGACAATCCTTCTGTGGACAACTACACCATCTTTGTAGGGCTGCTTCACGTTGGTAAAGAAGCACAGAGAGATCCAGGACAACATACTTAGCCTTCTAAATACATATTGGTTAATTTTTTTTCTCACTCACCTGTCATTTTAGCAAATACTACTGTTTTCTTCTTTAACAAACCGAGGATTTTATTTGCTCTGTCAGACTAACAACAGTGGTAATAACAACGACATCTAGGCACCTTAAACTACTTTTAAAACAAAACTAAGAACTTTCTGATAGTCCATGTGAAATCAGATCTCCATTGTTTGCAGAGATACACCAGGGCTGGCCTTACCATGAGGCGAACTGAGGCAGCCGCCTCAGGTGCCAGACTACGGGGGGGCGCCACTAGGACCCAGAGTGTAGAAAATTGTGTCTGCTGCTGGTGCATATGTATTCTCTCTGCAGTACCATGAGAGGAGTAGAACAGGAAGAAGGCAGAATTTAGACCTTTCAAAGTTTTGGCCCAAGCGAGGGGGCATGGAGCGTCATTTGAGCTCCACGCCTCAGGTGCCAAAATGTTGTGGGCCGGCCCTGAGATACACCCTTGCTTTAATAGAAGTTAGTAAATAAAATGCAATGAATTAACCAGGTTGAGTAGAAACCTGTCTGAATGCCACACCTGAGCTGTGTTTCTGCTGCTGTTATACATGCATCTGTGGATATATTTCTATTGCATGTGCTAGCTCACTGAGAACTATTCTCATTGAACTATATGAGAGCTGGAGACTTGGAAACTGTATGCCAGGAGCAGTCACTCTAGTGCAATATAAAGAGTTAAAATAAGCTCTCTAATTCCTACTCCAGATTCCCTTGCTTCTGCATCCAAAGACCTCATTAGTCCTTTTGGCCTCAGCATCACATTGGGAGTTCATGATCACCTGAATATCCATCATGGACTTCAAATGTGTTTCAGAGTCACTGCTTCCCAAGATAAAGTTTCTCATACTGTCAGTATAGCCCATGTTCTTTGTTTCTAGGTGGTTACCGTTATATTTAATTGTACTAAAATGCATATTGTTTGCTTGTTCTCAGATTGCTCTATATCATTGATCTGTCATCTTCATTGTTTATCATTCTGCCAATTTTTGTGTCACCTGAAAACTTTACCAGTTTTATGCTTTCTTGCAGGTCTTTGATAAAAAAGCTTAAATAGCTTATAGCCTATCCTGTGGGACCCCAGTAGAAACATACGCACCCAATGATGAGTCCCCATTTGCCCTTACGTTGTTTTATCCTCCCAAGTTGTTTTACCAGTGCAGTAAATTAATTTTTTGCTCCTGCTTTCTTTTCCAATTTCCCCCTCACTCTCCAACACAAACACACATGACAGCTACACACTTGTAAAGTGCCAAGATTCCAGGCAAAGTAACTTTGGAACATCCAGACATGGAATCTCAGCTTGTGTCATTCTAACATGACATGTTAACATTGAGGAAAGATTTACAAGTGAAGACTGGTTTAGTATGTGACATTATTCATTAAGTTCTTCGTAGTGCTGGCCAGTAAAGCATTAGTCCTCAGCCAAAAGTTAAGCCACAACCCTATATCTGTGTCCTTTAAAGCTCTGTTCTTGGAGTAATTTCATTACTAAACAGCAAGAGTCATTTTATAACATATGTATGTTATATGTAAAAATGTATAATTAATTGTTTTTATCAGAAATATATTATGAAATTTATCTTTGGATATACTACTATAACTAGTCTTTATAACAGATTTCACAAGGCCATGACGATTAACCTTAGTGACTCTTTTCCGTCTTCAGTGACCCTGTTCACAACATTAGTACATCCAAAAGCAGAGCTATCAAATTATTCCTGCCACCAAAATATGCCTCTTTTTTCCCTCTCTGTGAGTTGTTTGCAAACCAATTCCAATTTGTACAATGCACAATATGAACAAATGTCCATCTCTGGGTTGTTTACAAATTATTTTATTTCTACTAATTATGGGTTTGATTGGTCACCTACCTCATATTTGCACTCCTTCATTAGATGACAATATTTTTTAAAACAAACAGCGAATGAAAAATAATAAACATAGATTTTCAGTATTGTCTTCTGTTAACTGTCAAGGTATATAAACATTTACATATCCTACTACTCACACAACAAGTAATAGCACAACGCCAATGTAAATTGATTCACTCCTTTTACTTCCAAATTGCTCATGAAATTACTAAGCCAGTACTACCCAACTTCCTTGGCTCCTGGAAAGACTTACACTAACACTTAACTTTACAACCTAAATCATCCCATTGATTCCATCAACACAGTATGTAGAAGTCAGCATCAGTGTAAGTCTTTGCAGAATCAGAGCCAAAAAGCTAGCATCCTCCAGTTATATTTTCTCCTTGTTTCTGAGATTATTTTGGTTTCTCCAAAACATTAACATGGTTTTCCCATAGTATTTATACAGCTCAGCCTCAGAGAAAAAAGATTTGCAATATTCATCATCCACAAAACTCTAAAGGTCTTCCTTTCTCCTATCTTTGGAAAAAGAACAGTTATGCCAACATACAATCTAAATCGACATGATTTATTATGGTTCCTTTTGAAATGAGTGTCTGTCTACTTGATTTTCATGGTTAGGTGCCCCTTTCTATTTGCAAATATGGGTTTTGTGGGTATAAAGGGGAATGGAGGTAGAATCTGCCTGCACATGTTCAAAGGATGGATTTAGGCCAGCTGAAAATTTTGTCTCATGGTCTAGTTTTCATAAATATAAATGGCTTTTTTTTAAAGCTTCTTTTCTGTAATGAATAACAATATCATAAAAAAAAGATACAAAAACACACACATTTTGGAAATAAGGAAATTAAATACTCAGGATATTATTTGAAGAGAAATAAAATGTTTGTCTTGAAACCTTGTTTGTTGAAGTGCTGTATCAAGGAAAAGAGAAAATAACACAGAGAGAAAACAAGTAACCCAAATTGTTGGAAAAAAATAAAATTTAAGAAATCTTAACTCAACTTGTAATAGTGAGCAGAACAGTCTGCATCTAATTTAAACTTTATTGATAAAAAAAGTAAAAATGAATGTCAAGTCAAGTGAGTTAGGAGTATAATACTTTTTTGTAGTAACAACCCCTCCCACTATCCCCCTGGCATGATATAATTTATTTAAAACAATTCATTGTTTTCCCAATGGAAGAACATATGGATAAACCACCATGAAGGTGAAAAATGTACTATGAAATTAAAGACCAAAGGTGAGATTTGGACAGTACAGAGAAGAGAGATTTGTGGCAGCTTTATATACTCGTAATCTTAGGTTGCTCTAGGGGATGGAGACCCTCATACCTAACTTTAACAGCCCTAAGGGCCCATCCAAATTATAGCAGCCCCTTTGGCCTGCTGTACAGGCCTCAACACTATAGGATGAAGTCCCCCGTCCCAATTGCAGCACTGCCTCTGGTAAGACAGCATGACTGCTATCTTCTGCAATTCCTGCTCTGGGGGAATCCTACCCCATCTAGATAAGGGTCCATTAGGGTCTGTTTTATGTAGTGTAGAAGCAGAGGGGTGGATTTTATGCCTATATTGTAAGGATAGTCAGCCTAGACAGAGTGCACCTGAGGCATACATCTGTAGCCTACTAATTCACACTCTGTGGTGCTTATTATTCCAATGGTTAAGTAACAATCTATCACATGTCTAAGTGATCTGTGTAAATATGCTGAAAAATGCTGGGTGAAAAAAATGACTGTTCTTTCTCTCTCCTCCTGTGTTACCATGGCAGATTAAGGATTTACCAGACATTTGTTCAAAATCGTTATATAAGTCAAATGCAAGTGCAATGATGGCACACAGAAAGGATCCATTTCGGCATACTGGGCCAGATCCTCAATTATTGTAACTCAACACAGCACCGTTCATGTCAGTAAAGCTATACTGATTTATATCAAATCAGCATGCTTGGAATTAAGTAACCCACTATTACTGCTGATGGAGTATAGCAAATAATTCCTCATTCATTCCAATGAAAATTTGTTTTAGCATGGCCCCACCAACCCCTTGAAACTATCTTTGCTTTGATTCTTCTGTCAGATATTATTTCACCTACAGAAGAATGCTCCTGCCCCTTGGACTAAATCTCTCTTGTTCCTAATAGGTGACATCAACTTCGCTGCTCAACAATTTGAAGGTATTTACTCCTGTGAACATAATCTTATTGTTCAGTTGACTAGAGGGAAATAGATTTTTTGTGATTCTTTTCCCCCAGTATATACACTGTTTAGGCAGCCTACCAAGAAAATAACTCACTTGGAAAATAAGTAGAGCACAGAAATATCAGAGACACATTAGTTTTCTTTTAGTTTTTAAAGTTACCTTACAACAGGTAACTTAATACTTTCTCTCTCTCTCTTTCTCTCTCACATACACACACACACTGCACCTTAAACCTTCTCACCTGCCCGATTCCCATTAATCCAGCTCTTTCCTTTTTTTTATAGCACAACCCCATACACAGATTCAAACAACTCCCATTAAAACAAAACTATCAACTTGCAGACAAATATTTATTTCTTTCCTACAGATATGGAACATTGCTCTACATAATACATGAGCATAAAGCTCAGGATTGGCAATGTTCATCTCTGTAGGAATGTTCATCTCTGCATGAACAACAGGTTTACAGTTTATGATATGCAGCAGAGCCAGAAACAAGAAAGTTATATCTTCAGAAGGGTGCAGACTCAGGTCTTTCCATTGAGAAGGAGAACACTTGCTTGTAATTTCTCTTGCTTTTAGCTGTGTACATTTGAAAGAATAGTATTAATAAGCCTGCATTTTCAAGCAGAGGGATACAAAAATAGTCACAATAAAAAATAAAATATTCTAATATATATAAATGCGTATCCCATGAAGAATGACCTACAAAACTCATTTGCCTCTCATGAGAAATGCAGATATCTAAAACTTTTGCTAATAAAACCTTTATTGCATACCAAGACATTAATTGTTTTAACTGCTAATATGTAACAGTGCAAACTGGGCTGTTGAAGAATTTGTATATGTTACTCTACCATTAATGTGCTTTCATCCACATTTCACAGCTTAAAAGTCTCGGACAGGTAGTTGTGTTAGTTCATAACTTTAAAAACAGTGAGTAGTACCATAGCACCTTCCAGACTAACAAAAATATATCCGTATAGTATCATGAGTTTTCACTGGCAAAACCCACTTCCTCAAATGGGCAGAGAGAAGTGGGGTTTGCCCACGAAAGCTCATGATACTATATATATATATATATATATATATATGTATATATATATATTAGTTCGTCTTGAAGGTGCTACAGGAGTATTTGTTGATTTCATAGCTTAAATATAAATAAATACTTGCAGACGTACCTGGGGTTGCTTGGTTCCTTAATTCATTTTAGCGGGGGTTGGACGTGTGCGGGAGCTCAGGCTCAGGGCAGGAGGCTGAGGGGTGCAGGAGTGAGGGCAAGGAGCAGGGGTTCAGGGAAGGAGGTTGGGTCTGAGAGAGGTTCTGGGCAGTAGGGGGTAATGCAAGACTCAAGGCAGGGGATGAGAGACTCAGGGGAGGGGGGGGAAGGGTGCAGGAGACAGGGCAGGGGTGCAAGGGCTCAAGACAAGGGGTGGTGGGTGTGGGGGGCTCAGGTAAGGGGGCCAGGAGGTGTGGGGAGGCTCAGGGCTGGGAGCTCAGGGAGGCTGTTATGCATAGCAAAAGGATTATTATCATGGGCTAGATCATTACATCACAGCCCACTCCTGGTGTAAGGGGTACCTAGGTTTGGCAGCATGTGATTTTTGTTTCTGTGTGTGCAGTTTTGACAATTATTAATTTTTATTTTTAATTATTTTTATTTTTACATATGTGGGAAACTAGGGGGTAGGATTGGGATGAGGGTTGTGGCAGCATTGACAGCAAGACTGTAGGGGTTCCCAGCAATGACAGTGGGTCAAGAGGGTGCTCTCTACATGGCCAGTGGGCTGAGGATACCTGGACAGAAGTTGCAGGGAAGGCTGCAGTCCTGACTTAGTGGAGCACAGGACTACAAGGAGGTAAATGAGGGTGCTGCTGAAAAGTTCCTTCTTAGGGACCGCTTCCACTCTGGTGAGGGAGTGCTCTGGGCCATGACTGCAGAGTTGCAAGGGGTTGCTGACGCTGCAGCAGCAAGATTCAGGGAAGGCCGTGGTTCTGCTGGGGCAGCACAGAAACCCTTGGTCCAGGACTCCATGGACAAGTCCCCGGCTGTGGGGAAAGTCATCCCACTACTGGATGGCTCTGCCCCATGCAGAAGACATTGGAGAAGCAAGGTGGTCTACTGTGTGGCTTGGGCCTTATCCTCTGACTGTTCCTTTCAATGGCTCTCACCACCCCCACCGTACAAATTGTTCCAGAGCCCCTGTGGTTGTGCAAGGAGCCCTCCACATCTCTGCTGTCACATTCCTACTCGCTCCCTCCCATGGCAGTGGAGTCTCAGATGAATCCCCTAGCTGCCGTGGAGCCAGCAACATCCAATCCCTGAAGGTGCAAGGTGAAGTGGGGGGCTGTGCTTTGGGCTGTTACCGATGGCTTTTTTTTTCACTTTCAATGTGTCATCTGAAATCAACATTTACTGACACGTATCAATATAAATTGAATCCTGCCAAGCGCAGACGTACCAACTGCTGGCACATAGCAGGGAACAAACTGAGGTTCTGAGAGGAACTGCGTTTCCCCCTTTGCTCTGGGGAAAAATTAATGTGCTAACAGACTGGACCAGTAAGAGTTTATGTTCCCCTCCTTTCTGCCTCAGTTGCACTAGTGATTGTTTTGGGGAGGTGGAATTTGTGCTTATTCATTTTCCCTCCTCACCCTCTCCCAAACCACCTGCACAGAGGAGATAGTAGAGATCTTACAGAGACTGTTCTCTCACCCATATTGTGAGCCTCAAGGTCTGCAGTCCACAAAGGGGGGTAAGCCAAACAACAATCATGCCTTATATTTCTGGGTTTGTATATAATCACATTGAATTTGCAAATTAGTAAGTGAACAAACAAGCAAGGTCCCTGAATCACAGAATGTGCTTTGTTCATTTGCTCAGCATATGTAAATTTTAATTATTTATGTTACTTCATTGACTACTAGTAAATGCACTGAAATTTTGTAAAGCAATAAGGTCTTAGTGATGAGATCTCACTACAGCACTGCCTTCTTGAATCTTTGATGAGAAATGGAGAAATATTGTGTGTGAGAATTAGTCTGATTCTATTGCATTATTAACTGGTATGTTAGATTAATATTCAACATAAAGTCAGGCTGAAATATTTTTGACTTTACACTTTTCAGTGAAACTTCTCCAAACATATAAAATCATAGCCCACATTCAGTTATTTTAAATCAATGTACACTGGACATCACCGTCCAAAAAAAACCCACCCCTTTTCAAAATATTATTTATTGATGCTTTCTGTATGGTTATATAAAAAATTTCACAATTGCTAACTGAAAAAGTGCACCATTTTTACAAACCATGAGTAAAATTGCACAGAAAGTAAATCTATATTCTAGTGTGTTTCATCTAAGGGAGCAGAGATATGCTGACCAACACAGAAACAATGTGAAGAGTCACTGAAGCATGAATATTTCCATATTTGCTCCACTTTTATCCACTGCAATACATTTGGGTCAGATTCTTGGTATACATATTATTAAGAAGCTAAAATACAGTGGTTGGAAAAAATGTGTCCCTTTAAATCTTTCTTCTATCAGTCACTTATCTCATTGCACAATGTCAAAGGCACACACAATGTCCATAGACTAGGTTGTGTTATTGAATTTTCTGTGAACTGCTCACAGCTGAAACATTTTTCTCTATCCACATCTCTTTTAAAGTAGTAATTCCCTTTATGCCACTGCAAACTTAAAGCTGTACCTGTTCAGTATTTAAAGTTATGAATGCTCACTATGAACACCTGTCAAAGTTAATACCCATCTGTTTTCTTGAGAAATTCAAATCTTAATAACATAGAATTAACAGATGGAAAGTGTTGTGACCTGAACTCTAAACAGGTATACTGTACCCTTAGAGTCACCATAAAAAGTGAAATTATTCTTGATCATTCACATTTTCTGCTGTTCTGTGCCATCAATCTAGATTGATGGCCCATCAGTGCTGGGTTCAGATGACTCAGTCTTAGATATTGCCCATACTCAGGGAATAGATAATTTTTCATTTGAAATTGCTACAGTAGAAAAATTAAAATATATATAATTCTGGCCAATTCCCAACTTAATATAACTGTAAAGGAAACATGGGAGGAAGGATTATCTCTGGATGGGTGGATAAAAATAAGTCAGCTCTTAAACTGTATAGTGGCAAGGTCCAAATTCCATTACCCATAGCATATAAAAGGAAGTTCAGAATGAGAAATAGTAAGAAAAAGACATTAAGCAACTCAAAAAAGTCTGGTTAGTTTCTACAGTATTTCCAATTGAGTTCTCATCAGCTTTGAGAGCATTCTCAGGAAAACTAAACAGGAAAGCATGGGCACTCCTGTAACAGGAGATAAATTTTCTGAGAATATTTGGACATCTGTAAGATACTCCCTTATTTCATCTGCTGTCCATGTGATGCATAAAATGGGGATACGGTGTCCAACTGGATGGACGGGTAGGGAGGAACATTGGTTGTAGAGGCCTGTGTTCCTTATTCTGGGCACGCAATAAACCTTAATTTGTGATGGTCAAGGAGATTCTTGGCAGGATTAGATGGTGTTGAGAGATGTTGATGGTTGTAAGGTGTTCATCAGTCTCAGTGGTCAGATATGGGATCTCTTCTTCAGTGTGGAGGGTGTTAGCTGATAGATAGGGACACACTTCTGTGCATACTATTTAATACACATTCATTGGACTAGATTCTGTGCTACAACTCAGGGAAGAGAGAAGGAAAAGAGGATTGTCCTGATTTACCTGACACAGATGCTGGTGCAGATTCTACCATGTATCAGAGAGTCCTTTTGGATTGATCTAAATTATGACAGCCTCCCCACAGGTTTTTAACGCTGTTTCACAACCTTATATGTCCATATTACTCCATCCTATGAAAACTTTCTATCTTTCCCTTGAAAGGCCCCTAGAGCCCCTCCATATTGGGGATTGCGAGGAGAAAACACACCACAGGACATTTGTGACACCTTTAGGCCCCAGTGGCATGCTGAGTGTAAGATTTTGAGGCAAATGCTTCAACCCCACTTAAACCAATGGTAGCATGCAGAGTCAGTCAAGAATTTTTCCTTTTCCCTACATGACCAAGGCCCAAAAGGAAATCCTGAAGTTAATTAAATTCAGCATAATTTGATGAAAGGCTGGGAAGCTAGTGTGGCTTGTCCAGCTGGATCTAGTTTGAGATTCTGAAGACCTTCACTCCAAAGCAGGATTAATTCACTTGTGTTTTAGATTGGGGTTTTCAAATGGGATTCATATTAGTAAACTTGATATCTGAAAAGACTAATCTCAGCATTTCTACTTGACATCATCATATTCTTCTCCACAGTAATGTTGGAGTCCCCAAGACCATTCTCAGTTATTTTAGTGTCCATGCAGACACTTTCCAGATAGTTTAAGATCTCATGGCCACCGTGATAATTAGATGTTTACTCTAGGCTACTTCTGGTTCACTAGATATGGTTGTGCACACAAAGAACCTCAGTTTTGTATGGAAGTCATTCTCGTATCATAAGCGACAAGGAGTCCTGTAGCACCTTATAGACTAACAGATGTATTGGAGCATAAGCTTTCGTGGGCAAAGACCCACTTCATCAGATGCAGTCTCTTATCATAAACACTGAAGTGTCTGGTTTTTTTATAAGTTAGGGTGCTGTCCTGAGTGGAACACAGGCAGTCTGAACTAGTGGTCAGAGGAGAAATTAGGGGTCAGGCTGGGACAGATACCAGTTTAAAGTCTGAGACAGAGGGCAAAAGGAGAGTGAAGCATGCTCAGGTTACCAGGAGACTTGAGTGAGGCAGTAGGAGTCGCTAATGTGAGGAAAGCCGTCCTAAGCAGGGAGAACCCAGATGTTTGGACAACTTCCTGTTCCTGTGCTTGATTTAGATAGGATCTGGATGCCAGTGAGGCCCCCCAAGATTCCACCAGTTTGACTGTAGGACTGGAGTCCTCTGTAAGTTCAGGCAGCTGTTGGCAAGTGATTGGGTGGCATATTTGGAATTGCCTCATTCCGAAGAGCCCAGTGGACTAGGTAGGGATCCAGACCTATGCTCCCTGATGTTGCATGTCTTCCTCCTAAAATGAACTATAAATATGATGATATCATCGCTATTATTTCTCTTTGAAGTTTGCAGTAAACTACTTATTAATGGCTGAAGATGCATAATTGTTTTATATTAATCCATGTAGCTAATTACCAGGGATGCTTAGGAAATAGGAGGTTACTCCAAAGACACTATTCGGTACCCTAAGAACACCTGCTGTTAAGATGCTGACAATAGCCTGCCAGGGGGTCTATGAAAACTCTTGGGTTCTGATCCTTTCATCTCTGAACTCCTTAAGCTTCATCAGGGGAAGTTTGAGTCACAAAACTGAGGTCTCCAGATCCATTCTGGATCACCCTGATATTGAACACTAGATTATAACCTAATGAACTGATTCTGGAAAGGACTCGTTGCAGCTCTAAAGCTATCTCTACTACAAACCTGACCTAAGAACTCTATTCATGTCTGAATGTATACATAATTTTAATCAATATGCTCTCGTGCCCTCTTTTCCTTTTTAATAAATCTTAGTTTAGTTACTAAGAATTGGCTGTAGGTGTGGATTTGTGTAAGAGCTGAGCTGAGCTATTCATTAACCTGATGGGTAATGTGTCTGCTTTTTGGGGGACTGGTAGAACTTTTTCTATGAAGAACAAGATTTTCAGTAATCCTCATGATATCTGACTTGGCTGTCTGGGTTGCAGGTCAAGGCTGGGTTGCTTTCAGGGAACTGTATTTAAGGCTTAGAGGTAATCAGTAAGATGTTTTGTCACTGGCTTGGTGAATCTAAGTATTAGAATAACCAACAGTTCTGAGGATTGTCTACCCCATCCTTTACAGTTTGCCTAACTAAGCAATTTCAGTGTGGCTGCCCAGAACCCTGGTCACAAACTCTGCCTTCAGAATTCCTTATAGAACAAATTCTGGTTTTCACTCAGCTCTCATTACAGGCCTCATGGGTCTGGTTCAGAGGAAGGAGGAGAAGGAATGAGAAACAGAAATGTAGATCTTCAATCAGATGGGCTCGAAGAAGATAGGTGGCTGATTGGAGTATTTCATAAATGAGATTTGACTTAAGGGGTACGCATTAATTTCTTTCAGGTAATTAATGGTGCAGATAAGTAAAATTTAGATAATCTCCAACTGTATAGCTCCTGTAACTGTATAGATCCTTTTCTAATATGTAGTATACATATTGCAAACCAATACACACATTTTCAGTGGTAAATTTCGAAATTAGCCATTTAATTTGGTACAGTTTATATGCATGCTAAATTCCACCATGTACATTATCTATTGGACTTGTGGTCTATACCTACCATTAACACCACTTAACAGTTGTTAAATAGTATAATCACCTGTTATCTTGATGTAGCCTCAATTCCAATGTTAACTGCTTTCAACATGCTGCTCATAAACCATCCCAAGACTAGGCACTGTATGCTTCACTTGGAAGGAAGCTGAAGTGAAATGGTCTATGTTGTACCGCAGCAGAAAATGCAATTCAATGAAAAAGCTGAATACACAGGAGCATTTTGAATTGAATAGTGATATGCCCTCATTTTGTGACATTTTAATACTCAAAAAGCAGGTTTTGGCTGACTGTTGAGAGGACAGTTTAAAAACTGAACACGTTTTTCACTGACCACATTGTCTTAATGGCTCTGTTCTTCATGGGCATAATACAGAATGTTGTCATGCTCCAAATGAACAACACATGAACTTTTATGTACCATGAATATCTGCACTGTGAGGATACTTCAGAAAGCACTCTTCTTACTAAACATATTTTACTGGATTTAGAAATAAATATCTTTTTATCTTTTGGCAATTTTCTTCTTTTAAAACTTGTACATACCAGCGAGGAGGTTGGGATGAGGTTACTGTGTAATTCTAATAGCCCTGTAGAAGTATGATCTATTGACTCTATAGACATAACATTGCCTTGTGCTAAAGCAGGGTGGGCAATCATTTTTGACCACAGGCCACCTCAGGAGGAAGTGGGGGGGGACCAGGACACTTCCATGCTTCCCCACCCACAGATCCTGATTAGTCTGGGGGTGGGGAGCATGTGAAGTCTTTGTGTCCCCCCCCCCCCCCGCCCCGAGAATTGTCAGCTGTTCTGAACAGCAGGGGGAATACGCAATTTCTGCCTCCGCCCTGCAAGGGAGCGCCGCACTCGCTCAGATGGCGGTTGATTCTAAGTTCTGAGCCCTTTGCCAGGTGGGAGGAGACTTCACACACTCCCCCTATCCCCAAGCCAATCAGGTCTTGGGGGTGAGAGGAGTGTGCAAAATCTCCTCCTGCACTGCCCCATCCTGCAAGGTGCGTGCGATGCTTCTAAGCACCATGAACCCCTGGCAGGGCAGGGGCAGGGACAGGGCGGGAGGAGACTTTGTGCACTTCCCTGATTGGCCAGAGGTTGGGGGTAGCGCAAAGTCTCTCACTCCTTGCCTTCTGGCGCACGGCGATTAGAGTCAACCACCAGGGTTGACTCTCAGCACCATGCACTTCCCCGTCCCAAAGCCCTGGCTGGCCTGGGGGCAGAGGTGACAGGATATACACGGGCCAGATCCACCCAATTGGCAGGCCAGACCTGCGGAGGACCTTTTGCCCACCCCGTGCTAAAGTATGAAGCAGCTCACGTGGAACAATTCTTACTACTTGCTGGTCTACAGTAGCAGGACTACAGAGTGATCAGCCAAGTAACCACTTGCTGAATGGATAATCCCTTCTTCCTCCTTGTAGCTGTGTTGTAAAAGGCATGTCAGAGCACTCCAGCTGTTTCATCTTTAACTACTGTCTGGGGAATAACTGCTCCCTCTTTATGATAGGCATAAGCTTTTGCCCACACTATAGGTCCTACCACATTCCTCAGTGAAAAGCTATTGCACTTTTTTTGTCTCCCGCCTGCAGGGAGACCTACCAATTTTTGATGTCACAAGAATAAGGAGAAAAAAACTCAAAAAACAACTAATAGTCCTGCAGCACTTTAGAGACTAACAAAAAATGTAAATAGTGTCATGAGCTTTTGGGGGTACAACCCTGAATCAAAACACAGATTACTGATGGCATATAGAATTCTGGTGCTTTTTGTTCCCTCACACAGACACAAAGCACTGGAATGTCAAGAGGCAGGCTATGTCTACATTACAGAACTTACAGCCGCACAGCTCTACTGCTTTAGCTGGGCCGCTGTAAGGTCACCTGGGTAGCTGCTCTATGCTAACAGGAGACAGTTCTCCCATCAGCATAATTAAACCAAACCATTCCCAAAGAGCAGTGGTAGCTATATCAGTGAAAGAACATCTCCCACTGTCATAGCCTGTCCACGCTAGAGCTTTTGTTGGCAAAACTTATATTGGTCAGGTTGGGGGAAGGGTGTTCACACTCCTAACCAACAAAAATGTTACCAATAAAGTGCTACCATAAGTATAGCCTAAGTCTATTAATTACTCATCTATTAGTAATATAGAAATGCTAAAATAATATTAAAAACACAGTAATGCCAAAATAATATTCATAGTTAATCTTTAGCAGGATAAAAGCATAAATACAAAGAAAAGAACAGAAAAGTTTGGATTCATGACATTTTACTCTATCAGTTTTCAATTGCTTTACTCAAAGTGAATAACCTGGAAAGAAAGTTACCAAAATCTTCTCCAAAATGTTTGGGTTCATGGTTAGACCTCAATTTTCCAGAATTAGTATAGCATTAATACTTTATGAGTGATATTCTGCTCTCATTGAAGTCAATGATAAAACCCTAATTGTCTTTAATAGGAGTGGTAAAGATCCTTGCAGAAAGTAAAGTGTTAATTAGCATGGGATCTCCTTCTTCTCAGATTAAATTTTAATGAAAATTATTTCATTGTGTAGTTCTGACCTCAGTGCTGAATATCCCCAAGTCTGTGTTCTACCATGACTTAAATTTAAAAGAAAAAGAAAAAGAAAAAGTAACTCTCCCTGGACTAAGTGAAGGAAGATGTCAGGTTGCAAACAGGGATCAAATATGAAAAAAACTCTTTTACCAGGCATTTCTTCACATTCTGTATAAAACCAAAGATCTTTGAAAAGCTCCTCCTAAATGAAAACTTTGAACAAGCCCATGAAAAAACATAGAAAATGTGCAAGTATTAGGGTGCATCTACACAGCTGGGCTTAACTTGAAATAAGCTAAGCAAATTGATCTACGTCAATTGCGTATCTTATATTGAAATAGCTTATTTCAAAATAGGGAGCATCTACACAACACTTATTTCAAAATAGAGCACTCTTCCTCTGACTTCCCTTACTCCTTGTACAATGAGGGTTACAGGAGTCAGAGTAAGAAGTCCTCCAGCTTGACAGTAATTTGACACTATTCTGAAATAACTGCCTGCTGTGTAGACATGGACTAAGTTATTTCAGAATAGTGCTAGTTATTTTGAAATAGTGTTGCTATGTAGATGTATCCTTGTAGAAACAACAAACACTACTGTTAGACTATGGCAAAGGAGAAAGTTTACATTGATTTTTTTTCTGGTTTAAAACAGATCAAGGATAATATACATGACCAGAAATGCTAAAACTGCTTTGACAGTACTGAAAGATATCCCATCCCTATGGGTGTACCTTATTTTATCAGGACAAAAGAGGTAAATATATGAAACCAAATATGTTGCTGGATGCTACTAGGGTGAATTATATCCACTTGTCAATAACAATAACTTAGGAAATAGTACCAACCTTTGTCCATTACTCATTTCTCTCCCAAGGTACTCCAAAAGTCCAGACTCTATTGACGACTTCCATGTTGGACTGACAATTACTGATTCATCATACTAAAATGTTATGTAAGCAGAAATAGTAATACATTTTCATAACTGTTTTTCAATAGAACATTGGTTTTCCATGAAACTAATATTTTTTGCTAAAATTATATGCTTTACATGAAAAAAATCAAGTTTTTGTGAAACCGTTTTTGAACAAAACAATAATATGTTAGGACTTCGGTAGAAAACTTTTGCTTTCCATGTTTTCAACAAAAAGAAAAAAAAATTCCAACCACCTTTAGTAACAAAAGCTTCTGTTTAGAGAGTTGACTGAACTGGCTCAGTGAACTACAGTTAATTGGTAAGTAGAGAATATCCATGTAGTCTACTTACTATCAACAGCCATCTTAGTGTACATCTAGACTGCATTGCTATTTCAGGATACTGGAATATCAGTCATGCTATTCCAGTGTCACAGTAACCCTCCTTCCACGAGGGTTAAAGGATTTGTTGGAATAGTGTCTTATTTTGAAATTTGGCGCTGGCTACACTGCATCAAATTTCAAAATAAGCTCTTTCAACTTTTCTGTTGGAATGAGCTATGCAATTTGGAAATTGCATAGCTTATTCCAAGTCTGAATGCTGTCTAGATGCACCCTTAGATGTCACATTTGTAGAGAAGCCAAAATACTAAGGCGTCTTCATTTCTTCTCTACAAAGAATTCAAACCCCAGATGTGGTTAAAAAAATACACAGAAAAGTGTATTTATCTCATATTTGTCAGTAAATGATTAAATTGGTATTTAAGGCTGTTAATTCTTTTACTGCACAATATATATGTGAAGTAGAAGAAAAATTTGGAATAATGATGTAGTATCACCTGCAACTTTTAGTTACATACATATGCAATTAAAATTATGTGATCATCCATACATACCTCCTGAATAGCTGTATTTAACAGTTATTTAATAATGGGAGTCAACAGAAAAAATGTGTAGGATCCAGATTAAATGCATACTATTCTAAGGCTTAAAATATCTATATATTGATTTTAGATAATTTAAAGCACTAGATAATTGCAAGCCTGGACTCTAAGTTGCCAATAATTGCTGAGTAATATAATTTAAAATACATGTAAAATATAAGTATCTACTGTTTTTAGCTTTAGTTTCAGCCATTAAAGTAATAGTGCAAACACATACTTCATTTTTATTGCTACATACTGTAGAAAGGTAAGAGACTTTATAACTTTTCAAATTAGCATGTCAATATTTATTTAAAAGAGGTTCACAGTTCCCAAGAGGGTCCTTGAAGAAGAGGCCAGAAACATGGAAAATGGAGATCTTATTGCAGAGTGAAACTCTTGTCAATCATTTTCCTGGTTTCCTATAGAATTTCCAGTTTCATGAAATGGAATACCATCGTGGGGTAATGTTCTTCTGCTCCTCTAAGCAGAGGAAAAGCATTGTGGGAAAGATAACATGGAGGAGAAGTTTCTATGAGCAAGGTAAATATCCCATGACAATTTTCTGCTTTATGGCTTGGTGTCTATTATACAAATTTATGTACAAATTAATAAAAAGGAAGCAAAGTATCTCATTTTAAAAATTGAGGATAAAGCATAGGGAGTATGATTTACTCTTGGCTTTGTGGTCAATTTAACATGTTTATTCTGTGTTTTAGCCAACAAGAAACTACATAAGGTTATAAAAGTATTTCAGTTTTTCGAATGAGCTGGTAACTGATTCCCTAAAATTCTCCTCCCTTCAACAGTTAAGGATCATCCAGCAAAAACTGATTTTCTTGTTATATACTAAGACAATATTTTTTTTATTTCAGCCTCTACTTTAATACACAAAGTTGCCATACAAATATTTGTACATGCACTTCAAAGATGAAAAAAAAAATCCACTACTTGTGGGTGATAGTATGATAGAATGTGCATCTGCAAATGTCCATTTGTCCAGTTTCATAGGTAAAAATGTATGCCTATATGTATATGTCTAATGCTAAAACAGATATCCATGTGCTAGTACTTGCAAAATGCCAACACATATCGGTATACTTAATTTTAAATGCCCAGATTTTGGCTGGCCTTTGAAAGTGGGATAAAGGATCCTTACAGCCTTTGAAAAGTTAGGACACAGACTCTACTTCACTCTTTTTTGTACAAATTGCAAGAAATCAGACACTGTGCAAGGCGATTAGAGGATTTAATTTTTCCCCAACTCACAGATAATCTCAAGACTACAATGCAAGTTTCCCACTGATGTTACTCCAGCCATATGGGTGGGAATAGCAGCCACTGAATCTACATAGTCAGAAGAGTGCAAATGGCAGAGGGCCTTTGTTTCTTCTAGGGATTCATTTGTCCTATGGCCCCCTTAGTTCTCATTACTGTTTAATTTAACATTAATCACCAGGCATTCAGGCACCCCATCATAGGTGCTGGAACTACAGTTTGAACATCTCTAGTCTGGTACCCTTGGGACCTGACTAGCGTCAAACCAGAAAATTTGCTGAACCACAGGAGGTCAATATTGTCTAGCAGCATTACCAACACTTCCACTGGCTACTGGGCTTTAGGGCATGTCTATACTTGGGGGTTATTTCAAAATAACAAGGTGAGAGTCCACACTAGCAAACCCATTATTTCAAAATAAAGGGCTTGTTATTTTGAAATAATAACTCCTACTTGTGAAGAGGAATAAGCTTGTATCAAAATAGATATTTGAAATAATTTCCCAGTGTAGATATAGCCTCAGAAAACATTTAGGGGTATATTAGGGTATAAATAACAGCACAGAACTCTGAGAGCCAGGACTGGTGACTACTAACAAACTTTACGGGACCATAGAAAACGTGGCCACCCCCATGATAAGTAGACATCTGGATAAATAAAATCATGCTGGACCATGGATGTTGCTGGACCATGGATGTTGCTGAATTAGAGAGATTAAACTTATAGGAGTGCTGCCCAGTCCCTCGGCTTGAAGTGGTTTCCATCATATGCAGATTTACAGTTTGGTTCAATGGCTCTCAGCATATACACTATACAAATTGTTCCATCATCTCTACTCCCCACTTAATTTTTCACATAATTTGAATATTGATAATTATTGTTCCAAGGATCCTTCACACCAGCCTGGAATGGGTCAGGAACAAAGACCTCATCACCATAGTTTGAAAAGGTACTTTCTTGCATAGTCATCAATCTCACAACCACTGCACACAGCACTTTTTGCCCTGTGTACCTATGTGAATTCTCTTTGAGATGACATGGGCATGAACAGACCATTTTATTTTATATTTGTGAAAAACACAGGTTCTAGTTATAACTTTTGGAATATTATTTGCACATATCCTAGCTAAATATATATATTATCCTATAAGGGGCAAAGCACACATTGGAACTCATAGAAAAGCACACTGAAGGAAAAAATCAGAATGAGAAATTTCTGTTAGCAAATGAATGGTCACAATATGGGCCAGGACAGGTTATCTGACTGAGTTTCTATTCACCATTGTCTCAGCCAGGTACATTTGGGCAAGTGATTTATTACTGCTATATGCCTGATGTATCTGTAAAATAGGGGTGCTATCACTGCATCAGATTCTAAGGTGATATTATTCAGCATGGTTTCACTAAGGTCACACTTCTAATAATACAACTTCATTTCTCTCCCCTCCTCCTTTATTTTACAAAATGGATTTTCCTTTTCTTTTATTTCTTCTATTTCCCAGAGCCTGCGGTAGCTTTTCTAGATGCACTAATTCTTATGTCACATCAGTTGTCGTTTAGGTACAATAATTTTTTTTCATGTCTCTACTTTCCTTTTCTGCCTGCATTTACTATTTTCCTTTTAGCCCTATCCATTTAATACACCAGTTGCATTTTATTCATTTATTTACTTTTGCAAAGGAAATAGAAAAATAGCACGTCTTAGTCAAGGTTCCACTTTACTAGAGATGTTACTACTGAAAAAGTTTTAGTACCAACTTCAAACAGTGAAAGCGTGCCCATGAATGGATGTCAAGCAGTTACAATGATTATATTATCCCTGAGAGAAATGTCAGGGAAAAAGAAGAATCTGATATCTCACCGTAGAAAACAAAGTGGTCAAAATAGAAAAATAAATAAAATACTCTCACACTTTCCATTCCCAGCTTGTGGATATTTAAAAAAAAAAAATCCCACCAAGTTCACTTCATTGTGAGCCATGGAGTCCTATCATTATTTCTTCATGAATATTTGTACAACCCCTGGGTAATCATGGAAATGTCTGTGAATCCAAGAAGTTATAAAGTCTTAAAATTCATACCAGTCATATATTATTTACTAGTCTCTTCTCTAAAACCTTGCAGCCCTCCAGTCCATAAGCAGAAATAAAACCATGTGATTTAGGTGACTAGTTACAAATAGTGAATAGCTGACATGAATAATTTTCAAATAACACAGAGCCTAAAAATTATCAGCCAAACAATTTTCCACATACATATAAACAACAAACATGTTTAAAAATATAAAGGTCAATTTGACTGAAAAAGGTACTAAATTCATTATTAATATTATTTAATCATCACTACAAGAAACTTCTCACTTCCAAAAGTATCTTACACATGAGCAGCAATACTGGAATTCCCTGGCGGAACAGTGTGCATGCTGTATGTGGGGAATATAAACTGTGCAAAACTGGCTCAGAATAGGGTGACTAGAGTATATCCCCACAATCTGAAATGATCCTTATTAAGATGGCGTTATGATGGTGTTCTTCCCTCCCTCATAAATTTGAACCATAAAGGACCAACTCAACTCTCTCATTCAAAAACACAGCATGATTTGTAACAGCCTACTTTAAAATTTTGATCACAATGTTGTTTTTTACTATATTCTTCTCCCATCCATTCCCCAAGAACACACTTGAATCCTGTTTAAATGGAGATGCAATTCCAGTCTAAGGTGAGCAATGGAATAGCACTGAGCAATCCCTATTTGAACTGCATAGACTTGGGTGGCATTTTGTAACATCCTGTTTATGAGCCCGTTGATAGAAAATTACATGATTTGAACATTCTTGCAGTCAATTCATGAGATCTTATTGATTTATTTTCATATGGTCCTAACTATAGTTTAGATGCATTTGATTCACTATGTTTTATTCATTATCATCTACAATTTTTCATGGGACCATGCAGATGCATTGTTTGATAGGTAGGTAAATTGTAAAGCCCAGGACCCAAAATAACAATCTTTGTAAAGCTTTTCTAACCATCACCGAGTGAAAGACACACTTCGATAAGACAAGGCAGAGCTACTGTCAGGCACTGACAGTGCAGAGAAATATAGACAGATGGATAACAGATTAGCAGAGTGCTAAGTACCCTACAATTTATTGAAGCAAGTAGAGAGAGTTGAGTGGCAAATTACCTACAGTGTTCACAAAGCAGCAGGCAGCCCTGTTTGCCAGCTATCCAAATTGTTTCTGGGTAATTTGACACAATTCTACTTGTTGTGCTATTTCTTATGGGATGACTTTGAGTTTTGATCAGTCCCTGTTGTGCAAGATCTGTCCAAACACAAGCAAAACTTCTGAAAGAGATATTGAGGAACTGAATGCAAAAGATCCAGTTATTTCAGGGGGTTTGAACAAAGGAAGGAAAAAAAATGTGTTCAATTCTTTTAAGGAAATTTAAAAGAAATATTAAATGCCAAGAGGAGGAGGGGGAAAATAGTAACTCTGCTGTTTCCTAATGAAAGTATGCAGGGATAACTGACATAAAGTTTTTATTGTTATTGTTTTAAGAATGGAATTTGAGAACAAAGTGAGTGAGTTGATTCTGTGACGACAGTACTCATCTGAACAAGCAGCACAGATGCACAATACATCTACTTTTTTTATATGTTGCCCTTTTTTCCTGAAAACATAGAACTGTACACCTTTTAAATCACAGCAAGAGCACTGCTGCTCAAAATCTATAGAAACGAGCAGAGTTGATGTGCAGTTCTCTGAGATTAGACAAAATGATAATTTTGAATACAAATATGGATTTTTGCTCAAAGAAGTTTATGAAGCAGTTTCAAAAAGGCAATTATAGCATAATGCTGTGATAGAATTGTTTCCAGGGATTAAATATATCAAAAATTCATTTTCCTTTTATATGTGTACCAATAAATTATCCTATAAATTAACTCAGTGTTGCCAAGTTTAGCAGTTTAATTTCAAGTCTGGCAATATTTGATGTTTTTTACAATGCACCATCTCCTGAATTCATGTTGTTAGATTAAAATCTCAGCTTTTATTTTAAAACATCTAAGTTACATTCCTTCCTGGATGTAGAGAGAAGCTGAAAATGTGACCTGGGTGCATCCCAGGCTCAGGGTACATCTAGACTGCTTTCCTCTTCCAAAAGAAGAATTGCAAATGAAGCACTGATTAGCATGCTTCATTTGAATATCCCCTTCCAACCCTTTTTGTAGCAGAGGGTTTTTCGCCAAAAAACACAGCCTAGATGCCCCTTTTTTGAAAGAACCTGGAAACCTCAATTTTTAAGGAATAAGGGTTCTTTTGAAAAAGGGGGGTTTGCATGAAAACTCCCGTCTAGACTGCTTTTTTTTTAAAAAGGGATCGGAAGAAGATATGCAAATTTGCACCAAATGTGCATGTCTTCTTTCAGAAGCCCAGGGTAGTCTAGATGTGCCCTAGTAGAAGTACCCGCAGAGATCAGAAGACAAATAAAATGTACCTAAAATTAATTTTTTTAATCTCATTAATTTTAAGCCTGTGTTATGATTTTGAATACTTGGAGAAATGTGAGGCCACTTCCCTTCACCCCAGATGCATGCCTAAAGTTTTCTGTTTTATACTGTAGAATTTCACATTATCCACTGGAATATCCTTAACAAAAAGTTTGCCTAGTGTTATGAACAGAAAAGTGACATTATGGAATGAGAAAACTAGAAATTACCACTAGAAGCAGTTCTCTTTGGAAGCTCCAGATTTCATCCAAACAAACAAGGAAGACAAATAGTCATGGGAAAATTTGAAAGATCATTCTGCAAGGGACAGGTGGACAACAGGATGGTGAGTTGCATTTTTTGTGCTGTCAAGATGCAAGATTTCATGCTGAGATTGGGTAAGTTATTGATGTCAAATCAGTAGGATTCATTGGTGTTGGGTCAGATCAGCACTCGTGACACTGCACTGCAAGATGTCTCACTGTAGCTGACTTCAGAGAACTCAGAAATATGTTATAGAATATCCAAGTTACCTTCCCTGAGATCCTGTGCTCATGGGCCAGAAAGTAAGACAAAAGACCATGGGCCAGAAAGTAAGACAAAAGACCATTGGTTAGGTAAGTAGTATAACACAGAGGGGTTTGGTTTTATGGAACACTTCCATGGGAAGAGTGGGCTGAATAGTTGGGATGACTTTTACTTCAGTATAAAGGTGACCAGTCTTCTCAGGGACAGGCTGACTAGAATAGTCCGGAGGATGTAAAATCAAAAACAAAATGGGAGAGTAAAAGAGGGAAAATATGAGCACGCTGCAAAAAATTGAGATATTATGGACAAAAATCATCAAGGAAATGAAGAACACGAGGAGAAGAAATTCTTTAATTATCTGTATGCCAATGCTAGGAACCTTGGAACAAACAAGAGAAATGCTCATTTACAATCATAAATCTGATCAGTTGGTATTATGAAAAACTGGTGTGATGATTCCCATGATTATAATGTTAAAATTAATGGTTATAACCTATTCAGGAAGACTCAAATGGATAAAAAGGGAAAGGGAGAGTGGCACTTTATATACCAAATGGCATTATTTTCTTTCAAGTTATCAATGACTTGGAAACAAGTAATCATGAATCATAAATGCATATGGATCAATGTCCTAACAGATGAAGCACAAGATGGGGTATTAGCTGAGTTGGGTATAGGCCACCATATCACACTAGGGAACAGGATGATTGTCTCCTTCCACATCTATCTATAATGATTGGGGGAGGGAAAGCTGTATAATCAGAGGGGGTTTCTATATATGAGTAACATATGGTAGAGCTGGCCTGCTTTCAACACTAAAATATTATTGGAATTCCTGACTATTACAGATGAGAATTTTCTAACTCAAAGAGTGTCACATCCAATCCAGGAGAATGCTATATTAGACCTTGTCATGACAGATAAAAAGGAACTGATCGCAGAACTAAAATTACTGGTAACTTAATTGATCATGACTTGATTACATTTTAATGTGATAACAGAATAAAGCCCAGAGCAATGATATGTATACTGTTTTTTTAAAGGGCAAGTTTCATAAAACTTAAAACAATTATGAGCCAAATTAGCTAGAAGGAAGGATAAAGAATGTAATCAGAAAAAGGTAAATGATAGCTGGGAATTTTTTATGGTCACTTTAGAAGATGGCCAAAAACCCATATTCCCACATATAAGGAAGAAGGCCATACTGTTTAAAAAAAACACCTCATTTAAAGGGAAAAAGAATACAGCTATACAAAACAGAATATAAAACAAAGGGCAGAATGAGAAAGTTATTGAGTATAAATCAGATGTGAGGAACTGCACAACATTTATATGGGAAGCAAAGAGAGACACACAGAAATCTATAGCTAGCAGCAATAAGTCAAATAAGAAGTATTTTGTAAAGTATGTTAGTATAGGCTGTACCTCCCTTAACTGGGACTCTGTCCAGCAACATCCATGGTCCTGCAGGAGACTCCTAGTATAAGGAGATCGGGCAGCAGGGCAGGAGTGTGTGTGTGTGGGGGGAGGGGGGAACGCAGAGGGACGTGACTCAGCCAGGAGCCCCATGTTGGTGGGGTGGTGAAGCATGGAGTTCTGGCCCCTTCTGCTGGGTGGTAGCGGGGGGGCTGGCAGCGGCCACACAGTCCCAGCAGAGCCTCAGCCCCAGCAGCCTCAGAAGCTGCGGCAGCTCCAGAGCCCTGGCAGTCCCAGAGCTCCAGCCTGGGGAGCCATGGCCGGGCCAGCAGTAGTGGGGCTCGGATGGAGTCCTAGCCAGGGGCAGCACAGGCCATGCTGGGAGGGACTTCCCCTTGTTCAGCAATTGCCCTTGCTCAGGACCAGTCAGGTCCCAAGGGTGCTGGACGAAGGAGGTACAACCTGTAACAAACAGAATCCTAGGAATGGCAATGGCCCATTAACTAGATGAAAGTGATAGAATTATCAGTAATGATGTATAAAATGTAGAAGAGTTCAGAATAATTCTATTCTGTCTTGCAGAAAATAATTGATTGCTTGATAACACTATTTCCATTCCACTAGTATCCCAGGATAATGATAAACAGCAGCTACTTGAGTCAGACATTTAAAAATCAGCAGGTGTGAATAACTTGCAACCAAGAATTCTTAAAGAGCTTGCTAAGGCATTTACTGGACCATTAATGGTGACTTTCAGTAAGTCTTGGGACACTGGGAAAGTTCCAAAAATACCTGTTGTGCCAATATTTAAAAATGGTAAACAGGAATAATATTGATAAATTGAAGAGGGTTCAGAGAAGAGCCATGAAAACAAGTCAAGATTTAGGAAACATGTTTTACACATATACACTCAAGGAGTTCAGTTTATTTAGTATAGCAAAGAGAAGGTGGAGGAGTGAAAATTAAAGTCAGTCAGTAAATATTGACGAGGGGGGGACAAATATTGTTATATTGTAATAACAAGCAGAAAAAAGTATAGCATGACCCTATGGCTGGATGCTGATACAAGACAAATTCAAACTAGAAAAAAAGCTCTATATTTTAAAATAGTAAGAGTAATTAACCATTGAAACAATTTATCAAGATTTGTGACACCACCAATTTTTAAATAAAAATGGGATGTTTTGCTGAAAGATATGTCCTTAGAATTATTTTGCCAACATTCCATAGCCTGTGTTAGACAGGAAGACAGACTAGATGATCACAGTGGTCCCTTCTGACCTTGGAATTCATGACTCTGCAAAACCTCTCTCTTACTCACTCAATATAGCATAGGTGCAACTATAGCACTGTTTGCCATTAGCATCTTTTACCTGTAGCCAGACAACAAGCACTTGGTGTTCTGACTGAATTGGGTTTCTCAAACTTTTTGTAACATGCCTAACTTAACCTTTTAAATAAACAATAGCAAGAGGCATATTGCCACTTGGGAGATGTGCAGAAAAGTTCTCAAAATGCAGTTTAAATGATACTATAAAAATACCTTTTACCTGTATTAGTGCTGTCAGCATCAGTCAGTGAGAGATTGAGAGACAGAGTCACAGTGCCATTCAAAGATGGCCCTGACTGTCAAGAGGTCAGATGGGCCAATTTGAGGTAGTGTTTGGTGAGCTAGAACTTGCTGTGCCATCCCATTTACTCTCATTACTGAATTATTAGAAGACTCATCATGCCACCCTAGAAAGTTCAACATTCACCTCCCACTTGAAAACTTTTACATTAAACCATGTACAATACCTAGAGGTGGTTAAACCTTTAATTCCACAATTTACTCGCCAGGAAGCACATATATAATACCTCCCCTATCCTCCCAGTACATGTGAATCCTGGTGATACAATCATGGGGTGCATCTAAACTACATTCCTCTTTCAAAAGAGAAATGCAAATGAGGGAAATCGAAAATGCAAATGAAGCACTGATTTACAAATCTCATGCTTCATTGGCATAATCTCTTCCGATCACTTTTTCAGAAAAGATTTTTTAAAAAAAGCAGTTTAGGTGGGGTTCTTTCAGAAAAAAAACCCTTTTTCGAAAGAACCCTTATTCCTGAAAAATGAAGTTTACAGGGTTCTTTCAAAAAAGGGGTTATTTTCCCCGAAAGAACCCCGTCTAGACTGCTTTTTTTTTTCCAAAAAAATTTCTCCTGAAAAAGCAATTGGAAGAGATTATGCAAATGAAGCCCGAGATTTGTAAATCAGTGCTTCATTTGCATTTTCGATTTCCCTCATTTGCATTCCTCTTTCAAAAGAGGAATGTACTCTAGACGTACCCATGATGTCCTAGATGGCAGCATAGAGGTTTCTGCTGAACCAGTTAATTTTTAACCCATTATTACCTTAACTCTTATCTCTACAAAGTTTCCTATTACCTGACTAAGGAAACAAAACAGTAACAATCTCTTATTTCTAAAACATTAACGTTTATTCAGTTCCTTTAAGATTCTTCCAGTCTGATCAGCAGTTTATCCATTAGTGTTTCCGAACCCAGACCCTACCCTCATATTTTCCAGCTAGATTTGCACATATGAGCCAATGCAAGAATTAATGCATATGTGAGGGAAAGAAAAGCTATAGTGAATGGGAATAGGCGTGACAACAAGATGGAAGCAGTGTGACCTAGTGGTCAGAGCAGAACCAGAGTCATGGTCAGGAGGCAAACCTATGATCAGAGCCTGAAATCAGAACAGAACCCAAGGGCAAAGCTGGAACTGGGGTCAGAAGACAAGCGAGCTCAGAGTCAGGAGTTTGGTATCAGGAATTCAGAGATGGGCAGAGACTATCTGGGGTTGGTCCTGCTTTGGGCAGAGGGGCTGGACTTGATGACCTAGGGCTGGAGCAAGGACTTGGTGGGAGGCAGGTCTGGCACAGCTGCAGACTCCCCAGCCAGACTATGTCTCATGATGCACCACAGCTATGTGACTGCCTTGATGCACCGCAGTGGGTCAGCAAAAGGGGAGATTTTGGTGCATCAAAGCAGACCTAGCTTGGTCAGAGAGTTAATGAGGATATGAGGCACCAGAACAATGACTCTTACGAACTATTACTGTAGCAGCAACTCAGGCAGACATCATATACTGATAAAAAATTGACCTTGAAATTAAGTGTTTTTATTCAGTTTGAAAATATTTTGGTTTGCTATTTGATTGTCCTAGGGGTAACTTTTGGTTTACAGGTGAAAGTTTCCAGTTCTTGAATTTTCTACGTAAAGTTAAAAAGACCCCAGTAACACCTTAATCCTCCCAGCCTCTCCTTCGAGAATCCAGAAAAAAAAAGAATTTATTACTGACCTATGCCAACAGTAAGCTACAACATTTCACTTAGTACTCCTCCCCATGCTGGCTTTAAGCTACTCTGGCTAGTAAGCAGGGAGGTGGAGTCAAGCCCCTGTGTACCGCTCTCCTTTCCTGCTCATCTGCTCCATGCAGGAAGCAGAAAACCAACTTCACTAGCTTCTAGGTGGGCCTTAATGAATGTCCAGTAGCCCATGTGAATGCCTGAGTGACCCTGTTACACCCTTTTGCTCACTTGTTTAGGTGCAAGGTAAGACTCACAATCAAACTCTTACTGTTTGGTTTCCCTATTGAACCAGACCATTTTGTGTTTTAATATGAATTCCTGCAATTTCAGGTATTTCAGCAATGGGAAGCATACAGGTTTCCACACAGATGGCAAGATAGACCATACATTTCCCTGAGATTGTGGTGCCACCCACAACACTTAAACACTGATATTAGGGCCATTTCTCCTGGTTCTGGTGCCCTATGCACCCCAGCACTGGTACCACCCTAGGGAGGAGGAGCTGAAGCTATAGGGGCAAGTGGTTGCTAACTCTCCTGGACACGACAACTTTTACTGTAGTGAAGTCTGGGCCAGGACAGTTGGCAACCTGGAGCAGGGCTGGGAGGAGGCACAGCCAGAGGAGCAGCAGGTGGCCACACAGCCAGCTGGAGAGAAGCAGCTGCACTCTACTCAGTCTTCCAGTCTGTGAGGGCTTCTGTCAGGTGAGCAGGGGCTCGGCACTGAGCCCTGTGGGAGGTGGCTGGGGAATGAGGTAGAAGGCTGCCAGGGGATAGAGCTTGGGCATGTCTGGAGCCCACAGGTTGCACATGATTGCATAGGACACCATGAAATTTGGGGCAATTTGATGCCCCACATTTTGTGGTGCCCTATGCAGCTGGCATGTTTTGCTCATAGTTAGGGGACAGTCCAGCTGATATGATGTGAAGGTGTCGCATTTATTTATTCTGAAATCCTTACATTTTCAAGTCTTTTAAAGGTCAATATGCATATGCGTTTACAGCAATCAACATTTTTGGTGGTATTACATCTATGTTTTTGTTAATTACATTTCAAATACTTTCCATCTTTCTGATAACATGGATTTCAATGTGTTCTTTCAGAAAAATATTGAAGACCAGACTGCTGTGTTTAGAAAAGGTCAAAGACTGATATTCTCATTTTTTTTATTAGTGCTTCTTCTCATGCTGGCTAGCTTTTAACCTCTGTGACATTCTGACTAGGGAGGAAAAATCCTGTCCCAAACATAAAAAATGTGACCCCCGTTGCTCTCAAAAATGAGAATATGGAAAGCAGATGATCTCATCTAATTCAGACAATTACACAGCTCTATGAATGTCCATGTGTTTGAACATTTCTAGTTGGAAACTTTCATACTAGCAAATGATATAGCTGATAGCGACATTATTTGTTATCTGGTGTTGTCATTCATGATGAGAGATTCTGAGTGCTCCACACAACATCTATATAAAGTAGCACTGAAATGACGCTATCTTTTAGCATATTGTTTGGAGCAGCAAATAATCTGTGCAAAACGCAGTGCATGATAATAGCATGAGAAGTCATTTTACTACAGAAACCAGGACAACCCCCCCTTTTTTTCCCATGAAGAACAATGTTAGATCTTTCATGTCCACAGTAGGGTTGTCAAACCTTCCTAAAACTATTCTGGAAGTCCTCCCTCCCTCCTCTGCCCCAACATGACATAATATCATTTTCTTAAAATCTCCAGGATTGTTTTCAGTAATCACCAGGAGATTGAAGACAATTCTGGGAGATTCCAGGTCAGTCTTGGAGGGTTGGGAAAACTAGTCCACACATGAAAAAAAACTCCCCACCCTTTTAGCTTCTCATCTAAATAATGCTAGGCCATGTCTACATGGGGTCAGGAAAGTTATGGTGAATCAACTAAAGTTAATGCACCTAAGTTAAAATCCATTAAGCCTCTCTATCATGGATGCTCTCATTATGTAGTAAAGTAGCCTTAGTGTGCTGTAACTCCACAGGAATATACAGTTTATTAATTTGGTGTGAGATTATGAACTCTCTTTGTGTCAGGCTACAACTCCATTTTGAATGAGTGGCCTGTTTTCTTTATAGTCTGTTTGCTCCAATCCCTTGCCCCAGCTCACAACCCCCTCCTTCACCCAGTCCCCCACCCCAAGCTCCCTTCTGCACCAAATCTCCATCCCAGATGCTGCACCTCTTCCATTAATACTACGGAAGAATCCAGCCCTTGGCCACATACCAAATTCTTCCACAGGTCCCTCCATCAAAAATTATCACCCACTCCTCATGTAGCATTTTTCTCCAATCCATAAGATGCAAACCAGCATGTGGTGGCACATGAGCCATGCACTGTAATAGAAGTACTCTGGACTCTGTCATCATTTGAAAGAATACCCTGGAGCAGTGAAGAAACTGATGTAGAAAAATGCATTTAGCATTTATGGTTTTCTATGATCTGTACTGCCTTGTGTTTTACCCGATCAAGTGTAAAAGAACACTAATGTATTAGACTGTGCCAAGTGCACCACATATGTACATGCATGTAGTCACTGCTTCACCACTTCTGCATGCTCCTGAGAGAGTTAAACAATAAACTGGTGTAGGGGTCAATTGCAGAAGAACTTTGTACGTGCCAGTTTAGGGGTGGTGAGGCCTGCATTCTTTTCCCCCCTTTCCCTTTTCCCTATATCTGATGAGCCAGAAGCAAGTCTTTGAGAACATATGTCATTGTAGCAAGAACGAATTGTAGATAAGGGCAGGAACATAACAATCTTGTTTATCCTAAAGTACTAATCACGTAAACAGGGCCAAAGAACAAGTAGATCCAGAACAGAACCAGATTAATAACTAACAGCTAAGCCCTACATCAGCACGTAATGAGTAACCCCTGGAAATTTCCAAACTGCAAAACAAGGCAGGAAAAACTGTATTTAAGGCTGCCTCAAAGCCTAGCAAATTGGACCTCACCGATGGGCTTTGGGTACCGGCGCCTCGGAAGCTGAGACAAGGGGTTCCAGGCTTGCAGGAAGGGATGTAAGATATGCCGCTTCTTTGTTATATTGTTCTTCCAGTTATGGGGCACAGCTGTTAGCTGTCAGGAAATAAACTACTTGTGTTTGACAGATACCTGTGTGGCATCCTTTGTGTTTTGAGAACCCAGTGTTGGACCTTAGACTTACTCTTGCCAACTACAACTGGAAGCTTCACACTTTTGGGTAGAGTTCTGGTAGAGGATGTGTTCAAGGACATGAAAATTTGAGCAGTCACTGTTACATCCAGAAGGGTTAGATAACTGAGTTTCAGCACTCACGAGGAGGTGCCAGATAGATGATCTCCATACTGAGTGTGTGATTGAGGGAAATGGGGGATGGTCACTAGGGTCTATGACAGCATTAACCTCTCACCTTTAGTGGATTCGTTTGAACTCTCCTGAGTGTCTTCATAAACCATGAAAATCAATTTTCAGAAAAATAAGAGTCAAGTCAATGGAAGTCAATGCACTATGCAAGAATAACAGAAGCAAACCATGAAGCAAACCTACCAGAATTCAAATGTGTGATTTCACACAGTCTCAGGATTTTGTACCTGATACTTAGAAATTCAAAACCATCCTTTAGAGCACATATTATACAACCATTGTTACTTCTACTGGTATGTAGTAATCAGGGAAAATGAAAGAAAACAGTTATAATTAGTATGGCAAGGGACAGAGCAGAGCTGTTCACATTCATAGCTAGATTCTAATGTTCATATGAAGTATAGAAGAAATGTGGAACTACATGATCTTAAACTAAAGTGAGAAACCAGGTGCAATTTTATCTTCAGCATCTTCATATTTTTGCCATAGCTGTGGTCAACAACAATGCTTTTAAGCCAAAAGGAATATGAACTTTTCCCATTTTCCCCAGCCTAATTAAAACTCTTTTCAGTCATTTATTTATTTATTGTGCTTCTGTCTCAGAGACACTTTTGCTTGCATTCTTGTTTGTTAGACCTGAACTTACACCACCGAGTATCATTTGGTTAGCTTTATTGCAGCGAGGATGATATTCTTACTCAGACCATTCTTACACTCTTCACTGTAATTACACACATAATTGTGTTTTAAGAGTTTATTATGGTTTGTTTCTTTCAGTCCACTGTAGAAAAATTATCTTCCACTGCTTTCAATGATGCAACCTAGGATGCAAGAGATGAAGGGACATTGAAAAACTTAGTCTGTAACTAAACCTCTAGACTTGGTTGGTGGACAGTAGACTACACTGATAGAAGAATAATTTTCCTGAGCCTACATCTACACTGCAGTGCTATTTTGGGATACCACGTCTTTTGAGCGCACCCATTATTTTGAAATATAATGGACTCGTTAATCCAATGTCCTTGTAAACCTCATAGCTCAAATTGTGTATCTTATTTGAAGCTTCGGTGCAGTATAGATGCACTCTGGGAGAATATCTTGATGCTCTCATTCTCTCACTCATCCCCTTTACAGTCTTTTCATCTACAACACCTGACGGGAGCAATAGACACAGGTTTGCTACTAGTGTGCCCTTTCCCCCAAGGCCTCCTTTGTATCATGAGTAGATGAAGAATTCTCAGTAATCTAAAATCAATACATTTTCCAAGAAAAAATGCAGGAGAATTTGACAGCTATGCCTAATAAGCAGAAACATCAAAAGATGATTTTAGATTGCTATTCATGCATAGGACACACATTGCCTCAAAGGATAGTCAAGCACCACCCCTCAAAACTCAATACCTCTTATTTTGAATTTTCTAGCAGAATAAGGCATTAGAGCTTTTGCCAGCAATACATTCTTATCTATTGTAAGAACACCCATGATATATTTTTAGGAATAAGCTTAACTGATTCATACCATAATGGAAAGTATTCTGTAATGCACAGAAAACATAGCAGGACAATATTGTGGCCAGGACAATTTTCTAAATAAATTGGTAGTTTAAGAACTGTTAGCAGGCTGCATCTGAACTGTGGTCAGTTTTAATAGTTTAATGACAGTCACTTATATATTCAGTACTTCAAAAGATTTAGGTAAACATGTGGAAATGTGGTGTTTACTTGAACATGTGAAGATGGCCCCTGTACCTCACCTGAGGCTTGTGGTCCTTTATGTCTATCAAAATAACCATAAGACACCATGATTCATATTTATTTTCTTAAGGAAAACCCTCATCCATGTTCAAGGAAAATCTGTTTCTCCAATTTGGCACCTTAAAAAGGTGTGTTGAAGACACTTTGCTTTGCCCCCAGTATTTAGTCCTAGCCAAATGACACAGATGGAGAATATGCTATGAAAATATGAAGCAAAAATAAACTTGACAACTCATAGAAAAGTAAATGCTTAGTCAACTGGATGTAGAGACATAGTAATAAAGCACAGAACCCTTCATCTGGAAGATACCCAGTTTGAAAGCAGCTAAATTGATAGTGCTTGAGTATTTCTGTCTTCTGACAGTTGTTTGATTATCTATGTAAAATGAGTTGGTGGTCTGTGAAATGATCACACAGCTATCATACCTGGTACCCTTGTTGGCAGTCTGAGCAAAACCCTCACAAAGAACGAATTCCCTTCTCAGCTTCTGAAGTGGTCCCTGGAGATCAGTTTAATTCCCTGAGAACTTCCCCTCCAGATTGCTGCCAAAACCTTGGATCAACTAAAGAGATGCGTTGCCAGGATTTACAGTGAATATTATGATAAAGTGGGAGCCTAATCATATGATCTCTAGCTTCTGCTTTGTCTTCAAAGAAGTTCATTTATAAAAAATGAAGTAACTTGAAAAAAAATAAATCAATTAATTTTACACATAGATTGCTGTGCTAATCTGTATCTGCAAAAATAATGAAGAGTCCTATGGCACCTTAAAGACTGACAGAGTTATTCGGGCATAAGCTTTTGTGGGCAGAAACCACTTTGTTAGAGGCATCTGATGAAGTGTTTTTTGTCCACAAAAGCTTATGCTCAAATAAATCTGTCAGTCTTTAAAGTGCCACAGGACTCCTTGTTATAACAATTTAATGGAGAAGATGAAAAAAAACTACAAGATATATTACTACTTTTCCTATGGTTATTTCTTTCTGGTGCTTGGCTTGGAGCACCAATTTAACTAACAGATGAAGCAAAACTGCCCAAATATGTTTATTACGTATTAGCATTCAACCTTCTCTTCTGGCACTGTGATAGCATGCTGTTCAGCATTTTAAACTCTGCTTCATATCATTTTAAACACCACAAAATCCTTGATTGACTACTCCACTTCAGAATCCTGTTGCAGTGTCTTATGGTTTTCACTTTATAGCACTCCTGGATGCTATTATCCAGGTTTATATGATTCTATTAAATGGGCTTGGCTACCCTCTCACTGTACACTCAGATTTTCACTTACAGGAATATTTAATATGGTTGTATTATGTTCACCTTTGAAAAAAATAATCCTAAAGGACTTATTTATCTAGAAAACTTTGTAAATGACTGCCAAAAAAGACTGACATGAAATTTAGAACCTTGAAGCACTAGCAGGCTGGTGTAGGCAAAATAACCCAGTTCAACTTTACTAGTAAAATCAATATGCACTTTGTCTGTTGCTTAAATAGAGCTCTATATCATGCTATATTAAAATAACTATTTTAAAAAGCCTACTTTGACCAAGTGGCTTCTCACCCAAGAAAAATTGATAGTAGCAATATTTTCTTTGAGAAAAAAAAAGTTTCCACGCAGATTTGTTATTTTTTATGGTATGCGGATACTTGTGACATGGATTGATGCCAGTTAATTACATTTTTATACATACTCATTTTTAATATTTTAGTTTTGCTCATCTTGTGATTAATGGGGCAATTGAAGGGTAGGACTAAAATCCATATCATTCAGTTATTTCATGTCTGTAGTTGTTTTACTGCTTTATTTGATCTTCTCTTTGAGTCATGAATTTAATGTGTCTCAAAACATCAGCTTAAAAAAAAAGAGCAAACACATCATCTCAAAGAAAAATCTGCCAAAGGATGTGTGCGTGCGCATGAGCATGTGAGTGCCTATGCGTGCATGTGATTGAGCTGAGATGTGTGCATACATTCAGGAAAGTTGTATACTCCTAGGGTGTGTCTACACAGCACCCTTACCTTGAAATAAGCTACACAATTTGCACTACGCAAATTGAATAGCTTATTTCGAGATAATTTCAAAATAAGGCCCTTTCCAAAATGTCCCTTAACCCTTGTACAATGAAGTTTACAGGGACATCGGAATATCCCTTGCTTACTCTTAAGACCTCTGGTATCCCAAAATAGCTCCACAGTGTAGAGGTAGCCTTAGATGTGTATACCCTTATATGTCTGTAAAAATCACTTTGCAATCTCTCATCTCATGTAAATAAGCATAACTGCATTAGAGCCATATAGACAGGGGTGGACTGGCCCAGCAGGATACTGGGAATTTCCCGGTAGGCCGTCGACCGTAATATCCACTGAAAAGTTTCTAATACCATGGTCACCAACCCGCCAATCGCGAGGCGTTTGAGGGGCCCCCCTCTGATTTCCTTGGGGTTTCACCCCCAAGAAACCCCACTACCTACTTCCAGCGACAATGGAGGTAGTGGCAGCTTCCTGCGGGGTGGATGGAAGTCTGGCAGCTGCGCCTCACTTCCGGGGGTTCCGGAAGTGCAGCGGTTGCTCCCCTCCCCCAGGTCTGTGGTGGGCTGGGAACTGGCAGGGCAGGCAGACAGATGGGCGAGCAGGCGGGTGGGTGGGAGTCCCCAGAGGAGGCATGCACTGGGGCTTTTTCTCCTCTGCAGGTGGGGAGAGGAGTCGTGCACGCCAGGGCTTTCCCTTGCGGGGGAGAGGGAGTCATCCCTGGAGGAGGACCATGCCAGGGCTTCCCTCCTCTGCAGGGACAAGAGGAGGGGAGAGGAGTCCCGGGAGGAGGTGGGTGCAGGGCACTCCCTGCCCCCACTGGCACCCTGTCCCCTGCTGCAGACCGCTGCCCCCCACCCTCATGTCCTCCTCTGGCACCCTGTCCCCCACAAGCATCCTGTCCCCTGCCCCCACTGGCACCCTGTCCCCTGCCCCAGCACCCACTAGCACCCTTCCCTAGTACCATGTCCCCTGCTCCCACCAGCACAGTTGGGGCCATATTAGTGAGGCCTGGGGAGTGGGGTTTTTTCTTTTGCATCTCACTTGTGTGGCCCCAACTGATTTTTCTGTGAGTCAGTGACCCCTGATTCAAAACAGGTTCCCTGCTCTTCTCATAAATAAAGACAATGCAGAAACTTTTTGTGTTTGACATAGTATTTTATATAAAAATGAAGCCTGACCAACAAACCCCCAATTGGGGCCAAGCCCCCACCTGGCCGCAGCATCGTAACACTCCTGCACCCCTTCCCCCCCCAGACCCTACATCTGAGCCTATCATACACTGGAACCCCCTTCCCTGAGCCCCTGACATACTCCAACCTAAATTCCTACACTATCACATCCACAAGCCTGTGGCTTACTTAGCACCACAACCCTCCATCTGACCCCAACAATCCCCGGCCTGGAGCCTCCCCCCCCACCCCGAGCCAGTGTCCCCTTCTCCACCTCCTCCTGCATCCAAATTTCCTCCCAGAGCTTTCACCTTTCACCCCTTCCCACCCCTAAATCCCTCATTCCCACCCCAGAGCCCACATATCCTTTCTCAAGCCAGTGAGGGTATGGCTAGACTGCAGGAGTTTTTCCAGGATTCCAGAGATATCCCGGAAAAACTCTTCCACGTCCATGGATGCATTTGTTCTTCCACTTTTTTTAGTGGAAAAAATCCAACATTCAAAATGTTTCTGAATAAATCTGAGGCGGCTGAGGCCGTGTGTGTTTGTGTGTGTGGTCAGGCGTGGGCCGCTGCACTGGCTCGGCCTTGGGTTCTTTGGCACCAAAGTGAATAACTTCGCATTATGGTTGAAATCAACAGAACAGACGTGCGATGCACAATGCGTGATGGTGCATGATAGCAATGTGTAGGCCTGCTTTGTGCAACGGTGGAATCGGTGATGGAGTCGCTCGAATCTTGACTGGCGAGTAGAGAGTACGCAGTGGTTGGATGAGTTCTGTTATCTGTCGTTGTGCGTGTTTGGTTTTCTGTAACTGACAATAAATAACAGTGCGAGTACAGTGTAAACAAACAAAGATAGTGTGCGTGAAAAAGTCGGACGTTCTCAACCTATTTCCCGGGCCTATTTTGATTGCCAGTCCACCCCTTCATATAGATTTACAACAGCTGATGATTTGTCTCACAAAGTCTGAAAATCATAGCAAAGGAAACACTTTTGCAAAAATATTGCAAAAATACTATGGGCTCAGGTCACTTACACTTACTTTTACACTAATGTAACTGCATTCATTTCAGTGGAGTTACTACTGATTTACACTATTGTGTGTGACTAGAAAAACAGGCCATATAGTCATATACCCTGTGCTAGAGTTTATTGCTGTTTTAGCAGCCTAACCTGCACAATGGGCCACACTGATCTCCCCTCTCTTTTTTGCCTAATAAAGTACGTAACTGAATATATTTATGAAAATGTTAGTAAAATTTAAATTAACGTATGAAATAAGACTCCATCAGACTAAATAGCTATCTGCCCTGAATGGTTTACGCACATCATGCATCCTGGCAGAGGGCTAAACTAGATAATCCTTGTGATTTTGCCTCACACTATGATTGCCTACATTGCCTCCCTTGATAGTCCAAATACACCGTATGATCCCCACAAAGACCAAAGTAGCAAACTTGGAGTAGCTTCTCCAAGGGCTTGAGAGATGCTGAGCACAATGCAGCTTCCACTGACATTTCTCAGGAGCTCCTAGGGTCAAATCTGTCAGAATGAAAATGTGAAGGGAATAGACTTTACAAATGAAGAAGACACGGCTTTTTTATTTTGTTGGGTTGTAAAACTTTGCACTGTATTTTAACAACCCCAATCCATAGCCATGTCTTCAGTGTGGAATTTGGACTACAATAATGTAACATCTTTAGCAGTAATGCTGGTCTTAATGTGGTTAATTCTTTTTAGTCATTCCATAATTTTCTAAATGGCTATATTTTTGGGGCCCATCTAATCTATGATTCCATGGCTGTTATATCTGCTGAATTTCCAGGAAACACACCAATGTTCTACGAGAGGGTTTAATACAGAATTTAAAGGAGTATTCAGGGCTTTATTTTCTCACATTTATCTTTCTATCCCATTCATGTAAACATGGCATGCTTACAGGGTTTGTTGTATTATCTCACAATCTCTAAATATTCTGTAATTATTTTTCCAAGACATTGATTATGAGCATGATGTGAGATATGTATATGACCCATTGAAATGGGTTGTGCCCACAGAAGCTTATGATACTATCTACATCTTTTAATAGAAATGTAGCCGTGTTAGTCTGATCTTGCTCAAACAAAAGAGGGGACTATGCAGCACTTTAAAGACTAACAAGATGGTTTATTAGGTGATGAGCTTTTGTGGGCCAGACCCACTTCCTCAGATCAAATTCTGGAAGAGAACTGGCATGACCATATATACACCAAAGGAACACATTGTAAAACTGACAGCTCAGATTTAGAACAGAAGGAGGGTGAGGGGGAGGGCTAGTATCTATGAGATAATGATATTAGGGGTGATAATTGGGGAAGCTATCTTTGTAATGGGTAAGGTAACAAAGATAGCTTCCCCAAATATCTAAGAGTGATTCAGATTCCATCACTCTTTCTCCAGCTTGTGAGAAGCAAAAAAGTTTCTATTGCCAAGCATTTGAGCCTTATGCATCTTCTGTCATTGTAAAGGAGGCTGTAGCACCACCTATTATACAGGTGATAAACATTGCCCTCCCATCCCTTTTTGTTGCTTATACAGTTTTGTCAGATTGGGCCAACTTTTTTCCAAGCGGCATGTTTGCCTCAGGTTGAACTTATTTGGAAAACGTCAGTCAAAATGCTTCAGCCCTTTCCAAGAATATAGATGGGAAAAATTAATTGTTTCCTCAGGTTAAATTCTGGTTACTTTCACTTTGACTTTGTCTTTCCAGTACCTCTATGTGGTTGCAGGACACTGAACAGGACTTTCCCTGTAATTGTAATTCTGTAACTTGGGGCTAGACCAACCAGGGTACTGGAAATGTAGCCCTGAATACTCCTTTAAATTCTGTATTAAACCCTCATTCCACGAGGTGCAACAGTTAATTTGAACTAAAGACTTGGTTCAAATTAACTTTTAAGTGCCACGTATAGCCGTGGGCAGTTAGTTCGGACTAGGGGGATTTAAAAATGGTGCCCGCCCGGGAACATGCAAATGAAGCCCGGGATATTTAAATCCCGGGCTTCATTTGCAAGTTGGAATGCCTACATAAGCCTCCCTAGTTCGAACTAGGGGGCTAGTGTAGACATACCCTAAGAGAGGAAGGAGCATCTTCATGGGCAGGCTTGCAAACCTAGTGAGGAGGGCTTTAAACTAGGTTCGTTGGGGGACAGTGACCAACACCCTGAGGAGAGTGGGAAAGTTGGATACTGGGAAGAAATGCAAAGAGGAATGAGCAAGAAAGGAGGACCCCTGATTTGAATGGAGAAGATGGGGCGATCAGCTGGTTATCTGAGGTGTTTGTACACTAATGCGAGAAGCCTGGGCAACAAACAGGAAGAAATGGAGGCCCTGGCCCAGTCCAAGAAATATGATTTAATTGGGATAACAGAGACTTCGTGGGATGACTCGCATGACTGGAGCGCTGTCATGGAAGGGTATAGACTGTTCAGGAAGAACAGGCAGGGGAGAAAAGGAGGAGGAGTTGCACTATACGTAAGAGAGCACTATGATTGCTCTGAACTCCAGTATATAAAGGGAGAAAAACCTGTTGAGAGTCTATGGGTTAAGTTTAGAGGTGCAAACAACAGCAGTGATGTTGTGGTTGGTGTCTACTACAGGCCACCGAATCAGGTGGATGAGGTAGATGAGGCTTTCTTCGGACAACTGAGAGAAGCTTCCAGATCACAGGCCCTGGTTCTCGTAGGGGACTTTAATCACCCTGACATCTATTGGGAAACCAATATGGCAGTACACAGGCAATCCAGGAAGTTTTTGGAGAATGTTGGGGATAACTTCTTGGTACAAGTGCTGAAGGATCCAACCAGGGGCCATGCGCAGCTTGACCTTCTGCTCACAAACAGGGAGGAACTAATTGGGGAAGTAGAGGTGGGTGACAACCTGGGAAGCAGTGATCATGAGATGGTAGATTTCAGGATCCTGACCAAAGGAAGAAAAGAGAATAGTAAAATACGCACCTTGGACTTCAGAAAAGCAGATTTTGACTCCCTCAGAGACCTGATGGTCAGAATCCCCTGGGATGCTAACATGAAGGGGAAAGGAGTCCAGGACAGCTGGCAGTATTTTAAAGAAGCCTTATTGAAGGCACAGAAAGAAACCATCCTGATGCGTAGCAAGAGAGACAAACATGGTAGGAGACCGGATTGGCTTACAGGGGAAATCCTTGGTGAACTTATGCACAAAAAGGAAGCTTACAAAAAGTGGAAACTTGGACAAATGACCAGGGAGGGGTTTAAATGTATAGCTTGAGAATGCCGGGGGGTTATCAGGAAGGCTAAAGTGCAAATGGAATTGCGACTGGCTAAGGATGTGAAGGATAACAAGAAAGGTTTCTACAGGCATGTTAACAAGAAGAAGGTGATCAGAGAGGGTATGCGGACCCTACTGGATGAAGGAGGTAACCTAGTGACAGATGATGTGGGGAAAGCTGAAGTACTCAATGCTTTCTTTGCCTCTGTATTCACGGACAAGGTGGGGTCCCGGACTAACGCGCTAAGTGACGCAAGATGGGATGAAGATCGACAGCCCTTAGTGGGTAAAGAACATGTTAGGAACTATTTAGAAAAGCTAAACATACACAAATCCATGGGTCTGGACTTAATGCATCCGAGGGTACTGAGGGAGTTGGCAAATGTCATCGAGGAACCTTTGGCCATTATCTTTGAAAAGTCGTGGAGATCAGGAGAGATCCCAGATGATTGGAAAAAGGCAAATGTAGTGTCCATCTTCAAAAAAGGCAAGAAGGACGATCCAGGGAACTATAGGCCGGTCAGTCTTCCCTCGGTTCCTGGAAAAATCATGGAAGGGATCCTTAAGGAATCCATTTTGAGGCACTTGGAGGAGAGGAAAGTGATTAGGAATAGTCAGCATGGATTCACAAAGGGCAAGTCGTGCCTGACCAATCTGATTAGCTTCTATGATGAGGTAACTGGCTCTGTGGACATGGGAAAGTCAATGGATGTGATATACCTTGACTTTAGCAAGGCTTTTGATACGGTCTCCCACAATATTCTTGCTAGCAAGTTAAGGGAACGTGGATTGGATAAATGGACGGTAAGATGGATAGAAAGCTGGCTAGAAGGCCGGGCTCAGCGGGTAGTGATCAACGGCTCGATGTCAGGATGGCGGTCGGTTTCTAGTGGCATGCCCCAAGGTTCGGTTCTAGGCCCGGTTTTGTTCAATATCTTTATTAATGACCTGAATGAGGGGATGGATTGCAAGTTTGCAGATGACACTAAGCTAGGGGGAGAGGTAGATACGCTGGAGGGCAGGGATAGAGTCCAAGTGACTTAGATAAATTGGAGGATTGGGCCACAAAAAATCTGATGAGGTTCAACAAGGACAAGTGCAGAGTCCTGCACTTGGGACGGAAGAATCCCAAGCATTGTTACAGGCTGGGGACCAACCAGCTAAGTATTAGTTCTGCAGAAAAGGACCTGGGGGTTACAGTGGATGAGAAGCTGGATATGAGTCAACTGTGTGCCCTTGTAGCCAAGAAGGCTAATGGCATATTAGGTTGCATTAAGAGGAGCATTGCCAGCAGATCCAGAGATGTCATTATTCCCCTTTATTCGGCTCTGGTGAGGACACATCTGGAGTATTGTGTCCAGTTCTGGGCCCCGCACTACAAAAAAGATGTGGACGCACTGGAGATGGTCCAGCGGAGGGCAACCAAAATGATTAGGGGGCTGGAGCATACAGTTGGGTCTGTTTAGTCTGCAGAAGCGAAGAGTGAGGGGCGATTTGATAGCAGCCTTCAACTTCCTGAAGGGAGGTTCCAAAGAGGATGGAGAAAGGCTGTTCTCAGTAGTGACGGATGGCAGAACAAGGAGCAATGGTCTTAAGTTGTGGTGGGAGAGGTCCAGGTTGGATATTAGGAAAAACTATTTCACTAGGAGAGTGGTGAAGCACTGGAATGGGTTACCTAGGGAAGTAGTGGAGTCTCCATCCCTAGAGGTGTTTAAGTCTTGGCTTGACAAAGCCTTGGCTGGGTTGATCTAGTTGGGATTGGTCCTGCCTAGAGCAGGGGGCTGGACTTGATGACCTCCTGTGGTCTCTTTCAGCTCTATGGTTCTATGGTTCAAACATGCAAAAAATAAACCTGAGACCAGGCAATATGGAGGAAACTTACCTGAGTCAACTGCAAAGGAGATGACTTCCCTATCCAGAGGGGAAATGCAAGAAGTAGATTAGGGAAAAGGAGTCCTGCAGGGGTTACTGGATCTAACATCATGAAAGGACGAAGATTGGGACTAAGAGTTGTGAAGACTGGGATAGGCTGGGCCAGGAGACAAGGACTCATAGGCTGAATGATTTGCAGAGGGGCTGACAGTCACCACGGGCCCCTGGAGAAGATATGGGCAGGGCTGGCTCCATGCCCCCAGAAACAGTGGGGACTTGCTAGAAATAAGTGTGACAATCTTAACCTTAATCATAATGCATGTGTAATAGAGAAGTCAAATTAAGGTTGCAGAGGCCAACCTTACCTCTACATTGCCTACCGACTGCTACACTTACCTTCATGCCTCTAGCTTCCATCCCAGACACATTTCTCAATCTACTGTATACAGCCAAGCCCTAAGATACAACCGGATTTGCTCTGATCCCACAGAGACAAACACTTACAGTATCTTTACAGAGTGTTCCTAAAACATAAATACCTACCTGGAGAAGCACAATATGTATTTCAGTACAGTATGTATTCAATATGTATTTTATTTAAATCTCTAATCTTGTTTGTTACTGGGTAACTCTCTCCTTTTGTAGTTCTAATTTCTGAGCTGCCCTTGAAGCAGAAGGATATTTCCTGCAAATTTATCCAAGAGTCAAAGTTTTAATAGATTAATTAAACTTGTCAAACTGTTTAAAAGCATTTTTCCCAAAGTAATTTATCACCTGTGAAGTAATGAACTAAAGTGCAATTGCTAATTACCTGCAGAACATGAAAAGTACAGAACATTTCACTGTAGGGTTAGCCTGTTGCATTAGCACATGAATCTGAACCATAACCCATCAGAATGTTTAAGGTGCATTAAGGAGGAATGTTAAACTACGACATATGCCCTTGAACATGAGAGCACTAGAAGTTTTGGGATTTGAATCATTTTTCATTTTTACCAAACATTGTAACTATCTTTATTTTATTTTTAAAGGGAAATTTTACTGTTCATGAAAGGTGATGGATTAACATCCAGGGGGCAGAATATGTATACCACTGCATGCTTCCCTACTATTTTCCCCCTCAGGCTGTTCTGGTACCACCTCTATCAGAAAACAGTGCAGCCTCCAAGCTCACTGAATCTTTTGCCTCTCTAGTCATGATATCTACAAGACTGTTACTTACAGCTTATTTTGGCGATAGTGGTTTTGTGTTGTGAACACTTGACCTTCAGAAAAAAAATGAGAGTACCCAACACCCATCAAATTGCAAAAACTTGTGAATTATCTTGACCTATATTGGATTTCTAAAAAAAGTGTACTATAAATGAAAAAGCACTATTTCCTACCATCAGTCCCCTGAGCCATCTAATACCTCCAGCTAAACACCATACCTTTAAGAGCCCAATCGGGGAGAGCGAAGTGAAATAACTTCCGGGGCAAGGTAAAAGTACATAACAGTACAGTCATAATCAAGACTCATGTCAGAGCCTCTTTCTTCTCCCACCTATTTATTTACGAAATTTAATGTTGTAACAATATATTTCAGGGCTGATAAGACTCTCAGTGTGCATTATATTTTAGCATAAAGATGAATGGGCAATCAGAAGAGGCCCCGTTTCTCTTTATACTTGTTATATTTCTTATTTTATTACTTCATTTTGAGTTTTAAAAACTGTTGGCAGAGGGAGCATTAATCTTTCCAAGAGGGCTATCCATTTTGTCAGCGATGTCTTGACGTTATGTGTGGTTCACATGTAACCCACAAATTTATTAATAGTTTTTGTGGGGGGGGTTGTTTTTTTTTTTTTTTACTTTTCACATTAAAAAAAAAAATCTCTCTTCCTTCCAGCTTGGTAGTAGTGATTGGATAACTATTTAGGTAGTTTACAGTCTCTTTCACACTAAGGTTCATGTTTTGTGTTTGAAACCTTTAATTCCAATCTCTTTCTTTCAGTATCCTATAAAACAATGGCAAGATTAAAAGGGTAGGCACCTTATCCTAGTCTCTCTGCCATTGCATCTGAGTTGTCAATGACAGTTATTTCTAGCTTTGAGAGCTGCTAATGCTGCAGGGTCTGTTCTTTGCATTTATTACTTCTGTTTCATGCTTCTCAATATTATAGTTACTATTTTCCAACATTGTTTCACCCAAATATCTGCTTCTCTTGTAAACAAAACAAGCTTGGTTATCATTGAAAAGGTGACTTGTAAGAAGGTCTAATTTTGCATAAACAGATTGGCTTCTTGTGTATGTATTCAGGGTCATAGCTTTTAAGAGCTAATATAAGATGATACACAAAGGAAGCCATTTGCAGTGCACAAGCATATTTGAATAGTCCTGCAAAATGCAGGCATTATTCTACGAATTCTTGAGCAGCATATTCTGATGCCATTTCCATTAACTGTTTGTACAGAGGCTGATAGACTTGCTGGGGATGGACAGTTTGCACTCGCAGAAGGGTGAGGCCTCATGTGGAAGGAGCAGGGTGGGGGCAGCCAGCTGTCAATGCCAGACTGTGCTGGATCCCATCCAGCCCACAGAAGCTGCCCATGGTATGCCATATAGTGCTCTGGTGGTGATTTAAAGGGCCTAGGGCTGTGGTATGGTAACAGGGCTGGGAACCCTAGGCATTTTTGAATAGGCAGGCCCTGGGGCAGCTACCTTCTCTGCCATCTCCCCTCTGGGCGGGCCTATATACAAACAATATTTGTGTACTTCAAGAAGCAAAAATATCTGACATTCCTATTAGCCCTGTAGAGCTGGCAGAACCTTGGAAGTGGCAGGTGGACTATTTTTTGGCTCACTCATAATCAGAATTGCTAAATTCTAAGCTATGTGCTCTATTACCAAGACTTTGTTTCCAGGGCTACCAATAATTAGTAACATGGCACCACCCCATGTTTGTCCTAGAGGGGACTCCATTGTGCTCCTGGCCAAGATCCATGAGAACAGTTACTAGCCACTGTATGCAGACCTCTTCTACCACCTGCCAGTTTCCCTGTCTTCTACATGTCCTTTATGGTCTCTTGTGCCTCCAAAGGGCATGAACTTGCTTGGAGTGACAAGTGGTCAGTGGAAAATCATTAATCGCTCTCTCATTACCTACATAGCCATCTGCCCACTAGGTTTTGACTTGCCAAGGTAACTGTGGTCATCTCTGAACCAATTTAGAATGGGGCAGGGCAGCGGTGCAGCCACTCTCTTTAAATGGGGTTTCTCTAACAACCTGCTATGTAGATGTGTTCAATTAATGACAATGGCTCATGTCCTGACTTACTTTAATGGGGAGCTACTGGCTCTTCACCTGACTGATGACAATGCTATCAAATGACTGAACACCCTGCACATATACTGATAAACTGTATTCTAACTGCACAGGCTTTATTGTTGGTGATGCGCTGTTAGAGGGAGCCCAGCTTGATTTTTAGTTTCCAAGATGAGCTTGTGACACTTGTAGCTGGCTACACCATTTGACATGGGAGCTACTGAAGACCAAACACACACAGAACCCCATAACACCATTTTTAATTAGACTTTTTGGAGTAGAAACCCACTTTATTTTTTTAAGCAAAATTTCTGAGACTTACTGAAACACAAGAAGTTCCCATAAAAATGGATGATCCAGGGGCTAGAAGCATAAGTTTAGAATGTAGGAAAACCCGAGTGAATTCCCTGCTCTGACAGACTTCCTGTTTGAGTTTGGAGTAGTGAGCTGAGGTATGACAAGGCTAACTGTAAAAATGAGGATAATGCTACTTATCGAAATCACACAGGTTTTGTTAAGACAAATATGTTAAAGATTGTGAAGTGTTACATGAGAGCAAGGTATTTGAATTATTTTACATGTGGCACAGGAGCCAGCAAACAGCTGTAAACAGGGGAGTTTGAGTGGGAGTTTGTAAAGGGAGTTTGGATTGTGGGACTCATTTGGGGTTTGTTTTTGCCGTGGGGGGAGGGGGTGTTTTGGTTTGTTTTTGTGTTTGCCAGACTAACAGGATTTAGGTGAGAAGGCTGATAAACACAGAAGCAGCAGTGGCTACAGCCCAAGTAGTAGAGGACACAAGGAGGATGATTGGATGTGGTAGCTGCGGTATGTACATGATTCTGGAGGGGGTACCTGAAAGGAGTTTTGTTTGCATCAAGTGCCACCTGATAGAGCTGATAGATGAAAAGATCCGAGGATTGGAGATGCAAGTGGAAACTTTGGTCGAGTTTAGATGGGGTTCGAGCAGATGATGGAGCAAAGGCATGAGGTGGCTGAAGGGGAAAGCTTAGACATGCAGATGGAAGCAGGATCAAAGGCCTCTGAGGGGGGACTGCTGGGCAAAGAAAATGGACAGTGGAAGCATGTGACTATGAGAACCAGGCAGAGGAAAAGATGGGCCAGTGAAGGAGAAATAGAGCTCAAGAACAGGTATGCCGAGTTGGAGAATGAAGAAGGGGTACAACAGGTAGTCACTGAAGGTAGAAGGGCAAGGAAGAAGAGAAGAGTGGTTAGTCCAACAGATAAAGGGGAAGAGTCGATGGAGACAACACCAATAATGAGCACCAGGAGGATACAGGATGGGTTGAAGAGGATTACAAGAGAAAATAGGAATGGAAAGGACTTGCAGCCAGAAGAAACAAGAGATAGACCAGAGAATCGCACTGTCACCAGGAAAAGGCAGGTCTACGTGATTGGAGACTCTTTATTGAGAAAAATAGACAGGCCTGTAACCAGAGCTGATCCAGAGAATAGAAGGGTGTGCTGTCTGCCAGCTGCTAAGATACGGAATGTGGAACTGAGGTTGAAGAGGATCCTAAAGGGAGGGGGAAAGAATCCATTGATCATCCTTCATGTAGGAACAAATGATACGGTTAGATTCTCACTGGAACGAATCAAGGGAGACTATGCCAGGCTGGGGAAGATGCTTAAGGAAATCGAGGCTCAGGTGATCTTCAGTGGGATTCTGCTTGTTCCTAGAGAAGGGCAACTAAAGTGTGATTGGATTATGATGCTCAATAGACGGCTCAGGCAGTGGTGCTATAAGGAGGGCTTTGGGATGTCTGGCCACTGGGAGGCATTCACAAACAGAGGACTGTTCTCTCAGGATGGACTTCATCTAAGTAGGGAGGGAAATAGACTTCTAGGATGGAGGCTGGCACAACTGATTAAGAGAGCTTTAAACTAGGAATTTGGGGGGAGATGGTTGGGAGATGTCCAGGTAATCTCTGCGCCGGATTTTAGCATTGAGAGAGAGGAAAACGAAGTAAGAAAGGATATAGCTGGGGGTAGGAGAATGGACATAAGGAGGAAGGGTAGAGTGGATACTAGTCTAATATGTCATATTGGAGGTACAATATACATGCCAAATTGGGTAAAGAATGTGAGTGAGGCCAAACAGCAAAAATTAAGATGTTTGTACACCAATGCGAGGAGCCTAGGTAACAAAATGGAAGAACTAGAGCTACTGGTCCAGGAAGTGGAACCAGATATTATCGGAATAACAGAAACATGGTGGAATACTAGGCATGATTGGAGTACAGGTATTGAAGGGTATGTACTGTTTAGGAAAGACAGAAATAAAGGTAAAGGTGGTGGAGTAGCATTGATATCAATGATGAGGTAGATTGTAAAGAAATAAAAAGTGATGGAATGGAGAAGACAGTCTGTTTGGGCAAAAATCACATTGGGGAAGAAAACTATTAGATCCTCCCCTGGGATAGTGCTTGGGGTGTGCTATAGACCACCGGGATGTAATTTGGATATGGATAGAGACCTCTTTAATGTTTTTAATCAAGTAAATACTAATGGAAACTGTGTAATCATGAGAGACTTCAACTTTCCAGATATAGACTGGAGAACAAGTGCTAGTAATAATATTAGGGCTCAGATTTTCCTAGATGCGATAGATGATGAATTCCTTCATCAAGTAGTTGCTGAACCAACAAGGGGGGATGCCATTTTAGATTTGGTTTTGGTGAGTAGTGAGGACCTCATAGAAGAGATGGTTGTAGGGGACAACCTTGGCTCAAGCGATCATGAGCTAATTCAGTTCAAACTAAATGGAAGGATAAACAAAAATAAATCTGAGACTAGGGTTTTTTATTTCAAAAGGGCTAACTTTAATAAATTAAGGAAATTAGTTAGGGAAGTGGATTGGACTAAAGAATTTATGGATCTAAAGGCGGAGGAGGCCTGGGATTATTTTAAGTTAAAGTTGCAGAAGTTATCAGAAGCCCGTATCCCAAGAAAGGGGAAAAAATTTATAGGCAGGTGTTTTAGACCAAGCTGGATGAGCAAGCATCTGAGAGAGGTGATTAAGAAAAAGCATATAAGGAGTGGAAGATGGGAGGGACCAGCAAAGAAAGCTACCTTATTGAGGTTAGAGCATGTAGGGACAAAGTGAGACAGGCTAAAAGTCATGTAGAGTTGGACTTTGCAAAGGGAATTAAAACCAATAGTAAAATGTTTTATAGCCATATAAATAGGAAAAAAACAAAAAATGAAGAAGTGGGACCGCTTATCACTGAGGATGGAGAGGAGGTTAAGGATAATCTAGGCATGGCTCAATATTTAAACAAACACTTTGCTTCAGTCTTTAATGAGGCTAATGAGGAGCTATGGGATAATGGCAACATAACAAGTGGGAATAAGGATATGGAGGTAGATATTACCATATCCGAGGTAAAAGTCAAACTCGAACAGCTTAATGGGGGTAAATCGGGGGGCCCAGATAATCTTCATCCAAGAATATTAAAGGAACTGGCACATGAAATTGCAAGTCCATTAGCAACATTTTTTAATGAATCTCTAAACTCAGGGGTTGTACCATTTGACTGGAGAATTGCTAATATAGTTCCTATTTTCAAGAAAGGGAAAAAAAGTGACCCAGGTAACTACGGGCCTGTTAGTTTGACATCTGTAGTATGCAAGGTCTTGGAAAAAATTTTGAAGGAGAAAGTAGTTCGGGACATTGAGGTTAATGGCAATTGGGACAAATTACAACATGGTTTTACAAAAGGTAGATCGTGCCAAACCAACCTGATCTCCTTCTTTGAGAAAGTAACAGATTTTTTAGATAAAGGAAATGCAGTGGATCTAATCTACCTCGATTTCAGTAAGGCATTTGATACAGTACCTCATGGGGAATTATTGGTTAAATTGGAAAAGATGGGGATCAATATGAAAACTGAGAGGTGGATAAGCAACTGGTTAAAGGGGAGACTACAGCGGGTCATACTGAAAGGTGAACTGTCAGGCTGGAGGGAGGTTACTAGCGGAGTTCCTCAGGGATCAGTTTTGGGACCAGTCTTATTTAATCTTTTTATTACTGACCTCGGCACCAAAAGTGGGAATGTGCTAATAAAGTTTGCGGATGACACAAAGTTGGGAGGTATTGCCAATTCAGTAAAGGATCAGGATATCATAGAGAAAGATCTGAATGATCTTGTAAATTGGAGTAATAGCAATAGGATGAAATTTAATAGTGAGAAGTGTAAGGTTATGCATTTAGGGATTAATAACAAGAATTTTAGTTATAAGCTGGGGACACGTCAGTTGGAAGTGACGGAAGAGGAGAAGGACCTCAGAGTCCTGGTTGATCACAGGATGACTATGAGCCACCAATGTGACATAGCCTTCTTCATGGCCAATACGGTCTTGGGATGCATTAGGCGAGGTATTTCCAGTAGAGATAAGGAGGTGTTAGTGACATTATACAAGGCATTGGTGAGACCTCATTTGGAATACTGTGTGCAGTTCTGGTCTCCCATGTTTAAGAAGGATGAGTTCAAACTGGAACAGGTACAAAGAAGGGCCAGTAGGATGATTCAAGGAATGGAAAACCTGTCTTATGAAAGGAGACTCAAGGAGCTTGGCTTGTTTACCTTAACCAAAAGAAGGCTGAGGGGAGACATGATTGCTCTCTTTAAATATATTAGAGGGATAAATACCAGGGAGGGAGAAGAATTACTTAAGCTCAATATCAATGTGGACGCAAGAACAAATGGATATAAACTGGCTATCAGGAAGTTTAGACTCGAAATTAGATGAAGGTTTCTTACCATTAGAGGAGTGAAGTTCTGGAACAGCCTTCCAAGGGAAGTAGTGGGGGCAAAAGACCTATCTGGCTTCAAGATTAAGCTAGATGGGTTTATGAAGGGGATGGTTTGATGGGATAGCATGATCTTGGCAACTAATTGACCTTTCACTATCGGTGGTAAATAGGCCAATGATGGGATGATAGGAGTTACTACAGAGAACTTTTTCCTGGGTGTCTGGCTGGTGAGTCTTGCCCATATGCTCAGGGTTCAGCTGATCGCCATATTTGGGATCGGGAAGGAATTTTCCTCCAGGATAGATTGGCTGAGGCCCTGGAGGTTTTTCGCCTTCCTCTGTAGCATAGGGCACGGATCACTTGCTGGAGGATTCTCTGCATCTTGGGGTCTTTAAACCATCATTTGAGGACTTCAATATCTGAGATATAGGTGAGAGGATTATTCCAGGAGTGGGTGGGTGAGATTCTCTGGCCTGCGTTGTGCAGAGGGTCAGACTAGATGATCATAATGGTCCCTTCTGACCTTGAAGTCTATGAGTCTATGTGAAAAGCCGCTTAGAAAAAAGAAATGAAAAAGAAAAACAAATAATTTCTCCTCAACTGTAGCTGCTATTCCCTTTCATATTTTAGTGGCAAGTTCTCAGCCTGACAACTCCATGCTTGGCCAAACCTTCTAAAATAGGGACAGTCTGGCCTGCTTGTTAATATCCAAGTAGTCCCTACTGAATGCATAAATTCTTCATAAATATCTTGCATGTTCTCACTTACTCCCCTTTTAGAGGACTTTGGGCTTGTCTTCACAATGCCAGGGATTGATGCTCCAGCAATCAATCCACCAGCCGTCAATTTATCACATCAGCTTAGACACGATAAATCAATCTCTGAGAGCTCTCCTGTTGATAGCAATACTCCCCCAGGACAAAAAGAATAGTCATTGTCGACAGAAGAGCAGCCACTGCCTACCTTCCTGCACACAAGACGCTGTGGTAAGTACTTTGGTTATCCTATTTGCGTAGCTGAAGTGATATAGTGATATAGATTAGATTGATGGTGGAGGTTAGTGATATAGATTAGATTGATGGTGGAGGTTAGTAGAGATAAGGCCTTAGATTGTTATGAACACCGCCTTCAAAATTTAACCTTCCATTGCTTCAGAGCAGGTGTTTATCAAAAAGCAATCAGACATCCTTGTTTTTCACTTTTCCTCTGAAAGTGAAGTGACATTTGCACAGAATTCTAAGTACATGGAGTATTAGGAAGAAAAAATAAATTTTGGATTTGGATTCACTACCACCATTTAGGTGCCTAAGACGACAGTACAATTTTATTTTTATTCAAATAACGACTAAATTAAAGATGTGGTGATCTTGGGAATCAAGAGAAAAAAATAAAGTGGAAGAGCATATTCTTTCATTGAGTTAGTCAGCTTTCTTCCTAGACACTTGTTTTGTCATTAAAGTCAGGGAAATAAGCACTGGATAAAGGCTAGAACAAATTTAACTGAAATGTCAATGCATTGCTGATGGCATCTTTGCAAACTAACAGACAGAATGAGATATGTTTAAAGAATATATTAAAAAGTGAAAAATATACTAAATGTACTTGCTAAGATATTGGAAATGTTAACTCAGACAAGAACAAAGAGCTCCTTCATGTGCCACAATCTAGTCAAGCCTCTGCCCTGTTAAATACAAATTACACAAAATAAATACAAAATTTAAATGAAAACATAACTTTACAAACTTGCATTAAAGATTCTATCACTTATTTTGGTCCCTTTTTCTGAAATTTCCTTATCGTCCCTGGAAGCCTACTGAATGTATTTGATTTTTTCTTTATTTTTAAGATTCTGCATCTTTAACAGGTAAGAATTTTGAGAAGTGGTTGATGTGAGAGGATAAATATTTGCTTCCTTAATTAAAATGTGAGATTTTTCCTTGTTTTTTTTTTCAATTGAGTCTCTTGCCAGCTGAGAAACATTGCCACTTTATTTCTGAATGGAAAATGGGTAATGTGAACCTATCCTAACATTACAAGGCATAAACCTAATTGGAAAGGCAAAGGGGACATGCAATACCTTTGTTTTGCCCTGTCCTCAGTGGTCAGATCTTTAGTGCACAGCTCTAATTTACTCTTCTCCCATTTCTTACAATCTAAGCCAACAGCAGCTATAATACATTAACACATTGTACCCTATTTTCTTTTTTGCCTGTTTCTTCTCACAGACTAGATTAGCCTTACTTCAATCCCAGGAAAAATCATGAAGTGGAATCCATTTTAAAGCACTTGGAAGAAAGGAAAGTGACCAGTAACAGTCAACATGGATTCACCATGGGCAAGTCATGCCTGACCAACCTGACTGCCTTCTATGACAGGTAATTGGCTCTGTGGATATGGGAAAGGCAGTGGATGTGATATACCTTTACTTTAGCAAAGCTTTTAATACAGCTTCCCACAGTATGACAGCAAGTTAAGGAAGTATGGATTGGATAAATGGATTCTAAGGCGGATAGAAAGATGGCTGGATTGTCAGGTAGTGATCAACAACTTGATGCCTGGTTGCCAGTTGGTATGAAGTGGAGTGCCCCCAGGATGGGTTCTGGGGCTGGTTTTGTTCCACATTTTCATTAATGACCTGGATGAGGGGATGGATTGCACCCTCAGCAAGTTTGCAGATGACACAAAGCTTGGGGGAGAGGTAGATACATTGGAGAGTAGAGATGGGGTCCAGAGTGACCTAGACAAATTGGAGGAATGGGCTCAAAGAAATCTAATGAGGTTAAACAAGGATAAGTGCAGAGTCCTGCACTTGAGACAGAAGAATACCAAGCGTTGTTACAGGCTGGGGACTAACTGGTTAAGCATCAGTTCAGCAGAAAAAGACCTGGGGATTATAGTGGATGAGAAAATGAATATGCGTTAACAGTGCGCCCTTGTAGCCAAGAAGGCTAAAGGCATATAAGGGTGCATTAGGAGGAGGATTGCCAGAAGATTTAGAGAAGTGATTATTCCCCTTTATTCAGCATTGATGAGGCCATATCTGGAATATTGCATCCAATTCTGGGCCCCTAGAAGGATTTGGACACATTGGAGAAAGTCCAGTGGAGGGCAACAAAAATTATTAGGGGGCTGGTGCATATGACTTACGAGGTGAAGCTGAGGAATTTGGGCTTACTTAGCCTACAGAAGAGAAGAATGGGGGGGGAATTTGATAGCAGCCTTTAACTACCTGAAGGAGGATTCCAAAGACGGTGGAGAGATGTTGTTCTCAGTAGTGACAGATGACAGAACGAGGATCTATGGACTCAAGTTGCAGTGAGGGAGGTCTAAGTTGGGTATGAGGAAAAACTATTTTACTAGGAGGGTGGTGAAGCATGAGAATGGGTTATCTAGAATCTCCATCCCTACTGTTCTTACAGTTAAGTTTTCTCTGAGATTTAATCTAAGTCTACTATGCTTTAGTTTGAACCCATTGTTTCTTGTCTTGACCTCTGTGGCTTGACCTCTCTCCATCTTTTTATTGCAGTTTAAGTATTTGATTACTACTATCCTATCACCCCGTAATCTCCTCTTTTGCAGATTAAACTTTCCCAGTTCCTTTAGCTTTGCTCATATTACTTGCATTCCATCCCTTTGATCATCTTTGTGCCTCATCTCTGGATCCTTTCCAGCTTCTCTACATCCTTTCTGTAGAGAGGTGACCAAAATTGGACACAGTACTCCAGCCGAGACTCAGCCACTGCCAAATAGATGCTATTATCTCTTCCCATAACTGTGCCTCTGTTCATGCAACCTAAAATTGCTGTTTCAAAAACAAACAAATGCATCGACCTGTTGAGTCAAATTGAGGTTGTGATCCATCACAACTTCCATACCGTTGTCAACAGTGCTGCTGCCAAGCCAGTTATCTCCATTCTGTATTTGTGCATTTGTTTTGTCTTCTCTAAGTGCAGCAATTTACATTTATCTTTGCTGAGTTTTATTTTGGCTGTAAATGACAAGTTTTCTAATTTATCAGTATCCCTTTGAGTTTTGGCTATATCCTCCAAAGTGTTTGCAACCCCATTCCCCGCTTCCTCCTTTCCCCAATTTTGTGTTATTGGCATCATATGACTTCTTAACTGTGCTAAATTGTAGAGTTTTCTGGAATAAAAAGACATTTATTATGGAAGAAGGATCACCACTATAATCAAGAAGGTATGTTGTAATGAATATAAAATATGTATAGCAATCTAGTGAAATGGCAGCAAATACATACAACCATCAGAAGCTAATTCAAAAGAAATAAAAAACATTAAACATTTTTACATATATATTTCAACATGGATGCCTAAAATGGAGTTTTTAGAGCCACATTTTAGCACCATACTAAAAATAGCCTAATTTTCAGAGGCTCTATATACAAAACAGCCACTCAGGCTGACAGCTTTGGGTCCCTAAATATGTATTTGCATGTCTAATTAGAGATACCCAAGTTGGAAAATATTAGCGTTAGTTCATATTTTATTGAAGAGACTAGCCAGAGCATCAGAACAAGTCTGTTTATAGCATTTGATTTTTCTCGGCTATTCAGAAATAAATGACAGCTCAGTCCAAGTAATAACTAGTTACTGAAACTATGAGATGCATTTTCAGGATAATGCAAAGAGATTTATTGCATCACCTACTTATGTAAGTTAAGATAGTTCCTGCATAGCTTAAGGAAGATTGAAATCAGTGGGAATCAAGGGTACTGAATATCCCACAGGACTTGACAGAACATTTATTACATCTAACAAGGATATTAAGGGAGTTGATTGATATTAAGGTGTGAACACTGTGGCACTACTGAATATAGACCAGACTGTCTTAATGCACTCCCTCACCTCCCTGCACTGGCTATCTGTATTATAGGTATCAGTGAGAGATAGCAGCCTCTGGGTTAGACATGTTTCCTCCTCGTACATATGTAGGCATGGAGGGGATGCTCTAATAACAATGCACATGCCTCTATAGCTGTGACCATGGAAGTAATCAATGGCAAGTATAGGGCTTGTGGGACAGAGTCCCGTCAGATGAAGGGAGAAATGAGCATTATATTCTGGCCTTTGCTCAGGGCTGGAGGCAAAACACACAATTTGATTGTCTGGTATTCAAAATTATGCTTTTAAGATTGAAACTATTGTAACAGTGTGAAAGTGTATACTGTGAGGGTATGTCTAGACTACAAGCCTCTTTCGAAAGAGATTGTCCAGACAGCCACACAACTTTCGAAAAAGCGAGCCGCTTTTTTTTAAAGAGAGCACCCAGGCAAATCTGGATGCTCTCTTTTGAAAAGGCCCTGTTTGCATTCAAGAACACCTTTTTTTCAAAAGAGCTCTTTTGAAAAAAGGCATCTTTCCTCATAAAATGAGGTTTACCGCGGTCGAAAACACTGCCGAATTCTTTCGATTTAATTTTGAAAGAACGCAGTGGCAGTCTAGACACAGCTTTCTGTTTTTATCTTTTATTTTCATTTGTAACCAGTTCTGAACTTCTATGTTTACACCACTTATAAACTTAAAATATTTCAGTAAGTAAACAAACTTATTTTATTGTTTTACCTAAGCTAATGTGTTTTTGATTGACATTTGGGAAATCCACCTCAGGTTACAAAGACTGATATATAGTCAGTGGTATGACAAACTAATTAATGAGTTTACTCTGATCAATAGGCTCTTCAGCAGCATAAGATGCACAGTTCTGAAGAGCAAGGCTGAGACTGAGGGAATTTGCATGTGTCTACCTGAATACTATTCATGAGAAGCAAGCTGTGGGAGCCTTCATATAACTTTGGGTGTACCTTCGCATGCTAATGGATGTGAGAGAGCAAAGCCTGAAGTAGCTGCTTGCCACTACCAGCACAATGTAATAGCTACTCTGGGCTACAGATTTGAGAAGGCTCAGCAACTCTACAGTCCAGATTGTACCATGGGCTATGTCACAAATAGGCTACAACTTTTTAATAGATTTCCTATGGATTAAAACCTATATTAACTGATTAAATACAGAGAAAATATACCTTTTATGGCACCCAAATATTTGCACGGCTGCCTCTTCAGCAGTATTACTTACCACTCTTTTTCAGTGAAAGGCAACACTTTGTACCTGTTTTAAAAATTATATATATATAAAAAACCCGTCTGTTAAACCAGTTCCAGAGTTAAGCACATTGTAAATCTATATCACAATAAAAGTGTGCTTTTTATACACTTCATTCTTGATGTTACTGGTGAAATGTTAGGACAGATCTTGAAGACAATTTTAATGCATTATAGTTCTTTCCTCACATAATTCTTATATTAATAAATATGGTGGCTGTTACCTATCAATGAAGAAAAATGAACAATGAAAGGTACATATAAAAAACCACCATGGTCATCCATAAGAAATCAGAGTAAATCACTCAAAGAAATTCTTTCGGAGAATGGTTGGTGAATGGGGAAAGAGCTGTTTTCTATTAGCTCTAACAGCAGGGTTTGTTATCATTTAAATGCATGCTCTAATACACTTCGTGTTTTGTGCTACATTTAACAAGATTAAGCGAGCACACACTGTTTCATCTAAAATCTTTATTGGAAATCAGACGGCAAGCCTCATTTCATGCCAAAACATTCTCCTGTAGTTTATGTTTGGTGCTAATTCCAGCTGAATATATAAATCTGTTTACCCAGGTGTAATAAGCAAAGTAATATTGTCAGCTGAAAGATCCCCTCAGGTACACATTTTACTGGACTTCTACCAGCTTTAAGAAAAGAAAACACAGGTGCCATTTTACACCAAAAGCCCAGATTATGAGGTTCTGAGGAATAGTTGAAGTCCTTGGTGTGAGTTAAATTGGAAATGCTATTATCTTTATAGTCAGACACCAAAATAAAAATCATTTGTAACAAAAGCTCCAAGTTTCACATAAGTAAATCTAACTTTTAAATTTTTAAGTACAGGCTAAGAAGACTAGCAATCTAACACAGTACCCAAAAGCAGAGAGTTTCACAGTACAATAGAAGGATATATGTACTCTACCTGAAAATAATGTAAGCCTCTTGATACATGGACACAGGCCAACTCCTAAATTATATCAAGATAAGTCATAGGTGCGAGTGAGACATCATTTTTCAGGTTCCCATACCAGTATCCCATTGAAAAGAAATTCTGTAGCTTTTGGTATCTGAAAAATGATTTATACAGCCACCTTTTTCTATGCGGAAAAGGTGCTATAAAACTGCATTGGCTCTACATGTATCTATGTTGGTAAAGATAGATCATGAGTTTCTAGTCTAGGCATAGAATATTTCAGAGTACTTTCTAGGAGAGTATTTTTATTTGCTTATTTCTATTTTGACATATATAAAAAGATACTGATTTCATGTTCTACGTGTCCAGACAAATATATGGGAGCTGATAGTAGAACCCTGATCTTTTAGCCCTTCCTCTGCCTCAAAAAAAAAATCATTTCCCACTTGAGCTTGAAAGAAAAACATTGCAGCTGACAGCAGTAAAAGTTCCTTTGTCCTCACTGTGGTTCGGTTTCTCATACATATTCACACAATCCTACATTATTTCCCTTTCTTTTTAGTTTTTCTTCATCCTGACTAGGGTTCCTGCAATTTGGTAATAACCCTTTGCCACTACTTATCTCTATTTGTAGCTCTAATTCAAGTTTTTAAGTCTAGAGCTTTGTTGGGCATGTTTTCAACAAAATCTGAAGGGGTTTCAGAACATTTTTTATGACTCATTTTTTAAATTAAGTGGGTCATTAATGTTTAATTAGAGCAGCAATACATGCCTCAAAGACTTTTATGGTCTCTTTAAACATCAAATTACGTTCTTCACTTAGCAGTACCCTTTCCTGTAGTCTCTTGGTCTTAATTTTAAGCATATTGGAATGCTAGTTTACTAGACAGAATTTTCAATTCAAGATCTCAAACTTTGTCCCAAGAAGCCTAATTCCAAGCTTCAATCAATTTGCTATTTTCTTGTCAGGTCTATTTTTGTCTTCTGACTCCAAACCTGGTAATAATGCTTTGACCTGACATAGAAGGGTGTTTAATATGATATCTAGACTTCCTCTGTGCCATTCCTAGTTCTAAGTCCTCACAAGACTTGATTCATAATCATGTGAACTAAACACAAGTCTTTCAATTGCTCTAGGGGGGCTTTAGATCCAGTCAGCATATTCAATTGCCAGACTTCTCCCACACAGAAAGACTATACCTCTCCTCAGCCAATCCATCTGGAGTTCATTTTTAGACAGGTAAAACAAAATGGTCCTCCTTGTTCTTAAAGGCCATCTTGGACTTCCTCAAAGCTACCTAAAGTGCCTTGCCAGTCTAGACTCCTCTTCCTGATTATATAATACAAGTTGAACACCTCTAATCTGGCACTTTTTGGATGAGCAACATCTGTGGTCTGGCATGATTTTAGTTCGCTTGATGTGCAGTTCTGGGTGTGGCCAAGTATCCTGCAGTCCCATGAAGTTTGTTTGCAGTCACCAGTCCTGGTTCTCAGTGTACTGTACTGTTGTTTAGTGCTAATTTAACCCTAAATGTCTTCTAAGAACCCAGTAAGCAGTGGAAATGTTTGGTAATGCTGCTAGAAAATATTGTCCTCCTCTGTTTCAGCAAATTCTCTGGTTTGGCACTGGTGAGGTTCTACAGGGGCCAGATTAGAGAGGTTCAACCTGTACCACACTCTTGGCTCTCCTTCTCAACAGACTGACTACTGATAGCACAAAAGGTTTCTTCTTCTGCAGCTTGTGCATTTGTGACCACCTTCCCTATCTATTTATCCACCTGACTGTCATTTCATCTTCATTCAAATTTCATGTGCATCACTCATTTTTCTTTGCTTATAACTCTAAGTTTCTCTCTCAATTTGCTATAAACCTTTACTTATTTAATTCTGCAAATCATTTTGTGGCACATTTTTTATAAATAGCACTACACAAAATGAAATTATATTCATAGTTAGCCAAACTTGATGATCAAACAAACACCCAAACCAAGTTCATTCAAAGGTTTGCAAACTGGAATGAGGGTCAAGTGAACATAGAACAAGTAGTGTTTACTGCATAGAAAGCATACAGGTCTCAACAGGATTGAATAGTTTAGACCCAGAACAAAGAAACTGTTATGTTTTTAGCTTGAGTCCCTTTGAGTTTTGGATTTGCTCCAGAAACTTCTAAGTTGAAACTACGAACTAGAAATGGAAAAAAAGTTTAAATAAATACAGATAAAAACCACTGCATTCCACACTCTTCCTGTTGTACTACATTTTATCCTATTTTTCTAATCTTACAGTCAAGCAGTTTGGATGTTTGGGTATATCTTATACCTTGTCTTATCTGGATATAAATTACAACATAATCAGAGTAACCTTGAAAGTTTGAAGCTGAGATTGCTTAATGTTTTTCCTCTGTTTTAGAGTAACAATTCTTTTACAATCTCTTAAAAACACAAACTATAATTGTGATAAAAAATACTAGTTGCAGATGCCAGGAACAATGTAACCACTCTGTCCTAAGAATTTCTAAAATGCCCACTGCTGTGACAGTCAAGAATAGGCAAACCATCTATCTTTAATGGTATTGCAAGCATGTGCTTGAAGGCACAAGCTAATCCCATTTTTTTAAGCATTTAAACATTTCAAATAAACCATGTTTAATGTAAAAACAGATGTAAAATAAAAAGAACAAAAATCTTCCTCTTGAAGGCCACACTTTAAGAATCAACTGAACACTCTACACTGTTTTAATAACTGGATTCTCCAGATAGAAAGGACTTCAATTTTTTCCCTAAAAATGATTGAATATGTAAATATTATGTTCCTCTGCCTAACCTGATGGAATACCATTGAAAATGAGAGATACCATAGAAATCACTTGTTCTTTCTTTTACAAAGGAAATTATCTAAAAGATTTCTCAAAATTTAATTTTACAAAATTTGATCCAGATCTCTTTGTAACCTATTAAAGGATTTCCACTGAGTTGAATTTGGCTTTGTGCCATGCCCATAAATAAGATTCAGTCACTTAATCCATCATGTATTTTGTACAGATCCTCAAACATTATTGATTAATTTCTAATTAAAGCCTTCCCAAATGATGCTTCTCAAAAAGGTTCATATACACAAATAAAATCTGGTAGGATATGCATGTCCTGCAGCACTCAAGCAGTTAATCCACAAGAAGTAATTCTTCTGAGGCACTACAAGCCAGAAATCATCAAATTCTGATCTAATCTTCTGCACAATTTATTTTTTCCTCTTGTAATGTGAAAACGAAGACAAACAACAAGCAAGCTCAGAATGTAGATCAGTTCAAGCTAGAATTTATTTCATGCAGCAAAGAAATATACTGTAGATTAGTTTCTCAAAACAGCAGTCCAGAAGCAGGGCTACTGTAAGAGGTATGAAACATACAAACAGCAGAATCATAAAATGTGTCACATAATCACATTCTCTCCCCTTAATTGCAGGGTGAGAGCTAGTAGCATCTATTTAGAATTTTAAACCATGCCCACCTACTTGATAATTTGATTTTTTCTGTTTGTGAATTAAATGCAAAGAGACTGATTTTTATGAATTTCTTCATTTTTCAGCAAACACTTCATTCAAACATATTCCAGCTGTAAACTATTCACTTAAACTATTCATAGATTTGTGATGCATTTGGTCACGTAGGTCATACGGATTTTTTTCTTCTCTTAGATAGGAAGGGTGAAACTTACACCAACAAAAGGAGAGAAGTTAAAGAATTTATGCCATACAAACATCCCGAACATGAACCAATATCTAGGACTTTCTGTGAACATCCCTTAGAACAACCACAATCACTAATGTTCAACAACAACAACAAAAGATTTATGAATATTAATGCCATTTTTATCTGAATAAATGGTGACAATTATTTTCCAATATCTCACCACTAACGAGGATAAAGCTGATCGGCTCTAGGTTTTATTGCTGTTGAATTCTAACAACAAATAATTTCTAGCGTACCCCAAATAAAATATTTTTATTTTGTTCATCTATTTCTAAAACAAAAAGACTTTGTTAAGTGCAAGCAATTGTTGGAAAGTTTCTAATCTAGAAGTCAGTCAGGTGCCCATTGAAAAAATAAGGCCTGGGGGAAAGGAATCCTTTTAAATTAGAACTTTCTTAGTCACTTTTTCTGATATAGTAGTTGATTTTTAAACAATGTGTGACAAGGGTGATTACTATAATGCAACACATAGAGTCCTGAAAGGATACATCCCTATACCAACACAATATACCGTATGAAGACACATCAAACATCAAACCGATACTGTGATGTAACACTTGATCTTAAACATCATGAAACTAATCTTCATTGATTGGTACAAATATCCATTAATATGTTTTACTGTAATTTTCATCCTGTAGAATTCATGCAAAGGTCACATTTAAAAAGAAAAAAATAATTGAAAGTTTGATGCCACAAACATATGAGGCAAGAGCAATCTGTAAACTCCAGAGTTAGGTGGATGCTTAATTAGATTGCCTAACTTTCTGGTAGCATTACAACGGCAAGAATATTTCAGACAGAAGTAAAATAAACTCTTCACAAATATTTGCTATGTATACACTTACAAATGAACTGTATCCTTCCCTGGAATCAACTTTCATTAGATACTGTATCTAGTTACTTTGGACTTCTATGCAACTAGAACAATACGTATGTTAAAGTATCCTTCAAGTTAAATTTTGAAATTGAAAACATGTTTCTTATGGTGCTGAAATAATATCGATGGGGTTGAAGGTAAAGATTTATCTATTCTCTCTGAAGAATATATTTCTGAACAGCACTTTATTTAGTTCACATCATTCACTTTATATCACTTACTGTCTGGAAGGTAAAAGAAAGAGAAGGAATCTTATTTAAAAGATCTCATCCTTAAGTCCAAAGTCTACACATGTTGAATCTCTCTAATCTGGCACCCTCAGGATCTGACCAGTACCAAACCAGAGAATTTGCTGAACCATGGGAGGACAATATTGTCTAGAAGCATTTCCAACACTTCCATTGTTTACTGGGCTCTTAGAAGAGGGAAATTAGAGCTAAATAGCAGCACAGAATGCTGAGAGACAGCACTGGTGACTATAAACAAATTTTATGGATCTGCAAGAAACTTGGCCACACCCAGGACAAGTGGACATCTGACTAACTAAAATCATGCCAGACCATGGATGTTGGCAGACCAGAGAGTGCCAGATTAGAGAGGTTCAACTTGTATTATCAACAAAGCATATCTAAATATCTGGTGTATACCTAAATAGTTCCTTATGGGTCTTGCATTGTTATATCTGGAAATAACTGAGAATTATTGCTCTACATAATAAGGATTATTTTAAATAGATAAAAATGACAGATTTAGTTACCTAGTTAGTGCAGCTTTAGAGAATAATGCTAGGAAAAAATTCTGATCTGTTTCCAACAAACTCAAAACTGAAGGACAGTGCCTATGGCCCACCTTTTATAACAGACCAGAGGTAAGTCTGGTTACAGGCAATGATATCCCCAACCTTCTTAAAACTAATTTACACATTGCAAACATAATTGTGTTTGTGTGTCTACTCAGTTTTTTTCTATATGCTTTACAAAAATGGGAGTTATCAAAGCTCTTTCGGTGACAGCATACTGACCAGCGACTCAACATGTGGCCCAGCCCACAGCCCATTTGTTTGTAGCCCGCAGTGCAGTCAGGGTTTATGTGAGGCTCAATATGTGGCCTGCAGGTAGGATCCTTTGAACATGGCCTACGCTGGGAACATGCTCCACAACAGCGAGGCATCTCCCAGGTGGGGTGAGCATTGAAAGACGCAAGCGGACGGGCTGGCTGGAACAGACAGATACAGGGTGTCGGCATTTCTAAGCCTCAGGGCATTCTGGGAAGTGCTGGCTACTTAACCTTGTGGGCAGAGCTTTGAGAGGTGCTGACTGGCTCACACTGGTCAAGTTTAGGTCCACTGCTGCGGCCAGGCAGCCCTGCCTTCGTCCCGCACAGAGTGACTGACTCCCGCGTGGGGACAACAGCCCTGCTGGGAATCCAGGACAGGGCTCCCGGGCACCTGTCCTTTTTTGCCTCTCATGTCCGACCTGACTCGCCAACTCCCCACCCGCTGCATGTTGGAGAGCTCTGAAGCTTCAAGCTAAACACCGGTATACAATTTTCTTTTTATAAGTGCTCATTAAAAATGCTGTCATGTGGTGGAAATTAGGTAAATATTACATTTTATTAATATCAGCAGAAGTGACTTAAATGGGGCCTGTGTATTGTGTAGTCTTGCCTTAATCACATTCATGCTTGTCAGTGTGAAAGAAGCTATTTGCATATATTTGCATGTATATGCAGCCACACTTAAGTTGTGGCCCTCCGTGTGTGCTGTGAGTATCACTGTGGCCCCTGGGACTTCAAAAAGTTGAGTAGTTTGCTGGAAGGTGTCATCATAGCCATCCTGGATCTCTGTGTACTACTTAAGTAAGCTCCAATTTCCTACAAAGGGAAGGGGATTACCTTTCTTTACAAAAATCAGTCTGTAATACTTAGTAAACTGTGCAAATATTTCCACTTTTGTAACATCAAATATATAATATTTTAGAAACAATATTTTGCAGGATTTTCTGAAAGTCCAGAAGTGACAGGCCCACTCTAATTGCTGATAACTAGTAAAAATTGTACACACCCAAATCTTCTGATGGATATAAAAAGTTCATATTCTAAATCAGAGATTAGAATGTGGCAAGATATATCTTCGAATTTTAATAGACCTCTTTACTGCTCAGATCTGCAGCATGACAGCATATTATTTATCATTAAACACAATATTACTATGGAGAAGAATGTTCTCCTTAGGGCTCTATGGGCTTGATGTTTTGTTGTGACTACAGTTGGCCTTCCATATGCTATATAGACAAAGACAAAGCTCAATACAATTTGGGGAGAGTAATAATATTTCAATTTTAATGTGTCAAGAAAAGAATGTGCCATCCTGAGGCAAGCCAGCTCTTAAATATGTGCTCTCAGTTAAAAGCTTTGGTCCACAATTGGTCCCATGTTGTGTCACACTGGTTTGGATATAACTGATACAATTATAATAATTGATATAATTTTGTCAGAAAATGGAGAAAGACTATCAATACTGAATTTTTCAAGTGAGAATGAGGGTTCCATCAATGTGCTCTGGTTTTGCCATTTAAAAGTAGATTTCACCTCTCCTATTATTTCCTGCTTAGGCTGCTTCTCCTTAATCAGGCTTTAGTTTATCCTCTTCATTATCAAAATCAATTTTCTGCACAGTGGAGGTATCACTAGGCTTGTAATCACTGCCGGATTCCTCTGGCAGCAAAATCATTCTTGGACTCAGAAGCCAATAACTTTTCAAGGGTTCTGACACATATGACAGCGATATGTTGGAAAACAATTCTGATATTAAAAGGATGGATATAAGCAAATACTAAAAGTCAACCTATTATTTTTCCTGTTTTAAAAAGATGGCTATTCATTTTAAGAGGAATAGACCCCAGCCCTGCTAAAATCAATGGGAGTTTTGATATCGGCTTCTATGGGTACATCTACACAGCAGGACTAAACTCGAAATAAGCTATGCAACTTGAGCTACACTAATTGCATAGCTTAAGTCAAAATAGCTTATTTCAAATTTGGGCATGTCTACACAGCACTTTTTTCAAAATAGAGGATTCTTTCTCCAACTTCCCTTAATCCTCATAAAATGAGGGTTACAGGAGTCAGAATAAGAAGTCCTCTGGCTGGACATTATTTCGACATTATGTTGAAATAACTGCATGTGTGTAGACGCGCACTATATTATTTTGAAATAATGTCAATGAGTCTGAAATAACGGTGCTGGGTAGACATACCCAATGAGACCAGCAATTGGGCCTAAAAGCAGAAAAAAATGAAGTACAGGACTAGAACTGGACATAAAATTTTCACACATGATTTTGGTGAAAAAAATAAGCAGATTTCCCAACACTAGGTATTTTATACATTCTCTTCTGTTTTGCCAGATTGTTTTGATAAAGTAAAAGCTCCTATCAAATTACAGGAAAATAGACATGTTTTATTTTGATATTTTTGGAAAAAAATGGTTACCCTTTTTAATTTGAAATGACTTCATCTGGACATGCCCTTTAATTTTATTTTTGTAAATGTTAAAATGTTTAGAAGAGAAACAAAATGTTTTGCTTCAGATCAAACAAACCATTTCATTGTATCTCAAATGATTATTTCCCCTGCTTAGAACTGCAAATCCCATCCCCGCCCCCAAAACCCCAACAATCTGTTATTAGGTCAGCTCTATACAGGAGTAAGGAGGATGGGCCTTTGGGAATCACAGCTTTCTAGATGTGGCTTTCCAATATGGATTTAGCACTAAAGCAACATAGTTAATTTGGATCACAAGTGACAACCAGCTCTGTGTAAAGTAATGGGTGAGGGGTCAGGATCTGTGGCCTAATTCAATATACTCAAGATTCCCACTGACTTCAGTAGTGAGTTGGATCAGTTCTTTGACCCACAGTCTGAGCTTCAAAACAAACAGAGGGAGCTGCAACAGTGAGTTGGTTTTAAACTGAAATATTGGTGTTCATATATTTTGAGGTGCGCCATATGTTAATGACATTCAGTGAAACATACAGAAAGGCAAATAAACAACTGATTGTTATTGGAAGCAACTCTCCTGTCTGTAACTAAGGATGTGTCTAGACTACAGGGTTTTGTCAACAAAAGTGGACTTTTGTCGACAAAACTATACCTGCGTCTACACTGCCGCTGAGTTCTGTCGACATAACGTCGACAGAACTCAGCAGTTTTGTCGACAGCTGTAAACCTCATTCTATGAGGAATAACGCTTTTTGTCGACAGAGTTCTGTCAACAGAAGGTGTTATTGCATCTACACTGTCCTTTGCGTCTACACTGTCATGTCGACAAAGCAGCTTGCTTTGTCGACAGAACTGGATGTAGTTTAGACACTCTTTGTCAACAGAAGCTTTGTCGACAGTATCTGTCAACAAAAATTCTGTCAACAAAAGCCTGTAGTCTAGACGTACCCTAGGAGGCCAAAGCGAGAACATTCTAGGCAGATTTTAGTTTCTGTGTGAACACTTTTAATTTAATTGAGGTTCTTCGGAATTTCACTCTTGTGATATATGTTTTTATACTTACGCCTTATAAAATTTTATCGTTCAAAGCAAGTTACTTATAAAGGTTTGGCTTGACCTAAATTATTTAGAAAACACAAACAAAACAAACTTAACGTATTCACTAATGTGTGTTAGCTGTAATTATCATTTGCAGTAATGGTCTAAGGGCCTCATACAAATAAAAAAATAGTGACCAAGTATCCTCAAAATTTCTGGTACCTTTTCATCTGGAATCTCAAAGGCTACTATTTCCAAGCTCATAATTTGCTTATTTTGCCATTCTCCTCTGCTTGCTTTTTTCTAATGAATTCTAGTTTCTTAGTATGGACAAACTGAGCAATTCAGAAACCCATATTTTACCTTTATCAAAAAATAATGTTACTAAATATTTCTGTTCATATGATCAGTATGTCATAATAACTATTAAAATCTTTACAACCACAGTTTGCACAGAATTTACTATGCCTAGTAAGTGTTAAATTAATTATTACAGTTATTAATTATTTGTACATTTTCTGTGCCCCACGGCACTAATCAAGAATCTGAATGCTGATGTGCTTGGAACTGTATATTCCATAGAAAGACGTGCTATGAGGGGAAAAATTAGTAAACTGGATTGTGTCTTTTAAAAAATCTGTGACCACAAACGTTACACTGTATAGTCATTTCATATTCTCTGTACAGGACAACATTCAGATTGTTTGGGTGCACAGGGGCGGCCCGTGCGTATAGGCCAACTCGGCCGTCGCTTAGGGTGCCACCTGCAATGGGGTGCCCAATGATGACGTTACGTCATTGAGGGCCATGCAGGCGGGGGCGACGATTGTCCATTCCACCTGGGGCGCCAGCTGCCGGCAGCCCGCCTCGGGCCGCCCCTGTGGGTGAATTTCCATATTTTCACACATTTGGATTTATTTTTAGTTGAACTTCAATCTCTAATTTCCAGGGTTTAAAATGTTTAATATTATAATAGAGACAATTACAACATTCCTGTAATTTTTTCAAACCATTTTGTTTCTTCAGACTCTCAACCTTAACTCCAGGTTGGCAAAGACTTCTTTCTCTGGAAATGTGTAAGTGTTACTGCACTGTGCAGTCAAGATTACTTTCTCTCCTGTACACTTTGTATGTCTGTACTACTCATTAGCGGCAGAAGCACAAATCAAGCAAGAAAGTCATTGAGCTCACATGACAAAAAATCTTCATAGACATAATATTGTCCAAGCAATTAAGAAACTAGAGCTTTAGAGTTCTTGTATATTTCATTTGTTAGCTTTTTTTAAGTGTAAATTAAATTAAAATGGGATGCCTAGACTTCTTAAGAGAATCAGGAGTTCACATGTCTTGTTTTTATGAAATAGTAGTGGTACTCTGAAAAGTGGTATTATATTAAAATACTACTTTACTTTTTTAAATAACTTTTTCATTTACAGGTCTCAAAATGCGTTACAGTGGAAGGCCCCATTATCAGAATCTTCATTTACAGATTGGGAAACTGAAGCATGGGTAGGCAAAGTGACTTGCCAAAGATCGGACTGCAGGTCAGTGACAGAATAGGAAACAGAATCCAGTTCCACCAATTCCCAGTCCAATGCTCTCTCTACTAGTATACATCTCTTTCCCTATAAAGGACATGTAAGAATGGCATTTTCTTATTCAACAGATTGTGGTTTGTACTTCGAATCTAACTGTGTATTTTAGTGATACATATATTGTTTTATTCTCTTGGGGTATGTCTACACTACCACCCTAGTTCGAACTAGGGTGGTTCATGTAGGCATTCGAAGTTGCAAATGAAGCCCGGGATTTAAATATCCCGGGCTTCATTTGCATCTTGCCGGGCGGGCGCCATTTTTAAATCCCCTTAGGTCGAACTCTGTGCCCGCGGCTACACGCGGCACGGAGTAGGTAGTTTGAATTAGGATCTCTAATTCGAACTACCGTTACTCCTTGTGGAATGCCTACATGAACCACCCTAATTCGAACTAGGGTGGTAGTGTAGACATACCCCTGCTCCTATCTTGGTCAACAGGTAATGGTAACAAACACAGCTGTAAGAAGAGGAGCTGGATTTTCTACTCTATCTAGGGCATCATCAGAATTACTACATTTAATTCCACTTCCAAGGCAAAATTCTGCCTTCACACCTACTTAGCCCCTACAAAACACAAAATACATAAGAACGGCAATACTGGGTCAGACCAAAGGTCTATCTAGATCAGTATCCTATCTTCCAACAGTGGCCAATTCCAGATGCCCCAGAGGGAGTGAACAGAGCAGGCAATCATCATGTGATCCCTCTTCTGTCACTTCAGTCATGAATTAAGTGCTTTTAAAAGCTATAGCTACACAAAAAGCATCCTTTAAAATGAAGTCATCCTCAGCATTTTTAGCTTACCTATAAATTGCTTGGAAGAATTAATAAAGCACTATCTTCCAAATCTTTGACAGTAATTCTTTTGTCAATATCTGTCTACAAATACAGTTACACAATCTTTTAAAGAATAATTATAGCATTTATCCATGGAGATATTTCTGACAAATTGTAATAATACACCAAAATCTTTTTTACAAAGTCTTTTAATAAAAATCAGGATTTTCATACTTTCATCTAAAGTAGCAGCAGAAATATACAGTCCTATAAACCTCTCTTCCTTGCACCATAAAAAACATTTTTAGGCTTTAAAATTACAGGAGTTTCAAAAGCACGATAATATTTTACATGTGTTCCTCTCAGGGCCGGCCCAAGCCATTCGTGCGCCCCGGGCTCCGGGAGCACGGCACCACCCCCGGGAGTGCGATGCATGCGCGGCCCTGCTCCATGGCGCATGGCGCCCACCCACCCCCCAACACATGCACGGCCCCGCCCCAGGCATGCGGTGCATGTGTGGCCCCGCCACGGGCGTGTGGAGTATGCCCGGCCCTGCAGCCCCGCTCAGTGCCCCCTACAATGGGCCGGCTCTGGTTCCTCTTAGGGCTGGTAGTCTGGTCAGAAATCCTCCACATTCACTCTCACCCTTTTCCTCCCAATGACTGCTGTGAAATGTAGAGATTGTGGCTGAAGAATTTAGTCCCACTGTAGTGCAGAATATGCAGGATGCTAATTATGACCAACTAGATGGCATTGGCTTGCTAGAACACTGTCCAACCCATTCTCAAATATACCTTCAGTCTGGTCTGTTTAGCAGAAAAGCTAGCCTAAATTGGGGTAATTTTATTTTAATAATTGCCGCTAGCAAAGACAGAGAATATGAAAGGGTGGGTGTATCAGAGCCTTTTATTATTTATTATTATTATTATTTCAACCAGGTGTAGCCCAAGGTCCAGTGTGTTTCAGCAGCAGCCGTGGGAACTACAAGTTGTGGACTACAAACCACAGCACGTTGGGAGAATTTCCTGGTTCCTGCCAGGATGTGTCCTCTGCCCCCAGCAGGGTCTCAGCAGGGACTGTGCTAGAAGCAGCACACAGGCTTCATGCTGAGAGGAGGGGGGCTGCTGAACTGTGATCCTGTTTTATGTTTTTTTACAGAATAAAACCTGTTCCTGGTGGTTTAACTGAGTGGGTCTGGTCTGAGGTGCACACACACATACACACACACACAATACACAACGCAGAGCACACCAAGCAGCCTCAGGCCTAGCCTCCCACAAGCCTTCCCCTATGCTGAATAACCTCACACTGGGCTAGCGAACAGGAGGGGTTACACAAAGAAAAAAGAAAGGTTTAATTCATGACTGACTTTTACATATCTGGCATACCTCACTCTAAGCAGACAGTATAGTACACTAGCCAGTGTGGTGCAGCATCCTATCCACGTGAAACAGCAAATTATCTATTAAATGCCACATTAGGAGGAAAAATGGGATTACTGATCTCTCTGAATCATTATTCACTACACCCCCAAAATGTATCCTCTGAAAACTTTTATCAGTGATTATTTTACATTTTCTTCCAATTCTTTGATAAAAATATTAAATAGCACTGTCCAAGAACTGATCCCTGCAGAACCAACTCAAACACACTCACTTGATGATAATTCCCCATTTATAATTACATTGTGAGACCTTTCAAATAGCCAGTTTTCAATCCATTTAATGTGTGACATGTTAATTTTGTATCATTTTAGCTTTTAAATCAAAATATTGTTCAGTATAGAGTCAATTGCCTTACAGATATCTAAGTATATTTTATCAACACTGTTACCTTTATCTTATAAAAATATAACAAGATCTTTTCTCCATAAACCTCTAATGACTGACATTCATTAAATCCTTATCTAAGGGTAATGGGTTTCTGGTTGTGGGGTTGGCTCAGAGGGGATTGAATATCTGGATGTGGAGACGGGTGGGAGTTGCTGGCTGTAGGGAGAGTGGGAGGGCTTTTTATAGGGCACTCAAGAGGAGAACCCAATCATAGGGGTTAAAACAGTATGTCAGAAGGGCAAGTCTTGAACAGCTGGTCAACTATCCTGTACATTTTTGTAAAATGCATTTCAATTGTCTTGAGAATACATACAGTTCATTAATAATTGCTTAAATATTTAACAGATTATATTTAATGGGAACTACACTTAATTTTTGGCACACAAGTTTCATGTACTTTTCATATCTGTAAGCACACAGATATGAATATTTAATCAGACTATTTCCATAAGAGAGTCTTTTTTTATTTGTTTTCTATTAGGGTTATTGTTGAGCTGACCTTTTTATACTGGAGTTAACCTAAAGTGCATTATACTGCCATTAAATTAAACCAAGCTTTATCTGTCAATTCTGAATAGAAATACTTCTCATCAAAAGACTTGTAACATAACAGCTAAAGGAACAATGAGAACTTAAAGTACCAATTTGAAGGCCTGTAAGTATAGTGCCAATTAGTACTGTAATTTTTCTTATGTCACAGTGTTGTTCTAGTGCCTAATAGTGTCATTCATTTACTGTGTTAGATAGGACATGGAGTTACCCTGAAGGTTTTATGGCAAACATCATTAGCTTTGAAATAGTTCAGACAATATACTATAAATTCTCCATTTTATGCTTTTGGACAATATTACTTGATCCTGCTATAAGCTACAATAGAGGAATGCTGCTTCTTATTAAAAGCTCAGTGGAGATCTCTTACATTTGAATTGTGCTTTAATATTTAACTTGAATATACTAAATTACTCCCCTAGAACTGGAGCAAGCATGGGGCAGAGCAAGGGGTGAGGAAAGGCAGGGTCTGGGCAGAAGTGACCAGTGCTTCTCCTCCTTTCCCTATCACCAGTCAACATTGATTCGATGGGATTCTTGGAAGCTTATTCCAGTACTTAAGAAAAATTTTCTAAATGTAAGAATAATTAACACCTCACCTGTATCTCCTTTGCTGCAGATTAAGCCCATTACTTCTTGTACTACCTTCAGTAGACATGGGGAATAACTGAGCAATATCGTCTTTTTAATAGTCCTTCTGATATTAGAAAACTGATTTGCCCCCCTTCTCAATCTTCTTTTCTCAAACTCAGAGGTGAAAGTAAGCTGGTACAGCCTGATACGTCATACTGGCAAAAAAGAGGCCAGCAGGGTCTGATATGATGTACCAGCTACTCATAGCTCCTACAGCATGTTGGAAAGATTCTGTATGGCCCCCAGGCCCTCGCCTCTCCACCAGCTCAGTATGTAGAGCAACAGCCACCCATGAAAACTGGGCTGTGGGGAGGGGAGGGCAGGGCTGGAAGCAGTACAGCAGCTGGAGGAGATGCTGACATTGTTCTCCTTTCCTTGCTGCCTGCTCCTACCAGTGGGGAAAGGAGCAGAAACCTTGGCCATGTCCCCCCACACCCCCAACCCTGTCCTGCGGCTGGGCTGCTGCTCTACACATGGAGCCCAAGAAGATGCAGCTTCATGGAGGGGCAGGGATCAGGGTGGAGGCATCTGCTCCTTTCCTCACTGGGAAGGGCAGTGGGTAAAGTAGATGAACTTCCTGCAGCTTCTGTAGCACTCCCAGCCTCACTCCTCTAGGTAACATGCCCTGGAAAGAGGAGGGGAAGAGTGTTGGGGCCCCAGGCAGGGGGCAGGGTGGAGTCAGATGAGGGGATCACATGACTCTCCCTTCCTTGCATCCCTGCTCAAGACTAAACATGCCCAAATTTTTCAATATTTCCTGCTAGGCCAGGTTTTCTAACCTTTTACCATTTTTGTTGCTCTCCTTTTGACTCTCCAATTTGTCCACAACCTTCCGAATGTATGGTGCCCAAAACTGGACACAACAGTCCTGCTGAGGTCCAACGAGCACCAATCAGAGTGGTACAAGAATCTCCCATGTATGATATACAACACTTCTATTAATATACCCCAGAATGATATTAGCCTTTTTTGCAACTGCATCACATTTTTGGCCCATATTTAATTTGTGGTACATTAAGATCCTCATATCTTTTTCATGATACTCAGTGTCTTCTGTGGACTGCGTTCATTGGATGGACTATATTTCTCAGAGTATATCACCACCCCATTAGATGAACTGCCACAGTGCAGCATAGGACTCCAGTTATACCATGCATCACAGGATAGGCAGTCCAGCTGGAAAGCCTGACACAGAGGAGAACAGGGGTTGGGGAGATTAGAAGGGCATGAGGCCCCTGAACTATATATATACACACACACATATATATGAGGCACTGCACGCAGCTCAGGCAGACCCAGCTCAATATCAAACCACACCGAAATTAAATGTTTCAATTCAGTTTGAGAAACTAAAACTTTTAAAATGTAAAATTTTCAGAAAATTTCAACATTTTCAGAACGTATTTTATGGCAAATTTTGCTATTGTGATTTTTCTTCCTGATACAGTCACATTATGTTTTCATGCCATATTGAAATTATCTGCAAGACAAATGGAGTTCTACGTATACTCAAGAACATGCCTCACAAAACTGTGATTATTGTATTCCCCCTCCCCCCAACATGGTTGTGTCCATTAGCAGAATGCCAACTGTATAAACAGACTAAGAACAAATTAAAATACAGGAACACACAATAAATGTGGTTAATGTAAACATGACCAAACAGACAAGTTCACTTCTCAGAACATGAAAACCTACATAACTACAGAAAATATCAGTAACCTGTAATTTAAAGAGCTGCTAATATTTATTAGTCTGCAATTTATAAAATCATATATAATTAAAAGCATACACTTTTCTGTGAATGTAATAAATTGAAATGCTATAAAAAAGATTTTCCTTATTCTTTAGAAGATATTTTTCCAATAATATGATCTATGTTGAACACCAGCCACAAACTGGTTTAAAAGTAAAGTTGCTTATGGAACATTCTTGGACCTTTAATTTTAATTGTGTCAGGATTTTCTTACTTCTGTCTTTTTAATGCCATTTTTCAGCTTATGGGAGAAAGAAATCTGTGTTATTTCTCCCTTTTTTGTTGATTAAGCCATTTTGAAGATTTCATTTAATTTTAATACATGAATTTTTAGCTGATTTGTTTATTGAATAAAGAGATACACATGGAAATTACCTTTGATTTCAAGAAATCAGTAAAAACTTCCTGTCTTTTTTGCATAATTTGATCTGGAATACTTTACAGTTTTAAATTAGTTAATCATAGTGGCAGATTACAGGCATCATTAGTCAATTATGCACATGATAGGGTAAATGAAATAGCAAATGCAAGAGTGCAATCAGACAAGATGTCTGCAATGGTTATTGAGAAGAGCTTATATAGTTCAAAATGGAAGACTCCATGGGCTCAGTTTAGGCTAGTGCATGCATGTGAAATTCCATTAAATTCAGAAGGTCACATCAGGTCTGAATTTGGCCACTTATGTTTAGGCTTTTTAATCATTCCAGTTGTTATAAATCTGATCTACTGCTAATATGCAAACACATTAGCTCATGAACCACAACATTGTCTGGGGGGTTTGGGGCAATGAGAGGCAGATCTGTACATTTGTCTAAGTAATTATTCCTTAATCCAGTGTACACTTCCCTGAAGTAAGGATTCTCTGGAGAAAAGTATTCTTTTAACCTCATAGGGTGAATTATTAGAGATATGCAGTGGAAGTAGGCATTCATGTTTAGATACACATATAATTAAAACTTTATCTAAAGAAGAAAATTAAATACAAAGATGTTAATCCAACATTAAATTTGAGAGTTAATACTGCTACAAGGTAGGAAATTCAAACATAAAAGTTCCCATAGCAGAGGTACTTCAACCACTCCATGTAACATTTTTTATTGTTGGTTAAATATATTCAGCAGTTCATTCTATGATTGTTTGAATGCAGGCCAGGACATTTCTTACACAAGCTCTGCCTGTTCAGGGCAACTAGTTGTCTTCCTCAATAGCATAATCCAAACCCCATTACCGTCAATAGAATGACTTCCATTGATTTCAATGGGTGCTGGGTCAGTACCTGTGGGATAGAGCGAGCCAAGGGTATGCAGAGTTCGGATATATCCAGCATTGTCACTAAAGAATCTTCTGTATTTTCTTTCTGAGTCTTATCTCTTCCCAGTCACAAAGGAGATTACCATTTGTAACAGTGTAGATGTCATATTTAATCAAATTTTCCAATTGCTTTTGTAACTAAATGCTATTGCAGTATTCATCAGATATTCCCTATATTAAATGTATGTGATACTACATTAACATCATCTAACCACAGAAAGCAGAATGTAAAGTTTCTAAGAGTGACAACTGTTCTTCACATTCATGTAGCATATTTCATCCCAAATTACTTTAAGTGCTTTCCAAGGAAAACTGTATACAAGTATAGCTTCATTTTTTAATGGAATGCAGCCATTTTTGTGGTGAAACTGGGCAACTCTTTAGCAGTGCATAACATTATACGGAGGATGAGGGACATGGGAGGGTGAGGGACAGGAAGCGAAGAAAGACTGGAATAGATAATCAGCACGTAATCACCCTTGTTTTAATTTGGCCACCACACCAGTAACATCATGCCTACTCTCACAAAAATGTCATAGAATCATTAATATCTGTAAGTGGTCAAGAGCTCAGTTCCATCTTTCATCAGACAGACAATTTTCAACAGCTCTGGACTTATCACTAGGGCTGAGGCAATTAGCTTATTACTGATTCAGAAAGACAAGATATAAATTAAAAGAGATAATGATCATTTTTAATATTTTTCTTTCCATTAGTTTCATTATCACCCATCACTGTAACAACTGCTTTACATTTATCTTACACTATGTCTGTAATCTTTAACATCTCTATAGAAATATTGTTCCATATTTGTAAAAACTCTCACTACATTCTTTCTTTAGTTACAAATTCTCTCGTTTTAAATTAAGCAAATCCAAAATTTATTCAGTGAGGTTACAGTCAGAATACTAAAGGGATCTCTCCATCCCAAATAGTTTCCCAGACTCTACTTCTCCCTGCTCCCCTTTAAATCATCTTTAAACAATATAGAATATTGTTTTTCATTATCTTCTTGATAAATGAACCAACTGTTTTCCAAAAAGGACCTAATCTTACAGGAACATGCAGCAGTAGATTCTGATTCTTTGTAGTTCCAGCACCATTTCAACAAGTGTGACTGTAAAGCACCAGTCACATTCATACTAGGCGAATACCATTTACTTGTCTGTTTAACACATCAGTGCCTCACTTCATACAGTTCCAAATCTATACATTCATCTTCCATGTTTAGGTCAGTCTTTCCACATCAATTTCATATTACAGGTTGAGCCTCTAAAATCCAGGACTCTCTGGTCTGGCAATATCTGTGGTCTGGTAGCATCACTGATATTGCTGGACCAGAAAGTCCTGGCTGGCCAGGTTCAGAAGCACAGCCCCAGGCTGGGCTGATGGTGGGGAACACAGCCCTAATCAGGGCTGGCAGCAGGGAGCACAACCCTGGCCACAGCTGGAGTCAGCAGGGCTAGCAGCTGGGTGCATAGCTGGGCCGGTGCTGGGAGGGCTGGGGGAGGCAGCCCCATCCATTGCAGCCCAGTCCAGGGACTGGAGGCAGTACGACAGGCAGCAGGGAGCACAGCCCCAGATGGGAACAGAGCCTACAGCCCGGTAGGGAGCCTTGATCTCCCCTGGTCTGGCAAGCTCTGTGGTTTGGGACCACATAGGTCCTGCGGGTGCCAGACCAGGGAGGACAGATCAGTAGTTATTCCTCTGGTTTTCTTGTTCTTTTCCAGAGTTTTGTCTGTCAGCATCTCATCTCATGCGTATGGAGTTTCTGGGGAAGTTAGGAACCATCTGCCAACAGGTGAACAGTAGCAATCCCTAAAGGTGTCATCCAAGGCAATTAACAGCAGTCAGTGAAGATGACATTATATCTGACTTGGAATAGAATAGGCAAAATCTAAAGAAGATTAAAGTGAATAGTTTGATTGCTATCATGATCCTTTTTCCATAATGTCTGTTTGGGGTCAACTTCCTTGTTTCATGTGGATTACTTACTGGACAGCTCCACCCAGATATGATAAGTAACATGAGTTTGTTCTCTCTTTTTTCATCCTCTTTCCTTCCCTAAGTTTCCTCTAACTTTTCTAGTTCTTATTGCATTAACTATCTTGCTAAACATGTGAAAAAATGAAGTAATGAAGTTATAAGTTATCCAATTTAGCTTTTGCATATGTACAAGACATACTCATTAAAATTGCTGAAATCAAGTTGCCTTTGATATAATACTTTCAGCAAAGACTATGCAATGTAACAGATATTCCACTTCTCTCACACACTGCACCCTCACCACATCTTTTTTAAGCAGCCTCAGTGAAAACTGTTGTCAATTTCTGATTTCATTCCAACACCAGCCACTGAGGAGCTGCAAAATGACACAATGCTCATTTATAGAGTGATAATGCAAGGGAGCATCTGTGTCTACAGGGGTGGAAACAAACAAGCTGGAATCCCAAGGCAAAGTATTATCTATATTTTCAGTACTCCTGAATCTGATCCTAGACATTTTTTTAAAATTACCAGTTCAGCTGCTGAGTTCTAAGTTGAGTGAATTCCTTTTTATGCTTTATTTGTGAAAACTAGAAAATTAAATGTTACTACAACAACGAGAAAACTATAGAGTACAACAGCAATGTTATTCTTGTAACTCTGAATATACTATGAAAACCGGAGTGAAACCGGAGTGTGCATTTAAGAAAAAAAATTAGGATTTGAGTTAGATAATGCTATAATGCTTAAACATTCACTTGATGACTACAATACAAAACTTTCCCCTTTGAAGTAAGAGGCTCTAGTCACAAAGTCAGTTCAACCTTGCTTTCATTAATATGAAACTCCATGTTCATCTTTGGAATTAACTTTGAGAAGAAGGCAGAACACCAACTGATCTAAAAAAAAATGAACAGAGGGCAAAGAGATAACAAGCAGAACTGGGTACATTTTTTCAGTCAAATAGTTTATTTGCTGAAGAAATGCATTTTTGATTGACCTAAAACTATTCACAATTTTTAGATGAATTTGGCAAATAGTTTTGACTAATTTTTTCCCCAGAATTCAGATGACATTCAGATAACAGTGGAAGAGGCCTTTCTTATAAATCTAAGAGGTCAATGGTTATAGATCTACTCTTGCTTGATGTAGAATTAAAATCTGAACTTGGGTTTCCTACATTGTAGGTGAGTCCCCCAGCCACCTCGGGCAGCCTGGAGATGATCTTGCTCAACATCTCCTGTTGAAGCTGTTCTAGTTTTTATAAGAAGTGAAAAACTCCTTGGACCACTTGAGTCTTCCATATTCTGATGAGTGCCCTAAGAGTTGTTCTTAATTCTCCTTTCGTGGCTCTATGACTCATCCTGAAAAAAAAAAATCTTTTTCAGTCAAACTAAGCATATTTTACTCTGTCCAAAATGTATTTTTCCATTTGCTGATTTTTTTAAACTTTTTTTGGATTTGGTTCAATACAAACCAATTTTTATTAGTATTATTTATCAGAATTGCCTGTGAACTGTTCACATAACATATCCGTTTTAATAAAGATACTCTCAGTCCTGTCACCCTAAAATGCAATCTTTGCAACTAAACACGGGTGGTTTTCAAGCAACAATCTTCTAGGAGAGGTTTCCCATAGATCAAAAGGGGGAAATATATAAGTGCATTCAGAAATAAAGGTTCTACAATGGAGCAATTAGGTAATTGTGAAAAGATAAATAATTTAAGAATTGCTGTGCCAAGGGATGTGATCCAATATACCACTTCCTAAGCATGTATTTTCATGTTTTACACCTTAAGATTACCATTGCACCCTATCATTAAAAATGAAAGCACTAAAATAAGTGCCTGTCAACTCTTTTGAAAATCAGCTGTGTCACATTCAGAGCTATTGGGAGCTGAGCACTTTTGAAAATCTGGACGTTATTTAGGCACCTTACCGGAAGCTGAGCTCCCCTGGAAATCTGGCCCCAAACAAAGTGGTTGACGGTTTCAAAACTCTGGCCTACATGGTTATATCTCAAGGGAACTTTAGTTTTAAAGCAACAGTGTAATTCTAAAACGTGGCCACCAGATGACAGCAATACCCATTGGATTTATTTACAAGACTGAAATGACTATTAGATTCAAAACAAATATAGGACAGATGTAATTGGACAGAGTAAAACTGTAAATCTTGTAGTTGCTCTTAAAACATAATTTCTTCATTAGGTAAAGTATTATATATCTATTTCTATTTTACTTACATTATCATCATTTGCTGTGGGGTCACATTGAGAATATAATTAAAATTGATATATTTTCATATTCCATGGCACATGCTCTGTAAATCAGAAATCAACTATTTATTCCCTTATTTACAGATTTATATATTGTGAAATACAGAAAAGGAGAAGTAGCTGTTACTACTGAAAGATTAGTTTTATGAGTCATATTTTTTATGATTAAAGCATCCAAAAGACAATGATACAGATATTGTAAGCATTCCAGGAACAAGGATCTTAGTTACTCAAGAAAGTGAGAAAAACTAATTCCTAATTTTTTGGAGAGAGGTTGGGGACAGAAGGTAAAAAGGAGGGGAATTGAGAAGGAACCTCCATATTCTCCCAAATCCTGAATCTCTCATAAATTCAATACAGCTATTTGTGATCATGGCTAATACACAAACATGGATGCATTACAAAAATAAGGAAGGGGTAGGGCTTAGCAGGATTTTAAAGGGAATTTTTTCTATACAAAATACTGTAGTGTAGCCCCTGACTGATTTTTCTATGGGTCAGCAGCCCCTAATCCAAAAAAGTTTCCCCACTCCTGCTTTAAGATAAACCCTCCATTCCTCTGATCATCCTGTTAGCTTTTCTCTTCAGACGTTCCAATTTTAATTAATCATTTTTTTTAAAACTGGTTAACCAGAATTGTCCATGGTATCCCAGATAAGATCTTACCAGTGTCTTATACAATAGCACTAATACTTCTTTATTAATACTGGAAATACTTTGCCGGATACATCCAATAATTGTATTTGCCTTTTTCACAGCTGCATCACATTGGTAACTCAGTCATCTTGTGATTAACCCACACACCAAGGTCTCTCTCCTCCTTTGTCACTTCTGATTAGTCCTCACTTTCTAGAAGAAGTATCTGATCTTACATGTAGTAATATTGAATCTTTTTTTATTTCTGTCACTCCAATCTTCAAGGTGATCCAGATCTTCACATATAATATTCTGAGCCTCCTCTCCATTGACAATACCTCCCAACTTTGTATCATCATTATATTTCATTAGCATGCATCTTCTTTTTGTTCCAAGCAAGATCACTGATCAGAATCATAAGACTGGAAGGGACCTCAAGATGTCATCAAGTGCAGTCCCTTATATTGATAGTGGGATGAAATATTATCTCTAGACTATCCCTGACAGGTGTTTGTCTCTAGACCAGTCTTCATGAACTCCAATAGTAAGCTCCCTTTCAGCACAGCCCGACTCCCTTTAGCCAGTTCCTTATCTAACTTTGCAATTCTTGTACCAATCCCCATTTTCTCCATTTTAACTAATAATGTCCTATATGGAACCCTGCCAAATGATTTACTGAATTCCAGGTGAATTAGATAAACTGCATTTCCTAATCTAAAAGCCCTGTTACATTCTCAAAGAAAAATCAGGTGAGACTGGAACGACTCATCTTTGGTAAACCCATGTTCATTACATTCCTTTTTCCATTTGCCTTCATGAATTATATTATTTTTTTCTTCACTGTTCTTACTTAAGTCTTTCACGCTACCAAGGTCAGATAAACAGGTCTGTAGTTGCCTGGATCACTTTTTTTTTTCAAAAAATATAGGTACATTAGCTATTTTCCAGTCACGTGGTTTTATTCTCTGTTAAATAGATTTATTAAAACATATTGCACAAGCAATCTCACGTGTCAATATTTTTTATTATTCTGATAATGAAATTATCCTTTCCCCTCAATTTACTCTTTCTTTCCCTAGAGGAGTTTGATAGCAGTAGTGATAATGAGAATCAGACAAGCAGAGACAGGTGCAAAGACCTGAGCACATTTGAATAAGCGTACAAAAATGGATCAGGATCTTAACTGGCCATCCAACTAGCTTTTCTTCTCTTACAACTGACAGATGGCCTGCTTGATGATCTGTCTTGTGCTAGTGTTGGATTGGAAAGCTCTATGTGAGGTGAAGCCAATGGGCCTGCAAGCAGGAGGGTGATAAGCCTGATGGTGAGTGAGTATTCTATCAACCACCACACATACTCTGGAGATCAGCTGTCCACTCTTGCCACATAGAATCATAGAAGTGCAGCACTGGAAGGGACCTCAGTAGGTCATCTAGCCCAATCCCCTGCCCTCAAGGCAATACTATGTATTAACTAGAACATTTTTGACAGAAGTTTGTCTGACCCGTTCTTAAAATCTTCCAACAATGGAGATTCCACAACCTCCCTAAGCAATTTGTTCCAGTGCTTAACTATGCTAATACTCCCTTGCTGCAATTTGAGGCCATTGTGTCTTCTCCTATACTCAGCAGTTACAAGAACAATTTATCATCCTCTCGTAACAACCTTTTATGTATTTGAAAAAAAAATGTTACCATGTTCCCTTTGCAGTCTCCTCTTTTCCAGACTAAACAAACTCATTTTTTTTTCAATTTTCCCTCACAGGACATATTTTCTAGATCTTTAATCTTTTGGGGTTTTTTTTCTCTTCATTGTCCACAACTGTCCTGAAATCTGGTGTCCAGAACGGGACACAGTAATCCAGCTGAGGCTTTAACACGCAGAGTAGAGCAGAATTACTTCTCCTGTCTTACTTAGAACACTCCTGCTCATAAATACCAGAATGAGGTTTGATTTATTTTTTTGCGATGGTGTTACACTGTTAACTCACATTTAGCCTTTGATCCACTATAACCCCCAGAACCCTTTCCACAGTGTTCCTTCCTAGGCAGTCATTTCACATCTTGTATTTATGCAGTTCCTAAGTGAAGTACTTCACATTTGTTCTTACTGAATTTCATCCAGTTTACTTCCTCCAGTTTGTTCAGATCATTTTTAATTTTAATCTTATCCTCCAAAGTCTTAGCAACCACTTCTAGCTTGGTATTGTCCAAAACTTTACATGTACTCTCTTTATGCCATTATCTAAATAATTTATGAAGATATGGAACAGAACCAGATTCAGGATCAATCCCGGTAGGACCCTACTAAATATTCCTTCTAGTTTGGCTGGAGTCCACTGATAACTACTGTCTGGGACTGGCTTTCTAACCAGTTATGCTCCCACCTTATAGTAGCTAAATCAAGGCTATGTTGCTTTCCCTGACTGCAATGGTTTTCCAACAACATTTGACAGATTAAATAATTGTAGAAGATGCTAAAGGACAGCTGACAAAGATCAGAAAATAAATCTAATTATTTACAACATATAGCTTTTATATTCCTATGATATGACAGAGAGAAATTAAGAGATAGGTATCTTCTCCCCCAGTTTCTGATAATACATCAGCAGTACAAATACAGCCTAATATATGAATTACTATATTTGTCTCAATAGGTAGAAAATTTGTCTTGCTTTTCACAATTACTCTTACCAGTATGAATGGTGAACCAACATGATGAATTCTAATGAAATAAACCCTAATAACACATATTGAGCTAAAAAAAGTTTATGCGTTTCTTTAAAAAATATCAAGATTGTAACATTTCAACCATTAACCTAGATTTCATTGTGAAAAAAAGAAATACAACAAAATATTGGCACAAACAAAAAAACCCACTGTTCAACGATCCCTGGGACTCTCTGAAATCACCTTACCCTCTGAAATCACCAATCAGCAGATTTTGAGCCCAAAACAATAGATGGACTGTAGCAGATAACAATTTAGTGCAAAAACAACCCACTGCCTTGTCTCAATGTCTGTATCAACCAAACCCCTCATATGTACCACATATTGAGAATCTTCCAATTGGCCATCTATGTGCCATGAACTCGGTACCCCCATCCAACTAGGCAGGTCACTGTAGCACGTGATGTCCTAGAATCCACCAGATTCTTTCCCCTAGAGGTAAGTGGATAATTGGAATCTTACACAAGATGCAAATGACTAGAAATGCCATAGGTAGTATGCACTCTAACAAGAATATAAGAACGGCCATACTGAGTTGGACAAAAGGTCCATCTAGCCCAGTATCCTGTCTGCCAAAAGTGGCCAATGCCAGACACCCCAGAGGGAGTGAACAGAACAAAATAGAACAGGGAATCATTAAGTGATCCCTTCCCCATCATCCATTTCCTGACAAACAAAGGCTATGAACACCATTCCTACCCATCCTGGCTACCTGATCTACCTAGGCTGCCTCCTGCCAGCTTCAGAGTTAACAGTTTCTTCATAAGAAAATTAAAAAAAACTACTCCATGATTTAGACAGATCAGATCTAGGATTGTCTGTTTGGAATAATGCCTTTAAGTGTCTAGACAGAAGTAAATAATTATACCAAATTCCCTGATTTTAATGCAGTACCCAAGTCACAGGTTATTGATACACTGAAGGATTTCACAAACTGTCAGTCATATTCTTGCTCCTTATGGCCAATGAAAACCAAAGGGAAAATGCCTTGGTAGGGATCATTATTGGCCTCCCAAGGATGCAAAAGCTGCCAGCGACTCTAATATGTAGCATTTCAGCCTTTAGTCCAGGATACAAAACAGCACTTTTCTCACAATGACACCCACTGACTTTCCCTTCCCTTGTAGAAAAAAAGATGATTGAGAAGAGGGTGAATATTCAGATCTAAGGGTGTGTCTAGACTACAGGGTTTTTTTAAAAAAAAAGTAGCCTTTTTTCGAAAAAACCTCACCTGCGTCTAGACTGCAGCCACATTCTTTCGAAAGTAAATTGAAAGAATGCGGCAGTTTTTTCGATCGTGGTAAACCTCATTTTATGATGAACAATGCCTTTTTTCGAAAGTACTCTTTTGAAAAAAGGTGCTATTGAATGCAAACTGTGCTTTTTCGAAAGAGAGCATCTAGACTCTCTTTCAAAAAAGTGTCTCGCTTTTTTGAAAAATCTGCTTGTAGTCTAGATGCTCTCTTTGGAAAGAGGCTTGTAATCTAGACATAGCCTACGAGCATCCTATACATCCTTCACATTTTCAGACAACAACCATTCATGTTTCAAACTTGGATGCTGAATAGAAATGGCAGTGACTAGTAGGTTTAAAAGGCTTAGTAAATGCCATCTTGATAGATGGCTACCTCCCCAGGATACAAGCCAGGGTACATCTACACTGCGATAAAAAACACATCTGGCCTGTGTCACCTGCATTGGAATTCCAGGGCTTGGGCTAAGGAGATTTTTAACTACATGTTTTGGTTCAGGCTGCAGGAGGAGCTCTGGGACCCTACCACCTTGCAGGGTCCTAGCAGCTGGTCTACTGCCTAAGACTGAATGTCTAAACCACAATTAAGCAGCCCCTTAGCCAACCTCCATGAATCAAGTCCAGCTGAAGGTATCTAACTACAGTGTAGACATTCCCTCAGAAGTCAAGCACATCTGCTAAGATTACTAAAGCTTTCAGTGACATTTAAATATCATAGACAACTGTGGCATCCAGTGGAGTAAAATAATGATTCCCTTCAATGCTATCAAACTGTACAGAGGGCAGCACTCTTCCTCTCAGATAGGTCTCAGTTGTCAAATCTCATGTGGCTAATATCTATTCTCTCCTCTAACAATTATGTGAAGCAAGCAGTGGAAGATCATGAGGCAATCGGGCTGTGGAATCATCAATATTCTGACAATAATACATTGAAAATATCTCCTTTTCACTGGACCCAGAAGGTGACATTTTATCCCTCTCCGATGTCTGACTGAGAGACCTGGATTTGAGACAATTGGCTGAAACTTAAGCCGCATAAACATGAAGGTCATGCTGACTGGGAGGGAAATTTCTGAGAACTAGCGGAGTGTATGACAACCTTCTCAGGTGAATGCATCCGATTGTCTTTTGTGAAAGGAATGAATAGCTCTGTGTCTGACAGATGCATCTCAGTTCCTGCAATGCCAGAAAGCCACAGTCAACAAAAATCCCTTTGTCCGGCCAAAATAGGATTCTTTCAGATGAGGTCTCAATAGAGTCAACAGTGTCTATGTAAGATCTAAAATAATACACAGCAACATGCGTTACTTGGGATTATCCTTGAAAGCCTTTTGGAAGTGTCAGCTGGTGCGAAACATGGGATATTCCTGTTCTAACCAATGTACACAAACAAAAGCAGGCTATACCTGTGCTTTGCACTCTGTACCGGACACTGTTCAGCTTCCAATTGAAATTCAAGATTCTAGTTACTATATGCAAAGCCTCCAGTGTGCCAAGAATCAGTGACTACCTGTCACTATCTGCCCCAGACTGTCAGCTCAGTTGTATTCCTGGAAGACCTCAGCTAATTCTCCCAAATGGAACTGGGACCCACGTATTTTTCATAGGAACCTACTGAAAGCTCCCACCCACATGAACATGAACCTGGCTACATTTGGAGAATATTGTAAAACATACCAGGAGCTCTTCTTGCCACCCTAATGTGGAAGAACAATTGGCATGGGTAAGAGATATTTAGCCTCTGAAAGCCCACAATACTTAGCCTCTCTGCTGAGTTAAGGGTACTAACTGGTTTGCTCCTGCCAACCACTATGTGGGGCTGAGATCCAATAGCCATCAGATGATTACAATGTGTTATCACTAATAGCCTGTACGATACATTTCAGTTGATTACTTGGTGGTTATAAGCTCTTATGTATCATTACTAACTACCTGAATTATTTCCTTGCCTTAGTATATTCACTTCTAACTTTCCAGATGGTCAATATCTGTAACTCAGTTTTCCATTCTTAAACAAGGTCTGATAGTGTTAACACAGTAAGATAATATCTCAAGTACTGCAAGGGATTTTAATTTATATTTGTAATTATTTTAAGGCAAAATCTAATGTTTAAATGATCCAGGTTTAGCTAGTAGTTCTGAATTATGGAAACATTTTAAATAAAATATTTTCAATTGATAACTAATTATTAAAAGTTGTTCAGTTACAAATTTAGCGCTCATTCAAATAACCTGATATTCTTCTGTAAAGTACCTTCTAAAAGTGAAAATGATTTTGCCTACGTGTCATGAAAGACAATACTGAAAACAGATATTATACAAATATTTATTCCACTATTAATGGTAATTGGTTTGGCTTTCATACATGACTATCAGTCCAGTTACACTGAGCAGATTAGCAGATACAACTCCATTTACATGACAATAAAGAAGAAAATGCTACACAAAATCAGCTTTATGAAACAGCTCTCAGCATTTCTAAACTCAGTTTTACTATTCAGATTTTCTAGAATGTTCAAATAATTAATGGTGTAATGTTGGCAATTAACTGTATTTAAGACAATATTGCTTTCCTCCTATTAAAAAAAAGAGAATAAAATGTATGGAGACTGTTTCAAAACCCATACATCTGTAATTTTCAGATTTTACAATCTGGGAGTGTTCAATATTTTTAAAGTGATTCACCATATTTCTTCATAAAGACAAAAAATCTGAAACATGTTTTTAGCTAAACATAAAATTGGCCAGAGAAACATAAAAGCAACAACAAAACAGTTCCTAATCAATCAAAGTAAGAATTTTGCATGTTGGCAGAAATATTTTCGTTTTCAGGCTTAAATATGGGGTACCAAGGCACAGAGAGACTAATTAACTTAGCCAACATCACATAGGAGGACAATGATAGAGCAGATTTCATTTCTTACCAGCATGCTTGACTGGCAGTTACATAAAATGTTCTCTCTATGTGATATTCTGTCACATAAGCAATCTGTATCAGCAGGTAAGTACACGTGAACGTATGGGCTTAATGGAAAGTGGGGAAAATGCATCCATGTCACAAGCCGATATTTTTGTTTCCTGATAAGACATTGCCACTGAATTCTCTCCTATTGATTCAATAGCACATTTGGATTAGGAAATTTAAAAAATTAACATCTCCATATGTCATTCCAATAATGAGACAGAGCCTTCACTTTTCTCAAAGAATGGAATTATATGCAGAAATTGTTTTTAAAAAAATCCATGCCTTTTGTGGCCATATACTACCAGCTAATTCTGCTTTGGAAAGTTTTGTAGCTATTCTGTCCTATACTTGGAAAGTTTCAAAATATTTGTAGTGAAAAGTATACCTATAAGTTGTGAGTTCTTACCTCTTCCTCCGCTCTCTCTGCAAAGCTCTGGACCTGCACATCTATTCATGGATTTAATGAAGTTATCCAAAATACTGTGCAGATGCTAAGTCAAAACAGAGTAAGAACCATGAATAAATTGTACTGAAGAAACATGAAAGGACTGCTGGAACAGGATGCATGCCAATCATTAGAAGTTTTTCCTGTAGAAATTTAGTTCAAAGAAATTGCTGCGATTGCCTGCGGATGTGCGCATTAGTTTCTCTATTTTGTGATAGGCATGGCAGGAATCCTCATAACACTTGTTTGCCATTGGTTTTCCTTCTTTTCAGTATTTATAACATTACTATGTGAACATTACAATTTCAAATCTTAGTTATTATAAAAGTTTAAACTAATAGAATGTGAGTAGTGGTCTTAACCATTTATTTGTCTTTATCTGTATTTACCTGTATCTTTTTATCTTTATCACTTCTCTCTCTCTCTCTCTCTCTCTCTCTCACTTACATCTTCATGACAAAGAAAGGAAAATGCACTCTTCCAAATACAAGTTGAACCTCTTTAGTCCGGCACCCTTTGGACCAGCAACATCCATGGTCTAGCATGATTTTAGTTATCTGGACATCAATTTACCATGGGTATGACCACGTTTCCCATGGTCCCATGAAGTTTGTTTACAGCCAGTTGTGGATCTCAGTTTTCTGTGCTGTTCTTTATTCAAATTTACCCCCTAAACATCTTCTCAGAGCCCAGTAAGCAGCAGAAGTGTTGGTAATGCTGCTAGACAATATTGACCTCCCGTAGTTTGATAAATTCTCTGGTTCAGTACCGGTCAGGTCCGGAGGGTGCTGGACTAGAGGGATTCAACCTGTAAATGAACATCCAATATTAATATCTGATTGGTCCAGTAGATTTTTTTTAAAGCAGCCAGGGCATTTAAAAGGCAAAGAACTAATAGAAGGACTACAAGAACTAAAATTAAAAAACCTCAGGTCTTAGTTAAATAAAATGACATGTATTCAAATGATCCCTTTTGGACAAATAGGAGGAAAAAACCCAGCACATTCAAATTAGTCAATGCTATCAGGGAACTATAGTAATAATGAAGTACCTCAGTCACTAGCTAAGGTGGTTATTTCCATCTCTGATTTTTTTAAAGGATCCTTTGAAGAAAATCCACACATCATTCTGCTTTACCGAATTTTGGAAGGAAAAATAGATGCCTAGTGTCACACAGCTATATTGATGATGAGTGAAAACGTCATCATTTTGTATTAACTTGCCCCACAGCACTGGAGTTCCATCAAGACAGCAGACTGAAATTAATGCTTTCATACAGTGCCTTAGAGAAATATGAGGTGTTGTTCACTTTGCCTCTAGACCAAGAGGTATATGCTTAAGGTAAATAGTTTTCATAACTGCACAAGAAATGAAGCTACAGACTCGGCTTTTAAAACAGCATTTTGTAGTCATTGCAGCTTACATCAAGAATCTCTTTGGGATGGGGAGTGAGGGAGGAGGGACAATCAATATCAAACTAAATATCAGTCATTAACTTCCACAGATTATGTATTCCTTAAAATGATGGTATTTCGTATCGATTTATTTCAACTAAACAAATAAAGGCCTTAAAATGACACACATAAAATGTCTATGTGTTTCAATATTGCTCTCTCTAGGTAGGTCGTCTCTCTTTACTGTCTTGGAAAAAACTCACACAGTGTATGACTAATATGATATTTCAGTCATCCTCATACTCAAGGGACATTTTGGATCCTAACTCTCTTGTTTGCCAAGCTCTCTGCCACTACTAAACTGCAAACCAATTTACAGAATAACCTGCACTGGAGTGTTTTTCTCCCCCCTTCCTTTGCAATTTCTACAGATTGAACCTCTCTAGTCTGGCACCCTTGGGACCTGACCAATGCTGAACCAGAGAACTTGCCAAACCATGCAAAGTCAATAATGTCTAGCAGCATTACCAATATTTTCACTGCTTACTGGTACTGGGCTCTGAGAAGACATTTAGGGATATATTGGAGTTAAGGAACAGCACAGAACACTGAGCGCCAAGACTGGTGGCTGTAAAAAAAATGTATGGGACTGCGAGAAATTTGGCTACATCCATGATACATGGATATCTGGCTAACTCAAGTCATGCCGGATCACGGATGTTGTCAAACAAGAGGATGCCAGACTAGAGAGGTTCAACCTATAGTAATTATATTAAGATGCCAGTGCACACAGCTAAAAGCATTAGGAGAACTTCCATGAGCCTTAATAAGACAAGCTTTACTGTTTCCCCCTAATTTAGTTTATCATTTAACCCTCTGTGCCATAAATAAAAAGGTATTTCCTTTTTTAGCAAGAATTACTGTTAAGTTTGGTAATTATTTATGTGTATAATATAGAGATTTGACCCATGTTTAATTTGTGGTATCTGCTGTCTGTTCTTTACCTCCAAGTGACATTATACTTATTTGTCTAAGCTACAATACAAAGTTTAAGAAAACAAATTCTCAAAGTATAGTAGCAAATGCTCATTATTTAACATTTTATCAAACAGGCCTGATATCTGGCTACTGTGTTTATATAAAAAGTATGTTCTTAAAAAATGCAAAACCATTCTCCAGATAATCACTAAGAAGTTATAGACATGCAGTAAATATGCCCCCTTCTCTTAATGCATATAGCTGATTTTATTGTGTAGGCTTCTTATTAGTCATTAAATAGCAGAAAGACTATCTCAATATTCTTTTCAATGCCTTTTTCTCTTTATGCAAATTTACTGTGGTTTCTATGCTGGAAATTATGAACACCACTAATGGAGTTAATCAGAATCCCACACAGAAATAAAAGTATTTATAGATAGAATAAAAAATAAAACAGTTCATATAAAAATAAAAGCACATCAAATTGGGCAAGAAGTTTTTTGTTTGCAATATATTATTCCTTTTCCACTGTGCTCCCCTTTTCTCTCAAAGCCCAGCAAACATTTGAAATGATTATGTATTCAAGAATGCTGTATTTGCAGAAAGATAGACAAATACTAAAGTTTGGAACTCAATTTGTGGTTGAATGATTAATGTCATCTAATCCTTGCAACTACATAAGTTTGGATGTCACCCAGGGAGGTCAGAGTGCCAAGCCAGTAGAAATACACATATTTCTTCCATGTTCAATGCACAATAGGGCATGTTTCCACACATGGAGTACAGGCTCCCCCTATAGTAATAATCTAGAATCAAACAGTGCCTCAGTTCTAAGTCTTGTGACTGATACACAGTTTTTTTGTTTCCATAATAAAAGACCTTATCAATACTGCATTATCTGCATAATCTATTTCTTCTGCTGTCATTCTTTGTTTTTTCTTATTACCCATAACTTTCCGGTATGGTCAGTTGTTTTTCAAAAGTAATAAACTTGTAAAAGGATGTTTAAGATGCTAAATATAGAGCAACAAAATGTGATTCACCAAATTTAAGTTTCATTTCTGCTATAGTAACTTCAGTCAGCATTTGTTTTGCATTCAGATGAGTGGTCCTATTTTTTTTCCATGAATATTCCTGTATATGGTAACGATCAGAAGTTACAATCATTTTAAGATGTTTGCTATAGTATTTTTTCACTATCGTTTTGAATTCATCACAGCAAGGTCTATGCAGGATAAAACATCCTACCACCTTTTTTTTTTTTTACCTAGCAGCTACAAATCAGAAAAGGTAATACTAGCTCCCTTACTTGTAATTCGATCTTCCACAAGTGGATGTCAATACTATCTATCTAACTTGCCACCTTATCGCATGCATCAGAAGAAACCTCTGTATTCACCCTCCAAAATGAATGCCTGTTTCCCTTGATGGCAAACTAACTTGAGATACTTCAGATCCCACAAATACCGCCATAGGTGAAGCAACATGATGGAAAAGCATTTTCAAATATATTTCCCCAGATAACACTTTTAAAAAAATTAATTATTGAAATGCTTAAATAAAACAAAAACAAATATTCTGTCTCTCTCTCACTCCCCAGATCCCATCAGACCTAACCAAAAGTGGTATGTGTTCTCATACCTCTTCAAGTCTTTGAAGCTTTAAACACCCTTTACATAAATTCAGCATGGATTCTAACTAAGTATAAAGTATGCCTTTGGATAGGTAATTACAGGTAAGGAAACTAAATTCTCTCTCTCTCTCATGTGGACATCCACTTGTTCATTTGTTCAAAACTAATAAAAATTACTAAATACTAACAAACACCCTGCAGCAAAGGTGAAGTAGGAAATATAGATTTATTTATTTATTTATTTTTACTGCAGGCGACTAAGGGAAGGACCTTTGGAAGATCCTTCTCCCTAAAAAGCACATGAAACATCACAAAAATGCTTATCGTATAGTCCGTACTGAAAGATTGTACTGAAGACCAAATAACTGCATAGCAGATATTATTGGGAAATGCCCCATGTTGCTTTGTCCATGAGACTAACCAATCTGATCAAATAAGTCTTAAATACTTCAAGAAGTTCTTTATGCAACAATTTGTTGTCCTGAAAAAATACATGACTATCTACTTGGAACACTGGATTTGGGAGCTTTGCATCATTTAATAGGTCCTCAAAATGAAAGAGAGAGACACTTCAGATAAACAAATCTGAGGCCCAGCCTAAGGGATTTAATTAATCAGGAAATATGGGTTTCACAGCTAGCACCACCAGCTTGCTGACCCCTTCTTGCTAAAGTGGTAGTTAAGAGGAAGGCCATCTTGAGTATGAGAAAATAAAAGGATGCTTCCCTTTGGCTCAAAGAGAAGCTTGGTGAAGACTACAAGAACCAAGCTCAGGCTTTACTACTTGATGTACTTTCTGAATGCAGGTCTATGAAGGGAAGCTCTTAAAAACAGGGAATGTTCAGGTGAAGCAGAAGTTTAGAATTTGAAGGGATAAGCCATCTTGTTCCCAGGGCCAGGAATGGCACTTATAAAAACTTTAGATTCAGGCCCACATAGAAGTTGCGTGGGTGAAGTTCCCAGTTATCTCTGACAGAGGCATGTAAAAGAATTACTGCCTCAATACATACCCAAGAAGCCCACATTCTCCAGTTCTTCTTCTTCTTGTGATAGATTTAAAACATTTCGCATCTGAGAGAGAAATCCACTTGGTCCTGGTGTAAGGATATAACCACTCAAGTTCTAGGGGCTAAGTCCCAGACACTGAAGGTGAAATTTTGAAATGTTAGCAGAATTCAGGACTCGCCAATGGACATCTGAAGTAAACTATGGAGGTTTTGGCCAATAATAATCATTTTCTCTGGGGTAATTGGGTACTCATTTTTTTCTGCTCAGTACTGGCTTGTTTTCCTCATCTCCTTGGCAATCAGGAAGGGACAGAAAAGGCATAAACTAAAATACCTGGCCAGGGAAACAACCGTCAATCTACTTGTGTGTCCTGAGAATGTAAGGAGTCAAATTAGCTTTTTGGCTTGGGCATCAAGAAGAACTCTTACCATATTATTCTGATCTCTGCTTCCTGTTTTTTCTTGAAGCTTTAGTGTCATCACATTCATTTCATTGCCTCTTTTCAAAGATGTGCATTAGTGGTGAAACTTAACAAGAAGGGACTAGGATCTGCTTCAGCTACTGCTAGCTTAAGGACATGCTGCCTGAACAGGAATATATAGAGAGAAGCCAATTCTTCAAAAAGCAAAGGATTTTGGAAGCCCACACATAGGGAGCTGGAAAGAGTGAAGATTTAATAGCAGGATCTTCAGGTGCTCATAAAGGGAAGACCAGCGGGTTACAATTTCTGAAGACTCTGTTCTTCACGATTCACAGCACTTTGAGAAATTCTCATGTTTACTCTCTCTTCCCTGAGGGCAGCTTTTGAATACCTTAATAAAATTTATGAAACAGTTCAAAGCTCAATACCACGCATTACACTACCAAGTTGGATTCCCAAGCCTAGTGTTATTCTTTCACCTGGCAGAATTTATAAACGGAGACATGCCACCCATGGGAAGGGTGAAAGAATAATTAGTACCTTAATATAATAATCATCGTCATCTTCGTAAGTGAAAAAACGTGAATGATTTTTCTTTAACACTCATCATTTTTGTAGCCTAATGAGTCTCTGGAAAAATGGAATCTACTAAGGGTATCTAAAAGGACAACTGAAAGTGAACTGATGAAATGGCTCAGTTCTTCAAGACTGTATTGCAATATGCAGTTTTCAATCCTGCCTTTAGCAAAGATTTCTACAACCTTTTTACAAAATACTGTTCACTGAACCAAAAGGTAAACAAGAATGTAGACACTATTACCAACCTGCATACCACTATACAAATGCATTCTTTGAAAAACACCTTCAAGGGGGCAGCCTCTGCATTGTTCACACTTAAAAGAGCACTGCACCTAGTGAACTATGAAAATTATATTAAACATCAGCAAAACCTTTGCCTGAACTGTATTGCAAAGGTAAATTACTCTCTTTATGGATTTTCGTAATGATATAATACCTTGGAAAAAGAGATACTCCTGGTCCTGCCACCAATATGTTTAGACGCTGAAAATCAACCCACTGACTCCCAAGTGATTGAAATCAATGCCCTTGCATACAGTATTCACAAAGATGTCAAAAGTTCCTCCAGCACTTATGTATAGTCTGGTAGTGATTGATGGGGTTTTATTTTAAACAGTTCAGCTATTTCATAATTAAATGTGAAGCAAAGGAGTGAAAGGAGACAGTCAAAGGGTCTATAAACCACCCTGTTTAGAAAAAATGATGTCTCAGTTATCATCACAGCAGCCAACAACAGGGTGCTTTAATAACCGATGAAGTACTGGAAATGTTCTGTCTTCAGCAGTTTGGGGGTGCCACTCGCTACAGCCAAAATACTTTCCATGTCTAATAGATTCAAAATGGATTGAAGCACCAAGAGTCTAGGGGATGGGAAGGGGATATGGCCTACAGAGTTGACAATCCCCCAGTCCCAAACAAAATCTTGTAACTGCAGTGGGGGAGAAGAGAAGGAGACACATTCCCCCTCCTGCAAACTGGGGAGCTCAACAATGTTTCAGCAATTTAGGACATGACCTCTCCCCTCCCGCAGCAACATCAGACTACAAGCAGAGAGGCCTTCCACCATCACAATATCCCAGTTCTCTGACAAGCACAGTACATTATTGTTGATATCTCTTTTAAACAAAAAAAGGGGGAACTGAAATGGTTTCACTACTAACACTTGTACTCACAGTTTTGTTTTCACCAGTGTATGCCTAGTTTACTCTATTTCTCTATCATTTATATAATTCATACATGCTTGGATTACATCCATCTCCTGTTCTCCATTTGCTCCAGCTGGTTATATAAAACTAACATCAGTTTATTTGTCTTAGAATTATTCTAGTTCCGAAACACTTTTTGTATGGTTGAACTTTTGAGTCTGCCTGAATTGGCACTTGCATGAAGCAAGAAGTTTTTCATCTATCTTCATTATTCCTTAACACAATATCCCGCTGTATTCCCTGAAGAGTATCCACACCAAAAATTCCCATGCAGAAATTTGCATACAGTATCAAGTTTGGAGTCAGTATATAGTTAACATGGAGATCAGAGTGCCGTTATAAACCATTTTTTTCAGCTAACTAAAATTTTCCTCTCGCTTGGTCTCAGGGAGTGGAAAACAACAAATATGGTAAGCTCTTGAACCTGCATTTACTTGTGTACATAGTGTTCACTAAAGGAGTGATCGCTAGCCTGGCTTACTTTATTAGCTAGTGCAAATGGAGGGTAGGAAGGTTTGTCTTCTTCCTCCCCCTCACCACCTCACCCTCTTGGGAGTCAAGTATGGGCTTGAGGATGCAGAGAAGGACCAGTCTCTGCTATTCATCCAACAGTAGGATCTGGTCCTTCTGTGGACTTACAGAGGCTCCACGATATGGCCACCCAATTGTCTAGCACAACCCTTAAGAGTCTTCGGGGTTGGGGGGATGGGGTTTGGGGGGATGGAGGCTGAAGGAGGGGGAGAGTAGAGCCACTCCAAAAGGACTGCCCACCCCTAATGGGGATGTGGAAATATCACCAAAACCCTACCAACCTGAAAGAATAAGCTCTAAAAGAAGTGACATGCACACTTTATCCTCATCAATACCCACAACATCAACTAACACAACTACCACATATTTTTATCATGCCCAAGACTGAAGTCACACTGACAGAGGCTTAGAAAATTCTGAGAGAGAATGTCACTAGGGACTTTTCAACCATATTTCCAATTAAAAAAATCTATAGAAAGGATGGAAATAGGTTGATAACTGGCACACTACCCTCTTTAAACCAAGGACTGAATCTTCAACAGAAGCAATCCCAGTCAGAGCTGTCCTTATCCATACACAGAATACACACTTGTGGAGGGTAACAGAAGATTTGGGGCACCTCTGGGTCTTAATTTCCACCCAGATGCCTCTTCCTATACCTGTTCTGTGGCTCTGGTTCCTCCAGAGAAGATCTTAAAAGTGAAAAAGCCTGTCAGATCTATTCGCAGAACCTGTGAAAGAGCCATTCAAGTGGTAATGAAGCCATTTAACAGGCATCTGCAAATCCAGGTACATACTGTCAATTTCTTAATTTACCATATTAGTCTATAGAACCTTAGTTTAAAATTTGTTTTAAAAATATTTCATTGGTGTGTTGCTGAAGATTATAAAATCACATCTCTAAAACACATCATCCTCCCTAGCTGCCATCAGGCATACCGACACTAGTTCAATAGTATTGCATAGGACCCATAAATCCTAAGGATGGCCCCAATCCCAGTACTTCTCTTATTTACCACCTACACAACAGATTAAGTGCAATCTGAACCTATGACCTCTTGCACACAAAATACAACGCTTTCCACTTTCCCCTCAGTTATTGCTCCCCATGCTGATATTCACATGGTTTGATGTTGGCTGTAGCTTCATCAAAACCTCCAGAATTTCAAGGAAGTGAAACAAATCAAAGTTCATCTAGAGAAAAATGTAGATTTTAACCCTACCAAAATTCAGGCAGACAGCTCTGTTCAGAGTCAAGAAAATCATGTGGAAAGTAACAAAAGATTCCTCAAAGCAAGAATCACTCAACTACATTCTCAAGTGGAGACAACCACAACTTGACAGAAGCAATGGTAGAAAATACTAATAATAGTGGAGTGCAAGAGATTGTGAAGTTCCACCAAGCCATCAATAGAGAGACCAGTTGGAGAGCTTCTTCAGTGTCTTTTGGAAACTGTAGTGAGACAGAGTGGCTGCCCACTGACCTGGAGGGGGGAAAGCCCCTCCATGAACACTTTTAGGAAGAGCCTGACCCCTGACCAGAAGTCAGGAGGCATGGTCAGGACTATAAAAAGACAGCCAGGAGCTCAGTAAGAGCCCAGCCAGAAGAGGAGGCAGATGCTTGCCCTGTGTTCCCAGACTGGAAGGCTGAGGACTGGCCTGGCCCCCCATGCCTGACAGAGGCTGACGATTGGCTTGGACCCCCATGCCTGACGGAGGCTGAGGACTGGCCTTGATCAGCAGACCTGCCAGAGCTGGCAAGCCCCAACAACTCAGTGTACCTGCTGGAGACCCAGGTACTCTCAGAGGAGGGAATGGAAGAAGCCCAGGCATAGCTTGCCACAGCTTAGCTGGGCCACAGCCGAGGTCAGCATGTTGCAGTCTGGATCCCCACTGAACCAGCAGCAGACTGCTCTGCTGCCATTAGGGCCCTGGGCTGGGATACAGTGGAATGGGCGGGCCATCCCCGCTTCACCATTTTGGTGAGCTGCCTAGTTACCCTGGATCTCCGCCCAAACAAGAAGTCCCAAGACTGTGTTCATTTGCCGCCCCACCCTGAACCCAGGCCTGAGCCACAGAACTGTGCACCGGCTCGTTTGCTGCCCGCCCTGAGCCAGGGCCGGGCCACCAGACTCTGTGGTGATTTGTTTGCTGGCATCCCCGGGCCTTTCATTCCAGAACTGGTGGGCGCACCTTGATCTGGCCTAATCATTCTCTGGACTTAGGCGGAGTGGCTGCCCACTGACCCAGAGGGTGGAGAGTCCCTCAGTGAGCCCCAACAGGCTACAGAAACATACTATTGTATTAGCCTTTGAGGGCTGAGTGCTAAAATAGGCTCTTTACCTCAAAATGTCAAGTCCAAAGACAAGGAAGGTAGTGGCTGGTTCATGACAAAAGCTCAATATCTAATCTCACTACACTGAATCATAGCCAATTTAAAAAAAAAAAAGCCCTATCAAAAGCATGACAAGTCCACTAGATATCATAGTAGCTGTAAGATCCTGGGCTGATTCAGAAAGGTATTTACCACATGGGCAATGAATGAACTATTTCCCACTGAATTTCTTCTGAGGCAGCATGCCACCACTGCACAACACTCAGGGTATGTCTAGACTACATGGCTCCGTTGACGGAGCCATGTAGATGAGGTTTCTAGACATAGGGAAATGAAGCGGCGATTTAAATAATCGCCCCTTCATTTACATCAAAATGGCTGCCGCACTGTGCCAATCAGCTGTTTGGCGGCATAGCGCGATAGTCTGGACGCTCCATGGTTGACAAGGGAAGCCCTTGTTGACTGCCCTGGTAAACCTCATTCCACGAGGCATAACGTGGCTGTTCTGATGTCTGAAAATGTATTCAATAATCTGCCTTCAGGTTTAATATATCCCACATGTAAAAGCTTGCATACTGACCAAGCAACAGCTGTAAGTTACCAAAGCAGCACTTGAAGCCATCCAAGCTGTAAAATGACAATGTATCAATAGTTCCCATCCATTTAATTACAGTTTAAATTTTCCAGTCTGACACAGTAATAAATGGAAAAATGGCACATTACTAGCTTCCCTCTGGCCCCCATTAAAGACAGCTGCTGCACATGGTATATTGTGAACTTTCCCCATTTTTGCCATTCTTTCTAGCTATTGCCTATATAACAGGATGTTTAATTTTAATGAAAAAAACATTAGTGCAGTAAGATAAGGTCATCAGTCGTTAAGCATAATGCAATTTCTGTAATAAAATTGTATAGCCTTCATAAAAAACTTTATGTGGGTTAAGCACTTATAATTACTACCTAAATTTTGTCTGTCTGAATGTATAAATTGGATGCATCTATAAAAAGGATGCACACACAGTGAAAAGTCTTTATGGTACTTTATGGTTTGCCTTCTGTATGTTATTCAGCGTATACTAAGTCATCACCAGTGTCGGAATCTACATAAGAGAAAAGATCACATGCTACACCATGCTTTCGTATATGTTTAAGAGTCGTTTCAGGTTTCTCATTCATTGGACCGGTGGAACTCACATCCATTATATGTCACACATTTGGGCGCTGGTGTGAGGCTAATTAGTTTTTAACTTCATGAATGCTTCCTACTTAATAATCATCAATAATATGGATATTCACATGGGAACAGACCACATGTCCACCCTCATGGATGAAGAACATGATTTAAAAACCATGTTTATAGCCATATAGAACATTGAACATGTAAGAGAAAAAAAGAAATAGACTCCATGATGAAGGCATGAGGGGCTTTTATAAGTTTGCATTTTAATATCCTCAGCCAACAACAAATCAAGGCACAATGTATGGAGCATTAGTGATGAGTTGTTCATTCATCAGTGATCATTTTATCATTTAACTCACTGTCTACACATTCTAGTGTAGTTGTGAAATTTGTCTGTCTACATATTGTAGTTGTGAGATTTGTCCTACCACTGCAAATATATACTTCAATCAACTTATCAGTCAAATAAGATTATGCAAGTCAGGTAATGTTTCCATATTTTGGAACTGGATGGAATTAAAAACCTTCTATATTCTGGTCATTTTATAAAGTCAGGAGATGTTAAAACATTTCATCTTGTGTAGGAAGCAGGAGAATTGTTTTCACTAAGAAAAGGAGTTTGAAATATTTTCCTAGTATGCCCTCAGGCTTATTTAATTATTCTATTATAAATGTTATTTTATAATAATGTTTTAATATTGAAAAGTTTCTGGAGTAAGCTTGCTTTGTATTGGAGTCACCCTTATTGCTCAGCTAAGAAAAATACACAACCCTTAAACAAGAAACAAGTCCATTTCAATTTGAGAGAGCTGTCTGGAAATGTTATTTCGCCAAGCTGAATGAGTACAGCACCATCTTATTGTTATTACCAATAATATAATTGTCACAAGGTTGTGAATAAAGACAGTAGACTGCTATTTGAAAGAGCAACAAGGTGGGTGAGGTAATGCCTTTTTTTGCACCAACTTCTGTGGTGAGAAACAGAAGCTTTTGTGCTTAAAAATTAAAAGCTCTGCTTAAGCCCGAAAGCTTGTGTCACTCTCTAACAGAAGTTTGTCCAATAAAATTACCTCACCCACATGGTCTCTCTAATATCCTGTGACTGACACAGAGTAGAATATATAGAGAAATGTGTCAGTCAGATACATTAAATAAACAAAGCCTTCCAAGAGCAGTAATGGAATCGCCTTTTGCTCAGAATATATAAAACAGACCTAAGCAACACAAGAATGTATAGCCTAGAGAACAATCCTGGGATTGGCCACAAGATTTATTAGGTCTCTAACGGCTCTCATTTTCTTTTATCAGTTAACCTTTACATCACTTCTTTTAAACACTCTCTGCATTTTTACCTGTCATATACTTGCATAATGGAAACAAAGAGGTAATTATAAGATCCTGTGGTATTTAATAAAAAATATCCAACTTTATCTATTGAACTAAGGTCTCTCAAATTCTGTACTCGTTTTTCTCAAATCCAGTGCAGGTATTAGTTGTTTTTCCTCATATTTGGACTTCAATCTCCAGTTTTAGATCTTATATATTTTACTCATTATTTCTGGAACTTATCTCCCACTTTTCTGTAGCTCTTAATCATTAAGACTCAATGAAACTCAACTACACATGTTTTTGGAAAGTTCTGAAATTAATTTACTTCAACCTCAAGTAACAGATTAATGAAAACTTCATTCTAGTCATCTACACAGATGTATTAAGATGTATTATTCATCACTGAAAAATATCATCCCTAGAAGATTAAATTAAATTGTTAACCTCAACAGGTGTTTCAACAATTGGTTCACTTCTAATAAGGGCAAACTAACAAGACTGTTATTCATTGAAAAAAATTTTACAATTTGGATCTGCATCCTTTTGGTTACAATAAATTCTTATTCTCTTGTCATATGGCTGTCACTTGGCCACTTCATTCTGGTCTCTTGCCCAGAGTAATTTACTTATCAAATGAAATTTCACGGGTATAAGACCTAAAGGGAAAGATATATTTTAGACATTTTAATAATCTGTGTACAACTTCCCTCTATAAAAAAGTTATCTGTTGGATTAAATTTAAACAAAGTTCTGGTTCATTTTTCATGCTCTTCTGTACACGTGATCAGTTTCCTTTTTTTTCCCCTTCCTTTTTTTAAAAACACAACATCTAAAGTCAACCTTTTTGCTCTAGTATTCTCTGCCACAACCCCAATTAATTTCCTGTCATTTTTTGTAAAACACACTGGTTAAATAATCCATTACGATACAGCAAGTCACAAAATTCCTTGTTGGAAATAAAAAGTTGCCCTTCTCCCCTGTAAATGGGAAACACGAGTAGAATAATATTATTTCAGCTTTCTTCCAACCCCTGTTTAGAATACCTTCTCTTCTATTAAGTGAATTTTTTTCCCATGCATCAAATTATTACACATTTAACCTTTATATTACAAACTGAATTCCTATACATTGGATCTAGCAACTATAAATGTAGAGATGCAACTATAGACAGACAATAGCCAAGTTAACAGACTAAACAGATTCTATACCCAGAATACAACTGAATTGTCAACATTATATATCCCTTTATGGAGTCTGGCATTATTGGCAATTAAAAACATCATGTATAGTGTTGCCCTTTCTTCTGACTTGTTCTAAAACCACTGTCAGCCCTCTGCTGAATGGTAGCAGATGTTCAAGGCCTTGCTGGCTGACTTCACAGACAAGAAAAATTCAGTGATGTGGAATTTGGATATATTCTTGATGCAACTTCATTTATTTACATAAGTATATGGTACTGAGTTGGGATGGTCCAACACCTTGCTGAACAAGTTCTTGGACTAGGAATCTCAAGCCAATACCAGTGCTCAGACACCAGGGATCAACTCTAGCTCAAGAATGAACTCTAAGTAGAGGCAAGGGCACAAAGGAAATTCTGCTGCATGCATAGCTCACTCTCCACAACACAAAACCACTAATACTCTCAAATTAATGATGCCACATCCTATCATCTCAAGAACAAAAATGTGCTTGCATGCTAAGAAAGAGAATTTGGAAGCCTATGTGTGACAGCACCATCTAGTGCCACCTTCCATAACAACAGTAATAAAAGTGTAATTGTGTCCTTGGATAAGTCCTCATCAGTGTGTATTTAATCCCAACCACCAACTACCAGAGCCCTCTCAGTTCAAATTAGCAGATGTTCACCTGACCTGCTAATTCAAACCCCAGAAGTTTGACTACAGCAGTGTCTATCTTCCGCATAGTATAGACATGGCCTCAATGACCTAGGAGGACAAATTTCATTAAATCAATGGCACTTGAGTTCACTTCACTAAGTCACTCAGGAACTTCTGCAAATCCTATTCTGTATGTGCTTGTAAATCAATTGAGCACAACTGAAAAGCTATTTTTGGCAATTTTTGTCTCTCCTGTTTTAACATGTGTAGTTAGTTAGTTCTTTTTCTTTCTCTCTAAAGTTTTTCCTGCCGGGCGACAAAATGACATCATCATGTCATCAGCGTCAACAGGCTCTCTCAGCAAAGCAAAAGCAGCCAGAGACAGGAGGTAGGCAAGGGTAGCAATCAGAGGGTGCAGCCCCCTAGTTGTCTTTAAATCTACAAAAAAGAATCATTGGGGACCTGGAGAAGAAGTGGCATAGAAACTTCATGTAAGTTATTTAGATGATTGACTATCATGTACCTTGAAAAAAATTAAATTACATTTGCAAAGGGATAGATAGTAGAGAATTTATTTCCCACCCAAATCTGCTCAATTTTAAGGAAGAGTGGAGCCCTCTAAGCTAATATCCTGACAGGTTTTTTTATTCATCAACATAACATTTTTAAACCTAATGTCATGGTGACCCTCCTAGCTCTATCTAGAGCTAATAAGCACTCCCTCTACTTCGGTGCCAGAGGAAGTTTGTAAACTTTTTTTTATTATGTCTTTACCTTCAGTCCTGGATACAAAAGATATACAACTGTCTAAGCTGGAAGTGATGAACACATGTATCTCAGATGAGGATCTAGCACTGATGTCCTCATCTAATCAAATATGTTCTCCAAAACAAATGATAATATTCTGGGTGGACCGAATGGAGAGATTTTGTCATGTAAGTACACTGACTTAACTCAGTTACATGGCTTGATTCATGCTTTGGAGGACTGGGTGTCTCTGATTACTCTATGAAAACAAGAAGTCTATGTGACTTGATGGAAATGTTAGAGGAAGTGTTGGAAGGTTTTAGATACAACAGATATCCAAAATTTATAGTGTTAATCCAAATTAGTATAATTTAATGTTTCCCTATCAATCATGGGCTGCTTCCCTTCAAATATACTTCAATCCCAACATACCATGAAAGACCATAAATAGGCAACCATCTCAGCACAGAGCAAGAGGAAACCTAAACTATTTCTGCCTAAGACAAGAACATAAACATGCCCACGCTGGGTCAGACCAATTGTCCATGTAGCCCAGTATCATGTCATCCAATAGGGGGGACAATGCCAGGTGCTTCAGGGTGAGGGAGCAAAACAGGGTAATTTATCAAGTGATCTATCCCCCGTCATCCAGTCCCAGATTCTAGAGACATGAAGATGTTTAGGGATACCAACAGCATAGGGATGTGTCCCTCAACATTTTGGCTAATAGCCACTGACCTATCTTCTATGAATGTATGTTTCACTAAACCAAAGTGTTTTGTTTCAAGTCAGTTTGATATTTAACTGCCTGTGCCTATGGTGCCTCATGGGAGTAGTTGTTTGCTTGTTTAATATCCTCATTCTCTCCTTTAGTGTGGTGCTCCTTGCCTGAATGATCTTTCCCCTCTGACAGACCCATGTGGTACATCAACTGAATGCAGGTACATCATGGAGGTGAAGTCTGGTAGAGCCCCTCCCCACACCAAGGAAAGATGCATAGGTCTGGAAGGGACCTCTTGAGTCATCAGGTCCATCCCCGGTATTCAAGGCAATCATGTCATGCACGAACCAGGCAGAGTATCACCAAAGGCAAATACAGTGCAATGCTAAACTGACTTGAAAGAAAATGTCAGTCCAGTTTAACAAACTGAAATGAAATGTTTCAGTATCATGATGTGCCAGAATGTTTTATTTTAGCCAAACACTGGGGAGGAGGGAGGGATTTTCACCTAATTAGATACTGAAATTCCAATTTTCATTCTGCTGTATTAAATAGGCTCACTTAAAAATTGTGTCCATTTCAGTCTGAATTTGTTTGTGTATTTTGTTTCTTTTTATTACAGTAAAGACCAGAAGCACCAAATTCAACTAATGCTCCATTTTGCAAGGTACTTCATAATCAGGAGTAGTCATAGGTCCTGCCTTGAGGAACTTACTATCTAACAAAAAGATATACAGAGCATGCTTTCAGTAACTAAATTAATAGCCTATGGCGTTAAAAGTTAACCTATGACTGCTTTTATCATTCATTTAAACCTTTCCTGTCACCTTATTTTACAACTGTGATACAAACCCTCTTATTACTTTCAGTTATAGTTGCATAATTATAAGTGCATCGGAATATCTATATTTCACATTATCCCTACCTCTTCTCAGTACCCTGTAGGTATACCTATTTTTGAAAATCAAGTAATTCTCTGATCCCTTTGCAAGGTTATTCAGACACCATAGTTACATGTAGAAACTTATCCATATTTCTACAATAGCAATTATTATCCCTAACCAAAATGAAGGGGTAAGATTAACATTTGCAGAAAAGATGCTCAAATACTATTTTTTTACATCCTCACTATTGTTTTCTTCCTAAAAAGTTATTATGGAATGGGAAAAATAAACGATGTGTAAAGCCATCTGCAGTAACAAAGCCAAATTGTGAACTCTAACACCACACCTACTGCAATTTCATTAAGGGAGAAGCACAACAGTTTATTATGAAAGATTTCCCTCCTCTGTTTTCAATGCAGCACTCAGACTTTTGGATCTGAAATGTTGCACAGCATAATTTTAATACTTTTTGATTTTGATTGATTTATTATTTTGTCATATTATTTATTAGATTATATGATAAATCGAATACAATTCATCATAGTATTCTATAAATATTGCAACAAATTATTAAAGTGATAAAATCCCATGGCAGAAATTTAATGAGATCATGTCACATTTGTATAAAAGCCAAGTAATAAATTGTGACTTCTGCACTGGCTGTCATAACCTTAAAGGGGATGCCTACATGTTCATATCTTAGATGTTTTAAAATGCAAAGCAAAAATTCAAATCTACATTTAAAATATTAGGTCAAAGAATAAATAAGTCTTATAATGAAAATTTTAGGAAGAAACCTAGTTGTGGATTGGGTCTCTTATAGTAGAAATATAATTTTTTCCTGCTGTGTAGGGGAGAAATTCAGAAGTGACCTGAAAACCGCTGCATTGATTAAATATAGACTTATCCTATGTTTACCAATGTTTTAGGGAATATTTCATCCCTGATTTAAGAGGATGAAAATCTCAGGTTGAATTTAACCTTTTTTCCTTGAAAGTAATTATTTTGTAGGACCTCTGTTCCTTACCTATTCTGCAATCACATGTAAGGAGGCTACATACTGCAGTATTAGGCTACGTCTAGACTACAGAGTTTTATCGGGAAAAGGTATGCAAATTGTTCCTTGCAATTAGTGTACCTTTTTCTGAACGGTTTTTTTTTGGAAGAGGCTTTTCCAAAATTTGGCCCGTCTACACTGGGCCAAATTTCGGAAAAACCTCCTCTTATGGAAGAGCCCTTATTCTTCGTGAAACGAGGAATAAAAGCTCTCCACCTCCAAAAAAGCGTGTCTGCTCTTCCGTAAAAAATGTTAGACGAGCAGACACATTCCCTGGACGCAGCAGAGTTTTTCCGGGATACCAGAGGTATCCCGGAAAAACTCCATAGTCTAGACATAGCCTAAGTCGTCATAACTTTTTACTATGGAGTAAAATAAAGAATAAAACAATTTCTCCACTATTTGCTCAGTGTAATTATTACACAAACACTTCCACTAAATCAGATCACCAATTTGATCCAACCATGTCCATATAACTTTTTTTGTTCATTTTTCCATTAATACCAAGCAACAAATTTAATTCATATACAGTTTAAGAAGAAGCTTATTTTCACATATATTTCATATGATTACTAAAGAATACTTCTGATATTCAGGGCTGTGTCTTATATAGGCACTTTTTGCTCTCCACCTCCATTCTGATTTTTCAGACTGGCTACCTGGTTAACCTAACACACACACACACACACACACACTTACTTTATGTGAATATTTTTTAAACAGTAAATTCTATTCTATAGCAAATACATCTGTGATGTCTTTCTTCTTCCTCAACAAGGCCTCAGCAGATTCTTTTTAGATCTAATTTCCACATACATTTTATAAAGAAGATATAATAATGTCTTAAAATTCCAACGCCTATTTATCTGCTAAGTCTCTTGCCATAAATGGCTTTTCATCATCCCCCTGATTATTTCAGCATTCTACTGATTTATTCAGGAACTATTCCTGTTTATTAAAGATTGTCATCCAGTAAAGGAACTGAAACCACATCATGTAATTTATGTAACTCAACCAATCCCCTATAATATTTTAAAACCATATATGACTAATCAAAATGTATGTCAGTTCATGAACAGAAAAGATGCCAAATCCGATTAATAAATTGTTTGCAGCAAACTATTTGACTGGATTAGAAAGTAATTGAGAGGTTGAAATGAAAAGCATGTATGTTAATACACTTAAGACATTTCTAAAACAACTTGTTCTCTGCGTATATAAATTAATTAGAATCCTAAAAAGTGCTATGCATGTCAAAGGAACATATTTAAATTATCAATTTCCCAATTTTGTCCCACTCCGCCTTAACTGCTAATGTTACTGCGTTTTTTCTATTTATTTCCGGGGCTTCCCATCAGGCTGTTTCTGGGACGTTTTTATTAGATTTTCCAACTCTTTACAAGGATGAGCCAGAAGAAAGATTTTTCCACTTAAAGTCTTCTTGAGAATGGGGCCTGGTAGGGCTTAATAACACAGACCAAATAAAATGGAAAATCTCCTTATTGCAAAGGTCTTGTGTTTACTTGATGCTGGTTGCTCTACTTGCATCCCTAGATCCTATCCAGAAAAAGGAATAAGGATTTATTAATGTATGCTGTTAACATGAATACAATTTAATACATAAAAACATAATTGTCTCATGTTCCCATAAACAACTGTACTTCTTCCCTTTCACCAAAAAGTACAATTAGCACTTGACATAACTTGTTGCTCTGCCTCACAAAAGTAAAATTGTGGCATGAGAATTTATGGTGCCACCCTGTGGTTACTTATAGTAAATGCAAATTCTTTCTCAAAGAAAGAATTTTGAAAAATTTAACAGATTAAACAAAAAGGATTCTACAGAAATTATTCTAAAAAACTCTAAGAAGTTAGTAGAAAATGGTCATATAATTTTGTTTGGTTGGTTGGTTTTATTTAGGAACCATCCTTCAGGTTTGCATTGTAGGTAGGGATACAGTACTCTAAAATTCAGGGATAAACTTCTCTAGAATTCTGTAAGACTTTCATAAAACTAAAGAGATTATTTAATATTCTTAGTACAGATGAATGACAAATTGTTAGAATGCCAGAAATCTACTACCATAATAGATGACTGCCTGGATGAAATCTCTGACCCACTTCAAGGGTCAAAGGACTTCAATGGAGTGAAAATTTAATTCTCTTTGGCTCTCTTGTTTACACTAGTGGCTACTCCCTGCACCACAATAACTCCTCCCCATACATTGCTTCAGCCACAACAATTACTTCATTTCCTCACCAACACCAGTCACCCTCTCCACCCCAGCTCTCACCTCCCCCGCACGAATGCACACACTCACACACACACCCCTTCCTTGAAGGATGTAAAAAAGTTTCATGATCCCTTTTTTTGGCCATTATCAATCCATTTTTATGTCCTATGACTTCTCCCACTATTTCTGGCTAGTACATCTTCTTCTTCCTCTCCTGGACCATCTGCAAGTACTGAAAACGTATCCTGACTGAATATCACAAGCGTGTTGTTGTTGTTGTTAAAATGTGTTTGTAAGTATAGAATGAAAAAGGAAAATAAAAATGGGGCATTCTATGGGGTGAAATTGTAAAGTGAAAAGCTGTTATTGCCAGTCGTTATTTTGTTAGGCATAGCAAAACTAGGGAATGAACATTTGTATTTAACTAGTTCCACGTATATTGTCCAGTAAAGTTTCATTTAGTTATGGCAGGGTACGTTAAACCTCTTGAGTTTGAACTGAATCATAGAATTTAAATGCAGAATGGACCACTAAGTCATCAACACTAGAGTGTAGGCACTGCACCTGGTCCCAGAATACACCTTGCACCCATTGCACCCTTTCCTTGGACCCCATTGTGAACTGCCTAGCCCTTTTATAAGTGCTGACTTCCCCACAGGTTAAGTTCACTTTCTCCCAGAACTCCTGACATGTGAGTTGTCTGGTTCCACAAGTTAGCCTCTTCCAGGGCATGTGATGTAACGTAAGACTGACTGACACTTTGCACAGGATTCTAAACCACCACTGCTCTTTATTGAATCAAATGAAAATATATAAATCAATACCATTTTAAAAACCTACACATATTTCCTTGCCTCATTTTCTTCACCATCCCATTCCATTATTTGAGCTGGGATCAGTGTTCTCTGGAATCACAGAGGGTTGTTCTCCTAATGCAGCACATGAATTGTCTTCTCAGTCATGGAACCTCTCTCTCCAGGTCAATTTGCTCTGATTTTAATTAATCCTGTATCTAAAACAGTGTGAACCTGCTATGAAAACAAGCCTGCCCAAAGCTTCCTGACTGGTCCCCCACAGGAGCCAAGCCGCTCCCCCTGAAGCACCACAAAGGAGGGAGGTGGGGGGCCAAGCCCCAGCCTCCCTGGCCCCAGAGTATGAGGAGGGCAGCTTGTGGCCCCACCCTCATCGGCCCCAGAGCCCAGGGAAAGAGGGCACTTGGGATCAGCAACGCTTTTCCCCTGGTATGCCTACAGTAGGCGATCTGAGGCAGTGTATGGGCGTGGCCAGGCTGACGGATTGGGAAGGCAATGCCTTCCCCTGCCTAGCATACCAGCCGCCTATAATGGCAATGCCTTCCCCTGCCTAGCATACCAGCTGCCTACGATGGGACACAGGCTCATCAGTCCATGGTGAATTCCATATTTATATAGGGGTATGCAATGGTACAGCAATTTTCATAACATCAGCCTCAATTCTTAAGCTGTTCTGATAGATTACCCGAAAATCACCATAGCACTAAGCTGAGTTTTCTGAAAGAAGAAGCTTCGTGCATACTGTATGTGATCACCTCTTTTCTCGGACCATCCTGTGTGCACACACATTCACATATATAAACAGAACAAATTACATATAGAAACACACACACCCCTGACTCATTACACTGGCTTCTCCATTGGGAGGCTTATCTCAAGTTCCTAGAATATTATTACTATTCAGCAGAGGGACAATGCTGGTGTCAGCAGCAAGACACTAATCTCAGAAAGGACAACAACATCAACATTCTAAATGAATTTCAGGAGTTTGGAATAAAATTCTTAGGGTTTTTTTTTTTTTTTAATCTTCACAATGCTCAACATGCATGTGACTAGAATAAATGGTCCCAGACCCAATGTCACTGGTAAAAAGATGTCTGATTAATCAATGCAGGTTCCATACATCTCATTTTGTTTACTTGTTTTACTGGAGTCTTTTTAATGGTCAATGTTTTTCAAAAAGCTACTGTGATGGCCTCTTGCAGAACCATTTTGGTCATCTTAGTTTGCTAAAGCAGAGGTGTATAAAATTCAGAACACAGTAGAAATGGGAAAAAGTTAACAAGGGTATGACAACCCTTGAATACACGACATAAATTCCCTTCTGCAGCATGTCTGTGTAGCTTAGCACATAAAATTCTCCCAGATTACATTTGTAAAGCTTTTGCTGATGATGTAGATCATTAATAAAATAATGAAGTGTTGAAAGATATTTCCATTTCTTCATTAAAACAAATGTATCAGGTGTCATCTCCATATCTAATCCAGCCAAGCATTACATATTCTCGTCATCGCTCTGTAACATCAGGGTTTCACATAATTTTAAGAAATTTGCATAGAAAGGAGAAAGTGATGAGCTTTTCAAACTCACAAGTATACTTTAGAAATGTGCAAGCATTAGCAGGTTTCTTTTAGCTGAAATCAGGTTAATGGCTGGATACCCTGCCATGCGTTTTTATCAACTGGAAGCTTTTAAATCCCCCAGTCAGAGAGAAGGTACATTGACCCTCACAGCTTTACCAAGATGTAGCTCAAATTATTGTATTCTTTGAGAAACTTAATTAGACTAAGGAAAATATACTTCTTCAGTGTGCAGAGGATAGAAACAATAAAAATCAGGGCATAAAAACTAAGTGATGCAGTGTAAGCACGGTAAACAGGATTATAATTATGAATTAATTAACTGGAAAATATTGTCTAACCCTGCAGATTACTAAACCTGTTTTAAAATTTCTGTTGCTTTTTTTTTTATTTTGGTGTAGTCAAAAACATAAACAGAATCCTGCAACTTAAATCTCAGTCTATGAGATTAGTTAATATATGATCATCCAATGTTTTAACGGTTTGAAACCTTTGACGTGTTCTATCAGCATTCCCCATTATATAGAAAGGAGATTTTTTTTAAACCAACAATATGTATTGGTTATGTACGTGTGGCTACTTCAGGGATAATGGAGAATTTTTAGTAAATGGAATCTGTACAGGAATAGATAATAAAAATGTACACAGAAAAGATTCTGGTGCAAGATCATTGCTACCACATTTGTTGATTATTTTGAAATTGGTGTCCAAGAAAGTTTTTTTAATCCTATAGAATAATCTAGAATGATGACAGTAGTGGAAAACGTATGAATAGGTGAGAGTTCAATGGCAATTTTCCTCTCATATCACGTCAGGCCCATTGCCAGCAATTCTAGCACCCTGGGCAGAACAGTCAATGGGCCCCATGCACACATAAGCCATGGACATGCTCTGCATGACATTTGGGTGGTGCTGCACCTATGCTAGCTGGTACCCAGCCATTTGCTGGCTATGCTGCTGGGTGTGCTCTTCCAATATGACCAGGGATTCCACATGCCCTCCTGGTAGGGTTACCAACTGTCTAAGTATACAAACCCAAAGAGCCTTACCCTGCCCCCCATCCTGCCCCTTTCCTGAGGCCATACCTCCTGCTCATTCCACACACACACACCCCTTTATCACTTGCTCTCTCCCACCCTCACTTTCACTGGAGTGGGGCGGCAAGTACCATCTCCACAGCAGCTACTGGTTGCAGTGCCCAGCTAATGGGAGCTGTGGAGTCAGCACTTGGGGTACAGGCAGCATGCACAGAATCCCTGCTTCCCCCTCCTAGGGGCAACAGGGACATGCTGGTCGCTTCTGGGAGTGGTACAAAGGGAGGTAGATAGAAAGGAAAGATAGAAATTATAGCAAAAGACTGCCTTGGCTTAACCAGGAGATCTTGCATGATCTAAAAATCAAAAAGGAGTCATATAAAAAGTGGAAACTAGGACAAATTACAAAGGATGAATATAAGCAAATAATGCAAGTATGCAAGGGCAAGATCAGAAAGTCAGAATGAGCTCAATCTAGCTAGAGACATAAAAGGTAACAAGAAAACATTTACAAATCCATTAGAAGCAAGAGGAAGACCAAGGTCAGGATAGGTCCATTGCTCAGTGAAGAGGGAGAAAAAGTAACAGGAAACTTAGAAATGGCAGCAGTGCTTAACAATGTCTTTGTTTCAGTTTTCATTGAGAAGACTGATGGTGATGGGATGCCTAACATAGTGAATGCTAGTGGAAATGGAATAGGTTTAGAAGTTAAAATAAAAAAAGAATAAATTAAAAACTACTTAGAAAAGTTAGATGTCTGCAAGTCAGCAGGCCTGATTAAATGCATCCTAGAATACTCAAGAAGCTGCTAGAGGAGGTATCTGAGCCTTTAGCTATCATCTTTGAAAAGTCATGGAAGTCAAGAGAGATTCCAGAAGACTGGAGAAGGGCAAATATAGTGCCCATCTATAAAAAGGGAAATAAGAACAACCCAGAAAACTACAGACCAGTCCGTTTAACTTCTATGCCAGGAAAGATAATGGAGCAAGTAATTAAGGAATTCATCTGCAAACACCTGGAAGATAATAAGGTGATAGGTAACAGCCAGCGTGGATTTGTAAAGAACAAATCATGTCAAACCAATCTGATAGCTTTTTTTGATAGGATAACGAGTCTTGTGGATAAGGGAGAAGTGGTGGACATGGTATACCTAGACTTTAGTAAGGCATTTGATATAGTCTCTCATGATATTCTTATCAATGAACTAGGCAAATACAACTTAGATTGGGCTACTATAAGGTGGGTGCATAACTGGCTGGATAACTGTTCTCAGAGAGTAGTTATTAACAGTTCACAATCCTGCTGAAAAGGCATAACAAGTGAGGTTCTGCAGGGGTCTGTTTTGGGACTGGTTCTGTTCAATATCTTCATCAACGATTTAGATATTGGCATAGAGAGTATGCTTATTAAGTTTGCAGATGATACGAAGTTGGGAGGGGTTGCAACTGCTTTGGAGGATAGGGTCATAATTCAAAATGATCTGGACAAACTGGAGAAATACAGCCTGGATGGGGTTGTTGCAAGGTGGGTGCATAACTGGCTGGATAGCCACTCTCAGAGAGAAGTTATTAATGGTCCAGTCATGCTGGAAGGGCATAACAACTGGGGTTCCACAGGGGTCTTTTTGGGGAGTTGTTTGCAAATAAACCATGCTGTATTGTTTGATTCCTGCTTTGTCCAGGAAACAGGACTATGTACGCTCTTTAAATAAACAGGATTGCTCCAAAGGTACCTGATTCCATCACCAGTTTCTCTTCTTAATAGAAACAAACTGCAGGGCCCCAAAAATTGACTATCTACTAAAGTTCTAAGGGGTTAACAATACCACACACACATTGCTACCCTCTAATGGATGAAACCACAAACGTTCACCTATGAGCCAGATTGTCCTCTCCTACCCAGAAGGGGATTTCCTGGAAGAAAATCACACCTATTCATAATCACTGGGAAAGGGGGAGGAGATGCCCCTCCTTGGGAAAATTGTTATAGTCTGCATGATTTTGGTCAGACTCCCCCATCACTCCAATGTAGCTATATAGCACTCTGTCTTACCCTGTTATTTCCTTTTCTGAATATTCTACAAGGTGGGAATGGGGATGATTGTCCAACCCTTAGGCCCGTTGTTACATAAGTCATATGTGGGGCCTGCAGCTCAGCAGGCCCAGGATGGAAGTTTCCATTCCTGCTGTACCCTGATTAGCATAGCCTGGGACCCTGCAAGCATAAACAGCAGGTGGGCTTTATCAGCTTTAACCCATGCCTTGAGCTGGGAAACTACTAAGCAGTAAACAAGTTTGACCTCGGTCTCAGCTCACAAAAGTGATAAGAATGGTGTTGAGCCAGGTATGCACACACCTGGTAAACAACTGTAGTACAACTAATGTAGGGAGTCCCATGCCTGCTGAGTCTCACCAGGGACCCAGACCTCAGAGGGTGCCCTGGATTCCCCCAGCTGGAGCCACATACACTGCAGCCTGGTGTGAGATGACAGGAACGGGATGTCCCACAGCCTGAAGGGGCGTAAGCATTTCCAAGTGCCTGTTGCTCTCTTTTATGCATTGCTCTGCCTATGCTTATTGACATATTACTTTGCAGTAGCTGTGTAACCATCTGGCAGTATTAAGCCTGTAATAGCAGTGCCATAGTGAGATTAATAAAAGCAACTATCCCTAAGTGACTCTGTCCTGAAGTGAATCCATAATCCTATTTGGCCATGGCCCTGTGAGATGACACTCATCTCAGCCAATCTTTGCATCCATCTCCTGAACAGATCCCAGACTGCAGGGAAAGGCAGGGATTTTGGAACATGTGTATAGTGGGGGTGCTGAGAGCCATCAAACTAAACTATAAACTTCTACCTAGGGGATGCGGTAGCACCTCCAGGACCCCTAGTTCCAGCACCTATGGGGAGAGGACTTTCCCAGATTTAGGAAAGATCAGAAATGATGCTACATAGGCAGCTAAATCTCCTTTCCATCCAGGAATCAGATAATCCACGCATGGATTAAGTGGGGGGTGGGACGTCTGATCTAGAGGTTCTCTGAAAGCTCACATTTCAGGTGCTCATGCCCCCAGAACTGGCAAACCTGAACACTATTGCTGCTCTGACTATATGCAGAATGCAGCTTAATGACAACCAAGTCGTCCTAGAACAGCACAAACTTGTTTCAATAGAATGGACATTTATCTGGAACTGTACACTTCTAAAAATCTAGGAAGGGTTATTATCTATGTTGTATATAATGCCATGTAAATGTTCAGCATTATGTAAATGTTTTATAACAGTTATTACAAAAAGCTTGACAGACAAGTAACTACAGGCATTTGATACATTTATAGTTTTCCACTTTCTGAATAGCACATTTTTCTCAAGGTAATAGTGCATTCCACAGGGTAATCTCACACTCTTCAAATTACTTTTCATTAATTTATTTTAGAATAAATACAGTATTCAGGCATATGGAACATGAATATTGAAATGTATTAGCTGCTCTTAACTGTGTTATTATATTTACACTGTGTTGATTTCACAGGCTGAGGCAAACACACCACTTACCGCTAAATAGAAGCAATAGTTAAATATAAAAATAGTCAGTAGATTGAGAAGGTGATTAAAGTAAAGATAGAGCTTTAGTGTTTCCAGCAAAATATAAAAAAAAAAAAAAACCCTATCAAATTGAATTGTTACTTCAACAAGGAAAGGAGAAGACAAAGGACTCTTGGAAAATATTAGCAAAAAACTAGTCTCATTGGTAGACAGCAGTGATCTACAGTTCTGCATAATAGGCTCCCAGCTCTATAAATCTGCTCTACTCTGCAGTACTTTCCTGAGATTGTGATATATTTCTAAAAAGTTCCATCGAAATGTCACCCTGAAAGCTCACCATGTTGAATGTCACTATAGTCTCATGTGACCTACGACTGAGTTTGGGATTGGCCAACACAAAGTTTTCCTAAAATGAATTTCTAATAATAAATTATGCATTTGGTATTTGGATTTTGATTTACCTTACTATTGAAACTGCATTAGGAAACTGCAACAAAAAACTACTAAAATAGAATACATGAATAAATTAATTAGCTGACATTGTGAACTACATTCTGCGTTTTTAGGTCTGCCCGTGCACTGATTCTTCTGCATTGTGTATTTCATTATTCTAGACTAGCAAATTAACTGGACCTTCATCAGAGTCTGAAGCATGTAAATTACATGATTGTGTCCAAGCATCTGTGTAGGAACACAAATACTCATATATTTTATAGGAGCTAAGTGTCAGCTTTTCCTTTTTTCCAGAAAGGCTTAGATTGTGATGACTGAATCTTGGCTGAATTAAAGGGGGGACTGTACACAAAGGTAGGGATGTGAATGGTTAACCAGTTGATTGATAGACCAGCCAGGCTTGAGCAGGCCCCCATCACATGTGGGCAGGGGGTTGCTCCAGCCCGACCAGACCCACCATACCATGGGCAGGGGCCATTCTAGCCCAGACAGAGTAGCCCCTGTCCATAATGGGAAATTACTCCTGCCTGACCAGGCCACTCCCGCCCGCCCCCATTTAAGCAATTAACCAGTTAAGTATAATGTTTAACTGGTTAACTGATTCAATGGAATTTTATATCCCTACACAAAGGTTTGTCCTCTTTTCTCTATCTTGCAGTATTCTGTAAGAGTATCCCTACATCATCAGACCCTGTGCTTTGGGAGCATGTATATGGTTCATCTCTGCTCTCCCCTCAAAGAATCCAGAATCATGACTTTTACTTTCTCTCTGCTCTGATCCGTGAAAGGGAGCCAGCACATTCTGTGTGTGTGTGGTGGGGGAAGAAGACTGCCTCTGCTAATAGCTGGCGCAAGGCGCTCACCTTTTCACCATCACACAGAGATAGCATCTGTCTCATTATCTCCTCTGTTCCTCCTATGGCATTGCAGTTTTATACCACTACCCTGTAGGGAAGCAGAATAGAAGCCATAATTTAGTCCTAAGTGTGCAACTCCACACATGGAATATTTATTTACTGTCCATGAGCCTAGAAAAATGCATGAGGTGTAAGGAGTATACATCATTTAGGCAGCCAGAAGGGAAGAACTACTGCTCTAGGTGACATGACTTCAAAAATATCTACCACTTTTCCCCCATACAATTTTGGGACAATCCTTCTCATCTTACATTCACCAGCTCATTTCTAGGCAAGGTGGATCTGAACCTATGAGTCAACACAACATTTTTTTAACCAAACCTTTAGAAGTAGTAGGTATCTCAAAGTGTGTATAGACTAACTAGTAAGAGAGCTAAATGTTTTCCATGATATTAAAGATCTAAATAAGTGGGTGATGTTCAGAGGTGATTAGTCTTTGGGGAGCTGCAAGTGCTAAGTGCCTTTGGGAAGAAAAACATCCCACAACAAATTTCATTTGGCACTTAATAAGCACCCAAGTATGAGAAGTTTGGCCTAACGGAGTTCAAGCTGATAAACTTTACCAGTCAATATCATTTCAGATTCAGTGATACCAAGCAATGTAAATGAAAAAAATTACGCATTTAAAAATTCAGGAAATTAACAATTACGTGAAACGAAGGTTGCATGTTCAAACACCTTCACAATTCACATCATCTCTGAAATAAACGGGGAAATGTAAACCATAACCCTTTATAAAATATCAAGCTTTTATAAAAATGTTTTTATCAGTTTCTTTTAACTCTTCATTACAGCATGCATGCAGAGAAGTGGAAATTTTCTGTAATTTATTTTCTGAATGCTATGCACGTCTCATAGTAATAGAGATGTAGCCGTGTTAGTCTAGTCTAGCTGAAACAAAAAAAAGGACTATGTAGCACTTTAAAGACTAACAAGATGGTTTATTAGGTGATGAGCTTTCGTGGGCCAGACCCACTTCTTCAGATCAAATTGTGGAAGAAAATAGGCATGACCATATATACCAAAGGGATACAATCAAAAAAAGTGAACACATAAAAAAGGACAAATCAAATTTCAGAACAGAGGGGGGATAAGGGGGGGGGAGGTAAATGTCTGTGAGCTAATGATATTAGAGGTGATAATTGGGGAAGCTATCTTTGTAATGGGTAAGGTAATTAGAGTCTTTGTTGAGACCCCGGCGTAAAGTGTCAAATTTAAGCATGAATGACAGTTCAGAGGTTTCTCTTTCAAGCCTGGTGTGAAAATGTCTTTGAAGCAGTATGCAGGTAATCAAGTCACTGAGACAATGCCCTTTCTGGCTGAAATGGCAAGAAACTTTTTTCTTTGTGATACTATCTGATATCCGTTTTGTGTGCACTGATTCTTTGGCGAAGCGTCTGAGACGTTTGTCCAATGTACATAGCAGATGGACACTGTGTAGCCAAACATGAACCCCATCTTGTTCCCCCCCCCCCCCAGAGAGCAAGAGAAAGGCAATCAGCCTTTGATGCCCTGGGAACGCAGGGGTGCTGCTTGTCCCTGACTCTAATAAACAAAAACCAGACAGTAAATGGGCTAGCTGACAACCAGGGGACCTCCCGCCGCCCTGATGGCTAGCACCAGTAATTGACACGCCTACACTGTCCCAGGAGAGGAATCTTCGCCCATCACATACTAGAAGTGCCCATTGTCTGCATTTTCCCAGGTGTGAATTATGCTTTGCACCCTTCCTGGGAAACTTGGCATTCAAAGCTATTTTCCCTAATTGGCCACTTGAGACCAGGAAGAAGCCTACGTGACCCAAGGGGTATAAAGGGGGGTTTAGTAGCCCACCCCATTTGAGCTCCAATCATCTACACCTGCTGGCAGGTATTGGTTGTCTCCCGAGGTCTGTGGGACGCCCAGCCTCGCCCTACTTCTTCCCGAGGGATTGAGAGAAAGACGCTGGCCACGCCAAGTCTGGAATGCAGGGGTGAGAATATATACCTGCTAGGTGTCTATTTTGCATGCATTTAATAGGAGCTCAGAGAACCAAAAGGGTTTCATGGTACCTGTAAGTGACTTATTAGTGTAATTTCTGTCCTGTCCTTTGTAGTGGCTGTGTTATCTGTGACACAGTAGTAGCATTTAACAGCTAAGTTTACCCTGTAACAATAAAACAGTAACTGTTTAAGCTGTGACCTGACTCCTTCAGTTGCTGTAACAGAACCAAGCACAATTTTAAAAAGAACTCCAGTCGGTCATAACGGACAGATATAGGGAGAGCTTGAGCGTTGGATCGTGTCGCTTTCAGGGGACAGATCCGTTGGGGCATCTCTCAGCCTCCCCAGGCTGCCCGCTGCGAAGGGATCGTGTATCCTAGCAGTCAAAGTCTGAGGTGTAAAGCTCTCCCTGTAACTCTTTGGGGCGCCCGTCAACCTCCTCCAGGTTGCCCGCTGCTAAAGGACCCCAGTCCTAGCAGTTGAAGTCTCGGTGTATAATACACACACACCACTCACTGCCCTGACCACCGGCTGACACACTGTCGGCACATGATAATATAGATTATATTTCTGGATGAGCAGGAATATGTGTTCTTGATCTTATAATTGAATTGGTTAGGTCCAATAATGGTGTCAGCAGAGTAAATATGTGGACAAAGTTGGCAACAGGGTTTGTTGCAAGGAAAAGTCCCAGGGTTGGTATTAGTGTGGTATGTCCTGTGGTTGTTGGTAAGAATCATCCTGAGGTTAGGTGGTTGTCTGTAGGAGACTATGGGAGACAGACCCCGCTGCCAACTTTGTCCACATATTTACTCTGCTGACACCATTTAGGCTATGTGTACACAGCCTTAGCTATGAAATTTCAGCCTTCTTATGGCTTATTCATGTAAATTTATTTTCTATAAAAAGCGTTTTCTATTGTATTATTTATAAATGCTGCGGCTTATGGACGTGTAAGTAAATTCAGTAAAACAGGGCCTTTTTACACTACTGTCAACTGATCATAATTTAAAAGTATCTTATTAAATAAAACCTCAACATATGGCTAAAGTGGGACTTAAGTGGTTCATAAACCCGATGCTAGCCCTCTGGATCAAGATCAATTTCATTCTCAGTCCACTAAATTATAGCTTGGAAGAGAAAATGACAGTGGACCACTATTCATTTTGTAATGCTACTAGTGGCCCTTATCACTTACTATTGTAATAAAAGGTAGCCCACAAACTGGAGATAGTATTTGTAAGAGGTTAATGAATCCAATCATCTAAGCATTCAGTAAGTACACTGCCAAATTCAGTGCATTACATTTTATTTAGTATTACCCTAGTGTAGCTTACATTATCAAGTGTAAAATAAATTGCTCTTTTATAGCATTCTATAACTGCCTTTATGACCCCTATTTATGAGAAATAATACTTTCATTATGAACTGTTTTCACACAGAATCTGCCTAAATGCTGAAGTATACATGTGTCATTCCTCTCTGCTGTCTCTATCACGTAATTGGGTGGCAGGGAAAGGGTTAAATTCAGGGGCCTGTGTAAACCTGGCCAGTCAGAAGAAAGGACAAGTCAGCCACTCAGAGCCAGGCTTGACCCTATGAAAAACTGCAGAGGTGAGAGGTGCTCATTCTTGCCCTGGCCAGGAAGGAGGAAGGACAGTCTCTCAGAGAAGGAGGGCTGCACCTGGGACAAAGGAGTGCTGTGCAGGGTAGCAGGGCAATGAGACCTCTGGTTAACCACTGCCAGATTTCAGCGCTTGAGATAACTGTTGAGTGGATACAAGTATCATGGGGCAGTGGCCCAGGGACTGCAAGCAGTAGAGGGGAGAGGAGAAGAGCAGGACATGGCTGCTTCCAAAGTAGTGGGTGGGCCTGGGCACCCACCCGTCCTCCTTGCACCACACCTGGACATGGAGAAGTGTGGCTCTATATAGGCTTCAGCTTTCCCCTGAGAAAAGGGGCTAGACTTTGAGGCTGCAGCTGGCCATGACAGCGGTGCATGGACTGAGGACTGCTGGTACTCCCAGAAAGGGAAACAGAATGGTGGGCACTGCCAAAAAAGCAAGTCCTGAAGTGTATGCTGCATGCTAAAGGAACAAGGCAGGTCCAGAATCAGAGGTTGGAGGCAATAGAGTGGACAGCAGACAATACACTGACCAGAAGGTGGCATATGCTATGGACTGAGCTAATTCCCTTTGGGTCCAGCAGGTGGTGCCACGATGTTGAATCTGTGCACTGTTGAATCATAGCTGAATAATGAAAATGTACTTTTAAATAATGTGATCTAACTATGCACCTCTTAATTTACTATTTAAATTTTAGTGAGACACAGTGGGTGAGGTAATATATTTTATTGCACCAAGTTCTGTTGGTGAGAGAGACAAGCTTTTGAGCTCATTACAGAGCTTTTCTTCAGGTCTGCAAAGTATAAGCTCAAAAGCTTGTCTCTCTCACCTACAGAAGTTAGCTCTTAAATATCCTTAGAGCCATTGTGTAGGAGAGTGGACATGCACACTAATCTTTTTGACTTTTTCGTTACTCTTAGTAAAAAGGATAATATTATTAACACTGTTGGCTACAGATTCAAGTGTAAAATGGTCTTGCTTCTTTCGTAGCCAAAGTCTGTGGCTTCATGCACTGAGGCATGCCTATATTTTATTTTACTGTGTTTTCTATGGTATTACGTTGTTGCATACTATATAAATCTAGATATTTTGCACATTGAATCAACAGTGTGCCCTTGTAGCCAAGAAGGCAAATGGCATATTGGGGTGCATTAGGAGGAACATTTTCAGCAGATCTAGAGAAGTTATTATTCCCCTTTATTCGGCACTGGTGAGGCCACATCTAGAGTACTGCGTCCAGTTCTGGGGCCCCCACTATAGAAAGGATATGGACACATTGGAGCGGGTCCAGCGGAGGGCAACCAAAATGATTAGGGGGCTGGAGCACATGAGCTATGAGGAGAAACTGAGGGATTTGGGCTTATTTAGTCTGAAGAAGAAAAGAGTGAGGGACAATTTGATAGCAGCCTTCAACTTCCTAAAGTGAGGTTCCAGAGAAGACAGAAAGAGGCTGTTCTCAGTTGTGATGGATGGCAGAACAAGGAGCAATGGTCTCAAGTTACAGTGAGGGAGGTCTAGTTGGATATTAGGAAAAACTATTTCACTAGGAGGGTGGTGAAGTACTGGAATGGGTTGCCTAGGGAGGTGGTGGAATCTCCATCCCTAGAGGTTTTTAAGTCCCAGCTTGACAAAGCCCTGGCTGGGATGATTTAGTTAGGGTTGGTCCTGCGTCAGGGAGGGGGCTGGACTCAATGACCTCCTGAGGTCTCTTCCAGTCCTAGGATTCTATGATTTGCAGTCTTATCACATCCTTAAAAGCATTCATACTTATCAGTCATTTAGACAAGTAACACTATATCCTTTGTGCATCCCCTTGTTTCACCCCCTACATGTTGCCAAACTCTTCTAGGACTTAAATATGAGAACAACTACTACTCCCAACAGTGATTCTCTTGCAACTCAAATGGTGAAGGCCTTTGCTGAAGGTCTGTATTTTAGCAAGTGATGACAACAGCTTCAGCACATTTGTTATGTTCATAATTCAAAGAAAACTACTTGATTTGAATTTAGAAACATGATTGGAAGAAATTCATATTCCAAATTTCTGGCCTAATTCAATTTGTTAAACTAGTGTTTGGTCAATGCAGATAGGCATTTCCATCAATCCAACTTTTACAATTTTTTCCACTGCTATGTCCTGAGTAAATGTTGAGAGACCTGTTAACAGTCTTCATATACAATAGGGGGTGTTATGAAAAGGATGGGAGAATAATTGTTCTCCAAGTCTATCAAAAATAGGACAAGTAGTAACTGGCTTAATCAGAAGCTAGGGAGATTTAGATCAGATACTAGGAAAAGTCTTCTAATTTTAAGAGGTAGTTAGCCCAACCATATTTCTCCAAACTAAAAATGGGACACCAAGTAAGCATCCAGAGTTACAGTTGTACAAATGAAAAAAACAAAACACCACAGTACCACACATTTTGGACGGGATATAATTGCTCATGTTTCAGAATATAAGCCAAATTCTAATTTATATGACATGAAAATGAAATCTTACTCCTTTTGGCAGGTTATCCCCTTACCGGGTTCAATATGCCTCCTGAAGCAGCCTGACAGAATGTTATTGGAAACTGTTGTGTGTTCACAGTATTAGATATGAGAGGAGCCAGTAAACACCCAAGATAAACTAGGTCTCTAACTTTATTGCACACAGAAAGGTAAAGGAAAGAAATGCAGAGGTACATAAATCCATTCCAATGAATGGATTAGGTAGCACAGACAATATAACAACACCTACACCTAGGACAGTATACAAGATATTTAACTTTACAGATAAAAGCATACATGTACTTATTGCTATAAATCACACACAGTTTCACCGTTAGCAACTTACAGTTGTGAGACGGAAGGCTGCGGCCTCTTTGAGAATGCCTAGACTGCCCATGGTTTTCAAAAGAAGATATGCAAATTCAGCGCAAATTTGCATATCTTTTTCCAATCCCATTTACGGAAGAGTTTTTTTCGAAAAGAAAAGCAGGGTAGGCACAGTTATTTTGAAAAAAAAAAACCCTTTTTTTGAAAGAAACTTCTTCCCAAAAAAATGAGGTGTACAGGGTTCTTTTGAAAAAGGGGTTTTTTTCCCCAAAAGAATTGCATCTAGACTGCTTTTTTTTTTTTTTCGAAAAAAAAAAACTCTTCCGAAAATAGGATCGGAAGAAGATATGCAAATTCTTTCGAAAGCCATGGGCAGTCTAGATGTGCCCTTTTTTCCCCCACACATAGAGACATCCACAATGCATTTGCCGGTAGGAACAGGTACCAATTTCTTAACTGCAGTGAGTAAGGTAGTGGGGACCGCTTAATCCCATCCCTTCCACTGATTGTGTGTTCTATAGCTATATTTATACTTGACTTGGTCATTCTAACCATCTCTACCATTCGATTATGTATCGGTAATTACGTATTGTATAAGGCACCTATTATGCTCATATTTGGAGTATATTCTGCCACGCAGGATATTGCTAAAACTATGTGTGTAATTAACAGTTTCATGGCTGTACTCTGTAATTTTTGCTTATCAGAACAAAAGTACCAGTACAAGGCTGCTTGTCCTGTGTGCTTTTGACGTGGTCTTGCTGTTCCAGGCTTAATCTGTATTGTTATTCAAAACGATTCCTGACTCTCACAGCTCCCCTATTAACCCAAGTCTTGCCTGCGTGCTTCGGGTGCACCAGACTTGAACCAGGCCTGGGGTTTGCTTTTCAGGGGTCTTCACTGTAGTCGAGGCAGACATCATTGTCAAGGCAGGGCTGTCCAGGCTTCCCTACAGAAACAAAATACTGGAATAGATGGATGATTTGATATGCCAGCTCCTATTTTCTGATGTAGCAGAAAGCAGTAATAACTACTCCACCTTAACAATTTCTAATGTCTGGCTTCTTCCCGACTTGCTGCTACAGGCAAATGCAATATATTTTTAAACTTTCAGACTGGTATTTTCAAAGGAGCTAGGTGCTACATCCCTCTAAATTAATTTCCCCTGGGCTCCTTTGAAAATTTCTGTAATTGGTTTTCTACTTTTTAGGATCAGTTCAGAGAGGCAGACACATTATATACTTTGAAACATCAGTTAGAGAAGCAAATTTTCTATATTGTTCAGGTTACACATCAGAACATGAGAGATGATAATCAAGTCCTTTCAGTGTATCATTTTTTTACTGTCTTTTCATCCATAAGGCAAATACTCAGCTAATCTGGTATGTTCTACAGACAGTTTTTAATTTGATTTTATGTGAATTTCTAAGACGCCTCTGTCTCTGATGTGTACAAAATAGACCATACATAGTGTTTCATTTGGATCAGTTCATCTTTGACTCTGGTTGGAACCTCTCAATTGTCCTAGGAGCATTAGGTGACAGAAAATACACAGAATGACTTTAACCTGTCAATTTAACAAAAGACTGTTACTGAAATGTCTGTGTTCATCAATCCCTGGCAACCATTTACCTAGGGATTTAAAGTTCTGTGGTCAGACTATCACAAAAAAAGTACTAAAATCTATTTAAAAAAAAGTAAAAAATATTTAGAAAAACCCACCAATGGACCCTTTTTAAAAAGCATATAAAAAAGTGATAGATGACTGATGAGCTGACGTATGAAATACGCACAAAACACTTCTGGTAGATCAGTTTTTCAAATATTTATGAATTAAACTGTTCTTCATGTATAGCATGGGTAAGTCCCATAATTTTTGCTATGTGGGCATTTTTCTTTCATTCTTTCCCCCACGAACTAGGATTCTTGACATTTTTTGATCAACACAAACATTTTGTTTAGTACAATCAGGTGAGATTCTCCTCTGCTTACCTGTCTCTCTCTCTAAGTTGTTCCACTGGTTTAAATGAGACTACTTGCACAGTAAGGTACTACTCAGTATGCGAGAAAGGATGGTAAGAATCTAGCCAGGTCACAAAGTGAGTGGGGACTTCAAGAGATCTGAAGACTCAGAGCTGACCTCAAGCTGAGTTTCCTCTGAGATCAATTCTAGTAGCTGCTGTGCAGATTCCATTACATTTACAAGGTAGAATAAAAGACCTTCTGTGAAAGGATGACGTGGGAAAAAAAAGACAAGCCACTTTTCAATCTAGAAAAAAGTTGGAAAGAACAGAGAAGGAGCACTTGCTAGTCTCTCCACAGGGAGACTTACCATCAGAGGCTGTATGTCTCTACCGTAATGAGTATCATATGCCTACAAAGGCTGTTCTAAAGAATGAATCCCTGAAACAGTGGAAGGGGACTATTCAGAAACCCTAATTGGAAGGAGGCAGAAACCTGAAGAGGTGTGAACAGGAGGGTTCAAAAAATGAGGTTTAAAGGTTATTTTGAGGGAAGGGTTTTCCTCTCGAAATAACCCCGCGGGGACCAAGTTTGATGTCCCGAAATAGCGCTATTGCAGAAAAGCAGCAGTCTGCGACTATGCAAATGAACCACGGGATATTTAAATCCCTGCTTCATTTGCAATTTCGGATGTCTACATTTGCATTCCTCCCTCGAAGGAGGAATCAAGTGTAGACATACCCCAACACAGCATTTAGTGGTTATTGGAAAATGGTCACTTGTTGAAACAACACTTTTTCTTGAATGGTATTATTTGTGATTAAACTTCCATGGAGAAAGGTTTCACTGTCCAGAAATGGACCTGAGTGCATGTGTGAGTAAGTGAGAGGATCAGATTAATGATTTAGATCATAAATCTGAATTTCCCAAATCTCTCTCTAGCTGGTTTGGGGGGAGAGAGAGAAGATTCCTGCTTTGTCCCAGTATGAAATGAGACTGTTTTAAATCTCACTACCTGGATGAAAAAGCTGTTTCCCACTGAGCTCTAGAGTGATGGCTGTTGTTAAGGAAAGCTAATCCCTTCTATTGCAAGCCTCATTTTTGAAAGCTATATCTTTGTCAATATGCCAACATTTCTGCTAAAATTTGGCATAATTCCTGTCTTTATGGAACTGACCGTATTTGAAGGTTTGGGACAAAAAGTATTAACCATTTTTGAGAATGGATTGATTGAAAAATGGTTCCCTATTATTAAAAGAAAAATCTTTCAATCGTTTTGGAAAGATTAAATGGTTATGCGGAAAGGATTTAAAAAGATTAAATTTGGCAGCAGATAGTCACAAAGAGTCAAGAAAGTGCTTTTAGACACTTTTTGGAAATGTTGACTGGGTTTTTTTTGCAAATATATTAAAGATGGAATTTTTTGTATGTTCAGTGACATAGGACCTACGTCAGTGTTACCCAAAGTCTCTCATGGTTCCATGGACTAAAGCACTCTGTGTAGGTATCAGCATTAAATTCTAAACATCCACAATATACCTTACAGACAAAAAAGAGGAAGAAAGGACAGGAGTAGTGACATGTTTCTGCAGGTGAATGGATGAAACAGCTTCCTTTGGCATACATTAGGGCTATGTCTAGACTAAAACTTTTTTTTCAGAAAAAGGTACGCAAAATGAGCTCCACAATTTGCGCCCCTTTTTCTGCTTTTTTTTCCCCCTGGAAGAGGCTTTTCCTAAATTTGGCCTGTCTACACTGGGCCAAATTTTGGAAAAAACCCTCTTTCAAAAGATCCCTTCTTCCTCGTGGAACGAGGAAGACAAGGCTTCCGAAAGAGCGTACCTCCGGTATCCTGAAAAACCCCACAGCCTAGACATACCCTAGAACTAAGAAAAATGTTTCCCAAGTCTTGCACTGCTGCCTCCCCACTTGATGGGCTGCCTTGCTTCCCAACAGTGTAGCAATTTATCAAGCAGGAAGTTGGGGAGCCTGCGCAGCTCGCCAGGAAAGATTTTGACCAGCTATAAGGGAGACAAAGGAGCCTCCCTCTGCCTTGGACCCAGCCACAGCTCTTCCCCAGCTTTCCAGTCCTCCTTCCCCTGGACCTTTGTATTGAAATAGTACCCTGAATGAGGGCTTCCTTGGGTACCTGGCTCCAAGCTGTAATTAGTGTCCAAGGAGCCAGGCAGCCCACCAGGGAAGTCGGGGAGCCCAAAAGCAACCAGCCTGCCAGGAAGAGAGATGGACACCAAGGCAGCCTGGTTACGTAACCAACCAACCAGAAATCTAAGGAGTCTGGTAGGCTCTCAGACTTCCCTTTGCTTCCTGTTGCATCTGCTGGGATGGCACTGGAGGACAGAGTCTAAGAAAAGTAGGTACTCTGAGAAGGGGTGTGCAGCCTCACTGAGGCAGAAGAGTTTTGGGCAGAAAACAGTGCAAAACCTGTATGAAATAATCCATGTCCACCTCCACTCTCCTTCAAATTGCTCCTAGAAAGTCACTTTCCTTTTGTATCTAGCTCCCTGTGCCTGCTGAATAGAATCATAGAATGGTAGAGCCATAGGGTGGGAAAGGATCTCAACAGGTCAACTAGTGAGATCATCTATCTGTGCTGAGGCAGGATTAAGTATGCTTACACTATCCTGGGAGGTGTTTGAATGGAGTTTGGCTACACTAATGAAAAGGCAGTAGGTTAGAGCAGCAGTTCCCAACCACCAATCCATGGACCGGTGATGGGCTGTGAACCACTGGCTGCCAGGCCGCAGCAGCTGCTGGAACTGCAGCTGGCTGTTTGCGGTGGCTCTGGAGGCTGGGGCTAAGGTATACCTCGGCCCCCTGAGCTGCGACAAAGCAGCTGGCTTCAGTTCCGGCAGTTGCCACAGGGCAGGCGGCTGCCACAGCTGAAGTCAGATGTTTGCAGCAGCCCCTTGGCAGACTGGTAACTTTTTTTTGCATATTTGCATATTCATTATTTGAATGTTGAATATGCAAATAATGTGCTACCTGTCCACCAAAAGTTTGTGAATGTGTTTGCCAGTCCACAGTATAAAAAACATTGGGAACTACTGGGTTAGGGAGAGCAGGAAAAGAGGCAGCAGAGAGGCTTCTGCAAAGATCAGATAGTGAGGTGCAAAATGGACCTGGGACTGATTCAATTTCTCCCCCATAGTGTGATTACGTTAATTGGAGGAGAGCAAAGAAGGACGGGGGTAAGGTTGAGAGGTATTCCTACAAGGGGAAACAGGAGAGATCGAGGAGGAAGGCAGAGGTGAAGCAAAAAAATAGATGGCCAGAAGAATATTAAAATAAACCCTAATTATGCATGGTATATTCAGAAGTAGTTATGTTAGTCCAGTGGTCACCAAGCAGTAGATCTCGGAGCCTCTGACAGGTGATCCTGATTGGTTTGGCCAGGAAACTATGAAGTGCTGGCACTTCAGTCGCCCCTCCACCCACTGTCATGCTGCTCCTGCCCTCTGCCTTGGAGCTGCCCCCTTGGGAGCCTCTTGCTTGCTGAGCAGGGTGTGGAAGGGAAAAGAAGGGGGTGCTGATGTCAGGGTGTCCCTCCACCCCTCGCTTCTGTACCCTATCTTCACACAGAGAGAAGGGAATGGAGGGAGCCTTGCAATGCAAATTTGTCACTCACACACACTGTGTGTGTGTGTGTGTGTGTGTGTGTCATTCTCACAAACACCCACTGGCCTTCACTCTCCTCTCCCAACCCAACACACGGGTGGGTTGTTGTTGTTACTACTACTATTACAGCTTGCCAAGTAGGTTATTTTGGGTTTTGACTGGTCTGTGCATTTCATAATTTTCATTTCTCTCTTATGCCTAAATTTAATTCTTTGAGTAGTGAGTTCTAAAATGCCTAACCTGTCATGGCTGGAGTCATTATCCCTGTGGTAATTGCTGTGCCTGGAAGTGACTGGTATGTACCTGCAGCTCCTGAGAAAGACCAAGCAGGCCATCTCCACATGCTGTCCTTGTCTGCAGACAGCACTCCTGCAGCTCCCATTGTTCAATAACAGGGAACCATGGCCACTAGAAGCTATAGGTTCAGTGCCTGTAGATAAGGGGCAGGATATGGTGCCATGGAGCCATTGCTGTACATGGCAGCTGCTTTCAGGACTAATGCAGGTGCAGGGCTAGGGCAGGAGTAAGCCTGACAACTCCACTGCTCCACCACCCGGAAGCTGTCTCAGTTAAATGGTGCTCAGAGCCTGCTTGCTGAACCTCTGTCTCACCCCTGAACCTCCTCCTCCCCCAACCTCCTGCCCCAGATGTGAGGCCCCTGCCACAAAACTCCTTCCAAGAGCTTGCACCCTGAAACCCCTCCTGGACCCCTATCCTTAATCCTGGGCTAAACCTGGTTTCTCTCCCACAGTCCAAACTCCATGGTCCAGACCACAGCCTGTACCCCAACCTCCCACCCCAGCCTGGTGAAAGCAAATGAGGTTTGGGATGAAGTCAGCAGGGTGAGGTCTGTGAGAATGGGTGGAGCAGGGCAGGGCCTCAAAGAGTATTTGGATTTGAGGTAGACCTTACATAGCACTTAAATTGAAAAAGTGATCATGTGGTTAAAAAGGTTGGAGATCACTTATTTTTTTCCCACTGCATAAGGCTAAATTCAGTGTCTTTTCTCTTTGACAATACTGTTTTTAGAAAAACTTGTGATCTTCTAAAAAACCCACTGACTTTACATTAACTGTTGGGTATGTATGTTCATACCAAAAAAAGAAGATATAGTTTGTATAATCATCATTTCCAAATTTAGGAGTGCTGCACTATCAAACCCTATGCCATATTTAAAGTAGTTTTTGTAGAGGCATTTGGATAATTTGTACAGTAGAGCTGGTTGAAAAAACATTTTGCTATTTCTGTTCAACTTGTGCTTGTTTGGTAGAGGGGTTGTGAATGTGGTCACACTGCTGTGGAGGGGAAAAAGAAATCTATAAATGTTACCAATTATTTTTGCTTAATAAGAGCAATTATCCATGGATTAAAAAATAAAAATATATTTTTTTAAACAAATCAGCAAACAACACTGAAAGATATTCAATGGCTCTTTGGGAAAAACCAAAAGGCCATTTTTCAATTAAACAGTTTTCATTTGAAGAAAATTTAATCAGATATAATATGCAATATATATGCGTTGTACTACATCAAAATACAATACACACTCATGTACTTAATTTGTACTCCAGTTTTCATTATTAGTTTAATGTACACATTCATTTAAATAAATTAACAGACTGGCATGGGAAGAGGAGGCTTTTTCCTGTTGCAGAGTGGCTCACATACTAAAGCAGGGCAGCCAAGACCATTAGAGCACTGTATCCAGTGTTTTCCTTTTTTCTTCCCATCCACGTGTGAATTAAATGTTATGTGCACCAAGGCCTATGCAGATGTGCACCACCAGGAAAAACACATGCTAACAGCTGTGGAAGCTCTGTTATTCAAAGGCTGGTCAGCTGATTCTCTTATGGCTGGCTTCCCAAGCAGTCAGCTTACAGGGAACACTGACTGTACCCTTCCTGGGTTAAAGGTAACAGTGAGTTACCAGCATTGTCCATGCTACAACATGGTTTTAAAAGCGTGTACAAAACAGCTATTTTAACACTGTTCCCCAGAAATAAAAAGGTTCTCCACAGTCATGTGTAGGTTCTCCCTTTACATGTGTATGACCATATGTGCAAAAAATTAGTACCCATCAATGCCTACCATCAGGCCATGAAGGCACTCACTTTTACCTTTGAGAGTCTATAGGTACATCTACACTGCAAAGAATGGCCCATGGCATCAAGTCTCAGAGACAGATCAATTGACACGAGCTCACTAGACTGGGTCTACAGGGCTGGAGCCCAGGCTTCAAGAACCTTCCCTTCTCCAGCTTTCACAGCAGAAACATCTACACTGCTACCCAACCTGAAATGTTTCACAGCTCTGCTATGTCAGTCTAATTTGGAAGTGAAGACCAAGCCTGAGGAATGACTGAAGCACCAGGCATTTGGATAATTTATCATGAATATTGTGTGATGGTCTACAGGCCTCAACCAGTTTGGGGTTCTGTTGTTCTGAGTGAACATATAACAAATCACAGCCCTAACCCAAAAATCATAGTTATACATTACTTCACATTTTTCTGTATTAAAAATATAGAAGTAGTCATTTAGAGCCTGGTAGAATGTTTAGGCATGACATCCCACATTAAAGATTATTTATAATTCCTCTTTTATTTAAGTTACAATTTTCTGAGTTTTCCTCTTTCACTCCTGTCTTGCTCTTCTACACAAGTTTCCATGTCTCCTTTTTACTAGTTCCCTACATCCCTTCTTAAATAAAGGCTAATGGTAGCCCTTATGTAAACTCTTTTTACGCTCCTTGGGAGTTTCCCCAGTTTCTGAAGTGATTAAATATCTGCTAATGGTTCCTGTAATCCTTTTTCAATTTCCTTTTGAATTCTCAAATGGGTCCCTTATGGTCCTGAAGCTGTGTCAGTCTTCATCCATTTTAATTTCTCCATCACATGCTCTGGCATGATCCTATATCTTTTTACTATTTCTTTCTTTTCCCCTGACACACTCATGGCTGTTCCTGGCATCTGTCCTCTCCATTCTCCTGTTTGAATATGAAGGCAAACAATTAAAGTAGTTTAGTAATGTCTAAGTCTCCTACCAATAAATTACTCTTGCCATTTCAGAGATTTTTCACTGACTGTATGCTGCTCCCTTTGCACTTGAAAAGAAGATTGCTCTGGAGGTTAAGACATCTTCCACCTTTGCTTTTCTTATCAATTTTTACACTCTCTCAGTTTCATTCTGTATTCTTCCCAGCTCTCCCCTGTACCTGATGTTTTATACCTCCCGCAATTTCTTTTTCTTATCCGTGATTGCATTTTGTATGTACTTGTTCATCCACCTTGGCCTTTTTTCCTTCCACTCATACTGTATTTATTGCTATATGACATGCATAACCTGCAGGCAGACTTTAATCTATCTTTGAATACTTTCTATTTCCCCTCTGTGTTTTTCTTCTATTATTGCTTTATTCCATTCGATTTCACCCAACACTTCACGCATTCTGGCAATATTCTCTCTGCTGAAATTCCTTGCCTTTATGTTTCCCCTTTAGTTTTCTCTACATTCCTAACGGACCAAAATAGAACATCGCTATTGCTTTGATACAAAGTGCTATTGAAGTGATGAGCGATGGTTCCACTATGCTCACTAAGTGCACTACTGTGATTATTGAACCCCATGTCTAGTGGGAGGAGGGAAAAGAAGAGAGAGTGAGAAGTCAAGGAGCAGCATGCTACTATGTAGTGTCATTTGCAGCACAGAGGGAGTAGTTCCTTTCTCAAGTACCAAGTGGTTTTGATACAAGGAAACAGCAGAATGCAACTGATTAGGATAGTATGATCCTAAAAAATAATCAAGCTGACCAAAGAAGAAAAACAGAGGAAGTTAAAAAAAAATGCAATGAGAAAATGAAAACTATCACAGGAGCAAAAGTAAATGAGACAATAGAAAGAGAAAAAACTAAAAGAAACCTTAAATGGACAGAGAACTGGAGTACAGTATATTCATTTTTCTATTCCCTGTGTATCATATAGGTCACTAAATTTGTGGTAACCCATTTAAATCAAGTACTTGCATGGTAATGTAGCTGCTCTGATTTCAGAAGTGTAAATTTGTCTAAAGGAGAGATCTGCACATTTAAGAAAATATTTCTGAGAGAGTAATATTTCTTTATACATGCTTAGATATAATTTAATTTTTCAATATCTAGTAGGTGGCAAAACAGTATAACTGATTGAAAACCACTTTCTATCCCAGTGATGGGTAACCTGCAGCCTGGGGGCTGCCCGTGGCCCATCAGTGTTATGTGATTGTGGGCTGAGAAACATTTTGCTGATGTTGATTATCCGCAGGCACCGCCCTCCTTCCCCCACAGCTCCCAGTGGCCATGGTTCTATGTTCCCAGCCAATGGTGAGAATGGCCCTGTGGCCCCTTTGCCTACAGGCACCACCCCACAGCTCTCATTGGCTGGGAACAGAGAAGTGTGGCCACAGAGATATGGGGGATGGTGCCTGCTAACTCAACATCAGCAAAATGTCGCACGGCCCACCACTTCTCTAATCCATAGCATAGCTGTTGGTGAAAAATAGAAACATTGGAACTGTTCCCAGAAGTACAAGTTCCAGATTGTTGACATGCCGGACAGGTTGACATTAATCTCTGCACCTGCCTGAACAGTACTGGTGCTTCGTGGGAGTTACAGATCTGGGTCCTTTTGCCCAATTTCCCCCCAAAGGCCTTGCTCCCCAGTTGGACTACTTTTCCCCATGATCAATTGCAGTTTTTATGTGGTTGGGGGGTGGGGGAACCTGACCCTGGTAGCTTCGTTACAGGGAGCAAGGACCATAAGAACAGCCATAGTGGGTCAGACCAAAGGCCCTTCTAGCCTTGTATTCGGTCTTCTGACAGTAGCTAATGCCAGGTGCCCCAGAGGGAGTCGACAACAGATAATCATCAAGTTCCATCCCCTGTTGCTCATTCCTAGCTCCTGGCAAATAGAAGCTAAGGACACCCTTCTATGGGGAAGAATGGGGACATAAGGGATCTGGAACTAAAACCCCCATGAAGTATGTAGTAGCTCATGCAGACATGGTAATCATATATATAGTTGCCCAATGTCTGAGTCTAACACTGAAATGCTGGCTGTTCCCTCTGGGCAGCGCTGTTGCTGAAATGCTGGCTGTTCCCTCTGGGCAGCCCATGCTGCATGGGGAGTGCGGGCCTCAAAAGGCCGCTTGCTCCCCCGCAGCGGCCCGGCTGAGTGGCGCAGAAGTCAGACGAGCGCCACGGTGGGAGGGGAAGGCGCAGTGACGTGCGGCGTGACAGCAGCTCCAGGCCCTGCCCCCTGGCCGTGAACATCACTGTCCCGCCCCCTTTGCCTCCCGCTGTGACGCTCAGCTGACTTCTGCGCTGCTCAGCCAGGCCTCCGTGTGGGAGCAAGTGGCACAAGCGACTGTTTAGGCTCCATGCTCCCCATGCAGCACAGGGAGTGCGGAGCCCAAACAGCCATTTGGGCTCCGCGGTCCCCCGAGTGAGAGGCAGGAGGGGGAGGAGAAGAGAAAGAGAGACAGAGAGAGGCAGGAGGCGGAGGAGAGCTGAGAGAAAGAGAGGGGAGGCAGTAGGAGGAGGAGGAGAGAGAGACACCCACCGGAGGCTCAGGAGAGAAGACCAACATGGAGGAGAGACTTGAAAATCCCGTCTTATGACTGGCTAATTGGCTAGTAAATGAAATATTTTGTTCCAGATCAACATTAATTTCCACTTCAGTGTATCTTTCCTGTGGAAAATTTCAGTTTCCATTAAGCCCCATTCTCTGATGTGGAGTGAAACGTTTTCTAAGTTTTTTCAACAATCCCTATCAAACAATCAAGGATTTCCTACACAATCAAATCTGTAATGTGGACATTCACTTTACTTTAGCGTACAATGTTCTGAGAGGCTTGAACTCCCAGACCAGCTGCAGAAGGGAGTTTGTCATTTGACTAAGAACTTGAAGGAATACATGAGAAACAATCCAATACCTTTACTCCTATTAGCAAGTTTATTTTACAAGCCAAATGGATTCACACTGTGATATAGCAAAAAAAGGAGAGAGAGAGAGAGAGAGAGAGAGAGAGAGAGAGAGAGAGAGAGAACACCAAAATGTCCTTGCATAATTTGCCTCATCCCTAATGGAGAAATCTGAGTAGCCATTCTCCTTTCCACTCACTGTCCATAGTACAGGTTGGACCTTCCCCCTCCTGGCCCTCTGGCCTCCTAGCTGGCACCTTACCTCCTGCAGGCCCCGCTGCCCTGCCAACCCCGCTGAGCAGCTATTGCTGCTGTGGCTCCGGGACCCACTGGGCAGCCTCGCACTGTGGATCCCTGTACCACTGAGCTACCATGGCTCCCAGCCCCGCTGGGCAGCCACATGCATGGCTCCCAACCCCGCTGGACAGACCTGCTGCTGCTATGCGCTGGACAGCCCCGCCGTCAACCCATTTTGGGCAACCTACTGCCTTGCCCATCCCGCAGAGATCCTTTCCACTGACTCTCCCAGGACACTCTGGTCTTGCAACATCTGTGCCAGACCACAGATGCTGCTGGACCAAGGAATCCCAATCAAGAGAATTTCAACCTGTACACAGGCCACACAACACATTTTATAGCATGCAATGCTGATGCAAACTTTATATTATACATATTTATGAGGGTTTAACCCTTTTTGCTTATCTTAACTGCCATACCTCTCTTATGTAAAGGTCCCCCAATTCCTATAGATAAATTAACTACTTACATCAAACTTCTTAGTATTTTTGTCAGTTAAAGTCCATGGAATTTTTGTAGTTAATAAGTCTAGTTGGACTCATTCCTTAAGTTTATCTTAAAATATCAGACATCAGAAATAGTAACACACAAACCTGTAGGGGAACATGTTAACCTCCCTGGTCACTCAGTCATGGACTTAAAAGTAGCCATTCTTCTATAAAGGAATTTCACTAACCAATTTCAGAAAGTCTGCAGAACTAGAATTTATTTACAGATTTCACACCCTTACCCTTGGCCTAAATGAAGACATGAACTTGTTGGTGCATTACAAAGTCAATTTCTCCTGCCATTAACATCTGCATTTTCACATCAAAAGCTATGTGTGATGCACATCCAGTTCACTTAATTAGCCTCATTAACATGGGTCCTACAGTTGACAGGTGCTTCTTCTAATATGTAGATATAATCTTGGTTTCTGTTATTTCCACTCCAGTTCATCTGATTAAGTGGAATATGCCCATGAAAGCTCATGATTTTATACATTTTGGTTAGTCTCTATGGTGCTATAGGACCACTTATTTTTAAAGTTACAGACTAACACAGCTACCTCTATCACATCTAATAACCTTTGTGTTACACTTTTAAATTCCTACTGTGAGGGTTCTCATAAGCAGAAGCAAAATTTGGTTAGGAATCTTTAAAACATTAACTTTATTGATAATGGTTTTTTTCCTAAATCAATCTACTTTGCCACAAACTTGTATGTAAGATTAAATACATAATTTTTCATAAAATGTTCAAAACTGGCTTTAAACTGAATTACCAGAACTAAGCCATACAAAACATGCTATTTGCTTTTGGGGAGTAAGAAATGTAACATGTGTATATTATTACAACATGGCTGTAACAGATTGTCCAGATCTGCGCTCTGACCAATCACCAACTTTGAGTGAAGCATCTTTGTGGCTAGAACAGAAATATCTATACACTTGAAAAATTCAATACTAGAATCCCCTAGTTCACTATTTGAAGATTAGGCATTGCCTACATTTCCTTGCAGAAACTGGAATTCTTCCAGCAAACCACTGACAATGGAAGGTGAATTACTAGGATTACTTTATTGAAAAGGGGCCTTAAACATTTTACACGAGGTTGATGTAATTTCTTAAGTTAGTTAGCTCTGCTCTGCAACATAGGCAGCAGTCAGTTGATATTTACTCATCCAGAAATGTTGTAACTGAGCCACAGTAAATGAAACAAATTAAACTTGCATTGTATTCAAACACTTTTTGCATTTGCACTCCTTATCTCATACTTCTATACTAGAATTGTTATGCCCTTCCTTTCCTTCCCCCACCCCCTTACAGAGGTTAGTTCTTTAGCTCAAGCAACAGAAAGATTTGTGCCTTTAAACTCCAGTGTTCCCCAGATTAGTCCTGTTTTGGCCACGAAGATGGTTGTCACAGCTGTGCAAGGTCCAAGGTAATGTAGAATCAAGTCCACTATCTCTGGTTAGATGAGCTTCTGAAAACAAGAAATGACCCTTCAGATCACATACAGAGATTTCAGATATTTCTGCTTGGAGTGTTGAAGCATGAATTTAAGAATTTCTACCCCTTTTATCTCCTATAAGAACTTTGTGCTAGGTGCCACACAAGCATTAAACTCAAGAAAACAACTGTCAGACTACAGAGAAATGATCACTAATGCTCATATACAGTATATAATATTTCTGTGTATAACCCAAATGCAATCTGGTATTTTTTATATATTTAATTTTAAAAAAATCAAGGTATTTAAATAAAATAATGGGACTAACAGGTTTTTTAAAAACACTTTCCCTTGTTTATTAATATAAGCAATGTGTAAGCATGCCAATATTTTTCTACAACAATCTTTCTCCTCTAATTTCAGAATTATTTTAAAGTATATACTAGTAATAGTATATTTAAAAAAAAAGCTTTTTTGGTGACTCATTTCATTCAGGTGCTGCAATCTAGTTTGCCAGACTGCGCTAAGCAAAATGAAATGGCTCCATCTAGTGGTTAAATGTGGAGTTAACAAAATAAGAGTCCAATCCTAATAGAAGAGATCCTGAAATCCAGTAGGTAATTGCAGAGCTAGACAGAGGGCACCAATATGTTTGAGGTGGAGCTACTCAAAAGAATATAAATACATACATGTGAATGTTTCTGACTTGCTTGGGAACCTGAGATTCACATCTACAATGAACTGCACCGCATTCTAATGGGACAAGTAATGTGTTCCACATTTGTACATAGTATCAGCAATTTAACAACTATACTAGATGCACTAAACTCTTTTTTGGCTTTCTGAATAACCTGTGACAGCAATAGTTCCTATCTGCCCTTGTCCTTAAGGTCGGTCAGATTAATGGGACATGAGGATCATCGCACATTATGGCCCTGTTAAATCAAGTCATTCAACACCATTACTTAGAGAGAAAGCAGAACTTGAAGCATTTTCCTATTCCTTGTGTGCTAGTGAATATATGTTCTTTGTTATTCAACAGGCATATAGTTCCCACCCACCCCTTTTTGCTGCTCAAGTGTTCTTCCCTAATTCTAGTAATTCATATCCTGCTACTTTCCTTTCCTTGCCCCATTCTTCAAGCTCTTCTGAGTGATTGTACTGAAGACCTGAGTATAATAAACCATGAAAGAAGTTACATGCCATTCTGTCCATAAGTAATTCTACTAACAATATTAATGCCTAACTCACTGACAGTGGGCAGAGAAACTTGCCAAATGCCACACTGGAGTGAGCTACCTTGTACATCAGCAATTCAGTCTCTGAACAGCAAAACTAGACTGTGTCTGGTTTACAAAAGCTAAAACTATGAACTTGAGGAATCAGCTCAGGAGGTACTATAGCATACCATCACCCGGGGCTAGGTCCAAGGTACTCCAAGTTCTTACTTCAAACTGGAATAACTTCAAAGGCACCCTGTCTCAGAAGGAAGCTCAGAGCAACTTTATAGACTGAGAAGGAGACTATCAATTTCAGTCATTCAGAGTATTGCAGTGTAGGAACAGCTTGTAGATCAGGAAAATAGATAGCACAAGGGACAATAATGCAACTAAAACTAATGACCTATCACAAGGTGGCCGGCCCCTTTAAATCAAGATGTTCTAGAGCCTCTCTGCCAGAACAGTGGCCTCCATTTGACCAAGACAGGGCACCACAGCACTTGGGACTATAAAAGATCAGAGAGACAGCGAGATCAGGCATGCCAGACAGACCAAAAATTGAGCTGGTGAGACAGGATTGCCTAAGAGAAGGGCATTGGCAGGAGTTTAGAGTTGCCCGGCGGAAGGAGAGCAGCAAAAGGGATCCTTAGCTGATGCCTTAAACACAAGAGCCAGGGAAGAACTTCTGAAGGTAGGAGGAGCTGCAGAGTTAGGTGCCTGCTAATTCTAAGCCAGATAGCTGATGCCAAGACATTCATTCACTGACCTCTGCAGACCAGATTGTGGGTCTCAGGAGAACAGTCAGAGTCAGGGGGAGCAAAGAATGCTCCCACGACAAGAATGATCTGTTACTGAAGAGCTGTGAGCATTCTTGCTGGGAAAAGCAGGTTTGCACCATGAGTGTAGCTATGGGTGGGCCTCCATGGGCCGTAGCTCATGTGCTTAGCACCTAGGCCCACCCAAATCAGGGCCAGAGCCCCTAAATCCAAAGTCTGGGATTCCTGACTCTGGCTGGGTGTCCATCAGCCTGTCCGCATGGCTTTCCTACATGGGCTGCATGTTACTGTCCCTATCTTTGGTCCCAGCAGCTCTCTAGGTGGTGAGACTCATGAGGGAAGATCTGGGCAAGGCTAGAACCTGGGGCAGTAGATTATGGTGCTGGCAGGAGGGAGATGTGGCTGGGTTGGCAGACACTGAGCTGGGGTTGGGAGGGATGGGGAGAGTTCAAGCTCTGGCAAAGCCCCCTCAGTCCCAGGTGAATGCTGAGTGGTAAGAGAAGGGCAGGGAGATGCAAGTCTCCCAATCCTCCTGCCAACTTCTGCCAGGGCCCCGCATCCCTCTTGCGCCCTCTCCCCTTCTGCCCCCTCAGAATACCAGATCCCTCCTTCCTGCCCCTCTCCCCATGGCACTGAATCCCGTCCCTCCTGTGCCCCCAGAGCTCTCCGTCCTCCCCCTCCCCCGCCAATATTTTCCTGCTCACCTAAAAGCTGCGCCCCCCCACTTTTCTTGCCCTAGTTATGCCACTGGTTCGCATGCCACCTGTCCTGACAAAAAGGACTAATAAGGATTGTAAGTGTGGCACAAGATGTTAGTGCCTGGTATGTGGAGAATTGTGTCAAGGGATATTAAGGACTATACAGTGGAGTGACAAATGAACTGTTTGGGACTTGTGCTTTGAACTACTTGCACAATGTTTTGTAATAAACTAGCCCAAAAGGGGTATCAAGGCAAGAAAGCCTTAGGTTACCTGCAAGGGAATCAGAGGCAGGTGCACCAGTTGTGCCATGGCTTGCTACAGGAAGCCCTCCAGGCAGTGTCACTCTGATATAGTTCAAAGCCAAGCTTGCACAGAAACTGCTTCACAGCCAGTCACACTGATAGAAGATTGCACATTGTTCCATACTGCAGAGAGAGACACTGACAAGGTTTGGACCAAACAAACAAAGAGCGTGCGAGAGAGAACGCTCACTACCACAGACCAGAAACAATAAATGCCTCCTATTCTGTGTTGACATTCAAGTACAGGCTGAATCTCTAAAATCCGGGACACTATGGTCCAGCAACATACCTGGTCTGGCAGGACTATGAATACTGTTGGACTGGAGAGCCCCAGCTGTCCAAGTTTGAAAGCACAGCCCAGGCTGGGCTGGCAGTGTGGAGCCCAGCCCCAACAAGGCCAGTGTGGAGGAGAGCACAGTCCTGGCCAGGGCTGGTGGCAAGGAGTGCAGTCCCAGTCAGGGCTGGAGGCACCAGGACTGGGGGCCAGGAGTACAGTCCCGACTGGGGCTGGGCCAGTAGATAGCGCAGTCTTGGCCAGGGCTGGTGCAGTGCAGAGCTCACTCCTGGCCAGGGCTAGAGGCAGTGGGGTTGGCCTCTGTCCATGCTGGTGTGGTGTGGGGGACAGCCCCGGCCAAGGCTGGCACAGTGTGGGGCTGGAGGGGGCAGCAAGGAGCACAGTCCCCATCCAGGAAGGGAGCCATGACCTCCCCTCATCTGGCAAACTCCATTGTTCAGGACCACTCAGGTCCTGAGGGTGCTGGAGAAGTGATGTCCGACCAATTTTTGAATATCAAGTTACAGAAGGATTTTTTCATTTGGTCCTTAGATTTTCTCTGGCAACAGAAAATCCATCCACAGGGACCCACAATGGAAACAAGAGCACAATGTTCCAATTCAGTTCATCCTGGAATACATTCAACCTGCAAAACTGCTTGCAGAGTCCCAAGCATCTCCTCCCATTCCTGCAGTGACAAATACCGCAAGCCCTCCTCAAGTGTGCATTTCCTTTTGAAGGTACTTATATGGTCCTCAGCATAGTAGTGCCTGTGTGCCTCACAAACACCACAGTATTTATTCTCACACCACTCTTCTGATATAAGGAAAAATCCATTTAACAGATTGGGAATTGAGGTATAGAAAAGCTAAGTAACTTGCTCAAGGTCACGCAAGTAGTCAGACTGGAGCAGGGAATTGAACTCAGGACTCCTCAGTGCTGGAACCATTGCAAAGGTATAGTGGCCCTTTTGCTGCAGGGAGGTGCAATCGGTACCTTTCCATAACATCCTACATAGTTTAAACCCCTCATATGCCATTTTCCATTATTCAGTGGCAACAGCAGTATCAATAACTTGCAACTGGGCAGCAATAGTGAACTCTGAGCAACAGCTCTCTTCTATATCATTCATCTGGACAACTTTATAAGCATTCTGTACAGAGTTATGTTCATTTTACACAAAAATTGTATTTGTATTGTACATGACATAGGACTTACTCTCATTAACTGCAGTGAAACTGCCAGAAGTTGTCAAATTCACAAGAGGCTCTCAGTAAATCACAGGGTTGGGAATGTCTTTTGTAATGATTTTTACATGCCCCTCTGATTTTTATGCAGTCACTTGTACTACCTACCTTTTTAATAATTTATTTGATTGGGTAGTACAACTTAAAGATGATTGAATCACTGGTTACAGAATGAAGCACATTTAACTTTGTATGACAATTGTCTAGCAAAATCTGTTAGAAATATTACTTGTATTGTTTATTGAAGCTAGTCTTTACAAATAACAATTCATTTCATTTCCTTTATATGTTTGTTTCCCCAACATGTATCTTTAATATATTATTCAATAAATCTATAACATGCTAAAAAAAATCCCAATCTTTAGAAAAGCCGTTTTCCTCTTAAATTTACTTTTTGACCCTGACGATTGTAAGATGTAGTGGCTTTAATCAAAACGATGCTAGTTCTGATTCATGAAACATGCATGTCAATGCTTAGAATTATGAAAAAATTTATTACCCATAAAGCTCTGCATATTTTAGAAGTATTAAGTCTGGTAATCATCCTAAACTAATTATCTGTTTATTTAAGTGGCTAGCACTTGCTCTTCCTGAGACAAAAGCTACACCTGTGCCAGGGAAGAGAATACATTTTTATGATTTCTGGTTCCGAATTTTCATTGGAAAGCAAGAGACGGCATTATAAGTCAGCCTAAGAGTCCATATTTATAGGAAAATGCATAGCATTTCTCATACTTTTCCCCATGCCCATTCTCCCCATCTTGCCAGTTGCAGTCCACATCCTCAGGCTTCTCATCCTAGACCCCATTTCTTCACCCTGTGAATCCTAGTTTCTTCCTACAGCCTCCTCATGCCACTCCTTCCACCCCCCACCTTCTTCTCTGATTTGTCTCTCTCTACTCTTGCCACACATCTGTCTCCAATCACCCATAAGCCCACATTCCTTGTTACCTTTGTTGACTCCCTGGTACAAGCTCTTTGTCCCTGTCCTCTTCTCCCCACCTGTGCCAACCTTCATTCCTATTCTCCTGGCTCAAGTTCCCATCTGCATGTGATTCAGGTGCCTTCCTCCTCCATATTTTCTGGGGATCAGAAAATGGGCATTGAAAACAGAACAAACTGTCCCACCTGTTCCAGATCTGTAACATCCCAGAGCAGCTGAGTATTTCAATTACAGGGAAGTGCTGTTGAGCCCCCTGGAACATGCTCAGTGTGGATAGGCTCTTTGGAGATTTTAGTTGCAATACTCTACTAAATCTCTAATGAACATGTGCAAACTGACTTTTCAAAGTTTTATCAGTTGGGCAGATTTTTACAGTAATGGCAAAAGACACATACATCCCTAACACAAAGCTGCCTCTGAGACAAGTTTCATGTCCCTGCACAAAAGCATACGTGTGCTCAAGCTTCTTAAAACCAGATTTTTTTTTTTAAATCATGGCCAAAACAATTTTTCCTCCCATCCTCATTTAAGAAATGGCTAAATTGTTTTGACTCAAGTGTGCATCTCTCTCTCTCTCTCTCTCTCTCTCTCCTGTACACACACACACACACACACACACACACACACACACACACACACAGAGTCAGGCTGAGGCAGACAACTGGAAGCATGGGAAATTTCAGCCCCCAAAAAAAGTTATAACTTGGGACATTTTAAAGTGACCAAAAATTGGGTCGTCTAATGGGGCGTGTCAGATAACTTTAACATGGCACTCTCCAGGTTGATGGTTTAGGTAGCTTGATAGAGCAATTTTTCTAGAAATAGTTCACCATTTCCTCCCCCCCGCCAAAAAAAAGCTGTGTCCCCCTGCCTTGTTTGTGGGGGTAGACTCAACCATCACTGGTCTCTTACAAGGAACTGTGTTAGCAACACCTCCCTACAGCCACCTGTCCAGTGCCACCTCCCACAGCTCCCATCGGCCGGGAATGGCAAACTACGGCCAAGGGGAGCTGCAAGCAGCCATACCTATGGATGTTCAGGTAAATAAAGCATCTGGCAACCTGTCAGGGACTAATCCTGACAAACCACATTCAGTCTTCAGGCTGCTTATTGCCCATCCTGAGTTAGACAAACATCTGTCACAAAGAGTCCAAGTTTACTTGATCCTGCCTCGATGTAGAGGCCTAGACTTGATGATTTCTCGAGGTTTTGTAGCCAATTCATTCATTTTATCATCCATTTATTAGTGTGCTATGTGATATTATGAACAATTTACATGCTATGTCATATATAAATTAATATATGCTAAATGGATTTAAGATGTAAGATTATAGAAGTATAAGACTGATAAGCATTTAGGAGTTATGACTATGCATTAGGTATATAAGTAAACACGTTTGACGCACAAGGACTACTGGCTGAAGCCTCTAAGATTTCAGCTTAGACATACTAGCCCATATGCTTAAAAATGATGGCCATAAGTAGGTGCCCAAAGAAGAACTGTCAGTAAAGATCATAAATACTATAAAAATGGGTCAATAGGTGATGTAGCAAATCGACTGCAGTGTATTTTTGAAGACCAGGACATACCATACTGTAGCATCTTTAAAATGCTTGTCCTGACAGCAGCGTATATTTTATGAATAAATGCTAATAAGAACAAGAGGAACTGTGAACAACCTTTGGAAAAACAGGGTATGGGAATATGGATAAAGAAAGGCAAAGTGTTAGTTGTAGTCAGGATTACAATATAAAAGAGGGGTCCCTGACTCTGTAAAAATGGAAATAGCCATGGGAAGAACCACAGCAGTACCTATACCCCTACTCGGTTAGACAGACAATGATCAGTTGGTGAGAAATCCATTAGACTGTCTCTGATTATATGAGTATGATTATATTTATAATTTGTACATGGGTATTCAAAGGAAATAACCATGGGAAGAACCACAGCAGTACCTATACCCCTACTCGGTTAGACAGACAATGATCAGTTGGTGAGAAATCCATTAGACTGTCTCTGAATATATGAGTATGATTATATTTATAATTTGTACATGGGTATTCAAAGGAATTTGTATATGCTTGGTTAATCATTATCTATCTTGTTCTAATATTTGTTGCACAGATTAGATTTTCTCTTTGTACTTAAATGTATGGTCACTCTCTTTGGTCTTCATGTGCTCCTAGAGCAGGCCTGGGCAAAATACTCTTGGTGGGCCAAATCCAGCCCATATAACCCCAGATCCAACCCACAGACATAGGCAGACTCCCTGCTTGCCCCTCACATGCTGCTGAGAAATGCAGCCATTGCAGGGTTCTGTTTGAACAGTTGTGAGCCTGGGGGAGGGAGGAGGGGTTTCATGCGTTACTCCCACCCACAGCACAATCCCATTGTCAGGTTTCCGGCCAACGGGAGCTGCCTCTTATCAACAGGCAGCTTGCGAAGAACCCCCCCTGCTCCTCTCAGGCTCATAGCTGTTTAAAAACCACACGGTCCCTGCAGCCTATGCAGGAGCAGAGGAGTAAGGGAGTCTGCTTGAGGGGGCTGCTGACAAGGAATCATGCAGGTAAGTCTTCCAGCCAGAGCCTGCCTCTGACAACCCAATCCTTTGCCTCCCTACCCCCCATAACTCAAACTCTCTGCCCCCTCCTGCACCCACATTCCCTCCCAGATCCTGCACCCATATCCTCACAACCCAAACCCCTGCAAACTAGTTCCCTAATCGAGGTCACAACTGCCTCCTTCATCCAAACTCCTTCCCAGACCCCATCCCCTCTCCTGTACCCCAATCCCTTACTGCAAGATCCCTTCTGCACCCAACCTCCTTCCCAGACCCCACACCTCCTCCATTAATATGGAAGAGTGCAGCCCTTGACTACTTTCTAAATTCTTGGAGTGACCCACCCTCCATCAAAAATTATTGCCCGCTGCTGTCCTAGAATCTAAATCAGAAGCAACAGCTGAGGTGACTTTTACTGAGTTTGAAACTATAGTAACCATGATTATAAGATAACATCACTAAATCCTTTCTAAATAAAAGGCTACCGTCACTTCCAGCCCTGCATGTGTGATTCTTCATGTCCTAAATTTCATCAATAGCTTTTTATCATCTACTATTATTCAACCTCTGAAAAGCTTGAGAGCAACTGCAGAGATTTACTGTGGTCTACTGCATTATATATTTGCACGCTTACTCATACAGTAGTAGTGATAATGTAATGGGAAGTTTTGGACTGATTCCCAATTGGAAAGAGGTCAAAACTTCAGTATTTCTACAGTATGTCATCTTCTGCTGCTAAACAAGGCATCAAAAAGATTCAACAGCTACACATGAATAGCCATATGCAAATGTTGAATTAATAATTCTTTTGGTTTTAATTGAATATTTCAATTAAACATTGGACTTTCTTGAAAGAGGTTTCAAGTAAGGGTTAAATTTAAACTTCAGTATAAAATCAAGATGCAATTGCATTGTTGGAAGAGAGAGAGAAGCAAAGTTGAAACATTGTGCCATATTCAAACAATCTAATGAAAGGTTCAAAAAGATTGGGTTAATAGTCCCTCAAGTGGGGAAAGGTTGTGGGTTGCTTTGCTAGATTTCGGAATTTGGAAGGATTTAATATATTTTCCTGGGATTGATGTCAATATCCATATAATAATATTAATGTCCTAAATACCATAGTATCAGTGCTCCTCAAACCTAGTTGTAAAAGGAAATTTTTGAATAGTTTATAGATTGTGTGTCTGTATGTAGAATCAGTTATGGGAAAGGTACATCACAGAGGTGAGTTTTGTATTTAGAACTCAACATGCTGAGGTTAGCAATCACTCCCTTTAGTAGTTCGTTCCAAACTCTAGATCAGGGCTACTCAACTTTGGAAGCCCCGGGGGCCACAATGATACTCACAGCACCTGCCGAGGGCCACAACTTAAATGTGGTTGCATATACATGCAAATATATATGCAAATATATGCAAATTGCTTTTTTCACACTGGCAGGCATGAATACAAAGATTAAGCCTTAAACTGTAGCATCAGACCCACACATGGCCAGCGTGAGCCAGTCAGCAATTCTCAGGCTCTGCCCACAAGGCTAAGCAGCTAGCACTTCTCACAATGCCCTGGCACTCCCAGCACCTCCTCGCTGGGGGCTAGAAATGCCATCACTATACCCATCTGTTCCAGCCAGCCCGTCCACTTGTGTCTTTCAATGCTCACCCCACCTGGGAGACACCTCGCCATTGAGGAGCGTATTCCTAGTGGAGGCCATATTCAAAGGATCCTAACTATGGGGCCACGCATGAGCCCCACGTAAATCCAAACCACACTGCAGGCCACAAACAAACAGGCCACAAGCCACATGCGGCTCACAGGCTGTGTGTTAAGTAGCACTGCTCTAGATCTAGCTTCTACGAACATTCTATTTCCTGCATTCAACAGCCTCTTATTTGAATGATCATTTTCCCACTCAAGTATAGTCATTTTAAAAAGGTCACTATTGCAGACACCTTTCTTGGGTAACCTGAGTCTATCCTAGGAAAGTCTTTCAATAACAGACGTCCTGATAGATCGATCAATAGAAAGTCAATGCAGGGGGGGAAAAAAAGCAGAGATGTGTTTAAGGTAGGAGGTGCTGCTGAGCAGACAGTCTCGGACTCTCAATTACTGCAGTAATCAAATATTTCTTTCAAGGCTTTCTAGGCCACAGACACCAAAGGTATGCATGCCTTTCCCTACCCAGGGAGAATCTCTGGAGCATGAGATTGGAATACAGCAAGCAGCCTGCTGGCACAGATACCAGCAAGAGATCTTGCAAAATCTAGAGAAGTTACTTACAGAAAGGTAGCTGACTTGTTGGAAAGAGAAAGGGGAGGAGATCAATTTATCTGTACTTTTTCCAGTCAGAAATCAAGGATCATCTAAGAATAGCATTTAAAGGTTAGGTCAGAATTTCTCCCAAAAAATCCATCCTTAAAAATTAGTGTGAATGTAGCAAGTTTTCTTTCTAATAGTTGAAGAGTAGTTGCAATTTAAGATATATCTTTTGGGGTTTGATAATCTTTTTCTAAGAAATGTTTCACATTTAAAAAAATTGGCTAAGAAAGCTGTCCTAATTAATATTCAATTCAGTGACTAAGTACTCTCCCAAGTGACCTATATGTGTAATAGCATTGAGTACCACCTGCTCAAACTGTTGTTTTGCAGCAAAATATTAATCCCTTGCATCTTCTGTTACCAGCTCAGATGCCTTCTGAAATTCAAAAGGAATTAATTCATCTAGATGCTCTATAAAACTCATGAACTCATTGGAATCTGTAACCAAAAACTTAAAGACATGCAAATTTATTATCTGAAATATACATTACAAAGAGCAGGCTATGAAGTCTCTTTTGCTTTCTTCCCCTTCAAAGTTTCTTTTACATAATATAAAAGTGGGCTTCTCTCATTGTTAGTGGAGCCTCAGATGTTTTATACAATTAAAGACAAATAAAAAAATTAATCTGGCATACATTTCTTAATCTATGCAGATTGCTTCTAAGGATTAGTTTCCGCATACAAAGACAAGGAACCCCTCTCAGAAGCCTGCTCCAAAGATGTTACTTATAGTAATGATGGGAACTATATATTTATGACAATAGCAACCTAACTGTTATTCACAAGACAGTGTATGGGACTTCAATCCAGCACAAATGACATTCTAAATCATCTGGGTAATTCAGAATGATGGTGGACTATGTATATACTCCCTCATTCCTTTTTGTAGCTTTGGCTACTTCCCTAAATTTAATTGAAATCCATGTTTATAGAAGATATTTATGAGGCATGTCTGTGGCTGAAGAAAACCATATTTTCTTCACTAGACAAGTTATGTCTAGTGTCCTAGATGGTCCTTCCATGCAGTTCTCTCTGGGCAAGAAAGAGTTGGAGTGCTTGAAACAGTAACTGTGGTCAGATAGGTGCAAGGGGAGTGCAGAATTCTTCTAGAGGGATCAGAAACAGGACAACTGTCAGGAGCAGCAACTCAAGTTTGCTCCAGAAATAATTATTTATTTGCAACAGGAGCCTTGCACCTGCTACTTTTATAGCCCCTTAAATTTAGTTCACATCAGGTTACTAAACATTTCCTATGCATTTGTCATAACAAATGAGCATTAATTCCAAAATTGTCCATTATATGTTTGTTTTAACCTTTCTATAAAACATTAGCATTGGGCATGTCAGTGATGGGATGCTGGACTACACAGACCATTGTTCTGATTCAATGTGGCAAACACCATATTATCTAGTCCATCATGTCATGAATTAGTTCATTTTATTTTCTGCATATGAGGGGCCACAACTCTTGCAAATTAAGAATCTTTTAGAGATTGGCATATGCTAGAGGCACCAAGTCAATGAATCTCTCCCAATGTATATTTTATTTGTCTTGGGTTTAGCCATTGTTGATTTTATTTAAGAGATTTCTTTATTTGTTTTAACAAAATATGTAAATGGGGACAATAGGAAGGAAGCGGTGGGAACTTTTTTGCACTAACTCCATCTGGATTTGTAGCTTGGTCTGTTCTTCTGAAGCAGCCATCGAAGGTATGTCTACACAGCAAAGTTATTTCAGGATAACCACCACTATTCCAAAATAACTTTGTGAGCATCTACACACCCAAACTGTTTGAAATAATTTTGAAGTAGTGGATGGCTTATTTCAAGTTCTGTAAGCCTCATTCTATCAAGAATAGCACCTACTCCGAGATACCTATTTTGGAATAGGTGCTGTGTAGACAGGGAATACAGGCTATTTCAAAATAGGGGTCCTCCAGCCCTGCCCAGGGTGCCCTGCTGGCTGCTCTGTCCCCACACAGGAAAAATATCCCCCCCGCCTCTTCCTCACCTGGAGCCCTTAAAGCTGCAGACAGGGTTTGTGGCTCGCAACAGACCTGACAGCCCTAAGCCATCCTGCAGCTGCCCCTGACAGGTAGAAGCCAGCACCATGCCCAGCCCAAGCCCTGAGACTCTCCTCCCGCTTTCAGCTCCCTCCAAGGTTCTCACCACCCTCTCTCCTCCCCTCTGCCAGGTTCTCTCACTTCTCTCTCCCCACTTTCATTGACCCCCTCAAGTTATGGAAAATACAGAGTGTTCAATTCAAAATGTGTCTTTATTTTGTTGTCAGAAAAAGGGGTGGAAGGGAAGGGTAAGTGGAGGGATGGTAGTGAAAGGTGAAGCAGAAGTCCCCAGTGGGATGGCCCAGGGGACAGTGTCAGTGCTCCCCTGGGGAGAAGCTCTCCCTCAGGGCCTCCCAGATACACGCAGCCCCCTGGTGGGCCTGCCAGATTGCAGCCATGCACAGCTGCTCATAAGCCCTGCTTAAGCCATCTGCCTCTGCACCCCATCCTGGCAGGAAGGCCTCCCCCTTCTCATGCACATCATGCAGGACAACAGAGCCACACCACATGGGATATTGTGCTTCCTGAAGTCCAGGGGGGTGGAGGTGGCATCTAAAATGCCCCTTCAGGCAGCCAAAGGCACCCTCCAGTGCCATGCACGCCTGGCTCAGCCTGGCATTAAATGCCGGCCATGAGGAGTTGAGGTGGCCAGTGTATGGCTTCATGAGCCACGGCTGCAGGGAATATACCCCCCAGGCAAACAAGCATGCCCACATTCCTGAGCCGGATGTGGCGGTCATGGAAGAAAGTCCCAGCGGGCAGCTTCTGGTGGATGCTAGAGTTCCGGAACACACGTGTCATCTGCTTTTCCTGATCGCCCAACATTTATGTCTGTAAATTGGCCCCACTGGTGAGTCATAGCCTGTAGGACCACCGAAAAGTATCCCTTGCAGTTGGTGTAGCTTGATGCCCAGTGGCCTGGGGCATGAATAGGGATGTGTCCCCCATCGATAGCCCTCCCTCCTCTTCCCCCCCCTCCCCCCCAGCAGCTGGGGAAGGTCAGGGTGCCAAACCTCTCGATGACCATGTTTCTCCCCCCCCACCCACACACTCATCAGGAGCAACCCCCTGCCATCATACCCAACCCAGACAGGGCTTATTGAGGACAGGACAGGACAAACCCTCCTGGGGAGGAGGCTTGCACTACCCTCACCCCCTTTTCCCTAGGGAAGCCCATTCCATCCTTCCCTGCCCTCCTCCATCCTGAGACAATAGCCCAGCAATGCCATACCTGCATTAGCAGGGCCCCAACAGTCCATCTCCCCCCAGATCAGTAGCTGTCTGGTATGGAGAGTTTCCAGAGGGCAATGGCAACACTTCTGGAGGGGAATGGTGAGCCTCAGTGTGTCCCGTCACCTCAGGGCAGGGGCAAGCCACTCACAGAGCATGAGGAAGGTGGCATTCTTCATTCTGAAGCCACTTTTGGTCTTCCCAGTGCTCCAGAACAAGGCGGTTCCACCACTCTGCACAGGTGTCCAGATGCAGTGGGGCATGCCGTCCAGACCACAGTGGGCAGTGTCTAGCTCCTGTAGCCACTCCCCCACATACCTGAGGACGGTCTCCCAGAAACCCTTGGGGTTGGGTTCCTGCAATGGCTGGGAGGCAGCCTCCAGCAAGTGCTGCATGACTGCAGCAAAAGCTTCAAGAGCTGAAGACTGCCCGGAAGCAGCTCCTGCTCCATAGCAGAGTGCTGTGGTGTCCTGAAGCAGGGCAACCAGAACAAGAGAAAATGCTTTGCTGTCCCTCAGGGAGGTAGGCAAGCAAGCAGGGAAACTTAAGAAATGGCTGTCCAGGGGGTCCTTTCAAGCACAAGCCTCAAATAGCCTCAAGCAGCAGCCACACAAGGTAACTACTGACCAGATGCCCTGCCTGAACTGGTTCCAGGTGGCCTTAAATGTGACTCAGCATCCAATCAGTGTTGTCTCACTATTTCAAAACACATCTTGGTGTAGACGCACTATTTCAAAATAAGCTATTCCAGAGTCTCTCTTCCGGTATGTCTGCACTTGCTCCCGATCTCGAGATGGGATTCAAATGTAGTGTACCAAAATTGCTAATGAAGCATGGGATTTAAATATCCCACACTTAATTAGCATAAATGCATCCAGCTGCCATTCTGAAATCACATTATTGAGAAATAAAATGCCCTGTGTAGCAGCTTTATTTTGAGAGAAAACCCTTCTCTTGAAATAACTTACTCCTCATACAATATCTCCAGATAGGGAGCAAGTGTAGACATACCCTTCCAGATTAGTTTATTCCAAAATAACTTTGTGTAGTCATAGCCCCAGAGAAGTGAAAGTGAAGCCAAATCTGAAGTTGCAAATAGAGAAAAGACTACCTTCCCACATGCAAAACAAGTTCCTTATTTGCATCATCAGAACTAATGTTCCACTAAGACCAACCACGAGGAACAGACTATAAAAAATGACAAATATTCCTCAAATTTAGACTTTCTTCACTAATAAGTGAGATAAAAAGGTAACCATGTTTTAAGACAAATAGATGATAAATAACCCAATTTGCAGCAAAAAGCAAGTGATTCAACAGTATTTTTAATGATCACCACTAGTCAGAGCTGGTCATAACAGTTCCAAAAGGTTCAATGAAAGAAAAGAGATACAGATTGAGAGAGCTTCGATCCATTTTTCAACTGGTTCTACTTCGACAGATATAAAAACAAATGATAGCCAATAATGCCTGAAGCTTAAATATGTATAGATTTTGACGTAGAAGACAAGGTTTTGTGAAATGCATCTCACTTTGTGATTTTATGTTTTTGATTAGTGTTCTCCTATGAGTGTTATAGAATACATCTTGGAAAACATAGCATTTAAGAGAGACCTGTTTCTAAACTCAGAACAGGGGTATCTTCATTATAATTTTTTGAATTTTACTTTATCATGGGATGAATAAGACTTCTAGTTACAAGAAAGTTAAAGAACAGTTCATCCTGGGATTTCTTTATCTGGCCAGCAGTCACAATATTTCATTGAGGAAAGAAGTAACAGGAAAATGAAAATCAATGTCAGAGGCCAGTTAGTGGAGAAAGACCTTTTGGTGTAACACTATTGTAATTTAGTGTTGCACTTCATCTCCAATTTAATATCTAAATACAATAAACAACTAGAATCTATCATCCCCTTTGACTTTTAATCACTTTTTATTCTCCAGTCTGTTTTAGGCTATACTTGCAGGCTTCCAGCAGACACATCCCTCTGTAAGCAAGCAAAAAAGGTAAAGTCCTTCCTCCTCTATGTGCAGATCCTCCACCCAACTGCAGGGGAAGCTAGTGCCCCATAATATTTATTTTACATGGATATCAACAGAGACCCTTTCAACCCCTAGATCCTTAATTGTGAGTAGGGAGTCCATATAACTGTAGGAGAAAAGTGTGCCGATTTCAGGTATTGGGGCAAGAAGGCTGATATAAACTAGTATGGGTGAGTTCACTGTGAACCAAGCCCTGCAGAGTTACGTTCATTACTACATCTATTTTAAGGTTCTATACTTGCCCATCACTGTCATACCTGAACACCTTAAAACCTATAGCAACAATTAATATTAACTGAACACTACAGAAGTCACTCAGCCCTGTTCATTGGCTAAATTATTATAACCCCCAAGATTTTGTATTAAAGGGTGAGTCTATCTTCATGAATACTAATGGCAAAATGATTCAGTGTGACTTAACTGTCTGATAGTGGGTTAGAAATGTACTACATGTAACCTTTCTAGCATCCGATGTGCCCTGTGGAGCATCTGTTTTTAAATTGGAAAGTATTTCAATCGAAATGGACACTAAATGAAACTAATTCTATCATTCCCATAGTAACCCTTGAACATCACTTATGACGGTCACAAGAACCTCTTTTCTCCTTTAATCCAGATTTCTGGGTAATGTACGTATTAGAGGTGCATTAAAATGCTCTTAGCCATTTGTTCACCTTTCATCCCTTTCAAAAATGCAATCAGGTTAAGTGTGTTCTAGAAAAGTCTGAGAATTGCAATTCTGATTTTTGAATTATTCATTAAAAGTGGTGGAGCAAATATGCTTCACAGCATTTCCTTAACTTGCAAGGTTAATGTTCTTGTGGCAAAGTTTCCTTTCAGAGAATTCCAGAGTTAATATTCAAAGTTCCATTTCTATTGGACCACTTATTTTATGTAATGTACACAGACATAACTATAATTTCTATCTACATACCTGTGTGGCCCTTTACTTGAAATTCTTTACATAAAGTTACCTTTGACAGTGAATATCTGTAGTAATAGATGTTGCATACAAGTTATTGACATGAGCTAACAAATGCAAAACATTAAATTTGTCATTTTAACTGAGGAAATTGTTCTGAACTTAATTTGGATTTTAATTCTTTCACTTTTCCATCGATGTAATTTCAGTCAGTTGAGCAATGGAGCAGCAGGCTTGCCTCCTTGACATGACTAGGAAAGCCTACATATGACAGCTCTTAAAGCTTCTCAAAGTGGTCCCCGAAACCACCTTGAGAAACCTCTTAACTGGCTGCTCCAGCATGTTTATATATCAGCTCTGTGGCCATGGACCCTCATGGCTCTCATTGGCTCCAGCTCTGTTTGCAGCCAAGGGGAGCTGGGCGAAGAGGTATGGGCCGTGCTGCCACCTCCCTTGGCTACCAACAGTGAACTGGAGCCAAATGGGAGCCACAAAACTCCGTGGCCGTGGAGCCAGTAAATAAACACACCGGAACAGCCAGTTAGCTGGTCTCAAAGTACTTTTTTTTTGGGGGGGGGACCACTTTGAGAAATACTGTCCTAGTGTAATGCCAACAAAACAAAACCAAGTCCTTTTCCTGCATAATCAGGGCTTCTGATTTCAGATTTTAACCAGCCAACAGATTAAACATGTTAAAAGAGATGTTTTTCCAATAAACATCAGAAAAGGTTACTAGTAGCTAAGGGGATGTCTGAACAGAAATTATACACTATAGACTACATTACTAAACCACACTAAGGTGATGCATTTTCATTGGTGCATGTCTACCCTGCTAGTGCACACTAAGGCTATGTCTAAACTACACTCCTCTGTCGGCATGTAAATTAGATGTTTTGAAAGTGCAAATGAAGCAGGGATTTTCGAAAAAACACCAGCAGTTTAGATGGGCATTTTTGAAAGAAATGCCCTGTTTCGAAAGATCCTGTACTCCTCCTAAAATCTGTTGGCTAGTTAAAAATCTAAAAATCATTTTGAGGAGTACAGGACCTTTTGAAACGGGGCATTTCTGTTGAAAATGCCCCGTCTAAACTGCCGGGGTTTTTTCCGAAAAGCCCCCTTTTGAAAAAAGCAGTGGCCGCCATTATGCAAATGAAGCACGGGATATTTAAATCTGCGCTTCATTTTCACTTTTGAAACATCTAATTTACATCTCTCTGCCAACAGAGGGGTATAGTTTCAGGGCCAGCTTTAGGAAGTGCGGGGCCCTGCAGCAATTTTGCTTGAGCAAAAAAAAAAAAGCTCCAAGAATTTTTTTGACTGAACAAGCAAAAAAGAACCAGCATAAAAAAATCCCCCACCAAAACACACATGCGCACACACCCCCCCACCCCCACCCATCCTCCCACAGCACAGGAAAACCCTGCGCTAAACTCACGCCTCCTGTGGCACAGGCAGCCAATCCACTCCTCCTCTGGGGCCGGCAGATTTGTATAATTTTTGGTGGTCCCCCATTAACCACTCGGGGTAAGATGGACACATGACCAGCAGTAAAAGTTGTCACATCACCCCTCGAAGGACTTTTCCCACCATCCTCCTACCAACAAGGATTAGTTTGGCCCCCACCAAACCCCCCTCATGCAACTATCCTGCAATTGCATTAACCCAGTGTGTATGACATTAACTTGGGGGCAGAGAGAGAACACTTCCCCCAGTCTCTAAGGCTATGTCTCACTCGCGGCTTCTTGCGCAAGTACAGCCGTTCTTGCGCAAGAACCCACAGAGCAGCCACACTGCCTGCCTGCTCTTGCGCAAGGAAATTTATAATATGGCATGGTAAGAGAGGGTGTCTTGCGCAAGAGCTACACTCTTTTCTAAAGGTGTAAGCTCTCTTACGCAAGAGGGCAGCGTGGATGCTCGGCAGGGATTTCTTGCGCAAGAAACCTCTATGGCTGAAATGGCCATTGGAGCTTTCTTGCTCAAGAGAGCGTCCACACTGCAATGGATGCTCTTGTGCAAAAGCACAGCTCGCACATGGCAGTGTGGACGTGTTCTTGCAATGGATGCCCTTGTGCAAGATGTTCTTGCACAAGAAGCTGCCAGTGTAGACATAGCCTAAGAGTTTCTTCCCATGAGCAGAATAGATTTTGTGTTGTACACCTGTACTGAGTTCATGCGGCTTGTTTGGATGTGCCACTGTGGAACCCAAGTTGTTAATAAATATTTTATAAACCTTTACCTTCTCTCTGCTGCCATGTCTCCTCCCCTAGCTCCCCTGGTGCCTGCTGCCCCCCAACTCCTCACCCTCCTCTCTGCCCTCAGCCCTCCTGCAACCTGCCCCCTTCCACCAGCCCTTCTCTCTCCCCCCCCCCCCCCATGCCCACTCCTCCAGTAGCCCCACTCTGATCATGTGAGCTATCCCTTCTCATCCCCTCTTAACACCTCCCTCTACACACCTACCCTGCCTCTCTCCTCTGGTGCTGGTCCCCCCCCGCAGGTGTCTGCCCTTCTGCTTCAGCCCCAAATCCCCTGGCACCTGCACCTTCCCTTAGCCCTGCACCCTCCTGGTGCCTCCCCCTTCCCTTACTGCCCCTGCCCCCTTTTTCCCTGATGCCCACCCCCTCACCACTCTCTGCCCCTGTTCCTCTCCGCCTTCACACATGACTTGCTCCATCCCCACCTTTCTCATGCCCACCCCTTCTTTCAAGCCTTCTCCCAGCACCTCCCCCTCCCCTTCTAGCTCCCAATGCCCTTCCCCTCTCCTCTCCCAGCATCACCCTGTCCCCCCTCCCACTGACACCTCCCCTCCTGCCCTTTTCCTCATTGTCAGCACTTGGCCCCCTGGCATTTGTCTCTCCTCCACCCTGTCTTAGCCCCTTCCCCCCCCCCCCCCCCCACCTTCCACTTTGCAGGGCCAGAGTCTGCGCTCAGGCCCCAGACTCCGAACCCGGAGCTAGGCCACGCGACACAATGTGGCGCTGAAGAGTTTTAAAGTCCCAGGCTGTGACTTCACATCATGCCCGGGCATCCTCCCTGCTCACCTGTAAACGCTGCGCATGGCAGTAGCAGCCAGCGAGGGGGAGCTGCACTGAGAGTCACACACAGCAGGGAGGGTCTGGGGCTGAGGGGGACGCTCTGGGGGTGGGGTAGGAGGATGCGTGGGGGGGCCAGCAGTGGGGTGTCCGGGGCCTGCTCCAGGCAGAGCCAGGGGAGAGACCCAGCTCCACATATTGCTAGAGCAGGGCCCCGGCTCTGAATATTCACTCACCACCCATAGTGCCCGGCACACTTCCAGGTTCAGGGCGCAGGGCCCCCTTAGGCCCCGAATCAGCCAAAGGCTGGCCCTGTGTAGTTTAGACACGGCCTAAAGGTTTTACTGTGTTTGAATGTAGTGATGTGTGAAACTGTACTACGCTGAAGTACACTAGGGAACATAAAGAGATCATTCAATTCAGTACAGGTTGAATTCTCTAGTTTAGCACTCTTTGGTCCATCAACATCTGTGGTCTGGCATGATTTAAGTTAACTGGATGTCCATTTATCATAGTTGTGGCCAAGTTTCCCCACAGTCCCATAAAATCTGTTTAGAGCCACTAATCCTGGCTCTCAGTGTTCTGTGCTATTATTTAGCTCTAGTTTACCCCTAAATGACTTCTTATAGCCCCAGTAAGCAGTGGAAGTGTTGGTAATGCTGCTAGACAATATTGACCTCCCGTGACTCGACAAACTCTCTGGTTCGGGACTGGTCAGATCCTGAGCATGCCGGATTAGAGAGATTCCAACTGTATATACAAAGAGTCCCAAAAGCCTCTGATCATTGTAATTTATGTAGTTTCAAAAATTGTTAAAATAAACCCCCAGAAATTAAGTTACTAAAGCCTAAAAACCAGCCAACACATGCATAAATAACCTGAGGCTTCACTAGTTGATGAGTAATACACTCTTCCCATAGTTAAATATTTATACTATGCAATCATGTCTTGTATCTATATATAACATATATAGACACACCAACACTAACTATACTGTATATGGCTTATTTGTACATGTGTTTTGCAGGAAGCAGAATACATCAGATATTTTCTGAATTTCTTTAACTTTCATTGTAATATTAAAAATGCTCGTTTACTAATAGATACCATAAAAGCATCTAAAAATCTTATTTTTTATTCCTGCACTATTATTTTGTTATGCTATCACCACACCTTTCATGTAATTTATGACAATTATGCCATTAATCTGTCATATTTCACTGAATCTTTCTGAAAAACACCAAATAAAAAAACACTTCCTTAATTTTAGTAAGTATTACCTTTAAAAATGTTGCATCTGGCAAACAATTTGCCATATTGGTTAATTTCCTTTGTTGGTGACAACATGCCAAACCTCATAAGAGTGTTACTTGCTACAGAGATTAGTAGATCAGGTTTACTTGAAATAAAGCCTTCCCATTTATAGGCCAGATAACTGAAGAGCATCTCTCAGAGAAACAAAATCTAAAGCTCTAAGTCATATTAGTGACTTAGAACAACAATCAAAATATTGTGATCCTTTCAAAAATTGAACAAGCAAAAACCCTGTATGTTAAACTTATATTGTATATCTATGGTGCATGAACTTTATGTGGATGCATTCTTCAGGCAGAAAGATGAAAAAAGAAATTTGGTTTTCCCCTTAAAAGTGCAGTCCTTTATGAGAGAGATATGGCTAGTGGTGAGGGGAGTTAATGAAAAAGCCTCTATTTAAAAAGAAGTTGCATGATTAGTCACTTAGTACATACTACATTATTTCCTAATGATGTTTAAATCCTTTTCAGCTTGGTTGAGCTACCTCTTTCATGGTACAAGATTTGATGCTGTCTCCTATTCCACCCTGCCCATCAGAGCTTGGACATACAGCAACAACTGAGCCAAAATCTATTTCTTTTCTCATTTTAGCTCCATACACACTCCTTCAAATTTCTGAACAGCATGTGTTTCATGTCATCATAGGAACTCTTATAGAAGAATGATTAAAAAGGAGCTTGATCTAGTGGTTGGAATATACGATTGGGAGTTAAAACTCCTGGATTTTATTGTCTTAAAAAAAACACACACTTTGTTCTGGAGGAAAACTATTAAATACCTCTTGCATTCTTGCTGATGTGCCCATAGATTTAATTAGAATTCTAGAAGACAGGAAATGTTTTGGGCACCTTGAAAAAGGAAGAGAACTTAGCAAGTCGAAAGGCGAGCAATGTGTATGACTGACTGCCAAATGACAGCAAAGCAGAGCTGAACATGAGTAAAAGCAGAGTTAAATCAACTGGATGACAATCAGCCATCAGAAACTTCTGAATTAGCTCAAGTTAACTCAAATTACCAATAAAATTACTAATATTTTCATTGGTTAGTATGCAGCCTCTAATTTTGATACAAAATAACTTATATTTTCTATTATACAGCATCTAATTGAAGGTAAACAAATCAAAACTTGGTGTAAACTCATTTAACATATACAAAATTAATCTTGTATTTATGCCAGGTCTTGTTTTCTCTGGACTCCTTATGGTGCCTAATAAAGAATCAAATGTGACAGTAATGCTCAGTTGGCCATACGCCCAACACACTTCAAGTTGAGTCTTTGCCTAACTTAAGTATATAAATTGATATAGTAGGTTCTCTAGCTCCAAGTATGAAGCAGCTGCTTTCTTCTAAATGCAAACCGTACATTAGGAATTAAACTCAGTTCTTAAAGATTTTTTTTTCCCCTTGATGTGATGAAGGATAAAGATCCATTTCACCCTCAATGTACTGAACAGAGATTATATGATCGTATATAGTACAGAAAGAGATAACAATACACTTCATTCAATCCAGTAGTCTTTCTGGTCACTGAAGCACCTCATTTCCTCTCCAAAAATACGCAAGCAGGAGTCCACCAACATGCTTTCCTCTAGGAACTGCATATCATGGTAAAGCAACAGCAATGGGACAGAGGGAGCATTCATGCTCAAATTCAGGCTGATTTCAGCAGAACTGCTATTTACAGACTGAAATAACTCTGAGAAGGTAGTGTATGACAACTGAAACAATAGAAATGCAATAGAAAATGTGGCAAGAATATAGGATGATCATCCCAGATTCGGGACTCTCAGGTCCAGCATTATCTATGGCCCGGCAGGACCAAGGAGCTTGGGAGGCCAGGAGCAGGATCCAGCCATGAGAATGCAGCAGCAGCTGGGCCACACAGCAAAGCCCGGGCCAGGCCAGGGAACCCCTGGCAGCGAGGGGGCCAGGTGGCAGCCTGGCCAGGGAATCCCTGGTGGGAGCAAGACTATCCTTGACAGTGGAGCCAGAAGCAGCCAGGTGGCCCCAGACCAGGGAACTCCCGACAGCAGTAGGGCCAGGAGCCCCAGCCGGGGAATATGAGGAATCTCTAGTAGAAGCAGGGCTGGGGTAGAAGGATGGCCCTGGCAAGGGAACCTCTGGCAGGAACAGGGCCTGGTGGTAGTGGGGGGACATTTGGCTGGGGAGTGCAAGGAACCCCTAGTGGCAGTGGGACCAGCAGCAGCCAGGTGGCCCCAGCTTGAATCCCAGGGAACTCTGTCAGCAGCACGTAGGTGGCAAGGTGGGAGCCCCTTGCAAACTCCAGGGAAAGTAGCCTGGGAGCAGGGAAGCCAGCAGGGGAGCATAGACCTCCCCTGGTTTGGTAGCCCTCAGGTCCTGAGGATGCTGAACCAGGGACATCCAACCTGTACTAGAAGTGGAGTCAAGAAACTTTTTAACTAGAGCAGCATGAAGGAAGAGCACATGAACAATCAGACTGGGAATATCAAAAACCAAAATACAAAACATCTAAGATGTGATGTAATGGTGATCGTATCAAAGTATTAATTCTGTTTTGTATCTTGAGCACAAGATTGGGCTTGTCTGAGCAAACCCTGACAGCTACTCCTTGTTAGGTTGAAGGAACATCAGAGACATCATGACTGCAATAGAGTGCCAATAACTGTTTCCTTTACTGGTCCACTCTAAGGAACAGTCTATGCAGGGACCCATAAGAAGGGAGCAAGTGTGACTGGTTAGTCAATTTTCTGACAGTAGCCCTTCTCCCCAAGATGCAGTTCAAGCCTCCCCTGTGTGCTTGGAGTGGCTTCTCCCCTCTCCTTGCATGAGTTGGGTCAATGCTTTGTTCCTCCACCAAAGGTGACCGATCACTGTGCTTAAGACAAAAGGGGCCTTGTCCCTTGACAAAGTGAAAAATGCTACAAGATGCAGAGACAGAGCCCAGGACACAAGAAATATACCTCAACATAAACCCCAGTAAAGAAATGATATACCCAAAAAGATAGTGTACTAAGGGAGAGGGGCTTTTCTGGGTATGTGGAAATGGGATCTGGGGAAGGAAAGTGTTATGGTTAACTTATAAATACTAAACATAATTCCCCACCTCCAAACACTCAAATTTCTTCTGACTACCAGCATCCTCCCCAGGCAAATGGTACACTGAGACGGAGCCTTGAGATGACTTCTGTTGTTGTCAGGCATAAGGCAAAAGGGCCCATTATTGGGATTTCATTTTCTTGCCAATACTCAAAATTTCAGTCTTTACGGAGGTAGCATACCCAACTACAGTATCAGATCCCCCATGAAAAGGGGGGGGGGGGGAGACACCATCTGAAAACCACTAGTAAACAGTTCTAGAGGGAAAAACAATTTCATATAGTTCACACTGCAGACGAAATAATTTATCACTCTGACATGAGTGGCTTTGTAGGAATCACATTGGATTTAATAAATACCCTACTAAGCCACTTCTAAGCCCCCAAAAACAACCAGTCAGAGATCTGATCCAGAGGGCAGCCAATACATTTGTCTAAAACTAAGTTAAACGGTATGGAAGGGACATGGACCTGATTATCTTCCTCCAACAGCCCCTTCAGAAGCCTTAACACAGAGGTGAGGCTGACAGATGGATTTTTTTTAAAATCAACTTATGAGGCATGTATTTATAATAGCGTAATTCTTAGGTATTTGATGCATTTCATATATTGTTACTTTTATTTCAAAATGCGTTTAACATTGAATTTCAACTTGCTACACAGAACACTTGAATTTTTTACTGCTATGAGAAATTTCTGTGCTGGTCTTCAGATCAGCGTTAGTGTTATTTTACAGTTATATTTCCAAAACCAAGTGCTGTGAAATAAGTGTATTTTTAGTCTGTTTCCACAACATAAACCAAGCAGCAGAATGAATTGGCTTGATTTGTTTTAATGCTTTCACACTGTGAGAAGACTGGTGCCTTTGAAGTGCCATGATGATTTGTTACCATTACAAGCCTTTGCTAGATTTTACCATAGAGTCTAATTAGAGTGAGTTACTTATTAATGTACCATCTGCTAGAATTACTTGTTCTAACAGCTAAATAGCGAAAACTGCATCTCAAGAGCTTGCTCACAATGTCCTTGTCAATCTTGGTAACAGAAATACAAATATAACTGATAAATATATCCTAAGTTGAGATGTTTTAAGGTGGTTCAGCATTAACAATCCTCCCCAAGTTACAAGAAACTGCAATTCAATACTTGATCTATTAATCCTTAGAGCTAGCAAGTGCTGAGATGCTTAGCATCCTCTTTTGAGCATGACAGCTTCAGAAACAATGTAAGGACTGCTCTGCTTTGGAAGGATACCTGTGCAACAGATTCTGAACAAGAAGAATGGTATTTATGACCATGGAAGGGGCCATAGAATAGTGTGCTCATATAAAGCTAGATCACCCAGTTGTTCAGTCATATGCAGGACCGTCCTTAGTGACCAAATTTTCAGGTGACCCTATGCAGCCATATGTGTTTGTATGCACAGAGCTTCTGCTGGGCTTCTCCCTGCATCCTCCCTCACATGCTCACAGCCATCAGAACCAGTTAATAAGGGCTCCCTGGTGCCACTCTAGGGGAAGAGAGGAGCCTCCAGTCTCTGCAGCTCTGCTCTGGCACCAAAGAATCCTTCAAGTTCCAGTAAGCTGCAGTGTGGAAGAGAACACAGCCTGGGAGGGAAGCTTCAGCCCCCAATAGGAGCTGTTGGGGAGTGGGGGCAGCTCCCAACTCCCAGCAGAAGCCAGATGGTGGAAGAGTGAAGAAAGCCCCAGGCACCCAGCAGTAGCAAAATGTTCACCTCCTTTGAAAAAAAAAAATCACTATGTTTTTAAAATAGCATTAATTTAATTATGTCTGATAAAAAAATACTGTCAAACAATGGATATCCATGGGAAAAGTATGACTTAATAAAGCAAAAAATAAATTCTATGGATTAAGGCATTTAGAACTTGAAGGAAAAAATTAAAATCTTCCTGTTACATATTCAGCTTCTTAACTTAGAGGTGACCCCTCCCCCCCCGGGTGGTCAAAGTGGAGTACAATTCTGTAAGGACTCCATATTGCTGAATGGAAATCACCTGGAAGACCAAGGTAGAGGAAACTTACTCCACTGATCATCATTTGCCATTCCGCTGGCCACAAAATCATAGAGCTGGAAGAGACCTCAGAAGGTCATCAAATCCAGCCCCCTGACCTAGGCAGGACCAATCCCAACTAAATCAACCCAGCCAGGGCTTTGTCAAGCCAAGACTTAACCACCACTAGGGATGGAGACTTCACTACTTCCCTAGGTAACCCATTCCAGTGCTTCACCACTCTCCTAGTGAAATAGTTTTTCCTAGTATCCAACCTGGACCTCTCCCACCACAACTTGAGACCATTGCTCCTTGTTCTCTCACTACTAAGAACAGGTTTTCTCCATCCTCTTTGGAACCTCCCTTCAGGAAGTTGAAGGCTGCTATCACATCCCCCCTCACTCTTCTCTTCTGCAGACTAAACAGACCCAACTCCCTCAGCCTCTCCTCATAGGTCATATGCTCCACCCCCCTAATCGTTTTGGTTGCCCTTGTCTGGACCCTCTCCAATGCGTCCACATCCTTTTTGTAGTGGGGGGCCCAGAACTGGACACAATACTCCAGATGTGGCCCCACCAAAGCCAAGTAAAGGGCAATGCTCCTCTTAATGCACCCTAATATGCCATTAGCCTTCTTGGCTACAAGGGTACACAATTGACTCATATCCAGCTTCTCATCCACTGTAACCCCCAGGTCCTTTTCTGCAGAACTACTATTTAGCTGGTTGGTCCCCAGCCTGTAACACTCCTTGGGATTCTTCCATCCTTGTTGAACTTCATCAGATTTCTTGTGGCCCAATCCTCCAATTTGTCTAAGTCACTCTGGACCCTATCTCTGCCCTCTCCCCCTAGCTTAGAGTCATCTGCAGACTTGTTGAGAGTGCAATCCATCCCCTCATTCAGGTCATTAATAAAGATATTGAACAAAACCGGGCCTAGAACCAAACCTTGGGGCACTCTGCTAGAAACCGACTGCCATCCTGACATCGAGCCATTAATCACTACCCACTGGGCCCAGCCTCCTAGCCAGCTTTCTATCCATCTTACCATCCATTTATCCTATCCACATTCCCTTAACTTGCTGGCAAGAATATTGTGGGAGACCGTATCAAAAGCCTTGCTCAAGTCAAGGTATATCACATCCACTGACTTTCCCATGTCCACAGAGCCAGTTACCTCATCATAGAAGCTAATCAGATTGGTCAGGCACGACTTGCCCTTTGTGAATCCATGCTGACTATTCCTAATCACTTTCCTCTCCTCCAAGTGCCTCAAAATGGATTCCTTAAGGATCCCTTCCATGATTTTTCCAGGAACCGAGGGAAGACTGACCGGCCTATAGTTCCCTGGATCATCATCCTTCCCATTTTTGAAGATGGGCACTACATTTGCCTTTCCCAATCATCCAGGATCTCTCCCGATCTCCACGACTTTTCCAAGATAATGGCCAAAGGCTCCTCAGTGTCGTTTACCAACTCCCTCAGTACCCTCAGATGCATTAAGTCTGGACCCATGGATTTGTGTATGTTTAGCTTTTCTAAATAGTTCCAACCTGTTCTTTACCCACCAAGGGCCGTCCATCTTCATCCCATGTTACATCACTTAGCGCATTAGTCCGGGAGCTGACCTTGTCCGTGAATACAGAGGCAAAGAAAGCATTGAGTACTTCAGCTTTCCCCACATCTGTCACTAGGTTACCTCCTTCATCCAGTAGGGGCCCCACACCCTCTCTGATCACCTTCTTGTTAACTCATCATGCCACTCTGCCATCACCCTGCTAGATGTCAGTCACCATCTACTGCCATTCGCTTCTTGGCTGTGAGTTCTACTCAGTCTCAAGTGATTTCAGCTCCCAGTGATTTCGTCTCGTAGCCAGCAAAGAAGAAACACAACTCCAACACAATTGAAATAAGAAAGAGGCTCCTAATGGTCATCTACTTAGCTCTGTTCTTTGAACAGTGGGGAAACAGGCCTAACCAGTCCAGGCAAGGGAGGGTATATAGCCTCCTGATCAGAATAGCCTTTCCTCACCTCCTCTTGCTCTCATAGGGTACTTCTACATAGCAAAATTTTGAAATAGCTGGTGTTATTTTGAAGTTACTTAGTGCATGTCTACATAGCAGGTAGTTATTTTAAAATAATGTCAAAATACTGTCAAGCTGGAGGACTTCTTACTCCTACTTCTGTAATCCTCATTGTACAAGGGGTAAGGGAAGTCAAGGAAGAGTGCTCTATTTTGAAGCAAGTGCTGTGTAGATGGTCCCAATTTCGAAATAAGCTACTCAATTGACATAGCTCAGTTTGGGTAGCTTATTTGAAGTTAAGCCTTGCTGTGGTAATGCACCCAGAGCACTCTGCAAGTCTAATCCCTGCTTAGCAAGCTTCTTTCTTCTAATTGAGCCATTTCTATAAATTCTTACTCACATAAAAAAGGAATTTTTTTCAACTTTTCAGGAATAAATGTTCACTTGAAGCTGTTTTACCATGTAAACAAATTAATCTTGGCAAAGCTGTACACAAGAGCTTGATCCTTGTGTTAGAAAAGTCTCAGTGCATAACCAAGGCCCAATGCGTATATTAATGTTTTAATCCCATTAACTGGAAAAAAGTCATGTAGAATTTGTCACATTAGAAAGTTTCTAAATAAGAGGTGCCAAATTTTCATCCTAATACACACATCATTGTCCAGTAAACCACATTTGAACAAGTATACAGGATGCTTTGTAAGGTTTTAAATTAGCATAATTTCATCCTAGACTACAGGGTGAAAGTACAGGATCTTTCGAAAAAGACATCTAGATGGTGGTTTCACTTTCAAAAAGCCATTTTTCTAAAACACACAGATGCCATCATGCAAATGAAGTGCTAGAAATTCAAATCCCAGCTTCATTTGCAATTTTGGTCTAATTTACATTACTGTTTCGAAAGAGGGATGTAGTTTAGACATGCCCCAAGTATTCTCCCTCCTCACTCCCTGAGCTTGAGTACTGCAAATGAGCTATTTGCTGTGCTCTGGAAGTTCAGGCAGGGCAGGAGAGGAGTTGTGAACCTGTGGCCCAGTTCTTCCCTCCCCCCCACCCACCCATCTGTGCTCCAGTTCAGGAGTACCCATGAGGATGCCAGACCACAGATATTGCTGAATGATAGACATGATGACAGAGGTCCTGCCAGTAGTCAAACCTCTTTGGTAGCTTTCACCATTCTAAGGATTTGGATTTTTATTCCAATAAGGAAGATTAATGTCTTGTTCAGGAACAACTGCTGTCTTATCTATTTAATTACTAGTGGGCCAACATTTCAGTTTTCACATGTAACAAACATTGCTATTCTGCCTAATCAAATACCTTCCCTCCACCTAGGACCAGAGAGCACAAGGTAAGGTAACTGACATATTAAATGTTTAAAAAGCCTCAAATTCTTTGGTTATTTCCTTTCTGTTAAGAGCCCAACCTCTGAGTGAGTATCATGTGCAACTATGGTTTTTTGGGCTTCCACAGACATTGACATGTAGTGCTTACATTTAGAAGCCATATAGATAGAGACATCCTTCGGAGTTCCATCTTCTCAAAGTTTTAAGGAAACCATAGCTCTGTTAAGGTAAGGCAAAAAAAGGTCTTGTATCTCTTTTAAATGACCAAATTCATTAAAAATGTGTTAACATTAGCAATAAATGTGCATGTATACCTGAAAGTGACTTTATGAAAACCAATAAGATCAGTTTCACTTTGTTTAATTTATCAAGATGAAGAACCTACATTTGTTTGCTTTTTTTATATGTATTATGCAGTGAAGGAAAAAAATAACATTCATAAAATTTGTTACATTTTAGGTAATGCATCTGGAAAATTTGTTCAAACTCTACTATATGCACTTGATGCAAGAGTATCCTCTTTAAACAGTCCATTCCACTCACCAAGGTCAGTATGGTTTCATAAGGGTTTTTTTATTATTATTTATAAAAGCTAACTAATGTAATTTAAGATGGGATATAAATAAAATGTCATGCTGCATTTCAGTAAATTTACATTAGTATGCTTAGAACTTGTACAGACTTCAGGATTAAAGTATTTTATACTGCATACTTTGTATCATTCTCTTTAGTGCCAATTTTTGAGGCTCTACATTTTCTTGGAACCAAGAAAGCCATAGTGTTTTTTGAAGTGGAGGGAAAGAAGGAAGACATCTCTGGATGATGTCTACTTACACTGTAGTTTTTAAAAAAATTAAAATGGGGCAAAAGCTTTTTCCCTTTTTCTTATGTGCCATTTACTTTTCGTAAAAGACTTAAGCAACCATCTGAATTGTATACTGAATGTTCATAAGAAAATCTTAAGTCAGTGGTCATCAACCAGTAGCTTGGGATTTACTGGTAGATCTTGGAGCCCCTAATAGGTGATCCTGACTTGTTTGGCCAAGAGTCTGTCAAGTGCCAGCACTTGAACTGCCCCTCCACACTCTTGCCCTTTCTTAGAGCTTGTGTCCCCTCTCCCCTCCTCAGGAGCCTCCAGCTTGCTGTGCAGAGCAGCGAAGGGAGAGGAGGTGCACTGATGTCAGGATGCCCCATCTCCCACCCAGTATTTTAACTCCACAGAATGGAGGAGGGGGCACAAGAGGACTTGGGGTGGAGGGAGTTTGCTGGCTCCTTGAGAGTGGTGCAGAGCCAGGGCAAGGCCTGCCTTAGCCCCACTGTACCACCACCCCGGAGCCACCTGAGGTAAGCAGGGCCCAGCTCCAAACCCCTGCCCCAGTCTTGAAGCCACTCCTGCACTGCAAGTCCCTGCCCTGTCCTGAGCCCCCCAGACCCAAATTCCCTTACACAGTCCATATCCTGAATTCCTTCCTGCACCCCAACCCCTGGCCAAAGCTCAGCTGAGAGCCCTGCTACCACTCCAAATCCCTTAGCCCAAGACCAGAACCTCTGCCCCTACCGGGTGAAAGCAAGATAGTATGGGGGAAGATGGAGTAAGCAGGGGTGGGGCCTCAGAGAAGGGGCACAAAGGAGGCAGGGCAAGGGTATTTTGGTGTGAAGGTAGATCCTGGATTGCACTTAAATTGAAAAAGTGATCTTATGCTTAAAAAGATTGGAGATCATTGTCTTAAGTTATTGGTTTAGCACACTCAGTATTACCAATGGAATACGTGGTATTAACTTGCAGTGTCCTGGCATTCATGAAGAATATGAAATAGAAATGTGCTTCATTGAAAACAAGAAATTCCATTCTCATGTAGCAATTCAACAAAATTCCAACAAGTTATGAGCAGCTGCATATCACAGGTGTCCTTTGCCAAATGCAATACAGCGAGGGTACTTACTTTTCCATATCCAATCCCCCATGGGGAGAGATGAAGGGAGATGTAGGTTTACATATGAACAAAACATCCTAATGAGAAACTTAAGAATTTACTTAGGTTTTTTGTCTAATGTTACTGGAAATGAGGTAGTTGAGAGAGTTTTGTCAACACCACGAAGGGACAGGATTTGCTATTCGTCTTTATCAAATACAATGAAATGCTTAAATTTGCTAAATTTAAGTGCTTAAGGTCAATACTTTAAAAATTCTACTCTTTGCAAATTACTGTTGTCATTCATTAATAAGACTGTATAATGTAAAAAAAGAGTCAAAGGTTAAATACAAGATTATGTTCTATTGCTTCAGAAAACAAGCCACAGATTTGTGCTGATATTGCATCGCTATTCTTATAAGGAAATCGTCAGAAACCACACCATATAATGAGTGAAGCCAGTTCCCCTTTTGAGAAGCAGAACCATCTACTAGGTATGGTGCTGGACTGGGAGTCAAGGTCCCAGCTTTCCGTTACTTACTGATTGTGTGGCCTTCACCATCCTTTGTCAGAACGTATTTAGATTGTAATAACTTTGAAATAGGAAGTATGTGCTTGTTCTAGGGATGTAAGGGAATAGGTAACTGACTACCCGATAAGCATATGCTTATCAGGTAGTCGAGTCAGCTACACTCCCCCTTCCCCACTACCTCTGTGCCAGAGGCAGCAAGTGGGGGGAAGCACAAGCCAGTGCTGGGGGGAGCTGGTTTAAGAGCAGTTTCCTCCAAGCACCATCTCCATGGTGTGGAGGGGTAGGGTTGAGCGAGGCAGGGGCACAGTGGTCCTAGAGTTGCTGCAAAGGTAGCTCCCAGGGCCAGTGTGAGCTGGGACTAAGCAGCCCCGGTTTGCACCAGCTCTAGGAAGCTACAGCTCTACATTTTAAATGTAGTAAGAGCCTGCCAGACTCTTACTACATTTAAACTGCAGAACCGCAGCAGGGTTAGCTCATAGGCCAATGCAAGCTGGGACTGCTTAGTCCCAGCTCATGCCTCCCCTGAGATCTAACCCCACTGCGTCTCTGTAGTTTAAATGTAGCAGGAGCTGGGTTGCTATGTGCCTGGCTCCTACTACACTTAGAATGCAGACACGCAGCAGGGGTAGTGAGCACTACCCCTTATCGACTAGTCACTGGAAATTCCATTGACTACTCGATTAGCTGATTAACCACAATTTAACACCCTACTTTGTACACTGTGGAAGAGCACAAAAAAGAAAGTATATTGCTAAGGGAGCTGTAACTTTAATTGTGGCAATTTTACCTCAAGGGGAAGAATCAGAACTACTTAACTAGCCTTAAAGTTCTGTCACATGCCTATTTGCTTTATGGAAATATGCTCATGAATATACATAACTGAAAATGCTTCATGCAAAATACTTCATATAAGATATCATTTGAAATGTTGTAGTCCACTCAATATGATTTTTCCACTGAGTGCATGTATCATTCCTATATTTGAAGCTTAAAATATGACATGTAAACCTGTGCTATTAATACTGATATGCTAACTGAGGGCCATTAAAGGCATTTCAGAAATTTGATAGCTCATTGATAAGGTCAATTATCTGTAAATGGGTTTGTTTTTCCTGTGGACCAGTCAATAAAAAGGGCTACATGCCCCAAAAAGGGCATGTGTTTATGTCACCTGATGCTGGGACCCACTTTCAACATTGTACTCACCGAAAGTGAGAGTTTAAACTGAACAAAAAGGATTCCCATGTTTGGCAAAAATCTATATAAAGGCAGGAAGCCAAACTACAGAGGCTGCTGCCAGAGGTCAGGACATCTCTGCTTACTACACAAGATGAATGCAGGCAACATCTAAGACTGAACAGGAGGGAGGATCAAACCCAGACTGGGAAGCTGTCCAGTTTTTGAAAGAAGCGTATCAGAATAAATGAGGTTGAGATATATTCTATGTAACTTATTTCTTAGTGTATTAAGTTTAGCTGGCATGTTTGTTTTATTTTGTTTAATAACTCACTTGGTTCTGTGCGCTGTTACTTACACCATCTTAAATTCTACTTTTATGCTCGAAACTATTTTTGTTTATTAATAAATTCAATATATTGTTACCTGGGGGAGTGCAACTATGCATCTCTAAGTAAGAGAGGGGGTGAACTTGAGCTTACCTTATATAAATCTTTATACAGAAAAGACTGATTCATCTGGCATTCAGGTAGCATTGGGGCGGTGCCCCTGGGTGCTAAGGCAAATTCCTTAAAGTGAGCCTTTCTGGAGCTGAACCGATCTCAGTGTTGTATTACTCTTCTGTGGACTGTGACCCCACTGCTATGCCAGTGCTGAAGGAGGCTAGAGAGACTGGCTCAGCAAGACAGGGAGCACCCAGGAAGGCAGGAAGATTGCCTAGGTGGTATTTCTGCATATCAAGTGACAATTACAAGGGGATCTCTGTGGCTGAGTCCCTCATACTCCATTAGGACTATTTTTTTTTAAAAAGACGGAAGCCTCAGTAATGCTCTCTATTGCATTCTGATAGTTATTTAATATTTTGTACCTGGTCCAACTTTCTGCTAAACAAGAGCTCAATAAAACACTATTACTCCTTTTAAGATTGTATTAAGGACCAAACATTAAAATGTATTGACATTCACATATATTAATCTTTCCTCTCTCTTTCCATCATTTGGGAATACTTACATTTTCATGCTCAATTTGTGTTTCCTCCAAGGCCACACAGTTAATATTTCCGGTATCCTTTTACTTATTAGATTTTACCAAAGTCTTATAATTGTAGCTACGTGAAGTGTGAAAGAATTTTATGTAGTCTTTGCTTGTTCACAAAAGCAACTGGTAGTATCTAATAAAAAAATAATCTGCATCACAAAGCATTTCAGCTCACTGATTTTCATCATGTTTTAAAGAGATCATTGTGCACTAGGTAAATGATTGGCCAGTTACTAATTTTATTTCTTGTTACGAAGTGATCAAAACTTTCTATAGCAACACAAGTTGGGCCCGCCACTGCTGAAAAAACTAAACTGTTCCCCAAATCCTATTGTGCTTCTTTCTTAAAACCTTTGTTAAAAAGTATCTGAAATATACATCGATTTCAGAATACTTTTCAAACCAGTATGTGTTGTAATTTATATCTAGAATACGGGTATTTAATTAATGCTAAGACGAGATTTTCAAGACTAGGAGATTTGGATCCTCAGTTCCCTCAAGCAGCTTTGTGGATCAGGTGGATTCCTAGAGCTCCTAGTATGTAGGAGAATGAGCAAACTGCTTTATCTGATGTGATGACCCCCCCTGCCCCATGCTTTAGGAAGTTTGGCTTATAATATAAATATGCGTAACTCAGAGATACTTTAAACAAAAATACCTCATGTTATCTATCCATTTTAATGTTACAATCTGCTGGATCTGTGTACTCTATTTTAATGCATTTATCACTTTTGTATGTAAACTTAGAAATATGAAGTATGAGACTGTTCATAGCTTTAAATGTGCAAATCAGAGCCATTACTCATCTTGCCCCCAGGAACCTAAGTGACTTTGGGACAAACTTAATGACTTGTTAACAGCCTTGTTTGTCCTGTAAGTCCAAAGATGGTTGAACTAGTAAGACACTAACCTTAGCACCTAATACTGGGATTCCACTTGGCAACCTAGGTAGTTTTCCATGGAAGGAGAAATGTAGAACCAAAAATTCCCCACCCTGGAAAGACTATTTAAGCAACAGGAAGTTCGTCTTTGGCTGGCATGAGACACTAACGAGGGCTGGGGACCCAGGTCAGAGTCATAGATGATCTTTTACATGAACATTATGCCTAGAACAAAAACAGCTCTTTAGGGTAAGCATCTGCTTGCAATAGAGTCTTTTAAGGGTATGTCTACACTTGCACCCTAGTTCGAACTAGGGATGCAAATGTAGGCATTCGAAATAGTCAATGAAGCGGGGATTTAAATATCCCGCACTACATTAGCGTGATCTCACTGGCGCGTTGCGAAACAGCTGTTGATCGGAGTAACGCGCCAGTGAGATCACGCTAATGTAGTGCGGGATATTTAAATCCCCGCTTCATTGACTATTTCGAATGCCTACATTTGCATCCCTAGTTCGAACTAGGGTGCAAGTGTAGACATACCCTAAGTGAATTAGAACTACCTATGCGTTTTCTTGTCATTTCAGTCTACTTACTAACTTGTATCTGTTTTCACTTGCAACCACTTAAACCCTATAGTTTGTACTTAGTAAACAAGTGTTATTATCAGGCCCAGCATAATTTGCGACAGGGAAACCACTGTACGTCTGTCTTTCATTGATAAAGAGGCCAAAATCCTCATGATCTTTCTTTGTGTAAAACTTTTACTCCAAGAAAGACTCATTTCAGGTTTAGATCCCTTCTGAGGGCTGGTTTCCTGAGTGCTGTGACCTAGAACTGCATTCTCCCAGAAGCAAGGTGTTTCAGTGTCTGCATTGCTCTGCAAGGGGACAGTTATCCCAACTCTCTACATTGTCTTGGAGAGACCAGAGAATCTGGTCCAATAGCACAGGATGGTGGGGAGTCCCACAGAGCAAGAAGGCAGGTATTAGTGGCACAATTGTAAGGGGACTTGAGTCCACACACATTGCACCCTTTTTAATAAGAAGCACAGCATACACTTCCCCTCCACATGGCCAACCAAAGTATGGAGCCATAGCTCTGCCTACCCTATGACAGTTTAAGGAAACTGGCATCAATGTAGCAGAAGTTTGAGAGCAGTCTCTAACTACAATTCTGTCTAGCTTTTGCATGAGGTACATGGAGCCTGTCCTGAGCATAAGGGACAGGCTCTATCTACCTCTTCTCACATTGTGGACTGTGTAAGGGCTAAGTACAGTCTGGCTCTTGAAGTGACAAAAATAAAACTATTACCCTCAAAAGTCCCAACACTTAACAACCACCACCACCACCACGGATGTGGCTTTGGCTTTCCAGGTCACTGAATAGGTCCTGTAAGTCCTTCACTTCTGAAGCATCACATTCATATCTGATTTGTACTAAAATTGCCCTAAAGTTTATATTTAGCACATCTCTCAAATTTATCATCTTAGCAGCTATGTAAATCATTTTGCTTTTGCTGTATTTTGCTTTAATTTCCTAGGAATCTCCTATTTTACAGGTCATTGTCATTTTGTGAAGCACAGTTGAGGTAAGATTTTGGAGCAAAACCACACAAATGTACATATGTTTATTCATATCTTACCATTTCCTTCATCTATATTTAAGATATTACATTTAGCCTGAAAGTATGACTGCTGTATATATTTTTAATAAAAGTATCTATATCATACAAAAACTATGCAAATTGAGGAACATTCTTTCAACAAAGTCAAGCTCACAAAAACTAGGAAATTACCAGATTGACAGTTGCTGGTGCAACCTTCGTTTGGCCTTCTTGTGAAGCAGGTTTATGACAAATGATGCTGTTTATGGGAGAAAACAGTAAATGATCATGTAATTAAAAGACTACCATAAAGCGCACACACAAAGAAGTTGAATTATTATATTGTTTCACAGTCAACCATAGATGGCATTTCCTGCTTTCAAAGTGCCTGTCTTGTCAAGCGTAGTTTTTTCAGTACAAATTGTGTCATTTCCCATCTAAATCACTGCAGCCAAAGCTTTGTCAAGCAAAGACTTAATATTCTCTGGAGATGGAGATACCTCCCTAGGTAACCCATTCCAGTGCTTCATCACCCTCAGTGAAATAGTTTTTTCTAATATCTGATTTAGAGTCTCCCACTCCAACCTGAGACCATTGCTTCTCATTCTGTCATTTGCAACCACTGAGAACAGCCTCTCTCCATCCCCTTTAGAGCTCACAGACAGCAATAAGAGGAGATCAACTAACTCTTTGTCACTCTTGCTCCAAAGTAGTTGTGAAAGCTCCGGTTGAGTGTTGTACATCCTATTAGGAATGGGTTACTGACACCTACGTGCCAGGTTAGGGGGCAACCAAACACTGTCTACCTCCTTTTGCTACAGCTTCTTGGACAACTCACCCATGTTCTTGTTACAGTATCTGGTGCTGCTGCAGCAACAGTATGAGCTCAGCTTGGAATCTTAAGTGATTGTCAGGCTGCCAAAATCTCACTGAGGAAAACAAAGGGAAGAGAAGAAGCAATATTCAATTCTTTATTCAATTGCAAAGTAATGCACATTGGAAAACAATCCCAACTACACATCTTAGTTGGAATGGAATTTCAGAGAGCAGAGAAAAACGTACTTCTATAGCCTGAGGGGACTCCTCTTGCCGAATATCTAAGGTCTGGTACAAACAGATGTGGAAGCTTTTCAAAGAAAAGGTCACAAGAATCCTTTCTACCAGGAAATGCTAGTGTAAAATTAGCTCACCCTCTAATTCATTCCGTTTGGCAGCCTCCTGGGCATGATAAAAAAAAAATCTATTTGATGGGGTTTTTAGAGAAGGCTAAAGGCATGCTTCCTAAACATCAGAACAGCCATAGTGGGTCAGACCAAAGATCCACCCTACCCCAGTATCCTGTCTTCCGACAGTGGCCAATGCCAGGTGCCCCAGATGGAATGAACAGAACAGGTAGCTATCAAGTGATCCATCCCCTGTCCCTCATTCCCAACTTTTGACAAAACAGATGCAAAGGATTCCATCCCAGCCTCTTCTGGCTAACAGCCATTCATGGACCTATCCCTTAGGAACCCAACTAGTTCTACAGGTTGACTGTGCATGGTGAGAAAGCAACTTCATTTTGTTAGTTTTAAACCTATTAATTTCATTTGGTGACCCTTAACTTGTGTTGGAGAAAGACTAAATAGCACTTATCTACTTTCTCTACACCAGTCATGATTTTATATACCTGTATCATACCCATCCTTAGTCATCCCTTTTCCAAGCTGCTGAGTCCCTGTCTTAATCTCATGTCGTTTGGCAGTCATTCTATACCCTAATCATTTCTGTTGCCCTTTTCTGAACCTTTTCAGATTCCAATATATCTTTGAGATGGGTCAACCACATCTGCATGCAGTACTCAATATGTGGGTGTACTGTGGATTTATATAGAGAATATATTTTCTCTTACTACCTATCCCTTTCTTATTGATTCCCCATGTTCTGTTCACTTTTGCCTTCCACTGCACATTGAATGGATGTTTTCAGACAACTATCCACAATGACTCCCAGATCTCTCCAGGTGGGATAGCTAATTTAGACCTCATCATTTTCTGTGTGTATCAAGCCCTGCAAATATCTGCTTTATTTCCATGGGTATTCACATCCACAGAGGTTGAAGAGGATATCCGCCCCAAGAGGTTGAGGAGGATATCCGCCTCAAGAACACAAGTTTTAGCTGCTATGATTTTTTTGCTGGTAGCCATATTTGTCCCAACTAAACATCACTGCACAGATGCCATACATACAAAATTCCAAATTGAAAGAGCAAATGCTTACAAAAAATAGAACTATGTATGGACTGTATGAAGTAAACATTTAAACTAAAAATGTATGAGACACCTGTGGTTTCATAACTGGTATATATTTATAAATTAATCCAAATGTTTGGATTCAACTTCCAAACATCTGATGTTTGCATAGATTTGAAATCAGGCAGATAAAAAGTTCCTGAATATATATTTGTCCTCCATACAAGGTCAGAACTGGCTGATGTCCAAACAATATGAATTTGTGAAGCTACAGATTTGAAAAAGCATGGAGTCTGCCATATTCACTTCTGGAGTAGTGAAGAGATTGAGTTGGGCTGAAGATCAGTAACTATTTTCAAGTTTAATAACTTGAAATCACAAGAGGTACTACTGAAATTACATCATTCTAATACAGAACATTTGTTACCATTTTTATTTCAATACAAATTTTATCCACCACTATTTTGAGAACAATTTAAGCTAAAAAAACAGTGCCTTAGGGCATCTAGAAGCAGCTTAGTATGCCATCTTTCAATTATAAAACATTAATTTGGAATTTCACTTGTCAGAGGAATTATGCCTTAACTTTAAGTAGCAGTTTTTGGAACAGAAGCATAAAAAAGTCTATTAAAATAACATGGCCTCATGGTTCCTTCCATGCCTTTTAGCTACCAACATTAGAAACACAAGTAGACATCTTTTATTATGTTTATAAAAAAATTAATACACATAAAAACTAGTGCAAGTTATGTACCAATGGCATTCATTTTTTTTTCCACATTCAACCAAGGACTTTAGATTCCTTAATTTTGGGGTCCCCGACTTCAGTCATTTTAAGGGGCCTGGTTTCAGAGGAAAGATCTTTTTTTTTCCCCCAGAGTGATGCGCATCAGTCCCCTTTAAGACATCTCAAGTTAGGGACCTAAAATTTGACACCCAGTATCACTAATGACTTAATATATAAAATAGTTCCCTTCATTATAATACCAGGCCAATTAATAGGCACTAGAAGGCAAACAGCTAGACATCCTGTTCTTTCATATCAGAGGAACAGTTAATGTTTCAGAGGAGCTGGAAAGCATTGTTTTTGAAACGAGCCCACTTTATACTTAACTGCACACTGCTGTGGTCTAAAGCCTCAGTTCATCTCTCTTGTTGCCCATGGAAAAAACTTACACAGTCCCCACTTTACAACATTAGTCCAATGTTAATTACAAGGTTTACACTACTTGTATGCTTCTGTTTTCTGTCAGTTCTGGCTAAGATAGTATATAGCACTTTCATCCATATTTGTTGCACTTGATGCACATTGTATTCATTAGCAAGATTCTAACAATTGACAGATTTAACCCACACTCAGCAAGTTTACTATCTCTTGTGTACTTCCATTGACTTCAGAATAGTTGCTTTAGAGCATAATTCAGGACAATATGTGGGAATGGACTCAAGATAGTTTAAAGATGAGCAGCTTTCCTTTGAGTTTGGTGTTAGTCTTTCAAATACTAAATCAATTTTTTCTTCTGGTGAGTAGGTTGTTCTGGCAGTGAACGTTTTGTAATTCAGAAGCCATTCTCTCTATATATATTAGACATACGGCTACATCTCTCTGGCAATATGCCTGAAGCTGGAATAATGAGAAAGTTCTTATGTTCAGGTGTAGAGCATAGAGCTGAAATGAAAAACGTTAATTTCAACTCAAAATTTTTTTAATGGAAGTGGAGAGTCTCCTTTATATTTCTAGGTTCCCTTAAGTAAAGAGTTCCCAGTGTCTTCCCAGTTGGTGTTACTGTGAAATTAGCTTCAGAAATACTGGCAATAGGGCTTTAAAAAGTAACAAATTAGGTATGAATTTAACACTTATCTAGTCTGGGGTGGTTCTGTGTGGGAAGGAGGTTGGCTGTGTTTGTTTGTGCCTGAAGAATGTTACCTACCAGTCCTGTGCTCTTGGGGAGCCAGGGAGTGACACTCATGGAAAACCATCCCCCTCTCCCAGGCCTCTGCTAGAATCAGACAAAGCAATGAAAAGGCCAGGGAAGATGCACCTAAACTGCTTCAGACAAGGGTGATAGAATTAAGGAAACACCCCTGCCTCATCTGCATGGAAGGCAAGCACAGAAAGACATCTCCATACAGAACAGGAGACCAGCTTTTCCAAAGCAGGAACTGCACTGAACTATGGGATATTGAAAGCAAAGAAGCACTGCCTGATGGGAAATCTCTGCTCTAGATGCTAATGAACCCAGGCCTGCTCACACCCAAATTCATCAGACCAATTCTAGTAATGGATCCTATTGACATCCAAAATACTAACAGTGCCTAGTTGCATTGTGAGCTCCTTCAAGGAACATCACCCATAGCCAGGTGTGATCGGTCTCTATTGTCTCACTTCTATTTACCCATAAACAATCCAGTGTTCTCTTTGAACTATTGTCCTATCCCTATAAAAACTCCTACCCTTGCCCAAGAAAAACTGTTCTGATACCTGGATTTAAACTGCATCAGTTCCACTGAGACTCCTTCATCTCCTGTCTGATCGTGCTGGGGCCTTTGCTCTGCTCGTCTGTCCTCTGGACCCCCAGCTCCCATCACCATCTGGGAACCCCGATCAGGGCAAGCTCCATGGAGTGGTGAGGTCCCTCTCCCTCTCCCCCCAACCATAGCCTCCTGACTCTGCCCTATGTAAACTGTTATGTTTAGCTAGCCCTAACATTTGTAATCGGTTTCAATTTAGATTTGATATTGTAACTGTTAGATCCAATACTGTAATTGTTGTGTGTTTGGCTTCCTGAATATATATTTTTTCACTACCCAGAAATAACTTTCATTGTTAAGCTGGTTGCTTCTCTTCCTTTCTCTTTTGCTCACTCTTCCTCAAAGGGTGTTGTTTTGGCTTCCCCAATTCACTCTGCAACAACGCTTCTTGTACCCAAGCTAAAGATCCCTGTAGTGCCCTAAATCCTGTGGAGTTTGCTCGTCATGTGGTTTACCAGCAAGTGATTGTGGTGTGAAAGTGGGGATAGGGGATGCTGAACCTGGGGGCATGAGGATGGCATCTTAAAGTGCTGTTTAATCAAGCCCACTGAGTCCAAAGGCACATGAGGGTGCAGTGTGGCATTGCTGTTAAACCCAGTCTGCTGAGTCCAGGGACACATGGGGGGGGGGGCGCGGGGGTCAGCTTGGGAGTGCTGATTACCCAGTCCTCTCAGGTGCTCTGTCAGTGGGTGTGAGTGTCTCTGTATTGCTAAGGTGGTAAGAACCCCATCCTGAGGAATCTAGTTCCTGCAGGAGAGCTCCATATGAGAGCACAAGCGTACACAAGCAGCACACTGATACAATTGTTAACCTCCCCCCAGTCCCATAAGAGTAACCCTAATAAATGAGCATACCCCAGCATACTGGGCAAATCTGGTAACAAGAATCTTTTAAAAGGCGATAAACCTACCTTGACTGTCATAACCCAGATTAAACATCAATGCTGGCAGTTAAAAATCCATACAAAAGGACATTGACGAAATATCAGATGGAATTAGTGTGACAGTGAATATGAAACCTTACAATTCCACTGGGGGGGGCGAGGGGTAGAGGTGCTGATCCACAACTAAAGACTTTGAAATATGCTACTAAATGTCATCTGAAGACTGGGCTGCTTTAATACCCACTACCGAATTTAATATCAACCAGAAAGCGTGTAACAGTGTGTATTGCTACATGGTGTCAACAATCCCTTATTTTAAAATAGAGGATATTTTTAAGTACTCAGTTTATTTTCAAGTGTTCTATTCCTAGTTAGACATATTCACATGACCTAATTGAGTTGAAAAGTTTAGTGTAAATTATAGTGTACTAAACAGAAACCATTATTATGCTGAGCTTAAGATAAGATAACACCTATTTTCTGCGTATTGCACCAATGGATTTCTAGAAGTCTGTTTGAAGGGACAGTTGCCACTTTGACAGGCAGAGCTGATGCAATATACCACAAAAGTGAGATACTATGCTCACCTTTACTTTTATACTTCCTTATATTGTTTCTTTATTTACTCCATACCAATTAATCTGGACGAAGAGTAGACTAGAAAAGGGTGGCAAAGAGCCAAATAGTTTGCTCATGAAAATATATTCCATTTACTATCTGTAAGTAAGGTGAATAAAAGTCTTCAGAGTTACGTTTATTAGTAAAATTTGAGTGTCTGTTCAGATGACCTAATTAGACCACATTTTACTAGCGAGTTGGGAGTTTTACACATATGCACCATTATGGAAGGACAAAGGGTTATGTTTACCTTTCTGGCACACTTCTACTGCCACCCGAAGTCAATGGAAATTACATCCATATATCTATAGGCTAAATTAGCATCTATATTCATTAGTAGTACTTAAGAGGTATGTCTCAGAATACTTTGGAGCACATAGAGACTACTTTAGAGGTAACTATTTACTGACCTTTTTCTCAGAGTTTGAGATTTTTAATATTATTACTTACTGTTCCTGATGAAATTCACTTTTGGCCATGATTAATGGGTATAAAAAACATGCGATAATGAGTCTTTTCAATAGTTCGTGTCTATTAGACTATTTTTATTCCATTCATATTCATTTCTTCAAATTATCTTTAAAGTGAAAACATTATGTGATGGAAGGAGCATACTAAATGTAGTTACTGTACCTTAAGCAGTTACAAGATTTCCATTCAGACACAGTGTTTGAATCATCCATAAAAAGCCCACTGCATTTTTGCCCCTAGGTTTTAAATGTACCTCTAACATTATCAGTGAATTAAAAACAAACTTCTTAGACACTTGAAATTTCATATAGCCAATTGTAGCTGAGACAAGTGTTAACACATACTAGAAAGTACCTGCAATAAAAGCATACTGTAAGCCTAGAAGAACTTAACTATATTGTCAGTTTTGACAATATAGATTAAGTTGAATGTATTATGCATAATTTAACCATACTTCTGATTAATCAATTACGTTCACAAATTCTGTAGATTTGCAAGGTGGCTACATGATTTGTGGTCAGAGTATTGGACTGTATTGTTTTATGTCATTTACAAAACGTATTGCCTTTTTCTATCAAGAAAAACAGAAAACTTATAGGAGATAAGTAACATTTTATACATTGTCAAACAAATGGCCCTTTTATTAAAAATACATGTTTAGACATTTTAGAAACCACCACAAGTTCTACGTAATTATGACTTCAGCATACAATATCAAAAATTTGGTATGATGGCCCCAGTTCTGCAATACACTACAGCATTTATTTAATCAGATATATTCCCATTAACATCAAAGGAACTGCTTATGTACTTAAGGATAAGCATATGTTTAAATGCTTTGCTGGGTACTTGTATGTGAATTCACAATTTTTCATATGGTCATATTTAGTTAATTTTAGATAAATGTAGAAAAAAGATTAGAAAGAAAATTTCAAGAGAACACAACATGAATGTCTTTTCTCCCCTTTGGACAGGAGTCCCTCTAACAATTTTGTACTTTTCCTTCATAAATAGTATCAAAATTGTGATACAAGTCTTAGTCACTGCATAAAATAAAAATATTTTACCATACTTGTTGCAGATCATTACTGAATATAATGCATAATCTTCAGACTGTATACAAAATGCATTTTCCAAACCACAAGTTGCAGCCGAAATAGAAGTAACAACGTATTCATTAAACTTCCTTTTGACAAATTAATTTCAAACACCTAAAAAATAAAGTCACCTATTTACAGAAACAGTTTGAATCAAAATACTTCAATATAGAAATCACACCTAGAGATCTGCTGTAGCCTTTTTATATTGGACCTGACCCAAAAACCTATTCAAGTTAAGTGGCAGATTTCTATTACTACTACCGTTTTGGATTAGGCTGTTGGCCCCCAATCTTTCAAACTGTCCCACAGGTGCTAAACATCTTTGCACACTTAAGGAAGCATCTGCAGGATCAGGTAACTACTTGTGAAAAGGCAACAGAAGTTTTATTTATACTCAGATTCCAACCAAGGGTTTTCAAAGTTAGCTGATATCAAATAATGAATTAAATATAAAGACCATTCCAACAGCCCAAAATCTAATCAAGCCTCAAGCCAAAAATCACTACACACAATTATCAGAGCAGACACTAAAGGTATACATTTTAGCCAACAGCATTCTTTACTGTTATTACAATAGTGCACAGTAAATCTTTAGGTGAGTAAACTGAGGACATGATAACCTTGAAGCTCCTTTGTAAAACTACTTGTTTACCAAAGCAAGCTTAGCATCTCTCAAAAGAATTTCTATTCACTTATCCTCTTCACTTCAATGCCTCAAATCATCACTTGCTCCCAGGGTGTGAAAATACAGTGTCACACACAATACAAGCTTTTTTCCCTTCCTTTGAGTAATCTGTTCTTCACCATCACAAAATTACCACCACAGATTATTCTTCAAAGACAAATGAAAAAAAAAAATCACATTCAAGAAAATAAACCCAACACAAATGCAGTGTGACATCTGAAAGCAAGGTTGATGTTCTTTAGATACCTGGAAAATTACTTTTCATATTGCTTAAAATATCATTGATAAAAACCAAGCCACAGAAGACTTAACGTTCAATTTCATATCCAGGTTTCACACTGAAAATGCAACACGTGCTTTTTAATATGTAAAAACCAGGAGTACCGTTTTTGCCTTTTTTCAAACAATTTACATCATGTCCAATAGCTTCAAAGCTGAAACAATTTGAAGTGTTTTCCATACTTGTACATGACTAAAGATTCAAATGGAGGAAAAATGTTTGGAAAATTTTAAGCTAGACTGTTTCATAAAAGAAACTGAACAGTTAGCAACCTGGCTGATCAAATTTTCTTCATCAGAATGGTTTCCTTTTTCTTGAATAAACGGAAATCAGTAAAAGCATCTGGTTTCCAAGGAATATATTAATTTTTGGTCAAAAACCAGAATGACTGAAAACAATTACGTTGGTCAAAAACATAAAATAACTTGTTTGGATATGCTGCTGTAATGCCTAGGCAACGACTTGTAGTTTAGTTGCCTCAGATTCCCATTCTCCACTATGGACCAAGCTCCCCAACCATATTTTGTCTGCCATTAATCACCAGGACTACACATATACCACTTCTCCTCCCCAAGTGGTGAGGCTGTGGTACATCATGAAATACTCAGTCCAGCCACGGAGCCTGAGCTAGAGAGGAAAATGGGAGCTTGAGGCACCACTGTGGACAGCTTTTCCAACTCAAACTGTGCCATGATTTTGATTTGATTTTTCCATCAAAAAGTTAATGTTTTCCATAGAAATTACCCCTTGCCTGATACATTTTTCCGAACAGCTCAAGTTAATAGCTATCAGGTTATGCACAGTGCTAAACAAATGACAAACTTCAAGTAACCAGATGTACTGCCCCCACCTCAACATTGTTTCAGTTAACAGCTGATTATGAGAAAATATTAAAAAACCCACTTACCTTGTCCCTGTCCACTGGCCTGCTGACTCCATATGATCAGAATTAGCATTAATATCCACTGTGTCCACCCAACTATTCTGATGCTCTCTTGTCCTCCTGCCATTGCATTATTGGACACTATGAAAGAGAGATTATGTTTAATTACAGCACTCTTTGAAAATACTTGGGAGAGGACTGTGGGGGGGGGGGGGGAGAGAGAAGAGAAGTCAGCTCTTTCAGGGATAAGCATAGCTAGGATGAACATATCAACCAGTTCTCATAATATTCATCTGTAACAAGCATCTCTTTCTCTCCAGAACTTTCATAAAATTATATTTGATTAAACCAATGACCTCATGGCCTTGCATAAAATGGAACCAAGTGGTCAGACAAATATTTTACATTTTGGCTAAAGGAGCTCTGCTCAATTTAGGAACTATGTGCAGAGCTCTGGAGCCCTAAAAAAAGCAGAAGTTGGCTCTAAAAAGAGTTTAAGAGCCTAGCAAGACAACCCCTCCCTCACTGAGCCTGTCTGCCCATAAGAGTGCTTGAGGCAAGCTCCCCTCCACCATCTTCCCCTGCCAGAATCCCTTTTTGGACCTCTCTCACAAGCTTAACATAGTTTATGATTATGGTAACGAAAGACATCTGAATTTTCGCTTACAAAATAACTAATTACTACAAAGTCATTGCATTTTGTAAAATACCCTTTCCCCCACATTACCAAGGGTAGTAGCTCTGTCAACTTTGTGTGGTAGACTTAGCTCTGACATGCTACAGAGTGCATAAGGTACTTGCCTACTTTGGCAGCAATCTGCTCACATTTCCCCTCTCCCACAACTGTATGTATCCTTGTGCTCTCCCTTCATTGAAAAGATACCCACATTCAAGTTTATATGAATCTTTCAAATTGTGACTTTTAGCTCAAAACAGTCACTGAATCTCATTTTCATTTTATACATATGCAATAGCTACTCAAAAAAACAAATTTGAGCCCCAATTCATTTGTGGTGTAACACACAGAAACATATTAGAAATGAGTTATTTGTCCCCACCACTACATCTCCAAACTTCTTTATATAAAAGCCAATAGAAAATATTCCGTGATATTTTGTATAAAGTATGTTATTTTAAAAATGCAATGGTTATTCTGTTCTAAAAAGGCAAGACCAGTCACCAGTTCTTCAGACTATCAGGGCAACAAATAGGTGAACCAGTAGCACTTCAATAAAAACTATATTCAGTAGTGCCAGATGTTTTTAAACTAAAAAATTTTATGTATACAATACACATTAATTATGTGCAATATAAAGGACTGCATAACATCTTACTATATACCTTGAGAATTGATACTCTGAAAATACTGTACAATGCATTCAGTAGGATTATGATTATTATTCTCAAAATAGGACAGTTCTAACATCCTATTTCCTCAAAAATTTTACACATTCCTGAAAAGGGAATTGAGACAAATTTTGTATCTCCATCCAAAAATACACAACACTTTCTGAAGAAGTTCTATATATAAATTTAAAGAGGTTGGCCTGAAGTAAAATGCCTTGGAACAGGATGGGTGTGAATTTCCCTGAAGTCTGGGAAAGTTCAAATCTGTGGTTTAGGTTCAACCTCATCTGTTAAGTGCCTCAAGTTCATGTTTAAAACAAAATTTCCCATGTGTCCTATTTAAATGCATCTTCATTGCATGGTTTACAAATGTTTCCCCTTTCTACAATCTAATTAGCTGAAAGAATAGAATTATACCGAAAGAAAATTGGTTTCCTAAATCTGCTATATATTGGAGTGTGAGGGGGGGGTGTGGCTGTCTGTATGTTCAAGAACTCCTCCTAAACCGCCAGAGCTAGGACCACCAAATTCAATATACAGCTTCCTCTTATAACAAAGCAAGGAAAAAAAGTTTGGTTGTGCCAGAAAAATGGGATGCGCCAGGAATAGGATTGCTTCTCATAAAACCATACCAAAAAGTCAGAATCACCAGGCAGGTAAAAGGGGCTGTATGGGTGTCCCGCCCCACACTGTCCGAAACTGCCTCAGTCCAAGCCTCCCAACCCCTCCTGGAGCACTTTAGGATGGGGGTGCTTCAGCACCTTGCCCTGTGAGTTATAGGGGGACATTGGTGTCTGATCCCCTTCATTAGGCAATAAAATGTGCCCTTTCCATTCCTCACTCTGGTGCAGGAATGCAGGGGGCAGACGAACCTAAACCTACCCCAGCTGGGGGACATGCATCCGTCCCTCAGCTGTACCCGCCCCTCAGCTGTACCCGCTGGAGCTGCAGTGGTTGTGGACAAGTGCTTCTCACCTGGCCCCAAGCTGCTGTGGTAAGAGGGGACTTGGGTAGCCCTCTCTCCCCAGGCCAGTCTGCATACTGAACCCTTCTTCCCCAGTCCCACCCCAGAACCATGAACAAATGAAGCATGTACATTTTCATTGTATTTTAAAGAAATAATAATTGGGTAAGGACCCAAACAATGCCAGGTAAGTCTTGTATAATAAAAGGGTTAAATGCTTCTCCTATTGTCAGGTCACAGGAAGAATACTAACATTTTGTAAAAGCCCTTTCTCTTCCACCCAGTTCCATCCCTCAAAACAAAGACAAAAATGTAAGAGTGGCCATACTGGGTCAGGCCAAAGATCAGTCTAGCCCAGGATCCTATCTTCCAACAGAGGCCAGTGCCAGATGCCATGGAGCAAGTGAACAGAAACAGGCAATCATTAAATGATTCCTCACCTGTCATCCATTTCCAGCCCCTGACAAAAGAAAGAAGCTAGGGACACCATTTCTACCGATCCTTGCTAATAAGCATTGATTGACCTAACCTCCATGAATTTATCTAGTTCTTTCTTGAACCCTGTTAAAGTCCTGGTCTTCACAACATCCTCTGGCAAGGCATTCCATGGGTTGTGCGCTGCGTGAAGAAAAAAAACCTTTTGTTTTAAACCTTCTACCTATTAATTTCATTTGGTAACCCCTAGTTCTTGTGTTATGGGAACAAGTAAATAACTTTTCCATATTCATTTTCTCCATACCTGTCATGACTGTATAGACCTCTGTTATATCCCCCCTTAGTCTCTTCTTTTCTAAGCTGAAAAGTCCCAGTCTTTAATTTCTCTCCATTTACACCCAGTCCAAGCCTCTAATGGTTGCCCTTTTCTGAACCTTTTCCAATGCCAATATGTTTTTTTAAGATGGTGACCACATTTGTACACAGTATTCAAGAGGTGAGTGTACCATGGATTTATAGAGGCAATAAGGTGTTCTCCGTCTTATTCTCTAATGATTCCTAACATGCTTTTTGGACGGCTGCTGCACATTGAGTGGATATTTTCAAAAAAAATATCCACAATGACCCCAAGATCTCGAGTGGTTATAGCTAAATTAGTCCATTCTATATGTATAGTTGGGATTTTTTTTCTGACATTATTTTGCATTAATCAACATTAAAATTCATTTTGTTGCCCAGTCACCTAGTTGTGAGATCCTTTGAAGTTCTTCACAGGGTAAGTAAGTGTAAAAATAAAAAAGCCTTTTTCTTATATACTTGTTTTGTGGTTATCTGTGTAAGTTGTAATACATGTCAGCATAAAAAAAGGTAAAGTAGTGTTTTTTATATTACTAACTTCCAATACATTTTGTTTTTTCAGAGACTAATAGCATTTGCCAGAGCCAGGACTAAAAGCCATAAAAACCATAAAGTTTCTGCACAGAACACTTATTGTTCTAATCTGACACCTATTTCTAAAACAATTCCTGCTTTGAGGTGAGGAGAGTTAAGTCAAAGTTAATAACAGATTGTACAATGTATCAAAAGTGTCTACATTTCTGGAGTGCAAGGCTGGGGGATTTTCTAATCTTTCCCTGTATATTGTTCAAGAGTGGCTCAGAGATCATTCATGTAATTTAGCTGGGTATCCATGGATAGAGGGTGACCCCATGGGTACCACTTCTGCCTGAGGCCCCCCCCCCCCCAAACTGTGGCCACTCCTGGCCTCTGGAAAGCCCCTCCCACATAATGGGGCAACTTCACCTTGCCCCCTGCTGCAGGGTAATTCTCCCAGCCTGCAATGTCACAGCCCCAGAGCTCTGAAGAACCAGCAGGCAGCACAGCTACAGCCTGCCCTGGTCCCCATGTTCTAGTGGGCAGTGTGGTCCCAGCTTCCCTGGGTTCTGGAGCACCCTTGACAAGAACCAGGAGGCACAGCCCCAGCCTCCTCATACCATCCCTGCCCGACTCCTTTCTAGCCTAGCCACCTGTCCCAGTGCAGGAAGGAGAGGAAGAACAGGCAGGCACCACAGTGCAGCCCCCAGTCTGCCTGACCCAACCCCCATCACAGCAGACTGGAGGGGGGCCTGGAGCACTCTGCCTCACTTAGTCCTGCCTATGCTCCACCAGTCTGGGAATGCATTGCCTTACCCTGCCTATGATACCCACCACCTACATATGTCCCTGAATATGGCTGACAGAGGTAACAGCACCTGGAGAAGTTTGCAACTTGTCACTAGAAAAACATTGAGTGACTGGCTGTATTTAAAGGATCCCGTTAAAATGTGAACCAAGATTTCAGCTGACATCTTCAGAAAGGATGATCTAGTCAAGTAAGCTCCAACCAACACCTGTGCTACCAACCAAAACAGAGTATCTTCTGAAACAGAGTTACCATTTAATCATGATTCTTATGTATCAGTGACTCAACAAGTTGGCCCAGAGTCAGGAGTACTTCTTCATGAAACACATGTAGCTCTTTCAGGGTTAAAATTTGTTCTGAAGTTAGTTATGGTGATCAGAGATGATGACATAACCCTGTCTGACTAGTTTTGTCATCTTGCCATGTTACACCATGTGACTATGGGCAAATGTTTCAGTCACGCAACAGCAACTTCTATCTCTAACACATTGCTGTCATGGTATTTTTCTCTAAAGAATGTCAAATGTTTCCATTTTATTAGTTGTCATTGTACAATGCATGTACAGGAAACAAAATAAGAAGTTGTAGGTCTGTGTACAAAAAATATCCTCAAACTAGGCAAGGTTGGTGAACAATTTTGACCCACACAAAGGAATGTTGATGTGCCTGTTTGCATAGGATTTGCATGTAAACAAGCCAGGATAGGCCAGAGACAATGGAAATGTGTTTACATATCAAGTCAACAAGATAAGCAAGTTAACAAGAAGATGAAAAAAAGGGGACGCGGAGTCAGCAGTCTGAGGAACCACCAACAAGGATACTTATAATCCAAGCAACCTCTGAAAAGAAGTGCATGTGGAGGGGTAGACATTGTGGTTAACCCTGACCAAGAGAGCTAAAAAGGTCAGTTTTTTCTGTGTTCATGAACAGTGGATCTCCAGCCATGGGGCCAATACTACTGAGGCATGGTTTTAGTTACCGAACTGCCAGAGACAAGGATTGCACACTGCTATATTAAGTCTTAGTCACTAGGAAATGAGACATTTCTGTTTTATTTTCAACAATTTTCTGCATCTATTACTTTGATTTGTATCACTTAAATCTGTTCCTTTTTAATAAACTTACTCAGTTTTACTGTAAGTTCACCTATGTATAATATATTAAAGTGTGAATCCTTAACAGGTTCAGGAGGCAGGTGTGATTACAGGCTCTTTGAAGTCAGTGACCTTGATAATTTCTGAGAGGGTGCATCTACACTGCACCCTTATCTTGAAACAAGCTGCACAATTTGCATAGTTTATTTCGAGTTAATTTCAAAATAATCCACTATTCTGAAACATTCCGTAATCCTTGAGGAACGCAGTTTACAGGGACATCAGAAAAGCGTGCCCATTATGTCAAAAGATATTTGAAATAAAGGGCTTGTTCAAAAGACGTGGAATAGCTACTTAGGGATACTCTAAGTATCCCAAAAGAGCGCTGCTGTCTAGACATACCCTGAGCATCCAGTGACAGACTGGGTATTGTTGAGGAATGCTTTTTAAGAAGGAGTACACACAAGCTTAACCTTCCAGGAAAAATAAATTCAGAGCTTTTGCAGAGATTATTGGGAGGGCTAGGAGACTATAGTGTCCATATACTAATGCTTGGACCTAGAGTGTGTAAGTCCCTCTCTCTAGGGTAACAAGGTGACTCTCAGCCCTCAACTCCCAGAGAAACTAGTCCTCGGGTAGCATTGCTGGTCCTGAGAAAAATAGTGCCTTCTCTGGCTATCACCCGGCAGCTGCTCCCTACACCTTAGTTCATTGGCTTCCCTGCTGATGGATAAACAGCATGGAAATGCTGCAAGTAGAAGAAGAAAGGGATTGGGGACAGGGGGTGAGAACAGACTATAGAAAATCATCTGCCAAAGGCACAAAGCTCTGATAATGCCCAAGGTACATTTTATTCATACAAAAATCACAGGAGTGTTCTGTTAAAAAAATTGGCAAAGAATTGGTTTTAGAAATAGGATAGATTCATGAAACTGAATAAACAGACATTTTTATTAGTGCAGTATAAGCAAACAGATGGTGTTTAATTAGTTATTTACCTACTTTGAGATTTTAATGAATAGAAGTACAGATAATTTTCAATTTTTCTTTATCTACAGAAAGCTGGTATTTCATAAATGCCAAATTTTCAAGTTATCTATATCCATTCCAATTTTACTATAAATATCAAAACCCAGAAATCATTAAAGTTACTTATGGAAACTGCATAGGAATCAATGTCTAGATTAAATATGATATTTAAAAAAAAAACATGTTTCCCCATGTGGACATTAATGAAGTGGTGTAAGCAAACTGAAAATGTTAGTTTGTAGGAGAAAATAGTAAGAGGAAAGCTAACAGGACCACATCTTTATAGTGCACAATAGGAAAAGGAATCAAGTCAAATCCTGTCAAAGGTTTTGACACGTGATGTACACTTTTTTCTGCTGTATTCAACAAGTGAAGATGCAATTTGGGCTAGAGATCAGTATAAAAGATCAGGGATCTATGGGAAAACCAGAGTAGCATACAAACAGAGCTTGTCTACATGGCAAATTACTGCAATGCAACCTAGGATGTGACCCTACAGCACTACGTTTTGCCTCACAGGAACGTCCTTTGAGGATCCTGCTATAGGACAGCGAGGCTATGTCTAGACTGCAAAGAAAAAAGTCAGAAAAAGATATGCATTTGCGTTACTTTTTCCAGAAGAGGCTTTTCCAAAATTTGGCCTGTTTACACGGGGCCAAAGTTTGGAGGAAAAAAAAAAAAAAAAAAAAAAAAAAAACCACTTTCAGAACATCCCTTATTCCTCATACAATGAGGAATACCGGGATGGCAAAAGAATGCATCCGCTTTTTGGAAACTGTTCCAAAAAAGTTGATGCATTCCTGGGATGCAGCAGAGCTTTTCTGGTATACTTCAGTATCCTGGAAAGCTCTGCAATGTAGACGTAGCCTGAAAGTCATGGAATGAGACTTGACATATGCTTTCACATAGACTATTCCTTCATGCTCCACTCTGGACACACTGCCCAGTAATCATAACACAGCCATGGTGCCATGAAGATTGTCACTCTAGATCCAAAAGCCTGCTTTATTTTCATTCAAATCCACGTATGACAATTATTCAGCATAGAGTCACCAACATGAATTTAAATATGCATCACTTCCTGGTTGCATCATTTTCTATTCTACTCATAAGAATCCTAAGAGTGCTCTGCTTATCGACATATCAAATTATAAAAACAGAACCACAAACAGATTCAAGAGACAGGTCAGGAGGGAAAGTTAGCAGGGGGCCAGGTCTCCTGTGTGTGTCACTTCCTTCAAAATTTCTTACAACGCATATGCAAACTAAAGCGGAGGGTTAAATTTAAAGTTCAAAGTAGAGAGCTAGAGCAAAGGAAACCCTTTTAAAAAAGGGAATAGATTTGCCAACTGCAGCTTGATTATTTAACTGGACTGGGTGGCTTTTGGTGCACTAGAATATTTGTAGCTATGTACAGCTAACAATATGAATAATCAAATGTCAATCATCATGGATCATAAGAGATCATATGGTCATTCCACCAATGAACTCTTCAAGTAGAATATAATGAACTTAGAAGTATAGGGAAAACAGGACATGGTAACTAACAGAAATCGAGTTTTGAAAAGCATATTTTGCCACTATATGATTGACTACTGACAATGACTACTGACAATGAGCAGATCTATTACATAGAAGGGTGCCATTTGTCATGGTTTAAAAAAAGTTTTTACCATCAAGTTACCAAATTGTATTTATGATCATAATCTCAGTGAACAATCTGACTCAAGTCCAAAAATGTTTACTTTTTAATCCTCAACCACATTTTTCATAAAACATTCTGAAAATCTGTTTTATTTTAGTGAAATATTTTATAATTATATGCAGTTGCATGGATAGATATCGTCTACTTTATGCATTTCCTATCTACTGGTCCATTATCCCCGACACACTACTTCTGCTTGATTAACAATTGCTGTCCAGAGCGACTACGTTAATTCAACAAAAATAGTGACTTTTTAATGAGTGTATCAGGTCAGTTGGTTTAAAAAATATTCTATTCCTCTGTTTACATTAGCTGATGAAGAGCTCTCAAGAGACAGTACTGCAGAGAACTGAATATCTTATCCTCTTTTGATTAAGAAATCACTAAAAAAAAAATCAAGGGATTGCTCTAACACTCTAGGAGCATTGCATTTTAGTTAGCATTTTTCTGAGCACTAAAGTTTTTACATATTGAGTTGGAAAAAGAAACTGCAACACACATAAAAACTATTTAACTGTCTGTTTACCCAAAACTCTAAAGCATTTGGTCTTCTATGCAGCAGAAAGGAAACTAAGTATTCTCTATGTAAAAAGAATCACACATGCAAGCAGTCAAAGACTGCAACAAATTTTAGATTCACCTCAGGCAGAAACTCTACTGAAGGGGCTGTTAGACAAAATCTTTTGATCCTTCTCCTCTTCAAATTGATAACCTGAAACCGGTGTAACTGGTATAACTCATTAAAGTTGATGGGAACTGAATTCCCTGAGAGACTCAATTGGACCCCTGCAGTCTGGAGTTATTTTGATTGGCGGGCAATTGTAACCAGCATTTATATACTCTGTTGCTAATATGCTATTTTACTTTAATTTTGTCTGACAAATCTCTTAAATTTATCCTAGGCACTTGGCCAATGAAGTAAATATTCAGCGCTCATATATCTGTGTCTCATACTTTGTCGTCACATTTATTGTAGATTATTTTTATTTCCCTGTTCTGTTTTCTCTCTATCATTTAATTATATTGAATATGAAGAGCTAAGAGAGCTCTTAAAACAATCCAAAAGTTACCGTGTAACACCCTCCTCAGAAAAGCACAAAAAAAAAAAGTGGGCTCAGATCAATAGAGGGATAATTAGATACCCAAGTCCCTACAAGGATGCCACTGAACATTCTCAGTGCCCAAACTTTGGTTACCTACATTCTGCTGTAAATGTTTTGTTTCTGCCTCTAGCCAGGTACACTGCTGCCTCTTATGCCTATATCATTTCTCAGCACCAGCACAATCCTCAAGCCAGGTGCAGATAAGCATTCCCCTGACTATTTTGCTTATGGGACCTGTTCCTGTATGCATGCTCTGAGCACATCTAAATGCCACAAAAATAGCCAAGAGAGGCTAGCTCCTGTCTTTGGCCTGGTGTTTCATATATTCATCCAAGATATAGAAGGCCAGTCTCCTAAGTTCCCTGTCGGCTGTGCAGCTGTTTTCTGAGCTCTGCTCAGAGGTTCAAAGCTCCCTGCACAGGCAGGGAGCTAGGTGACCAGTGGGGGGGGGGGGGGGGGGGGGAGGGGCATCTCATAAGCAACAGCTATACAGAGCTATCTGCGTGCTTGAACTGATGAGCTTCTAGAGCAGGTAAAGGGTGACAAGGGAAAATTAAGTGGCTGGGGGGAGGAGGAGGAGAAAGAGGGAGGGAGTAATTGGCTGAGGGAGGAGCCAGAGAGTAGGGGAATTTGGAGAGTCCAGTCTGTGGGATGAGAAAGAGGCAGATACTCGGCACTCTCCTCAAGCCTCCTGGGAAGGGGGAAGATAAGGAACTGACTGCATGGGGTGCAGGGGAGGGGAGAAGAGGATGGGTGGGTGCTGGCATCTGTGCAGTGAGGTGGAGGCGGGGGGGGGCAGTTTGTGATGTCCTGACTTGCTTGCTGCAGTACTCTGTCTAGCTGGGTTGAAGGGAGTGTGTGTGGCAGGGGAGGAGAAACAGGATGCATGCTGGGGAGGGCGATGCCAAGAGGACATTTGCAGGATTACATTTCAAACCCTTTACATAGGTGTTAATGGTTTAAGGAAAGAGACACAGACAGAAAAATTATTTTAACAGAATTTTTTGGAGTGTTACAAATATCTAACACTCTAAACATAATATGGTTTTTAAATCAGGTTATTAATACATGGCATACTGTAGAGCATTAAGGCCAGATCTTTACTATGTGGTAGAGTTTTGGCTCATATGACTCAGAAGTGGCAAGTACTAGGTGTGATGCTAGTTGTTTTCTAGGATGAAACCTTATTTGCAAGCTCTTTGAAACATCCATCTGTCTAAAAACCCTAGAGCCATGTTTTAATTTATTCTGGGGCTTCCACCCTTTGTGGTTTGTTGGTCTCTAAGGTGCTTGAAAACCATTTGTTGTGTTTTTTTTTTAAACATACTTCCATCATAGTCATCCAAGAACCCATCCCTGCAATCAGCCCAGGTGCCAACTCTGCCCACAATCTACACAAGCGATTTCATCTCTGGACCCAACCACATCAGCCACCAAATCAGAGATCTTTTAACTGCACATCCACTAATGTGATCCATGCCATAAAATGCCAGCAACATCCCACTGCCATGTATATTGGCCAAACTGGACAGGCTCTATGGGAAAGAATTAATGGACACAAATCAGATATCCAAAAAGGCTACATACAAAAACCTGTTGGAGGAGAACACTAACATTCCTGGACACATTAATGGATCTCGAAATTGCCTGTTTCAGACCAATTCCACAAGCCAAGCACACAGAGAAGGATTGAAACGTAACTTCATTCACAAGTTTAATTCTTATGCAAATGGTATGAACCGGGATATTGGATGGCTTGCACATTAAGATGTGGAAGATGACTTAACCAAACAACGAAGGTGCTAATGGTTCTTGATGTCTGTGTGTAATCTGGTGTTGGTCATCTTCCTTTCCAAGAGCAAACTAATGGTTCTTATCAGCCTCTTGTAACTATTTAGTCTTTAAGGTGCTACTAGACTATTTGTTGTTTTTTAAGACTAAACAAAACCACCCCTCTGAGTCAGTGATACACACAAGGTGAAAGTTTCAAGTCAGGAGAACTTTGTTTTTACAGCATGGATCCTAAATATTTCCCCAGAGAAACTGTATAAGCCTTAGTGAATGCCTTTTATGTTGTTTTCCAGTATCAGTAAATATTAGTCATGTTCCCTTTACAAATACCATTTCTAGTTAAACAAATCTATGCTTTATGAGCTCAGACCTAGATGCTTAACTGAAGAGGCAGAGCTCAGATCACAGGCACCCCCCAGTAGCTAGCTTAGACAGTTCCCCAAAGAGCATGCTGCACTTTGGTAGATCCCATTCTAGGAAGTCAGTCACTCTCTCCCTCCCTCCATTATATAAGGAGTTTAGGTACCTCCCTCAAGATTTGTGGAACCTAAGGATTTTCTAGGCATCATTAGGCATTTCAAGTCCTTTTCCTAGTCCTGGGGGCAATCTGAAACTTTTAATATAGCTCCAGATGCAACAATAGCAGAACTCCCTTAGCACTGTTGTGAATCCAGGGCACAGGTTTTGCATTACCAGCTAATGCACCACTGATACACACAGAGAAGGACAATACCCTTCCCTGTCTCAGTGGAGAGTAGAGTAGAGAGAAGTTTGGACAGACTGGCATAGGAACACCAACACCTGGGGGCAGGGAGAACACATGCTCCTGCTTCCAAGTGCACATGAGAGTAAGCTGCCAGATGGTCTTCTATTGCTCTCAGTGGCTATCCAGGGAGCGAGAAGGGGGTTGATTAATTTTTACCCATCTTCCAATTTAAAACCATCCCACAAAACTGGAGCCATGTTGAGATTGCTGACTTGCCTTCTCTCTCTATATCTGGGACCTTGACAGGCCAGCTAGTTCAGTGTTTAACCTTTTTGACACCAGGGACCATTTTGCTGCCTTCCTAAACTGTATCAGAGAGCTCAGACTGGTGCCCACCCACGAACTGGCTGTTGACAAACTCTGATCTAGTTCATGGTACACAGAATTGTGTTTCCACGATACTGTGGATTTGAGCAATCACTTGTTCTCAGTATTGAGAAGGATTTCTCCTCCTCCCCAAAATGGGCCATATTAGGAGGATCAGAAGGATTTTTTATTTCCTTGCAGCACTATGGAACCCTCTCAGATTAAAAGGTGTGAGACCAGGAATTTTAATGTGAGGTGGTAACGTAGGAATGTTTAGTTCCTTGTGACCCATGTCTGGCAAAGGTGAAAGCTAAAGGGGCAGCTCCCAGGCATAGTGGTCTTTCCCTTACAGGAAAAGAGGGGAACTGAAGTCTTCCCAGAATTAGGTCCCCCCTGGTATCCTCTGTTCCCTTCATGGTGGGAAAAGGTGAGTGGACTCAGACTGATCCCAATCTTAAATAGGCTGAAGATCTATCCTGAATTAATTATATTGCAGGAGCTCTGTACTAGACCAAACACATACTAGCCAAATGAAATACAATATACCAATTAAATACAATCTCTATAATGTCCTCCCTTATGAAGAGCCTTAGGCTCCAGGACTGGGTTCATTATAGCCAAACTACAGTACTGTAGAAAGAGAAGTTGCATACACACACACACACCCCCACACCCTTTTACCCAGTGCCACAGGTAGAGTCTCTGGGCAAAAAAAAACACTGAGGAATGAGTGCTCACCTCACTTCCTACCACCTGGGGCTCAGGCAAAAGGCATAGCCCAGCCACCACGGGAGGCAGTGAGATGGGGCTCCAGGCCATCTAATACCAGGGCCTGACAACCAGACTTTCTGGGGCTGAAGTCAGATCACCAAAAACTAAAACAAAAAGCCACACCACACACACAGAACTGGTGACCTCTATGACCAACTCCTAGCCTTCCTTATTATTAAAATCCTTCATCCAAAGTCATTTCACTAACTTCGTCCAAAAGTTTATAGTGGGTTTTGATTGTCCTTTTGCTATAATCAACTCCTGACTACCAAAACAAAAGGCTTGGATCCTGTCAGGTTTGTAGGAGGCGAGGGTGTATATGTACGAGGGTCTGAGAGAGAGGGTAAGGTCATAGCAATGGGTAGGACAGCTAAGTTAATCAAGTTGTGGATTGTGTCTGACATTTGCTTGTGAATTTTGATTAAAAAGTGGTTGAAAAGAGAAAATTTGAATATTTAAAGGTAAGCAAGATATAACTAAGTATCAAGAGATAATCTTTGTGGACAGATTGTTACCTAGGCAGTCCAAAAACCTGAACATCAGTAAAGCTTCCTGTAGGAACCTAAACAAACATATTCCCTATATTGCTATCCTAATTAAAAACTAAGGTCACATTCTCTGGGGCAGATTGTTATTAATTCTCACAACTAGAAACTGCAAGTCACACAAGCAAAATCCTCATCTGTTCTAGGTAACATTCTGTACTGTGGGAGTTACTTATCTCCCTCATGTTTAGCCTTTAAGCCCTTCTTGTTGGATATTTGCATCTATGGATAGTGCAGGAAAGGCATATGATCTTGCTTCTATTATGCTTCGATAATAAACAGACATTCTTTCTTACCAGTTTAAGTGTAAGTCAAATTCAGAACAGTTTCTCTTGTACCCTTTGTCCTTTAAAACTCTCAGCAATCTGTTCTATTGGTCAGCAGTTGTCAGGAAATGGCAGCCTCCACAATTTGCCAGTCAAGTGGATCTTCCTCTAAACAGTTTTCATTAACAGAATTTTCTGTTACATCAAGGCTGTGCAGCTTTACCCAAGTCATCCAAAAATAATGTACTGTTAAAAAAAAACTACATCTTTAAAAACATTTTGAAGGTTATAATCAGAAAACATTGAAGCCTGAGGGAATGTCAATGTTAGACTAAGGCTTCTGCTAGCACAGAATACAAGTTCTAAAAAGGAAGAAAGCAAGGTGAAAATATACCCCTGGGGGCAGCTTCTTATCTTTGCACTCTTAAGTCCAAGTTAACTGACTGACTATTTACATTAGGGTAACCAAGAGCAGAATCCATCTTCACATCTTTAAAAAAAAAAAAAAACATTGTCTGAACTAAAAATATTACTTGGGTGTTGATTTTGACATTGCCTGCCAAAAGAGATCTCACTGATTTTTCTCCCCCCCTCTATTTTTTTTGTTTCATCTGGTCATGCACCAAAATGAGTGAAAGAATTGCAATTTGCTGTCCTGATCCTTCAGTGAACTCTGAAATCCATGCAGAACTCATTGAAGAGCCCATATCTTACTATCATACATTCCAATCATAATGCTAAGATTCTTCCAATTTAAACTCACAAGTAAAGCAAGTTTGGCTTTCATCATCCCTCTTTCACTGCATTGTGCTTTTATTGTCATTTCAATAGGAGTCCAAGCCAGAGTATCCCATCACCTTAATTTTGGTAATGGGGGAAGGGGGTTATGGACTCAAAGCAAATCCTTAACACAAGTGAAATTCTGTAGTGACATTCTATAGATCATTTTGAATATCCCACTTAGCATATGGAACTTGACAAACTGAATGATGTAAATATAGAGCCCTTTAGAAAAGCAACATTATTCATTCTGGGCACAGTTGTAACCAGAGTTGTATGAAAGGGACCAAAGCTTAGAGAAACTACAGTCTAGCCCTCTAGACTTTGTAATGGTTCTCTGAGTTAATTAGGTCAGCCATAAAAGTATAGTATAGTAATTAAAAACCTTCCAAACCACATTTAACTGCAATTAAGAACATCATTTAGTAATTATTGGTTATTCAGCAATATGTTCAATGATTATTTCAGTAATATACTGGTGACTAAAGTCTGTCCTAAGAACCTTGCAGAATTCTAGTAGTCCTTGATTCTTCTATATTCCCCAAATTAAATGCGACAAATACAAAGTTACCAGACTTCCTTATTTTTGAGATTACAATTGCTCTTTATCAGATTGTTTACATCTGCAAACGAAGCAGCAGATGTGCTATATGAAGAAGAATGGTTAGTGTACTAGGGATACCTGCACAAAGGTCAATCCATTTCAAAATAGATGTCTAAATATTTATTTCTTCAGTATTTTAAAACCCAAATAGGACAAGATACAGACACTATATGTACCCACAGCTCTTAGTTAAAAATCAAAATTAACATGAAATAAAGCAACCCATTAATACTAAAGAGATCCATATATATATTTGGGAGCCTGTAACTGAGCATCCAGCTTTGATCATTTTGAAAATTCATGCTTTCAAGCTTTTCTCCAATAATTATGAGGTCCAGAAACTGACCTTTGGCAGCTGAGATTCTTGTGTATCCCATGAATCCAGGTGCTAGGGGTTTAAGAAAAAACCCAAAGTATCTCAAGACTCATGGTAATAGCAGGAGTTGTCTACACATTGGCTACGTCTACACTGCAGGCTTTTTGAGCACGAATGGCCATTCTTGTGCAAAAACTTGCGGAGCATCTACACTGAACACATGTGCTTGTGCAAGTACATTTACAGTAAAGCGTCAGAAAAGAGGGCTTCTTGCGCAGGAGTTCTCTTCCCACAAGGAATAAGCCCTCTTGTGCAAGAAGTCAGTGTGGACAGGCAACAGGGGTTGGCCTATGGCTAAAATGGCCATCTGAGCTTTCTTGTGCAAGAGAGTGTCCACGCTGCCATAGATGCTCACAGAAGCACATCTCTTGCGCAAAAGCATATGGCAGTGTGGATGCACTCTTGCACAAGACTTTGAGCAAGAACTCTTGCGCAAAACAGTTCTTGTGCAAAAAGCTTTCAGTGTAGCTGTAGCCATTTAGATATGTCCATTTTAGGTAGAGAAGGAAAATAAAGCATTGTTGATTTTCAGCAGCAAACCCATCATGAGACTCAATTACTAAAACAATTAACTACAGCACCATGTATTGGTCACATTTGTAAAATTTGTGTTTAGAAATGTGTTTCAAGTTCTGATTTTCAGATTTAAAACAAATCTCACAGTAGCCAAGTTTTTCATATTTTTGAATTGAAAGTTTCTTGTACCAAAACATGTGCTTCCTTCCACTCACTCAAAACTTGTTCCAAGTTCATTCTGATTGTTTTCAAACCTCACTGGATTTACACAGTGATTCAGGTCTTGCTATACTTAGAACACCCGGTGTTTTCTCTGCTTACAGCTTTCATTCTGCAAGTTTTGCACTACTCTGATTTTTTTTTTTTTGGGGGGGGGGGAGAAGAAGGGGGGAAGAGGGAGCACGCTAAGCCTGACAGAAGTAAAAACAAAAACAAAACCAAGGAGTAAACTGAAGTGTGACCAGTAAACTTCAGTTCCCTAAGTGCAATCTTTCATACGATCTTTTTTTGCATTAGCAGATCAAAAATTACTATAATCATCGACTCCTGGTGTAAAATAAAAGCATTTGTTTTAGTTTGGTATCACATAAGAGAAACTTATGATGCATTAAGAAATCTTAGACAACTGACTGATGTCAATACAGTATAAAGAATGAAGAGTGAATAGAATAATTCACTTTTCATGAACTGTTGGTCATTGAACATGTAAATGGTGCCTTTAAGGGAGAAAATATGAACATAAAAAGTCTTGAAGCTGCTGAGTGGTAATAATGGCTCCATATGCTGTGAATCAATCACAATTACCAGAGAGCTCAGGTACTTATTTTGGATTTGTCATGTATTATCTTTATGATGATTAATAGGAGTGCCATGGTAACATACCTGAAACAGGCCACCACAGAGAGAAAGTTGTGTGAATGTAATTCAATACAAAAACTATCACTCTGCAATACACTTGATAAAATATTTGAAAGTTAGCCATGAAGTCTTGAAAATACTTTTGCCTACATCAGAATTTGGCACCTGGATTCTTTTCAAAACATGTAGTTGGTCATAAGCAGTATAAAACTGGCTGGGCCTAAAAATGTAGTATAAGAATGAACGAACAACAAATACATCTGCTTCAAAATATTTTAGGATTAGTCTCATGAGATGTGAAAATGAGAAAATGCTTATAAAGAAATAAGTTAGGTGTCCAATTTAACAGTGGGCCTAGTGATTTATGAAGACACGTTTTCTTCACAAAATAATTCCCACATTTTTCAGCTGTAGTTGCTCTCTGCAACTTTATTCAGAACTGAAAACATCTAACCCCAAGTTGTGACAATGCCATTGTTTGAACACAAAGATGAAGATCACAGTACAAATATATGAATATGACGTTGGTACCGCTATTTATTATGCTTGCCCTTCCATCTCTGCTATTATTTGGAGAGGTTCTCTTTACCCCAGATGTCCCAACAGTCACACTCCTGACTGCTTGTAGGGACAAAGTCTGTTCATCATTTGTCAAGATTACCTTACAGTCCCTTATGACTATTTGTAACCCATTCTTTCACTTAGCATGATTGTGACTAGACATGGCAAGAAATTCTCCAGTCAGACTTGTACAGGTTGAACCTCCTTGGTCCAGTGCCTTCACAGCTTGACTATTCCTGAACCAGGAAATTTGCTGGACCAGAGATGGTCAATGCTGACCCCGCAGCTGCTGCCACCAGTTCTGGGGCTCTGCTCTGGCAGCAGCAAGTGGGTGGGTATTGATTGTGCAGGGATAGGGAAAGAGGTAGGACAGCTGCAGAGCCCCATGACCTGGGGGACAGGGGGGGAAGGAGGGAGCAGAAGCCAAGTTGTGTGGCCAGTGGTGGAGCCCTATAGCACTAGGCTATACTCCCAGCCCCCAAGCTGCACTTCTGGCTCTGCAGCCACCCCACCTCTTCCCCTGAGTATGTCCTGCCCCCCCCCCCACACACACACCACCTGTAGCTTGCATGCCACAAATCAACTCTTTTTAGAGCTCCAGAAGCTCTGGGAGGATGGAGTTGAGTGGCTTTTTCCCTATGAACACTCCAGCCTTGGAGCACCCACAGATGCCAGACCATGAACATTGCCAGATAAGCGAAGTCCAGACTACAGAGGTTCAGTCTGTAGACTGCATAAGAGCTGTATGCTCTGCTCTGAAGAGTTCGAAGTTATAAACCCCTAGGCAGTGATGGACCATGAAAACAGGAATCCATCAAAACTTGGCACTAAAACGCTAAACCTAACCACTTAATAGTTTGCTTTATAAAATCGCATTGCTCTTCCTAAAGGAACTGTGACATGGAAAATAAGAAAAGGTTAGAAAAAAAACAAACCACACATGGGGGGGGGGAGGGATCAAGAAATGTGTAAATACACAATTAAAAATAGGGTGGGGGAGTTTCAATTAAAATTTACCTAGTACACACCCTAAAGAAACAGCACAAAAATGAAAAAACCTTAAGCCCAACTGGGGAAAAGAGAATCAACTGTAAGATAACTAATTTTAAACATTTTGTTATGCTTTGCTTTTCCCCTCTTTTTTCATGTGTTTTGGGGAAGTTTTAAAATCTGTGTCATACAGGATGTAAATCTTCAGAATGTCCCTTCCAGCCTTAGCATTTATAAATAACTAGAGAATGGAAGCAGGATTGCTCCAGAGATCTTTCACCAGCCCAACACTGGCTGGGGAGGCTCTCTGCATTGTCAAGCAGCTGTGTCTACCACCTAAGTACACTTCATGTTGATACACTAAGGCCTTTATGTAGCTCTAACTGAGAATTGGGCCTATAGTATTCTAGATAGCTATTGTACAACTGCTTCATTTTTTTTAATCATGAAGACATCTTTGAGGAAAAGGTAGCCCTTCAAACACAAATCCAGAAAAATTAAATCATATCCCATTTAAAAAAAACAGAGTATATTGTTTGTTTTTTATCTGCATATCAGGGGCGGACTGGCCTGGTGGGACACCGGGAATTTCCCGGTGGACCGTCCGTCAAAGGGCCGGCTGGAGGGTGCTGGAGGAGGAGGGGGATTGTGACAGTGTGCCGCAGCCCCACACTTTAAATTCCCTGGTGCCATGTGCTGGCCATATACAGGGCATGGTGGGGCTGAGGGAACACATGTGTGGCGTACTCAGATGCTGCACAACAGGTGAGAGGGGAGACGCTCGGGCATGGCGTGACGTCATGACCCAGAACTTTAAAAGCACTTGGCCCAGAGTTGCACCGCACAGCCCAGCTCAAGGCCCAGAGCCCCGGAAGCAGCTGGGGCCTGATCACAGACTTCAGCCCTGCTAACTGGAAGGCAGAATGTAGGTGTGAGGGGGTGGGGGGGGGGGAGAAGAGGAAGGGGCTTGTGCTAAGGGGAAGGAGGCAGGTCAGGAGAAGAAAGGGGAAGGCACCAAGGGACAGGGTGGAGGAGAGACAAATGCCAGGGGGCCAAGTGGAGACAATGAGGAAAAGGGCAGGAGGGGAGGTGTCAGTGGGAGAGGGGACAGGGTGATGCTGGGAGAGGAGAGGGTAAGGGCACTGGGGGCTGGAAGAGGAGGTGCTGGGATAACACTTGAAAGAAGGGGTGGGCATGAGGAAGGTGGGGATGGAGCAAGACGTGAGGGCACAGGGGCATGAGGGGAGCAGAAAGTGGTGAGGGGGTGGGCCTCAGGGAAAAAAAGGACAAAGGGGGCAGGGGCAGTGAGGGAAGGAGGTGGCAGCAGGAGGGTGCAGGGCTAAGGGAAGGTGCAGGTGCCAGGGGATTCGGGGATGAAGCAGAAGGGCAGACACCTGCAGGGGAGGGACCAGCACCAGAGGAAAGAGGCAGGGCAGGTGTGTAGAGGAAGGTGTTAGGACAGGGGATGAGAAGGGATAGCTCACATGATCAGAGTGGGGCTACTGGAGGAGTGGGCACAGGGGAGAGAGAAGGGTTGGTGGAGGGGAGCAGGTCTCAGGAGGGCTGAGGGCAGTGAGAACGGCAGGAGTCTGAGTCAGGACAGTAGAGAAGGGTGAGGGATTGGGGGACAGCAGGCACCAGGGGAGCTGATGGAGCAAGGGGAGAAGGTAGAGGTTTATAAGATATTCATTAATAACTTGGGTGCCACAGTGGCACATCCAAACAAGCCACATGAACTCAGTACTGGTGTACAACACAAAATTAATTCTGCTCATGGGAGGAAACTTAGAGGGAACACTTCCCCCAGCCTCTCCGCCCCACTGTTAATGTCACACACATTGGGTTAATGCAATTGCAGGATAGTTGCATGGGGGGGGGTTGGTGGGGGCCAAACTAATCTCTATTGAAGGACTTTTCCCCACCATCCTCCTACAGAGCAGGGTCACATGACACCTTTTACTTCTGGTCATGTGTCCATCTTGCCCCAAGAGTGTTACCTCCAGAGGCTTGGCTAATGGGAGTCAGGGGTGTGACTAATGGGGGTCAGAGTAAATTTAAAAAAAAAAAAAAAACATCTTTGATGTGAAAAAGTGGGCCATTCTCAACCCATTTCCCGGGCCTATTTTGATTGCTCATATTTGAGAAGAAAGGTAAAATGTATAGATCTGCAGCAGGGACAGACTGGCAGTTGGTTGCAGGAACTAGTTAGTCCTGATAATTTATGGATTAAAAGGTTAGTCTCAGTAGTGTGATCAGATAATGTTAATTTACTTCCTTAATTGTTTCTTTGACAGATGAAAAAGCTTAAAGAGGACAATGCTCTGCACCCCACCCCATCATTTTATTTTATAAAGTAATTTAAAGAAAAATGAGGGAAAGCATATAGGGCAGCAAAAATTAATTTTCAGTAAGTTAATCAGATTTGGGTATTTCACACTAAATAAGTAATGTTTGAAAACAGAAAAGGAATCCTAACATATGGCCCTCCAATTTACAACAAAGAAAAGGAAAAGTAATGTTGAAAAATAGGGAAACATAAGAAAAAAGAGCTTATTGCAAAATTTAGAAGGGCTAGTAGTGTTCTTTGAATGGCAGTCAAATTTTGAAACTTTCGCTACAAAACGTAACCGACATGTTCTGTGTAAATTGTACCTTTAAAATCCTGCAATGTTATTTTCCCCATTTAACCAAATAAGAATGGTGATTCAATCTAAGCTAAGTATAGGAACCAGGAACTCTGAAGTTCTATTTTTGGCTGACACTAATATGATCCACATCATACAAAAAAAGTCTCTGTGCCTTAGTTTCCCCGTTTGTAAAATGGGGATGACTACCTGATATGAAAGTTTTGAAGTGTATTTAATTCTTACAAATGAGATATTTACAAGTGGATAGAACTCTAAACACAATTTAACAACATTTAATCTTTATTGAATCTAGTTTGAGAGACTTTGCAGCTGCTTATGATCTGCTATATAGTCATCCAAGTGAGGAGATGGAACTAAACCACAACTTTGAAATCTGGGAAGGCAGTTAAAGAAATCAGTGAGGCACTTGCTGCAGCCCACAGGGTGTCAAGTCAGACAGGGGCAGAGAAGGAATCTAAGTAGGCCTGCCAGGGGTGGGAAGAAAGGCAATTGCCCAGGGGTCCAGGAAATTTAAAAGGCACCACCGCCAGCAGTCAAATGCACCTTTTTTCCCCCCCACACTGCTCTCAGAGGAGGTCAGCCCAGTCCCTGCAGCCCCAGGGGAGGGGAAGGAGAGAGGAAGAGTCTTTCACTACCACATCCTCAATGCAAACTCTGCACTCCATTGGCCAAGAACTTTGGCCAATGTGACCAGGGTGATGCCTGCAAGCAGCAGTGCCTCGAGGACCCTCTCCTCCTCCCCCACCTAAAAGCCAATGGCTGAGGGTTGTGCTTGTTACTTTCAGGAGCTGCCCAAGGTAGGCATTGACTCTTTTGCCCCCTTTTGCACTCCAACCTAGAGTCTGCACACAGAGGCTACATCTACACTGGCTCATTCACACAAAAACTCTTGTGGAAGAGTTCTTCTGCAAAAACTCTTCCAGAAGAGAGCGTCTACACTGGCATGTGCTTTTGCGCAAGAGCATCCATGGCAGTGTAGCCACCCGCTTGCGCAAGAAAGCCCTGATGGCCATTTTAACCACAGGGGCCTCTTGCGCAAGAAATTCATGTTGCCTGTCTACACTGGCCTCTTCTGGAAGAGCTCTTGCACAAAAGGGCTTCTTCCTGAGCAGGAGCGTCAGAGTTCTCAGGGCTGCTTGCGCGATTTTATACATTAGAACGTCAGTTTACTTGCGCAAGAACACGCGGCCAGTGTAGACAGGCAGCAAGTTTTTGCATGAGATTGCGCCCGTGTAGACACAACCTCACTCTTCCAGAACCTGCCTCTCAATCCCCTGTCCCAGCTCTGAGTCCATACCCCAACTCCCTCCTAGAACCTACACACCCCCATACACCCTATCTTCCCAGAGCCCAACCCCCACCTCTTCCTGCACCCACATTCCTTCCCATGGTCCTACTTGTACCCCCATACTCTCATTCCCTGCCCAAGAACTGGTGAAAATGAGGGTAAGGGAGAGTAAGCAATGAAAGACGGGGTGGACTTAGTTGGGGGCAGCGCCTCCAAAGAGGGGCAGGGCAAATGTCTGAGATTTGCAATTAGACAGTTGGCAGCCTGCCAGGTGGGGGTGTGGAATCCCTGGCTGTGCCTAAAAAGCATGCTCAATAGCAGAGTAGGCAGCTCACTGGGCAAGAGCAAGCTCAGGCACAGCACCACCCAGATTTCAGGCAGATTGTGTCCATGCAGGTGCAGCTTGTGCGCGCATACAGGCCCATTGATTGTTCTGCCCTGAGGTCCAGAATTGCCATCTGCTGACCTGAGTAGGGTAGATCAAGTCAAATATGCTCACATAGTGCAGGGGCTTTTAGTTGGGTCAACATTATGTTTATGCATAAGTCTAAGACTTCCACAGTGTATGACTGAATTAACAACTGAGGCCCCATTCCTGTCATCTGATCAGTTCAGATTGGCCCATGTGTCTCTTGGTTTAGGCCCTTAATCTTGACATCTAGGCCACATGCCTTTGTTTCTTTTAATGTCAAAGAGACAAAAGCAAGCAAAAACAGCAGCTAAAATGATTCCTTTAATTCACTTCTCATCTTTGAGTGAGAAGTATATCATACACAATAATAGTCAAGAGTCCATATACAAGAATTAGTTTAGTTAAGTGGATTTACTGAGTATGTTCTGATGGAGCAGCCTACATTTGTTAAATATTTTAATTTAGTAACTTAATCATACAGTTCTATTTTTATTGTAGTCTGTTTCCATTTACCACCATTGTAAACAAAATTTGAACCTCAGAGTTAAACACCCTGGGAATTGGGGTTATTCATAATGCTGCAGTACTCCTAACTCTGAATAAGTGTTATGGCTGTTCTTTCAAGAGTTTATAAATTATCATTGACTTAAGTTTTATAGCTGTAATGGACAGAAGAAAAATGCTGTTTTAACCATCTAAATTTAGGTGAAAAGCCCAGAAAGTTGCCTTACTTTATTAACAAAGGGAAACTTTAAAAAAAATGACAAAGTCCTGAAAACAAATAGTACAGTAGAGTATTTACTTTAAAAGTTTCTTCTGCTTCCTGACTGCAGTCGAACCAAGAATTACTAACTGATCAGTCAGCCACTCACCTCACTGGAACCAAATGTATGCACTGTTCTTCTTGGTATCACAATTTATTCATTCAGAAGGAATTTTGACACATGAAAGTATGCGTAAAAAAAAAAAGACGACACCCACAGGTAACACCTCTGAATTAGGGGAAACTTCAGACATGGATATTAGCAAACAAACAATTTGGTATCCTAAATTCATGCCAATACCTTTGAGTAAACAAGGCATAGGAAAGTTAGGGAAGTCATCTTGACCACATGCAAGTAAAAAAAAAAACAAACAAAAAAAACCACCCCACTTTAAACCACTTCCAATGTTTGTCAAATATTGGAAAAAAAAAAGACATATGAAGTGTTACAGAAGGAGTTTAGAGAGAGTTTCAGCATTTGACTGGAACTACCTTTATATCTCTATACAGCAGTGGTCTCCAACCTTTTTATGCGTGAGATCACTTTTTTAATTTAAGTACAATCCAAGATCTACCTGCAACCCAAATACCCTTGCTCCACGCTCCTGTGTGCCCCTTCTGAAGTCCCACCCTCTGCTCATTCCAGCCTCCCTTTCACTAGCCTGGGGTGCAGGCTCTGGACTTGGATTAAGGGATCTGGAGTGTGAAGGGCTCTGAGCTGCAAGTAGTTGGGGTGTTGGAGTGGGCGTTCTAGGTGCAGGCTCTGGGAGGGCATTTGGATGCAGTCAGTGGTGCTTGGGATTAGGGGTGTAGGAGGGGGGTTTAGGAGTGCGGTAGGGTTTGGGGATGTGGGCTCTAGTTGGGCACTGTTTACCTCAGGTGGTTCCTGGGTGGTGGAGCAGTAGGGCTAAGGCAGGCTCACCCCTGTCCTGGCCCACACCACTCCCAAAAGCAGCCAGCAAACTGCCTCTCAAGTCCTGTTGTGCCCCCCTCTCTGCTCTGTAGAGCTAGGATACAAAGTGGGAGAGGAGGCACCTTGACATCAGCATCCCTCCTCTCCCTCCCCTGCCCTGCCCAACAAGCAGAAGGCTCCTGAAGGGACAGCTTCAAGGCCAAGGGCAAGAGATGTGCAGCAGTGGCTGCTGAAATGCTGGCACTTGATGATAATGTCTTGGCCAAACCAGTCAGGATCATCTGTCAGAGGCTCCAAAATCTACCAGTAGATCCCAATCTACTGATTGGTGACCACTTCTATACAGAATGACTGCACCAGAATTCATCCAGTTGGGCTTGAAGGCAAGGAATACTACAGTTCATACATATGAAAAACTCTCAAATTACTTACATTTTTTCTGCTATTTGTTTGGGTTTTATTTTGTTCATTTGTGGGGGCTAGTTTTTTCCAAAAGAACCAACAAAACAACTAGTACCTACCTGAAGCTTTTCAAAGGTTTGGTATGTTAGAATTGGCATCAAAGTAGGTGAATTCGTGTGGGACGATTACAAGAGAGGTACTCAAAAATGCACACCTACCTCTTTTATGATGTGTTAAAGACCCAGATTTTTAAAGCTATATGGGCCTTGCTGCCCTGAGCGTCACAACACCTATATGAATTGAGTGTAAATGTTATTCTCAAGAGGAGTTAGGCACTTCGGGAAAACTAACTTTCTAATGACTAATGAAGAAATTTAGGCACCCAAGTACTTATACACTATGAAAATTAGATTTAAGCTCCTAAATCAGTTAGGTATTGCAATGCTGAATGCAGCAGTCTAATAGCTTTAAAAAAAGAATCTAGGTCCATGTTCTTTTATTACTAAAATACTTCTGTATTAGCTCAGGTATTTAAAAACTACATCGTTTTAGATGTACTTTTAGCATGACTCCAGCTGCTTTTTTATTCTTTACTTATGGGAAAGATGAATATTTAGAACTGTTGGTCAAATACTGCTCCTCTTATGCTGACAATTAACAAATGGGATTTGACTTCATTTTGAGCAGGTCTTTCATTGGACTGAAAAGTGGCAATACAGCATGATTTTTTTCCTACTGTGTCTTCATTCTCTTGAAAGTCTCCACTTTTTTAAAATAAACTTTACTCTGCAGTTATTATGGTGCAAACACAACTTTGAAGAGGTGAATTAATGTAATTGAGTAATGTCTGCCTGAGTTTCCAGAGAGTCCAAAAGAATAACTCTGCAAGTTATGAATTTCCCCATTCATCTCAGATGTCCAACAGTAATTATCAACCATTTTGTTGCACAAATCATGCACTCTGGCACCCCCCTCCCTAATCAAGTCATCCACAAAGTCCAGCAATGCACTTGAGCCCTACCAAATAGAAGGAGCCCAGGAGAACCCACTGAATGTGTTTACATTCCAGTGAAGGGGAGCAGAGCCCAGCAAAATTAAGATTTTATGAAGCATCCAAACAAGGGATTTTTTTTTTTTAAATAAACCTTTCTAAACAACAAACAGAAGTGTAAGCCTAGGGAATTACATTACATTCACTAAGGATTTTTTGTTCTTGCTTTTTTCCTATGCAATTTGAGTTTACAAGATTGAGCTAGGAATTCAAAATACACAATGTCAGCAGAAGATCAAAGTGATTCACTACAAACTGATCACACACCAACATTAAGTATGCAGTGTCTTGCCATTTCCCAGGTGTAGTCGATCTCGCACCTCTTACAATAGTACTTCATAAGGGATCATTCCACTCTCTTTTTTCCAGCTGCCCCTGTAGCAGGCATTCAACCTTCAAAGTCTTAAGGGAAAGCCCCAGAGCGGTCTTGAGCTTTCAGTGAGTTGAACCATGGATAAAGATTTAGTCTGATGTCAGTTCCTTAAGATGATCAGATCAGTTATTTCACAGAACAATCTAAGGGAATTCACCTCTTAGATTTCACCTCCAATAAAGCCTTTTTCTACTGCTCAGTTCACTGTGAAAGAACAGTTTAAAGTACTCTAAACAATAGCCTTGCCTTCCAGTTGGTTAATTGTTAGAAAATGTCAATTGCCAGTCATAGAAGAACCTGCCCTCTCCCATTTGAAAATGTGTTCATTTCAGCTTCACTAAGAGGTCAATGAAGGACAAGAGGAAGGAGCAATACCTCATCCAAGACTTGAGCCTCAAAAAGGTAAATTAAAATCTACAACCTTGCCTGATTGTGATTGGTCATAATATTTGAGAAGTTTGTCTCAATAGGATAACACAAATCTATACTTGCAACCAATTTTCCCCCTCAACATTCATACATGTAGCTTGCTATAGACTAAGTTTTCCCAACAACTTGATTTATTCAATATGGCTGTGTCTAGACTGGCCAGTTTTTCCAGAAAAATCAGCCACTTCTCCCGAAAAGCTTGCCAGCTGTCTAGACTGGCTGCTTGAATTTCTGCAAGAATACTGACGATCTCATGTACGATCGTCAGTGTTCTTGCAGAAATACTATACTGCTCCCGTTCGGGCAAAAGCCCTCTTGCGCAAATGCTTTTGCGCAAGAGGGCAAGCGTAGACAACGTGGTATTGTTTTGCACAAAAAAGCCCCGATGGCTAAAATGGCCATCAGGGCTTTCTTGCGCAAAAGCGCATCTAGTTTGACCAGGGATGCTTTTCCGCAGAAAAGTGTGTTTGCAGAAAAGCGTCTGTGCCAATCTAGGCGCTCTGTTCCAAAAATGCTTTCAACAGAAAACTTTTCCGTTACAACCATTTCCGGAAAATCATGCCAATCTAGATGCAACCTGTGTGTTTAATATGGGGGGCAAACTCTGTTCTGTGTTAACTGAAGTGACTAGTGACTTCCATAGGTGTCTATTAATAGTTCTTGTGACTTCAATACTCTAGGTTTATGCTGATACAGAGCAAATATTTTCCAAAAAAGTTATTTGAATATTGCAGCTACATGCCAATCCTGCAAAGTAATATTGAAATTCACACCTGTGTACCATTTAAATTGCACTTAAACTTTATTTTATGCATAGGCCATGTCACTCCTGTGCACGAGGACAAATGTCAATTGGGGAGAGAAGCATTTATTGCTAATATAGATGTAAGGTTGTAGATTTCTAATCAGAAGAGATCATTGTCTTGTTTTCCATTTAACAGTGCCAGAACAAAATTGCATGAGCTAAATCTTATTGGATAAGAGCTCTCTATAGCCAAAAATGTAGTACAAATATAAGATGCGTAATTTTAAATTAATTTTAAATTCCATTTGCATTTACATGAAAGTTCTCATTTCCCAAGCACACTTTGTGCAGCAACTACCCTCTTAATATAACCTCCTGTACACACTTAGCATCACTGTCTGTTATAGTGTGTAAAGTAAATTACGTAACATCCTATTCCCCAATTATGTTATAGCTAACCAAGTATGGACCAAGCCACCACCAACTTAATAGCAGGACCAAACACATGGGCTGTACATTCATATCTGCAGTAATTGTCCAATATCACATTCTTCACTCAGGAAGTAGTTTCTCATACTTCAGCACTAAAATAATTAGTTTATACTTATAATAATGAGCAGATCTCGTCTGGTGAATATTATCATAGTTCTATTAACTTTGCTGCTGCCCACCTGCTTTGGAATCAGCAGGGATCTGACCCAATACTTTAAAACAAAGACTAATGCTATGGTCTTGACTACCTGCTTTAAAAAAAAAAAAGTAGCAATAAGCTATATACTTGTGTGGAATCTTGAGTACAAGTGACATTTCTTGCCCTTGCATTCTTCAGCTATATGTGAAAGCTTTTTCTCTTTGTCATTTGAGAGAGCTGATCAAGAAGAAAATTTTTGGCCAAAATCATGAACATTGAAAATGAAAGGCCTGCTACTGTGTTAGTTGTCATCAACAGCAGGACCAAAATATACACGTATTGTTAAAACATGCATTTACAGTATTATCAAGACACTTTACAAGTACATTTTTCTTAAATAGTTACAGTGGAGTTCACTAATTTTACCATTAGCATCAACATAAAACAACATTTTATGCTAGCCCTGGCTTGCGAACTAGATTGGTTTTTCCTAGTTGCATGTTATGATACCTTGTGAGAATGTGTTTTACCTATTGGAATCCCATAACTCAATACCAGTTACACAACTAAAAGTGTACCTGAACTAAAATAAATACATTTTCTAACTGCCATCTCTTCATGAATTCAGTCAGTAGTTTTGGTTTGAAAAATTAAGGGGAATACTAGCTCAGCTGAAGTGGGAACAAAATGCAATAATACACCAAAGAGGATAAAAGTGTGCATGGTTGTGTTTTGCTTTTTAAATAATTCCCTCCCAGAGGACTTCATCAGTTCACTCGCTGAATTCTGCAATTAGGTTTAAGGGAGTGGGATACCCAATTATTTCACTATAAAGTAAAACCCTGAAAATTAAGCTCTCCCCCCCTACCCCCAGAACCACCACCAATGCCTTGCTATCACCCGAAACGGCTTATCCTTCAAAGGGGGAAGTTTAGCCAAGTTACCGAGGAGAGGTAGCAGTACAGTAAGGGTACTCTACAGCGTCCAGACGAGCTCGCCCCATTTCAGAGGCTGCCTCCGATAATGCTCTCTCCTTCTCGCTTGCTTGAGGCAGCGGGGGAGTCTGGAGCAATTTGCAATCGACAACCTGCAAGGCTGAGCAAGCGGTTGCCTGAAACAAATATAATTATGCGAAAAGGAAGCGCCCCCCCGAGCGACCCAACGAGCTCTGTCCTGGGAAGGGCAGGTCCAGCAAGAGGCGGGCTCCCCTCGGTCCCGCCTGCCCACCAAGCTGCGTGCGGGCTGAGCGACCCAGGGGCAGGGTACACAAAGGCATCGCCCCCCCCTCACCTTTCCAGACGCGGTCTTCAAGTTGCTCCCGCTCCATCGCCTTCCCGCACCGCGCCAAGCCTGCCGCCCGCCCGCAGCAGTGCGCTTCAGCCGGCGGGAGTGGCTCCCCAGCCTGCGCCCTCTGGTCCGGCCCCTCCAAGACAGGAGGGCGAGAGCCCCAGCCCGGCGCTTGTGGGGGGGGGGGGCGGGGGGAGAAGCGGGAGCTGCCGCCGCCGCTCCCGCCACCAGAAAGGAGGCGAGGGGAAGGGAGGGGCGGCGCGGTCTGCGGGGCGCTTCCTTGCCGAGTGAGAGTCCGCTCCAGCCAGAGCCCGCCGCCCGCCGGGCTCCTACCACCGCTCACCTGGCTGGCTGGGAAGAAGCCTCCCAGGCCGGGGATGCCTTTGAAAGCCCCTCCCTCCTCTCGGGAGAGAGAGGTTGCTTTCCCTTTCAGGGAGCGAACGGCAGCCTCCCACCCCCAGGCTGCGGGGGGGAGCGTGTGTGTGTGTGGGGGGGGAGGTGTTAAGGAAATACCTGGCATCCCAAAAGGGGGCAGCTGCCTTCGCGGAGCAGCCCCCTCGCTTCCAGCGCAGCAACCCTGCGGGCCCGCCAAGGCAGTCGGTCCGGCAAAGGTCCATGCAGAGTCGGTGCAGACAGGCAGCCCCACCGCTCAGCTGGGCCGGAGAACTTTGGAAGGTGGCCCAGGAGCACCTGGCGCTGGGAGTCTGTTAATTGACGAGATCCGCGCTGCTTGCACAACTGGTCGCCCCTACCCCGCACGTTGGGAGACTTGAGGCGCTGATGAGCCGGGAAATATTGTGAAATGATAGGAGGAAATGAGCGGTAATTTATTTCAGCTGAAGTTTATATGGGGTGGTTTATTAATGCAGCGTGCTGCCAGCTGGGGTAGCTGACAGATCCCACTGAAATTCAATTGTATTTAAACTCACAGAGTACATTTTAAGTCAATATTTAGTTTGTTACAGTTAGTTACAGTTAGCGTAGGTTTAATATTAAGCCACTTGGGGACAAATGGGATATGTATGGGCTTCGGACGTGGCAACTGATAAAACTGAAGGGAAGGATTAATTTTAACTAACGGTTTCATTTAAGAAAACTTCCATAATAGATGTGCTCAGAATCAAGGCTGAAAGTAATAGCAATTAAACAGTTTTTGGTAAAGGAGGAAAAAAACAAAACAAAACAAAACAAAACAAAAAACCCCCAACCTTTTAGCACCATGGACAGCAACAATGTAAAAACCCACCAAAAGCAGAGCGCTTTGGGAATCACAAAATATTAAAGCAATAAAGAAATTTCTCTGCTGTGATGAGAAAAATGTTCTGCTTGATTTTTAAGGCCTGAAGGGACCCTTACGATTATATGGTCTGACCTCACACATAACACAGAACACAGAATTTCCTCCTGTAATTTCTCTACCAGGTCCGGTCATAACGTCTGTTTGAACTAGAGCATGCAGCGCTGTTGTAGCCCTGTGGGTCCCAGGATATCAGAAAGATAATGCAGGTGATGTAATATGTTTTTTCTGGACCAATTTCTGTTAGTAAGAGAGACCATTTTAAAGCTACACAGAGCTCTTCTTCAGGTCTGGGAGAGATACTGCTAGTGTCACAGCTAAATACAAGATTGAACTCTTTAACAGAGGCATTTAGCATATATTGAAAGGGCCTGTTCCAGGTGATGTGGTCCATTAACACATCCCCTAGCAGTTACAGGACAAAAGAAGGGGATAGCGCATTACAGATTGTTATAATAAACCATAAATCCAGTGTACTGAGGACATGATTTTTAATGTCTAGCAAAAGTATACATTTAAGCTCCCCAGTTTGTCTTTTGAAAGTGTTGTGCAGCTTTCCTTTGATGATGAAAACTGAGAGATGGAATATAGAGTACTTGTTTTGTGAAAAGTGTTCATCTACAGGTGTTGTGGTCTTTTATCATTTTCCTGTGTGAGTTCATTCAAGAGCACAGTGATTCACCCACACAGTTAGTGCACTAAATTATTTATTATTTCAGCTGTTATGGAGTGCACTAAATGCCACCAATAACAAGTATGTGGATTTGTGGTTTTTTATAACAATCTGTAAGCCACTAACCTGGACCTTTTTTTTTTTTTTATCTCCTATGACTACAGAGATCTCAGTAGTCACCTTGAATGGCCTCTTAGAATGTGGGCTGACTGCCTAAGCTAAACTATCTGTTTGATCTTCTGTTAGCTATGATACTCTCAGTACTTTTCCCAGGACTGAAGAAGAGCTCTGTGTGGCTCAAAAGCTTGTCTCTCTCACAAACAGAAGTTAGTCCAATAAAAGATATTACTTCACTCACTGAGCTAGAGCATATAATGTCTTCAAGTAATAGAGCTTCCACCACACCCCTTGATACTGTAAAAAATGAGCCTTCTTTCTAGTCGGAATGTGTCTAGGTTTAGCATCCAACCATTATCACCTTATAATCTTTGATCCATCAAGGGTTCATGTTGAACCGCTAAAAGTTTTCTAATAATCATACTCAAAAGTTATGTTGTGATACACAAACATTACCTAATTGATTATCTAAATACCATTGTGAGGCAGATAAGTATTATTAACCTTATTTTACACAAAGAGAAACTGAGGCAGAGGTGTTACAGAAACTGAGCATGGCTCTCATGGGAATCTAGATCTATGCTTAGTCTGATAGGTTTAATCTATGATAGACTAATTTCCTTCTCAGACTATTTTCTGCCTTCTCTCTTTTGGGCTCAAGGACCATATTGGCTGCACAGCAGAAAAGTGGATCAGTAGCTGTCTTAAGCAGCCTGAACATCAACTGTGGCATATTTAAAGGTCCTTGGTCACCCAAACCTGAAATATGGTTTGAGGTACCAACCAAACTTCAGGAAGATGCTATTGTAATTTTCATAGGCCACAAAGCTTAACAGTAGTTGGTAGCTGTATAAGGGGTAGATGAGTACCATGAAAAATCACCATGGCAAACTTTCAGTCCTAAAAGTCCATTTATGTTTTAAGTCTCTGCAACTAAAAAGGCCATACATTTTCATTCTAAGAATAAGGAAGATGAGATTAGCCTTGAAGTTTCAGGGTCCCAAAATTGGGGTTTGGGAAGGCATATAAGATTTGCAAACCCCACCAAACAATATTTTCAACTTTCTGATGTAGTTGAGTAACTTTGGAAGAAAAATTCTATATTTCTGGATGAACAAAGAACAACTGTTCTCTAGCAACTATTAATCTAAACAAAAGCATACTGGTATGAAACACTAAAAGTAGTGTTTGGAGAACATAAATTAATAATAATAGTGGACTCAAGGTGACTAATAAATATAGTTTATAACATAGCTCCAGAATTTATCCTAGTTGTTCTATACACACACATATAACACACAAACACAAGTCATAGTGAAAATGTAATAAATTGTGTGGTCTTTGTGAATTAAAAAAGGTAAATCCAAGTGCTACATTTATCAAACATATGTGTCACCCTGCCAAAGGGCATTATAAAATATCACATAGCTTTGTGAGAGCGTAATAGAGAAAAAGTAAGCAATAAGCTACTGAGAGCTGAACTTTTTGATTTGCATACAGATGACTGGGAATTTTTCTATACACATTCATACACACAGCAAAACGCTCAAAAATCGAACTAATAAGGTACAAGATATGACAAAGAGAAGGGAAAATATCCACTATTTTCAGGGTCTCCTCACAATTTTCCTGTATTCTGCAAAGTCTAAAATTCATTTTAATTATGCTTTTCTTGTCCTAGATAATGAATTTATTTAGAAAAATGCTTTTATTTTGTAGCATATGTAGAATGGAGCAAAAATTGAGGAGATAATTAAAAATCCCAGGATGTTATTTAGTAAGCTAAGTTTCATCAGTAAAACAGCTCTCTCCTTCATGCAAGTTGTCCCCAAAACAGCAAAAAGCATAGCAGACTCTGATCATATGTGGGTGATGTCACGGACTTCTCTATTGATTTGCTTCATGGAGCATGTCCAGTACAAGTCCATGGTTAGCAATACAGTAACTCCCAAATCATGTCTGCCATGGCTTCATATTCACAGGTCACCTTGGTATACAGATGGCATGAGAGATGAAGCGTGGAGGAGGATGGCTAGAGTGCTGGTGGCAAAAGTCATGAACTGGGGCTGACCGATTGCAACAAACAATGTATGAAATCTCAAGCTGTGACTTTGCAAGAAGTGTTTCTTTGCTTCCATATATCATTTACAAATTCCCAACTAGATGACCCATTTATGGTAGTGGGAAACTCTTTGGTATCTCTATTCTATAGCATAGTCTTTTTGTTTTTTTACTATGAACAGTTATCATATTGCTCTGCAGGTAAGATTATTCTGTTCTGTGCTGTGCTTTTCTGAATTTGTAGGGGCAGAGCAGTTTCTAGAGGATCTTCCTCAGCTTGAATTGTTGCAAGCTTTGCTCTAGTAGGGAAAAAATTGTTAATCAAAAGTCATTCAGTTCAAAAACATTGTAATTTAAACTTGTAGTTTGAAATTACTGGCAAATGACTGGAGTCATTTTTAGGTCAGAACTAGGATTATGATGTTGTGATAAAATAAACATTGTTACGTTATTCTTTATATTGCAGTTGTGCTTAACAGCCCTATTGCAACTAAGCATTGTACAAAAAGAAAAAAAGTGCTCCATGCTCCAAAAAGCTTACAATATAAACAGAAAAACTAACTTTATAAGAATACTGTATTAATTGTATGGGCAGTGTAAATTTCATGATACTCTTAAATATTATTATTAAATATTAATTTTCTTACTTTTAAGTGCTTGTTTTTGTAAATGATGTGATTTGTACATACAGATCACTTAATTGGTTTTGTAATATAAGAAGGCACATGATGTAATGTCAACAGGATGCACCTTATATATATTATAGAGCTTTTTGTATGTTCAAGCTTATCCTCCAGTGACAGAGTTAATGCTTCCTAATAGACATACAATGTATAGAGAGACTACTGTGATAGACATTTAGTAAATGACTAGACAGACTGGTGGCCATGCTCAGAATGGTACTCAAATAACAACCCATGAAACAAGCAATGTGAAGGAAAATTTGAAGGAAAATTATTGGGCTTAGAGAAGAAGGCAGGGAGCAGGCCCTCCAATGCGGAGGAAGGGGCAGCTGTCCTGAGGCCCAGGAATTCAAAGGGGCCTGGGAGTCCAGCCGCTGCCGCCGCCAAAGTAACAGTGGCAATGGCCAGAGCCCTGGGCCTTTTAAATCTCTGCCAGAGAGCCACACTGCGCAGTCTGAGAAGAGCAAAGGATAGGCAGGGGCAGGGGGTGTACCACACTCCAGGCAGGGCTGAGGGCTGGCTGCCCTCAGCCTCCATCTCTTCCGCCCTCAACTCTACCACTACTGGGAGTGTGGAGTTGGCCTCTTCACCCCCCATCTTGCCCAGGGACCCATGAAGGCTGTCAGCTCCGCGGGCGGGGAGCAATTTGATTTAGAAATAAAGAAGCATCATAGCAGTTCCGTCCTTCAAAGAGCTGCTGGAATTATAGAATTCTAGAAAAAAATGCTACAAATTATGCCATATTTTATACATTTTGGGGTCACATTCCTCTCCACAGACCCAAAACATTAGTTGATATAAGACGTCATGCTATTCTTTTTAGTAGTACTTCAATAATGTAACTGCAAAGATGCAATTAATCAAAATGTAGACACCCACTTCCTCTCAGAAGAAAGGCAAAATTGAAAATGCATGAATCAGAAGGAAAGGAGAACAAAACCTAGCCCTACTCTTATGGCACAACTGTGTGGCTGTCTGTTTCTCACTGACTGTGGATCGGTGGTTGTTATAGTTTTCAGGGCTATTCCAAACGGTTCAAGAAAATTTAACTGCTTGAAACACAGAGCATAATAAAGGAGAATAGTTGATTATTCAAACCAGGGAGGAAATACTTCTTTGTTGCCTAGAAATTATGAAGCACATCATTCCCTTTTATTTTAGCTGTAGAATCCTTTATAAGAAAGTTGCCATAATAATCACCCTTGAAGTGCTGATATGGGTCTATTATAAATTGCAGTTTGCTGGACAGTTTCTGCAGGATACTCTAATCATTTCTACTGAGAGGTAAAAAGAAGCAGAAAACCCACTCAGCTGGTCAAAAATCTGTCAGAAGATAACTCAAATTCAGCAGCAACATCTTCTCATTCTACCCAGCAGCAAAAGCCTATCTGTGTCAACACTAAATAATCTAGGCTCCAAGCATAGGCAACTCATGATAGTATCCAGGAGGTGCCCAGCCCTTCCGCATCTTTGCCAAAATTTTGATTGATAAACAAGGTGCTCCCTCATGCACCCTCCATGTTCCTCTGGGTGGCCCTCCCTACACCTCCTCTCCTTGCAGGTACCAAATGTGAAAGTATGGCCCCACTAAAATCAGATATAGTTTTGCCATTGACTTTAATAAGACTAGAATTTTACCCCATAATTTTTTAAATGCACGTCTTGTGTGATGTTGCAAATAGTCCATGTGAAAGCCTGTGAGCATAGCAATATCCATCAACAAACTTCTGGGAAAATACTAACAAATCATTGCTGAATCTGTTATGACACTTTTGAGATGCTTGTCTTCTAAAATCTAAAATAACACTAAACAACCAACATAAAAATGTGCAAAAACTTGCATTGTATTGGCCCAGTGAACAGTGCCATCATGAAAGATACACTGGCCCCCTTATAAAATACATGAGGGAAATGATTCACATTTATCAAATCTATCTATACAAAATGTATTTTAGTTATAATAAACCAGGGCTTTATATGTGGCATTTGTCGTTTTCAAACTATTTAGTTAACAGAAAAGACTTAAATAGGGCAGTTGAATGGAATCATGTCAAACACAATAAGACTGCTAGTAACGCTATAGCCTAATTACTAATAGAATTATGCTATTAGGTGAAAAAGACCTCATAAAGCCCTTCTGGTGTGCAAGGTTAAATTCTTAAATTAGTAGAATCTGACCCCCATCTCAATTTCATAGTGCCAAACCAACTGATTTTATATCACCATTGATTATTACAACAATACATGACTTCATCCATTTGAGTTATGGGGGGGCGGGAAGCAATCAGAGGGTCATGGACGAAACATCCATCAGAGAACTATTTAGAGAACATGGACATTGGATTTTTTTAAAACGTGTATTTGTATCCAAGAGAATTGCTGTTAGCAGCTGTTGATTGTAGATTGCAGAAATAATCTTACTTTGGCTCTAATTACAAATGTAAAAGGAAACAACAAAATGAACTGCGAGAACTAAAAAAAACCCCAACAATCCTATTCTACATTGTTTCCATTGCCTTGGGAATGTTAGTAATTTATCTGTCTTTATTAGATTTAAAAGTACCAGCTTTGGAGTCAGTTCTTAACCAAACTGTTGCAATTGAATTACCCCACAATTTGCAAATGGATCTAGTTCAAAAAATTATGGTTGCCCCCATCTGTATGTAGAATGGCCCAAAACGGCACAAAATTAGGCCTGGTCAATACACAGTTTTTGGAGTGTGGTTTCTGCTACAATAGATATACTCTTATAACCCCTAGTTTGGATACAATTGTATAAGTAAAAAGTGCCTTTTGTCATGCCCTTGGAGCCAATATCAAAGCATTACAAATTCAAAAATAAATAATGTTATTCATAGAGTAGTCTGTTTGATGCAATCTTAGATCCCAAAAGCAATCATCATTTTGGGAGGTTTGGAAAAGTAGTCAAAATCCTTACCCATTTTTTGTAGCTTAAGATAATCTCTCAAAATAAATGTTGTTGAAATTATTTTTGTTTATATTTTGAATCTGTGCATTGAATTCAACTCTTAGAAAGAGACAGCAGGAGGAAAAACTGCCATTTGCCTGGCAGCAGTTGCTGCAGCAGCATTCCTGTAATCATAGCAGGCTCCTAGGGCAAAATGAGCTCTCACTACAAGAAGTAAATCTTATAAACCTGAAGTTGAGGCTGAGCATGTACACAAAAACAACTTTTTCCAATAAAAGCATTTTAATAGTTCAGGGAGTCTTATTTCCAGGAAGACAATAAAGTGTCTCCCCCTCTTTCTGTTGCTTTCAAATGCTTTGGTTACAAAGTAAAAAACTGACTCAGCACAATCAAGTTTTCTTTTGAATGTATTAAGAATGTTTTTTATGGTTTTGTGCCTTTGAACAATGGCTTTTAGAAAAGTGTTATTCCTTCTTTTTTCCATAAAAAATCTTTAATTTTAATATTGTAGCAACTAAGAATAGATAGACTTCCGCTGACATAAATCAGCCTAGTTCCACTGAAGTCAATGAGCCATGCTGATTTCCACCAGACTGTGATCTGGCCCTGTAATTGCATGATGCTTCAATGGATAAGACATGTCTCTGTCACACGGATTTGTGTTCTGGCCCAACTCTGCTACAAATGCCTCCCTTCTTAAGGCCTGAAATATGGATGGGGAGAAACTTTACCAGGGTCAGTAAAAGAAAACATGATTCTCCATCTAAGAATCCAGCAGGGTAGAGAGGAAGAGGCTGTCAAGCAAATTGTTGGTGCCTCCTGGCGGCATGTGTCCAATTCAACCTTTTGTTCAACAGGGAGTCTGGAGCCTTGATAAACTAGAACCGGAAGAGAATGAGAAGGAAACATCTCTGTGAGAGAAGTGATCCTCTCTCTGCCCAGCTGTTGTAGTCCATAGTAGCAACCCCTTCATATGGCTGCAGTCTAGGTAGGAGCCTCACCTAGCATTGCTGGGGTAGAGAAACTACGGCCTCTCACTCCATTGGGTTATGATCCGATGACCCTCTTAAGCACCATAATGCAGGAGTCCACCACCTGCAGTCTAACTAACATTCTCTCATGAGCCTGTTCTACTTCTCTACCCCATCTCTTGGGGGTACACTATGGCTGGTAGTTGCCCCTGGCAACCAGGTGTATGGGTCTCCTGAATGTATGGAGTGCAGCATTAACCCCTTCTTGGCATAGTTTCTTTGAACCAGGGAGTACAGGTTTGCCTCTCTCCATCTGCCACCCTGCTGTGCAGGAGACAGTTCCTTTTAAATCCTTCTTCCAACTGAAATTTACCCAGCAGGCCTGTTGGGGCAGAGCTTTCCAGGGCAAGAGTTGTCCCTGCATTCCCCAGGGTGTGATTTTTCCACCTCATCACAATCTCCTAAAGAAGCAAGGGAAAGGAGTGGGGGCTGCTTACATACAGCAATGAGACAATCCTCTTTTCCTAGGCTGCCAGCTCTCCCAAACTGGACACCATTTGTGGCAATGCATCTGGTCTGTCCAATCTGACCGAGGTTGTAAACCAACCTCTTCCCATCCACCTCCCCCTCACGTGAAGGAAGGTGGTCCCACAAACAGTGCTGGAACTATGTGGAGCAGAGACATGAGAAGCTGACAGCAGACCTCCCCATGAAAAGATTAGAAAGGAAGGGTGATTTGCACTGGAGCATTATTGCTGGACAGGTCGCAGATTGTCTGGGGTTGGGCACTACAAGCTTTTTTTCCCTTCTTGGACAGTAGTGCTCCTTTTGGGTTGCTCCTGATACTTTCCTGGTTCAAGAAACTCAACTCTGGAATCTTTGGTAACTATTTAAATAATAGTTTTAATTCCGGAAGGGCAACCAGAGACACTAGAGCAGAGTCATAATGGGGCAATCTGGACAGCAGATAACACCAACACATAGACAGCATCTTGCAGTTATATTCACTGATAACGGAACTATATTAACCAGTCACATTGAACATTTAACCAGTCACAGTTAACATTTAAATACATTATCACAGACATAACTAATGATATGGCAGGTTAACAAAATGCCTTTTGAATACTTGATGACCATATATGGCATTTCAACCAACTCAGTGTAGTCTCTCATAACTGCAACACTGTTGCCTATGAAGTCCTTTTTGTGCGTGCTCTAGCCCATAAAGTCCATTAGGTGGGCAGCTTGACTGACAGCTTTATCTTGCACCCATCTTCTATTTTCCTCCTAGCCATGTCTCAAATGGCAGGAAAGCCTACATCCTGGATAACTTCCTATGCCACATGGGGCAAGTCACTTTACCAGTCTATGTCTCAGTTAATCCATTAGAAAAATGGAAATGATATTTGCCTACCTCTCAAGCTGGGGAGTGATTTTACTATATCAGGGTTAACCTTATTAAGGGGAACAAAATTTTGGACCAAGTCCTGTGCATAATTATTTTTGATAGAGTTTTAGCCAACAATGTAGTTGCTCTACATCTTTCCACAGTTTCGCCTTCAATGAAGAAAAATAATGAGTTTGTTACTGGCATATGTAGCTGGATACAGAGCCAATTTTATGAGGCTCTGAAACATTTGTGTGGGCTTCTACACCATGGGAACCAGGAAATATCTTTAATTGACTTCATCCTATAGAGATCTGCAATAGTTTGAGCTCATCTACTGTATTAAATATGGTATTTCAGTTCGTATTTTGTCCACCATTGGCCTGTCTGTAGTATAAAAAGGAAATGAATTCAACATGATAAGGCAGAGGTGAGCAAATACCAGCCCACAAGCCAGATCCAGTCTGCCAAGATTAGCTCCTGGTGGGCCCCCTCACCACTGTATTTACCTGCGCCTCCGCAGGCACTGGGGGTCACAGTTCGCCTTGGCCACAGATTGGTCGTTCCTGGCCAATGGGTGCTGCAATCACCCGAGCCTATTGAGGTGCATGTAAATATAGTAGCAGTAGCCCACCAGGGGCTAACTGTGGTGAACCACAGCTGTTTTATTGCCCACCCCTATGGTAAGGGATATTCAATAGGAGAAAGGCACCATAACTAAATAGAAGAAAAATGTCTAAATCAAAAAAGTAATAAGTTTCTATAAGGTTTACCAATCTTTTGCCTAAGATAACAAAAAAATCTCAAACTATACATTCAAAGAAGTCTCAGCTACTTTTATTTTATTAGATGCACTATAACATTGTTAGCACACTTTAGAAAATTGAATAATACTTGGAAATAGAGCAATAAGATTATTGGTTTTTCCTTTATTGCAACTTTATATGATTTCTGCAACTTCCCTTATTATAGACTCTAAAGAAACACTGGAAAAAGGTTAACCCTGGAAAATGTAACACAAAAGTAAAAATTCCAATTGCAACAGGAAGTTAGGGAATAGGATTCAAGAGAGCTACACACACCAGAATACTCCATATGTGACTGATAAAGAGAATACACCATTAGGCTGCTTTGAAAAAAGTATTATAGTAACAAGTGAATGTATACTCCAGAAAGTCTAAGGGTATGTCCACACAGCAACATTATTTTGAAATAATTTAGTCTGTGTCTACACAGCAGGCAGTTATTTTGAAATAATGTTAAAATACTATCAAGCTGGAGGACTTCTTACTCCAACTCCTGTAACCCTCATTGAACAAGGAGTAAGGGAAGTTGGAGAAAGAGTGCTCTATTTCAAAATAAGTTCTGTGTAGACCCTCCCAATTTTGAAATAAGCTATTTCAAAATCAGCTATGTAATTGATATAGCTCAATTTGCATAGCTTATTTCTAGTTTAATTCCTGCTGTGTAGACGCACCCTTATATCATTTATGTATGGCAAACAATACCAGTGTAAATAACCAAATTCTATGAATACAGAAAAAAATAACATCCTAATCCATACATTTTTCTGATAGCTTTGATGTATTTGACTGCACCCACATTTTGTTACCATTGTGGAAGAAGCTTTTAACTTAACATTAAATGGAATTATTAACAGTTTGGAACATTATTTTTCTTCATTACATAGGCTATATCCCTTCTTACTTACCTAAACAACCACAAATTAAAAACAGCTGTCATGTTCAGAAGCAGAGAAAGTTGATACTTAATACTGTAACCTTCACATTTGTCAGATACCTTTTTCATCATAAAAACAAAAAATAAGATATTCAGATGCTCAGAGCTGAATTCAGCTAAGTTTAATTTTAAAAACAAAAGCAAAACAAACACATCTATGAAAAGAGGCAAACACATTTCAGAATAGCACTCTATTTTGAAATACACTAAAAAAATCTACACAATTTGCGTAGCTCAAATTGCATAGCTTATTTCGAGCTACGGGTGCAGTGTAGATACACCTTCAGGGTCTACACTGCACCTGTAGCTCAAAATAAGCTATGCAATTTGAGCTACACAAATTTCATAGCTTATTTCAAGTGGATTTTGCAATAGCTGATTTCAAAATTTGGGGAGTTGGGTCTTGACCAGGGAGGGTGCAGGACTGGTTCCCAGGGAAGTACTGTAGAGAAAGCTGTGCTGGGCAGGTTGAGGGGAGCTGGAGAGAATGAGGCTCCAGCTGAATACCTACCTGCTGCAGGCCTTGATGAAAGGGTAAGGGAGATGCAGAAGTCAAAGGGGAAGTGGTCCAGGGAACAGGAGGCAGTAGAAGGGGAGAGAAAGAGGGCAGGACAAAGCTGCTGACAGAGAGTTCCAGGGCCAGATTCCAGAGTAATGAATGGGCCTGGGTCCCTCTCTTTCGTCTTGCACTGCACCTTATTACACTGAGGAGTGGCCTTTAGAAACTGTGGTTTGCCCCTGAGGTGAGGAGCTAGACAGAGGTTGTAGTTGGCCATGGTGGCCAGTGCAAGGCAGAGGACTGCTAGTACTCCTGGAAGGGGGGTGAGAGACCAGTGTGGTGGGCACAGTTAGAGGGCAGTGTCCTGAGGGTAGTGTCCCAAAAAAGATGCCATGATCCAGGAAGGAATGCAGGTCCAAAACAGCATGGAGAGAGTGTGGAGCAATGACAGGTGAGACATTAGCCAGGAAGAAGAACCCTACTTAGGACAGAGCTAATTCCCAGTGTGACTAGCAGGAGGCGCCTTGGTGGTGAGTCAGAACCCATTAAACACCAAACAAGAATGGCAATGTTATAAGACCACCTTGGACTGGCTCATCGTTGTCAGATTACTTACAAAGTGGATATGCATGAACAAGACCACACCAAGCCAAATTTTGGCTCATGATGTGCCCATTTTGCCCTCCTTCAGAAACACAGAGGATCGGTGCAGCTAGGTGTTCCCTTTGGTGTACAATGACCATTACAGAGTATACCAGGACCAAGCTGCCCCACCTGAAACAGGCTAGAGTGGGCCATTTCTAGGTGCATAATTTAAAGTAGCTGGAGGCTGCTATTATTTACACTGAGGGATAAAACAACCCCAGGGAAGTTACAAAAAGGTACAACAACCACCGTGGGGCCCACTCACCTATGCTGAGTCAATCTCTGATGTAGCACAGCACCCCCAAACATAACAACTATGTCTATTAAAGTTGTCTTGCAAACTTTACTTCATTGAAAGCCTCAGCAAAGGTCAAACATGGCGAATGTGTTGCAATTAAAACATCCCTCTCTTCTTGTCTTTTCACTGGCTTGGTGACCTTAGTGTCCAGATGATCTGTGTCCTTAGGGCTAGACTGTGACTTTATATTTTGCCCAGGGCAGTGGGCAAAGCTTAACTGCACCACCCCAGGAACAAACTAGAGAACAAATTGTGACTCAGAAAGTCATCATTCCTCCCCTGCTGCCCTCACCACAGTTGTATCTAGCCAACTACTCCAGCCAGAAAATGAATGGAAGGAGGGCAAGCTAGTGCTCTTTACCCTTCTCCATTTCCCCACCCATCGGCTTGCCCTAGCAAGCATCATGGAGGAGGCTACTCCTGCACTCCATATAAGAGCCTCCTCCTCTTTCGTCATTTCAGTTTGAAACCTGTTCTATACAACCATAAACTCAGTATATTTTTCCAGGAAAAAAGTAGAAACATTTCCTGCAAAACACCAGTTAGTGTAAGTTTGTTTGTTTCCCCGAGATTTTGTTCCTTTCCTTAGTTATCAGTTTCTTTTAAATAGGAATATAGAGTAGTAGATTCCCTAGCCCTTATCCCTCCCCATTTTGAGCACGTGTATATCTATCACATAGTGCTTCCCACAGGCTAACGTAGGGACTTTTTATGGTAGTTCTTAATAAAATCATGGCCTCACTTTTTGAAAGTACCATATAGTGATTTACTGTAGAGGGATGGAGAATACATTGCCACTTGTGGTGACTCATGCTTGCATTGGGAATGGTTCGGACATACAGTGAGGCAGAGCCATCATACTAAACTTCCCATCATTTGGTAGAAGAATCTGAACAGGGGCCTTCTTCAAGTCTGCATGAGCCCTGACAACTCACAGTAGTATATCTGTCAAATACACCCCAGCACTTCCATCCCCCCACGCTCATATGTTCTTTTTTGCCCAATCTCTCTTATCCCTGATCCTGAGATCAGCCACTCAGTTAAGTAAGGTACTTATTCAACCTCCTTCCCTCTCCTATCATTCGTAATTCCCTCCTCCCTTACCACCAGCAAGACCGTCATTCCTCTGACACGTCCTAGAGCTCTCTTTAATCTGCCATTCTCATTCCCCTTTCTCAAGAAAAAAAACTCTCTTCCTTAGGCCTTGTCAGTTTCTCTAACTTTTTCTTTCACAGAAAAGGGCTTGACAAAGTAGCCTTCTCTCCTTTCTCCAATAACTTTTCAGCAATCTCCTTCACTGCTTTTAATCAGGGTTTCTCTCTTGACCACAGGAGGGACAACTTTTTTCCTCCAATTAGTTAATGGCTTCATTCTTTCTGCTGCTTTTTTCCTTCTCTCACCTCCATCTCCTTGACCTCAGAGCAGCTGGAACTCTGAAATTAAATTAGACAAGATCACATGATTCTCTTAGCTAAATCAAAGCCTTTGCAGGGGGTTTGATATTTGGCTCCAAAAATATTCCGGAATTTATGTGATTCTCATTCTGGTACAAAAATGCATACCACGATTGAATCGTTTAGGTGCATGTCTCTTTTTAATATAAGTAAAAGCTAAATATGAGCATAATACAAACTAGGAGAACACAGCAAAGACAGCCAATCTGACATATTTGGTAACATGAGCATGCTGTATACTACATGTAAGCCTTCTTATATGCAAAATGGTACACATTCAGCACCACCTTCTGGAGGGACATACAGGGGGAGAACTACCCCGGAGGGGGTCTATGCCATAGTAAGAGAGGATATTCTGGACACTTACATTCACATTCACTGTTAATGATGCAGTCAATGGAGATTACTGGCATGAAGAAGTATTATAAATGGAAGAACTATTCATTCCATACCAAGTGTGTTTGTTGCCTATGGTCATACTATCACTGGAGTTTCTGTGTGGGGAAACACAGATTTTACACTGATTGACAAACCATACTCGATATGACAGGGCGTCTTCCCTGCACTGGTCCTTTAAGGGTAAAACCTAGCCCTGGGAGAGGGCTGAGAGAGTGGAACCCAAGGCTGAGGAAGATATAGCCAATTAGGGCCCAGCTGGGGCTGTATAAATAAGGGCTCCTGGAGGGATGAGAACACACACTCTTGCTTGGGAGCAGGAGGGATCTGACTGCCAGGCAAGCTGGAGTTTTCCTGAGACAGAGCAGTTCTGGTGAAAGGTAGGCAGAGCTTGGGAATTCTAGCCTGACCTCATTCCCAGGCTGCAGAGCATCTGATGCAAGGCCTGAGTGTGCTAAAGCTGTAGGGGAACAGCCAGTGATAGGAAAAGGCAGCAGTTCCACACCTCCTTGCCAATGATGAGTGGCCATTTCAGACTGCAGTTTGCCCCTAAGGTAAAGGGCTAGATGAAGATTGGCAGTAGGTCACTGTGGCAAGGTAGGTATAGGAGAACTGAGGGTTCCCTGGGATAGGAGGACCCCAGAGTGCAGGGGCACTGACCTAAGACAATCTGAGGAGGAAAGGGAACTGTGTTCAGAAAGGGACACAGAGCTGACCCAGCAGAAGATCTGCACCAGAGGCTGGGACACCAACCAGCAGAGGTCATTCTGAGGCAGGAGTGCTAATTCCTGGGGTGACCAGTGGGAGGTGCTATAGGGGTGTGGTCACCCTGTGACACTCGACAACAACCAATCCTTAGTGAACTAGCACTAGACAAGTCTCAGGGGGGTCCTGTGTTAGTCTATAACAGTAAAGACAACCATCAGTCCTGTGGTACAGTAGAGACTAAAATATATTAGGTCTTGAGCTGTTGTGGGTAAAACAAAAAAAAGCATTAGATTTGGTGTGAAAGTTGCAGAATTCAGGATGTGTATATATAACAGAAAAATAAGGTACCTGTCAATTGTGAGATGAGTGTTAATTAAGCTAATTAAGTCAGGGTCTGTGTGTCTCCATATTAAATATGGCAATGTAAATATCAAAGGTGGGGGGGCAATTGCCTTTGTAGTTCATTAACCAGTTAAGATCTTTATTCAAGCCCAAACTTGTAAACAAACTCCAGTTCATCGTCTGTAATCACGTGACCAAATTCTTTTGTTGAAGGATAAGCTTTAGGGGAACACTTTAATCTTCCTGAACATTCAATAATGGATTTAAAAGTAGTCATCCTTCAATCCCTTAAAACAAACATGCAGAAAAGTAACCCTGTTGCTATTCTTCATACAACCAAACTGGCTATTATGTGCAAACACTGTTTCTTCTTGACAGTAAGATTCTGGCAGTTGCTGGCATTATAAGGACAACTGATGCCACTTGTATTCCTAATGACAACCTCTCTGTCCTTTCTTGCCACTGCTGTCCCTGCTGTTGAATTAGCAAGAGAAATTAGTTACTTTCCTACCTCGTACTAGTACTACTTTATTCAATACTATTTCCTTTGACCATGACATTTTGACATCTGACACCAGGTCAAATATAGGTTCTCTACGTTTTTTCTAACTGCTCAGGCAACAATGTATCCCACCAACACCAATCAAAACAAATACATCAACTAGGTCTATTGGTGCAGCTGCCAGACCACACAAAACAAAAAAGGAACATTTTGTCTGACTATATAATCTGTTTTATCTATTTTCTGAATATATATATATATATATATATATATATGTATCAAAGGGACCACTTGTGTAATTGGTTTACATTATGCAGGAGTCAAATATGATATTTTGAAAACTACCCGTGTCAAGTTATTGGTAGGAAATCAGTGGAGATGAAAACAAAGGTTCAGATTCTTATTTGCACTAAATCCCCTTTTACGTTGCTTGGGCAGAATAAAATGATTTTAAGTGGGTGTAAATGCAAGAGCAATGTAAAGAGGATTTAAGGTAAATGGCCCACAGGCAACTTGGCAACCTCTGGTTTAAAGAATCACTTGAAAAGAAAATAAGATGTGCTTCCTCTGAAATACTGTTCCAGTGATTCTCTTGTTTGAAGTTTAGTGGAAGAGGGAAAAGATAAGGAAACACAAATATTAAAAACTACAGGAGCCTAAACTGTACACAAAGGAGTCTAATTTTAAAATTCTCTTCCTAATCGCATCAGACTAATTCTTTTATGTTGACCAGATTATGGATCAAGAGATCAGGGGATAGGAGCCAACAGGACTCCAAAAGAAATGTATTCCTTCAATTCTATTAATTTCCAAATATTAAATGACAATTGGTTTCAAATTATGTATATCAGATTTATCCACAAGTACTGCATAACCAGAGATTTGCACATATACAAAGGACTATGCCTCTACTATATTAAGATTCTTAGCTATAATCTCTGACACCAACTTATTCATATCTGTTATCCATTTTTTTTTCTATCTCCTTGCTTCAGCTAGTAGTTTGCCATTTTGCTAAAAGGCAAAATACGTGCTTTGAATCAAGCAACTTCCATGAATAGTTTTACTGGGACCTTCCATAGCACTGTATTCTAAGTAAAGTTACCTCATAGGGTACGTCTAGACTACACGGCTCCGTCGACGGAGCCATGTAAAGTAGTTTACTCGGCATAGTCAATGAGCCGTGTAGTCTAGACGTACCCATAGTATTTCAGAGATGAAAGATGTTTTGGTCAAATCAGATACGTCGACTGTTTATTTGTTTTATGTTTTCTCTCCAGTGGCTTCCCCTAAATAAATATTTTGTGTTTTATGAAAACTCTGATCCCCCACATACTGTCATTAGCCCTTTAGAGTCCACAAACTGCAGACATTGAACTAAGGTCAGACCTTCTAGGATAAATGCACTGTAAACCTGAACTGTCTGAAGGGAGAGGGACATGTCCCTGCCCAGAATGATGGGACAAATGGGGGCCTAAAACTTCAGGCATGCCCTTCAACAGGCTATGGAGGAAATAGAAGTGCAGTTAATTATACTGTTGACACCCCTTATACATAATAATGTCAGTTTAATGCACATAAAGTTATGTCAACACAGAAATGTAATTCTGGAGTCAGAACTAAGGCAAAAGCTTCAATCTTCTTTCCATCTACACACAACCTGCCATCATTTGGCAGTGTGACTGCATTCAGGTTCAGGCCCCTAGAGTTGGGCCTAAGAGTCTGCTGATGCTATCCCACAACCTCATTGAACAGTGTATTTTGTCATTTCTAGCCCAAGTGTAGCCAATCGATTCCCAGGAAATGGAAACAACTCCTCTGGTTCAATGCAGCTGCTCTGCATTTATACCTTCCATTTTATTTTGACTACTAAGACACATGCAGAGTGAACCTTCTCCTGCATTTGTAATGACCACTGTGACGGGGGCGCAGGATGTGGCAGCCGCAGCACTTCCCGAGCCCTGCACTCACCGGCAGCTGGAGGATGCGCTCACCAGTGAAAGCACGTCTTCCCGGCAGCCGTGTGTGGCATGCTCCAGTGCTGCCCCCAGAGTTAGCATAGAGATGCGGGCTGGGGCCAGAAGCCAGGAAGCAGTGAGGGCGGGGCTGGAGGATGCTGGATGCGGTGTGGCCCAGTGCGGGCAACTTAAAACAGGCCTGTGCTGCGTAGAGAGGGTGGCAAGCCGGGGAGCTGAGGACCAAGGAGCTCCGGACCGAGGAGGAGACGGAGCCAGCCGGGAGAACAGCCTGCAGGAACGCCGAGGCAGAGCGGAGCCCATGGCAGAGGGAAGGAAGAGGCCCAGGACAAGGTAGAGGAGCCAATAGCTACCAGTGGGTTGGTGAGTTACGGGAAGCTCCCCCACCAACCGGGCAGGGAGGCTTCCTCTCTGCCCTTAGGGTCTTGGGTCTGGACCTGGAGTGAGGGAGAGCCCAGGTCCCACTTACCCTCCGCCAGCATGTTGAATCGTTGCGGAGGACATATAGAACTGTGATCGGGCATAGTGGACTCAAAACTTAATCAGGGAGGCCCCATGACTGGGGTAGACCTTGGAAGATGGTGGTAGGGAGAGAGAGCACTGGGGTAAAAGGGGTCGGGGAGGGTAAACGGGAAGACATGAACAACAACCGACCCCGATGATGATGCAGGTGTAAATCTGAGGGGAGCCCACGGAGTGACTGGGAGCTTATGACATGAACGGGGCGGGGACTTACAGCAAAGCCCGAGACTCATGATGTAACCTTGAGTTTAGGGATGCAAAAAAAAAAAGGAGAGAGGGGGGGTAGAAGGATGGACCCAAATAAGATATTCAAGTGGCTGGCTGAGCATCAGAGCCAGCAGCAACAACAGGCCCAGCTGCTACAGCAACTGGTGGCCCAGCAACAAGAGCAGCAAAGACAGTTATTAAGAGAGCTGGCCACTGACCAATAGCAAGCCCAGCAGGAGCAGTGGCTCCAGCAGGGAGGGGCTCGAGGATGGACTACTGGAGGGGCCTTCAGGGGGTTGGAAGAAGGGCTTGCCGGCGTGCCCCAGTTACCAATATGCATTTCCAAAATGGGGCCTCAGGATGACCCTGAGGCATAACTTGTGATGTTCTAAAGGGTAGCCACGGTGGCGCGGTGGCCTGGTGAGCATTGGGCCACCCTCCTCGCCCCCTATTTGTCCAGAGCAGCCCAACTAGCCTACGGTAGTCTAGCTCCCAGGGATGTGCTGAATTACCATAAAATAAAAGAAGCCATACTAGAGCAAGTCGGGGTCACACCCGAGGCATACAGACAGAATTTCGCCAAGAACGTTATCCGGCTGGCCTACGCCCCCGGGCAGTGGCTCAACGACTTAAGGAAGCCTGTTGGAGGTGGTTGGAGCCTGAACACCGGTCCAGCGCCCAACTTGGACGTTATAGTGTTAGAACAGTTCCTTCAGATTTTGCCAGGAGAGGTGCAAAAGTGGGTGTGCTGGTGGCAGCCCATGGCCCTAGCTGAGGCCGTCACATTGATGGAAGATTAGTTGGTGGCCAAAGGGCCAGGAGAGGGAACCAAAGCAACACCCGTCTGACAGGAAGACCGTCAGAGATTGGGGCAGGCCCGGACCCCATGGGGAGGCTGGGGCCGAGGTATGAGCTGGGTTTCGACAGGGACAGAGGATAAGAAGCCAGCGGGGCAGAAAGGCCAGTCGATGAGATCAGCAAGGGGGAAAGAGGAGTAAGGCGGGAGGAGATGGGACGTCCCATGGGGGTGGGAGGACCCTCAAGGGATACTTGTTATGAGTGCGGCCAGGAGGGACACTTTTGGCAGGACTGCCCTTATATGGACTGCTCCTTCAGGCAGGTCATAGACTTGACCCATACAGCCCAACCCCGGGGCACAGAGAAGCTGCTCATCCAAGTAAGGGTAGAAGGAACAGCAGTATGGGCCTTGCTGGACTCAGGATGCAGGCAGACAATGGTAAGGGCAGCCTTAGTCCCCCAAGTGGAGGGGGTAGGGACCCCTATTTGGATGAAGTACATCCATGGTGACATACGACCGTACCCCACAGCTTGGGTGCGGATCGCCAACAATCAGGAAGAGGTGATTTGTCAAGTTGCAATAGCACAGAAGTTGGAATACCCAGTATTGTTGGGTTCCAACGTTCGTTGGAGGCCTGGGGTCAGAGGCCCCCTTCGGATCCCAGTAGCCGAGAGGCGAAGACTGCCCTGGCTGGCCACAGGTTGGCCCCCGAGATGGCAGCCGATTCCCAAGACCTGGCTCCGACAACGGGGAACCCTCCCCAGTTGAAGAACTGGCCCAAGGATGGGGAGGAGCAGATTTCCTTCGGGAACAAAGAAGACCTCACCCTGAGCCAGGCCTGGGAGCAGGCGGGGAAAGACCAAACCAAGACCCAGAAGAACGTAGGAGACAGGGCCCCTATTTCGAGGTACGGGGGGGACCGTCTGTATCGTGTAACAGAGGATGGGGGGGTGTGGCCAAGTGAGGCAGTTATTGGTTCCAATGCACTTTCGGAAGGGGGTGTTGGAACTGGCGCATGCCAACCCCTGGGCAGGGCACCTGGGGAGGGAAAAAACCCTGCAACAGATCACGCAAAAGTTTTTTTGGCCAGGAGTACATAGGGAAGTACAGAAGTATTGTAGTTCCTGCCCCGAGTGCCGGCTTACACAGTCCTGGAGAGAGCCGAAGGCCCCTCTAGTCCCCTTGCCTGTGGTCAGAGTGCCCTTTGACCAGGTGGCTATGGATTTGGTTGGCCCCCTGGAGAGATTGCGGGTGGGCCATCAGTATATTTTAGTACTGCTGGATTATGCCACCCAGTATCCTGAAGTGGTCCCCTTGAGAAACACCACAGCCCCTACATTAGCAGCGGAGTTGGTAAAGATTTTTGCGAGCATGGGAATCCCACGAGAAATACTAATGGAACAAGGGACAAATGTGTCTTCCAAATTGATGGCAGAACTGTGTAAACTGTTAGGGTATGTCTACACATCAAAGTTAATTCGAAATAACAGCCGTTATAGACTATGAGGTACACTTAATGGGAAAACAACGTGGCACCCAGGTATATCATGTTATCCTATTAAAGAAATGGAACCCTCAGGAAGCCTGGTTAATAGACTCCCTACCACGACCGGTGGACCTGCGGAGATATGCGGGGAAAGTGTGTAGCAGAAATGGGAGAAGACCTCACGACAACCCAGGTTGAGGAAGCTTGACAGGTCCTCGGAGAACACGACGCTGTGTGAAATACATTCCCGGGATGTACGACAATTGTAAGCCATCACATCGCTACTATACTCAGCTGTAAGGTGTTGCATAAAAAAGCCTCCGCCTGAGCTCACTAGATTTATATACATGGATTTTCTAAAGCTACACCAAACTGTAAGGTCTAAGGTTTTAAACTGCAACTTATTGTGATCCTTGTCAATCTTTGCAATCTGTGTAACTCTCAAACTTACTGTAAACTGCAACTTTGTAATCTTTGTAACATGCAGCCACCTTGCTTGTAACTTTCCCTAAGCTGCATTCTCCCCTGAGTGAATAGAGAGTGTGAGTGTGTTTGAAGGAGGCTTGGAACAATGGACCACATGGCAATGAGTCATCACAGTAGGGGCATGCTCCCTGCTGGATAAAGGGAAGTCTGGTCATGCTCCCTGATGACAAGGTGAATGAGTCATAGGAGCCATTCAGACACTATATAAAGAGAAGGAGCACATGTGAGACTCGCTCTTTTTCCTTCCCCTGCTCCTGAGAAGCTCCTCTCCAGTGTCTCTCCTCCCCAGCTTCCCCAGCCATGATGAGCAGACAGACTCTCCAGGATCCACATGCCTTGGCTCCTTCTGCAACCTATATGTGTGTGTAAGTGTGTGATTGCCTGAGGGCAGGAATGAATGAGTGAATGAATGGAAGGGTGTGTGCTTGCTTGTGTGTGTGAGAGAGAGAGAGTTTAAACCTTTGGTGGCTGATTTCTCCTCTTTAGTTTTACCTAGTGGAAATAAACCCATACTAGTGTAACCCTGAGTGGTCTCCAGTAAGAATATTTTTGGGGTAACATAAGGTACATGACCCAGTGCATCCTCTCCCCCAGAATATGTGGGAATCAGTCAGGGAAGAAGTGCAGAATATGTTGCACCTGGGACTAGTCGAGGAATCGCATAGTGACTGGTGCAGTTCAATAGTGCTAGTCCCAAAACCAAACAGCACCATGCAGTTCTGTATAGACTTTAGGAAGGCTAATGCAATTTCCCGATTTGATGCCTATCCCATGCCGAGGATAGACCAACTCTTAGAAAGGTTAGGCCAGGCCCAATATATTTCCACCTTGGATTTAACAAAAGGATACTGTCAGATCCACTTAACGCCCGCCTCCAAGGTAAAATCTGCATTTTCCACCCCCTTCGGGTTATATCAGTTTAGGACCATGCCATTCGGCCTGCAGGGAGCATCAGCAATGTTCCAAAGACTAATGGATCAGGTACTGCAGGAACATCAACAATATGCACCTGCATATATCGACGACATTGTCGTATATAGCAAGACCTGGCCCGAATACCTCCAGCACTTACGGGCAGTCTTAGGAGAGTTGAAAGGGACAGGATTAACAGCTAACCCGGAAAAGTGCCACATAGGGCAACGGGAAGTTACATACCTAGGTTTCATGGTAGGAAGGGGGAAATTAAAACCCCTTGTGAGCAAAGTCCAGGCCCTTTCAGAGTACCGCACTCCTACAACCAAGAAGCAGGTACGTCAGTTTTTGGGCCTGGTGGGTTACTGGGCAACTGTTGTGAATTCATGTGTTCTATGTGCTTTGTATAAAGCAGGGTAGGTAGTCATTTCTATAAATCTGATAAATTGCAAGCAAATAAAGTCAGAAACACAATAAAAGTTTTAAGTACAACATTTATTAGTTAAATTAGTGCAATATGTTTGGTATAACTGGTGATAATTGTCTCAGAAAAAGTATTTTTATACTAGAGCAAGATACACACTGATTAAGGTTAAGATTTAGTCATGGGTGGTTTTGGTACAGGTCAGGTCATGGGCTATATATAAAAATTCACAGACCATTATCTGTCCATAACTTTAACCAAAAATACATGTGACTAAATCTCTGCCTCTGAGGCCCTGCTGTTCCTGGGAACCCTACTCTTGCAATGGAGGTTGACAGCCCCCTGTGGCTGCTGCTTCCTGGGGACTGCACCCCAGACAGCCTCTATCTGCCCTGGGACTGCTGCTGCTTAGGCAGTTCCCAGGGAATACCTGAGACTGATGCTTGGGCACTCCCAGAAGCCATCCTCACTGCTCAGTGGCCAGTGTGGCTGGCCTGGGGCTGCTCTAGCAGTGGCTGGTGCAATTGTCCTCTGGGAAGACCCTGGAACCCTGCTCAGCCACTCCTGGGGACCAGCTGCACCAGCCACTGCGGAAGTCACAGAGGTCATGGAAAGTCACAGAATCTGTGTTTTCCATGGCACCCACGTGAAAAATCACAGCCTTAACACTGATTAGTTGTTTTATACATTACTATTTCTTTAACAACTCCGTGTCAGTCAGCACTAAGTGACTTTAAGAGAGCCTGAAAAATAACTTTTTTGTTTCCTTCCCCCAAATGTAAAGAACTCCTCTCTGCCATGACTGTACAATTGATTTTAGGTTCTGGAGAAAGCTAGTAAGAGGACTCCTTGACATACTCAACTTCGATTCATTTTACAGAAAGCTGGTTAGGTCGGGGAGGGGGAACTTTAAGTTTCTTCCCTTGCCCTTTTCAACACACAAACTGTGTGCTTCAGGAGACGTGGACCCCTCTGCTTGTGGCTATTGGCAATATTTAGAAGAGTTTTGCCTGAAATTTTAATTCAACTAATCTCCCTAGCAGCTCTCAGAACCACAGTTTGTGTGCATTTGGTGAGTTTTAGACTTCACACATTTAATTGTCAACCATCCTCTGAAGTCATTAAATATTACTACCCCATTAACTAATGTAGAACCTGGAACACACAAATTTGGGGCAAACATTTCAGTGAAGTCACTTCCTAATAGCAACATAAATCCATTCACTTCAGTGAAGAGTTCTACATTTACGCTGCTGTAACAGCCTGTAGAATTTGTCCCGCTGACTTATTCCATGGACTGGGGAAATGGCAACCTCTGTGCTCCAGTTCCTCATTTATAAAATGGCTCAGGCTCATCAGATGTACATCTGAACCTGGAAGTTTGGCTCCAGATTCAATCTCTGCAAGTGTTTGGAGGGGTGCCAGTTTGGGCACATCAGTGATCAGCCTGAAACAGCCAACCACATGGAGATTTATTCAAGGTTGGTCTGGCTCAGATATGATACCAATCTGGCCCCTTACCAGGTAATTATGAAAGTATGGATCATGGATCCATAGGTGGAGCCGAGTTCCATTTTGCACTCAAACCAGGGAGCCAGCCTCTTTGTAATGTATAAAGAGATACAGAACAGCTCCCTACCCTCCCCCCAAAAAGTTATACAAGATAATTCTTAAGCAGAGAATGAATTTTCTGATTTTTTTCAAGTAAATCCATTAATTACTTTTTGAGTACCATTAAAATGGTTCAATTAAGAAATTCACCATCTGCCTCTGTCCTCTCTTTCTCCCAAATGATCATAGTAATAGACTCTTCAAACTTCCCATATAGTTAAAATTCATTAAAATATTGGCTACCGTTGAGGAAGTTACTTTGTAACTAAGCTAAATTACTAAAGACTGGTGTGTTCTAATTGTTATCCATATATAGGCTACAGGTAGGGTTCAGTCAGTAGCACAGTGGTCCTAAATATATCTATTGTGACTGCAGTCACCATGAGACTTCTGCAACTAATTTGCATGTGACAATTCCATTCATTGTAACGAGTCAGTGGTATGAAGGAGATTGGACATGTGTCCAAAGTTCTCACTTTTTGGTTATTTTGTACAACTGTCTCTGCTCTTTAAAGGTATCACAGTTTGGGAATCAGCGATTGCAAGGCTCCCAATGGTATTGTTGCCTCAGACCCACTGCACAATAAGGTAGGAGCTGAGTGTAGTGATATTGGAACTCAGGCACTGAGCTCCTTTTACTCCTCACATAGTTGCAGTATCTATAATACAACTTCCTAGACCAATAAGTTAATTGCAAATTAAGGGCCAGTGAGACAAATATGAAGACATATGTGTTGTTAAAAATGAATATAATTTGAGGTTAAAGCCACTAAAATGCCTTGAAAGCTTGTCTCTCTCAACAACAGAATTTGGTCCAACACAATTACCTCACACATCCTGTCTCTCTAATTATAATATTTCAGAACAGGACAAAACTAAGTTTTTGGGGGGGGTTGTTTTTCTTAATTATACATGTGTACACCTTAACATGTCTGTATACTTTTTAAATATATCCTTAACTCTAAAGTTCTGAGACATAATGCTTGATTCTAGGATAATTACAATATTCTTGTAATATTGATTACCTGCAAGTTACCAATATGTATTCTGTATTTTAACCCCATTTTAATGCAGTTTTTATTTGGGAATAATATTTATCTGCCATACCGCAAAGAGAAAATCCGATATAAACATGAATATTTATAAAATATTCTGACACGGGAAAGCACTATACAAATGAGAACTGTTGTCATTTTTCTATTTGGATACTTAACTTTCACATGGTACTGAAAAGGACAGAAAAACAATGTTGCACTACTATGAGAACATAAATGTTAGTTCTTCTATTATGTTAACAGGAGAAACTGGGCTGTCCTTGATTACAAAATAGCATCCCTATTGTTACATAAATATTCCAAGTCCTTAATATACAAGATCTTTTGATGGGCTGTGATATCTTTGATTCATAATTGTTTAATAAAAGGCTTCAAAGTTTAGAATATCGAACGTGTGTTGGTCATAGCCCTGATTTTGCTCCTGTACAAGTCAATAACTAAACTAATATTGATTCCAGTGGTAGAGGATCAGGCCTGTTGACAGCAAAAGAAAAGCACACTCACATGGAAATGTAGAGTGTTGTACTGGTTGAACCTCTCTTGTCTAGCACCCTTGGGACTTGACTAGTGCTGAAATAGAGAATTTGGTGAACTATGGGAGGTCAATGTTGTCTAGCAGCATTACTAACACTTCCAATGCTCACTGGGTTCTTAGAAGTCTTCTAGGGGTAAATTAGAGCTAAATAACAGAACAGAACACTGTCAGCCAGGACTGGTGGCTGTAAACAAACTTTATGGGACCATGGGAAACTTGGCCACACCTATGATAAGTGGACATCGAGTTAACTAAAATCATGCTGGACCACGGATGTTGCCAGATCAGAGAGTGCCAGACTAGAGAGATTCAACCTGTATAATTTATGAAATGTTGCTTAATGTTTCTTATGGGAAACCATATTGACTGGATCCTGAGAAGTGCTGAGCACCCACAATTCTGAATCAATGGGAATTTGGCCCTCAATACCTTTGATGATCTGGGCCTCATTACCTAGCAGCATTGGGCCAGATGGGCCTGATCCAAAGTCTGGAAACTATTCCATAGACTTCTGCAAGCTTTAGAGAAGGTCATCTGCAGCAGAATCTCAAAAAGAACTTTATGAAATCACAGCAAGGAGACTAACCTTGCTATTTTTTCTAGTAGTTGTGCTGTAACCAAGTTGAAAATAAATTTGCATATCCATCTGGATAAAATATAATTCATTAACACCTTATCTAGTTGATAAAACTTGCAAATTTAAAACCTTTCTTCTTGTGACAAACTGGAATCATATTTTACCCGTAGTGTGAATTGACGTTTCCTATCCTTTGCACTAATTGTTTGGTGGGAAATGTACAATTTACGCTTCAAAGACTCACTACACATTAGTAATGTACTGTGTGAAAGTCTACTATTATATCATTAAAGTCTAAAAGGCTCATTAAAATGAGAGATTTCTAAGAATTTAAATTTAAAACAAAGAAAGGCAGGTTTATATTTTCTTGTGGAAAGAGTCAGGTTTCATTAGGATATTATTTTGTGTGGTAGTTTAGCATGCTTTTGTTTTCTAAACTTATTTGTTCTGTACTGAGCACCTATTACCAGAAGCTGTACATGAAATAATTCATAAAATAATCTTAAGCAAAATAAGCTAATTATAAAATAGGCACAATGGCTCAGCTACAACTCTCCACAGACAAGCCCTTCCTGCCCTATATTTGTACCTTATTACATGCAGTGATTTAAACATCACTCAAACAAAATCCTTCAGTCCTGGGTCATACAACATTCCTATTGACTTAACTGAGAACTTCCTTGCATCAGGACTGCACTACAGAAGCCAACAATAACATGAACCAAACATGTAATACATGAAATAAATGATTATGTCTGAAACTCTAATATTGTATGAAATAGTAGTACAGACATTGTGTTTACTTTTCAGATACATATTCAACAGAGAAAAGAGAAAAATCTTTCCTTGATGCAAATATTTGGAAAGCTAAAATGCTATAAAAGAACTATCCCACTTTAGGCGAACTTGATTGTTTGACTCTCAGCAGCTAAATCTTTGTCAGAACTCCAAGCCAGATTGTTGCTACATACTGCACTTAAGTCTTGTGATATACGAGCCTTGACATTAACACGCTGAATCATTATGCTAGCAGATAAATATTTCTCACAGACTACAGATCCAATGAATTTAGAGAACTGTATATCAGTTCTCTATCCTTCTCTGCTTGGAAGTACAAAGGAAAAAAATAAAGCTTTGAGAATTTATGTGATACACCAACTACCTAGCAAGACGAGGGAGGCTGAATATAAACTTCTGAAATTACCAGACAAAACATCCAGTAAGGCTATTTGCACTAAAATAGGCAATAACAGTCATAGTGCAGTAACAAGTAGTGAGAGAGTGGTGATCCTTGTTACATCACTGTAACCTTATTGACTTAGTTTATTTGGCTAGCTATTAAACCCATATTGTTCCTTTGTTTATAAGCATTTAATGATTCTCCGCTTTCAATTACAACATTTAACAAACTGAGATAGTCAGTAAATAACTATCCTTCTAATCCAGTGTTGCTGAATTAATTGATATCACTTTATTTTCTGATGTGGAAATATCCCTGGGCCTGATTCCCTACCACTTAAACTAGTGTAAATGAGAAATCACTCTGCTGAAGTCCATGGAGTTACATCAGTGAAAGAGAACTGAGCCCTGGGTTATTATTTCCATTGTACAGTACATAAAATGTAACTACATATTAATTGTGTAAGTTCATTATTACAAATTTATCACATACTAGCTGGACTTACCCGGTGTTGTTCGGGAAACCGGAGAAACAAAATTTAGAAAATTTAGGAAAGGAGGGAACCCTGAGCCAGGGGACCCGCAGAGCCACAGACCCTGGGGGCTGATGGTTCCTGGCCCATACCTGACCCTCTGAGAGCAGCAGGACCCTCCTTCCCCCAGGACCGAGCAGCCAGCCCCCAGGAGAACAGTACATAGTCAAGCAGCCAGAAGCAAGGGGACTTCTCTTTGCAAGGTTGGCTCAGGGATCCACCTGCCCTGCGTTGGCAAGCAAAAGCTCAGAGTTCACATCTGGAGCTCAGAATTCACATCTAGCCCCGATGGCTGGAACCAGACACAGAAGAGCCCCACTCACAGTACGAACAGCAGCTAGCCGGCTTCACAGCAGTGTAACGCATTGAGGGTTTAACCCAGACCCTTCACCCTGCGCTGTAGCAGACACACTGATTCCTTCTGCTTGGATAAGCCCAGCGAGCTGAGCAGAAAGGCTGGCCAGCTTTGGTTTTGGTTTCTGGAGAAGGGGGGTAGCAGGTGGGGAGCGACTTTGGGTGGAGGGGAGGTTACACACGGGAGGGATGCCACAGCTCACGCCCAGGGCTGCAGGTGCCGTGTGGGGCAGGGCGGGTGCCTGAGCCATTGTGCGCATGGGTGTGGGGGTACTGCATGCCAGCGGGGGGGAGGGGGGAAGAGGGTCGGTTATGTAACCTCGTGGGCAGGAGGGGGCGAGTCCCAGGAGGCTACACGTGGGTGGGGCACCCCAGCTCGCACCCGGGGCCGCAGGTGCTGTGGAGGGCAGGGCGGGACCCTGATTGGGTCCAAAAGTACCTTAAAACCTTCTCCTGGATGAAAGGTTATCCCATGCAAAGTTTGGTTGCAGTAGCCCTTATAGTGTCCAAGTTATTAGAGCACAAACATACAAACATTCTCCTTTATATATAAGATTATAGCTGCAAGAACAAAGTGGGGGGCCAGACAGTTGAGTTTGCCTGGACTAGTAGCTTTATTACAGGGAAGACCTTTTATTCTGGAAGCAGTGGTTTCTTACTTTCCTCTTCCAGGTGGAACAAGACTGTGGGCTCCATAAATCCAACATGTGTAATTCTGTTCCCATATGTGATGCCACCACACATGCCCACTTCCCTCAAAAAGTCTTGTCCCAATTCACTCCCCGATGAAAACATTTATCTCCCCCACAAATATACTGTAAATTCCCCCTAGACCAGGGAATATAAAATTCTCCCTTTCAGACTTCTTCTTTGAAATAGCCATTATAAGGCATCCTCGCTATGCCGCCCCGGTACACATCCGCTCCGCACTAAAGTCATTGACACTCATTGTAAGTCCTCCCATTCCCCGCTCTTAAGTCATGCAAAAAACAACCAACACCCCCCCTCCCCCAATTTGGACAAATAGAAGTCAGCAGCAGGAAAAAGATCCCTGCTTTAAGTTGTTTCACTATAAGTCCAAGTTTTTGGGAACGTATCTTGGCTTTCTAGCAAGGACGGCCTGTATATCTGATCATTTCGTGTTACATCATCCCCCCCACACACACACACACACAAAACTTTCAGCACCATATATTAGTCTTCCTCTCACTGAGAGGTAATCAGGTATCCTACACATAATCATTCTGAAAGTCAAACTTTTGTGTATTATAGCCCCTTTGTACCACTCAGGTCGCATGAACAAATTGCTTATGTATATCGTATATGTCCACAAATTCCTAGCAGATAATTCCTGTGCTGGAAGTGAAGGCTCTGCTGGGCCTCATCTCTGGGATTTGTTTGTGTTAATAAATGGACAGTAAGGGTGTGTCTACACAGCAAAGTTATTTCGGAATAACTATGCGAGCATCTACACAGCAATTCCATTATTTTGAAATAATTTCAGAATAACAGATGGGTTAGTCCAACTTCTGTAAACCTCATTCTACAAAGAATAATACCTATTCTGAAATAGCCATTTCAAAATAAGACATGTGTAGACCCTCCACTTCTGCTATTTCGAAATAGCCCTTCACCAAGGTCATTCTAAGTTATTTCTCCTGGGGCTCTAAATCGAAATAGCACGTCTAAATTAGGGAAGGCTGCCTTGGACTAATTTTGAAGCTTCCCTGCAGTGTAAGGGTATGTCTACACTACAGCATTATTTCAAAATATTTTATTTTGAAATAACGCGTCTAGACACAAAATGCAATTCGAAATAGCATTCTGCTATTTTGAAATAGCGCGTCCACACTGATTGGACCCTGAATCGCATTTAAGGACGTCCGGAACTGGTTCTGGCAGGTCATCACGTCAGGAGTTACCTTGTGTGGCTGCTGCCTGAGGCTATCTGAGGTCTGTGCTTAAAAGGGACCCCCCCCCCGGACAGCCAGTTCTCAGGTTTCCCTGCTTGCTTGCCTACCTCACTGAGGGACAGCAAAGCATTTTTTTCTCTGTGTCCTCTGGTTGCCCTCACTCAGGACACCACAGCACTCTGCAGCATGGAGCCGGAGCCGCCCCTGGGCACTCTGGTGCTTCTCCTGGAAGTGTTGCTGCGAGCCTGGCAGCATGTTCTGCAGGCAGTAACAGTCTCCCTGGTGTGCCCCACTGGGGGCTTGTGCCTCATTCCTCCCTCACGTCCTTCCACTTACCCCTCCCTAACCCCCCTTCCTGCTGTACAATAAAAGACGCATATGTTTATTAAAACAAAGTCTCTTTATTGAACAAAACTGGGGTGGGGGGGAATGAAACTGAGGTGAGACGGGGGAAAGAAGGTGGGAGAGGGGAGGAGGGAGGGTGGGAGAGGGGAGGGGGAAACCTGGGAGGAGGGAGCTGGTGGGGAGAGGCAAGGGGAAGAATGGGGAGAAGAAGCTCAGCGCTCAGGGTTGGGGGTCTTGCCGGCCCAGCTGTCTCCCAGCACTGCAGGTGCAGGGGCCTCGGTGTCCCCAGGGGGGTGGGGAGGGTGTGGAGGAAGAAGCAGGAGGGGGAGGAGGAGCGGTAGCTGGGAGGCAGCAGGGGCTGGAGTGGCAGGAGGCAGCAAACTCTGCACCAGGGTCTGCAGGTGCTCACAGATGGCACGGCCATGGGCAAGCTGCTCCCGCTGGAGCTGCAGGTCTTCCTGCACCCAGTGGTGGAGGGTGCAGTGCAGGGTTCACAGTGCCTCCAGGTGCTCCTGCTGGTACCCCTCCGCTGCATGGGTGGGCCTGTGGAGTCCTCGGGTGCAGGAGGATGTCCCAGGTGGTATGGTGTGCCCTGCACTCTCAGCTGGGGAATGTCTAGACGACATGCTCCGTCGATGGAGCCATGTCGATGAGTTTACTAGACATAGGAAAATGAAGCAGCGATTTAAATAATCGCCGCTTCATTTACATCAAAATGGCCGCCGTGCTGTGCCGATCAGATGTTTGGCGGCACAGCAGGGCAGTCTGGACACGCCATGGTTGACAAGGGAAGCCCTTGTCAACTGCTCTCGTAAACCTCATTTCACGAGGCATAACGGAGTGGTCGACAAGGGCTTCCCTTGTCGACTGTGGCGCGTCCAGCTGATCGGCACAGCGTGGTGGCCATTTTGATGTAAATGAAGCGGCGATTATTTAAATCGCCGCTTCATTTTCCTATGTCTAGTAAACTCATCTACATGGCTCCGTCGACGGAGCCATGTCGTCTAGACATAGCCCTGGTGCGGCTGTGGAGAAACAAGAGAAGTGGTCAGTTAACCCTGGGGACACAGTGGGTGAAGCCCAGCCCCCCTCTGCAAGGTGAGGACGACAGTTCTCCACACCATCAGAGCTGATGTGCTTGCACATAGGCCATGTTCGGGATGTCCTGCTATCCCCGGGTGTGTGTGGGGGGGAGATGTCCCCTGCCTCTGTGTAGAGGGGGCTTGTGGAGGGAGGGCATCCTGCTGTGTCCCACCCCAGGATCAGGAGCATGTCATATCTCTTCACACACACATGTGCCTAACAGTCCAAGACCCCTGTGTGGCAGCCATCTGGGGCCATGTGCCCAGGGGTGGCATGGAATGTGCTCGCACGTGCACAGGTTGCTGCGTGATCCGTGGTCAGCAAGGCCCACGCGCGTGGTCCCTGGTCTCCCTCCCCCTCCCCATAAGGGGACAGTGATGGCACTCACATGTTGTTGCCTCCCTGGATAACACCGGCAACAGGTCCGCTGGGACAGCTCGGGGGTCCTGGCTGCAGGGCATGCTCCCTCTGGGCTTCTGCGGCTTCTGGCCCTCCTCCTCCTACTCCTCCGTGCCCTGGTCAAGGCTCTCTGCCCCAGGGTTGATGACCACCTGGGGGGCACAGACCGTCCCGCCCCCCAGGATGTGGTCCAAGGCATCAAAATAAGGGCAGCTCTCTGGGTCTGCCCCTGGTTGGGATATACCCCCTGTGGCCCTGGCATAGACCTGCCACAGCTCCTTAATTTTCTTCTGAACCTGCTCTTGGGTTTGGATGTGGCCTTTGGTGGCTAGGATGACAGCCATCCTGGCAGCCATCCTGCCATATATAGCTGTGTTCCTCTGTCTAGTGCTGAGATCATAGACGTTGGAGGCATCCCCCCAAACCTCAATCAGGTCCAGGATCTCCACATTGGACCAGGAAGGCACCCACCTTCTCTGGCCCCTGGCAGGCTCCTGGGAGCTGGGGGAGTGGGCCCGGGGAGCAGTGGAGGGCTGGCTGGCACTGGCTGCCTGGCTCATCCTGGGGCCACTAGGTCAGAGGCAGTGAATACTGGCTCTGGGATGGCAGGCTTGGAGCTGGCACAGACACTGTGGCCAGACTCTACCCCTTTAAGGGCTCCAGGGAAGGGAGGAGGAGAGGAGTTTTCCTGGTTGGGGCCAGAGTGGCCAGCAGGGCACCCTGGGAAGGGTTGGAGGCCCCCTATTTTGAAATAGCCCCTATTCCGGGTCTACACAGTGATTATTTCGAAATAGCAATTTCGAAATAGGCGCTATTCCTCGTGGAATGATGTTTACCAAGTTCGAAATAAGCCCTCCGCTATTTCAAATTAATTTTGCTGCTATTAATAACAGCTGTTATTTCGAAATAACTTTGCTGTGTAGACATACCCCAAATGTGCTATATCAAAATAAGCTATTTCAGAATAACTATTCTGGAATAGTTTATTCTGAAATAACTGTGCAGTGTAGACGTAGCCGAAGAGAGTGTTTTATGTCAGACACAGGAGGTAATTATCCTGCTCTACTCATCACAGCTAGAGTACTTCATCCAATTTTGGGCACTGCTCTTTAAGAAAGACGTGTACAAAGTGGAGAGAGTCCAGAGAAGAGCAACAAAAAGAAAAGGTTTAGAAAACCTGGCCTATGAGGAAAGGTTAGAAAGAATAGGCATGTTCAGTCCTAAGAAAAGAAGAGTGATGGGGAACCTAATAATAGTCTTCCAGTATGTTTAAGGTTGCCACAGAGAGGATGGTGACCAATTGTTCTCTGTGTCCACTGAAGGTAGGACAAAAACTAACCAGTTTAATCTGGAGCAGTGGAGATTTAAGTTGGATATTGGCAAAAACAGTTAAGCAATGGAATAGGCTTCCAAGGGAATTAATGGAGTCCCCATCACTGACATTTTAAAAACACCTTTTCAGGGGTAGTCTAGGTTTTACTTGGTCCTGACAAAATGCAGGGCCTTGATGACTTCTCAAGGTCCTTTCCAGTTCTATATTTCTATGATTTTTTTTTATTCTATGTCATAGCAGTGACCACAAGCCATCTGCTCCAACTTGGCTGTCCCTAGTGCAGCACACATCTCCCATTGGCTAGCTTAGGCAGCTCCCTGATTAGTGTGCTGTCTTGTATGGATCACATTCTATGGTGTCTATCTCTTCTCATTCATCATATAGGAGCCTAAGCAACTGCCAGGGCTGTTCCACACTCTGATACTCTGAGTGCACAAGATGGGGGCTGCAAGAGACCTGAAATACCTTGCCTCTATAGGCTTCTGCTTTAAAAAAGTCCCCAAGGTTACAGATTCCCTGGCCTTGGGAGATAGATAGGCTGCCACCATCAAGTGAATTAAGACAAACCCTAAAAAACAGGAAGAAACACTTGAACTTCTTCCCCAGGGGTACCCCAAGCTCTTTTACCACAAGAGAGCTTGAAAAACAGAAACAAAAACCACAGAAAATAAACTGTCTCTGATAACTGACCTCTCAGGTTAGGCAGGCACACACACATACCTCCTGTTATCTTCCTGGACACAATCATCGCCTTAAAAAGGTGAATTTATTAACAAAACAAAAAGGTGTACTTGATAAAGCATACTTGGTTGCTAGGTGTTGCAGAGCAACTAAGAAAAGAATAGCTGGGCTGAAGCTTAGATATGGTGAATAGGGGAGAGAGGCACATGGAATTCACACAGAGAAGTTTAACCAAACAGCAAAATAAAGAAAAATACCCTGATTGCAACTAAACATACATTTCTATATCTACTCACAATCCATACTGATCCATACTTCAAGACCCAATCCATTCCCATGCCCAAGTTTTCTTATAGGCATGGTAGTTCTGTTTGATTACTTCATCTTGCTTCCTCCAGCTGCTAACTTAGAACTCACACAAAAGAACAGCATCCAGCTATCTGTAATCAATTTAAATTTCAACAGTCTTTCTCATTGGCTTTCTGCCAACCCTCCTATCTACCTCAGTTTAACCTTTTAGTCACCTGGTGCTGGCCAGCACTCCTCCTATCCATCATAGCAACTAACTCAGCTTTATGGAGCACAGTGTTGTTTCTGTGATTCTGAGCATTGCAAGACTTAAGTCCTTTTGTGGGTCTAGGCCAGACAGATTAAATGGCTAGCCCAAGGTCCCACAGGAAATCTGTGGTAAAAGAGAGACTAGAGTCCAGGTCTCCTCAGTACTAGGTCAGTGACCTATTTACCTGACTGTCCATTCTTCCACTGGACCCATTTATGTACTGTCATGCGAAAAACTACAAACATTGAATAAACCAACAGGTTAGGTTAAGACACAGGACTAGCTATTAGCTACACTCTGACCACTTTCTTTGTATGTAGTGGGTAATGTGGGACAGGATCAGTCTTAGTGGTAGTCCACATAAGCAGCTGAATTTTCAGAGGTGTCCATCCCCACCACTCCCACCCTGTATTCTGTGGCTGATCCCCATCCAGAGAACAGCAGCAATGGTGAAGAATATGTGTTGCCTCAGCAGCATGGTTTTGGCTTGAGCTCACCCTCCTCACCAACTAGGACAACCTAAAGGGAGGAGGCTGGGACCTATCTAGGACAGTAAATATCTAGCTGCAGCTTATGCTAAGGGGAGTCCCTCCTCAGCAGCACTATTTTCCCTGTCCTCTTGGAAGAAGTCCTGATGGCCCAGATATCATGTGTTGCAAAGAAGCAGAACTTGGGAAGAATTATGAGAGCCATGGCCTCTCTCTGTGTTGTGAAGCCAACTATATCTTGGTTCAGGGGCAGCCAACAGCAAAGGAAATTCTGGTTCACACCAGGGGAGAGTAAGCAAGTTAGAGATGTGCAGAATTAAAGGGCCTCTTCATGGATGACCCTGGTCTCCTACAGTTGCTCTTGACTCTTCTGCTGTTTTGGGAGAAGAAAACAAGTAGGGGAAAACTCCACAAAAAAAACCTTTCTGAGTTTTCCTCTTTCCTGGCACCTGTCTGCAGAGATTTTAAAAGCACATCTTTCTGCTCGTATGCACAATACTACCACACAGGGATACAAAACTCCTCCTTTGCTCCTCAATTCTGAACCATTCGTCAGCTAGGCAGTTTTCTTGTTCATCCATTTCCCTGGTCTCTAGCATAAACAGTCTTTGATTAAAATATGTGGATTCTACTAGCTATAAAAGGATCACATAAACTCAAAGATTCAAATGCATTATTGCTGCTTCGAATTTTCCTGGTTAAACTATTCTTGTTCATAAAATGGGCTGCTTATGAATTCTTAATGTAAGTGGTTGTAATCAGAGCTAACCACCACTGATAATTTTACCACTTCAGCTTCTGGAAACCTGATGATGATGATCAGTCTGTTGGAATTTGTTTTATCTTCTAATCCTTTTGTTTTTTTACATGGCACACACTGTTAGTAAGATAAAAAAGGCTCTCCTTTCAAATATTTTTTTCACTTCTGCACACAACCCCTCATTAAAATCCCTCTGAGGTAACTCTGATAACTGAAGAATGAGTTTTATTTTAAAGCAAAAAAAAAAAAAAATCTGTTGTGGAGAGATTCAGCTCAGGAAGGTTGAAAGATAAGAATGATTGTTAATGAATATTTTGCATCATTTTTTAAAAATAAATTGTATTCTGCAGCACTGAAGGGCCTTTTTCATGTTTCTTTATGCAGACAAAACTTCAGTTCATGTTAATAGAACTTCTCAGAGGCAGAGTGCTTCAGATATTGAGATCTTTGGCATACACCGGATACAAAAAGATAGGATATTTGCATGTCAGACACAGTCCAAAGGGGGATTGTGCTGGTTTGAGAGGATGCTGCTGTGAAGAAGGAACAGAGGGCATGTCATCTGTGGCCTGTGCTAATAGCATAGGATCTTGGTCTGCAAGAAGTCTAAACTCCTGTACAGAGAGGATGTGGAATAGCTAGAAAACTGAACAAATCACAGATCTCTGCAAGACCAATTGAATGGCATAATTCTCAGATTTTAGCTAACTATTGCAAAGTGCTTTGGATAAAAGCGCTATATTTTTAAAACCTTAATAATTAATGCTTTTTGTTCCACAAATAAAACCACACAAGTCATATTTTAGTATCAGTAGGGGTCTCTTTCCTCATCACATCAGCCACAGAGCTGAGTCTGGGAAGGAAGGCCATCTCTCCTTGGAAGTTGCAGCCCTGGAGCTTGGGAAAGTCACTTCTTTCTCTGGCCACCACCCCTCTGAATATCCCAAATTCCCTCCCATTACCTCTTCTCACCTCATTGTCGCCTACTATATACCCCCTATTCACTCTAAGGCCACCACCTCACCTTGTCAGGGTCCAGGCATCTAATTAGTGGAGCCATGCCAGTAAGCCACTAATTAGGTGGGCAACCCTTCATTCTCTTATGTGCAGCCCCCCAGGTCTGTGGAATACCTGAATAGAGCTCTCAGAACACTCAGGATCCACAAATCATAGTTTGAGAATCTTTGCTGTAGTTATGGTTGCAAATGAAACCTCAAACAAGTGGACCAAATATAACTGATGCAGAAATGAGTCCACAGAGAACCTGAGAGGTCTGAAGTGCCCCATTTACTTTAGTTAGTTACTAATTCAGCTGCCCAGTGTGTTCATTATTAACTTATTCATGTGTCATGTATGGAAAGAGAAGGAAGATGACAGAGCTGCGCAGTCTATGCAACTGATACCTTGTTTTGGTGTCACACTTGCATGGCATTTGGGAGAGATCAGCATGGCACAGGCAAGTCTCAGCAGTCTAGCAGGAACAATGAGCATGTTCAGCACTCACTGCCACAGCTCAAGAAGCCAAGTGTCATACTTCATCTTGTTTTGACCTGTGAGAGACATTCATTCTGGCTCACTGGAGCTTATATTGCAGGCAGACTTGGAAGAGCTTGTGGGAAGAGCTTGCCATCTTCCCCCACTGCCCAGTCTGACTCCTGCCTAAAACAGACACATAATAGAACACAGTTTACTCATCTACATCCAAATTAGCTCTGAAATACTGAAAACAGTAAACTCAGTTTTCATCAGTGAACTAAAGAGATGAGACTTTGAAGACTTGAACAGAGTACACTCAAACAGTCACAAGATGACTTGTTCACTCCAGTTTTTTAGACCATAATACAGTCTACAGATGAGGCATTACCTCTACATATTTTCAGACATTATGATGGTCATACTAGAACATTTCACAACATACGCATATAGTAAGATAATTACTGACTCACTTATGCTTTTTTGCTTCTCTACCTTTTTAATTCCATATTTTCCAAAACTGCTAGGGAAAAAAGCTATGGTATAAAAGCTGTAGAAAAAACAAAATTTAAGTGTTACCCTTAACAAGTCAAAAGATATTAACAGTACTTTTGACAATATTCTCTGGAGTGATTACAATGTCAAAGTATATTAGTAAAATTAATAAAAAACTGTAGAATAGACTCGTAATAGGCATTAAGAACATAGACTTTACAATTATGCAAGCATATAATTAGTAGAGAGCTAAATAATAAACCCTAATTAAGTCAGAAGACTCTCAGAGGGAATGACAAAATAAATATTAAAACAGGGAAACCAAATCAATACTCAGCCTTCAGCATGCTGAAAATTAGCATGAATTCAAAGAGTAATGTTCACAGATACCTGAAAAATTACTTGTCAGGTTTAAAAAACTCAAAATCCCTCTGACTATGAAAAAATTAATCATGCAAACATTTCATAGAGAACAGGGTACACCACAAAGGAAACAGCAGCTAGTATAAATGAGAAGAGATATCTTTACCCATGAGTAAAATGCACAGTTATATGTGGCACCCAAAAATCTGGGGCATCACTGGGTCTTAATGTCCACCCACCTACCTCTTCCTATGCCTGTCCTGTTGCTCTGCTTCTTCTGAGTAGGATCAAGTTAACTTAAAAGTGAAAAAGCCTGCCAGACCTATTAGCAGAACACTGAACCTATGAAAGAGGCATTCAAGTGGTAATGAAGCCATTTAACAGGCATTTGCCAACCCCGGGTATATACTATCAGTTTCTGTATTTACTCTGTTAGTCTACAAAACCATAGTTTAAAATTAACTTAAAAAATATTTCATTAGTGTGTTGCTGTAGATTATAAAATCACATCGCCAAAAAATCATTATTCTCCCCTGCTGCTGCAATTAGGCATAGGGGTTAGTGTGCACCAGTTTAAGAGTAGTGATATATGCCATCAAGTGCCAGCAAGGCCCCTCTGCTATGTATATTGGCCAAACTCAGCAGTCTCTATGGCAAAGGATTAATGGACACAAACCAGATTATCAAAAATAGTAACACACAGAAACCTGTAGGGGAACATTTTAACCTGTCTGGGCACTCATTAATGGACTTAGAAGTAGCCATTCTTCTTCAAAGGAATTTCACAGGCCAATTACCAAGCGAAAGTGCAGAACTGACCTTCATATGCAAAGATGACACCATCTCCCTTGGCCTGAACAAAGACTTGAACTAGCTAACATATTATAAAACCAGCTTTCCTTACATTCGACACCCTATTGACATCAAAAGCTATGTATGGGACATTTCCAGCCCACTCAATTAACCTCATTATCACCGAGACTACAATTGACAAGGGTTTTTTTCTTTCCTCCATCCCCTTTTTATCTCCACTCAAGATCATCTCATCCAAAGAAGTAGGTTTTGCCCAGGAAAGCTCATTATACTAAATATATATATTTGTTAGTCTCCAAGGGCATGTCTACGTTAGGAAATTATTTTGAAAAAACTTTTTTTGAAATAACTCCCAAAATAACTATTTCAAAATAGCATGTCCATACGACAAGGAAGCCTCAAAATTAGTCCAAGGCAGGCTCCCTTAATGTGGATGCACTACCTCAACTTAGAGTCTCAGGAAGCACTGGGGAGTAATTACTTTGAATGACTTTGGGGAGTAGTTATTTCAAAATAGCCACAGTGGAGCATCCATACTACCGCTATTTTGAAATATCTATTTCAAAATAAGCATTATTCCTCGTGGAAAGCAGGAGTTATTATTTTGAAATAACTAGCCCCTTACTTTGAAATAACGGGCTTGGTAGTGTGGACTCTCTGCTTGTTATTTTGAAATAAAGGGTGTTATTTGAAATAAGGGGAGTAGGCCAGGGCTAAGGCGCCACAGGACTACCCGTTTTTACAGTTTAACAGTACTGCATAGGACCCCATAAAAAAGATTGGCCATGCAAATGTGGGCAAGACCATTCCATGTGCACAGATACCCAATTGTTTAAAATTAAAAGTTTAGTTTAGCTCACTGCCTTGGTCTAATGAACATTTTAAATAGGATGTGTCTGTCCAAAGTGACTTCTATGCTGTGGAACTTACAGTGGCACAGCTGTCCCACCTCAGCTGCACTGCTGTAATGTTTCCTATGAGTCCACTCTAAGCCAACAGGAGAGAGCTCTCCCATTGGCATAATAAAACCACACCCAACGAGCAGCGCTAAGATACGTTAGTGGGACATATTCTCCTGCCAACACATTATCCACACTAGAGCTTTTGTCAGTGAAACAAAAGAGGTGTTATTTTCATAAAAGCCAAAGAGAGGGCTCTGCAGCTTAGATTTTCCTTAGACACATTTTGTTGAGTCTTGCTCCCCACGACGTGCCTGTTTGCTAACATATGTACACATGTGATAAATATCATGAACCTTTGATGAACCTAACTTCCATCCATTAACCCCTCTCTCCTGGATTTTATTATAACTTAAATCTCTGATTCAAAAAACCAACATTAAAAAATAAGTCACCTGTCTCACAAATGTTTCCTTTCTTTCCCACAGATGTGGAATTCTTCTCTGCAGTACCCCTACCAAGTTAAGGCCTCAGTCCTGCTCCCAGTAATGGAGATAGAGAAGACAACTTGCAATATAGTTGAGAAACCATAATGTAGTAAGGGTGTGAATGGTTGATGTACCAAGGGGACCACTCCATAGAAGGGGGGAAGGGAGGATTATCACAGTGCCTCCAGCAAATGAAAGTAATAAGAGATGATTTAGATCACTTATTCAGGTTATAACACCCCAAAGGGGTACTCTGTAGGAAGGCATGCATATATTGGTTCAAACTGAATTCTCCAGAGACCAACAGACAAAGAAAGAACTGTTGGATAAATAGCCCAGGTTTAACATGACTCAAGGCCTTTGATCTGGTTCCTGATGTAAAAACTGATATGTACTGCAGAGAAAACCTAGTTGCAGAGTTTGAAGGACAGACACATGGCAGAGTCCTATGATGGAGTTGGAAGTGAGTTCTGATAAGCTTCTTTGCATGTGTGTAAGTTCTTTTATTGATTTTATAGGATTTCTCTGTAATGCTTTTACCATAAGATTAAATGTGCTTGCTTATACACGCCTGTGCAGTAATTTGTAACTGCTGGTAATACACTGTTCAGAGAGAAAAGCGTATATGATGGCCTTTAAGGCAGACTGGTTTCTTGGGGATATCATGGTGTATATCAGGGCACTCTGTAGTCTGAAAACTCCAGTCAGGAGGGAGTAAGACACAGAAATAGGCATGGACTCCATGGGCTCGATCACCCACCCACAGGAAACAAAATGGTTGGTGCTGAGCAATCACCAGCTGCCAGCTCCCCTCTTGCCACCCCAGCACCTACCAGTCACCAATGGCTCCACTGACCAGTGACTTTCCCTCCCTCCCAGCACCCTCCACCCCTAACAGATCAGCTGTTTCATGGCATGTAGGTTGCTTTGGGGGAAAACAGGAATTGTGTGTGTGGGGTTGCACTTGGGGAAAAGGTAGAACAGAGTGGGAAGAGACAAGGAGGGAGTGTGGGGGCAGGGCCTGCGGCAGAGCCAGGGCTTTGAACATCCCGCAGAACATTAGAAATTTGGCACCGCTGAACACAAGTCTCTGCTCAGAAGAGGTGAAAGCTGGGAGCCAGAAACCTTGAAGTAGGTGTCCTCAAGGGACCACAGAGAGGGGAGTACAGGTGTAGTTACCCTGCAACTGTGACTGGTAATGTCTACACTCCCATTGGGAATTTCATTGCAGAACAATTGCAGTGAAGCCATGGCAGCCTAGGCTAGCCTCACTAGTCCAAGACCCCTGGTACATATTAGTGCATGCCTTCACCCATGCTGCCTCAGCTTTGCTGCTACTGTTGCTCATTCTAGCTTTGATCAAGCTAGTTGAGCGCAACATGCCCTACATCAAGTGGCAAAATTTTCATAGTTTTTCACTGTGCAGCATCACGCCCTAGAATGCGTAATACTCTGTCCTGGATCTGACTGATTTTAGATCCTGAACAGAAGACAGAATTCTGACTTTTAAAAAGCCACATAAAAAAAAGTGGAGTTTTGGATGTCTGATCATTAAGTGAAAGATACTTCACCAATGTCATCCAATCACAGCATAAGGGCCCTTTTGCTCTTGCAGATTTAGCTTGCTAAGCAGCAGACGGAATGCAAAATAACTAAACCACAAAATGACAGCATTAGCAATATTGACAGGATGAAACAAAACAAGACAAAGGCAAACACCAACTTCCCTGTTTTTGAATACCAAATAAAAGGGGGAGCTGAGAACCCAGTCCTGAGAACTTCTGGGAACCCAGTCCTGAATACAGCTGATAACCTTATGGGTAGTGCTGTTAAGTGCTTCACCTCCCATTCACACTAATAGTGTGAGTCAACAGTGCTCAGACCTATCCAGAAACTTGCAGGATCACGTCCTAAATGCTTGTGCTAACATAAATACTCATTTATTTACATCAGCATAATATACAATAGTTTTAAAGGACTATGTGACTTCTCTCCCTTCTGAAAATAACAAGGGCAGACAAATTATAATAAAAATGTAATCAAATGAGAGATCTAAACAAATCAATAATATATTTTAAATGCTTTTCATGCAAGTATTCAACCTGTTATGGGTGAGTGATCAATATCTTACTGTGTATTGTTTAAAACAGCATACATGAAATTTTTCTTTGCATCTATAACTACTTCTTGAAGAGGTGCACATTTAATATCATAAATCATTATTTCTTTACTATTAAAATACCTTCAGTGTAGTTACAGAAAAAGGGAAATGCCACACTATACAATATTAATCAGTATAAATTATGCATAGCTCACTTTGAATTACCTATATAAGTCATTATTGTCCTCTTGCTTTTGGGAATAAATGAATTATAACATTAGGAACCATCACACAAAGGTTAAAAAAAAGCACCCATACAGTCAATCTACAGGAAACCAGAAAAGTTTAGGTTAATGAAATGTCTGAGGAAAAGAATCATATTAATTAGCAGGTTCACAGGATTCTTCACAGCTATATTTTAGAGATGCCAAGCATAATGCATTAATGCTGTAGGCAAAAAACTGTCTTCATATAAAGAATCACTCCAATCTTATCTTTTTCAAGCTTGTATCCTTTTTCTAATAATTTGTATGCTGTAAAGCACTGCTGCTTTCTGAAAATCTTTCATGAACCAGAAATTACATGTAATGTTTATGGTCTTGTAGATAATGAGAAACACTACTAAAAGAGCTTTATTTTTATTTATTTTTGTAATGGATTGAGTTTTCAAAATTTCATTAACTTTGCTCTCTGGATTTGTAAGTGTTTATGGATTTTTTTCTCCCTCATTGGTTTTGGATTTGAATTTGATATTGACATAATCTCTCATTCTGTGAATGTAGTAATGATCCAAAGCCCCCTGAAGTTAGTGTGAGTCTTTACATTGACTTTAGTAGGCTTTGAATAAAGCCCTTAGTGCTTGTGAAAGGTACTGCATATAGCAGCTCTAAAGACTGAAATCCTCTATTTGTCCACCAAACATGTACAGTATGGGGATTCTCAGCATTAGCTTCCTCTCCCCCCACACCACCAAAGTCCTTCAGTTCTGATCTGAAAGAAGTATTTTAGTAAATAGCATAATGCTCTAGTTTCCATTCCAATTCGATTCTTGACCTCTTGAAGGCTGCCAATAAGATTAGTATCTGTTGGGATTCTTTTTAATGTATACCTTTCTTCTGGGATCTTAAGTAATGAAGACAATTGAAAATCGTAGGCTACCGAACAGTTGTATAATGCTCAACATCTCTCAGTCACAAGTAACATAGTACATATTTGATTCAGTGACATACTTGTTATCTTTCAATCTATTGCATTTATTAAAATTCAAATACAGGTTCTAACTGAAAACACACATTTTTAGTTACAATATTTGGGCCAGATCCTCAACTGACATAAATTGTCATAGAGAAGAGTTAAAAGTTGACTGGAGGGAATCTGTGCAAACCCAGCCAATGAGGGCTAGGTTTATAGGAAACCAATCAGAAGGCAGCTTTCTGGGGGGAGCCATGGTATAAGGAGGAGCTCAAGAGAGCAGAGTGCAGTTGGGTCCTGACCAGTAAGCATGAAGGACTGGTTCCCAGTGAAGGGACAGCACCTTGCACAGAGCAGATCTATGCAGACTGCGGGCTGGAGAGAAGCTCCTGCCCAGGCTGTGGGCCTTGATCTAAAAGGTTGAGAATGTGCAAAGATCATGGGGAAGTGGCCCAGGGAATAGGAACAATCAAGAGGAGAGAAGGAGGGTGGGACATGGCTGTTTCCAGAGTCCCAGGGCCATGAGCCAGGGTAGTGGGTGGGCCTGCATTCCTCTCCCCCTCCCCCCCCCCCAGCCTGCATCACACTTTGTCACACTAGAGCATGGCCTATGTAGACTACAGCTTGCCCCTGAGGTGAGGGGCTAAACCTTGGCTGCAGTCAGTCATAGGGGCAGATGCCAAGACTGAGGTTTGCTGATACCCCTGGAAGAAGGGAGGATGGAATAGTGGGCACTGCTGGAAGGCAATATCCTGAAGAGGACACTGAGATCCAGGGAGCTACGTAGGCCCACTGAGACAAGGTGAAGAGAGGAGAGCAGAGTGACAACAGGCAAAGCACCACCTGCAGAGGGTGTCCTGTTGACAAATTGAGCTAATTCCCAGAATGACCAGCAGCAGCAGGAGTGGGCAATAATTTTTGAAGAGGGGACACTTCACAAATTTTGGAAGTGGTCGTGGGCTGCCCCAGAAGGGGGGAGGGAGGGCTTGGGCAGAAGTGGCAGGGTTGAGAGCTAGATACCCCAAGCTTAGCTTGGCGTGGGGTTCCTTCCCCCTGAGTTCTAGCTAATGGAAGTTCAGGGCTGGGCAAGATGCTGTCAGCGGGCCGGATCCAGCCTGCCTAGTGCTTTGATCTGGCGCAAGGGAGCCACCGGGGAGGTGCAAGCCCTTTCAACTCCTGCATAGTTTTTATTTACTTGTATGCATAAAGAATCAAGGCTAGCCTCAGTACCCTTTGCAGTATGTAACTGTACCCAACAGGAGACTGAAGCTTTTATTGGGTAATATGTTGGGTCTGAATCTACTGCCACTGATACAACGTGGTTCAGATGTCTGGTCATGGAAGGAAAAGGAGCTAGATCTCAGTTGTGAAGACTCAAATTATTTATGGAAAATACCCAAATTAGTTCCTCTTTGTCTCTTCAGTTTTACAGACATGCCAGTATCTCACATGTTTCTACCCATGGGAGCACTGGGAATTAATTCCCATAGAAACATCCAATCCATAATATCCCTTAACTACAATATTTATGTAAAATGCCACGGCATCCCTAGAATCACTAGTGCAGGTCCTGGCACAATTCACTCAGCTCTCTACACTTCTGAGAAAAATCATGTGGATAGTAAAGATTTTTTTCTATCAAGAGATTATTTTAGATAAAAACTTAGACACTGAAGTCGCATCTGTTCTGCTTATGAAATATAGCATGAGGCCTTTATGATATAAGGGTAAGTGTTTGCCTTTGTGTCCTAGCCAAAGACAGGGCTCAGCAGGGCTCAGCAGTATGACATAGTAAGGGGGGCTGTCAGCTTTTACCCAAGAGTTACCTAACAGGAAGATTCTACAGACTAAAGTCAAACCTCTGGGAGGGAGAACTGACAAAGCCTACATGTCAGCTTCACTTCTTCTGTGTATTTGGGTTATTTGTTTCTCATCTGGAAACAACACCATGGGTTTGTGTAATATGCTGAAGACTGAGCCACTAAGGCCGTGTCTACACTACACTCCTCTGTTGGCAGACAGATGTAAATAAAGCACATCGAAAGTGCAAATGAAGCAGGGATTTAAATATCCTGTGCTTCATTTGCATAATCACGTTCTGGCGCTGTTACAAACAAGTGCCATTTCGAAACTGAAACGGTGGTTTAGACGCAGTTCTGCCGACAGTGGAGTGATTTTTCAACAGATCCTGTACTCCTCGTTTTTTTCGACAGAGGGGTGTTGTGTAGACCTAGCCTAATTTATGTGATGGTTTTGAGCATTAAGGTTCAAATTCAGCAAAAAAACACAAGTGCTGTCCTGCACTAATTTGGGCTGGATTTATGCATAGGTGGCAGGTATCATAGACTATGGGAGGCTGTGCCTCTCCCAAACAGCTTGGAATGACTCCACACACACTCCTTCCCCAGATGCCCCCCTGCAGTTCCCTGTACTCTGCCCTGGCCCAGGCTGGGGCTGCACTGCCTACCTGGCACTGAGACCATGTTGCCTAACTGCCTGGAGCTCCATGGTTGGGAGGGCACTGTAGCCCTACCACCTGGCTGCCCAGCACTCTGAGGGCATGTCTACACAGCAGCATTATTTCAGAATATTGTTTTCCTGCATCTGGACCTAAAAGCCCGGGTAACAAGAGATGGGCATCACCAAACCAGAAATCTGTATCCAACTTTTGAATCTTTTTAGTGATCAAAACCAAAATCTCAAATCTAAGAGCTGTACTTTAGATAAGAGACAAACTTTAGGAGAGTTTGGGGTGCTCCAAACAGGCATTCCAATACAAGCCATTCTGAGATATGTTTGTAGCTTCAAATCAAGATCTGAATGAATCTATGGTCTACTCCACTCTAGGAATTTACTTTAATATAGCTACATCTCCAAGGGTGCATCTCCACAGCACCCTAAACTTGAAATAAGATATGCAATTTGCACAAATTGTGTCTCTTATTTCAAAACTATTTTGAAATAGCTTATTTTGAAATTTGGCACATCTACACAGCGCTAAATTTCAAAATAACATGCTATTTCGAGCCATCCCTTATCCCTTGTTTACTGGGATGGTGAAATAGCATGCCCATTATTTCTAAAAATATTTTGAAATAACAGGCGGCTTGTATAGCCATGTAGTAGTTATTTCAGGATACCTTCTGTATCCCGAAATAGCCACGTAGTATAGACATACCCTAAGTGACATAGCTATACCAAATATGACCCTGGTGTAAAGCTGCACTAGCTTAGCAGAAGATTTCTTCCATACACCTCACTACCATGTCTTGGGAAGGCGGATTACATATGTGATGAGGTGCAGGCACAGAAGATCCCTTGGGATTGCTGATCATGCCACTGACACCTGCTTTCTTGATCTTTGGGGCTCCCCCACTACCCTGTCCTGCTGGGGCAGATCCTTTGGTCTTGCCTAGCCAAGGCACAGAGTTGAGGTTACTGCCCCTCCCCACCACCCCGAAGAGCAATGCAAACACTCATCCACTTCAATTCTGGGATAATGCAGTTCTTGGGCCCAGCACCCACGAAACTAACCCCCAAAAGGGATCAAACCCCCAAATAAATCTGTCTTTCTCTGTGTAAATTTTACACAAGGGAAGCTCATGAGGATGTTTGCCTTCTTTATCAGTAAAAGAGAGAGATGTATACTGGTCATTCCCCTCCCTCGCCCTGGTAGCAAGTATTTACACTGGGTCTGATAGTAAACAACTGTGTTTAAGTACAAACAGTAGGATTTGAGTGGCTGCAAGTGAAAACAGATAGACCAAAGTAAGTTACTAAGTTAAAATGAAAAGAAAACCCATAGCTACTGCTAATTCACTAAAAAGTTGTTGCAGACAGATTCTTACATGCAGGGCCGGATGAGAGTTTTGTGGGGCCCAGGGCGCGGGGCCTATTGAAGCGCGGGGCCCAGGGCAGCCGCCCTGTTCGCCCTGCCCTATATGCACCGCTGCTTACATGAATGAGCTGTTCTTGTTCTATCCATAATCTTCATGTCAGAGACTCTTTTACCCTGACCTAGGTCCCCACCCGTTTTGTATCCTTTCAGGGTTTTCCAGATCAGCTGAAGACAAAGCACAGATAGCCTCCCATTGCTTAAACAGTCTTTCCCCCAGGGCAGGAAACTTTTGATCTACATACCCCCTTCCATGGAAAAATACCAGGGTAAAAATGGAAGCCCAGTATCAGGTGATATGGTCAAATGTCTTCTGTTTAGATTTACAAGATAAATAAGGCTGTTTACAAGTCACTAAGTTGATCACTAAGGTGTTAAGGCTTCTGGGGTGGAGGAGGGCACCAATTACGGCTCTCATTAGCACATTTAAAACTCTAAACAGTCTCTTACAGCTTATTTTTAACTTTACATACAAGAATGATGTGTGCACCAAAATGGGATATACAGATCTAGCAGACTGTAATATTAAAATTGATATGTTACATGAGGTATTTTGTTTAAAACATCTTCAGTGAAACTTCATAAAGCATGGAGGGGGGCCGTCACAACATATTCCAACAGAAGGAGTTCTCCTGTCAGTATTTGTGGTATCTACACTAAAGCCCCACAGTGTTTTAAGTGTAAACAAGCCCTAATCTGATATCTCATAATTGTTTTGCTTACAGTGGTTTTACATTAGTACAATCCCACTGAAAGAAGATTCAGGCTCCTATATTTTGGCTCACACATATCTCTGGTAACTTTCTTTTGATTGCCTGAATATCTGATTTTCTTTTCCATTGGGATGCATAGGCAGCCAAAGACAGACATTCCCTCAATGACTCAAACATACTTTCCCTAATAATCAACCCAATTTAAAATAATAATTCAGTTATTGAAAGGTTCTCTTAAGGCCATATTGAGCAGAAATTATGAAGTTATACACAATGCTTTTGCCTTCCAAAAAATTCAGTGTTGTGCAAGGTGAATTAGGACACAGTATTAATAGACCCACAGTCCAGCTGTATTACTGTTCTGTGTACAATGAAAATATGTAAAATGGATTCATCTGAAGTTAAATTCAATGAATTCACATTAACAGCACCAAAACATAACTGTGATAATTACCAGAGCTAGTCAATCGAAAATCTTTTCATCCTCATAGTTCCAATTTCATAACACTCCTTTGTAGTCCAAACATTATGTATTAAAATCCCATAGAATCTAATTTACTCAAGAGTTTTGGTTCTAAACAGAATACATAGACAGTATCTGGCCCTTATTTATACCCTTCCTGGGATTTGGCTTTCTTGGTAACTTAATGAATGATACCATTACATAAATTTCAGCTTTTCTTTAAGTTTTCTTTCTTAAATTTAAGTTTTCTTTAAGCTATTTCCATCTGTTTCTGGATCTTTTCCGGCAGGAACTTTTGGTCCAACACTCTGATTCTCTCAGCTTTGGGAAGAAGTTCCACCACCTTCCATTTCCATACTAGTTGGATCTAAATGAATCTTTATCCGCAACTCAGAAATTACATCACACTACAGAACATTTGGACCTCACACTGGAATATGGGGTTGATTCCTTCTCAAAGAATTTAAGAACCCCAGATATTTGGAGCCAATTAGCTCCACAGATTTATATCAGCTGAGGATCCCTTTGAGTTTGGTTAAACTCAAGTTTTGGGAAAAGATTTGGGTGAGGGGCAGTTCTTACATTATAAGAATGAGCTTATACTTTCCTAATACTGACAGCTGTTGATACAAGTTTTGATAAATATTGTGCCAGTGTTTACTTCTGGTGGAAGCTGCTTAAACATCACAGTGATGGGTGATCTTATAAAAACCTAGATAGGCAGAGAGGTGCTATCCACAAAAAGTCTTAGGTATTAAAAGGCTAAGCATCACAATGCCTAGCTTTTAGGTGCCTTGAAAAATTGTATGGACAACACTGTGATCCTCAAATCCTGAGTTAGGCACCTGTGCATGGTGGGGAGAGAGGCAATAAAAGACAATCCACCAAAGCCCATACATTAGGTAGGCAGACAGCCATCTACCTAACCTAGCCAATGAGAGATGTTCTTGCTATGGCTCAGTGACTGTTCCACTGTGAATAAATACTTAAATAATCCCTGGGGGGGAAGAGGTGGGACAGGGAGAAGGAATGACTGAAGTCTAGTGGTTAGTTGGGAGGTCATGGGTTCAGTTCCCCTACTCCACTTGTTCATTATTTATCCACAATGAAATGACTTTTACAGGAGAGACTGAAGGAGCTCTACATCAGAATACCTCATAGTCCTCTGTGCAGATCCTTGCAGCCTCTCACAAAAAAGGCAGAATTGAACCTGCATATCCATATCACAGGAATGCGCTCTAATGCTGGATTAAAAGTTATAAATGGGCACCACGAACACCTTTTTCTTCAGTTGCAATCGGTGCCAGTAGGTTCGCTCCAAGGCCATCTACCAGATTCGGCCCACACACAAATGAGGTAGATGAACACCTATCCTGGTTTGTGAAGTGCCATGGCACTTAGGCAGAGGATGGGTGCCCAGGCACCTAGAAGGAGACAGCAGTATGCATGCACCAGGATCTCAAACTTAGGCATCTAGGGAACTTCAACAATGGAAAATTAGGCACTGAGCAAGTTTAGGTGCATACAGCATGAGGCAGCAGCCAAGCAGGAGTATCTTGTAAGGGTGACACGCCAGGGATTTAGGTGGTTAGACTGTTTCATGGATTGCACCCAGAGTATTTAATGTATTGCCATGACTTATTGAGGATCTCATTATTCACAAGTGGGGGAGCCACAAATATATTAAATGCAGGTCTTTCCAAGCCAAAGGCAACAGCAACAAAAAAACCTTTACAGCTGTCTTCAGTAAATCATGTATAATTTATTGTTCATCCTAATTTTAGTTTTCTTGTGCTTTCTTCCCTTTAGAGTACATTAGTTACAATAAGATTGGGAAAGATTCTGGCATGGCTATGCGTGAAATTTACCTGTAACCACAATACAGTATAAGGTCAATTTATATTACTGATACTTCACAAATCATGGTAGAAATGTGAATTTAATATGACAATTTTCATGGCTACATATTTTGTATGTAATACATATGGAAACAGATTAATCTTCTGCACACAGAAGAGGAATACAGGAATACAAAACTATGCATTTACTCCCCTGATAATGCTTTTTATCTCTTAGCTCAACTGAAACTAACCTATTGTCTCATGGCAGCTCTCATTGTGAGAACATCTCCCATAGATATGATCACCATTTAAACAGAGCAAGTACACTTTACACTTAAGACTAAGATGTACTGCCAGATTCTGAAAACCATCTTTGTCTTTTAGGGTAAGAAACTAACAGGTGAACTAAGGTATTTCCCTTCCTGACTCACCTTGAAGACAATTATAATATTTTCTATGTACACCAGAAAAAATTAATAATGTTAAAAAACAAACAATCCCATCCACCGAAAACCTGGTAGCACAAGAAATAATTACTCTTGTTTTTTGTTTAATGTAGTCTCCTTTTCATAGTGAGACTCCTTTGTTAGTGGCACATGAAACCCCAATGAGAGAAATAATTTGAAGGCATGTTTTTCCTTGTTGTTTTGTTTACAATTTATGTGAAAAGGCTGCCCTCTTCTGACAACAGTTTTAATTCTTTTAAAAATCTATTGATTGTGTTAAAATCACCACAGCCTTTTTTCTTTTAACCTTTCTATCCAATTTATTGACAGTATATGTACAGACAACCAGCAACTAAAATCCTATATTTTGCTTATGCACATATTCAAGACTTTTTATAAAAAGAGATAAATAATTACACATGCTCACATTTTAGGGTGCATCTACACAGCACCCTAAACTCAAAATAAGATACGCGATTTGCATATCTTATTTTGAATCTATTTCGAAATAGCTTATTTTGAAATTTGGCATGGAATGAGGGTTATTGGGATGCCGAAATAGTGCACCCCTTATTTCAAAAAATATTTTGAAATAACGGGCGGCTTATGTAGACATGGGATAGCTGCTTCAGGATACTTCTGGTATCTCGAAATAGCCATGCGGTGTAGACGTACCCTTACTCCGGTGTGCAGTTCCACTAATAAGAACATAAAGAAGATTCACATTGGGTCAGACCAATCGTCCATTAAGTCCAGTATCCCATCTTCCAAATGTGGCCAATATCAGGTGCTTCAGAGAGAATGAACAGAACAGGCATTTCTTCAGAACAGGCATTTCTTAAGTGATCAATCCCTCCCTGTCATCTACTACCATATTCTGTCAATCGGAGACTAGGGACACGTTAAGCATGGGGTTGCCTCCCAGACTGTCTTGCCTAACAGCCATTGATGGACCTGTCTTCCATGAACTTATTTAATTCCTTTTTTTTAAAATATCGTTTTGGCTTTCACCACACTGCCTGGCAATGAGTGAGACCGTTCACATGTGCAAAGTTACTCACATGTCTGTGTGTAAATTATTCTCAATCTAGCACGTTTCAAGACACTATTAAATAATAGTGATATAACTATTAGTATATTTAATCTTTCTTTACTGAAAATTGATTACTGACTCCATTTCTAACCAATTTTCAATGAGTTTCTCCCTATATTTTCAACATGATATTTTTTAATGTTATAGTTAGTAGAAAATATGGATTCAGCAAAATCAGATTATATTTGGACTAATTTAATGGAAATTAACGTATATCAGAAATTGAATTGCAATAAACTGTCATATTTATCAATGCTCTTTTCCTGTGAAATAGTAAGTGCTAAACATAAACACTGCATTAAACCTCCCAAACCACTTAACATATGGCTAAAACTGAATGTTAAGTGCATTACTGCAAGTAACTGCTAATTAGATCCCTTTGACATTACTGCAATATATTGGCTGATTACAGATTCTAAGTTCACTCTTGGGACATGTCTGTTTTCTGATGGTTAGAGACTCTTCCATTACAGTTAGAACACAACTATAAGCAAAATAATAAAAGTTATATTTTATGATTTAGTGAGTAAAATATTTCATTACAGTATTTCAGAATTTAATGTCTTTCAGGCACTCTGCAAAACTGGAACTACACAAATAATAGAAAAGGCAGCAGTTGTATGTAGGCATTCTTGAGTATTACTGTCATGAGTACAACAGATGCGTAGGCAGATAGTCGTGTATGTCCAGAGTTCTAGACTTATTTCATATCCCCTAGCAGTAAAATCTAGTTACTGTAGATACCATTCCTATTGCCACACAGTTTCTTCTTTATAAGCATATTCAAAGCTTCATAGATTCTAAGATTGCGTGATCTAGTATGACTTTCTGTATAACACAGTCCATAAGCAGACATCTCAATTTCTTCATACCTGCATGTCAATCTCTTATCTATTCCCATTAATAGACAAACACTTTAAGCTCAGGTCTACAGTAGGACTTTTATTTTGAAATACCGCCCCCTAGGTTGAATTTATAAGCAGAGCATCCACACTACCAAGTCTGTTATTTGGAAATAATGAGTCATGGAAATTGAAATCTGTACTCCTGCTTTTCATCAGGAGTAATGCTAATTCCAAAATAGATATTTCAAAATAACGGCAGTGTGGATGCTCCGGTGCCACTATTCTGAAATAATTACTCCCCAGAATAATTTCAACAAATTACTCCCCAGTGCTTCCTGGGCTCTAAGTCTGAGGTAGAGCACCCACATTAATGGAGCCTGCCTCAGACTAATTTCGATGCTTTCCTGTAGTATGGAGACACTAGTTCGAATTTGTTAAATCAGGAGTTATTAAGCCAAATTTGCTAATTTTGAAATAGTTTCCTAGTGTAGACATGGCCTTGGGTTTGTAATAATATTCATCTCCAGAAGACACTGGAGATGAGAGAAAATTGCTTTAAACAGCTAATTTATATATGTTTGTAGAAATATGAACTATTTTTCTGGTTTCCATAAACAGAGGCAGCAGATAATGAAATAAATTCAAATGGTTTATTCAGTGAAAATAGGGCTCCAAAATTGCCATATAATTGGTCTCTGTATCACCTGCACTGCATATTGAGTTCACAGACAAATAATTATGTCTTAATATGAAAGAGATAAAAAATAAATGTATAATACATGACAACTATCTGCCATGATCAGAGCAGATAGTTTCCTTTAATTCAATGGGCTCCTAGAAAATTCTTACTGCTTACAAACAATAGCTAATAGACCATAGTATGTGTTCTGCCATCATGCATTTGTTTTTCAAAATTTGACTAAATTGGTGGTTGTATTTCACTCTACCATAGCCCAAGAAAGCAATAAAGATTATCATTCTGACTTCAGAAACTGAGCCTGTTTTGTCTCATTTCCCTCCTCACTGCAGGTCTTGGTCCTAAGAGAGAATGAAACACACTATTTCCTTTAAAAAAAAGCAAGTTAGTGGAGGCTCTCTCTTTTTATTTGTCCCTTTCTTGGCATGGAATAGGTTTGAAGGTTGTTTCAATGTTTTCCAGAAGTACAAAATCATATCTGCACAGCTTCCACCTGCATCAATAGACAAGGGGAGAGAATACACTTTCAGTACAAAAAGATTTCCTATTTTAAATTCATGTTCAAAATACTATTTGAATGATTAATTCCTTAAGAAAATATGCTCAGAATTAAGGGAACAAGTCTTTCTGTATCAGTTTACTGCATGTTCCTTGGGTAATATGCTGCGTGGTGTTGTGGGAAGGAGTGAAACTGTCCTATGAGTTAGACCAATAAAGATAGGCATTGTCATTCAGTCTGGGGTGGATTTAGTCTTTATTCAAACTGTCTTCTTGAATGGACTGGCTCTGGCACAGAATAGACAATTCTTAGGAAACCAGTAGGGTTGAATATTTTGTTCCCCTGCCCACAGAGTATAAAGGTGTCTTTCTAGCTGGGGCTAGGCTAGTTAAGAGACATGTGTGATGTAATCCTTCCTTACCATTCTCCAAAGGAAGAGTTATGGTTGTTATAAGTGAATGAAGCAATGCAAAACTAAGTCACCCTCTTTCCTCTTGGTTCTTTTGGCAATATCTGCATATGGGATAAGTTTTTATAATGGGATGGGTTTTGGAGGATGACATTAAGAAGAGGAAAAAATGTACAGCTTCTCTGGTTATTTCATTATTTAACATTTTTTCCCCCAGTCAAGTACACTTCTACCCACTTGTGAGTGAAGGGATGGTTGTACAGAACAGTGAACTGAAGACTGAGGGAAGACAAATGAATAGATGTTATAGATGGAGTGGTTCCCTCTGATTTTATTAGAATCTAACCTCTTCTGAGCTGTATTCTGCAGAATTTCACCCAGTCGTTTCTGCATCAAAGCCATAACTTCCAGTTAAGCTAAAGCATATTTTTTAATAATGCTTTAATTGTCTGTGGAACAGGAGAGAAGCGATGCCTGCATATGGAGCCTTCAGCATTTAATCATCTAGAGAGCCTCACAAAAGACCTTCAAAGAGCTCCCAGCACAGCTTCCAGGTGAAGCTGCAAGAACAAATCATTATGTACAGATTTATCAAGGTTTACTCTGTGTATACCTTGTATTAGACAGTGCTGTAATTGTAATGTACCTGCAGATAGTATGTACCTGCACACAGAAGTACAATGCTGGAACAAATGCTGGATTAAGACAGCAATGTGTGATTATAGATGCTTTTTCCAATATGACCTGCCAATTCATAACTGGGATTTTTACCTGGTGAAGATACATTTCTTATCCAAGGGAGAGAAAACATTACACAGCTAACTCTGCAAGCTCCACTTTGGAGTTTGATCTCTTCATGGGAACATCTAGAATACATGACTCCATCGACAGAGCCATGTAAAATAGTTTACTCGGCATAGTCAATGAAGTGGGGATTTAAAGAATCCCCGCTTTATTAAAATAAAAATGGCTGCTGCGCTGTGCCAACGATCAGCTGATCCGGCACAGCGTGGCAGTCTAGACGCGTTGCGGTCAACAAGGGAAGCCTTTGTTGACCGCTCTGGTATGCCTCGTGAAACTCTACATCTTTTGAGAGTGTCCATTATTTCAAAATATAATGGGCTCGCTATTACAATGTCCCTGTAAATCTCATTCTATGAGGAGTAAGGGACATTTCAGAATAGCAATTTATTTCAAAATAAGTGCTCTGTAGACTTAGTAAGCTATTTCAAAATAACATCAAAATAAGATATGCAATTTGTGTAGCTCAAATTGCGTATCTTATTTTGACCTATGGTGCAGTGTAGACACACCCCAATTGTCCCCTATTAGCATACTGCCACGGGTTTTTCACCCCTGCACCTGTGCCCTTTTTAAATCTAATTTTTGCTGTATGAATATTTCAGACCTTTTAAGTATTATCACTTTAGCTGGTTATGGATTTATGTAATTATGTCTAGCTACATTAAGTGAATATGTGTAGTCACACTAATTAGCTGTATTTATGGAATTACGATGAGCACTTATGTAATTATAGCATATAAAGGCATCATAAAATCTGTACTGAAATTATTTTGAAATAATCAGTTTGACCCAACAGACAGACACCTGGAAAAAAAGCCACTACAGTAGCTCAGAGTAGGGATGTTAAATATCGGTTAATTGAATAGTCGATTAACCTCACGAATTCTTATCGGTTAGTCGACTATTCTATAGTCCCCTGTGGTGGGGCTGGCAGCCAGTGCATTCCAGCCCTGCTCTCGGGGAGCCCCCTGCCACCCCACACTGCTGCCTTTTTACCAGAGGCAGCAGCACGGGGTGCCAGGTGAGAGCTGGTCCATGAGGGGAACTAGTTTAAAAACCAGCTCCCCTTTGCAGACCAGCTGCCTGTCACCCTGCACTGTAGCAGCCCCTGTCCAGGGGGTGGGGTCTGAGCTCTCGGACTTGGCACAAGCCAGAACTGAGCCGGGCTGCCTGCCCATCTAGCTCCTCATACACTTTAAATGCAGAGCCACAGCGGGGGTAGGTCCCAGACCCAGCGCAAGCTGGGACTGAGCCAGGCTGCTGGCCAGCCTGATAAAAAATTACTGCCGGGGGGGTGGGGATGCGTGTAGTCTATAACATTAACCAATAAGCTTTTGCATATCGGTTAATTGACTAGACTATAACATCCCTAGCTCAGAGCCCTCCCCATCCAGTGTCACATTGGAGATATTTGCTATAAGCAATTGCAGATGGGCAGCGTGCATTCTCTGCCACTATAATTCAGCTGTAACCGCCAGAGCTGCAGGTCCTTTAAATCACCATCAGAGCCCCGGGTGGAGTGGGCTGGGCATCACAAAAGGGCTGGCTGGGGTAAAATAGCCCTAGTTCTGCCCCATACTCCCACAGATCTACCTTTGTGGGGGCCCAGAGTCACACCCACACACACTTTACCTAGAGCTCGGCAGCTCTGTTGGAAGCACTGTTAATCCCCATCTTCTCCAATTTAACTACTTTCTTTACAGTCTACCACATCATTAATATACAGTGTTACTCCACCACCTTTATCTTCATTTCTGACTTTCCTGACCTGCACATTCCCTTCAATATCTGTGTTCCCATCATTACTATAATTCCGTCATGTTTCTGTTATAATATTCTGCTTCCCTATAACACCTATATACCCCTTATACCATTATTTCTAGTTCCTTCATTTTGTTACTCAGTCACCTTGCATTGGTGTACAGACACTTTAGTTGTTTCTACTTGGCGTCGCCCAGCTACCCAGGGGTCACCCAATGAAATTAATAAGTAGCAGGTTTAAAATAAACATAAGGAAGTATTTCTTCATTCAATGCACAGTCAACAGTGGAACTCCTTGCCAGAGGATGTTGTGAAGACCAGGATTTAATAGGGTTCAAAAAAGAAGACCTAGATAAATTCACAGAGGTTAGGTCCCTCAATGGCTATTAGCCAGGATGGGTAGGAATGTTGTCCTTAGCCTCTGTTTGTCAGAAGCTGGGATCACTTAATGATTCCTTGTTATGTTCATTTCCTCTGCAGGCACCTATCATTGGCTACTGTCACAAGACAAGATACTGTGCTAGATGGACATATACCTATTTCATAGAACTGGAAGGGATCTTGAGAGGTCATTGAGTCTAGTCCCCTGCCCTCACAGCAGGACCAAGTACCATCCCTGATAGATTTGCCCCAAATGGCCACCTCAAGGATTGAATTCATAACCCTGGGTTTAGTAAGCCAATGTTCAAACCACTGAGCTATCCCTCCCCCTAACTTTTAGTCTGAGCCACTACGGCCATTCTTATGTTCTTTGTCTAATTAAGTACAATCATTCTACTGCCAATAATATCAATGACACTATCTTTCCTCTGGATTCCTTTCTCTTACTATCTGTTGTTCTTTTATCCATTGCTCTGTCCTCTTATTTGACTTTCCTCCTGCTCAGTATTAGATTCAGGTATGGTGATTAAATGAATATCTCCCAACCATCTTCCCCAAATTCTTTTAATTGTTTATACCAGCTTCCATCCCAGAAGTCTATTTTCCTTCCTACTCAAAAGGTATCCATTCCATGAGAACAGTACTCAGTCTGTGAATACCTCACAGTGGTTGAACATCCCAAAGTCCTCTTTATAACATCACTGTCCACTGTTGATAATCAGAATCTTGCCCCACCTTCACTCTTCTCCTCTAGAAACAGGGAGATCCCCACTAAAAATCATTTGAATTATTGTGGATTCTTTTCTGCTCTCATTAGGATCCTCTTCAGCCTCAGGCCCACATGTGGTATCTTAAGGCCTGGCAGACAGCATACTCTTCTGTTCCATAAAACAACCACACATGCCCCTTACAAATTTCCACACAAACTCCTCTGTTTTCAGCTCTGTTTGCTGGCTATTGTGCATTGCAGCTTTTGCACTGCTGACTGGCTGCTGTGATAAGTCCATTAATCTGGACTCCACTGTGAGCAAAGGCTCTGCTTCTCTTACAGCACACTGCCTCCTCTGAGTCTCTGCAAACAGAAGCCAAACTAACAAGCAAGGAAGCTCTCAAGAACTTGTTCATTGCTTCTAAAGAACAGGAACGTGTGTACCTTCCCTTCCAACAGCTCTCCCCTCAAGTTCCCCTTTTTCCAACTTTGATGGCTGGATTTTGTGCCACTGGCTGCTTGGCTACCTTTATAGCCCCCCAATCACAGCTCTGCTGTGATGTAAAACTCTGCTTCTCTCACAACCAGGTGAGCCAACAGACTCATCAGACCACTGAACAAGATGAGGGGGGAGGCTTTGCACTCCTGGAAGGGGCGGGGCCTCAGGCAGAATCTGAGGGAGGGGGGCATCTGGCCTTCAGTTCTGCCTGGACCATGCCCCATTTCCCTTAGTGCAAACTTGAGAGCACCACCCAGGGCTCTGCAGCATGATGCACATGGCTCCAGCAGTGATTTAAAGGGCCCAGTGCTCCAACTGCCACCACTGCCATAGTTGTGGCCGTCCAGCTTCCCCTTTGCCCTCCCCAGTCAGTGGGACTACTCATAGCACACTGCCCCTACCAACCTCTGCATCCTGAAAACAAAAAATAAATGAGCATGCAAGCCACAAGCTCTCTCTCAAGAACTCATTGCCCCCCAAAGAACAGAGGCTTGCCTCTCTTCTCCTTCAACAGAGCTCTAGTCAAATGTCCCTGATTTCAGCTCTATTTGCTGGCTCCTGTGTGCTCTTGGTTTCATTTTTTGGTGTTTTATCACAGTTGTTCACATTTCACTTAAAAACACAAAATATTTCTGGAGGGCAGGGAAGGAGATGACATAATTCTCTCACTGTCAAGCTATATGCAACTGAAAACAGGATCGTATTGGATCCTAACATTAAAATAATGGTCCAGGTGAAACTCAGAGTAAAATTAATGGGAGTTCCAAGCATCAACAAGAACATTACAATGGCCATATTGGATCAGACCAGCTGTCCATTGAGCTGGTATTCCTGTCTTCTGACAGTAGCCAGTTCAGGGATCAGAATGGAAATGAAAGGAATAGGCAATTTGTCCGATGATCCATCTCCTGTTTGCCAATCCAGCTTCTGGCAGTCCACAAATAAGAGTGTGAGGTAACACTGAGATTGGGCAGTCTATTTATGGTCTGCTGACTCTACCAAATTACTCAATAATTTACCAAATCTTGTTTTATGGTTGTTGGACAGTAAAATATTTATATTAATTTAGGTCTTATGGTCTCTCTCACTGTAAATGCTTTTAAAGTAAAATCATTCTAGCTCTTCTCAGAGTAAAATATCTACTTCCTTCATGATACTAATTAGGCCTGGTCTACACAGTTTTTGAGCTGATATAATTATTTCAATTAGATGGGTTTTTTTAACCAAAATAGTCCTATCCGTACAAGCCATGCTGCTATAAAGGTGCCTAATACCAGAATAGCTTATCCTCTAAATGTATAGGGGTAGGCTGTATCCGTATAAGCACCTTACTATCAATATGCTATCCACTTTAGGGAACTGTACATCTTTAGCTATGCTGGTTTCAAATAAGTATAGTTAAAGTGGTACAAAAGCTTTGCAGACAATCCTGTAGGGTGCAACAACACTGCACCCATAGGTCGAAATAAGATATGCAATTTGAGTTATGCAAATTGCAAATCTTATTTCAAACTAATTTCAAAATAAACTACTATTCCAAAACATCCCTTAACCCTCACGGAACAAGGGTTACAGGGACGTCAGAATTGTAAGCCCATTATTTCAAAATCTATTTCAAAATAACAGGCTGGTTCAAAAGACATGGAATAGCTATTTTGGGATAAGAACATAAGAACAGCCATACTGGGTCAGACCAAAGGTCCATCTAGCCCAGTAGCCTGTCTGCCGACAGTGGCCAGCACCAGGTGCCCCAGAGAGGGTGGACCGAAGACAATGATCAAGCAATTTGTCTCCTGCCATCCCTCTCCAGCCTCTGACAACAGAGGCCAGGGACACCATTTCTTTCCCCTGGCTAATAGCCTTTTATGGACCTAACCTCCATGAAATTATCTAGCTTCTCTTTAAACTCTGTTCTAGTCCTAGCCTTCACAGCCTCCTCTGGCAAGGAGTTCCACAGGCTGACTGTGCACTGTGTGAAGAAGAACTTTCTTTTATTAGTTTTAAACCTGCTACCCATTAACTTCATTTGGTGTCCTCTAGTTCTTCTATTATGGGAACTAATAAATAACTTTTCTTTATTCGCCCTCTCCACACCACTCATGATTTTATATACCTCTATCATATCCCCCCTCAGTCTCCTCTTTTCTAAACTGAAAAGTCCCAGTCATTTTAACGTCTCTTCATATGGGACCCGTTCCAAACCCCTAATCATTTTAGCTGCCCTTTTCTGAACCCTTTCCAAGGCCAAAATATCTTTTTTGAGGTGAGGAGACCACATCTGTACACAGTATTCAAGATGTGGGCATACCATAGTTTTATATAGGGGCAGTAAGATATTCTGTGTCTTATTTTCTATCCCTTTCTTAATAATTCCTAGCATCCTATTTGCCTTTTTGACAGCCGCTGCACACTGTGTGGAAGTTTTCAAAGAACTGTCCACGATAACTCCAAGATCTCTTTCCTGATTTGTCATAGCCAGATTAGCCCCCATCATACTGTACGTATAGTTGGGGTTATTTTTCCCAATGTGCATTACTTTACACTTATCCACATTAAATTTCATTGGCCATTTTGTTGCCCAATCACTCAGTTTGGTGAGATCTTTTTGGAATCCCTCACAGTCTGTTTCTGTCTTGACTATCCTAAACAGTTTGGTATCATCTGCAAACTTTACCACCTCACTGTTTACCCCTTTCTCCAGATCATTTATGAATAAGTTGAACAGGATTGGTCCCAAGACTGACCCTTGGGGGACACCACTAATTACCCCTCTCCATTCTGAAAATTTACCATTTATTCCTACCCTTTGTTTCCTGTCTTTTAACCAGTTCTCAATCCATGAAAGGACCTTCCCTCTTATCCCATGGCAATGTAATTTACACAAGAGCCTTTGGTGAGGGATCTTGTCAAAGGCTTTCTGAAAATCCAAGTATTCTATATCTAATGGATCCCCCTTTTCTGCATGTTTAACCCCTTCAAAGAACTCTAATAGATTAGTAAGACATGATTTCCCTTTGCAGAAACCATGTTGACTTTTGCCCAATAAATTATGTTTTTCTACGTGCCTCACAATTTTATTCTTTACTATTGTTTCGACTAATTTGCCCGGTACTGAAGTTAGACTTACCGGTCTGTAATTGCCAGGATCGCCTCTAGAGCCCTTTTTAAATATTGGTGTCACGTTGGCTACCTTCCAGTCATTAGGTACGGAAGCCGATTTAAAGGATAGGTTACAAACCACAGATAATAGTTCAGCAATTTCCCATTTGAGTTCTTTCAGAACCCTTGGATGAATGCCATCCGGTCCTGGAGATTTGTTGACACTTAAGATTGAAAATTAAGATTGAAAATTAAGTTTTTCTATTTGTTCCAAAACCTCCTCTAATGACACTTCAATCCGGGACAGTTCCTCAGATTCATCACCCACAAAGGACGGTGCAGATTTGGGAATCTCCCTAACGTCCTCAGCCATGAAGACTGAAGCAAAGAAATCATTTAGTTTCTCCGCAATGGCTTTATTGTCCTTGATTGTTCCTTTTATATCTCGATTGTCTAGGGGACCCACAGGTTTTTTAGCAGGCTTCCTGCTTCTAATGTACTTAAAAAACATTTTGTTATTTCTTTTTGAGTTTTTGGCTAGCTGTTCCTCAAAATCTTTTTTTGCTTTTCTTATTACATTTTTACACTTGATTTGACAGTGTTTATGTTCCTTTCTATTTATTTCACTGGGATTGGACTTCCACTTCTTGAAAGATGCCTTTTTGTCCCTCACTGCTTCTTTTACATGGTGGTTAAGCCACGGTGACTCTTTTTTAGGTTTCTTACTATGTTTTTTAATTTGGGGTATACATTTAAGTTGGGCCTCTATTATGGTGTCCTGAAATAGCACTGCAGACTAGATGTACCCTTAGAAAGAGAGCCACAGGAAATCCATAATGAAGAAAATAAGAATTATCTTGCTCATTCCACCCTCTCCTCTTCCTGAAAACCTCATCAAATGAAATCTTAATTGGGAATTTCATGGGACAGCCAGCACCTCAAAACCTTTTTTTTTTTCTAGCCTGTTTCTTTGCTTACATGTTTTACATTTTGTCTTGCCATTTGCACACAGGAAATTACTTTCATCTTCAATCCCTATTATTCTTTGTATACAGTGCAAGTTATTGTTGACATATTTTATTCCACAAAGCTGCTGATGAAATAGAAAGTTGCATTGTTTGAGATAGCCATGGTTCTAATTGGCTGTATAAAGCACCATAGGGTGGGAGGGCTAGCTCAGTGGTTTGAGCATTGGCCTGCTAAACTCAGCAGTGTGAGATCCATCCTTGATGGGGCCCACTTAGGGATCTAGGACAAATCTATTAGGGATGGTACTTGGTCCTACCATGAGGACAGGGAGCTGGACTCAATGACCTCTCAAGGTCCCTTCTAGCTCTATGAGATAGGGATGTCTCCATATAATCTAGTACTGAAAAAATTGTCTAGGAATCAGGAACTTCTGAGTTCTAGAGTAAAATTTTCAGAAGTGCCTACATGACTTAGGTTAGGAGCATAGGAGCTTGTCTACATTGCAAATTACTGAGTGATAAGTAAAAGTATCAATCTGTATTGCGCCATTTTGCTGCACAGTAACATTCTACATCAGTGGGGAGCAACCTAAGCTAGTGAATGACCCTCCTTTATTTTAGTGGCTGCAAGATTGTCATAACAGGATAGGGTAGTTTAACTAAATGCACTTGTGTACCTAGATTTTGCAGGGTGTGTCAAATGACCTGTAGCAGCAGTTTGATAGGATGCAGAGGTAGGGTTGCCAGATGGTTTCAACAAAAATACTGGACATACTTGACATTACATCACAATCTACATTACATCTTATTTAGAAAATATCGGACATTTATATTTTCTCATTTATATTTTCTCAATTTGTTTCCCGAACAGAAAGCTCAAATACTGGACTGCCCAGTTCAAAACCAGACACCTGGCAACCCTATGCAGAGGAGGAGCATGACTCTCATAAAGTTGTGTGCAATCAGCACGCACCTCACTTCTTTTTTCTCCCCTCCAGATCACACCTTTTCTCTCTGTCCAGTCCCCACCTGATACCAGGGCCTTTTCTCTCTCCTCAGTTTCTCTCTGGCTGATGGGGGCCTTTTCTCTCTCCCCAGTCCCCTTCCCATTTACCAGGGGCCTTTCCCCCCCATTCACCCTCCTAGCTGCCAGGGGCCTTTTCTCTCCTCCCAGTCTCCACATGGCAGCCAGGGTCCTTTTTTCTCCCCCCCCCCCCCAGTCTCCGCCAACCCCCCAGGAGCCTTTTTTCTTCCCCCCTCCAGTGCTGCAGCCAAGAGCCTCAGCCCTGCTAGCCACTCCCTTGGTGGTATGCCTGCCCCCAGTGGACACTCTTCAGGATAGCTCTCCCGTGTGAGCTTGCTGCCTCCGTTGGCCACTCTCAGCATTGTATCCCTCCAAAATGCTTCTCCCTTTCCACGTTATGGAAAACAGTCCCATTTCCGGTGCTTCTAATTTTCCTGGCACAACCAAATCCTGACTTTGCTTTAAGTTAGGAATTTGGTGGTCCTAGCTCTTATTGTTTAGGAGGAGTCCTTGAACAAATGGACTTACAGACAGACACACAGACAGAAGCACAAATCTCTAATATATATATATATATATATATATATATATATATATATATATATAGAGAGAGAGATGCATTATACCCAAATTTCCACAAACCGTCCAATGTATAATTTTCCAGAAATGCCTCAATCAATCTAGTTTTCAAATATCCCCTTTACCAAATAGCTACTTACCTTTCAGGATCTGTAATAGATCTTAGCCTCATTCGGAGAATCCTGAGCTTATATTTTGGGCCTATTAGAGTCCTTGTAGAAAAAGTCAAAGAAATTCTTGATATTTTTTCAAAATCTTCATAAAATCCAGCAAGGACACTGGCTTGTCTGTACTGCTGAAATGTAGCAGCTTCACTAAAGAGAAAGTATAATACATTATTATCTGAGTCAAATCTACTGTTATTAAAAATATTACTTTTGGTTAAGTTGTCTTGTGGTTAGGTTCAGAACTGGGAGTCAGAAGATCTGGAGCCATATCCCCTGGTATATTCAGTCACTTAACACCACATTAAATGTGTAAACTGGCTATGGGACAGAGAAAAGGAGATGTGACCAGGATACCACTATCCCATACTAATCACAGGTTGAGTTATCAACTCAGTAAGATAGTTTTCATTTGATGTACATTAGAGTATCAGTTAGGCTGCTTTAAGCTAACCAATGGGTACCAGCCCAGCACACAGGTGCAAAGGGATCTGTGCAGTTCAAAGGTGACTTTTAAGCCACAATTTAACGTGCATACACTCCTTAACACTCTATGTACTGTGCAGAACAGCCAGAACCAGAATCTAGCCCCTAGCTTTTATTCTGCCTCTGCTAAAGACATCTGCAAGACTTTGGTAACTCTTTTAGGGACTAAATTTCAAAACCAGATATGTGACATTTGCAATAAAACATACTCCATGGTGTGCCTGCCGTTCTGCCTGAAAAAAAGCAGCAGAATGGCTGTTGCGCAAGAGAGGGTTTTGCGCAAAAAGGAGCAGTGTAGATGGCTCCTTTTTGTGAAAAAGTCCCTTGCGCAAAAATGGTGGCTCATTAAGTGTGCAAATGAGGCACGGCGATATTCACCGCTTCGCCTCATTTGCATATTTTCTTGTGCAAGAGGGGGCAGTCTAGACGTAGCCTATATGTTAGTGGCATCCATTTTTATATTAGATCTGCCAGTGAAAGGGAACATGATAAATTACTAGATACATTATGGCTTTTCATTTTTACCCAAAAGCAGAACCAATCTCAAATGATACTCTGCTATGCAAGACTGTCCTATATTTTACCCAACTCGGCATTTACATTAACAGAATTTTTAATGGTTTTCTTCTTTTTTTTTAAATCTATCTCAGTAGATGCTGCTGAAAGCTAAGGCAGCTCTAGATAAATAAAAAATACAAAACCTGTTGAGTAAAACATGACTTACCTATTAACTTTTGATTCTATTGTGTTTCCAGCATTATTTGTTATTTTAATTCTAATGAAACCTCTCCTAATGCTTTTGTTCCATGTAATAAAATCCACAAAGTAGTTATACACTGCAAAACAGAAACAGAAAATAAGATTCAAAGGTTGAACTCGTCGTCATAAATATAATTCCTGTTCTCTCCCTATTAAAATTACTCATTGGATGAGGTGATGACTGATTATCTCTCTCTTCTGGATACTGGTTCCTTCATTCCTTCAGAGCTATGGGCATGTCTACACTAGGAAATGATTTAGAAATAACTTATATCAAAATAATAACTCCCAAAATAACTATTTTGAAATAAGCTTATTCCCCAAGAAAAGCAGGAGTTATTATTTCAAAAAAACCAGCCCCTTATCATATATATAGTAGCCCAATGTCTGTGACTCTGTAACACTGAAACACTGGCTGTTCCCTCTGGGCGGCGCTGTTGCCTCCCACCATGGCGTTTGGCTGACTTCTGCACCACTCAGCCAGGGCGCCATGCTGGAGCAAGTGGCGCAAGCGGCTGTTTGGGGTCCGTGCTCTCCATGCATCACGGGAGTGCTGCATGGGGAGCATGGGGCCTGGATGAGCGTGCATCCCCGACGGAGACAGAGGAGATCGGAGAGAGAGTGAGAGGCAGAAGGTGGAGGAGAGCTGAGAGAGAGAGGGGGAGGCAGTAGGAGGAGGAGAGAGAGAAAGAGACACGGAGCGAGAGACCGGAGGCTCAGGAGAGAAGACCGACGTGGAGGAGAGACCTGAAAATCCCATCTTATGACGGGCTAATTGGCTAGTTTCGAAATAACAGGCTTGGTGGTGTGGACACTCTGCTTGTTGTTTTGAAATAAGGGGAGTATATTTCCCTAGTGTAGACATGCCCTAAGAGGCTACTAATTAAAAGTAGTTTCCATATGATGGCTATTTGGAGTTCTGTAAAGAAAGCCGATGGTTTTCACCAGTTCTTAGAAGAAAAAGGTCCTGTCACTGGTCCTAAGCACTTCCTCATGGCCTCACACTGCAAGTGGGTCTTTTGGCCTCCTCTAGGCCAAAAGTGCTAGTATAGCCCATTACATCCCATATCACAAAATAAACATCACTATTAGTATGAAGAGTCTGATCCTGCATTCCATTACTCAACCAAAACTCTATTCACTTCAGTGGGAGTTCTGCCTGACAAAGGAATTGGGGTCACTTTGTAACTGCCTTCTTTGCTGGCCGCCTCCAGAGAGAGAGTGATTGAGAATGTTGCAAAACCACCAAGTCACCTCTGGAAGGCCCATTTCCAGAAAATAGTTGAGGTCCATTGTCAGAATGCTGGAGGACACTGGACTGCATTGCTTCTGCCAATACAGTACGTGTTGTGTGGATAATCAGAGGAAAAGAAACTATTTTGGGCTGTTATATTTTTTTCAGCACTAAAGTCAGTTACAACTATTTTGTATATTTTGTTTGCTCAAAAAACAAATCTCATTTTATATAAATGTTTGAAGTTTGTTTTCCCTATGTATGTCTTGTGTTTTTAGTTTGATCATCTCTTGTTTATTTCTTAGTTTCCTTTATTTGTTTCCTCAGTAATATTTTTCCTTTTCAAATTCCTAGGGATTAACATAGGCTTCACTAAGTCATTACTTTCCTGACTCATTTATTGATATAATTTCTCTGTTGGTTCTAGTTTATTAGTACTTCACTGTGCCAAGCTGCGGCAGGGCTTCTTTTTTCCACCACATGTGTTTTGCTTATAATATGTGCAGTACAACCATGTACCTTTCCTTTCCCAACTAAGCAAGTTCTCTCACCCAGCCTCTCCTGTGTAACTAACCAGCCTAATTCTCTGGCTTCACTTTCCCTCCTGACAGCCAATGTTCCCTCAATTTTTTCCATACACGTGCAGAATAAATTTTCATATGTGCACCAATACTAGAAACACATGCTGCCAGCTGTGGGAGCTGTGGATATCTGTTAATCAGCTTGGTGGCATTTAAATTTCTCCTGGGTGACCGTCCAAGCACTCAGCCTACAGGGAACACAGCTTGACAGTCATCTTTCCCCATTATCCAAAGAAGCCACATTTCTTTCTCTTTCCAGTTCAGCTCACTCGGTGCTTACTATTCTGCCCAGATCATCCTGCTCCTTTCTCCATTCTATACACTGGCACTTAAACTGATTGTTTACATTCTTTTTATTGTAGTGTAGGAACAGAGTTCAACATGTAATCAAGAACTTCATGTTTTCTGGATCAGTTTATAATCAGTGACAAGTTTAGTAAGTGTAAAAAAGAAATAAATGGTCAGTCACTTACTACAAAATGGTTCGTGGGCTGAAGTATCAAAATAAGCCTTCGTTTCTGGAGGATCTTTTTGGATTAAATAGTTTTTCCACTTATCAGCATAATAACCTGAAATCCAAATTTTATAAATCCAATATGAAATTACTGAGAAAAATAGCAACAAATACAAAGGAGGAAATTACTGAAGGTTATAAAATTTAACTTATTTGTGCAGTTTGGGAAAGAAAACTGATCTGGAAAATATAAAAATCATCCAACCAATCCAATAGGTAATATATATCCTTTCGGTTTTTGGTAGGCCACTTAACATACTTTTCCTGCTATATTAAGGTCATAAAATTTGTCATTTTGGATTAGAGCAGGGGACCACCTTATCTAGTATCTTATTTCTAAAATGACCATTACCAACTGCTTCAGAGAATGCAAGCAACCCTATACTGAACAATAATGGAAAAGTTCCAGAGGTAAAGTTTCTTCCTATTCTTTTAATAAATTATTGGTCGGCTTATCACTGAATTAAGAGGGTTGATATGCATCCTAAGAATGTTGTGGGACGGGGAGGAGTTATCCCATGTAATGTATTTGTGGATATATTTTAACTTATAAATATTTAATCCTCTTATACTCAATGTAAAAAAGTGTTTCTATTTTACCCATTTTTTAATTTGTTGCCAGTCAGTCTCATTGGTTGTCTCCTTATTCTTGTGCTATGAAAGAGGGTACATGGGTATGCCTGATTTAATGTCTTTACCATTCATATTTTGCATATTTCTATCACGACTCTCTTATTCATCTCCTCTCTAAATGAAACTGTCCCAATCTTCTCCATCTCTTCCTAACCTTATATTTCTACAAGATTCTAATTATTTTTTTTGTTTGCCATACTATTTCAGACTAGAAAGTTTATATGGTTTTAACCCCTGCAATAAATCTAGAGGCCTTTAAAAAAGCAGTCATAACATTAAAAATTTAGATTATTTTTTGATGCTAGGTATCTCTGCAAGCAAATCCCTTCCACAGATCCTGTCAGTGTCTCCTGTAACATTTACAGCAGGCTACAGTATCGAGACAAAGCCTAAGCTACCCAAGAAACAGCTATATTCAATGAAGAGACTGCAGGGAAAAATTCACAAATACATTATTCGTCCATCCAACTTACAAAACAGACACCACCAAGTAACTCTTACCCAGTATTGGACATGACATTGGTTGAAAAGCTTCACAGTTGATACATTTTCCACTCTTATAATTAAAGTATGAATCACAAGGGTACGTTGTTATGTTGCAACTCTGTCGCAAGGAAGACAGGAACAGGAAAACAGATCTCTGATGGTCACATTTAAAATACTGAGTTCCTTTCATTCAAAAAGAAAAATGAAATATGAAAGGAATATGTATTGAATTATTTGTTCCCAAAGAGAAAAAATGTTAGCCACACAACAAAATAATCATATTTCAGTTCTTGCTAATTACTAAATTATTCCCTACTGTTCAGGGTTTTGCCTTTTTGAAAAAAATCAGATGGGGAAGAAGGTTGGCTTATGGCTTATTTGGCTACCAGCTTTCAGCAATGGAGAGTGGATTTATATATATCCAAAAATAAAAGATGAGGAATTAAAGAGGAGCTGCTAGAGTATACAGTTGCAAAATAAAGGGACAGTGTACGTAGAAAAAGTATTGTACTAAGCTCTCCTTCAAAATTTAGATGTACTGGAATTAAACATGGGCCCAAGTTAAAAGGGGTCAAATTTCCCTTCCCATGGAAGGGAGCTCAGGGAGAGAGACCTTGTGGGAACATCTCATCAAAATCCCCTCATGCTGTTCTTATGGGGGTCAAGTTCCCTTCTCCCCACAAATTAGGCTGTAAGATCTTTCCATAACACTGCAGATACCAGGGAATCCTAAGGGATTCTCAAGCATCCAGGGTCTCCATACAGGGCCCTTCATAACAGTTCCAGTCCCCTGTGGTCCCACATATCCTTAACAGTGGGACACTGCTACTAGGAACTCTCCCTGGTCACAGCTGCCCAAGGAACATCCCCTCTGCAAAACCTGTCTTCAGAAAGTCAATAAAGCAAAAATAGAAAAGGCAATAATAGAAAAAGAAGGGAGAGGAAAGAAAAAAATGTACCTGTCAATTGCAGTGCAAGTGCTTATGAGGCTAAATGAGTGGGCTGGAAGTGCCCCATAATTAGCTTTAGATGTCAATGACATGCTAAATGTAAGGAAGACTCATTTTATAATGGCCCATCCACAAAACTTTATAATAATCTAATCTAATCTATCTAAGGTGCTACAGAACTATTCATTTTTCAAGTTACAGTCTAACATGGTAACCCTATTGTCTATACTGTAAGTAATAAGATACTGCTGGTGTTTTGGTCTGAGATGTGAGATGCCTCTTCTATCTGATCAGAGGGAGCTTTTTTTTTTGGGGGGGGGTGTCAAAATCTAGGTAGCAGTATGTGAGGACTAATTCTGATTTGTGCAATAGCAGAGTGTTAAAGAATAAGGATATGTTTGGCTCAGCCATCCCAACAGTTCTATACATGCAAACCTCACGGAGTTCACTTTTGTCTAGCCAAACCTTAGCTGATTAACTATAGACATCTTCTGCCCTCCTCTTTTCTGAATTAAAATGAACATGTTTCTATTTACCACCAAACACTGTTTGTGGACAGCCAGGCTGATCTGTTCCTCCATTTGGATAGAAATCGATATTTCCTAGAGGCTTCCTGTAGCCTAGAGCTAAAGTAAAAACATTTGGGGTAATAAAGTACATCAAGCAAATTTTCAAATGAAGAATCTATAATTACACAAGAATGTTTAATAAGGCTTAGCAGTAAATAGTTTCTGGAGTAAATTTTTCTGATGTTCTGTATATAGCACCTATTCAGATAAACAGAATATGTTTGTTTTTTTCCGAGTTGCACTTTTTTTCTTTTAATCATGTTGTTTTCTTTAAAAATAAAAGTAAATATATGCAAAAATCAATAAGTGGACTGTATTCTAACCAGATATTTGCACTGCAATGAAAGAACAATAGAGCTCTACATTTATATAGTGTTTCTGGCTGGGATTTTAACTGTATAAACATCAGGACATTCAGAGTTTTGGGTCTTCTCAGCAATCAAAATTCTGCATTCATGTTAGTTTAATTAGGGTATTTCATTCTATGCTCAAAACATGGAGGTCTGAAGCAATCTAGCAGCCTACAATACAATATAGTAGAATGGAAAAGAACTCTCACTGATTTTAGTGGGCTTTGGATTAGGTTCATATATATCAAAAACATACAATAAAACCTCAGAGTTATGAACACCAGAATTCTGAACTGACCAATCAACCACACACCTCATTTGAAACTGAAAGTATGCAGTCTTTTTTTGAGACCAAAAAAAAAAGTTAATACAGTGCAGTGCTGTGTTAAAAGTAAACAACGAAAAATATAAAGGGAATGTTTGAAACAAAAGATTTGATATGGTAAGGAAACTGTTTCTGTGCCTGTTTCATTTAAATTAAGGTGGTTAAAAGCAGCACTTTTCTGTATAGTAAAGGTTCAAAGCTGTATTAAGTCAAGGGTCAGTTATAAACTTTTGAAAGAACAACCATAACATTTTGTTCAAAGTTCTGGACAGTTCAGAGTTTAAACAACCTTCATTTCTGAGTTGTTCATAATTCTGAGGTTCTAATATACTTATTCATTTTACTGCATTTAATATCTTTAAAACACCTTGACTTGGGAAACTGTTTTATATGCCTTCATCTGTAAGTCAGTAAATGAATGTTAACAGTTAATATTATTATTACTAAGAGACTCTACTGTAATACATAGGATCAAAGGAGACAGATGAGAGATTTTTTGTGCTCTTAAAAATCATTGGAACTAATTTTAATTTGGCAGAATTACAGTGCTATGGAAATCCTGACTGACTTTCTTATTTTTGTATTATAAAAATCTTGATTTCATTATTACACTAATGAGGTTCTGCTCGGGATTCTCCATAATGGCTCTAAATCCATCCTCAGTTAAAATCCATCCTCCAAAAAAGTTAACCAAAGCCCAGAAGCTCAACAGCAGCAGCACTGATCTTCTGCGTAGTGATGTGCCCATGGAAAGTTATTTCATGCCACTGAAGTCAGTGGGCAAAACTCCCATTGAATAAAATGGGACCAGTCCCCTAGATACCAACAACTCAGAACAGCTCCTGTTTATCAATATGAACAAGAGCAACATTACTTAGATGCGCCTAATTGACTTTCTCCCCTCCTTCTTTCCTACTTCTGCATTCCAGTTTGTCTATTTCCCCCTAAACTCAAACAGGCTATGTCATTACCATCTATATCACTATGAATAACATCAACAAATTGTGCATCTGTAGGATCCAGTCTCTCATTTGGTGGCTTCCCACTGAATGAGGGGCCAGCAGGGTCAAGACCTGAAAGAAAAGAAGACTCATGAGGGCATTATTTTTCAAGGGTTCTATTTCAATAATAATTTTTATATCCGCAGCAGACATGTTTGAATAGATGTCCTTATCATCTACTGTAACACAAAGTTTATACATAAAGGCTCATCCCTTTCTGGGTTTGTCCATATTAATATATTAACATTATGATAAAACAATACAGCCCAAGCCTTTGCTCCAGACTTAATTGTTCTTAGGGTTCCTACTACAAGACTGCTTGATCCACATGCTAGGGTATGTCTACACTGCAACACTATTTTGAAATAACTAGCGCTATTCCGAAATAACTTGGTCCGTGTCTACACAGCAGGCAGTTATTTTGAAATAGTGTCAAACTACTGTCAAGCTGGAGGACTTCTAACTCCGACTTCTGTAACCCTCATTGTATTAGGAACAAGGTAAGTCAGAGGAAGAGTGCTCTAATTTTGAAATAAGTGCTGCGTAGATGCTCCCTATTTATTTCAAAATAAGCTATGCAATTGACATAGCTCAATTTGCATAGCTTATTTTGAGTTAATCCCTGCAGTGTGGACATACCCCTAAATTCTCTCTACCAAAGAATGAGTCCCACTTCCCTTTTATCTAGGTGAGTAACAAGCCACCTACATCATGATGCTGAGTTAGCAGAATTGCTTTATTCTTTTGCAGCAAAAAACGTCTGCTATGTGAGTGGGGTATTTCAGGAAAAAACAGCCAGACTGAAACCAAAAAAACCATGGTATGACATTTGCCTAGCTCCAAATTAGCCATTTATAGGTTTGTGTTGAAATTATCTGAAATTTGTGGATACGCATAGTTTTATTGCAAAACTGGATGACACTGGTCAGGTTTCAACTGAGTTTTTATTTGAAACTTAGTATTTGTGAGTCTGAAAAAATTCAGAGAATGAACTGTGAACACACAAGGACCAAAATGGAAGAAGCTGGTTTCTTGAAGCTTGGTGAAGTAAATGACTTATCTTCGTTCATCTCTGCCACAGATCTCTCAAATGTTGGCTCTTCATCCTGTATTTTTATGCACCCATATTCCACTGGTTTTAACATGCATCCAAACCTCCCATTGAAATCAACAGAACTTCTGAGAATCATGGCCTCAAAATGTAAGTCTATATTTAAGCTTCTCTAAAGCAGGTGACTTGATCAGGGAGCGTGTTAAGAACTTGTCATTCCTATTTAGGATTTTAACTGTTGTCAAGTAGGTTTGAACATTTTGGCCATAATATTTTCCAGAGTAACTTAAATCCTAGGCAGAATTTTTGTAGTGAACTTAAAAAAATAATAATGCAATACACTGTTTATGTTATATTAGCTCAAATTAATCTCTGAATTTATATCAAAGTTGCATTTGATTCATTATCATAATCATGCTAAGTAATTTAATTGTGACATATTTGTTGATATTTCAACACTGGCACCATGTGTTATGCAGCTAACTCAGACAATGGTGGAAGCTACGCTCAAATGGGGGTGGCAGCTTTAAAAGTCTTACCTGTAATTCTGCCAAGTTTACCATTATACATCTGTCCAACAAATCCAGCTACATGAGCCCCAAGGCTAACTCCAATCATATAAATAGAGTCAAGGGAGGCTCCATGTGCCTGCCAGTAAAAAAAAAAAAAAAAAAAAAGCAGCTTGATCATGGGTTATAGAAATGTTAAACATATGGTTTACAATATGGTTAGTTGAATAGACTTCAATAAACTAAGTTTTACTCTTTAGTTTTCCTTGAAAGTTTAGGTTTTATTTCTAATTAAAAATGATGGATTTTAAGTTTCTTTTTATTAAACTTTCTGTATTTGTTTACTGTACAATAATAAAAATGTATGAAGGAGTCTGGTAACATTTCTTCCAGGCTATCTCATTGATTTTTTTTTTTTAAGAAGAAGAAGAAGAAGAAGAGACAGAGTTGTATCAGATTCCAGAAATGGTGAAACCAAAACCATTTACTAAAAGCAACCCTGATCTCACCCCTCCAATACAATTTAAAAATATACCAATATCATACTTTGATATCACATGGCCAGTTTTGCAAGATTATCAAGTCTATGTCTGTAGAACACTTGAGAAGAAGCAATGCTTACCATGTGCAGTAAGCAGTAAGAGACTCTTTTTGTAAGCTAACAGAGGACTCAAAGGCAATATAAAAAAAGGATAAGCAATAAGAGAGAGAATGTCTTATTGCCTCTATATAAAACCATGGTACTCCCACATCTTGAATACTGCATACAGATGTTGTCACCTCATCTCAAAAAAGATATATTGGCATTGGAAAAGGTTCAGAAAAGGGCAACAAAAATGATTAGGGGTTTGGAACAGGACCCATTTGAAGAGAGATTAAAAAAAGACATGGACTTTTAGCTTATAAAAGAGGAGACTAAGGGTACGTCTAGACTACATCTTTTTTCAAAAGAGGGAATGCAAATGAAGCCGCGATTTGCATACCCTCTTCTGATCCCTTTTTCGAAAGAGCTTCCAAAAAAATGCAGTCTAGATTTAGTTCTTTCGAAACAGATCCCCTTTTTTGAAAGAGCCCTTCTGCCTCAAAGAATGAGGTTTACAAGGTTCTTTCGAAAAAGGTTTGTTTTTTTAAAGAACCATGTCTAAACCACGTCTAGACTGCGGAGTTTTTTTTTCAAAAGAATCTCTTTAGAAAAAGGGATTGGAAGAGAGTATGCAAATGAAGCGCAAGAAGTTGCAAATTGCAGCTTCATTTGCATTCCCTCTTTCAAAGGAAGGTGTAGTCTAGACACAGCCTAAGGGGGGATATGATAGAAGTTTATAAAATCATGACTGGTATGGAAAAAGTGAATAAGGAAAAGTTATTTATTTATTCCCACAATATAAGAATTAGGGGTCACCAAATGAAATTAATAGGCAGCAGGTTTAAAACAAACAAAAGGAAGTTTTTCTTCACTCAACACAGTCTGCCTGTGGAACTCCTTGCCAGAGGATGAGGTGAAGACTAGGACTTTAACAGGGTTCAAAAAAGAGCTAGATAGATTCATGGAGGTTAGGTCCATCAATGGCTATTAGCCAAGATGGGTAGGAATGTCCCTAGCCTCTGTTTGTCTGGGAATAGGTGATAGGAGAGTGATCACATGAAGATTACCTGTTGTATTCCTTACCTCTGGGGCATCTGGTATTGGCCACTGTTGGCAGACAGGATACTGGGCTAGATGGACCATTGGTCTGACCCAGTATAGCCATTCTTATGAGGAGATCTAGAGCCTTCAAGATCACATGACTGCGAACTTCTCTCAGTCACTCCTACAGGTATGTAGCAAGTAGATATCTCATAGGGGCAGAGCAAGATCTGCTCTCCATGAATGTGGTACAGCCACTCTTCCAGTAGGTAGCCTACTTGCTCACTGTAAGTGGCAAGTAGTAGCCCATCAGGGTGCTGGGAGTATGCATTATGTAGTTCTGTTTACCCCAGTATGGGACTGCAGGACATTCTAATAATGTCAGTTTTCCACCATATTTTGTAAATTAGCAAATACACTCCAATCGGCACCAGAGGCCATGCTACAGTGTGCCATATTTTCTGCCCACTCTTCTTACCAGCTGCCCCCCAAACCCACTTTCTTTCTCTGTTAAAATCTGTGCAGACATTTTGATACAGAAACTTAAACTTTCTGAAAATGCTCAAGATGGAAAGTGATGGAGATGGAAGAATTTCAGATGGATAATTGAACAAAATTTCAAACATATAATTGAATGGATAATTAAATAAATAGTCTTTAAATTATTTTTATCCATTTCATTAAGGACTTGATACAAAACCTAGTGAAGTCCATGGTTGTATCTTTCCACTGACTTTCTGGGTTTTGGCTCAGCCTCTTACTCATTAATGATTTTTTTAGCTGCACCTTTTAGCACTAGGAAGTATATAAAAAGGTTTTGTACTATGGAGAACTGTTTTTAACAGCCTTATATCAATTATTTCTGATAAACCTTCCTTATACGCAAGACCATCAATGGGGGGAGGGAAGCGAGAAAGGAGGGCAATTGTCCTGGGCCTGCAGATTTAAAAGGTCCTGGGCTCTGAGCCCTCATGGATGCTACTGCAATAGCAGGGCAAATGGAGCTCCAAGCCCTTTAAATCACGGCTGGAGTCTCACATATTGTGGTCTGGGCAGTGCTGTGGGCTGGCTACCATAGCTCTGCCCCTTCCACTCAAGGACACCCCTCTTCCAGGGGATCCAGAGCCAAGCTGCCCCCCCCCCCCACCACACACACATTGCCTAGGGCCTGATGAAGCCTGTCACAAGCCCTGCTTATAACTAATCTTATTAAGTGGGCTTTCTTTGCGCCTCATTTAGTACTTAATGTAATGGTGTAGTTTGGCATATCCTTCACTTTCTCCTCTGAGATAGCAGTTTTTTGCTTAATGCAGCTGAAACTCCTCACTGGCACAGGGAATCAAACACTATCTCGATCCTATTAAAATAAAATGTCCAAACAGCTTTTTACATCAATGGGAGCAGCTGTGAGAACAAGGATAGGCATGTGATGTAGTAACTGCATGCAGTTACTAATGTAACCATTTTGGTACAGACATTTCAAAGTATAGTATTTATTGTATTCTTTTTGAGACCACTATATTTTGAATACTTTTTTTTTTTGCCACACTAAGCTATAATATTTTAAATCATTTACCTACGGGGTAAATGTCTACCTTACCAACATCTGGTCAATCCATTTCTTCAATATGTCTGCAACCTTTTTAGTTTTCTGGACAGCAGTAAAATAATTTAGAGTTGTAGCACCCTTGTTCCAATCTACTATAATGAGGTTAAGGTCCTCTACAGACAGGAGAAGCTCTTTTATGTCACTGAGCCAAACTGGTGTAGAGCCTGTTGGTCTGTAGCCATGTATTATAAAGACAGTTTTCTTGGTCACATCCAGATGTGTAGAATCAGTTGTATTATATTCACTGAGACTCTCGGAACAGTTTTGATTTTTCCTTGTATACAACAACAGTTTCACTTTTAGATCTGTCCCAGTTATAGCACTTTGTATACTAAGATCTGTGAACTCCTGACATTTTTGTTCCGTATCTGAAAAATATAAAAATATTAGACAATTGTTTGATCAGGTAAACTATGGAAAAAGCTATTCCTTTACCACTATCTTTCTCTAATTGTCCTCAAAGGGTGAACTACTTCCATTTTTTTCTGTCATTCCGAATAACTTATTTCCTCCCTAAAAAAAGACAAAGTATCTGTTTTAGCACCTTCACTTTGCTTTGTTGGGTTTACTGAACATGTCTAAAGCGCATGCTCATTCCAACTTGGTAATATAAATCTGGGGCCAAATCCCAGCTAGCATAATTCAATATCGCTCCATGGCACTCAAAGCTGATTACCCAACTGAGTATTAGGCCTCCAAAATTTTAACAAACCTTACTCAGTTTCTCCTGTCATATGCCTAGGGTCACCATATTTCCCAATGCTGAATACAGGACACAAGGTAAAATTACTTGTATTCAAGCACATTCAACTGCAATCAATCAGAACTATACAAACATTCAAATTAATATAAAATTGCCTGAGCCCTCATTAAAAGAAATAGTGAGTAGTTGGAGTCTTTTTATTTACCTTCTTAACTTTAAGATTTGCACAGAAAGAGGGGACACACACGCACACTCCTGTACATCTCTCTCATACAAAGGTGGGGATAGAGATGACTTGGCCATGTTTTTGCAGAGATCATTTCTTCCATCCTTCCCCTCCTCCCCACCTGTGGCTTGGAGCATCTTATCCTATCCTGCCCATAGAAAGGCAGATAACACCTCCAAGCTACTACTGGCTAATGACATAATCCAACCGCCTCCTGTCCCCCAGTTACCGTGTAGGTAAGTAGAAGTTAAGCTCTAAGGATGCCTTGTGCACCAGGGCCCAGTTAACCTGGATGCAGTGGCTTCAGCAAACCTTGCCAGAGAGGTGACTCAGCAGAACAGAGCAGCCCTGCACTGCCTGGGGGAAGGATGTGAAGAGAGTGCTAAGCCCCTGATTGGGAAGCTGTTGCAGAGCCTGCAGGTTTGGGATGTGAACAGGTTGGAAATAACTGCATGTGAATTCTTAGCTGAAGGGTGGATAAGCTTCCCTGAGCCAGTGTGGTGGAGGGCTCTGGCACATACAGAGCTTGGGTCCACCTGGACCAGGGGATCTTGAGCTTTCCCTGTCTGCCAGCCCAGCCAGAGGCAGTGGGAAAAGGAAAGAGTCTGCTAGCCAGGCTGTTGGTAAGTTGAATGATTTGAGCACCGGTTCTCGGCACAGTGCTAGAAGAAGGACGACCCTGCTGGGGGGCACATGGAGGAGCAGCAGATCTGAGAAGGTGAAGGGCCAGAGCAGGAAGAGAGGCCACCATCTGTCTGCACTCTCCAGCCACCACAGCAAGCAGCCAGTTATGGGGGTTTGATGACCAAGAAGAGACACACAGCAGGGATTGCACTGATGGACCAGCAGAGGGAGTAGCTTTTCCTGACCACCAGCCTTGCACACACACACCCTATTATCAGCCAGTGCCCACCACACTCACCACTGGTGGATGGGCTGCTGGCGAGCAAGGAGCTGGCCAGCAGTAGGATCCACCAGTACTAATGGGAGGGGAGAGAGAGAAAATACTGGACAATTTGCCCATTTTTAAGAAAAAGTAGGGACACATGCAGGAGGGCTTAAATATGGAACTGTCCCTTTAAAAATGGAACATCTAATCACCTTACATATACCTCTTTATATAAAATAAAATATAAAAATACAAACTATACATTTCTTCTGGAAAGTTGAAGTAGGATGAGAAATAGTAACTACTCTGTTCCTAAATGATTGTTTTTCATGTAAGCTTGTTATATAAACTAAACTTTCAGTTTACTGAAGATTCTATAAATAGGCAAAAAATAAACAAGAATCTGGCAGAGACTGGAGGAAATGCTTTCAGCATTTTCACATTTCTCTGGAAGCAAGTGGCATTACAGAGAAAGAGAACATGCTTAAAACCTCCACACAGCTACAGATGGCAGGTCTAGAAGAACTGGATATCCACAATACATTGAGGTGGAAGCATGAAGACGGTTACACATTAACTGACAAAGATAGGGTTATTTTTTAAAACCTCAGGATACTTGTGATCAACATAAGAATGGAAAGGTACTTTATACTGTTTTAATCAAGAACCAAGCTGACAAGTGAGATCACTGAATGCTATGTTTGAAATCTACATAACCAAAATAAATCATGTGAATTTGAGCAATTTACAGAGGGAATAATTAGAGGTCAAATTATTTGTGAAATAATTGATAACATGTCCAAAGCAAGGTTACTGCAAGAAATGGACTTGACATTGAAAAGGATAGTGGGTATATGCAGGGCTAATGAAAACCAAAATGAAGTGACAGAGCAGTGTTACAAAAAGTTCTGAGTCTTCCTGCTCTTTATTATCTGGAATGGCACAAAACCTCTCTGGACTCATTTATTTAGTCACCTCATTAGAGATTACTTAACTTTAATTATTACATATTCAGAATATAGTATTCCTGACATTTTAAATTCAATACCAGTCTTCTCTGAATAAAAATGTTAAATGTTTTATTTTTAAGTAATTTGAAGTTGTTATTATTGAGTTATATCCTTCTGGACTAATATGACTCAGTAAATCATAATACTGATAAAAGTTGACAAGTCTGGATGTAATCTTTAAGGGTATGTCTACATTTGCCCCCTAGTTCGAACTAGGGAGGCAAATGAAACATACTGAAGTTGCTGATGAAGCACGGGATTTAAATATCCCACGCTTGATTAGCATATTCGCGGCCGGTTGCCATTTTAAAATGCCGGTAGCCCAAATTAACTCGCCGCATGTAAACGTGGTAGTCCGATCCAAAACCCTTCCCTCGAATTAACTGTTCATAGAATCATAGAATACTAGGACTGGACTCGAGAGGTCATCGTGTCCAGTCCCCTGCCCTCATGGCAGGACCAAATACTGTCTAGACCATCCCTGATAGACATTTATCTAACCTACTCTTAAATATCTCCAGAGATGGAGATTCCACAGCCTCCCTGGGCAATTTATTCCAGTGTTTGACTACCCTGACAGTTAGGAACTTTTTCCTAATGTCCAACCTAAACCTCCCTTGCTGCAGTTTAAGCCCATTGCTTCTTGTTCTATCCTCATTGCACGAGGAGTAACAGTTAATTCGAGGGAAGGGTTTTGGATCAGACTACCGCGTCTACACGCGGCGAGTTAATTCAAGCTACCAGCATTTTGAAATGGTGACCGGCTGTGAATATGCTAATCAAACGTGGGATATTTAAATCCCGCACTTCATTAGCAACTTCAGTATGCTTTATTTGCCTCCCTAGTTTGAACTAGGGGGCAAGTGTGGACATACCCTAATAGACTGGTATATAGTGCGTCTTAGTAAAGTGAGGCAATCTGAAATCTAAGAACAGTTCTGTTTGAGATGCAATTATTTTGATCTTCATTCTAACAACATCAAAAGGTCCAATTAAATGTCTTACACTGGGAAGATTCTGAAATGTTATCATCTGTGAAATTTAATTTCTGGTGTTCAAATCATAACTTAATGTTAGATAAGGTGAGAAAACTAAAATAGAAATTCTCACACATGCCACTCACACACCCACAACTACATTTTGGAGACTTTTCAGTTAAAAAAAATACTTAGAATGTGAATCTAATTGCATTTTCAATATTCAGATGCACAGATAAACTGTACATTTTTCTCAGTTCAGAATGAAACTGCTGTTCCCCATCTAGAAAATCCACATTTTATCTATCTTATAATTAGATAAAATTATTATTACAGTGTATTTCTCAAACTCCTGTAGTGAGTTACACAGAGATACCTTAAATATTGAAATGTTCCTTGATATTAATGGGACTATTTTGATTTCTATTTATGAAGCTCAATTTTCCTCTCACTTACATCAGTGCAAATCAGGAATAATTCCATTCAAGCCAATGGAATTACATAAGCATAAAATACAATGTAAGATCAGATTCAGATCAATGGAAACGCAAAAGCCTATTCTTTAGGAAATAACAAAGATAAGTGAAACCTATTAGCTGAAAAGCATGTTACGTAAAAGGAAACCATACCTGAAAGTAAGCATTTGAGGTATCACATAAGAATAAAAGGTGTTCACTGAAAAGTAAATTCAGGAAAAAGGGCAAAGTATCTGCTTTGGACACTTCTGCATACTTTATATTGTGCAATTATTGGGTTTTTATTCTCAAACTCAAATGGATTTGAAATGTTTACATATAATTTGAGACTATTCAGCAATAAGTCACAGAGCAAACCAGAAGCTTTGCAAATTCTATTTCACACATTTTTGAGGCAACATTTATTAGTTTGTATAATTAATATTGCTTTTTCATACACTATCATGAGAATTCTCAAATATGCACTTTTATCAGATGAGAAAATTATAAATATCACTTAGGCAATTGTATTTACTCCAGTAAATATATATCACTTCACCCTTTTCTGTTTAAATTTGTAAAATTTCTTTCATATTTATCTTCATTTAGAGGTTTTTGACACTAGGGCAGAGAGAACCTTACATAAAGACACATTTTGTTGGCAGGGGTTTAATAAGCAAATTATAGTCTATATAACAAAAAACAGTAACCCATGCATTTTTAAAATATACTTTGAAAGTCTTCATAATTAGTAAATTAATGCTGAACAATCTCAGATTATATTTAGAACTATTTTGCAAAATCTATTTTATGGCTGCCATGTACTTTCACAATACAAAGCACACATACCTTTTAGTTTGTGTACAAAAATGCAGAAGGATATAAGTTATCATGTTTTTTCTTTATTTACCTTACACTGAAAATCTTTGTCCTAATTTCTCATCAGTCATGTTCACCTGACTGTTTGTTACATTAACCAAGATTTAATCTTCATGTCATTTTGCAGTTAGAAAAGTTAATTTCCTCTGATTGGAAAAAAGTCAAGAGAAACTTTTAGTGGCTCTCTTACCTGATCTTACCCAACACGTCAAACAGATGAACAGAAGTAGCTTCAACATATGGAAATGGTAAAAAGCAACAAGTAACATACACAACTAAATGGATATTTGAATATTTCCTTGTAGAGTACTAGCTTTCAGCTAGTACTATCTTTTAGCTAATTGTTAGACGTCACTGATAAAACAGGTGTAGTAAGAAGAAGGAAGTTACTTTGCATAGGGCAAAAACCAATGTTCAGGCTTTTGCAATTCATAACTCCTCCTGTTTACTTAAGTTGGTGAGGCAGACTCTGTTCCTTCAGAGGCTGGGGCTTTTTTTCTTTTAACAGTTGTCCTTATTTTTCTCTCTTTGGGAACTACTAGATTAACATGGGTTTACTCCTTCTGAGCAGTTGATGTGGTCTGTTACTGGTGGTTCTGCTGGATATGTGAAATTTAGGGAGGAGTAGAAGTAATTGTACATTGCTTTGCTTGCTCGCTGTGCTCAGATGAAATGCCAAGGAAACAAAAGGTGGTTGTGTTTGATGGTATGTTATACAGCTGGTGTGGAAATAGAAGATGCTGAAATGGGCAAAAGCAATTTGCAATAAAATATGCAATTTTGTCCATAACTTTGTTTCTCTGTAAAGACTAGAAAGAAAACCATTGCATTTCTAGGAATTGATTTGACCTTGTGATTTTCCTAAGGATCTTAACCCACAGAGGGAGTAGGACTATTTTATAGGGCAGAAGTGGTAGTCTGAATTCTTGATTTGTATTTCTGATCAGTCACTGATTTGCTGTTATTGTGAGTCAGTCATATTGCTTAACTTCAATGTGTGCTAGTTTCCCATGTGTAAAATAGAACAATACATATTTCACAGGGGTGTTATGATTCTTATTTAATTATGAACCAGTTTCCCTTTCCTACTAGAAAAGCCACAGGAGTAGAAAAAGGTGGAGTAAATCTGAGTGATGTTCTCCTTGCAAAGATTCCTTCACAGTTGTTGCATTGGGTAGGACAGGTGTTTTCATGCTTTTCTTTCCAGAACAACACATGGGGCTGATTCCTCTAGAACCAGCAAGAGGCCAATAGTATCTGAGCTGGCTTTGTCTTCCTGGACTGTCAGGAATGTTTTTAGTCCCAGGCCAGCAATGCCACCTGGTGGAGATACTCTGGACTGTAGAGTAACACAAGGGTCAGTAACTACTTGCAGCCATGTTGCCCAATGGTGAGAGTCAACAATTGGGGTAGGGAAACACAGGCCCTCCCGACTCAGCCAGGTTCCAACCCAGGTCCCAATGAAACATTAAATCAAAGTCAGCAGCCTAGGGGGCAGGCCCCTGATCTCCAAACCCCCTTCATCAGTTCCTTTGCTGGTGCCACTGGGTCATCTCTTGGCATCCTCCCTGGGCATGGTCTGGAGGGTTTTCCTCCCTTGGTCAAGGTTTATCATTGCACTCCTCTGAGGTCAAAGGGCCTGTGGTGACTTGGCACACATTTGGGCTTCGGCTTTATGGCAGAAGCCTGTATCATACAAATCCTCTCCTGCTCGGTACACCTCTACTGAGCTGGCCTGCACCCTTTTGAGTTCCTTCTCCATTGTGAACATGCCCAGCAGGGGCTGGGGAGTAGGGATTTCTGGAACCAGAGCTGCTCCTTACCCTTTCTGGGGTTTGTATACCGCACCAAAGACTACCTTCACTCTTTGCAGGATGACTCCAACAGAGTTGTACTGTCCACATTTCTCCTTTAAGGCTGTATTACATTTCTCCTTTGAGCTCCATTGGTGGTGAAGTGCAGAGGGGAATGGAGTAAAAAAAACTACTCACATAAGGAAACTTTTCCAGAATCTGACTTTATTTCATTAATCTGAAATATGAATAAGGCTAAAGGGAGCTTTCCACAAAAGTTGTTTCATAATTGAAAATGTTTTGACTACTTGTAGCTTCACTCATTCTCCATTTAGTTTCGCATGGCACCAAAAGTCAGGATGATGTGTGCACATATTCCCACCAGTTTTTTTTAAATATACATTTTTTTCAATGCAATCTGCATATGCTTGTGGATATTCATGTTCTAGATTATGCCCATGGATATGATACCGAAAGTTTTGAAAATAACCTCAGATTTCTAACTTAATGCAGTAACTATCAAGCTTTTGTATCAGAGTCCTTTTTCTCTCACAGGTCTGCATGTTCTGTTAATGTTACTCAACTTATTTTTTTCCATTCTTTTTCCATCTTTAAACTTTGTTTGGTGCAAACAAGTTATTTTAAGTATTTTCAAATTACTGATATGGAAGATGATAATATAATTGCAATTCTGTAAAACCACATAATGTATTTACACCTTCAATCTTTTGAAGCATTATCAATTTTTGTAGATCCTCTCTATGAAGACTGATATTCTCTCTCACTTATTCCAGTTGATCCTCTTAGGCTACATCTTTTTTTGGAAGAGATCTTCCGAAAAAACTTCTTTCGAAAGAGCATGTCCATGCACAAAAGTGCATTGAAAAAGCAATGCACTTTTTTGAAAGAGAGTGTCCAGACTGATTGGCCATTCTCTCACATCAAAGGCCACCCAGAACCACTTCAGCCAGGGCTTTAGGTCACCAGTTGCTTCCAAGTGCTGGTGCCGGAGCCTTGCAGAGACATGTGCTTAAAGGGACCCCCGTGGACAGCCGTTTCTGTGCTTCTGCTGCGTGCTTGCTACCTCTTCAAGGGACAGCAAAGCTCTCACAGTGCCTGCTGTGGTTGTCCTTTTGTTTTTGGACACCACAGCTTTTTCCTTTGAGACATGGAACCGGATCTGCCCCTGAGCATGTGATAGCCTCACACGCCCATGCTGCAGTTTTTGCAGCACTTTCTTCCATCTGCCTTTCTGGTCCTGCATGAGCTGGACCCTGAGCTTATTTTGGGGACTCTCTCCCTGGGTGCAGATGCTATACTCTGGCAACTGCACCCCACACGAGAGATGCATTTTTGAAGGCTCAACACCAGTTCGGACTGGTGGGACCAGCAGGTCCTGGAGCAGAGGTTCGACCAGCAGTGGCTCCAAAACTTCCACATGCAGAAGGCCACCTTTTTGGAGGTATGTGCCTCGCTCGCCCCTGCCTTCTGGAGACATGACACCCACCTGCGGCCCGCTTTCCCCCTGGAGAAGCGGGTGACAACAACCCTCTGGAAGCTCACCACCAGTGACAGCTACCAGTCACTGGTCAACAAGTTCAGTGTGGGGGCCCTCCTCATGGAAGTAAGGTGCTCTGGGGCTGCAGTCCCTGCACAGGGTGGGGGAGTCCTGGAAAAGGGGGATCCTTGGGAAAGGGGGGTTGGCATCTGTGGGGGGTGGAGTGGGAGTGGGGGGGAGAAGCCCTGTCCCCGGGGGGGTTGTGCCATCCCACCCTCACACAGCCCTGCTGCTGTTGGGGGGTGGCTCCTTAGGTGTTGGGGGGGAGCAAGAGAGGGGAGCAGGGCAGGCACCCCCTAAGGACTCAGGCACCCTCTCTCTCATTCTCTGTTTTGTAAGTTTCTTTGTCTCCTTCTGCACGTGGTGAGGGCCCTCAACTCTATCCTGCTGCGGAGGGTCATCCATCTGGGAGACCTGGATGCAACTGTGGCCAGATTTGCTGCCCTGGGGTTCCCAAATTGCAGCAGAGCCATTGAAGGGACCCACATCCCAATCCGCGCACCTGACCATTGAGTGACCCAGTAAATTAATTGCACGGGCTACTTTTCTATGGTGCTGCAGGCTCTGGTCAACAACCGGGGACACTTTACAGACATTTTGGTTGGATGATCAGGCAGGGCACATGATGCTTGAGTCTTCAGAAACTCTAGCCTCTATCACAAGCTGGAGGTGGGCACATTTTTCCCTCGCCGTGAACTTGCCATTGGGGATGTGCAGATGCCACTGTGCATCATGGGGGATGCAGCCTATTCCCTCATGCCATGTCTTATAAAGCCATACACCAGCCACCTGGATCCCAGCAGGGACCAATTTAATGCCCACCTGAACCGTGCCCGGATCCAGGTGGAGTGCGCCTTTGGCCACCTCATGGCACATTTCCGGTGCCTACTCACCTACCTTGACATGGAAGAGCACAACATCCCCTGAGGTGGTCGCAGCATGTTGTGTCCTCCGCAACATTGTGGAGAGGAAAGGCGAGGCATTCCTCCTGGAGTGGGGGGCAGATGCTGGCCACAAGAAGCAAGTGTTTGAGTAGCTGAGGATGGCTGCCATCCGCAAGGCCCAGCAGGACGGGGTAAGCATCTGGGAGGCCCTGAGGGAAAGGTTCCCTCAAGGACCCCAGTAACTCTCTGGCTTGCGGCCCTATCCCTTGCCCACCACAACCCTTCCCTTTAACTGACCTCTCAATAAACACACCTGTTTGGTTTTCCAAAAAATTAAGTCTGTATTTATGAAACATTCAGAAAAGGTGGGCGGGGGGGGCTCATAACTGGGATGCGGAGGGGCGGCTCGATGTGTCACCTTAGGTGCGGGGACCTCGTTGGCGTTGGGTGGGTCTGGGGACCACAGGGGGGTGTATAAGAGTGGGGGCTGGAGCAGGGTCAGGGTTGGCGGGGAGGTAGGGGGAGTTGGGAAGGGGAGAAGGCATGGGCATCACCTGGGGAGGGAGCAGAGGCATAGCAGGGAGGGCAGGAGGATGGAAGCCAGGAGCAGTGGCATCAGGCGGGTGTGCCTTCGTGCACGATATGATGCACACATCTTGTCACACTGCTGCATCAACTGGTCCCATGCGCGGTTCCGTCACTCCAAGTCCTCGCGGATCTTGTGCGCCAGGGTCGAGTGGATGTCGCACTGAACACTGATGTGCTGGTGCATTAGGTCTTCTTGGACCCTGGCGCACGTTTGGATTCTCTGGGCTCTAGTGGGTGGCTGTGGTAGTGTGGCTTGGCCCTCAGTCTCTGCTGGTCTGGCTGTGGAGAACATACAGAGGGAGAGGCAGTCAGTCATCCCTGCAGACATTGTCCTTGAGGCCATGCACTCTTCTGTGAGCTGCGACCAACAGTCTGTGGCCCAGAGGAGGGGATGTCCCGGGAGCAAGGCCATGTGTGGCCTTCACAGCAGGCCCAGCCTCACAGGGGACCCAATGTGTGCATAGGACCGGGCTGCCCACTTCCCACCCCCTACCCCTGGCCCAGGGACAAGGAGGCAAGGGAAGTGTCCTGCCATGGTGGGATACCCTCATGGGTGGCAGAGGAGCCGGGAGCAGCCTGGGCCTCCCTGGGATCCACACACACAGGTGCGGCTTGCAGTGCTGTTTGCGGAAGCGGCCGCTGCCTCGCACATGCAGGCATGCCCACGTGCTGTGTGCGGCACTTCTCGCTGTGTGGAGTTGTGTCTACACTCTTGTGGCTAGCCTGCTTTGACCTGGGCCACCTCTCCCTCTGTGGCAGGATGTGTATGGCCTCCCCTGAGCCTGGCAGCAGGATCCCACCCATGCTCAGGAGCTGCCTGCTGTGTCTGCATGCCATACACTGATGCTGCACGTGGTTGCACGTGCAGGGACCTCAACACTTGCCCCCCGCCCCCTGTGTGCCCGCCTCCCCTGCCCTGTGTGTGTGACAAAGTGAAACCACGTCCTGGGTCACTGGCACCGCCTTGAGGGACAGGGTGACGGTGCCCGTCTCTTCCTCCTCCTCTTGCTTCGGCTGGCCCTGGCTCTTCTGCTCTTCCTCCGCCAAGACTTCCGGCTGGGCAATGACAGGGATCTCCAGGCCGGAGTCCACCAGGATGTGTGGGGAAGACGTTTCCCCACCCCCCAGGATCTGGTGCAGCTCCTTGTAATAGGGGCAGGTGTGGTGTCCTGCCCCTGAGTGCGAGCTGCACTCTGTGGCCCGGACATATCTTTGGTGGAGCTCCTTTACTTTACTCTGATATGTTCCAAGGTTCAGGGTGGGTGTACGCACTCTGCCAGGGAGTCGGCCATCTGGCCATAAATGTCCGCATTTCTGCACTTGGACTGGAGATCCTGAAAGGTCTCCTCCTTGTCCCACAGTTCGAGGAGGGACAGGATCTCTGGCCCGGACCATGATAGTGTGCACCTCTTGCTCCCCCTGGGTGGGTCCTGGAACCTCTGGGGCTGCTCCCTGCGAGGGCCAGGGGGGTTTTGGGGGTCTTAAGGCTCAGCCATGGCTGGTAAGGCCTGTGGCAGGGAGAGTTGTGTGGTGAGGTGCTGCTCTGAAGCCGGTTTCCTGCCACAAGGCTTGTTCAGGGTTCCTGCAAGTTTAAGAGGATCCAGGAGACAGGAACTATAGAGTTGTGATTACTTTGTATAGTGTGGCCACCAGGGCACCTGTGCTATTTCCTGGAGGCCTCTTCTTTCGGAAAAAAACCCTCCTCCCCGTTCACACACACCTTTTTCTAAAGAGCTCTTTTGAAAAAAGGCTTCTTAATCGTAGAAAGAAGATTACCAACATCAGAAAACCCCCTCTGTTCTTTCAATTTAGTTTTGCAAGAACACGACTGCAGTGTGAACATTCCTCAAGTTTTGTCAGAAAAATGGCTGTTTTTCCAACAAAACTGTAGTATCAACATACCCTTATATTCCTCTTAGATTTTGTAATCATATAAATAATGGTAAAATATATGCTCAAGATCCTTGCTAAACACTATAGGAGACATGCATGATATTTGCAAGACTTAGGATACATCTACACTGCAACACTATTTCGAAATAACTAGTGCTATTACTAAATAACTTAGTCCGTGTCTACACAGCAGGCAGTTATTTTGAAATAGTGTCAAACTACAGTCAAACTGGAGGACTTCTTACTCTGATTCCTGTAACCCTTATTGTATGAGGAATAAGGGAAGTCAGAGGAAGAGTGCTCTATTTCGAAATAAGTTCTGTGTAGATGCTCCCTATTTTGAAATAAGAAAGAAAGAAATTAAATGAGTACGAGGCATGAAAGTTAGAAATGGTTACAAGAAAAAGAAAGAAAATTATACTTGTGCCTAACTTAATAAACTATGTCAAATGCAAAGCGAAGTTTCCTTACCACAAGTTTTCAGGAGTCCTATTTTTTAAGGCTGTACCATAGTTCAAAATTGTACCATAGTTCAAAACTGCATATCGTATTTTGAAATAGTTTATTTTGTAATTTGGCACTGTCTACAAATTTCAAAATAACTTGCTATTCTGAAACATCCCTTACGCCTTGTGCAATGAGGTCTACAGGAATGTCAGAATAGCGAGCCTGAAATAACGGGCTTGCTGTTAAGACGTGGGATAGCTATTTCGGGATACTCGAGTAACCTGAAATAGCATTGCAGTGTCGATATAGCCTTAATGTCGTACATTACGAGCCCTCCAATAGATGTTTCCCTTCCTCCCTTCAGGTACTGTGAATTGATAGGCAGAGAGTGAGTGGGGGATGCTTTGGTGCATTTGTCTCTTTCTATAGTTTCAGTTCCCTTCTTGAAAAACATTTTCAGCTAAGAGTCAGAAGATAGTGCCCATATTGAAGGATGATCATTGCTGTTTTTCTTCCCCTTTTTGAACTTCTTTTATCTTCCTTCCTGCATCATTACTCTGATCATTGTTTAAATGCAAACTAAGCAAACCAAAGACTGAGACAGGCCTAACAACTTCAGTTTGGAACAGTAGTTTTAGTTACACCATCCAGTGGTAATCTTGTAACTTCATGTATAATGTTGCCAGTGATGATACAGATCAGAAAGTTACGAATTTTCAAGGCATGCTTTGTACGAAGAGGATTACAAAAACGTGTAGGACGTGAGTACAAGAGTGCTTTCTGTCACAGACACCCGCTGACTTTAGAAGGGCTTTGGCTCAAGATTGTCAAGAGGACTCAAGCTAGTGCACCTCGTTACCGTGTGAATGGGGGGGGGGGGGGAGAAGAGTGTGCGTAGTTAGCAAGATTAACAGTAAAACCCAGGTTCATCAGTTAATCCTGTAGCTGGCTACAGGCTGGCACCCCGAGCTGGGCAGCAGGGCTGGGGCGGGGAGAAGCGCTGAGGACTGATGTGGGGGCGGGGCTGCCTGAGAGCGCTCTGCACCCACCAATTATTCCCCCCCCCCCGCAGCTGCGCGAGGAGGTGGGGAGGGGAGGGGGGAGCACGAGAGAAGCTGCCAAGGCGGCTCCCAGCCCCGTTCTCGCCCCGCCCCCGTCCTGGATCGCTAACAGCGAAGCTCCGTCCCCTCGCGCGCCGTTGCTAGGACGCCGAGCCCGAAAACGCGCGGAGCTCGTCTCCTAGCAACCACCCCGTAAAGGACTCCCCCCCCCGCCTCCCGGGCGCTTGCCTGTCGCGCTCCTGAGGCGGAGTGGCGGTGCTTTACGGACGGTCGTGTGTGTTTCCGCCCTCTGCCCCTGCCTCCCTCCCCGGCCTGTCTTGCCGGCGCGGATGGAACGCTGGTGGCGCTGACTGACTGACGCGTGGTCCGCCATGTCCGCGCCGGGGCGGGCGGGGGAGCCGGACCGCACCCTGTTCGTGGGGAACCTGGAGAGCTGCGTGCGGGAGGAGATTCTCTACGAGCTCTTCCTGCAGGTGCCGGCCGGGGGCGTGGCCTGGCAAGGAGGGCGGGCGAGTGGAATGAGTAGGCAGGTGGGGGCGGGGCTTGGGAAGGGGGAGGAGTCATTCCTCTGGACTCGGGGGCGGGGCTTCGTTGGAGCGAGGCCCGTGGAATGTGGGGACCGGGGCCGGAGGGCGAGGGCGGGGCCTGGTTGAGTCAGGTGGCAGATGTGGGCGTGGCCTGGGTGCAATGGAAGGGCCCTGGCAGGGGGCAGCTGGGGGTGTCTCAGGGAGGGGGGGAGAAGATGATGTGCAGGAGGGGGTTGCAGCCACCAGTAGTGCAGCCCTGAGCTTTTGGGGGGTTGCCAGGCCCTCACCCCCTCCAGCCCAGCAGGTTGAAGATGTCACTTTCTGCTTACGGGGTCTGTGTCTTGTTCCTTCCCTTTAGCTGGGGCTGAGGGTGCTGGCTCCCTTAGCTCTCCGCTCCATGCCCATAAGAATGGCGGCCACACTCCTGTGTTGTCTAATCCTGTTTTCTTAGCGTCCAGCATTCAAAACTTGTAAATCTGGCCTGGGATCGTCATGCTTTAATAAATCATTTGGTTTTTTTAATTTGTTTTCTGTGTTTTGAATAATTGGGGTCACATTTTCACGCATTTCTGTGTACCAAAATAAAAGGTTAGAAACATACAAAACCACACAAAGTTAAAGGAAAGCTGAGATTCTCATGTAATCACTTGACTTCAGAAACTAGAGCATTACGAAAAACTAGTAATTGCAAGACACACTAAATTTGTGAGAGCTGGTGACAATAGTTCTTTAGTTGTTTCTGGGTCCTTGGATACTCTTAGCTACCTGTCAGTAGGCAATGGAAATTGGTACAGGGAGGAAAGACATATGATTCATTCAATATTTGTTCATATTTTCCCTCAAATGTTTTTGGTGTTTGTGTATGCAGGTTAAATCCCTGACAGTAACCTTTTAATGTTCAGGTGAAGATCAGTTTTTGTGCTCTGTGTGTGCATGCAAAAGTATGTGCATGTGTATCGTGTCTGTTAGAAATTCATTGGCACAAGGCTTCCCCTCATTCTCAATAAACAGAAGCCAATTATAGAAGAAAGCCTCACAGTCTAGACTTTTTCTTACTTTGGGAGGTTCAACCCTTCCATATTGCCTCTGCTGCTTCATAATCTTGAATTAACTTTCTCCAGAAAAGTGAGAATAATCATCCATCTCATCTCCCCTTACCAGTCATTCTGGTGTTGCTTCCTACATTTAAACCATGTTGTACTTTTCATGATCCCTAATGAGACAGTTTATCATGGTCTCCAGGTGTAACAAAATTGGGATTACACTTCCAACATGCAGTCCTGCACCCTAAAATGGATCTTGTGTATGAGCTACCAGTCATTTGATCCTGGCTAACAGTATATACCAAGTAGCATTAGCTTCCATCATATGCCTCCTTGAGAGCACAATGAGGTGTTTTCTTCTTTCTTATTCTCCTTCTCTTTTCTCCTTTATGTGTTCCTTTACTCTTACTTTATTGTGGTAGGATGTGTTCCCCTGCAGTGTTGTCCTCCTCTGTCTCCTGGAAACTAGAACCTCTGACTTCAAAAACACTCCTAGGCTACGTCTACACTGCCGGTTTTGCTGGCAGTGAGTATGCAAATGAGGCTCAGATCAGCATATTGTCATGCCTCATTTGCATAATTTATGCAAGCCATTTTTGCAGGGGGGGGGGGGAGTAGTGTGGACGTTTTCTTTTTGTGCAAAAAACCCTTTTCCCGCCAAATCCCCTTTCCTGCTAATCCGCGCCTCATTTGCATACTCACTGCTGGCAAAACCGGCAGTGTAGACGTAGCCCTACAGATTTTGTTCTTAAAGCTGTTTTCCTGTTACCATGGTGTTTTCTCTTATCACATTAAACAGAAAAAAACAGTTAAAATTATTCTCTTTTCATTTTTATAGCTATTTATTTATAATTATTTTTTATTTATAAACAGGGAGATCTACATATAAAAGACTGATCATCAGAACACATGATTTGTTAGAACTAGTTCTTGAAGAACCAGATCTTCTGCATTAGACAAATCCTGAGCAACAGACCAGGTACCTGCAAGTTTTAGGAAACTTGCAGATTAGGAAAATAGTTTCAAGATTCAAACAACTCTTGGTGTGGGGGAGGAGAAAAACCCGGGTTCTTACTCTGGTTGAAAAGGTCGGTGGCTGATTTGCCATTAGAGGTTGGACCTCCCTGGTTTGGCACCCTCAGAACCCAATGAGTCTTGAAGGAGGGAGTTTGCTGGTCCAGGGGAGATCGGCCCCTCTGTTGACAGACTCCAGGGTGTCTCGGCATCTGTCAGCAAATCATCATGCTTCCCTGCCACTGGGCTCCCAGCTCTTCGGCCAGCGGGGGCCACCAGGACTCCATGGCCAGCAGCGGGGCCACTGGGCCTCTTCTTCCCTGGCTGCTGGAGTGCCACTGCCAGCCCCAGGGCCATGTGTACTTTGCGGCCGCGAGGCTGCCCCAGGGTTCCTGGACTCTGCTGTCCGAGCTGTCCTATTGGACCACAGATGCTGCTGGACCAGAGAGTCCCACACCAGAGAGATTCAACCTCTACTTTGAAATGTACCTTCCTTTTATAACTAAATATTTCAAGATGTTTGAAGATGCAAGATTACCTGTCTGAAGACTCCCTGTACAAGATAGATAGAAGATTCACCCAGGCTATCTCATCATTCTACATCTGCAGCAATACATTTAGAAAAAAATGGTATTGTACATTATTTTTGTTCCTTCATATTTGCCCTATTTCATCTTTTGTATTTTTCATTTTCTTCTAAAAAAATCCTTTTATTTTTCAGAAAGAAGTGTGTGCTTTGAAATCTTATTTAGTCTAGTGCCAGTTCATCAATAGCTGGCAACAATGCACTGCAATTAGATTACGTTAATCCAGAATTCCTAATGTCCTTAATGAAGATCCTTCATGTCTTCAGTGTGATAACAAGGAGTGGATAACTTGACTTCCAATTTAGCACCAAGAATCAAAAGGATCAATTCCCTAGATAGAAAAATTATTGCTATTGATCATCTAAAATGCTGAGTATTTTATTAAGTAGAAATACAGAAAACTTAAGATTGCTTTTATTTTACTTTGTGCTTCAGTGTTCTCCATTTAGCTTGTGCATATACTTGAAAATATAAACTTCTGCCAGTTTGTGCAGGAACAGTAGGTTTACAATTGCTGAAAAGCCAGGAACATAGCACACAACCTGGCCGAAAGCAGTTCATGATTTTTAGGTTTTTTGGAGCTCAACTGAGATTATATTTTATCATCAGTATTTCCCACAAGTAAACCATTCATTTAAGACCTAAATTCCAGTGTCTGTATAACATTAGTTCGTTCTTCATGACCCTATGTAGTGAACTGAAAATCAATTTGACCAGTCCAGGACAACAACGTGGTGCCATATGTGTCATCCCACAAATGAGCTAAGTAGTATGACCATTCTTAAGCATTCCCGGACAGTGTTTGGAAGGCTCTTCTTGTCTCTTTCTCTCATTCTGCCAAATTAACATTTTGGTACTGGAACATATCTGAGGAGAAAGTGATGATTTAGTGACTAAAATACTAGTTAATTCTTTTGTATTGAAGGCTGGCTGTCTTGCCTGCTATTTTATGAAAACTCCTACTTGTTTGAAAATCAGGAATCAGCATGTTTTGAAGCATGATCACTTTGAAATTGGTTCTAAAAATACTTTCCCAGTACTGAAAGGGTACAAATAGTATAGATGGATCCCTTCTCTATGGAGACATGTGAGTCTAATGCTTAATATAAGATGCACTGTATCCCTAATTGTTGTTAATGTCCCTTGTTTTAATTTGTTATGTATTAGTGAAGACGGATAGGCAAAGTTTGAGTGAAAACTGATTGTTTTCTGTATTGATTCAATTAAAGATAACGGTGGAGCCACTTGCCCAAGTTTGCCATTTCTACAAGTTTTTTTTAAGAAGCTGATCAAAACTGAACAATAATTCATCTTGTTATCTGAACTTAATGCAAGCTGCAAAATAAAGGGGGACCTTGTTGTACGTAGCTGGTATTACTCACTATTTGAAATGCACTAGCAGCACCCTTTCAGGATTGTGCTAGTTGATTTTCAGGTATAAGATAGTTTCTGCCACAAATAATTTATAATTTAAAAAGTTAGAGAAAACGTGAGGGGATACGCACATGCTAGACACATGTTTTTTTACCTTCAAACACTTGCACAGCTGACTTTTACTTGTAAGAGCCCCAGGTCTGGAGCTGAATGGATGCAGTCAGTACAGAATGACGTACATAGTCAAAATTATGTAGGGAATCTTAAAATATCACATACTTCCATTTTGCACAGGTCTGGCCATCACTAAATATTTATGAATGAAATAAACATTCAAAACAGGAAAAAAACCCACTATTCTCTACTAAGGATTTATGAGAAAATAATTTAAGTTTCTTGCAGGCTGGACCATTAACCAATGTGACCATATGTAAGGACAAAGAAGGAAAACCCAAGTCTTTTGGATTTGTCTGCTTTAAGCATACAGAATCAGTGCCTTATGCTATAGCTTTGCTGAATGGAATCCGTTTATATGGAAGACCAATTAAAGTACGGTATCGATATGGTAGGTTTAGTATTTCCAAAACTGTTAAAACAACTTAGTTTTCTTTAAAGTGAAATTTTAGCTGTGCTCTAACATTGTAGAATGGATTTACCAGCTGCGTGACATGCAAATTTTTGATTTGCCGTAATCTTTTTGAGAGGTAGTTATAAGTTGAACAAAGCACAATCTGTTCTCTTAGGAAGAAATAGTTTGTTCATATTCATATAGCAAAGGATGTGATATTTGTGTTTTTAAGTTTAATAAGAAAGGAAGGCCGGTAGCTTCAAAATATAACTTGTAAAGTATCAGAAGGAATAACAAGAGGACAATAAGATGGCAACAAATTCTGATCACACCAATATCAATCTGGAGACGGTAGAGTCACTCTGAATTTACATCATATAATTGAAAACAGAACTTGGCTGAGAATGTTTACAGTAGAATATTTTATCATGTTCGCACGCCAAGTTCTTTTTCTGGGGCAAAAAAGGGATGTGTGGATTGCTAGCATATGCTTGTTTCTGCCACAAATAAGGAGTTTATTTAAGATGGAAAATATTGTGTTTAACAGGGCATTGTTAAATTGGGTTACATTTTTAATTTTGTAATTAAGAAATTAAAACCCAAAGTTTTGTAAAACTTATGGCTAGTAGAAATGATTCCACTAACACATGTGGAGAAAAAATCCAGTTAAAATATTTACAAAACAAATAATTTCCCTGCAGTGTTTACAATCCAAACATTTCATTATTCTCAGCCTAGATATCCTGTTCACACTACAGCCTACACTGTTCCTTACCATTGGTGAAGCTGCACCATTGGTGTGTTACAGCTGTGAAGTTTGCTAATGTCATGCAGGTCTTTACTCGCTATTTAGTCACACAAAATCTAAAATATAAATATATTGTATGCAGTAAAGTCATGTGTAACTTAATGTTATCAGATACAATTCACTGTGAATGGAGAGTCGGTCTGTCATAAAGCTAGAAAAGAAACTTGACACTCAGACTGTCAATGTTAATAATCTGAAGAGAGAATGCAGTAAAATACATAGATAACTGCTTTCACTACAGCAGGTTGGGGCCAAGTGAAAAGCACATCTCCCTAGTTGCTGCAGCTCCAGCAGGCACAGCCAGGGAAGAGGTGCATGTCCCCCAGAAGGGGCAGGTCCTGGTTTGTCTGCCTCCTGCGCCACCTAACCAGATTAAGGAATGCAGCAAACTTTGTATTTTCCTCTCCGTGATGAAGAGGAACATCCAGCAATGTTCCCATACAAATTGGGAGGGGGGAACTTCAGCCCTCCTACCTTCCCTAAAGGGTGCCCTAAAGGGAGTGGGAGGCTCGGGGCTTGGGTAGTCCCAGATGAGGGGTGGGGACATGCCACCAGCCAGCTCCTTTCCCCTGCCTGGTGATTGTATCTCTTTTCTAAATGGTGTTATGAGAAGCAATCCCATACCAGGCATGACCTGTTTTCCTGGCTCAACCAAACCTTCACCTTGGTTTAAGTTATGATAAGAGGAATCTGTATGCCAAATTTGGTGGTCCTAGCTCTTACCGTTTAGGAGGAGTTCTTGAACAAACAGACACATGCACAAACAGATAAACTCTCAAATATATAATAGATAAAGGCCTGCCAGACTAAACAACAAAAGTGTGCTGAAGTACTGTACTAGATAGGATTTCTTCTTCCTATCCTCTTCCCTGTATGTTTTCATTGGTGCATGTGTATTTGGATTGATCCTAGCGAAGTTTGCCTTTGACTTAAGTGAGATCAGGATTTGGTCTGCATGTGACCTGAGTTTCAATCAGAGAACTATCCCAACCATGAATTACAAATGGTATTTCAGATTGTACTTTTTAAAGATGAGAATAACACTTTACAATAGTTTATTTCCAAAATTAATCCATTATAATTTCTCAGATAATGTCCTCCATATGCTATGTTTCTTTCTAGAAAACTCAAAATCTGTTACTGTGTCATCTTCTGAGTGAGTCACTAAAAAGATGCAACCAACACAGTTCACTTTAAAAGCACAGTGTCCAGGCTCTTTAGTACAGTTAAACTATTTTGAGAACAGTAGTGAAATTGGCTGCAAATTAAACAAAATACCTATTTAGCCCCAGAAAGAGCATAGGAAAGAAAATAAATATTTAGCAAAAAGAGAAATACTAACGAGAAATCTAACTTGGGCACTAAGACTATTTACAAAAAGTGAACAGAATAAAAAGTGAATCTTAATTGTTGAAAGTGTGTCCCTTTAAATCACAGCCTTAATGTTATCTGAACATCAAGGGATTACGTAAACATACTATGGTAATAATGTATGTTGTGTACTAAATAAAAGATACAGGATTTCTAGTCTGATGAAACTAATGGGATACAGTTATTTACATTTAAAATAGGAGTTACTGAATCAGAACGGTTCTGTTGGAATAGGGTAGCATTTTCCAAGAGTGCATGAATATTTTAATTTAGGTCCCATTGACTTTCCAATGAGATTTATGCTTCCAAGGCCATGTCTATACTGACTGTGCCAAAGATCGATCTTCTGGTGTTCAATTTAGTGGATCTAGTAAGGATCTGTTAAATTGAATGTTGAGGATGCCACTAGTCAACAACGGTACGCTCGATTTGCGAGGAGTAAGGGAAGTCATTGGGAGTGTCTGCTCCCATTGACCTCTTGTTGTGAAGACAGCACCAAGCTCGGCTAAGTAATTACATAGTGTAGTTGTGTACCTTAAGAGGACCTTCCAGGTGAAGTATAGACCTGGCCTAAGTGCTTAAGTCTCTTTTGAATAGGGACTGAGGGTCCTGATTCTCTTAGCATCTTTGAAAAACTTACCTACAAGTTAAGGAAATGCATTCTACAACAAAGTGGGGCAAGTTCTGCTTTTAGTTACGCTGCTGTTAAATCATGTTTTTATGCAGTCACAATTAGATTCTGGAATTTTAATCTGCTATAGAATGATGTCTTGCAGATACAAGTGCTTTGCTCTAAAATAACTCACTTTGTGTCTGTTCCACAACTGATTTAAAACACTTTCTTTATTTTTAACCAGTTCAGGTAATAGTCTTCATATGAAAAAGAAATGTTACCATTTTTATTTTTTTTTACAGGGAGTTCCCATTCACCAGAGTTAAACAGCCCTAGCCAAGGTGTTGAGAACTGGGTTGACATGTATTCACCAACATATAGGTACTGAAGAACATTTATGAAATTATCATTGCAAAGTTTTTAAGATATTGCATTATTTTAATTGAAATTTAATTTTACATCTAAGTTAAATCTGCCACACCAGCCCTCAAAGGCTGAGAAGAAGGAGTTGAAATAGCTCCCCCTCCAAAAAAAACCCTATATATATTTTTGAAGTAGTACTCACACTGTAGTGCACGGAAACAGCATTAAGCCTTTATAGAAGAAAAGCAAGAGACACTTTAATGCCCAGGATGTTTTCACAAGCATTTTAAGGAAACAAATCCCAATATAGTAACTTTTCCCTCTACATATTTATATAAAAAAAATTCCTGTGGGACAACAAAGTGATGTCACACATCATAGTGTCCACAGGCTGGGGAGTAGGCATGCATGGGTAAATCCCCTGCCTCAGCCCCGCCCCAGATCCCTGGAGCCAAGCCCTGCCCACTGCCAACCTGGCCCTGTCCAGTGGCCATGTGGAGAGCTGGGCTGGGGGTGCCATGGCCCGGCCTTCCTGGGCACTGGGGGGAAGAACCAGGCCTGGCCTGGTGCTCCCCAGCCTGGACTTCCCCAGTCACCAGGGGCATGGCTGGACCTGGCCTAGTGCAGCCTCACCCGGGGTGGAGGGGTTACAGTTAGGCTGTGGCTGGGAGGGTGGGTGGGGGAGAGAGAGGACCCGGGCTGGTGTGGCCAGGGGCGGGTTGGAAGAAGGGGCCAGGTTGGCATGGGGCAGGGGGAGAAGGGGCCAAAGCTGGTGTGGCCAGGAGCAGGGCGGGGGAGGGAGAAGGGTCCCGCACTGGCATGGCCGGGGTGGGGGAAAAGGAGAAGGGGCTCAGGCTGGTGTGTTGTGGAGGGAGGGAAAAGGGTCCCGAGCTGGCGCAGCCCGGCTCTCTTACATGGCCAAGGTGAGAGCCGGGGTTGCTTACCCCCCACAAGAGACGGGTTGGTGAGCATAGCAAGCAAGAGGCAGAGCCTCCTAGTATCCTGTAAAATTATGGTCATGATGTATTATTTTTGACTCCCACATACAGATTATGTTGGTGTGCCTGGGTTTGATGGTACATGGAAATCAGAATCTGATTATGTGCCAGATGCTAAATGTTTCTATAGTGGAATCTCAGAGTTATGAATACGAGAGTTACAAATTGACAGATTCATCACACATCTCATTTGGACTGGGGAGTACACAACCCTGGCTGGAGCGGCCTCTAGCCGCTACCAGTTAACCTAGTAAGGGTGAGGCTTTCCTAATCCAAAGTCTTTTAGAGTCAATGTAAGTCCATGGACTTCAGCTGACTTTGATAACAAGCAGGCTTTTGCTGAATCCTCTGTTCTAGTTCATTTAAATGTCACAATTTTGACATGGAGCTTCAGCTTTTAGATCAAGAAAATATTCCACTTTTAACATATCATCATACAGTCAGCTGTATGTGATATCCCAAAAATACAAATAATTGATTTTTTTTAAAAAGGAATCTTTGATGAGTAATTTTCACATATTTGTGCTTATTTTCCCAGGAATCAAGAACCTTATGGCAGTCCTCCATTTCCTATTACTCCTTTTCCAATGAACAATTGTTTACCTCAGGATTATTCAGTCTTTCAAAAGATGGTAAGTTTGCTTAAATTGTACAAATCTGGTTAATAGTTGTTCTTTCCATCAAAACAAAATGACTTATGTGAAATAAAAAACAACAGAATTAATGTATTAAAGAGTACATTTTCTGAATTCCTAGTCACTGTGTCCAAATAACAAAGATGTGTCTATGTAGTAGTTACAAATTCTTAGCATACGAGACAGAATAAAATCAGATATTTTGTCTTCTGATGTGGTACTTATGTAGGCACATTAAAATGGAAGCTTGGTCAGCATTTTGGGACCTGGTTACCAGTTCAGAATTTTAATTCTGCTCTGACACTTGCGCCCTCAAATTGAAGGAGTCCCATTCTTTTGAAAATAATGTTGCTTATTTTGGTGCCTGAATATGGATATTAGTGCCCAACTTTTGGCAGCGAACATTGTGGGCTGGATTCTGTCTTGCACTGTGGTCCAGTTATGCTGCCAATATCAAAGACAGCGGATCTGCAAAACTAGGGATGTAATAGTACAGTCGATTAACCGATAAGCCAAAGCTTATCGGTTAATGCTATTGACTACATTCATTTCCCACCCTCTTGCCAGTAAATTTTTTAGCAGGCTGGCTAGCAGCCCAGCTCAGTCCTGGCTGACGCCAGGTCCGGGATTTACCCGCGTGGTAGCTTTGCAATTAAAGTGTTTTAGGAGTCGCGAGGGCAGGCAGCTCAGCTCAGTTCCGGCTCATGCCAGGTCTGGTCGCTCAGACCCTTCCTGGTCAGGGGCTTCTGCCACCTCTGTATCAGAGGCAGCAGCATGGGGTGACAGGTGGCTGGTTCATGAGGGGAACTGGTTTTTAAACTGGCTCTCCTTATGGACCAGCTCCCGCCTGGCACCCTGCACTGCTGCCTCTGATACAAAGGCAGCAGCACGGGATGGCAAGGGGCTCCTTGAGAGTGGGGCTGGAGTGCACTGGCTGCTGGCCCCACCCCTGGTACTATAGAATAGTCTACTAACCGATAAGAATCCATTAAGTTACTCGACTGTTCAGTTAACCGATATTTAACATCCCTATGCTAAACTAAAGTATACTTTTAATGCTACTCCACATAAGACGGGCGTGTTCTGAAAGAATAGCTAGGGCAGTGTGGCTGAAACACAACTGTATTCCAGCTGCTACAGCTGCCACAGACACAAACTGGAGCTGCCTTAAAGATGGCCGTCATCTAATACCAAACTTAAAATTTGGGAACGTAAAGCGATGACATAAAACCACTTTTCTGCCCCCACGCCCTTTTCTTTTTCGTAAATGTGCATGCGCACACACACATTTATAATTTGTATTGCTGTCCCTAGTTTCTGCTTATCTAAAACAAGAGAATCAGTCTAACATTTGCCTTAATTTTCTTGTTCTCAAAATGGCAATATTAAAGTATCCTACAACAATATAGTTAAGTAATATGTTGTAGTTCTTTGATGATGGAAAAGCATTATAGAAGGTAACAACTTGTAGTTTTAAAACAGTGCTAACATTTTCATTATTGAAGCAATGGTGCATGCAAAATTAAGCTTTGTCTTGTTAGAACTTAGTCTAATCCATAGAGCTATCAATTTGTCAGCTAAATCAAGCACTTAACAGAAAATAAATTAACTAGATTAAAAAGAGTTGCAATTCATTACAGTTTTAATCGTACTATTAAATAATAGAATATCAATTTAAATATATTTGGACATGTTTTTACATGAGGTTTCTGACTATGTGTCTGTCTTCGAGTCCATTTGTTCAAGAACTCCTCCTAAATAGTAAGAGCTAAGACCACCAAATTTAGTATGAAGCTTCCTTTCATCCTATCTTAAAATAAGGTCAGGGTTTGGGTGTGCCAGGAAAATGGAATTGCCTGGAATTTGATAGTTTTCCAAAACATGGAAAGGGAGGGGGAGAGAGAGAGAAAGGACATGATCCTAAGTCACCACTGAGGACAGCGAGTGCAGGGGAGAGCTATCCTGCAGAGTGACCACTGGGGGCAGCTGCACCATTGATGGAGTGGCCAGCAGTGGATGGGGCTCCGCCATCTTGCCTGCCATTGATAAGTGACCTCACTACCTAAAACCCCGCTCCCCTGCCTCCATGCTACCTCCCCAGAGCACCACCAGGGCTGGTCAGCCTGGCCCTGGCTGCCCTCCACAGAACCTAGCAGTCCCTCCCACTCCCACCGCTGGGACACCTTGCCTGTGCAGTTCCCTCTTCCCCTACTCTCCAGGACTGGGCCTGAGGAGAGTCCACAGGAGAGCCCTGCATGGCCTGCTCTTCTCCTGTGCCCCTCCAGGCCATTCCATGCCACTGGGGGAGGCCTGCACGGCTCCCCCCTGACACCTTGACTCTCCCCCCACTGGGTCTGGGGAGTAGGGATATTAAATTGCATTTAATCAGCTAATCGAGTAGTCAATGGAATTTCCATTGACTACTGGATTGGTCAATAAAGGGGGAAACTCCAGAGCCACCAACAGGGTTAACTCCCAGCCCGGGGGAGCTAACCCCACTGTGGCTCTGCCTTCAAACAGAGGTGCAGTATCTGGGACCAGGCGTGAGCAGATCAGCTGATTCCCAGCTTGTGCCCAGTCCCCCCACTATGCCTCTGCCTCCCCAGTTCCCTGCAGAGATGGTGCTGGGGAGAACTGGCTTTTAAGCCGGCTCCCCCAGCACCGGCTCCTGCTCCAGTTCCCTTTGCTGCCTCTTTCTGATAGCAGCAGCAATGGGGGCAGGAAGCGACTAGTTACTTACATCCCTACTGGGGAGTGAGTCCGAAGGAGGTCTGCACAGTCTCTATGTCCTCTTCCCTGCCCCTCGGCTCTGGGGAATGCCACTGGGGGAGGCCTGTGTGGCACCTGCCAGCCCCTCCGCCTAGGGAGCACTGGCGGGAGAGGCCTATGCGGCCCCCCTTTCTTCCTCTTCCCCCTTGGCCGGGCCTGGGGAGTGCCAGCCTGGAGGAGGCTTGTGCAGTCCCAGCCCCTCTGGCCACCATCAAGGTCCCCATCTCCCAGCCCTGGGCCAGCCTCCTTCCCCCAACTCCTGGTCAGCCCCCCTCCCTCTAGCCTTGACTGACTGGCACGGCTCCCCAAACACTGGGCCGCTCCCCCATGTCCCTGGCCTGAGTGCTGGGTCGCCCCCTCCCCCCCTCTGTCTGATCCCTTGCCAGCCCAGAGCACGCCAGCAGGAGGCCTGCATGCTCTCTCCCCCCCAGTCCAGACCTGGAAATAGTAATGGAAATATTGATTTCAGTTTCAACACAATACAAAGTGTATTATTGCTTACTCTATATTATTCTATTTGTTTACAAAATTTGCACTGTAAAAAGAAATAAAAGAAATAGTAGTTTCAATTCCTGATATAAGTACTATACTGGTATCTCTTTATCATGAAAGTGCAACTTACAAATGTAGAATTTTTTTTTTTACATAACTGCACTCAAAAACCAAATAGTGAAAATCTTTAGAGCCTGAAAAACCACTCAGTCCTACTTCTTGTTCAACCAAATGCTAAGAAAACAAGTTTGTCAGAGATGTCAGGGATAGTCTAGAGATGGTGCTTGGTCCTTCCATGAGTGCAAGGGACTGGACTTGATAACCTCTCAAAAGTCCTTCCAGTTCTAGTGTTCTATGATTTATGAGAGATAATGCCACCTGTTTCTCATTTACAATGTCACTTAAAAGTGAGACATGGCACTGTTGTAGACATTGTTGCAGGTATTTATGTGCCAGATATGCTAAACATTACTATGCCCATTAGTGCAATCTACAAGTCAAAGCAGTGTCTTTTTAAACTTTTCTTTACAGTGCAAATATTTGCAATCAAAATAATAATGTGAATACTGTACACTTTGTATTCTATGTTCTAGTTGAAATCACTATATTTGAAAATGTAGAAAAATATCCAACATCTGTATAATAATTTGAAATTGGTATTCTGTTTAACAGTGTGATTGAAAATGATTAATTGCAACTTTTTAAATCTTGCAATTGTCATTTTTCTAATTGTTTGACAGTCCTAATATAGCATTCATAACTGAATTTTTGTTTTGTTTTTTCAGATGAACCATTTTTTAACACAGCCATATGCTGTGTACAGTCCAATGGAACAGCAGATTCCTTACTATCAAATGACTCCACCACCATTTTCAGTTTTGCCCATGCCACCTTATATGAATCCTGTTGAGGATTTTAAAGCTGGGCAAAGCCCTTTTCAGTGGGTTCCTCCACAACTGAGCAACTATGAATCATATCTGGCTAATGAAAATACCTGTAAAAGAAAAAGAGAGCAGGTAACTAGTGATAGTGACAGTAGCATGGAAAATGACAGAAAAAAACAAAGAGAACATAGCCCAAAATACAGGAAGTGTAAAGTAAAGAAAAAAAGGCATTAATATTGTGTGACTGCATTCACAATTTTTGACTTGCACTTTAGTTTGTTCTTTTTATTTGAGAGTGAGCATCTCATTTTTGCACTTTACAAAAAATAGATTCACAAGATTCATTACTATTATTTTTGGAATGTCATAGGTTGTATATATAAAGTGTCCTGATATTGCATTTAATCTTAACATATTTAGAAGAAGAAATCCTTCCAAAAAAAGGTACAGGAAAAGTGTTGTAGAAGTTGAACTTTTTCCTAATAAAGAACAGAAACAGTTTTGTTTCCCTTATTTTTTCATTAAGCAATGGTAGCCATTCTTCCAGTAATATGCGAAGCTTTCAACGTTAGTCATCTAGGAGTATTACAGATATGAGTTGGAATAAGAACTCTTGAGGATGGCTTTAAAAGAATTGTTAAAGCTTAGTTGTATTAAAGATTCAGGATATTATACCATAGCTATGTTTTGGACTAAGGTATCAAAAGCTATAACAAAATTTTACAGTCTCCTTTGATTTTCTTACCCAAGGGTTATAGTTTCAGCTGTATATATAGTGTTAATTATTAGTAAATACTAGTAACTAATAGTTTAATAAATATTATTAGTCCTCCCAGCCAGGACTGCCTGGTCCATGAACATGGATGTTGCCAGACCATGGATGTTCCAGACCAGAGAGTCCCAGTTCTGGGAGGTCCAACCTGTACTACTGAGTACAAAAGATAATTTAATGAGTATAAAGGATAACTTCATTTTGAAAATTTTTTATTACAAAAAGTTTAGGCTTAATGTATACTTAAAAAACTAATAGTAATAGAAATATAATCTTTATTTTTAATTGACCCAGTTTCTATAGATACACTGTGGATTGTTTGTGAGGCAAATAATGCTACATTTTATTAATGAAAAGAAACCATATTCAAATAGATTAGAAACAGAAGTAATATTGATTGACTTATTTCTAGTGTCCAGATTGAATGAGATGGAAAGTGAAAAGAGCATAGATGAAAAAGAGAACATTCAGATTTGTAAATATTTGTTTTATCATATATCACTGGTAAGTACATTTGTTTATTAAGGCTGCTACCTGTAATCTGACAATGTCCATTTAGCTACAACTACAAGATACACTACTGCCATGCAAGCTAGACCCAATGAAAAATTAATACAACTTTTCCGGATCCCTGAATTGTGTATGCTACAAACCTGGATTCAGGAGGATTGTTAGAATCAATGAAATAGGGGCAAGAATTTTGAGAACTGTTTGAGTCAATGAATTGTAAGTATTGTAAAGCACAGCATTTCCATAACATCTTATTTAATATACACATAAGGAAAACAACTGTACCCAGCATGAAACACTGTACACAGAGTACAACTTTACCTATTTTGGTTAAGTGGAGAGACCATTACTTAAGACTGAACAGTTCTGTCTTGTAAGTCATAATTCATAGATTGAAAAAGTGCCTATTCCTAAAATTGCTGTGCTTTACAGTTAGGTTTACTCAAGTATGTTCTTCATCAAGACAAGTACTAAAAGTCTAGGAAATCACTAGTTAGGGAAACATGAACCATCTATGCATACTTACAGGTATAGGCATCTGATTTTCATTTATACTAAGACCTGTTTTCACAGTTCCGAGAACATTAATGGGCCTTAACGTGAATGTAAATGTAACTTACATTCACTTTGGTCTTTCTGCATGGTCAGGATGGGAACTGAGAATCAGGTCCATAAATCTTTACATTTTCAAACTTTTAAAAATAGAATGGGACAGAATAGTTGGCTGGTATGGAGTAGGGGTGTCTCAACTGAGGTGAAAGAAAATGGTGTGCATATGATAAGGCAAAATAAATAATGGACTGAAATCTAAACCACCAAATTAGAGCACTACAAAACAGTGTAAAAGGGGGTGAAGAAATCAATGGAAATATTCTTTCTCAATTAGAAACTTTGTGACAATACAATATAGAAATTAAAATGTAAAAGAGATTCAAGCAGCTTGGAATTACGAGGCATTAGTTATTAGTAAAACTCTTCTGTTTGTGTTAGCCCAATGAAGCCCTCAATGATACAGTATAATACTGGTACTCTGTAGTGAAAAGAAAATGTTGAGTGGAAAAAGACTTTCTTGATACACAAATATTTGTTCATTTGCCTGAGTCAATACTGGTCAGTTTTCATTCTCTGTGAATATTAAACAGGGCCTCCTATATTGTTTATACCATTATGTTGTTGTTTTTCTCTACTATTTTTTCTCTTTTATGCTATTTCTTTGCCATACTATCTCATACATACATAAGCCATGTTGACTCTCAGAAATCTTGCAATAAACAGTTCAGTTCTGAAGTCAAGTTGTCTGACATTAGACTTATTTTCTTTAATTAGATTTCATTGGGTCCTACAGTATACACATTTGGCTTTTATCATCAGCTATCAGGCCCAGCCAAAGGGATTGTGGGGCTCAAGGCAGGACGCTGGGAGCAGGGGACTGGGCCTGGCCAGTGGATGGTGTATACTCAGCAGTGCGGGGCCCCGAAAGCTATCAGTCCCTCGGCAACAATTTATCCCTGCAGTTCAAATTCTAAGATAACCAGACCTAGTGCCTCAAAACAGTAGTGATTAAAACAAGAGATGGAACAAATACAATATTGATACTCCTTCATGGAGTAATGCTAAGGTATGATGAACTTATGCAAAAATTATATTACAGGAAAAGTTACTATCACAAGAAATAACACAATAAGTGAAATCCTGATTTTGTTACTAAATCTAACTACCTTTTCATGCAAATACTAACCAATTAACAAGGAGCTGCATGACTCAAGATACGGGGAAAACAAGTGAAAAATGTGTTTGAGTTATGGGTATAGGAAGTTAAAATCTTTCACAAAAGGTTTATCAAAAGTTCTTAGTGCTGTTCTAATTCTGCTTGCATGGAAGTAGGGGAGCTTTACCATTAACTTCATACAGGAGCAGAGTATGGCAAACAGCAAATGTTTGTGAAAGTGCCTTCCACTTAGTAAGTAATTAATTTGACCAATATTTAGAGAGAGAGCACAGACTCTGACCTTGAGTACAGTGCTAAAATGAAGAAAATTTTCCAACATAAGTAATTTATATTTGTAAAAGTGCCAATAAAATATTATGAACCTAAAGAAGATTTATTTACATGTATTTTTATCATAGGAACATGTTTGTAATTTCATTGTATATCAACAGTTGAGTTTTTTTATCTTCTTTTATTAGACACCATGAAGTATTACGTGTTTGGAACATTTTGTTGTATGTCCTGAGATTGCATCTCAAATTGCCACCCCAGATGCTGCAGTTCCAATAATCTCCTCTCTTGTACAGAACTGGCTAAATATAGTTTCTAGGCATTTTAATAAAGGACTTAAAAGATACAGATCATGCCTGTGGAGATAGTCAGTCTCATAAAAAGACACCCCCCCCCCCCCGCCCAAACAAGGGAGGTTTAGGGTGTACATTACGAAAAACTTCCTAACTGCCAGGTAGTTAAACACTGGAATAATTACCTAGGGGGGTTGTGGAATCTTGATTACTGGAGATTTTTAAGAGCAGGTTAGACAGACACCTGTCAGGGTTGCTCTAGGTCAGGGCTACTCAACACGTGGCCCGTTTGTTTGCAGCCTGCAATGCAGTTTGGGTTTACGCGGGGCTCAACACGCAGCCTGCGAGTGGGAGCCAAAACAAAAAAGTAGTCAATATAATGTTCTTCTGTTGATATGCGTTTTAGTAGTTAAATTCCTGGACTGTCATTGCTCATTAAAAGTGCTGTCATATGGGTGGAAATTGGGTAAATATTGCATTTTTTTAATAGCAGCAGAACTGACTTAAATCAGGCCTGTGTGATGTGTAGTCTTGCCCGTCAGTGTGAAGGAAGCTATTTGCATATATCTTCATATATTTTTGCATGTATATGCAACCATACTTAAGTTGCGGTCCTTGGCATGTGCTGTGAGTATCATCGTGGCCCCTGTGGCTTCCAAAGTTCAGTAGCCCTGCTCTAGGGGGTGCTTGGTCCTGCTGTAAGCGCAGAGGACTGGACTTAATGACCTCTCAAGGCCCCTTTCCAGTTCCATGATTCTATAATTAGGGCAGGATTTTCAAAAGCATTTAGTACTGACCTAATTCTGTGCCCACTGAAGTCAGATTGTAGTTGTCTGCATTTGTGAAGACCAAGTTCATTGACAGCAGGGGAAGCAGAGCAATGTGGTTCCAGCTTGCTCTGATTTTCCAGCTGCATTGCTCTGGGGGAGGGGCATAACTGCCCCCACACTCACTAGCAGTAAGCTAAACGACATGGCCACGGGAGCAGAGCAAGCTGAAGCTGCATTGCTCCCTTTCCCAAGCCAGTGAGTGCAGGAAGGTCAGACATCTGCTGGTGCTGGATCTGGGGTCATATCACTGAGTAGAGGGTTTTGAGGGAATATGGAGGTCCTCGAGCAGAAGGGACCAATTAACATCACTCAGGGGGCATGTTTGAAAACTGAACAAGTGAATAGCATAGGCTGGCACCCTGGACCAACTAGCTGTGTACACTGTCATCTTGATACTGAAAGAGATGTAGGGTGAGGACAGGCCAAGAAGGTTTTGAAAGAGAAGACAAGCAATTTATGTTTGATGGGATAGAAAAGGGGGAGCCAGGGAGGGATTCAAAGAGAGGAGAGACACGATCAAAGTGATAGGCTAGGAAAATGATCTTTGCAGTAGCAGTCTGAATGAATATGAATAGGGCAAGGTTGCATTTGTCAAGGCCAGTGAAAAGGATGCACCAGTGATCAAGACATGAGATGAGGAAAGCTCGAATGAGAGATTTAGCTATGTGGATGAATAGAAAAGGTAATATCATAGAGATGTTTTACACGTGGCAGGGGTGTAAGGATCCGAAAGATCGGAGTTGAAAAGGACAACAAGGATACAGTTCTTCTGAGTAACAAACAGTATGGTGATAGAAATGTAGCCGTGTTAGTCTGGTGTAGCTGAAACAAAAAACAGGACTATGTAGCACTAACAAGATGGTTTATTAGGTGATGAGCTTTCATGGGCCAGACCCACTTCCTCAGATCAAATAGTGGAAGAAAATTGTCACAACCATATATACCAAAGGATACAATTAAAAAAAAATGAACACATATGAAAAGGACAAATCAAATTTCAGAACAGAAGGGGGATGGGGGGGGAGGTAAATGATATTATCACCTCTAATATCATTAGCTCACAGACATTTACCTCCCCCCCCCCATCCCCCTTCTGTTCTGAAATTTGATTTGTCCTTTTCATATGTGTTCATTTTTTTTTAATTGAATCCTTAGGTATATATGGTTGTGACAATTTTCTTCCATGATAGGTATATATGGTTGTGACAATTTGATCTGTGGAAGTGGGTCTGGCCCACGAAAGCTCATCACCTAATAAACCATCTTATCAAACAGTATGGTGGTGTTTACAGTAATTGAGAAAGAAAACAGGGAAGTCTTGACAGAAAAGGTAAGAGCGCTGTAGTAGCTATATTAAACTTGAGCTGAACACTAAACATCAGTGGGGAGATATGAGAGAGGCAGGCTGGGAATTTAGTTTGGATAGAAGATAGTTTGGGTAGAGGAGTAAATCTGCTTGTTGTCAGCATACAGACGGTAGTGGAATTCATGTCTGTGTTGATGAGAATATCCAAAGATAAGGTATAGAAGAGAAGGGGAGCAAGGACAGAGCCTGGTGGAAACTCTCCCTGCCCTCAAAAGATGTGGCAGAAGAATGGGGAGGATCCTCCAAAATACATGCTGAAGGAGCCACTAGAAAGGCATTACAAGTTTGTATTTCTGTCTGGCACCCTTCCTAACGTTGAGTAGTAAATCCTTTAGCAGGCAAGCAGTCCCAGTGAGACTGGGGAATAAGGGTATGTCTACACTACAGCGTTATTTCAAAATAAGCTATTTTGAAATAGTTAATTCGAAATAGCTTATTTCGAAATAACATGTCTACACACAAAATGCATTTCGAAATAGTGTTTTTCTATTTCAAAATAGCACGTCCGCACTGAGTGGACATTAATCGCATTTAAGGCTGGTTGGGACCAGTTCTGGCAGGGCATCAGGTCAGACGTTGCCTTGTGGCCAGGGCGGCCAGCAGGGCACCCTGGGAAGGGCTGGAGGCCCCCTATTTCGAAATAAGCATCTACACAGCACTTATTTCAAAATAGCAATTTTGAAATTGGCACTATTCCTTGTGGAATGAGGTTTACTAATTTCAAAATAAGCCCTCCGCTATTTCGAATTAATTTCGAAGTAACGGAATGGCTGTGTAGACGCTAGGAAAGTTATTTCAAAATAACTGCTGTTATTTCAAAATAACTTTGCTATGTAGACATACCCTAAGATACTAAAAAAAAAAAAAAAAAAAAAAAGGATGTTGGGTAGGGTTGCCAGGTGTCTGGTTTTCACCTGGACAGTCTGGTAATTGCGTCTTCTATCTGGTAAAAAAAAAATGAGAAAATACTGGACCAATTTTTTTCCCTGCCATGTTCGGGATTTTTTGTGAAAGTATCTGGCAACCCAAATGTGGGGAGCAGATTGAGGACCTGGGCCTGAGGAAGCCTGAATGAACAGCCTAACCTGTGTCTGGCAATGTCCAATAAATAAAACCCCTTCTTTTTAACACTACTAGAGAGCCCTACTCTTCAAGCCAGGCCAGCTCCCTTTAGAAGCCTTAAAGGTGGGATGGATGTTAGCCCGCATACCAGAGCTGTTGACTCGAGTCCCATGACTTGAACTCAAGTCTGACTTAAGTCGCCTATGTGACTCGACTTGGTTTCATTGTTTGTGACTTGAGACTCACCTTGAGACTTGCTAATTTTGTTAAATCGACTTGGTGAAAAAATAGTCCGAAAATGCCGATATTGATGGCTTGTACAAAAGTGACCTGACATTTTTTAAATTAAGACTTGACTTGGGACTTGAAAGTGACTTTCGGGACTCAAGACTCGACTTGGACTTGACAACGACAACTTGAAGACAACACTGCCGCAAACCCTATCTGTGTGCTTATAGGCCACTGTGCCTGGGGGAAGGTGGAGGTGCAAGGACGGCTTTCCAGAGAGGCGGGCAATAAGACACGTGGAACACCGCACTTAACTAGTTTCGGTGGGAGCACGGGGGATCAGTGCCCTATGCGTGCAGTTATTACTTTTCCCCGTGCCGCCTGCCGCACCTGGCTCTAGGACGGGGCTCCCCGCTGCAAACTCCCAGCGCTAGGCGGACCTTCACTCGCAGAGGCCCCTAGGGCTGGCTCCGTCTCTCTGGTCACACAAGCACAGGCCGCGGTTTCTTTCTACCCTGAGCCAGCCCTTCCCTCAGCCGCGCACAGAGATAGCGCCGACGCCCCTGCGCCCGGAGGTGGGAGGTGCCTGCGGGCCAGCCTCTCCCAGGCTCCCCCGGCAGTGGCTGCTCCTTCGCCGACAGCGCGTTAGCTGCTGCTACCTTGCCCCGAGGCACCCCACCTGTCTGCAGGGCGCGCTTGGATCATGCTGGCCGCGCTGCTCGGGAGAGGTGCCGCCGGCGGCGCCTACGAGCTCCTCCCTCCGCTCAGGCAGCAGGTAACCCGGCCCCGCCTGGCGGGGGGGCGCTGCTTGATGGGAGGTTGCGTCCAGAGCGCTGCAAGTGTGGCGGGGCGCGCAGCGGGAGCCCCCGCGGGCTGGTGCCCGGCCCCAGTACACGCCGACATGGGGGGGGGGAGTCTTGAGGCTAAAACGCAGCGCTCGCCCCTTGCAGTGCGCACACCCTGGAAGGGGAGCCGCGCGGAGCCCGCCGAGGCTGTCCCTTCTCTGATCGCTCCGCAGGGTGGCAGCTGTGTTACGTGCAGAGACCCGTCCTTCCCGCTCCCTGGCTCCTTCCTGCTAAAGTCACCTAATGGTTGGCTTGCTGGGGCTTGTTCGATGAGCTTTCTTCGCAGGAGGTGCATGCGGTCCTGGGGGGGCAGGATCCCGGACTTCACGGACCGATTTTTTAAAATTGAAATCTAGTTGTAATAAGAGACAATTGGGGAGGAGGGGTGTGTATGGAGGGAGTGTGTGTGATCTAAGGGTGCCTTTAAAATGGGGCTCAGGTAAATATGCTGGATTGGAAATCCGGAAAAAAGGGATTAGGACTGTGTGGGAGCCAAGTGCATACTCCTCTTTTTTTCTGGCAGTTGTTTATCCGAGGGGTGCCTTGCATTTCTTGCTCCCTTCATTCTGCTGCATCCAATTACCTTTCTTTTGGGAGGTCTTGGAGCATGTCTCCTCTCTTTACACCCTCACAGCCTAAAATACCTGTTAGGAAGTTATTTTTATATGGGGCACCTTGCACTTTTGCATCCTCCACTCTGGTATTTCTCTCCTATTATTCTGGCTGGGTTTTTTCTTTTTTCTTTTTAGGATTCTTCCTGTCTTGTGCATTTTCTTTCTCCTCTGTTACCTTCTCTTTTGCCTCTCCCTCAAGATAGGATTAAAGTAAAAAATTCCATGAAACCAAAGGTGAACTGATTTCAGAGTAAGAGAAACCAACAAAAGGATGTTCATTTAACCCCTCTCATCCTTTCTGTCTTGTCTGTGTAAGTGTAAGCTGTTGGGGCAGAGATGGCCATATATTTGAACAGTGCCTAATTCAGTGGGATCTGAGGTGATACTTGGATATAAAAAAAGAGTTTACGCTTTTAGATTAGAATTACGGTATCAGGGCCTGAGTGGTGCACATGTAAAAGGATTTGCAAGTAGTAGTTTGGATCATATTGAGAAAGTGGTGTGAAATTAATGAATATGTTAATGCCTAAAATACTGTATATTATAATGCATTACAATCATTTACATTTAATTAAAAAAATAAACAGTACTTGGCTGCCAAATTGTAAAAAAATCAAATGACTGACATGATGTAAATCACTGGGTAAGCACCTGCAACCAGAGTTTGTTGTAATGCAAACCAGCTTTTGGCAGCAGTAGCTTTTTCTTCACCGACAGACTATTTTTTCCTTATTTCACTTTAAGTTCAATGACAGTTCATTTAAAAAGTTAAGAAAGCAACTGAGAGCTGAAAATGCAAGAAGGCTTGTTTTCCCTCTTCCAATCTTTGAATAAAAACTAGGTGCAGGAGGTTGAGATCTGTTGAGGCTCTAAAATCTTGAGGAACATGGTCAGTTCCATTCACTGACTGCAGATACTTTGATTGTTTAAGAAATCATTTACTTTTAAATGCAAAGCAAGCTTTGATAAACTTTGATTCACTTTTTTCTTATTTATCCAGGACATTTAAAGTAGTTTTATTTCACGATTGAAACATTTAAATGGTGTTTTCATGTACTTCTGATTTAAATTTGAATTTCCAGCGTAACACAAATTAGGGATGTTAAATATCGGTTAATTGAATAGTTGAGTAACCTCATTAATTCTTATCAGTTAGTTGACTATTCTACAGTCCTCAGGGGTGGGGTCGACAGCCAGTGTGCTCCCACCTCACTCTCGAAGAGCCCTCTGCCAGTCTGCGCTGATCCCTCTGCCTTGGGATGCAAGGCGGGACCTGGTCTGTGAGGGGAGCCAGTTTAAAAACCAGCTCCCCTCACAAAACGGCTGCCTATCACTGTGCTGTTGCCTCTGATAAAGAGACAGCATCATGGCATGGCAGCAACCCAGCTGGGGGCATGTCTGCGCTCCTGGACCCAGCGCAAGCCAGAACTGAGCCAGGCTGCCTGCCCACCTGGCACCTACTACACTTTAAATGCAGAGCCACAGCTTGCGTTACTCTTTCTATAACTAAATTTAATTATTTTATGATTTGTAACAGTAAAAATTTTCTTTGCACTAAAATGACAGTTGAATATGGGATTCAATGTTAATTTTGTTAGCAAATATTTTTATGAACTTTAATCATCATAGTTATGACTTTTTTCTGATGAAAAACAAAAAATTATTTAATCCAGCGTTTCTCAAAGTGGTCTGCGGACCCACTCTGAGAACGCTGCTACCAGGCTGCTCCAGTTTGTTTACTTACCAGTTCCGTGGCCACGGAGCCTCACGTCTCCTATTGGCTGCGATTCGCCATTTGCAGCCAAGGGGAGTTGCAGGAAGCAGAGGCCCATGTCATGCTGCATCCCATGGCACCCCTTGGTTGCAAATAGCGAACCACATCTTAATGGAAGCCTCGAGGCTCTGTGACTGAATCTGGTAAGTAAACAAACTGGAGTTGCCTGGTATCAGTTTTCTCAGAGTGGGTCTGCAGGCCACGTTGAGAAACATTGATTGAAACCTTTCACCCAGCATATTCCAGTGTAAAAAGTAGTGCATTCAGCTAATTTAAGTGGGAGGCGTGTTTATGCAAAATTTGGTATCTGTAGGTAATCCCGAAGTATGACTTCATTTTGCACAAACAAATCCACAAAAAAACCCTAACTCTTCAAAATATATAGTAGATGTTACGGATGTTAGAGTTCAGGTAATTGAATAGTTGTGTAACCACATGAAATCTTTTCAGTTACACGAATATTCGATAATCCCTGGAGGTGGGGCCGGAAGCCAGTGTGTTTCCGGCCCCACTCCCAGGAAGCCCTCTATCACCCTGTGCTGCTGCCTCTGTATTAGAGGCAGCAGCGTGGGGTGACAGGCAGGAGCCGGTCCATGAGGGGAGCCACTTTCAAACCCAGCTCCCCACACAGACAGGGGATACAGACTCCAGGAAAGGATCTGGGTAGGGAGGGGGAGGGGGACTCAGGAGAGAATTTGGGATGCAGGTTGCAGGAGGGAGTTGTGGCGTGCAGGGGGGTGCGGAATGCAGGATCTGGGAGTGGTGTTGAGGAGGAGGTGTGGGGTGCAGACTCTAAGAGGGAATTTGGGTGTAGAAGTGGGTTCTAAGCTGGGACAGGTGATTGGGATATGGGAAGAAGTGTGAGTTGTGAGCCCAGGAGGGAGTTTGGGTGCAGAAGGGGGGGTTCATGTTGGGGCAGGGGTTTGGAATGGGGGGAGCAGGCTCCAGACAGCACTTACCTCCCGGGGCTCCCCAGAAGCAGCAACATATACTTCAGATCCTAGGGATGGCCAGGCAGCTCTGCGCCGTGCTCACTGCCTCTGGTTGCAGACACCGCCCCTGCAGCTCCCATTGGCTATGGTTTGCAAGTAAATATTTTAGCAGGCTGGCCAGCTGCCCAGCTCAGTCCTTGTTCGCACTGGGTCTGGGACCTAGCCCCATTGCGGCTCTGCATTTAAAGTGTATTAGGAGCCTAGCGGGCAGGCAGCCTGGCTCACTTCCAGCTTATGCCAGGTCTGGGAGCTCAGCCCCCTCTCCTCTCCCCGGACAGGGGCTGCTCCCACTGCGCACCGCTGCTTTATATCAGAGGCAGCACAGGGCAATAGGCAGCCAGTCCACAAGGGGAGCTGGTTTTTAAACTGGCTCCGCTCACAGACTAGCTCCTGCCTGGCACCCCGTATTGCTGCCTCTGATACAGTGGCAGCAGTGTGGAGGGGCAGGTGGCTCTTTGGGTGTGGGGCCGGAGTGCACTGGCTGCCAGCCCGATTCCAGGAACTATAGAATAGTCGAGTAACCGATAAGAATTCATGAAATTAATCAACTATCCAATTAACTGATATCTAACATCCCTAGTAGGGAGCCTGCCAGCCCCATGCCAACTGGGTTTAATGGCCCAGTCAGTGCTGATTGGAACCACCTGGGTCCCTTTTCAACCAGATGTTACGATCAAAAAGTACAGAACACCAGGCAACCCTATCCGGGAATACTAATTTACCTTATAGATTTTATCAATTTATGGAGGGTGTCTTCATTTGATAGTTACATGTAGGAAGATATTTTTTCATATTAAAAAAGGTGACCTTTATTCTTGGATTAACATTGATCTTTTGGTTTTGCTTGAAAGAACAGAGATTTTTGAGACTACATAGTAGGTTCTTTAGAATACTGGCATTATCATGTCAGTGCAAAATGGGTTTTTGAAAGCCACATCAGAGATCTGGAAGTGTAATTCTAATTAGAAATCAATGAACAAGGCATCAAAATTTCTTAGGCAGCTTTGAAAATTAGAGCCATAGAACACATTATATTGTATTCCTCATGACTAAAGGCAGGTCTGAATTAAAATACATCTTTAAGTGTGAGCAGTTTATTTTCCCTGATAGTTGGCCAAATAGTAATGAAACAATTTTTATTTTAAAAAATGTGGAGGTAGCTTTTCTTATGCTGAGTGTGATTCACTGTTGCTAAATGTTTAGATCAATGCGAAGTGGCAAAAAAAAAATACCATTGTGTTATTTTATATCAACTTTCTCTTGGAGGTGAGTTTTGCTCATTTAATCAAGTAACCTTAAACTACTCTCTCATTCCACGAGTCTTCTGTATAAAAGAGAGAACAAGAAATAGATGTGCCACTTGATCGTTATGAACAAATAATCATAGTAACAAATTCTAGCATTCAGGTCCAGATTTTTTTTGTTATCTAGAAAATATAGGTGATGTCACTGGAATATTAAATATGAAACAATTCATTTTCATTACTACTTCGTGTACTGGACTCAGAGTTTATTCTCTGAAATATATACATTTCATTCAAACTAACATTGATCCAGGGGAGAATGGATCTCTTAATGCGTCAATTCCTAAGTAAAAATGTGAAGTTACAAGTTCATTTTCCTTTGGCCTTCAAATAACACAAATTGTGTTTGGTTTATTTTTTTTAATAGAAATTCAGTCCTGAAGAAAATGCTTCCTTCTTCAGTAAGGTAACATATTCCTGGTATAGCAGGTGAGAATGTATTTGTTAATGCTTATTATCAGTTGAGTGAAGGCACAAGTCATACATACATTCCATTCCATTCCATTCCATTTGTGTAGTCTTGCATTGTAATCCAGAATGAGAGTGCTATTAAAACAGTGTTCTAAAGCCAGAGTTGACAATTACTACAGGTCACTTCTTAACAATTTTCCTAATTTACTGGTTTTTTAGTTCTAAGCACATAGTAATATTTTAAGTTGCCCCCTTCTTATTAATAATAAACAGATGTTTAGCACTTCAATTAACAATTATAAAATGTTCTAAGCCAGTGGGAGCTATGCACACAATTCCCTTCTTTAGAAAATAGACATGTGTTTCTTTGGTGTTGTGTGTGGCAGTAAAATATTTTTGTGTGACTTACAGGGAGTTAGCCAAGCACCTCTTTTAATCAGTTACATGACTAATTTCCTACCTATTACTCTCTAATGTTTGTTCTTTCCTTTCCTGCATGTGTCATTCTAAACAAGTGATTTTAAAAAAACCCTTCTCTTTCTTAAACATAGCATGCCTTCATATGATCTGAAAGCTCAGCTACTTCAGATTGGGCTGCCTACTGTCATTTAACATTCAGCTGGATATTTTAAGCAACTTCACATATTCTGTCTCCTGACTATTACTCATTCTTAGCACTCCTTTTACATCATGTGCTTTGTTTGGAAATGTGGTCAGTCAAAATGAACAGTAAAGCACGCCAGTGTATAGTGTAAACCTATCAGCCTGAGAGAAATAATAATATAATTAAAGTCAGTATATAAGTAACAATTACTTTTTGCTTTCTTCTGCATTATTTTCTTTGATATCTGATTCTTTTTGCTTAGCCTAATTTCAAGTTTTTACAATATATATATAGTGAAAATCTAACTTGGTTGAAATTAATGGGAGTTGTGTCATTGATTTCAGTGGAGCCAGGATTTAATCCATGATCTTTAATACATTAATATTGCAAGTTAAAGTTTCTAGTTATCGCACAATTTATGTAAAATGTAGAACTCATCACTTTTATCATAGACATGATTGACTTATGAATATTACATTCACTTTCAAAAATAGAAAGGACCAAATTTTGTTTAAGGTTTTGATTTTTTTGTCTGTCTCTGTAAAACTTAATGATGGAAAAGATTATCCATGTGATCTGTGTACACACACATATGCTGTAATCTCCTTGAGGGAGCTTCTTATGATTTCTATGAAATTAATAGTGCACAACTTGTCACAATCAACATTATTTAAACTGTAACTGTAGGTCTACACTGCACGCTTATTTCAGAATAAGCTATTTCGGAACTAATAACTAGCGCCGCCCAGAGGGAACAGCCAGCGTTTCAGCGTTAGAGTCACAGACATTGGGCTACCATATATATGATATGTATAAAGCTTCTCAGTTAGGATTCCTGTTTGATTTGACTACTTTGTGTTTCTTGTAATAGTTCACTTGTTAAAGTGTTTATTTTCCTTACAGAATAATAACTTTAGGCTACAAGAAACCATTGGAAAGAGAGGACCTTTTTGAATTGAATGAAAGTGACTCTCCATATATTGTATGTCCCAACTTTGAAAAGCATTGGAGGAAGGAACTTTTAAAGGCAACAAAAGGTTTAAAGGTAATGGTGATAGCAATAAATAACTTCACTAATCGTCATCTTTCTCTAAATTTACATTAGGCATCCTTGTCAAAAGTTAATTTCACAATCACAATTATTGATAACATTCTTTCTGGCAAGAAACATCTTAACAAACAAAATTTTCTGTGAGCATCTTAAGATCTGCCTCTTTATTTGGTGATGGTGAGTACTACTAGGACAGGAGTGCCTTTTTAACATCCAATTGTTTAGATGAATTGTTTGGTGCAGTTTAGATGGAATATGAGGATGTCACTATATGCTGCTTAACGCATGGCTGCTATTTTTACTGTAGGAATAAGACTTCAGACTTTACAGGGCCATTTCATTTTTAAAAGCTGCCTTTCTAAGTCCAACTGATTTGTGGAGAGTATCTCTCCCCTTCCCCTCTGCTAGCTTCCACGAGTAAACGTGTGACTACTGACATTTTCAGTAGTTACATGTTTACCTAAACAAATGCATTTTAACATCCCTACTACATAGTCTGAATTCCTTTTGTATGGAAATATTTCCACCCTCCTCCTTATTGAGTTGGAATAAGTATGTACAATCCACACACCTACTGGGTGTGGTGTATTGTTGTAGTGAGGGGAGAGGCAAGAGAGAGTGTGAGTGTGAGTGTGCTCTACAGCCTTAGCTGAGAGCCAGTTGGATTTTAGTTCAGGCTGTAGAAGGTTATGCACTGAGCTCCATAGGTCCCAAGTTCGGTTCTGCCTGTGGCCATTACATATGCTTCACAGCATCAAAAGTATGCCCTTTATTTCAAGTTGATACTGTTTGTTGATGCTCTGCATTTTATGTTAAAATATTTGTCTTAATTGTGTATTTCTCTTCTGTAAATTGACAGGCTCCTCATGACAAAGGGGTGGTATCAGAGAAAGCAAGTTTCCAGAAACCATCTCTGCTTTATCCTTTATGGCAGACATTTCGATTTTTATTGATTAAAGTGGCCATTCTGAAAGTTGCATCTGATATTCTAGCCTTCATTAGCCCACAGATAATGAAGTAAGTTTTTTTTTTTTTTTTTTAAATGCCCTCCACTTTGTGTTCAGGGTTGCAATAATAATAAAGCTAAATGATTCCCGATATGCTGTAATTTAGTTCTGCTAACACTGCTATTAGAACAAAGGTCTCTGATAAACCACATTATACATTTTTATATGATTTTTGAGGAATTAAACAAACAAACTTCCTCTAAGGATGTTTAATGCCATTTTGTGACCAAAAAAACCCAAGAGATACTGCTGATATTTATAGGCTGAGATGTTAGGTCCGTGGTGGGCAACTTGCAGCCCCCTGCCTACATGTTTTCCATTGGGATTTTTTGTGTGGCTGCAAGACCTTTTGTTTTAACATTGCCCATGCACAAGGTTGCCAGGTTCTGCTGGTTTCCATCTGCATAGTTTTTTTTTTCCTACTGATATTACTAAAGTGACACTCATGTAAAGCAAGGGCACATGATGTGAGGTGTGTGCTGATTGCACACATTGATTGTGAGAGCCACACACTCCCTCTGTATCAAATCAAAGTGCTGATATGGTTCAATCAGCACACCCTGCAAATTCTAGTTTCTCAAGTATAGTTACCAAAACTTCCCTGTTCTGGAATATTGTCTTGGTTTCAACAATCTTGTGGCCCACTGAGATGAAGAAGGGCAAACCATTCACTAGCCTAGGTTGCCCATCACAGTTATAGAAATGCAAATATCGACAGTCCCAGTTGGACTGTTCTATCTTGAATTTGTAATTTCCCTCATGCATATTTTCTTAAATATTTGTCTGCCCGTTTTTTACATCTGTAGAACTAAATAAATAGTATTATGTCAATACCACCAGTAAGGGATTTCCCTTCCTGCCTTGCATTAAGTTAATATCCTAGTACAGAAACTAACACGGTGAAAATATGTGGATTAATTGTGAATGCTAGTGATGGCATTTCTCTTTGTGGTGGTACATAGCTGAACGTGTTGACACTCGGATCCATGTTGTTATTGATGTTGATTTGTCAGATGTTATTACTACATTAAAGAAAACAATGAAATATTAACAATTGTGTGTGTGTGGGGAAGCTTGTGTTACAAGAGTTCAAATTATCCCCTTCCTTACTGTGGAAAGAGGAAGAAAGTACATACTGTACGTAGCAACTTAGCACGTCATGTATCAAAAGAAGGCTCATGAGCCTTTCCTGAAACAAGGGTGTCACAAAAGATCTTGACTCTGAAGTAGATTTCAGGTTAGCTGCATAAGCAGCCCCCATATGACGAGCAGATACATGATAACCACTAACCCATGGACAATACTTTATTTTGTAGCATGATTTACTGTAAGTGCTTCCTAATAACATATTTGCTCAAGAGAAGAAATTATATTTTTAAAATTTCATAACGTGGGTAATGTACCCAGTCATTCTGTGAAACATTGGTAACTTAAAAAAAAAATGCTTGAAGTGAAAATGCTGTTGATGTCATGGAACTGATATGTAGTGATCTAAGAATACTGAGATGTTGGAATTTTATGAACACTATATGTGACCTGGGCAGTTACTGTGTAACTAGGGTGGATTTATTTGAATTTCTGAATGTCGGTATTGATTTAACTTGTATTGGAGGAGGTGGAGTGTTTTTTAAGTGTGTCATGGGGCAGACCCACGGCGCCTCCTGCCGGTAGCACTGGAAATTAACTCTTATCTGCCCACTGGATGCTTCCCTCTGGCTGGTATCTCCCTGTGTCCTCATTCCATGCTTCCGTTCCAGACCAACATTGCTCTTGGACCACAGTGTCCTCTTTAGGACACTGCCCTCCAGCAGTGACCACTACAGTTGCCTCCCATCTCCCTTATGGGGGTGGGGGGAATAGTGTTATCAGCAGTCCTATGTCTCTGCACTCTGGGGATCTCCCCTCTCAGGGAATCCCCGATTCCCCTGTACCCACCTTGCCGCAGTGATCCACTACCAGTCTTCATCTAGCCCCTGCCACAGGCAAACTGCAGTCGGAAGTGGCCACTCCTCATTGGCAAGGGGGTGTGGACCTGCTGCCTCTTTTTAGCCTGGATGTTTTCCTGAATCCCTAGTACACTGAGGCCTTGCCTCCGGTCCAGCAGCCAGGTAGTGAGGCCAAGCCAGAGCTCCCCCGTCCTGCCTGCCTCTTCCCAGCACTGCTATGTCTCAGGAAACCTCCAGCCTCCCTGACAGCAGGTCCTTCCTCTTTTCCAGCTAGAGCAAGAGTGTCTCTCTGCCCACAGGGCTGGGTTTTACTATTAAAGGACCCCTTCACAATGTGTCTGTAATGTTAAAATTCTACTAGGTCTACACATGAAGGCCACACGGTGGCTGTCCAGACAAGAACATCCAGCCACATGTGGCAGTTTGTTACATTCAAGAATCCTGTGTTCTATTTCCAAGAAGTTGCAAATTAGTTACAAAATACTTATCTGGAGAAGAAATGAGAGATTAATTGCCAGGTGCTCCCAAGGACAGACAGGTTGAAACAGAGGCATTGTCTATCCTTAAAAGTTTAAAGTGCTTTAAACTGAAAGTGTGGCTATGGCATGAATGCTGCTCTATGGAAGCTATGTCCACATGGGGAGTAGCTAACAGTGCTGAGAGCATGGCTCCCAGCACTGTAGCTCGATTCACACTGGTGCTTCACAGCCCTGTAACTTGCTGTGTTGGGAGGGGAGGAGAGGGTGTATTTTTTCAGACCCCTGAGCAAGCCAGAAAGTTATAGCGCTGTAAAGTGCCAGTGTAGACTTAGCCAGAGAGAGACTGTGAAGAGCAGTCTGAAAGATTTGGACCTGTCTCCAGATCTGGGGTGAGCAAATACCAACTCCCAGAATGGATCCAGTCCACCAGGGTTATCCCTGGGCTGCCTCCGCTATATTCACCTGTGTCTCTGTAGATAAGGGCAATTGTAGCTCCTGTGGGACATGGATTGCCATTCCCAGTCAATGGGAGCTGCGGAAAGTGATGTCCTGGTCCACACCACTTCGTGCAGCTACCATTGTCCAGGAACGACAATCCATGTCCAACAAGAGCTACAATTGCCAGTACCTGCGTAGGCGTAGGTAAATACAGTGGTGGTGGCCTGCCACAGGCTAATACTGGGGAACCACCTCTGTTTTATTGCCCACCCCTGCTCCAGATCTATAGAATGGTAAATCTTAGGGACAGACAGGCAGGTGTGTGGAGTGGCTGTTTTTTTAGAAAAAATCTATTGTTTAAATAAATAATATTGTTCTTTAAAAAAGCTGTCTGGTCACGACTGCCATTATTCTTGGAAGGAACAGAATTGTAGGGTCTGGATGTACATCAGGCCTTCTGAGGTGGATACACAGGGGACTGCAATGCAGGGCCTGGTCTGAGAATGGGAGAAATGTGTGATTCATTCAGAGAGACAGGTGATTGCTATGGGCTTGGGACCTGAGAGGGAGTTAGTTTCCCAAGAGACTGGGATGTGGCATGGGGGAGAAGAAAGGGAGCTTGTCTTGTCTTGTTAGTCTAGAAGCTGACACAAATGTAAAGGAAGCCCAACTGCCCACCAGTGTACTTAACCAGTTTCTAAATTTTGAAATTCTTGCCAGGTGTCCGGTATTGACCCGGACAGTCTGGTATTTTTGCCTTCTGTCCGGTAAAAATTTTTTTAGAAAATACTGGACACCTAAAATGTCCGGTATTTTCTGGGTTTTTTTCCCTGCCAGGAGGTGAAAATACCGGACACCTGGCAACCCTATGGACACGCCCCCCCCAGACCCCCCAACCCCCCTGCTTACCTGGTTCTGCAGGGGCTTGTCTTGTGGCTGGAACACAAAAACAAGATGGCCGCCGGCAAAAAAGCCTCCTCTTAAAGGGGCCATGCTGATTTTTTTTGCTTAATTGCTGTCAGGGTCCTTCCCCCCCCCCCCCTCTCGCTTCTCAACATCTTTGGTCTCCCCCTTTTTTTTTCCTCAACAGAATTTTTTCCCAGTATTTTTTTTGCGGGGGGCGTTCGGTATTTTTGGTTAAACCATCTGGTAACCTTAAAACTGAATCAAGAGCTAAAACAAAAGAGACACCAAGCTGATTGAAGGGTAATGCTTAGACTAATTTAAAGGGTACATATTAAGTGTTAGTGTAATTTTGGATTTATGAGTCTGAACTTCCATTTTTTTGTTGCTTAGATGTAGGTTTTTCTTGTTTGATGAAGCAGCTGACCAAAAAAAAGGAGGAAGTGATTTTATCTTTTATGGGAATGTGTAAGGCAACCATGCAAATGAGACATTAATCAGAGAATTTATGAACACAAGTGATTAATGTTAACCTTTAGACTGTTGCTGCTCTCACTCCAAGCTATTGAAAAGTTTTTGCTAAAAGTAAACCTGGCTAAGATGCACATCTCCAGTTGTCTGAAAAAAAATGTTAGAATGACAATGTCAGCTCCTTTACATTTTTATTACACTCAGTTGTTAGTATTAGCTTGTTACTAGCCTGAAAATAAAACATAATTTTAACTTCTTTGTTTTTTTTATTTTTTTCTATTTGTCAAGTACTGACTTTTTGTTCTGTATTTCTAACAAATAAAAAAGGTAGACTTTTTAAAAACCACCCTGTATTTGTGCTCCATTACCAGTGAAATCAGCAGCAACATCCCTCTCCAGTCATGTCTACATTGCATTGCTTTTTCGAGAGAGGAATGCAAATGCAGCTGAGCGAAATTGCAAATGAAGCGTGGATTTGAATTTCCCGCGCTTCATTTGCATAATCCGGGTGCTGTTTCGAAATACCCTATTTCGAAAAAAGAAACGCAGTCCAGACACAGTTATTTTGAAAGAAAACCCTTCTTTCAAAATTACCCTTAAACCTCATTTTATAAGGACTAAGGGTAATTTCAAAAGAAGGTTTTCTTTTGAAATAACCACGTCTACACAGCGTTTCTTTTTTCGAAATAGGGTACTTCGAAATAGTGGCCGGATGCAATTATGCAGATGAAGCGTGGGAAATTCAAATCTGCGCTTCATTTGCAATTTTGCTCAGCTGCATTTGCATTCCTCTCTGGAAAGAGGAATGCAGTGTAGACATACCCTCCGTGAATACCATTTGAGAATTGTTTCAAAGCCAACAAAGTAGCACACAGATGAATGCTCTTCCATCCCACCACCACTTTGAATATCCTGGTTCTTCACTGTCTTGCCTCTTTTTTTTTTTTTTTTTGGCTGATGCAAAGTGGATGTAATAACAATACAGATTATAAATGTATCAGTTTTACTGAGCCCTTTTGCCAAATGCCTTTTGTTGATTAATACACAGATTTTAAATATTTGAATTCCTTCATTTTCAGGGAAATGATTACTCTGTTTGAAAATCACTCTGATTTACACTGGAACCGATACGGCTATGCCATTGCTCTTCTTGTTGTGGTTGTCTTGCAGTCGCTTGTCCATCAGTTATACCAGCGTTTCAATATGCTCACCTCTGTCAAAATTAAGACAGCTGTTGTTGCCCTAATATACAAAAAGGTACTGCTTCTTCTGATGTTACCCCTTCAGCTCCAAAATGGCAAATGTCTCAGTTTTAAAAAATATAAGAAATGCTAAAAAACTAGGGATGTCAACATGTAGTTGACTGTATGATTAACTGATAAGCCTAGGCTTATTGGTTCATCTTGTCAACTACATGCATTCCTCCCCCTTGTATCACAGGCAGCAAGGGGGAGGGAAGCAGGGGCCAGTGCTGGGGAAGGGGTGGCTTAAAAGCTGGTTCCCCTCAACACCGGCTCCACGGTGTAATCTCCTCCCACCCCGTGCTGCTGCCTGTGTTTGAGTTTTTAAACTGGCTCCCCTCACAGATTGGCTCCCTCTGCCACTCTGTAGTACTGCCTCTCATACAGAGCGCAGGGTGGCAGGAGGGCTCCCTAGGAGTGGGGCAGGGAGACCACTGGCTGCTGGCCTCACCCCCAGGAACTATTGAATAGTTGTGTAACTGCTTAAGATTTCATGCGGTTACACAACTATGCAATTATCCAATAGCTAACATCCCTGCTAGGTTATTGAAAATACTAATCAAGATGTCTGAACTATCACTGGAGAACTAGCAGTAGCCATAGTTAAAATTGCATTTTTCCATTTTGATGATTTCATCCTATAAGTACATCTTAATTGGGGAAATTCTGCATCAGTGCAGAAAATTCATGGAGATACAAGGGCATTGCCAGGGCATTGCAGTATGCACAAGTTTAGGAATGGTTGTGTGGGTTTTTTTTTGTTTTTTTTTTTAAATAATTTTCACCAGGTGTTTTAGGTGAAACATTCTGCTGGTGTGCACACAGCTAATACCAGATTTAATAAAATGTGTAATGGGCCCTATCTCATTCAGTTCAAGGGAGCTTAGATACAACAATACTCAAGAACTATGCTGGAGAGAGAAGTTTTCTCTATAGCTGGTCTGTGTGGAGTTTGTGAGCTACAAGGTATTTGCTATACTGTACTGCATAGCAGATGGGGCAGAGTTACTTTATTTTTTACTCCATCTTTTTAGTTTCCTGTGCAATAAATGAGGCAGTGCTGTGTTTGGGTTGCTACTGAGGTTTCTCTGTGTGAATTCTGTAATAAAAAAATCCCAAATTCTGCAAAATTCTGCATATTTTGTCAAAATAATGTAATGTAATCACACCATTTTCACTTATTTTGGTAACTTATTTAAACTACCATACAGGAAAAATAACAATAGCTGTTGAGCATTTAAGTTACAAATAGTTGGTAACCAAGACCCTGTGTTCCAATTATAACCCTGGATTTTCATTTAAATTACATTACTTTTTATTTTGATGTTTTGTAAAGTAGAATGCCACTTTAAAATTATGAGATTTTCCCACGAGAAAGCCATACAACTTTGCTAATTTTATTTTTTTAAATGGATAAGTAAAATAGATCCTGAGCTGTAATCTAACCCAATTGTGCTTCTCTGGCACACGAATAAAAGCAAGAAAGCAGATAGACCATCCTAGCTAAGGATTCAGTCAGTATGGCAAGATGCAGGAACCTTAGTTGACTAAGAAGGGGAACAATTAACGAACATTAGCACCTGCCTAGTTAGTTGTTAATTTCTGCTTTGCTGCAGAGACAGAGCCTGCTTCACACAGGCCTATGCTTCCAAGCTTAGGAACCAGCAACAGGGACGGGAGGGACAGAGTGAAGCTCTCTCACTTATTTGCATGCAGGCTGGTGCCCAGCCTCATCCTCTTATTATCTCTCTATGGTTCAAGTCAATCTCCTTCCCCTTCCTTCTGGTAATCTTCTCTCTGCTGTGAGCTCCTCCTAGCAGAGGCACAGGAGCTGCTGCCAAAGAGGCACATGTTCCTCAGATTTTTATTCCCCCATTTTTCTGTAGCAGTGCCAAGAAATCGGAGGAAGGTATGGATTCTGCACCCAGCACAGGGTGCAGTATTCCCCCAGGAGTAATGCAGTGCAGTTTACATTTAGGCTACGTCTACACAGCTTCCCTCTTCCGCAAAAGCCTATGCAAGTGAAGCACGGATTTGCTGCGCTTCATTTTCATGATTAATTAGGAGCCGTTTTTGCGCAAGAGGTTTTTGCGCAAAAAGGCAGCGTCTATAAAGCGCCTTTTTATGCAAAAACCTCCTCTTGCTCAAGAGCCATTTTTCCTGAAAAAGGCAGCGTCTATAAAGCGCCTTTTTGTGCAAAAACCTCTTGCACAAAAAAGGCTCCTAATTATGCAAATGAAGAGCAGGAATATGCTAATCTGCGCTTCATTTGCATAGGCTTTTGCAGAAGAGGGAAGCTGTGTAGAAATAGTCTTACTGTGCACACTCTGAAGAATGGAAGGGCTGAAACAATTCACTGTATCTATTTTATTTGTCCAAAAGACAATCTCCTCCTTCAGGTGACTCAGACAAGTGGAAAACATTACATAAGATTAGGTGCTGCACCCCAAGGCAGCCTGTGTCTGTCTTCCTTGATTCCTGCACTGGGAGCATTCTCCTTTGGCCCCATATAGAGCTTGCAATACCCCTTTACCTCACACTGGCCCTTTTAGCTGATTTGCAAGGACCAGAATGGTGTTGGGAATCTCATCCACCGAGTGCAGTTTAGCTGTTATTTTATTATGCCTAAAACAGGTCTTTGAAAACACCTTCATGTATTCAAGAAAGATATTTCATTTAGTAACCATACACTTTGGTTTGCTGTTGTTGCAGGCTTTAAGCTTAGCTAATTCTTCACGAAGAAAATATACAACAGGTGAAATTGTTAACTTGATGTCAGCAGATGCCCAACAACTTATGGAACTGACTGTAAACCTCAATCTTCTATGGTCAGCACCATTTCAGATCCTGATGGCTATTGTCTTTCTCTGGCAAGAACTGGGCCCATCAGTGCTAGCAGGTGTTGCAGTGCTCATTTTGGTTATACCTATAAATGCTTTTGTTGCTGCAAAAGTAAAACAGCTGAGGGTAAGAAGTCTAAATGGAAATGCTGCAAAAAAGTTGTGGTGCTGTAGAGAAGAGCTGATTTTTAAGCACAAATGTACTGTAAACACAAAATAACCGAAGTCACATCTTTCTTTTGGTGGAGGGGGAGCTTAACTGCAGTAAGGAATGCTTACTTTTGGTGCCTAATCTAATAATGTTTAGATCACTAAACTTTGTAAACAACAATAAAGCGAAGAGATGTTGTATATGTAGAGGTGTTATATGCTTAACTTTACACGAGTCATCCTATTGAACTCACAGTTTGCAGATTTGGGGCAATAGTTAGGATTCCTGGTTTTAGGTTAAAACTGACTGAAATACCAACAAAATAGTAAGGTGTGTACTTTAGGTCTAATTACAAGGGAAGCTGTTTGTGTTCTCCAGCATACAGTTTCCACCTGCTTATGCAGTGAGGACCCTGGACCTGTGAAGAGGCCTTTGTGAGGTCTGGTGTATGTGTCTGTGAAAACAGTTTCACAGAAGCAACTGATCCTCACCAGATGGAAGGGGGCGGGAGGGAGAGTCTTACACAGAAGTTTCTCTCACTGTACGGATCTTGTTAGTGATGTGAGGGGGGAAGGAGAAAGGTGATGGAGAGTGCAGTGATCTGGACCACTGTTTGCAACTGGTAGATTTTTGCCTGAGTGTCCTAATCAACAGAAAGCCGATAGTCAGTGAAACTGACAAGCATGTTTTTATTGTACAAGTTGAGCGAAGAGCACAAATTAAATACAGTATAACTAGTAAGAAGAGAGGATTTTTTAAAATAATCTTTTAATAATCAAAGATATCATCAGTAACAGAAGAAAGGAAATTCTTTTTCTTTTTCAAAATGTATTTTTAACCCAAGAATTGCTTCCCATCTCACAAATCAGACTGGGCCAAATTATATTTGCTTTTGTCACAGAAATAGTTTCATCATTTTGGGAGAGACTTACCTAACTACCTACTCACTTGCTAGGTGAGTAGGATTGGACTCCTTATGAGTGATTAACGTAATATCAATTTGCAAGTGGGTACAACTCCAACGGGGGGGGGGGGGGCGGGGGGGGGAAGGCATAATATATTCAAGAGTTTAAGTAATCAACATTACCATAGTTAGATGCTTAAGCATTTTTAAGATTAATCTGTTTTATGATTCTAGAACACTGGGAACTGAAACTCTAATTAGGAACCTTTTAATTAGAATCTAAGGAATGCAGTTATTACTATCATCATGCTACAAGAAGTATTGCAAAAAAATCAAGATTTTTTTTAAAGAGAAAGGGCTATTAGAGAGGATATGCCAATCTCTTTATCATATAATGAATTATATGATTGGGTATAATACACATCAGTTAGCAAACATGAAGTACATTTAACAATGTAACATGTACAGTACAAATCTATTTTTTCCAAAGGAGTCAATAATAGAGCAGTAGCTGGGTTCAGTGTTTGAAGTACACAGGTATATTTGAATCTCCGATATAATTTTAAAAAAATTGTAAGCATTGTTCTTTTTTAACTAGAAAAACCAAATGAAGAATACAGATCAACGAGTAAAACTACTAAATGAAATCTTGCATGGAATAAAGGTAATACAAGCAGCTAATGAGTTTCATTGTTCCACCTAATAAAGAAGAGAGACTGTGTTATTCAGAAAACTAGAGTTGTCACTTAACCTTTCAGATGATAATACAGGAAAGAAGAATTGAGGGAAAATATGCTTTGTTATATAACTACTTGAAGTGGATTTTAAAGCATTATTAAAATAAGAGATCTGATTATAAAATATAGATTAGCCATGTTTTTTATCATGTTCTGTTTTATTTTTAATGAGCAATTTGTCATTAGCTGTTTGAAAGTAATCACTAAAACTTCCTCTCCGTTTTTTAAAGAACAAAAATGAGTTTTTCTATTTGTCTTTATGCTTCTTTAATTTTTAAATATAGCTAGTATTTCAAATTATTCACAGTTTATTCTATATTTTTCTGGGTTTCTATCTGCAGGCATTGGTGCTACTATAAAATGAATATAATATTTTCTTTAAGATGTTACTCTTGTTTGCAAGTAAGGTGGTGAATATTTTCATGATGAAAATTCTAGTGTGATCGACTAGCATCTAGTTGTCAATACAAAGCCTGATAGCTCTCCTTCCTTGAGCATTTTGTGTTCTCTTCATTAATAATACCATCAGTACCATCTTATATAGTATCTTTCATGTAGATGGATTGCAACAATTTCTTTCCAGGTTCTATGGTCATATTTGCTTCCATAAAACTACTTCAGTAGCTAAAGCGCTTGGTCCTACTTGTAATTCTTCCATCTGGCATTATGGACTATAGTAAAGGATGTTTTCAGGTGTCCTGAGGAGTCCTTTGGCCATATGTTAAATTTACTTCCTAATTAAATAACAATATTGTCTGGGCACACCATCTGGAGATGATTGGTCTTACATGCTGTGACTTAGGAAAATGAAATAAGTGTGGCTTACCAGATTGATATTTTTTAACTTCATCAGCAAGTGATAGAAAAGACTTGCAATTAAGTCAGATGGCGGTCCTCTGGATAAATTTAATAAACTAAAATGTATAGATGGGTGAATGCAATAGTAATAAGCTGGCACAGTAAGTAATCCTTCAAAACAGGGGCACAGCTAAAGATGGCTACACAATAGCATTCTGCATAACAAATTTGATTTTGGAGAAATTATCCATTGGAGAAGAAAAACAAGTGTTTTGATATTTACAGTTTTGTTTTTTTCAACATCTGCAGATGTATTTTTGGAATTTAAATTTGTTTTTAACACTCAAAATCACTGCTGTTGATTTGCTGTGGTGTAATTTTTTGTTTTGTTTGTGTTTAGATTCTTAAACTTTATGCATGGGAACCTTCTTATCAGAAGAAGGTTGTGGAAATTCGAGAACGTGAAATAGATGTTCTGAAGTCATCTGGGTACCTGACAACTTTCTCCATGCTAACTTTAACCTGTATTCCTTTTATGGTGAGTAACTTAAAAATATCCATTTATGGAGCTAGCTATCACACTCATCTGTCTCTGGAGTATCAGAGAGCCTCACAAACCTTAATGAATTTATCACCACAATGTTCCTGTGAGATTGGGAAGTATTATTATAATACCCATTTTACACAAGAAATAGAGAGGTCGTGGCTTGCCTCAGGTCATACAGGAAATCTGTGACAGAGCCAGGAATGAAATCCAAATCTATTGAGTCTAGTCCAGTGTCTTATTCAGAAAACTCTTCCGTAATATCAATAGTCACACATTCTTCGTAATATCAATAGTCACACATTCTTCTTTCTTGTGCTAAGTAAGCATCTAGATGCTAAGTAAGCATTTAAGATAAGTTTGCTTTTTTCCATGCTCAGATTTTAATAAGGAAACAAGATTGGAATAGAGGGGCAGAGGGAAAGAGGCACAGATTCTAGTTCTTCTGACAAACTAAAGTAGAGAAGTATGTTTTTTCCCCTTTTTATCATCTTTAACAAAACATAAGCCATTTAAAATATACCCTTTCTATGTGAAATGTCTAGGTTAGTTAATGTGACTTTCAGAGCACCCATGCAAAACAATTAATTGGTCATATATATGGCTTCAACTTCATTGTCTTCAGTGACTGACCATTTACAGCAGCAGGAAATTTGGCCTTTATTGGAATTTCAGATGTGTTTAGGAATGTAGTAAAACCTAGTTGCTCTCTCTGCCGATTCATTAAAACAAAAACAGTTCATGGGAAGCATTCAGTTTTGACTCTTCTTGTAGAAAAAACTGTAAAAATTTCATAGTTGCCAGTTTCCGATTTTAACACTTTTTTGAAACCAAAAAGTTCTTTTCTTTAGTTCAAAATGACTTTTCATTTTGAAATTCCATCTAAATATAGTAAATTAAATTAAAAAATGAAAATCATTAGAATTGAAACAAAATGTTTCATATGTGCTAAATGGAGTTCTTCCTCAGACTGTTATTTCATAGGTATTTGAGGTTGATTTTTTTGTCCCAAATCAGAACCAAAAATCAGTTTCCTGCCCAGTTCTAAAAGAAACACATTCATTTGTTGGTGTGAGTGGGAATGCAATTGCAATTGACTGTTAAAATGACAGTGCCAATATACTGGAAAACAAGCAGTGACTTTTGTGTGGAACATGGGAATACAAATGCCAGAGACCGTACACATGAAATCCAAAGGGAATATTATCTGTGTACAGACTTAATTATGAAATGGAATTTTATACCACAAGATATAAGAGCTTGTATTTCATCTAAAGACAGAAGCTTTAGTCAAAGCATGTTAGTTTTAATTTATGGATAGTAGCAGATTATTTCAGTTTGCATTAAGCTATAGTCAACATCCAGCTCTTAATTGCTCCCATCATACTTTTGTAGCAAGAAGTGAAACTAGGCAGAATGGACAAGTAATGGAAAAATAATCACCTCATCTCCTTCCTGCCCCTTTTATTTTTCAAGGTCTCATTGGCTACATTTGGAGTCTATTTTCTGCTGGATGAAGTAAATGTCCTCACTGCAACTAAAGTTTTTACATCAATCTCTTTGTTTAATATTTTGCGATTGCCTTTGTTTGATTTGCCAACAGTGATCTCAGCTATAGCCCAGGTAAAACTTACACCAAATATGAATAGATACCAGAAAAGGATGGCATTTATGGCTCTTTATTAATCTCTGGTGTCATCTGGGTTCATCTATTTTTAGGTGAAGGTTAAGCCACCTGATTATTTCTAGTTTTATTTTGTTGAAGTTTTCATGTCTTTGAGGGGTGGAGGAGGCACTGGCGTGGGAGAGGGTTTCAGAGTCTATATTGTCTTTTTGAGTATGTTAACATTATAAGGAATGACCAGCAGATGGCATGAATACTGTTCCTATTTCTATTTGTGCTCTATCTCCTATTACTGTTGCTCAGTTTCTTGTAGATAAGGTGCTAAAGCCATTTTAAGCAGATTCCCTCTCCATCCTGCTGTCAGACATGGGCAACAAACTACGCTGAATCAAAACTCGACCGTGCCTGGGGTTTGGCTTTATTAACTTGGAAATTAGCATTAGCATCACAAAATTCCACTCACTCTCCCCCAACTTGGCTGCTGCTTTAGGACTGTTCCATTATAACCCTAAATGTTATCTCTCTGTCTTTCAGAGAAGTAATATACAATCAACCTGTCTCAGACTTTGTGTCTACTGACACAAAGGTGTTGTTTTTTTTTTTTAAAACAGCAAGCTTGGAAACAAGTCACTCGTAGAGTTTACCACTAGGTAGCTAGCTGGTCAGCACAATACCCCACCCCAATCTGTGGCTGACTTTGCTTGGTTTATCTTAAATAAAACTGAAGTGCCTTAAATAATAATAGATAAAGCACCCTTTTTTGGGGGGTGGGGGGTCAGTGAAGTGAGTCAGGAGAACTCTCAACTCTCTGAGACACGAGAGGGTGTGGTGTTTCACATGAACACTGCTGTCAGCCTAATTCATTGGTCCCCAGACTTAGCAGGATTGTGCCTTTCCTTAGCCCTCTCTGTCTTTCTCCTCCCTGCTGCCAGGGCCTGGAGTGGGCTGTGTCTTGGGAGGGGGGCATGGACAAGCATAAGAGTCCTGAGGTTGGAGTTGAAGCTGGGATGGGGCTGGAGCAGGGAACGGGGCCCTGACCGGAGGCCAATCCTGGGGGCTGGGCTTGGATACAGTCGAGGGCTGAGGGTGGTTGCAAGACTGGAGCACATATGGGGACAGAGTGGGGTTGGGTGGCACTCTCTCCCCACATGGCCTGGTTCAAACCTCACCTCACCCCCGGGAGTGTTTTTCCATGCCCCAATACAGGGTCATGCCCCACAGTTTGGGAACCACTGGCCTAAATCCTCACTCACCTTTTTGAAAAGTACATAAGGAAAACATTTCCTATTCAGTGCAAGAATGTCATCACCCCTTTCATAATAAACTAATATGCTTCTTTCTTGGTGTAACTTAGAATATACAAAGTTTTGCTTAAACATCTAAATGGCATAAATGTTTGTGCATTCTGCAGACAAAGGTTTCTGTGGGTCGTTTAGAGGATTTTTTAAATTCTGAAGACCTTGACCCTCAAAACATTGACTCCAACTACAGTGGAAGTAAGTAGGGTTTTGTTGCTGTTGCTGATGTTGTTGTTCAGTATCTGCAGAAATAAATTGATTAACCAGCAATATCAGCTGAGGGGCTGTTTCTGTAACTCGTTTCTTTTTCCTTATTGCAACAGATCATGCTGTGGGATTTATCGGTGCTTCTTTCCGATGGGAAAATACTGGACCTTCAATCTTAAATAAGTAAGAAGTCTTAGGTTTGTAAAGAAACTTTGAACAAGAATCTGTTCTGGCATCACATTCTGCTGGGCTGAGTTAACATAGCTTTGATCATAACAATACAGTTGGCCTAGTGTAAGGTGCAGCATGTTGTGATGTTCCAGAACAGTGGGGTGGGGTGGCTGACTCCCCAGACCAGAGTATCACCTCCAAATCTCTTCACTATTCAGGGACTGTAATAAACCCAAAGCAGCATTTGCTCCCTGAAGTGCTGGCACTGCGATGAGACCAAGTGTGTAGGGGAAGGCCAAGGCTCTGCTCAGTCTTCATTCAGTCACTCATCTGCGCAGAGAGTGAACATAGAGCCTGCATTGCTCGTCATGATGCAAGTAGTCAGCACAGGAACTCACAAGGGCTCTTACTGTTGTTAATCTTGTACTGTGTGGTGTTGTGGCTTGCTACTTTGCTGTTGCCCCCATTCTGCAATTGATAGTGCATGGGGAGGCTGCTGTGTCTGTGAATAGTTGGTGTTATAGGGTGCACTCACAGGTGGTGGCACCACCTTCTGGCTGCTCTGGGGTTTAGGTCTGGTCAGGCATTGCACCCTTCTCTGGTGTTCTCTCTCCCGTTATCCTCTTGTCCTGCAGGCCCCTCTTGTTCTAGTGGCTTGTTCTTCATGACTCAGCCCATGACTCTTGTTCTTCATGACTCAGCCCTCCAGCCAGATCACTACATGTTCCCCTTCTAAGGGTATCAAAGTACCTCAAGATAGATGGGCCCCTGCAGTCTTCTTGCTACTGTCTTGCCAGGGTCAATTTGCTAGGGAGACCTGGGTCTGCCCTCTACTCCAAGTTCCAGCTCGGGGGTCCTCTAGTCAGCAGCCAAGGTCTGCACTTGTGTTCCTTGCTGCTATTCCCCGAGCCTTTTCGGCTCCCTCCTTCCCCTGGCTTTACAAGCCACCCCAGAGAGTAACCATGGACTACCCTCCATAGTCTTAAACATGCCTCCTTTCTCCCAGGGAGTAACTGCATCCTGCTTCCCTGCAGCCCCCAGAACCCTCCTCTTCTTTGCCAACTTCCTAGCTTATAAAGGCCACATCTGTTCCCTGCCCAGCTGTGCCTGTTCTACTTACACCCCTAGGTCCTCCTCCAGGTACAGCCTGGGGAGGCAATTGGCCTACATGGCCTCCTTAGCCCTTTCAAGCCTTGTGTGGGGTGGATATCCCATCACATCTAGTTAACTTGAGTAGAAGTACTCACGGTAGTAAACGTTTTGCCTAGCTATAGAAGTTTGTAGGAAATGGCTTTTTGAACTGTAGTCAATTCTTAAAAATGTCAGGGCTTCACAAACTCTGTCACATCTGCATATATTGATCCAATGATTAGGGCCCTGCCAAATTCACACCCATGCAAAAGGTGTCACGGATGGTGAACTCTTGTATCTGCCCATAAAATCTGGCCTTTTGTATGCTTTTACCCTATACCGTACGGATTTCATGGGGGAGACCAGCATTTCTCAAATTGGAGGTCCTGACCCAAAAGGTAGTTGCAGGGGGATCATAAGGTTATTTTAGGATGACATGGTATGGTATTGCCACCCTTACTTATGTGCTGTCCTCAGAACTGGACAACTGGAGAATGGTGGTTATTATGTTCATTGTGTGCCCAACTGTGAAGGCAGAACCCTGCTATCAGCAGTGCAGAAGTGGTGGTGGTGGCAATACCATTCCCATATCATCCTTCAGTACTGTTGCTTTCAGAGCTGGATGGCTGCTGATTAAGGGTCCAGGTTTGCAGGCAGCAGTACAGTGGCAATAGCAGCAGTACAGTGGCAATACCATACCGTGCCATCATTACTTCTGTGCAGCTGTTGGTGATAGCTCTGCCTTGAGAACTGGATTCCTGGATGGCAACCACCGCTCTCCAGCTGCTCAGCTCCTAAGACAATGCTGCTGCCAGCAGCTGCAGAGAAATAGAAGTAGCAATACCACAACCCCCATACAATAACCTTGTGATCCCCACACAACTCCTTTTGGGTCTGGACCCCTACAATTACAACACTGAAATTTTAGATTTAAATATGTGAAATCATAAAATTTATAATTTTAAAAATCCTATGACCATGAAATTGACCAAAATAGGGGTGTTAAATTCTGATTAATCAGCTAATTGAGTAGTCAATGAAATTTCCGTGGACTACTCAATTAGTCGATAAGAGGGAGCACTCACTACCCAGACTGCTGCTCTGCAGTTTAAATGTAGTAGTAGCTGGGTGTGCTGCAGCCTGCTCCTACTACATTTAAAAAGCACGGCCACAGTGGGATTAGCTTCCAGGGTCAGCATGAGCCGGGACTAAACAGTCCGGCTCGTGCTACCCTGGGAGATAACCCCACTGCACTTCTGCCTTTTAAATGTATTAAATACCCAGTTGCTTTTACTACATTTAAAGGCAGAGCCACAGTGCCGCTGCACCTCTGCCTGCCCTGCCCTCCCCCCAGCCTCACTGTGGAGATGATTCTGGGGGAACCGGCTTTTAAGATGGCTTCCCCTACTATTGGCTCCTGCTTCCCTTCCCCCCCCCCCCCGCTGCCTCTGATATAGAGGCAGCAAGAGGGGGAAATGCAAATGGTTGACTCGGCTACCCGATAAGCCTAGGCTTATCAGGTAGTCGACTATTTGACTACTCTTTTACATCCCTAGACGAAAGTGGATCGTGAATTTGGTAGGGCCTTACCAATTATGTTACAATTATTATCTACTGCATGAGAGTCTGAATTTTTAATTAGGATTTATTGGATTTGTCTCAAATTTCCCACATCACCTTGCTGAGATAAATATAAAATAACTATTCCAGTTGTGTTGGAGTAATATCTTAACAATCTACCTATTTTTCATAAATAGTGAGTGTATTGAATATAATAAATCCTATAGTAATGGACTGTTATACAAAGAAACTAGACATCCTGAAAAATCCCAGGTAGGAAAGAATATGAAGCACCCAGCATGAGGGTGATTGTAAGAGTGATGCAACTTATTGGTGTAATAATTCTTACCCATCCTCATGTTCAACAGATCTAGGGTGATTACAATATATTGTGACTTTTTAACATGCAGAGAGACACTAAAGTCTCCTGAAGGCCATAGCTTTTCAGGGTTCTAGAGTACGCTTTAGTCACAGGAATCCAAATTGAAATAGTCACCTCCTCAGTCACAGTGGAGTAGGCTGTATTTTTGTCCTTCAATGTCCACGAGAGAGGATTCTGCTCTGTACACAGTACATTATTTACAGAGGATAAGTGTTGTCTGTCTTCCTACATGCTTCCAGTTTGAACATGAAGATCCCAGAAGGCTCTTTAGTTGCTGTTGTGGGGCAGGTTGGATCTGGAAAGTCATCTCTACTTTCTGCTATTCTGGGAGAAATGAACAAGTATGAAGGAACAGTCCAAAGAAAAGTAAAGTTGGTTTTGCTTCTTGTGTCTACGTTTGCACTGTTGTTATATGACTTTTACAGAAGATTGTTTATTTGTGAATGTAGTAAAATATATTGGCTATGGAAGCATTTATTTTAGTCTGCCCATTGGATCCTTTGAAAAATAATGACTGGGTAGTATTCATGTTGCTTGTTAAGTTAACTGACTTGTAGCCACCTACACTAATATGATTTAGTCTTCACTTTTAGTAAATCTATAATTATTCATTGCAAAAATCCTTAGGATTATGATCATGTGCCAAGCCTAAAGCATCCTACAGTAGCTGGTTTAGAAGAGTTCTACAACCATAACTCATTTGGAGCAGCGATATAGTCTTGTGGGAGAAGTTAGACCTTTCACAATGACTTACACATAGAGAACATTTAAATGGGGGAAAGTGAGTTGTGGACAGAAATGGAAGGAAGTTCATCCAGTCCCTGTCAAAACAACTCCCTTGGCATAAATTTTCTTTGATTGAACATAATGAAGAAATTGTCCAAATGTCCATTGCAATAAAATAGACTTTAAATAGGCTTATATTAGGCTGAAAGAGCTATGCAGAAAGATAACCTCTCAACATAGCCTGAACTAATAATAATAGTGTATTTTAGTGGAAACTTAAAAAAAAAAAAAAAAAAAAGTGGGAACTCTTTGGGACAGGGAATTATTTAGGGTATACTACAGAAGAGATAGTGTGGATTCATTGGGGGGAGAGGATGATGTCAATGAATCTCATCATGTTTCTCAATAAAATTAATAAATTTTCATAAATGTATGCATTTGAGTCAGAAGGATCCACTATAGTGAAGTACTCAGGAGCTCTTAAATGATCACTGCTGTCCCATAAAACCATGTTAGTTTCTAGTAGTTGTCATTTTTATCCATCTGGATAACCAGTGATACATAAAGTCACTGTACATAGCCAAGTAGTGTCCAAAATTAAGCATTACTTCAGCTTTTTGTTCTATTTTGAGCAATGCTTCAAAACTGGCTCTATAAAAAGTACAAATTAAACCAAAAAATAATCTTCCCATATTTGCCCCATACTAAGTATAGGTCCAGTTTTGCTATCTTTATATGCACTGAGCAATAGCTTTGTACGCAAGAAGTCCTATTGCTGTCAGTGAGGCTACACAGTAAGTAAGATTTTACTCGATGTGTATAAAGGTGACAGGCTTTTGTGTGCAAATGCCCTCATAACTTGCACAGTATTTCAGCCACAATCTTCCATGCCTTGTTCTGGGGCATTTGACTATTTAGAATTCTAACATTTTAACTATGCTAATATTTTAGAAGTAATAACTAATGACTTCATCTTGGAATATAATTTGAACAGAACTTGTTCTTAAAAAGTTATCTTGCCACATATAGGACTGTCCAAATGCGAGTATTTTGCTTTTTCTCTTTATTTAGGGTTCAGTGGCTTATGTTTCCCAGCAGGCCTGGATTCAGAATTCCATTTTGCAAGAAAATATTCTCTTTGGCTTAGGTCTGAACAGGTCATATTATGAGAGGGTTTTGGAAGCCTGTGCTCTACTACCAGATTTGGAGCAGTTACCAAATGGGGATCAAACAGAGATTGGAGAAAGGGTAAGAACTTGAAACATCATATGCAGTCACTTAGCTGAGCTTATGGTTCACAAATGCATTTAGTTTGTTAAGGCTATGTCTACACTATATTTATGTTGGCAAAACTTATGTCACTTAGGGGTGTGAATATTCCAGCCCCTGAGTGACATACATTATGCCTGGATAAGCACTAGTGTGCACAGCTCTACGTTGGCAGAAGAGCTTCTCCTGCCACCACAGCTATAGCCACACATTGGGGCTGGATTCATGATGTTGACGAGTGAGCTCTCTCTCATTGGCATAGACCAGCTTCATGAGAGATCTTCCAGCAGCACAGCTATGCCGCTGTAACCTCTCTCATGTGACATAGCCTAATAGACATTAAACATGAAAAATACTGGAAAGGCCTTACTCTTCCCCAAATGAAATCTGTGGAAATAGAGTTAGGCCAATGCTGTTTGCTTTTGAAAACCTCCTTCTTCCACCTCTTTGTTTTGGTTTTTGGTATTCATTCCATTATCTGTCTTATTTGCCTGGATATATTGCTAGATAAATTGTCAGATACCACTGTTGTCATCATCTTTTCATGTTAGTTGTTTTTGTCCCTTTAGAAAAGCTAAGCAAAAAATTTCAAAGAAACAAACAAACTTTATGAAACTGACATTAAACAATGATGGAGTAAGAATTGTTATTGTCATTGTTACTTTGTTAATTGTTTCCAGTGATTCCCTGTTATAGAAGTTACAAATATTTCTATAAAAAACTTTGTACAATTAGGTAATTATTAAATAAAAAATCACTAAGCTGATCCCCCTTTGTATGTGAGGTTGATCCTCTTTTGGATCTCTGGGTTGTAATATAACTTCCATGGAAAATGCTGTGAGAGCAGGAACCAGAGACTTATCAGGAATAACGTTTGTGTTTCTAATGTCAGCCCATATATTCTTAATCTGGTTAAGAGGGACATTTAGCTTGTTAAGCAAAACTGTTTAAGTGTATGTGTCATCTGCCGGTCTCCTTTAAAACTTAGTGGTTATAACTGAGGCATATTAATAAGCTACTGCACCATCTTATGAAAAAAATTTAAAAACAACAAATAGTGCTGCAGCACCTTAGGGTACGTCTACACTGACGTTATTCCGAAATAACGAAGAGCGTGTCTACACAGCAAGCCTTTGTTTCAAAATAATGTTGAGTTGGAGGACTTCTTACTCCAACTTCTGTAACCCTAATTTTTATGAGGAGTAAGGGAAGTTGGAGGAAGAGGGTTCTTCCTTCGACTTCTTGCTATGTAGACTGCATCAAAAGCTGAATTAAGCTATTTTGACTCAAGCTATGCAATTGACATAGCTCAAGTTACATAGCTTAATTCAAGTTTTGCCCTCATGTGTAGACGTGCCCTTAGAGACTAACAAAAAATGTAGATGGTATCATGAGCTTAATTTATTTCTATTTCTCTTTTATTTCTTTCTACTCTATTTTTGAAAAATGTTTTTGATCTTTTGGAAGAAAGAGAAGGAAGAAATTATCGTAAAGGTGTCATTTTAGTGTATTAGATAAATACAGCCTTCATAGTTGCAGTATTTTCCCTGTAAGATGTGGTGGTAGAATGCTTTCCCATTAGTTGGAACTACAGGGTTGGAAAGTGCACCTAGTCCAGGACCTCTTATTTTATTTATAAGTAAAATACATGAATCTATTACTGGACTAGTATCAAGCTGGAGAGTTTCCCTTATCCATAATGTTGCTTTCCCCATCTACCCCTTTTTCCAACTTGAACATCAACACACAGATACTTTGCTTATCACAAATCACTCTTGTTTTTTGAAGGTTGCATATGTTTGTCACAAAGGAGATGTACTCTGTAAAATACATTCATATCCTTTCCTAGTCCTCAGCCTGGGGTTTTGCCAGTGTTCCTGTGTGGAAGGTAGCAAGGGAACCAGAATGGAAAAGCTCAATTGAAAGTGGACATTTGAAAATCTGTAGGGGGATTTTTAGATACCTATAAAAAGTTCTTCTTTTGAAGTAAAGCACTTCCCTACTTCCATGCTCTACTGTTGACTTACAATAGCTGTTTTAAGTGGTAAGCAGTTACTTTAGCCCTATAGCCTTCCAGAAGAATAGAAAATAAATTAGAAGTATATATTAAAACTGCCATAAATATGTTTCATACATGGTATCTCATCTTGAAGAGATTTACTTAGTCTAGTTTCACTAAGTGGCTTAGTGGAACTGACAGGAGCTAGACATGCTGATTCAGAATGACTGTAAATTGTGTGTGTCTGTTTTGACTGGTTTGATCTAATAATGCTTTTCTTTCCCTAGGGAGTAAATATAAGTGTGGGGCAGAAGCAAAGGGTGAGTCTGGCTAGAGCAGTTTACAGCAATGCTGACCTCTATCTTCTGGATGACCCCTTGTCTGCTGTAGATGTACATGTTGGAAAGCACCTTTTTGAGCAGCTGATTGGGCCCTCAGGGCTCTTAAAAAACAAGGTAAATAAAGTAGTCTTCACATAGTACATCAGGCAAATTAAAAATCTTCAGCCGTGTCTGTATGGCCTGGTATATGTGGTAAAGAGAGGGAGCACTTTGTCTGAAGATGTGCAATAAGAAGGTATATTAATCATGCTATTTGAATTATATCAAGAAGACCTATGAATACGGACAATGTCAATACTTAAGCTGGGCTGACCTGGAAGTCTCAGAGGGTATGTCTACACTGCATTCCTCTTTTGAGAGAGGAATGCAAATGCAGCCGAGCAAAATTGCAAATGAAGCACAGATTTGAATTTCCCGTGCTTCATTTGCATAATGGCGTCCGGGCGCTTTTTCAAAATACCCTATTTCGAAAGCAAAAACGCAGTCTAGATGGGGTTATTTCGAAAAGAAACCCTTCTTTTGAAATAACCCTTACGCAAAAACTGAGGTTTAAGGAACGGAAGCCTGCAGTCAAGACATAGACCAAGACACTTAAGCTTTGAAGATCTTCTGTTAGAATTAGAAATGAGCATTTTTCTTATTCTGAATATTTGTATTTATAAAGCTGACAGAACATGCCTTATGCTGCTGTTGTATACCTGGTTCTTAATAATGTGTAATTTCAGTATTATTTCATTTATTGTAGTATGTAACAATTTCTTCAGATCTAGTTGGTTGCTTTAAAGAGGCAGCTAGATCAGTTTTTAAGACCATTCCATACACAATTCTCCAGAAAAATACAACAACCACCCTGTATTGCTAGTACACACTTAATTTTATTATGGTAAAAAATAAAATGTTTTGTGTTTCAGACACGTATTTTAGTGACCCATAATCTGACACTCCTGCCTCAGACAGATGTTATAATTGTAATGGAAGATGGTAGGATAGCACACATGGGAACCTATCAAGAGCTGCTCTCAGAAAGAGCTAACTTTGCTGAGTTCCTTCAAATCTTCAGTGCAGAAAATAAAAGTGAAGATCCACCTCAAGTGAAAGGTGAGCACATACATTATTTTTTAATATACCATGTTTTCCTAAAATCTAGTTTTACTTTTCCACACCAGTTGCTAAGAAAACATTTTTCCTTTTGGGGAAAAAATATGAAACTTTACCTCTCGTTTGAATTCAGCCAGATTTACATGCTGAGATTCCAAGAGATAAGCTGGAATAAAATTCAGGCACTGTTAAAATAACAAATCATTGACTTTAAGCACCTATAGGCCCTCATATGATCGGACCCTATGTGAATATAAGTAATTCCTGGAACAGGGAACTGTCACACATTTTTTCTGATGATGCTTTTTTTACGTTGGTAATTCCAAATTGATGTTAGTCAAAAATTCATTGTGGTGTACCTGGCGCTTCAAGAATTCTGACTTGTATAGCCATGTTTAGTTATTACATTAATACCCGCTGATTCGTCATTAATCTGTGTAGTGTGGCGTTAGAAACTCTCTTTATCTCCATAAGTTTATGGATCATGCTATGGTGAAGTATGGCAATCTGACAACATTTCTTTTTCTCTTGCAAATGTACAAAGAAAGCATTTTGCACTTTTTAGAGGGATGTTTAGGCTTAACATAATACCTAGCTAACAGTTCTTACAATATTGCTGGGAAACACTTTTTCTGTGGAAAATTTCTCAGTAGTTTTTTTTATTATTATTTAGTTTTTTTGTAACCTCTTCCTCTAATGCTGAGAGAGTATCCTCTCTTTCTGTATAATAGTTAAGCAATAATTACATTCTCAGATTGCAAATGCTGCTCTTATTTTATAAGTTGAAGTGTTTTTTTAGTTAGCAGGCCTCTCTGGTGGTGATATACAGGTTGAACCTCCCACATCCAGGACTCTCTGGTCCGGCAACATCCATGGTCCAGCAGAGCGATGGATGTTGCTGGACCAAAGAGCCCCAGAGCAACACAGGGGCTGGGGAGTCCCAGCTGGGCCAGGCGGCATCTGGGGAGACCCCGCCCTGGCCGAGAACCCCTGGCGTCAGTTGCGCCAGGTGACCGAGAAGTCCCAGCCCCATCCAGGGAACCCCCCAGTTGTAGTGGAGCTGTCAGTGGCCAGGTGGCCCTAGCCAGGAATCCTGGCAAACCCCCAGCGGCAGTGGGGCCAGGCTGAGTGGGCAGCCTCTGCTGGGGAACCCCCCAGCTGAAATGGGGTTGGTAGAGGCAGGCAGCTGGAATCCCCAGCGGCAGCAGGGCGGCTCTAGCAGCAGGGTGGGTTGGCCGGGCGCCCCATCTGGGAAGCCCCAGTTGCAACAGGGCTGGCGGTGACTGGGTGGCTCCACCCAGGAACCCCAGGGAACGCTCTGTGGCTGCAGGGCGGGCAGCAGCCAAGAGGTCCCTGCCAGGAACCCTGGGATACCCCGGGGCAGTGTGTGGGCAGCAAGGTGGGGAGCTGTGCTGGGCCAGTGCTAGGGGGGCCATTGGCAGGGCAGGGAGCCCGAAGGAGAGGAGTCCGGGAGTGGGACAGCCAGCAGAGGAGCACTGTCCTCCCCTGGTCTCGGACTGCTCAGGTCCCGAGGATACCAGACCAGGGAGGTCCAACCTGTATTTTTGAAAAATAGTGAGGTGGAAGCTCATCAGTTTTTGCATAATGAAATAGGCCTGATTCAATAGAGAATTTATTGTCCGACTTCTACACGGACACTCCTAACAACTCTTAAGTAAAGATAATTAACACATACGCTTTAAAAAGCAGTTACTATATATTAATATACAAATATCTGAGAACAGGCAAATCCCTTTCTTAATGTTCATTTATAGCATGCAGTAGAAGCATGACTGTGAATGAATTATAAACGGTAAATGGACAAAAATATAGGTGCAGTCAGCACAGTGTCCACACTGCATGTAAAGCGGGTGTTTGGGGGGATGTTGGCCAGGTTTGCCAGAGGAAGGCAATAGATCTTTATGGCAGAAAGGGAACAAGCTCAGAAACTGCTGCAAAAAGGTGGGTGGGTGGTGGTCAGCTTTGCAGCACTGACTCAACCCTTGGAAATATAAGGTTGTAAGGTGCAAGCCCTGCAGTGGAAATCCTTTTCCTCCATACCAGAGACAGTGCAGCACCCATCATCCCTTCCTTTGGGATTATCAGGTGGGGTTTGAATCTGCTGTGGGCATTGTGCTAGTCACTTCTCTTTAGAAGGGCTGGGAAGGAATTTTTCTGTCATCACCATAGTGATTTTGGTGGAGTGAGGGTTTTTTTCACTTTTCCCACAGCAGGTGTCAGGGAAAACCTATTATGAAGAGGAGGAAAGGGGGTAGGCTATATATTGCATCTTGTTTTGCAGGTATGGGGCAGATACCCAGTGCAGGTATGCTGTAGTGAAGTCTTACAGTGACCAGATAAATGGCCGGATAAAGGACTTAAAAAGGAAATGCTGGTTAAAGGAACAAAATGGTGTGGTGTTTGGGGCTCCAGTGGTTGGAACAGTAGGGAGCCAACCCCCCTTTTCTTATAGCCCACATTAGCCCTGCTATGCTGATAAGGTCCTAGTCATGGATTTTCTGAAGGGATTTAGATGCAAAAATTGGGGGAGCTGCGTGCAAGCCCTCCAGGTAGTTACAGAATAAACAGAGGGGTTACCTGCACTGTACACTTTTATTGGCTGGGACTGGAATTCAGCACTTGTCATACTAAAGCCTTGTCTAGATTAAAAAAAATACATGTTCCATTTTTCACTGCAGTGCCTTCTTTAAAGAGAGAAAGTCAAAAAGGCAATATTCTGCCTCAAAAAGAGCTCCTGGGGCATAAAGACAGGTAAGTACTGAGAACAAGCTGTACACAGCCTGGCTCCAATTTGGAGAAGATAACTGAAGTAATGCTACAACTGTTCCAGACTCCTGCATATGGAGAGTGCACAGTGCAAGATTTGGGTTCAAAGCCAGGCTTTAGGGAAGGGGTTGCTTACATCATTTCCACTCCACGTATTCATAAACAATATTAAGAATATGGCTTTGTTTTTTGTGTTCTTTTCACTCCTGCTGCTTCCTAGCTTTGGTTTGGCTTGTTTTTTGTGCTTCTCTGTTCTGTTTGGTAGCTAAGTAGATTGCTAGGGGTGGACATCTATTTGTAGGTTTGTGAAGCACTGTGTGCACATAGGACACTACATCAATCATGATTATTGTGTCTGGCTCTGCTAATATTTTAATGATAAAAAGGAAGAGCGTGGAAATACACTGTGGCATGTCCAAGGAAAACTAATTCACAGACCTTTAAATTCATTGTTTTTTTGTTCAAGATCAATTCTGTGTGTGTGTGTGTGTGTGTGTGTGTGTGTTTGATTCACTTCATGTTTAAGATTAAAATAAAATTATCATTGTTATTTGCAGTTCTTCCTTTGAACAAGCCAAAGCATCCTCAATGAAGAAAGAAAATGTTGCTACTGGCAGTGTAAGCATTAGATAAATTACCTTTGTAGTTTTCTACATACAGGTAATTTATTAAAATAATTACAGGCAGGGCTGGTAGCACCACCTACTAAGATTTCCTGACATTGTCCATTATAAGAACCTATTTTCAGTTATTTGAAGCTTTGCCAGACATTAACTGTTTGGCCTGAAATTTTCCATGCTAGACATCTGCCTCAAGGTGAATGTTTTGGAGAAAATTCAGCCAAATAGTTCAGCTGTTTCTGAGATAGGGGCTAGAGAAAAACATGTTTTGCCCACATTAAAAATAATTCTGGTGGCCTCTTCTTTGAAAAGTTCTTATGTCTCTGTGTTTTGAAACAGGGGCTTGAAATTTGGTAAGCCTTTGTGTCAGGGATTTGCTTTTTGTGGTCACTGAAAATCTGCCAATATTTGAACAAGTTACAAGCCTCTAAAAATCACGTTAAGTGGTCTGGAAAATAAGGTCTGAGATGCCTAAAATTGGGCACTGAAAATTACTGGATACCTATGAGCTGAATTTTGCTGTGCCTCAGCAAAATGTCTGTCTGTAAAATGGAGGTGATGCCCCTCCCTTTACAGGGTGTCACGAAAGTTAATAAATATTTGTGTAGCACTCAGCTACTGTAGTGACAAGCATCATAAGAAAGTCCATGAGAACATTCATAATTCTATATTCAAAGTAGATTTGAACAGCTTGAAATAAATAAGGTCACAGCAGTCATTGTTTAGTGAGGTGAAAAAAAATAATGAATAATTGCTTATTAAATGAACACCATTAATGTTGTGCATCTGAATGAGACTGAGGTCCTATTAAGAAAAGTTGTGTCTTTTTATCATGCAATTAATTATTGTACTATAATGCATTCAGAGAAAGGGGGCAAGTTTCAGGTGCTTAGATTACCTTATTTCTAGCATTTCCTAACATGTTTATGCTTGATTTTGAAGCCTTAATGTTCATTTTAATGTTTTATGTAGTATATATTAAAGGTATTTCTCCACGAAAAGTGACAATTTTTATTATAGGGGAAAAAAAGATTTTTGGAGACCCAAAACATGACTGCATGTGATTTAAATGATTGGATTTCATTATTTACATGAATGTCTAAATGAAGTTACTATATTCAGTTCATTTACTGTAATTTGCCTTTCACAGTTTCATTTTTCGTAACTCCTGTGCTTCTCTTGTATTTAGATGAAGATGTCAGTGGTTTTGAAATATCTGCAAGCATTTGGCTGGCTATGGGTATGGCTAACCTTAATTGCATATGTAGGACAAAATGCAGTAGCCATAGGACAAAATCTGTGGCTTAGCACCTGGTCAGTAGCAGAAGAAAAAAATAAGGATTACACAGAATGGAAACACTTAAGAAACAATAAACTTGGTGTCTATGGGTTTTTGGGATTCATACAAGGTAAGACTAAGGATACAAAACTTTATTTTCTCAGTATTTGCAAAGCTTAGTTGCCTGCAGTTGCTAGATGTGTAATACAACGACAAACCATATTGGTTATTCTTTAATCAGATATGCATATAGCAGCAAAAAGGAATCACTTCACTTTTTGCGTGGGGGAATGATCAGGCGAAAGGATCAAACTAGGGAGCTGTAAAGTGAAGGAATGATTGAAAAGGCAGATTGAACTAATTTGTACTATGGCTGTCCTTGGAACCAAGTCAATGTTGTTGAGTGAACAAGTGCACATTTTATCTAATGAGATGTTACTGTTTTTGTGGGATTATATGTGATTTGCTCATGAAGGAATAAAATGGATTAACAAAATGTAAACACAGATGTGTGTAAAACAAAACTTTATAATGGGCCTACCAGGCTGAAGTGGGATGCCTTTGGGGAAAAAACAGGAACATGATAGTGTTTTATTCATTTATTTTTTAGGTCTTATGGTCTGCTATGGTGCATATGTGCTTACCCGGGGATCCCTCTGTGCGTCTCGGACATTGCATAATCAGATGTTAGACAATGTGCTCCATCTTCCCCTCCAGTACTTTGAAACTAATCCTGTTGGGCAGATCATCAATAGATTCACAAAGGTAAAGGAAAAACAATGAAAAACAAGTTCACATTTTTAAAGAACTGCAACTTTAAAATCAAAGAGTAATAACAGATGGTAGTCATCAGTTTCAGTATAGTACCACAGAACAGTTTTCTGCAAAAATCAGCAGTGCCAATACCTTTTACCAACTTAAGGCCCTTTAATTGTTCTTCCTATGGTCATTGGGCATGCATCCCTCAGAGCATAGGCCTGCAATCTAGAGGCGTTAAGCTGAGTTGAGCTCAGTCTGGTTTTAAAAGATTGTAAGTTTTGTATCTTGCTAATGTATTGCTACTTAATATAAAAAAATCGCAGACAAACTATGTTGAATGAACACTAAATTGCAAAATTCAAGCTCCCAAAGTTAGAATCCTGCGCCCCTGGCTAAATACCTCTTTCAGTGCACAGAATGGATGTTGCTCAGGGAATGATCTTCCCTAACTTTTAAGTGTGTGACTTTGCAATCTTAATATTTGTAATTTTTATTTTTTATGTAGCATCTTACATTAAAAAAAAAAAAAGAATTCAGTTTCTTTTAACTGAAATGTTCCTATCATAAACACAGTTTGAACCCACAAGTTTCAGCACTGCCCACAAACTTCTGGTACTTGAGCTAAAAAATGGTGTGGAGTTGCTGGTAAGCTGCTGTCTTTTGTGGGCTGAACCCAAAGAGGATGCAGGTTGCTCTGAAATAGACATCATAATCACATACTTAGATTTGGTAGCTTCTTTCTGAGAGGCAGTGTGACTAAATTAATGAGACTTGTATCTGCTATAGGAGAATCAGGGTTTTGTTCCCAGCTTTTGTAACCTCAGGGTGTGATTAGTAATACAGATTATAAAAATAACAGAAATAACAAGAGTCAGTAGAAAAGTTGAGCATTGAATTCATGGGGTTCCCAGTCTTGTATGCCTTTTCTTGGCTACATAGTGTTTTGAGAGGGAAAAGCATTAATAGCTGCTACTATGAATTTGTCGGTGGCAGTTCTGTGTGGCATGCTGTGCTACTGATCTCACTAACCAACTATGGAACACTGATATTTTAGCAACAAGCCTCTTACAAAGTCTATTGAGAAAATTTTAGATGGGAAAAGGCAAGTAATTATATCTATTTCTAGTATTAGACAGACTACAATATGTTAAATTAATCCGTTGTATATGAGTACACCACCAGAACTTCCTCCCAACAATTTTTGCTGAAGTAAAAGGATTTTGGTTGTTAGACTTCAGAGTCTAAGGACAATTTTTGAGAAATGTCTACAGTTTTAGCAAGGAGACGTTAAAACTATTTTTTTCTGTGTAATTTTACAGGATGTGTTTATCCTTGATCTACGCTTCCATTACTACTTACGCACCTGGTTAAACTGTACTCTAGATGTTATTGGAACCATTTTAGTGATCGTGTCTGCTTCACCACTCTTCATATTGATAGTTATTCCCCTAGGATACTTGTATTTTATTATCCAAGTAAGTTAAACTTTTACAACCAGAAATACATATTTGTGTGTGTATGTGAGAGAGAGAGTGAGAGAGAGAAAAGAAAAAAATCATTATTAAGCAGTGACTAAAACATCTGAGAATAAATTATACACCTTTCCTGAAAAGCCAAAGTAGAAACCTAAAAAACTTTTTACCGTAAAGTCACGAGTATAGTGCACACTTTTTTCCCCGTTTTTTTTAAGGTCAAAGTCGGGGTGCGCATTATCCATAGGAGTTTTTTTTCAAAGTTTTCACGTGGCGGTTCCGCGGCGCTTAATTAATCACTGGACACCAGAGATTAAGTTGATTTTTATTAGCATCTACAAGCAACTATATACACAGTTTCAAAAAGGTAAGTTGAACAAATGAAATCAACACTGCAGCGCAAACAAGCAAATACTGTATGTTAATTGATCTTCTACTCCTCTTCGAAGCCCTCGAATTCGCGTTTGTTAGAATCTTCCTCCAACAGATGAGCAATATCTTCCGGGGTATAGCCCTCGACATCTTCATCCAGGTAATACAAATCACTGTTATCTTCGCATACTGGTAATTCGCCCTCAGACGATTCATTGTCGCTTGGATCCATCCACAGGGCATCATCCTCGCTGCCATCCATAACGTTAGAGATGCTGTGTTTCACGTCAAGCGGTTGCAACATTTTGGTCATTCCACCAGGAATAATTGCCAAGTCTGTTTTGTCCTGCTGAAGCCTTTTCTTGACGGATGGCATACGATGACACTGAAATGCATCCAAAAGTATTAGAGACCACTTTCTCATGTCCACCTGGCCGCTTCGCCCAAACCATCTGTAGCCAATCAAGCATTAAAGCTTCGTCAGTCCAGCCTTTAGGGTGAACACACACGTGAACGGTGTTCGGGAATATAACATTCTTTGACATTGTCTTGTGCTTGAACACAATATAAGGAGGCAGCTTTGTTCCGTCGGCCATGCAAGCAAGCATTATGGTAAACCTAGACTTTTCATGGCCTGTGGTAGCAATGGAGACGGTCTTGGCACCTTTCACTTCAAGCGTTCTGTTGTAGCGATTATCGAAATTTAATGGTGTCTGATCTGCGTTACCAATTAATGAAAGGTCATAGCAGTGCTGCTTGCGTAATTTTATGATAAACTTTTGGAACTGTGCTACCTTGGTGTCTTTTGGAACTGTGCTACCTTGGGTAGCTTCTATGCGATTGTTGTTCGGCGTCGGACCGATAGGCCATGGCGATTCATGAACCGATTGTCCCAGCCATGCGAAGCTTTAAACCCGGCTGTGTTAGCGCACGTTTTGGGAATGGTCAAAGCCTTCATTCTAACCTCCACAATGCTAACACCACCGCCTTGCTGTCTATGCTCAGCAATCCATTCAACTAGCTTGGCCTCCAACTCAGGATATGCAGTGCTTTTACCTCGCTCAGCCATCTTCGTCCGAGGCAGCGCTTGCAGGCGCTCTCTGTGCCGTCTCCAAAGCCGAATGTTAGACTCTGCTATGCCATCAAATTCACGGCTGGCACCTCTGTTGCCATGAGCCTCAGCATAGCTAACAACTTTAAGTTTTTCAGCAGTCATGTAAGATTGCCGACAACTCATGGCATCCCAAAGAGAGCCTGGAAACGCCGCACACTGTATACTCATGCGCTCACGCATGATTACCCGGCAATACAAAAAGGCAAGACAAAATACGGCAAAGTTGGGGTGCGCATTATAGATAGGAGTTCAGTTTATGCCGAATTCTCATGTTTAAAAGGTAGGTGGACATTATGCATAGGTGCACATTATAGTCAGGATTTTACAGTAGTATTCTACCGCACCAAACGCTTTTTAAAGCTGACTTTAAAAGATCCTCAGGCTTCTCACAATTATCCAGAGTAGTGAGACACATTTTGAATGTTTTCTTCAATAATGATTATTTTTGTCAGTGACTTCCTTACTTTCCTGCTCATCTTTTTTCTCAGACAAGTTGTTATGTTGTAGGCCCTCAAAGAAAACAAATAAAGCTGTATGATAAAAATGGGCATGCAGTATGGGAAAATGAAAGTGTCAGGCAAAACTTGAAGTGGGGTATATGCAACCCTGGAACAACATGTGCAGATATTTGTAGGCCTAGCTTACCTCAAGGCCATACATATTTGTAGCATTGAGGAACAGGAATATAGAGAAATCCCTGAATTGAATTTCAGTTGTTATTTTAATGTGTCAGTAAAACTGCCTTTTGAAACATTGGCTACCCCATCTCCACTCCAGGCTCTGTTGATGTTAGGCATGTTCAGAATAAGTGTTCCCTCTAAGCTGCAGGGCAGCACAGCTTCAGAGGTGATTAATCAGCCCCACCCAGTCAGTCAGCTCCCTGCTCTGAGCCTCTGACTAGGTGGGGCTGATAGCCACCTGTGAAGCTGTGCAGCTTTGAGAGAACACTGTTCATAATGTAAGCTATACTAATAGATACAATTGAGAGAGCAGAGTGGCTACCGACCTTTGATCAAGGAATTGAGTATGTACATAATTATAACATTTAAGGTGGAGCCTGTAAGTCAAGAAATTCTCATATAAAGCTTAGTTGATCTTGGTTCTTAGTAGTGGTGTGATTGAGGGTTACAGTGGGAGTAATGGAAATTTTGGAAATGTTACTCTTACTGTTATCTATTTTAGTAGTTTACATGCCTAGTTATTACATGAAGATACAGATATTGTTCACCCCCTGAATTAAGAGAAATGTTTGAAAAGTTCTGTGCTAAAATTGTTTGACCTCTTTATTATGATGTGCAAATAATCCACATATTGTACTTCAGGTTTCAAACCTGTGTGAAACTTGTTTTCTAATTTTTTTTCCAAACCTTACAGTACCTTAGAATCTGCCCCTTTTATATCTGTTGTTTCCCTAGCGATACTACATAGCTAGTTCAAGACAAATCCGACGATTAACTGGAGCATCAAACTCTCCTGTGATCTCCCATTTCAGTGAAACTCTTTTAGGACTGTCTACAATTCGGGCATTTGGACACCAGGAAAGATTTATAAGACAAAACAAAGATGTGATGAATGAGAACTTGGTTTGTTTCTACAACAATGTTATCTCAAACAGGTACTGTATTAACAAGCTAGAATTTACAAAAATTCCATACAGTGGCCCAAATCCTGCCTGTTGAAATCAGTAGCTAAAATAATTAGTTCTTTTTCGAGTGCTTGCTCATGTCCATTCAACATAGGTGTGTGTGCCTGCCACAAGCATCAGTGCCAGAAGTTTTTCCCTAAGCAGTACCCATAGGGGCTGGAGTCCCTAGCACCCTCTGGAGTGGCACGTGCATGCCACACTATATAGGATGCCCCTGGGTTCCTCCTTCCTGGGTTCCTTCTTGCCACCAGTGACGGTGCTTGGAACAGCATGCTCTAGCCTTAGCACTTGCTTTGCTTTGTTGATAGTTCTAAACGAACTGCGAAGTACCTGTAAATAGTTGAACTTCCATTCTTTTAAGGAGAGACTACCTGGGGGATGGGGCATGCCGGGCTTCCCTGGCTTCAAAGTCTACGCAGCATGCCACAGGTCCGTGCCAGTCAGCGATCCACATGCTGACTGCCTTTGTTATTTGGGGGGAAGGACGCATCTTGGACAAGTGTTGCATTTTCAGGTCCTTCTATACCAAAACTCTTCAAGAGCCAAGAATTTGTCTTGGAGTGCTCTTAATGCAGTCCACACTTGCTCCGCTGGATCAGCGGTTGGACTCAGCATTGAATATCGGTGCCTCGGTGCGCAGCACATTGCCAACATTGAGGGCTCGGCACTGGCCATTGCCCATGGTCCCAGCTAGGCCTGCTAGGAAGCTGGGCAGAGGCAAATCCCCTTGTAAGGATAAGGGGAAGATGAGTGGCTAGCCAATGGACAGGCCAGAGAAGCCCCAAAAGGCACTGATACCTGCATCGGGGTCACCTTCATCAGTGTTGGAGGTCCATCTCCCCTCCACACCAGAGGCCTTCCAGCATACACAGAAGTGCTGTGTCGGTACCGCCCCCCTATGCTGAGAGGGCTCTGGTGCAGGGGTAGACCGCTGTTCAGCCCTGATCTCCTGGCATGGTCTGATCTCACTTTCCTCTGGTGTCCGAGAGGAGAGTGCTCTGAAGTCCCCATAGGTCTACACATGAGAGACGGGCACAATGTGTGATCTCCCACGTCGCTGGAGTCAGTGCGCAGACCTGCGCAGGCATGCACCCCCTGGCACCAAAGGCATCGAAAGGATAGAACTTCTCCCTACTCTCCATGCCAATGATGGGATTCCTCTTCATTACATCAGCACCATTCAGTCCTCCCAACCAAAGGGCCAGTATCCCTGCCAGAAGAGAGCCCGTTCACTCCCGAAGCCCCCCAAGCAGAGACCCGACTGCCATCCTCCGTCTGGCCAGCAATCAACCAGCTAGGCAGAGCCCCAGGGCAAGCGTTCCTTTTGAGGGTGCACCCGGAGACAACATACCAGAGCCCCAAGATCCTGCCCACGTGTTCTCTTCAGGCTCCAGCCCTCCCTCCTGGACAGTTGGGTCCTAGCCACTGTCCAGCATAGCTCTACCCTCCAGCTCTCCTTCACACCCTCCACCCCCCTCTCTCTTCAGGGACCCTTCTCACAAGCATCTTCTCAAGCAAGAGCTATCCCAGTTGATCTGGGTGAGAGCAGTGAAGAGGGTACCACTGGAGTTCGAGAACAAAGGTTTCTACACCCACTATTTTTTTTATTCCCAAGGCGAAAGGGGGCCTACTGCCTAAATTGGACTTGCAGAGCCTCAACAAATATTTGTCTCAAGTTCCACATGGTCTCCCTGGCCACCATCATTCCCAATCTGGATCCCAGGGACAGGCATGCTCCCCTCAACCTCAAAGATGTGTACTTCCATATCTCCATCGTCAAAGGTCACAAGCGCTTCCTTAGATTCGTGGTAGGAAAGAACCACTATCAATTTGCTGTCCTTATTTTTGGCCTATCTACAGTCCCTAGGTTTTTCACCAAATATATTGGTGGTTGCAGCAAACCTGAGGCATCAGGGTGTACAGGTGTACCTTTCCTGGATAACAGTCTCATCAGGGACCTGTCAAGGCAAAAGGTCCAGTGTGACATGCATCTCCTCCTGGGTAGGTGCTGCCAGCTCAGCCTGATGATAAATGAGAAAAAGTCCCTCTTGGTACCAACTCAAAGGACAGAGTTCATAGGAGGGGTTCTGTACTTGACCATGGCCAGAGCATTTCTCTCTCAAGAGAGATTCAAGGGAGCCCTCATTTGGTAACTCGCAGTCACCCCCATGACCTCAGCACGAGTGTATCTGCAAATCCTGGGGCATATGACTGCTTGCACATACTTAGTGCCCCTGGCCAGGCTCAGGATGAGGCCCCTCCAACTGTGACTGGCCTCGGTGTACCTGTAAGGCACTCTCTGGAAAGGGTGGTAGTGGTCCCTCCCCAAGTTCTGTTGGCCCTGGCCTGGTGGATGAGCCCAGACCAGGTCATGTCAGGTATGCCATACCATCCTCAACTGCACTTGAGAGAACTAGTAGCCAGCTCTTCGGACTGCAGTTAGGTGGCCCGCATGGAGACCCTTCACACTCAGGACATGTGTCCGTTCAAGAAGGATTGCTCCACATAAACATAAAAGAGCTCAGGGTGATTAGGAATGCGTGAGGGGTATTTCTCCCTCACCTCATGGGCGGGGTGGTGAGCGTTCTCACAGACAATACCGCCACTATGTACTACATAAACAGAAAAGGAGGGTCCCGCTCCCTAGAGCTCTGCAAGGGAGCTATGAGGCTCTGGGAGTATTGTGTCCTACATGACATCGTGCTAGAAGCCCGTCACCTCCGAGTGGTTCAGAAAGTGATCACAGATCTTCTCAGCAGAGAGTTCTCCTCGCACCACAAGTGGGCTTTCCACCCCGAGCCGACTCAGTTCTCCCCTCGTGGACCTCGTGACAATGAGAGACAATGCAAAATTCAGCCAGTTCTGTTCTTGGTTCAGCCTCAAGCAGGGTTCCCTTCAGGATGCATTCCAGTACCAGTGGGCAGAGGGTCTCCTCTATGCCTTCCCTCCATTTCCCCTCATCAGAAAAGTCCTGCAAAAGGTCAAAAGGGACAAGGCAGCAATGATCCTTGTCACACTGGCCTGGCCTCGCCAGCATTGGTTTGGGGCACTGGTGAACCTGATGTCCCATGTGCCCAGGTGGCTTGCTCTCCCAGGACCAAGGGCATTTACTCCACCTGAATGTCAGCTCGCTCCATCTGACATCATGGTTCATCTGTGGTTGAACCCCCAGGAGCTGGCGTGTTCGGGCTACATTCAGAGGGTTCTCCTCAAGAGTCAAAAGCCCTCAACATGGTCCACCTCTGCTGCCAAATGGACCAATTTCTCCATATGGGCACAGCAATGGCAGGTCGTCCTGTCTGAGGTTTCCCTTCAGGAAATCCTGGATTACTTGCTCCACCTGAAGCATCAAGGCCTTGCTCTGGCCACCATTAGATTCCACCTGGCAGCCATTTCTGTGTTTCATCCACCCCTGCATGGTTGTTTGGTATTCTCTCATGATGTCACCTCCTGGAACGACTCTAGCCTCAGGCCAGAGACCCTCTCCCACAGTGGGACCTGAACCTGGTCTTGGTGCAGCTCATGGGACCTCCATTCGAGACACTGGTCATGTGTCCCTTGTCACTGCTCTCCTTCAAGGACTTTGGATATGTGCCACTATTTGGGAAAGGAAAGGGGAAAAGCCTCCCCGATCCCACAGCAGAGGGGAAGATAGCAAAGATTCCCCTCCTCCTCCTCTGGGCACAGACCAAGGGTGTTGACCCATGAGCCCCAGGGGCAGTTTCATCAGGGGACACCATGATGGACGTAGAAAATATGTATCAGAAGTACTGTGATTTTTACTATCTGGATTCAAAGGCCAAGGATGATTGTGCTTGGCAGGCTGCTAATGCTGATTATACCTCTGAAATTATGCAAGTGAAGCAGGAGTTGGAGCGGGTAAGAGTGGAAAGGGGTACATAGAAGGCGCAAGTGGCAGGGGCAAGTTGTGAGGAGCTGGCAATCTCTGCCATTAAGGCAATGGAGAGAGCTGAACAGGCTGAGGAAGAGAGGGAACAGTCTCTGGAATTGGAGGTTCAGGTGGAGAGTTTGCAGGGATTGGTGTTAGAGCAGGGGACCTGCTCGGGAGGAAGAGCAGCAGTCCCCCCCCCCCCTCCCCCCCCGGGATCAGGGACAAAAGTGCCACTCTGGTATGATCCTGAAGATTGGAACGGGGACATATGATATGACCCGGACCCAGGATGGCCACCTGATTGGCTAGGAGCTTGGCCAGCCCCTGTGGCGGCTGTGTAATGGTTAACTTTTCAGCATGGCTCTCCGTCCCATAATCGGGGTAACCATGCAGGAAATAGCTTTAATCCCCACCGAAATAACTTCTCTGGCCCAGGAAAAATGGACGAGGGGCGACAGAAACTGCCCACCTGATAGGTGGGTGATTAGGTAATATTATATGTAAGCAGGGGCTGAACTAATGCTTGCTATCAGCCAGCTAAAAGGAGAGAGCTGCCCTGGGGGTGGGTATGCTCACTCAAATTGTTTAGCTCTGCAAGATAATTAACTGGTAACTGTATATGAAATGGAACACTAAGCTCCTTCAAGCGAAGTTGGAGGGGCCCTTCACCATTTGCAATAAGGGAAATGATACAGTGTTCCAAATTGACTGGGACCTTCATGGGAAGTGGGTCCACTGAGGACAACTTAAGCATGTAGGAGGAACCATCCTGGTTCTATGTTCCTCCTACAGTAACCCACTGTTTATGATGATTAAGTTTCTGCAGTTTTTATGATGTTTAAGGTTTTGGCATGGATGGGTGGAGGTGCGTTGTCCACCTTTGAATAGTCATCGTTATTTGGGTGTCCAAGGGGCGGGAAATGTTGTATAAAACCTCTGCCCAATCCATGTGACTTTTTGTATTATAAGTCATACCAGTTTCAGCCATTGCAAGTCACATGTGTCTCTGCTCTTGTAAGCCATGTAAGTCTCAGTTGTTCTAAGTTATGTCAGTTTCTATTGTAAGCCATTTAATTTTCATGTAATGTTTCACGTTCTGCAACTTCTTGCAAGCTTTGTAACTTCTAGCTATTGCTTGTACAATCTTTAAGCTCTGTAACATTCTATCTTGTGACAAGGGAGTGCATGGGTATGTGTAAGTGGTGTGAATAGGGTGATGTCTGCATCTTTGTGGAGAGGAGCCATGAGGCTATAGAGAGGAGTCAGGGGCTAGGTGAGATCTTTTCTTGCACATGACAAAGACAAGAAACAGAGATGTAGTAAAGATGAGAAGACAGAATTAATATGCATGAGAAAAATGAGGTCTGGGTGGGCCTCTTGGTGATGGACACAGAAAAATAACTGTGTAAGTGACAGGGGCCTCCCAGCTCAATAAAGAGAAGAGAGCATTCAGACCACAGGTGGTACGATCAGCTTGCCAGCCCAGATTGGTGACTGCAGGCAGACACACTGGACCCATCATGCTTGGCTGCTTCTGCTCTCTTTGTGCTACTCATCGTGTGCGTGTGTGTCTGAGTGTATGAATTCGTGTGTGCACGTGTGAAGGAGTCCCATTCCCTTTTCACTTGATCCAGTAGCGACATTGAATAAATCAATCCAGGGTTACACTTACATTGGTCTCCAGTGAGATTAGGTAACAGCGCTGGCCTTTTACCTGGAGAGGACACGTGCCTTTCACAGATCCATGCAGCTTTTTGTGACCTATGTGGAGCGCAACATGGGTTCCCTGATTTCCTCCCAGCTATTGTCCAAGTGTTTCACTTCTTGCATCTGCATGTGCTATGAGTTGGCAGGGTCCCGGGCACCAGAGCTGATTAGGGCCCACTCCTTCAGGGCTCAGGCTTCCTCATGCACACACCTGATCCAGGACATTTGTTGAATAGCGATGTGGTTGTCGGTACATACATTCACGTCTCATTATGCCCTCGCAAAGCAGGCCAGGGAGGATGCTGCGTATGGCAGGGCTGTTCTATAGTCTGCATTCTCACAACTCCTACCCACCTCTGCAGTCACTGCTTACAGTCACCTATGTTGAATGGACACGAGCAAGCACTTGAACAAGAAAAGACAGTTACCTGTTCTGTAACTGGTGTTCTTTGAGATACGTTGCTCATGTCCATTCAGCCTCTCAGCCTCCTGCCCTCTGTCGGAGTTCTGGCAAGAATGAGCTGAGGAGGGAGGTTCTGGGGACACCTTATATAGTGCAGCATGTGTGAGCCGTTCCAGGGGGCGCTGGGGACCCTGTCCCCAATGGGTACTGCTTAGGGAAAAACTTCCAGCAGGCACACACATCTATGCTGAATGGACATGAGCAACACATCTCGAAGAACACCAGTTACAGAACAGGTAACTGTTCTTCAATGGTAACAGGCTCTTTAAGCCGAAAATGTATGTAAGCACTGTACGCGGGCAATGGGGTAGGTTGGCCTTCCTGTGCAGGAATATCTGCTGAATTTGTTGGAATGATATGTTCTTCAGAACGTTGAGAGTGTAAGTCACATGGGTTGATGGGGATTTATACTTCAGCAGGGGTTAGATTCTCCAGATGTTCATTTCCAGATGTAAACATGAGTTGTGATTTTACAATTTTAGTAAAGAAACTAACAGCTCTTCGCATGTCCTCATCGAAACAATAAGAATTAAATCCTGGCCCCATTGAAGTCAATAGGAATTTTGACAGTGACTTGAACAAGGCTAGAATTGTATCCTGCCCTGGCATACAATTTGTGCAATTGCAAGAGGGAAAGATTTATTCTGGGGTAGGAATGTAAAGGGTTAACCGGTTTGCCTTACTGGGATGCTTAGCCGGTTAACCAGTGCCTGGCTTGGTCACAGCAGCCACATGGCGTGGTGCGACAGGCCCTCCCTAGCTTAGCTGGAGCAGCCCCATCATCCACAGTGTGGAGCGGCGAGCCTGGCCCAGCTGGAGCAGCCCCACGCCCACGACATGGCAGCCTCTACTGCTCTGGCCGGAGCAGCCCCCCACCTGCAGCCCTGTGTGGTTTGCCTGGTCCAGGTGGAGCAGCCCTCTGCCTGCAAGGTGGTGTGGCCAGCCAAGTGAGCCTAGCCAAGCTGGAGCAGCTTCTCCGCCTACGCTGTGCCAGACTCAGCTGGACCCATTGTGCTGTGGGTAGGAGGTTGCTCCAGCATATAGTTTCAATGGGAACAGGTTTGTTAAGAGATGAAAAGAAGCTTAAAATGTGTAAATACTGTAATTTGTTCATCACACTTAGTCCTGGCTTGATGGTAAACATATAGTTTAACCAGTTAACATTTTAAACAGGATTTTACATCCCTATTCTGGGCATATAGGAAATAAATCAGACTTAAAAACCACAAAGCTAGATTCAGTCTTATTTGTGGAATTGCCATCTATTTACAGGAAACCCTCACCATTTGCGGAGGCTGGAAGCCGCAGGGAATTCATCACAGCTACTAGGAGCTGCAGGGAATGCACGGCGGCTCCTGACGGCTGTGGTGAGTTCCCTGTGGCTCCCGGCCACCACCACTAGTCTCCCCTCTCCCCCCCCCCTTCCTCCCGGTGCCAGGACAGGAGACCCACAAATGCACAGCACCGCAAATAGTGATTCTGGGAATCGTGAGGGTCTCCTGTATATGGAGTGGGAAGGAGTCTGGCCTGATACAGCACTGAACTGTTCCACCTCTGCCACTGACCAGTGGGGTAATCTTGGGCAAGTCATTAACCCTCTTCATGCCTCAATTGATTATGCTTACCTTCATAGTAAAGCAGCTTGATAAAAAATGCTGTAAGAGCTAATTGTTGATATTTTACTATATTTTTAATGTTCCATAATACAAATTGTTTAGATAAGTCCTTTTCTCTCTCTCTTCTCCCCCCCCACCCCCCTTCTACATTGATTACAGGTGGTTGGCTGTCAGGCTTGAGTTTCTAGGAAGCCTGATGGTTTTCTTTGCTGCCTTGTTTGCAATGATGGCTGGAAATACAATTAATTCCTCCACAGTGGGTTTATCAATATCATATGCACTAAATGTAAGTGATGGCAGAGTTTTAAAACTTCTGTAGTATTTCATATGGAAGACATAAATGACTGGGTAAGATTTAATACAGGTTGGACCTCCCTGGTCCGGCCCCCTCGGAACCTGACCAATCCTGGATGAGGGATTTTGCTGGACCAGGGAGGTCATACCTGGCTCCCCTGCTACCGGCTCCCCTGCTACCGTCCCCCCCCACAGCTCTGGGCCAGCTGCCGGCCTCCTGGCTGACTGCTCCTTGCCACCAGCCTCACAGCCCTGCCAGTCTCCCCACCTCCTTCCCTGCTATGCTGGGCAGCCCAGCTGCAGCCCAGCACCTTGCACAGTGGGCTCCTCTTGGCAGCTCTGCTACAGTGCACCAAGCTCCTGGCCCTGCTGGGTAGCCCCACTGTGGCACTCCAAGGCTATGGTCTCACCGGGCTGCCTCGCTGCACTCCTGGCCCTGCCAGGCAGTCCCATTATGGTGGGCCGGGCCCATGGCCCTTCCAGGCAGCCCCCTGCTATGCTCCTGACCCTGCCAGGCAGCTCTGCTGTGACATGCTGGGCTCCTGACCCAGCCAGGCAGTCCAGCTGGGTTGTGTTTGGCTGCCCAGGTGCAAGGAGGGGGTCAGCCAAGCTGCAAGGAGCCCAGCCCTAGCCCTCCACTGGGACTCTCTGGTCCTGGAACATCCATGCTCCTGCCTGATGTTGGATGTTGCTGGACCAGGGAATCCCAGATTAGAGGTTCAACCTGTAGGCCACATTCTGCACAGTTGCAGCTGTGCAATTTTTAATCTCATGCGTGTAACTGAGCAGAATGTACTCTCGCTGCTGTGTTTTTCTTTGAATGTATAGTAATGTTGGAAGCTTATGTATTATTAACAATTCATATATTGATAGGTTTAAATGCAACAACATATTGGCATATTGACAGAAATTTTTAAATGCCAAACTGCCTACATTGTATGGTTTACTTTTGATATTTTTGTAGCTTGGAGAAGGGAGTTTGTCTAGTCAATTGCACTTGTGTTTTGAGATGCTTGCTTTCTAGTTCTATTGCATTGGTATAATGCTGCAATATTTAGGGCGCCATCACAAGGAGGTGGTTGATTAAAAATGAGTGGTGTATAGGTATTGAAATATTTAATGGAAATATTTCTACTGGCCCTATGTTATAAAATAAGTAGCACAGTTGGGACTGTATTTCACATGCATGTCTATTTTAATAAGGATCCTGTGTTGATTAATGGCTAGAGAGACAATGAAACCTAATGACTTAAAGAGTTTAAAAACCCAAGACAAATCCAAGCAGCCACAACATCTTGATAGTTTAGTCCTACTAACCGTGTACGTTCCCTCTCTGTCTATCACGTAGTCTAAAATTATGCTCTTTGGGATAAAGTGCCATAGAAATCTATAGCACTGTACCCATGAAGATGATACAGGCTACTTTATACCTGCTAAGATCTGAATTCAGTGTTCTGTGATTTCCCTGCAACAGATTGCATTCACACAGGAAAGGGTACATCATTTCCTGTATGCATTATCACCGAAACAGGCATCTTAATTGGAGGGTCACAGCTCTTAACTCAGGTCTTTGCAGGTAGGTATATTACAAACAAGTTTTCAATAATTTTAATTTGTACTGGTATTTAAATTTGGTTAAATATAGGATCTCAGAACATATCATTATTTTTGGCTAAAAAGCCTTTAGAGTCATATTTGAATATTCCAAACCTCAAAACAAAATGTTAAACTAGGAAAACTAGTTCATTAACCCACTGCCTCACCCACCAGTTTGATTAAAGTTAACTGGTGTGTGAGAGGCATGCATGGAATACAAACACTTTCCCCTCGCTCCCTTAGCATCCGGGGAACGGGATGAAAAGCAAGCCACATCTCAGAGTGCTGGCTGCTGTCGCGCCCCCTACTCTCCCGAAATTCTGCCCTTGCGCCATATCCTCCATGGATGGATAGGGGGTGTGAACTGAGGAAGGAGCATGGGTCAAGGGGGGGGGGGGTCCATGAAATTTTAATAGATTGAAAAGGGGTCCATATGCTCGAAAAGGTTGGGAACCACTGCCCTACACCACAGATGGGGAACCTTTTTTCCTGACATGGGCCATTGACCTACAGAAAACCTTAATTGCAGGCTGGGCAGGGGAAAGGAGGGTGGACTCAGAGCTTCAGGACTCCCCCCTACAGCAGAGTGAGCCAGCACTCACAGCTCCCACCCTGGGTGGGGGAGAGGGGGAATGAAGAGGCATTGGTGCTGGAATAGTTTTTACATTGGGGGTACTGAAACCCAGTGGTCTCCACATTTTTTACCTAGCACTCTCCCTCCCCAGAGTTCCTGCCAAGACTGGACTATGACTAAATGGTGGAACAAAGTCCCAGAAGCCAGGACCCCATGTGCATGGCTGGGAACAGAGCTCTGGGAGGGAGTCCGATGGCAGCCAGGGTTGGCAACCAGGACCCCAAGCAAAATATGTGGTGCTGCAGCACCCCTACATCCCTAGTTCCTGTGCTTTTGCTTGGAGGCTTATGTCTCCCCTCCCCATGGCAAGGCAAGACAGCACTTACAGCTCTTGCCCCACAGAGAGCGTCACAAGCAGATGAAATTTAGCAACAGGCTGGCTCAAGCCCACAGGCTATATGTTCCACACCCCTGCCCTACTCTGATCCTGAGCTAGTTTTTCTAACAAACACAGCAAATGGTGAAGCACTCAGAGCAGACTGGGATCAATCCAGTGAAAGTGGAAGTCTAAAGACAGGATTGCATACCAACTCCTGACTTATGCTTTACATCTTCTGGAACTAGCTAAGCAGCTGACCTTGTGTTTTGATGCTGTTTCTTGCTATCCATTATACTTTTCTGTTTAGGAAGACCAAGCAATTTTAATGCATTCTGTGGAGTGAATCATGCGGGAGCTTCAAGAATCAGAGGAGGCTTCAAGAAGTCATTAAGTCCAGCCCACTATGCTGTGGCAGGAGCAGGTAACCTAGACCATTTCATGAATATATCTTATTTTTTTCAGATAACTCAAACTTTGAATTTTTGGGTTCGTAAAGCATGTGAAATTGAAACGAATGGAGTTTCCATTGAAAGAATTTGTGACTATGAAAAAATGGACAAAGAGGTGAGAATTATAGAAGACTGGAGATAAACTGAGTACTGTATTTAGTCAATTTCACATATATGGAATACTATCTAACGGCTAACTCAAAAAAACAGAAAATATGTGCAATGACTAATATGTAAATGATGGTTTATAAGTGATAACATCTACATTCTCAGAATGTGATAAATTAAGGAGCTAATGTATTTGACTTCCTCTTTTACATAATGGTTAGAATGGTTCTGTATTTTTAATGTTCACTAGTAAATTTCTTGACCTCAGACTTTGTGGTAGCTATGGTAGTTAGAAACAAATACATAAAATAAATCTTTACTATTATTTGAATTTGTGACTCTCTCTCGTGTGTGTGTGTGTACACACACACACACACACACACACACACACACACACACACACACTACAGTCATAGAGTGTGATGACAGCTCACGCAGATGAACCTGCAACAGTTATCTAGCTAGCTTGACTATTAGAGCAGTGACATCGTAGCAGCATGACTTCACTGCAGGCTAGCTGCCAGAGTAATTTCCCAGGAAGGTTTCTTACAGCCTATGCTGCTAATCCAGATAGTTGGGTGTGTCTACATGCACCCTCATGATTACAGTTCAGAAATACACAATGGTACAATGATGGAGGATACATTGCATTCACTACAGAGCTCGAGGTACCTTGACATCATCAAAACCTTTGGTGCTAGGCTGATCCAGAAGTTGTAAGGTAGGAGTGGGTGAACTATGAATTAACTAGAATAACAGTTCCCATCACAGCTCTAGATTAAGGATGTTAAGGACTAGTCGACTATCCGATAAGCAAATGCTTATCAGATAGTTGATTAGGTGACTAGTTGAGTCTCTACTCCTCCCTGCCCTCCCCCCCCCCACACTGTCTCTCTCAGATTCAGCGGGGGCTCTTGTACATTTCAAAGGAGGAATAAGGAAGTGCCTATCGACTAGTCGAGTAGTGAATTAACCGCAATTTAACATCCTTATTCTCGGTTGGAGTCTTTCCCTCTGTTTCCATGAGAAGAGAACAAATCTGCTGAGGTATAAAAGGAAAAGAAGAACTGGCTTCACAGAATATCCCTCTCCTCTGCTGTCAAAGCTCTGCTTCATTGGATGGTGCTCTGGACTCCCAAGGTCATTCTCAAATACCACTACTTCCCATAGTGAACCAAATAGGCTAACATGATTCCTGACATTAGCTAGCGAAGTTTCACTCCTGATACAGTATCAGAGGGGTAGCTGTATTAGTCTGAATCTGCAAAAACAATGAGAAATCCTGTGGCACCTTATAGACTAACAGATTTATTGGAGCATAAGCTTTCGTGGGCAAAGACCCACTTCGTCAGATGCATTTGACGAAGTGGGTCTTTGCCCACGAAAGCTTATGCTCCAATACATCTGTTAGTCTATAAGGTGCCACAGGACTTCTCGTTGTTTTTCCTGATATCGTGTGAACACACTAAATAGTGTGTCCTGTGCAAAATAAGTGGCATTGCATGAATAAAGTTGTTTAAAAGGTACAGATTATATACTTTGTTGAGAATAGTGAGTAATACAGATTTATTAATAGCTCGGGCTTTGGAAGCAAGAGTCTCTTCCAAAGCTCAGGATTGTGAGTTGGTAGAATAATCAAGGTTCCTATGGTAGCTCTCTAAATGAATATAGGCAATTTTTGTCTGAGTCTCTGGTTGCTAAGAAGTATTTTAAATTAAAAATTGTGATCCATTAAGTTTTTGCCATCATGTGTTTTACTTGTATTTTTGAAACAATAAATGATTTGCATACAGTATTCTAAGTGGCTTGTAAAAATGTAAAACAGTGCACTAAAACAATATTTATTTAATTTCAGGCCCCCTGGATAACGTCTAAAAGACCACCAATGGGATGGCCCAATAAAGGGATAATAGAGTTCATTAATTACAAAGCTCGGTATAGAACAGATCTTGGTTTGGCCCTACAAGATATCTCCTTCCAAACACAGAGTAAAGAGAAGGTATTGTACATCCAAATAATCACAAGTTATTTAATTGGCCCCTTAACTTTCTACAGTCAATAGATTTTATATATAAAAGCATTACTGAAGGAGTCTAATTTAGGATAATTCTTATTGGGTATATAAATAATGAGCTATTAGAGTTCATGAAATTATTTTCTAAATGGTTGTATAGCCAATTACTGCCTCCCTGTGGATCATCACGTTGTAGTGGTGGAGAGGCTTGCATGTACCAATGACCCCCGAGAGTGACGCTACCTGGAGTCATGTACTCCCTTAGGGTCACCCATGGCAGAACGGTCAAGGGCGAGGTTCCAGACAAAGTGTGATCGAAGAAATCCTCAACGGCAGAAGAGACAGAGGATTACTGCACAGTGGAGATAAAACTGTTGTGTAGTGTTACAGTGGCTATGAAGGCAGATGAAGGCTGCAGCAGATGGAGGACCTCCATTTGTCATGGTGTCCATGCCATTGGTTTCAAGCTCTCTATCTGTCAAGGACAGTGTGCAGTAGTCTCCCCACTTTAAAAGAAGACCCGCACAGGCGTCTTCCAGTATTTGGGAAAACAACATCTGCAGAAGTCAAAAGTCCGGTGGCGATCAGCGAGTGGCGATGGGAACAGGACAGTGAGACCCAGAAGTTCCTAGTCACAGACCAACACACAGGTGGTGTATGTGTGATTGAGTCGTTTTGCTAGAGAACTGAGGCAGGTCAAGTATCTCAACAGCTGCACACATAGAATCCTAGAACTGGAAGGGACCTAGAGAATCATCAAATCCAGTCCCCTGCCTTCATGGCAGAACCATGCACCGTCTAGATCATGCCTGATAGACGTCTGTCTAACCTGCTCTTAAATATCTCCATGACTGAGCAGTCCTCTTTGGGATCCACTTAAAAATAATCTTGCCTCTTTTCCTCTTGGCTGGATAGCTGTGTCCAGCAGGATCACCACCCCAGCAGTCCAAAATGTAGGCATTTTGAACTTGCCTGCCGACAAGCTAAGGAGGAAAAGACGTGCGCAGGAGGAAGGGGAGACTGGCTTGTAGTCATGGTCAGTAGCCTCCTGCTATACCTGGAAACATCTGTCCTCACTGTAATAGAGTGAACCACTGTAATTGAACTTGTGGTTCAAGGATTGGCCTTATCAGCCACCTGAGGGTCCAGAACATTCATGGAAGATGGTCGTACTCAGCAATGAGTGATTACCCAGCATCCTCATAGCCATTGGCTGTATATTTTAATCTTAAGTTTTATTAATGGCAACTTTAGATACAAAGGGACAGATGCTCAGATGGTGTATATTGCTGCAGCTCAACTGACTTGAATGCAACTCCACTGATTTACAGCAGTTGAAGATCTAAGCAAGGTTTTTAAATGACAGACTTTAGTTTCAAGTTCTACTGTAGCTTGATTAGAATGCAGATGTAAAAATCAATCAAATATTGAGTGCCTCACACTCTACATATGCAGCTAATTTTTTTGTAAAATCACTTACAATAATCTTTTCACTCTCCATTTTAGGAGCACAAAAACAAATGTTTCCCACCCATTTCTTCCTTTTTTTTTTTTCTTCATCTTTTACCTATGGTAAATGATGAACTGTGTTTCTATCGAGGACAGCATTAACACAGTTCCTTTTATTTCTTGTTTGGGCACCAACTGTAGTTAGGTTAATCTGTCTCCAGAAACAGTATGAACAGAGTCATGGCCCAAAGAAACTACTCAAGTGAGCTCATTAGTGTGAGCAAGGAGATCATGATCTGACCTTAGATTTATGTGCTGCTGCCAAACCAGCAGATGGGAATATTAGCTTTTGAGCACTTGTTTGAAAATTCCTTTCTAACCCCAAAGAACTCTAGACAGTCAGGATCCTGATGATGTTTCCCAACCGAAGTATAAGAGAGTTCAGGAAGCTCAGATTTGGGACCTAAATCACTGAAATATGGACAAAGGAGCAGTGTTCTTTTATAATGCATGATATCTGTCTATAGTGTTTAAAGTCACTAAAAAGAAATTGAAGGTGTTGTGTTGCTTCACTAAACTGTCCATTATTAAATTATTAACTTGCACTATTGAAATAACTAAAAATAACCTGTCTTGTTCCAGGTTGGAATTGTAGGAAGAACAGGAGCTGGTAAATCAACACTCACAAATTGCTTGTTTAGAATTATAGAGAGAGCTGGAGGCAAAATAATTATAGATGGAATTGATATATCAACTATTGGCCTGCATGATCTACGTGGCAATCTTAACATTATTCCGCAGGTAAAATCTGCTATAGAATAGACACTTCTATTTCATTCAGACATTAGCTATTACATATCCATAATGCAATTCTAAATCCTGAAGGCTAAAGCTATAAGTATAAGGAAGTCCCCATTTTGTACCAGTTGACCAGAGGAAAAAGAAATCAGGATATTATTACTGGAATTATAATTAATATTGAAAACTCCAGTTACTCATTAATGAGCATGTCCCAAGAAAAGAGCTTTGGGTGTAATCAAATAATACTTGGTCATATTGCAAAATCAAAAGTAGCCTTATAGTAAATGATTTCAATTTAACATTAAATCCTTCTAATCTAAAGGATTTAAATGCTTTAAAGATGCAAATAGACACTTAGTGGGATTTTCAAAAGTGCACTTACTTGTTTTTGCCTATCTGCCTCTTTATGTGCCTAAATATCTTTAAAAACTAGCCCACGGTAAATTTATAGAATTGTATAGAAAGCTAGTGGATTTTTTTTAAAGCAAACAATGTTCTTGGCTAACTAACTGTACACATTATATTTAATACAGATATTTGAATATGTATTTTCATTTACCAAAGACATCTTTATTCCTTTAGGCTTTGTGATATTAAATAATTTGAGCATAACTAGTTTTGCATTTTCACTCAGATTTCAAATATTACATTTTAACTTTTAAAAGAAATTATTTCTAGAATACCTCCATTAAAATCCCATTCCTATGATTGGTTGTTGAAAAAATTGGGTTTTTTAAATCTTTGTGATGATACTGCTTAGGGCAATTTATATTATTTCCTAGGACCCTGTATTGTTCTCTGGAACCATCCAATCTAACTTGGATCCCTTTGGAAAATATTCTGATCATGAGCTGTGGGAGGCAGTGGAGTTGTGTGACTTAAAGAATTTTGTCCAATCACTGCCAAAGAAGCTCCTTCATGAGATTTCAGAGGGTGGTGAAAACCTCAGGTATAATTTTTTTTTAATATATGTACTGGCTAGAGACCTCTCCTGGTGTGTTAACTTGATTTTCCTTCAGTACGTTCTATAGGAAAGTATTCTAATATTTTTCCATGTCACTAAGGTGACCCCCCTCATTCTAAGCAGAATTATGTTTGTAAAATACTCTTATAAAGCAATTTATATTCTGGCTAAATACTAATTGGGTGAAATTTTATGCTCATGTTTTACAGGTCAGACCAGCTGAGCTAACAGTCTTTTCTGGTCTTAAAGTCTATGATAGTTTGTTTTGAGAAATGAGCAAATAGTTCCAAGTCAGGGAAAGGATAGCCACAAACAGAATAATTTAAATCAGAGAAAAAGTAAGCAGAAAAAAAACCCCAAGAAAACACCATTGTACACACTATATTATATTGTCTATTATTGGTTTAAAGGAGTTGAGTAGCTGTTCAATTTCCCTTTAGAGTGCACTTTATGGGACAGAAAATGTCTAAGTGTAAGAGCCAGTGTAAGATTTTTGCAGTCTGCTAAAATCTGCAAAATTCATATAAATGCTTGAAAGCTTTTACAAGTTGGACCTCCTTGGTCCAGCACCATCGGGACCTGACTGGTCCCAAACGAGAGAATTTGCCATACTATGGGAGGTCTCCTGTCACGGGCTCCCAAGGCTGCTCCAGCAGGCACCCTGCCTCACCTCCCTCCCAGCCCAACTTGACTGGGCTGCTTGCCCAGCTGCTGCTGGCTCCCTGGGCAGCAGAGGCTCTGGGTGCAGCCATGGTGCCCTGACCCCATGCTCAAGGAATTACTGTAGGGCTCCATCCCCACGCTCCAAGAAGGTGCCAGAGGACTCTGATCTCACAATGCTGTGGGGGGCTCCGATCTCAGCCCCGAGTTCCCAGGGGGCTACTATGGGGCTCTGGGGCTGCCATAGGACTCCAGGCCAATGCCAATCTGTGCTGCCAGGGAACTCCTGCATGGCGCTGGGCTGCCGTGTTGCCCTGGCCCCAGTCTTGCATTGCTCCCATTTGGGCTGCCGACCCTATTACCCCGTCTGGCTGGTCATCCTGCCTTTAGGCTCATGGACTCTCTAATCCAAAAGCACCTGCTAGACAATGGGTGTTGCCAGACCAGAGAGTACTGGTTTTTGGAGGTAGAACCTGTACTAACAGAGTGACAATCCAGTATTTAAAAAAAAAAAAAAAAAAAAAAAAAAGAAAATGGAACATTCATTAATAAATGTGAAATCATGTGCATCTGATGCATCTTGGGAAAAAAAAAACCCAGAATGGAATTTCTACAGGGTTACATACCACTTCCAAAGACAGCATAAATGTTTTTAAAATTCCCATACTGAACCAACTCCTACCATTATAAATTACGTAAATTTAATAAGTATCCATTGTATATCAGTGTCTTTTCAACTTATCCCAATTTCCAAAGTAGGACATAATATAATACTGGGTATTAAGTGGAAACTGGCTGTATGTATGCATCCATCTGGAAAATGAAAATGGGGAATAGAGCCTCCGAAGCCTCCAAAATAGATTGTAGGCATCTGATTTTGCTAACAATTTAAACGTGTTATCACACTTGTTGATTTTCTCTACAAAATAACCCGATAAAGGAATTATCTGATGGGAACACAACAATGCTTTTGCAAAGTTATTGAAATGACACCTTTTTTCAAATGTGTTTAACAGTGTTGGGCAGAGGCAACTTGTCTGTCTTGCCCGTGCTTTGCTACGGAAGACAAAAATTCTGATCTTAGATGAAGCAACAGCTTCTGTGGATGTGGAAACAGATAATCTAGTGCAGTCAACCATCCGGAAGGAGTTTTACAACTGCACAGTCCTAACTATAGCCCACAGATTGCATACAATCATGGATTCTGAAAGGTAAGTTTCAATATTGTTTTAAAAAAAACATGTGGCTTTAGACATTGTTAAAGTTGGTAGGCATGAAAGCTGATCTGGCTTGATGCTTTCCCGTTATCCTTTCACTCCTCCCCACATAATGTTCAGTATTGATACTATTAAACAGATTAATATTGGTGCTACACTGTTTTTCCTGTTCTTATTACTGAAATAATTTTAATTCCATTTTTAACCCAGCTGTAGGCACACATTACTAGCAGCTCCATTTAATTTACCAGAGTAAATTGAATGCACTGTATGGCTTAAGGTGACAAGTCAAAACTTCATTTTCTAAAATCCATTTTTTGTGCAGTTCATAGTTTCATAACCACCTGAGTTACCTGCTGCAAAGAGATTTCCCTTATTAAAGGAATGAGTTTCTAGGACTGGAAAGTATGATTGAAAAAGTAGCTCAATTTTCCTTATCACCTTTCTGTTTCTACTTTGCAGAGTGCTTGTTCTGGGCTCTGGAAGAATTATAGAATTTGATACCCCACATAATTTATTACTTCAGCAAGGAGTTTTTTCTAAAATGGTTTCTGAGGCTGGGATAATTCAAGATACAGATAATTCAGCAATCTTGTTGTGACAAAAATAAGTTCATGTTTTTTTTTTTCTGAACTTGAATGCAGGAAATGCTCCACTGATGTGTGGTTAACTGTATCCTTGACACTATAAAATGATCATACAATTTAGGAGAATGGGTAGTTTTAATACTACATACTTCTTTTATGTGGTAGGAAAAAAGCAGATGATTGCTACTATTGTGATCTGCATTGCACACTCCTGAATCTTCTTTAAAATGTTTTATATAAATTTTTCACTAGAACTAAAACATTGTATACGGTGAATTTTGCTTTAATAAATGATCTAGAGCCTCCATGAATGCTTCTTAACTAGTGTGGTTAACACTTCAGAACCTTCAGACCTTGTTTTGGATGAATCTGTATGTTTTAAATTATTTAGTAAATAATGGTGGTTGAATCAGTATATTTTTATTATAAATGATGAGCTGGTGAAAATTCATTTTGAGAATTGTTATTTTGTTAACATAGTGGGCTTAATGCTGACTAATATATCCATGAATTTTTTTTATATTCTTGAGGAATATATTTTAAATGTTGTCTGAAAATCCTAAATAAGTGACAAGTTGGACAACTATTACTTACTTTTGTCTAACTGAACACTCTCAAGTCACATTGTGACAGAATTCTGAAAAAGGAAAATCCATCTGGGAAATAGTTACTTTATATTTTCAAGCCAGCATGCTTCATAAACTATTCTTGCATTAGCCATGACAATAGAACCTTCTTTTCATATTAAATGGAAATTTTAATCATATATACTCTATGTATAAAATACTGTAAGGTATGGTCCTAATTTGTCATCTTGTTTTGTGGTTAAACCAGGTAAAAAGGTAAAAGGAAGAGAAGAAAGTTTCCATAAGAATCCACAGTGAATACTAAAAAATATACAAGAAAAAATGAAATTATGAAATGGTGGTTTGCACTAATTCAAACATGCACAGAGTGGATACAGTTCTGCTATGGGAAGTTACTTCATTCTTCCCATAAAAATGTATGCACACATTTTTGGATATAAGATGTAGAAGCAGGTTACCTATATCTTCTGAGATACAAGAATAAGGCATGTAAGAGATAGTAAGAATAAGGATAAGAGGTAGAGCTAGAGAACACTGGTCCAACACCGAACTAGCCTCTATCCAAAGCTGTACTCTTTAAGGTCAGCTACCTCCCAAGGAACTATTTTATAGAGTTCCTTGATTTTCCTCTCAAGCCTGATTAGGTTTCAGACCCCAGCCTAGCTTCATTACTGTAGCATAAACATGTGTTGGTGGTCAAGAAGGCACTAATTGCTCTGCCACTTGGATTGAGGTAGGCACCTTGCCAAAGCAGCCTTACTAGGAATAACAGAGAAGAGCGATCAGTACTGCCCATTAGAGATCCACCAGTAGAACAGCAACTCTTGTCATGTTGGCATAGTCATCAGCTTGATTGGTTTAGTTGTAGGATGGGCCTTCACCAGAGAAAAAAGGATAGAATGAAGAACCCAGGCATTCCTTGCTACTTTTAATTTATCTCAAAGGAACAATATTGTCCATGACAGTAATAGTCTGCTGTAAATAACACAATTCCCTAAAATATTACTGATAACCTTCCACTAACAAAAGGCTTGCCAACAAACTATTCCATGGGATAGAGTAGCTATGGTGAAGCTAAATAGATTTTGGCAGACAGTGCTGAAGCCTTTATTCTAACACTGAAGTTTTATTCTTTGCATTAAAGATTGTCCACCAGACCACTTATAGCATAATAGACATAAGTAATTTAAAAAAACCCTACATTTTCATTATATGCCTTAGCTGCCACCCTAATGCAAGCTATTCAAAGAGAAATTGTAAATATTTAATTGTTAGCTCTCCAATTTCATATCCATTCAAATTTGTCATCTAGTAATCTGTTTTTCTCAACTGTCAACTTAGTAAAGTACATGTGGGCAGTTCACAACTTGCAGTGTGTCAGGATACTCCACCACAGGATCACAGTCTTTTTTTCCCCTCTCCCTTCCCCAATAACATCCTATAAAAAGTCCATGCTTCAGCTGTGACAACTATTGTTCTGCATATAAGCCAGGGCACCAGTATTAAAAGGTAGGAAGCAGCGCAGTTGTTCAGGACCCTATGTGAAGCTTTCCTTGCAGTCCTGCCTGGCAGGACTTGGACTTGCTAGTTCCCTAGGCAGAAAGCCAAATGCCAGACATGCTTGGCACACCCCCTGAAATCACTTCACAGTTCTTGGACTGCTGACTGAGAACCACTACTCCAACTGCCAAGTAATCTTGCAGTTCATATGGAGAGGTTATATATTCTTACCAAGAGAATGTATCCCATTGGACACCACCTATGGTATATTCAAATCTACAATACAGTACAGAATTTTTGCAGCAAGCTTCTAGTGACCTTCTTGTCACTACTGATTTTTTTAAAAGGATTACAACAATTCTAGAAAAATCAAGTTGCTTAGAGCTGCTCCTTCACTTTTCTAGCCTTTACCCCACCACCTCTTATAGGTCATTGGTGAACTTCTATCTCTCCCTGCCCTTAGCCTCTACCTTATTTCTAACAGGAACACGTAACAGAAGGAAATCCCAGGAAAAGAGAAACAAATGTGTCAGAGCTTAGGCAATTAGTTTTATTTAAGAACATATTTTAAAAGGCTGTATATAAATCTCTGAAATATGACATTTTCCCCAAATGCAGATAACGTACATACCAACCGTTAAACTGACAAGGTTTTATAATATTGATGCACCACCACCACTTCCAAGACTGCACCCCCAGAACCTCAGTTACATAAACATTTTTAAATAGACAGGTGTTACAAAGCTAAAGCTACAGGTCCAAGATTTAAATAGGGCAAGTCTTAAAAACAACTCCAATCTTCAAATTGTATCATTTACTTAAACAAAGGAACATCATAGTAAGGTATGCACTGGGGAAAATACACCAAGTGCAATATTATTCTTTGTTTAAAATTCAGTGGTTTGTGCCAAAATACAGTACCAAACCTAGTATTAGATACAAAATAAATAATTTAGTTGCACTTAAATTTATCAACCACACAAGGTTGTTTAAAAAATAAACAGACCATGTCCAATGTATGTTAACTTCTCTAGAAAAAAAATTCTGGCTAAAAATCTCTATCCCTTTTGGAAACTAAGCAAACAACTCATCCCTCGTTAAAACAAAATGCACTTGTGGACTTACACTTAGGGAAATGAAAAGCTTACTTCTTGGACAGTTTTCCCATCCTCCCAGACGACTTGGGGCTTTTAAACCTTTTCAATCCATTTTTGTTGCAAGTTTCACATTTTGAAATTCCTCTTAAGCCCTCCTTCCTACTTTCCCAAGACTTAAAAAGCTTTTCTGGTTCAGTTTAATTAGCTATGATTTGATTCTGATTTTATGCAGTTATCCTGCTAGTTTTTACACAGCAGGCTTGAAAACAAAAATTAGCATTTGGGTGCCCAGCTGTAATTTGAACACACTTTAAAGGCTGAGCAAGATTTAGAGCAGGATAAATGTTAATTCTTGCAAAGATTTATGCATATATGTGAAGTTAACACAAATAGCAATATCTGCAAGATAAGGGTCTGAAAATGCAAATGTGTACTGTAATGCATACTGATATTTGTCTGTGATTTCTTTGAAAGGACTTAGTCATTCTTAAAGTTAGGGTAGTTTCAAGAATTACATGCCTCCCACACCCTTACTATTTTGTAGTTTTACAGCCACTTATTAAAATAGTTTCCTCTTGTTGTGCAGGTCCCATATACACGCATAAGGGTCCCTCTGAACAAAGAAAAGTAGCAGAAATTTTTTCTCTATAGAGAGAACTTCTTGGTTTTCCCTGGTTATGGTTTAAAAGCTGTTAGCAGCACTATCTGAAATACTCTGTAAACTCAAGAGACAAGGCCACTTTAAAATGATAGGGTTAGACAAATGTATCAAAACACAACTGTTACCTTTCACACTTAAAATACAACTTATTTCAGGTAGGGATATTCAAGTGTAAGCTTATTGGTTAATCATAACAAATACATACACTCCTCCTCACTTCCTCCCCCTTGCAGAGGGTGAGGGGGGGCAGGCCCAGCCAAAGAGTTTGTGGGCTGAAGGCAGCACAGTGGTTGGCCATGCTGCGCAGCTCCCAGCCAGGGCAGCGAGCAAGCAGCCTGCCGGGCATCAGCCAGCACGGGGCCATAGGAAACCAGCTTGCTTGCCTTGCACTTCCTCCTGATCTGCAGGTGGGAGCTGGTACTTGTGGGAAGCTGGCTTTCAAGCTGGTTTCTTGCACATATCAGCTCCCTCAGAGTTGACTGTCCCCTCCCCACTGAGGCAGCAGCAAGGGGAAAGGGGGAGGGAAACGGGAGCTTTAAAGCCAGCTCCTCACAACCACTGTCTCCCGCCTCCCCTCCACTGCACCATTTGTAAACATGTACCAACTGAAAGTTTCAGTGCATACATGTTTACACATATAAATACATTTTATCATCCCTAGTTTCAGGTTTGTTAAACAAATTTTGATTATCTGCTGCTAGGTGATGATAATACCCTCTTTATTGACTATGGATAAAATAACATTTATAAACAGGAGCTGTTATTCAGCATTCTATTTTATCTCTTCAAAAAAAGGAACAAATAGATAAGTCTCTTTACAACCTTCCTCTGAAAGCTGAGACTCTCAGAGTCAACTTCTATTCCTTTTATTTATTAACCTATCAGTAATCAAAACGGTTATCAAAAGGCTGCATACAGCTAGTTACATCCCAATTCCTGTGCTACATGTATGGCTTTCTCTGTTCAATTTACAGAATGGAGGCAAGCATCAGGAATCTGAAAATATATAACAACATACTATTCATCAGGTAAACAGAGTTGGATTTAATTTAAGGGAACAAGTTAATAAACTGTAGCAATTCTCTTAGCTGAGCACCAATGCATTTCATGGTAAATAAAAGGTAGGGATGTGTTGGCTGAGAAACATGTATGAACATATGCAGGGCCTAATGTGTTTAATATAAAAGCCTCTTGGTTTTATAATAAAAACTTTTGTCTACATGGCAGGAATGACAGTAATGATATCAGGAGGCAGACACCTGCTAGAAAAAACATCAAAGGGACCACAGCTGCTTTTCTAGCTGATCACAAACAATCAGAGGAATCAGTTAGGAAAATGCATTGTAAAGCAAACATCTCAACATGAAAAACTTAAAAAAAAAATCTTAATTTTTTTGATTGCAGTAAGTCTTCTATTCAAGAAAGACGCGAGCCACAACTAGTGTCAGCAATAACACCGTGCTGTTATAAACAGCAGCACAACACTACGAACTGAAATTGACAAATAGTATTCAAATAAGAAAACTACATTTAGGAAGGTGCTTTGAAGTGCTCAACTCAGTTTAATAAATTAGTTTAAGATGAACATTACCTATGCTATCTGCATTAATACTGCTACACCTCTTCTCACAGTAAATACAAACAACTGGGAATGCCCACAGCATTATGACAACACTATCTACAACATAAGTTCAAGCTCATGGTTACATTCCACTTCAAGTCTTCAGGCTCTGCTAATAAAATTTAGCAAGAAAATGTGTGCATCTTATTGGCAGTAGCATGTTTTCACAGCTATCAACTCAGGTTTTCATCCCACATCCAGTCTACAAACCACCGGGCAGGGATGGGTTGTGAATGTATGTATCAGTATGTCCATTATTTTTGAATTGCTAATACCTTTAAAACATGGTAGAGCCAGCACACAATGAATGGTCTAGCAACACTTAAATGGAACAGAATTTTAAAAGGTAGATATTACATGACCAAGAGTAGGCTTCATTGTTTGTTGGGTAAGTCTGTGCACTGTCATGAGTACAGTTTTTGAAACACTGAATAATGGAATTGACAAGAATAAAGTTCAGTTGAAGTTAGTTTTTCGTAAGTGCCTATTAGGAATTTCTACAGCACTGACTTGGAGGGGCCAGGACCCTCCAACAATGCCAGCTTGGATAGCTACACCTATTACCACTGCCAGATCAGGATCTACAGAGGTGTTGGGTTCCTTCCCAAAGAACTCTTGAATAACTCTGCGTATGCGGGGAATGCGGGTGGAGCCCCCTACTAATACAATCTCATCCACTTCTGTCTTGTGTAGATGTCCTTCCTTCAACACCTGCTCAATAGGCACAAGAATCTTCTGAAACAAGTCCTCATTCAAAATCTCAAATAATTTTCTTGAGATTTCTGTTTCAAAGATAACTTTGACAGTGTTACTCTGTGTTTGTGAAAGGTCATCCCTTAAAAGGATGTCTTCCATTTGTGAAGGTTTATCTGCAATTCTATTATTTATTTTTATCTGTTCTCTTTCTGAAAGTCCTTTTAAGTCCTTCCTTTCTGGCACAGTAAGAGAAACACTGACAGGAGAAGAATGGTGTAGAGTCAAATTTAACTTGACTGCTTCCACAGCCTGCCTAAGTCGATGTATTTCTTCCTTTCTGGAAGGTACAGAGCCATACATTTGATGAATCTGGTCATACAAGTACTGCAGCAGTCGCTGGTTAAAGTCCTGTCCTCCAAGTTTGTTGTTACCTAAGATGTAAAAATATATCAAGACAGGTCACTCACAGTATGTCAGAAGGCAAAAAGATGCCCTGTGTGTCATGTGCAGGACAGTTTCAAGGAACAACAGTTATGATACAAAAGCTCATGGCACTAGGGAGGTTAAATTTTGTTTAATCAGCTACTCGAGTAGTTGATAAGGGGGGACACTGCAGAGCTGCAGCAGGGTTATTAGCTCCTGGCCCCGGGAGCTAATCCCGCTGCGACTCTGCCTTTTAAAAGTAGTAACAGCAGCCTGGCTTTTACTACATTTAAAAGGCAGAGGCACAATGGAGAACCTGGCACGAGCCAGAAATCAGCTGTCTTGGCTCGCAGTTGGTCCTAAACACTGCGTCTCTGCTTTAAAAGCATTTAAAAGGAAGAGGCATAGCACGGGAGAATCAGTTGTCCTGGCTTGCACCCAGTCCCAGCATTTTTCAATGGAATGTTCAATACCAGTGTTCTCTGTAAGCTGTGTGCTAGGATAGCAACCAGGAGAGATTCAAATGTCACCCAGCTAATTAGCAGTGCACCCACAGCTGGCAACAAGTGTTTCTACTGGTGGTGCACATCCACACATGCTTTGATGTGAATAAAATATATTCTACACACGTAAACATTAGAGGGAACATAGGACAATAGCCAACAATATTCAGTCCATCTTTTTATTTCGACTGAAAAAAGGAGTCTATATCATCCAGGAGAACCACACTGAAAGGGCTGACTGAACAGTGCAGCAGGAATCAAAACTGATTAATTTGGGAATATCAACAATAATGCTAGCCTCAGATCTGTCTGAATCCAGGTCATCTGCAAAGCAATTGTGTGCTTACCACATAGGTTTGCAAGGCATTGCGGCCAGAATTCTTTGCCAAGTGATGAATCATTTTGGCATATTTGTGTTACAAAACCTGTTTCTGGGTTAAGAGAATGTGAGCTCTCCACAGCCTTTAACATCTGAAGTGAAGCCAAGAACAGAAGGGGACTATTCTAAAATACCCTTCCATTATAGGACAAATCCCCTGGACTCAGACACATGGAGATAGTAGAATGTTTTGAAACACCACTAACTCCAGGCACAGTAATTGTAACGTGCACAAATGTTGAACGTCACAAACTAGAGCACAACTTACGTTAAAATACATCAGTGTGGATGAATTTCTCTTAATATCAGTTGCAAACCTAATTTTACAATTATGGAAAATAGGGATTAGTTTGAGGGGATCAACAGGCCACTGAAAGTTAAAGTATGTCAATCTCAGCATATCAGCTTTAGCATCCCTTTACAAGTATTTTTTTTAAAAATGTGTATCCATTGAAATTATGTAGAACAAATTTTCTACTTATGAAAAAACCAACATGTTCTGTTGAAGTGTGGGTGACTCATCATTACCTGCCATTGCTCGTGTCAGAAACATCCCTCCTTGTTTATTCAACAATGAGACATCCAAAGTTCCTCCACCCAAATCCACTACCAGAACATTAAACACATCAGCTTTATGGAGACCATAAGCCATAGCTGCAGCAGTGGGTTCATTAATCACTCGCAAGATCTCCAACCCTGAAAAAGCAAAATAAGTTAATGTGTTCTTATCACAATTGATAAGTATGTGTAGTACAGCAGATTATGCCAGCAAAAAGCTGTCAGCATCCAGCAGTTGCCAATGAGGAGAAGACACATTTGTGAGGCTGTAGCCAGGGGAAAAAAGCTCAGGGATGCACCTCCCCACACTGCAGGCAGGGCAGCAGTAGAGAAAGAGGTGGCAGTGCAGAAGATGGGGCTTTCTACAGGGGGCCAAAGAGCTGCATAGGACCTCTCTGCTTTCCAGGGCTCATTATGTTCCACTGTTTCTTTCCAAGGATGCAGTTCCCTGGCAGGACACAGTCCAAAAGCACAGGGAGAGTTACCAGGTAGGGATGTTAGTGGGTGAGGCTTACTGATTATGGTTAACCAGTAGAGGCTGGTGTGCTAATGACCTGCCATGGGCAGAAAGCTGCTCCAGCCCTGCAGGGCCCATTGCAGGCAGGGGCACGCCAGCCCAGCCACAGCAGGTGTGTGGGTGCTCCAGCCCAGTCCACTTCCCATTTAATCAGTCAACCAGTTAAACTTAATGTTTAACCAGTTAACTAATTCAATGGAATTTTGCATCCCTAGTACCATGTAACTCCAGCATAGTAGCTACAGCTCTCTTCTCTGCTATTGCCCTGCCACAGCCCCCTTCCCAAACCACAAATCTTTACTTTCTGTGAAGTCCCTGTGCACAGGCACATTTGCAGGGCTGCAGCAAGGGAAGGCACGACCGAACACTTCCTTCCTTGTCTGCAGCCTTAAAAGCTAGCCTGTACTTGTGGCCTTTCTTCAAGAAATATTCTTAATAAGCAAAATTCTGTTGCCAATATCCAAATCCCACTATCATTAGAATCAATGGGATGTGATCTGATTAATAGCAACATTTTGCTGGAAAGTTAATAAAGTTAATACTTGGGTTGTTATTAAGCAGATTCTAATGTACATTTAAACAGAAATACTATTAAAATATTCTATTAGTATCAATAAATTTTGTTCAAACTGAAGTAAAATAAATGCGAGAGAGAAAGTTCACGGGGAATTACATCTGCTATAACTTTAACTTTTTTATTTTTAAAATAAACTTGGAATATCATTCTTAAATTACTTTTAGCAGCAGTCTGTCAGAGTGAAAACTTACTTAACAGTAACCTCCATGTGTTTTTTCAAAAAGGTGAGTTGGGATGGCCTTAATCTTGTTTTTATTTGAATCTGATTTATTCCCATGAGATTTCCTGTATACTTTTCTCTACTTGAAGGTTTTTAAATCTATTTCCTTTAGAAATAGTATTTGAGCATACTAACATGTACATGTCATTTGGAGTTCCCTGCTCTTATTTGTGATTTCTAATATTCTAAACCAGTGTTTCTCAAACTGTGCTCCGCGGAGCCCCATGGCTCCGCAAGACATCTCCAGAGGCTCCGCGAGGTTGACAAACTGGAAACATCGATAGGTACAACACACACATACACAATCAGTGGACCACTGGGGCTCTGCATAAATTTTTACGCAAGTAAAGGGCTCTGGAGCCCAAAAAGTTTGAGAACCGCTGTTCTAAATTGATCTCAAGTTTTCTGACACTGACTTAGGGTATTTTTACACTTGCACCCTAGTTCGAACTAGGGATGCAAATGTAGACATTCGAAATGGTCAATGAAGCGGGGATTTAAATATCCCACGCTTCATTGGCATGATCTCACCGGTGCGTTACTCTGATAAACAGCTGTTGTGAAAGTGCGTGCCGGGACGCGTTAGTTCGAACCAAACCCCTTGGTTTGGTCCTGAGGAGTAACGCGTCCCGGCGCACACTTTCACTTTCAAAACAGCTGTTTATCGGAGTAACGCACCGGCAAGATCATGCCAATGAAGCACAGGATATTTAAATCCCCGCTTCATTGACCATTTCAAATGCCTACATTTGCATCCCTAGTTCGAACTAGGGTGCAAGTGTAGACATACCCTTAGAGTAAATGAGTAAACCTCAGCGTCATTCAAAGAGTAGAAGGGAAAATACCAGAAAAATGTATTACCTGCAAGGTTAGCTGCCTTAATAGTGTAGTTCCGTTGTCTTTCATCAAACTCTGCTGGCACTGAAATGACAGCATTGGAAACTGGCATGCCAAGGTACTCCTCTGCCATCCTCTTTAATTTCAGTAACAGTTGAGACCCAATATACTCAGGTGAGACATTATATGTTTCATTTATTGTCACTGAAAATTCAGCTGCTCCATTGTTGTTGAAAATCTGGAGAGGGAAGGCAACACAACCCACAAGTGTGAGAAACAGCCCACCTTTCACTGAACAAAATTCTTTTTTGAAACTGTACTTGGATATGTAGAACTCCTGCTAAGAGTGGTAAGTTTACTAGTCTTAAATATTCTAAGCCAATTTTCTTTACGTGTCATAAAAGACATAACATGAAGGCATTCAAGCTGCCAGAAAATGTGCCTTTTGTCTATTTTGCCTAAAGACATCAGTGAGTCAAAATCCAAAAGTAGGGTCACACAGTATCAGAATGAATAATCCTTCACAACAGTACATTCAAGGAATGAAAGTTGTTTCTGATACCTGACTTTTAGTACCCATTGTTTTAAGTATCTTATTGTGCTAGTTTAATTTCACCATTACTAAAAGAGACTTTTGTTAGATCCAGGCCCATTTACAATTATAACCAAATCTCCTAAAAAGACTTAAAATTTCCTATCTATACATTCAATTTAAGTAAAAGACTAGCTATCTATAATCATGAGAAACAAATGCATTGAGAACAATGAAAGATGTGATTATATAATGTGTACAAATAATTGGTATATACAAATCAATTGACATATACTGGAAAACACTGTTTTGGTTAGCATCCTATACATTATAAACAGGCAAGATTCTATTTAATATGTTGGGATACAAGACAAGGCTATAAATCAACTATCTACAGGGGAGGGTAGGGACCGGAAATAAATGTAGTCAATAGAAAGTGAGGCTCCATTTCAAAGAGAATATTCTTGCACATTTCAGTACTCTCCTGCTCAGAACAAAAGAGGGTCATGTGCGTATTCATGAGCCATCATACCGACTAAGCCCTCATACTCTTCTCTCAGATTTTTCCTTCTGCTGTGAAACAAGCTGATTTGCTAAAGTTCCAAATCTCTCATCTCTCTGCCTCAAATTCATATAACAATGCATTCTGCTCCCTCTGAATACGATATATGAAATTATAGTTTGGATAGAAATGGTGAAGATTGCTACCTGTTTACCTTAAATGGATATCTGCTACTTTCATTTTTCAGCTCTTCTGGAGTGAAGATTTTCCCTATGAATCTTTTGGCATCGTATACCGTATCCTGTGGATTAGAATCTGCTAGTTCTAGGCCATCATATCCCACGTACACATCTGTGTCTGTGAATGACACTATGCTTGGTATGCTGTTATGCCCACTTTCATCTGAAATAACTTTCACTTGCCCTGTGCCAGGAAGGAACACACCAACAGAGCAGTAAGTGGTGCCAAGGTCAATTCCAATCACTTTTGGTGTAGGCATAGGTAGATACTGTTGTGCCAGATAGCCAGCCAACAAAAGGGCCAAGACAGCTGAACCTGTGAGAGGAATAAAAGACAGTGTCAGAGCACCCATCCCAAAAAATATGGAAATCTTCAAAGCTATAATTCAAGTTGTGACAACGCTAAACTGAGCACCAGTTCTGGCCAAGGTAATAGGGGTTAGTTAAGACTTGACAAAAATCATAGTTTGGAAGCCAACCAGTTCACAGGTGTTAGTTTTGTGCAAAATATAACAACATATTTAGTGGTTAGACTATGAAACTCTAAATTGCTGCATGCATTGATCTCACTTGAAATATATGTATTCTATGCTACAGAGAAATAAATAAGTTTTGCTTTGAAAATGTAATACTCATGAATGCAGGCATGGGAATTATCTCTCTCCTTCTCCCTCCCCCACCTCCACTCCCCCTACTAAGAAAAAACCTATCAAGATTAAAGAGGCTGTTAAGGAACATCAAAAATATAAAGGATTGGCAAAGAACAACACTGTCACATCTTGGACGTGTTACATGCAAGGGAGATTTTCAAATGGACTGGAAGGCTAAATCTAAAAGACAAAATAGGGTCAGGAGAAAAACACACTTCTTTGATGTCTGAATTCTCACTGTGCCAAAGAAATTTAACTAAGGCAGAGACTTCCAAGGGTTACCCCCTTGGTCCAACCTGAAGTGGAACTGACAGATTGCTATCTCTCTGTCATCTTTAGCAACCGTAAATGGTAATTAATTTGCGCATATATACTACTTGCACCTGTAAATAACTTTCTTATTTCTTTTCCCTAATCAATAAGCCTTCATATAGTTTGTTACAGGACTGGCTACAGGTGTTGTCTTTGGTGTAAGATCTAAGGGTAAATGATGAGGATGACTGGTTTCTTTGGAGTAGGACCAACTTGAATATTTTATGATTTTTCGTGTGACAATTTATCCCTAAGCCCAGCTTGCCTGGGTTGCAAGATAGATTGGAGTACTCAAAGGGATGGCTTTTGACTGTTAATTCTCGTACAGTGGCCCAGAAGTTCATACTTGTTACTAAGTTGGTGAAATCCAACTACAGAACACACTGCCAATTTGGTGCAGCTGCTCTTTTTTGGACAGTTTACCCTGAGGTAACAGTTATGAACCTCTCAGATAGTATAATATTCGTCTCAGTATATATTTACCCTGGTGCGAAAGTAGAGTGTGAAGTTACATTGTGAAACTACCTTATGCTTAGTTTCATTTTCTCAGAAGTCAGTAACAAGCTTGCATCTGTCAATTCAAGTAAATTGCTGGTAGGGACGCAAGAGTGTAGCCATTTAAACGGATAACTGATAAGCACGAGCTTATCGGTAACCCACATGGTCAAATCGGTCCCAATCCAGTTCTCGGGTTGCCAACTGACGCCTGTGCTGCTGATAGAGAGGCAGCGGCACCAAGCAGGAGCTGGTACGCAAAGGAAGCCAGATGCCGCCCCATGTGTAACTGCTGAATATCCCTAATTGCTAGTCACTGAAGTGTAACATGGATAAGACCATAAGATTTGTGAAAGTTTAAAGAAGGGAATGATACATTAAAAAAATAATGCAGCAAAGTGCTTTACAAAAACGAATTAATCAATTTATATGTGTGGTATGTAAGTAAGTTTTATCTCTAAATTACACATGTAGAAAAATCAAAGAGAGACTAAACAATTTGCCCAAGGTCACACAACAAATCAATGAAATAGCCAGAATAAGATCCAGGAATTTCTGGCTACCAGTCCAGCACTCAAGTGACATCTCTATTTTGCTCTCCTGCAAATCAATGGGCAAAGATGATGTTAAGGTGTGTTTCTGACAAACAAGATGGGAAAGAAGTTGTGTGTGTTTATGTTTACATTTAATCTTTCCTCTGAAGAATGTATGAGTGATACACTATATAAGACCTGTACCAAATGACGTCACCCATAGAAATGACTCAGACATAAGAATCTGGAAATGCCAATTTGAGAAGCTTCAAGCCTCCATTTAAAAAGGTTGACCGTTTATGCTGATATGTTCAAGTTCAGTGTCACACATCTCTGATAGGTCATGGGCAAAAGCAAAAGCACTAGATAAAATGCTCTTTGACAACCTTCTGAAGTTGAAAAACACAGGGAGTAGCCAACTCCCTGTGATCTGATTGGCCAGAGCTACCCGAAAATTTACATGTGAAAGCAAAGCTTAGCGCCCCTACCAGATCAGAAATAAGAACTTGCAGCATAAATTAAAAATACATTTAGGACACCAAACTTTTGTTCCCGTCAGCAAGATGTGGCCTCAGTTATGACGAGGCACTTGTCTACGCAGAACTATTTCTAACCTGCCTGTTTGGGTGAAGAGGCAAAGAGCCACCCTCGTCCCAAAATAAGAGGGTCCGCAGGCAGAGGGAAACAGGAAGCGCCGCTCTGCTTTCAACGGCTACGTTCAGGCAAGTCCTGAAGGTTCCTACGAAGCCCACAGCGCGCGCCATGTTCGGGAGCGAAGACGCTGAAGTCTGAATACTGCCCCCTCCCCCCCCCCGGGATCCCCAGGGAGGGGTCTGGCAACAGCGGGGTGACGAGACAGGGAAAGGTCAGCAACTCTGCTGCTCCTCTGGCCCGTGGAAGGCCCCGGGGCGCAGGCGACGGGGCTGCCCGAGCAGCTCAGCCTGCAGAGCCAAAGGGGCCCGAGAGCCGGGACCGCAGCGACCTCCCCCGGGGCCACACAGCGGCCCAGCCCCGAGCCCGAGATTCAGACAATCGCGCCCCCCCCCACCCCGGCTCCAGCCCCGCGCGCTCACCCAGCACCGTCATCTCGCCGGCCATTTCCCCAGCGCGCCGGCCGCTCGCCACAAGCTGCCACTTCTGCCACTGCCGGCTCGCGGCGGCCGTTTGCTGACGCTCCCTTCCGCTCAGCTAGAGGCTGGGAAACCCCTCCGCTTCCCGCGCGGCACACTGGGAGTTGGAGTCCACTCGTGCTTCCCCTGCCCGTTGCCGCTGAAGGGTCGCCCAGTCCATGGAAACAACAACTCCCGGCATCCAATGCGAGAAGGGAAACGTGCGTCCCAGGGTTAAACGTCATCAAATTCACGTTTCTAAACAAGCTTCCGCGCGAGGGGGAGGAAGGGGAAAGGTCCCGCTGTCTAGTGCGCCTGCGTCCAAAGAGAGGGCGGGGGCATCTCCCGCGCAGTGTCTGCTGGGGCGGGTAGTCTCATTGATGTAGGCCAGGCGTGGGTAGCGCTTCCCGCCTGCACCCAGCAGCAGCGCTGCGGTGCGCTGCTCTGCGCGGGACCGGCCCCAGCCAAGAGACTGGTTATAAAACACAGAGGCTACGTCTACACTGGCAGCTTCTTGCGTAAGAACTGTTTTGCGAAGAGTTCTTGCCCATAAAGTCTTCCACAAGAGCACGTTTACACTGGCATGTGCTTTTGCGCAAGAGCATCCATGGCAGCGTGGACGCTCCCTTGCACAAGAATGCTCTGATGGCCATTTTAGCCATAGGGGATTCTCGCGCAAGAAATTCATGTTGCCTGTCTACACTGCCCTCTTGCGCAAGAGCTCTTGTGCGAGAGGGCTTATTCCTCGTGGGGAGAGGAATAACTCTTCCGGAAGAAGCCCTGTTTTCTGACGCTATACTGTAAATTTACTTGCGCAAGAACGCGCGTGCAGTGTAGACACCCGGCAAGTTTTTGCACAAGAACAGCTCTTCTTGCGCAAGAAGCCACCGGTGTGGACGTAGCCTCTAGAGGGTTTAAAAATAAAGATCAAGAGGGTGTTTGGGGGTTATTGCTTGGCTGGTTGTAAAGCACTGCCCGATCCAAGCCTAAAGCAGGTCTGTCCAAACCTTGAATGGTGGGCTGGCAGCCCTAACCAGAAAGCTCACTTTCCAGCTTGTTTACCTTGCCATGAGGGCAGCTGTACAACATTCAGGAAAGCTGAGATTTCCCCATAATTCCATATTCCCAGCATTAAGGAAAAATCCCCCACCAAATAAGGCAGGATTTGTGATAAATGTTACAGTTGGCCAGGGGTTAGATGTAGACAGAGCCTCTTCAGGCATCATTTCCAGAGCCTTAGCTCCCTTGCCTTGCCAACCCAAGCATTCATAAATCAGGCTTCATAAGCACCTAGGGTTGCCAGGTGTCCGATATTGACCCAGACAGTCTGGTATTTTCGCCTCCTGTCTGGTAAAAAAAATTCAGAAAATACCAGACAGCTAAAATGTCCGGTATTTTGTGATTTTTTTTTCCGGCCAGGAGGTAAAAATACTGGACACCTGGCAACCCTAGCGCCTGGCCAACCCCCCCCCCGACCCCCCCCCGACCCCCCCCCATGCTTACCTGGCCAAGGGCAAAAAGCCTAAAGACCAAGGGGAAGCAATGCCTTCCCTGGGTCTTAGTGCTCAACCACTCCCCTCTTCCTATCCCTATTCTAACTCTGCACTCACTCTGAAAGGGGCCATGCTGTTTTATTATTTAATATATATTTTTTTTGCTCAACAACTTTGGTCTCCCCCCCCCTTTTTTTTTTCCTCAACAGAATTTTTTCCCAGCATTTTTTTTGGGGGGGGGAGTTCCGTATTTTTAGTTCAACCATCTGGCAACCCTTTAAGCATCACAAAATTGGCTTAAAACCATTGAACCCAGGATTGGTTTTTTTTTAATGATAAATATTGGGATTTATTTTTATTTACCTTCAGGTTTCGGAGGTTTTATGATTCACTCAAGTTGCGGCTACCAGCATAGTTAGAAATTTATTTCTTCAAAATGAAAGCTGAGATTCTGTAACTTGATTTCACTAGCCTAGGCCTTAAAGAATCAAATATTGTCTGATAGACGTCTGATAAAAACCGTAAGAGTTAGCAACTCTGTCCCCACTTCTAGTGAGGCAGGTGATCAGCTCTGTTGTTTAGGTCTGGCCCAATAGGGTTTCAAATCTCAATGACAACTTCAAGGCTTCTGATGGCCTCTGGGAGAGTTGAGCTCATCTCACACATCACTTCTTTCACAAGCTCCAAAATCACTCAAGGCCTTTAGGGAAAACAACAGAGATAATTTTCTTAAGCTTGCCTAACACTTTCCATTAAAACAATTTTTGTGACTTTTCTTCAAAATGATCTCATGTCTCTTTGCAATCTTAGAAGCATTCTTTAATATTTTAGAAACAATCATGTACAGACAGCTCCTTTCCTTTGTGCATTTGTAGCTTGTGAGAGGGGAGACTTCTAGGGAAAGACAGCAATGCCCCTGCTCACATCACAGTATGAGGAGTGAAAAGTCTGTCTAGGACTTTGCACATAGAAAACTAAAGTTTTCTGCAAAACTGATTGTAGTAATTATGCCTAGAAATCATACACCAATGCCCAGTGTTTAGCCTTTTCTATATATAATAATATGAATTGTAAAATAAAACTAATTACAATAAAATACAATGTTGCTATTTGTTAAACTATTTGCTCAATGATAATGTTGCTCCTCTGATGAGCAGCATCAGAGTCTCAGGGCCTTGTAGGTGGTCATTTTCATGTTTGGATCAGAAACAGGTAATGGAATAAGGTATTTTCAGAGGTCAATTTATATATTTAAAAATATGTACATTTATGCTGTTTTCTGAAATTTGAATGGTAAATAATAGCCTATATGGAGAAAACTTAGGCCAGTCACCTTTGCCCAGTCTTGAAGCAACTCTATTGATTCTGTTTCTCCTCAAATGCACAGACACTAACACTCAGAAACTGGCAGGTTGGAGCTTACCACACACTGCCCTGATCTACACACAAAAGTTGCACTGCGTTAACTATACTGACATACAAATGACAAATTCCTCTGTTAGAGGACTGGTTACACTGCTATAAGTTATTTCTCAGATGGAAAGATGATGACTCCATGAATAAGCATGAAGTGAGTTCCATTCCACTTCCCTTAATGACTTTCAAGGTGCAGTGATTGTATTCTGTGATGAGTTTCAACTTGACTGATTACATCAATGATCCTTAATGGCAAACTATTATAGCTTCCTGCGGTGAGTTCCACAGGACAAATATTCATTCCGTAATGTACATTCATTCCTGGTTCTTCTCACTTCTGGGTTTTCCTGTGTCCCTTTAAGGTCAGCTTCTCTTTTTTGCAGAGTTTGGCTATATACACACAAACAACCTTTCTTCCCACTATGTGTATGTGGTAGAAGAGGGCCTATTCACAATAGATCATGAGTCAACATGTCATCAGTCCATCACTCATAAATCCAGTACATAAGCCACAGTAGATTTATCGCTTTCAGATATGATCTATTTATAGTTTTTTTGGCTCATGGGCTTGACTACTTATGTCAAGTAAGTAAGCAATTTACTTATGTGTATGCATGGGTCATCATGCCCATGAGGATGGTTGATTTCATCCTGTTCCCAATAAAACGGAACATGGGTTTTTTAGTGAGCCATTTACAAACTCCCTCATGCAAACTGTTCAAGCAGCTGGTCCTTTGCCTGTCAGAATGATCAGAGAGAATGTGCCATGTCATGTCAGAGAAGGTGTAATGCCTCATCAGTCTTCATTTAAAATAAAAATCCTCACAGACACCCACTGGATGCACTCGGATGTGATTTTTCAATTACGTATTCAACCATATTCTTTTCCATATATCACAGGTGAATACCTTGCCATGGACTCTTTAACTGTCTAGTTCTAAAGCTCGGTCATTGTTAAGTTATTGGGAAGGGAAGAAAGGGTTTGATTTTTTTCCACCCTCACAAAACTCAAAAAGCAAATGGAATAATTTTATCTATTCATTCACCCTTCCTCAGAGAAAAAGAGTTTTAGTGAGAATGAAAATGGGCGATGCAATAAAAAATGTAGTGCACCCATAATTACAGCATTGCTACTAAGCAAATGTTACAATAAAGTAGACCTCTCTGAAACTCCACACCCCTGTAAAAGTTCTAGTGCTTCTGTCTTTGTTTGTCTTTTAAACTGCTTTATCAAAACATTGAAAGGAAGTGGTTGAGAGGAAGAAGAAGTGTATATAGACATTTCTTTGCAGCCCTAAATGTTTGCTGGATTTATTCTTGGGATTAAAAATGTGCAGTGTATATCAGCAGACTGACTCAGCCTGCACACCAAAGAAAACTCTCCAACCACAGCATTCCAGTCCTCTTTTCTTCAGAGCTTCATTCCCTCCCTCCAAAATAAAGCTATTTAACACAAGTTTAACATGTCAGTTATACCCTTTCCTCTCTGACTCATGGTCTCTTGGGCCTAGTCTACACTAGGACCTTAATCTGAAATTAGCCCTTCCAAGGTCGATTTGTAAGTGATGCATCCACACTACCAAGCTCGTTATTCTGGAATTAGGGGCTGCAGAAACTGAACTGCTTTTCATGAGGAATAATGCTATTCCCGAACTTGGAAGTCGAAAACAATGTTAGTGTGGATACTCCAGTGCCGCTAATTCAAACTAATTAGCCTCTGGGAGGCCTCTCGCAGCTCCCCAGAGTGCTTCCTTGGGCTCTGAGTCTGAGGTAGCACTTCCACATTAACAGAGCCTGCCTTGGACTACATTCAATTCTTTCCCATAGTGAGGACACAGAACTTTTGTAAAATCGGGTGCCCAGAATTCAAATTTAGTAAATTCAAAATAATCTCCTAATGTAGACATTGCCTTGCAGGGCCTATTTACTCTCAACACCGGCCTGAGTAAAGTCAAATCAAGCTTGAATGCAGGACTACAATCCAAAGGTTGATGTGTGATCAAGTACTTTCCCCCTGCCCCCCAACCACTGCTACAAGAGCTTTCTTATGTCTTGTAGCTCTTACTTGCTTTTATGAGGGCCAGGTAACTGTCAAGCTATCAGCTTATCTTTGGCCTCACAATCTCTCCTGGGAAGCAGCTGATTAGTCACAGGTGAAGTGAACCCAAGCCTCCTCAAAGGGCTAGCTCTCCTGTGACAACATGTCAGTGGGGGTTGAAATATTGTGGCCATAATTTACCTGTTCATATCCAAGTGCTTATGCTACAGCTCTTGTAGGTGGAAGGCTGTCAGTGGTTAATTTCCTGAACTGTGCTATATCCATGTGTAAGGAAATAGAAACTTGGGGGAATGTAGCACCCTCTCTTCTGTTACCATACAAAGGGAGAGTTCCCCTTCCTCTCCCTGGCTTGGAGGAGCAGTGCTTCTCTACAGGTCTCCTTCCTTGGTTTGTACAGTGAAAGCTCCTCCCTCCAGTCTGCTTTAACCAGCTATTTCTGTGTAATCTCCAGAGCTACATGTGGTTCAGGAGGATAGTCAAGACATACAGTTTGGTTCCATCTCTGCTGGAGAACCCAATTAAGACACATGTGAGATAAACACTTCAGAAATCAAGCCATTTATTGCAGTACCTAAACCTTAAAAACTATTTTTAACCTAGACAAAAAACAAGTTGTCCCCTCTCAGTAACATTCCATGTTAAAAATTATAGAAACACAGGAACTTCATGGATAGTGCCTTGATCAAGTTAGCACATTGAGAATTATCTTCCTCTATATAACTGGGAAAGAGCAATTTTGTGAGTTTTCATGTTAAAACTGTTTGGTTCAAGCTATCAGGAAAAATATCTGCTCTTCAATTTAGGTGCAAAAAATTATAACTGAAAATATATTGTCATGGGCCAAATTCTGAACATTGGTCACATGAGTAATCTTTACTTAGAAGTGTAGCTTTATTCGTTCTGTTGGACTATATCCAGGAGCAGTTCTTAGTGTAATTTTTGTCCACACTTTTTTTTTTACCAAAACCTGCAGATTTGGGCCAAATGAAATATTTTGAAAATTAGTGTCAGAGTCAAGAAATTGCACTGGTTAAAAAAAAATCCAGAAATGTTGAAAACTTTTGCTTAAAAAAATGTCAAAACAATGGCGTGATTTTTCAATTCAAAACAACTGTTTATTTAGAAATGTTTAAATGTTATTTTTTTAAAGTTTAAATATGTATAAAAGCCCAAAATGAAAACATAATCTTTTGTCCCCTCCCCAGTTTGTTGATACAGCCGGGGGCGGGAGGAAGAGGTCGATTATTTTTCACAGCTATAGTCACAAGTAATCACTTCAGGTATGCGAATGAGGGGTTATAAGATCAAGGCCCCAAGTTAAGCACAGAATTTTTGACATAAGTAGGGATGTAAAATCCCTTTTAATTAGTTAACCAGTTAAACTTTATGTTTGGTTAACCAATTAAACAGGGGCAGGCAGGGGAGGAGGCTACTCCAGCCCCCACCATTTAACTGTAACCAGTAAACCTCTCCCATTAAGGTGATGCTTATCAGTTAACCTTTCATATCCCTAGTTATAAGTTCCAAAAATGTTTTACTGATTTTTTCCCCTTTTTGGCTGGCTGTCTCCAATCAGACATGCCACGAGTGCTTAGCTGATCAGAAAAGAGCTATCCATACAGAAGCTCTGGAGATACCTTTAGAAATGGTCTCCATATCTGGGAGGATTTGCATTGAGACAGTTGATGCTATTACAACTATTGTCCAGGAGATGTCTCTATAATGCAGGATTGTTAGAGCTTCTTGAAGGGGGACATTTCTGAACAGCAGTTACCTGCATATTAACCTTTTGCAATCTTTATCCAGATTTCTGAAAAGACATAAATCAGGAAAAGGGAGTCTCATTTTTCAGTCCATTATATTTAATTATCTTAATTTATAGCCACTTCACTGAACCCCAGAAAAGTTAACAATGAAATCCATGATTTCCCTTTCACAAATGCAATTGTGGAAACAACAATACCATATGATCCAATAGAAATATAAAAGATAAACATTCCACAGAGTCAGTAGATTCACATAGGTGCAACTCAAAAGTTCTCTAACTGAATTTGTGTGTGTATCTTCTGTGAGAAGCTCTAAAGATGCACCTTGGCACTTTAACATGTAAAGGAAAGCCCGAGAGATTTTATTTGTGTAAATGGGCCTATCACAGCTCCTACTGCCAAAGGGAGGCTCCATTTTGATTTACCTTATTAGAGCTATTCTTAAAGCAATTCTGTGCCAGAAAAGCTTAAAAATTCTGTGTACAATATTCTAAGATTCTGTAAAATACTGCATATTTTATTTGTCAAAACAACACCATATAATCATTCCCAATTCAATTATTTTGATAATTGATTTCAAAATACCTGTCAACCAGTACAATACAGAGTACAGAAACAATTCAAGAAATGTTTTATGATAAATAGATTCCCTATTAGACACATTAATACAGAACTTAAAAATAATTTATTTAAACTAGAATATACAAATGTATTCCCCACACTTCTCAGAAGCAGTGCAAAGGCATGAGGGAGTCAGGAATAACAAAGGAGTGGGGGAGAGGAACGTAATTGCTAGGAAAAAGCCTGGGAGTGAACCTGGAGGGTTGTTGGGAGAAATATGGAATAGTTATGGTTTTTTAGGGCGGCTCGGGAATTGTTAGAGACTTGGGGAGTTTCCCCCAAGCAGACTCTGGCCAACCCCTAGTCTCTCCCATTCAATCAAGCACATCCCCGTATGTCCCTGTACCCTCCCTTTCCCCATCTCCATTTGGCCCCGAATCTTGATTCCCATTCAGTCCCCACCCCAATCTGTCTCCCCCATTAGTTCCTCTGAACCTCTGTCTGTGATCTCTCAAAAGCCCTATATGTCTCATTTTGTCCCTCATATATGTGCTGCCTTCCCTGAATCCATGGGCAAGTCACTGAGGAACACAGTCTCTGTTTTCTCCCCATCACCTGTTAGGGCTGGTAAGTGACTGCCCTGTGTTCTAGTGCCATAGCAACCACTGGTGGGAATAAGATGTCACTTTAGCAGCTTTCTGGCAGAATGTATTTTCTGCAGAGAGAAAAAAAATCTGTGGGAAACATGAATTCTGTGTGGTTGTGGTGGCGCAGAATTCCCCCAGGATTAATAGAGCTAGTGCCTATGAACCGTCTATTAGAGATCTGGTCTAAATCTTGCTGTGCCAAGATGCATAATGCACAGATAGCACAGACAGTTACCAAATAGAGGCACTTCACTAAATGGTTAAGCCCACTTTAATGAGAGGCAATGTGAACAAATTTTCATCTTGGTTCTGACTCCCACTGTGGTCGCTTAGCTTCTCCTTGGCTCAGTTCCCTATCTTCAGAAATAGGGATAGTAATTCTTCTCCACCTCACAGAGGTGTTTGAGGATTAGTTATAATTTGTACAGCCCTCTGAAAGATACAAAATGCTAGATAAGTTTTACATAGTATTACTAGAATACTTACCCAGCATTTCCTGCATCCTTCAGGGCAGGAGGCTGGCAGTTTGGAGGAGGGGGGTGCATGAGTCAGGGCAGGGCCTTGGGAATATGGGAGGGCAGGGCAGGAGGCTGGGAGCATAGTGTGTGTGAGAGTGAGGGCTGGTGTGTGTGAGAGTGAGGATTGGAGGGGCGGGGAGTTCCCATCCAGTGGGGCTTTCTCCCCGATCCCTCGGTCACCAGGAGCTTTTCTCTCTCCCCCCAGCTAGCCCCTCCCTGGCCACCATGTATCCCCAAGTTACATGTCACTTAAAAACTACAATACTTATTTACAAAATCAAGCATAAAAGTGCAAAAATTTCATAGCACACTATTCCTGAAAGATTACTGACTTTTGTTATTTTTAACCATATAATTATAAAATAAATCAATTGGAATATAAATATTGTATTTACATTTCAGGGTACAGTATATAAAGCAGCACAAACAAATCTGCTGTCTCCATGACATTTTAATTTCTACCAACTTTGGTTGTGCTTTCTATGTAACCTGTTGTAAAACTAGAGAAATATCTAGATGAGTTGATGCACTCCCTGAAATACCTCTGCATACCCCAGGAGTAGGCGTATGCTGGGTTGAAAACCACTGTTATAAGCTATGTTATGGCAATTGTGTCTTCCCCTATGCCTTAGGCACAATGCAGGCAACAGCATTGGAGAGTTTACTGTTAATGTTTATTCTAGGATTGCCAACTTTACCAAAGAGATGGACCGGATATCATTGCCATGAATGTCATCCAGTCAGGAAAGTTGGCAATCCCACTTTAATCGCCACATCTCTCTGGTGGTGAATAATAGCATAATTCAAGGTCAGGATTGAGCTAATTAATGCCTAATTCTCAAATTAATAAGAAATTTAAGTGCCCTCTTGTTTTTATAAACACTGTCCATTTTTATATGTCTCAGGGTGCGATTATTTGAAACTGATGGCATCAGACAGCACCCCTCACAATGTCTCCCATGTTTACCCAATATCATGGAGGTACAAAAAAATTGTGATAGCATGAACCTCATTCCAATCAAAAACTCATCAGTATAAGTCAAGGTCCTTAGTGTTGCTTCATACCTTCCCAGAAAACTCTAGTCAGTTGGCATCCAGTCTGCATTAGCCATTGCATGTGCTAAGGCGGGCACAGCCTACGGGTTCTTAAAACTCTTGCTGACAATAATGATGGAATTATTCCGACGTTAGTCAGATTATTCTTACAAAACAAGCAAAAATGTTAGCTACTGCTTGTCTCCTTTTCTTAGCATCACTCCCACATACACTGGCATGTGAATAGCAAGTGTTTGTTTAGTCTAGAGAAAAGTTTGTTGAAAGAAGATACTGTAAAGTTTGAGCCTTTTTGGAAAGGCTATACACATCTCCTTAAAACAATCTAACCACAGAAATAAAAGCAACTTTTAATGCGTAATCATTAACACACTAAACATCACACCTGAATTTCCTACCTTTATCCTGACTGACTGTGTTGTTTATAGGCCAGTTTTTTGCATTGTTACCTCCTTACAGCCAAAAATTTGGCCTCATCTGTTTCTCTCAGTGCAGCTCCTTGGCTATCCAAGTGCATATTCTCACCTATTTGAAAAATCAGCTACTACATATGCTTGCACAAGCACAACAGTAGATTTTACAAAATCTTCAGCAACATTTTAAGGTGTGAAGTTCCCATAATATAAGGACTAGAGGACACCAAATGAAATTAATGGGTAACAGGTTTAAAACTAATAAGCGAAAGTTCTTCTTCACACAACGCATAGTCAACCTGTGGAACTCCTTGCCAGAGGAGGCTGTGAAGGCTAGAACTATAACAGAGTTTAAAGAGAAGCTAGATAAATTCATGGAGGTTAGGTCCATAAAAGGCTATTAGCCAGGGGGAGGAATGGTGTCCCTGGCCTCTGTTTGTCAGAGGCTGGAGATGGATGGCAAGAGACAAATCGCTTGATCATTGTCTTCGGTCCACCCCCTCCAGAGCACCTGGTGCTGGCCACTGTTGGCAGACAGGCTACTGGGCTAGATAGATCTTTGGTCTGACCCAGTACGGCCGTTCTTATGTTCTTATGTGAAATGTTTTCACAAAAGAGAATATATGGTTGAAAATATAACAGTATGCTTGTTGTGTCTTTGCTATAAGACATATTTTTTTGCAAATAACCTCTTTGGGGCAGGGACTATATTTTCTATGATGGTATGGAGACTAGTACAATGGGACCCTGGACCATGCCTACCACAGTACAATGAATACATAATAAAAATGGGGATAAAACAACATTCTTCTCCTTAAAAAGTTGTGATAAATAAACATAAATCAGGGGTGGGCAATAAAACAGCAGTGAGTCACCAGTGTTATCCCTATTTACCTATGCCTCTGCAGATATGAGCGATTGCAGCTCCCATTGGCCATGGAGCAGAACACCACTTCCCACAGCTCTCATTGGCCACAATCGGTGATCAAACACTTACTAGTTCTTCAGGGCATAGATTGAACCTTCCTTTGTGTTTGCAAAATGCTTAGAATATTTTGTGTATGACTGTAATAACTAATAATAAACTCACTGGGTATTTATTTTTAACACATGCTATGTCCATGCATTAGAGATCAGTAGAAAGACACCGTTTGTCCAGTGGGTTTTGGATCAGGCCCAAAGTGAACAGAACTGAAGTACAGCAACTACTCTGTTTTTCCACTTAGCAAAGTACTCCACTTAGGAAGGAATAATCAGTTTCACACATGCAGAATGAGAAGTGATTATCTAGGAAGGAGTACTGCTGAAAGAGATTTAGGAGTCATAGCGGATGGTAAGTTAAACATGAGTCAACAGCGTGACACTGTTGGAAAAAGAGCAAACATGTTTCTGCAATGCATTAATAGGAGTGTTGTGAGTAAGACACGAGAAGTCATTCTTCCGCTTTACTCTGCGCTGATTAGGCCTCAGTTGGAATACTGTGTCCAGTTCTGCGCACCACATTTCAAGAAAGATGTGGAGAAATTGGAGAAGAGCAACAAAAATGATTAAAGTTCTAGAAAACATGAGCTGTGAGGGAAGACTGTAAGAACTGGGCTTGTTTAGTTTAGAAAAAGAGAAGACTGAGAGGGGACACAATAGCAATTGTCAAGTATCTAAAAGGGTGTTATAAGGAGGAGGGAGAAAAAAATGTTCTCTTTGGCCTCTGAGGATAGGACAAGAAGCAATGGGCTTAAATTGTAGCAAGGAAGGTTTAGGTTGGACATCAGGAAAAACTTCCTGCCTGTCACACTGGAATAAATTGCCTACGGGGGTTATGGAATCTCCATCACTAGAGATATTTAAAGTAGGTTAGACAGACACCTGTCAGGGAGGATCTAGACAGTGTTTGGTCCTGCTGTGAGGGCAGGGTACTGGACTGTAAGATCTCTTGAGGGCCCTTCCAGTTCTAGTGTTCTATGATTCCCCTTTCTCAAGGAGCCTTACAATCCCAGTTGTATACCTGATGATTCTCCTCCAAGTTTTTGGCAGTACCTCCCTCCCCCACATTGCAGCAACCCTCTCTCAGTTAAAAAAGACTCCTTCAAACACATCAAGACTTCTCCTTCAGTCTCCTGAAAGGGGAACAAGAAAACAATACAAAGTGTTGCCTCTATCCTCCATTTGCTGTGCATGCTGCCTCCACAGCACTCCGCCTCTGTTGAGTTGTGACCGTGGCCTGGACTCTCATTTCTGTCATGACACCACAGGGTTGGCAAACTATTTTTGCATCCTTTAGATATTATGTGTGTGTGTGCGTGCGCACACTAATATATATATGTATGTTTGTGCATGCTACAGCAACCAGTTTTCACACTAGTATGACTAGTTCCTCCCTAGTAGGCTAGTACTTGGGGTGGCTAGCACATGCTATTGTAGAGGTGATAGCTAAATTAAAACTAGCATGGTATGGCTACTCATGCAACAATCACACCATCATCTGCAGAATAGACATACCATAAGATAGATCTACATAATGAAATGGAATATTGTTTAGCAGTTGCAAATATATATTTCATTGAAAGATATGTATCCTAATCTGTAAAAACTTGAAGGAATACAACAGTTTTATACTATGCAAGGCATAGACTGAGCTAGTAGCTTTCAGTGTTCCATTGTGTCATTATTGTTGTGCTTGATTACACAAGGAATCTGAATTTAGAAGATGTTGGCATATCCTGACCATTTCAAATATTATGTGGAAAGGATTCAAATAGTCAAGTGTTGGCTCTAATTTTATTTCCTAGGGTCTATCATCCATAAATAAACAGAGTTGTTTCTTAAAGGAGCCATTGAAGCTAAGTAGTTTAGTGCCCTTCCATCTGTTAGCGTTTGCACAGACAATGAGAATATGGGGCAAGTTTGTTGATTTCATTTTTGAATGGTCAGTCCCTAAAAGCCAGAGAAGGGCATTCCAGATAGCTTTGTCATTTTTAGAGAACTACTGACACAATGACATTATAATAGGTTGAAATCAGAATGAATTTTCCCCTCAACCTTCAGCAGATTTAAAAATCTTTGTTTATGTTGACTCATTAAAACTCAAATGTGTGGCAAACAGTTGGAAAAGTTGCAGAACAGGCCACAGCCTATGGGATTGTCACTGTCCCAACCCTAGTTCTCCGGCCCTTCACTGATTGGCACCAATCAGAAAAAAGAAGATAGTCAAGACTTGATATTCCTCATATTTTGAAAATCATACGTAGGATACACCTACCCAACCCTATCCCCTTTTTAAACAAACCATATTACTTACTCCACCTTCTTCTCTCAACACAAACATGTGTAGCTATAAATAACAAGGCGATGTTCTCCTTTAATAGTCTCGTGGGGAGGATGCAGGAGAGCAGCTAACTTTAAGACAGCTCCCATGCAGCCTGTGGCTTGACATCCCACACTATCTTCCTGTGGAGATCAATACTGTTTTCAGCATCACAGACCCTTCTAGAAGCTTAATTCTGAACTGCATTTCACCTTTCCTATAATGGCATGTGGGCCAGTTATCCTTTCTTCCTCCCAGCTCATTATGGAGGAGAGGGCAATCCCAGGAATGAGTCAGTAGACTCTTTGCATTCTAAGCTGTTCAACAAATATTTACAAATAGCCAACACATTCACAGAAATCAGGATCAATTCACAGTCTGTAAATAGGGAAAAGGGTTACATTTGTTGGATAGTTTATTCACCATGAATGATTCAGCCAGTTCTTGCCACCACTCTTCTTCTCCATATGTGCTGCCCCTCTGTTATTTTTATAATCTAAAATGAATGTTCTCAATCTGCTACTACATAAGTTAGTCAGTCAGAATATTGCATTCTGCTTTCCCATCTGAGCAAACACTAATCCATCTGAACGGCAAAGTGAACAGAAGATCATAGTAGTTAGATTTGGAAAAGCCCTATTAAATTGGAGTCTATCACCCTATAAGATCAGGTATAATACCTTGACAGAGGCCATATTAGATATTAAATTAACATAGTAGCTAAGTACTTTACATTAACTACAATTATAAAGAAAGACAATAGCCCAGGAATGAATTTTTCATTGGTGCAATTGGTAGGTCAAGAGGCAATGTCCAACAGACTATGAAAGAAAAGAGACTAACTGATAAAGTTTATGCAATTAAGTCTTCTCTAATAAAGCATTGAATGGTAAGTTCACTGTCTACATGTAGCTGAACCATTTTTGTGCTATATTCCTGTTAGATCTTAGAAGGCAAGCTGGGGACAGGCTGATCCAATCCACTGAAGACAATGGGAGTTTTCCATTGATTTATGTGCATTGTTTCAAGCACTTCAGTGGTACAGCCTCATGGAATACCAAAGTCCTGTTGGTGACATTCCTTCCTCACACTCAATATTGATTCTGTTCCTGCAACATGACATCAGGGGAAACTATACAGCTGGAGGGGGGGGAGGGGAAGTAATTTGCTTGAGTTCCAGGCACTCTTGCCATTTCAAAACTGTGCCACTCTGCCAGTGGCTGGAAGGAGAATCTAGGCTTCCCTGCTATTGCAGGTTCCAGCCCAGGAACACTATAATCAGCAACCAGGGTCTGCAGTACCTCAACCCTTGCTGCCAGTTTCTGGGGCTTCTTCCTATTCCTTTCTCTTCAACTTTCTTCACCTCCCTTCTGTGTAAACCACTTCCTTCAGAGTCAAGATCTCAAGGCTTCTGCTTTTCCAGAGGTTCTGCCTTTTCTGCTCACTGGCCACACCCACTGCTCTTCTCTCCCCCCCCCCCAAGAGTGAGTATAGACCTCCACGCTCTAGCATCCCTTTTGCTCTCATTTTCTGGCTTTATACAAGCTCTGCCTACTTTTGCTCAGAAGGGCTCCATCTTCTATTAGTCTTGTCAATCAACCCTAAATCTCCCTGTCCCCCACCACAGGTGCATCCTACTAGGTTTATTACCCCTTTCTGAGCTATCTTCACTTATTCAGGAATGATTTTGAGGTGAATATCCCACCACAATTACCAACTACTGGAGCCTTGCACTTTTTTCTGAAGTTCCTGCTGATGGCCATGAGAAGGGGCACTGTACCAAATGGGCCAGTGAGCTGATTCAGTAGGGCAGTTCATATATTCATAAGCCCAAAGAGAGGAAGAGTATATCAGATTCAGATCTGTAAGAGTTCTGTGAAGGTAGCTATTGCTATTTTTGTTTTTCAATTAAAAATAAGTAATTCGGTGTAACTCAGTGGTAAAGCATGCTATTAAGTTGCTAGTCATGCTCTGTTCCTTCCCCAGCTGTCTTGCACATGCCTCACTGCTGTCCAGCTTGGGGGTGCACTGCACAGCACAAAGGGTTTGTGGCCAGGGTTATTCTGATGCAGAGATCGTGTATGTCAGGGCTCTATTTAGCTGTAGTAGGCTATCCATTTTAAACAGCAAGCAGAATTTTTGGGAAGAGGCGTAAACGTCACAGAAATCAATGGGAGCCTTTTCATTGATTTCAGTGGGAGGTAGGCCAGGTCCTAATTACCCCCAAATGGAATTTGAGCAGAGCTAACATGCTTATAATTATGAAAAGTAAATGAGATCTTCTATGTCAAGTGACCAGGTTCTCACACATCCCATCTGAAGGAGTTCAATTTTCTGGTGAGGAACAAATTGCATTTCTGCATTGTATGTTTCACTTGCAATTTGTTGCTGGGTAGTGTGGTATAGAGGGTTATGGGTAAGGATTTTCCTTCATCATGGGCCCCCCAAAAACTCAAAACGTGCGTAAAGGTGCCTGACAGATTGTCCCACTGAATTTGAAGCAAGTGGTTGACTCACAACTGTGAGTGCCCGTCTCAAGTCAGATTGTCAGAAAGCAGATCAGACATCCCAAACTGGTGATGTGGTCTATAATTACATTTCACCATGTCAGTAACAAATGTGCACTCCTGAATCACTGTATTAGCCTTACCATGCAGCTGCAGAGGGTGTGTCTAGACTACAGGGTTTTGTTGACAAAAGTGGACTTTTGTCGACAAAACTATACCTGCATCTACACTGCCGCTGAGTTCTGTCAACATAACGTCGACAGAACTCAGCATTTTTGTCGACGGATGTAAACCTCATTCTACGAGGAATAACGCCTTTTGTCGACAGAGTTCTGTTGACAGAAGGTGTTATTGCATCTACACTGTCCTTTGCGTCTACACTGTCATGTCAACAAAGCGGCTTGCTTTGTCGACAGAACTGGATGTAGTCTAGACGCTCTTTGTCGACAGAAGCTTTGTCAACAGTATCTGTCGATAAAGCTTCTGTCGACAAAAGCCTGTAGTCTAGACTACCCAAACAGTCCCCTTAGGATCTGCAGCCTATCTTGCTGCCCTGGTAAACTGGTCTTTGTGATACTGGTCACTATACTAACACATCACATTAAGTTACTCTCAGTCCCAAAGCGTCAGTCACTTGTCTCAGGTTAATGGATACTCTTGATCTCACTCCAAAGACAATGCAGCCAACCAGTTTCTCTAGTTAACGAACAAAAGGGTTATTAGCTAAAAAAGAAATGAGTCATTGAGCGGTTAAGCAGATAAAATACATTAACAGGTGAGTCTAAATTTGTTAAGTCCAAAAAGATAACAAAGATATAGTAGTCTGCTAGTTTCCCATAAGTCTCTCAGGATTATCCAGAATAACATTGGGGATCTCTGGCTTGCATTGGGAATGCTTCCTTGTGAGTAGCTATAGTTCAGCTATGAAGGCTCTTTTGGCTTCACACAAAAAGCTAGCTGACATGTTCTGTAGCCATGTGGACCCTCCTTTGTTGGCTGTGCATAAGGAATGCAGATTGAGTCTGTACTTTCCCCTTGTCCACTCAGTGGTCATTGCTTTGAAGTTAGCAACCTTCTTCACCTATATTTCCAAGGCTCCAATTGCATTTGATAGGTAAATATAATGCTGTGTGAATTGTAATGTAATTGTGCACAACAATTCTTCATGAAGTTTACAAATAACAAATTATCATCTTAACACTAATGCACCTTTTGATTTAGAGTTAATTAAGTACAGGCAGGTCTGCCAACAGGGGGGTGGCAAAGGGGACAACTCCCTGAAGCAGATTTCCTTCCTGAAGTAATTTGATGCTTGTCATTTCAGAGAGCAGCCTTTGGATTATTGAATCTTTAGTATCAGTCATTTGCAAAATCATTGCTATGGCTACAAACTCCTTAGTTCTGTCAGACATTTGGCGTTCTTTTCCTTAGGGTTTGCTTCTTGGCCAAGCAGGTTTTAATCCTCTTATACTGAGAGATGGGAGGGGTGTAGGAGAGGGAAAGGGGCAGAAATCTCTCTTGCTCTGAAAAAGCCAGGTCTGCTGGCACCTTTTCCCATGAGGCTGACATTTCAAATCAGTTCTTTTATCAGCACATGCCTCTTGCTTGCTTTTATGATAGCCTCAAAAAATGTTCCTAAGAGCTGGCTCGGTGATGATAATCTCTGCAGAACACTGACCTAGTGCAAGAAGAGGAATGTTTCCAAGGAACTACAGTATATTAACAAATAAGCAGGTTGTGCATGCCCTTTACTATATTGCTACTGTTTCCAAGGCTATATTGCTGGGTTAGTCTTTTCTATATAAACAGCCTCTTTCTCTCTGTTTATCTTCCCAAAATGAGTTTATAATTTGGTCATAAAAATTTGCTCCAGGCTAAATGGTACAAACTCTCTGCCTGAAGCTAATTGTGTTATTAGAAACAAATGTCAAACCAATTGATCTAGCTCTCAGTTTTCTAGAGGGCCAACGTTGTTATCCTTTCTTGTCTGGATTTGTATTAATATGAAAAACCCACTTCTATTTTTAAAAAAAATCACTCTTAAAAATTAGTAGCTGATTAACCTTTAATGTGCAGCCAGTCAATTGTTATGTTGATTGTAAAGCCTTTCAAACTATAGAGATGTTTTATTAAATAAAGCTAGGGCAGTGCTGGCAGCGTCGTGACTTAATACACAAGTACCAGGGAATTCCAAGTTAACAGTTTCTGCCTTTCCTCACACTTCTGCAGAGAAATAATATCCCAGAGAGGGGAAAAAATACATGGCATCACTTATACGGGGAGCTGCTTTGGTGAACCTGGGGTGAGTATGGGGACAATATGCCTGCATGCAGTGCTTCTTTCAGAATAGAGTATGAACAAACATACACATGAACAACCTCATTTTAAATTAAACTAACCGCATCCTGTTACTTATATATCCACTTTTCATTGGTTGGTGTTGGAATTTGATCCTGCCTTTGCTCTGGCACAAGATTTTGGATGTAATTGTTCCTAAACTACACCTGGCCAGATGCATGTCTAGTCTCAGCCTTGTATATCTCCAGTGATTAGGATGACCATATTTCCCTATGCTGAATATAGGCCATAGGGTAAAATTATTCATAGTCAGACAAGTTCAACGGCAATCAATTGTACAAATGTTCAAATTAACATCAAGTAGACTGAGTCCCTATTAAAAAGAAATACTATGTAGCTGGATTCTTTTGATTTACTTTCTTATCTTTAAAAGCTTTTGCATTCAGACAGGGAGGGGTGACACACACACACACACACACACACACACACTCCTGTACATCACTGTCACATGGACTAACCCAGTGTTTCCTGCCTGTGCTCTCCACAGTCCACGCCTGGCTGGGCTCCCAGGATGGATCCACTTCTCCTGTTACCCGAGAGCCCAGCCAGGTATTCCTGGGGCAACACATGGGGCATGTGGCTGGAAGCAGCTTGTCCCTTCCTGCCTGCACAGTGTCAAAAGGCAGATAACATTTCCAGGCTGCTGATGGCCATCAACATAACCTAGCAGCCTCATGTTCCCTAGCTATAGTGGGGACAGGAAGGAGTTAAGCTGTAGGGATGCATTGTGCACCAGGGAATCTGACTGCAGGGGCTTCAACAAACTCAGCCAGACATGCGGATCAGCAGAGGAGGGTGCCAAGGAGATGGAGCAGCTCGCTCATTCCCTGGGAGTAGGACTCTGGGCTGGCAGGGTGGGTGCAGGGAAAGAGGGAGTTAAGCCCATGCCCTGGGAGCTGTTGTGGAGACAGCCTGCAAGTTGGGATTGTGAACAGGCTGGAAATCGCTCTCCCCATACCACTCCAGAGCTTAGCTGAGGGGCAGAGAGGCTGTCCCCTGACAGTACTGTGTGGAGCTTTGGCACATGCAGTGCTCAGCTCTTCCTGACCAGTGCCCTGGACCAGAGGGTCTTGGTCTTTTCCTGGGTTCCAGTCCATCCAGAGGCAGTGGGGGGAAGGAAGGGGCCTACTGGTCAGGCTGTTGGTGAGCTCGGTGATCCAATCAGGAGCTGGTCCACTCTATGAAGGTCATCTGGGGGAGCTTTGAAGGAGCAAAGGCACATCTAGATTATGCTTTATTTTCGAAAGAGGATATGCAAATTCCGTGGGGAAAAAACCCTATTTCGAAAAACCGCATAAACCTCCTTTTTAATGGAAGAGCGGTTTTTTGAAAAAGGGGTTTTTTTTTCACCGAAAAAATGCATCCGGACTACTTTCACGTTTGAAAGACCCGCTTTCGAAAAAGCGATCAGGAGAAGATATGCAAATTCCTGCTGAATTTGCATATCCTCTTTCAAAAATAAAACGTGGTCTAGATGTGCCCCAAGAGGGAAAGCATGTTAAGAGCTGATGGGTGAGTAGCAGAGGTGATGCCCAACTGCCTGCTGGCTGGCACCTGCCTGTACTCCCCAACCACTGCAGCCAGTGCCAGTTAGAAACAGGATGGCCAAGAGCCAGCACATGGTGCTGACAGACCAGTAGAATGAGTAGCTGGCTCTGCTCACTGCATCCTCACCCCCTCATCATCAGCCTTGCACCCCCACCCCCACTGCCAGCCACTGGACTCCCTGCACATTCCCCACTGGTGGGCAGGTGACTGGTGAGCAGGGATCCAGCCAGTAACAGGATCCACTAGTACCGATGAGGGGGAAACAGAAAATACAGGATAATTTGCCCATTTTTAAGAAAAAGTCAGGATACCTCCTGGAAGGCTTACATATGGGACTGTTCCTTTAAAAATGGGACATCTGGTCACCCTAGCAGAGATGGCAGTTCCACTACCTTCTCTGTTAGCCTGGTCCATTGCCTAACTTTTGAAATAGTTAAAGCATTTTCCTAATATTAAACCTAAATTTCCCCTTGCTACATTTTAAACTGTTACTTCATGTTCTGTCCTTGTTCACTAATGAGAATAATTGGCCCATGTTCTTTGCATAAAAACCTTTTACATATTTGTAGACAGTAATGTCTCCCCTCAGTCCTTTTTCCTCTAGACTGTACAGGCTCAGTTCTCTTAACCTTTCCTCAGAGGTCTTATTTACTAACTCTTTCATCATTTTTGTGGCTCTCCTCTGAACTCCCTCCAATTTCCTTGTCTGTTTTAAAATGTGGGGCTCAAAACTGAATGCAGTTTCCCAAATGAGGCTTAACCAGTGCTAAGTAGACCAGAATAATTATCTTGCTTGTTTAGCACGTGATATTCCTATTAACACAACCGAATGTAGCATTTGTCTTTTCTGCACCAGCATGGTGCTGTTGACTCATATGCAACTTATCATCCAGCATAACTCCATGAAGTCCAGGACATTTTAATCTAAAACTTTAGGAGAAGAAAACAAAACAATCCTAGTTCTTGTGTAAGAAAAGGAAGGATTGATGGAAGGGACCAGATAGATTTTAGAGACCCATCCACATGTACCTATGGAGGTATCTTCACTGTCCTTGCATATTCAGTCTTTGGTTTCTCTCTTCCAGCCAGTGTGCCCTGTCCTGGCAGAATTTGTGCAATGGACAGCTTCCCTGTAAGGAGTTAACAGAGATTGACACTCAGTTGATATACAATATTGGATAGGGCTGTGCAAACTCTGAAGGTGTGTCTAGACTACAGGTTTTTTTCAAAAAAAGTGGCCTTTTTTTCGAAATAGCTTCCCCTGCGTCTAGACTGCTGCATTCTTTTGAAAGTAAATCGAAAGAACGCAGCAGTTTTTTCGACCATGGAAAACCTCGTTGCGGTTTGCTTTTTCAAAAGTATTGGTTGTAGTCTAGATGCTCTTTTTCGAAAGTATCTTTCAAAAAATCCTCTTTCGAAAGAGGCTTGCAGTCTAGATGTAGTCTGGGTGACTCAGTAGGAATCAGAAACCTCCCTGGAATATTTAGTGTGATTGCAACTGGAATTTCAGTCCCACAGAACATTGAACATGGCAGTTTCATCCTCCTTCGTTCACCTCACAAAAGAGCCATGTACTTAGCCATCTCTATCCAGGCTCTGGACTGACACTTCAGGGCTGACAAATCAAGGATGTATTTGTAGGAAAGCTTGACTTAACCACATGATTCCTGACTCAGGCTAGTGACCCTAGCCCCCTACTTTCACACTGCACCCATCCATAGAACTTTAAGGGCAGATTTGCCAGTACACTGTAGTTGCTTTGTGCCACTCCAGGGATGCAAAACAGCCATAAATCCAGTTTAGTTGGCCAGTGCTCCTCGATGATTCCTCACTTTAGAATAAAAGCACATCAAGTGTAAAAGAAAATGGCCTCAGTAGTTTGTCTGATTTCTGATTAAAAAGCTGGTATATACATCAGTAAATTTTAAGACACTTTTCTGAAACGACTTTGCTTCTGAATGCATAGTACAATTAAACAGCTGTTCTCCATCTAGTGCAGTCTTTTAGATTGGATATCGACAGTGAATACCTTTGTGCCCTTGCCACTCTGTTCCTGATTTTTTTTTAAACTGAGTTCAGATTTAGCAGTGCAAAGCAGAGCAAGTGCTCCTTGGCATGTCAGTCTCAAAGTCAACCTAAAGTCAAGCTCCTATGAGATGTGAGCAGTTGTGATTGGGCTATCTATTTTCCTGAGTCTGCTGCAGCTCCTTGAGATATGCGGAGGGAGAGAAAATAGAACAGATGACAGAAAAATATCTGCAAGAAGTGGGATACCTGTAACCATAATATTACTGAGAGAAATTAATAGAAAATCATAGAAAATAAGGAGGGGAAAAAACCTTCGCATTCAGTTCATCTTGTCTCGTCCCCCCAGGCAGTGTGGGACCTATTTGTCTTAATTTAGAAACCCATTTTTTAAGGCAGTTATTATGTTGAGCCTGTGATATGAATATCTTGCAATGGGGTTATTTCCTATGCTCGCTCAACTTTCCAGAATTACCAGTCTGTCTGGCAGTTGTACAGTGCAGCACCAGGGTTCAGCAACTTTGTGTGAGCTTTGTCAGACAGAGCTGAGGAAGCCTAAACCTACTACCAGCAAACAGTTTAGCCCCAGTTCTATCTTTGGTGAAATCTCCTGCAATCCCTGAGTTCAGAGATCTTGCACTGGTGTAAGCAAGGGTAGGGTGTAGCCCACTATGTTCACAAGTGTGACCCACAGCAGAATTTAGCTCCTTGACTTTGGAGCCCACAGGTTAGAACAGGGAACTAAGAGTCAGAGTCTAATCCCAGCCTTGAAACTGAGTTGCTTTGTGGTTTTAGACAATTCACTTAGCCTGTCTGTGTCTCATTCTATGCATTTATAGCAACATGTATATGTGTGTGTGGGGAGGGGGGGCAAACTACAGCCTCTGGGCCACGTCTGGCCTGTCAGACCTTTCAGTCAGCCTTCAAGCTCTGGCCAGTCAGTGGGGTAAGGACAGCTTTGCTGGGAGAAGACAAACTAACTCCCAGGCAGTGCAGCAAGCACAGGCCACTAGCCCCTGGCCTCTCCACTTCTGCCCCTGCACCTCCCACAACCTCAACTCCCCAAGCACCTGGGCAGTGCGGTCACTGCATCATAAGTCCTGATGCACCAGGCAGCACAGCCAAGGGTCAGGCCACAGGGAAGGTTAGATATACGACAGGGGTCCCAGGAGATGGATGTGGGGAGGGGTCAGGTCACGCCTGGCTGTTTGGGGAGGCACAGCCTCCCCTAGCCTTCCATATCTGTCCCTCAATACAATTTCCCTACTTGAGGTGGCTGCCAGGTCAAAAATTTTTCCCACCCCCTGATTTATAGGATGTGGATAAGAATGCTTCTTTTTTTATGTGGAACTCTTCATGTTTCTAAAGTACTTGTGAAGCCTGATCCAAAGCTCTACCTTTGACTTTAATGGGATCAGGATCAGATGCTGAGATTCTCAGGAAATCACTGAAGAAGTGCACTTCTAGGTGAGAACAGCAAGACTATTCTTTCTAATACACCACTTAGGCGTTTTTCCGACAAAACCATCCACACTGCAATTGCGATCTTCCGAAAGTAAATCAAAAGAACAGAGTGGTTTTTCTGGCATTGATAATCCTGTTTCTGTGAGGAAGAAGCCTTTTTCCAAAAGAGCTCTTTTGGAAAAAGGTGCGTGTGGCTGGGGAAGGAGGAGTTCTTTTTGGAAGAAGAAGAAAGAGAAAAAAGCACAGGAGCCCTGGTGGCCATTTCGCCCATAGTAATCGCAACTTAAATGTGAGAGAGTGTCCATTCAGTGTGGACGCTATCTTTCAAAAAAGCAGACCACTTTTTTGGATGTACTTTTGGGTTTTTTTGGAAGATCTCTGAAAGAAGTCTGCGGTCTAGACATAGCCTTTCATTGGAGAGGATTGACAGCTTAGTGAAATAAATTTGTACAAAATCCTCATTACAGACTTAAAGGGAGCACTCAGACTGTTAAAAAAAAAAAAAAAAAAGCAAAACCCCCACAGCTACCTGAAGCCTTTAAAGTCAGTACTAGGACAGACCTTATTGCTATGTGTGTGTGTCTCTGTTTTGCTGAGCTTCTGCTTGTTGATGCAGACTGAGAATGCCCTTAATGAGCTGGTTACAGCTCCATAATTCTCTACCTGGCTACCAGCTCTGGCACAGGTTAGAACAGTCTGGGAGCTGTGCTGCCATGTGGCAACAGCCCCCCAAGGAGCCATCTCCCAGCTGAACTTAGCCAGAAAGATCTGTTCACTCCTCTTTGTGGCCCTTCCCAACTCTGTCTCCTCTCCCTCTCCTGCAGGCCCTCTGAGGAAATATGAGGCATAGGGGCTAGCTATGCTGCCCTCATATTGAGAAATCCCAAGCTACATTAATGTGGCTAGTCTTTTCCTCCTCAGCACCTCCCGGTCTATGTGTAGAATCTCTCCCTCCATTATTTACAAAGCTCTCACTGAATGCAGCCAACATTGCACACTGTTCCATTTCTCCAGTTCAGCACATCAGTGTGCTCCTTAATAGACCTTTAACATAATGGACAAGCATACAGAGCTCTAGACCAGGGCTACTCAACATGTGGCCTGTGGGTGGAATCCTTTGAACATGGCCTCCGCTGGGAACACGCTCCACAACGGCGAGGCGTCTCCCAGGTGGGGTGAACATTGAAAGATGCAAGCGGACAGGCTGCTTGGAACAGTCGAGTACAGGGTGTCGGCATTCTAGCCCCCAGGGAAGAGGTGCTGGGAGCGCCGGAGCATTATGGGAAGTGCTTTGTATTCATGCCCGTCAGCGTGAAAGAAGTTATTTGTACATATTTGCCTGTATATGCAACCACATTTAAGTTGCGGCCCTCAGCATGTGCTGTGAGTATCATTGTGGCCCCTAGGGCTTCCAAAGTTGTGTAGCCCTGCTCTAGACCTTACAACTAAAGCTGAGTGGGATATGGCTCAGCTCTCCTAATTCATACTGCACAAAGTGAAAAGAACACAGCGAAGAAGAGTCATTTCCCGAAGGGGCCAGGCTCAGGAGGAATTACCAACTATATTAAACGTACTGGCTGTGTCTATACTGGCGCGATCTTGCGCCAGAGCTATGCAAATGAGGCTCAGCGTGGAATATCACCGAGCCTCATTTGCATAACTAATGAGCCGCCATTTTTGCGGAAGAGGCTCTTGCGCAAGATAGAGCTGTCTATACTGCCCCATCTTGCGCAAGAAAAACCCTCTTGCGTAAAGCCGTTATGATGATTATTTTCAGGCATAACGGCTTGCGCAAGACAGGGCAGTGTAGACAGCTCCGTCTTGCGCAAGAGCCTCTTCCGCAAAAACGGCGGCTTATTAGTTATGCAAATGAGGCTCAGCGATATTCCACGCTGAGCCTCATTTGCAAAGCTCTGGCGCAAGATCGTGCCAGTCTAGACACAGCCACTGATTATGTGCCACATTCTTACATCACACACAGCAGGTACTGCCTAAGGGCTTTCATTGCTTGGGGGTTGCCCATGTAGTACTTACTACCAAAGGTAAAACTTCCACTGACTTCAAAGTGCCTGAGCAAAGGAAAGAGAAATTACACCAATCCCATGGCCAGTTTCTGTGCTGCCAGGAACAGAAGATTAAGCTCCAGTCTCACTTATGGATGTCACAATATACAAGGAATTGTGTCTGACAAGTAGTTCAGAGTGTCCTGATTTTGACCTGGGGCCACTCTAGCTAGGTCACTCTGTGCTTGACAGAGCCCCATGTACTCTGAGCAGAGAGCACCAACATACATACAAGATCTAGGTTCTTTCTGGGCCAGAGGTGTTGGGAAATCTATGTAAATCACTGGTGACGAACCTTTTTGTGGGTCAGGGACTGCTGACCCATAGAAAAATCAGTCAGCGGCCACACACAAGCAAGAAGCATAAAACAAAACAAACAACAAAAAACTCCAAACACTCACTGACATGGCCCCGACTGAGAAAGAGAAAGACAATCCCCACATTCAAACTCATACACCAGCACCTGGGGCAGGCCTGGCTAGTAATTTTTGTGTGTTCCAGCCCCGCAGGGGGGATAGTGGGAAAGCTGGAGCACCAGCACGGGCTCCCTGAGGCCGAGGGGGGAGCACTGAGCCTCAGGTCTGGATCCAGGCAGCCAGGGGCCACATCTGACCCATGGGCCTTAGGTTCCCCACTGTTGATGTAAGTGATTCCACTCAAAGGCTCAATAGTTAAATTTATTCTTTTAGGTTTGTTATACAGTCCAAAGTAGGGGAACAGGAACTAAAGTTATAGAGTTGGATCCAACTCCACTGAAATCAATCAGAGGCTGTAGTAAGGTCTCCCAAACTCTTTCGTCTCACTCTGCCTCAGTTTCCCCACACAAGTAAATTGGAGAACCAAATTGCAAGCCAGAGCATCAGTGAAGCTCCCACTCTTTCAAGTTCAGCATCATTCAAGACAGGTACCCCAGGCCTCCTAAGGTACCTACTGTCTCAGAAAGCTTGGGTTGCTGCCAGCTACATAGCAGGTATCCCCAGCCACACCTAGCTAGTACAGTTAGGATGGCCAGAAGTCCTGATATAATTGGGACCATCCCAATGCTAGGGGCTTTGTCTTATATGGACAACTATAGCCCCCTCTGGAAAAAAAAGTGTACCCATTTTTCACACTTGCTATCAGCTCACCCTAAGTACAGTGGCAACCCCCTTCCCGCAGGTCATTTTCTTGTCCTTAGAGGGCCCCCTACACACAATTCTTCCCTTTGAGTGAGTTGCTTCTAGGCCTTTTATCTTAGCACCTTGAAGGCAGTTGATTAGTCATGGTTTGCTGAAAAGCCCATTTTCTTTAAAGGGCCATCCCACTCTATGATTGAGACTTTCCATTCACCTCAGGAAGTGTTGGAACAAGCCTCACAGTACTTTGATGAAATGGAATATAAACTATCTGGAGACTGTATGCTTCTCGTACGAGGGGACTGACTCAATGATGTACCACGTCCTTTCTGTCTCAAACTGCTGTGTTTCAGTAGTGTCCAGGGGATTCCCTCTTCCCTCTTTATGAAGCTGCACTTCCTTGTAAAAATGTACAATATGCTTTGCTAGGGAAAGTTCTATGAATAATCCCACAATAAATAACGTTCAAGAACCACCACTGCTTTGCAGTGGAAATTATGGAAGAGAAAATAAATTGGCTTAAGACTAATTAATGTTAAAATTGTAACAATCTGGAGCTTGATGCAAAATCCATTAGATTCAGTTGAACTAGCTGCACTGACTTCAGTGGGCTTTCAATCATTCCTCTGGGAAGAAACATCTTCCAGATGAAGGGCTACATTTTCTGCTGGTGTAACTCTGCTAGAGACAATAGGTCTATGCCAGCTGAGAATATGGCCCTAACTAGCTTTCAGTTGAAGAAAAAGCTTTCAGTTGTCATTACTAAATGTAGAAGAACAAAAAAACAAACAAGGCAAAGTTCATTATTTTGTGGATTCTACCAGAAACAATTAATGAGCTCTTCACACAGGCTTATTAACTAAGACATTCCCTAGAGCTGTGCAGCCATCTGCTGACTAATATCTTTACTACTGGTGCAAATCCAAGGAAATAAGCAAGAAAGCCATCTCGTCTTTCACTGAAGTAGAAACTGGGTAAATACAAATAATGCTGTGTTACAGAGTCTGAGGCTCAGCTCCTACAAAGACTTATTCACATACTTTCCTGTACATCTGTGAATCAGCTCATTGACTTCAGTGGAACTACTCACAGGAGTAGGCACGTGCTTTGGAACTCCTTGCCAGATCAGGGCCTAACATGGCCTTACTGCCAAGGCATGGATCCCTTAACCAAGACATGGTTTATGATTCAGACTCCAGCAATATCATAGTGTCAAGTCTCTGATGATTCCCTAATCCTCCAAGAAAGGGGGAAGCTCCAGGGCTTAATATTTATATTTTAAATGGCTCTGCAAAACAAGCAGAGAAAATACAATTAAAATCATAGAGACAATCATTATACATTACAAAGCTGACAATCCATTTTTGCCGTGCCATTCTCCTCCCAGATATATTTGCTCCATTCCGTTATTATTGCATGTCATGTCAAGCTCACAACTCAGCTCCATCCTAGCTCTCAGCTAAGTTAATTTATAAATTCAAAATAAAATAAAACAAAATAAATACCTCTGAGTGGGAGGGGCAGCATCTTTGTCATCTAGAGAACCACGCTGAGAGCTTCAAAGTTGCTCCCAAATTGTACTATTCCAGTTAACAGCCCTTTGGCTCTTCTATTACACCTAGCATCCCAGCCCTTAAGACATAATTTATAACAGAACTTTGAATGTTTCCTGGCTCACTGCATTTTTTAATATACTGGATCATTTGCATCAGTGTCTTTGTTCACCTTATATTTCAGGAGTAGGTAAATTGTGGGAGGTTAACCTCTTCTGTAAAAAAAAAAAAAAAGAAGAATTTATGTGGGACTCTACATAGCATGAGGGCTAGAGGATCTGGCTCTGAGTTGACATAGTTAATATTTTGTCAGCCTCCTCCTTGCCCTTTGCTGGTGAATTGAATGTTTTCTGCTGGAAAAATATTTTGAAAAAAAAATCCATGTCATGTTCTCTGCATTGTCTGGTCATAATTTGGATACTTACTCCCCACTTCCTGCTGTGGAGCATTCCCGCACAGAAGACATCCATCTTAGGCGATTTATGACATTTAGAAGCCCAGGTGATCATGTGGGCTTTGTAATGTCTCAGTACTTAAGTGGACTTTTGGCCACATAGCACCTATTTCAGCTCTAGCTTGCAGCTGTGTGCCACAGCAGTGCTTGAGCACTGTGATTACCATGCAAGGATGTAAGAATCAGTAAGAAAGCTTTCTCCAAAGACTGATGTTTGCAATTAACTGAATTACTTCAACGGGGGTGTACATAGGACAGATTTAAAATGTTACCAGTTACTGTGCCAGTGGTTGGATGATGATACTGCTGTGCCATTCAAGGGAGAAGAAAATCTTTCTTTGCCAGCTCTCAGAGATGAAGTTCCTGCTGTGACAGCAGATCTAGCATGTATGCTTGATTTAATGCCCTAAGTGAACGTATTCTTGTAATTATCGTCTGTGTCTGATGAGTCTTGTGGAAACTATAAGGCTTTGAGTGGAGGATCTAGGAATCTTGTACAAATATAACATCTCAGATTGATTTTTCTGTTTAATGTTTCATCACTCTGTAACCAATTGATCATTCTTTGAATAAAATCGTAGCATAACTCTATGCCAACACCTGTGATTCATTTTCACTTAGCTAATCAAAATGTTGTTTCACAAGACCCTGCTGATGTTCAAGGTGCCTTGTAGGAGGTATTACCTTACCCCAAGTTGGCATACTCAGATGGCATATGTCTTATAATGTTATTAGACTAAAAGGCATCATTTATGAGACATACCTGTCTCTAACAAATATCTAGGGGGAGAAGTATAGATCTGTTTCATTGAGAAGTTTTTCAACAGACATTTCAACATTCATACTGAATGTTTTTCTGTTTAGGAAAATACAGCATCTCAGCATATCTCAGATCAAGAGCTTTTAGGCTGGATTTCTCCTTTGTAAATTAAACAAAAGGATTAATAGCAGCACATTTCCAGCACAGCACGTACAGAATAGTCATTCATCTCCAGCTAGTGGGAGCCAAACATCTAATTTCCTACTCTATAATGCAGAAACTGTAACTCCAAGGTTCAGGAACCCGATTGTATAGTTTAGGAGGTCTTCTTTTTGCCATTGAAACATTTTAAATTGTTTCATTTCTCAGGAAAACCACAAACACAAATACCATGATGAGACATCAACCCATACTGTGTCGCTGGATTTCGAATGGGGGTATGTCACTAGGTCAGCTAAATGATTATTTCTCACTGGGTGTGAAAATAACTGCTCTTAAGTTTGTTGCCTTATCTCCCCTTACAAATTAAAAGAAGTATTAGATTTTTCAGATCTGCATTAGCAATGCAATGATAATTAAAGCTTTGGGAAGTCTAAACAAGGAATCAGAAGAGTCTAGGAACAATGATACTCATGCACTATCACTTGGCTTCTGATCCATTTTTCAGTGGTTGGGATGAAAATTATCACAGCAGAGAGGCCTAGCACAGAGGCTAATGCACCATTTAGTGCCCAGGCTTGAAGTGGGATATAAGTGTTGCATAAACTTCATGCTGAAACTCAGCACAGGGGTGAATTTCACCCTAAATAAATACATATTTTTAGCTACTTTGAATGCATGTCCCTAGGTTTTTTTCAGGGTTGTGTATTATAGCTCGGTGGGGGTAAACAATAGCAGCATCAGAAACATTGCACCATGGGACAGATTTTAAAGGTATTTAGGCATTGAAAGATGCAGATAGACACCTACTAGCATTGAAATCAATCTAAGTTAGGGGCCTAGGCACTTTTGAAAATCCCACTAGAGATTTAGAGTAAAATACTTTTTTAAAACCTGGCACAAAGTGCTGACTGGCTACATGAGGATGATAATTCTTGAAGAGCACAGAAGATGGAGAAGGTAGAGAGTTTCCTATTACCCCATTTTGAGTAGCCATTTGTCTGAGGAAAGGGGAAATACCGTGTGGATTGCTTGCGTAACATCAGGGTCATAAACATTTGGGAATAAGAAACATGTTGGTGGAAAAGGGCTGTGCTAATAAAAATGGTTCATGTTGCTAGCTTCACTATCCACACTATTTTCAGAATTCTAGAACAACATTCTGTCACATGCCAATATCTGGTTAATAGCCTCAATGTCTGTTTAAGCCAGCAGGAGTTTTCCTATTGACTTTAATGGATAATGGATCAGGCCCAAAGTAAAGGAGACTAATAGAACTTTAAATGGGCAAAGATAGGCCTAAATACAATCTCCACCAGTGTACAAGGGACCTAGATTCTTATGTGTTTTTTATTGCTGCAGTTACAAATATCTGCATTTAAAATTCTTGAAATGCTGTGCTCTCCCAAAGACCAATATTCCAGACTTCAACCAACTTCTTTGATTCTATTCCTTTTAAAACATTGATGGGCCTTTCAGTTAGTGATGCATGCATAATTCCATATGAGTGCATCCAGTAGTCACCAGACCATTGGTAAAAATTCTTCCTAGTTAAACAGAGCATGCAAGCACCCAATGGACTTGAAAATGCTGACATTCTGCAGCCAAAACAAAGCTCTCCTGGAGTATTTAAAACAGTTTCAGGAAGGATTTCTACTTCAAGAGACATGGTAATATAGTTTTGGATTAATGTGTGTTGTTGAGAAGCTTTTTTACTACAATAACTTTTATCCTTTCAGGCATGCATGCTATAGCACTTACTTGTTCTGAATCCATATTATTCTAGGCAGAATAATGAGACCTTGTAAAAAAAATTATGCAGTGACATTTTAAGAGATACCTTAGCAATTTCAGCCAGTACCTTCTTTTGCTAGACCTTCTTCAGACTAAAACTTTTAGGCTTTGTCTACACTATGGTTTTTGCCAGAAGAAGCAATGCAAATGAAGTGCTGATTAGCATTTTCTTGCACTTCATTTACATAAACTATTCTGAGCTGTTTTTACGCAAGGGATTTTTGCTCAAAAACAAGCAGTGTGGCCATGTTTGTTTTATGCAAAAACCCCTTTTTGTGCAAGATCCTTATGCATCTATATGTCCACACTACTTGTTTTTGCGCAAAAACCTCTTGCGCAAAAATGGACCAAAAGAGATTATGCAAATGAAGCGAGAGAAAATGCTAATATGTGCTTCATTTGTATTGCCTCTTCCGGCAAAGCCCATAGTGTAGACATAGCCTATGGGTGCGTCTAGACTGGCAAGATTTTGCGCAAAAGCGGCTGCTTTTGCGCAAAAACTTGTTAGCTGTCTACACTGGCCGCTTGAATTTGCGCAAGAACACTGACGATCTAATGTAAGATTGTCAGTGTTTTTGCGCAAATACTATGATGCTCCCACTCAGGGATAAGCCCTTTTGCGCAAATGTTTTTGCGCAAGAGGGTCAGTGTAGACAGGGAAGAACTGTTTTGCGCAAAAAAGCCCCGATGGCGAAAATGGCGATCGGGGCTTTCTTGTGCAAAATTGCGTCTAGACTGGCCACGGATGCTTTTGCGCAACAGCATCCGTGCCAATCTAGACGCTCTTTTGCGCAAATGCTTTTAACGGAAAAACTTTTCCGTTAAAAGCATTTGCGCAAAATCATGCCAGTCTAGACGTAGCCTATGAGAAGATCCATAACTGGCAATTCCTTAATCACCAGATGACTGAACTGTTGACATCTGGTGAAAATAAAAAAGGACCCTAATCTGCTTTTGTTTTAGCATAAGATTGATAGCAGAAATTGAGGTTAATTGACCTTTATAACAGTTACTCAGTATGGTAGTAAAGCTATATACATACAATGCAAGTTTATTTGAAAACAAATTGTATTAATTGACATTCATTGTGCATCCTTCTATTGTTTATTGCTAGTTTCTCATGTGAATAGTTTGTTGATATTTTAGGTAGGGCAAACATTTGTTTCAGATAAGTAGAATTTTCAGTTGACTAGGTTTTCATTAGATGAACCCCTATGTTTGCTTTTGAAATTGTGAGGTACAATAAGATTGTTCACTAGAATGTTATACTCTTGATTTATATTTCTTGTAAATTTGTTTGCTTTTTTGGCTAATAATATCTAAATTCTGTGCCAATTCCTCAACAATAAATTATTTCTCCAGAGTAAGGTATTAAATTATGATGCTGCAGAGAACAATCTAACTTGGAGCATATGGGATGAAGTAACATCAAACCCATAGGCCAGCTGTCTGATTCACAGGTTAGGATGCAAAAAGCATAGGCTGCTGTGAACACAGGTTCCTTCCACTGATAGATATTCAACCAATTCTTTGCTAACATCTTTCTACCATCACCAGTGAAAAGTCTCATTCTAATGATTTTTGACACCATGCAATGATTTTTGTCTCCTTGAGTGAAGAAATCTACATCCAAGATATAATTTCTGTCAAAGACTGAGACAGAGAGGATCAACTTTACTGATGATCTGATCAGCTTCCGCAAAGAAGTGCACCATATCTAACAGTAGCCATTCTCCTAACATCTAATTGCCTATACATCTAGTTGTGTGTGATTATACTGAAAGACTCTCTATAATTCCATCTAGTGAATCCCAGTAATATTATACCTCACTGGGCTTTTCTATAACAACACAGATGGAACCAAACATAGAAATTAAAAAATCCAGAGAACTGGGCAGCATTAGGGAATTAAAAACCAGCACCTTTCCAGCTAAAGGGAGGCAACAAAGAGAAAGGCATTGCTTGTTCACAGATCTAATCACACACCCAATGGCTTTCCATTCACTATCTATGTAATCCACAAGAAAGAGAAGCTAACACTTTTTTTTAAAATTACAGATCATATGTTTTGGTTCATTCCAATTGAGCAAAGTCAGTACTGTTAGGCTGTGTCTATACCAGCGCGATCTTGCGCCAGAGCTATGCAAATGAGGCTCAGCATGGAATATCACTGAGCCTCATTTGCATAACTAATGAGCCGTCATTTTTGTGGAAGAGGCTCTTGCGCAAGACAGAGCTGTCTACACTGCCCCTTCTTGCGCAAGAAAAACCCTCTTGCGCAAAGCCATTATGCCTGAAAATAATCAGCATAACAGCTTTGCGCAAGAGGGTTTTTCTTGCACAAGACGGGGCAATGTAGACAGCTGCGTCTTGCGCAAGAGCCTCTTCCGCAAACTGGCGGTTCATTAGTTATGCAAATGAGGCTCGGCATATTCCACGCTGAGCCTCATTTGCATAGCTCTGGCGCAAGATCGTGCCAGTATAGACACAGCCTTACAGTTTAGCTAAGGAAAATACTAAGGACTTGGCTAAATGTCCTGTAGCCATGTTTGTAGTGCTGATGTATGGTAGCACTTTAATCAATCACACTAATAGTCTAGCTTCTTCAGAAAACTTGTTGACATTTAATACTAAAATAAAAAATACATTCAATTTTTATTAATACAGCAAGCCAAGTAAGTATTTACTATATATATTTTCCACAGATTTAATTTAATATATGAGCTTAAGTAGGAAACCCATAGGCCCCATTTCAGCAGGCCTTTCTGCTATTGTTTACTTTACTAAATGTAGCTACTTTGGGAAATGTATCTGCTTTGGGAATGAGTAATTAACCTCCAAAACAAAGGAAGTGTTGGAGCTGGGAAACAATTCATGATATGATGTGTTGGAAAGACTTGTATGAAGGCATGAGAGTACTTTGGTAGGAGTTTTTTAAAATTTTATTTTGCTAGAAAGCCGATCTTCCCCTCCTGCCCTGAGAGACTTTCAGTTTCCCTCTCATTTACACATATACTCTATAAAGTACAATAGTGGTGGAGAAGATATTTAAAAAGCTCTTTGCATAAAAGAAGGTACTTGCAGCCAGTATAAGGCGGTTCTCAAATGATGTGGCAGGCAAAGCAGAGAGGGTTGAAGTATAATGTGCTGTTGCACACAGTACCTAAAGAGTACCGTGAAGTTTTCAAAAGTTTGGGTGATTGATTTTCAGATATTCTTCTAGTGCAGCTAAAGTACTTTTCTGTGCTTTTGAAAATCAGACCAGCAGCATCTAAAAATGGTAACGCAAAAATATGAGCAAGAAGAGCAGAGAGTTTTTTTGAAAAACAGTTGGGAGCAGAACCCAACTTCTGCTGCTCAGTCCAGTGTCCTAGCACAACTCCATATGGTTTTCTCAGAGTAGCAACTAACATTTCTCTCTTTCTAAGTTTTCCCATCACCCAGAAAAGGTGTTTATGCAAGTCACGGGTATGAGCATGCTCCAAATCCAGTTACATTAATAATATAGCTGCACAATGCACAAATATTGTTTACATCACTAAAAGCCAATCATCTATATTGAATCTCATAAAAGAGAGGGAATCGATGATTCGCGAACAAGTATGATTCACATGGATACAATATGCCCAAAATACATCTCACTCTGTTTTAGAAACTGATAATGGAGTGATTCCTGCTCATTTCCTTGATTCTATATACGATAATATAGGGGAAGGTGCACACTTTTATATAGCTGGGTGGACTCCTCTACATGTCCCATATGAGACTTGAGCATTGCATTGCAATACACCTGGTCTTCGAGCCCCATATAAAAAAATCTGACTTAAGCCACATATAATTGAGTTTGCATGTATGTATAAAAACATCTTCACATTTTTTTCTTGTTTGCTTTCACATTTAGGGTATGTCTACACTACAGAGGAAGATCGAAGCTGCTACTGTCAATCTTCCAGGGTTCAAATTAGCAGTCGAGTTAAGACAGCTAATTCAAACTGAGAAGGGCGCTTCTGTCAACACCGGTAACCCTCATTTCATGAGGAGTAAGGGAAGGTGAAGGAAGAGAGCTCTTCCTTCAACTTCCTGCAGTGTAGACAGTGCCAAAAGCCGAGTTAAGGTACTTTGACTTCAAATACGCAATTAACGAAGCTAAGTTGCATATCTTATTTCGACTTTAGCATGCTGTGTAGATGTACCATTAGTGGCCTATTTCTACTCATCCTCTCTAAGGGCTGTAGTCTCACCCACATTACAAAAACTGAGAGCGGGGAAAACCCCATCTAGAAACTTCATAGGTCTGATACTCCTGTCTTGTAGCTTGTATAGTCACCTGGGAAAAGTCAGCACAAAATGCAGCTAAATCAGAATTCACTCACCTACACTGCTTAGCGTGCTCTACACCATTTTGTACAGGGCTAGTTGACTATGCAAAGTACCAAGCATTGGCAAATCAGGCCCATTGAGTTTCAAGGGATTTATGACAAAAGGTGAAGGCAGGGAGCAGAGTCCAATGTCATGCAGTCCAATCCCTGTGAATTTTCAGAACTTCTAGGTTACATGTTGACTCCTGGAATAGAGCCACTGGCCAGCCTTCACCTAAGACACACAGCTGCCATAGAAGCCCTGTTCCTGTTGAGTCCTCTGTCTATGAAATATTTCTCTCTTCATTTGACGTAGGGAAAGTGATGAGCAGAAGGCTATGCTGCTATTAGTAACACTGGCTTCTGCACTGGTATCATCCACGACTGCACTGTGAAACCCGGGGCCTCTTCAACTTTGTCTGCTTTGTTTTGATCCTTCGCACACACCCTACAATGAAGGGAAATGCAGGAAGATAGGTCCTCCCATTTTGTCTGAGTAGGACCAAGGATCCTACATTCCCTCAATTAGGGGGATATAAACAAGTGAAATAGGGCACAACCCATCCCTTAAATGCACAAAAGGGAGGACCTCCACAACATACTCTCCTCCTCTGAAATTCCTAGTAGCCTTTAGAATCTCCCCAAGTGGACATAAGATTTTCTTAAAATTTCTCAACATTGCTACCACTTGTGCAGTTCATTTTTTACTAGGTCTTATTCAGACAAGACAACTTGGAAGCCAATAAGTGCATTGCTTGGATAAGGACTAAATTACAAAATGACTTTAAAATGAAAGACGGTTGTACATGCCTGTTGCCTGTAACCTGATATTTTTATTCTTTGTGGTATACAATTTCCTCATTCTTTTTCTCAGAATTGCTTAAGTGAGCGGAAATATCTCAATGTGAGATATAATCATTCAGTCTTTACAGGAAGTTGCAATGGCTTAAATAAACTCAGTTACTTTGACACGTTCTCCAGTACATGCACAACAATTTGGGCAAAAAGTTTACCGTGCTTCTAACAGATTTGGGACACAAACGGCTAAACACGCAGTTCACATCCACACTCTTAATAAGTGTTTAATAGTCAATCAGAGCTATCAACTGAATCTGGTGCATGGATTAGATCCTGTAAAATAACGGGTATGTGGATATTTTGCTAAATACACAGCCACACCTAACTGTGTTGCTGTAGCCAGTTAAACAAGTCTTCTTTCCTCCTATAAATCCATGCAGTTAGATATCCCACAATACCTTTGTGTCTCTATATGTCTTGCTATATTTGCCTTTGTGGACTCTAATCATTCATGCACAGGCTATCCCAGTGGTCTTAGCTGGCTGACACTGGAACATGCTTCTTTGGAACAAAAGTTGCAATAATTGATTTAGCTCATGTCAGTACTATACATGTACAGTTGTGTACTGAAACAACTCATTAGAAATACATTAGGGAACTGATTTAGGAAAGTTGGTGCAAGTTTGAGTGTAGAGATGCCCTAAGAGAAATTACATTTTGGTTCATACATCATCAAAAGGTTTGTTAACTCATTTTTAATTGGAGAACCTTTTTTGTTATTTATATGAAAACCCATATAGCTTGACATACTGATGCCAGCTCAAGTCTGCAGGTCTGGACATTAAAAAGCAAACTAATCCCACTCCCATCTTTTTCCTTTTAAACACAGCATGTTTGATATGGAAGTCACTGACACACAGAGAATACGGAATCCCACAAACTAACTTTTCAGAATAGAACCACGCATTAAGATTCTGAGGCTAACATGAAGACACCCACAGCAATGTAACATTTAAAGTTACAGGAGGAGAGAACCAGTCTCTGTTATAAATCTCCATTTTCATTTGTTCATAACTTCCTCGGAAATTCTCTTTTTGAGAAACTTTCCATGCTTGGTCTCTTCTAAAGAGTGATTTAAAAAAAAAATGTCAGCAATCTAGTGGAAACTATTTAACACAGACATAATTTATGAAAATTGTGTGACTAACAGGTAAGAGAGGAAGTCGTTACATCGGTTTGATACAGATTATGCATGATAAAAAGTGCTCACATTAGAAAAGTACTGTATTTTAGATGATAGTGCCCACATTAAAAAATAAGAGCTTTTAGAGTCTCAATCACATAGTTCTATTTATTGTCAAACGAAGTACTTCAAGAAGCAGGGAAAAAGAAGATAAAAGATATATTTTAAAATACATGGAGGAAATGATTATTAGTTTTTGTATGGAGGAAACTGTTAATATACACCAATGCGTTAGCTATTGGCTTTAACATACAAACAAGTATTTCTACTAACAAATTTCATTTTAAGTACAAAATGAAGGAATTTCACCGAAAATAATAATGAAAGTTCAGTTGTGGATATTGGTTTGCTACTAACAGCAGTCTCTTTCATTTTACAATGTTTAGAAAGAATGAAAACAATAAAAAAAGATAAATTAAAAAAAATGCCAGTTGTGAATTAAATTCAGACCGCAAGTTATTCCTAAAGGCTAATGAAGATAGAGAGCTTGATTCTCATTTACACTAAGGCCTCTTTGCACCACATGGTAATGTAAAGAGGCTTTAAAATGGCAGTATATTACATGTAATGCCCACTTTAAGAGCAGTTTACATTGCAGAGTGGTATAAAGGCAGCTTTAATGTAAATGAGAATCAGACCCAGTATTTTTTATAGTAGAATATGAATCTAATCACCTTTGTAATATAAAGGTGCATTGATGAAAAGCATGTTTTGTATAAATACCAGAAAAACATTCATTAGCAGATAAAAAGGACAGTAATTAACATTTAGCTTTTAAGATAAATATGTACATTATTTACAATACTTCAAAATGTTTCAGAAGTTACAGTATCCAGGACTATGTGCCACTGGATAAATCACTCCCTTTTTATAGAAAATGCATTTAATATACAAATATATATATTTATATTGCAGTTATTTTTCCCTTCAGCCATCTGTTCAAGAATTAATAAACAAGGAAAGTAGGAGACATTATTCTTGTTATCCAGAATTCAGCTACAGTGTCCATACACTGAATAAAGTAAAAAATGTTGTCCAGATGTGTCAGCTGAAAACCCTAAAACTACTTTCCATGTTGAGAATATTTTTCAGCCTGTTACTGTGCTGCCCCACTAGTAAATTAGCTTAATGTATACGATACAGGTGAGACCTCAATGGTCCAGCACCCTTGAGAGCTGACAGATCCTGGATGAGAGAATTTGCCGACAATGGGAGGGTCCCCCTGGCACCAGCCCCTCAGCCTTCTGCCCCTTCCTGATGTTGTCTCCTTTGGCCCAGCCGTGCTGCTTCTGCTGGGCTGCTGTGGCCCTGGCCCAGCTTCCCTACCCAGGCTTCTCTGGCCACAGCCTTGGCTCCGCTGCTGGGCGGCAGGCAGCCCCAATCATGCTGCTGTCGCCACCGTGCATGCTGCTGCGGTCCTGCCGCTGCCCATGCTGACGTGGCCTGGGCCAGGCTTCCCCTCCTGGGCTGCCGGGGTCCCAGCCCCACCACTGGGTGACAGACAGCCCCGATTGTGCTCTGCTGCTGCCTGGGCTGCAGTGACACTGCCACTGCCCAGGCTGCTGCGGCTCAGCTGCTATCAAACTCGCTGGGCTGTGCTGGGCTCCCAGCTGTTGATCCTCCTGCTCCAGGGCTCTCTCATCCAGGAACATTCATGGTCATGCCAGATCATGGATGTTGCTAGACCAGAGAGTCCCGGATTTGCGTGGTGCAGCCTGTAGTCCTGTCTGCAAAGCACCTATACAGAATCAGTTTGACTCAGTGATGGTAATTGTCTGTACTATGTCAGATAAGTTTTCTGGATCTAGCTCTTCTTTGCCAGTATCAGAATTTTCTGATAAGATGTAACAGCCAGAGTCTCTTGGACAGTCATTTAACTGTGACTTGTATAAGCTGGGATCAGGGCTTAAGGTCAGAGGCTGTTGCTCATTTTCATGTTCTTGTTCGTCTGTAACAAATGAAAAGGAAAGTATTATGGATCACCTGTGAACAATAGTTAGGATGATTACAAGATTGCTCTTAGAGCACTGCAGAAACTGAATTGGCAAACTGCAGACCTATTAGAGCCATACCTAATGTCTGTTAGAAACTGAAATCTTGTCTGATCTGATCATTATCACCACATGATATTAACAATCACTGCAGCCCACTCAACATGAACGTGATTCTGTAACATGTTGCTCACAGGTGGGTACTTGAACCCCAAAGACATCAAAAGGCCTGTCTACTGGTTCAAGGGTCTGCTTGTGCAGAATGCATTGTGACACTGGGGTTTATATAATGTCTGGATCTTCCCTTTCTTCACTTTCAAAACCCTTTGAAAGACCTAATTATCATCATCTAACATTCTGCCCTCAACCTTCTGTGCTTGATGTGTAAATGTATTGTAGGTGCTGTACCTTTAGGCTATCAGTGCCATAAGGCAGAGATCAAATGTATCTATTTACAGTGCTAGATATGGTAACCATGCCGTACAATTACAAGATTTTCAAAAGCACCAACATATCAGGCCACATTTGCCAAAAAGCTCAGTTCCTATTTTAGAACCAAAATGAAGTCGCCAGATTTTCAAAAGCAGTAACTATCCGATTTTTAAAGGTATTTAGTCCTTGCAGTGCTCAGCACTAGAAAGCCTAACAGGGTTAGGCATTTAAGTCTCATTTTAAAAAGAGATTTTGGTACTTTGAATTTCAATGGGACTTAGGCACTGAGGACCCTAAATCTCAATGAAATTCAAAATCCCTTTTGAAAACAAGTCTTAGGGTACATCTAGACATTTGTACCCTTAGGCTTTGCAATGCTGAGCACATCAAGGTCTAATATGTTTAAAAATCTAGACCTTAGCTTTTCAGTGACAGCTGCTGGTGCTGAGCATTTCTGAAAATTTGGCCATAGATAAATAAAAGGGTGAGATTTTCAAAAAGACACAAAGGGCAGTTAGTCACTCAACTGCCATTCATACTGTTGAAAATCTCCCCAAATTAAATAGACACAAATTTTGCTTTCAAAACATTTGTCAGCCAAAATATTAATCTACCAGGGAATGGAAAAAAGACACGCTGCCTCAACAGGAAGAGCTTAAACTGGTCTCTCAATTATCTACAATCTAGTACCTCACTGAACATAGCAAAATGCCATGAATTTGATATATATTTGACACAGAGGATCACTGGTGGTTCGCTACATTATCAGCAATTCATATCAGGCCTGACATACTCACTACACGTAACACATTGTTGCCACGCTGTATCTAAAAGGTGTTATGTAAAGTGTCATAGATGAACTAGTAACACGCTAGTCTTGAAAATCGTTGTATGTTGTATGCCTGGGGTTTGTACGAAAGGTTATCAATACATGCTAGAACTGTGTTCTAAATCTAAACACGTAGGTCAGGCAGGATTAAAATACATAAGAAATGTGGTTCTGCCTCCTTGACTGTCTCTGACTTAAATTAGGGAAGGTGATACCAAAGTGAAATAAAAGCACATTTACATACAAGGCAAACAAAGTTATCAGGAGAACAAGTGGGGAAGAGGAATAGTTATTGTAACAGAAAGTTATTGTTCAATTTTATATGTAATGATCAGTTTTATTCTCAATTAATACTATGTTTTTAATGATGACAGATTTATAGTGAATATGAATCCTGTGTATTGGAAATAGAGTAAATTATGTGTATTTATAGAATGGCCTTACATAGCATATGTCTACCAGGAGGTTAGGGATTCCGGTTATATTTATAGTGTGCACTGCTGGTACCCCAGGAAGAATTATGGCTTAAGAGGCAAACCGCTCCCTGAAAAAGACAGGCATGCAAAAAGATTCATAGATAGTCATGTCAAAATAAACAATTACAATATTTAATTCAAACGTGGAAATGGAACATTTTGGCATTGTGAGAACTTTTTTTCCTTTTCCTCCTCAATCAAAATTCTGGCTAAAATCAATCTGATTTCACAAAGCATTTCAGTTTCTAAAGAATTATGTATTCTAGCAAAATATGGTACCATCAAAGTTTCTCCACCAAGCTCCAACTGCAGTTATTTATCCTGAAACCCTCTTGTATAAGATATCTGCATTAAGATAATAAACTCTGTTGAAGTACAGATTATCTTTTAGAAAGCTATCCATTCTTGATTTAAAGATTTCAAATGATGGAGAATCCACCATTTCCCTATCTAAATTAATGGTTAACTACCCTCAGGCTACATCTACACTGCAGGCTTCTTGCACAACAACTGTTTTACGCAAGAGTTCTTGTGCAAAAGGTCTTCCACGAGAGTGCGTCCACACTGCTATGTGCTTTTGTGGAAGAGGTGTGCTTTTGCGCAAGAGCATCCATGGCAGTGTGGACGCTGTCTTGAACAAGAAAGCTCTGATGGCCACTTTAGCCAGAGGGCTTTCCTGTGCAAGAAACCCCTGTTGCCTGTCTACACTGCCTTCTTGTGGAAGAGCTCTTGTGCAAGAGGGCTTATTCCTCATGGGGAGAGGACTAACTCTTGCGCAAGAAGCCCTGTTTTCCGATGCTTTACTGTAAATTTACTTGTGCAAGAACGCTCATGCAGTGTAGACACACTGCAAGTTTTTGTGCAAGAACAGCTGTTCTTGTGCAAAAAGCCTACAGTGTAGACATAGCCACCCTGTTTAGAAGGTGAACCTTTAGTCAGATTTGGTCGTTCTGTAACTATTTCATTTTCTCCCCACCTTTCAAGAGTATGTTTTATCATATAATATTTCACCTCTTTTTGTAGGGAGAATTTTTGGTAACCTGCTGGACCAAGTTAATTTCTGAAGTAATTCCAGCAATTTAAAATGCAGTTATAACAGAATTATTATTATTACCATTACTATTAGTAGTGGAAGTAGTAGTAGTAGTAGTAGTAGTATTTATTTATTTATTATTAGTTCACCACGATAATAGAGGATATATATGTGATGCCTAATTTAGCTTTTCTGTTAGCTCAGGCTACATTTCAACAAATGCCAGCAATAAACAAGTCTGCTTGGTCATAGTGTGCTTACACAATTCAGCAATTTATTGTATGAATCCTTCCTTAGAGGCTGAACTCAGAAGGTCTTCCTATTCCTCAACTGTAATCCCGTGGTCAGTTTATGCCACTTGCAAGTGTTTTTATCAGCTTCTGTAGAATCATCTCTGTCTTGTCAAGCAGTGACCTAAAAAGTGTTAACCCTGTTTTCAGTCTTAAGGTCAAAAAGGAAGCTTAGTCTTTTATCTTTTATATTTCTGTCTTTTCTTTTTTTTAAGTGAGTTCGAACAGACAATTATTGGATGGATTTTTAAAATGCCACTTTTGGTTATTGTATGTGTTTGTTTCATTAAAAGATGACTGTTTAACTATGTTCATCTGAATAATATAATTTCTTGTGCACAAATGGATCTGTTGTGGGTTTTTTGCATTGTGTTATCACAATGACAAACACATTTGGACCAAAAATGTCAGAAGCTGAAACTTCTATAAGAGGAATTATATACATTTTTCTCTGATTTTTTTATTTCTTGTGTGCTATAAATATATGGGAATATTGTGTTAACTCTGTAACTTGCTAAAAAGCAGATTATTTGCATACACATTTTTGGTAACAAAATCAATCTGTGACAAATGAGTTAAAAATTAAGTTACTACAAAAGGCAGACTGAGACTCTGAATTGCACAGTGTCACGACTATATTATTATTGCTGGTCAGAAATTAGTATTTTCTGTGGAAAAAATTTACATTTTTTTCCCTTCAGATCTTTGGGGTAATGTTTTCTTGGGATTTTTTAAACAAAAATTTGAAAACCAAAAGTGCTCCAGTGTTTATTGTCTGAAAAAATGTATTGTTCTGTTTTTCACTGAAAACCCAAAGTTTCAAACAAAACAGGTATTTTTTTCAAGAAAAAAAGACTAATTTTGGCCGTAAAATAATTGATCAAACAATAAATATTAAAGCTGCCTCAATATAATATTAAGCATTATAAATATATAATAATTCAGTGTAAATGTCATGTTCTCCTACTTCACACTTAAAAACTATACTTATTTTTAACTTTGACTTTTACACCTACTTGTTCTTAACTTCCTGTTCACAGTCAAGCCCTTTATCATTAAAGGTAAGTTTGTACTGTTAATCTGGATGTCAGTCAAAGATATATTGCACAGGAAAAGGAATAGATAAAAATCAACTGCTGTTAAGTGTTGCAGATTCATCAGAACTTACTCTCTTATCAACAAGTAGAAGGCATGTTATTTTTCATAAAGTAAATCACTTTCATATCAGATAAATAGCTTTCAGTCAGAGTTGTCTAAGATAAGGTCAGAGGAGCCCAAGTACATAGAATTTTGACACGAGTATTCCAATATAAACTTTTTTCCAAACTGCTTTTTCATATGCCCCCCTCTCCATGGAAGTCAGAAGTGCTGTACCACTCTGCCCCATCTCCCATCAGAAAATGCGATAGTGGCAAGGCCCAGCTGCATCTACCAGATCCTTGCCCTCGTAGCTCCTCTATTCACCACCTCTTGCTTTTGCAGGACTTTGAAGGTTTAAAATATGCAGGGCTGTGGCCAGCCAACTGGGACAATGCAGAAAGAGCTCACAGCAGTCTCTAGCAGCCAAGAAGTGGAGATGAGGGAAATATGCTACTGACAGAGCGGGATGGCTCTGCTCTTTCCCTTGCTCCCTTCCCTGACCAGTGGGGACTCTCCAGTGCTGCCCTGCCCTGGTTCAGACACCTGGCTGGCTCCAGCCCTGAACCCCATCATCTGCCTCCTGATAACCTCACTGCATCCCACAGTTTGAAAACCTATGTTTCAATACTATTTTAGACCATAAGATTAGACTACAAATACTGAAGAAATATTAGTCCTTAGGTTTTTGACAATGAATGTATGATTCATATGTAATTTTTCTACTTGTTAATGATTGGGGAATATTTACTACTGCATGGACAGGACTAGTAAAAGGATACATCCCTTCAGAAAAGAGTTTATAATTTAAAACCCTCAGGAAAACAATTACATTTATGCTTTAGCAAAAATCCTATTGAATTCAGTGGCACTAAGATTTCAACTCATGGACACTTCTTTGTACAAGTGCTGAATACATTCTGCAGCACTCCTGGTGGACTATCAGTATTGGGTTATTTAATTAATATCTGAGATTGAGAGAGTAAGGGCATGTCTACACAGCAGGGCTAAAGTTGAATTAAGCTATGCAACTTGAGCTATGTCAATTGCATAAATTAAGTCGAAATAGCTTAATTCGGCTTTTGGCACTGTCTACACATCAGGAAGTCAAAGGAAGAACACTCTTCCTTTGACTTCCCTTACGCCTCATAAAATGAGGGTTACAGGAGTCAGAGTAAGAGGTTTTCCAGCTCACCATTATTTCAGAATATGGCTTGCAGTGTGTAGACACACTCTTTGTTATTTCATAATAACGTCAGTTATTCCGAAATAACTCTGCTGTGTAGACATAGCCCGAATGAGAACAATGAAAAGAAAAAGGCTTTTCTGCCCCTGAAATTAGGAATCCAGCAGAGGAGACTGGGAGAAAAGGTAAAAAACATTGATACGTGAATGGAACAAAGAGCAGTCCAGCTGCTGCACTTCCTCACTAGATACATGACCAATTTTATACTTCAGAAAAAAATCACTATGGTACTGGCTCCCTGGTGATGACAGAATGCTGCTTGCAATTGATGAGCCTTTGCCCAGTTGCCAGAATAATGGGAGAGTGGACCTTCTCTGAGCACTAATAAAAATAAAAGGTGTTCAAACCAAGATTGATCTTTCCATAGTATATGTGCAATCTGATTGACTTAAACAGGTGGTGCAATGTGTAAATTACGCAGAATCTGGGTCCATATTTTGTCCAGCATGGTTAATGTTGACTACTGTCACAGCAATGATAATGCCATCGCCCTTGGCCATGATGCTTTGTCCCTGGCAATAAAGCAATTGCTATTTGTGCGCATGACTGAACATTTCTGCAGGCTCAAATAAGCAATTATCAATGTTGTGACTATTTGGTCCAAAACACCACAATTTAATTACACCAGTAATTTTGACTAACCATTGGGAGCCCCTGGCAAGATGAGAAATTAGGGATGATGAAGTTTCTATTCCCTAGGACATAACTGTTGTCAAATCTCTGGGTGTTTCATATCTACAAGCTAATCCTGACAGGGTGCTCTCTGCCAAAGGTTCTAGTGTGTGGTGGAATGTTGTTTTCCTGACCGTTCTATCTTATAGGGGAAAGATACCCCCCATTTCCTCCCTCACATCAGCAACCTTATTAGGCGTGAGGGCAAATGCTATCATGGAGGGTCCCTGAAAGAACCCTATTATGGGCAGTGAGCAAGAGCCTCATCTAAATCAATTGCATATGTGGTGTGAAGAATTTGCTGCTACTACTACTTGCTTCTCCAGACATGTGAACTAAGCTATGGGCTTGTTTCTCAATTATATAAAGGCTCATTTAATGCCACTTTGGCAGTATAAAAAGGCTTAAAGTGGGTGAGAAATGGTCCCCAAGAACAGCTCCCGAGCATAGGGTCTTAGGTGTAATATTAACAAATGCACTTTCCCCTGGTCCTGCTCCCACCCCCTGGCCAAGAGTGTAGATTGGGAGCATTGTCAAGGGCATGTTGAAATGCATTACAGAAGGGGTTCTCAAACGTTGTGATTCCGCGACCCCCCTCTAAGTTGCTCGCGACCCCCCCCCCCGGGGGTCGGGACCCACAGTTTGAGAAATGCGGCATTACAGTATTGCTGTTCTCTGCTACCCTGGAACCATAGAAGAAGAATGTAAGTTAGAGCTGTCCTGAGGTTGCTCTGATTTATACTAGAGGTCAGAGCAGGACCTGCATAGGGGGAAAAAAACCTGCAACTTAAATCTATGTTTTTAACAATCATCTGCTTCCTTATCCAAGTGGAGTTTGAATATTATGAATAATATTGTTGTTGCATTTCAGGAAACCTTGCATTTCAACTTTGGATCATAATTAGACCTCCATCAAGGATTCAGACAGAAGCTTCACTGGAACCCCACTACAGTGCAAAACTGTGGAACTGTTTCAAGTTCTGTGGGAAAGGCAAACTTAGAACAGAAATATGCCATCAGTACTATTTTGCACAGTATAAAGAAAGAAAAGTATTTTTACCTAGATGCACGCTCAACTTTTATCTACTGTGCCTCCATCTAACTTCTATGGCCAGTAAACATTACCTTGTAGAAGAGGGTAATTATGCTGCCTACTTCTAAGCTCAGCACAAAATCAATTTTAATTAAAATATCATTTATGCTGGACTGAGTCATGCCCATTTAAACATATATATTAACCTAGTAAAGTTCAGTTCAGATGCAGAGTTCATTTATAAAAATGGTGTCCAACTTTTGCAACCCATTTTTCCCACTTGGTTTGACTGAAGCACAAGGAGCTTGATTGAGATGACCAAGGTCACATAGTGAATCAGACGCTCAGGTTGGACTTAACCCCAAGGTCGTCTTGGCTCCCCTTCTTTTGTTGTAACTACTTGATAGAATGGCCTATTTATATTCCTCTATGCAGTTGTATCAATTTTAGTTCTTAACATCTTTGTACTTTAGAGTGTCGTGTCAAATTTTGTACATTACTTCTCTCCTCATCAATCCACGGACAAATTCTTCTGTGCTCTGGCAATCAGTTAAGGTCAGCTTCATCACCATGCTCCTAATTCAGGAGAGCATTTCCTTGAATGTGTGCTTAAAAAGTTAAGCATACAGAAGTCCTACTAACACCTCTGGGACTTAATCAAAGGTTTTTAATTAAGCACATGCGTAAATGTTCTCCTGAATTGAGGTTCATTCACTATTCTGCTTTTCGAGAATATCATTTGACACTGAAAAACTTGTGTATTCAAAGCTGATGTGAACCATTTATTCATTTCACCCATGGATCTCATATTGCAACACATCATCAATAACCTTTAAACAAGGAGCACATTACAAGATTTATTATTTACAGAACAATTATAAGAGTTTCAGTTGTTCAACTGCAGCACAAATATCTTCAAGTATAGTATTCCACCTGAGGAACCATGGCATAAACCCACACTGGCAAAGGATGCAGGGCTAGATTAAGAAAGGGGCTATAGGAGCTACAGCCCAGGGCCCCAGGCTAAGGAGGTCTGGCAAAAAGATTTCCTGGCCACCAAAAGTCCAAATCTTTTTGTGAGGCTCCCATAGCCTGGGGTGCTGGGCTGCAGGCACTAAAGCCCTTGCGTGTTGTCTGGCCCTACCTGGCCGTGGGGAGGGGCTCTGCATGCTGTCATCCCCCACACCTGGCTGGAGCCACGTCACTGCAAGCACAGGGGGAAGCTCCATCCCATGCTGCCCTCATCTGCAGACTCTGCCCCTGCAACTAGCTGGGAATCCCAAAGTGGTTCTACTCCAGGGAAGCGCCCTGCACCACAATTCTCTGCCCCAGCCCTGAGCCCCCTCCTGCACTACAAACCCATGTCCCTAGAGCCGTATCCTGCACCCAAATTCCTCATCCCAGCTCCACCCCAGAGCCAGAACCCCCAGTCAGTCAGATCCCTCTCCCCAACAACCCTCCTCCACCTCAACCCACTGCATCCTCCCACACTTTGAACCCCTAGTTTTTTGCCCCACCTGGAGTCTAGCGATCTTACAAAATCTAATAGGCCCAGGCCCCCAGAAGAGTTAACCCAGCCCTGCATGGATAATAAGGATTAATTAGTCAAGATTTAATGTAAAGAATATGAAAAGGCTATACCAGGTTAAGAACATTTTCCCCTGATCCTTGCACTTTTGTTGGCCTGGGAACATAAAGAACATCAAGTGCTTAAAAGCAGTGGGAGAAAGACACTAACTGATGTCTGCCTGTTAAAGAGTTTAGACGGTTATGGCTTCTTGTAATGCTTGAGTATTAAAACCAGTAAACCATAACAGCATCATACTAGAATAGTATTTCAGGACTGCAGAAGCCTGTTAAAATTCCTCATAATTTGCACTACTATGAAAATCTTTGTAAAACTATAGCTTGAGCATTTTCTGTCCCTGTTTTGCTTAATTGTTGACGTGGAACATGTAGAATAAAATATACAGAATGTGCAGCATGGTCAGTTAGCAGCCTACATGCATATGGATTCATATGCACAGTGCAAAGGCAAGCCAAGGGAGGAGGGGCTCCACCCAAAATACAGAGTAAACAATGGGGGTCATTCTCTCTTCTTTCCTTCCAGGCTTGCACCTCTTCATCCTCACGTCAATCATTGTATCTACTATACTGGCAAGGCCCCTCCCCTGCATTCAGCTGAAAACATCTACAGGACAACAAAGGACTTTTCTGATGTGTATCCGTCACCTGGTCCATAGATAACCATGAGGACAGAGAAAGCCATTTGAACTACCTCTCTTGGCATGGAGTCTCTCTTCTTTCCATCTTGGAGGAGGAGACATAGTAATGGACAGAGAGAGATCCAAACAGACCTAAATATGGTCTCAGAATAAGGGGTCCTAAAAGATCCAGACAGAAAACTGGGGTGGGGAGAGTGCTGAGCCAGCCAGAGGAAGTCTTTGAACTCAGAGAGGCAGAATTTGTATATAAAATAGGGGTTCCCACTTGAGGTAAATCTCCGAATAACGGAGCTTTATGTGTTCGATGTGTGGTCAGGTGCAGAAGAATGACTGAGTGGTGGAGAGAAATCCACTCCATCTAAGTTATCAGCCAGACTAGGGGGTTGCAGATGAGCTACTGCTCTTGATGAGCTGTAAGCTTGCACTCCTAAGAAATCCTTAAAATGTTTATCAGAGACTTTGCATTCCCAAGTCCCAATTTTTTCTTCCAGAGGATTCTCAATTTAGAGTGCATATCTGCCAAAGTGGTTGCTCAAGAAGGCTCAGGACTCTACTTAGGCCTGGTCTGGATGAGTATCCAAGTATGTAACTATTTATAGGAATTTATCTGAACTATTTTGCATTCGAAATCAGGCTGGAAATATCACAACAAATGCATGTGTTGTGGTACTTCCAAGTTCAGTGAAAGGAGCAAGTGGAAATAAGGATAAAAAGGGACAGCAAAACACACACATGGGGAAAGCTAAAAACAACTTGAACCTCAAACAAGATCCAGTTCAGTTTAATTTTGAACTAAGGGTACAGATCTACTACTGTTTTATGCAGACAATTGTTTGCTGACCTGTACTACAAACTCTAGCAAATTTCAAGGCTGTTACCAGAAGTGAAACTGGAAGAACAGTGCATGGAAAGGAGAAGAAGTTGAAGACCTTCCTCTGCAGGAAATCACTTCTAATGCCAAAAATGTTTTAATTAATTTCTAGGAAGTAAGTCTGGAACACGGGAAATCTAATTTGAATTTCTTGGTTAGTCACAGGCCTGCTGGGTGTCACTTATCCACTTTGTGCCTCAACCTTATCTGTAAAACAGGGATGATAGCGCTGGTCTATCTCACAAATATGTTGAAGATTAGGAGGCATTCATATATTTCTGGGAGAGGGGTAAAACAGTATCTAAGTTAATTTTTCTGGAATTTCTCCTATTTGAGGAAAAAGTCTAATATATGGACATTTGCTGAAGTCAACATTATTTTAAATATGTTTGTGTCTCCAATTAAAATGAGACCATAACATTGAATGTAAATTTACACACTTACTTTCATAGTCCTGGAGATTTTCAACTGCAGACAGTAATCTTGACCTGTCTTCTTGGTTTGTAATATTTAATTCAATCAAATGGCTCTCTTGTAGGTCCTTTAAATCCTCCAAAGTCTCATAGCCATTTAGCAAGAGGGTAGATGAATATTCCTACAAAAGGTAAAGCAAACAATTCCTTTAGTAAGCAAGCATCAGGTTCAGTTAGAGACACAATCACAATTTCTCTCTTTCATTTTTGGTGGAAATGGGGAGAAAAGTCATTATGACTCCTGGAGCACTGAGACTACCTCTGGGCTTGTATTAAAGAGAGAGCTGCCAAGTTACTGTTCCCTTCCTCATTCTGCCCATAATGTGAACCATCCTGCAACGTGTCTCAGTGTACCTCAGACACACTAACACTTCACATTCAGACTGGATTTATCTAATTGAACTGCAACACTGTCTAATCTATTACTATCCAAACTGCTGACAGCAGGCCAGACTCCCAGCTTGTGTAAATCAGAGTATCTTCATTGAATCTGATTTATAGCATATGAGGATCTATCCCAGTGTTTGTAACACTACCATATTAATTTGAGAAACATGAGAAAAGTTTCATAAAAGACTTTGTATTGTATTCCTGTTGGAAACTAAAAGTTTTCTATTTTCATCATGGACTGTTGGGAACTATAAAACATATCCATAATGACAGGAATCCTTTAGTGTCTACTGCATGAGATAAGCCATTCAAAAGGCCACACAATGAAATTAAGTGCATTATTGTCCTTTATATTTTCTAATTAGTTATTGTTAAATTAAAGTTGGATTGCCTGGAGGGATAACACTGATACAGAACTCAGAATATGATTCATTAATAGGCCAGGGGAAAAATAAAAGCAAGAACAGAATAACTATGCAGACGACTCCAAGGTTGTGTCTAGACTACAAAGTTCTTTCGGAAAAAGATACGCAAATTGCAAACCGAAATTTGCGTATCTTTTTCCGCTTTTCTTCCAAAAGAGATTTTTCCGACAATTGGCTCGTCTACACTGGGCCAAATGTTGGAAAAAAGCCTCTTTCAGACATCCCTTCTTCCTCATAGAATGAGGTGTACAGGGATGCCAAAAAAACACATCTGCTTTTCTGAAATTTTTTCTGAAAAGCAAACGCATTCCTTGGACGTGGCAGAGCTTTTTCGGGTATCCCGGAAAAACTCTGCAGTCTAGACGTACCCTCTGAGAGAGTTTATATTGTTTATTAGAGATGGAATAAACCAAACCCCTTCATTCTAATACCGCCAAAATTTCAGTACCCGGACCAAACAAGACAAACCAAAACCCCAGATTCATTCATCCCTAAACATTGTAAACATTATAAATGTCTGATCTTTGTAGCTTGGGTCTCTTTTCTAGTTTAATGTAACATACTTTCTGAACATATTTTTTCTTTCTTTTATAACAGAAAATGGAGTATAGTTAGGGCTGAAACGAGGAGCTTCTGGTGTACTACTCACTGCTATCTCAGGCTGTGACCTTGGGTTATTCACAACCTCTCTGCCTCTCCAGTTACTGATTTGTAAAATGAAGTTCAGTGGCCAAATTCAAGTCATGTGATACATTTGCCCAATAATATTTAGATTACTAACATGCAGTGGGAAATTTTGAAGATTAATTAAGGTTTGTAAACTGCTTTGAAACTGCAGTGTTGTATACATGCTATCATTTTTATTATTTTATGTCTGTCACAATATTTATTCCATTGATAAAACAGTCAAAGCAGCAGCATTCAGATTTTATGTATCCAGAAAAAAAATGTTTAGTTCAACTTTTTCCAGTCATAAAGAAGATGAAGTATCAGTCCGTTATAAACCAAAAGTAAGTACACAAAGGGATTCTTTTTCACTAATGTACTTTTATAGGCTTGGAAATTTAGCAGCAAAAAGATAGCGTAGACAGCAAGTCTACAGCACATAGCGTTACTTCCTTGTAAATGCAAGCAGGCTGGCTATTTTGTTCTTGCTGGTACTAGCCAGAGGGACCATGCAGGGAACAACGTAGGTGGCCTTAGGACGAAAATACTGTTATTCCTGGTGCCTGCAAATGTGTGTGTGTGTATGTATGCGTGTTGCTCCAGAGAGAAGTGATTCTTTCCCACACAAACACAAGTGCAATATCATTATTGTTGTTTATGATCTATAGTGCAGTAATATGTAGAGACCCAATTAGAAATCAGGTTCTATGGGGCCAGGCACACTATATGCCTGTACTAAAAAAAGACTGCCTCTTTCCCAAGGACCTTACCAACTAAGAAAAAGGCATAGTAAATGAAGGATTACTGCATTCTCTTGTCTCATTTTGGCTATGTCTAGACTGCAGGCTTCTTTGGGAAGAACCTTTTATCGGAAGAGATCTTCTGAAAAAACTTCTTCCAAAAGAGAGCGTCCACACACAAAAGCGCATCGAAAAAGCGATCTGCTTTTTCGAAAGATAACGTCCACACTGAATGGATGCTATCTCGCATGTAAGCTGTGATTACTGTGGATGGAGTGGCCACCAGGGCACCAGTGCTTTTTCCTCTTTCCTCTTCTTTCAAAAGAACTCCCTCTTCCCCATCCACAAATGCCTTTTTTCCCGAAAGAGCTCTTTCGGAAAAAGGCTTCTTCCTTGTAGAAACAGGATTACCAACACCAGAAAAAACCCTCTGTTCTTACGATTTACTTTCAGAAGAATGCAATTGCAGGGTGGACGTAACTCAGGTTTTGTTGGAAAAACGGCCGTTTTCCGACAAAACTCTGTAGTGTAGACATACCCTTTGCCAACCACCATCCTCACTTCCACATACACACTGGTTAGAAAATGGAAGGAAGTAGCATCTTCTGGGTCATTAATATTTCCTGAACTGCTGGAATTTGCCATTTTGGACTTGGCTCTATTGAAAAAATAAGAGCAAGTGCACTGAAACAACACATTCCACACACAACTAGGAGTGTGTTTGCTAACCTGAAGATGGACCCGCTCCAAAAGTTCCTGCAGAGATTTAGGCTTGGCCCTTTTGCTCCTTCTGTGTGCCTTTATCTTCCTGGGCGTGACTTCCTCTTCCAAAATAATATCGACGTAAATGAATTTGAAGTACCCCACCTTGTTATTCAGCATGCCTGTCCACATACCCATGGGGGTTTTGCAGATGATGTCTATAATGTCTCCTTTCTAGAGGGGGGAAAAAAGGCACATCAAATCAGAGGGAGACCGTTAGTGATATGTGACCTATTACCTCAATGAAGCAAGAACAAAATAACTACCCAGATGACATTGAACAGAAGCAACTTTAATGCTCTGGAGTGAAGTAACTCTCTTTGCACAAGTTGGGAATACTTCTTGCTGTTACAAAATTCCAGAAAACAGTTGCAGAGTAGTGTGTGGTAAGATGGACCCTGGCTCTGTGAACTCCTGTTGAGAAGTAGAGGGCAGAAAGTAGATCTTTTTTCCGCTTGTATGGACAACACAATGCAACCTGTCGATCCCCACATATGGGATGAGACTTTATAAAATTTAGCCTTAAAATAAGCATTTACCGTCATGTTTCAAATAGTGTCATACAAAGCATATGCAGCAAATCTCCAAACCCATCTGGTTTGAGATTTTGTTGTAAACTTGAAATTGAGACCCAGTTTATTAAAATGTTTTTTATAAACTCTGCAAAACTTGAATACATTTCAGCCAAAACCAATCATGCAAAGTTTAGGGTTTCACCAGGTTTTGAGTTTGTTTGACCATTAAACTCTGAGGTATGAAGCCGTATGAAATGAAAGTTAAGGAAAAGTTTGCACACAGTCCCATGAAGTGAAGACACCATGTTTTTTGAAAGGTCTAATATATATATATGGGAGGCATTCAAGAGATTTGAATCTGACTAATTTATGTTCAGCCTGGGGTTCAAAGCCAAGTCAGAGCTAAGGCTTGAGCTTTGATTGAACAGTGCTGAAAATTTATGTACTGTACTCACAAGTTTCCAGCCCTAAGCAGCAGACAGTTCATAACTCTAAAACAAGCTACCTTAATAATGAGAAATTTACATGACCTCATAGTTATGCCATTTGGTTCCCAATTAGCTGAGGTGCTTTGGAAACTGATAGAATAACTGGTGGTAAAAACAATCACCAAACAAAGGCAGAGACTGAGAATATACAGTAGCATAAAAGGTAAACAGGGAAGAACTTTGTCATGTAGTGCTTTAGAGCTGACGGTACAAAGCTTATATTGGATGCGGGTGAGAAGGAGGAGTCAGCAGAATGGTTTACATGGGCTAACAATCAAAGGAACAATCAAGAAATATGATTTTGGCATGAGTATTTTAAATGGACTCAAGAGAAACAAGGTTGCAGTAGGCAAGGTCAGAGGAGGGGGTTGCAGCAGCCAAGATGTTGAAGGTCTGGGTGAGAATTTTGGCAAATCTGCTCAGCGAGGAGAAGGTTCCTCTTGGAGATGGTAAAAGGAAAAAGAATCAACATTTGGATACCATCTGGATGAGAGGGCAAACTCAAAAATGAGGCCTGGATTATAGATTGGAGCAACTGGGAAGATGGTGGCACTGGGAACACTCTCTGAGAATATGGAGAGAAGGGAGGCTTTGAAAGAGATGATATGTGGACAGCATCTTTTCAAGGAAAGGTTGGGCTCCCTGTAATGCTATTCTTTTGGGCTGCCCACCTCAGTTAGAAAGCTCATAGTGCAACCTTCTCCACCTTCACTTGCCCCAGACATCTCTGCCAGGCCCCCTGGATTAGGGAAATGCAATGTGGAATATTTTTATCACTTGAGTATGTACTTACAAAGAGGCTTAGGGGAACAGTGGATGGAGGTGTCCTGTGTAGGACGACTGAGTCTGTACAATGTACCAGCTAACCCTGAAAAGTCAGAGTCATCCTGATTTCCCAGGATCACCACCGAGCTCTTTGTCAGTCGAAAGCAGCACCCATTCCACACTGAATGGGGCTAGAGTATGAAGAGTATACCACACATTGACATTTCAACTGGATTTTGGTAGGGTGGAGTCCCCTAACTCAGAGACCCTGCAACACTAGGTTTGACAGCTCAGTATGAACTGACCCTATACAAAGGTTTTGCTAAAATGACTCTGTCTGTTTTAAAGAGCTATATACCCATACAAATCAGAAATGAATGAACAAACCCCTTCCATAACAAATGTCTCACCTTGATTTTGAGAGAGTCAGTATCATAAGGACTCGGTGTGAAGTCGGTGTGTACTTTGGCTCGTCCACAGAAGGGTCCAGTGTAAGGGACTTCATCATCAAGTCTAAAACTGTCCCTGTTGCTGGTTCCATCTGAACAGCTAGTCACTCCACCTAATAAAGATGAGAATGAAGATTTAAATCCCCTTCCTTGAACTACTAGCTATTCAATTCTGTATAGAAACAGAGAGGCGTAAAGCACAGAATTAAAAGACTGTACTCTAGACACTTTACACACATTTCCAAGAAAAATCTATTTAATAATCAAACCTACTATGAAAGGCTAAATAAAATAAGTTGGAGATCTTTATTTATTCTGTGCAATAATCCTTTATGATCCCGATGCTGCTAATAGACTGCTCATTTTATTTAGGAGGTTGCTGAAATATTACCTCTGCAGGTTAATAATGTGTGCTTTAAAACTGCAATTTAGGGAAGTATATCTGCTGAACCTGTCCTGTTTATTCAGAGAAACTGAAGCAAATGTTGCAGAAACTACTTTATTTCATTATACTATAAACTAGCACCTGCATTATGAAGGAAATTTTAATATTATCAACATTTCTACCTGTCATATTATCCAGGTTGAATAATAAAACATCAGTAGAGTAAGTCAAGCAATATGCATCCAAGTACGTTTTGTAGATGAAAGTAGCAGTGTGTTGGAAGTAAACTCCCCATTTAGATTGCACAAACAGCAGCAGAGAAAATGACCATAACAATTATTGGAATTGATGTGATTGTTCATGTACCCCACTTCAACTCAGGGCCACACTAAACCTAAGTACAAATGGCCTTTGCCTATAGAACCCACTCACATCATATTAATATGCAACGACACCAATGCAACATCACATGTAGAGGCCAGTGCCCTTGGGTAGCAGTATGCCTACTATATGGCATCAGATAATTGCATGCAGAAGGCTGCCAGACAGGAATCCCACTTCCTATTGGACAATCACATGCCTCCCTAAACCTCTAGTTTATGCTACCTGGTATGGGAAATAGCAGGTTTTTGGTGTGTTGGAAAGGAGGCAGACCTCAATCCTCTAATGTTTTTGTGTTGGTGGGGATCTCCCACCACCTCCAGAGGAGCAGAATCACACTGGCTACCCCCTTTTGGCCATCTGTAGAGTAGGGTCACTGGGTTCCCAGACTCTATAAGAGAAGGCTCTTATGTGGGAGACCCTGCAATCACTATTTCACAGGTGTTCGGGCCATGGCAGCAACAGGCCTTGGACCAGCTGTGACATTTAAGGCTGTTGTGTCCATTGGCAGGATGTCAGGCTTGTTGAAAAGTTCAAGTTTAATTATTGTGGAGTTACATTTTGGTTCTAATTACTAAAATGGGCAAAGTCTGATTCACAGATTAGAAAGCTGTAAGGAACCACTGTATCATGACCACCTGTATAACATAAGGCTATATGACTTCCTTGTTTTAACTCCTGTTTGAACTAGAGCAGATCAGTTAGAAAAAAAAAATCCTGCCCTGATTTTAAAATTGCCAGTGAAGAACCCAGTACAAGCCTTGTCAAATTGTTCCAATGGTTAATTACCCTGAAGGTTAAATAACCGCACACTACTTCCAGTCTGAATTAGTCTAGCTTCAACTTCCGGCCATTTGATCTTGTTGTACCTTGGTCTGCTAGACTGAAGACCCTTGTGTTATCAAATTACTGTTCTTTGGCACCAACAGCTCAAGACGTATTCAGTAATAAAGAAAAAACTGGATAAGACTAGGATTGTTTGTACTCACTAAATGAGCTCTGGCCACTGTTCAAACTATAGAGACTGTCCATGGAGTCACTGGCTTTTAGGCAGACTTTTTCTGTGTGTGTTCCATCCCCAGGGTCACTGTGAGAGTAGGAATCTTCTTTTCCTTCTTCATTCTTCAGCAATAAAAAAATCAGTGGTTAGATGCAGTGAAATATATTTTACATGCATAGCTGACACATAATATCTTGTGCACATTTACTTTGCCACCTACAATGGTTTTTAAAGAATTAGGATTACACTTGCAGTTTAAGGAAGTTTCTTTTACTAGCAATCATTCAAGGGAGGAAGCACATTTCAGGGTTATACCATGGGGTTGAAAATCAGGAATTCTGGGTTCAGTTCCCAGCTCCACAGCTTACTTAGCCTGCAATCATTGGCAAGTCACTTATCCTCTCTGTGCCTCAATTTCCTAGTGACTACTCTACAAAAAAGGATTGTTGGATAAATTCATCTCTGGTCCCCATGGAATTACAACAATAGTGAATTAACAGAACAACATTTATATCCATTTGAGGCTTGCCAAGGGGAAATCCTATGTAGCCAGACAAGAGACATTCTAGCTGCTTTACCTCACCAGAGATGGGGCAGGAATCTATCCCAAAGTTTTTTACCTGTCATGTATTTCAAGTTATTTTTGCTAATTTTAGACATTCATAAATCATCTGAGGCCATATTAAAAAAGGCTGCCTCTCCCATATAGTCAGGAAGGGAACCATTAGCTGCAACTTCTTCATCTTCTGAGGAGCTTTCCCAGACCCCAGACTCTAGTGGCCTACAGCAGCTAGAACCAAAGTCAGGGTTTTCCAGAGCCAACCTTCCAGATGGGAATGTGGAAGATCAGCTATCACACTCCCCGAGTTGTCTGCTCAAGTCTCATAATAAAAATTCTACTTTAACAAGATTAACATAGGACTATTTCCCTCACAAAATCATCTAAGGCCTGAGTCCTGGACCTTGGAGGTTATATTTTTAAATGCTACCTCTTAAAGTATAGCTTACAGAGTTTGCAAAGATTAGAAAGTATGACCCATGCTTCAATCACCACTGAATTTAAAGTAGATGTAATATAGCTAAATGGACCAGTGATGATTTCCAGAGGAAGCTGATTCTTTATGGTATTGCATCACAGTGTCAATATAGCATGATATGTTGAAGTAACCAGGATGTCATATGCTATCTAGAATATTGCTTCAAACTAAGGAAAATGTTAAACATACGTTATGGGGTTTGTAGAATGGAGCAAAGATGATAGCATATTTGTGGTGTTGGCCTATGGCCTCTGCTGTAGGACTAATTTCTAGAAACTCACTTCCTCCTTTCATGCAGATGCATATAACACACATCACAGCATTTAAAAGTTATTGGTTTCCAGATGGGAGAATGCTAGTTTCATCATTCTATTGCACACTGCACTAGTTAGTGAGTGGAGAAGAATTGAATGATATTAGTTACAGGAGAAAATAAAACTATATGGTATACATGTTGTCTCTCTCATTTATATGAAGAATTAATTTAATTACAAAGAAGTAAATCTGACACTCCTATTTATTCTTTCTAGTTATACAGAAACAACTAATCACATAATGAAAATGAAACTCAAATATAAAAGTAGTAAAAGGAAAAACATTTCAATGCACGGTATGTGATTAAAATGTTGAACTTATTATTGAAAGATATTGAGAGAAAAGGTTTAGTTTCAAAAAAAGATTATACATTCATTTTCATATATAATAAGAATATCTGCAGTTACATTAGATAAGATAAAAAAAAGTATTAGGGATATAAACCCTTATGCTTTCGGACATAAGACTAACAGGGATTAGGATAACCTGAATGCAGGTTATTCTACATATGTCCACTGAAAATTCTTTTGAAGCACCTAATATTGGCTTTGGTCAGAGACAGGATATGAGACTAAATGGACCACTGATTTGGTATGGTAATTCCTTTGTACCTTATTTAGGACCAGTGTTTTTGGATGTACAGTTAGCAGGAAGTGTTTAAGGAGATTTATCCTCAGTTGCATGGCCATATGCATGGACAGATGCATACACAGTCTTTTTACCATTGGCATAGCAAAAAATCTCCCTGTTCCCAATGGTATAAAGCTCTCATTTCTGTGCTAGGCCCCAGTTGTGTGAAATTGTGTGCACACATGTATGAGAGAGAATATGTGCATACAGGAGAGGTAGGGAGGTAGGAAAAGAACCAATAAATAATTGTGTTAGCTACTATTTTTATTCAATATGCATCACTAAGTGATATACTTGAACTCTTTTATATCATGGCTAGTTTGTAATACACTATCAAAAACAACAAAACAAACACCACATTTCTAACATAATTGATTGTACAAATCAAAAGATTTTTTAACCATATTTACCATATCCTCAGAGAGTGCCTTGATGTACTTTTTACCCATCTTTTTCTTCATGGTTAGGGAAATGGCCCGCATCTTCTTTCCTAAACTTCCTCCATTACCTGCCATTTTATTTTGTCCTGAATCTCCAATGTCACTTACAGTCTCCACTTCACATATCTAATTTGAAATAATAATAAAAAACAAAACAATTATTACTCATGAAAATAAACCCCAATGGATACAATGGAATGAGAGACTACAGAGAGATATTTTGGATTCAGATAAGGTGGATGCAAGTTATTATTAGCAGTTCTTCTAGCTTTAGATCTGTCTAGGGAATAATATGTACATAACAGGCTTGCACTTCTCTAAAGTACTCACAAATGGGAGATAGAAAATGCTGTACAAATTGACGCTCACCTTATTTACGGTCTCTGATCCAAATGAGAGTTCTGGAAATTTACCAAACACAGTTGAAGACAGAAAGACACATCTCCAAGCTACTAGCATAAGACCATTACTGTGGAAGCATCCCTTTGAAGTATAGGTTATTAAGGGTTTGATTGTGCAAGCCTTACTCTTGTTGCTCAGCATTGTCACGCAAGTAGTTCCCATTGATTTCAACAGGCTCACGCACATGAGCAAATGCTCGTCAATTCAAGTTTTACACAACTGAACCCTAGTGTTTTCCACAGGGAGAGGGAGTAACCAAAGTAAATTCTTGCGACATACAAACCTCATCTGAATCATCTGCTTTGGATACTGAATGGTGTCTAAAACGGTCAAAGCTTCCAAAACTGCTTGTGCGCTAGAAGACAAAAATAAACAAACAAAATTGAACTCCTTGACAATATTCTTTTCCATTATTCAGACAAATATACATTTTACCTCTTATGTTAAAGACCCTTTGCTTACAACTGGAAGATAACACACTATTTTCAAATAGAGCCAGAGACAGCGTTAGAGGTGCCTATAGGGATTAGGGACAAAGTGTGAATGTATATCTGGAGATGAAGCAATCTGAATCAAAGACATTGTTAACGCTTAATGCACGGGTATGATTATATGAGCTCACCAGTTTCACAGCCGTAGTTTACGCTGACTTAAGTGAGTTCTCCTCACGTACACTGGGGTAAGGGAGATCATAATCAGGCCATTTACATTTAGTATTAAGCAACAGAGGATGCCAATTCTATTACTGTGGCTGTTCAATTCACTTTATACCATTTAGTCTTCCTACTGGAAGCCAGAGCTGAAGACCGTTTAAGGCTCTCTAGTTTGGGCTAGATTCAGTTCCCACTGGAGACCCTGGGAAGCCTCTCACAGACTGCAGTTGGAATTGGATTGGCCCTTACGAGAGCATTCTGAATAAAGAACCTGAAGCTTATTTCTGTGTGGGAACCTTATGAAACCAAGCCAAACAAACAGAGTATTCAGTAAGTGCCACATTTAAAAAAAAATAGCTTCTAATTTAGGCGCCCAGTTTTTAAACGCACACAGACTCACTTCCCTCGTCAAGGGAGCTGATTGCAGCTCTCTAAGCCTTGGCATTGCAGCTGGCAGGGAGGCTCTCTGATTTGTACCACTGGCACGATGGTGGAGAACTGAGCTTTGATGTGCTCTGTCTCCATCATGCTCCCTTATTGCTGCCACATGTATCCTGTGCTGAGGATGAGGCTGACGCAAAGTTAGCATTGAAGACTACGTCAGCTTTACAGCAGTTGGGAGTTCTCCACAAGAGAATTAGCTTCTGTACATTTCCAGGGAGAACCCCTTCACTTTGATTTGCCTGGGAGTTGCCAAAGGGAACCAAGCACACAGGGTAACTTGATTCAGTAGCTATCTCATATTTATCATCCCAAAATTGGAACTCCCAAGTTAGAAGTGCCTTTTGAAAATCTGAACCCAGTAAACTAATTGCCAGAGTTTCTAGACTTGTAATAGTACTGTATCTTTAAAGTGATCAATTTTGGTTTTTCACAGTTATTCAAAGATAAGTCAAGAACTGTTTCCTTCTAATTTCTTGCTTGTTTTATATTTATATTTTGTGTGCCCATCTCAGTACATATCTGGGTATCCAAAACCTTCTATTTGCATAATTTAGAAGGAAAGTGCACTAAACTTAATAGTAAATATCAAACTGCACATTTTGGAATTCTGCTCCAACTACATATGTAAAACTTCTGGGTTAAAGAACTGCTCATATTCATTTGTCCATTCCTCTCTCCCTGTGATTTCTGCCTGCCTAATGGATTGCTTGTTCCTACTTTTTCTTTCAGTCTGTTGATACCTATCACACTTGTGTCCCATAAACAATAACAGATCCACTGACTTCCCTCTAGCTCTTTTAATTTTAAAATGACTTCAGAGACGGTTTTATCAGGTATGATGTCTGAGGCTTGTTTACCAGCTTACTGAAATCTCATGCGTTTCCAAGATCTCTCCATCAGATATACCGCTGAATAGACTGAGGTTTTGAGGAGGAAGCTTCAGAAATGATTGAGGTTTCAATACACCATCCACTGAGTGATGTGTAAGTAAAAAGAAGGGCAACTAAGGCACTGGACTGGAATTCAGAAACCCTATGTTAAATACTTAAGTCTGTCACAAAATCCCTGTGTCACCTTAGGCATACATCTTCAGATGGTATATATATAAAAAATGTTCTACATTGGTATAGCTCAACTTACATGAAGTTAATAGGAAAACTCATTTATTTCTGTAGAAGTTGAGATCTGAGTAACAATTTAATCTTATGCTAATTTTCTGAGTGATGATACAGATCTCTGCCTTTTTCTATCCATAATTACTAAGCTGAAGTTTACTGCTCTATATAGGTACAGCTACACAGCAGCGTTATTTCAGAATAACTCATGTAATTCCAAAATAACAAAGAGCTTGTCTACACTGGAAGCCATTATTTCAAAACAATGGCAAGCTGGAGGACTTCTTACTCTGAGTCCTGGTAACCCTCATTTTGTGAGGAGTAAGGGAAGCCAAAGGAAGAGTGTTCTTCCTTCGACTTCCTGCTGCGCTGACAGTGCCAAAAGCTGACTTAAGCTATTCCAATTTTAGCTACGCAATTGCTGTAGCTCAAGTTGTGTAGCTTATTCCAACTTTAGCCCTGCTGTGTAGATGTACCCTTATGTGTATACTCTCCTTTTCTGGGCATAGTCAGTCGTCTAAGAGTCCCATCAGTAAAACTGTTATACTCCTGACGTGTAGAGGGTGACAATTTGACATTCAGTCTCAGCAACTGTGATCTTAAGGATGGTGCTCATCAAAATGATACCAACTATCCTGTGTACAGATATACCTCCCCAGGGTATTTCCAGCTAGGAAGGACCCCCCTCTTATTCTGTCCCTGGTCATAAATCACAGGATCACTATCCATTTTAGCTCCCTTATCTCTCTTACACAGACACTTTTAAACTAAAAATAGTTGATGAGGGGAGGGAGGTGACAGTGAAAAACCATGGAAAAATAGCAAGTCTTAAAATCTCAATTTTTTCTAAAAAAAAAAAATCATGATCGCCTTTTATACTATTCAGATGAAACGTTCTCTGATAGACCAATCCTTGCTTTCCCAAACATCTACACACCACTTCTTATTGGAGCTGGTCAGAAAACAACGTGTTTCGGTGGAAATGTTCACCACAATATGGTTTCAGTGAAAAGTGCACAACCACAGAGATCTTTGCCAGTAATGATCTTCACTTTGTAATTGGGTTCTAGCCACCAGAAGGCATTCTGTAGAACAGAGGGTCTCAAACTCACAGTCCACCCCCAGCCAGAGCAAGTGTGCCCACCAATTGTGCTCTGCTTCCCTGTGGCGCTTACTGCTGCAGGGAGTGCAGGGGAGCCTGACTGCTGCTATTGCCCTGTGCCAAGCCCCTTCTCAGGTAATCCCTGAGGGGGACTGGGTCCTATGCAGGGGAGAGGGCAGGGCGGTGGCAGAAGGGAGCAGGGCTTGTGGGATGGAAACAGAGAGACCCCTTCCCTCTGCCCTGCTAGCACTCCTGAATTGAATTGCACAACTACTCCAACTGGGGATGGCCCATAGGCTGTGAGTTTGAGACCTCTGCTGTAGAATATAGTTGTTGAGTCTTGTATCATGACATCATCTTGTTTTTTATATGTCATTTTTGTTCATTTCATTTTGATTTTGTTTTAGCATCACCTTGATTTACAAAAATTATTACATGAAATACATTTGAATATATTCACTAACTTAAATGGGTGACATTTAGTCATTTAAAAATTGACTTAGTAATTTTAAAAAAATATTTATATTTTATTTGTGATGTATCTTAATTGCTTGTAATCCATCAGAAAAAATCTGCTTAGAGAAAACTAGTAATAGTTGATTATAGGACAATTTAGCCTGTTCAGTTTAATTTTATCTAATGCTCTCAGATATAACTTCTATATTTACTAGATCAACAATGTCCTGATATATGACAAGGGGTTAGCTCAATAGCATGATGTAAAACATAGCCCCAAGGATTATGGGTCTATTAGACAGGATTAACACCTTTCACTGACTTGTCAGCCTTGCCAAATGTGCCCCTCAGCAGAGAGGAAAGGATGGAAAGAGGGAGGTTGGGATTCACAACAATATTGGGAAAACATAAAATATTCTTATGCAGTGATCTCTAAACATACAGCGACCTTTCTGGAGCATTCCATCATTTCAAGCTGCCTACTAGGAATAACGGTATATTAAAGTGCTGATGTGTTTCAGATAGTTTAAAAAAGCACAGAGGAAAAGGGTTTATTGTTGCTCTTGCTCATAAACAGCCTGAGCACAGGGAAATCAGTTATTCTTTTTAGAGCCTTGAAACAACCTTATATTCTATCTGGACAGATGCTCTGGGCTATTGTGTAGTATATCTCAGTGTTGCTTCAGATCTATTAAATATTAATAGGAGTTACAGGATGATTTCCACCATTCCAGATAATGGTCTTGTTGCACAGAAGAGCACTAAATAGGGCTGCTTCAGCAATTCTCACATACTAACTTTTTCCATTAAGTAATCAATAGCTACCACCTTTTAAAATGTATTCAACCCCCATTATACTGATAAAGAAAAGCAGATTTAGGAGCCATGGGCTAGGTGGGGAACAAGGCTATTACTTTTGGTATTGTCAGTCATCACATTAGTGTCAGGGAGCACCTATTTTTTGAAGGCATAGTTATAATCTGGAGGTCTCACTTCTAGGTTAAGGAAAAGCTCTAAAAGTCAATGCAAATCTATGAGATTAAAATATGCCATTGATTTTTGATACCGGTACCTTATAAAACTAAGTGATTTTGCTGGCTGAAGTCACAAAAGAGAAATGATTAAGCAAATGTGAATCTGCAGAATGAAATGTAATGCAGGTAGATGAAAAAACGCCCTTAGTTTTCCACAAAAGGGCTGAGTAAATGTTCCTGTATCATTTGTTTAGATTCAGTAAAGGAATATTGCTGGCTTGCACTCCATTCACATTCTAGTATCCAATAAACATAACATGAAAAGGCAAACATATCAAATTGTTTATAATGACTCTTCCATCTTCCTCTGCTTTTCTCATTCCCAGAAATTTGAGATTCTTTAAATAAGCCTTTTAAAGAGGTAAGGAAACACTTTTTTATTTTATTCACATTTTTTCTTGCTTGTGAGCTATCCTTAAAATCTTAAATGAAGTTTAAAAAGGAGCAACGAATAGAAAACAACCCAAAATGTTTGATGTGCAAATGGAAAACAACAAACACTAAAATGTATGGAATACAGTGTTTTCGTATATATTTCCTAATTAGGGTACAAAGCAGGAAATTCCTATGACAATTTTGCCAAAGTCTTTTGTCTCTCAAAATCTATCTTATTCACTACTAGTGGCAGTGATTGCCTTGTTAAATATTCATTTAGGGTGAAATTCAACCTGGTCATATCTCTAACGGACACTGACAATTTCTACCTGTTGAGGGGCAGCCCCTAGCATAGAATGGCAGCACAGTGTCGATGCACCACCCAAGTCCCATTCGGTATAATGTGTAATTGGGAGTTACATGGTGCAGAGGCTTCATGCTGGCTCTCTGCACAGGGATAAATGCCTCCCTGTTTGAAATTCCTCCACTCATTTTCAGCTGCATTTTTCACTTGTCCGCACTAAATTTCTTATGGTAACTGTTGCAGGTCTTTGATAGGCTGTTCATACTTCAGATAACGGGGCCAGATGCACAGCTGGTGGGAATCAGCATGATTAGTGATTTCAAGCAAACTACACTGATTTATATCAGCTGAGGATCTGGCTCAATATTTTCCTTCTGTTCTTTGTCTCTTTACGCTCCCCTGCCCTTACTAAGGATTGTTCCTTTGTAATGTGTTTCTAGACTGTCCCTGCTCTTTCCTCCCTGCAGGGAGAGAAGCCACATGAACACATCCAAGACCACAGAATATGCCTGCTTGATCAATGGCGGTAAGTCGAGCTGGGCAAAGTTCACCAACAGATACTGGGGGTGAATACATCCAATCCATGATACTTCTAGTCCCTCAAACAAAAGATCCAATGATAGCCACTATGGAGATGAAACACAGAGCTATCAATGTAGAGATGACTATTAGCCAGCCTATCTTAATTCTTTAAGAGATGAAAGGAAATGATCCTTTAACTAGCTTGAAAGCAAGATAACATCTTTTAAGTTTAGCACCGATCTGTATGGAGAAGTTTCTCAATTCTGTATGAAGTATAAGAATTTGAATTCCTGATTCAGAAACAATTAGAAGCGTAATGAAGAGCTAAAGGAGGAGACATCAGGCCCACCATTCTTCAGGGATTTAGCCCATTACACATTAATTACCTATTTAGAATATCTGACTATTAATATAACTAGTAATATGATTTTCTAGTCCATTGAAAAAACAAAACCTCAGCAGGCAAAACAACAAAAAATGATACAGCTTGTTCTTGCTAACTCAAGGGGCAAGCTACTGAAATGGCATTTTAACTAGTTTAAAAATTACTCTGTAAGATGCTGTCAGTGTGCTCTGGCATTCAGTGATTACATAGAGTAGGCAGGCTGAGGGGAAGAAAGACAAAGAGGTTGTTCAACAGAGCTGTCATGTGAAACATCAGAGCAAACACTCTAACTTTAATGATGGAAAAATCACTGGAAAATAAACAGCTGTGTGAAGTGGTGTGTTAATTATATTTAACACTTCCACATCTCAGCAAATATCACTCTTAAAAGCAAACGTTGAACAGCTGTTACATGAGTATATCTTTCTAACACCCACTTAAACCTCTAGACTCAAGCCTTCACCCAAGTGTGCAGTGAAACATGTAGCACACCTGGCAGCGTTATCAGATTTCCTATTAAAACCTTCATTTTTCAGTGGTTTGGAGTCTATACCAGTGATATTCAGACCTCAACAAAATGACTGATCGAGTATTCTACAATAACAACATAGTAAAAACATCCTGATGGGTTGATACCTTAGCTTGATCAATGATTAAACCACATAGTACTTTAATGTCACGTACGACAATGAACCACAGGAGACAAAGTAAAGAGCCACTTGTGGCTCCTGTGCCTTAGTCTGAGTACCCTTTGGTCCTGCAACTACTGCATGCATGTGAACAGCTTCATTCAGTCAATAGGGCTTCCAGACTTAAGCACGGGCATAAGAGCTTTCAGGACTAGGGTTCATCTCCTTACCTTTGTTACATGCTTATGCCAAGCACATGGGAAAGCCTAAACTAAAAGCCAATTTCACCTTGCAAGCAATATTTTAAATAAGTTATATCTGAGAGGCCAGAAAATACTCATTGTAGAAACAATTACTTCAGAAATAGCAAGATTTTTAAACCATGATTTACAAGTGTTATGGGAAGTCGGGGGAAGAGGGCAACCTCTTTTATTTCTTCTAAGAAAGGCACATATAGATCCTGAACTTTAAACAGAACCAACAGGCAGATTTTGAAAATTACTTAGCACCACACAGCTCCCAAACAGAACAACAGCTGCTTAGCACACTTATCAGCAAGGCAATTGGCTGATATTGTGCATACACCCACAAGTATTTGTAATAATTATGGAATTCAAATATTTCTCTGTTATTTCATTAATAACTATCTTGAATCACATACAAACACACCAAAAAGAAATTGATGAGAAAGGAAGGTTGGGGTGTGTGACAAACTCACAGGAGCTATGTCTCAGAAGGGTAGTCGTGTTAGTCTGTATCTGTAAAAACACCTATGAGTTCCTTTCTAAAGATCTATTAGTCTTTAAAGTGTGACAGGACTCCTCGTTGTTTAAGTAGGAGCTATGGAAACGGTCAGTTTAACACTTGCCATGATGAGCACATCTTCCTCACTATCACCCCTTTTCATCTTTCAATTAGACATGTGCAAAAACATCCAGGGACAGGCCCTGAACCCCTTCCTCTGCAAACTGGCTCTTAAAGTCAAGGAGCTTGTTGCCGGGGCAATGATTATAGTCATTAAACACTACTGGAACATAAGGTTTGGGATCAGACTTGCTAAGGTCCTGGTGTCTAAATACTTTTCAGGAGCTGGGTCTTGGTCCCTAATATTTAAATATGAACTTCCTTGTTTTCCCTGTTGTTGTTGGTTTTTTTTAAGAACCAGAGCAATTCAAATATCCCCACATATTATCAGAACCAGTTGGTTTGATGTTTAAATTTTCCCTCATCTTATTTATCTAGTGGAATTCTTTAAAAAAAATGTTTTATGTAAAACATATCTAGGCCTTGCTACTATCAAGTTCAATGCAACTTCTCATACAGGGCTGGCCTTACCATGAGGCGAACTGAGGCGTCCGCCTTAGTTGCCAGACTGTGTGTGGGGGGGGGAGTAGGGAGGGGAAGGGAGGGCGCCACTAGGACCCAGAGTGTAGAAAATTGTGTCTGCTGCTGGTGCAGCGAGGGGGCATGGGGCATCATTTGAGCTGCCCGCCTCAGGTGTCAAAATGTTTTGAGCCGGCCCTGTTCTCATATTAGTAAAATTACACACACACTACAGTGTTTTTAGGACTGAGTCCCTAGAGAATAAAAGTCTTGAATACATATACAACACTACACGATCGGAAGGGTGAGTAAATTGTGCCTCAGAATGATATTCCGTATGTGACATCATTTCTTGATGCTTTCAAGAGCGGAGGAAGGCCAGAGCAATTTATTTCCTTCACTTTGCATGCTACCTCTAATTACCTCCCTCATACATCACGCACGCATAGGACAAATTGGTTTGAGCCTTCTCCCAGTGCAGCCAGTAATAAAACTCCATTGCCTTTACTGAGAACACAACAGGCCTTTACATCCCTTGCCATCAAAACATAGTGGAATGGTGAAGGAAACTGTGTGGAAAATATTCCATCAACTAAAGTTTCCAGTGAGGTTTGGTATTAAATAGGAACATCAAGTCATCACTGTTAGACAAGAACATCCTCCAAACTTGTTCAGTTTTAGAAGAGTGAAGGAACTTTTAGAACCCATCAGCTAGGTTTTACTGCAGCAATATCCTTGACCACAGGTAATGACCAACAATAAGCTAATTCTAAGAAAGTTAAAAAAAAGAAGAGTTTTTATTACTTTTAAATGAGTATCTGAAGCATCATTTTGGTTCACTTGATTAATGTTCACAGCAAACTCAGCCACTGGAGTTGTAATGTTTCTGCAAGCTTCCTTATAGCAAAGCTTAGCCATTAATTCAGTGGCATATGTCAGCTCAGCAGAGCAAGGTCACTATTCTCCTTCAAGGGGAACGTTTTTAGAAATAATAAAACTGACAGAAAGTTCTTTTTTGCATGCTTTATGTCACCTCAGGTTGAGTGCTGCAGTTAATATCATAGAGCTTATAAACATTCCCATCTCAGACAGCCTGAGTTCCACCAGATTTTTGGAACCTAAACTTTTTTTTTTTTGAAGTAAGATAGTGACAGTTTTACATGGGACAAATATACAATATGTGACCCTAAATAAGTAAAGAATGAGTAAATATTTTCTTAGGATATTTGAAGGAGAAATTTTGGAAACCATTAACATACTTCTTATGCTGCAGTTGCATTTTTTAGACTGGTACTTTGAAAGAAAAATGTAGGATTAAGGGCTCTGTCTGTTTGAATCCAGGGATCTTTCAACCTTTGGGTACAAGATGAGGAAATTTATTTCAGATATTATTGGATCTTTATTTCTAGTTCACTGCCAACTGTTACAGCAGATCGTAAGTCTGTATGTATAGGAGAATGCCAAATTAATTGATTTGTTGTAGGAATTATTTTGAAATGTGTGCATTAATGGAGATTTGTTAGTAGTCTATGACAAATAATTATAATTAGAACCTGCTTGCTGAGACACAAAAAGTAAATGTAAAGCATAATCAAACAAAATACTTTAGTAACTGCTAATGAAGGGCCCAATCCTGCAAAGAATGTTACATAGTCAGACTCTAGGGCTTAGAGATTTAAAGATCAGAACCTAAAACAACTGAAGGAAAAGATATATTGAAATACATCCAACCAACAAGCCAAATTTGTCCTTTGAGTATATCCACTAAAACCTACTGAGTACAATTTTATTAATAAATCTTTGGCAACATTAGCTGAAACTACTTTTATGGGGGTGAGGGCAGGATTTGGACCAAAATTTATTATCAGTCACTGTTAATGTTAGAGTTATCGCAAATCTATATGGCTAATGATTTTCATTATTTTACCTATGGAAATGATGAAACAAATGAAAAAAGAGACTACACTTTGCTACTGATGGCTAATATTTGACTATTGTACAGTGAAGGCCAGATGAAGGCATCCTTTTGCTCATCCACTCCTGTGAAGAGTGGTCCGAGTTTCAGTGTCTGCATAATGTCTTCCACACTGCAACATTACCCTAGTGCAGGGCTACTCAACACATGGCCCGTGAGCGACATGCAGCCCACGGTCCATTTGTTTGCAGCCCATGGTGCGATTTGGATTTACGCAGGGCTCAACACGCAGCCCACGGGTGGGATCCTTTGAACATGGCCACCACTGGGAACATGCTCCACAACAGTGAGGTGTCTCCCAGGCAGGATGAGCACTGAAAGATGCAAGCAGACGGAATGGCTGGAATAGATGGGTACAAGGTGTCAGCATTTCTAGCCCCCAGGGAGGAAGTGCTTGGGCATTGTGTGAAAGAATATATATTTGCATGAATATGCAACCACACTTAAGTTGTGGCCCTCGGCATGTGCTGTGAGCATCATTGTAGACCCTGGGGCTTCCAAAGTTGAGTAGCCCTGCCCTAGTGCCTGGACACAGGGAACACAACTCCATGTTTCACGGTAATGACACAAGGTTCACTGACATAGTAATTGTATGTGGTACATGTATGCATGTGATAACATGTTTTGGACTCTGAAGGCTAATCATTGGGAACTGGAGTTCATACAGTATGTGTTAGGTTTTGGATCATTAAATAGGCTCAAAAAGAACATTCAGCTAGTAGCTTGTGAGAAATTTAGCATTGCCGAGGAACATTTCTTGGCAGGAAAGATACAATAGGTTGGGTTCTGTGCAGCTTGTATATACTAAGCACTACAGCTGCAGTATCATGAGGAAGTCTAGTCTAATTAAATTAGTTACACCATCCTAATTTTCTTCTTTAGTTTTTACACCAGAAACACAGAGATACACATAGGGTCTCTTTTGGGTAATGGGTGAAGCAAAAGGTGTAGATCTAGTAACCACACGCCCCAGTCACCCATTCATTCTCTTACCTCTGCCACATCCATTCACAGGGCTTGTAATCCCCGAACTGATGCTCCTGTCATTGCTGCTCAGAAAATTTGATATGTAACATGAGGGCAGAAAGGACCATATTTGTGTTGAAAATGAGCAGAGCAGTGGAAAAAAACCCCACATGCTGGTAAATCTGAAGAAAAACAATGCCCCCCTGAGAAATCTCACATGGCAGAGACAGTGCAAAGTTCCCCACAGGATGTGTTAGTGCAGCACTCAGATATTTGACTGGCTAGAATCTTGCTCACTCTTGACATGCACTGGCTGGGTGTGGAGGGACACAGATTTACAAACCAAACATTTGCTCTGCTGAATTGCCTCTTTTTCTCCTCATTACAAAGATGAGAGCTTGAAGAACATGTCTCACTAGGGGTATGACTATACTGTGGGCGTTTTCCGGGATAGCAGAAAAACTCTGCCGCGTCCAGGGAACGCGTTTGCTCTTCCGCTTTTTTTTGCAGAAGTGCAAACGCGGTTTTTTGGAAGCCCAGTCTTCCTCATTCCATGAGGAAGAAGGGATCTTCCAAAAGAGAGGGATTTTCCAAAATTTGGCCCAATATAGACGGGCCAAATTTCAGAAAAGCCTCTTCCGAAAAAAAAAATTGGAAAAAGCTGTAGTGTAGACCCAGCCTAGGGGACGACAGCAGAGTCTAGCCTTGCACTTGCGGTACAACTCAGTACATTTGCAGATGACACTAAAGTAGGGGGGGAAGGTAGCTACATTGAAGGGTAGGGATAGGATCCAGAGTGACCTAGACAAATTGGAGGATTGGGCCAAAAGAAATCTGATGGGGACCAACTGGATAAGCAGCAGTTCGGCAGAAAAGGACCTGGGGATTACAGTGGATGAGAAGCTGGATATGAGTCAACAGTGTGCCCTTGTAGCCAAGCAAGCTAATGGCATATTTGGGTGCATTAGGAGCATTGCCAGCAGATCTAGAGAAGTGATTATTCCCCTTTACTCAGCATTGTTGAGGCCACATCTGGAGGATTGCACCCAAGTCTGGGCTCCCCACTACAGAAAGGATGTGGATGTATTGGAGAAAGTCCAGCGGAGGGCAACCAAAATGCGGGGCTGGATCACATGAATTACTATGAGAGGCTGAGGGATTTGTGCTTGTTGAGTTACAGAAGAGAAGAGTGGGAGAGGGGGAGGAGGGGTTGATAGCAGCTTTTAACTGCCTAAAAGGAAGTTCCAAAGAGGATGGAGAGAGGCTGTTCTCATTAGTGACAGATGACAGAATGAGGAGTAATGGTCTCAAGTTGCAGTGGGGGAGGTCTAGGTTGGATATTAGGAAAATATATTTTACTAAGAGGGTGGTGAAGCATTGGAATTGCTAACGAGGTGGTGGAATCTCCATCCCTAGAGGTTCTTCAGTCCCAGCTTGACAATGATTTAGATGGGATGATTTAGTTGGGATTGGTCCTGCTTTGGGCAGGGGGTTGGACTTGATGACCTCCTGAGGTCTCTTCCAGCCCTATGATTCTATGATCCTATGAGAACCCCTCTCACAACTGCTCTAGATTAGCCACTTACCCCAGCTTTACAACGGCTCTGAGTCACTGTTCAGATTTTTGCCTCTTTTTGGCTCTCAGTGCCCCTTTTTATGTTATACCTCATCTGACACAGTCAGCCAGCAACACTGTTTTGCATAATGAAACAGCCCAGCAGAGGGGGTGTAATTCAGGAGTGACAAAGCCTAACACCCACTTTACACAGGTGCAGCTGACTACATATGGTGCAGCACAGCAGGGAGTTGACCCAGCATGTTCCTTCAGCTCTCTGAACCACCCTGTCATCTCAGCTTCACACATTTACTTTTTTGTTGTGCTGTTGCTAAGTGAAGTTGATTTCTCCATCTCGCTACTGCAAGATAGCAGTCTGTGACAAATCTCTGTCTCAAACATAAAGAGAAGGGAACAGTCTCTTGTTTGTAGCTTTCCCTAAATTTTACCATGACCATTCTGTTGGGTGGCTCTCCTCCAATAATCTTTCAGGTTCAGAAGCAAAAGATGTCCTCCAAAAAAATCAACATAGTATTATTCTGTGCTCCTGGACCATCACGTCCTATCGTTCAGCATTCCAAAGCATAAATCTTGGAACACCTTTTAAATGACATCATCAAGACCCAACACAGGGAATTTCTGCTTCCTTCAGTACCAGAGTAAGTCACCCAGCCATCCAGGCATCTCATAAAGCTATAAATGAGACCAGTGCCAGATGAGAGAAAGGGATGGCTTTGTTGTTCTCATGAAAATGAGAATGCAATTCAGACATGAATGGAGAAGAAAGAGAGTGCTTGGTTTCTCCATAAAGATGGTGTGATAATATAGGGCACCAAGAGGCCCTTCCATATTTCTTCTTCAGTGAAAAAGCGAAGGCTGGTGGCTTGTCTGTGCCATGTTGGGCATGGCATGTCTGTACACACACACAAACACACACACACACACACACACACACACGCACGCAAGCAGCAGTGGAGATTCACTGCTAGAGAAGTGGAGCAGGTTCTGACTCAACATCCTACCCTAAAGAGCTGTCTCGCATGTTAGGAGTATTGTTTAGTCAGAGGATGGTAAAAATATTTTATTTATGTTCAAATGTGAACGATGTGTTAAGGCCGTATCCCAGAGCTTATCATCGTTAGATTATATTGGATTCACCCAGTCCTTCCTTTTTCTCCCCATTCATGGAACAAACTAAGGAAAAATGCAGAGATAACAAAAGCTACAGAATTGGCAGTATGGGGTGTATTATGTGTAATAATATAAGCAGCTGAAGCAGCAGCACTGGTGACAGCAGAAGCTTTAAATCTCCAGGATTTTTGCTAGACTCTGAACTTTAGCGATCCATCTCAGGAGGAGGAAGAGTAATAATGCTTCCAGAAGGGAAGAAGAGATGAAGAAAGAGAAAAGGTAGAAGAAATAGGAAATATTCCAGGTTGCCCCTCTGAGAGACAGTTTGTCATCTGGTGATAAACCTGCAACCTCTTATAAACAACCCCCATCATATATTTCTATAGCCTTCATTTCTTTTTGCATTACTGATTGCTCAAAGACTTTTTGTTGTGTTGTTGATACTACCATGAGAATGCACATAAGCTCATCTACAGCTTGGTCTGCAGCAAAAATGCTGCTGTTGCCAGTTTGATAAAAAGAATAATACTGTCGTTAGCCTCCAGAGCAGCCCCACCGTCCCTTCCTCTTCTTTATCTCTCCAGCTTTCTGAAAGAGGTGGCGTGAGGCTAGAGTGTTCAGAACTATGAGCGGTGGCTGAAAGCACCATGCCCCCCACCCTCTCTCTTTTGCCTGAGACTCCACCTCTCCCACCCCCACTCACCCACCAGAGGAAACACCCCACTTGGCCACTGGTCCCCTGTGTACCTCCAGCTCCAGTGCACTGGGCGGGCAGTGTAGCTGGAGCATCCCCCAGCTCTGGGCGAATAGGTGGCTTGGCCAGAGTGTCCTCAGCCCAAGCCTCCTGGGCAGTCACTGTGGCTGGAGCAACCTCAGCTGCAGAGCACTGGGTGAGAAATGCAGGCCCAGCACCAGACAGATAGGCATCATGATCCCAGGCCATGTGCACACCGGCTCCAGTCTGCCTGCCCCAGCTTCTTGGCCAAAGAAGAGCGGAAAGGGATCTGGAAGTATACAGGAGTGGGTCTGGGGTGGGATTGTGGGCAGTGCCATGCCAGGTTGTTTGGAGAGGCGCAGCCTTCCCCTGCCTATGCTATCCGCCACTTATGATTGGAACCATTCAACTTCCTACTGCTGGTATCACCTTTCATTTCAGTCCAATCTGCCACAGCCCCAACAGTGGTTTTCACACCACTGGAGTCAATTATGTAGGAGGTTGTTTAATGCTATTTGCCACATGGAGACTATCTCCCTAGTTCATGGGGATTTAAACCCCCAAAATGAAGTCACTTAATTGACTCACTTCTGGCCGGCAAATGCAAACAGCATCTTGCTGTGCTAGCAATCTGTGAACAGCTTCATATGGATTGATGCAGTCACGCTACTTATTGCACTCAAGTTTCTTTTCTTGACTTGAAGAGGGCAGATCCAATGCAGAGAGACAACATACAGCATAGTTATGAAACATGTTTATCAGCTCATGATGCCACATCAGTCCATACAATAATGTATGGTGTCTTTGGCTAATACATTAAAACTGTTCCATGCTAAATTAAACTTGGCCGTCAGTTACTTCAGGTCTGGTAAGTGAACTATGAATATTCTGACACAGATTACTGGCAGAGCGATCAAAAATGAAGAACTGAAAGCCACATCCTCTGCTTCCCCAACACAGACAGTCCTTTTCCAAGTAATTATTTGACAAGTATCAAACACCTTATTCACTTATGTTTCAAAGGTATTTGACATTACCTGAAAATACAGTAGTGCAATTAGGCAAGTGCTCTATACAAGTAAATGTAGAAAAAAAATACATTCAGATTTTTAGCTGGTATAAATCTATTAACTTCAGCAAACCTCTCTCTTTTACATCAGCTGAGTATCTGCCCCCTTGGGCTTATGAGTGTGTGCATATGTGTGTGTCTGATGGAGAACCCAGTTTTCAAATATGCCCCCTTTAGAGCAACTGGGAATGTGACATGAATATTCAGTACACTGAAGAGCTCAACTGGAACATCCACCTGGGAATATTGGACATCCTAGGGCCTTATTATCTCATCATAGAATCAGATTAACTCCTGGAGTTTTATCCCTGGGAGAGAACACCACCTCTGGGTTTCAAAATCCCATCTTGCTCCTGAACAAACATCATGGAAAACAGCTGTCTAAATATTCCTCTAATAAAAGACAAAAAGAAAATCACCCATGGTTCCCTCTAACCATGTTCTAGATTTTATACAGCCTGAGGGAAATAGGAAAATCTATCTGAAATGTCACCCATAATCTTTTGTATACACATTTATATATTTGGTTATTTCTAGTATGTTTTTTCACATAAGCCCCTTTTGATAAGGGCTACAGGTATTTCCACTATAAGCCAAATCCTTAAAATTACATCCCAGATGTCATCTCTTTCTGGTTACTTTACAGAGTTCAAATGTATTTTGACAAACAGTCTTTCCACAAGAGGTAACGCTGTAAAGACCTTTAATGACAGAACTGTGTGTTCCTTTTGCCTACGTGCATAAATTTGCATAGCAGGTAGTCCAGCAAAACAGCTTATCATCAGTTCATCACCTCTCATCACTGTTAAAAAGAAATGCAAATGGAAAGGAACACCACTTCAGTCACAGCCGTGAAAATTAGCATCCGTGACATGAGCAGGGCTCATTTATGCACTTGAAATTTTAGAAAAAAAAATAAAAACTTGCTATTTTCACAACTGTATCAAACTGTACCTTTGAACCATCATTAAAAAACTGAGCTTCTACTACTCAAGGATAAACCCTAGTTAATATTCATTAACTCTGAACAATCTCTACACAGCAGGCCTTAGTCTACAGAAGTTCTAATTATGCCTTGAATTATTCTGGGCGGTAAGGCTTATTGCACCTTTATTTTGTATTTTTTTTTCTCTCATCAGTATTCCCCTTACGGAGTGCTGCATTGGAGAAAAAGCTGCATTGGGAAGCTTACTTAACATCTGCCCACTCTGCAGGCATGATCCGTAAACACTTATGCAAATGAGTATTTCAACTTCTACGGGACTAGTCATGTGAGTAATGAGCCCACTCCTGTGAGCAAACTCATTTATGTAAGTGTTTGCAGGATCATTCTCTACGTCAAGAACACAGACCAGGAGTAAAATCCTGGTACAACTGAAACCTCTGGCATTGATTTCACTGGGGCCAGGATTTCAACAAAAGCGTACAAGAAGGGAAACTATTGGTGTGATGTAATTCTAGACTACAATAGCTTTGCAGTGAAATAGTTTTAGCTCTGATCAGATTAGCCTTGTTATTTCATATGAACCCTTTGAGCTCTGAAAATTAATAATATCTGCGTATCCTGCAAACAAGCTCACGGGGACATTACAGAGCAGTTTGAACATTACAGAGCAGTATGAAATGTTGAGAATAATGGGGAAAATGTACTCCCCATGATTCTGCAACATCTCACATTTTGGATAGGTGGAGGTTCAAGCACCAAGTAGGTGAAGTATATTTGAAAACAGAATGAAACTACAAAATGTCTTGACCCTTACACATAAAGCTAGGACAGCTGTCATCCCAAATAAATATATAAGGCAACACTAGCTTCAACCAAGTCCTAAGTAAAGGGCATAAAGTAAGGCTTGTTTTAGACTAGTGGACACAAGAAGAATTCCTTCATTCTCTACCTGTCTGTATACATTTCAGAGGCAGAAACAAGAGATAGGCTAGTTATGGTTCAGTTCTGTATACTTTACAAGCAATATTTCAGTACACAATATGTACTATCTGCCCCTTATGCTGTCATGTACACCTGGACAAAAGCAAGAATAGAGTGGATGTAAAACACTGCCTAATAACACGACTAGCATTTTATGCTCACGTTGCACAAGTGCTGCACGGCACTAGAGCATCAGGTTCTTTTAGAAGCATTCTGATTAAATTATCCTTCCTCCCCTGCATCAGGATGGCGAATGCAACTGAAATCTGACCAGTTGCACATAAATAGCCCCTTTCTAGGTCTGGCAGAGTTGTGCGGTTGGTGGGCCTGCGTGAGTATCAAATGGTGATTCTAAAAGTCTGAAAAAAATCACTTCCATTGGTGCCTATTAAGATTATAGCAGAGTTTAAAGGAAGCAATCAAAATCCCACTGAGGTCATTGGAAAGACTCCTATTGACTTCAGGGTCCAGGCTCTAAACAAAGCCCGTTGCGATATTATACGCGTTCTCCCTGCCCAGAGACAGGCATAGAGCTTGCTAGTGGGAAAATGTACATAAACCTGTGACTGGTTAATCTAAACAAATTTTGTAAAGTGCATCCACTACTAGCTGCCCTAAAAATAATCTCTCGAGGCAGTAGCTGAAACTGGTGTAGAGAGGAGATCGTTGTCTCTACAAGTCAGAGAACCCTTAGAAGTCAGAGATCAGTATGACCACAGATCTCAGCACTCAGAGCTTTCAGACCTAAACGGAAACCCCATTTTTCTCCTAACCTGCCCTCAGTATGACATTTAAATAACCAAAGTCCAGTCCCCACTGACTAGAAAGGAAAGGGAAGAGGGAGCACTGAGAGAAATTTATCTTGAAAGATGCACTTATAAATATGGTACCAGAGTGATAGGAAACCACGTGAAAAACCTAAACAGAAAAAAATGAGATAATTAGGTGCATGAAAAAAATATAATGAACCTCACAAGTTTAGGGTCTTTCCACATTTTGTTGTGAATTCTGCAGTATTTGAAATGTTCTTCTTTAAAAACTGAAAGCTTAGAAAATTTCAGAGTTTCTTGGCCAGATCGTCCTGGCCAATGCATAAGGGTATAGCTCCAGGGAAGTATATGCAGCAAAATAGATATGCATTAGCTGAGGAGCTGTCCCTTCTTCTTATCTCTTTAGACACCACTGTCACAATGTAACCTTGTATTCTATTACTCTGCAAACCAGACTTGCAGAAAACTATCACAGAACACAGCAGAAGGAGAAGAAGTTTTCCTTATGCTTTCAAAGCACACATTCACCTCTGGAATGAAACCAGACATGAAAAGTTTTGACTCAAACCATGACTCTTCATTCGCATTACATAAATATATATAAATGGTGTGTATTATAGACATGCATGTACATGTGCTCGCTATTTCCTCTAGGAAAGTAAATTAACAGGCATCCCTTCTATATAACACAGAGAATAGTAACACTATCTAATTACTATCTGATTGCCTTCAGATAGTAAATATCACCATTTTAACAGTGAACACTGATCCATACACACATCCTGCCATACATCCCACTACAAGCTGGGGGCCAGCTGCCAAAGAGCCTCTATGGTGGCCAACCAACCACCTCGATTAGTCAAGCATAGCTTACTGTCTAGAGGCAGCTTTCCAACCCCATCTTCACATGATTTTCCTTTGCCAACCTAAGTCTATACCACATATTCGCTAGTCTTCATAGACAACAAATGCATGAAACAGTTATATTAAAATAAAAGATTTGAAAAGGAAGTCATTATGGAAATTTCTTAAATTTCCGTGCATAAGAAAATATAAAAATGATGACAAAAGTGACTGGGTGAAATGTACACGAACAAATGTTGACTGGATAAAGCGTGGTAGCCAGAAGACGTCTAGGGAAATCTGTTACGAAATTCTGTAAATTTCATCATAAGCGATCAACCTGCATCCTGTACATTTCCCAACTGCTCACTGAGTAAATTAGGTAACTATCTTGCTCAGAGAAAACAAGTTACAAAATGCATTATTTTATCAAACAATGGTTTAGACTTAGTATGTTCTTTCTCTATTCTTAATACTATGATCAGTAGACACTCAGCAAAAATGCTCCCATTGAGAGAGAGTCACACAACGGGGTCTAGTTCTTCTCTGCTTTGCAGCTGGTGGTGTAACTGTAACCCACACTCCTACAGGGTGTGGTTCACTGTCCCATGCAGTGGCACTTAGATCACTTATAGAGAGAGAGAGTTTCCTCTACATCCGTGGTGTCCAACACGCTAGCCACTAGCCACATGCGGCTATTTGGCCACTCTAGTGGCTACTGCTTCAGGACTGGTTGAGCTCTACAACCTTACCTGAGAGCCAGCTGGCTTTTAGCTCAGGTTGTAGAGGCTCTCAGGTTTGTTTCCACCTGTTGAAGTTACATAATCAATGTCCAAACTGAGTGAAAGGTGAGTGAAATGCATCCAAAGTAAGAGTGGCAATGAGGACACAGAGGGTATGTCTAGATTACATGCCTCTTCTGACAGAGGCATGTAAAATAGGCTACCCAACATAGTCAATGAAGCGGGGATTTAAATATCCCCGGCTTCATTAAAATAAAAACGGCCGCTGCGCCGTGCCGGCTCAGTTGCTCAGTTGCCGGCACAGCGCGCGAGTCAAGACGCGGATCGGTCAACAAGGGAAGCCTTTGTCGACTGCTCCTGTAAACCTTGTTTCACGAGGCATCATAGGTGTTCATGGAACTCTTTAACAGAATAAGTAAACTGAAATAGGAAACATAGAAATGTACTTTTAATTTATTATGACATTTATATGGATCACTAGGCACCATTATTCAGTAGTTACCAGTCAATGCATTTTAATTTGGGCCTGATTCTGTCATCCTTCGCTAGGAGGAATCCATGAGTAGCCCTAATAAAATCAGTGGGACTATTTGGTCAGAAAGGCACCCGTTCCATGGGAGTAAAGGTGGTAGTGTTGGGTCCTTAATGAATATATCTCAGAAGAAAATTAAAACCATTTACAAATGAGAAGAGAAGGATTGTCTCATACTTACCTGAAACAATAGTAAAGAAGAGCATTGTCAAGCACATAGATGAACATAATATGTTGGGGAAAGTCAGAATGTTTTCTATAAAGGGAAATAATGCCTTACTAATCTACTAGAATTATTTGAGAGAGGACAGGATCCAGTAAATATAGTGTACTTAGAAAGCCTTTAACAAGGTCCCTCACCAAAGGCTCTTAAGTAAAGTAAGTTGTCACGGGATACAAGGGAAGGTCCTCTCATGGATTGATGACTGGTTAAAAGACAGGAAACCAAAGCTAGGAATAAGTGGTCAGTTTCCAGAATGGAGAGAGGTAACTAGTGGTGTCCCACTGGGGACTGTAGTAGAAAACCAACCCTTTTCAACATATTCATAAATAATCTGGAGAATGGGGTGAAAGGTGAGGGGCAAAATTTACAGAAGATACTAAACTGCTCAAGAAAGTTAAGTCCAAATCAGACTGTGACAAGCTTCAAAACATAAGAACGGCCAGACTGGGTCAGAGGAACAGTCCATCTAGTCCAGTATCCTGTGTGCCGACAATGGCCAATATCACTGGCCGATGCCCCAGAGGGAGGGAACACAACAGGTAATCCTCACATGATCCCTCCTCTGTCACCCATTTTCGGATAAGGATCTTACAAAACTAGGTGACTGGGCAACAAAATGGCAGATACATTTTAATGTTTATAAATGAAAAATAATGCATATTAGAAAACATAATCTCAACTATATGTACAAAATGATGGGAACTAAATTAGTTATTGCTACTATAGAGAGAGCTCTTGGAGTCACTGTGGATAGTTCTCTGAAAACATCCACCCAATATGCAGCAGCACTCAAAAAAGCAAAACAGAATGATTTTAGGAATCATTAAAAAAGAACTAGAGAATAGGACAAAGAATATCTTATTGCCTCTATATAAATCCATGTATGACAACATCTTGAATACTGTACGCAGATATGGTCGCCTCATCTCAAAAAAATATATTGGAATTGGAAAATTTTCAGAAAAGGGCAACAAAATTATTAGGGGTTTGAATGTCTTCTATATGAGGTGAAATTAATAAAACTGGGATTTTTTTCAGAAAAGAGGGGATTAAGGGGGGATATAATAGAGGTCTATAAAATCATGACTAGTGTGGAGAAAGTACATAAGGAAAAGTTATTTTCTTGCTCCCAAAACACAAGAACTAGGGGTCACCAAATGAAATTAATAGGTAGTAGGTTTAAAATAAATAAAAGGAAGTACTTCTCCATTCAACACACATTCAACCTGTGGAACTCCTTGCTAGAGGACATTGTCAAGACCAGGACTTTAACAGGGTTCAAAAAAGAGTTAGATACATTTATGGAGGATAGATCCATAAATTATCTAGGATGGATAGGAACAGTGTCCCTAGCCTCTGTTTGTCAGAAACTGGGAATGGATGACAAGAGGGGAAATCACTTGATGATTACCTATTCTGTTCATTCCCTTAAGGGCATCTGGCATTGGCCACTGTCAGAAGACAAGATACTGGGCTAGATGGATCTTTGGTCTGATCCAGTATGGCTGTTCTTATTTTTTGTCATGTGTCATTTATTTAAAACTTGTTAGTCCTTATTTTAATTTGCTGTCTATAAAATGCATCACAATAATTTAACAGCTAACTGTAAAATGTAAACATTTAACTATAGAGACAAAATGTGAATCAGGAAGGGCTAGATCCAGTGCTCATTGAAATCTGTGGAAAGACCCTCATTTACCTCAATGGTCCATAAATCATATAATAAAAATGGGGGGTTCTCACAGAAAGGCCAACAGAGGTTACAACAGAAAATGCTTCTGATGGACAAGTGTCTTCAGTGATCTTTTAGGACTGACAAGTTAGAAGCTGAGGCATAAACCCATGCCGGGGGAGTTAGTTCTACATGCTAGCAGACACACTACTGAAAGCAGTATGAAGTTGGCTAGGGCTCGCTATAGCGTGACTGGATGTCCTGATTTTATAGGCATAGTTCTGATATTCAGGGCCTTGTCTTATCTAAGTGCCTATTACCCCCCGACACCGCATCCTGATTTTTCACACTGGCTATCTGGTCACCTTACTCGTGAGGACACTTTGTTCAAATTCTGGCACCGCCCAACTGAAGAAAAGTGTGGATATTTTGGATTTTGTCTCATGTTTCATATCTGCCAGTGATAGACAGATTTGAAGGCATTTTATTTTTTTGCTTTGAGAAGGACCAGAATGCACCTAATTATAGGAACTGAAGTTTACTTCCTAGGACAGGACATTCCCATACATCCTACCTTTTCTCTCCCTCCTCCAACTTCAGATCACAGATGTTGAACAATGTGGCATACTAACAATTGACTCAGCATATATTTTCAGGCTGAAAGTATAAACATTTCCAGCAAAGTGCAGCTGACTAAAAGATTGTTAGCCACACACTGTCTCTTTCTTTACTATTATGAAACAGCAATTGCATTTGGGAAAAAATTACACTGTTGGCCCACACTTACCTGCTACATTCATGGTTTATCACAGTCTGAAGAGGGGGACTTATGTGGGTGCTATTATCAAAATAGCAGCAACAACACATTAGTCAACAAACAACACTAGCAGCCTGTTCAAATTTACACCTACAAATTTTGCTCAGTCCATTTACAGTGTGAATGCCAGTTCCATAATAAAGATTCTTTAAACTGAAGCACCTAAACTGAATGTATGCAAACTGAGCCAGAAGATTATAGGAATGGAGCACAAATCAGTGCATCTGAGGCACTATTGTGTATTAGATTTTCCTGTTCAATCTTTTCATAGATGCTACAAAGTCTGTACCATTGCACATGATTTTTTTAAACTGAATGACTGATGTTCAACTCTTTCAAGCATCAAAAACACCCACTTTGCCAATTGTTAAGCATCTCTTTTATTATTGTAGAGCAGTCTCTTACCTTTGGCTTTTGACATTTTTCCTTCTCCGCCACATTGGAAGGTCTTCGCTTCAACATATTAAAATTCAGATTTATCCAGATTAGGAGCAGTTGTCTGACTTTAAGCTAACTCAGTATAACAGTGCAGGAAATATTGAGTGCACTTCAGCAGAATGGTACTTCCTTACACTACTCAGGAAGTGTCTTAACTTTTGTATGGGGGGAGGGGAGGAAAGTACTACATTGTGAGGTGGGGCGCATCATCAACCATCAAGACAGCATCAGCCAAAAGAATGAGCACAGGTCTGAGAACCAGTAGCTCCTGACTTCTCTTCCAACCACAATCACCATTAATTCTTAATAATAATACAGGGACCCTGCTTCTCCCAGACATCTCACCCAGCCTTGCATTGATCATACCAATCAATGCAAGCAGCCCTGGCATAGAGTGGGAGCTCCTGCTATGCTGAAGTGACATTTTTCCTCTATGGATTTGAATATTAACATGAGGAGTGCCCAAAAATAAGTTGGAGAGAGAGAGATATGGCATGTGGGAACCCAAAGACCTCTTTTAAATTCTTTAAAAACAGCTAAGATGCCTAAAGTAGAAAAGAGATGTAGGGTATCCAAACCAGTATCTCATTTTACATTTTCATTTTCACATAATTTGCCAGGGAGACAGAATAAGGCAGCAGAAATCCCCTGGCTTCAGTATCTTGAGGACAGTTGACCAGATTGCCACCCTATAAAAACTTGAACCCATGCAAAACACTGCTGACTACTCGCTGAAAGCTGTAGGAGAATCCAGCAGCTTTAAACATATACCTTCAACAGGATCTCAAATGAAGCTTTTTGCTATAAATGGATAAGCATGGATTTTTTGAAGATTAATTGTAGAGCTGGTCAAAAAATGGATTTTGTATTAAAATTTAGGCAATTAAAATGCCAATGATAAAATCTGTCAAAATTACAAATTTTGAAATTTTCAACCAGCCTTTTATAATTTCATGGTTAGGTTTTGTTTTAATAACAAACTGTAGACAACCGGTCACAGCAGATATCTTCTGGGAATAAAAACTCACAAATCTGGTTAAGCCATAAGCAATGCAGATATTGCTTTGTTCTTGTCTTCCTTTTACAACCGGGTTTGAACGAACCTGAATCCCAAAACAAGTTAAAAGGTGAGAAAAGGCACACAAAATGTTTGTTAAAATCCAGCACGAGGTGCCCAGCTCTCATGACAAGTGCTGCCTTTCTCCTATTCCTGTAAAAATAATTCTAATTTTCCTGATGCATAAATGAGGACAGGAATTAGATAAGGGTGATTACTATATTTTTTAAATGTCCCCTTTCTTCCAGATTAACTATCAAAATAAGGCAGCTCGGATATCAATTTTCAGGTGAGTCATCATTTAATTTTGTTATGCCAACTTCTGTGTCTACAGATGCATGATTTAGGAGACAATGTCAAGTTTGGGTAGCTGGTATGTTGGGCAGATTGGTAACATGTGCTGAAAGAGTCTCAGGAAATGGGGCAACTGAATGGATGCCTGAAGTGTTTCTTTCCAGACTTTCGAAAGACAGGTTTTCTTTAAAAGACGCAGAATGTCTGTGAAGACAATGCATTATCATTCTTGCATGTTGGCTGGACTCCAGTGAAATACGTGTGCAAGAGGAACAAAAGACTTCTGTTTACATATTCTAATCAGGAAGCAACAATAAAGGAGTATGAGGGGTAAGATATCCATCCTCATACAAATGATAGCAACACCTGAAAAGTCAATTTAGATTGAAACACATTACCATAAGGGTTGAACTCACCCTGGTAACTTAGTAATTACATATTTTGCTGTAATTAAACCATTTTTTCTTTATAAACGTATTATGGCATTGGATTGCGTTTCTCTTTAATCTTTTAAGCTATATGCAAACTTTAGAATTAAATCAGACTGCACTGATCATTAGACTGTGATTCTGTCCACTGTTTAAATCTTCATGATGAATAAATGGGAACTCATCTGATATGAGTAATAGATGAGCTTCTCTTCTGTAGCATATTTATTGTTAAACAGGACGAAAGAGGCCTTTGCAAGAAATATAGTCTCCACCCATATCTATTTCTTTTCCTCATTCACAGACGAGACAAATTATAACAGCTTGAAGGCTGACCTGATTATCATCTTGTCCTTGAAAGGTTGATACATACATTAGTTTTAGAAACTGCCAGAGGAGGGGGAAAAATCCAAAGGTAACATTAAATGCACTTAATTTAGTAAACCAGTATATTTAAAAGAGGTTCCATTTGACATTTAAAATAACAGGTGTGGTAATAGAATACTTCATGATTATAGCCTTTCAATTGGATATCCCCAAAATACCCAATATCCCCATACTTTTGCTATAGATCTGATAAGAAGTATTGAAAACCTTATGTACCCCATACAAAATATACACCAACTGGAAAAGTGGTATGGTGAAGTCAATAAGGGTATGTCTACACTAGCCCCCTAGTTCGAACTAGGGTGGCTAATGTAGGCTTTCGAACTTGCAAATGAAGCCCGGGATTTAAATATTGCAGGAGGAGTAACAGTTAATCCGAACTAAGGACTTAGTTCGGATTAACTTCTGACTGCCGCGTGTAGCCGCGGGCAGTCAGTTCGAACTAAGGGGATTTAAAAATGGCGCCCGCCCTGGAACATGCAAATGAAGCCCGGGATATTTAAATCCCGGGCTTCATTTGCAAGTTCGAATGCCTACATTAGCCACCCTAGTTCGAACTAGGGGGCTAGTGTAGACATACCCTTACTTGCTTACGTCACAGTCAGAGTGCACCTTGTTGCACTCACATTGTGTAAAACCTTGGGAAGGGATTTCTGGTCTCAGTGGAGAGGGCTTAAATGTCACCAGTTTCAGCCTTATCAGTGGAGCAACACTGGCATGTAACGTGGTAGAAAAAGACCCAAAACCTCAAATATATCTCAGGACGGGACTCTAATGCAAACAATAAGTGCTCTCAGAAGAGCAGGACAAATGCTATTCCCTGACCCATGGAGCACTGACTTGGCATGCTCCCAACCTCTGCTACCCTAAGTGGAGAGTGAAATATCAAGAGTGTATGTCAAACTTCAATCCCACATAGTACCGTCATGAACTAAATGGCCATGCCAGCCACTCTTGTGTGATCTCAGTTTAGAACCAACACTGGCCAAAGGAAAAATACTTTATTGAATATGATGAGGGAATGATTCTCAAAGAGAACAGCTACAGGATGTTTCACATATACCTTTTATATAGCTTTGAACTGCATAGATGAGATTTCTTTTCTGTTTCTTTGAGTCTAAGCCTTCCTTTTAGGAAAATTCCCAAGTGAGCTGTGGGTTTGTGTTGTAAAGTGGGTAGCCAGTTTCCAGTAATGATTCCACACTTATGATTTCTGATGCAAGTATGTCACTGGTAGATTTCCTGTGAGATTATTGTAATCAGAGCCCTGCTTCCTGTATGTGTAACAGACAATAAATCTTCCAGGGGGATTCTGGTGTGGTTTTAGGTATATGTGGATACAGCAGAGACCTTGTAAATATAGATGGACCTTTAAAAGCTAGAATGCAATGTTCATGTCTAGGACATCTCAGTCGATTACATTAGTGAATTCTGGGATTACTAATCAGCTACCTGAGTGTTTTATATAGGTAAATTGCATGACTATACATGAATTGGCTTATAATATACAAGCTATTGCATAAGTTGTAAGAAATGTCTTTACAAATATATTGAAAGAATGAGGACCCAAGGTTGTGATGCACTGCAGATATACTCACGGGGAAGGCCACACAAATATAGCACTTTAAATAAAAGATCTGCTGTAAAAATGTGCAGATGCTCAGTGTTAATCTAATACACAAGATATAGCATGTTTCATTCTGCAGCTTGGAAAGCAGCTTACCGTGCAAGCACTAGCAGTGCAGTTGGGGATTGTTCAGGGTACCTACATGATGCTCCTGGCCTGCCTCTCTCTGATTAGAATCAAGATCAGCAAAAGTAAATGCTCTGATTAACTCTAATGCAGCCTGCTGTCAGGAAACTCTTTGCAGTCTGAGCCATTTTTTTCTACTAGTAAACATCTCATGTTAAATTTCTCCATGGATGTCAGAATGTCAAGCTGACATAGTTACATCTTTAGAACAGCTGTTTAAATGCTACCATGAAAAAGAATAAAAGGAATACACTCCCTATAGTCTCTTGCAGAGCTTTAATTTCATTTGGCCTACAAGGAGGAGGGTATTTCTTCTGTCCCCTTACATGTAGTTTCAGGTGGGCAGGATGAAAATTTGGGACAATCACTTTTGAGTCATGTTAACATATAGACCCAGTTAGCTTCATCAAGAGAATAACAAGGGCTAGAATGTCTTAAGGATAGCCACGCTCAAAGAAGACACTTGGGCTGATACTTATGGTTTGTTATTGTTTTTGAGTGAAACTCCATGAAGGGATGAGTAAGGACACTAACTAAGGATGTTAAGAGGCGGGTAATTCACTAATTATGTAGTCGATACATTTTTTATCAACTACACAATTAGTCAATAAGGAAAGGCTTGCTTAGTCATGGCTCACGTTGGGTCCAGGAGCTACCCCCGCTGTGGCTCTGCAGGTTAAATGTAGTAAGGACTGGGCACACAGGCAGACCAGCTCTTACCACATTTAAAATGCAGAGCCGCACCAGGGGTAGCTCCTGGACCAGCACAAGCCAGGATTGAGCTAGGCTCTCTCAGTCCTGGCTCACACCAGGTCCAGCAGCCCCTGTCCATGAGGCTTCCTGCTCCTCACAGGGACCCCTGCAGACAAGGGCTGCTGCCAGAACAGCCTGGTCCCGCTGCGAGCAGAGGCTGCTTCACAGCAACCTCTCCTGCCCCCCTACCGCATTGCTGCCTCTGATAGAGGCAGCAGCACGGGGGGGAGACAGGTGGCACTGCAGAGATGGTGCTGGAGGAAACCGGCTTGTAAGCTGGCTCCCCCCAGCACCAGCTCCTGTCCCCCACTTGCTGCCTCTACAGAAGCAGCAATGGGTGGGGGAACACGTAGTCAAGTAGTTGACTCAACTACCCAATAAACCTAGGCTTGTTGGGTCGTCAACTACTCGCTATTCGCTTACATCCCTAACACTAACTCAGAATATGTATGTGTTCTGTTCATTAAGGGAAAGCAATTCAGGCTATTAACACATATTGCCTTTCCCCTGCATCCCCAACAAACAATCCAGGGATTTTATTTATTTTTGGTTCCAGTTTCTCTTAAGTGTTGTGATTCCTCTTCCTATTGCCTACTCCCCCTCACCCTACTCAATACTCTCTTTTTTTGCACCAATTTTGTGGCTCTGCCCCTGCATACCTTTTCCTACATGGTCCTTTATTAGCCCACACTCCCTCTTGTGTATCATCCCCCCGTTTTACTTTCCAATCCTCCTTCCCATCTCTCAGAGATTGTCCTACATCCCTCATATTACTGATACCAGAGAAAGAGAAGAGAAAGCAGGCTTGGAATCTATTGTCCTACATCTTTAGTGGCTGAACTAGGCAAGGTCTACACTAAGTGGAAAAGTCAGACTAAGGCATGCAACTCCAGCTTTGTGAATAGCGTAGCTGGAGTTGATGTGTCTTAGTTCGACTTACCATGGAATCACCTTTGCAGGGGGTCAACAGGAGAAACTCTCCCATTGACTTCCCTTGCTCCTCACAACCCTATAGAGTTCGAGAGTTGACGGCAGTGCGATCAGCGGTCAATATAGTGTGTCCTTACTAGACCCACTAAATCGATCCCCGGGAGATCAATCTCCACATAGTCTCCCAGTAAGTGAAGACAAAGCCTGAAATGGCACAGCTACTACTCCCCTCCCATGCACATACTGCTTGATCGGCTTCCGCAACCTTGTGTGTGAAGGGAGGTCTGCTGTTCTTTTCATCCAGCCCTGTCTGGCTGGTAATCAGCTAAGAATGGAATGCAAGTGCTTCAGAGCCACAGGCAAGAAGAGTCAGCTACAGGGTAAGGTCCTTTCACTGTGGAAGCAGCAGGGTCACCTTTAAGCCTGTGATGACACAGCAAAGCTAAAGCGCCACATTTGTATGCAGCAGCAAACTTTTAGGGGTTTTACACACTAGCTAGAAGAACACTAAGGTTCTGAAGTCACGTATTCAAAAGTTAGGAAACGACAGTATTAAGGTAGCCTGTGCAAACTTGATTTGATTCCTTTGTGCTTATGCATTTATACATTCATATTTTTTCCCCACCGGACCCCTGCCTCATTCAAGGCACAAGACGAACCTGCTCTGGGGATGAATCAGAGTTGTGTAGTAAAGGAAATAGTTGTTTGTAGGACCCCTTCCTCATTGTGATACCAGTTTTATGTCAATGAGGCAAGCTCTATGGTAATGCAGGAAGTACTGTGGTATTTATATGGCCCCTGCATCACTGAAAAATCTGACGGCCTCAAAATCTAGAATGTATTTATTCTTACAATATTCCTGTGAGGTAGGGAAGTGCTATTTTAATTTTACAGGTGGACATTGGAGGTTCAGAGAAGAAGTGGCTTGCCCAAGGACATACAACAAGTTTGCGGAATTAAGCTCAGGCCTTGTGAGTCCTAGGCTAGTGCCTTAAACACTGAATGCTGCCCTGGAGAATTGGAATCTAACCCTGTCCTGCCAGAGGTCTTATGTGATGTTAGACAAGTCACCTGAACCAAACTCTTCAAGGATGGTCATTAATAGTTCGTTCCTCAATTTCTGGGAACCCAATATGAGATCCTGCATTTAATTTGCAAAAGTGCTGAGCATTCTCAGCTGAAGCTGAATTGATGCAACTGATGCGGTACTTGGAACATAAAATCTTGCCCTAGGTGTCTTAAACTAGGCACTTAAATTAAGTGGAGACTTTTGCTCTTTTCCACCTTCACAGATCCTGTTGCAAGACTGAAGCCTTAAACTGTAAACATTTTGAGGCAAGGACTGTCTTGTGAGTTTGTACAATAGCTAGCATTATAGTTGAGACCACTGTGTATCACTTCAATATACATGTGATGTATTCATTTTTATGGAGTTTTCTCAATATTTTATGTTGAATTACAAATTGTTTTTAATAAAATGAAAAAAGAATTAAAACGCTAATGAAAATCTAAATTTAGAAACCAATAAATAAAAACAAAGCATAGCCAATGATTTTAAATTATCGTAAATATCCCATACCTACCTTCTCCCACTCACTCTCACTACTTCTTGTACAAAATTAAACTCAATTTGTAAGTACAGATGACCAAGAAGTTGCAACATTTTCTGATTAATTTGGTTTTCTCTTCTTCTCATGAACTAGATGCTATCAGATTATTATTTCCTCAAGCTCAACTTTACTCAAGTGAATTTTGTCTGCACAATTGTTTGATCAACTGTTCTCTGAATTTTAGTAATTTGAGCTAACTTGGTTAGTTAAGATTGATCAGCTTAATTACAGACTATCACTTCTTTTCTCACAGTCGATAAAAGTTTAATTACACTTACAACGTGAATATTTGTCTGCGCAAATCTTAAATTTGCTTTACATACATATTAGAGCAAGCAAATTTAATATTCTCTTTCCTGGCACTGTTTTTCAGTTGATATTTTTGTCCCTTTCTAAAACAAATGCAAAGCCAACAACATTCAAGTTACATTAAGAAATTAAACAAAACAAGCTCACATATCCCTAGCTGGAATTAAATTTGCCCTGGTTTAGGAGGTTGTCAGAACATCAGACCTTCTTACACTAGAAGATCTTTATGCATATTAAATATACAGTATCTATTACACTGATGCCCTTACATTAGTGTTCCTGATGTTGTCCTGGCATTGGAAATCCTCTCTGCACCTCTCACACCATTGCTCAACAATGATATTATGTGGCTTCTCCTACATTTCTAAATTGGCTCTGCAGGAGAGATGCAATTCACAATACGGTCTTTTTTTTTCCAATTTATGGAGCACCTGTCCTAAACCACAGATTTAGGTCTTCTCTTTTTGAGGAAACAGATGTGACTTAAAGAGCAACAGCATTCAGACTATTTTGGATAAAGGTGGGGAATGAAAAGACTGTTCTTGGAAATGCCTTTCCACCAACCCTTACCCTTCTAAATGAGAGGGCAGATAGTTCAAGTGACTCCCGACAGCTGTGATACTAATATACTAAGATCTTTGTACTGCACTCTCTTATTGATGGAACAAAGCACGTGCTTTAAATTAAACATTGATACTTCGTAAGTGTCAGAAGGGTAGCCACATTAACCTGTAACTGAAAAAACTTAAAAAATGGTGAGTGGTCTTGTTAGTCTCTAAGGGTATGTCTACACAACAAAGTTATTTTGAAATAACAGCCGTTATTTCGAAATAATTTTACTAGCGTCTACACAGCTAAACCGCTATTTTGATATTAATTCGAAATAGCCGAGGGCTTATTTTGAATTTGGTAAACCTCATTCCATGAGGAATACTGCCAAATTCAAAATAGCTATTTCGAAATAAGTGCTGTGTAGACACTTATATCGAAATAGGGGGCCTCCAGCCTTCCCAGGGTGACCTGGTGGCCACTCCAGCCTCAACCAAGAACACTCCTCTCCCTCCCTCCTCCCCGGAGACCTTAAAGGGGTTGACTCTGGCCACAGTTCCTGTGCCAGCTCCAAGCCTGCCAGCCCAGAGCCAGCAGTCACTGCCCCTTACCCAGTGGCCCCAAAACATGAGCCTGCAAGCCACTGGCAGCCAGCCCTCCACCGCTAGCCAGGAGCAGTCTGCCAGCTCCCAGGAGCCTGCTAGGGCCCGGAGAAGGCAGGTGTCTTCCTGTCCAGGGTGGAGGTCAGGTTTGGGGGGGATTCAGGTTTGGGGGGGATGCCCCCAACATCCATGATCTCCGCACTAGATGGAGGAACATGGCCGTCTATGGCAGGATAGCTGCCAGCCTGACAACCAAAGGCCACATGCGATCCTGACAGCCCCCCGATGGACCTCCTGGATGGCAGCCTGCAGCAAGTGCAGTCAGGCTGATGGCAACGACCCCACGAGATGCACCGGCGTGCCCACGGACAGGTCTGGTTCCATGTTGCAGAGTGCTGTGGTGTCCCAGGTGAGGGCAACCAGAATACGCAGAGACAAAATGCTTTGCTGTCCCTCATTGAGGTAGGCAAGCAAGCAGGGAAAGCTGAGAACCGGCTGTGTCGGGGGGGCGGGGGCGGAAGGGGAGGTCCCTTTAAGCACGGGCCTCAGATAGCCTCAGGCAGCAGCCACACAAAGTAACTCCTGACCTGATCCCCTGCCGCACCTGGTTCCGGCCAGCCTTAAATGTGATTCAGCATCCACTCAGTGTGGGTGTGCTATTTTGAAATGCATTTTGTGTGTAGACGTGTTATTTTGAAATAACTATTTCGAAATAAGATATTTCGAAATAACGCTGTAGTGTAGACATACCCTAAGGTACTGCAGGACTATTTGCTGTTTTTTAAGTTTATTCATACTTCATATTACTGCACTGTAGTACTTGTGCACATTCTTAAAGCCTGGGACGTAAAGACATGCTTACAGTTAAACATATACTTCAGTGTAGTCCTGAGTAAATAGATGGACTTACTGAAATGCTTTTCTGAGTCAGTGCTTAGGCGCTTTACTGAACCAGAGCCAGAATTTTCAGCACTTTGCAGGCCTGAACCTTAATATTCTGATCCTGCCACTGACTGTAATTAGCCTGGCGTCACATCGAGCCATGAGTGTAAAACTTACCCCTGTGCAGAGGGACAAGTTGCAGCAGTTAAGCCCTCTGTACACAGGTGAACTGTATCTAAAAAGACAGGCTGTCATAGGAAGATAAGCCATAAATGGTGCGGGCTCATTGGTCAAAACCCTAGCACTAGCCCTAGGAATTTCATGTATTAGCAAAGCATAACATCCAAAGGTAGAGGTGTAATTCTTTAAAAGAACCACTTCATTTCACAAAATCAGAGGCAAGGTGATCTACCATAAAAAGACTGTTCTTCTGAAAAATCCCCCCAAAAGTCAAGTAAAAATATACAGGACTGACAACAGAACGTGATCCAGGGAAGGGCAGTATTACAATAGCATATGTATGTAAAATACTAGCTAGACAACATTTAATTTTCTTTTGCGTATGCATCAGTGCATCATTTTGACAATTCTAGAAGATGCCAAGGGAAAGTTGTGCTTTCTATTGGCAGTACTTTGTCAGCAGCTGCACTTAGTTTAATTAAAATGTGACTATCAATCATGCTTTGAGCAGCAGGCATTAGTCCTTTTTTATTTTTTAAATTGCAAATTTTCATAACATTGACAAAGAGAAAACACATGAAATGCTGAATTTCCACATAACACTACTAACAGTAATATTCCCCTTTAAATAGATCCATGACTGCAATCCAGGAATTACTTGCCTTTCTTTCTGACTGTGGCTCAGGAGAACCAAGTAACAATGGAGGAAACAAAGCCAGCAGATCTGGTAACAGAGGCAAACAGAAACTTCCCCTTGTAAGAAGCTGCCAGTGAAACTGTACAACATATATTAGTTAATTTATTTAAAAAATATACTCTCCTAAGTGTAATTATATTTTAGCAGCACCAGCAATAAAAATATCTAAAACATATTCCTGGAATGTAAAAGAAAAGGTCTAATCTCAGTAATTTACATACATACCTACCAAGAAATTGAATTTCTAGGGCTACCATATTGGAATTTTCAAAAAAGAGGACACCCCTGAGAGGGAGTATATCTGTATCATTAAATGTGTTACATTAAATTCATTAAATATGAGTTGGTAGATACTGATACAGATACACTCCCTCTCAAAGGTGTCCTCTTTTTTGAAAGTTCAAATATGGTAACCCTAAATGGTAAATGTGTCTACGTCCCCTAGCTGTCTCTGAAAATCTCAGCATGGTATTTAAAAACACTGAAAACCATAAGATGAGATTCACCCTGGTGATGAGGGATGTGCACCTGAGCTTCAGCATCCCCTAAATCTCACAGTGGAGTTGTGGGGACAACATAATCACAGAGGGAGTCCCTGTGCCCTTATGGACCAATGCAAAAGAAGATGTAGCCTGTCGGACCCATAATGACTGTGCAGATAAGTCACTAGATAGGTGATATAGAGGAAAGTCATCAAACATTCAAGCTCTGATGCTTTAATAGTGCCTACAGAGATATATTACAGTGTATTACCCATCAATGGTGGGGGGTGAGTTTCTTCCTCCCTGTTACGCACTTATTTCCTGGCACAGAACCTAAGTAAACCAGGCTTTGTGTGTTAAGTGGTGATCTGCACTCTTTTTCTGTATTCTGTTGAACTGAGCCAAAAAGCATTTATAAACTTATTACTACTAGAACTTCTTAAACACACACCGATATGCAGCAAAAAGCAAGCTCTACAGATATCAAAGCACTGGAAAGATTAAAGCTATATGAAACTCAGTAGTTTCTGTTTGCTCAGTTCCTGCAGATCTTTGGTTTCAATTCTGATGGGTTCACTTAAGACCTTATTTTCTGATTCAAGTTTTAAAGAACCCTGAACTGTAGCTGAATCAGTAACAACTCCTTATTTTTCATGCATTTAATTATCCAAACCACGTAAAGCCCACACATTTCACATTTAGGTATAAATCAGCCCCATTCCTCACATTGTCAGAACACCTTAATAACATTTCTGAGAGTCCTCGGATGTGTTTTGAGTTTGGAATGTGCCTTTGGACTGTGCAATAGACATTCTAGCCCATGTCATACCCTGCTCCCACCAACCCACCATTACATGACGGCATTCGTCATTTAATTTTGTGGCTAGCTGAACACAGGGCAAGAGGCTGAGTTGAAAGAATGAGGGTTTTCATAAGGAATGGGGGAATTTAGCTAGGATTTTAGGGGATATGAATAAAAAGCACTTATCATTATGAGTCTGTAGAGAGGCGTTCATCTGGAATTAAGAAAAAAAACTAGCTAGAGGGACAGTGAGGATAATTTCTACCCACAAACAAACTCCTTGAAATAAGCATGGCACAAAAAACGCAGTTCATATGCCTAACATCATCTTGACTGTTTTCTCTGTTGTAGCCCTTGCAAACCCACTTCCTCAGATTGTGCATCTTTTAGATTGTAAGATGATTTGGGCAGAGACTGTGAGCCAGATTCTCAGCTGATATAAATCAGCATAGCTCCTATGGAACCACAGATTTACACCTGATGAAAATCTGGCTTTTTTCATGAGTAGATCTTAGCTTGTTTTGGGTGTTACTCTAATAAAAATAAGTTATAGCCACAACTCAGAAATATTGGCTACTTCCTGAAATTGGAATAAACTATGGTTTACATAGAATCATAGGGCTGGAAGAGACCTTAAGAGGTCAAGTCCAACCCCTTGCCCAAAGCAGGACCAACCCTAATTATATCATCCCACCCAGAACTTTGTCAAGCCGGGACTTAAAAACTTCTAGGGATGGAGATTCTACTACCTCCATAAGTCATTCATTCCAGTGCTTCACCACCGTCCTAGTGAAATAGTTTTTCCTAATATCCAACCTAGACCTCCTCCACTGCAACTTGAGACCATTGCTCCTTGTTCTACCATTTGTCACCACTGAGAACAGCCTCTCTCCATCCTCTTTGGAACCTCCCTTCAGACAGGCAAAGGCTGTTATCAAATCCGCCCCCCCCCACCACTCTTCTCTTCTGCAGACTAAATAAACCCAAATCCCTCAGACTCACCTTATAAATTATATGCTCCAACCCCCTAATCATCTTCATTGCTCTCCACCGGACCCTCTCAAATGCGTCCACATCCTTTCTGTAGTGGGATGGATGCAGTACTCCAGATGTGGCCTTGCCAGTGCTGAATTAAGGGGAATAATCACTTCTCTAGATGTGCTGATAATGCTCCTCCTAATGCATCCACTATAATCCTCAGGTCCTTTTCTGCCAAACTGCTGCTTATCCAATCAGACCCCAACCTGTAACAGTGCTTGGGATTCTTTCATCCAACCAGGCATCGAGCCGTTGATCACTACCCACTGAGTACAACAATCTAGCTTGCTTTCTATCCACTTTACAGTCCATTTATCCAATCCATACTTCCTTAACTTGCTGGCAAGAATACTGTGGGGGACCATATCGAAAGCTTTGCTCAAGTCAAGGTATATCATATCCACTGACTTCCCCATGTCCATAGAGCCAGTTACCTCATCATAGAAGACAATCAGGTCGGTCAGGCATGACTTGGCCTTGGTGAACCCATGTTGACAGTTCCTGATCACCTTCCTCTCTTTCAAGTGCTTCAAAATGGATTCCTTGAGAATCGTCTCCATGATTTTTCCGGGGACTGAGGTAAGGTTGACCGGTTTGTAGTTCCCTGGATCGTTCTTCTTCCCTTTTTTAAAGATGGGCTCTACATTTGCTTTTTTCCAGTACAGGAGGCCCCCAACTTGCGATGCGATTGGTTCTGGGGGAAGCGTCGCAAGTCAGGGGCATCATAACTCGGACCTGCACCGTCAGTGCAGGTGCCGTGCGCTGTCGTAAATATGGGCCAAGGATGTAAGTTGGGGGGTTCCGGCCCCTTCTGCACTTACAAAAATAGTTGTAAGTGTGGGGGGTCAGAACTTGGGCAGTCGCAAGTTGGGGGCCTCCTGTAATGCCTACTTCTTTAGTTACACAATGCACACTTCTTTAGTTATGCAATTTTAAAGCACGTGGATCGAACGGAGATTGCTCTTAGAGGAGAGTCCATTGATGGAGATTCTCTAGGTTTTAGCCAGAAAGAGAGGAGGGGAGATGATAAAGTATGGGCCAGATTAGAGAAGAAACAATCACATATACAAGAATCTAATACATCAGGCCAGGGCAGACAAATAAACAGTGGCAATTTTTAAAAGTGCTTCTACACAAATGCTAGAAGTCTAAATAATAAGATGGGTGACCGTGAGTACCTCGTATTAAAGGAGGATATTGACATAATAGGCATCACAGAAACCTGGTGGAATGAGGACAATCAGTGGGACACAATCATACTGGGATAGAAAATATATCAGAAGGACAGAATAGGTCATGCGGGTGGCGGAGTGGCACTATATGTGAAAGATAATGTAGAATCAAATGAAGTAAAAATCTTAAATGAATCAACATGTTCCATAGAATCACTATGGATAGTAATTCCATGCTCTAATAAGAATATAACAGTAGGGATATATTATCGACCACATGACCAGGACAGTGATAGTGACGTTGAAATGGTAAGGGAGATTAGAAAGTCTATCAAAATTAAAAACTCAATAATAATAGGGGATTTCAATTATCCCCATATTGACTGGGTACATGTCACCTCAGGACGAGATGCAGAGATAAAATTTCTCAGTGCCTTAAATGACTGCTTCTTGGAGCAGCTGGTACAGGAACCCACAAGGGGAGAGGCAATTCTCAATTTAGTCCTGAGTGGAGTGCAGGATCTGGTCCAGGAGGTAACTATTACAGGACCACTTGGGAATAGTGACCATAATATAATAACATTTAACATTCCTGTGATGGGAAGAACACCTCAGCAGTCCAACATTCTGGAATTTAATTTCAAAAAGGGGAATTATGCAAAAATGAAGAGGTTAGTTAAAATTAAAAGGTACAGTGACTAGAGTAAAATCCCTGCAAGCTGTATGGACACTTTTCAAAGACACCATAATAGAGACCCAACATAAATGTATACCCCAAATTAAAAAACATAGTAAGAGACATAAAAAAGAGCCTCCGTGGCTTTACACTCATGTAAAAGAAGCAGTAAGAGATGAAAAGGCATCTTTTAAAAAGTGGAAGTCCAATCCTAATGAGGTAAATAGAAAGGATCATAAACACTGCCAAATTAAGTGTAAAAATGTAATAAGAAAAGCAAAAAAAGATTCTGAGGAACAGCTAGCCAAAAATTCAAAAAATAATAGCAAAATGTTTTTTAAGTACATTAGAAGCAGGAAGCCTGCTAAAAAAACAGTGGGGCCCTTGGATGATCGAGATACAAAAGGAGCAATCAAGGACAATAAAGCCATTGTGGAGAGACTAAATGATTTCTTTGCTTCAGTCTTCAGGGCTGAGGATGTTGGGAGATTCCCAAACCTGAGCCATCCTTTGAATCTGAGGAACTATCATTAGACGAGGTTTTGGAACAAATAGAAAAACTTAACAGTAACAAATCACAGGGACCAGATGGCATTCACCCAAGGGTTCTGAAAGAACTCAAATGTGAAATTGCAGAACTATTAACTATGGTTTGTACCCTAGCCTTTAAATCAGCTTCTGTACCCAAGGACTGGAAGACTGCTAACATAATGCCAATATTTAAAAAGGGCTCTAGAGGCAACCCTGGAAATTATAGGCCAGTAAGTCTGACATCAGTACCGGGCAAATTAGGTGAAACAATAGTAAAGAATACAATTGTTAGACACATAGAAGAACATAATTTGTTGGGCAAAAGTCAACATGGTTTCTGCAAAGGGAAATCATGTCTTACTAATCAATTCGGGTATGTCTACACTACAAAGTTAATTCGAAATAACAGCAGTTATTTCGAATTAACTTCAATAGCGTCTACACAGCCAAACCGCTATTTCAAAATAAATTCGAAATAGCGGAGCACTTATTTTGAATTTGGTAAACCTCATTCTACAAGGAATAACACCAAATTCAAAATAGCTAATTCGAAATAAGTGCTGTGTAGACACTTATTTCGAATTAGGGAGCCTCCAGCCCTTCCAGGTTTCCCCTGGTGTCCACTCTGGGCACAACCAGGAAAACTCTTCTCCTCTCCCTCAGCCCTGGGGCCCTTAAAGGGGTAGAGTCTGGCCACTGGGCATGTGCGAGATCCAGGCCTGCCAGCAGCCACAGCCCCTCACCCAGTGGCCACACAATGCCATCCAGTGGCAGCCAGCCATCCACCGCCCAGTCCCCCAGCACCTAGGGGCCAGCCAGGGGCTGTAGACAGCGTGCACCCTCGTGGACTAGTGTGGAGATCATGGACCTCATTGAGGTTTGGGGGGAGGCCCCCAACGTCCATGATTTCCGCACTAGGTGGAGGAACCCCACATAGCGGCCACCATGGCCAGGAAAGGCCATAGGCGCAGCCAGGAGCAGGTGTGCCTCAAAATTAAAGAGTTGCAGCAGGCATACGCCAGGGCCACCAGGGGCGGCGCCACAGCAGGGGCTGACACCTGCCCCTACTTCCCCGCCCTCGACTGAATCCTGGGGGGCGGGGCAGTCTGCGCCAGCCCGGGAGGCAGTGAGCTGGGTGCTGAGGACCCTGACCCGGGCACAGCAGAGGGGCCACCACCAGCTGTCCCGGCACCAGAGTCAGCAGGGTCATCCAGGGAGGCCATACCAGGTGAGTGCCAGCATTGTCCCCTGCCCGGGGGGAGGCGGGGAGGGAGACCAGGGACCGCGCGTGTGGGCCATGCCTCCCATGGATCACGCAGCCACCTGTGCACATGCGAGCATGTGCCATGCCACCCTTGGGCAGGTGGCTCCAGCTGCGTGACACCCAGGGGCCGTGGCCTGATAGGCACACGCGTGTGTGAAGAGACCTGACATGCTCCCAACCCCGGGACAGGACCCAGCAGGATGCCCTCCCTTCACACACCCCCTCTACACAGAGGCAGGGGACAGCTTCCCCCCAGCCTTGGCCGCACTATACACGGCACAGGGGCATGGGTGCGGTCTTGGGGCAGCTCCCACTCCCGGGGAGAGCCAGACATCCTGACCATGGCCTCTGTGCAAGCACGTCAGCTCTGACGGTGCAGGGCACAGTCATCCTCACGTCGCAGGGTGCTCTAGGCATCATCCACTGCATCCCCAGGGAGAACTGACCACCCCCTTCTTTCTCCACGGCTCGTGCAGGGCGCACCACCCCGCCTCGGACATGCTCCCGCACCCGAGGGCTCCTCCGGACCACCAGCACGTGGCAGGGGTACCGGGAACAGCACCAGGAGGCCCTACGAGCCCTGCAGCGTACCATCCAGGGCTGGGTGCAGGAGGACCTGCAGTTCTGCCGGGAGCAGCTTGCCCAGGACCGTGCCATGTACTCACACCTGCAGGCCCTGCTGCACAGCGTGCTGCCCCGTGATGCCCCAGCGCCTGCTGCCCCCCCAGCTACTGTTCCTCTTCCTACTCCTGCCCCCCCTCTACCTCTCCCTCCTCAACCTCCACACCCCCCACCTCAACCTCCACACCCTCCTCCCCATCCCCCCGGGGATGCCGAGGCTCCCGCACCCGCCGTGCTGGGATACATGTGGCCTGACGAGACCCCCACCCCTAAGCGCTGAGCTTCCCCTCCCGCTTCTTCCCCTTGCTTCCCCCTTCCAGCTCCCTCCTCCCAGTTTTCCCCCTCCCCCCTACCCACCCTCTCTTTTCCCCTCTCCCGCCTCCCTTCCCCAGTCTCCCCAGAGTTTCATTCCCCCTCCCTAGTTTTGTTAAATAAAGACAGTTCGTGTTTATGAAAGGACGTGTATTTTATTTGACATCAGGAAGGGGGGCTAGGGAGGGGTAAGTGGAAGGACGTGAAGGAGGAATGGGGCACGAGCTCCCGGTGGGGAGGACCGTGATGGCTCTGCGGGCTCCTTGGGGTGGACACTCTCCCGCAGGGCCTCCTGGATCCTGACAGCCCCCTGATGGACCTCCCAGATGGCAGCCTGCAGCAAGTGCAGCCGGGCTGATGGCAACAACCCCACAAGATGCACCGGCGTGCCCAGGGACAGGTCTGGTTCCATGTTGCAGAGTGCCGTGGTGTCCCAAGTGAGGGCAAGCAGAGCACTCCGAGACACAAATGCTTTGCTGTCCCTCAGCGAGGTAGACGAGCAAGCAGAGAAACCTGAGAACTGTCTGTCCTGGATGGGGGGTAGGGTCCCTTTAAGCACAGACCTTGGATAGCCTGAGGCAGTAGCCCCACACACTGAGTCCGACCCTGATGCCCTGCTGGCACTGGTTCCGGCCAGCCTTACCTTCAATTTACGGTCCACTCAATGTGGACGCACTATTTTGAATGAGAAAAATGCTATTTCAAAGTAGATTTTGGGTCTAGATGCATTATTTCGAATTAGCTTAATTCGAAATAGCGCTGTAGTGTAGACATACCCTTAGAGTTCTTTGATGGGGTCAACAAACATGTGGACAAGGGGGATCCAGTAGAGATAGTGTACTTAGATTTTCAGAAAGCCTTTGACAAGGTCCCTCACCAAAGGCTCTTACGTAAATTAAGTTGTCATGGGATAAAAGGGAAGATTCCTTCATGGACTGAGAACTGGTTAAAAGAGAGGAAACAAAGGGTAGGAATAAATGGTAAATTTTCAAAATGGAGAGGTGTAACTAGCGGTGTTTCCCAAGGGTCAGTCCTAGAACCAATCCTATTCAACTTATTCATAAACGATCTAGAGAAAGGGGTGAGCAGTGAGGTGGCAAAGTTTGCGGACAATACCAAATTGTTCAAGATAGGCAAGACCAAAGCAGACTGTGAAGAACTTCAAAAAGATCTCACAAAACTGAGTGACTGGGCAACAAAATGGCAAATGAAATTTAATGTGGATAAGTGTAAAGTAATGCACATTGGAAAAAATAACCCCAACTATACATACAATATGATGGGGTCTAATTTTAGCTACAAGTAATCAGGAAAGAAATCTTGGAGTTATCGTGGATAGTTCTCTGAAAATGTCCATGCAGTGTGCATCAGCAGTCAAAAAAGCCACTTGGATGCTAGGAATTATTTAAAAAGGGATAGAAAATAAGATAAAGAATATCTTACTACCCCTATATAAAACTATAGTACGCTCAGATCTTGAATATTATGTACAGATGTGGCCTCCTCACCTCCAAAAAGATATTTTGGCATTAGAAAAGTTTCAAAAAAGAGCAACTAAAATTATTAGGGGTTTGGAACAGGTCCCATATGAGGAAAGGCAAAAGAGACTGGGACTTTTCAGTTTAGAAAAGAGGAGACTGAGGGGGGATATGATAGAGGTATATAAAATCATGAGTGGTGTGGAGAGGGTGAATAAAGAAAAGTTATTTACTTGTTCCCATAATATGAGAACTAGAGGACACCAAATGTAATTAATGGGTAGCAGATTTAAAACTAATAAAAGAAAGTTGTTCTTCACACAGCGCACAGTCAGCCTGTGGAACTCCTTGCCAGAGGAGGCTGTGAAGGCTAGGACTATAACAGAGTTTAAAGAAAAGCTAGATAAATTCATGGAGGTTAGGTCCATAAAAGGATATTAGCCAGGGGGTAAGGAATGGTGCCCCTGGCCTCTGTTTGTCAAAGGCTGGAGAAGGATGGCAGGAGACAAATTGCTTGATCATTGTCTTCGGTCCACCCCTTCTGGGGCACCTGGTATGACCACTGTTGGAAGACAGGATACTGGGCTAGATGGACCTTTGGTCTGACCCAGCATGGCCATTCTTATGTTCTTAAAGTGTATATCTCAGAAAAGATTTTTTTAGATTTCCCAATATGTCAGTTACATGCATACCAATTCTGAATTCTACATTTAATCTGGAATACTTTTTGAAGCAACATGCAGGCTTGTAGCAATCAGAAAAGATAATATGTAAACACACATATAAAATCGCACTGCCACAAACTCTTCTTTCTCTCTCTCTCTCTCTCTCTCTCTCTGTGTATATATATATATATATATATATATATATATATATATATATATATATAAAGATAGTTCTGCTCAGAAGGAAACAGTAACCTGTCTGAAATGATGTTGAAATCTTCCCTTAAATGTCCCCTGGGCCTGACACAGCCAAAAAGCAGAACTGGAAGCTTTCAACATCCTAAAATAAAATTTTGCAGAACAACTGCATATTCTTTTCTCTGTTTTTTAGTTACAGGGTCTCCTGCACCCAAGGGCACCATTTCGGCAGGATGCGGGGGGAGAGCAGCTGTGCACTCTGGGATGCGGCTTGCTTTTCATCCTGTTCTCTGGACGCTAAGGGAGTGAGGGGAAAATTCTTGCATTCCATGCATGCCTCACATACCTGTCTGGTGAAGGGAGCTCACCAGCCACGTGTGAGAGGCATGCACAGAATACCAGAACTTTCCCTTCATACTCTTAGGCTATGTCTACACTGGTAGCTTCTTGCACAAAAACTTGCCTGCTGTCTACACTGCACGCACGTTCTTGCGCAAGTAAATTTACAGTACAGCGTTGTAAAGCAGGGCTTTTTCTGGAAGAGTTATTCCTCTCCCCATGAGAAATAAGCCCTCTCGCACAAGAGCTCTTCCACAAGAGGACAGTGTAGACAGGCAACATGAATTTCTTGTGCAAGAAGCCCCTATGGTTAAAATGGCCATAAGAGCTTTCTTGTGCAAGAGAGCGTCCACACTGCCATGGATGGTCTTGAGCAAAAACCACATGCCAGTGTAGACATGCTCTTGTGGAAGACTTTTTGCGCAAGAACTCTTCAACAAAACAGTTGTTGCGCAAGAAGCTGCCAGTGTAGACATAGCCTTAGTGTCTGGGGAACGGGATGAAAAGCAAGCCACATGCAAGAGAGCACGGCTACTCCTCCCCACCCTCTCAAAATGGCATCCTTGCTTCCACCTGCTACCATGGCCTAGAGGATAATGATTGGGCCACAGTTAACTATAAGACATCCAGAGGCCCCCACCAGCACTTAGCACCTGCAGGAAGAGCCGTGATGATCAGGAACAGTGAAGTATGCACTGTTATAGCTGTGTCATTGCCAGGTTATTGTAGATACAAGAAGTGTGCATTAATCTCTCTTACTGGACCAACTTTTGTGGGTGGGAGACAAGTTTACACAGAGATGAGGCTGTAGAGTGCCACAGCTAAATATAACTTGGAACAAGTTGTTTAGCATAAGCAGTTAATATATATTTCAATGGACCTTTCAAGGTGAAGTGACCAATTAACACTTCTCAGGTCACAGTCGGGGAAAGGGGAAAATAAGCTTGAGAAGGGGCCCTGGAATTTAGTGGGTTACAAATTGTTTTAACAAGCCATGAATCCAATGTCTCTGTTCAGTGTCTAGTGGAGTTATGAAATTAAGCCCCCAGATACATCTTTTGAAAATATTGTACTCGTTTCCTTTGAGGATGAGGTGATCATTTTCTGAAGTGTTCAATCACAGGCAGAGCTGTACCATCCGTAGGACGGTGGATGACAGCCAACCAGGCCCTACATTTTGGGGGGGCCCTGTGGTGGCCCCCCCAACCATCCTATAGATGGGACAGTCACCAGTATCGATAGGAGGCTCTGGGGGACAGAGAAGCCCGGGGAATTACCTGAGGGGAGGACTGTCATGGGGTGGTAGCACGGGTCAGCCTCACTGTGGTGGTGGAAACCCAGGAAGTAGAGTAACACATGCAGCAGTCTACACCCCCCTGCCACCCATCTCCCAGCCAGGTTGCTCTGCTTCACCGTGGTGGCAGGAAGGAGAGAGCTACAGCCTCACCCCACTGTGCTCCACTCCCTTGAACCCTTCTGTGAAGTGGAGCGACCCAACTGGGAGATGTCAGTGGAGCTGTTGTGTGTACCACTCTATTTTCTGGACTCTTGCCCCACGCTGAGTGGGGGGGGGGACCTAACCCCTGCTGCCACCCCATGCCAGCTCCTCCTCCCGGTAATTCCCTGGGTAATGTAGCTGTAGAGTGGAGGGTTCAGAGAAGGAGTACAAGGGGAGTAGGTAGGTGCAGGGTGTGGGCAGGACAGGAGTGGGAAGAGGTAGAGTGGGGGGCAGGGCCTGGGGTGAGGAAGGGGGGCCCCACGCCCCTCTAGGGATGGCCCTGCCCACAGGTGATACGGTGTCTTTGACTTTTATCATTTTTGGTGGGAGTTCACCCGAGGGCGTAGTGATTGTATGGTTTCACACTTAGAGTTGTTATTGCGGCATTTGGTATATTGGATGTTGTGATAGGCCAAGGCAGAATGTGAGTAGAAAACTGGAGGAAGTGTCCAAGAACTGGCTGCAGAGGGAAAACCAGGAAGAGGAGCATGATTGGCAGCTGAAGTCTGGGAGAGCTGTGCCACTGTCAAAATTTGTAATTGCTAAATATTCCTCTGGGTGGCCATCCCTGCACCCTCTCCCCCCTGCAGGCACCAATCACTTATGTGCATAAACATTATTATTTTGCAGATGGGAAAAATAAGAAACTGTTGTAATAACGAGGTCCTTTTCTCCCCAGTTGTGGGGAAGTGAATAAAAAAAGGCTGCTAAAAGAGATTATGTGACATAGACAGGAGCTCAGTGGCAACAGAACTTAAATCTGAATCCCTGGCCACTGTTCTACACAATGGACCATTTTAAAAGTCATTTATAAGGTATCATTTTAAAAGTCTTTATCTGTTGAACATTAATATCTTGTGGGATTGTGTGTACTATGATTACACACCAGGTTATGAGGTATTGTTATATATATTACTGAGATGGGTTGTGAGATCAGGAATGCCTACAAACTAGCCCTTGAGCTACAATGGAGTAGCCATCAATAGCAAGACAGATGCTTAATCAACACACAATCATTATCCTAGAGATTTCTCAAAGAAGGCACATCCACCTCGGTGGTGGAAGATCCCAGGTCATAGCAAAGATCTTTCCAACAGGCTGGAAAAAAGCATAAAAGAGAAGTGATATCATTACTTGGGCTTGCTCTCCCCCACCCACCATTTCAACTCCTAGAAACACATCTGAAAGATAAGGCTTTGAACTAGGGAAGTAAGTTACACGAGTGGAAAATAGTTCCAGTCTGTACTGAGAAACTGTAAGCTGATTGTACCACCTACCAGTGTGACAAACATTTATGATTAAACTTTTAGTCTAAGCAAAAGTTGAAGTTTTAGAATGTGTATTTCTATTTTTATTTCCTAAGATAAGTAACTTTGACCTTTAAGTCTACCACTAATCATTTACATTCATTCTGTAGTTAAAAGTGTTTTATATTTTACTTAAAACAGTGAGTTTTGGCTGAAGTGCTTGGGAAATCTCAGCTCAGTTTACAAAGGCTATTGTGTGTCCCCTCTACGTTGTAGGAGGGGAAGACTGGGTAATGAACATACACTGGCCAGGCTATTGACCAGAGCAAGTTAGTAGAATTCTGGGGTGTGAGAGTAGAAAACTGAGGAAAATTGGCTGGTGTCTATTTATTGATGCTTCACGAGAGGCTGAGAGAGGTAATGTAGTTGGGTGAGTCACTTCCTGCGGATGTCTGTATAAATGCAGTGTCTGTCAGAGGCCTTGTAGCTTGACATCAGCATCATAGTATAAGAGGCAACCTACATTGGTGGGATAAAGGTCTCAGTAGTCCCACAATCCAGGCTGCACCCTGGGGATCTGATTACAATATACTAGCCACACAGCTGTCTGAAACCTTTTGATATACCACAGTACTCATGATAGCATCCCCAATGATGTTTTATTGCAAATCTTACAAAGTTGCTCAAGGTTGACATTAGCAGGATATACTTTAAAGAAATACTCGTGTTACTATTTACTCCAAAGAACAGGTGAGGAACTATTTAGAAAAGCTAAATGTACACAAATCCATGGGTCCGGACTTAATGCATCCGAGGGTACTGAGGGAGTTGGCAAATGTCATTGAGGAGCCTTTGGCCATTATCTTGGAAAAGTCGTGGAGATCGGGAGCAATCCCGGATAATTGGAAAAAGGCAAATGTAGTGCCCATCTTCAAAAAAGGGAAGAAGGACAATCCAGGGAACTATAGGCCGGTCAGTCTTACCTCAGTTCCTGGAAAAATCATGGAAGGGATCCTTAAGGAATCCATTCTGAGGCACTTGGAAGAGAGGAAAGTGATTAGGAATAGTCAGCATGGATTCACAAAGGGCAAGTCATGCCTGACCAATTTGATAGCTTCTATGATGAGGTAACTGGCTCTGTGGACATGGGAAAGTCAGTGGATGTGATCTACCTTGACTTTAGCAAGGCTTTTGATACGGTCTCCCACAATATTCTTGCCAACAAGTTAAGGGAATGTGGATTGGATAAATGGACAGTAAGATGGATAGAAAGATGGCTAGAAGGCCGGGCCCAGCGGGTAGTGATCAACAGCTCGATGTCAGGATGGCGGTCGGTTTCTAGCGGAGTGCCCCAAGGTTCAGTTCTAGGACCGGTTTTGTTCAATATCTTTATTAATGACCTGGATGAGGGGATGGATTGCACCCTCAGCAAGTTTGCGGATGACACTAAGCTAGGGGGAGAGGTAGATACGCTTGAGGGCAGAGATAGGGTCCAGAGTGACTTAGACAAATTGGAGGATTGGGCCACAAGAAATCTGATGAGGTTCAACAAGGACAAGTGCAGAGTCCTGCACTTGGGACGGAAGGATCCCAAGCATAGTTACAAGCTGGGGACCAACCAGTTAAGTAGTAGTTCTGCAGAAAAAGACCTGGGGTTACAGTGGATGAGAAGCTGGATATGAGTCAACAGTGTGCCCTTGTAGCCAAGAAGGCTAATGGCATATTAGGTTGCATTAAGAAGAGCATTGCCAGCAGATCCAGAGATGTCATTATTCCCCTTTATTCGGCTCTGGTGAGGCCACATCTGGAGTATTGTGTCCAGTTCTGGGCCCCCCACTACAAAAAGGATGTGGACGCATTGGAGAGGGTCCAGCGGAGGGCAACCAAAATGATTAGGGGGCTGGAGCATATGACTTATGAGGAGAGGTGAGGGAGTTGGGTCTGTTTAGTCTGCAGAAGCGAAGAGTGAGGGGGGATTTGATAGCAGCCTTCAACTTCCTGAAGGGAGGTTCCAAAGAGGATGGAGAGAGGCTGTTCTCAGTAGTGACAGATGGCAGAACAAGGAGCAATGGTCTCAAGTTGTGGTGGGAGAGGTCCAGGTTGGATATTAGGAAAAACTATTTCACTAGGAGGGTAGTGAAGCACTGGAATGGGTTACCTAGGAAGTAGTGGAGTCTCCATCCCTAGAGGTGTTTAAGTCTCGGCTTGACCAAGCCCTGGCTGGGTTGATTTAGTTGGGATTGGACCTGCCTAGAGCGGGGGGCTGGACTTGATGACCTTCTGAGGTCTCTTCCAGCTCTATGGTTCTATGATTCTATGATTCCAAGGTTTTGTCTACACTGCAGGGCTTTTGCGCAAGAAGCTTTTAGCGGAAGAGATCTTCTGCAAAAACTTCTTGCACAAAAGCGTGTCCACACTGCATGGACACTCTTGCTCAAGAAAGTTCTGACTGCCATTCACAGAATGGCCATCAGAGCACCTGTGCTTTTTGTGATAGGCTCTTTTTGCACAAGAAACCCCTGTTGAGCATCCACATACACCTTTTTGCACAAGAACTCTTGCGCAAAAAGGAGTTATGCCTTGTAGAAGGAGGTATACCTACACCGCAAAACAGCCCTCTGTTCTGTCAACTGACTATAGATTTTCTTGTGCAAAAACACACTTGAGGTGTTTTTGTGCAAAAACCCTGTAGTGTAGACATAGCCCAAGAAAGAAAGAAAGAATAGTGTATTGTGTTTTGTAAAGCAATTATTTTATCCTGTATTGAACACTGTGTATGGGACTATGTTAAAAAATACCAAACAACACAACGTTTGTTTGTTTGTTTGTTTTTAATAACTAGAGATTAGTCATAGTGCTATGATTTCTGCTTTCCGGATGTGGCACTTCTACGTACCTTATTGCCCTGTTTGGATAGCAAGATTTCTAAATTACAGACAACACAAGAAGAGCTTCTAGTAATCCACAGACTGTTAAGAAAAGTCTAAGCCACAATTGACGTACACTTTTGCTGGTGGAATAGCTTGAGAAAGGGAGAGAAAAGGGGAACTACCAATCTCATAAACGTCAAGTATTTATTAAACTGAAGACTGATCATTTCCCTCCCCGCCATTTTTCAGCTGACAATATTACAGTGTTTAATACTGAGGTGCTATATTCATTTCTATACTTGACATACTCTAAAGCAGTTCAAAGACACCATAATATAGGCCCAACTTAAATGTGTACCCCAAATTAAAAAAGACAGTAAAAGAATTAAAGAAGAGCCACCATGGCTTAACAACCATGTAAAAGAAGCAGTGAGAGATAAAAAGGCATCTTTTAAAAAGTGGAAGTCAAATCCTAGTGAGGAAAACAAAAAGGAGCATAAACACTGCCAAATTAAGTGTAAAAATGTAATAAGAAAAGCCAAAAAGGAGTTTGAAGAACAGCTAGCCAAAAACTCAAAAGGTAATAACAAAATGTTTTTAAAGTACATCAGAAGAAGGAAGCCTGCTAAACAGCCAGTGGGGCCACAGGACGATTGAGATACAAAAGGAGCACTTAAAGACGATAAAGTCATTGCGGAGAAACTAAATGAATTCTTTGCTTCAGTCTTCATGGATGAAGATGTTAGGGAGACTTCCAAATCTGAGCCATCCTTTCTAGGTGACAAATCTGAGTAATTGTCACAGATTGAAGTATCATTAGAGGAGGTTTTGGAATTAATTGATAAACTTAACAGTAACAAGTCACTGGGACCAGATGGCATTCACTCAAGTAATCTGAAAGAACTCAAATGTGAAATTGCAGAACTATTAACTATGGTTTGTAACCTATCCTTTAAAACAGCTTCTGTACCCAGTGATTGGAAGATAGCTAATGTAATGCCAATATTTAAAATGGGCTCTAGAGGTGATCCTGGGAATTACAGACCAGTAAGTCTAATGTCAGTACCAGGCAAATTAGTTGAAACAACAGTAAAGAATAAAATTGTCAGACACATAGAACAACATAATTTGTTGGGCAAAAGTCAACATGGTTTCTGCAAAGGGAAATCGTGCCTTATTAATCTATTAGAGTTCTTTGATGGGGTCAACAAACATGTGGACAAGGGGGATCCAGCAGAAATCCAGAAAGCTTTGACAAGGTCCCTCACCAAACGTAAATTAAGTTGTCATGGGATAAGAGGGAAGATTCTTTCATGGATTGAGAACTGGTTAAAAGAGAGGAAACAAAGGGTGGGAATAAATGGTAAATTTTCAGAATGGAGAGGGGTAACTAGAGGTGTTCCCCAAGGGTCAGTCCTAGGACCAATCCTATTCAACTTATTAATAAATGATCTGGAGATGGGGGTGAACAGTGAGGTGGCAGAGTTTTCAGACGATACTAAACTGCTCAAGGAAGTTAAGACCAAAGCTGACTGTGAAGAACTTCAAAAATATCTCACCAAACTAAGTGGCTGGGCAAGAAAATGGCAAATGAAATTTAATGCGGATAAATGTAAAGTAATGCATATTGGAAAAAATAACCCCAACTATACATATAATATGATGGGGGCTAATTTAGCTTCAACTAATCAGGAAAGAGATCTTGGAGTCATCGTGGATAGTTCTCTGAAGATGTCCACGTAGTGTGCAGTGGCAGTCAAAAAAGCAAACAGGATGTTAGGAATCATTAAACAAGGGATAGAGAATAAGACGGAGAATATCTTATTGCCCTTATATAAATCCATGGTACTCCCACATCTTGAATACTGCATACAAATGTGGTCTCCTCATCTCAAAAAAGATATACTGGCATTAGAAAAGGTTCAGAGAAGGGCAACTAAAATGATTAGGCGTTTGGAACGGGTCCCATATGAGGAGAGATTAAAGAGACTGGGACTTCTCAGCTTGGAAAAGAGGAGACTAAGGGGGGATATGATAGAGGTATATAAAATCATGAGTGGTGTGGAGAAAGTGAATAAGGACAAATTATTTACTTGTTCACATAATATAAAAATTAGGGGGCACCAAATGTAATTAATGGGCAGCAGGTTTAAAACAAATAAAATGAAGTTCTTCACACAGCACACAGTCAGCCTGTGGAACTCCTTGCCTAAGGAGGTTGTGAAGGCTAGAGCTATAACAGGTTTAAAAAAGAACTAGATAAATTCATGGCGGTTAAGTCCATTAATAGCTATTAGCCAGGATGGGTAAGGAATGGTGTTCCTAGCCTCTGTTTGTCAAAGGGTGGAGATGGATGGCAGGGGAGAGATCAGTTGATCATTGACCTGTTCGTTTCACTCCCTCTGGGGCACCTGGCATTGGCCACTGTCGGCAGACAGGATATTGGGCTGGATGGACCTTTGGTCTAACCCAGTATGGCCGTTCTTATGTTCTTATGTTATGTAAAGTAGTTTCTCTGTCTTTGGGTGCCTTTTAATTTTTGCAAAATCATTCAGTACATCCTTAAATGCACTAAATTTTCTCCAAAGGAGGAAAGAATCATTTCCAGGGAGGCATACTGGTATCTATGATTGCACACTGAAACCTGCTGAAATTCCAAAAAGCTACAAAGGTGATGTGTTGTCCCCAGCAAGATTTTACTCTATATCCCATTATATTTTGCATGGGTAAACAATGTGTCTTAGTTAACACGTGATAGAGGCACAGACGGGGCTTTGGCTATAGACTGATAATGCAACTACAAATCCATGGGGTTGTATAATACATTGTTATAGAATTGAAATCTGGAAGTGCTCTGATGCTATGTAATGAGCCTTAATATAACAACAAAGCTGACAACAGAACATGACAGTTCATTCTCTGTCACTCACAGAGGAGAAAATCAAAGCAAGTCATAGTTCTATTACGGACTGAATTAGGGAGGACAGGGAAAGTTTAGCTAGAGGAGTTTGAAGGGTCCCATGCAGTTTCACTCTGATTTAGTGGTTATGTGACAGAGCTCAGTAGAAAGAATGGATCAGTGAGGTACAGATTTGCTGTGACAGAAGATGAATACCCTTTGTCCTGGATGTGCTTATTCTGGAACCCAGTCATTGCACTTTAAGGGCCATCTTAAAATGCCTGAGAAGATACGCAATGATATCATGCATTTGGGAAGAGGGGCATTGATTACGAAACTTGGGGTAGTGGGTAGGAAGAGAAGAGAAAACATGGAGTGAGGTAGTCTTAGTTCCATTGTGGTTTTGTTCATTATCTCTGAGGAAGGTAGGGTATCAGACTGAAATTTATTTATTTATTTCATGCTGACTAATGAGGCCACTGTTTAATTAGTGATTAAAGTAATGCCGAAGTCGTCAAGTTTGCATATCTAATCAAGATGTGGTTGGATGACACTGCAGCCAACCTAAAATGTAGATTGGTCTCCTGTCCCCAAGCTAGCTCAAACAGAGCACATTTATTTGAAATGCATTTTGGAAACTTATTTTTGCATGTAGAATATTTCCCTTCCCCTCTTCTTGCTCCCATGAAAGCAGGGCACCTCCATTTTAGTACTAGAGGTACTTCAGTTTGTCTGTTCCATGTCCTATTTGGCCAATGCCGGGATAATATTACCCAAGCCAAGCCAATAAAATAAAAACTCCTTAGCTAGGCAATATATATGAATACACTATTTTTACCGGTACAGATAAATCAATATCAAAATTACCATCCACATCATCCCCTAAATCTGATTCCTTCACATGTAGAACAGTCACTTCTGCCATCTATGATTCTTGAAAAGCAAAACAAAACATCTAATCCTTGTAATCTTTTGCTGAGCTGGTTGGTAGGATGTCTATGGGAAGAATGAGTTGGTTCTCCCTATTCTATAATCTGAATCAAAAGAGTCTAAGCCCACAAAGATAAATCAAAATCAGGGAGAAAATGGTCCACTAAAAAAGCAGATAGCTTAACAACACCCCTCCCACACTGAAAACATCAAAATAAAACCAACTTTTGCTGGCATTTGCACTTGACTCTGGCTGGATCTCACCAGGGTAAAGAATAATGCCACAGTGTTGGTGTGAAAAGCGACATTATGTTTTGAAAGGACACTGATGTTTCCAGGTGCATTTATATTAAGTGAGGCATATCTACAGCATTCCCAACAACAAAAAGGTATTTAAGGTAAAATGGGAAAACCTCATATTGTCTTCAGTATAATCCAAAACAAGGCTGAAGTCTTTGATCTAACATTTTAGTAATTCAGGTATCCCTTTGGCCACTGCACCAGCTGATGGCAGCTGTAGCCTCCATCTGCTCCCTGAAGAACTGCACTTGCTCCCTCAGGGCTCACTGCACATTGAGAACCAGACTCTACCCCAAGTACAGTACGAGTAAATGGGCATGGTGCAGTGAAAGTTAGAGATCACTGTCTGGTTCTTCCCAGCCCCACTTCAGGCAACTAGTACCTCAGTAGATGCTAGCAAGGAATGATCCCTACTCTGTGGAAAGTGCTGGAGCTGAAATTTGACCTACACCATTCTGTCCCCATGCAATCCACACTCTGGGCCTTTGCAGCCTTAAACAACTCTTCCAAATGGAGATCAGATTCTGCATCTCTATCACTGCCTGCTTGAATCCCCAAGAGCCACAAAGGTTTCCTCAAATCAAGTCCCTCCTGATACAAAGTGCACAAACATTATCACTGGCAATTTTATCTTTTGCTGGTTTTCCTCTGGATAGAGTTCTGGAACTCATCACTCGTATCACAGTGATTGATATGTGCCTGATTCAAAGCCCATTAAGTAACAGAAAAGCCCCCATTGATTTCAGTGGACTTTGGATCATGCCATATGAGAATTTCTGAAGAATCCAGTTTACTGTTGAACAGACATATAGAAAAATCTTAAATTTAAACACCCTGGTTGATCACCCAATGGTGAAAAATAGTCAAACCCTACACCACTGGTATTTAAATTGTTACAGTTTGTATATCCCAAACCAAATCCAAACCTGATATAAATGGGTACAACTCAAATAGAATTTGCATTTGTTCACATCAAACCTGAATTTGACTTTTTGAATTTCCCCCTCATTTTTTCACTTTGGATAGTCATGTGCTAAATTTCAGTGACTCTTCAATTGATTTAAATCAGTTCAATAAGTTTCCACTTTTGACACTTTTAACTGTAAAGGAAATCACTTACCCATGAATATGGAAGATCTACATCAGTGATGGAGCAAGTAAGATGTGGATGATGAGAACAAGTACAATTTTCCCACTTTTCTACTTTTGAGATCACAAAATCACATGGACAGAGCTGATTATTGGGAAAAGGCTTCCAGTCACTCCATAGCTGAAATTCAGTTTCTGAATGGATGGAAATATTTCCTATATTGCTCAGTCTAGAAGTATAAGATCTACCCAATGAAGCAGAAATAAAATTTTCTCTAGTCTCAGTTTCTTCCTTTCGCCTAGCATTGTCTTTCCAAAGCTTCTTTTCCTGGGACTTTGTTAGTTTCATGCAGGAAATCAGTGCTTCCTCCTCTTCTTCAGAGAGACAGGAGGTGTCAGGTGATGGATCTTTAAAAATTTAAAAGATTTGCTTTTTATGTGTTGCATTTGCAATCAGACCATTTGCTACCATTTGAAATACTGCCCAATGAGACATATATTCTGAAATCAATCAAAAACTCCATAAACTCAAATAATAATGGCAATTAGAGAGATGGAAAAGACCTAATAATAGGTCAATGACTCTACTCTCTGGACAAAGCAGGTTTTTTCAAACTTTCCATTTGAAAAAAGTATCTTGCAGCTCACTCAGAAGCCTGGAGAAATTTGCTGGTTCCACAGAGCATTACAATGGTAATTTTTGCATTGAATATGGGGGCTTCATTAATCAAACATCATGATGCAATAGTCACGTAATGTGTGAGTTTAGCTTAGGGGACTAATTGACAGAAACCAGAGTATTTTCCTGAATAATTCACCTACTGCTAGTCCATGCATGGATATCTCAAAGTAGCTGCCGAATCCTGAATTTCCTCACTGATCCGACTGAAACACCAGTTCATTAAATGGTCTCAATTCATTTTGCTGGGATTAGTTTAAAAATATCTATAAAGGCACCCTATATCTACACTAATGTTTGCACTCTTAGAACTAATGCTAGCAAAACAAGTTCAGACAAAGAATGGCTACACAATTGCATCAGGGATCTGATGAAAGCAGTTGAAAGCACTTGGGTTCAGCATCAGCTTTAGAATGCCTGCTTGGCATCAGCTTTGGGATAATCCAAGCAACCTGGTACGAGGCAACAAGAACTTGCTCCTTGTGCTGCAGATTGTTGTTTTTTCTAGCACCTCCCACTGCCATTGACTTCAAGATGGATAAAAGTCATCTTCTCTTCTGTGCATTTTGCCATTCTCATGTAAAATGTAAGCTAAAGCTGGGAAACTTCATTAAAGAAACACAATGGCCCCAAGATAAAAGCCTGGATATTCTATTCAGCTGTTTAGGATATTCCCCCCTACCCCAATACACACACACTCTACCCATCAACTGCAAGAACAGTATTTATTATTAAATATAAACTGATGCAATGGGAAATAATTTTCACATATCACCTTTGTTGTATCATTACATTGCAGTAACATTTGGTGTGGCATCTAAGATGTGGCACAGAACATCTAGACTTTGAATGACAGCCCAGCTCAGCTAAGAGCAAGCTCAATTATACCTTTGTTCAGTAAAGTGACATTTTCCAAATGTGTGCAAGTACACCAAAATGGCTCTTTACTTACTGAGAGGTATCAAAACATGTTTGACGTCATCCAAACTATGTATGCTGGCTTTCTTGGTTCTGACCAATTTCTGCAATCGTTTTAATGTTCCCATTGATTCAGCTTTATTGTCGTCTGATTCTGTAACCTAATTGAAAAAAAATAAAATGAGAATAAACAATAAAAAAACTTTAGAATGTTTATTTTGAGAAGCAAGGAAGTTCAGCATCATAGCCAAGCATTTTGGAACAGTGATGAAGATGAGAAGTAACCATCTCTACAATAGCTTTGGAAGATGAGTCTTGAGTGGCAGTTTTGAGGTCATGGAAGTGACAACAAGAGGGCAAGATGATAAAAAACTTCACAGCAAAGCCAGGAGACCCATCAGCCCTCAATCTATGTGCTTGCTGCTCACCTTCAGGTTTTCCAAATATCAGAACCCTTAAATTACATAGATAGGATGATACCAAAAGGTATGGAAATGTGCACAAAACTAATGAATATCACCAGGCAAAAGGGATATTTCTCTAAACACCTGCCTTTCTTTTCTTCCTATCTTAAATTCAAATAATCCAGACAATAAGATTTGTACTGGGTATTTTCCATCACAACAAAACTATCACAATACCCTACTGGATATGAACAATCCTACAGAAATCTGGAGTTTGGATTCCAAAGGTTTCTAGTATTAAGTAATGTAATGTGTGAAACTACTAGAAAGTTTGGATTGAAACAGTATTTATTATATAATAAATAGCCATATGTAAGATGTAGCCATATCATCGCACATAGAGCCAGGAACTCCTAAGTTTTATTCTCAGCTGCAACACTAACTTTCTCCTTGGAGTTGGGTGCAGAAATTCTCCATTTCAGTAGCAAGCAAGCTGTTTCCCATGTCAAATGGCACTTGTGGTAATGCCTTCCAGAGGAAACAAACAAACATGAGTAAAAGGAGTAAAACTGTAAATGGTTGTTTTTTACAATGGTAGATTTTTGACACATTGCTAATTATGATCTTCTAATTAAAAGCCTATTCTCTGTTGGTGCAAATGGATCTAGCTCTATTGACTTCAGTGGAATGTCTCCAATTTACACCAGCAGAAAATTTAGTCTAATATGTCAAAATCTCTTCTGCAATATTCCACATGATTAATTGCCAATGCTAGCATTATCTGCAAGTAATTCACGGACCTTATTGCACTCTCCCCTCCAATTAAGTCAAACATCAAGGTTCTTTCCCACTTCCTCATATGCATAATTCTCCACACCAAGACAAAGACAGAAGAAGAGGTCTGCAACATTTCTGCCAGCACAAACTAATTAATGCACACTGGTAGATTACTTAAGGGTTGAGCTTGAGAGTTTTGACACTCCTCAGCTCTGACTTTGGTGCTGAGAATGTAGGATGAGGCACTTACAGAGTACTAGCATCCAGGCAGTACAAAGTAGCATCCAACAATAGCTATCATAAAAGAGGCATAAGAAACACTCATTTTAGATTTCACAAATAATTTTCCATAGGTCAACCTAACAATGCTTGTCAAAAGAGATTTCCACACTTCAGATGGCAGCAGTTCAGACACTGGTGTGTTGAGCTTTGAAAGTGCTATAAGCAGGAAAAAAAAAACCACCCACTAAAGGTACCGTGGAAAGGCAAGTGGTTTATTTAAGGAAGGCACTGGATGGTGACTTTGTTTCACTGTCTTGTGGAACAAGAGTGGCCAATGGCAAACTCACAAAGTGCTAAATCCCAAGCTACTGAAAAAAGTTGATTTGCAACCTAAATTATAGCTCTTGCAATATACAAGTTGTGTGGAGTTTATAAGAAACGGATGGAACTAAAGAACTGAACAAAATGAAGAAAATACTACAAACTAAATGTGCTCTTGAAATAGGATAGTAGAAATTGTGCTGACCCAAGCATAACTCAGCAAAATAAAGGATTTTACATATCTAAGAACATTTAATCAGTACACTGCCTGAAAGACTAAAAGCATTTCAATATTTGTACATACTATACAATTTAGGCATTAGAAGCCAGCTCCTTTGACTTTAGTAGCACTCACCTGGCTTATGCCAGCTGAGAACCCACCCCCCCAGAACCTCCCATGATAAATACATAAAATCCTACCCCTTGTACCTGAGTCTTTGGCTGAATCCAAACACCCACAGGTTTGGGCAGGCTCTGAGCCCGATTTCAAAACCCCTCATTCAGGCATGTTCAAATTCAGGTTCTGGTTCTCCACAGTACAGAGATTGGGATTTAATTGTGCATTGTGAATTTAATTTGCAAAGCGCCAAGGGGAGTGCAGATGTTAACACTGGTGTATAAGTGGAGAACTCTGAGAAGCACCCACTTTGCACAGTGTCAAAGACTGTCAAGAATCAGGCCCAGGACTTTTTGATCTAGGGTTCTGATCTGGGATTTATGTTTATGGAACATCAAAATAAAATGGCACATAATCTACTCAGATAATTTTACTAATGGACAAAGTGTAATCCTCTGTTTTTGTAAGCACTTAGTGGGGGTGTGTCTAATGTTAGTTAAATGTAATAATAAACAAAATAGCTATCTTGTGTGGGCACAGATAACTTTGTAATATCTATGAATGATGGTGGGAGCTTTTAGAAGATGGGGAGTTTTGCTTTGACTAAATATCCAAATCCAAAATGTTTGGCTGCTTAGCCTAACTAGCTGAATTGTCTTAGTCTAAAAAATAACACTGAAGGTGAGTCCCCATTGCATTACTAGTTTGAACCTTGGCACCATTCAAACTGCAACCCATCCAGCAGTGAAAGTAACTTAAAATTTCTTATAGATACTGTCCTATTGCAAACTCTTTAAATAGCTCCCTGCTTGCTGCCTTTTGCCACAGCTCAGCCAGCTCTTCCTGGAGCTGTGCACCAGAGTGCACCTGCTTACTTTCACCTCCCTGATAGACCAGCTAGTTTTGTTGCTCTTGTTAGAGATTATTGTTTTACTCAGGTGTTGGGTGAGGAGTAACTACACCTTGAGTTAACTATATTGCCAAGACCCTGAATCTCTTTAGAGCTGGCTGATTTCTAGTGCTTACTTGTTCCAGATGAGTGGACAAGTATCACAAAATCAGCCATCTGATGGCTGATGTTGTATAATTTCATTGCAACCCTGAGCCATCCTAAAATTAAGTTATGAAAAGAAAAGTTAAAATTTGGATGGCAGTATCAGGCAAAGATTCTACCTGGTACTTATATTACGTGAAAATCAGCATCCCAAGTAGTCTCAGCTCAGGATTATGAGACAAGAACTACTAGTTCTACTGGCTTTGATGATAATGCAGTCTGATCCTGAGGAAGTCTCTTTTCTGCATTTTCCCTGCATGAACTGGGAGCACTTGGTGAATATTGGAAAACGGTGTTCATAATTATAGGGTTGAATTCCAAACAGCTGTTCATTTCAACCCTATTTGGGACTCCTTTTAGTCACCATTCCTGAATGTGCCTCTGAGTGAGTATTTGTTCACATAAACATCAGGGAATGGCTTTTTCTCCCCGCCACAAATACCTGAGGCTACGTCTAGACTGCAGGCTTCATGTGCAAGAAGCTATCATCGGAAGAGGTCTTCCGCAAAAACTTCTTGTGCAAGAGCACATCCACACTGCAAAAGCACATCAAAAAAGCGATGCGCTTTTGTGAAAGAGAGCATCCAGACTGCATGGATGCTCTCTCGAAAGTAAGCTCTGATTGCTATGCACAATGGCCACCATGGCACCTGTGCTTTTTTTCCTCTTTCCTCTTTTTGTGCAAAAATCCCTCTTCTCCATCCACACACACCTTTTTGCGAAAGAGCTCTTTCGCAAAAAGTCATTCTTCCTCATAGAATGAAGAATACCTACACCAGAAAACTTCTCTGTTCTTTCGATTTTTTTGTGCAAAAATGCGCTTGAGGTGTAGATGCTCCACAAGTTTTTTCAGAAAAACAGCTGTTTTTCAAAAAAAAAAAAAAAAAATCTGTAGTGTAGACATAGCCTGAGAGAAAGAGTCTTCATTCACCCATGCATATTCATTATTCTCCAGTTTAACAACTTGTAGTCATGTGAAAATACTATGTCATTAAGGTGATCAAGTAACAAGTATTGAATAGTCTAAATAAACAAACCACCCATAAGCTGAATTTCACTTGCATACACAGTTTGAACGCTAATGAATTACAAATTTCTAAACATTAAAAAATCTATTAATGAAAAATGTGTGAACAGAAAAAAGGGCTACATTTGGCCCGATAAATTATTCCCAATAAATACATTGGACAGCTGTACTCCCTGAACTGTTATAAGGATTAATTTGATGAGCAGACAGCATTTTGAAATAAAAATGAACAGTGCTATCAGCCAGATCCAAACAGCCTTAGTCCCTTTTAGTAATACTTAATTTGGGGAGAAGCTACACTGGTTTCAGTCATATTACTTGTGAAGCATGGGACGTCTCAGCATGAATAAGCATAGCAGAATCTGACCTGTGTGATCATTTTCTGAACTGGTTTGCAGGTCCCAAAAACATTCCGCTACACGGCAATTACTGACCTTTCAAAAAAGCAAACTAAATATAACAAGTAAATGAACCTGTCTTCCTGTCTGTAATATTATTATGATCTTACTATGAGAAATACTTTTATATTCTTTCTTTGGAAAGTATTGGTAGTTTCCAATGAAATTTCCAGATGGGCTATAAATATGTGAATTCTATGTGTGAGAAAACATTTGCAGTTGCATTTGTATGGCAGAACTGTTTTGCAAAATATACTGACTTTTTTTTTTAATCTGGAGAATCAAATTAATTTAGTTCTCAGAAAAGTTTCTAGAGGTTGAACCTCTATCATCTGTGGTCCAGCAACATTTGTGGTCTGGAAGGACCACAAATGTTGTGGGACTAGAAAGCCCCAGCAGCAGAGGTTGCTGGCGGCTCAGAGCAAAGCGAGCTGGTAGAGTCAGTGGGGTCAGTGGAGTCCACAGGGCAGCTAAGCCTACAGCGGCAGGCCATGGGGAGCTATACTGGGGCAGCAGGGCTGCCACGAGGTTGGTGGGGCCACCTGAAACTCCAGCTGGGCTGCCACAGCTCACAGGACCAGGAGGCTGGGGAGAAGAGCCCTGGAGCCTGTGGAAAAGAGCCCAGCAGGAAGGCTGGCTCCCCTCCTCCCAGATCTAACCTGATCTAGAAAACTCCTTTGTTCGGGACTGGTCAGGGAGGTCCAACCCATAGAGCAATAGTCAGGAATGATGCAGACACATCTTTCACACATCCCTGCTCATAAAACTCAGCCCTGAACTTTCAGCAGACTTGCTGTTTTAATCCTGGGCCTCAACTTGTCATTTATCCCAATAAGGGATCAGCAGGGCTGGTAGTGGAGGTTCCAGGAGGAAAGAACACCTACTAGGCATTAGAAATTCTGTGTCTATAAAGGATAAAATGACTGTCACTAATAACGTAGATTTGGAAAGAGGGCGTTCAGGATGTTGGGAGTTGAAATCCAGTGAAAGAAATCATAGTGAAACTACCCCCTCTTGCAGAACGCTCACATCTAAGGAAAAATACAAATGTTTGCAGCACAACTCACCGTTTCACTGGCACTGGGCTCAATCAGACTGTGAACTCGAGGTGGGATCCACTGTTCATAAGTCATCACCTAAACCATAAGGGAAAAGAGACCCAATAGATATACATTTATGATTTTTCATAACCTAACAACAAGTGTTATTAAACCAACAGTCTGAGAGTTATGCAAGCTCTTCACATTGTACTGCATGTGTATAACAACTGTATCTGGCGCTTCTGCATTTTGGATAAGTCATTAAGGCAATCTGGTATTAAATTCTGTTTATTTCATCAGTTGTCTCAGAACAAAGATTATTTTCCCCTCCTGCCCATCCACATTGGGTGCATTATTGCACATACGAGTAGATCAGGGGTTATTCCACTGACCTACTGATGGGATGCTCAGGTCTCAATTTTCCACTCCCCAGATTGTTAGGGGTTGGGAATGCTGCTGAGTCCTAGACTATTCTCAACAAGGACTCCTCCAGCTGATGTAGGAATAGGAATGATGGCACTAATAGATTCACAAAACATGCCTCAGGCTTCTTCAGTTGGAAGGCTGGTGGATGAGAATGAAGAACTAGAGGATGTGAGTTTGAATAGGGTTAAAAATGCAGAAAGAGTGGAAGGATTCTCAGAGATCTATGAAGTAAGAAAAGAACACACCACAGACTTTTCTCGTGTGTCCATAAACCATTCCTCTGGTCACAATGTCCCCATGATAGGAACATCATGGAGAAAACACTTTTGCTGTCCCTAGTGGGCAAGCCTGACAGTGCTTATAGCTTATCTGTGAACGTAATGAACGGTAGCCCCCTTTTCCTTATGAATATGAATGACACTTGGAAGGCTGAATGCAACCTAAGAATTTACGTGAGAAATGAGGCATGAAACATTTTCAAAAATGTATTAGCCCAAAGACTATTACTTCATATTTTATATCCTTCCCAATATGCTACAGTGGGTTTGAGCCATCAAGTGAGTGATGCCAGAGAAGAACAAACAAGAACAAGGATATGAAAATAAATGCTGAGAGCAAAGCTTCCATGAGACACTCTTTATAGTAAGCTATAATTATTGGAGAGCCATTCATGCTGCTCAACCTCAAATGTTATTTCCCTTGCAAGCTTCTTTTTTCCAGCATTTATTTTTTATAGAGTTTCACATGTAGTCCTAGAATAAAATCAGACTTCTGATGAAGTGGGTTTGCCCACGAAAGCTCATGATTCTATATATTTTGGTCAGTCTCTAACGTGCCACAGGACCATTCATTTTTATTTTTAAGAGTAGCATTCCAGAACCTGTGGGACTGTTCCTTACAGGGCTGACCCAGTGGAGAAAGCTCGCCTCAGAGTCCTTCACAGTGATCATTATTGACATGCAGAGGCACGAGAGCACTTAAAAAAGAAAGGTACTGAATATCAGTTTTAAACTTCTCTCATACATTACAGGCTTTGTAATATTTTGGCCCAGATCCTCAAGCTTGTGCAAACTGACCTAATTCCATTGAAATCAATGTACACCTGATGAGGATTTGGCCCTTTAAGTGAAAATAATGGGAAAGGAAATTCTAGACTGGAAGCAAGTGCGGGGGGGAGGGGGGGGGAACAGTTCTTGTGACTCCTGAGCCATCACTAACTACTCTAGGTCCTCCTGAGCCACTCTGCTCCTCAGCCTGACAGGTCGTTAACTACTTTTATGTTATTATTATGCAGGCCCAAAGGTCAGACTTCCTTAATTGCTCATACTAGTGGGCTAATTAATGTAGTCTTATGAAGAGGAGTGTCAGGAGACACAGTACATGTTTATATAAATTCAGAAAGCATTAGGACACATCCATCTATGTTGAGTGTGCAACATTGTTCTAAGCACTTAGCATAGGTCTTGTCAGATAAAATTCCAGCACACTAATTTAACAGATATCTAGTCACTCTGAAAAACAAGTCTGTAAAGCATTGAAGTGCATATGGTTTGCATAATGAAAGTGGCATATAACTCAAATCATCATCTGAGTCTTCCTTGAAACTCCACTCCCCTAATACAGATGCACATCAATTTATAAGGTCAAATCCTGGTAAACTCATACTGAATAAATGTAGGAAATATACTAATTTTGTGAATAGAGCATTAGAAATTGAATACATCACATATTTCTTTTACCTGACATGTAGTTTCTTCTATCTTCTTTCCTTGCAGTAAGTGTATTCTATCACCAATAAGAAAATCTTCTTTGTGCTCTGGAAAAAGATTACGCATTTACTTACATAATTCTTAGAGTCCACAGTGTTACTTGTTTACAGGCAATATAAAATTTGAAACGCTCCAAATGTGTTAAATTATTTTTTGACCCTCCAAAGTTAATTTCACATCACTTAAATGAACTCTTATAAAGATGATTTGAAATAAAACTAAAAAGGAAACTGGCAAAATAGCTCACCTAAATAAAATCCATTTATGTACTGTTGTTTTATTTGTACTTAACGCCTCAGTTTACTAATTCAGAATCCCTATCAAGCAGCATCTTGCGCATCCCAATTTTACAGCTTTGGAGTATGAAATATTTATGCGGAAATTATGGCCCTCAGCAAAAACGATTCCTACAATCCAGGATCTTTCTTCATTTGAACTGTAAGAAATGTTTTCAAAAGGCCAATCTTTGTATTTTGTTCTTTTCAGGACACCATGACATTGACATGTGAAGGCTATGAGCTTTCTATAGTGACAGCCAATAGATGAGCAGGTGATTTATCTGAAAAACTACATCTTGAACCCACTTTCACAGAAGTCAGTGAAAAGCTCCCACTGAATTTAATGGTGCAGGGGCAGGGACAGAGAGGGCTGATTCCATTTTCACTGACATTAGTGGGATTAAGCTTTAAAAAAAAACCCCTTCATTCTGGGCAAGAATGACCGCAAAGTTTGTAAAAGTTGGTGAGGAGGATTTTTTTTTTTTTGTCTTATGATAAGCTCCATTCATTTCAGGATAGAATTTGTCACATTTATTCCTGTTGAGCAGCACCTTACAAAACAAGTACTCTGATTGACTGCAATAGGACAACTCAGAATAAGACCTTCAGGATCTGGCCATGTGCGATTAGAATTCAATCTAATTGCACTTTCCTGTGAGCTAAATAAAAGCTAGCTCCTACAAACACTTAAGTTTGTGATTGAATTCAATGGGACCATTTGTGTATCAAGATGATCACATGTGAATGCAAGGGTATGATCAGAGCCTAAAATATGCTCACATGAGGGGAATATTTTTTTAACTGAGAAGTTCTTAGGGACTGTACTTCTGAAAATCAAGCCACTTAAGCATATACATATGGATTTTGTGACCCTCACTTTAGGGATACATTTTGTATAGCCCATGATATTCAATTTTACACTTCAGTACAGTCAAATATGTGTAACTGATTTTGCACCTAAACAAAAGGTTTAATGGAAGGCATTACATTTTGTCATGCATATTTTAACTTACCAACAAATAAAAAGATCTAGCCCAAGTTCTAGATGCTTTTGATAAACAATTAAAAGTTCTGTGCAAACCAGTTACAAATCCAGCATCATCTCTGCACTCACAACCAACCCCAAGATCAAACCTTACATAACCAATACTTTTTGGAGCTACCCACCTCCATATCCTGTAAGGCCTTAGGCAAATAGATAAGTGCAACCTTAACTATTTCACAGATGAAATAGCTTGCCATGATGCAAACCAAAGGAAAGAGTTAGTTCCAAAATGAAAGACAACACACAGACAAATCCTGCCAGCAGCCCTTCCCTGGAAATTGAGGTGGCTCAAGCTAAACATGTGTGTTAGATGCATATTAGTGGATGGTTTCTTGCTAGTGCTCTGCAAAAGGGGCTGCTTTGATAGCAATGAATGATGCAACAGGCAGGCAGAGTTGTAGCGCTTCATGCTCGGAGTTTTATGTTTGTCCAGTAGAAGCTTGACCCTTCCTGAAATCTGACCCACTTTCTTCAAACCCATTCACGCTAGCTTGGCAAATTTGTTGTTGGTGGTTTTTTCCTTAAAGATTTGGGGTGCAATTTTTCAGCATTCCCTTTCAGGCTCTGACTGACATTTTAAAAGTTCACTTTTAGACTAAGCTTCAGGGCAATGGTTACTTTCTCTGTATAGTTACAGGTGTTCACACATATATATCAGGCCCATACTTGGGGGTGTGTGCAAAGGATGTGAAAGCACCCCCACCCATGGTGCCCCAAGTAAGCATGCTCCAGCAGCCAGGGGAAGGCAGGAGCGGAGCACTGACCAAGCCTCCCTCCCCCATGCTCTGGCTGGCTGCAGAAAGGCTGGGACTGATTTTCCCACTTACCTGGGGGAACATGAAGGGTGCATTCATACCCTTGCAGTCCACATTTACAAAAAAGCATCCCCACCACAGAAATTCCTGTGTACGGTCCTGTATATAGTCAAGTGCATATCTAGTTTTTCTCCAAGAATCTGTTCCTCACTGGAAAGAGAGGTCCCAAAGCTCATACAAGCAGACAGAATTTTTTCTGTAACTGTTTATTATAAACACCTAGCTAAATATTTGCCGGATCAGGAACTTAAATGGCTTCTACAATGTTGTGGTTTCTGTTGTGAATGCTTTTGCCCATAGAATTCCTGAAGTTAAAGAAAAACAGCAGTGCCAATTCAAGTGCCAATCAATATTTTTGCCAGCTCTGATTAAAGTGTAGTCCTACTCGGAAGTGAAAAGGGCATTCAAGGGTTCCATACTTGCCTCCCAGTCATTTCTTCATGACATTTTCCTCCATTTAGAATATTTTCTTTCTAATCAGCAGGCCTGCAAATGCAAGCTGAGATCTGAAAATCAGGCTGGATTCTCTGTGGCTCAGGTGCCACTCCCATCAATAATGATTCCTTAGGCCAAGTGACTTTGATGTAGCAACACAGGAATAAAAACAGCAGGTGGCTCTGCAATTTAGAACTAAGAAAATCACAACTCTCACCCCCCTCCCGCCCCAAAGAAACCAACCACACTTCAAAAGATGTCTGTGTTCTGTGGAGCCCATAGTGGTAAGTAAGGGGGAAATCTTACTTTGTTATTATAAGCAAGCAGAATGATTACATACACAGAGGAAAGAGATCTGCCAAGTGCAAAGATGCTATTTTTACATAGTCACTTTGCAAGCTGAATCATACATTAAACAAAGTACTATTGGGTGCACACAGTGAATTCAATTTAGGCTAAAAAAAACCCCCCAGAGGTTACCATCTCTTGGCATCAACAACCACAAAAAAGAGTCATCAGAAGCAACAAATGTGACTAGAATCCTCTTTCATGATCATAAAATTTATAATCAAAGCATCACCAGTCTGACCTGTAAACACAAACTAATCTGTGCAGTCCACGGAGCACACAAAATCCAGCAAGCAGCATACACATACCTCACAGCAATTGGTGTAAATGCTAACTGCAGTGTACCTGTGGAGGGCCGACAGACTTGCTGGGCTCCTGGGCAAGGTTGGGTGCAGGGGGCAGCTGTGTGCTCCACAAAAGGATGTGGCATCAGGTATAAGGGAGGGTCAGCCACCCACCCCTCAGTGCTGCCTGGATCACACTGTGCCCCACAGTAGCGGAGGCTGGAGACCCAGGCCCTTTTGAATTGCCGGGACCCTTTGTCCTGCCCCGTCAGCAGGCCTGGCTCTGGCTTAATAGTGTCATAGACTCACTTTGCCATAGTGTAAATGACTGCACACAGAACAGAGCAAAGGTGGATCTGGCCCATTAGCTCTGAGAGATGGTAACTTCTCCCATTTGTCTCAGTCTTTTTTCTCTGATGCTAGTAATGACATTTTAAATGACAAGATTATTAATTGTTACCATGATGATCATTTTAGGAGAAACAGCCAGTGAGCCTAGCCTTGTCAACAGCCTGAGAAGAGTACATCCCCGCTCTCTGACCTCTCTCTATATGTACAGGTTGCATCAACAGTCTGATAAATCCATTTTTATGGAGACTAAATGAGCAGTCATATGAAGGGCCTGATCCAGAGCATGCTTGATCGAGTTCTTGAATGTAGATCACAAAAAGGGGAGAGGACTCTGTGCTGTCCACCACATATGTAGGGTGGCTAACTTTCAACTCACACAAAACAGAACACACTTTCTCACCCCTCCTCCAAGGCCATGCCCATACTCCGCCCCTTCGTTGGCCTCAAGAGCCATCAGGAACCCTTTTCAGTGGGTGTTCTAGTTGAAAACTACACACCAGGTCACCCTACATGCATGACTTGGAACTTCTAGCACAAGTTCATATTTTGCAGTAGACTTACAGACCTTGAACAATCATCTCTTTCAGGATGAAAGTTTGATCAATAGTGATGTTCTGTAAATATTCTTGTCGTGATTTTCACCACTGTGTGAAGGGGACTTCCACTAAAGTAACTGTACTGCAGAGGCATAAAGGGAGACTTTTGTTTGTTTGCCAGCCTTATGTCCTGATCTGTCTGGGCTCCGGCCCTTCCATTGTAATGCCTGTCAGCTTCAATAAAATGCTGTTTCTTTTGCGTGCTTTGGGAATTTAATCAGGGTAAAAAATACATATTTAGCACATCAGACACTGAAGAAGATCAGAAAAACTCTACCTTTCCATTCAACACTACATTTCTAACCACCTTATTTTTCTCAGATGGCCAGCACCTTCTGAAATATTACAAAAATATTGAAACTTTTTTGGTTTGTTTAAAAACCAGTTCCAGCTGAAGCAAAATGACAATTATTCCCTCCACAAATATTTTTCTTCTATTTTCCCCACTGTACCAACCACTGTTCTCCTTCCATAACACAGATCAGTATTAGCCCATCAATCAACAGGCCCCTTCTCTCGTCCTCTACTTGCTACCAAAGCATCGTACACTCAAATTGCATCCCTTGCAAAGATCTAACTTTAAAGGCCTCCTTTAGGATTCCTGTGAAACAGATTGGCCCATTTTGCAGAAAGGAGAAACAAAAACTTGCATAAGCAATGAGGAGCAATATCATAAGAACTGCCATACTGGATCAGACCATGGTTCATCTCTTTCAGTATGTGTCTTCCAACAGTGGCTGATGCTGGATACTTCCGAGGAAATGAACAAAACAAGGCAATTATTGAGTGATCTATTTCCTATTGTGTGGTCCCAGTATCTGCCAGTCAGAGGCTTAGGAACAGAGCCTGGGTTGCCTCTCAGACCACCGTGGCTAATAGATTTTGATGGCACTATCCTCCACAAATCTTTCTAATTTTTGTTTGAATACATTTATACTTCTGGCCTTCACAACATCTCCTGGTAATTAATTCCACAGGTTAACTGTGCACTGTGACAAAGTGCTTATTTTTGTTTGTCTTAAACCTGCTGCCTAGTAATTCCATTGCGTGATTCCTTGTTCTTGTGTTATGTTAAGGGGTAAATATACTTCCTTCTTCAATCTTCACACCATTCATGATTATACAAACCTCTATCATACCCTCCCCCACCACACACACATTTGTTTTTTTTTCTAGCCCAAACAGTCCCTGTCTTTTTTTTTTCCTCTCCTCATATGGAAGCTGTCCATACTTCTAATCATTTTGTTGACTTTACCTCTACTTTTTCCAGTTCTAATATATCCTTTTTTGAATTGGGGCAACCGACACTACACGATATATTAAAGGTATGTGTGTGTACCATGGATTTATACAGTGGCATTATGATATTTTCCATCTTAATATCTATCCCTTTCCTAATGGTTCCTAATGTTGTTGGCTTTTTGACTAGTGCTGCACATTAATCAGATGTTTTCAGAGCACTATCCAATGATTCCAAGATCTCTTTCTTGAGTGGTACCAACTAATTTAGACTCCATGGTTTTGCATATATGGCTGAGATCACGTTTTCATATATGTATTACTTTGCATTTATAAACACTGACTTTCATCTGCCATTTTTTGCACAGTCATCCAGTTTGTAACCCTTTGGAACCCTTCACTGTCAACTTCAAACTTAACTATCTTTGAGGAATTTTGTATCATCTGCAAAACTTTGCCACCTCAGTGTATATCCTCTTTTCCAGATCATAAATAAAGATGTTGAACAGCACTAGTCCCTATATTTTCTAACTTTTATTAAACCGCCAGCAGGGATTTTATTAAAAAAATCTGCTTATTAAATTTTCAATTGATTTTTCCCACCATCTTTCCCCCTCTGTCTACTTCTTTGATATGGAGGTAGGGATTGTGGGTGCATCTCTGATGGCTTACAGAGAAGCAAATATGGTAGACAACCAGCCTGGCTTAGCAATGAAATACTTGGTGAGCTTAAACACAAAAAGAGAGCTTAAAAGAAATGGAAACTTGGACAGATGACTAGGGAAAAGTATAAATATATTACTTGAGCATGCAGGAGTTTAATCAGAAAGGCCAAAGTGCAACTGGAATTGCCACTAAGAAGGGATGTGAAGGGTAACAAGAAAGGTTTCTACAGGCATGTTAGCAATAAGAGGATGGTCAGGGAAGGTGTGGGACCCTTACTGGATGAGGGAGGTAAGCTAGTGACAGATGATATGGGAAAAGCTGAAGTACTTGGTGCTTTTTTTGCCTCTGTCTTCACAGATGAGGTCAGCTCCCAGACTACTGCACTAGGCAACACAGTATGGGGAAGAGGTGGGCAGCCCTCGGTGGAGAAAAAATAGGTTAAGAAATATTTAGAAAAGCTGGACATACACAAATTCATGGTGTCAGATTTAATGCATCCAAGGGTGCTGAGGGAGTTGGCTGATGTGAATGCAGAGCCGTTGGTCATTATCTTTGAAAAACTGTGGCAACGGGCGAGGTCCTGGATGATTGGAAGAAGGCAAAAGCAGAGCCCATCTTTAAAAAAAGGAAGAACAATCCAGGGAACTACAGACTATCAACCTCACTATAGTCCCTGGAAAAATCATGGAGGGGATCCTCAAGGAATCCATTTTGGAGTACTTGGAAGAGAGGAAGTTGATCTGGAACTGTCAACATGGATTCACTAAGGGCAAGTCATGCCTGACCAACCAGATTGCCTTCTATGACAAGGTAACTAGCTCTGGGGACATGGGCAAGGCGGTGGATATGATATACCTTGACTTCAGCAAAAGCTTTTGATATGATCTCCCACAGTATTCTTGCCAGCAAGTTAAGGAAATATGGATTGGACAAATGGACTGTAAGGTGGATAGAAAGCTGGCTAGATTGTTAGGCTCAGTGGGTAGTTATCAACAACTCAGTGTCTGGTTGGCAGTCAGTATCAAGCAGAGTGCCCCAACGATCAGTTCTGGGGCCAGTTTTGTTCAACATCTTTATTAATTACCTGGATTAGGGGATGGGTTGCACCCTTAACAAGTTCTCAGATGACACTAAGCTAGAGGGAGAGGTAGATATGTTGCAGGGTAGGGATAGGGTCCAGAGTGACCCAGAAAAATTGGAGGATTGGGCTAAAAGAAATCTGATGAGGTTCAACAAGAACAAATGCACTTGGGATGGAAGAATCAAGCTAAACAGAAGGGATGGGAAGACAGCTTAACAATTACAACAGGGGATGGAGCCTGTACCCCCAGGAAGCCTTCCCAGGTCTTGAAACAGAGACAGTAGACTTTAGGAAATCTAAGCGGAAGCAGAAGACTATTCTGGCACTCACCACCTGGGGCACACAAGAGATCAGAGCTCTTGTAATCAGAAAGAAGTGGATCCTTCAGTCAAGAGGGTTGAAATCTCTGCACATTTATTATAGATGAAAAAACTATTTAGACAGTTTGTAACCTGCTGACGTTAAGTTTTAAGAAAATGTGTTTTGTTTACCTGGTTTTAGAAAGTGTGTTTTGTTTTACCTGCAACCATATCTGTGTCTTCCATTCTTATAATTGTTTAAATCTATGCTGTTTATTAAAAACTTGTTTTGACTACAAAATTATCTCCATGCTGTATATTAAACAGAAGTACAGCTCTTCAGTTAACCCATCAGGCTAGTGTATCTTCTGTCTCTTTGGAAGCTGTGAACTTAATGCAGTGGTGTGGAACCTGTGGGCCTTACGTAGTACATCAGGGTAAGCCATTGGCAGGCTGCCTGAAAGGTTGTTTATTTTGCATCTTCAAGTATGGCTGCCTGCTGCTTCCATTTGCCATGGTTAACTGTTTCTGGCCAGAGGAACTGAAGGAAGCATCGCAAGCCACTGGGACTTCCTGCTTCTCGCAGCTCGCACTTCTCGTAGCTCTCATTGGCTGAGAACGGTGAATCACAGCCAATGGGAACTGCAGGTGGCCACACCTGTGGATGCAAGGTAAACAACCTGTCTGTGGCCTACCAGCTGCTTAACCTGACAAGCCACATATGGCCCATGTCCCACAGGTGGTCCACCACTGACTTAACCTCTGTGAGTATCCAGTGAGAGGGACTGTACACTGCATTGGGGGACCTGCTGTGATGCATAGACTCAGGGTGAATATCACCTACAGAGTGTGTACTTAGTTTTTTTTAAGCTACATTTTTCCCCTTCAGGAAGGAAGTAAATCCCAAGACGGCTTGACAAATTATTTAGACAGATTATTGGTGAAAAATGAGAAATTTTTCTAGGTGCCCTTTAAAATACTTTGTGGAAAATGCAAAATCAGCTGAAATACGTTTAGCAATTACCTTCAAGCTGACAGTGCCTTGTGATGTACGAATCATTCTCAGGCTTCTTGGAATTCTGCCAAAGTGTGCCATTCACATTTTTCCTGTCTAAGTAAAAGCACAGAAAACATTCACTGGCATTCATATAATAACTGTGAAATAACAGGAAAGACTATACAACAATATCATAATGCAAATCAAACAAGCACCAACAGTATACTATAGTATCTGCTCAGAACATTGACATGAATAAAAGCCTTTGTCAAAGTGGAAATATGATGGATGGGTTTTAGTGTTGCAGAGAACACTTGTATCATCTATTGACATCACCTTCAGCCTCATCTAATGCTGCTTAAACATTATTTAAATTAGTAATAATACTATAACCTCTGGGCTCAAGGCTTTGACATCAGCATTCTGTGACTTTCCAAATATCTTTTCTGGTTTTACTTCTAAAATTTTTATAAGCATCATTTAGATTTATAACATAATGAATTAGTTTGGGTCTCTGAGTACAATTATTCTCTATTGGATGCAAAATGTTTATCATTGGCACTATATTCCTAACATGGATGCCACTTTTTAGCTCAAGGTGGAAGGGTCAATACTTGTGAAATAAAAATATCACACTTCTCTCCCTACAATAAGCTTCCAAGTGGCCATGTTATACAGCCCTGATATGCGCACTTTTATGGTATATTGGGCCTCATTCTACTATTCTCAGAGAGCTTTCAAAATCAAGGAATTACTTAGTTCTATGAATGGTAATAGAGATGTAGCCGTGTTAGTCTGATCTAGCTGAAACAAAAGACAGGACTATGCAGCACTTTAAAGACTAACAGGATGGTTTATTAGGTGATGAGCTTTCATGGGCCAGACCCACTTCCTCAGATCAAATTGTGGAAGAAAATTGGCATGACCATATATACCAAAGGGATACAATCAAAAAAAGTGAACACATATAAAAAGGACAAATCAAATTTCAGAAAAGAGGGGGGATGAGGGGGGGAGGTTAATGTCTGTGAGCTAATGATTTTAGAGGTGCTAATTGGGGAAGCTATCTTTGTAATGGGTAAGATAATTAGTATCTTTGTTGAGGCCCAGTTGTAAAGTGTCAAATTTAAGCATGAATGACAGTTCAGAGGTTTCTCTTTGAAGTCTTGTGTTAAAATGTCTTTGAAGCAGGATGCAGATAGTCAAGTCGTTGAGACAATGTCCTTTCTGGTTGAAATGGCAAGAAACTGTTTTTTCTTTGTGAAACTGAAGATGACAGGAATCTGTTATAAATGTGGAGCCAAATTCTGTAGTCCAAATAATATTGCCTTTTAGAAAAGTTTTCCTTGCGTAAGACTACAGAATCAAATCCTTTATGAGTATATATATCCTAAAATGGACATGAATGATGGTGAACCATAGAACTTTTTGAAATGACACTGTTAAGCAATTTCTTCATTCCTAATTCAATCAGGATGTTTAAAAAAATATCCAGAATGTATAATTAAATATTTTCAAAGACTTCACACTGAAAATTAGCAATTATAAACTTTACAAAATGAATTCGTGCACAAAATAATCACATTATTGTTTACAAAATTTGGCTGACAAAATAGTAACTGTAATATCACAGCTGATAAGATAGATATAATTTAAGAGCAATATGTAATGACTCCAGAAATTTTGCAAAAAATAATTTCCTTCGGTAGCAACTTTAATCGTGACCCCAAAAAGTGAAGGGAAAACCCATTCATTTTTAACAAAGGGAAATGGGAGGAGATTAATGTGATTAGATCAGTGGGGTTTCTATTCTTAATTTAAATGGATAAAGTAAATACTAAACATTCATCTCTGTCTCACTCTGTCCAAAGGCCAGATTCTTTAACATCTTCATTTGGTTTTTACATTAATCTGGATTTTTTGGGGGGGGGAGGGGGGGTTCTGTGGGGCTATGTCTACACTACGAGTTTTCTCAGCAAAAAATATGCTAATGAGGGATCTTGTGGAAAAAGGGGGTTTTGCGCAAAATGAAAATGTCCACACTGCTTGTTTTTGTGCAAAAACCCCAGTGCAAAAACGGATCCGCAGGAAATATGCAAATGAGACCACAACTCATGCAAATGAGTCCCTCATTTGCATATTTTTTGCCAAGAAAACTCGTAGTGTAGACGTAGCCTGGAAGATTGACAGCAGCCGCTTCAATCGTTCTCTGTAGTCTAGACGTACCCTGAATGTATATAAGCTGCAGCTTATCCTGATCCAAAGAAAAGAGAAGAATAGTAAGAGGACTATATATCTACCTCAGTCACACTTTAAAACCTGAAAATCAAAAGAAATCTTACAAAAAAGGTGGAAACATGATAAAATTACTAGGGGCGAGTACAAAAGAATAGCACAAAAATTTAAGGACAGAATCAGGAAGGCATAAAATGAATTGTACCAAGCATGGGACATAAAAGCTAAGAAGAAGAGGTTCTATAAATAGATCTGGAGGAAGAGAAAGATATAGTAAAATGTAGGTCCATTACTGAAGTAGGGAAAAGCGATCTAATAACATATGATGCCAAGAAGGCTGAGATATGTAATGCCTATTTTGCTTCAGTGTTCACTAAGGGTACGTCTAGACTATATCCCCCTTTTGGCAGAGGGATGTAAATGAAGCATGTGCAAATGAAGCAGGGATTTAAATATCCCATGCTTCATTTGCATAATCACGTAATGGCGCTCTTTTAAAAAAGCACGGGGGTGAATAGTTGACAGAAAGAACACACTCAGGTCCTGTCTACACTACTGCACTAGATTAGCACAGCTGCAGCATGTCTGGTGAAGATGCAGTATGCCAATGGGAGAGCGCTCTTGCATAAGCATAGTTGCACTACTTTCAGAAAAGGCAGAAGTTATTTTGGGAGGAGAGCATCTCCTGCTGACAGCACTTTAAGTTGATATAACTTGTGTCACTTTGGGGTGTTATTTTCACACCCCAGAGTAATATAAGTTACATTGACTGAAGTGGTTGTGTAGACCAGCCCTCAAAAAGCACTTATTGATGGTTTGCTGTCATACTGTGGCAGTGGATATAACGGAGTCTGACAGGGTCAATCCTGGGTCAAGAACTATTCAATATTTTCGTTAATGACTTGTGTAATGAAGTGGAGAGTATGTTTATAAAATATTCAGATGACACTGAGGCTACATCTACGCTGCCGAGAAAAGTCAGAAAAAGATATGTAAATTGCGAACCTCAATTTGCGTATCTTTTTCTGCTTTTTTTCCAAAAGAGGCTTTTCTGAAATTTGGCCCGTCTACATGGGGACAAAGTTCAGAAAAAACTCCTCTTTTGGAACATCCCTTATTCCTCTCACCAAGAGAAATACAGGGATGCCAAAAAAACCACATCTGCTTTTTCGGAAACTGTATTGGAGGTATCCCCAAAAAGCTCTGCAGTCTAGAATATAGCCTAATCTGGAAGGAGTTGCAAGCACTTTAGAAAACAAGACTAGAATTTAAAATGACCTTGATAAATTGAAGAATTGGTCCAAAATTAACAATATGAAATTGGACAAAGGTAAGTGCATAGTACTACCATTTAAGAAGTAAAATGTCAAATGCACTACTGCAAAATGGGGAATAAATGGCAATGCGGTACTAGTGCAGAATGTGTCCTGTGGGCACAGTGAATCACAAATGAAATGTGAGCCAACAATGTGATGCAGTTTCAAAAATATTAATATTCTGTATTGACATTGGTGACATATGTAAGGACACAGGAGGCAATGCCCTATTTGGCATTGGTGAGGCCTCAACTGCTGTGACCAGTTTTGGGGGTGACACTTTAAGAAAGATTTGGAGAAACTGGAGAGACTCCAGAGAAGAGCAACAAAAATGACAAAAGGTTTGAAAACCTGATGTATAAGAAAGGTTAAAAAAGACAGGGTACGTTCAGTTGTCACAAAACAACACTTAGGGTGGGGAAGACTTGATAAATCTTCAGCTGTGCTAATGGTCATTATAAAGAGGCATGTGATTAATGGTTCTGCATGTCCCCTGCAGACAGAACAAGTGGTAATCAGATTAATCTGATTAGACATTAGGACAAACTTTCTAACTAAGCATGGTTAAGTACTCAAACAGGTTACCAAGGGAGGCTGTGGAAACCCTGTCAATGGAGGTTTTTATAAACAGATTAGACTAACACCTGTCAGGAATGGGCTGGGTATAGTTAATCCTGCCTCAGGCTACGTCTAAACTACACCCCTCTGTTGGCAGAGGGATGTAAATTAGATGTCTCGAAAGTGCAAATGAAGCCAGGATTTAAATATCCTGCGCTTCATTTGCATAATGGCGGCCGCCACTTTTTTTCGAAATGGGGCTTTTAGAAAAAAACGGCATTTAGACCGGGCATTTTCAACAGAAATGCCCCATTTTGAAAGATCCTGTACTCCCCGTTTTGAAAAAAGCAGCGGCTGCCATTATGCAAATGAAGCGTGGGATATTTAAATCCTGGCTTCATTTGCACTTTCGAGACGTCTAATTTACATCCCTCTGCCGACGGAGGGTGTAGTTTAGACGTAGCCTCAGTGAGGGGGGATTGTCATTCAAGGTTGACCTAGTGCTCCCCCTTGCAGGCAGGTATGGTGTTGCAAAGTGTGTGTAAGAACAAAAATCATGGATCACAAGTCTAGACAGATTGTCACACAATAAAGAGCACCACTACCCCTTTTGCAGGGCCACATTTGATAACAGAAAAGTCATGTGTAAACAAAACTTTCATCCCAACATTTTAGAGGGGTGATGAGGTCATTTTTAGTCCATCTCTCTCCCACCTGAATCTGCTGCCCACCTCTATTCAGACTCTTCCTTGGCGGTTCTCTTGTTTCTGGTCTGTGGGCCTGATGTTATTTCTTTTGCCTCTGCCTGATTAAAATCCTTTTCTGGTGTCAGGGATCTGTGAAGGTCTATGCACTGGGTCTCTTTTTCATGGACAATAGGTTTTACTTTCAAGACCAGGCTTCCAGCCAGCATCAAGGAGATACCATGGCCTTCTTGAATGCCTGCAAACTGCAGTCCTCTGTTTATAAGGCTCTTCTCTGAAGCAACAACTCTAAGAGACTCCCCCTTTGGAATGGCTCCCCAGAGAGTTCACCCACTAGACAACCCTGCTCAGGCCTCTCTTGGAAACTGCCCATGCAGAGACTTTATATATCAAATAATACTACAACTATAAAGAACACTCAAGTCTAATCCCCTGCACTCATGGCAGGACCACACACCATCTAGACCATCCCTTACAGGTGTTTGTCTAACCAGCTCTTAAAAATCTCCAATGATGGAGATTCCACAACCTCCCTAGGAAATTTATTCCAGTGCTTCACCAATCTGACAGTCAGGAAGATTTTCCTGATGTCCAATCTAAACCTATGATGCTGCAATTTAAGCCCATTGCTTCTTGTTCTATCCTCAGAGATAAACAAGAATGATTTTTCTCCTTCTTGTAACAATGTTTTGGGTACTAGAAAGCTGTTATCATGTCCCCTCCCAGTCTTCTCTTTTCCAGAGTAAACAAACCCAGTTTCTTCAATCTTCCCTCAAAGGTCATGCTTTCTAGATCTTTAGTCATTTTTGTTGCTCTTCTCTGGACTGTCTCCAGCTTGACCACATCTTTCCTGAAATGTGGCACCCAGAATTAAACATAGTACTCCAGTTGATGCCTAATCAGCACGTAGTAGAGTAGAAGTAGTATTTCTCATGTCTTGCTTACAACACTCCTGCTAACACATCCCAGAATGATGGGAGGTTTGGCAACAGTGTTACATTATTAATTCTTATTTAGCTTGTGGTCCACTATGACCATGAGATCCCTTTCTGCAGTACTCCTTCCTAGGTAGTCATTTCCCATTTGTATGTATGCAACTGATTGTTCCTTCCTAAGTGGAATACTTTGCATTTCTTTCTATTGAATTTCATCCTTTTCATCTCAGGCCATGTTTTCATTTTGTCTACATCATTTTGAGTTAGAATCCTGTTCTCCAAAGCACATGTAACTCCTCCCAGCTTGGTATCACCCGCAAACTTTATAAATGTGCTCTCTATGCCCTTATCTAAATCATTGAAGACATTGAACACAACCAGTCCCAAAACTGATCCCTGCAGAACCCCACTCATCATACCCTTCCAGCGTGACTGTGAACCATTGATAACTACTCTCTGGGAACAGTTATCTAAACAATTATGCATCCACCTTATAGTATTTCCATCTAGGTTTTATTTCCCTGGCTTGTCGATGAGAAGGTCATGTGAGATGGTAACAAATGCTTTACTAAAGTACAGATATCCCATGCCAACCATTTCCCGATTATCTACAAGGCTTGTTATCCTGTCAAAGAAAGCTACTAGATTGGTTTGATGTGATTTGTTCTTGACTAATCCATGCTGACTGTTACTTATCACCTTATTATCTCCCAGATGATTTCAAATTATTTGCTCCATTATCTTTCCTGGTACAGAACTTAAGTTTACTGGTCTGTAATTCCCTGGGTTGTTCTTCTTTCCCTTTTTATAGAGGGTCAAATATACTGCCCTTTTCTAGTCTTCTTGAACCTCCTCTTTATTCCAAGACTTTTCAAAGATGATAGATAATGACTCAGTCACCTCCCTGAGTATTCTAGGGTGCATTTTATCAGGCCCTGGTGACTTGAAAATGTCTAACTTGTCTAAGTAATTTTTAACTTATTCGTTTCCTTTTTTAGCTTCTGAACTTACCTCATTTTCTCCAGCATTCTCTATGCTATGCATCCAATCACCACCAACCTTCTTGGTTAAAACCGTAATAAAGAAGTCATTAAGCACCTCTGCCATTTCCACATTTTCTGTTATTGTTTTTCCCTCTTCATTGAATAATGGGCCTACTCAGTCCTTGGTCTTCCTCTTGCTTGTAATATATTTGTATAATGTTTTTCTGTTACCCTTTATGTCTTTAACTAGTTTGAGGGTTTTTTGGTGCCTTGGCCTTTCTAATTTTGCTCCTACATATTTGTTGCTATTTGTTTGTATTCATCCTTTATAATTTGACCAGGTTCCACTTTTTTGTAGGACTTCTTTTTTGATTTTTAGATCATTCAAGATCTCCTGGTTTAGCCAGAGTGATTTCTTAATGTACTTCCTATCTTTTCTACACAATGGAATAGTTTATTCTTGTGCCCTTAATAATGTCCATTTGAAAAACTGCCAACTGTCTTTGATTGTTTTTCTTCTTAGACTTGCTTTTAATAGGACCTTACCTACCAATTCCCTGAGTTTGCTAAAGTCTGCTTTCTTGAAATTCATTGTCTTTATTTTGGTGTTCTCTCTCCTACCATTCCTTAAAATCATGAACTCCCTCATTTCATGATCAGTTTCACCTAAGCTGCCTTCCAAATTCAAATTCTCAACCAGTTCCTCCCTGTTCATTAAAATCAAATCTAGAACGGCCTCTCCTCCAGTAGTTTTCTCCACCTTCTGAAATGAAAAAAATTGTCTTCAATACATTCCAAGAAGTTTTTAGATAATCTGTGTCAGTGGTGTTACATTTATAAGAAAATAACGTAAGAATGGTCATAGTGGGTCATACCAAAAGATCCATCTAGCCCAGCAGCCTGTCTTCTGACAGAGGCCAATGCCAGATGTTGTAGGGGGGAATGAACAGAACATATAGAGACCCACCCACTGTCACCCATGCCCAGCTTCTGATAGATGCTATGGAAACCAACTCTTCCCATCCTGGCTGATGACTTCTGATGGACCTATTCTCCATGAATTTATCTAGTTCTTTCTGGACCCCTGTTATAGCCTTGACCTTCACAACACTGTCTGTCAAGGAGTTCCACAGGTTCATTGTGCATTATGTAAAGAAATATTTCTTTTTGCTTGTTTAAACATGATATCTATTAATTTAATTTGGTGACTCCTGCTTTATGTGTTATGGGAAGGACATACTGGATAGCTGAAGTCCCCCATCACCACCAAGTCCAGTGCTCTGGATGATTTTATTAGTTGTTCAAAAAAGCTTCACCCATTTTTTTCTGGCTGGATGGTCTGTAGGAGATCCCTACCATGACATCACCTTTGTTTTTTGCTTCTTTTATCCTTACACAGAAACTCTCATATAAAGAGTAGCTGCCTTGTGACAGGGATGGACTCAATGACCTCTTGAGCTTTCCTCTAGCCCTGTAGTTCTATGATTTTATTACATACATTTTTTCTTCTTTGGCTGGGCTGCAACATCATGAAAGCAAAACTAAGTTTTCACTGAATTTGACTCTGAGCAATTAGCACAAACAGAAAATAGTTTAGAAAGTTACTAACCAAATGCTTCATTTTCAGACATGGACTTCTGGATGGATCTAAAAGAAAACAAAGAATGTATCATTAGCTGCCACTTAGAGTTAACAAGTACAATAAATATATTTATTTACTGATATATTCTGACAAATTCTTCAAAGCAGCGTGTACAAATTTAGCTGTGCTACTTCCACTGGCTTTAAATGGAGTTTCCTAACTTTTCTCATACACACAATCACACATTCCATAATGGAGTTTTGAAAGTTTATTCCGAAAAGCCGTTATTGTTGGAGTTTCATTTTGGAATGGAAAGGCATTAACAGTACATTTAAGTAGTCTGTCAAGAAGACACAAAGAGATATTTTTCATTGAGATGATCAGAATCATCTCAGAATTGTAGCCCTCTAGAACAGGGGTGGGCAAACACTGGCCTGCAGGCCTCATTCAGCCTGCCAACGTTAGCCCCTGGCAAAACCCCCACTCTACCATATTTACCTGCAACTCCACAGGTATGGGGGATTGCAGCTCCCATTGGCTATGGATCGTGTTCCCAGGCAATGGGAGCTACAATCCCCCGTACCTGTAAAGGCATAGGTAAATACAGTGGCAGCAACTAATCCTGGTGAACCACCACCATTTTATTGCCCAACCTTGTTTTAGAAGCTGAAATGTGCTACTTTGCTAATGAAATGAACCAAAATCATGGATCTGAACATAACTGACTTTAAGATGCCCAAAATCTGGGTCCAAATTTTCACCTCAATCTTCTACTAGTTTTTGGATACCTGTATTTGATAGTAATATGCCTATAGACTGTCATAATTCTTTCCACATATATCCATTTGGAGTCATTTAGTTTTATGTATTATCATTAGATGTGTATACCAAGTTCAATTAAAAAAATTAATCATTCTGAATCAATATAATGTTAGCTTGTGAATTATTTTGTCCATCCTATCCATCTCTCTCTTGCATAATTAGTAATCTAGCAGCTGTACAATGTTCCACAGAAAACAGGAAATTTCCAAACTACCTGTGGTGGTATGATTGAGTATCAAGATGGTTAAATTTTTCAGGTTGAGTGAATCTATTTTCTTCCTACTTACTATTTTTTTTATTTATAGACATAGATCAAACAACTGGACTTCCAGATTAAAGGCTGTTTGCAAAGTTTTGACTTGGATCATTCACTTTTATTTTGTATTGTGTTGTTGGTCATCTGAGTCATATGTTACTGTTTCTAACCAGTGATGAGAGTTATTGAAAAAATTTAACCTACACTACTAAATTTTACCATATAAATAAACCATAAGACTCAAGCTCATAAAGAAGTGAGTTTTGCCCATGAAAGTCGCTAAGGTGCCACAGGACTACTCATTATTTTTAAAATTACAGATTAACCCAGCTATCCCTCTGAACTACATAAGTATGTCAGTTAGTAGTGTGTTGTTTTATTGCAATAGTTATACCAGTAAATACTCGATCATGGACACAATTATACCAGTATTAAGGTGTCTTACACACTGATATAATTACTCCCCTTCATGTCGAGTATAATCTATACAGGTATAAAGCCCATATATACCAGTATAAATGCTAGGAGGGTAGTGCTGCTTTAAACTGTACCAGTAGAGTTAAAGTAGACAAGCCACATGGGAACAATGAACAAATCACAAATGATGAAGTTGCAGTATGTGAACAATCATTCATGCTAAAATTCATTACACTTTTGAAACTTGTGAACATTTTCACAATGATCAGTATATATCAAAATACTGACCAACAACCAGTAAAATCTCACAAATCATAGCACAATTATAAATCAGTGTTCTTAGCATTATGCCAGACCTACAAAAAGAACACTGGCCAAGATCTTGAAGTTTTCCCTTTGTCTTTGAACACTTTGGTGTCGCAGCTATATTGGCTGGCAACACTTATTCTGAAGTTATTAGCGTCTACATTATAAATAGCAAAACTAAACACATAATTCATATGGAGTCCAGGGATTTTCATGTCTGTCATAGACAGACAGATAAGCTCTCCTTCAAACATCCCATTAGATGAGATTTCATTTGAAAAAGACCTCTTTAGCAATGCAATAACCTGCATTCTTAAGCCAACAAAGATTCTCAGTAAATTCCTCTACTAGCTTCTCCCTAGACTGTTAGTATTTCCTGGTCATTAGCCCAAATCATAACATTGGCTCACGTACAACATATTCAAATGATGCTGCTGTCACAGAAATACTTTAGAAAATACAGTCTGGTTAATCCAAATCATTTTTCAAACTAATTTTTTATTTGGATTAAACATAACTAAAAACCCTTCAGAAGATTATCGGGTCAATGGTACAAACATACTAGAAACTGGGTTACCACTTAAGTCTTTCAGAAAAACAGACATATGGTCCTGGCAAGCTCTGATTAACAAGGATTCACTGCACTTGATTTTGGATGTCCTGGTTCCTTTATTTTGGATGGAAGGCTTTATGCATATGAAAAAAGCAATGGTGAGGGACCTTTGGTAATGCATTTTGAGCTTGTAACTTTCTTTCCAACCTGCAATACTTTTAGAATATTTATACACCATTAATAATACATGTGCAATTTATAATAAAAATGACAAGGTTAGGATGTACAGACATAAATACTGACATGTATAGAACTTGACATGAAATCAACTTACTTTTTCTTTCTTGTCAGAGTGTTCTCAAAATCAGAAAATTCCTTTAAAAAGACAGAAAAACATCTGTTTTTGAAATAGAAGAAAATTTAATCCACATTCGACACTATCAACTTGGGCTTGAATAAGGATATTAAATGGTTAATGCACTACAGAGACAATTTTCCCTGGCTTTGATATTCACATTTACATATCAAAAGCTATGAATGGGACACATCCAGCCTGAGTCAACTAGCATCATTAACACTGGTCCTACACTTGACAGGTAACTGTTGTTGTTGTTATATATACTCTTGATTCTGTTATTTCCACTCCAACTCATCTGATGAAGTGGGATTTATCCACAAAAGCTCATAATATAATATATTCATTAGAATCTAAGGTGCCACAGGACTGTGATTGTTTTTAAAGTTACAGACTAACACAGAGGGGTAGCTGAGGCTAATCCACATATAATATTCTTTGTACAACACAGGGTATGAAAGGAGCTATTGTATTCTTTTCTATTTATGTTTATTATACTAGTATATAAAGTATTTTCAATATTTTAGGTTAGGGAGACACTATACAATGGGAAAGATATGTAGTCAAACTCTAGGTGGTTTGGTTTTTCAGGGGCTTGAAATATATACTTCCCAATGAGATATGCTTCCCAATGAGTGCACAAGACACTGAAATTGACCCTTCCAAGCATAACATCTCTGAAAAATCAGCCCTCATTACTCTTATCAGCTAGCAAATGCCTTATTTGTTCAACAATGTGATTCCTAGAAATATACTCTTATAAAGTTCAAAATAGCTACACATAATAGTACATGTATACATGTACTTGCCCATTGGATGAGAATATGGCTTTAGAAGGAAGAAGAAAGATGCAAGCTGTGTATCTTTGTTTAAATGCATGGAAAATCAATGTATGAAAGATATCAGGAAGCTTTTTTTTGGGGGGCGGGGGGCGGAAGGCAGGGGTTAAATCCTCACTCTTTAGGTCAGTTGGACCCACCCTGGTCTTGAAGTAAGCTTAATTTCAAGAAAGGCTGCAGAAGACAAGTTAGGTTAGAACAGAATCTCTGTTTGCAATATTATTTGACACCCTTTTATACAGAATGTGTGGACAATAAATCAGTTTCATGTCTGTTGATGCCTGTGATGGAAGCAAAAATAAGGGAAAAATGCCTGTAATGCACCCTATTTTGACTGGATAGACAGTGATACATTCAGAAAAAGAAAAAGTAATATAAATAACTTTGCAGCTATTTCCCCCATACTTCATTTTATTTTATTTCACTTAAGTTTCTTCATCTATGTTATTATATTGTGATCAACACCATTGGATCTAAAGAAATTCCTCCATAAAATTTAATATAAAATATGGGGAGGGGTCAATCAAATGTGAAATTTATGTATTAAATGACTTGTTACACACTTTTCATGTCTTTTTTGGAAAAAAAGGTTAAAGGGGATACTTTCATATAGGTTGTATGGGGTTATTTTAGCTGGGGTAGAAGGTTCAATTAGTGACCTAGCATTTTGATTATTATATGCGCTTTTAAAAAAAATCATTATGCACCTGGAGATTTGTTCACTGGTGCAGAGCACAAATCAAAACAGTAAGCAATATTCAGTCTTTTCTTTGAAATGCTGTATGCAATGTAAGATGAATGTCTTGTGGATTAAAGTACAACATTTCAGTCTTAGGATGTTCGTAGGAGGCTATTAGTTGCCCTAAGAGAAATGGCTTCATTATCCTAACACACAGAAGTCCACATCACAAACCAGAATTAATTAATGCACTTTCAACTCAGGCAAGATCTAGAATTTAGCCAGATAAAAAGATTACCTTTTTCAATGTTCCAAATTTGCTACTTCATCACTGTACCTATCAGGACAAAATACAGTGTTCCACACAAAGTGCTATATGAAAAACTAGGAAGAGTTCACAGGTATTAATTGTAATGCTTTTATGGTTCTGTGTCTGATAAAGGTGTAGATAAAACTCTAGAAAAGATCTGTTTATTCTCCCTGCTGTGCCCTTCTCCTGTCCCCCTCCCTCAAATATACAGTAAGTGCAGAGAGGTTGTAAGAGTAATATATCAGAGAGATTCCTTGGAAAGCATAGTGCCAAAAACTGCTGTAACATATTGATGCACTTTGATCTGTCAATAATGTTCGCAGGGGAAGAATCGTGTTTGGGTGTCAGAGACCTTTGGTCATTATTATTAAGGATTAAATGCCTTCCAAATCCTTAGCAGGTCTCTGCCTCAAGTTGAACTGCAGCTCTGCCTTTGCAGCCAACAGTCCTAGAAAGAACTTTATAAACCAGAATCCATCTTTTTGATGTGTTGTCAACTGAGAGACAACATTAACACAAGACAGAAGCAATGCTCCCTCTAATCCTATCCATTCATGTATGGATTTTTTTTTCCATCCATGAGCAGAATACATGTTTATGTGCACCGAGACATGTATGATTGTGCACCACCAGTAGAAACAAAACTTTGCTGTGGACGCTCTGCTAATCAGCTGGGTGGCATTTGAATCTCTCCTGAGTGGTCACACAAGTGCATAGCTTACAGGGAACACTGGACAGGAGAAACTCCCAATTCACTCATTGGGAAATATGGGAAGATTAGTCCCAACTGAATATTTTATGAACATGTAGAATTAGTTCTTCATGTCCCACTTTCCACATTGGAAAAAGATCACAATACACAAAATGTCAATTTATTCACCCATCCAGAAATTAATTAGTGACAATGTATTGTTTTATTATTCTAATCAATTATTAATAAACTCATACACTCTAAAGCCGGAAGCCTGACATAGAACATCCCTTCATTTTCCATTGGCACAGAATATGAAAATGTAGGTGCGCCTGTTTGGCCTATCATTTCAGATCTATGTTTCAACAAGGGTTTATTTAAATCTACTTGGATGTTTATATGCTGTTACATGGCTTTGCAGGTGCTTTACTGGACACGCTGAAGGCATTTAATCCTTAATAATATTGACCAAAGGTCTCTGACACCCAAACACGATTCTTCCCCTGCGAACATTATTGACAGATCAAAGTGCATCAATATGTTACAGCAGTTTTTGGCACTATGCTTTCCAAGGAATCTCTCTGATATATTACTCTTACAACCTCTCTGCACTTACTGTATATTTGAGGGAGGGGGACAGGAGAAGGGCACAGCAGGGAGAATAAACAGATCTTTTCTAGAGTTTTATCTACACCTTTATCAGACACAGCACCATAAAAGCATTACAATTAATACCTGTGAACTCTTCCTAGTTTTTGGATATTAAACTAGGAAGAGTTATGTCCACATCACAAACCAGAATTAATTAATGCACTTTCAACTCAGGCAAGATCTAGAATTTAGCCAGATAAAAAGATTACCTTTTTCAATGTTCCAAATTTGCTACTTCATCACTGTACCTATCAGGACAAAATACAGTGTTTGTGTTCCACACAAAGTGCTATATGAAAAACTAGGAAGAGTTCACAGGTATTAATTGTAATGCTTTTTGGATACTTTAATATTTTAGTCAGGTATTAATATAAAAAAAAATATTAAAAAATAAAAAAATCAAACTTCCCTGATGAAAAGCAGTACAGATTTTTAATCCCACTGCCCGTTATTTATGGGCTCCACTTATAAATTTGATCCTTTGGGAGGGGGTTATTTCTAAATAAAGTCCTAGCGTAGACCAGAGCTGAGAATGCTAAGCTATGAAAGGTACTGGTAATTCAGAATAAGTTAGGAACCTACCAAATTCACGGCCGTGAAAAATGCAACACAGACTGTAAAATCTGGTTTTCCCGCAAGAAAACTGGACTTTTGTCCTATTCCATATAGACTTGATTGGAGGTGAGGAGGAAAGAGACCAGTTTTCTCAAATTGGGGGTCCTGACCCAAAAGTGAGTTGCAGGGAGGTCACAACATGGCCACCCTTACTTCTGTGGTGCTTTTAGAACTGGGCATCCAGAGACTGGTGACTTTTGGCCAGATTCCCACCTCTGAAAGACATGTCCTGCCAGCAGCAGCACAGAAATCAAGGTGGCAATACCACACCAGGCCATCCTTACTTGTGCACTGTTGCTAACAACAGCTCTGCCTCCAGAGCTGGGCTCCCGGCCACCAGCCACTATTCTCCAGCTGCCTAGCTTTGAAGGCAGAGTTGCCACCAGCAGCACTACAGAAGTAAGGTTATCAGTACTACAAACCCCTACATTACTCTTGTGGCACCCTGTGATGGGATATGCATACCCGGCACTGAACAAGGTAGGATTAAAACCCTGTGGGCGGAAGAAAACCCACCCCTTCACCCAGACTGGGCATGCTCCAAATGCTGGGGCAGCATAAGAGAGAGCTGGTCAGCTCATTCTGGGCTGGCCATGGGAGAAGGAGGACCTCCAACAGGAGCTACAGAGCCCAGTGGAGTAGGGTGTACCTGGGTCCCCCTACTGGGGCTTTTGTCCCTAACTTATTGACTCTGGTCATTAGGCCATGCTGCTGTGAGTTAAGGGCTCCCCCTTTTACTGACTCTGGTTGTTAGACTGTGTACCCCTTATTGACTCTGGCCCTGGGCAAAGGGCCACCCTCTTTTATTGAGTCTGGCTGTTAGACTGAGCCATCCTGAGTTAAGGGCTAAACCCTACTGACTCTGGCCATTCGACTGTATTGCCCTGGGATAAGGGCTAACCCCTATTGACTTTAGCCATTAGGCTATACTACCCTAGACTGAGAGTTGTGTCTCACAGACTAAAAGGGATTGCCAATGACCCAGCAGCCAGCTAGGCAGTGTCCACACCCCTGAGTACCCTCACCCCAAAGGCCAGGGGGTGCATATGCTGCTTATATACCTGCACAACTCCTTTTTGGGTCAGGATCCCTACAATTACAACACCTTGAAATTTCAGATTTAAATAGCTGAAATCATGAAAAGTATGGATTTTTAAAGTACTATGACTGTCAAATTGATTCAAATAGACTGCAAACAGGCCCTCCAACAGGGGATGGGGGGAAGCGGGCAGTTGCCCCAGCGATTCAAAGAGGCCCAGGGCTCTGCACAGCTCTGAGAGCTGTGGAGTGGGGCATGCTGCAGTCTGGGTGGCATCATGGGCTGGCTAATGTCCTCCTTTGTGGCAAATTGTTCAGACAGATGCAGTGTTCCCTGAAGGTATGTTTCACTCCAAACAGGGAATTTTGTTCCACAGCTGAAGGCCTTTTGCTCTATGTCCAGCCCCCATCTTTTAAAGCAAAGGTTATCAAGACTGAACCTCTCTTCTGGTCATAGCTGCAGCAGTATGGCAATGAAGAGAAAGGTGATCCCTCTAAGAGAAACACTTTGACTTCAAAGCATCAGTTTTTTAATAAGGTTCATTCACGAAGAACACATGATATGGGCTCTGCTATGCCTCAAGTCAGCAAAACACTTACACGCATGCTCAAAATACTCCCTATTCATCAGTGCAGTTAAGCATGTGCATTCCTGAATCAGAGCACTAGAAAGTGAATGATGCTTAGAAGCTACTGAGTGTGGGGGAGCACCCTGTGGAATGGAACTGAGTGATGTAATTTAAAATGGGGGAGGAGGACAAATGGGCTCAGTTTATAAGCTTCATGGCTGCACATAAGATATAACTCTGGCAACCAACATGCTAGAAATAGCAAGTGAGATTATGCATAGCACATGGGCCTTAGCTGCATTTTTTAACACGCCCTTACAGCTCAAACATCATCACTAATCTCAGTTTCCATTTCTAGAGACTATTTTATAAATAACCACGTTGATTCTGCAGCCAGCACAGTGACACAGTGTGCAGATGTTATTTTTAGCTAACTACTCCACTGAATTTTCCTGAAAAACCAAAACAAAATAACTCCCCTGACCATCTTTGTATGTGTCTCATTAATACCTGGTGATTGTGCAGTTTAACTGATTAAGCAGCACTTCACCTGATGCTGAATTCTAATGGAGTGAAATGTAAGAGAATCAGCTCTAAAATATGCCATTGAAGGAAACTGAAAGATGTGAAATGAGTGAGCGCTGAAATGTGGGTTATTCTGACTGCTGTTTTTCATTGATTTTTGTGGAGAATCCATTGTGTGCTGTAAAAAATTCACTAAACAATGTGCACGTTTTGGTGCAATTCGTGCAGATTAAAATCTATTTTCTAATGGATATGGATTGTAAATCCCATCTGCTTCTCTAGTCTGGCTCAGTCAAAATTGTGTGTCCAGAAGGTTGATTATTTTCATTTAGTTAAATCATAATTTCTAAAGCCCAACCCTACATTAAAATAATGAATACAGCCTGATTTAATCCCATTGAAACAAGGAGGGAATGGGGGAAGAGGGCAGAAGAGGTAAAATGGTCACACTATCCTTTAAGTCTCTCCTGTGCTTTGTAATGTTGCAATTCAGTTTGACATTGTGAATCTCTCTCTATACAGGTTGGACTTCCCTTGTTCAGCACCCTCAGGACCTGATTGGTCCTGAACAAGGGGATTTGCCAAACGAGGTGAGGTCCCTCCCAACATGTCCTGTGCTGCCCCCAGCTAGGACTCCAGATGAGCCCTGCTGCTGCCTGCCTGGCTGTGGTTCCCGGGCTGGAGCTCCATGGCTACCGGGACCAAGGCTGTTGGAGCTGACGGGGCTCCATGGCTGCTGGGGATCTGTGGCTACTGCTGGGCCTCGCTACCGCCTGGCAGCAGTGGCCAGAACTACCTGCTGTGCTACTCGCCCCTCCTTCAACATGGGGCTCCTGGCTGAATCGCCCTGCCCCACCATTCCGGCCATGTGGCCTGACCTCCTTATACCTGGACTCTGTAGTCCAGGAGCATCTGTGGTCCTCCTCGACCACAGATGTTGCCAGACCAGAGAGTCCCAGTTAAAGGAAGTGCAACCTGTAGTACCAACTGTTGGATAAGCACTATTAGTTATCCACTAGGTATCCTTAATCATAGAATACTAGAACTGGAAGGGACCTTGCGAGGTCATCAAGTCCAGCACCTCCCCTCACAGAAGGACCAAGCATCATCTAGATCATCTCTGAAAGATGTCTATCCAACTTGCTCTTAAATATCTCCAGTGGTAGGGATTCCACAACCTACCTAGGCAATTTATTCCAATGTTTAACCACCCTGACAGTTAGGAAGTTTTTCCTAATGTCCAACCTAAAGCTCCCTTGCTGCAATTTAAGCCCATTGTTTCTTGTCCTATCAGCAGCAGTCAAGGAGAACAATTTTTCTCTCCTCCTTGTAACACTCTTTTAGATACTATCATGTTCCCTTCTCAGTCTTCTCTTTTCTAAACTAAACAAGCCCTGTTCTTTCAGTATTCCCTCATAGGGCATTTTTTCTAGACCTTGAATCATTTTTGTTGCTCTTCTGGACCTTCTTCAGTTTGACCATCTCTTTCTTAAAATGTGGTGCCCAGAATTGGACACAATACTCCAACTGAGGCCTAATCAGTGCAGAGTAGAGCGGAAGAATGACTTCTCGTGTCTTGCTCACAACACTCCTGTTAATGCATCCCAGAATCATGTTTGCTTTTTTTTGCAACAGCGTTACACTGTTGACGCATATTTAGCTTGTGGTCCACTATGACCCCTAGCTGCCTTTCTGCAGTACTCCTTCCTAGACAGTCACTTCCCATTCTGTATGTATGAAACTGATTGTTACTTCCTAAGTGGAGTACTTATTAAACTTCATCCTATTTACCTCCGATCACTTCTGCAGTTTGTTTGGATAATTTTGAATTATAACCCTATCCTCCATAGCACTTGCAACTCCTCCTAGCTTGATATCATCTGCAAACTTAATGTTAATATCCAAATCATTAATGAAGATATTGAACAGAACCGGTCCCAAAACAGACCTCTGCGGAATCCCACTTGTTATGCCCTTTCAGCATGACTGTGAATCATTAATAACTACTCTCTGAGAACAGTTATCATCATCATCATCTACAGCCAAGGGCTCAACACCCGTTGGTGTCCAATGCTTCCCTCACTATTTCCTTCCATCTTACCCTGTCCAGTGCAGAGTGGCTTAGTTTCTGTAGACTAGCTCCACACCAATCTACTATATCATCTACCCATTCTCTGTGGGGTCTGCCTCTCCTATTCAGACCATACATTATGCCGAATACCAGGCTCTTAACTTTTCATTCGTCGTTCATTCTGCACATTTGCCCGAATAGCTGTAACTTCCGTTGCATAACCTTCTGCAGTAGATTCTCTTTTGGCTGAATCTTCCTATATAATTCCTCATTGATGACCTTCTGCATCCATCCTATTCTCAGGATCTTTCTATAACAACTCCTCTTGAATGCCAATATTCTTGTCTTCAAATCTTTTGTTATCATCTGTCTCACATCTGTACAACATGCTGCTAAATACACATGTTTTCAAGATGCTCAGCTTTGTTCCTAAGCTAATAGCTTTACTTTTCCAGATCTGATGCATTGCCTTCAAACTCACTCTTGTTTTTGCTATTCTAGTTGCTATTTCCTTCTTACAGTCTAGATCATACGGCATGTTGCTCCCCAAATACGTGAACTTCTCTATGTTCTCTAGTTCAATCCCATCTACATTGATCTTCCTTCCTATTTCCTTATCTCCAAATACCATTGTCTTTGTTTTATCGATATTCATAATCAGTCCATACCACTTCCCTTCCTCATTTAACACCTGCCCAGTTGTCGCTAGCTTCTCGTCGTCTTCCTTGATGATAGCTGTATCATCCATGAACCTTAAATTGTTAATTCTCATCCCGTGCACCAATATCCCTTCTACCTCTTCCTTGATCTTGTCCATTGGTCTCTCTAGGTGCGTGATAAAGATACTTGGTGATATCGGATCTCCTTGTCTCGTACCTCTACTTGTTCTATGCACTCACCTTATTGTAGCCCCATCTGGGTTGTATTTCCCTAGTTTATTGATAAGAAGATCATGCAAGACCTTATCAAATGCCTTACTAAAGTCTAGGTATACCACGTCCACCGCTTCTCTCTTATCCACAAGACTTGTTATCCTATCAAAGAAAGCTATCAGATTGGTTTGACATGATTTGTTCTTTACTAATTCATACTGGCTGTTACCTATCACTTTATTATCTTCTAGATGCTTGCAGATGAATTCCTTAATTATTTGCTCCATTATCTTCCTGGCACAGAAGTTAAGCCTGATATAATAAGGGTTTAAATACCATACATAATACAATGCTGTAGATATGTACAAACCTACAAGGAAAAGTAATTTCAATTTTGAATTTGCTTTGCAAAGTCCAATTCCTAGAACATAAGCATTAGTATGACTGAAAATCATTAGTATGATTAGCATAGTGGTCACTAATTAGCATGATGGCTACTAGTCTCAGGTGAGGAGAAAAAGACAAAATAAACATGGAGACTGAAATTTTATTTAAGGCACCACCCACATTACAAGAATAACCATGTTTAAAAAGCGTTGTATAACATGGTTATGGCTAAACTTTTTTTCCCTCTTTCTTGTAGGGACAAACATTAAAATGCCATTGCCATCTTAGAGAGCCATTTATTTACAGACACTGGATGATAAAACCACATCTAAAACTTGATTCTCTTACATATGTATTATTTTTGCTGGTATTAGATGTAAATTAACCATATTATACTGTTTATTAGAATCAGATTAATTATATTCTTCTATTTAGTCCACAGGTATAATCATATATATATATATAATTACATTTAAACATGATTATTTTCCAGAATTTAGGTATGACCTTAGTTCTAGAAGTGGTTCGATCAGGTCAAGGCTAAGGTTCATTAATAGTGTAGACAAGGGAAGCTTGCATTCTTGTCCTTGCTGTACTCCATAATTTCAGTTTATTTCTATGCCCTTTACAGATAGAAGGTTTCTATTCTGTGCCCATCTGTTTTGGGCATACACAGAGGATTTTGGTCTCCAGGGATCTGTTTTCACTAATGTTCAGTGGTACTGTTATCTCAACCAATGGGGCATTGAAAATGCTTTTCCAATCTAAAGCAAAGAAAAATTTGATTCCCTTTTCCCTATACACACTTACCCTTCAAGAACAAGTATTCTCCATCAACTTCACAAACACATGCAGATTACATAGGCTTATAGTTATCTTTAATACATTTTTTACTCTGTCTTATACAATAAATGTAAGAAGGTAAAACAATGGTGACCTTGAATAAGGGGTCGCCAACCTGAAAATGTTGCAAAGACACAATCCTATACAATATAAATTAATAATAATAGAAGGACATTGGGAATAAAAAACAGACCTTCAAAACTATATTATTTTTATAGGCAGACTTCATGGACAGGATCCTGTAATATTCAAAAGGTGTTATTACAGGTTGAATCTGCCTGGTCCAGCACCATGCCCCAACAGGTCCCAAACAAGAGAATTTTCTGGAGCAGAGGACGTCTCCTGCCACTGGCTCCCAAACCCAGAGCCTGCTACTTGCAGGCTGCCCCAGCAGGCATCCTGCCTCACCCTCCCTCACCCCCAATCTGGCTGGGCTACTTGCTCAGCTGCTGCCGACTTCCTGGGCATCAGAGGCTCTGGCTCCTGCCATGGGGCAACAGCCCCATGCATCTGAGGGCAGCCACAGGGGTCTGGCCTTGTGCTCTAGCCGGCTGCTGCAGGGCTCAAATCCAACCCCATGCTCCCAGGGGCTACTGCAGTGCCCCAGCCTAGCACTCCAGGAAACTGTTGGGGGACTCTGGTCCTGCACTGCAACAGGACTCTGACCACAGCCCCTAATTCCGGGGGACTCCAGCCCTGCACCGACCCATGCTGCCGAGGGACTCCAGCCCAGCCCTGCACTGCTGTAGGCTGTACAGGCTGCCATGGGTCTCTGGCTCTGGTCTCATGTTGCCCCCAGCCAGGCTGCCAACCCTGTTTCCCCAGCTCCGGCTGGTCCTCCTGTCCTTTGTTTCTTGGCTCTCTGGTCCTGGAGAATCTGTTGTCCTGCTGGACGACAGATGTTGCCAGCCCAGAGAATGTTGGTTTTTGAAGGTACAACCTGTGCTCCCTCAAACAACACATTCAGAGGCCAAAAGTGGAAACTCAATTGTAACATCCAGATGCTCAGCATCTTACCTCACAGGTATGCTTCTTCTGAATATGTGCAAAGAGCCCCCAAATAGATAACCAAGCATACATCTGCACAGCAGCGTTAATTTGGAATAACTTACATTATTTTGAAATAACAAAGTGCGAGTCTACACAGTGAGACAGTATTTCAAAATAATGTCAAGATGGACAACTTCTTACTCCAACTCCTGTAACCCTCATGTCACAAGGAGTAAGGGCAGTCAAAGAAAGAGTGTTGTTCCTTCGACTTTCTGCTATGTAGACAGCACCAAAAGCCAAGTTAAGCTACTTCAACTTCAGCTACGCAATTGACATATCTGAAATTGCGTAGCTTAATTTGACTTTTGCCCTGCTGTGTAGATGTGCCCTTAGGATTCAAAACCTGTGAGAAGCTGAGCACCTTTGACAGCTTTCATTTCATGGGAGCTCAGTACCTCAAAGGATCAGATCCTTCATGACCTGTACGGCTTTCCTATATGAATGTACACATATTACAACCTGCATACTGTGTAATGGATCTCATGGGAAGAGAAATGAAATAACAAGAAGAATGAAAGGCAAACACTTGGGGACAAATACAGATGAACTACCAGAGGGATGGGTAAATTACATGTCCTTGTGCCTGCCAAGCCACTTTCACCCCAGAGGTAATTCATTTGTGAGGTGAGGATGCTATTACTATGTTAAATTTACCAGGAGTAAAAGCGGCTTTCATTTGCACCAAGGCTCCATAGGAACTCTGCCAGCAGGAGGAATTCCAAAAACACATTTCTTATTGCTCTGACCACTCCATCTGTCAAACAGCACTGTCCTTTCTACAGAGAGCACTGATCCCTTATGCCCTTCCACTAGCATAAACAAATCTGCTTTGCAGTGTCATCACCCGCTACATTTTTGGCCACAAGGTACTTATGCATAGGTTTATGCTGACAAAATGCAACATAAACCCTAAATGCATGCATCTTTCTCCCTTCTTGCACACAAGCATCTCTGGCTTCTCTTTATTCTTTGTAGATTTTATAAACACAATTTATTTTGCAAAGTTAGAGAGAGATAATCTTTATGATTGGGAGAGTGTTGTTAGGCAGGAAAGGAATGATTATCAAACACATTAATACACCGAGTAGAAATGTATGTTTAGCCCTGATGATATATTGCACCAGTCTTGAAGGATTTAAAAAGGTAACATATTTGGGGGGGAAAATTATTTAATGTGTTTACATTTCAGGGACTTCTTTTTCAAGTAGAAATTTAGAGGCTTTTCTCAATTGCCATAGATTATAAAACACATGTAAATTTACTTTTATTCTTGAAGACACTTTATAAGAAAAAAAACAGTGGAAGGAATGTCAGCATATTCACCAATGACAGCCTTCGCTGATATGGAAAGTCTGAATAAATCTACGCCTCCCTTTGCAAAGGGAAATTCCTCTGTACTATTAAATTCCACCCATCTTTTCCATTTCAGTCCCTAGCATTGAATGTGCTCCCAGAATTTTAACAAGACACTTATTGAAAAATTGCAGCCTTTGTCAGTAATACCTGTGGCATTACCTAGGTCCCCCGCCCCCTCAAAAAAACCAACCTATCTGTTTCTATGGCTCTGCTTCCAGCCACACTTCCCCTCCCTTCCCTTCTTTTTTTGCTTCATCCTTTCATGCTCTCCTTCCTTACCTATCCTGACCTAAAATACAATTATTATGTAAGTACAAATATAATAAAAATATCCAAGCCCTTAAAATTCACCTAAAAATTAACTTGGTCTTGTGTTTTTGACCCATGGGGCAGGGACTGTCTCTTACACTAGGTTTGTACAGTGCCTCATGCTATGGAAACCCAAACATGGTCGCAGGGCTGGTAACAGACTTTACCAGGCCTGGGCAATGTGGGGAGTGTGGGCCCTGGGCCATCTAAGAGGTGGAGCCTTGGGTGAAAGGGGCAGAGTTAGGGCAGCCAACCCTCAGAACCATCCAGACCATGCCCTATGGGGCTCTTGTGTAATTTAAAGGGCCCAGAGCCTCAGGCCTTTATAAAATAACCAGGTCCTGGGGCAACTACCCCTTCTTGGCTTCCCTGTTGGTGGCCCTGTGTAGTTGGGCCCCTGGGCACCACGGGAATACAATATACACACGAAGCTGCATCATCTCATAGCTTTTGATGGTTGAGTCATGGTTGGTTGCACAAGAAGCAGGATGACTAGTTGGTAGACTGTATAGTCACTTAGGGAATGGGTCTTCTTTGAGACATTATGCGGTTAAAGCTTCTTTGACTGCTGCTGGTATCCCCTAAATATAGAAGCATGGGCAGGTGACTCACCTCAGCTCGTCAGGTGGGAAAACAGGACTAAGTCTGCAAGTGGCCTGTAGCCCTTATAATGATTAAAAATGCATAGTGGCGTGGGTTTTTTTTTTTCCTATAAACAACCATCTTCTGCATTTTCTGGTGTTGACCCTCTGGTCAAATGGGAGCCATTCTACCTTCACATAATTACCAGGAGGAATGCAAATGTTTGGAAGGAGCCATGATGAAGGGAGAAAAGTACCACAAATTTATGTTGAATAGAAGAGATTCTGAGCTGAGGTTGATAACAAGAAGGAAGAGAAGAATGAAAGATGGATCCAAGGGTGGGCTGCGTGTGAAGAGGGCTGCCTACTGCAATGCTAACTTTAGGTTTACAGACTGAGTCTGGCTAATCGGTCTCCAAAATTCATACATCACTGCTAACCTCGGGCCCAATCTTGTAATTTCCATCCTAATCCCACTGAAAATGGCAATAAGGATACGTACAGGATTAACTCTGTGCAGGATTGTGTCCCTTGTTTGGCTACTCTTTGTTGTGACTTTAATCTTGGCCACTTACAGTAGCATAGTGACCTAAATTTCAAGAGATAGCTGAAATATATTCGTACCAATGTCATACACAGTTTGAAAATAACAGTTGTTGATTCATACTGGATATATTCAATTTTTTTTAAATCTTTCAACCAAACGTCTTTCAGATGGTTTACTGCATGTACATGTATTGGAGAAATAATCCAGATCTGGTAATAGACTTGGTGGTTTTGCTGATTTTCAGAAAGCCTCTTTCAGAAAGTCTCCCTGATTTCATTCAGAATCAATATATAGCAACAGTTTACATTTACCTAGTGTCTTTCATCTCTAATGCTCCCAGGAGTGCTTTACTAACTAGTCAAATTGTTCAAAACATAACCCGCCTTCAAGATGGAGAGAAACAACTGCCCAATCCATGATACAACAGTGAGACTATTAACCTGATTCTTTCCTATGCTTATCTACAAGAATCACTAATCTGACACAAAGATTACCCATTTTTTCCACTCTGTTCTATTTTCTGTCCTCTATTGTACAGCAGTAATACATGCATTTATCTTAGAAGGCACATGTTTCATAAGACACAAATAGTGAACATATTTCTAATGTTGTTGTTATTATCTCCCCTCTCTGCACTGCCCTTAGTTTGTGTTAGTTTTCTCTTCTTATTTATACCTCTGGCTAATTTGCAATCCCAAGAGATTTCCATAAAATGCCAGCATTGACTTTGCAAATCAATGTACCATACATAAAGCTGGCTAAGAAATTATCTTTCCCTACATAAATTCCAACTTTTTTTTCCATTTTGCTCAATTTTTTATTTGGGTTTTATTTTAGTTTTGAGTTTTTTTGGAAACTGAAAAGTAACAAAGAGCTAAATTGTTTTCAGCTTTTGAGTTTTCACTTAAAATACCTTAAAAATGCTGATGAAAACAGATCTTGTGTGTGTTTGTATGTGTATGTGCATGGGAGAAAGAGAGAGAGAATCTCCATTAGGTTATTTTCCATTAACCTTATTAATGGTAATTTTGTGGCTAACTCTAACCATGTGATACTACTATCAAATCCAAATACTGCTACAGTTTGTTCCCTGGTGCACTCGTGGTCTGTGCTTTTGGAAATACACCCAGAAAACTAGCAATGATTCTAACAAACTTCTTATTCATGATCTTTTTATGAATCCATAGTTATTCCAATGTACATATCTTAATATGATGTATGTTAGAAATATAGCCTTGTCAATGTGTTACCTTTCATTCATTTTTTTCTGCTTTAGCATACTTTTATGATATGTTAGATGTTCAACTTGCTGCTCTCTGTTTTAATCATACAGTGAACTCTTTCATTTAACCATATAGTTTTTTCCCCACCTTTAATTAATAAAAAGGGAATCATATACTATGCCCATAAAATAATTTATCTACATACACCCTCTCAATCTCTTTTCTTATGTGGTTTCACACAGTGGTTATATTATATGTCCTTCTACATAATGGTTACTTAATCATAAAGGGCTCATTGACATCCATAGAATGACTCCCATTGACTTCAATAGATTTGGATCATGTCCAAAGTGCTACAAAGCTCAGAACCTGTTTTTAAGATCTGTAACACTGGACTTCACTAAATCTGTAACACTGGACTTCACTAAATTCATCTCTCATAAGCACAAAGGTCTGAGAAAACCTTAAAAGGATTTTGGTAGGTTCCCAGGAGTGTAGATATTTCAAATTTGAGGCTGGGACAACAACACTGACTCTGTTGGAAAGACAGACAAAAAAGGAAGTTGTTCAGAGCAAGCGCATTGGTTACGTCACAACTTATTTTCACTCACCAAAGACAGAGATCTCTCTGGAGGTCCACATTTCACATAGGTGCTCAGTGGAGTGCTGGCTCTGCTGCTGATGCTAAAGGTCTCTTTCGGTTCTTGGTGCTCTTGGACTGGTTCATACAAGCTGTCCATGGAGCCTTCCTGAAATAAAGAAATGCACATATCATTAGCTGTACATTCATACACATGCAGTAAGAAAAAAGAAAGCCAGAACCTTCTAGGATGGATACAATAAAGTGAAAGCACAGTGCTCCTCCAACCATCTTTCAAAACTTCCATGGCCTTCCTTTGCATATATAATCAAATTTAAAAGAAATTATATCTGGATGCTTGAGCTTGCTTCCCAAATCATGATTCTGAGGAAGGTAAATACTAGGTTCCACAGATGGAAATGAAGCAAAAGGTTGAGCCAAAACTATCATTTTAAAAGGATCAATAACCATTATACTGAATTTTTTAAAAAGCAAAGATTTCTCATTCGCTTGTCAGAAGGATAGAGGGAAGGGGATTCTGACATAAAGCCTTTACTGAAGAAGGCTAAGTGCGTCCCTTGAAGGGAAAGAAACTGTATTGCCAACCCCAAGCATTCAACATAAGAACGACCATACTGGGTTAGACCAATATTCTGGCAATGGCCCATGTCAGGTGCCCCAGAGAGATTGAACAGAAGAGGGAATCATCAAGTGATCCATTCCCAGCTTTTGACAAACAAAGGTGAGGAACACTGTTCCTGCCCATTCTGGCAAAGAGTCACTGATGAACCCATTCTTCATGAATTTATCTAGCTCTTTTTTGAACTTTCAACAGTAAGTCAAACGCTAACAAAACAAAAACAGTATGCAGCTGTCCTCGCATCCCTTTATATCTATGAAGGCCCAAAAGGCAAGTCGTCTTCAATAGTCCAGCTAAAAGATTTCCCAGTGTACTCCAAGCAAGACACCTAGCTGTGTCTCAAGTGCATGTTATGGTTCTAAATATTATATATATATTGTTGCAAATGGCTCTGCACTTCAGTGAAAAGAAAATTAAAGTCTTCATATTTTCAACTATAAACATATTTGTCTTAAAATTGCACTTGACTTCCTTATGGAAACAACTTCTTTTTCACTTTTTTCAGCAATTAAAAATGACATATGACTCTTGCAAGTTCAATGTTCTGAAGAGCTTAGTACATTCATTGTTTTTGTTCACTGGTGCACAGACTTCCAAGCTCGGGCTGGGACTCAGGGACACCTTTCAGGGTGCTATAGCCCAGGCTCCAGAAGTCTACACAGCAACGGAATAGGCCTGTGGGTGTCTAGTTGCTGTATTGTAGGGGTTTGCAAACTGGGTGTGTCACAAAGTTATCAACGTGGGTGGTTGAGAGATGATAGCCTCCACCTCCAAGCCCCGCTTCACATCCAGCATTTATAATAGTGGTAAATATAAAAATGTGTTTTTAATATATAAATGTGGTGTCACAGTCATAGTTCGCTGTGTGAAAGGGGTCATCAATATAAAAGTCTGAGAACCACTGCTATATAGACATATCCACAGAGCTCTTCTTCAGATCTGGGAAAGTACTCAGCATCACAACAAAATTCAACGTGGAAGAGATTGTTTAGCATAAGCAGATAGGGCATCTTATAAGGGACCATTCAAGGTAGAGTGACCTGTTAACATTTCTTCAGTCATAGGACAAAAAAAGGGGAGGGGTTAGTGGGTTACAGATTGTTATAATTAAGCCATATATCCAGTGTCTCCATTCGGGCCATGACTGTTAGCAGAGTAATGAATGTAAGGTTTCATTTTGCTATGACACAGAGTACCATATCCGTTGTAGTTGGAAAGCTTGTCTCTCTCACCAACAGAAATTGGTCCAATGAAGGATATTGGATCTCCATGGCAATTGTGGCCTGTTGTGGTCTATAGCAGCAGTTATTATGGAGAACTCTTCCAGGAAAGGAAGTGAGATGTGGAGCACATTGAAGATGATCTCTGGTTTTTCATGGAGCTGTATTCAATCCTGCTGCCTCCTCAGTACTACAGCCATAGTGAAATGTTATATTTCACAGTCAAAACTATATACAGCTATAGCCGTGGTCAGACTTGGGGGACTTTCTGAAAAACACATGATGCCTCACAGCGCATTGATACCACTTTAAAAATGGATACACCGGATTATCCCCTGCAGTTTTCATAGGGCCTAGTTTCTGTCACCCTTACTCATGCTGAGTAGAAATTTACTCCATGAATTGTCCCACTGATTTCAGTTGATTTCAGTTGATCAGTTGACCAGTTTTACGAAATTAATTTGGATATTATCATACCACAACATTTGCTCTTTTGGCACAAAAGGGAGGTTCAGGACCCACCTAAGATGTGGTTGATGTGAGCAACCACCCTGGGGCACTGTGGTCAGGAAGGTGCTTCATCAAGACAGTGTCACAATAACAGCCCACTGCCTGGCTAAGCCCCTTCCCCCCTCCCTCCCAGTCCTGTTCTCCTCACAGGCACATTCCGCCTCCAGCTCCGTAGGCTGCAACCTCTGTTCCACCTTGTGGGTCACTCTTCCTCCGGCTCCGTCCCAGCCAAGCGCCACCTACAAACCTGCTCCTCCTCCAGTTTCACTCAGGGTGCCATTTTAGGTAAGACTGACCCTGGGAAGGTTATGAGAAGCCATACTGCTAACATTTCAAAGCTTTACAGATTGGAATTAGAAAACATGCTGAGTTTTAGACAAAATCTGTCTGGGATTTGAAAAACAATTGTGTTGGCTGGTAATACAGTAGTTCGAAGCCACATCAATAATTCTTTGCATCCACATATGTCAGAAGTACTGTGCTTATTTTCTGAATATTAATAGCCTCATGCCAAAACATTGTTGAAAAGCAAAGCTAAAAGTTAAGAGAGCATCTTTTAAAGGTTTTAAAGTTTGGTTATCCTTAGGTTTTACACAGTATTTTATTCCAGGAACTAATGAGTTAATAAATTATGGGAATGTAGCACATGGCTTAAGTAGAACAACATGTGCTAACTATGTTCCTAAAAGCTAGTAGTGGGCTTAAAGGGCACATGAGTTCATCTGAGCTTGTCCCTTGCTAGCATTAGAACTGTTTTGTTTGTATAACAGGGATGGGTTTTCTAAGCAGGAGGACTGCTACAAATAGCTGAGTGCACACCGGTTAGATTGCAATACAGGTTTTTTTTTAAAGTCTACATTAAAGGGAAAATTCACTCTTCTGAGGCTAAGAAAATCTGATTCAGGAATACCCAGCAATCACTCACACTCACCTTGTATTAAAATACATTATTTTAAAAATTGTCTATTTCTGAAAGAAACCATTTTTCCTCTCTAAACCACAGTAATTATAAAAGAGCTGCAATTTTGTGGTTAAAACAACTGGCAAGCTCCAAACTGCCCATGGAATAAGGAGCCTGCCAGGCCTACAAGGTAGCTATGACTAGGATGTGATAAACCCTGAGAACACACAAGGTGAGAAAAAAAAATGCAAAAATTCTATTTGCTCACACCCTCAGCCCTATATAGAAACACTTCATGATGTGTGCATTATAAGGATGTGTGTAATTTCTCTTTCAATAATCTGCAGCAGGAAGTGAGGGGGAGGCAAGGGGAAGAGGCTAGGCAGAAGCTCTGTAGTGAAACAGACAAAGGCTGAGTAGCTTTAGGGATAATACTGTTTTCCTTAGTCTAGGTGACTGTTCGGCCAGGTGTCATTAGCAGGACTAAGGGCCAGGTTCAATGTTATATAGAGATGCTTCTTAAACTAGTGATTGGATCAAGCCCCCACCTAAATCTTATCCACTCGTAGGGTAAATTTTAATCCTCCAGGTTCCTTTGGGAAGTGGTTCTTCCCACTCAAAAGCACCAACGCAGCCTTGAGTACATGAAGCCACCAATTGTTTTTATTTGGGAAAACAAAATAAGCCCCTATTTACACAGTAGAAAGAAATTACAAGGAGCTTGGCTAATACCATGGCTTTTGTTACATGGCTTCTTGGGGGCTCAGAGCTCTAATTCAGATCATATGCTTCACCCACATTCAAATCCATATCGACTCAAATGGGAATCAGGAGACGGCTTTCCAAACTGCCTACTCCAGTCGAAAGAAGTCCACAGAACCAAGCCCCACTTAGATCTGGAGCTTCCATGTCTGGTTCCAAAAAGGCATCTCCAACAGGCTCTCCTATGCTATGTCCCGGTTCAGCAAAATCAGTTCCACCCGTTCTATGGCAGACTTATCTGGATCCACAGTATCAGCTTCACCAGCTCAGCTGCTAATAATCCAGTCCCACAAAATCACGTCCAAACAGGGTCTAGGCGGGTAAATCCAAGCAAGGCCCTACTCATTTTCTTGAATTTGAGTTGACAACCCAATTAGAGTCCGTGCCTGTCAGTTCAGAGTGACCTGCTTTTCCAAGCTTTCAATTCTCCCCACCCCTTTCGTAAACACATTTACGTGCACCATTTAGTATTACTTCCAAAACACAGAACATAAGCATTCTCCAAGTAACATAAAACTTTGTGCAGAGCTGCATTGGGGAGAAATTCTTATATGTGCATTAACTGCCATATCCAGCATTTCTCCTTTCTCCTGTGAGGGAGCAGAGAACTTATCCCAGCTGTCTATTTCTGGGGTTTACATAAAAAAGTTCCCTTATTCAGTGTCGGAAGTGTCATTTTTCTGTTATTCTTTACTTGTCACATAACCCACATCACCACAATATGGGTGTATTGTTTTTTTAAAAAAGTCTTATCATATGGGATGTATATATCTTATAAATGCCTGAAATTCTTTCCTGTCTTGCTGGGTGTTTCCTGTACTAGAGATTCTGCAGAGACAAGAGGGGAAAGATACTTTTACTTGTAGTACCTGGACATGATGGTTTTCTGCATTCTAACAAGCCACATTTCAGAAAAGTAGCTGTGTTAGTCTGTTTCAGCAAAAACCACAAGGAGTCCAGTGGCACTTTAAAACTAACAAATGTATTAGGGCGTTAGGGCATAAGCTTTCATGAGCTACAACTTACTTCTTCAGATGATGAAGAGAAAAAGAGAGGAAAAAAATCGGGGAGAAAAGGATACTGAGATGAAAGTGTGATATCAGTGCTGATTAAATCAGAGTGGATCCAGAAATGAAAAAAGATTTTAGAAGCACGTAATTTGGACACTGTTCACAGATGATTCCTTTGAAGTAAACTCTTTTGCTTTGGAAGTCTGATAGGTTCTCCAGTTTCAACTGGGAGCAAGTGTATAAAATTAAGAAAGATTAATTTTTCCTAACAGAGGGATCTATGAGTAGCCTTGCACATGAATTAGTGCAAGCCCCATTGCTTCTGTCATTTAAAGCTGTACTGGACAAATCTTCTGAGTATATATTACAGGAAACAATTCAACCCTGACTGAAGGATAGACACAACCACCTGACTTGTAACTATTCCGTCTTAATTTTGTAGATTGTGATTTATTAGTTGAGCTATCAAATTAATTTTTCTGACATCAGAGCTTCCTCCCTATTGATAGGGAAGTAGTACCTCCTGTTACCTGGTAAAACCACAACTTCATGAGGCAAGGGAAGGCAGGAATAATTGACTGGAATAATTCTCACCCATTTCACCAGCATTCAGATTGCCAGAAGCTTTACTATTTTGAGGCGTGGTGGTTAAACAAAGTTTTGGACATCACCATTCTGCGCAGCAACAGAAACTGTCAACCTTCTATTTTTAAAGCATTTTTGCTATTGTAGCACAAAAACCAAACCAATGGATATGAAAACAGAGGCCACCTTTGTTAAATGCTGTACAAATCATCCAGGGTGATACACCTATGGTGCTAATGGAGTAAGATGCTTCTTCAGTTTTTAAAAATACCCCACCAAATCTATTCTTATTCAGACATTTTCCCCCTTGACTCATGAGAGAAAACCTGTCACTTCCTTACATCTTAATGCCATTGGCTGCTGACCTTTTCTTTCCACAATTGCCACAATGCCATATTCCATTTCAAAACTCAGTTGAATACCAGCGTATAAGTGGCTAAGCAGACATATTTGTACCAATAACCCGCTTTCAAGACAGACAATCCTGTTTTAGCAAAGAATTGCATTTCATCAGGCAAGTAGGGATGAGTGCACATGGACCTGGTTTTTATCAAGTAGCCTATCTGGATTAGTGACCAATAAATTGTCTTAATACAGTTTTTGGTATGATATAAGATATGTTGTCAACTATTCAAAGGATTATCTTAGTGTTCAGATTGACTCACAAAGAGACCCTGAAAAGAATATAGGTTAACTTCTTAGAATCAAACTTTAAACAAGATTAACTATTTCATAAAGAAACTATAGCAACATTGACTTTTACACATAAGAAGGTATGTTGTATTTTCTGTCTGAGTTACAATGAGAGCAGCAAGAGTTGGGGAAGTCATTTTAATGAAAAAAATCTGGGACTGCCATTCTTTACTCACGTAGTGTACCCATTTATTTAGCGGAGTCCCTGTTATTTATTTGACACACAACTTTCAGTAGTTTTGTTTGTTAACAGCTGGATTGCATCAAATGCAAGCTACTGCTCTAATATAACAATAAAAGACTGATGTAACAGTGCTAGTTACAGTCCCACGTAATTCCGCAAATTAAAGCTTCTCTGATGGTCAAACTGCCATTTTGCGCATACATTTGGGTGTTAACTTTGACCAAAAGAAAAATAAACTGGGACCAAATTAAACTGGGACCAAAAGCATCACTGGATTCTGACAAAAGTATTACTGTTAATTGGAGGGGTCCAGAAAAGCTCTAAAACTCTACTCCATCTTATTTTCAAGATCCAAAAAGCAGAAGTAAATCCTTAAAACTGGACAATGCTGGGTATTCTGCAGTGAAGATGCTTTAACAAAAAGGAGCCATAATTTACTCAAGTGGAACCACTAATACTTGTGTGATAAGCACCAAATGCAGTTCATTTTTTTCTTTCTAGACCTACACTAAAATATCTGGAAAAGAGAAGCAAGCAGGCATGGTATACTATAAAAATACAGCAGATTTACACATTTGTCACTATTAATATATAATCTTGGGGCTGGCAGATAAACCACTGAAAAGAGATAGAGTCTTCATGGATTTTGCAAATCTGAGTCTACCTGTTTACTCATACTGGTTTCTCCTCAGGCAATAGAAAGGGGAAAAGGATTTAAGTCAACTTCTGTATCCTTGAACGAATACAACCATATGACTAGTTTAGTGCCTGAAATTGTGCACTGATAATGTTCTGCTAATGGGAAACACACTAGAAAAAGTTCTGTTGTACTTCATCAGCAAGAAAATATGGTTCTCAGTGTCCTTTAAGCATCAGAGAAATAGCAGAACAAATTACAGCATTAATTTATTTCATAATTGAAATACAAATTGGGAACTTTTGAAGGTTTTTATTGTGTCAAACTTGCAACATTTAGCAGTTGAGTCTCTAAACTGCAAAGTTTCACAGATATCACAGGTATCATATAGTATGTCCTTAAAAGCCCCCAAGTGTCTGCTTTTATTTATTTTCAGTTTATTTTAATTAAATCATATGTCCCTATCTTCAGCTTTTTATACACACACATCTCTTTTTTCTCCTAAGTGGACTTTTTGTATGATACATGCAATGCACAGTTCTCTACACAATAACTTTAATCTCTGTCCTCATTCTGGTCACATGTTAGTTCAGTTTACAAAAGCAGTAATACAGTAATCAAATAGTAGATACAAGAAGCAAGAAGACTCACCAATGAAAAACAGAAAAGATTCATTTTGATATGAAGCTCAACTCCAGCACTCCAAAATTCTGTTTCAAAGAATTCCAGACACACAATGTAGCTCCTTGGTGTCCTCCCAGCTGTTTGTACATTTCGCCCTGGAGATTACAGCAAGATAAAATCCCCTGCAATAATCCACTGGATTCAGAGCCCATTATCAAATGAGACAGGCTTGCTTGCACCAGCACACACAGTTTCCAAAATTAATGAATAATGTTTACCAACAAAACAAAAGCATGGCATGACTGATTATGACGGACTAGGAAAATATAGTTTTTTGCAGGTTGTTATTACCATCTAGTTTGTCATAATGGAAACAAAGCTTCTTCTGTCTAAAAGCAGTGGACTATGCAAAGAACTTGAAGGTGAACATGCTGGATTTACTTCACTCATGTGGCAAGTATACAAGAGAGACAAGTTGGATGAGGTAATATGTAAAGAAGAGCTCTGTATAAACTCAACAGCTTGTCTCTTTCACTAATTGAAGTTGGTCCAGGAAAGGACCTTGTCTCTTTAATATCCAGAGACCAATATGGTTACCATGATGTTGCAAACAAGGTATGGAACAGGCATTTTACAAAAAAATGTTTATTTTTATACAGAAAAATGGTACAATAGACTCTTAACTACCCTGGACTAGAGCATGACTTTTTTCAGCCAAAACTTGTTTGGGTCAAAAAAATTCAGGCTCATGTTGACAAACATCTCATGTTGAGTTTCTGAAATTGTTTTGGTCTGAATAAAAAACAGGGGAAAACAGCCCTCAAATTGAAAAGTTTTGTTCTGAAATTTTCTAAACAAAACGTTTTTATTCAAAATGTCTTTTCATTTAGAATTTTACTTCAACTTTTATGCAAGTAGAAAAAGGTTAAAAACACCCAAAATACAAAACTTTATTTTGGGTCAAATTAAGTGTTTTGTTCAACACAAAACAATTTATTTTCTTCTGTTCTGCCATTGAATTGACAATTTAGTCACATATTGCAGTCCATATTTTAAAAACCAGTGTTTGAAATTGGATACTTAGATTCAGATTTAGGAGTCAAAATATATAAAAAAGTACCTATGTTTAGTAATCTATCTTTGAAATCTGGTCCATGCTTTATTCCCTTTTCAGATTGAATCTCTCAGAAAAAATCAATTTCTTACCTACCTACAAAGGAATAAGTTGCCAGCAGGAGTCCAATATGTCAGCCATTTGATGATGAAGGCTAAGACTGAAATAATCAGTTTTGCTATTAGAAAATATTAGAAGTGAAAAAGTCAAAGAGGCAGAGACAAGCACTCTGATTGTGGGTGCTGTAGGGAGATATTGGTGCTGTCCACTGTGACAGAGAATGGTGGGGAGGCGTGATGTTACAGGAGAAAGACAATGGTCCATATCATCAACAGGTGTGAATTAATATAGCACCACTAACTCAAGAATTACCATAATAATAGCACGTTTTTACTGACCTGACGTTAAGAAAGAAAGAAAGAGAAACTAGTCCCAGTGGCTCTAAAACTGATTCCTTTTATGAACCACTTAAGATTACATCCTCTTGTGGACCTTGTTCCCTCCCAACCTACTATCCTTCATTCCCTATCTCCCCAATGACAGTTCTATTACTTGTTCACATGACCAAGCAATAGTCTGTCAGTATATTTTCCATGAATCACCGAAAACAAGCCAGCAATTAGGTAGCCCTGGATTCCCAAATGGAAGGTCAACACTCTCTCTGGGTGGCAAGTAGATCCAAGCCCAGCAACAGGAATTAAATGGACTAGCCGTGTAATTTGAATGCCTGAGATCCAACTTTCAAAAACCAGTCTTATACTCTGACTTCAGCTCTGGCACGTGTAAGCAGGGAGTGCAGATAAAATTCACAGAAACACTCCAAAAAAAATCTGTGCAGAAAAAATATTTCTGACTCAATATTTGAGCATCTGGCAACTGATCATACTACATGGCCCCAACCCATAAGGATGGGTGGCCACAACTTTGGCAAAAAGCTTATGGAGCAGCTAGAATCCCAGCACCAGCTGTGGAAATAAATTGCAGTGAACCCAACACAAACAGGCAAATAGCTTTGTGGCCAGTGCCGTAAATATTCATTTTCCCCATTTGATCTATGGAGTGCACCCATTAGTACAAGTTATTATGGTGGACATTGTCCTCAAAATCAAGGTGACCGACATTGTATTGGAGCCTCACAAGAGGAAAAAGTGTAAATATCATAAATAAAGTTAATTGAATAAATTGTCTGCCCACATAACCATTGAAATCCAGAGAAACTGGCACTTTTTTATTGCCATTTTATTGTGTTTTGTAATATAGAGTGAAAACTGCTAACTTCCATCTTCAGGCCCATTTATATACTACCAGACAAAACTGATGTCTAGAGTGAATTATGGGTACAGGAGTCATTATCTTCCAGGAGCACCTTGAAAACAAGATGTCTAATCTCAATAATGTAAGTTTTCTGATTAAATAAATCCCTTATGCTCGGTAATTCTGTGCATTTATAGAAAAGATGCCAACCCCCCACCTTCTTTAAAACCTTAAAAAACATTTTAAAAGCTCAAGGAAACTTGAATCCTTACTACACAGAATTGATTTCTGTACTTGCTATTTAGTATTCTTAATCACACATTCCTCATGTTATTGTTGAGTAATGGATTGGCAAATTCCAGAGAATTAACCTGCTTTGCAAACATTTGCCACACAAGCTTAAGGTTTGGATATGCCACCCCCATTCTCTTTTACTTTTGACTCCCCTCCCCCAATATTAAAACAATGGTCTTATTAAACAAACACAGATTGAGACAGCTCTGAAAAATCAACACTGCCTTCTCTGCCAACAGCCATGAAGGTCTCATGAAAGCATTGAAAAAAACCAACATAATTTTGAGTTTTGAAAGGCTTACGCAGGTTTCCCAATTCACTTTGCAATAAAGCTTACATCTACTTTTACATACAAGTAGCTACGTTAAGGACTTGTTAGACTATCTCTTCATTTAAAGTCTGATCCAAAGCCAATTGAAATCAACAGGAGTTGAATCAAGCGCATTACTGGTTCAAAGTCATTACCCGCAAATCTAGTTTGAGATTTCTCTATCATTTATTAGAAATATGGCATATTTCTGAAGATTTGCATAATTTGAGGAGAAAGGGTTTTAAAAAAAATAACCTGTGTCTGCCATCTTTTGTCAAGATTACCCTGTCTCACCCCAAATGCTGACACTGGTGAAAATAAGATGCTAAGTTCACCTCTGCCCATTAAAGAGCACACCATTACACTCTTGGGGTCTGACTCTGCTCTTACATTTGTGTTAATCAGTAGTATCTATCAAAGCCAGTGAAGTCACACCAGTTAAATGAGAGTAGAGTCAGACCTTATATTTTGATTTGTGAACTCTTGGAGTTTTAATTTTCACATCAATTTTGTATGAGTCTTACAGTGTTTACTTTTGTAATCAAAATGAAAGACATAGCTCTTCTGTACTAATTGTAAGAGTCTCATTAAAGTAGTGAGAGGGTTTTCTGTGGATAATTCACTTGACCTATTTTTCATATATGCTGTTATTCAAAACATCCCTCAACCCTTACCTTCCTCTTTAATCTGTAGAGCAATTCATCCAAAAGAAACACCTACAAAAATCAAGATGTAGATGTAGAAAAAAAAATCCTCAGCTGATGGAAATCAACACAGCTTCTTAATTCGGGATTAATTCTGATTTACATCATCTGAGAATGCAGTACTCCAGCTCCAATATTACAGCTCCTAAAAAATGATGGAAAAGTGAAAGTGTCTCCTTGGTCTTTTAGTACACATACTGTATCCTTAGGCCACAGCAGCTTTAGATGATCTTCCTGTTGCCGATGTTCATGTTCTTTGCTCCAAGATGAATCACTGAGTGTGTTTGCAAAGCAATAGCATTTTGATCAAACTGATTCTAAGTTTGATTCCAAAATCTCTGAAACTGTGTTCCTGGCAAAGAAAATATACTCCCTTTAACCAGCCACTAGAGTGTAGTGGTACACATACACACTAGTCAGTATGTTCAAGTGCATGTCACTGCCACCTCCTATGGCCTGAGAGTTATATTTTCACTCTTGTAGGAGCTAAGGTCTCCAGTAAAGCATGATAAAGTATGCTGTATGCTATCACTAAATATGTTTAAAAACCAAATTCTGAAATATGGGTGCAAAATGAGGTATCTATAGTTAAGCATTTGGAATGGTGCAAAACCTGCTTTTCCCAGGGTGCTTGCCTATCCTCTGGTGGGCATACAAAATAATAACGCTATTTGAAAACAGTTATGCTGCTCGTCCTTGTCACAGCAGTACCCTTAAGCTGCTATGTGGGCCTTTCTTTATGCATTCTTCTCTACTCTATCCTTCTGCATTGCACAATTGTTGGAGCTGGTAGTCTAAGATCTATTCACAGAATGCTGGTCAGTATTTTTTTCTTGTCTGGGGAGACTGCCGAAGGGCTAGCTGGTATATATCAGCACAGTACCACACATTTAAATGCAGAGATGCCTGTTTATATTAGCTGAATATCTCACCCTATATTTACAATTGTCAATGACTTTTAGGGCACTTGTACATTAAGAGAAAGGAGAACTTATTTATTTTTGAGCATGAGAATAGTGGAGTTTCCAGAATGATATAGCCTCCTTTTCAGGTATTCGTGATCCTTTTCTTTTCTGCTCCAGCAACCTCTTCATCCTCTTTGTCTGTCTAAATGTTCATTTTCACTTCAGAGTTTAGATGCATTACTTCTTACAACAATTTTTAAACCTTTCACATCTCTTCTTAGTAATTTACCCCACTGCATGTCTCTTCAGAATTTGACCACCCATGTTTCTTCTTGAAAACTCACTGGCATTTATTGGGAGAGTTACTTGTGCAGAAGAGGTTGAGATGAAGGCAAAGACGACAATATTTTTTTCCAGGAGACATCACCAATAGGATACTGTATTATTCTAAAATGAAATGGGAGAGCCAAACATTTTATTCTGATGATCAGATACCAGTGAAGAAGTACAGGAGTAATTCAGTATCTGAATCATTCTCACCAAACAGGGGCTTATCCAGTTGGTAGAGTTGATGCCATCTGAAATATATTTATTTCAATGGAGAACAGGATTCCTTGCTGTAGATTAGTTATCAAGACACACTAAACTGACAAATTATCTCAGAGGAGTAACTGAGTATTATTAGTTGTTTGAAATCCATCTCAACTTAACATGGCATTTTGGAAATGCCAATTTCTGAAACTTAACTACCGTGTTCAGCAGACAATGTTATACTTACTTGCAAACTACTATGATTTCATCAAGGGTGAAAACTTGGAAAATGGTACATGCAAAGACCTCTTGCTAGAAACATTGTATCCTCCTACTTTTGGCAGAAAAGGTTCATTCTACAAGTAATGGCTGTAGTCCTAGTGAGTTATGGATGGCAGAAGGGATTGTGTACAGCTATTTCTAAGTTTGTGCAGCAGCTTGTACCTAGATGCCCTGACTTTAAACTCAAGAGAGAGAAAGGGGAAAAATAAGGTGACTCTTGAAGGAGAACTATGACTGGCATTCAGAGATCTGAAAAAGTTGCAGACAGCTGAGACAGCTTACATCAAAGATTTTCACATCAAAGAGTGACCCACCCCGCCACCCATCCCTCTGCTCTTATATCACTGTAATTCTTCAAAGTAGGGTTCATGGAATCAGTGACATTTTTATCCATTTTTAACCAAGGACATGCCAAGATTTCCCCTATATCTATTGAATCCAGATGTGACCTGAAAACCTGTTACTGTAATAACACATAAAAGAAAACACTGCATGCACAGATAGAAATGTCCACAAATAACTTCCCAATATCCACCAAGAATGGGCTAATACAATTCATACATGTTGGTTAAGTGTTGCAGAAGCAGAGTTATCCACATGCCTTGGAGTAGCATATAACCCGGAGCATGACAATAATATTGTTAAAAGAGGCAAAATAATCCATTTTGAGTACTTATATGAATCATACTCACATCTATTTAGCCTCACAACCCATCTGTGAAGTAGTGAAGTGCTATTATCCCCATTTTATAGATAGGGAACTGTGGCATAGAGAGTTTAAGTGACTTGGCCAAAGTCACCAAGGAAGTTTGTAGTTGAGTGGGGGACTAGAATACAGCTCTCCCAAGTCCTTGGCTAGTGTCCCTAACCATTAGATCAAGTTGAATGCTCCACTAGAAGAGGGAAGGGGGTGATAATTTTGGCTACATTTTGTTTTTACATTGTGAATTATTTGGCTTTTTCATAATCATTTTTAATTGACTGTTCTCTTTTCTGTTTTTGTTCTGGGAATTCAGAGGAGGGCATGCTGCAGGACTTTTCTGTCCTGACAGCAGCTGCCCAGTGCTTACCTCCTTCTGGTATTTGTGCAGGAGAGACAGACCACCTAGTTGGAACTGGGCTCATGGAGAAGGATACTGTGCAACTAGCTGATTGTCCTTCACTCCATGTACAACCGAGAGCAATACATGGATAAATCTGGGGAGTAACAATCCAGGATATTCTTATTTATCTATTAGTGTGGCCAGTGATGCACATGAAATAGAAGAGAAGTTTCTGTTCTGATGATTTCTACAGACTAAACGACCGCATGGGGAGGCAAACGTAGCTTAGTTCAGAGGACTAGTTATTTCTACATCTGGGATTATTCCAGTTCTTCATGGTTTACTGTGTGGCACTAGACAAGGATTTAGAATTCAATTTTCAAAAAAAGTGTTCACTAAGGCTGTGTCTAGATAACATCCTTCTTTCGACAGAGGGATGTAAATTAGGCACTTTGAAATTGCAAACGAAGCCGGGATTTGAATTTCCCGCACTTCATTTGCATAATCACATAATGGTGCTCTTTCAAAAAAGAGCTATTTCGAAAGTAAAACCGTGGTCTAGACATGGTTCTTTCAAAAAGGGAAGGCTTTTTTGAAAGATCCTGTAAACCTGAGGAGACCATGGTTTTACTTTCGAATTAGCGCTTTTTCGAAAGAGCGCCATTACGTGATTATGCAAATGAAGTGCGGGAAATTCAAATCCCGGCTTCGTTTGCAATTTCAAAGTGCCTAATTTATATCCCTCTGTCGAAAGAGGGATGTAATCTAGACACAGGCTAAGTTTGGGTGCTCAGCTGCAAGTTATTAGACGGTACCTCAAGCTGGAGACCCCAAAAGTAAGACATTAAAGGGAATGGATATTTTAAAACTAGCACCATACCACCATGTCAGCGACCTTAACCTTCTGCAAAATGGGTACAGAATCACCTTAACTGCATAGTCATTGTAAAGGGCTATTAGAGATCCTAAAGTTAAAAAAAGATTGCAGTACAACTCAGGGAGTTAGGTAAGATCTCATAAGAAGCAAGTATAAGAGGAAACTCAATTGAAAACAGTTGGCAGTTTTTCAAAGCGACATTATTAAGGACCCAAGGACAATGTGTAGGAAAGATGGGAAGCATGGCAAGAGACCCTGGCTTAACCAGGAGATGTCGAATGATCTAAATATCAAAGAGGAGTCCCACAAAAAGTAGAACCTAGGTCAAACAACAAAGGATGATTATAAATAAATAACAAAGTATGTAAGGGCAAAATTAGAAAGACCAAGGCACAAAAACAAGCTCAGACTATCCAGAAACATAAAAGGTAACAAGAAAACATTCTACAACTATATTAGAAGCTAGAGGACAGGGTAGGCTCATTACTCAATGAAGAGGAAATGTGGAAGTGGCAGAGGTGCTTAATGACTTCTTTATTTTGGTTTTCACCAAGAAGGGTGGAGGTGATTGGAAGCCTAACATAGTGAATGCCAATGAAAATGGGGTAGATGCAGAAGCTAAAGTAGGAAAAGAACAAGTTTAAAAATCACTTAGACCAGTTAAATGTCTTCAAGTCACCAGGGCCTGATGAAATGCATCCTGGAACACTAAAGGAGCTAACTAAGGAGATATCTGAGCCATTAATTGTTATCTTTGAAAAGTCATGGAACCAGAAGACTGGTAAAAAGCACTATATTTGACCTTCTAACAAAAGGGAAATAAGGACAACTCAGGGAATTATAGACTAGTCAGCTTAACTTCTGTACCAGCAACAATAATGGAGCAAATAATTAAGGAATCCATTTGCAAACATCTAGAAGATAATAAGGTCATAAGTAACAGACAACATGGATTTGTAAAGAACAAATCATGTCAAACCAATCTGATAGCTTTCTTTGACAGGATAACAAGCCTTGTAGATAAGGCGGAAGCAGTTGATATGGGATATCTGTTCTTTAGTAAAGCATTTGATATCATCTCGCATGACCTTCTCATTGACAAACTAGGGAAATACAACCTAGATGGAAATACCATAAGTTGGGTGCATAATAGTCTGGATAACCATTCCCAGAGAATAGTTATCTATGGTTCACAGTCATGCTGGAAGGGCATTACAGGTGGGGTTCTGCTGGGATCAGTTTTGGAACTGGTTCTGTTCAATATCTTCAGTGATATGGATAAGGGCATAGGGAACACATTTATAAAGTTTGCGGGTGATGGAGGGGTTGCATATGCTTTGGAAGACAAGATTATAATTCAAAATGATGTAGACAAACAGGACAAACGGTCTGAGGTAAACAGGATGAAATTAAGCAAGGAGAAATGCAACTTAGGAAGGAGCAATCAGTTGCACAAATACAAAATGGGAAATGACTACCTAGGAAAAAGTACTATGGAAAGGGTTCTAGGGGTCATAGTGGAGCACAAGCTAAATATGAGTCAACAATGTGACACTGTTGCAAAAAACCCAAGCATTATTCTAGGATATATTAGCAGGAATGTTAACAAGATATGAGAATTTAGAAGTAATCCTTCTATCCTACGATGTGCTGAATAGGCCTCAGTTGGAGTATTGTGTCCCGTTCTGGGAACCACATTTCAAGAAAGTTGTGGACAAACTGGAAAAGGTCCAGAGAAAAGCTACAAAAATGATTAAATATCTAGAAAACATGATGTATGAGGGAAGATTGAAGAAATTGGGGTTGTTTAGTCTGGAAAAGAGAAAATTGAGAGGGGACACGATAACAGCTTTCAAGTACCTAAAAGGTTGTTACAAGGAGGAGGGAGAAAAATTATTCTTCTTTATCTCTGAAGATAGGACAAGAAGAAATGGGCATAAATTGCAGCATGGGAGGTTTAGATTGGACATTAGGAAAATCTTCCTGACTGTCAGATTGGTTAAGCACTAGAATAAATTGCCTAGGGATGTTATGGAATCTCTATCACTGAAGATTTTTAAGAGCAGATTAGACAAACACCTGTCAGGGATATACTATATGGTGCTTGGTCCTTCCATGAGTGCAAGGGACTAAACTTGATGACCTCTTGTGCTTCCTTATAGTTCTATTATTCCATGATAACCACCAAAATATTGTTACAAGTATTATGACAAATATTCAATTGCATAGGCCCAGTCTACAGAAGATAACCTATGCATTCCTACAAGTTAAGGGTGGGCTGGATTCATCTGTATCTGGAATCAAGACATGGGAAAAGGTGAACAGACAGGAGTTTGGTTGGTGCCTGATCTGTTTCTCACACCTTTTGCAATGCAACCTGAAATGAAGCAAGAACCAACAGCCTACTTGCTGTACTGCTAGGATATGTCTACACTACAGCATTATTTCAAAATAGCTTATTTTGAAATAGTTAATTCGAAATAGCTTATTTTGAAATAACACGTCTACACACAAAATGCATTTCGAAATAGCATTTTGCTATTTCAAAATACCGCGTCCACACTGAGTGGACACTGATTCAGATTTAAGGCTGGCCGGAACCAGGTCAGGGTTACGGCATCAGGTAAGGAGTGTCTTTGTGTGGCTGTTGCCTGAGGCTATCTGAGGCCTGTGCTTAAAGGAGGGAGAGGCGAGAGGGGGAGAAGGAGTGGGAGGAGGAGTGGGAGCTGGGGAGGCAGTAGGCACTGGAGCAGAACGAGGCAGCACACTCTGCACCAGGGTCTGCAGATGGGCACAGATGGCATGACCCTGGGCAAGCAGCTCCCGCCGGAACTCCTGTTCGTTCTGCACCCTCTGCTGGAGGCCCCCTATTTCGAAATAAGCGTCTATTTCGAATTTGGTGTTATTCCTCATAGAATGAGGTTTACCAAATTCAAAATAAGCGCTCCGCTATTTTGAATGTATTTCGAAATAGCGGTTTGCCTGTGTAGATGCTATTAAAGTCAATTCAAAATAACACTTTGATTAAATGTTCATATACTCCTGCCGGAATATTTGGTGATACACCATCAGCCACATACCTAATTGTCAGTGACATTTGTTCTTGATAACTAATGTCAGCAGTGCAGTCCAGTATAATAGCAAAATACTTAGCAGCCTTAATTCGAGCTATTATTTCATGTTTAACAGCTTTCCCTCCAATACTAATAACCATATCTGCATCTTCATGAGCTCTCCTGGCTCAACAGTAGAAACAGATCTGCTACAATATTTGTTTAAAGCACCCTTTTGCTTCTGTGTTTCAACTGCCTTTGCCTTGTATATGGCTCTTTTCTTACTCCCACTTGGGTATTTTCTACCAATGTCTCTTGATCTCTTTCCCATATTGATAGAAGTCACCACATTCTAAAAGAATATTAACTATAGATTTCCACTTTCATATTAGGAAAATAATTTGTTTTGATAGTTGTACAACTGATTTTCAGATGTAGGGTCTGGGGGAAAGGGGAGTGCAATGATGCTGTGGCCAGATGGGGGTTTGACCCCAATTGGGGGTTTGTTGGCCAGGCTTCATTTTTAAATAAAATACTGTGTCAAACACAAAAAGTTTCTGCATTGTCTTTATTTCTGAGAAGGGCAGGGAACCTGTTTTGAGTCAGGGGTCACTGACCCACATAAAAGTCAGTTGGGGCCACACAAGTGAGATGAAAAAAAAAACCCTCCTCCAACCCCCCCCCCCCCCAAGCTTCACTAGTGTGGCCCCAACTGTGTTGGTGGGAGCAGGGGACATAGTACTGGGGACAGGTTTCTGCAGCTGGGGAAAGGGAACAGGGGAGAGGGAATAGGGTGCTGGGAGGGGAGAGGGAACAGGGGGCCGGGAGGGGAGAGGTTTCTGTGGCTGGGGAGAGGGAACAGGAGAGAGGGGAGAGGGAACAGGGGGCCAGTGGGGAGAGGGAATAGGAGGGGAGTGGGGGCAGAGAGTCCCCTGCACAGCTTCCTCCCAGGATTCTCCCCCTCCCCCCCAAGGGAAGCCAGCCAAACCCCCCTCCCATGGCACATCCAAAACCCCTCTCACAGTCCCGTGCCTGCCCCAGGGCCAACCCCCCCCCTCCCACGGCGGGGCCAAACCCCCGCTCGCGCCTGCCCCGGGGCCAACCCCCCTCCCACACCTGTCCCAGAGCCAAACCCCCTCCTACGGTGGCACCAAACCCCCTCCCGCAGCAGAGCCAAAGCCCCGCTCGCGCCTGCCCCAGGGCAAACCCCCCTCTCACGGCAGGGCCAAAGCCCCGTTCACACCTGCCCCGGGGCCAAATCCTCCTCCCGCGCCTGCCCCAGGGCCAAGCCCCCCTCCCGCGCCTGCCCCGGGACCAACCCCCTCCTGCAGTGCAGACAAAATCCCTGCGCTTCACTCACTCCTCCTAAGTCCTGCAGTCACGGTGCTGAGGGAAGCCCCCGGTGCCGCACTCCTCCTCTGGGGCTGACACCCCCTGCGGCGTGCCTGGCATGCTACAGAGCTGTGGGAGGGGAGCAGCCAGTGCACTTCCAGAATCCCCGGAAGTGGCGCGAAGCTGCAGGAAGGACTTTCGTCCACCCCGGGGAAGCCGGCACTACGCTGGAGGTAGGTAGTGGGGCTTCTCGCGTGTGGGGGGAGGGTGGAGCGCCCTGAACGTTTTGTGATCCACTGGTCGAGGCCTTGCAATCGACCAGTCGATCGCGATCGACTAGTTGGGGACCGCGGCTTTAGGGTGCAGGGCCCTCTTAGGTGCGGGGCCCGATTCGGGGGAATAGGTTGAATCGGCCTAAGGCCGGCCCTGTGTACAAGTTAGGACAAAGATGAAGATGGCATCAAGAATTCAAAGGAGTCTTCCCTTTAATGTAAATGAGTTGTGATTTCACACTCTAAAATCATATCTGTGAAATTACCTGTAATATGAGGCAAGCTGTATGCACACAAACCTAGGAAGATAGTCTATTCTACAAATGCCTTAATATTGTTCTTTATATTTTGAGCATCAAAAACACTAAAAAAAGTAAGATTCTAAAGCATACAATAAATATACAATTGTAGTATTGTGTAAGTGAAAACGTTCCCTAGACTTTTTTCTCCTAACAACCTTTTTGCATCCATGCTGCTAAATTTATTGGAAATCAAAATGTCTAATGGGCAAGTCTGTTTGTGCTCTTTGGTCAGAATTGTACAACTACAACTTGTGTACTGCAACTTATGATTTTCATTTCAGTTGCAGTCTGTTATTGCTAATGGAAAAAATACACTTTCTAGCTTTTATAATGTATAAATGAGATAAATTGTTAACACTTAAGAACTCCCCAGGGAGTAATGAATGACACAGTTTTCTGTGTTATCTCTGATAAAGTTTAGGATATGGAAAGCAGTTTAATCCTCTTTCTATACTCTCCCATCTGTGCTTTAGAGCTGGCAGAGTGAATTACTACATGCCGGAGCACTGCTGCAGACATCATTTCATATTTTCAAAGCCTAGATAATTTTCCTCCATAGTATATTTTTAATCTCTGTAAAAAAGTAAAATGTCTGAGAAAGCCAGGCCAAATAAAACTGCTGCATTTAAAAGATGGATGGTGACATTTGTGAAAACAGAGCTCTATAAAGGCTGCTCAGAATACAGAACTAAGCCAAACTAATTACTTTGTTTACAGAAAATCAGCAATTCAGAGTGTCAAGGTTTAACTCAATTTTAATCTTCCATTAATTGTAAGCCACTTTTACACAGGAGTAGACACTGATAAACATAACTGGAGGCAAATCTTTTAATTGTACCTTATATGTCCTGTCACTTTTGTTTTATGACTTTCATTCAACTTTCGTGTTGCAGATTACATTCACTTGGTGAATTTTCTCCATTAATGTGTTTAATCATATTTAGGGTTCACTGTCTGATCTTTTCTATTGTCTGTGAGTGAAGCTTGGATTTTCCCTTGGATTTCTTCATAATTTGTCAGATGTGTATCTTGCCTGTGGTTCCACCGCTAAGGGTAAGGGGACTGATCCAATATTCACTGATGTCAACAGAATGACTTTCACTGACTTCAGTGGGTCTGAGATTAGTTGCTGGTAACTTTGTAGGTAAATGTTGTTTACACTGGCACTTTCCAAAATAGAATATAAAAATGTAATAAGAGCCAGTTATCAAATGTAATCTAATATAACACCACAAAAACCTGGCCAGCCCAGTGTGTCACTGAGGTTACCGTATAGATTAGGAAGAGCTGGTTAAAATGAAATCCTAACAACATGGAGTTATACACAGAGGAAGATCCTTTGAAGGGTTTTCAGCCACCATGCAGCCTTCACCAGTCTATGTCATATGTCCACAAATCATCAGAGCACTCCACCAGGCTAGGAATTCTTCAGGGTTCCTTAGTGACACGAGGCCCATAAGTATAGGTTGAATCTCTGAAATCTGGAGCTCTCTGGTCCGGCAATATCTGTGCTCCGGCAGGACTACAGATGTTGCTAGACCAGAGAGACCTGGTGCCCCACAGTGTGAACCCCATCCCCGGGGAGCCTTGGCCAGGTGGGGCAGTAGTGGGGCAGCCAGTGGCAAAAGTGGGGCAGCTGACAAGTCCCATCCCTGGGAGTCTGTGGCAGAGCATGGCAAAATTGGGGCAGCTGGCAAGCCCCATCCCCAGGGATTCCTGGTCAGGCAGCGGAGAAACGGAGCCATGGTGGCTGAGGAGCTCCTTCCCTGGGGAGTCCCAGCAGGCCAGAGCCCAAGTCCAAGCCCTGCAGGCTGGAGCTCAGTGGCAGTGGGGCGGGAGCGGAGCCAGCCACCGGGAAAGGGAGCATCCTGGGAAGCCAGTGGCAGGGGTCCTCCCCTGATCCGACAAATTCCCTCATTCGAGACGGGTCAGATCCCAAGGGTACTGGACAAGGGAGGGCCAACCTGTAACAGCATGTGTAAGTTCTGCCATCTGTAGCTAGCTAAAAGACTCTTTCATTCTTGCTGGTGATGGCCTAACTTTAGTAATACATAGCTTTGTTACCACCCACCTGGATTACAGCAATACAATTTATCTTCATGTAAAATCACTATGAGATTTTGACAATTTTCCTCTTTGGGCTATGGCTACACTAGAGAGAGTTTACAGGGGTGCTGCTGAACTAATGCAGTTGTGGTTCTGTAAACTCTCTAGTGTAACTGCTCTAAGCCAATAGGAGATAGATTAATTAATCCACCCTCAATGAGCAGCAGTAGCTCATTGGGTGTGAGAAGCAATCCCACCAACGAAGTCTTGTTCACACCAGTGCTCAGGCTGGTGTAACTTATGTCACTCAGAGGTGTGAATATGCCACCTCCCCCAAGAAACTTCAGTGGTAGTTAGATACCACATCAGACACAACAGGTCGACTGAAAGGTGGAAGCTCTTTCATCCAGGATAGAGACGAAGCTTCCTAGAGAGCTGTCCCAAGACTGTGGGGCTGGCTCATATAGGCATTACAAACTGCCTTAAACCTCACCATTTCCCTAACTCCACACTTCTTCAAACTTGCCTTCCAAACAACAATCTGGGCACTTCAGCTAATGGAAGAGAACATGCCACCTCTTCCCCAAGGAGCAGAAAGGGAACTCCACATGACAGGTATTAGCCAGTATGCTTATGTTTAAGTCTGGAAGGTACTCCAATATGATTGAATGGAACACAATGCAAAAATCTAAATAGTGTATTAGCCATGAGGAACCAAATCTCAGGGTTGGCCACCTTACTGTAAGTGCCTACATTTGATGATAGGGCTTGTTGACTCTAGATCTTCACATAAAGGAATCACAATGATTTACAGTATCTTCACTGTTAGACCAAAAAACATTGTTTGTATTTTAAGATCTATGTGCAAAGAAATAAAGCATAAGGGTACCAGATTTAATTTTTAAACACTAATATTGGGGATTCCAGGTGAAATTGATGGCTGCTGGGGTAATATCTGGAGAGCCACAAATCACAGGTCAGCTCTGAGCACGAGATGACGAGGCAAATGTCAATTTGAAGCTGAAACATCTGAGTTTGTACCAAATGATCAGGAATCCTTTGTACCAAGAAAGCATAGAAATAAGTTGCTCACTGAAGGCAGATTGTTACACACAGAGGGCTCTGTGTGCACATTTTCCCTCTCTTGCATATGACTGTTTCAGCCACCTCCATAGCACTACACCCCTTTCTCCTGACCTTCCACTCCTGGTCTACACTAGGGGATAAATTCAAATTAAGGCAATCAACTTCAGCTGTGTTACTTGTATAGCTTGAGTCAAAGTATCTCAACTCCAATTTTGGTGCTGTCCACACTGCAGGAAGTCAAAGGGAGCACACACTCCCTTTGATTTCCCTTACTCCTTGTAAAAGCAGGACTAAGGATATTGACGGGAGTGGCCTCTCAATTCGAATTAGCGTGTCTTCACTAGACCTGCTAATTCAACCCCAGAAGATTGACTGCAGCTTCTTCAAACTTCTCTGTAGTGTAGACATGGCCCCAGAAGGTTCTCCTAAGGTCCATGGTCTGTACTGGTGAAAGGAGGAGTGGGTGACTCAGGAAATAAATTTCAAACTCCACCCACCCTGGTCCAGTGGAGATTTCCTGGAAGACATAATGCAGGCTGATGCTGTACTGTTTGTGCAGACTGAACCCTATGTACATCACTCTTGGAGGTCTCTGGATACCACGGACAGGGGAATCACTTTATCACCACATGAACATGACCACTGCAAAGAATGGGGGCTCACTGAAGGCCAGAGCAACCATGGAGGCACATTTGCTTTACATGCTATTGCCCTCTTCAGATATCTGGAGATACACAGGATTTCAAGAGAGGCACTGGTATCTGTTCCATGGCAGAACAAAGCTCCCCTTCCCAATGGAACAGAAAGAGAGAGAGAGAGAGAAAGATGGAGGCAGGGATGGGAACACCATGGGGGAACCCTGTGGATTCTTTTGTGGGAGGGAACAGGTAACTCCATAGATAATATTCTGCTCTTGGTGAAACAGAATTACTCCAAATTTGTGACTGGGTAAGTCAGTGAGAATCTTGGACATTTTCAAATGTGAATTTCAATACTTCCTCCACTGCCTCGTAAACATTGCACCACAAAACAATCGCTGCTTTTCTTTTGGTAAAGCACAGTACAAATTTTGTATATTCACCACCAACACTTTAGTTAAAGGGTTCCCATAGATGCAATGATGCTCATATACATTGCATACAAATGGCAATTCATGGTGTGTTTTATGTATCTTCAAACTAATCAGCCCCAATTTTCCACCCCACTAACTTTGGACAATATCATCTTATGCAGAACTTTCCAGAGATCACCCAAAGGGCAGGCTTCTTAAAAATTAGCAGCATGATAAGGCTGCATGTGTGGGATTTGAGGAAATAAGGAATCAGGACTGTCAAATGTTCTGCAGCTCATGTGACACTCATTGGAATAAGAAGGCCTTTATAGGCTAACACTCTTTGTGGCAAGATGGGAAGCTACCAATAGTTTTCCTCCCACCAACTACCCCATTCCCACAGTCTGCCTCTGGCTCTTTCCATTTTCTGCCCATCCCACTTTCTGAAGATGACAGGGAATAGGCTCCTGCCACCTTCTCCCCACTCCACCTGCTCCAGTTGGGGGTATGTGCTGAGTAAAGAGAATATAAGGAGGAAATAATGATTTGTTCTCATTGATAAGAAAAGTCACACATGAAGCTGCACACAAAACCTGGCAGCTAGTTGGCTGTGATTGATTAACTATCCTGTGTAATCTAAATTAAAACCATATATAAAATATGTTATAAGATATTAAGGTTGGAAAGCCAAGCACTTGATAGTTAGGAAAGACCAGAGTTCAGACTGTCCACACAACTTTCAATTGATCCCCTTAGAAATATGTGTATCATACCAGCATCACTAGAGCCATGCCCTGGGGGTGACCAGTCTGGCTTTCTCTCACACTCCTACCCCACAAAAGGTAAGAAAAGCTCCTTACTCATATGATGCTTGCAGCAGTGGGGTGGAGGGAGTGGTGCTTTTCCAGGCAAGGTAAGAATTGTTGGAGGGATGCCTTTCTCTCCCAAGTCTCCAGCCTCTCAGACAGGATGTCTGCTCTTGAGATTCTCAGTGTAATCTTTGCTGTCACTGCTTCTCTGGTAGCATCATGGACCCAGCTCCTTAGGATGTTAATGCTCAGGTTTTTTGGCAAGCTGCCCATTTTTTATTTTCTGCGGCAGGCAAGAAAGGGGAAAAATGAGGGAATGGTAATTTACATCTAAGCAAAACCTGAATGGAATTTCATGAAATAAAGAAGAGACAGCCTCTCTAGCATCAGAGCTTTTTCCTTTGCCAAATGTCAAGGGCCTGGTGCAAACAATGGAAAGAGTAAAAGCTTCTCAAGAGAGAGGTTGAAAGGCTCTTTTCTAAAGGAAAGTTAGGCAATCTAAGCACATGAGTTTCTACCAGCTCCCCTTATAGTGCCTCACATACAACTCAATAATCATTAGAGTAAGTACATGTTGAAGCAAACAGATTTCAGCTCACAGGTGCTTAGCTTAAAGCACCATTGGAAATGCTAATAACAGTTTATGAATATGTAAATTGCAACACGGTAGGCAACATTTGCCATATGTCTCAGCAGAATGACCTAAGCAACACTGATTCATGGTTTCTGAGCTTTGACCCTTTGCTTTCTTGTGAGACTGTAACTGCCCTCAGTCTAGCCTTGGCAGAGCGCCCCCTTAAAAAGGTATGCAGGAGTTCAAGGTCCAATTACCCCACTGAAGAATGTGTCAGTCCAACAGGGCTGGTGCTCAGTCCTCCAGTTGAGGAGCCGAGGAGCCCTCTGGATCTCTCTTTCCCTCTCAGAATCCCAGATGAAACAAACAAAACAGTCAACAGTAAGTAAACAGTGATAAATAAATATCCAAAGGAAAAGAAAAAAAGCCAGGAGGTAGCTATAGTGAGGCCACTGTCCTCCCTTACTTCAGGAGGCCTTGGAAGTATCTTACTTCAGGAGGCCTTGAATCCATTGGGCCTCCACTGTAACTCTGAGGCTATGCTTAGACTATGGAGTTTTTCAAACTCCTCCACTTTCAAGGAATGCGTCTGCTCTTCCGACATTTTTTGTGGAAGAGCAGATGCATTCTTTCGGAAGTCCTGTATTCCTCATTTTATGAGGAATAAGGGCTCTTCCAAAAGAGGAGATTTTTCAGAAATTTGGCCCAGTGTAGATGGGCCAAATTTCAGAAAAGCCTTTTCCGAAAAAACAATTGGAAAAAGGTACGCAGGTGAGTGGCGTGCATGTTGCCCCCGTAGAAAACTGCAGCAAGGGCTGCCTTGGCCTGCATGCCCCCAGGGCCCTCAAGTGGAACCATACCCACAATGCTGCCTCCAGGAATTCCTTCTTGGATGTTTCCTATCCACCTCCCCTTCCCACTGTGGGGCCAGGTCTCATAAGGTATAGTCTAGCCTCAAGTGCACGGAAAAACAGTTGAATTTCTTGGGTCTAGTTAACACTGTGCTTCCCTTCCATCTGAATGTACATAACTGCAGTTAATTAGTGGCAGTCCTAATTAAACTTTTGCCAAGTAAATTTAGTTAATCGCTCAAAACACATTTGTGAGATTCTACACAATGAGCAGCTTACCTTCCACCTTTGTAAAATTACTGTTAATCATTGACTAAATGTTTGCATCATCCGATTTAAACCTTTCCCCTGTGGTTTTTGATTTCCTTCTGCCTGCTAATCCACCACAGGGAAAGTGATGTGTAAACATCCCAGTATATTTTTATAGGCTTTTCCTGCTCGTGATGGTAGATTCTATCAGCTGTATTTATAGCTTTGCCAAGCATTATTTAAAATTCATTCCCTCTCACGTTCGATCAAATTCTTTTAAAGGTGTAATTCAATTGAACAAACATACAGCTCAGTGTACAGAACACTGAGACATACAGCACCTGTTTCAGGCACCCTGAACTTTATCTCATTGTTCCCCTTTCATCCAGACTCTGGACTCAGCAGTGATTCTGTATGCTATAACCTCATGCCTCAGTGACATTATGGCTACGTCTAGACTGGTATGAATTTGTGCAAATGCTTTTAACGGAAAAGTTTTCCGTTAAAAGTATTTGCGCAAGAGAGCGTCTAGATTGGCACGGACGCTTTTGCGCAAAAGCAGTTTTTGCACAAAAGCGTCCATGGCCAATCTAGACGCGCGTTTGCGCAAGAAAGCCCCGATCTCCATTTTAGCCATCGGGGCTTTTTTGAGCAAAACAAAACTGAGCTGTCTACACTGGCCCTTTTGCACAAAAGGTTTTGCGCAAAAGGACTTTTGCCTGAACGGGAGCGTCAAAGTATTTGCGCAAGAAGCACTGATTTCTTACATTAGAACGTCAGTGCTCTTGCGCAAATTCAAGCGGCCAGTATAGACAGCTGGCAAGTTTTTACGCAAAAGCAGCCGCTTTTGCAGAAAAACTGGCCAGTCTAGACACAGCCTATGAGGAAAGCAATGGGAATTTCTATATATACTAACTGTATAAATGACATCCAGCAATGCAGTGCTTCTTTGTGTTCCCTCTTCACTGAATATGTGTATCCTTTACTCTTAAGCAATTATAAGCTAGACTTGATGTAAACTACTGCGCTCTTGCTCCTGACTTTGCTGAAATCCATTATAGGCAGCCCTTTCCTATGATTTATGCCTCATTATAAAAATCAAATTTCTTTGTTGTCAAGATCAAATTGAGTGCAGCTAACTGAAGGAACTAGCTCTCTGGCTTACTGTGACATCACATCAGACTGAGGCTGAAACTTCCAAAGCAGCGGAATGAAACCTTAGAGACACTGCATCCATTTAGAAAGGGAAAGAAAGCCCTAACCATCAGGTTGAATGCAAATGGCTCTGAACTGTTTGGGTACATCTACACTAGCTCTATGTCTATACTGAAAGGCTTTTCCGCAAGAGGAAATGCAAATGGATCGCTCATTTGCATATGTCGCGCTCACATTTGCATTTCCTCTTCGGATCCCTTTTGCACAAGAGGTTTTTGCGCAAAAAAGAGCTGTGTAGATGGCTCCTTTTTGCACAAAACCCCCCTTTTGCACAAGAGCTGTTCTTCCTCATTTTTTCAGCTAATCGCGTAGCTGAAGTCAAAGTACCTTAACTCGACTTTTGGCACTGTCCACACTGCAGGAAGTCGAAGGGAGAACACTCTTCCTTCAACTTCCCTTATTCCTCAGGGAAGCAGGACTACCAGCATTGACCAGAGTGCCCTTCTCAGTGCAAATTAGCGTATCTTCACTAGACCCGCTAATTCAAATCCTGCAAGATCGACAGCAGCAGCTTCGATGTCCTCTGTAGTGTAGACATACCCACAATGTGCAAGAAATATGTATTTTACTTTTAAGGAATAAATTTTCTGATTTATCCTAGAAGATGTATTTTGAAAAAAAAAACAGATACAAATTTTGTTTGGACATATTCCTGAAGATTTCATCACATGACAAAATCTTTAAAGATTAATCTTTAATTCCTGGAGACTCCAGGAAAATCCTGGAGGGTTGGCAATTTAATTCCCACTTGTTCTGTAAAAAACATTTCATCCTAACCTTGCTGGCAAGGCCAACTGAAATATTAATAAATGTTCAAATTAAGTATTGTTCCAGTTCTTTTCAAGTTGTGGAACCTTCAAGTTCCTTTGGAATCCTGTGACTAATTGTTATAATGGCCTTATATTTTAAAAAGAAAATGGATGTACTTGCCTTTTTATGTAGAAACAAGCTGAGTCAGTATGTAAGCAGGACAGAGAACTTAGTTTAGAAACTTAAATTCTACATTACATAAAATTACAAGGATAAATTTAGATCACATTGATCTTAAAATTAGACCTGCATAACATTTCCTTTCTTCCAATTATTCAGAGATGGCTTTTTCTTTTTCTTTTAAAGAACTGGGTTCCCCCTTCTGGTCTTCATTAGCTTTTAATCCTTCATGCAGTGGGGTTTGTGTGGGGGGGGGGTTGTTTTTTTGAGAATGGATTACATTGGGTACACTATTTAAGGACAAATTGACAAACAGATCACTGGATTATGTATAGATAACCCGACACCAAATAATACAGGTGCAAGTGTGAAACAATGTACATTTGTCTTCTACTGCTTATCTGTTTTGCTCAAATTATAATACATACTGGTAATACATATTGCATCTGATGTCTATCAGAATGTAAGTATTGAAATACTTCACAAGAACACAGAGAATCACTGTTACTCAAGAAGATCCTACATAGCACAGTTCATATGCTATTTTTGTTCCAGAAAAATATTCTCCTTAGTAGTCAGTCATGATAGTAACCCTAGCTACCTCCTGCATATTATCATTATCAAATTATCATGTTTTGGATAGGAGCACAATGAAATGTACAATAAAAGTAAATGAATTTTACAAAGATACAAAGTGTTGCTTTTGATTATCAAAGGCCCAACGGTAACCCCCTCATCTATGCTGACAGACTACTTATGAAGTAGGATACTACTCAACATTAACGAGTATGTCAGAATCTGGCATAAAATGGTCAAGGCTTCAACAAATATAATTTCACTAGTGTACAGTAATTTTTAACTATGTGTTTACTTCTTTTTCTTAACTGATTTGTGTAAAAACTACAATCCGATTGCCATTAAAGAGGCTTTCAATACATGGACAAGTGGGCACTGCTAAAAAATGTTCCAGTTTGCATCAGATAAATAGATTAGGTAATACTGCAAACACAGGAGTAATCTTAATGTCTTTATTCTGGGTGGAAAAAAAAACTATTATTGTGCAAACATTCTTTAGGCATCTAAGGAAACAGGCTTTTTTAAAAAAAGTGACCATTATCATCATCTCCTAATGAATGCACAAATAAGAACTATTAAGCCTCTTTACTAATCAAATCATTGCCCACAAGACTTTATATTAGCTATTTTATTTTATTTTTTGGCTTCTTTATTACAGTTTACTCTCTTTACTTTCAAGACAGATTACTTCTTCACCTGGAGGAGTACTGACTGTCTCTTGGAAAGCCAGGTTGTACTCTTTTGCGGGAAGGAGACAGAGGACTCAGGAAATCTTCATGGAGTTTCTTTAGGCTGCTGCATGTATAATTTAAGGGGGCCACAGAGGAGGCAGGAAGATGGCCTTTTGGACTGGCTGAGTTTGGAGAGCTGCAAGGAACCCAAGCTTCAGTTAACATGGTCTAAAGATTCTGAGGGGTAGCTGAGTTAGTCTGTAACAAGCAAAACTTAAAAAACAATGAATAATCTCTCAGCACCCTAAAGACTAACAAAATATGTAGATGGTATCATGAGCTTTCGTGGGTACAACCCACTTCTTCAGATCAATGGAGTACTAAAAGTCCAGTTCCAAAATAAATAGGGATTAATAACTCAGCTATAAAAATGTCCCTTTGCCCAAATATTGACTTTTAATGTCCCAGTATAGCAACGGTTTTTTTAAATAAATGGAATAAAATATATAGCCCACTAAATATTATGAAGCAAGAGAATAAAAATTATCCAAGTTGTAATTGTACTCATTAAAGCCTCAGTTCTGACAGTTGAAAAGACACTTAATTTGGACTTTAATTTAATTGACCATTTAAAAAAAAGTTTTTTGTTACAGCATCCTTTAAATAGTACTTAAGACATTACAAAAAATCCAAACGCACACTTCTATAAGGTCTTTTCTGCTCCCGTTCTGCATTTTGGAAAAGCTTGAGAACTGTACCAACATTTCTCTGACCCACTTTCTCTCCTCTCTTTGCTTTGTATATGGGTTCTTACCCACAGGCTCTTCAGCAGCATTTTTTTTTTGCTGCTGTTATTGGTATTACAAAGTCTAGAGAAGAGGACTCATGAGAGGTCGAGCCCAGACCAGTGCATGACAGAGATGCAACCTACTATCAATAAAATAGTGAAGCTGACTGTACCCAAAGTGCTGTCAAATACACAAAGTACATAAACTGAAAGTTTGGAAGTAAATATTTTTCCCAGTATCCTTCTGTGCTAGTCATTTTAGGTGCTATTTGTAGCAGCAGGTACAACATTTTCACATGGGCATATGTTGTTTTCAGTTGATGGCATCCTTTTCATTTTGCCTTAATGGCACCAGTTCTGTCATTCTTGAGTTTAGTAAGAATTCAAGTGATTAAACATTCTAGGCTTTGGATCAAAATGGTTTATTAGTACCTCTCCTTTCTCTTATCTGGAGAATGTCATGCACTTAAGATGGCACACTTTTGGAACTCTCTCCAATTTCAGAAATGTCCTATGTCTTTTAATACCTCATTGCTTTTGCATCAATTACAGCCTGACCTAAAGCTGCACTAGAAGTGGATGTGATATATAGTGGAATCCATTTAAATGAATTTCTGATGAAAGAATAAAACTGTTAAAAGAATAAATTTATTGCACACCGATTTATACAAATCCTGTATATGCAATGAAATCCTTTTAAATGAAAAACTGATGAAAGATTAAATGTTAAACGAATTAAAACCCTGCATCCCAGTGAAATATAATGATTATTTGCCCTATTAAGTGAATAGACCCAATGAACATATAAATGTGAAGTGCTCAAATATAAGTCAATTTTAAATATGCAGTGAAACTCCATAAAGCAAATACATGATCAATGGATATTTTTGTTAGAGGAATAAATTTATTGAACATTGAGGAAATGCATTCGAGAGGCCTCTATTGTTTTGTGCCTCCAACACTTGAGTAGCATGTGTTTTATTTCTAATGAAAGCAAGAACCAAATCCTGGGCATTAAATATTTTTTAACTGAGAAGTATGAATCAGATATTTCCAAGCCCCACTAGAATATATTTGACTGTGAAATGAGCACATGGGGATGGATGTTTCAGAAAGACACCACTAGTCCCGTCACAGTCATATGGACTCACCACTTACTGAAACAAAAGGTATCTTTCCTAAAATACGTTTGTGGGTCTGCCCCATGAAAACTCATCACCTAATAAACCATCTTGTTAGTCTTTAAAGTGCTACATGACTGCTTTTTTTGTTTTACCAACATCAGACTAACTCAGCTACCTGTCTGTTACTAAATACATTGACCAACATCTAATGAATAGGTGTTATTGTTCAGCTTTATGCATAGGAAGCTAACCAAGTATCTAGAGCTGATTAGGAACTGGAATTTACTTCCAACAGAAATTTCAACATTTTGGGGGGACATTCAGAACCGAAACAAAAAGCTAAAATTTTGAAATTCCCTGTGAACTAAGAGTTCTGACAATTGTTTATTCAGGGGTATTACAATGTTTGGTTTGACTTTGTTTCAACTTTTAACACGACATATTATTCATATATATTCAATATTTACATGTAATATTAAAAGTAATTTTTAATAAGATATAAAATGCAAAGCAGTCCCAACTTTTTTCCAAATCACTATGTTTATTGAAATCAACAGGTTCCTACTAACCTTTTCGCTTTTGACAAAAATGTATTTTTCAATAAAAAACAGTTCCAGCGACATTTTGATTAGCTCTCCAATTAATTCCATGGTTTCAAATCCAAAACTCCAACTAAAGCTCTGAAAATGTGTATTGTAAACCCTTGGGCAATGGGCTTATATCTCAGCATTTCACTTAAGAGGAGTCGGGTTCATCTTCAGTTTAGGTCATAGGTGAAATGAATTTGTTGCTCTAAATCTAGTATAGAATGAACTTATGCCTTGATGACAATGACTGTGCTATCTGATTAAATATTGCTTGAAGCTACTGATCATTAGACATGAAAACATAGTCTTGGGGTTCTAGAGGAAATACATGATAGGATGGAAATTAATATAGGAAAACTTGTACAATTTCTAAATTATGTCCTGCTCCAAACAGTATTGTCTCGGTAACAATAAGCTACATTTGAAAATAGCAAACTTCCTTCTGTCAAGCCTTCATATTCATACCGTGTCACCCACTATCTTATCTTAAGTTCATATGGGAGGAAGGGAATTGATTTGACTGGGGAAACACCGAATGTAGCCTTTTTATGTGAATTTTCCGTTCTACAGGAGTCTGGTTTCCCCTTAGATACAAGAGTGTCTACTAAATACAGTGAGACTTTGGACATTTGAGAGAAATTTTAGTCATACAAAATTATTCTGTCCCCACATTACATTTGGATAACCAAGGTTACATTGTAGTATTTATTGTGGGCAGAATGGAGAAAAAATCATGCAGCTAATCTCCTCCCTGTCTCTCATCTCTCCCGCCCCCCAACACACGACCCTGTACCTTTTCTACTTTACCTAAGAGAGCAAAATATTTCCTGCATAAATGAAAGCAAGTTGAGTGTACGGGAGGCAGTGAGGGTCACCGTACACTAGAGGAGACATGGATTATAGTGACATTTGTTTAGAGAACAACCAAAATGATTCAGGATTTTGTGAATTACAGTTCTGATGAAAGGTTAATCAGACTTGCCCTTTCTCGCTCAAGTTAAGGAGCCTACAAAGGCTATCTCCTTGAGAAGTGCAAGTCACTTGAGAGATGGGAACAGATTGTTCCTACTGACAAGCTGTCTGAGATTGCAACTAGCTAAACAGAATGAGAGATGGATAGATAAGGAGGAGGTTATCCAAAATCAATTCAGATTTGATGGGGCTCAGATGAACATGCTGTGTGAGGAGGAAAATCACAGAACCCGTAAAAGTGATGGGGTTGTGGTTCCAGCCCTCACAGGATATGATGGACGTTTTTCTATATTTCAAGCCGCTTATTGGTAAACTGACTGAAAGCAAACTTTGAGACAAGGATTCTGCAAACAAACACAGGCAAACCACTGGAGTGCACTTGGTGATAAAGCAGAAAATAAATGAAGCCCTGTCTGCTTAGGAGAGAAAACGTAAGCATAGCAGACGTCTTCCATGTGAAATCTACAATGAAAATCTAAAAATGCATCTCATGCAGGACACCGCCAAAAAGAAAGCGGAAACCCCTCTTCCTCAGAGGTGAGCTTCAGGGGAGCTCCTTCTCTTTTCAAATATCCTTCTTGTTGAATACTCATTGCTAATCTTAACTTACATCTCCCTACAGTCCATCTCTCCTAGCATATAGAGGGGAATGAATTCCCCACAGGTGCACTAAGGACAGGCAACTTGAGTTTCTTCTTTAACGCCTTCTCTGCCAACTACTGTATACATAGTTGCAGGCACCAAATGAAGCAAAGACATCAAATCGACTCAAGAAAGAGTGCACTCTCTTTGGACAGATAAGAAGAATGTAAAGAGTTTGGATATGAAACTGTAATCTAGTGGTGCACAGTGGGTTAATCTGATTTAATCTAAAAAAATCAGTGTCAAGCAGTGCTGGCTGTAGAGTCCTTTATTTTACTTCCATAGACAAACTAGGAAATATCCAGTTCTCCCACCAAATAGTTTCTCTGTATTATCCATCCAGGGACTTCCAAAAACACAGCTTTCAAGATTTGTGGGTTGCTCATAGGGTCACCAGCCCTCCAGGATTGTCCTGGAATCTCCAGAAATTAAAGCTTCATTTTAAATTGAAGATGATGTCATGTGATGAAACTCCCAGAAGCACTCCAACCCTACTTACACACACGTCAGTCACGACTAGTGAGGTACCTCATTCATTGCACTAAATGCCACAGTAAAAACTATGACTTAACGAGACTGTTACTAGCAAAGGCATACTAGTAAACTAAATTTAGTGTGGGGCCAAACAGATGGAAAATGCCTTTGTCCCAGAAGGCGGTCTGACCTGGAAACCATCGTATCTATCACTGGCAGATTTCTCCAGTCCGAAATAAACACAGACACGAATGTCAAATTTAAAAGATATATTGAATACAACAGATAACACCACAAAGAATAACCCCAGAATACAACACTGCATAAACCAACCCCTCACCCCAGAAGTGATAGAAGATAGCACAGACAGTATAACAAGAGAAACACTATACTCAGTCTGTTCTAGGGGTAGATGACAGCCAAGGCTCAGGACCTTCAACCCATTGGCTTAGGCAGCCTCAGGGGAGGAACACTGAGGAGTCCAAATGTAGATGTTGATCTGTCAATGATGTGACAGCATGTGAGTAGCACACATACACACACCCGGTGGAAATGGTTCTTGGCTCCGGGATAAGGGCCTTCGCCACAATAATCGGAGTAGAACTAAGTGGTATGCTTGGTTCGGTGATGCAGGTAGCTAGAGCCCACAACACTGGGCAATTGCCACAGTAGTGAACTGAAGCACCCTGTAAGTAGCTAGAGATGGTGATCTGTCCCGAAGTAGGTCCCGGCCTTCACCACGGTCCTTAGAATAGCAAGCTGCTTATGAACAGGCGGACAAACGAACCGAACCGAATGAGCAAAGATGAACCAACCCGATCTCTTCAGGGCCCTGAGCTTATAAAGATCCCAAGGCGGGAGAACAGCAGGAGTATATCTAGTGTGCAAGGTGTGGTGTTGGGTGCAAATTAGTGTTCCTGGGGCAGACTTTAGTGCCATGTGCAGAGCAACAGTGCTGTGTGCATAGCCATGTGCTGTGTGCAAATGATGGTTTTTGGCGGCAAAGTCCTTTAGTCGTTTGGGTTCCATTTTAATTTCTGCGTGAAATCCAATACTCCATTTTGATTTCAGTGTCCTTATGATTGTAATGTCCTTGATCTTAATATCATAATTTACAGTCAAGACACTCATTACACTTGCAAACAAACTCACATGGAAAAATGGCAAAAATCCATGTGTGAACACATTTTAAAAATTGATCATTCCTCTGCTGAACTCTTAACCCTTCTCCTCAAAGGAAACCTGCACAACACTTTCAAAAGATGGGCCTGGAAGTTTACCTTCAAATACTGTTAGATACCAAAAAGAATGGATCAGTAAAACTAATTATTTGACCTATTACTGCAGAGGTGTTAATGGCCCACTTCACCATAAATGTTCTCTTGCAATATGTCAGTTCTTTATCTCAGGGGTGAGGAACATTTTTTCTATGGATGTTGCCCACAGAAAAATCAGTCCAGGGCCAAACACAAGCTAACAACCCTCCCCCCCCAAAAAAAAACAAAAACAAAACCCCATACACCTCAACTTACCTGTAGTCAGATGCCAGAGTAACTCTTCTGGAGGGCAGCGCTATTAGATTTTGTGGGGCCCCCCTTAGACTCTGGAGTAGGGCCAAAAGTGAGGGTCTCAGAGTGTGGGAGTGGGCTTCAAGTTGAGGCAGGAGGAGGGCAGGTGTGGGAGGGGATGAGGCACTTGGGGAGCTAGAAGGGGCTCCAGGCTAGGGCCAAGGAGTTTGGATTTCAGGAAGGCACTTAGGATAGGAGGGTGGAGGGAAAATGTGAGGTCTGGTGGGAGTTAGGGTGCTGGGGCAGGCTCAGGGCTGGGGTTTCAGGTCTAGGAGGACTCAGGGTGTGGGAGGGGGCTCAGGGCTGGGGCAGGCAATAGAAGTGTGGGGTGCTTACCTGGGACAGCTCCTCTTTGGTGTTTGTGGGGAAGCAGATGGTTCGGCATCGGCTGCACTGCCCTGCATTCACCTGCGGGCACTGCTGCTCGCAGCTCCCATTGGCTGGGACAGCAGTATGGGGACAGGACTTCCTGTGGCAAAGCAGCTCTAGCTCAGCAAGGGGGCAGGGAGCAGCAATGTGCAAAACTGCCTCCCTCTCCCCACAAGCTAGGTAGGGCCTGATAATGTGCAGGGGCTTTATTGCCTACAGCCCTGTGCTAAGGAGGCCTTGCAAAAATATCTGGAGTTTTAGCAGCCCAGAGATCTTTTTTGCTGGGCCCCCATTAGCCAGGGTCCTGGGCTGCAGCCTCTAAAGCTACTTTCTTAATCCAGCCCTGACTGTAGTGGGAATGGGATGGGGGCACCAGTGCTCATGCTCATGCCCTACACAGGGGTGCTGAGGCTCAGGGCTTCCATCCTGCTGCATGGAGACTTGCTATGGTCTTATTTCAGAATAATCAGTTGGCCAGATCAGCCCCATGAGCCACAGGTTCCCCATCCCTGCCTTACCTGTTCCAGTGTATATTCATCTGTGACTCTTTGAACACCTCTCCCAAACCTGAGGAAGAACTCTGTTTTAGCTCCAGAGCTTCCATCCATAAGAGTTGGTGCAATAAAAGATATTACTGCTCTCACTTGGTCCCTCTATTAGCTAAGGTTTTCTGAAGTAAGTGATATTTACCTGTGTATGGTACTTATATAGCCTCTGTTACCAGACTGTCTGGGCTACCCTCCAGTCTTTAATGTATTTCTCTTTAGAACAACGGGTGAAGCAGCAAAATGCTATTCTCTGCACTGTACATCGGGGAAACTGAGGCACAGAGATACTAACTGCCCTGCCCAAGGTCACAGAGGAAATCTAGGATAGAGCAGGGAAATGGACCCAGGTTCTTCAGTAACAAATATATGGTCTACTAACTAACTGCCAACTGACAGTCACTATGGGCCAGATGTTGCTCTCCTGCCTCTCTGTATAGCATCTGCTACTCCGTGTTTCATTTCACTGAAGATAATGGGATTGTGTGTGAAGTAAGATGCTATTCAGTATAAGTAAGGATATCCAAGTCTGCCTTTAAACATTATACTTCTCTGGGCAACTGCCTACTCTATTCTATTCCCTCTGCACACTGTAAATTCTGCAAGGACTTGGAGTTATGGGAACCAGACCAGTCTCAGAAATGGTTTGCTCTTTATCTGAAAGCCCATATGCAGAGGTGAAAGACACTATGCACTATTGTATCACCAATTTTATTGCCTTGCCATAACCTATAGAAACACAGAGCAAAATGCACCACTGGTTTAAGCACCTGCTTCTGCCAACATTTAATTCAGTCCCACTCTACATGCTATACACAGAGAATAAATTCCTATAGATGCATCATGTCTGAAATCCAGGACACCCTGGTAATTGAAGCAATACACCATTTGCATACTGATATTATAATCCTGCTCTTTGCTTTAAAAAAAATCTATTCATTTTAACCAAGAGCACACGTAGCACATCCAAGTGAATAGGGAAAGTTAGACAGTGATTAGTTTGCTAACAGCTCATTTTGCAACAGGATAGACACTATCAAGATTTATCTAAGAAAGAAGTTACAGCATCCCTCCTTCTTTTAGATTGTAGAGGAGATTTAAAATTTAACAACATCCATTCCACAAACTTCTGGCTGCCTCTTCTGGAGGCTTTCTTTCAAAAGACTGTTTGTCTACCGATGTATCCTTGACCATTCATAACCTTGCTATCATTCATTTGGGTTTGATATTGGAATTTTGTCGAGGTAGTTTTATCAATTTTTTTTTCCTGTGAGGTAGTTCTTTACCCCATCTCCCAACACATTCAGTCTTGGAAGTTACTTTTACTGAGTCCAATCCTGCATGCATTCCATTGCAGAAAGCCTACTGAAGAAACCTACACTGCAAAACACAAGTAAGGGAACTTTACCTTCATGTACCTCTTCATTGTTTTTGCCTGACTTGAACTCCCACTCTCAAACCTCTTCAGCATACTGCCAAGCTGACTGTAGTCATTGTTTATCTGAGATTATTTTCTCTCTACTGAAATGTAGTTCATTACTTTCTTCAGTGGAATTCTAAATCTATTCCCTAATAGATTTCTAATCTGTAAAAAGCCCTGCACTTGACATATGGTTAACCTGATTTTCATTGACCCCACTACACAGTTTTCATTAAGAGGGTGTGATTAGGATTATACCACACCCCAAAAAAATGCAATTCCCCCCAGCTTCCCCTCGCCACCCTTAACCAACTTCCATCATGGCATCCTGCCCAGCAGCCCAGGGGATTAAATGTGCTTCCCCTGTAAAATCTGTCTGTGCCACTTTGAGCAATGTCCAGAGAAGGTCTTTTCAGAGCTAGGCTGGGCATTATATGTCAGGCTCCAGAGATAATTACATTGCTTCCTCAACACTCAGAGCCCATTTGTCTGTAGCAAGAAAGGAAAGCAAGGGGCCTTCTCAGTGATAGATGTCATTAAAATGTACACCCTCTCCCCTTCCCCACTTTTAAAATAATGGTTGTGCATGTTACCCTCATCCTATTTCAGCTCAGACACAAGGTCTCTTGACCACATCAAAGATCTCATGGCAATTTTCACACCATTTGGGGACGTGATTGTCGTGTCCTTAGCAAATTCCATCTCAGCTAATTGCACATAATCTAACCACATGCCCAGCACAGCTACAAATGGATTCTCTCTTTACATCTTCACTTCCTGTTCTAAATTGTTGTGTCTTGTTACTGTGCATCGATAAATAGGGGTGCTTGTTGGCTCTAAAAGTGTCTGAATTTTAATGAGAGGAGTGACTATTCTATACACCAGCCACAGGTGTTTAACAATAGATGCATAAGCAATGTGGCTTATTGTTTGAGTCTTGTTCATTTAAATAATACTTCCTGCCACCAGGCCATGCAGACCATTTTGGTAGTGAGATTCGCTCAAGTAATGCCTGCAAGAGTTTTCACATTATTCCATACGGTATACAGATTTACCATTTATTTTACAACAAAGGCTTGGGATGGATGAATGGGATAGGCAGAATTTCCCAAGATTAATTGATGTTCTGTTATTCTAACTCAATAATTCCAAAGCATTGAAATAAACATGTGATGATGCAGTACTGGATTAAAAGTATCTTTCAGCACTTTGTGCATCATCAGCTATTTATTTCAATATTCTGTGTCATCAGCACTTTGGCTGGCAGCCAGTTTTTTCTATTTTTAATATTTCTTTTGTATAAACAGCACATATAATAGCATAGTTTTAGAATAACACATTAATCTTCACTTGTTAAGGGCTGACTTGTCAATACACACTTGTCACTACATCACTCATGTTATGAGATCACTCAGCTCATGAAGATAAATGATACATAAAAAAATCAAATAAAGGTATTATATATCTTATATTTATATATTTGACCAGCAACACAGCTGTGAAAGCAAACATGGGTCATCTCTTTCTAGAGGGAGAATGGTTGTGTTTCTACTTGTACCGTGTTTTAGAACAAGTTCTAGTGCCTCCTCACACTGGGTTTTCTCTGTTGATGGCTAGACCAGTGGTTCTCCACCCATGGGTTGCTTGCAACCCAATCAGCAAACATCAGCAGTCCGTGTGACATCCTCAGAGCCATACAGGTATATTGTGCAGATATGGCCCACATAACACAGAGAGCTGCAAACGTGTCCCACAATGGTAAGTAGGCTAAGAACCACTGACAATATAGTAGATCACACCAAATTCTATCACAAAGGCTGGAATTCTATGTCTCCATCCTTTACCTGAGATTTCAGACATGGTCTTCATAATCTGTTGTTGCTTACAGAAATCCCCTTGTCTGTCATCAGCAGGCCTGCTGACAGGAATTCCAGGCTCCAGGACAACACATACACGGGCTCCCTATACCCCTTCCTCGGAGGGAGCCACTAACCACCCCACTCCCTATACAGAGGAACCCTGGGCACCACCCCTCAATCAGAGGACCCTCTGGTCGGTCACTGCCCATTCCCCTTCTGGCTGGAGGTGCCCCTCCCACCCTTCTTCCCCTCTCTGCCCCTCCAACCCTGTTCTGCTCCCTGACAGTGTGCTCCCCTTCAGCTCCTATCTCCCAGTCGTCCCTGCCTACAGTCTGTGAGTGAGTGGCTTGCACACTGTTTTATACACTGCTTTGCAGCTGTACCAGTGTGTCTTAGCCCTACAATCAACCATCCACAACTTCTGAAGGATAGTGAAACTGTTTCTTCACACTTACATGGATGTAAATTGGGAATAACTATTCATGTCAAACTGCTGCGAATGTGAGGAGAATCAGGCCTGCTGCATCAGGCTAAGTGAGATTTGTATTGAGCATCACCACTAAAGATTTGATCCAGTGGCCACTGAAGTCAATGGTAAAGCTTCGATTGACTTTGGTGGGGTAGGATCAGGCCCTGAAAGCTAGGTAAGAGACAGGGAGAGTGAAGATATTTAGGAGGAGACTTCCTCTCTCCTGTCCTACTTACTTTTAGGCTCCCAGGTACTTCTTGTCAATCCCTGGCTGGGAAAACAACTCTTAGACCTTCCTGCCAGCCTGCCACTAGATAATTTCGCCAGCTTCATTTGAATTTCCTGAGGGCCCCCATAATTGTAGTTTTCTTCACAGTGAAGAAGAGGGGAAGGGAAGGAAGGGAAAGTTACCTGTTGATCAAGTCCATTAGTTAACATGCACCTCTTACTTGTGTTGGTGAGCACTTACTCACCTAAGTAGTAGACCCTGTGAGGGAAGAGGATTTACAATTGTGCCCTAGGAAACACATTAACCAATTAATGTAACAGGATGTGTTTGTGAGGTGTTGCTTGAAAATGAACCATAGGCTGTGAATTATTTACAAAAACAATTTGGCAAATAATTTAAAATGAGGAATGCATTTGAGAAAGTTGTGATCTGTTTAGCGAACAACTTACAAAGAAATGAACAGAAAAAAAGAAATGTTTAGTGCATACATTATTCATTCTGAATTATTCTTCCAGCTCTATTACTCTTTGTCAGAGCTACTAATCTGCTAGCTTTCCTTTGGGTTATTATTTTCTGTGTCAGTGTTGGAGGAAACCTGGTGCAAGATGCTCATCTACTGAAAATAAGGGTAAACTCAGTGACTTCAATTGAGTGGTATCAGGGTATATGGAGCACATGGATGTGACTTCAATAGAGCTATGATGAGGGATATATGATGATTTACACCAACCGAGGATTTGATCTCAACTTTCTCTCTGTGGTCCTATTTTCATTCAGCCTGTAAATCCCTTAGTCCTAAAGGGCAGTGTGATGGGGCCTACCTGCCCCGCACTACAGGACAGGGGGTAGCCTGGGCCCAGTTAGCTCCCCCATGGCCCTGCCAGGCATGCTCCCTGGGGCGCATGGATATAAAAGCCCAGGGAGACACTCAGTCAGGGAGGAAGGCCTCCAGAGGGGAAGGAGCTGAGGCTGGAACTCCCCACCAGTCACAGCTACAGCAGCCAGCCAGGGAGGTGTGGACCAGGGAGCAGTCACTGCCGGAGCTACAGCCGCCACAGGCCTTGGAGCAACCAGACCGGCTGCCACCGACACAGCCCTAGTGACAGCCTAGGCATGTGAGACATGCCCTCCCCCCCCAGGGACTTGGACTCACCCCCACCCCAGGTGGTAGGAAGGAGCCCAGGGCAGGGAATTGACCCCGAGGGCTCAGCGCATTTCAGGAGGGACCCCGCTGAGCCGGCAGTGCACTTAAACGCTGCCCACAGGGCCCTGGGCTGGGACCCGGTGGAGAGGGAGGGCCCAGGTCCCCCTACCACACCTACCTGAAGGCCACCCCCCTCCCAGACCGCTGGGGAAGCTGACCTTAGAGACGGACCCCGGGAGGTCAGCGGTACTCCTAGGAGGGGCCGGCATTTGGAACTAGGCTTCTCAGGCCATATTTACCCTAGTAGAGGGGACTCTGATATTGGACTAGCCCCCAGTGGCCGTATTTACCCTAGTGAAGGGGACTCTGATATTGGACTAGGCCCTGACGACCATATTTACCCTTCTAGAGGGGACCCTGATATTGAACTAGGCCTCTCTGGCTGTATTTACCCGAGCAGAGGGGACTCTGATATTGGACTAGGCCATAGCAGTCATAAGTATCCTAACAGAGGGGGGGATACACGGCCCCTCCGACAGGCAGCAATTACTCACCTGTGTAGTCCCACTAACTATTCACCACCATGAGTGAAGGCTTCACAATCTTGTCCTCAGTATCAGACTACAGGCCTGTATACTTGCAAAGACTAACCTGTGGTTGCAACCTTCCTGCCAGGGAACTCATTTTCTTCAGTGTCTGTGAAAAGAGAGTTCTGAAGGGAAACAGTGCACAAACATAAAAGCATGGACAAACCTTCAGAGAGGTTCCCAATCCCCCATTCCCCAATGTATCAGTATTTTCCTACCTTCACTGAATGTTGTCACTGGAAGTGGTGCATAAGCCAATAATAATACTTTGATTCAATTAGAAACAGGATGGAATGGAATCTTTTGTGTGAGATTGACTTATCTTCATATCAAGCTCTTCTTGCATGAAAGAGGGTTATGGCATAAAAAAAAATCAGGTCCAGGAGTCTTCCTGTGTTCTGTAACTTTTCAGACACTCTCCCCTCATCTCTAAACCCCTTCAATATTTTATCACAACTGTCCAATCCTCTAGACTGGCTTCCTCCACCAGGCTGTTGTTAATAGAGGTAATTCCCCCACATGCCTAACCCCCAGCATTTCCAGTCCTCATCCAAAAGCCTCTCCAGTCTCTCCAATCTTCTCTCTGAGCTCCACCAGGTATGATTTAGGCCATGATCAATTTCCTTACACTCGAGGCTCATATCTCTCCACATTCTCCTCACTCTGGATCATCGTCACTCTGAACCCCCCTTATTACGGGGGTTCTCAAGCTTTTATCACAGAGTGTATGACAATTTAACAGAGATACCATCTCTGTCATTCAAAGTTGCATGGAGCAGCTCCTCTCCATTTAAGATCACACAATACCTCTGTCACGACTATGGCAACCATTTGCACTGAAAAGTAATATCAAGAAGCATTGCTTTCTTTTAATGTAATAACTGAAAGAACAAGTGGGGGGGGGGGAGGGAATGAAACTAGCATCATGTAATCAGTACGTGCTCCACAGATCACAGTCTTAGAATGTCTGCCTCAGTATTATAACCCTCCATTGCTATCCGCCCTCTGGGGGCTTCTGCATAAGGCACTCTCCCCATTGCTAGAGAAAATGTCTCTCTCATTCCCTGACTACTTCTCTAAAATTATTAATTTTATTTCTTTCATTTCAATTGTTTAGTGAGGTTCCTGTCCTGGGGGCTATGCCCCAATAAATACTGAATTAGAAACAAGCCTCGGTCAAGAAAAAAAGCAAAGCAGCAGCAAATCCCTTCTCACCTATGTATGTTAGAACAACAAGGAAACAGAAAACAAAAATCCCCATAGAAATGTCCTGTGCCTCATGTATCTTAGCATTTCTAGCAGACCTCTTTCATAATTGACAGAGATACACCATGCAGTACTTTCCAAAAGTGAACAGAATGCTGCAGTAATGCTTTCCTATTCCCAGCTTCCTTCCCCACTGGATCTAACCTGTCAATTCTTCTCTGCCTCAACAGGACAGTATGAGTTCGCTTCTGTATTTAGGTTACATGCAGTAAAACCCCACAGTCCTAACTCTCAGTTATGTCAATGGGTGTACTAACTGAATACGGATTATAAGATTTGATCCATTTGTATAATTACTTAGCATTTCATTAACCACCCCAGGCATTAAGATCACCTCTGAATGTTTATATAAACCTGAAAATATTTATCCAAAGTTTATTCATTATTCCTGAACCTAGTTACAAGTTCCTCCCAAAACCTCGCTTCCTTATTTCCTCCCAAAAGGCCATGTCCCTTTTGTCAAATCCACTGCATACACCCACAGAAATTAGATACATAAACCCAAACATTCATCTTGTAAGGTTGCAACAAAAAACAACACTACTTGATCACTTCTGTTTATTGTTTTGAATCCTCAAAACCCCAAAACAGACTCTCTCAAAGAAGGCTACTCCCTAAAACAGAGGTGCAACTCCCCCCCCCCCCACTATAGGCAGGATGGCTGCAGCCCTCACACTAATTGCTTACACCCACACTTCCCTACAGATTCCCCTAGCTTGTACAGGACCAGGAATGCCCTCCTGCCAGAGCCATTAAGTGCAATAGGCACAGTACCTAGAGCCTACAAAAAAGTTTAGGACCTACAAAAAAATTCATAATGAACTCAAAAGTAAGAAAAGAAAACTGCTAAATCAAATTATACAGTCGTAGCGGCAACATTTCGTTACTTCCCTTTATCAGCAGATTAACTATCAGGTACATCCTAACTATAATTGTAATATACATCAAAATGGCTGTTATTTTAGAATGAAGTACCATGAATTGCTCACAGCGTGCACCATTTTCAAGAGCAAAAATTGAAGTGGGCAATATTAGGTGTATAAGCAATAGGGCATTTCTCCCTTATATATTTAAAGGCCTATGATTATGAGCATGCCTAGAGCCTATGAAGTCCATACTCCAGCCCAACCTCTTGCCCTACCCACCTTGAAGTGGTAGCGTCAATTCCACCTCAGTCCTAAATTTACCCCAATTATTCGTCTCCTCAAATAAATAGTTTCACCAAAAAGCATAGGCTGCTTCTTACCTAGTGGATAGGAGAGGCAGGCTAGAAGCCCTTTTTCTTGGGTCTTTCAAGTGTGATCAATTTGTTCATTCTTCCTTTGGGTTGGTAGGCCCAATCTGTACCCTCTACCCCAAATTCTTAGTGTTGACCTCTTTTGAGAGGCAAATGGCTTGTTTCATTTTAGTTCATTTAAATAAAGTCACTTGAAATGTGGACACTTAACAAAAATAATTGAGTACTCCAATATAGGGCTCGGTAAAATGAAGAACAAAATGGAAGGGGGAGGGGGTTTCAAAATTTTGGGAAGGTGTCAAAAGATTCCCTCGAGGGAGGGAAAAAAACCCAAACAAAGTTTCCTAGAGGGGCATTTCATGTTTCCTGCACACACCTACCAATTTGCTTCACTGGAAGGTTTAACAGAGCATGATGGTCCTGGTTTAAGGCAGGTTAGTGGTCCAGAACTATGTACTGTGTCCAGAACAGAAGCATTCTGTGCATTGTAAGCCCCAAAATGTCCTTGGATAGAAACCAGAAACAACAAGGATCTGTAACGTGCTTTAAATGGTCAGTCTGAGGTGTTACAGAAGGTTTCTGAATTCCTAAATTATTAGTGATATGTATTTCCTGGAACATCCCTATGCTAGGGATGATAGCTCAGTGGTTTGAGCCTTGGCCTGCTAAACCCAGGGTTATGAATTCAATCCTTAAAGGGGCCATTTAGGGATCTGGGGCAAATCTGTCAGGTATGGTACTTGGTCCTGCTGTGAGGGCAGAGAACTGGACTTGATGACCTCTCAAGCTCCCTTCCACCTCTATGAGATGGTATATCTCCATATATTATAAGTACAATTCTCAACAGAAAGTAAGGATTCCTGTAAGATCAACTTAAGTATTAGCAAGTACTTTAACAGCACCAGCAGGAAGGATGCTGTAGGATACACACTAGGCAGTATAATGTTAGAAGCACTCCACAAAGGGTAAGGAAGAACTAAGCAGAGGAAAATAAGAGACCTTTCTCCAAGCACTTTTTCAAACAATGTGTCTTCACGGCTAAATTTATATTATAAAGTTCTATAACCTAAGCCGAAGATATTTTTGTTTTGACACTTGAGTTGGGGCACAGGATCACTTACACCAAAATTTTATAGAGGGTTCACTAATTTCCCAGTTTATGATTATGATTATGATTTTCAAAGTGATGGGCATATATTGTCACATCCAAAACTCAGGGCTAGCTGTCTCACCTAAAGACAATTCTGAAAAAATTGGCCTAAACATTGGAGATCGTCACAGTTTTACTCCTACTCTGCTCAGCCTCCTTCCCTCCCACCTCCATCTGAGCATTTATGTGACTGAAAGACTGGAAAATACAAAGGTGCTTAAGAGTTAATGTGATTTTTCATTTGCGTGATTTTTTCCTTAGAAGTCTGTGGGGAAAAATAGTCAAAGCAAAAAAAGAGGCCTCACTAGCTCTACTGACGAAACCAGTAATATTCTGCTTTCCATGCTGTGTAGCCAGAACGCTGTCATGTGGGTGTGCAAGATGTATTCTCACCTTATGCAGCACTAACATGGCAACTTCTGATTCATTCTGGCAATTAAGAGTGAGGCAGCGTCAACAGCTTGAATTTCAGATACCAGACTGAGCTAGTAGGCAGAAAAAAAAAAATCTCACTTTGGCTTAAAAACTGAACACATTTCAGACTAGATTGTCACAATTCTAATTTGACTGCATAGGGTAATAGAGGGGAATAAGACTGTCTGCTAGTCCCTGTTCTCATTGTCCCTCCTGCCATTGTGGGGCAGTAAGAGCGACTTGCCTGTAACCTCCATGTCGACAAGTAGATGGAGATATGGAAACATCCTTGGCTCCACCTCCTCCCCACTTACCAGTCAAAGCAGCTGGCCAAGCTCACATTCAGGGGGTCAAGTTATTCAACAAAAAGGGGTTACTCCCTTCCAAGAGTAAGGTGGGAGCAGAGGAGGAATTGCTACCAAAGTTGTTCTTTCATCTGTTGCGCTGAAGAATAGTGCTGTTATAGTTGTGGTATATGCACAGTTTAGGTGAAAACAAATATATTTGCTGTAAGGTTACTACTTTATTGCTTAGAATTCAGAATGATAACACACAAGAACCTCAAAAGAGAGCGAGACAAAGAAACTGCTTCTCAAGGCAGAGGGGCACAACTCACCCCACTATTTTCTAAGCAGGTTCTTTCTTGTCTGCAACAAAACATAAGATAAGAATCAGAGTCTTCTTACCTGTAAGTAGGACCTCTTCTCAAATCTTAAAGTGATAGCTTGCTATTCCAACACATTACTAGTAACTTAGGTGCTACTATAGTATAATTTAGCCCTTAATATGCAAGTTTCTAGTGGAGAATATTTTAAATATGGAATCCCAAAATGCCACATGTACAGCTACTCCACACAGTGGCACTATTTTGGGATACATCCGATATCCCGAAATAGCATTTTTCACATCTTAACAGCACGGCCATTATTTTGAAATGCCATCAAAATAACGGGCTTGCTATTCTGACGTCCCAGTAAACCTTGTTCCACGAGGATTAAGGGCCTTGTTGGAATAGTGCTCTATTTTGAAATTAGGCGCTGTGTAGATAGCATCAAATTTCAAAATAGACTAGCTTGAAATAAGCTCGTAATAAGCTACTCAATTTGTGTAGCTCAAATTGCGTAGTTTATTTCGATCTAGCACCGCTGTGTAGACTCACCCTGTAGTCCTAGTCCTCTCCTCCTTAGTTTAACAGGCTATTATTTTCCAACAACATTCTCCTGGAACTGTATTTTAACATTTTAATTAAGAGAGCCAATACATGCACTAAACGTATTCTCAATAAAAGGGCACACCTTAATAAAGTCAGTACAGCATGCCTCTGTAATCTACCAAGGTCAATACCTGAGAGGAATTACCAACAAGACTCTCAGCTAACTGCCAGAAGAGCCTGTAAAGGTCATGACAGCCCATTTCAGGAGGGTGCTGTCTGCAGTTCACTGGGAGGGAAGGGCTGAAATTATCAGAGGCAACACATGGCTAATTATTTATATTAGTGTTCACCCAGGAAAGAAAAATTAACTGTAATTTTTATTTCTCATAATGGAAGGCATCTACCAGCCTGGACATTATTCATGGACTATTTTATTCTTGCTCATTCCACAGTGGAGGAATCTTAATATTTCCTTCCTTCTTTGAGTTCTAACTCCCCCTACTGTCTCTCTTCATATTGACCCAAGTGACATCCTCTGAAGATGAACCTATATAAGCTAGTAGAAAACATGAATAATAATCATTGCCGAATATAATCTTAGATAATTTAATTCTGTCAGGAACTCTAATATAGAGAGATCTGTTCAGACCATTGTATGCCCTTCATTATTATAAGTTAAAATAATCAGTAAGGACTTTTTTTATTTCCCCATCCCAGATCCCAGAGGCCTGAGTTTACAACACAATGTAAAAATATCCTTAGAAGCCACCAACTGGAAGTTGGAGACTCTGCCCTGTGAACATCTGAAATGGACTTTGTATCAGTGCAACAAGTCCCTCAGATATTTGTGCATGTTCTGGCTATGGAAGGTTTCTTTGATGTTACTAGAAATTACTATTCATGTCCCTGGAATATCCATGTTGCTGAAGACTCAGGTTCTCAGGTTCTAGACTGTAATATAAAATCTGTCAAGACCCACATGAGTGATTGGGCATATTGGTGAAAAAGACATTTGAAAAAAATCCAATGCTTCCAGGTCTGCAGATTGTCATCTTTATAAGCCTAAGGAACTGTGGTCTGAAATATTAACATAGTACTATCAGGATTATAAATGCTTTGTCTCATCTTGTTGTTTGAAATTATTTGATGATTAGAAGAAGTATGTTTTATAAACTGAAAATTTGGCATGTCACAAGAGTTTTCAGAGATGGATCATGCTGGTGGCTTCTTCTTTCCTTGGGAGGAGGAAAATGCTTACCTGTTCTTGAACATCTTACATCCACATTCAGGATACCAAGAAACGAAGGCTCCAGGGCAAAGTATGGCTTGTTAAGTGTTTGGAGCTAAAGACTGCCTTTGAAAAAAAAATTTAAGATAGAAAATCTGGATAGGGAGTTTGGGGCTATTGTATCAAGGCATGTGTGCAGATTCTGAAGTCTCCCAAGACCATGAGTTTTGTGAACTCTGTCACCATTTCAGATAGAGACGCTATCTGCTCCAAAAGGCCCTGGATCCTTGGTGGTTTATAGACATAAGGATGCCTTGGAAATACAGAATTTGGTTTCAATTGAATTTTCCTGCACTTGGATCTGAAAGCAGGTAGAAGAATGAGTGTACCCCTAGATTTACTCTCCACAAGTCTGCAGTTAATACACTGACCTGAGGAAATGAGGCAACCTTACACTAGGCTTTCAATGTTTTGACAGCCACGTTTCTGTATTGCACGCTAGGTAGGGTGAATCATTGACAATAAGACCATTGGTGATAAAGTGTTTATTAAGCACAGATCTTGGGCTGATATGCGTGAGGGCCAATACATTGGTTTTTGGCCATTTTGAACCCATGTGAGATACCATTTGACTGCTTGCATTGGATTGATGTAGCTGCCTAGCAATTTCCAGAAACTTTTTTCTGAATTGTTACACTGTAGTCACTAAAGGTTCAAATTCTGCTTTTGGACATATGTAAAACACTCACTAAAGTCAACAAGAGCCATATGTATGCATCTGAGATTTCAGCCCCTGTTATTTAACATATAGAGAGGAGTAATTCTTATCTTTAACATTCTTTACATCCCAAGATGTAAGGTAGCATATTTTTCCTCTGCCAAAAAAAGATAGTGAAGATGCAAGTCTCATGGGTCCAGTTTGCATGAGCACAGAAGAGGGAGTCTCATTTCCAAAAGGCATCATCATTCCTTCAGCTCACAGAAATCACTGCACAGAAACACCATGGGAACTAGGTTTCATCTGTGGGAAAGAGGCTGTGGATCAGCATCTCTCAACAGCCTTGTCCTTCACCCATAATTGTAGTATTTCAAGAGTGAATGCTACCTCAAAAACATTAAACCTCGATAGCACCTTTCAAACTTGCTACTTTCAGCTATGGGGTACTCAAGCCAGGAGAAATATCACTCCCATTTGAATAAGCTAGCAGGTGTTAGTTGCTGCTAATTGGTGGGGAGAGGAATGGAGCAGAGGCATGAAGAGAGATACCTTCTAAGGGCCTCTTTCCATAGGTCTGGATCCAGCCAGGCCTCATCCTGTAGGTCACCAGGATTGTGAAGAGAGGCACAGAGAGGTTCTCTATTTTGTTGTGGATCATCTGTAGAATTGTGACCAGCCTCTGATCAGTTTCCATAAGTCTTACTGTCCTTAAGGAACCTAACCATTTTTTATTCTCTGTAATAGTATGAAAGAGTTTCTAAAGACAAATCCATTTTTATAGTGGCTTTTAACTTACGTACTGTACGTCTGGCTCCAACACAGCTGCTATATCCCATATTATTCTATTATTCTAGGGGAACATAAAACAAATAGCAGCTGCAGAACAGGTATAGTTGATCAGCAGAGATGCATGGAGTTTTCATTCAAATGCTATTGAAATTAGTATACTAACAACATTATGGCTTTAGCTCTGCAGCCACTCTTATACCTGGACTATGGTACTTCATAAGGCAAGGATACTAATTTTCTCTCCTCCCCCAATTGATGCAGCAGCCAAGTTCACAGAAGAATGAATAACTGAGGAATATCCACATGGAATAAGTTTTGCAATGCATGCTTCATAGGGTAACATGCAGTAACACTCAGACCCTTACTGCAACCAATAGAACTGCACCCAAAGTGCCCTTGGGTGCATATTCCTCAATGTGTTCTGTCTCAACTACCAATTAACAACTAAGTAGCCCCACCTAATAAAGCTTCACTATAAAATACATCTTCATTCAGTAATCTCAGGTGCCATATCAGTTTTTGACATGAGACGCTCTGTTTTTATTGAATCCATTCCGGTGCCCTTGTTTGCTAAGTAACACTTTACTTAACCAGGAACTCCCCAGAAAGTGCCTAGGTTGGGAGTTAGGTATGTAGGAGGTTCTAAACCTCTTACTAGGCAGCTATCTTTATCTTTAGACACCTAAATACCTTTCTGGCCCATAGCTCTTTCTCAGGAGAAACTCAACATCCTGGCAAGCTTCAAGGTATGAGCACATGTTTGTCTATAACCTTCCAATGATATTCAGTATCTGTCTTAGTAGACATGCTGTAATATGATAATGCCTCCTTGCAGCAGGATGTGAGACTACAGTATCTGATTCCATCCTCTGATGCTGCCACAGTCATCAAGTTCATCATCCAGTCCTCTAGCCAGGTCCTTAATTGTCCCCTTCAGTATAATGGGGAGTTGGAATTTCCTCAACTGTAGTGGGGTCTAGAGAGCCCAACGTATCTTTGCTTTAAGTCTTCTCTAAAGTCTTTATCTGGAATAGATAGTGGAAAAATCATGCCCACTCACACCACTGAGTTCCAGCTTATGGCAGCCAGAACCCATCTCCTCAGTTCCTTGTGGTCACTGAGCTACCTCTCTCTTCCTTGGAAGGCTTCCCCAATCTTTTGCTCTGCTTTACCTTCTAAAGGTGTTGGTTTTCAGAAAGCTTCTCACCAGTCTGCTGGAGGAATCTTCTTGTTATAATCCTTCTGCCAGCTGCTGTTCTCCTCAGAGGTGTCCTCTAAGTGAGATCCTTAACCTTTTATCATGTCCAGCTCTTGCCCTACATATTAAACTCAGTTACTCAGTAAGTTAACTACTTCCAGGTGACTCTGAGCTCCCTCATTATCCTTACGTCAGAGGTAGGCTGAGTCCCTGATGTTTTCAGAGGGCAAGCTAACTTCTGGCACACAGCAAACACCAGAGCCAAAGGGTTGGTACAGTCTTCTGAGATGTACCCTTTCCCATTATATAATTTTCTTTATTACATGGGCACATTAACCTGACATGCTTGCTAGAAAATTATACATATAAATAAATACTCACTTCATTTAAGTCTTTTGATCAAGGATCTCATTCTGTACTAGTCAAAGATTTTGTCCATTTTCTTTTCTGCTGTATTAGTTTTATTTAAGCAAACATGCTGTCTTCTAGAAAAAAAGTTAAAAATATTTGTTCAAATGTGAAAAATCACCTAACAAATGAATTCCTAGGTCACTTTCTTTATTAATCACTGTCCTCCAAAAATATTATAAACTTATACCACAACCAGAACATGCAAGTTAGGACATGCCTAAGATGGCCAGCATCCACACTACCAAGCCTGTTATTTCAAAATACTAACTCCTGCTTGTGAAGAAGAATAAGCTCATTTTGAAATAGTTATTTCAGGAGTTATTATTTTGAAATAAGGTATTTCAAAATAACCAGGTAGTGTAGACATAGCCTCACAGACCAGAATCTTTGCCATATTTTTTTCATGCGCTTTTTTGGATTGACTTCATGTATTAAGTTTCAGTGAATGTATCCAAAGCAAGGAAAAAAACTTCATAGGTTATTGCATGTAGGAAGTGTTATAAATATTATTGCTTGGCTCTGTCTCTTCTCTGCCAACTTTTCTCTCAGGTTTCTGTTCCATGCTCAAGGCCATTACTTGACTGGGGAAGTACAGTTGTAAAAAGCTAATGTAAATTTCCTTTGAGACATCTTATATATCAAATACCACAAGGGTTACAAAACAGCAATTTTGTTTTCTTTTATAAACAGCAATGGAAGAAATATTTTGTCAGAAGATACCTAAAAATAATGCGTGTTTTCTATTTGGGCCCAGTATCATGTACCAGTTGGACTTCCCTTGTCTGGCACCCTGGGGGTCTGACCCATCCCAAAGGAGGGAATTTGCCTGATCAGAGAAGGTCCCTGCCACTGGCCTTTCAGGACACTCCCCCTCCCTGTGGCTGCCTCTGCTCTGGCCCCACTGCCACTGGGCTCCAGCCTGCAGGGCTTGGACTTGGGGTCCGACCTGCAGGGGCTTCCCAGGCACAGAGCCCACCTTCCTCCTCAGAACAACCTTTCATGTACTTGAAAACTGTTATGTTCCCCTCTTAGTCTTCTCATCTCCAGACTAAACAAACCTTTAAGCATTTTTGCTGCTGCTTCTGGATTTTTTTCAGTTTGACCTCATATTTCATGAAATATGGTGCCTAAAACTGAACACAATACTCCAGGTGAGGCCTTATCAGTGCTGACTGGAAAAATGACTTTTCATGTCCTGCTTACAACACTCCTGGTAATACATTCTAATGTGATGTTTTCTTTTTTACAACATTACCATACTGTTAACTCAGATTTAGTTTGTGATCCACTGAAACCCCACAATCCTTTTCTGTAGTACTCCTTCCTAGGCAATCATCATCTCCCATTTTGTATTTGTGCAATTGATTAGTCCTTCCTAAATCCATTTGTCCTTATCAGATTTCAGCCTATTTATTTCAGACCATTTCTCCAGTTTGTCAAGATCATTTTGAACACTAACCCCATCCTCCAAAGTGCTTGCAATCCCTTACAGAATATCCTACACAAATTTTGTACGTGTATTCTGTATGCTATTTTCCAAATCAATGATGAAACTACTGAATGGAACCAAGCCCAGGACAGATCCTTGCAAGATCTCACTCAGTCTGCTTTGTCAGATTGATTGTAAATCATGGATAACTACTTTCTGAATATTTTTTGCCAACCACACCTTATAGTAGTACTGCCTAGGGTATGTTCCTCTGTCATGTTTAATAACTTAGTTTATGTCTTGCTCTGCAGTTTATGTCTAGTTCTGGACTTTACATATATTGTCTTTGCCCTTCCCCCACATAATTTTACATTCAATAGGTTCCTATCCAAAATCATCCCACTGTTGTAATTTTTCATCACTGTGTTGCTCCAGAAACTTATGGGGTGGGGGGAAGACCTAAGAAAGAGTACTTAAAAAACCCCAGCTCCACATTGACTTAGCCCAAGTATCTTTCCAAGCCATTTACAGTTAGGGTTTCCCCTACAGACTGACCTATTTGTGTCTCCTTTGAAAATCAGAAAGAGCTTTTTAGAGCAATTAGATCCAGCAAGTCTTGTTACCAGCAAAATAACTCTGCATCTCTGCACAGGGTCCTAAAGCCTGACACCCTCTCACAATAGGAGAAAAACTTCATGGAACAAAGAAAAAATAGATAAAGCAATATACAAATGGATAACTGCTCTTCACACAGCACTGCTGCATTGGTACATTGATTTGCCAGTGAAGTCAATGGACCAAATACTCTAGCCTTTCTTAAGGGGAACACTCTCACGAAGTAAGGGTGTCAGGATTTTGTTCATTGTTTATTTACATTGAGCTTGATTTTCTGAAGTTGCAAAGCATCCCCAGTTCCACTACTGGCAAGCATCAATAATGGGAAGTCAGCCTTCATAGTGCCATCTGAGTAAAAGTACATTATAGGCATGTAGCAAGGCAGAGTCTGCTCTGAAGAGCCTGCACTGTGAAGACAAAAAAAAAAAAAAAAGATAGGGATAAGGGATGCAACAGAAATGCAAATTGAGTGTGCGATGGCTGTCATCCAACTAATCATAGAGCATTTTGAATGGGGCATGAAAGCAGAACAAAGCAGGGCAGTCAGCTGCAGAAGGCAATCTGAGAGGAGGGAGAGATTTTAATAGGGACCTCAAGGAGTATCTGTGCAGGAAGAGAGAGGCTGTTCCAGGGAGAAGTAGTTGCATGAACAAAGGCAAAGAAGCATGAGCAGGAAAAGAAGAATGGTTTGCAAGGTGAGATGGCAGATTGTAACGTGTAACTTAAAGGCCAGGTTGTGGTACTCCTGGGATATGTCTGCACTGCAGTTAAATACCCTGGCCTGTGTCACCTAATTCAGGCTTGCAGGGCTGTATAATATATTGCATTGCAGTCTATCACAATGTAGATATTCGGACTTAGACTGGAGGCTGGGCTCTGGAACCAAGTGAGGGTCCCAGAGTTTTGGCTGCAGTCTGAACCCAAAAGTCTACACATCAGTTAAACAACCCCTTGGCCCAAGCCAGAGTCAGCTGATGTAGGCTAGCCATGGGTTTTTAATTGCAGTGTAGGCATATTACTTAGTGGGACTAAGGGCACCTTATTCCTTAACCAGTCTTGCTAGGTATGTCTGTTACACCGCTTGTTCACAGTGAGTAGTACCATAACCTCAGTGCAACTCACTGTGGAAGATGTTATGCAATATAGGCAAAGGCATCATAATTTGGCCTGTTGATACCAATGTGAATGCTCAGTAAGGAAGGTACAACTCAGCATGAGAAAGGGAATCAAAATTCCGGTCTTTGCAAATAATAACATCCGAGAGGTAGGCAGCAGTATTTAATGCCCAGAGCTTTGAATGGAGGACAAGGCATTTGAATCTGATGAGAAATATGACAGGAGCTAAGAGACTCAGGAGCATGGGCTGACATCATTAGTTTTTGAGCTATGCACTCAAGAAGATAAAATAGATATGTATATTTACAGAGGATTGGGTTTCCCATAATTCTATCTCTATTGATTTATATTTCACTCAAGAGACTTACTTAGTTTTCTAAACTAAATTAATTGTGGCTGCAATAGCAAAATGAGCATTTGCTAAAAGAGCACACAAAGCACCTACACACTACCATGGGGCGGGAGGGCACATATGAGAAGTTTAATAGACAGAGAGATAAAATCTGCCAAAGAGACTGTTTTTTTGGTTTTGTTTTTAACATTGACATTTAATAGACATGCCTGGTTAGAGAAATGTATAATCAGACATTTCATTTAGTTTAATAAAATCATTAGAAACAACACATCCCGTGGTGTGTGAAGAGGCTCACTCTATGCAAATGCTATTAAATAGACAGCTTGGATGATTATATTACTGTATAATGTTTCTCTAAACAAAAGCTCACCATTGTAATTACTGTATTAATGCTTTGTCTCATTTACAAAGTAATTATCTGTAAATCTGTTAAAACTTTCTAAATAAATAAATTAATTAATTAAAAATCATTATATATATTTAAGATTTATGGGTCAAACAACTTTGTTTTAAGTTTTACCACAGACTGTAAGTTACTAAAGTTTATGACTTAGTCACTTTTTCACTCCACAATTGATTTCCAGGACAATCTGTTGTGCTGCATTAAACATTTTGTAATTACTAATATAATGTAGAACCAATGGATTAATATCATATCACCACGTCCATGACTTTCAAAATGTTCGTAATACTGTCATAAATAATTACCAGCATAACAGAATGAAAAGATGGTATCTGATTCCCCTAGGTTCACAAATATATAACTGTAATGTTGCAAATGCTGCCCATCAACAGCTCTGCTTACAATCTATGCAGATAAAGTTTGAAATATCTGCTTCCTGCCCCACGTTCAGAAACTAACTGCTGTCATTTCTGGGGCAGTCAGTGCCAGCCCTACTGATTGCCAGTCCTCGTCCTAATTCCAGTGAGGCCATAGAAAAAAACAACTTGCTACACAGCACATGGATACAATGAAAAGACTAATCAATCTAAAATAAAAATATTACACTGAATTAAAGTACCCATTTGGTCTGTGTCCCTCATCTTTCTCAGTCAAAAAAATGATCTCTTCCCTCCCCCTTCACAAGACAAGACTCATCACTATTCCTGTTTAGATACTTGTATCTCCTTTACGGTTAGTTACAAAAGTGTGCATCCAGTTTATTTCACCTGATGCCTGTATCACCACTTTCTGTGGTATATCAAAGCTTCATATATTTAAGGCATGTTCCTAATAGTACTTTTCCGTTTTGTAGGCGCAAAATATCACAACATCTGACACTGTCAGTGTGTAGCAACCAGACAGCCCCCTCTCATTCATACCTTCAGTCCTGTGGTTAGTCAGAACAATAACAGCATAAATTCATTCAGGGATGCATTGCATTGTCATCTGCATTTAGGGCCTGACTGTCAGCAGGTGTGAATTGGAATCGATCTATCCACTTGGTGCTAGATTATCCCTCATTGACTTCCATGGAACTATGCCAATTTACGCCACTGGAAGATCTGGTCCTAATCCTGCAAAGTGCTGAGTGCCTGCCAGTCCTATAGGCTTCAGGATTAGCCCTCTCAGACTCTGAGAAGAATCCTAACAGTATTTCAGAGTCATTCAAAACCTTCCCACTTACATTCAATATAATTTATTTTTATCTGAGATTTTCATTATGTATATTGAACAGCAAAGTTTAATTTATGCTAAATGCAGTGAGACATAATCTACCATTTGGGTGCTTCTGTACTCTTTGCTGTTTAGTCAAGTGTTGTCCCTACTGGGATTCTGTTTGACATATCTTCCCTGGCTGCTATAATTGCTTATAGAACTCTTTTTTGTTTTCAGCATTTTGTGGACGGGTTTTAAAATCCATTTCTATAATAAGTCTGAATCCCCAGCTTGACAGCTTATAAAGTGTTCCTTAAAATCTAGATAAATTGTGAACTGCCAATGTCAATCTTCAGTGTAATCTTATAAAAAAAAGTTAAAGTTAATTAGGAAGGATCTCATCCTTCTAAATCCATACAGGCTTAACATGATAATAGAGAGATGAGATCAATTACTAGTGGTATGTCAAGGGTATGAACTTATATGGTAATGATTGAATGCTTGGCCTTGATGTTCAAAAGTCAAGGTCAGAAAGCATACCAAGGACAGATTTGAAATCTCTTGAAGTAAATCACTCATGGAAAATAAACAAGTGAAAATCCTCATGTGTAGGACTAATGGTTAAAGAACCTATTGATCTGAATCTTTCAAGGCCAAATACAAAAGACATTTCTACATCTCCTATTGTCATATTCAATAAAAAGAAGCAGGGGATTAGAATGTCTGAAAAATGGAGATCTGCTGTAGTTTTGAAGTGTGTTGACAGTATAACTGAGACATTCACATGCATCTAATTTTATGTTGTATTTCCTGTGAAAAATGAGGATCAAGGCCCTAAATCCTATGCAGCATGTCAGGCATCAGTTGTGCTGCAGGGACACTATATTTAGCTGGCACTGACACTCGGCTCAAGACTCTTTTATTTTATTTTATTTTTTTACCTTCCCACTTCCCTCACATGCATCAACTCTCAGGCTATGTCTACACTACAAGGTTTTTGGGCAAAAACATTAGTTTTTGCACAAAAAATGGTGGTGCGTCCACACCTCAAGCGCGTTTTTGCACAATCGACAGGACAGAGGGATTTTGCTGGTAGAGTTATTCCTCTCCCCGTGAGGAATAACTCTTTTTTGCACTACAGCTCTTGTGCAAAAAGGCATGTGTGGATGCTCCTCAGGGGTTTCTTGTGCAAAAAGAGCCTATCAGAAAAAGCACAGGTGCTTTGATGGTCATTCTGTGATGGCCATCAGAGCTTCCTTGTGCAAGAGCGTCCAGGCAGTGTGGACGCTCTCTTGCACAAAAGCACATCGCTTTTGCAATGCATTTTTGAGGTGTGGATGTGCTTTTGCGCAAGAAGTTTTTGCTGAAGTTTGCTTCCGCAAAAAGTTTCTTTGCGCAAAAACCCTGCAGTGTAGACAAAGCCTCACTTTAATCAAAGAAAGAAAGAAAGTCCTGCTCAGCTTAGGAGGTGACACAGAAAGATGGCTTTGCAGAAAGATGTCAGGAAAAGGCAGGTCTCCGAATTTTTTATTTTATTGAAGTTTGTTTATATATTTGGTCAGGGTACCAAAATATTTTGTCATTATTCCCCACAGAGGAGCTGCCAGCTAGCTGAACTAGTGAAATTGATAGCAAGCTGGATATGAAAGGTTCTCACATATGAGGTCACAGCCCCAAATTTTGGGGAATCATAGGACTGGAAGGGGCCTTGAGAGGTCATCAAGTCCAGTCCTCTGCACTCATAGCAGGATTAAGTATTATTTAGCCCTGGTAGCAGCTGTCAAAATGGCAAGGAAAAATTTCTCAGTGGTTGGGGCTGTAGCCCAGCATATGACATATCTACAGTACATTAAATTTCTTACTCTGTCATACATCTCTGCTGTGACCTAAATAAGTCAATCCCCTGTCCCTGGAAATCTGGGCACCCTCTAAAATAAATCAATTACATTACAGTGTATAGTAGAGTAGTGAAATATAAACAAGCTATTGTATGAAATTTTAGTTTGTACTGGAATAACCCCTCTAGTCTGGCACTCTCTGGTCCAGCAACATCCATGGTCCAGCATGATTTTAGTTAGCTAAATGTCCACTTGTCATGGGTGTGACCAAGTTTCCCCCAGTTCCATAAAGTTTATTTATATCCACCAGGTCCTGGCTCTCAGTGTTCCATGCTGCTATTTAGTTCTAATATCCCTAAATGTCTTCTAAGAGCCCAGTAAGGAGTGGAAGTGTTGTTAATGCTACCAGACAAATTCTCTGATTCGGCACCGGCCAGGTCCCAGAGATGCTGGTCTAAAGAGGTTTGACCTGTTCTGATGTTGCTAGTGTTTTTTATGTAGCCTGTTGTAAAACACACATATTAACTGATCTGCATAAACCCTGCTAAAAGTTCTCTAGTGCCTGTTAATGTAACATTGTTTCATACCCCCATTGTGCATTACTGTACAGCATAGACATCAAAAGTGCAAATGAAGGGATTTTTTGAGGAGTACAGGATCTTTCGAAAAATCGCCCTGTTGTCAAAAAAACCGTGTCTAAACTGTGGTTTCAGTTTCGAAATGGCACTTGTTCAAAATAGCGCCATGACGCGATTATGCAAACGAAGTGTGGGATATTTAAATCCCCGCTTCATTTGCGCTTTCGAAGTGCTTCATTTACATCCCTCTGCCGACAGAGGGGTGCAGTCTAGACACACCCCAAATGGCCAAAGCCTCCTCTCCCCATGATCACAGCTGCCTGTCGTCTCCTGCATACAGCAGTGAGGCAAAGGTGGAAAACCTGCCACCAGGTTGGAGGCAGAGATGCTGTCTGCTGAATGTGAATGGAGAAACAAGGACCATTACAAGAACCCACTGTGTAGCTGTGTGGATGAGGGTGACTTTGAAAAAGCACTTTAAAAGGTCAGACACATTACTGTGCTGTTTTTGACTGCTGACTGAACTAGAAGCTTAGGGTGCTGCTAAGAATAATGTAGGGTTTGTTGTACTTTTGAAAATATGATTGGGTGCTATCTGAAAGCTATGAATTATATGATGTTTGCTTTAGAATTACAAATACTGTATTCTTGGAGTGTTGTTATTTCCACAATGTGTTGTGAATGAATAAAGGTAATTTTATTCTCCAGCACTAGAATTGTATGGGGGAGGGGGGAGAAGAGGAGGTAAACAGTGTGGAAACATTAAAAAAACCCATAGGCACTATTATACACAATTTTTCACTTAAATTAGCTCAGTAGAACTTGAAAATTGGAAAGACAGTAAAGGCAATGATGTACATAGATGAAGTCTGTTGTGGCTACAGATACACTAACCATGGCTCACACAGGTCAGGGACAGGTTATGGGAGGCTGTAGTTTTCCTAGCTGTCCCTTGTCATGGAGTCATAAGGGTAGGGATGCAACTTGTGATGCCACATGATATGTTGAGGGCTACAAAGAGAAGTAACCATCAAGTTTTTCTTCCCCAAGGACTGCAAAGGATGGGAAAGCCCAGGATTTCTGAGCCTTCTAGCCAACCAGGGTCTGCAGCATTTGTGTTTGCAGTTTGAGAAGACTCATTATGCCCTGGCACATTTCCCTGTTTGTCCTGCCGGGCCTGTCAATCCTATTGAAGGGCTCCTCCTCCTCCTCCTCTGCCTTTGTTCACTGTTGAGTATGGAAGTACTTGCAGAAGCTCCCTGAACATACCCTCCCTAGTCCTCTTCTTTCTCTTCCTCCTCACAGACAAGCACTCTGTACTTGTGAAGGAATACCCCTCCAGGCCACCCTATCAGACGCTGCTGCTAAGGACAGATTTACTTTTGTCTTGTGGCAAGGTTGGAGTCCCTGGTGATCTTCCCAACCACCTCCTTGTGCTTTTCCTCCTCACTGTCCATTCAGAGGCTGTTTCAAGTAATCCAAGGTTGGTCTGAGAGGTGCTCGTGGGGTATCTGCAAAGCTTCACTTACAGCAGGTTATAAAAGCAGCAGGTCTGTGAGGTACCAACAGATATTTGATTGGCCTCCTTGGCCTTTGTAGTATGTCTGACAAAGTTCCCTCATTTTCACCTAGCACTGCTGCCAATCCCTACCATACACCTTTGCCTGAATTCCCCGTGCAATCTGTTCATAGATGTCTGTGTTTCTATGGCTGATCCGTAGCTGTGATTGCATATTCTCCTCCCCACAGGCCCAAGAGAGCCAATACCTCCTGCCCGCTGTCAGGCAGACGTGTGGCTTGTGTGTGGAACTGGAATGGTTGATTGGGCAGCTGCACACTAGGGAGAGCTTCTAGGTGTACTCACCAAGCCAGACAATCAGAAAAAGGCATTGAAAAAAACAGAAGCGGATTTCAGGGGTGGAGGACTGGTTCTGGTCTCTGTGACACTTCAACAGTGGAGTTGACACTCACATTGAGTTGATTGTAGTAGGTTGACTATAGTTCCATGATGTGCAGCAAGGTGGTTTTACTGGGTAGCTGTAATAGGGCACTAATATTGGCAGGAGAAAAATTTGCACATGGATGCAAAAATAGGTTGACATAATTTGCCATGATGTATTTACCTAACTTTACAGTTTAGACTAGGCCTAAATGAGAAACTGCAAATCCTTGCATTTGTTCCATTTGCTTTTTTTCTGCCCTATCTCTTCAAGGTCAGAGGGACTGCTCTCACTTTGCTTACTGCTGAGGAGAGGGCAAATTGTTCATAGTTTGACATCATAAGGGGAAAAAAGTCATGAGGCTGATTATGCATCCTTATGGAATCAGTCAAAAGTTTTGAGAATCAGAAATGTTTGGCTAAAAGGGATCTGGAGAGATCTTGTAGTCCAGCCCCCTATGTTGAGGCAAGATAAAGTAGTAGGATATAATACTAGTCTCCAATGTCTATGCAAGGCAATTCAGACCTCTTAAGCAAACAGTTGGATTCTGGGCAAAGGGCAATTATACTAGCTTGTTATAATAATTCCCTCAATTTTTAATTCAACAAATAGAACATAACATTTGTATGGCATGAAGCCCTGACTATTCTCCATTTTCCTCCCAAATTGAATGAAGTGCATACAAGCCACGTTGCCTAAACTATAATCATTGTTGGACAACCAGGCTACTGAGCATAAGAAACATTTCACAATCAGGCTGCAGTGAAGGAAAGACTAACAAAGCCCAGTGAAATCTGGAAAGCTGACAGCTCTATACATGTCAGGATATTAGGTCACGCCATCTACTTGAGGAAAAAAAATTATTTCAGAGACAAGAGGTGGAAGAATGACATTAAGATCAGCCTAATTTAAAAATTTGCCTACAGGTGTAGGCAGCAGAGAAGCCAGGGAGGAGAGGAGGGGGAATTGTATGGTGGTGGAGGGAATGGTATTCACTAACGGTTTCCTTCTCCACTCGCATAGTATCCTCTTTACAACCAGCAGCAGTGATAAAAGCCAGTATAAAAGCATATCCAGTGATACCCCAAATTTGGATGCTGTTCTGTGCAAAGAACCTGAGCCAGATCATTGTCAGCGGCTCTATGCAGATTTATATCAGCTTTGGGCCAGGCCCTCCCTTAAGCACTATGCACATTTATGATGCTACCTACAGTATATAAAGTGAAAGTAACTCAGGCACTATATTAAGGCAGAAATAGTGACAAATCCAAACCAGACACTGCAGGAGAAGAAATATTGTTTTGATATTATTTTCACCCCCAAAGGCCTGAAACAGGGAATAGAGGCAAGAAAAACAGCTACAAGATATTTAAAATGAAACTTGCCAAGAAATGGATAAGATTCAAGACCAGACAAGTTAAGGGACATGGAATATTAAAAGAAATGCTGCCAAATCTGTGTTACACAGAAGCTGGAGGAACTGATGGAGATGCTGAAGAACAGATCTGACAAGGAACTTCAAAATACACTGCCTTTGTCAGCAGCTGACACAAGTTCTGACACAGCCAAAGATTGACAGACTTTCTTTACCATGTAAAACCCACATTCAGCAGACTGAGGGGGTGGGGAAATCACCCGCGGAGCTTATCTAGTTAATTTACCTATTCAGAAATAAGCCAGTTTTGAAGGGGAATTATCTGGGGGATGATGGCGTTAATACTGGTTTGAAATAACTCAAGAACTGAGAAATTAAATGTAATGGAGAGGTAGAAGAAAAAGAGCACTGTCTCTTCACTGTTAGCCTGAAAGGACTTGTATTTTGTTAAATTAATTAATAGTGAAAAAGCAGGATGAATGAGCAAGAATTAGTATCGGCAATAATTAGGGCAATTTAGAAACTGGACATGAAAGCAAAGCAGCCAGGATGCAGTTTATGAATTGCACACAAGATGGCATGAGGCGGCTCCACCAGAATCCTTTAGGGACAAGTAATTGGTGCACCAACCCATGTGACCTTCTATGAATCTGTGTCAGAAAGCAGCTTGGGGATAGGAGCTTAAGCAATAAGCTGTTTACTCAGAGCTTGGTTAACAAATACACATATAGTAACATCCTGAATTACCCCTTTTACTTTTAGCCACCATGTTTTGTTCTTTTGCAGGGACCCAGCTTCATTATGAACACATCAGATCCCCAGATGAGTGGCTCTGGCTCATGAGAGCTGTATGAATACTGCACCTAAAGCGAAATAGAGAAATAGTAGGATAAGCCCGTGGACATGACAACTTTCATCCAGTAAATTAAAATCAAGAAACTTTAATTAGCTAAATTAGAAAACCAAGCAGAGCGGGATAGAAATGGCTATGATGGCTTATTCCACATTCTGGGATTAAAATAAAAACTAAAATAAGCAGCCTCTGGCAAAACAAATGATGAGTTTGTGTCAATAACAAGCAGTTATGCGGAGCAAGTGAGCTCTGACCAGAAATACAAGTAATTTTCAGGTGGTTTCCTGTGATAATGCAATGAAGAAGCTAATCCAAGAGAAAACCTATCCTAAGCTAAGCAATAACCCAAGAGCATTTCACTATCAGTGCCGAAAGACCAACATCTATTATATTTCAGAAGTGTCTTTGTGAGATGTAGTTTGCTTTCCCCAGGGCTGCCTCAGCTTGTATTAAGAAGACTGAAAAAATTAGTCTTGATATCCCGTTTTAGGACAATGCAATACAAAATAAGTGCAGCACAGCTAGGGCCACAGTTTCAAATACTATGTGGGGTTTGACCAGCTATATTGAGGATCAACTACAATGATTTTTCAAAATAATAGATGCAAGTATTTTGTGGCCAACATTTTGATTACAAACATCGGGGTCTTGATTGTTTAATGTATCAAAAATGCAATGCCTTCAACAGAAACAAATATGTCTCTTCATAGTTCTGTCCAGTAACGAGTATGTTGGCGATCCACCAGACAATCATTTCTTAAAGAAAATGGCTATTATTACCACAAGCCAGACTGAACAACAAAAGACTTGGAAACCTCTGAATCCGATACTGATAGCAAAAAATATAAACACAACTTATGCACATGTAAATCCTAGTAAGGGTAATCAATTTAATAGCAGAAAATAAGGCTGTATGGCAATATAATTTCCCATTGTGCACCAGTGAACTGTGTACAGTTCCCAAAAGGATATTTGATACAGAAGAGACTTGGTCTTCAAAAGACTTTTGTGCAGTATTATCTTTTTATCAGCTCAGCTTTACACGATTAAAAAAGGAACATCTCTAGTTTAGATATATTTTCAAACAAGGTACAGAAAACCCTAGTGTTTTAGAACATTGCAGGACACTAGTGAAATCAAACACGTGCTATTGCAACTACATGGCTTCTCTATTACAAGAAAAGAAGGATGCAGACAACCACAAAAAATAGTTATAAGCATGCAATTATTTTCAGGATTGCTAATAAGGTATTTTTCAAAACAACAGAAAACTTGAACTGTGGAACTTCAGAATGAGGGATTTATTGAAGTTGCTTAAAAAAAAGAATCACAATTGGCTGATACCCTTTGCTACTATACTCCAATTCAGCAAGATGCATACTCTGTAAGCATGTCCTGAAATACCTTGTTAAATTATAGCCTTAATGCCTGAAACCAAAGATGGACCCAATCCAGGCCTCAAATCAGCCACAAGACCCATGTGAGCAGACCCAGAGTTCACATAAAGTCTCATTGGCTTGAGATGATTGCGATATCTATTTATAGCTCCATAGTCTAAAACTGACACAGGTGGTTACAATTTTCAGAGATAAATTTTTCAGACAAGCATAATTCACTTAGGTAATTTCAAAATTTCTCCATGCTCTTTTGCAAAATAATCAAGAACTCTGGGGAAAATTAAGAAGTTATTTTAGTGGCATGTCATGGGGTACCACTCACCATTATGGTGCAGTTGGGTTACTATGGGGATTAACTCTCTCTATTTCTGACAACCCCTTCTATGACTAGTCACTGATGATCTCTCGCACACGTGCCTCTCTATGACTCCACAGGCTCTCTCTTTGTGGCTTGGTCCTCCAGACAGCTCATCATACTCCTCACATTCTGGTATATCAAAGTCTTCCCATGCACACTTGTCTTAGGCATCCTTCCCATTCACTGCCTACATGGTGCCATTTCACCAAAGGCTAGTAGGGGAACTCAGGCCTACCCTATACGCTGAGTTCTATCTCAAGGACCATCTAATTAGAACCCACAGTCTGCACCATTTTAAACTTTGCTTCCCTTTCCTTGAGCCTTTTCTTACACTCTTTCTCCCTCAATTTCCTTCCTTCCTTTCCTTTCCCTGTATGGAGGCTCCCTCATTGCAGATCTTTCTGCTGCCGGTTTCCTGGCTTTATTCTAGCCCCACCTGTTCATTCTCAGCAGGGCTCCATCATGATTCAGAGGATGACTTAGACCACCTATTTCCTGTCAGCTGTTGCCTGTCCAGTTAATAAACCCTTTCTCAGCTTCCTTAGCCCCTTCTAGGCTAGTGTGGGGCATAAGAGAAGATTTTCTGAACAATCTCCTTTGTGTGATACCAATTCTGGAAATACTTCAGACTAACAATATTAGGCTATGTCTATACTACACTGATCTTTCAGAAAAAGGTAAGCAATTTGCGTACCTTTTTCTGATCTTTTTTCAGAAGAGGCTTTTCCGAAATTTGGCCTGTCTACACTGGGCCAAATTTTGGAAAAGCCTCCTCTTTCGGAAGAGCCCTTCTTCCTCATGGGAGGAGGAAGACAGGGCTTCTGAAAGAGCACATCTGCTCTTCTGCAAAAAAAAGTGGAAGAGCTGACGCATTCCCCGGAAAACCCCGATAGTGTAGACATAGCCTATATGGCAAATTTGCTAACAGAAAATAAAAATAGTTTTTATCCTCAATTACAACATGAATATAATGTTTCACATTTTTCAGACTGTACGTTACTAAGAAAACATGTATAAATATTGGTTAACCACATGGAATAGATGGATGAACAGAGAAGCTAAGTACTGATTGGACCTTGCTGGTCTGGCATCCTCGGGACCTGACTGGTCCTAGATGAGGGATTTTTCTGGACCAGGGGAGGTCATTTCAGGCCTCTTGCTGCTGCCCCCCCCTCCACTGCCCTCCCCATAGGGCTTTCTGGCTGCCCCCACAGCCCAGCAGAGCCGCGCACCATTTCCCAGGCCATCTGAGCTACGTGTCAGATCCCGGCCCCTCCTTGCAGCCCATCTGAGCCACACGCCGGCTTCCAGCTCTCCCTTTTGCAGCCCAACTGAGCCATGCACCAGCTTCTGGCTCCCCTTTCCCAGACCAACTGAGCCGCACACCAGTTCCCGGTCCCCCATCCCATTGCAGCACACTGGGACTCTCTGATCCTGGAACATCCGTGGTCATGCTGGACCATGAATGTTGCCAGAGCAGAGAACCCTGGATTTTAGAAGTGCAGCCTGTAACATGCCTAAAGCCCTGTAGTGAATCAATGGCAGAGCCAAGTTTCTTTGTTGACTCCCAGTCATATTTCCTAACCACTAAACAACACTATCACTTCCATAAAAAGACCCATTTTCTTTCTTGAATGAAAAAGCCAAACCTTTGACTTTCACTTGATAATCACACTGACATTCTTTTTAAAGTGCTTTGAGATCTATTGACGAGAAGCACTATAAAAGATCTAGGTACAATCCATTTGTAAAAATATCGTGTTGTGCAGCACATGAAAAGCAATTCACTCTCTTCGCTGAAACCTTTTTTACTAAGGCGTCATGGCAGCTGCAATTTACATAAAATGATAGATATGTTTTTTGTGTTTTGATTTCATGATAATGTAACTCCCAAAATACACTGAGTGTTTTCACTGGATGGTGATATTAACAAGATTCTGAAAAATTAGCTGTAAGAAGAAGGCCATAAAGACATGTGTCTCTAACCACACCAGAGCATTTGAACGTATACAGAAAGAGCTTCTATTAAAAAACAGCTCCCAAATTATTAGTTCCTAGAATCTTCATATTTGCAGGTTGTTATGGGCTATTTTGATGTATTAGCGCTGTAAAGGTACTGCTCACTGCACAAGAAACACACACAACTGCCACACAACAAATAGAATGAAAAAAACCCCACCCACTAATTAAAAAGAAAACAAGGGAAGGGCAGAGCATGGCCCCAAACCATAATACATTGAGTAACCCAGCGACCTCCTGAATGGCCACGTTACTACAAGCATGAGTTTCCATTGGTATTCTGCTACTAAGAAACTGCCACTTATTGCTGACTTGCTGGGTTTGGAGTACTACTAGGGAACCAGTTACTTAGTACAGAATCAGACCCCCTCAGAAAGTTAACAATTCAGAATGTAAGAAGCTCCAAAACCATTCTATTACCAACTGAGACAACATGATGGGAGGGTTGAAGTACAGAACTGGAACTCACCTTTCTTCAGACTCACCCTGGAAGGCTGGAATAAAGCTATACCTTGCCGTGTTCATTATTGCTTGTGTTGTGACCAAGGTGTTATATTATAAAGAAAATCATGACTAGCTGCACTGGCCAGGACACAAGACCATGAGTTGGATCCTAGCTGTGTTAAGGGACAGTCACTTGGATGTCATACTACAAGAGTAGGAATTCCTTCCAGGCCTACCTGGACTGCAAGCCAAGATTTGTAGGAATCTACTGCCATGTACTTTCTACCTGGAGCAAATCAGCCATCTGTGGAAGACAGATCTTAGCCTTCAGTTCTTAGTTGCTAGCTGGCCCAAATGAGCCAGCACGAGGTGCAAATATAGGCTGCACCTATAATATGCAAATATAGGCTGGCACTGAGGAAGGAAAAGTGACTTAGACTAACTACTCTTAGGATAAGGCAGATTTGCAGGGCTGAGGTCAAAAGCACTTCTGCAAGGTGCAATCTCAGATTGCATCCCCTCACTATATAGTGAGGCATTGCAGGCACCTTACTTCAGTTTCCCTCATGGTTCTCCCAGTAACCCTCTCAGTCTCTAGCACAGCTCCTCTACACAGGTGACTTCCTCTCATTGCTGAGTCACAAAAATCCACCCCTTTCAACCTGTTAAAGACTAAGTAGAAATAAGAACTTCCCACCCCAAGCACAGCCCTTCTTTCAAGCAGGTCTGTAGTTCTTCTCTCATTTTGCTTCCTCGACCACAGTACTTTCTTCCCAAGCTCCATTGTCAACCATGCCAAGCCACAATAAGTCCTGACATCCCCTTAGATGCAGGGGTCATTGCCTCACCTCACTAAATGGCATCATAGAAGGAATCCACACCCACCCTTTTCTATGGGCAACCAAGCCTTGGAGTTCCAAAAGAAGCAAGGTTGTCTGCCCCCCCACCTCCACCCCAATTCTCCTTCTCAAACCAAGTGCTCTCAAACTTGCTGTACAGGGCGCAGTGTCATTCACATTCGGCTTGGCATGACAGATATAGTTCTTAAATTTGACCTACTCGGTTTTCTGTGTTTTCTGAATAAGAAATGGCAACCATACAATTCAGAGTAACATAAATACTCTCTCTTAACCTAGTTTGGCAATGCTACCAGATTGACCTCTCCTACACACAGTAATTGAGGAAAAAAAACCTTTCCACAGACCAAACAGAAGCATAATCTAGTTTTTAATCAATACTCATATTCCCAATGGCTATGTATTTCAGTTCAGAACATTATAATTAAATATAATGACACACAGAAATTCTTTATGAATGAAACCACAACATACTCTTTGAAGATATATGTGCAGTACAATATGTTTACTGTTAAGAAAAAATGTCTTGAGAAAAAATGGAATAAAATCACATTGTCTTTTGCAAGCAGATCTAAGTTTCAGGAATCAGATTGGCAATATTTTATCCATTAAATATTTTACTGGCGAATTTCTTTGCAGTTTCAGAATGATGGTAAAACCAGATGAGTGGAATTAATCAGAGACAACTTCATGGCAAACAGTATTATAACATTTCAGCATATAAAGAAATTTAAGAACAGACAAATATGAATTTTTCAAAAACTATGCTACCTTTATGCATACAAGCAGTCTCACTGATATCTAGGGAGCCTACTGTTATGACTAAGGGGAGCAGGAGTCAACCCTAAACATAAAGGTATTTTGGTCTTATTTACTTTTTTAACATACAGGTCATTCACAGAAGATTAATATATTATTTCAAGCTGGAGCAGCAACATTTACAAGTTAATACAGATTAACCACAGGTAGAATGGCAGACTATAACATTGCAATCAGAACTAGAATTGCTTTTCAAAAATAGTAAGATTCAGGAAATATTTTGCATTTCCAATAACATCACTTCACAGTAACAGATAAAACTACAATTTCTTCTATGAATGGGAAGAAAAAATCTTTATACTCTATGTTAAGAAGTGAGAGAGAGAAAACTGCACAAAGGTGCTGTGAGGAGAAGGGTATCCTCCTTCTAATCCTCAATGATTAGTAGTGTATCTCCACTGATGCTACTTTGCATAAGAATATCCTTTTGCCCTTGACTTTATCTCAGGCTAAAGTTAATGGGGCAACTACATCCATTGGCTTAAACTGAGTTATACCAAGGATGAATTTTACTCCTTCTGAAGAAAAGCCTCAATGACTATAGAAATAGATGGCTCTCCAATAAATGGCAGCAAAGAACATTGTAATTGTAGGGAATAAACCAAAATCTTGGCAGAAATCCCTAAATACATTGCTTGGATTATACATAAATGCAAGGTCAAATGCCTATGCTAAATACAAAGAATAAATATGGTTTTCACAATAACCCAGTCCTACATAATTTGAGAAGGGAGTTGTATAGGTATTATTTTGAGGCAAGTTTGTAGAAATAAGAAAACAAATTGTGTTATTTACTTTATTATTTAATATTGTGTTATTATTGACATGTAATTGATGCCTATCTACTACTTGCAATTGTCATACCGCAGTTTGGGATTTAGAGCAGAAGATGGAAAGATCAGAAGGTGATATTTTCTTCTCAAGAGCATTTTTGGCTATAGTTTGCATGAGGACACAATGCAAAATAAATGCACAAAATAAATCCTGCAAAATCCATATTCACAAGGGGTTTGCAGAGTTAGGCCTTAAAGGGAAATGTCTTGCGTGTTCCACATAGGGCAAATTAGTCAATATTAATAACAATACAATAGCTCTTCATTTATAGAACTTACATAAGGACCAGTTTATACAAACATATGACGAACAGACTATACTGGAGCTCTCTAAGAAGATTTAGAAAGTTAAATGCACAGAAGCCATACTTTACCATAATGATGCAAATGACATTCTTAGCAAGAACAGGCTTATGTCAAACAATAGTAATACATCAGAAGAACAGTACATTAGTATTTCTTTTGATATATAATTGGATATATAAAGGCATACAAGCTATGATCACTTTAAAGAATTAGTTCATTCTTTAGGATAGACCGAGGAATAAGGTCAGACCTATGGAACAGGGGAACTATAGCAATGACCCTGGAAAGCAGTAATGCTGAAAAAATTTTAGCAGTCATAATGGAAAAGGAGCTCAACACGGGGAGGCCCTTTTACCTATGTATATAGCATTGGTGAGACTTGTGTTGGCATAATGCGTACAGTTCTGGTATCTACATTTTAAAAAGGATGTTGAAAAACTGGAGACAGTACTAGAAAAGAGCCACACAAGTGCTGGAGTGTAGGGAAAACGTCTGCCACTGTGAGACTTGAAGAGCTCAATCTATTTAGCTTGTCAAAAAGACAGAGTGGAAGATGTGCCGTGATTACAGTAAATAAGTACCTTCAAATGGAGAAAATACTAGGTATTGAAGGTGGCTAGAAACTGAAAACAGACAAATTCAAATTAAAAATAATGCACAAAATTTTAACAGAGGGTATGTCTACAGTACAGCGTTATTTTGAAATATCTTATTTCAAAATAGTTAATTCGCAATAAGATATTTCGAAATAACGTGTCTACACACAAAATGCATTTCGAAATAGTGTTTTGCTATTTCAAAATAGCACGTCCACACTGATTGGACACTGAATAGCATTCAAGGCCAGCTGAAACTGGTTCCAGCAGGGCATCAGGTCAGTAGTTACTTTGTGTGGCTGCTGCCTGAGGCTATCTGAGGCTTGTGCTTAAAGGGACCCCGCTGGACAGCCGGTTCTCAGCTTTCCCTGCTTGCTTGCCTACCTCACTGAGTGACAGCAAAGCATTTTTCTCTCTGCCTGCTTTGGTTGCCCTGGCTTGGGACACCACAGCACTCAGTGCCATGGAGCTAGAGCTGCCCCTAGGCACTCTGGTGCTCATTTTGGATGTCTTGCTGCAAGCCTGGCAACAATTGCTGGAGTCTGCCTCACAGCATCTGCTGCAGCCCAGTCCCCAGGCCCTCTTCCAGACCCTCCTGGGGGATACGGAAGAGCAGCAGCAGCACCTGGATGCCAACGTGCCCTGCCGCATCTGGCGTCTGGACACCAGCTGCAACTGGTGGGACCACATCATCCTGAAGTGCTGGGGAGACCAACAATGGACCCAGAACTTCAGGATGAAGGAGGACACCTTCCTTGAGCTCTGTGAGTGGCTCGTCCCTGCTCTGCAGCGACAGGACATGCACATGAGGCCCACCCAATGGAAGCTCTCCACGCCGGATAGTACCGATCTGCGGGGAACCAGTTTGGCGTGGGGAGATCCACCATCAGAGCAGTGCTCACGCAGGTAAGGCAGTCTCCAGGCACTGTGCCTGGGGGGGGGGGCAAGGAGGGGATGGGCTGCCCCAGGGAAAAGGGGAGGAGGTGGTGCAAGTCTCCTTCCCAGGAGGGTTTGTTCTGTCCCAGCTCCACTACAGACTGCCTGCAGTGGCCAGGATTGCAGGGGGGGTTTCTCCTGGGGAGGGGATGCAGGGCAGTGGCAGGGAAGGAGCACTGTCAGCCACCCTGACACCCCAGTGACTCTCGGGTTGTGTGTCCCTCTGCAGGTGGTCAAGGCCATCAGTAGAGTGCTGCTCCACAGAGTCATCCACCTCACTGATGTGGACGCGTTCATTGAAGGCTTTGGTGCCTTGGGCTTCCCCAACTGGTGGGGGGGGGGGCAATCAATGGGATGCACATCCCCATTTGTGCCCCAGACCATCAGGCCTCCCTGGACATAAACTGGAAGGGATACTTTTCAGTCATCCCGCAGGCTGTGTCTGACCACCGGGGCCGTTTCCTGGACATTAATGTGGGTAGGTCCAGCAAAGCACATGACGCGTGGGTGTACTGCAACTCCTCCATGTGCCAGAGGCTGCACACCGGGACATTCTTCCCCGACTGCCACATCAGGGTCAGGGACGTGGACATGCCTGTGTGCCAGGTGGGGGATGAGGCCGACCCACTACAGCCTCGGCTCATGAAGCCGTACACGGGACACCTCAACCCCTCCCGGCAGGCCTTTAATGCCAGGCTTAGCAGGGCCCACATCATAGTGGAGGGTGCCTTCGGCCGGCTGAAGGCCCAATTTAGATGCCTCCTCACCCTCCTGGACCTCTCCAAGAGGAATATTCCGCACATGGTGGTGGCGTGCTGTGTGCTGCACAATTTGTGCAAAAGGAAGGGGGAGGCTTTCCTGCCAGCCAGGATGGCAGAGGCTGACCACTCGGCTGGCCTGTACATGCAGCCCTGCACAGCTGCCAGCTGGGAGACCCAGCAGGGGGCTGTCAGTATCCGGGAGGCCCTGCAGGAGAGCTTCCAGATGGAGAAGGAGTGAAGTCTCCCTGGCGTGCCCCACTGGGGCCTTGTGCCTTATTCCACCCTCACGTTCTTCCACTTTCCCGTCCCTAACCCCCCTTCCTGATGTAAAATAAAACACGTGTGTTGCTAAAAACAAACTCTCTTTACTGAACATAACTGGGATGGGGGGGAATGAGGGTGGGAGAGGGGAGGTGAGAGGGTGGGAGAGGGAAGGGGTAAACCTGGGAGGAGGGAGCTGGAAGGGGGAGGCAAGGGGAGGAAGGGGGAGGAGAAACTCAGGTTTGGGGGTCTTGCTGGTCCACCTGTCTCCCAGCATTGCGGGTGTGGGGGCCTCAGCATCCCTGGAGGGGAGCGGGGGGGAGGGGGAAGCAGGGAAGGAAGAGTCGGGAGGGAGAGCAGGAGTGGGAGGAGCAGCAATGGATAGGGCGGCAGCAAGGGCTGGAGTGGAAGGAGGCACCAATCTCTGCACCAGGGTCTGCAGGTGGTCGCAGATGGCATGGCCCTGGGCAAGCAGCTCCCGCCAGCTCTCCCGCCACCACTGCAGGTCTTCATGCACCCAGTGCTCCAGGATGCAGACCTGCCTTCGCAGGAGCCCCAGGTGCTGCCGCTGGTGGTACTCCTGGTTCCAGGTCACCCTGCTGGCCCAGGTGCGGGAGGATGTCCTGGGTGGGGTGGTGAGCCTGCACTCGCAGCTGCTGTGGCTGTGGAGAAACAAGAGAAGTGGTCAGTTATCCCTGGGGACACAGTGGGTGAAGCCCAGCCCCCCTCTGCAAGGCGAGGATGGCAGGTCTCCGCACCATCAGAGCCAATGTACTTGCACACAGGCCACGTTTGGCATGTCCTGCTATACCCGGGAGTGTGAGCTGGCCCGGGACTGCACCCATTCCCTGTGCTGTATATAGTGTGGAGGTGGGAGGGAGGGGAGATGTGCCCTGCCTCTGTGTAGAGGGAGCTTGTGGAAGGAGGGCATCATGCAGTGTCCCTCTTCAGGGTCAGGAGCATGTCAAGTGCCTTCATACATACACACATGTGGGTAACAGGCCAGGGCCCGTGTGGCAGACAGCCGGGCCCACAGGCCCAGGGTGGCACGGCACACACACAGGTTGCTGTGTGCTCTGTGGTCAGCAAGGCCCTCACATACAGTCCCTGATCTCCCTTTCCTTCTCCCTCCCTCCCCCCCCAGCCCCGCATAAGGGGACAGTGATGGCACTCACATGTGGAAGCCTCCCCGGCCTCAGATGACACTGGGGACATGGCCATTGTGATGCCTCAGGGGTCCTGGGTGAATGCCACGCTCCCTCCGGGCTCCTGCAACTTCTGGCTGTCATCCTCCTCCTCCTCCTCCTCCTCTGTGCCCGGCTCAGGGCCCTCTGCCCCAGGGTCGATGACCACCTAGGGGGCATGGACCGTCAGACCCCCCAGGATGTGGTCCAGGGCATCATAATAGGAGCAGGGGTCTGGGTCAGCCCCTGGTTGGGAGCTGCCCCCTGTGGCCCTGGCATAGGCCTGCCGCAGCTCTTTGATTTTCATGCTCACCTGCTCCTGGGTGCACGTGTGGCCTTTGGTGACCAGGCTGTCAGCAATTCGCCTGTAGACGGCCGTGTTCCTGCATCTAGTGTGGCGATCATGGACATCGGAGGCCTCCCCCCAAACCTCAATCAGGTCCATGGTCTCTGCACTAGACCAGGAAGACGCCCACCTTTTGCGGCCCTTGGCAGGCTCCTGGGAGCTGCCAGCCTGCTCCTGGGGAGCAGTGGAGGTCTGGGTGCCAATGGGTTGCTGGCTCATGCTGGGCCAGGGGCAGCAACTGCTGGCTCTGTGCTGGCAGGCTTGCAACTGGCACAGGCATTGTGGCCAGAGTCTACCCCTTTAAGGGCTCCGGGGCTGGGGGAAAGCAGAAGAGTTTTCCTGGTTTGGCCCAGAGTGGCCACCAGGGCACCCTGGGAAGGGCTGGAGGCCCCCTATTTCGAAATAAGCGTCTACACAGAGTTTATTTCGATTTAGCTATTTCGAATTTGATGTTATTCCTCATGGAATGAAATTTACCAAATTCGAAATAAGCGCTCTGCTATTTAATTTCAAAATAGCTGTTCGCCTGTGTATATGCTAGTAAAGTTATTTCGAAATAACGGCTGTTATTTCGAAATAACTTTGCTGTGTAGACATACCCAGAGAGATTATCCACTGAAACAGGCAACCAAGGAAGTGGTAGATTCCCCATCTCTTGCTGTCCTCACCTCAAGACTGGATGTCTTTCTGGAAAAGATGCTTTAGCCCAAAAATGTTATTGGGTTCAGTACAGAAGGTAATTGGGTGATATTTAGGCTATGTCTACTCTGCAGTGCTATTTCAGGATGCTGGAGTATCCCAAAATAGGTATCCCGCATCTTCACAGCATGCCCATTATTTCAAAATATAACAGGCTCGCTAGTCTGACGTCCCTGTAAACCTCATTCCAGGAGGAGTAAAGGACATTTCGGAATAGCGATTTATTTTGAAATTTGATACTGTGTAGACAATGCCAAAGTACGAAATAAGCTATTTTGAATTAAGATTGAAATAAGATATGCAATTTGCGTAGCTCAAATTGTATATCTTATTTCAAGCTACAGTGCAGTGTAGCTGCACCCTCAATGGCCTGTAAGATACAGGATGTCAGACTAAATGATCTAATAATCCTTTCTAATGATCTCTAATCTGTTAGTCTAAGAATCTATGTTATGGATATTTGATCTAATCTGTGTTCTATAAGATTGTTTTTTCAGAGAGTTCGCTCTCTCATTGGAACCCCTGAAGGAACTGCTGCAGTTTAAGTGAGGGAACAGAAGCTTTTTTCTACTATAAAAAGCAAACACAACTAGCCCATTTTTATTTGTCCATATCTTCTTTTAAACTGAAGACTGCAAATACACAATTGTAATAGTAGCTTTGCTTGTAACTGAGCAATCTGAATCTGAATAACTTCCCTGATGTCAGAAAATATGCTTACAGCATGATCAGAGTTCTGTCATTGTTTTCTGTCTTCTTGTTCCACAAACAGTAATAAATATATATTCATGCCCTAGTTTGTATGGGTAATCAGCAGGGTTTGAATCTAGGACATGCAACCCTACATCACAGACCTTCATCAGGTGAATGAAAGGAGTAACTCAGTGACAGTAGTATACTGTTATTTTTCTAGTGAATCAGCTGCTAGAGAAAGATACTACATGTGGTTTCAATAGGTGATGTTCATCTAATTCTATGCACAATTATCTGCACTTGAACTCTGGACCACCTTTGTTCACTCTTCTAGTAGCTAGACCACATTGCCTCCTCTAGTTAATGCTCTAGAGAAGATAGAATTTTCACTGAACCATGAACCCTACTTGGCACAAAAAACATCCCTGGATGTTCCACAAAATGAACTCCCGTTGTCTGCTCAGATCATGTCAATATAATTCTCTCCTTATGGCTGTGATTTATAGGTTCTCTTTTTTAGCCTTGTTTCTAGAAAGGAGGCTCCTTTTTTTTCCTGTATTTCGTATGCTTAAGCTATTATTCAGGTATTTTTGTCTTTGATGCTAGGAAATTTTCTATGCTGGGGGTGAAGGAAGGGGCAGGTACAACGTCGGTACAGTTTGTCATATTTTTAACCTATATGAGGGCCAGATCCTGCATTCCTTGTGGAACAACATATTTTCTATTTATTTATATTAGAGCTGTCAACTGACCTGCATTGACGCCTGAGATTAGCGCAGGACAGGATTAAGGTATTAATTATTTTAATGTGTTAATCGCAGGTGTTAATGCTGCGCTGGCCCCTTGAAGTGCCGCTTCTGCACTTCAAAGGGGCAGCACAAGCAGAGCCGGGGATCAGCTGGCATCCCCAGCTAATCTCAGGCTCCTAATGCGCTGCCCCTCTAAAGTGCCAAAACGGCACTTCAAAGGGGCAGCGCACGCTGAGCTGGGGATCAACTGGAGTGTCCAGCTGATCCCTGGATTCGTGTTGCAAAGCCTCTTTGAAGTGCCATTCTGGTGCACCAAAGGCACTTTCCTATAGGGGAGCCAGGGATCAGCGGGAGTCACCAGCTGATCCCAGGCTCCTAATGCACTGCCCCTTGGAAATGCCACCACAGCGCTTCCAAGAGGCAGCACTGCATGGAGCCCTGGGTCAGTTGGGGAGTCCAACTGATCCCAGGCTCCATGCAGCGCTGCCCTGTTGAAATGCCGCTGCAGCATTTCCAAGGAGAGATGCATGCGATTAATTGCAATTACATTTTTAATTGCGTGATTAATCGTGATTACATTTTTTAATTGCTTTACAGCCCTAATTTCTATGAGAGTTTATAAATCAATCACAAGTATAGGCTGAGGCCATTGTTAGTAATTGTCTTAATAAAATCATGCATTTCATTTGGAGGCATAAACAGCGGACCAGAATTAAATGTGGCTGATGAGATTACTTGCTGAAAGAGTGTTTGTTCTAGCATGCGTAGGCTGAAACATTGAGTAAAGTAATATGCCTATCTAATATTGACTTTTCCTCTATATTCTTTGAGACTTTCTGATTTCATCTGCATTTGTGTTGTGCAGAAGTTACTCCAACGAAAATAGTGTACATAAACCCTGTTATTTAAAAATTAACTTGAGAGCTGACCTTTGGTGATGGACACTATTTTTAATACTATTGCCATGTTTTCTGCCCTAAGAGTAGGCCAGACATACTCATGATGCAAAGCAACAAGCAGATCCAGCCTCTTTAAGGGCATGGCTACACAGCAATGTTATTTCAGAATAACTGACATTATTTTGAAATAACAAAATGTGCATCTACACTACAAGCCATTATTTCAAAATAATGGCGTGCTGGAAGACTTCTTACTCCAACTCCTGTAACCCTATTGCATGAGGAGTAAGGGAAGTTGAAGGAAGAGTGTTCTTCCTTCAACTTCCTGCTGTGTAGACAGCGCCAAAAGCCGAAATAAGCTATTTCAACTTCAGCTGCGCAATTAACATAGATCAAGTTGCATATCTTAATTTGACTTTCGCCCTGCTGTGTAGACATACCCAATGCTGGCATTATCTAGCAATCATTTTAAGGCCAGATAGTGCCATTATGGTCATTGAGTCTTTCTGCACAATCATAGACTCCACCAATTCATCTAAAAATCCCTACATCAAAACCAATAAATTCTGGACAACATCTTTTCAAAAGCCATCCAATCTTGATTTTAAAATGAGGATTCAGGACATCCTTTTATATCTTGTTCCAACGGTTAATTACCCTCACTCAACAAATTACACCTTCAGTTTCTCTAGGTTTGATATCCAGGCATTGACTCTTGTTATATCTTTGATAGGTTAGAGTTCTTTATGATCTTTTCCCCCTGTAGGCGTATATTTATTTTAACAGGCAGTTTTATTTACACCCACACAAGCAGTGTTGTGCTCCACTTATTATAATAAAAAGAATAGATTAACGGCATAGCTGAGTTACTCTTCAAAAATACATACTTAGCCAACATCCTGAAGAACAATCGTTTGGCTGCAGTATAGGACTCTATTATTCAGTCTGCAGTTATAATCAGTGGCAATTTTAAAAAGGATCAGAGGGTGGGTGGGAGGAGAGTAAAATCAGTTTAATGTTAAGCATTCAGATCCTGAATTTCTGGAAAATAAAGGCAGATTATTATTTCTTGGTGTTGTAAGCATAGAAGACAGCAGTGATATTGAGCCAGCAGGAGATTCAAGGCTGCATATTATTTCATCTACCATAAAGGTTATGACACATCAGCTAGAATCAACATAGAGTCAAACTGCAAATTTGATTACAGAGCTGAAAATAATTAAGCAATAATGATGGAGACAAAGGGCATTTCCTGGGGCTTAATGACCAGCTGGGAGGAGCTGAGGTCATTCATGCTATTATCAGCTAAACATCAGAAAGAAATATACTACTTTGTTTTCCCTGTCCATTGCATGGACCATATTCCATACCATTCTGCGTAGTCAGATTTCCTTAGTTATCAGTGGATGCACTCTGGTGCATTGCAGGCCCCAGATTGTGGTGAGGCCACTGCAGCCCAGACAATAAAAAAAGATTTTCTTACCAAAGTTGCTACTGAACCGAAGTGTATAGGTTAGATCAGTTAACCCTACAAAACCTTCCTGGGAAGTTCCTGCTGCACAGCCTGGGAGATTTACCGGAAACTGCTGCACCTCAAGGATGTGGGATGTTGTACAAAGTGAATCAGCCCTTTCAGAGAGAGAAAAATCAGGTAAGAGACGAAGTGAGTCATTCTCTTCATCTGGAAGGACGTTCCCAGCAGCACTCCCTTGCATGGCTCCTGATCACTTCTTTTATCAAGACCTGCCACAAGGAGACCAGTTGTGAGTGTTTTCCTCACCCCCACCTAAGTTGAATTTCTAATGAATGGTAGTTGTGCAATTGAAGGTCAGCACTGTTAGCCCTATGTAGAAAGGAATGAATACCAAGAGAGCCTGAAACCCTGGGTTTGGGGGACCCCACTCCAGAAGGTTCCTCTCAACTCCACCAAACACTAATCTACTGTTTTGGAGAGAGGGTGTCACTGAAAGGTGATAGATTTTCCATCCAACCGCCAGACCTGATCAGCGCCAAGAGGGAGCCAAATTTTCACTTAATCTAAGGCAGTGGTCACCAACCAGTAGATCGGGATCTACTGGTAGATCATGGAACCTTTGACAGGTGATCCTGAGAGGTTTGGCTGGGAGGCTCTCAAGTGCTGGCACCTTATCGGCCTCTCTCAGCACAGTCATGTTGCTCCTTCCCTCTGCCTTGGAGGTGCCCCTTACCCCTGGGAACCTCCTGCTTGCTGTGCAGGGCACAGAAAGAAGAGGAAGGGGGGGGTGCTCATGTCAGGGTGGCCCTCCCTCCACCTTGTACCTCATCTCCACAGAGCAGAGGGGGGCAGGGATGGAGAGTTTGCTGGCTGCTTTTGAGAGTGGTGCAGGGCCAGGGTAGGGGTGAGCTTGCCTTAGTCCTCTGCACTCCTACCCAAAAGTCCAGCTGGAGCCCACATTCTGAACCCCAGCCCCGGTTCTGAACCTCTCCTGCACCCCAAACCCTTGCCCCCAGCCTGATAAAAATGAGTGAGAATGGGGGAGGGAGGATGGAGTGAGCAGGGGCAGGGCCTCGGAGAAGGGGCGGGAAGGAGGCAGGGCAAGGGTGTTTGGGTTTGAGGTAGATCCTGGATTGAACTTAAATTTAAAAAGTGATCTTATGCTTTAAAAGGTTGAAGACCACTGGTCTAAGGCTACATCTACACTACTGCAGTAAGTCAGCCTATGCTACACAACTCCAGTATGTGAATAATGTAGCTGGAGTCGACATACCTTAGGTTGAGCTACCGCAGGGTTTATACCATGGGGGGTTGATGGGAGAGTTTTGATTTCTCTTACTCTTCTCGAGAAGAAAGGGATTGACTGCAGAGCAATTTGCAGTTGATTTGGTGGGTCTTAACTAGACCCACTAAATCAACCGCCAGTGGATAGATTTTGAAGCATGGGCACCAGCTCTCAGCTTCCCTTCACCCCTCTGATGCAGAGGCAACAAGGAGGGGGGTGTGGGTGCGTGTAGTCGATAAGATTAACCAATAAGCCCAGGCTTATCAGTTAATCATGTAGTCAACTACATGTTCACATCTCAAGTCCCTACTAGCACTGAGCTGTCCGTAGTGTTGCAGTTCCCTTTGGCCAACTATGAGGGCCATCTGCAGTCCTCTGTCTCCAGCAAGGAACTGCCTGGGTCTACCTCTGCAACTCCTTTCTATGGGTCCCTCCTGTGCCCTGACTGGCTGCTTCTTCTGCAGTCACTCTAACCTGCCTGGAGACGTCTCCACTGCACTTTTCCTAGGAATAATGTGGCAGGGCCCTAAGCCTCCAATAGGGGCCTCTGGACCTAGTCCATCCCATCACACTGCCATACAATGAGGCAGATAGCTCTCTGTGCAGCTCCCATTCCACACCACCACACTGGAACATAAGGCCTTAGCACAAGGGAGATTTCACCCAATATGCTCAGTATTACACACACAATACTACTTACAAGCAACATTAAGATAGCAAAGTCAAGCTCTCAAAACTTGGGGGTTACATCTATACTGTGCATTGTTGCGCAAGATATGCAAATGAGGTGTGGGGACGAATATCGCCATGCCTCATTTGCATACCTAATGAACAGCCATTTTTGCAGAAGGTGGTTTTGCTCAGGAAGTAGCAGTCTACACTGCTCCTTGCACAAAAAAACCCTCTTGCGCAGGAGCCGTTCTGCCACTTATTTTCAGGAAGAACAGCTCCTGCGCAAGAGAGGTTTTTTATGCAAGAAGGAGCAGTGTAGACAGCTACTTCTTGCACAAAAGCCCCTTCCACAAAAATGGCGGCTCATTAGGTATGCAAATGAGGCGTGGTGATGGTCATCCCCGCACCTCATTTGCATATCTTCTTGTGCAACAATGCACAGTTTAGACGTAGCCTCAATGAGTTAAAGCAGTTTGTGCACACCTGATTCAGTCCTCTTTTGTGAATGCATTATGACAGTCTTTAATGATATAATCACATACTATTTTTCCACTGGAACCTCTGCCTCATTCAGTGTGCATAATGGGCATGCTCTAGAGATGAATTGGGGCCTTTCGCATTGTCAGAGCTGTGCGGTTCAGCCGGCATCTAAATGAGGCCCAGCATTTTCCCGTTTGCTTTGCGGTTGTGTCTTGTTAAAACAAGAGCGGTCACTAGATCACAAGCCAGTACAGACTTTTCTCCAGAGGGAAGAGTTAGTTAGTAAATTATAAACTAAACCTACTTGCCTAACAAAGCAAACCAAATATTTTAAGAAAAATAGTGGGACTGGTTTTCTGCTTGACTTCAGATACTCTACGGCTCCATGTCAGTACTGATTCTGTGGGACTGTGGTTGATTTGTAAGATGGTAGTGAGCTGATTGTGTGATGGGATGAATTCTAGATGTGGAATTTGTGGGGAAGAAGAAAGTTCAGTAATGTGGATCTTTGTTTGGAAGCCATTTCAAAATTATTTCCCTCATCTTTGGGAAATGTCACAGGGTCCCCCCATTTTTCACTATTTCACAGATTCAGGCCTGGTCTATACTTAAAATGTTACTATGGCAGTTAGAGGTAGTGACTTTTAGTCGACATAATTATTTGGGGGAAAAAAACATATTATATTGCGTGGCAGACAGCTGGATAAGCCAGAGCTCTGCCACTACAGCCTGGCTGAAAAGGCCAATTGCAGACAGCTGAGCAAGCCCAGGCCTGACTGGCTAATGGAAGCAGCTGTGGGCCTCATTAGGCAGTGGGCTATATGAGCAGCCAGAGGGGAAGTGAAAAGGGAGGAGCAACGCGCCAGGGTGTGTCTGAGCATGCTTCTCCAGGTAGAAGGAGAGGCTGGCTGAGTTTGCTATAATCCAAAACTCTGTAAATAGAAGGTAGTGGGAAACTTGCAATAAAAAGGGTCTGCACCAGAAAGGGTTTCTGGCTGGTTTGCGGACAAAGAAGGTGTCCCAGGGTGAGGAGCCTGAGCGAGGACCTTGGTACAATTGGTACTTTTCAGTTATAATAGCGCAAGTCACTTTGCTTAAGTGGAATAAACTAATTGGTAGAGCAGCTTCTCTACTGGGGGGTAATGGGGATTGGGCAAGAGAGTTAAAGCAGCAAAACTTAAGTGTAGACACGGCCTCCATGAAAGTTAAAAAAGCACGTGTGGGGTTAGGAGTAGGATGGTGGGGGAAATTGAAAGGAAGAGAACTACTAGTGAAGTTGAGATGGTTAATGGGATGGACACCTGAAAAAGGAACTCAAATTAGATGTAGCTTGTGGCATGGATATATATATTTTGGCCAGAGCCATGAAATGTAATGAAAATCATGCGCTTAAGATGTGCAATTTATTTGCTATCCAGACAGGTTTTTTTCTCCCAGTTTTTAATATGCTTTGAAATATTCTGGTTTGGAGATTTGTGAATTAAAGGGTGAAATTAAATAGCATTAATAAAAAAGAAACAGTCTACCCCTGCTCTGGTTAAGGTCAGTGACAAAACTCCCACCAACTGCAAGCGGAACTGGCCTGCACCCATGATCCTTTTGTGTAGGCTGTAATATGAAATCACACTTAAGCTATTCCACAGACTCAATGAGCCGAAGTCATCTATGATGTAGCTCTGCTGGAGTCAATGAGTCACAGAAGGGTTGGATTTGGCGCATTCTCTGGAAAACAAAACTGTTAGGGCAGGCTGACCTCATATGCAACAAGAATGTAAATAACGTGATTTTTTAAAATTACTAAATGCCTTCATAATCTTATTCCTCGTACCAAGGGATTTTTTAAGCAAAATTCAGACTCTCTACATTGAACAGTTACATGCCAGAATATGTATTTTGGTATCTCTTTAGTAAAACAACAATGGAATTGTTCATCCATCTGAATCTAAAAAGGGTTTTGAAAGCTTGTTGTACAAATGATGTAGCAGGTATCTCTTTGCCTAAGACTGAAATGCAGCCCTGAGGCAAAACATGGCTGCTATTAACAGCACACTGCGATACAAGACAAGGGCTTGGAGCACAAAATAAAGAATAATGCCATATTAATTTGAAACTGCTGGGGTAGTATAAGCAGGCAGAATACATAAATTGCCCACAGTGGAATTTAGCCAGAAGAGAGGTTAATACCCATAACTCTTGTCAAAAGCATCATGGGATTATAGTGAATCGTCAGTTTCATGCCTCATCCATAAAAGCTATTCCAACTGCACAGAGCTTTTTTAATACCACATGGGGAACTTGGCTCAATAGCAGTACAGAGAGAAGACTGACAGGACTTAAATGTATCACTGTAACCACTCCTTGTACTTCTTAGATTTTCCTTAGGAGTCTTCCATCCCAGTGTTGCTACCCCAGCCTCACTTAGCCTATCAGCTCTCACAAGCTGACATCTTGAGGTGGTTTTGCTGCAGTTCATACAAAATACAGAGGCTAATGAAACAAACATCCTTTTTGTCTCTCATCCCTGGCTCACATTTCCTGGTGGTGAATTTGCCAATATTAAGGGCTTCACTGGGATTTAATTGGTACACAGGCTGTATTCTGGTCCTTTACCTAGGGGGAAATTTACCTTCAGAAAAAGAATCTGTCATCCATCAATGGTGGCAACATATTGACAAAATGTGTAGTGCAGAACTGATCATTTCCCCTCACCATGTGGTTAACTATACACAAGTGAACACAGCTAGATACCGTATTAGCATGTATGCAAGCCCATAGGAACCCTTAACAACTAATATTCACTAAAAGAATGATCAACTCTCATCTCTACAGTCAAATTTACTGACAGGTTTTTCTCCATTTAATACAACCATTTTGAATCACCATTCCCAAGCAATCCAAATGGAATGAAGTTTTGAGCCTACATTTTAGCAGGACTCTGCTGGATGACCTGTCCAAGTTTCCTTTCTGCATTTGTATTTTCCAGGCACAAATAAATATGTGGTATTATATATTGTGTTGTTCTGTTCAGACTGGGGTTGGCATGAACTATTTTAAATAGTTTAATTGTAACTGCTTCTATAGAGAGAAGAGGCTGAAATACCAAATTCTAAACAGTTTCCCAATGAGGAGCACTACATGCTTTCTGGATGTATAGTGTACAACATTCCTTCAGGTTCTAGTTCCTCCTCTTCAAGCACACCTGGGCAAACATCATCCTCTCCTCCTGTCAGCCAGTTAGTCCATAACAGGGGCTACCTAGCCACGAAGCAGTCTGCTAAGATAGTCTGCATGCCATACCAACAACTGCAAGAAAGGGAAGATTTGCCTAAGAACCATGTGACAGTTTGAAATGTCCTTGTGCCTGTCAGGCTGCAGTGGAGAAAATGTCGCCTCACAGACAAAAGGAAAAGAAAAATGCCACCCAAGCAGGTGGAAGTAAAAGCTTTACAATTCATGTCTTCCAGGTACAGGATGAAGAGTTATGCACTTCTCTTTAGGCATTTTCCCCCCGTCTTGTTTATACACTTCTAGCTGACCTGATTATGTCAACGTCCTCTGATATTCTTTACAATAATTTCAATTCATTGCAGTGACACTCCTGATGAGGGCAACGTTGAACTTAACAGGAGGGTTGCTCAGATTCCTGGATGAGGTTTCTGTTACTGTGCCACTGTGAATTTTATGGATCAGGATTTGCTACCCTAGAAGGAAAAAAATGCCAATGCTCTCAGGATCTGGAAACATACTATGCTGTGCCCACGAACAGGAGGAAGAAAAAGCAGGCTCAACATGGTATGAACAAATCATTCACCCAAAAGCTTATTTGCATTCTTATTTTCTTCTCCCTCCTCAGGAGAAAGTTTACATTAAATATGAGTGATAGAAACTGAATGTGTTTCTTATTCTTATTTTTATGCAACAGCATAATTGTAAATTACAACATCTTGAAATATATAATTGTTATGTCTATCAATTAAGAAGCACTTTTCTAAAGACTTATATATGATTAATTAGTACTTAGAATTTTCTTCTATAGATTGTAAAATGCTTTACTAAAGAAGATAACCCCCAAATTTCATCAAAGAGAAGCTGAGATCCATCACATCTAGGACACAACTGACAATGGAATCCAGTTTCTTTATCCTTAATATTGGACCACACTATCTACTCTGTTTTTCAAACATTCACATCAATTTACTTAAATCCACAGAAATTATAAAATTTATTTCTCCCTTAAATTTTCCCTTTTGCTTATTTTCTTTAAGGCATACATTATTCTGGGCAACTATTTATTTAAATAACATCGTTTAAATACAGTGCAATCCTTTGTAAACGGGTAACTATATAGAGAGATTTTATAAATTAATTGTAGTAAGTCTACAACAGGGGCAAGTTTAAATCTGCCTTTTGAAGAGAATGTCTTAAGAGTACAAAGAAAACTAGAAAATTAAGACAAATATTTTGTCAGATTTAACCTTTGTGGAATATGAAAAGACACTGAGGACACTCAGAGCCTGTTAAGAGCCAGTGGAACACAGGTATGCAGCAGCTCTGACAACGATCAGGCCAGCAACAAAAAACTATGGTTGAGCTTTTTAAAGCAGTACAAATCCTTGCAAAACATCAACATACTCCAAACATAGCAGGTGTCTAAAAAACTTGCCATTTACTGCCATAACTCCTTAAATATCAGTTGTAAACTCTCCATACTAAGTCTGGGAGTATGTCCCTTAGCACTGTATTTCTCCAAGCTAACAAAGAAAGGTATATTGGAAGCTTTTTCAGGTGCTCTATACTGCACCTGGAGCTTGAAATAAGCTACAAAATTTGAGCTATGCAAATTGCGTAGCTTATTTCAAGTTAATTTCAAAATAGCTTATTTCAAAATTTGGCACTGTCTACACAGCACTTATTTTGAAATAAATTGCTATTCTGAAACTGCTATGGAATGAGGTGTACAGGGACGTTGGAACAGCGAGGCATGCTCAAAAGACGTGGAACAGCTATTTCAGGATACCTCTGGTATCCCAAAATAATGCTGCAGTGTAGACGTAGCCTATAAGAGTAATATACAAGATCATGTTTCTATTCTGAAAAAGAAAAATTTGCAGTCTCCCTCATAGCGGCTAGATTGAGGTATGTCAGAGGAAAAGAACATTTTTGGATGAAAGAGGTGCACTTTTCTGTATTTCAAGCAGCAAATACCACGTTGGCCTGAATGACTGAGGAAACAAAAGCTATTTTGTAAAAAGGAATCCTAATATAGGCCTATTTCATCTCATTCAGAACTTCCATTTAGTAATTTCTTAATTTATAGCCAAGATACTTAAAAAAAATATATTCAGAGCACACAGGCTCCAATTAATGTATTTTTAAAAAGAAGATAAACTATGTTCTTTCAGCTTCATGTGTTTTAGCAAGAATCATGAGGAGTAACATTTTCTTTAGCTATATTTTATTAGTGATGATGCATGAGGCCAGAGCACAGTTTGATCTTCATATTCTGTAAAAAGTCCCATTGCTGGGAGTAAGGAATACCTTACTTAGACCAATAAGGAAAGAAATAGTGACCTGAGAGTGAGAAATACTATATTTCTATGCCTCACCAATTTCTCACATTTATACAGTAGTGTAATTTATCCAGCAGAGAGTAAGATGTGTTATCCATTACTGACAAGAAATTGCCACTTCCTGTGTGGGGTCAAGGAAAGAGGGTTGTCTCAAGCCATAGCCTATGTAATATATTATTACTACATTATCACAGGAGCACTCATAATGTACTCTGTACTGCTCAGCTAGAAAAAACAATGCAATCCTGCCCCAATACTATATACCTATGTCACAAGGTTGTGAGGAGCAACTAGTGCTGGTAAAGCATTCTCCGAGTGCAGGGGGCTGCAGACAGGGGAGTTTAAGAGGGAGAGCAAGAGATCCCACCGCTGAACAGGCTACCAGGTGAGAATACTAGCTTTTGGTGTGAGTGAGTTTGCTCAACTGTTTGAATTTTTATTCTGATTTCAGGTGACTTCAGTTTCAGTTACTGTGGCAACTGGGACTGAGTGCCTGACCTTTGTTCCCTTGATTGCCTTTGATCAGCCTTCCCCTGTGTGACTCATGAGGGGGTAGGCCTGACCTACATGAGCAGGCTTTAAAAGCCAGAGGCAGCACGACCAGGGGAGCGAAGCGGACAGGGGAGTTTAAGAGGGAGGCCTATGATGGTCAGGAAGACCCGCAACACCTGTGCCAGCACTGCTTCTGTCTCCTCCACCTGCGCCTGTAGACAGACAGACCACCTGAGCATGGATGCTTCTACCCAGATCCTGGTGTGGTTTTGCAGAGACTGTGGCTTGCAATCCCCACTTACTGATATCCAGGCTGGGGGGACCATCCAATGTGAAAGGTGTCTGCTGGTGGAATCTCTCAGGCAGCAGGTGGGAGAGCTACAGGAGAAGGTGACTAGGTTGAGGAGCATCCAAATCCATGAGCAATTCCTGAACAGTGTTCATGAGGAGACAGCTGAGGTAGCTCTCCCAGTACACAGGACGATGACACATCATTGGTGCAGGAGGAGATGGCTCAGGAGGGACACTGGCAACTGGTTACTTCTGGCAGCAGGCAGTGCTCCACCCCTGCTCCGAACCCTCCCACCATGGTACTAGGAAACCGTTATGCTCTTCTTGATACAGGAGATAAGGAATCACCCCTTACAACAGAGGAGGAGAAGCCTCTTACCCCCATGGCTAGGAGGTCTGCTGCCACCACTGTGAAGAGGAAACATAGAGTAGTGGTGGTCAGAGACTCTCTTCTGAGGGGGATGGAGGTGCCCATCTGTCACTCTGACATGTCATCTCGGGAGATATACTGCCTGCCGGGTGCCCATATCCAAGATGTTATGGAGGCATTGTCGAGGATTATCCGGCCCTCTGACTACTACCCCATGTTATTCATCCATGTGGGCACTAATGATACTGCGAGGTGTGACACTGAGTGGATCAAAAGTGACTACAGGGCTCTGAGAGTACGGGTGAAGGAGTTTAGAGTGCAGATGGTATTCTCTTCCATCCTTCCTGTCAAAGGTAGGGGCCCAGGCAGAGACAGATGCATCCTGGAGGTGAATGCCTGGCTGCAAAGATGGTGTCACCAGGAGGGCTTTGGCTTCCTCGACCACGGGATGCTATTCCAGGAAGGACTGCTAAGTAGGGATGGTGTTCACCTTTCAAGGAAGGGGAAGACCATATTCGGATACAGACTGGCTAACCAAGTGAGGATGGCTTTAAACTAGGGTCGACGGGGACAGATGATCAAAGCCCACGGGTAAGTGGAGAACATGGAGACCTGGCAGATGGATCAGAAATGGGAGGGATTGTAGGCTATAATAGCAGAGCGAAAGGAGGGACAAGGCAGAACTGGGAGGCAAGATCAAATCAGTATCTTAGATGCCTATATACAAATGCAAGAAGTATGGTAATAAGCAGGAAGAACTGGAAGTGCTAAAAAATAAATACAACTATTACATCGCTGGCATCACAGAGACTTGGTGGGATAATACACATGATTGGAATATTGGTATAGAAGGGTACAGCTTACTGAGGAAGGACAGGCGGGGGAAAAAGGGAGGAGGTGTTGCCTTACATATTAAAAATGTACATACTTGGACTGAGATAGAATCATAGAATACTAGGACTGGAAGGGACCTCGAGAGGTCATCGAGTCCAGTTCCCTGCCCTCATGGCAGGACCAAATACTATCTAGACCATCCCTGATAGACATTTATCTAACCTACTCTTAAATATCTCCAGAGATGGAGATTCTACAACCTCCCTGGGCAATTTATTCCAGTGTTTGACTACCCTGACAGTTAGGAACTTTTTCCTAATGTCCAACCTAAACCTCCCTTGTTGCAGTTTAAGCCCATTGCTTCTTGTTCTACCCTCAGAGGCCAAGATGAACAAGTTTTCTCCCTCCTCCTTGTGACACCCTTTTAGATACCTGAAAACTGCTATCATGTCCCCCCTCAATCTTCTCTTTTCTAAACTAAACAAACCCAATTCTTTCAGCCTTCCTTCATAGGTCATGTTCTCTAGACCTTTAATCATTCTTGTTGCTCTTCTCTGGACCCTCTCCAATTTCTCCACATCCTTCTTGAAATGCGGTGCCCAGAACTGGACACAATACTCCAACTGAGGCCTAACTAGCACAGAGTACAGTGGAAGAATGACTTCTCGTGTCTTGCTCAAAACACACCTGTTAATGCATCCCAGAATCATGTTTGCATTTTTTGCAACAGCATCACACTGCTGACTCTCATTCAGCTTGTGGTCCACTATAACCCCTAGATCCCTTTCTGCCATACTCCTTCCTAGACAGTCGCTTCCCATTCTGTATGTGTGAAACTGATTGTTCCTTCCTAAGTGGAGCACTTTGCATTTTTTTTTATTAAACTTCATCCTGTTTACCTCAGACCATTTCTCCAATTTGTCCAGATCATTTTGAATTATGACCCTATCCTCCAGATTAGTCGCAACCCCTCCCAGCTTGATATCGTCTGCAAACTTAATAAGCGTACTTTCTATGCCAATATCTAAATCGTTGATGAAGATATTGAAGAGAGCCGGTCCCAAAACAGACCGCTGTGGAACCCCACTTGTTATACCTTTCCAGCAGGATTGTGAACCATTAATAACTACTCTCTGACAACGGTTATCCAGCCAGTTATGCACCCACCTTATAGTAGCCCCATCTAAGTTGTATTTGCCTAGTTTATTGATAAGAATATCATGCGAGACCGTATCAAATGCCTTACTAAAGTCTAGGTTTACCACATCCACAGCTTCTCCCTTATCCACAAGACTCGTTATCCTATCAAAGAAAGCTAACAGATTGGTTTGACACAATTTGTTCTTTACAAATCCATGCTGGCTGTTCCCTATCACCTTGCCACCTTCCAGGTGTTTACAGATGATTTCCTTAATTACCTGCTCCATTATCTTCCCTGGCACAGAAGTTAAACTAACTGGTCTGTAGTTTCCTGGGTTGTTCTTATTTCCCTTTTTAGAAATGGGCACTATATTTGCCCTTTTCCAGTCTTCTGGAATCTCTTCTGTCTCCCATGATTTTCCAAAGATGATAGCTAGAGGCTCAGGTACCTCCTCTATCAGCTCCTTGAGTATTCTAGGATGCATTTCATCAGGCCCTGGTGACTTGCAGGCATCTACCTTTTCTAGGTGGTTTTTAACTTGTTCTTTTTTTATTTTATCTTCTAAACCTACCCCCTTCCCACTAGCATTCCCTATGTTAGGCATTCCTTTAGACTTCTCAGTGAAGACTGAAACAAAGAAGTCATTAAGCATCTCTGCCATTTCCAAGTTTCCTGTTACTGTTTCTCCCTCCTCACTGACCAGTGGGCCTACCCTGTCCTTGGTCTTCCTCTTGCTTCTAATGTATTTATAAAAAGTCTTCTTGTTTCCTTTTGTTCCCGTAGCTAGTTTGAGCTCATTCTGTGCCTTTGCCTTTCTAATCTTGCCCCTGCATTCCTGTGTTGCTTGCCTATATTCTTCCTTTGTAATTTGTCCTTGTTTCAATTTTTTATAGGACTCCTTTTTTATTTTTAGATCATGCAAGGTTATTTTTAGGTTAAGCCAAGGCGGTCTTTTGCCATATTTTCTATCTTTCCGACACAGCGGAATAGCTTCCTTTTGTGCCCTTAACAATGTCCCTTTGGAGATGGATGTGTTGAGAGTCTCTTGTTTAGGCTAAAAGGGGTAAAAAACGAGGGTAATGTCATGCTAGGGGTCTACTACAGGCCACCTACCCAGGCGGAAGAGGTGGATGAGGATTATTTTAAACGACTAACAAAATCATCCAAAACACAGGATTTGTGGTGATGGGCGACTTCAACTATCCAGACATATGTTGGGAAACTAACACATCAGGGCACAGACTATCCAATAAGTTCTTGGAGTGCATTGAAGACAACTTTTTATTTCAGAAGGTTGAAAAAGCTACTGGGGGGAAACTGTTCTAGATTAGATTTTAACAAATAGGGAGGAACTGGTTGAGAATTTGAAAGTGGAAGGCAGCTTGGGTGAAAGTGATCATGAAATCATAGAGTTCCTGATTCTAAGGAATGGTAGAAGGGAGAACAGCAAATTAGAGACAATGGATTTCAGGAAGGCAGATTTTGGTAAGCTCAGAGAGCTGATAGGTAAGGTCCCAGGGGAAGCAAAACTGAGGGGGAAAACAACTGAAGAGAGTTGGCAGTTTTTCAAAGGGACATTATTAACAGCCCAAAAGCAAGCTGTTCTGCTGCATAGGAAAGATAGAAAATATGGCAAAAGACCACCTAGACTTAACTGGGAGATCTTGCATCATCTAAAAATAAAAAAGGAGTCATAAAAAATGGAAACTAGGACAAATTACAAAGGATGAATATAGGCAAACAATACAGCAATGCAGGGACAAGATTAGAAAGACAAAGGCACAAAATGAACTCAAACTAGCTACAGACATAAAGGGAAACAAGAAGACATTCTATAAATATACTAGAAGCAAGAGGACGGGTTAGGCCCATTGCTCAGTGAGGAGGGAAAAACAGTCACAGGAAACTTGGAAATGGCAGAGATGCTTAATAACTTCTTTGTTTCAGTCTTCACTGAGAAGTCTGATGAAGGAATGCCTAACAGTGAATGCCAGTGGGAAGGGAAGGTTTAGAAGATAAAATAAAAAAAGAACAAGTTAAAAATCACTTAGAAAAGTTAGATGTCTGCAAGTCACTAGGGCCTGATGCAATGCATGCTAGAATACTCAAGGAGCTGATAGAGGAGGTATCTGAGCCTTTAGCTATCATCTTTGGAAAATCTTGCAAGACAGGAGAGATTCCAGAAGACTGGAAAAGAGCAAATATAGTGCCCATCTATAAAAAGGGAAATAAGAACAACCCAGGAAACTACAGACCAGTCAGTTTAACTTCTGTGCCAGGAAAGATAATGGAGCAAGTAATTAAGGAAATCATCTGCAAACACTTGGAAGATAGTAAGGTGATAGGGAACAGCCAGCATGGATTTGCAAAGAACAAACCATGTCGAACCAATCTGATAGCTCTCTTTGATAGGATAACGAGTCTTGTGGATAAGGGAGAAGCGGTGGATGTGGTATACCTAGACTTTAGTAAGGCATTTGATACAGTCTCGCATGATACTCTTATCAATAAACTAGGCAAATACAACTTAGATGGGGCTACTATAAGGTGGGTGCATAACTGGCTGGATAACCATTGTCAGAGAGTAGTTATTAATGGTTTACAATCCTGCTGGAAAAGTATAACAAGTGCGGTTCCACAAGGGTTTGTTTTGGGACCGGTTCTGTTCAATATCTTCATCAACGATTTAGATATTATCATAGAGAATACGCTCATTAAGTTTGTAGACGATACCAAGCTGGGAGGGGTTGCGACTAATCTGGAGGATAGGGTCATAATTCAAAATGATCTGGACAAATTGGAGAAATGGTCTGAGGTAAACAGGATGAAGTTTAATAAAGACAAATGCAAAGTGCTCCACTTAGGAAGGAACAATCAGTTTCACACATACAGAATGGGAAGTGACTGTCTAGGAAGGAGTACGGCAGAAAGGGATCTAGGGGTTACACTGGACCACAAACTAAATGTGAGTCAACAGTCTGACGCTATTGCAAAAAAGCAAACATGATTCTGGGATGCATTAACAGGTGTGTTTTGAGCAAGACACGAGAAGTCATTCTTCCACTCTACTGTGCGCTGATTAGGCCTCAGAGTATTGGTTCCAGTTCTGGGCACTACATTTCAAGAAAGATGTGGAGAAATTGGAGAAGGTCCAGAGAAGAGCAACAAGAATGATTAAAGGTCTAGAGAACATGACCTATTAAGGAAGACTGAAAGAATTGGGCTTATTTAGTTTGGAGAAGAGAAGATTGAGGGGGGACATGATAGCAGTTTTCAGGTATCTAAAAGGGTGTCACAAGGAGGAGGGAGAAAAATTGTTCTTCCTGGCCTCTGAGGATAGAACAAGAAGCAATAGGCTTAAACTGCAGCAAGGGAGGTTTAGGTTGTACATTTGGAAAAAGTTCCTAACTGTCAGGGTAGTCAAACACTGGAATAAATTGCCCAGAGAGGTTGTGGAATCTCCATCTCTGGAGTTATTTAAGAGTAGGTTAGATCAATGTCTATCAGGGATGGTCTAGACAGTATTTGGTCCTGCCATGAGGTCAGGGAACTGGACTCGATGACCTCTCGAGGTCCCTTCCAGTCCTAATATTCTATGTTTACTATGTTGCTCCTGTTTGCATCCCCACATTCTCTATCATGAGAAAAAAGTCTGACTAAACAGATGAGGCCTGCAGATCTAAGACCCCAGCTACTGAAAGAACCCAGTACTGGGCTGTAGACCCTGGAATCTAGGGGATATCTGAATTGCAAATGACCAAGGTTGCAAAGTCAAGCATTTTATCAAGATTGCAAAACCAAGCATTCGAAAATTAGAAAACGCCATAATTACTGTTGCATATGCAAGCTTTATTCGGGCCCCTTTGTTGTATGTGTTAGAATACAGATTTTAATTACTGGATCACATGCTTTGTTTCATCATAGGACCCCCTGCCTCATTAAGTGCACAGGGCCCACTTACTGAGCAATTGTTCAATATTTTATTTTCCTCTTCACTCTGTAGACCTAGGCCTTATTTACTGCACACTACTCAAATCCTGCTCTGAAGACCAATTACTAATTTTTTATGGCATCAGAATGCTTTACAGGAATCACAGCCAATGGGAGCTGCAGGGGACAGTGCCTGCAGGTGAGCATGGAATTATTCAGGCCATTCCGAGCCAGCTGTTCTCCACCTCCACCAAACAGGAGCTACCCCAAGTAGGCCCCCCCCCACACCCTAACCTCCAGCCCCAGCCTTGAGTGCCCTCCTGCACTCTAAATCCCTAATTCCCTCCCAAATTCTGCACCCTAGTCCTGACCCACTCTACCACCCTTGTTCCTATCTAGACCCCCACACCCTAAGTCCTCCCTGCACCCTAACTCCCAGGCAGACCCCACACCTCTAGCCCAGCTTCCTGCCCTGAGCCCACTCCCACACTCCAAACCCCTTCATTTCACATATGGACATAAAAAATTAGTGGGAACATGGGTTAGTATAATTTGGTCCATTAGATACTCCCTTTGATTTAAGCTGCAACTTAAATGTTCAACACTTTTGCAGATCAAACTCCAAGATCTGAATTCAGGCACCTTAAAAATGAGACACACACAACAAACAACCAGTTTACTGAATGTCACTTGCCCAGCATCACATACGAAGTCTATGGCAGAGTTAGGGACAGAATACAGTTCTCCAGGGCAGCCTTCTACTGACTTACACTGGCTGAAGATTTGGTCCAAGATCTCCATTCAATAGCTGTTTGGCATCGCCACAGGTTAGGGTATAGGAGAGTGCTGAATGTTGTCATCTCAGCTTGCCTGCACCTCATCACAGGCTAGTTCATAAGTTTGGGGTAAAATCCCCTCTGGAGTCCTGATCTCCCTTCTCGAGAGCAGATCTTTGATGTTGTGGGAGGGTTTGGGGAGAACCTGGACCCACCCACTACTCCAGGATCTAGCCTAGGGACCCTAAGGCAACGGCAATAGGCAGGGTTACTGCCTCTCAATCTGGTAGCTTCTCCCTGGGCCACTTCCCCAAATAATCCCCCCCAGCACTTTTCCTTTGGTACCTTCTCATCAGTTCTCTTCTACACTAGACTCCCTCCTTCCTGTTCTTCGCTCTTTTCCTTCCCCCATCCTAGCCTTTTAAAGCAACACCATAGGCCTTAAATGGCTGCAGGTGTCCAATCAGCCTGTGGCTTCTAGCAAGCTCTAATTGACCTGCCTGCCTGATTATGCTGCATTTTGGCTTGGCCTTTTTTTACTCAGGGAAGAGAAATCTGTTCACCAAAGCCCCAGCATGCCTTTTCTCCTTTAGTGTGCAGCAGACAGCTGATCTGGGTCTGTTACAGTATTTATTGAGAGATGATTTTTCCAGGTCACTGTATGTTTTCCATCTTCCTATCTGAATTTCCAGTCCAATTAAAAAAAACTTTCAAAAGATGATACATTACTTTCCCAGGCAGAAAAGACATTTCTGCTTGAATCACACTATTCATTTGGATATGGAGGATAGAGAAGAGTTTTCTTTCACCAAACAAGAGCACTTCTATTGGTCAGGTGATATAAAAGAGCCACAGCAAGACACATTGGATCATCATAGTAGAGTATACAGTACATTTTTCATGTTTCATAAGAACTTTAGTTTAGGGTTGTGGTGGAGTAATGTTGAGAGGCAATGCTGTGTAAAGGCTTTTATGATCATGATAGGAAAGACTGAGCCTGCTACTGCTTTTTGAAGGGTAGTCCCATTCTACAGAGCTAGCTCAACCTGAGGCTGCACTTCTGACAATATAGCCCAGTATGGTTTAGCATAGACACTCTTTCTTTGTTTATACTCTTTTTCTTGCTAGTCACCAGTAGCATGATTCTCTCTCTGTCAATTAAATCCACTTTAGGTCCAAACTGTTTGGGAGGGGGACACACAAATATCAGAGCACCACAATGGAACATCTGGACAATTATAATTACACATTAGGGCATAACATAGCAGCAGTATTCAGATTGTCACAATTCTTTACTAACAGCAGTTAGATCTCTACAAAAATATATCAAAAGGAAATTTCAAGTTTTCCAGTGCCTCAATGGAAAAAAAAAACCTCTATGACATACATAAATCAAGTTTCAATATAATGTTTTTCTCATTTCTTAGCATTGCATCTTGGGAAAGTATTCTCATTCTTGAGGGCACCTTACCAAGAGTTAGATGGAAGAGCATGTCAGGTATGGATGACTTGATTGAGCTTGTTAGCCAATACCCATTGTCGTAGCAACTACATAGGGATTAGAAAACTAGTTCAGAAAAATTATCACCCAAGCTCAGAATTTTCACTCCTTTGAAGGATTAAACTTGAACCAAACCCAAATATTGAGATAAACAGTTTTCCCTTCCAGTTTCTGAAGAGACAAGTATCATGAGTTATGACACAGGCTGTGTTTCTTACCATGTCTGGAAGTGGAAACGTCAGCATTCTTTGTTAAAAGCCATTTTCCTGTGAGATTTCTGACCCCGTTTTCAAGCAGTGGCAGTCAGATCAGTGGTTGTGAATCATAATATGTACAAAAGTAGCCCTTTTTTTCTGTTTGTAAATCAAGTCTTATATCTGTTAACAGGGCCAATCAGATGAGGGGCCAGAAGGACCATTTGGCCTGGGCATCATGCTCACAGGGGGCCTCAAACTTAGACACTTGCTAATTTTTTGGCATTTGATAAGTTTTATGCACATCCCTATTGGACCAAAATATGAAACACTCTCTCAGCATAGAGCTGCAGATTTAAGCAAATAAGAGATAGGAAAGTCTAGAAAAGCATCTATTAAATTAAAAAATATTCAAATTATGTCTCATTCTTTTTGGTATCTTATTTTGTTTTCATGTGTGGCCATTTTTTATTTTTATATAACTAGGAGCCTTAAAAGCTGGAAGTGGAACTATCAAATAGTTTAGATAATCAACCTTCAGTCAATTGCATACACTGACTAGTCACTATATCATGTGTGTATTTTGTAATGGAGGCTGTTTGGATGACAGTGATTTTAAAACAGCAAAATATTGAATAACCACTAATAAATAGCAAATCAAATAATTCTGGTGTGATTTTTCAGGTGAATAAGCATGTGTGTTAAAATTTGAAAAACTTAAGGGATTCAATAATATTTTCGCAAACACCAACTGGTTTACTACATACTTGAAAGAAATATGATCCTATGAATAATACCAAAGTCAACCCATTTACTCGAAGTACATTGGCACATTTTTTTTTTCATTATTCAATCAGCTTAAAGGGTTTGAATAACTTACTTAAAGGGTTTGAATAAGCTTCCTAATTCCAAACTTTTGAGTTGTAACCATCAATACTTATTGGGACAGCCAACCAGCCAAAATTTTTTCCTTCTTTCTAATCTCCTAATAATTCTACTATAACAATTTCATGCTCTAATATGTCTGCCTCCAAAAGACCTTCACTATTTTATTGTGTTTCTATGTCTAAACTAAGAACAACATGAATGTTACAATTAATTCTTAATGCAGAAGAGCTGCTAACCTGAACAGAAGATATTTCTAACATGACATCTATTCTGGCATGGAGATAGCACTTAGTGCTACTTATCATTCCTTTCTGAACTAGAAGACCTTATCTGCCTTCCTAAATTTCTCATGCTTTAAACATGTTGTAAAAGTCACTCACTCTAGTTTCCACCTCAGTGTTTTGCCACTCTCTTCGTAAGAGCATCAATTATTCATTCATTCCAGCTTCTTTATATTCCTTTGCAAATAAGGTATTTTATATAGAGCTTTATTTGATTGTTAAGGACTGGGCCATAAGCTGTCTGCCTAATGGCCAAGGTAGGAGGCTGGCCTACTGGTTGAAGCAGAAGTGACTAAGTCTAGTGGCCAGAAACTGAATTAGGAGCTAAATTACCAAGTATAGAGAGTGAGCCAGAGCTAAGAGACAGGAATCGGGAGCCAAGAGCTGGAACCAGAGTATCAGATCGAGCATGTCAGGAGCCAGGAAAGTAAATCAGGAACAGGGAGCCAGGTGAAGGAAACCAGGAGTCAGAGCCAGGGACAAAGGACAGGAAGCAGGGCCAGAAACTTATTTATAGACAATACTGAGCAGCCAGGAATGCAGGCCTGCTGCAGGATTTAAGAATGTCCTCCTGGAGTTTTCAGCCATTCAGGAGGCCAGATTCATTAATTGAATCAGCTGAAGGCAATGATCTAGTCTGGATTCACTTGTGGGTCCCTTATAGTGCCCAAATAACACTACTGCTAGAAGGTATAAATAAAGTATTTACTGCTTTCCACAGATTAATTCAGAATGTTTCTAAGGGTGTGTTTACACAGCGCCCTTAGCTTGAAATAAGCTAAGCAATTTATGCTACGCAAATTGCGTAGCTTATTTAGAGTATATCTTGAAATAGCTTATTCAATAATTTGGTGCTGTCTAAATAACTCACTATTCTGAAACTCGTTATTTTGAATAACTGGCTCTTCGTGGAATGAGGGTTACCAGGACATCGGAATAAGCCTCCTGTTATTTCAAAATCTATTTCAAAATAACCAGCTGCTTCAATAGATATAGAATAGCTATTTCAGGATACTTCCAGTATCCTGATATAGCTCTGCAGTATAGACGTACTCATAGTGAGTACTAGCATCTCAGCCAATGCTGAATCTTTGTTTAATTGAGATAAGCAAGCATACATTAGAAGTATTTTCCAAGTGTTCCTCAATTCCAGTGACATTTTATTTCTCTCTCTTGTAGACATGGCTGTATGAAAAGGCGATTTATATGCTTCTGTCTATAATTCATGATATTGCTTGTCTGAGTATTTCCTCGTCAATAAATCTATAATCTCTTGGACATCTGAATATCACCATGTTTAATGCTTGAGGAAATAAACCTCAGTAAAGCTGTTGAGTAAAGAGATAAAATGCTTCTATTCTGTAAAGAAAATTTTGCTGAGAGGCAACAATGAAAGATCAGTGTGTGTACTAAAGGTAAAATGCAACATAGTTTGAATTACTTACCCCTAGTGCAGAGTCTAATTCAAGGTTTCTTCTCCCTTTTGCCTGTTTACTGTACTTTTCACTTCCTAGAAAATAGTGGCCTTTATTATTTCTACTTAAACAATACTTCCCTTCAGTTTTTAAACTGTTACACCCATAGAAATGAAACATTAAAAACAAAGTATAATTTTAACGTAACAGTATAACTGCTGACATTTTGCATCTTCAAGGGCTAAAGAAAGTTAATAATGAGAGAGTTTACTGTGTATGTCCCTGCACACTAAATACATTACTCAAGAGGTTAAAAGTTCAAAGTTGAGTCAAAGTCTGCACTGCCTCCAACTCTTCCCTTTTAATTGTCGAGGTCAGGAAGTTAATAATACCAGTAATCCCCAGTAGAAACCTCTTTCTCGCTGTATGAACTTTAAACTTGTTCTCTTTTTTGTTTTGGGTTTTTTTTTAAAGGGTAAAAAGTTCAGTGAAAACAGTGGATTTTCCTCTAGTCTCCGCCAATTCAACCTGAAGGGTTAAAAGTTTAACTGTAAAAGAGAAACCTTTGTTCTCTGAGCTATGTTTAAAGAGTTCAGTTATTATAAAGGCAAAGATTTCAAACACAAGTGAACGTCCAAAGTGATTCAGTTCCATAATGATGAAAATATTGCAGTAAAAGGAAGTCCTTTGATCTGTTATCACTTATCTCTGAAGTGACTGTCAAAATCTATTTTCTCTTCATTTTGAACTTTGGGAGAGTAATGCAGCCACATGTGTCCCTACGGCCAAATGTATCTGTTAAACAGCAACAAGCTGCATTTGTGAAATTGTCCTACTTTTCACTGGCAATATCTTTTCCCCATGTAAGTATAATGGGGGGGGGGAGACGTTTTCTTTACTATGACTTCACCTAGCACCAGTGTGACCCCGTTAGTATCATCAATGGAGGAAGCATCAAGTATAGATCAGTCAAACGTGTTCTTACCACCTCCCTGTTTAACCTGTCCCTGAAGAATAAAAATCTTATTTAGACCTTCAAGCAATAGTTTTGTTGGTTTCTGTAGAAACTAGAATTTGTTAAGATTTGTGGAAGTTTTTATACTACACACTTTAGTTAAGAAGAAGATAAAATAGTCAAATGAACTGATTTCAATTAAAAGAGTGTTCAACTAATGACGTGAAATCTAGAGACAACTTACCAGCTGTATATGGTTCCATAACATCACGTGTTTGCTCAACACTAGTGTGATTACTGATGCTAGACAAAGTGTGAAAATTCCAAGGTCTACAAGTTTTTTTAAGTCCATTTTGCTTAAACCAATAATCCAGGTAAGTGTAAGGCAAACTGAGCACAATTCCTGGAGCATTTGTCAGAGAGATGCTCCTTTCAGTTCACCTGGTAGACATGTTATCTACAGATTAGGCAGGATTAGTACCTAGGAGAATGGGGGTTCAACTGATTGGCCCATGCCAGCGTACAAATCAGAAAGTCATCACAGTCTGAGACACACCATAGACTGCTTGCTTCTTTCCACTCCAGATGGTGCTGTACTGAAAACCACGGATTCCAGCTTTTGACCACAGTTTGACCCTGACTCTGCTACTGCCTCCTGTCTGCAATTTGATGCCTGATCCTAACTTCCTGGCATCTTGACTTGGCTTGACCCCAACTCTGCAAATTGTCTCCTGAATACAACTTGGTAACTGACCTGTGTAGGCTTCCCAGAGCTTAGTGTTGAAGTTTGTTCAGACTCTTTGGCTCCCCACATCCAACCTCTCCATAAAAGATGAAAAAAGTGACCCTTCCTACCAATGGCCTCAGAGACCTGCAGTCACCCATCAGCAGGCAGAGAATCTCATGCTATAGGCCCACGCTACACAATTTGGAACCAAAGCACAGACCCTATGCAAACAGTTAGCTTGCAGCTGGAGCACAGACACTATGTTAGCCATTTAGTGTCCCAGTTTTGGCACTGCAGGCACTTGAACCACTGCAAGCTGTTCTTCCTCCTCCATCACAGAAAGTACCCCACAGATCAGACAAAGGTGGAACTGGTTCTCAGCCTCTTTACTTGCGAAGTATTCAACTAGGTATCCCCGTTGGAGCAGAATAGCACTATGCTCTCTGCCTTCCTTGATGATCTTTGACAATCCATATAGCATCCACTCTGCAGAGTCTGCCCTCCAGAAACTTCACCCAGGGCAAGGGCTTGCCATTTCCTATGCTGCTCTGACAGTTTGTGGCTGATGTTGAATGGAATGAGGTAGCCAAATATACCAGTTCTGGTGGGAACTCAGTGAGGAGATAAAAGATGAGCTAGCCCACAGCGAAAAGCCCAGCTATTCAGAGACCTTTATTAATCTTGTCCTGTGCATTGACTTAGGCTGCATGAGCAGAAGGAGGAACCCAATACCCTCTTGCCCACCCACTACACCAATAGAACCAAGTCTTGAACCTATGCTGGTCAACCAGGATTGCCAACATCTGACTCCAAAGGAGAACAAATGTTGACATGCTGAAGCCAGTTGAATCTATTTTTATTGTAGAATGCTATGGTGTGCCCTGGCCTTCTGCCCAGCTTGAAAGAAGTCTAGACACAAACCAGTCAAAGCCCAACAAGGGGAAACAGCCTAGGCATCTCCAGAGTGCTATGTTCTAGAACCACGCACAAGCAGAACACAATCCTATTGCCACTGAGATTGAGGGGGAGGCAAGACAGATTCCCTTGCGACTGATGACAATCTCCAGAGTTACTACCTATTTAATAGGCTTTAAGGCAGCTCAAAAAGCCTTGTGATCTCTTTCTGGCCAAAACTCATGCTATACCTGGTACAAATTATTGAAGGATTGCTCCAGTTGTTAGGATTACCATCCCCCTCAAGGCTGTAATGGAAGGGGTACCAGGAAATAATATGCTTTATATAATCCATTCCCCATTTTTCCTGATAATTATTGACATTCTTTGGTTGGAGCAGTGAGGCCCAAGTAACTTCTGATAGCAGAGGAGCATTAGCTTCTCCCATCATGAATACTGCCAGAAAGCTTGCCTCCAATAAGTCAACAAACCCCTACTCTAGTAAACCACACCTAGGGCCTGAGGAACAGATAAAACCCTGGGAAGCGAGTCTTCAGACAGTGGGGGCTAATCAAAAAAAGGCTCTAAATCAAAATTCTGGCCTCTCTAACAAGTACTGAGATTACTTGAATGTGTTTCAAAGGCAAACATGGATTAATTACCCCCATTGTCTGATATACCCTAGGGATGTCTGTACACATGTCTGAACCAAAGCTGGAGACACTGTGCATGTATATGCAGGGGGGAAGTCACACAAAAGGGCTTCATTTGGCCATCCACATCTCCATTAGTCCTCTTTGTGTGAAAAATAAGATGTGTCAGTATGCCTTGGTATAAACTATGGTGCACTGAATCATAACTGGTGCTGCCTGCCACTTATCCTAGAATTGTTGGACCACCTGTTGAGTGCCAGGCTCTTCACTAAACTAGATCTTCAGGGGCCATACAATCTAGTGTGCATAAGGCCTGAGGACAAATGCAAGACTGACTTTTGGTACCCAATATAAGTATTTTGAATACATAAGAATGATGTTTGGCTTAACCAATGCACCTGCAACATTTTAAAATTTTGTAAATGTGTTGAAGGACAATCTGGACCAATATGTGATCATCTATATAGATGTGTCCAAAGTGGCCCTCAGGCAGTACTCTTGCATAAACTCAGTCATCAATCATTTTGTATTCTTGTGCATACTACTCTAGAAAACACCACCCCCCACATAGCAATAGTGGGCAGAATACTACTTGCCATCAAAACTGTTTTTGAAGAATGGTATCACCACCTTAAGGAGCTCTCAATTTGGTGCAGGTCCTTACCAGCAATAAGAAGCTTGAGTACCTCTGCAAAGGCTGAACTTTGACTCAAATGCAGTTAAGGTGGGTCTTGTTCACCTACTGCATCAAGATGCTCCTGGCCCTTTAGAGCCCTTTGGCACCTTAATTTCCCTGGAGACTCCAGTGAGGCCTTGGTCTGCCTTCACCCTCGACTTTATTGTGGAACTTTCAGCATCCAAAGGACACATAGTAGGGTCTTAAAAGCCATGAACTGTCTGACTAAAATGTTTCCATTTCATTCCTTGCAATCACCTGTGCTGTGCTGAGACTACTGCCCAGTTCCTGGTGCAAACTATATTTCATCCTCGTAGAGTTCAGACAACAATTTCAGACTGAGGCCCACAGTTCATCTTTCACTTCTGGTTTGAAATGCTCTGGTTAAAGAACATCTACCTCCACTACATACTACCCCCAAACAGATGGACAAACTGAAAAGGTGAAACAATTACTGGAACGATACTTTGTTTCATGAAATATCAACAAGATAACTGGCCCGTGCTCCTGTTGCATGCAGTTTACTTATAACGATGATGACCATGCCATTCCAGGTCAGAGCCCCTTCTTTGTGAATTACAAGTTCTACTTGGTGGCACCAGCAACCTCCCAGGCAGCACCAACAATCCAGGCAGCACCAACTCAAGTTCAATAGATCCATCTCATCCAGAAATAGCTCAAGAACCATATAAAAGAGGTGAAGAAAGCTTACAAAAGACATGCATCGCATGGCAAGCTTCAATATTCAGTAGGCCAAAGTAATTCCAGCCTAGTCGACACTCCCAGAAACTGGACCACTAGTTCCTGGGACTCTTCCACATGTGTCAGCAGAGCAAACCAGCTACCTTTTTAACTACAGCTTCTCAAAATACACCCAATTTTTCCTATTTCTTTTATGAAGCCGTGGACTGGGAATCCCTACCCTGACTGAACCACACCTTTGGCTCCACCAGTTGAAATCAAGGGTCATGAGCAGTGAGAAGTGCATGACATTCTGAATTCCCAGTGGACGTGTAGCTACCTGTAACTGAGAAGGCAATGACCAAGAAGAACACTCCTGTGAACCTGCTTCCCATGTACAGACCCATGACTTGGTGAGGGTTCCATAGGACACATCTCGCCAAGCCTGAATGGTGTGAACCCAAGGAGTTGGTTGGGGGAGGATTAAGTAAGAAACTGTGGTACTAGAACCAGGGACCATAGCAGTTCCAGCTGCCAACACTTTCATCCGAAACTCAGGCTGGATTTCTGCTGGGGGACCCAGTGAAGCTCAACATTGCTGGCAGTACTGCCCAGCGGGGCCTGAACAAGCATCCCCTGCAGCTCACTGAGTGTCTCATGTTCGTATATAAGCCAGAGAGCCATCACAGGGATCTGTATGAACAGCAACCGCCTTTGCTTCTGCTCCAGACTTTGTATCGCCTTTGCCCAGACTCCAGCTCTTAACTCCAATTCATCCCCAGCTCTGCTACTTTTCTACAGTCTGCAACCTGAAATCTGAGCTTGACTTCCTGGTATCCTGACATAGCTTGGCCCCAACTTCACTACTTGTCTCATAACTACAATTTAGTAACTGATCTGTGAACACAGGCTACCCATGTCATGGCCTGAGAGGAGGATCAGGATTCTAGTATCAACTAAAGTAACATAAGAGAAAGTGTATAAGGGTACATGCATTATTTCTTTAAGTCTGTAGTAAGATGCCAAACTGAATGGGGCAGTAGAGACAGTGCTTTACATTGAAGTATTAACAAAAAAAGAATAACATTAGATTCTTGTGCAGTATTTAAAAAAAGAGGAGTTTGATTCTTTACCATCACCACATAAGATAGAGAGAAGGTGAGGATCTTAATGGATAATCAATTAAGTCTTCTTTACTTGTCAGAATTCCTGCTGACAGACAATGATAAGAGGTACTCTGAAAAGTCAAAAGTATTATAATTAAGGCCCAGTTAATTCCTGGTGTAAATCCATCACTGAAGTAAATGGAGTTACATCAGCAATGAATTTGGCCCAACATTCTTTTTTAAATCTAGGTTAGGTTATGAGTCTTGCCATCTTGCTGGAAAGTAATGTCATTTCCAACATCAGTAGCAGAGGTACTTTTTCAGAATTTACTTTTTAAGAATTGAGTCAAACACTTTCTTCAGTTTTTGTCTATGTGGTTTCACAGTCCCCAAGTTTCAGATCTGAACAAATCAAGGGACTCAAAATGCAAATGTATTAGCTTCGTATGTTTATCCTGTATTCTCCTATGGATTCTGCAGAGAATCGTACCATTGTGAAGATGTTTAAGAGAACATGCAAGAGACATCCTTCAAGAAAAGCACATTTTCTTGAAGATTGTACATTACCAGAAAATGATCGTTCCATTTTCTGTCATTTCAGCATTTTTAGATTCTGTTGCTCTACTTGTATAGCCTGAGTGCACCGATTTCCTTGGTGAAGAGTATTTGTTCTAGAATCACATGGCTATGCTTTCCTTATTTTTCTGGTCTAAAGTTAGTTTACCAATTCATTATCCAGAGGACATTGGAAAGAAATACACATTCATTGATCATTTAACAGAGATGACAGCTACAATTTTCAGTACAAAGGATAATGCACTTGTCTAACTCAGTATGACCTTTGTTAGTCTAAATATTTAGTTCATACTGGGAACATCTTGCACTTGTGCTTTGTGATGAGTGAAGTTCAAGGTGTTAGTTTTGATAAAACTTTGTTTTGGGACATGGTGGGTACATAATGCAGAGGCTACCCCCGTGTAATATAGCAGAGGCTGAGATCAAGGTGCCCAAGTAACAGCTCCCTCGTTTAAACTGATGGACTCAAGGAGAGTGCATTTAAAAAAAAAATCTGACGTTAACACCACAATCCCAGTTTGTTGAAGAGAACCAGAAGTTTTGACCTTCAGATCACTATTTGTTCACCCAGGCTTTCCATAAGGGAGCTGGCTAATTATAATATGAGTGTGCCATGTGGAGGAGGATGCAGAAGATTTTATTTTGTTGTGAATGCAAATTTTGAAGGCACTAAATGTGTGTAAGGAGATGAACATTAATTGGAGATGGCTGGGGAGTTTTCTCTAAAGATATAAAGCCAGTACAAATATTAAAAACATAAACAATATTTAATTTATCTCAGACATTTATAAAACTAAAATATAGAAAAATCCTGACAATTGGAATTGCGTGGGAAATATGTATTTTGGTCATCTGAAATTTTGGGAAAAATCAATTCTAATTTCATGGGGATTATTGAATTTCTTACAATTGAAATGTTGGTTCATTAGGGTTTGGCTAGACTGCCTACTAAAAAGTTATTAAAATTGCTTAAATAAAACTGAAATACTACTAAAGAATTCAGTCATGTCTCTTCCATAAACTGGAAAAGAAGAAAATGAGCTTGAGCATTATCAGTCCTGCTGTATTCACAAGCACAGATATCCCATATGGTGTTATGGAAAGCACAGCTGTGATGGATACTTGAGACTCTGCTCAATGAGAACCTTACCCAAAGCTAACAAAGTTAATAGAAGTCTCTTCATTCACTTCAGCATGCTTTGGATCAGGCCCTATAAGAATTCCATTCCCAAATGCATCGTCAGGAACAACCAAATCTAGATTTTTCTTACAGGCACCAGGAATGGTTTTTTTTCCCCCATTTTCCATTTTCAGAGGCCCTTTCCATAGAGCAGCTCCTCATATCTGTACAATATCTGTAAATTAATGCATACATAACATAGAAATTCACATAAAGGAGTAACACATACATGCCTTTACTAGTAAGCATCTTTTCTTAAGCCACCCTTACTATTTTTGTATTCTTCACTACAATTTTGATGATCCACTGATTCATTTTAAACTGTCATTTGCTGCCTTTTTCCCCTCAGGATAAAGATTACCAAGTGTATTTCTCCTGTCGGGTATATTTTCCTTTCAGTGGTCTGACAAACTTTCTTTTTCCTTCCTCTGGTCAGCAAATGATTCATACTATGTGAACCTTTCCAAGTTCAGTTTAATAAGGGTTTGTGAACTGTGTCAGAATTGGTTCACTTGGGTATGTAGGCCCTGGAGTTCAAAATTTTGGGTGATTGAATGAATCCATTTTTCATCACAGTTGATTCTTACTGTGATCTCACAGGACAGGTTTATGTTTAACTAATTTATGCACAGATCTGTTTGAGGTTTGCTGGTTCTTAGATTAAGTGGCCATTTAAGTAGAATTAAGTGGCCATTTAAAAAAAAAAAAATCATATAACCACTTCCGTATGACCTCTCTCAATGAATGGGATTCAAATTCAAAATGTGCTGACACACAAATTCAGTATGGCAATAGAGCAAACTAAGTGTATGTCCAATTTTGACAAATATTCATATATGTTGTAACAGGGAGCATAAATTAGTATTACTGGGAAAGCTCCCACTTGGGACAGCATTGTTACTTCACTTGCTGTGAAATTACAGTTATGCCTAACTAGCACATTTACCCAGCGTTGTTTGGGTCATTAAAGAGAGGCTATAGGCAGAGGGCTGGAGGTGTGGGGGTGTGTGTGCAGAAGTCAGTGCAGGGACTTGGGGATATGGGGCGCTCAGGGCAGGAAACTGGCATGGGGGGGGGAGGCAGGAGTCAGGGCACGGGGTTGGGAGGTGTGTGTAGGCTCAGAGTAGGGCATGAGGGGTGTAGGAGGCTGGCTGATCCCTGGGGATGACCAAGCCAGCAGGGCTTACACTGCCAATTGCGAGATCCCCAGGGCTGACTGAGCCAAGGGGGGGGCCACACTGCCTGGCCGGCAGCTTACCATCATAGGAACTTTACCTATATATGGTGATCGGCAACATCCAAAGCCCCTCCCACAGCTGGTCAATCTCTTACCAGTGCGCCCACCTCTGTGTTCATTCTGCAGTATGACTGCACCTACTAGCAGACCCCTCCCTTTCTGTTTTATGAGAAAGAATCTTATTCCAGGCAAACCCCATTGTCTGGGCACTACCAAACCCTGACCTTGTTTTAAGTTAGGTAAGAGAAATCTGTATACCAAATTTGGTGGTCCTAGCTCTTACCATTTAGGAGGAGTTCTTGAACAAACAAGACTCACAGACAGACACAAACTCTCTGAAATATATAGTAGATAAAGAAAGAACAATTGCCATTTGAACACAGCTAACATGGACCAAATGTGTGCAGACCACTATTTGTTCACAAACTAAGGCCAAACTTGAACCCAGGCTGAGGTCAAACGATTCCATGGACAAACTCAGTAATCTGCAGTCATGCCTCTGTACATTATTTTAAAGGGAGTCTGCTTTTCTAGATCCTTCAGCGCAGTAATAACCACTCTGTAATCAGAATTTTGCTTCTCTAACATGGGTATACGCAATTTCAATTTCTACATGTGCGCCATGGTCTTTCATCATATTTTTCTATGTGATAGCCCTTTCACTCAACCCCCTCAGACTTCTGCTGTGTTCTAAACTTGAATTATGAAATCAACTTGTAATTTAAATCTGCTATAAAATGCCATGCATGAAGTAACTTATATGTATTGTGCATGACTGGAGATTTTCTTTTCAGTAGTGAAAATATCTAGTAAATTTTGGGTACAACGTTCAAATACAGTTGTGACAAAGTGCCAGGTTACCTAGTGGTTATAGCACTTGACTTCCAGCATCTTGATCCTGAACTTAAGCTGGAATCTTCAGTTTTCCACCCACATCTGGGTCTCAGTCCTTAAGGTCATGTGGAAGAAGAACCTAGTCCATCCCTCAGCATGGGGTCCAAGCCCTGAGGAAAGTGACATTGGAAAGTGACCTCTGCAATGAATCCAAATTGCTTCCCTGGCTACTTCCTACATATAGATCTTTTCGGTCAAAGCAGGCAATCACCTTACAACCAAAAAAGTCCAAAGGAGCAGGTCTAGAAGGGGCTCGTAGTTATTTAGACAAGACATGCTTACAGTACTTAGCAGCTCTTTGGACCACTCCTTTGCATTACCTTTTGTCTGGGCTTCTAGCTCCTTTTGACTTGCTTCTCCAGTTAGAGCATGCTTGTCAGGTGTAGAGGGATGGGGCCGTCTGGGGCCGGTATTGCCTTTTAATCCCTTTGTGCCCCGTGTGTGGTTTGTATATCCCATTACAATGAGTCTTCAAAGAGTTTCTTTACTTACCCTCATTGGGATCACAGTAGGTCAAATTTTCATCTCACTTTCATGTACACATTTTTAATTCAATGACAGCTATAAGCAGAATTTGGCCTCACTCCAACCAGGTATAAAGGGTATTTTCTAAAATGAATGGCATATCACATTTGTGAATTTCTTTGGCACTTTCATTCTCCTTGCAGTTTTTAAAATACTACAGTTTGTTTCAACAGAGATCCCCTTTTAATTATCTGCTGAATCTTTTATATACCACTTAGGCACTTTTATTATAAACTTCACTGACATAGCCCTGTCATGACCTGCAGGAACATATTGCCTGCCACCTTCAATACCAGTAACATTCAAAGTAATCTTGGTGTGTTTCCTACATTAAAGACAGCACTTCTACAGGGACATCTTCCCACAATGTATTCTGTGAGGGGAAGAAGAGAGGATGTGGAATCTATTGCAGTGTTAAATGGTATAAAAGCTATTTCCTGATACCACCTGGTTTGATTTCCATAAATTAGGCCTAATCGATTTCTTTGCACAAATAGCTCCTTCCTCATAGTGCTACCCCTGCCAGTCTAAAATGCAAACAACCATGAAAAATAGCGGTATTGTCAGAAGCCAGACAACTCTAACAAGCACTTTGGGTTCTTTTATTGTAGTATTAATATTACTATTTTAATAGATGATAATAAAACAATAAATATATCATCAGATGATCCTGTTAGAAATGAAAGTCTGGCACAGCAGGCAAATAGGAACCAAAAGGGAAAATAGCCATCCCTGCAGAGTTATCCCACCCACCTCTTCTCTATACCATAAATTGTTATGTGGGTTCTCCATATTAAAAAACTCTGTGGGTCAGTTGGTGGGGAAGGGAGTAAGCCAGAGATGACAGAGGGACAGCCAGTCTCTTGGGAAGCTAGCAAGTAAGATAATATTGACCACACCCCCATTTATTAGTGCAACCTTTCTGTCAGATGGAATTGGCAGTAACAAGGGCTGGATTCAATGTCTAGGTCAGGGCTCCTCAAAACAGAACAAGCCTGAGCACCTATCCAGTAATATAGGAAAACTAACTCCACCCCAGCGCACCTTTAAGAAGCAACACTACTTTACTCGCAAGCACTGAGTCTGTGTACAGCAAAAGAAAACCTATTACAAGGGAAAGGGAACCCAGCATTAGTTTGGGTACAATTCAAGGGAACATAAGCAAACACCCACCTCACTGTATATTGGATAGTATCATTTGCCTGTTTCCCACCTTGCAGTACGAAAAGTCCAATGAATGAATTTAACACACCACTCCCATTTGCTTCCACTGTACCCTCCCATTCCTTGTCCTCAGTGAAGGCTAGGGTGCAGAGGTGCATTCATGTGATTCCACTGGGTAGCAAAGAATCTCTATGTTGCTGCCTCTTTATGGTGTTTCACTGCCACCCCATTCCCACACCAGATCTGCTCATCAGTGACTTCACTTCCAGTAACCACTGAACTGAAACAAGGACTCTCAGTTGCACCTAGTCAGCGCTGTCTTTAAACAATGGAAAGAGGACAAGAAGGGAGGCTCAAATAGCACCCAGGACTCTTCAAGCAGAGTCCACACCAGGGATGAGCAAATTCTGGCCCGTGGGCTGGATCTAGTCATCAGGGTTAATCCCTAGCCCCCATCTCTGTTCACCTGCACTTCTGCAGGTATTGGACAATTGCAGCTCTTGTTGGCTGCAAACTGCCATCAGTGGTCAATGCAAGCAGCGAGAAGTGGCATGCTGTTCCCACCATTCGCATTGGCCGCAAACGCTAATCTGCAGCTAACAAGAGCTGCAATCATCCAATACCTGCAAAAGCATGGGTAAACATAGCAGCAGCAGCACACCAGGAATTAATCCTACAGGTGGCCAGTTTTTTATTGCCCGCCCCTGGTCCACAGCTAATCCCCTCTCATTTTCACTTGGATTTGGCATCTCTCCACCTTGGTTAGCAAGTGAGCCTCTACTTAGCACGGCACTTTGTAGAGGCAGGGTAAGTACACTTCTCCTGCTCTTTACTCACACAACAGGGAGAACAACATTTCATTACTATGACATTCAAATTTATTTTTTAAAGTAAAGTTTATGTTAAAATTATTTAAGCTTAGGCTAAGGAGCAAGTGTCTCTATGTATAATGCTTAAATTATCCAAAGGCAAAAAGTTTGATTTAAAAGTCATAAAATACATATCATACATAATCTGCAACATCCCAAATTATTTAAGGTTAATAAATGGAATGATACTGTTAATATTAGCCAAATATTTGGGTATATGACTCATAAAAAGTTATAAGAGTTGCTTGTGGAAAGCAAATATAGCAATGAATTTAGACTGTCCCCCAGCAATGAAAATTCAGGACAAGTTGTCCCTCAGGAAAATACAATTCATCAGAGAAGTATTCCAGTTACAATTCACTTTACAATATAAGTAACCCAAACAATCAAAATCAATCACTTTAGCCAAGTAGCTCCATGGGCTAAACAGTTAGGCAGAGTAGGCACATCTATTCAATATGGTCTGCACCCAAAGTCTTGCCCCTCAGTTTCCCACCAAGTGACAGGGGAGAGCTCATTCAGCCCCTGACCCTAGCTCACTTTCTGGGGAGACAGATTCTCTCCTTCCTTTATTAGCTCATTTCCCTTCCGCCAAAGGCAAAAATCTGAGGTAACAGCTACCAAAGTAAAGTCCATGGCAGTACCTGCCAACCCTGTGTTCCCAATGGGACTGAGTAAGAATTGTTATGAGGCATTTGTCTCCAGATGATCCTCTGAGATCCATTGCTTCTATGTCTGATCCCTTTGTTCTTTCAATTAAGATGGTGAAGGGGAACAGGATGGGAAATGATGTTCCTAATGAAACAATCTGAGAAATTTTATAAATGAAAAGACATGACTTATGCTTTCACCCATGAAAAGAATACCCACATAGGGACAATTTGGCCCATCTTTTGGATAGCATGGATATTCAAGCATACAAAGTTTCCCCTTAGGGACAATTCAGTTAAAAGAGTAGACTTATTAAACCAAAGAGTAAAAACAAGGAGCAGAGATTAAAGGGGTACATTTTCTTGTATAAAGCCAAATATGAAATGATGATTATTTTTAAAACGAGTCTTTTTTGTAACACACGTGTGTGTTAACCTATTTCTTTCCATTACAACAAACCAATACATATTGAAAGTTACCACAGCAAAATGTTGCAGGCAAATTTCTCACAACCATGTATAAGACAATTCATTTCCATGAATTACTGAGTCATAACCACCATCGACATTCACAAGATTTGGACACTAATTGATAAAAAAAAATCTGCAACCTTCAACTATCCAAAAATGAGAGCAAGGCATTTAGAAATAATTAATCATGTAAAACTCAATTAAAAGCGTATTCTTAAATAGCTTCTTGATTAAGGACAAATACCTCATGAATCTGGAACATATTGACTTAGAGAACACACAGTATGTTGTGTTCCATGTCATGTCCATCATTATTCACTTTTTGACATTACTTATGTTCCTATCTCAAAGGCTTATAAAGAACATTCTTTACAAAGGTCAGTGGATGCGGTGAGCTGAAAAGGAAATCCACAGCGATTTGCTGATTTAAAAATCAAACCATTTCATTGCTGAGCATTGTATAATACATGGTTTCTATGGCAGTCGTCAGAAAAAACACCCAGCCAGCTATGGTGTGCAGCTAGCTCTATGGTCAGATGCCTCTGGGAATACTTCCACTGTTCATCACTTTTAAAAGAATATTTAATTTGAAAAGATACATTCTGGAAATCCCCTCTCTCTTGATATTGAAATACATGTTTCCAAGTGATTTTGTAGCTTAATATTTTTAACTATTAAAATTGAGATTTTCATAGTTATGTAGGGAAATAAAGATTTGTATAGCTAAATCCCTTAGCTGTGTTTGAAAATCCCAGCAAACTGTTTTCTTTAAAGTGTGCTTATAACACTAGTCTACTTTGTCTTTTCCAGAGGTACAGCTGTGTTTATGAGTGGCCTGCCATGCCACTACCCATGCATTGCTATTGTCTGCTGTTGTAACAGAGTATCTTCAGCATAAATTCTGCACTGAATGCCACCATTCATGTTATGCCTGTTGTATCTTCAAATCCTGGCAACTAACGCTAATTGGTAATTTTTCATCAAAATAGTATTTCCATAGAAAAATTTTGGTTTTGCTGAAATGTTTCAGACTTCCATGATGCACAGTCTCCCCTTTGAACCTGTGCAGTTCATCAGGGGAGGGGGCATATGAGTATGGCTCATGATGGGAGACAGTCTGGCTATGGAACCCAGTCTGCGGATGAGAATGGGGACACGATGCACATGAATGACAATTCCCATAAGACACTGTGGCAGCAAAGGCATGCACAGATTAATGGCAAACTGAACTGACATGAAATGCTTTGATTTGGGAATATCTAGATTTTTTCCAATCTAAAATGTCATGAAACATTTCTGAGACAATTTTTTGTCGTTATCCATTCCACCAAAAACTTCAGAATTTTGACTATGTTTTCATCCCAAATAAAAACAAAAAAATCTGAATTTCAAAATATTAGAATTTCTCACAGGATCACAAATCAAATTTTCAGACAATTGTATTGATGGCTATTGTTTAATTAAAAGATACAGTCTGATCAGTTGGTAAACATACAATCTGTATACATTTTCAATAGATGATAGGTCCTCAATCCAAAAAGCTCTAAAAATGTGTTTGATCTATTGAAATGAGTGGAAGTACTCATGTGGTTTATGTTAAGCCTATACTAAATGGTTTGATGGATCAGGGCCTTAAACCTCACATTTGGAAATGAATTTGTCCCATTCACAGTTGTGTTCTTTTGAATTCACTTTGGCAAAAATTTTTGCCAATCAGGCTTTAATGGCATGAAAATTTGAGTTTTAAACTAATTTAAAACTCACCCAGGCATGTGTATTTCATATAAGATGCAGCTGGCCAATCAGGGAACAGAAGCAGTACCGTGCAATTCACTAATCACACTGAATTAAATATGGCTTCAATAGTGAACACTGACCATCAGAAGCTTGCAGAGAGTGTATATGAATTATAAAGTATTCAAGTAATAATTCATCAGATAATTTTGAACAAATGTATTTAAAGATATTACAGTCTTTCCATGAACAGAAAAAGAGGCTACATTGCTCAAATAAAGTACTAATTACAAACTAGTCACACAACCCTCAAGACTGTTTTGTATAGCAGAAGTAAGGGCTTAATTATTATTATGTTTAATATTTCTCCATGCTTTTAAAAATTATGTTTAATAATATATTCCAACAATAACAGTATAATTTGACTGTGATCTTTATTCCTGTTACTATTTATTATTAATTCAGCTTGTACTTGATGCCCTTTCACCATTGTAGATCCTAGTATAGTGGGATCAAACACTGTATGTAGAGTTCATATTTACAAACATGGAGGTTGCTGTGTTACTGTAAGTATGAATGCTACGTGAGGCTAGATGCCAGTCTCAGTTTGTGTTACTGGCTGTATTTCCCCAGGAGTATAAATTACCCTTCATAAATTTAGACTATGATCTTACAATGTGGTACGTTTTCATGGACTCATATGCTGGCACAGAGTCCCACTGTAGTCAGTATGGCTCCGCATGTGAGCAGCAATCTGCTCCCATCAGACTGCATGATATGGACTTTAAATTCTTCCCTAAAGCTTTCATAGAGAAAACATCTGAATGACGGATGCCCTTCTGGACATTTCAGCATTTCATCCAATGACCTGGAATATCCCCATGTCTTGATTATCTAATGGTCCCATCTGGCCTTAACATCTACGAATCAGTAATTGTCCCTTCAGCTGTATCAATATAACCTCTTTGGTATCTTGTCACCCTCTGCGCAGTACTACTAGCAAGTGGCAGAGACAGCCAAAGCAGAGACTGAAGCAGCTAAGAGGGAGTGGGGAATATAGTGCTCAGCCAGAGCCTCTTCTCCTAGTACCCACCTAGATCAGAACTATGCAAGAGGGACTATCCCATGTGCTGGGGGAAACTAAGATCCAAAAGGTGTTTGCCCTCTCCCCACCACTTGGACTTTAGCAGAGAGGAACCAGCTAAAGTATGTCTTCACTACAGCTGGTAGTGTGCGTCTTGGTGCACAGACACACTCTAGTCATACTTAGATGAGTGTACTAAAAATAGCATTGTGGACATTGTGACATGGGTACTGGTATGGTGTAGCCAGACATGAACCCCATCTTGTTCCCCCTGCCCCCCAGAGAACAAGAGAAAGGCAGTCAGCCTTTGATGCCCTGGGAATGCAGGTGTGCTGCCTGTCCCTGAGTCTAATAAACAGAAACCAGACAGTAAATGGGCTAGCTGATGACCCGGGGGCCTCCCGTCACCCTGATGGCTAGTACCAGTAATTGACACGCCTGTACTGTCCCAGGAGAGGAATCTTCGCCCATCACATACTAGAAGTGCCCATTGTCTGCATTTTCCCAGGTGTGAATTATGCTTTGCACCCTTCATGGGAAACTTGGCATTCAAAGCCATTTTTCCTAATTGGCCACTTGAGACCAGGAAGAAGCCTACGTGACCCAAGGGGTATAAAGATGGGTTTAGTAGCCCACCCCATTTGAGCTCCAATCATCTACACCTGCTGGCAGGTATTGGTTGTCTCCCGAGGTCTGTGGGACGCCCAACCTCGCCCTACTTCTTCCCGAGGGATTGAGAGAAAGATGCTGGCCACGCCAAGTCTGGAACGCAGGGGTGAGAATATATACCTGCTAGGTGTCTATTTTGCATGCATTTAATAAGAGCTCAGAGAACCAAAAGGGTTTCATGGTACCTGTAAGTGAATTATTAGTGTAATTTCTGTCCTGTCCTTTGTAGTGGCTGTGTTAACTGTGACACAGTAGTAGCATTTAATAGCTAAGTTTACCCTGTAACAATAAAATAGTAACTGTTTAAGCTGTGACCTGACTCCTTCAGTTGCTGTAACAGAACCAAGCACAATTTTAAAAAGAACTCCAGCCGGTCATAAGGGACAGATATAGGGAGAGCTTGAGCGTTGGATCGTGTCGCTTCCATGGGACAGATCCGTTGGGGCATCTCTCAGCCTCCCCAGGCTGCCCGCTACGAAGGGATCGTGTATCCTAGCAGTCAAAATCTGAGGTGTAATAAGCTCTCCCTGTAAACTCTGGGGCGTCTGTCGGCCTGTTGGCTGCCCGCCGCGAAAGGATCCCGATCCTAGCGGTAAAGACACGGACATTAAACTCCTCGGGGCACCCGTCAGTCTCACCTAGACTGCCCACTGTGACGGGGCCTTGTGTCTCAGCAGTTGAAGACTCGGGTGTAACATACACACATGCACTGCCCTGACCACCGGCTGACATATGGTTAACCCATGCTGCTATAATCCCCTGGCCTCTGTATCCAAACTTGGTGGCTAACTTGTGCCTAAACATCCACAGTGGTGTTTTTAGTATACTAGCTTAAGTAAAGCTAGCCCATATCTCTCTGCCCAGCCTGAGAGACACACTTCCAGCAGTAGCATAGACATATCTCTAGAGACTTAGAATATACAAATGGCCATACAGGGTCAGACAAAAGGTCCATCTAGCCCAATATCCTATCTTCTGACAGTAGCCAGTGCCAGGTGTCTCAGAGGGAATGAACAGAATAGGTAATTATCAAGTGATCCATCCCCTGTTGCCCATTCCCAACAGAGGCTATGGACACCATTACTGGACTCCAGATGGTAAAGGTACGTATCTTTGGTCCTTTGGAGAACTTTATAGAGTTTTGATTGTATTCCTCTGCCCTTTGACGATTGGCTTTTCACTCACACATTCTTCTTCTTGGCATCTCTTTTTAGGCCAGCACTGGTATAGACACACTATGCAACTGGCATTAAAAAAAAAACCCACCACACACTGGCAAATGGCACAAGCTATTTCAGTGGCAGAAGTTGTCTTACTGACATAGTGCTTTGCACAATAGCACTAACATTGGTGTAACATGTTGCTCAAAGGGGGTGAAAATGTATACCCCTTGGCGACATAGACTTTACCAACACAGGTAGTAATGTAGACATGGACTTACTCTCCTCTTCCTTTCCTATCTCTCTCACCTGCCTTCACTTCAGTGTTCTTTCTCTTTTCCTTAGCCAATCCCTTCCTAAGCAAACCCACCTAAGGATGGAACTAATATCATGTTTGCCAGTGTCACGTTGTTCACTTTGCTGTGTTTTGTACATCCTTCTCCTATGCTGTGTCAGTCTTGTGTATCTGGACTGTAAGCTCTTCAGGACTGTCTTTTTGTTCTGTGTTTTTACAATGCCTAGAACAAGAGGCTCCTGGTCCTTGACTAGGAGCCATAGTTTTATGATAATATAATATTATTATTATTAGCTTCCTTTTCTCTTCCACAACTATAAAGTCATCAGTTCATGTTTCTTGTGGCCCACACATTTATAGAACACTTGTGATACTATATTATTACTATAAGCTTTGGGCTCAATTGTGTAAAGAATTTAAGCACATGTTTACCGCCTTTCCATTTCAAGAAAGCATTTAAACATTGCTTAAGTATTTATCTTAATTGAAATACTTTTCTGAACTAAGGCCCTTACCAACTTAATAAAATAATATTTCACAGTTATTTCTGTAATGAAACAGTCGTGCATAGTTTCTTCCCCTGCTCTCAGTTTATCAAGTTTTTTTCACTACAGAACACATCACACACGATTAAAAAACTTCAAGCTTCTGATTAGTCCCTTGCCTTCAATTAGACTACTCCTGTGAACAAAGTTATACTTGTGCATAAGTGTTGACAGGATCCATGCCTCTCTCTTTTCCTTGCAGCCTCTGAGTCACTAGTAATCTGCCTCTTTCCAACAGGTAGTTTACCTCTGAGCTTTATGAGTAAACTATGTTTTATGAGTAAAGATATGTTTTGCTGAAGAAATTACATAAATGTACTATACATTTCAAATTTTATGTATTTAAACAGCATGCCATTGTGATTAATTTCAAATGAATCATAAAGATGAAACTCATACTGGATTCTACTCACACAGACTCGCCCCGTGATTAAGCACTGATCAATTTTTCCATGATATACACCTATTTTTGGCTGAAAAAAAATCTGTTTTGCCCTGAATCCAGTCAGCTCTCTCTCACATGATTTAGCCTGAAAGTAATTTGAGGTTTTTTTGTTGTTGTTGGTTTTTTGTTTTGTAATTTACTTAAATCTAAAAAGAATCAACTATGATATTTGAAATCAACCCACCTCTAAGGGGAAAAGAGAAATCCTAGAACTAGGTTAAAGACATTTTGTTTTCCTATAATGAAAATAAAGAGAGGCAAAAAGGTGTCCTGTATAGTTTCCCACTTCTCCTGAGTTTATTGCTAAAGTTCATCTGCATTTTAGAAGAGTATGTGAATGTATTAATCCTTATCTTTATACTATGGAAATTCCTTGGAAGAAGGCCCCTTGTGTCCCTATGTCAGAGTGCTGGGAGTCAATAGCTGACCCAGCACTCTGGTCACTTAACCTTTAATTAGTTCTACCAAGAAAAGGCTTGATGGGGGAGAATGCTTAATTGCTGAAACAGACTGGAACTGATGAGCTGATTATCCCATTGATTGGGGAGGCTAGTGAAAAGCATACACTGTGTCTAGATTACATCCCTCTTTTGACAGAGGGATTTAATTAGGCACTTCGAAATTGCAAATGAAGCTGGGATTTGAATTTCCCGTGCTGCATTTGCATAATCACGTAATGGCGCTCTTTCAAAAAAGCGCATTTCAAAAGTAAAACCGCGGTCTAGACGCGGTTCTTTCGAAAAGGAAAGTCTTTTTCAAAAGATCCTGTAAACCCAATGGTTTAGACCACGGTTTTACTTCCGAAATGCACTTTTTCGAAAGAGTGCCATTATGTGATTATGCAAATGCAGCATGGGAAATTCAAATCCTGGCTTCATTTGCAATTTTGAAGTGCCTAATTTACATCCCTCTGTCGAAAGAGGGATGTAATCTACACGTACCCATAGTGAGGAGGGGCTAGCAGAGCCCATGAAAAGCTAGGTCACTGGCTCATGAGATTATTTCCTCTTCCTGGAGAAAGGGCTGAGGGTTGAAGAACATGAAGGTAGGAGGGATTGTCACAGAGACTTGTTGGTGGTAACATTAATAAAACCCATAGAGGTATTAACAAATAAGTTGTATCTAAGATTGTTTATAAGGGATGCCAGGTGGGAAAGGAGCCTGCCCTATCACAAGGCCACATCCTCCAAAATGTTGGTTGTACGGAATAAATGTCATCAGCCAAGCCCCTCACACACACACACACACACACACACACACACACACACACACACACACACACACACACACACACACACACACACACACACACAGAGAATATCCAAAGCCCCTCACACACACACACACACACAGAGAATATCCACCAAGCGATAGATGCACAGATTGCCAGAAAGATCAGACCAAACATTTCAGTGTGAGTCTTCCAATTTCACTCAGCACTTTATCATTCTGTTAACATGCCTTTTGGGGAGTGGAGTAGTGACAGGGGTATTGGGATTTTTTATACACTACATTATACTTCGCAATGAACTTTCTTTTGGGTGACACTTTATAATAATTGGCCTAATCTTTATTAATTCCTTTGGTGTTTGCCATACTAACATTAATCATGAGAGACTCATTCAGTATTAATTGGGACATCATATATACCTGCATCAGAATTCAATTGTAATTCAACATTAATTTGTTCTTCCTGCCAATTTTGATTTAAAATTGAAGAGATACATGCAAAAAACAAAAAAACAAAAAAAACACCCTCTTCTCGACAGTTCCCTACATCTCTGATGTGCTGGCATATTTGATTACATGATCACAAACATTATTTGTTCATTTGAATGATTCAGTTATAAATATTTTTACATGGTCTACTCAAAGTACAGCAACCTTCATTAAAATATTTACAATTGCTTTCTCTAATTAACATTCCCACATGTAAAAAAAGTGGGCCATCCCATAAACTCCCTTGTGGTCTGGTGTGGTACTGGGGTTATGCTTAGCCTTATTTTTCCTCAGTTAGGGCTGCTTGTTCAGATCAGGGCAAGAGGAAGCCAAGCATGCTAATTAATGTAAGCATGAGTCTCTTTAATGAAGTCCCAGGAAAGGAACACTTGCACTACATATAGTTCAGGGAACTGGCCAAAGATTACCTCCCTTTGCCAGCTGCCTAGTGTCTAGTCTCTGTCCTCCAGTCAGCTTTCCCTGTCTCTTTTAATAGAGGAGTAGGGAGACTTCTTGTTTATACCCAGGCTATATGTTCCTGGCTGTCCTTTAAGGGTGTAGCACATTTCTTTACACTGCAGTATTAGTGGCATTCTTAATACTAAGAAAACTGTAAAGTTATAGTGACTGCTACGTTGCAATTAATTTTTACTTTTATAATGGACCTCCAGAATGGAGAACTAGAATCTCAAGATAATCTTCAAACTTAGGTTTCTTTCATGTTCAGCATTCTGTACTACTTAACACCACTGAAATGGCCAACACCCTAAAAAGCATTTTTGATGATGGAAACAGAAAGAGAGATAGACTCATAGAACACTAGAACTGGAAGGGACCTCGAGAGGTCATCAAGTCCAGTCCTCTGCCTTCACAGCAGGAGCAAGCACCATCTAGATCATCCCTGATAGATGTCTATCTAACCTGCTCTTAAATATCTCCACAACCTCCCTAGGCAATTTATTTCAATGTTTGACCCCCCCTGAATGTTAGGAAGTTTTTCCTAATGTCCAAACTAAAGATAGCCTTGAATGGGAGCTTGGAGAGTTAGGTTCTCTGAAGTTAGGTTCTCTGACACACACTTCTTGTGTGACCTAGAGTCAGTCACTAACCTGTCTTCCCCTCCCCTCCCCTCCCCTCCCCTCCACCCACCCACACACACTTCTTCCTCCTGCCTCATTCTGTATCAGTTTTTGCCATCTAAAATGAAAAAAAAATGTATAGAATGTAGGACTTTTGGGCTTTCCAAAGGGGAGGAAGTGCCAACTGGGAATATCTATTTTCTGATCAAATACATGATCAAAAGTCTCCATAATAAAAAAGAACCCAGTGAATGCCTGCAAAAATATGTGAACAAATTTATGAGGAAGCCTCAGCAAAAACTTTAAAACTCCATATGCACATCTAAACTCAGCTCTCTCTGCTAACCTCTTTCATTCTCTAAAAAACTGCCATATATAATCTTCAATTATTTATAGCTATATATCAGAAAAGGAATAATTGTGTTTTAGGCTAGAAAGCTTTTATGCAACAGCAAAGTAAAATGATACGAAGAGTGAAGAAAGAGTTCTACAGTTTTGATTCCCCTCCTATAAGCACTTATGATAAATTCTTTCACTATATCCAAATACACTATTACAGCTTTAAAATGGAGAACCTGGTAAACTTAAATTTAACAAAACAAATGATTCTGTAGTTGAAAATACATTCAATTTCTCCCTGTACAAGAAACATGCGCTCTCTTGATTCAATAAGCATATTCCTAAATAGATTTTAAAAGTACAAGGTAGATGGATGAGCTACTTAGATACTGAGAAATAATCACGTGGGGAAGTGATATGGGATACAATTTCCAAAAGCACCCAGATATTTTGGAAGGACAAGTCCCATTTTCAAAAGTGATTTAGACACTCAGGAGCCTGTCTCCTATTGCTTTTCCATGAAACTTAAGCTCCTAAGTGCCTAAGTCACTTTTAAAAATGGGATTTAAGATAAAAAAAAAATCACTTAGACCCTTTTGAATATTTTCCTGTTGTTCCAGCATTCAACTTTAGAACATTAAAAACACTGCATCACTTCTTACAAAGTCCCACAAATAATCTACACTACTCTTTGTAATATCACCTGATTTTTCTTCTCAGTGCCAAATAGCAAGTGGTACTTATACACATGGTATAACAGAGACCCATGAGGCGCCCTATTGACAAGCTAAGTATATTTCATGCATAACAAATTTAATCCATATGATTCAAAATTATGTCTACTCCATATCATTAGTGACCCTCACACAAGATGCAGAGTCAAACACAAATAAAATGTATTTATATTGCCCTCCTCCTAGCCAAGGACAAAATAGCTCTGCAATGGACAACTATTCTATCAATCTAGGCATGATAATAGGTACAAAAACTGCAGCTACATCAGAAAAATCATACTGAGTAGCAAAGAGTGAAGACTCGTTCACTACATCTACACTTGGAGCAAGGTATGATTCCCGGGTCAAGTAGTCATACTTTTATCAAGCTAGTGTTCTAAAAATACCATAGCAAGGAAGCCCAGGCAGTGGTGAGTGGTGGCATGGGATAGCCACTCCAAATCTGTATCCATAGAGTCTTGATAGGCTTATAGTCAGCATGGCTAGCCCATGCCATTGCTTGCTGTTGCTCATGCTACCATTGCTATACTACTATTTTTAGCACACGTCAGTTTCATAAGAGCTGGCATAAGTCTGCATGTTCAATCTAGGAATTATTCACCTATCTCCAAGTGAAAACAATCATAATTTTAATTTTTTTGAGAAAATACTACTGAATGTTGTTACAGTAAAGCATAGTGATTCTTCAAGAAAATTGCATTTCACACCATTCCACACAATTAGAACACTTTGCTTCTTATTCTTTGTAGAATTCTTATCACTTCATGCTTACAGCTAATATCACTTTACTAAGAAAAGGTAAGTACTATTATCATCATTACTTTAGAGATGGGGAAACAGAGGTTCAAAGTGGCAAAGCAACACTCCCAAAGTCACATAGTAGGCAGCAGACTCCAGATCTCCTGAGTTGCAGTGCTCTCTCATCTAAACTATTCTGCTTCAGTAAGAACAAACATCCAGGATGTCATGTGGGAGCCAAAAGTATTATTCTTGGGCCCTCGACTGTGCAGTGCATATTGAATGTTGGAAGCTGTAATACTCTTTTCCCCTATCCAGGTATCCAGTGAGAAGAAACAGTCTGAGAGGAAGGGAAAAAAAACCCTTATCATACAAGCATAAAAATGATTATGGCATTGCATGCTGCATGCCTCAGTACTTAAGATTATTTGACTGTCACCTAGATATTCTAAGTGGTCAAGAATCACATACCTATTGTGTATTTGCAAATGGCTATTTTTTTAAAATTAGTCATGCTTTGTTTGCTTATATTTGTTTTGCTTAAATGATTTTAATTACCATAAATGAAAACTTAAAGATACTTATAAAAAAAAAATCAACAAAACAAGGCTATTCATTATCTGCACCAAAGGAGTATTAATTCAATAATATTTGTGAAGGGCTTGGAGAACCTTAAAGGAAAGTGCAAAAGGTCTTGATCAGGTGAGCTAAAAAGATACTGTACATGAGAGATGATAGCAGGAGACAGTGCATTAGCATTGCCAGCAAATCTGTCACTCAATAGAAAACAAAAGAAGAGGAAAATAAAGAACAAAAATGTGCTGTCTGAGCACAAGCTTGTAGTCCCAGTGAGGGATTTGGATGATGTCACAGGCTACAGGGAAAGGGCTTGAATGGTTTACAAACAGCAGGCAAACTCGGACACTGAAATACATCTTAAGCATGTAATCTCCCATCATGTGGCATTATGCGGGAAGCCACTTGATCTTGGAGGGGACAGGGATCAGTCTCTTAGAGTGTGCTGTTGCGTTAGCAGGAGATTACTGTGCACACAGCAGAAAAAGAAAAGGACTGCTGTGCACGTAGCTCAGGAGAGAAAGGTGGTTACGTATCATGAGCCATAGGAAGGAAAAGATCCACATACGCACAATGGAAGGAACGCATGAGAAGCCCAGTGACTAATTTCAGGGCTGTTAGCATCAATAATGATCATTTGTTTAAAGTTAAAAATCACAATAAAACAGTGGAGAAAACAGTGAAAATTGAAGGTAGGAATGAAATATGAAAGAGGAAATGTGTGTTATTTATAAAAATGTTTTAGTTGACTTTTTTTAAAAAAAGAGATAATACAGAAAACTAAGCATTTACAGTTCATGGTCAGTTTGTTAACAATAAGGGCAAGATGCATGATTGGTTCAAATATGCAAAAACTTTTGTGCTGAACTGATCTATGAGTGAAGTCTTTAAAACTAATTTGGATAATCTGACTCCATTACTTTCACTAGGTCTAAGTCTGTGCCATCATTTTTCAGATCAATACCTAAGGATGTTTCCAAGGCATCACAATATTCTTTTGGCAGGGTTACAAATAAGAAAGTGCCTTCTTTAAAATTCCTTGCATCTGCTGTGACTAAGGTAGATTTTAGTCTTTAAATCCTTTAGGACTTTTACAGGAATAAGAAAGAACTGTTCTCCACTGTATATTTAAGATAACAAAAAGTGGATGGATGCATTTCATAAGGAGGATCATCTTTTTAGATCCTTTGCCTTTTCCAACAGATAAAAATTAGTGATATACATGACAATGGCATCACCATATGCATGCATAATTCGTAACAGAATGAATGGAGACATATTCCAGAAGTCACTGAATTATATGTACCAGACATATGCAGAGCCAGATACATATTTTTAAAACACTACATGAATGAATAAATGTTTTGAGCATTTAGGCTTGGTTATCACAGTTGTTCTGAATGCTCTTTTGCCATCTTGCCAGTACGGCCTCAACTGAAAAATGGCTATTACCCCCCCTCCCAAAAAAAATGCATTCTTACTTATTTGGGGACTTTTTCAGCTATTCCCCATCTCTGATATTCTGTGAACCATTTCTCAGTATTTTTGTTACATTCATTAAGTTTATTTATATATAACACCCACTTTGGCTCAGAAAGTGTTAGGTCTATCTATTTTTGTAAGACAATGCAATGGCTTTAATATTGTAGCTGGATTCTGGGACACTCTCTCATTATTACTTCTTGATTTATTGACTACATTTGACAAGATCAACCATAGTGTATATTTAAATAATTGACAAAAATACTATTAATCTTGTGGGCAATGTATTTGCATGATTTGTTTCCTCTCTGCCAGACTGTAATCAATTTCTTAGGTACATCATTCATTATTCTGATTTACTCAGGTGTGGTCCAGTGTACCTTCAGGTACAGTTTTGCATTGGATACCCATGACTGTGTCCTCTCTCTAGCTTGTATAGCTTCCATTACTGCCAATTGAACTATTACTGTTACACCACTGGGATTAGCTGCCATGTGACCAACCTTCAGCAAGTAAAACCAGGGATAAGACAAGATATGCTTTTATTAGTACAAATGTGACACCCTAAGCAAACACTGTTGTATGCAAAGTTCTTTTGCTTCAAAGAGCAATATTGCTAAACTGAGTTATGGACTGGAATCTGATTTTTCCCCTCTGTATTGGAGGCTTGGATTACTTGAACTAAAGCAGAGTTATCAACGGGAGTGTTTCCATTAACTTTCATGCACTTTAGATCAGTCATATAGTGCCTTTCATGGTAAAGTGATTATTATCCTCCCTTATGGGACAATGGCTCTTATTCTAGGAAAACACACAGAATATTGTAGCTAGAAAATGAGATCCTGAAATAGAGAAAATTAGGAAATATAAAGTTAAAGAAATTATGTATCATCCCAGAATATGGACATGAGGTTACATCCTGACTGGATGTACTGAAGTCACTAGCACTCCTCAGTCTTGTAGGTTGAAAAATACATCAGTATTCCCTCCAGTTTAGCAGTTAGACCTGAGGTGAGATTGCAAAGTCCATTCCTAGCTACAGTAACTGGGACTATTAGTTGCAAGAGGAACTGCAAAAGCAAAACAATTTTCAAAAACATTGTCAGCACTTGGTTTGCAAATAAAAACAACTGGTTTATTTTGAATGGGCACTTAACCAACATAATAAAAAACAACTAGTCAATAAACATTAAGGAAAAAGGTACTGTACAAGGCAAACCATTAATCTGCCACTCCACTTAAAATATAGCTATCCATTTAGTCTATGTATTAAGGGCAGAGTGTTAGGGCCTGAGCTTTTGACCACCGAAATCAATGGGATGTAAAGCTACAGAATATTTCCGTCTAATAATAAAAATTGCAAACAGGGCAAGTGGCATTAGACAATCAAAACTACCTATTTAAAGAGAAAAAGATGAGTGTCAGTTACAAAAAAAAACCCCAACAAAACAATCTGCTTGCTAGCAGTCTCTTGAACAAGTCTGATACATTCTGAAGATCCAAGCGAAAGGTCTCAGAGTGAAATTACGTGCACATATTAGTTAAGGTAGACTAATTTATTCCAGTTGGAAACTTGCACAGAATAAGGTCCCTAAGAGTTCCCACACATACTCATTTCCCTTAATTAAGCAGAACAAATTCTAGAACAGGTCAAAATATGGGGGAAAAAATTACCAAAATATGGAGAAAAAAATTTTCTCCTTTTTTATTTGCCAATTCTACTGACCTTTGCCTAGCATTATTACTCCCTGGTTTCTCCGTCCAACAAAGGCCCATACATGCTAACCACATTTGCTTGACCCCTCTTCCCCACAAAAAAGCCCCAACTGCTTCTCCACCCGTATTAGTGTCATATCATGCCAAGCAAGCAACCAAACTGCTCTTAAAATGTGTCTGTTGTTCTGGCTTACAACCAGACTATCAAAAGGCACTGAGATACTGAGTGCTGTGGTCCAATATAAGATCAACACCATGAGTGTCTGGATCAACAGATGTGTTCCACTATATTTCAAGGGTATATACTAGCAACGATATTAAACAGTGTTACTAGGGACTACCTAAATTCAAGTTGAATTTGTCAACTACTATATGACTAGACTTGCAAAAAAATTTGTTTCTGTCCCCAAATACATTTTTTATTGAAGTAACTTGATCATAGGTATGTTGAAACTCTACCTATTGCATCACTTACCATTTGTCTCAAAATACATTCTCTGTAGCAGGATGTGTGCCTCAGGATAGACACAAGTGAGCACCTAGCCATACATTCACTTTAAAGTAAGCTTTGTTCCATATTTCAACCAAAAGCATCATGAGCTTTTTCTACATCTCAAGAACTGTGTCATTTGCTGTTCTCTCCCCCACATAGCCTGCTGCTTGCTCTTCACCCGAATTGCTGGGGGCAAACAATGAAAAGATAAACTTCACAATTTGAAGAGGAAAAATATACATTCTACTACAAAAAATATATCAGAAACAAGATTAAAAAAAAACCTCAAGGGAACTTGGCTGTAACAACATATAAAAGCCACACAACATCCTGAATAATGGAGAAATGCAGGTAGAAAATACCAGCTGACTTACAAAAAAACCAAACAAACAATAGTGAATTCAGGTGCTCATAATATAAAGTTAATACCTTTGATTAGGACCACGCATAATAGCAGAGAGTACTTCCCCACGCAGCTCTGCTACTGCAAGTCTCTGAGTAATCCAGTACTTCCCTTTTCCCAAGCAGACACTGATCACTGGTTATAGCACAAACCACACAGTTAACTTTACTTGTGAGCTAAAGTGCATTTGCACCTGGGACTTTTAACAGTTAAAGTCTAGCATGAAATAACACAACAAATGTCAATGGTTACAATACAGTGCTCACCTCCATAATGAGGTTCAAGAGACATTAAATATCTACAGTTAAATTAATTTTTACAGTTGTCTCAAGTAGATTACGCAGGGACTACAGAGTTCGAGAGGCGTCCACATTCATGTTGTTGTTCCACTGAAATCAATGAGCTGGGGTTAAATGTTTGATTCCCAGCAAATACACATAGAAATAGTGTGAAAGGCCTTAAACTACATTTGCTGACAAATAATGTTTTAAAACATTCTGTGCAGATAGTACACATGGAAGGTGTTCTCATAAAGATGAACAGTTTTAAAGATCCTGAAATACTTTCATAGCATGCAGAGATGTGTACTTCAGTAAGGGAGACTTTCCCAATACCTTCATCTTGTATGTTTCTTAAAAGAGAGGCACAGATCCTCAGCTGGAATACATTTTTACAGATCCATTTATTTCATTTACACTAGCTGAAGACCCAAAAGAGGACAGGTAGGTCCATTTGTACTCCAGTTTAAGGATGTTAAAAAGTGGGTAACTGACTAATTGTGTACTCAATACAAATTGTATAGAGTACACAATTAGTCAATAAGGGGCCCTGCTGTGGCTCTGCAGTGTAAATGTGGTAGGAGCCCAGCTCCTACTACATTTAAACTTCAGAGCTGCAATGGGGGTGGGTCTGGGACCTGGCGCGAGCCGGGACTCAGCAGTCCCAGCTTGCATTGGGTCCCTGACTGTTGCACCTCTGCTTTTTAAATGTACAGGTTGCACCTCCCTTAATTGGGACTCTCATATCCAGCAGCATCCCTGGTCATGCTGGACCATGGATTTGCTCTTGGATGAGAGAACCCCGGAGCAGCAGGGCCAGCAGCTGGGAGCCCCGTGAGTCTGGTGGTGGCGGGGCTGCAGCAGCCAGGGCAGTAGTGGTGCTGGGACAGCCCAGGTGGTAGTGGACTGCCATCTGGGCTGCCTACCATCTAGCAGTAGGGCTGGGATCATAGCTTCCCAGGAGGGGAAGCCTGGCTGGGGCCTCATCAGCCCAGCCAGTGACCAGGCCATAATATTCTGGGTGGTAGCAGCAGGTCTGCAGCTGCCCCGGAGGTGATGGCAGCATGACTGGGGCTGCCTGACTCCCAGCAGCAGGGCCAGGGCTGCAGCCGCAGCAGCCCTGGATGGGGAGGCCAAGCTGGGCCGCGGCTGCCCAACAGAAGCAGCACAGCTAGGTCCATGTGCTACTGGGAAGTGGGGCTGAGGCTGTGGAGGCAGCAGTCCAAGAGGGGAAACCTGGCTGTGGCCACAGCAGCCTGGCAGAAGCAGCATGGCCAGTCACACACCGCTAGTGGAGTCGGGGCTGGAGCTGGCCAGCAGGCAGTCTGGCTGAACTGAAGGAACCAGCAGCATGGAGGGGCAGCGGGATGAAGGGCTAGTGTCAGAGGACCTCCTGTTGTACAGCAAATTCTCTCATCTGGGGCCGGTCAGGTCCTAGGTGTCGGACCAGGGAGGTCCAACCTGTAGAAAGAGCCATCCCCCACTATGGCTCTGCCTTTTAAATGTAGTAAGAGCCAGCTTTTGTAGTACTGAGGCGGTTCTTACTACATCTAAAAAGCTGAGGGGCAGCGGTCCAGGATCCAGCACAAGCCAGGACTGCTAAGTCCTAGCTCATGCTGGATCCTGGACCGCTGCGCGACTGCACTGCCTGTTCCTCCCCCGCCCCCCCATGGTGGAAATGGTGCTGGGGGAGCCAGCTTTTAAATTGGCTTCCTCCAGCACTGGCTCCTCCTCTGCTCCCTTGCTGCCTCTGATATAGAGACAGCAAGGGGAAGGGAAGCAAGTAGTTGAGTAGTGACTTGACTTGTCGCTTACATCCCTACTCCAATTGGGCTTGGCTTGGCAAGTAGGCCAGAGGCACTTAGGGGTACAGGTAGTACCTCTGAGCACTGACCTGATCTAGGAGGAGCAAGACCTCCCTAATACATGACGACTCCTGGTGCCCCACGGGGTAATTGTGTCTCTTTACTGCCTTCTACTTGGATTGATGGCTGAATACACAACTTGACCTTCTGACCTCCGAGCACACTAATTCCCCAGTGTTCTGCAAAGAGATGTCAATGAAGGAAAATGGTCAGACCTACTGCGATCCACTTATAGTATGCTCCTCTCCTACTTCCTTAAAACCCCTACAGAAGTGCAATTGAGCAGAATGTACTATGAGCAAATTCCTATTAAGACATGCTGTAGATGCCATTTGCTTCTTATTCAGTCTACCATAGCAATCCAGTTCTCCTTGATTTTCCAATATTGTATTTTCATTCTGGTTTAAACAAACAACCAAAAAACTGAGTTATGACTGTTGCGATTCACTGTGCCCAGCAAAAACATGCCCATTGACTTCAGTGGGTTTAGGATTAGGCCCTAGATAACCTAACGGGTGTTTTCCAGCTCTGACTGAATATTCTGTGATCTCAAAAAATATTCAGGTGAATACTGATGTACATTAAAAAGGTGTGTAACGTAACAAGGTATGTAATCTTAGTTTAATGATGCAATGATAGTTTGAGACATTGTGTTCATGAAACTTAGCTTTTATTAAAGATTCCAGTAAAATTTCCCGATTCTCAATACCTGCCCTAAACTGCAGTGACAAAGAGTTAATGGACTCAGTTTTACTGAATAGACTTTGCTCATGTAAATAGTAGAATATCACCCACTTCCCAAGAGTCCTATGCAAATATAGCATGCTTAATTTCCATGGTCTTCAGCAAACGTGGCACAGCAAGGTACTTTTGCAGCTAATTAAAGTGGTATATCTATTGACAATGAAGATTACATTTGCAAAATGTGTATGATTTCATGACAAAGATTTGGAAATTTATGGCTAGGAATATAAAAATGGTGCTACCCACCAATTATAAGTTATAACAAAGATCAGTTTTGCACTTGCTTCACAATAGTAACCTGAGCTAAATCAGGCCGCTACTAGATAGCATTTGACCAGTGAATTCATATGACACATGCCAGGATGCTCTGCTTAAGAACTGAACTGATATGCTCTGGGGATACAATTACTCTATGATTCCAAAGTATGTAACCTTGCTCTGTTGAGAAGGGTTTCACCCAAAGAGAAATAAAGAGAAGTGATTCTTTCACCATTCTAGCAGGGCAATTATTTACATTCTGGTTCACGGCTGTTACTGTGTATTCCCAGAAAGAGCATCTGTCTGTTTTGGAAATTCATTTAGGAGTGTAAAAACAGAACTGGGTGTTTTTTGTTTTTTGGGGTCTTTTTTGCAAATGTATATGACCAGTTAATGAAAAGCATTAGCACTGCGACATTTTGCACAGATTTTAGCACCGCAATGTTTTCCAAAAGCGGAATAGAGTATATTGATGCAACTACTAAATGTACATTTCCTCTTAGAGGGGCCACGTATTTTTTCTGAAGGACTTGTGGTCATCCTCAAGCATATATTTATCCCTGTGGAAATAGAGAAGTATAAGGGCTTGCTTATGTATGGATGTAGGAGAATAAAACACATCTGTATAACTTAAAACCAGTTCGGTTGTTTCATCCCATTCAGGAGCACTTTACAAGCAATTACTCTCAACATGCATTCGAGATTCCATGTAGATGTTTGAGCCATAATTCATGTCTTCTCTTCAAAGCCTAGTTAGAGGGGCTTTGCATGGACCCTACACAGAAATTAGACAAGAGAGACTTCTCTCTCAAATCCACAGTGAATCTCCCCCAAAGCGACTCAGTGCTCACTTTAGCAATAGCCATAGCCCCCTATAGTCTGTCCCTCCATTCCCACATGGTGCTTGGTTTGCGGCCAGTGAATCTGCACAGCTCATGTATCTCTTCACCATCCCCCAAGCAAACACCCCTGCAGGCTACCCTGAAACCCACTTCCACAGTTTCCCCTCCCGGTCTTCCCATTTCCTGCCCACTTCCCTGTACAGCACAACTGCTGTTATTCCACTCTGATTTGAACCTCCTAGGACCACAGATTATGACTGAGTCAGGAATTTTACCCTAAGGCCAGACTGTTTACATGGCTTGAAACTGCCTCTCATTCTAGTGGATACAGCCACTTTTTCCAGTGGGCCAGCAAACACATCTAGTGGTTGTACCCACAAGGTGGATGTAAGAAAATAAGCTACTGAGGCCAAGGTGGAAAGATCTGGGATCAGATTCAGTCACTGGTGTGATTGGATACTGTTAGGTTTTACCACCCAACAAAACCCAACCATATACAGGCAGCCTGAATGATTTGTTTCAATTAAAGTGAAGCAAAACTAAAATGTTAAAGTAAACTGCTAGACTGTATAGCGTGAGCCACTGCCAACATCCTGCATCATTTATCCTCTACAAAATGGCAACTGTAGGTAAGCAAATGCATTCAAAGTTTAAAGTCACAGCATGCAGAAAATAATCTGCTATAGAAGCTACCAGCTACATACATCACAGCAGCAAATCCGCTGAAGCCAATGGTGTTCTGTCTGCTTAATAATGATGGCATTTGGCATTTCTACAGACACTTCCATCTGAGGCTCTCAAAGCACTTTACAGTCATTAATGAAATTGCTTCCACTACTCACTTTACTGAGGCACACAGAACTCTGACATGGTCAATAGTGATGGAAGATACCATTAAAACCCACTTTATCCCAGAGCAGCTTGAAAAAAATCTGGTTCTCACTTCACAAAACTTTAATCCAAAGTTCCAGAGACTTCTATACTACAAATATTGGCTGAATTTCAGATTTTTTCCTCTGTTTTTTCCCCCCTAAAGGGTAGATTTAAGCCAATTTAACAGCCCCCTGATTTCAAGTGAAGAAAAATCCAGTATATTTCATCTCTTTACTTACCGTAACCCCAAGTAAGTTGCTCCTTTGATGAAAAGAATCATTATGAGTACAAAAGTTTCTCAGACAACTGTGAGGCAAGCCTTAGTAGGATTAAAAAACTATAATAAGATAACGGCTCAGAAATCAATAAACAAACATCTAATAGTGTAATGCACACCACTCAGCTTTTCTCTGTCAGGTGAAACATTTCTCAGTAACTGAATTTACTGCTGATCCTTTTGGAATGCTGATGAGCCACACAGCTGCCTGGGATTAAAAACAGGAAGATGATTCTGAATCATTTTACTATTTAATAAACAACAGATAGCTAATATTAAAAGTCCTGTTGCTATGGCTCCTTAGCTTTTTATCTAAAAAGGACTGTAATGAATTTACAATTCAGTCAGTGGCTGTCTACATTTTACTTACCAAAACATTTCAACTCTCTGGTGGACGCATTTAATTACATAGAAATGTAGGATTATAAAGGACTTTGACAGGTCATTGCATCCAGCCCTCTGTGTTGTGGCAGGACCATGTAAACCTAGCCCATCCCTGACAGGTGTTTGTTCAACCTGTTTTTAAAAACCTCCAATGATGGGGTTTCCACAATCTCCCTTAGAAGCCTATTCCAGAGTTTAACTACTCTTACAGTTAGAAATGATTACGTGTCACCCAATTTAAATGGAACAACTGCATAGTAAAGGAAAAGAGAGCAGGCCTTTGACAAGTGCACACTGAAAGCCCTTGGGACTGATTCTCATCTTACTTATTGTTGCTTTCACTTCTGTGTAACCCCATTCTTTAGTGTGATGGGACAGTTAACCCCCTTGGTAATTGGGTTGGGAATTGCAAGCAAAGCAAAATGACATAGGTGCATCTCAGTGTATGTCTCCACCGTAATCAAACAACTGCATCTGGCCCCTGTCAGCAGAGAGATAAAATTGCAGTGTGAATGTTCAGGCTGGGGCTGGAATCTGAGACTCTGTGAGGGAAAGGAGAGCCCCAGAGCCTGGATGTCTGCATTTCTGTTTTAAAACCCCACAGCCTGAGTCCTGCAAGCCTTAGTTTGCTGACTCATGCTGGCTACAGATGTAGTGTAGATGTATCTCCTCCTCAAAAGGAATTTTTTTAAGGAAAGAGGAAACAAGGAGGATGAAATTGGTGTGATTTGTACAACCTCTGTCTATACAGTGGACACCCATTCAATCTGTGAACTTGTGCCACAGAAAATGTAATTCTTTAGCAAGTCTATTTGCTCACCAGATGTCCCATTAAGCTGCTCCCTGCTGATATCATTTCTATAGGAAAGTTTCATTCCAGCAATTAATCACATTACTGTCCATTACATTTGAAAATGGTGGGGGCGGTCCTCAGCCACTGTAAATTGGCAAAGCTGAACTGCAGTCAATAGAGTTGTGCTGATTTACACCAGCTGAGGATTTGGCCCAGGAAATTTGTTCTTTAGCTATACATTCCTTGTATATTGTGGCAGAGTGCCCGCCTTTTGCCTCAGGGGTCCTGTGCTTCTAGGTGGTTACTGCATGCCTCAGAGGTTCACTGTGACCCTCAGTGTAGCCTCTCTCCCTTTCTGGAGGCAGGGATCACAGCTTTTTTAGTAGAAATGTGAATGGTTAACCAGTAAGCATCACCCTTAACAGTTAATGCTTATAGATTATGGTTAACCAGTGGCCTGGTGAGGCTGGATCAGCCTCCCCCACAACTCACCCTGCACTCACCCTCATTTAAGTGGTTAAATATATCATTTAATCAGTTAGCTGTTTAAATGAGTTCAGAGGGGTAGCTGAGTTAGTCTGTAACTGGAAAAACTTAAACATTGAATAGTCTACCAGCAGCTTAAAACTAACAAAATATGTAGATGGTATCATGAGCTTTCATGGACATAACCCACTTCTTCAAATCAATGGAGTTATTAAAGGTCCAGTTCCAAAATAAATGGGGGGGGGAGGAAGTCAATTAGAGCGTTCATGTTACATGAAGCTGATAGAAAGGTGCAAATTGTTCTTAAGTACCCATTGTTTGTTTTTTTAAATCATTAGGATGTGGAAGGTAGTGTTCTATCCAGGTAATGTCTTTATTCATATCTTTGTAATGGGTCCCAAACCTGTAAATGAAGTTAAATTCCATGGCTTTCCTGCGTATTTGGCTTGTGGAATTGGCCTGAAACAACATGGTGACTTTGAGAATCACTAATGAGTGACTGGACTAGTTAAAGTATACTCCAACAGGTTTTTGTGTGTTGCCTTTTTGGATATCAGGATTTGTGTCCATTAATTCTTTCCTGTAGAGACTGTCCAGTTTGGCTAATATACATGGCCGAGGGACACTGCTGGCATTTGATGGCACAGATCACATTAATGGATGTGATATACTCTGATGTGGTGGCTGATGCGATTGGGTCCAGTGATGAAATCACTGGTGTAGCTGTGTGGACAGAGTTGGCACTGGTGCTGATTGCAGGGGTGCATTCCTAGATGATTATGATGGAGGTGAGCTGTGTGGTTACTGGAAAGAATTTTTTTCAAGTTAGGGGGTTGTCGGTAGGCGACGATTGGCCTTTCCCCCACAGCCTCTGAGAGTGAGGGGTCATTTTCCAAGATAGGTTGTAGATTGTTGATAACGTGTTGGAGGAGTGTAAGTCGTGGACTGTAGGTGATGACAAGTGGAATTCTGTTGTTTTCTCTTCTTGGCCCGTCTTGGAGTTGTTCATGCCAAGTGGTTTCATCACTGGACCCAACCACATCAGCTCATCCTCCCAGCTTCTCCTTATTTCCAACTCTAGCTCCCTACCCTCCCTGAAGGGGAGCCTTTAAAACTAGTCCTAGCAGGTTCGTAATGGGATGAGGTGTTCTGATGAGACTGTCTCTCTTAATCGCCTCTATAATTGGCTCCAGTACATTCCTGATTGCTCTAGAGCAGCCCTTGCCGTGGTCACTCAGGAGATAGAAAACTACTCATCCAATGGCCCGTATATTTACCTTCTACCAGATTACTGCAGCTAGCTGGTCTGGGTCTGTGACAATATATTCAGTTAAGAGAGCCGCATTATGAAATTTGAAATGATTTTGAATGGAGGCAGAGATGAGGCAACATTCACTAAAACAATCTGATTGGGTGCAGTCAGTCAACAACCAACAATGGAGAGGTAAACAATGGTCTGAAAGCAGCAGCCAGATTCTGTCTTTGCATTCTGTCTAAGCCATACTCTCACCTCAAACTGCTTGTACCAGAGTTGCGTGACTAGATCATTTTAAACACACCAGAAGTGAACATAACTAATAAGAAAAAAAAAGCAAGTCTGATGTTTTTACAAATGAAGTCATGGCCTAGTTTTACTTCCCGACCTCGGGCAAGTGATTGACACTGGAGCAGACTGTGACCTGCTTAGACTGGTTTAGTGTGTCAACTGCCACCTGGTTTTATGTCACTGAACATGTAATGAAGCTCACTAAATACGGCAGAGCTAACCTAGAACAATGTGGCAATCTCAAGCTATATTTCTGAGGTTGATTTCTTTTCAAATAAATTTAAATACCCAACCTGAATCATTCATTGTGAAAGTCTGTATACGCTTCCCTGCACTATCAAGAAGGATTAAGGCGTCTAGCTGACTACTTGATGCCACTTTGTCTTGCTTTTGCTTAATTGATCTTTTGGGGAGCTGAAAATCTTTTTTCATGCCAGAAACCTTAGCTTTACATTATTTTATGACACAAAACACAGCTCCTTTTAACAAATGAATAAAGTTACCATTGCCAGTCTCAGTAATCAGTTGATGTTGATGCTTTTGAGTAGTGACCACTTAATATTAAAACAAATCATCTTTTATTAATAGAATTAGATCCATGTCAGGAAGTAGTGATCCTACTATATGCTTCTCTGACCACTAGAGGAATAAATTGTAACTGATAAACACAGGATGATTCGGCCGCATTTTTGCACTGCTCCAGGAACAGCTCTGAAAGATACAGTCCCAACCAGGGTTCTCAAATACCACTTTAATACCTCAACTTTGCCATTTTAAAGAGTTTGCCTATGAGGCAGGGTAACACACCCGACTGGGTGGCGATCCTAAGCACACTAAAGTGAGCACATTATCTGGTCTCTTTAGGCAGACCCTGCTGATATACTTTTAACATGGTGCTCTTTGAAATAGCACTACATTAAACTGCACTGAGGAAACCTCAGAGCACATAAGCTGGTCTAAATGGACCAATTCAAGAGCAACACATTACTGCTTTTTAGAAATCACAGTCCTGTAGAATTCATTGCTCCAACAGGTAGGCAAGCCCCAAGGCATTTTACAGTAGAACCACTTCTACTGTGAAGCAAGCAGGTTACATTCTCTTTCTGTGCAACTGGTACCTTTCAGTGGAAGTAAGAGAGCCAACAGGAAGTGTGGCGCTGCACAGCATCCCACAGAATGTGTGGTATAATAAAGATCTGACCCACTGCAGTGATGGCAAAACCCAACTTACATTTCCTGGCCTCAGTCAGGGTCACAAGCACAACAGGAAATCACTGAGTCACTCAGACAAACTTCCCGCACCACCTCCTGGCTTAAATAGCGTAGCTGGACTAATCAGTGGAGCCGGGTGATCCTCCAGTCAGGTCTCCCATGGGTGGTGCCTTGACTGTCGCAACAATGTTACCAGCATTTTCATCAGCCATTGGGGTGGATGCCAGGATGTAGTGACTGTCTGGGGATTCCCAGACTTAGGCTAAAGACCTGAGACAGACCAAACTGCATATTAAATATTGACCAAATCTTAGGCGTGTCATGCAATACTGGCTTTGTCATCCATGTTTCTCTTCAGTACATGGTTTCCATTGCTGGATATTCACCCTGGGCTTTGTTCAGTTTAAGCTTCTTTTTTTACAATTTCTACTGCTCTGCACCATCGTTCTTGATTGTGCTGTGCTGCCTCAGATTAGGGTGTCAATAAAAGGCACTTTCATGCCAAGAGGCCATCTAGCATCCGCAACTACTGCCACTATCAGACATATTCCAACAACATATTCCTCAATATCTGCCAAATAGCATATTCAAAATGCAGATGTTGGAGTTTCTGCATCCAGAGGAATCTGCCAAAATCCTACCATCACATTTAATTTGCTAAAAATGTGGCTTCTTTCATCCCAGAAAACATTTCAGTGCTGGAGAGGAAATAGAACCATTCTGTTTTAACGTAGTTATTTAAGCAGTGTCTGTGTGAACCCAATCTCTTAATTCTTCTGTTTTATGAACTCTTCCAGCTGCTATCACAAGTTTTTCTTGTGAGAAATTTTCATGTTCCTTTGCAGACAAAAGTTGTTTAGATATGGGCTTTGCTACAGACTCTTATAGAAAGAGATTGGTGTCTTGAAAGAACAAAACTCTGTGTGGAGTTTCAGTCTATATCACTCACTGAGTTTATGGAAGTGCTTGGACTGATATGTATATGGTCTGAGAGTGGAAGCTTGGTGATTCCTGGCTGGCTAAGTATTGGGTCCAGTGTTTCATTAAGGCTATGTCTAGACTACGGAGTTTTTCTGGGATACTCCACTGCATCCACGGAACGCGACTGCTCTTCCGACATTTTTTTCAGAAGAGCAGATGCGCTCTTTCGGAAGCCCTGTCTCCCTCATTTTACGAGGAAGAAGGGCTCTTCCAAAAGAGGAGGGTTTTTCTGAAATTTGGCCCAGTGTAGATGGGCCAAATTTCAGAAAAGCTTCTTCCGAAAAAACAATCGGAAAAAGGTATGCAAATTGCGGAGCACAATTTGCATACCTTTTTCTGATAAAAAGCAGCAGTCTAGACATAGCCTCAGAATAAATAAAATGTTTTGCCCCAACCTCTAGAAGCCATCTCTTGACCTTGACAAACTGGCTCTCAACTTGTGTCCCATCTCCCATGATAGGGACTGTCATGGAGAAGTTTGGTATAAGGCAATATTGGCAGATTCTTGATTCTTTAGATAATCAAGATCCTGGACAACCCGGTACAGTGTATAAACTGCACTGGTTGTATTAGTTGGTGATTGCTTCTTGTTTAGGTGTGGGAGGATTAATGTGGTAACATTGGCAGCAGTACATTTATACAGATGGCAGTTCTCTGACTCCATGGTGCCTGACTCAGCCAGAGCAGGAGAATAAATTACACAGGGCTTGTCTATATGGTATAGCAATACACTAGAAGGGCTTGAGGTGTATAGTGCACTAACATATTGTGTATCATATGGTCCATGTAGACCGTAGTGATGCATGCCAAAAAGTTCCTAGCACACTTTAATGTAGTGCTGCCTGAAACAGTAATATGTTAAAGTGCACTAAGGAACTTAGCTAGTTGTGAGGTAGTAAAACAAGGCTCAGATAATATGCATGTGTTGGGGAAGCATATGGTTTAGTTGACAGAACTTGTTTCTTTTCCCCCCTCAATGAAGGAGGGCAACCACTATTTGTAAAAAATGTGAGCAACTCTGGAATACTGGTAGATCCTGGGTTGGTCTTGAATGCCCCAGGAACAGCTAATGACCAGGGCACTTTTTTTTCCAATCTGTGCCTGGCAAAACAAGTGTGACTTTCTCTCTCCAATGATTGCCTTGCCGCAATTATTCATTCTTTTGTCACCTCAAGATTAGGTTACTGCAAAACACTCTGCATGGAGTTATGCTGATTCAGAAGCAGAAACCAGTGCTCAATGCTGTGGCCTGCTGATTAAGTAGAGTTGCACATTGGGAGTGGTGCACAGTAGAGCAATGCTAAAAGATTTGCCTTGGCTTCCAGAGATCTTTTGTGTGGAATTCAAGGTGTTGGATTTTAACCTGTAAAGTTAACCTTCACTCTCCTTGACATACTGCCACCACTGAAATCATCCCAGATGCTGTAGCTCAGTGGTCTCCAATCATTTTAAGCACAAGATCACTTTTTGAATTTAAGTCAGTCCAAGATCTACCTCAAACACAAATACCCCTACCCCGCCCCTTCCTCCAAGGCTGTGCCCCTGACCCACCCCTTCGCCGAGGCCCTGCCCTCCTCACTCTGTGAAGATAGGGTACAGGGGAGAGGGAAAAAGTGACATCAGTGCCCCCTGCCTCTGTCTCCCCCACCCTACACAAGCAGGTGGCTCCCAGGGAGCAGCTCTGGGAAGGAGCAGCAGGGCAGCGGGGAGAGGGGCAGCTGAAGAGCCAGCCAAACCAATCAGGATCACTTGTCAGAGGCTCCAAGATCTACTGGTAGATCCTGATCTACTGGTTGGTGACCACTGCTGTAGCTCATATAAATGAGACGATGCCACCAGCAGGGTTTCTCCATTTTGGAAATCACAGCCCCTTAGTCTGTCAGGGCCCGTATTTCTCAATCTTCAGTCAGTCAGCCTCTCTTCCTCTGCCACATTTTATCATCAGAAATATTATTCTGACTTTGAGGGGCATATCCCTCTTGACCAACACTAGCACCTGCCAGGAGAGCCCACTACTGGTCAGTCTACAGTAAACAATATGCTTGTGGATATTTTGCATCTATTTCACAGGTTGCTCATATTTGCCCAAGACTAATGGGGTTTTTCCCCCTCTTTGTAGGGCTGATCTAAAATAGTGTGGAAAAAATTAAAACCAAGACACTTTGTATTACTCATTTAAACCCCTTGATAGTTTTATAATATTTGACAGAAATCAGATTAAGGTTTTGTCAAACTAATTTGAAAATTTGAGTTATAGCAACTTTAAATTATAATAGATGAGTAAATTATACATTTTAATGCCACTACCAGTAAAGTAGCTTGAACTTAATCTGCCCTGCCACAGCAGGTAGATAGTATTACTGACATTAACGGTCTAACTGATTCATTGTAATGGGATTAAAGTTAAGGATGTTTACAGCATGAGGAGACTAATATTGTATTTTTATTAAAAACTTCAGAGCGGTATAAAATCTGTGTCACTTCAAAACAAAATTGGTCTATTGTCAGCAACAGAAAGTTATTTAGTCTTTCAATACATTTACAAAGATATTGTGAACTCTTTACATACACAGGCTGACATTTTGAAAAACAGGCTAGTTATGCTCCTAAACCCATTTATGGTAAATCAGGAGTGGATTTTAGAGTTAGAAAATGAGGTATGGTTTTTTCCGCTTAAACAATTTCAGATTACAAATCCTGTTGACTTCAAACTGTAAAACCTTATGGAGGTATATGGCTTGGATAAGGCATTTCAGTTTTCTGGGATCATGGATACTCAGCATATTGGAGAGGGGTATTGGTTGCAAATAAAGCAGCTATTTGGTTATCAACTCCTGAGGAACCCAGACTTCTTACCCACTGCCAACCTGCCACTGCTATGCTCAGCAAAGGCACTTGAACTGGATCTCCCTCATTATAAGTCCTGGTCCTGCTTTGGGTGGGGGAGAGGGGCCTGGACTCGATGACCACCTGTCATCTCTTCCAGCCCTAGGAACTCTATGATTGTATGATCTATAAAAAAAAAAAAAATAGGAGAATGGCTGGCAGGGTGTCAGAGTTCCAGGACACTGACCTTTGCTCCTCACCTGGGTGTGGGGACTTTCTGGGCCTGCTGCAAAAGGCAGCTGTTTTACAGGGTTTGGCGCAATGGTGAAGGATCCCAGATGATCAAAGGACTAGGCAGCTGGCTGAGATCCTCTGGAACTGATTCTTTTATGGTTGCTGAGGTTTAATTTAGATTCTGTTTATATAATGCAGCTGGAGTGTGCCTCTCAACTCAGTTAGTCAGGTGTGTGCTACTTGTGCTTCAGCTAGCAAGGAAAAAATAGCAGTTTGCGTACTACCAGATGAGTGGCGGGACATAGCCTATCCACCCAATTACAAAACTACCAGATACTCTGGGTTCAAATTCGGGTGGCAAGCCTATGCTATCACCTTTGCCACAGCATTCACACTAGTTTGATCACAGCTAGGAAGTGTCTATCTACCTGAACTGAGACACATGCTGCTATGTAGACATACCCTCTTTCCAGACACCTAATTCCTTTTCCTCCCTAATCCTGTCTCCCAAGAAATGAGGCCCTGTCTCTCTCCAATTACTCATGTCAAGCCAGGCCTACAACCCTTAATTGCATTGATTGTATAATTAATGATGCTAAGGCTCCTAGACACCTATCGGAGGCACTTTCTCATTTTAAATCTAATAAATAACCATCCATTTCGTGTTTGAGTTTGTGTTAATGAGGCCCAGTACTTTTCTTTTTCAGCATAATTGAGAATTTTAATTGCAAAGGTTTTAGTAGAAAATAAAATCTCTTTGTGAGATCTGAAATTCTCCTCACAATTAGGAAACTTTTTAATAGCAAAACATCTTTCCCAGTCTGAGGCTATAAAATGGGAAGAAAGTAAAGAATTAGCAATATGTAAGAAAAATGTGACACACATTTTTTAAAAAGTGATTTATCATTTTTTCTTACATTGTGATATTCACCCGCTTTGGACCCAAAGCCCACCGCTTTTGCTGACAAACTTATGCCAAGTAGATGGGCTTCCTACACCTTTTCCTGACTGCTGGACATCCACTATACTTGGGGCAGTTGCCACGTCACCATTCCTTCTTAGGCACAGATAATTTTCCTTTTATTTTTATCTTTTCTAGTTATCCTCCAAGGAGATTTATATCTGTGCCTCTTTCTAGAGCTGTTGTTAATTTGCTGTTTGGCATATCATTTTCCATTTGCAAGTGTCAGCTGCAAGCCTACAATCAGCTAAACCCAAGTAGAGAGCTACAGGGAAACATAAAAAATGGTGGAGACACCTAGGGCGAGCCATTCCTGGGAAATGTTGAAATAGCAGTAAATAATTTTGTACCATTCATGGATAATATCTGAGAAAGAGAAGAAAAAAGTGAAGGTGGTATTCTGCATTATAAAGCAACCATTTGTCTTCAAAAGAGATGCGAGCTTGACAAACATATCTAGGCCCCCTTTACTATAAGAGCCTCTGACTTTTACTGGGAGGATCCTTTGTGCTGCAATCTAACCCTAGAGACTACAATTCTCATGATGCCTTGGAGAAAGGAGGGAAACTGTTGCTCTCTTTCAGTTAGTGGAGGGAGAGAATTGAAGGGCTCCAATTGGTAAAGAGGAGCCAGACTGCAGGTGTGGAGCGTCTTCCAGTCCAGGAGCTGCTGATGGAAGCTAGAGCCTGCTGGGGCTTTGCTCTAGAACAGTGGTGCGCAACCGTGGGTCACAACCCCCAAGGGGGTCGCAGATGTCTTCCCGGGGGCTCGCGGCACTTAGATCTGGCCGGCCAGGGAGTGGGCCCAGAGGTTGGTGGCCGCACGGTGCTCAGATTTGGAAGGGCAGGGGCTGGGCACAGGCCTGTGGCACAGTGCTTAGATCCACTGGCTGGCTGGTGGCTAGGCCTGGCAGTTAGTGACCCCCGCCGCACGACGCCTAGATCTGGCCGGCTGAGGGTTGGGCCCGGCTGTTGGTGGCCCCCCGCAGCGCAGGGGTCGCTGATCAAAAAAGGTTGCGTACCACTGATTTAGAAGGCCGTTTCAGGGGCTGTTGGTGATTGTCCCTGGAAGGGAGAGACTCTGGCTGTGCCTGTAGCTGAGAAGGGCTTGCATAGAAGTAACTGTAAGTAACTGTGGTTGTTTGGGAAAGTGCTGCCTGGGACAGAGCACAGAAGACAGACTGACTGAGTCCGAAGACAGACAGCGAGCTCTGTCCAGGGAACCAGAGCGGCTGGCATTTGGTAGGGCCTGCACCAGTGGCAGAGGGAGTGGGCCATGTATAGCCTTGCCTGGACTAACACACACAGAACCTGCACAGTGCTGTCTCCACTCCAGCTGCAGATTTGCAAGCGCGTCCACACAAGTGTCTGGGACTCTGAGATCCAGAGGAGTACACATTCTGGAGTACACATGGTGGCAGTGTAAATGCCAGTTAGATAAGTTTAGTTTATTTCTGTGTACTTTATAAATTGATTTCCTTCAATTTTAGTCTGTAAAAGCCTGTTTCTTTAAGTTGTTAAGAAAAGGTGTGTTAATTCTAATTTAATCCATTAGATGGATACTATTTATAATTGTTTTGGAGTTAGATCCAGATTACTACTGGACTAAGTTTATTCCTGGAGGTTCCCAAGGCACACCGTTAAGTGTGTACAGGAGCCAGCCAGGTGGAGGCACTGCCATTTTATATTCCTTTATAAACATGGGACTGCAGCAGGGTGATGCGTAGGGGATCCCCAACTACCCAACATCACTGAAAGGACACTCAGGATCTTCTTTAATGTTACAATCATCAGGCACAAAGGTGAGCGTGGCCTGCCCCTGAGTAACCCAGGAAGGAAAGAGGAGGTTACACATAGCTGTACCCAAATTTAGCTGTAAGGGTGATGCATGACCCCTACATTTGGCTAAGTATTCTTTAGACTGGGGTGGGGAATTTTTTAGGGTTGGAGGCCCCTGACTCATTAGAAAAACCAGTCAGGGGCTGCTGCTAAGTCAAACAAACAAACAAAGAAAGAAAAACCCCTCACATGGCCCCTGCCTGAGAAGGAGAGAGACACTGCTCATATTCCCCTCACACACCAGACCTAGGGGGGCCCAAGCTAGTAGATTTTGTGCACTCTGCCGTGTAACAGTGGGGGGGCTGGAGCACAGGTGCAGGCTCCCCAGTGTTGGGGGGAAATCCTGAGCCTCAGATCCAGGCAAGCTGGGGGCCACGTTTGGCCTCTAGGCCTTAGGTTCCCCACCCCTGCTTTAGACAGTGAATTTCTGACATCCCACAAAAGATTCCAAGATAGTGGGAAAGGGAAGCAATACTAATGCATTGTTGAGGATTATTATTAATCTAGTCACATATCCAGTCAGGTTCCTCATTGTGTTATTTGCTATATAATCAAAATTAAACACAGTCCATGGTAAAAAACCTTAAAAACTCTTTCTAGACTCTACAATACTGAAATCTACCCAAGCCCTTAAAAAATCACTTTCTCTGGATCTATTAAAAATGGGAATGTATTGAATAAAATGAAAAAGGCTCTAATCCTACAATTGGCCTCCCCACAAAAATTATCTGAATGGCACTTCATTGTCTTCAGTAGGACTTCATAGAAGTGCAAGGGTATGTCCATGGGGCTTTGATTGCAACATCAGTGCCATGAGACTTATGCATGGGAATAATCTAATGTATACAGGATTCAGACTGGTTCTATAGAGGGACACCTATTTTATACTACTGTGGTCATATTAGAATCAGGCCTCATACGGTTCATATGAATCACTCATTGCTTACATAAACATGCTTTACCTAGATACAAAAATATGAAGCCTCAATGCATTCACAAGTGTAATGCTGAATTTTTTTTTGGTCCCAACAGTTTAAGTTCACTCTCTAAAATAATTTCATTTAAAACACTGCATGACATCTATGAAACCATTGCAAAGCTGCACTGTAAAATAGAAGTGGGCTGGGGAACTTTAAGTGGAGGAAAAGCATGATTAGAATGCACAATTTCCTACACTAAAGTAATGCTGTTCCTTTAGGCTTTAAACCTTACCAGAATTTCCAGGTATTGAAGATGCCACAGAGGAAGTTCACGCAGGCCTCTCTGTGCCACAAATTACAGAAAAATGGGATATGAAACGATGAGTTTGCCATTTCAAAGTGCTTTGCATAGCTCCCATAGACCACTACATAGTCTTGAGAAATGGAAATGAAGACTCAAATTTTGCAAAAGTGTGCTGACATGCACTCATTGCAGGACCGGGCCATAACATGCCTTATATTTGCGCTTTGTAAGGAGTTATTTCCCCTGTTTGGGGGATAAACCTATTAACATTAAATGAAATCAGGACCTGCACTCTTTCATCAGTGCAGGCATGCCCTACTTTTGGTGTAATGAGGAGAGTGGGTCTGCCACAGGAACTGTAAATGAGACACATCCCAAAGGCAACAGAGAGTGGAACCCAGATCTCAAGGAAAGAGGAAGCTCAGAAAAAAGCAGCTGAGCTCTTCATGAAGGAGATGCTCTGAAAGAGGAAGTGGAGCTGGGAGAGTTCCTTAGCAAGTAGAGGAGCCAGTTCAGACTAGTGAAAGCAGGAAGATAGATAAGGAGAAGTCAACTATAAACTTCCTCAGGTTGGAGGTTGACAGTAGCAGTGGGAGAAGCCTGCTGGCTCCCTGACCTGGAGGGCTGGAGCTGAAGGGACAGAAAACTCCCTCTTCCCCACAAACCTGACTGGACAGGGGAGGGAACCCATGGGAATACCTGTGCCAATGGCAGACAGAGATAAGGCACACCAGCCAGAAAGGTTTTGGAGAGGAAGCAAAGCAGCAGCCAGCACAGCAAGTAGCAGCCTTCTGCTGGGATACACAGGCTACGTCTACACTGCAGAGTTTTTGTGAAAAAACTCACGAGCGTCCACACCTCATGTGACCACCTTCTTTGCGCAAGAAAATGTACAGTGAATTGACAGAACAGAGGGTTTTTTGCGGTACAGGTATTCCTCTTTCTACGAAGAATAACTCCTTTTCACACAAGAGTTACTGCACAAAAAAGGTGCGTGTGGAGTGGCAGGAGGGTTTTTTGTGTAAAAACAGCCTATCGAAAGAAGCACAGGTGCCCTGGTGGCCATTCTGTGAATGTCAATCAGAGCTCTCTTGAGAGAGAGCATCCATGCTGCGTAGCTACTCTCTTGCATTGCTTTTCCAATGAGCTTTTGCAGTGCGGATGCACTCTTGCACAAGAAGTTTTTGCGGAAGATCTCTTCCGCAAAAAGCTTCTTGCGCAAGAAGCCAGCAGTGTAGACGTAGCCACAAAGAGAGAGAAACTGTACTTGGAGCTGCTTGCAAAGAAATAGTCTAAGAGATGACAGCTGAGACCCCCACAACAGGATCCTCCCTCTGAGCTCATCCCTCAGGCTAGCATCAGAGTGCTCTGACTGGAGTAATTGAACTGTAGTGGGGGTTGCATTGGTACAGAGCAGTCTCTGTGTGTCTAGCCAGGCCGGGGGGTTGGATCTGCTCCTGACTTTGCCCAGGTCAGCTAAAAGTAATGTTAAGGGTGGTGCTTAGTCCAGGGGTTAACACTGAATCCCTCGCCCCCAGAAGAAGAATGGATGCTTGTGCAGAGGTATGTGGCTAAGACCTCTCTCCTGGTGCTGGGAATCTCCTACCTGACAGTTGGCTGAGGAATTATGATGAGATGAGCCTCTTGAGTGTCTCTGGTCAAGAACTGGAACCAGGTGAAAAATCTCCCCAGCTGGAATGAGGCACGGTGAGAGATGCTGCAGCTGTACCTGGTGCTCTGAGGTTGGGACTTGAAGGTGATGTATTGTCTGGACTGTTCTGGGAAAATCTGGATTCTGGGGGTAGGCCTTTTCATTATGATTTTCATGCATTGGACTTCAGTTCTAAGTTACCCCAGAAATGGCTATTTATATATGGAGAACTTGGGTGCACTTACTGGGGACTCTATAAGAAAAGGGAAACTGAGGCAGGTATACATGTCATGCTGTAGCCCATTGCTAGATGGAGTCCAGCGAGGCTTGCCCACTCAGTCTGTTTTATCTTTAGTTAGCATGCAATCTACAGGAAGAAATAAAACAACCTTGCCACCAACTGAACTGACTGGACAGGGGAGGGAACACCACAGGTAAAAGCTGAATGGAATCTTGTTCTGGATTGAGGTAGAACTTCTTTGTGCTAATGGGTGACTGTTTAAGTCTGTTGTAAGAGACCATTAAAGGGACCAAACCTTAAGGAAAGCCTAAGGAAATCTGCCCCCAAATCCCTAAAGCCCAGTGCTATGACCAAGTGTCAGGGGCAGTGGTGGAGGGAAGAGAAAAGAGCATATAGAAAAACGGACACAGAAGGAGCAATAGAAAGCACTGTGGCTGATCCTGGAAGAAAACTGCAGATGCATTCTGGGGGTGAGAAAGCAGGATGAAAAAGGGTGTCCCTAGTGCTGTGAGCCAAAGAAGTTGTTCCCTGATAAAAACCCTCCGGAGACACTTGACATTATTTACAAAAACCGTACAAAAAAAATTGCAAAGAAAATACAAGTCTCCAATGCCCCTTCCATGTAGAATTTATCCAGGACCCCATGTGTGTCCAGTCAGACCAAAAAGGGACAACCACACTTATTTTTCTATACTGTTTTGTTGTATGCACATTACAGTACGCAGATGACTTTTCCCCTCCCACATCTGTGGGAAAAAGTCAGAAGCAAATGGAAGGATTCACTTTCATATGGAATTAAAAATATGCAGCCTGGATGCCTAATTTAATTGTTTAAATGCTTCAAGATGTGAACAGGGCAATTTCTTATCTTTTCCTATCCATCCAAGCTTTGATATAATCACAGTAATGAATTTAAGATTTCAGCACCACACTATGACTGTTTGATGGTGGTCTGAGTGGTAGGGACAGAACCTATTTCCAGAGAAATGACAGTGTTTCAGGGCTCTAATTATATTTCAAGAGCATAGAGAAACAAGTGGATGTTATATAAACACACATCACAAGGTCAGTTCATATTTTAAGCATCACACTTTGAAATACGTGTGGGAAAGTCCCCATAAAGACAGAAGCAGAAATTACATATACATTTCCATTAGGTGTGAAAAACTACCCAAGCAGTGTAAGTAGAGTGAACTCATTTGGGAAGATCCAGATTGCAGTCAGCCCCTTGGCAAGTTCACAAGAGAGGGGAGGTGTCCTGTGATACTTGTCCCTTTGTGCCTTCTGTATATAAGGACTGCTTCTCAAAGAGATGGAGGGAGGGAGAGAGGGTCCTGATCCTTCTACAGCTGATGACACCCTTTTCAGGAAGTCAGAACCTTTAAAGCAGAGGTGGGGAACCTCAGGTCTGGATCCAGCCCCCAAGGCTCAGGGCTCCCCTCAACCAGCATTGGGGAGCCCACAGAGCTGGAACACACAGCATCTACAAAGCTGGGTGCCCTAGGCTCTGGTGAGCAAGGGGAATGATGTGGGGAGTATCTTTCTCCTTCTCAGTCATGGGCCAAGTCAGTGAGGGGTGGGGGTTTATGGTGCTTCTCACTTGTGTGCAGCCCCTGATTTTTCTGTGGGTCAGTGGCCCCCAACCCTAAAAAGGTTCCCCACCCCTGCTTTAAAGGCACAACTAAGGGCAAAGTAAGGAAGTTATGCCCACATTGTCATTTGGTGCATAGAATCATAGAATACTGGGAGTGGAAAGGACCTCGAGAGGTCATCGAGTCCACTCCTCTGCCCTCATGGCAGGACCAAATACTTTTCAGACCATCCCTGATAGACATTTATCTAACCTACTCTTAAATATCTCCACAGATGGAGATTCCACAACCTCCCTGGGCAATTTACTCCAGTGTGACTACCCTGACAGTTAGGAACTTTTTCCTAATGTCCAACCTAAACCTCCCTTGCTGCAGTTTAAGCCCATTGCTTCTTGTTATATCCTCGGAGGCCAAGATGAACAAGTTTTCTCCCTCCTCCTTGTGACACCCTTTTAGATAGCAGTTTTCAGGTATCACGTCCCCCCTCAATCTTCTCTTTTCTAAACTAAACAAACCCAATTCTTTCAGCCTTCCTTCATAGGTCACGTTCTCTAGACCTTTAATCATTCTTGTTGCTCTTCTCTGGACCCTCTCCAATTTCTCCACATCCTTCTTGAAATGCGGTGCCCAGAACTGGACACAATACTCCAACTGAGGCCTAACCAGCGCAGAGTAGAGCGGAAGAATGACTTCTCGTGTCTTGCTCACAGCACACCTGTTAATGCATCCCAGAATCATGTTTGCTTTTTTTGCAACAGCATCACACTGCTGACTCATATTCAGCTTGTGGTCCACTATAACCCCTAGATCCCTTTCTGCCGTACTCCTTCCTAGACAGTCGCTTCCCATTCTGTATGTGTGAAACTGATTGTTCCTTCCTAAGTGGAGCACTTTGCATTTGTCTTTATTAAACTTCATCCTGTTTACCTCAGACCATTTCTCCAATTTGTCCAGATCATTTTGAATTATGACCCTATCCTCCAGAGCAGTCGCAACCCCTCCCAGCTTAGTATCATCTGCAAACTTAATAAGCACACTTTCTATGCCAATATCTAAATCGTTGATGAAGATATTGAAGAGAGCCGGTCCCAAAACACACCCCTGCAGAACCCCACTTGTTATATCTTTCCAGCAGGATTGTGAACCATTAATAACTACTCTCTGAGTACGGTTATCCAGCCACTGCAAATATAAGGGAAAAATCTATCAGCTTGAGAACAGGCCAGACAGAGCCCAGAAATGCATCACACCATACTAGCTCAAGAAGAGTTTACATTGTCTTTGCAAGTTAATATGGATGCATGAATTAATTCTCACTAGGGTTGGGTAGAAAACAGGAGGATTTGAAATTATTTTCATTCCAAACTAGGGCAAAAATCAGAGCCCTTTTGTTGCTGTCTGTTACATAAGAGCCCTTTTGTTGCAATCTCTCTCTCTCTCACACATCCCCCCCCCCCCCCCAATAGCCTAGAGATTATGGTGCTCAACTAAAGTGAAACCCTGCTCTACCTGATGCATAGCTTGGAAATTGCATGTGGATCTCCCACATCCCAGGTGACTACTGAAGGCCTGGGGCTTTTCTGAGGTCTCTTTTCCTTTTTCTGAATCCCCTCTGGCTAAGAGAAACTTACTAGCCAGAAGTTTCATCAAAACCCAGTACATTTTGCATGAAAATTGTTGGTTTTGGCATACTGGCATTGTGGTAGGGGTGAAAGTTAGAATGCCTCCATCGGTTCTACAGCAGAGCACATTATCCTTACCCAACTGAATTGTCTGTAAATAATTCTCTCCTGGTTTCAAGGCCACTAGTGGACTGGAAAATCCACTCTGGAGTTCTGATAGCTGTGTTTAATAGAGAAGAATGAATCTGGGAAATTAGGACTGGATATAGAATCTACTGAAGAGGGCTTCATATCAAAAAATTATCTTTTCCACCGCAATTCCCACTGAATTCAATGGGAGCCAGTGTTACTCAGCACCTTTGAAAAATTACACCACTTTTATGATACTGCCTATATAGTACGAAGCAAATGAAACTTAAAAGTCAAACTTCAGACACCTATGTTTGCAAAAGCTGGTCTGTATCATTAAAAATGTCTCTGTGTTCAGTGAGATGTAACCATCTGGACCCAACATTTACCAGCAGGGAGATTTTGGATAGTGCACCATATCTCTAATGAGGAGATCTGACTTTGAGGCTCCCGTATGGCAACTTTTCCAGATGGGCCTGATAGTCTGTGTAGGGATCCTTACAGGATTGGAGCTGAAGTATTGGAATGCTCTTCTTTGTTTAGTGTTGACAGTTAAACTATATATTTAAAAAAAAAATTACTTTCTTGGGCAAGCACATACTGAAATGTAGAACTGCTTGTTTAAAAAAAAAAAAAAAAGAAAGAAATCAATGAAATGTCAGTCCCTCATCTGTAATAAACAGTTTTTATCACCAAAAACGCTGAGCAAACTATTTCTCTGACTTCTGTGCAGCCCCAAAATACTGCTGTTTCTTTAGAAGCTACAATCTTAACTTATTTTGCAAAATTTTACTCCAACATGCAAGCTAAGGTTTACTCACTTGATCATCATGCACCTACTAATTCTGCACAATCAAGTATAGAAGATCTGTCTTCTCTGTTAACAGACTATTAAACTTTATCCTAAGAGTAATAAACTCTTGTAACACAGCAGGGCAGCAATTCACTTTGGCTCCCATTGAATTTGCACATAGGCACTTTTTCCAATGTTACTCTGCACCTTTGAAAAATTACACCACTTTTATTTGTGTTTCAGATCTGTGAAAGTTGCTCTAAGCAGCTTTTGACAAGTTGATGCAAAGGAGACATTCACCTCAAATGGCATTCCTCAAAGGAGATGTGGATATATACCTAGTATATAATTCAATCTAAAAATATTTTAACATGCCCCTTTTCTAGATGCAGTAATTTTTGACATTTAAAGATTCACAAATCTGCACAGGCTGTGAGCTGCTGAACTCAGAGATACAGGGCTCCACCCTGCACCTATTGAAGCCAATGGTAAACTATTGACTTCAGCATGCAAGATCAGGCCTTGAAAGACCAGTGTATGTTCTGATCACGTTATATGAACTGAACTTTTTTTAAAATATGAGAATATAAATATAAATACAAGCAGTCTCAGAAAAGCAGCGAAATTTGTTTGCAAAGTGTAAGAGCTGGTGCTGCTAACAGTTGAACCTCTCTAGTCCTGTATGATTTGAATTAGTGGACGTCCACTTATAAGCGTGACCGTTTCTCATGATCCCATAAAGTTTGTTTACAGCCACCAGTCCTGCCTTTTCAGTGCCCTAAGAGACTTCTAAGAGCCCAGCAAACCGTGGAAGTGTTGGTAATGCTGCTAGACCTCCCATGGTCTGGCAAATTCTCTGGTTTAGCACCGGTCAGGTCGCAAGGGTGCTGGACTAGAGAGGTTCAACCTGTAGTAAACTAGTTTTTAGTGAGTTACCAGAGGGAATTTATCTACTAATGTGTAAAGCCTGAGATTGGGTATTTGTTTTTTCTCTAGCATGTATAGGTTTGCTCTCCCTATTTTCATCATTCAGTCTCTGGGATTTTGTATTACATAAAGTTTATTTTTATCCAGAGGCCTGGTGTGCAAACTGCATAAAGTGTGTGTGTCAAAGTGAGCTGATATCTGGATGGTGGTATTACAGTAGGAGTGACCTTTCAGGAACTACCCAAAGCAGAAGGAGTTTCATCACCTGCCCCGTACCTCGGGTGCCTTTATGCTATACAGCTTTTGTTCACATCAAAGTAGCCTGCTCACAAGCACATTTCAACTTGCTTCCAGCAGCTGAGTTACCTCTTGCAGGGTGACACCAGCCACTCTTCCACTTCCAAGTCTCCCGAAATCATTCCTTCCCAATTTCCAAATTATCAGACACTTAATTCTCCCCTCTCTGCCAGTTTATCACCTCTGCAGGTGTAATACCAGCCTCCTTCCCTGCCCACCCAGTTATCAACTCACTTTGGAGCATGCCCACTACACAGTTTGCACACCAGACCTCTGCTTGGGTAAAAATAAAGCTCATTAACTGGAAAACCCACAGATTGAAAGATGAACTAGGGAGAGAAAACCTATACATGTTACAGAGAAGAAAAAACCCCCACTATTCAATTTCAGGCTTTACACTTAAATATTAGATAAACTCTCTCTTCTAATGTAAGTTACTATTGGCATTGAGGGACAACCTAGGCTAGCAAGGAGGCCGCAAGATTGTGGTAACCAAGATGGTCTCCTAGGATAGGCTACTTTTGCTAGCTGCATTTGCATACCTAGAATTTGTGGTGTGTTCTGACTGAATTGTAGCAGCACTCTGGCTGGATGTAGAGGGAGCGCCTGGCTCTTAGAATGCGTGCTATCAGCATCTACCTCGTTTCACATGATGGTCACTTTTTTAATATCGGTAAGAAAAAAAAATATGCAGAAAAAGCCAACAGGATCTGGCAACCCGCGTGTGAGCAGTGATAAACCAAATGTCTCATACACCCACACACAGCACCCCAATGGGCCACATGAGATGGGTGAAAAACTGCAGGCGATCTGGTATATTGGAAGGAAGAGGGAGATTCAGCAATGCCCTCGGGCCACAGGCTGCCCACTACTGCTTTGAACTGTTCACCAACGTAACTGCTAACAAGTAGGGTGTATTTAGACGTGATCAGGGTATTTTTCTTTGTTTTGGTTAAATTTCTGTGTGAATACATGCCTTCCCTCCCCCATTCACTAACAGCATACCCAGAGATGTTGTGTTTGTTTTACTCCATTGCTCTGTAACACTTAGCAACCACGTATGCATTATCAAGTATATCTTTTTGTTTTAATAAAAATCACCTTTTTTAAGGCAATGATTTATTCTTGTGTCCTGGAAGGTAACAGGAAGTCGGTGTGCATCTGCCTAGCCTTGGAGATCAGCGATCAGAGACAGTTTGTTTTTCTGTGATTTTTGCCTCTTTTTTCAAGCTCTCTTGGGGTAAAAGAGCTTGGGTACCCCTGGGGAAGGAATTCAAGTGTTCTTTCCTGTTTTTTCAGGTTTAAATCACTTGATGGTGGCAGCTGCCCCCTCGCAGTCAGTAAATCTGGGGCGTTTTTGTAAGTAGAGCCCATAGAGTCAAGGTATCTAAGGTTGCTTGCAGGCCCCCCATCTTTTGTACTCAAGTGCCAGAGTGGGGAACAGCCCTGATAACTATATGTGCTCAAAATGTTGTATTTGAAATAGGCTGCCAGTTTCTTGAAGCAGGTCTCTTTATATTTTTGTATGGCACCAAATCACCCCCATGATACTTAAGTAATTTCTAGCCTGCAAGAGTACTTACTCCTCTCCACTGCTGACTTAAATTCCAGGCTGTATGCTGTCCATTTTCTTACTGAATTTTTCCTTTTTGATAATGAGAGTCATTGTTCTGATTTTGTATGTGCACATACCCACACTTTTCTCTGACTTTAAAATTCAACTTTTTGATGGACAAATTATATTGCCATGTACAAAAATTCCTTCCACAAATTCACACTTTGGATTGTTCTAGGTTAGCTGGAGACACAACCAGCCTTTTTGCACTTTCACTTTCTTCAAAGGAAGCTTTCTTTTTTAAATCCTAAAAATAATCTCAGAAAATTGTTTTAGTGTCCTGTCTTAATCCAACAAAAGTCAAAAGAGACTGCATTAGATGGAAAGCCCTGTTTTATCTATGATAAATATTACAGATGGTAAAGAGAGGACTAAAAATATACTGTAATCCTGAAAACTGGAACAAAGCCTAAGTAAAAGGGCCCAGGAAAACATGTTGAGGCACAGCACAGCTGAGAAAAGAAATGCTCACAAGGTTCCCACTACCACAGCAGAAGTGGAGCATTTCCACTGTACTAGGGCTGTATGAGGCTTCCCAAACCGAAGGGTTAAACCTGCTGTGTGATTATCAGGGCTGTGGTCAGGTTTTACAGGGTCCAGGTCAGAATTTAAAATAGCACTTCAACCCTATTTTAATTATTCCCTAATAGGGAGCCCTTTTCTCTCTCACTTCCCCCCCCCCCCCACTTTCTACCTTATGCCCATCCCCAGTTTGTTTTTTAACCAGCTTCATTAATTCATTATATTTAATTGTTTTATGTTTTAAAAATATTTCTCTCACCAATACTTGAGAGGGAAATCCAATGACCCCGGGGAGGTAAAATGACCAAGATAGTGCCAGCATAGCAGAGAGGTGACTAGGGAACAAATGCAGAAAGCAGCAAAGACCAAAATTCTGGAGTTTCCCTTCTGCTCTGTGGTTCCTTGCTTTCTGAAACCAGTTGTGTCAGCTGGGGCTTGCCAGAGAATAGCAGCAAAGGGCACCCTGGGTTTTCCCCACCCCACAGACTGCTGGTTTATCTAGCCTAAATATTTTAAAAGCTCAAATATGCTGGTTTTGGTACAGCAGGGCTTACTCAGACATAGAAGGGCAAATGTCTTGTTATCTGAGTTGCTTATGCCCCCCATTAATATAGAATCTAAGTGCCTCACATTATATAATTTATTTATCCTCCCTGACACCTCCGAGAAGCAAAGAAGTGTTATCTCCTTTTATAGGTAGGGAACCACAGCACAAAGAGGCTGTGACTTGCCAGTGGTAATACAGGAAGTAAGTAATAGACAGAAGAACTGAGGCGTCTCAGGTCCCAAGCTAGTGCCCTCACAACTGGGCCTTCCTTCCTATTCTGGGTAATTAGCTTGTAAGGTGGCTGTGTGCCAGAATGGTAAAAACTACTAAGCAGGAGCCAGGATGTGTCCCATAGTACTGTTAATACTTAGGCCACAGCACTTGAAGAATTTTTGGCACTAAAAAACCCTCATCCTTGTACATTTTTTATAGTGTGGTTTCTGTTTGGATTTCATATTATTTCCCCTGCCTGTGCACCATTCCAAGAAGGGCTCTGCCAGTCATTGTACGGTGTACCTTGCACTTTGATCTCCGCTTGCAACAGAACCATCTGCTGTGTACCATGAGGGAAGGGGGTAAACAGAAAAATACTAAATCTTGGTAGAAAGGGAATCAACAGCTGCCACATGTGCAAATGGAGGTATGAGGCAGGTATGAGCAGGGACCACTGTCTCCATGTGAGGGTGTATTTGCCAGTTTCAAGATAATAATAGTCATATTCATTAGATCTCTGAAAACTCTTCCTGCTCAATCTGCTCTACTTTGTTGATAGTGCAGTAGAAAGCCACGTACTCAGACTCGAGAGCACATAGATCGTTTCAGCACCTGATACTCTCTCCTCACATCAAACCCGCATCATCGCTGGCTTCTGCCCTTGAGATCACTCCATAGGTCCTACAGTCCCCCAGAATGGTCTTCGCAAGCTCCTGACCTGGTTCCACATTCCATGTACTAGATCGGGCTCAAATCACTGGTCTTTCTCTTATCTTTCACACTGAGCAATTCTGTGCTTCTGAATGATCAAATACCACTTCTGACTGTGCTTAACAGCGAGCTCCAAGAATTCTATTCAGTGCTACAACAATGGAGCAAGCATTCATCCCTACCTCATCACTGCTCCTGGACCTTAGTCTATTGCACTTGTGGGATCCACCAATGCTTATTGGACACTAGTTTGGCTGCAACTGTGCCTCCTAGGTACCAGTTCACACCATCCAGCTTTTGTCCAGCTGACTGCATGCTCATAGGAAGTCTCCTTCTGAAATCTTTACTGTAAAAGGAAGAGTTCAACATAGAACAATGGAAGAGAAGTTGATGCTTGTAAAATGATATGCAAATAAGTTCTATGGCTTGTGTAATATTATTTATACAGGTAAAGCACTTCCAGAGCATCTTGACCTAAGTTGAGCACAGAAATTAGTGATCAGAATCCAATGCCACTAGAATTATTACATACCAACTCTTACTGTCAACCATGGCAATGAATCAACGAAGACTGGCACCATGGAGGGCCCCATGATGCTCATAACAACTCCTTTCTAAATAATGGTGCAAATGCCTGTCTACTGCAGGAGCCACTGAGTGTAGGTAAATGGATTTTACCGCAACCAAACGATGGCTTGCAATCCACATTTTATTGATGCAGACTTACCCAGAATGTGCTTTAGAGCACAATGGAAGGTGCGTCTACTTATACATGCATTCAACGGATGATGCAAGGGAAGGAAACAGAATGACAGGTATAGAGCAGTTCTGAGCAAGCAGTCACTTTAGCTAACACACAAATAGAACAGAGCAGTAATTAGTATAAGTGTGCTGAGCATGTACATTTGGATGAGAACAATTCATAAACATTAAAAATAAAACAAACCGCAGGCGATCTGATATATCAGAAGGGAGAGGGAGAGACAGCAATGCCTCTGCAATAGATTGGCAGAGGGTAATGAAGAAAGAACACACAGTAGCACAATTCTTACCAAAGTGAACAAAGTTTCCAAGTGCTAAGCAGATAAGGAGGAAAAAAGGATAATGAACGCTCTATTGTGAATTACCTATTCACACACATTAGGCAACACTTTGAAGAGCGTATGTAGTGCAGGAACTGCGGTCTCTTCCCAGATAATTGTGTCTTCTTTTTGTTAATGAATAGTAGTATTAGTAGTTATTTAGTAATAAGATACTAAATTCTTTGGGGACAGGGAAGTATTCAGATGCCATGGTGATGTGTTATAGACTACATGTAATATCTTGGGCCCACTGAAAACTCAGTGACTACAGTGGGGTCAGGATTTTACTCTGCCTCTTCTTGCTTGCACATGCAATATGTACTCACACACAGCTGAATAATATTACAGCACCTAGCCCAATGGGTCCTGTTCCACAACAGGAAGTCCCAGGGGCTATTGTATTGCAACTAATAAGTCATATTAAGAAAATATCTGAATTTTTGTAAGCACTGCAGTTGCCAGATTTCCAGAAGGGAGGCTATGAGAAGCCCAAGAAAAGCATGAACCTCTTCTAATTTATGTTGGCCCACTTTGCTTCCGATTTCTTCATTTTTAGCAGAGGGCACCAAATTAAGCATTTCTCTTTGACCTTTCTACTGACCGAGGAGCACTTTCTTCCTATATCTTCTTCCATGTTTCCCTAACTTCTAAGTTCATTTGATCAACGATGTAGACTTCAAAAAGAAAATAGCACATCTCTCATGTTCTCTCCTTGAGCTGATACTTTCTACCCAGTGGCCTTTGTAAAAAGAAGGTAACTTTGGTTTAAGAAAAATGTGGTTTTGCAATCCACACTCTTTTCTTTCTGCCCTTCTGTGCAGCTTCCTGAAATATAAACAGATACTGGGGTCAGAGCCAGTTATAGGTCACCTCCTCTCCTTTCAGTGTGCAGCAATAATACAGCACCTTAGGTTAATACTTACAACTGGAGATTACTAGGTATGGCATGCACTCATGCATAATGTAGTACCTTTTTGGAGTAAACATCTCCCCACCCCCCCTTTTTTTTGCACTTTTTTTCCTTTCACTATATTGCACTGTTTTTTCCTTTATCATTCCAGTAGTATGGTTAAGGTCCCACATACTTTGAGTCCTCTTGTTTAATTTTTTACGTAAGAGGAATGGAGGAAAAAAAATGTCTGAGTTGGCTTTGACTGGGATAAGACACAGACACCATCACCTGCAGGGATTACCTGACCCAAATTCTTTTACATTTCCATACATATACAAGTAAACCAGTTTTTAATATGAAAGGATTTTGATCTGTGGCTGGTTCTTCAACTGGTGTAAGCTCGGGTAAACTCCACTGACTTCACACTGGCAAAGGAACTGGCCTGCACAGTTTTACTATTACCCAGGCATCCTGGCTGTTGCTAAAGTCCTTTAATATTATGAAGTATTACTTCAAATACTAAGAAGCAGATACTCCCAGCAGCTACACTGAAGAGAGGAGCGAAGGGGAACAAAAGAGGCCCTTGAAATGCAGGCAAAATGGCACAGAATTTTGCAGCATGCTGTGCTGGGGCTTGAGATCCAGTTTATATGAGCATGTCAGTCAAGGCTGTGCATCTGGAAAGGGCATGCTAGATGAGCATCAAACTATGCAGAGAGGTTATGAAATCTCATTTCAGTTACCGCTAAGCTGGGGCACAAATGGTACCTGCAAAATTAAAGGTGGGCCTAGATCTGAGTGGCAGCACCACCAACCACACAGTTTGCATCCCTTGCTCTCACTGGCGTTAGGAGACAGTCAGTCCTCTCTTGCAGACAGCTTCCTAACCTGAAACACACAGTCACCATCAACCACACACCCCACCACAGCAATGCTAACCAGGAAGAAATCCCTGCAAACCAACAGCATTTTCAACTCTGTCCACATATCTACCTTAGTGACACCCAACATAGGGTATCCACCACACCACACCAACCATACCATGAAATGCTAGTTCATCTGCACAGATACGAGTGGGATATATGCCCTCATGTTCTAGCAATGCCCCTCTGCCATATACACTGGACAAATCAGACTCTCTGTGCAACAGAATGAACGAACACAAATCAGACATCAAGAACAGTAACATATAAAACACAGTGGGAAAACATCTTAACATCCCTGACACACAGTTATAGACTTGAAAGTTGCCATTCTCAAGCAAATAAAAACAAAACACACCACACACCACCACCACCTTTAAAACCAGTCTGCAATGTGAAACTGCTCAGCTTGAATTGATATGCAAATTTGACACTATCAGAGTGGGTTTGAATAGGGACTGAAAATGTCTCATTACAATAAAAAATTTAAACAACGAAAAGTCTAGTAGCACCTTAACAAAACATGTAGATGGTGGTATGAGCTTTAGCTTGGTTGTGAATGTGGAAGAGGCTTCTGCATGTATCTGGGCATCTGCAGCAACAAATGTGTTAAAGGAGCCATGTCAGTGATAAAGCATTCCTGGTAGAACTATTAAAAAGCTGTATATTACTTAGAAGTTGACAATGATTCTTGAACTTAATCCGTTTGTGTGTTGCTAGCCTCAGATGCTGATTCCAGGGCCAGAAGGGACCATTCTGATCATTTAGTCTGATCTCTTGCTTAACAGGAAAATTTCTCTAAAATAATTCCTTTTTAACTCGAGTGGGATTTTTTTTTAATCCCACCTTGATTTAAAATTGCTAGTGATAAAGAATCCATGATGATGCTTGGTTACTCTGCTAAAAATTTGCCCTATTTGTGGCCCAAATTTGTCTAACTTAAATTTCCAGCATTTTACTGTATTATATCTTTCTCCGCTAGAGTGCAGAGCCCATCACATGCATTTATTCCCAATATTGGTAGTTACAGATTGTATTCAAGTCACTCTAAGAAAAATCTATCACTGTAAGGCAGGTTTTTTAATCCTTTAATCATTCTAGTAGCTTTTCTCTGAACCCTATTATCAACATCCTTCTTCAACTGACAACACTAAAACTGAACTCATTATACTAGCAGTGTCCACATCAGTGCTAAACAGAGGAAGAATGATCTGTCTATTGCTTCTCAGGATTCCTCTGTGTATCAAAAGATCTTATTAGACATCTTGGCCACCGCATATCCAGGAAATTCTCTTGAGGCCTGGTAGTACAGGAACACCTGAGCACCCAGAGGAGGATCACACACAAGTAGCTCCCATAATTTACAGCTCTCATAGGTACATTTTTGTGCACTCAAAGAGACATGGAAACCCGCACACCGAGAATTTTTCCTTGTGCTAATCAACAATTACCACTTATTAGTGACATATGCATGCTGAAAGACATGCAACATAAAATTGGAGAGATATTTTAGAGTCCTCTAACCAGAGCATGCAGAATGGCTACAGAAACAGGTTTTGGACAGATGGAAGCAATGGTGTGTAGGACAGAGAAAGGGATAGGAGTGAACTAAAAGGAAGCCCAACTTCACTGGTAATGAGATGAACACAATTATCAGTGAACCTCTTGAAAATGGCTACCGTGTAGAATGATGAAGAAGAGTCTCTGAAGATAAGCATTGTCTCAGTTGAATATCTTGAGTGGTCCTGGCAAAAACTGTGGAAGGTATGAAAGAATGGCAGGGATCTCTGCTATGGATGGTTAGAGAGGACTGTCTGCCTATGAGTTTGAAAGGGATTTAATGCCAGAAGGAACAGACCCTTAACTCTCACCAGCTGATCCTTACCACCATTCCCTTCCCTGGCTATCCAATTTCCCCTCCTTTCCTGTTGCTGTACATAGCCACCTTCAGCTCCAAGCATGGATATATTTCAGAGGCAGTATTAGGCATATGTAGTTGGAGGCTAAGACTTGCGAAGTCGCATCAGGGAGTAAGATCCCAAATCCCATTAAATTCAATGGGATTTGGGCACATAACTCTCTTAGGCTCCTAAGATCATTCTAGTTTAAGTGATTTGTTATCTTTCAAAACAAGAAATGTGTTAGGTGTAACAAAGGCCTGATTCTACTGTAACCATTTGGAGTTTTTCATCAACTTCAATGGAAGAAGGATCTATCACCAGCATCCGTCCCTCACCCCCCTGAAGTCATACTTTCCAGATGACATTTCCTGAGAGTTAGGTTAACAAATATTTATCATCCTGTTTGGAAGTGCAGACAAGGAAAATGTATCAAGTTATTCTGAATTACTTGCCTGCAGTTGTGCAACTCCAGACACAAAAGGTCTAGAATAAGTTATTCTAGTAGTTGCTTAAAATCCTGTGGTGGAACACAATATTCTGTACCTTACATTTGTTGAAATAACATCACAGTTACAATTACAGAGGACATTTACACAGATATCAGAATTAAAAATGATGTTGAATCTTAGTCTGAGAATCCACTCATTCCCACTAGCTTTTATTGGTTTCTTACTGCACATTTTGTTGAAGAAAATGGGGGTCCTTTGAATTCTTGCAGGCATTTTTGGGTGCTGAAAGTTTACAAAATTATGTAGTGCTACAGGACTGCAAAGACTCAATACAAAGAAAGGACACATAAAAGTAGATTTAAAAAACCATGAACACAATGCATTTTTCTCATTTATTCAAATTTTCTGCAGGAAGTAAACACTGAAAGATTTAAAAAACTTCACTCTGCAGTATGTACAAGTTTTGTGACATCACATGAAGAAATTAATTTCTAATAAAAAATGAGACCAGCTATATTACTGAAAACACATCATCACAACAAACTTGGTTGCAGTAAATCCCAGAATTTATGTATGGCAATGAGAACTGTCATTCCATTGTTTTGCAATGGTGGAATACTCTTGATACAATATCTCAATTATTGTAAATGGAGTTAAAAACATGTATGACCGATTACAGTTGTGTGAGTTCTTTACGCTTTAAAAGTAGTTGAGGTTTTTTCTAGACCCTTTTGATTTGAAGCACATTCTTTCACAAAGCTAAAATACCACAGAAGAAGTCATGTCCAGAATTGGAATACTGTTGTGTTTTGATGAACTGACCTGACTTAAGACTTTTTTTGCCAATGCACAGATGCACAGGGTCCCCCATGCACTTTTCATGCAGCAGGTAATCATAACTTTAAATTAAAGGTATTTTCTATACATTCTTCCAGACTTGCAACTGTATACTTACATGCAAACGTTTTTAAACCTATGTGATCATATTTACACTTATACATGGAATATACATAACCAAAAGAAAGATTAAAAGATTTTTTCTTTTGCATTAGAGCAATACAAAATATGTATTTTTCATTAAGGAAATTACTATTTACATCACCTTTTAAAAACCAATTTTAACATAGTATATGTTTAACAAGTCAATTTATTTACATATATAAATATATATAATATATACTTACCAGTTTACTCTTCTGTAAGATGCTGCAGAGAACAAAACTGGTAATATTTCACAGACATCAATGAGAGCTGTAGTACTCTTTCATTGACAATGTTTAGCAGGGAAATTTTAAATCATTCATATCTTTTTTTTTTTAATTGTAAATTAAGCATTTTAAAATGTTATAAACAAGAGATGGCTAAACAAGAGTAAAATATGGCTGATTTCCCTTTCAATCTTCTGATGTTCATAAACTGCTCCACCTGAAATGATGGTTTAGCATCAGCGGAAGCTTCCCTAGCCTTGATTCTTTTATGGTCACATGTACCTTAGTTGTTTATACTTCTAAAACTGAGGCAGAAGTGAAACCAGAAACAGCAACTCTGCCCTCAATCCTGCACACTTCATTTCTTACTGAGACAGTGCAATTCTGGGCACTCTCCACCCCACTTAACAGGAATATTGTGCAGCACAAGTCCCCCTTCCCCCATGGTACTGCAAACCTGGAGTTTGTTAGGCCCCTCAGCAGTGTTTACCAAACCTGATCCCTTCTCCTAACCTAGTATTCCCATCCAGGGTATGATCATTTAAGCTCCTTCCATACAGGTTTAAAGTGCCAATTTGCAACCCCAACCAGTTCCCCTCCCAAGATGTACTGCTTTCTGTCCCTCATTCCCACAATTGGGAATCCCCATTTGAAGGATGGTAGTGGAGAAAGCCACAAGCTGTATATGTCCCGATAGAAAGGTTCTACTGAGCCATGAAGCTGAGGATTGCTAAGGATACCGAGTTGTGAGAAAGCATACAAACTGAGTCTCTGTACAGATCTTCAACTATTACTGATCCTTCAGAATCCATGCAGATTCCAGAATCCAGGGACTTGCTGCAACTGGAGGACAGGGCTGCAGATAGTAGGAGGGTGAAGCAAGCCCTGCCCCTGCATGATGTCTGATGGAACAACTGGGAAGAGAAATCCCGTAAGGAGAATTTTGGTGATCTCCCCTGTAACTCTTGGGTGAGAGCTAACAGAGAGGACTATCAGGTCTTTTAGGTTAAGCTAAACCTTGCTAATTGGTTTCAGCTTACCAATATGAATGAGGGCAAACCATATTTTAAAATTCCCTTGGCTGGTCAAGAATCACATTGGTATTACACTGGGGGAAGCAAACAGACAATATCCCCCTCACCCAGTGGCTAAATGAATAGTATTAAATAACCAGTTTAGCAGGAACTGTGCGCCAGCAGAGTGCCCTCACCTCTTTTCTAGGGTCTTACTGATCATTGTTGCAAATCTTGCCATGGGTGAGATCTTTCTGTCAACATGTTCTAAAATGTTATTTTGCTGTATTGTAACTCTTGACATTTGAGAGTTGCAATTCTCTTTCATTAACCTAATCTAAAAGGAAAGCTAAAATGTTCACGGTTAAAACAGTTAACATTTTAACTTAAATGCCATGTAAGCTTTAAAAAAACAAAAAGTATATATTATAAACAATAACTGACTACCATAAAATGAATACAAAGGTAAGCACCCACTATGGGCTTCCTTGCCACTCCTTGCTAGAGTTGGTTAGAAAACAGTGAAGTTTGATGTTCCCTCATTTTTCAGCAGAATTTTGTCAGAAGTTTTCCAACCATATCTACTTCATTCAAGCTGCCTCCTACTGTATATGAAGTAAGCAGTGCCCCACAAATAAATTACAACTTTGTATTTATTCTAGGAACTATTATTCTATATTTCATAGCTATATACACATGTAATTTCAAGAAAAATAATCACTTAAGACTTTCAGACAGATTTCATGGATGGAACAAATACCATCTTTTTCTAATATTTATGTCAGGCTGATTTATATAAAAACATTCAACTCCAATGGCAATAATTTAAAATATAGTTTACCTTGTTAACATTTAATTTCTAGGATAAATTTTATTTATCAGCAGGCCACTTATTGTAAATGCTAATTATTAAAGAGAAAAACTTTTTTTTTTTTTTGGTAATTTACTGAACTGAAAACAGGCTCGTGAGAATACAATTTAAAACAATATTAGACTCGTGAAGGCTTTTAAATACATATCTCCTTTACACAGCTCAATAATATATTAAACACCACCCAGACAATATACAAATGTATCTTTTAACTCCTCTGTAATTATATACCTTTTGGGATGTTTTGTATAGGACACTATCAAATAGGTCTCAGAGGGGTAGCAGTGTGAGTCCGTATCTACAAAAACAACCAGGAGTCTCGTCTCACCAAGTGATTTTTACCCACAAAAGCTTATGGCCAAATACATCTATTAGTCTTTAAAGTGCCAAAAGACTCCTGGTTGTTTTGTCAAATATGCATTCTTTAAGACACTACAACTTTCATTATCTAGCTATTATAGGGATTTGTTCATAACATAGGGAATTTTCAATTAAATAAATACATGATCCGGTTTTGGATAAATTAGGTTCAGCAGTACTCATGTTATCAGTAATTATTTTTGTTTTGGAAGGAATGGGAGAAGTAATTCTTCACATTTTTCTACAGAAGTTTGGCGTTCCTTAGGGGTCATACTGGACATTGGGAAAGTGTGCAGTCCTTAGTTTCCCCACATAATGCCACTTCCAATGCTTCTCAACTTGAATCTACAACTCTCCACTACTCCAGTCCAAGACTGATTTTGAACCAATGGTGCCAACATTACAAAATATAGGGAAGGGGCAGAGGAGGAGAAGAGACAGGCCATTTTGCAGATGTAGTCCACTGCCCACTATGGAATATAACAAAACCAGAGTGACATCTAACAAACTGTTCTGAATCTAGGTGTTCAGAGATGAAAGGCCAGTGTTTTAACTACAGATCAGCTGCTCACAAAGTAAATACTGGCAGGACATGCATGAGGCTCTATTCATAGGAAGACCTATCATGTTTTCCACCAATATACTATAATTTCCATTGAAATATGGAATATGTATTGTATGAACACAGTAATTGTTCTTTTGACAGAAAGCAATATGGTGCTGAAAAAAAATTGCTTATGTGTTCCATAAGCTGGAATCAATGACAGTTTTCTGGCCACGAGGACAGGTCTCAATCCCAAAATTCTAAGATGCTTTTTTATCTTTTATACCCTTTTATAAGGGTAGGTCTGTATTATCTTCTACCATGGCACAAGTGCAATGTAGAACACTTCCTACACCAGTGGGAGGGGTTCTCCCATCAGTGTAATTAATTCACTTCCCTGAAGGGTTGTAGCTATGTTGATGGAAGATTCTTACACTGATTTAGCCCTGGCTATGCCGGAGGTTAGGTCGTCTTAACTATTGCTCAGGGGAGTGGATTTTTCCATACTCGAAGACATATAGTTGGCCCAACACTATATACGTTGCAGACCTGGGCCAAGACAGGGGAAGCAACAGGTAAAAGTGGACAAAAAAAAGAGACCCACTTTTTTATTACAGTGCAGATGAAAATCTGCCTTTTGTATAAAGTGTTAGGAAAACCTAAAAAACAATGTTTAATCATAACACTATTTTATGAGTACTACTCTGGGTCCTGCAGAATGCTCTAGTCAAAAGCAAGTGGGAGGGGGAAAAAAAAAAAAACCAACGACATCATACTGTGATTCGGAGAGGACCACAAAAATAATAAAACACAATTTGGAAGCACTAAAAATTACATTTCAGTGCATTTGATTAACTGACATAGATTACTAAATGTAATGTACTATTACCCTGGATGGACTGTTCCATTTCTTACAAAATTCTTAATTTCAGAAAACATTAAAAGAAACATCAACTCTTACATGGTCTCTATGTTCAAATGGCCAAACAAACAAGCAAACAAAGGAATATACTACATGGAAAGAATGAAATGCAGCAGAATGCATTACCACCACCTCGGCTGTATGCTTCCATTTTATTTTATACCTAAATACCTGTGGTTCCAAATAAGGCTCCAGTCACAGACTATTCATAACTTAGTTTGATGCATACAGAATTGTGTCTTGTACAGCTTACAACTCACAGGTTCCTTGCGACTATCTACATGTTTTTAAATATCACCAGAAAAACAAAATTTCTCAAATGAAAATATGATTCAACAAGACCATGCTTTTCTCAAATCATGCTCAATTTATACAGGTTTTTTTTTTTTTTTTTTTTTTAAACACAGATTCAAACCCACTGACTGTAAACTCGTTGTGTTGGCTATATATTTCACTCTGGTTCTTTTTTGATTGTTAGCACTTTTTCCAAGAGTCCATACACGTCTCCATTCACATTATGTTTATGGGAGTTCTTATTCCCCATATGGCTATTGTAAGGGCTTCTTACATTATGTAGAGGAGTTTTAGGTTCAGTGTCAGGTAATAACTCCTCCTTGATTGTAACAGGAGTTGAATTTTCCATAAATGAAGGTTCACTCCAAATGTCCTTATGTGCTTCTTGGCTATTAACAGAATTGCCTCCTTTCTGTAACATGTAATACAATATCGGATTGGTTTTGGTCAGTCTTGGGGAGGCTTTTTCATATTCACCCTTGTCCATTCCTGTGATAACCCATCTGATAGGGCCTTTTTCACCAGGGATGGGGCAAACACTAAATTGGTCAGATTCAGGTCTAGATACTGTACATCCCAAATGTTCAGAGAACGGGGAACTTATAGGACTCTTCATTGCTACTGGATACTGAAATGTCCTGTGATCTACACAACTGGTTGGTTGCACAGGATTTCCCATGAACGCATTTATTGCAGAAACATTAAATTCAGGTTTATTATTTGCTACATTATTTTTATTTCCTTTCTTCTTGCCCTCTGTTACTGCACTATTCCTATGCTGTGAAAAATCTCTCTCACAGTTTTCTGAGAGAAGCAGTTGTTTCAGCACATTAAAGCCTTTACTATCTCTAGACCAACTCCTATTTTCACTTTCATTATTTGAACCCTGACCTGCAGCATATTTAAATCCAAGATCACTTCTGTTGAATTTCAGCTCTTGCTGGTTAAGCAAAGGCCGATACAATGCCTCTGCAGGAGAAACAGGATTGTTTGAAGCATCGGGCACATTGCTTTTTACCTTTTTTAATGGACTTTCTGAAGTCTCAGTATGAAACTTTCTCTTCTTAGGAATGGTGCAAAGGCTCTTTGAGTCTAGAACTGTCAGCTCACTATTTCTGTGACTTCTGTCCAGATCATCCACAGGGTAACTATCTTGATTCTGTCTCAGCAATCGACTTAACAAGCCATTTTTTGAAAAAGAAAAATCATCAGGCAAACGAGGCTCAAGTTTGAAGTCCTCAGACATGGGAGAGGCACCTATGTTTCTCTGCACTGAATGAGCTATCCCTTGAAAACTGTTACCCTTATGTTCTGTTATTGGCTGGGCATTTGGATTATGAGGCGTATTTGATTCTTCACAAGGTTCGGTTTTTATTTTTACTGTCAATATTTGCTCACTCAAAGCCTGTTCCTGTGAACTTTCATCTTTTAAAAGCATCCTCTCTTTCTTTTCACTTTTGCCTTTAGTGGGGGTTCCCAGCAGCAACTGAAGGACAGTGCGTCTTTCAAGGAGATTTTCTATTTCTGAACTGGGAAGTCCTTGTTCGGTGGATGTAGAATGACAACTGTATATTTTGTTTTCTTCAAATTTACCTGATACATTTGTGAGTAAAGGACTATTCAATCTATCAATCAATCCTATTGGTTTATCTGTATTTATTGTTAGCAGCTGTTTGTTGGTTCTTTGCTCTTCACCTGAAATGGAAGTCTGCATTCCACACTGAGCTAAGTTCTGCAACAGCTTGCTGGCACTGAAAGCAGCAGAATTTTGTGCACTTTCATTTCTGTTCAGTTTAGTTCCTTGAAGTTCTTTATTTTTTGTAAGATCGATCAAATGTTTAGATGCTGGATTCAAGAGCCCCTCTGGCTGGATGTTGCAAGCATATGGTGGTGAATTGCGTTTGACTCCTAGAGAAGACTGGTGGGAGAGATTTATAGGAGAGTCTGCTTTTGTAGAAATAAGTAAAGGAGGAGTGCTTAATGGAGTTATTCGATTTGTACTGGGACTTTCTGTCACAGGAGTCCTCTTATCAGTTTGTACAGTAAATTTTGCCACATCAGCTACACTGTGTGGTCCCTGAGTGTCTGTATTTTTCTCTTTGTTTTCTTCACTCTTATGCCCAAGTAATAACTGAAGCAGTGTTACTTTCTGATGTGGATTCAGTTTTGAATCTCTAGGAGTGCCTTTATCTTCTTTATTCCCCATACTGTTCTCTAGACAGGGAATTTTTGGATCCCAATTATGCAACAATGGCTGAGTCAGATTATCTAGAGAAGCAGGCAGTCCAGAATCTTGTTTGTCTATCCTCTGTTTGAAAGATAAATCTATAGGAAGACAGTTAGAATGGGAGCTCTCATCATCACTGCTGTCATCTTCTGTAAGACTGGGATTGTTGTCTGAATACTCATCCACAGTAGTTGGTGTGCTACGGTCCTCAAAAACACCCACTCTCTCATTCTGCTCATGCCCTTTGGTTTGTTTAGTAGCATTTTGACTTTTGAGAAGATGTAAAAGCAAACTGTTGCTAGGAGATGGTTTTAAATGGTTCCTTTCCAATGCATTTTTATATCCTACATTTCTGGGAGGAGAATGAATGATTCCAACGGGGCTCTGGAATGGTGCCATATTGCTTTTGTTTGTTATTATTTTGGTTGATGATCTCGTTTCTCCATTCAGATGGCTTGGCATTCCTTTTGACAGACTGAAATGGCCAAGGTCTTTCTGGGCACTTTCTTGTAATCTAGCCATGGCAGCAAGTCTCTCGCTTGCCACCTGATTTGCATGTTGTGCTTTTAAAGCATGTTCCCTGGAATACTGCTGCAAATGAGCTTCACTTGAAAGTAGTAAAGCTAGCTGACTACAAGCTATGCTAGGTTTAGGTGAAGCAGTAGGACTAGATCTTTTCTCTACCATGCTTGCAACTGCTTGTAATCTTGCAGCACATGACAGAGGTTCATTCATTGCCTTGGGTCCACTCTGCCCTGTATGTGGAGACTCTACAAACCCCTCTTTAGGCAGGTTCGTTGTTGCATCAGGCGAAGTGGTGTCCAGCTTTTGATCTTTTGCTTTTCTTTTCTTCAGCAGAGTCTTCAAGCGACTAGATGCAACACCATAGCACCTTACATCTTTCTCCACTTGTAAAGAATCATGGCTGAGGGAATACCCTTGCTCCTTGAGGCTCTGCCTAATCTGTTGTGACAGAGCAACGCTTTGCAGCCTAGAGCTGAATGACTGAAGCAAAGAGGCAAGTAATGTGCTATCCTGTTTGCCTTTAGGCACATTTTCAACCATGCCAGCTAACAAAGCTTCTTTTTTTCCGTTCAAATCCACAATGGAATCAGACAACCGCCTTCTCTTTGCTGCATTCCAGTCTTCAGAAGACTGTAATAGTCTTGCTTTTTTGAGATGCAACATGCCAGATCCCTGATATGTACGTGTGTTAGGAACAGGACCATTACTTTGACAGTTGGGAAATATATTTCCTGAAATCTTAAAGTTTTGATCCTCTTCACTCTGCCCTGTAGGCTTTTTGTCAATGGCAGTACCTGAGTCTGCTGCTGCTTGATGCATTAGTAATCCCTCTAGGTAAGTTAGAACAACAGAATCCTGGTGCATCTCAGAGCCAAGCTCTTCTCCATGAGTCATGTTCAATACAAGTATCCACAAAAGCTCTGTTTCTAGTCACTTTAAAGACGGGTTTGGCGTGGCTGAATTGAGATGCAAGATTAATAAATAATAGGTAGAAATCTATAATTTTTTCACATAATCTGAATTAAAGCAAATGTTAGGTTCCACGCAAGCTTCTTCCCGCATATATTGTGGATGAGACAAATTTTCAGTCATAACAGTCTCCGGAGATGTATAGAATATTTATGAAATTTGTCTAGAATTACTTAGAACATGGTTCCAAATGTAATAAGAGTTCTACTAAACATTCATCTTCTTCACCTTTGTCCAGTATGTCAGCTCGTTTTTCATCCTTTTTCACTTCCATCATGCATGTCAAATTTCTAAAGAGAAAAGACAAAAAAAAAAAAAAGTCAAAAAAAGATACGAGAGAGATCTAGAACATAAGACACACTAGTCCAGTGGCACAGAACATGTTTTATTTAAGTCATGTTTCCTACACACTGATGTAATAAATAGCCAAATTAAAGAAAAACAGAAAAAAGGACATAAAGTCTACAACTAAAAATGAACAAGTTCAATTATACTAGAGAATGAAAATTTAGAGGAAAGAAACAATTCCGTGCCTAGGTATTAGAGGTGGTCATGACTCTACATTCTAAGACTATACTCTTATAACACAGAACAGAAGCGTATAAAACGAAAATACCAATGTATTTCAAAACTTCATAGTTCAAACAATTAAGTCGGCATATATTTCAAACTTACATCTCTAACAAATAATGCTTACACAGAACATCCTGTAAACGCCCCCTCCTCCCCTCCATTATTTAGGACACTAACTCTTAATGAGGATCAGTAATAGAACAGGAAAGACTGAAGGATTTTAAGGTTAATTTTGAATCCATATTGGATTTTTTTAATAGGTAGCTTAATTTTTTAGATGTTAGCCTGGCAGACAGATGACACACAGGAGATATAAAAGTAAAAACAAATAAAGGCTGACACCCCAGACCAGGTGCCAATTAAAAATAGTTTCCCTCCTTTCCCTGATGATAAATAAAATAGGATGACTGGGTCTTCCATTAACACCCATCATCCACTTCAATTTCCTTATGGCCAGTTCTCTGCCTCTCTCCAAATCAACAGAAATCTGAGCCATGGCTCCCAAACTGTCTTGGTTCAAGTACCATCTTCTTAAAGTATGATTAAGCAGCTGGAATAATCAAGTTCACATGCCACCAGTACATGTACCACAGTCTGAGAAGTCTAATCATGAGATGCTTATTAGCCCTCCATTATCAATGGGCACAACACAGCAGGCCACTGCACTGCACTGAAGAATGACAACTACACTACTCCCCCGCCCCAAATTCTGCCCTCGCTGCTACCAACTAGCAGCAGCCACACTGGAGACAGAACAGAAAAGTGTCAGGGGCAGGGGAGGGTGAATTCTGAATTAATGGATATTTGGAGGCATTTTATTTTTACATTAGTTTCCAGGGGACTTTTTCTTCCCTGGAAGGTTACAGTAAATCAGTAGAATATCCCTTGATTTCCCACTTTATTTTAATATGTAGAGAACCCTGTTTGATTTTTTCCATCAGTGAAAGTAGATCATAAAATTTTACTCTGGAAATCCCAACAATAGCACTTGCTCTGGAATCAGGTGAGACGTTTTCAATAACTTCTTAGGACTATATTTATTGATTGTGTTACTTTGGTCTCCAAGAGAACAGATCCTGGATGGATATTGCAATAACTGAGACCACTACCCTGCATACAACTGAGAGAATAATCAGGCCTAACAGTGTACAGCTGGTGTAAAAATGCTCAAGTAAATGGAAGGAAACTTATAAGTGGAAGACTGAGCATGCTTTTTGGCGTCCTATACATGCGGTGTGAATTTGAGTTTAAAGAACAAGGCTTTGTTGTTGATTATGATGTTGCCAGAATTTCAGTGAAGAGACACAGACATGGGCTAAAGGAATGCCTCAGTTTTGAACAGGTCAGTAGAACAGTTAAAATTGAATACTTTTGTAATCTATGTACTCAAGCTATGCAAATCCTCACTTTTTATATTTCAAGCACTATAATGAACCCTTTCAAAAATATGATGCCCCAGAATTTTTATACTATCAAGTCTAAAGTCATCTAAAGATTACTGAAGTCTCAGCCTTGCTCAAAGCAACACAGACATGTGCTAACTGTACTCTATAAAAGAATTAATTATGGTTGTTTCACCAAGGATATGAACAAAAACCTAAAGAGAGATGCTATGTTTGGATCCATCTAACAAAAAGCTATTTAACAATGAGCCCCGGGGTACTCTCTTACCAAATATCAGCTTAACGTAAATTAAAATCAGCCATCTTTGAAAATCAGGGTACCTAATGGGAACATCAAGTAGTTGGCAAATGCAGTCCTAATAAACTAAGGCTGTGTAATAATGGTGCTGAGTCAGGAGCTGACTCAGTACCCCATCACTCAAATTGCCATCAATATAAATTAACTGGTACCTAATTAGAGGATCAGTTAAAAAGCTGAGCTACAGCTGATGGGCTAATTAGAGGGGGAAGCAACCCCAGCAGTAGGGAAAAGAATAAACAGAGAAGAAGGAAGCCCTGTAAGGCACAGGGGAGAGATGGGGGGGGGGGGGGGAAGGGAGGGAAACTGAAGCAACCACTGCTCCCTTTCCCAGAAGCAAGTGGAAGAGCTACCTAGGACTTGTAAATATGCGAACAGCCCTGCAGGCAGTGGCCTGCTGGCACAGTATTAAAAAAAAAAAAAAAAAAAAAAAAAAAAAAAGGTGGTGGTAGTGAAGACTAGAATGGATAAGGTCTGCACTTAAGGCAAGAAAACTCACAAGAGACCACCTTCAAATATCTGGTGTACAAAAGGTATTCAAAGGAGAAAAAAAAAAGGGTTATTACTGTTTGCACATCTCAGAGGAGAACCAGGAGTCCATAGAAGACTCTGAAGGTAGTATGAAGCACAAGAAGATTATTTTTTAAAATAATTTAACTTTTTACAACTAGAAAAATTGCATTAATCTTTTAATTGTTTAATCAGACCAGTTCTACCGTTCCAAAAGATTTATGATAATCCAAGTTAGCACTGCTTCGGTATCTCAGGACAAATGTCATGAATAGTGTAAAATTCAAGATATTAGAAAATGAGAAATCCAAATTTTCCCTGGAAATATTCTATGATGACGAACGAAAAAAATGTTGTCTCTGAAATCAAGAGAGAGTGAAAGTTGAGTTTTTGTTAAATTAACATTTTGGAGAAAGAACTGTTAAGATTTCAGCATCCCTCCCCCTCCAATTAAAGCTACCAGAATTGCAATAAAGACCAGACGTATATTTTTGAGATGACAAAACAAAACCCGAAACCCACACACAAACATGGGGTGGGAGTGTGGGTGTATGAAAGAGACCAAACCCAATTATTTTCTAGCCTTCTTCATATACATCATACAAAATAATAAAGCCCAATATTAAAGAAATCCCCTGCAGATAACTTTTAAATTACAGACATCAGCTAATGTTCTATGGGTTATGCCAGTACTTTATTTAAATTAACTCTCCCCATCTCTGAGTAATTAAGCAAAGACATGTATTTATGCAAATCCCTTGGTGCTCTGATAGTATAAGGTAACCATAGACAGTTTAGTTTACTCATGGGAACTATACAATGTGATTTGTTTTTAAAAAAAATTACTCTCAGCAGGAGAAATGGATAGGTCAAAGTGGCCATTTGCTAAAGATTAAATCTGAAAAAGTACAAAAAAGTATGGGGACTTCACCAGCCCTTTTAATAAGGTAATTAATTGAGGCAAGTGATGGATCAATTATTTTGTAATTCTGTACAAACAACACTGTGTATGTTTTTGTAACAGGTAAAACGTGCTGAGCAAAACTCAAGATAATTAAGCTGGGCATCACGAAATCAGGTGCAGAGGGTAACAGACATTTTTCATATTTTTGACGAGAAGCAGAGAGTTGCTAGCTGCAGCTTTTTGGGTCTGGCTCTAAAAGTATGTGTCTCAAATAGGGATGTAAGCGAATAGTCAACTACCCGATAAGCATATGCTTAGAGGGTAATCGAGTAACCTACTAGTCACTTACATCCCTAGTTTAGGCCACTGCAAAAGGTAGCTCAGCAGCATTGATAATAAACACAGAGAGATTTACAATATTGTTTTACAGTTCATAATTATATGGATATTAATATACAGTATTATAGAAGCTACAGCATAAAAAAAGCAAGCAAGATGTAAGATTGTATCAGACAAACTGGAAGAAAGAGGAAACGGTAGAAAAAAGGTTAAGAAATTTCAGCAATGTGTTTATCCTTGAACAAAACAGTAACCTTACCGCAATAAATCTTTAACTGGTTAATCTCTAGAGCTAGACACCAGAGTAAAATCTTATGACAAACTAATGAATAAATTTAAGCAAATATTCAGAGAAACAGACTAAATACAGCATATTCATTGTCTCTGAACTAAAAATACAATACTTTCCCATTGCAACAAGAGCCACAAGATTATTTCATCATTTATTGGCTACAGTAAGATTATAATTGAATAATATGACAGATAGCCATATTTCTTTTATAGATATAATGTACACTTCTATTAGAAGGGTAAAGCCCCCATTAAAAAATTAACCTGTTAAAAAAAGGAATGTTTAACTTGTTTAATGTTTAATGTGATCCCGTGGCAGGGGGCTGCCCCAGTTTGGCTAATAGGGTGAAAAGGGTTAACAAAGAAGTGGTTTTTGCATATTTGCAGAAACAAAATCAAGGGCTGTAGATAAGTACAGATAACTAAGCTAACAAATAGTACAGGTGTCAATTCCTGTGACCTTTTCATCCCTCCATGCTCTGGTCCATATGTTGTATGGTAACCCAAAGAGAAGGGTGGACTAGAGAGAGAAATCCAAATGTGAAAAAGATTGGGAGGGGTTAAAAGTTTTAACCCTGAAGCGGAGAGGAAGGGGAGGGTCTGCAGAAAAGCAGAGTGAAGAAAGGTCTATGAAAGTACAAAGCTGAGCTTGGCTAAAGCTTGAAGGGAAGGGTAAGCTTCTGGTAGAACTTAAGTCTAAAAGCAGGGGACAAACCTACTTTTACTTGCCAAGGAAACAGTTGGTAACCAGAGGTGCTGTAACATGAATTGCAGGATTCCACTCTGAGGAGAGCAGGTGCTAAGACTTTTACTTGAAAGGTGCACCAGAGAGAAACTGGGTGGTGAGTATAAGCTTACCCTGAGCAATAACTTCCAGGTGTCAACAGATACACTATCAGAGACTCTATTTTTGGTGACATCAAAAGATGGGACAGTAAAATAAAGTGTTAAAAAATCCTAACATTTACATTTTAGTCAATAAAATACCATTGTGCCCAAAAGGTAGTTCAACTTCTGAAAACATCTTTTCAGACTAAGTTAAACAACTGCTTAAAAGTCAAAGGAACTTTTGAAGACCTATTAAAATGATGACAAGTTATAAGAATTAGTCTATTTCTAAACAGCAGTTTAATACCTAATCCGAGACCATAAAGAACTGTAACTCTCCTGTTTAGCTCAGTGTGTATAAATGCATATTTCATCTCCAGTGCAATAAATCAAATCCAAAATTAGTTCTAATGCCATTTTTCTACTCCGATAGTTTAGCAACTATTTGCAATATCATTCCCATCTCAGAAGTGATTTTTAAAAAGAATAAGGGTAGATACTGAAAGTAAATTATATTGGACTAGATAATTTCAGTTGAAGGGCAGGAGGCATAAGGGATCTGTCGAAAAAGGCTGTCTTTCTTGACAGATCCCCCTCTAGACTGCCTCTTTTTGCCAACAAAGTGCTGAGTTGGCAAAAACGGTGGCCATTTTAATGCAAATTAAGTGCGGTATATTTAAATCCCAGCTTCATTTGCAATGTCGACTTGCCTAATCTGTATCCCTCTGTCAACAGAGGGATGCAGTCTAGACATACCCTCTGTGGTCCAGGAACATCCACGGTCTTGCCAGACCAACCATGTTGCCGGACCAGAATGTCCCAGCGTAGGGAGGTACAATCTGTCGTCGCTAACTGTAGTCATTGACATGAACACAAAACTCCTGGCTGACAAGTGGTCTGACAAGACTACTGAATCGAATTCAGCAATAGTAACCCGACACCTGAGAGAAAGCATAAGAATGACAATTCTATCAGATGAAGCAGAATGTAGGCCTCCTCAGTTGATTTTTAAATACATTTTATTTTAAGACCAATAGTAAAAACCAATGCAACAAACTTTGGTTAGAACTATGCTCCCTAAATTCAAACAAGGAGGTGGAAGCTGTTCATAAAAATACACTCCCCTCCTCCCACATGGCAAGGTTGCTCAGATTTCCATGGTGCAATGTCTCTTTCATTTCCTTTCCCCACATATCACAGGGAAATGCTCTATGAGTCCAGGATCCGCAAGTAGTCGGCTCACTGGCAATAAGGAGGACCTCTGAGAGGACCTGTAAATACAGAAAGATGGAGGTTTCTATTTCTACAGCCTGCCTGTCTTCTGGACTGGAAACAGGAAGGGAGAAAGCGGTATTTATGCAGAAGCACCATCAGTGAGAAACCTGGACAGACATGCAAAGGGAAGGTGGGGCTAAGGGAAAGGATCAGGACAGGATGGGAAAGAACCAGAAACCAGAGTCAGCATCAAGACAAAAAGGGAACTGTCATCAGACCACAGGTCAGTGCTACATCAGGAAATAAATAAACTAACATGTGTATACATTATGCAGGTAAAAATGTGGTTTAAAATGTAACCTAATAACCACTAACACAATAGTTACATGCACTGCAAGCCACGCAATATAAAGCTTAAGTTAGCTTTATACTGCAGAGCCCACAGTGAAGCCTTACAGAAAGTAGGGCCCAGCAGCCTCTGCTGGCCCTGCTCCCGGGGAGGCGGCTTTACGGTGGCAGCGAAGCTGGCAAGGGCTGCTAGGCCCACTCCTGAGGAGGCTTTGTTGTGGGCTCTGCAGCGTGCTCCCCGGGAGCCAGCATGTAACTTGTGGCCGCCCAAGCCCTGAGCTTACAGGCACCACTGATCCACATGGGTGGACATCATCAAAATGGGCAACCTTACTAATAGCAATCTGTGGCAAGATTCAAAATATGAACACAGCTCTCCGAGCAGCACTGGGCTCTTTAGGCTTGGCTTCTCCATAACCAGTGAAAAGATAAATGATGGTAGCTCTCAAATGTCATTTACTTCTGGTACCAACATGAGATTTCATTCACAGCAGACTAAAAATACAGATCTGCAATGGTGCCACGTTTCCTTCTCAAGTGAGGAACAAAATAGTTCACACTCAAAAAATTGTCACTGGACACCTCACTGAAATGACTGGCACAGTTCACACAAGCCCCTATTATGCCAGGCTCTTTACACAGTCAAGTAGATGTATTTCATCAATTACATGGTCAAAGTATTTTAAGGTTTTTTGTGTGGTCATAAAAGCAAGAAAGTTTTCTTTTTTTTTTTCCCCTCTCTTTTAAAAAGGTGAAAATGGAATTTCTGGAAACCTTGTTAGCAGCCTCAGAGACGTGTCAGTGCCTAGCACTACCATGAAACAGCTGATTCTAAGCCCTGCCTGCATTCCAAAATATCCTGCTCGGACACAACAACATTTTTTGAGTTGAATTACAACTACAGAAACTCTTACAAGAGTGGTAGCAACCTGTGACCCATGAATTAAGGTGCATGCTGATTGTACATAACATGGACTGTGAGAGCCGTGCACTCCCTCTGCACCTAATCAAAGCATTGCTACAGTTCAGTTCGGCACACCACACAAATACTAGGCATGCAAGCAGTGTTGGCAAAACTACCCTATCCTGGGAGACCATCTTGGGTACAACAATTTTGCAAGCTTAACGAGATAAAGACATGTGGCCCACTCATTAGCTTAGATTGCCCATCACTGACTTGTGTCTTCTGCACCATTAAAATACTGACCCATCTCAACCATGTTTGTTCATTCACCCACAAACCAAGAGGATAGGCCTGCATGCATAAGCATCATTTACGAGCGAGGCAAATCCATTATATTCACCAAGTTACACATACATAAACATACATTGAAACCACTTCTTTAATACATGTGCATGCAGAGTCTCTCCACACACACACACACACACACACACACACACACACACACTTTTAGTTCAGCGTTACTATAACTTTGTTCTAAGACTTTCTGAATTTTTCCAGGTCTCTTCGCTGCCACAACAGCATCCAGAAATTCATGGACATCAGAACAGCTATTCAGTTTGCATCTTGCGAATGAACTTTGTCTTAATGAAAACACTCCATTCTAATTATTTTACAATTGTCAGTCTGTCTCTCTCTGATGCAGCACAATTGTTACTCTGGGACAATAAAAACAAGTGTCTTCTCTGGGTGAACTTCACCCAGTTAAGGCTCTGGAAGCACTGAGGCACATACTGGAACCTCTGAGTTAGGCCACTGCTGACCTCCACCGAGTTATCCACATGCAGAGCCGGCCCAAGCTACGGGCTGACCAGATGGGGGTAGGGCTGCACATGCGCCGGGGGCACCTTGCACCTGGGGGCGGGGCTGCGCATGCGCCGCATTGCCGGAGGCATTGATTTTGACCTATCAGGTCCCAGATAGTTGGGATCTTGGCGCTGTCTTAATATAATGAGAGCTGTGAAAAGTTCAGGTTGTCCTATCTAAAAAACAGCCTGGCTTAAATAGAAGCAGTTTGCTGGGAAGAGATGGATTCTCTGCTTCAGCACTCACTTCCCACAATGGATCATTCAGAGCCTGGACTTGGTGACTTTAGAAAGATGCCCTACATTTGTTTTCCCAAAGCTTTCTAGGGGTAGGGAAAGATCTGACTGAAGTTCAGTTGATTGGATAAGTAGTAGGAATTTAGGATACATTTTTAATAAATCCACAGAATTTCTGGTGGGTATACATGTACATTTAGGTATAGTCAAATAAGAGAATACCTTCCACATTCAGAAAGCCATCTTCTCCCCTTGCAAAATACTATTCTAAGATCCGAATCCTCTTCTATGTGTTTATATTTAGCATCTATGACAACACACAAATTTCACAGTCTCTCTTAAAACCTCTTAGCCATAAGTGTAAAAAAATATGTAGTTAAACAATATGCATTTTATAAAACATAGTTGTCACCCTATGCTACTGGCTACTTAAAGAAAAGTAAGCCCACAGAAGTAGTCTAGGACATTCTAACCTATATCCTGTAACATGTTCTAACCTGGAAATTGATACAAAGTTTTTGTCCACCATTCTGGCAGTCAAGAGAAGTATCCTTACATATAATGACAGTCCCAAAGTCAGACTGAGGGTTTGACACCTAGACCTGTCAGTAATCTACTTCTACACAGAGAAGAGGTCAGAAGGAAAGTAAAACCAAACTCTGACAGTGAGCTATGCAACTGATCATTCTGATACAGTGATTATCTAGGCACAGAGGATGAAGCAGTGAAAGGAAATGTTAAATTTCAGTCAGGCTATTTTTAAGAACAAGATGACAAAAATAAATAGCAACATCTGCTTTCATGATTGACAGGTGAAAGTGGAACTGTCTAATTCAGTCATATACAAGACTGGTGGATAACAAGGGATAAAGAAAGGATATTTCTTTCCAATCCTATTTCAATACTTCTAAATTTAAAAATGAAAAACATAACCTCACCAACCACTTCCTATCAGCCTCCTATTATCACTGATTAAATATTTTACTTGCCAACTCCCAAAGACTGAAACTTGTATTAATACACAGTGAAGAAATCAATATTCTCCTCAGGACAGCCATGCTACTAAGGCATGATCAATACTCACAGATGATGCATTTCCACAGAACTCTGACCCCATAGCTGTTGCAGACAAAGGTAGTACTGGCCAGTTTCCCCATCTCATGAAGTTCCACAATATCTTTAGTACTACTGGAATTGCTAGAATAGCTTTAAATGGTTGGTGATAGTCAGACATTGAGAAGAATCGGCCCATTTTTGGTTTGTTTTAATTATCAAATGTACTCACATCCAGGCACATTTCAAACTAAGCGCCTGGTAAGGATATAAGCAACTAGTCAGCTATCCAATAAGCCTAACCTTATCAGAGATAGTCGACTAGTTGCTCCCCCTGCCCCTTGCTGCCTCTGTCAGAGAGAGGCAGCAAGTAAGGTTGTCAGGTGTCCGGTATTGACCCGGACAGTCCAGTATTTTCACTCCCTGTCCAGTAAAAAAAATTCAGAAAATACCCGACACCTAAAATGTCTGGTATTTTCTGGTTTTTTTCCCCTGCCAGGAGGCAAAAATACCGGACACCTGGCAACCCTACAGACACACTCAACTGGGCCCAGCCCCCAGACCCTCCCCCAGTCCCCCTGCTTACCTGATTCCCCAGGGAAACTGCCTTCTGGCTCAATCAAGAAAACAAAAAGCCTAAAGACCTGAAGCAAGGGAAGCAATGCCTTCCCTGGGTCTTAGTGCTCAAACTCTCCCCTCTTCTCACTCTGCACGCATTTAAAGGGGCCATGCTGTTTTATTCTATTTTTTTGCTTAACTCTCAGGGTCTCCCCTCCCTTTTTTCCTCCCCTCAACAGAATTTTTTCCCCAGTGTTTTTTTTTGGGGGGGGGAGGGGGTCGGTATTTTTGGTTAGACCATCTGGTAACCCTAGCAGCAAAGCCGGGGGAGCAGGAGCCATTGCTGGGAGGAGGCCAGCTTAAAAGCCAATTCCCTCAGCACAATCTCTGCAGGGGGGGCAGGGATGATAGAGGCACAGTGGGCAACACTGGGAGTGGAGACTGAAGCAGTTTTTGCTCGCACCGCTTCTGCTTCAGTTCTGCTTTTCAAAAGTACAAGAGCCTCAAGCGGGTCTCTTGTACATTTCAAAAGAAGCAGCCCCACATGGAGCATGGGGCTAGCGGAGTGACTCCCCCACTGGCCCCATGCTTCCTACAGGGTTTCCTTTTGAAATGTACAAGAACCCCAACTGGGCTCTTGTACATTTCAAAGGCTCAGGCACCACAGGGAGCGCAGGGACAGTGCCCCATTGGTCCCACGCTCCCTGTGGGGCTTCCGCTTTTGAACTGTACAGTTCAAAGGCGGAGGCACCCTTATAAACTAATCCAATAATTGATGGAAATCCCATTGACTATTCGATTAGTTAATCAATCTAAATTTAACATCCCTAGTGCCTGGCAAGAGGCACATGATGGATTAGTAACCACGGTAACACGATTCTAATTCAGACACTCAGACTAATAATGTTCTGATGTATTTTTTTGAATGTTTTCCTCAAAACAGGTTTTGAGAACAAACAAACAAACCACAGTTTCATAGGTATGAGAACATAGGGCAGAATTCAGTGATCCCATCTTACCACCATGATACAATGAAAAATTCATGTGCAATATCATACCATCAGTTCTTTAAACAATGCCCGCCATGTTAGCTGGTACTGTCAGTCTCTCAAACCGCAAATGGCTTAGCATGCAGAAGACCTTGTACAATTTCTTTTAAGTGGGAAAGGAACTATTTTCATTAGTAGAAAATCTCTACTACTAAGTAAAATTGATTTTTCTCCAGAGAAGCCATACTGTTTACTGGAAATAAAGAAGTAACATGAAAGCCAATGATATATAAAACTAAGGAGGAAATACTTCAGAGATTAACATACAATAAGAAATGTTATAGCAATTCCACCATAATTTAGCCACTGCTCAAGAATGACCCTGAGAAGTGCTCATAACACGAACCCTAAATATTACTTCAGCAATTTAAAATTAACATTATACATGAATATCGTGTAATAGTAAAAGCATTAAAAACTAGGCTTCAGCCTCCACTTATGAACATAAGGTAATTGTATCACTACTTTAAATATGAATATACATTTTCATTCTACATTCACTGCCACAAAGATACGATTGAAGGGGGTAGGAGAAGATACTAGTGTTTAACTACCCTAAATGCTCATCACAAGGACATACACTCTGAAGTAATTCCTCAAATTTTATGTTGATAAAAATGACAAGCATTTTAAGCAAAAAGATGATATGCTGTCACAAAGTTGTGGACACAACTCTTACCAATATGTTTTATATCTGTCTTTCATGAATGCTACAGCAAGAAAATAATTGCAGAATAGCAAGAAACACCTATTTATCTTCACTGCTTTTTCCATTAAATGTCAAGGAAGTTCAGACAGGTACTCAGACTCATTTAAAAAAAAAAACTATATAAAAACAGTAAACTGTGTTTACTGTTTTTACTCTAGCCTATATAGGCACTTATCTGATTTCTGAAAAAAGTTTATGGTTGCCCATACATAAAACATTCCCCCAAAAGTTAAAAAAAAAAAAGTCGTCCCATAAACAACTAATTTTTGGTCACCAGTGTTTAGGATTAGCATTATCAACATCACTATTCCAACAATTTCAAAATATTTATTAAAAAAAAGTCATTTGTTGCATCCCCTCATGACTGCAAAGCATTTAAGCATGTGCTTAAGTCCCAGGTAAGCACCTAGAAAAGTTTACATGAGAACATGCTTCTTTGATGAACAGAGATGGACTTGTGAATTGGGGGCCTAAATAAGTGGTTGTCAACATGCAGCATGAGGGCCACATGCAGGCCATTAGTGTTTCGTGTTTGGCCCTCAAAACATTTTATTTCATTGTTGCCCACACTAGGGATGTAAGCAACTAATCGACTGTCCAGTAAGCAAAAGCTTATCGGATAGTTGACAGTAGTCAACAAGTTGCCCCCCCGCCCCATCCCCCGCTGCCTCTAGCAGAAAGTGACAGCAAGGGTGGGGGGGATGGAGAGAGTGCTGGGGAGAGCTCTGTGGTAGGGGATAGCGGCGCAGTGGCGGCGTTCCACCTTTGAAATGTACAAGAGTCATTTCAAAGTAGAAGCGCTGCATGGAGCCCGGAGTCAACGTTTCCATCTTTGAAATGTAACAACAGCCGGGCAGATTCTAGCTACACTTCAAAGCAGAAGTGCCCTTACTGACTAACTGAATAGTCGATGGAAATTCCATTGACTATTTGATTAATCTAATTTTAACATCCCAAGCCCACACACAAGGGTTGCCAGATTCTGCTGATTTCTGTCCATGTTGTTTTTTTCCTACCGGTATTACTGAAATGACATGCACATAAAGCAAGAGCATGTGAATTGAGGTTTGTGCAGACTGCCCACAACACTGACTTTAAGAGCTTCTGCATCCAGTGAAAGCACTGCTACAGTTCAACTGGCACACTGAAAAATCTAGATACACAAGCAGAGTTAACAAAGCTATCCTATAATGAAAGACCATCTTGGTAACAGCAGTCTTGCAGCTCAATAAAATAAAAGAGGCCACTCATGCAGCCCACTCACTAGCCCAGGTTGTCCACAGTTGGTACAAATGGTTATCATCTACTTGAAAACCATCATAACAGTTAGCTCTGGATAAAACTAACAACAAAATTAAACCAATACGTTTGGAAACCACGGAGGTTTCGTATGCAACAAAGTATTCCATTGGAAAGAGGAGAATCCAAACAAAAAGATCCAAAATGTAACAAATTTTTAAAAAAGCATTTCAGGATTCTTAAGACCTAAAAACGCATGCGCTTTCTAGAAAATATCTTCCAGATTTCACTAACAGACAAAACAAACCAACCAACAACAAAAAGCCTCCTATAGTATGAACTGTATCAAGTTTCCAAAGCATGATTTTAAGACTGTAAGCAGTCAGGGGAAAAACCCAAATTGAATAACTTACTGAATAAGCTGCTTTAATTTTTATATTGCAGTGGGACATCCTGTGAGGCTGCGGTATAAAGCCTATTAAACTGAACTATGGTTTGTCCACCCCTAAAATAGGTCTGACATACAAACACAAGAACAAGTACAAGGTCAAGGTCACAGATCAGCAAAGAAAGATTACAAACAGGACTGATGTAACAGCTGGCATTTGTTCAAAGCTCCTGGATTTGGGGTTTTTTTTAAAGTCAACTTCAAGAAAAAGCACATTTTACTCATTCTGTACACTATCTTTTCAAGTGTTCCCCATCTTTGTAGACCATTACCTTATGCCTGCTTTATAAGGGATACATTTCCTCATAACAATCTAACAAAAAAAAACTGAGAAAGAACAATTTATGTTGAACAAAAAGCGTGAGAAAGCACCTTCTACAACCATTTTCACTAATTACAAATGTATATCAACAGATCTAAATCCCAAAATTTGGGGATAGAAAGAGAATCTAACAGTCAAGATACAAAATACCCTGTGTCAGTCCCTCCAATTTCTATGCAACTTCACATGGGTGTAGGGATCTTTACTATGAATCAGAACTTGCCACAATGTAATACTGCATACCTAATCACAATGACAGACTGGTAAATTGCACAAACTGAAGTCCCACCACTCACACATAACCAACACAAGGTCAATGTAGATCATGCCTTCTTCATAACAATGCTCTATGATGCTTTTTTAGTGCTGTGTTGAGCCAATAAATTGCTACTGTGTATTAACCTGTTTATTAAAAAAAAAAACACTGAAGATAGTTAGCAATGAAATCATTTACTGATTCATCCACCTACCTCTACATTCTCAACACTTAAAAAAAGTAATATTTAGTTTATACATCACATTCAAACACACCTTTTGACACTTAAGAAAAATAAAAGATGCCTTGTGCAATAGAAAATAATGTGACCTATTTATTGTTTTAAATTGAGAGAGAGAGAGAGAGAGATGAGTGTAGAGTCTCTCATAATGCCTAACTTGTGGAAGAGTGTAGTTGGTGCTCTTCTTTCAACCCCCCGCCCTCCACATACAAAGCTTGTTTGATGTCAGCCTAGACATGATTGGGAGCAGTTTATATATAGACAGACATCTAGCTATATAAATAGGATGATGTGTGTTAGTATAAAGCTTTTACTGGCACTCATTTGGGGTGACCTGCATAACTCACTTGTAATGCGGGCATCTCAAACATTGCCAATAAAACCTTTTTTCCATAATATGCCATCAATTATTTTGTTCATGTCACATTTTATACTGCTTTAGTCCTCTCCCTCTTTTTAATAAAGTTTTAAAATGTTTTATGGGTACTACATTTGTAGCACTCATCCTGTCTGACCAGGTTGCCTTAGTAGATTATAATATATGGGCTTTGTAGTGAGGGTTTTTTAAACATCATATTAAAAAAAAAAAAAAAAAACAACACTGTCCCTCCGAAAGTGATCACATTTTTAAGCTATGAAATCTCATGAATGGGGCCCTACCAAATGTATGGTCATGAAAAATGCATTACAGACTATGCCATTTGTTCTTTAGCCCAACCCAATCCCCCAGCAGCTGGGCTGGAGGGAGAGAGCCGGGCCAACCTGGCCCGGCTCAACCCCCTAGTGGCTGCAGGTGGGGGGGGGGAGGGGAGAGAAGAGCCGAGGAACAGAATCTGGGCAAGCCAGGGCTGCCATACCTCAGCCTGGCCCTCCCCAGTGGTCTGTGGGGAGAGCCGGGGCTACCTACCCAAAGAGAGGGGGGTTGGCGAGCATAGTGAGCAAGGAGCACCACCCCTATTAGCGTATATATTTCTCCTATTTTCATGGGGAAAACCACAGTTTCCCAAATTGGGGGTTCTCACCCAAAACGGAGTTGCACTATTCCTATCCTTATTTCTGTGATGCCTTCACAGCTGGGTGGCCAGAATGTGGCAACTGTTGGATGGATGTCCAGCTCTGAAAACAGCACTTTACCAGCAGAAGCACAGAAATGAGGGTTGCTCTCTTACAAATAACCCTGTGGCCCCTAACCCCAAACTCTTTCTGGGTCAGGATCCCTACAAACTACAACACGTGATAAATAGTTGAAATATGTGGATTTAGTATTGACGTGATTAGCTTTATATGTGCACATGTTCTTACCAAATTATGCTAATACTGGTTTCCTTTTCTTCTCATATTCTTTACAAGAATACTCATATGAAGCTAAGAAGTCAATTTGTGACCCATTTCCACTGAGTCCATGTGACCAGTGGAGGATATTATAGGGTCTCACAAAGTTTTGCTATTTTGCTGATTAACTTCAATGCCTTTCAAAAAGAGAATGGATTACTACTATGCAAATGTAAGCAGACCCTTTTTCAGCTAATACAGTTATAGAAGATTCCTTACAGTATTAGATACAAGCTCACAGAATATCCTCATTACAAATACAATCCATAGTGGACTGGCAAAGGACTATCCAACGGAAAGGGCGCCTAAAAAGGCTAGTTACAGCTTTATCCTTATTGAAGAAGCTACAAACAGTACAAAAAAAGTGTATTTTAAAAAGTTACAAAAAGTCCTCATGTTCAGTTCCTAATATGCAGATGTCCATATCCTCAAAACACAGCAGTACAATTACTAGTACTGATAAGCACTCTGGTTTTCTCTCTAAGGAAAGCAAGGTCAAAGATTGAATGAGCTTGAGAAGTGGACTATCATCTGATCCCTCCCTTTTACAAAAGTGACAAAGACTAAACCTACAAAGTGTGAAATGGATCATGTTACCACTCATTGCCTGAGAAAACAAGGAAGGAGTAGTCGGAAACATTATACTTTTCTTTAGAATCCTGATGGCAGAAACTCATACGATAGAGGAGACAGACCTGGCCCTTTGTCAAATCCATTTTAGAACAAAGCAAATTTAATCAAAGAAGTCGAAACTGAAGACAGAACAGCAAACATCCTTTATTTCTATGAAAGTGAGATGGACATTGTTAATTCCATATTAGCTCAAAGGGAACCTTTTCTAGCCCTTACTAAACTGTCAATAACTGTAACTAGAAGAAAATTCCCACTATGAATGTGAATGTACATGTGGGCTCTTCATGAGATCAAAGTCCGAACACTCAGTATCTGAGGCTGGGAAGGTAAGTCACCCCCGTTTCTCCCTACTTCTTCACTACCATCATTACCCAGTCTCTCACCTAGCTTTATCACTGGAGCAGCCGTGGACAACCCACGGCTCACGAGCCACATGTGGCTCTTGCCCTCCAAAAGTGTGGCTCGTGAAGCCGCTCCTGCGCCGCCGCCTCCCCCCCCCCAACGGCCTCCCCAGCCCCCTGCCGACTCCTGCCTGGCCTCCAGCTTCTCTGTGCTTACTGGGTCGGAGCTGCAGGGTTTTAAAAATGGCGGCCAAGATGGTGGCTGTCTTAAAGGGGCAGCCTCGGAGTTTTTTAAATTTTTTTTTTTTTTGCTCAACAATTCTGTTCTGGGAGGCTTTTTTTTTTTGGCTTGACAATTCTGGTGCGGCTCTTCACATTTTTTCGCCACTGTTTTGGCTCTCTGTTAAATGGGTTGGCCACCCCTGCACTAGAGGGTCATCTTCAATTCCACTATCTACTCCCCACATGTCCAGGTTGTTCTTCATCTTGACATTTCTTCCTCCATCCCCAGGATGGAATCCTGTTTTTTCTCTACAGTTAAGACTCTCATCTACCAACTGAGGCCACATCTACACTGCCATTTATATCAGCAAAACTTGTATGGCTCAGGATGTGGGGGGGAAAAAACCCACATTCCTGAGAGTCATACGTTTTGCAGGCATAAACGATAGCATGCACAGCACTGTGTCATCAGGAGAGCTGCTCCTGCTGACACAAAACCACTTCCATGAACACTGACAGCTGTTATGTCAACAGGACAGCTCTCTCCCATTGGCATGCAAGTTATCCAATAGCAGCATGACTGCAACTGTACAGCTGTCAACTCAGTGTAGACATGGTCTAAGTTACGGCAACCTGCTCCTTTCTGGCCTCACCAGTATCTTGAGCGTCTTCCTCTAGTCCATCCAAAAATGCAGCTGCTAAATTTCTCTCTCACCATTTGTTATGATCAGATCTCTCTCCACTTCACAATTCTTTATTCCCTCCACTGGCTTCCCCAGTATACCATACAAAGTTTAAATATTTTGCCTTAACTTTCTGGACATACATAACTCTACCCCACCTACATATATGACTTGATCCTTTATCATGTCCCTCTCCCAACACCCACTCTGCTTCACCAAGACCAATTTCACTACAACAGAAAACTCTCCTACAAGAATTTCGATGTCATGTTGTTCCTTACACAAGGCATGTCCACCCAAGAATAGCCTGCCAACTGCTGTGCTCTCATTTATACCACATGATGAAAAGGAATCTGTATTAACACAATGCTTATCTTTTCTTACCTGTACCTTCCTTACAGTTTGCTGTCCTCACTTATCAAGTCATATGTACATGTAGACTTAATATTTCAGAACAAATCTACATCTGTGAGTCACCTCATATACCTATATCAATTAGATTGAACAGTGGCAATTAAATAAGGTCCATGAACAAGATTAGCCAATAAAATAGACCAATTTTTGTCCCTTCCTATTGTAAAGAACAAATCTGGAGAGAAAAGTGTATTTATTATTTATGAAACAGAATAGTGATACAAATAAAAAAGCTCATATGGTTCCTTCCTCTCCAACACCAAACACACAAATAAGACTATTAAGAGTGAAAAGGAGAAGAGAATCAACTAGGTTCTAACCAAGGGTGAAAAGAGCTCTCTCTTCCTCTATGGTTAGTGTTATTAAAATGAAATTTCTCCCTCTGAGATTTTCCCCTCCTATTCCAGTAATCTTTCACCCCAAAGATTACAAACAGAAGCGAGACTCCAGGAAGAAAGGAAATACTGCTTATAGTGAAACTTTAGAGTAAGCTGTTTGATATATTTTTTTTAAAGCAATCATGAGAGCAAATGGCGTCAAAGTGGAGATTAGAGATGAAAAGAGTAAAATTTTGAGGAGAGACAGATTTAAAGGAACAGAAAGGAAGTCACTCTAGGGATCTAGTTAAATATAAAACTAGGACCTCGTGGTTCAATGTAATGGAGAAAGCTTTTCAATGTGCCTCTTAAATCACCCTATAAACAGAACTAAACTTTCTGGCTCAAAAACAAAAGGCTTCTAACTCAATAGAGCCCCCACTCCCATCACATTTTTTAAGTGAGAGAAGGAAGCAAGTCATTGGCTCTGATTCAGATCTCATTTACTACAGATTTACACCAGTGTGCCACCCTACAAGACATTTCACTGAATGGACTCAAATATATAAACTGGGATCAGAACCTGGCCCACTATAATGCAGGAATCAAGAAGATAGGTATTCACTCAAAAAATGACTCCTCTTCTTGCTGGGGATTGGAGGGGGGCAGGAGTGGGGGAGGAAGCTTTTAAATAACACTTCGTTCTTTTCCACCTATAATGGAAAAGAACAGTCTTCTTTCCAAGGTTGTCTTGGTATTCCTCTGCTAGCTCACACTGGCAGTGTTTCAGTTGTAGCCTCTCTGAAGCTGGAGCAATTTGGTTTACCAAGAACTGCTGTAAGTACTCCTGGGCTCTTCTTACTCTGGCAGATTTAGATGAAGAAATTTCTCTGCATTTGACATTTGCTTTGAATAACTATATTGCAAATGATCTCCAGCCCTAGTAGATGGCATTAATTACTACAAAAATATACTAGTGCCATAAATTTATACAGCACACTTCAGAACAGATAGGTTTCCAGCTTCAAAGAGCTTACACACTAAGACAAGACATAGGGACAACAGTTCAGGTAATAAAGGGTCTGGCAGCAGGGAAGAGGGGTAGAGGGTTTTCCTTAAATGATAGGTTCCAAAGAGGTGTAGATAAGTAGGAAGGAAGGAGCTAGAGGATGAGAGAAGAGATACTATCTATATTTCATGTATTTGGGAAAAAGTGTATTAAGAGTATTAAGTCATGAATATGGGAAGGAGAGGAAAATAGGATGGGGGAAAATGAGAGTGCAAAGACCTAAGTGGAAGCAAAATTATGTGGGGCTTATACTGTGAACAGGGACAAAAAGCTGAAACTAATGCCTATTGATACAAAGCCCCTGCAGATATTCAAGGGAGCACTTGCAGCCTTAGAGCATCAGTGTTTCTCAAACTGTAGGTCCTGACCCCCCAGGGGGTTGTGAGCAACTTAGGGGAGGGGGGGGTCTCGGTATCACAAAGTTTGAGAAGCCCTGCTATAAGGAAATATCAGCCTGGTTCTTGGGCTCTTCATAATATAGGATTCCGCTATTTCCAAACATCTCCACTATTTTAAAGAGGACTTACTTGATGGGGGAGGTTAGATAAAATGTTCCAATGCAGCTGAACAATGAGCCATCTGGTGGGCCAAGTGATATGCACTGGCCAATGGGAGCACAGATAGACCCTAAGAATGAAAGCAGGTTTCAAGTTAGTCTTCCCAGCATAAACCCAGGAATGATGCACTAGGATGTGCAAGTAAGCACTGTACACATCTAGTGATGCCAATAAATTCCCCTCATTAAATACTTTCCTTGTCTCCTTTACCATGAGATTAGCTACTGACCATTTTCATCGAATTTTATCTCGAGTTAGGTTTTTTTTAATGTGAGGTTGGTGCAGCCACCTTCAATCTCAATGATATGTCTCAGATGACACAACCAGACCTACTGCACCTGTCAGTACAGAACTGTTTGTAAGAAACTCCATTCTTCTCAAGTTATCCAGTGTTGGAAGACAGAAAGGAATTCAGCTAATGGAGGCTCTCCTGTAGAGTTACTTATGAAAAATGTTGTTCCACTGCAGCTCCCAGCTACTCTTCCATGAAATTATTTTATTTGTCAAATGACAGTTGTGACAGGTTTGATCACAGAGATCCCCTTGTGATGGTCACCCGATGTGCTGATCATACCACTGAGCCTGCTACTCTCTCCTCTGAGGCACCCCACCACTCTGTCCTCTTGAGCCAGAAGCTCTGGTCTCCCCCAGCAAAGGCTGAGAATTGGGGTAACAACCCTCCCTTCCCCAGCAAAGTAACACTGACAATGATAACAGCAGAGCTTTGGAGGGAGGGAGGGGGCTGAGATACAGTGATTTTACAGCACCCAGGAGAACAGCACCTCCTCCCAAAAGAACCAAAACCCCAAAAATCCATCTTACTTTGTAAGAAAGTTTTACATAGGGAAAGTTCATAGAGTTTGCTGTCTTCATCAATGAGAGAGACATGCACAACCTGTTGTCCCCTGTCCCCACAGGTAACAATTATTTACACAGGACATAAAAAACAAAAGTAAAAGTATACAGAGTAAGATTTAAGTGGTGGCAAACAGATCCAAGTTACTATGTCAATTCAATACACAAGAGAAATTGTTTCAAATGGTAATTTCTCACCCTAGTTTATTTCCAGTAAAATCCTGCAGGCCAAACCTTATCTTTTTTTTTCCCTCACTTGGGCCCAACTGCTTGTTCCCCTCATCCCATTTAAGAGCTCTGTGTTTCCAGTTCTCTTTGCACCTATCACAAAAGGGGACACCATCTGTGAAGCCAGCTGAAGACAATAATCTTTTGCTCCTCATCTCTTAAAAATAATTTCCCCAGGGTGGGAATCCTTTGTTCAAGTCTCCCCCCTTCTGGAAGAGTACAAAATTCAAGAGGATTCAAGCACCAGGTGGCATGATGACATGTCTTTGTAGCACCAACCACAAAGACTGGTTTTGTTTTTCCTTTAAGCCTCATTCATAGATCATTGCCTTAAGGGATGTAAAGGCTCAGGTCTCAAGTACCATTAATGGCTTTCAGGGTTATACTTCATATTTCTACCTTTACATACAAGAAAGATACACGCACACAAATAGGATGTACACATTTAATGGATTGTAAGCTTTTCAACGAGAGGTTACACACCACATTTTGTGTAAATCATATTTGAGTTAAGCACATTTGTATTCAAAACACATTTCTAATAAAAGAAGGGCATCACAATACAGTCACAGGAATAAATACACATTGAGAAAAAATTCTCTACATTAACTTGATCATTCCTAGCAATGTACTCATGTTTAGCTGAAGGCACAAAAGGCACAAAAAGCGATGTTACTCTCTTGCACTTGGGTGAAGTAATAGACTAAAGCCCCAACTATGAGAAAAGTTTTTAATACAGTTTGTATCTTTCTCTGAAAAAGCAAGCCAAAAATAAAAACGAAAACAACCCTGTTGTGATCGTTTGTGACACTGATCACAATTATTTTTACTCTTGTACACCACTATCTGCATGTTGTATTTGCTTATTATCTTGTCATGTATTTAAATTGTATGCTCTGTGAGGAAAGGAATGTCTTATGTATGTGTGCAGTGGCTGACCATCAGTACTTGATCCCTGATTGTGGTAGTATCTGGAAGTCCCAATTTGGAGGGGGAGAAAGCAGTAATAGTAACACACATGGCCCACATCAGGCAGTCTGACTGCTTCATAAACATCACCCATCACCACAAACTCCCTTGGAAGTAGGGATGTCACAGGTTAACCAGTTAACTGATTAGCATTAAGTTACTGAGTGATGTTTATCAGTTAACTTGTGGCCCAGCTGTGCTGCAGGTGGGGAGCTACTCCAGCCCCAGAGCAGTCTTCTGCACATGCAGAGTGATGGACCTGGCCTGGTCAGAGCAGCGGGTAGGAGCCACTCCAGCTCAACTGGAGCAGTCCCTGTCTATGGCCGGCACGGCCAGAGCAGCCCGCAGCACAGTGGGCTTGGTTGGGCTGGAGTGAACGCCAGGATCCTGCTTAAGTGGTTAAACAATTAAATGTAACGTTTAAGTGGTTAACTTATTAAATAGGATTTTACATCCCTATTTTGAGGTAGCCAGGTGCTAGGATCTCCACTTTGTGTGTGGGGAACAACTGAGATAGAGGAAGATTAAATGACCTGCCCAAGGTCACCTATGAACTCTGCAGAAGACTTGGGAACTGGACACTGATCTACTGAGTTTCAGTCAAGCACTTTAAATACGAAACTATCCTTCCTGCACTGATAGGTGCACAGAAAGGCGAAAATGTAATACCTGTTTAATGTGAGAAAACAGGATTGCAGGGGGAGATGGCAGTTAAACAACATGGAATACACAACTTGCTACACCTCCATTTTTTTATGGACAAACCAAAACAACCCTCTTGTGATCACTGCTTATGACATTGATCACAATTGTTTTTACTCTTGCGCACCACCATCTCCGTAGTGTATTAGCTAGTTATGTTTTGTGATATATTTAAATTACATGTTCTGTGAAGAATGGAAAGTATCTTTGTTAAGTATGTATTCATGTGTACCAAATTCAGGGCCATGAAAATGCATCAAAGACCATGAAATAGGGTCTCCTCGCATGAAATATGGTCTTTTGTGGGCTTTTACTATACACTATACAGATTTTTCAGGCGAAAACAACATTTCTCAAACTGCGGTTCCGACCCAAAGAAAGAGAGTAGAAGGAGAGCTGCAGTACTGCCACCCTTATTTCTGCATTGCCTTCAGAGCTAGGAGGCCAGAGAGTGGCAGTTGTTTGCAAGGTGCCCAGCACTGAAGGCAGCACCCCACAATCAACAGCAAAGTAGTAAAGGGTGGCATGGTATGGTAGGGTGACCATATTTGAACTTTCAAAAAAGGGGACACCTGGTGCCTGCCGGTGCCACTGCGTCGGCGGCTACTCCACTTGCACAGGAGGCCGGGCTCAGGAGCTGGCAAACTTGTCCCCACACATGCCAAGCTTGGGGCTCATGCCAAGCTGTTGCTGCCCCCGCTGGCTCTCATGGTGCGAGGGGACCAGCATGCCTGGCTCCTGATGCCCCGCTGTACTGCCCCGAGACGTGTGGCAGCGTGGGCACCAGCAACCAGCCGGCAGCCCAGGCTGCTGCAGGGCCAAGAGGAGAGAGTGGGGGACCAAGGAGGCTGTTGGCTGGGGTCTGTCCTGGGGCATGAAGTTAAAGGCACCGAGGGGAGAAGGGGCATGGCTAGAAAAGGAACCCAGGAATCCTGCTTCCCAGAATCCCTTCCTTTCCCCTGCCCACCCCAGCAAGCACCAGCTCCCACAGTACTCTCAGAGCTGAGACTGGAACCTCCAAATCTAACCAGACCCACTGCCCACCTACAGGAAAGGAAAGAAGTCAGATGTTTTAATGCCCAGTTTCCTGTTCTAACCCAGTGACCCTGCCTTCCCCCAGAACCAGCTACCCACAAAGTTCACTGCTCTAACCCAATACACCCACCCTTCCCCCAGAGCCATGCATCCCGTCCCCCTGCTCTAGCCCATCCCTCCCCCAGAGCCAGGCAACCCCAGGTCCCTTGCTCTAACCCTACACCCTTCCCCTCCCACAGAGCTTGGGACATAATCTAGCGGGACGTAGGACAACGTGGTGACTCTGTGGGAGGGGCCAAACCCATCCCCACATCGGGCCTGCCCCGGGTCTCACCAGAGCCGCCGCCGCAGCCACATGCTTTTCCCCCGCCATGTGCTGTGGTACATGTACACAGCAGCAGTTAACGTTCGGGCACATGGCTCCAAATGTTCAATCTGAGTGACAGGCACATGCCCCGCCCACTCCCCAATGCAGGGCAAAATCCTGGACATTTTTAGTCATTTAAAAAAAGCTGGCCAGACGGAGATTTAACAAGTGAAAACGAGGACATGTCTGGGGAAAACACAGGTGTATGGTAACCCTATGATATGGTATCGCCACCTTTATTTCTATGCTTCTCAGGGACCCGCTCCACAGGCAGCAGTGCAAAAGGAAGGATGGGAATTCTATACCATGCCATCTTTACTTTGCGCTGCTAGTGACGATGATTCTGTGACTCTGCTTTCAGTGTTGGGCTCTTGGCCAGTAGCCACTGCTCTCCAGCTGCTCAGCTCTGAAAACAGCCTGGAAGTAAAAGCAGCAGTACCACAACCCCCATACTATAACTTAGTGACACCTCCCCTCCCCCGACAACTTCCTTTTGGGTCAAGATCCCTACAGTTATAAACACCTTGAAATTTTATAGATTTAAATAGCTGAAATCATGAAACTTACAATGTTTTAAATCTTATGACCATGAAATTGACAAAAATGGACCATAAATTTGGTAAGGCTGTAGTCAGAATAAATACCCCCATATAACCCCCCCCAAAAAAGAAGGGGGGGGGAGACTTTTACATCAGATACTACATGAGCAGTAAAATATTGCTTAACTCATGGTAGGACAACTTGTCTAATATTGAATTAGCCATAACCTCTGCCTCTCATAGAGGCAGCAGCACAGGGGGAGGGGAGCAGCTTGAAAGCAGTCTTCCCTTGTGTATAGGGTTGCCAGATGGTTTAACCAAAAATACTGAACACACCCCCGTTCTGATGAGGGGAGACCAAAAAAAGGGGGGAGACCAAAGTCATTGAGCCCAAAAAAAGGGGGGGACCCCGAGAGTTGAGCCAAAAAAAATTACAAAAAATAAAACAGCATTAAAACAGCATGACCCCTTTAAGAAAAGTCTTTAGGCTTTTTACCTGCGGCCATCTTGTTTTCTTGATCAGAGCCAGAAGGCAGCTCCCCTGCGGAATCAGGTAAGCGGGGGAGAGGGGGCTGAGGGCCTGAAGGGGGGGGGGAGAGGGGCGGGCGGCACAGGTGCTGGGCCCGGTTGCTGAGTGTGTGAAGGGTTGCCAGGTGTCCGGTATTTTTGCCTCCTGGCCGGGGGGGGGGGGGGGGGGGAGATGGGGGACAGAAAATACCGGACATTTTAGGTGTCTGGTATTTTCTGAACTTTTTTACTGGACAGGAGGCGAAAATACAAGACTGTCCGGGTCAATACCGGACACCTGGCAACCCTACTTGTGCATCGGCTCCTGCCTACCCCTGCTCACCCTCTGCACTGCTACCTCTCAATCAAAGGTGGCAGTGCAGGGGCAGGGCAGGGGACAAGTGGCTCCATGAGATCCAGCTTTCATGAAGAGCCACCTTAAGACCTGGCTCCCCATGGGCATGGGCACCGCCTCCTCCCCTCCCCGCCACACTGCCTCTGATACAGGAGCAAGCAGGGGGAGGGAGGGACATATAGTTGATGGGATTAAAACAGATAAATCCCAGGCTTGTCGGTTGGCCATGTAGTTGATTACACATTGACATCCCTACTTATTAGCCAGGATGGGTAGGAATGGTGTCCCTAGCCTCTGTTTGTCAGGGGCTGAAAATGGATGACAGGAGAGAGACCACTTGATGATTCCCTGTTCTGTTAATTCCTTCTGGGGTGTCTGGCATTGGCCACTGTCAGAAGACAGGATACTAGCTAGGTGGACCTTTGGTCTGACCCAATATGGACGTACTTATAACCTGACAGTAATTCCCTGTAGCACCCTCATTTTTCTCTGAGATTCCCCCCCGGTTCAGCAGTGCCATGTAACGACCTGGCCCAAGCCTCTATAGTCTGAGTGACCTGAGGGGACTGCAGTACAAATGCAGAAGAATTTTCCAACTAGTCACCGTTCCACCATCTTGCCCCATATAGTCCTGATGAATTACTTATTAATGCAAACTCATTTCTAAACAAGCACAATTAATCCCTGTAGATTTGGAGGAACTCGCAGATTGTACTTGTTGCTCCGTCCCACAAAACTCCATTTTTTGGAAACTGGCCATATGGATTCTACTTAACACTTGGTCCAGGTCACCTGGAGTAGTTCTGAGAGTGATTTTATTGGGCGAAAGAGAAGCAGATTGGGGTTGAGGGAGGGACAGGACGATGAGGGAAGCCTTAATTGGCGATAGTGGAAAAGGACTTGAGCTGAAGAAGCCAGATAAGGCTGCCCAAGTTGTTTTCATTCACATTTATCAGCTTTGCTAATTCAGACCTGGATTCTGGAACATTTCCTCACACCAAGTCATGTCTTTCTTGCTCTGCAAGGAGCCTATTGATTTCACAGGGGCTGATACTACTCTGTGAAACGACAGCAGAATCTATGCTTAAGAAATTATTCATCCCATGGCTACAGTGCAAGCCAAAGCACGGGAAGAATTTGTATTTTTTTTAATCTAACAATATTAACTTTTTCTGATGAATGTTTACTTTTAACTCTAGGAAAACCTTACCTATGGCTACAGTAATTGTTAAGACAGGCTTCAGAGACAAAACTATTTTTTGTTTGGTCTTGAAAGAAGTGTTGCATTTTCGGAAGAGTTTTTGTAGACCTTATTCATCTCTCTGTTGCTGGATCCCTTTTCAGGTAGAATTTACATGGTTTTTATCCATTTTTTGAACAAAAGAAAATATTTACAGACGAATGTGCAAAGTGCATGTTACTGGTTTATAAAAAGCAAATTCAGAAGATACTTGAAGCTGAGAATAAGCAACAGGAATGGATCACTTGATGATTACCAATACTGGGCTAGATGCACCTTTGGTCTAACCCACTATGGTCATTTTTATGTTTTGAAAGGGAGGGGAGAAAGGGAAGAAAGCCCCAGATTTTGGATCTGTGATTGATCATTATGTCCTGTGGCTCAAAACAGGAATAAATACATCAACAACAAACAAAAATAGCAGCTTGGAACTTCTACATTATTTGAACACCAAAAATACCACTTGGAGGATAAGCAATTTCTGGATTTGCAAATACTTAAAGGAAAACACCAACACCTGTGTCTGTGGCCATCTACCCACTGTAGCCTTGTCTAGATTAGCAAAAATTCTAATTGTTTGAGCAGTGGAACACCACTGGAACTATAAGTGTAGATAAACTCAGTTGTTACCATCACTATGACATGAAAGCCTGAAAGAGTTGCCAGCCCTGGTTGTCCTTGAATCCCCAGAAATTCAAGGTTAGTCTTTAACTAAAGATCATCATGCGATGAAACCTCCAGGATGATGTCCTACCAAAACTGGCAAACTGAAGCCTGGAGATAAAAAACACACACACAATTTCTTAGCCCACATGAAGTCCATGAAATGAGAGATCACTCCAGGCTTGCTCCCCCAGACTCCAAAGCATACTGCATAATCAAATTTTGTATGGCTTTATGAGAAGCAACGTTTAAACTAAAGTGAGTTAATTTGGAATGGACGCAGCAGCCAACAACTTTAAGGCAAACAGTACCACTTCAGTGGAAATCAGGTACCTACATATCTTAAAAATCTGGTCCCAGGTTTCAAAATAAGAATATTAGTAGCATTTGTGTTTTTCAGGGAGAATTATCCAGCATAAGTGATATAACAATTCCCTTTAAGAGGTTTAGCAACAGTTTCAGATCAATACACAATTGCCTATAGCCTTAATGTGAATTGAGCAGCTACAGACTCAAGCGCAAATTAATATATTCTTTGTCTACAAATATTTCTGTTTTCCTAGAAAAGTTAGGTGACAAGTCAACTTCCTCTTTTTCTTGAGCTGAAACATGGTAACAAAAAGGAAGCACTGGAAATTGGGAACTAAAATTGAGATGTATAACCGTCTCAAAATCCATTCCAAGCCAAACTTTCCCATCAAATTGGCATAAAAAGGGAACAGTTTTCAAAAATATCAACACCAGAGATATAAAATCCTGGTTTTAAGCCTTAGGTTTAACTGATTAACCAATTTAGTGGGCTGCCAGCAGCCGGAGCCAGCAGCCCTGCACATGGGGGGCGGTGACGGGGAGAAAAGACAGCTTCTGCTCCTGGCCCCCAGCATGCAAGAGGCTCCTGCTAATGGCCCCACCACATGGGGGGCAGCAGCAACCAGAGCCAGCAGCCAGACAAAGGCAGCATCACCTGCACCTGGCCCCCACACACAGTTACCTGTTAACATATCTAAATTAGAATACACTAAAAGATTTACCCAGCATTGTACCTGAACTCTATTTTGTTTTTTTTTTTTGAAAATAAAATGAAAAAAAAAAAACCACACACTCTACATTTAAATCATTGCTCTGGAGTGGGGCTTGGGAAGAGGGGTTCAATATGCAGGCTATCCTGGGAGGAGAGGACTAACTCAGCCCTCTCTTACCACAGCACTTTGGGGCTAGGTGAGAAGCACCTCTGTATGGCCACTGCAGCTCCAGCAGGCACAGCTGGGGGAGGGGTGCATGTCCCACAGCTGGGGCAGGTCCAGGTTCATCTGCCCCCTGCACTCCTCTGCTAGAATGAGGAATTCAGCAAACTGTGCACTTTTGCCTCGCTCTCTGATGAAGGGGAACAGCCAGCAATGTTCCCATACAAATGGAGAGGGGGAAGGAAGTTTCTCTGCACCAACCTTTCCTAAAGGGCACCTGGGAGTGGTGGGTGTGGGAGACTTGGGACTGGGCCAGTACCAGATTGCGGGGGGGGGGGGGGGGGGGGGGGGGGAGGGGAGGAGAGGAAATGACACCAGCCAGCCACTTTCACCTGCCTGGTGATTCTGTTTCTTTTCTGTATGTACTTACAAAACAAACAAATAGCCTGGCAGCACCTCAGAGGCTAACAAAAAATGTAGATGGTATTTTACCCACTTCTTGAGCCCATGAAAGCTCATGATACCATCTACATTTTTTGTTAGTCTCTAAGATATTGCAAGAGACTGAAAAAAACTTAAAAAACAATGAATAGTTACAGACTAACACATCTACCCCTCTGAAACTTCTGTATGGTTTTATGAGAAGCAATCCCATTGAGGGACATCCCATTTTCCTGGCACAAACAAACTCTTTCCAGGCAGTGGCTCAGGCAGCAAGATCCTATTTAAATGGCTCACGACTCACCACCTGTGGCACTACCCTGGCATTGCAGAAGCCACGAGCCCTTTAAGTAGCCGCAGCAACCCCAGGCAGCTGTCAGGCAACATGGTAGTGGCGGGGCCCGGAACTGCAAGCCCTTTGCAGTTCTTAATTCAAAGCCTCAGGTCCAGACAGTTCTGGGTGGAAGCTAATCCCCAGCTCCAGCCCTTCCCCACAACCCCCACCCTTTTGGGGTGGAGCCGGCCCATGACCACATACCAAAATTCATTAAGTGCCCCCCCCCGGCCGTGAAAATTATTGCCCACCCCTGTTTTAGGAGGAGTTCTTGGACAGAGACAGACAGACAGACATTAGGGATGTAAAATCCCAATTAGTTAACCGATTAAACATTAATTTAATCCGTTAACAAATTAAGCGGGGCACGGGACTGGAGCAGACCCCTCTCCTGCCCACTGAGGGCAGGGGCTGCTCTAGCTGGACTGGAGTGCCCTCTGCCTTCGGTGGGCAGGAGGCTGCTCCAGCCCTCACTGGTTAATCATTAATATCCCTAACACACAGAGGCAAACTCTTTGACATATATAGTAGACTAGAGATTTACCCAAGTCTGACCTGCAGGGAGGAGGCAGCCTAGCAGTGTTGGGAGGGTTGGGGGGAGGGGAGCAGAGAAGACGGGCTGCACTGCTAGGCCCCGGTGGTGCTAGGGAGAGGCGGGTGTCATGGCAGTGGGACCAGGGGGGCTTCTCCACGCAGTCTAGTGCTGCAGCTGAGGCAGAAGGATTTGGGGCAGGGCCGCCACTCACTGGGGCCAGTGAGCCCCATCCCCAGATGACTACTCCCTTCCTGGTGCGGCTGCCCCCAGTGGTCACTCTGTAGTACAGCTGTCCCCTGCACTAGCTGACCCCAGCTGTAGACTTTCCATGTTATGGAAAACAACAGAATTCCAGGCATACTCCCATTTTCCTGCCACAACCAAATCCTGACCTTGCTTTAAAGTTAGGAGAAGAGGAAGCTGCCTACCAAATTTGGTGGTTCTAGCTGCTACTGTTTCAGGAAGAATTCTTGAACAAATGGACAGACAGATGTCTCTAAAATGAGAGATAGGAAGACAGAAAGTTTAAATCTAAAGAGGTAGTCCTAAAGGAATTTTTGTTAAAAAAAAAAAAAAAAAAAAAAAAAAATCTACCCTCCATCCTAAGCATACAGATAGTTCTGGATCCCAGGTGAAGCGGATGCCCTTTTTTTTTTTTTAAACTTCCTTCTCCTTGAACACAGAGTCTGCAGTATCCCAAAAGTAGTGCTTGTCAAAAATAAAGGATTTGGGGTAATCACAGAAGTCTTTGTTGATAGAGAATATTCAAGGTCTGACTTAGTTTTAATCTATCATTTATTTAGTCATAGGTTGAATTATTTATGAAGGAAAGTTATTTGCATTGAAATACTGTAGTATTGCCCTGTATTTGTCTACCAAATATATTCCTCTGAACTCAGAGCAAAACAGTTTTTCAATAACTGATTAAAAACTGAAAAGTCAGTGCAGAATGGGATAAATGTTAAAGAATTCACCAATTCTCCTGAGTTATAGTAATTAAATACTGATTTTTAAAAGTCTTGTTACATTTGGTCAGTTTCCTTTCACTTGGGGCTTGACTGTAGAGAATGTGTAATTTTTATTGCATTACAAAAAATGTTTTTATTGCTTTAAATTGACTACAAAAGATGCTAAGAGAAAAAAAACCCACTATTCACAAAGAACGTTCCTTGCATAGATAAGATTAAATTAATAGTTTTAATTTTATTATTCATTAGTTAAATACAAGGTTGAGTATTAATCTTAATCCACAAATCCATATGATGGGAGTAACTATTTTAATATATATACACACTCACGTCACTATTTGGCATCTTATAGGTCCCTGGTTTCTTTAAAGCAAATTGTTTACTTGTCATACACTGCAACAAGGTGCAGAGGGATAGTCTTGTAAGCCTCTCTCTCTCTGATAACTAGTGCATAGTAATAACAAGCCAGCAAGGCTGAATTTTCATTTCCCCATCAAGTTATTAGATTGGTTTTACATCAAGATTTCAGTGTCCTAGTCTTCCACCTGTTCTAAACTTAATTGGTTGTGGCTGTGTGCATTACAAGAGCAGCAATGTTTTTAAGTGATCACAAGCAAACATCCAAACTATCACTAATGTAACTTCAGCAATGTTAAGAATGGAGCACTGAGTACAGCTCAATATGAAGCAGCCTGAATCTAATGAGAGTGCTCTACACTTCCCAAACATACATCAGCACAGCATCTTAAAAAAACCCAGAGAACCAACTAGGTAAAGTCTAAATTGGAACAGCACTAACCTACATTAAAAAAAAAAAAAAAAAATGGATACAAATGAAAATAAACCACAGAGCACAAATACTACATAAGACTCTCTCCTAAGCCTTGTTCTAATTTAATGTTTAACAGTATTGTACTATTAACAGTAACATATACCCTACAATATATTCTTCTTGTTTTCCGTCTTTCTGCAGCACCAACATGTAGGACCAGTTCAACGTAAGTGGAAAACACACACATACACACACACACGTACGTCAAATAACTAGAACAACAAATCAACAGTCACATCTAAGATTCTCCCCATTCATCTGGATATTAAAAACCCTTAACCTGGAATTCCATCTGTGCAGGCATGTGGCAACCATTGACAGATTTGTGTCACTGAGCACTGTATGTAGGTTATCATCAATCTGGTTATACCAGTCAAGTATACAGCAAATTTTGTCTTATTAAAATGGGCTTAGTTGATTGTAGTAAACAAAGCTGCAGACTCAGTGCTCTGAAACTTTCATTCATTTCTTGTTCTTTACTTAAACTTATAGCGTGTGCCACAGAAAGAGCTGAATGTTAAATATTCCTGGAGTGTCACAAGATGTAATACAATAAAACAGATTACAACCATACCTTTCTTTCACAGCAGTAGTGCCAAGCACAGGTACACTGTAGCAATCAATTTGTTCTGCAGACAGTAAGGCTTTCATAGAATGCTAATGTAAAAAATCTCTTTTCTTTCTCCTTTGACTTGACTCCCCAATGCCTGGGTCCCGACCAATACAAGGAGGAGGGCGGAATGTCTTCTGCTGAGATAACCACAACTACTAATCAAGTATACGTGTACAAGGGCACAGGATTAAACCTCCACCAGGCTTGACTCAGGCACTGAGAGGAGCTAAACACATGCACAGCAAGGTCAAAATTAGACACACGCACACGGACGTGTCTACTTGAGTGAACTAATTCATCACACTTTACCACTGACGGCTTTTTACCTCAGGGGAGTAAAATTACATCCTGGTGAACTGATGAGATTTATACACAAGAGCATCCAACAACAATTTGATTTCACTGAAATGAGAACTAGTGAACACTCTTCTCTGTAGTGATATGCTGTTTCAGAAACAAAATGTATATAGGAAATTGTTCTGCAGAAGCTAAAAAACTGGAATTATGCTATTAAGTTGAAAATGCATCTAATATGCTTTGGGGAAATTTTCTCTTAAACGGATCTTTAATATTAGCATAACCAATATATTAAGTCTAATTATCATCTAAGAATAGACATTTCACTATGGTCTAACATTGCAAAAGTCAAACAAGCTGTTCATTTACCTTGAAGTTTATTACCATAGCAAAGTAACATTAAGATGCTTTCAAATATTGTTCAGCAGTACCCAACATACATACATTCTCAAAATCATTTAATAGCTTTTTCTTGGCTAGCATAGTTGGATACTGCATTACTCCTTTAAATTGGGCATGGCATTATCTTAGTCAAACAGCCCTTAAGCTACTTTAAAAGTTTTCCTTTAACCATTCATTTATTTTACTTACCTTCCTTTCATTTAAGTCATTATAATGTTTTACCACTACGCAATATCAACACACATCAATATTTTTATTACAAATGTGTGGTGGTGAGCGCGCGCACACAGTATACATTATTGAATTATCACTATATGAAGACTGGGAAGAGAAATGTTAAAGTTTCATAGTTTATTTCTCTTTAATTTTGTCTAGTTGCATTTGCTTTTTGGCATTTCTTTAGCAATAAGTGAGACCACATATGTATGCACATTTATGAAATACATCCAGGCCACTAATATAAATCATTATTGACAGGGCTTAACTAATATTGCTTCTCCTGTGGGATCTGTAGTTAGAAGAAATACATGTAAAAATACTCAAACACAACCCTGGATGTGATCATTTGGCACTTTACCACCTTAAAATTAGCAAAATACTTTTTGAAACATCAGTGGCTTCAGTGAGATATCATAAAAGAGAAGCATAATCAGTACTGATGAGTTTGTCCTTGACATACTGACCATGTCATCAGGCTATTGTCATGTGATATCATGTCATTTCCCCACCTGGCTCATGACCTTGTCCTTTAAATGACCCAAAGCTTCCCTCAAGTAGCAGGAGGCCCCTCCCCGCAGACTCAGCAAGGTCGAATGGGTCAGCATGTCCTCATCTATAATCCACCACCATTTGTCAGCAGGGAGGCTGGAGGAGGCAAGCTTGCTACAAGGGGAGAATGCCCAATTAGGCAGCTGTCACACAAAGCATAGGCTGCAAAATTATCCCCTGTCAAAAGAAAGAGCAGCTGCGGGTGCCAATTACAGCAACCTTTCAACCCTTTAGGTACTGGAAACTACACAGAAGTAAATGAAGTACAATTAGTGATAACAAATCGATGAATTAGGACAGTAAATTACAGTTACTAGCAGGTGAGCTTAGGTCTCACATAATGTTAAGGGCATACTATGCCCCAAGCAAGGGCAAGAATGTACAGATTTTACACAATGTATCAGTTTTCTTCTATCCATTTTTCTTGCATGCAATCAGTTCCTCCCGCCCCCCCCCCCCCCCGCCCCAATCATTTTATTCATACAAGCCTGCTGCCAGAGAGCAAGTGCACAATGTGGTGGGGGAGGGGAAGGGAGGAACCCAAGGAAAAAAGAAGTTGCATTTCCTACTCTTGCCCTTTTATCCTGGCAAAGGCTAAGTTTCCCATCTCATAGGGAGGTTCCCACCAAGAACAAGCACAATTTATTTATACTAAAATAGTTAATTTCAGCCTGACATTTAATGTTCACAGCATCTACACATTGAGAAGGTTTGTCCAGGGACCAGAATATCTACTCAGATTATAAATCCTCCATGTGTGTTATTTCATTTACATTTGAAAGCCCTTAAATCTCTATTTGAAGTGTCAACAACTGTGTTGCACTTAAGATTAAGGGGAAAATGTTTCTCATTTCAGTCTTCCTTGAGGCAGCAACTGTGCATAGCCACAAAGAATCTCTCAGTCATGTTCTTCCAAGTTTGTTGGCAGTTTTCCTTACCTCATGAATAATAATTTTTAAAAAGATGGCAAACAGCTTAATTGACTTAAATTTTCAGTTTAAGATGACAGCAATTTGCAGCTGCACATGAAAGCTAGGTTCTACAAGACACTATATACTCATCCTTTCCTTCTCTTTCTCCAGTCTATCACAATGGCATTATAGTACAGGTTGGACCTCACTGGTCTGGCACCCTCGGGACCTGACCGGTCCTGAACCAGGCAATTTGCCAGACCAGAGGAGGTCCCTCCCTCTCCTGACTTGTGCTGCCAATGGGTTAGGGTTCCAGCCTGCCCCCACTGCTACCACAGCTCCCCAGGGTTCTCTAGATGCTCCCACCGACGGAGCCAAAGCTCCCTGCTATGCCCCCCGTCTCGCCCTCGCCCCCGCCCCCTCCTCACAGGACTCCTGGCTGAGGTGCGAGTGCCCCCTATGACACTCCTGCCCCACTGCCAGACCTCCCTGTTCTTGGGCTCTGTGGTCCAGAAACATCAGTGGTCCCTGCCAGACTATAGATGTTGCCGAACGAGAGAGTCCCGGTTAAGGGAGATACAACCTGTAAGCCCCTCCAGCAGATGGAGCCAAGTTACATATAGAACAAGCAGCATTCCAACTGAATTGCCTGTACTTCAGTTTTGAGGGATCTTTTGAGGTATTTCCTATGCTAAGGTCAAAAAGAAACAACAAGTAGGGGTTGCCGAAGGGAAGAAATAAGGGAAAAAAGGAGAGCAAGGAAAAATACTGATGACCAAAGCACTCCCTGCACACTGTTCATTCCATTGCACGGAATGAATATTTTACATGCATATTTTGGATCAAACACAAAATCCAATAAAAAATTCCTGTTTCAAGACATGTTACGTTATGCACTGTCTGCAACAAAAAAAGTTGTAAATTTAAATGCAGTTTGCCCCCCCCCCCTTTTTTTTTTATTTATTACAAATTAGCACTATCCCTCCTCTCAAAATGCATCTTCCATGACACTTCGCCTTCATTGTATTTTTTTTTCAGTGATATGGGAAGAAGCCCAAATTTCTTAAGGGAATAGTTTTGAACACAAAAATCAACTTGTATATGTACACACATTGAGAATCACTTCAAATAATAATACAGTAGCAGGAATAAATTCACTGATCTTTCAGGAACAAAAAGTTTTATACTTTTCTTCTCTAGCCACTGAACAGCATTTCAGGGTAAAAGGAAAACTAAGTTTTCTGACTTTTACAGCTCAGTTAGAGAGCATAATTATATGCACATTGTTGTGCTATCTGTAAATAAATGGAAAATGTTCATTTAATAGCAATTAAAGTATTCTCATTAAGTTTGATGTTTCATTTTGAGTAATGTATGGAAATCGCCCCGCAGTGAAAGAGTTAACATATTTAGAATTCAGTTTGCATCATACTTGGGTGACTATCTCTTTAAATAATTTAAATCCTCTCCATCAACTACAAAGCTGTTTTGAAGCCATTTAGCTTTGTTCTTTACATGTGTTCTAATTAAGAAATGACCTTGTCATCACACACACCAGAAATCCTGGATTATTTCCTACAGCAAAAATCCACGAAGCCAAAAAAAGAAAAACACTTCTTCCTTTAGTGAGGAACTGAGGAAGTTGTTGGTTGGCTGAACGCTGAAGCAGTTTCACCGCATAATTTTTTTTTTGTTGATGTTGTTGAATGTCACAGGGCGGGTTAGCATGACCTTGAGCTGCATCAGCAGCACAGCAAGGGTCGAGATGCCTGCAGGCGCCCTTGTACTGGATTTGCAAGACAAAACCTTCAAACTGGCTGAAGGACATCTTAAATCTCTTCAAAGGTTTTCTGAACTAATCTGGGCTGCTCTTAGCCGGATCTGTGCCAGTATGAAAGGCAAAATTAAAAACAAGGTCTTAGACAGAATGTTGTCTCCTCTTAACCCTTCTCATGCAGAAGGCAACATATTGTAGGCATTCTGGAGACACTTTAATAAGCAACAGAGATGCACACAGTTCAACTAGCCGCATTCCTCTGCATGCTTGCTTATGTAATTTTGCTTAGGAAGGTACTGTTATTAACAGTGAATATTCAGCAACCCCACTACACAGTATTCCCTTCCTCCTCAAACACGAACGATGTTATTTTTCTGATGTTCTTCTACTTATTACAGTAACACTCTTATTTCTCTTTGGGACAAATCCTGAGAATTCAATGGGAGCAGAAGGTGCTCATTAGCTCACAGCATCAGGCCCTTCATATGGGCTCCAGATTCTTAAAGCAGAAAAAAGGTGACACCTGGGCCTTAAGGACGACTGGGGTGAATAGCAGAAAGGGTGAACTGCACACAGCAAAAAGGTTTGTCTCCTCAACCACCTTGTAGATTTCAGTATATAAGTCACACAGGGAAAGAATGATTAAGGGGGTAAGGAATCATTCAAGAAAGTAATGTCCACATGTCACAAACCTAATAGAAATAAGCAGTATACTAGGAGCAGACAAGAAGGGAGTCAATCTGCCTCAGTTTCACCACTCTATTTGGCACCTTCTATTGGTTGACAAATCAAGTCTAAAAATACTGGGCTAACACATTGAAAGGGACACCAGGAAAAGCACTGAGAATATATGAAACTCAGCATTCACCAAGGGAATGTGTCAGTGTTATTTAAAAACTACCACCACGCTTACTAAAAGAAATATTATTCGAAGATGTATATCTACACAGATCCCCCTATTTCATTTTTTTATTTGAAGGGAAAAAATTACAGGTATCAGAAAAAGCAGCTTTCTATTCAGGAGATGGAGAACTACATGGATTCTGGTGCATTTAAGTGGAAAAACTACATACGTTACCTCACATTACAATGGTTCATTTGGTCAAAGTAACAATAAAACTGTTGTAGGAAGTTACAAGTATAGCTGGGTTAAAAACAGCCAGCCTAGTTATGAGAAATCACCATGACACTTTAAAAATGCCTTTTAACATTTACGGTGTATAGGCCAGACAAGTCCTTGGGGAAGGAGAACTGGAAAACGGAGTCCATTAATGCCAGCAGAGGGTGTTCTAATTCTTCTCTGGCTATGCACTCAGTTTAATCTAATCAGCTAGTGTACACTGACTTTTAAAATACTTGTCTATAGAAGAGCCAAGAAAGGAAGACATTTAGGTTTACTGAAAAGATGATAGTGCTTTGGCAACAATTATTACAGCACTATTCATGTACCAACCACTAAAATGGCCTCAACTGTTTACTCCTGTGAAGAGCTCTTCTCACAAAACATCTCACTTCAACTCTCTGTTTGCAGGTAAATTAGTGACAGTTCCTTCATATTTATCAGCACAGAGGCATGCTACATAATGTGAAACACCTTAGAGATCTCTCAGTGTTTCAACGGTATTTATTTTGTTTGGTTGGCATGCCAGTACATTCATGGCTGGGATCACTGGCAGCTGAGCAAAACCATGAGCACTTCCATGACATGTGACATGCTCTCACCTGGACTGCAGCCAGATAGGGGAATAAATGTGGCAGAAGTTTGCCTTTGCATCCCTTCCTCATTTTTGGCCTTGCAGAAAGCACAGCATGGCCCGAGCCAAACACTAGGCCGATTGCATTTCTGCATTAACTCCTTCCATTTCCTTTGTGCATTAGGTCAACATACAGGCACAGCAAACAGGTGAAAAAGAACTACTGGGTCATCAAGTCTATCTCACTGCCATTACAGGATTTTACACACTACATTTTTAGTGATCTTTCTATTTTAAACCATACATTTATTAGGTTGGGACTAGGCAAGAACCCCGTAAGTCTATGTATTATGCGTCCCTGTAGCAGAAACTACTATGATGCGTTTTACACTATAAGTATGTACTGCAATAAGGAACAGCAAAAGCAGCCTCTCATATTTTTCCTTCATGTAACTGAACTACTCCGTGGAGGCAGAAATGTCACTTTGTTCTCTGAGTATCACCACCGACTGTTGTGAAGCTCCTCAAAAAGGAAGGAAAAGTGTGTTGAATTAACCTGGCTGATCAGGGTGAGTTAAAGACACAATGAAAGCTTTTCAGTCAAGCAAGAGACGCTGCCAAGTTTGAGAGATACAATACAGTACTGCCAAAAGCAGAAGTCAGAAAACAAAATGCAAGTTAACAGCTTCACTCTGGACATACAGTGCTCCAACGAGAACTTCTAGGGTTGCCAGGTGTCCGGTTTTGAACTGGACAGTCCGGTATTTGAGCTTTCTGTCCGGGAAACAAACTGAGAAAATACCAGTCATATAAATGTCCGGTATTTTCTAATTACGTTTTATTGTTATCATGAGTATCAGTACATAGTTGCGTACTGCCTAGCTAGTAGACAGCCAGGCAGTACACAACTACGCAGTAGAGAGAAGGGGAGCGGGGATGGGTGGGTTGGAATCCCTGGGGCCGGACTCGCTCGTGCGCGGGACAGACAGCACCCCGGGATCTGCATGCGCCTGGGCCAGCCCTGCTCCCCACCAGCCGGTTCCCCCTGTGCTCCCCCGCCCTCGCTCCTCCTCCCCCCACCAGCCCGCTCCCCCCAAGCCCCCTCCCGGTCAGCTCCGCTCCCCGCGGGCCACTTCCCCCCCCCCCCCCCCCCATCCACGGCCAGCTCTGGTCCTCCCAACTCCCTCCTGGCCAGCCCTGCTTCCCACCGGCCAGTCTCCTCCCCCAATCTCCCCCGATCAGCCCTGCTCCCCCCAACCTCTTCCCAGCTAGCCCTGCTTCCTGCTGGCCAGTTCCTCCCCCTAATCTCCCCCAGCCAGCCCCGCTCCCCTCAACCCCCTCCCGGCCAGCCCTGCTTCCTGCCAGCCAGTCCCCTCCCCCTCCCGTTCTGTGGTCATGTGTGTCCGGAATTTTTTCTGAAAGCCATCTGGTAACCCTAACAACTTCCCAAATCAAAACATCATTAGAATTGTAGCACAAGAGCAGAACGTTTGCACATATAGCGCCCACATGCACAAAAACCAAACCAGTAGCACTCTACGCTGCTATGTATGGAATTCAACCATCCATACATCACAAATGCACCAAGTCAGGCAGTCTGTCACTGGAGCTAAAATTCTTCATGCTTAGTCTCTGCAAAGGAACACAAAATTAATCATACTTCCCGGAACAAGATTCTTGGTTCATCCCCCAGCCTACTTTGCCATATTAGGCAAGATTATCATTGTGTGCCCATGCTGCATCATCCTTAATTTTTGCATTTTGCAAATCACTTAACTTTCTTTAAACACCCACCCACCCCCCTGCCAAAAAGGAGAAAGATGGAGGAGATCTCACCACAATTTATCCTCTGCAGAATTGAACCTACAAAAAAGCTAAAGTTCCATAGCACATATTCTCATTTGAGATCAGTCTTATCAAAAAATGAGTAATTTTAGAACTACTATATGCATGTCATGGAGCCTAATGAACTCAAACACTGTTCTTACTATTATAATTCAGCACTGCATATTATACTTACTATTATAATTCAGCACTTCCAAAGACAACAGCCCCAAATCATCCTCTCAGGTTTTAAAAATCATAATGCAGACAAATGTCTGATAAATTTGGGTGGGGTAGGTTTTGCTTTACAAAACTGATAAAGAAACCAGCTTTTGTAATAACAACACTAGAGACCACAGAAACAGAACACCTCCAAAAATGACTGAAGGATAGTAAACAGACCAAGCTTACTTATTAGCATAAGCAAAGAAAGCTATTGCAGTGGTCAAAAAGAAACACAAACTTCTAACAAAAACACATAATAGCTCCTATGAGGATGCCCAAAACGTTTAGTAAGAGAGGTAATATCAGTTATTGTTGCTTAAGTTTGATTTTTTTTTAAAAAAAAAATCAACAGAACATTATTGATTGGAAAGTTTAAATATAGTTGTGAACCATTTGATATGGACGACAAAAGCATTTTTAAGAGAAACAGCAGAATTTGGGCTTTAGTGTAACAATTTAAGGGAGCAACATATCTAGGCTATGAAGTCTTTGGTAACCATCCACGTGCTTTTGTAGCCCCTCATCCCCTCCCTCTTTTTTGCAGGGATGGGAGGTGGAGGGATATGAGTAGAAACAGAGGGTTTCAGTCATGGTTCCTGCTGCGCCTAGGGTTACCAACTATCTAATACAGAGGTAGGCAAAATATGGTTCCCAGGCTGGATCTGGAGGAAAACGTCCTGCACCCCAGTGGGGTACTCCAGCAGTCTACCCTCATCATGCCACTCCTGAAAGCAGCTAGCTGCGGCTAGCAAGCATGAGTCTGTATGCCTCTGGGGGGCGAGGGAGGGGGGCATGCAGGTTTCCATGTGCTTTTACCACCCGTAGCACCATCCTGACAGTTTGTTGGCTGGAAATTGGTCAGTGGGAACTGCGAGGGCAGCGTTTGTGGGTACAGACAGCACATGGAGAACCACTGCCCCCCACCACAGAAGGGCCACGCAAAATGGCATGGGGCCACCATGGCCTGCAGGTAGCCTGCCTGAGTGTCTCGCTGGGCTGCCAGCTGGGAGCAGCCAAGAATAAGCATTTCTGGCCAGGGCCAGAGCCTGCACCTTGCACTTCCTTCTACACTGCAACATGCTGACCTTCTCCTGGACCCAAACTCCACCCTGGACCTCCGCACCCCAATCTCTGCCAAGAGCTCACTCCTGCGCCCAAACCTCATACTTCCCCCATTAAATTTAATGAAAAGTGCAGCCCGCTTACCAAAAGCGATCCCTCCTCCAAATAATTGCCTATCCCTGGTCTAATCACACAAACGCCGTCACCCCCTTCCCCCAGGCTCTGCCTCACTCACAATTCCCTCTCCCCTGATCACTTGCTCTCCTCCACTTTCACCAGGAGTTGAGGTGCAGGCTCTGGGACAAACCTGGGGCAGGGAGGTGGAGTGTGGAAGGAGGAGGAGGAGTATGGGCTCAAGCTAGGCAGTGCTTACCTTGGACAGTTCTCAAGTGGCAATGCTGAGTGAGTACGGCAGGCTCCCTGCCTGCTCTGGTCCTGCACAGGTCCCAGACGCAGCCAGCTTAACCCTACGGCCTGGGAGACACCAGAGGCACCAGCTCAACCCACAAGACTCAGAGGTATGGAGCCCACATGCCCCTGCACACCACCCCTGCCTGCAGGCACCAACCCCAGAGCTTCCACTGGACACAGTTCCCAGCCAATGGGAGCTGTGAGGCAGTGCTTGGGGCAGGGACAGCACACAGAGACCCTCTGCCTCTCCCACTGGGGCCACAGAGATATACTGATCAATTCTAGGAGTGGCATAGAACCAGGGTAGCCAGGGAGCCTGTCTTAGCCCCATCAGACTTTTAGCAGCCTAAAATCTCCCAGTTGGGCTTCAGTAACCTCCTCTAGGAGATGGAGGAGAGCTGGCAACCACAGCTGTTTGCACCAGCGGTTCTCAAACTCCAGGTCACTTGCAGCCCAGTCAGCACAGAGCTGTGGTCCATGTGACATCCTTGTAACCATACAAGTAGTATTGGATGGTTGCCCAATGTTAAATAGGTTGAGAACCACTGGTTTGCACCAACAACATCCCAATATGTTTTGCCACAAGAGGGCAGATTTAATTTGCACTTGGGACTTGCATGTTTTCCTGCTGGTGAAATGTATTCAATCAAATCATTTCTTGGGCATGCTGCTACATCTCCACTGGGGCTCTGTTAGAGCTCTAATGGCCCATCGTGAAGTCCATGCATCTGTCTAGTTACTTATATGGCCCTCATGATCAGAGCATCTTTGGACAATTAATATGTTTCTAATTCATAGAAGTACTTAAGCATGTGTTCACGTACATGTATGCGAGCACTCCCATAAGTGTCAATGAGACCTTATTGGCTTAGTTAAGCAAGTGCTTGACTATTTTGCTAAACAGAAGGCCTCAAACCTTAATGCACATTTTTCACATAGCTTCACTGGTTTACTTTAGTAAAATACAAAAGCACCACCTGTCAATTATATTTCTTCAGGGTCATTGTAAATATTCACAAGCACAGCTTTCTGTGTGCACAGCAGAGATGCACTTTTTAAAAAAAAATTCTAATAACTAAGTGATGTCTAAACTTTCTGTGGACAAGAGCGCTCCAGAAGTTATGAGCTGTGGAGAAACCCAGATTATAGGCAGGTAACTTAAAGCTGCCCCTTGAAGCTGCTCTAATTTACACACCCAGCCCCAGTAACCACCCAGAATTTGGAAGGTGAAAAAAGGTGGTTTAAAGTCACTTTTGCTTTCCCGATACTGCAATCCCAGACTGCACCTTCTCTGAGTCTCCAAGGAGAATACAGCACAGAATCTGAACTCTGTGTTTTCATCTCACCTCTGTCAGAAGAGATGTTTTCCAAACTGTTTTACTGCATCTGTAAATTATGAAATGAGATGTGCTTCTGCTCAGCAACAGTCTTGAAATAAAAAATCTTGCGAGTCTCTCTGGCTGATTACTCTCGCCCTCTCCGAAGAAATTAAAAATATTTCAATGGCTCTCTCCCTCATATTCATTCTCATACACACATATACACTCCCTGTAACAAAAAGAATCTGGCTTTGGGGAAGAAACATCTCCAACATCTGATTGGGAAATGTCACCTATTAAAAATAGTTTTAGCAGTACCTGACAGCTCAAATGAATGTCAGAAACCCGAAGAAAAGTAATTTCTTAAATTGCATTACCTGAGGTTACATTTTAAGAAGACTGAAAGAAATTGCTTCCCCAAGGACACCTGAAAAGCAGTCATACGCCCGCCATATTATTGCTCATATGCCCACCGTGCAGTGGGATACTAGTATCACTATAATTACTGTAACAGGGAATCTACGAGATTGAAACCTTAAATCCTGAACGTTCACTAGGTCTACTGTGGTTGCCTTTACAATACTTTGCAATTGCCTTTGAAAACCAAATAACTATTTCCTTCTGTAATGTATTCCCCCCTCGATATTCCCTGTGCAATATACAGAGAAGTACAGTGAATACAGAATGAAGACAATTTTATCTAGTCATGAAATGCAGAGACTGGAAAGGCGTGGTGGGTGACCACTTCATGTATTTTTTTTTTAAATTTAGAACAAACAGTAAGAGTATTTAGAACCAGATAGGCATAGTAAATGAATAAATTATGACACACAGTGCAAGCAACCATCAGCAGCAATACAAGCCCAGAATATGGAAAGCATGAGAGGAACACAGGCAGCCTCCGAAGACTCTGCAACTCCTGGTGACAATATTTGTTAGGGAATTCAAGTGTCATTTTTCCTTCAAATGCACTTCAGTTCATCTTTAAACAGGGTGATTTTTAAAATGATTTAAAAACCGAACAGAAAAGAAAATCAGATTTTAATAAAATTCTTTGAGGAAAAAAACCTATTTGAAGATAGTTTTAATTAAGATACGTGATAGCTCATCATGGAATAGGGATTCTACATTCTAATTCTATAGTATGAGACAATATGTTCATGTAATGTTTAAGTAGTTTTGTAGACAAGTTCCAATAGTTCGTGGATTAGGGACCCAATCTTATGGAGCTCCAGAGGCTTCTGCATAGATTATTTAGGTTAATCTCTCTGTCCACCCAATGGGACTTTGAGCTCAGTCTACAACAGAGGTGGGCAATAATTTTTGATGGGGGGGCATTCCAAGAATTTGGAAAGTGGTCAAGGGGCACACTTTTCCATGATATTAATGGAGGTGGTACGGGATTTGGGATGGAGGTTGGGTGCAGACGGGAGCTTGGGGTTAACAGACTGGGGTGCAGAATGGGGTGTGGGGTCTGGGAAGGAGTTTGGGTTAAGGATGGGGTTGTGACCTGAGTCTCCTATGGGCCAGATCTGATGGCTTGGCAGGCCACATCCTGGCCCCCAAGGCATATTTTGCCTGGCCATGGTCTAGAAGATACCATGAGAGATGCTTAGTTTTGCAGTTCTCAAACTGTGGATTTGTGTCTCCAGAGATAACATTTGTTAACAAAAAAAAACATTTTAAAATAAATGAATATAGAAAGGTAAGGAATCACAGACCTCAACCCTATTATCCCTCAGAGAGAGAGAAAATAAGAGAGACACAGACATCCCTTACCTCTCTACAAGTGAAAAGTTACAAAAAGTTCAATGCATAAAGGATTGTTGGGGGTGAAATAGAGCTGGACAACTAGAAGTCCGGAGATAAATGTGAGAAAGGAGGGACAAGTGGTAGAAACAAAAGTGAAACTGTTTAAGCAGCATATTCCAGAAGTTTGATGTCTCTGAGTGGCCTTCATTGATTTGAGCTGTACCATACCACTCTTTGAGCTCTCACTAGAAGGGAAAACTTATAAAGGCAGCAGGTTGTAAGAGATCCAGCTTCGGAATATTTTAATGAAGTTTCTCTACCAGGGGATAAGACAGGTATGTGTGCAAAATGCAAATAATGCAACAAAGACATGTAAGGCCTGGTTGCCCAAATGAAACATCATAAGAAGTGTTCCTTCTCAGGAGGAAGCTGCGCTGAAGATGATGAAAGGAACATGATCTTGCATGTTCAGATTTCAGCATGGTAAACTTTTTTATTTCATACTTCTTTCATAAGGACTGTCTGTCCTCCTTCTGGACTATTCTTGAATTCTCAGGTCTGAGCGAGTAAATAATTAAAAAAATATAGTTATTACTCTAAGGTACTATAATTTTTGATGCAGCTGTGATAAAAATACATGGCTGAAATAGGCAGATCTTCCTTTCACAATTTCACCTTTCAAGTAGTACTGAGTGTGAATGCAACAAGCAATACTAAGGGTACATCTACACCACAATGCTATTTTGAAATAACTAGTGCTATTCCAAAATAACTTAGTGTGCATCTACACAGCAAGCATTTATTTTGAAATAAATGTCAAAATACTGTCAAACTGGAAGACTTCTTAGTCCAACTCCTGTAACCCTCATTGTACGAGGAATAAGGGAAGTCAGAGGAAGAGTGCTCCATTTTGAAAGTGCTGTGTAGACGCTCCCTATTTCAAAATAAGCTACACAATTGATGTAGCTCAATTTGCATAGCTTATTTTGAGTTAAGCACTACATTGTAGACACACCCTAAGTGATCAGTATAGTAATAATAATTATTAAATAACTTCATTGACTTATTTTCTTTAGGAGAATCTATCCTCAATATAAAAGGATTCTGAAGACTATTCACCTTCAAGATCACCATCATCTTCTATAGTTTCAGAGTCACATCATGTATCTCAGATATGCTGTGTCTATCACCTGTAGCAAAGAGAAAAACAACTCTAGAAACATAGATAAGTTTGTGATATAGCTGTAAAACTAATCTGAAAGGTTTTCAAAATGGATCATTGTTTAAAAATGTTTAATGTGTACCTTCTAAAAATGAAACCTACATCTATCTCTGAGCTGTGGACAATGTGTGTTAACAACAAGAATGCACTTTTATGGAGAGAACCATGATTAAATCTAGTCTTCTTGACTAGTGATTTAAGTAATTTTGATTTAAATCAAATCCACCCTGAATTAAAGGTTAACATGGTGGGCTCCAGGGAACCTGGAGTAGTCCTCTGCCCACGGGAGTCTATGGGAAACTGGCCCAGTCTCCACCAGTTAACCCTAATCAGTAAGCCTCACCATTAACGGCGATGCTTACCACTTAACCAGTTAACCATTAACATACCCAGTATCTTGTCTTTTGGGAAGTATTGGCAATACCTGGTGGGCAGAATGAGTGGCTCAAGGTGGTTGGGACTACAAGTTTTGCTATATCTAACCCATAATTTTTGCTCCGTTTTGAAAATCCCAACAACCAGCATGAGACATGTAACTGTCTAATATCTGACAGAAGCATGGAGCCTGCCCAGTTCTGCTCTATTGTCAGGAGTGTTCTAAGCACAGGAGCCACAATTCTCCAGTATTTTCAGAGCCACAAGAAGAACATAGTGAGTGTAATGATTTCCGAGAGGGTAGACTGCTTTGAGACATCACAAGAACCCATTCAAAATTGCGGGTACTGCTCACTGAGCAGCTGCGGTTGATGGGACACCACTTCACGGCACAAGAAACAATTGCTTAATGGTGGGATTGCATTGTAATTCAGACATGGGATGATGAACAGTGACCGAAAAGCTTTGGATATGCCAGGCTACATTCCTGGATGTGTGCTCAGCTTGCCCCAATCCTCCAGTACAGGGACACTAAAATGAGAGCTGCACTGGTAGTGGAGATCACACTGGAAGCTTGCAATGCTGGATTGCTCTTAGTTTGAGGGAAATCAGTTTGGAGCTGGAAAAACCCACTCTGAGGGGACGTCACGCAAGTGTGTAGGGACATGGTGTCCTGGTGCAGAGGACTGTGACTCTCAGCAAAACATAGGATATAGATGGATGTATCTGAAGTAATAGGGTTCCCAAAGTGTGATGGAACAAAATCTCTACCCCATCCTGGCACGAGACCACCTTGCTACACAGTACATCAAACGAGGAGACTGCTTTTATATGGTTATGCGAGCATGGATGGATTATGAGGGACACTTCACAGACATCAATATTAGGTGGTCAGGAAACATGCATGATGTTTGCAGATATAAGAACACAGGACTGTTCAGAAAGCTACAAACAGGAACCTTCTTTCTGAACTGGCAGATCATCATCGGCAAACGAAGAAATGCCAATAATCATTCAGGAGGGGGTAACCATACCTCTTACTCCCCTGGCTCATGAAGCCATACATCACCCACCTCCGCAGAACCAGGAAAGGTCAACTACTACTCAGCCAGTGCTGAACAACATTTGAATGTGCTTTTGGCACATAGCAATTTAACAATGTTTAATTTGAAAGTGACAAACTCTTGTACTTTCATTTGATTGACTAATACTCAATACTTAATGCAGGTATAAAAATACTCTTTAGAATGAATAAGATTGCATAAAAGCTAGCTAAATTAAACTCACGATAGACACATCAGTCCTTTGCCTTCCCCCCCAGTATGCATTAAATCCATGCTTACATTAAACGTAAGAATGGATTAAAGTATTTGAGATTTTCCATTAGATAATTAATAATGGAAGGAAACGTTTGTAGAACACTGGTCATGTCAAGAGAAGCATTCTATTTCACTATCTTACTGAACATGTGAATCAGTTTTGAGAAGTCATGGCTGATCAGGAGGTCCAGTAGTGAGAAAGAGAGAGTAAATGTAGTGTCTTCAAAAAGACGTAGAAAATGGATCCTAGCAATTCTCATTGTGGAAATTTAGCTTTTCTAGATCACAAAAAAGTTGGACCAGTGTTAAGCCTGACCCTGAAAGGCTTAACCCTTTGGTTAAATAATAGGCCTCTTTGGGGTTATGTCCACAAAGGACAGTGAGAAGAGGGGTATGGGGAGAGGGGGAAATCAGAGGATAAAGGAATTGCGCATATAAGCATAACAAAATTTGTAATTACTCATTTTATTAAACAAACTGGATCCCTTTATTGATAAAAAAGCAAAAGTGATTAATCTATAACTAATAACTTAATCCACGCCCCCCCCCACGTTACAACTACTTATTGAAAACAAGAGCATGTCCAACATTATCATTTTCAAAACTGAAATCCTTAAAACTAAGAAGAACTTGGAGTTTTTTGGTTTTGCTTCTGCTGAGACGATCCTGGCCATAGTGCATGCAATACAGGGAATAACAGATGGCTAGCCCCATTGCCTGTTCTGCCACTCCTGCAAAGTGAACAACCTGGGATAAACACAGAGAAGAAAAAAAAAAAACTTCAACCTTTAGTCCTTCCTGTGAGCTTTCCAACAGTAAGGCCATAAGGCTGAGAAAATTAACCTGAAAATTAACCTGAAAACCAAAACCAATCTTCTTGACAACAATAATTATTGGGCCATGAAACAATGTCAGAGTGAGAAGAAGCTGCACTAACTCCCCTATCACTCAGAGTATTTTGAACCTAGCATTGTCAAAGAAACATACAACCAAAAAATGCTGTAGGGCATAATCCAGCATTAGCATGGGCAGTAACAGGATAAAAATCTAACAGGTCTTTCCCATACTTAATTTCTATAATAAATCTATTGCAAAAATGTGGACCCTGGGCCTAAATATGACAAATGAAATTAGAAACACCCCTAACTTTGTGGAAGTAGATAGTGTACAGAAACTATTTCTACCAACACCTCATCTCGCATTTTTATATTAACAAGCCAGTTAGTATACTGAAGGCCTTAAACTCAAATGTTTAATTTTTATCCTCCCAATCTGTACAGTTCATTGAGCTAGTATGCGCACCAAGCTGATCGCTTAGAACTCAGCTCAAAGTTCAGAATGACTGCTAGCTGCTATTCCAGCTAGATGGAGACATGCATACTAATGTGCTTGGATTGCTGCCACATTATCCATATATGTTTTATAATAGCTCATCTTAATGTATAAGACATTTACCCTTTGATTCTTTCAAAATTAAAACAAAAAAAAAAAAAGACAAAGACTCGATATCCTAGGACAACTTAAAATGAGCCATCTTAAACTAACTCTTTTGGCAGCGCTTTTTTTTTTTCCTCCTCAGACACGAAATAAATTATTTTTTGTCTTAGTAGTAAACTCTACACAAATATAGTTAAATTCATTCATTTGCGGTCAGAAAGTCTTCATGTTAATAAAATTGTCCCAAAGTCAGAATCTCTATTTTCTCTTATTTCCAAACCTAATTCCAAGTATGCCTACCAATGGCAAACTAAGACCTAAACAATTCAATAAAAACTTCAAGCAAACATAATGCAGAACAGACACAGAGCTTAATCATGAACAACCATACTCAAATCAACACCATTAGCTTCAATTTTACATGAGAAAGGGCTTACAGGATTGAGCCCCAAAATAACAAATAACTAGGGATGTAAGGGGAGTAGTTGACTACGCAATAAGGAAGGGGGGGGGGGAGGGAAGAGAAGCAGGAGCTAGTGCTGGGTGGAACCGTCTTAAAAGCTGGTTCCCCACAGCAGGGAAGGAGTCGGGGGTGGGGTGTTAGGGGAGGCAGCGGTTCCGGGAGCTAACCCCACTGCAGCTCTGCAGTTTAAATGTAGGAGAAGCCAGGCTGCCTGCGTGCCCAGCTCCTACTACATTTAAAATGCAGAGCCACAGCAAGGGTAGCATGTTTCCCCCCAACCCCATATCAACTAATCAATTAGCTAATTATTCATGACTTAACATCCTCTCTCACCACCCACTACTCCTTACTCAGACTTAAATCTTGGACCCATAGAGCTCCCCACGTAGAAGAAAGATGCTATGGGGACTGTGCCAGATACTCTTTGCGACCTGTTGGCTTTGTCTACGCTGCAAATTTCTGCAGCAGAAAATATGCTAGTGAGGGACTCATTAGCATGAGTCGCAATGTCATTAGCATATGCCTCAGCAGAAAATATGCTAATGACATCGTGACTCATGCTAATGAGTCCCTCATTAGCATATTTTCTGCCACAAAAAAATGCCATGTAGACATCGCCATTGTGTTTTACCATTTGTTGACATAAGGGTTGTTCATAGCTACTCATGACTTCCCTTCCCCCTCACCACAAAAATCAAAGATTGAAAAACAAATACCAGGTAGGGCAAAGTTGACCATATACCTTCACTTTGCAAGACAGAGATAAGAAAAAGTTACAGGTGGGCAAATCAAGGACCTAGAAATCATGATAGTATCCCTGCAAGTGTTTTTGCCTCCTGAATTAGGAATGTAAGCGACTAGTCGACTATCTGGTAAGCAAAAGCTTATCAGATAGTTGACTAGTCCCTCGACTAGTCACTTCCCTCCCCCTCCTCCCCCCAGCCTCTGTCAGAGGCAGCAAGGGGGTGGGGGAGCAGGAGCCAATGCTGGAGGGAGCTGGCTTTAAAGCTGGTTCCCCCCAGCATCATGTCTACTTGTACATGTATGCAGGTTTTCTAGCTTCTCTCTTTTGCCTATAATTTAGAAACCTTTGTTCAGAAATGGCTAGTTCCTTTGTTTAGCACTGATTTGTGTGTCATCGGTGATCTTATACCAAGAAAGGAAGAGGGAGGTGGGGAAAATAGCATTTCGTGTGTTGTACTGTTGTAAAAGGCATAAGGATTTTTGTTCTAATTCACGGAGTCCTGTTACAACTATTTACAAACTGGCATTTCATCAGTCCCGGATGCTGCGCCTCTGCTTTTTAAATGTATTAAAAGCCTGCCAGCTCTTAATACATTTTAAAATCAGAAGCGCAGCACGGGGGACCCGGTGTGAGCTGGGACAACTGATTCCCGGCTTCTGCTGGATCCCCCCCACTACACTCCAGCCTTTTCACATTTAAGGAGTGCAGTTGGGGGTGTGCAGTGGGGGGGGTGGGGGAGGGGACACAGCACAAGCTGGGAATCAGCTGGCCTGGCTCATGCCGGGTTCTCCCCTGCTGTGCTTCAGCCTTTTAAATGTATTAAGAGCCAGTATGCTCTAAATACATTTAAAAGGCAGAGCCGCAGCAGGGTTAGCTACAGCTAGCCCCACTGCAGCTCCCCTGCTTATCAACTAATAAATAAAAATCCATCGACAAGTCGATTAAACTAAATTTAACATCCCTATCTTGAACACCACACTATAAAGCAATATAATTCCTGTTTGCCTATTTGGAAACTATTAGCCTTCTTATAAGGAAATTCAGCAGTTCTAAGGATTGTGTTAATGTTGCATTTGTCTCCAAACTGCAGGATTTAAAATCAAGGGTTCCCAGACTGGGGCCTTCTGCCCCACTTCTGCAGCTTCCTCTGTGCTTATGAACTCAATTCAATTCTCACCTCTGCCTGTTCTCTGCTGTTTCCTGGCTCACTTCCTCCCCTCGTCTTTGCAATGAGATGCACAGGGAACCCAAGGCTGGGAGGCCATTAAAATGTGTGTCTTTCTGACAAGGTACACCTTTGTCCAAATACTTCATTTTTTGTGCTGAATGCAGGCAGTTTTGGGAGGGTGGCCTGCACTCTAAGGGCTCCATTGGACTCCCAGTAATTTCCAAGTGAGTTAGTCTTTAGAGGGGGCTGGATCTGAATGTGTTTTGGAAGAGATGCAGGGGAACAGAGATATAGAAGATTAAATCAGAAAAAGAAGCATCGGAGGGGATGGAGAAACTTGAGATGGGGATTGTTGGGTAAGTTAACACACTGCATAGAGGAGAGAGAGTCAAAGAACATGGGGGAAAGATAGACCAAAGAGATTAAAGAGGGGGGCGGGGGGGAGGACAGAAAACAAATGAAGGAAGACAGCAGAGTACAAGGAGAGAGAAAAGGTAAAAAGGTAGGAGCAATTAAGAGACAGCAGATTGAAATACTGTGTTATGTAACAGATTCCATTCCTCCCACACACACAAATGCATGGAGGGCCAAGATCCTTAGCCTTAGCTCCACCTGGTTTTGGTATGCTGGCTCTATACCAGCTGCTACAGTTCCTGTCAGTGAACGGAACTCATCGGATGCATGTCAGAGCAGGCCAGAACACACGGCACTTCGCCTGATCGTTTGCTGGAGCAACACAGCCACCCCCCTGCCCCCAGTGGCACTAAGCAGCAGTGCCAAAGCAGCACGCTCCCATTGCAACACACAGTAAGGCTGAAGATTAGAAGCACCTAACTAAAATATTTGCTCTTAAATAGGGACAAGTTCTGAATTTTGGTAAAAATTTGATGAGCTCCTTACTGGAGGACTAAATGATTTAGTATACCATTACGTCAAAAATACCAGAGTTAACCTCAGCTGTGAATTGCCTTGCTTTGCCAGACAAGAGTCTGTCTGCTAGCATTACTTGACCTTTGTTGTAGTTTACTTTAATTATGGAAGGGTTTAATTATATACTTTCACTACCATTCCAACGAGCTCTATGTAGTATTAAGTGAGTTCATATAAAGGAAATGAGCAAAATGTAAGTGCAATAATTTGTTTTTTAAATTGTTTATGTATTTTCTGTAACACTGAGGAGGTTCCCATAGGGCAGTTTCAGTAGATTGTGTCAGCTGTGAATCAAATACAACAGGGACGTGACCCAGGTGCACAACGCCAATGAAATCAAAACCCCATATAAATCAGTCTCTCTCTCTCTTCATAAAAGTTTACAAAGAACAAGCTCCTAAGTTCACCTTCTTTATCAATGAAACAGATATGCACAGCTGTTGCCACCCCACCCAGTAAAATTATTTACAATGGGTTTATTATTAAATAAAGGTGATTAAATATAAAAGGAGGATTTAAGTGGCTGCAAGTGATGACAATTCAAAGTTTATATCCTTCCATTTCAGTTTCAATTAATAGAATACAAGCTTTCATTTTAAAAAAGTAAATGTGATTGTTCTTGATGTATTACATAGAGCTGAATTCAGAAAAGGCCATAAGTACACTATAGCACCTAGCTAACTATGGAGTTATAGATCCTGAGTGGTGGCTGCTGAATATGCTGACAGAGTACCCCTCTTCAAATTCTCTCCCTGCCCAAATAACTAGGCTGACTAACTACTTGAATATGGCGGCTGAAGTGAAGTCCAGATCCACTTCCTGCAACTACAAAAGCAGAAAGATGTCCAAAAGAAACCCCAAAGGGCAGAAGACTTGAGGCAAAAAGGGTGACTCAATCATCCTCAATTACAGGTGCAGAAACAACCTTACTATACTCCAAACAGATTTTCTTCCAGCTTTCTAGTATTGTCTGCATCTTCAGTTTCACCTGATTGTGGACATCCTTTGCTATGTGGGTGAGAGCAAACACACACTCTCTGGCTCTGAAGCTAACAAGCCCTAGAGCTGCAGGTCACCTTCATATTGCCAGAAGAACAAGCCAATTGCCCCACAATCTCTCAGAGAGATCAGTGAAAGTGTGTTTCAGAATCCCACTCATGGGAACTCCATCTGACAAAAATTGAATGGTTCCTAACCAGTGCTTTTTTGGAGACCATACTGCCCAGTACACAGTACCGGCACCTCCAGAGGCAGTACCGGCACCTCCAGTCAGAGCACAACAACTTTTCCCCTGGAGTACTGGCACTTTTTTTTTTTTTTTTTTTTTTTAAAAAAACACACAAAAAAAGCACTGTTCCCAACCATTCTTTTTAGAGAATGGTGAGATGATTTGAAACCCAGAAAGGCTCTGAATTAATTTTATTTTTCAGTAAATAAAATTAGCACTTCCTGACTGCTGTACAACCTACTGTTGCAAGGCTGATTTGTTCATTAGTGTCACTGCAGGAAAAAAGTCTTGCAAAAAGATATGAAAGGAGAAGGAAGGAAGTGGCTTGCAGGTTATTTCAAGAAATGGACAGCACAGAAGGAATTGCAGCGGTCTTGAGGGCAAACCCAACAATGACATTTCAAGGCTGCTGTCATTATTGTAGCAAATGCAGGCACAAAAGGGGTTCAAGGAAACCCAAAATATCCAGGTGATACCAGATCTCAGAACTTTATCAATCTTGTACAGAAAACAAAAAGTTAGATAAACTTGAAAATTGATTCTTTATAAAAAACAATATTGTGTGTTCTACTAATGCAGAAAAGAAAAAAAAAAATCACATTAATGAATGTCATTCCTATACTTGGGCTGATGAGTGAAAGATGGCCAGATTTGGATACCACTGTTTGTACTGGATTATTGTGCCAGGATTCCCAATGATTCCAAAGGGATTACTCATATTAGGTAAAGCGAGTTGGAAGAAAGTGCCTCAGAACTCACTTTCTGAAAAGCTGAGTTTTTTCAGTTATACAATTACATCTTCTCTTGCAACTTCTGTCAAAAGTCACAGCAGAACAGGAAGCCACAGTATGTGTTCTTATGAAAAAAATACAGCCAGAATTCCAAGAATACTTGCTTATCAATTTTCCAATGCAATCAGGAAACAATACTGGAAAGCTTCAAAATCTCCAGACTATGCATCATGAAAGAACATTTTAAAATGAGAGAGAGAGAGAGAGAGAGATTGGATTAATGATTAAAGAGTAAAAGATTACTCAAAACAAAAAGGCAGATTTCCAAAACAATCAATATTTTTCCTTACATTGAAGTACTGTTGTAGCCTAATGCTTTTTTCCATGTCCAAGTGCCAGAAAATCAGGTTTCAATATTACATACAACTACATCATGGTGTAAATGCAATTTAAGAAGTTCCTAGCACCAACCACTATTGTTGAGGGTCCATTTGTATTGCTATTAAACATTTTGTTTTTGTTTTTTTTCTTGCAGTGGTTCTATATATAAGCCTGAGCAACTCATAGTGGACAATATCTAGCACACAAACTGATTACTATACTTGTTTCATCATTATTGAAAAGCAGTTCATATATAATTTTGAACATAACTGTTTTAAAACCAATCAATCATGAAATGGACAAAACTTAAATTGCATTTCAATAGAAGTACATTTGTAAACATCATATTTAATTTGGAAAAAACTACTGAACAAAAATATTCAGATTATTTGTGTCAAATCAAGAAGTGAATCTTATTTAAGAGCAGTAATTCAACAGATATTACTAAGGCACATGTTGGTGATGCCCATTTTGGCCATTAGGGACAACAGCAGTGATCCAATATCCATGCTAAAGACTTCTATAGTGTTTTAATATTTATTTACATAGTACAGAGTAGGGATGTAAGTGAGCAGTTAATTTGACTACTTGCTTCTCCCCACTTTGCTGCCTCTGTATCAGGGGCAGGGGAGGAACAGGAGCTGGTGCAGGGGGGGGGGGGAGGGGAGGGGTGCGGTTTAAAAGACGGTTTTCACCAACACCGTCTCCATGGTGCTATTTGTCTCAGACAGGCCTGGCCCCGGCAGGGGCTGCTGGACCTGGCTCGAGCCAGGACTTAGCAAGCCCAGCTCAGTCCCAGCTCACGCCAGTCCGGGACCGCTGTGGCTCTGCATTTCAAATGTAAGAGCTTCCCAGCTCATACAACGTTTAAGTTACAGATTTGCAGCAGGGGTAGCTCCTGGATTGGCACAAGCCGGGACAGAACACCTTGCCTTATTAACTAATCATGTAGTCAAAAATTGTATCGACTACATGATTAGTCAGTTACCTGCCTCTGAACATCCTTAGTACAGGGATTCTTCTGTTTAGCATCGGATATAAAATAATAATAATAAAAAAAAAGTCAAGCTATGAAACAAGTATAAAAAAAAAAAAAAAAAAAAAAAAGACACTCAATTTACAATAGGAGACATAACCCCAAAAATTGCTGGTCTCAAATGTTGCTTTCTAAATAAGCTAGCAGAAAACAGCTAAAACAAACATCAATTTTCATTTAAAAAAAAAAGGGGGGGGGTATGGTAGTTTTGACTGTCTTGGCATCCAAGTAATGCAAGATAAAGTATTCAAAGAGAAATAGTAGGTCACACACAAAAATACTCCACCTGCAAAACACAGTCCATCACATTCCACACTTTAAACAACATGTACGCTTTTCAGTCATATGTCTTAGGACAAGTTAAAGAAAATGTCTACCAGGAAAGTTGTGTAAAAACTAAAAAGCACAACCTCACTGATCCAGTTTCTAGTTAGTACAAAAAAACCGGTGGCCTTTTCCCATCCATGCTAGGTTGTTATTCTAATATGAGCCCTTGTGGCCAGAAATGGCATTGTGGCAGCTATGCCTCACGACCAATGACTTTTGGCCTACCCTAGCCATAGGAGGCAATCCTGGCCCTCCAGCCAGGCAAATTCACAGGTTACTGCCCCTTCCAGGACCAGGTTTGTGGTTTTTTTTTTTTTTAAATGAAAGTGCAACAAATATACACAAAACCTCCAGCTGGGCTTACTGGACAGCTACCTAGTTAAAAACAAAAAGGACACGCCTTCAGCCTGTTCCATGCCTCAATCCACCACACAGGCGGACTCATTCCTCCTCTACTGAGTGTTTCAAGCACATTCCTGGTAGGTCTCACATCTGGAGAAATCTGTCCCATCTTCACCCCCTTTCATCTTTCTTTTAGGCATCTTCTGAGTAGGAACTTCTAGTTTTCTTTCCTCAGGTTTTCCTTCCCACATCCAGGCACATCCAACTCTTCGTGGAAACAAATCCAACTCTCACCCAGCTAGCCTTTATCTGTCTTTATTCCTGGCCCACACTCCAGGTACAAGGTGACAAGCTAATAGGCCCCTTCAGGCCCACAATAACTGTTCTCTCAGCTAGTTTGAAGGTAAATGCCATCTCAGAATAGTTTCACAAGCAGATGCTGTAATGGATCCTCTTAACTACAATTTTTTTTTACAATTTACTGTACGGTTTTTATTTAGAACCATCAGCAAAATAAAGTTTATCACATACATTCTGTGGTGCTTTTTTTGAGAGGTTTTGTTGTGTATTTGTTCATATTTGTTCGTATTTATACAATTCAGCAATTTGCCATGAACCTTAGTCTTTAGTGCAACATTCTGATGCATCATACACTCGGGCTGAAATACTATGAAGTTCACAGGGGAAGATAGCTTTAAACTACTCCCATTCAGGGAAAAAAAGGTTGAGACACAATTCCTCCAGAAGCACAGACCCGAATAGCCTTTGTCATACCCTTTTACATGTTGCAGGCTGTACTGCCTGCCCCATGCTGGCCACGTTCATATGGAAGAACAGGGTCATATAGTTCCTTACTTTTGCATTTTCTAGCACTGCAAGGCCTGCTAAAACCACCCAGTTCAAAGGAAATGGACCAGAATTATGCCTGGCTCCCAAAAAAGAGGGCAAAACAGAAGAAGGAAAATAGCTCTTTGATCCCTTAACTCCATCCCACTACTTGTACATGTGTGCAGGTTTTCTAGCTTCTCTTTTGCCTATAATTTAGAAACCTTTGTTCAGAAATGGCTAGTTCCTTTGTTTAGCACTGATTTGTGTGTCATTGGTGATCTTATACCAAGAAAGGAAGAGGGAGGTGGGGAAAATAGCAGTTCGTGTGTTGTACTGTTGTAAAAGGCATAAGGATTTTTATTCTAATTCACGGAGTACTGTTACAACCATTTACAAACTGGCATTTCAGCAGAAAATATTGAAGTATTTCCAGTAGTTAGAGCATAGACAGACAGCCTTTCAAACACTTGTCAAAGAGCTTGAAGTTGGTATTTCAAGGGAAATTAAACAATATTGAGTAAAGAGTTTTAACTTCTATCCAGAGCATTTTAATACATTATTCCAAAGGGAAAAAAAAATAAAAACAGAAGAAGATCAGCTTGCTTTTGCTAAGGCTTTTTTATAAAAAAATTTCATATACTGGACAGATACTCTAGCCAGCAAAGTTTTTTCTAAGCATAATAATGTCTTGCAGTGCATAATTTGGATCAGTATCTTCCAATATTCAGGAAAAATTATTATGAAATGGTTCATAGCTATTTTATAGGTTTAATACTTATTTTTCTAAAATAGCTAATTTCAGATTTTTCTAATGTTTTAGAAGTTACTGTATATGCATTCTGAAGAATTTATGTTTAAGTCAAACTAATCCTGCAACTGCTGTAACATTAAAATGGAAATCTGAAGTAACAGTAATTAAAATAAAAGTGCAGCGAGTACTTCTACACAAACTAACAATTTCTAGAAATAAATGTTGTCCTACTTTCCAAGACTGGCATGCTTGACTCCTGAACTAAATTTCTAGCAAGAACAAGAACAGAACAGATCAGGGTTTTTACAAGATCCTGAATGGCAAATATTATCTAGGTGGTTCCAGTCCCATTTCATCCAGGTTTTTAAGGATTTCCTCTTGTTCCCCCTTTCAAATGGCGTAGTTGCCCTGTGAGCAGCTAAAATAAAAACCATCAATAATAGAGGGCAAGGGAAAACTCAGAGGCAGCCCTCTTGTAAGAAACTTGATTCTTCTAAAGGAAAGAATACTGTTAACATTATAAGAACTTCCACCTACTGCTACTCTTGGTGATCTCATGTGGAGGCTCACTTTTCAAGGGTCCAAAAGAAAGCCTGGTGATTATAGCCAAGGATTCACTCATACCATGCCTCCTGGGAAGTTATTCTTAAATTCACAAAATGACTCAGTCATGTGTCTCAAACTTTCCTCTGTACATACAGACTCTGCCAAAACAGGTCAACATTTTAATTTTACATCATTCCATGTGTGTAACATTTTGAGTAAAAAATCAGAAGTGAGTGTACAATGGCACAAATTAGACCTACCCTCTGTTATGCCACTTTAAACTCCTATTTACACCAGCTCTGCCGACATGTAAAGGAGTCTAAGGTGTAGACAGGTGCAAATGAAAACAGTACACAACCCACATTTAAAAAGCAATTAGAGAAAGTGTCCTTGGTCCCTTAATATAATGTTGTCTCCTTCCTTCACTTCATAATCTGGAAGTTAGAAGAGAAAAAATACCTTTTTTATTTATTCTATTGCCCACAATTATTTTGTATTACAAGATGAAGTGTATTGTTAAATTTAAAGAATGAGTTCTCAGTTTTCCCTCAGACACAAATGTGTGTCTTTCACCTCGCCTCATTCTCATTCAATAGTGCATTCCAAACTGAGAGGGACATCTGCCTCTATTTCAGAGATCATAATAAAATGAGTCTTTCCAGGGTTCATCTCCCCACCTCCCACTCCACACACAAAAAGTGCTATAGTATTTTCTAAAGTGCCCCCCTTTGACAGTCTCTTGAAACTAGTTCAAAGAATCCTTCTTCTGTGATCTCATGCTGCAGATTTCTCTATTGTGTCTGTTGGCTCCATTCATGGAAATAGGAAAGAAAGAGAGTCAATTTTTCCAAAAAGTGTTCATATACAATTATTTCAGATGCCCACCATTGGAAGCATCAACCACATACACAAGACCCAAAGCACAGTACTTGCTGGCTGAGACCTGTCTCTTCCTACTATATACACGCATCTCCTGTCACAGAAGGCTTTTTTTTATTCGATATAGATAGAGCGAGGAGCGCTCTAACTACCTGTTTTTTTAAAAGAAAATCATCACTACAGTAAGTTAAAAAGCACACACACACACACACACACACACACAAGAAATTGTGAACCTACTTGCCTATACCCATATGCTAGTAGGTCTAAGGTTATCCTTGCAATGCAACAAACATATTATAAGCTTCCGGATATATTAAGGACCAAGAGTTGGTGCCAGTTTTCTCCCTACTGAATGTATTTCAACCTATGAAAATCTGACCAGGTTTAAGGACTGTTTAAAACTGACATGCCTCACAACAGGTGGCATTTTAAACAAAGCCTGCCTTTTTTTTTAAAGAAACACCACTATCACAAAAAGGCGCTATACTTAAAAGCTGCAGTCAGTGCATATAAATCAAAGAAAATCATTGCTGCATACCTCCATTTATAGAAGCAGATTCATGTTTATATTGTACATCTTATTAAAATGGGCAGCTTGGTGATGGCACAAACAAGCTCCATTTGATCCACTGCATATAGACAGTGGCATAAACTAGCTAGACTGTTCAGTTTTGCTTACATGTCTTCAAGATGTATATAAAAAGAGATTCTGACTCTCTATTCACAGTGACTAATCTGTGTATAAAACTCTCCTTGTAACATACAACTACACCTTAACATTTTTTTTTATATATATATGCTTATCCACATCTTCAAAAAAATCCACACACACAAAAAAAAAAAAAGTGGCAGCATACATGGTCCCAATTCACTAAAACACAAAAGAACATGAGCAGGTCCAGTCCCTTTGACTTCAGGCAAAGGATTCCCAGGCAACAGAGGAAGCCAACTTTTTACATACTGAATGTGTAATATGCATTCAAGTGCAGCAGCTCCCCTAGCACTCAGAGAACAGAAAGTAGTATTATGATTCACTCCTGATTGTGGGAAAGGGAGAAAGGAGAGCAGTTCAGTGTGTCCCTTCTGAGCCAAGCATGTCCAACTTCAGAATGGCATATTTCATCCCAAGGCATTACTTCCAACCTCATTACTCCACTACCAGACAGGAACACCTGCCCATATTATTTATATTGTATAATTAACTGAAATAGTTCACTAAAACAAATAATCTCTTTCCATAACAACACACTTGCTCTCACAGGAACATACTAAAACCAAATCAGTACTTCTCTCCCATATGGATGTTCCTGTGACAACAAGCAGCACACTTCAGTAGCCCAATTCTTGATATTATTTGTATTTATGAGTCAGCAATACCAAGACCAATGTGTTTCAATAAATTAAAAAACATACAAAAAATACTTCAAATTTGAAGTTCTTGAAGGAGAACCCTAAGTTTTAAAAATACAGCTAATATAATTGGGAAGAAGATGAAGCCTTAACAGCTGTATTGGCTACTACAAAACTAATAGATTTTGAGGGGGGAAAAGGTTACCTCAAACTGTAGGGCAATTCCCAGGAGTTTGTCGATTTGTTTAGAGAGCCCTTTAATGATGGAGTGGACCTTTCCTGTATTGCAACATGACACTGGAAAGCTATGTCTATACTGCAGGAATTTGTCAGCAGAGGCAACGCAAATGAAGCGCTCATTAGCATTTCTCACGCTCTCATTTGCATAGCCTCTTCCAATCCATTTTGCAGAAGAGGTTTTTGCACACCAAAAAAAAAAAAAAAAAAAAAAAAAAAAAGCAGTGCAGACGGGGCCATTTTGTGCAAAAAACACCTTTTGCGCAAGATCCCTTATGCCTCAAAAAAACAGGATAAGGATCTTGTGCAAAAGGGTTTCCACAAAACGGATCGGAAGAGACTATGTAAATGAGAGCACGAGAAATGCTAATGAGTGCTTCATTTGCATTGCCTCTGCCGACAAATTCCTGCAGTGTAGACGTAGCCTTACTGGGGTCTCCAATTTTTTCAGAGAGTTAGGGTTTGGGGGGGAGGGGGGAAAGAGGGGGGGGAGGGTGTTCAGGTTGTTTTCTGCTCATCTCTCCCCACCCCACCCCACCTCACCCCCTCTTGTCTTTTATGTATTTGAGGGACATACCCCCCCCTTTGTTCATTTCACCTCATCCCCGAACGGTTAGATGCACTACACATAAACAGGATAAAAACTGAATTCAATTATGTGGGAGAAGTAGAAGCTGAGCTTGGAGCTTACATGTGCCAACAGTGACTGGAAGGCCAGGAAAATGGAGAAAGCTGGCTTTCAAGCATCTTAAGTGGGACAAAGGTGAACCCAGTTTTTCCCACATCCCAGCAATCCTGTCATGCAGATTCATCTCCTTCCACAGTTTCCACAGTGAAAGAAATTCATCCATTGTTTTACCAATGGCAGAAAAATCAAAGTGTTTCACTTATGTCAACTTTAAGGCAGAATTCCTTAGGGGTAACTGTAATGATCAGAGACCTGTTCTTCCTTCTCTAAAGGAAACAGCACTGCTACTAGGTTTTTCTACTTCCCATGAAGCAAAGAGCTGTATATGAAGGCATGGGTTAGCCCCACCTACTTCCTTTTCATTCAGTACTGAAAGAAATCCAAATTTCACATTTGAAAAAGAGAAGAAGTCAATGTTTGGAGATGCACAGAGGAATGGGGTAGAAGAAAAATATGACAAACGTATCTATACATAAGTCATTCTTCTTTGCCACATTCTCTTTCCTCCTTTTCTAGAAAAGGAAGTTTCATTTGAAATAGTGGCTGTTTGAGCACCTAAGGATTTCATCTAATGCCCACTGAAGTTAACATACGTTTTCCCCAAACTTTGATAGGAACTGGATCAGGCCCTTTAACAGAAATGGTTTGGAACACTGTTCTTCCAAAAAGCCTCAGACAATAGCAAGTGCAATTAGTGTAAGTGATAAATTAACAAGGATTAGCCCAAATAGCACCCCCACAAGCGTCAACAGCCTACTGTGATTCAACTTTACCTTGCCAACAAATGACCATTAAGCAGGAGGCAGGCAAAAGTGTATGCTAAATTCACACAGGTAAGAGACCTAAGGCTCTGGATCACTTTTTACAAGCACTGAAGCAATTTCTTTTGCATCCAAAAGAATAGCAGATGAAATCCAAAAAGTTTCTGCACTCTTTGTATCTAAAATTTGAGTGCCTGTATTAAGAGCCAGAGCAACAGTCCTCCCAACAGCACGGGGGGGGCGGAGGGGGGGGGGGCGGGGGGTGACTGAAGTATAGAATCATGCAGCTATTTTAATGCTGAAGCTCACTCCTGTAAAACGCAAAACACTGTCAGCCTTTGCGTAGTCAAGACCCTGAATATATTAGTTACAGGAGTGTGTTCTTCCTACGTGAATCTTCTGTCTGCTAATCCCAAACATACCACAGAGTTCATGAAGAGGGTTAGGGATTCTTTCTTTACATACCACATAGAAAATATAGCCCTGAACAAAGTCAGAAAATTGTCCACTATCTGAAATACTCTATGCCTATTAAGAGTAACGCCACCTCACTAAGCAGTCCCTCATCACATGAATAGGATTCAGTAGAAAAAGGCTGCGGGGAAATAGAGAGCCCTGAAGCTAGAAAATTGGGAAGACACTCCAAATTTGGAGGGAAAAAAAAAAAAAGATGCTATTAGAGAGTCATAGATAAGGATATGATTCTGTCAGATATCATGACTTTCCAGGATCTCCGTGAAGTCTTCTGAGCCAGCCCTAGAGCAGTGGACAAGCAGCCAGTCCCAGAGCAACAGCTCCGGGAGTGGATTAGTCACCCTGGGGCTCCAGCAGCAGCTATCAGCCCCTGCAGCATGAACAGAGGTGGGGCTGGACAGCTGCAAACTCTGGCAGTGCTCCGTTTGTAGTCCCCCACTCCCTAAAGTATTTTTAGTAAGAGTCAGGGACTGTCTGCGGGCTCCTGTGAATTTTTGTTTATTGCTCACAACCTGTCCCTGACCTTTTATTAAAAATGCCTGTGACAGACTCTTAACCTTAATCACAGGTATTGACCTTGCCCTGACTGTAAAGCAAAATACAACACCTTGAGACTTAGGATGCATACATATAAAATCAAACAGATGGTAGTCTAGCTTTTTAAAAAAAAAATTATTCTTCAATTATTTTATGATTCAGAAGTCAGGACCTACTTTTTGGGCTAAGTACCAGAGTGAAATACCTAGCTCAGTCCCGCATCATCATTATGGCCCGAGAAAAAGATTTTTGGGTCATCATATGTTAGCTCCTGCTCTGAGGCTCAAGTCTACTGACAAAACAAACTAATCCTTTTGGACAAGATCCTGGCATAAACCTCACTGTATATCATCCTCACACTACCTTCCAAACCCACTGAAATCTGAAGACGTGCAAGTATGCCACCTCTGTGAAATGGTTAAGCCTTGTCCCACTATTAGAGGATAGAACAGAAGGAGATGGAAAGACAACCTTCATAGGGACTGCTTTGAAGAGGAGGGAAAAAGTCACATCACATCTCTCGGTACTTAACTATCCCTAGAAAGGTGGCTGGGGAAATGGAGACAGGGCTCTCTGAAATAAGCCTAACACCCTGTGAAATTACTTCATGAAAAGTTTGTGAGAAAGAAAATAAGGGCAGCTGTGTTCAAGAGCTCCTTCGAAAAGGTCATGTCAAGCTTTCATTTCTGATATTGTACTCCAAGGATAACTTGAGTTCTAGAGACAATGGGACTAATTCGCCACTGCTCTGTGCTTTGTGTTGTCGTTTAAACCTGTGCCTAATGAGTGCAAGGAGACTGTAAAATGCTACCATACTGACTTGGTAGTGTTTTGACCTCACTCTGCGCATGTGTAAATGACTACACAGGGTACAAGGTAGTGAAGCGTTAGGCTCATTGAGTACAGACTGAATGAAGGGGAAAGACTGCACCTATCTCTATAGTGGTTCCATCAGATTCCTCAGTGTAAAGATATTATTTCTTTTCATGCAGTCTCTTCTCATCCTTTTGGGTGGCACTGATGAGCAGCTGGGGTGAGGACCCAACCCCTATTTCGGAGTGCACCGGCAACAGGACATAAGTAGTAAGTGGCTAGATGCAATCAATGGGCCAGATCTGGCTCATGGACTGTATCTTGCCCAGCCTTGCCCTATTCCCTTAGTTCAGGAGTTTTCCAAGTTGGGTCATGGGTCCAGCTGGTTAAGCCCCTTGTGGACCTTGATACACTTTATCTAATCATCCATAGGCATGGAGCCTCGCAGTTTCCATTGGCTGTGGTTTGCCATTTTCAGCCAAAGGGAGCTGCAGGAAGCCACACGGCCTGGCCCACGCCACTACCTGTAGCTCCCATTGGCTGGAAATGGCAAACCGCAGCCAATGGAAACTGCGAGGCTCCAACAAGTGTCTTGTGGCCTACTAGAGGCTTATCCGAGCGGGCCCATAACCCAACTTTGAAAACCCCTGCCTTAGTAGCATGTTAGCGGACAGAAAAGATGCTTGAAATGGTAGGATGACTGAGGTCTGAAGCGAGGAGGACAGAACATTTTCCAGACAGGAAAATTCCCATAATCCCATAAAGCAAGGCCTTCTATTTAGATTAGTGAACTAGGGACACCTGGAATTACATCTTGGCCACCTGGAAATCTAGAAAGTCAAAAGGTGGCTTTGCTAGTTGGACAGGATTTCACACCCAGATTTCGTTCTCGATTCTCTCTTTAGTCTATGTTTATTTCTCTTTGTACCTTTACTTCTCTATTGTACAGATGGGAAGTAATTTCACTTCGCCTCCTGTGAAAAGAAGAGCATAATAATACAAAGCATTATCTGTACTAAAGACAGAAAATTAACCAAAAAAAAAAAAAAAAGTCACACAACTAGAACCTCAGTCTTAGAGCGCCTCGAACAAGACAAACAGATCTCCAGTATTTTAGCTAAAGGACACTGCCATAAACTAGAAGCATTAGCATGCCCTTATCTTTGTGGCTCAGCCTCACGCACACACATCATAAACCCAGCAACATTCTGGTAAGTGGAGAAGGGGCTCTTCCGAAAGAAGATTGTGTGAAGACTATAAGGAAAGACAGATGCTCGCTCTGCCAGGCCAAAAAGCAATCACTGTGTTGCAGAGGTACTTGCTGAGTGAAAATAAAGCCAGTGTTTCACCTCTTTTAGAATGACTCCAGGAAAGACACATTCTGGGGAAATGATTATGAAGAATGGTTGGAAGTAAGGGCTTTACTCAAAATTGTTTGGTTTATGGACACACCTCCTAAAAATCCAGTACTTAGCTAGTAAGTGATGGAATGGCCCAGGACCAATTCTCTGCACTACAGATTCTCCAATGACTCGAGGCAGATAAGCAGGAGCAGAACATATGCTTTTCTACAGCAGAAAGGCAACACATAGATATTTGGAATTGAAGTGACACAACTGAGTGTATTTAAATCAAACCAGGACAGAAAAGAAAGGGAGAAGAGTCTTAGCAGCTGCCATTTTTCTTACTCTGACCAAAAATCAGACGGCTGACTGAAAAAGAAAGAGGAAATTAATAGTCACTAAATTATATTTCTCTTTCTTGACTATTTTCTGCTTAGACTGAGAGGAAGTGTCAAAAGAGGTTAGTTAATTATCAAGACCTGAATTCCAAGAACCAGTAACAAAGAAAGAATCGAAGAGAGAGAATGGAATAAGTAGACTAATTATTACTGGCTGCTTTTGTACTTCTGTCATTACTGATAGGTGGAGACAAACACTAGCTTTAATGAAGAGGTCCTTTAAATGAGACAGGAAGACAACATACCACAAACACTGCAGAATGGAGATAAATGTCTTCAGTAAAGCAAGCTTCCACAAATACCCTGAGGTCAAATAAAACTATTTGCTTTTTCAAATGTTACTTCGTTTAGCAGCTAAATAAAAACATTACTAAATCATTTTATGCAAAAAAAAAAAAAAAAGGGCACGTAACTTCATCTTGACCTTCCATTTAAGTAAACAAACCTTTCTAGCCAATAAGCTTCCCTCTGAGCTCTGCAAGATGATAAGCAATACCTTAATTATATTCATTTACATGACTTTGGAATTGTTCCAGACTGAAGCCAATGACTGCAAGGTCATACAGTATGGAAAAAGTAAAATGAAGACATACACACATGGGACTGTTGACTCAAACTACAGCAGTCACTTCTCTCAAATTATTAAGGGTCCATGATATCAACAAGTGTCTGCCTTTCATCAATTACAGGTAAGAAACAATGTTTTAAGAAGCCAAACTATGTAACATTTTCCTTTTTGAAGCTGATCCAAAAATTGAAGACACTGGACAATCAGAATTGCTTTTAATGCTTAATGATCAATGCAAGCAAGATGAATATTTTATACAAATGTTTTATAATGTTCTAATTGAGAGCACAATACAGATTAGAAGAACAGAAGGTTAAGAGCATGATTATGTTGGTTGCCAAATGTGCTAGGATTGTTACCAATACTATATTGCTATTTTCAGTGACATGAAAAGAGAATATTTTGCACTCCTTTGTTTACAAGTGTAGGCAGCTGAAAAAGCCACCGTATTAACATCACTTATCAGAGTTTTATCACTGACTTCAGTGGGACCAATATTTCACCTATGAGATAGGAGAGAAAATATCCAGCACCATGGCTGCAATTAGAATCTTTAATAAACCGAATTAGGCAAAATATTACAGTATTTGGGCTATAACAAAACATTGGTATTTCCTATACTAAGTAATTACACACCAGTAGCATTGCAAAGATTGTAATGGTGACCACTAAGAAATATAAACACTGACAGAGTATGTTATTCTGTGGACCAACAGAAGACAGATACAAAGTCCAACTCATTCCCAAACATATTTACACTGGATAACGTATTAGATGTGATCAATAGCTATAAAATTATATGAGATGTCTTTTATATAAGCATTTTAAATACTACAGAAGTGAGAATATAAAAATCTCAAATATTGCAATTGATTTTAAGCAACCGCATATCAATTCACTGTAGTTGACAAGTTTTAGTAGTAAATTAGATAAGTCTCTATGCAGCCTTAGTTTACTAGCCAAGCACTTTTATACAACTCTCAAGCCAACCTTCTGCAATTCAAGAATGATTTAGTGCAAGTGAAGCAATGAGTATTATAAAATTTATGCTTGTTCACCTTCTCTCCCTACAGAGAAGGGCAAGATGCTTTTTCTGTGTAAATATGTATTAGAGCCAAATAATTTCAATAGATATTACTCCACAGAGAACAAGTTGCTTCACATACCCATTTCAGCTCCCTGTTATTGATAAACTGCAAAATAATGATGCTATCTTACCCCTAGTAAAATAGTAAAAATACCAGCATACTTTATAACCAAAACATTAAAAAGGAAATAATCTCTCAAAAAAAAAAAAAAAAAAAAATTAACAGGGTTCCACTAATTCCTTTAAGACAAGGACATCTTGATATGTGATAAAGGAAAACTCATTTTTATACATCAATTATAAATATGCATACCAATCTTGTGTAACTGTTTTCAGAGTACCACCACTAGTCTAATATTTTATTCTTCACCATCATCCAACACACACACACATGCTGACAATAAAATAATAGACTTGTGCGAGCCACAACCATAGTACCTGAAATTGCAGGCATGGGACAAGCGAAAAAACCTAATTTTTGGTTTAAGTATTAGTAAAGCTTAAAAGAAACTCACACAGATGAAGACATTTCATTGCATCTGTTCCCTTTAAGAAATGTTCAACACTACCAAGCATGTTACTGTGAATCTCATTCATAGCCAATGATTTAATGTGGAGTGCTTACTTTGAAGCTACCACATCATATCGTACAACATCATCATCTGAATTCTGCTTGAAGAATAAGCACTTTTCACTGTGTGTGTGAACTTATGTTAACAAAAAAACCACTTTCATTGCCTCGACAATTTAACAGTTTTATATTAATAGTGATGTTACTTGCCTGACTTCACAAAGTCATAAAGATGACAACAAAGTCAGACTTACTATACCACTCATTTCATTTTAGGCTCATAAACTGACTTACGACACAGTTGGGAAAGCTATCCACAGGAGCAGGCAATGCAATAGCAAAATAATTAACAAACAAATACCATCACATATACGCTATCTATATTCTGGTCAAACAACAGAATGGGGAAGGTAGAGGGAATATTATGCAGTTCGATGTGAAGTCAAAAGCATTTTTAAGTTGACAGAACTGCCTTACATCCACCTTAATTTATGGCTGTAAAATTATTACCAAAACAATTAACTACTGTACAAATACATTTAAAAAAAGATGGTTCTAAAGAAAGAAGTTATGCAAACACATGTCAAATCTTCAAGTAATTTTATAATAAAAGCTATTTCCGTCTTTAATAAACCATTTACAGAATGAACAAGGGTTACAGCTCAAGGTTTTATTTTAAACTTAAAATACCCACACCTGACCTGTTTCAATTCAAGACACCTGCTTCAGAATCTCTGTAGTGTTTTTCTTATTCTGTCATCAACATTTATAACACTATAGAGTAGTTATCCCTATTACAAAACAGTTTGCAGTTAACACAAAGAACTACCAAGAAAGTACAATATTCAGTAACTGACATTTACTGCACTGGCCTTGGACTTCTAATCTTCACCAGACAGGCACACAATTCAATCCATCAGCTCATAAAGGTGTGCTTTTTTAACCTCTAAAACAGATGGGATTGGCTAGAAATGTCTAGCATGTCAAACTGCTAATCACTGTTGCCCTTTGCACAAAATAACCCACTTAAATTGAGGCATGGCTGCACTGTAACCGACATTAGTCTGTGGGAAACCCATTTAACTGTCACATACTCCTGCCACTCCTGCTCTCCCTTAATTAAGCCTAATGCCTTATGCTTTGACCTTTTGTTCTAGCCTATTAACCCTATCGCGTACAAGTTCAAATATGTTAAACTAAAAACTTTGCTGTAAAATATTAAACGCCAAGTTACTGAAAGCATAAGGGCTTTTTTTGTTAACCCAAAGGTTATAGACATCCTATTGCCAAATTTATTTGGCATGCAAAATGGCAGTTATGTCAGGGTTAAATCCTAGACGATACTGCATAACGATTAATTGAAAACACGAAACACTCAAAAAAATACTGTTTCTTTCTCTTCTGCACTAAAGTACAGTATACACCCTTGAATAAAAAGGTCACTGGATCAGTACATTTTTTTTTTTTAAACTGTAATGTTTGCTCTTGTCCTCCAACCTCTCATCCTCCCTCGTGCCCATTCTTAGCAATTTTTTTTAAATAAAAAAAACTGCCATCAGAATGGATTATACTATGCAAGATCGCTGAGCAGTGAAGCCTGTAAAACAAGCTATTATATTTTTGGACAACATCAGTTTCTCCTCACTGATGGCAGGGTTCTGTCAATCCTTGCTCTAACTGGGTAGTACCTTACTCTTCCAATAGCCTTCATGACATCAGTTGCATTACATGCAGAGTACGATACTGCTTACCCCCCAATTGGTAGACTCCAGCCTTAAAAAAGATTCATTGCAACATCTTTAAAGTAGGGACTCTCAACCTTTTTCCACTTCTCAACCCTCTTTCCTACAACAGACCATCCCAGATGAGATGTATCTGGGGCTCACCCCTCTTTCAGCAATATGTTAATGGACTCCCCTCTCATTTAGTATCATGATTTGCAGACCACAGGTTGAGTGCTCTTGCTTTAAGGAATAAATCTGTTCTAGTACACAGGATGATTGCTATTTCTCAGGAGAGATTCAAATCTCACCCAGCTGATTAGCAGAGCAACCACAACAAGGTTTTGAGTTTCTACTGTGGTGCATATTTGCACATGCCTTGTGTACATAAATTTATTCCACACCTGGATGGAAGAGATTAGAGGGAACACTGAAGTTCAAAAAAAAAAAAATCCAATGACAAAAACAAATGTTTGGTTCTAATTCAAGAAGCAGTTTTAGTATGGAATGCAGCACAACAGTTTGCAACAGCTTGTAAGGTAAGCTCGTGTAATGAAATAGGCTGAATTGTACAAAATTTGTACAACTATTTGTTCAATACAGAACTTGGGCCACCTACGCAAAAGTAGCATTGGTCTGGATGGACAGAGGGGGAAAAAAAGCAATTTTAAATATATCAGGATATCTGCTTTGCATAAACAGGTAATAAATATTTCCTCAAGTTTTTAGAGCATTTACCTTTTATGACAAGCTGAAATATGTAATGCAAGACACTTATTACTGTTTACATTGTTAGATCCCATGAAGGAAATATATTTTTTGTGCTGTACAAACACACACTCTTTAAAAATAAAGTACAGATATTTGAAGAAAGGCTATTGTAGATAATATTTATGATGTGATCTATCCCTAAAAAGATACTCTTCCATTAAGCACAACACTGCATAAGGAATAGAACTATCATCTATTGTTGACTACAAGTTTAAAGTGGCCAATTAAACCCATAGGTTTTAATAGTAAAATTTTGTAACGGTGGTTTTGAGGTCAGCCAAAGTCACATAACTGACTTTTCAACAATCTTGATTACCAAAATTACTAAGAAATACTAGAGCAAGTCAAGAGACCATCCTCTATACTTTTCTGAATGGTCAAATGCAACTAACTGTAGAATCACGCACTGGGGCCAGGTCTACACCAAGAAGTGTAACCCAGCTAGGTCTATTAGGGGCGTGAAAAATGCCCCCCCCCCCCCAAGCAACAGTTAATTCAATCTTTACCAACAACTTTCAGATTTTCTGGCAATTTATCCCTGCACATACCATATACATTCAGATGTTCTCAAACTGTAGTACATGCACCACTGGCAGTATGTGGGCTGCAGTCAGGTGGTACAAGGACTGGTTTAGCAGAATAAGAATACATTATAAACACATTGATTAGAAGTTGATAAGCCAAGTACTTTTCAGTTTTCAGGGTGGTATGCTTGGTCTTAAAATTAGAGGACTGCTCTGTTACAGTTTTTTTTTGTTTATATGGCAAACTAATCCCCTAAAAGTACAAAATATAAAACAGATTATCCTGCAACCACTCCCTCTCCAATCATTTCATTTTTCTTTTGTGAGCTTGTTCTGCAAATACACATGCAAATAGTGCTACTGAATGCAGTAGGCAAGTGGGTAAAGTTACTCACATGCTTAAGTGTTTGCCTGCTTTGAGGGGAGCCAACAGCCTCACTGGGCAAGGTAAGGGGGGGGCAGCTTGGCACTCCTAAAAGGGACAAAAGAGGTGAGGCCATAGGCAGTCAAGTCCTTAGTGCTGCCTGGACCACGGCGTGCCCTCCACGCTGTCTGGAGTGCACCGCATAATGCTCTAGTGGCAATTTAAAGGGCCCAATCCTCCAAGAACCACTGCTGCCAGTAGCAGCTATGGCCAGAATCCCCAGGCCTTGTTAAAGTCGCTAGGCCCCAGGGCAATTGCTCCTTAACACTTCCTGACCATGGGCCAACCTGCTTTACGGCCAATGCTACAATCTTTGGACAAGGCTAAATGGATGATTCCCTTATACCAAAGGGAAATAGGGACAAAAGTTAGCATATATCAACAAACTGACAGTGGTACTAAGTCTATAAATCATAAGTAAGAGAATATACATTAACCATTCCAAAGTACCAGTCACTTTCCATAGAAGCTCAACTGTCTCATCTTATGTATGTTGTAGGGCTGCGCTCATTTTGTAGGAGGTTAAACAAACATTCTTAGACTTCTGTTTTTTTCCTCTCCCACTCTTAAAAAAAAAAAAAAAAAAGTAATATCAAAACCATTTCCTTCCCTATCCAAGAATTAACTCCCAAACACGTCTGGAAGATTTTAGGGCCCATAAACCAGTTCCACACACACACAAAAATTCAATAGTACCCAAAAACATATGATTTCTGCCTTTTGGGGGTGTATATTTTATAAAAACCATCTCCATTTCTTGCTTTGGAGAGTTTTCACTTCAAAGATAGATAACTTTAAGATGTACTGTACCGTATAATTCTAACATTGAAAGTATATAATAGAGAGTCAGACTTTTTTTTTTCCCCCAATTAATGACAGTCCAAGTAGTTAACTCAAAGAAAACGTTTACCTTGAAACTGGTCCCATCTGGGAAGCCTATTCTTCAGAATCCCAAGGATGCATTTGTTCTCCAGAACAATTCCATGCTTGATCTGTAGGGGAGGGAAGAAAACAAGATTGTGAGTGTATGCATAAACTGTTCTCTATCCCAGCACCCAGGTTTTGGTTTACTGTTAGGGAGGTAACACTTTACCAGGTGTGTTAACATTTTCAGCTTAAGTTTATGTCAGGAAAATAAACATTACTTTGAACTTCAGAAACACAGACCTCTCAGACAGCACTACCATTGAAGTGAACACAGAAAAATGTATTACCCAACTACTTGGAAAGTGTATTTTCAAGATCAAAACAATTGTGTCCATGTAAGAACAGTGAACTTTGGATTCAAAGACAATAATTCTTTGATTTTTTTTTTAAACTTGGACTTGCTATATTATGATTGTGACATAACACTTGAGAGTCACTTCCAAAAAATACTTAGGTCATGATTTCTGAAAAAGGACCCATATTAAAATTAAATAACAAGGAAACTATCAGGCCATAGCAGAACCTGTTATGCAATATACATCATACTGTACGTCCTAAAAATTCTAAACATTAGGCAAAAAAAGAGAGACAGGAAGTCCCTCTGTGGAGGGGCTGAGGATGAGGGGTTCAGAATGCAGGCTGCCCTGGGGTCAGGGGACTACTTGAGCCCTCTCTCTCCACAGCACCTTGGGGCCAGGTGAGAAGCGCCTCTTTGTGGCCACTGCAGCTCCAGCAGGCACAGCATGTTCCCCAGCTGGGGCAGGTCCATCTGCCCCCTTCTGCTCCCTAGCCAAAATGAGGAATACATGCAAACTGTGCACTTTCTTCTCGCTCCCTGATGAAGGGGAACTGTCCGCAATGTACGAATTGGGGCTGGGGAAGCTTCAGCCCTCCCCCACTAAATGGCACCTAGGGGGGGTGGGAAGATACAGGATAAGGCAGCCCCAGATGGGCGGCCATGCCCCTATCCAGCCCCTTTTACCTGCCTGGTGATCCTGTCTCTTTTCTGTATGGTTTTATGAGAAGCAATAGCATTCCAGGCACATCCCATTTTCCCAGCACATCAAATTTTTATCATGCTTTAAGATATAATAAGAGGAAGCTGCATTCCAAATTTGGTGGTCCTAAGTCTTACCGGATAGGAGCAGTTCTTGAACACTCTCAAATACAGAGTAAATTTTAAATCTGCTGCTCCCACAGCTGTCACTATTACCATGCCTTAATAGACCAATAGAGCTGTACGTGTGTAACAGTTAAATCTGGACTTCTGTTTTAACCGATTACCACTCTGAGATTACCGTTTAAAGCTGGGGGGACTTGTTATCACCTACACACCTTCAACTGCACCCTGAGGGGAACAAGTAGCCAGCCAGCTTAGAGACCTGAGCATCTGTGCTGGGTGTTCACAACAGTTCCTTCTACTGTAGTGACAACGAGCTGTAATGTTCACCAGTTAAGCAAGCTTCCAGATTAACTTCCAAGGAATTCTAAAGATGGTTGTAACAATGTTACCTAACCAGGGGCAATAAAGTTGCAGACGGTTATCACAAGGGTCACTGTCCAAGAGAAGCACAGTCAAAGCCTCCAGGTCAGTTACAGAAACTGGATGCCCTCTGGATAACTGCTGCCACCCAAGAATCCTTAAGGGCCACCATACTATACATCTTTTTTGGAAAAAGCAGGTAACTATCCTCAAATAATACATCTCGTACATGTTCCCCAAGTACACAAAAAGCTATCTGGCCTCACTAAAAACAGAAATAAGTCCCCATTTTTTAATTTTAACTAGGAAAAAAGAGAGTAGGTTATCATTGCAGTCAGAGTCAAGAGTCTCTCTCACTTCAAGTGCACAGGACAGAGAAGTGAGCATAATGGTAATTTTTATTAATGTATTAATCACAGTAACATCATCCACTTCTTTCACAACAAACCATTACGACTCACAAAATTGAGGAAAAGGGGTAAGACAGGAGGGGGAAGCAATGCTTCTTTAGAGGATTTTCATTTTTTGCAGATCTTAGTGCTCAGCAAGATATTTTCTTCAATAGCTTTTTTTTTTTTTTTTTTAAATCTGAACACTCTTCTTCCGTATTGCCATTCTTGTTCCATGTAATCATTGGGAAAAAAAAACCCACCACTATACAAAGCAAAACACATGCTTATTAAATGTATTTCTATCACTTGATTTCACTCCTCAAAAATAGATATGTTTAAGGAAAACCAGAATACTGTACTTCACATAAGTTTTTTTTTTTTAATTCAGGAAGATCAACTTCAAAGAACCTCATCTGAGACAGAAGACAGGCATTCTTCCAAATAGGCAGCAGCTCCTGGCTCTATTCTGATTATGTCTAGAACAAAACTTCTTTTTCTTCTGTTGTAGACACAGACACATTTAGAAATAAAATATACATATAAAAATTGAGAACGTCATCTTTTTCAAAGTCAAACTAATTAAATAACACCCTCCTTATAAAAAGAAATAGGTCCCAACATCAATTTACATGCCTCCATAAAAGACAAGTTAGTTTCTTTGGCCAGAGGCTAGACTGCAAGACGTGACCTCTTTCTCCTCTGAAGTTTGCCGCCTCTACAAATTCTTAACTTGCCTCCTGCTTCCTTTACCAGGAAGCCCAGGTGTCTCATACCCAAAATGAGGGGCAAGAAAACAATATTATTCATTCCAATTTCCTGGAATCCAAGTACCACAGTTCTGTCCACAATTCTATGGGGCTTTCCATAAACAAATGAGAAGTGTTAAACCATATGCCTAGTCCTGATGACTTTCCCGTGACTGTCCTACGCTGTGTCTGCCCAGTGGTTCATCTAGCCCACTGTATTGGCTACTATCAGAAAACAATGCCAAGAGCCTGATGGGATGAATGGACCAGGTAACTATCAAACGATCAACACCCTCTCACACGCTTCCAGCTTCTAGCAGACGGAGGTTATGCAACCCAAAGCATGGGGTTGCATCCCTAATTATCGTGGCTAACAGTCGCTGATCGATGCGTCTTCCATGAACTTATCTAATTCTGTTTTGAATCCACATATTATTTCAGATTTCACTGCATCTCCTAGCAATGGAGTTGCACAGATTGACTGTGTGTTGATTTCTTTGTTTAAGACTGCTGCCTACTTATTTCCTTGGGTAATCCAGAGTTCTTGTATTATTGGAAGGGGTAAATAACACTTCCCTTATTCACCTGCTCCAGTGTCATCATTTTATAGACCTCATATCATACCACCCCTTCACTATCTTGTTCCAACTCCCAGTCTTTTTAACTTCTCAAATGGAATACCCTCTAATTATTTTATTACCTTTTTCCATACTTTTCCTCCTCATTTCTAATATATTTGAGATTGGAACAACCACAAACAGCATCTTTCCTGGGCAAGGCTACTGTGTGAAATGCAGTTCAACAGGCTTGCTTGGGGCACATTTAGACATATGTTCAATCACATAAAACAAATTGAGCTCATAATCTGACAGCCCCCGTACAGAACTAAGTACAGGTTGAACCTCTCTAGTCCAGCACCCTCGGAACCTGACCAGTTCCAAACAAGAAAGTTTTCTGGATGACAGGAGGTCAATATTGTGTAGCAGCATTACCAACACATCCACTGCTTACTGGGCTGTTAGAAGACATTTAGTTCTAATTTACCCCTAAACAGCACAGAGCACTGAGAGCTAGGACTTGTGGCTGTAAACGAGTTTATGGGATAGCGGGAAACTTGGCTACAGCCACAAAAAGTGGACATCCAGCTAACTAAAAATCATTCCAGATAATGGAATTTTCGGACAGAGAGTTCTGGACTAAAGAGGTTCAACCTGTACTATCTATATCCTCCCTGATGAGGTCAGAAAAGCACCTCTCAAAAATCTCCACTGATGGAGATTCCACAGCCACCCTGACAAAGTTTTTTCTAATGTACAACCAAACTTACCCTTGCTGTAATGTAAGCCGATTGCTTCTTGTCCTAGCATAAGAGGATAAGGAGAGCAATTCTTCTTCTGTGTATCAATCTTTTATGTCCCCCTCTCAGTTTTCTCTTCTCCAGACTAAACAAACCCAATTTTTCCAGTCTTCCCTCACAGAATATGTTTTCTAGACCTTTAAGCATTTTTGTTAATCTGCTCTGTACCTGGACCTTCTCCAAATTTGCCCACCTCTTTCCTGAAATATGGTGTCCAGAATTGAACACAGTCCTCTAGCTGAGGCTTAATCAGAACAGAGTAGAGAAGAATTACTTTTTGTGTCTTACAAACATTATTCTGTGATGTGTTGTAAGTAACCCTATTGTGCAAAAAAAAAACCCAACACAAACACGCATTGTTCACTCACAGTTAACTCATGAGCCACTATGACCTCCCAGATCACTCTCTTCAGCACTCCTTATTATGCATCTTTTCCCATTTGTGCAACTGATTATGCCTTCCATAGTGGAGTGTTTTCCATTTGTCCCTATTCAATGTCATCCTATTTACATCAGACCATCTCCCCAAATTGCCCAAACCATTTTGAATTTTAAATCCTATCCTCCAAAACACTTGCAAAAAGCCCACCCCGCAAGCTTGGTATCATCAGCAAACTTTATAAATGCACTCTCTTTTTCTCATATCAGTGATTTAGAGAATGGCAATGTTGAACAGAATCGGACCCACAACTTATCCCTCCCCCATCATCTCCTGTCAGTGAGCCTGCCCACAAGGAAGGGGGCAATTGCCCTGGGGCCTGGAAATTCATGGAGGCCCAGAGCTCTCAGAGGCCGCCAGAACCTCAGGCTTCTTTGAATTGCTGCTGAAGTGCTGCTCCACATGGCTCTGAAGGCTGAGGGGCAGCGTCCGCTAAGGTCTAGACAGAGCTAAGGGCTGACTGCCCTCAGCCCTGTTCCTTCCACCCCTTTTGGGGGCACAGATTGTGTCCCCCACGCATACCTTGCCCTGGGGCCCATGATGGTTGTTGGTCCCGCTGCCTGCCATACCCTACTGGTTATTCCCCTCAAGTTTGATGGTTAGCTGCTGCTAACTACTCTCTAGGAAAGAATCAATTATCCATTCACCTGGGTTGTATTTCCCCAGTTTGTTCATGAGGTCACATAAGACAATATCAATGTTCCTGAAATCCTATTTAAGATTTCTAGAAACCTTCTTTTGCCAGACGACATCACTTTGCAAAAAGAACAAAAATTTATCTTCAAGGACAATGTGATAAGCCATTAGCTAGCAAGCCTGTGTCTTCCTTTTAACTGATCTCATATTAAGCAGAAACTAAGGGGAAATAAGATCAGTATTTCAGTTCACTCAAGTTTTAACTCCATGATAACCTCTGTTGTTGTTTTAAATCAATTTTTCCCCTTGATGTCATTTACAGAATAAGATACAACATAAAACAGACAAAGTCAACATTTAAATAAACCATTCAAGCTTACTAAATGAGGACACTCATCACTTATTACTTCTTTACTTAGTACAGGTTTTAGTACCATAAAAATAAATCTATACGTTCTGACACCCTCCCCCCCCAGTTGAAGATGGTTCTTAAAAAAAGTTAAAAATTTCCCTCTGAAGATGTAGGCATCATAATGGATTCAAGTAATCCTTACGATTACTTGCGCATAAGTATGTGTGCTGAACTTATAAGTTAACTGTTTCTGTCAATTAAACATCAATTTTAAGTCGTCTCAGATTGTACAAGGAGGGAATGCTGATAAATTAACAAGTTTGAGAGCACAGCAAGACAGCAGAAACCCTTTATTTGCTCTGAATTTAGGTACCCTGCAACAGAGCGCACTGCCTGAGATGTCAACTCTAGTTCTAGCAATTTTGCTATTTATAAAATTCATATTACAGCAATAGTTTCCCCTTAAGTTATATTAAATTATGAACCACAAAACAGTCTCACTTCCAACTTTCATGAGATGGCTTACTGAAGTGTCACATTCCAGCTTCTAGTACAACAACCTTTAAGACAGCAACTAATTTTTTTTTTTTTTTTTAAACCAGGCTTTGCATCAAACTCAAGGACAGATTACACACACACACACACACACACACACACACACACCTTTTCAGAAGTATTTTTTTCTTAATCAAGTTTTGGGTTGCATTACGATCCTCTGCAAACTCTATAAAGCTGTCAAATATATATTGCCATGACTCAGTGAAATTCTAACTGGTTTTGATATTCAGTTGCTAGCACTCAGGCCAAATACCCACAAAATACCCCAGAATTAAATAAAACTCTCTTATGGAAAGGTATCTTGTCACAAGAGTGAGAGGAGTAATAACCAGAATGAACAACAGCATACCAGCTTCCCTAACGCTGAATCATTCCCAAAGTCTGAAACTCCATAGTTCTTAAAACATCATCTGCATGTGTGGAGTATTTCCAGTACCACCATTGTGTTTTTAATTGAAAACAAAACAAAAATGCACACCACCACTCTCCAGGGAGAGAAACAGTATGCTGTGCAACACAGTACAGTGCAGGAAGGTCTGATTGTGTAAACCTAATTTATTACCCAATGTCCCAAAAGCACATTTATGTACATTTTGGTTTGTTCAAACTAGCGTTACTAACTGAGAGGAACCAGAAAAACCCACAATCACTAATTTTATAGGGGAGAAAAGGCAACCTTGAAGGGGTTTAGAGACACTAAGTATGTATGTAGCAATACATACTAAAATACCAGCCTCTGGCTTTAAAAGGGAAAGAAGAAATGCCCCCAAAGGGCTGCACGTTATGGAAGCGCTGTGGGACATAAGCAGGTGGGGTCAAGATGGGGGGGGGGGGGGAAGGTACTTCTAGCCTACTATAAACTATAGGCGCCTTTGGCAGGGAAGATGAGGAGTGACAAACAAGATGGGGAGCATAGGGAAGCGTGGCCTTGCCGGCTACAGTGCAAGCAAGAGTGGGGGGGGGGGGAGGAGAGAGAGAGAGTGTGTGGGCAGCCTGGGCTAATGCTTCGGGGGCCCAGGGTTTGTTTCCCCAGCCGAGTAGCCCCGCGGAGCTGCTGCAAGTGTAGCTACCGCACAGGGAGCTGGCGCTGCCCGAGCCCTTCAGCCGGGCAGAGGCCGGAGGAACCGGGACTCTCTCGGGGGCTGCAGGGCAAGTGGGGCGGCCACAAACTTTGCCACGCTCCCTGCCCCCCAAGCCGCAATTTTGGGCGAAACTTTTCGCTTCCTTCCTGCGCCCGAGGCAAACAGCTGGCGGCGGCGGCGGCGGCGGGGGGGAGCGGGGGGGGGGTTTGTCACCGGAAACAATCCCTCCCTGCCCAGCCAGCAGCAGCGCCCGCTCTGCGGCCACCCCGGCATTGTTCCCAGCCGCCTGCCTCCCTCCCCAGCTCGGCCGGGCTCAGCCCAGCGCCCGCCCCGCGCGCACACTCACCGCCGCCGCCAGCCCGGCGCTCCTCTGGCCCGCAGGCGCCCTCCCGGGCTCCGCGTCCCTCTCCCGCCTGCGGAGCCGAACACAGCAGCGCCCCGGCGCGGACTTCTCTAGGGCCGGGCTCCGGGGAGCATTCCTAGGGCACGGGGTGGCGAGCCGGGGGGGGGGGGCGCAGCGGGGACGGGGGGGGGGGGGGGGGTGAGTCTCCCGTCTGGCTGCACCGCAAGCTGGGTAGCCGCCTTTACCAGGCAGCGCGCACGCACACACACACACACCGCTCGCTGTCTGCCCTCCGCCCCGGCTCGCTCTGCTGCAATGGCTGTGAGGCTGACTTTCATCCTCCCCTCCCTCTCCACCCAGCTGAGCGCAGCCCAGTCCCTCCCCTCTCCATGCCGCTCAGCTCCTCGGCCAAGTTTCTGCTTAACCCTTTCCTGGCCCCTCCCGCCTCAGCGCCGGAGGTAACAGAGCAAGGGAAACTGCCCCTCCCCCGCGCGGCGGGCTGCCTGCCTGCCTGCCTCTCAAGCTGGCTCTCTTGGCGTCAGGGAGACTTGTGAACGACTAGGTGGTAAATATCTCCCAGCATATCAGTCTGGCTTGAAATCGAGCCCAGCCTGGGAGTGAGACTGGAAAGGGGCGGGGTACTGCCAAAGCGCCAGCACTCCAAAATCAGGAAGCCAGCAGCCCCCAAAACCCCTGAGTTTAGTGAAGACAAATGAGTTTTGGAGAATAATAAATGTGGGTTTGTTTCTCATTACCTTCTTGGTTTTGTGACTATGGGGTTCCCCAATCACATGGCTCCAGAAGCTGGGATTTAAGAAAAGAAAAACACATATGGGGACACTGTTCAGCTCACCAGAGTTGACAATAGTGATGAAAGGAAGGCAGGAGAGAAAACTGAGGCCTTTCTTTTCCAAGTCCTGCCTACTGAACCAGCATTTGCGCAGACAAAATTCATGTAATTGGTCTTAAATCTTTGCCTTTCTAGTATCTGAGTCAAGTGCTAGAAGCACGGGTAGCTAAGGTTGAACAGAACTTTGTGTTTAACTTACTCTAGGCTACCAAATAGTTTGTGAGGTATTTGCCAAACCTATGCAAAGAAGACATTGTTCGCCCACCTGCCCTGGAATTACGTCTAATGTCTAATTTCTTTGGCTAAAAGGTATGTTAGTGCCATTCTGAGGGAAAAGGTGAAATACTATTTCATATATATGTGAAATACTGCTGCCATATTTGTTTTATATATGCAAAACCACAATATGTCTGACCTTGGTTACATCCTATCTATTAAAATAGAGTGGTTGTGTGCAGAGTCTGTAAACATAACAAATGGGTTCATGCATACTTTTCTAAACACTTTAAGATTTTTATGTACACAGCAAAAAACAAGGCAATGCTTGCCTTTTCTAAAACAACACAGAATGTTCATCTTTTTTAAAGTAAAGTATTGAAAGAGGAAAGAAAATACATTCACAGCCACATACAAGCAAATAACCATCCAAAACACAGGCAAATGTTCCGGAGAGAAATCAGACCTAAGATACATGTTTAAAATAAAAACACTAACAAATGAGTATATTCAAACATCTTTTTTTAAATTAATAAACATATTATAACTACACAAATAGCATCTGGATTTCAGTTTAGAAAACAAGAGAGGTACACATGATTAAAGTCAAGTATTTTTAGTCTACAGACTAATGAATGAAAGAGGATGTTGAAATATTAAGCAAAATCTCTTGTACTTTGGAATGTAGGAATTGAGTACTAGCAGAACTAATCATGTATTACTTGACCTATTTTTAAGCCGATGAGAGATCTGGCAAACTTCATCGTCTTGTGTTTTTAACCACTTTTAAAAAAACACACCATCATTTCCTAAAGTATTGCATCTGCACATCAGAATCTTTCAAAAATTAGTTTCTTTATTATAAAGCATAAACCAATGCTATGGCTTGATCTTGCCTAACAGTGAAAGAGAGTTTTGCCACTGATTTCCATGGAAGCAGGCCCTTTGATTTTAAAGACTATCTCTTTAATGTTTAATTTCTTTCTAAATTTTTTTTATCTGAAAAATGTCTCCCTGCTAAGCTGTTGAAGTATCCAAGGGAAAGGGAATTTTCTCATTACTGCAGCAATTTACCAGCTATTTCAATCAAATATGTCTGTAGTAGATACCTTTTCATTCTTAACCTTAGGGAATGTCTTGCATAGAGAAGGAACCCACAAAATGAAGAACTGTGAACAAGCAATAGTAAGAATCCTTATCTGAAATAATCTGTAATAGGACTCTTAGCAAAATATAAAATGAACAGCTGTATGTGGTGTAATCAGCGGATATTGTATTAAGCAATGTGGTCCTTTAAAGCCAGTTTATTTTCAGTATTTTAAATTGTATTTATACAGGGCTAGATTCTGACACCCTTACTCACAATCTGTTCTCTCTTGGCAGTTCAAGTGACACTGCTAAATAAGCTACTACTCCATATGAATAAAGGTGAATGAATCTAGCCCAAAACAAAAACATTAAAAAAAATGAATCAGTCTGCAAGACTTTATCAAGCTATATGAATATATTTATTGGTTCTTTGTGTAGCTAGTTTTGAACCAAAGCCAAATATGTGCTCACTTCCCCAACAAAAACAGTGTACATATGTGCATGTGTGATGCACGCACACAGTAGATTATCTGAGCACATTATTTCATTTCAGAAGTGTAGGGTTGAGGAATACTTTTTCAGTTTTTGCTTTAGGGGCTTCCTCATTGTCAAATCATCTACATGTCCAAGACTTTTTATAACAGAAAGCAGACTAATTTTGAATTGGTCTTGAAAGAAATATAAAATGTATAGAAGTTACTGTTGAATTGCTTCCCAGAATTACAAGCACTTACTGGAAAGTTCCTGGTACTGTGCTTAACATTTGTGAAGTGTAAACTCCTATTTGCCAAAGCCAGTGAGCCATTTCTACTTACATATTACATTCCTCACCAAAAATTTCAAAACAGATCAAAAGCAAATATGCCTCTGTATTATTAACCCCTTCAAAATAAAAATGTAATTGCATTTTTTTACATTCTTGAAGTACAAATTTGATCTATTTAGCTGTGGAAAACAGTTTAAATATTATTGACTTACACATAACTTTCTTTGATCACCTTTATGCTGAGGAAAATTATTTTCTAAATGATTAACAAATCTAAAATACATTCCAGCTAGAAAAAAATTGATTGTCTGATGCTGAAATAAAATACATAAATGGGTAACCCCTTTTTCCTTCATGGAACATATATTTGTAAGAGCATCTCGCAGAACTTCCAAACTCCCATGATTTCAATTGGAGCTGGCTCAGGCTAATCTAGATTTAAACAATGAAAAGTGCTCTATGAACAGTAAAAATGAACTATGATTATATTTATTCTCCTCTTAGGCTTTCTTCTGAAAACAACAACTACCTTTCTCCATTAGAACAATGAAGTTCTTGGCTTTTGACAACCAATCATAATGTGACAAATTTAAACCATGCTTGTAACATGCTAGAAAAGTTAGATGGCTTCATAGAAATAAATTGCACAAAAATCTTATTCAAAAATAGTTTATTAAGTTTGTGGACAGGTGATTAAATTCCATCTTTGATTCAAGTTAGTTCAATTCATACAATATGTCTGATTATCCACTTTTGGGAAGTCCCTTCATACAGTCAGACCACCAAGTAGTGCGACCCTTATACTGGTGAAAAAAAAAATCACACTGACATTTGTTGCATCACTGACTTAATGAGAGTTTTGCCTAAATAATAACAACAGTTGACTCTGAGCTAGTGCTCTTCATTCACATACCTCAAATAAGAACAGCCGTATCTGTCTTCTAATCAATAGATAATATTGAGAATTAACTGAAATCTATGGAAGTTGCACTGATATAACTGGAGGCTGAATTAGTTCAGAGTGATCACTTCTGTGTGGACAACACCACTGTTCATACACTACCTTGTGGGTGTGAATAGTAAGTCTGTAATCACAGGGTCTACACTGGCGCATTCTCACGCAAAAACTCTTTTGCGGAAGAGTTCTTCTGCAAAAACTCTTCCAGAAGAGAGCGTTGACACTGGCATGTGCTTTTCCGCAAGAGCATCCATGCCAGTGTAGACGCTCCCTTGCGCAAGAAAGCTCTGATGGCCATTTTAACCATAGGGCTTTCTTGCGCAAGAAATTCATGTTGCCTGTCTACACTGGCCTCTTGCGCAAGAACAGTTGCGCAAAAGGGTTTATTCCCGAGCGGGAACATCAGAGTTCTGGTGCAACTGATTTCATACATTAGAACGTCAGTTTACTTGCGCAAGAACACGCGGCCAGTGTAGACAGGCAGCAAGTTTTTGCGCAAGAGCAGCCGCTTTTGCGCAAGATCGTGCCAGTGTAGACACAGCCTGAGTGAAAATTAAATGGAATCTTTATATAAGGGTATTTGCAAAGGGGAGTAACCAAACCTATATATCACTAAAAATATCAAAAGTTTATTCCTGTGGAAAATAAACGTATTTACATCCAAAATTATAAAACTTTTGTGTATTTACAGAGGTTCTGTGAATTCTTTTAACATTCATATTGATGTTGCTTTTGAAATCACATCTTTTTTACATATATTGTCAAGAAAAGTCATTTCACAAGAGGTACCCTCAGTGCCTCAAGTTCCTCTCTATATTTACGTTCTTTTTTTGTTTTCACATTCTTCTGTGTTCCTGTAATCTTTCAGATGGATGGACTACTCTAAAATATTTCTCACTGTTTCATTATCAGAAACCTCTAGATGATTAAAACATAGATTTCATATTATGACTCTTTGATCTAAGCATAAGACTCTTTGATCCAAGGACCAGTTGTTATAGCCTTTTCAGTTGCAGAAACATTAAGCCCATTGTACCCTATAAACTCTTATGGAAGCATCATATGCTTGCAGTATGTAGTTGGTTTTCTCCATGCTTCCAGTGTGCTGTATTTGTTTTGAGACACACACTAGGCAAGGTTCCCTCTAAGTTGGGCAGCAGCACAGCCCCTCAGCTGTCTGGCTAGGGAAGGGGCTGTGCTGCCATGCAGCTTACAGGGAACCTTGATGCTAGGGCTTATTTGCATTTTCTTGCATGTTTGCACACACACGTGTGCATGCCTACATCCTAAGTAGCAACTACCATTTAATCCTTATGTTTTGTGTCAGAGTATAACAAATAATACTTTGCACACCGATTTCACCTTTCATGTAAGAATCACAAAGAGCTGAACAAACATTATTTGATTAGGCTTAAGTAACTATCAGTTTTAACGTATCTGGGTAGCAAATACCTGATTTCGGTCTTACTCATGGGAATACATTTAGGACTTCCAAAACTACTGCAGTTTGATGGCAGTCCCTGAAAAAGCCCTGAAAAATGTTGTACTCCTAACTATGTTCTAATACACTGACAAATCAACATTATTGACAACATGAACTCACATCTAGAAGCAAAATAGTCTGGCATTATTACTTCCAGGGATGACATCAGAAAATGCCAGTATAGCAGACATAAGTGAAAAACCCCATGGTATCAATGGGTTAATGGTATTGCTACATGTGGAGATGTCCCAGGTTTTTATGGTTACATCCATAACATCTTTAGTCTATGTATATTTGTTGGACTTTGCCCTTACCTTGGTCTGTCCAGGCAAAGACGTCACTTACATCCGTGAGAAAAAAACTGAGTAACAATCAAAGGATTTGGCCCTCTGTCAGACTAAACAGCCAATGGTTATCAGAGTACCACACCATTGTGTTAGAGTATCAGGTTGCTGGCTGGCTATCATCTGATCTGCATAACGCTTTTTGTATTGGTTCTTAAGATGAGACGAACCATGTTGTTGAAACAGTATGTTCTAAAATAAAATGAACACTATGTACAAATTATACATATTGAAAACTGGCAGCCAGTGCCCAACAATAAAAAGAAAAAAAGTTTGAGACATTAGCATTAGGAAGTAACTGAAAGGACAAGTCAAGTGTTGTTCCCTGTGTTCAGCTTTGAAAGTAAACGAAGCAGTAAATAAATGTTCCATAACATATACCTATAATTCCGTATTCATATTAAGAAAGTACATGAATATAAATGTTCCTAATTTAACTACTCTGATTCAGGAAATGAGGACATTATTTTACGGCTTACTCAACTGTGCTTCATATCCTATATAGTATATTGTATGTTATGTCTTTAACTACACATACACTTGTATGACAGTTCACCTTTAAAATAATAACAGAAATAGAAAATATAACTGTGCAATGCAGAAATAGAAAATATAACAATGTGCAATGTTATTACTACGGACAATCATTTTTCTTCTACTAATTTTTGAGCACTTTTATTCTTAAACTTAAGGTTAAGATAACTGAAGCTTTGGTGTTTCAATATTCCAGTTTGTTTTTTCTTAAAAAAAGATTTGAGAATTAAATGTGAAGCTCCAACAATACCGGAGAAAAAGTAAGTAGGGTCTGTTCATGTGTGTGCAGAACTCTCCCAAATTAACTGAATAACGGAGAATAAGGGCACCTAGCACCTCAGAAAACTGGACCATAATAATCGATAAAATGCCTCTGTCTTTAGGACCAGGCCTTATGATCTAAATAAAAACCTAGTAAATGGCAGTAAAGTAAAAACTCCTCTTTTCTATGTTCCTGAAGGATCTTGTGGGAGTCAAAACCTCAGAGCTGCTGCAAAAGGTCCTCTGGGGGGCTGAAGCTAAGACTTGTAAAGGGGTTTCCTGTCTAATGATGAATGGGGATGAATACAGATAATTTTGTTTTTAAAAGCCCACAATTAACAGCTTTGAAAAATTCAGGAAAATAGACTAGAAGAGAAGAGAAGATGCAGTATTACCTGATGTCAAGGCTGTTCCCCACTCAGCCACTTTAAGTGTAGAAGTTGGGGGCCCACAAAAAATGTTTAAAATACCTTGCCTTTATAGGCATCTCCTTAAAAACTCCCCAAAGTCACAGATTGTGGGTGGTATGCTGCCACCACCCAAGTGAAAAAAACCAAAATCTTTCAGAAAAGTCACTTGGGAACTTCTTCCAGAGGCATACCCCAAGCTCTTATACCATAAGAGAGCTTAAAAAAAACCTAAACAAACTAATCTCTGATAGCTGTCTTCCCAGTTTTAGGCATGCATACACAGACATCCTACAACCTTGCAGGACACAGGAATCAGATCATAGTCTTTAAAAAGGGTGATTTTATTAACAAAACAAAAAGAAATACTTGGTTACTAGGTGTGATAGAACAACTGAGGAAAAACAGATTAAAGCACAGAGAATTGCTTCCCTGGGATTCAGCTTTAGTTACAGTATGACCTCGGGGAAGGGGGAGGACATATGGACTCAGCACAGAAGAATTTAACTAAACTATAAAACAAAGAAAATAACTTCATCATGTCTAATTAAACATTCCCTATCACTTACATATCTGTATCTTCAAGGTCCAGTCCATTTCTAGGCATGGGTTTTCCTTTTTCATGGCATGAATATTCCTGCCTGGTTCAATTAATCTTTTCCCCCAGCTCCTGATTTGAACTCCCATAAAAGAACTACAGCAAGCAGATTCCATTCAAATCTCAATTTTCAATTCAAATCTCAACAATTTCTTCCCACTGATTCTCCTGGTTCCCTGCAACACTTCCTGGATACTTTGGGTTTAACCCTTTACTTACTGAATGTTGGGATGTTAAGAAAAGGGCAGCACCCCTCCCAGCCATCATACCTTAATATTGTTGGCACCTCTCAAAGCCTACATGCACTGAATGCACAGAGCACCTCTGCAAATCTGGACACTTCGTCTGGGTACCTAGATGAGTGCTGAGCTCTTTTGAAATCTAGACCCAATTGTGCATGAGGAATACTTTTAGAAAATCTGGCCCTATATACATAAAACTAATGATTTTTGCTTCCTTCAATTGTTGGGCACTCAACATTTTGAAAATCAGAAATACAGAACACTTTAAGTTGCCTTAACTTGAACTCCAAAAAAACTGAAGCATCTGGGATTCCTGACAACATAGGCCATAATTTTATTTTATTTTGTTATAATCACATTCATTGTATAGACAGCAAATCCAACTGAATATCCCTCAATGGTTTATTAACATGCAAATTTCCAAGTCAGATTAGGAGAAGATGGCCTTAAGTGTTAGATACATGACAAATCAAACTTTGATGTTGTTAATCATAAGATTGAGATTTTGTATGTCACAAAGCTGGCAGGGCTAGGATAGCAATTTGACTCACCATAAACCAGATGGCAACAGTTATGTTCACACAGGGTGGGTCCCTCTGCCAGGAGTGGGGAAATTTCTCTTGCTTTTTTTGTACTCTTTATCTTATCAAATAACTGCTTTCACAAGATTACTCTTGCTTTAAAAACCCTTTAGGAAGCATATGACATTCCAAATATAAACTTCAGCTGTTGCAGTCGGTGTCTAGAATTTCTAAATTTAATTTTGCAAAGATTGCTGCGTTTTCCTATCCGATGTGTAATAAAATAAAACAAAACACACTAGAGAACATATAGTAGACGGTCCATAAGGTTTTTGGATTCACAGCACCAGTCTGTCCTGTCAAATTTCTTCAAATAACTTACTCCTAAATAAACACATTGCTTCCCAAATAGCATTCACTGCACAGAAGCCTCCGTGGTAAGTTGAGCATTTTTTAGGGGTAGAGTTGAGCTGAAATCAGTAATTCCATGGCATAAAGTATTTTGAGATTTTGGGATTTGATTTTAATCCAGTATGGACAATAGCTCCTTTGGTAGGATGGCAAGGACTGGATCATTCTTCCCAAAGTTCCTAAACAATGCCTGCCTACATAAAGGCATTTGTACCTTTCTTCTATTTCTCTGGCTGGTGGCTCTGCCTAGTTACCAAAGAAATATAAGAGTTTAGAACTGAATGATATATTTGCAACACATAATTATTCATTTTTATTTGTGATTTATCTATAACAGACTAACCCTTATGTGTTCATTATTCAGCATTATTTAACAAATGATTTGTGAGCTGATTGACTTCACCACACTTTGTTTCAGGCCCTAAATGAACACATTTCAGCCCAGGAATGCCTGAACTCTTTGCCCAACTGTTTGTTCACTTATTTGCCATTTGTAATTAATTAATCATTCTGTTTGATTATTTAACACACATGGTATTATTTCTTCTCCCTGACTAGATGATTCCAAGACCTGCAAAAAACTTAAACATCACCACAGGCATATTTTTGGTGTAAAAAAAATATCTGCAGGAGTATTCCCAGCACTTGTTTCCATAAACACAAAGTTACTCATATGAATGTTTGAGGAAAGCTGAGAAATGAGGTCATAAATACCACTGAAGCAAATGCAGTTTTTATTGCACCAAATAGTTCAGAAAACCATTCATAAAAATATCTCCTCAGTTGTTAACAGGTTTCCTTCATTTATTATAAAAAAAAAGGGTAAAATTATAATTTCATGCAAATTACTCTGTTCTCCCAGAAGCAGAGGCACCAGCGTGATTTTCTTACACTCACATGACTAAAAGACTGTACAAATTACTATCTGAAATAACAAATGTTTGTTATCTATGATTTACACTTTTTTGTTTCTATTCTCAGCCTCACTCACATTAAAAATTCTCCTGTATTCCATAAGGGCCGAATTTTGCACCACTCAGATGCAAAGTATGGGAAGAATTATGCATTGGATCCTACAATAAAGTTCTTTCTACATGGCACATTCCTCTTTTTTTCATCAATTGAAAACAACAACAACAACATCAAAGCTTTTGACTTTCTACTAAATCCATTCCTGGTTGAAAAATGGGGGGGTAAATGGGATTTTTTTCAAGAAAATGTTTTGTGACTTTTTTTGTCAAACTCTAATTGCAAAAAAAAAAACCAAAACAAAAACAAAAACACACCCAACCAATCTATGCCATTTATTGTAGTTGGCCTGGGACGTTTCTGTTAATGTGATACTCTAAACACAAGGGCTATGTCTATACTCGCGGCTTCTTGCGCAAGTATGGCCGTTCTTGTGCAAGGATCCTCAGAGCATCCACACTGCCCACCGGCTCATGCACAAGAAGATTTACAATACGGCGTGGTAAGAGAGGGCTTCTTGCGCAAGAGCTACGCTCTTTTTTAAGAGGTGTAGGCCCTCCTGCACAGGAGCTCTTGCGCAAAAGGGCAGTGTGGATGCTCGGCAGGGATTTCTTGCGCAAGAAAGCCCTATGGCTAAAATGGCTATCAGAGCTTTCTTGCGTAAGAGAGCGTCCACACTGCCATGGGCACTCTTGCGCAAAAGCACAGCTTGCACATGGCAGTGTGGACATTTTCTTGCGCAAGACTTCTTGCGCAAGAACCCGCCAGTGTAGACATAGCCAAGCTGTTGCATGGTATGCATGCCCCATCCGCCTTTGGGGCATGATGTGATTGTGATACAATGACAGTCTTTAGGCTGACTGCTGACTGCCCAGAGGTTAGAGGCAATATGGTGATTCATGGGATCAGGGCACAGTGGCTCAATGGCCAGAGCCAATATAGTGGTCCTTGCATTCAGGCAACATGGCCCAGAGGCTAGGATCAATATTACAGCCCTCAGACATGAGGCAGTACAGCCCAGCACCCAGAGTCCCTATTACAGAGCCCTCAATGTGGGGCAGCACAGCCCAGCAGCCCAAGCTAGTATTAAAGCCTTCAGACACAGGGCAGTGCAGCATAATGGCCAGTAGCTGTACCACCCAGCAGTAGTAGCCCAGGTGTGGAGCCAAGGCTCACCTGACTCCACCAGGCCCCCTACCCAGGGCCCAGCAGTGGTGGAATAGGCAATCCCACTGAAACACACTGACCTCACTTGGGTGGGAGATACATTTGCTCACCCTCTCTGGGTCACTTCCAGAAGCTACAGTACACAGGGCATTGAGGGTCTCCAGATTCCATTGACCACATACTTCCAAAATGATAGATCTCTGGCTCCTACAGGCAAAGGCTATAATGGGTCTTCAGCTGCAGCCTCTGCCAAAGGCCCTAGAATGAGCTGGGCTGCTCCCTTTTATACTGAGGCAGCAGTTAAAGCATTCCCAGCATGGGCTGAGAGATGGGAATTTTGATGCCCATAGTTAGGGGTTAACCCTCTCCTGTCCAGTGTATAGTATGCACACTCTGTCGTACTCCCACTTTTGTTCTTGGGCAGAAACTATCCTATAATTTTACAATAGGTAAAAGAGAGGAACACTGCCAAAGAGATATGTTTTTTAGTGGTCAGGAAATAATATTGTCTATGGATTCAACTTCAAATCTATTAAAAACTTGACACATTTCATTTGGGTTGGGACTCATTTTTCTCTTTGCTTTCCTCCTCTGCCCTCACTGTCCATTTCAGATTTGCCCGTTGATTGAGATCAGAATTTCAGAGGTGGAGGAGCAGTGGTAAAATAAAAGTAATATCTCTAAGTTAGTGTCAAAACGAGTAGTAGATGAAACAGGCACATTTTATTTATAATTAAACAAGAAAAGAGAGGTGACGCTAAATGAACAATTTTAGTTTGCATGGGCCTAATCCCATATTACTGCAGCCATTGATTATAGTGGGTGCAGGATCAAATCCAATATGCTGTTTGTTGTTTAAAATTTGCAATAGAATATAAAATTTGCAATAAAATATAAATGAAATAATCTATTCCTAAAGGCAATTCTCATTCTCTATCCATTTTCATTTTGCTAGATCTCCATGTTCTTCTAAATGCCTGAAGGACTGTTTGGCACAGTCCTACATTGTCTTGAATCATTTATCCAACAGTTACCTACAGTATATTTCCAAAGAAAATTTGTGTTCTTTTGCTGGTACACTTATTTCTTTTGCTTCACAAGGTTCCACTTTGGCCCTGTTCTTATACAGCATGGCTGCGTCTAGACTGGCACGATTTCGTGCAAATACTTTTAACGGAAAACTTTTTCCGTTAAAAGTATTTGCGCTAAAGCGCGTCTAGATTGGTCCCGGAGTTATCGTTATAATGATGCGCTTTTGCGCAAAAGCGTCCCGCCAATATAGACGCGCTTTTGCGCAAAAGCAGAAGCCCGGAACCATTTTGCAGAGGGCAAAAGGGCACTAGCCCTTTCCGGGGGCAGGGGCTGGAGCTCCTTTGAGACACATGCTTAAAGGGATCTCCCTGGACAGCCGTTTCTCTCCTGCTGCGTGCTATAGGACCTCTTGCAGGGACTGACAGCCGTAGCAGTTTTTGTGGTTGCCCTCTGCCTTTTTGGACACCACTGCCTTGTGCCTTTTAGTGCCTTTGCCTGGTTTTTTTGATCTACTTTGTTTTTTGTGCCATGGAGACAGGGGTGGCCGTGTGCCTGCTTGGCCCCTTCTGGCCATTTTGGAGTGCCTGCAGCTGGTGCTCCAGGCTGCTGCATTCCTCCTCCAGGACTTGGAAGTGCAGATCGCTCTGGACTCCCTCACCAGGGAGGCCATGGCTTCCCTGTGGCATCCCCACCCCACCGTGGAGAGTCCACTGTGGAGACTGGACACCAGTACCGACTGGTGGGACCGGCTGGTCCTGGGGCAATGGGACGACCAGCAATGACTCCGGAACTTCCGCATGTGAAAGCGGACATTCCTGGAGCTATGTGCATGGCTCGCCCCTGCGCTCCAGAGAACCACCACCTGGCTGCGGGCACCCATCCCCGTCAACAAGACGGTCATCATTGCAGTATGGAAGCTGGCCACCCCAGACAGCTACTGATTGGTGGCACACCAGTTCGGGGTGGGCAGATCAACCGTCGGTGCCATCGTGATGGAGGTAAGTCCCAGGGGGAGTGGGGTGGGGGGAGGGTGCTGCACTCCATGGCCAGGGGCAGCCAAGACTCCAGGCTGGGTCACCCCGGGGTTTGGGCCATCCCTCCTTTACACAGGCCTGCTGGGGGGGGGGGAGTGGGGTGAGGGGGCCCTGGTGTGTGTGTGTGCGTGAGCACAGAGGACATCATGGGGGGGGCCCCAAGGGAGCGCACACTAACCCTGCCTTATGTGATATGTTCCTCTGTGTTTCTCTGCACCCTTTTGCAGGTCGTCCATGCCATCAACGACATTCTGCTCCCGAGAGTCATCCACCTGCGCGACGTGGACGCTACGGTGGCCGGCTTCGCTGCCCTCAGGTTCCCCAACTGCGGGGGAGCCCTGGATGCAACCCACATCCCCATCCGTGCCCCGGAGTATCAAGCAGCCCATTTTATGAACAGAAAGGGGTACTTCTCTATTGTACTCCAGGCCCTCGTGGACCACCATGGCCTCTTCCTGGACATTTATGCAGGCTGGTCCAGCAGGGCACACAACTCCCGCATCCTCCACAACTCCGGCCTGTTTCACAGGCTGGAGGCGGGCACTTACTTCCCCCAGCGGGAATTTACTGTCAGGGATGTGCCCATGCCCATCTGTGTCGTGGGGGACGCAGCCTACCCCCTGCTGCCCTGGCTAATGTGGCCCTACACGGGGCGGCCGGACCACTACCGGGCCTGGTTCAATGACCGCCTCAACCTGGCCTGCAACCAAGTTGAGTGCGCCTTCGGGCGGTTGAAAGCCTGGTTCTGTTGTTTGCTCACCCGTCTCGAGATGGGTGAGCGGAATGTCCCAGAGGTAGTGGCCACGTGCTGCGTGCTCCACAACCTCGTGGAGCAGAGGGGGGAGGCCTTCCTCCCAGCATGGATGGCAGGCGAGGGCCAGGCCTTCAAGCAGCCCCGCACAGCTGCCATCTGCCAGGCGCACCACGATGGGGTGCACATCAGGGAGGCCCTTACGGAGCTGTTCTCCCAGGCCCCAGAGTAGGGTCGCCTCAGTCTCCCTCGACATCTCCCTCCCATCCTCAACCCTTCCCTCCTCTCCTCCCCATACCTCCCAATAAACAACACACACAGTTTTTTTGGAAAACAAGTCAACTTTTTATTTACAAGGGGGAGGGAGCTCTGAACTGGGACGGGGAGGAGACTTTGAACTGGGAGGGGGAGGGGGCTCTGAACTGGGAGGGGGAGGAGACTTTGAACTGGGAGGGGGAGGACCTACTGCTGGGAGGGGTGGCCCCTGCGACTGCTTCTGCAGGGGCGGACCTGCACATGGGGGTCAGGCCGCATCGGGGCAGGCAGCACGGGGAGGTGGGCAGGAGGGGCCATTGCAGGAGGGACAGGGGCACTGCTAGGGGAGGGATTGCGGGTGGATGGGGCACGGCCATGCCGTAGTATACGGCTTGGCCTATGTGTGCTGCAAGGGCAGTAATAGCCTTGCCCACCCTATCACAGTGGGCCTGGAAGTGGCGCCACTCCAGGTCCGCCTCCACCCGCTGGGCAATGGATGCCTCGATTCTTTCAATGGCCTCAACATGCTGCTGAAGCAGGTGGTCCCGGTGCCGGACCCGCCGCCTTGGTGGTTGGGCAGCTGGGGGTGCTGCTGCTGCTGCTGCCGCAGGGCTAGAGGGTCCCTGGCTTGTGCTTGGTCCCGCTGCAGGGAACAGAAGAAAGGATGGGTCAGTCAGGCAGCCCGGCCACTGTCTCCACACCTCATGCCCTCCACCCCAGAGCCCAGGTGACACCACAGTAGTGTGGCTTGGGCCCACTCAGTTACCCCCCTCCCCCCCGTGTTGTATGTTTGCATACAGGACTGCCCCTGGAGTAGGGTCCTCCTCCATGTATTGTAACCCCCGGTCTGTGTCCTGGCCCCTTGGAGGGTGGGAGGGCGCCTGTGTTGTGTTAACCTGTGGAACTCCCTGCCAGTGGAGGCTGTGAGGCTTTGGGCTAATCAATGGTGTTTGACAGGGAGTGAGATGAATCCCCACACAGTGCCTGGGAGCACATCTGGCAGACGTGGTCTGGGCTCTCAGATCCCCATCATGTGGGATGTCTCCTGGACGGAACCAGGAGAGTGACTGTGGAGTGTCCCATCCTTGCAGCAAAACTCAGGTGGCCCTAGGGCCGGCCCGAGCGCTTCCCCCCCTCCCCCTCCCACTATCCCTCACACACAGTAGCCCAGGGACATGTGTGGCCGCAGTGGGTACTTCCCTCGGGGGGCCAGCCAAGGCACCGGGAGCAAGCGAGGGGCTCAGTGGGGGCCACGCTCACAGGCTGTGATGCTGCGGTTTTACCAGGAGCAGCTGGCTGTGCCTCACAGCCAGGCATGGGACAGTGTGCCGTTCTCTGTGCTGTACCCTTGCGGAGGTGCGGGCCCTGGCCTGAGTCCCTGGGGCCCTGGCTGGTTCCAGCCGGCATCCACCCTTCCCCCCTGGTCCCGCCGGATGTGTGTGAGCAGCACGGTCCCAGGCATGCCCTGGAGCTGCCTGCCGTGGCCACATGCCGCTCGGTCACCAGGCTGCACGTGGTTGCACATGCTGCATACTGCCTAATGCTACACAGCCCGTGCAGCTTACGTGGCCTGAGTGATGTGCTCTCCCCCTCCCCTCTCTGGGCGCCTGGCCCCCTGCCCCCACCCCCCGCCCACCCTTGTGAGTGCAAACCGCAACACTCACTGGTGGATCCTTCCCCAGCCTCCGAGGACGCACAGGAGACGTCGGGGCTGCCAGAGGGGGCCTGCAGGGTGATGGTGCTGGCCTCGTCCTCCGACCTGCTGGTGGTGTCTCCTTCCCCCACCTCACTGGTCCTGGAGACGGGGGGGGCGCACGCTGGTGTCCACAGGGACGGCCGGTTCCTGCGGTGCTGGCTGGCCCAGGATACAGTGGAGCCGTTGGTAGTGGGGGCAGGTGTCGGCTCCTGTCCCCTGGCCCTCGCTGGCCCGGACATAGCCCAGGCGCAGTTCTTTTACTTTAGCCCGGACTTGCTCCAGGGTCTGGGCTGAATGTTCCTTCTGGGCAAGCGCTTGGGCCATGCGGTGAAAAATGTCCGCATTGCGGCACCAGGAGCGGGTGCTGTGCAGGGTCTCCTCCTCCTGCCAGAGGTCCAGGAGGGCCTCCAGCTCCCCCAGGGACCAGGACGGGGACATTGTTTTTCTGCCCCTTGGGGCCTCCTGTGCTGGGGGTGCGGGTGGTTGATCCCCCCCTGGAGCTGCCATCCTGCTCTGAGTGGCGTTGGGGAGGGCAGAGGCCACGTGGCAGAGCTCTCTGCAGAGCGTGGCAAAGCTGCTTCTGCCTCGTGGGCCTCTGCAGGCTGTGTCTGCCTTTAAGGGGGCTCGGGTTACCAGGAAGTCCGGGAGCAGCTTGCAGCTACGGAGCCTGCTAACGGCCACTAGGGCTTTTTTCCATTTAGCCTGCTTTTGCGCAAAATGTCTTAGCTGCCTGTCTACACTGGCCCTCTTGCACAAAAACATTTGCGCAAGAGGGCTTATTCTTGAACAGGAGCATCAGAGTATTTGCGCAAGCAGCACTGATTTCGGACAGTAGAACATCAGTGCTCTTGTGCAAATTCAAGCCGCCAGTGTAGACAAGCAGCAAGTGTTTGTGCAAAAGCAGCTGCTTTTGCGCAAAATCTTGCCAGTCTAGACGCACCCCCATTTGTAAAGTGCTATTGCACAGGAATATTCATAGGCATGATATTGGTTTTCATTTCAGTGCCAGATCTATGTGTCAACTAAACCTGCAATTTCAAATTATTCTGTTATCATATTGACAAGTTGGTGATGATAAGAGCCTAGATGAGCATCAAATTTCTCTAGTTAAAAATCAAACAATGCAGAGTTTATAACTGACATGTGAATATTTAACCCATCTGTGAAGTTCAACTCTGTGGTAAAGACCCCTCTTACCCAGGCCACTGCTTGGGCCAGCCTCTCACCCCCCATCCCAGGGGTGGGGGTTCACTACAGATCTCTGTGGTAGAAAGCCCAAACACTCCTTCCCAGATTCCCTCCCCTTGCTGTTTTTGCTCTAAAGCTGATGCTGCTTTGAGTCTCACCTTCCCCCTGTGGAGGCTTTTAAAGGCCTCCAGCAAGCCAGCAGTGGAGTCAGCTGGCCCCACTCTGCCTGAGCTAGCTCCCTATCAGCTGCTTCTAATTGTCCTGCCACCCTCTGCTTCTATTTAGCAGGTCTTTTAACCTTTTTGGGCTGTCTTTCTCTCACTCTGCAATAGCCTTCTGGACTGATCCCGCCATACCTTGTTTTGGTTTTTGTTTGCAAGCTCTCCTTTTAGTATTGCATTCAGAAGATTAAGGCCTCGTACTATTTGAAATAAATATTTTTTGCTTTATGTATTGCTCATTCATGCTTTCATTTTCTGTAGACTAGACTACTGTAATGCTTGCCTTTCTGCTCTGCTATTGAGACTGTTTATCATATTTCATCTTGTACTCCCAGTACTGCTTCCAGGGCAGTATATTGTGGTGAGGAACAAATACATTACACATTTTGGCATTGACACTCTGATTATGTGTTACCTATGGGATCTATGTTAGCTATAATTGCTGTTGACCTACAAAATCTTTCATGAGTAGGGCCCCAGGTGTATCTTGAATTTTATATTAAGATATACTCATTAGGGGCCAGATTTTGTCATCACTGAAATCAATGAGAGCTTTACTACTAACTTCAATGAAAACAAGTTAAGGCCCTATGTGACTATTACTCCTAGTTCTTAAAGCTAGAATATGAATAGTAGGAGGCCCCTTTCAGTTCTTATGCCCTGTGACTGCAGAATAAGTTCTTGCTATTTATTTGGTAGATTAGTTGTTTATTTTACACATTTTTCTCAGTTTCAGTCTATATTTTATGTACATTTTTCACACATTGACCTTCATGATGCACTATAAGGTGTATCTCATTTGGGTTAGCTGTTGAAGTAAGTGGGGTTAGATATGGATGTGGGAGTGGAGCTGCGTGTTTTGTCAGGGTTTGGGTTCTGTTGGCTATCAAGGAGCAAGCAGCTGTTTAATTTTATTTTGATTTGTGGTAGGGCACCTAGTGCCTTGGGTAAACATGCCTTTCTGTTGTAAAATTTAAATGGTCAGTTTCACCAGTGCCTTAATTCTTCTTGCCTATCACGTTACCTTTTGGATAGTCCTACTGAGATCAGTGGGAACTCTTGCCAAGAAAGGTACTATTCATGGTGAGTAAGGATATCAGAATCTGGGTCAAAGTGATTTGACACCATATGGAGTGAAAAAAGCGACCATATGTGGCAGAGTTATTAGTCCATTTTGTTGTGTCTACCAGACAGGACATGTGACCTTTGGTTGATTGCTGACATTTGTAATATATTGGTAAGAAAAGTATGTTAAGTTATAGTTGCATGGAGTTGAGGAGTACTCCAGCCTTAGCACTGATTTCCCTTGATTTTGTTGGTTTAAACTATATATGTAATTTTTTTTTCTGTTAAAAAGTAGGCCAAATTTAAGTTAGGGCGGATGACTGCAAAGCTCACTTCCTGAGACTGATGGAAGAAGCCACAGAAAAGGTCCAGAGGGTCCACTACACAGTTAAACGTGTCTCCTAAGTGGAGTAGATGGATGAAAACACATTACAGCTGTACTCTGCTTACAGTTGTGACTCTGTTTCGTATTGATCCATTTCAAGGTTCTGGTCTTCATCTTCAAAAGCTTTAAAGGGGTAGGCCCTACTTACCTAAAAGTCTCTTTCTCTCTGTAAAACCTCCAGTACTATTGCAATCAGCAGATGTAATACAACTGATAGTACGCAGGTTCTTGTGAAGAGGTACCCTGCTTAGCAATAGGTAATCAAGATGAATTCCTGTCTCCTCTCATTCAGAACACTGTGCAAGACTCCTCTGTTTTCAGAATCTCTTTGCAGTAGACCTTTCTTTGAGCAATGGCACTTCTCAAATCCACCTGCTCTTTTAAATAGCTGAAGAAAAAGACAAACTATGAAATGACAACCCATTGGGGTTGAATTTTAGAATACAGTCCTACAGGGGGGTTATAAGAGGATGTTTACCCCGAATCAACCTCAAAGGAGTTAATCTGGAAAGGAATATGTAGGGCTATGATACAGTCAAATCTGGCAGCAGAAGGGGGCTGTAGCCTGAGGCCTGGTTGTCACTCGAAATGAAAGCTTTCTAGCCTTATCTGGGAAAGGCAGAAACTAGGGGGAAGCCATATGGCTCTAGCCCTGAAAGAAGGGTGTACCCAGAGGATGGTGGAGAAAATGCCTGAAAGAAGCAAAGTAGGAGCAGCCCAGGAAAAGAGTAGCAAAGTTTGGGACAGTGCAGATCTTAGCTGCTGGATATATCCAGACAATTTCTGGACTAAAAAGAACATTAAATGAATGGAGATGCCTATCTCCTAGAACTGGAAGGGACCTTGAAAGATCATCAAGTCCAGTCCCCTGCCTTCACAGCAGGACCAAATACCATCCCTGAGAGATTTTGCCCCAGATCCCTAAATGGTCTCCTCAAGGATTGAACTCACAATCCTGGTTTAGCAGACCAATGCTCAAACCACTGAGCTATCCCAAAACTTTTCACAGCAAACCTAAAATCGCTGGTATGTATAATTTTTCTTACTGCGGTGTGGCGGGTGAGAATGAGTCTTGTATTAAGCAAAAGGATTAAGCAGTGAGTATCACTTTAATTTTTATAAGTGATTAAAATAATTATGCATATTAAGATTCATTCTGGTCCATGTTCAATATGAACATGGATAGTCAGTTGATTTCTGAATAGTAACCCAGTTCTTAGGAAGTTGACCAAATCTTTGAGTATCTTTGATAATCAAAGATTTGGCCAAGATCTGAGAACAGAAGGAAATATGGATCCATTTATAACATTCTTATTTTTGAAGTCTGAGGTTAAAAGTACTGACAGTATTTGCTTGTGCAAGGAAAAGAATGAAGGCTAAGACCATGACTCAAAATAACAGAGAAACGACAAATGTTTTGTGTGAAATACATTTCCGCAGTAAGGGTGCGTCTACACTGAACTGTTATTTCGAGATAACTAGCGTTATTTCAAAATAACAATGCAAGCATCTACACAGCCATTCTGTTATTTCAAAATAATGTCGAAATAATGGACAGCTTATTCCGAAATCTGTAAACCTCGTTCTACGAGGAATAACACCTATTCTGAAATAGCTATTTTGAAATAAGGTGTGTGTAGAAGGTCCACTGCTGCTATTTCAAAATAGCCCCTCACCAGGGCCATTCTAAGTTATTCCTTCCTGGGGCTTTAAATTGAGATAGCACATGTATATTAGGGAAGCCTGCCTCAGACTAATTTTTGAGGCTTCCCTGCAGTGTAGACATGCTATTTTGAAATCAGCTATTTCCGATTCACGATTCTGGAATAGCTTATTTCAAAATAAGCATGCAGTGTAGACGTACCCTAAGAGAAAATCAATTACAATAGCCATTATTTGTAGGTTAATTATAGTAGGGAAATAAACACCTGTATCCTTTGTTTTTAACCACTTAAGTGAGAATAACGTTTGTTTTTTTCCCCTCGGGAATTTCAGAGAAACTGTTTCATCCTAGTGGAAGAAAATGTATACATTATCCAGTTGCAACAAATTTCCCAGACTCAACCCAAGTGTATTACATCTGACCCATCCTCCATGCAAGCTTTTCAAGGATGTTTCTCTGTCAGTCGAAATCATGCTATTCTATATTTTTTATAAGTAGAACTCAGTTGCACTTATCTAGTTTGGAAAGACGTCAAGAACTTTTATCTTCAGAGTCAGTTGCCAGTTCTGTTTAGTGAACCAGGCATCAGGGACTTTGATGCCATCAATACACTTCAGTCAGAACCCCTTTCTTATTCCAACGGCTGGACAGCCAGAGATGCATTTTTAGAATAGTTCTCAGGGAGCAGTTAGTGGCAATTTTCTCCCTTGAGACAGTCCACTGGCAACAAAGTTTGCTGCCGCCATGGCATGAAAATAACTAAGGTAGTGCATAAGGGTCTAATCCTGTCACTAAAGTCTGTAGTGATCCTGCTATTAAGTGGACAGGAATATTCAAGAAGAAAGGTCTTCATAATCAGGATTTATATCTATACTCATAAATGTACAGAACTATTGTGGGGAGGTCATTAATTTTATGTGAAGGATTTTGAGATGTGGCTTTTACTCTAAATGGAATTAAACTTGAAATTTTCAAAAATCTCCAGGATGGAAAATTCTGAATTAATTTTCATTACAGATCATTCAAATTATTTTTCAGTTATGACTTCATTAATATTATATAAAATAGAAAATGAAAAAAAACATTAAAATGAAAACTTATTTCAAAATGAAACTTTGAAGTGCTTTATTCTGAAAATATTGGAACAAAATGCTTAGAGGCCGCTAAAAAATTCCCATGTTTTTCTCTAAAATAAAATTTAAAATTTAAAGAAAATTTCTCCTTTAGCAGAGTTGTATTTTCAAATGAAAAACAGTTCTGTAAACATTTTTCTAGCCATTTCTATAAATTTCACAGTTGCCAGTGAAAATATTGATTTTTTTCTACAGTTGTTCTATAACAATGATGACTGTTATCCCTGTGTCAGCCTGACCCAAAGTCAAAGGGAATCTTTCCACTTACTTCAATTGTTTTGCATCAGGCCCACAGTTGTTTATGCATTAATATATTGTGATCAGCCTCACAAATGGCAAGTGCAGTATTTCCATAAAGAAATACCAAAATGGGTTGTTTTTGTAATGTTGATTCATTTTTTCCCAGGATATTATCATACTTGGCAATACTGGGTTTAATTCCACTTAAAATGATGAAATTGAATAGTCAGCATTTTTAATGAGTAGAATCTATGCAGTTCAACAGAGGTTCTGTTAAATCTAGTCAGAAATTAGGCTGTAAATGAATAGACCTACATTCTGTAAAAAGTTATTTTTATAAATTAGGAACTTCAGCAGATTCTGAATTTAATGAACTGTAAATTCAACTGCATTGTAAGCCTCAGTTAAAAAATATATACAGTGAAATAGCAGGTATGCTATATTAGAACTTTTAGTGGTTGTATTTTACACTTAAGGGGATTACCCTTTACCAGATCAGTGAATTGTGTGACTCTTAGTTTTAATGTATATACATATTGTGGCCAAAAGCAACTGGATTTAATGGGTTTAATCTTTTGTATAGTAAAACTTCTGGCTGGTGTAAGATTCAGGGTATGTGTCTAGACTGCAAAGTTTTTCTGGGATATCAGAGGTATCTCGGAAAAGCTTGGCTGCATCCAAGGAATGCATCTGCTTCTCCAAAAAAAAATTTCAGAAAAGCAGCCACGTTTTTTCGGCATCCCTACGAGGAAGAAGGGATGTTCTGAAAGAGGCTTTTTTCCCAATATTTGGCCCAGTATACACAGGCCAAAAGTTGGAAAAGTCTCTTCCGGAAGAAAAGCTGAAGAAGATATGCAAATTGCGGTTCGCAATTTGCGTATCTTTTTCCAACTTTTCTTTGTCGTCTAGACACAGCCATAGAGTTATGATAATGCCTTCATAGTTTACATGTGTTCTTTACTGCCCAGTGGAAGAAAGAAGGTGGAATCTACCACTTGGAGCAATTAATTAGCTCCTCCATCCAGACCCCTCAGATGGGCCAATACTGAGCTGAGTGAAACAGACAGGAATTGAGCGGGCCAGGAAAGGAAATGCACACCATCCCTCCTACCGGTCCTTAGCAGTTTGTCTAAAGGAAAAAAAGGGAATAGAACCACTAGACCAAATACTTTTCCATTATGAGGAACAACCATTTACTAGTCTGATGAGAAAGAGGTGTTAATATGGTTCAGTGAGAGCTACACTGACAGGAAGCTGGAGAAGAGGTCTTAGGGAATGTCTACGCAGCAGGGCTAAATCCGAAATAAACTACGCAACTTGAGCTATGTCGATTGTGTAGCTTAAGTCGAAATAGCTTATTTTGGCTCATGGCGCTGTCTACACAACAGGAAATCTAAGAAAGAACACTCTTCCTCTAACTTCCCTTAATCCTCGTAAAGTGAGGGTTATAGGAGTCGGAGTAAGAGCTCCTCCAGCTCGACATTATTTCAGCATTATGTCAAAATAACTGCTTTTGTGTAGACATGGACTATGTTATTTTAAAATAACATTAGTTGTTCTGAAATAACACTACTATGTAGGTGTACCCAGAGGCTATGTCTACACTCGCGGCTTCTTGCGCCAGAAATATGCAAATGAGGCTAAGCGTGGAATATCGCCGAGCCTCATTTACATACCTAATGAGCCGCCATTTTTGCAGAAGAGGCTCTTGCGCCAGAAGGAGCTGTCTACACTGCCCCTTCTTGCGCAAGAAAAACCCTCTCCCGCAATGCCATTATGCCGATTATTTTCAGGAATAACGGCATTGTGCAAGAGGGGTTTTTTTGCACAAGAAGGGGCAGTGTAGACAGCTCCTTCTGGCGCAAGAGCCTCTTCTGCAAAAATGGCGGCTCATTAGGTATGCAAATGAGGCTCGGCGATATTCCACGCTTAGCCTCATTTGCATATTTCTGGCGCAAGAAGCCGTGAGTGTAGACATAGCCTTAGTGGCCTAAAGACTATGCTAGCCTTGGGTCACCAGATCTCTCTCCTCTCTACACACAGAGAAGACACACAGAGTATGGGCCATTTTTCATATGGAAGGAATTAGCTTCCCCATACTAAGAGAATGATGTGGTGAAAATTCCATGAGGAAATCTTGGGAGTTTCTCTCCCTCTTTTGTTCCCCTCGCAGGGTTTTTCAGTAGGTGTGGGTTATCTGAGTACATATGCACTATTATATAACAATGAGGACTGCCACCGATGATGAATGATAAGTGAAGTGGATAGTTGATTCTTTTTCTCTGTTTAAAATGATGGAAAAGATGGGTGAGGTAATATCTTTTAAGGCAACTCTATGCTGCAAAATGAAGTTGACATAAGGGCATGTCTACATGTATAGCAGTGCAGCTGCACCCATGCAGCTACGCCTCTGCAGACCATCTGGTGCAGATGCTCTACGCCAACAGGAGAGAGCTTTCCCATCTGTGTGAGTGGCAGAAGCTATGTTGGTGTGAGAAACTTTCCCTCTGACTTAGGGCTCTTCTCATTGGCACTTATATTGGTGTAACTTTTATGTCACTCAGAGGTGGAACATTCACACCACCAAGCGATATGAGTTTTGCTGTCATGCTCTATTGTAGACATTGCTTTGCTCAGAACGTCACAAGATGGAACAACAGATTATTTAGCATAAGTAGTAAAACCATATTTCACGGGACTGTTCAAGGTGAAGTATCTTGTTAACACCACTTCAGTCATCAAAAGGACATTGGGGAAGGGGACAGCTGAGGGAGAGTGATAGTTGGTTATGGCTTTTTGTAATAAGCCATAAATCCAGTGTTTCTTTGCTCAGAACTGAAAAGATGTGAATCTAAGGTCCCAGGCTTCTCTTTTGAAAGTGTCAGAGAGGTTTCTGTTGATGAGGAGCATGGGAAGCATATGAACTGCTGGCTAGGGGAAGCTAGCCTTGAGCTCCACCCCTTCTGCCTGAGGCCACATCCCTTCCGCACCTCCTGATGGAGCCCAGAGCCCTGCTGCCCCACTCCTAAGCCTTGGAGCTTTAGAGAGGGGGCAGGCAGTGCAGACCTAACTCCTGGAGCCAGGTCACACAGTGGAAGCAGGAGGCCTGAGGGCAGAGCTTGTGTAGGGCCACACTTGGCCATTTGAGGATACAGGGCCTCTCCCAGCCTATGGTATCCATCACCCATGAGGAGGACGGCTGATAGGTCAGATATAGCATGATGGCTTTGTGAAAAGTATTTGACCACAGGTGATAATGGTGTTTTTGTCTTTTACCATTTGAGTTCATCTGAGAATGTAGTGCTTGTTTGGTTTTCACCCATATAGTTGCTATTGGGCATTTAGTGTGCATGTTGGGATAGACACATGTTGGGCACAGAGATCTTGAAAAATGTGTTGTGGGGGTGCTGATCACGATAGCAGTGGAAATATGACTGCAGGTTTTGAATCTCTTGTTCTGGCATGGTCTGATGCTGCTTTGAGTTGTTGTGTCCTGGTCTATGTGGAGCTTACTTCTAATGATGAGCTTGGAGAGGTTGGTGGGGAGGGAGGCTGTTTGAAGGCCAGAAAGATTTTTTTCAGGATGGGGTCCCCATTGTCAGGTGGAAGAGGCTGGGCCACGGACATCCTTCAGCAGCGCCTGGCCACTCCCACCAGCCCTGAGAGCCACATAGAGCATGTGGCGTGGTATTCCAGTGGCGATTTAAAAGGCCCAGGGCTCCAGCTGCCGCTGCTGCCACAGAAACATATAATGCGGTGTTTATATCAAATGGTGCTTTAAGAAAAAAACTGATTTAGAACAAGGTTGATTGATTTATGAAGTAAAATTAAAAGAGTTAAATATGCCTAGTTTGGCTGTGCACCAACTAAGTAGATGGAGGTGGTATGAGAAATGCCTTAAGGATAGAAACACCAAGGAATGAGAAGAATTATTTACGAAGTGGGAGTAGGTGATATATCTAGAAGTAAAGGAAATGATTTAAGAGTAAGAAATATAGATGGAATATCAGGAGAAACTACCTCAAAGAAAGGGAGAGCTATTAGTGTATTAAAATAATCTCTGAAGGAAAGTAATAGAAGCTCCATTGATTTGAGACATCTAAAATTAGAATGGATAGTGCTAGCAAATAAAGGACTAGATTCTGATTCCTTTACTCTCACAAAGCACCTTACTCAAGTAGTCTGTAGTTGTTTTGTTATGTTTACTCACATTAGGTGGTACCTATCAGAATTTGGCTTATCATAAAGGAAACAATCCTTCTGGCAAGGGTTTGATTTTAAGACTTGTATTTCCTTCTTTAATTTCTAGGGAACAGATTCCGGTGCCCTTACTCTCTCCTGCATGTGTGTATGGCATCTGCAGAACAACATCCTATAGATGCAGTTGTAGATCCATAAGTTATTTCAAAGTTTCCTCTGTGATATTGTGGATATCATCCAATTTATCCTTGAATCTATTTATGGGGCACTGCATTATGACGTATTTGATGGTTTATTTTCCACTTATTACCAAGGTGGAAAATAAAAATAACTAATATGCTCAGATTTGTTCTCAGTCACCAATTTTGGCAGTACTCCTTCATGATCTTAAGGTCAGTTGTAAGAGTCACTTTAAGTTCTTTAAAGCTATTGGCCTGAGTTGCAAGTGCCAAATAAAGAGCATATCATTACTCAATACTGCATAGAATTTTACTTCCCAATAAGTTCCATTCATTTCAGGGAGGCTTTTGGTGCAGTTAGGTGATTATTAGCCTGAGCAATGGTGCCACAATTAGGATCTACATCTCTGTGTTATCCTAGTTCTAAAACCGGAGCATTTTGATGAAATGGCAAATTACAAGAGTGATTTAAAAAAAATCAATCTATCTTTCTCTTAAATGACATCTGAGTAAATAATGATAAAATGATATTCATATCCATGTCAGATCTGGGAGAAAAGTGCCTCAGCAATACACTTTACTTCCTTTTCCAATATCTGGATCAGCTGATATTCATACATAGGGGGATTCACATCTGATCGTTGTTAGATGAGTCCTACAAACATCCCCATTCAAGGGTATTTTCCTTCCAAGGACAGAAGAGTATGTTAAATGAGCCCATGAGGGTTCTCTGGTAAAAGACACTGACAGTAAAAAGAGAGCCATATTTTGCAAGCATGTTTGCATAATTCTATAAAGACTGGTGCTAACGTCCTTTGCAAGAAATGGCTCTTGAATTGAGCCCTAAAATGGGAAGTACCACATCTCTAGTTCTCCATAAGAAGGTCATGTGGCGTGACATTGTAGTTCCCTTTCAGGCTGTAACAAACGTACTATACTCAAGTGGTTCACAATCAAGCTGGAAGGACATGGCAAGTGGGATCATGCAGAGATTTTTCCTGCATCTGGTTTTGTTTGATAGCTTCGTCTATGATTTGTATAAGAACACAGAGAGTACACTTACAAAGTTTGTGTATGATACCAAGCTGGAAGGGGTTGCAAGTGCTTTGGAGGACATGATTAGAATTCAAAATGATCTTGACAATCTGGAGCAACGGTCTGATATAAATAGGATGAAATTCAGTAAGAACAAATGCAAAGTACTCCACATTGAAAGTAACAATCAATGACACACACACACAAATGGGAAATGACTGCCTAAGAAAGAGTACTGAAGAAAAGGATCTGGGTTTTCAGCGGATCACAAACTAAATATGAGTCAACAATGAAATACTTGCTAAAAAGCAAATATCGCTCTGGGATGTATTAGCAGGAGTGTTGTAAAGAGGACACGAGAAGTAATTCTTCCACTCTAGCCACACTGATAAGGCCTCAGTTAGAGTGCTGTGTCCAGTTCTGGGCACCACATTTTGAGAAAGACATGACAAATTAGAGAAAGTCCAGAGGAGAACAACAATGATTTTTTTTTTTAAATCTAGAAAACATGGCCACAGAGGAAAAGGTTTTTTTTTAAAAAAATTGGGTTTAAGATTGGAGAAGAGAAATCCAAGGAGGTACATAATAGTTTTCATGACATAAAAGGTTTGTTATAAGGTGAAGGGTGAAAAATTACTCTCCTTAACCACTGGGGACAGGACAAAAATGGGCTTACATTGCAGCAAGAGAAATTTAGGTTAGGCTTTATGGGGGAAAAAACCCTTCGTAATTTTAAGCATAGTTAGGCACTGGAACAAGTTACCTAGGGAGGTTGTGCAATTTCTGTCAGTGGAGGTTTTTAAGAACAGTTTAGACAAGCGCCTGCCATGGATGGTCTGGATCAGTAGTCCCTAAGATCTCCTTGACACAGTTTAGGAAGGCAACAAGCCAGTCCCTGGTACCTAAAAGATTGAGACACACTGGTCTAGAAGATATTGAGTCCAGCCTTTGTGTAGAGGACTTCATGAAATAACCTATCAAAGTTCCTTCCAGTCCTACAGTTCTATGATTCTCTGAAATTTCTAATGCATGTTTGGGAATACTCTTCATTTTCTCCTGAATGCGCACTTACCTGTTTTGAAACAGAAGTATGGGAGGTTGGGAAACTAGCAGGAAAAAGTGATGTTTTCACACCGAAGATCTATCATGACTGTACTATACACGTTATTGAATCTTTCAACAAATAACTGTGAGTCTCCTTTAGTTTTGACCTAGATTTCTTTATCATGAAATCCTTCATAAGCAATAATTTAATAAGGAAAATAGATTTAATTCTTTTTCATTTTGTTTAACCATCTTATTTCTTCCCAAACCTGTATTGCTATCATCCTCTATCTCTTTGAATAATTATAACCTATTTATTTTAGAATGTGGCCTCACAATCTTTGGTCCATTAATTATCTTCTGCCCAGGCAGTCTAACCCTTTCCTCCCCTAACCTCTCACATACATTTCACACTTTAGTTAAAACTTTTTTCTTGCAATGATTTCCTTTATGCTCATATCTTCCTTTTTACATCTTATTTTGTTTTAGCCACAGGACAACTGACTTCATTTTCCAGTCATTAGTGCATGTTTTAAACTCTGTATTTCTCATGTAGAGAGCTGTGATTATAAACCGAAAAAGGAAAAAGGAGACTAAGTGTACAGTACATCTGTGACGTTTATGGCTTACCCTCTGAAAAGGAACTTCATAATCATCAGCAGTATCATATTTACCTGCATAGTTCATTGAGTGAGTAGCTAGCAATTTTAAATTTGTATACACACTGACAGAGCTGTACATCCACTGCTCAGGCTGAAACATGCCTTCCCCACAGGAAGACATACCATTATGCACAGCATAACTAATATAAAGAAGAACTTCTGTGTAGTGATCTAGCAAACTGTTAATAAATTCAGAACAACAAAGAAATGTCTGACAATTCTCACAAAAAGTGTCGGCACTAAGAAATTAGCATTTCTTTTCTAGATGGTGTATGCCACCGTGCCTATACCTCATTTGTTAGTTTGTTATTGAACAAATGAAAAATTACAATATTAAAACTGACCTGATAGCCCTGTAGTGGGAATATGCACTCTACAGGAGATGCTCTGGTTGAGTTTTTCATTTCCCAGATTAGATGAAGCAGAACGTTTTTGGAGGTCACATACTCAGTCTCTAGATTAAAGGATAGTGTCACATTTCTGCATCAACCCCATTGGCCAGTCTTATAGCAGTATTGACTAATTGGGTTTTGAAGGGAGCCCTATCCCCTCTCTGGATATGTCTAGACTACAGAGTTTTGTTGGAAAAATGGCCATTTTTCCAACAAAACTTGAGGCACGTCCACACTGCAATCGTGCTCTTCCACAAGAAAATCGAAAGAACAGAGGGGTTTTTCTGGCATTGGTAATACTCATTTTATGAGGAAGAAGCTCTTCTGCAAAAGAGCTCTTTCTCAAAAAGGCATGTGTGAACGGGGAAGAGGGAGTTCTTTCAAAAGAAGAGGAAACAGGAAAAGCACAGGTGCCCTGGTGGTCATTTCATCCATAGCAATCACAGCTTACATGTGAAAGAGTGTCCATTCAGTCTGGACGCTCTCTTTCAAAAAAGGAGATCACTTTTTAGATGCACTTTTGCAATGTGGAAGATCTCTTCTGAAAAAAAGCTTCTTCCGAAAGAAGCCTGTAGTGTAGATGTAGCCTCTCGGTGAGACACATGGTTTTGAGGAGACAAGAATACTCCACTGAGGACCTCAGACTGAGTAGGAAAGGCTATACAAAGTGCTTGAGATAAGAAAGGTTTACACATATGTAGAAAGATGTAATCAGTCAATGTAACAAATAACATGCAAATACAAGATGCCAGGTTTCCTCAAAATATTGGCAATTGCAGTAGACTTTTCCAGGGTGGATATAGAAAATAAGCCATTTTCTCACAAGCCCCCTCCCCTAAGTCATGTTGTAAGTTTAAGGTTACATGTCTTTCTGTACTGTTTTTCTGTACTGTATCTGTTATGTATATAAACAGAAGTCTTCCATATTATCCGTTGCTGATCTGGCAATTTTAATGTGCACTACATTCACATACAACTTTTAAATAAAATTTGTTGGGTTACTAACTCACTGCTTCAAAATAAGTTAAAAGCAAGAATAAATTAAAACAAATAAATACATCTTCCACTCAGCTTAGATTTCTAGAGTTATGGCAAGTCACTGAGCTTTGGATGACTGTTTCAAGGTATCAGTGCCAAATTGTCAGCCTGCATTTTAACCCATACCATTGGATGCATGCAGCAGAAGAGGATGAAAGATATTTGCAGTAGCTCCTGTGGTTGGATTAAGAAAATTAAAGGGTGAAATTCTGGCCCTATTGATATCAATGGAAGTTTTGCTACTATTATCAATAAGGACAGGATTTCAGCCAAAAGTGACTTTAGAGACTTCCTGACTAGTATGTGGGTGCGCATTGAGCAGGGGAAGTGTTCTCTCTTCTTACATGTCCTGTGCAAGGGCCAGATGGAACCCTAGTTCCCGCATGCTGGGAAAGACAGGGACTGCCTGCTTCTCCAAGGAAGCAAGGCTAGGGGAGGAAGAAGAAGGGATGGAGGAGGAAGGAAGGGAGAAAGCATGAACTTGGCTCCATGCATCTCCATATTAGCCATCAGGTCTGGCTGATCTTGTGAGGCCAATAGAGTGTAGTAGGGCATGCTCTAGTAAGCCTTCTGGTGGCAAAGTGCCTCCTTATGCTCCTCTAATGAGGCGGCACTCACCTCTTGAAAGTATCCCCTTCTGGCCTACTGCATGTGCCTGTGCTCTCTCATTTTAAGCCTCTTCAGCAACTCAGCCCTCTAGCCAAGTCAACCATAAAGGACTTCTTTATGGCTTCTATTCTGGGGTGGGATGTGGCAAGGCCACAAGCCTCCAGAATGGGGCTCCAGGGCCTGGTCCACCCTGTTACAGATCCCTGTACAGCAGCATATCCCTGCACCTTTCCTTACCATGGGCTGTATTCTCAATCATACAAGCTAACTCAGATACCACAATGATAGGTGCATTGTAAAATTTAAATGCACAGATATCTCTGAGTGAGCTAACACCTCTTTGTGCCCTCCAAAAAAAGCCCTGATAAATCTTTTATGAGAATTTTGCTATGACTTCAGCCTGTTTATATGTGAAAAGAAAATATTATCTGACTTCCTTCAGATTATATTCCACCTTCTTGTTGACAAATTACTTATGACACATTTATTAGCATAAAAATATTACTACCCTCACTACAGTCTGCTTCAATTTACTGCATAAGGGTTTTTCAGATGAGGGCTTTAAAAACCAAGGTCCTATCTGCTCCATCTGATCATTAACAATCCCATGGCACTTTCTGAAAGAAAAGAGGGTTGTTTCTGTTTATGTGGCTAAAGTTCCTGCCCTCCTTCCCCACCTGACCTCGCTTTTCATTGTGCTGACTGGTGCCAACTTTTCCACTGCGGAAGTGGGTTTCAGCAGCACATACTGTTAATTTAACTTTTCTGCCGTTAAAGTTGACAGTAAACAGGAGGAAAAGGGGGGCCCGTATGATGAGAGATGAGAGAATATAAATAGGGTGACACAGAGCTGTGAAGGGTCTTAAAAGTGAGGACAAGTTTGTACTTTGAAAGGTATCTGTTGCCCTTTATGTGAAAGTTACCGTTATTCTTTAAAGAATGTGAATTTAAACACAAATCACTTTCTTGTCTGGCTGATGCTGACTCACTAAAATCTGCAAAACTTATTTGTGAAAATGTAATACCTGGTTTAAACATCGTGGGCCCAATCCTCTATGGTTTACACATATAAAGGACTTCTAGTTTATTCAATGGAAGTAGAAATGTGCAAGGAATGTAATGTCAAGCCCCTCTGTCAGCATCCTCCCTCTACCACCAATACCTCAATTGAAAAGTAAGTCTGAAAGGATGTACCAAGTTTTGGGGGTTATATCTCTGCCTATATTAGAACATTTTGGTGGAAGTGAATTGGTTGAATAATCTGGTAAATTGCTGCACTTGCTTTTTTTTCTTCTTCTGTTGCTGGGTTTTTGCTGAGAGAAGAAAAGAAAGAACAGGCAAGAGAGCATAATACATACTATATGCATCACAGACACTTATTGCTCATTGTTTATTGCATTTGAGGAAATGCTCTTTTTTGCAGTTGCAAAGTCAATCATATTTTAATTCTGCAGTGTATTCCTCAGCAGGTCCAGGAATCCAAATCAATTTGGAGTAGAGAAAACAACAACAATGCTTAAACAATAAAAACACCCCATAGCTGTATTGAAAGGGGGTAAACAAGATTCCTACTATATTTTGCAGATGTCTCAGTCCTTCACTCACATGAGTTAACGTTCAGTTCAATCAGACAAAACTCAGAGGCCGAGTTTATGCTCATCAGTATTTGGAGGATTCTATCCATACGGAGTAATAAAATGAAAGCAACAGTTTTTCTAATCTTGGTCAGTGCAGTCTAAAATTTATAGTTATCTATAAAAAGCATATTTCATGATAAAAAAAGGAGAAACATTTTCTTCTATTCTAAATTTCATCTGTACTTTAGGGCTTAACTGATTTTTTTTTAAAAAAGCCTCCATACCCTGCCTCTAATCCCTCTGCTAGTTATTTAAAATTACAAAAATAAAATGCATTATAATCAGCTCATCCCTATTATCATCTCTACAGTAAACCAAAACAAAATGCCATATTATCTCTCCAGGTATAAGTAGTGAAATGCCTTTTTGACCACTGCCACGATCTTCAAAACACAATAGTTGGCTACCTGTGATAAGCTTAGGTTACCAGTGGCAGATGAACATCCTCAATGTTCTAGATAGAAATAATCTTTGCTATTTCTTCTAGCTGTTTCTCTTAACCTACCAGCACCGCATCTACCTTGTCCAAATTGTGGCTATGTCTACATTATTGAGTTTTTCCAGGATACCTCCAGTATCCCGGAAAAACTCTGCCACGTCCAGGGACTGCATCTGCTCTTCCAAAATTTTTTTTGGAAGAGCAGACATGCTTTTTCGGCATCCCTGTAAACCTCATTTTACGAGGAAGAAGGGATGTTCTGAAAAAGAGTTTTTTCCGGCATTTGGCGCAATGTAGATGGGCCAAATGTCAGAAAAGCCTCTTCCGGAAAAAGCTATGCAAATTGCGAACCGCAGTTTGCATAGCTTTTTCCGCTTCTTTTTTCAGAAGAACAGTGTAATGTAGACATAGCCTGAGTCTCAACCAGCTCACACTCATCTATGCCCCAGTCCCCACCCTTGATCTCAATGGGACTATTTGAGGTGTGTGATACCATGAATATCTAGCAGTCTGAGCCTGTATCAGTATAATATTCCAGATTATAGAAATCTATTCACATACAAAACACAGATTTTAGTCGAAAATTTCAGGCCCACAACACACGCTTCAAATATTGGATAGATACTTTGAAAAAACAAAAATTTCATTGACCTAATACTTGGGTCTCAGATCAGTTCTGTTAAAATCAACTCAGTTATACTTAAACCAAGATGCTTTTAAAAAGACTTTTTATTATGTTACTTATGATAACAAAATGTTATACAGTGCCACCATTCAATCAGCAATGCATACCTAATGTCTACAATAGCTTATTGTCATTAACATTACTATAGTATTTAACCTTTTGTGCTCCTGAGATTGACTTGAATAAAGTCATATTGAATCTTTTTAAAATTCAAATTTATTCTTAAAAAGTTTTATGTACAATAGACGGACTACTCAAGCAAATGTAATTTTAGCCATAGTAATAGAGTTGAGTTCTTATAGATTCTCATCCTGACAAAATCACAGTACACGTATTTTTTTCCTTTTTTGTTCTCATTCTGTCCATAAAGGGTCAAGTCAGAACATTTTTTTTTAAATGAAATCAATGCAAGAGTCTTCCTTTCTATCTCAGTTCTTCACAGTAATCTTGACGTGAAAGATGACAGCTGCCATGAAAGAAACTCTGAAGCAGCCACTGCCATGAAAACACCGAATCTTCACAGGTGTACGTTACATTCTTTAAAGTAAATATGACCAATGCAGCCTTTGATAAACACTGGCATTTCTATTGAACAAGATTGCTTGCTTTGACTATACACACATATGGTAACATTTTGCTAAGTAGAAACACTCAATATAACCATTGTTTACTACAGATTCATTTCCCAGGGCTTTATTGGTTAATGGCATTCATTTTATGGGACCTTCCTGACAGTGGTAGTGACAAGAGATTGCCACACAAAAGATCTGGACTGAGGACCAATCTTGGTCCTCTCTCTGGGAAAGCAGCATGCTCACAGCTAGTACCTGGCGGAATGCTCTTTGCTGTTGCCACTGATCCCCATTGGCCAATTAAAACAGCCACACAGACAGACTTTGGAAGGAGTTGTATTCAGCCCTCCTCAAGCAGACATATAGGGTCACCTCCATACAAAGTCTTGTAAGGGGAAAAGAAAGTTGGAAATTAGAGTATCCTGATGTACCCTCCAACCCCTGTCTTTTCTAACAAATGAAAGCACATTTTATTGTAGTACAAACAAAACATACAAATGATCATCTCTGTTTTTCTCAGGTCAGCTTTCATACTGTGCACACTGAGCATTAATTCTTTTAGCTCATTTTTCCCCTACGGAGATTTAGTTTAAATGGATTTTATTTCCTGTAAGTGTGATTTTACTGGTCTTTTCCTTCAAAAGTCATTATTTAAAGTAGTCTCAATTATAATGTGCATATTTTTTGAAATTAGTAAGTAGCCCCATTTAAATTTAACTCCTGTAATCAAACATTAAGTGTCAGAACCTAAGACAGGAGCTTTTCAGTTGTTTATATTAATAATCTTAAATAAGCAGCTCATGGCTTATCTAAAACTTGCCAGTTCTGCACAAAAGACACAGTCAGCAAGCCTTCAGACACTGAACTTTGAACCTAGGCTGGACTTTGCCCCAGTTAGCTCTGTTAACAGGAAAGCAGACAGACAGATTTTGAACCATGGTTCTAAGGGTGTTGTAGGGTTATGAGCAGAATAACAGCTGCACTTTGCAACATGAACTTTGTACTTAGACACAGGAGCATTTAATCTCTATAAAAGAGCTCTTTGTTTGATTACTTATTAACATCTCCTCCTTGAGTCAAGTTCTTTGTTTATGAAGATTTAAAGCACGTTTTTTTACTTGATGAATAGATAATACTTACTAGTTATTAAAAATATCAAAATGGTGTTAAATGTTTTTCAATCTTCATGAGCACTGTGGATACTTTCTATTTAAAATTTCTTGCCAAACTCAGTTTTTGTAACCAGTACTGATGACAATTACAACTATATTTTAATGTAACATGAAAGAGTTTTATAGACTGTCTATATAGAAATCACGTCTGGATGGGACACAGAGGCATTCTAGCTCTTCATCAAAACCCCATGAGTGTGTTTGTTTTATTTTTAGGAGGAAAAGTGAACCTATCTAATGGCCACCACAGAAGATATTTAAGGTCGGCAGAATGTAATGACCCAGTTTAAAGTATGACTTAGGAAGAGTCATTTTTTCTGGTACCTGACCGCTTTTTCATTAGAGAAGGGACTTTAACTAGATGTACCACATAGATCATTCAGGGTCTGCTCATGCTTCTGAAAACATCTAGTTCACACGCTTAGAAGTTTGACATAGGCATTTGTATTATTATGTGAACGTTAAATCATCTCATTAGCATAGCCACTCCTTTATTAATAACAAAACACTCATCACTATGGACAGGACATCATATGGATATTACAAGATCTTTAAGGACCTCAAGTTTACAGCTGTTTGCTATTGCTTCAAGTGACAGAAGTGTCAGTGCTTGGCTTCCATGTATTTAACAGTAATGCATTCTAACCTGGACAGCATAGAATATACATTTCTATTATCACTATGTGTGGTCTTCATAAGGTGACATATCCTGTGGACTTTATGAGAGTTTGATCAAGTCTGTCTGATAAGAGCTGAATAAAACATTTAGGGTTTGGCCCGTCTCAGATATTTGGGATACATATACTCTGGTAACCTGGTAAAAGATGACCTGTGTATTCAAGTCTATGTGTTACTTGGAACTCCAAACAGTTGCTAACACACCTTATGTGCATTCTAGATATTATCAGTGAATGTTTGCATTGTGTGTATACATAGTATAATAGAGTTAAAAAGAGGACTGGAGATTTGAGAGTGTGCAGGGCGGTCTTTTAAATCTAGCAAGAGCAAAGTAAGTACCCGATTTGGACTTTGGCTTCAGAAAATACAAAGTTTGTTATAGTGTCCTGAATAGAAGAGTTCCATAAAGCGTTGCCTCCTTTGTCTTTTCCTTCAGTACTGTCCCTTCAAAATTGTTCCTCTGCAAATACTAGAATGACATTTTCACGTTTTTCTTTCCTTTCTGTTCTAAGGTGGTGTTCTATTTTCTTTTCTTTCCCTATCATAGAAAGAAATGATCCACAGAGGGAAGATAAAAGAAGGACCCAAAAGAAAGCAACACAGTGCTGTAGAAGAGGATAGGAGAGAAACTGAATAAATAGAGATATCCCCTTGTCTTAAACTGGGCTGCAGGCTAGGACTGGGAAACAATTAATCAGATGAGGTGGGTCAGCTCGTTAGGTTCTCTGAGGAAAATCCCATGACTCTTTATTTGAACTGATGTGTTTACTTGCCAGGCTTAAGCCATTGATTTATAATATGAAAGACTCATAATTCCTACCTAATTCTATAATTTGATTTATATTCTCTGTGGAGTTATTTGTATTCTACTAATACAATTGTGGAGAACAAATCCGTTAGCCCTTTCACAACAGCAAAGCAGAGTAGGATACCTGAAAGTGTTTAATTTGTTGTCTTTTTTGCTAAACTAGGAAATTGTGACTTTTCCTGTTCAAAATGACTCTTACTACATTTATCCATGCCTTTGTCACCTCTATACTGGATAATTGCTTTGCCTTTATGTAGGGCTGTCCTAAAGATCATTGCAAGATCAAGCTATTATTAATTCTTAGTTCTAGTAACATCTATTGCCTCAAAGAACTTACAGTCTCAAGACAGAGGGTACCAGCAAGAAATACACAAAACTCCTGCTGAACTCTGTGATCCTAAGCTCTCTCAGCCCTTAAGTGGTGGCAGAAAAATTTCCCAAGTACCTCTGGATGTGTGCACTGCGGCCCAACTCTAGGAGCATAGATGCCTAAACCCCAGAGCAATTCAAAAATTGGGAATGATGGGCATTCAGGCACCTAAGTTGCCTCACCAAACCTACCAGATAAGACCCCTTCACGCACATTCGCAAAAAAAAGCAGCAGGAGAAGGAGGAGTCAACGCAGATCTCCCAGTGGGTTAAGGTGGACACCTGGAAAGTGGAAGACCTGGGAAGTGGGAGACCCTCAGCTCAACTTGTCCCTCCATCTGATGGGGAGAAGGAATTTGAACAAGGCTCTGCCATCTCTCAGGTGAGTACTCTATCCAAGGCTATGTCAAGACGATGCTGAAGTTTCGAAAAAGGATATGCCAATTCCATAGGATCTTCTTCCAATCTCACTTTCAAAAGTGAAAGTAGTCAGGATACGTTTTTTTCAGCAAACCCCCCCTTTTCCGAAAAGCCGCTCTTCCTCAAAAAATGAGGTTTATGCGGCTTTTCAGAAAAGGGGGGGGGGGCGAAAAAAAACCACATCCCGACTACTTGCATATCCTCTTTCAAAACTCCAGCATAGTCTAGATGAGCCCCAATTGTTTGGTTATGGGATATTGCCATGTGAGGCTCCCTTGGTCACTCCTATTGAAGCTGTTCCATGGTAGCTAACAAGATAACAAAATCCAATGGCTAGCCACTGAAGTCAGGAGGCGGGAGCACCACGTGGCAGTACTGAGAACTGGAGGAAGGGTTGCACCATGTCTGGGGGTGTAGAGAGCTGGCTGTCCCAGCCCCTCCCCTTCCACCTGAAGCCCTGCCCCTTCTAGAAGAACAGAACCACCCCTCCACCTTACCCAGGGGCCAGTGAGGCTGTCAGCTCTCCTAGGCCTCAGGGAAGGGGCGAGGTAGATCCTGTGCTGCCCTTAAATTAAAACAGTGATCTTGGACATAAAAAGATTGGAGACCACTGCTGTTGTTCGGCCAGGCTGGGTGGGATTCACATGGTAAATTCCACAGCCAGTATTAGCCAGGTGGTCAGACTAGATGATCATGATGATTCATTCAAACCCTAAATTCTACATTTAATATGTTTGAAACTTGGAGATTGTGGGCCTAACAACTATAGGTCAGACCTCCAAAAACCAGGACTCCTTCATCCATCAACATCTGTAGTCCTGACGGAACACGGATGTTCCTCAACCAGGGAGCCCTGTCTGGGAGCCCCAATGGCAGGAGCTCTAGCAGATCAGAGCCCGGCAGCACTGGCTGGGGCTGGAACAGGGACAGATAGCAGGCCGGGGCCAGAAATGCAGCAGCCCCAGTAGCAGAGGCGGGATTGAGGACATGGCAGTCTGGGCTGCTGGGGCCACAGCAGCCTGGCGGGGAGATGGCTAGGGACGGCAGCGGGGAAGGGAGCCAGGCTGGGGAGCCAGGAGCAGGGGACCTCCCCATGTCCAGCAAATTCCTTGTTCAGGACCGGCCAGGTACCAAGGGTGCCGGACCAGCAAGGTCCAACATGTAGTTTCATTTACCACTATAAGTCAGGAGTAATTTCACTGATTTCAGTGATGCTGGTATAAAATTGGTTGGAGAAGGAGCTTAGACTCATCCTCTCTCCTTGTACACTTACATAAATGTAGGATGGACATTATTGTTATTGTATAACTATCAAACAACATTAGTGCTGAAAGGCTTCAATCTGGATAGGAGCTGTACCCATACAAATAGTCTCTTCTCTGACAAGATTTTATGCTGCTAATTTAATGGGATGACTTTTCCAGGACAATTTTTTGTGCTAAAATTAATTTACCATTCTGATAAATAACAGAAGCAATAACAATGTGCTATTCCTCACAGTTCAGTCATGTTTATTTAGTACAATTCCTCAATGTAAAGCTTCTTTAAAAAAACCCAAAAATATCCAAACATTTCAGACAGTTTAAAAAAAGCATGCTACCTTTTTTCCTTTTCCTTTCCTTTCCTTTCCTTTTTAAATAAAAACCCTAAGGGAACTGTAAGGAATACACTTACGATAATATTTCTGTATGTTGTTAATAAACACAGACATGCAGTGAGAGTCTACTCCAGAAGATCCAAACACTTTGCCCAATACCTTCCTAAACTCCTTCAGGTTCTACACTTTCAAACTGAAGGTCTAATTCACAGCTCCAGAAGACACATCTACAGTAGCTCTGACTGGGCTAGCATGCTAAAAATAGAGCAAAGCCATGGTCGTGGGAGAGCCTAAGTGCTTGAGCACATCTGGCTTCTTGGATACTTGGTGGTGAGTAGCTCCTTCCATTGGTCATGCTGCGTTGGCTACATTCTATTTTTTGGTGTGCTAGAGATTGCATAGGTTTGTCTCCTCGAGCTGGGAATTACATCCTCAGTTTGAATTGTAGACATATCCTTACTCTAATGCCCTAGTACATATTGTTTACATAAAAATACAGCTTAAATAATTGTAGAGAACCCTGTTGTCTCACTGTTACACTAGGGATTTACAGATGTAACTCCTGTTAAAATTAATGAGAATTAGAAGTGGAAATCACACACATAGAAACATTACTTGGGACATATCTTTAATTAATATGTTCCAAGATCCTAATTTTGAAAAAAGAAAGGGTTTAAATTACATTAATACCAGTAAATCTCTAACAGCATATTTGCCAATGCACATGCTGTATACCATGTCAGACCAGTTAATAGATTTTGTAATGTTTTTGACAAAATACTTGTTTAAAACCATTGAGCAGTTACATCCTAACTCTATTTAGAAGCTTTAACTGTGAACGTGCAAAATGAAAACCATGTTTGTTTGGTTTTATTTCTTGGTAGCGCTTTGTTATAAATGTGAGTGTTTAAGCACTGTTCTTTTTCACATTATGCCAGGCAAAGCTATCCTTGTCTTAATACCACTGATGTTACAAACAAAAATTGCAAACAGAACATTAGGGGAATATGTGCAATAAGAAAAATGTGGACTGGGGACTTTTGTGTCAAGTAAATGAAGGAGAGACAGAAGCTGTAAACATATTTTCAACAGATTAGAGATTCTGTAATGGTATGAAGAATGCAAAATAAAATACAACCAACAGAATTTGGTTTCAATATTATTTAAGATTTATGTCATGGAAAAGACATTTTCAGGACAGTGTCTGATGAAACCACAGCACATCTGATAAATAGCTGAAGTCATACATAATGTATTATATATAACACAGTATATTAAGTCAACTCCAGAGTGTTAAAATGTCATGAAACTTAATTCAGAGATCACAAGTTATGCAAAAGAGATAGAGATGTGAAAACACACTCCTCTTTCTCAAAGGTGTCATCTTCTTTTCTTGTGGCCCAATCCAACAGGAAACAGCAGTAGCCCTGTCTGATGCATCAGTCAGAGGACAATGTTAGGTGACTATTTCAATCGTCCCCTATTGAGAAAGGTAGTACAATGATCAGAAAATGAGAGCAGACTTTTCTATAACAAGAGGTCAGTAAAGCATCTGTAACCCCACAACTATGGATATGCTTTCTGTTTGAAAACACTACAGAACACTAAGGGTGCATCTACACTGCAGGGCTTACATCAAAATAAGCTATGCAAATTGAGCTATGTCAATTGCATATCTTATTTAAAAATAGCTTATTTCGAAATAGGGAGCATTTACACAGCACTTATTTCAAAATAGAGCACTCTTCCTCTGACTTCCCTTACTCCTCATACAGTGAGGGTTACAGGAGTTGGAGTAAGAAGTCCTCCAGCTTGACAGTATTTTGACACTATTTTAAGAACATAAGAATGGCCATATTGGGTCAGACCAAAGGTCCATCCAGCCCAGTATCCTGTCTGCAGACAGTGGCCAATGCCAGGTGCCCCAGAGGGAGTGAACCGAACAGGTAATGATCAAGCCTTCTCTCTCCTGCCATCCATCTCCGCCCTCTGACAAACAGAGGCTAGGGGACACCATTCCTTACCAATCCTGGCTAATAGCCATTAATGGACTTAACCTCCATGAATTTATCTAGTTCTCCTTTAAACCCTGTTATAGTCCTAGCCTTCACAACCTTCTCAGGAAAGGAGTTCCACAGGTTGACTATGCACTGTGTGAAGAAGAACTTCCTTTTATTTGTTTTAAACCTGCTGCCCATTAATTTCGTTTGGTGGCCCCTAGTTCTTATATTATGGGAACAAGTAAATAACTTTTCCTTATTCACTTTCTCCATACCACTCATGATTTTATATACCTCTATCATATCCCCCCTTAGTCTCCTCTTTTCCAAGCTGAAAAGTCCTCATCTCTAATCTCTCCTCATATGGGACCCGTTCCAAACCCCTAATCATTTTAGTTACCCTTCTCTGAACTTTTTCTAATGCCAGTATTTCTTTTTTGAGATGAGGAGACCACATCTGTACGCAGTATTCAGTATTTTGAAATAACTGCCTGCTGTGTAGATGCAGACTAATTAATTTTGGAATAGCACTAGTTATTTTGAAATAGTGTTGCAGTGTAGACATACCCTGTCACAGAAAGATTTTTCATTCAAAATCCTGATCTTGGTGTTCTGGGATGTTTGGTCAAGCTGTGTCGTGGGTACTGGGGTCCTTAGGTGATCGACAGATGGAGATGTATATCATGAAGCTTGTGGCTCTCTCTCACGCAATGGAGACCTCCAGTATGAAGCTGTGAGCCATGACTGGGGCCTTGGAGGATGCACAACAGCTCTCAGAATAGTGGGCGAGCCCTCATCTCCTGTGTCCACACAGGCCCTGCGTCTCTGAGTCTCTGACTGAGCTCCCCTTTTCTGAGCCCTTCCATCTTCCTCTGCACAGGCTGCTTTATAAGGGTTCCTAGAGCCAGAGATTGTATCAGCCTCTATGTAAAGTGTAGTTACGCAGCCTCCAGAACAGAAGCAAGCCTCCCAGCCACGAACTTGGGGTAATGGGACTTGAACTCCCACTCTAAATGCAGCTGTGCAGAGAAACTTTTAAAGTTGTGGTTCAGACTGGTGCTCAGGCTTTGAAGCCTGCTCCCCATCTTAGGCTTCAAAGCTCCAGCCATTGCTTCAAGGAGCTGCCTACTCAGCCGTTGAGCACTAACACAAGCCCTGCTAGCTTGAGTCTGTGGACCTTGGGTGGGAGGCTTCCTTCTGTGGGCTATGTGGCCATATTTACAGAAGGGAAGTAGTGGGGTGACATCTACTAAAGGCTTTGCCAAGCTTAAAATAGTCTGGAAAAAAAAGTATGGGTGTAGGTGGGTTGGCTGGATAGGGGAGGAGTAGTCTACCATATTCTTGGAGTAGCTGCTTTGGTAAGAATCTACATTTTTCATCAAAAAAAGGATTTGCATTAAAAATCTGAGAAACACTATTGCATGTTTCTCTGAAGGGTCCAATAACAGTAAGACTTCAAGGAGGACTATGGTTCCATGGCTACTGAACAGCTCAGCAGCCACAGCAGAGACCTGGAAGATTCATTCCTCTTAATTGTGAGCATGTGAAGGAGCTAAAGTGTCTAAACTCAGATTTGATCTGGAGCTTGACCAGTTAACACTATCAACTAGCACAAACACAAAACTGCAGCAAAATTGGTGCTATTCATGGATGAAAGAGTGAACAGTAAGGGTGCGTCTACAGGGCTTATCTCGAAATAAGCTACTCAAATTGAGCAACATCAGTTGCATATCTTATTTCAAAATAGCTTATTTTGAGCATCTACTCAGCACTTATTTCGAAATAGAGCTCTCTTCCTCTGACTTCCCTTACTCTTCATACAATGAGGGTTACAGGAGTCAGAGCAAGAAGTCCTCCATCTTGACAGTATTTTGACACTATTTCAAAATAACTGCCTGCTGTGTAGACACGGACTAAGTTATTTCAGTATAGAGCTAGTTATTTTGAAATAGTGTTGTAGTGTAGGTGTACCTTAACTGATTGCTATTAATATACAAGATACAAAATCAAGTTATTTTCTAGATTTTGATTTGAATAATTCAAGTTAAACATCATTTTTCTATTGGGACTTTTTATTTATATCATATAAATGCTAACTCACCATAAAATGCAAAGCCCTGGAAGTAAAGTAGAAATCTGATTACCTCATGTTCTTTATGGGTTTTGTGACTTCCAAAATCGAGTAACTGAGCAACAGCACAGTACTTGAAATTTCTGAGAGAGATTTAGTCATTTTAAAATTATAGTTATATTGGTTTGTATGTTTGACAGCCTGTTTGGTTTTGCCTCAATGTGTCTTGAAGAAAATAAATAAATGGAAGAAGAGAATGATCCTAGCTACAATGACCATATTTTATATGTGCATGTGCACTCATGTGTGCATGTGCGTTTTATAGGTAGAGTTGGCACTGATGCCCATTGTATTTTGCCTATCATTTTCTATTACATACACCGTTTTCAGTTGCAGATTTTTTCAAATTTTGTCAGTATGACATTTTCAGTACCAGGTTGTCTGCCCCATGGTGAAATTTTTTGAAAAATTTCGGCAAAAAATAGTTGGGATATTTCTGTGGATGATGTTAACAGAAAATACATTGTTGTGTGTGCATTTAAAAATTCTCAACTATTTTGTTGAGAACCTCTTGTGCCTCTCCTCTTTGGAGCAGAAAATTGAAATTTAATAGGAAGGTTGTCAAGAAAAAAACATCTTTTTGCTGCCCAGGCAGATCAACCCATATTTGCCCAAAATATTAGCCCTAAAAATAGAAGTTTTAACATACTTAGTAGAAACTTACTAGTTTGGCAGCTAAATTCTCTACTGACTGGGCCAGAAGTAGAAGGCAAGGTATTAGGAAGCGTACAGAATCCAGGTGTCTGCCTCAGGCTTATCTGTCCCTTCCACACTCTCCTCTCTACCCTCTTGTGTCACAGAAGCCCCTTGGACACTCCACAGCACGGGCAACCTTCAATCTGGGTTTGGCTAAGCTTTTGAGTGCTTCACTTTACAGCCTCAATGTTCTCTAATGTTACTGTGTTGTAGTTTATGTGCAGTTGGTAATAAAGTTAACATTGTTGAAGTATTTTCTCACAGTGCAAATGCTAAAAAGCAAAAGTCACACTCAAAATAATAACCATCTCCATAAGAACATAAGAAAGGCCTTACTGGGTCAGACCAACAGTCCATCTAGCCCAGTATCCTGTCTTGCCAACAGTGGCCAATACCAGATGCCCAGAGGGAGGGATCACAACAGGTAATCCTCACGTGATCCCTCCCCTGTCACTCACCTCCAGAGAAACAAAGGCTAGGGACACCATTCCTACCCATTCTGACTAATAGCCATTGATGCACCTAACCTCCATGAATCTATCTAGCTCTTTTTTGAACCCTGTTAAAGTTCTAGCCTTCACTGCATCCTCTGGCAAGGAGTTCCATAGGTTGACTATGCACTGTGTGAAGAAGAACTTCCTTTTGCTTGTTTTAAACCTGCTGCCCATAAATTTCATTTGGTGACCTCTAGTTCTTATATTGTGGGAATACGTACATAACTTTTCCTTATTCACTTTTTCTAGACCAGTCATGATTTTAGACCTCTATCATATTCCCCCTTAATCTCCAGGCACTAGCCTACTAGCATCCAAACAATGGACCACGCCTCTTTAAACACATTTAATGTCAGATCAAGACTGCTATCATGCTTGTGAACACATCACTGAAATGAAGATCACCCTGCAACACAGCATGTTATCTTCAGATTTTCTAATTTAATAATGTCAAAATTGCCCCCATACCATGTACCAAACAACACAATGCAAAGCAAATTGTGTACTCAGAATGTCTTACTGATTCAAAACTACAGAGCAAACTGTAGACATGTGCATTACAATAAGCACTGCTGAACAAAACCTTACACAAATATGCTCTGTACATAAATTCAAAATGTGTTATGTAACAGTGTGACAGGTCAGAATTAGGATTCTGCCATGGAGTTTTTTTATGTGGGACCATGCAACAGTGAATTGATCATGCCTCTTTGACTAGCTCACCTGCCTTCAGCCTACTATGGGTTCTTATGGGATTTTCCTTAGATTCCAATTCTTCAGCAGTTTCAAACAGTCATCATTTAAAAATAAAAAAAAATCAACTTCAAAAATTCTATCTGCCTGAGGTCCAGGACAGATTAAGACTCAGATGTGTCCCAATAATAGTTTTACTGTACATTAAAAATGTCATGGTTTTCCCAATACCCATGCAGAGCCAGAAATAGGAGCTTTATACCATGGGAAAGGGGAAAGTCTGCCTTTCTGAGGGGAACCAGCACTCACTTCTAGCCCAGGAAGGTCTCAAGACATTAACAAGGTTTGGAAAAAATTATAATAGATGATATAATAAAGACACCAACAAAGATGCACAGAGCAAGTGAAGGAACATGTGATGGTATGCTATACAGATTTGATAAAGCAGCCTTTCCAATACGCAGGTGAGTAATTTTTTTAAACCACAGTTCCTGAAAAGAAAAAAAAAACCCAAACAAACCTGGCTGAATACTCTGTAATGATGCTCAGAATATAGTCTTGAGAAAACATTCATTCTAAATTAGTGATTAACATTAAACAGGGAGAGGGCTGGACTCTTTATCTTTCCTGAGCAACTCCTCGGAGAATAGGAGCTGGAGCCGCCACAGGAAGCTCGTTAGGATTCCCTGCTCCAGTGCCAGCGGAGCTCAGGGGAAGTTGGAGCAGCTGGGGACTTGCTCTAATTAAAGCCCCGGGTATAAGGTCACCACTGAAAGGTAAAAAGCTTCAGGAGGTAGCTGAGTTAGTTTGTACAGGATAAACTTAAAAAACAACAAATAGTCTGGTAGCACTTTAAAGACTAACACACATGTAGATGGTATCATGAGCTTTTGTGGGCACAACCCACTTCTTTGGATGACTGGAGTTTTGAGTTTAGGATGTGCAGACCCAAAATAAATAGGGGAGAAGGGAGAGGAAAGAAGGAGGAAAAAAAGGAGGGGGGTGGGAAACAAGGAGGAGAGAGTATGAAAATATCACAGGTAAAAACAGGAAAACTGAACTCTGCCTCCTCAGTGCTATGCCTTCTCTATCATCAATTGCTCTAACTTCTCCATAAACCTTATGCCAGTAAGCTCCTTCCAGTAAGAGGACTGCTCTACTAGCTGGATATGGCTGGTAAACTGTGTGCTGCCTGGATGATGCAGAGTAAACAAAGTGGAGCTGGCAATCTGGCCCACAACATCCAATTGTCAGGTAAGCAAAGGTTGCAGGATCCATTAAAAACAACTGTGAGCCTGTTGTAGGCTGATTAAATATACATAGTGCACTAAACTATGGTGCATTATTTTGTTCTTTTAATTATAGCACTTGTGAGATTGATGCCTTATAAGACATTTCAGTCCAGTAAAAAGGGTGGATCATTATCACCAACTCTCCCTTCTGCCAGTCATCCCAGCCTAAATGAAGAAAATATCTGAAAGGTCAGCTCTGAAAGCTGGATGATAATTATACACAGTAAATGGATATCTTAATTATTAGGATTTCAAAAGCATTTTATTATTGAACTTTGTTTCATTTGAGGATCATTATAAAAATGCTTTTATGCTTTTAGAATGTTATTAATTAATAAATCATTCTTTAGCCTTGCCATTTGATTGTTAGTAGGCCTTTAGCTCTTCTGAGGGGTTGATTCCCCCCTGCCTTTTTATACTTTGCTATCCAGGACTGTAATCATTAGATTTTCTGAAGCTTTCCTTTAGATGGGTCTTTTCTTTAGCGGGTACAGTAGCACCCTATAATTTTTTTTCTTTGGTGATGAGGTCAGGCTGGGATAGAAGCAAAACAGAAAGGAAGGTAATTACATTAATAATAATTATTAAAAAGAAGAAAAATATCAAAAGGCAAAGCTGTAACCATATTAACATTAGCACTTTGAATTAACAGGAAGTTGCCAAAGGGAGGAACTCATGCTGTTGGTCCTGATTCTCCACTGCCTTGCATCATGTATAATTATTTGTATTTTGTGTTCAGTGTGTGGAAAAGTTATCAAGTCAGAAAGATAACATTTCATATCCACTTTGCAGAGACATAAATGACCACAGAAGGTGCAAACCAGATGAGAATCTGTTGGTCACACCAAAAAGCTCAGCAGTAAATTGTAATTTCTAGAAAGAAGGGGGTGGGGGGGGGGAAAGATCAGAACATTAAATAAATCCTTTATAGGCCAGGTTGAAGTGATTGGAATTACTAGCCCATATCTATTCTCAAACTCTACTTCTCACCAGTGTTTGAATTATGAGGAGAAAAGCTGGGGTCCCTCAGGGATGGAACTCCTAAGAACTAAATCCACCAGGACTAATGAGGGCCAGAATGGTTAAGGGTGATGAGCTGCCTCACTGTCACTCAGTCCTGCAGAGCTCCTAATCCTGGGGCCCACCTTCTCAATCACATCTTCACTTGCAGCATAGCTGTACCCTTTATTTCTATTGTGCTCATCAACGTAATATTTGCCCACCCCACAAATATCAAAGAATTTAAGTTAATAGCATACCTGTGAGATTACCAAGTGTTACCCCTATTTTACAGGGGCTCAGGCCACGTGTATATTTAGGCATTCTAGTAAGGACCCTCTAAATTAAACTTTCCACTATCCAGTGGCATAGGAAAGCAGAATAGACTTTAGAGGACACACAGGATATGTCTAGACTATGGAGTTTTTACCAGAGGTATCCCGGAAAAACTCTGCTGTGTCCAGGGAATGCGTCTGCTCTTCCGACATTTTTTGCAGAAGAGCAGACGCGCTCTTTCGGAAGGCCCTGTATTCCTCATTTTTTTTTACCGTAATTTGGTCCAGTGTAGATGGGCCAAATTTTGGAAAAGCCTCTTCAGAAAAAACAATTGAAAAAGGTATGCAAATTGCAGAGTGCAATTTACGTACCTTTTTCTGATAAAAGTCCGTAGTCTAGACATAGTCACAGTGAAGAGTGCTTGCTTCCATATCAAAGGGTAGAATTCAACCCTAAGCAGCCATGTAGGTGATGGGAATGAAGAGAAGCATCAGTGCTGAAAGCCAAAACTTTTGTTCATTGGCTGCTAGTTTTGGATCAGCGTTAACTTGTTCAGACATACCAGGTTCATGCTTGATATACCTTCCGTGCTAAGCTTTTAGAAATGTAATGCTTTGCAAAACATTAATACTCAGTGGTTTAGAAAACTATTACATTTTTCATTCCCACTGCTGCTTTCTACATTACAAATTAGGGACAAATTCATCCCTGCTCTAACACCATTGAGCTCTGTGCACATTTGTCCCTGAACTTTGATTCTCAAGTACATCTTCCTGTATTCTTTTGGTGGTTTTAGTACAATAGGAGAAGAGAACATGCCTCCAAAATATAAAGATCAGTCTAACAGGAGAATTGTGCTCAGGCACATACTCATTATCATGCTTACATGCAGTGAAATGCATCTCTGCAATATCTCCCTCCCTCATTTTCATTGTCTTGACTACTGAATCACTAGCCTGACACAGACAAGTCACTATGAACAAGCAGGCGGCCATAATTTCACTAACAGAGAAAAAGAAAGGCCAAGCAATCACATTCATCTACTAAACGGGTATCTCTTGTACTTAATATATGTGACCATATCAATCCCTTCCCTTTGGAACACCCATTAACCAAGCAGTACTACAGCTGTCAGAATCAAGCTTTGGGGGTGCAGTGCTTCCACAGATGAGCCTCCCTGATTTTGGAGACCTAGATATGCTGGGGTTGGGAGAGGGGAAGTTGTGTGTGTGTGTGTGTGTGTGTGTGTGTGTGTGTGCGTTTTAAATTATTAGTCATTTATTTGGGGAGAAGAAGAAAGCGTTACCCACCAGCTCTGTGATTCTTAGGGAACCAGAGCATGGTCACCTGTCAGCCCTGTGCTTTTGGAGAGCCAGGGAGTGATCTTCATGGAAAACCATCCCCATCCCCCAGGCCTCTGCTTGAATCAAAGACAAAGCAGTGAAGGGGCCAAGGACACACCTAAACTCTACCAGACAAGGATAATAGAATTAAGGAAACACCCCAGCTTCATCTGCATTGAAGACAGAACAGAGGGACATCACATTAGCATACAGAATGGAGACCAGCTTTTCCAAAGCAGGAACCGCAATGAACTATGGAATACAGAAAGCAGAGAAGCACTTCCTGATAGGAAATCTCTGCTCCAGATGCTAATGAAGCTAGGCCTGCTCGCACCCAAATTAGTCATTATCAGACCAATTCTAGTAATGATCCTATTGACATCTAAAATACTGAAACTGCCTAGTTGCATTGTGAGCTCTTCAAGGAACATCACCCGTAACCAGGGGTGATCAGTCTCTACTGTCCTGCCTCTCTTTGAATTCAGCTCCATATGGGTATGTCTACACTGCAAAGTTAATTCAAAATATCAGCTGTTATTTCGAATTAACTTCAATAGCATCTATACATGCAAACCGCTATTTCGAATTTAATTCGAAACAGCGGAGCACTTAATTCAGATTTGGTAAACCTCATTCTACGAGGAGTAACGCCAAATTCGAAATAGCTAATTCGAAATAAGTGCTGTGTAGACACTTAATTCGAATTAGCTGGCCTCCAGCCCTTCCCAGTTTCCCCTGGTGGCCACTCTGGGCCAAACCAGGAAAACTCCTCTCCTCTGCCCCAGCCCCGGAGCCCTTAAAGGGGTATACTCTGGCCAGACAGCACGTGCCAGAGCCAGACCTGCCAGCAATCTCTGCCCCTGACCCAGTAGCCCCATAATGAGCCAGGCAGCCAGTGGCAGCCAGCCGTCCCCCCCCAGTCCCCCAGCACCCAGGGGCCGTAGACAGCGCGTGCCTGCCTGGACTGGTGCGGAGATCCTGGACCTCATAGAGGTCTGGGGGGAGGCCCCCAATGTCCATGATCTCCACACCAGGAGGAGGAGGAATGCGGCCATCTATGGCCGCATAGCGGCCACCATGGCCCAGAAAGGCCACAGGCGCACCTAGGAGCAGGTGTGCCTGAAAATTAAAGAGCTGCAGCAGGGGTTCATCAGGGCCACCAGGGGCGGCACCGCAGCAGGGGCTAACACCTGCCCCAATTTCCCTGCCCTTGACCGCATCCTGGGGGGGCGGGATGGTCTGCGCCACCTTGAGGGGCAGCGAGCTGGGACCAGAGGGCCCTGATGCAGGCGTGGCAGAGGGGCCAGCATGGAGAGTGCCATGCCAGCAGGACCCCTGAGCTGTCCCGGCACCAGAGTCAGCAGAGTCATCAGGGGAGGCCACACCAGGTAAGTGACATCACTGTCCCCTACCCGGGGGGGGGGGGAGACCAGGGACCGTGCGCATGGGCCATGCCTCCCACGGATCACGCAGCCACCTGTGCATGTGCAGGCACGTGCCGTGCCACCCTTGGGCAGGTGGTTCCAGCTGCGTGACACCCAGGGGCCATGGCCTGATAGCCACACGTGTGTGTGAAGAGACCTGACACGCTCCTGACCCTGGGGCGGGACCCAGCAGGACGCCCTCCCTTCACACACCCCCTCTAAACAGAGGCAGGGGACATCTCCACCCGCCTCAGCCACACTATACACGGCACAGGGGCATGGGTGCGGTCTTGGGGCAGCTCCCACTCCCAGGGAGAGCCAGACATCCTGACCATGGCCTCTGTGCAAGCACGTCAGCTCTGACGGTGCAGGGCACGGTTGTCCTCACCTTGGAGGGGGCGCTGGGCATCATCCACTGCGTCCCAAGGGAGAACTGACCACTCCCCTTCTTTCTCCACAGCCTCACCAGCTGCACGTGCAGGGCGCACCACCCTGCCTGGGACATGCTCCCGCACCCGAGGGCTCTTCCAGACCACCAGCACGCAGCAGAGGTACCGGGAACAGTACCTGGGGGCCCTGAGAGCCCTGCACCGCACCATCCAGGGCTGGATGCAGGAGGACCTGCAGCTCCACTGGGAGCAGCTTGCCCAGGACTGTGCCAGGTGCTCACACCCGCAGGCCCTGCTGCAGAGCGTGCTGCCCCATGCCGCCCCAGCGCCTGCTGCCCCCCCAGCTACTGTTCCTCTTCCTACTCCTGCCCCCCCCCCCACCTCTTCCTCCTCAACCTCCTCCTCAGTCTCCACACACCCCACCTCAACCTCCGCACCATCCTCCCCATCCCCCCGGGGACGCCGAGGCCCCCACACCCGCCGTGCTGGGAGATATGTGGCTCAATGATACCCCTACCCCTGAGCACTGAGCTTCCCCTCCCCCCTTCCTCCCCTTGCTTCCCCCTTCCAGCTCCCAGTTTTCCCCCTCCCCTCTCCCATCCTCTCTCCTCCCCTCTCCTGCCTCCTTTCCCCAGTCTCCCCAGAGTTTTATTCCCCCTCCCCAGTTTTGTTAAATAAAGACAGTTTGTGTTTATGAAAAAACGTGTCTTTTATTGAACATCAGGAAGTGGGGCTAGGGAGGGGTAAGTGTAAGGATGTGAGGGAGGAATGGGGCACGAGCCCCCAGTGGGGAGGACCGGGGTGGCTCTGAGGGCCTCCCACAGGGCCTCCTGGATCCTGACAGCCCCCCGATGGACTCCCCAGATGGCAGCCTGCAGCAAGTGCAGCCGGCTGATGTCAACGACCACACAAGACGCACCAGCATGCCCAGGGGCAGCTCTGGCTCCATGTGGCCGAATGTTGTGGTATCCCGAGTGCGGGCACTCAGGGCACTCCAAAACAGGACTGCTTTGCTGTCCCTCATTGAGGTAGACAAGCAAGCGGAGAACCCTGAGAACTGTCTGTCCGGGGTGGGGGTAGGGTCCCTTTAAGCACGGAGCTCAGTTAGCCTCAGGCAGCAGCCCCACACACTAAGTCCTAACCTGATGCCCTGCCAGCACTGATTCTGGCCAGCCTTAACTTCGGTTCAGGGTCCACTCAGTGTAGACGCACTATTTCGAAACAGTTTCGAAATGCTATTTCGAAATAGTTTTTGTGTATAGTTTTCAAATTAGCTTAATTCAAATTAACTATTTCGAATTAAGTTAACTCGAATTAACGCTGTAGTGTAGACATACCCTATGAGAGCACAAGTAAGCACAAGTAGCACCCTGATAGAATTGTTAACCTTCCCCCCCCCCCGCCCCATAAGAGTAACCCTAATAAATGAGCATACCCCAGAGTATTGGGCAAATCTGGTAACAGGAGATTGCACTTTCTAACCAATTGCTAGAGCTAAATATTTATAACTGATTCTTCCAAAATATTAAGGCTTATTCAGTGCCCTCCATTCAATACCTTTTTGGATCTATAGTCACAAGACTCTCAATTTTGGGGAGAGTCCTAGATAAGCTCATGGCAATGATGATGGCGTTCATGATCCCTTCCACTGGAAACAATGAGGGCCGTAAAGGAACATGAAAACCAATATGTGTCATCATGAGACAAATTACAAGGGTCTCCTCCTTTCTAAGTCTTGCTCTTACATTGACACACTCAAGTTATTTACCCTTTCTTAACATCAGAGATGGAGGCATGGTTGGTCAGCCCTAGTGGTCAGAGATCAGGAAGAACAGTGGGGGTCAGAGACAGAACCAGCAACCAGAAATGAGGAACAAGGATCAGAGCCAAAGTCTGACAGAATGGACCTTTGTTCACACCTTACACACTCTTTTAATACTGTTTCTGCAAAGTATGCCTTGTAAACAATGTCATCAAACAGGAAGGGAAACAAAGGTAGCTCAACCAGGTTAGCAGAAAGCAGCAGGGAACATCTTTCCATGTGTACGGCATGTACTGATTCTCATCAGGAAATGCTTTTCAAGAGGATTGACACTATAAAAAGGAGGATCAAACACCCCTGCCTGCCCATCATATCACAACATCAGGAGAAGGGTTCTGATGGAAGATGTTTGGTCAATAAGCCTGGTAAAAGCATATCGTGAAAAATGTTGCTTGAGTTTGATTGTTAAGGACTTTTCTACACATACAATGGTGCAGCTGTAGCGTTTAGTGAATATGCTACCTATGCCAACAGAAAATCTTCTTCCAGTGGCGTAGGCTACTTCACTTCCATGAGAGGCAGTAGTTACCTTCGCAGGAGAAGCCTCCCATCAATACAGTATGGTCTATACCTGGAATTAAGTCAGCACAATGGACTTTCCATGCCCCTGAATGAAATAGTTATATTGACATAAGTTTGTCATGTAGACACCTAAGTTAGACACCAGTATCACTTTACCTATATTTCTTTGTAAAGCTTTTATGTCTCATTATTTGTACTCTCTTGAAATCTCTCTCACTGTAGCTAACAAACTTGTTTCATTAGTTGATCTAATCCAGTGTGTTTAAACTGAAGTGTTTGGGAAAAAATTGTTGTGCATATTATTTCTATTAAAGACATAAGGAACTTTTATTAAAAAAAAACTTGTATTGTCCAGAAGAGGGCTGGGCAGCACAAGATATACTTTTCTTGAGGAAAAGTCTAAGACTGGGAGTATGTTGGGGGTCATCCTACAGTATAACCCAGTCTGATAAGACCCAAGGTGTAGCTAGCTGGCTGCAGCATACACAGAGATGTGCATGCTGGAGGTTGTTTGTGAGCAGTCCAAGCTATAGGCTACAGAAGCAAAGAAGTATAAAGGGCATTCCAGCATAGAGTGCCTGGGAAACACAGTAATTCATTAGTCTGGATTGTACACTGGAATGATTAGCCAAAGTAGAGAACTGAGCAGGGTAGAGACAAGCCAGGAGCAGGACAAAAACAAGTCCGGCGCCGGAGCACTCATAGCAGTGGGCATAAACAGCCAGCAACCTCCTGCTGCTGTGTTTAAGCAGGCCTACTGGTTCCCCTCAGGCAATCATATGGATCGGCCGATCAGGTGATTTTGCTGTAGCTCACCTCTGTTTATTAATCAGCCAGGAGACTAAACTAGCTAATCGCAGGCTCAGCTGCAGGCCTTCATTCCTGCGACTTCCTTTTCCAGTCTGAGAAGTATATGGATAATGCTTGATCCATCACAACAATTAGCTCATGTTTGTGAACTGCAAAAATGGACCAAAAGGCACACAAACCCCTCCCTTGACCAGGAACACATGCTGTATCTAGGGGAAAACAGATGATGCAGTCATATCCTACAATGATGCTACATCTTACTACAGTGGCTAAATATAAACGTATCCATTAAGAAACAAAGAATGTAGGCCGTGGTGGACAAGAGAGCCTCTCTGGGCTGGATCCAGCCTGCCAAGTGGGTTGATCTGGCCCACGGCTATCCTGCCACTCCCCCAGGTCAATCAAGACATGGGGATGGAAGAATGAGCAAAGTCTCCTCCACCCACCAGGGGCACACAGTTCCTAGAGTGAACCACCATCTGTTTACTCTAGGCACAGTGTGCGCTTGCAGGGTGGGGGGAGGGGCAAGAGACTTCACGTGCTCCCCTGTCCCCAGGCCCTGATTGGCTGGGGGGAGTCACAAAGTCTCCTCCCACTTAGAACTGCTGGCAGTTCACTCTAAATGCCTCACACCCCTTGCAAAGGGGGGCAGGGAGCAAAGATTTCACATGCTCCCCCACCTCCTGGCCAATCAGGGACTGTGGACGGGGGGAGCATGGAAGTGTGCTGGCTCCGCCTCTTCAGCCCAAAGCACCACCCCTTTCAGGGCAGTCTGGGCTTACTTCAAAAATTTGTGAAGTGGCCCCCTTCTAAAATTATTGCCCAGCCCTGATGTAGGCCATACTTACAGGATGGGGAACTCTAAAGAGAATTTTAGGGGTCATGGAGGATAATCAGTTGAATTTGAATTCCAGTGTCATGCTGTAGCCAATAGGACTGCTGAGATCCTGTGATGTATAAACAAGGGAATCTTTAAAGCAACAGGAAGATATTACTCCTGGATTTGGCACTAGTGTAATTGCTACTTTAATACTGTATCAAGAACCAATTCAAGAAGCATGCTGGCAAACTGCAAACAGTTCAGAGCAGAGGCAAAAGAACGATTAAAGGACTGGAAACACGTTATAATGATAGAGCCAAGGAACTCAATCTGTTTAGTTTAGCAAAGAGAAGATTAAGGGGTGATTTGATCACAGTTTATACGTGCCTACATGGGGAACCAATATTTGATAACAAACTCTTAATATAGCAGAGAAAGGTATAACACAATACATTGGCTGGATGTTGCAGCTAGACAAATTCCGACTGGAAATAAAATGCAAAATTTTAACAGTGACCGTGATAAACCAATGGAACAACTTACCAAGGGTCATGGTGCATTCTCCATCACTGATCATTTTTAAATCAAGATTAGATGTTTTTCTAAAAGATCTGTTGTTGTCCAAAAACATTAATTGGGAGAAGTTCAATAAGGTCAGACTAGATGAGGACAGAGGCCCCTTCTGGCTTTCTAATCTATGAATATACACAAAAATGTTGAAGTGCAACTGAGAGACTAACCAAGTGGACATGCTCTGAAGCAAGCAGCTATATTGCCAAGTACCCATTCATGTAGTCATATGACTCTAGAATAATTCTGCTTCCAAGAGTATGTCGACACTACAGAGTTTTTTCGGAAAAACTGCCTTTTTTCTGAAAAAATCTTCAATGATGTCTACACTGCAATCGTGTACTTCCAAAAGAAAATCGAAAGAACAGAGAGTTTTTTCCGACATGGTAATCCTCATTCTACAAGGAAAAAGCCTTTTTCCGAAAGAGCTCTTTTGGAAAAAGGTGTGTGTGGATTGGGAAGAGGGAATTCTTTTGAAAGAAGAGGAAAGAGGAAAAAGCAGAGGTGCCCTGGTGGCCACTCCATCCATAGAAATTACAGCTGAGACCAGTGAATTCATTTCACATGGACCACTGAACAGCCATCAGAGAACACAGTTCAGTCATTGTGAACCTGGGTTGGATTCACACTGGCAGTTTACAATAGAAGTGAAAAACTCTAATCTATCAGTACCCCCTCTGAGCTTTGTAACTGTCTACATTGCAGAGTTTTTTCAGAAAAACAGCCATTTTTTCCAAAAAACTTCACTTATGTCCACACTGCAATCATGTTCTTTTGAAAAAAAAAATCGAAAGAACAGAGGGGGTTTTCTGACATTGGTGAACCTCCTTCTATGAGGAAAAGCCTTTTTCCAAAAGACCTCTTTTGGAAAAATGCCTGGGTGGATGGGGAAGAGGGAGTTTTTTCGAAAGAAGAGGAAAGAGGAAAAAGCACAGGTACCCTGGTGGCCACTCCATCCATCGAAATCACAGCTGAAATGTGAGATAGTGTCCATTCAGTGTGGATGCTATCTTTTGAAAAAGCAGATCACTTTTTTGATGTGCTTTTGCAGTGTGGACGCTCTCTTTTGGAAGAAGTTTTTCTGGAAGATCTCATCCAAAAAAACTTCTTCTGAAAGAATCCTGAAGTCTAGACAAAGCCCAAGTCTTCTACACAGACTTAAAGTCAGACCTACAGGTAGTTTTATAGGTCAGTCAAGTTCTTACACTTTTCCAGTGGGACCCAAATGCTCAAGGAAACATTCATGAGCAGCTTGAAACCCACAAGTGATATGATTTGCCCCAGGCAAATAGAAGCGCTGCTCACAGACAGCCATGAGCTAGAGCAGTGGTCCCCAACGCGGTGCCCGCAGGTGCCATGGCGCCTGCTGGGGCATTTATCTGTGCCCGCCTAGTGACCAGGGCTGGCTCAAGCCATTCTTGCACCCCGGGCTCCAGGCGCCTGGCGCATGCACGGCCCCCGCCCTCGGCATGCGGTGCATGCGCGGTGCTGCCCCCAGGTGCACAGCACATGCATGGCCCCCACCCCCAGACACGTGGCACATGCGTGGCCCCCGCCCCAGGCGCACGGCGCATGCGCAGTGCCACCCCTGGGCACGCAGCACATGCGCGGCCCCGCCCCCGGGCGCCTGGCAGCCCCAAAAGGTTGGGGACCACTAAGCTAGAGCTTCAGATCACATCTGAGATATTACTTAATGATTCTGGGCTGCTCACCTGACATTCCAAAAAGAAACACCAAAAATGGAAAATAATTAGACAGAGCTACCTGAAAGGAAGCTCAAATAAAAAAGATAAACAGAAGGCTTTGTCTTCAAAGCCTCAAAGAATCTCTCAGCATTTTTTAAAAATTAGAAATAATTCAAGCAAGAAGAACATTTTGCTTACAAAGCTACAGAATCATGTCAGAGACAAGAAGGGGAGATGGAAGGAGGAACTGCAGCAACAGCTGCCAGAGATGTTCTTCCCCATCAGCAGTTAAAAAAGCCACTGACGTTTGGAGGGAAGTACTGACCATTTTACACCACCTCATCACTGGATAAGCATGCATGACACACCAATGAGACTGAAATTTTAGCTCTGATAGTCCTGTCAGGTTGTATGCTGGGAGCACAGATCTACTAATAGACGTCTCTTACATTTTACAGTATCTATCTTTGGAGAATCCCATTTCCTTTCCTAATTCATTTCTTTACTTTTACTTTTTTACTAAGAGTTTGTTTCCCCTCACGATGCAGAATACACACAGAGCATTAACAATAAATCTTATATTTATATAGTATTTTTCATCCAAAGGATCCCAAAGCACTTTAGGTAACATTTTGAAAAGTGCCTCAGTGATTTAAATGCTTGAGTCCCATTCACTTTCAGCGAGACTTAGGCTCCAAGGACACACAGGCTTTTATGAAAATTTTACCCTTTGTCACTTGGAAAATTACCCTGTACACATATAACACTGAACTTTGTCCACCTACCAGATAGAACACATGAAGCTTTATGCATTCCGCAGTACCATTGCATAGGCTTATCCTAACAATTATTCAGATAACATATGCACAGTTGAAGTCATTTAAAAAGTCAACATTTTTCCAACCATTACACTATAGTCACTACAGTTATCTCCTTTATGATGTATATGAGAAATCTGTGGTAATGGCATCAGTTCACAAATGCTGATATTTTTATTATTTTAAAAACAATATGACAATGCCCAAAAGGTACAGAAAAACTAGTTTCCCATCAAGTTGTAGACCAGAGTACAAACCAAGCCAAAGCTATTTATGGCACGTTGTCTCTTAAAACAATACTTTAACACTCTGTTGCGTTCCTAATACCACATTAGCAATCTTAGGCCATCATTAAAAGAATATTTTAAACATAGCTATTAAAATATAAATTTCAATCAACCTGTCTTTATCCATATAAAAAGGAATCTACTCGGTAAGTGCATAAAATATATTCTCAGTCATACAGGTGTATATATTCTAATTTGCTGGCAAACTAAGTTATCCCATCCATATATTGAACTTGAAAGGAAAAGAAGGAAACCAAAACACAAGATAAGGGTGAAAAAGAAAAGGGAGAGAAAAAGCACCCGTATGAATCGATTAGTTTCAAAGTCTCAGAAGGGTAACCATCTTAGTCTGCAACTTTAAAAACAACAACTAGTTCTATGGCTCCTTAGAAACTAACACAAATATATATGGTATCATGAACTTTTGTGGGTAAGACCCACTTCTTCAGATCCACTCTAACTCATCTGATGAAGTAGGTCTTACCCAGGGAAACTCATTATCCTATATATTTTTGTTAGTCTCTAAGGGTATGTCTACAAAACCAGGTTATTTCAAAACAAGTTATCTTGAAATAACAACTCCTGAAATAACTATTTTGAATTAAGCTAATTCATCTCTACAAGCAGGAGTTATTGTTTTGAAATAACAAGCCCATTATTTTGAAATAACAGGTGTGGCAGTGTGGACGCTCACCTTGTTATTTTGAAATGCCCTCGGATGCCATAGAACTACTCTTTCTATTAGTTTCAGGTTTTCCATTATGTGTACCTATCAAGTATGGTTATGATTACAGTTAGTTGGGAATCTTTTATTAATTTTTTTATCTGAAAAATTTTTCATTGGAGTCAATTTAGATACATTTTTTATAAACTTTTTTTGAAAATAGTTTCAAATGTTATTGAAATGAAATGTATGATATTTTCTAAATGAAATTCCAGTTTTCCACTTTACAAAAATTTTAAAATTAAACTGAATATAGTAAAAAAGGCTTTTTAAAAGAAAGAAGTTTAAACTATCAAAACAAAAATGTTTTAATTCACCTGAAACAATTATTTTTTCCAGATTTTTACTTCATAAAAATTAGAGCAATTGTTCCAAGTTGCATCAGGCCACATTCGGCAATTATGGAAACTGTCCTTTTTTCTCCTTTTTCTCCATGACAAATGAGCATGCAGAATCTATTGTCTGAGTGCATGGGCTTGAATCATCACTGTCAATTTTGTACTCCATGAGGCACTCAGTGCACTGATGAGTTTAGTATAAGAACATAGATGGATGGATAGGTGGCCTTTCCAATGTATCAGCATTATCTCTATACATATAAGCTATCTATGGTAATGACAGTTCTATATTGTACTATCTTCAACAGCCACAGGAAAGTGGACTTTGAGGAAGTCAAGTTGTACATTTGAACCTGGATTTTGGATTATTATTAGGAATATTAGATACAGAGATATGCCTCAGAGCCATCTCTAGTCCATATACAGAATATTTTAGGGATATGTTACAAGGAAGTGATTGAGTGATTACACTTAAGTAGGTTATAGAGACTATTTGTTTAGTTGCTTACAACTAGCCATATGCTCAGTAAAATCTATTTGGATTAAAATTTTGAATAAGACAAAAAATGTGAAGCAGAAACTATTTTTTACTTAGATTATTTACATTCTCCAGGGAATTGTTATTCCACTGCGCCCAGTGAATACATTTTAGTATTGTGTGGAAGGGGGAGAAGAAATTCATAACAAGGATGAAAATGACTTTTTTTTAGTTTAAATTTGAACAAAATAATTTAGTTGATTACAAATGGAGTTTTATGTTGCAAATTTATTATGAAAAAAATTAGACTTTCCATATGTGACTCCCTAGTTATACAAGGAGAAATATTTGATTTTTGTAGGCTATCAATAATTGTATTTCATCGGCTGAAAATCACCAACTGATTTTAGCTGAAGGCAAGGTTATTTTATCATCCTTGATATGGGGCAATCAGCCATCACAAAACAATTCCTGTGAGTAAACAATATAGTTAGAGACTTGCAAACAATAATAGTATCACGTATGAAAGAAAAAGTAACCAAAGGCATCTCTAGATGAGCCAAACCTGTGTTATGCTTCCTACTGAGTTGTTGTATTTTCATATTCCCTCCTTTTTAAACAAAGCCACATGTTCAGGCAGCTGATTAGGATCCTTTTAAATTTCAATTTGAAACTAATATACACACTCCTGTGTCTGTTTTCACACTTCAGACCCTCTATGCAATTCAATTCACACACAGACCACAAAAGAAATAACAAAATTTGGTAAAAAGAAAAAAAATTCTATAATTTCTTTTTTAGATTAACAAAGTTATCCAACTGAGGATATACACATCTCTTAACTTAAAACTCTCTGGTTACTAAAATGACATGCATTTCAAATATTCATTTCGGACAAGGTCTGTCTATAGACAATAATAGGTCAAAATCCTCAGCTGAAGTAAATGAGCAAATGTCAAAGTTTATTGAGCTATGGTGATTACCACAAATATTTGTCTAGGCTCAACATTTAGAAACAATTATTACATGATAATTAGAAAATTCTTTTCCAAACAGAGAAGAAATTGCTGGACAGTTACTGCCTGAGATGCAATTTAGTGTTTTCAGTTTAAGTTTTACACATCAGTTAATACCAATGAATATGCATATGGAATGAAATTCACCCCTGCACAAGGGCTCTAAGACTTATGCATTGCTTAAGTCCTACTTAATTCTCCTATATCAGGGACTTTTGCCTTCCCTCTATAAAGGATGAATGTCAACATTAAAGAATTCTTAACACTATCCCAACATCATATTAATGTAAAGAATTGAAATAGGTTATATAGCAACAAATGTGGCATCTTTGAATATTCAGAATTAGTGCTGGTTTGAAAAAATTGACAATTTTTCCCTGTAAGTAAAAGGTCACTTTATCAAAACCAAAATATTTTGCAGAGAATATTTTGTCTCAGAAATTTTTTAAGGGCCAAGATGGAATTTCTAGGCACAGAGAAGGGCCACAGAATAGTCCATGGCCTGATGATTAAGGTATATCCAGGAGATGCAGTTTCATGTCCTTGCTGTGGCTGGGAGCAGACATTTTAACTTGGTTCTCCACATCCTGGCTACATCCTAACCATCATACTATTGGCTGTTCTGGAATGGATTTGTCTCTTTCTCTCTCACTATTTTTTTTTTTAAACAAAACAGTTCCTCAAGGTTTCATTTCTTTTCTGATGTGGAACAAAAATAGATTTCTAACCCTTAATTCTTTTCATAAAATGGAATTCTTGTTTTCTGGTCAGCCCTATTTAGAACTGCCATTAATTTCTCTGCTGTTATGGGTATGCAAGATTGGGCCCAGTATATAAATCATCATTTTTCACCACTGAATTCTAGATTCCTTTTAAGCACTGGTAAAAGTTTAAACACTCTTTGGGAAATTTCAATGTACTTGGTTATTTGAAAGACAGATATGATTCTGAGTCCTATTATGTTTATAATCAGTCAGTTCAATTGGCGCAGTTGTATTTCCTCTGTCAGAAATGTCAGACTGGATTTATAAAAAAAGCATCTTTAAACAAAAAAGATCCTATCTACTCCCTTCCCGGCCCTCAACTCTGTACCAACAATTAATAGTAACCTTATAATTCATGAACAAGACAGGCAGTGAAATAAAAGTTCTTAAAATTCCACAGTGAAGTGGAGCAGTAAAATCAAACACAGCAGAGAGTATAGAATTTCTGGGAGCAGATAGGGGAGTACTACAAGGATACCACAAAAGGTAGTGTGGTAATTTCCATGTCCCTCACTTTCTTTCTTTTCTTTTTCTTTTAAACACACCAAAACAAAACTGACATTATTGTATATTATTGTGGGTAGTCACACAATATTTAAGGCTTAGTAGTAGTTTCAATTTAATTAACAAAATTAATTAGGATTTCTTCTAAACAATTCAATGTTCATAGTGGAACAAATTCAGAGGTCATTTGTAAGGAAGTATACCTAAGAATACCTTAATCTCATACTTCCATAGGTCCATTTATGTCTGCTAATATTATGTGAGGAAATATTGTCTAAACTGGTGTAACTTGCATGCTAAGCAGCCAAAAGAAGGTGTAAAAATATGCATCTCAAAGTAGGGAGTGATCTACATGCATTCTTATACCTTCCAGTTATTTCTCTTTCCTCCTCTTTGGCTGTTCATCCTAAGAATTTTTACACCAACCTTAGCCTCAGTGGACCAAAATCAAAGGGATCAGAAACAGCACAGTTAGGTGTCTTCACTACAGGGCTTAATCTGAAATAAGCTATGCAAATTGAGCTACGTCAATTGCATATCTTATTTTGAAATAGCTTATTTCGAAATAGGGCACTCTTTCTCCAACTTCCCTTATTCCTCGTACAATAAGGGTTACAAGAGTAGGAGTAAGAAGTCCTCCAGTTTGACAGTATTTTGACACTATTTCAAAATAACTGCCTGCTGTGTAGATGCAGACTAAGTTATTTCAGAATAGTGCTAGTTATTTTGAAATAGTGTTGCAGTGTAGATGTACCCTTATAAGTTATCTAAATGGTGTTAATCATTGGCCAGGTATACATTAGAACAGTGTTGCCCAAACTTTTCCTCCCATGTCCCCCTTATCAGTAATGGTTTGTCTGGGCTGGCCGGAGGAGGCTGCTCAAGTTGGCAAGAGAGAAGCCATGCGGTAATGGACCTCAACAATCTGACGGAGCACAACTCTCTTCTCACAGTCTTTATACATCCATACAATTTACACTCATTTAAAAAGAGGCAAACACAATAACAAAAAAGGCCATTCAAAAGAGGGAAGGTTGAAAGTGTGTTTCAATATAGTCCAGCTAATAAAGTTAAAAATGAACAGTGAGGTGCTCTCTCTGCCATGTAACTTTCACCCAGCATGACTAACCCACTCAAAATAACCTTATTAAAAATAAATCCTATTTAACCTCCGAAAGAGACACTCAGTTAACATACTCAAATGTGTGTTACAATTACTGTCACACTGGCCTTCCTCCTCTGCTACCCCAACAACATACCATTGTGTTTCTGCTCCTGCAAAACTCCAGCCCTTAATTACTTACTCTGAATAGAAATACTCTGTACTCCTGGGGTTTCTATTTGTTCAGAGCACTTTAAGGACCTAGAAACTCTAATCATCCATTTTAACTTTTTTTTTTTACATTTATTCAATGGCGCTGAAAGTATTTTTAGGGAGGAGGTGCTGAGCTGCACCCCCAAACCTTTTTGCACCTGTTCCTGCCCCAGATTGGGGTCACACCTAGGGTTGTCAACTCTCCTGGACCAGATGCCATTGCTGCTAATGGCGTCCAGTCCATATGGTCCATGAGAGTTGGCAACTCTGCCACAGCTGGAAGTGGTTGCAGAACCCCAGGCTGGTGGCAGGACCCAGAGCAGTAGCACAACTTCCAGGACCAGTGGCCAGGACCCCCAAGGATGGCGGGCTGCAGAGCCTGTGGGGACAGCAGGTGGCAGGCCCCAAGGAGTGCTGAAGCTGGTGGGGCCAGCAGAATCCCAACGGGGCTGCCCAAGGGCCAGGACATGGGGCTGGTGGAGGCAGCCAGGTGGAAAACCTGGAGGTGCTGCAGCACCTGCCATACCTCTACTTCCTGGGTCTGTGTATTTATTTGAAACCAAATCCTAATACCAACTTTTAAAAAAATCTCCAGATTGCAGAAAGATTTCCAGCCCCAATTCTTCCTTCCTTCCTTCCTTCCTGAGGGGGTTGTGTAACTGTCTATTTATTTTAATCTATTTTACATCCTCACTCTGAATTATTGCCTTGAAATGTTATCCTGACAAATTTCTAGTCCTACAAAGACTTACATTTAGGCACTGTTTGGCTATTGAAATAAGCGAGATTACTTGAACAGTGTGTTTAAAAATAAGTATGTGATTAAATTTTTGCAGGATTTCAGCCAAAGAGACTTTTATTAGAAAATAATAAAGAGATCTAGTTTCACATTAACTCCACGGGACAAATTTTACCCTAGGAGATACATATGCATTTCTTAATAGGAGTAATGCAACCCGTGTGTAGATGATTACATTCTCCCCTGCCCCACCAGATTGGTCTGGGATTTAGATGGGAGCTGGCCTACAGCGTTGTTTAGTACTTCCTCAAAAAAAAAACCACAAGGAGGGATTAAATCCACCAGCCAGATCTTGACTATATCATGAAGAACTAGAAATCCATACACCCCGTCAGTCTGCAGAGGACAGATTCGGGGGTAGGGCAGAAGCTCAAGCCTGAGGCGAGGCGCTGGAGGCATCTTGGTGAGATTATATAAAATATGGGGTAAATTAGATACATTTGGATTAAACTGTTGAACTTTTTCTGATTTGACAATCTGTACTCTTGTGAGAACATGGATGCTTTCCACTATACTTTAAAGTACACTATATTATTAATTACATATCAGTTTTATTTCATTTAATGGGGAGATCCTAATAAAATTGTACTGGCAGATTATACTGCAAGATTAATGTTCTAGACTAGAAATAGATTTCTTACACAGATACCATTATTAACAGTAACATTACACATTGTTAAATCATGGCCTAAATTGGCGCAGTTAAAATACATGAAACACATGTGTTTTTTAGCTCTCTGACACCGGGATTAGCTATAAAGTTTTAAAATAATGACAAGGACATTAGGGAATGCTTCAAAAGAGGCAGCAATAAAGTTGTAAAAAGCCTAGTGGTATATGCTTTTGGACGGCTTAATATCTGAAATTTCTCTGCTTCTCCCCCAAATATCTGTGAAATGGAAAGGTGGGGGAAAACAGAAAGGAAAGAAAGAATAGGTAAGGTCATGAGTCATATTCTGATTTGATTTTTTATAATTAATAATCCTACCTTTATTCCCCAGATATATTCTTCACATGCATTTGGTGCATGGCATTGTCCTTAAAAAGAATAATCTTTAAAAAAATATGCACCCTGGCTTTAATCATTTTCCACAGCAGAGCTTCAATGCCTGGGTATGTGAATCCAGGTTTTATTCATAATCATTGGTATTCCATTGACAGACTAGGTAAGGTATTTATGTCTGACATCCGATTGACTAGGTATTTTGTCTTTACTGGAGAGTAGGGCACTGACACTGCCTGGATTCATGCAAAGAAAATTGATTCAGCTCTTCATTTTGGTGCCTGAAAAACTACTGCCTTCACTTCATTGGTTTTGCACTTTTAAGAGAAAAAAATAAGGGAATAAAGTAATCCTACTGTTGTGAAGATTACAAGGCTCTTTTCTTATTCACCCCATCTTCCCTCTGCCCTCCCCCCCACCAAAATGGACTGCTGTTTTAAAAGTGCAGCACACATTTATATTCTCTGTTGACTACAAAAATCCTCCCACTGAGTTCAATCAATTGCAAACCATCCATGGATGTCAAGAGCACAGGATCAGGACCTAATGCTCTATTCTGTAGTACTAGAGACATGAAGGGGATGCCTTTAAAACTAACCAACCAAAAATGAGTAAAAACAAGCATCTGTGGAACACTATTGTTTTCTATAGAACAGTGGAGGCACGGGAGAGCAAACAATGTAAAACAGGGAGCGGGTTTTCCCTTGCATGCCTTACAATAGATGTGGTTCTGTAAAAAAAGAATAGGTAGAAAGATAAGACATGCATGCCTGATGCTGAAGAAAAGACTGTTTGTACCCAGTGCACTGGAGAAATTGTTCGAGAACAGTTCAGCCATGTCAAAATATGACCCTGTACTGTTGCCAAGGTCAAACAGACCCATAGTCATCTGCTGAGTAAGTGCTAGTCAGAGAGGTCAAAGCTACTTGTGAATTATATTCAACTTATATACCTGATTATTTTCTCCAAGATTTCACAAAACTTTTGGCACATGTCTGCTAACATCTTAGACATGACATAGAAGCCAAACTTTTTGCTGACAAAGCAAGATTCTGAGGTGATATTAACCCTGTGCAAATACCAGCATAGAGCCTATCCACAGCTTAAGATCTCGATATATGGCTGAAGTGGAACTTGCATGGTACATGGATTCTGCACAAGGTTGAATTCCTCATTCTATCACACACATCTAGGACCAGGTGGCACAAAATACTCCAAAAAGGGGGGGAGGGGAAATGGACCCATGACCCTATTCCCTCTCCAACTAGTGGAGCACTGTGACTATAAGGGCTGATTGAGCTCATAATGACTAATGCACCTCACCTTGAGGATTATTGAAGAAAGTAAGAAAAGGCGGGCAGAGGAGAAGAAATAAATCCCAATTTGACCATAATTTCCCCCACCCAAATGTCAGGAAATACAAACCATTTACATCAGAATCCAGCATCATCTCTGGAGGCAACTCTAATGTTTACACAGAAGGGAGGGGGGAACTTTTAAAAGTTTCATTTCCAGGGAAATTCATTATACACATGCATCCTGCAAGTCATTTTACAAGATAAATAAATAAATAAAAAGAGAGAAAATGATGGCATTAAGGCGTAGTTTAAATGCCTGATGGTAGTTACTCTTCCACTCAAGTAATTCCCACTGTTAGCTTGGTCTGTTGACATTAATTGACACATGATATTGAAAAGCAGTTTCAAACATCTGCCAAGTAATTATATTATTTTTCAAATACCATGCTAAAAATCACTGATTTCCAACAGCGATTTTAGAGTAGTGTTCTATTTAACTGCTAACTCAGAGTATTCTGGAGATTGTATAAAAATCACAGAGGAGTGATGTTATAAAAAGTAGTTTCCAACACCAAGAGCTTGATCTGATCTTTAACATGGGAAGCACATATTGCCATGTTCTTTGTAAAACCAGTTCTTGCCAATTTTCATGTGTTGCAGTCCTTCATATATAAAAGGAATCTGAAAAATCTTTTTATTGAAATTTTAAATGGAAATTTTGGGGAGGGGTTTCTCCCATCTTCTGGTAAACTTTGCTCAAGAGCAATAGCTGATTATAGAATATACTGTGAAACAGAGTCACATGTTTGCATGTGTAAGGGGACTATTGGCCCCTCACTAAAACTCAGGGGGGAGGAGGCTTTGGATGGTTAGCTTCCATTATTAAAAGGAAGGGTCTTTTGAGAAATCAGCATCCTGAGACTGACAGCCCCTAGGAACAATGGAGAGAAGCCAGTGCTCCAGGTCAGCCTGATTGACAGGATGGGCAGCCCAATGAGGAAGTGAGGAATCTGGGGAAGAGCCCTGTCCTTCTTGGCCCTGTGTGAGCTGGGTTTTGCCTGGGGCTATGTCTACATGACAAAGAAAAGTTGGGTGTGTATTTGCGCATCTTTTTCCACTTTTCTTCCCAAAGAGGCTTTTCTGACATTTGACCCATCTATACGGCACCATATATCGGAAAAAAACCCCTCCTTTGGAACATTCTTTCTTCATCATAGAACGAGGTTTACAGGGATGCTGAAAAAACGCATCTGCTTTTCCGAAATTTTTTTCTGAAAAGCAGGCACGCTCCTTGGATGCAGTGGTATCAGATGTATCCTGGAAAAGCTCTGCAGTGTAGACATGGTCTGGGTCAGACTGAGTGGGACCGAGCTAAGGAGAAAACACATGCCTGTGCTGAACTGGGGAGGGGAGGAGAACTGAAGTCACACACCCTGAACCACAGCACAGAGCAGGGCCATGCTGGGAGCAGGGCTACAGTCTGGGAAGCGGCCCAGGAGCTGGAGGTAGTGCAACAGAGAGTGGAGCTGGGCCTGGCTGCTTTACATTTTTCAATTACAAGTGGTTTCAAGAACTCTTCTATTGTAACAAGGACTTTTCATTGCTTTCATTGCTGTGCCAGCCAAAACTTACTCTTTGAAAATGTGTTTGCATATGTATTAGAACTATAGCTTTTGTGCAAGGAAGTTGTTATCTTCCATACAGAGTGATCTGATTGAGTTAGAGAGAGGAATGAGTAGTGCAAATACTCAGGATATTCTTGCTCATCATTATCCAACTTATCCAATTGTGAGCATCTTCTGGCCCCAACTGAAACATAATGGAGCTAAGGGGGCTCAGCATCCTACAGTATAATTATAATTCCCCAATACTGTGTTCCTTTACCAGGAACAATGAGTTCAAGTGTTAACAGAGCTTCAGACACTTTCAGAACTCCAGCTAGAACACAGTTCTGCACACCAGTTGACAGTGCAAGCTATATCTGCAGGCACAGCACATCTGGTCTGTTGTTGCACCTTAGCCCTCCTACTATACATGATCATCATCATCATCATCAACAACCATGGGCTCAACTCCCGTTGGTGTCCGATACCTCCCTCACTATTTCCTTCCATCTTTCCCTGTCCAATGCGGAGTGGCTTAGTTTCTGTAGACTAACTGTAGACTAACTCCACATCAATCTACTATATCATCTACGCATTCTCTGTGAGGCCTCTCCTATTCGAACCATCCATTATGCCGAATACCAAGTCTTGACTTTTCGCTCATCATTCATTCTGCAGATATGCCCAAATAGCTGTAGCTTCCACTGTATAACCTCCTGTAGTATTCTCTTTTGGCTGTATCTTCCTATATGATTCCTCGTTGGTGACCTTCTGCATCCATTCTATTCTCAGGCTCTTTCTATAACAACTCCTCTCAAATCCCAATGTCTTCTCATAAAACATGCCATCGGGGAAGTCATGTGAATAGTCTATCCCATGTGTTACATGCACTGCATAGAGGCTGCTCACAGTTGTTGTCCTTGCTCTCAGAGGGCACGTCTACACAGTATCCTAAACTTGAAACAAGATACACAATTTGCACTATGCAAATTGTGTATCTTATTTTGATTCTATTTCGAAATAGCTTATTTTGAAATTTGGCGCATCTACACAGTGCCAAATTTTGAAATAACACACTCTTTCGAGACATCCCTTAACCCTTGTGGAATGAGGGTTACAGGGATGTCGAAACAGCACCCCCATTATTTCAAAAAATATTTCGAAATAATGAGCGGCTTATTAAGATGCGGGGCAGCTATTTCAGGATACTTCTGGTATCCCAAAATAGCTATGTAGTGTAGATGTACCCAGAGAGAGCAGGGATTGTTTCCTCAAAATATCTTCATACATGTTGCTGTAAGGGAAGAGGGGGTAGGTAAGGGAATACACCTTTCTCCATAGCCCATGGAACAGGCTGCACAGTTCTAAAAGATACGCCCGGCCTGTGTAGTCCCCTGAATGCATGGATGCTTTTAGACTCCATCCTTGAGACACTGCAGTGCCTCCCAGAGAATGCACTGGGGCTGCAACTGGCTCTGCATTGTCCTCCCCACAAAAAGCATTGCCCTAAAAGCACAGTCCAGCTTTTATGTTCTAGATGCCTCACAAAGTCATTATTCCCACAGGGCTCTGGCCTTATATAAGACTCTATAAGAGTCTTTTGCAAATGCCTTTGGGTTTTGCCCGTTTATTGAGGGTTTTATATCAAGTACTCATCTTAGCAATTCAATAAAAATGCCCATTAACCACTTTTGCCACAAGAGTATTTAACAGTGGGTTGAGTATTAAAGGTACTCTGAGATGCCCATGTGCCATTTGCATAAAGGTTTAAACAGATAAACACTACTTTCTGCATGGATAGTTTTATATTCTTGGATAATTCATCAATTAGGAACACAAAATTCAGGGAAACTAGCTGGGTCATAGCCAGTCAATAGTTTGAAGTCCCTCATGTATGTGGTATCTAGAGTTTACCTCGTTGCTATTGAGTGGCCTGAAGTGTGTAATTCATTGGTAGTCTCAGGCCATTTCCTCATCTATATCACAAAACCCATCATTACAACTGGTATCCTGCTGGCAGCCTTAGCAGAGAAACCAAGAACTAAGTAGAAATGCAGAATGAACCTCCAACACAGTCAGGGTTGAAGGCACAGTGGAAAGGTTGCAAGGAGGGACTTGCATTGTCTCTTCCTGCATTTTATCCTTTTACTGGATAAATAAAATGCTTCATTCTTCAGATACTAATACTTTATTTAAAAAGTTTTTTGACAAATTAAGTATCCTCCTATAGCTTTCCACATTCTTATACTTGTGTGTCCCCTGAGGACCAGAGACAAATTTCCATGTTGATTTGACCTTGGAAAGCTTTTTAGGGACTTGTTCTCTTTCTTTCTGTTTTTAAGGATAATGTTAATGTCATTTGCCGTGACTGGACAAAGTGTTTCAATCTCTGTTCTTGGACACAATATGTATCTGCAAGGAAGAATCTGACTTATTGATAAAGCTTCTGATCTTAATATAATTGCTGGTGTGGGGGATGCATTAGTAATTTCTTTTTAAAAGAATAACTAATATTTCATTAGCCAATGTTACATTTTAAAAGACATAAGTACAGTTGTAGTAACAATATCATAGCATCTAGGAACCCTAGCCATGAACCAGGATACTATTGCCCTAGGTTTTAATGACTGAAATTATATGGGTGGTCAAAAGAACTTGTCATTTTAACTCTGTTTCACAATTCCCCTAATGGATAGAAGCACCCTGTGTATGCCACCCTATTGTTTTGCTTATTGGTTGTAAAATATCCATATAAGGCCATCTATATACCACACACTGCTACGTTTTTTTAATCTAGTTCCATAAAATAAATCAGATAAGAAAATCAAATTTTTCTTCAGTAATGCATCTGGCGATCATACAGGATGGCAAAATTACAGTACTGTATAAGGTATGACATGTTAGGTGCCTAATATCTTTGAGAGGGAGAAAGTTACCACTCTTTGGGTGTGTCTAAACTACATGGCTCCGTCAACGGAGCCATGTAGATTAGGCAGGACGGCAAAGGGAAATGAAGTGGCGATTTAAATAATCGCCGCTTCATTTAAATCAAAATGGCCGCTGCGCTGTGCCGATCAGCTGATTGTCGGCTCAGCGCGGCAGTCTAGACAGGAATCTGCCGACCCCAGAACCCTTCATCGGCAGATCCTGTAAGCCTTGTTTCACGAGGCATAAAGGATCTGCCGACGAAGGGTTCTGGGGTCGGCAGATCCCCGTCTAGACTGCCGCGCTGACCTGACAATCAGCTGATCGGCACAGCACGGTGGCCATTTTGATTTAAATGAAGCGACGATTATTTAAATCGCCACTTCATTTCCCTTTGCCGAGTAAACTAATCTACATGGCTCCGTCGATGGAGCCATGTAGTTTAAATATACCCCCAATGTAAAGTAATGCCTTCTGTCAGCATTTGTAAGTAATCTCTGAAGCATTCTCAACAGAAGGTTGATATACCTGATATGTTTTTATGTATCCATCTAATTTGGGATAGAAAGATTTTGGACTGAAACTAAATATGAAAATTTGTCACTAAAATGTATCAGTGATATGTTGTGGTATGTATATATAGTTACATGTTCGGTATCTGTGATGAGCTAAACCAGATAAGATGTTAAATATACAATCTTGAACTGTATGTTGCAAGAGATTCCACTCATATCCCTATTTCTGTCAGTTGTAGCTTTGGTGGGAAATTAGAAGTTAATTTTGTCTTTGTCCTTTTGTCTTTTTCCTTATCAGTATTGCCTCCAAGGCATGCTAAAGTATGCTCAAAGTGACCTTCAGTTTACTCATATCATCCTGACACAAAGTGATTTAGCCTCCATGCTTGTAATGTTCAGTATTAAACATAAGAAACACGTTCACTCACTAACAAATATACTGCACTGCATTCACACTAGAAACAGTTTTTCTGACCCATAAAATTTTGAGATTTTAAAGCCTTTTCTGTTCCACATCAGGATAATGACTGTTGACATTTTTATTATTATTTGCACAACACCTAACGGTATGCTAGGTACTTGAGAAGGTAGATACATAGTCAAGTTCCTGTCCCAAGATTCTTAAAAAAATCTAGAATTTGGATAAGAGATGGCACATAGGGACAAATGGGAAGAACAAAGTAGGGATGCACAGAGCTACATAAATAAAACCCTGCGGAGACTGAAGTTAGTGTGTAGCAAAAATCCCAATCTTGGGCATAACTTTCAGAATATCACTAGTCACATTGATTTCAATAGTCAAAACCCAAGACTATTAATTTCAGTGGGACGATTCATGTACTCACAACTATGTATGTGCATTGGGACCCCAGAGATCAGTTAAAGCTTCTTTTTTTTAAAAAAAAATTAATTAGTTCACCACTACTTATAGGCTCAATGGCAATGGGAGTCTTTAGAAAAAACTGCAGTGAAGTGTAAGTGGGAGTAGCATGGGAAAAAATGAAGAGATGATTGTAGGAGAGAGCACTAAGGGCAACACAGAGGCTGGTGTCAGTAGAGGAGGATCAGAGCTATGCCATGATCAGGCCAACTGATGGGAGAGTGGAAGGAGATGCAACTGCTCTGGGGCCCAGTGCTACAAAATTGCCCAGAGGTCTTGGTGGTGGCTGGAGTCCTGTGTGGCCCTTCAAATTCTTGCTGGAGCACTGTGTACACACCTGGGGCAGTGCTCTCCAGGCAGGGCAGATGGCTGCCTAGCTCCAGCCCTGTTCCTTCTGCCTGAGGGCCCGCTCCTTCCGGGGGCACAGAGCAGGTCCCCCTGCCTTGCCCAGGGACCCAGCAAGGCTGTTGGCCCCACTGACCCCAGGCAAACAGGAATAGACAGGAGCTGGACTAAAACCATCTCAGCCTCATGAACAGAGCAGTGCACAGGGTTTAATACAGTTCCTCTTGTTCAACTTAACCTGCTTTGAGCTTCACTATGGGCAAATGAACCATGGCAGCACTGGGAAGCTGTGAGCTCTCTCAAGTGCAGCAGCTGGCAGCGAGAGGCATGAAATTCAGCCCCTCAGTACTCTGGAATTTGCAGACATAAACATAGCTCCATGATGGACCCAATGGAAGGAGGTATTGAGCTATTCACCGATCTGGCCAGGCAGGAGGAGGATGAGAGCAGAAAAGTAAAATTATTATTTTACTTGTGTCCTCACAGACATGGAAATTTAATATGTGAAGCAGCTATCCTGCAAACACTTAAGGCATGGGACTACTCAGATGCTTAAAGTTATGCACATGCATAGCATTTGTAAGCATTTGTAAGATCCAGGGCTAAAGTAGGCAAGTTCCTTTTAAAGTCTAAGATCTTTTAACCCCAGATTATCACTGGAGGATATTTTGATATTGATGTTTAGAAGTTAAAAAAGCCCATTATTTTAACTAAAGGATCCAAAACAAGATGCATATTGGCCTCAATTCAGGGATGCATTTAATTAAGCAGGCTTACCTTTAAGCATATTCCTAAATCCCATTATAAGTAGAATTTAAGAATATGCTTAAGTCCCACTGAAGTGCTGTCCTGAATACGAATGGTTTCCTGAATGATGGTAAATTTATAATGTCAAGGTTTGATTAATAGAGTAAAACTAGATTCAAAATTTTAAATTAATTTATTCCTGTTACCTGTGTGACCCTTTCACATGTGCTTTCCATGAATATGCTACCAGAACGGTTACCACCGTGACCATTTGCAGAAAAAGCAAATTTAAAGTGAACATTGGAAAATATTTATGTAAAGCACATTTTGAATTCATAAATGGACATGCAGACAACCAGAAAATCTGCTATTAATCCAGTCATGGAAATGAAACATACCACATGCCTAACGAATTGAATTCATTAACCAGTGACTTGCATTTTGAATATCACGTACTTGTAACAAATAATTGTTTGCAAAAGTTATGTAGCAAATCATTTCATGAAAAACATACATTTGTGAAAACTGTAATCTGCTCATGGACAAATCATAAAGAGAAACAGATGAAAAATTAATAAAAGAATTATGAAAAGCAAATTAGTCATCCATCTCTATGCAGTGCTTTCCATATTACAGAGGACAAGTTTATAGATCAGTAATTTTCTGAATTCTGCCAGTTTATTTAAATTTAGGTGTTGCATTTATCCTACCACCAGTCCATTAGTACATTCCTGCTTAATAAAGAGGAGTTACACAGATCTTCTCAATACTTCCCTAGCCATTTTGCAGAATTCACAAATGATGCCGTCTGGAGTTGTCACTAGGAAGACGGTTTAATTTCCTGATCCCTATCTCTCCGTCCCCACTCCCCTCATCATCACTAGCCACCTATCTGGATATGCTTGTTGTCATCACTGTCCTTTGCAAAGGTCTGATTTAAAAGTAAAATTACAGTTTGGGATTTTTCTGCAAACACGCAACTGTTGGCTCCCACCAAATCACAAACAAAATATTCACTTTTGTTTCTTTATGACACACATAAATGGTTTCCCCTATAGACATGGGAAGCATTGCAAACTAACCTGCAGTATGTCTGGTCCATTTGGTAGCTAATCATAAATGCTAGGAATCCCTCCTGTGCAGTAGGACTGACAGACTCACTGGGCCCCCAGGCAGCCCTCAGCACTGCCTAGAGCTTGCTGAGCAGTGCTCTGGTGCGGATTTAAAGGGCAGGGGGTTCCAGGCACTGCTGTGGTTGCCCCTTGCCCTCCCTATTGGCAAGCCTGCTCCCTTGCATCCTGTTTTTGTTTTTATCTTCCAATTTCTTCTTCTCCTCTTACCCCGATTACTTTTTAATCATTTTATTTACTGCTTCTCTTTTTGCCTTTTCAGCTTCCTGACCTGCCTTTCTCCAGGCCTCCACAGGTTAGACACTTCCCTTCTCAAGTCTTTCCCTTTTAACTTTCCCTTTCTCCAACTGTCTTGTTCTCTCTCACCTTGCTCTTTGCCCCTTAGCCTTCTCCTCCCACCCCCCACTGGTTTTCTCTTCTCCAGCTATCTCGCTCCTCCTTCACTTTTTTCCTCTCCTCACTTTGTTTCCCTCCCAGCTGCCTGTTTTCAGAGCTACCTCATCATTTGAAGTTCATGCACAGAACATTTGTATTTTTTCCCAGCCACCAGGGCAGTCTCTAAATCACTATCCTCCTGGAGCTAGAACTGTTACAGTGCTTAAAGTCACCTGTGACCTGACTCATTGGTTCCCACCCATCCACCCACCTCAGAGGAACAAAGGGACATACAGCAAAAATGTGGTAGGAAAATCTTCTTAGCACTAAACATACAGTATTTGTCAAAAAGGTTATTTTTTTATCCCTTCCATTTTTCAAAAGGTTACATTGCAGAATACTGTCAATTTCAGACATCTGATTCTTCCTTACTATTAAATATCTCTCAGCAGTGATCTAGATCTATATTATTTGCTCAAGGAAAAGGGAATGATTTTCAAATAATAAATAAGAATAGTTGCAGCCTTTGTGTAATTCTGAGTGTGTCATTGCTCCAACTGTACCGAGCACTTTAACTCTAGCTTCACACACACACGCGCGCGCGCGCAGATTCAAAGGTCTTCTGAATTCTTCCCCTAATAATACCTTCATGGAGGCAATCAGCTCTGTTTCTCTCTCTTCAGCTCCAACAAAATTGAAAATCATACAAAAATGTCACAACTTATATTTGTATGAATTCCTTCCTTTCAGAGCTTGACATATTCAAGAAAAAGGAAATTTCACAACTTGTTAGATGAAATAATACTGAATACAACATTTCAGCATCATTACAACAAATATTAAGCTCTTTAATTCTCTCACATAGATTTAGAGCTTGACCTCAAGTGTGAGTGCCATCTCCTTTTCATACACTAGGACAACGGACAACTTGAAAAATCCTTTCTTCTCTAAGGGATTCTGCTGTTTATCATTTTCTAGATATTACATTCAGCTTTCATCCTTTTATATACATAACAATGATCCCACAATCCCATAAAGGTGTGGCCTGTCCTTTTTAGGGCCAGAGGTTTAAAACTGGCCAGGCCTGTCTAATTAGACCTGTGTGCCAAGCCCCGGAGTAGTCTTGGATTTAATTAGCTATCTGAGGAAGGGCTGACTCAAACAAAACAGCTGCAGGAAACTAGAAGGAAAAGGAAGAAAGTACAAAAGTCTTTAGGCAGGGAGGCAGGAGAGATACTAAGCAATCATAGAAAAGATTGCCAAGGTGTTTAGGCAGCAGAGAAGTCTCAGACTTTATAGCAGAAGAAGGGGGTTGATAGAGGAAGCTAAAAGCTAGTAAAACAGCCAGGGTGGGCTGTAGAAACTAACTGCAAAAGAAGTTGCATAGTTGGTGATCCTAGGTCTGGCTTCTTCAGGACCAGATTCACTCTGAGATCTTGTTTTGGGCTCCTAAGTTTTGTTTGGACTCTGAGGTCAGAGCCATTGTTCAAGTGCCCCTTTCAGAGTCTTTATTAAATGGTTATAGAGTGAAGTTGCAGTGTTTGGCTTGTCCTTGACTGGGCTTTAAAAGTAATCTCACAGTTATCTCATTAAAATGGGGAAAACTGAGACAGACTGCAGGAGAGCCTTACATGGCCAGAAGAGGATGCTGCAGAATAGGCATGCCCATTTACCTGCCCTGGTCTTGTAAGCTGCTTCACTTGCATACATGACTGGTATGGAACCCCCATTTTAGTGTGGCCATGCCCCAGCGTAGAGGTCAACCCATGTGGAACAGCTTGTAGGTTCTGAACCATTAATGCTAATGTGGATTGGGGGAAGGGAGAAGGCTTGGGCTGATGTGCCTGAAGCTGAATTCCATTACCACATGGCCAATAGGTCCTTACCTCGTGGATACATATTACATGACCATATCTCACTGCCTGCTAGTACCCAGCTATTAAATTGAACTTTTGCCAACCTCAGATAATTTTGCATCAAAAGTGCTGAGCTTCCATTCACTTCAGTGGAGCGACACCAGAAGATAATCTTATGTCTCAGGGAAAAAGAAGATTTTCCAAAATTAAAAGTGTATTATTTTTGTATGAAAGCTACCCTAAAGGAGACTTAGAAGCTCGGAAACAGTTAAGATTATATAAAAATACTTCTAAGGAACCATCTGAATCAACCCTTAAGCAAAAGAATGTGGAAGAACAGTGGGAAATTAAATGTAAATTTCTCTCCTATTTGTAGATTAATAATTCAAGAACTATATTTATTTATCCATACTAATTGACTGACAAAGTTATGTAGTAGAATAACTGAGAAGAAATTAATTGCCATCTTATTTTTTTTATAGTATATTCAAATCTTGGCTCTGTTGGAGACCTCTTCTTTAGCATGTCCTTAAAAGTCATGGAAAACAACAGAGATTACAGAAGACTGGAAAAGCCCATATAAAAAAAGGGAAATAAGGACAACCCAAGAAATCCTAGACCAGTCAGCTAAGTGTAGATATATCAATAAATGGTATTAAGTCGATGTGCATAAATTAAAGCACATTAAACCTCCATGTGGGTGCTTTTACTCTAGAATAAAATGACCTCAGGTTCTGCCTATACTACAGAATTAAGGCCATGTCTACACTTCCCCTTACTTTAGTATAATTTATGTCATTCAGGAATGTGCATAAGACACTCATCTGAGCAATGTACATTACATTGATCTAAGTATCTGTGTGCATGGTACCACACAGACATTGTAGTAATAAGCTCTATGCTTCTCATGCAAGAGGAGTTACTAGGATATTGTAGAGGGTGACTTATGTTGGCGATAGCAGCCATGTAGTGTAGACACTTATGGCATGTCTACACTAGGAAATTATTTCGAAATAACTTATTTCAAAATAATAACTGCCAAAATAACTATTTCAAAATTGCCTGTCTACGCTACAAGGAAGCCTTGAAATTAGTCTGAGGCAGGCTCCCTTAATGTGGATGTGCTGTCTTGATTTAGAGCCCCAAGAAGCATTGGGGAGTAATTACTCTGAATGACTCTGAAGAGTAGTGATTTTGAAATAGCAGCAGTGGAGCAGCCACACTACTGCTATTTTGAAATAACTATTTTGAAATAAGCATTATTCCTTGTGAAAAGCAGGAGTTATTTTGAAATAACCCTTATTCTGAAGTAACGGCCTGGCAGTGTGGATGCTCTGCTTGTTATTTCAAAATAACTCCCTCATGTACACCAGGGCTTAGAGTTAGCTCAGTGTTAGTTGCCTTACATTGACCTAACTCTATAGCATGTGTAGACCAAGCCTTAGTTTGCTGTAACTGAATCCTCAGTATTAATATAGACCAAATACTAAACATGACATTACAGCAAAATGAAGCCATCTTACTCCTGAATGAGAGCATCAATATGAGGGTTTAACATGCTTCAATTTACCTGTTGCCATGAGTTGATTTGTCTTAATTTTCCTGAGCTCCCAGGTAGATATGGTGTAAGTGTCCATTTTGAAAGAGCATCTATGTAGAGTGGGCATTCAGAAATTCCTGGAATATCAGACATTCAAGTGCTTCTGGGAATGGTGTGACCCTGCCCCCTCAGTGTGACCTTTCATGCAGGGACAGAGCAGCATGCTTTGCATTAAAGTGTCCCCCATCTCCTCCTGGACAAAACCATTTCTAGTTTTCTCTCAATATTTAATGAGGGACATGCACTAGTAAAGTCAGCTACTCCCGTTTTAAGGCAGATGAATGGCTTGCTATCTACGTGCTGAAGTCAATGATAGTCCTGTGAGAACAAATGCAGAACTTGGGCATAAAGTAGAAAGTAAAACCTGGAGTTTTTCTTAAAACTCTATAGGGGTAAATGTTATATTTTATAAGACAGAAATTTGAGCTGAAGACACAATCCACCAGAGAAATATAGAAGGCACAAGAGGAGGCATATTAAAGATATGTAACCCTACAATCAGGCTATGTTTACACTACAAGGTTTTTATTCAAAAATGGCCATTTTTGCACAAAAAACAGCGGAGCATCCACACCTCAAGCGCGTTTTTGCCCTCTGTAAATTGGCAGAACAGAGGGCTTTTGCCGGTAGAGTTATTCCTCTCCCCACAAGGAATAACTCCTTTTTGTGCTGCAGCTCTTGTACAAAAAGGCAGGTGTGGATGCTCCGGAGGGTTTTTTGCGCAAGATACCTCTATTAGCAAAAGCACAGGTGCTCTGATGGCCATTCACAGAATGGCCATCAGAGCTTTCTTGTGCAAGAGTGTCCATGCAGTGTGGATGCTCTCTTGCGCAAAAGCACATTGCTTTTGCGATGCACTTTGAGGTCTGGATGTGCTTTTGCGCAAGAAGTGTTTGTGGAAGATTTCTTCTGCAAAAGGCTTCTTGAGCAAAAACCCTGCAGTGTAGACAAAGCCTCAGAGTTGGGACTCCTGCTTCTGTAGCCAAGCCTGAGAGAGTCTACCTAGCATGAGTACCAACAGCACTAGAGCCATGGCAGCAACAGACTTTAGCGTAGGCTAGTCACCTTAGTAAATACCCAGAATCTACAGAGGAATTGAACAAATCCTCAGTCAAGACCATGCTGCTGGGGCTGCATTGAACTTGTTAGATTAAAGCTAATGGGGAGAGCCATCTTCACCAGCTGTCTATCAGTCAACATCTGTTATGATGTTTTATGGTAACCTTCCTCAAGTAACCTACCACCCACCCACAAACACAGAGTCTCTCCAATAGGAAAGAAACCATCCCTCAATGGCAGCAACTTCACAAACTACTGCTCATTTTCCAATCTCTCTTTGTGAAGTGAGCTAATAGAGCAGCTAGCTAAAAATAACTTCTGCCAGCTTCATGGATTCCCTCCCAGTTAGGCTTCAGACTGAAGGGAGAGATAATGACACTTCTCTCCCTTGTGAGATGTTGTGAGGTCTATGCATAGAAAGTGCTGTATTAATGCCTGACTATTACTCTTCACAGTTACCTGTGTTCAAGAAGGCTTTGTGCTGAATGCCCATGTGACCTGTTGCAACTTGAAGCATTCAGTGCATAACTGTAGGTTTATTTCATTCAAAACAAAACAAACAGAAGTCAATATTGACTTCCAAGGGAATGTGGTTAAGATGTCTCAGAGACATATTACAAGATGAATGAAATATAAGACAAATCTCTATGAGTGTCACATTTCATTATGGATTTATTCCCAGTGTGTTGTGTTAAACTTGTTTTTTATTGCTCCTTTCTTGTTTTCACTGGTGGCATCATTTGTCAGAGACTGAAATGGCCGCTGCTTTATTATAGGACAGTGTTACAAGAAATGCTAATGAGGCTTTAAAAGCAGAACAAGAAGGAAGACTCCTGAGATCAAGAAATACTGAATTTGTTAAAAAATGTTAAACTCCACTCATGTTCAGAATTTTGAACTGAGTACCAATTGTATGATTTATTTGGCAATTGTTTTTGTGTAGTCTTTTAATATACTATGTAATAAAATGGCTATCACCACATTAACAATTCATTTTTTTTAAATTTAGTGACAATTTATTTTTTACATTTCAGACATTAGCCCATATCTTACAAGACTATTGCATTAATTATCTGTCTTCCTCCCATCCTCTGCATGCAGTTATGAAAATTTGTCACAGCTGGTGGCTGAAAACTCTGAACTGGTCAGGGATTTCCTGACAGACAATATTGAAACTGAAACTGTTCATGGGAAAGGGTTGTTTTAAATGAATCCCTTGATTAAAAATGTATATGGAAGAAAGTTCTGAAATTGTCATAGTGCTCCATTTTGATATTTTTGGTTCAAAGAAATTTTAAATTTTTAAATGTTTATTGATTATTACAAGGTTTTTTTTAAAAAATCAAAGAGGTCAACATCAAAACCAAGCATTTTGATTGACCTGATTTTCCACCTCCCCAATTATTGATTGGTTAAAATTTGAGATTGGACAGGAAAAAACCTGAAATTTCTTGCCTACCTCTAATGGTAATACAATAGAAAAGTGAACATACAGGAACGACAAAAAGAACTGTCAGTGCCTGTGGTGTCTCCCTTTGATCAAAGAGAGCTCTCATTTTGTTTGTTTCATTACTATGTGGCTACGGCTTGTTAAATAATTTTGAATAAACCTTAATTAGCTATATGTCAAATACTACCCCATGTATTTTTATGGAGGTGTCACAGTGTATCCCTGGCTCAATTTGTTTTGAGAAACTGCTTTGCTGTGCGTAATTTAGTGATTGCTCTCCAAATTCTTTTGAATACACAGATAATTTTCTAAAGACAGTACAGTTAAATCCTTTGATTAGTTTATGGGTTCTTAAATAATGCTAAATGGGCTCTTTAGGAACTCTAGGAGGCTTATCAGGACAGAGCTTCTTTTCTATACGCCTTTAATTTCATTTCCATTGCATGAGCCACACTTTTTCCCAACAGTAGTCATGTGCATTGTAACTCTGTTCCCTCATATGTCAGGGGCAACTGACCTCAGAGCTACAGCTCACTAGAGATCAGACGTGCACAGGCCCTGACATTTTTTCTCTGGTAACACCCATGTATCAGCATTCATGGGTGACATAGGTGGTTATTCAAGTCTACTCCACCCCTGGAAAACTGACAGCTGAGATCTTTGCATTTCCATCTCTTTGTTTTACAAGCAGTGCAAAATAAGTGGAATGGGGCCAAAGAGCTGCCCCAACCTGCATATTGTCTAATCCAATTTTGCATGTACTATGTAGGGCTGTTTTGACAGTATATAACTTAGAGATACACCTCATAAACAGCAGGCGTTTCAGAGATGTCAGTAGTCTTGGCATAGTTTCAGCTCTGAAAAGGGACTGGAGCTATTATACTATTTACTACATGGCAGCTAGAACCACATCTCCCAGCCTAAGTAGACAGTCACAGGCTAGCTCTTCTGGAGTTAACCTGCTATATATTTGAGAGAGTTTGTCTGTCTGTGCTTCTGTGTGTGTGTGCATTTGTCTGTTCAAGAGCTCCTCTAAAAGGTAAGAGCTAGGACCATCACATTTGGTATGCAGCTTTCCTCCTACCATAACTTAAACAAAGGTAAGGGCTTGGTTGTGCCGGGAAAATGGGATGTGCCCAAAATGGGGTTGCTTCTCATAAAACCATACAGAAAAGAGATCACCACCAGGCAGGGGAAGGGAGTAGGCTGTGGGTGCACTCCCCCCAACCTGGGACTTCTCTAGCCCCATTCCTCCCACCCCATAGCCCTCCCTGCACTCTCTAAAGGGCGCCTATCACTCCCCCCACCATTCATATGGGAACATTGCTGGCTGTTCCTCTTCCTCAGGGAGCAAGGGAACAGGGTACAGTTTGCGGCAGTCCTCAATCTGGCTGGGGAGCATAGGGGGCAGATGAACCTGGACCTGCTCCAGCTCCACCCACTGGAGTGACCATGGAGAGGTGCTTCTCACCAGGTCCCAAGCTGCTCTGGGGATAGGGTTATCCTCTTTCCCCTGGGAAGCCTTCATACCGAACCCCTCATCCCCCCTCCCAAACCCCCCCCAATGATTTAAATGAATAAAAGCAAAAACTGAGTTAAGAATCCAAGCAATGCTGGGTAAATCTTTTAGTGTGCTAAAATGGGAGTATGGAGTGGACATTGCAACACAGGCAGCAGCTCAGGCAAGCTACACCAATACTGCCTGATTCCCTGGGTCCAAGCTCCCTGTGTTGCAACATCCACACTGCTATTTTTGGCACAGTCAGTTGAGTGGTGCTAGCATCTGTCTGTCTATATGGACTGGGGGGCATGCTCCCAGTTGCAGTGTGACATACCCTCTTATATCCAGTGTTTCACATTACAGTGCTCCAAATGTGTGGATGTGAAATCAGAAGCGATCCCTGTGACAGCTGAACCTGGAGAGAGGAGGGCAAGAAAAATAGCCCTCCCAGCTGGGTGTGAAGTTCCGTATCAGTTAGTCCAGTCATGGCTCTTGCGGCAACCCTGTGTCCCATAAGGCCATAAAGCTGTGTTACAGAGCTGGCTCCTTGCATACTTCAGAGAGAAACATCTGGGGATAATGACCCCTCCTTGTGAGATGCATTAATTCTATCTTTGAAGTGGGATTATCCTGCAAAAATTAGGCTGTCTAGTATGCCTATTACTAAAAAATTCAGCAGAGTTTAACCTCCAGCAGAGGAACAGTTTTTATATTTTTAAACCTATTTTGTTCATGCCACAATTTATAAATCTAGTTTAAAACAAAACCAAACAAAAAAAACAAACAAAAAGAAATCTGCTATAAAGAATATTTTTCAAGCTATCCACTCAGGCCTGTCAACAGGAGAAGAAGGCAAAGGGAAGAACTGCCCCAGGGCCTGTTGATTCAAAAGGGCCTGGGGCTCCTGGCCTCTACCATCACTTTTACTGTGGCAGTGGTGGTAGCCAGGAGCCCTGGGCTCTTTAAATCGCTTCTGGAGACACATGTGGTATGCTCCAGAGTCCTGGGAGGTGTGGGTGGGGCTGAAGAGCTGGTGGAACGGAGGCTAGCCCCAGCCCCACTGCTTCTGCCTGAGCCCCTCCCCTTCTGAGAACATGGAGCCCTCCTTCTACTCCCTTCCTGGTGCAGGGGCCCAGCAATACTTTTGGACTCACTGTATCCACCGAGCTGATAATGTGAGCCTATTAGCCACAGTTTAATATTTATCTCTTTGCACCACGTAGACAAAGCCAAAACAGAAGTTTTGGAAAAGAAAGTTTCTATCTGGTGAGAAGAATCTTCTCTCCTTAATGTTGGTTGGCAACCTTCATTCCTCTGCAGACAACAAAATCACGGTTACAAAGAAGTACCCACCATAAAACGTTGCCTTTTGGGGAACAGCAATGTTTATTTAGAACTTTGTTTTGTAGAATTTTCAACACAAGTATTGCAGTGTCTTAAAGGCTTGTTACTAGTATTTCAGTTCCTCTTAAAATAGTAAAATTATTCTGACATATTCCTGGGAGTAGCGAGCCCTGTTAACTTCCACTTAAAGTGCAATTATTCAGGAATATTATAGATCATTATGTGGCTTTGGAGAAAAATCAGTATGATATAAGTGACCATTAGTGAAAGTGAAAATGGTAGGAGAAAAGCACATATGGTATTCCCATGAATACCCAATTAATTCATTAAGATAATTTTAAACTATTACTTCATGACAAATTTATTTTTAATTGGTTAAATATAAACACATGCTTGTCATAGTTTAAAGAAGGGTTTATTTTAGAGATGGGCTTGGGTGACCATGTTACAATTTTGACAATGGCTCATTTGTTTCAGTGATAAAACCTCTCTTCCTTTTCTGTTGGTCTGACACCTTGTAGTACAGGTTGGACCTCCTCGGTCCAGCGCTATTGGGACGTCAGTGATCCCGAATGAGGGATTTTCCTGGACCAGGAGAGGTCATTTCTGCATCCTCTGCCACCAGCTTCCCAGCCCAGCTCCACTCCTGGCTGGCTTCCCTGCCGGCTCCCCACCTGCCACCAGCCCTGCTGCCTTGCCATGGCAGCCCACAGTCCCGCCTCTGGAGCTCTCAGCTCAGCTGTGGCAGACTACTACTCAGTCATGGGGCTCCTGGTCTCACCAGCCCTGCTGTGGCAGCCTGCAGTCTCGACACTAGGGCTACTATCTGCCCTGCCACTAGCTCAGCCAGACTCCCTCGGCAGGGTTCCTGGCCACTGGGCCCCCTGCAGCCAGTCTGGCTGGGTTCCTGGCCCTTGCAAGGCTCCTGCCTCTGACCCTCCACAGGGACTCTCTGGTCTGGCAACCTCTGTGGTCCTGCCAGATCATGGAGTTGCCAGACCAGAGAGTCCTGGTTGAGAGAGGTTCAACTTGTAACAGAAAATTTTATACTTTCCTAGTTTACCCCCCGGAAAATAAATAAACAAATACAAATCTTACTCTGATTCTAGTAGTGGGATAATAAGATTATGCCAGCTTTATACTGTGTATTGCTTAGAAGTCAAAGATCCAGCTCCCTCTGTTGCAAAGATGCAAAAGGAGGTGATAACAGATCAGCCTTCATGAATACAAAAGCATGGTAAACCAGCATTCAGCACTAGCAAAATGGTGCTGTCTGTACCGATGTTCTGTATGCTTTGTGCATTTTTGCTGTGTATATGCACAGCCTGGCCTCAATATAATAATAAATAAGAACACCTAGCTCTTAAGTATTACTTTTCATCAAGTTTAGAGATGGGAAAAATGAGGCACGGAGGATCTACCCAAGGTCTCCCAGCTGGTCAATGGCTGATCCAGCCATAGAACCAAGATTTCCTGAGCCCCATTCACATGTGCTATTCACTAGGCTACCCTCCATATAATTTCTAGTGACAAAGAAACTTTAAAAGAGTTGGAATTGTTTTCTGGGACTGTCGTCAGCATTTACCAGGCCAAAGACAAAATTAAGTTTTGTGGTTTTGCTATAAGTCTTATAATCTTTGTGACTGCTCTTTAGTAGGCTTGGCAGAATTAAATTTTTATGTTTTATAATGTTGACAAGTAATTCTGATGGGTTTTTTTAAAACATTTTTACCTATTTAAATTTTCCCAGTTGTGCAAAATGAAGGGTTTCAACTGTTATTCTATTTTTATTTAAATTTGCCAGGAAATCACTGAAGATGCAGACAATGGAAGGGGCAAACAATTATCTAATGACAGTGGACAGATCCAAAAAGTTAAAGCCTGAGAGCCACTAAAACTCAAATTATCAACTTCCCATGTCAAAATATAGAAAGTAAATATCATTAAGTCAAACTCTAATAAATTCTCAAGCACCATTCCCTTGCTTTGCCTACCTGTACATTTCTATAATCAATGGTAAATATATTTTTGGTTTCTGTGTGTCTGATGAAATCAGTATTTATCAACACATACCCATAAAACCCTAATCCTTCTAAGCCTATTCATAAATCATTTTACCACATGAGAGCTTCAACATTTATTAAACAACACATTGTGTTCCAGGTTCTCAGAGTTGCAGAGAAAAGCTTGAACAGGCAAACCCTGAAGAGTCAAAAATCAGAAAGTTTGTTTTCCAAAGAAGCCAGATTTATTTTTAAAATAGAGATTTTTAATCAGGTTTAATGCATTTGGGGGCCCTTTTAATGATTTTTGAACACTTCATGTTGGCAATACTGCAACGTGTAAGAAAGATTTCCGACGTACACCACTTTCCACTAACCTGTTTCACTGGCTCTTCCTTCCATCCCTTGCACATGCACGTACATCCTGCCCCTCCCCACCCCCACACACACCATGCTTCCCCCCTCCCAAACTATTCTTCCTCCCTTCTGAGCAGGGACATTATAATAATGACAAGGCCATAGGAGGCCTCATCTCTCTGATGTAGGGTTGCCAGACACCTAGTCAAAAAGGGACTCTGGCAGCTCTAGTTTGCACCTTTGGCCAAGCCATTAAAAGTCTGGTTGGCAGTGCTACTGGACGAAGGCAGACTAGTCTTCACTTGTCCTGACTCCACTGTGCTCGTGGGAAGTGGCCAACAGATCTGGTTCATGAGCAGCATTCCCCGTAAGCTGTGTACTTGTGTGGCTGCTCGGGAGAGATTTGAATGCTGCCCAGCTGATTAGCAGAGCCCTCACAGCTAGATTTTTTGTTTCTATTGGTAGTGCACATTTGTTCATGCTTCAGTGTGCATAGAAAAATGTATTCCACACATGGATGGAAAAAATCCACACATTAATGGAAAGAATTAGAGGAAACGTTGCTCCACTGTCCCAAGCACCGGCTCTGCACTCCCATTGGCTGGGAACTGTGGCTGCCAATAGGAGCTGTGGGGGTGGTGCCTGTAAGCAAGAGCAGCATGTGGAACCTCCTGGCTCCTCTGCTTCAGAGCTGGACTTGCCCACTGCTTCTGGGGCACAGCATGGATGAGGCTGACTGAGCCCTACTGCACCGTTGATCAGGAGCTGCCCAAGGAAAGCCCACACCCCAACCACTTGCTTCCCACCTCCAAATTCCAGAGTCCCTTTCTACATGCCAAGCTCCTCATCCCTGGTCCTACCCTAGAGCCCACATTCCCTACCTGGAGCCCTCACCTCCCCCCCTCCCCCACACTCCAGTTCCCTGCCCCAGCCCAGTGATAGTTAGGGTGGGGGACAATGAGCCACTGAAGGACAGGGAATATAATGAGTGGGGGACAGGGTCTCAGGGAAGGGGTGGACCTGGAGAAGGGGCAGGGCTAGAGTGTTCAGTTTTGTGTGAGTAGAAAGTTGGCAACTCTATTCCAATGCTATCTCACACCCTTTCCTAGTGTAAAGGCTTCTCTCAGCCAGAAGTACTTCAAACAGTTGCCTTCTCAGTCCCTACAGCAGCTGCTCTGCAGAGTCTGCTAGCCACCTGCGATATTAAGGGAGTTGGAGGAAGCTGGTTTTGCTGCTCTCCTGCTGGTTTCATAGTTAGTCGCAAGGCCTGTGGGACTAAACAAAATAGCTGAGCTATTAAACATATATAATTTTTCATTCAAAACAGCTACTAAAGGAAAGATTTGTATCTATTTGTATCTGTCTATTGTATCTATAATTTAAATTGGTATTAGGGATGATCCTGAGAGTTATAGACTGACAAACCTTACAGTAGTACCCAAAACATGTGCTGAGAAAACTATTACATAATTAATTATTACTAGGGGGTCATACCTCTGCCCACCACATTGGCCTACCTCCTTCTCTCTGACCACTTTTGCTTCTCTGAGAGAGCCTGTTGACGCTGATGACGAGGTAACATCATTCTGTCACCTGGCAGGAACATTCTGTCATCTGTCAGGAAAAATTTTTTGTATATATATATAGAGAGAGATTATTATATGTATTTCCAAAAGGCTTATTATATTGGTGCTTCGTATGACCTAAGACACAAAGCAAAAAAGTGTTTCTATCCAGTCAGTGTCTTTGTTAAAATTAAGTTGAACAAGTGAATTTCCTTGCAATGCAAAAACTAAAAAGGAAAGAAATCACATGCATGTGAACAACTACCTCCAAGTGTTAATACATGACATCATGTTATTCAGCACAAATCTACTAAGGCCACAATTTTGTAAAGATTACCTCATGTCTTAACTTCTCTCAATGAGCCTAGTTAGCATGCATTATCACATGCATTATCAGAGCCATCCTTACCCATATGCAGAGTACATAGTTGCATAGGATACCTGAAAATTTGGGGCACGTCTGGGTCTTACTGCGCACCCCCCTGCGTCTTCCTATCCCTATTCTGCAGCTCTGTTTCCTTTAGAAAAGATCTAGTTAACTTTAAAATGAAAAAGCCTGCCAGACCTATTACCAGAACCTCAAACCTGTGAAAGAGCCATTCACAGTTAGGGTAATGAAGCCATTTAACCAGCATTTGCCAACCCTAGGCATATACTGTCAGTTTCTGAATTTACCTTTTCAGAGAGGTAGTCGTGTTAGTCTGTTTCAACAAAAACAACAAGGAGTTCAATGGCACCTTAAAGATTAACAAATGTATTGGTTCATAAGCTTTTGTGAGATACAACTCACTTCAAGCAGCTCCCTTCTGCACCCAACCTCTGTCCCAGACCCTGTATCCTCTTCACAGAAAAATGTGGCCCTTGGCCACTTACTAAAATCTTGGAGTGGCCCCCCCTCATAAAAAATTATTGGCCACCCTGTACTAATTCATAACTCATTAGTAATTCAATAAAATGTATCCCAATAAAATCCTTATGCCAGACCATCATATATATCATAGATTTAATTTTTTGATACTTAGTTTAAGTGCTTAAAACACATGGGCATAATATGCATATGTATGACCAATGTTTCTCTGAAACCGTTTTATAAAAATATTGTGTTTTAATCAGGGATTTGAACAGCAACAGGCCAGTAATTAGGGGTCAAATAGAAAATTGTCCTAGACATAAAAGGAAGATTAGGAAAAAACATGGAGACCATCACCGCAGATACAGTGACCAGTGTAGCCTTGTAGCAAAGAGAACCCCTTAGATATCAGATGATTTTTCACTTTGGTTACAATTCTGTAAGAAACATCAGTGTGGTGTTTGTGTTAATAAGTGTCCCACAAGGGAATAGCTGATTGTGAAATTAGTAAAATTAGGGCTTTCTGTTCAAGCCCCATGCTCCACATCTTTTCTGGGAGAAGTGGGAAGAACTTTAGCCTACAGAAGCCCCATAAACAACATTCAGGTGCTAGCCTGTCGAGACAGTTTGGCTTGGTGGGAACATTACAATAGAGTCAGGAAACTACAGTCTGAAAAAAAACCCCTGGTCAGGAGGAACAAAGAGGTGGATCTCCACTCAAGAGAAGCAACAGCTGAGGAGCTGGGAACCTAGAGTGGGTGGCCATGAGGGACCACAAACGGGGAATACAAGTGCAGTTGCCTTGAAGTCTAAGAGATACAACTGGGTGAACTAATTACAAATAAGCAACATTAAAAACTACCAACTGCCTTCACTCATTAAATGCTGGTAGTTTCCAGGCTGCCAGCCAAATAAGTGTACACTAGAGAATGTGTATGCACTGTCAGTAAATGTTTATCTGATGAAAGCACATTAATAATAATACTTAACACCTACTTCTAATCGTTAGATCTCAAAGCACTTTAAAAAGGAGGTCAGTATCATTAGCCCCATTTTATAGATATGGAAACTAAGATGAAGAGAATTGCCCAAGGTCACCTAGCAAACCAGTGGCCAAGGCAGCAACAGAAGCTGTTCTTTTAAGTTTCAGCCCAGTGTGCTGTCCAGTAAGCCACGGGCTGGGCAAAAGGCTGCCAGCGGGCTGGATCCGGCCTGCGGCTGCCTCACCAAAACCCTTAGGCAGAAAAAAAGCTCACACTTTAAAAAGCCAGCTGCTCTCCATTCCCGATAGCTGGGGAGGGAGGAGGGAGACTTCTCATGCTGTTCCCACCCCCCCAGCAAAATCTCTCAGCTCCCATTGATTGACTAATCTCTGTTTTCAGCCAATAGGAGCTGAGAATTTTTGCTGGGTGCAGGGGCAGTGTAAGAAGCCTTCTCCCTTCCTCCTCAACCCCCTCTCACTCCTCTTCTCTCTCATGCACGGAGCGGAGCCATGTGGAGCAACCTGCAGCAGATAGTGTCTGCCTCAGGTTTCTGCTGGTATGTGCCTCCAAGCCATCTCCACTCTTCCCCAACCTTCTACCCCCTCCTGCACTCATACCCCCTCCCAGATCTGGCACCCCAAACTCCTGCCCCAAATCACAATCCCCTCCTACCCTAGGTCACATCCCCAAACCCTGCATCCTAATCCCCTGACCTAGGTCACAACTGCCTCCTTTACCCAAACTCCCTCCCAGATCTCCTCCTGCATGCCAATCCCTTACCCCAAGATCCCTTCTGCACCTAACCTTCATCCCAGACCCTGGAATTCCTCCATTAATATCCTGGAAGAGTGCAGCCCTTGACCACTTTCCAAAATCATGGAGTGCCCCTCCATCAAAAATTATTGCCCACCCCTGTACTAGGCCATTCTGGCTCTTGTTCAAGGTATATTGTTCATCACTACAGCCAAGTACTGTAGGACTCTAAAACTAAATTATAATGTTATGCATATCATGTCATGGATCTCAAAATTTTTCACCATTGTAGGGCACAACAGCTATTGAGAGTTTGCGAGATTTAGTGGTTAGGACATTGTGAGGGAAGTCTGGAGCTCCAGTCCTGCTGTATGACTTTGGGTAACGCACTTAATTTCTCTGTGCCTTTGTTTCTGCTCTCGCAGTCTGTCTTATTTATGTAGACTGAAGTCTCTTTGGATCAGGGATTGTCTCCTGCTGCATATTTTGAGGGTCCTTAGCATGGAGGGCCACCAAACATTCATGTAATATAAATAGCTAATGAGACATCTAAAAGGTTTCAGTAGAAGGAAAAAAACCTGTTACTGTGCATGCACAGTTTCTCATTTATGAATAGAATTACATCAGGAACACACATTTTGTAGTATTAAAATATCAAGAAAGGCATCAAACCAAAGTAAGGAATAAGGGCTATATTTTCAGGTTGGTGGGCAGTAGATCAGATGTGCTGACCTGGTTAATTCCAACAAGATGGTACACCTAATGAGTCCACACACATTGTGTTGAAATGTAGTATCATGTTATGCTAGCACAATGTCAGAAAAAAATATATTATATTACAATTAAAGAAGTCTAAACAAACAACCTGTGAACCTAAAGCATGATCGTTTTGATATAATGTAATGAAGTATAATGCAGTGCTACAGTGATTAAAGGGAAGGTTTAGTTGGAAAGCATACACTCCCAAGCTATAGCTCTTTGCAATTGTAGCATAGATAGCTCCTGATTTCTGAGATTAACTGACCTATTTAAATGTATTTCCCTATTAAGAGGCTTGATTATCCAGGACTGGCCAGTCTTATCCAATTCAGTATCTAAGCATCACATCTTAAAGCAGATGGTAATATCCAGCTTGGGAGAGGTGATTTGTTGCAACACGATAAGGATGCCAGGAAGCAGCAAACATACAAACAGGAGATGGGAGAAAGGAAGGAAGGAAAGCAAGCAAGCAAACAGCAGCAGGTGTGAAACAGTGTTTCGAAATATCTGGCATTGAAAGATCTTAGAGGGGGGAGGTGTCATGTACGTTAGTGAGCAGTAAATTGGGACCATTTCCTGCATATCCTAGTAAGAAGAGAGCTTCATCAGGAATTAATACAGCTTAAAACCAAGACATGTTTGAGTTTTTAGAATTGCTCAAGAACATACCTAAGACCCCAGCTATGCTAAAACATAAAGAACTCTTTTGTATCCAGGTCAAGAGACAGCTCTGTTGTAGCTGACTCAGTTATAATTATAGTATAGCTCAGGCCCTGACTCCATGCTAATCGTACAGTACAATGGGTTCTGGCATGAACCAAGTGTAGAAGTGCTTGGCTAGAGCAAGACCAATTCTAATATCATCAACATAACATTAGAAATCACGATCACAGATACTTTATTTAAGACTTGGAAGAGTAAGCAGCACAGGCTGATTTCTGATGACCTAACAGTAACTGACTCCGCTCCGGGGTGCTTAATGAAGCAGGGGGCTATGTTTATTACGTTTTGCCAAAACTGAAAAGGTAGCTAATTGTTTGTGTGTTCCTTGTGGATGGTGAACAGATTTTTTTCAGGTTTAAAGAAATTAAGAATAATGTAAAAGACGGCTTCACAGAATAGTAAACGGACTATGTTTGAAATCTCAAAGTGCACCATTCTTTTTCTGCTGTTTATTTCCCTCTGAAATAGCACTTGTTCAAGACGCCAAATGGAACAGTGTTTTTCATATCCAAAATAACTTTAAAAACTCCTCATTTCGCCAGTATAATAGATTCTCTTTATTTAAGCTCTTGCTTCAATGAGCCAAGTAGTCTAATTATCACCCCATGTATAGCTGCCCCCATCCCTCATTTCCTCTGTCTATCTTTCCCCTTAGTAATTTACAACTATGACCAGAGTTGAGATTAATAATGCAGAAGCATTTATTACATGCCCTCTATCACTGTAGGCTGTTAATTCAGTGTCTAGTAAGGATTTGTTTAATAGTTAAATTGTTCTTTCCATTTCATTTCCCTTTCTATTTGTGGCTAGGAATGCTATCCTTTACCTGATGCTTCGAAAGATAGACAGCCTTTTCCTGGTTATTATAGCTGTTTGCATGCCCTGCCTAATAGTACTGGTCAATTACAGAAGGAATCTCTTTTGGCTACTTGAAATACATTTTCTTAGGAGAAATAAGTACATGAAATGTCTAACTAATGTTGTGATATTCTAAGATTCTAAGGAAAGGAGAAGATGGAGAAGGGACATGATAGCAGTTTTCAGGTATCTAAAAGGATATCACAAGGAGGAAGGAGAAAAATTGTTCTCCTTGGCCTATGAGGATAAGACAAGAAGCAATGGGCTTAAACTGCAGCAAGGGAGGTTTAGGCTGGATATTAGGAAAAAATTCCTAACTGTAAGGGTGGTTAAATACTGGAATAAGTTGCCTAGGGAGGTTGTGGAATCTCCATCTCTGGAGATATTTAAGAGCAGGTTAGATAGACATCTATCAGGGATGGTCTAGATGGTACTGGGTCCTGCCATGAGGGCAGAGGACTGGACTCAATGACCTCTCAAGTTCCCTTCCAGTTCTGGTGTTCTATGATTCTTGGCAGATTTATTTCTCTTACCTAATAATCATTAAAAACAATGAGTAGTCCTGTGGCACTTTAGAGACTAACAAAAAATATATATCGTATCATGAGCTTTCATGGGTAAAACCCACTTCTTCAGATGAACTTCTTAGAAAAAATTGTTTAGGTCTCTTGGTTCATTTATAGATATCACATAAGAACATAAGAATGGCCATACTGGGTCAGTCTGAAGGTCCATCTAGTCCAGTATCTTGTCTTGTGACAGTGGCCAATGTCAGATGCCCCAGAGGGAATGAACAGAACAGGTAATCATCAAGGCAATCACCCCCTGTTGCCCATTCCCAGGTTCTGACAAACAGACACCAGGGACAACATTTCTACCCAACTCACAAAATGGTACCACCAGTGCCTGTCTCTCTTTGTAGAGGAGGGTCTTTGACTTCATGGGGAGATGGAACAGCATTGTTTATTGCATTGCTACAGAACTTCTTTTAATTCTGCTTTTATTTCTTAGGAAGTATAGTATGACACCAATATTCTTTGAGGTGTCTTTATATGATATCAGCGAGAGAATGTAGATGCAGGGTAGATGCAGTGCTGCCAACTTCAAGCATCCAAAAATCAGGAGTCAATCGTCCCCACACTCCCAAAAATCATGAATGGTTAATAATCATGAATTTAAAAAGGAATAAATTTGGGGTTATATTTGGCTTCTGCTTTTCAAACCTCTATGGTTCACATTGTCAAGCTTTTCTCTCTGAATCCATGAGGGTAAGAAACTTACTTTAAAATAAAAACAACAAAAAATGAGGTTTTCACATAATCAGGAGTTGGGGCTTTAAGAAAAATACCAACCACTGAGAGACTTATGAGATCCCAAACACACGGGTAGCAAGGAGACATACCTCTCTTCTAAATCACTCAGTGGCTCCCTTGCCCAAGGTGATCTGAAATTGTTCGTCAGGGTGGGATATTTTCTTTCAACTTAAAATGTATATCACATATTCATGCTTTTTTCAACATGAAATGAAAATATGTTTAATTTTAATTTTCTGCTTTGTTTTATTTAAATGTTGTTATATTTGTTATGTCACCTGCATGCTTGTATCAAACTTTTACCTGGAAAGGTATGTATTACTAATGAGCCACATTGAAGGGAAAAGAAATGTTGCTACTTACAATGCAGACAGATTGTTGCTTTCTGTTCAGCACTGCCCCCTGAGTAAACATACACAGTAGCTGCTGTAAATACCTTAAAGTGTGTTCTTTAAAAAAAACAAACAAAAAAACCCCAACCAAACATGGCATGAAAAGAGTTAACTTTAGATCCAGACAGTCCCCTGCTGATCTGGTAATGAGTAAGCAATGCAGCTGAATGTCAATAGCTTGTTGTGAACTTCGGTAACCCAGCTGAGCTCTGAGCTTGCCAAAGCTAGAAGAGGTAATCAGCTTGACCTCTGTGACCTTCCTGAGGCTGTTCAGTGTCCAGCATCTAAAAGCCTTTTTGCATACCACTACTATGTGCTGCTAGCTAAAACGTGAAACCCTTTTATAACAACTATGTCTGAGTCAGCTGTAGGAAGTAATATAATATATTTTAGTCAATAGATATACGTGGCACAATATAGTATATGGGAGCTTCTTTCTAATTTGAGGAACCCATCCCCTGGAAATCTTTTTAGGATTTCCAGGAACAGCTATGATAGCTGACCTTCAAGGGTTATTAAAAGAAATCAAAGGCAGTCTGTCAGAGCTTTGCATTTCTTAGCGGAGTTATGTTTCATGAAGTCCATACACATTTCTGAGCTTCACAGGTTCTTTATTCCTTGACTTGTTTATCCTCTGGTAAATCTCTATTAGGAGGGATTTATTCCCTTTACTGTTACTTGTTTATCCTCAGGGTTATTTTTTTTCCCTTTCAATTTGGAAGCACAGGACTTCCCGCACACTTACTATGTCTATTTTCTTGTAGCTACAGTATAGATTGTTTGGATAGCAATCTTCCCAGTTGTTCATGGAACCTCTTCCTTAGCTGATTTTGTACATGACTACCATGGTTGTTGACTAAAATTAATAATCTACCTTACCTCAATGAAATGTGTAAATTGGTTGATATAAAAAGTACAAAGTATGGTGTGAATGGTGATTTGGCTATTCATCTTATTACTAAAGGAATACACTGAAGTTCTGCCTGGGTGGTAAAGGAAGATTTGACTGTTCAGAACTATAACTTGCTGCTTCCTTAGGACTGCAATGTTTATTGCAGATCTCATTTGGTGATTTGCATATCAGGTCTCTGAGGAAATCAAGGTTAAATATAGAGAGAAGATCCTGCTGGCTTGAACTGGTAACGCAATTCTACTGCTTCAGCTCAGACATAACATACACAATAGCGAATGATTTTATTTTTTTACTCTGTGGTACTTACACTATTAGTATATGTTGTGTATATAATCTTTACATGAACTGCACTGGTGAACCAAACAGATAAACATGCCTTGATTTTGTAGGCTAAAAAGGCAATGAAGGAACAGTAGCAATCTTATCCTTTTCTGTGAAGGTTGGGTTTTTTTTTGTTTTGTTTTGTTTTGTTCTATTTTAAAGCAAAACATTCTTTACTTACCCTTTTCTAGGCTGTCCCATGTGGTTATTTCTTCTTCTTCAAAAACTTTTCTTTTTAACATTCTGCTTCTTCTGTTGTGTTAAGAGAAGACCTACACATTATTAATATTAACATTAGTGGGAGACAACAGATGGAAAAGAAGCAGTCTTCACATTAACATATTATGGCCCTAATCTCATAGCAGGTTGGGGTGGTTTTGTGATGCTCATAACTGATCAGACCTCCCTGTGTAAGGGAACCCTTAGGTAGCATAAAGCCACTATTGTTCCTATGTTTCCCCCATAGGCACTGCTGGGGAATGTATTGGGATAAAGAGGGAATGGCCCAAGTGTCCTTATGTCATGGTAATTCCTCATTACTGGAATGGCCTCTTGAGGTGCATGGCAGCTGTTGCAAACTAGACTAGCTAACTTGTACCAGAGACAAATCAAACACCAGAATGGCTTGGGTTTGGATGAGCATATAGCTGGCTTGAGTCCATCATTCCACCACCTCCTGAGATGCACTGAACATTCTTTTGCCAAAGTTGAGGACCAGGGACACTATGCACAGCATTATGTACACACACATATGCATACACCCCGAAATACATAGACAAATCAATTCTGCACTCTCCTTTTGCTTATGGTAAGCTAATAAAACCAAAAATACTTACTGAACATTGAGTGATTTTTCTGCTGGCTGCATTCTGTATTTGTCCTACTTATCTTAATAAAACCTAGAACTAGTGAAGTCAGGATCTTAATGTTTACAAGATCATTAAAACTTGTATTTAAGCAAGTAAACAGAAAGTTTCTAATTAAGATCAGAAGTGTGGCATACTGCTGTATTTAGGCAACCTCTATAATGGTAGGATATAACCTTTACCCTTGGTTTGAAGTTCTTTCTCTTTGACTATCCTGCATGTCAGTCTGCCCACACGTTTCTTGAAGAGAAAGAACTTGGTGTCAAAACCTCTTCCTGTGAAAGAATTTGTGTAGTCCTTCAAAGATGTATACTGAGGGCATTTTCATATTATTTCTGACCATAGGGTACCACTGGTGTACTTCAAAGGAAATATGTCATAGTGACTAAACGTTACAACACGTAACATGATTAGTTGTCCAGTGATCCTAAGTCTCGGGTATTTTTGCACCTTCCCTACAATTATATAGTGAAAATTTAAGTGCACAATACTATTGTCAAAATTTCTACAGCATTGGTTCCAAATCCAATCTTGGCCAAAGTAAAGTCCTGGGTAAAACTTTCATTGAGCACAATCCTGCTCATATAATTGAAACTTTATGTATTTACTGAGAGAAGAATCTTAATTTTAGCTTCATTGTTTTCAAAATTGAAACCTGTATTCTTATACTCCTCAATGCATGCAGGCTCATGTGCAAACAGCCATAGTCAACTTAAAGCCTGTATTCTTACATGAAGAAGGCTAGGACTGATGGTAATGGACTATACAGGTAAATGACTTAATCATTGTAATAATATGCATCAGTAGGATTTGTTTGGGTGCCCTTTTGTATTATACCCATAAATCAAGCTCAAAAACTTATTTATCTCACCAACAGAAGCTGGTTCTATTCCTTACCTCATCCACCTTGTCATTCATATACCAGGAAAACCTATTTTTATTAGTTGATAGACCACTCTATCCTGGCTATCATTATATTGCCTGGCACTGCTTCGATCTCTTCCCATCCCCAGTCCACACTTCTTCCCAGGAGAATTGATAATCCTTTTGTTTAACTGGTAATCTAAGAAAACCATCAAATGATTACAAAATTTGTCCAGAAACAAAGTGTCATAGAGTATTAATGCAATGAGATGTCACCTGATAAGATTTTTGGGTTCAAATTCAGGCTTCCAATAGCTCATAAGTTGACATGAATTTGGTGATGTTGTCCTAGTCCCTAGAGAACATCTGAGTGCATCAAAGGGTACCAGGCTGTAATTGAGTGTGTTGTCAGAACTGCATAGGGGAGCCTGACATCATCAGTTCACAATATGTTCACCTTTTAACCATTGTTTTCACCCTTCAGTTTCATGGGTACCAAATGTTTACACCGGGTACCTAAAACAGAACTGATCCATATTTTAAAAATTACTTTCTGAAATATAAAGCTTGCCTAAAATTCCCATTAGCCCTTGGCAACTCAGTGTAAAAAGCATTATTTGAGGGTTAAGTCTTTCTCTAATTGAAACTAAAAACCAGACTCTTGTCTTTGGGTATGTCTAAACTGCAGAGTTTTTTTCTGAAAGAAGCCTGCAGTCTAGACATAGCCAAACTGAGCAGGAACAGGACCTGGGGAAACAAGAACAGTAGCATAGAGGGATTCACATGCAAACTGATGACAATTCTGTAGCATGGTAGGTCAAAATAAAAGAGTTTTCCTCTGACATGTTTATATTTGCCTGTGGACTATGAACACGAGTTCATAGGCTCTGAATTATGATAGCTGTAATGTACAATGCCACAAATAGTCTCGTATCCAAAAGCTGAACATGGACAGTTCATATTCTACTTTCTGTAGACAAATACCTTCATAATTAAGCTTTTTGTTGTTTGGTTATGGCTCTGGAGTGCACAGCACAGCTCAGACAGGGAGATGAAAAGACAGTCAGTGTAGTCACCTGACCAGAGCCAACCTTGCACACGCTGCTAATGGTTCCAAATGGCTAGTGTGGCTGACAAGAATCAGTGGTACAAAGGGAAGTCTTGCAAATGTCCCCTTTTGTGCCCACAGCTGTTACCCACTTCCCTGCTGGTGTAGAGGTATCACAGGAGCCCCTTTGGCCCCCAACTGGGCCCAACAGAAGTGGCTGGAAAGATAATATGAAGCCACGCTGGCCTCCTCATCCACATGCAGAGAGTGTAACTCAAGCGTCCCCAACAGAAAAGCCCATCCACATCAGTGGAGTAAAATTAGCTGAGTTTAGTCAGGCCCTCTGTCTCAAACACCACATGGTGTGCATGTAACTCTACATGTTACTATCATGTAAAGGTGCACAGGGAAAGTCTGAAACTCAAACATAGGTGAATCATGTGATTTTGTGTGAAAAGTATTTTACCCCAGCTGAAGTTGTGGCCCAACATATTTAGATGCCAAAATTCAGACAGAAATAATATGTAATGGATATAACCAATCTGAGTTAGAATTAAGATTTTTTTCATTGCTAAGAATAATGTTAGTTTATTATGTGGCTAGAATAATAATGGTGTTCTTAAATGGCCATTGTCTTGTTTTGAAGTTTTGAGTTGTTTAAATTATTCAATAAACACACCTTGGCCAATTGTCAACCAGGGATGCTGGAACAATTTATATAGGGAAATAAAGGCAGCTTTAAACCATAATTGTTCTCTACATATCCTAGACTGCAGGCCTCTGGCCCCTGGTGTCAGTAAAGCAACCTAAAGGGTGTTCTAATTTGCTATTCCTTAAAATAGGAATAAAAGAAGTCTGCACAGGTGCCCTACTCACACTCCATTTCCCTAAGTCAAGAATCCTTTGCCAATATTTGGTAAAGATTGTTGTGTAGGAACCACCACGGTAGTCTGCTGGACCCCAAAATTGTCATAGGCAAGAGAATGCTCAAGGTGTTAGATAATTAGATCACTTTAAGGACTTGGGGCTTGCGTTTTTAGGGGTGGGAATAACAATAAAAAGTTGCTCTTTGGCTGGATATTTCTATCTATCTTATACCTACTGCAGTGAGAGTCAGATTACTAGAAGGGGACTGACTGGAATAAAACGCTGAAGGCATTACATCAGTTGCAGGAGTGACAAACCCTGGGACAAGACGTATCTGGTGATACATGTTGGATGTTCCTTCATTCCTGTGCTAAAATAGAGTTAATGAAAATAGTTTCTGGTCCCAAGCCCAGTAAGCAAGGCTACCATATTATCCATTTCTAGATATTTTATAAATATAGGACTTGCTTAATGTAGATTGCTTGTACTGTTTTACACATGCTCATAGGAAGGGAATTCAAGGTCAGCAATCCCCAAAGGCTGTTCACGTCCTAAGTTGACTATTTATAATGACTAGTTTGAGAGTTATAGTACCCATAAGTTCTTAGACAGGTGGTTAATTTCTGTATGGCAAGAGTACACTGAAGAGGTGCTGATTCTGTAGTAACATCTATAGAGCAATACTATTAATTTATTTCACATTTTATTTTATTGGTTGGCTTAACAAACAACTTCATACACTTCACAGAAAGAAGAGAACCATGGATTTCAGTGCAACTCCAGTTTTTGGAAACTACAAAAATTAACACAGTAATTTAATATTTAATAAAAGTTACTGATCAATTGACCCTTGAAGGATAGTGTGATTGAAAAAGAGCACTGTGGTGGATTTAATTGCATTGCCAGCAGGGCTACCCGAAGAAGAAATTCGTTATGCTGATACAACAAAGGTAGCATCACACCGGTTTCTGTGCATCTGTTCTTATAGCTGACTATGAAAACATACAAATGGATATAGGAGGCTGATAGACATTATAAGTATTTCAGCTCTTTTGAGAGAATTATAGCTATTTGAAAAATGCAGATGTGTTGAATTCAGAGAGACTTCCCACAGGTAGAGAGATAATACCTGTTACTCTTCAGTAATTGTATCAATTTAATGTGTTAAGTTTTGTACTTCTCATACTATGCATTAAGTGGATGATATAGTCAAGGACGCAGCCACTCACCCTGTGAAACAAACCCTGAAGACGATTTCCTCTAGAGTCTATATTGACACGTAAGCTGTGTTTGGTTAACAGAGGCTCTTGGTGATGTTTAGGGAGAATTAGTTTTCTAGAGCTATTGGATATTATATTATTCACGTTTAAAAAAAACCAACCACACATCTATGAGCATCTGCAAATTCCAGGTCACTTTAATTTATTAATAGGAAGTTATCAAAAGTGGACTTTTTCCTAAGTTCCTCTTTAGGTGCCTTTCATTTCAAGAGCTCAAGACAAAATTTCTGATGATAGAAATCAATATGGAGATGAACAATAGATGAATATATTGCAAACTGACAAAAATCAAACCGTGCAAGACAAGAGTAATATAGCTTGAGCTGTCCAGTAAGCAAGTCTCCTGAATAAGCTGCAGTTGCTGGCAAATTCCTGCTAATAGGAAATCATAACAAATGAGCCTTGAAGTCAGATATTGCTAGGGTGGTTCTAGGATAAAGTTGCAGCCTCTGTAGATTGTGCAGTGAAAACTAACACCCTTGAACCAAGTCGAAGTCATTATTTTTCCATGGCCTGGGCATGGTGGACAGTAATACCAAATTTCTTACCTTCAAAGGAGTCTCTTTAGTGCTTCTCTAAATAACAGCTTCTTGGCTGACAAGGGTTAAACCAAACACACTGACCTGAGATACTACTCTTCACGGACACATTTCTGGGACTCATTGACTGCAATGGAACTCTGACCAACCAGCTGTCTGTGCAGAACAGCTTATGTGTTCTGGACCTTAGGGCATGTCTTTCACTACCCGTCTGGTTGACGGATAGCAATCAATCCAGCGGGGGGAGGGGGGGTCGATTTATTGTGTCTAATATAGATGCAATAAATCCACCATTGAGCTCTCTCCTCTCTACTCTGGCACTCCACCAGAACACTCCACAAGAAGCATAGGTGGAGTCTGCTGTTGACTTACTGTAGTGAAGCCACTGTAGTAAGTAGATCTAAGTGCATGAACTTCAGTTATGTTAGTCACATAGCTGAAGTTGCGTAACTTAGATCAATGCTCATGGTAGTGTAGACTAAGCCTAAGTATGTGACAGTGTGATGCTAGCAGACCAGGTGCCAGTTCTTGCCAAGTCTTTAGGTATGAGCTGAGCACTGAAATGTTCATAGCTGGAAACCAGCCCAGTCCACCTGTATATTAATATTGTTTGAGACAGGCATTAGAGTTATAAGGATTTGTTTAGTGATTAGACTTTTTGTAAAATGTTTGTAAGCTGCAACATACATTAATCTTACTTAAGATATTTCTATGCCATGTTATAAGATAACATGAAAAGTTTGTTTTATAATTGTAAAAATGCCTACTCTGAACTTCCAAACTCAGACATGACGAGTGGTCCTTCCCACCCATCAAGAAAGACCACCACAGATAAATGGACCATTGTACGACAAATCTTTGATTGCCCTGCTTAGCCATGAAGAAGTTACTTGCAGGAGCACTCATCCCATTGGTTGAACTCTGAGGGAAGGGCATATAAAGATGCTTACAAGAAGAAAGAGTTATCTCTTGGCTATCTTGGACTCTTATAAGGACTGGAGCTAAAAAAACAAAAACAGAGGATCCCCAGGGATCAACCTGGGTTAGCCCTAAAAGACATTCAGTTGACAAATTACTAAATCTCTCTCATATGGAATCATAAACTAACTCATTGATGCTTATATGTTGTCTGCTTTGACCTGTAAATAATCCTCTAATTTCTTTTTCTAGCTAATAAATCCTTAATTAGTTTACTATAGGATTGGCTACCAGTGTTGTCCTTGGTATGAGATCCGAGGAGCAAATTGACCTGGGATAAGTGACTGGTCTCTTGGGATGGGAATCAATCTGAATATTTTGTGATCTTTGGTGTAAGTGACCATTTATCACTAAATCTAGTTTGCCTGAGCAGAAATATAAACTGGAGAGTCTAAGGGGATGGTCTGTGACTCCATGGTAAGACTGTTATAGTGATCTCGGAATTCCCATTTGTTACTGCGGTTGGTGAAAACTAATTATAGAACATACCACCAGCTCAGAGTGTCTGTGCTGCTTTTTGAGAGTCTGTCTTGAGGTTGGCACTTTCAATTTTGAGCTTACAGATAGTATGACAGACAGAATGGCAAAACCTAATTAAATTTATGAGCAAGTCCCAGGCCAGTTGAGGTTAGGCATATAACGGTAGTGGTTGTGTTTAGCAGGTAAAAGGCATTCTGCTTATTCTAAGATCATATTGGCTCATATACTCAGACACTACTGTCCATTACAGTGAGTGTTGTTTAGAATATTAGTCTGAATAATAAAGGTATTTATGGATGCATGTGCTTAGAAGAAGTTATGAAGCAGACTCACTGTCTGTAGCGAAGGTCAATTATCAGAATTATGATCAGTGTAATGGGTCAGACAGAGAATAGAAGAGATGCAACAGAATAGTGATTTCGCAGGATCCCTTGTAACATCCAAGAACACTAACATGCCTGAAAACAGAGAATACATAATTAATTAGTTAATGTTTGTAAAGCACTTGCAATATGAAACGCACCAAGTATTCTTCAGTAATTTTCAATAAATATTTGTTTGGAGCAGGAGTGGGCCAGATCTGGCCTTCCGGGTTAGTCCCTGGCAGCCCCCAACTCTATATTTACGTCTGCAAGCAATGAGTGATTGCAGCTCTCCTTGGCTGTGGGCCACTGTACTTGGCCATTGGGAGTGGCAAAAAGTGGTTTCCCAGGCTGCACTGCTTCCTGCTGTTCCCATTGGCTGCAGATTGTCATTCGCGGCCAATGAGAGCTGCAATCACCCGATACCTGTGAAGGTGCAGGTAAGCAATGCGGTGGCCTGCCAGGAACTAACCCTGCTGAGCTGCCATTTTTTTATTGCCCACTCCTGGTCTAGAGAGTCCTTGTATAAAGAGCCAAATGTAGCAAGAAGACAAAATGCTTAGAAGTAACACAGTATTTTAAAAGTAGAGATACTAACATACAAAGAAGGGTTCTTACTGCTGGAGTAGATAGTGTAGTTATGTAATTGGGTATCATTTGTTATCTATATAAGTACATAAAAAAGTGCATGCCACTATTATAGGGAGAAGAGTCATTGGGCCAATACTGAGTTGTCATTAATGAGCAGTAGGGATTGCTCAATGTGTAGAGGGATTGCAAAGGTGGCCTTGAGCACTCCTTCTGTTCTCCTCCAATTTGCATTAGGCAGGCCCTCTAGTTCCATTCCAAGCAGCTGCTTTAGAATTTATGGTGCCTTCGTGGTTGTAGTGAAGCTTGGGCCACACCTTCTATACCCTAATCACCTGCCACATGCAGAAAGGTAGGTTGGCACTGGAACTACTACAGTTGCTCCACATCACCAGAGAATTCCTGTATGCAGGAGAAATCCAAGCTTTTGCCCTTGTATTTGCTCTGCGGAAGGGGGAAAAAAGGGGACCCTGAGCACTGCTTGTTAAGAATTGTGTGTGTGTGTGTGTTGGGGAGAAGCAAGGTAACTGTGAAGGAAAAGAAGCACAAGGTGCTATAGACTCTTGTCCTCCCTACTTATCCTCACATCAACTTCTATCCTTCCCAACTTTCTCAAGAGGACACTGAACTGAGTTCAAATCAAACTGTCTATACACGATGCTTGAGGCTTTAAAGTCATGCCAAGAAAGCTTGCCCATTCCATATTTCACTTGGTGAATGTCAAGTAAAATACACTGTTTTGCATAGGCTGCTAAAGAGCCACGTACGGTCTAGGGAAGACTTGGAGAAACACTTGTAAAATTATTTCTCTTCCTTTTAAATGATTTTTATTGTGAGGGATTTCTTCATGATAACAAGATTATAGCTATTTCAAAGCCCATGATGTTTTCTCCTGCTCATCACTTGAAGAGATAATTCTTCAGTTTACAGCATCGTATTTGGATTTTATGAGGTCACAAACAGAAAAATGTCACTTTTGGTGAGAGAGCTTCAGAGGGATAGCCGAGTTAGTCAGTAACTGGAAAAACTTAAAAAACAACAAATAGTCTTGCAGTACTTTAGGGTATGTCTAGACTACATGCCTCTGGCAACAGAGGCATGTAGATTAGGCTACCCGGCATAGGAAAATGAAGCGGCGATTTAAATAATCGCTGCTTCATTTAAATTAAAATGGCTGCCGCGCTGTGCCGATCAGCTGTCTATTGGCTCAGCGTGCGAGTCTGGACGCTCCTCGGTCGACATCAAAGGCATTTGTCGACCTCCCCGGAATGCCTCGTGGGATGAGGTTTACCAGGGAGGTCGACAAATGCCTTTGATGTCGACCGCGGAGCGTCCAGACTAGCGCACTGAGTCGACAAACAGCTGATTGGCACAGCGCAGCAGCCATTTTAATTTAAATGAAGCGCGATTATTTAAATCGCCACTTCATTTTCCTATGCCGGGTAGCCTAATCTACATGCCTCTGTTGCCAGAGGCATGTAGTCTAGACATACCCTTAGAGACTAACAAAACATGTAGATAGTTAGTCAGTAGGACCAGATTAGCTAAACAAGAAATCATGCCCAGGACAAGGTCCTTGTAAGCCTTAGCCCTAGAAAGAGAAAAAGAAAACATATTTGTTTATACAACCTAGTAAAATTACTTTTAAGGGAAAGGGGTGCAAATAATTTCATAAGACATTTAATGAAGTGAAGGAGTATCATAAGCTATTAATTGTATGTCTATACTGATTTAAATCCAATGACATTCTGGGCTCTCCTCTAGATCCTGGCACTTGAAGTTTCTCCATCCAGGCAGACCTCTGGACCTTCATGGAGCCTCATTGACAACAATGGGACTCTGTACAGATGCAGAGAATATTTCTGAATGGAGTTGCTTGCAGTTTGGAATGAAATCATAAAGTTAGTCCCGCATGGAGGACAAGCTCAGGAATAGAATTTGAAACCAGAGAAATTGGAAAGTTAGTGGTTTACCGAGTCTCTTTTTAGTGAAGTTGTGATGCCCTTTATCACTTATTAGATCTGTTTTTAAACCAGCCCATTGCCACTATCACACACTTTGCTTTAAAGAGGTAGATAAAAATATCATCATGACTTATTATCCTAACCCTTGGAGTCAAGAGCAAGAAATTGTAGGCAAGGGAGCATTTGTCTCTATCCTTTCCAGAATAAATTAGTCCACTTTACTACTCTTTGGAAACACAATTATTCATTTTATAAAAGAAAAACATTCTCTTCAGAATATACTTAATTGCCAAAATATCTGTATAGGAAATGAAAATAACAGCCTTTAATTATGATCTCTGCTTTTAAAAGAAAGCATTTTTAGGAAGGAACTTTCATCATATTTTTGGTAACTTAGAAATAACATTTTGTTTTTGATCAGAAGAAAAAATATTCATTCAAACAAAATTTAATGAGACAAACCCTTTGGCCATTTCTAGCACAAACAGGTTTGCTTTTATGGAAAAATGCAAACTGATGCTAAATGGTAGGTCACTGGTCCTTATGTCATTCTGAAGTTTTGTTTGATTGCTGCAATGCAAAGTCAAGCTGAAGTATTTGGACTAGAGTTGAGAGAGAGAGATTTGTATTTATAAATTTAACTTTGGCTACAGATAAAATACAAATCACTTCTTTTAAAAAAAATAAGCTAAGGCTGCACTACTCTTTTTTAGATACCAATCCTGTCATTGATAATATGTGAACTACCTGCTGTAATAACCCAGGCATCCAATGTTGCCAGTTTATCATTGGCTGTCAGTGGCAAAGTCGGAGCTGTATGTGAAAATGTCCATTAAAACCAAAGGGTAAATTTTTTAGATGTGCCTAAATGTCCTAGTAGCCTAAGTCTATATTCAAATGTGGTGTAAGCACTTAGGCTTAGGGTTTTTTTTTTTTTTAAAAAAGGGTATTTAAGCATTGGCAGTGCTCAACACCTAAGTTTTATTTTCAAAATGGAAAGTCAGAGCCCTCCTAAACGTGCCTTTGGATAGGATATATAGGCTCATTTGCAGCAATGCTTAAGTGCCTTTAAAAATCTGGGCCTTAAGAACGAAATCCCAGTCACAATCAATGAGACTAAACACTCTGAAAGCCCTAAGTCACTTTTGAAATGGAAGTTTAGGCTCCCAAGTCATTTAGGCACTTATGAAAATTAACTTAAGGTGCTCTAATCTGTTTACATACATTGCTCTTCACAATGAAATTGAATTCACACATTCCACTTGTGCTAAGAATGAGCCTTGAATCTTTAGCAAATAGTGGATTTTATCTTAAAAACAACAACAAATGTGAGAACCAATGTTCCCTCTTATCTTTTCTGTACATGTGAGAATTTTTCCAATCCATACACGGAATAAATTATTTTGTGTGCACCGGAGCATGTGAGACTCTGCACCATCAGAAGAAACAAAAACCTAGCTGTGGGTACTCTGCTAATCAGCTGGGTGGCAATTGAATCTTTCCTGAGTAACTGCACAAGCAGACAATTTACAGGGGACATGAGTGAGAACCAACAGATTTTGAAAAATAACATAGCCAGCAGAAGTTTCTCGTAACATCCTCATTTTTTGGATTCATGGCAGATATACACACAACTGCTTATCAGAAATTTGAGGCGGACTTGTGGGGAGAGCACAGAATGGAAGGTTCTTGGGGCAGAGACTGTCTTTATTCTCCATTTGTACAGCACCTAGCACAATGGAACACTGCTCCATGAGAAGCTCGTAGGTAATTTCACCATGTCAGCTCTAGTAATGGTAAGAGTAAGGTAACTAGTAATAGTAAGTGTTTAAATAACCCTAGCATGTTCCCCTCCACCATCAGACACATTCCCTACCTCCAAATCAGTTGACATGGAAGGAAAGGAAGAAAGTGTGGGAAGAAGGGGAAGGGAGGAATGGTTAGTTTTTAAGCACTGTTTATCTCTGACAAGCCATCCAGAGAATGTGTTTGTTACAATGCAAAAGAAATAACCAATGAAACAAACACATCAGAAAGAACATGAGACATTTGTAAGCCTAAGACAAAAGTAAAATGGCACTTGAAAATGATTCCTTGTGAAGGTTTATTTTGATTTTGTTACATCAGACGAGTCAAGCAGACAAGGCTGATTGTGACTTTGTAACAAATTTCAGGGACTTGAGACAAGCAATTGTCTGCCATTATCATTCATGCTGCCAAAATTCATTAGGCTCAGGAACATCAACCAGATCATGTCCTAAAAGGGGGCACTATCTATAGTATTGCTGAGGAAATATTAGCAGAACGGGTTTCATGTCAGCATGTGGCTGATCAACCATTTTACATCTGGTGGCACAAACAACTAAAAGGCAAAGTATGTTAAACTGCACTCTTTCTACCAAGATGCTTTCTAAGGCTGTACATAGTATCTGCAGTAAAAGATGGTGATAAGACTTTAATCCAACTCAGCACATTCATTTCCTGGCTGCCTCAAGGAGCACTGCATTCACTGATATGCTGGTCACCAGACTGCGAGAAGCAGCAGGATTTCTACTGAACAGCATACCCAGCTGAATGTGCCCTTTTAATGGAGCTAAAACAGTTTCCTACCCTCCTTCCCTCCCACAATACTCAGCTGTGGAAAATGGTAGAGAGTGTTATCGGGGGAAAGTGAGCGAGGCCTGCCTCACATAAGCAGCTTCAGAAAGTTAGATCTTGATTCTGTCCAAGCTCCACACAGTATTTGAGGATGAACTCAAATAATTTGTACCCTCCTGATCCCAGAGGCTGCCACAGAATGATTTGGCAACTAACATCAATTCAACAGCCTTAGGATTGCTCAGCTTTATTCTGGAAGGCTGTGTGTGCTCTGCCCACACCTGCTGGCATGCTCCCCATATGTCCTCCATCAGGGGGATTAGGAGAAAGCCGGCTTTATTACCTGGGTGCCAACTAGGGATTCCCCTGTGGGAAATCTTAAACTAACCTAAAGGCAGTTGGTGCAACCTGGAACTGGGGTAATATTAAGCTCTCTGTTTCACCAGTCTGGGCTCCCTCTCACACAGTCCTGCTGTGACAAGCTGCAGACCGCTCCCAGTATTTCACTCCTACAAACATTTATACAAGCAGGGCCACACCCAGCTGCACTTGCATGAAGGCTTCTCTACCACTCATGAACTGACAATAGAGAAGCTCCAGTCAGCTCCTCCATAGCCCAGGACCCCAGAGATTACCATCTTGCCCTGGTCAAAAGTCAGAGTATGTTTATTACCCAGTCTGCCCTCCTCCTAACCCTCCAAGTGGCAAGGACAAGGCAACAGTTTTTGTTCCTGAACAAATTCCCCAAGTACTTCTAACAAAGCATACTGTTTTATACTAGCCACCCCCCCCCCGCTGCCACAGGTGTTGTGTTGTAGGAGGAGTGAGGGTCAGTGATGATGTCACTTCCCCCTTTAATAGCTGCTTCCATGTGGTGGGCACTTCATTGCTCCAAACAAAGCCCTAGCACAACTTGTGGAAAAGCACAGGTACCAAAACGGAGTCCAACATTGCATGATTTAGTCACATACCCTTTCCATGCTTTCATGCTTCATTTGGTTGAAGCAGTCACAGGAACGTTTATCAGGTAAGGCTAAGCTTTTTTTTTTTCATGGCCCATTGTTTGTGCTGATGGGCCATTATCTTGGGTAGTCTTTTCATAACGTGCTGGCTAGATGAAGTGGGTTTTACCCACAAAAGCTCATAGTATAATATATTTCTAAGTCTCTATATATTTCTAAGTCACAGGACTGCTTGTCATTTTTAAAGTTACAGACTAACATGGCTACCCCCTGAGACTTTGTGGATGTTATGCAGGAGCAAACACATTTGAAATATAAATGCATGGTCAATATTCATAATGCCAGATGCAAAAATGATACATGCGCACAAGCAGGATAATGATATTCAGCAAATAATACCTTTTCCATTAACACATTACGTGACATATTCTGTATAAGATGCATCCTGATTATATTATAAACATATCATGGGGTGCAGAGCATCACAGTGGCATACCCCTATGTGATAAATAGGCCATGTGTCCTTCGTGTCGAACTTTATTGCTAGAGGTGACCACCTGCTTGTAATACACATAATTCTAGTTTCTGTGAAACAATTTGATTAGCTGAACTGGTTAATCCATTAGAAAGGAGATGCTGATCCTCTAGTCTTTTTTGCACCTTGTGTACTCATTTACACATATGCAAAGTGAGTCTGCAAAACAAGGATGCCATTTCAGGAGAACGGAGGTGAGGGGGCAGCAGACATGCATACTGGCACGTGGCTTGCTTTTCTTCCCTTTCCCCTGACTATCAGGGAGCAAGGGGAAAGTACTTGGATTCCATAAATTACTTCTCTGCCCCCCTCCCTTCACTAGCCAGGAGTGAGAGGCATGCAGGGAATCCAAGTACTTTTCCCCTCGCTCCCTGATACTCAGAGGAATGGGAAGAAAAGCAAATCGCATCCCAGTACGCACGGCTGCTCCCCACTCTCCCAAAACCTTGGTGCAAAACCAGCAAATCAGGATGCACTCCCTTTGCACAAATGAGACAGGAAGTAGAGAATGTGGCCTAAAGTCTATTTTCTGTGGGTGTCTCCTTCTGAATCAAACTCCACAGGATCTGTGGAGGCTAGAGGATAGTAAGCACATTTTCAAATTATAAATAGAGAGCTAATCTAATGACCCCATTCAGTAAATGTCTGCTGATAAACTACATTATTCGATAGCCCTAATCTCTCATGGCTCTAACACACTGCTTCACTGATTCCGGTCAGCATAACAACTCCAAGGAGACTAACTGTTGATCAGCTCTGAGATTTCTCTGTCCTGTGATGCTGGTCCCAGTGATCAGGGGCAGAACAGAAGGTGTCCTAGACTTTCACTCCACTGCTATGCATAGATCAAGTCACCAGGTATAAGGCACTATTTGTGCTAGTCTAGCTATTGAATGGGTTTCTCACCACATCACTTTACATTCTCAAATTACATCTTGCTTGGGAGGAAAGACATTAGAGAAAAAAGGATTTGCAAACTCCAGATGGTCAGGCAACCTCAGAGAAACACCATGATTTGTGAGGTTCATAAAACATCAAATTCCATGGTGTTCAACCAGTCTCAAGGGCACCCAGATTCTACGTGATTGGTGCTGTATACCTAAGGCAAAGAGGGATGCATTGTGTGCAGATTTTAAAAGATTCCTTCACGTGCTATGGTAACCAGTAAAAAGTTAACAATTGCCAGCTGTCACTGTGGTGAAGCAACTATTGCCAAATGCTGACTTTTCAGGTGTCCACTGTATGTGAGTGGGTATTTATTCAAAGGACATTTTCAGCATGCAGCTTGATTCTGGGAATAGAGGCTGATACAAGCTATGAAAGTGTTACTTCAAGATTTTAAAATCTTGCTGGCTTGGTTTCTGCCATTTTACAATAAAGGCAATGTTAATGTGCAATACAATTAACATTTAGGAGAGGCCTAGAAAGTGTTCCTTATGGCCCAAAGGTTGCTATTCAAGACAGATGTTTTCATCATGCAATTTAAGCCTCAAATATTACCTGTCATTACACCTAATTTAACATTCTGAAGCTAATCATACAACTACCTACTTCTTCACAAGAGCCATGCAATCTTGCTTGAGCTTAAGTTCCAATTACAAAATGAGATTCCAAGTGAAAATTTCAGCTGTAAACCAAATGACCTCCAATGACCATTGACTGGTGATTAATCTAAATAGATTTCCAGGCAAGAAAGGGGCGTGGAAAAAGCCCAAAAGTCCAACAGCCAACTCTTCTTTCAAGTTCTCTGAATTATCAGAGTAATAGTAAAACAAGCAGCATGTGGGGGAAAATCATGATTGCAGTGGCTTTCATCTCTTAATCAGCAAAATTTCTTATAATTCAAGTTCAGTTTTGTTCTCCTTTGATACTGGTAAAGCTAAGTATTCTGTACTTGAGCTATGTAAATAACATATTCTGCTTCAGTCATGTTTTTCAGTTTCAAAAAAATATTGCTTGGAGCTGAAATTCATAGCAAGTGTTAGTTCCTGGGTCCCATCCATATCTTATGGCTAGATTCTGATCTTGCTTTACAGTGGTAAAAATTCACAGTAACTTTGGTTCAATCAAAATCATCTGGCCCACAATATGTTGCTTTAAACATGATAAAATTAATCATCTGTCAAGTTTGCAGTCCAGTGCAAAACATACATGTTATGAGGCTGAAGAGAATCATATGTGACCCTAATGCAATACATTGTCAACAAAGCTAGAAAAACAAAACCAGAAACAAGACAGCCAAATAGCAACTAGCAACTTTCAACTACCTGAAGGGGACTTCCAAAGAGAAGTGGTTCTCAGTGGTGAAGTGGCAGAATGAGGAGCAATAGTTTCAAAGTTGCAGTGGAGGAAATCTAGGTTGGATATTAGAAAAATCTATTTACTAGGACAGTGGTGAAGCACTGGAAAAGGTTACCGAGGCTACGTCTACACTGCACAGTTATTTTGGAATAAGCTATTCTGGAATAGTTATTCCAATATAGCTTATTTCAAAATAGCATGTCTATGCTGCTGGGAAGCCTCAAAATTAGTCCAAGGCAGACTTCCCTAATGTAGACGTGCTATCTTGATTTAGACTCCCAGGAGGAAGAACTTAGAATGGCCCTGGTGAGGGGCTATTTTGAAATAGCAGAAGTGGAGTGTCTACACACACCTTATTTTGAAATAGCTATTTCGGAATAGGTATTGTTCCTCATAGAATGAGGTTTACAGAAGTCAGAATAAGCAGTCCGTTATTTCAAAACTATTTGTTGCATGCATAGTTATTTTGGGAAAAGTCCATTATTCCAAAATAACTTTGCTGCGTAGACACACCCCTAGGGATGGAGATTCCTCCCTAGAGGTTTTTAAGTCCCAGCTTGACAAAGTCCTGCCTGGGATAATTTAGTTGGGATTGGACCTACTTTTAGCAGGGGGTTAGAAGTAGAAGATTGTAACAACTTCTGTTTGAAGGGAATATATAAATCTAAATGAGTCACATAGAGTTATAACTATTAATGGAACTATTTTTTCAAAAGGAATACCTGTAGTTTTGAATATAGATATATATTAGTATTCTGCAATAGTGAGAGATAATATTTGCTCTTATAATATCAGTAGGAGGCTATTTAATGTCTTTCTTACAAAATAAAATGGAATGAGATAAAACACTGAACTTTTACATGAAAACAAGATCACAAAGCATGTAAACTTACCATCCAGTATAGTGCATTCGCCAAATAAAGTATTGTCAACAGACTCCAGTTTCAAATCAGGCATTTTTTGTTATAAGAAAAGATGAGGATACGTCATCTGAAACAGAATAAGCAAAAGAGGAGGGACAGAATTAGCATAAAAACACAACAATTATTTCAGAAATATAGAAAAGTTGCTTGTCTCCATTACAGTCTAGGATCCAACTCTAGAAAGATTTATACATGTAATTTTTATTGGCAATAATAGAAGTCATCCATGCAAAACATCCTCTTCATCAGTGGAGATCAAGCCCCTAAGAATTACCTGGAAAAAGAAGGGATAGTGATGATTGTGATCTGCCTGGACTGAAGTAAATTTAATATGAAGAGAAATCTGCATATCATGCAATTAATTCAGTTAACCACTTCCCCTCTAACAGAAATTCTATGCTGGAGAAGAGCTTAATTCTGGCATTTCATCCTCGTCCATCCTAGAAGGAACTTTATTGATTTTTTTTTTCAGCTGTTGCAGAGATAAGAAACCATTACAACAAGAAAAAGATCAATGCTAAAAAGTTATTGGAAAGGCCATAAGCATATTTGTGTTATGTTTTTAAAAAACAATTGATCCATTAATTCAAAAGTACAACCTGATTACTGATATAACAACCTGAGTTTCAACAAATGTCCCTGCCAACATTATTAACTGCTCAGACTAGATTTTGTTTGGAAAAGGGATAAATAAAACTGAATATAATGACAACCTATTAGACCATGCAGGCCTTATTTGAGAGAGAGGCCTTATTGTGCAATGAGAATGACATAAGCATAGACACAGAAACCAAGAACAGAAGGTGCAGGGTAACAGAAATTTGTATTTGTAATCATCCCTGAGAGGGAGTAAACACGAGAGAGGAGTAGGTATCTAAGGCAGATGAAATAATCATATTAATGAATGTTTTCCTACATAATCAATCTCTCTCTCTCAATTCCTGATTGTTTCTTTATTCTATTTTTGCTTAATCTCATTTCTATTCAGGTTCAATTAATAATAATAATCCTTGAATTAATTTATGTATTCATTTTCAAAGGAGTGCTTTGATCATGTATGTAAGTTGGAGCACTATTGTATATATTACAATATTAAGTAAAATAAAAGTTTAACATCAGTAATACCTTTGTATTATTTTTTATGCCACTATTTTGTCAGTTCTATATGCTGGCTATTAGGGTACAGTTGTGTACATTCCACTTTTTTTTAGCTGCGACATAGATTATGAATTCTGATATGCTAGCATAACCTGCCCCTGAGAGCCATATTTTTCACTTTTTGGGACTCTCCACTCACTTGCATACAGTGTTCCTGAGTCTTCTCTCGTTTATATTAGTTTTACACTAGGGATTCACTGGAGGGAATGGTAATAAAAGAAGCTTGCCCTACTGTACAGCCCTGAACTATGGAACTCTATTGAACGTCCATTACAGAATATGAAACTAAGAGCTGGGTCCTTCACCATCACCCATGTTCCTGAATGTCGTTATATCGGAAAAGTAATGACAGTGATATTAAAGATCTCAGTTTTCCATCTATTCTACCTGCTGATGGATATAGCTGTTCTTTAAATGTCTCCCAGCCAAATATTAACTTAGCCTGATGTTGCTTAGCTCACATATGGTAATAGAGGTGATATTGTTGTCCTATTGATCTGAATGGTTAGCCAAAAAATTCAGGGTCTAGTAGGTTGTTCTAGTTGGAAGTAGAAATTGAGAGAGTCCGGTATTTTCTTTGTAAGTTTTTTTTTTTTTTTTTTTTTGTAAATAAACAAAAACGCATGTAAGTCCTTCATCTCTAGATGCAGAAGGAACCTAGTAGAAGGAAACAACTTCTTATGCTCACATCACCAAGAGCACCCTTTACAGCCTCAAAACTTGGCCCAAGAATCTGTTCCCACATTGCTTCCAGAATCAGCCACCAGGCTCCTAACTTTCAGACTCTCTCTAGTCATCCTTTTGTTCTTGTCTGACCTTGGTTTTGGAGTGGGAAGAGAGATCACACATCGATCTATCCAAAATCCTACTCATCAAAAGCTCCTGCATGGGTCTACACATCTTTTGTCTTAGGTAGTGGCTCATGTTTTCAGTTACATTAACTGATGGGTGGATTCTCAACTATTAGTCTCAACTGGTTTTAGCTCAACCCATGACAAGGTTTCAGCCAGCTCATAATAATATCAACAAAATGCAGCATAACAGCAGACCATTCCCTTCATTCTTATTCAAACTCAGATGTTAAATATTCATTACTGAACATGCAGTTAAAGGCGATCAGAACAAAATCAAAGCAGAAAGTGACTACAAATATGGTGAGAAACCTTTATTTTATTCTTTGCATCTATGCAGATGCACATAATTATAAAAGTGAAAAAGTCAGTTTCTATATGCATTGATAAAGAGATTGCTTTTGGCAGACTTGATTAATGCACCTGTCTATACTAGCATAGAGGGGAAAGTGAGGAAAGGAAATAGATTTGGATTCTGCTGCATTTGAGATATTGAAATATGATTTTTGGGTTGGCAGATGTACTAAGAATAACTACTACAACAAACCATAAGCTATTACTGTGTGATGTATTGTACTAACTAAAAGATACTTGATTATTATAAATAACAAATTCAGATTTCCATTGCTGTGCACAGTGTGTAATTAGTTACTCTTTTGCAAAGTGAGTGTATTATACTTCCAAATCAGATCATTTAACAGACACTTTGCACTGGTGTAAATGAGTTGTAGAGCAATGAAGAATTAAACTCACTGTATTTATTCTCTGGATTATGGTGTGGCATCCCAGCATGGCTAGCCCTTTGAAGGGGAGATGGATGCAGTGCCCTGTGTAACACAATTAGCTTGCCTCCCAGGTGGAGAGAATGTGCAAAGTCACACTCCAGGCAGGTCATGTGGCTAAATCAGACCTCTCGGGGTGTAAATAAGAGAAGCCTGTAGAGAGTTAAAGGGATACTACAGGTTGGAAGTCCTGGGAGGTACTGTGTGGTATGAAGCAGAAGGGTAGTATGAGCAGCTCTACTCAAAGGGTGGGTTTAAAGACACTGAATGCCCAGCTAGCACAGGTATAAATAGCTGTACTGATGATGGGGCACTGCTTAGGCAGGTAGAGTACAGATATGCAGAACCCCGAGAGCATATACTGCACACAGCTCTACATGCCCAAGCAGCACCTCCCACATCTATGCTGCTATTGTTATATAGTGCAATATCCCATTGCTTCTCCTGCCCACACTCCCACTGAGACTTTTCCGCGTGAAGTGAAACTCTGGAAGCAGGGAAAGTCTCTGGCTGAGGGGAGGCAGTGGAAGAAGACTCAGGCAGTGGGGAACTGTTGAAGTCTTTCCTCACTCCCTCCCCATGTCAACCATTCACTCAGATGTGCAGCTACCTGTACCCTGCATGTCACTGCAACTGTACAGCAGGCAAAAGTCTCTTCTTAGCTCGCAACCAAAGCCTGGGGAGTGCAGAAAGCCAATACTAACTAGAAAGGAACAAAGATGTGAAGGAAAGCCTTCAGCTGAAAGTTTTTTTTCTTTTTTCCTTTTATGTTTTTAAACAGGACCCGAAAGAGGGGTATTATTGGACATTTGAAAGCCTGTGAGTTACTGGGGGGCCCACAAGGAGAAACTGAAGCTACAGTGAGCATGATAGGTGGTACTTGACAGGCAAAAAATGCTCATGGGCTAGATCACATGGGGGCAAAATACGGCCCATGGACTGGATCCAGCCCACCAAACATTTGGATGTGGCCTGCCATGATACTCTGGGCCATCAATGTCTGGTAGCCCAGTGGGACCCTTGGGCAGGTTCCCTGCGTGCTGCAGCCCCACATGCTTCTCAAAGCACCCAGCTGCTGTGAGCCAGCATGTGTCTCTCTGTGTGGCATGTGCCCCTTGTGGGGGTGGGGGGGAGGTCTCCACACAGTGTCCCTAGCTCCAGCACAATCCTCGCAGCTCCCATTGACTGGAAACCTCTGCCTGGACCATGCTTGCAGGTGTGCATAGCATGAGACCACTTGCTAGCCCCCTCCCTCAAGGGGCATGCTGTGCCATGTATAGCCACACATCCTGGCCCCAGCACCTTGCCGTTTTGAACAGCGTGTAGGGGTGTAGCAGGCAAGGTGCCTGCTCTAAGGTCCCACTGAGATGCTAGCTGGGAGCCACTTAGGGTAAGCACTTCCCAGCCAAAGCTTGAACTTGACACCCCATCCCCTCCTGCAACCCAACTTCCTGTCCTAGGTCATAAGAAGGGCCGTACTGGGTCAGACCAAAGATCCATCTAGCCCAGTATCCTGTCTGCCAACAGTGCCGATACCAGATGCCCCAGAGGGAGGGATCACAACAGCTAATCATCACGTGATCCCTCTCCTGTCATCCATCTCTAGATAAAAACCAACCCAGACTCTCTGCACCCCTTCGTAGATCCCTACCACTGGTCAGCATCCTCTACTGCACCAAACCCCCTCATACACTTCAATCCCCTACCCTGAGCTCCCTCCTGAACCCAACTTCCCTCCCAGAACCTGCACCCTCTCCATTCATATAGAAAAGTGCAGCTCTTGACCAATTACCAAATTCTTGGACTGGCCCCCCATCAAAAATTATTGTTCACCCCTAGACTAAATTATAGTGATCTTGAACTAATGGACAAGCACAAAAACTTTGGCACAACTTGTGATTGGCGGGGTCATCTTTTTAATGTTGCTGAAGCCAAGACTGTAGTCATTAAACTGAAGAAAGAAATGGGAAAGGACAAATACAAAACAATAGATTAATTCATGAAAGTGTTAGTATATTTGGTACAGCACATAACAATAATACATTATTTTTATTAATAGTATTCCTTTTTAAATTAAAAGCACCTTATCAAGTTTTGCCTGAAAATTGTCTCTTCACACTTCGCCCTTCCAAAAAAAGCATCTGAGAACGTTGTTTACATTTGTAAAAGTTTTGTTTTGTTTGTTTTAATATACTGTAATGTCTCATAGCTCAACTGAGGAAAAACAAGGTGAAATTATGAAGGGAATCTAATTATATGTTAAAGGTCAATGGAAAGTTGTGTTAAGGCCTGGTTCTGATGATGAGTACTGCTCTGTATTGTCATCATGGATGAACATAACACAAACTAACTTGTCACTTGGAAAGAAAATAGAAGATAACACAAAATACTTGTTATAATAAAAATGAGGTTGTGGCTTAAGCCACTAAGTCAAGGAAATGTAACAATGTACTTAGCTCTGCTCTTTTATATTCTAGTGGCAGGGCCAGCACGTGTGTCTCTGTGTGGCATCTGCCCTTTGAGGGGACTGGGTGTCTCCACACAGTGTCCCTGATGGTGTTGATCCACACAGACTTCCAAAATTTTTCTTAGTATATAAGCAAGTTTCTAGTCCTGGAACAAACTCCTGTTATTGATAGTTGGGTGCTATCATTTCTTTGAGGGTGTTTGGGTTATTTCACATACTGCATCATGTGCTGCACATGCAATACCCAGGCAATGAAATACTTATGGCAGTTCTAACTCAAAATTTCCTGGTTTCTTTAGATTGATAGAGCTGGAAGAGACCTCAGGAGGTCAAGTCCAGCCTCCTGCCCAAGGCAGGACCAATCCCAGCTAAATCAACCCAGCCAGGGCTTTGTCAAGCGGAGACTTAAAAACCTCTAGGGATGGAGATTCCACCACCCACCTAGGTAACCCATTCCAGTGCTTCACCCCCCTCCTAGTGAAATAGTGTTTCCTAATATCCAACCTAGACCTGCCCCACTGTAACTTGAGACCATTGCTCCTCGTTCTGCCATCTGTCACTATTGAGAACAGCCTTTCTCCATCCTCTTTGGAACCTCCCTTCAGGAAGTTGAAGGCTGCTATCAAATCCCCCCTCACTCTTCGCTTCTGCAGAATAAACAAACCCAAATCCCTCTCCTCACAGGTCATGAGCTCTAGCCCCCTAATCATTTTGGTTGCCCTCCGCTGGACCGTCTCCAGTGCGTCCACATCTTTTTTGTAGTGCGGGGCCCAGAACTGGACACAATACTCCAGATGTGGCCTCACCAGAGCCGAATAAAGGGGGATAATCACTTCTCTGCTGTCAGTGCTCCTCCTAATGCACCCCAATATGCCATTAGCCTTCTTTGCTACAAGGGCACACTGTTGACTCATATCCAGCTTCTCATCCACTGTAATCCCAAGGTCCTCTTCTGCAGAACTGCTACTCAGCCATTCGGTCCCCAAACCTGTATCAGTGCTTGGGATTCTTCCGTCCCAAGTGCAGGACTCTGCACTTGTCCTTGTTGAACCTCATCGGATTTCTTTTGGCCCAATCCTCTATTCTGTCCAGGTTACTCTGGACCCTATCCCTGCCCTCCAGAGTATCTACCTCTCCCCCTAGCTTAGTGAACATGTTACCATCTCAGCTTTAATAGTAACAAAGCTATCTTTGGGCTAACAAATGTACAAATCACAAGCAACATGGTTATGTAATCAAGTTCCACCAATTTGTAAGGGTAATGGTTAGTGGTTGGAATAGTAGTAAACATGCTGCAGTAAGGCCAAGACCTACGTGTTTAATCATACACATCAGCTCAGAACTGAGGTTACAGGAACAATGAAAAATAAGAGAAAGATCTAATTTAGTGTTTAAATAGCGCCTATATTGTACAGTTGTTTCTGAGTTACTTTAATGTACTGTTTGGGGCACTAGTTCTAGTGATTTGAATCCCTTAAAATATATGCCTGCCCCTGAAGTGATTTGAGACTGGTCTATTACAGGCCACCTACCCAGGCGGAGGACGTGGATGAGGCTTTTTTTAAACAATTAACAAAATCATCCAAAGCGCAGGATTTGGTGGTGATGGGGGACTTCAACTATCCAGATATATGTTGGGAAACTAACACAGCGGGGTCACAGCCTATCCAATAAGTTCTTACACTGCATTGAAGACAACATTTTATTTCAGAAGGCTGAAAAAGCTACAAGGAGGGAATCTGTTCTAGATTTGATTTTAACAAATAGGGAGGAAGTGGTTGAGATTTTGAAAGTGGAAGGCAGCTTGGGTGAAAGTGATCATGAAATCATAGAGTTCATGATTCTAAGGTATGGTAGAAGGGAGAACGGCAAATTAGAGACAATGGATTTCAGGAAGGCAGATTTTGGTAAGCTCAGAGAGCTGATAGGTAAAGTGCCAGGGGAAGCAAAACTGAGGGGGAAAACAACTGAAGAGAGTTGGCAGTTTTTCAAAGGGACATTATTAAGGACCCAAAAGCAGGCTATTCTGCTGTGTAGGAAAGATAGAAAATATGGCAAAAGACCACCTTGGCTTAACCGGGAGATCTTGCATGATCTAAAAATAAAAAAGGAGTCATATAAAAAATGGAAACTAGGACAAATTACAAAAGATGAATATAGGCAAACACTACAGGAATGCAGGTTAGAAAGATTACAAAGGCAAAGGCACAAAACGAGCTCAAATTAGCTACAGGCATAAAGTGAAACAAGAAAACATTCTATAATATATTAGAAGCAAGAGGAAGACTGAGGACAGGGCAGGCCCATTGCTCAGTGAGGAGGGAGAAACAGTAACAGAAAACTTGAAAGTGTCAGAGATGCTTAATGACTTCTTTGTTTCGGTCTTCACTGAGAAGTCTGATGAAGGAATGCCTCACATAGTGAATGCCAGTGGGAAGGGGATAGGTTTAGAAGATAAAATAAAAAAAGAAGTCTACAAGTCACTCGGGCCTGATGAAATGCATCCTAGAATACTCAAGGAGCTGACAGAGAAGGTATCTGAGCCTTTAGCTCTCATCCTTGGAAAATCTTGGAAGACAGGAGAGATTCCAGAAGACTGGAAAAGGGCAAATATAGTGTCCATCTATAAAAAGGGAAATAAAAACAACCTAGGAAACTACAGACCAGTCAGTTTAACTTCTGTGCCAGGAAAGATAATGGAGCAAATAATTAAGGAAATCATCTGCAAACACTTGGAAGATAGTAAGGTGATAGAGAACAGCCAGCATGGATTTGTAAAGAACAAACCATGTCAAACCAATCTGATAGCTCTCTTTGATAGGATAATGAGTCTTGTGGATAAGGGAGAAGCGGTGGATGTGGTATACCTAGACTTTAGTAAGTCATCGGATATGGTGTCGCATGATATTCTTATCAATAAACTAGGCAAATACAACTTAGATGGGGCTACTATAAGGTGGGTGCATAACTGGCTGGATAACCATTCCCAGAGAGGAGTTATTAACAGTTCACAATCCTGCTGGAAAGGTATAAAAAGTGGGGTTCCACAGGGGTCTTTTTTTGGACAGGTTCTGTTCAATATCTTCATCAACGATTTAGATATCGGCATAGAGAGTACACTTATTAAGTTTGCAGATGATACCAATCTGGGAGGGGTTGCAACTGCTTTGGAGGATAGGCTCATAATTGAAAATGATCTGGACAAAGTGGAGAAATGGTCTGAGGTAAACAGGATGAAGCTTAATAAGGACAAATGCAAAGTGCTCCACTTAGGAGGGAACAATCAGTTTCAAACATAGTGTATGTCTAGACTGCATCCCTCTGTCGGCAGAGGGATGCAGATTCGGTAGGTCAACATTGCCAATGAAGCGGGGATTTAAATATCCTGTGCCTAATTTGCATAAACCTGGCTGCCGTTTTTGGTGACTCAGCACTTTGTTGGCAAAAAGCGGCAGTCTAGAGGGGGATCTGTCAGGAAAAAAAGCCTTTTTTGACAGATCCCTTATGCCTCCTGCAAGGAGGTTTACAGGATCTGTGGGGAAAGGCTTTCTTTCTCGACACATCCCCCTCTAGACTGTTGATTTTTCCAACAAAGTGCTGAGTCAGCAAAAATGGTGGCCATTTTATACAAATTAGGCACGGGATATTTAAATCCCCACTTCATTTGCAATGTCGACCTGCCTAATCTGCATCCCTCTGCCGACAGAGGGATGCAGTGTAGACATACCCATACAGAATGGGAAGCGACTCTCTAGGAAGGAGTACGGCAGAAAGGGATCTCGGGGTTATAGTGGACCGCAAGCTAAATATGACTCAACAGTGTGACGCTGTTGCAAAAAAAGCAAACATGATTCTGGGATGCATTAACAGGTGTGTTGTGAGCAAGACACGAGAAGTCATTCTTCCGCTCTACTCTGCGCTGATCAGGCCTCAGAGTATTGTGTCCAGTTCTGGGCACCACATTTCAAGACAGATGTGGAGAAATTGGAGAAGGTGCAGAGAAGAGTAACAAGAATGATTAAAGTTCTAGAGAACATAACCTATGAAGGAAGGCTGAAAGAATTGGGCTTGTTTAGTTTGGAAAAGAGAAGACTGAGAGGGGACATGATAGCAGTTTTCAGGTATCTAAAAGGGTGTCACAAGGAGGAGGGAGAAAACTTGTTCATCTTGGCCTCTGAGGATAGAACAAGAAGCAATGGGCTAAACTGCAACAAGGGAGGTTTAGGTTGGACATTAGGAAGAAGTTCCTAGCTGTCAGGGTGGTTAAACACTGGAATAAATTGCCTAGGGAGTTTGTGGAATCTCCATCTCTGGAGATATTTAAGAGTAGGTTAGATAAATGTCTATCAGGGATGGTCTAGACAGTACTGGGTTCTGCCATGAGGGCAGGGGACTGGACTCGATGACCTCTCGAGGTCCCTTCCAGTCCTAGTATTCTGTGATTCTATGAGACATCCTCTGGTCAGACAAAATTGTGACCTTTTGAGCATTTAAAACTTGAAGAGATCTGAACCATCACATTTAAAATACTTCTCATGTATTTTCATCTCTTGTTACTTACATATTTCCAACAGCAAACTATTTATATCATAATACTTTTCTACTTTCTAGTTTCTCTGTTTTGTATGCCCAGTTACAATAATAATTATCTCACTAATACCCTATGTATGACTTAATAAACACCATGAAGCTGACCAAAAAATCAACCCTTTTCATGACACATCACCAGGAAGCAGATGTGCCTACTGTTATGACAGCATCCTTGGCCATGGCCCAGCTACTGGGGCTTCCGCGGCTGCTGCATCTCCAGCCCTGGCTGCACAACCGGAGCACAATTTGTGTACCTTTTTCTGAAAAAGAAGTGTAATATAGACATAGCCTTCAAAAGAAGTTAGGTTAGTTTGTCAAGATTTATTTTCCATAAGCCCATGTTGATTGGCATTAATAATATTTATTAATTGAATCCTGTATCTAGTATTGAGTTGTCTTGCTTGGTATACATGTCAGATTGATATGACTATAATTATGTGTGTCATCCCATTTACCCTTTTAAAATATAGGTAAAACATTAGCTTTCTCCCGAAGGTCATGGAACTTATTAGAAATCCACTTTAAGTTAAGGATCCCATAAGTTTCTCAACCAATTCTTTTAAAATTCTTGGATTCAAGTTATCCAGATTTGCTGATATAGTAGCTGCACTTTTAACATTCTCCCGAGATACTAATGAAATGGGAAATGTAGTTTCATGTTATATCAGCTGATTTTTTTTCTAAATACAAAACAGAAATATTTATTCCACCTTTACCATGTTGTTTTTCATCATTTTACCATTTTCATCTGGTAATGGACCAATACTATTGCTAGGATTCTTTTTATTCCTAATATACTTTTAAAATCCCTCTTACTGTCCTTAACTCTGCTGGTCATATTTGTGTCCCATTGCTTTGCATATCAATTTTGTATAATTTATATTCACTATGTTATGAACATTTTATAGTTACCATCACTTCCCCTCTAAACTAGGCTGTGTGTGTGTGGTGGTTTTTTTTTTTTTAAATCGACACAACTTTCTTCCTTGATTGTGGGTACTGTGGCTTTTAGGGAATCAAGTAAAGCGTCAAACACTTTCCAATTATAGTTAGCATTTTTTATTAAATTCTTGCCTCATAATTGTTTCCATCTTTGAGAATCTGCATTTTTTTTAAAGCACCAGGCATGTAAATATCTGGTCTGGACTTCATTCTATTTGCATGTGCTCAAGTCATGATTACTTGTAACTAAGTTACTGTTAGTTCTTTGATCACTGTCACTTTAAGCATGGTGTGTAGACGTACCCATTCTGAAATCAACTATTCCAGAGGAAATACTCCACAATAGCTTATTTTGAAATAACACATCTACACTACAGGGAAGGCTCGTAATTAGTCCAAGGCAGGCTTCCCTAATGTGGATGTGATACCTCAATTTAGAGCCCCAGGAAGCACTGGAGAGTAATTAGTTTGAATGGTCCCGAGGAGGAGCTATTATGAAATAATAGCAGTGGAGCATCCACACAACAACTATTTCAAAATAACTATTCTGGAGTAGGCATTATTCCTCATGGAAAGAGGTTTACAGACGTCGAAATAAGCCGTCCTTTATTTTGAATTTATTTCTAAATAACAGAATTGCTGTGTAGACACTCGCATTGTTATTTTGAAATAGCATTAGTTATTTCGAAATAACTGTGCTGTGTAGATGCACTCTTTGTCTGTCAAGACAAGGTCTGATATAGAATTCCTCCATGTTGGATGCCATACTTTTTTCAGTTAGAAAATTGTCATCTATTCTTTTTAGAAATTCCAAGAATGTTTTAGTACTGACAGCGTGAGACTTTCAGCATATGTCCCTCAAATTGAAGTACCCCGTGATCATGCAGCTTTTCTTCCTACACATTATACATACAGTGTAATGAGCTACTCATTCTGTTCCCTAGAGTGATTCAGTAGTCTGTAGCAGACAGCAAGATATTTACCAGTGAGTATTCAAGATCATTTTCTTCTGAGTTTTTTTGGTGATTCAGAAACAGGTCATTTCATTACTTAACAGAGTGCCATTCGCCCTGCCCTTTTGCTCACTCAATCCATCCTAAATAGGTTATAATTACTTCTTTACACTATCCAAAGATCTCGCCCTTGTACAGCATGAAATGGTTACACATACCCTTGTGTTCTCAGTTGTACTTGATCTCAGTGGAGTTACATTGAGTTATACCAGCTGAGGATATGTCCCCATACATTTGGGATTTGATTTATAAAATTCCTCACCGGGTTTGCAGTGCAGAAAAAAGTAAGTAGGGGGTTGTCTACATTTAACAGTTTAATGTGCAGCCATGGCTGTGCTTTAAATTGAAAGTGTGGCCAAAGTACGAGCTCTGGGAGAGAACTCTCCCAGTGCCCTATGTTAACTACCTCTGACGCTTTACAGTGCTGTAATTTGTTGTGCTTGGGGGCGGGAGGTGTTTTGTCACACCCCTGAGCAGCCAGAAAGTTACAGCGCTGTAAAGTGCCAGTGCAGACTTGGCCTAAGAAGTAAAGTAAAATAAGCTAAATACATGAACTCTATTACTATATCAAATGAATGAACAATTAAATGGAACCATAATACATAAAACATTACTCCATTTATTAAATCAAACCTGATTTAAAATATTTTCTGACTGTTTTGTAGATCTAACTGCACAATAGGAGCTGGCAGAGTATAATTCTCATAGTTGAAGAAAAGAAGGTTAAAAACCCCACCCAATTCCAACAGTCTAATCTTGGAACATTTGTTTGATGATGTGAAATAAAATATAATAGCCCACAGGAGATACAACTAGAAGTCAGCTCATTCAGATACTGTGGAGCTAGTCCAAAAAAGCAATCAAATATCTTACAAAAACCTATAAAAATCATAACTTTGGTGTACAGACTACCAATCTAAACTGGATAAGGATGGAAAAGCCTGATCGCAGTCTTGCAGTTGTGACAAGGACGCTAATCACTGAATTTTCCACCTTCTACGAACAGCTTTAACTGAAGCTTATTAAGACTGAGCTTATTTAATCCAACCATGATAAATTAATGCGTTAAGATCCTGGTTGATTTATTCATCAGAAGACACTGAGACAAGCTAATCCACTTTGCTAAAAATGTAATGTTAGGAATGCTACCAACCGCTCCCAGTGTTAAACTCGGACTCTTCTGCTCAGCATGCTTTATAGGATATATAAAATAAGACATGAAGGGTCTGATTCTTATCATTCACCTGCATAAGGCCTTGTCTAGCTGTAGATTTGAATGTGGGTTGTTAGAAAAGTGTTAGCAGAATGTTCCAGAAGTCAGGTGTAAGACAAGTCACTGTAGACTTTCACATATACTAAGCTGATTAGAGGTTACCCCATAGCCTTCAGCTGGACTAGGTTAGCATGTATTAATGATAACTTGCCTTGTTTACATTAGACTTTGATAATTCGTTAGACTAAGTTGGTGAACACCTCTTTAAACTCAACTCTAGGCAAAGCCTAAATATGAAGTAACACCATTGAGGTCAATGAGCCATATTCTCCTTTTTCTGACATTAGTTTATTGTGGTGTAACATCAGCGAAGTTACTCCTGAATTATATCTTTACAAGTGAAAGGATCATCAGGCCTAATGAAGTTAAGCTAATGAAAGTGAGATAAGAATCTGTTCCTGAACCTCTAACGTGCCACACATAGGTCACTGGGTTATTTGAAAGCTGGTTCAAAAACTGCTACAGTCTGGAGCTTAACATGGTACATTTTAAAAAGAAAAGAATCTCATCAAAAAGAAAATATTAAAACAGGATCCCAGACTAGAAGAGTTCGGTTCAGCATAGGCACCTTTCTTCCCCACCCCTTAGATTCTATGTGCCATCTCTGTATCCAGGGCATTACATGCCCCTCAAGGCTTGACCACCGGGCGATTTAAAGCAGCCTTAAAACTGTTGCATTTCCATCTGCTTCTGCTGACCCTCAAGTCGCTGAGCCAGCTAACTGGGGATTGCCAAAGAGGCAGGGCTTGACCCCTTCCTCAGTTATGCCCCCAAAACAAGGGGAATCCTTAAATGGGTGTTTGAAGCAGCTTGATGTTTGGTTGGTGCCATCAGATGAGCAGAAAGAAGGCTAAGCATCTACTCATTTATATGTAGATGACTAGTCAATATGCTGGCACCTATCATTAAACAGACACTCACTGCCAAATTCTCCACTGTCTTTCAACATTTTTGTGATTTACACCTGTGCAAAATAGATTTATCACTGACCATCGCATTTATATCCAATCTAGTAGCTTCTGCCCACTTCATACAGGTGTAGAAGACACAAGGTGAAAACCTGTGAAAAATAAGAATGCCCCCACAAAACTGAATGGAAACCTGCAATCAATATGAAAACACATGTCATCACACACACAATATATCAGCTACATAGATAACAAATACAGGCCTGGCTCCATCTCCTTCCATAGTCAGATGCACAGCACCAAGTTCTGGAAGAGTCCTCCTATAATTCTTTTGGGGATCCTGGGTTTGCCCTCTCACTAATAGACAATGGGGCCTGCCTTTCCATCTACTAAATGTCAGGGATCCACAGGACAACGTCATCCATGTGGAGACCCCATGCCTATCTGGTGGCTCTGACCATACTCCCCCCATCCATCCTTTTGTTGCTTTGGTCATGGCTGCCCCTGGGACCTGTGGGGCAGGGAACTCCCTGAAAAATATTATCCTTTTTACCCAATCAACACAGGAGCAATGTTTTTCCCACAGACTCTCTTCTAGACAAGTTAACCCAGGCTGCATGCCCTTCCCCGGCACAGAACTCAAACCTGTGAAACATGCTCTGTGGGGCCCACAAAAGCAGAGAGAGGTGCCTCATTCAGTACAGGAGTGGGCAGATCCAGGTATGGAAAATCTACCCCACACACAGTGGGCCATGAATAAATATCCCATCCATTTTCTTTTAAAACTTAGTCTTAAATCTACACTGAGGCAGTATCATGAATGGCAGCAATATGAGGCTTCATTACAGACGACATCACACACAACTCTGGTTTGATCCTGCCCTCCAATATGATTGTGTTCTCCAATGTAGCAAAATCTAGTCACTATAAGTAAATATTTAGATGTCAGTGGTGCTCTACTCTATTTAAAAATAGTATTGTAGGCTTCTTTTGTTGTTCCTTTATATACAAACATGCATCTCTGAGTGTGAGGGCAAAATGTGGGGTTTACTTGGGAAATGTGCAGTATGTTTTATAATCAACGTTCAGTTTTCATTTTTATAATTCAAGAAATATAATTCATTCTCTCTCACACTCACTCTCTACACACACACACACACACACACACACACACACAGAGTCTTTAGGAATAAAGATTAAACCATATCCTAAAAGAAAATACAGTAAACACATAAAAAATACTGAGGAGAAACATGGGGCAAAATCCTGCCCCATAGAAGTCAATTAGGTTTTGTCATTGACTTCAGTGGAGCCAGGAATTTCACCTATGTTGTCTTTTTTTTTTTTAAAGAGAAAAAAAACCATTCTCTTTCAATGAAGCAAGAATTTTCAGGTGCTGTATGGTATTTCTTTTTGTACTAGAAATATCAATGCACTTTCCTTGATATGCACACTTTCAAATGTCAGATAATGGAGGGTACTTCTGGGTATTATTTGGAATGGTGAGGGTAACAGTTGAATATGACAGAGTAGTGTGTATAAGGATGCAGCATTCTGTGGTACCTTTAGTTCAGCATCTATTGGTAGAAATAAAAAGCTCAGATTCAGAGTTTTTCCTCCTAATATATGCCTCCGTTCACCATGATACAGTACTAATCACATGGCTAACTTCAAGCATGTAAGTTTGTAATAGTAGGACTGGTCTTGTGCTGAAAGATAAGCATTAAGCCATTTACTGAATAGGGCCCATATGAAATCTTCCTTTGGTTAAAATGGAAATGACTTTTGTTTTGATACTCTTGTTTTCAGATTTGTGATCGCACAAGGGTGTGGTCAAAATTCCCAACGGAACGCAGCAAGAATACAGCAGTTCTGCTTCGCTGCAGGTTATCACAGTGCTGAGATCTCAGAACGAACACTTTGAAGTGACAGCCTTGTCAGTCAGAATGTGAGTACTGCTCTTCATCAGCACATGCAATTCTTATTCCCCTGAAAGGAAGCTGAGTGCATAGCTCATGGCCTATCATACATGTATCCTTTTGTGATGATGATTCAGCTCCTCTCTTTTTACCTTGAAGCTATATATTTCCACATACAATCACCATGTATAAGGACAGCATTCAGCTTAAAGAGGTACCCAAAATAGTGAGGTCATATTTTGTAACAGTATGGTGATTTAAAACCACATTAAGATTGCCAGATTTCAAGCAACAAACTCCAGGGACATTGTGCATGGCCACTCTGTGGGTGCACATGTAAGAGAGAACAAAATGACTGGGCCAAAGCTGGGCACAGTAGCAAACCCTGTGCTGCCATGAATACAAAGGCTGCTTCTGGCTAGCATCACTAGCTATACCAAAGGAATGGGGATATGACAGGTAGTGAGACATAGCTTAGCCCTTCTTGCACAGTCTCTCTGGTTTTGTGGACCCCACAGAGCACGTTCCACAGGTTTGGGTTCTGCGCTGGGGAAAGGGCATGGAGCCTAGGTCAGCTTGGCTGGAATGGAATTGAGTGCGCTCATGGCAGCTCATGTCGCATCCTCTGAAAATATGTCAGAGCATCTGAGCTCCTTGGGATGTCAGAGATGGACATTGCCTGCCTCAGTGTGGGATTGTGTATTACAAGCGGATGCTGTTCTTACTCTGGCTAGAATTATGAACATCGTATCTGACCTTCAGCATCAGGAAAGTCAGCAGATATCAGAACTGTATTAAGAGATCTACACACTGAAGATTTCTCATCTCTCTCTGACTTCTGGAAATACTTTAATGGAAAAATATTGCAGCTTGTTACAAATTTCGTGTTCCGTTTTCAATTACAGTAGCTGACAAACATTTAAAAGCTAAAAATGAGTAACTACTTCAATGTAATGCAATATTCTTTACAAAAGATCACCTCAAATCTCATTCTGCTCAGGGTAGTTATCAGTTACTCTGCATGTCTCCTACTTGGCCATTTATCTTCAGTGCTTGTGCCCGTGATCTATCTATTGGCATGTTGACAGGTAGGACAGATGGAAAACATGAAGAAAGATTAAAAAAAAATCAAACTACATATACAAAGTCAGTCCATTATGCCACTGCTAAAATATTTATAATATGAGAACTAAGTCTAATGTGCTCATTTTTTTAATAATAACATTAAAGAAATCATGTTTAATTAAAAGCGATATATAAATCATACTGTTTGCTAGAGCTATTGACTATGCTGTTCTCATTCTGCCAAACTTAATATAAAATTAATTGTTAATTTTCAAGCCAGTAGCTTACTCTTCTCCATCATATATGCTGATTTGTTTAGATCTGAGACAGTGAAATATTACCATTATAATACATGTTTCTCCCCATATTGCCTCTCAGATGTTCTTCTGATTTTTAACCCCTTTTCTCATACAGTGACCCACATGAAGAGATTGTTTAGTTGTGTAATAGACAAGTTTGGTATTCTAGAAACCCAGGGAAGACCCTTAGCTGGTGTAAATTGTGTAGATTAATTATGCTGAGAGGTTATAGTAAAGAAAAGTTTACTTAAAGAGAAATTAAAAAAAAAATGGGGCCAGATCTTCAGTGTAAACTGAAGACAGTGAAGACTCATGTATTTCGATCAGTAGAGGATCTGGTCTGAGCATATTTATTCTCTTTAGCGTGCATTGTTGTACATTGAAAATATTAAGCATAAGCCAAGTGTAATTTCAGATAATTAGTACTCAAATAAGCTAGTATTAAGTATAATCTTTTACATACTCATATACAGGCCTCTTAAATATTAAATGAGCCATGCAATAAACTTTTCTTGTGTGAAGGCCTCTAATATTTTAGACCTCGTTTGGAATCTAGGTTACTCTGACCTTACATAAATGAATCTTGCATTTCACCAATTTTTCACATGCTTGTTCTGTCTTGGACAAACCTCAGAATCAAATAATCACCAGCTCCAACGTAGATGATGATTAACTTAGGGAGTTCTTGGCTTCATCTTCAGGAAGGTTAACATGACCTCAGAAGACAGATGGATATTATGGTTTTATATTGTTGCATTTTATACAGAGTTTTGTGGGTTCATTTAAGTGCGTTATTTTGAAGTCTCACCAAATAAACATCTCTCTATCACTGCTTCATTCAGACTTTTGTTGAACTGATATCCAATAAGTGTCCAATCACTGGGTTGGTTGTCCTCTGCCTATAGCAATACTAGGCCTAATTCTGCCATCAGGCACACATTTCCCATTGACTTAAATAACAGTTCTGTTGAAGGCAGAATCTGGAAAACAATAAATTCTTTTCCAACCATCTCTATAATTGGCACCAATATCAAATCGGGAAAGAGTGCATTTTGAAACTCAAGAGGAAAGAAAATAAAGATATAGGGCCAATTACTGCTGTTGGTTACATCTGTTAACATCAGTAGAATTATTCCACATCCCAACATAGGGTTTTTTTCTGCCCTCATTTGAGTCAATAGTAAAAGTCCCATTGACTTTGGTGGGGCAGGATTAGGCCCATAGTGAAAAATTAAATCAGATCTTGGCTCACATGTTTCATTTAGGGCCTGATCTGATGCTTCCTGATGTCAATCAAAATACTCATTGACTTCGGTGAAAGTTAGAGCATGTCCTTAATGAATTTAGGCCCTGATCCAACAAAGTACTTAGACTTTAATTTAGCTAGGTACTTAAGCACAAACCTAATTTTAAGCATGTGAGTAGTTCTACTGAAGCCAAAGGGAGATAGTCACAGATTTAAGATCAAGCACATGCTCAAGTGATTTCCTGGATCAGGACTTCACTGAAGGAACAGGAAAAACAATAGAAAGGCCACTAGCTGCTTTCTATAGGCCACTGAAAATTCTAAAGAGCATTTCAGTAAATAAACACATGAAGACACATCACAATTCAAATGGTTTCTGAATTTTATTATCTTGGTAAGTCTTTTCATAGTTGTTAATTTATATGAAAGGCACTTTATTCTGCTTTCCTCACTGTCAGTGCACATATAAAATATACAGTATTCTCCATTCTGTGGATTTTGGAAATTCACATGGTTGTTTCTATTCCTTTCTTAAACATTAGGAAAAAATAATGCAAAATGTGAAAATAAACTTGCGGGAGGGCAATGGGATCTGAGGTTGTTTGACAGTTAATAGATTCTATTTGGATTTGTAGTATTGTTTTTGTAGTATGACTGTCTAAAAGGTTATCTAGTAATGTTGAAGTGCAGTGCAATCCACTTACAGAAAGCTCTTACAGGTGAAATCCACAGATAGTGGAGTAGAACGTGAGTCCGAGATCATAACAATGCCTTTATTATGTGTCAGTTACAATTTTGGTTATAACAAACCTCTACATAGGAACTCATTTCTTGGGGAAAAAAATGTTATCAAATAATCCAGAGCAATGCATTTTTATGCCTCTGCATATGCTTGAGAGATCCTGTAGATCAAGAAATTGCAAAAGTTGTCAGTCCTCCAAAAACTCCTCAGCTTCCTTTTTTGTTGATATGAGAAGTGCAGATTTCTGCATTTTTGAGCTTTGTTTCTACTCTGTTTTTTCAACTAAATATATATTTAAGCTCTAGGCTATAAAACAAGAATAACCCCTCTAACCTGGAAATACTGTGCTATAGTAGTTCCAAAGAGTATTTGCTTTTACTTAAGTGTCTGACATGGTGGCGGTCATGGTGATGGTTGTTAGATTTATTTATATTATTGTAACACTGAGGAGCCCCAATCATGGACTGGGAGCCATTGTGCAATAAGACCCTATTTTCAGAAATTTAAATCCATCCATTTAAAATGCTACGGCATGTAGGATCCATGCCTGATCAGGTAACTTAAAACAGCAAAGAAGGTTGAAGAAAAACAAAAAGAGATAATGACTAGAAGGGAGAAAAGGAGAGAAGTAGGAATGGGAAAGGAAAAGAAAGAAAGTAAATAAATAATACAAAAATCCTAACGCCCAGCTGGGAATCAGGAACAGAAATTAATCAACAGGCCATTTGTGGATTTGAGCCTCAATCCAGCAAAGCCCAGAACTATGTGTTTAAAATGGCGAGTAGCTCCATTGAACGCAATGGGACCGCTCATGTGTTTGGGGTTATGCATGTACTTAAATGCATTGCTGGACTTAGACCTTAATATCAAACACTTTGGAAAGTGCTCTGATGCTTTGATGGTGAGCACTGTTATAAAAATATTCATTGCTAGATCAGAAGATGTATCAAACAATTGAAAAGTAACCAAACTGATTTTGAAGTGAAAATTGCTAAAATTTTGAGACCCCCGCCCCCCACTACCATCCCACCCAAAACACATTGGGCAAAATGCAGCAAAGAAGTTGTTATTTTAAAAATATACTCATAGAAGTCAGGATACTACTGGACTCTGCAATCTCTGAAATTGTTTATTCCAAGTCAAATTACACAAGTTGAATACTGTGACATGCCATCAGTGCAGTTTTCAGAAACCAAATAAACTAATTATTTCCAGCAAATACGTTTAGCAGAAGTTTGTTAGCAAAATCAGTGTTTGGGATTAATAGAAATGTTGCACTGCTGTAGTTATGAAATTATTTTGTAAAGTGAAATGTTGCACATGTGTATGGTACTAATCAGTAACACAGGCTTTGTTCTTTTGGTGTTTCTCAAAACAAAAGTACATACATTCTGCAACTTAAAAACTGACACCTGTAATAGTAGCCACTGCAATCGCTAGATACCAACCCCATTCATATGGTACTGAGATATATAACCTTTTGTAATTGTCACCAATCTCAGTGCCTGGGATCAGAAATAAAGATCAGTCTTTTACAAGCTGTTCTGCTTGTCAGCTCTTTATTCCAGCTTCCAGACTGGAAGATTTTTACTATGAATTGATTTATGAAACTCTATTATTAATTAGCATTGTAAGTATACACTGTAACATGGTACTGAATCCATAAAGAAACCTTGGGTCCTTTAAAATGGCATTGCAAGAAGATGGCCAGGGTAGTAGCAGCAGCAGAACTAAAGAATCCACACAGTATGGAAGGCTAGAGGTAGACTTTTCACTCTGAACTGACAGGGAACTAAAACAGTCTTTGCCCTTTTGTTTCCTATCACTGAAGTGACAAAATCCCCAGTCCTGTAGACACAGGCTAATAGCAGGGATGGGCTTTAATTTTTGCAGGGTCTCAGGCGGAAGCAGTGGGGCTCTGGGCAGAAAGGGGTGGTTCCCTCTAGGCATACAAGTGCAAACTGTGCAGGAGGATATTAACATTCTGCCATGTTGCTCCTGGCGATTGATTCACAATAGACTGTAGACATTTCGGTTTGTCAAGTAGACACTCCTCACTGGAAATATTGACTTCTCTGATAGGAACATCTGGCTGTATGAATGGATTTTTATATCCTACACTGGATATATGCTCCAGCCCCACCGGACTGGAGTGTCCCTCACCCATCCCCATTTAACTGATTAACAGATTAAATGGGATTTTTACATCCTCACCCCAGAGATGTGAGCTCTGCTGAAATCAACATTTTCTTCTAACTTGAACCCTGGAAGGAGGCAAAACCATCTAACAAGCAAATCCATAATAAGTGCATTTGCTGGAAATATTTACAATACCATTTGTTCCTGAAAATGACACCAATAATACATCATTGAGTTCTTCTTGTGTAATCTGACTTGGGTGACAATCTTGTAGAGAGTAAGAATGTCCTCCATAATGAACTTTAAAAAAAAAAAAAAAAAAAAAAAAAATCACACTCTTGGCCCTTTTCAGAGGTGAAAATATTTGATCTTCCAAGGTTTGCTTATGAATCTGGAAGAAAAATAATTTATCTCAGAGATGATTTAGTTAGTAGTGCAGGTTTTACTGCACTATCTGGAATTTAAGCATCTGGAAAACTATAGAAACCGGCCTATTTTTGACTCCAGGAAAAGGGGGAAAAAAAAAAGCAAACTGGCCCTTTAAGTGCTCTTCAGATGTGCAGCATATACCTGGGGGAGGGGCAAATGGAAGCCAGAAGCAAGCATCTCGGCTCCCCCCCACGGCGTGTGGCACCCCTGGCAGGCCAATCCCCCCCCATGGCTCCTGGCACCCCTGGCAGGCCAGCCCCCCTGCGGCTCCTGTGACAGCCCCCCCCATCAGGCTGCCCCCGCCATCTCTGCCTCCCGCCTTCCCCCAGCTTCCACCGCCCCCCCCACCAGGTACATCCCGGCCCCTGCATGGCTCCCATGCCCCCCCACCCTGTAGGCCCCACACGGCTCCCACCTCCCCCCGTCAGATAACCAGAATTTGGAGGTTACCAGCATGCCCTAATCCCTGGGCGTACCAGATAACACAGGTTTTACTGTATTCACAAAGGGGTGATTCCATCAGAGGCAATTACCCCAAACCTTTCTTTAAATTTGGTGACATATTTTTATCAAGAAACTCAGGCAATATATTTCTGGAGTGAGCAATGGGATGTGGATGTAGCCTATATATCAACTTGTCTATAGAAGTAAGGATTCAATAACATGGCCTTCATCAATGAATCTGTTTGTATTTTAGGCTACATCTGGACTTCAAGCTTCTTTCAGAATAAGCTTTTCTGCAAGAGATCTTCCAAAAAAGCATATTTCAAAAGCAGTGCGCTATTTCGAAAGATAGCATCCAATCAGTGTGGACAATATCTTGCATTTAAGGCCACCCGGAACCACTTCAGACAGGGCATTAGGCCAACAGTTGCTTCCGGGTGCTGTTGCCTAAGGCTAGCTGAGAGACGTGCTTAAAGGGACCCCCTGGACAGCCGTTTCTCTGATTCTGCTGCTTGCTTGCCTACCTTTTTGAGAGACAGCAAAGCTTTAGCAGCGCATATTCTGGTTGCCCAGCTTTTGGATGCCACAGCTTTTGTCTTTGTGCCATGGAGCTGGAGCTGCCCCAGGCATGCGATGGCCCCACACTGCCATGTTGCAGTTTCTGCAGCAGTTTCTCCAGGCTGCCTTAATGGCTCTCCACGAGCTTGACACCGAGCTCATCCTTGAGACCCTTTCCCTGTGCAGGAGCAAGGTCCTTACAACCGCACATCATAGTGGAGAGACGGTTTTGGAGGCTGGACACCAGTTCCGACTGGTGGGACCAGCTGGTTATGAAGTGGTGGGACAACCAGCAGTGGCTCCAACGCATGCAGAAGGCCACCTTTATGGAGCTGTGTGCCTGGCTTGCCCCTGCCCTCCGACAGTGTGATCAGCATTGCTGTGTGGAAGCTCACCACCCCAGATAGCTACCTCTCTGTGGGCAACCAGTTCGGCATGAGGAAGTCCACTGCCAGGGCTCTCCTCATGGAGGTAAGGCACTCTCAGGCTGCAGTCCCTGAAGGGGGAGGGAAGTACTGGAAAGGGGGACCCTAGGAGAAGGGGGGTAGGGGGTAGGAGTGCAGGGGGAGGGATGGGGTGGGGGGGGAAGCCCTGTCCCCAGGGGATTCTGCAGTCCCACCATCACATAGCCCTCGGGGGGGAGGGGGGGAGGCTCATAGGGGGTGGCTCCTGAGGTGTAAGAGGGGAGAAAAGGGGAGTTCTAGGGGACCTCCCAAGGGGTCAGGCACCCCCTCTCATTCTCTGTTTTGTGTGTTTCTTTGTCTCCTTCTGCAGGTGGTAAGGGCCATCAACTCCATCCTGCTGTGCAGGGTCATCCATCTGGGTGACTTGAACCCCATCACGGCTGGATTTGCTGCTTTGGGCTTCCCCAACTGTGGAGGGGCCCTAGATGGAACCCATATTGCCATTCGAGCACCACAACATCAAACCGCCCAATATATTAACCACAAGGGCTATTTCTCGATGCTGCTTCAGGCTCTGGTCAACCACCCTGGACAGTTCACAGACATTTTCATCAGGTGGTTGGGCAGGGCTCATGACACCCACTTTTTCAGGAATTTGAGCCTCTATGAGAAGCTGGAGGCTGGCACATTCTTCCTCCAGGGTGACTGTCGGATTGGGGATGTACAGATGTCACTGTGCCTCATGGAGGATGTGGCCTACTTCCTCATGCTGTGGCTGATGAAGCCATACATCGGCCACCTGGATCCCAGCAGGGACCAATTCAATGCCCACCTGAGCAAGGTCCACATCCAGGTGGAATGCGCCTTCAGGCACCTGAGGGCTCAGTTCAGGTGCCTCCTGACCTGCCTCGATGTGGGGCAGCATAACATCCCCAAGGTCATCTCGGCCTGTTGTCTTCTCTACAACATTCTGGAGAGGAAGGGCGAGGCCTTCCTTCCGTGGTAAAGGGTAGAGGCAGGCCGGAAGGGAAGGCCCTTCAAGCAGCCATGCACAGCTGCCATCCAGCAGGCCCATCAGGTGGGGGTACACATCCAGGAGGGAGGCTCTAAGGAAGCGTTTCTCTGAAGGATCCCATTAAGTCTCCCCAGGGCCTCCCCACCAGGGACCTGTGCCTTGCCCCCCTATGCCTTTCCCACAACAACCCCTCCCTTCCCCCTTCCTTGTAGAGTCAATAAAGACACCAGTTTTATGTTGAAAACCAAGAACTGTATATTTTTTTTCATAATAAATAACTGGGGAGGAACGGGGCTCAGAACCTGGATGGGGCAAGGAGGAGGGGGGCTCAGGGCTGCAAGTGGCACGTGGACCTCGGCAACCTCAGGGGTGGGTGGGACCAAGGACAGGAGAGGGGGCTGGAGAGGTCAAGCATGGCAGGGGAAGGGGGCATAGGCATGGCAGGAGCAGGAGAGGACCATAGGCATGGCGGGGGGGAGGCAGGAGCAAGGGGGTTTGTGGGGGCAGGAGTGGGGACAGGAGCCAGGTGTGCCATCATCTCACAATGGTGGCACACATCTTTTGGCTCTGCTGCACAAACTGAGCCCACATTTGGGTTCTCCACTGAGCGTCCTCCCAGACCTTCTGGGTGAGGGTCTGTTGCTTGTCCCAGAGGACAGCCACATGCTGTCTCATCTGGTTCCTGAGGACACTCCAGTACTTGTGGCTCCCCCGGGGTCAGGCAGCTGCCTCGGCTGGTGGTGGTCGTCCCTCAGCAACAGCTGGTCTGGCTGCAGAGAATAAAGTGGGAGTGGTGGTCAGTCATCCATACAGACACTGTCCCTGAGACCGTGCCCTCCTCTGTGAGCTGCAAGCAACAGTCCTCGGGCCACAGGACAGTGATGTCACAGGAGCAAGGCCATGTGTGGCCTGCACAGTGGGCCCTGCCTCACAGGGGCCCTGAGGTGCCCAGGGGACCATGCTTCCTGCCTCCCATCCCCCTGTCCCTTGGACAAGCAGGCAAGACCATGTGCGGGAGGGAGAGGGGCCTGGAGCAGCCTGGCCTTCCATGGGGGCCGCACACACACCTGCTCCTGGAAGCGCTGTCTGCGGTAACAGGTGGTGCCTCGTGCATGCAGGCATGCCCATGTGCAGCACTCCTCAGACTGTGTGCGGCTGTGCATGTGTGCTTGTCCTCAGCCTGCTTCTAGTGGTGAGGTGTGTGTGTGTTTGTGTGTGTGTGTCATCCCCAGAGCCTGGGAGCAGGATCCCGGGGGTGCTCCGGGGCTGCCTGCTGAGGCTGCGTGGTGCAGACTGGTGCTGCACGTGCTTCCACGTGCACAGAGTACAGCACGATGTCCAGGTCAAGAAGGTTGAGTGATGATCACACCCCAGCCCCTCAGCAGCTGCCTCCCCCATCCTGTGTGTGTAGAAAAACTGAGAGCACTCACCTGATGATCCCTCCCTGCCCTCGGAGGATGCCTGCGAGACTTCCAGGCCGTGGGGTACCAGCTTGAAGCTGAGGGTGATGGTGCTGGCCGTCCCCTGCTCCTCCTCCAGCTGCTCATCGTCCTTCTCCTCCTCCTGGCCTGGGAGCCCTGGGTAGGTGACGATGGGCATCTCCACCTCCGAGTCCATGACCAGAGGTGGGGAAAGGGGCTGAACCACCCCCCAGGATGCAGTGGAACTCATTGAAGTAGGGGCAGGAGTGGGGTCTTGCCCCAGAGTGAGAGCTGTGCTCCCTTGCCCTGGCGGAGCCCTGGTGGAGCTCCCTGACTTGACTCCTCACGTGTTCTAGGCTCTCGGGGTGGTGGCCCAAACCTCAGTCATCCAGCCGTATATGTTGGTGTTGCGCCATCAGGAGCGGAGATCCTCCAGGGTCTCCTCCTCACCCCAAACCTCCAGGAAGGCCAGGATCTTCATCCCAGACCAGACTCGATGGTGCACGCCTCTTCTGGCCCCTGTTTGGGTTCTGGGGGCCCTGGATGTGCTCCCTGTGAGGGCCTGGGGGATCTTGGGAGGCTTGTGGCTGGGCCATAGCTCTGCAGCAGTGTGTCAGGGTGAGCCATGTGGTGACGTGCAGCTCCCAGGGCCAGCTTCCTGCCACAAGCTTTAAGAGTTGGCAGGAGACTGGAACTATAGAGTTCTGATTAGTTTGGATGGAGTGGCCTCCAGAGCACCTGTGTTATTTCCTGGAGGCCTTTTTTTTGTTTGTTTTGTTTGTTTTTTGACAAAACTCCCACTTCCACATCCACACATGCCTTTTTCCGTAAAAGCTTTTTCAGAAAAAGCCTTCTTCCTCGTAGAAAGAGGTTTATCACCTTTGGAAAAATCCCTCCATTCTTTTGACTTTTTGTCAAAAGAATGAAATAAAAGTGTGGACGCAAGTATTGTTTTTCCAGAATAATGACTGTTATTCCAGAAAAATGCTGCAGTGTAGACATACCCCTGGGCTATGTCTACACTGCAGGCTTCTTGCGCAAGACCTGTTTTACGCAAGAGTTCTTGTGCAAAAGGTCTTGCACAATAGTGCATCCACACTGCCATGTGCTTATGTGCAAGAGCATCTGTGGCAATGTGGATGCTCCCTTGTGCAAGAAAGCTCTGATGGCCATTTTAGCCATAAGGGTTTCTTGTGCAAGAAACTCCTGTTGCCCATCCACACTGCCGCCTTGCGCAAGAGCTCTTACAGAAGACGGCTTATTCCTCATGGGGAGAAGAATAACTCTTGCGCAAGAAGCCTTCTGTTCTGATGCTTTACTGTAAATTTACTTGCTCAAGAACATGTGTGCAGTGTAGTCGCTCTGCAAGTTTTTGCGCAAGAACAGCTGTTCTTGCACAAAAAGCCTGCAGTGTAGACGTAGCCTTTAGAGTCAGAGATTCTAGTATCATTTATTAAGTGGACTTTCGAATCAGAAAATCTAGATTCAGTTGTTAAGTTGACTTTGTCAGGTCAGAAATTAAACGAGGATAAGTATTCACTTAGACCAGTTGAAGGGTTCACTTGTTTATTTTTATCCTTGTTCTCTTTCCCCCAAGGCATATCTGCAAAACTGTAGTTTCATATAAAATGTCAGAGGTTTGTTCAGGAAGTAAGCATATCCTGATGACCAAATTTGTTTTTGTAATGGCAACCTCATTGTTTGCTCCTAATACATATTTGTGCCAAGAGTTCTTGTATTAAACAGGGAGGTTAAAAGGGAGGTTATAAGTCAGTCTTGCCTTGCAGCTGTTTTCAGTGAACTTTGGCAAAAGTTCATCTGTGTATCCATAAACTTACAGTTGCATTGCTATATAAGAGCATTAATCAATGCTAGTTGCCTCATGATGACCTCATAAGAGTCTTGCATTGTGATTATGAAGGAAGCTGCAGATGGCTCACATGTTCACATTCTTTGTTGGGCACTCTTACAGAACAGCTCTGCACATCATTTTACATCCTTTTAGCTGATATCCTCTTAACAGCACTTCTCCTTGAGAAAGTCATACAAAATATGGGTTATTTTTCTCTTTTTGAGAAATTGCTAGTTCTTTTTGTTATGTAAATGATGTCCCGCTACTAGTATAAGAAGTCATGCCCCTTCTTATACATGTGCAATAAAACAAGTAAAAAATTCTTGATATATACATTTTGTATGATAATTATAAATCCAGATGATTGATTACTTTTTCTTGCAAAATTCAGGCACAAAAATCACAAAGGAAACATTAGATAGTGGCTTTTAATGTGATATTAAGTGTGATAGTAAGTGTGAGGGATTTTGTGGGCTATCAAAAACCACAGCTTTGTTGCATAGTTCAGTCTTTCACTATTAAAATAGAAAACTAATCAGAATGTATTATATTAGTACCTCCGGTATCCAATGAAAGATATAATCCACTACCTAATTTAGTACTGTATGTTGTGATATATTATGAATAAAAATGTGTTGGGTACTCAGAGTGCATGTAACTCAAATGTACACCTTCCGAGCCATACCACAAGACATGAGGAACATATCAGTACCTAGGTAGACAGAGTAGATAGTATACTTAGCTGAAAGGGATGCATAAAATCAAGCCCTCCAATTTCCCATAAAGATGATTCATCAAATAGACTTGGTGGATCAAATGTATCACTGGCCTAAGCAAATGCCTTTCCAATGAAGTTGCACTCATCTTATGCCAGCAGTCTGTCTTTCATAATATGCCCATAAGCATTCAAGATTTTTCTTTTTAATTATTTGAAACAAAACACTTTCAACACATTTTTAATTGGAACTTTTCTTTCTTTGTGTGTGCAAGTGACATTTATGCCCTAATACTGCCATAGCGTTCAAAAGTAAAATTTATTTGGAACAGCCTAGAATGACATCTAAATCCAGCTAAATCAGCTAGCACTATAGTCAACATCTCTGCTTGTAACGGGGTACACTGCCTGTACAGTTTTCATAAACCCAACCAACTGGGGTGAAAGTCCAGAACGTTTTTGCTAGGAAAAGCCCAGTTGTCCTGTCAGATCTAGGACATAGTAAAACAGACCAGAAGGCGTTAAGCATTGGGGAACTGGTTGCAGCTGAAGATCATTTAAACAGCTTTCTGATATAGAAAAGAGACAAAGGAAAGGTGGCTAGTGTGTTTGGAAATGACAGCCAAGAGAGAATGTGTTTGGGGGTAGGGGTGTCTTGTTTGCAATCTAGGTAAGTGAAAACTGTTTTTTTTTTTCTGCTTTAATTTTGAAAAACTAAGGGGGGGGGGTGTTTGGGCAGGGGGGAAATAGTAGGAAAAAAGGAGAATTTAACTTTGTTGCCCTGTTGTGAGGGAAGTTCATCTGTGACAAGTAACAAAAATAAGACTGCTGCAAAATTGTAGATGTTGGTTTTAATGAGAAACAATTATTTGAAAGGAAAAGGGATCATCATAAATCCGGCACTGACCTGGCCATTGTCTGAAATGTGTGACAGAATACAATGGTTCTTCCTGGTCTTTGCTGAGCAACACCTGAATTCCAACTCGGCTTCTCAGTTCTCTTGCATAAATGGTCGTAGGCAAGCTCTATGAGTCTGAGAGGAAGGGTGGACAGAAGGCATGTGCGTTCTAGTACTCTACACCCAGGTGTTCTAGAATATAATTTGAATAATCCCATGCCAAATGGGAGTGTCTTTCTGTTTCCTCCATCTATGTTAACTTATTTTGTTATCTTTTTATTCAAACTAATATTTAAGTGAAAGACTTTGCTTAGTGCAGTGGTTTTTGTTTAATATTTTTTTCTTATCCATCAAGGGAATGGAATGAATTAGAATCTGCTCCAATCATCAATGTGTGGCAGTAAGTGACCTAACAGTAAAGGCAAGATGGCAATGTGTTATTTACTGAGGCAGTGCATTCATAGTGCTATGTTAGACATCCCCCAGTCTCATATTTTTGTTGTCTCAACACTAGTTTTAATCAGCTTGAAATGTACTGCCCACAGATATCATTCTGCAAATGGCTCTTTAGTAGTTTGCTTGGATTTTAAACCAAAGAGATAGAATTGTTTAGAGGGCACATACAGGAATGGTCATGTAGTCTGTGAGATTCAATTTAAAACCACCTAGAACTAAAGTGACCTTATCAAAAACTATGCTATTGAACTGAGCTGACTTGCAAAGCCATGTTTCTGCCTGTAGGGTTGAGCTAATTAGGAAGGTGAGGCAATAGAAGGATGAATATAGTGCAACTGTTTGCACTAACCCTCCAGCCACAGATCCTTGGACTTCTACAATCCAGGACTACAAGCTGCTTAACCTTCCTATGTACCAATGGTTCATAAATCAAACAATTAATCTTTCTTTTAATTGTACAAGAATTTGGTTGAGGCAAACACAACTCATTCCACTTATACTCATAGAAAATTATCTGCTGTGAAGGATTAGCTGCCACACCGAACAATAACAAAGCTTGCGCTTCCAAATAAAGAGGTTAATTGGCTTCATAGAAAATACATGTGTATAGAACGTAGGACTAATATTGGTTTTGTGAAGGCCCTGTGCTAGAGAAGCTAATGCTTCCTGTTTATTAGCTGGTTTACAATAATCTGTCCTTGACCAATAATTATACTTACAGAACCAGAGCTAATGTGTCATTATTATAACCACTTAGTATGTCATGTGCACCTGCAAAGAATTGATTGGTACCACAATACATTCATGTTGTGCTGTTCAGCTTTTTCTGTGTTACCTTTACTCTGTTTTCCAATTTACATCAGCAGTGTCACAGAAGAATTAATGATTTTCCAGTGTATATAGTCAGCATGTTTCAAATGACTTAAGGCCTGAATTCTCCTCCTGCTGAAATAAGGGATTTTGGCAGCAGCTTCAGTAGAAGGAGGATTGTCATATGTGTACATGCCTATAAAACATAAACACATGCACACATAAACCAGAACAAATGAAGGCTAAGAAACGTACACGCTTAGAAATAGCGTGTGTGTGTGTGTGTGTGTGTGTGTGTGTGTGTGTGTGTGTATAAAAATCTTTCTGCTGAAGCTACTGGGAAAACTTTTGACAAAGATGTGAAGCATATATTATTTGATATGTTATTCCTTATAAAAATGCACTAAAAGAATATTAGGGTTGCAAAGTGAAGAAACGAAAATAATTAGGAAATGACAATATTGAGTTACACATCTAACCTTAACTCCGCCTTTTGTAGTGATATACTGCACAGAGGGTCGAATGTGTCAAAGTACATGGTCAAAGTTCATGGAACTTTAGTATATGGTTTCAGAGTCCACGAGGCATGTCTACAGTAGGAAACTATTTTGAAATAACTAAATTCATAATAATGACTCATAATCTTACAACATCGAAATAGTGTGGCAGCAGTAGGGTGAAGCCTTGAAATTAGTCTGAGGCAGGGTCCATTAATGTGGATGCACTACCTTGACTTAGAGCCCCAGGAACTGTGGGTGGGTAATTAGTTTGAATTACTCAGGGGAACAGTTATTTCAAAATAGCAGCACTGGAGCATCCACACTAATGCTAATTTCAAAATAACTATTTTGAAATTAGCATTATTCTCTGAGAAAAGCAGAAATACAGATTTTGAAATAAGCAGCCCATTATTTTGAAATAATGGGCTTGGTAGTGTGGATGCTCTGCTTACAAATTCAACCTAAGGGGGGTTATTTTGAAATAAAATCCTAGAGTAGACCAGGGTGTGGTGATTTAGTGAGCAGCAGTCTGAGGTGCTGTACATGTTCACCCTGGCTTGCCACACACTAATATTGTGTGGGCAAACCCTTAATCTGTCTTCTCTGTTCACCTGGATTAAGATTAGCTTTTTCTCTGACTGCAAGTATGTCTCCTGTAGCACTACATCAGTTCCACTGTATGAACTTGAAGCAAACACTCAGGATCCAGAGGTCTCCTGTAAGTTCCAATGCATCAGTTCCCCAAAGCTCTGGAAGCCCAGTCATAGGGACTGAGACACTCCAGGTTACACTGCTCTACAGCCAAAATGCTTCTGAAATAAATGTAGTCAAACTTTACTAATTCTGGGTCACTGAGAACGAAAATGATGCTTAAAATTGTTGATTGGCTCTAGTTTTCAAGATATGCTATTGGGTCAGTATATACGACCCTTGACTTGGGAATGGCGGAGGATAAGTGAGTTATAAAGGGAAGGGATCTCAATTTAAACCAGAAATGACTAAAATACATCTTTGACTGGATCTATGAATAAATCTATGACTGGGTTTGGACAGTACTTGCTTTTTAGGCAAAACAATGAATGATGCAATCTGAAGCTGGTATTGCGTCATACATGATATGAATTGCATCATGTTATTCCTAGAAGTCATGGATGATGCAATCGTAACGAAGCTTACATCACTCTGCTGAACAAATTGCCCTATATCAGCTCTAGAAATCATACAGTGTCGTGCTCTCTTATTTGTCAGTGTTTGATTTTGCAAAGGGACACATTTCTGTTTAGCCAAAGTGAGCAGAGATGCCTCGTACTTGTGTGAACAGTGCAGATAACTTCTGCTATGTTTGTGGTGAAGTGACTTTTGCATCACAAAAGTGCAGTATAACCACTATGGTTAAGAAAGCCTATCGCCTTTATTTTGGCTGCAAAATTGGAGATCGGGACAAGAGGTGGGCCCCACACATACGCTGCAACACTTGTGCAACAAATCTTCGCCAGTGGTTGAACAGGAAAAGGAAATCTATGCCTTTTGCAGTGCCAATGATTTGGAGAGAGCCAACAGATCATACCAGCAATTGTTACTTCTGCATGGTGCTTCCAGTTGGGAAAGGTGTGTCAAAAGAAAAAGTGGACTGTGCATTATCCAAACATTCCATCAGCTATATGCCCAGTACCCCACGGAGAAGGACTGCCGGTTCCTGATGCACCAGAATCATTCTCACTTGAGTCGGACGAGGAAGAGGATGAAACTTCTGGTCCTGAACCATCAATGTCACAGGACCCACATTTTCTCCCATTCTCCTCCTCTGAACCACACCTCATAACACAAGGTGAACTGAATGACCTTGTCAGGGATTTGGAACTACCCAAGAGTAAGGCAGAGCTGTTGGGCTCCAGACTACAGCAGTGGAATCTCCTGGCAGGTGATGTTAGGGTTTCCATGTTCCGTGACCGTCAAAAGGATCTTGTCCCATTCTTCTTCATGGAAGGTGATCTTGTAGCCTGCAACAACATCGATGGTGTGATGGCAGCCCTCAACATCGTTCACGATCCAGATGAGTGGAGACTGTTCATTGAGTCATCGAAGACGAGTCTTAAAGCTGTTTTGCTGCATAATGGCAATGTTTTGCCATCAATTCCAGTTGGTCATGCAGTCCATATGAAGGAAACCTATGACAACATGAAACAACTTTTGAGGGGCATAAACTATGACCAATATCAGTGACAGCTTTGTGGCAATTTGAAGGTTGTTGTTCTCTTGCTTGGTCTGCAGACCGGATACACAAAATACTGCTGTTTTCTCTGCAAATGGGATAGTCGTGCAAGAGATTCCCACTACATCAAGATAGATTGGCCATTCCGACAGTCATTGGAGCCTGGGAGGAAAAGTGTTCAGCATCCACCACTTGTTGAATCAAGGAAGATTTTGTTCCCACCCTTACACATCAAGCTGGGTCTGATGAAGAACTTTGTCAAGGCCATGGACAAAACACAAGCAGCTTTCAAGTACCTCGGTGGAAAATTTCCAAGGTTAAGTGAAGCTAAGATAAAGGAAGGTGTCTTTGTTGGTCCTCAGATTCGTGAACTTCTTCGAGAGGATGCATTTGACCGTGCACTGTGTGGCAAGGAAAAGACGGCACGGAAAGCCTTCCAGTTAGTGGCAATAAATTTTCTCGAAAACAACAAGGCAGACAACTACAGGTTGTTGATGGAAAACCTCCTCAAGGCATACAAAAGCCTTGGTTGCAACATGTCACTTAAAGATACATTTTTTGCACTCATCTAGATTTTTTTCCACCGAACTGCGGAGCAGTGAGCGACGAGCACGGCGAGCGATTTCACCAGGACATTGCAACAATGGAGAAACGCTATCAGGGCAAATGGAGCCCATCAATGCTTGCAGACTATTGCTGGACAGTGACAAGAGATGCTCCATTTAATGAATACAAGAGACAAGCCAAGAAGCGCCGAGTAGACACTGAATAGGACTAAACTATGTACATAATAGTTTTTTGCCTTTTGTTTCATAATAAATTTTATTTATATAACCCTTTTGCTGATTTTTAAAGTGTTACATAACAGGACAGGTGAAATATTATCATGTAAAGCCACCATAAACACATGAAAAGACCTAGGTTTACAATTTATGATTAAAACTCTACTATCTACACAATATACATAGATGTAAAATGTAAAAACTTAAATATCTTGGAAACAGTAGCCAATCAGTTGTTTTAATTGTCATATTTGACTTCAGCACATCAAAATACATAATAAATAGCACATTTTATCTCTGAAGCAGACGACTTCTAAAAAATTGTAGACCAGTGTTATTTTTAAGGGCAGATTTTTTTTTAAATTGCTGCTATCAACAATTTAACTCTTATTTTGTAGCAACAGTCCTTGTCCTAAGTAAGAATTATTGTATTTATTTCTAAGTAACTTAAGTACCAGATAGGATATACACAGCTAGATAAAAGGGGGAAGTGAAGTAACTGGATAATATACTGTATTAAAATTATTGGAATATCTGCATTTTAATGGCTTTAATGGCTTTTCTAAATCAACAGTGGTTCAGTTAAATACAATATGTCATGGGAAGGGAGTCATTTGACTGAATAGCAATTTATTTTTTAGTCACTTAGGATGTATGATCATACATAGTTAATGTTTAAATAACACTGGATAATTAAAATGGATACAATTTTTCAGATATTTAAAAATTATGAGCTTGTATATGGATTTTCTTTCTTTCTTTCTTTCTTTTCTTTTTTCCAAGATGGTTTCTGTTCCACTGAACAAATTCATTGACGTTGCTCTATATTTGTTCTCAAACTTCTTGAGAAATGTTATCTTTGTGAAAGTTAAATGATATCTTCATTTTTGCTCACAGCCTGCAAACAGCTCTCAGCAGATAGACTATCATATCTCTGGTCAGGTGTCTGACAAAATACCTCCTTCCTTATTCAAAATTCTAGCCCACATACATTGTGTTACACTACACAGCATGGTACGTTATCTTCAGATATTATTCTGGTAATGTCTATAATGCAATGAACATTTTCTCCCTGGAACAGAAGTCAGTCCCTGGCCCAAATAGCTCACAATCTAAAGAAGATGGTTAAGAGACAAAGGGGACCAGAAAGGTAAAGAGATCAAATAAGATGGCTTCATCTGTCCCAGAGAGGTTTACATTATTAAAGAAGCATTGTATATATTCTAAATGCTGAAAGTTATAAGTGAATAACATACAATAGAATTTGCAAACAGAATAACAGCCTTTTGTTGGAAATACTCCTCTAAGAGCATAACAGTAAAAACCGTAATATCTATTTATATTTTTGTAATTTGGAATGTATCTATCATTAGCTCTACACTGCCATCTTAATCACATTAGATTAAAGCTTTGGGGGCTGCTTCAATCTCCTTATCTCTCAAGTGTCCTGATTTAATTGGGACATGCTGAACTTTCATAGTAAATAAAAAATCCAGATGTTCCCAGACCAGCAGGTGAATTCTCTCTTTCTGCTATTCTTCCATAAGTTGGCACTTTCCAGAGGAGAAAAGAGGTCTTGATGTCACAAGGACATAGAGAGTGGCATCTGACATTTCTATCTAAACACAAAGATATTTTAAGCTTGGCTGCTTGAACAGGGCTGCTTATTTGTCTAAATTTCTATTTTCAGTTGATTAAAATAAAGGAAAATATTCTTTGGGTTAATATTCACAAGGTGCAGTTAATTCATTTTCACCTGAATTATAAGCTTCTCTTCTCCTCATCACATAGTAAGAAGCTGTATTCGAAAGGAAATGGAAGAGCACACCTTATGTTATTTCCCTGACTGTTTTTTATCCACAAATTTTGATGGGGCTTTTGTAACTTGTTTGAGGCACAGACTGTCTTGAAGTTGACAATGGAAACAGCTTGGGTCAGTGAGGGGCAATGTAGGCTAGTGAGCGGGTCACATAAGTGGCCCTCCTTCATTTCAGTAGGCTGCAAGGTTGCTGTAACCAAGACGTTCTCTCAGGATAGGGTAGTTTTGCTAACTGCACTTGCATACCTAGAATTTGCTGGGTGTGCCACTAAACCATAAGAGCACTTTGATTGGATGAAGAGGGAGCACATGGCTCTCAGTCAGTGTTGCATCAATCAGTGCACGCCTCATTTCACATGCCCTTGTGTTTTATGCATGTCACTTTAATAATGCCAGTAGGGAAAAAATATGTAGATGGAAACCAGCGGAATCTGGCAAATCTGCACATGGGCAATGGTAAACTAAATGTCTTGTGGGTCACACACAGAACCCCAATGGGTTGCATGTGGCCACTTGGGTGCAGGTTGCCCACCACTGGTTTGGGTGAAGGACATTCTGTTGCTGTATGTCTGTACAATACTGAGCACAAAAGGATGTGGCTCTGGTTGGGGCCTAGAGGCATTATTGCCCAACCAAAGGTAATAATACAGATTTCTGTATGAATGTAAAAGTATCATCATAACTGCATGCTGATTGGAGAAATAAAATTAACTGTGATTCAAGGTTAGTCAGAGATTTTCACAGAATAATAATACAATTAGGGTATCCTGCCATATGAATGTAAATGTGACAGGTCAGAGTTCTCCAAATCTTCCCTGCATTACATAGTGTGTGGTCATCTGTCTGTGCTGTAGCCAATTACAGTACTTTGTTTATCTTTCATGTGGTATGTAATGGTATGATTTAACTAACATGATATGTCATACATAATGATTGTATGCTAAATAGATTTAAATTGTAGGATTATAGAAGTCCAGGCCTGATTAGTAGTAAGAAGTAATATGTATATATTGAGTATCTGAGTAAGTAAGGCTGACATACAAGGCCTACAGACTGAGGTCTTTAAGATTTTATTTTAGCCATGCTAGAGCATAGGCTTAAGAAATGCTTGACAGAAGTGACCAAAGAATGATCCTATTTCACAAGATTACAGGAAAAAATATACCAATCAGTGGTATTGTGAAAAAATTAACCATGAGTGATTTTGACTACAAGATATCCAGTAGTCACATTTTTCTTGCACATACATAGAGAAAGGATAGTCTGAATCACAAAGTAAGTGTGTCCCTGATTGGGTAAAGTGCATTCCCTATGGGAAAATGCCAGCAGGAACCATCCCCTCTACTGACATTCAATTGGCAAGGCAGTCATCAGACCCTAAAAATATTGTTAAGGATGTGCGTGACTATATTTGTAACTTGTTCAGAAGTCCTCATAGAATGTATATGCATAAGTAATAACTCTAATTGTAATGTTAATAAAACTTGTAGAACGGACTAGAACTTATATATGTGAGTGTACGTGTGGTCACTATCCTTGGTCTTTAGGTAATCTTAGAGATTCTAAATCTGAAGCAAGTAACAGAGGTAATTTATGCTCTGCGTTTCAGCTGTAACCACAAGAGCTACAGCGACGGGATAGCACATCATTACTCTATTCACTTTTAAATAAAATAAATGTTATGTACAAAACATGAAACCACAGTGGTGGCATTTCACCATTCCACCTCCACTTTACCTGGGTGTAAATGATTACACAATGTGTAAAGCACTGGATATTCAAGTCCAAGGTGTTCTTTAACAGATCATTTCACACTAGGCAGTGTTACTAGAAATTTATTATATTGGTTCTCTCACTGTGGTCTAGTTCAAAAGTTGTAAGTTTAGCCCTTGAATGTTAAAAGCAATGTTCAACAATAGTTTTGCCCGTATTTAGGGGTAAGCATCTGCCTTTCATGGATCTGTGTGACTTGAGTGTATGTGAGTTTTACCATTGACTTCAGTGGGAATAGAATTAGACCAATTCTGAATGTTTCTGAAAATTCCGCCCCCAAATTTCTTGTCCCCCAATTTGATGGTCTGAAATTCCCTTGCTTAGTTTAGGATACAGACTTTGTTTCTCAAAAAATAATTATTTTGGCAAAGAAATAATCAAAGAAGTCTTCCTTGTGGATATTCAGTAGATCTTTTTTATACAAACTAGGTCTTTCTGCATCCATTTTTAGCTCCATCAGAGATGTTACCTTTTCAATTTAGTTCTTTCATTGTTCCCTTTGAGAATCTTTCTTATCTGTTTAATTTCTTTTATGAGTAATTTTAGAATTTCCAGTTCAAGATTTTGTTCTAATATTCCCCATATGTTTTCCCCTTGAACCTCCAGTTTTGGAGGGAGAATGGGCACGGTCTGATTGACAGACAGAAGCCTAATGCATAAAATGTTGTGGAATATGTTCTTACAAATCCTCACTTTTTGCAATAAACTATTCAATGCATTCTATCCATTAAATAGATCTAAAAAATAGTGAAGGTGACCAATGACTGGACTGATGTTTCTATTCCTGTTATGTAATCTAATGAAAAGAAATCTTGCAGAGCTCTTATTTTTGGTGTCCTGCTGCTTTATACGGTGCTGCAAAGATTGATCACAAATAAATGATGATTGGGGTTTTTTTGGTCTATAAAACTCCAGTGTAGTAGTGCTTGGCTCTTTTTTTGTATACACCTGAGCTTTTTTTCAACTTTCCCACCACATTTCAAAACTCATTGGGGAGAACTTAAAAAATATGAAAATATTTGTGATTAAATATATATTTAGTCATATTCTTTTCAAGCACAAAGACTTTGAATATTTGGGTTTAGAACTTATATATATGGCAAACTTAGTTTCTCAGAAGAATCAAATTTTCTTAGTTTAAGTAACAAATTGCTTGGCTACAGCGCCTGATCACATATAAGGCAGGCATATAAAATGGCATGCACCTGGTAAATAATTTCAAAACACTAGCCACCAAAATCAGCCTGAAAGTTAATGCAGTGCAAGTATTGCCTTCCCAAATTATAAATGTATTGCTGGACCTGCCTTGTTAATATCTATCCCTGATTTCTATAAGAATCATGTAGTCACCCAACAGACATTAAGAAAGTTGAACCAAGCCTTCATGAACTAGCCAGGTTGCCAGAAAATACATTTAGACCAGAATGTAAAAGAGTTGTCTAGATCAATTGCTAAATTTTAGGCAATCCCCTACATACAGTTTAAAATGTTTTATTTTATTTATTTTGTCTTCAGTAACACTCTCTGAACACAAAAGGGTTGGTAGCTGGCACTACTGAACTGTGTGCTGTTCCAAGAATGTCACTCCGCATAGAAGACCCTATTGGTGGCATCACCTACTTCAAACCAGTAAATGAAATGTTTTGTAGTCATGCTAGCAACTGAAATCTTTGTGGCAAAAGCAGTGTGAGGAGTCTGAGAGCATCTGCAGAAATCCATAGTGTTGACAGAGGGGGTGGAATTTTTTTTCTTTCTTGGACTCAAGTTATCTTCCTCATACCACAGCTGCCCTTTCTGGAAAGTCTGATAAATTTTACTGCCCATTCTGAAAAGACTGATAGATTTGTAGGTGTATTGGCCTCATCATGGATGCAGGGACCACAAGAAAGTGACTACTATGCTGTGGTTCCAGAACTATGGTTTGGGATCAATTAGTAAGTCATGGTGTAGCCAAGTCACAATGTATTGTACAGGATAGACTCTTTTAAATTGTCACTGCACCACTGTTCTCACACACCTTTCCTATGTCAAAAAGTTGTTCATCTGTCTAAAATGCTGGGATTTAATTCAAGTCCCAAATAACCAAAGCCACTGGCTTTTGAACACTTCCTTTTTCTTTCCCTTACATAATGACAGTAGTCTTCACCTGTGAAAACTGAATTTTTTTTCCTTAAATTTTCTATTACTTTCCCACTATAACAGCCAGTCACTAAATAGTCTGTGAGGTGTTACACAGTGCACTTTTTTTTACTTTAGAATTCAGGAACCCATATTCTCTTCTCAGTAACGGAAAATGATGCTTGGAAAGTAGATTGATTTAAATCATCAACTTTAATCATGTTTTGTCTTTAATTCATTTCCCAAACAAAGGTTGAGTCTCATTGGCTGGTAACCATTAGCATATTTATTGGCAGCTAATGATAGGCTTTATACTAAATGGGGTGCTTTTTATGGCTAATGAGAAAGATGCACTGTTTTTATTTAACCTGTTATTTAGCTTAACTTATTTATTCATTCTTAATTTTTGCACTTTTCATTGTTAGAAAATGGTGAAATATTTTCTATTTACTAATTAATTAATATTTTGCTTCTGAATTGTGTCAAGCTCTATTTGGATGGAAATTGAATTAAATGCATCAGCATCTAATTTTTATTAAAGAGGCTACTGCTATCGAAAGCTGACCTAGCACTTCAACAAACTGGCCCCCGGTGATTAATCAGTGAATTTCTATAGTTCTTCCTTTCAAATTTGGCAGCAAAAGTGCTGCCTAATAATTTTTTTATTTAATTCAAATGATCAAGAGATTTTAAATGTAGGCCTTTGCTGGCCTATATTTAAAATGTAACTGTAAATTGTTTTTTTTAATTTGTTTTTTAAACAAAGTGAAAACTTTGTTTAAAAAAGCCTTTGATTTGTATCCATCCACCTTGTTTGGAAACCACACTAGAAAGAGAATTTGAGGTCACTTTAACCTTAACTTCCACATCCCATCATGACCAAAAGATTACTCCTATTAAGTGGAATGACATTAATCAGTCCAGTGCTAAGGGCATAATTGTGCCAGATCAATGCATCCTCAAGAAAGAGAGTAGGAGCGGAGCTCTACCATTACTGCCCACCAACTACATCTCTCCCTGTGCCTTTTAGGACTTATCGTGCCCTTGAAGATGCAAGAAAGCAGTAGTCCTGGAGCTGTGAGGAGACGGTACCTCTGTCAGGATTCTGCTGTGACCGTGAGGCACAGATTGAGGCCAGAAGTCCCACTCTGCATTGGTGTTACACCAAAGGGTCAGGTCATAGTCATTGTCCATGCAAAGTCCAAAGCCCAGTGGATCTGCCAAGTCTGGGGTAGCAGAGCAGGAACAGGGTGAGGGGCCAGGATCGGGGCAGAAAACCCAAAGCCAGAAACAATGCCATAGGGTCTGTTTGCAGCAGCAAGCATTGGCTCATCTAATTGCACAGACCCACCTCAGCAATTTCCTCTGGTCCTTAAACAGCCTCAGTAGGGCTTCTGTGGGCTGGGCATCCAGTAAAGCATGAGCCACCAAGGTTCCTAGGCTGCTGTTCCCTATCAAGAGGAGTTGTTGAGTGGTGGTGTGGCAACAACTGCCTCCTAAGAGCCATCTATGAGTTCTAAACCCACAGATTCTCACAGCCTAATCATTCCAGAACACTCTGATGGAGAAGGCAGCTTGTGTCTCCCACACACTACTGTGTACCTGCTGTGTGTAGGTATCTTAAAGAACTGACATCAAGTGAGGTCCTGGTCCACAAGTAGGGCTTCAAAGTACAATGATATTGCAAATGATAATACTGATGCTCCTCTAGGACCCCATCAATTTGCGAAAAATCAGTATCCAGATTCAAAAGACAATCACCTCATAAGACCAATAAGTCTGCAAATAGGCTCAAGCAATAGTACTGAGGGGTTACACTTTTCTCTAAGGAATGTTAACTTACTCCTACTGATAGTCCCTTAAATGTCAACAGTATTTTACTGCGGGTCAAGTTAATATAAATACTGGGTTATTTTGGGATCAGAGGGGAAGACTGGAATTTATAGAGCTCTTGAGAAGAGGACCACTAGCTCTTTAAATTTAGGATAACCTCCTTTTTCTTTATGTACAGGTTGAAACTCTCTTGTTCAGCACTCTCTGGTCTGGCAACATCTGTGGTCCAGCATGATTTTAGTTAGCTTATCATGGGTGTGGCCAAGTTTCCCGCAGTCCCATAAAGTTTGCTTACAGCCACCAGTCCTGGCTCTCAGTGTTCTGTGCTGTTATTTATCTCTAATTTACCCCTAAATGTCTTCTAGGAGCCCAGTAAGCAGTGGAAGTGTTGATAATGCTACGAGACATATTGACCTCATGTGGTTCGGAATATTCTTTGGTTTGGCACTGGTCAGGTCCCAAGGGTGCCAGACCAGAGAGGTTCAACCTATATCTACATACTGACATAGAGGCTAGAAATCATAGTCTTGGCCTTGCCATAAGTCTTTAAAATGTTTTAGTAGAACTGGATAGGAAGTGGATTTTCTGTGCTATGAAAAATTTTAAGATTTTTTTTCGTGAGGGGGGAATCAAATTCCAAAATGTAAACTGTTTCATGGAACTGAAATCCCATAATATTTCATTTCAGAAACATAGTGTTTCCAAAATGAAATCTGTTTTTTGGCTCTGGTATGCTACAGCAAAGCCAAGTACTCTGGGAAGACTGACAGCTGCTGACTGAAATTGTCATGATTTTTGTTGATTTCATAGCTGCCCAAAAAATAGTTTATCAGAATTTTTCTGAATAGATCTACTTTTTTAGTGAAGCCCTTCTGGTTCCATTATAGTTACCAGATCTCACAGCCCTCTGTGTTCATTCATTTGGCTGTCCAAAGATAATTTAATTCCTTCTGATATTCTGCAGTTGCTGTCTTAAAGCATGATTCTGCCACCATTATTTCTACTTAGTGGTACCTTACTGTGCAAACAATCTAATTGACTTCAGAGTCCACTCAGCCTCCTGGACCCTTGTTGGGAAGTTCTGCCATAGATTCATCTAATTGCTGAAATGTTAAATCTTGAAAGCAACTGCTAACAATATCAGTTTCAGGTCTTGCTGCCCTTCTGCGTTCTGTGGAGAGACTTGAATGGAGAAGTGGAGGCAAAAAGAATTCACTGTATGTTAGGTCTTGTTTTTTCTTAATTGGCTTTGACTATGATGAAGATGATAGTGAAGGTTTGAGCCACTCAGAGCTGTCATTTCTGCAATTAAAAAGAAACATTACTGAAAGAGTAGATTCATTGTTCAGGCTGGGATTGAATTATAGAACACGTTTAATTATCAGCCTTTCTTCCTAGTTATTTTAATGTATTATTCAGTTTCTTAAAATATCCCTTTCATTTACAACCATGGATGGAATAAAATGTGACACAATTTGTTTTCTTGTTTGCAAGTAGATGATGTACTCTAGCAGAGCGGGTCAACATGACCTCGGCTTTCGTTATTTTCTATAATGACTACAATAGAACCTTATCGGTCCCTCCCACTCTTTTGTGTGTTTGAAATTTTTTTAAAAAGAAACCAATATGTGTGAATAAACCTTAACCCTTAATAGCAAAATATACATGCAAATTTCTCACAGTTGTTTGGCTATATTTTTTTCCCAGCTGAAATTACCCAGTGAAAATTTTTCCAATTTTTTGTAACTTGAGGTGAAAAGAGGGAAATAGGTAGAAACTGTCGGTTGTTTTACTTTTGAACTATGTAGATGTTAACAGTGGGTTCCTTCCTTGCCTCTCAACCTCTTTACAATGTACTTTAAGAAAAACTTTTTGGATTTTAAACAAACAGCAGGGTCTGTCATTAAACTTAACTATCTAGAGCAGGAGTCGACAACCTTTCAGAAATGGCATGCCAAGATTTAACTTTCCCCATCCCCCACAGCGGGCTCTGCCCCTCCTCTCCTTCACCCCCTCCTGCTCCCACATCCCTGTGTCCTCAGTGCACCTACTCCCTGGGAGCAGCGCCGGGGTGAGGAGGGGCTGGGGGGGGCAGAGTCATTTCTCTTCCTGGCCCAGTCCATTGCCCAGGGCTTGCCCCTCACCTGCAGGCTCTAGCTCCGGGGCTGGAGCAGACAGAGCCCGGGGCTGGCCAAGACTGTCTCTTGCATCCGGCTGGGTTCAGTAGGGTGCTATGGAAGGGTCTCCCCATCCGCAGTGAGCAGCTGCGGCTTAGCCCAGGGCCTGGTGCCCCATATATCCAGGAATATAACCAACTGCAAAATATCAGCAAGGTTGTTTAGGCTGGGTACTCACCCATCTCTACTTCACGACCTGAAAATGGAAGTGTTAGTTGATTTGGGTGTGAAAAGTGATCAGTAAGATCGGTAAGTATTTGGCATAGTGGGATGGATCAATTTGCTGTCTGGTATTAATGAAGACCCTTCCACATGGGTATGAGTCTCTATAGTGTCTGCCCTTTTCAGGTATTTAGCCAAAAAAGTGCAACAGCATAAAGTGCTCTATCCTGACATCCTTATTCATACTGAATAGCATATACCCAAGTCCCCTAACCTCAATGGAAAGCTTGTATGAGTCAGGGCTACTCAGCATGAATAAAGGTGTCAAAATGAATTCCCAGTTGAACAAATGGTAACCGTTTATAACAGCAATAACAGAGAGTCTGATGTCTGTTTTATGTGCATTGATTCTTTGGCGAAGTGTCTGAGAAGTTTGTCCAATGTACATGGCAGACGGACACTTTAGGCACATGATGGCATAAATTATATTTCTGGATGAACAGGAATATGTGTTCTTGATCTTGCAATCAATGCACATAAAACAATCAATGCACATAAAACAGACATCACTCTCTCACAGGGAGAAAGCTGTTGCTTGCCATTTCAGCCAGACCGACCATTCTCTCAATGACCTTAAAACATGCATATTGCTTCAGAGCAATTTTAACTCCAGACTTCAAAGAGAAGCTTCAGAATTGTCATTCATGCTTAAATTTGATACTTTATGTATGGGTCTCAACAAAGATGCTAATTATCTTACCCATTACAAAGATAGCTTCCCCAATTATCACCCCTAATGTCATTACCTCACAGACACTAACCTTCCCCCCCTCACCCTCCTCTGTTCTTAAACCTGATTCGTCATTTTTATATGTGTTCACTTTTTTTTGATTGTATCACTTTGGTTGTGCCAATTTTCTTCCACATATTGATCTGAGGAAGTGGGTCTGGCCCACGAAAGCTCATCACCTAATAAACCATCTTGTTAGTCTTTAAAGTGCTACATAGTTCTGTCTTTTATAAATGTAAAGTGTAATTTTTTCCTCCCCTGGGGTAATAATAAAAGGAAATATTTATTTAAGAACAAAATGGTGGAAATAACATTGCCTGGTGCTGAAGAAATTGCTCAGAAGCAGCTCACGGTTGAGGAGTTATTTAGGCACTGAAATAAACAGCTAAATTACCAGAAGTAAAAACTGGGTCCTGAGCACTACAGATAGATTATATGGCCCTGTGCACAGATCATCCAACTGAGGCTACCAAGAAAGGTGTCACCCTCCAAGTCAGATATCTTCCCTTTTTTCTCCATGTTTCTTCTAACCCGAGGGCTTTGTTTAGTTCAGCAGCTTGGTTTCAATTAAACACTTGACATGTTGACTTTGCAGAGTGTGAATGTTGCTGGAATAGTAGCTATATTGATTCTGCATCAGAGAGATTTGAAATATAAAATGTCAATGCTGTACAATAGCACCAACAGGTTTCTAGGGCTATTTAATGGATCTATAAAATTGCACTAATCCCATGGCCAGAAAACCCTGAATAAGTTGTGCTCACAGCATCTAATTACTTTTACATTTTTTGCATGTATTTACAAACTGTTAGACATTTTAAAATTCAGAGCAGAATTCACTGTTACGCAGCCCTGGTATAATGACATCACAATGCAATACAAAACAAATTAGTCATGCCCTGGGACTTTCATGCACTACATTCCAACACTCTTTGTAATTTATCAGTAGAAATAAAACCAATACCCCTGAAAAACTGGATGGTTCTCAGAGAATTAATATGCTTTAAGTGTAGACTGAAAAAGCAAACCTATAACTCTTCAATCTAAAATATGTTAGGTTGTAAACACTTTCAAACAGACAGTCTTTTTAGTACATTGTGCTCTGCTGCACACACATATGTTGCTAAACCAAAAAAGGGTACCTCAAGTAAAAAAATAGGTATTTAAAACCTGAGTAACACTATAACTAAATTCTGGAGACTCTTCAGTATTTTTGCTTCAAACACAAGTCCAAACCAGTAACCACTGCGAACTGAAAAATCAACCTTATTTTAATTCCCCAAAAGTTTGAAATTGGGGTTAATGGTCATTTGGGGGCAAAGACTTGGGCTGATACTTTGAAGAAAAATACTTGGTCTATTCAAAGGATAGCTATTCAACACACTTTAACTTTTCTCTACACAACAAGACATAATCAAATAGCCTAGAGTAACTGCTTAACTTATTCAAGCTGTTTCCTGCTTTCCTCTAGTAAGTTCATCTGGCTCTGTCTGCTATTCTCATGCTGTCTCTTGAGTGCATTTCCTAATTTGAGACCAATAGATTAAATAAGTATTTACTCTATATGATTGCTACTTTACACTGAGTCCAGCAGTTGACTGATTGAGTAGTCCCCGGCCCAAGTTCACTCACAAACCCCATAAAATGGTTGCTTGTTTTCTGTTTGCTAGTTCAAAAGCCTTGAACTCAAAAATCTTCATTGCCTTTCCTTGAAAGTAACTAGTTTCTCAGGTTAACTGATTTTCATTTAAATCTATTGTTTTTATTATATTTTGACTGGTGGAAGCATTGAAGCTCAGTCAACAGCTTGCCCTGATCTTCAAACTTTCCCCTCTGCATACAAACCACCAAAGACTGTGAGCTGATGAGAACCATTTCCCAATCTGAGAATTTGCATGCTTTTCGAGCACATTGTTTTATTATGGGATGGCCATATTCCCTACTTGGCCAGTTGAGAGGCAATACACGTGGAAGAAAAAATGTTGATATTCAACCATCTGCAATGTCTGAACTATTTACAGAACTTGGAAACCTTGAGTTGTGGTAAAGTTTGGCATATATGTCACTGACACCTCAACACAGAGAATCCACAGAGCTGCACTTTGGTTGAATAGAGCCCTAGGGAAACTACAGAAGGACTGTTTTGGGACACTGATGAATGTTATGGAGTGGAAATTCAGTCATAAGAACTAATGACTGTCTCACTGACAGTAAAACTCTGAAATTTAAGGGCATTATTTCAAGTTTATTACAGACGATCCAAACAATAATTCATTACCCTGTTTTTAGGATGAGAATTCTTCTTCCTGAGAGACGAACTTCTATGAGGTTTATGCACCTTTTCACACCTATAATTATATGAGTGGTCATAAAAAGGGATTGATGTGTAGAGAGATTTCAATTTCAATGTTTATTTAAAAAATATTGTACAGTTCTATAGATACACACACCCTACAGAAAAGGGGGAAAAATACCCAACCTTTAATTGTTAGGCACAACACCACTGCTGTAAATGGACCAGACCATCAGACAGTATAAAACGGCATAGCTTCATTCACTTCAAGGGAACAATGCAACTTACACCAGTTAAGAAGCCAGCCTGGTAGGTTTGACCCCTACAGTAAAAGGAAAAGGAATTCCATTTTTTGTTTGTGGGTATTACGTGTGACAGTCTTTGGAATTCTCCATGTTTTTGGGTTCGGTGGAGCTGATGTCGTCTTGTTTTCCCTTTAGGTTTTTGGCCCCTTCATTCTGCAACCCATATTAGAAAAACCTTTGTCAATGAATATTAACAATATTCAAATGGTGCCCTGACAAAATAGTGGAAATCAATGACCCAACAGCAACTTGTTCCAGCTCAGTGGTGTACAGCTCCTTTTAACTTCTGGTCTCCGCTGCTCAACTGCCTAAGGAGCAACCCCCTTTTCCTGATATATTCACTTCCAGAAAATCCTTGTTAATCATTGTAGCTTCTGACCCTGGGCTGAGTTTTGTTGCTGAGTTCTGAATGAAGTTTCTTAAATGTAGGGGTCCTCAGGCGCCTAAGAAACCTTTCTTTTTCTCTTAAAAGAAAAAGTTGTGTATTGTAGATAAATGTAGTGGCTCTAGTGTGATGCTCTGTTGTTGTAACATATATTGTTGACAGCTAACTTTATATGAAAACCAAGCAAACTATTTGGCAACAATGGATCAGATCTTCAGCTGATGTAAACTGACATAGATTTATTGACTTCCCTAATGCTAGTTTTTACCCATTGAAGTTCTAGTCCAATATATTGGAAAAGCTGCAAACAAACTCTGCAAAGCATTTACTCCTCTATGCAAAGGGGAGAAAAAATGTTTAGATTATACTTTACTGTAATCCTGAATTCATATTTGCTCCTTTTACAACAATGATGATAATTAATGTAATCTTTAAATATAAGACTACAAGACTGGAATACCATTTTGTAAGCAACAAATAAAGCTCTGACATTGTTAGCCATTTACATTCTGCCATGAAATACGCAATGAGATTTATGTGCGCATGTATCTAAGATCAAGATCTTGGCACTGTTTGCAAGTGGGTAAACCAAAATCCTCCTGATTACTTCTAGTGTGTATTAGCAAACAGTATTTCTCAAGTGACTACTAAATACTGCACTTTGAATCACTATTTTCTTTGTGGCTGCTCTTGAAAGGAAGCAATGTACATTAACAAATTTGTAAAAGGTAGATTCAGAAGCAGCTTTAGCACTGAGGCAAGAATTCTGCAACTTGTATGTTCCAAATAGTATTTCTGACAGTAAAAAGAAAACTTCTAATAGAGAAGGTTTTTGGGGGGCAGGGGAAGGGAATGAGAGCTGTTTCGTTTTATTTTTAGAGTGATACCAGCAGTATTCTGCACTGTAAAAGACTATAACTGAAGAAAGATCCTTTCATGGATTATTATGAATTCCTCCATGAAAGAGGAATGAATTCCTGGAATCACTGATTCTGAGGCAGTCTACCAGGTGGGCTGTCCCAGCACAATCATCCCTGAAATCCCTTGGATTCCTGACTCCACGGCAATCCAGGCAGGCATGCTGGCAGGAAAAAGGCAGAATTCTAAACCTGCCTAGTGTCTGTTGGACCTTAATCACAGCTGAACCATCTCCACAAAATATTTTGATTCCTAGAATCTGCAAATTCCAACAAAATGTTTTGTTGGAATTTTTCAGACCATTTCTAACGACACCTCTTCATTCTTAAATTAAATTAATCAGGTGTTAAATGTTGGCAGAATTCTACCTTGTAAGAAATTACCACTTGTCACAATTTTACAAATTTAGTACGTACTTTGAAAACTGTTAGTTTATTTGTTCCTAAGAATTTTTCTGAAAAAGCTTCTTCAGGAACTGTCACCTATTTTGTATTTGTGGGAGTGGGGGTGAAAATAAAAATTATTAAATGTCTTTTCCACTGTAGGGTTGCTTTTTTTTCCTATGAGGGTGAATATGTGAAAAGTTATGGGCAATCTTGTGGTACCTTAGAGACTAACAAATTTATTAGATCATGAGTTTTCATGGGTAAAACCCACTTTATCAGCTAAGTTGGAGTGGAAATTACAGAATCCAGGGAATATATAACAGCAAAAGAAGTTACCTGTCAATTGTAGGATCAGTGTTAATGAAGCTAATTAAGTCAGGGCAGATGTGGCTCATTTACAACATTTGATGTGGAAAGGTGAATTCCAAAAGCTGAGAAATTGCCTTTGTAGTGCATTTTTGGATGAAGCTGTAGAGTCCTGGCTCTGATTCCTTTTGTTGGGCTCTCCATCTAAAATGTTTCACAGAATTAAGGCAACACATTGACAAACTCCAAAGAAAGTCCTGTCCAGCACTCAGTAGTTAGAAGAATGGTGCTGATTGCCAATCTAGGTGGGGTTGGGGAATGGGATTACCAAATCTAATGGAGAAGAAAATGAAAACTTAATTTTTCAAATTTGTTGGTTAAAAATCCTGGCTATCTTGTTTTTAAAAATGTTTAATATTTTGCTGAAGTTAATGATGCACGATTAGCTTCATGAATAGGGCCAGCTCCTGAGATTGTTGAAGTCAATGTGAACAAAACAGTCTTCCTGTATGGATCTGATTATAGAGCCAGGGTCAATAACTATCTAATGTTCTGTCAAACATGCAAAAATAAAAACGATATTTTCTTAAAGACAAAATTTGCTTCTCTGCAAGCTGAATCTTGAAATCCCCTGTAGAAAGTCCATTACTTGCATATATCGTATTCCTCAAAAATTCTGATAGCAAAAACCGCAAAGCCAATCCAGGAAAGAGGAATCCATCCCTGGTTTTAAATTCAAAATTTAAATAATAATCATATTTAAATAATATATAGATATCATGAGCTGGATGTAGAGTCAAAAGTGCCATTTTAATGTGAGGGATGTTCTTTCACATTCAGAAGCGTAATTCACAATAATATGATAGCAAGAATTTAACTACATGTGATTGCCTAGAATTTAACGCATCACACAGGTGTCATATTTCTTTCTAATTCTATATACAGATCATAGATTCTTCTTTCATGAGCTAAATTCCATGATGACGATTAATTTTCATGGCAAATAGGACTGCAAGACCACACTTCCTCATTAAGGCCTTGATTCAGCAAAGTATTTAAGAATATGCTTGGCTTCATGCTTAATGTTAAGTGCATGCTTAAGTGTTTTGCTGAATTATCTCCTAAGTAGTTAATCATACTCAAAATACCTGATATACCAGGATCATACAAAATGACACTGTAGAGTATGCTCTTACTGAAGTTACTGGTTAAAACATTAGATAGTTCAGTAGGTCTATGTTAGTGAAAATTACTAACTTTTCAATTTGTAAAGAATAAATGTGTATGCCCACATATACCAAAGACCTGAGAAATGATTAAGGTAAAAATATAATGGCACATTGTGGGTTCAGCATATTATAATAAACCTGAGCTTCATCAGCACTTCCAGGTTTTTTAACCAAGAAATATTGATTTATGTTTATTATATTTTATGGCACTTTATGGCAATTTATATCACTTACATTAAGGAATAGATGGGCCAGGATAAAAGCCAATATGGGCATGAAAAAGATGAAGTGCTGTCAAGAATAGCAACTTTCAAGTATCATGTTCAGTTCTTGTTTTTACACTTTATCTCACCCTTTTAATATATGATGATGGGAATTCATGATTAATTTTGAAATAAAAAATCTAGAGTGAGATACATGCTTTCGAACAAGTCACCTGAAGCACATCTCTCTCAAAATGACATTACCTCCAAACAGAAAACCTAACGGAATACATTTTCAAGGCATATAACTAAATAATGAAGCTACAATTACAGCAGCAAGAAAAACACGTACAAGTATATTGGCAATAATGAATTTTTGTTTCCTAAAACTAAATGCATGGACCAACATAGCAAACTTTTGCCAGCAGATCTATTGTTCTTGGCAATCAAGAGGCCTTAGTTGAGACTTAAATACAGTAAGCGGTGGAGTGATTGCTCATATTTGTGTACAAAACTCTTTGTTTTGGTATGAGCACACAGTTCAGAGAGGCTTTTCTTTCACCTGGAATTTGGAGACATTCACACAAATATTCATGAATCCGCCTAAAACAAAAAGCAACAGGGAATCTGTAAAAATATCCATGAATAGTTTTTCTAGATATTCAACTATTTGTGACCAATAGCTATACTAGAACTATACTATTGGGGTTTCTCCTTCAATGTCTGCTTGGCAAAGTGGCTGTCACCTGGCGGTAGAAAATCATGTTGTTATGAGTGTACAGATCTAGAAGCCAGGTTAATACCCTTGTGACATCTTGATACCAGTAAAATGAGGAAAATATCCTGTTTAACGGGTTACTATAGAAAACATTTATTAAAACTGACCTGTTATTATAGAAATAAACTAGATAAGAATGTGGGAAGGACCACGGTGTGCTATTTTTTTTCTTCTAATTTCTCCAATTTCCAAAGCACAGAATTTCTTTGCCATGGGATACTGGGCTGCATGGTGTTAATTCATGAGTAATTAGATGGCTACTAAACTTTATAATACTTTGTAACTACTATAATTGGAAGAAGTAAATTCACTTATAATAATAGTAAAAATATGATAAAATATTATCTGATTGCACAAAATCTCTTTTTTCTTTTCTATATTATTTATTTCCCTACTTTATATGCTTTTTCTTTTCTGGGATATCATGCTTGTTTTCTTTTCCTCTGTTATGCTATCTAGCTTCCTCTTCTCTCTATCATTAACCTATATGGCTATTTACAACCTGCCCAGGCTCTCATCTCTCAGGGAGGAGGATCTGGATGACTGCTGTCTAGCATTGGAATTACATGATGAATTAGAGCTTTCAGGATATTTGTGGAACAGTGGTTGCCGGCTGCAATGGGACAGTAGTCATACTGTGAAGATAACGTTTAACAGAGAAATCTGAATGTAAGGGTCAACTAATACAAACAGATGGTAAGAAAAATAAATGTTCTCTTAGGGTATGTCTACATTACCACCCTAGTTCAAACTAGGGTGGTTAATATAGGCATTCGAAATTGCAAATGAAGCCCGGGATTTAAATATCCCGGGCTTCATTTGCATCTTGCCGGGCGGGCGCCATTTTTAAATCCCCTTAGGTCGAACTCCGTGCCCGCGGCTACACGCGGCACGGAGTAGGTAGTTCGAATTAGGATCTCTAATTCGAACTACCGTTACTCCTCGTTTTTGAGCCTTTTCCCAGATAGGATGAATCCTGCAAGAGTCCTTGGCAACTAAGTAAGCCTGTGCATTCTATTAGTGTAATGTTGGAAAACCTGCTGCAGACCACCCTTCGTGGTATAACTGGACTATAGAACACCCTACAGCATTCTCCTCTAATGCTATGTCTACAAAGCAGCATTATTTTGGAATAATTGACATTATTAAAAAATAACATAGTCCGCATCTACACTACAAGCAGTTATTTTGACATAATGTTGAGCTGGAGGACGTCTTACTCTGACTCTTGTACTCCTCATTGTACAAGGAGTAAGGGCAGTCAAAGGAAGAGTGCTCTTTCTTGGACTTCCTGCTGTGTAAACAGCGCCAAAAGCTGAAATAAGCTATTTCGACTTAAGCTATGCAATTGATGTGGCTCAAGTTGCGTAGCTTTTTTGGGGGTTTAGCCATGCTGCATAGACGTGCCCTAAAAGACTCTGACTCATGTCATATGAATTTCTGCAATGTCCAGGTCTTCTCCTTATTTTTATGGAAACATTACACTTCATAACAGCAAGAAGACAGGCTGAGGTACTGCATAAAGTGTATATTTTGTTCTTCCAATAAAATCTTGAATAAAATGCTGAATATTTGTGTGTCTGGGTACATATATACACACAGACAGATACGTATAACATAAATTAGAAGAATACCTAAGTATCTGAGATCAAGGATATGCAACAACTTTTTTACTGATGACATTAAAACTTGATAATTCCAGCTTGCATACTAGAATGTACTCAGAAAGATGGAAAATTGTTATTACAGTTCAGGTTCGTGTCCTGTTACTACTAACTGATCTCTGGCCTGGACCATGGGCACACTGACTTCAGTGGGACAGTATGTGGCAGAGGGACACATCCACATAGTTCAAACTGCAGGATTGGAGCCCTGGACTTGTGCACATCCGCTCATGTTCACATGTATAATTTCAGCTATCAGTGAAGCTCTTTAAATCCAGATGCATATTAAGAATACTCATAGTTTGGAAATATACAGGGAAGCATATTTTTGTGATCTTTCTGACAAATGTTTTTCATTTTACTGATATTCAGATTTGGATGCCTTTTTGCTGATGGATGGCAACTAAACCTAAGGCATGGTATAAGCCAGAAACATACCATCTGCTAGCAGTACCCTATTGCTTTAATATTGCACTGGTTAATAACAAAAATATCCAAAGTGTCTGGATGACAATTCTAAAATGTACCATAAACACTCGGCACATGAGGAAAAGCCAAAGTGCATTGAATAATATTGAAATTGCTCAAAGGGAATATAAATGTAATTTGCCTAAGAATCTCACAGTGGAAAATACAGGTATTTGGTTGGAGGAAATACAAAGTTGACATACAATATCTGATGCACATTCACTGAAGCTGAAGGAGAGGGGTTTGAGGAGGAGATTACTGTACAAATGACCAGGAGAAGAGCATAGAATTTGAATCCATGCATATAGCATATAAAGGACCCATTTCTGGGAGGTGCCAAGTGTTGCTTGTAAAAGACTGATCTCCTTCTCATTTCAGTGAAATTTGAGGATCCTCAGCACCTGGCAAGATTGGGTTTTTTTTCCCCTTCTATATTTAAATATGGGATGAATTCTTACCCAAGCTGATTCACTTTATAAATTGGCTTGGCATAATTAATTTTTTTTTTATTATTTTGACAGATAATATTGATGTTTATTTACGATCCTTTTAAAGATTTTTATCAAATTAAATTTTCATAGGTGTAGGAAATAACAGGGTCTGAGGTGTCAGACAATAATTATTTAATAAATTGACACTGAGATTCAAAAAGTGAAAACTACTTAAATGGCACCTCTGCTAATATGAGTATTACAACATGTTTTATATGCATTAAATTCTAAAGCAGCATTTTTTTCACTTTGGCAATTTGTAAATTTCAGTTATTATTGATGAAAATATTTTGACTCTGTGTGCGTATGGTGAAATATATGTTTACTGACACCTACCAATAAAATCATGCCATGCCTTTCTCCTATATATTAGTAAACTCCTGATAGAAGGCTAGACATTATATATTTGGTTAAAGTGATAGAATCACAAAGAAAGAGCTCAAATAAGTAACAATGGTAATTGGTACAGCAATAAATGCATCCTCTGCCTGATCTTCAGTTCTCCCTAAGGTTTCTCTCCTAGCCTGCATTAATTGAAAGAAAGCATGTGGAGGATTCTTGTAGCCTCAAACACCAAGCACTCACCTTTCCCTACGTTGTTAACCCCCAGCTGACATCAAACATTCTCTTTACTATACTAGTCCTTTATCCACCACCACACATTCATAAACAAAACTAAATAATGCTCCTGATAGATAACTAAAATGCATGAAAGAAACTAGTTTTTTTTTCTATGAAAGATCAGTGCATAGTTCACAGGGAATAATTTATTTGCAAATTTAGCCTTTTTTTCTCTGTGAGCTGAATGCAGTTTTTTCAGATGTATTTATTTGAAAGTATTCTACCAGTTTCTACAAATATTGCTCCCTAGATCGTTTGTTTGAAAGCAGGCTGTCATAAGTATTTGAATTCATTGGACAGATAAGTCGCATTATTTTTTTTTTTACTAATTTCTAGATTCACGAGTGTAAGTGTTACACTTTTACAACCAGGTTTCTAGCGTGAAAACTTTCTGAGGTCAAAATTTGCTGATTCAGTTTATTCTATGAAGTAGGCATAAAATTCAGTTTCTGCTAATTTTGCTTCCGGTAAACTTGTTTCATTGAGTATTCATAGGAAGAAAACACAAAAAAGGGACAAATGTAGCCAAAACTAACTCACTATTTCATTTTTTCAGATTGTCATGGAATAGTGTTGAGGTATTTATCTAGTTTTAGTTATTACTAGAACGATGAGAAATGAGACTGTTAGGAGAGTATGTATATATCTACATATGTAAACCCACTGAGTTTGATTTTTTTCAAAATGTAGGAAGCCCAGAGTAGCCATTCCCACTGTGCAACTTGTCACCATCTAGTGCAAGGTGTTTTGGGAAAGATTTGCAATGCCTTATGGAGGCAAACAAATTGTGCAGGGGTGACTTGTGATATGGTTTCAATGTCCCATCACGCATTTTTTGCCATCCCATAATTTTATCTGCATTCCACAATATTTGGTGCCTCTTTTTCAAAAGCCACACAAATTAGCATTTCCACCATCTCTGTGAGAAGCAATGATCCTGCTCAGCTCTGCACTATTGTGCACATGCCTGATCCTACATCATCTGCAGAGCCGCCACAGGGACCAGGCCATGGAACAAAATGATTCCTTGGAGGCTGCCTTGCTGTGGGACATAGAAAGAAACATTTCAGTTTGTTGGAGGCATGGACATAGTGGCTGCAGATGGTGGAGTGCTGGTTCTAGGCCTGAGAAATAGACACAAGTGGATGGGATTGCATCATTGTGCACGTATGACATAACAAGCTATAGCTGCAGAATTTTTGGATGCAAGAGACCACACTCCTGGAAGTGTGTGCAGAGCTTACCACAGTGCTTGGGCACAGCAGCACCAAAATGAAAGTTGCATTGACAGTTGAGAAGCAAGTGGTGATAGCTGCATGGAACACCCGATTGCTACTAAACAGTCAGGAATCAGTCTGAATTTGGGAAATCCACCATGGAGGTTGCAGTCCTGCAGGTGTTCAGGGCCTTTAATTGCATCCTGCCATAAAGCACTGCGAGTCTGGGAAACATGTGGGACATAGTGGCTGTTTTTGAAGCAATGAGATTCCTGAATGGTGGTGGGGTGATAGATGGCCTGTGTGTCCTAATTTTAGTACTACATCATTTTGCCACAGAGTAGATCAAAAGAAAGGGCAGCTCTTCTATGGTGATGTATATGCTGGTGGATTACTAGGGATATTTTACCAACATCAATCTGGGCTGGTCAGGGAAGATGCAGATACATGCATCTGCAGGAAGACGGGCCTGTTCAAAAAGCTGAAAGCAGAGACTTTCTTTCTAGACCAGAATATCATTGTTGGGGATGTTGAAATGCCAGTAGTGATCCTGGGGAGATCCAGCTTACCCCTTAGTCCCAGGGCTCATGAAGCCACATACTAACCATCTCAACAGCAGCAAGGAGCACTTCAACAACAGACTTGACAGGTACAGAATGACAGCTGAACATTTGAAAGACTGCTGGAGCCATCTATTCATGAGATTAGACCTCAGGGAAAAAATATCCCAAGGGTTACAACTGCCTGCTGTGCAGCTCATATCCACAAAGCAAAGAAGGAAGCTTCCACTGGAGTGGAGGGAGGAAGTGGAATGGCTGGCTGCTGATGTTGAGAAAGCTCTGTGCTGAGGAGGCTTTGAAAGACCACTTCAGTGATGAGCTACAGTAATGTGTGTTGCTGTATGGTATTGCTTTTTTTGTACCCCATTAAGAACCTTGTAATGAGGGTTGTGTATGGAACTATTGCTATTATCTATGAATAATGTCGGTCCCAGCAAACATACATTGGTCTAAGTTTGCAAATAAATTATGTTGGCAAGCATGGGTCTGTTGAACCTGCAGGGTCAACAAGAGTCTCCGACATTTCTGTTTGTCATTGTAGGTTAACCATGATACCTGAAACTAATCTCACTCTTACACTCTATTGCCATTGCAATGGATGCCATGCCATAGCAAATATATTTAATGGTACTGCAGCACCCTTGCCACCTTCTCTTTCTCCTCTCAGTTATACTGCTCACTGCTGGCTTTTCAGCCATGAGAATCATCACGCCACATTGAAGTTATGTTCACTTGAACAATGATGTCTGTTATTTAGTATCACTTCTGTTTCTTGTTGCTTGTGTCTCATGTTTCTTGCCTTTGTGTAACAACATTTTAGTACGTTCTGTGTTAGTACTCTTTCACTGGCTTTTGTTTCTGAACAATTCTATCTTCTGTGCTACTTATGTTGGAAGTACATAGCAGATAACTTGAGTTTAAGAGAGAGCTCATTCCCATTATTACTTACCTAAAGTCTGCTGATGGGATTTTGGATAAGTATTTCTTTTTCATAGATTAAAATCAATTGAGGGAAACAGATTCTCAAGAAAAAAAAATGTCAATGACATAAATCTCAAATACCATTCTTTACACCAGAGCTGCATGTAGAGGTATGTGCTACAACAAAGGGTAGTGTTCTTCCTGTGGAGAAATGTCTTGTAAAAAAATCCTCTAATATCAATATAATATAAATGTTATTTATTTTCATTTTCAGGGATTCTAAAAAAATTGTTTGGCCATTTTTAAAGTTATGCAAGTGAAAAAGTACATCCTAAGTGCTTTATAACCTTTTTAAAAAAATCTTTCAAGAATTAAAAACTGCTTAATTGTAAAACATGATTTTGGCTGAAATATTTAATGTTGAAAAGTAGTTACTCAGTATGCAAAGTACCATAGGTACTTATCATAATAATTTTATCGCATAACAGTTTTTAAAATGATGATTTACACAATAAACCCCCAGGGCTAGCCATTGCAGTTTATCGGCTCAATAATCAATATTCTTAAAAGTCACTTAATTCAAATTTATGTAATCCACATTATAAAAGAGGTCAGGAAATAGATATTTACCTCTTAAAGCTTAATGGCTCCTTTAAAGCTATTGTGACGTGATGTCATCAGGTCAGTAGTTACCTTGTGTCGCTGCTGCTTGAGGCTATCTGAGGCTTGTGTGAGGCTTCCATAACTGGAGGGTCAATAAACCTGGAGAGAGAGAGGGGAAAGAACGTGGGAGAGGGGAGGAGAGAGAGTGGAAGAAGGAGGGTGGTGAGAACCTTGGAGGAGGGAGCTGGAAGGGGGAGGAGAGGCTCAGGGCTCGAGCTGGGAGTGGCACCGGCCTCTGTGGATCCTACCACCTCAGCATCCATGGGGGGCTGGGGAGGGTGTGGAGGGAGAAGCGGGAGGGGAGAGGGAGTGGGAGGAGGAGCAATAGCAGGAGATGGAGCAGAGGCTGGAGCAGGAGGAGGCAGCATGCTCTGCACAAGGGTGTGCACATCATTGCACAGAAAGCAGCCTTGCGCAAGCAGCTCCCACCAGCTCTCCCGCCATAGCTGCAGGTCCTCCTCCAGCCAGCGATGGATGGTATTGTGCAGGGCTCGCAGTGCCACCAGGTGCTGTTGCTGGTACTCGTTCATTGGATGAGTGTGCCTACGGAAGCCTGGCGTGTGGGAGGATGTCCCGGGTGGTATGGACCACCCTCCACTTGCAGCTCGTCTGGCTGTGGAGAATAAAGACAGATGGTCAGTCATACCAGGGGACACAGTGCCTGATGCCCAGCCCCCATCTGCTAGCTGAAAGCGACAGTTCTTGGCATTATCACAGCCAATGTGCTTGGATCCAGGCCATGTGCACTATGGCCAGTGGCCCCTGATGTCTCCGGGACTGGGGGCTGCCCCAAGACTGTGGGCATGCCCACATGCGGGAGTGCTGTGTGTGTGTTTGTGTGTGTATGTCCCCTGCCTCCTTCTAGAGGTGGCTTGTGGAGGGAGGGTGTCCACCCCGGGGTCAGGAGCATGGCAGATCTCTCCAGACATACTGTAGCCAATATTCCAAGGGTCCTCTGTTGCAGCCTGCTGGGGCAATGTGCCCAGGAGCGGCACAGCACATGCTCCCATGTGAACAGGTGGCTGCATGATCCACGGCCAGCAAGGGCCAAGCATGGAGTACCTAGCTCCCCCTACCCCCTGCATAAAGGGAAAGTGATGGTACTCAAATTATGTTCCTTCCCCGGCTTCAGACAGCACCTGGGAGATGTCCGCAGTGAGGCCTCAGGGCTCGGTGGTCAGGCTGGCCTCGTCTTGGTCCTGGGCCTCCTCCTCCTCGTCGCCTGGAGTCTATAACCAGGAGTGGGTGGAGGGATTGCCCTGCCCCCCAGGATGCAGTCGAGCACCTTAAAGTAAGGGCAGGTGTGGGGCTCTGTCCCGGATCGGGAGCTGCCCTCCTCAGCCCTGGCATAAGCCTGGCGGAGCTCCTTGACCTTCATCTGCACCTGTTCTTGGGTGCGGATGTGGTTTTTGCTCCCCAAGCTGTCTGCCATGTGACCATAGACGTCTGCATTCCTGTGTCTGGTGCGGAGATCCTGGAGGTTTGTCTTGTCCCCCCAAACCTCAATAAGGTCCAGGACCTCTGCACCAGACCCAGGAAGGTGCACGTCACTTGCGGCCCCTGGCAGGCTCCTGGGAGCTGTCTGAATGCTCCTGGGGAGCAGTGGAGGGCTGGCTGGCACCATCACAATGGCTCCTCCTGGGCCTAAATACTGTCAGGGGCAGCTGCAGGGTGGCTCAGGGCTCTCAGGCCTGCTGCGAGCCACAAACCCTTCCTGCAGAGTCTGCAGCTTTAAGAGCTCCAGGGGAGGGGGTAGGGGGATAGAGTTTTCCTGTGTCTGGACAGAGTGGCCAGCAGGGCACCCCGGGAAGGGCTGGAGGCCCCCTATTTCAAAATAGCCCCTATTCCCTGTCTACATAGCACCTATTCCGAAACAGCTATTTTGGAATAGGCGCTATTCCTTGTAGAATGAGGTTTACAGAACTCGAAATAAGCCGTCTGATATTTCAAAATTATTTCAAAATAGCGGTTTGGCTGTGTAGACGCTTGCAAAGTTATTTTGGAATAGCGGTCATGATTCCAAAATAACTTTACTGTGTAGACATACCCTAAGGCTATGTCTACATTCACGGTTTCTTGCGCAAGTAAGGCTGTTCTTGCGCAAGAATCTGCAGAGCGTCCACACTGCCTGCCCGCTCTTGCACAAGGAAATTTACAGTACGACATGGTAAGACAGGGCTCCTTGCGCAAGAGCTACGTTCTTTTTTAACAGGTGTAAGCCCTCTTGCGCAAGAGCTCTTGTGCAAGAGGGCAGTGTGGACGCTCGGCAGGGGTTTCTTGTTCAAGAAAGCCCTATGGCTAAAATGGCTATCAGAGCTTTCTTGCGCAAGAGAGCGTCCACACTGCCATGGGCGCTCTTGCACAAAAGCACAGCTCGCACATGGCAGTGTGGACATTTTCTTGCGCAAGTCTTCTTGCACAAGAACATTTGCGCAAGATGTTCTTGCGCAAGAAGCCGCCAGTGTAGACATAGCCCCATAGTTGTATTGGCACAGGAAGGTGTGCTGCTGCTGCTGCTTCTATCTGCATGCATGCTCTCTCTCTCTCTCCAAAATGGTTGCACTGTCCTATTGGTTTGTGAATTGTATTTGTAATTATTATAAAGAATGCCTGAAGCCTGGGAGAGGCGTCTTTTGAAGTTTAAATTAAAAATAAATAAATATTTAAGACTTCTGGATAAGCAGTAACACTGAAGTTATGAGTGTTTGAAAATTATAGACTGCATGTTTATAGCACAAGCTCTATCATGCTCTGAGTGACGGAAACACCCATTAACATCATAGGGTGCAGGATCTTGTCCCATGGGCCAGATTGTTTTTCACTAAGAACTAAATTCCGAAACCTGTTCTTATGAGTAATCACCTTCTATTTCATTGGGGTTGCTGGAGTGATTAATGATAGCTTGTGTATAGTTTTCAGGGTCAGGTCATATTGTAGTTGCCATTTAAACACCATCTCTTGCCAACAGTTATCACAGGGATAGCTGGGATTATTACAATTTTTCCTACACTAAGGATACCATATATTTGTCATAATGGTTGGCAAATGTTGACTTCCTCCTAACACTTTCTGATGTATATTTTAACAGTGTAGGAAGGCATGAAGCTTCAGCTGTAGGGAAACACATGTTGGTTTAAATGTGATATTAAACTCAACTGTGGCAAATTTACATTTTATTTAACAATGTTCATGCAATATTCAGGTTGAATTACGTCTCGGCTTGCCAAAACCCTGGCTGGGTTGATTTAGTTGGGATTGGTCCTGCCTGGGGCAGGGGGCTGGATTTGATGACCTCCTGAGGTCTCTTCCAGCTCTATGATTCTATGATTCTATGAATTTTGAAATGCACAAAAATTTTAAGAAAAAAAACCTTCAAAGTTATTTCCCAGGGCAATTGTAACTCAATCACATTGGAGAGAGAGGGAGGGGGAGGAAGAAAGAAGGAGGGAGAAGAGAGAGCATATATGTATGGACATATAGATATGTACATAAATTTAAGAGCACACAGTAAACCAGAATGCTATGCACAATTTCAGTTGTGCATTAATGAAGTGTTTAACACTACATATTTATAAATCTGAGAAATAACACTAAGATGGAAGTTGGGCAGGGCTAAGAGGCTATAACAGAGAAAGAGAGAAAAGAGCACATTATCAACTTCATGTGTTCTTCCAATTAGTGTTCCACATTACTATAAATATATACTATATAAAGTACAGTATAATTGTTTTTCCCTTATCGTCATTTATATAATTACAATCTTGTCTCTCTTTTCACCTTCAGAGTGGGATGTATTGTTATTCTTGCTTGTTTCAGCTAGATCCCCCACTGTTTCACGAGAAACACTTTAAATACCATGAATATTTCTGCACTGTTAACATTTTTAAAGCTACATTTCTTACTTTGTTTATAGTTTATAGGCAGTTCTGTTTATGTCAATTGTCAGAATGAAGTAAAAAACTTTCATATTGTTGCAGTTTAAAATATGTCAATTCCAGGCTCCAGCTCTTTCAGAAGTGGAGGGGAGTTTTGCTGTTGACCTGGATTAAATCAATATAGGATTGCCAGAGCTTCAATTGTGAGTTTCTAAGCACCTCAAGCCCCGGGAAAGCCAATCAGAACCTAGGGTCAGTCTTTCCTGCACAAGGTGCTCAGCACTGTTAGCGGAGAACGCTACAGTTGATTCACATCCTCGTGGGATGGACTAAGGTCCTCACTACTCGGATCTATCACCGGTCGTAATATCAGGAGATTTTAGGCGCAGTCAATAAAAACTGGCAAATGGTTAAAGTTAAACCACAGGACTATATTATAATGCAAATTCAAATGACATACATCGAATAACCATGGAGGGCAGTCCTCCTATGGTTACCCCTAATAATAATTACCAGAGTCCTCGGCGCAAACAGGACGATGGTGGTGATGCTGGTGACCTCAAGCCTCTGGCTGATTGAGAGCCTCGGGCGAGGAACAACCAGGAGTCCCTCGGTGACAGGGTCGTTGGTCAGGCGACCTCAATCCTTAGGCTAATTTAAAGCCCTTGGAGAGGAACAGCCTGTGCGATCCCTCGAAGCGTTGAGGAAGATTGCGAAGACGGCCGATCTACCTTCCTCAGATGCGTTTGGTCTTCGGTCCTCTTCCCGCTCTTCGGCTGCGGCCGGAGCAGACGATGGACGCTAGACTCTAATAATCCTATCCTAACTAACCTAAAAGAAAACCTTAACTAATTCGCGACGCGCCCGCCGAACAGACACGATGACGGCCGACATGCATAGACCGACGCTGCCTGACGGACGAACACGAAGACGAAATCTAATCTACCTAAAAACTAAACTAACTAAACTAAACCTAAACTAAATGAAGACTATCAGAATATAAGAACAAGCCTTCCGCCTGTCTTAAATCTGAGATGATGCTTAACCCTCACTCATTCGACCCGGGACAAGACGCTAGACCTCTCGCACTCTCTCTCTCTCGAAGCTAGATCTATGCCTAAGCCCGACGCCCCGACGCAATGCCAACTGTTGCGTGGTACAGGCTTTTATAATATGGGCTCATGAATATTCATAATATTTTACTTTAAATCAATTGGCTCATTCAAAATGCTAATTTGCATAGCTTTACAATGATTGGCTAAAGAGAATCATAACAAGCGCATACATTATTTTTCAAACTCCAACAGGTAAGTTGGTGGATGTGACTTACGTGAGCTACGTGCCAAAACATTTTGTCATTTGGTAACCTTACAATGATTGACACCCTCATTGATTGACATTTGATCTTACTTCATTCTAATGCTCCCCTTTCTGTTTTCTTGGCATAGGATGTCTAGACAACGCATGAACTCAGGCTTTACATTTATCACATTTGCTCTTACCAAATTACAGTCATAGTAATATTAATAATAATAATAATAATATTTCATATAACATACAATTCTGCGCGTACAGCACCTCACAGAATCAGCCCCCTAGTTTCTTTCCTATAATTCCACAATATTTCTGTTACTGTTTTATCTAAATGGTAAGAGCTTATTTTTATTATTGGCTGACGCAGGAAAAGAAAATAAGTCATCAATGGTAAGCTCTCAAACGATCATTTAAGATAGGAACCAAAATTGCAATTTCACTTGAGCAGAATCACTACTTTTCCATTCATTAAACAGAGTAAGCCTAATTCTTTCACTCGTTCTGGTGTCATCTGAAGTCAGTAGCTTTACACCAACATAAAACAAATTCAAGAGAATGAAGAGTCAGTCACTTTCTTTTTCATTGCTTTGTCATGGATTCTCAACCAGCACTGAATTGAAAGTAATTCATTTCAATAGTTTCATTTTAATTATTAATTTTACTTAACATGAGAAGTCCAATTCAACTTTATTCCTATGTCAAAGTCAAATGAAGAAACCTAGGTACAATTTTTTTCATGCTGATTTACTGTGCTGTATAGGATAAAATGATGGGACACATTCTCCTTGGCCATTTGTGTGAGTAATCCTGTTGATGTGAATGGCTTTACTGTGTGAATAAGTGGAGCAGGACTGAGTTCAGGGAATAGTTAAAAATATCTAAGTGAGACAGGATTTCATGGCAGACTGATAAGATGACAACCAAGCTTCTCGACTCTAAGTACTCATCTACACTACATGGGAAAGTTGACCTAAGATACGGAACACTAGCTACAAGAATAGTGTAACTGGAGTTGAGGTACCTTAAGTCAAATTTCTGTGGTGTTCCCACTGCAGGAAGTCGATTTCCCTTACTCCTCACAACTCCATGGAGTGCCGGGGTCGATTTAGTGGGCTTTACTAGAGCCACTAAATCGAACCTTGGATGTTCAATCTCCGGAGCATCGATCTCAGGGTAAATGTAGACTTGGCCTAAGTTTTTAGCTCTGCTCACACCAACGTGGTAATGATTGTAATTTCCATCTGACTTGTAGGTATATGAAATTAGTTTGATCACATACTGATTTATGGTAGACCAGGAGGGCCCACAATAATCTATACTGACAAAACACCTTAGCAAAAGAGTTTTAGCAAAGAAAGCAAGGACTGAATTAGCTATGAGAACGTAGCTACCACCTCTTTTAGAATGGGGTGTAGTGGGAAAAACTGTGAAGGGAAGCATGTGTTACTTACACTATACCATTTGTGTGAATAATTAAAGTATTTCAGGCCCATGTGCCAGCATAACCCCATTGCATAGATGTCGCCTACAGCAAGTGAAGAGATTTTTCCTGTGCTATTAAACTCCTTCTTCCCAAATAATGGTAGCTAGGTTCATGGACATGTTCTTCTGTTGACTTAGCAGCTTCTGTGCTGGGGGCTAGGTTGACATGACTGTAGCATTCAGGGGTGTGGATTTTTCACATTCCTGTGTATTATAGCTATTTTGACCAAAATGTTAAGTGTGCACCAAGCCTCATTCTCCAGAGCTGTCAGGCTGGCACTTCTCATCAACACAAACTTCATATGAAAAAAAATCACTTAAAAATAAACAAATAATATATGCTTGCAAAGTGGCAGGGTAGTCAGCAGTAAGCAGCAACATTTTTCAGCTGGAGTAACACTTGATCAGCATAAATAAAAAAAAGTAATCATAAGCATAACTAAAATATTCCCTAAATGAGGGTTCATGCACCACCTAAGTATGAAGCCCTGTTTTCCTGAAGGGTTTTCCTCTCTGTCTCACCAGCATCCCCCTTGATAGCTTTTCTCTGAGCACCTGGACCAGGAGTGGAGTTAATCCCTTGTCTTCTGAGGACCAGGTAGTTCTCCTCTTCCCATCCCCAGCCCCAGTGGTGAAAATAACTTAAAATTTCTTACTGGTACTGTCCTATTGCAACCCGGGTCCCTACCAACTCTTTAAACAGCTCCCTGCTGGATTTTGCCACAGCTCAGCCAGCTCTTGCTGGAGCTGTGCACCAGGGTGCACCCGCTTATTTTCACCACTGCGCACCCCTCACCCCATACCCAGTCATGGAGCTATAATACTAAAATATAGTGTGGGTGCTGCAGAGCTCTGAAGGAACTTATTCACGCTGGATAATTTATTTACAACAGGAGCTCAAAAAGACGGAAAAAGATAGAAGCACAATTTAAGTTCAGTGCAACCCTTGCATAATGCCGAAAAAATAAATATCTCACAGAAATGGATATCTGAAATTTAGATCACATTTAGATGCAAAGGAAGATATGAAGAATAGTAGAGGGCCTATAATATTCCAATTAGATGCTTTTGCTCACATAAACCAGTCTTCGACTGAAAATTAATCATATGATTTACAGAAGAAAAAAAATCAAGCCAGCTAAGCAGTGAGTGTCAAATGAGACAGGGGGGAAATAACAGAACATTTCAAAGAAGGCTCTTGCTGAAAAGAAAAGGATAAACATGATGCCAGTTTAAAAAGTTACTGACATGTTCCACCAATTTCTGCATAAGACTGATTATGTCTCTCCATAAACAACTTAAGATCACTCACCTAAATTTTCAGAAGCGTCCAGTGATTTTGAGTCCCACAAGTTATGTGCCCGAATGGTGTCCCGGGTTATGAAATGCCTTTAGTAATTGGCTGCAGCCACCTTGACATCAGATCTCGGTTTAGAACACAAATACATTGGTAACCATTTCTCAGTGTAGTTCCCATCTGTGAACCTCCTACAAAACATTCCACACTTTAGACATCAGCAGGCCTGCCGATGGTGGGTGAGGAGAAGAGAGTCGTTGTCCTGGGGCCTGGTGATACAAAAGGGCCCAGAACTCCCGGCCGTTGCTGCTGCTACTGCCTGGAGCCACAGGCCCTTTAAATCACGGCCAGAGTGTTGCACAGCATGCTGTAGGCAGCACCACGGGCTGCCTGGGGGCAGGCACAGTGCTCTACTGGTGGCACTGAGGGCTGCCTAGCCCCGGATGCCCCCGCAGGGGCCTGGCAAGGCTGGTGGCCCTGCTGGTCATGAATAGCATTCTCTTTAGGAAAGAAGAGCTCTGACAATGACCTAGCATTGCAGGGGTGTAATGTCAGGCTTAAAGTGCATTGGCAGATTAAGGAGGAGAAGTTAGACTGGTAACTGCTTGAACTATACCTTGCTTGTACACTGCTACTACTTGAAGCTGGACAAATATGCCAATTTAGGTGGACTGAAACATTTTGTGAATCTGCTGAATTGTTTCTGTCAATCACACACACCCCGTGACCCCCCCCCCACACACACACAAACACCCCGGCACCACCAAAATCAAAACATTTCATGAAACATTTTGATTGTTTTCAGTTTGAAATAGCTTGTCATTTAGAGTTGTACTCCAGTTTTATTTTAATTAAGACAACAGAACACAAGTCGAGCCACACATTTTGTCTGGGGTTATTTTTTCAGTTCAGCTGCTGAATCAAAATATCTGTTAGGGTGCATCTAGAAAGCACCCTTCTGTCGGAATAAGCTACACAATTTGCACTATGCAAATTGCATTGCTTATTCCGAGTCTAAGTCGAAAGAACTTATTTTTTGAAATTTGGTCCTGTCTACACAGCACCAAATTTCAAAAAAAAGGCACTATTCTGACAAATCCCTTAATCCTCATGGAACGAGGGTTACAGGGATGATGGAATAGCACACCCTCTATTTTTGGGAAATAGCGGGCACTTTTAAAGATGTGGCGTTGCTATTTCGGGATGCTTCTGGTATCCTGAAATAGCAACGCAGCCTAGACGTACCCTTATTCACACAGCTCTAATGTTAGTTCTTCACTTTCACAGGTACCCAAATCATTTATCAATTTCTTTTTATTTTCAAAAGAGTTGGCTTTGGAACTCTAATGCCATACAATACAATCCCTTAAAAATCATCAACAGTATGTGAAACAATATATTATTGTTACCAATGGTCCAGATTTGCCTGTGCCAATCCTGGGTTTCTGCCTTGCACCTAGGCCAGCTGTTAGTGGCTATTGCTAGTGCCAGCTTCCACAGATTAGCTGTACTGTTGATTTCAGTGTATCTCTACTTCTGTGGACTTGTGTCACTCCCACTTTCCTTGCCTCTCAATGGAACAGAACTGAGGAAACAGCACAAGGGGCCAGAAGGGGGAAACAAGGCAGCCCACCAGTGAATGCTCTTATCACTTAGTGGTGACTGATTTTCACCACTCCCTGAAAAGGGTACGAGGGAATAAGAAGTGAGTATTGCTAAGGGAAAAGAAAACAAAAATACAAAGGGAAAGAAGAAAGGGAATCACATGGCAATACAGAAGCAAGGGAAGAGTAAAGAAGACAATTCCCCACAAAAATGCTGTATAAACAGGCCTACGATATATCCCAGGAGGACATCAGAGAGTGTAGACTTGCCGACTACCTTTTGTACCCCAAACACTTCACGCTTCGTTGCCTAAAGACTTTGTACTGCCCCTGCTCCCAGCCAAGTTGCCTAGGGTCCTGGGGATTCTGCTAAATTATTTATTTAAGACCTTTCTGGAGACACACACCCAAAGAATAGTGATGCGAAACTGCACCTCCTTCAATAGACCCTCACTTGTCTAGTCCCCCATGAATCAGTTCTGTCTACAGTTGTATTCAACATCTTCATGCAACCACTGGGTGAAATAGTCAATAGCAGGGATTCAAGTGCCAGCAGTGTGCAGATTACACATAGCTCTAATTATTCTTCATCACATGTGATCACACCACTACCTCCAAGATGTCACAGTGTGTGGAGGACACCAGTTCATGGATACTAATGGGCAGAGAAACACACTTGGAAAGGTTTGCAGCCATAGTTCAGTGTTCTTTGGCTGGAGGAACACACACTGTTGTTTTGTAGTTGCAGAGTATTTCTGGATTCCTTGCCGACGCTGCAGTTGGAATATGTGATTGGTTAACACTTTCTACTTTGTCCAATTAGGTATGAGACTTGGTCCCATCCTAACACACAATAACCTGGCCTCAGTTATTCATGCTTTCATTCAGGGGCAACTGGTGAGGGGGAGGCTCCTCCTGCTTCTACTCCCATCCCCTCCCTGTCCTTGCTCTGCCCTATCCCCATCTCTTCCTTGCCCTCCCTTCCTCTGTCTCCCACCCCACCTTTTCCTCCAAACCAACAGGGCCCACCACAGTGAATTCAGCCTTAGGAAGGAAAATCCAACTAGTACAAACTACTGCAGGGTATCTCTTCACTAACTCAGAATACTGCAGTACATCAACCTGTCCCCTATTCATTACACTGGTTTCCACATATTATTGAGTCAAGTTCAAGGTCTTGGTTCTTACTTTCAAAACATTCAAAGGCCTGCAGCTAGGATACCAAAAGCTTCAGGGTGAAAACCACTTGTTGCTTCAGAAACAATGGCGCTTCCCAGCTTTGCATGGGGAAGGGCCAGGGCATTGTCTCAGTCTTGCTCCAGATAGAAACACCTCCTCAGGTGCTGCCAGCTGTGCTAGCTCTGGGAGTCAATTTATGCCTGACCTCTGTGCAGATGAACTGGGGCTCCTAATGCACTCTCCCTTCCTCTAAGGCTCCCATGAAGTGGGAAGCATAATGTGGGCCTTAATTGATTTTAGACTCCTAATGGCAAATACTATATCCATAGTCAAAAAATGTCTAGCGCAACTATCTGAACCTAGTGCTGTTCTGTAAATGCTCTCAACCCTGACCTGGAGTCACATCCTTTCTCCAAGTGAGGGATGATTAAATATTCATGCTGGTTAAACTCTGGGAAAAGCATTAATTGCTATGACAATCTCCCAAACAAAAGCCGTTTATTCCTTGACTCCTCACCCCCTCTGCATTTTAAAATGTTTGCTATTGACAATGCAAGCATGTCTCACCTGCTTTGAAAATAAAACCTCTTCCTTGCAGAAACATTTCACATATCAAGTCTTTCTTCTGGAAAGAATACTGGAAGTTTCCTACTGGAAACCTAAATGACAGATCATCGTTGGCAGCATGTCTTGGACTACACTTCTGTATTTATCTTCTATCCAACCCAACTATATTTCTATCAGTCAAAATTATCACCAGAAGGAATTCAGAAATAGTGGTGATGGGAAGGTTGAGTGAGTCCTAAAGCTTTAGAGCTACTTGGAAAACTTTTTGAATTTTGCTCATGGATGCAGCTGGTAAGGGACTGAAGTCTTTCCCTTCTCACTCTCCACCTCCCCCATCTCTTGCTCCTCAAATGATCTTTTAAGGGAGCAATATGAATACGAAATTAAAAATTGATTCTACTGAGCAGCTTCATGCTTAAAGAAGAAATTGTATGCCCCAACCACCTAAGTACAGCAATATGCTGAACAAGCACCTACCTCAGACCAATAAATGAAAGGAAACTGAAAGGTCACTAGAGGTCATCATTTTCACATACCTTTGAATAATGAGAGCATCACATGTCAGCCAGAGGAGAACAAAATGTCGCATTCTCTAGCCAAAGGTCATCGTTAGTCATAGGTCACTGAAGGGAGGGCAGGAAATAACCTAAGAGGTTAGGATGAGTGCACAAAGAAAGGTCAACAAATGTCAATGAAAGCATGCAGCTGTTCTGAGATGAAACAACTGAGGCACCCTTTTGAGCTGACATAGACTAAAAAAAGATCTTGACTGACTTTTTTTAAAAAAACAGGCACTTTTATAGGACATTGACATTTGTCTACCCAACCCGGAATAAGCCTTTTTAAAAACAACAGTTTGGAAGTTAAGTGCAGCAGTTTCTGAGGTATCATAACCATTATGACATTTGTATTTCACATGTAATTGATGTTGCAATTCACCAGATTCTAGCTTTGGTCTTAGTCCTTGCATCATGCCATGTGAGAAGTATTGCACCAAGGCCTTCGGAAATTCTTTTCCCCTTAACTAGCCGCCACCCAGATCTCTCATATCACAAGCAAATGCAGTGGTGCTTTTTGTTTCTTTTAATGCTCTGATTTACTAAAGTGGTGACTTTAAGTCTGCCCAACAATAACAATTCAGCTCTCTTGAGGAAATACATTAAAGGTATAATAAGCAGTGTGGGAAAATTTGGAAATATATCTAAACACAGAGATGCCTGTCACTTCTGCCTTTGCATCTTTGGTTATCTGACTTGCTTTCTCACCTGACTGGCTGCACAATACTGTTTTCTCTGATGTTACCCCAAATGTGGACTTGACAATAGCACTTCAAAAAAAGGCACAATGATGTCAGATGTGTAAATTGGCTGAAGCCTACAACTAGTTGTTTTAGGGACAGTACTTTCAGGAAGAGGAGCAAAGAAAAAGGCTATTCCTGATACTCACAGTGGACAGTTGAGCAGTAGCTATGGGCAATATTGTAAACTGAATACCTCAGTCTTTTTATAGTCACTCATGAAAATATTGTAACATTATATAGAAGAGAGGGAGTGTACACCAGTAATTAAGAAGCAGCAAACTGGGAGTCCTGGGTCATATTTCCAGATCTGCCAGTTAGTCACCCAGTGAAGTAGGTAAGTCAATTAACTTCTCTGTGCTTCAGTTTTTACATGTGACAAATGAATATAATACTTACCCCCCACAGTGTTATTGCGTGGCTTAACTGATAGTGGTACCTACCGAGATTTTTGGGGTGATAATTGCCACATAATTAATGATATTGCTAATCTAACAGTGAGAGCTATCTCAGAGGTAACACTTGCATAATTTCAGTTTTTCCAAGTCACTCGTTAATTAATCGGTAAAAAACAGGGTTTATTAAAACTCAAGTGTTTTTCCTAACCCATCACTCATTAACTCCCTCTTCATTAGACATTGGCCACTTATTTGTAGAGACCAGTTTTTCTGAGAGCTTAGCTCTATGTTTCCGAGAGGGAATTTTCCAGGAGCAGACTTGGGGGGGGTGGTTATTGAGTTTGTTATTGATCCTGCAAAAACATAAGCGCCTAACTTTGCACTTCCCTTAACATACTATGGTTGAAATCCTGGCCCTAATGATGTTAATGGAAGTTTTGCAATTGATTTCTGTAAAGACAGCATTTCTTCCTGTGAGTTGTCCCATTGACTTCAATAGAACTGCTCAGTACCTCAAGCTAAGCACCTGGGTAAAACTGTAGAACTGGGCTCTAAATTCATGGGCAGTGGGTGAATGCCTGGCTTGGGGAGGCAGGCTATGCCTAACCCCTGGCCTCATCCTTCTGTGCCAACCACCCTAGCCCCTTCTCCCCTCCCCTGCATTGTGACTACTGGTCCCTGATTCCTGGCCCCAGAGTCCAGAGTTGCCAGGCAGCAGAGCCCCAGCTGCCCCTGCTCCTGCTCCTGGAGTACCCAAGAGCTGGCCGGGCAGTGGAACCCTAGTTGGCCCTAGTATTCACTGAAGCCCCCTTCCCCTAGCTGAGCCTCCAGACTTCCCTGAGTCCAAAGGCCCCAAGAGCACACCACAGGCTATAGCCTGCCTGTCCCAGCTTCTAGGAGCAGGCAGGAAGGGACCTACTACAGGTAAAGCAGGGTGGAGCCTCATCAGGCCGTTTGGGAAGGCCATGCCTTCTCCTGCCTATGATACCTACTGCCCATGTCTAAATTCATAATTGTTCGAACACTTCATGTAACTGTACTCTGGTTTACGGAATGCTTTTAAGCTATTTGTCAGAAGCTGGGAATGAGAGACAGGGGCTGGATCACTTTATGATTACCTCTTATGTTCTTTCCCTTTGGGGCACCTGGCATTGGCCACTGTCAGAAGACAGGATGCTGGGCTAGATGGACCTTTGGTTTGATCCAATATGGCCGTTCTCATGTTCTTAATCATTTTTACTATGCCTTGGACTAATCTAAATCTGCTATGTAGTTCAAACTACAGCATAGAAGATTTAGATTAAATCTCAGGAAAAACTTCCTAACTGTAAGAAGAGTAGGACAATGGAACAGACTGCCTAGGGAGCTTTTCAAAAAGATGCTGGATAACCATCTGTCTTGGATGGTCTAGACACAACAAATCCTGCATCTTGGTAGGGCATTAGATTAAATGACCCTTCTAACCTTATGCTTCCATTTGTTGTTCCTTGTTTGTGCTATGTAACTGGTCATTTAGGCGAGGCGGCATTCTTCCTGCTGCCAAAGTGGGTTGACTGACTTGTAAACAGAGCAAATATATTGTGCACAAGTGTCAAATAAGCTATTGGCATTTGGGAGAGCCTTTCTCCAATATTCTTTGAAATGAAGTCCATTCTAATTAGAGAGCTGATAGAAAAGTAAATAAAAGGAATTTGAACATGGACAAATCAAAAGGAGTTTGTATTTGCAAAGATGGCCACAAATAATGTTTTGCTCATTACACCAAGGTTGGATTCTACCCTCACTGATGTCACATCATCTAGCTTTAGTGTTTTGAATATGAATAGAATCTTAAAAGCTCCAGAGGGGTAGCTGAGTTAGTCTGTAACTGGAAAAACTTAAAAAACAACGAATAGTCTTACAGCACCTTAGAGACTAACAAAACATGTTAGATGGTATCATGAGCTTACATGGGTTGTGCCCACGAAAGCTCATGATACCATCTAACATGTTTTGTTTGTCTCTAAGGTGCTGCAAGACTATTCATTGTTTTTTAAGTTTTTATATAATTTTATACACTCCAGCAAGAAGTGTCCCCTTTTCAGCCACAATTACATGTTTATTTTTTTCTATTCTATCCCACTCTTGTAAATCAGTTTAAATGAGCCAATTAAAAAACTATACGCAAATCTTATGACCATAACCTTTCAACCCTCTCAAATCAAAAGGTTTTAGAATGAAAGGTAGCCTGTGAATGCTAAGTCAGCATGATTCAGTTCTGCAGATGTAAGAGCTACTAAACCTAACTCTTATTCAGAAGCATTTTTAAAAAGGAAGATGTCTACAGGTTGCAGAGTGCTTACACTATTACTTTGCTCTGCTGCATTCAGCCACCCAAAGGGCAAAAGCTAATGCCCTCCCATTGTCATTACTGATGTCATGGTGATTCTAGTGTGCATGCAGGAATAGATTCTGTCTGGCAGATTATTCATGACTGTACAATAAATATTGTAGCTCAAGCACAGTGGTGCCTTTGAACTTACAAGTAAACTAATATAATACTATATATAGGGAGCTGGACAGTATTAATGTAGCCTGTGACTTAAACGTGTCATACCCAATCTATATGGAAGTCACTGAACTTTCTTTAAAAAGTCATTTTTATGCCTGCTCTTTTTCTCATGGTTTTTGTACCCCTGAACCCTTATAAAATGATTGTGTATTCAGTCCTGAACTGATCACATTTCTGAAACATGAAATGTCTACGGTCCAACTGCACAAAAAATTGATAAGAAAAGCAGCTGGCATGAGAGAGGCATTTAAAAAAGAGTTCATGAGCATCTCATATTCATGTTATTGACTACATTTATTTAATATGTCTCCAAATAATTGATACTGGTATAGCAATAAAAGTACAGAGACTTTACTGCCAGACTTACAATCATGAAGAGACTCCCCTGTTGATTTCATCATAGGGCTGTTAATCTGCTTGGAAAGAGCTCTGGCAGCAAATGTCAATAAGATAATCAGAAACACGTGAAGACCATTGCCTGAGAGGGCATGGTCAGGGAGTGACCTTGAGGCGGTTAACCAGTTGGTATGCTGAGTCTGCCATTTACCACACCAAACATTGTGCATGATCACTGTTACCTCGTCTTTCCCCACCACCTGTCAGCTGATGTCTTATCATCGGCTTAGATCACAAGTTTTTTATGATGGGAGACAGTCTTTGTATTATATATATGTGCAATGCCTCAAGCTATGGGGCCCTGAAAGAAGCTTCTAGGCCCCACTGCAATATACATTAGTAATTAGTTAGGCTAAAGAAAATGATGCAGGTGCAGAAATGTCAGCGGTGGGGTGAGTCGTAGTAAGCTATAGATTGTTAATGGTTCAGGAGATTCATGTTTTGATTTGACGTACATTGACTCTTTTTTTTTACTCTGTAAGAAACTCTGGAGGCATAATCCTACTACTAAAGAATTGATTTGAATGCAAACTATTTAGATAGCAGAGTGGCAAGGAGTATCGACAAAGCCTTCCTGTCCATAGGAGGAATTGGGGCATCTGCCCCAGGCCCCACACTTTGGGGGGGGTCCCCATGGTGATTGCCCCAATAGTCCTACAGGTGGGAGGGATACAAGTGATTATGAGGCCTGGCGTGGGGTGGCAGCAGAAGTCTTCGTCATCACACTCATGCTGCCAGTGGGATCTGGAGCGGCCAGGGAACCTGTTCTGCTACATCCTCCTCTGCCACCCTCTGAGGCCGGCTGTGCTTCGCTTCTCTGTGGCAGCAGGAAATAGAGCACCCAAGCCCTAGGGCACCCTGTTACCACCACTATGGAGAAGTGAGGCACAGCACGCTAGGAGGATGGCCCAGCGGGGCAAGGTGGAGTGGAGCGAGCTGCTGGGCCATTCTGACTCCCCACCACCATGGTGAGTGTGGGAATAAGGGCTGTTCTGCCCTGCACCAGGCCCTGTAATCCCCTGGGCTGCATTCCTGAGGAAGAAGGCAATGGAGTGAGCAGGGGCAGAGCATGAGCAGAGCATGGGGATTGGGGAAGATTGGAGATTGGGGAAGCGGACGAGCAGGGGCAGGAAGGGTGAAGAGGCAGGATGCAGGGCTGTTGTCCCATGGCCAGCCCCCAAGCCCCACATTCCTCTAGGGATGTCTCTGGGTACAGCTTCTCTCAAGGTAGTGAAAGAAGGGTAAGAACAAGAAGATAAAAGAAAACAGTCATTGAATTGCAAACATTTCAGTGCTCCGGTACTGTTTTATCAGAACAAATTAGGTATAGGATTGAAATGCTACAAGCTTAAGTCATTTCTTCAAGCATCCAACAAAAAGCACTGGCCAAGTAAAAAAGATCTACATCACATGGTGTATTTGTGTTATGGAAACTGTGGATTGTAGTCTCTGAGTGGTTTAGTTTAACAAGGAAGGATGAAAACCATTCTGGAAACTGACTTATATGATAACTTAGCTCTTCTATGGCACTTCTTTATTTAATATTTCATCGACAGATGGACTGAATCATCATACACAAGATTAGAAATTTCTATCTGCAGTTATACCATATGAGAAGCTGTTTTCCCACATGCTCTAAAATAATCCTCATTCCCTTCATGAGATATTTAACTTTTTAGCAAACAAATAAGGCAAAAAGTCCCATCCAAACCTTCTTCCATGAGTTAAATTCATACATTTTAAGGCCAGAGGAAACATTCTGATCATCTATTCTGATAGTATACCCTATGTCCATAGCATCACATAAAGCTTTCTGTTTTAGGATAAATTCTTCAGAAAAATATATAAATTTTTTTCAATCAATAGCTGCATTACCATGGCACAACTCTGAGAATCATCCCTGAATAGATCCATATCCTTCAACCCCAACTTACACATTTTTTAAAAATAAACACAATTGTGTATGAAACAGAGTGAAAAGTTGCTACACACATAATATATCACACACAGAACAATAAAACAAGAAAATGAAAAGTTAGGATCCAAATAGTATATGGCCTGCACCTTACTATTACTGTATACCATGAGCATAACCTTAACTCTGCCCCTGAAGAGAGACCACCTCCTATCACAGCATTTGCCTAACAACCACACCCAAAACACCAAATTGTTATACTAAACACTCACAACTAATTGAATTGAGAGGGGATTGTTTGTGTGTATGGAAAAAAAGCTGGCATCCTGTAATAAACAGCTACACAGCAAAAATTTCCAATTATGAAGCGCAGGAGAAGGTGGCAAAGAGGACACTAGGCTGCCTTCCCACAGCTCAGCACACATTTTCTGATGCAATCTGGCGGGAACACAGTGCTCCAGTACTAACAACCTAGTGTGCCCTCTGCTGGCAGAAATGTTGTCAGTAAAATCTTTTGGTGTAGACAAGATCACAGTTTGGGGGAAGGGGCTGTATGCATTTATGTATGTATATTTATATAGCAGTGTTCACTTTAGTTTTTGAAAGGGGAGGGAAAGAGGTATCTACTTTCCCCCCGCTTTTTAAAATATAAACTTGCAGCAATGTGAGTAGGGGATTGAGGATGAACTCTTAGGGCCCAATTTAAACTCTGCTGAAGCTAAGGCACAGATTCCCATTACTTCAGTAAGTTTAGATCAGGCCTTCAATTATCAGTGAAAGGTATGGTAGTTGGCATGAGTGCAGCATAACATAAAATAAAAATGAGGCAGTTTTGCCCTTGCAAGTGCCAAACAGAATAGTGGTAGCAATACCTATTCCCTCTCCAGCCATTAGAGCTGAAATGATTGATTCATATTTGCACGCTGTTGAAATGTTTCTTCAGCTAGTTGTGCCATTTTCATGACAACTTAGCTATAGTCTTCAGTCTTCAAAGTTCCTTACAAATATGGACTAATTCCAACACCCTGTGTAGTAGGTGAGAGTCATATATGGTTCCCTAAACAAAAGAGCTGCAGAAATATATGATAAAGGCAAAACCAGAATCATGTCTGGAAGGTTTCACTATAGAAAATTCTTGGCCCATATAGCCATGCCTACGCAATTCTTGAATGGATAGTAGTCAGCAGAACAGCTAACCTCTGAGGAACTCACTCTCTGTATCAATAGGATGGCTAACCTCAAACCAAATAGAGATCTAAAAGCTTGATGCGATTTCAGCATGAAAATGAGGGAAGTTAGGTTTGGTGTTATTGCTCTGGAAAGCAGAAGTCCAGCTAAAACAGGCTAGAAATGCCAGTAATGTATTGATTCAGTGTGCCAGCTACAGCATTGATTATCTTCTGTCAGCTTCAAGCCTCTGATTTCGATCTACTGGAAATGGAGAAAGGTATCTGTTGGGCAACAACATTTCCCTTTTCCCCCCAAATTCCAACTTGTTTCTGAAACATTTAATTGTAATTGGGGCCTCTTCAAACAACCAGCTTAGTAATTCAGAAATAAGTTTTCCAAAAAGGGTTACCACATATTAATGAGGTCAATTGAGAGCATACCTACAAACACTATGGTATTAGCATTTTAACCTCTCTGGGCAGGATCTTGTCTTTCTAATCCATTGCCCTTTTTCCCATTAGTAACAAAGGCAGTTGTACTACTATAGAAATGTGTTTTAATTTCTTCTGCATTATGCATGTCTACCTCCTGATGTTACTATATGTTAGACTGGCTGTACATGAATGCAATGGTTATATCATTTTTAAAAGGCTAATTGTATTGCTTATGCTAATGAATTATTCATGATATAATCATATAAATCCACTCTCCACACGGATGTTTTATTTTGCATACTAATCTGAGAATTTTGAATTTTTTATGTTTTGATCTGCTGATGATCTTTGATATTGACCTGTTCATGGGCATGAGGGTTGGTGTTGCTCTCAGCGTTCCTGCTGTTTTTTAAAAGACTGCTAAATAGTGTCTATGTTTCAGTAGCATGCTAAAAGTCAGACTCTTTGACTAATGATTTCTTTTATAAAACCTGCACTTACTGTTTATTGACAGCTTCCAAGACAATTTCTGAGAACTGGCCTGCATAAATTTGAACCTCACATGCTGGCTAGTATTCCTATGTATCCACATCTATTGTTTCAAATGACTTAATGCAGACTTCTAGTCTCATTTGCTCACTTTGCTTAAGGGTACAAATGATGCACCTGAAGGAGCCAGAAAGGAATTTTTGTATACATATTATAGCTGGTATTGCACAATAGTCTGGTGCATAATAAGGGTGTTACCTCAAGAACAAAGTATTAGCAACTGTGTAGGTGATATTATTAAAACCTATAGACACTCTTACATCACACTACTGATGCAGTGTATGCTATAATTATATCCAAAGCTTTCTTTTTTTGGCCATAAATTGTTTACTATTCCATGGTATTTATCAGCTTGAATTGGAAAGTGTTTAATATTCAGATGGCAAACATTCAATAATTTGAAATTTGATTTTATACCAACTTATGCTGTGTGGTTCTTAGGATTTTGTGGCGTTAAGAGGGAGGCAGAATTTGCATTAAGAGAGCCTTATGAATACATGAAAAATATTGAGGGTTTATGAGATTTTATGCAGGAGTGTTAGTTAGCACTTTGCTATGTCCACTGACTCTGTCACTTGCAAACCTAGATCCCAATCCCGGAAACTTCTATGCTTTTATGGGAATAATCCCATTGGAATTACTTATGTGTGAAAGTGTTCACAGGATCAGAGGCTTAAGAGAGGCTCTGAAGTTTACATTCACTATCAAGTATACAGATGCATTATGAAACCTTGCTTTCCTGACAGAGCAACGGTTCGCCACAGAATGGAGAAAGGGATTTTTTTAAAATGTGGCTTAAGCTTGGGAAGAATTAAGTGGCACAGCAGTTAGACCCTAGTGATGAGTTACCGGATCTTGTGACAGTAAGAAAGGTTATCAAGTCACCTCAGAAGCTTGGGTATGAAAGCACTGGCAGGAAGGAGAAGCAAGGGGGCCAGCAGCAAAACAGTACCTGAGAGACCCGGGGTGAAATCCTAGCCCTTCTGTAGTTAATGGGAGTTTTGCCTTTTACTTTGGTGGGACCAGGATTCCATCGCCAGTTTCTGAGTGGGTTGCTTGCTTTCCTCTGAAAAGGAGACCTTAATACAGGGAGTGGCAGGCAACTGGGATTTTCTTCCTCAAAAAGCCAGTCAGTAGGGAAAGGGCCACTATGTGGGGAATGAGAAGATCTGATGGACCTCTTCCTCCTGGCTAAACTCTTAGAAGTTGTCCATTGTTATTTAGCTTTGTTTTCACAAATAAATCCTTCCTGCTTCAGGGTATCTGCAAATGCTAGGAAAGCATTTCTTCCTCTATGCACACGAGAACAATTGCACAAATGGCAATATGCATAAGACATTCCCATGGATTTCAATGGACTTTGGGTCAGGTCCATAACAAGGAGGGGAGAGGGAGCGGTAACTTCATGAGAAGAAGAAAATATTGGCACCTATCAGAGGCAGATTGCCAGGCAACGCTATTTGAATTGTTAGGACAGCTCCAATGTTCTAATTTGGAAATTGCATATTCCTGCACGGACTGCTTTTGTGATTATTATCCTTTAAGTGCCTTAGGGGGCCCTTTAAACAGGATCAAAGACAAATACAATTCCCATAATAATGCTTATGGTTGAAGCAAGGTTTTATTCTGAAATGATGAGTGTAAAATTGGCATTGCGAGCATCCATGGTTGCAAGCAACCATTTGGCTCAATGATTCCTGACATTTATTTAGCTTATAAGGAAACTACTGCATTTCTAGTGACAAATTTGCAAATGCAACCTGGAATTTGAAAGTTAGTTTGAATTCTTCCCTCCTTATTCATCATCATAAATAATAGTGCATACAGGTGAAGCTGTAGTATGATGTAGTGTAGGTTGCACTTTTGTGATTATAGGGATAATTTGGCCTATAGCATCTTTATTAGTGGCAATAATGCATGAGAAGAGAAAACTCCAGCTTGATCTTCAGAACCTAAAGTGAGTTCAAAGGGTAAGCAGTTGAAGGGGGTAAAAAAAATCTTGTAAACCCAGAATCTGATACAAATTTGTCATGTAAAAGTCAATAAACAGAATCCCAGTGTATCTTTAAGTAACTTTTCAGAAAAGAGCAGTGCTTTCATTCTTACTAAGTTAGTTCTTAGTTTTACATTTTAGAAAGTTAATTTAGCAGTTGCATTTAAACAGCTGAATCAGTCATTTAAAAAATATCTCCCTGATCATGGAAGAAGCAAATTAACCAAGATAATTTTCTATTTAATTTTTATTCCCATTTTTCAACTGTTTAACCTTCTTAATCCTGCACCTTTGCAGCACTAACACTGGTTTGTCTAAGAGCACTAAAAATCACCCCCAGCAGCTTCATATATGCATCTGAATTGCAGAAGATTATCTCCTTCAACACTTTTTAGATTAGTGGGGACACAATTATTTTGTGCTTCACTTGTATAGATTGTGTATATGAATTTAAATTTAATAAATTAATATCCCAATGTATTCTAATAATGTATCTCCTAATTTTTCATAATAAAATGTTGCCACATAGCTAAGTAGCTGGTGATTAGTCTAATATCTAATTTAATATTCCATCATTTTAATGTGGCAAAAGTCACATGTTAAATTTACGTCTGTCCTTGTTTAGAGGATTTACAGAAACCGAATGAAGGGACAAGGAATCAATGGCTTTATAGCTGACCAGAGACTTATCATGAGGTCACTGTTGGACAGATAAAGGGTCAATTTTTAAGAGTGATTTTTTTTCTCTAACCTCTTGACCTGTGGAAAAACCCAAGTAACAGACGGTCGTGGGCATCTTCAAATTAAGTGAAAAGTGAAAAACAGCAAACAAGGCTTCTTGTTTGACCTGTCTATTAGAAGTTTCTTTCCTGTGCAGATGGCCTAAGTGAATCCTTCAAATGGGATTGTTGTTTTCTAACTAGCATCATTAAATAAAGCCCACATCATGTTGAGCACATCCTAATGGGTACGATTTGTTATCTAAAAGCTGTTCTGTTTGACCAGGAAGCAGTCCATGAGGTAATGTACAGTAAATAGAGCAAGATCTTAGAGGAAAGAGATCTTACTGACAGGAATAATGTGACTCAGCTTCTAATGACTCAGGGGTTTAGGAAGTGTTTTCGAGGAGACTTCAATTTACAGTACTCTACTCTCAGTGTGGAACAACTGCATCAGCTCGTCTTTTTATTCCCAGTGGCTGAAAGCCATTTTCTTATATCCTCCGAAATAAAAAACATCTTCTTTTAAGAAATAAGTAAAACGCCTTGCCAAGAATGGTAAATATTCACGTACATATAAACCTTCCCTGCCCCCCAACCCCAGTTGGACTTCCTAGCTGCAGTTCCTCAAACAACCTGAGGCCTCAGAAAGTGCTGGACTGCTCCTCCAAAATAGCTGCAGGAGTCTTATCTCTCTCCTGCACTGTTGGCAAAGTAAGCAGCTGATCAAACCACCTTCCTCAGTAACAGGACCAGAATGGTATTAGCATAGGAAAAAAACTTGGGGAGTGGGAGTTTGGAGTGGGGGATTCCAATCCCAGGTGTGCCTGGGCTCCTGTAATCTGGGGGACAACATCTAGGCCAAAAATTTTCAAAAGTGGCTACTGATGTTCAGATGTCCAAATTTGGGAGTACTTAGTGCTGGATTTTCTTTTTGAGAAATGCTGAGCCCCTGCAGCTCCTATTTACTTCATGGGGAGTTATGGGTTTCAACATCTCCAAAAATAAGTCTCCAGTTAGAACCGAAGAGAGAGAGCCAGTGGATTTGAGGACAAAGCAGTACTGGACTCTCAAGTTTAGCACAAATGGAAACACATCTCAGTATGTTTGTGCTTCAATTTCCCAGGTGTAAAGTGTGTAAACACTTAAACATGAGGTGTTGTAAGCCTCCGTTTATTAATATTTGTAACGCATATTTTAAAATAATCAAATGGAATGTGCTACAGATGTGCAAAGTATTTTCATTATGCTAGTGCAAGGACATGAAATGCGTAATTTGCAATGATCTCTCAAGTCCAAGTAGCTGATTGCTTGGATTGTGCTTCAGTGTGGCCCAGCAGTTGAATGTTAGGTTTTGTCTACAACAAGCACTACCGTGGCACAGTTCACTTCCTGGATGTTACATGGTACTTCTTGTGTCTTTGCAGCATATACTTAATGCCATTTGTGTGCAAATAACTGTTCTCTGGTTTACGTTTGATTTTTCTTCACTGGATTTATTCCACTAAAATCAGAATAGGTCAGTGGACACTTAGGCTACCACTCTGTTTTCAAGGGCAGAATGGTTCTTTCTCTTTTGTCCTTAAGAGCTGGTCTAATCTTTTCAGGAGAAAGTCTGTAAATATAATTCTTTTGCTGAATCAAACCATAGTCCATCAAAAACTAAAATTTGTTAATTTCAAGAGCTCTGCTACAATGATGAAAAGGGCTGTTACTGTTTACTCACAAACATGCAGCTTCACATTACATTCAGTACTAAAGAAAAAAATCTACATGTTACTAATAAATCTGTGCCAGTACTGCACCATATTATTTGCTGGTACATTATACCTAATTCCTGTGCCCTTCATATATCTGTGTGTGTTTTAAATCATAAGCCCAACAGGAAAATGATTGTCTCTCTTCTATGTCTGTTCCGCACCCAGTACAATGGGTCACCAGTCCTGGTGGAAGACTTTGGGTGCTATCATAAATATTTCTGACTACTGCTGCTAAAAACATTGCCACTATGGGATTAGATAGCCATACCTTCAGTTTTGCATCTTTTTTATTGTAAAGCCACAACACCTTGCTTTCCTCTTCGAAGTGATGTATAGTCTGTTCAGACCTCCATAGGGTTTGGTTTTTGGCATCCACAAAATACTTTTTCAGGTTAGAGGAGTCCAGCACCAACAACCTTATGTAACCCCCACACCTAGTGTAGTTCACTGTCCCATGTAGTGGCACTTAGACCACTTACAGTGAGAGCTAAGAAGAAAGGAGCTCTGCAACTTAAGCCTAAGAGCTAATTGGCGTTTAGCTCAAGCTGTAGAGGCTCCAGAGGACCTAGGTTCAAATCTGCCCAGATGTGGTTACACTAGCACCAAAATATATTTTATAAATCCTACAGTAATTTGAGATCTGTATTTAAAAATGTATTGTTACCAATGTATGAACAACTAGAGCTTATTGGTTCACTATACTGCAAACTGTGCACTTTAACACTTAGCAATGAGTATCGAATTCAGATTCTTCTTCCAAAAAGCATGGGCTGGTCCACTTAAACTAAAGAAGAATCTCCATTAGCTGTAAGAGCCAAAACTGCTTTGACAAGGTACTGAGCATGTCTGATTTCACCTAGTCAAAAGTAGTGGTACATTTAGCCAGTGCGCGGCAGTATTAATATCAAGAAGGCATGGAATTCTGTACTGTTTGTAGCCAGTTTCTTCAAATTCTCTGACATTAATAAACTGAGTGGGCCATTTTTTTTAAATGCGTCAAAAATCTACTTGTATAAGTTTTGGTATATTCTGCAATCTATTACTCTTGTCTGTATTACAGATAAAGTAATTCTCTGTGCACTGTCACTGCTGCCAAAAAACAGTGCAGCATAATGCAGAACCAGTACTGCTGCAAATTATATCCCATTTATTTATTTATTTATTTATTTATTTCTGTAACCTGCTCATTGGGTTGTACTTGGAAGTAAAGGGGAGTCTGTAACTTACCCTGTTTTCTAGCTAAGTTGTGCTACCTATTTGTGTCAGAGGTTAAGAGGCGAGACAGACTAAACAAATCCCTGATGAATTCTCTAATTCTTTAACATAGTGTGTTAGAGCAATACTTTGAAGGTGGAAAAGAATACATTGTAGAATAAAATACACTGGCTGTATGATAGGTGAATTCAAATGGTCTGATTGCTTAGGCAAAACTGAAATGAACCTCTGACTCTGAGACTAAACTGCACTCCTCTAGAAACCTCTAGGCAGTCTGCTTATAAATATCCAGTATGTGCTCCTTTTCTCCTTCCTTTCAAACTACCTAATGCACCCTTAGTTCCCCAAATCACTTAGGCTACATCTAGATTGCTGCTTTTTATCAGAAAAGGTACATAAATTGCGCTCCGCAATTTGCATACCCTTTTCCAATAGTTTTTTTGGAAGAGACTTTTCCAAAATTTGGCCAAACTACTCTGGGCCAAGTTTCAGGAAAACCTCCTCTTTCAGAAGAGCCCTTCTTCTTCATGAAACAGGGAAGACAGTGTTTCTAAAAGAACGTGTCTGCTCTTCTGCAAAAAATATCAGAAGAGCAGATGTGTTCCCTGGACACAGTGGAGTTTTTCCAGGATACCAGAGATATCCCGAAAAAACTCTGTAGTCTAGATATAGCCTTACTTGCAGAAAATCTGAGATGTCATGTCAATAGTGCTTAAAGTAGAGTCAGAAGGTTGTGAGGAGTTGCAGACCTTGTTAAAAAAAATAAGTAAAAGTTGAACCAGGTCTCTGAAGGAACCACTTTAACCAATGTTTTATCGAAGCTTATGTCAAATTCTTGCATCTTTTTCCGACTACTTTAAGCTCTGACTATAAGTATAGAATTCTATCTGAATCATCACAGGCTGCTGCATCTGTCAGCTTTCCCAGAACTCTAGTGATTCCTCCCCTGTGTTGTAATCAAGAGGGAATGACTGACTAATGCCCAAGGAAGAGAGCAGTACTTACTCTCCTCAGATGCTTCAGTGGACAAAGGCATAACTTAGGGTACACCTACACAACAGAGGAAGATCAAAGCTGCTGCTGTCGATCTTGCAGGGTTTGAATTAATGGGTCTAGTTAAGACAGCTAATTCAAACCCCTGGTTCCACGAGGAGTAAGGGAAGTCAAAGGAAGAGTGTTTGGCACGGTCTGCACTGCAGGAAGTTGAAGGAAGAGCATTCGTCCTTCGACTTCCTGCAGTGTAGACAGTGCCAAAAGCCAAGTTAAGCTACTTCGACTTCAGCTATGCAATTGACGTAGCTGAAGTTGCGTAGCTTAATTCGACTTTGTCCTGTAGCGTAGATGTACCCTTAGACTTTAGGTCTCCCCTCGATAAAAGCCCCAAAACATTGAGAAATGCAAATGACATAGCAGTACGTGGCTCGGCAGAAAATTGTTCATCTTTGATCTTCAAAAGTGAGGTTTGTTTAGAAAAGAGCAGAGATTGGATCCCTTTCTCATCTGTGGACCTGCAAACTGACATGTATGGGTCACCAGTGTCAGAGATTGGATCCCATGGGAATGGAAAGAAGGGAGGGATCAGACTGTGATATGTTTGGGGAATAGCAATGAAAGAGGAACCAAAGATGGGGTAAAAGAAGGTCTGATATCAAATCTTGGGAACTGGAAGTAGAAATAGCAGAGAGTGGAATTAAGGTACTGAGGAGACTTATCCAATGGGGTTGGGTTCAGTTTAGGGGTCGGGCAAAGCATCAAGCCAATTCTTTTTCTTGGGCCAGTTTGCGTTTCCTAATTAGAAGCTAGGCTAAGTTATCTTTTCACTGCAGCAATTAACACTTGTGGTTAGTGCCAGACAATTTTGTAATGATTCAGGAAGATCATCCAACTTTGAAGAAGGCTGGAGTGTTCCAGTATCTCTTTGTTATAGATGAAAGTTCATGTTTCAGTAAGGAACAAATTGCTCTAAAGCACCATTAGACTAGCACTATACACAGTACATATTGTGCAGTTTTTTAATGGTCTAGTAATAAATAAAGCATGAAGCTTATCCCATCTATATGATTTATATACTGTGTATATGTGTGTGTGTATATAATATTCATATACTATACATATAGATATGCATGTGTGAGCATGCAGAGGAATATTACCATAGCAAATGAGGAAAAGAGGATACTGTATTTGAATTCTGTGAATATGGATCTTTGTTCTAATAAGCTGTTTGTGTTAGTGAAACTATCATATTAAGCAACCTGGATAGAAGCCCATGGCCTGCTCTAAGCTACTACAGAGAGTTGGAGGCTGTAAGAATGATCTATACTATACCCACAGACATTTTAGGATTATTACAAAAGTCTGCCTGAGCACAGATTCTACACTGGAATTTTTGGTGCTTTAGTATCTGGGTAGCATAGCGTGACAGGGCCACACTGAACAGAATTCTGCTGTCCTGCAGTCTTGTGTAAGTGGCTGTTGGAGTACTGCAATGAAAGAGGAGGTGACGGAGCTAAGGAAGCAATAGTACATCACCTTGTCAAGCTAATGTCTACTTAATTTATAATGCATTTGAAGTCCCATATTGCCCTCCTCCTTTCAATAGAAAGATGATATGTTTTAGGTGGCAACATTTTAGAGGCTGATATCAGCAGTGTTGCATCAATTTCTCACTGGTACGTTGTTCTAGCAAAGAGTCATTTATAGCAGATGTGCTTTTGGTGCATTAGCTTTGGCTGTAAAGTGCAGAGAGGAAATATTTCACCCCAAATGATGCTCACGTTAGCTAAAGAGAGCACCAGATACAGATGGGAAGGAGGGTTGCAGTGGTTTAAATATATGGTGTTATTTTTATAATGACTTTGTTAAACCAGTATTTAAACCAGGCTGTGTGGACACCCATTTCTATTAAAACCAGGCTTGTTGCAGTTTAGCTTAAATGATTAGCAATTGCCTTAAGCTAAACCTATTTAAGACATTCTTAATGTGAAATAAGAGTGCTTACACAGGGTTGACAGTGGTTTAATTAAATCTTTCTAAAATTACATAGGTTTATTCCAATACAATTTTCCTGTGTAGATAAGGCTTCCTGTGTACACAAGGCTGATGTGAAAGCCCATAGAAGTCTGTGGACATAACTGAGGACAGAATTTGGCCCGTGACACTGTATCTAAAAACAGAGCGAGAAAATGCTTTTAAAAGTGCTGTGTGTTGAGAAAGCAGGGGTTTAACAGACACTAATCTGCAACTGTAAATGGTGCTGCTGGCAACTATTAATATATGAAGTTTAATTATATAAAGTGACATACTGATGTTCTAGATGTTTAACAAAGTAAATTCAGAATTCAGGGATGGGACATGACAAAAGTGCAAACCCATAGAACTCATGGAAAAGTTCTAGGAGCCTCAATGAAAGGAGCATCCTGTTAAATAAAAAATCAAAAGACCTTACAGATCAGATGAAGCCAACCAATCAAGATCTTAAAATCAGCCCCCTGATTTGAGTAGGAGCCAATGAAGGAGAGTAGGTTGCTGTGGGTACCACTTAGATTCCTAAATAGCTAGATTGTGTCCCAAAAGCAAAGAGTGGACGGTGATAACAGGAGGACTGGAATACAAAAAATTGCAGTAGTTTTGTCTGACACAAAATATGGAATAAAGTTTTAGTAATTGGACTAGAAACAGTATAGATCTTAGTCTGGCTAGATTCCAAAGGCAGTAGAAAGACATTTTAATTACATGATTGATGTGGACTTCAAAAGAAACACTGAATCCACAGTGACCCTAAGGTCACAAGCATTATTTGAGGGATAAAAAGAACTATCACAAATTAAAACTGCCATAGATGACACCTGAGACCTCTGCATCAGTGAACTAATCAATAGCAACTCAGTTTTGTTAAGTTTAACAAAATTTGAAACTACCCATGATTGAGTATCACAGAGGCAATTATACAAAACATCTAACTTCTTTGTAAGATGTGCAGGGACTGAGAGGATATCCAAGTATTGTCTGCATACAAATGACACTGTAAACCATGACACTGATAATGGTAACTAGTGGAAGTGTATAAATAGAAATCAAAACTGAACCCAATGAAGGAACTGCAGATGTGCAGGAGCCATTATGCAGAATGAACCCTCAGTGGATAAGTGGATTTCATCAATACGCATAAAACAGTAATAGACAAACCAGTGAAAACTCCCAAATGAAATTAAGGAAGGGTCTGCTAAATAGTCACCAGATTGTAGATTCAAAAACTCTCACAAAGTAATGTGCTGTGAGGACCTGATTCTGAATCCTTTATTTATCTTAAGTACTACTTTAACAGGCAGGTATCCCACTGAAATCAATGGTGTAAGGTACTATTTGACATGTGTCAAGGCCTTGGTTAATAAACATCAGTGTTATTGTTGAGTTGGAACAATGTGATAATATCACAGGATGACCATAACCAATTAGCATTAATTGTCCAGTATAATTAAAGGTAAGGTGCAAAGAAATTCAGAAAGTTGCACTACAAGTACTTCCAACCTCTCATCTACCTTTAGGAATTAAATAAAGCTTTCTTTTATGACACAGACTTAAAATTTAGTTAGGTCCCTTGTTAAAAGAATAAGAAGAATTATGAGTATCTTCAAGCCAGATGGAAGCTCACCTTGAAAGGCAAAGAACAGAAAAGAAGGAGAAATAAGACAGACAGACCTCCAGAAGTGGGAGAACTTCCAGCCAAATCTTAGAGACAGCCAAAAAATCTAGGCCATTTCCAAAAACTAACTTGAGAATTAATAGTGATTTATTACTGAGAGAGCTGACATTAATTAAAGCAAATTTAGCAGTATCCTTATCACTTTGAGTTGATATTATTACAGCTAGCTGGAAACAGAATACAAATTTCTTAGGGAAAGACCTTTTGCTCACCAAGTTTTTCTAGAATGTTTATGTCTCCTGACCATTTCAATACAGGACTTCAGTAAAATATGAATTGCCACATGAAACCAGAGTGAGATGAAACATTGCCAAATTCCAAAGGCAGAGAAGAATGGTAGCGTAATGATCAAGAAAGTGTTCCAGTGACCACATGGTGTCAAATAGCACCAGCACATAAAAGTAAAAATAGGGAATTTGTAATATCAGACAGTTAAAATGAAAAATGTAAACAGAATACCCCAATATTAAAGCTTAGTTCATCTTCCCGGTGACCTAAGTTAAGTTCCTAATTAATGGATCCTTACTCTCTAGATAACAGCACAATGCAAAAAAGAAAACCGCCACTGAAACTGTAGTTTGCCTCTCCCAATAAGTCTTGGGCAAAATAAACAAACAAACAAACAAATCAAAACCACAGAATCTTGCTTTGACAATCCTGCTTCATTTCAAGATGTGACCCTGCTATTCAGTTCATTGACCAGGTACTTTTTATGCTTACATTGTTAAAGTTGATAGTATTACAGCTGCATAATGTTATTTTAGACACAGCTCAGACTTCTACATTTGTGTCATTATTCATTACTGATGCAGAGTCCAGGGATGGATCCAAGCTCTGAAAACCAGAGCCTGATCTGAAGAGAGGTTCAGTTGCTGTACAGTTTTTATTCAAATTTTCAGTCCTTCCAGGCAGAATATTTGTAGGGTTGGAGGGCATTGCACCAGTAAAATGCCAGGAGCCTGAATCTGAGGCTTCCTTTTTTCAGTTCGAAATTATGCGAGCTAATTCAGGAGCAGCACAGGGGGATTTTAGAGGAAGTGGTATTCAGGCCCTTTTTAAGAAGGGAGCTGGGCACTTATAGCCTCTTGTGTACATGCTGTGATGCGCCCTCCCCCTGTTCTTTGTGAAAATTAATTTAGGAATATGAATATGCATAACTTAAAGATGCTTTAAACAAAATACCTCATGTAACCTATCAGTGTTATAGTACAATATGCTGAATCTGCATATCCTATTTTTGTGCATGTATCATTCTTGTATGTGAAGTTAGAAACATGGAGTGTGAATCTGTTTATAGTTAAAATGTGCTGATGGGAGCCATTGCTAATGCCCTGGAAGTCTAATGGCTTGGTGATCAATTCAACAATTTGTAAAAAGCCTTGTTTGTCCTGTAAGTTTGAACCTAGTTGGTCTCAGGGAGACATGTAACCATATCACCTGGTACTGGAATCCATTTTGAACCTGGTGTTTTCTCATGGGAGGGGAAATGCTAAACAAAAGATTCCTTCCCTAGGGGGAAAGTCTATTTAAGCAACAGGAAACTATCAGCCTTTTGTCTTCAACTGGCTTTGGAAACTGCCTACTACATCCTAACTGGATAAAAAGAAGGGCTAGGAGACCCAAGTCAGAGAAAAAACCCACCTCTGACTCGAAGTTTATGTCTGAAATAACAACAGCTGTTTAGGGTAAGAATTTGCATGTAACAAGTTTCTTGATGAGCTAGAATTAGCTATGCATTTTCTATTCATTTTAATTTAGTAACTTACTTTGATCTGTCTGTTTTCACTTGCAACCACTTAAATCCTACTCTTTTGCACTTAATAAAAACATGTTTGTTTTCTATCAGGCCCAGTGTAAATAATTGTTACCTGCAGGGAGCAACCACTGTGCATATCTCTCTTTCATTGATAAAAAGAGCTAACCTATGAGTTTTCACTGTGTAAAATTTTTACCCAAGGTAAGACTGATTTATTTGGAAGGGGGGTTTGGTCCCATTTGGAGGTTGATTTCCTGGGTGTTGAGCCCTTAGAACTGTGTCCTCCTAGAGCTGAAGTGGTTCTGTGTCTGCATTGTTCTTCAGTGGGGCGATAACTCCTGCTCTGTGCCTTGTCTGGGTGAGACCAGATGGTCTGGCCCAGCATGAAAGAGTATTGGGAATCCCCAGAGAGCAAGAAGGCAGGCATCAGTGGCATGATCAGTACACTGGGGAACAATACCAAGGGGACTTCTGTGACTGCATACCTTCACACATGCTGCATATGTATAAATGAGAAGTCAATGGTGTTTGAACAGATCTCCTAGGAAAGGGTGTTTCTTTATCTGTAACCTGGATCATCTCTGGGTTCAATATGAGGTAACTGGGTGAAACCAAATTGCCTGTGATATACAGGTCATACTACACAATCAAATAATTCCTTCTAGCCTTAAATTCTAAGAATTATTCTATAACTCTGTAGTAGCACTTAAGCAATCTTCTTTCTTTAAAACTATGAAGTACATGTTGTAGTCACTTGAGACAGGTAATATAAAAGGTAGGCTTTGACACAGGTTAACTGCATTTTTGGCTGAAACATACACTTTATTTTCTTGCCTTTAGGCTCCTTGATATATGCCTTTGCGTCTCCATCTTCGTATCCAAATGTGCCTCTCTTCATGTTGCTAATATTAATGAATGGCTGTTTGGATGGAGAGGAAGGCAGAAGCAAATGTTGCAAAATAGGGTGAATAGTACAGCTGGGAAACATCACCTAGCAAACAGAAGATCTGTTCCATTTGAGATTTTTGCTTTTTTCAAGGTACCAGTAGAGCTTTAACTATTTTTTATTTTTAATGGTACTTTATTTTGTGCAATCTTCGGTGGCTTTTTGTATCAGACATGAAAGGCTATAGCAAATAAAACAAAGAATTGGGTTATCAACTTTGCTGTGGAGATTCTGTGATGGGCATCTAAAAGGAGCAGCAGAGAACTCTCAGCCCATGAGCAAGGAAGACAATAGTGATTTAATCTGCCAGTCAAGGAGCTGTCCTTGAGCTAGAGAGCCCCCCAGAATAATTTAATCAGCCTTGTCTGGGCTTATGTAAATGATAGCAGCAACATGGTTTGCAGCCCTGCCCAAAATCTTAGCCAGGCTCTATGTTGCAGTCCTCACTCTCCACGTACCTTCAACTCCAAAATGGTCTCCCCCTCCCAAGGTAGGTAAGTGGAGTTCTGTACGGACAATGTGTACATATTTTTCAGGCAAAACCTTTTAAAAGGGACATCCTGTGCCCACTCTCTGTGGATTTTAGATGTGTCACGTCTACTAAAAATAGAGGTTTTTCCCTGTCATTCTGGCTAAAATATACCTCTTACTCCTAATGGTGTTCTGTGCCCATTTGAGTACAGCTGGCTGCATTTCAGTGCTGTACTAAGTATCATTATTTTGTTTTAAAAGATTTTGTGCACACATATCAGCCTGATGTTTAGATCCATGACAGCATTACCCACAGCTACTGAAGAACCCAAATAAGCACAAAGAAAAATTTGCTGTAGTAGCTAAAACAAATTGCTGTGATCTACATTTCTTATGTTCATACAGCTTTGTTAGGGTGATGGTCTCTTAAGCCAGACTTGTTGGCTAAATACTTGACAGGCATCAGGCATTTTATAGGCATGGCAAAAGTGCTTCCATGGAAATGGATCAACACGCTGAATAAAAAATAACTGAAGACCCTGAGGAAATCCCTGTGGGGCTTCAACTTCACAGTTTGCGAGCCTTTATATAATAGCCTTCCATTTACTTTTAAAACCCTCTTAGGACTATGAACTCATAGTATTTAAAAAGGATGTCCTATGTAGATAGTTTAGAAACATTATCTACGGCAAGTCAATCTGAAAAGTAAATGAAACAGTGAAGATATATTTTCAAAAACCAGGATACCTTTGAGGTGACATTTTTGGGGTCATGCAAGACTACTTTAAAAAAGTTGTGCGGGTGTTGCTGCTGCCAACTTGTGACTAAAAAGCAACACATGTCTATTTCTCAGAGTGAAGGATTTAAGCCACCTTTGCATTCCCTTTATTCTGGGATTATGCTGGAGCCTGCCCAGCTCCTGTGGAGCCACCTCAGTTCTTAGACTTTCATAGCCTCTTTGAAGCACAAGGAAGCAGAGAACAATCACAGTGAAGCAAACTTCACTTCTGGTTTTTGTCCCTTAACAGCCAGAGCTGGGCATAGAACCCATCTACCAGTTCTTCCCCACCAAGGAGGCTTTTTGTGCAGGAGTTATTCTTGGGGGAAGTTTTTACCTATGTAGGGCTGCTTTATGACACCAGAGTGGTGTGAAAAGGCTGTATCCTAATTAAGAATCAGAACTAAAGCGTGCACTGCAGAATATTAAGAAATATCAAAGTATAAAGAACTAAAACATCTGGAAATAACTTTGTGCAAGGAGCCATTAATATCTGAGAGAGTAGCTTGAGTGTGGCTATATTTCAGATATAGGAAACAAATATTTTTACCACCTGGATCAAAATATCATCAAATGATAAGTAGAAATAAAAAATGCCACTAAGATTTTTGGTCAGCCTGAGGGAAAGAAGAGTTGTTTCATTATGAGAGATGACAGACAAGGGGGTGGGGTGATTAGAGAGAAGCTGAGATTTCATTTCATTTGGGAAAGTCTGACTCCTTAGTGTCCAATAATCACTATTAAACTTGACTAAGCTTCAAGACTTACATGCTTGAGTTTTCACCAGGCACTGAGACAGCACAAAACAAACAGTATCAGTCAAACTCTACCATTTTTTTAACCAAAATTTCAAAACTGGTGAACAAAAGGGATTCCAACCTAATAAATCTGGACATCAAAAATTGTGTTTCCTACAATGTCTATGACATTTTAACAAAATAATTCATATTGGTTTGGATGGGATTCTGACTGTGTGAGAGCCACAGTAAGCTTCATTCCATCAACCCACTGGCTGCTAACAAGTCAACTTGATCCTCTCCTGCCATTACAGACTCTAATGAGCAGAAAGCAGGGGCAAAGCACCTCAGTGGAGGAACCTACACAGGCAGTTTGCCCAAGAAGCTGTGCACAGACAGCTCCACTGACAGCAAAAGAGGTCAATGGCCTTGAATATCAACTCTTCTTGGCTTGCTAGCAGACCAATGTGGAGGAAAATCATGTGAAGAAAACCGGATTTGGGTGGCAAAAAGAATGAGACTTTAAATAACAGAAATAGAGTAGGGGGCAAAGGAAAGAAAGTAAAATTTGTATAATGGGAATAATTCACAGGTGTGTTATGAGGATAAGTTCATTAGTCTTGCATGACATTTGGGTATTGTCGATGTGAGCCCATAGAGAAGTCTATAAAGTGATGGGGAGAAAATAGGAGAGGGGAAATGACTGAGCAAGGGGTAAAGTGGAATGAGAATGGGGAAGCTCTAGGAAGGAAAAAGTAGGAAATAGTATACAAGTTAGAAATCGCATGGTGATAAAACTGTATCAGAAGGAACGAGATGATTGAATAGAGACCTGAAACTGCAAGGTAGAAGGAGGACAAAGAAGGGATTAACAATAGGAGAAAATCCAGAGGAGACAAATACAACTTTGATCTCGTTAAACTATGTTTATTTTTAGTTTATCTGGATTCCAACATTTATTTTCTATAGGAGAATGGGCCCTTGCATTGCAATGCAAGGTCACCTTGTACTGATTTTTGTGCCAAAAGGAAAAGAGCCAGCAGCATCACCATCAAGCAATGTCATGATGTGAAGCCATAAACACTGTGTGAAGGCATAAGATATCATACCACAGTGTGCGGTCTCCTACAACTAACCTTGCTGCCCCTCCTCCAAATATCAAAGCCATTCCAGACCAAGAGTGCATGGGCTAACAGGTCCAGGATGTGACAAATCCACTTTTGGGGGACTGACAAATAGTGCATATGAGCAGCATCTTTTTCTGCTGGATAATTGATCTGGATCTCAATAACAACGTCATGATCTCATGTGACTTCAATGTTGCAACCATATTAAAAATAAACAGTGTATATTGGGGGCCAGGGGCAGTGAATGAAAGTAAGAGTGCATTAATTTGCATCTGCATTGAAAGGGGTGTTTCAGGACAGTTGAAAGTTTTGAGGGAAAAATGCTCTGTTACCCTCTCCTCAGCAGTTGCACAAATGGGTTAATTAGTAAGAAGTGCTAATGCAGAGCACAGGATATTCTTCCAGCGTATGTTTATATATGAAAAAATAATAAAATATTAAACCTGTAGGAATGGAAGATACAGAGTTCATAATTACTCTAATGAGAATTACTGAATGGCTGTTTTGCAGAAAATGCTGCTTCCTAAATCTAAAATTACAAAAGTAACTTAATTTAAAATGTGAATCCTGACAAATACCTTCTTATCTTTTTTATTTCTCCAGATTCATAGAAAAAATCTGAAGGAAACAATGGGCACTTCGTTACTTGTACGAAAACATGCAACTCTGTAATTTTTGTACTTACCAAAATTAAATACTATAGACATATCAAATTTCTCAAGATACCTGAAAGGAAAGTGCCCATCTTAAAGAGTAGCTGCCTTCATAATGTTTCTTTTATATTCAACACAGGATGTGTCATGTAGAGATTGCCAAAGAAGCATCAGACATTTTGGTTTACATTTATTTTTAACCAAACACAAGTTCAGAAATTTGCTTAATGTCATGATTCCCCTTTGGGCAGGGGGCTGGACTCGATGACCTCCTGAGGCCTCTTCCAGCCCTATGATTCTATAATTCCGTTTAGGGGTTTAAGACACTGACTGGTGGATTTTAAATTTTGGTCTTTGGTTACTCTTTGACTATATGGGTGCATGAAAAGTTCATGAAAATCACAGAAAATGCAATCCACAATTACAGACAGTAGAAAGCTTCAGAAAACTCTCAAACAGTGATGCTGGCTGATAGCAAATGCAAATTATTTCTATCATGGACATTCTGTGGTTTATAGCAATGAGCAAGAAGTTAGACAAATGTTTTTGTTTATATGGTCAATAAGTTCTCAAGGTTCCCTTCCTTTAAAAGTATTGAATGGGGATCGGTGTTCCCTCTAATTTTTCCAACGCCTGAGCAGAATGAATTTTATTATGTGGAGGTGATGAGCTCCACAATAAAATTCATGTTGCAAAGGTGGGGCCAAGAGGTTCATAATGAGTGTGGAAAGGGGCTCAAGCCTGGAGGAGAGGGTTAGGTTGCAAGGGCTCTGTCTGAAGGGCTCTCAGGCAGAGCTGTGACAGAAGGTGGTATGCTCCGGGGTCAGGTCAGTATATGGGCCTCTAGAGCCAGGCTGTTCGGGCCACAGCATGGGGGAGTACAGAGCCCCGGGGATCACCTATATAAAAAATTCCACAGTGCAGTGATACTCACTGTCATAGGGCAGTTGCAAGGGTTAAACTCAGCCCTGGAAGAGGGCTGACATTGTGTAGCCTGAAGCTGTGGCAGGTAGCAGCCAATTAGGGCCAAGCTGGAGCTATATAAATAAGGGCTCCTGGAATGCAGGACAGCAGATTCTTGCTCCAGTTGGCTGCCAGGGAAGCTACAGAGGCTTTGGGTGATGGAATAGTGCTGGGAAAGGGCAGTCAGGACTGGGGGGCTTTGGTTTGACCCCACTCCCAGGCTGCAGGCCTGAGACAAGTACTAGGGCTACAGGGAGGCAGCCAGGCCAGCAGAAGGCAGCTGGCACACCCCCTTGCCAATGCTGAGTGGCCTTTTCAGACTGCAGTTTGTCCCTTATGCCGCGGCTAGATGATGACTGGCAGGGGGTCACTGAGGCAAGGTGGTTACAGGGTGCTGGGGTTCCCTAGAAGGGGAGGACCCCAGAGTGCAGGGACATTGCTGTAGGGTAGTCCTGGGTGGAAAGGGTACTGTGGGGAGACCCGGATCCTGAACCAGTGCAGGAGACAGGTAATTGAGGGTAAGACACTGGCCAGCAGAAGGCGTTCCAAGGCTGAAGAGCTGATTCCCTGAGAGACCAGGAGGAGGCGCTCTGGTGGTGAGTCATGACCCCATTACACCCACATACATTGTATATTCTTCTATCTAGTTTTGAGGAGAAGCAGACAAGGGTTGGGCCTGTGACACCTAGCAGAGAGCCAAGGGTTTGCACATGAGTGCCCTAACACACTAGATCCTGAGCAGATGTATAGTATTCTCTATCTGTACTTCTTTCATCTTGGCCTAAACTGTATGCCCAAGCCATTAGCCATGCTGCCATCAACTCATCTGCTAACTCTAGCATTCTATGATCTGGCACGGAGGCATCAGAGAGTTTGTGTTACTGCTGCTTGGATTAGCATTAACTTGCAGAGTGTTTTAGTCTGTAAGGTACATGGCTTTTGTGAGAGAGTATATCATTTGCTGCAGCCCCTCCCTACAACAACTCCTATGGGTGCATGATCAATCTGTCTGTGTGAATCTTTTGCAGGAAGCCATCAAGTTGGCTATATAATGGAGGGAGGGAGGGGGATCATGTTACATAGCCACCTTTCTATTCAGTGCAGTCTGTGTACGTTTCCTAGACACACACACAAACATTCTCTCAGTCTCTCACATTCCCCTGCTTTGTGGGTTACTGAAAGAGGGAAGGATGTTTTAGGAGTATTACTGAATGCTGTATAATACTCTGTTTGGAGATAAAGAGTTGAATGTGGTAGAATAACTGGCCAGATCATCTCTGAAGGAGATTACTGCCTGCATATTAATTATCTCAAAAACCAGAGGTTGGTAATGCTTCTCTTACAACTTTTTTAATGACCTCTCAAAATACCTCCTCTCTCAACTTCAGGAAAATGTGTCTTGTGTCCTCCATCACCTTCACTAGCTTAACTATGTTTTTTTGGAATACCACTCAAGATAGCTCTCCTGACTTTACAGACTCCATTGACTTTCTCCAGTCTAACAGTGACCAGATTTCCATCTCATGCTGTGTTTTTGGCCTTCTCTCTTCCCTGACTCTCCCAAGTTGGCAGTCATTCTCTCACTTGTTCCAAATATTTATCTGGAATCTTGCCCCTCCCCTGCAAAACCTCTGAGTCCTTTTAGATCTTAAGTTGTGCACTGGGCCCAATTCATTGTCATTCTGAACCTTTGGAGTTATCTGCACCATTGTAAAAGAGGTACAAAATGCTTACAAATCAGAATGGCAGTTTTTTACAGTCCCTTTGCACCAGTGTAAGTGACTCTACCAGTACAGGACACTGACTCTAGCTGTGTCTTTACCGGGGTTTTGTAGTAGTGTATGTGAAGGATCTAACACTCTGGTCATCTGAAGAAGTGGGCTGTGCCCATGAAAGCTCATGATACCATCTACATATTTTGTTAGTCTTTAAAGTGCTACCAGACTATTATTTGTTGTTTTTTAAGTTTTTCCTATAAACAAATTGTCATTGTATTTTTCTTGTTCGGCTCACTTTCTTTTTCTTTTTTAATTTGCCTGCTTATGAGGTGAGAGGGGGCATTCAGATCCATCCCATATTTTTATATTCACCTTTTGGAAATGGGAAAATCTAGTATTAGAGCTATAAAACAGTTAACATTGCAGGGTCTAATGAACTAACGAGATTAAAAAGTTTCCATATGAACTGATATGTCAGACATACACTGATTTGTTAAAAGTGTTGACCCACAGATGCTGGATTTCTGTCTTATTTCAATAATAAACTAGTGCTCCCCCTTTTTGTTCTGTGACTACAGAGGTGTTATTGGGCCACTTCAGCTTGAATGGTTCCTTAGGAATGGATAAATGCAAACACTCTGAGTGCCCTTCCCAGATCTGAAGAAGAGCTTTAAAATTGGTTTCTCTCACCAGCAGAAGTTGGTCCAATAAAAAATATTACCTCACTTGCCTTGCTTCTGTAATAGCTTGGAACTGACATGGCTACAAGAACAGTGCATTCATCCCATATCCACTTCTTCTCTAGGCCGATAAAGTTTGGACCTCCCTGGTGTGGCACCCTTGGGACCTGACTAGTCCCAAAGAAGGGAATTTGCCAGACCAGGGGAGGTCAATTCTGGCCCCTCTGCTGACAAACTCTGGGCTCCCTTACCACTGGGCCCCCAGCTGTGCAGCCAGTCCCAGGGTTTCAGAGGGCTTCACAGGACTCTCTCCACCCTCAGACCACTGGGCTCCTGGCTTCATAGGCAGCCTCAGCCTCTGGGCTCCTGGATCTGCCCCCTGATGCCATCCTTCTGGAGCTCTCTGATCCAGTGGCTCTCTGGTCCAGCAACATCCGTGGTCCATTGCCAGACCAGAGAGGTTCCACCCATAACAGTGGTAAAGTAAAAGTCAAAGAAGATGAATGGTATGTGACAATGAGAAAATTGTAGGCAACTGATAATCAATTCCCTGAGACACACTTGGAGTTTACAAGTCATAAGATGTAATGGTTTCTCTATGCAATTACTTCTGACTTCACATTTATCTTTCAGTAAATATATGCAACACTTAAATGGTAAAATTAAGGCTTACTTTAGATGAGTGACACATCTCGCTTTGAAAATCTTTTTGTCTATTGGCCTAAAATCTTGCAATCTTAGGAAGCCACAGTATTTGGGTTTTTTTGCTATGGTAATCTCATTTCTTGAAACAATCATAATTTGGCGACTGTAAGTTGTATATAATTAGTAATTTATTGCCTCTAATTTTCTCAAAGCACTTCTCTCAGGCTGAAACTGCAAACGATATTATGCCAAAACACAACCTCTGCTGCAGTATATGTAAAATGACTGAAATTATACATATTTAAGCGATCTATTTTTCTAGCAAGTCTTTAAGAAAGGTTTACTTGTTAGTAAAGTACTGACATAAATTAGAACATAGCAGATTTAATCATTTGAGGTTATTTTATTATCCATTAGATAATCATTATACTATATTTCATCAGCTGAAATGCAAGTGGCTTTTTTTTTAAAATAGCTGCAGTCCATATCAGATACGTATCTGAAATGACTGCATTTGCAGGTTTGGTAAAGAAAACTTCATAAATAATATCTCTTAAAAGCTTACTTTTATCTTCCTATCACAGCAACTCTTTGCAAGTTACATTAGGCTGTACATATACCCAAACTTGAATACGTGGAAGCTCTTTAAACCATATCACAAAGCAAATGTGATTGCAATTGTTCACATAAAAAGCAATTTAATGTTTCCCTTCATTTTGTTCTAAGTGTCATAAAATTGCACCCGTTTTTAAAGGCAAAAGTTAAAACCATACTATTGGGGTTAACATTTTGTCATAGTCTTCAGAATACACCCACTTAGCATTGTGCTTGTGGAATAAAGGAAATTGGTAAGCAGTAAGCTATTAGTTCACAGTCCTGAAAAAGAACACTAACAAGCTATATTTGTCAGCACCTTTGTCATATTGTCCAAAGAGCTGTACTTGATTTGTACATCAAAGTGTCCTGCAGCTTCACTGAGGTGTGAAGTCTACTCTAAGGTCTGCAGTAATAATGCCGACTATCTTGGTATTAGCTCTTTGTATTCTCTGGGCTAATTCACCACAGCCCTGCCCCAATTGTAATCCCGTTCGATTTCAATAGCATTAGGCTATATCTATATTACATAACTATGTCGATCTAATTCATATTGACATGCAGCCTCCACACTTATTAAATCACTTGTGTGTGTGCATACTTTGCTCCTTGTATCAGTCATGCATGTCCTTACTAGGAACACTTGTATAAATTGTATTGTCATTGTGGTCCATTATGGGGTGGCTCCTTAAAGCCAGTAACAATTGGCATAAGCAATGCAGTTGACCTAATTATCTTGACCATGATTCAACACTACTCAACGAGATGGTCTTACTAAATCAGTGTAGAGAGGCACTTATGTCAGTGAGAGCCAAATTTAAGTGAAGACACTTCCACAGCTAAGTCAAGGCAAGGTATCTTATGTCAACCCAACCCTATAAAGTAGACCAGGCCTTAGACTGGCCTAAGAGGAGTCAATGTAGTGATGAATCAGGTTCTGTTTCCTATTTCTAGCAATGTACAGCAATTAATTTGCTAGATATTTTAAGAGACCTTGATTATTCCTTATGCTGTGTGGTTCTGAAATGAACAGGAAAGGAGTCATTGGATGGCATGATCTCCGTACAACTATTTTAATACCACCTAAAAGACCAGTGAAAATTCACGCTACTAGAAAAATTCTTTAATTTCTACTCAGTGATGTCTCTCTCTCCTTAGAGAAGGAAAGGATTAGAATGAAAATACTGTGTTGAGAATCATTTGGAAACAGATGTCCAAGGCATAAAATTGGGAATAACTTGAATGGAAAAATGTCATGGAAATTTGCTTTTCTCATGGATCCTTGGTCTCCATGGAGTTAAGAGGTGTTCCTTTGATCCTCCCCACTTATATGATGTACAGCATTTCCTGACTTGTTTTTAATACCTCCTTTTCAGTAAAATACATACTATCATTTGGCTCAATGCTTTTTTTTCTGGAAGAAAAGTTCCTTGTATATTATGCTAATGGTAAAAGAGAGTTCTGGAGCTGCTGATGTTATGTGTTGATTAAAACTTAAAACTTAACTTGGCTTGCCCTCACCCAATTACTTTGTTGCAGTGAGTTCTAACATGGACCTTTCTGTAGAAAGGTGGTCTTGTGGTTAAGGCACTGGATTAAGAGGTAGGAGAGCTTGTGGTCTATTCTTATGTGCTATGGATTTCCTCTGTGGAAGTGAGAAAGGGGTAAACAGTGAGGGAATGTCTACAAGCTGCCATTGTCGATCTTCCAGGATTCGAATTAGTGTGTCTAGTGAAGACATGCTAATTCAAACTGAGAGGGGCACTCTAGTTGATGCCAGTAATCCTACTTCCACAAGGTCTCTCCCTTCTATTCGTGCAGTATGGCCAGCTCCAAAAGTTGGGTTAAGGTACTTCAATTTCAGCTACGCAATTAACGTAGCTAAAGTTGCCTATCTTAATTCAATCTTCTCCCATAGTGTAGATATACCAAGAGATAGCAAAATTTGCAGATGATACTAAACTGCTCAAGATAGTTAAGATCAAAACAGACTGTGAAGAGCTTCAAAAAGATCTCACAAAACTAAGTGATTGGGCAACAAAATGGCCAATGAAATGTAATGCTGATAAATGTAATGTTATGCACATTGGAAAAAATAATCCGAACTATACATACAAAATGTAATTAGCTACAACTACTCAAGAGAAGGATCTTGGAGTCATTGTGGATAGTTCTCTGAAAACATCTACTCAATATGCAGCTGCAGTCAAAAAAGCAAACAGAATGTTAGGAATCATTAAAAAAGTGATAGCGAATATGACAGATAATATCTTATTGCCTTTATATAAATCCATTGTACACCCCACATAGAATCATAGACTCCTAGGGCTGGAAGAGACCTCAGGAGATCATTGAGTCTAGACCCCTGCCCAAAACAGGACCATTCCCAACTAAATCATCCCAGCCAGGGCTTTGTCAAGCCGAGAGTTAAAAACCTCTAGGGATGGAGATTCCACCACCTTCTAGGTAACCCATTCCACTACTTTACCACCCTCCTAGTGAAATAGTTTTTGCTAATATCCAACCTAGACCTCTCCCACTGTAACTTGAGACCATTGTTCCTTGTTCTGCCATCCATCACTACTGACAATAGCTTCTCTCCATCCTCTTTGGAACCTCCCTTAAGGTAGCTGCTATCAAATCCCGCCCCCCCCCATACACACACACTCTTCTCTTCTGCAGACTAAATAAGCCCAAATCCCTCAGCCTCTCCTTGTAGAACATGTGTCCAGCCCCCTAATCATTTTGGTTGCCCTCTGCTGGATTCTCTCCAATCTGTCCACATCTTTTCTGTAGTGGGGGGGCCTAGAATTGGATGCAATACTCCAGATGTGGCCTCACCAGTACAAATAAAGGGGAATAATAACTTCTCTAGATCTGCTGGAAATGCTCCCCCTAATGCAACCTAATATGCCATTAGCCTTCCTGGCTACAAGGCACAATGTTGACTCATATCCAGCTTCTCATCCACTGTAATCCCCAGGTCCTTTTCTGCTCAGCTGCTACTTAGCCAGTCAGTCCCCAGACTGTAACAATATTTGGGATTCTTCCGTCCCAAGTACAGGACTCAGCACTTGTCCTTGTTAAACCTCATCAGATTTCTTTTGGCCCAATCCTCTAATCTGTCTCAGTCACTCTGGACCCTATCCCTGCCCTCCAGCATATCTACCTCTCTCCCTAGCTTAGTGTCATCTGCAAACTTGCTGATGTTGCAATCCATCCCTTCATCCAAGTTATTAATAAATATGTTGAACAAAATCGGCCCTAGTACCGATTCTTGGGGCACTCCAATTGAAACTGATCCAACCAAACTTTTTTTCATTTTCATTTCACTTAAGACAACAGTTGAATTCATGTCTCAAGAAGAGAGTCTAATACATAAAATAAATACAGTACTTATCTCCTTACTACCAATGATAGCAGGCAAGACTACAGACAGTAAATGTATTTCATGTTTATTGTTGCAAAACCAAAAACCACTATATGAGTGTGGTTGACAAGAATAAAATAATTATGATAAATGGAATGTCTTATTGCCTGTATCAGATAAATGAACTATGAGGGAAAACTGGCCAAGTGGGTGAATTTGTTAAAAATAAATCATTGATGTAACTTTTGACATTATCAATGCTTACTGTAACCCTTAATACATGCTACCTTGACTCTGCAGTATTTCTTTATTGTAAATATGTAGCATCCTCTTTTATTTTTCGTATCAGAAAATTACTTGTTTTAGTATGTTAATTTTTTATTGAAAATAAATTGATTGCAATGAATGAAGTGCAAGCTGCTAAATTTTGCTTGTGGAACATGATGAGTTCTTCAAAATTTCTTGCAAATACTTAAGCATGAATTGAATTCTGTCCAGTGGGACTAATTATATGTGTCAAGTTACTCATGAGCATATGTGCTTTCAGGGTAGAATCCTAACTTACAGAAATGTGCAATATCATCTGTGCTACTGAAATTTGTTTCCCATAGTGCCTAAATCTTACCCTTCTCCAAAGACAGTAGACCGTGTTGAGTGTCAAGCATGACTTGAAGGCCAAGGACATTTACACACTAAAAATCAAAATGGAGTTGTGATGCATGATGGGATTTTAAAATGGAACCCAACAGACTGAGAGACCTTTTCCCGCCAAAACCATCTCTGCACACGATACCAAAGTTTGCACTGGGAACTCTGTTTTGCACACGACACCACACCTTATGCACTAGGAATGCTCCAGGGGTTTCCCGCCTTGGAACCTTTAAAAACTCAAGCCCCTGAAGTGATCGGGCTCCTCCTGCTCCATCCTCGCTCTCGTCTGGTTCATCCATCCGCCGGAGTGCCATAGCAGCTTGCCGTTCCTGGACCCGTGGTGAAAGCCCAGAACCTACAGTAGAACGGAGTACCATCAGCCGCTGCTGCTCCGCGTTGCTGCTCCTAGGGTGCTTCAGTCCACCATTGTGGTGATTGCCCAATACGGTGGACCCCAGCTACCTAAGTCCACAAGGTACATCAGGTGGACTCCTTGGACTCCTCAGTGTTCCCCCCCTCCCTCCCCCCCAAGGCTGTGAAACAGCTAATGGGTAGCAGGTCCTGAGCTTCAGCTGTTAGTTACCATCGGGACAGACTGAGTATAGTGTTCATTTGTTTTACTGTGCTATCTTCTACTGCTTCCTGGGGTGAGGGGTTGGTTAACTGTGTTGTATTCCAAGATTATTCGTTGTGTTTTATTATCTGTTATATTCAATACATCTGTAAAATTGACATTCGTGTCTGTGACCATTTCGGACTGGAGAAATCCGCTGGTGATAGATACGGTGGTTTCCAAGTCAGACCACCTTCTGGGACAAAGGCATTTACCATCTAGTCGGCCCAGCACTAAATTAGTTTACTAGTGCGCCTTTGCTAGTAACAACGGCATGGACCAAAAGTCAGTGTGGTTGCATTTGGTATTAGAATTTAGCCAAGTCTTACTCCATGATACATGTTTCAAACCAGCACTACTAATTCATCCTATGTATAGGAATTGCATTTATACCAAGGGTTTGTCCACAAAGGATATTACAGTGCAACAAGGTGGTGGGTTGTAGAATCATACCTTGGCTTACTGTGTGATGACTTGCCATGTGGACTAAGTTTAAAAGTGAGGCAAGAATTGTCATGTGCTATTTGTGCAACTCCATTAGCACAATGGGGTTCCAAACTGTTTGGATTCTAGGTGTTAACATTTAAGTTATAGTTAAAAATAATAATAAAATGTTAATCATTAGCCAATATTTTAAAAAATAATTAGTCATTTGGGGTACCTCAAATTTTGTGTGCCCAGGATGAGGTGCCTGAAAGGGGCCTGATATTCAGAAAGTGGGTGCACAGTACTTTCTGAAAAATGGACCCCTCTCTTAAGACCTGTCAGACATGGCACTCAAAATCGCCAGTTGCTTCTGAACATCTGGGTCAACCATTTTAGATTTTCTCTATATGAAAAGAAGCTTTCTGACCTGCCACTGTTAGCGTTTGAGCTTTCAGTCCTGTAATCCATTTAGAAGTGTGCAAATTGTTATAAAAGGGTCAGGACATTCTTTAAGCCAATACTTGCTCAGTTCATTGGCTTGAAAGGGAAGTAGAAAGTGAAGTCAGAATCCCTGAGACAAGAGAGCCACTCCAAGAAGATGATGGTAGTGGAGAGATCTCTTTCTGTTTTGAGTTTTCAACCCTACCTGGAGGAATCCAGGGATCCCACTAACAGAAATAGCAGCAGTTGCTGCCGCAAACAGAGAGTTACAGTACTTGTAGAAGGTGCTGGGAGGACTTTACTAAACAATGCAAGATTTACTCTCAAAGACAGATGGGGGTCTGTGGAAATGTTGCAGTAATATATTTTAAATACCTGAGTCAATTCATTCAAAAATACACATTGGCAGGAGGAGGGGAAGTAGTTTAATAATTTTAATGGCCATCACTTAAGAAAAGATTAAAGGTCTAATCCATTAAAAAGAAAACTCTGCTGATGGTAATCAGTTTTGTGGCTTTTATGCACTGTACTGTGCTGGAGGGGAGGGTGGAAGCTTGAGAGTTAGAGAGATTCTTGCTTTCACAAAGGTGCTTTATCACACATTGGCAATTCTGGATTTAACTAGAAAATCCAATCATGGGAAAAGGATGAAACAATCTGTTTTTTTTCCTAGAATCAATCATGAGGTTTACAGGATGTATTAAAATAAATTTGTTAGCCACCACTCCTCTTCTTTCTGCTGTCACTTATCAATGCTAACACTGTCTTCTTCTTTCAACCCTTTTTAATCACAAAAAATAAGGAGAGGAAAAATGTCTCAAAGTAAATGAAGACTTTTGACATAATTTTTAAAGATATGCTAAAATAATGGTAAATCAATTGAGATACTGGTGAATTTCTGATAAAGGAAGCATCAGTAACTCATATTTTCATACATTTTGCTGGGGTTGCCCATTTTCTGGGTTTAATAGAGATTTCAGTAACAAAAGCTGTCTCCAAAGGTGGTGGTTATTGTTATTATTTATTGTTGTTGTTTTGGACCAGAAACTGCTTTGTGATATTTAGCAAATAACCGCCAAAATCAAAAGCAATATTTTCATGTCAGATCAGGGTGAGGAATAACTTAATAAATATTCCTCATGCCACAATAAATATTGGTGCAAGAGGTCCATAATGCTCACTTTACCCTTCATCAGTGTGTCAGGCCTTTCTCGCTTTCCTTTCCTCTCACCTGAAGTGAGCATGTTTGTATTGCTTTCTAAACTTTGTGTTCTACATTCCTGAGGGGGGGGGGGCTGCCCTAATGGGCACCACATAATCAGATTGACTAGAATTGTATACCCTTTCCCTGCAAATTCAACATATTTCAAATGTACCTCAGGTGCGTGATAGACAGCAGCATGGGCCCACATTGCATTGGTGGTCTTAACTCATTAGCTAACACATGTTAACTAACACTAGATAAAACCCTGCTGAAGATGCAACAGTTTTAAAAGATGGAAGCATATTTAAAGACTATTAAGGGGGCTGTTGTTTAACTCCATCTGCTAATTTCTGTGAATTGCCAGCTGCCTTTTGGGAGGGGGAGGATTAGTAATTTATCTCCTATTACTTAACACATGAGTTCATAGAATCATAGAACAGTAGAACTGGAAGGGACCTCGAGAGGTCATTGAGTCCAGTCCTCTGTCCTCATGGCAGGACCCAGTACTGTCTAGACACCATCCCTGATAGATGTCTATCTAACCTGCTCTTAAATATCTCCAGAGATGGAGATTCCACAACCTCCCCATCTGTGGAGTTGGCAAATGCAAGTTAGGAACACACCTTTATTCTCAGTGATGGCAAGGCCTTTGATTTTCATTGGGGTCCAAAGTGATTTAGGCTATTTTGAAAATTCCCCAGCAATGTTGACTGCAATATAAATGAATATAACTAACTATATAAACAAGTCAATTTCTTTAGCAGATTTTGATAGCCTGTCCTGGTGGGACATGCTGAATGCAGCCATCAATAATTAAATGCTTTACATAATACACATGAGTATGCACCCCTGCAAATTTATATACTAATATGCAATATTCACAGAATCTGAATAATCGAAATTGCATATAAATGTCCTAGACTCCAAGGTGTGGGCTAGATTTAGTAAAGGGATTCACCTGGACAAACCCCTGAAATGGCGAAGATTACATTGATTCAAAGTAGGTGCAATGGCCTTTCCATGGGGATCCCTTTCACGTATCTTACCCACCCGTTCAGAACTCATTGCAGGATTGAGGCCTAAATATAGTAGGTGCACCTGTAGAGTCTGCAAATCTGCAGATATCTGTGGACCATGTTTGCGGATTGGATGTGGATACAAAATTTGTGTCCTTGCATGCAGGGCTCTGTGCATATGTGAGGGATGCTGGTGACAATGTAACCAAACAATGCATAAAAATCAAGAAACATCTATTTATTCAAGGGCTTGATGCTAGAGACCTTACTCACATGAGTAATCCTCACCAAGGTTTGCAGAAATGAGCCCCAAGTTTTTAAGGGTACGTCTAGACTGTGGGGTTTTTCTGGGATACCAGGGAACGCATTTACTCTTCCGCTTTTTTTTTTTGCAGAAGAGCAAATGCGCTCTTTCAGGGAGCCCTCTATACTTCATTCTACGAGGAATAAGGGCTCCGCTGAAAGAGGAGGCTTTTCCACCACGTGGCTTTGTCTAGACGGGGCCAAATGGAGGAAAAGCCTCTTCTGGAAAAGCAATCGGAAAAAGCTATGCAAATTGCGGAGCGCAATTTGTGTAGCTTTTTCTGAAAAAAGGCTATAGTGTACACCTACTCTAAGTGTCAACATTTCACAACATTTGGCTTTTTTCTGATAAAATTGTTCTTCTGTCAGATAATCAAGGAATAGTGATGTGCATAGGAACACTAAATATGGAAGAGTGAGGGAGTTCTATTATAAATTGGTGTAATTGCTATATGATGGTCATTTTCTGCAGCATTTGTTTTCTGCCTTGTATCCTGGGCCTTGTTTTGTATCTTTGGTTTAGTTGCTTTTAATGAGTACAAAATAAAGCAGTGAACAAATGTAAAATATTTTATTTTAACAAATATAGTACTTACCTTTTCTGGTTTATCTTGCCTCAGTATAAAGTTATAATTTATTTCTTACCCTGCATACAGTGAAATCAAAGTCTGACCACATAGCTATAAAGTGAAGTACACGCAAATAATTATTAAACACAGTGTTCAGTGCAAAACTGCATTAAATTCAATTTCATTTTAAAAAATACTAAGCCAGCATATTGAACTGATTTCTGGCACAACTGTAAGATGTTTCCCCCTTTACTGTCATTTTAATTCATTATATTAGTAGGCTATTTTTAAAAGAGCCCATTTATTTTGTACACTGCAGTTCGATAGATTAACATTTGAAAACTACAGATGGATTTACAGGAAACATAAGGAAAGTAGAAAAGAGTAGTGACATGAATTAACCTCTTGCTCCATATTTGTCATCTGAAGAAGTGGGTTGTGCCCACAAAAGCTCATAATACTATCTATATATTTTTTGGTTAGTCTGTAAGGTGCTATAGAACTATTGTTGCTTTTGGGTTTTTTATGAGTTAACCTGAGATATCATATCATATAATATATTGCAAGATCTGTATCATGCCGTGTATTCTACAGAAGAATTATTTTATGTCATATCTTGCTTTCTGATGTATCGTGAGTAGACTTAGCTGAAATGTGAGATTTTCAGTTCGTGAAAGACTTCAAAATTTGGTTTCACTCCAGTCCTGACTAAAACTGATTGCTTGGAAATTTCTGAGGCACCAAAAGTCCTAGGGGGAAGAGGTGGAAATATTTCAGGAACACTGACACATGATGTTTCTAAAACAATATGCTTTGGGGGTCATCAGCTGCTGATTGGAACTGACATTGTCAAACTTCTCAGGAGAGCTTAGTTCCATGTTCACGAACATGGAAACTCTGAGACCCTGAAACCCACGCTGGTTTTCCGGGTGCCTTGCTATGGAGCCACATTCCAGCTAAAGTCAGGGTTCTCAGGTCTTTCAAGTGTCACAGCTAGGAGTTTGTAACCTCTGGCAAGAAACCTGGGCTTTCCAGAAGTCTGGCAGAGAACAGGAAAACTATTTCACAGGAGGAGGATGGTGAAGCACTGGAATAGGTTATCTAGGGAGATGGTAGAATCCTAGAGGTTTTTAAGACCTGGCTTGACAAAGCCCTGGCTGAGATAATTTAATTGGGATTGGTTCTGCTTTTAGCAGGGATTTGGACTTGACCTCTTGAGGTCTCTTGCAATTCTATGATTCTAAATCTATTCTATCATAAAATTTCTAACCAACTCGTATCATGAGAATGATCTCATGCCAGGGCTCAATTCAATTAATAACTTTTACAGATTATGGTGTGTAGGCTAAATGGATAGGAGACTGGACTGGTTATATTCCACTGCGTGTTAAAATGGACATGCCTCTTCCTCTCTCTGTTTACATTCCCATCCTTTCTTCTTCTTGTCTATTTAGATTGTAAGCTTTTGGGGGCTGAGTTCATCTTCCTTCTCACTATTGTAAGACAATGTGAGTCAAATATAGCATAAGTTACATCTTTATTTCTATAATTTTATTTGAAAAAAATATCTCAAATAAAGATCCTGTTTATGATTTATAAGGAAAAAAGGAGTTGTAAGCATAGCTTAATATGTCAACCAAACTTTGTGTTAGAGAATAAGTAGTTGTATCACTACAGCAGTTAATATATTGTTTGCGCACATGTATACTTGGTTCCTTGTGACAGTGGTGTGCATACTCACCTGCAGGGCTTATGCTGATGCATATATGGTGTACCAGGGCTAGGTATCCCAGTTTGCAGCTCCCTATCATCTGGTGCACTCTCTTTTAGCACAGCTTGGTAAAGCATAGTGGGCAGAAATGAATCACCCAGAAGTGACTGGGAGAATGGGGTCAGGTTCCCATCATGCAGCATTCTTCATCCTATAATTGTACCATATCCTATAATTTTGGGCCTCTTTTTAAAATCCTACAACTGAGTTCGCATTTTTCGCTGTCCACCATCCGAAAGAAGTATGGAAACTGCTTAATTCTGTGCTTTGTCATAAGCATTGCAAACCCAGGGCCAATGATCCCCTACTTCTTGCAAAGTCACAGGAAGAAACGCAACAATGGGAGACATGATGATTTTATAGAGGGCCATTTGCTGGGGGGGGACACTTACGAAGTCCGTATTTTGAGCATAAGAAATGAGCACTTAGTGGGATTGCATCATAATGCAGGTCTGGGCCAAGGGGCAGCAGCGGCAGAACTTTCAGATACAAAAGGCCACATTCCTGGATGTGTGTGCTGAGCTCACCCCAGCCCTTCAGTGCAGAGATACCAGAATCAGAGTTGCACTGACAGCAAAGAAGTGATTTGTAATAGCAATATTGCAGCTTTCAGCTTCAGATTGCAGCTAGTTAGTGGGAAACCGTTTTGGAATTGGAAAATCCCACTGTAGGGGCCACTGTCACACACGTATGCAGGACTAATAATAGTATCCTGTGATTTGGGACTGTGACTTTTGGCAATGTGCAGGATCTAGACTCATAGAATCATAGAATACTAGAACTGGAAGGGACCTTGAGAGGTCATCAAGTCCAGCCTCCTACCCTTACCGCAGGACCAAACACCATCTAGATCATCCCTCATAGATGTCTATCCAACCTGCTCTTAAATATCTCCCATGGTGGAGATTCCACAACCTCCCTAAGCAATTTATTTCAGTGTTTAACCACCCTGACAGTTAGGAAGTTTTTCCTAAAGTCCAGCCTAAATCTCGCTTGCTGCAATTTAAGCCCAGATCTAGTGGATGGATTTGCAGCAGTTTGGTTCCTGAACTGCAGTGGAATGATAGAGGGCATGCATATCCCTATTTTGGCAACATTCCGTCTTGTCTCAGAATACATCAACAGAAAGAGCTACTTTTCCATGGTTATGCAAGTGCTGGTGGATCACCTATACCAATGTTGGCTAGCCATCGAATGTGCATGATGTGTGCATCTTTAAGAACACAAGACTGTTCAGCAAGTTACAAGCAGGGACATTCTTTTCTGACTGGTAGATTGCCATTGGCAATGGTGAAATGTCAAGAGTAATTCTGGGGACCCAACCTAAACCTTATTCCCTTGGCTCATGAAGCTATACACTGGCCACCTCAATAACACCAAGGAAAGATTCTGCAACAATCTTAAGGTTCATTAAATAACAAACCACTGAATGAGAAGAATAAAACAAATAGGAGACCCTCTCTGGTGAAGTGTGGTACACAACCGTGCAGTGTTCTCAACCCTTGCTTCTAGGGCACATCTCCAAAATCCTATCCTCATAATACTGTCCCTTGTGAGGGAGCATCTCTAATTCATAAACTTCCACAAATATATCTCTAAAATCTTCATGCTGTGTTGTAAGAACTTCTGGACGAGCCACCCAGGTGTTGGGGCTAGCCAGTGGGTGCTCATTAGGGACAACCTTCACTGCAGTTAGACACACATGGCTGGCTTATGCCAGCTGACTTAGGGCTCATACTGCTCACGCTAAGGGCTATTGAATTGTGCTGCAGCCTGAGCTTGGAGGCATTCTGCCTTGCAGAGTGCTAGAGCCCAGGTTCCAGCTCAAGCCTGAATGTCTACAGTGCAAATAATCAGCCCCGCAGCCTGAGCTCTGCAAGCCCAAGTCAGCTGGCATTGGCCAACTGTGTTAAATGCAGTGCAGTAATACCCTCGGGGCTTATCTACAGCCTCTACGGCAAGGGTGGGAACCATTTTTGGGTCGGGGGCCACTGACCCACAGAAAAATCAGCTGGGGGGGCCACACACAAGTGAGAAACAAGGAGAAAGATACCTCCCACATTCTCCTCGCATACCAGAACCTAGGGGGACCCTAGTAGATTTTGTTTGCTCCAGCTCCGCAAGCTCCCCAATGTTTGGGGGAGCCCTGAGCCTCAGGGGCCAGATCCAGGCACGTAAGGGACCGGATGTGGTTCCCCATCCCTGCTGTAAGGGCTGAGCTCAGTGAGCTGAGTTTAAAGGAAAACTGAAATGTCTGGTCCTTGCAGTGTTTTTTACCTTGGGATAACTCATGCATGTTAGTTACCACAAGGTAAAAAACACACCCTTTTTAGCAGTGAAAACAAAACCTGAGTCGCGATTATTCCCAGAGCTACTCCTGGGTTGGGCAGTTCATACACCAAGTCTTGCTCAAGGCTGTGCTTAGAGTCAAGCTCTAAATCTACAATCCTCTCTACAATAACTGCAGGAATGGCATGCCCAAAGACAGTACTAAAAGGATTTCACAAACTACCATTTGCAGTAACAACTTTAGATGGATTGCATGTAGAAATACCTCACGAGTGCTAAAATTAATGCAGCATTAATCAGAATAATTGCAATGAATATAAAGCAGATTATAATGACAGGACACATAATGTTACTAAAATAAATTGTGATGCTATCTGCTTAAATTGTGTTACAAAGTCTTCTTATGCAATGTTGGCAATGTTACTAGTTTTAATATAGATAAAAAATGTAATACTTACCTCAGCAAGTGCAATCACAGGAGTATGAGGCAAGTGTAAAGTGTTTAACAACAATCCTGAAGTCACACACAGATGCAAAATTAAATACTGATGTAATTTAACAGGCAATGTAAGATCACCTCCGCCATTAAAAGATTAAGAATCAAGTTGGAATGATTAATAACTGCAAAAGACAATTTGACAATTAAAGATTTAGTTTTCAATTTTTCAGAATTTTTGTGTAATTTTTCATTCACATATCACCTTTCACCTTTAAGACTGCATGGGTCTTTGTACAAGACAGGTGCAAATCTGTGAGATGGTAAATGTAGGTTTTGGACGAGGGTAATAGGTAATAGGTTCCATTTCTATGAGTGTTTTGAACCTGTATTGATGTTATGTTCAGCTGGTCTTTGAGGAAAAGGGCAATGTTCAAGTGACCTAACTCTCAAAGGAGATAGCTTGCCCACTGTCCCTGTTTCTAATGGTCAGATAGCTTGATGACTATTAATCCTGAAGGACACGGAGTGAAAAATGAAAAAGGGAAGTACTGAGAAAAGATAGTCAAAGCACTGACACATCTATCATTCCAGCTGAAAGAGACACAGACTAAGAATGAGTGACCTTGCATCAGTGACCCAAAGAATTATTTTGGATAGTTACATGGGAAACAGAATTCAAATCCACAGTCTTTGTGAAAACTTTTCATAAGGGACAGGGTTTCTGAGACCACTGTATTTGTTTCTATAATAAATGCACTTGCATCAAAAAGTTGAAAACCCAAGACATTTAACACATACCCACACACACCATATTTAAATAAAATTCAGATACTGCCAAGGCATTGCAAAGTTTAAAATAAGTATTTTGCCCTCTATGTCTTCTGTGAAGTCCACAAGTAAAAAGCAACACAAAAATTACATAAGTTGACTTTCACCAGGTTCTTTAATAACTGGCTCTTTAATGACTTTTAGATTGTAAACTCTCTAGGGCAGAACTTTCTCTTTACACCTTTTGAATTGCAAGACCCACCAGATCCCTGGCTCCTAGTCTAGCACACTACTCACTAGACAACTCTACTCTCCAATGTTAAATTGAAAAGATCCAAAAACTGAAGGGAAAAATTGGAGAAACAAAGATACAGATGCCCTGAGCCATAATCTAGTACATTTTATTAATTTGTTCTTGCTGATTCCGTATTGTAAGGCAAAGGGGAGCCAACTAGGGAAAATCCTCATTGACATTTTTCTCTCCTTCCCCTCCCAAAAAAATTAATACCTCTAATATGAATACACAGACAAAAAATAGTATGTTTCCAAGGAGCGGATATATTCCACTGAGCATGTAAAAGTACAGTGGATACAAGGTCCATGCAACCTCATTTCTGCACCTTGTTAAAGATTCTGCTGTGGCATGCTAGGTCATATCACTTTTTCTGTCCCATTGTTAACAGTAGAATGGAAAGACGCACAATGTGAGTTCATTTTCAGGCCTGGTTTACAATAGAAAACTAGGTCAGTTTAACTACATTGGTCAGAGTGGTGAAAAATCCCTAAGCAATGCACTTAAGTTGACCCATGTAGACAGCACCAGTCGATGGAAGAATTCTTCATTGACCTACCTACTGCATCTTGGGAAGGTAGATTACCTCTGATAACAAAAGAATCCCATCATCATAGGTAGTGTCTACAATGAAACATTACAGCAAAACAGCTGTATTTAAGTATTGGCAAACCCTCAGTAAATGGCTACTTTGTGGTGGATGTCCTAATATTCTCAAGGCAATTGAACAATAGGATATACTAGCAAAATTAGTCTCTTATTGGGAAACAATAAGAGTCTGAAAAATTCCTTAATCTGGCTATCCAGCACCATCTAAAAACTCCATACTTAAGAGGAAAGGACCAGATTTATAAGAAATTCAGCTTGTGTTTTAATAAGGGATAAGCTAAGGCAGTCAATGCAGCTGACCTTGCTTGAGATACTTTTTCCTGATGCAAAGTGCTGGAATTTCAGACCCGCTTTCACACATTCCATGAATAGATGTCATTACTCATTACCACTTTTATCATTATAAGTGTGAAAACAATGAGGTGATAACAAGGGAGAAGGACGAAAATAGGCTGTAAAGACCTTTTTTTTAAAAAAAAATGTTATATAGAGTTTTATGTGACAGCCTTGTTAGAAAAGGGGAAAAAGCAGCCATGGGCTGGATCCTGAAATCTCTTCCTAACAGGTACTGTCCTATTGGAATCAGGACTTATCACTGTCTTATTTCTTTCCAAAACTGGCATATGACACAGTGTCAGATTTGAAGAGATAAAAGACTAGATGCTGTGCTGGTGACATTAATGGGAGCTTTGTCACTGACTCCAAAAAGTGGGGGGGGAGTGACAGAGGATCAAGCCCAATGTGTGCATCAGACAGCTGTTATGAAGTTGAATCAATACATTTTTATTAGAATGATGAGTAATTCCAGAGACAATTTCCATTTCTATTTTTGCATATTACCTATGGATAGTGTGGGAAAAAAGGAACACAAAGACTGATATGTGAACCTCTGACCCATCATATTATGGAGACTGAATTTAACTCATTATGGTCACCACCCATTAGCTGTGAAAAGAAAATGTACAAAGAGTTGACCTATGGTCACAGGTGTTGCTGAGGGTAAAAGTATTGCAGGATCTTTGGTCTGGTAGTGCTTGTTGTGGATTGGTAGGATATCTTTTGAAACTCTTTAATCATTTTCTTTTTGAATGGGAAAGTGGCAGTTCACAAATACTCAGTTCTGCTATTTGCAAAGAACCTGGCTTTTTGATAAATTGTATCATTTAAAGGAACTCTGTCATCAAGGCAATTTCAAATTCAGATGAATAAGGCTGGCAATTATTTGAACAATTTTGATAGAAAGATATTCAGACGTAATAGTATGCTTCATTTTGATACCCAATTCCCGCTCTATCTTTGTACTTGTAACACTGGCCTCTATACAAATCACAATGCCATGGCTTTTTATATGGATTTTTCTCATTTGATAAAACTAATTGTCAGACACAGCACCTAAACAAAATGAAGCTGGCAGTTACCTTCCGAGAATGCTCCATTGTGACCAGCATCACAATCGGAGCTCATGGAGAGCTTAGGCAATTTTACTACACTTCTCCAATTGATTTTATATGTGGGTAGGTGACAGCCAATTGATTCCAGTGTCCATTGAACCAAGTGGTGCTAAAGTTGTAGAACTGTGCTGTGTGACATCAAGGGACCTGATCCTATTCCCATCAAAGTCAATGGCAAAACTTCGGTTGACTTTAGTGGGAGCAGAGGTTTAAGCCATAGCATTGCATTTTCTCTTACACTCCGGTTTATAACCTAGGATCAGCATGGCACTTAACTGCTTTGCTTTAACTAACAATGGGATTATTCACCAGGTTGAGTGCTTGCTGAGTAAGGGTCCACTAGAGGGATGTGGGTTGAATGTGGGTTGAAATACAAACCAGGACACGATGTTGTATGTGTGATGCAAAATGCTTCCTTAAAGAAACACGGTTATTGCATGTCCTCTCAATGAATGACATTAACCTCTGTGCATTTTACAATACAAAAAGTCAAATTCATTTGCTGCTGCACAGGCAAAACAGGGGAATATGTTGTCTGATGGTGAAGACAGTTCAATTTCCATAGATTGCTATGGAAATATATAAAAGGCCAGAAGGGACCATTATGATCATTTATTCTTATCTCCTGCATAACCCAGGCCACAGAATCTCACCCCATAATTTCTGCATAAAACTCATAACTTCCGTTTGCGTGACAGTATGCATTTCATAGATCAGCTACACCACAAATTAAGGTGTAACTATAGCACTGACGGGCACACCTAGCTTTAATCTACTTAGTGCAGTTAGCAATAGCAGTGAAGACAACACTGGCTTCAGTATGGGCTAGACACTCCAAATACAAGTCCAAAGGGGACCCTGGGTATATATCACAATTGCCCCATACTTTGTGGTGTAGAGATGCCCTTTAAAAGCTATTGATGAAATGAATGATTAATCCTAGGCTTAAAAATAGGCCTAGAATTAGTTGGATAATTTTTCCTAAATTACTTAATTATACAGGATGGGATTGAAATATTTTTTAAACTATGTTGGAGGATGCGAGTGGTTCCAAATCATGAGCTCTTCCATTTGATCTGAGAAGAGGAACAGCACAAATGGTAATAATACAAACTTCCTGATTGCCTACTCAATCCTTGGCTGTGTCAGTTTCTGTAATGTGGACAGTGGTCAGCTCTGAACTGAGACCAGTGAATTCATTTCACATGGACCACTGAACAGCCATCAGAGAACACAGTTCAGTCATTGTGAACCTGGGCTGGATTCAACTGGCAGTTTATAATAGAAGTGAAAAACTCTAATCTATCAGTACCCCCTCTGAGCTTTGTAACTGTCTACATTGCAGAGTTTTTTCAGAAAAACGGCCATTTTTCCAAAAAAACTTCACTTTTGTCCACACTGCAATCGTGTTCTTTCAAAAAAAAATTGAAAGAACAGAGGGGGTTTTCTGACACTGGTGAACCTCCTTCTACGAGGAAAAGCCTTTTTCCAAAATACCTCTTTCGGAAAAAGGCCTGCGTGGATGGGGAAGAGGGAGTTCTTTTGAAAGAAGAGGAAAGAGGAAAAAGCACAGGTGTCCTGGTTACCACTCCATCCATAGTAACCACAGCTGAAATGTGAGATAGCATTCATTCAGTGTGGGTGCTATCTTTCAAAAAAGCAGATCACTTTTTTTATGTGCTTTTGCTGTGTAGATCTCTTCTGGAAAAGCTTCTTCTGAGAGAAGCCTGCAGTCTAGACATAGCCTAAGGCAGGGGTAGGTAATAATTTTTGCAGGAGAGCTGTGATGGAGCCCCATGTCTTATGAGAATTGGCTTGTGAATATGAGTATGCATAACTTGAAGATGCTTTAGACAAAATACCTCATGTAACCTTTTGATTTTAATATTACAGTCTGCTGGATCTGTGTATCCTAGCTTTGTGCAAGTATCATTCTTGTATTGTCTGTGAAGTTAGAAATATGAAGTGTGGATTTTTTTATAATTCTAAATGTGCTGATGAAGGCCATTACTGGTGCCCTGGTAACCTAATGACTTAGTGATCAACTCAGCAACCTGTAAACAATTTTTTTTTTTTTTGGTCCTGTTAGCCCACATAGTGTTGGTCTTAGAAAGGCATGGATTCCAGTGCCAGGTGGTATGGTCATATTTTGAACTTGGTATTTTTCCATGGGAGTGGGAGAAACAAAACAAAGGATTTCTGCCCTGAGCGAAAGTCTTCAGATGGCTTTTGAAATCACCTGGTGTACCCTAAGAGGATACAAAATAATTCTTAAGAAGGCTGGAGACCCAAGTCAGAGCAAAAGACCAACTCTGATATGAAGTTTATACTTGAAATAAGAACAGCTGTTAAGGGTAAGAATTTGCATGCAACAAGTTTTAGTGGATTAGAATTAGCTATGTGTTTTATACTCATTTTAATTTAGTAACGTACTTTGATCTGACTTTTTTCACTTCAACCACTTAAGCCCTACTTTTTGTATTTTATAAAAGCTCTTTTGTATATCCAGCCCAGTGTAAATATTTGTTAGCAAAAAGAGCTTACCTTATGAGTTTTCCTGATGTAAAACTTTTACACAGAAAAAGATGGACTTATTTGGAGTTTTGATTGCTTTGGGGCTTTGGTTTCCTAGGTGCTGATCCTGAAAACTCCCAGAGCTGTTGTGGTTTAGTGTTTGCATTACTCTGCAGGGGGTCAGTAACCCCAACTCTGTACCTTTGGTGGGGGAAATCGGAGGATCTGGCCCAGCAAGACAGGGTGGTATGCAGCCCCACAGAGCAAGCAGGTGGACATCAGTGGCATGATTGTCATGACTAGGGTTGCCAGGTGTCTGGTTTTGAACCGGACAGTCCAGTATTTGAGCTTTCTGTTCAGGACACAAATTGAGGAAATATAAATGAGAAAATAGAAATGGCTGGTATTTTCTAAATAAGATGTAATGTAGATTGTGATGTAATGTCAAGTGTGTCCAGTATTTTTATTGAAACCATCTGGCAACCCTAGTCATGACTGCCTGTCACAGGGTCACTCCAAGAATTTTAGTAAATGATCAATGGCTGCACTTTCCTATATTAATGGAGAGGGTATGGAATCTGGGATGGAGTTTGGGTGCCAGAGGGGATTCTGATCTGGATTAAAGGTGCATGAGGAAATGCAGAGTCTGGGAGGAAGTTTGGGTGCAGGAGAAGGTTGTGACCTGGGACAGGGATGCAGGAGTGGGTCTGAGGTCCGGGAGGGAGTTTGTGTGCAGGAAGGCATTGTGAGCTGGGGCAAGGTTTGGGAGGTGTGGGAGGCTCTAGACAGGAGATGCTTACTAGCATAGGCAGATGCCAGGCAGCAGCACAATAGGGCACTCGGGCATGCAGGCTGCCTGCATTCTATAATGGCCCCACACCGCTCAAAGTTGCCAGCTGCTACTGGCAAATGTATTTCCTTGGTGGGGAGGGAGGTTCACACTGCCCCGTGCCTGCAAGCACCACCTCTGTAATTCCCATTGGCTGGTCTTTTCTTTTCCACAGGCTAAAATCACCAATGGAAGTGGAAAATCATGCCAATATTCAGTGCCATGGCTCTGTACTCATACCCATGGAAACAGAGGCTGACATTTTATTTTATGCCATCAAGCAACTCCCTTCTCTTTCTCCCCACCCCCATGGGCCAAACCCACCAGGTTTGGGATTTGAGACCAGTGCTGTGCAGAGATTCTACAAAGCTGCAGTGTCAATAACCCTGTCTTATATAAAACTTTTAGGGGAGCAAGGAAAGAGAGTTTTGAAACATCTTAGACATTTCATTGTGGCAATAAATACAATCATACATTTGTGTCTTGTATCTGTAGCTGCTGTCTCTGCAGCCTTGAGGAGTGCCCCTCCCCAGATACTGGGTGCCTCACCCTGTTGAGAAAGAGAAAGCAGAGGGTCCAGAAGAATACATTCAATGGGATGTATCCAGAAGAATACATTCAATGGGATGTAAGCCAATTCCGCCACAGACCATGAACAGAAAACCTGGAGGATGAATACTGAAGATAGTATGGAGAGAGGGCATGCATCAAAGGGGCTTCTCTGGTACAGACACAGATATGGCAGGCTCCTGTGGGGGTGCCGGTTCAACAACCACAGGCTTACTCCCTTTGAAGTCAGTGGAGAGCTCCATCACAGCATCCCACCCCACCCCATCTCACAACATTCGGCATAGTATTAAGGGCATATCCTGTCCCTGTCACTCCCAGCCAGGGGACTGTAAGGACAACCCCACTTCACATACGCTAACCTAGGAGAGCCATGATTGCTGTATGTTAGCCAAAATGCACAAAAATGGGCATGAATGATCTCTACCCCTTGTAAAGTTCTGTTCCATTAATTTATTTAAGAAATTTTATTGTATTTGTTTTGTTTTTATAATTCCACATTGGAGGCTTTTTCACTGGTTTTGGAACACAATAAAATTCTATTTGGGGAAAATTAAGTCATCTTTATTACTTTGTACCATATGCTGCAGAGTGCCTACTGCTACATAAAGCACCCACTACTTTTTCCTGTTCAGGACAGCAGGACTCCAGATCAGTGACAAACAGTGTAATAATCATAAATGTACAGCAAGCACCACCCAATTCCTAACCAGTCCTCAAAATGCAGGGCCAGTATTACCAGATTTGCCAGTTACTCTGGTATATGCTCATTTATTAGGATTACTCTTCAGGGGTGGGGAAGGTAATAATTTTATCAGTGCTGCTTGTGCTACTTCTGCTCTCATATGGAGTTTCCTTCTCCCTTCTGCCAGTTCCCTCCCAATGGAGCTCTTCTGCAGGATTTTTTCCCCCAAAGACCGGGTTCTTCCCACCCTAGAATCAGATAAACACACAGACATTCACATCCACTAACAGAGCACATCTGAAAGGACTGGTTAATAAGTACTCACAAGTTGACCCCTTATATGTCCCTAGATTTAATAGGCTGGATTGCACAGCACTGCCAAGCTGTGATGTTCGTGTGCCCTTGGACTCAGTGGGCTGGGTTAAACAGCACTTTAAACTGCTCCCGGATTCGGCACCTTCCTATCCCCACTTGCACACCACAACTGTCATGCTAGTAACCTAATTCACGAACAAACCTATGGGATTTTTGGAAATACAGGGATTTGTAGCTCAGGCACAAAGAACGTTGTTGCAGAGTGAATGGGGATGCCAAAACAACATCCCTGAGAGGGAGAGAGAGAAGAAAAGAGAGAAAAGCAATAAGCTTAACAATTAAAGTTATTTATTTTTAAGTAGTAATTATACAAGGGGAGCCAAACAAGCAAAACTCTAACTCTAACTTAAATCTGATTACAAACATTGGGGCTAGAAAACCATAACTGATCACATAAGGCAGGGTCAGGAGACTATACCTAGGCTACGTCTAGACTGCAGGCTTCTTTTGGAAGAAGCTTTTCTGGAAGAGATCTTCTGAAATAACTTCTTCTGAAAGAGAGTGTCCACATTGCCAAAGCACATCAAAAAAGAGATCTGCTTTTTCGAAAGATAGCATCCACACTGAATGGACACTACCTCACATTTAAATTGTGATTACTGTGGACAGAATGGGCACCTGTGCTTTTTCCTCTTTCCTCTTCTTCTGAAAGAACTCCCTCTTCCCTGTCCACACACACCTTTTTCTGAAAGACCTCTTTTGGAAAAAGGCTTCTTCCTCGTAGAAAGAGGATTAACAATGCCGGAAAAACCCCTCTGTTCTTTCTTTTTTTTTTTCAAAAGAATGCAATTGCAGTGTGGATATAATTGACGTTTTTTCAGAAAAATGGCCATTTTTCTGAAAAAAACTCTGTAGTGTAGACATCTTCCTAGAGAGAGGCAGCGGGCGGGGAGAGGATATAAAGAGGGAGGGAGGAAGGGAGAAGAAAGAGATCTCACCATACCATGAGCCTTGAACTGATCAGGATTCCTAGATGGTAATGATAGCTGGGGGCTCATAGTCTTGGAGGCAGGCAGAGTAGAACATGATCAGTCAGGAGAAGATGGAGTTCCAAAGGAACTGATGCAAACTTTAGATCCAGGCATTAGAACACTTTTCTTGAGTAAGGGTAGGAGTTTTTATAGGGACACAACAATAGTTCAAGGAGAGCACTGGATTTGTTTATGGGTAAACAGATGTTCAAGAGAATATTCTAAAGTTGTTTTGGTTAGGCTAGACAATAGAAATTGATCATTCCTGGCTATGGGTGCAATTTGGCAATTTCAGTATTTTGGATATCAGTAGAGCATCTATTATTAAAATTGGTCTGATAATTACTGATTTGGGTGTGAGCAGGCATGGGTTCATTAGTATCCAGAGCAGAGATTTCCCACCAGGCAGTGCTTTTCTGCTTTTGGTATCCCATAATTCAGTGTGGTTCTTGCTTTGGAAGCACTGTTCTCCATTCTGCATGCTAATATAGATGTCTGCCTGTTCTACCTTCGATGCAGATGAGGCTAGGGGTGATTCCTTAATTCTATCAGCCTTGCCCAGAGGGGTTTAGATATGCCTTTTCATTACTTTGTCTGTGGTTCAAGCAGAGGCCCGTTGGGGGGGGGGGGGGAGAGGTTTATCCTCCATGACCATCATGCCCTAGCTCCCCAAGAACACAGGGCTAACAGGTGACCATGCCTTGGTAGGTAACACCAGCTAGAGCATAGTAAGTTACTGTGGCTCACAGTTAAAGTGCTGTTTTCAAAGCCTCCCGTAGCCACACAGCTGCATACTAAGCTCTTCTAATAGTCTTTGTGTTTGGCTGTTCAAACTCAACAGACAGACTCTCCACACTGCCAGAAACTGTTCCCCCTTTGCCTTACAGACAATGCAGGACAAAACAGGCAGCTATAACCATGTGGATATTTTTCTCACAGAGCTCAAATCTTATGAGTAAACAATGGCGGTGTCTCTTTAGTCTATAAAAGGCATATTCAACTGTCATTCCGCAACTTCTAAGCCAGTTGTTGAATCTACAGAGGTATGTTTGTGCAAGATTATACTTTAGAGACACTCCTTCAGTAGGGACAGTATTATGAACACAGGAATTTGGAGATGTGCCTGGAAGGCAGGGAATAAGAGCATCACATGGCTGTGTACAGCAATTCACCAGAGATGCTCTCCAATTTACTGTATTAAAATGTTATTCCTTTCTCATTCACTGGTTTGTTATTTAGTGAATCCCAAGATCATTATAGGGATGTAGTCCTAGTCATATTCTAAGCTCTTTGATATATGTCATTACATAAAATTGATAACACTAAAAATTAATGACCCAACAATATGTTGTCTCAGTTATGAATTGATGTGTTCTTACCTGAAGTTCTGTTCTTTACTCTTAAAGGCGGGGTGCTGGAACTTGGGGTACTCGAGAGGATGCCGCACACTGTGGCTTGAATTGGTTTCCATCATCTCCAGGGTTTAGTTTTGTTTGGTGGCTCTCAGCAGCACGCCCACTATGCAAATTATACTAATTTTACTAATGCCACTGCTTAAAGGGAATTATGATTAAATCATATTGTTCTGCTGGAGTCTCCTTATAAACAGTTTTTTGTATGAAGTGGGCAATTCAAATGAGAATACATCATTAAGGAGTTGCATCTATTATATGTTTAAATCAAATCAATAATTCATTTTCTAAGTGACCAACACTTCAAAGGTCTAAAATAGTTTGGGTTTTTTAAATTGCTCATTGTAGAAACATAAAGAAGAAAGGTAGATATTTGAATAGTGTAATAGGCTCTGTATGTTAGTTTATAATATTTTTTATGAACTGTGGGGCTATCAGGTAAAACTGTGATGCCACAAATCATCTTGTTTAAACAAGTGTATCTAAGAAGCACATGCAAAATTTTAGAACCAAAAAATTGTACTTGAGGTTACATATTTAAAATATTAGACTAATAAAGGCATAAACCTTTCTAAAGGATAGTTATATAAACTGATTGCGAGGGAGTGGAAAAAGGAGTTCTGGGCATCCCAGGGATTGAAGAGAACCTCTGGCCCCACCTAACCCCACCCTGATTTGCTTGCAACTAGGGTTGTGAAGCACTAGTCGACTAGTTGACTATCCAATAAGCAAATGCTTATTGGATAGTTGACAGGATAGTCAACTAGTGCCCCCCCCCTCCCTGTTTTCTGCCTCTATCAGATAGAGGCAGCAACGAGGGGACAAGAAGGAGGTACTTCAAAGCGGCAGCGCTGCACCGAGTCTGGAGTCAGCTGTTCCATGCGGCCCTGCCGCTTTGAATGCCACAGGGAGCCTGGCGTCAAGCTTCTCTCACCATTTCAAAAGCAGCAGCACCACATGCAGCCCGGGGCCAGCAGGGAAGTCCCCAGATAATTCTGGGCTTCAGTGCTTTCGCCTTTGAAGTGTAACAACAGCCCTAGGGCATCTACTATTCAATTAATTGAATAGTAGATGCAAAAATGCATCGACTATTTGATTAGTCGATTACCCAATACTTAACATCCTTTCTTGCAACCAATGCCAGGCCTGGAAAGAGGAAAAAAGGAAGGAGCCTGGCTCAGTTTGGGACTGACTAGCAAGGAGGCAGGAGCCTGGTTCAGCCATCTAAGGACACCAACCAGAATCTGTCTGCTCAGCAGCCACGGGAGCAAGTAAGCCCCTACCTGTACTCCTCTGGGAATAGGAAGAACCTATTAAGAAGCCCCAACTAAGGGGAAACTGGACTCTTGGGGCCATGCCCCAAACTTAAGAACTTGAACAGGGAATGGTTCAGAGTTCTTGGGCCAGGAGCACAGGGGGCCAGTGCCCTTCCTTTTCTGTCTGCTTATTTAGCCCCAAGGTCCAAACCGCACTTATGTTCCTTAAAGATATAAAATTGAAGTGTAGTGTTTGCTACACCATCTACTATTATGAGAATAAAACAGAAACAACAAGCAAAATATTGTTGAAGCTCAGTTCAAGACAATTTGAATAACAGACATTGGAGAGACGGTAAAATAATTTGTTTTACCAAATATCATTTCTGTCTTATTTGTAAATGGGTTTGTGTGGTGGCAAATTTGTTAATCCCAGGAAAATATCAAATACAAGACTTGTTTTCTCAACTGAGCTTTTTGTCTAAAAGGCTCATCCCTGCCATATGAAAATTAGACATTTCATGATCTTTTGAAAAAATATGGTAGCTACTATCTCAAAGAAGGGCCAGATAGTACAATTGCTCTTCTGGCCAAACTCCCTACTTACTGAGTTCAATGTCTAACTTCTGTTCTTTATCACAGCCTGAGAGGTAACTTTTATTGACAGTGGACCTTTGCTGCAGTGACCACATCCTTCAGGCAAATAGTTTTTGAGAGTCAGAGAAAGAAATAGTACCTCTCTAAAATGTTCAATGGCTTCTTTATTTTAGGGATAAATTTTACCTCTCTCATTTCTTGCTAGTCAATTTAAGGTCACAATCCTGTATTTGCTTCAGCATGCATTGATATGGTATCATACAGAATAGGGGTTTTCAAACTGTGGGTCATGGCTTGTAAGGGCAAGCCACTAACTGGCCACAAGTTGCTTTGTTTACCTGCAGAGGTGCAGGTATGGGCGATCGCAGCACCCGATGACCATGGATCAATGGTTCCTGGCCAATGAGAGCTGCAAGAACTGGTGTGGATGCAGACACTGCTTCCTGCAGCTCCCATTGGCTGGGAATGGCAATCTGCAGCCGACGGGAACTGTGATTGCCCATACCTACAGAGACGCAGGTAAACAAAGCATCTCATGGCTAGCTAGAGGCTTGCTTTTACAAATGGCTGCCCAGAATTTGATAATCCCTGCTATAAAGCACTAAATTTAATGGGACTCAGCACAGGCATATGAGTCTGCCCTTACTTATCACCCTGCAGGTACAGGACCTATAATTTCTTTCTCCATGCACCTGCCTTTTTGTTGTTTTTTTGTTTGTTTTTCTGTAACAGCTTCAGTGACTTGAAGAGAAACCTTCCCATTCCTCCCTCCCTCCCCAGTTCTACCTATATAGTACAGGGTTACATTCATTGCTTTCTTACAAACCTATTGAAGTTGAGCTATGAATGAGATCTTAATTTGTGCCTAAGATGTCAAGGAGTTTCAGTGATATGGGAGGGTAATGTTTTTGGTTTTTGGAGAGAAGGGGAGGTAGGAATAGAGGATTTTGTGAGGTTGCAACAGTAAATTCTTCTTTTAGTGTGTAATGCCCTCCTGTCCGGTTCAATCCCATAAAACATGTCCGAGAGTGAAAATTTCAGTACATTAAAAAAATTAATTATACAAGTTAGTTAATTGAATTAGCAACTGCTTTGTAAAAATCTCTTTTAATCTTTAAGCAAGCTCTGAACATTTGTGACTGCTCACAAGTCTCTAAACACTGGCCGCATTTGCAAATTTGTATGTGCAAATAAATACAAGTTTGTTTCTCATTGAGTTGTTGTTGTTATTTAAAAGAAGAGGGGGTCCTCTAGTGGTGAGCTACAAATTTTACTCATGAAACTTTTTCACATCAAAAGCTAAGTATGGGACACTTCTAGCCCACTCAATTAGCCTCATTAGGATTCGCACTACAATTGACAGGTACATTTTTTCTCTTTCTTTTCTGATATAAATTCTGAGAGTCCCCCTTTTTTCTCCATTCAAGCTCATCTGAAGAAGTGGGTTTTGCCCACGAAAGCGCATGATACTCTCTCTATATATATTTGTTAGTTTCTAAGGTGCCACAGGACTATACGTATTTAAAGTTGCAGACTAACCCAACTAACCCTCTGAGACTTTTTTACTCATAAGGTGTGAGAATTGAGAATATTTGACTCTAGCTATTTGAATGTTGCAAATTAGGGTTCAGAAACATGCTTTCAAACTGTAAACCATTGTTTAGTGTACCCATATTCATACGCATTGTTAAGTATAAGTCTCCCACATTTGTATGAACAGATTTTGTTGTTCTTAAGGTTTGGGAGATTTGTTTTTCTTATACATAGCTCTGTTTTCAGGAGAAGTGTATTTAACAGTGACCAAGAGTACTTCCATTTGGCAATCCTTATTCTGCTGAAAAGAAAATTGGCGCGTAATCAGGGAGAAGTAACATCATGTGGCTCATGTGACCAACCAAACATCAATGGCTAAACTAAACAGCTTCTGAAATGGTTAATTAGTTACAAATAACATTCACAAAAATGAGGATCAGTTCACAAATAATTTGCCAGTAAAAAAATTAAATAAGCAGTGAATGTTAGAAGAAGCATTTGACTAGCTCATGATGTGACACAACTTGAAGGAACACAGTGTACTTCACAAGAACATTTGTATAAGAGGATGTGATGTGATGACTTTTGTTTAGTTAATTTATTAGTAGCACACAACCATTAATCAAGTAGTTTTAAGCAGCCCTGGAGGTGTCTCAGCTTTTAGCTCCTGACTTCTTGGAATATTTCCAGTTTTTCATTTATGAATGAACTTTCCTTCTTTTGATGTTTCTGTTTTTCTTTCTCCGGATCCATTTCAGATTAAGCTGGTCCTACCCCCCTCGCCACACACACTCAAACACCTTGCCCAGGGCTCCGCAAAGTTTTCTGGCTTTTCTGACAGGTACAGAAGGACAGGATCCTCTGTGGATGGCCATGGCCTCTTGTTTATTATGGCTTGCACAGTATTTCCATTTTGAGCACAATGTGGAAGTTTCAACATTTGTTTTAATTTCTCATTTAAAATTTTCATGAAAAATGAGGGAGAGGGCTCCCCACTCCTTTCAGTAGCCGAAAGCCCAGTAGTTAAGGTATTCACCTGTGATGCTGGAGACCCAAGTGTCTGTACAACCCACACACCTACTGGGTGTGTGGTTCACTGTCCATTGTAGTGGTACTGAGACCACTTACAGAGAGAGAGAGAATAAGTGGGCTCTACAGCCTTAGCTGAGAGACAGCTGGCTTTTAGCTCAAGCAGTTGTTAAGCTTATGCATTAAGTTCCAGAAGTCTCAGGAATGGTTCCACCTGTCAGCACTACATCTGCTCCAAATTAGGATACTGCTTTCAAACTGGACCTGTGAAATCTGTCCAATTAAATTTTCATTGAAAAGATGCTTTTCTGTGGAAAGTTTCAATTTCAATTAATTGGAATGTTTTGATATAAAAATGTTTTATTGAAAAATTCCCAACCAGCTCCTTTGTTTATCTCTCTGGAATCTACAGCTTTTGCTGGTGTTTGTGAGCTTTTTCCAGAGATTCTCCAGATTTTCCAAATTAGATTACAATCTACTTTAGTCTCCTTTCAAAGGGTATGTCTAGACTGTAGAGCTTTTCCACGATACTGCAGGTATCCCAGAAAAGCTCTGCCGCATCCAAGGAATGTGTCTGCTTTTCCAAAAAAAAATCAGAAAAGCGGACGCGTTTTGTTGGCATCCCTGTAAACCTCATTTTACAAAAAAGAAGGGATGTTCCGAAAAAGGTTTTTTTTTCTGAAATTTGGCTCCGTGTAGACAGGCTACATTTTGGAAAAGCCTCTTTCGAAAGTAAATCAGTAAAAGATACTCAATTTGCAATTTATCTTTGTAGTCTAGACATAGCCAAAATCTAACCTGTCTCTGGGGCACTAGGTCCATGATACAACATTCAGAATACTGTAGAGGACGAAGGAAGCTGTGATCCTGGCTTTGTCGCAGGCAACATTATAAATGGAGGACAGAGCACTCCTGATAGAGGAAAACTGGCTTCTGGTCTCCCTCTGGTTTGGTTTTGTTTTTTTCCTTAGAAAGGGTTTTCCCAAGAGGAGGGTTAATGATCATCCCTGTTATGACCGGGTGATGCTGTGAAAGTACAGAGACTGACAGCCACCAATTTAAAAGCTCACAAATTTATTTTATTTTCCTTTCCTTGGGTGCTCCCGCGCCATCTTCTAAAACATGGGTTCCCAAACTGGGGGTTGTGCGAGGTGACCCAGCCCCACCCCCATCAATCTCCCTCCCCCCTCCCCAAGTTTTGCTGCTATTTTTGTATTTTTGTTTTTTGGCCCCGGTCAGTTCCTTTTTTTTTTTTGCTCAACAAGTTGTTTTGCTGCTATTTGGGGGGGGGGGGTCGGGGTGTGAGGGTTTCTCAAAAATCAAAAAGGGGGTGTGATGCTGAAAAGTTTGGGAACCACTGTTCTAAAATAATTTCCATAGAGAAGATAGGTGAGGTAATATCTATTCTTGTATCAACTTCTGTTGATGGAAAAACTCAAGCTTTTGAGCTTATAGGCTAGGTATCCCGGAAAAGCTTTGCGGTGTCCAGGGAACACATCCGCTTTTTCAGATCAGTTTCTGAAAAAACAGGCACGCTCTTTTGGAAGCCCTGTATTCCTCATTTTATGAGGAATAAGGGCTCTTCCGAAAGAGGGAGTTTTTCCTACATTTGGCCCCATTTAGACAGGCCAAATGTCGTAAAAGCCTCTTCTGAAAAAAGAATCGGAAAAAGGTATGCAAATTGACATTTGCAAATTGCGTACCTTTTTCCAAAAAATAACTGCAGTGTAGACATAGCCATTCAGAGCTCTTCCTCGAGTCTGAGACTTACTCAGAGACTCACTACTAAAAAGTAGAACAGGTGAACAAGGTAGAACAGATTGTTTTACTACATATTCCATGGGACCATTCAAAGTCAAGTGGCTCATTAGCACACCTTCAGTCTTGAGGAAAGGAAAGGGGAGAATAGTTGGGGGATACAGTTGTAAGTTGGTTACAGATTATTCTAATTGAACAAGGACACTCCCCCAGAAAAGCAGATTTCATTGTGGAATAGACCACCCCGATACCCTGATAGAACCTGCTTCAAAATACACAAATATAATCCCCTTACACCTGCCATCCCTAGTTACCACTGACCACCCCACATTGGAACCTACATGGGGTATCATTAAACAACTATAGCCTGCACTTGATGCTGATCACCAGAAATCTTTCTTGAACCCACTCTTCTGACCTTGAGATAACCTTCCCTCCCAACTTCTGCAAGTTGATCATCAGACGGAAGCTCCTCAGAGACCAGGATATACCCACTCAAATGAGCAGCAGACCCTGTCAAAACAACAGCATCAGCACCAGCAGACATATCTCCACTGCTACACTGATCAACACCCCCACAGCACATCTTGTAAGATCCCTGAGTCCTACACATTCCAGTCACAACATGTGGTGTATCTCCTCCAGTGCACTACTGGCCCTAGAGCAACTGTGTGGATGGAACCAGACAGTCACCACCCTCTTAAAAGAACTCATGTCGAAAAACGATAAAAGACAAAAATACCATAACACATGTGGGTGAATGCTGCACAAAGTGGTCATTCTAGATCTGAACTATCAATCCACATCCTAAAAGGAAACCTGGTCAACACTTTCAAAAATTAACCTCGGAGCTTAAATACATAACTTTGCTAGACACTAAAAAGCATGGACTGCATGGAAACACACTGAATGGAAACAAACATTGCATGGCTTATTACCTGTTTCCCTCCCCCTTCTTTCCTCTTTAGTTGAAAGTTTCCTCCCACTTCACCTTGAATGGTCCCTTGAAATATGTATGTACTTTGCTGAGCACTTTGTTGACCTTGTATTTGCCTTTTACTTAGTTTCCCAGATCAGAAGAAGAACTCTACGTAAGTGCTACAATTTCTCTCTCTCACCAACAGAAACTAGTCCAATGAAAGATACTATTTTGCCCACCTTGTCTCGCTGATATCCTGGGACCAATGTGGCTACAACAACACTTCATGCACTTTTTCCATAGACATTTCAGTGCTGATTCAGGGCCAAGAAGGAACTGGGGGTAATTTGTCAGCCTTATTATTTTGCATAGGAAGAATCTTAGTAGATTTGCTGGTGTCACTCTTGCAACTCCAATGGTTCCATTTGGAGTCTGTGATTTCCAAAGCTGATATTTATTTACAATCTTTATTTGAGAGATCCTAATTTTAGCCTCTGGAATTCAAAAAGTTTATTACCCTTAAAAGAGTGACCCAAATCACTGATTTTCTTGGGGCTATGAAATTTTAACTTAAATGGGTGGGTTTTGGCTCAGGCCTTTTGTGAAGGGAAGTGTTAGGAATTAACTCAGTAGTATACACCACTGGCTCACTCATCAGTCTGCAGTTGTGTCCTGATGTTGCTCTTATATCAGTTGAACCTCTGTCTTTTGAAGAACATGGTTTTATCTGTTATGAAGGTGTCAATCATTTCTGGGGTTTTTTTCTATACAATAAGTGGTAGCAGATTAGGATCTTTACATTACTGTAGAAGAATTTTTAATAGATTCACTGATGTAGAGTTGGGAATACTAGATCCAATTTGGTTATGTTCTTTCAAATTTAGGCCTACTCTTCATGAGAAAATTATACCAGCTTAATTAAATCACTGTGGTAATTGATTTAGTTAAATCACTGCAAACCCCTCATTCAGGCTCTTGTTTTCATATAAGAAGTTTATTATTGAGTTAGCTTAAATTGGTAAGAAATCACCTAGAGCTCAATTGATATACTGCGGCCTTAAAAACAAGGGCTGTGGGCAACGTTCCCTCTAATTTTTTCCATCCATGTGAAGAATTAATGTACATATGGGCACCGAGGCATGTGCAGAGGTGCACCAGTACAAACACATGCTGCCAACTGTGGACACTTTGCTATTGAGCTGTACCTCCCCAAAGAACCTAATGTGGTGTGCCCACACTCCAAGACAAGCCTCCTCCTATAGTTCCCGGCACTCTGCCTTGCCTGGCCCAGGGATTGGAGTCACTGAGGCCACGTTACCCAGTGTAGAGGGGCTGAGGGCACTACAGCCATGCTACCTGGCTTCCTGGCACACCACAGCTAGGGGGCTCACTCCACAGGCATCCAGTGCTGGGACCAGATGCTGTGGTGGGGGTGTTCTGGGCTCCTGTGGGGGAAAAGAAAAGACAGGGAAGGAGAGCAGAAGGGGAGGGCATGGACACAAGCACAAAGGGAGGATCTAGGGGCCAAACTCCTATAGACTTCTCTGACAGACAGGCTGACATGTTGCAGTTGCCTGCGGCTCACTGTGATCAGCAGTAGACCCTAAATAATTAAATTATTCCATGTGGTTAACCAACGGCTTTGGGTCCAAGAGGCCACATCCCCACACTCCTGCTGGGTCTGCTCCCATAGGAGGGAACATATAAATTAAGCATCTAAGTTCAGTCTGGGCTGGCTTAGAAGAATGGATGTAAACTCCATGCTTCCTCTTAGAAACCTCCAGAACTCCAGACTGCTGAGGCCAAGAATGTTGATTATGGCAACTGAGCCATGGAACAAGATAACTGCTTATGAAGGGCCCTAGGCCAGAACCTAATGGAGTAGGCTGGGCTGTATTCCCCAATCTCTCTGCACTTCCATCAGACAATACTGCCACTGCTAGGCGATACTGCTGCTAAGGGAAGCAGCTCCCCGAGACTCTCACCACCAGAAGTGCCTCCCAACCCGAGTCTCTTGCTATCAGGCAATGCTAAAGTCATGAGGACAGTGCAATACAACTGCAAATGGTCCCTTTTTGGACTCTCACTGCTAAGCAATGCTGCTGCTGAAGTGAACAGCTCCTCCTTGGATTCTCAATGACCCCTCAACAGCACAACAAAGTTAAATAGCTGATTCTCTCTTCCAGATCAAGCCTCGCTACTTTGGGGTAATTTGTTTGTTCAGGTCATTTTCCCAGCATGCCATCTATGGGCAAGTTTTGTGAGGAAAGTGGTCTGCAAAAATCTATATAAAGTAGTTATTTTTTGTTTCCTAGTTGACCATGTCTACACTGCACACTTATTTCAAAATAAGGTATTCCAAAAGAAATACTTCACAATAGCTTATTTCAAAATAGCACGTCTACAGTATAGGGAAGCCTCAAAACTAGTCCAAGGCAGGCTTCCCTAATGCGGATGTGCTACCTCAGAGCCCCAGGAGGTACTGGGGAGTAATTACTTTGAATGGCCCTGGTGAGGAGCTATATCGAAATAGCAGCAGTGGAGAGCTATTTTGGAATAGGCGTTATTCCTCATGAAATGAGATTTACAGAAGTCAGACTAAGGGGTCTGTTATTTTAAATTTATTTCAAAATAACAGAACTGCTGTGTAGACGCTCGTATTGTTATTTTGGAATAATGGCCATGTAGAGGACTTGGGGTGTGATCACCCCCTCCCGGAAGGGGAGGGGGCTCAGCGAGCCCCTTCACCCCCCTTTTAACGGGGCCCCGCCTGGGGTCCCCAGTTGCAAGCCCCGTCAGTCGGGTGCGATCACCGCCTCCTGGCCGGGCCAGGGAGGGGGGTTCTGCGGACCCTGCGACTGTAGCCCATCTCTGCAGGGGGGGCCTGCACCCACCGTCCGGTCCTTCCCTGGACCACTATCTGAGCCGGCCCTACTGTCCGGCCGTCCCCCTTTCCTGCTTCTCCTGTGCGCTGCTATCGACCGGAATTGACTCCTCCTGGGAGATGGGGAGGGGAACCCGGTCCCACCCTCTCTCCGGGCCCCAGCCTGGGGCCCTAAGTGCCGGGGCTCACTTGCGTCCCAACACGGTAGACGGGGGTAATTCCCACCGTAACCCATCTACCCAAGGACGCCAAAAGGGCCCTGCCCCGGGCTGCTTCCTCCCCCCCCCCGGGAGGGCCCCTTTGGGCCGCTCTCCTGCTCCCCGGAACCTACCCAGGTTCAGACGTCCAGGTCGGGGGTCGCTCGGGCGACAGCTCGTGGGTCGGATCCTTCCAGCGGGTCCAGTCCTTGCCAGGTCGCTCTCCCCAGGTCCGGTGGGGTCGGGTCCAGTCCCCGTCGACACCGGGACTGGCCGGCCGCCCGCTGCGCCAGTCGCCTCGCGGCTCCCGGGGTCGAGGCCGGACCGTCCGCCGGCCTCGGTCCTGCCCTGGGTCCATCCTGGGCTCGGGGCTCTCCTCCCTCCATCCGAGGAGGCTGCCCCTTTTCTCTCGGATGGCAGGCCTTTTTTAAAATGGCCCGCCACGCCGGACGCCACTCGGAGCCCTCCCCCTTCCGGCGGCGTGCCGGCGTTCTCAGCAGCCGCCTGGCTGCCGGTCTCCAGCTGCGCTCCGCCTCGCGCTACCCCGGGGGCGGGATCAGTGGCACCCTGGCGGTGTAGGCATGGAGGCTGAATCCGGCCCCGCCGCCCTGTCTCCTCCGCGCCGCGTCCGGGGTTGGGGTCCCCCCAGGCGTTTTCACCCCCCCCCCACCCTCTGGTGGTCCGGGCGGTTTCCCATGCGGGCCGCTGGCGGCCCGTCACAGGCCATTATTCCCAAATAACGCTTCTGTGTAGATGCACCTCAGATGACATTGCTTGTATTAAAGCTAGTTTTCTCTAAAATAGAATTTCTAGAAGGTTGTGAAACATAATGACTAACTTGAAAATGCTGTTACCAGGCAAGAATGAGTCAGCTGTAGATAATTTTGATTTCTAAATAATGCTTTGTCTTCTCTAGAGACTTTACAGTGGCACAGTTGAACCAATTCAGTTTTGCCACTGTAAGATCTCCTGTGTAGCTGCACTATGCTGATGAGAGAGACCCCTCCCATCCACATAATTAAACCTTTGCAAAAGAGTGGCAGTCTCCAGGCCTGCCAATGCTGCTGACTTTCAGGGTTCACTCTGTTTTGGTATCAGGACAAAATCTGAGTTTTACTGTATGGACCACAAAAGCTTAGGAAACTTACTGAATGTATAGTCAACTTTACATCATCTAATGCAGGGCTACTCAACTTTGGAAACCCTGGGGGCCACCATGATACTCAGAGCACATGCTGGGACCGCATCTTAAGTGTGGTTGCATATACATGCAAATTTATATGCAAATATATGCAAATAGATTTTCACACAATGCCCCGGCACACTCGGCACCTCCTCCCTGGGAGCTAGAAAGGCCAACACACTGTACCCAGCTGTTCCAGCCAGCCCGTCCACTTGTGTCTTTCAATAATCACCCCGCCTGGGAGACGCCTCGCCATTGTGGAGCGTGTTGCCAGTAAAGGTCATGTTCAAAGGATCCCACCTGCGGGCCGAATCTTGAGCCCTGTGTAAACCCAAACTACATCGCGGGCTGCAAACAAACACGCTGCGGGCCACATGTGGCCCATGGGCTGCGTGTTGAGTAGCCCTGATCTAATGTAATTCTTAACACCATGTATTGTTTTATATCATAGCATTTCCACAAAAGAGGCAGTAACAAAGGTTAATTTATTTGTAACAGAATTTCTAGGCAGTATATCTCCTTTTTGCTCAGTTTCCTTCTTGGACAGTTCCTTTCCTTGATACTTGTAGATTGTAAATATATAGCCACATAAATCATTTTTGGCCAGCTATGTATATTTAGTTCTTTCTCATCTTTCCTTCTTAATCACTTGTTCAAGGTAAGTGCACAAAATATTAAATGGTCTGAGTATATGTCTCTATTCTTTGTGCTAGGATTATTTATCATTTGGGGATTCCTCTCCAGTAAACTTATGTGGTTCATAAGCAGTGTCAAATTTTTCCCATTTATTTTTGGAGGTAGCACTGAGCAAAGTATGAAAGGTTTTCCAGTGGCAGATCTGATACTCTCGATTGTGAGAACACTTCAAAGGAGCCATGAACATCCTGAGTAGATGAAAACTTCTAGCTTTTAAAAGCTGGAAAAATGAAGGTTTTCAAAGATTAATAGTATATATTTCCTATTGCCTGTCATGCAGATCGATATTATCTCATTGTTTCTTTGTGCTCCCCTTTCAATCTGTCTGTATGTATTCATCTGTTTCTCTTGTCTAATAACTTGATAGTAAGATCTTTAGGGCAAGCATTTGTTTTGTTCTGTTTGAACACAACAGGGTCCTGGTCTATGGCTGAATCTCCTATGGGTTACTACAGTATAACTGAAAAATAACAACATTCCACTGGGATGAAATGTGTAAAAATGATGGCACATTTCATATATAAAGAAATTATCAGCTTCAGTGCCCAAAACCCACCTAAATGTATGCTGTAAGTGAAGCCCACTGATTGACATTTTGTGATTTTTACTTAGTTTGCCCTACATAAGAAGCAGATTTTATTGGAGGAAATAATCAAATTGCATGAAAGATGCAGAAAACATGAAAAATGATGCAGCTGACAAGTCTTTTTGTTTGTAGCGAATGGGAAAAAAATCACTTTGAAAATATTTCCATCTAATTAGAGAAGCTGTGAATCATTTGGCCATGAAAAATTGAACAAAAGAAGAAATCACATATATGTTTCACAAAGCTCTAATGAAGTTCAAATGTTTGGGGGCAAAGGAGGAAAGAAACACTTTTCGGTTTTCATTTCTAACTGGGTCTTCAGGTTGGGTTATAAATTACTTAGGTTAGTGAAACACAAAAAGTTTGATGTTCCTATGCTTTAGGCAAAATATAAATGTGTTGTCTTAAATTAACCAAAAGAAATACATAGTTAATGAATCAGTACTTGAAAAGCATTGTTGCAAAATGTGTTGGGGCATGAAGGTTATCAGATAAAAAAGTATGGGAAGTGAAGAGTTCTATAACAAATGATTTAAGCTGATGATCCCTTGCTCTTTATATAGGACATTGTTACTCAGTTCAAAGGTGGTTCAGTACTTCTTGTATAAATTATCTCTTTCTTTTCAGCTAGCTGAGTGCTCCTGCTGCTGGACATAGCCGGAACCTCTGCAAGGGCACAGCTGTTCATGAAAGCATTAAGGTATCATCGTAGGATGATTTAGTGTCTTTTCTGCAAAAGAGAAGTACATTTGTCATACTAAAAGGAATTCAGGGGAGAACTTATTTCTGTGAATAAAATACTTTCTTGCTGAAAAACTAGTTTAGGTCTTTTGTGCATAAGGGACTATTTATTAATCTATAGCATTTGACTGGCACATATATCAATTTTTAGATTATTCTTCTACAGTGCTTGAAGAATGTTGGCTGAAAAAATGGAAAGTAAATCCAAAATATTCATCAATTATCCAGCAACATCAAGGCATTTTGAGTGAGCATGTCAAATACAGTATCTATTGTCCTTATGAATGACCCTTGATCAAATTAAATTCTACACAGAGGCTTGGGTTCAAAAGTTCTTGGTTTGAACAAAACACACATTGGAGAATGTGGGTGGTAGCTGAGCATGAGAAATTTCAGTATATATGATAGACCCATCTGTTAAACACATACATGTTGGTAAAACTTGCCTTTTCCCTTAAATTCCTCAGGGTGTGTCTAGACTACAGCGTTTTTTCGAAAAAAGTGGCCTTTTTTCGAAAAAACTTCCCCTGCATCTAGACTGCCACCACATTCTTTCGAAATTAAATTGAAAGAACGCAGTGGTTTTTTCGATGGCAGTAAACCTCATTTTACGAGGAAGAACGCCTTTTTTCGAAAGTGCTCTTTTGAAAAAAGGCGTTTTTGAATGCAAACAGGGCATTTTCAAAAGAGAGCCTGGGTGCTCTCTTTTGAAAAAGCGGCTCACTTTTTCAAAACAAGTGGTTGCAGTCTAGATGCTCTCTTTTGAAAGAAGCTTTTTCGAAAGATTCTTTCGAAAAAGCCTCTTTTGAAAGAGGCTTGTAGTCTAGATGTAGCCCCAGTGTGTGCACTACTCTTTCTATTTCATGGGAAGCTGAACTGAAATTCTGAAGCATTTACATTTTAAACGCATATATGGAAACTACAATCAGCCAATGGCCCCCAAGTATTGATTTTGATATGGAATTCAATTTATTATTCCTGTCTTCACATTTTCAATATGTGATATGCCACAGATTTTTGTCCTGATAGTGACAAACTATGTTGTATTCCTTGGGAAGAAAGCTGGAGAATCTGGCAGCTGGGGCTTTTGGCATCTGGGGAAACAACAGAGACAGTTACCAGTTAACAAGCGATTGATTACGTAAGGGCAGAGAGAATCAATAGTAGTTAGTATTGCAGCATCCATGCTGCATTGTGTTTGGTCTGTTTCCACAGGTCACAGACGGCATGTAGTGTGCATATGCTGAGGTAGAAGAAAAAGAAGTATTTTATTTATTTTGGCTAGAGTTGTGGTCTCAGACAATGCAGTCGCTGTGCTGCATAATGTTGGATGTTTTGCACATGATGTAGAAATATTTTTGGATATAAACTTTAAAAAATGAGATTTAATCTTTATCCAAACCATTCTGACAAACTCAGCGTCACTACAAATCTATTGGGTCGGCTAAACTCCCTTTGAGAACATTTCTAAACCATTTGCATTATTGCCCCTTTTCACCTCAAGAATCTAGTCAAAGTTTGGGACTCACACTGGATGATAATAGAATCTGGTGTTTTGGAGCTGCCAGGGGATGATGATGGAATCTGGTTCTTCCTTTGATTCAATCTTGTTTATTTACAAGGAATATGAAAAGTCTTGCATCTTGGAATGCAAAACAAAAGAATAGTTTCTTAGAGCTAGTCTAAACTACAGGTTGAACCTCCCTTGTCCGGCACCCTCAGGACTGGAGTGGTCCTGAACAAGGGAATTTGCCGGACCAGGAGAGGGCAGGCACCCAGGTTCTCCTGGGGCTCCCCTCCTGGCAGCTGCCCCAGGAGAACCCAAAGACCTGGCCTCCTGCAGCTCACCTGCCTGGGTCTGCTGCCCCCAGCCCACTCCTAGGGCTCTGCTCCCTGCTCTCAGCCCTGTGCGAGGTGGCAGCTGCTCTCAGGGCTCTCTACCCCCAGGTCACAGGCCCTGCACGCTGCTGCCACCTCCACTCCAACTTCAAACCAGCTCCACTCCCAGCTGCTCTCAACCTCTGTGGCTGGGGCTCTCTAGTCAGGCAACATCCATGGTCTGGCAGTCAGTTTTTAATACACAATGGACATTGACCCTCCTTCCTCAATCCCTTCAAGGAGTTAATAGAATTGCAGCTCTTTGACACATCTGTAGAGTGTCTTATTTTAACTTTTCAACTCAGTGCCAGTCTTTGAACCACTAATGATTACAAGTCAGCGGATCTTTAGGTTTTATTCTGATCTATGGGACGACTGGCTCCTGAGATGATCTGCTTATGGTAGTGCTAGGATCATTTTGAGTTTTGTACATCTTCTGATGAAGCATTTAGTGCTGGCCACTGATAATGATAGAAACGGTATAAGGGACTGACCATTGGTCTGTCCTAAAGTTACTGAAATATTCTCGAAAAAACAGCTGAATTATTTTTAGCATGACCATATTTTCCTATACTGAATACTAGATACTTGGTAAAATTACAGGTTGTACCTCCCTTTACTAGGACTCCCTGGTCTGGCAACATCTGTGGTCTGGCAGTGAGCAACCAGTGACAGCTGGAAATGAGATGGGGGTGAGAGCTGGTATGCAGTGCGGGCTGCACTGATAGATCAGCAGGGGAACCAATCAGTCCCTCATACTGCAGCTTTGCCCCACCACCAGCATTGCACTTCTACCCCCATCATTGGCCCTTGACCCCCCCCCCCCCCCCACTCAACCCTAGTGGGAGACAGAAAATACAAGACAATTTGCCCTTTTTAACAGAAAAAAGTGGTGACACTTTCAGGAGTGCTTAAATATGGGACTGTCCTTTAAAAACAGGACATCTGGTCACCCTCATTTTTTTTTTTAAATCTCACAAGTTCACACTGTGAGCTTTTTCCTTACCTTACCCTTGCAAGATATGTGAATGAATTAGCCTGAAACTGTGATAGCTCTGAAGCCACGTGTGATTGTTCATAACCTACATGTGGCTCTCTTCTCAGTCTTAGGTCATCACTCCATAGATACAGCAGCTGTCTCTAAAAAATGTGAAAAATTAAAACAATCATTTAGAGACACTTGGAAGGAAATGGATCAACTCTGTATATGTGATGGAAGCCAGTAAATGAAAGCTTTTGCTTTAATGCTTTAGCTCATTTGTGGAACAGCTGTTTTGATATCTGCATCAGTTTGTAACTTATGATAAATATGTTGCTGATCACCAGTATTGTTTTTTTTTAAAGAAGGCCTAAATGTAGGACCCCAAGTCCATATTTAGGCTCCTAAAGTGACCTGATTTCCAAAAGTAGGGAGCACAGATTAGCTGTTCTGGAGGAACAGCCAACTGCTCAGCACACGTGAGACTATCAGACCTCTTATTTAACTTTAGGCAAACATTTTTTAAAACTTTGGCTAGTGTTTCTCAGTTTTAAATGTGTTTAATTTTGTTATGAATCACGTTTGAAAACAAACTGCCCTTGTCAGTATGTGTTATGCAGCCTCTCTGTTCCTGATCCACAGAGTATTTGAGTAACCACAGGTTCATGCTGTATAGACTCATGTTTTGTTTTGTTTTTTAATTCTGGAGGCCCCCAATTGAATCTCAGGGCTCAGCCATGATGGTGGTTGTCATCTACCTTATGAGCACACCAAGGGTGTGTCTAAACTACACCCCTCTGTCGGCAGAGGGATGTAAATTAGACACATCGAAAGTGCAAATGAAGCCGGGATTTAAATATCTTGTGCTTCATTTGCATAATGGCGGCTGCTGCTTTTTTTCGAAATGGGGCTTTTTGAAAAAAAATGGCAGTTTAGACAGGGCATTTTTGACAGAAATGCCCCATTTCAAAAGATCCTGTACTCCTCAAAAAATGAGCAATGTGGTAGCCTCTATCTTTGCTGACACTATGGCCTGAAGTGGTGACTTTCAGAATCAGAAGCTTGAACAAAAGAGACAGTCTCTACCTCATCCACTGTGGATTAGGGCCAGAGGACACGTAACACATACTGACCAGTGGTTACACATACACAGCTTCTTTTGTGGAACTAGCAGATTGCTAGGTCTCCTCCAGGTTGGATCCGTGCCCTTCTATTGATTAGAATTAAGGACCATAGACAGAAATCTGGAACATGCCAAATCAAAACTTGTTTACTTCAATGAGATGTTGTGTCCATGCAGCATCTCCAGAAGGATCAAACAAGCTCTTCTCTAATAAGGGTATTCAAGCTTTGGGTCGCAGCTTGTAAGGGTAAGCCACTAGCTGGCCATGAGATGCTTTGTTTCCCTGAGCATCCACAGATACAGCCACTGTAGTTCCCAGTGGCTATGGTTTACCATTCCTAGCCAATGGGAGCTGCAGGAAGTGGTAGTCCAGCCCACACCACTTCTCGCAGCTCCCATTGGCTCGGAATGGTGTACCATGGCCACTAGGAGCTGTGAGCGGCCATACCTGTGGACACTCAGATAAACAAAGCACCTCATGGCCAGCTAGCAGCTTATCCATACAAGCCATGACCCAAAGTTTGAAAAACCCTGTTCTATAACATATTGCAAATGCACTAACAGAAGAGCAGTCTACTCACTATGAACAATGGGATGTGCTCCCCAAAATACCATACACTAGTGAGTAAAATGCAAATGCAGGGCATGACAGCAACCCCCAGCATTTAACTGTTACTCTGTAGTGTGACCCCTCTCCCACAGTGACAGAGTACAAACAAAAAAGAGAGAAAAGAGAATGAGATTCTGTCACACGGATTTACACACTGTTAGGGATCTGATCCTCAAGTAGGTGTTAAAGCAAAAAGAGTAAAGATCTGCCAACTTGACTTTGAAAAGACAGTTACAATAAAAATAAATTTAAACTGTGGTATTAATGTGCCCTTCCTCCCTTCAAAAGTTGAATACAATAGCTACTAAGAGAAAAATGTAACTGTTCCTTGGAACACAACAAGCTATTCATTTGCAAGTCCTTCAAAGATTCTAATTTGCTTATTGACCCCCCCCCCCCTTAGCTCTTCTAAGAAAAGTCTCCTTTTAGATCTACAGCCCAGGAAATATCTGAAGAACCACACCTATAGCTAATAATTTCAGCTCTAACCTCATCATCTTGCTGCTGATCTTCCACATCTTATTTGATCTATATTTTTTCTGCAGCATTCATAAATAATTTAAATAGTTGCTGCTTTTCTTTAATAGTTCAATACCAATCAAAAAAACTTAAAGAAAGGGGATACATGAAATAGCATAGAATAGTTGTTCATCTGAAAAGAAATCCAGTCTCAGATCCTAAAGATTTAATGAACCCTAACATAGATATTTCATATTTCTTCTTCTTTTGTCTGTGTTTTTTGATTCTTCTTAAAAAGTACTTCACCTAAATATTTGCTGTTTGTAAGCAATGCAGTAACTGCATTCTTGGGCACTTTTTTGTCTCTATATTTTATCATGTGCAGTGATGTGTAGTGCCTCTTGGTAAATTTCTGCTATCAAATTGAAAGAAAAGTTGATTTGATCTCCCTGTCTCTGGTAGGTTAAGCCACTGCCCTTGATGCAGTTCAAAGGCTTGTAAAAGAGTAGCTGGTGAAAAAGCAAACTATTACTTTGATCTCAACAATATAGTCAGTCAAAGACAATCATTTGACAGTTCTGATTCTGAAAGAATAATAGAATATTCAAAGAATACAGGCAAGCATTGTAGTTTGGAAGCCAAGTTTGCCTTCCCACTGGAATCCATGGGAAGGGCTGCAGGAACAAGTTGTGCCTAAATATGGACTTAGAAACCTAACTTGGAGCACTCATTTTTGAAAAACTGGCTGAGAGAAAGAGAGATCAAGTTAGTGGTGTTGCAGTATAATTCACATGGAAAGACTTTTTTGAGTGCACAGCAGATGGCACTGCTGAGACATAAGCTATTGTCTTCCTCAACATGTGACTTATAGCTCAATGCAAAATGCACAGGAATAGAACTTTACTTCCAGTCCTAGACTAGAAAAGGGGCATAACAAAGAGTGGAATTTTACTAAATTTAAATAGTGTGTCTTTAAATATTACATGGCAGTTAGGGAAAAGTAGGTCAAGTGCCATGCAGCTCAATAAAGGAAGGATGTTTCTGTGTGTTAAGTTTTAAATTTTCAGGATGTTCTTAAGCAATCAGAATGAATTTTTATTAAAGCTATAATATAGTAAAACTTGTTCATTATCTTAGCTACATCATGAATCTTAAATTATTCTTCAGAGATGATATTGTGTATAAAAGATCAAAATAGCAATAAATGAATGCTAGGTTAGTATACAAAAATCATATTCTGTACATACCTCATAGAAACCACATACATTCTTTTAGCTTTTCAATTGCTTTTTCTAGTTCCTTTGCCAGAGTGGCAGCACTGGAAACTGGAGTCCTTTCTTTTGTCCCCAGAATAGGTGAAAATCAATAACTGATTGCTTTGCAAGTTTATCCAAACTGTGCTGCTGCCTCCCCTGTTTTGGAGATGCACCTTCTCTAGAGAGTATTGTTCAGTCTCATGTATATCCTACCTTTGGCCTTTCTGCTAGGGTACCTAAGAAGGACAATGCCAATCATGATGGACTGTGAGTAGTTATTAATTGCAAGCATAGTTAACTTTCGGGCTTTTTTATGATTAGTCTACAAATTGGTCTGAATTAATAAAATTCCCAAGGTATACTACCTACAGAAAAATAACCTATTATGCCTGCATACTTTGAATGCATGTTAGAGCACCTAAAAGCAAAAAAAAATTGAAAGCAGCAATCTGGCATTATGTGAAACTACACAGATTACTCCAGACTTCAGGAATTCCAGTAGGGATGGACCTGAAGAAGAGGAAAGTCCAAGCAATCTTCTCAGAGATTTTTCCAGTCCCACTAATAAGAACAGGCAGAAGGCTGAAAATACTGGAGATGAACAGCTGGTTATGTAACTGTTGTGAAGTTTGACCATTTAGGTTTTGTGTAACACTAGGCCACTTTCTAAAGGGTGAGAGGACTGTCTGAACAGACTGCACCTCAGAAATAGGGGAGCTAATCTTCTGCATTGGAGACTAGCTGGAGCAAGTAGGAGGGAATTAAATTAACTAGAGAGGATGACAAAGGGGCAAATGGGTATAGGTGCTTAAACCTATTACTCATATTCTAGATGTCATGAACTCATCAGACATAAGTGGTATGTAAAGAGAATATTTTTATTCAGGTTTCCATACCAATGCTCAGAATTTTGGCAATAAGCAAGAAGAACTGAAAGTGTTCATAGATGAGAAGAATTGTACGTGATTGACATTAGTGAAATCTAGTGGGACTATTTGCTTTGGAATGAAATATTTTTGACAGGTAATTATTAGAGCAGGTCGAAAAATCTATTTTACTTCCACACAAGATTTGAACAATACACTTTCATTAAAGATATTTTAGCAAAACCATTCAAAATCAAATTAAAATGTTCATTTCATTTCATTTGAAACTGAAATGTTCCTTTTGTTATTAAAAAGGGGGTATTTGGAGATGCACTAATTTTGTTGTGTTTTTTAACTTTCCCATTTTTTTCCATTGCCAAATAAGGAAAAAGTTGAAAACAGAGATAGTGGGCAGAAACAAAACAAGATTTCTCCCCCCACCTCCCAGTTTTTAATTTTTTCCTCTGTGTTACCAGTGTAAAAAAAGGGAGAGAGAAGTGGAGAGGAAAAAAACAGATTGTTTCCCCTATATTCTCATTTTTCCTCTTTCTACTTGAAAAACAGGAGAAAAATTAAAAGGTGAAAGGATTACCACACCTTTTAAAAAATTGCTTCTGCATTTTTGACTGAAAATAGTGAGAAAGGGGAGGAAAGATTAAAAAAACCTAAGTAGGTATTTTCACATGATTTTAAAATGAATTTGTCAATTCTTTGTTTGAAAGTAACAATCATTTTCAATGGACCCTCATTTTTATACACACATGCACAAGTTGGATTTTTGACTAGCTCTACTAATCACACTCAGATTTTGATTTTAAGCACATTTAATAGACGATTCCTTTAAATTTTAACAAATAACCAGTTTAGCTTGGCCAATTTTTTCTTTAATTGGCTTCAATTCTTTTGTGCTCATATTCTTTCTGACTATCATTTCTTTAATTGTAGGCATTGCATGAAGCTGTTCAGATAAGACAATAGAAATGAAAGTAATACTCACCGTGTGGTCAGCATCACAGCTCAGGACAACTCCACCTGTATTACCCGCTCTGTGATCTCTTGAGGACACCCTCTCTAGGCTCCCAGCTCCTGAGCAGTCACCACTCTTGAACAGAGACCTGCATCTCTTTCCTACCTAATGCTGCACAGCTTATCGCCTACACCAAGAGTGGGCGACCTGTGACCTGTAGGCCACACATGGTTTATCAGGGCAAGAGTCTTATAGGGTATTATTAAGACAAAGTCCTTCCAACCTTTCCAAGGAAGGATTGGGTACAACCTTACACAGCATGAATGTCCTTCCTGTTCATTTGCTGTATCAGAAAGAAGCCCTGAGTCAATTTAAATGAAGGCTATTCATCCAAAAGGCTATTCATCCTTTCTTTAACTGTTGGTCTCTGGCTAATCTAGTTTGAAAATAGTATATGCCTCCCCAAAATGGGTGCCACACTCCAGCAGATCTCCACAGCAGGCCAGCAGAAGTCTGTAGCTTTGGCGAAGTGCCACGTGGACAGGGTGGGTGAGGAAAGTCCTAACCGGGCTCTCTGGCAGATGCACCAGATGGAGCAGAGGAAGCACCAATGCCTGGACCCTCTTTGTGACCACAGGACTGGAGGAGTTCTGGCTCTCTGCTTCAGGCTCACAGCCAAGGGAACTCTCACTTCCCATTCTAGGGCCTTGAAAGGGGGACAGAGCTTTTCCAGTCTTGGGACTGCTGTGAGAGGGGCACAGAAAGAAGCAAATAAGTTGTGGGGCCACAGAGGAAGAGTGGAATGAGTCAGACTATGGATGGAACAGGGATGGAACTATGGCGGGGGGAAGCAGCAGAATGGGTGTGGTACCACAGACAGAAAGGGTGGGAAGGGCCCACTTGCTTTAGCCCAGGGCCCCACAAAACCTGAATATGCCTTTACTTGTGACTATGATGTCTGAGTGCTCCAGAACTGCTGAAGTGTGAAACACAGGGCCCAGTGCTGCTGTAGTTAGAGGAAATTCTTCTTTAGTTTAGACACTGCTGGCTTCCATGCATTAGAGAAGGAAGCTCTGTGCAAAAAGACAGTGATGATTATGTCGCCCTATTTCACAGGCATGAATGACATCACCAGATCTTATTATTATGAACTATTTTATCACGCACTGGCAGAATACAGAGTGCTTTAAAACACAAAAGTAAGACACAGTCCTTGTTGCAGGTATTTTATTAAATCTATCTGAGACAGGGACAGAACACTTGACAGATTAATTATGCCTCAGGTGACTACAGAAGATGGTGATAGGTGTAATGTTGCAAAGTCCATTACTGCTAATATGGTTAGTGGAAGTGCATTTTGAGGCAGGATGGATTAAGAGGTAAAGGTGGTTTATATGATGCAGTTGAAAAGGGGGTGTAGTGGTGCTGTAGCCCACTCCATCAGGGAGAGGGCTTCAGACAAGCCAGAGGAGGTTTGCACAACCCTGGCCAATTAGGGCGGGTAGCAGTCATCCAATCAAGGCCAAGCTGGGCCCTATAAAAAGATGCAAGGTGCTCACTCTTGCTTCAGCTCTGGAGGTAGAGGGATCTATCTGCCTGTTATCATGGGAAACCTGGGACACAGCTGTGCTGGGGGAAGGCAGGATGCTCAGGCCTGAATAAATCCCAGGCTAAGGCCCAGCTATAAGGGTCCAGGAAGATACTAGGGGTGCAGAGGAGTGACCAGGGCAGAAAAAGGCAGAAGGTCCACACCCTCCTGCCAATGATGAGTGGCCATTTCAGACTGCAGATTGCCCTGGGAGCAGGGACTAGATGTCTGGCAGTGGGTCACTAAGGCAAGATGGGTATAGGGAATTGGGTTTCCCTTGGAGAGACTCCAGAGCATGGGGATGCTGCCAGGAGGCAATAACCTGAGGGAAGAGTCATGGTTTGGGAAGAATGTGGATTCTTCTGAGTGGAAGAGAATAGATAAAAAAGTAATATCAGGCAAGACTCCACCAGGAGAGGGCTTTCTGAGGCTGGACTGAGCTAACTCCTGGAGTGACCAGCAGGAGGTGTCATGCAGGTGAGTCAACCCTGTCACAGGGAGACACTTCTGAGCAAAAAGAGGGTGTCTTGGAAGAAAGCATGAAGAGGAGAGTCAGGAAAAGAATGCCAAGAAAAGGTGTAGAAGGAAAGCTTGGATAAACCAAGAGAATGTTCTCCTATTTATTTTGCATTACCTAACTGTTTTTATTGCCTAATTAAATCCAAGTGTAATAATTAGTTTATGAAATACTAATACCTTTTTCACTGTACTCACATTAGCTAATTTTGAGCATCAGTTAAGAGTTAGCATGTGACTTTGACTTGGTGGCTTATTTACAGTTGAAGCTTCTAACTGCTGACTACAAATACAGATTCAAAAGATACAATTAAAATAAGCTATTCTATGAGGGGGGAAGTCTTGTCAGATGGAGCCTAATTAATAATGGTCTTTGAAGGCTTGATAGTAGATCTGAGATGATTTGACTTTGTATCTTAATAAAAAATTGTTGGCAGTGTTGAGTCCCTTTGGTTGTTAAAAGATTGTTAATACTGTAACCTTTGAAAGGCAAGGCCACGCTGTTGCAAACAAGACACAAACAGAAGGAGAACTAGTCACAATACGTGGCCCATTTTTAAATGTTTCCATCTTGTAACTAGTTTGTCTTTTCATTCTGTGAACCAAAATAAGGCATTTCAACATTGTTCCTCAATTTAATGGTGAAGATATGAAGCAAGAAATAGGACTAAATGGATTTATTTACTCCTCAAAACCTCCTAAGATGAAAAGAAATCAGAGGAATTTTATGTATGTTACATGGGCATAAATTAATCTGCTGAGGGTACTTAGTTCTGTGGCCCACTGTTTTACCCCTCTGACTCAGCAAGTGTAAGCTTTGCTGGACATAAAATTGTCAGCTCTCTGTTGCACCAGTCCTTCTTCATCATTAGCAAACTCCCCAAGCCTCTTCTAAGCCAAATCTTGCTTGAGAAGTAACAATGAGTGCACTCCAGCTACTGAGCTCTTCAAGGGCAATGTACTGCGGAGAAATGTTAGTGAACATTTATGGATGTCTCTATCCAAAATCTTATAGCTTACAGTCTCCCCTTGTTTCAGGGTCAAATTCATCCCCTGAAGTACACTGTCTCCTCCAGTAGGCCTAACTCCACAAAAATTAGGTTGTGCCCTGCAGTGTTCAAATGTGATGTATCCTACTATAGTTTTATGAAAGGGGTGGTCAAGACAGCCTCTGCATGTCAGATCCAGCCCACCAAGCCAGTGGATCTGGCCTGCGGCCACCCTGCCACTTCCCCCACCCCAGGCCAACTGAGACCTGGGGACAGGGAAGCATGCAAAGTCTCCTCCCCTACCAGGGGTGTATGGCACCAGAGGGAATTGCTGGCTGTTCTCTCTAGCCACCACATGCCCCTGGCAGGATGGGGGTAGGGGGCAAGGGTCTTCGTTCCCCCTGCCTCCAGGCCATGCTTGACATAGGGGTGGATGGAGCATGCAAAGTCTCCTCTTGCTGCAGCACCTAGAGGAAACTGCCAGCTGTTTAAAAACAGCTGGCGATTCTCTCGAGGTGGCAGGGGGCAAAGACTTCACATGCTCCCCACCCCCCAGGCCAATCAGGATCTCTAGGCAAGGGAGCACAAGAAGTTTCCAGGCCCTGCCCCTTTTGGGGTTGCCCTGGCCTACTTCAGAAATTTATGAAGTGGCCCCCCTTTAATAATTCTTACCCACTCCTGTTTTATGATGTAAATGTTCTCTTTCTACATCCTCCACTCTCAACGAAGAGCCTACTGAATTCGGCCATATCTAATAGATGTTGGCCTCTTTCCTTTGCATGGAGAAAACCTGTTTATCAATTCACCCTGAGAAGCCTGGTTTAAACACCTTGTAGTCACCAACATTAAGCATGTCAGTGTGTCCATAACTGCCACACACATTCCGCAATGGTATTACTCACCATTGTGATGTTAGTTTTCAAATACCTCACAAAGCATACTGTTTACAAGTATCATTGGAGCAGTGTGTCGGGTGTGACGATAGTGGTGCCTGAGGTCACAGACAAAAGATGGTCAATGAACAGAGCAAAACTACAACAAAGAACCGCATAGGCAGTAGTAAAAATGAACACTTATGGGGTACATCTACACCGCAGAGGAAGATCAACAGCAGAAGCTTCGAAGCTGCTGCTGTTGATCTTCCAGGATTCAAATTAGCTGTCTAGTTAAGACAGCTAATTTGAAATGAGAGGGGCACTCTGGTCGATGCCGATAACCCTTCTTTCACAAGGAGTAAGGGAAGTCAAAGGAAGAGTGTTCTTCCTTCGACTTCCTGCAGTATAGACAGTGCTAAAAGTCGAGTTAGGCTACTTCGACTTCAGCTACACAGTTAACGTAGCTGAAGTTGTGTATCTTAATTCAACTTTGTCCCATAGTGTAATGTTCTTCATATAGTAAACTTTTTTTCAGGTAGTAAGGTGAACCTCAAACCAAGTGCTGTGTCCTACCCAAGCTTAGCAATCAGTTGTCAGGCAGAGCATGAGATACATACAAATGCTGGTTACTTGCATCCTACACATACACACTGTGTACTGCAGTAATATTAGTAAGTGATTAGTCACTGCATATTCAGATATGCTCTAACAAATTTGTCCTTGGTCGATGTGTACTAGTTGTGGAATTCTCCCTTGCCCCAAATCTCTCTCTCTCTCTCTCACACACATACTCACACAAATGCATGAACTGGCAGTGTTAATAGAAATAGATTCATTATACAGCTGGAAGGATTTAAATTTAGAATGGGGTGAGGCATATCATTTGACTCAGCAAGGGACAAGTAATTTGACTACACGCAGTTTATAGTGGAAGCTAGAAAGAGTGCTGCTACTGCATTTCTGGAAGAGCCCTGGAACTAGCAAGACTGCTTCAGTGAACCTGGGATATTTAGTTGGATACTAAAGACTTCTGTGCATGTGCTTGATTCATGAGCATTCCCCCTCTTTTGAATAACTGAAATGTCCCTGTTCCTACTGTTTCTCTTCCTGAATCTCATTTTATTTTAATACTGAAAATTTTGGAACAAATTCTATTCTGATACTTTGAGCAACTACTAGTGACTTCCTTGTGAATCACATCTGATGTCACAATTTGGGCCTTATGTGGCCAGATTCTCTTGTGTGCTAAACTTCACTTCTCATGCAGTTTAATAGGAGCTGTGGGTGCACGATCCTATGGATGAACCTAGTAATATCTGGACTAATCCCAGTTTTCATTTTAAAATGAAGAGTACATTTGTAGTCCTTTTCATTGTGAAGATGGTTACATTCTTGGGGCAATTATTTAATCTAAAATAGTTTCACAATGCTGCCAGAAAACAGAGAGCCTCGATCTGGGAGTTCCTTTTTTCCCTCAGTATTGAAAGTATCTCCAAAATAGTGAATGAATTTATATGCACTGGTACGCATCGTGTGCAATATTTAAGCATGAGAGAGTGAGTTAAGGATGATGTGAAACTGGATATTCTGTGTTAAACCCAGAAAAATAAGACTTTTCAGTAAAGTCAGATGACTCTTCACATTATGATAAAGCAACATTCATTCTTCAATTATCACTACATAGAGTTGCTACACAGCAACTTCTAACAGTTCAGATCCCATATGCCTTTACATTGTTGCCAGAGACAAATGTTACTGTGATAAATGTTCAGAGTTTTGTCTGCTGTGCCATCTGTTGCTGAAGGTACTGTGGTTAATTGGAGCACTGATTGGATCACAGAAAATCACTGTGGCAAAAGGGGAAAGTCTGCTCCTTGTGCATGTGCCTTGTTGGGATGGGGCAGCTTGCATGTTCTTATGATCCCAGGAGCTATGCCGGTTGCAGCTTAGTGCTTCTGGTAGGTTCAACCAAGCTGGAAATGTCAAGGGGGGGACTAAGCATGCACACCGATCCTCCAGGATTGGGGGCTTGGCTCAGGGCTAACAACCCTGACCAAGAAAAAGACTTTTGTCATGGAAACAGCAACAAAGAATTCCTTCTCAACTGTGTATGACCGGCCTCCAGAGTCACTTACAGTGACTTGTATGACTGCCAGTGGTAAAAGCAGAAATGAAGCTACTGACATGAAGATGGAAGTCCTGAGTGCCAAGATTAAGACCAGAATTGGATTCTGGAATGTACATATCATGTATGCAACAGGTAAGCTTGCACAGATTACTCATGAAATGAGACGATTCAAACTACATATTCTTGGTATCTGTGAGAGTAGATGGATTGGATCAGGAAGAATGAAGTCTAGTACTGGTGAAACAGTCCTTTTTTCCAGAAGGGATGATGATCAACACCATGAGGGAGTAGCTATCATCCTGAAGAAAGGAATAGAGAAATGTTTGCTGGAATGGAAACCAATCAACAGCAGACTGGTGAGAGCCAGAATGAAAGGTAGACATATAAACATTACATTAACCCAGTGTTATGCCCCAACAAATGGAAGTGAAGAAGAAAAGAAAGATGCTGTGAACAGCTTCATGCTGAAATAAAAACAGCATTACATCATGATCTTATATAATAGTCATGAGGGACTTGAACGCTGAAGTTGGGAAGGATAATACGCACAACGATAGAACCATGGGGAAACATGGGTGTGGTACCATGAATGAGAATGGAGAGAGGCTAGTGGAACTCTATACTTTACACAGTCTTGTCTTCGGAGGTATTCTCTTTCCTCACCACAAAATTCACAAGTTAACATGGTGCTCACCAAATGGTAGAGACAGTAATCAGATCGACCATCTGATGATCAATGGAACATGGAGACGCTCGTTACTAGATGTCAAGGTGAAAAGAGGGGCTGATGTCGGCAGTGATCACCATCTTGAGACAGCACTCATAAAGCTTAAGCTAAGAAGCATTGGTTGCAAGATACCCATAGAGAAACACACTGATGTAGAGAAGCTACAAGACCCCACAGTTAAGAATGCTTTTGTCCTTAAAGTAAAAAACAGATCTCAAGCACTACAAGATCTTGAAGAAGAAACTCACAGCATAGAAGAAATTAATAAGAAATGGGAAAAAATTACAATAATATATGCAGAGAGCAGCGAGGACTGTCTAGGTTTCAAACAGAAATAGAAGAAAAAAGTATGGACCATGCCAGACACATGGAAGGAATTGATAACAGATGTACCTTAAAGAAGAAACTCTCAGATGCTAAATCAGGAAGACTGAAAGACAGATAGCAGCAGCAATACAAGGACGCAGACCAGCAAGTTAAGAAATTGGTGAGAGCTGATAAGAGAGCTCATATGAGGAACTAGCAGCACAAGCTGAAGAAGCAGCTACTCGAAGAGAGCGAGGAAAGGTTTTTAAAATCACCAAGCTTGTCTGCAGTAAATATCATGCCAGTACAAGTGTCCCTGTCATGGACAAACAAAGAAATCTACTTACAACAGAGAGGGAACAAGAGTCTCATTGGGCAGAACACTTTCAGGAAGTTCTAAACAGGCCACCACCAGAAGAAGCCGATATTCTAGAAGTGGAAACAGACCTTGATATAAATACTGCTCCACCAAAAATGGAAGAAATTAGCATGGCGATAAGATCCTTCAAGAATGGTAAAGCTCTAGGACATAACCTCAATGCTGAATTGTTCAGGGCAGACCCAGAACTTACAGCCACTATTCTCCAACTGCTCTTTACAGCAATATGGGAAGGGAAGCAGGTGCCAGAGGACTGGACAAATGGAAGTACTGTTAAGATTCCCAAGAAGGGAGCACTCAATGACTGTAACGACTGGCATGGCATCACTCTTCTCAGTGCCAAGCAAGATCCTTGCTAAGATCATTATTCAGCAGATCGTAGACGCTGTTGACAAATCACTGAGGAAAGAACAAGCTGGCTTTCGCAAAGGAAAGGGGTGTGTAGATCAAATTTTTGTACCACGTAACATCATTGAGCAATGCATGGAATGGCAGAGGCAGTTGTTCAACTTCATTGATTTCGAAAAAGTCTTTGGCGTATTCTGAAAGCATATATAATACCACAACAACTATAACAGCTCACTAAGAGCTTTTATAACAATTTCACATGCAGCATAGGAAACAATGATCTACACTTCAAAGTTTAAGACTGGAGTAAGGCAGGGGTGCGTCATGTCTCCGATGCTCTTTAACTTAGTCAGAGACTGGGTTATGTGGCGTACAACAGAAGATGAGGCAAGAGGCATGAGATGGACCATCTTCTCCACATTAGAGGACCTTAATTTTGCTGATGACCTCGTGCTGCTCTCCCATATGCATCGTCATATGCAAGAGAAGACAAATCGACTCTGCATCTTTGGAAAACAGGTCGGACTAAGAGTTAGCCAGAAAAAGACAGAAGTCATGACTCTAAATATTGAGGCACCAGCACCAGTTAAGATTGATGGCCACGACCTACCTATCACAGAGAGCTTTACATAATTGGGTAGTATTGTCATGCAAGACGGAGGTGTCAGAAGCGATATCCAGAGCAGACTCAGTAAAGCCAGAAATGTCTTCATGAGTGCTATATGGAAGTCATCACAGTACAGCATCCATTTGTAGTCCCCTTACTAAAGGTGCCTCTGCTTATTTTCTGGGAAGACCCTGTGTGCTGCAATCCAGCCTTGCAGACTACAATTCCTATGAGCCCTTGGGAAAAACAGGAAGGAAGTGACTCTTGTGTGGGAGATCTAGAGTCTCTCCAGGTGCATGAGAAGAGAGGCCTAGAAGTCTGGGACTCTGCCCTTGGATTTTGGAACAGAAGGGGAGCCAGGCTGCTGTGAAGGAGTTTGATCCAGTCTAGGGGCTGTTAGAGTGCAGCTACAGACTGGGACTAGATGCCTGTGGAACTGGGATCTAGCAGGCTGCTTCTGATAGGCACAGCATGAGACTGTAAGTAATTGGGCATTTTTGGGAAAGTGCTGCCTGGGACAGAGCTGCTGCCTAGCTTGGACTCTCATACACACTGCCGACAGAGAATCTCCGTCACAGCTGCAGTTCTTCAAGCGCGCCCACGCAAGCAAGAGTCTGGGATTCTGAGTCCAGGGGTGTGCACACTCTGGGGTGGGATCAATATTGGCAGTGCAAATGCTAGATATATAAGTTCCAATTATTGCTGTGCACTTTGTTAATGTTAGTCATTGTTAATCTGTTAAACCCTGTTTATTTAAGTTAAGTAAAGATTGTTTATTTTAATATAATCTATTAGATGTATATGATTTGTAGTTGTTGTTCTGGAATTAGATCCAGATTATTGCTGGAATGAGTTTATTCCTGGAGGCTCTCAAGGCACACCAGTAAGTGTGTACAAGGCCAGCCAGGTGGAGGTACCGCCATTGTACATTCTTTATGAGCAAGGGACTGCAGCAAGGGGGTGGATAGGTTTTCCCCAACCAAACAACATCACCGCTGGGGTACTCAGGATCTCCTTTTATGTCAAGACCATCAGGCGCCCAGGCACACCGGTGAGTGTGACCTGCTCCTGTGTAACCCAGGGAGGAAAAAAGGGGTTACACGTTCTAAACTGAAGTTTTATCAGAGCTGTGTTTTATCAACATTATTATATGGATCAGAATGCTGACAGATGACAGAGTATGACCTCGATAAATTGTTGACTTTTCACACCTGAAGTCTTCAGTCTTCGTATTTTTGGGCCAAGAATAATTTCAAATCAGCACCTGCTTGCACAGTGCAAACAAGATGACATGGCTACCATCATTATGAAAAGACCCTGGAGATGGATTGGGCACATGCTCAGGAAAGATGGAAGCTCCATCACAAAGACTGCTGTGCGCTGGACCTCTGAAGGGGAGCGGAAATGAGGACTACCCAAAACAACATGGCGCCAGACTGTTGAAGTAGAAATGAAAAGCAGGAATCACACTTGGGGCACTATTGAGAGGTTGATCAGTGACAGAAGTGGAGCACCTTTGCTGCTGCTCTGTATGCCAGTGGGCGTGAAGGGCAATGATGATGATGATGAAGAGGGGAAAGTGACAGCTTCAATCAAAGACAATGGAAGTGTTGGACAACTCAGAGGTGCCAAGACTAAACATTTTGCAGGCCATCCTGTGGTTAAACAATAGATAAGAGAGCTCACATTTCAAATAATTTAAATGTTTTAGAAGAATTGATTACAGAATTAGTTAAGAGGAGTTGGAACCACTTCAAACTGTATTCTGCCTATTTCTCTAGATACTGACAGAACATCTATAAAGAATTTAAAAATAACAGAGTCTCTTTCCTTTCTTCCTTCTCACCCTGCAGAAAAAAATAAACTGAGTTTACAGATTTGTTGTTTGGTTATGAGCAAGACACAGTATGTTCCGTGCATGTGAATTGGATGTATTCAGGAAAATGAGGTTGAAAAAAATGAGTTAATTTGGTTAAGAATGTGTGATCGTCTGTGGTTAGTCTTTCTTGGGAGTATGACTCCCAAAATCTGCATCCATCTCCTCCGAACGGAGCTCTTGTCCTCACAAGCCTCCTCCTGTTTCAATGTTACAGTGGAATATAGTTATTATGGGAGGTCATAGCCTCAGACACAAGCTCTGGCATCTCCGATTGTTCCATCTCCCAGTGAGGGGCAGAGGAACCTTCAGGCTTATGCTGTCAACTAAGTTCTGCTGTGGAACTGTCAAAAGTACTCCTTTTCAAAGACATCAAGTGTTGATTTAAAGGGCATAAGGAAAAATTGATTAATTGTTAGATGGGTCTTCTGAATATGGATTATTTGTGTGGCCATTCTATGTTGTATTGGAAACTGAAAGTGAAACAAACAAATTGAATTTATTGATGAAATTCAGAAGCAAAAAAAGGGCCATGCTATAATATTGGTTTGATAATCTTCAAAGCCCGGTTAAATGTTTGCAATTAAGATTTTTCAGAAACCTGCAGGTGAATATGGCACATATTTCCACAATGTTGGCATATTATTTCAGTTAGCTTGTCCACTGTGGCAGAACTTTCTCTGGTCATTGCTTGCACTTTGGTTATCTGCGCAGAGTTTAGTATGGTTATGTTAGCTCCTATCAAATTGTTTGTTAAGCAAACTAACGAAAGCCTTAATAGTAAAAATAAAGACATATGTGGTAACTTGTCATGAAAACTGAAAAATATGTGATATTGGAACTAGCAGACATGATAAATTCCTTTATACTTTGAAGAATAAGTAATATTCAGAGGTCTTGAAATGGCTTCAGTGAAGCTTGTGTTTGACTCTGCTGAATTAATAACATATGCAAAAGTAAGTCAGATTCCTTTAAAACGGACATGATACTGACAAATATTCAAGGCAATATTGCAAATCTCATAATGTCATTCTTTAACTGAACATTATCTATTTTTCCAAAGTCTAGTCACTTTCCTTTTAAAGGTTTTATTTTGCATGTGAGACATCCGTTCAGATTATGAAATTGTATGAACAATATTAATTTAACATTCAATTTCAGCAAGGTGAAAATATACATCTTTGTCTGCTTTAATTATAATTAACTTATTTATCATACTTGAACCAGTAATAGCATATATCTAATGTACAAAAATAGCCATAACTTATTTATAGATGATATAATGTGCTGTATAATATAATGTCATTGCCATTCCTAATGTATCATGCGCTGAAAGAATTGAAATTCTCCTTTTTTGGGGGTGAGGGAAAATTATTGTAAAGACGTTATTGTGAAGAATGATTGTAAGGACATTCTACTTTACAAACCATGTTCTCTTCTCTATGTCTTTACATGTACAATCCTTGACATTATTTGATGTCTTGAAGTCAATTCAAAGATCTTCACTGGTCCCCATAACAGGATGGTGTGCCCCTTTAAGGTCCTGGGACCAGCCAACTCTGTTGAATAATCAGATGCATCTGAAAAGGGGATAGATGTTCTCTATGAAGATCCAGACTTGTCATTAAGGCTGAGGAAGCAGAATCAGCAGGCAGCACTCTGGGAGAGGCTGCCAGACTCTCTGGGAAACCACAGGAGCCTCCAAGGGAGAGGACTGGAAGCCAGCACTCAGGGTATGCCTACACTACAGAGTTTTTTCAGAAAAACTACCATTTTTCTGAAAAAATTTCAATTATGTCCGCACTGCGATCGCATTCTTCTGAAGGAAAATCGAAAGAATATTGGTTTTTCCAATATTGGTAATCCTCATTCTATGAGGCAGAAGCCTTTTCCAAAAGAGCTCTTTCAGAAAAAGGTATGTGTGGATGGGGAAGAGGGAGTTCTTTTGAAAGAAGAGGAAAAGGGAAGAAGCACAGGTGCCCTGGTGGCCACGCCATCCTTAGTAATCACAGCTGAAACGTGAGATAGCGTCCATTTAGTGTGGACACTATCTTTCAGTATAAGTTTTTCTGGAAGATCTCTTCTGGAAAAGCTTCTTCCGAAAGAAGCCTACAGTCTAGACATATCCTCAGTCATAAGAGCAGAGAAGATGTCACAGAGCCCCAGGAGTAGGGACAAAGAGAATGCTGAAGTGGTGCTGAGGAAATGGCAAAATTTGCTTTCTTATATTTAGTAAGCACATAGTGGGACTCTTGTTGAATGTCAGCATGGAAGAGGAACCTTAGTAGTGGCAGAAGATCCTCCGATTAAGATTCCTAATTGATTGGACATTGTCAGGTTTGGTCTTTGATTACTTTATTTTTTGACTTGAAAGACTCACATTTGTCTTAATAAAGAGCCTGAACAAGGATATTATTAAAATGACATTCTCAACAGCATGAGGAAGGGGAAACTGAGGCAGAGCACCAAATTGCCAAGTCTTGCTCACTGCAAAGGAGCATCACAACATAGGCTGCCTATTTTAGAAGGCCATCATAGTCTGACAGTATTCTTCCCGTTTTGTCGTCTTTGTTTTTTGGCAATCTGTGTTTTGTTTTTTGTCGTGTTTTTTTTAAAAGTACATAGGAGAATTTGATAGAATATATGGCAAATGCATCTGTTGTTTTGGGTAATTTTGTAGGATCCTCAGTCCATACAAAAGACTGCAATATCTAACATCATACCCACATCTCTATTGTGGCTCAAATGTAAAAGTTGTTTGCCATATCAACAGGAGACCACGTTTTCTAATGTATTTGTGAAAATGGGCCATTTGCAGAGGTGCACCAACATAGGCAGGAAAAAAATCCTCTCAAAAAATCCTACACAACACATGTCTTATTTCCAGCCCCAGCAGGTGATCACATGTTCCACTATGAAGAAAAAAAACCACACAACTAGAAAATACCTTGAGCTCAAACATACACATTTTCTCCTAAGTCTTCCCTTGGAGGCAACATCTCAGGTTCACCTCCCCACTAAATGCACATTTCAAGATCCCCAAGGATTTTGCTAGTACACAGGCAGAGAGTAGTAACATCCATGAAGTGGCCCTGTACCTTCACATAGCTCCCTTGCCTTCCCCATGCTCATAACAGCATGACTGCATCATAGTTATGCAGCAGATGGAGACTGAAATGAATACCACTTCTCAAACTGAGTTGAGGGTTAAACTGGCAGTAACTTTTGGGCAGATTTTTATTTATTTATTTATCCAACCTATCCCCAGGCACCCGCTATCCATTATCTTTCCCTCCCTTGGCTCTGTTGTCTTCCTCCATCTGACAACAGAGCACATAACACAGAAAAGGGCTACTGCAATATGATGGGGTAGTGAATAAAAGGATTGTTGTTTTCTCTTGAATTTGAAACACAGTTCCAGTGCATAGACTAGCATTGCCAGTCCTAGGTGTTCAAAAATCTTAAATCAGGCCCCAAAAATCAATAGTGGATTTAAAAACATGGTTTATATTCTTCGATGTATAACCGTTTTGGGACCTGGGGTCATTCACAGTGTATTTGGATCACATTTTTAAGCTTTGTCTAACAACCATGAGGGCTAGACATTTACTATTTTTTTTTTAAATAAAAGCCTAGATTCTCATGTAGTCCTAGGACTCCAGGAGCTGAAGCTTTAAGAAAAAAATTAAATTCCATCAGGCTATAACCATAAGAGTTGGCAACACTTATTTATAAATAGTTCCCTGTAGTCCTCATAATGTGTGAGAGTTGTATAAACATAAAAGAAGGTATGTTTCAAGCTTCTTAAGGAGTCACAAATATAAATAATGTATATTATTTCTGTGTACTGGAGAGTAGTATATGACCCAGTCTTGGGATAAGATACTCTAAGATAGGACTACTCTTGCCGTGTAATATTCCGATGCTTATCTAGGCCTTGATCAGAGGAAGGATTTCAAAATCTTGTATATGTGGGTTTTCTGTGTTTTCAAAATGAAGAAGAATGGCCTTGTGGTTAAGGAAGGTGACTGGTAGTGTTGTTTGTTCTGGGTTCTATCCTATACACTGCATGGCTGTAGAAAAGATTGTTGATGAAAATGCCAAAATATTTTCAAATGTCTTGGCCATAAATAATTTACGTTTTCACTGCTCTAAAGAGTAAGCTGAACATTTCAGGTATAAAGAGAATATCTTATATCTATCCTTACATTTACTAAAAATGTAAGTCTCCAAAGTAGAAATCAACGGAGAGCTAATGTACAAGAACTCTAAAAACATTGTTTATTAATGTTTTCATATACAGGCATGTTTCCTAATTGAAAACTATTTTAAAGAAAAATTAGTACCGCTTCATTTTAACACCAGACTTGCATAATCCAGAAACAAATTTCAAGTTTCATCTCCTAATCTGCCTTTTTTAGTATCATCTTGGAAAATCATACTGAGTTTACCTTAAACCCATGACTGTCTGAAATATCAAAAAATTGGAAAATGTCAGATAATTTCTCATCAACTTCTCTACATAACTCTGGTGGAAAACCACTGGTATAAAGGTCCTTCAAGGGGTACATAATTTCATCTAGATATTTGCCAAGTTTTACAACAGACTACATAAAACACACTAGTAAAGTCAGTTCCAAATAAAAGGTCATACAAACAATGAGCTGTCTTTACTGTTCTTATTTACTGTGCATTGAAATGTGAGTACAATACTTATATTACAGTTGATATCTTTTACAAGAAATAAGGAAGTAAGCAATTTTTCAATAATGAGGTGCTATGCCACTTGTATTTTTATGTCTTTTAAGAGAGATGTAACTGTTGGGAATACAAAACACATCAGACTCCTGAAAGGGGAATGGTAGTCTGGAGAGGTTGTGAGTCACTGCCCTACACCATGTATCAAGTTTCCTCCTTCAACTAGACAGTCCCTTTTTTCACTGACTGATTTATCTCTTTGTGTAGTGTTGGTTATAAAGGATGCTATTATAGAGAGACCCAATACTGTTATTGACTTTCTCAGACTGAAATGCTGTAGAGGTCCCAAGCTTATAAACTGATGCTATCCTGACTCAAGTCCTGTCCTGTGGCAACTTTGAATCAAAAGTGCTACCAACACTGTAAGACTGAATGGCTCAGTCTAACCACAGCATTATGTGTGGGTACATAGAGACACTGGCCCAATTTCATCCCTGAGAACTCGAATGAAGTTATGTTAAGTTTCTCTATTCTTGTTCTATTCCTATACTAGTCTATATTTCTATTGTGGTCTTTTTCTAACCTTGAATCTTTCATAAAGCTTTACCATAGTGTACAACATGGAACATAGATACCTGACTGTATAAAGTCCTTGTCTTCACACCATGAAAAGGCAATATAACAAAGAAAATATATATAACCAAGATATTTTTATAATATTTTGTATTACTGAGGGAGAGAAAAAAAGCTTGATTTCCTCTCCCTCCACTCCACATTCTTTCTAAACCTGACCTCTCCCACTGTTCCATTCACTGGTTAACAATTAATAGAAACAAATTTTTCACAGCTGTGTTGCTGTAACATCAATGCAGCAGAATTGGACGCATAAGAGAACCAAATAAGTACAAGAGTATTTTACATTTCTATCACATCTTTCTTGAATGGTAATCTCTTCTAAACAGGGAATATCTCTTTCATCTATGCATGTACAGCACCTACCACAATGAGGCTAGATTTTCCATAAATCAAATAATACATTGAAATACAAATAATCCTGCATGCACAAGTATCTTGATGCCTTACCAAGACGAATGGATTAAATTTCACACCATCTCCAAGATAAGTAAACAGTGTGGCAACAGTTTCAAAAGTGGACAGTGATGAGACACTTCAGTAGTCAAGTTCTCCATCCTTGGCCCTGATTTTCAGAGTGGATGATCTCCTGCAGCTCCCATTAACTTCAATAGAAGTTGTGAGTGCTTAGCACTTATTAAAATTGGGCCAGAGCCAGGCAATTCCTCTTTGGAGATTGAGGAGTGAAGACTGGCTGATTGTGAGATCAGCAGTACCATGATCAGTTCAGTGTGGAGAGCTTATTGTAGACTGGACTGAGGCCCAGGATCAGCCAGTGAAGACCAGGGATTGGCTGGTGGTAAGAGCTGGAGAGTCCTAGATAGGGTGCTGCCGGAACTTTGAGACAAAGCCCTGAGGTAAAGGCAAGGATGTTGCAGGACTAGGGGGAAATGGCTCAGGGACTGAGAATAGCAGTAAAACTTTAATGAATGGGACATAGCAGACAATTGCTATTTACAGAGTCTCTGGACTAGAACGCAGGCTATGTCCACACTTAGGCTTCTTTTGGAGATCTTCCGAAAAAAACTTCTTCCAAAAGAGAGCATCTACACAGCAAAAGCGCATCGAAAAAGCGATCTGCTTTTTCAAAAGATAGCATCCATTCAGTGCGGATGCTATCTCACATTTAAGCTGTGATTACTATGGATGGAGTGGCCACCAGGGCACTTATGCTTTTTCCTCTTTCCTCTTTTGAAAGAACTCCCTCTTCCCTGTCCACACAGGCCTTTTTCCAAAAGAGCTCTTTCAGAAAAAGGCTTCTTCCTCCTAGAAAGAGGTTTACCAATATCGGAAAAACCCCTCTGTCCTTTCGATTTTTTTTCAAAAGAACACGATTGCAGTGTGAATGTAAGTGATGTTTTTTCGGAAAAATGGCAATTTTTCCGAAAAAACTCTGCAGTGTAGACATACCTCCCAGAGTAGTGGGCAGACCTGGGTCCTTCCCAACCCCCTCCAAGTAGTTATTGAGGCAGGGGGAGAAAAAAAGCCTGGTCCTAAAGTAATCCAGAGGAAGGAGCTCTGGGATACCATCCCATGCTGGAGCAGGAAGAAGTAGCAGGAAGAAGTAGCAAGAGCATGCAAGCACATGCTCTGAGCCAAAAGAGGGCAAACCAGTTACAGTAAGATAAAAAACAGAACTGAATTGTAGCTGCTTTAAACTCCATTAATTACAATATTCACTGCAGCCTTCCTCATGTGTAAGTACGAACATCAAGATTAGCAAGGCCAGATGTTATGCAAGATGCTTTTCATTGGTGGTGTATTTGTATAATTATATGTTAATGCCTCATTTTCAGCTCAGAGCATTAGTTATGAAGTTTAGTATTAGTGATTCCAATTTGTATGTATTTCCTTCAACTCATCTCTTCTTCTATACTTCTTCCCAGTTTCAGTGCTTATAACAAATTCCTAGATGGATCATGATGGGTCATAATAATGCAGGCTTGCTCGTATCAACAGAAGTAGAAGCTGTTAACACCTTCCAAACAGCAGAAGTAGATTAGGTGATATTCATCGTGTGCATATTCTGCCTGCCTGCCTCATTGAGCTATGTGGTATATTGAACTTGTTCTGATAGGCATGGTCACATCAGTTGTACATGACTTAATGAGAATTACATAGGTAGCTGATGACACTAGATCTGGTTGCCCTTTGAAGAGAGAATGCCAATTTCGTTCTGGTCCCATTTTAAGTCAATGAACCCTTGCCCTCACCAATGGCTTCATTGAATAGTGACCTTTACAATAATGGTGTCATAGTAGTGCCCTTTCTACTGTAGCTCAGTAACAATCTAGCATATCTCTTCATAAATGTTGACTTTTAAATTAAATTTTGAATTTGGCACCACCAAAGTTTCTGTAGAATGTCATTCTATAAATCAAATGTGTAAGAGCAATGCTCATTCTATAAATAAAATCTGTGAAGGTTTCTGGTAAAATATTTTTCCAAACAGGGAACTAAAACTCCCAGAGATCATCAATGAAAGGTCCCTATTGAATAGCAAGTGCCACTGAAGATTATTTGTCAAGCAATATGACTAACATCACACTTTGATCTCATCTCATTGGGCTCCAGTTTATTTAATGTGTCACACTTTGTCTTGTATTTCACCTCAGCTGTTCATGTTTTAACATTTAAATGCCTTGCTTCTACTACATCTGATACTATAGTAGCACTGTAATCTGAGATTACTGTTAGGTGGCTTTCTTTTTATATAACTTTTGATGAGGAAGAGTTATTGTAAAGTTTGTCAACAAGATCAGCTTTAAAGTGTCTTGCATATTAATCTAATTTGTTTTCATTTGGAGTATTCAATTTCACTGTGAATGGAAATCTCATTGTAATTTAAGTAATAGAGCTTGTGACTCCCTCTGTACACTTAGGGTCTAATATTGTAATTGATGGGTTCATAGAGAATGCAGCTGTACATTCAATCAGATGCTGTCCTACATCAACAAACAAAATGCTCATTGACATCAATAACATGGGTGTCAACAGGAGCTCTTTTTCTAGATCATGAACAAGATATGCCTCTTATAGTAGAATATTTAACTTATTTTGAATAAGTTGACCAACCCAATTTCAGTCTTTTCATATTTTTCCTTTTATTCCATTTTAAATTAAAATGCAGATTTGTTCACCCACAGCAGAAGATAGTTACACACTGCTTAGATAAGAGATATCAAATCAGAGAAATTAAAGTGATCTGTTAACTAATTTGTATTTCTGCTGTAAGTCTGAGTGAGGCAGCCTTATCAGTTAAAATCATAACAGAAAAATAGCAATAAATGGATTTTCTTTTCCTCAGATACCTACTGATTCACAAAGCTCTTGTTGCATCTGTCAAATAATGCTGTTGAGAGAGCTCAGAGCATGAGCTGAAAAATAAAACATTTTTTATTTCAGAAATAAAAAATGTTAGAATATATTTTGAGTATACATGCCAAGGATAAATCACAGTATGCATCTGATCTTATACATATGTTCATATGTATGGGCCTGATCCTATACTTTTGTTCGGAGGGATTTTTTTTTAATTGTAAGCTCAGTAGTAAACCATAACCCCCACTCTAAAGCTTGTATAGAAAAGTGACAGGTGTTTCCACGCTTGGCTGTGGGAGCGCTGAGGATAGTTTATCAAGAAAATTGAAATGCATATGCCCTTTGCATGTGGTGTAATCTGTGCTAATCGCTATCCCGAGCTTGGGTGCTCACTAATTGGATGTTACACTAAATCAGACACAGTGAGTAGTGTTCCATGTAAGCTGAGTTTTTGGGCGGCCACCCAGGACTATGACAAATGACACCCAGCTGGTTAGCAGAACGCCCACAGCACCCACTGCCAGCAGCATGTTTCTACCCGCACATGCCTCATTGCACATAAAATTTATTCTGCGCATGGATGGCAAAAATTAGAGGGAACATTGACAGACAGGTTTTTCAACATTTACCTTTTGTTTTGGGCTTTTACCATTTTAACTTTTTTTCTCCGTTTCTTGGAGAATAACACTTATCAAGTCCTGTAACATGAAACAGTTAAAATAAAAACGACAAATTTTAACACAGACTTTCTGCTATTGAGACAGTTGAGACAGGCTGGTAACTCTGACTTGTAATGTTCTTATGAATGAACGACACTTCATAATAATGGGAGCAAGGACTTAATTATGTGCAATACTAGGCAAATAGAAATTAAGGGTGTATCACAAGCAAAGAATAAGGCTGTGTTTGCACAATACCTAACAGAATGGGGTCTAGGTACTATGGTAATACAAGTAATAATGTCATTTGAAACTAGTCCCACTGGTCCTACTCAGTGACTTCTCAGGATTACAGGGGCATTGATGGATAATAACCTTATTTATCCACATGCTGTCAAATGTAAAGTTATTGGCTAATGAAGCAGTTGACATTCATAATTTATGCAAGGAAGAGGTCCCAATCCTTCATGTATGAGAGAGATTTGGTTGGGGTATACTATAGGTTGTTATATTTCACTCAGTGGGAACCAAGAAAAACCTGGATAGATGAGTGGTAGATGAAATTCACTGACTAGAACTGGCAGAAACTACATTTTCCACAGAAAATTTGTGATTTTTAATTTTTTTTCTGTTACAAAAGAGCAAAACATTTCCCACAAAACAAAATTCTGACAACAAAATCACTTTCAATTGGGACATTTTGGTTTTGGTAATATTGAAATGCTTTGTTTTGATTTTGATATTTTATTTTTTATAACATTTTCCTAAAATAAAATTTCATATCTAAAAGTTGTTTTGAAACATTCCATTCTAAAAATGTCAAAACAGCATTTCAACTTCATCAAAATCCTTTTCCAATTTTTTCCTGAAATGAAATGTAAAAATCAACACATTTCTATAACAAGTTTTGCTTTTTATGAACTGGCATTTTCTGATAGAAAAAACATCGTTGGAAATTTTGCAACCAGCTTTACTGTTGGCAAATGCTGTATAATGTGCATTGGAAGGACTATTATGAATGGTTCTAAATTAACTGTAACCACTCAGGCAAAAAAGCCTGGATGTTCATATGGTCTAGCTCAAAGAAAATATCTGATCGATGTGGTAGTGTGGTCAAACCTGGGGCATCACACTTTAGGTGTAAAAGGTTGTTATAAAGAGACTAGTGAGCAATTACTCTCCATGTCCACTGACAGTGGGAAAAGAAATAATCAGTTTAGTTTGCACCAAGGGAGATTTATATTAGAAATTAGGAAAAGCTTTCGTACTTTAGGGATAGTGAGACACTGGAACAGATTAACGTGGGAGCTTGTGGAATCCCTGTCACTTTAGATTTTTAAGAACAGGTTAGACAAACATCTGTCAAGATCATCTAGGTACATTTAATTCTGCCTTAGCGTGTGTGTGGGATGGATCATTCAGGGACCTCCTGAGGCCGATGCTACATTTCTGTGAAAACAAACAAAACAAGTCTGTGGAAATTCAGATGGCTGCATCCCAGGTCCAAAGAAGTACTGAGCATCTGCAGCATTCATTAAACTCATCTGTAGATATGTGTGTGCTCAGCTCCTCTAAAAATCAAGCTTTTCTGCAGTGTAGTGGTAGATTTATATGAAGTGGGGTGCAGTCATTTACGGAGGCTAGATCATCTCAATTTCATGGATTGTTCTTGTTATCCTATATTTTGATTATTTAGTTAGAATTGATTGCTCAAGGTCATTCAGCAAATTAAAAACCTCATAATTAGAGAACCTAAAGGCTGTGACATGCATTCCCTTGCTTTAACCATTAGACCACCCAAATAAATAGTTTAACTAGGCTCCTAAGTAGAGACTGTGTTCAACGATCAGGTTGAAACAAGCCTGTTGGAAATTTCAGGGAGCGCTGATATTTAACACAGAGAGGTTTTGTTGGAGATGGCCCTTATATAAAATGAAACCTGTGCTAAGGTGCTGGTGTTTTGGGGTTGTTTCAAGTAAGAAAACAGATGACTGTCCAGACAGAAGTGTCACAGATAGTAATGGACTGAATTGTTTATGATTTTAAACTCTTATCAATGCCAGTTTATGTGGAACTTTTCCACAGTACCAATGATTATTAGATGTCTAACTTCCATTCACTTTGTCAATTTCCTATGTAGTTAGGCAATGTAAGCATTAGAACTGTTTATGGTTGCTCAGACAACTAAGCAAATGTGATGCTGCTGCAATTCTATTTGTTTCTTGTGAATTAGAAACAAACAGTTATCTTTGTTCTATTTTTGTGCACTAATATTATCAATAAGGTCAGCTGTAAGTCACAACACTGGAAGCTAAATGATCACTGCAGACTAGAAGGGGGAGTTCATACACTGGGGTTTTCTTTTGTTTTTGTTAGGGAGTCCTGTATATAAACAATATTATAAAACGGGGTGGGGAACATAAGGCCTAGGGGCTAGATGCAGCCCCCAGCTTACCTGGATCCAGACCCTGAGGCTTGGGGCTCTCCCTTCCCCACTGAGGGCCAGATTAGTGAGGGTTTAGTTGCTTCTCACTTGTGTGTGGCCCCCAACTGATTTTTCTGTGAATCAGTGGCCCCCGACCCAAAAGAAGGTTTCCCACCCCTGTTATAAAGAAATTTCTCAGGAAGGGATTATTGGCTATAATTCCTGTTGGTCTCTGATTAAGTGTAAATTCCAGTCTTGCATTAAATGTACTTAATATAGAACACTTGCAAATGGCACATAAAATTCAGTTCCATCTGTTTTTCAACGGTGCCATATGTATTATAGAATCATAATTTGCATAGCTATGATGCAATTTCAATTATAAATATCTATTCCAGGAGTGTATTAGTCAGGGATATATATGCAATTATCATTAGCATGCTATATGGAAGTAATTTGTATTTTTTATTTATTCTACAAAATGTAAATTTGGGTTATCCTGTGCATGTGTTAAAATGGGGCAAAAGTCAAAGTTTACTTTAAATGTTTTCTTTTGGGGCCCATTCCCACTTAGATGGAACACATGTATGTGGTTTGCATAGCGGCAGATGTGTGTTTGTGGGGAAAGGGATATTGTGGTGTTTGGGTAGTGGCAGCTGTGTTTCAGGTTGGAGAGGCAGCTTGGGAGACAGATTACACAATGTATGGGAGTGGGGGTCCTACAGCAGGGTGAGGTGGGCAGATGCAGAAATGTAGATGTTTGAAAATGGTTAATTATCATTTAATTTTTAAAAGTGTTTATGCCATACATAAATATGATTGAAAATTATGTTCCTTACATCATGCATACACCAAGCCAATACACAAGTGTGATGTAGAAGAAAGTTGTTAAATATATTAACAGTTATACATGAAAACCCAATATGCATAAGCACATAGATTTATGGGAAAACTATGTACTGAACTGAAGGACATAGCGTCCAGTCTTGTCTCTTGGGCACAATAATACAACAGATTTTTTTTTAAATAAAGAAACCATTGCTGCTCATGTGGAGCCAACCCTTGATTGAGCATGGAGTCTGAATCATGGCTCTCAACCGTAAAAAGACACCTTTGGATCACTGTCAAATCTCATTATTTGGCTTGTATAGTACTTCCTGCCTATTTTACAGTAAATGTTAAATACTATTTTTAAAAATGTGTAAATTACCTATACCACATGCGATGACGGGCAAAACATTTAAAACTGTTACTAATACATCTCTGATCAGCAAATCTTAGAAGACCAAATGTTAACAAATTGCAAAAACGCCCGCACAAAAGCTAAAATAAAATAAGGAAAGAAAACAAACAAGCAAAAATATTAGACTGAAATAACCAGATGCTAGAGAAAATAACTGGGCCTACACTGGCTCAGTGAGGTGGGGGAAGCTTGCTTTGTCACTGCTGTTGCTGTGTGAATTTTAATGGGTCTAAAATGAAACCCCAAAGCCTCGTGACAATGGTAGATAATCACAGAAAGAAATACTTTCTTTTAACATTGATTTAAGAACTTTGTTAGATTATGGAAAATTGTATTTTCCCTAAAATTACACTGTCATGATGCAAACCTCACAGGCCAGGGAGCTGATCGAGCTGATGTGCTTCTTCAGCCAGTGGGGTCGGGCCGGTGGATTTTTGTTTACTTCAGGTGATGGCAAGAGATTCCAGTGCAAGGACGTAGTTGTGACCAGGGCAGGGGGGTGGGCGAGGCAGGATTCCAGTGCAAGGGCACAGATGTTAGTGGGGGGACACCTAAGCAGGAGGACATGGGGGTGTCAAGGTGAGTATTCAGTTTCATGTCTTTTGTAGGATCCTGGTCTCTGCCTGAGCTCCTGGAAACAGGGGGAAGACACTATTAAATTGCTTGTGCTGTATTGCCAACCCCAAGCATTCAAAACTCATGAATCAGCTGCCCCACCCCACAAAAAGAGAATGATTTCTTGCAATCACAGATAAAAATATACTTGGGGATCTTTTTATTTGGCATCTGGTGTTTGAGGTCTTTGGTTGAACTTGGGGCATGTTTCCTAGCTTTTCTCCACAAACCATGAGACCTAAAGTCTTCCTTTAAAAAAAAAAGTCTGGGATTCTCTTCTAATACCATGCACCAACAAAGAATCATAATCTATTAAGTCAGAGTGATTACAGAGTGGTGGATGAGGCATCAAGTAGTGAAATTCCCAGATCTGGCTTAATTCTAACAAACTTGCTGGGGCTTTTCAGGAAAAAATAAAGTGCATGAATTATCAGGAGGCTTGTGATCAAATCAGGAGAGTTGGCATCACGGATAGCTAGTCAGTTTCACAACACGAATTAATAGTTTCACAGCTTGCATCTATGACTTTGCACACACCTTTCCTGGGCCACAGGGATGTGCTGGCAGAAGCATGGAGCTAGCAGCAGGAAGCCACTCTAGCCCCACTGTATTGCTGGTGGTGGTAGCAGGGGCCTCCAGGAGGTTTTAAATCACCCAGGAGCTGCAGAAAGGGGCATGGATTGTATTGGGAGGGAGTGTGTGGGCCAGTAAGAGGAGCTGGGAGATGCGGAGGGGAGAGGAGAATGCCCAGAAACCCCTTCCCCCCCACCCCAGACCCCTGCAAGAGGGCAGTGCCTGCTGGCTTGCTAGGAGAATTTGAGGACTGGCACTGCCCCTAAAGTAAACTGAATTTGAGACTGCTGGCCTAGAACTTTCTCCACCTCTCTTCTGTCCATCATTGGGATATATATTTAAATAAGACATACATGTATCCTCACATAATATATTTGAGCTATGACTGTGGGTATGGAGTTGGGATAAAAATTGAAGAGGAGGAGAGGCACAGAACTTGAATGACTGTGTAGTGTGAATTAATTGGGGAAAAAAATCCTGTGATGTTAGTGCTGCCTACTCTTGTGAATTTATCAAGAATTTCACATTGTTTGATATTTTTCTTAGAGCCCTAGCCTTTGGAATCATGTTTTTATATGAGCAATTCAGATTTTATTTTTAACAAAATAAGTTTCTAGTACTCCCAGTTGTAAAGAACACTTGAAATTGTGAACCCTAAAGGCTGAACAACCAGAAGGCAAATACAAAGAACTATTATTTTAAAAACCCATTGCAAATTTTGAATTCTTGTAGTTGGCAGACCTGTGCTTCTCCTGCAAACTCTACTCACTTGAGATCAGTGGCACAGTTTTTTTTTTAAAGGCAGATAATCGAACATAAATTCCATATTTCCAAATGAGAAACAGGTGAACTCAGCTTACTTGCATTTACCCTCGACTACATTATTGTTTGAGATACCAAAATGAGGCACTGCTCACAGCATATTTTACAGATGTTCAAGTAAGATTGACAGTTTTGGTTGGAACCTCTGCTGTTTGGACCCTGTCAAGGAGAGGAGGAAGCCTCCCAGCTGGGGAAATGGTAGTGCAGCGAAGTGCCGGTTTGGGAGTGGCGGGGGTGCCAGGTAAGCACCACAACCTGATCCCCCTCACTCACTCTCCTTCCTTCCCTCCCAGACCCTGCACCCCCAAGCCAAGTGCCCTTCATTATGGTCTGGAGAATTCCATAATCCGGCATAGCCTATTTCTCAAGGCTGCCAGATTAAAGAGGTTCAAGTGTATTAATCTTTAAATCCTGGAGACTCCAGGAAAATCCTGAAGGGTTAGCAATCCTACATTGCTGTCAGTGGGCCTGCCCTGTGTGGAAAGAATTTTGTAACATGCACCAATATGGAGATGATGTGTGACACGTAATGTCCGTATTGATACACTTCACAAAACTCATTCTGCACATGGATCTATCTATCTATCAGGTATGGATAGACATCTATCAGGGATGGTCTAGACCACTGTTTCTCAACCAGTGGTACGAGTACTCTTAGGGGTACTCAAGAGAAGTCTGGGGGGTAGGTCAACACAACTGAAATTTGGAGAAAACTGAATTTTTGCTTTGTTTTACACCACTTTATTATTTTTGTACTTTTTATATCCAAAAGTTTCATTGCCCGCCCGGTTACGATTAAGTTGTTAAAACAAAATGTGTTGCAATGGTAGAAAAAAAATTTGTGTCTGAAAACTGTAGGTACTGGGGGTACTTACATTTTTTTAAAAAAAGGGGTACTTTATAAAAAAAAGGTTGAGAAACATTGGTCTAGACAGTGCTTGGTCCTGCCGTGAAGGCAGGGGACTGGACTCGATGATCTCTTGAGGTCCCTTCCAGTTCTAGTGTTCTATGATTCTATGGATGTGTGGTGGGGGTGGGCCAAGCAGTTAAGTGTGTGGGAAGAGGACTCAGGGCTGGGACAGAGGGCTGGTGTGTGTGTGGGGGGGGGAGTGAGGACTCTTGCTGGTGATGTGTGGGTTGTGGGGTGGGGCAAGGGATGCAAAGTTTGGGGTGTAGGAGGCAGCTCAGGGCTGGGGTGTAGTGGAGAATGAGTTCTCCAAATGGGGGTATGGGCTTTAGAGTGGGGCAGGGGTAGGGTTGCCAGATGGTTTCAATAAAAATACCAGACACACTTGACATTACATCACAATCTACATTACATCTCATTTAGAAAATACCGGCCATTTCTATTTTCTCATTTATATTTTCTCAATTTGTGTCCCGAACAGAAAGCTCAAATACTGGACTGTCCGGTTCAAAAGGGGATACCTGGCAACCTTAGGCAGGGGATGAAGGATTTGGAGGGAGTACAGGCTGCTCCAGGGAGAGAGGACTAACCCTAGCCTTCTCTCACTGCAGAAGCTCTGAGCCAGGTGAGAAGTGCCTCTCTATGGGTGGAGCAGCTCCAGAGGGGCCTGGCTGGGGAAGGGTGCCACTCCATGGCCCTGGCATGTCCAGGTGGGGACTGTGGAAGGGGAACCTCTCCCCCAGCCATGACAGGTCCATGTGGGGGCTGGGCTGTGGCCAGAAGAGGGGCAGTTCTTCCCCAGCCATGGCAAGTCTGGGTCAGCTCCATGCTGGAGCTGGCGGGCTGCAGCACCTCTCCCCATTGCAACCCAGAGCCCTGCATGGAAGTTAATAGCAGTTGCCTGGCCACATAGCTTAGAGGGAATCTAGCTGCCAGGTTTCCTTGTCAATTTCATGTATCCAGAAATTGACAAGACAGTCAACAGCTGATATAAGTTAACACAGTATTTACACAGACACTGCATCACTTACAAGGCTCTAGTATGTATACTGATATAATTAGGTTGACAAAGCTGTTGTAGTGTAGACTAGGCCAACAACTAGGGAGTTGGTTGTTGCTGAAGAGTAAAAGGGAGGCCAGGAGCACTAGAAGAGAGGAAGGAAGGTAGAAGGAATGACTGGGTAGGAATTCCTTCCAGGAGAGGATGGGTAATAACACTGAGTAAAAACTCAACTGCTGCCCTGGAAGAGAAGGGTGAAGAGGACACTCAGGGTACATCTACACAGCATCATAACTGTTATTCTGAAATAACATAGTCCCTGTCTACACACAAGCGGTTATTTCAACAAAATGTCAAAATAATGTCCAGCTGGAGGATTTCTTACTCGAGTTCCTGAAACCCTCATTTTATGAGGTTAAAAGATAGTTGGAGGAAGAGTGCTTGTTCTCAGACTTACTGCTGTGTAGACAGCATCAAAAGCTGAAATAAGCTATTTCAACTTAAGCTACGCAATTAACATAGCTCAAGCTGCCTAGCTTATTTCTGATTTAGCCCTGCTGTGTAGACATACCCTGACACTAGTGACTGGATAGTGAGGGGAGAGAGCAGAAGTCCTGTTGCTTCTCTTGGACAGAGTAAGTAGGTGGAGGAATTGGAAAGGAAGGGGCAAGGATGTAATTAGGGATTGTGACTAGGGTTGCCAGGTGTCCAGTTTTGAACCGGACAGTCCAGTATTTGAGCTTTCTGTCCAGGAAACAAACTGAGAAAATATAAATGTCTGGTATTTTCTAAATAAGATGTAATGTAGATTGTGATGTAATGTCAAGTGTGTCTGGTATTTCTGTTGAAACCATCTGGCAACCCTAATTGTGACAGACGGGGTACTGCTGCCAGGGCCCAAGGAGGAGGAGGAATGTAAGAACACTAGTGATTAGAGGAGGAGAGGTATTAGCTTGGGGAGGGTGGATAGTATATTGTGCTTGTACAGTGTCCAGGAGAATGAGGTCCTGATCCGTAACTGATCTCTGGCACCGTGACAGTAGAATAAGACCTATTAACACTAGTGGTTAGATGGGAACAGCTTCTGAGGCTCAAGAGAAGGAGGGACCCGAGTGGGAGGGAGCCCAGCAACCCTTGCCCGTAGTTGAGCAAGTTGCTGCTGTGATAACTGGTGAAGAAGGAGGAGAGGAGTGGCGAAGGAGGAAAGGCAGTAGTAGTAGAGAGTTGGGGTGGAGGGAAGACAGTGCCGCCGCTTACTGGCTGAGGAGAGGGGAGGGGAGGGGGGATGAGGGCAGTGGCGGCGGCGGCGGCCGGGGGAGGCAGAGGAGGGCGGAGCAGGGCCCTGGTGCGGGGTGGGAGCCGAGCAGGCCGGGGGCTGGCTGTGGTGCTGGGCGGGCCGGGCTACCAGCCGAGGGCGGAGCTGGCGGCACATTCCAGGGCCCGGGCCGGGCTGGGCGGCAGCTGCAGCAGCCGGGCCTGAGCGGCTCTTTCCCTCCCCGCGCTCCCCTGGGCGGCCAGTCCGCGTCGCGCTCCCCGCGCCCGCGTCCTCGTCCTCCCCGGCTCCGGGCCCGGCCCCTGCCTCTCCGCTGCCAGCGCCGCCTGCAGTCGCTGCTCCGCGCCGGGGGGAGGCGGGCAGCGGCGCCGGGCCGGGGCCATGACCGTGGAGCAGAACGTGCTGCAGCAGCAGAGCAAAGCCCAGAAGGTAGGGAGCGCGCCGCCCGGGGGAAGCCTCCTGCGGCCGCCGGGCTACGCGAGGGCCCGGCTTGGGCGCCCGGCGGGGCGGGGGATCCGCGCGGCCGCTTGGCGCTGTGACCTTAGCGGGGGGCCGGCTGGGCGGTGGCGAGGCAGCAGGCTGGAGGCCGGGGCGCGGGGTGCGGAGTGCTTCCTGGGCTGGGTGCTGGCTGGGGGCCCTGTGGGCTGGGGTCCGTGGCGGTGGCTGCTGTGTATGTCTTGCACCATGTCTCTCTTCCACTAGGTTCTGTAACCTGCCCCGCCCCATTAATTTTTCTCCCTCACCAGGACAGACGTGGGGTGTAGCCATTCACCCAGCGCCCACTGTAAACAATTCGCCCCTTCCGTTTCCACAGCCCGTTTTTTCTCTGCCCTCCCGTGCACTTCCTCCCCCCAATCAGTCAACGTTTCCCTCTGTCCTCTCCAGTCCTTCCCTGGGAAGATTTTTAGAGTAGATTCCCCCCCCCCCCCCCCCGGGCCTTTACAGTTCTGGAGCGTTTTCCTCTTGCATGTTGATTGAACATGAAAGTTACGAACAAAAAACGGTTTAATTACCTACTGTTGTGAAATCAACACATTGCAGTGAGTGGATCAGTGTGCTGTGGAGCATGCTTTTATAGTAATTGAGGTACCATTTGTTTTGCCTGAGGAGAAGTGGAGAGGGGACCGGTACAATAACTTTTGACTTCCTCTATGTAGATGTAGTGAGAATGTACAGATTCCATCAGGATGTGCTCAAATGAAGAGAAGTCCTTAAATATCCTGTAATACACATGTAAAAGAACAGGTGCTTGTGCTGCACCTCTAGTAAAATCACCTCCCACTATCATTGTGCAGCATGCTCTGGAGTGCAAGGTCATGTTGCTTTCATTCACTTGAAAGGTGACTGTGTTTAAGTGGTTGTACAGGTATGCAGGGCCCAATCTTGAAACTAGCTCATGAAAGGTCCTGTTGAGCTCATGGGATTCTTAGCGAAGAGAAAAAAAAAATCACATGACTAAGGATTATAGAATAGGGCCCATATTTTATATCATGTGCCTTCTTTCTCCTCAGAGAATTATGTACTGTGCTTTGTAACATATGGGATTAAAGGTATTTTGTACATGTAAAATGCAAATACACTAGTGATATCAATAGATATTTAAAAAGTGGATGCTATTGTGAGCATGTAACAGTGGAGTAATGATTGTAAAATATATTTGGCTGTCTTATTGCATTTGAAGTTGTATATGTAATGACTTTGTCAGTTACATTTTTCTAGTTGTATTTGGGGCTCATGGTGATGTGAAACCTTTGAACTCTGTCACTGCTGAAAATCAGTACTGTCTGGTATTTTTCATTGGCTAACATGAAATGAGTCCACTGTTGACACAACAGACCTTACAGTGACACAGATGTACCATTGCAGTTGCAGTGTTTTAAGGTCTCCTGTGTCTCTACACTGACAGGAGAGAGCTGTCAACATAATAACACTATGCCCAACAAGTGGCAACAATGTTGGCGGGAGAGCATCTTCCACCAGTGTAGTGCAGACCACACTGGTGCTTCTGTCGGTGAAACTTGTGTCCATCAGGGTTGTGGGTTTTTTTCACATCCCTCGACCAGCAAAAGCTTCACTGAAAAAAAAATGCTATGGTAGATGATGTCTTAAGTGCCTTTGCTATTAGGTCTGATCTACTTTTTTTCCCCCCATTGTCACTGTAACTTTTATCTGTTGGAGTGAGGCTGTACTTAACCAAAATTGTCATACCAGTAAAACTCTGGTATGCATGTGGCTGAGTATAAAAGTGTGTACTGGTATTGTTCACCTTCCTGTATGGACAGGGCCTGGGAACCGGGGGGGAGGGGGAAAGGTGATGGCAAAGGGGGCAACTGCCCCGTGGCATGGTACTCCTGGCCACCATTGCTACTGTAGTGATGGCTGGAGCCCTGGGTCCTTTAACGTGCTGCCAGACCCCCATGCACAGTACTCTGGGCAGTGCTCAGTGCTGTCTGGGGTAGGTGCGGTGCACTCTGGGCTAGAGATGTAATAGTATAGTGGATTAATGGATAAGCAAAAGCTTGTTGTTTAATGCTATAGACTACACTCATTCTCCCCCCGCTTCCCTCCCCAGGCCAGTAAATTTTTTAGCAGGTTTCTCCAGCAGCCTGGCTCAGTCCTGGCTCTCACTGGGTTCTGGACCTCCCCCACTGCGGCTCTGCATTTAAAGTGTATTAGGAGCCGGGTGGGAAGGTAGTCCGGCTCAGTTCCGGCTTTTACTGGGTTCGGGAGCTCAGACTCTTTCCTCCTCCCTCCCCCGCACCTCCGCCACAGGAGCTGCTGCCCCACCCTGTGCTGCTGCCTCTATAACAGAGGCAGCAATATGGGGTGACAGGCAGTCAGTCTGTGAGGAGAGCTGGTTTTTAAATTGGCTCCCCTCGTGGATCAGCTTCTGCCTGGCATCCCACGCTGCCACCTCTCATACAGAGGCAACAGTGTGGAGTGACAGGGAGCTTCTCGGGAGTGAGGCCAAAGCACACTGGCTGGCGGCCCCACCCTTGGGGACTATAGAATAGTCAAGTAACTGATAAAAATTCATGAGGTTAATCGACTATTAAATTAACTGATATTTAACATCCCTGTTCTGGGCGACGCTGAGGCTGCCTGGGGAAAGCTAGCACCAGTTCTGCCCCTTCTGCCCAAGATCCCAATCCTTCTGGGGGGTGTGGAGCCGGCCCTCCCGCTTTGCCCACTCTGTGGACCCCACTGTATTTGGAAATAACTGTACCAGTAGGTCCTTACTGGGGGGTTATGCGGCTTTTACTATATTGGTATAGTTATTGCAGTACAATTTTTTTTTAGTTTTGGAGAAGCCAGGGCAGGCAAAATATGGCCCATGGGCTGGATCTGGCCTGCCAAACAGCCACATCAGGCCTACCACAGTACTTTGGGCTGTTGATGTCCTGTAGCCCAGCAGGATCCTCGTGTAGGTTTCTTGCCTGCCATGTCTCCACATGCCCCAGCAGCCAGTTGCTTTGAGCGGCCAGCGATTTGTTGGTCTGTGGCACACCCCTTGGAGAGATGTCTGTGTTTTCCTGTCCCCACAGCATGATCCTCACGGCTCCTGTTGGCTGGAAAACAGCTAATAGGAGCTCCCTGGACTGTGCTTGCACATGTATGCAGCGCATGGAGATCCCTCCAAAGTGCATGTCATGAACAGACATACATGCTGACCTCAGCAGCTGATCACTTGGAGTGGCATGTAGAGATGCAGTAGGCAGAGAGCCTGCCTAAGGGTCCTGCTGGTATCCCTCCTGCACCCCAACTCCCTGCCCCATGTTACAACCCAAACTCTGTCCACCCCCTCCTGTAGGCATGTAAAATCCCATTTAAAATGTTTACTGGTTAAGTGTAACCAGATAACCAGGATCCCCGGGAGTGTGGTGCTTGTGTGACTAGAAGGGACTGCTCTGGCCAGGTTGGGCCCGTTTTGTTGCACTGTGGCTGCCGGGGGGGAAGGTGCTCCAGTCCAGCAGGCCCCATTGGCTAATCACTTACCCAGTAAGCATCACTGGCGAGGGTGATGGTTGCCAAGTAACTGGTTAGCTCTTTACACCCCTGCCCCTGGTCACAAGTTCCTGTGAGGCGCTGCACTCCCCCTTACTCACCTTCTCCAGGTCAGAATCCGCTCCTGCACCTTTCCCCTCTCCCAGATCCTGCACCCCTCAATTAATACAGTAAAACCTGTGTTATCCGGCATACCGGTAACCTAAAAATTCTGGTTATCGGGGGGGGGGGGCATGGGAGCTGTGCGATGGCTGGGATGTGGCCTGCTAGGGGGGGCCGTGAGCCTTGGGGAAAGGGTGGAAGCCGGGGGTTGGGAGGCAGAAATGGCGGGGGCAGCCTGCCGGGGGGGGGGGAGGGGAGGGAGAGCTGAGGTGCGGAGCCGACTGGGAGCTGGCCTGCCTGGAGTGTCAGGAGCTGTGGGAGGAGCTGAGATACTTGCTGCTTGCTTCTGGCTGCCATTCGCCCCTCCCCCAGGTATGTGCTGCACACTTGTCTGAGGAGCGGCCCAGCACTTAAAGGGCCAGTTTCCTTTTCCTTTTTTTTGGTTTTGTTTTGCTTTTCCCGATGTCAGAAATTTGCCAGTTTCTACAGTTTTCTGGCTGCTTAAGTTCTGGATAGCGCAGGTTTTATTGTATGATAGAAAAATGCAGCCCCTGACCACTTAGCAAATTCTTGGACTGACCCCCATCAACAATTATTCCCCACATCTGAGATGAGCTCTTTAAGAGAGGTGCCCTCTTCTAAAGATTGCTCTTGAAATTAGCAGTAATTTTTACTGCACTTGGCAGTTTCAGCATGGAAAGAGAGGCTGAATGGACATGGATTAAATTTATCTTTTTATTCCTGAAGTATTCAATACCAATTTAAATTGAAGTGTACTAACAAGCTACTGTTGCAAAGACTTGCTGTCAGTGCCTCTGATTTGTGAATGGCAGAGAACTTCTTTTTCTACTACGGCAACTGACACCTTTTATGATCAGTAAATTAATTTAAAATGCTATTGCTGGTGACACCCTTTAATTATTATATTGGTGCTTGGGTTAGAGACCTGTAATAATCTGGTAGATCTGCATGCTTACATTTTGTTTTGTTAATTGCATCTGGCAAATAATCCTCACAATCATGGAACTGGTCTACGCTAGGAAATTAAGTCAATGTAGCTACAATTCTTGGGGTTGTGAAAAAGTGACACTTTTGAGAGGCATAGTAAAGTCAGCCAAAGTCCAAGGGTAGTCAGTAGTAGATTGATGGATGAATTCTATTGACCCTACCTACTGCACCTCAAGAGAGGTGGATTTACTACAGTGATGGAGGAACCCCTTCTGTTCCTTTAGTAAGTGTCTGTGCTGAAGCAGTGAATCTGTGCTGCTGGAGCATTTCTAGTGTATATCTTGCTATGGCTGTCAGATAAACCAGCAGGCAATGGTCTGTAGCTGAAAATTCTTTTCTCTTTCTCCTTTAGAAGTTAAACTTGGAAGGTGGTTGGTTGTAATCAGTGTTTAAACTACAACTAGCAACCCATTCTGGAAAAAAGAGTTGACTTAGCAAGAACTCTACAACTAAAATCTTGCTGCTGCTGGGAGTTTATTATTTGCACTACTCCAAAGAGTGTACAGTAGATCTATTTGCATTGTATCATTTGAGTAAATTAATACTATCCGCAGCAGTTCAAAGAGGGTTCAGATTTCATTAATTTTTCCAGCAACAAAATGATGTTAAAACATATCAGTTGAAAATTTATTAGTGATATGTTACATGAAAAATCTCCCTTGTATTATTGTATATTTCAGGGAAATAGAAAATGAATGTGGAAACCAACCTTCAGTTCAGGTTGAAAATGTTGTCTTCCAAGTGACAACTCTAAATCTTAATGAACGCAACAGAGTTTATATGCTGACAGATTTAAACAAATAAACCAGATAATGTATTACAGAAAATATGCTAGTAAGTTATGTAAAAGATTAAAATGGCCTGATATTTTATTTAAACTGGAAAAATGTACAAAATTATTACTGGCTTACTAAATTGGTGTTAAAAATTCTGGGAGTTTGATTTATTGGAGTGAAAAATGGTATATGGCTTCTTTGTAGACAAGGACTGAAAGTCTCTCATGGCTGTCTTCTGTTAGTACAGAGGAATCTGCTATATATTGTGGAGAGTTTGGCTGGCTGTCAGTTTGATCAATAACTCCTAAACAGTAAGAGCTAGGACCACCAAATTCAATTTACAGTTTCCTCTGATCGTAATTTGAAGCAATTTAAGGATTTGGTTGTGCCAGGAGATGTGCCTACATCTCATTAGGGATGTTATATTTTGATTAATCAGCTAATTGAGTATTGGATGTCCAGTACTCAATTAGTTGATAAGAGGTGGGGGGCGCTCGATATCCTGGCTGTACTTCTGCCTTTTAAATGCAGTAAGAACCCCGTAGGAGGCAGCAAGGGGGAGGGCAGGTAGGTCAACAGGAGCCGATATATGCGGAGAACTGTCTTAAAGCCAGCTCCCCAAGAGTATTCTCTCGTGCCTGCTCCCCTTACCCCCTGCGTTGCTGCCTCTTTATCAGAGGAGCTGCACAGGGGGGTGGGCAGGCAGGCAGATCTGGTGCTCATGGGGGAGCATGCTTAAAACAAGCTCCTCACGGGCACTGACTCCCATCCCCCCCACCTTTGCTGCCTCTGATACAGAGGCAGCAAGGGGTGGGGGAGTGCCTGTGGTCGATAGGATAAACTGATAAGCCTAGCCTTATTGGTTAATTGTTTACTCTATGCTAACATCCCTATTTAAAACTGGATCTTTATTTCATGATTACTAGGCATCTTGACTTTTGCGTTACTCAGAATTTGCTCTCGTTCTTTTGAATCAAAGAATAACCAGGATCATATCATCAGTCTGGTTGCTGAGTCCAACTTGGGAATCTATAATATTGTTTATGGGGTCATCTGTAGCATCTATTAGGGATGTAAAATTCCATTTAATCAGTTAACTGGTTAAATGGGGATTGATGACTCCCTTACTGCGCGTGGGGGTTGCTCCAGCAGGGCTGGAGTGCTCCCAACTGACACAGGCTCCACAGGGCTGGAGCAGCCCCTTGCCTGTGGCAGGCAGGGGGCTGTTCAAGCCCCCATCAGTTAACCATAACTGGTAGATGCTTACCAGTTAACCATTCACATCCCTAGTATTCATGTTTAGATGTAAATATTGTAATAAATGTAAGTAGGCTGATAGCTTTTTTTTCTTTTGTCTAGAAGTATTCCAGTATTGGTTAACTTTTGTCTCCTGTATGGCTCTTACCATTTTTCCTTTTAATAAGATTTTTTTAATAAGATTTTTGTTTGATTCCAAACATGCAGTAGGTGTTGCCTTGTCAAAGGAACACAGTTGTTGTCTGTCACTCTTGTGGTGGAGAGCCTCCAGTCCCTTTTGACATTCCATACAGAACTTAAAAGCATTTTTCCAGTGGTTAGCAAATGAGAAGTAATAGTGTAGACAAGTCATATGTGTCTTCACCACTGTGTATAAGGTATATCTGACTCGCTGCCTAATAAAAAAGAGCTTTATTTCACCAATTCATTTCATGCTGGCCTCTGAACAGCCAACAGATGGTATGAATTTGCAATGGTTATCCTGGTTTCTTTGTGAATCAGAGGAGGATTGGCTGGTAGTGGTTGTGTGAGGTGTGTGGGGTTTTTTTTTTTTTAAAGGCTTGTACTTTATTTATGTTGAAGTTCCTATGACTGTTATCATGCTGTTGAATTGTGATTATAATAGAATAAAATAAGAGGTGGCAGCTCATCTAATTTTGTAGAAATATCCTGTATTAACGATATGTTGCTCCAACTTTGTCTTTTTCCTAGACAAGTGCTATGTATGATTTACAACTTGATTTTTTTTCTTTTCTCATCTTCCATAGGTTAAAATGTTTCCCTTAAATGTCCTTCTCCAAACTTTTGGTTTGTTGGTGGCCTGCAGAAAGTTGGCTGGTCTTGTGATTTTTGTCTCTTCCTGTTTCCTGCTGCAAAATTGCATTGAATGACAGCTGAAATATTTTATATTACTTCCTAATAATACTTTTACAAACAGTTGCTGTAGTTGTCACGAGAATATTATGTAGTTTCAAATGGAGGGGGTGGGAGACAAGTGGTCCCATGCATCATGACAAGGAGAGAGGATTATCTGAATGATCATTTTCCTATGATAAGGTCTACTTCCTAAATATTTTTTTATAAAGTTGTACTCCCTTCTCCACAATTCATGGCTTAAGACCAACAGCCACTGAAATAATGGTAATAGGGATGTAATTGTGTAGTTGATTAACTGATAAGCCAAAGCTTATCGGTTAAGGCTATAGACTAAATGCATGTCCCCCCCCCCCCAGTAAATTTTTTCTCAGGCTGTCCAGCAGCCCGGCTCAGTCTTGGCTTGCGACATGTCTAGGACCTACCTTGGCTGCAGCTCTGCATTTAAAGTGTAGTAGGAGCTGGATGGGCAGGCAGCCTGGCTCAGTTCCAGCTTGCGCCGGGTCTGGGAGCTCAGAACTCACCCCAGACGGGCTGCTGCCACCCTGTGCTGCTGCCTCTTTGTCAGAGGCAGCAGCACAGGGTGATGGGCAGCCACTCTGTGAGTGGAGCTGGTTTTTAAACTGGTTCCCCTAATGGACCAGCTCCCTCAAGGCACCCCACAGAGACAGCAGCACAGAGTGGCTGGGGCTCTTTGGGAGTGAGGCTGGAGGGCACTGGTGGCTGGCTCTGCCCCTGAAGACTATAGAATAGATAAGAATTCATGAGGTTACTTGACTGTTCAGTTAATCGATATTTAACATCCCTAAATGGTAGTGTGAACTAGGGATTTGAAAGGTTAATAGGTTAACTGGTAAGCATAATCCTTCATGGGTGATACTTACCAGCAGGGCTCGACAAATTAGTCAATCTACTCGCCCGAGGCGAGTAGATTTTAAGCCAGCACGGCGCTGCAGCGCGGTCTGCGCATGCGCAGCGCGCCAAACCGCGCGGCTGGTGAGTGGGGCTCGCCGCCGTTTGTCAAGCCCTGCTTACCAGAGTTGATTAACCAGTCGGGGCTGGAGCAGCTCCCCATCTGCCGTGGGCTGGAAGCTACTTCATCCCCACAGGGGAGGATATGGGACTGCCAGAGCAACCCCTGCCTCTGGTGCGGAGTCTGCTTCAGTACAGCTGGGCTGGAGTAGCACTTGCACCCACTTCCCTTTTAACTGGTTAACCAATATGTTTAACCAGTATTACCAGATTTGCCCAATACTCTGGTGAAGGTTATCAATTCTATCAGTGTGCTGCTTGTGCTTACTTGTGCTCTCATATGGAGCTGAATTCTCTCCCTGCTGTCAATTCCCCCTCCCACTGGAGCTCTTCTGCAGGAACTAAGTTCCTCAGGATGAGGTTCTTCCCACCTTAAAAACACACACAGACACTCAAACCCACTAACAGAGCATGCCTGAAAGGACTGGGTAATCAGCACTAACAAGCTGACCCCCTCATATGTCCCTGGATTCAGCAGGCTGGGTTAACAGCAATGCCACACTGCACCCTCATGAGCCTTTGGACTCAGTGGGCTGGATTAAACAGCACTTTAAGTTGCCATCCTCATAAGCTCCCAGGTTCAGCACCCCCTATCCCCACTTTCACACCACAGTCATTCACTGGTAAACCACACGATGAGCAAACCCCACAGGATTTTGGGCAATACAGGGATCTTTAGATTGGGTACAAGAAGCGTTGTTGCAGAGCTAATGGGGAAGCCAAAACAATACCCTTTGAGGAAGAGTGAGCGAAAGAGAAAGGAAGAGAGAGAAGCAACCAGCTTAACAATGAAAGTTATTTATTTCTGGGTAGTGATAGGAGGCCAAACACACATAACAGTTACAATATTAAATCTAAATTGAAACTGATTACAAATGTTAGGGCTGGCTAACCATATAACAGTTTACATAGGGCAGAGTCAGGAGGCTAGGCTTAGAGATAGGTAGTGGGGCGGGGGGGGGAGGAGAGAGAGAGATCTCACCACTCCGTGGAGCTTGCACCGATCAGGATTCCCAGATGGTGATGGGAGCTGGGGGTCCAGAGGGCAGGAGACAAGCAGAGCAGAGCCCCCAGCATGATCAGACAGGAGATAATGAAGTCTCAATGGAACTGATGCAGTTTAAATCCAGGTATCTGAACAGTTTTTCTTGGGGCAAGGATAGGAGTTTTTATAAGGATAGGACAATAGTTCAAAGAGAAAGAGGAGAGACAACAGAGACTGATCACCCCTGGTTATGGGTGATGTTCTTTGAAGAGCTCACAGTGCAGCTAGGCAGTTTCATTATTTTGGATGTCAATAGGATCGTTACTAGAATTGGTCTGATAATGACTAATTTGGGTGTGAGCAGGCCTGGCTTCATTAGCATCTGGAGCAGAGATTTCCCATCAGGCAGTGCTTCTCTGCTTTCGGTATCCCATAGTTCACTGCGGTTCCTGCCTTGGAAGAACTGGTCTCCATTCTGTACGCTAATGAGTTCTATCTTCAATGCAGATGAGGCTGGGGTGTTTCCTTAATTAGTTTAGGTGCATCTTCCCTGGTCTTTTCCTTGCTTTGTCTGATGCTAGCAAAGGCCTAGGGGAAGGGGGAGATGGTTTTCCATGACTGTCACTCTCTGGCTCCCCAAGAGCACAGGGCTGGTAGGTAACACCAATTAAATGGGTTTTATATATCTAGTGTGAACATGATCTTGAACTAGTGCTGTTGCAACCAATTAGTTCATTGTGTGTCCTCATCAATTTCAGATAGATTTCAAAAGTATTTGTAGTGAGTTATTCGTAAAAGCAAGTTTGTTGCATTGTGTAGAGACTATTTTTAAAATACAGGGTGATGTGTGTATAAAATCTTCTTACATTTAACTTCTGCTTGAACACAGATCCTTCTTGTTTAATACTGTGACATCAGGTGAAACTCAATTTTATAGAAGTCTGGTCAATACAAAACATACTTTGCTTTTTCCCTCTTCCCCTAGCCTAATAAGTGATCAAATATTTCTTGGATTTTATGGACTGTTTTTGACTGCTTTTTACAAGTTTTGTGAAATTGAGATTTATATGTATTAAGTCATGGACCATGTTATGATTTACTATTAAATGTTTTAAGGACGTAATTTAGAATTTGTTGAAGTAACTGCTGACACTTTCATTGACTTTGATGTGGTGGACCCCATTGTAGTAGACACTGTTCAAATATAAAACACATACAGATACCATTCCTTCTTCAAAGATCTTACTTGAATGGCTCACAAATCAAGTCTCAAAAGGTCAAAGCCACTTCAAAATATACGCATATACAAGGTGTCTTTTAACTAATAAATTTGTTTTTAATTCTTTTTATAACTCCAGAATGGCCAGATTTAAGTTGTTTTAAAAACAAAACCTATTTAATGGATATGCTAAATAACATTTACAAATGTTTACAAAAGAACCACAGAACTTTATATTAAAAGGTTAAAACATATTTTCAAAAATACATTGTTTTAACTGCTCCTAAATATCAGTACATCTTGGACCATTAAAAATTATCTGCAAAGGTGTATGTGGGACAAAGGTGTATGTATGCTTGATTAAAAACAGTCAGATTCTGTGTTGTGAGTCTGGAAGCAAAAGTTCCAGTAGCCTCTCTGGGGTGGCCTGGGATCTTTGCAGTGCTGTGGAATGCCTCTAGCACCCCTCTCCCAACACATGCCCCATTTCAGGGGTCATTAGGAGTTCCTCAGAAGGCTGCCCTTGCAGTTATCTTCCGCTGTACCCCTGATGGGGGAAATTCTCCAGCCACAGGGCTTTTAGAGCTCCTTTATGCTGCTCTGGCTCTTATCTGGCTTAAAGGGTCTGAAATCTCACATGCGTGGTATATAATAAACATACGCTGAGACATTAAAATGTTTCACTACAACAGTAGAGAAGACTAGATTTAACATTTCTAATATAGCTGGGGTAAAAAGAATCAAAACAAAAAGTTAAAGAGGTACATAATCTTCATATTTTAAAAAGTCCTTTGTCCCTCCTCTAACAAAATAATTTAAAAAAAACCCTCATCTACTTTTGTTTATGGAGTTGAATTTCACTTGCTACAGGTCATAGAGTTACTATGATAAGGCGTTCTAACTTTGCTGGAATTGTTTATCATAGTTTTATTACTAGTCAATAGTGAGAAGTTAATGTTTGCAGGATTGGGCTACGCTAGTTAGTTTCACTTTCTGTTCTCCTGCACTAATAAGAATAGTTATGCAGTGCTTGGATATCAGTGCAGGAAGAGATGTAAATGAAAGCAAGACATGTCTTTCCACAACAATGAAACTTTAAAATTAGTTTTGTTTTTAAAAAGTAGAGTTTTACAGAACTAAGCTATTGTACCAGCAGCCACTGCCAGAAGAGCTTGCATTCCCTGATCTGTAAGTTCCGGGCACTCAGCATCCCACAGAATCTATCCCTGGCTTTGTTGTTCCTTCATTACAATATGAATAATAGCCCATGTTATTAGGAAAATGGCATATTGGTACCAATATGTCTAAGTGAAGAAAAGTTATTGTAACAATAATAAAATGACAAAATGAATTGGAAGCATTCAGGTCAGACAGTTTTTCTTTGTTAAATTGCTGTTAAATTGTTAAAATAGGACTATTGCTTTTAAATGACCATTGTTTCGTGTACTTAAAAATAAAGCAGCCACTTTGTTGTTAGTATGAAATATTGAACTCTGAGTGATTATTTTGTTAAAATGCTCATTGAGTGAAAACTGATTTACCACACATCTTTCAGAGGTTTATGTGAATAATAAGTATGATGGTAGATTTTGATCTGATTTAATTGGTGTACATATATTATAGCAGTGTTTCCCAAAGTGTGGTCCACGGCCCAGTACCGGTCCTTAGAAAAAAAATAGCAGTCCTTAGAAAAATTATCACGCTCGATTCTATTAATTTGTGTGACGGGGTGGCAGCACCCTGCACTGCTGAGTGCGGCGGTGCGGCCCTCTTGGGAGAGAGCCCTCTGCCACAGTGTCTCTGCCGGTCATGCTCCCGGGTGGCGGGGCTAGATCTGGCGGGTGCTAGGACCCAGCGAGAAGGCCGGGTGCCATGCGCAGTGACGCAGAATGCCCGGCGCCGGATGCAGCCGGGGGAGCTGGTACCGGCCGATAAAGCGGCCGGGATTGGGGCCAGGAGGGGGAGGCAGAACAACCCACCAGACAGGTAGGACCAGCAACACAATTTATTTGCATATTCATCATTTGCTTAATGAATATGCAAATATGCAAATAAATGTTACCGGTCCTCCAAAATCTTGTGAATGGGTTTACTGGTCCCCAGTAACAAAAAGATTGGGAACCACTGTATTATAGCCTTCAAAGCTGTAGGTAAAAAGGACGAAGCTGACCACGATAGACTGTTGATACAATAGGAGCATTAACTGCAGTGTTAATATAGCAGAAGTGAAAGTGATCATGTCCAGTTGCTCAAGAAATGTGTAGTTTTTTTTCATCACTTAGCTTTGGAGACTTTTTTTTTTTAAAAAGACTCTGGTCTCAAGGTGATTTTATAGCTGTGAAGTTGAAATAAGAATACAATGTGATATTTAGCTATTGAATAGTAATCACTAATTGGGGGGCATACTCCCCCCCCCTTTTTTTTTTGGTGAAAGTCCTGGTTCTTCTTTTCTTCTTCCCACGCTTATTTGTAGGATAGTGGTTGCAAATGCTTTCCATACTTCTGAGTAGCAGATCACAGGTTTCTTAATGTTAGTTCAGATAGTATAAATGTTGGTAATTGCTTATGTTTCAAAAGAAGGGTTTTTTTTTTAACATTGGGAAGCTAGAACCATTTTGTATCAAGTGTTTGTCTAAACTGGCAAGTTTTGTTGCCAAAAACTGCCTTATGGCAACAAAACAGTGAGAATATTTACTCTGCAATGTGACTTTTGTTGGGAAAAATACCCAGTTTTGGCAACAAACTTCCAGTCTTATGAGGGTCTTTTGTCTTGCCCCTTTCTTTTATTGTTGAAAAAGAACCAGCGTGGACACTTTGTTTTGTCGAGAGAACTGGCTTCCACCAGTATCCATCAATGCTTGCCCTGATTCCTGTGCTCAGTGTTTTGTGATCTCTGCTGCCCTACAAGCATGCACTCTTTCAAAGCTCCAGGGAAGTATCTGACAGCTGAGCGAGCTGCTCTGTTTGGGAGGACTTGTTAGTACAGCAAACCTTGCAACAAATCATGTTAAGTCCTATTTGTGAAGTTAAATAACCTAACACCAGAGTAGTCTTATTAAAGTAAATAGCAATATTCTATGTCACTACATTGGGGGAAGGATCAGATCTTAAGATTGTTGAAAAGATAAATGGGGTCTGATACGGTGAGGAGGAGAATGTGATAGGTATTGTGAATTCTGTCCTGTGCACTACAAGTCTCCTCTTTGTAGATGTTGTTGCATACAAAAATCACAAATTAAACCCCCAGATATAATTGTTTTAAAATTACACCAATATTATTAATATAGTGAATTTTATTTGCTTTCTGATTACTGAAATCTTAGAGGTCACATGTTCAATCTTTTCTTTGCAAAGCTGAGGGTTGAAACTTTATTTAATGAAAGAAAGCTAGTTTTCTCACATGAAATGAAGAATTGAAGATTTGGGGAAAAATACCAGTGCTGTCAGAGTTGGCAACACTTATTTACTCATTTCTCATGATAGCTACTCTGGTTGAGGATAGATAATCTATATGGAATTGTACTAGCTTATGGTATGAAGTAATTGGAATTGGAGTAACAGAGTGATTAGTTAAATACTGGAAATAAGCATCAGTCATGAATTTGTATCCATAAATCATGTTTTTAAGCAACAATATCCATATGCAAACTAATATAATTCTGGTTTTTGGTGATGCAAACCATTGACTTTCTATGCCTTAAGTAACACAATCATGCTTGTACAGTAGGTCACTAAATTAACTGTGTCTGAGAGAGGTTATGCTGAATAAAATGCTTCTTTTAATAGTTTCTGTATTCATTTTCTACTTCAGCTTACTCATTTCAATATACAAATGTCTCAGCATGGCAGGTTTCAAGTAGACTGACATACTTCAAATGTTCTTAATTTTAACACTTTTCTATTTTTTTTAAATGTCAGACTAATCTTCCTCAATGTATTTTTTTCCAAGAAATATATTTGGTTCTTATGTTTTGGAGCAGAATAATACATTTAGCGGATGGTTTTCAGAGACCACACAGATGTAAGGGCTTGATCCCAAAGCCTATTGAAGTTGGGGACCTGTGAATGACTTTATTCATATAGATTTAGTGCAGACACTTTATGTGAGTTAATCCTTGTAGTGTGATACTATGCATGTGGTTCTGTAGGTCCTTCATTACATAGTCTGTAAATATAGATTGTTGCTGGGAAAATATATAAGTATTCTTGTGAAATATAGTTTGTCCAACTGGATTAATTTGTTTTTGGTGCACTCTTAGACTGTAAAGAGCGTGTGTGAATTATATTACGAAAAATTAATGTATACACATTCTTATTTTTGGTGAGTAGCAAATGCTATTGTTCAATTTGCTTGTGGTTTCTATTATCCTTTTTTTGAGCAGGCATATGAGATTATGGAAAATTTGTCACCTTTTTGGACAAAACTTTCCATGCTTGGTTTCTAAAAGTTTTACCTTTTAAAATTTCAGGTAAAATGGGATATTGCTATGTTGTTACTTTTAAGTTATCAAGTTAAAAGTTAAAATTGGTATGATACATAGTACATAAATGCGGAGTTTGAGATGTACATACATTTCAAACATGGAGTTGTCCATAACATCTCTTTGCTCTCCTCCTTATCTGAAAGTGCCCTGTGAAGTCCCCTAGTCCTTTCAGCCACAGAAGATGGTCCTGAGTCTATTCTTTAGCCCCTCTCAGTCCATCTGAGAGATTTCAGTAGGGTTTTTCTCCCTTGTTGATCTCATGGTGACACAGCTGCATTTCTTCTAAGTGATGTAGAAACACCTCGTGTAAATGACACAGCTAAGGAGAGACTGTCCTGTTTCAACACTAGGAATGTAAATGAGTAGTCAACTATATGATTAACTAATAAGCCTAGACGTATCGGTTAATCTAGTTGCCTACTCGCATCCCCCTCTTGCTGTCGCTGTATCAGAGGCAACAGTGGGTGGGAAGCAAGAGCCACCTGTCCCCCCCTGCACTTCTGCCTCTATCAGTGAGGGGGATTGGAGCTCCCCACAGACAGAGGCTGCAGCAGCCTCTGTCTGCAGGAAGCTGGGACCCCTCGCAGTCAGGGGCTGCTGCTGGGCCAGCCTCTGTCTGTGGCAGGCCCAGGTTCGCCAAGGACAGAGGCTGCTCTGCAGCTGCCTCCTTCATCCCTCTCCCCATAGCAGCCTCTGTCTGTGGGCAGCTCAGACCCCTCCTGTGGACAGGGCTGCTGCCATCCCACATTGCTGCCTCTCTATCAGAGGCAGCAGCGTGGGGTGGCAGGCAGCCATTCTGCGTGGGGAGCTGTTTTTTTAAACTGGTTCCCCTTGTAGACTAGCTCCTGCCTGGCACCCCATGCTGCTTCCTTTGATACAGAGGCAGCAGTGCAGGATGACAAAGAGCTCTTTCGGAGAGGGGCCACATTGCACTGGCTGCTGCCCCTCCCTCCCCCCCACTCTGGGGACTATAGAATAGTTGACAAATGTATAAGAATTCATGTGGTTACTCAACTATTCAGTTACACAATATCTAACATCCCTATTCAACACATCATAGTAATCTTAATTCTGACCTTTAAATTGAGATTTGTGCACTTTCTTCCTACTCCACAATTTTGAATTAGTAAATAAAAACAAATGTTATGCTTTAAGAGAAAATAGTCTATAAGTAATTGTTTTTAATTTAGAAAAAAAATTAAGTAGCTTTGGGATTATTTCCAAATTGCATCACATTTTCCTTCTCTGTATAGTCTCACTCCTTTTTCCAGTATTATTTTTTCTTTTATTCAAAGCAACTTCTTTGTTAGTTTTGCCTGTAACTTTTGAGGCTGCTTCATCTGTTCTTGAAGGATGATTTCACTTTTTGCTCACACATGCATGTTTCTGTTTGCATGTTTCTTTCTTTTTATTGTTTTCTTCCCCCGTATTCCCCCCCCTCCCTCCCCCCCAGCTTTTCCCTACTTCTGTGGCCTCCCTCAGTAGAAGTTCTCTGATTCTGGCATCTTAAATCTTTTTGTAGGACCCAATTCTGGAGTCCAAAAAGTGTGTTTATTGACTACCGTGCATCAACCTGCGAGACTGGTGTATAACCCAGTCTCAGGAAAACCTGTACAATAAAGGGTAAAAATATTCTAGTGTTTGTGGTTATTGTTTTCTATAGAAGAATATGGTGGTCTCAGCACTTGCTCATATTTGGGCACCTTAACTTTGTATTTCCTGGTTTTCCATTGCTTTTTCTTGTTTATAAGGTTTGTCTAACAGTTTAAGTTACATTACATTAAGTTACAGACACATTTTTAGCAAAGATTTTGGGTTGGGGAATTTCCTTCGGGTTTTTTTTTTTTTTAAGCTTTAAAAACAAGAAATATTTCAAACTTGCCTACGGAGTCCCTGAGGAACGGGTCAGGAAACCTTGTGTAGGTCACAACATTCTGCACGGTAATGGGACCACTAAACACTCTGTGGAGATAAGGAGCTGTGCCTGGCCCTGGCTTCCAGGTCAGCCTTTTCATTAAGTAGCTTCTCACTATCTTCCTGCTCTCTTAAGGACAATAGTTTGATTCCTGCTCTTCTTTGTTAATGAGGACCGTAGACTCAATGGTATATTTTACTGAGCTTAATAGAAACTCTGGACTTAAGAAGCCCTGCAAGGAAGAAAATCTGAAATAGGAAGCAGGATTCAAGGCATGGAGGCTGTGAAATAAAGAGCAAATAGCTTGGTTAAATTGCCTGGAAGCAAGAGATCCAGAAGGCCTGCAGGATTCAATGGGGACAGCCCAAGCTGAGAGTAGGAGGAAATGATGAGAAGTTCAGGATGTCAGTAATGTTACAGGAAAACTGTCCAGTTGCCTTTGAAGGGCGGCTCTGATGTGCTGCTGCTGGCGGCTACCACCTGCTTTGAATTTCTTGTATGAATAATGGCACATTGTAATAGTGCTATTAGAAGTTCCGTATGCCATGATTTATCTATCTTTAGCCATGTTATTTTTCTCTTCTCTTCCCTAGAATGAAAGAAGTTGTTTTATCAGAAAAGATACAGTGTGTACCCTGTGGGAGTGTGATAACTCTGCCGCCTACTTCTTAGTGTAGGTGGAAGTATGTGTGGAAGATGGGAGGGCAGGAGCTAAATCTGCTTAATTATTTTCCTTCATGGAAAAGCGGAAAGATTCTGCTGCCTATTTGCTTCTCCATGAAAGATGGTGAAGATTCTATTGCAGTATGCAACCTTTGAAGGTGAAAGTGATGAAAAAGCTAGGATCTCTGTTCTGTTGCCCCTATAGCATAGGTGGACAATAATTTTGATGGGGGGGGGGGGTCCACTCCAAGAATTTGGTAAATGATCAAGGGCTGCAGTTTTCTATGATACTAATGGAAGTAGTGTGTGGTCTGAGACATAGATTGGGTTTCCTGGAAGAGGGGTGCAGAGTCTGGGAGGGAGTTGTGCACAGAGTGCAGGAAGGGGTGCAGAGGGTTTGGGTTGTGAGGTGAGGTAGGAGTGCAGGGGGAGTACAGGGGTTTGGATTGTGACCAGGGGCAGCAGGTTGGGATGCAGGAGGGGATGCCAGGTGAAGGCTTTGGGCTGGAGGCGCTTACCCTAGCTGGCTCCTGGCCAGCAGCCCAGAGGGGCCCATGGGCAGGCTCCCTGCCTGCCTTGCCCCCACACGCTACTCCAAGTGTCCAGCAGTTGGGGCCAACATGTGCATCTCTGCACAGCACACACCATGGGGAAGAAAGAAGGGCTGTGTGTGAATTGCAAGGATTGTGCTGGGGGTAGGGACAGGGTGTGGAGGCATCCCCTTCAAGGGACATGTGCCACTCAGACACATACTGGCCCCAGCAGCTGGCACTTTGAGCAGCATGGGTGGCCTTGGCATGCAGGAGGTATTGCTGCCTGAAGGTATCGCTGGGCCATGGGACATTGCTGGCCCAAAGAATCTAGGCAGGCTGGATCCGGTTGTTGTTTGGGCCGAGGGCTGTATTTTTGCTTACACCTGCTCTGTAGGGATCCTATTGGAAGAAGGCTATTAGAGAGTCAGAAGAAGGAGGACAGTTAGCTTTTGTGTGTGAACAAGTCCAGTCACCTGTGAAATGAGAACTCTCTTCTCGCATATAATCTTCCACACTCTCCTGGTTCATCTCAGTCAATGGAATTGCAGCATGCAAATTGACTGGAGAAGAAGGATTACAATAAGTTTTTATCTCATATCACAGCACAACTGAAGAGTGACTTGAGCTATTGACATGGTCCTAATTATAATGTTAACAATCATGAACAGCATTTTTTAACAACAGTTTAACTTAGTGACAAGCTTATATTTTCAAATGTGGTATATTTTCAAGGTTTCAGTGAATGGATGGAAAATTAGAATTATCTGTATGATTCCATTAAAATCGTTGAAGGAAAAAATCATTAATCAAATGACCTAGAAAGTGCAATTGTCCTTTCAGCACCATTCTACCAATTTTATAAACAGATTTAAAAAAACTGAGGGGGGAGGAAGCTTTTACTCTAGCCTTAGGAACAATCACAGTGCATCATTATGTTCTAATATAATTATGTATGTTAAGATTGTTACCTAATGAAATCAAAACTATTCAATGACCTTCACAGACAAAGCCTCCTGCAGATAGTCAGTAATGTTTCAGTACTCTTCCTGCAGAGATGTTACATGTGTCAGTGATGTCCTACTGTTTTGTAGTACATTCTTTTCCAGATCATAGAAATGAGAACTGTTTAAAAAAAACCCAAAAAACAAAAACCCAAAACCCGACCTGCTAAGCAACATAGTATAGTCCATTCTTCCCTTCTGTTATAGAATTATTCTCTCAAGGCAGTGTCTGATTATTAACAAACCTTAAAAAAAAAAAAAACCAGCTGGAAATGTTAAAAATACCCCCATGGGAATCAAGTAGGAATAATAATAATTTAATCAAACATACAAAGTGGCTAACTTTGTCTAGAGAAAAAGCCTTCTTTAAAGCTTTTACAGAAGTATCAGAGCTTCAAGTGAAAGTCAACAAATCACATGCACAGAAAAACATCACTGACAGTTGATGGGAAAAAATGTGGTCTCATTGTAATAGAGACCAATTGTAACAGAATAAAAACTGCATAAAGTTTAATTTATATTGTACCACAGTATGTAGGATTTTTTTCTGTAGCAGAAATCTGAGTTTAGTGTGTTCTCTTTTGTGAAACATAGTTTGTTGAATATTTCATTTTTCTAAATGCTCACAGAAAAGCTTTGATTATCTGAGGAATATGAGGTTGGTGCAGAAAGCTGAGGCAATATCAATACAGCCTTTAAAGTTTTTCATTGTTGACAGTAACATTGATGATTATATCGTAAGGGGTGTTTAAAATGATGTGAAATAACATGTCAGTAAGCCACTTTGGGATCTATATTAGGAAGCACTTTGGGCAGACCCTTGTGTGTGGTGGTCAGTCTTTCGTCTTCAGCCTACTAATTCTCTCCTTTGAACCTGTTTTTTTTTGTTTTTAAAAGGGAAAATAGGAACCAAATCAGCTTACATTTTTACACTGGAAAATGGGTTAAAAGTGGTTGGAAGGTTAACAAACTCCCCTTGAAAAGGTAGCTTGCCACTTTGGGAGAAGGGGCAGTTGAAAATGTAACACCTTTTCTGCTTCAGTCTCTGTGCCACCCAACGGCCTGTCTGTCTGTCCCCATAGCATGACCATCTTTGACATCACCCACTTTAAACTGCCCCTTCACACACTAAGCATGTTTTTTCTCATAACTGTTGATGTGTGACTGTGACAGCATAAAAAAGATCCATTCAGCCAATCAAAATGCAGCATGGGGCAACCAGTGTTCCAGCCAGTTTCTGGTATAGATTATTTGCGTGCCTGAATTTAACTCTATTTAGAAATTGTGTTTCCATAAACCTGTATTATCTTTTGAATAAAAAGCAACCTAAAAACATGGCAGTGTACATGTAACCTAAGTTACAAGGCTTTGGAAGCATGGCTTCATAAGAACATCTGCACTTGAATGGAACAATCATTTTTTTTCCTAATGATTACTCACAAGTTACCCAAGAATATAAAACACAAATAAGATAGAAGAACTTCCCCAGATGCAAAGTTTCGCTTGATTCACTTGAATGTTAATGGAAGTTCATTTTAGAACAAATTAAATGAGACCAAAGGTAAGTCATTTCATTTTACCTGGCACATTTTGTGTGTTAAATAATATTGTGTGGATCGAACCAGTATTTATACCTTCTTGACAGTGTGCTCAATATTGCTGCTATGAGAGTAGCAACACTGAGGTTGATTTCAATAAGAGCTAGAGTGGCCTGTAAAATTAAATACATTCTAATAATGTGGTGGATTACATTTAAAAAATTATTAACACGTAATAGAACTATCAGATGGCTGAGTTTGATCTTCATGTTTAAGTGTATACAGTCCCTCATTTTTTAAAATCTCTAGAACAATGGTTCCCAACCTGTGGTCTGCAGACCCAGGTGGTCTGCGACAATACTGCAGAAAGTCTGTGGAAGTTTAAAAATAAGGATTATCCTTACTTTTCTTTTCCTTTTTTTCTCCCCCAGGGAGTATGGGGATTCGTATACTCAAAAAGGTTGGGAACCATTGCTCTAGTCTAGAATCATAGTTTCTAATAGGGAGACATGAGCAAAATAGGACAGAAAATCCTTCCAAGAAATAAGTGCTTCTGTTGCCCCACAAACCCCTGAAAGTTCTGGAAGAGAGAACAATTTGATGATGGTCTGAAACCATGGGGTTGAGAGAAGGGCTGTTGTATGCAGCATTTCCCCAATTCTTCACCTCTTAAAACTCATAGGTTAAGCATAGAAGAGTGCTGTTTCTTCCCCTTTCCTCTGTAAGATCTTTTCTTCTTTCATCCCACGGTAGCTCAAAGGCTATGTCTATAGTGCAAACCCAAAACAAAATAAATCCTAAATGTGGCAGTGATCTCAGAGTGTGGGTCTACTGACTTGTGCTTACACTGTGGTGCTAAAAATAACAGTGTAAATGTTCACTCTCAGGCTGGTGCTCAGGCCCTGAGACCCACCCTCCCAGGTTCCAGTACGGAATGAGTAGAAATGTTACACTCCTATTTTTAGTGTTGTAGTTCAAGCCTGAGTCTGAAGATCTACTGTGGTGGCTTTTTTGGCTGTGTATGTGTAACCTAAGTTACTAATCTATGGAAGCATGAAAAAGTCATCCTATAGGCTTAGATGGTTTGACATGTAGCCCTAATTCTGTGTATAACTTTGCTCATCAGGCATATTTAGGATCTCAAACTTCCTTCCCCTTTTGTGTAGTTTTGTGAAGCAGAGTGAATATAAAACATTCCTTCCCTTTCTTCCAGGTCAGGTGTGGGGAACCTATTTTTGGGTTGGGGGCCACTGACCCACAGAAAAAACAGTCAGGAGCTGCATACAAGTGAGAAGGAAGCCTCTCAATCCTCAATGACATGGCCCTGACTGAGAAGCAGAAAGACACTCGCCACATCTCTTGCACCCCAAATCCTAGGGGTGCCCTGGCGAGCAGATTTTGTGAGCTCCATTCCTGTTGTGGGCTGGAGTGCTAGTGTGGGCTCCCAGTGCTGGGGCGGGGGAGCCCCAAGCCTCGGAGTCTGGATCCAGGCCTTAAGTTCCCCACCCTTGCTCCAAACCATCCTGGCCGAGGGGTGGGGAGGGAGGCAGAGAGGGAGGGAGGTTGTCCCATTAGTGAACTTACAGTGTTTTCTGTTCCCTGGGCAGATCTTACTCACACAGAGAATGATTTGACTTACAATATTTAGGTAACAGTTGATTTCCCCTCACCCCCATACATATAGATAATTATTTGCTTTTTATGTCATGTTTTCTTGTGGGGTTTTTTAGACACATTTGTTGTTGTAAAGCATATTAATTCAGTTCATTTTTTAAAAATATCATTGTTGACAACCATTTAATGCACTCGAAATAAAGTTTACAAAACCAATTGCATATTATTTTGCTTTAAGACAGTAAATGAGAAATGCAAACAGCTGAAGCCCAAAATATTTGGGATGCTATATAGAACATTATTGAAATTATAAAAAACAAAAATTCAATGAGGACAGTCATTTGTTAACAAAAGGAAACCACAAAGGGAAAGTGATTGTGTGTGGTGGGCGAGGGTGGATATAGTGTGGGAGGTGCTGGTCATGGATTGAAGTGTCATTAGAGGAGGTTTTGGAACAAATAGAAAAACTTAATGTTAACAAATCTCCGGGACCGGATGGCATTCATCCAAGGGTTCTAAAAGAACTCAAATGGGAAATTGCTGAACTATTATCTGTGGTTTGTAACCTATCCCTTAAATCGGCTTCCGTACCTAATGACTGGAAGGTAGCCAACGTGACACCAATATTTAAAAAGGGCTCTAGAGGCGATCCGGGCAATTACAGACCGGTAAGTCTAACTTCAGTACCGGGCAAATTAGTCGAAACAATAGTAAAGAATAAAATTGTGAAGCATGTAGAAGAACATAATTTGTTGGACAAAAGTCAACATGGTTTCTGTAAAGGGAAATCCTGTCTTACTAATCTATTAGAGTTCTTTGAAGGGGTTAACAAACATGCGGACAAGGGGGATCCAGTAGATATAGTATACTTAGATTTCCAGAAAGCCTTTGACAAGGTCCCTCACCAAAGGCTCTTGTGTAAATTACATGGCCATGGGATAAGAGGGAAGGTCCTTTCTTGGATTGAGAACTGGTTAAAAGACAGGAAACAAAGGGTAGGAATAAATGGTAAATTTTCAGAGTGGAGAGGGGTAACTAGTGGTGTCCCCCAAGGGTCAGTCCTAGGACCAATCCTGTTCAACTTATTCATAAATGATCTGGAGAAAGGGGTAAGCAGTGAGGTGGTAAAGTTTGCGGATGATACCAAACTGTTTAGGATAGTCAAGACAGAAGCAGACTGTAAGGGACTCCAAGAAGATCTCACCAAACTGAGTGATTGGGCAACAAAATGGCAAATGAAATTTAATGTGGATAAGTGTAAAGTAATGCACATTGGGAAAAATAACCCCAACTATACGTACAGTATGATGGGGGCTAATTTGGCTACGACAAATCAGGAAAGAGATCTTGGAGTTATCGTGGACAGTTCTCTGAAAACTTCCACACAGTGTGCAGCGGCGGTCAAAAAGGCAAATAGGATGTTAGGTATTATTAAGAAAGGGATAGAAAATAAGACCCGGAATATCTTACTGCCCCTGTATAAAACTATGGTACGCCCACATCTTGAATACTGTGTACAGATGTGGTCTCCTCACCTCAAAAAAGATATTTTGGCCTTGGAAAGGGTTCAGAAAAGGGCAACTAAATTGATTAGGGGTTTGGAACGGGTCCCATATGAGGAGAGGTTAAAGCAACTGGGACTTTTCAGTTTAGAAAAGAGGAGACTGAGGGGGGATATGATAGAGGTGTATAAAATCATGAGTGGTATGGAGAGGGCCGATAAAGAAAAGTTATTTATTAGTTCCCTAAATAGAAGAACTAGAGGACACCAAATGAAATTAATGGGTAGCAGGTTTAAAACTAATAAAAGAAAGTTCTTCTTCACACAGCGTGTAGTCAGCATGTGGAACTCCTTGCCAGAGGAGGCTGTGAAGGCTAGGACTATAACAGAGTTTAAAGAGAAGCTAGATAATTTCATGGAGGTTAGGTCCATAAAAGGCTATTAGCCAGGGGATAAAATGGTGTCCTTGGCCTCTGTTTGACAGAGGCTGGAGAGGGATGGCAGGAGACAAAGCGCTTGATCATTGTCTTCGGTCCACCCCCTCTGGGGCACCTGGTGCTGGCCACTGTCGGCAGACAGGATACTGGGCTAGATGGACCTTTGGTCTGACCCGGTACGGCCGTTCTTATGTTCTTATGTTCTTATGGTCAGCAATGTGTGAAAAAGTAAACAAATTCAGTATTAGTATTAATAATGTTCTGTTTTATTAAAGCAGGTTAAAAGCCATTATTTTTAAACAGTAGTTTCCTTTTAGAGTGTATGAAGGGCTGGTTGACTCCAGACACGAATAGTGGATTTTAGCACTCCAGGCACCAATAGGACTTCTCAGTCTCCAAAGTGAATCTGACTCATGCTGTTGTGGACTGGTAGTTCCAATGTCTCTCTCTGTCTCTTTGAAATAAGTTTGGTGTCAGTCTAGTTTCAAGTGGATAAATATCCTCCTCACATAAACCACAATTGTAATGGGCATTTTTAGCAGCCTTTTCAGAGAAGCCCAGGATGGAACTCCCCTTTTGCCACATTGGTGATCTTTTCAGGGAGGCTTTGAGGCACACTGGGAAAGCGTATGACATTATTCTGCAAACATTTTATGTGATCAGATGCTGCTTTTGTAGCTTCTTACTAGATACACTTTTTGGCATTAAAAAAAGGATTTCTCTTACAGCAGGGAGTGGATGCCTTATGTTGTGAGTGCTCTGAGAATGGAAGACAAATATTTTTAAAACTTAGCTTTTTGCCATTACAAGTACTGCATTTTTTTATATAAAAATACTCTTAAAACACAAGATGTAATAAAACAAGTGGCAGCAACAAAGCATTTTGATCTGCCCCAAATATCTGTTGCTTAGTAGGTAAACCAACATGTTAATATCTTCATGGATAAGTTTCATTTGTCAGTCATGAATCAGAGGGGTAGCTATGTTACTCTGAATCTGCATAAACAATGAGAAGTCCTGTAGCACTTTATAGACTAACAGATTTATTGGAGTGTCAAGGGGTGGCTCCCATTCCGGGGTGTGCCGTCCAGGTCTGGGGCATACTTTAGACCTCCTGAGCCTGGTCCCAAAGTACACTGCCCCTGTCTTAGGGGAAATACAGCCCACTGGCCAAGTCTTTTGTACATAGGCTCTGCGGTCTAGTCCTTTAAATGATCCCCCACTCGATGGGGGTCTGGGAAGAAGGGGTAGGGGGGCCTGGACCCTCCCTCTCCATCGGGCCCTGACCCAGGGCCCTATCAGTGGCAGGTGGCTCCCACCATTGGCTCAGCGGGGAAACCTTCCTGAAACGCGCCAAGCCCGCTGGGGCTTTTCCAGCTCCCCGCCCTGGGTCGCTTCCTACCCCCTTCCCGCGGCCTGCAGCGGTCCTACCTGTAGACATGAGTCAGGCAGCAGTAGCTGCGTTTCCCAATCCGGCGTCATGGTTAGCAGCGGCAGGTGCAGCGACTGTGTCCAGGGAGGCTGTACGGCGGCTCCGGCGTTGGGGTCGAGCCCGGCCTGGGTCTGGCAGCGGCTAGATCAGCCTGCCCGGTGCCTCTCTCTCTGGCTGCGGTGGCTGTGGCTCTGGAGGTTGTGCCCTAGCTCCTTCTCCTCCAGAGGTCAGCTCCAGCTGAGCAGTTGTGCAGCCCTTTATATCTGGGCTGCACTGGGAGCATGCCCGGCAGGGCTGCGGGGGTGGGGCCCTCTCAGCCACCTGAGGCAGGTGAATTCCCTGGGCTTGAGTGTGGAGTGGTGCCGCCCCGTCACATGGAGCATAAGCTTTTGTGGGCAAAGACCCGCTTTGTCAAATGCATGACATGCATTTGACAAAGTGAGTCTTTGCCCGCGAAAGCTTATGCTCCAATAAATCTGTTAGTCTATAAGGTGCCACAGGACTTCTTGTTATTTATCAGTGATGTAAACAAGCTATCTGTTTGGAACCTGATCAGTAAACAAAAGTCTAGTATTTTGTTGGAAATAACAGAGCACCATATATGTAGGTTTGTTCTCAGCTGTTTCCAGGAAGAAAAATTAACAGTGCAGAGATGACATTTTGTGTTGTAATAGAGTCTTTTGTGGGTCCATTCAGTACAATTTCCCTATATCTTTAATTGCTTGTTTATAGTAGAAACTAAAAGCCCCTTTATAGATTAGAGGAATGTAATCCTGTAATCCCTCAGTATTTTTCCCATTACAGCAACGACATCACACAATGAGACAAGTTTGAGCTAATTGGCTGGAGGTAATTCCACTAACAGTTGCATTTAAAATAAATTCCTACTTTGGTAAAAGATCATCTAATTTAGAATAAATGTAGGGGGCATGCTCCATTCTGATAATTTATCCTACATAAATCCTGTATGTGTGAATCAGGTAAGCAAGGTTTGGTTTCTGCATTGTTTGAAGAAATTTGAGATAAAGTACCTTTCTTAAGCATGTTTTTGTCTTTATTTTACATTTATTAAAAAAAAAAAAAACAACTTTAGCATCAATAAATGCTCAAATATTTGTCCCAGAAGAGGGAAGATATTCTCATAGTCTGTTTTGAACAATTACTTTTCTTTGAAATGTTGAATCCAGAAGTGTTGAATGTGATATTTTATGTTAGGCCTTACTTCCCATTATTAATATTTGGGACCATTTGGTTCATCACCAGGAATGTGCCCTTGTGGGCCTCTGAAATAGACACATGACGTGTCTTAAATGCCCAATTTGCACTTGCAATAGAAAATTATAAAATTAGAAGTGTCACAAATAGAACTAGGGTATAACTTTTTAGAAATACACATTAGATTTGGAGAGAGAACTGTAAAAGAGAAAAAAGTGTGGCTAAAATATCTGTGTGTTTTTTCCTGTAAACCAATACAGTCGCTCAGAATGGAAGCTTGTGCATGGGATTTGTCATGAAATATGATGTTGTAAATTACAGTTTAGCTTTAGTACCTAATAGTGGTTAAGTTATCCAAGTTTATAGCACCATTTGAGGTTCACTTCTGCATAGTAATTTTTGGTATCTTCCTCAGATAATGTTAATTAAACATTTCCTTATATGGACAGGTGGCTTTCTGGAAAAGGCAAAATAGAGAATATGGACGCTAGGGATGTCAACGTGCAGTCGACTGTACAATTAACTAATAAGCTTAGGTTTATTGGTTAATCTTGTTGACAACTCACATCTCTTCCCCCCCCCCCCCTTTGTTTCAGAGGCAGCAAGGTGGAGAGGGAAGCAGGGAGCCAGTGCTGGGAGGAATTGGCTTAAAAGTTGGTTTGCCCCCCGGTACTGGCTCTGTGGTGCTGCCTCTCCTCCCCCTGCGCCCCCCCCCCCCCCATGCTGCTGTCTCTACCTGAAAAGCAGCCTCTGTTTGCTGCGGGCTTGAGGGCCCCGTGGACAGAGGCTGTTCTACCTCCCATGGAGCAGCCTCAGTCTGCGGCCAGCCTGGGTCTGCCGGGGAAAAAGGCTGGTCCCTGGGAGCAGCCTCTATCTGGGGTGAACAGATGGGCTGCTGCCAGACCACCCTCTGTCTGTGGCCGCCTGGGCCACTGTGGACTGTGGCTGCTTCAGGGCAGCCTCCCCTCTCGCCCAGGCAACAACCTTGGTCTGCAGGGAGCTTGGACCCCCCGCGGACAGGGGCTGCTGCCGATCCATGCTGCTGCCTCTGTATCAGAGGCAGCAGCCAGTCTGTATGAGGAGCTGGTTTTTAAATTGGTCCCCCTGCAGACCAGCTCCCCCACCTGGCAAACTGTGCTGCTGCCCCTGATTCTGAGACAGCAGCAGGGGGTGATGGACCTCCCCGGGAATGGGCCGGAGCGCACTAGCTGCTGGTCCTGCCCCCGGGGACTATCAAATAGTTGTCTGTCTGATAAGAATTCATGCGATTACATGACAATTCAGTTACCCGGTATCTAACTTTCCTAATGGACACACACAATTATAGAGGAAGAGGTTTGGCATTAGGCAAGGAAAACTGAAAACTTCTGAATTGAGTGCTACTTTCGTAGTTTAAAGTAACTGCAGTTAATAGCTGTTTGTGTATATATGGTGCCTGACCAATACATACAATTACAGTGTCTGGCTCTGAAGGATTGTCATAATACAGTGTATTTGACATAATACAGTACGGGGGAGAAACACATGGCATGGTAAGTGAAGATGGGAGGGTCACAGAAGAAATCGAGTAGGTCTGTGGATACCAAATTTAATAACTTGTCTGTATCAGGGTGGTGCCCGGGATGGAGATCATTCATGAAAGACTAATAAAAACAAAATGAATTTTGATCGGGGATTTGAAGGATTAGAATGAGTCTTCTAGGGTGGAGGCATCAGGGAGGAGACACAAAGATTGCTTTGTAGGAGGAGGCATAAATAGCTTTTTTGTGCTAGCATTTTTGGTTATACAGTAATTCAGCTTAACTGAATCAGTTATTTTAGCGTAGCTCCTCTTCAAAAACAAAAAAATTGTGACTGCTAAGAGCTTGTCTGTACTTAAAATGATATAGCAGCACAGCTGTTGCGTAGATACGGCCTACATTAATGGGAGGAGTTTTCCCATTGGTATAGGTAATCCAGCTCCCCATGAAGAGCTAGCAGTTCTTTCATTGATCCAGTGCTGTCTACACTGGGAGTTATGTGAACTAAACTACATCATTCAGGAGTGTGGGATTTTACACACCTCTGGGAGACGCAGCTGTGCCAGTGTATGTTCCCAGTATTGACTAGCCTTAATATAGACACTTCCCAGTGTTCGTTCCAGATTGTGGCTTACTCTACTCTGAGTTAGTTTTCGCTGTCTGCAAACTGTAACCAGGAGACAACATTGGTGAGTGTCGGTAACAGCATTTAAAGTGTTCGAATGTCTGCACTAAAATATTCAATGATGTTTGTATGACCAAAAACCCTAGTATAGATATACCAAAGGAAGCATCAATGTGAGTAAAACTGGCACAGTTGGGGTAGTACTTAATATTTATGCAACACACACATTTGAAAGTATTTCATAAGGTATACTGAAAAAGCTTACACAGCTGTGTTAACAGTGCTTTCTGATGGAGCTATTAGTAAACAGCGGTACTCAGAAGTATTGTAATTCAAGAACAAACGTGCTTTCCTTCTTTAAAGGTAGTAATGGATTAATACTACAGATTGTACCTCCCTTAACTGGGACTCTAGTCTGGCAACATCCGTGGTCCGGCACCAACCATGGATATTCCTGGACCACAGAGCCCAGAAACAGGGAGGTTTGGCAGTGGAGCAGAAGTGCAGTTGGGGGGCACCAGCAACTCAGCTGGGAGTCCGTGTGTGTGTGTGTGTGTGTGTGGGGAAATGGGTGGGGGGGCAGCTCCTGCCCCAGCGGTGGCTGCGGAGCTCGGGCCCCAGCGGTGGCCGTGACAACAACAGGACCAGTGACATCTAGAGCGTCCGAGGGGGCGGGGAGGCTGGGGCAGCAGTGGGGCAAGCTGGTGTCTTAACCCAGTGGCAGCCTGGGTTAGAAGAGTATGGACCTCCCCTGGTTCAGCAGATTCCCTCATTTGGGATCACCTAGTTCCCGAGGGTGTCAGACCAGTGAGGTCCAACCTGTGGAATGGAAAGCTACATTGAGACCAAAAGGTAGCTTAAAATGAGTTAAAAATGGTTCCACTATTGCAAAACTGTCCTGGAACCTTCTCCCTGATTTGAATGATTGTATAATCACATTTTCAAAATTATTTTTATTTTTCTGTCTTTGCTCCTGTGTGAGTAACACACAAATAGGAGAAAATGACTATTCGGGAGGGGGAAGAACAACTGGCTCCACTGTTTGCGTGGTGCTGTCAAATGCATAAAGTAAAAAAAAAAAAAAAAAAAGATTTTTCTCTTCAATATTTTGATTAATCAGAAGTCTTGAAACTACAGTAGGTTTTAAAAACAATTCAAACAAATCTGAATTTGTCCCTTAATCTCAAATACATGTAGCCCTTTGAAATTCTTTTTTTAAAATAATTTTTCATTTTATTTTTCAGGAATTTGTTTTGTTTTGTACATTAAAATTTTTTCTTTTTATTACATTAATATCTCAAATGACTGTATATAAATAAAAACAGTGTATACATTTTAGTTTACCATACTATCTTTGTATTAATCATTTTGCAGGATATTGAACGGTTTTAGAAATTAAAAAGAAGCACAGAATAGTATTCTGAATTTTCTGTTTTCATGGTTTGTGGTCTGCTGCCTACAATCAATGTATACTCTTGATAGGGGAGAGGGGAAAAGATGAGTCTATACTAGCCATAGGAGGTACATGAGACACTAAATAACGGTATTGGATAGACTGACATTTTGGCACATGAATGCAAACAGTATGTCAGTAGCATCTAGAGCCATCACTTATTTGAAAGTTCATGTTATACAATTTCTGATCAGTTTAAGGTACCATAATATAAATTCCTTTTTAATATCTTTTAGCGGTGATATTTTTAATAATCCTTGCTGATACTTTTGCCTATGATGGTCATGTGACTGTCTCCGGTAGATTACATAATAGGTTAATTGAAGTCAGTAATTTAATGGCTGCATTTTCTAATATTTGTTTGACCATTTTATCAAGTGAGTTTTGAATGGCCACTTTCATCTGATGGGTGCTAGCTCTTCTATGTATGCCTCCATAGCAGCAAGCTGTTTTCATTTGGGGCCTCCACAGTGATGCTTAATAGCACAATACTTTACATGAACATCAGAACTTTACTGTTAACAAGAGTGCCCAAGGTTTTTTGGTTTCATCTAATTGTATAATTAAATCTGGTATTTGTGTACAATGTGCCTTTATAAAGCTATCCTGAAACTTTGAATAGACACTGCAGGATCGTTAGGAGGGCTTTCATGATGGCTGGCTTCCTCAGATCAAAGAAAGCTTAATAAAGCACAGAACTGAACCAGGAGTTCCACCTGGTTATTGTTTGCTGGGGATATAAGAAAGCAGACAGCTTGGGGTGGTTTGCTTTTGGCAATTGCATCTAGGCAGATTTCAGTTTTTCAAGAATGAAAACTCACTCTTAACTCTTGCTACTGTTGAGTTTGGCAGTTAACTGATCAACAGATCCATTTCCAACAACATGGAGTTTGTGTGCCCATCATGGCATGTCCAGAACGTCAAAGGCAATGAAACACTGTTAAGTACATTTCTGAGCCACTAAGTGGCAAGCACATGAGACTGCTACATGTTGTAGCTGTTCAATATATCCGTAAATGCCTGGGAACGTGTGATTGCATTGGCAGCTTTGAGAAATAAAACTGCAGCCTGGTGAATGTTGATTTCTGTCTGTAGCACCCAAGTGCCTTGTGTAAAACTACAGAGGACACATCTTCCTGCACTGTCTGATATTTGGTCACAGATTGCAGCCAGATGCTTGCCTGTGACAGCACCTCATCCTTGGTTGCTTGTCCAGCTTGTGGAAGACACTCCCGCCTCAAGCAATCAAGCCTCAGTGGCTCCTAAAATAGGATAAAACTACAGTAGTTTGAAACGGTATATTGCAAAATACTTAAGTCAATATCATTTCCAGTTGTCTTTATATTAGTTTTAGTTAAGTATTTCCCTTTTCTTAATGTTAGGGATCCCTCCCTATTGTCCCTTACTAGAGGAGCTGAGGAATCCTTCAGGGAGATGTTGCGTTCTGCCCCTTGGAAATGTTAGAGTGAGCGCTCCCTGATCTCATTCTGATGCAACAGCTCCTGTCGTGTGGGTTTGACCCTAGCTCCTGCTGTGCGGATTGCAGTGCTTTTGAGGTGTAGCCTGACGGCCCCTTCCTGATGGCAGAAGAGTGGCCAAACCAAATTTGAGTAAGTGCTGCTGACACACCATCTGTTAGATTACAACACCTGGAGCAGAGATATATAGGAATCTTTTCTTTTTTTAAAGGTTTTTACTTATAGGGGGAAACAGCTATGACAAGTAATATCATACGCATCTAAAAAACTGCGACCAAGAACTGAGCCCTGCTCCCCCAGCTGTCCTTTACAAACAAAGATTGAATTTTATGTTCTTCTTTTTGTTCTTTGAAGGAAACTCAAAAGGTCTTTTAGTTCAGTCTCCTTCACTCATTGCAAGACTAAATATTATCTAGATCATCCATGATAGGTGTTTGTGTAAACTGCTCTTAAAAGTCTCTAATGATGGAGATTCCCCAGCCTCTCCAGGCAATTTATCCCAGTGTTTAACAGGAAGATTTTCCTAATGTCTAACCTAAACCTCCCATGCTGCAATTTAAGCCCATTGCTGCTTGTCCTATCCTCAGAGATTAACAAGAACATTTTTCATCCACTCCCATGCAACAACCTTTTATGTACTTAAACTGTTATCATGTCCCTTCTCAGTCTTTTCCAGACTAAACAAAGCAATTGTTTTCAATCTTCCCTCATAGGTCATGTTTCCTAGACCTTTAATAATTTTTGTCGCTCTTCTCTGGACTTTCTACAGTTTGTCCACAAACTCCCTGAAATGTGGCACCCAGAACTGGCCACACAATATACTCCATTTGCGGCCTAATGAATGCACAGTACAGCAGAAGAACTAATTCTTGTGTATTGTATTAGCAGGGATATTGAAAGCAACCCAGTTTGTTCAGATCATTTTGATTTTTAATCATGTCCTCCAAAGCACTTGCAACCCCTCCCATCTTGATATTGTAATACATAAACTCTGGAAAATTCAGTGCAAAAAAAGAATTAGGCAGGCAAAAGCAGAATTTGAAGAGCAGTTAGCAGAAGACAAACTAACAGCAATTTTTTGCTAAGTACATGAGAAGCAGGAAGCTTGACAAATAATCTGTAGGATGATTGAGGTGTTATAGGAGCACTCAAGGAAGAGAAGCTAAGTGAATTCTTTGCATCAGTCTTCACTGCAGAGTATTTGAGGGGATTCCCGTACCTGAGCAATATTTTTTAGGTGACAGATCTGAAGAACTGTTCCGTAGAGGTGGTTTTGAAATAAATTAATAAACTAAGCATCAATAAATCACAGGACCAGATGGTATTTACCCAACATTCTAAAGAATTCAGATATGAAATTGCAGAATTATGAACTGTGATATGTATCTAAATCTAAATCTGCCTCTACCAGATGACTGGAGAGAAGCTAATGTAATGCTGTTGGGTGGAGGTGGAGGGGGAAAGGCTTCAGTATCCTGGCTGTTATAGGCTAGCAAGCCGAAGTTCAGTACCAGACAAAGTTTTTGAGACTGTAGTAAAGAACAGAATTATCAGATACCTAAATGAACACATTATGTTGGGGAAGTGTCACAATGGCTTTTGAAAAGAAAAATTGTGTGTTGGCAATCTATTAGTATTCTTTGAGGAGGTTGATAAATGTGTGAACAAGGGTGATTCCGTGGGCATAGTGTATTTGAACTTTCAGAAAGCATTTAAGGAGCTCTCTTAGGCCATCTTAGGCCATGTCTGTACTTACTGGTGGGTCGTACCAGTGCTTGTAAATCAGCAACTGATTAAAAGATAAGAAATAAAGGGCAGAAATAGTCAATTTTCATATTGGAGCAAGATAAATAGGAGGGTCTCCCAAGGGTCTATGGTACCTATGCTGTTCAACATATTTATAAATTATCTGAAAAAAAGAGGTTTACAGTGAGGTGGCATAATTAGTGAGGTTTACAGTGAGGTGGCATAATTGCAGATGGTACACAGCTACTGCAGATACTTAATTTCAAAGCTGCCTGTGAAGCAAGGGATTTCAGAAAATTAGGGGTATGTCTACACTGCATTCTTCTTTTGAGGAAACCTTAAACCTCAAGGGTTATTTCAAAAGAAGGGTTTTTTTCCTTGAAATAACTGCATCTAAACAGCGTTTTTTATCTCTAGGGTATTTTGAAAAAGCAGCTGGCCACGATTATGAAAATGAAGCATGGGAAATTCAAATCCGCGCTTCGTTTGCAATTTCGTTTGTCTACATTCGCATTCCTCTCTCAAAAGAGCAATGCAGTGTAGACATACCCTGGGTGACTAGGCAACAAAGTGGCAGATGAAATTTCAGTGTTGATAAATGCTAAGTAATGGCCAATGGAAAACATAATCCCAAGTGTCAATACAAAACGATGCTGTGTACACTAGCTGTTATCACTCAGATGTTTTGGAGTTATTGTGGATAGTTATCAGTGGGCAGCAGCACTTAAAAAACCCACAAAAACCAAAATCCTAACAATGTTAGGAACCATTAGGAAAGGGATAGCTAATAAGACAACTATGCTGATACATGGTATGCCCATGTCTTGATCACTGCATGCAGTTCTGCTTGTTCTGTCTCACAAAAAGATACTAGAATTGGGAAAAGTACACAGAAAGGCAGCAAAAATGACGAAGGGTATAGAACAGCTTCCATATGAGGAGAGATTAAAAAAACCATAACTGTACATCTTAGAAAAAGGTTTAGTTTACTAGTTTAACATTATCTATCCAAATGGTTTAATTACCTGACTACAGCTATTTACAAAGAAGAGATGATATATATGTCCTTGTTTCAATGTGTGTACTGCATGTACAGATTTGTGCTGGATGACTGAAATACTTGGATGGGTTTCATAATCTCTGCATATCTTATGCAACTTTAAAAACAAACTCTACTAAAAAGTTATCATGAAAACGTAATGTTTAACCATAGCCCCAATATTTATTGTTTCAGAAAAAATTTTATTACTTTAACTGCATTTAATTTTTATTATTAGGAAGTGCACTTTTCCCCAAACCCTATGCTTTACTTAACCTTCTCTTACAAATATAATCATTTGATTTCAGGATGTGATCAACAAAATTTGGAACAGAAAATATCTTGTAAATGCCAGTAAATATTTCCTTCTTTTTCCTTCTCTGAGCAGAAATGTAATATGTTAGGTCAGAGCAGTGGCCAATAACTTAAAAGTTTCATTGTGGTGATTTAGTGAAACTTCAAGGCTGTTATCATTTCTGTTTTTTCCCTTTGTCAGAATTAAGATATAATTTTTTGGGATGAGGGAGAAAAATAAAACAGTTTTTTTAAAATAGATGAAAAACCATGCATTTTAAAATGTACGTGTTTGTGCTATCTTGAAACTAAAAATACTAAGTTCCTTCATGAGGGTAGCCATTCTTGAAGGAAGTTTAAGCCATGTTTTGTTATTAATACTTGTTTTAATTAACTCTTTAGTTTATCAGATCATATTGGCAGATATAAAGTGTACCAGACCTTTATAAGCTATTATGTTCACTGCTAGAAGTGGATGGACATTGTTTAACACGCAGAGTAAAATTTAGAAGGGAAAATGGGAGAGACTAGTGATTTCAGATATCATGTCTTATTCTACAGGGATGCTTTTTTTAACTAGGAAAAAAGCCCATTTAGCTGTGTTTTCTATGTTGCAAAAATAATATAACTATATTCCACACTTGGGGAGAAATGGGTGACTTTCTGAGATCTATTTTAAACAGTTACTACGTTTTAAAACTGTTTGCATATGAACTCATTTGTGGTGTTTGAAGAGATTAGTTAAGACATAAAGTTTCAATTTAGTTGCTCCATACAAGGAGGACCATGAAGCCAGTGAGGCTCTATATAGGTGGAGGGATCTGTTCACATGGATCCAGTTGCAGGATTGGCAGGGAGGAGGTCTACAGGGAACACATAAAGTAAATAATTGGGTCTCTGAAAGCTAATAGGTTATCATTGCTAAGACCATTTCCAGCTAGCTAGCCAGTTATTCCCTGTGTTACTTGCTACTCAGCATCCTTAAAAGCAGTATAGGAAGGGCCACCAAGGGAACTTGGGGTTTTCTGCCAGGCCTTTGTGGATGCATTCTGAAATTTCACACATGCAGCCTGGCTTTCTTTAGTGCACAGTCTGACAGCAGGAAAATGCTTAAAGAAATGCGCAATCTGTCTTTGTGCATACAAAATATTCATTGGAAGCTTCTTTTGTGTGTCTAAAAGAAATATAGATAAATACAGATACCCTTAATACATCAGTAAAAAGCTAAGAAAAAAGGCGCATAAATCATATGGGAAGCTAAAGTATGATTCTCACATGCTAACTCTGCTACATTCTGGGTATGCACACAGTATGCATCTTTCTGTAATTTAGAAAGCTGTGCTATTTTCAGACCAAGATGAAATTATACAGTTATTTTGCCATTATATAGACATTATTCTCATCATTTTTTGTACTTGCTTACAGCACCAGCAAACATTTCTGAATCAGCTGAGGGAGATCACTGGTATCAATGACATCCAAGTCCTGCAACAGGCCTTGAAGGTATTGTGGATTTTTAATGAATATCTGACTGATAGGAGGCAGCATGGGCACATGCTGTGAGTTAATCTCTTGTGATGTCACCATCTACCTCTACTCAAGATTTTAGCAATATTCTCCAATGCAAGGAGGCAAGATCAGATATGAAAAATAAGTTGGAATTTTTTTTTAGGGTGATCAGGTAGAAGGAAGGAGAGTGTTTGAATGCTGCATTTATATATCAGAAAATATCAATAAATGTGCCATCCTGATTCTTTGGAATGGCATTTCCCTTTTAGTGGAACAATGACACAATACCCGTTTATGGCTTCTTGTCTAATTTGAAAGGATAAAATTGATACTTGTTTAGGTATTAATATCATTTGATGTGATTGATGTGATGTGTTTAAACAGAAGGAGAATATTATCTAGCCATTCTTGTGTCACTGTGAACTTCCCTGATACTTTACAATGCACAAAATAATTCTGAGATGTACATATTTCCCTTGGTGTTTGTTACCTTAGAAATATCAGGAGAATGAAGTGTGGTCTTCCTTGGTTATGCGTTGGAAAACCTGTTATGTATCTGGGCAGATATTTAAGGAGCTTTAACAGAATATTCATTCAGCCAAAATGTTATTTAGGCAATGAAGTTGAAGATGCTAGTCTTATCTCCACTTACCAGGAGATTGATGCTGCAGAGATTGATCTCCCGGGGGGTTGATTTAGCGGGTCTAGTAAGCAACTGCTGAATGGACCACTGATCATGCTCCTGTCGGCGCTGGTACTCCACTGGGTCGTGAAGAGTAAGGGAAGTCGAGGGAGAAACTGTGGGGATGCTGCAGAAATTCAAGTTAAGGGACATCAACTATGGCTACGCTATTCACGTAGCTGGAGTTGTGTACCTCAGTTCAACTTTGCCCCCTTGTGTAGACTTGGCCATCATTGTCATCAGAACCTAAAACATCTCAGACTGCCTCTGCTTAGTTTGTGTACTAGTCTAACTATTCGTTAAGAGTATGCAGTCAGTGGCTTAGGGTTTTGTTTGTTTGGTTGGTTTTTAAGTTATGTAATTAGTGATTGTATCCTCCTAGTGTAGCCTCAGAACAGTTATATCCCTTATAACTTACTTGACTTTCCATACAGAAATAACTGTATTGCTGTAAGATATCTTTATGCTAATATAACTGCATCCTCAAGATGGGTTGAACTTCTTAACTATATTAATTTAGGTCACGTCTACACTGGTAGAGAAAATTGATGCAAGATCTACAACTCCATCTACGTGAATTACATAGCTGGAGTTGACATTGATTTTTCTGGGATGGCCCTACAGCTGGAGGTCAACAGGAGAAACTCTTCCATTGACTTGCTTTACTCCTTGTGACTGTGAGGCATCCCAGGGTTGATGGGGGGCCACCTTCAGTGTTCGGGTACCAGACCTGGTAAATCAAATGCCGGAAGATCAACTGCCCAAATGTCAATGTTCCTGAAGTGGTGTTGTCCCCTTAGTTAAAACAACCCAACTTTTCCAATGGAGACAAGACCCTTCAGCAGATTATTATTCAGTCTCTTCCTGACTTGTTCTCATTCACGCTCTCCTGACTCTTTTGAGTTGTCTTAAATTCCTGCAGGACAAACAGAGCCTAAATTTTTAAAAGTGAGAGGTGGGAGGAAGGGGAGAAGGAGGCAGGAGTAGAAATCTCAACACTTCTCTTTCCTGTACGACAAAGTAAAATTCCCCTCACCTCAAGCTTACCTTTCAATCCACTGTACAAACACAAACATTCACGTGCACATACGCATGTGCGTGCGCATACACATCTTTTCCATTCCTCCAAGAAAAAAAAAAAAGAATGAAGAAGAGTGTGTGGGACTATATTATTAATGCCTCTGTTTATATGTATGTTTCCTCTGGTTAAATTTAGACTAGAGAAAATGTAAGCCATATAATACCTGTAAATAAGAGGCCAGATCCATAGGTAGCAAAATTTGGCTTAGTTCTGTTGAAGTCTATGAAGCTGTGCCAAATTATACTAGATGAGGATTTTTTTTTAAATTTGTAATTTACAATGACTTTTTAATTTCCCCATTGATAGGTATAACTCTAAGGAAAATTACAAAAGGAAGCTGTTGTCTACTGTATCTTCTAATTGGGAGTAAACATGCCCACAAAATTATTTGATTAGAAACTAGACAAATATAAAATTAAAGTTTGAAGAGGTACATATATTAGGCTGTGGCTAATTTGACATGGAAAAAAATGAAATGCACGCGTATGACAATTGAAGTTGACCATCACAAACTCATTCTGGCCTACCATTAAAAAAAGTGACCTCTCTTTTTCTGTTAACACTTAAAGGACAGCAATGGAAACTTGGAATTAGCGGTGACTTTCCTTACTTCAAAGAATGCCAAGGTTCCTCAGCAGGAGGAAACAACCTACTATCAAACAGCACTTCCTGGGAATGAGAGATATATCAGTGTGGGCAGCCAGGCAGATACAAGTAGGTATTTCTATCTCTATATAAACGGCTTTAAAGCAAAGAAACTACTTGATTATAAAGGCTTAGCATCAGTTCTGCTTGTAAATTTGTTAACTTGACATTTTTTAGATTTTTAGTTGCTCTTGTTTATTTCAGCATAAATTTTATTCTCTTTCGCTATCTCTTGATATTATTAACATAGTAATTTTTGGTATTAGTTAGAAATTGAACTGGGCCTACAACACATATTTTGCCTGTTATGGGGTTCCTGGTTGGGGCATGCCCGTTCAAGAAGGGTAAGTAAAGAGAGGCAAAAATCCACAAGTATAAGAGTTCTTCAGATCTTAATAAAAATAAATATTAAAGCTGTAAATGATGTGATAGAAGTGACATTACCATATATGCATTATAAGGATCCAATCTTGATAGAGGAAGTGGTATCCATGAGCTAAACTGATAACTGCTGGTGTTAAGCATGCTTTCTGTCTTTCAGGATTAACACTCAAGTTTGTTATGAAGTTGGCAGTTGTATCTTATGAAAAAGATAAGAAAACATTAAAACATGTCTCATAAAGGAGGCATTATTTACTGATTATACCTTTATTGTGTTGACTTTTACTCTTATGGTAAGGGTATAGTATTTTTTCAGTGGGAGGAAATTCGTTTTGTTATTAAATGCTGTATGTTCACATGTTTGAGCATTTGTTATTGAAAATAGAAATTATTCTCTGAAGAGATAAGAGAGATGACATGGAAGAAACAGCGTTTTGAAATATGTGGACTATGCATTTGTTCTCTAGTAACTTCTGAATGTGCTGTTAATATTGTTTGCTTGTGTTTCTAGTTTCTATTAAACACAAACATAAAATTGAATTTTTACAATTCTTTGCCGCAAGTCCCCAAGCAGTGCAAAACTGCATAACTTCATTGAAGTCACTGGAATTACACTTTAAAAGAGCATGGGCTCTTGCTCTTAACTTGTATTTCAGAAGGTAATGGTAACACACATAAATGCATTTTGTTCAGGGTTAGGGTTTCATATCCCTTATATGACATTATCCATTATAAAATCTAGTTTTGTCTCTCAACTACTTGGAGATGAAAGAATATATTTGTATCCTATTTGAAAGCTTATGTGGTGGAATAGCTGAGCTAATTCATATTTTCAGCATAACAGCACAGAACAGTATATTGAACCCTCTGTTTTCTGGTCTCCCTTCATAAAATGCATCAGGTACATTGTGGAAAATTAGAATTTTGCAAGAATAGATTAGTTAAACAATTTTTTTTAAATTTTAAAGTAATTTAGCTTTGGGTAAAGTCAGAAAAGCTTCTGATCTAAAATGGTACATAATTAATGTGTCTGCTTCCTCTGTGGATCTAGAATCACAGATACATACTTTTTTGAGAGAGAGGATTTTGCTACTGCAATATTTATTACTGTTACTCCAGAGCAAGTACAGATATGGGATAATGAGCTATAGTCTGTTGCCATTCATGTTTCATTAACTTCTCAGTTGGTGAAAATAGTCTAGTTGCAGAATCACATTCTGTCCTCAATATATACCCCATGTAACCTTACCGGAGAGATGAGGATTGTATAGAAGTTAGGGATGTAAGCGAGTAGTTGAGTCAAGTACTCGACTGCTCGCTCCCCCCACTCTTTTTGCCTGTGTATCAGAGGCAGCAAAGGGGTGGGGACAGTAGCCGGTGCTGGGCGGGGGGGAGAGAGGAACATCTTAAAAGCCTCTGTTGATGGTGGCTGGGGCTGCTGCCAAGAGCAGCCTCTGCCTGCGGCCAGCCTGGGCCGCCATGAACAGGGGCTACTGGACCTGGTGCTAGCTGGGACCAAGCAGTCTTGGCTCATGCTGGTCCTGGACTGCTGTGGCTCTGCATTTTGAATGTAATAAGAGCTGCAGTGGTCTCGGACCAGCACAAGCCAGAATTGCTCAATCCTGGCTAGTGGCAGGTCCATGAGTTACCCCATCTGTGGCTCTGCAGATTACATGTAGTAGGAGCTGGGCTGCCTGCATGTGTGAGCTGGGACAGTGCACGTTCCCTTATGGACTAATTGTGTAGTCAATACAAATTGTATCGACTACATGATTAGTCAATTACCCACCTCTTAACATCCCTAATAGGAGTAGAATCTGGCCCACAAAATGCATGGAGAACATTGTGAGTTTGAAATCCAGGCTTAATTTGCAGCAATGGTCATTATAAGAAGAAATAAATGGAACCTGATTAAATATTGAAAGTTCATCAACAAGTAGTGACTATTGTAGAGTAAAAACACTTAAGACATTTTGGATACTGATATTCCTTATATAATCTGCTGACTATTCAAATCCATTGGCATCAAAGCTAGAGAGTCCTTAGTTCCTTGCAGTCTATCTTATCTTCATTCTGGAACTGAATTTGGTAGTCACATCCTGGTTTATTTCTGCACTTGAGAAAACCACTGCACAATTTAGCATGCTTTAGGTCTCTGCTGAAGAGGAATCCTTGACTAGGATAGCAGAGGATTTGCGTATCAGTAGAGAGGAACCTTTTTTTTTTTTTTTTTTTGCAGTGCTTTGAGGAACTTTGTAAGCTGTTCTATCCTCTGCTCAGTCCATTTTCTGCTGAGGACTTTTATTGTGTCCACTTCCTTTGTTTGCATTTTTTTTAAAATAGCAAAAACTCAAAACAAATCACTGGGACACTCTACTGCAATCAGAGTATGAGTGGGGAGGGAGCGGAAATAAGACAGTGTTGATTTGAGTGGAGAATGGAAACAGGTGGGTTAAGATGAAATGTGAAACCATGATAACATGATTACTTAAACCTTCATCATTCCCTTCAGTGAAGATGGATGTTGATTCCACTTTATATCTGTAACACTGTAAAATTGTTGAACCCCATTAAATACACCACAAAGGTGTAATTATCTCAAGTTAAAAACATGTCTTACTGCTTAATCATCCATGTTCATTTGAAATTCAAGATGTCATGAGTCATCTAGATGCATAGTGCTATAGTTTCTCAACTATCCAGATGAGGAATGAGAGGTCAGCAGACGAATACCAGGAACTCAGTCCCTTACTGGGCAACAAAAATATCTGGTTATTGAGGCTTTTGAGTGTATGCCAAACAAAAAAGCATAGTGGGTATATTCTTGAGGTTGTTGGCTTGATTGGTGCTATATTGTGGAAAGATGGTTGCTAATTGAAGAATAAAATATTTCATGAGTTACCAAGTACATTATCCAGCATGGAAGTATGAGGAAACTGTAGCTCTTCAAGAGTTATAGTTTTCTTTTGAGACACTGTTTATAGCAAATTACTAGCTTGTTAGCAGTTGGAAAAGCTATTAATTGAATGTTGACTTATTTAGATTTTAAAAACATAACTAATTTTTAATGTTAATGAAAGTAAAGAAAATCTTTCCACTTCTACCTCCAAACAGTGCTTTATATTTCAGAAGTTTGATAATGTTTTTACTTATCAGAAATTAATTCAGTGTTAAACACGAAGGCCACATTATCCCAGAAGCCTTAATACAGCCTTCACTTGTGCATGCTAAACTTTGCATGTTACAACACCTGCATGTGCAGTTATCAAGCACCAACAGCTACATGTGTGGTTGATTTCATCACCTGTACCTGGAAGTGGTAGTTGTCAATTGGGGTGCATCTACACAGCAGTGCTTTAACTCAAAATAAACTATGCAAATTGAGCTACATCAGTTCATAACTTATTTTGAAATTGGGAGTGTCTACACAGTGCTTATTTCAAAATAGAGCACTCTTCCTCCGACTTTCCTTACTCCTCATACAATGAGGGTTACAGGAGTTGGAGTAAGAAATTTTCCAGATTGACAGTATTTCGACATGATTTCGAAATAAATGCCTGCTGTGTAGATGCGGACTAAGTTATTTCAAAATAATGTTGCTGTGTAGATGTACCCTTAGTGTTTATGCAAATAGAAACCATAACTTGAAAACTTGTTCAATGATGGGGTTGCAATCCACTCGTACAAAAATCCTGTTCTAGAGTTGCCATAATACTCTTTGCTGTGTCAGATGGATTCCCTGTGTTACAAAAGAAAGCTTGCAGTTTTTTGGAAAAGGGCCACTGTGCCTATAGCAACACAAAAAGCCAGTGAAGTACAGTAGTGTTTAATTTTGCTGTGCCATTATAGAATACTTGAAGCACTTTCTACCTGAAGTTCAGGGCTTTTAGAAATATGATTTTAAAGCATGCCACTTCAGTTTATTTTTGTCTGGGGGGAGCGGGTTAGAACCATTACATAGTTAAACATAATATTTTCTCCATTTTATTTGAGAAACTTAAAGAATCCAGGGTTAGAGAAGGAAGAATCAGTGAAAGGGGAAGAAATTCATTTTAGAAAAATATTGTCTTTGGGTCAAATCCCAAGCCTTGCAGAAATAGACACACATCCCTCTGTACTAAAATTCAGGAATTTCTCTTCCTCATGCTACCAAAATTCACATCCTGAAATATTTCACGCATAGAAATTATTCTTCTGTATAATCTTTAAGCTCTTTTGGCAGAGAGAGTCTTACATGAGTGTAAATATACCTTGTACGTCTATGGAGCTATATTACTTAGAGCAGAGGTGGGGAACATCCGGCCTGTGGGCTGTATCTGGCCCCTGCTTATTTTTATCCAGCCCCCAGCAAGTCTGTGCTGCAGGATGGAAACTGTGAGCTTCGGTGCTCCGCCACGGGGCTTGTGGTGATCCAGGAAGCTCTGCATGCTCTTCTTTCCTTCTGGTGCTGCTCCACAGCTCCCATTGGCTGGGAACCACAAGCAATGGGAGCTATGAGGACAGAGTCTGCTGGTGAGGGCAGTGCATGGAGCCACCTTTTCCCTCCAGGGGCCGCGAGCACACATGCCGTCTGCTTCCAAATCTGTGATCTGCTTGAAGTAAGCGCCCTGAACCCTCTCCTGGACTTCAATCCTCTGTGCCAGCCCTGAGCCCCCTTCCGTACCCTACCTCCTGCTAAAGAGGTTAAAATGTGTTTGTTTATGTAAATGTGTATTCGCTGTGTAACACGTGCAGTTGCGGTGGGGGGGGGGTAGGAGGAGGGAGCTGGTGCTCATGGGGAGCCAACTTTTTTAAGCTGGCTCCCCGCGAGCACTGGCTCCCATTCTCCACCTTCCCCACCTCTGGGCCGTTGGCTCAGTGGGAGCTGGTATGTGCGGGGAGCTGGCTTGCTGCACATATTGACTCCTGTCTACCCCCTGTGCTGCTTCCTCTATATGGGTGGGGGGGACAGGTGGTTCCATGGGAGCTTTTAAACCAGCTCCCTGCAAGCACTGGCTCTGCCCCTCTGTGGGAGGCAGCTGGGGGTGGAAGCAGGCGGCTTATAGGAGCCAGTTTGAAAAGTTCCCCACACGCACTGGCTCCCACCTCTGCCCCCGCCTTTCACTTCATCTGATACAGAGGCAGTGGTGGTGGTGGGGACTTCATGTGACAGAGAGGGTTAACCGATGAACCTGGGCCCAGCAGTTAACTGTATTCTCGCTACATGGGTGCATCCTTAATACCCACCCAGAGTCTGCACCCCCTACTGCTTGAGTCAGTCCTGAGCTCGCTCCTATTATTCAACTCCCACCCTGAGCCCTCTCCTGCACCCCCAAAATGCCTCATCCCAAGTCCCATCTCACAGACTGCACCCCCCACTCAGAGCCTTCTGCCTCCTCTTACACACCAATCCTCTGCCCCAACCTTGAGTCCCCTCCCACATCCTGAACCTCTCCTTTTTGGCCCCATCCCAGTTACAGGATTACCAGCTTTCCTGACCAGGTGGATCTGATGCCATTGCCATTTGCGACAGTGAATCCAGTCTGTTTGGGAAAGTTGGTAATCTTAATCCCAAAGTCTAGAGGAAACACCGACCCTCTGCATGCTGTCCCTCTCATGTGTGGCTATGTGTGACCCACGACTACCTTTTTTTTTTCTGGGGGGTCAGTGGCCTTTGGTAGGAAAAAGGCTCCCCACCCTGAACTAGAGGGGCACTGGCTTTGTTGCTTCTGGAGGCTGAGCTTGTTGTACACATGATGGGCTCCTTGCATTCTTCTTTTTCCCCCATCAACTCCTTGTGTGCCAAGGAGTTTTTCTCTATTTCACCCCCATTTATCTCATTCCTCTACCATTCTTACTTATGTTCTTTCTGTTCTGAAAATGAGTCATTCTGGATGTTAAAATTTGTACTGTATTGGGATGAATGGCTGGCTTGAGATGAGGATTGGTGTTATGCTGGATGGTAGTGGCCATCAATTAGATCTTTGATCTGTCGACAACTATGACACTCTTTGAAGGTGCAGAGTCTAACTGGATCCCAAAGGCTCTGAAATTGCTCTTCATTCTTTTGGTTTTCTGATTTTCACCAAATTCAAAAGGGTTCTGCCTTTTGATACTCAAAATATATTCTGTGGAATTTTGGAATTGATTGGATGCAACATTCAAAAAGTAATGCTTTAAGAGCAAAGAAATTCCATTTGGTTGAGTTTATGATCTCACTTTGGTTAGCCTGTAATAAATACAGTTTATGTAATCTTAGCTCTTTAATCCCAATATGGCAGCAGTTTGAAAATCTTGTCCTTCCCAGATGTAGCAACTTTTCTGCAAGCCTGCCTTTTCATTTTCCATTTCCCATGCCAGCAGTTGTGTGACTATGGTTGTTTACTGCCTGCCCCCATCTTCATTTGACACTCACTGTCTGTCTCTCCTGCTGAGTTTCCTAGTCAGCTTGCTCTTACAGATTCTTCCCATTTTCTTTTTTTCCTTTTAGTACTATTGATTTCACTCTGGTAAAATCTGACCTTAAGAACTCAAAAATTGAAGTGGTTGTCTCTTAAAAACATAGCTTGTTAAATAGTATGAATAGTTTATTTTAAATAATATGATGGGAACTGCCTAAATAAGTAAACTGAGTGTATGAGTTGGGAAAAATGGACCTGTGGTGTGGCTGTTGACATACTTCCATTTTTTTCACGTATTAAATTCATTTGTGGTAATACACAAAGGAGAAAATTGCATAGAGAGGTTTCAAACACTGGACCGTAATTACCGCAAACATACTTCTGCCTACATTAAAAGCATCAAAAACTACCAAAAGCAAGAACTAGTTCCACTGTTCATCTCTGTACACTGCAAAGTTTGAGAATAAATGTTGTACCTCTTACAGGGTCATTTGTGAGGGTTTGGTCCTAAAGTAAATAACTTCATGAGGAGAAAACATTGTGTCCTTAAGGGCTCTTTAGTCTAGCAGAGAAAGGTATAACATGAACTAGGGATGTAAAAACTGCCTAAAATAGTTAATGCGTTAACCAGTTTGTTTAACTGGTTAACCACAAGCCATGGATGGTGGGGACTGCTCCAGTGCTGGCCCCGCCACACCGCGGTCATGGGCAGCTGTTCTGGCCCCATGGGTTGGGGGCTGTTCCAGCTCTACCAACTCCCTGCATCCAGGGTTCTGCTGTCTGGGCTGCTGTGGGTGGGGCGGGGCTGCTCCCGCTGGCCAGGCCCTCCGGTTAATGGGTTACCCAGTAAGCATGCCAGCAAGGTTAATGCTTACCGGGTAACTAGTTAACTGTTTAACCTTTTACATCCCTGACATGAACCAATAATTGGAATTTAAAGCCAGAGAAATTTAAATCAGAAATGACACATTTTTCACCATTAGAGTAAATAACTTTTGGAGCAAACTACCTAGCGAAGTTTTGGATTCTTTGCCATTCTGGAATATGTTCTTTAGTCAAACAGAAGTTATATCTTTGAGTTATCTGCATCTTACCAACCCCAGTCAAAAAGGAATGGTTGCAGATCAGTCCACCCGTACAAAATAGTGACTAAAGTAATCCTAGATTCACCTGATTAATGGGAATGCCCATTTATTTCAATCTGCCTTCCCTCAGTAGACCCCCCAAACTAACCTTATACTATCTTTTATTAGCTGTGATCACTTCTAGCACTCTGCAACTTGAAATATAGGAAAATTCCATTGAGACTGCAGAGTTGTCCAGTGACTGCTTGCAAATGGATGGAAAATAAAGAACACATATTTGGAGCTGTAACTCCATTAAATGGTTTTGGTGATGACAGAAACTAATGTTTTGTTGTTGTTTTTGTATTTGAATAACATGTGGATCAGAACCCTAAATCAATATGCTGCCCACTGAAGAACACTTCCAATAGCTTCACTGCTGGTCTGTGCTCTACACTTTGCAATTTGCCATCAGTGAAGTGTTCCTACTCCAACTCTCAATGGCCAAATCTCTCAGTTTACAGGTGTGGTGCCATATTTAACAGGCTTCCTTATCAGCCAAGTGTATTATCTGCATAATGGATTTAGCCCTTTTTGGAGTGAGTTTGACAAGCCCTGAGACTCTGAATGTTCTTTTAAAAAAAAAAACAAAACACCACAACACACCACCACAACAACAACACGCCACACGATTCAGGAACTTTTTCCAAGATAGTTAAGTGAGTTACTTTGCTGTTGTTCTTGCTGTTGTTTATTGCTATAATATAGTTGTTCTATAGTTATGTATATTGCCTTGCAGGTAAGAAGGTATGGTTATTGCATGGTTACTGCCCCTAAACAGCTCACTGTCTAAATTCAGCTGAATTTTAACCAACTAACAAACAGACCATGGTGGATGCTGGTGAGGAGGAATGCAGTGAAAAAATGGCCAGTGCTATATTGAATTTCTGAAGATACAAGAAAAGATTAAAAACTGTCTTTTGATATCAATAATCCTTCCTTAGCTTCAGTTTGCTACTGCAGTGTAGTTATGGAAATAATTGTAACATCAGGCATTCATGGTATTATTTTGATTCAGTAGAAAATATCAACAGCTATGTAAGATTGGGAAAATAGGGCATACTAAGTCCATCATAGGCTAATCTATCAGAGAAAAACTAAAAAAAGACATTCTTCAGAATAAGTTACAAAGGCTAGCTAGTAAAAGGAGAAATGTAAGCAAGTTGCCTCACTGCCTTTCCTGTATAATTCCCAACTCTTTATCTTTCCATTCTGTCATCTACCTCCCATCTGCTCTTTTTAGGCTGGAGTAACCCCTAGTCCAGCCACTTAATTTGACTTTGTTCTGGTCCTTCAGAACATGAAAAAAAGTGAAAATGGAACTGCATTGACACTGGTTAACATCATATGTGAGGTAGGGATGTCGATGTGTAATCGACTACACGATTACCCAATAAGCCTCAGTTTATTGGCTAATTGTGTCGACTACACGCACTCCCTTCCCTCCCTTACTCTGTATTAAAGGCAGCAAGGTGCGAGGAGCAGGAGCCAGTGCCCTGCAGACAGAGGCTGCTTCGCATCCTGCAGAGCAGCCTCTGTTTGCGGCAAGCCTGGGCCCCCTGCGGACAGGCGCTGGTCCTCAGCACCAGCCCCTGTGTGCGAAGGGTCCAAGCTCTCTGCAGAGAGAGGCTGGTTTGTGGCAGCAACCTCTGTCCACAGGGAGCTCAGACCCACCGCAGATTGGGGTTGCTGCCACGGACCAGCCTCTTTCTGCAGACAGATCGGACCCCTTGTGGACAGGAAGGGACTGCTGGCACTCTGTACTGCTATCTCTGATACAGAGGCAGTAGCGTGGGATAGCAGGGGGCTCCTTGGGAGTGGGGCTGAGAGCACTGGCTGCTGGTCCTGGCCCTGAGGACTATGAATAGTTGTGTAACTGCAAAGAGTTCATGTGGTTATAAAACTATTCAGTTACACGATATGTAACATCCCTAATGTGAGGTATATGCAAGGGTCATTTTTGTATAATATTAAACCTTCCTTGCCCCCTCTCCATGAGTAGCTTGCATATAGGGATTTTCAGCCATGAAGAAAGTCTGATACCTTCAGTCCTCTGTCCTTCTAGCAGTCTTGCACAGCTGACAGTCATTCCCATTAGTCAGACTGTTTTGAGAAGACTGCCTCTAGGTGACTGTGGAATGCATAATTTAGCAACGTGAGGCTCTAGAGACAGTATACTTCCTCTCCTCAGTAAAGAATAGTTTCTACTGCTATTTACCGTAGTTTGGGAAGCTTATTTAAGTTGTTTGCTGGCAGCTGGTAAAAAAAATATTTTTGGTGGTAATTGGGATTATATGGAAAGTAAGAGATAGGTCCCTTCATGTTTTTATTCATTGATTAAAGGAAAAAAAGATGGATGAATTGCCAAAGTGGGGACTATTATTTTGAACTTCAATATCTGATATTTGTGGTAATTGAATATTGTGCTGGATGCTTTCACTAATCAGACTGAAAGAAATTCAACATGTTGTTTTTCAGACTAAAAAAAGTGTAAGGGAGGAATGAGAGGAAGAGGAGAGGGAAAGGAAGATTTAGCTTAATAACGTGCTGACTGCTCCCTTAGGTCTTAATCCTGGAAATGCCCATGCATGTAATTACCTTACACATATCACTAATCTCATTGACTCTGTGTGTGTGTGTGTGTGTGTGTGTGTGTGTGTGTGTGTGTGTGTGTGTGTATATAAATATACAGTGCACACACAAGTGTTTGCAGGATTGGGCTTGTGCCTGTGTTTTGGGGATATTGAGGACACATTGTTCCATATGAGATAATAGTGACAGTTCTCTCTGAAGATATCCTTTAAGGAAAGTCTATTTTCATGAATGTAACTTGGAAACACAACAAAACAAAATCAGTATCTTGGCCTTGATAAAGATAGTTATACCACTGAATTTGAAAAGCAGTAGGAGAGAAGGGACTTAGTAGGAAGCTATAGGTTTGCAGAACCAGTCCTATATTGATGGGTAACTTGATGGAGACCACTTGGGAAACAGAAAGATTTTTGGAAGAGCAAGAAATGCTCTGTGGAGAGCATTCGTTACAAAGGAACAAGTGTTGTGTTTTTCTTCTTACTTCCTCTCCTACCTGATCATTAAAATAAGGAAGAAAAAGAAGTGAGGACGTTAAGATTAGTGGTGGAAAGCAAGCCCAAGAAAGAGAATTTTTGAGGAGGAATTTGAATGTGGTTTAGCTGTCCGTGCTGGTTTTGTGTCCTCTATAGTAAGAATTATTTTTCATTCTGTTTCACTTTTAATTTGAGAAAGATAGTTTTGCTTTTCAGATGTGATTGATCTCACTGGAGATGATAAAGATGATCTTCAGAGGGCAATTGCCTTGAGTTTGGAGGAATCAAACAGGGCATTCAGGGAGACTGGAATAACAGATGAGGAACAAGCCATTAGCAGGTAAACAAACAACTTACATAAAGCAGAAATAAAATTTTAAAAGTATCAGATTGGCCTGTATTGATTTTTTTTTTTTATCCAATAAAAATAATTTAATTGTTCTGTTGTGCTGCTGATACGTCTAGCTTCAGAAGTTTTGTTTTACTTTTTGTTGAAAAAAACATCCCTCTGTTGTTAGGGTAGAAATTAATAGTCTGTTTCATAGCTGCACATTTGCTAAATACCTAGGACCTGTGATCATTGTTTTCTAAAATCAGACCTGAAACTGAAAGACATTTGTATTGTGTATTTGGCAAAGAGTTGAAAGCAAAATATGATTAAGAAACTAACCACTTCTTTTTGTACTTTCAGTGTTGATTATTACAACAATGCTTTCTCACGTGTATGATAGGGAAGTATAATGAATTTATTAGTGTTCTTAAATTTTAGTAGAAACAACTGCTACCACATTAGAGTTGGCAACATAACCTTTTTTTATTACAAAACGTTTCTTTTTCAGAGGGTCAGAACTCTGGAAACCATTCACATTTTGTACTGAAACTTTCTAGACTTGACTTTCCCTAAGTTGGAGGGGGTGAGAGGAAGGGGTTGGGGTTTTTTTTTGTTTTTTTTTTGTTTTTTCTTTTGTTTTTTTACTTTTTAGCAAAAATGTTTTTAAATGAGAAAATGTGTTTTGTAAGCTTTTAATGTGTGCACCCAATTGGGGATGTGCTGTGCATTCCTGTGGTTCCTACAAAAAGTTTAAGCTGCTCTAATTATTGCTTTATCTTTCAAAATGTCCCCTTAGCTTTAGTTAGGAGGTACAACACAACAAATGTACTGCTTAGCACACAATGTATTTAGCAAAGTCAGGAATATAATGAAAAGGTTTCTTTTTTGAATTGTAATTTTCCTATTTTTCCTTACAACATTTTTCTTTGAAAAATAAAAGCTGTGGCAATTTCAAAAATAACATGTCCATGAAATATAAACTTCCAGATGTGTGAGAAACTGTTTAATGACCAGGGTCCTCTCAGTCTAATAATTTTAAAAAAAGTCTTACCCCCTCATACCTTCCTAAGGAATGTAAGACAGGAGTTAGATTTACTTCTAGTAATTACTTAATATGGCTGATGATGTGTATGTTCTGGCCTCATTTGTACTACAATAGTAATTTATGATAAGACAGTGAAAACTATTTTTGTCTAATTGCATATGAGAAGTTCAGCTCTTGTGAAACTTAACTTTTTGTTAGACCCTTTTCATACTCCTGTCTGAAGGTTAGGTGCATCTTGCAGGATGACTTCCTGTTTTGCTCTCTTTGCTTTGGCCTCTGTTCAGTACCTTTTCTTTTGCTTTTGAAGGCTCTTCTAGGTTTAGACCTTTTTCTTTTTTACTCATAATCCCTTTTCCACACTTCAAAGATTAAAGAGGCCACTTCTGGCAATCTTCTGATCTACAAGTAAATACTGCAAATATTTTTTAGTACTATACTTTTTTTCCTCTAACAGAAAATAGCAAACCAATATGCCATTTTATATATCACATGTACAAGAAGCATATAGGATCTCTCTGGTCAGTCCTATGCAGTCTCACCAAAATAAAAGAAATTGTTGATATTAGCAAGATGCTTGTCTTTTAATGATAGATGTGTGATTGTTCACTTAATGTTAAGTTTGAATCACAAGTCAAATACGGGCATTTCAAACTTAAGATTTAAGAGATACTACAGTCACTTTGTGACTTGATTTTAGGTTTTGTTTTTCTATTTATAAAGAGAGCCTCACACAAATAGATTTTTTTTTTTTTGGATGCTAACATTCATTCTTTTCCTGGGTGTTGGCAGCTTTGCTCTGTTCTGAAAACCAGAAAGCAAAACTTATTTAAAAAAAATTGAAACAAAGCAAATACAGTAATCTTTTGTTGTTTATCAGGCTAACTGAAAGGCAAAAGTCATAAACTCTAGCGGCAAGAAAACAAAACTGGAAAAAATAAGTTTTAATAATTGAAGGGACATACCTTTTAATTTAGTTGGTTTACTGTGGGGAAGATTTTCAAATGCAGGAATGACAGGTGCCTAATGAATTTACTGGGGAATAGTTAAGGTTTCTATGGGAACATTATGAATTATTGGTTTGTATGATCACTATAATCTGCCCTCATAATACAGGGCTTTTATAATCAATAACCCTACACTCCCTCCAGCAGATGATTCCTTTATAACTAGGAAAAATTGCCATCAGGGTAGTCAAAGTCAAATCTTGATTACTAAAACTATCTAAACTGAGTTAAAACAAACCTATAGGTGATCAAACTGATGAACTCTCTATTATTAGCTGAAGAGAGAGGATTCTAAATAAAAAAATCACTAAAAATTATCTCAACACATAAATGCTGAACCTATAGAATAAGAAATATTGTGAGCAGGGTAAAACATCAGGGGATGCTAGTTTCACTCAGCAGTGCCAGGGAATGGATCCCCTGTAGGGGGTTAGGAGACTCTGCTGTAGGAGGTTCTGTCTGGGAAGACCAGTCTTACAGTCCAGCAGGATAAGATAACGGTATAATATATAGTTATACACCTACAATTATTAATATAGAAAACAACAACTTTTAATCATTTAGTAACTTACTATCAAATTTGTTCTTGACTAAAACACTTTTTTTCTGCCAAAGTGTAGCTTAAAAAAGATAGCACTTTACTTATAGATGGAGTATTGCCGCTGACTTTCCTCAATAAATGACATTTCATACTCATGTTCATGAATAGTATAAGCTTTCATAAAAGTAAAAGCTTTACTTTTAATGTTTCATTTCTCTTTCTGCTTTCCAAGAGTTCTAGAAGCCAGTATAGCAGAAAATAAAGCAAGTTTGAAAAGGACACATCCAGAAGTGTGGAGTGATTCTCCAAACCCCTATGATCGTAAAAGGCTAGACAGTTGTCCAGTTGGATTAAAGAATGTTGGAAACACATGCTGGTTTAGTGCTGTTATTCAGGTAAGTGTGTTCACTGATTATATTATGACAGAAAGTCCAGCTAATTTGTACAAAATTCATTGGTGATGGACATTCTCTTGACTAACTTTTCCTCTGTTCTCTTAAAGCTAAGGAATATGGAATTTAAGCATTATCTGTATTCCATTTGCCAGTAAATGTTCATATTGATTTTAATGCAATATGTATAGTGATTTACTGATCTAATTTAGGTAAGTGAGTTGTCAAAGAAGGTCACAAAACTTGTTAATGACAAAGGGTGTGATTTTTAAAAGGTAATGAGGACCTATAGCTCACCCTTCCCACTTCGGCAGCTGGAGTGTTCAAAGTATTTGAAAATCAAGAAATATTTTAAATAAAATTTTACATGGAAATGACTTGGGTAGGCACTCTCCTCTTCCCCCCTCTAAGTTCTGATGTTGCAGTTGTATTGATCAGGATATTGCAGCCCACCCCCGTCACATAACAATGGTCTGTTCATAGTGTAGCCACAATATTGGAGTAAGGCAGAGAGAAGATCTTTGGAAGAGAGAGGGGAAAAAAGCTAGTGCAGTCTCTGTCATGTCTGTCTTGGGTTATTCTGGCTAGCCCAACTAATATGTACATACTGTCCCACTGAGTAAACTGGTTGTATGTACAGCCAGTATGAAGACTTTATTTGCTTGACATAATAATGTATATAAAACAGTTTTCACTTTGCTTTTGTAACAAGATGAAAAGAATAAGTGTATTGATCAGGAATTGAGATTTTTTGCTCATTTGATTTTTAACTCCCTAAAGCAGTCAAAGTAGTTTTCAGTAGCCACTATTGATACACTGGGTTTCGGTTTAAATGAAATCATTAGAGTAAGCAATTAAGAAATAGATTAAATGTGTAACAAATTAAACTATAGAATAGTTTTTCATGGGAAATAATCTCAGCACTGGATCATGATCAAGGCAAGATTAGAATGGGAGAGAATTGTTTCCTGTAGAAATCTGTCCATATTGCACTTTGGTGATTCAGGGAGTTGGACTACATGATTTAAAAGACCTTTTGCTAGCCTAAATAATCATGAATATGTACAAGAAGGGCCAAATTCTGCCACTCCTACGTACTATGTAGATGCCTTATACCTCCAGCAGTCCTGCTGACTTTGGAAGAAATATTTGAGAAGTAAGGTACTACTCAAGATAAATAAGTATACTGCTCCATGTCTCTAAACTAGTAAAATATTGTTAGATTAATATCACATATTCTTTATACATAATGCTTACGAATCCTTAGAATTTTTTTTTAACTAAATGACTCTGAAGGGAAAATCTTGAAATGGTTTTGTGGCGATCTTACAAATAGGTATCTATCACCCGTTGAATTGTGTGAAAAAAACCTGAGATCTAACCGAAGGGGATGTTTATTAAACAGTATACAATATGCAAAGTATAATTCAGTTGTAAGAACGCTCCTGCATTTTAAGACATTAAACTAAATAGTTCTCTTTATCTCAGTTTTTGATCAATTTCTATTATACAGATGTCAGCCTAAAAAGTATTGTTTTACATAAACTGTTTATATTAGCAGAACTACACATAATAGCTCAGTCTGTAAAACTAAAAATGTAAAGAACAACAACAAAACTCTACCAAATTTTTCTTTTATTTATTATCTGTTTTGTGCATGTGCTTCTCTGTTTGGTGAAAATGGACCATTTGTTTCAAATCAGTTAGTAGTCATTGTTTTCTTCACAAGGTCTCGTGAAGTAACATAATACTGTCCTTCTGTTGCTCTGTATTACTTGGGGGCTGAAACTTGGAGCCTTCTTCCCTAGCTCAGCTTATCTGATTTTGCCCAGTTCAAGTCCTTCCCTTCTCTTCGCCCAAACTTCCTGAAAAATCTTTCATAACTTCCTGCTTAGTCACCAGTTGGTCGATCCTGCTTGATAATCTTCCCCTGCGCCAAACCCCCAGGTTCCATGCAGGCCATCTTAGTCAAACTGGTTTTCCATCTCAGGCACCCTCCTTACCAGAACAATTTATGATCAGAGTATAGCCATTAAAGTTATATACTCACCATTGTCCCCTATCTGGTGCGTGACTGCTGCTGGTCTTGCCAGCAATAGAAGAGTGTACATTTAAATTAGGGCATTCAACATGAACAATTTCATAGCAACAAATTTATAATAATTATATAATATCCATCAGAATTCACAAACTCTACAAGCAGATTCCCCGAATTTTCACACCAACACTGTATTTTTTTAAAGCAAGCCCACCACTCTTGATAAAATGTTATTTTTACCCAAAAGTCAAATTATGAAAGAAATTTGGTAGTCTTTTAATCTATTGCTTTATAACTCTTATTCACGGATTGCTTTCAGGCTTTCAAGAAGATTAAAGTTAGCATTCTTATAAATGATTATTTTATTTATAATTTGATACAAAAAGAAAATTCAGATATTGCCAAGAAACTTTTGTGTGTAGTTTCAGCCAGTGGTTCTCAAACTTCACTGCACCATGACCCCCCATTGACAACAAAAATTACTACACAATCCCAGGAGGGGGAAACGAAAGCCAAGTCTGCCTGAGCCCTGCCACCCTGTATGGGGGGGCCAGAGCTGAAGCCCAAGGGCTTCTGCCCTGGGAGGGGGGCATGTAACCTTCGCCATGGGCTTTGGGGCTTCAACTTCAGATTGACTGGGGCCCAGGGCCAATACAAGCCATAGTGACCTTATTCAAATTGGTTTGTGACCCACTTTGGAGTCTTGATCCACAGTTTGACAACCCATCAGCCAGTGGAAACACTGGACTCTGACTAGAGAGTTTAAAACGTTATGCTAGACCTATGATCTCATGTTAATTGCACTCAGTGTGCTAATTTATGCCTTGAAATTGGATTATAAGGAGACTGGCCAGGTTTTTACGATCACTAATTGTGTTGTGTGTGCATTTACAATATTACACCTTGATAAATACTGCACTTTTCACAACTAGAAAAATTCATTGAAATAAAATTATCCTTGTGTGGTTTTCATCATCATTTTTGTTGAAAATGTAGGTTATTAATATTTGCATGCAACTAGGGAGAACTATTTCAGACAACCATAGTAGTATACTATGTGTAGGTTAATTTTGGATATTCTCTAATTCAGTATTTACTTAAGCACAGGATGGGTAGACTCATTGGGTTGCATCAACTATAAAAATATTTCAGGCTTTTTTTAGGATCATTTTGAAACCTGACACATTTGATTAGAGGTCAGCAATATCTAGTGTTGCCTGTGTGAGTCACAATAATATACTATGCAGCGTAGTCTGATACAAAATGAAAATAAATACAAAACAGTGATGCATTTTTCTGTTTATACTGAATATACTGTTTTGCATTATAGCAAAGTTTATAAAATATACATTTTAGCAATTGAATGTATATAGTCTTTTATGCAGTATTGATTGGCTTCTACTTGTAAATTTCTCAGCCAATTTTGATTTGAACATGTAATCATTGACTAGTTCCATTTTCATCTGAGAAGTAAAGTTACTGAGCAGCCATTTACAGAGGTGGCAGCAAAAAACTGTCACAAGAAGCAAACATTTCTAGAAATAACACTTATTATATGTTTTGTCAACGCATATCTTTTTTTTATTGCGAGTAAGGAAGGAGTTTTTTTCAATTTTTTATTTGAAGCCTAAACTTTGGTTAAAATTGTAAACAAAATCATATTAATTTTTAATATTGTATCATAGCTTTCAAATTTAGAAACTTATTTAAGGATTTCATATCACAATACAGCTAATCTACAGATGTGTTCTAAAGACTACAAATTAATCCATTTTAAAACCAATTATTTAAATGAATTTTCCTTTCACTTACCTGCCAAGACATTACTTCAAGCCCTCAGGGTTTCTTCTTCTCAAGTACACTGGAGAGAATCCCTAATATCAGAAGTATTCCTTTATACAAGTTTAGAAGTGCAGAAACTGGAGAGCTTATAATGTGTTTTCAAAGACTTTTTGTCAATTTTATTCATAATTGTAGATGTACACATTTATTTGGTTAATTACTTAATAGCCTAAGTTACTCAGATAAACGGTAAATAATATTTTGTTGGTGGCTGTTCATATTCTGATAGAACCTAAGGATGCCAGTCAAGTTACGGATCCCATTATCCTAGGTGCGATGAAAATACATGGGAAGACTAGATCCCTGACCTTGTCTACAACATATGACTTGGATCTTGTAAACACTTGCTCAGGAGTAGACCTGCTGAGCTCACTGGGCCATTCTTCTATATGCCTAAATGCTTGCAGTATTAAGATGTAATTTAAGAATGAGTGGGCCTAATAAATAAGAGGAAGTAAAGGGAAGGGAGTAAAGAGGTTAAGGGTACAACGATGCAGAATTATCAGTGGTTGCTGTAACTGTGTCCATAGGCTAGCTATGTGTGCAGTGTGGTGATTCTGAGGCATTTAATTTATCTAATGCTACTAACACCACCCTGCATTAATCATTCGGTTAGAGCATCATTTGATTGATGTATAGTAAATAAGACTGCACGTTGTTCAGTGTTTACGAAACAAAATACTCAATAGCTGCTCCAGCCTCTATGCTGCATCAGAGAAGGTCTGTTCAAAAAAATAGTATATGAATAGATATCGTGTGTACCGGGTGAGCTATAGGAGTGCGGATAGTGTTTATTTCTTTTACACTCTGTTCTGAAGCTTTTTTCCTAGCTTCAAGAACATTGTGGTATGTGTGTTGCAATTTGTTGTCAGTTCTTCATCGTTTGCCAAAACTATGGTTTACAATAAACTCTGAGACCATTCCAAATTATATTGATCTCACTTGTCTTTGAATTATATCAATGTTCTTTTTCTTGGGTGCATTAATTAGATGGGGGAAAAAGCTAAATGGAAAGAAAAGTGAAGGTAGAGGAGGGCCAGGCGAGGAGAGAGTGAGAGGGGTAAAAGCTGAAGTAAAGAACAACAGAGAAGTTTGACCAGGGAGGGAGGGAGGAATCAATACACACAGAGCAGCAGGTCTCTGTGCCCATGCTTTCAACAGCATACATCACCAGATACTTTAACTGCCTAAAAGTTGTGTTCCTGTGGAGTTAGACCTTAAGATTACTATTCTTTAATGTTTTCTTATTCTTTGTTTTTTACTATTCTTACCCCTTTCTAGTTTCTATCGTTCCACTGTGATAAGGCTTTTATTTGTGGGCTATTCCTTTCATTATGTCTACGATGGGCACTCTTTCATCTTTAGCAGGAGATTATATTGCCTAGCTTTTTCCACTGTCTTGTGGCATACTCTAGAAATTGTCCTCTGAGCAATTATCTATCTTGTGAGAGGCCTTCCCACTAGCCAAATCTCACTTTTCATAAACAATAATTAATATTGCCTTTGCAAACATTTGTGTAATAGCACAATTATGTGTCCCCATACTGGAGTATGTGTGAGCGATTCCTGTATGCCAATTTATAATTATGTATCAGTGTGGACTGTCCTGGTTAGCTCTTGCCAACAATTTTGTTTGTTCATCATAGTCACTTGTAACAGAGCTCTGTATTAAGTCCTTATTTCCCTTGGTCTGGGAATGCTTGCCCCTTCGTGCTAGATTTTGTTTCTCTAGTTCAGTTTGTCTTATGCTTACTTTGTGTCCTCCTAAAGAAGTAGAAGAGATTCAAACTTTGTTGCCAACTCAATTTACTACTTTTCTTTTTTTTTTTCTCGTGTACCCTTTCATGTTTTGAACTCTCAGTTGTTTCTTTACTGCTCAGAGACTTAAAGGTGTTTGTGTATTTTTCACTGTGACATGTATAATACATTTTTCTGGACAAACTATATTGGACAGGAGGTCATTGTGTTAAAAAGGTGAATGTTTATGTATTATTGTGGGATGGTATGTGACTTCTTATAGGAGAGAGATTGGACTAATGTAAGCAATGAGAAGTTTTATGTGCTTCAAATTACTTCTATTTTGACACATTGAATTAAACAAGGTTTAATTTTTCATTGAGTAGTTTTTAAAAAGAAATACAGGTCATCCGGCAACATCTTTGGTCCAACATGCCCATGGATGTTCTTTGACCACGGAGTCCTGGGACTGAGAACCTAGTGGCAGGGGGCTGGTTGCCCTGCTGTATCAGGAGCCCTACCATGCTGGGAGCCCAGCATCTGTGGGGCTGGCACCCAGCAGCCTGACTGGAGCTGGCCAGACCAGTGGCGGTAGGGACAGCAAGGGCAGGAGGCTGGGGGCTGGCCGTCCTCCTTTCCCTTCTCCACAATAGTAAACAACATGGTTCATGGCTGAGGAGCTCTCCCAGCTTCTGTGAGAGAGAGGGCTACAGCAGTAGGGTGACCAGATGTCCTGACTTTATAGGGACAGTCCTGATATATCAGGACAAAGCCCCAAATATAAGTGCTTATTACCTGCCCGGCCCCATCCTGATTTTTCAAACTTGCTGTCTCATCACCCTGTGCAGCAGGTTGTGTGCTGCTGCTCTCTCCCATACCCCAGCATGTTGGGTCAATAGCATAGCCTTCTCTTGTTGTCCATTGAAATGACAGATGGGTGTTGCATACTGAAACTTCAGAATTCAGTCCCTGTTGATGCATGATTGGGTGCTTAGCACAGAATTAATTTTTAAAGAAAGAACTAGGGATATATGCGACTAGTTGACTTCCCGATAAGGATATGTATATTGGGTAATCGAATAGTAACTTGACTAGTCATTTTCCCCTCCCCCATCAGAGAGAGGCAGTGGGGAGAGGGGAGCAGCACAGTCTCTGTGGGGGGGGGGGATCAAGGGGAGGCAGATGCGTAGCAGGTGGTTGGTCCCCCATTACGCCTCTGCCTTTTAAATGTATTAAGAGCCTGGCATCTCTGAATATGTACTCAAAAACTAAGAATTTGTTTATGCAACCTTAATGAGTCCTCCATATCTATAGACATCATGATGTAGATACAGTAGTTTTTTCCTTAGAACCTCTGCCTCATTCAGTGTACATGATTGATGTGGAAGGGGGCAGAATTATGATTGCCTAGACAATCATAAATCTGGCATTTCTGAACTTGAAATGTTGGACTCTGCAACCAATCTTTTCAACACTGGTTATTTTATTTTATTTTATTTTACTGCAAATAAGTTAACCCTTGCTTTAGTTGTGAGTTTACCTTCCTGTTAAATCATGTAATCTTAAACAGCTTGCTTTTCAAGATCTGGTGTTTCTCTTTGGGTCAAACCCAAAGTAGGTAAATAGTTTAAAAACACAAAACAAATATACATAGTTTTTGGGAGGAGTGTGTTTCGTTAGAGTAGCTTGTTTTGTAACTGTGGTATTGACCCTACTGGTGTGTATCTTGTACTGAAGTTACAACCAAGCTTGCTGAAAAATTTATTCAGGATAGATTTTTATTTTGGATAGATTTAAGTAAAGTTAAAAAGGGCAAGCCTAATCTATCAGATTATTAGCAGTAACAATTTGTCCCTAACAAAGTATGTACATTAATATTAGCATCAACCAGCTCTCGCCAAGTTGTAATCATTTATTTTTTTAGCAATAATATCTGATTTTTAAAGATGTCATCAGGCATGCTACTCAGTAGTATATTTGGTAATGCACAAAACACAATCTCCGACACGATCTCCACTCTGTTTTACTAAAATCCAACTAGTAAAAGCTTTTCAGACTCTTTAAGTACCCTGGATGAGTTGAGGAAGCATATTATAGTGATGAAATACTTTTATTAAACACATAGAAACACTTCCGATTTGTAGAATGTTTTGCATATTAGTTCATGTACTATAAATACTGTAGTCTAACTAAAGAACTTTGCAAAAATCCGTGATGGATATATTTCTCTCTCTTTGAAGAGGTGTCTTATTAACCCAACTTGAAAAGTGTCAGTAGGTTTTTTCAGCTGAGGTTAACTCTTCTAAAAACTTTCCCCCCGTATAGATCTGAGTTAGAATTTGTTTTTTTCTCTCTCTCTCTCTCTGATTCTTACTGTCTCTTAAGTCTTGTTTTTTTCACCCCAGCAAATTAACATTATTCCCTTTTCTGCTGCTGATGTATGCTTATCTTGCACAGCAGCTCCATCTGTGGTAGTATTCTGACCACTCATCATTTCGTTAGAAATCGAATCTCCGTGGGCAAAAAAAGTCATCCAAAATTATATAAACGAAGGGGAAGAAACCAACAATTGCACTTTTACTCCAGCATTGAAATAGGAATATTATGAAATGCTGATAATTTTATTCCACATGTCTGCGAGGGCTATTTTAATTGCTAGACTTTGTAATTGAAAGAATATCACATTATTTTCTGTTTTCATGACTTTAGTAAGCTGTTTGGTTTTCTGTAACCATTATTATTGCCAGAATCCATTGTTTTATAGGTGGTATGTTTGCACTTGTGGTACACAGAGTATGTCTCTCCAGATTACACTATCATTTTGTAGCATCTCACTGATTGGCCAAGTACCAATACTCAAAATTGCTTAGACCTCTGATTTTGATAGAATATGACCTATATAAGAGATTCCTTTGACACTTAAGTTATCCTTTCCTAATTGAGTGTGCACCACTTTGCTACTACTATGAAGAACAGTTTTGAAAATACATTAGTAATTAAAGTTATATATTGGAAACTTGCAATGTAGGAAATAAAAGTTAAATAAATATTACCAGTCTTTTTCTAAATAGATTTTTTTTTCCTTTTTTTCCTTTAAAGAAACTAAAAAGAGTTGACAGCCAAATATTTTCAAACAGTAGTCATACATTTGGCATTGAAACAACCATTTCTTAGTGCTGTACGCTGACAATCTGCAGATGGGATTTGAAAGGATCCATTCAGAAAGTGTCTGAAATTACATAAAACAGCATATTAATGATTCTGCATCTAGAAGCAAAAGTAAAATGCTCATGCCCAGGAAAGATTATTGGATTTTTGTTGAGTGTGCACCACTATTATAATACTATTTTGGTATTGTAATGGCAACTGGTACTTCAATTAGTGATGAATCTATTCATGATTCATTTATATACCTGTTTGCTGGATTTAATGTGTTTCACTCCTGCTACACATCAGTAATCTAGTGCAATACTTACTAATCCTTAGAGTATGGAGGATATGGATGTTCAGTATTGTGTACAATTGGCATTATTATTTATGTTCCTTGAACACCCAGAGACTATACATTAACTCGTGATCCCCATTATACTGCCTACTTTAGAAAAATAAAACAAAAAGATGGTCCCTACCCAAAGTATGATCTTACAGTAAGTCTTTTTAATAGTATTCTATTTCTTTTCTATCACTAAAGCAAATTTCATCTTACTCCTGTGTGAAGTACTGGATGATGCCTCTCAATTTCTTCCCATTTTCCACCAGCTTAGATCTTTGCCTTACATGCCTGCCTCTGTAATTGCTAATGCTGGTTGCCTCTCAGTGTTGTCTCCCTCGACTCTTAAGAACCAACAAGTACAGAAAGCAACAGGGATGAGAGTTGCCTGTGGCAGGATAGGCCAGGATTTGATCTACCCAGGAGCTAGAAACCTTCTCTGGTGGCTCTGCTGTAATTTCTCAGGTGGTAGGAAATGAGCTAATTTTTATCAGGTTAGAATACTGCACTTCATATCTTACTTCACAAAATAAAATACACAAATATATAAAAATGTAATAGTGAAGTCCTTTTGGAATGAAGAGGATTTTCAGTATTCATTAAAATGGTTTTGTGCTTAGTACAGGTTGGACCTCTCTGGTCTGGCACACTCAGAACCTCACCGGTCCCGGATGAGGGATTTTGCCGGACCCAGGGAAAGTCATTTCTGGCCCGCCAGCCCCAGCCCGACCACTGCCCTCCCAGCTGGCTCCCCCCTGTCTCTGGCCCCACTGCTCTGCCAGTCCCTGGTGCACAACCAGGCAGCCCCATCACCTCTGCGCACTGGGCTCCTGCTGTTGCATCCAGTTCCTGCTGCTGCGCCGGCATCCCCACTGCCTCTGTTCACGCGACTCCCACTGCCATGCCAGGCAGCCCTGCTGCCTTTGCACGCACCACGCTCCTGCTGTAACTCTCAGCAGCCCCACTGCCTCTGCATGCTGGGTTCCCAGTGCAGAACCTGGCTCCTGCTGCTGCTCCAGGTGGCCCCCCAGCCTCTGTACTGGGCTCCTGCTGCTGTGCATGGGGTTTCTTCAGCCCTGCCGTCAAGCCCCGCTGTCATATGTGGGGCTCCTGCAGCCCTGCCGGAAAGCCCCGCTGCCCTGTTGCTAGTCCTCCACTGCAACGCTGTGGTCATTAGCTCATATGACATGAAATATCATTGCCTGGACCCAGGGCCGGCTTTAGGAAGCACACAAAGAAATAACTCACAGCCCCTTTAAATCCCCAGCTGCAGGGCAGAGTCCTGCCTTCCAGCCAAACCCACGGGCCGACTCCCCTTCCTGCGGTGCACAGAAGCTGCCGCACTCCTCCTCTGGGGCCAACACCCCCTCCCGCAGCGTGCCTGGCACACTTCCGGGTTTAGGGCGTGGGGCCCGATTCAGGGGAATCGGGCGAATTGGCCTAAAGCCGGCCCTGCCTGGACCAATGCCTCCTCATCAAGGATTCAAATCTTCGAGAGCAAATACCTCATTGTTACAGGTTAAGGTCTATATATAGGAACAAATGTAGCTGTCTTCTGTTGAAATGTTCTTAAAGATCACTCGTGAACTGAGTCAATTTATTTTCAAGATCCCTTTTCATCAGAGTTAATTTCTTGTATAGCTTTTTTTTTGGGGGGGGGGGGTGTTATTCCTCCCTCATCCTACACAGTTTGACTTTGGAGTTAATTCTCGCCATGTTGTTTGCATGACAGGTATTGGAATGCAAAATATGGTGACAAAGAAAACTCACCTCCTATCCTAGTTTAAGTGATAAAAATGTATGCTGGGAAGAAAGGATTCAAGTAACCACTGCACTTGTACACTGTCTAGGTTTAGTGTAGGGACTCTTAGCTGTTACAGGCAAAGAAAATAATTATAGGAAGTCATGTGAACATCTTCATAAACATTTTCTACATTAGAGCTTGACAGTGATGATGAACATGTACTAAAATCAGTTTTTAAAACTTTTTAATAATTTCCAATTTCCTTGTTGCTACCTTTAAGAAATAACTGTTTCTTAAACAACAGAGATTTTCTACATTATAGAAAATATGTACCACTTCTAACTGGGCAGTGAAATCATAATGTTGTAAATTATATTTATGGCATCACGACAGTGTTCCCTCTATTTTCCATCCATGTGCAGAATAAATTTTTATGTGCACCAATTCATATGTGAATGTGCACCATCAGTAAAAATAAAAAACCTAACTGGATGCTCCGCTAATCAGCTGGATGGTTTTTGAATCTCTCCTGCATGGCTGTAGAAGCACCTAACTTGCATATCATGGTAGTCTTCATTGTTCCAGCTTGTCATGTCATAAAATAGGAATGTAACATAGGAGAAAACTCAGTCTTATCCTGTGCTAGTGTCCTATGAGAGGGGGAAGGAGACCTATGGAACCTCTTTTTGACGTCTTTTCTTCATGAAAATAGTAGTGCATAATAAGTGTAATTATTTCCTGGGGGGGGTTGGTGGCCCTGTTGACAAGTTAGCACTGCACCACATCACCAGGAGGCCGTGGTGTGAACTAGCTAGTGTTCATGCTGCCATCATCAAGCACTTGGAAGAGATGATGATGCACAGCTTGTTTCTGATCAGAGAAACATGAAAGCATACCCTAGAATCCAGGACCTAGAGAAGTTCTTTTTCCAGGACTGTCTCTGCTTGTACCAGCGAGGGATGTGAATGAGTAATTGGTTACTCAGTTAACTGGTAAGCATCACCATTAATGATGTAAGGGGGTGGAGCAGAGGCTGCTTCCCCTCCTCTCCACGCTGCCCACCTCTGTGCTAGCCGGACAATTTATACCAGCAGAGAATTTGACTCAGTAACTGCCATACAGATGTTACTTACTCATTAGTTCTAATGATCATGGCAACAGTCAATATGATGTGAAATTTGGAGCTTTGTTATTTGCCTTTTGCTACTTAGGTCTAGTTTCTACTGCCCTCACTCACATGGCATTAATATTTTACTTTGAATAGGTTTCCGTAAGACTATGCAAGTAGTAAAATACTGCTATACATATATAGCAGTATTTTACTACTTGCATAGTCTTACGGAATATGGGCTGAATATGGCCTGCAGCTAAATATACTGTGAAATTGTATTAATTTGGTGATTCTGAACTTGGGTACCTATATACCTTCTGTGAGTAATTTATGACAAACCTGGATAAATCTATTCAAAAAACATAAAGTACATAAAATAAGTTGCTAGGAACAATTGTTTATTAAAGTATCAAGTACTTTGTTGATATTTCAAAACCACTAGTTCACCAGAAGCCTGTTAATCCTGAAAAAGTGGTACATTCAATTTTATGTCAAAACATATGTTTCTGTATCACTTTCTGTGATGTTAGTGTATGTGAATTTGGCCAGCTGAGCTGCTTGGCTGTATGATGGCCCTTCAGGTTAGTCATTGAAAGGGACCAATCTTTTGATGTTAACTGTCAACTGATTTATTTTGTACACATAGTAGCACTTTAACTTACTTGATGAAAAGCCCATCAATAAAATACATTACATCATCTGAAATGTAGCTTTGCTTCATTTCTCTTGTTACGTTACCTGAAAGCATAAATTAAATATTAATATTTCAACTTTGCTAGCTTTGAAGGGTATAAGTAAAATATTTGATGGATTTAGTCATCCTTGTTTGAAGGAGTGGGAAGAAGAGGAAATACAGTAAGGTGACTACAAGGGCAGGAAAAAGGTTTATGATTCTTGTATAAAGAGATTCTGAACAGCATTTTTTATTGCTTGTTTCTTCCTAACCTTAGAAATAGTAAGAATGTCAACTAGGGATGTAAGTGAGTAGTTGACTAGTCGGCTAAATCGATAAGTCTAGGTTTATCGGTTAATCTAGTTGACTACTCGCCCCCCCCCCCCCCCCCCGCTGCCTGTGTATCAGAGGCAATAAGGCTGGGGAAGCAGGAGCCGATGCTGGGGGGAAGCTGGCTTAATAGTCAGTCTCGCCCCCCTCCCCCCCCCCCCCCAGCACCGTCTCCGTGGTGCCGCCTCCCTGCCGCTGTGCTGCTGCCTCTGAGGCAGCAGCGTGGAGAGGAGGGGAAGCAGCCTCTGCTCCACCCCCTTACTACATTTAAAATGCAGAGCCAGGGCGGCGGTAGGTCCCGGACCCAGTGCGAGCTAGGAGTGAGCCAGGCTGCCTTCTCTTATCGACTAATCGAGTAGTCAATAAAAATTCTATTGGCTACTTGATTAGCCAGTTAACTGCATCTTAACATCCCTAATGTGAACTAGGAATTTCCTCTGTTAGAGGACTTAAGAGTATAGAAAGGATTTTAATCTTAAAAACTGTACTTTTAACCCTTTATTGAATAGACAATGTTAGAACTTGAACAAAATTATCTTCCCTTCCAACTGTTTTTAAGGTAAAACAGGTGTTTAAACAGTCAGAATAAGAATGCAGTGCTGTCACAATCCGGTTTTACTGCCTTTCTCTTGTGATGTGGTTATAATTCTACGGATTCTCAGTGGCCTATACAGTTTTAGATTGCCTACCACATACAGTATATGGAACTAGTTGCAAGATCTCAGATGCTTGTTGAGTAAACCGTGTGAGTTTCTAAAGTAATGAAGTTAAAACACCAGCAGAAAAATCCTACATTCGTGGCATTCTTTATTGGGATGTTAAATATTGGTTAATTGAATAGTCAAGTAACCTCATTAATTCTTATCAGTTACTCGACTATTCTATAGTCCCCAGGAGCAGGGGCCAGTCTGCTCTGGCTCCATTCCTAAGAAGCCCCCTGCCACTCTGGGCTGCTGGCTCTGTATCAGAGGCAGCAGCGTGGGGTACCGGGCAGGAACTGGTCTGCGAGGGTAGCTAGTTTAAAAACCAGCTCCCCTTGCGAATCGGCTGCCTGTTGCCTCTGATACAGTTCTGGCGTGAGCTGGAACTGAGCCAGGCTGCTTACCTGCCTGACTCCTAATATACTTTAAATGCAGAGCCACAGTGGGGCTAGGTCCTGGGCCTGGCATAAGCAAGGACTGAGACAGGCTGCTAGCCCAGTGGTGCTCAACCATTTTTCATTCGTGACCCCCAGAACTGGGAAGATTTTTGTTGAGCCAAAACCCCCCAAAAAACGCCGAGAACATTTTGTTGTGTCCTCCTGTTGCATGTTCAAGAGTTGGAAGTGGAAAAAATTTGTACATATTGAAGAATAATGAAACAAAAAATATAGTTTACAATAAAGTTTTTGATAACATGCAAAATTGGTTGTTTGTTTATATATATATTAATATTAATCCCTATAGAACTCAGTGCAACTTTTCTACCATTCAAAAATGATAATGGACTACTGTTTTTCTAAATTTTGTTCCTCCACTTTCCCGAGCAATGCTGGGTAATTCCCGCTAGTAGATCATAAAGTAGCAAAGGGTACAAGAACTCTCCACCATTGCCTGTGTCTTGCAGGTTAGCCTTAAGTTACCGGGTCCTGATTGATTGATTGATTTTCCCACTCTTGCTTACATTGAGTAGTACCTTATTCCACAAGCAGCTCAACTGAAATGAACAGTGTTGCTTGTAAAGTACTGCTCACTGTGAGTAAGAGGAGCAGAATCTTGCCGTAGGTTATCATTAGGGCGCCTTGAACGTAAGTTCAAGTTGCAGCAGCTCACTGGATTTGGGAGACCTCAGCTGAATTTCCAGCTCCACCACAGACTTTTTTGTGTGATGTTGGATAAGTTACCGTGAGTTTTTGTAAACTGTGGATAATAGTACTGTCTGACCTCCCAGGGATATTGTGAGACTATATACCTGAAAGATATGACGTGTATAGATACTCTGGTGAAGGGGTGGGCCATATAAATATCTTAGTATATTAACTATTGTGAGAGATTAACCCATATCTTCATGGAATAATTTCTGTAAGTTTGAAGAAAAATGTATTTAAAGTAGAAGTTTCTTTAGGCCTTAACAGTTTTCCATTTCTTATTTTTAAAATGCCAGTTAAAATCTGAATTATTAAAAGGAAATTTTGTTTTACTGCCATTCCAAGTTTTCTTTTACTTGTATACTGAAGCCTTTAAAGGACATCACATACAAATGATATTTTCTAAACTGTGCCATTTTGTCAAAAAGCCAAGTTTTCAATCTAAATAATAATCTTAGTATCTTTTATAAAAGAAACTTCAAAATGGCATTTTTTAAACAAAGAATTGATTTTGCTAAGGTGCATTGGAAAGATTTTGTTTTCTCCTGCAAAAGCATTTGATTTTTTTTTTTCATTTTTCAGTCATTGTTTAACCTGCTGGAATTTCGAAGACTAGTTCTGAACTACAACCCACCTGCAAGCACTCAAGATTTGCCTCGAAACCAAAAGGTAAAATTAGAAACATGAGTTTCCAGTGACTAATGTGGCATTTCTGTAGTAACTCAATTTCATACTGTGTCTGAATTCTGATTTTTGCTAACTTCAAAGACACTAAATATATTAATTTTGCAATTTGTAGGAAGGGGAGATTGGAGGCATTGTAAATTCATGGTAGAATATAGGACTGGGAATATAGGGTTTTGTTGGTAGTTTTACACTTGGAAGGCTTCAATAGCATAGTTATGCAAGCATACTATACTATCAAAACAGTTCCAGAATGGATGCAGCTTATAGCAGGAAAATTGCACTTGTTACTAGTTTTCCACCAACTTGTGTAAAATAAAGTTAGACTGGCAAAAACATAGTTTTGCCAATATCACTGCATCTATACTAAGGAATTTTACTAGCACAGCTGTGTAAGTCACAAATCATGTTTCATCACACCCCTAATTAATATAGTTATGCCAGCAACAGTTTTGTAGCCTGGACCTGGGCGCGCTCATTGTTTATTGGGCATGATTTTCCCAGGTGTTAATTAGCCAAAGATCCTCCTTTGACATTAAGTACTGTACTATTAAAACTTTCACAACGTAATTGGGAGGAAGGTTGATTTTGTGCCTGTGGCTCTAGAATGGGACTCAGGGTTGATTTCCTAGCTATGCCTCGGATTTCCTGTGTGACTGTGGGTGAATTACTTAATCTCTCTCTGACTCAGCCCATGGTTTGACAAAATAGAGATAATAGTAACTTCCTCACTCATGGGTGTGTTTGAGAGGATAGATTCACAGATAATTAGGATGCTCAGTTTCCACAGCAGTGTAAAATGGGGGCAAGTGAAGTCTGAAGATGTGTATGGCCTGATTTTTTTTTTTATAGGTTAGGTCAGTGGCTCCCAATGTTTTTGAGGGTATGGACGCCTTTTCAATCTATTAAAATTTTATGGAACCTCCCTCCCGCCCCCCCCCTCCCCAAACAATATAGCTGTGCCTGCAGCCTGCACGTTCCTCAGCCCATGCTGCTTCCCGAATGGCATCCCTCAGCCCACTGGGGAAGGAGCATGGGCTGACGGACGTGCTGGCTCTCTGAGAGGCTCCGTGTTGGCAGCCGGCATGTCTTTCAACCCGCGTTGCTTTCCAAGCTGCAGGAAGCAACATGGATTGGAGAACTAGCTGGCTACACGAGGCTCCTCATGGACCCCCTACAGTACTGCCGCGGACGACCACTTGGTTAGCTCATGGTGTCTCTGTAAGTCATTTGAGTGAGACCAGAAGATGGTGCATAGCTGGTACGACGTAGGCTGTAGTAGGAACTTATTAAAACAGGGAAGGGATCAAGGTATGCTATTAGATCTCATAGCAACATAGCTTTCCACAGCCAGATAGCTGTCCTAAAATATTTGTTTGCATTGCATATTACTCATTGATCTCTATCTAGCATCTTAACATCGGTTATGTTACCTGACTTAGTGGTTGCTACGCATACTCTTGAGTTCCTTGACCTGGTTTTCTGGCACTTAAAATATAGTTAGCTTATTACATACCATAAAGTAAATATTCTTAATAGAATTTTTGCTATTGAAGAAAAGTCCCCTCGACATGGATTGACACTTAATATCATACAGAATCCATTTCCAAACAGACCTTGTCAGACTAATGATGCATGAAATGACACAATGTCAGCCAAACGTAAGGGCTTGAGTCAAGGCATCTTTTCAGTTGGGATATTAAAGATTCAGATTGGGTTGGTGAGAGCACCCTTAGTAAGGGTCTAGATTTTCCTTCTATGTTTAATGATAACTTGTGTTTTATAACCATCCCCCCAAGTAGAATGAGTAACATAAACTGATTTACATGTATCTCTTTATCACTAGAAAATGGCCACCTCTGTGCTAAAACACTGCTTGTTCAGGTAGCAGGGAAATAATGTCAAGTGAAGGGGCCATATCCAACTGAAACTGCAGGGAGAATGCAGGGAAACAGAAAAACTACTGGTTAGAATGTGGACAAATATCAGAGCAAAGACCCATGCTTTTAGCATGCATCTTCACTAGGAAAAAAGTGTCCTCTAAATTTGTATTAGCTAACATGGTAACTGAAGCCATGTATACACCAACACTTATGTCAGCAACACTTTTGTTATCCAGGGGTGTGAAAACACAGATCCCTGAGTGTTATAAGTTTTGCTGGCATAAGCATTCTTGTGCAATGCTGTGTTAGCAGGAAGAAGCACTCTCTTGTTACCATAGCTACCGCTGTTCATTGAGGGGGGTTTTATTATGTCAATGGGAGAGCTCCTTCCCATTGCCATAATGCAGCTACATGACCACTTTTGCAGCAGCATAGCTTTATTGGTACAACTATGCCACTTTAAGATGGCAAGTGTACAGATGCCCTAAAGCAAGGTAAAATCTTAGTGAAATATGGCATGGTATGGTTTTAACATTAGATAACAGTTGAACTAAACCGTTTATCTTCATTATGATTGTATCTTGTGTTAGCTAACAAATGTTAGGTATCATGAGTTAAGAATACATCTTTTTTCCATGACTGCAAGACAAAGGCCTTACTGCCCACAAATTTTGAAGATCTTTGTTTTATGTCTCATTAGGCTCAGATGGATTGAGGGTAGGTTTGGGGTGACAGGAAATCTATATTTTAATTTTGGCTTTGCTATTGATTTTCTTTGGATGGATGTGCTTAGGAAAGTTACTTAACTTTATTTTAAACTCTTCCTACTGGTGAGAGAGCTATAGTATCTAAAGGGAATTTTGTGCTAATCTCTACCATAGACAATACCATTTCCTGCAGCGGTAGACTATTTCTTCAACACTGTCCCCTGTCCTGAAATTTAACTGGTCTCAGTTTAGTAAACACATAAAGAAGTGAATTGGCGCCAGGCAACTTGTGCATAGTCAAACAGTGCTATTCTTTTCCTCCCCAATGCTTTCCCAGAAGATACTACATGCAGTCTAGTCTAAAACATAAGCTATGACAAGATGAACATTAAAATGGGAATTTCCTGGTAGAAGAATACCTCTATAAAATCTGAAATTCCATACTGATCTATTTAAGATACTAAAATGGGAGAAAACTGAACAGTTATGAACACCTAAATAAAGATCTGATTTAAATTTAAAAGCCAGTTTTTACATTTTAAAAATCATTGCTGTTATTAACCTTGGAAAGAAGAGTATAGTAGATTAAACACAGGTTCTATGCACATTGCTCTTTTGGACTTTTTTTGTGTTGAAGTAGGCTGGAAGAGCAGGTAAGCCTACCTGGAGGTCTAAACGAGTATGAAAGGTATTTAACATGCATACAGAATATTTTCATAGTTATTCCTCCTTTAAAAACGGTGTGGCACGATTTTTGTATAGATAGCATTCCATAGACTACCTAAACAAGTCTGCTGTTTGTTTGATTAGACTATGCAATTATTTGTCAGAAAGCAATCAATACCAGTTTGACTAGAAACTTGACATCTGTACCATGTTAGGGTGTTACTACATTTAATTTGTTTGGAATAAATAATCTTTTTGTCTGTCTTAATCGATTTGCATCATTCATGAGTAATATCAGTTGTCCTTTCAGGAGCCAGAGAGGTTGGCTAATGTTGTACAGTACCTGTGTCGATTGTTCCCTGTAAGTTGTGTGCTTGTGCAGCCACTCAGGAGAGATTCATACGACACCCAGCTGAGTAGCAGAGTACCCACAGCTAGGTTTTTGTTTTATCTGGTGGTGCACATTCGCACATACCCTGGTGCACATAAAATTATTCTGCACACCAATAGAAAAGATTAGAGGGAACATTGCCTGTAACATGAGTTGAATTAAACCTTTGTTTCAGTTTACTTGATTTTGATTTTGCAGGCTAGAAGTATTTGTAGCTTACTCTTATATTAATTTTGTTTCTTTCCTAGGAGTTGGAGAGAGATCTGCATATTATCATGCAGGTATTCCTAATAGTATTGGAAGAGAGAGAGCAGGCCAGTATGTAGGGGAGCTTGTTCCTTATCCCATCAAGAGAAGCAGTAATGATGCACACCATTTTTGCAAATTTATGCCCCATCTAAAGCGCACACATTTCAGTGTGTTTGCTGAAACAGTGAATTCATCAGAAGTAGATGAGCTAAAAATCTGAATAGAACCAACAAAATATTGTTCCTGCTGCATATATCTTATGTTTTTTTCAGTCTAGTTCTAAATATGTCTATTGATGGCGTATTTGCTACTTTTTTGGGAGACTTCTACAAACTGATAACTCAAAAAATCTATTCAACAGTGAGATTTATCCATTTAAAATCTTTCTTAAATTTCATCTCATTACTCTTGTTTGTTTCTTCTTGTACCCACCCCAAAGAATTCCTCCCCCTCCTTCATGTGCCTACACACTCATGGCAATTATTATTGTCATCACAGCCCATCCTCAATTAGCTAACACACAGGACTTGTTACTCTCACTGTAAATAGTATAGTTAGCATATTGTAGTTAGTACAGGAATAGTTAATATTCAAGCAGATATGTATCACAGTTGATCTCATGTAGAATTTCACTTTACAAAAAGAAATTCTATTAAACTGAAAGATCATTAGATAGTATATAGTTTTTCTGGTATTAATTATAAACTGAGCATATCATCTTAGTATTGGCAGTTGTCAGAAAACATCAATTTCATCATAAACACACAAACATATGAAATTTCCATCCATGATAACAGAAGCTTACAGATAGCATTTTTCTTACTTTGCTTGCCTGAAAACATTAAATCTCTGGGCTTTTGAATTAGGCTTGTTACAAACAGAGTAGTAAAAATAGGTATGGTTGTTGCTTTAATCATATTGATCTTGTTTTTTGACATGTTGATACTTTGTGTTTTAACAGTGTATAAAGGTTTAACAATTGAATCTCAACATCTACTGTTCTCAGTAGTCTGACACTACTTTCCTGCATTGATATTATCTATCAGTTACCACAAAAAAAATCAAATAAAATCAAGTATATTTATAGTATTAAACACAGCCCCAGGCTTCCACTACTTACACTCTTCTGCCATGCCCAGTGTCTGAAGGTTAAATAACAGATGTCTAAAATCTAATGTCTAAGGGCTTGTCTGCACTTGAAGTGCAGCAGTGGCACAGCTTCACCACTTCTAGCACTTAGTGAAAATGCTGGCTGCACCGATGGAGAGCGTCTTCAACTCCCTGAAAGGCGGTAGCTATGTCGGCAAGAGAAGCCTTTACCTATTTATACCAGGCATTCAGTTGCTGTAATTGCATTACCCAGGGTATGAATTATCCACACCTCTGATTGACATAGCTATGCCAACGTAAGTTCATAGTGTAGACCAGGGCTTATTTCACTGCTCTACAGCCAAAATGCTTCTGAAATAAATGTAGTCAAACTTTACTAATTCTGGGTCACTGAGAATGAAAATGATGCTTAAAATTGTTGATTGGCTCTAGTTTTCAAGATATGCTATTGGGTCAGTATATACGACCCTTGACTTGGGAATGGCGGAGGATAAGTGAGTTATAAAGGGAAGGGATCTCAATTTAAACCAGAAATGACTAAAATACATCTTTGACTGGATCTATGAATAAATCTATGACTGGGTTTGGACAGTACTTGCTTTTTAGGCAAAACAATGAATGATGCAATCTGAAGCTGGTATTGCGTCATACATGATATGAATTGCATCATGTTATTCCTAGAAGTCATGGATGATGCAATCGTAACGAAGCTTACATCACTCTGCTGAACAAATTGCCCTGTATCAGCTCTAGAAATCATACAGTGTCGTGCTCTCTTATTTGTCAGTGTTTGATTTTGCAAAGGGACACATTTCTGTTCAGCCAAAGTGAGCAGAGATGCCTCGTACTTGTGTGAACAGTGCAGATAACTTCTGCTATGTTTGTGGTGAAGTGACTTTTGCATCACAAAAGCGCAGTATAACCACTATGGTTAAGAAAGCCTATCGCCTTTATTTTGGCTGCAAAATTGGAGATCGGGACAAGAGGTGGGCCCCACACATACGCTGCAACACTTGTGCAACAAATCTTCGCCAGTGGTTGAACAGGAAAAGGAAATCTATGCCTTTTGCAGTGCCAATGATTTGGAGAGAGCCAACAGATCATACCAGCAATTGTTACTTCTGCATGGTGCCTCTAGTTGGGAAAGGTGTGTCAAAAGAAAAAGTGGACTGTGCATTATCCAAACATTCCATCAGCTATATGCCCAGTACCCCACGGAGAAGGACTATGGTTCCCGATGCACCAGAATCATTCTCACTTGAGTCGGATGAGGAAGAGGATGAAACTTCTGGTCCTGAACCATCAATGTCACAGGACCCACATTTTCTCCCATCCTCCTCCTCTGAACCACACCTCATAACACAAGGTGAACTGAATGACCTTGTCAGGGATTTGGAACTACCCAAGAGTAAGGCAGAGCTGTTGGGCTCCAGACTACAGCAGTGGAATCTCCTGGCAGGTGATGTTAGGGTTTCCATGTTCCGTGACCGTCAAAAGGATCTTGTCCCATTCTTCTTCATGGAAGGTGCTCCATTTAATGAATACAAGAGACAAGCCAAGAAGCGCCAAGTAGACACTGAATGGGACTAAACTATGTACATAATAGTTTTTTGCCTTTTGTTTCATAATAAATTTTATTTATATAACCCTTTTGCTGATTTTTAAAGTGTTACATAAACAGGACAGGTGAAATATTATCATGTAAAGCAACCATAAACACATGAAAAGACCTAGGTTTACAATTTATGATTAAAACTCTACTATCTACACAATATACATAGAAGTAAAATGTAAAAACTTAAATATCTTGGAAACAGTAGCCAATCAGTTGTTTTAATTGTCATATTTGACTTCAGCACATCAAAATACATAATAAATAGCACATTTTATCTCTGAAGCAGACGACTTCTAAAAAATTGTAGACCAGTGTTTTCATGACTCAAGTTTGACTGCATTTTTTGTTGGGGGGGCCTTTTTTCTTGGTCCACATTCCACATAACATAGCACAAGTCAAATAAAGGTCATGTGGCACAACATGAGCAACGGATGAGTAAGTTTGCTAATTACACGGTAGCAGACTGAATATTAGTATGTATGTAATATTCTCCCAGTTCCTGCACTGTCTTTATAACTATAAGACTAACAAAGTACTTCATGTAAAATTCTTGGATGTTTGTTTATATTCTTTTTAAATACAGGAACATAGGAATTTGCCTTTCATGCGTGAATTGAGGTATCTATTTGCACTTCTCGTTGGTTCAAAAAGAAAATATGTGGATCCCTCTAGAGCAGTTGAAATTCTTAAAGATGCATTCAAATCAAATGATTCTCAGCAGGTAACATTTCTAATATTTATGTTTAAAACTGAATCTCTTCCTTATGGTCTCTGAACAGTTACAAGTATTTAGCCTAAATAAAAAGCAAAATATACTCTATTCATGGTTGCTGATAATGAGATTTCTAATTCTGCTTTATTCACTTGATTGTTGTTCTCATGCAATTTTGTCAGATGTCTTTGGAGTCCTGCTGTCATACACAAGGTATAAATCCATTTTCCAAATGGAAGTAGGTTTATGGCTGAATATTCCTAACATAATCCATGCTTTTAGATGAACCTTCTCTCCCTTCCCCAAACAAAAAAGCAACAACTTCAAAGCAGTGGTAACTAGTACTTAAAGATTTTTTATTAGATCCACATTCTTGAGTTCCAGTCTCTGTAAGATTCAGAAGTTAAATGGAGTTAGTAGTCTGGCAGAGACTTAATGGGAAGTGGATTAGAGCTCTGAGTGGGACTCTTTTTAATCCCACTCTCATCCACCCCACAATATGTACTCCTACCCACTTTTGCTATTATAGCAGTGGGTTCTGTGGGACCCATGGGATACTGGTCACACTTCAGGTCTCTCTACCCCAGGGCTACTCAACTTTGGGAGCCCGCGGGCCACAATGATACTCACAGCACGTGCTGAGGGCTGCAATTTAAGTGTGGTTGCATATACATGGAAATATATGCAAATAGCTTATTTCACACAATGCCCCGGAGCTCCCAGCACCTCTTCCCTGGGGGGGGCTAGAAATGCCGACGCCCTGTACCCATCTGTTCCAGCCAGCCTGTCCACTTGCATCTTTCAGTGCTCATCCCACCTGAGAGATGCCTCGCCATTGAGGAGCATGTTCCCAGTGGAGATCATGTTCAAAGGATCCCACACGTGGGCTGCATGTTGAGCCCTGCGTAAACTCAAACTGCACGATGGGCCACAAACAAATGGGCCATGGGCTGCATGAGGCCCGTGGGCTGCGTGTTGAGTAGCCCTGTTCTGCACAGTGCCATGCAGGACTCTTCAGCACATCTCATTTATTAAAGTTGGCATACTGGTTCCCTAGATTAGGGGGAAGAGGCTAGATATTTATTCTTTTGGTGAGTTTAGATACGTTGTTTTGTTTGGTTTAAATCATAGATGCTATTTTACTGTTTGTTTCTACTTAAATCTGTCATTTTGTTGATATGGACTTAGATAGCTAAATCATTTGTTTAGGTTCAGTGTTCTTGTGGATCGCATCAGTCGTCACATGCCGTGTATCAAAAGTCTTAGAGATATATTGGAACACTTAGGTGCATGAGATCTGCCAAGGCAAGACTAGAAAACTGTTGTAGCATGGCCTTGAAACACTTCAGTTTTGGACTTCGTGTCAGTGTGGATGCTACTATGCTGTACTTAGCGTTCAAGAACACGCATAAATATGTAATTGTTTGTTTTCTTAACAGCAAGATGTGAGTGAATTCACTCATAAACTACTAGACTGGTTAGAAGATGCCTTCCAAATTAAAGCTGAAGAGGAGAGGTAAAGGTTTTTTAATGTGCAAAAGTATACCTTCATATAATTTTCTATCCTAAAGAACATTTAAAGTGATTTTTTAAAAGACAGCTGATTCCTCTGTCCTGTCCATCAACTAGTGGTCCATATTATGAAAATGAATATTTAAAAAGGAGATAACTTGGGTCCAGTCTACACTGAAAGAAATAATAAGTGCAGCTCCGATAGTGGTAACTGTTGTAAGTTATGGCTCAGGAATTTTTATCACTTGTTATCTAATTCTGTTCAGAGGCATTGTTCATCTTTGCATTGAACATTTTTATCTTTCAGGCATAGATGCAAATTGGCTATTTTAGTGAATGTAAATTGTTAGGGTGGATAAAAGAATCAGTGAACATTAAATGTTAATGAGAATTTTCTTGTTCTAACTACTGTTATAGCCCAGTCCAGTTCCCAGTGAAAAGGCTTCTGTTGAACTCAGTGACAATTGAATATGACTTTAACTTCAGGGCTTATTTGATTTCTTGTTAGTACTGCTCCGTTCCCCTCTTTGTGAAAACCTACATATTTTGTTGCTGGGACAGATAGCTTTTAACTGAAGTACAAGAAGTTATTTTTTCCTGATGTAGATATTTCCTTCTAGGAACTGTCAATAAGACTTATATATTTATTTAAACTTTATTTATGTATTTAAACTTTATTTATTTTAGCTATCTTATCTTTTTCATCTTAGGAAACATAGAGAATTCAGTAGGAAAATAGCAAAATATTAAAGAATTAAAATTCATCAGCTGAATTTTGTTTTTAAAGAAAAATTACTTTTAAATAGAGTAGTTTAAATACTTCAGAAATGTCTAATTTATTCTTACAAAAGATAATTATTCACTGTCACTGAACATCTGTACGTTATTTTGAACCATTAAATACTTTAGGAAGGAGGTGGAGGGAATATAGTTATGGATGTGTACTAGTAATCTTGTGTATTAACTCCAATTCTGAGTTTAGATACACATGGAACTTCGCAGAATAAAATACAGGTTGAATCTCTGGTCTGGCAACACCCAAAGTCTGGCATGATTTTAGTTAACCAGATGTCCACTTACCATAGGTGAAGCCAATTTTCCTACAGTCCCATAAAGTTTGTTTGCAGCCACTAGGCCTGGCTCTCAGTGTTTGTGCTGTTACTTAGCTCTAATTTACCACTAAATGTCTTCTAAGGGTGCGTCTACCCTGCACCCGTAGCTTGAAATAAGCTACGGAATTTGAACTACGCGAATAGCGTAGTTCATTTCAAGTCAATTTCAAAATAACTTATTTTGAAATTTGGCGCTGTCTACATAGCACTTATTTCAAAATAAATCGCTTAAGGAAATGTCCCTTACTCCTCATGGAATGAGGTCTACAGGGATGTCGGAATAGCAAGCCCATTATATTTTGAAATAACAGGCACGCTCAAAAAATGCTGCAGTGCAGACGTAGCCTAAGAAACCAGTAAGCAGTGGAAGTATTGGTAAGATGCTAGACAACATTGACCTCCCATTTTTGGTAAATTCTCTGGGGTTTGGCACCTGTCAGGTCCCGAGGGTGCCAGACTAAAGAGGCTCAACCTGTACACTTATTTTGTTAATACACTTCACCATTGTGAATACATAAATCCTTAGATTACCCTGAGCAGGTGAAAATACAAAATTTGACTATTTACAATAATTAAAAGTGAATCATGCAACTCTATCATATGTATGTATTAAACGCTAATGCTTGCTACGTTTTGAAACTGTCAGTTTATGGTCTTAGTTACATATTTCATATTTTCTAGGGATGGAGAAAAGCCAAAGAACCCAATGGTAGAGTTGTTCTATGGACGATTTCTAGCAGTGGGTGTACTTGAAGGTATGCATTGTATTGTACTTGAACTGGAAAAGATGTCAGTTGATATGTAAACATGTGTAGTTCAACAAATGAACTGTATAATTGTATGCATTTCTAAATGATGCCTTACTCCACAGAATACTTTTAAAAGATATGTACTATAACTGTGACCAATTTTTTCCAAGAAAAAACAAGGACATGGATAGTTTTTTTTTAAACTAATGCGCTAAAGAAGACTTTAGATAATTTCCAGTGGAGTTGAATGCATGTTCAGGTACAGCACAATTTAGGTAGAGTTGAGTGTAAACTCCCCTGAGAACTGACACATGAAAGTGGTGGAGGTTTTTTTGGCAAATATTTCCTAGTAGGCTATAGACAATCCTGTTTCTGCATGTGTTTACTGTGAGCTGTTCTCTTTATGGAATGTTTAGCAGTTTAAAATTTCTATTATTTTAAAGATGATGATGTTCCACTTGTACAGAAATCATTTTGAAAAACATTTCAACAGAATTTAAAGTGATTTCTCAATTGTATCTGTACCTGGAACATCCTCCCTCCTATGTCTCTCTGCATCACTGTGTTTCTTGAAATCCATCCTCCAAACTCATTACTTTGAGCTAACATTCCAGCTCTCATGCTCTCTGCATCTGAACAGAGCAAGGTTACAAAACCAAAGGAGTAGAAGGAAAGGAATGGATCATGAATCATGACTCTTGTAATGACAGACATAAAGTATGCCTAAATAAATACATACAAAATAAAATTCTTCTCTTCCTTTGTTTTGTTACCTATTATTACTTTACCTATCTCCGTAGTTGGATGTCTTTTCAGATTTATATAATTTACCTTAGCATTGTCAGGGCACAAGTCTTAGCTTATCTTCTTTTTATGGCCTAATTCTGCACAACATATTGATGCCAGTAGTTCTTTATCCCATTAGTAGTTCCATTGACTCTGTGGCTATGCAGGTAAGTAAGAACTGTTGAATTCGTTTCCTGGTTCAAGACATTATTATTTACCTGTAAATGCAATGCACATCTACAGTGCTGTATCAATAAGTAAAACTACTTGTTTAAGTAGCATATATGTATGAACTCAAATATGATTAGATTTTAGTGGGTGAGGAGCAAAATATTCAGCTACAATAATATGCTGTCCAGATCAATTTTTTTCTCTAGAGCAGGGGTAGGCTAGATAGCCTCTTCGGGCCAGATCTGGCCCACGACCCAACAGTCCGATTAGCTTATGCTTATTGTATAGTCAACTAGTCGCTTGCATCCCTAGCACACGTAGCTGCCTAGGGAGCCCCAACCCCAGTGTTGGGCTGCCTGGCGGAGCCACGGCAGCAGTAGCTGCCCAGTGGGTCCGCAGAGCAGCAGGATCAGCAGGAGGTGGGAGCCAGGTGGGAAGCTAGTGGCTGGCCCCAGGGGCTGGTGGCAGGGATCCATAAATGATCTCCCTTGGTCTGACAAAATACTTCATCCAGAACCAGTCAGATCCCAAGGCTTTGTTTTTATTTTTACAGCCGCCCCCGCCCCCATGGGGTATACTCGGGTGAGGGGTATACAGAATTTTTTTTACTCACCAAGCGGTGAGTAACCTCTTCCTGTGGCTGTGCAGCCGCCAGCCTCCAAGCGGGGGAGCACTCACTCCCTGGTTCCTGCGCAGCCGCAGGAAGGGGCGGGGGAGCATTCATCCCCCTGCCCTTTCCTGCGGCTGCGCAGGAACCGGGTGGAGAGCGCTCCACCGCCCAGAGGCTGGTGGGTACTGCTCCCCCTGCTCCTTCCTGCGGCTGTGGAGGAACCTGTGGGATGAGCGCTCCCCCGCCCGGAGGCTGGCGGCTGCGCTGGAACCTGGGGCGGTGAGTGGCTAATCCCCTAACCCCCGCCCCCCCGCCCCATAAATATACCCCCCAGCACAGAAAAGTCTTGTATACCCCATAGGTTATATTCGTGCACGGGGTATACAAGATTTTTTTTACTCAAACAGAAAAAACTGCGGGGTATATTCAGGTGCGGGGTATATTTGGGTGTGGGGTATATTCGCTAAATTACGGTAGTTATTGCCAGTCAACTTCAGTGACCCTTGATTAGACGCATCTCCATGTCTTTTGTCTTCAAGAATGCTTTTCAGTCATAACTTATGTTCATAACTTTACATATAATATCGCTACATACTTTTCCGCACAATATTATTGACCAGCAAGTTACTACTTTTCAGATGATATTTTACAAGGCAAATTTTGTACCAAGACCGTGACAGTGGTGTGTACTATGTGAAAACAGGGATGCATTAATTGCAAATGACACCGAGCTGGACCAAGTTTTAGGCACTTTGGAGGACAGGATTTGAATTCAAATCTACCTTGAAAAATTAGACAGTTAGTCCACATTGTGCAAGATGAAATTCAATAATGCCCAGTACTAAGTACTTAGAAAAGAAAAATCAAATGTGCAACTAACAAATTGGGAAATACTTGGCAGGGCCGTAGTGCTGCTGAGAAGTATCTAAGGGTTATAGTGGATCACATATTGAATGTGAGTCAACAATGATTCAGCTGCAGGTGTATTATCAGAAATATATGTAAGGTGCAGGAAGTAACTGTGCTGCTCTCCTCAGTGCTGGAAAGGTTTCAGCAGTCTCTAGTTCTAGGTGACACACTTCAGGAATGATGTGTACAAATTGGAGGGGGTCCAAAGGAGAACAACAAAAATATGCTTAGTCTTGTGAAAAGAGGACTGAGGGAACACCTGGATACCATTTCTCAAATATTTTAAGAGGTGGAATCCTGAGGATGGTCATCAATTGTTCTCCATATCCATTGAAGGCAATAAAGTAATGGGCTTAACCTGCAGCAAGGGCGATTTAGGTTAGTTATTAGGGGGAAAAAAATCTGTTGGGGTAGTTAGGCTCTAGAAAAAGTCCCCGGGATCCTCCTCATTGGGTTTTTTTTAAACTAGGTAGACCAACACCTACCAGGTATGTTCTAGGTTTCTTGGTCCTGCCTCAGCACAGGAGGCTGGACTTGATGATCTCTGTAGGCTCCTTAAAGCCCTGCATTTTTTATTCTATAATTCCAACACATTACTGACTAGAAGCTTAAATAATAAATGTTTTTGGATAGAACTTAATTGTTAATACCTCTCTCCTGGTAAGGTAAGAAATTTGAAAACACAGAAATGTTCGGCCAGTACCCACTGCAGGTTAATGGCTTTAAAGATTTGCATGAGTGCCTAGAAGCTGCCATGATTGAAGGGGAGATAGAATCTTTACATTCAGAAAATTCTGGGAAGTCTGGCCAGGAGGTGAGTTAAATGTTTGGTTTCTGTCAGAGATAATAGTGCTTTTCTATGATGTTGTAAATCTAGAGCAAGATTATTAACCAAGAGTGTAAATTCCCACACAGCACTGTGCCATCCCTAATACATGCCTGTGTAGTATGCAATATTTGTGTAGAGTGCAAATGGCTACTGCTCACCCGACACATCAAATAAAAGGAGTCAATTCAGCACCAGGCTTTGGAGAGGTGTGTGCTGGTGCAAAAAATGCTAAGTCAGTATCCTCTTAAGTAGTGCAGCCCTGAGTGAGCATTGTGTCTAAACAGTGTGGCTGGAGATTTCCCACTGCTGATTTATCGATCCATCTTCTTATTTCTAAGCTGACAATGAGGGTTACATGACCATCACTTTTTGTGTCGCTGCCCTGCTTTTGCTTGCACACAGTTGCCAGGGAAGACAGTTGTAGTGGGGAAGTTGGCAGAGTCTGGAACACAGTGCTCATTTGCATTACCCCGTCTTGTCATAGTTGATTATCCTCATTGGCAAATTGTCAGAGAGAGGATCAAAGGCTATACTGGGCTGCATTCTCTCTAATTGTGCAGGCTGTAGTTTTGGTTGCTTTACTGTTTGCCTCTTCAGACTTTAAGCTCCTGTATAACATAATGAGCTGACATTTTGCAAGTAATTATTATGGCCTGAATTTGACAGAAAGGTGATACAAATGCACAATGTTGTTCGTAGTACAATTTTAAAAATGTGAACTGTGCCAGGTGTTACTGACACTTTCTTCTGACAACTTATCCCCTTCCGAAGAGTCACACTACATATTGACTGCATATCTGTCTAGTCTGGAACTAGCCTGTTTGCGGTATGTTAATAGAACTTAACTCTGACCTCAGATTTTTTTTTTTTAAAAGACAAAAGTCAACACGAGGGATGTTAAAATGTCGGTTATTTTGGTTTTGTTTTTTTGGTAAACGTGCAACTTCTGGAATTTTCTTTTTGGTAACAAATGGGCTCTAATGATCTGAAGTTTGAGTAAAAACATTTAATTTCCTTTCAAGTAAAGTTGAAAGATTGAGATCGTAGAAAGTCAACACTGATCCATTGTCAAAATCATATTTTTTACCCACAATGTTGGAAGCATCTTTGTAACCATATGAGAAAATAAATGCAGTATGTTTGAAAAGAATTTACTGTGTGTTTGTTCTGTTCTGTTTGTTTATTCAGCATTGGTTCACTGAACTACCTCCTGTCTTAACTTTTGAGCTCTCAAGATTTGAGTTTAATCAGGCTTTGGGAAGGCCAGAGAAGATCCACAACAAATTAGAATTTCCTCCAATTTTATATCTGGACAGGTACAGTATAATGTAGTCAGCAGGATCTTAAAGCGTGTTTATAAATATAAATCATATTCAACTGCTGGTTCTTTTTATACTGGGTTAAATCACTTTTATCACATTTTAGAGAGAATAGCTTAATTGTTAATGTCTTGTAATGATCATTTTTTGGATTCATGTAAATTACAAAACTTGTAGGTATGCTGCTATTCATTAATAACTTCCCCTATTCTACTGCTTTTGACCCGTATATAACTTAGCTAAATGGTTATTCTGAAAGTGTTATCCACAGAATTGCAAATACTTTTTGTACTGTGTTTAACTAGTAAACTTATAATACCTTACGGCACAGACTGCTGTGCCAATTAAGGGCACTTGAGGGTTAAGTCTACCCTGCTGAAAATGGGTGCTCTTATAGGTTACAGGGTGAGTGTATGTGGCAAGGGGAATACTGTTAGCTGCTGCTGACATTGTGTAAACCAACTTTGTGTTTGTGAGGACAGACAGTTTTCATGAGGGAAGCGTTGCTGTGTGGATGCAACTAAAACTATGTTTCTCACAACTGTCAAAAAGCATGTTGAGAAGTAGTTATAATAACATGTTTGTGTTTGTTGTCCGGACAGAGTTTTGGAGCTTGGAAATTAGACTTTTCTGAACGTTTTATTATGTTAAATACAATGCCAAAGTTTGTATTTTGTAGAAGTAATTCATGTCAAAATGAAATTCAAATTACACCTCTGATGAATAATGGACAAACAAAGGTAAATGTCTTAGGCCTAGTCTGTGCTTAATTTAAGTGGATATAGGCTCTCTTAAGGCTGAAAATTCACACTCCTGTGTGTTGTGGTTCATCTGATTGGACACCCCTCCACCTCCAGAAGCCACATGGTTAGGCTGAGGCACGAATTGTTCTACGTACCATTGCTCAAGGAGATAAATTAGCTACAGTATTGGGGGAGGGAACCCTTCTGAAGGGGCAGAACCCTTCTGAAGGGGCAGGAAGGCTCTATGCTACAGTGTTAGAGCAGAGTAGCTGCTTGTGGCTATACTGTTGTAGTGCTCATGGTGTAGACATGGCCTTATAATTAGTCTCTTCTGTTACGTATGGGTTTTTAATGCATCATGAAAGGAAGAAAAATGATTTACTGACTGAAACTTAGTTGTTGACAGTGAATGTGTGTGCAAGTTAAGAATTCAGCATCACTACTGAAATGCAGAGGGGTGACTCCTTGTCTACCATTTTGTCTTGACAGATACATGCACAAAAACAGAGAAATTACACGAATTAAACGGGATGAGATCAAGAGACTTAAAGAGTATCTCACAGTGTTACAGCAAAGATTAGAACGGTACTATAGATGATTTTTCCAAGCATAAGTACAAGTGGCATTGAATTGTAGGCTGTACAGAACAGAATAATTCATTCTTTTATATATAATTAAGTGTTGCAAAGTTTCCCATAAGTTTCTGTGGAAGATTTATTTAAGTAGAAGAGTTAATTAAATGCATTTCATGTATTATAACAGGTTTATTTTACTTTATTTTACTATTTGCCAAAAATTCCATTTTGTTTGTGTGTCATGGTATTTATATATTTCTATGGTTAACAGATATTTAAGCTATGGTTCTGGTCCTAAACGATTCCCCTTGGTAGATGTCCTACAGTATGCATTGGAGTTTGCATCAAGTAAACCTGTTTGCACTTCTCCGATTGATGATATTGATGCTACTGCTCCCCCTAGTGCTAATGTAACAACACAGACAATACCAAGGTAAAAATGAGACCTCGTTTGTGTCCTGTGTTTGGTGTTTCTGGTTTTAAGTGTTTCTTTTTAGGTCATTTATGGATTGCTTTTAATGAATTAAGTGTGCCTCCAGTATGAGTTAGGACTTGGAGCAGATGAGTGTTGTATTAAAAAAACCACTCTCGTTGATCAATAATAGTAAAAGTGACTCCCTTAAAAGCCAAAGCTCCCAACTAATATGGGAAGACCTAGGATTTGCTGCTCCTACTCATTCACATTTTTCAGTAATATAAAATATGGAGTATTTTTGTTATTTATTTATAAGAACCTATTCTCAGATATTGTTTTAGTGGGGATTTGTCAGTTTTAAATTAAAGCCAGAGACCATATTGTATATTATCGATTGTAAGAAAAATTTATCTTAGTGATAGAATTTTGGAAAACTGTGAGCTTATCTGTTTTTTGTTAATATGTCTAGTTGTAAAACCAAAACTTTCCTAAAAATTGAAACTTTATAAATAGTGTATTAAGAGTGACAATTGCAATTCTAAAATGGATACAAGAATTTGTAGGTGGATAAATTATACATCACTGGAAAAATACATTATCAGAATCCCAGAATTTTGCTCTTGCACATGCCTTAAGTGTTGCTTTAATCCAGCAATGATACGCATTTCTAAATCTCAGTTATAAGCTATCTTCTCTTGTTGTGCTTTACTACTTAAAATTATTCTTTGATCATGATAAATTCATTCACATAGGCTTTGCTTTTTTATATTACTTTATATAAGTTGGAATGCCATGTGGACAGAGGTAAAATTCTGCCCTTATCTACACCCTGTTGAAGTAAATGGAGTTGAAAGATTTGTAAATTAGGATCGAACATGGCATTGTGAACATTGTGATAATGAAGCAGTTTTTTATACCAACTTATTCATTGGGACAGTATCCAGCAAAGCAATTAAACATTGTATTGTGAACATTGCAGGTATCCCTACTGAAGTAAATAGATCTAAGGTTTTTTCTTTTTTTTAAGTTATTTGCTGGTACTTCTGTGATCATCCTGCATGTAGAAACTTCCTATTAATAAAACAGTTGCAAGTTCTTCAGCAATGTAACACTGTTTGCCTAAAAGCCTCAGAGGGGTAGCCTAAATTACACTCCAGCAAGTGCTTTGCTGTTGAAAGTTGTGCTTTGTACTGAATTGATATAGTGAGATGTGAGTATTGTGACTTTTAGGCCTATATGTGGAAATATGTAGATTAACATAATATCAGCTAGAAGTGTTCCCTGAATTCTCCAGATCACAAGAGACTCCAGTCTTCCTTCAGTAGCCTCAGGAGGCATAATCCCAAGTAAATAGATAAGTGTTTTGCCATGAAGGTGAGCAAATATGAGCTCTGTCATCTGTACTGATCTCAAAATGAGTCATAAGCCTTTTAGCTGATGCCAAAATGGGGAGGCACAAGGGCAAAAGTGATCTCTGGGACTAGGTATATACTAGTTTTTTTTTCTTAATTTTCCACCATTGCTGCCCATGGCAATAGTGATAATTACTCCAGGGGGAATTCTGAGCTGGAAAATTCAAAATGTTGTCCACAATATTTTAAAATTCTGCAGCATTTTGCATGTCTTGCTTTTCAAAATAACACAGTGTAATCACACTAGTTTCAGTTATTTTGGTAATTTATTTCAGAATACCTGTCAGTACATATGTCTAACAATACACACAACAAAAAAGATTCAGGAATGCTTTTTGACAAATTGATTCCTTACTAGTCATATTAATACAGAACTTGGAGTAATAACGAATTTAAACTACAAAAAAGAACTGTATTTTCAACCTTCTCAGAAGCAGTGCAAAGGCTTGGGGGAGAGAGGGCTAATAGAAGAGCTGAGGGATAGGGAAATAATTGTGTGGCAGGAGATTGGGGGTGAACCTGGAAGGTTTTGGTTGCATGTGGTAGAAACACAGAACAGTTCTTTGGGAGGGAGGGATTGTTAACGCATCGGGGAGCCTTACCAATGCAGACCTTAGCTGATCCTAGCTTCTCCCATTCAGTCAGGCACATCAGCCCCTGTTCCTATGTGTCCCTGCACCTCTGCTCAGCCACTCCTTTCGCCCCATCCTTTTGAAGCCTTCATCCTCATTGTCATTCAGCCCCTGGCACCTGTGCTCCTGCCCCAGTCTGTCCTTCTATCACTAGTCCTTCTGAACCTCAGTTTGTGTAACACCATCAGCAACCCTGTGTGTCCTTTTTTGTCCATTGACCCTTCCCCCATATCCTGTGCCTCTTTGCGGTCCTGTGGGTAGGTCACTAGGAGGAAAACAGCCTCTGCTACTTTCCTCTTTGCAGCTAGCTACTCAGGTACTGAGCGGGCTGTCCTCTAATCTGGTACCACAGCAGCCATTGTGGAGTGAAAGATATAGTTGCAGCAATATTCTGCTGGGGGCAAGTGGAATCTGTGGGGAACATGAATTCTGTGTGTGCACAGTGGTGCAGAATTCCCCTATGATTAATGGCAGTGTTAATGCAGATGTTTACCCTTCTCAGAGGAGCTCTGAAATGCCAGTAGCTTGTGGTCACTAGTGCTCCCATTGTGGATTAATAATAGCTATAGCAATGGTGGAAAACTGAAGAAAAGGTCTACTGTGGACAAGGTGTGAGAAAACCAGTAGTTAAAATTTGTAATACTAATTTACATTAGGAAAAAATTGCCTTGATGAAACCATGTATCTAATATTTTCTCTCTGAGATGAGTAGTTCATGCTTAGAAACACTTTGATTACTTAAGCAGTTTTGTAATACTGTGGAGAAATTCTGATCAGTTTTCAATAAAGTAAATTCTGACCTGAAAGATTTAACTGTGATTCTCTCTCTTGTAAATGTGGTTGCCATATGGCATTCTATGACAATATAAGAAGTTGCATGGTGACTCCGTTTCATATTTATTCTCTGGACTGCATTGCTTTAACTTGATAACTGTTAGCTTTAAAGTGTTTAAATTGGCTCAGATTAAGAAGAACAAAACATACGAGGGATTGGTTGGTTTATACTTTAGTTCCAAGTATCTGTGAAGTCAATTTCTTTAGTTTATAGTTTGTGTATAGGGAGTTTGATGTCTTGTTTCATATTTTAAACAAATGCAGCACAACAGAGCAACAGGGGCCTTCATCTTCAGAGATACCAAGCACATCACCTGTACAAAGATCAGTCATACACAAACCATTTACACAATCCAGAATTCCTCCAGATTTGCCAATGCATCCGGCACCAAGACACATTACTGAAGAAGAGCTTTCAGTGTTAGAAGGCTGTTTACATCGTTGGAGGACTGAAGTAGAAAATGACACTAGAGGTAGTGTGAGAGAGCACATACTACAGTTGGTTTTGAAAAGGATTATTAAAAATGTTTTGGTAATAGGGGAAAAATATCTGCCTCACTTAAATAATTTTTCACAAATTTTTTTGGACTTACATTTGCCTTCGACAGACAGATGAAGGAGAAATCTTGTACTAACAAAAATATCAGTATCAGAGGGGCGAGGAGTCCCGTGGCACCTTATAGACTAACCGAAGTGTTGGAGCATAGGCTTTCGTGGGCAAAGACCCACTTCGTCAGATGCATGTAGTGGAAATTTCCAGAGGCAGGTATAAATATGCAGGCCAGAATCAGGCTAGAGATGACGAAAATATCAGTGTGTGTCAAATGGTAAGGCATTCATTTCTGGTCGAAAACTTTGCCTTTTTCCATTGGAGTTGGGTTTGTACCATATTCAAGCATTGCTGTGATTTGGGAAGGGAGGAGGAAAGAAAAATGGTACTTGCACTGCTAACATTTTTCATCATTGTCCTGTAGTTGTCAGTGTAACATGCAGTTTAAGGAGTTATGCCAGATTGTGACCGGTCCTTTTGGGGTGCACAATCTGGGCTCTTTCAGGAGCGTGCAGAGAGTTTCTTTGCAAAAGCTACACATAGTTGCAGGGCCTTCATCTGGGAGAATGTATTGACTGCTGCCTTGGTGTGGAGCACAAGGAAGGGCACTAATTGTTTAGACAAAGACAGTAACAAAGTAGAGCCACTTCCTTGCCCATTGAAAGTACCTGATAACTTGTGGGAGCAAACTTCACCATCTGTTGAATTGTGGGATTTACATTAAGAACTGAGAAATGTCAGTGCCTGATGTGAGTGATTTACATGAGTTTTGAAATAAGATTAGAAATATTTGTCCCTTCCTAGACCATGTAAGTCAGAAAAAAAGACGATGTATCATATTTGTAGAAGGATATAGAAAACCCATAGTGATGATGGCATAGAAGGATATGACTATTTTTCTTATTCCCTTAGACTTGCAGGAAAGCATATCTAGAATACATCGGACAATTGAGTTGATGTACTCTGACAAATCAATGATCCAGGTAAGTAAAATATCCACATGAGAGAACCCAAAAATCGATGATTTTAATGAAAGACATTTCTTTAATTCTTGCTTTTAAAAAAAAGAGCAGTCTAATGTGTTGATTCTTAATCAAAAGATCACAAAGTTTTGTCAACCTTAATTAAGTACCACTAAATTAAATAAACCATTATACTGCAATACCTTTTTTGTGGGGAAGTCAGACATTAGAAACCAAGTGACTTAACCAAACTCATTCTAAAAACCTGTAGCAAAACCCAGAATACCTTCTGATTCTGTGCAGCTGTGTTGATTCTGTGCAGTGCTGTAATTTTAGCATTGCACAGTAGAAACTACTTAGGCTGTCGAATTAGGTATTCCAGTCAAGATAAGATGTTTTAGAAAGAGGAAAAATAATTGAATAAAAATACAGGAAGCATATTTCCTATATGTTTATATTTCATTTTCATTTCTCCTGCATTTTACTTTGAAAATCATACAGTATGACTCAGGATTTCACCCTATTTAATGCTTAGTTAAATAACCCTTTTTTCTTTGGAACTATCAAAAGGAGTCCATATTCAGCAACAGTTACTTTAATTCTGTCCTGATAAAGCATCAGTCAGTTTGTTCACTGTCATCCTAAACCATTTTCTTGGGGCACACAGCTTGATAAAGTGATATGTTTTGTACTGTGATCAGCAATACTAAGCCATCATGATATATAATAGTGGTTCTTTTAGTAATTTTGTATCCACATAAGCATCTTTTCATGTGTGGTATTGTAATGTATGATTTTAGTCAGTAAAGTTGTACTTGTTAGTGTGCGTGGCAAGTTACAGACGTAACATAATGTCTCCTATAAGCAGTCTCTCTTAGTCCTGGGCCCCTGACTGATGATCAGGCCTATACCTACTAGTCCGGCCCCTTTAAGAGGGTGGGGGCCAGAGCATGGGGCAGGTTGCAATGCTTGCGCCAGTCCACAGTCAAAACACCTCAGGCCCTGGTTTGGAGCAGGCGAACAAACAGTTCTCAGTTTTAGTGTTAGCCTAGGCCCTGGTTCAGGGTGGCGCAGGCAAACAAACAGTTCCCAGCACAAGTGGGGAGGAGGAGACTGCCACCCAGTAGGTGTGGTTGCAGGGGGGACGTAGGCCCTCCCTACTCCACTGCATCCTGGCCCAGGACCCTAGTAGTGGCAGCCTTGGCAGCGACTGGGGTAAGCAGGGAATCCAATCCGAAACACGCCTACACATGTCAAAGGGCTATCAGGTCTCCCTGACCATCGTCTGCTTCCTCTGGGCCACTTCCAAAATTCCCCTCTGTCTAGGGTTGCCAGATGGTTTAATCAAAAATACCGAGCACGCCCCCCCCCCCCAAAAAAAAACAAAAACCAAAAACACCAGGGAAAAAATTCTGTTGAGGGGGCGGGAAAAGGGAGAGAGACCAAAGTTGTTGAAGGGAAAAAAAAAAGACCCCAAGAATTATTAAGCAAAAGAATAAAAAAATAAAACAGCATTAAAACATCATGGCCCCTTTAAGAGCGTGCAGAGTCAGAATAGGGAAACGAAGAGGAGAGGTTGAGCACTAAGACCCAGGGAAGGCATTGCTTCCCCTTGCTCAGGTCTTTAGGCTTTTTGCTGGTGGCCGTCTTGTTTTCTTGGTTGAGCCAGAAGGGAGCTTCCCTGTGGAACCAGGTAAGCAGGGGGTCCGGGGCGGGAGGGGGAGCTGGGGGCTGGGCCCAGTTGCTGAGTGTCTCGTAGGATTGCCAGGTGTCTGGTATTTTCGCGTCCTGGCAGGGGGAAAAAAACCAGAAAATACCAGACATTTTAGGTATCCAGTATTTTCTGAATTTTTTTTACCAGACAGGAGGTGAAAATACCAGATTGTCCAGGTCAATACCGGACACCTGGCAACCCTACCTCCATCAGTACCTGACTCCTGGTCAGCAGCGGATTCACAGGGTCCGGGCACTCTTCATGTGGAGACAGAGTACAGAAAGTCTCCTCTTCAGTGCCTGGGCCTGGCGGCCCAGCCCAGTTGTCCACCTCCGCCAGATCCTCAGGGCCTAAGCGTGAGAGCTCAGTGCAGGCCTCTGCTCTCTCCACCCTACTGTGCTCCTGGGCTGGGCTTTTAGACTTCCTGCTCCACCCCTAGGCCTCTATGAACTTAAAGGGGCAGGCTGCCTCTCAGCCCACCCTGGCTCAGAGAGGGGTTCTTCCTCCTCGGGGTCAGTGAGCGGCCACCCCTGCTCACTACACTCCAGAGAGCTTACAGACCAAATTAAAGGTAAATACACCACAGTTAGGAGAGTAAAGAGAGGGACAGGGACTACAAATGAAGAATTATCTGTCCACTTCTTCTGTATCATCAAAGAAGATATAAAAATTTGTTTGAGACAGTTTATAAGAAGGTGCTATAAATGAGGGAGGGTGCTGCATGGGATCCATCTGCTAGTCTTACTGTGGCTCTCTTGTGGTGTATTGGAGAGTAGCAACCAAGGTGCAGAAGCTGTTTTACAGTATGACCAATGCCTGCTGCTTCATAGAAAGGTATAAAAAAATCATACAGCAATAACCTGCTTCAAAGCAAATTACCTTCTAACCCCTAGTTAATACCCAGAAGCCAGGAAGGCTTTATATATTTTCCAAAACTCTTGTTCCTCTTCAAATGCTGATTCCTGTGTGCATTCCACTGTGTGTTCATGTGCTTCGTGCACTCAGTTGGAGAATTCTTGCAAGTATTGTCTGTAAATGAGCCATTGCTTTCCTCAACTTTCAGCTGGAATTATGAACTTCTTTCTTAATATGGCCTGGGTCAGAACCAGTGTTCCTTGTAAGCTGTGCACTTTTGCGGACAACCAGCTGATGAGCAGAATGCCCACAGCTAAGATTTTTGTTGCTACTGGTGCTGCACATTTGCACGTCTCAGTGCACAAAAAAATGCATTCTGCACATGGGTGGAAAAAATCTGTACATGGATGGAAAAGATTAGATGGAATATTGATCAGAACCTCCTGTGCCCAGAGCTTTCCTTCAGTTTCTCCAATCTGTAAATTTTTCAGTTTCTTTTATTGCTGTTTGTGTATAATTTTTTTTATGCTAGTAAGTTTTTAATTTGTTTTAAAGTTTTTAGCAGCGTTTTCTACTTTGCTTCCCTGCCTGGGGGGAACCTCATTTTCTACTCTTCTATAAGTGTTAGAGAATCCTGGGCTATACTCAGGATTCCAGACTTCATAAATATCATAAATGTGATATAAGCTACACTTACATCATAGGGTATGTAGTGCGAGTGATATCTCAGTTCATTTTATCTTACACAGTCCTTTGAGTACTCGCATCAATTACTTCTGGTACCTTTGCTGTGATACATGATTACTGATGTGTCTCAGAGCATAGTGTTAGTTGTAAAGGGAGAGCTTGGACAGGCCAATAGTTCAAGAGTTTCTGTCTTCAAGGAATTGCTCAGAGTAGAAGAATATTCACTTGACAGAGGCATCCTGCTGGTATAACACTTTCGAAAATCTGAGGAGGAAAAAGGTAAAGGTCCCATATTAACAGGGGCTCCTAATTTAAGCATTCTTCGGTTTTAAAAAAGATTGGGTGATATTCATATCAACAGGATGCACTGGGATAAAGCACACCATCACAGACAAGAAGTGTGAGTCAGACCATACATGGAACGTGACATAGAAAGAAAACCAGTTACCCAGGTTCAGGGAGAAAGAGAGAAGAGGGCGAGAGAGAGGGAGAAGAGAATGGGGGAGGGCATTCAGGGTGAGAGGGGGAGAGAAACGTGTCAGGTATGGAGTCCCACAGCCAGTGGCAGCAGATGGGCCAGCATTGACCTCTCCTGGTCCCGCACATTCACTGGCTCAGGACTGGTTAAGTCTCAAGGTTGCTGGAACAAAAAGGTTCTACTTGTAGTAACATTTGGTAATTTGAAAGCTCACAGCTAGGTGCAACAATTTTTTTTGAGGCTGAACGGCAATTAGTTTAAAGGCACTTAGTCTCTTTGCTGAGAAGGCTTTCAGACATCCAAATACATTTCCAAATGATCTGTGAAAAGAAGAAACACCTGCCTGGTTCATTTACTTCTAGATAGCTAAAATGTATTAGCCAACAAACATTTAAGAGAAGTAAGAACGATAATTAAGTGAAAGAGTAAAAAGGTTCTTATAGTCAAGACTCGGCCAATATATTGGGGCCCAGGTGTCATTTTATTTCCTTGAAATACATAATTCCATAAACCAAGGATGATAAAGATGCCACATTTGGTACCTGAAGTGATACTACACCCATTTCTTAATCTGAAAGCTCTGGTCTGTGCATAAAGGGTTTAAAATTATAACTTCAGCTTCTTGGAGACTGTCCAGATACCAAACCAGCCTGGTATCATATTCTGGGAGTGGGGATTGCTCCACAACACTTCAGCCTGCTATTCCTGGAGACTGTCCTAGGCTGGGAGGAGACTGATCTTTATAGATAATCCAGTTCCAACTTTTGACTCTGAGTTATGGGAGTATAAAGACATTCTTGTTTTTCTTTTAGTATACTGCTGATGTGAGAGTACTTTCATAACAATCTGATATTATTAATAGTAAGCTTCCAGTTGCTATAGTGATTCCTCTTTAGGTCATAGTTTGAAGTTTGAGATATTACTGGAGTCCATATAAGCAATTTTGTTTTGAAGGCTGGAACAGTAGTATTTGTTTTGCTTTATGTTTTAATAACCCGTGAACTTTGTAATACTCACTCTAAATGTATAAAAATAAGGCTTCTGAAACATTATATTAAGGGAAACAATCATATGGGGAAATTGCAGTACTCCATAGAGCCATAGCAAAATGATCTTGTGTTATTTATAGCTGATTTCCTACTTTGCCTTACTACTTTAACCAGGAAGACCAAATAAATGGATTTATCAACAGTTAATTGACAAGTCTTCATGTTATATGAATACATGCCCTTAGAAACTAGAAATCTAAGTTTGTAATGGCCCTTTGTTCCTATAGAAGTTCATTCCACAAAGTTGGACTTCCCCCTGACAAAGTTACGGCATAGGTGAGCTTGACTTTTATTGTAGAAATCTGCCTTGCCTAAGTGGACTTGTCAGCCGTGCTCTTCATCCTAAAGTTTCAGGTGATCTTTTAGATATCCTGGTCTGAGGCAATAAAGTGACTTGAAGGTATGGACTGACCTCTTGAATTGGGCCCAATATTCTTTATGGGATGGAAGCATAGAGAGTGGAAGAGAGTTCGCTGAACAGACATATTGCAGTATTCTCTGCTAGATGGGGTTTCCTAAAAATTGTCTTTACGCTCAGATGTGTTTCATTGCTGTAGTCCAGATGGGAGATGCATAACTGAGGCCAGTCATTGGGCGCCAGACTGGGACGAAATTTTCTAGACAGAGGTGGTAGAAAGCATTACTTATAGATGCTGTTACATGGGAGCTTAGTGTGCGTGAGAGAGTTGGGTCTCTTGAACTAGAAGTTGAATTGACTTTGATCATGTGTGCTTATGTCTTCATCCAAAGGAGACTACAACACAGATTCAGATTTCAAAATGCTTTCTTCTTTCCACCAACATAATCTGTCCTGCTTGGGTTCAGCTTCAATTATTCGTTGTTTCCCAATTTGCTGATATCGTCCAAGCACTGGATTGTTGTGGTACTAATGGTGTGTGTGATAGGTTGGGTCACAAAGATCCCCTTGAGACTGTCACTCAACGTGCTGACATACCACTGAGCCCTGCCTACCTGCCATTTAGGGTGCTCCACTATCCTGTCCTGCTGAGTCAGTCCCTCCGGTCTCCTCCAGCAATGGCAGAGTTAGGTTCACAGTCCACAGCAGAGCAATAGACACTGAGGGCAGCTCTGCTCTGGGAAGGCTCAATCACAGGAGCCTGACAAAGCACCAATGGGACCAGAACTCCAGATAAATCCGCCTTATTTGACATAAAAGTTTTACAAAGCTCAGGCTCATAAAGTTCACTCCCTTTATGAATGAAAGAGAGATGCATAACTGTTGTTCTCTCTAGGTAACCATTATTTACACTGGGTGTATTAATAAACAGACGTGATTTATTTAATATAAAGAGTAGGATTTAAGTCAGGGGTGGATAATAATTTTTGGTGGGGGGCCACTCCAAGATTTTGGAAAGTGGTTAAGGCCTGCACTTTTCTGTGGAGGAGGTGTGGGGTCTAGGATGGAGGTTGGGTGCAGAAAGGCTCACAGGTTAAGGGACTGGGGTGCAAGAGACAGTGTGAGGTCTGAGAGGGAGTTTGGGTAAAGGAGGGAGTTGTGACCTAAGTCAGGAAGTAGGGTTGTGGGGGTGGAGGAGGGATAAAGGAGGGGGTGCAGTATCTCGGAGGGAGTTGTGACCTGGCGTGGGGGGTGGCGGTGCAGAGGTTTTGGAAGGTGACTTGTTGAGCAGGGGGCGGCAGGGGTGCCAGAGGCACGCTTTGTCTGGGAGGCGCTTACCTAAACCTCCCAACTTGGGCCTAATCCTTCCCCTGTTCAGTCTTTGATGTTTCCAACAGTCATTTTGGGTGGTAAGCAGGATGGCCTGGCATGTGGTGGCAGCAGCCCCTATTGTGCGGTTTTCTGCCTTTATATAGATTTTCCCCAGCAGGGGGATCCTTTGCGTGCAGTTCAAGCTATTTTCACCTTCCAGTGGAAAAGTACAGCATCCAAAATGGATTCCAGCATCAGGTGATGTAAACACATGTCCTTGTGGGACACTAAGCTCTTTCTTCTGGCTGGTTCATAGGAAAAACAAACCCATTTACAAGTCTCAGTAGAGTAGCACTGTTAGTCTGTAGCCGTGTTAATCTGTATCTGCAGAAAAACTGAGGAGTCCTGTGAGACTTAAGATTTATTAGGGCATAAGGTTTGGGGGTGGGGGTAATACCCTATTAAATCTTTTAGTCTATAAGGTGCTACTGAACTTTTTTTTTTTTTTTGCAAACCCTTTTACAGTTCATTGTCCTTATCAATGAGCCTTCAAGTTTCTGAAATACGCTTAATGGCCCTCACTTTTAGCATGTCTAGATTAGTAAATGGGTTTGTAATTGATATTCCTGTATTTGAAGTTAGAAATGGTACATGCACACAAATAGAATATACACATGCAGCACATTACAACTTTTCTAATACGTTACAAGGGATGTGCTTTGTACAAAACATCTCCCAGTCATACATATTTCTATTCATAAACATATTTCCATGAAGAATATGGGGTTCAGTGTCACAGTGTGGTCATGTGGGATGCAGGAAAAGCAGAGCTGTGTATCTGCTTATTGCCAGTACATGCGTCTTTCTTACCAGTTCACTTCATGTCTGCATATGTATGTTGAACAGGACAGTAGAGAGAAAATTTCTCAAGCTGGGCACCCAAAATCCCTGATTAGATCTGAAAATCTTGATAATTCATGCCTTTTGAGTTATCAGGATTATGCAATTAAATTCTCCTTTCTTTATTTCTTCCACTATGTCAATGTACTTTTGTTGCTTTGTTAGCTCAGTCTGATGCTGAAAGGAAATGAGAGTGCACCAGAAAGGCGGGGGGCAGGTACAAAATTTTGGAAGTTTTCCTTTCTGTAGATGCCTCACTCTTGTTACACAGATTGGTAGTTACCTCATGAATGTTTAATGCTAATTACATAGTTTGTGTGTGGCGGTGTATCATTAATTGCTGTTGAACCAATAATGGTTTATCGTAAGATACAGCTACTGGTTCAGAATTCACTTGTTAGCACTATTATATATCTCTTGGTGGAAGGCTGCAATTAACATTCCTTGATCAGACTAAACAGTTCTGGCAGTTGGTTTGCCTGAGGTAGAGAAAAAGGGATTGAAGTTAACCCAATTAGCACAATTTTATTTAAAACTCAATTAAAACCTCAGTCCCCATGGGTTGTAGTGTGCTATGCTGTGGGGAAGAAATGTCATCAGAAAGGCATACAGTGGTCTCCCAATTAGTCTTTCTAATTCCATTTTAAAAAATGCTTCCAAACACAGCTGTGTTTGAACAATGTGTTTTTCCACCCAGGATAGTTGTTTCAGAGGACTGCCAAAATTCTTTCAGCTGGGATTGCCAGCACTTGGGGGCTTTAGAGGGGGCAATGTTCTGGTCTCAGGGATGGATGCCACCTTTCATTTTCTCCACTCTTCTTACTGGCTAGTTGTGAAGCAGCCTTGCAATTTGGGGGAGTTTGAATAACTTCATAACTCAAAGAAACTGTTATGTAGTAGAACCTTAAAGTTATAAATGCCTCAGGAATGGAGGTTATTTGTAACTCCGAAATGTTCGTAACTATACAAAAACGTTATGATTGTTCTTTCAAAAGTTTACAACGGAACATTGATTTAATACAGTTTGAAACTATTCTGCACAAGAAAAATGCTAGTTTTAACCATCTTAATTTAAATAAAACAAGCACAGAAAATGTCGTTACATTGTCCAATCTTTATTTCATTTTGTCAAATCTTTTTTTTTTTATTTAGTAGTTGACCTTTAACAGTAGTAATGTACTGTATTTGCTGTCCTTCCCCCTCACCTCTTTTCTACTGTCTCATTGTGTACTTGTGGTTCCAAATGAGAGGTGTGGGTGCCTGGTCTGTTCATAAGGCTGGAGTTTTAGTGTTTTGAGAATGGCAGCCCGGAATACTAGGGGCAAGTAAAAATCCTGGAATTATTGCAGGGAACATTCCAATATCCTAAGTCATTGTCATAAGTGATCTTTTTATCAATAGCACAAACACTGATCTTGAAGTCCCCAGGTGCAGTAGTATAGCTTTCAAGATGTGTGCAACAGAAATCCGGCACACATTCACACAGATCTACACTCTTAGGTTTATTCCTATTAGGATCTAAATCCTAAAGAGAGCTTACAATTTTAATATCAGGCTGCCTTATTAATGCTCACGATTGTTCTATGAATAGCATTAGGATTTCTGCCTCCGTTGTTCTTGTTATATGGTTTACCTTAAACTAAAATGCCATTCATTAACATCCTCAAGCTTTGTAAAAATTTCTTCTTCGATTAAGGGTAGTAATTATATTTTTTGCTATTTTTAGAACTGATATTTCCCCCTTTGTATTTAAAGAAAAATACCTTTACTATTTTTTCCTATAGCTTTTTAAAGGTAAAATAGGTCATTCTTCCTTCTCTGTCTACTTTTATGATCTCTCAGGGTGCATCTATGCAGCAGGGCTTAACTCAAATTCAGCTACGCAAATTGAGCTACATCAGTGGCATAGCTTATTTCGAAATTGGGAGCGTCTACACAGCACTTATTTCAAAATAGAACACTCTTCCGCTGACTTCCCTTGCTCCTCATACAGTGAGGGTTACAGAAGTCAGAGTATGAAGTCCTCCAGCTTGACAGTATTTGACATTATTTTGAAATAACTGCATCTACACAGCAGGCAGTTATTTCGAAATACCGTCGCTGTTGTAGACATACCCTCACAGTTCTCATCTCTACTTCTAAAAGTTTTCAGATTCTGCCATAGGTGTTGCAAGAAAAAGATGGTAACTAGTTAGCATTCTGTGTCTGTAAGGTGTTTAGACTAGGGATGTTAGCGTATAGTTGTGTAAACAATTAACCGATAAGCCTGGGCTAATCAATCAATCCAAATGACTACATGTACTCCCCCCACCTCTTGCTGGCTCTGATACAGAGGCAGCCAGGGCGGGGGAGCGGGAGCCAGTGCTCATGGGGAGCCAGCTTTTAAGTGTTAACAGACACCGCTATGAACATGTTTGGGGTTTCATCATAGGGTACATGTGCATACCCTATCTGGAATCCTAATACAGACCACACTTTTTAAAGAACCTTCAGTTATAGTAAGTAACCTTCTCATATTGTAATGGCAATAACATTTACATTATGCTTTCTCTCTCTTTTAGGTTCCTTATCGGTTACATGCTGTACTTGTTCATGAAGGCCAAGCTAATGCAGGACACTACTGGGCATACATATATGACCACAACCAGAGGAGATGGATGAAATATAATGATATTTCTGTGACAAAGTCAACTTGGGAAGAGTTGGAACGTGACTCTTTTGGTGGTTACAGAAATGCCAGTGCATATTGCTTAATGTATATCAATGACAAAGAGCAATTCTTGATACAAGGTAATGTTGGGGTATATATTCAGCATGAAATACAATATGTTGAAGTTGTACTAAAGGCGTCGATTTCCTGAGCCATTCTGTTGCTTTGTTGAATATTTGAAATATGGCTAATATAATTTTAGCAGAAAGTAAGTGCTTCAAATTTAAACTCTTCATATCTCATTTACATGCAAAGTCTTACAGGTTGGACCTCCCTGATCCAGCGCCTTTGGGAATTGCCTGGTCCCAAACGAGAGAACTTGCGGGATCAGAGGAGGTCCCCTGCCACCAGGCTCAAGCCCATTGCCTGCCACTGTCAGGCTGCCCCAAAAGGCACCCTGCCTCCCCCTGCATCCCCAACTTGGCTGGGCTACTTGCCCAGCTGCTGCTGGCTCCTTGGGCAGCACAGGTTCTGGCTCCTGCAGTTGCAGGGCAGGAGCTGGAGCCTGTGCTCAGTTCCAGCCCCAGGCCCCCGGGTGCTGCTGTGGTGCCCTGGCCTTGCGTTCCTTGTAGGGTGCCAGGAAACTCTGCCTCAGTCTTGTGCTGCTCTCAGTCCCAGGCTGCCGACCCCATTGCCCTGACCCCAGCTGCCCCTCTTGCCCCGGGGTCCCTAGGCTCCCGGGCTCTCTGGTCCAGGAGCATCTCTGGTCCTGCCGGACGAGGGATGTTGCTGGACCAGAGAGTCCTGGTTTTTGGAGGTACAACCTGTAAACCATGTTTTAATGCCTACTGTTGACTAGAATGTTATGTATGCATTTAAAGTTGAATACAAAGAAAACTAAGCTGCTGCTTCTCCCCAAATCGCCCACATTCCTATCCGTACAAATGCAGCAATGATACCCTGCTTTTATACAATGAAATAACTGAACATTGCTTAACTGTAGATGATCTAAAGAATAGTGTAGGCGTTTAGATAAAGCACTGCCCAAGTTATAACCTTAAAGATAGTTACTCTGTGGAGTGACATCAGAGTCATTAGTTTTTAAAAAATCAGTGCAAAGTCAAGTGTTTAATTATGCTCATAGTTATCAATGTTTTTTTTTTCTAGATGGCAAAATATACTACCCCTCCTGAGTACTCAGTATAGTAAAGTCATAGTGCTTCAGCATTATTAAAATAGCAAAATAAAATGTTTGCAAGAAGTCACAGTGAGGGCATAGGTTTATCACAACACCAGAAGGCAAAACCAAAAACGTTTAATGCTAAAAGCTGTATAATAGGTCACTTTTACATTAGTCTCAGGAATTTTTTGTACCTTCATCCACTTATGTATTTTTCATGGTGTATAAAAAAACTGAGGTTTGTTGCAAACTATTTAAATAAGCACTTCTTATTTAACTTACATTTTGAGTTCTTCCTCATGAAAAACAAAGCAAAGGAATATAGTAGCAACCTTTTCGTTCAACCCTATTCTAACTGGCATTTATCATTTACCAAACACCCATGAGTCCAGAGCCAGAAATGGTCGTTAGATGGTGCTGCAGCAATGTATTTTCCAATTTATCCATAGTTTTGATTGTTGGATCTGCCCCTGATTGGTCAGTCTCAATTAGACCAGGTAAAACTTACGTACTTTGAAAATTGTCTCTTAAGATGATACGCCTTGGTAACACATCCCTTGTCTCATTAAATTATGTCTAACCAGAAACAGCGACCAGGGAGGGTATGCATATACTCTCACAAGAACACAAATGGTCACTGCACAGATACATGACAGAGAGCAGTTCTATAACTCACATTTCTTGTCTAACCACTTGTTTATGGTGTATCTTTAATCATATTCTTAATAAGTTGTGGTATTGGACTATTGGTTCCTCAATCCTCTTTTTTATAAATACACTTGAACATCTTTCATTTGGCAACCCCGGGAAACAGGGTTTGCTGGATTAAAGGTTTTGCCAGGCCAGGGAGGGAGTGAGGTAGATGGGGATAGAGCGCTTTACCTGGTGCTTTGCACCCTCTGCCTCTATGGGGGCAGAGGAGAAACACTTCTGGGAGTGCATATCACTGCAAAACTGTTCCCCCAGCTGGGGGGAATAGGAATGGCAGTGTGCTGAGCCACTTCTGCCTCCGCCTACCAGGGTCCATTCCACAGGTGTTCCTGAATTAGAGGCACCTGGAGAATGGAGGTTATAGTATAATTTGTTGTTGTGCCAACGTGTTTTAAAAGAAAATATATATTCTCCTTCGCTGTTCCCTCTCGTGGCCATAGATTATATAGCTGACTATTCAGAAATTAGATATTGTGTATTTTAGTAATCGTGTAGCCGCAACAATTTTTAGTGGGAACATGGTTACTAAAATACTCCGTGGGGGTGGGGCCAGCAGCCAGTGCACTCGTGGCTCCCAGACCAGATCCTGGAGACCCCTTTGCTACCCTGCACTGCTTCCTCTTATCAGAGGCAGTAGCATTGGAGTGAGGGGGAGTCAGGCAGCTTTGTGGGATCCAGTGCCCATGGGGAGCTGGCTTTTAAGGCAGCTCCCCCTGAGCACCAACTCCCACCTGGCCTCCGCGATGCTGCCTCTGTGGGGGGAGGGGGGAGCAGTGGTTCGGTGGGAACCTGTATGCACCGGGAGCTGGCACTGGCTCCCATCTCCCCACCTCCCCTTGCTGCCTGTGATACAGAGGCAGCAAGGCGGGGGGGTTAGATATAGTCATTTGGTTTAACTGGTATGACTAAGCTTATCGGTTAATTGTATAAAACTATTCTGTAGAGATTGACTGCTCATTAGATAGACAGGAGCAGAGAATTTCTTATGCCTATAGTGCTATCACCTGCAGATAGAACCTTTACTATTCTCTCTTCATCCAGATTTTAACAAATTAGTCCTTTGATTTCTGAAACCACTTGTTATGGATTATGTGCATCTGCAAAACCTCACTTTCTGGAATGAGAATACCATGAAGAACTTGGATCTTTTGGTTACAACTTAGTGTCAGGCTTCCAAGCCTAGTAATAGATTTATATAGCTTTACATTTTAAGGCTATTTTTTAAAAAGTTAGAAAACTCCCTTACTTAAAAATAAGAATCAAAATAAGCCTTGACATTTCTAGAGCCCGGATTTGAGGCCTGCCGCCACGGGCTTCGTTGGCCTCAAAGTGTGGCTGTGCAAGGCTAACTAAGTTTTAGGTTCTGGGTCAGGGAATGATTACAGCTAATTAATCCCACAGTAGTTAGGAATCTGCAGAGACCATTCTTAAATTAGAAAGCAAACTTACTCCCTGTAGCTTATATACTCATAATGAGTTGCCTTTGCAGGCCCACACATGCCCATTCTTCTTCCTCGTTTCCTCAGGAAGTTGGTTAGTAGTATGACCAAGCAGAATGGAAAGTATTTGGGCCACAGTCCTGTATGTGTTTTTGCTGTGAACATTTTGATTGATAGGGTGCACACGGACCGAGAGGTTTGTCTTTCTAGGTGGTAATGAGCTTATGGTGCCAAAGTGCGTGACTTAAATTTGCAGAAACAATATGCTACATTAACTCCACCTCCAGGTAAGTAAGCTTCTGGCATTTGACAAATGGAAAAAATGTGAGGCATAATTTTTATTTCATTACTTTCTCAGCTTTCAAGAATGCTTGTTCTGAATGTTCTTCATCCACAGGCATTTCTGTTGCCTTTCCTTATTCTGTGAAACACATAAAGTTGTGTTGTTTTACAGAAGAATTTAATAAGGAAACTGGTCAGATGCTGCTTGGAATGGATACGTTGCCTCCTGATTTAAAGGACTATGTCAAGGAAGACAATAAGCGTTTTGAAAAAGAGCTAGAAGAATGGGATGCAGAACTTGCTCAGAAAGTACAACAGGAAAAGTTGTTAGCATCTCAGATGCCTAGGATGCCAGCACCCTCGTCAGCCCCAGGTTGGTCTGCATGTGTTTTTTATGCTGTGGAAAAACAAAAACAGGTGTAAACTATCCTATCTCTGAAGATACTGAACTCTTTTACTTAAATTTGAATTTTTTTTGACGTTGAGTTCTATAAAATTACAACATTTGGAGTAGGGATTTGAAAGTGTAACCATGTACATGGTTAAACAATGAGCCTTCACGGCTTACCTTCATGGTTACATGAGCCTGTTTTTTATTTTCTCAAGTGAAGATTCTACATTAAAATGGAAAGGGATTTGTGTTAGTTGTTTGAAAAGTAAAATGTATTGATTGTTTGTAATGCATTTTGCAATATGAATATTTTAGATGTAAATTGTTAGATATTTTAAGCCACAGTCCGACAAGGAGATTCAGGAAGACAATTTCACTCATAGACAGCCCAGGGCTGAATATGGATACTGGGTTCAGCTTGAACTGGTCTTAATGTCAATTCACATATGTTAAATTTGATTTTAGACTTTTCTAATCCTAAAACTAGTTCAGTGTTTTCTTCAACTGGAAAAGATGGAACTAACTTTGAACATTGATCTAAAGCAGATGTGTGCATTATTTGACGTAACTTGCATTTTTGTGCAAGTTTCTTTTTAATCCAAATAACACTGATAGACGTAGCTATGTTAAGAATATGGAATTGCTCATCTTACATTTTTTGTCACTAAGTTCAAGCAGGAGAACCAGAGTATTTAGATCAGCCATCAAGAACTGATCTTTCAAAGCATTTGAAAGAAGATTCTGTACGAGCAATCACTAAAGCATTAGCTGAACAAGAAGACAGAAGTCCTGAAACTGTCATGCAAACGGTGAGGATATTTTCAAGCTTTTTAATACTCATTCTTTTCTTCTTATCTTGCAAGTTACAGGTATAATATTTGATAAAGAAAAAATTATTCCCTTGAAGAGAGTGTTAACCTTTCCTTAGAGGCTGTTCAGCCTGTATACTCTGTCCAGAAGAAATGGAGTATACCTAAAGGCTGATCATAGAATAAAACAAGCAACATATATACATTGTATGTTATTATCACACTTATTTACAAAGTATAGTATGTTGTTTGTTTAATAATGGTCACAGATGTCTTTTTGTCCACTTAAAATAATAGTTTTCTGAAATTGTGAATGGTCTAGCTAAAGGAGTATATAAAGTAGTATTCCACCAAGAAAACTAAAATACTAAAGTTTTTTAAAAATTTGAGGATTTTGAGCTGTCAGTAACAGAGGCTGCATCAGTTGATGTAGTTTTTAAGATTAAACACTGTATTTAAGAAAGATACACATAGCGTTAGTTGAATACTGGGATGAGGGAAGCATGAATATACTGCATTTACTCATGCTTGAATTCTTTCTGAACTTAGGATCCTGTTCTAGGATGTAGTACTTGAATTCACACATCTTTGAAAGAGGCCTTCAAGATTCATTATATGTATATATTTAAGTTAGAATACATATGTTATACCAGCCAGAATATTGTATAATTACTTTTTCTGTGAAGCCTCTAAAGACATCCAGTACTTCACTTCAGACAGTATGCAAGTAATTTTGAGTACTGAATAGAACTGCAAATAATGAGTCTGCTTCATGAATTTTTAATAAAGCTAAAATTCAATGAATTCTCCATTCAGCAGATATTCTTTGACCAACTGTAGGTACAAGTATTTGATCAAATATTTTTGCATGAATAGACAGACATTTTGAAAGCCCGTGCAAGTTTATTGAAATAATTGGTTTTTTTAAATCAAAAGAATGTAAAATGTATCAGTTTACTATTTATTATTATTTTCCCATTATGGCTTAGTGAGTCATCATGGAGCAGTGTATGAACAAGTTGGGCATGTGCAAATTCATGCATTCTTATAAGTACACAACAAAAAATGTGTCCCAAGCAGTGTTCCCTCTAATTTTTTCCATCCATGAGTGGAGTAAATTTGTTACATGCACTGAGGTATGTATGGATGTGCATCACCAATAGAAACACATGTTGCTGGCTGTGGGCACTGTGGGCCCTCTGCTGATCAGCAGGGCAGCAGCTGAATCGCTCTCGAGCGGCTACTCGAGCACTTAGCTTAAGTGAACACTGTTCCTGAGTCCTAATTGTCCAGAGCTAAATCAGCCCAACTAGATCCAGGACCTAATATGCATGCATATATACTAGTAAATACTTATATTTCACATCGAGAATTAAGATACTTCTGTGGATCGATTCCACATGGAAATGGAATCCTGGAATGTTGCTAATCAAAGCAAAAGTGCTTTTCTCCTATCTCTTAATCATTGTGATGTCAAGAGAACAGGGACACTTCTGAGTTGTGGTGAAAATCAATAGCTAATCTAACTCTTGACTCTTGACATACTGCCACTGATACACCTAGTTTAATGTTTAGCTGGCCTTTTGCCTCCTCAAAGAAAACAATCTGTCATATTTAATAAAATAGTAGAGCCTGGATTAGAAAAACCCATGCCATCATAGCAAAACAGACTCAGAAAATTATACGTTGTGCCTTGTACCTCTTTGTGTTACCCCCAAAACAAAGGTATGAAACTCTTTGAGTCCTGAATGATATCCTGCTTATCCCACCTTCTGCCTGAGTCTGATGGCTTCCCTCCAGATACGCTTTGTAGATGCATACCAACTTACTTATAAATGCAGGAAAAAAAATACTTCAGTTCAGGCCTCTCACATGAAATATACAATCCCAGTGGTTTACAAAGTAGTGACTGGGGATGAATTAATTGTAAGAGAGGTAGAAATTGTGTGTGTGTGTGTGTGTGTGTGTGTTTGAGAAAACTAGATGTCTTCATGTTAAGTCTGTAACTAACAATGGTTTTTCTTCAAGTAGTGTCCCTATTGGTGCTCCATGTCAGGTACCCTGCACCTTTGAGTAGAGATTTTTGGTAGCAGTGCCCATTTGTCCTTTATGCTCTGTATGCATACTCATGTCCCATACCAAAGTATATAGGGCTGCACAGGTGAACGGCTCTCATTTCCTTCTCAGCTGCTTTTGACCTAACATGGAATGCTGCACACACCTGCTTCTACTTACTGCCTTTGTGTAGTTACATACTTAGTTGTATACCATTATACATAGTTCATTTTAGGGTTTTTATGTTTTCCCAACTTGCAGAGTCATTGCAGACTTTTTTTTTCCCCTCTGAGGTATGATCCCCAGACAGGGGATTTATGCTATCTTGGCCACTTGGAAATCCTTGTAACCAAAAGCCTCTGCGGCTGAGGCATCTGCCTCCATGCCTGCAATAGTGAAAGATTTGCACTCTCATTGGATGGAATCAACAAGGAGGAAGCCGATTAATCTTCTTCAAAGATGTCTTAGGCAACGGATATCTCAGGAACCAAGAAGAGTGCAGTTGAGGCTCCGTGTGCTTCTGGTATCATGAAGATGTTTAAGACTGCTTCTAAAAGTTATCGCTCTGCCAAGAAGGACACGATATAGAAGACCTCTTCTGTTTCTGGTGGTCACATCCATGCAAAAAGATGGTACCATCAAATTCTTCTGTACTATAGTACTTCATTAAGTGCCCGAGACTGTTACATCTGAGTCTATCCTTGGGCACGCTTATCCCTCAGTGCAGGTGAGTCAGCACTGATGACCTCCAAAATTTCTCTGGTACTACAGGAGTTGAGATACTTAAGAGACCTTTTCATCTCCAATGAACCAGAAAGTCCATTCCTTACAGGTACCATACATCTCTTAATCATTTTAAATTGGGACCCTCTGCTTCTCTGACTTACACTGTCCCAGGGGAGCAGTTACCACCTTGATTAGAATGTGTGGAAAAGGAATCTGATTCCTTTTACAGTTTTCTTTGTATAAGGGTCTCATCATGGGCTGTGGGTGAATATAGGTCTGGGGGAAGCAAGCCTTCAGCTTTGCCCCTTGTATCTGAGGCCATGTGCACACATGGGAAGCCAAGCCTAACTTCCATCAGAGGGGCAGGCCCTCCTGCCTACACAGTGTCTGGCCTCCAGGCTCCCACATAAACCTCTGCAGCCCCAGAGCACAGGGAGGGCAGGCGGCGTGTAGCCCCAACCTCCTCGGCCCTGGAGCACAGGGAGTGTGGGCGGCGTGTGGCCCCAGACTTCTTGGCCCCGGAGCACAGGGAGAGTGGGCGGGGCCATGCCTCCCAGTTTGGGAAAGCATTGCTTTCCCCCACCTCTTATACTCACTGCCAGTGGGTCTCATGTTTATTCAGAGAGAGATTTCTTACCTCCCCACATAGAGAGAAGAGAGGATAGATGACTCCTCATCTTTCTACAGCTGGAGGGGCAGGAGGCAAATGCTGACAAGGATACAGTACCTTGTGCAAATAGTTCCTGATGGGCTATAATGCATCCAAAGATGACTTTCCACAGTTCCAGGATGAAACAAATGGCTTATGTTCTTCATAAGCCCTTGGATATTTTACATTGCTCATCTTCTAAATGTGTGGCACTTCCAAATAATGAAGCTCTTTTAGAGTCAGCCAGGACAGTTCAGCAAACTCCTGCCACAATACATCCTGCATGCAAGCAAAAAAAATACCATAAGTTCTGGCCATGGATTCAGAATTTTTATTTTCACATGTGACATCAGTTTCCTTGGTTGTGGATGAAATTAGATCATGGGAGCCAATGCAACACCAAGACTGTTCCATTTAACAAAGAACAAAAGCATCTTGATCTGTTTGGTCTCAAATACTACTCCTCACTGACACTACAGTTCAAGATAGCAAATCATGGGGAGTTCATGTCAAAATTCCACTATCTGAATCACAACAAATTTAGTATCTTTATTTGATATTTGCCATAAGACAAGCATGAACAATTTAAGACAATCATAAATGGAAGTCAGCTCTTGGCAAAAACATTTTTACAGACCTCCTTGGATGCAGCCGACATTGTAGCTTGTTCCATTTCCACTGTTATCCAACATGTACCTTGACTTCAGCAGTGCAGCTTCCATAAAAAGATGGTCTTCTGTAGAGGATCACAAATTATTTCAGACTCTACCGATGAGTCCTTTCCCACTTGGCCGCTCCTAGATCACCTGGGATCTATACATTTGTAAAGGAAAGGAAATTTAGCAGGTCTTAGGTGACCCAAAGGTCTTGCACAGCTTACTTTTCTACGTTCTATAGACCACCTTAACCTTTGGCCAAGAGGCCAAAATATTCCAAAAGAAGACACATATTGCCACAACTACTTCATCCCAGCTATCTGTATTGGATAAGGTCCAGTTTTGATGGATTGGTCACCTTCTTCACAGGAATTTGCTAATGCACTGTCCTGTCTCTCTTCCGCCGTCTCCCCCTTTACCTCTCTGGATACCACCTTTCCTAATTCTGTTCTATATGGGTGAGAATAATATCTGATAAACGGATTTTAGAGGTTATAAGACCTAGTTATTTCATCCATTTTACCTCCACGCCTCCCCCCTGCGCGCACACATACCTTCCCCTTCTCTGTTTGGGGACTCATCTCAATCAGTTGCTGAGACAGGATGTCATCTCCCTTTTACATTTAGGGGTCATAAAATAAGTTTCAATACAGCACAAGGGAGAGTGGTTCTATTCCAAGTGCTTTCTGTTCTTTTTGGGGACCAGAGGATGGAGACCAATATCAGATCTCAGACATCTAAACCGTTATCTCAGATAGGTTATCCCTAGCTGACAGTTCAGTGGGATAGGTTTTAATAGGGCTTTCTGGATTCCATGATAACCAAGGCTTCCTTACCCCTGGACAGAATCCCAAACCTGTTGGTAGGATTCAGAAGTTCTCAAACCTTGGCAAATAATTGTCTTCAGATGGCAATTTGTGTCCTCATAAACCAACATGCCAGATGACATCTCTAGTATTTTAAAGGGATGGCTGAGGACTCTTAACACACCAAACAAGCACAATCTAGATAGACAGGTCTCTGTTCTAATTGATTCTGACTTACTCAGTATGTGGAAGAAACCTTCCAAAATTTGTATGGGAGTTCCTTTCTTTCAGGTTCCTCTCATCATTATCACTTCAGATCCATCTTTCTAGGGATAAGGAACTCAGCTCAAATCACACGTTGCAGGGCAAGTGGTCTCCTCAAGAGGGTTTTCTGCACATCAGTGATCTGCAGCAGAAGGGTATGCTCCATTTCCTTCCACTGAACAGAGCCAAATCTATCCCAGTCATAACAGACAATGCAATCTGCATATTCTACATCAATTGTCAGTGTGGGTTGTGCTCCCCTTCACTTCCAGCTCTGAAATTGGTGTATAGCTAACTAGACAGTGATCATCTTCCCTTCCAGGTATTAAGAACACCATGGCAGACCATCTTAGTAGATACATCTGAATTACACCTGGGAGCTGGATTCACGAGTTCTCAGCAGGATTTATCTAACCTGGAGTTTTTCAGAAGTGGACTTTTTTGCTCTTCACTCAGTACAACGTTCAAGGAGTTTTCTTTGAGAGGCGGGATCTGGACCTCAATCACTAGGAGACTGCTTCGTCATCTCATGGATAAAGGGCCTCCTTTATGCATATTGGCAAATACCATTGCTCTTGAAAGTTCAAAGTCAAGTAAGACAAGGCCAAAGTTATGTGGATTGCATTGACTTGCAGGGAAAAGTTTGGTGTTCTTATGATTTGCTTCTCATCCACTACTGCAACTTCTGATTAGTTCTTGTTTGCTGTCTCAGGATTCTTCACCCCACTCTAAAAGTTCTCAGGCCACAGGTGTTTTTAAACAGCAGAAAGAAATCCATGTGACATGCTTAACTTCAAAAATGGAGATACTACCTTCTCCTTTCATTTTCCTTTCTTCTCTCAGACATCTTCTCCTTCCTTTTGTTCTGCTCCCTTTCTCATATTAACCTTCTCAACCAAGCCTAGAAAAGCTTTTGATAAGTCATGTGTCAGTCACCACCACAATAGTTGACTTCTTGTATTTATGTCCTCAGCCTTTTATGTGTTTCTGTACTTCCAATGGTAAGCTCTTCAGGACAAAAACTTTGTTGTCTTTTGTGTTTATATAGTGTCTGAGACAATGGGGCCTGTTCATTATTGGGACTTCTGGGTTCTAATAGAATGTAAACAGTTGTAGTGCTTCTAACAGAATACAGATGTTAGAGGTTTTTGTTTCTCTGGCACATAATGGCGTGGATTGGAGCCCTGTGGCAGATCATCACCTGAAGTAAGTTTTGATAGCTCTGTTAAAGTCAATGGAGCTCTGACAGTTTGATTTCAGTGGAGCTGTGACAGTTTACATCAGCTGAGGATCTGTCCCCGGCGTAAAAAAAGAAATTGCCACAGGAATATGTTAGTTCAATTCAGTCATACAGTAACAGAGAAGGTGTGACCGTTACTATGACAATTTTACAGCAAAAAGCAAAATCACTTTTCTAGAAAGATGTTAAGATAAATTGAAGACCAAGACTTGAGGAAACTTTCAGAGTGTAATATTCATTACTTAAATTCAAATGTATGAATAAATCTTATTTCAAAAATCCTAATAGTGAGAAAATGCAGGTGATCTAGTACCATAAAGACTAGCAAATCCTAGCAACACAGACCATTTTACTTATCGATCTGTCACTTTATACTTTTTTCTTTTCTTTTTTTTCTGATTTCTTTCACACTCACGATGATTTTTTCCTGCAGAGCTCTGATAACACCCCAGCTCAACTAGCACCTAACCAGCGAGTTGTAGAAGTGGAGATTCCTGATGTAGGGACTTTTGTGATTGAGTCAGAGGAGGGTGGTTATGACGATGAGGTACCTTTGATTGCAGTCTTGTGCGCAGTTCCTACATTGGTGTTTTCTTTTGCTGGCTGGTGTGAGAATTTTTTGGCATGTTTGCACATTGTGACGCTTAACAGATATCTGCATAACTAAAAGTTTAGCAATTTATGGTGATAACGATCTCTTGCAATTTGCAACAAAAATATGAAAAGATGGAAACAGTGGACACATTTTCTGTGTGGGGTCAAATGATTATAGAAAGGCACACATTTGTGCCTGTTAGCTATTTAGCTATTGAAAATTGAGAATTATTTTAGGCTAAGCTTAGTCCATTAAAGATATTTGTGAACAACTATGTTACTTTTAAAAAAAACCCTAAAAATAATAAATGACTTTCTGAATTTCCTTGCTTTTGTAAGTTGAGTAAAGTTAAGGTTCAAACTACATATCTTATCTACCAAGCTTAGGGTATGTCTACACTGCACAGCTGTTTTGGGGTACTGGAAATAACTACCCTGCATCTACACAAGCAGCCAACTGTATTTCCTGGCTTGACTTTTCCATTTTGGGGTTTTTTTTATGCTTGGGTTCCAACTTCCTTACTACTTATCCCCCCCTATAGATTAAAAAAAAAAAAATCCTGTGGGATGACAGTGTGATGTCATCACATCGTCTGCGTCTTCATGCCGCCGCTGCTGCTCACCTTCATCCTCAGCCATGTGGCCTCCTCCCCTCGCTGGTGCTGCAGGGAGGCAGGAACTGCACAACCTCCCCCCTTCCCAGGCGCGGCTTCCTCCTTCCCCCTGTTCCCACGTGCACACCCTGTCCCCCCGCTAGTGAATGAGATAGGGATGGGGATGCAGGATCTGGGCAGGAGGTAGGGTGCAGGAGTGGGTTGTAGGTAGGGTGTCTGGCCTGGGGGAGGGTGCAGGAGCAAGGGAGGGTGCAAGATCTGGCTGATGGCAGGGTGTGGGGCCAAGGGGGATGGTGCAGGAGCAGGCTGGTGATAGGGCATAGTGGCCAGAGAGGGTGGAAAGGGGGCGGGGGGCTGGCAGCCATACTGTAGCAAGCAGTGGGTGCAGCCCACTAGTTTCTTGTTAAAGAAGAAAAGTATAATGAGAAAAGGGATACATTGGGAATGTTGTTTAATATTTCTGATTTATTTCATAATTGCATTCCTATGGTATCATTATTAGAAAAGTAAATTAAAGGATAAGGTAATCCTTATAGATTAACTTAAATTTCACCCCTGGAGAGTAGACCAAGAAAGCATAGAACCTCAAAGCCACCCATCTGAGAAACAGTTGCCTTCCTGCTTTCCCCTTGCTCCGGAAGGATGATAGTTTTTTTTTGTTGGCTTAGAGCAGCAGCAAATTACAATGTCCCCATCTTAGTTTAGATTTTCTGGTTGAAGTGTTGGAATTAAGAGTTAAGTCTCCACCCCATTTTCCACTGTTTCTTGCCTGTTTGCTCAGAGTGGGGACGTAGGTGGGACACGGCGCAGGCTTACTCAAGGCACCTAGACTTATGTTCTCAACAAGTGACGAAGCTATTGCAGCAGCGAGTAAGTCAAGGCATATTGTATCCCTCAATTGTGGGGGAAAAAATTTGGCGGAATGGGATGGAGAACAAACCTTAAATTAGTACTGCTGTGTTTATGAGAAGTTAGACCCACTCTGATCTGAATGCAACAGTTACATATCTGTGTCCTGTGACCTTATGTTCTACATAATGCAGCTCTAAAGAAAGTTCTAACGATATCCTGACAAGCTCCAGGGGAATTATTTTTTTTAAGTTTCACCTTTAAGGACATTCACAACTCATCCCCTCCTACCTAAAAAGCCTTTGTCTTATAGCAATGCCATCCCACATCCCCTTCTTCCCAGAGGTGCTAATCTTGTGTCCTTTGTTTGCTTTTTCCAGAAATGTATTTGTGCTTTTTTTACACGCTGCGTTTATCTATTGAATACCCTCTTTGAACTATTCTCAGATCTCTCTGCCTTCTCTTCATAAAGACTCACTTCTGTTGTGATGCCTGCAAGGAATTAGTTAGCCAACATGCCTAGAGTGACTGAGGAGTATTTGGAGATAGAGCTGCTGCTGCTGTTTGTTTGTAAATAAGTAGGAAAAAGAGCTTTCAAGTAACTTGGAAGCATTGATCTGAGCATATTTACTAACATATGTAATTGCATATTTTACTGGTTTTACCTTTACCTTCCCTTCCTACTTCCCTCCTGCTGGCTTAAATGTATTGCTTTTTAATTCAAACTAAGTTGTGAACTCTTCAGGCCAAGGGCCATGTTTTCTTGTGTGTTCGTGCAGCACCTAGCACAATGAGACCTTGATCCTGATTTTAATATATGTAATAATGCAAATATTAAATTAAGAAGTATCTGGAAAAAAGGCAAAATGATAACAAAAATTGTATTACTGAGCATTTTAATTTTGAAAGGATTTATTATTTGAAATAATAGCAACTTTGATTTTGTCCTTTGCTAATAAGACAAACTCTCTTATGTTAGTACTAATTCATTTTGAAGTATTTGCAGAAAGAATAACAGTATTGAACAATCTCTTTTTTTTCTTTGATGTTTTTCCCATATAATTATTGTGTTCAGTGCATTTGGAATAATTGCACTTACTTCATTCTAACAGGTATTTACAATTGTTGCTTTGGTACTAGTAGAGAAAAATATTAGTCATTTGCAAAACACAAACTCTAACACTGAACTGAAGCATTTGCCTCATTCCAATGTATGCATGCAGTAGGTTGTTCTTTATGTTGCATGAGTCTAAAGGCATATTGACTTAATTGAGTAAAATATTAATCATTCAAAACTTTTACCTTAAATCCCTTGTGGCAGGTCATGCTGACCCCGAACATGCAAGGTATTATCATGGCTATAGGTAAATCCAGGAATGTTTATGACAGGTGTGGGCCAGAAGCAGGGTTCTTTAAGGTACAACTAACATTTCAATCTTTACTTATCCTCTAATTTTTATTATTGGAGTATTTTTCCTATTAATGCATATTATGATTATTCTGGCATTTCTGTTTTCTTTTTCTTGGTTTCAGTCCTCAGTCATACTTTTGTCCTGACAGAAACTTTTAGCATTCTTACTACATGTGTGTTTTTTTCTTTTCTTTTTTTCTTTGGGCAGGGAAGGGGTGCATGTTAACAGTAAAACTTTGTGATACCACTAGTCAAAAGTTTCCCACATTTTCAAAGATAGTCATATTAAGACCAGCTATGTGAGATTGAATAATGTTGGTATCTGTTCACTTTTTCATAATTAAGGTTTTTTTTATATTTACAACATGGCAGCAGTGTCACTGTAGTGCTTCAGTGAAGACACTGCTGACACTGATGAGAGACCTTCTCCTGTTGACGTAGGTATTCCACCTTCCCCAGAGGCATTAACTATGACCTGTGTCAATGGGAAAAGCCCTCCTGTCAACGTATGCTCTCTGCACTGGGGTTTAGGTCGGTATAACTACGTCTTGGGGGGGGGTGGATAATCTACACCCCTAAGTGATGTAGTTATAACAACATAAGTTCCTAGTGTAGGCTAAATGCAAACTTCTGCCAGCATGTCTCTTAAATTCCAGGGTTTTCACACAGGAACATTGCTGTTAAGTTGCATACATTGCTCATCAGAGGTCATTAGAGAAATGTTCTGACTCTTGTCCTCAAAGCAAACAAACAAAAAACAACAAGAAGTTGAATGGTTTGGATTAACTGTTAGTGTCAGTTTAATCCCTTTTGTATTTTGTACTTCGTTGGGAGATATTGTTTGCGTGCCACTGCTTTAACTTTTCAAAGTAACATCAAATTTAGAAAATATGTCCAGATTTTAAAATTTTTCCTTAATATGTAAACTTTCTGCATTGTTAGTACATAAGCTTTTAAATCTTCAGTGGAACAGCTACTATGATACAGTGTAAAATCTTCCATACTTTTTTTTTTTTAGTGAGAATGTGTGTTTTCAGTATTTTAAAAGAAAAAAACGGAAGTTGAAACATTTTTACTTTGGGGAGCATATATTTCTTAACATATGTTTTAAATATGCATAATTTTTGGTGAAGCAGGTAGGGTCTTCAGTACTCTTACCATATATATCAAATTGGTTAGATTAGAAAGTCTGATGGGAGTTGGCTTATTCCTTATTAATAGAGCTAGTCAGGAAGCTTTCAACTAGACACTTTTCATTGGAAAATATAGACTCATCAAAAAAATTTTGGGGGGGAAAAGGTCAGTTTCAATGCATTTCTTATATTTTGAAAAAAATTTGAAGAATTCATGAAAAGTTCCACTTTTTTGTTTGAAATGACTTTTAGTTTTGAAGTTCAAATTAATGTGTAGTAGACTATATACATGAAAAAGCTCATAATGGAAAGAAAATATTTTGATCTGATTTGAAGTTTTGTTTAGTTAACTAAAACTTTAGAGATTATAAATTTTTGTTCTAATTCAAGATGGAGAAACTATTCAAAATCTAAGATTCCCATGGAATTTCAGCTTTACTCTACTCACTTTCTCGGGTTGGTAGTGGTGTTCTTTGCATATAAAAACCATACGTAGCATATTTCCAGTCAGTTCTTTTGGTTAAATGCACAAATTAATAGTAAAGTGGTTGACTTAGTACTGAATTTCCTAACTTTAAGAACATTTAAGTGTAACTTCATGTTACTTCAGTGTGGTTTTTTTTTCTATCTCTTGGCTACTCTGTACCTTAATAGAGTGATATGGTTTTTTTCTTTTTTTTTTTTTTTTTGCATGACATTTTGGAAATAAGAGTACTTTGAAAGATAATTTCTGTTTTTCATGTGTTTTCTTTAATTTGTTTTTAGGATATGTTTGCTTTACTGTTGTTCTTTTTGAAACATACTTGAAATGATCAGCGATTCTTCACTAAATCCTGAAGTCTTTATAGGGTAGCTGTCTTAGAGTCCAGAATTTAGCAAAACATCTTCACGGTTTTTATATATCATTTCCTATGAAAAAATGTTTCTCTGGTATATGGGTTGTATCGTAATGCCATTTTCTGCATATTATAGGAAGAAAAACCTATTCTGCTCAGCACATAAGAAACTTAAAACTCAGATTAGATACTGGTTACTATAGTAGGTCAAATGAAAAATGTGTGGAAACAGATGGTTTTTTTCTGTTGGTAGACAATCTGTAAAGTGATATGAATCAAGTGATGCTGTCTTAGGCCTTGTTCACACTAGACAGGGTTTTCCATTGTAGGTATGCTAGTATAGCTTATACCAGCAAAGGCTCCTACTAGAAATGCTCTTCTGCTGGCATCATTACTTTGTGTTAATTATATTCTTTCAGTTTTACGATTATGCAAAGCTTGTCAGTAGCATTTTGGTATGTTAAAGGAAAATAATAAAAATGAACACATGCACATACATCTTCCATTAGATTAGGCTATTTTAAAGTCCTATTCTTCAAAACAAGATGATGCTTTTCTCCTGTCTTTGCATGTCTCTGAACATGTAGCATTTCACCTATGTGCATTGAGTGCCTTGGAAAGAATCCAGAGGAAACACTTGATTATCTAAGTAGAAAGAGGAACCATGTTCAATATCCACTTTATTCAGTGAAACACAGACTATTTTGTTTCTTAAATGTTAGTAACAATTTTGGAAACTGGTAAAAATATAGGAGATGTTTCAATATGTGAAAGAAACGGTGGTAAGTCTTGCTCAGATGAGCAGCCTTGCCAGGTGTTGGGAAGAAAGGAATTTGGAATATTGAACTGGATATTTATTTCTGAGTGCTTTGAAACTGAATGTTGTTTGTTGTATTCAAGATTTGCTATAGTATTATAGTATTTAATATACTGTATCTTGCGTAGAGATACTGTGTACATTTACTTAGTTCAAGCTGACATTTGTTTACTATGGTATCTGATCGTTGTTATACCTTTTAGGAAAAAAAATCTTAGTGCACCATTTCTCTCAGCTATTTGTCGTCTTTTTTCCCATACAGTGGTCCCAATTAATAATTAAGTAGTCAATGAATACAATACAAATTTTCATGTAAATTAGAATTTCTCTTTAAAAAAGTGCCTGCAAAGATGGAAAAGCATTTCTTGTGTCACTAATATAAAGGGGAAAAGTGTAAAATGCTGATGCTGTTAACGACTTGCAAAGCAGCAGTAGAAATCAGATAATTAGGTTCTCCGTGTAATCCATTTTATTACACTTAAATATATTTTTAAAAAGCTTTCCACATTCATTTAACTTTAACTTATAAGAAGTTGTGGGGGTTTTTTTTGTTTGTTTGTTTGGGTTGTTTGTTTGTTGCATTTTAACCCAGGCAAGAATTATTTTTCAACATGTACAGTTTGAGAATAAATCACTGGCTAAAATGACTGCAATAGTTTTGTACAGTTATAGAGTCATATAGTAGATAACTTTACCATGGGTAAAAAGATGGGAAGGCTAGAGAAGTTGTTGGCTAGCAGAAAGCTAGATCAGCAATAGGAGGATGTTAACTTCAGAAAAATAAAAAGACTTCACTAGAAAAGGTTAGTTGAAAAAATAATTTATATCTTTGTTAAATCTTGTAGGCAATAAAATTGGAGTATGCACGGCTACTAAAATTGGCTCAGGATGATCCACCACCTGAATGTGATTACCGTTTGCATCATGCAGTTGTCTACTTCATGCAAAATGAGGCACCAAAGAAAATAATTGAGAGAACATTATTGGAACAGTTTGCAGATCACAATCTGAGCTTTGATGAAAGGTAATGGAAAAATGAGAGATGCTCATCTTATTCATTTTTTTGTTCAGATGTTGAAGGATAAAACATTTAACCCTGTTTTTATGTATTGTATGTATAATTAGGGTACCCGCTATGAACAACGTATTTGTCTAGTCACTACTTCAGTATGGTTTCTCTTTGCACAAGGTTGCAATTTTCAACATAAAATACTTCTAAAAATTATTGTGGAACTCCTTGCTGCCAGGTATCAGTATATCCAAGAATTTAGTACCATTTAGGTTAGAATTAAATATTTATATGGATAATGGGAACACTCATGGGTTAAATTAGAGAGAAATGCTTATGTTTGAGGTCATAAAATATCAATGGGTGGTTAGAAATGTTCACTATGGATGTAGTAGTATTCCACATTTTATCATTATATGTTCTTGTTCTTTTCTGTGAAACAATTTGTAACAATCAGGCTAGATTGGCAACTTGTCTAATTCACTATGGCATTTTCTGTGCTATACCCTAACTATTTCCACTTGTTCACCTATATAAAAACAAACTGAAAGATTATACAAGTTCATCCTGACCCCTCATCACAATATCAGCTCTTGAAGATTCAGATTATAATTCTCCAAAATTACAATAAAAAATATTAAAAGTTCTGGTAGATTTGACACCTGATTTTTTTTTTAACTTTTAAAACCTATTGTGGCATTTTGGCAAAAGAAGAAAGTTAAAATATAGTGATTGATTTTTATGTATTTGTAAAGTAATTATGAGAGAGTCCTGTAACTCTCCTATTTACACAGCAGGGAAGTCAAGTAGTATATAGGAAATCACACTTCCTGTTTGTACTTTAGTCACAGTTGTAGTGCTCTAATGATGTTTTCTTGGAGTATTTTGGGCTATTATCTTTGCAGTGTAAACATGTCTCTGAGTTTTCAGTTACCACCAACTAATTTTTTTTGCAACTCTTCTTTCTTTCTTTTTAAGATGCCGTAACATAATGAAAGTGGCTCAAGCCAAACTTGAAATGATAAAGCCTGATGAAGTAAACATGGAGGATTATGAGGCCAGTATTCTTTTTCTCTAATAAATTATAACATATAATAATTATCTACTAGAATAATTCAGAAGGGATCTTTTGTTCATTTATGGTGCACAGTTTATCTTGTTAACTGAATTTCCTGTGTTCTTACAATAAGATGTGTAGGTAAGTGTGGAACAACCATTTATCTTTGGGAAGGTCACATTTGAGTAGTGCCATAATTAAAAGATAGTTAATTGTCTTTCCCTACTACCTAATGACAGTTGATAAATTATTGGGCACCAAATTATATCACCGAGTGAGCTGATTGTCTTTAAGAAAAGCGACCCTCTCTTCACAATAGGTTTAGGTCAGTAGAACCTGATTATAGTTTATCTCCAGCTGATATGCTGTCATTCCCCATGTATTGGCAAAAATCAGGTTCATGTACATCCTTTCTCACACTGAGACTGCTTACAGATTAACCCTCCCCCCCCAAAAAATTAAAAACCTTGAAATATTTGGAGTATGCAACCCTTATTTTAAAATGTTCACAAATACTACTCAAGGTTGAAATGTTGACAAGTCAGTTCAGAGAAAACTGGTCAAATCCCAGCTAAATATCAAGTCTTTTTATCAAAGCACATATGTATGTGCTTTAAATGAATTCGGAGCTAAATCTGTCTTATGCCGTTCATTTCCCATACTGGTCCTATCACGTCAACCTCATATTTTTGCTGATGGGGCCAGAGGAAAAAATGATCTTGCCCCACACCAAACTAAGGGAAGGCAGAGATGCCCTACACCCCTTTTATCAACCCAAAAGGCCTGAACTTGGCTCAATGGCCTTACTATATGCTCTCACTTCCCAGTGATTCTCTGCCATACTTCTTTTTCTGTTCTAGGTTCAAGTTCTTTCCCATTCCTGCATAACTTGACACAGATGTATGCTAGGCATGTCAATGTGTAGACAACTACACAATTAACTGATAAGCCTATTTGTCAGAGGCAGAATGGGGAAGGGGAGCCGGAGTCAGTGCCTATGAGGAGCTGCTTAGAAGCTGGCTCCCCAAGAGCTCTGGATCTGCCTCCCCCACCTCCACACTGCTGCCTTTGATAGAGAGGCAGCAGCGTGGTGGGCGAGAGGGGCAGGCAGGTGGAGCAGATACCTGCAGGAAGCCAGCTCCACAGACCTGCCTGTCGGTGCCCCACGCACACTGCCCAGTGGTCCAGGCTCACTGGACAGAGGCTTCTCTATATCCCACAGAGCAGCCCCTGTCCACAGGGAGCTTAGACCCCTCGGATGGAGCTGCTGCTGCCATGTGTTGATGCCTCTGTATTAGACAGCAGCACAGGGTGGCAGGCAGCTGGTCTGCGTGGGGAGCTGGTTTTTAAACTGGTTCCCCTGGTGGATCATTTCCTGCCTGTCACCCTGTGCTGCTGCCTCTGATAGAGTAGCAGCAGTGTGGGGTGGCAGGGGGCTCCCCGGGGATGGGGCCAGGAGTGCACTGGCTGCCAGCCCCAGCTCCAGGAACTATTGAATAGTTGTATAACCACTAAGATCTCATGCAGTTACATGAATATTCAATTACACAATATCTAGCATCCCTTGTGTATGATACAGATCTTGGCTCTGTGACTGTACATGCATGTCTCCTCTCCTCCTTGCACATGTGCAAAACACTGTTTTCTGCAAAAACAGATAATCCCATTTTGATTGTTCTTCTCACTTAAAAGGAAATAAAAAGGTTTTTATATGGTATTTGCATTAGAATGCTGTATTGGTTCCTTTTACATGGTAGTGAATTCTGTACATGTAATTCTATGGAGTTTTTGTGTTATCACTTTGTTACACAGTTTACAAATTTTATTTTTCTCGTATGACACGTTTTAATCAGTATAAGATATTTTCTTTTATTGTGCAAAATATTCTCAGAATTCTTTAATTTATCCTCCAAATTATTCATGAGCATTGATTATGTGTATGCAATGCTCTGTGAAGAGTGCAAAATGTAGCTCTCATTTGTATCAATGAACGTTCTAAATATGTTTTCTTATGTGCAGAGATGGCATCAAGAATATAGAAATTACAGAGAAACAACCATGTATCTCATGGTAGGATTGGAACTTTTTCAGAAAAAGAGGTAAGAGGTAACATTATAGAATTCAAACTGTGGGGTTATTTTAAACATTAGACATTTAACAGTCTGTTTCTGAGGAGGGAAATTAAACCAGATTAATGGAAAAATAATAAATATAAAAGAAAAAATATTTAAGTATATTAAATACACCATTCTTTTTCAGAGACAGATATTACTTGGAATATATTAAAAGGGTAGCTAGAAATATTTGACTATTTATTGCATAAATTAAAATGACACACTACAGAAGACCCAACCATAAATATAATCACCTCTGTTTTTTGGGGTGTGGTGAAGTTTGGGATTTCCAAAATGCCCAATATGTGAATCTGAGCTCTGAAGACCAAAGTGTAGAGCAGTTTCCAAAGTCAAGGATCTCTTGCTGAGAATGGCATGCCAGCAGCCCTCTCATTATATAAAGGGGGCGTGCGCACTTAAGTTTGTTTTCAGAACTTGGCAAAAGAAGGAATAAGGCATGCAAATTACAACCTGCATTAAAGACTATTCTATCACATTGGTCCAGAATTGGACTTTGTGCAAGGTTTATGGAGATACATAAGGCTGAAAGTAAAACAAGGTCAATCCACAAAGAAGTCCTGCAAAGATGCAAAGAATACTATGAGTGTGCACTTTACCATTCTAAGTGACTCCAAGCTCGGGTCTGGTCACAGTAGTAGATAATGCAGCTCCTGCACCCAAAATCTGTGTAGAGCACCTATTTTAGATGAGGTCTGCTTTGCCTTAAATAAACTGCAAAGCAGCATGATGCTGGATCTGATGGCACAGCCCCAAAGGTCTTAGGTGTTCGATACAATCCCTAAGGGTAGCATTACACCAACTTTTTTTTTCCAGGTTTGTACAGGGAAAGTACCAGCAGAGTAGAAGGAAGGGATAATCATTCCCACTGTTCAGAAAAGGTCTGCATGCTGAGAGGAAACAAAGGCCAAAAACCTTGATTTCTGTAACCAGAAAAGTGTTTCTACCTGTCCTACTCATCCAGCTGTAGCCAAACCTTGCAAAAGGCCATCACCCTGAGCACTCAGGCTTCACTGCTGGAGAATCTTCAATGAACATTGAACTTGCTCATCCTCTTTTTTTTTTTTTTTTTATGTGGGATCCATCAAGTATTCTTTTGATAGCAGCGTATGGTTCTGTTACTAGAGCTTACCTGTAGAAAGCCCTCTGAGGCACTGATGTTTCCAGCATCCTCTTTAGGTGAATTTAAAAATCTTCAAAATGACTCAGGGACATAACTGCAGTGGAGGTCCCCTAGGTCTAACACACTGGTTCTCAAACTTTTTGGCCCACAGCCCACACTACTCAATACCGACCTTTCTGTGGACCACCAGCCAACCACTTATGATGACACAATGGGTGCAGGAGCAGGCTGGAGTCTGGAGCGCTACGGGAGGGAGAAAGGGAGAGTACAGAAGTAGGCTGGGGTGAGGGGGAGCGGAGTTAGAAGGAAGGGGGCAGGACCTGCGTGCAGCTATGGGCTTTTGACAGGAGGTGTGTGAGAGGAGGATGGGGGCACCTACCTGACTTCATGCCTCCCGTCACTCTAGGTACTTCTCCCATTGGCCATGATTCCAGCCAATGGGAGCAGCAGGGAAAGTCTCCAGATGAGCGATTTCCTGCACCGCCGTTCCCACAGCCAGGAGGAGGGGGAGTGGCAGCATGCAGAGCTGTTTCCTCCCCCCACTAGCTGGATCTGACCCGTGATGCTCCCCCTTCCCCTGTAGTGAGATGCTGGCACTCCAACGTCATGGGGGGAGGTGTGGGGCTAGAGTGTCAGCACAGGCTCCCCGCTGCAGGAGAGGGGCAAGCCTCATGTCTGAGTCCTACCTGCAAGACGGTTCATGGACTACAGTTTGAGAGCCATTGGTCTAACAGATTTTACACTAGATCCCAGTGAAGCTGGGTTGTGTCTTGGCCCCAGCGCTGTACTGCTATGCAGTAGATTGGCTCCTTGAGCAAGTTTCCACAAATACCAGTGTAATTCTCACTTCTTTTACCAACCTGGATTGTGTGAATGATGATGTCCTCTTCAGACATCTTGCATATGGCTTGAAAGACAGGAGAGCTTCCACTGCTGAGCAGCTGCCTTTGAGCTAAGGATTTTTGGGCAAAATCCACAGGTCAGAAGTTCTGATGCAAGAGATCTGTGCTGCCGGAAGTAGTAATTTCAGTAGTAATTCGGAAGTAGTGCTGTCTAAGCAATAATTATTGTACAGCCAGCCAGGCATGCTAAGGAGAGTCACTTTAGCAGCCTGACCCATGAAAGAGGTGCATAGAGTATGGAGCTAATAGAACAGGGGTGGCCAACCCATTAAACTAAGAGAGCCGAAACAGCAGTGGAAAAAATGTGAAGAGCTGCACCAGAAAAAAAAGGATGCTGCCCCTTTAAAAACCGGATTAGGCTTTTTGGCCACACCGGGCTCACATTGGCCGCCACAATCTTGCGGATGCCATTTTGCCACCATTTCTAGGGGCACATGGGGCGGCTTCATGAGTCATACTTTCAGGGGTGAAGCACCACATGCAGCTTGCGAGCCACAGGTTGGCCACCCCTGTAAAAGTATGTACAAAAATACAGATTTATACAGTGGGTGTTTTTTTTTAAGAACTGGCCTTGAGAGGACTGAAGTAATCATCAGTCACTGCCACCAGCACTTTTTGATCATATAGCCCACTTTCCTGTCTATGCTGATATTGTGTTGCACTGAAACATTTTTTATTGCGGAGTTCACCTTAAGCTATTTGCTTGCACAAAAATACAGTTTTTCTTTAACTAATCACTCATTTCAAGGCATCTTCAGAAGATACTTGCCTTCATTTTCTCTTTCTGTTGCTCTAATCAGACTATGCCAAATTTCCTAATGTGTTCCTTAATACTTTTTCACAACCAGTGTCAAAGCTGGGAGGTCTGTTTTGTCTATCATAAAATTGTATTGTTAGGCTCTTTATTATTCATTCTTCAGCTATAATGTACATGTTTGTCATTAATTTATTTTTGATTAAGGTGAAAATTGCAAGTAGCTCGGTACTACAAATATTTGTTTTTGCGGTGGCCATGCCAGTTATGCATCTGTGAGCATTTCCATCAATCTAAATACAAGTGTTAATTTGGGGACACTATAATTGACATACACTGAAAATAAGTTCTCTAGAAATTCACACTTGTGAAATGAAATTTTCCAATATACAGCTGCACAAATTGCTGTATATTGGAAAATCAGACCCAACGTGTATCAAATGTCTAGAAGAAAACTTTCCCAGTGTATGTAAGGCCTAATTCACAGCCACTTGAAGTCAGTGAAAAACTTCCCATTGATTTCAGCTTTGGATCTGGTTTATGGTTGCAAAAGAACATTGTACTGGTGTGCACTGAGGAGAAAATGTACTAGCCAATACAAAGGGAAATCATTTCAAGTTAGAGTGGTTGAATGCTTTTTTTTACTGTATTGACCTACCTGTAGAAGGGCATTATAAATCTCATGTGCATATGTACTTTTTTTGTGTGTGTTTTAGTTATATGGAAGCCTTGCTTTACCTTATCTATGCTTATCAGAATAACAAAGAACTCTTGTCCAGAGGCCTGTATAGAGGGCATGATGAAGAGCTGATATCGCATTACAGAAGAGAATGTTTGCTTGTAAGTGGTATATGACTCTAATTTTGTAGTTGTTGCATGTTTGAAATAATAGACAACCATAGGTAGTTTTTATGCAGATTTACAATTGCAGACTTCTTTTGTGCAATAATGTAACAAGTTAAGGGCTATTCCACACCCTCTTGTAAGAACAGGGCTAGCAGTGGAGAAGGAAGCAATGTAAAAATAAGAATTTAAAAGAAAAATTTATAATTTCTGTTGTTGCTCTCAGAGTCTGCACCTGCCTGTTTTACTGTGGCATTATAATAAATCTGCCCACTTCTTCACATAGGCTACATCTGTAACAGAAAGTTCACTTAAACTAGACAACTTCAGCTATGTGAATAACAGCTGGAGTTGGAAGTATCTTAAGTCAAGTTACTGTACGTTCAGTTCTGTACCACAGAGGATGAACAAGAGAAGCTCTCCCATTGATTTCCTTTACTCTTCGGCTATGTTTATACTACATGCTTCTTGCACAAGAAGCCTTTTGTGCAAGAGTTTTTGTGCAAATACTACTTGCGCAAGAGCACATCCACACCTCGAAGCACATCGCAAAAGAAACTTCTCTGGAGTGTCCATACTTGCCTTTTTGCGCAATATCTCTTACTCAAAAGGGAGTTATGCTTTGTAAAAGGAGGTATATCTACGGCAGAAAAAGCCCTCTGTTCTGCTGTTTTACTCTTGATTTCCTTGTGCAAAAGTGCATTTGAGATGTGGATGCTCCACGGGTTTTTTGCGCAAAAACCTTGCAGTGTAGACGTAGCCTTCTTGTCCAGGATAGAGTAACAGGATTGACAGGAGAGCAATATGCAGACCATTTGGTGGGTCTTAACTAGTCCTGCTAAATCAACCACCAGTGGATTGAACTCAGTGTTGATCCAGGCTTGTAGTGTAGATGTAGGAACATTGGGCAAAGAATAGTTGCAGACCCTAGTGTTGGACAACAAATTGCCACAGTGGTACTGGCTAACAGGAGGACTAATACTAGAAAGGGCAGCAGTAGAAATGGAATCTTTTCTCTCCCTCCCCTAACTTGGTTTTAATCAGCCATAGAAAGAGCTGACAAGAGTGGCCTCTGGCATAGTTACGCAATTATGAGTTGTCAAGCACCCATTGAAATATCTGTTACAGAGAACAATAATCTAAGACCAGTTTGGCAAAGAGTTTGCAAGGATTGCATGACTTAAAACTTGTGATATGGTCACTGCTGATTTTCAGATTTTTTGTTTGAGGCATAAATCTTTTTTTAAAAAGCCGATTCTTGGAGAAATGTGGAATGGTGAATACTTACAGGTTTTCCTTTTTTATGGCATTGCATGAAGAAACTAAATGAACATGCTGCAGCACTCTTTGAGTCCGTAGATGATCAAGAAGTAAATAATGGGCTGATCATTATGAATGAGCTTATAGTTCCATGTTTGCCATTGCTACTGGTTGATGAAATGGAAGAAAAGGATATTGCTGCTGTGGAAGATATGAGAAACCGGTGGTGTTCGTATCTTGGACAAGAAATGGAACGTAAGTATTATTTACATTAAAAGACAGACACAGACATGTGCGCGCGCACACGCACGAAGCTGTAGACCTAATGATTCTGATCTTCAAGTCAGATATAGCTTATATCTTCTCTTCAAGTTAGATATAGCTCTTTATTTCTTTGAAATATGCTTTGAGATCCACAAATGGTAAGTGTTCTTTGGGTCACCGTATTGGGCACTAAGAGTCAAGTATTGTATCAAGTCAGTTTAAAAGGGGAAAAAGTTTCAAATTCATATAATTGCTTATTTCATCTTTGTTCCAGTGTATTCCTGATGAGCTAGAGAATATTTTAATCTATTTCAGAGCACTGTCCTACTGGATAAGTCATTTACTGATTCCTAGTTGAAACCTAGAAAACTAAGGAAAGATTTTTGTAACAAAGTGAAACTAGCAAAGAACGGAAGCTGGTGCTATGGAGCAATTTTTCGCTTTATTGCTTCTATGAGCAGTAAGGGCTTACATTTATTTTTTATATTTGCAGCTAACTTGCAAGAAAAGCTGACAGACTTCCTGCCAAAACTTCTAGATTGCTCTACGGAGATTAAAGGTTTCAATGACCCACCAAAGTTACCTTCCTATTCCACACACGAACTGTGTGAGCGATTTGCCCGAATCATGTTGTCACTCAGTCGAACTCCAGCAGATGGAAGATAAACTCTGCAAAGCTTCCTAAGCACATTATATAAACTTTTTTAGTTCTTAACCCTTGCCTACCTATCACAGGGTTTGCTTGTTGCTGCTATAGTTTTTAACTTTTTTATTTTAATAATTGCAAAAGACACAATGACTGTGCAGACTTTAGCCAGACTACAAACAATTGAAGCTGAGAATCGCATGGGGCTCGGTTTTTGTTTCAACCAGCATTGATGCAACATTACAAAACTGCTTTTTTGCCTCTTGTCTGTTACAGTATTACTTTGCTTTTATCTTAAGATCCTTTACTTTATCAGCAACTTTTTATTCAGTCTGGATCATTCTGTGACTGCAACTATTTTAAGTGTCCAGTGCTGTGTAAATACATGGTACTTGGTAGCTTGTAAATGAAATGGAAGAATAAAATTTTATTTATGGCTATTCCTGTGTTTGCAAGCAGATACATTGTATATTAGTGTATTATATAACTATTTTTTTAGACAAGATACAGATGCGATATGTTGATTGGTCATTGAGTTTATAGGCATGGTTCTTATGGCCAGTTTCTTTAGAGATGATCACTGATTACTGTATGTCAACACATTGGAAATCTGTCAGAGTTTTGTTACACACCCTACTTTTTGTATATTCCTTACTGATCTGTATAATACTGCACCTGAACACATTTATTTTGAAGCCACATTGGGTTTAAAGTGAAGTTAAAGGTTTGCTTCTGAAACAAAAATTAATTGCACCTTTCTTCTATTCATAGAAGACCTTTTTTTAAAAAATACACTATTTTCCATAGGACTAGAAGCTATATTATATACAGCAGGCTCTCAGATTTATTTTAAGATTTAATTGATTGAGTAGAGTAAATTAAATGAGGGCTTTATAATTATGAAATATGTAAGACTCTAGAATCCATCACAGATTACGTATTTTTTGTTTTATAAAATTTGTGTTTAAATTATGTAAATTGCACACTACTCTAGCTCAGAAATGTAAGCTTCCACTAACTCTTGCTGTGAAATTGGTTGCTAGTACTGTTACAGTAAAAGATTTCAGAAATAATATATCTGGCCTAATTTACTTTCTCCCAGAAGTAAATGAACTCTGTAGAGTTTATTTTGTAGAACTGAAAGACTCTGATTTTAATGAAGAAACTTGATTGTTTTCTGAAAAGGAGTTAATACGTCCTCAGGTAATCCTGTTACCTGAAAATATTTTGATTCCTTATCTTTATAGACAACATTTTGTGCTAGAACAGTAAAAGACGTAAATATTTATGTGTATGTGTTTATTGGAGCGACACTCAAGTGCTGTTTGGTTCTATCACGTCTTTTTCTTTTACTAGTTATACAAGAGTGAAAGATGGAGGGAAGAGATGATGAAGCACAAAAGTTGCCCATCTGGCAGTACAATGGGTATGCCTTTGGACCTCACAAAAATAAGTGTTTTAGTTTATCCTTCAGACTTCATATTTATTGCTTTTGGGGATGGGCACTTTATTGTGTATTGGATGAAGTGTGTAAAGAGTTGGCAGATAGGTTCAAAATCTATTAAAAGATTTTTCTGTGCTGTCTTCAAAAATATATCCAAATATTAACCATTTTCAAAAATATGCAAAATGGTATACAACAAAAGTATGCAGAAGCCAAGTAGAAATTCTTTTCCCAAGAAAAAAAACAAAGATAAAAGTCTGAATTTATGCATGCTGTCTTACACACTAACTAAGGACCGTATTGAAGAGCTACAGGAAAGCACACTGTAAGCCTGTGAAAATATTTCATGCTGATAGGTTATCTGTCTGTAGCAGATTCTATCTGAAGGTGTGATTCAGTTGTATGCTTACTTACAGTTGCTACTCTTATACCTACAGCTTTTGACAAATTTAAGCAAAGCTAGTAAGCTTACTTTGTCAGTAACATAGATAAAAGTGAATCCAGGATTAAATAGTTCCATTATCAAGACAGTGAGCTGCCTTTATAGTATATAAACAAGGCTGGAATGTGATCAAAACTGTTCTTATTTCCTCCCCATTTTTCATCCACTTTGGAGAAAAGCTCTTTTTGCTCAAGCTTCAAATATCTATGGCTTCAGTTGAGGGCTGAGAAATCTCCCTATTCAGTGCTCCATCAAAAATAGAGAAGACAAAATCTTTTTAATTTAAAAAATATGGAATCGGTGGAAAATCCCTTATTTGGGAGAAGCAATGACTTTCAAGATGCTTTTATACATAAGAAAGAAGCAAGCAAAGGTAAAACACTATTTGTTTATCCTTTGGTGAATTATCGACAGTGTTCCCCCTCTCATTTTGTCAGCTTTTCACTGAAATATTTTATGCCTTTCCATGTATCATAGTCCAATTCTGTGTGCTTTCAGTTTCACTTCCAAGTTGTGTTGCCAAAAACTACCTTTTGGTGACAAAACAGTGAGAGGGTTCACACTGCAATGCAACTTTTGTCGAGGTGAACACCCAATTTCAGTGACACAGTCTTCTACCCCTGCAAGAGACTTTTTTCTTTTCCTTTCCCTTTATTGTCCAAAAAGAGCCAATGTAGACTTTGCTGCATGTTTTGTTGACAGAACTGGCTTCTGCCTGTATCCCACAATGCCTCCTACCCTGATGGCTCTGCTCTGTGTTTTAATCTCTGCTGCCCTGCAGGCACATGCCTTTCCCCTTTTAAAACTCCAGGAAGTATCTGACAGCTGAGTGAACTGCTCCCTTTGGGAAATGAACAAAGAACAAATGATCAGACTGCTCCTGTTCTGCCCTGCACTAGGAACACAGAGGCAGGCAGACAGCTACTGCAGGGTTAAAGGGGAATGCTGCTTTGACTTTGCTCAGCACAGAGAGCTCTCAGAGCTACTCATGAGAACACTCCAAGCAGCTGAGGATGGTGTGGAAGAACTCAGAGGGAATCCCAGGATGTGCAGAGATTAGCTCTGCTTTCACACAACACTGCACTGTGGGATACATACTCACAATGTATTGCTCACACGGTTGATGATGATGTCCCCCAGGTGGACATGATCTGTCGACAGAGGGAGCAAGTGTGAACACCCTCTGGTGATATGTGTTTTGTCGACTTTTGGGTGTTGACACAGATTTTGTCAACAGAATTTGGTAATGTAGACACAGCTTAAGAAAAGTTCTGAAATACATTTGTTACTGAAGAAAAATTCAATTGTGTGTTTACTTCAAGTTGATAAAGCATTTTGGAATCTTGATCCAGAAGTTCAAAAGCATTTCCTCATCCTTATGTGAATTTAAAACTTTAGCAATTACCAGTGTGGGTGTGGAAAATGTGCCAAAGCTGTAAGGTCAAGGAAACTGATGTTGGGATATAAAAACATTCAGCAGTCTAATACTAGTTTCATAAGACATACAGGAAAAAGTGTGGCATTCTCACTGCACCACATGAATCATTGAACTGTCACCAAATCTCTATTTATAACCATATATGTATAGAAATGGGTAAAGGAAGTGAACCTAAGCTCTTTAGGAGAACACCTGTAGCTATCATGAAATGCAAACCTTCTTTTGCTGTCATATCAAACTAAGGACTCTGTAAATTCTATCCATAATGGAGTAAATGAAGTGTTTGTCATTTTACTGTTTCTGGTACTAATTTTTGTAGGCAGTAGCCTAAGCAGTCATGTTACCACTATCATCTTGAAATCAACTTCAAAACACCATTTTAGTCAGTGCTATTGCCACAGTAGCGCTGCTAGTACCAATGCCTTGGATAAAAGAAGAAAATGAATCTGAGTAAGTGGAAAGGATGCATCTGGAATGAATCCTTGTGCCTGGCAGAAATATTCATCTTGAAATCATATCAAATGTCAAGTAAGGAAGATAAGAATCTCCCTACTGTATCACCTTTGTATTCATGGTACCTATATACTTTTTTGATTGCAGTGCTTCATTGAAAATGTAAGCAGGTTTGTTCTAGGGCACATCAACCTATCCGCTCCCTCTCTCAAAGAGATTTTTTTTGTTTTGCTACTTGTGATAATGAAAAAATTGCTCATACCTGTATTATACTTAAAAATTCTTACTCTTTCCATTTATTGCTTGTAGCTTAGCTTGCGAATATGCACTTAAAATGTTGCTTTTGTAAAGTCCAAGTGTGGTTTGAAACTGAACTTACATCACTGTTTTCAAGCTTGATTTTTCTTATTTTGCTAGGTGAGTTTGTAATGGATGTAGACCAAATTCAGAGATAATGTGAAATGTCAAATGTAATGTTAGCAGAATGCCAGAAGAAAGAGTACATTATGCCAGTTTATATTCCCTCTAAGTCTTAACACTAAATTTGTCCCTTGAATTTCAACTAAATCATAACTTGTATCGCCATCAACTTCCTGTAAGTGGCTTGGAGCACGGCTAACAGCCTGGCTTTTGGAACTTCAACCCAGGCCAAAATTGCAGTGTTGGAGGGAAAGGTAGCAGCTTCCAACCAGCTAGCTGAGGGCAGATCTATACTAGGGCTCAATGCCAATCTAAGGTACACAACTCCAGCTGTGTGAAATACTGTAGCTGGAGTCAGTGTCCTTAGGTCAAGTTGCCACAGGGCCTCCACTGTGGAGGGTCAATGGTAAGGGAACTCTCCTGTCAACTTCCCTTATGCTTTTCGTTCTGATGGAGTACCAGAGTCAACGAGAGAGCAATTGGTGGTTGATTAGTGAGTCTTTGCTAGACTCATCAAATCTAACTGCAGGGGATTGATCGCTACAGCACTGATCTCCTGTAAGTGTAGAACTGCCCTGATTCTGGGGTGACCCATTTCTCATACCCTTCTCTTTGGGACTGCAGAGAGAAAATGGGAGTATCTATATTTTCAAGGTGTTTATGTATCCTGGCTCCATCTGCTGTGCCAGTTCAGAAAAGCATTTATGTATTGTGTCCTAAATAGTAACACAATGTTTTCAAGAGCTAGTGATTCAACCAGTCTCTCTTTCTTAGCACTGTGTGTTTGATCACATACAGGTTTTCCCCTGTTTTACATAAAAAAGTCTCATCACCCCCTTATTAGAGATTGTGTGTCTCCAACGTAATTTAAACATAAGTTTATCTACGTGCTCCAGTCTTTAAGGAATCCAGAAAGCGTATCGACAGCCCAGCCCTGTTATTTAACCCACAACAACTTCGTTCTGTTGGTCGGAGTTCTCTTCTATTTCGTCCCTCCCACTTCCCCTTAGAGAGGATCACTAGTTTGTTTTTGGTTTTTTTCTCTCTGCTCTGATTATGTATTACTTGGCTGCAAAAGTCTACCTGGAAAGGAAAGGGATAGATTGATGTTTAGTATATACTAGCCTTGACTAACAGTCCAGGGAATAATGAAGATTATCATTATTTGCCAAACAGAATTAACAGTGTGTAATTTCTCACTTACAGCATTGTTTCCTGAAGTTTCATTTCCCCACAAAAGCAGTTATCTCCGTTCAAACGTGCCAAGCGTTAGACTAAACCAAAATGAGTGACTATTCAGGGCATATTGTGTCAATCTTTCTGATTATATTTCGTGTTTCCTTTAGTGCTTGGAGCAGGAGAATAGTTGAGTGTTGACGTATAAAGTATCTGTGACTGAATGAGAATTTCTCTGCAGTCATGTAAGGCTTTGTCTAACCACTGCTGTGGTAGCACTTGAATGCAGCAGTGTGGCCATGGTACCACCTGTGTCTCCCCCCTCCCCTCCCCCCACACCTTCACATGTTGCTCCCTGTTCCTGAGAAGTGCAGTATATCAACCTAAGCACCATTGTAGAAAGCTGCAGCCTCTTGGGGAGGTGGGGTACCTACACTGACTATGCTTCTCCCATTGGTGTAAGCAGTGTGTCCACTGAGGTGCTACAGCAATATAGCTGCTGCATTTTAAGTGTAGGTAAGTCCTGGGACAACGGACTTGTGGCTGGATATAAATGACACTTTCTGAGAAGCAGCAGTTACTCGGGGTGTGGGGGTGAGAAGATAAGGGAATCTTTTCTAAGATTCTTATTAAGGTGATATGGATCTATGTCTAGACTGTTTTCTTAAGCTTGTTCCCTTGTACATTGTTCTTTGTTCTCACTGCTTCAGATTACATACATCTTTGGTTACAAAGTCTGGTTGGTCACTGTATTGGCCATGGCTTAGAAGGTCCCAAAGGAAGCAACAGCTGGTGCTGAACCCAGTCCGTCCTGCAGAGGTATGTACAGTTGATCATAGGATGCTCTAATCCAGACACTAAGCTACAATAATGGGATAATTGTGGGATTCCACCTCAGGAGAGGTGAAGGCACAAGGCCCAACATGGAAAGAGGGGTCAGGGTACAGCTAGCCCTGCAGTGGTTGCAGTATCATCACTGGGACAAGAAAGGGAGGGTGAAGCAATATTTTTTTATTGGGTCATTTTTGTTGGAGGAAGGTACAAGCTTTCGAGTGTCACAAAAGGTCTTCAGGTCTAGGGAAGATAATCAGTGTGTCTAAGCTAAATACAAGTTGTCTTTACTCTGTTATATTTAGAACGGCAATCTACTGCTCATGAATTAATGAACAAGGATTGTCCCTTCTTCTTCGAGTGATTGCTCATGTCCATTCCATGCATGCTGCGTGCATGTATTGTAGAAAGATTTTCCCTTAGCAGTATCCGTTGGGCCAGCAAGGGAGCCCCCTGAAGTGGTGCTGCTATCGGCTAATATATACCCCTGCTGGCCCTCCACCCCCTCGGTTCCTTCTTAGTACTTGTGATGGTCATTGGAACGTGCTTTTGATCTTGCTCTGCAAGTGCCTCTTAGCAGTTTTACCTAGCGTTTTAATTCTTTGTTAAAGTTCCACTTGGCGGCTATTTCTGCTTTTCACCTGGGCTCTAGGGATAAGATCCTCTTTGTGGACCCCATTGTGAACAGGTTTTTGAAAGGCCTGGACAGGCTTTTCCCGCATGTCCATTAGTCTGTCCGTCAATGGAACCCCAATCCTGTCTAAGTTCATGGGACTTCCCATTGAACTCCTGGGGCTCATCTAGACTATGCAGAACAGTCGAAAGAGGACTGTTTTGAAAGTGCTTTTGAAAGTGAATGCAGTTTAGACGCAGCTTTTTCGGCGAAACCTCCCTTTGTCAAAAAGCTGCGTAAACCTCATTTTTTGAGGAAGAGAGGCTTTTCGATAAGGGGGAGGTTCACTGAAAAAGCCGCACCTAAACTACTTTCACTTTCAAAAGTGCGATCAGAAGAAGATATGCAAATTCCCAGGGAATTTGCATATCCTCTTTCGACTGTTCCACATAGTCTAGATGAGCCCCTGGCAATGTGCTTGCTGATGCACCTTTCTTGAAAGGTATCCTTTTTGGTGGCTATCACGTTGGCCAGGTGCATGTCCGAACTGAGAGCCCTCACTTTGGACCCCCATATACAGTTTTCTTCAAAGACAAGGTCAGGTTACAACCCTACCCCATCTTCCTTCCTAAGGTGATGTCTAACTTCCATATGTCTCAGGACATTTTCCTCACAGTCTTTTACCCCAAGCCTTATGCATCAGGTAAAGAACAGGCGTTACCACCTTAGATGTCAGGAGAGCTTTAGCTTTTTATTTAGAAAGATCAAAGCCTTTCCGTAAATCCCCGCAACTCTGTAGTGATTGCAGAACAGCTGAAGGGGCGGATAGTCTTTGCGCAAAGGATCTCATCCTGGATCACGACCTGTATTAGGGAGTGCTATGGGCTGGCTGGGGTACTAGTCCCTCCCCTCATGGCCCACTCTGCTCCGGCGCAGGCCTCTTCCACAGTGTTTGTAGCTCAGGTCCCCATCTTGGACATCTGTAGGGCCGCCACATGGTCTTCCATCCACACTAGCCAGTCACTAGTGCTGGCTAATCAGGCTAGGGAGGACGCAGCCCTGGGTAAGGCTGTCCTTAGGTCAGTGGAAAGAAACCCACCTCCTCGGGTTTCTGCTTTTTGGAGTCACCTACATGGAATGGACATGAGCAATCACTCGAAGAAGAAAAGATGGTTACTTACCTTCGTAACTGTTGTTCTTCGAGATGTGTTGCTCATGTCCATTCCAAATCCTGTCTGCCTCCCTTCTTTGTAGTCGTCCAGTAAGAAGGAATCGAGGGGGTGGAGAGCCAGCTGGGTTATATATTAGCTGATATAGCAGTGCCAGTCCAGGGGCTCCCCTGCTGGCCCAACAGATACTGCTAAGGGAAAAACTTCCAACGACGCATGCATGCAGTGCATGTATGCCTATATAATGGACATGAGCAACACATCTCGAAGAACAACAGTTACGAAGGTAAGTAAACCGTCTTTTCTCAATGATTCTCAGGAACTTTGCTCTTTCTTTTAAAATTAAGTCTTTAGTTCTTTGGACAATGAAGAAAAGCTCAACTGTGTAATCTGAATGTAATTGATGCAGCAACATTGAGACAGCAGAGAGCATGCAACAATAACTGTCTCATTCATCTCAGTGGGGTGATAACTCAGATGTCAATGATGAGGTGGTCCTCAAGGGAAAAAATGCATAACACTTTCAGAAGATGAGCCTGGAAACTTGTATTCACAATACTGCTGGACATGAAAAATCATAGACTCACACTGGTTTTACTGCTCCCTACAACAAATTTGCAAACACCTCACAGCTTACTAATGCTTAGTTGGCCACTTGCTTTTAAGTGGTCTTCCTATCATGTGTGATCCCTTTATGCTTAACAATTTGTCCCAACTTATATTGCCAATAGACAAGGATGTCTTGGAATAATTTAATACAAAACTATAGGGCCTCTGCTTTCTTTACTCTTCCCTTACTGCTATTTCTTGATTAAAATCTTGTTCTTTCTTACCATACTGTAGTGGATTCGGCTAGACATTGTCTGCAACCTACTAGAGGGACTGATATTATCAACAATGATTTTGTATTTTTTCCAGCTCATTGATAAAGACATTGAATAGTAATGGGTCAAGAGGAGCGCCATGAGGGTCTGCTCATCCACCATTCAAATCTTCTGGAACACTGAAGAGAGGCTGCTGCTGCAGAGGTACAGCTCCTCGTATGGTCTGCAGCCTCTCTCTTCAAGCAACAACAGAGATGCCTTGCACACAGCTTCATTCAGTCAGGTGTTGTAAGGGAGTGCTTTGGATAGAAGAAAAGCATAAATTGAGGGAATAGTAATGGTTTCTTAAAGATAGCTCAATTGTTCTAAATGAACAAATAGCCAGCACAAAAGAGTTTCCTTCTGAAATAATGAGATGGCATGCAAAAAAACCCAAAATGAAAAACAAAGAAAAAAAAACCTGGGGGTGTACATCTATCTGTTGTCTTCTTTCGAATCTTGTGTTCAATGCTATATTTCTTCGTCAAAGTTGGACGTCCAAGCTCTCCAGCCAGTTAACAATGTCACTGGTTAGATTGTGGATATCCTCCAATGAGCCAGTGAATTTTTGTGTTGGGCGTTCCATAACAATATGATGCATAGTTTGCAGACTGCCACAATCACAAAGTGGAGATGGCAACAAATTCCACTTATGCAGTTGATAACCGCACCTGCCCTGACCATTCCTAAACCGGTTTAGGACATGCCACACTGAAGCATCTATCTGTGAAACATATTGACAAAATCCCAGGAATTCAAGGTTAATGCTGACCCTCCTGTGTCTGAGCACAAAATAATAGTTGAGGTACGGTGATAGAAATGTAATTAAAGTTGCCTTTGAGGTTTCATTTCAACAAAAGCCATTTAAGCCTCATTTTCCTTGCTTTAAAAAAGGGCGATAAATTGCAGGTAGAAAATAAAAAATGACATTTGAATTTTTCTTGTTTGGTTTAATGGTGATTATGTTCACATAATACCTCAAGTTACCATTTTTTGAAAATGTCAAAGGGGCCCCTCCTCTTTGATTGGAGCAATTTGTAACATGATTTACAGCCTTCTGGCATCTGATTTGTGCTTAATATTTTAATGCAGTCCTAGATGGATGTGCCACTTAAAACAATAACAGGTGATAATGCTTTTTTTAAAAAATACACGTGGGCGCACATACACAGTAGATGACATTGTGTTAACTTAAACCAGTTTTTCTTGTGTGGCATTTACTATACCAGAGAAGTTCCAGCAGAGACACTGCAGTGACACAATGGGTCTGTCTACAGTAGAGCTGGCAGATATAAGCTCCTGCTGAGCTCTCCTTGAGCTATCATACTAAAAATAGAGAGCAGCAAGAAGGGCTAGCCTCCCTGTGTATGGATGTACCATGATCTCAGGCAGCTAGCCCATCCAACATCTTTTTTTAGTTTACTAGCTTGATCAAAGCTAGCGCCAGTATGTCACCAGAACCTGGAATTACATCCAGGATACATCTACACTGCACAGCTATTTTGAAATAAGCTATTCTGGAAGAAGCTTCAGGGGGTAGCGGAGTTAGTCTGTACAGAAAAAAACAACAAATGGTCTGGTAGCACTTTATAGACTAACGAAACATGTAGATGGTATCATGAGCTTTCATGGGCACAGCCCACTTCTTCAGATCCATGTAAGTGCCCAAGTCAGTGGCACGACCATGGGCACTCACATGGCACCACAATATGCCAACATCTTTATGGCTGACCTTGAATAACGTTTCCTCAGCTCTCGTCCCCTAACTTCCCTACTTTACTTACGCTACATCGATGACATCTTCATCATATGGACCCACGGAAAAGAGACTCTTGAAGAATTTCACAAGGATTTCAACAACTTCCACCCCACCATCAACCTCAGCCTGGACCAGTCCACACGAGAAATCCACTTCCTGAACACTACAGTACAGTTAAATAATGGACAAATTTTCACCACCCTATATCGGAAACCCACCAACGGCTACACTTACCTTCATGCCTCCAGTTTCCATCCCAGACACATTTCTCAGTCTATTGTATACAGCCACGCCCTCAGATACACCCAGATTTGCTCCGATCCTACAGACAGAGACAATCACCTACAGGATCTTTACAGAGCATTCCTAAAACTGAAATACCCACCTGGAGAAGTGGAAAAAAAAATTGACAGAGCCAAAAAAGTACCCAGACATGAACTACTTCAAGACAGACCCAAAAGAGAAAATAACGGAACTCCACTTGTTATTACCTATAGTCCACAACTCAGACCCCTCCAGCACATTACACACAATCTACAACCCATCTTGGAAAATGATTCCTCACTCTGAGGCCTTGGGAGAAAAGGTTATTCTCACTTACAGACGACACCCCAACCTGAAACCAATTATTTCCGGTAACCATGCTACACAACCACATCATAAACATCCAGGAACCCAGCCCTGCAACCAAACACGATGCCAACTCTGCCCACTTATCTATACTAGCGAATTCATCACTGGAGCCAACAACATAAGCTACCAAATCAAAAGGTCATTTGACTGCACATCCAGTAATTTGATCTATGCCATCAAATGCCAGCAATGCCCCACTGCTATATATATTGGACAAACTGGACAGTCTCTGCAGGAAAGAATCAATGGACACAAATCAGATATACGTAAAGGAAACATACAGAAACCTATCGGGGAGCACTTTAATCTTCCTAATCACTATTTAAAAGATCTTCAAGTGGCTGTCTTGTCACAAACCAGTTCTACTAGCCAGATACACAGAGAAGCATTGGAATTAGAGTTCATCCATAAATTCATTTCTCATGCTAATGGACTCAATCATGATGAAGGATGGTTGGGATACTATTTACCTAATAGTCAATGAAGGTGCAAACAGCTTTGTGTAGATTCCTATGTCAGGAAGGATACTATCAATTGACTTTGATTCTTATCTCTTTCGTTTTAACTACCCAATCTTCAGATACTTACTGATTCCCTCTGCTCCTTGTCTTCCACCCCCTCCTTTTTTTTCCCTTCCCCCTCCCCTTCTCTCCTATTTATTTTGGGTCTGCACATCCTAAACTCAAAACTCCAGTCATCCGAAGAAGTGGGCTGTGCCCACGAAAGCTCATGATACCATCTACATGTTTTGTTAGTCTATAAAGTGCTACCAGACCATGTGTTGTTTTATTCCAGAAGAGTTATTCGGAAATAGCTTATTTCGAAATAGCACATCTACACTGCAGGGAAGCCTCAAAATTAGTCCGAGGCAGGCTTCCCTAATGAAGATGTGCTATCTCGATTTAGAGCCCCAGGAGGCACTGGGAAGGAATAAGGTAGAATAGCCCTAGTGAGGGGCTATTTCAAAATAGCAGTGGAGCATCTACACATGCCTTATTTTGAAATAGCTATTTTGGAATAGGCATTATTCTTGTAGAATGAGGTTTACAGATTTTGGAATAAACTGTCCATAATTTTAAAATTATTTTGAAATAACGGAATTGACATGTAGACACTCACATTATTTCAAAATAACGCTAGTTATCTCAAATAACGGTGCAGTGTAGGATAGCCCCCGTGTTTAAATCCTGAAAGTTAACAACATTCAGGGGTTTTGACACAAGTGGAAATTCGACAAGAGTTTTGAGCGTGAAGCTTTTCACTGATGATATTGCCACCCTTGAACATCTTATATATTGAGGACTTGGGGATTTATTTTAGTTAATATAGTTTGAATTCTTTTCCTTCTGGTTTCTAAACATTTAGGATACATTTGCTTCATATTTTCCCCAGATTTCTCAGCAGCCATGAAGCCTAGAATTTTTCTTAATAGAAGCTGAGGTTTTCATACAATTATTTACAGCAGCTAAGCTTTAGATGGGGGTGGGGGCAGGAGTTTGTTCCCAGGTCCATATTATGGAAGCTTATCATAGTCTTCCTACTGTTCCTCATAGTTCATCAAAAATGAGAGAGCATATACTGACAAACTAATAACCCAACAGATTATAAACACTTGCTTTTGCTGAATCTGCAAATCCCCTGGAGCTGAGCCAATATTTCTGACTTCTGGATCCCCCGTGGCTACCTGGAGCTTGCACATGTGCAACTTGTAAATCACAAGCAGTTGGCCTTTTAGCTGTGGCAGACAAGTATAATGCCAGAGCTAAATCAAACCCAGTGAGTGCACATACAGAGGAACTCTGTTAAGGTCAGAGCTTTTATTTGTATGTTTCTGTGGATCCCCTCTCTACAGAAACCCAGGGCATTTTTAATCATCCATTAAACATTTTTTGAATATGTTGGGGACAGAGCCTCAAATGGTGTAAACATTCATAATGCCATTGTATTCATTGACACTACCACATCTTATATCAGTTGAGGAACTTGTCTACAGTTTGCAAATGGGTTTATTATTTACCACAGACAATGACAGGTCTTCTGGAATTCATCATGCCATAGAACTGTAGAGCTGGAGGGTACCTTGAGATCATCAAAACCACACTTTCCTTCTCTTTTCTCTCCCTCCACTAGCACTGAGTCAGGACCAAGTAAACATAGATAACCACTGACAAATATTTGTCTAGCCTGTTCTTCAAAATCTCCATTGAAGAGAAATACACAAGCTCCCTCAGTAACCTATTCATGTACTTAATCTATCTTTATACAATAGTTAGAATGTTTTTCTGTGTAGCTGATGGACTAGTTTGCCTTGGTTATATTTACTCTATTCCTGCTTCATTATATTCTGCTTTGCACTGGATTCAGCAGTAATGCGAGTAACTTACAGAATTGTATCCTGTAAGACATTAGCTTTGGTAAGTTAGTTTAAGTCTTGAGGCCTATAATATCTAAACAAGTAAGTTTTGTACACACTAACAACCCAATGGAAAAACCCACGTTATTGAAGAACAGAAAATAGAGGTTAAGTACACTGTAGATGTAATGTGTTTGATATGGACACTGTTCTGTGTGGACTACAGGGAGAGACATTATGGAATAAGTAATCATCATCATGCCTAGTGAGGCTGACTGAGTGGAAGACTCTGGTTACCTATAGTAATTTATGGCCAATTTGGTGGTAAACAGTCAAAACCACTATGGGCCCTTGGAGTTTCTTGTCACAAATAGGAATTTCTGTATTACCACAAAGTATCCTAACTCTGATAGGGAATCAAGACATTTCCCTTATTTCCCTAGAATTACAATTAAAGTCATTGCTAGCTCATAAGAGATCCCCTTCATAGAAATTACTAAAAATATGGATAATGTAAAACAAGCTATTCTCTAATTAGTAAGATAAGGTAATGAGTTTTAACAATCCTTGGTGTAAATGTTGAATTAAAAGGATGAGTTTATAGATCATGGGTTATTCCCAGAAATATATCAAGAGTATCATCTGTATGATGCTCCTCAGTAGGGGAAAATGCCGCTGAAAGCATCCCTACAAACATCTGATCATTTACCTCCATGCCAGTGTGACAGGGTTCATTTTACATTTCAGCCCATGAGGGGAAGGGGAAGGAAGGAAGGGGCTAACCTGCTCACAAAGTTATTTATATTGGCAGTTTGGCTGTAACACAAAAGACTTACAGGCCATGTCTTGTGTGTTGAGCTAAGGCAAAGTTAGTATTTTTGTGTGGGACCTTTCACCCCAATAGACAGTGTTAAGATAGTGACTTTCCATGGTATAGGTGCTTCCAAGAATATTCTCAAACTTAACAGGTACATCTTTACATAGAAAAAACTGAAATAAGTTCAAACCGGACCAAACAACTGGGTAGGACAGAAATGATGGCCACTAGTGATGATGGGGTAGATACAAGTGATGAGGAAGAAGATGGCTAACACCTCTGGTTGTTCTAGAAGGAATGATGTGAGTATATGGTATGAAATAGAGATTTACATTCTCTATTTATCGTATGAATTTGGAGTGTTTGTGATTGCACTAAATTAATTAATTAACAATATTTGCAATTATACAAGAGTTCCTATCGTGTGAGTGTAGCATCTGTGCATATCAGGGTTTCCAACCATAGAATAATTGAATACACAGCCTGATCCTGGGACAAAGAACCTGTTAACCCTAAATGTGGTAACTGGAAGTTGATAAGCAATCTTAGATCAGGCAACGCCTGATATTTAACCTAATTTTCCCTTGCTGCAGATTAAGCCCATTGCTTCATGTCCACTTAATGTAGGATAAGAACAACAATTGATCAGTGCCCTCTTGATAACAGCCCTTAACCTAATTGAAGATCGTTATCATGTCTTCCCTCAGGATATATTTATACACAGCACTGACTCTCAGAGCTTGGGTTGACTGAATCAGGGTCACATGGCTGAGGCTGCAGGACTAAAACAAGCAGTGTAGATGTTTGGTGTCAGACTGGAGCCTGGGCTCTGAGTCCATGCTCAGTTTGTTTAACCTTTCCCTCACAGGTCAGGTTTCCAAACTCTTTGTTTTCTTTACTCTCCTTTGGACTGTTATCATTTCCTCATGTCTGTCTTAAATTTTGCCTACTGTGAAATGCAGGGTATGTTAATGTATTGGAGCAGATCCTTATTTTGAGTACTTATTTATGAAACGGTTTGCAGAGCCTGGCATGGAATACACTGGGTTGATGCCATCAAGGGCAATAGTGAAGCTCCCTTTGTCTTAGAGCAGGATCAAATTAATTATCTGTGCTCTAAATCGTAATGATCTCTTTTGTGTTTAAATTGGATTTTTAACTTAGACTTCTGTGTATCTAAAGGAGTTGTCATGAACTATTATGTTAATACCAGTTTCTATGCCTCTGTGCTAATCCACTGATCAAGAAAGGCCCCAGTCCTCTAACCAGTGAATCCCTATGCCTGCATACGTTCCCATTGAAATTAAATAAATGGGGCTTCATTTTGATGCAGGACTCCTCCCAGGCCATTGGTTACAAGATCGAGGCTTTAATGCATAAACATTTTAAGCAGTGAAATGTCTTGCATCTCTACACACTCAAATGTTTAAAACAGACACAAGAAAGATGAAAAAATAACTTGTGTTTTAAGTGATAGCAGTATAGACTGGTGTCATACTTTTATTTCAGCGGATGTATACAGCATGGAAAAAAGCAGTGTAAGCTGCCACTCACTCTGTCCAGCCAATGTGCAGTAGCTTCCTTGTGGAAAGGCACCTCCAGAACAGAGGCTCCTCCATACCTCCACTGAGACTACCAACAGGAATGTCAGTCAGTACCAGCTGCAATGGTGGTGGGGTAGCAGCATGTCCACTAAAAGCAAGACTTCCCATGTAAGCCACCATACAGTTAAGTAAAGCAACTTACCTAGGTTGTATTTGGAATTGGAGTGATGAAACAGAATGGAAACCATTCTTCTTGCTAATGACTTGAGTGTAACTAATCAGTAGAGCTATCTGTCCTCTGGGTTTAAAAGGAGGAACTGTCAGCAGGACAGTTTCCATCAGGGATATTTGAATTTGGAAATGTTCTCGTTCTCTCTCTCTCACGCACGCACGCACGCACACACAGAGAGAGAGAGAGAGAATTGTTTGTGGACTCTGTTGTTTGTTTTGTGCATGCAAATCATTTTACTTAGAGCTGAAAAAAGGTGTGTAAGTTTCTCAATGTGGAAGGATTTGAAAATAAAATCAGAATTTTCTTTTATATTATGCCAAATAGTGTCCATTCAAATTAAATAAAGTATTTAAACTCTTATGGGTAACAGGATGTGTCACCGTTTCAGCCACTAAAACAATCTCAAGACATGTCTAGTATGCGAGTCTACTAATGTGATGCCTTCCATGTATTGTGATTACTTGGGACATCAGTCCAGGTGCTCGCATTCTGGCTTCCACAGTATCTAACTTGGATCTCTGGTAAGTATAAATAACTTGTCCCGTGTTGTATACAGTGTGCCAGTAGTATTCTAGGTTTAGTGTGGAATATTAATGAAACTCGGTTAAGTACTTAAATCATTAAAATCCAGGCTGCAACAGGATTTTGAATACTTTTAATTCTGTTGCTGTGTAATAACACTGAAAGCTCCCTACCCTAAGTGGATGCCTGGGAGAAATTGTGATATTGCAGATGTCTATAAATCTCTTGAGTGAGTTGTCAAAGTTGAGTTTTCTTTCAGGTGCTGTATTTTATTTGCTAGCAGTGACTGTTCCAAAATGGCTGGTGGTTGTATCAGCAATAGAGAGAAGAAACAGCCAATAAAAGGGACTTTACTGATGCACAGTACAAGATCCATATGTCATTTTTGGGGGGTGGGGCTGTAAATGATATTTGATTTGCTGAAACTTTTATTTGGTAGTGGTCAGTATGCGGGTACTTGTGGTGTTTGGCAAGATTTCTCAGACTTGCTAGCATCTCCTCACTAACTGAATTCTCAACACTTGTTTTGTCTTCTGACAAAATGTTGGGGATGAAATTCTGGTCCCGCTGAAGTCAGCAGGAGTTTTGCTATCATCTACAGTGGAAAAAAATGTACCCCTTAAACCAGCGGTTCTCAAACTTTTTGGTCTCCGGAGCCCTTTACATGCATAAAAATTTATGCAGAGCCCCAGTGGTCCACTGATTGTATGTGTTGTACCTATCGATGTTTCCAGTTTGTCGACCTCGTGGAGCCCCTGGAGATGTCCAGGGCTCCGCGGAGCACAGTTTGAGAAACATTGCCTTAAACTTTCTTCACTCATTGTATGTCCTAGTGATCCAGTGAGCAAGATTAACAACACTGCGGAAATACACACCCACAGTTGTTATAAATTTTGCAAAAATAGGGTAAACACCTGATACAATTATCCTCTCAATTTTCTCTTCTTCAGCATGTTCAGGATATACAGTCAATCATGTAATGGTCCCCATACCTCTTTTTCACGCTGTCAAAGCTACTCTACTGATGCACAAACAGGATGTTTGGTAGGGTTGAAAATACATTCCATAAAGACTTTGCAAAGTCACTCAAACCATCAGGGACAGGATACTTGCTTGTTTTTAATTTCGAATGACTTTTCTGTTGGTGATTTTTTGCAGTGGAGTTTCTGTTGCTGGTTTTGTACTGTTCTGTACTATGCTGTTTTCTCTTTTATCCGATCTTTTAATAAACACAAACACACAGAGTAAGTTCCGTCTCTTTGGAAATGACCACACTTAGCAATTTTGTTGCCAGTTAGTGAAATGTTGCTTCTCTTTGCCATTAGGGCTTTTGTGGTCAAAGAGGAATATAGGAAACTGCTAGGAAGGTATTTTCTGGTATCTTCACCAATTTCATTCACTTGTCCAAATCTAAACAAAATCTGTGTAAGATCATTACCCAAATCTGTCAAATTTCTGGTTTGGGTGTGTGGGTTGTTCTTTTTTCTGTTTTTTGTTTGTTTGTTTTGTTGTCTTTTGTTGTGTGTTTTTTGCATGAGTCCAAATGTACCCCTGTAGTTCTAATATTGCCTATCACAGTGAGACATAGCACTTATGTCACACTTTTCATCTAGGTATCTCAAAAGACCTACAAGGAAAATTATGTAAAACTGAGTGCATTCAGTGTCTGGTTTTTCTTGTTGTGTGAACACATCACAAAAGTTTTCTATATCAGTCATTTTGCTTCCTAACCTCCAAATATTCCTGGCAGGATCTATTATGTTTATATCATATCCCCCAGAGGAAAGTGGCTTCTGTTGGTTGTTATCCTTTCTGGAGGTTCTAAAAATCCCTTATTTAATGCTTGGGAATGGGTAATGCCATATTGTTTCTGCCACTGTGGATCCAGCTCGAAGTCTGAAGCTGTTAGATGACTCGTGTAGATGAGGTTTCTTGTTTCTCACAGGGAGTTGATGATTCCTTATCTAGGACCTGTGCTGCTGAAACTGCATAATTGTTCTGGGAAGAATCACGGGGTTTTAACCTCTAAATTAGCATTAAAAAAAAAACACTGAGCATCCAGCAGCTTCCCATTGTGACAAAAGAACTCAAAATGTGATGTGCCCAGCACTTTTGAGGATATAACCTACTTATTTTTATAAAGCTGAGCTGTTATGAGAAATTTGTGCCACAGAATCATAAGAAGATAATTGCTTGCACACAACTCATATGTAGCAAGGGCTAGTGCATCTCCTATTGTCCAATGCCAATGGATTTCCTCACACCAATCGTGGGCATTATATTCCACTTCATCTACAACAAGCAGGAAATTATCTTTTAGGGCCTGCCTTAGTCATATGATGAAAAGGAATCCTCCAGTTGCATTTCTGTGGAGCTAGAGTGACATCCAGTGGCTAACAGGTTAATTTTCCACTAGGAGATACCGTAATTACTTTTTTGGGTAACAAAAACTTTTTAAAAGTGGCAGTGCACAGCTCTGTTCTGGAGTGTCGTTGTCTGCTTAATAACAGTTGGCCTGATGCTGCACTGCCTCCTCTTCAGAAATTAATGGGAGTGACACATGCTTGCTTTTAATGTTGTACTCTTGAATGAATAGTTAAGCCTTTGAATAAATAAAATCTAATATACTTTTAAATGAATATTTACTTGATCAGCATGTATCCCCTTACTAGCAAGTACCTCACGTCTGACAAAAGGTGCTTTCAGAATCCCATGGACAACAGTGTGCTTGAGAGTGGCTAGATACAGACTTGAACACATAAATTAATTGGGATTTTACTCCACCTTACTGAAGACTGTTTCTTCATGCACAGATTTTCTCTGGGAAACAAGCTGTAGAGTTTAAAGTGTTTAACCTATAAAGACCTAAATGGTTCATGTGCTGGGGTTCTAAGAGACCATGTCTGCCTCAGAGTGGTACTGTGGTGACTGTGATTATGGAAGCACTCATGCTAATGGTTTCCTGCTTTCAAGGGGGATGGAGGTTGGCAACTTGGTATTTTTTTAGTGAGGGGTTGTTGCTTTGGAACTCACTTCCTGCCTTGATTTGCCAATGGATAGAGTACCTGTAAGGAGACTTGGATACATACACGTAGCTCCCAGCAAGCTGAGTGGGCTTCCTGGAGCTACAGAATGCCTATTAGGAGAGTTTAGTCATTGGAGAATGATTCTTAAAACATCTGATATGTTTTGTACTGTGAATTTTATCACACCTTGCGATTTGGGACTAAATGGGCCTTCGGAGTAGCTCTTAGGTAGGAGGCTATTTCGGGCCTAGAAAAAGGATTTTGACAGATTGTGAATGTTGTTGCTAGATGAGCAGACAAATTGGAATGTAATACACTATGAATGAGAACATCAGCCATAACACGCATTGGGCTTGACACTGGTAAGTTGTGAAACTTACTATAGAGGAAGTCACAGGCAGTCAGCTCCTTCCAACATCAGACCTGTGCTACTGCCCAGGAAAATAGTTAGAAGACGTTTATCCTACTACGCATGTAAAGTTTAAAATATTAGTTGAGCTATTTTGTAATATGAAGGGTAAATTCTATGAAGATACTTGAGTGAAGGAGTGAAATTGCTGCTGTTTATTATTTACACTATTTAAATATAAGCTGTTTGGAGGAAATGAGTTCTTACTAGGTCGGTATTTCACCAGCGGTGGCAGCTCCAAAATAGGGAAAATGTATAAGAATTGTAACTGTTAAAAATCCTACCAGTTACATGGTTAACCATTTTACCTAGGAATGTATGGGTAGGGACTAGGGAGGGAAGGGTGGTGGAAGGTTTCCACCATGGCTGCTCCCAGTACATCCCTTGCCAGCCTCACTCCCAGGGCACTGAGTGCCCCATGCTGCAGGCTCTATAGGCAGCAGGCTTCCAGTGTGCGCTTGGGAGTCTGCCAGCTGCAGAGCTTGCAGGGCTGGCACCCTGGAAGTGGGGCAGGCAGAGCCTGCAGCATGGAATGGCAGCCACCTCCATGGGAGCAGGGCCAGGAGCTGGCATGTGAAGGAACCCCTAGCACATGGCAGCCGGTGACCCCGGAGCAGACAGAGTTTAACCAGTAACACAAACCAGTAAGTATCAGCTTATTGGTTAACCAGTTAAACTCTTACATCCCTACTCCAATTTAGGGTTGCAAATGAGTTCCCATTGCAGTCCACAAAATATGAATCCTTTTTCTTCTGTCGCTTCCATTCTTGATTAATAGAGGTGATTAACACAGCTTCCATTCCTTTTAACGGGGTTTTTTTGGGGGGGAGGGGAGGGTTGTTTTTCATTTTTAATGGAGAAAAGCTAGCACTTAGTTTGCTGGATTCATTTAGTTTTAAAATTTAGTGCATAGACCAAAGATTAGCTAGTTAATTAACCTCTTTAATTAGGTGTTGAAAGTTATTAATATTGTAAATAGGCTCTTTAGAATGGTACTTATGCAGCTGTTGAGCTAATTTCAGCTGTCGGTTAGTTCCAGACACAGGAGTGGAAAGCAGAAGTCAGGGGTGATTCACTCCCTGATGAGTGGAAATGGAGAAAAAGGGTGAAATTTAGGAGAGACCTAATTTATGACGTCAGAGGCTCAGGGAAGCAAGCTGGGGTCAGGCTGTTGACACTCAAATTCTATTACCCAGTGTTACATGCTCGGGCTTTAAAGGTCTCTCTTACACCTATGTCCACCTGTTGGATTGCTTATTGCTAAAGAAACACTGCCTAGCTCTCCAGTACTAGACATGGGGTGAAGAGAGATGAAACTACCTTCTCCCTGCAGTCTCTCCCCACTATGCTTGGTTGCTTGATGTGCTCCTTTTTGCTCTTGCTATTTCATTTATTACTTGGCTTTCCTGTGGAACCGGTCACCAGAGTGTCCGATTTCCCTCTCAAACATTAAGGTTGCCGGAGAGTGGGAGCTGTACCCCTGGGCTGTGGGCTAGTCTGGTGCAGGTCTCTGTCTTTTCTGTTGAAGATGTTCAACTCTGTATAAACTAGTCATGTGAGAAGGGATTTGGGTCTCCCACATCCAAGGTGAGCGCCCTTAATCACCAGGTTATAATCATAATGTGTCTGTCAACTAGCCCAATGACTATTTGCCATAGCCTCCTCAAGCTAATTGGTGAATCGCTCTTCCTTTCCTTTTCTATTTCTTTTAAATGCCAAGCAAGAAAATTTGTGTCTGTATTTTAATACTATCCTCCTCAAGCTAATTGGTGAATCGCTCTTCCTTTCCTTTTCTATTTCTTTTAAATGCCAAGCAAGAAAATTTGTGTCTGTATTTTAATACTACATCCCTCCCAAACAGCCCTCTTCTGCCCTTTTATTAAAGTGGAGCTGCAAAGGCAGATTTAAGCCCCCTTCTCTAAAGTTCAGTTTTTCATGCAGCACTGAAACACTTACAAAAAACCAAACAAAAACCAAAACCCTGAATTGCTGACACTAAATTCTTTTGCTGTTGAAATCCCGTATCTGTAGATGTGGAATGTTGCACCTTGGTGAGTGTTTATTTCTTGCCGAGGTAAATGTTCCACAACGGTTACGCCATTGGCAAGTTAAGCCAATTACTTTGCAATTGGAATGCTGAGTGTTTTGAATTCACATAGCGCTTGGACACTTTTTATGGCAGACACTGAAAACAGGAATTTGAAAAGAACTTCATATTTTGCTCTTACTAAATTCCCCCAGCTACCTTCTTGATGCAGGATGTCCTGCATGCTGTATAACACTTTGAATTCCTGCACTTACTAACAAAGACTGCTGACTGCATGCCTTATGGGGCCATACAGTCATAATCTGCCCCTTTGGTATATGGACAATAGGAATCTGTGCAATAGCATTCACTTCAAGGCATGTTCCAACCCCACACATGTCATGAGTTTCGAAGGGGTAGTATCTCTCTCTAGCTCCTGGCATATTTAGCACTTGTCACACCTACACCTCAGAGTGCTTTCCCAAAGTGTAACATTACCACCCCTATTTTTACATAGGGGCTTGCCAAAAGTCAAGCATGGCATGCAAAATGGAAATGGAACTCAAATCTCGTAACACCTAGTGCTTTGACCTCTCTATTCCCTGGTGATGTTTTACCTCCTTATTAATGTACTTGCAGGCAGTGCTTCTAATTAGAATTATGGAAACATTTTTGGTGACATCTATAACTAGGTAATAAACCCCAAACTTAGCTTTGGTTCCCAGATTTCTGAACAAAGTGACCGGTGACAGTTCAAGCTGAATGAGTGATGCATGATATATACTTATTCAGGATTAGGTTTTGGTGGAAACTTGTTGCTTTCAACTTGAGTTGAAGCAAAATGTAATTATTTTGGCCGAGTTTCAGTTTGAGTGTTTGGATTTGTCTGAATCAGGGCAATCTAGATATATGGTCTGAAGTAAATCGGATGAAGTTCAGTAAGTGCAAATGCAAAGAACTCCACTTAAGGAGGAACAATCAGTTTCACACATACAAAATGGGAAGTGACTATTTAGGAAAGAGTATTGCAGAAAGGGATCTACATATCATAGTGGATCACAAGTGAAATGAGTCAACAGTGTGACTGTTGCAAAAGAAAGAGAGAGAGAAAGAAGCAAGCAAACACCTTCTGGGATGCATTAACAGGAGTGCTGTGACCAAGACATGAGAAGTAATTCTTCCCCTCTACCCTCCATTGATTAGGCCTCAACTGGAGTATTGGGTCCAGTTCTGGACACCATATTTCAGGAAAGATGTGGAGGAATTGGAGAAAGTCCATGAGAAGAATAAAAAGAATGATTAAAGGTCTAGAGAACATTACCTAAGGAGGAAGACTGGAAGAATTGGGTTTGTTTAGTTTAGAAAATAGAAGACTGAGATGGGACATTATAGTAGGTTTCAAGTATCTAAAAGGATGTTACAAGGAGGAGGAAGAAAAATTGTACTCCTTGGCCTCTGAGGATAGGACAAGAAGCACTGGCCTTAAATTGCAACAAGGAAGGTTTAGGTTGGACATTAGGAAAAACTTCCTAACTGTTAGGGTGGCTAGGCACTGGAATACATTGCCTAGGGAGGTTGTAGAGTCTCCATCATTGGAGATTTTTTAAGAGCAGGTTAGACAGCCATCTATCAGGGATGATATAGATGGTGCTTGGTCCTGCCATGAAGGCAGAGGACTGGACTTGATGACCTCTCGAGGTCCCTGCCAGTCCTATGATTCTATGAATGTGGCTTAATCTTGGCAATACTAGCCTTCGGCCTCTACAAGGGACAAGTGTTTCGACCATTGACTTCCATTCCCCAGTAGTTATTTTGAGTTGAGATTTTTCTGGGCTTGAATTGAGAACTGAACTGGTTGGAGGGCTCAGCCCTAGAAGTCACAAACCATTGTAGAACCAGGACACAAGGGGGTGCTAGATAGAAAGAGTCCCTACAGTGCTGCTTTTGGACACAAAGGGTTCTTCATTGGTGAGTGCACACTATAGCAGTCCCCATGTTGCCTGGACCATGGTGATTTGTTCCTTTTCGGGCTCCTGCTTGAAACCAGAAGAATGAGTATGGATAGAGCCATCTCAGACTGTGATAAACACACATTTACATTAACTGTTAAATAGATTCATAGAGCTGGAAGAGACCTCAGGAGGTCATCAAGTCCAGCCCCCTGCCCAAGGCAGGACCAATCTCAACTAAATCAACCCAACCAGGGCTTTGTCAAGCCGAGACTTAAAAACCCCTGGGGATGGAGATTCCATCACCTCCCTAGGTAACCTATTCCAGTACTTCACCACCCTCCTAGTGAAATTGTTTTTCCTAATATCCAACCTAGACATCTCCCACTGTAACTTGAGACCATTGCTCCTTGTTCTGCCACCCGTCACTACTGTGAACAGCCTTTCTTCATCCTCTTTGGAATCTCCCTTCAGGAAGTTGAAGGCTGCTATCAAATCCCCTCTCACTCTTCTCTTCTGCAGACTAAACAAACCCAAATCCCTAAGTCTCTCCTTGTAGGTCATGTGCTCCAGCCCTCTAATCATTTTGGTCGCCCTCCGCTAGATCCTCTACAATGTGTCCACATCCTTTCGATAGTGAGGGGCCCAGAACTGGACACAATACTCCAGATGTGGACTCACCAGAGCCAAATAAAGGGGAATAATCACTTCTCTGGATCTACTGACAATGCTCCTCCTAATGCACCCTAATATGCCATTAGCCTTCTTGGCTACAAGGGCACACTGTTGACTCATATCCAGCTTCTCATCCACTATAATCCCCGGGTCCTTTTCTGCAAAACTGCTACTTAGCCATTCGGTCCCCAGCCTGTAACAATGCTTGGGATTCTTCCATCCCAAGTGTAGGACTCTACACACAGAAAAATCTTAGCAAGGTATCTTGTAACAAGAGCTATGAAAATTTAGCATCTCTGTCCTTGAAAACCACATACCACAAGATGCCCCTTTTGGAAATGCATTTTCCTTTCAGAAATGAGCTTATTGCTCTCCAGGCTCTATGGGCGCACATCCTTGATGGAATTCTGTGTAGGAATAACTGAGCATGGCATTCACTTGTACCAGGGTGGAATTTTTTGACTTGTGGTTGTTTGTATTGCAGTATTATCGACACCAGCAATATCAGTATTTACTTCTTTGTGGTATGGTAGAGACTTACGGTATGTCTACACTGCAAAGTTAGTTCGAAATAACTTTAATAGCATCTATACATGCAAACCGCTATTTCGAAATTAATTCGAAATAGCGGAGTGCTTAATTCGAATTTGGTAAACCTCATTCTACGAGGAGTAACGCCAAATTCGAAATAGCTATTTTGAATTAAGTGCTGTGTAGACACTTAATTCGAAATAGGGAGCTTTGGTGGCCACTCTGGGCACAACCAGGAAAATTTACTCTCTTCTCCCCCAGCCCCGGAGCCACTAAAGGGGTAGACCCTGGCCACAGTACCTGTGCCAGCTCCAAGCCTGCCAGCCCAGAGCCAGCAGTGGCCCCAAAACATGAGCCAGCAAGCCACTGGCAGCCAGCCCTCCACCGCTCCCCAGGAGCAGTCTGCCAGCTCCCAGGAGCCTGACAGGGGCCGGAGAAGGCGGGCACCTTCCTGGTCCAGGGTGGAGATCATGGACCTTCTTCAGGTTTGGGGGGGATGCCCCCAATGTCCAAGATCTCTGCACTAGACGGAGGAATGTCGCCGTCTATGGCAGGATAGCTGCCAGCCTGGCCACCAAAGGCCACATGCGAACCCAGGAGCAGGTTTGCATGAAAATCAAGTTGGTCCGGCGAGACCCCCAACCCTGGGCCCTGAGCTTCCCCTTCCCCTTCTTCCCCTTGCTCCCTCCTCCCAGGTTTCCCCCTCCCCTCTCCCACCTCCTTTTCCCAGTATCCCCAGAGGTTCTTCCCCCTCCCTCCCCCCCAGTTTTGTTCAATAAACCCAGTTGCTATTTTTGAACATACATGTCTTTTGTTTGACATCAGGAAGCGGGGGCTAAGGAGGGGTAAGAGGGAGGAATGGGGCACGAGCCCCCGGTGGGGAGGACCGGGGTGGCTCTGAGGGGTGGACGCTCTCCCACAGGGCCTCCTGGATCCTGACAGACCCCCGATGGACCCCCGGATGTCAGCCTGCAGCAAGTGCAGCCGGGCTAATGGCAACGACCCCACGAGATGCACCGGCGTGCCCAGGGGCAGCTCTGGCTCCATGTGGCTGAGTGCTGTGGTATCCCGAGTGCGGGCACTCAGGGCACTCCAAGACAGAATTGCTTTGCTGTCCCTCATCGAGGTAGACAAGCAAGCGGGGAACCCTGATAACTGTCTGTTCGGGGTGGGAGCAGGGACAGACAGTTATCAGGGTTCCCCGCTTGCTCCTTAAGCACAGAGCTCAGTTAGCCTCAGGCAGCAGCCCCACACATTAAGTCCCAACCTGATGCCCTGCTGGCACTGGTTCCGGCCAGGCTTAACTTTGGTTCAGGGTCCACTCAGTGTGGACGCGCTATTTTGAAATAGATTTTGTGTGTAGATGCGTTAATTCGAATTAGCTTAAGATAATTCGAAATAGTGCTGTAGTGTAGACATACCCTTAGAGACTCCATTGTGCTAGGTACTATATGCAAACACATACATGGTAAGAGACAATTCCTGCTCAGAACATCCTTCAGTGTCATTATACAAGACAAGTAAAGGATGGGGCAAAGGAAATACAGTTAACTCTTGTGCCTTGGTTACTTGCCCAAGTGCTCACACCGGTAACGAGTTATAGAGCAAAGAATTCAATTCTGCTAAGTCCCCAAATGCCACAGAAAGCATGGCGTTCCCTCCAGTCATGGAAAGATTAGCTCCAATGATTATAAGATTCTAAAAACCCCAAAACAAGGACACAACAATCTGATTCACTTGCAGTCTTTGGGCTTTGTTTTTCGTATGGGTTACTGACACCAGAGAGCAGTTGCTCAAAGCCTTGCACTCAGCAGAAATATGTTCTCTTTTACTCTCCCAGTAGTTCATGCTCATTATTTATCAACTGATGTCTGATCTGCAAAGGAAAAAATCAATTGCACTATATATCCAGTGAAAGACAAAAAGCTTTAGAGACTTGTCAATACACTTTAAGCATTACCTCATGGCTGTGGGTGGTTGTACTAGTGTGGCTAATAAGTATTTTGTTGTTCTGTATGCTAGCTACTGGGCTTTCTGGCCCAGAGTGTGTGGACTTTTTCAAACCTTATCACCTTAAGTATGAGTAAAAAGGGAGCTTTCCAAGATGCCAGGTTGGTTAGATTTTTTTTAATTCCTAAAAAAGTTTGGTATTTTTTTTTTAAGTTCCTCACTTCAAAATTTAATTAGAGAAATGAGAAATATAAAATAAGATGTTTCTTTAGGTAAGGCTCATGTGAAACAACTTCTCAGGAATTGTATATGCAACTAAACCAAACATCAGTATGGTAGTGATGCTATTGTTTTGGTCTGTGAGCATTTAGAATGCAAATAACAAAATCTTACTGTTCCTGATTTGGTTAATGATCAGTTTTGTTTAAAAAAAGGTTATTTTAAGGAAACGTTTGCTCTGAACAGATTTGCTCTCCTATTCCCAATTGTCAATGGGGAAGGAACACACCAACCTATTGTGGGTGTGCGTAACTTACTATTTAGTGTCTGTCTTTGCCCACAAAACTCCCCTTCTGCTGAGAGCCTCCTCTAAGGTTCAGCCTCCTTCTGCTGTGCACATAAGTTCTTAAAGAACAAATATTTGTAAGCATTTTTAAAATATGTTTATCATAGTGGTGTATCAGAAGGATCCATGTGAAGTATAGAAGATATATCTGAAGTGTTTCTGTTTCTAATTGCTAATTTTTTGTTTAATAGTATTTCTTTTAGGAATATTACAATGAGAAAATAAACATTTGGGACAAACTTTTCAAAAGCCTCTAAATCTCATTTTCAGAAGTGACTTGGACACTTAGCGCATGTTGACACTACAGAGAAGATCGACCCTCCGGAAGTCAATCTTCTAGCATTCAATTTAGTGGGTCTAATGGAGACCTTTGAATCGAATGCTGAGAGCAGCCCCTGTTGATGTCTGGTGGTATTCATTGTGCGAGAGTAAAGGGAAGTTGTCAGGAGCATGTGCTCTTGTCAGCCTCCCTCGGTGTGGACACAGCAGCGGTTTGGCTTAAGGTAAGCTGATTCTAGCTATGCATTTTGTCTTAAGCCGACCTATCTGGTTGAGTATAGACCAGACCTTAAGGACTTGGGTTCTATTGAATTTCAGTGAGTTAGTTCTATTGAATTTCAGGCTCAGAAGTATCTAAGTAACTTTTGAAAATGCATCATAGGGTAACATTTTCAAAAGCCCCTTAGTTCCCTTCTCAAAGGTGGTGAAGTCATATTGGCCTCTTAAGTCATCTGGGGGATTTAGTAAATACGACTCAAGATCCTAAGTCACTTGGGTGCTTTTGAAAATTTTACTCTTTAACAGTAAATGGGGAAAGTGCGGATGAGAGACTGTTGACTGTAGTTTCAGCCTATGCAATATTTTATATTTCTTTACTAAATTAGGCTTGCTTTTTCAAAGGTGCTTAAGGGAGTTAGACATAAAACTCTCATTGAAATTCAGTAGCAGCAGGGCACTTAACTTCTTTAGGAATGTTTGAAAATTCTAACTGAAGTATCTTAATGGACAAATGATTGGGGGAAATAAACCAACTGAAAACCTAATGCTAAATTGTCCCTCAATACTAAACAAGTACATGAACTATGTAAACTTATGCTAACTCAAAACATACCTCTATTATGTGGGTCTGCCAACTTTTGTGTGGTGTCTTATTGTTAATGGATGTGCACAATTTAATGGGAACAGTTTGTTTAGCTCTCTTCATAGCATTAAGAAAGGCGGGGGAGTCATAACTTACTGTCTAATACATTTAAATATTGATTTTTTTTATAAGAAATGTGCACTTGAGTAACTGACAGTCAGGCTTAATACATATTATTAAATATTGGCATTTCAAAGGCGCCATGAGGGTGCTTTTAAGAGTCTGTGGAATTTTATTAAGTAGACTTCAGAAACTGCACAGTGTTCTGTGAGGGATTTGGGTCTGGGTTCACAGAGCCACTGTGACAGTTGCTTTTAAGAAATCTGTTCGGTAGAATGTTGTAAGCTTAAGGATTGTTGGAGAAACAAGCACATAAAGGAGTGGAATCTAGCCCTTCTGTCTTCCTGAAAGCATCTGTTGATCAGCTGTGTGAAAATGAGTGTTTCCCGACAACATAGGCAGCCCAATTTTCAAACTTGTTTGCTTCAAGTAGGGTGTCTGTGTACACAGTTGGGTGAGAAAATCAGGTGCACAAATACTTCAGGAGGTGCCATTTTTAGCTCCCGCCTACATAAATGCTTGCTAGTTTGGAAAATTGACACCACGGAATGCTAGTTATACCCCTCTCCTCTTCAGCACACTCTCTGTCCTCTAGTGTTTGGAGTGGTATATACAATGCTAAGGCTGTTCATCATGTTAAATTAGTACTGCTACAGATCAGGATCTGTTGACAGTTTCTATTATAAACTAGTCTTGAAAAAGTTTATTGAAGACCTTTGAGATGGAAACAATACGTACAGGGATGTCCCTCCTTGTACCTTCTTCGTCCTCCGACCCCTCTTCCTCCACCGGTGCCCTTTGGTTGTTGATTTGTTTATAGGCCCCTAAAGTGTTTTCTGGCATCACATCATATAAATATAAAATTCTGTATGAATATCTGATTTTCTATCTTCTGTTTTCTCCTCAACTACCATACCGGCCCCGTTATTGGCTCCCTTTTGGCATCAAGGTGGAGAGAATAGAGTCTTTTGGATAAGGATTGAGTTTGCTGTAGTTTAGTTATGAACCCAAAACTCGCATGAGATTTTTTTTTAAATACTGTAATAAATCTTATCAAATAAGCTTGACTGAGCACAGCTAAGCTGCTGCCTCCTCGCATATTTGCCCTTTCCTGCTGCCTGTCCCAGCTACTCTATTCATGGTTCGGTGTGTGGTTGGCCCGCTGTCTTTTTTCCGTTTCTTCCTAGACCTTACAGGAACAACCAAGGGACAACAACTCCATGCCATCCTTCTGGAAGTGGTATGAGGGAAAGCCTGCTTCCATCTTCCACAGATCTTTGGTACCTTCTGGTGAATGCAGTCAGCCTGCCCTGCTGTTTTTGCAGAAGCTGGAGTGAAAATACTCCTCTCTACACACACTGAGTCTTCAGTGATGAACAGGAGACATATCCCATAGGATAGAATAGTAGACTTAAGAAAGTATGGAAACTAGTAAAAATGGGAGATACTTACGTACGGTTACATTCCAAACACCTGGTCGTAACTCGATTTGGTTGTAAGTCGGAAATACCCTTAAATGCACTGCCCGCGCTGTTCGAAAAACTTGATGTACATGGTTCTCAACTCGAAAATATTATAATGGGGTTAAGGGGAGTTTGGTCATAAGTATGGATGGTTGTAAGTCAGTGTGTTCGTAAGTCGGGGAGTGGCTGTATCCTTAGACCTACAGCACCTCTCCAAAGAATGCATGTATTTTTAATTTAGAATTAAATTAAATGTTGGTCTTGTGTATGTCCTTTAGCCACACAATACCTCTGGGAATGTATCTGTAAGATATAATATATATCAGACCTGTGTAATTTACAGAACTATTTAGTCTGAATGAGCTTTAACTTAATTATGGTAGTACAGAATAATTAGTAGAAAACTAGAATCCAATTTAATCTAAAGAATGGCTGTTCTGAGGTTTTACCTCACCTATAGGCTTTCAAGGCTTTTAGTATCCTGACAAGCAATCTGTCAAGGGAGGAATGTTGAGTGCACTCGTTTTTTTACTTGAATTCCTTCCTTACCGCAGCTCAAGTGACTCCTCTGGAACTGTGGCATTTATCACAGACAAAATTAGGTCGGAAGAGAGCACAGAAGTACCAAACTAAAAAGGGATATAAATTCATCCTTAAAAGAAAAGCACATTCTCACTTTGCAAAGTGGGGGTTAATTCTGCTCTTCCACATAAGGTAAGAGTTTTCCTGAGGGAATTTTTAGATGGGTTTTAAACATATATGGCATAACTGTACTTATATATGGGTTTATATATAGTATAATTATACCTCAGCATTTTCTAGAAGAAGAAATATTTTGTGTCAAGCTGTGGGATTTCGAGTTGCTAAAAGGCAGAACTCCCCCCTCCCCCCAAATGTAAATAAATACTGATTAGGAAATAATTTGCACAATGATTGGGAATACAATACGGGCCCAATTGTGCAACATGTTGTAGCATCCTTAGCTAATAGTAACTACAGTAGAAATTACTGTTCTCATCACCTCCGAGAATAATTGTATGTATGTATTAATCATGATGACTGGTATGGTAGTGTGTCTAGAAGATCTAGAGAGAGTGTCATAATATTAGCAGCTAAGTGGCAATTAGGGAAGCAAACATTATAATCTTTGATCCAAGAGAAATGTAATATTTTATTTGAACATGGGTACTGTAATCATTACTTTATGTAATGTTCAGGATTTTTCCAGTAGGTCTCTCTATTGAAAATATGGAAGTCTTTTGTTTAAAAAGCAAGGATTAATATAGAAAAAATGGAATGCATACACAAGTAACACAACATAGCTTTCACTCAAATGACATTCGGAAAAGGAATCCTTTTGATTTTATTACTATACAGGATCTGTTTTGTGGTTTGCTCTTCAGTACTCACAAATTACTTTGATCTCGTGCTCAAAGGGCATTCTTTTCCCAAATGCCTTTGTAAGTAAATAGGATGGTAAACATTGTGGCAATGTCTCCATGAAAAGGTAAAATTAGACAGTGGTCCCTGTAATGCTTTGTATCCAACACAACCATTTTGGATTTATAGTGATCAATAGATTTTTTTTTAAAGGCTTCTTATAATCTAAAATTTTCCTTTTAAAAAGGAATTATCTGGACCAGACCAAATTGTTCCATATCTATAATATGTCAGTGTCATTTGGTCTCTGGATTGCTGTAACATTCAACCACCTGTAAAGTCAGAAAAGTAGCGCAGGTGACAGTTCCGTTTTTGAAGCATTCTCTTTTGACAACTATCTATTCCAGTGCAGCTCTTAGTACACATGTTGTAGAGATCAGACTCCAGTGGTTAACTTCACTATCATGTTAATTTTCACTGAGGCTAGTCATGTGAGCAAAGTTAGGCAGAGAGCAGGATATTTTCTGACCAGGAATGGAAACTTATAAGAGCAACAAGAAGTTCATAGAAGTGACTCCACTGGATTGTAACACTAAGAGGGGGCAGCGCAGGCAGGCCTAAAATGTTTAAATACAATATCAGTGAAATAAGCTCTAAACCACAGCTCCATGAACCCTGATGAGTGTCAGTTTAAGGTGGAATGTGCAGCCCGCTCTTCGACATATTAAATATCTGAGTAAACCCTTCACCGAAACACCATCTCATCCACCCAAACTGAGCTCAGTGTAGGTACAGCTGGGCCTAAAAGTAGATCAAAGAGTAGAAACAAATTCTCTCCTGTTTTAAATCTACACTAGAGCAGACATTTCTTAAATAAATAACTTTGTTGAATCAAGATTCTATTTTCTACAGGTCTGTCTCTTTAACACATATTTATTTAGCATAGTTCTGCAGTTGTAGATCTCCTGGTAAAGTCAAATTTACGAGGAAGATGACTCCTACGGTTAACTCACCAGTTATTTTATCAAGATTTTAACCTGATTCCTAGAGCATTGAATTAGCCAGCATCTAAAGAATGACCAGGTGTGCATAGGGCAAGAATAAATCACTGAGGTAATAAGACCTTTTTAATGTCCTTATAGATAACAGGGGAAATGCTGAAGGTGTGTCTGGGAGAGAGAGAGAGAGAGACTCACTCGCTTATTCACTTACTATGTCTGTCTAAAATTTGTTGTGAGCATCTAAGTTTCCTAGATAAGATACAGATGATACTTTTCAAATCTTAATAACAAATATTTTGTTACATATCAGCTTTTGGAGACCCAGTGACCTCCTTTGTTGGACCAAAATGGCTGCAATTCATTTCTCTAGACCTCATAAACAGAAATCTTGTAACAAATAAATCTACAAGCCAACACAGAACTCTAGTTTTGGCAGGAAAGAGAAGATTTTCAGGAGTTGATTTACAATATTTTGATAAGCTTCAGGGGGTAGCCGAGTTAGTCTGTACAGGATATATTTAAAAAACAACAAACGGTCTGGTAGCACTTTAAAGACTAACAAAATGTGAAGATGGTATCATGAGCTTTTGTGGGCACATCAGAATATTTTTTAAAGAAATTAAGATTGCAAAGTCAAGCACTCAAATTAGGGAAATAGGTCTGTACAACTCTTATTTGGCTTCCTTGAAGTATGCATTATGATTGCAGCTGATTTAGGATTTTTTGATGAAACGTTTGGTTTTTGTTGGGAAAAGAGTTTGTATAATTTTAGGTGAAAATCTCATAGGGAATTTCTCAGGTCAGGATGGAAGTGTGCATATGTATGTGCACACAAGCCCCATCCTTTTGCATGTCCTTCCTCCCTCAGCCCAGATTTGAACCTTGGTCTTTTACCTCTGAGGGGAATGCCGTAATGACAGGGCTAAGCATCATTCCTAAATTCTTTCCAGGAAAAAAAAAGGTCAGAAGTTTGAAATTTTGTAAGTTACTGGAGTTCAATTTTCTCAAATATTTTTGCAGGTCAGAAAAAGTGTTTGCTGACCAGCTCTAATGACAATAGTCTTTAATTACTTGATCTCATACTATATTCTTTTTTCCTCTGGATCACTATCTTATTCCATGCATAGGCTTGCTAATGCTCAGGGAAGAAATCAGGGTTGTGTAGTTAATGGAATCAGTTACTGTCTATAGGAGCCCTGCCTATTTGCTGTGGAGTTTGGAAGACATGTAGATAGATAATGAGGCAGGGGATTGCAGGAGGAGAAGAATAGACTTGTGGGAAGACAGCTGAACCCTACACTTAGGACATTCAGATCAAAAATCAGTTATATAGCCCACGTTAGATTGTTTGGTAAAATGGACTAATGTGAACATGTGTTTTAATGCAGCCACATGCAAATTCATAGTCTGCAGAACACAGAACGTTGGTCTTCCTTACAAGAGTGGAAACTGTATCCTGGAAAGCAGTGAAACTGAAAAGGACTTAGACCTCACAGGAGAGTGAACTGAATTGAACATGTACTTCCAATGTGGTGATGTAGCTAAGCGGGCAAATGTGATCCTAAGATGTATAAACTAGGGAATGTCCAGTAGGAATAGGAGGTGGCATTAACTCTATTTACAGCATTAGCAAGACTATTACTAGAAATTTGTGTCTACTTCTCATGTGCTTACTGCAAAAGGATGCTGAAAAATTGGAGAGTGTTAGAAAAGAGCAGAAAGAATGATTCAAAGTCTGAAAAAATGTCATATTGTGAGAGAATAAAGACATTTTGGTTTATTTAAATTATCCAAAAGAAAGTTAAGAGATTATCTGATGGCATTTTGCAAGAGGTTTCTTAGTGTAGATATTTTTTAACCTAGTAGAAAAAGGGCACAAAAATAAGAGTGGTTGGAAACTGAATCTAGAGAAATTCAGATGAGAAATAATGTGCACATTTTTTACAGTGAAGTTTATTTTCTAGCAGAACAACTTATCTAAGGACATGGTGAACTGTCTGTCATATGCAGTTTTTAAATCAAGACTTACATATATCTTTCAAAAAGATGTTAGTTTAAACAAAAGTGGTGGGTTTGTGGGTGCTGCTGAGATTCGATAGTGTGTATTATGTACAAGATCAGAATAGGGTCATAATGACCTCTGCTGGCCAGAATATGACCATTCCATTTCCTGAAAGCTTTTGAAATTTGTTGGTTTTCCACATCATTCTGTTTTGGTTTTAAAATGTGTTTTCATTTTGATTTGATTTGCCTTTTGGTTTGAGTTTCCCCCATCTTCAATATTGCCAAAACCAAGCATTAACTAGTCACAAGTCAGGCCCCAAAATCATCTCAAATTTAAAAATAAAGCATTATGTTCTACTGCCTTCTGATTTTTTTTTCCTATTTAGGATGAAGCTGCATGCCCCAATTGATATGTGATATCATTTAGGTTCAAAATTTAACCTCAGATAACACAAATACAGTCTATTTATAGCCCAGAGTGGACTCTGCTTTGCCCTATCCCATCCTCTCAATGGAAGGGAATTTCTCTTCTATTCTTCTCTACCCCCCTTCCCATATAAACAGGGTAGATAACTACTGCACTCTGCCTCGATCTTCCTTTAGTCTTCGGCATGCCATGGTTCCAAAGGTAGTTGAGGATACCCTATAGTGATGTGGGTGGCATAATAGCACATATAAATAAAGAGTAGAATTCTCCCTCTGTCTGTCTACTGCTCCCTGCATTCTCATACTCCCTCAGTGCTGTTCTGTTTCCTGACACGTTCTCCCAGTCCCTGTTGCCTTCACTCCTGGCATCTCCACATTCTTCCAGTCTGTGCCTAGCCTTTACCTGGTGAATAAGGTGCCTCCATCTTCCCTGAAGAACAATCTGGCTGCAGTCCAATCTTATTAGAAGCAATGGAAGGTGGTGGCCATCTTTGCTAGGGGTAGACTGAATTTTACCTACAATGGTTGAGGTACTTGGTGGCTATCCTGCTGAAGGCCACCTATGACTTCCATCCCATTGGCAGTAATGGGAGATGGTGGTCATTTTGAATAAGGAGAGGGGAGGATTAAACTGAAGGTAGCAATTAGCAAACCACGAGCACCCAATATTTTGTTTTTAAAAATAACTTTGTTATTTTTATTATGATTTGTTATTATAATATTAAAAATAATATTGACTCCTAAAAGAAGGCAATATTACAACTAGTACTTACCCTCATTTCTCACAGGAGTGCTGTGAGGATTAATCAGTCTATATATAGTACTTTGAACGTACAAAATGTTGTAAGAAAATGCTAAATATGCTAAACAATCAGTCCTTAAATTTGTCAAACTGGGTGCCCACTCAGTGAGAAACCCAAAATGCATTGAGAATTTTTTGGCCTTAATCTCCTTGTATCCCAGGATATTAGTGTGTTGGTGAGGCACTCAGGTACAACAGTGTTAAGCTCAATTGACAGTTTCATGAAGAAAATAATAAATTATTGTCAGTGAATTTTGAACATCACATTGGTCAAATACAAGTAAACACTCTCTCCTTGTTGCAATTATATTAACCTCCCTTTAATTAATAATGTTTTTCAGGTTACAAAGGGAAGCACTCTCAAAGGGTAGGAAATGCCAGAATTAAGGTTACCTTGCCTCCAGCTTGTCCAAAAGGCTGCTTCCACCTGTACAGTTTTTGAACACAGGTTTCAATTGATGATCAGATTGTATTTTTGTCTGCAGCACCCATGCCCCATTCGGTGCACAGAATGGATGATGCTCACTGAATGAGTAACTATTAAATTTTGCTTTCTATACTTATCATTCATTGTGTGACACCAGACCTTATTTGCTGCATGCCATCCAAATCCTGATCTGAGTATAGAAATAGGTCACATGACTTGTATTTCTCACTCTTGTTGTTAGTCACTCCTCTAAGGTTAGAGTAATGTACTGAATTTATCATTCATTTGATAGGTGACCTGATTTAGCATCAGGAGCACACTTACTCCATTACGCCAAGGTAGTATAAATCCAGGATAATAGAGGATTTCTAATTTGTTGTTAATTTCCTTTTAACAATGACTGAAGCCTTCTGGAGGTTATTTTTTACAGAGACTAGATAGCTATTCCTTTTAAATTCTCCTACTTTAAAAAAAAAATCAATGTGTCTCATTGTAAATTCATGTACGTTCAGATCTGTCTCAGACTTATTGCAAAATAACAGACATTTGACTAATCCCCTAGCACACACCATAATCTTTGGTATTATTGCATGGAATTGTTCATAAGAGCCAAAATTTAAATTTGTGTTTGTCAGATCATAGGATTCAGAATATTCTATTTTTTTAACTTCCTCATGTACATTTCTGCTTCTCTGTTTGTGTTATGGTGTTAGGTGCCTTGTACTCCTGAGTTAGGCCTGGGTCTTGCAATTTAACTTCACTTGTGTCAGAGGTATAGGTTTTACAGGAGGATTACCCAAAATTTAGTAAAGAAATTTTCTCAATTTTTAATTTAAGAAAAAGGGGCATTGCAACCCAATAATGTAAAATTGTGCTAATGGCTAAAAATTGACTGGAAAAAGAAATGAATAATCTGTTTTCATTTTCAAGCTGAAGTATAATACATGAATAAATGTTGAATTATGAAAAGTATATTTGCTTTTAAATTTGCTTTAAATATTGAAGATGGGGTTCATCAACCAGATAAGGAAACATTATTTTTAATATGAATTTTAAACTGATGTTTTAACATGTATGTGTATCTATTAAAGCTACTTGGCAATTTTCCACGGGCCTCATACTAGCCTAATAATGGTGGAGTTGGTTTTCACAATTTGTCCTGTAGCTTTCTCTGAAGAAGGTATTTTAATTCTGTAATTCATCAAAGGTTGGTATATTCTGGTGTCCTGGTTTTTTGCCCAGCATGCCAGGAGCAAGGGAGGGATACATTTGTGATTAAAAAAAAAAAAAAAACAAAAACAAAAACAAAAAAAAAAACAAGGGAAAGTCTGCATCTTCATCAATACAAGGTCAAAAATCTCCTTTCCTTTTCAGAATGGGAGGCCCTTACAAAGCTAGCTGCTTGAAAGGTATTGAGCATTTGCAGCTGCCATTGACTTCCAGTGGAGTTCTAAGTGCTCAGCATTTCTGGAAAACAGGCTTTTATGTCTCTGTGCTGGAGGTTGTTAATCATGCTGTGGTAAGGTACTGAATGTTCTCAAATCATATTGACTTGAATGGGAGGGTGCCTGAGAGACTATGGAATTGAGTTGTCATTAAATGGTGAAATCTTCCTCTCTCTTTCGCACCTCAATTGAAACCCATTGGTGATGCATTAAGAGTAAGTCCCTTCCCTCACTGGCTTTCTTACCAGTTTACGCCTGGGCATAAGAGAGCCCTAATTCTCATGTGGAGGCAGTGAACCTTTCAGTTGGCAAACAAGCCCCCAAATATGCCCTAATGATGTGCTTGGCTCCTCCTCCCCTATGGAAGATTTAATTTTTCCAACTCAAAACCATGTCAGGACTTGGAGACTGGGATTCTTGCTCCCCTCATCAACGCCTTAACCAGCCACCTTCCATTCAGAAGTTTAATTGGAAGTGCTGTGTGCAGAGTCTGCAGAGTCCCATTTATCTAACCTAACTAAGGCAAGGGCCAGATGAAATAATCAACCGTTCAGATAGGGAAAGTGCAAGGCTGTAGCATCATCTAGTGGCCACAGGAGAGATTGCCCACTTCAGGACCTGTGTGCGCTGGTTGTTCGGTTAACATGGAGAGCTGGAAAATGGAGTGTTGGATAAACAGGATTCTACTGTATTATTTTTTAAGCTCTTCAGGTCCTGATTCTGCTCTCACTGAAGTCGGGCAAAATCATACCCTACGTGATACATTGACTACATGATTATCCCCTATGTGATGACGGGATATTGCACTTGACCTCAGGAGCCTTACAATAGTTGTTATAATCAAGTCCTTAAAGCAGATAGATTTACATTTGTATTTGTTTATTTGTTAATTGTAGGTAATCTCAAATAAAGTATTTTGGACTGCTAAAAAGGAAGTGATAGACTCTATGTATAAGCTATTGCAATCCTCCAATATTCGCTTATTTCAAGTCATGCCCCATTATCATTGCTGTACACACACTCTCGCCTCCTCCCCCCAATGAAGTTCTTTTTTTGGACAAATAGTCTCGTCTCCTGGACTTTGTATCATCATATTCATTATGTGGAATGATAGTTGGAAATCATACCATTGGATACCTTGTTATATACTCCTTTTCTTATGATAAAAATAATTTAAGATATTAAAAATCATGTATGTCACTAGAAAATGTTTTTGTTTTTTCTGGTCAATAGCTGTTATATTTGGAAGCTGGTGAAGTGGTTGAGATAGCAAAAATAGTTCCAGCCTGCAGTGTTGATATTGCCACCTTTATACACCATTAACTGCTTTCTCTAATTGCAGTATAACACTTCAGGTAATTTTTCATGCAGCTTTGTGTGACGTCAATAGATGGACTTTTCCTGAACTCTTTAGAATTGTGACTTTTCTGTGAACTCTTGGCTTTCCGTTCCACTGACCTTGTTGCTCATTTATAACTGGTGTGCCATTTATCACTCCCAAGCTTACAAATATTGTTGGGGAGATGTCTTGAAGTGCAATCTTTCATAGTATACTCTCGTTGTATATGGAGTTTCTATACAGTATATTTCATAGGGAGAGATTAGCTACAAAGCTGTAATTCTGGTGAGGACCATGATACCACACCATAAACTGTATGGTAATGCTCCAGAGGTTTGAGATGATCTGAGCTCTGAGATTAAGTTACAGCATCTACTATCAGTCTCTGTCAATATGCATTTTATAATAATTCTTCTTGTAAGCTAGGGTGTAAAATATCGGCTTTTCTATAGATTATGAAACTATTTGCCCTATTAATCCTTTCAGTGACATAGTAGCTTTTAACTAGTGCCAGATCAAAAAACAGATGTGATATAAATAGACATGAATGTATATTCCAAAATGCTATAATGAAATCTTATATTCTAATTGGTAACTAGCTCTTGGAACATCAGACTATATCAGGACTGGTTTTGCTCATGAAATTATATTGTAAGTAATAGTTATTCACTATAAAAAAGTAATGTATATATGCCAATTAGAATGCAGGAGTTTCTGATGTTTGAATCCAGTGAAAGCTCAGTGTGTAATATAAACCCACTCCAGCCTAGCCTTTTCTCTTCTGCATCATCTCCTCCCTCGTGTTCTTTCTTTCTTTTTTTTTCCTTTTGGTTAATTGTAGACAATATCATTTTTTCAGTAACTTTTTCTCTCTTGAAGACACTGGTTTTAGCCTCCCCAGTTTCTTCTTTTCCCTTCTTTTCATCCTTTTTTTAACTTATTTCTTCATTTCTCTTATTCCTCCTCTACCTTCTCCCTTGTGTCTCACTTTTCCATCTGATCCTGTCTTGTCTCATGGGAAGCTTTCATAAGTTTAAATACAAAGTCAAAAGATGTGAAGTATATAGAAGCAAAGGTTATGCCCGTCTCAAATTCTTTCATCATCTGGATGGATGGAAAAATCCAGTGAGGTTTTCATGTTCTAATGGCCTTTTTTTGACCAAAGGATACTTGTTCTTTTAGATCCATTTGCTGTAATGTGGAAGCAGTAAGGAATCACTTAAAAACAACATTTGAAGTATGAAAGAATTTCTCTGTAGAAGCGAACATTTTAGAGAGTGAAAAACCCCAAACTAAGTGTATAGGACTGAATTCTCGAGTTCTTTCAGTATTAGTAGAGCAGGTCAAAAATCAGAATTCCACGATGTAGGAAATTTCTATTTGTTTTTGTCTGAATTAAGACGAAGAATAAAAATGTTAATGTTTTTTGCAGAACCCAAAGTTCAGGAAATATTTAATTCATAAATGTAGAAACCTATTGATCAAAACAAATATTTTGACATTCTAGTTGTTTGATTAATTTTGTTAAGCCAAATCAAAACATTTAGTTTTGTTTCATTTGATATTAAACTGCATCTGTCTGATCTGGCATGGGGATTGATCATGCAGGTGCCTCATGCTCCTTTACAGGCCAGTCTCTTTAGCCAGACTACATCTCCCACGGTACACTGTGATTTTGGAATTTCCATGATGTACCATGGTAGGTGAATCAAATGGAAGACTAAAAGACATTGTGGGAGGTTGCCCAAGCTCCCTGCCTGCACTACGACTGAGGGGCAACTGCACTAAAGAATATTGTAGTGACCACCATTCAAAAGCTAGGAAGTTTGTGCAGGGTACCACACATACCTATACAAGTTGTCACATGTATCTCCTATCCCAAGAATAAGGAAATATTGCATTATTTCACTGTAATGATTGGCACTGTATGAGCTCATTTGGGTTACCATAGAAATGATAAATATTCAGGTTGGATAGAATTAGTCATTAGAAAATATTGCGGCATTTACTTGATCTTAACCTAAATAGATGATACCAAAATAAAAGCTTCAATTATGCACAGAGCCCCACTCACCTGTAGGGGTCCATTCATGTGCATTCCTGGCAGATTGGGGTCATTTACTGTATATATGTTCCTAATCATTACTGGCCAGTGACATGGTAGCTGCTGGTGTTCAAGGAGTTAAAATTGTGAGCCTGAGATTCTGTCATTATCGTTCATACAGAACAGGTACGATAACACAGTATATCTTCATATTCTAAATGACTACTTAAATGAGAAATGAAAATCTGTGTGCAAATCTGTGAGTGTTACAAAAGAAAAAAAAATGAATGATGAGAACTACTGATCACTAAATATGTTGGCTTCCTAAAGCTGCTACAATTTAAATAGCTTTGCATAAGTAGTCATAAATCTTAATCTCCAGGTATATTAAAATAATACAGTTGAAATCTCAGAATAGGAAGCATAATGTAAACTCAGATATTAGGAAAAAAGATTATTCTGGCTAATTGTAAGATGACTAGTTGGTTGTTATACAATTCTTAAGATGCCCTCATTGACTTCTTGGAAGCTCTTTTTGACTTGGATATTTCTATATGGCTGTGATCAGTCCATACTGCAGGCTTTTTTGGCATATTAGACTAACTATTGTTGCATAATAAATTAAGACAAATCCTTCAGTGCCTGGATTTAATAAATAAGTTGGATTTTTTTTTATAGTTATGAATGATGCAGAAAGATAACTATTTCTTCTGTCTTTCAGGGAAAGTGATATGATGGTCTGTCATAAAAAAAAAATCTATTTTTTCCTATGAGAGGGGGTGGGTTTTTTGTCTGTGGGCATTAACATGATCCAATGAGGATTTTATTTCATTGTGTAAATGACTCTCTACTTGAGGGCTGATTTCACAATTCACTGCTTCTGTAATAACAAATTATCTTCTACCTCAAAACTCTGCTTGAATGTTTTGAAGCTACCAATTTGACATGAAATTATTGTTCCTTAGGAATTCAGAATGCACTTTAAAATGTGACTTTCTTTAAATGGTCAGGACATGGTATAACTAGAATAAAATGTTCTTAAATACTAATATCCACACATTCTGTGTTCATTTTAGGTGTTTTGCCTTAGCTTCCTTTTTGTCCCCAAGAATGTGAACCCTGTGGAATTCTCCTCTCAAGTCTGCAGAAGGAAAAATTAGGACAATTAAGTCACTTTGTCTTTTTAGCTAATTTTTTTCTCAGTAGGTTATGAAAAATTAAATAATTAAAATTGGGCTATAAATAATGCACTGAACTCATTCTGCTGTGAGGTACAATGTTGTTCTCAGTAGGAAATGAATTTATACTGTAAATAAAATGAGCTCATTCTGTTATCCAGGGACAGAAGAGGCAAAAGAGAAAGGAGTGACTAACGCAAACAGCACTGTGGTAAGTTCCAACTTGATTTTATTTCTCAAACCCAACCTTATTTCTGCAACTCCATATATATTTTTTTAAAAGAATGACCATGGCATATGTAAGAGAATTTAATTGTGTGTGTTCCCCATTTGGCAACATATTTTTATACTTCTCAGGTAATTTGTAATATACACCCTCACCTACTCCCTAAAGAAGGTAAAAATTGAACCATTGTTTGTAGCAGTTGGTGATGCTACATTTTCACTTGCTTGCTATAGTGGTTTTTTAAATTTAAAGTTTAGAAGAAAAATTCTTGCAGCGTAGTGACAGAATGCCTGTAGCTTAATTCCTTTTAAATGTAAAAACAGCTCATGACATGAATGCAATTCACCCTCTTAACATTCTCTTGTACAGTGCTCTCTCAAATCCCTTTGCTTCCAATGTACTTTCAACCCCATTATAAATGCCGTAAGGTCCAATTTGATAATACTCATAAGCCAGAATGCTCTGAACCACTTGAAAATAATCAGAGTGGTCTGCAAATTAACAAATACATGAGACATATCTCTTTCTTCTTAAGCTTACTTGTAATTTCATATTAAATTAATAGTTCCAGTGTTGGGTATTCTATCTACAAGTTAAAGACTAATTTTTGGCAGACCTTTTCTAATGGCTAGTGCCAAAGTGTGCACTTTGAGACAAAAATGCATTTGGAAGGCTGGTATCTGTTCATCATTTTTCCTTGCGAGGAGTTACTGTAGGACAATGAAAGGAAAGATATAAAAACAGATAGATAGCAGATGCACCTATGGCCATGGGACATTGTGAAACTTGGATACAAGTTTTAAAATAAAAAGCCCAACCTCATGTGCTAGTTTTTTTCTGCATGATTTAGAGGTATATCTATAGCTGGGTGACTCTTGCTGGATAATTTTCATATTGGATAGCTGTGTGAAGAGCTAATTTGCATCTGGAGCATGTCATTAAAATTGCTTCTCTTTTTTCCAGCCCCTCAATCTTGGCTGAAAGATGAGACTTTGCCAAAAAGGATAGGTATGTTCTGAACAAAATAGCACACGATCGATAATGTCTTGAAAAACAGTGTGAGATTTTTACATTACAAAGAAATATAATAGCTATATCTGTGCACTTGAGACTGTGTGCGCATTGGTAAAGAGTAGGGGTATTAAACTGCATAGAGATTTTTGTTAATAGTATACATGTTTCTACTGAGTCATAGCTGATTAGAGGCTCCATTCTGTAGCTGATGCTCAAACAAAACTGTTGATTCCAGTCTGCAGGATCATGCAAGTTGATTTAAAGACTATTTAAATTACAGATGCAGATATTCTCTAAACCAGCTTGCAAGTCAAAGAGAGGCTTTACAGGGCCTTTGAGGCATTAGCATAAGAACAGTGGTGCAGTGTAATGCCTACATGTTAACATGTATGATCTGCATATTCATATGTGCACATTTCTTAGCCTAGCAACATTACACAACTTCAGAGATTATTCCATCATCTGACAAGAACAATTTGCATTCAAGAACAATCTGCATTGAAGATATTTACAATGGAGCTTGTTCAGTAAAAATACTGGCGTGAAATAGCCCAGGTTTTGCCATTTATGTGTGTTCAGTTTGGAGTCATTCTGAAGGGATGTAGGTGTAGCCATATTTTTTGTACAGTTAGGCAATTCCCTTTTCCCCCTGAAAGCTGAATTTAGAGAACATAAGATCTTCCATAAAAATGTCTGCAGAGCAGTTCATGATCTCTATCAACTTTATCAGTGTTCTGTTTTATGGGCAAATCAGTTGTAAGTTTGCATTATCAAAATATGTGAGTTGTTTGTATCTATAAATGCATCTCTGAAAAAAATATCACACATGAGGTAGTGGTTTAAAACCTTATATTTATGTAAGGCTCCAGGTTAGGTCATTGGTAGAGGGGATCAAATGACAGACCTCTGGCTCTTAATGCACAAGCCTTTACTAACTAATCTAAAATAAGCAGCTTTTTTAGCCAAGGCTATAGTAAACTTAGAAGTTGGTGCTGCTTGGGTTAGTCACTACTTCTTTTTGAAGTTTGCTTGTTTTGCAGTTTTGGAGGAACTTACACATTATGCCTTCCTTAGACCTGGGGTTGGGACATCTCTGGTCTTTGTGTCATATTTTCCCACAGCTGAAACATGTCAGTGGGTGCTGTTTCTCAGAAAAAGGTGGCCTCCTCTGTGTGTCTGGCTGTGGCTGAATTGGAACAAACTGTCTAGGTTGGATATTTCCCTTCTTCCAGACCAACTGGGAGAAGGAAAATTTATTTTGTGCTATTAGGTGCACAAGCCACCTATGCTTCAGGTTCCTCAATTGCTTTGGTGTATTCTCTGATGGTCAGTGTCTCTTCATAGAGAGAAAAGGTGGGTGAGGCAATGCAACTTCTGTTAGTCCAATGAAAGACATTGTTTCACCCACCTTGTGTCTCTAATATCCTGGGGCTAACATGATTATAAAAAAAACCGCATGTTGTCTCTTCATGACTTCTTTGGATACATTTGCCTTGGGCTGAGATATAGGTGCCAACAAAAGCCTTCCTCACTAACTTTTTGCTTTCTGACTTTCTTTAATAGTGCCGGGAAAGGGAGCGAGTGTTCCAACCTCTCTTTCAAGGATAGGTTAAAAAGTAAAAGAATGGTTCTCAACGATACCTGAGAGATCTGGGCACAGTTCATTCTTTCTGGAGGTGTAGCTTTTTTTCAGAGTCACCCTTATTGACAATTTCTTCTGCTTAGACAGGGACTTTGCCTCCTTTTTTCCCTCTCAGATGCTTTTCTCAAAAGTTCATAGTCTTGTTACTCACCATTGTTCATTAGGTGCTCTTTAATACAACTAGGTGGTAATGTACAATGGCATCAAAATTGTTGATTCTGAGTGCTTATACCACATCAGATCTTGAACCTTTTAATTCCTTTGCCACCTCTTCCTCTTTTCTCCACTCTTGGACTATCTGCATGGCCCGCACCATCCAGCTCTTAAAATCCTCTTTCTTTTAAGAAGTCCTGAAAAGGTCCTCAATAATCTACAGCACCTATCATCACAGGTAGATGAACTGCACTTCTCCGATTTGCTCATTAGCTGCAACAAGCTGTTGGGCGTGGATAAAGGGGGAACATCCATTGACATCAAGTATTTCAATTATCTGAAGGTCTTTACAGTTCTTATTGGCACACAAAAGAGCTCGGCATTCAAGTCCATAGGTGTAGGACTATCTGGTATTTAGTATTGCTCATCTCCACAGTGACAATTTTTGACCTGCTAGCATCTCTTTTGGCACTTGCTTTTGGAATGCACTCTGGAAGCCTGGCTGCAGCCTTCTCTCTTTTCTCCTCAGGGTTCTGGGGTCAGTGCCGGTCTTAAAACATAATATCAAAATAAACACAAGTGTTCTTACAAAGTGTCCACACTAAGGACAGTAAGATCATACTTGTGGTGGTCTAGTCTGGATTTCAATGTGCTGTTGGGCTGGAAGCTTGACCATGACACTGTCCACTGTTTCCTGGGGATCTGGTCTCTTAATACAAGAGCCTCTGTTGTCATAGGTAAAAGATCCAAAAATCTTGGCTAATCTTGTAGAAGGATCATCAATCTCTAGCTTCAGAGGGGTAGCCGAGTTAGTCTGTAACAGGAAAAACTTAAAAAACAACAAATAGTCTAGTAGCACCTTAAAGACTAACAAAACATGCAGAAGGTATCGTGAGCTTTCGTGGGCACAACCCACTTCTTCAGATGACAGGCGTGTTGGAAGTCCCTATCCAAGAATAAATAAAGGAAGGGGGCGGGGTGGAAGAAGGAAAAAAATGGAGGGGAGGAAGAAAAAAAGACAGTGAGTAGAGACTAACTCAGCCATCAATCTCTAGTTAGTCCTAGCCACCAGTAGAGGAGGACAGATCATCAAACCAAACAGACAGGGATTACATTTATTAGTATTTGATATTTGTATTGCATACTACCTGGAGACCCCAACTGAAATCTGGGTTCCACTGTGCTAGTTACTCTGCAAATGCATGGTAAGAGATAATCCTTGCCCTTATAATCTTTTAGTCTATTTAGACAAGACAGACATTATGGGTGAAAAGAAATCCTATTATCCCCGTTTTACAGATGGGGAGATTGGCAACCAGATTTTCCAGAGCTCATTATGTGCAACTGAGGCAAGATTTTCAAAAAAGAGCTGAACTACCAAAAAAGATCAAAATTAATGGCCAGGTTTTCCACAATTGAGCAGGTTGGATACTGAGAGATTTTGAAAATTTAGCCATAATTTTCACAATGAACACTGCTGGGTATTGACCATCTTTCATAATCTAGCTTTTATGTCAGTCCTTACATGGGGGTGAGTATTTTAGAAAAATCTTGTGCTAATTACAGATGCTGTGTACTTGAACAAACTGATCATGAGTGAAATGACGTAGGACACATAGGAAGTTGGTGGCAGAGTTGGGAACTAACTCCATATTTCCAAATTCCTAGTCCAGTGCTTTCACAACTAGGGCTTCCTTCCTCCCTGTTTTCCCAAACGTGACAATTTCTCCTCTTTTTTAGCATAATCACTTGATGGTTAAAGATTTTTTTCTTTTGAGGCTGAGGATTCTGTCCATTAACATAGTTTAAAGAATAGTATATTTAATAATAAGTGCAGTTTTGGCTTCCTAATCTTTGTGTCTTGTCACTTCTGTTTGTGTGGGTTTGACATATCTTCATTTATATTTAAATTGCACATGTTCTTTTTCGAGGCAAGTAAGAATGGTTGTTAGAGGACCTGATCTAGCAACATATACTTATGCAATAAAGATTGCAGAATTGGACCCAAAATGTAAAAAAGTGAAACTTTTAGCTTTCTTTAAAAAAAAATCAAATATTTATGGACTTAGATTTGAGGAAAATAAAGTTTCTAGGATCCAGATTGCACTGTGAATTAGCTATTCATAAAAGAAATTGATGACCTGAGGGATTTTCTAGACAAGCAATATAAAGTATTATTTTTCCTTATATAAATAGCTTGTTAGGCTTTTAAAATGTCAAAGTGGTGAAAGTTCTCCAAATTGGAAATACTGTAAAAGACATTGGCCATTTATCTTGAAAGTATAAGTAATCTTGTTTCATTAGGCAGAGGTTGGTTAAGAAAACATGTCTGCTCCTTGTTTGACTTTTTGTTGTTTCAAAGCAAAAATGATAGTTTTGGAAATAAAAGGCATGACTTAAAAAACCTCAAAACTCATTGTATTTTCCTCCTTTTGCTGCTACATATATGATTCGACACTAAACCGCTAGTAGTTTCCTGTCAAAAATATAATGAGCAACTGGTCATATATTCTGTTCTCTACAGGCTAATGGTGCAGGTCTCCCAGGAACCTTTTCTATTTATCTAATCAATTTATGGTACTTATATGGCTCCCATTACTGTAGTATCTGAGTGCCTCACAACCCCTAATGCGTTTGTCATCACGACGCCTATGTTGTACAAATGGGGAATTAAAGTGCAGAGACTTTTGGCCGATATCATCAAAGGTACATAAGCACCAAACAAAACAAAATTCAGTGGCTTAACTGGCTCAAGATGAGACAGAAAGTCTCTGTAGCAGATAATTGAATGTATGGCTCCAGGGCAGGGGTGAAAGTAGACACTGGAACTTAACCATGTACCCTGTACTGGGCCTAAGGATGTTAAATTGCAGTTAGCTGGCTAATCGTGTTGTCAATACAATTTGTATCCACTACACGATTAGTTGATAAGGACCTGTCTGCAGAGCCGCAGTGGAGTTAGCTGCAGGAGCTTGCTCGAGCTGAGACTGAGCAGTCCTGGCTCATGCTGACTCGGAAGCCATCTTCATTTTAAATATAGTAAGAGCCACCAGGCTCTTGCTACATTTAAAATGCAGAGGTACAGCATCCCAAACCAGCACAAGCTCACACTGAGTCCAGCAGCCCCTGTTTGCGGTGGGGGGAAGCAAGTAGTCGATACTCTAATCGACTAGTTGACTACTTGACTAGTCAACTACTCGCTAACATCCCTAACTGGGCCTGGCATTTTTAGTAAGGGGGTTACCTTGGGGCACAGGAAGGGGTGGTTCTGGGCTCCTGGACAGGGTAGGACCTAGGGCAGAAGGGGTGGGCTAGGAGCAGACTCCCCCAGCCCCAGCAAGTTCTTCACAGCTAGTGGCTGGGAGCCATGGGGGAGCAGCTGTGGTATTCGGGAGCCCCAGAACTCTGGCAGTAGTTGAAAGGCCCCATGTTGGCCAGGAGCTCTCATCCCTTTCAAATGGTCAGGCCCTTAGGCAACTTCCCCTTTTGCTCCCCCTATCAGTGGCCCCGACAGTAGGTTTTTGCAGGGCTTCTGATAGTGGGGGAACAAAATGTTGGCTGTGTGTGGGCCAGTATGGGGGCTGGTTCTTACTGGTGCACTGCACTGGCCTGAACCAACCCACTTTCACCTCTATCAGGCTAGCATTCTAGTCACTGGATAATCATTCTTCTTTCTCATCATTTATTGTCTTTGAAAAAGTACCTTTGGATTTGTGAATGTTAAAGATGAAAATGATGGTGGGGAGACACCATAAAGCCATGGTTCTTTTTTTTTAATCATTGCATGTTCTTTTCTCATCTTCAGTGTCAGTGGAATATTGTGCAACCAACTTATTGAACTGAATGCTTTGATAGTCAAACTTCTTGGCTTTCAAATAACTGGTTAATTTCAACTTTTTTTTTGTCAGACACCACAGTTATATGTATTTTGAACTTACTCTTTCTTGACCACCAAGGACTACAAAAGAACTACAGGTCTAAATTTTACCAAGACATTCCATTAGCTATTTGGCAATGAAGAGAGGGAGAGTTCTTCAGATCTGTTTTTTACTAGATGATTGATTCAAGAATATTTCAGATTTAATGTTCAGTTTGTCCTATATTAAAATAACTGTGTCTCCATTGAGTGTAGTCAAAACTAGAGAAGAGCCAGATAACCTACTTTATCTTAATTCGTAAAACCCAAACATTTCTTTGATTCATTGAATGACATCATGCACTGTAATTGCAGTAAGTTACTTGCTGTAACTGTCCAGAAACATCTAGTCTCCACATCTGAAAGATAAACTGCTTTGAAGTAGGGATGTTAAGGGCTAGTTGACTAGTTGATTTCTCCCCCTCCCCCTTGCTGCCTCTATCAAACAATGTATGAATGGCATTGCCTTTCTTTGCTCCAAGATGACTGTAAAAACAGCCTGGAGGAAGTTTTAAATTTATGTGAGCGCTTAACAAGTCTGCTGAAGAAATCATGGAACCAGGTACATTTCCCCTAAGTGCTAGCACTACAAGGGGCGAGGGGAGGGAAGTCTATCATTAGTCTGTTGTATTAATATCTGCCAGACTAGTGCTTTGTATGGGTCAGTTGTACAACCTGGTATGTGTGAAATCTTAAGTGTCTTAGGGTATGTCTACACTACAAAGTTAATTCGAACTAACAGCCGTTAGTTCGAATTAACTTTCATAGGGGCTACACATGCAAACCGCTATTTCGAATTTAATTCGAAATAGCGGAGCGCTTAATTTGAACTAGGTAAACCTCATTCTACGAGGAGTAACGCCTAGTTTGAATTAAGTAGTTCGAATTAAGGGCTGTGTAGCCACTTAATTCGAACTAGTTGGAGGCTAGCCCTTCCCAGGTTGCCCTGGTGGCCACTCTGGGCCAAACCAGGGAAACACTTCTGCCCCCCTCCCGGCCCCGGAGCCCTTAAAGGGCCACGGTCTGGCTACGGTGCCCGTGCCAGTTGCAAGCCTGCCAGTACCCAGCCAGCAGACCCTGCACCTGGCACGGCAGGAGCCAGCCACCCGCTGCCACCTAGCCCTCCGCCTCTTCTCAGGACCAGGCTGGCGGCTCACAGGAGCCTGCCCGGGGCTGCAAGAGGCGGGGACCTGCCTGGTCTACTGCAGAGATTGTGGACCTCATCGAGGTTTGGGGGAGGCCTCCAACATCCCTGATCTCCGCACTAGCCACAGGAAAGCGGCTGTCTACAGCCGCATGGCTGCCAGCCTGGCCACCAGAGGCCACATGCGGACCCAGGAGCAGGTTTGCATGAAAATCAAGTTGGTCCAGTGAGACCCCCGACCCTGAGCCCTGAGCTTAGAACATAAGAACGGCCGTACTGGGTCAGACCAAAGGTCCATCTAGCCCAGTAGCCTGTCTGCCGACAGCGGCCACCACCAGGTACCCCAGAGGGGTCGGACCGAAGACAATGACCAAGTGATTTGTCTCCTGCCATCCATCTCCAGCCTTCCACAAACAGAAGCCAGGGACACCATTCCTACCCCCTGGCTAATAGCACTCCATGGACCCAACCTCCATGAATTTATCTAACTTCTCTTTAAACTCGGTTATAGTTCTAGCCTTCACAGCCTCCTGTGGCAAGGAGTTCCACAGGTTGACTATGTGCTGTGTGAAGAAGAACTTTCGCTTATTAGTTTGAAGCCTGCTACTCATTCATTTCATTTGGTGTCCTCTAGTCCTTATATTATGGGAACTAATGAAGAACTTTTCTTTATGCACCCTCTCCACACCACTCATGCTTTTATAGACCTCTATCATATCCCCCCTCAGTCTCCTCTTTTCTAAGCTGAAAAGTCCCAGTCTCTTTAGCCTCTCTTCATATGGGACCAGTTCCAAACCCCTAATCATTTTAGCTGCCCTTTTCTGAACCCTTTCCAAGGCCAAAATATCTTTTTTGAGGTTAGGAGACCACATCTGTACACAGTACTGAAGATATGGCGTACTATAGTTTTATACTTCCCCTCCTCCTCCTTCCCCTGCCTTCCCCCTTCCAGCTCCCTCCTCCCAGGTTTCCCCCTCCCCTCTCTCTTCCCCTCTCCTTTTCCCAGTCTCCCCAGAGATTAATCCTCCCCCCCCCCAGTTTTGTTAAATAAAGAGAGTTTCTATTTTTGAACACATGTCCTTTATTTTTTACATCAGGAAAGGGGGGGCTAAGGAGGGGTAAGTAAAAGGAGGTGAGGGAGGAATGGGGCACGAGCCCCCGATGGGGAGGACTGGGGTGGCTCTGCGGGCTCCTCGGGGTGGAAGCTCTCCTGCAGGGCCTCCTGGATCCTCACAGCCCCCCGATTGGCCCCCCCCGGATGGCAGCCTGCGGCAAGTGCAGCCGGGCTGATGGCCAAGTGCTGTGATGTGCCGAGTGCGGGCACTCAGGGCACTCCAAGACAGGACGGCTTTGCTGTCCCTCATCGAGGTAGACAAGCAAGCGGGGAACCCTGAGAACTGTCTATCCGGGGTGGGGGTTGGGTCCCTTTAAGTACAGCCCTCGGCTAGCCTGAGGCAGCAGCTCCACGCTCTAAGTCCTAACCTGATGCCCTGCTGGCACTGGTTCCAGCCAGCCTCAACTTCGGTTCAGGGTCCACTCAGTGTGGACATGCTAGTTCGAATTAGCAAAACGCTAATTCGAATTAGTTTTTAGGTCTAGATGCACTAATTCGAATTAGCTTATTTCGAATTAACTAATTTGAATTAAGTTAGTTCGAATTAGTGCTGTAGTGTAGACATACCCTTAGAGCCTCCAGAGCCTGGGATGTAATTAAATACGTAGCCCGTCTCCTGGACCGCCCTTAGTTTCCAAAAATAATGAAGTATACTTATTCCTCCCTCTGACATGACTCACCTTAAGCCTGCTGGGCCCTCAGATCTTTGATTCTTCTCTCCTTCAATCAGCGTGTAAGTGAGCTGCTGCATCTCTTCGTTAAAAGCAAGACATAGCCATTCCCCCTCCCCTGAATGCTGTGACTGTCCAGGGTCAGTGCACATCTGGGGGGGGTCCTAGCAATATGCCAGCTATCTGTGGCCTGCATTTGATTCCTCTGGCTTGTCAGTGCAGTCCCTAGCATGGTAACTCCTCCTTTCTGGCCTGGCCCCCATAATCCCTGTGTTTTTGGCACACAGGTTGGACCAAACTTTGAAACTCTCTAAGGGACTTTTTCTTTTCTGAATCCTCCTGATAGGCTCCTACTAAATTTCACCACACCAATTTCACCATATTTGCATTTGTTATTTCCCCACTCCTGAGGGAGCTACTACTAAAAAAAAAAAAGTACAATTTTGAGAAATTTGACACATGAAATTCTGCCATGCAAGCACCTCTGTGTACTGGTACATGGACCTCAGTATCGTGGTTACGCAAGGGTAACCGATGCCATGATTTGGCCCATAAAATCTTTTACAGGTGAAGCTGACAGAGAAGGAATGAACCCAAGCTGACTCTTGGCCCAGACTGAATTTTTCAGAGTTGGATATTTGTGTTTTCTTTTGTTTTTTAAAAATGTCATCTTCACCAAGCACATTTGATATGGAAATTGTTCAGAGACAATAAACATGGACCCCACCAATGGAATTTTTTTACTTACCAGAGCAAAATATACCATGTCAAATATATCACCATCTCCTCCCCACACATTGGGTACATTTTGTCTACTTAAATTGTAAATTATTTGGGGAAGAGACCAGATAAACTTGATGTATGTGAAACACCTAGCACACTATTGGGTACTGTATATATTTCCTCCAGACCAGTGGTGACTAAGGCCTTTTCTACAAGGATGTTTAGTCTGTGGCAAACTGGGGTGAAAAACTACCTCTTACTAACCTGTTGCATCCCAAATGTTTATACAGATAACCTCCCATTATTGTAATCCATGTTATACAGTGGAGAAATTGAGTGACAAACTTCCCCAAAACCATACATTTACTCACTGTAATACAGAGGATTAGAATTCACAAGCTGCTTTGCTCTGAGCCCCACACTGAATCCAGTAAATAACGCTGCCCTTTCATTAAGGTTGAAATATAACTTTAGCTAACTGTCCTACCACTGATTAAATATGTATTTAGGAAACTTGTTCTCTTCCACAACTGGTTTGATTTATGTCAAGAATTTTACCACGTTATATTATAGAGGAAGAGAGTGGGGAGCTGAGATGGTCCATAATTTATACCCACAGAAACTAATCACCATTTATTTCTTTAAAACTTTTATAGTATTAGATTTGAGCTTGGGGAAAATGTACTAATACTGAAATTTTCTCAAGTATTATTTGTTCTTAAAAATTAACACACAGATCATCAAATTCTACTAAAATATGTAGGACTTATTTGTGTATTTTCAAATAATCTTGCTCATGAAAGTTTTTCCTCTCTGTAAAAACTTCAGTTTTGCCACAATGGCTCCCTAACGGTACCTTTATTCTGCACTATAAAAGTGATCTCTCCCTTTTGGTGCCTTTCTGATCTGTAGGTCACTGGATTTAAATTCAAAGGCAGAGTTCCTCTGGTTTTGGTGGGCAGAAGGCTATTTTATGCATTCTTCTCCCACTGCATTTCTCACATGCTTGTTGCTTAGGCTGATTTTTCTTTACTGTTGCCCCTGTTCTGAGGGTGGACTTCAGAGAAGGGCACTGAGTCTAAAGCCACTGTAAGTATTGTGGTGATTGCAGTGTCTCAAATATTGTTCTGGTGGGCAGTGTCCCTCCTCAGAACACCAAAGGCAATAAGTGGATTTGGCTGAGACACAGGAATATCTTGTAGTGCTGGTTGCGTCTGTGGTCTATCTTTACCCATTAAAGCATAGGGCTTAGTATCTGTAGTCTCTTGGTTCAAATGTTGAAGCTGCAAGGAAAACCTTGCAATGTCTAAAGGTATTGAGATATTTTCACAGTAGGTGCCTCCCTTACACAGGGGGAGGTTTTGTCTTCCAGTATATTTCAATGGAGTGACAGTGATTTACACCAGTTGAGGATCTGACCTGGAATGTATAAAAACTAGAGATGGTTTTGAGAAGGTTGGTCTGGTTGTGGAATTTTTTTAAATGTTCATTATCAGGTTTTGGTTTCGCAAAACCAAATTCCAGACAGCAGTGGACTAGCCTTGGGTTCCATTTTATCTCATTTGCCAGAGTTTGAAAATTCTGATTTTGACCATTCTGTACCAGTTACATCGTGGTAAGGACAAGACCGATTTATTTTATACGCTATTGATTCTCCCATTTTTTTTCCTTTTGGAACAGAGCAAGAGAGGGTTTAAGGGCAATCCTAAATATTGAGTTAGCTAGTGACCTTGGAACGTTTGTAGCTGCCACCTTTCATGTATTAGTAAATTACATTAGTTGTTGGTATTGAAATTCAATGTGACTGCCAATTTCCAGTAACAATTGCCAAATTGTTAATTTCCTGGCATTTCTCAGTAGTTAGCATAACTAAATTATGTGGCATTCTTGGTTTCTTGTATCAATCCAGAAGAGTTAATTGCTCTTTTGATAATATTGGGTAATTATTTTTTTAAAAGCCTTGCTTTTTTGTCATATATGACTTTAAAATAGAGTAGGTTTCTGAATCTCTTTTGGGTTCAGGTGATCCTCTATGCATGTGGTTTGTTCCTTTTTGTAACTCTTGATTCTGTTCTCTTGGGCTTCCATTGTTCCTTTAAGGTGTGTCTACACAGTGGTGCTAGCTCAAAATAAGCTACACAAATTGTGTAGCTTATTTTGAGATCTGTTTGGAAATTTGGTGCTGTGTAATCAGTGCCAAATTTCCAAATAGACTGCTATTTTGAAAAGTCCCTTTATCGTCATTGAACGAGGTTTACCAGGACGTCGGAATAGCAAGCCTGTTATTTCAATTGCATTTCGAAATAATGGATGTGCTGTTAAGACATGGAAAACATTATTTTGGGATACCAGACATATCCCAAAATAGCACCACTGTCTAGACATACCCTTAGGGTATGTCTAGACTACAGGGTTTTTTCGAAAAAAGTGGCCTTTTTTAAAAAAAAAAAAAAAAAAAGTTTCCTGTGTCTAGACTGCTGCTTTGTTCTTTCGAAAGTAAATCAAAAGAATGTGGCAGTTTTTTCGACCGCGGAAAACCTCTTTTTACGAGGAAGAACGCCTTCTTTCAAAAGTACTCTTTCGAAAAAAGGCGCTATGTAATGCAAACTGTGCTTTTTCAAAAGAGAGCATCCAGACTGCTTGGGTACTCTCTTTTGAAAAAGCAGCTTGCTTTTTTGAAAGTACTGGTTGTAGTCTAGATGCTCTTTTTTGAAAGAGGCTTGCAGTCTAGATGTAGCCTGAGAGACAAATACAGCCACTTTCCAAGTTACGAACAAGTTATGGACAAACACTTGGTCCGTAACTCGAACTGTTCATAACTCGGATCCCATTGAGTTACACGCGACCATGCTGTTCGTAAGTGCGGGTCGCATTCATAACTCGGGGACCACCTTTACGACCGCTCCTTGGGAGCATTGGTCGTAAGTGCCAACGGTCATAACTCGACCGTTCGCAACTCGGGGAGCGGCTGTATTGTAAAGGCTAAAAATAAAATTTTGTAATTTAACAGTAAAAATCCAAACCAAAACACCTTAGAGTTCAGTTAACTTTAAATATAATGGAAAGAATTAGTTTCAGTATTGAAATACAGAAAAATAACTATTTGCATTTTCATTTAGTTTCTAATAATAGTATTACTCCCCATCCTTGTTTAACCGCTTGCCTGTTTTTCTTACTAGTGAGAGGAGAAAAGACAATATGTCTTGGTAAATATTTATTCTGACCTACCTGTACATTATAGGGTGAGGGATCTTCAATGATTTAGCACTGCTATTTCAGTGTGTGAGTCCTTATTGCAGCCAGTGGAGGGCAGTGTAACATTGTCAGATCATTTACAATGAATGAAAATTCATGGAAAACTTAATACAGTTGCATTCAAAATATTTGGGCCTTTTCTTAAGCATACTTCCAAAGCACTGTATCACTTGCTGCACCAATCTCTCTTCCTCACACCAAATGATTCAGAACACAGCCAGACTGCTGATCTCTCATGCCTTCAAGAAATATAGAGAAGGCAGGCTGCATGAGATGTGTCTTTTCCTGCTGTGTGTAGTCCATTGGCTGCTGGTGTAACCCATACATCTTTTGGGTGTAGTGTACTGTCCCATCTAGTGGCACTGAGGGGATGAGTGATTTTTTGTTAGGCTTTTTGTGGTAGGGCCACATATATTCAGTCAGTTTGCACCAGGGAATTTGCTGTGGAATTCACCCTCTGGTCACAGAATTGTACTTCAGAACCTGAACATGTATTCATACTTTAAATATTATATTTCTAGCCTTTATGATCACAAACCATGATTAAAACATAAACAGGCATGGACTATTAGATGGTCACAATGTGGTCTCCTGAAACTGGCCTTTTCTGGGAACTTTTCAGTGGCACCATGACAGGCATTTTGCATATCCATCTCCTCTCTCTGTTTCAGAGGGGTAGCCGTGTTAGTCTGTATCTCGAAAAATAATGAGGAGTTCTAAGGCACCTTAAAGACTAACAGATTTATTTAGTCATAAGCGTTGTGGGTAAAAAACACTTTGTCAGATGCATCCTCTCTCTGATTTACTCTCCTTTCGTACACAGTTGCTACACACACTGGAGTGCTGGTGCCTGTGCTCAGAGGGAGCCACCGCAGTCCCCTTTGTTTAGAAGAGATCAGTGCCACTTTAGGTAGCCCCTGCATAAATTCTTCTACTTCCCAAGGGTGTGCCCCACAAAACAGATGGAACAACTATGCCCCTAACATGCATCTGCTTTCACTTTTACTGAGGAAGAGAAAGGGGTTGAGTTAGCCCTCTGCAGTATAAAACAGTCAAGAGAGATTAATTGCTTCGGGCTGAAACTAATGGGATGAAAATGAAGCAAAATCAGCTTTTGTTGTTTTGCAATGTAAATTTTTCTGACAGTAAGATTTTATCAGATTGTGGAGCAGTCCCCAAAGGGAAGCAGTTAAAGTCTCTGTTGGCTAAGACATTAATAACTGGAGTGGAAAAACTCCTTGAGTCCTCATTGGGAATGATCCTAAACTCACAGGGAGATGAATCAGGTGACTGTTATAAAGCATGATATTTAACCAGCCTTTATATTGATGTTCAATACTTTTTAATAAGAAAGAGAGCAAAGCTCATTAGCAGTGTGAAACTAAGCAGCTCTGCATTAAGGGTTGATGGGAAATAAAATGGCATTGACTTTAAACTGCATGCTCCATGCTTGATAGATAAGGTGACATACATCTTTTGTATGTGAAGGTTAGTTCTCTCCCTGAGTTGGGAGACATAGACACACACACACACGTGCACGCACGATTTCTTAAATAAAAATCACTAATACTGTAGTATGTATGTATGTGCACACACACACACGATTTCTTAAATTACATATAACCAGCACAGTTGAAATAAGGACCTCAATTCATGAGACCCATTAGCCTGTAATCATCAGACTTATCGTAAGGTAACCTCGCCAAAATACTTTGATGCTTTCCATTGAGTCTTGAGTTGTGAGGGGAAGAGTTGTGACACTTTCTCACATTCCTGAAGCAGCATTATTAGTCGTGTCAGAAAAGACTGCAGGTTCATTTTTCTAAGACCATGTTGTAAATATACCTGCATGGCTCTGTGTAGGCACATACTGGCTGACTGGTCAGCTCTGAAAACATCATTCTGCAAAGGTAGGTATCTTCTAGTTAAGAGTAAGGTATCCCAACTCATGTTGAATAGCTGAAGCCAGTGGAGCTACTTTTGAAGTAAGGGGATTCCTAACTGAAGGATATCAGACTCTGGCTGTAAATCATGTTTTTAAAACAGTGATTTTGTTTCTATTTTCTGTTGTCTTGCCATATTGATAGCTGAATCATATACATAATAAAAATAATACATGGATTGTTTCTTTAAATTTGTCAGAATAAAGAGAAAACCCTTCAGAACAGAATACAATTATCTTATTTGTGCCATAAACTATGCTATTGCTTACAGGTATGTTCCTGATACCTCCTTGCATGGTTGTTAGCCCTGGTCAGCAGGAGCCAAGGCTTGTACTTTAAACTCCTCTTCTTTACATATATTTTTTCCACATCTGCTGCTGCTGCCTGCATATGTCTTTTGTTGTTATGTGATAGTGAATAGCCATTTGTACAGCTATAACACAAAAACTGAATCTTGGTTTGGCTGACAGGTGTAGATGAGTTATAATGCTGCAGCTAGTACATTTTCCACTTTATATGACATTTTATACATCTTGAAAGAAACCTAACAGGCCCGGGGGGTGGAATGCCACATCTGAGTCTGTCAGCTAGCTATGTTTCCTGCCAGTTCCTCTTCTCTAACAGGGTCAGCACATTTTTTCACTGGTCTTGAGTGATACTATCTTCACTTTAATTATTCAAGTACTGTGGGTACAATGAACAAATTTTCTTATATCTTCGTGCTAGTAGGTAAGATAATAGTTCTAATAGTATTCCTCATTATATTGCATGTGTAGAGAACAGCTAAATAAATCAGATGTCTTTCCCACTAGTAAAAGAAAGGTAAAATAAAACATAGCGCCTATCAGCTGCTATAAAATATGGTAGAACATTCATTGTGATCAGCTGTTATTCCTTAAGAATAGGTTAAGTTGGGAACCTTCTCCAGGGCGTAAAACAACAGTGTTTTCAAAGGAGATGTGAGGTCTGGTGAAGAAAACTACATTGAGTTTTGGTTCCAGTATGAGAATCCACTGTGGAGTTCGGATTTTGATTTATTTTTCATTCTCCGTATTTACTTCCTTTAAGAAAGAAATTTCAAATTTTTGGTTATATTTTTGAATTTTGACAAAAATATGAAATGTGGAAAATGTTGAAAACATTCACTTGGTATAACCTTGGTATGCAACCTTATGTTTCTAAGTCCTTGCAATAGTCTCACTCTGGCCTCTGGGGTCCAAAGATTCCTCATCGCAGTCTTTTAAAGTGGCATTTTCATTTACCTCTGGAAAAACGCCTTTGGTAAATAAGGCACAAGCACCCTCAGGAGACTGCTGCTTAGCTTTGGTTTAGACTTTATTAATCACAGTCCATAATAATGCACATTTTCATATGTAGATTATATGCTTTCTGGGTCAGGGACTGTCTCTTTGTTCTCTGTTTGTAAAGCCTCTAACACAATGAAGTTCTGGTCCATGAGTAGGGCTCCTAGGTGGTCTGATACTATAAATAATAAATATTTACTACTACCATAGTCACTACAGTCTCCAATCACTTTCACTCCATGTTTTCAAAGCTATGTTGCCTCAGTTAGATGCATATTGGATTACCCAAGAATGTATGAAAAGACATGATTTACAAAGGATTCTAAATCTGTGATACTGGAGATGCATTTTGTTCCATGAAATAGTTACACCAGCATCTCCTCCTAACTGGTAAACAATTCACCTAGTTTAAGACACTTCAGGTGCTCCATAAGATTTCATAATGAGTTGAGCAGATAATGGAAGGTGCAATCTAAATGCTTGAATATTCGTGAAACTCTTTCTTTTGGAAATTATTTGAGTAATGGATTTTTTAATGGCTCTTAATATAAGTTACTAAGCTCTGTGCTTGCGCTTCTCTTTTCACTATACTAACCCCTTTCCATGTGCTCCTTATTTATGTGCACCTGTGTCCCAATTAAATCTTCATTAAGGAATACACCTGCAGAAGCTTTACTTGGTCTCATTGCACTCAGGATATTAAATTATGTATATTGCATGCTTTCATACACCACTTTTATTCTAGACTTCCAGGAGAAACTTAGGAACACAGAAAGCCACCATGGCCAAAATTGTTAACTAGACTTTGAGATTCAAGCAAGTTTGTTTAAGTTTTGGGCAGGCTCTGATTTTATCCAACTCTGTTCACTCCCCCCTTGTAATAACTGCAAGTGAGAAATCTACAAAGATGGTCTCTAAACAACTTTGGGATGACTTCTTCATTGAAACACTCAAAGATTTCCTTCACCACAGGGCATCTATTTAACGTAGCAAGTGTCTATAAAAGTCTCCACACATGATGAGGCTGCTTATAGGAAACCAGCTATTCATTTTATTGTAGTGCTCAAGGAACATAAATCTACTACTTCTGCAGTTAACACCTTAAATAAGTCATATATGTGTGTGTGTGTATGTATGTATGCATATATATACATACATACACACACACACACTGCAGAAGAACATATGCCTCAATGCCCAATGGTATAACTAGCGGTCTCTGTACAGTAGAAGCCCAGAACTGAAGGCTGGAATATGGAATCTGAATTGCTCCTTGTGTTAAAAAAAAAAAATCCATTACTCTTGGTCATCAGTGAGGCCACTGACAGCCCAGAATGGGGAAGTTCAAGTTATGTTGCATGATAGCAGCTAGATTCTGGCTCTAAAAGACATCTGTAGTTGTGATTACTGGCATATGCTTATATTAGCACAGACAGAAATATTCTATTCTTTTTTATTTATATATGTGTATTTTCTATCTCTAGCACACACATTTGTGTATGTATCTATATATCTTATTTTGATAATGTGTGTGTGTGTGTGTATATATATATCTTAAAATAATCCTTTATATGTAATCCCTTTATATGTATCCCACATTTGGGTGTGTGTGTGGCAGGCCATGAATACCTGCAAGCCCTTGATGCTGTTCCCCAGAGGAGGTGCCGGAGCCAGGCAATGGTGCTCAGGGGCTGGATTAAAAGCTCTGATGGGCCAGATGCAGCCAGCAAGCCATGGTTTGCCCATCCGTGAACTGTTGTAGGCTACTCAGGGAAGAGACTGGTATTCACCTTTTTATAATGTTAGCTACATTCATAAAATACCAGATCTGTGTTCAGGAAAAAAACTCCTCTGAATTCCAGTAACCGCTTTTCTGTAATCATTAGATCCATTCCTGCTGTCAAATTGGAGCCTAGCTTTTATCATTCTCCCTGGGCAGAATAGCACAACACATAAGCACTTGACCTCCCTATAAAAACTGGAACAGGAAACAGCAATAAATAATCCACTCCAAAGGCCACTTGAAAAGATCCACTGCACTTTGTTTCTTATAGGACTGAAATTGGGTTCTACTTCAGTCAGCAGAGCACTGGATGAGACCTGTGGAAACAATTGTTTTGTATTTGGTTAGTATTTTTCTCTTAACCAAACGTATATCTTTCAATGGCATTGATTGAAAAAAAAGGCTTTTTGTTAAAGACCAGAATTCAGCAGGGCTTCAAACTTGATTCTAGTTAAGACCTATAATAGTAAAAAATATGAAGTTGCAATTTTTCAATAACCATTAAAGATATGTAATATACACATTCTGACCTTATTTAAAATATCTATATCTCTTTTCTAGTTCTTTTTAAATAGGAAAGCTGATTCTTTCTTCCCTACCCTTATATCATCTAACTGAGTCTCTTGCAGGGACAGAAGGGTTTGATCCAAAGCTCTCTGTCAGTATGGGAATATTATAAATGAGCTGAAAGTTGCCTCAATAAGTCCCTGAGAAGCTAGCTCCACCTGCTGCATGGGACATGAGTGGTAACTAGTTGCCGTATATTAGAACAGTCTTGAAGTTCCTGTGACCTATATGATGCAGAGGCAGGAGCCATGGCTATGTGCAGCCACCATCACCCCAAAGACACACTTATGTGCTCCCTTGGGCTACACTGAGGACTCGGTCCCGTAACTTCATACTAAATACTAAGATGAATCATACCCAGAATCCTTACCAGGACTCCTTGGAACTTGGGTAAAATGCACTCAAATTTGAATCCAATTTTGATTTTACACAACTAAAATCTTGATTATTTTGCCCAACCATTTTAAATAAACTGTTGTTCAGATATCTACAGTAGCCTGTATAATCTCTGGGGTTTTCCTTTGTGTTTAAAAGTTTTGAACAAGCATGGTTCAGACAAACATCCAGCTTTGATATGCATCTAATTACTTTTAACAGGCTTACTGTCATATGAAGTATTTTTATTTGCAAGGCTTTCAGTCTGTAATAGAATTGACAGGTTAATGTAGGACTGATTTATTCATTTAAAATTTCTCTCCATTATTGACTATGCAAAAGTTTCCATTAATGAGAATTCTCCCCATTGTGTATCATCAATACATTAAGTACACTTCAAATTCCTCCATAATGATACAATGAGAATTGCTTAGCTTATTTAAATGACACAGATGCAGTAGTAATTATGCATTGTACATGTACGACCAACACAATTAATTTGCTGATTAGCTAAAACAAAAGTAAACTTTTTATTATAGTAATTTACTCTAATTTAGACACACAGCCATTTTCTTTATGTACTACTTATGCATTTCTGAAATTTACAGAGAGACATATAATTAGACCTGTTTCATCCATGGATGGCTCTCTCTTAACCACAAGTCTTCTGTGAACAGCTGAAAAAGACACTATCAGACTAAACAACTCATGGGGTTTTTTTTAAGTAAATGTATTTATTTTATTAGTAACATCTTTAGATTATTCAAAGTGAGAGGTTTTTTAACAATTGAAATGACAGTATTTAAGTCATTTTTTTCTGAATTGTTTGCCATTGGACTTGGCTTGAATAGTGAAATTAGTGACTTTTTCACTTTCTCTGGAGGTGCAGTGTTTGGATTACAAACGCTATAGGGGAAAATTCAATGCCAAACAACTCTTTAATTGATTCCCCCCTCCGCCCCCCAAATTGTGAAGTTATTTTGATTTATGTGCCTGTATGGGAGTTTTGCTCTTAACTTAATGGAAGTTGGTTGAGGGCAAATATTAAAATGCTAAAAATTTCTTTTAATCCAAACTGAAGTGGCTGTGAATGTTCAATTGCTCTGCTCTTGCACTGAGTTTCTCAGTGACATGCAATTTTTTTCCATCGTGGACCTCCTTGCAGGACTGGGTCCCTGTCTCTGTCCGCATTGATCCATATCTTCTACCAATAGCAGTGTACCCTATGTTAGCAATTAGATATGTAAATATTTGCATATCACAAATTAGCATTCTGTTTAAACTCACATATGCTGCCCATTCCCTTTTTTTATTTATTCAAGATGACGTTGCTAGTAAATGATATTTGAATTCAAAGTTGCGGAATCCAAATAAAATCTTACCATGACATTGGGTCTATGTCAAACCATTTGTAGTGGATACTAGCAGGCTGCGCCCCATGCTTGCTATGCTTTCCCCCCCCCCCCCGAAACTTTCACTTTCGTGGCCAGAGAGCATTAGAACACAATGATGTCATTCTGTGGCCGAGCAGGAAAAACTTTTTATTTATTTATTTATATAGGGAGAGGGAGAGAATTTAGCTGGTGGATACTACAGAAGAAGGGAAAAGATTATGAACATTTGGTGTCTATTGTCAAATGACTCCAGTGCCAGGAATAATAACAGCTCTGTAACAAGTACCTCATTTTTTCTATTAAAATCAACTCAAGGTTTGCTACTTTGCCATTTCAATCTTCCTCAGTCTGGGAATATGTTTTACACTAAAATTCATTTGAGTCAGGTTGCTGATAGGGTTTTGGACAGCAAGTAGCTAGTTATTTTCATGGTATTGCTGTGATCAGGGTTATGGCTGCCCTTGTCACTTGTGATATATGGACAATGTAAAAGCATAGTTTTCAGGTTATGGAGATCTGCATAACTGTTTCCATTGCCTTATTTTGGGGGAGCAAATGGGGTTGTGCACAGACCTCTCTAGTCTGCCCTGGAGGTTCTCATTTAGATGCTTAGCTGCCTCTCTGCAGTAGCCTTGACCGAATAGCCAAAAGAGTAGAAAAATGCTACTGCGTGTTGTTGACAATAGAGGCTACAGGAACTGGTGATGAAGGCTGGGCTCCCTCAAGTCTTGTGATATTGAACAGCAATTGATGAGGCAGGAACATTGCTTGTTGTGAAGCACTGACCCCCTAGCAATGTAGTAGGTACCTTTTCAACTCTCGGCCTATCTCACCATTCCCTATCCCTCTATTTGTCTGCTTATTTATCTGTTGCATATAATCCAAAGTAAGCCTGTCTAAAATTTCACATGGTCAGCCACCTACCTTTAGGGAAAAAGGAATTTATACTCATTTTAGAACATAAATCTAATTATGGAGATGCTGCCATGCACGGTTACAATAGGATAAATACTTTTGTTTGCTTTTATGTTAATGTTGTGTGTGTCTGTGTGGCGTTAAGATATGCATATATTCAATAGTTCAAGAACAATTTCCAATTTATTTTTAAAGGTACAAAGTAGTGATTTTATTTTATATAAAATTCACTCTTTTATGTCTTTAAAATAAAACTGGAATTATTCTGGTTATTAAAAGAGGTTTTGTGAGACATTTTGGCAGAAAGACATTTTTTTTCAAGCTCATTGTTTATAATTGTTTTGCTAGCTGTTTTTGTTACAGAAATAAAGTAACGATCCAGTCCACGAAGATCAAGATTTTCTGTTGCTATTCTGTTTTTTTGCTGTTCTTTGAAGTTGTCTCATTTCCTTCTTCCCAGCAACACACACTATTTGGTTCTAAAAAAAAGTCACCAGTTCTATGTCAGGAAAAAAAGTGTTTATTTTTCATGTGGGCTTTGGAAAACAGTTTTTCTACATTCCAGCAGCTTCCTTGCTGAAACTAATCTCAAAATAATTTTGCAGTGAAAACTGGCTTTGTAAAAATTTTCTTGTGATGCAGTGCTGTACTTCCACCATTGGGAGACATTGTCATTTCTCTGCAGCCATGCTCCATTCTCTGAAATATTTTAAGTGGCAATACAGTCATAAGGATAAATTTGCTTCCCCTTTGCACTTCCCCATTGACACAACCAGACTGGAAAACTGATGTCGCTCTCCTTTTTGGGAATTCTTCCACTGAAGTGCCATCTATTCCTCCCTTCCTAACTGCTGCTGTTCTTAACTTTAAATCCTTAGTGCTAATATGAGTTGCTTGTCTTTGTATGACTCTCATTAATTTTATTTGCTTTCATCTTTGTTCCACCTTTCCCTATCCGCCTTGTGAATTTAGTGGTAAAGAAGGTCTTTCAGTACATCTGAAAATCAGGCACACGGTGGATATGTGTACACTGAATTTAAATACCCCCAGCTAACTTGGGCTCAGAATCACAGGACTTGGGCACAGGAGCAGTTTAAGGCTACATCTAGACTACATGCCTCTGTCGGCAGAGGGATGTAAATGAAGCACTTTGAAAGTGCAAATGAAGCCGGGATTTAAATATCCCGCACTTCATTTGCATAATCACATAAAGGCGTTCTTTCGAAAAAGCGCTATTTTGAAATTGAAACCGCAGTCTAGACGCAGTTCTTTAGAAAACGGGGCACTTTTCTGAAAGATCCTGTAAACCTCATAAAGATCCTGTAAAAAGTGCCCCGTTTTCGGCTTCATTTGCACTTTCGAAGTGCTTCATTTACATCCCTCTGCCGACAGAGGATGTAGCCTAGATGTAGCCTAACTATGGTGTAGATGTTTGGGCTTGGCTACCAGCCTAAACTCTGGGACCTTCCCACTTTGTAGGCTCCTTAGAGCACTGGCTTCAGCCCAAACTTGGGCTTCTAAACTACAATTAAAAAGGTCCTTGGCTTGAACCCCACAAATTCAAGGCAGTTGGTATGGGCCAGTTACAGGTACCAAATTTCATGGTAGATACAGACCTATATGCAGGAATTTCTGGGGTGTATGTGCTTTTTCTGTAAATGCAAATGAACCGCCCTCACAGGGTGCCCCAAGTAAACGTGCTCTGGCAGAAACGAGCATGGGGGAGGGGAATCAGCCCCAGCCTTCACCGGGCCGGCAGGACCATGGAGGAAGGAAGCTAGGGCAGCACACTGCTCCTGTCTTCCCCAGCTGCCCGGAGCATGCTTACTTGGGGAATCATGGGGGGGAGGGGTGCATTTTCACCCTTCTCATACACCTCCATGTACATACCCAATGTCTCAAGTTGAGCAACCAAAACATGAGGCACACAAAATCTGTGGCCACATGTGAAAAACGTTTGCTGTAAAAAACGTTGGCTGTGAGGGTATGTCTACAGAGCGGCACTCTTTTGGGATAATGTCCATTTTCCCAAAATAGCTTTCTGTTTGTCTTAACAGCACACCCGTTATTTCAAAACACATTTGAAATAATGGGCTTCTTATTCTGGCTTCCCGTAAACCTCCTTGCACAAGGATTAAGGAAGATGCCGGATAGCAATTTATTTTGAAATTAGCACCAAATTTTGAAATAAGCTATTTCAAAATAAGCTAGGCAATTTGCGTAGCTCAGATTGCGTAGCTTATTTTGAGTTATGCAACACTGTATTGACTTACCCTGAGAGACTTGCATAGGATCAAACAGCACATATTTGGTGGTTGTGATTCTCAGACTTTTGTCTGCAGCACCACACTTTTTTGCCACCAAATGTAAAACAATCAGTCTGGGATAGTAAGAAACGTAATTTTCTGTGACTGGGTCTGCTTTGCAGTCACTCAGTAGCAAGAAATCAAACTCTAACAAAAGAAGACTAGTGCTGAGTTGCAAGTTGAAGGTGCTAGATTGTATAAGGTGCGAATAGTTAGAGGGGAATCCATGATATCAGATAACAATTCTCACATTTCATAGACAATTCACTGTCTATATGTGCCTAGAAAGCACAGTGATCGGTGCCTTTAGTAATAATGGTGACAAATTAAAAGAATTCTTGAGAGTTTCATTTCTAGTTAGGTGAATATATAGGCACAAATCTTTATTATGCCATTGATGGTATCCCTCTGTGCTGCTAGGCTAATGCATAATGTGTCTTGTGTAGCTTTGATTGTCAATCAAAATGTGAAATTATGTTTTAATGTCACTGAAACGACTTGCAGCTGTGCTGTGGTTGACAAAATAGCAGGGGTGGGCTCAAGCAATGTAAGCTGAGTAGCCTGACCCTGTGTCAGTTTATATATCCTCATATATTAACTAATGATTTATAAAAGCCCATCAGTTTTGTAAGCTTGCAAAATAAATAGTGAAACTTGTCTGAGCATAAGAAATGTCTGGTGCTTCTTCAGCTGTCATCTTTCTGAGACTGATTTAGCAACTTGATAGATTTTATAGCTCAGTCTACTAACTGATTTAATGACTTGGTCTATTAGAAATGCTAGCTGAAAACTAATTTTGGCAGGAGTAATGGTCAGATGCATTTCTCAGTGTCTTCAGTTTGTACTGGTTAGGAGAAAAGGCGGGGGGAGAAGTAGGAGAGTCTATAAATAGCTTCACATATTTTTGCTGTGTGCTTTTCAGTCTACAGATAAAATTTTTGAGAACATACTGTACAACTTTACCATTGGATCATGAGAAGCTGAGAAGAATGGGTAATTATTACATGAATATGTACCAGGTGTCTGATATTCTTACTTCTAGAATATCTTCTGTTTTTAAATGACCAAAATTCTGTAATGTCAGCGTGAGTCTTCATCACATGAAGTCTTCAATTCAAGACTGGGTGAAAATCCTGAGCCTACTGAAGTTAATGGCAAAACTACATGTTTTTGCAAAAATAATAGGCTATGGCTCAACTAGACATTATGGACCTGAAATAGGAATTGCTGATTGAAATTATATGGGACGTGTTACATAGGGTGTCAGATTAAATTATCATAATTCCTTAGGGCCTTAAAATCTAGGACTCTATTTAACTATCCGGCCCTATTTGTGGCCCAGAATCATCAAGGTACTGAGGCATATATAAATAGTCATTGAAATAAATGGGACTATTCAAATGCGTTACTCACATTATCTTACTTGAACTTGAGCTTATGCACCCAAAGTTGACCTCTATCTCATTCAGAGATAGAGACTTCTGTGTTATTGACTCGATATACCCCCGGCACCTTGAGTCTTCTCTGCATTTCCTGAGTGTCCAGCATTTGATTACTTTATATAGTGTCAGCAACAAAGTAGTAAGATTTACATAGAATACTCCAATTAAGTTTAGCTCAATGAACTGATTGTTAGCAATTTACAGAACAGGGTTAGTTTACACTGCAGTGCATACCCAGCTGAGTCGGCTGACCTTGGGTTAGAAAACCCAGTGCCTGAGAACCTGCACCAATTGTTATAACTCTATGTTAAGAACTTTCTACTCTAGGTTTGAGCCTGGGCCCCTGGCACCCACACTGCAGTGCACAGCCTGAGTCAAACTAGATGACTAAGTGCCTTCCTGGAATGTTGCTGCTCTAGCTCTTTGCCCATGGTGCACTGTGGGAAAACCTGAGGAGTCATTTTGGTCTGTGCAGTCCCAACTAGTGGAGCCAGCAGCCTGGCACCTTCTGAAGAACTTCTCTTGCTTACACATTGACTCCTTGACTCCTGTGTCAGGAAACAGGCAAAGCTTGCATGAGGGGCTGCAGGACATTTCAGCCCTCCGGAAGGCCCTGGAAGTCATTTAGTTCAGTCCCCTGCATGCATGGCAGAACTAAATATTATCTAGGCCATCCATAATCTTTGGTTTTTGAAACCACATTGTGATATCAGAGGCCTTGGGAAAAGGCCTTGGGTGAATTACTCCAAGAATAAATGCACAACCATTCTTGAATGTGCTTTTGGCGGATTGAAATCTCACTGGGGATATTTACAGATTTTTTTGGATTCTAGTATTACCAATGCTGCTTGCATCGCTGCAATTTGCTATGCTCATCACAACCTTTGTGAAGCCAGAGATGAGCCATTTTTCCCTGAATGGACCTATGTTAGAGGGGCCTCTGAATTGGTGCACTCAGCCAGAAAGCACACCCACAACATGTGGGGTTGGCTGCACCTGGGTAACAGAGGTCATGGATGCTTTGTGCTCCCACATTATGGAGTGGCATGGCCCAATGGAAAAAGGGAGACTAGTACTCCCATCAAAATGCTTATGAGAGAATAGGGATCAGGCTCATTAATTGTTGGAGGTTTCCATATTGGGGAAGAGTTGGAGGGTTGATTGCCATATTTATGATTGACATGGTCACTTATGAAATGGAGGTAGAGGAGTTGATTCACAGTATGGATTGTTGTAAGGAAGCAACTGAAGTAGGTACAAATGTAAACTAGTATATTGTGGAATAACTAGTACCTAATTGTCTCTGATCATGTGCTTACCTTTATTATTTGAAATCTATATTCTAGATGCAGTGAGAGCAATAAACTTTCTTGATAAAATAAAAACAACTTTGTTTATGAATGTGTATTAGAAAAGTACAACGTTCTCCCATTTCCTGGCAGGCTAGGTGCCATTACCAAACCAAAGCACCAGGAATAACAGAACCTTATGAACACAGAACAAAAAATCCCACCAAAAAACAGAAAAGAAAGTGTGTGGAAAATGTAGAAGACAGAAATTCACTGCTGTTGCATGTCCCTTGCCCCACTTTTCCTGTTCGCCATGCTGTGATCACGTACCTGGATGGATCAGAGAATATGCTTCAGACTGCAAGGAATAGTGCAGACAATTACCCAAACTTGTGGGTTGTTATGCAATTAGATTCACCAAGCCAGTAGCAAAACAGCTTTTGTAATACCAGACCCATTAACAAGAATGCAGTCCCTGTTAAGTATTGCAACCTTTGATTCTTACTTACATAGCCAAGTATAATATAACGATGGGTTGTTGAAAACCTGATTCCCCATATTTGAGGTTCTATTAATCACAAAGGACTGGATGCTTATCCCCAGCTCAATATGAATCTCAGGTCTTACCCAACAATCATGATGACACCAGCCCTTTAGTAACTAAGACTAAAAGTTTAAATTAAACACACACACACCTAGGAGAGTTGCAAATAATTAAAAATATCAGTATACATACTTCAGATGTTTTTGGTTCAGGATCACAGCAGTGATGGAATAAACTGCTGGCTTGTGACTGTCTTTCTGGACTCATCCCAGCAACTCAGGATCCAAAGGAATCTTAGATGTAAAGTCTGTTCAAGTCTTTCCATGCATTTTCCAGGTTATTCCAAACAATTATTTGTAAGATCTCGGTCTTACAACTTATCCTTTCTCTATTCAAAATTAAAGCAAATTAGGGACAGCAGGATCTGGCCTGGAGCCTTCTTTTATAGTTCTTTAGCAAGCTGACAAGCCTCTTGTCACAGCAGGACCTTCTCTGGAGGAAGACTTGGCAATGCAAATTGTCCATGGGCCATTGCTTTGAAGCTAATCTATTTCCGATGCATACACAGGTATTAACCTAGTTGTATTCATTCATATAAGACAATTAGCTATTATAGCATAATAGATAGTTATGCTAAAGAGAAGATAGATAATATTATTTGTTTTTTGCAGTATCTTATATCTTTGATCTTAAGGTTAACTGAACCATCTGCATGCATAACACAGGGCAGTTATGACATGAAAGGGAGTTAACATATACAAGCTAATCTGGTTACATTGTTAAACTTCTAACAAGAAAACCTGATACCTAACCTTGATTTCTATTACAGGTTGAACCTCTCTAGTCTGGCACCCTCAGGACCTCACCAGTTCAGAATCAGAGAATTTTGCAGACCATGGGAGGTCAATATTGTCTAGCAGCATTACCAACATTTCTACTGCTTACTGGGCTGTTAGAGGACATTTAAGATACATCTATACAGCAGCAAAACAATATAGTGCGTGTCTACACTACAAGCCTTTATTCTGAAATAATGTTGAGGTAGAAGACTTCTTACTCCAACTCATGGTAACCCTCATTTCGTGAGGAGTAAGGGAAGTCAATGGAAGAGTGTTCTTCCTTCTACTTCCTGCTGTGGAGATAGCGCCAAAAGCCGAGTTAAGCTATTTTGATTTCAGCTACACAATTGACATAGCTGAAGTTGAGTAGCTTATTCCAACTTTAGCCCTGCTGTGTAGACGTGTTCTTAGGGATAAATTAGAGCTAAATAACAGCATGGAATGCTGAGACAGGACTGGTGGCTCTAAACAAACTTCATGGGAAAGTTGGCCACATCCATGAAGAGAGTACATCTGACTAACTAAAATCATACCAGATAATGGATGCTTCCACAAAGATTTCTGGACTAAAGAGGTTCAATCTGTACTACAAATAAATGGGTTAATGATGACTAGTTAGTACTCCTCTTTGAAATTCACATATAAGTAGCTTGTCTTGATTACGTTTCACTGCCTCATATTATGATATTTTGGGTCATATGCAAGATGGCTGGTTTATCTGTGTCACACATGCGCTTGGTGTGAGTAGAGGTGAGGCATTTGGGGGGGTAGAGGGATCCATCATGAAGGGATGCATAGAGCAAAGTTGCCCTGGCCAGATGCTCATGGGCCATTCATTTTCCAAGCTGCAGGTTAGTTCATAAGGGACTCAGGCTGTGGGTGTGGGTGACGCAGCAGAAAATGGGACTCTTGCAGCCATTAGTGATATCAGCTACTCTAACAGTTCTTTCTGCTGAGTTCTATCTGCTGTTAGCCACTGTTATTGTTCCAGGAACTGTTAAGCAAGTGCCTACTCCTGTCCTGAGGCTCTGTTCTATAGCCATAGTCCTTCTATTTCAGGTACTGGACTCCTTGTTGGCCCTTCAGTCGTAAGTTCATCATTGAAATGTTTCCTTTTGCAACCATCTGTGAGGGTACTCTGGACCAGGCTTCTGCTGCAGTGGGGGTGAGCTGTGGAGGGGCCTGGAACAAGACAAGATACAGAGGGTTATGGCCTCAAATAGGTCAAAGTGGGAGCACAGCAAAAAATCTCTGTGGAATTTTCAAGGACATCCCAAACTGAACTTCAATATATTGTGTGAGGGGGATGGTTCAGTCAATAGAGCCTGGCACAGTCTGGGTATTTGCAGTGAAAGAAAGGCAGACAATGCTAAGTTAAAAAGTGGAAGCTGTTTTTATTTTCTAAAAAATGCAGGGCCTCTAAATTTGGGGACAGGGAACAAGTGCCCTTAGAGGCTCTTCTGCAAAAGCTTTTTCTATCATTTCAGGCCTTTCACATTTTGGAGGACATAACTGTTCTTGTGGCACCAAGTTGGCAAAGGGAGATATTATTCCAATCTGCTGGTTGGGAATTGAATATTCACATTTAAGAGGACTGAACAGCACAGCTGAGAGTGGAGTGGGGTGGTCAGCTACTGAGGCACCTTAGGAAATGCACCCTTTCCTGAAATGTGACCACCTATCTGGAGTCCTTGCCTAAGGAGAAGTTTGCAGCTGTTAATAACTGGGATTGAGTCAGAATTCATGAGGGAATCAACGGGATGCTGCATTGTCTTCTATGTGCCTTACCCTGTTATATCTGCATGCAAACATGCAGAACTCCATAGCTTTCCTCCTTTCCCATATTTCTGGACACGATTTTTCAAACCCCAGTTAAATTTGACATAAGTGATTTTGTTACGCATGAGCTACCTCTAACTGAAGTGGACTAGCTATGTAAATGGAACACATTTCCACCTCTGCACATTGTTTCCAGCAGAAGCACCATTTCAGATTTTGTTGGGGGGGTGCGGTGAGTGAGGACAGCAGCTTCAGCAGTGTTACTGAGAATGCTCTGTATAAGCCAAACACTAAATCTGGGGGCAGGACCTACCCCGTCCCCTCCACCCTTGCACACGTTACGTCTTTTCAGGGGCTACTAAGCACTAGACAACTCTAATTTTTTGGCAGATAAGTTAGCAGTTGGTTGACAGATAACATTGCATCTAATTCCTATATAAAAGAAAGAAAATATATTAGAATCTCTCAATTCTAATACTAATGTATTGTAACATCTTGTCATCATTGTTCTTCACACCCACTGGTGTATAGGGCAGCAACAAAGGCCCTCCACTTCCGTCTGTCTCTGGCCAACCTCTCAATAGTGCCCCAAGTGTAATTCATGCTCTTCATTTCTACTTCAACGGTCAGGCGCCATGGTGTCTTGGGTCGTCCTCGTTTCTGCTTCCTTTCAGAGGTCCAATGCACAGCAATCTTTGTGATGGAGCTTCCATCTTTCCTGAGCACTTGCCCAATCCATCTCCAGCGTCTTTTCATAATGATGGTGGCTATGTCATCTTGTTTACACTGCGCAAGCAGGACCTGATTTGAAATTATTCTTGGCCAAAAAATATGGAGGATCCTCCGAAGACTTCTGGTGTGAAAAGGTGACAATTTATTGAGGTCATACTGTGTCATCCACCAGCATTCTGATCCATATAATAGTGTTGATAAAACACAGTTCTGATAAAACTTCAGTTTGGTATGGATGCTGTATTGTGATGACTTCCATACAGCATTCAAACTCATGAAGACATTTCTGGCTTGTGCATGCGCCTTGTTGGGGCAGGGCAACTTGCATGTTCTTATGATCCCAGGAGCTATGCCGGCAATAGCTTAATGCTCCTGGTAGGTTCAAGCAAGCCGGAAAGATCAAGGGGAGAGGAGCCAGACTAAGTATGCACACCGGTCCTCCAGGATTGGGGGTTTGGCTCAGGGCTAACAACCCTGACCTAGAAAAAACTTTTGTTATGGAAACAGTAACATCTTGTGGCAAGTTACTTAAGGGACACTGATGAGGCTTAAACTATTAATGTATATTTTTACTTTGTTACTAACTCTGCAGAGAGAGAGCGCCTATCAGGACTCTGGGGTCCTATCTCAGCCCTGGAAGGGGAATGGGGTCTAGTGAGTTACAGCAGGGAGAAGGTACAGCTGGGTTCTATATAAGAACATGAGAATGGCCTTACTGAATCAGACCAAAGGTCCATGTTACCCCAGTATCCTGTCTTCCAATAGTGGCCAATGTTAGGTGCTTCAGAAGGAATGAACAGAACAGAAAATCATCAAGTGATCCATCCCTTGTTGCTTATTCCAAGTTCTAGAAAACAGGGACACAACATCCCTGCCCATCATGGCTAATCAATCTATCCTCCTTGTACTTACTTAGTTCTTACTGGAACTCTGATATAATTTGGGCCTTCATACCCTCCCCTGAAAATAATTTGATGGGTTGACTCTGAAGAAATAATTTATTTTGTTTTAAATCTGTTACCTATAAATGTCATTTGGTGACCTTGTGTTACTTGAAGGAGTACATAACCTTTCCTTATGCAATTTTTCCACACCATTCATGATTTTATAGACTTCTACCATATCTTCCTCCCTTTAATCATCTTTTTTCAAGCTGAAAAGTTCCAGTATTTTTAAATCTCTCCTCACATGGAAGCTGTTCCTTATCCCTAAATAATTTCTGATGCCCTTCTCTCTATCTTTTTCCAAATCCAATATATCTTTTTTTATATGGAGAGGGTGATTTGCAGCATTCAGTATTCCAGATACGGGCATACCATGAATTTATAGAGAAGCAATATATTTTTATTATCTATTCCTTTCCTAATAATTTCCAGTATTCTGTTGATTTTTTTGATTGCCGCTGCACATTGAGCAGATGTCTTCAGGAAACCATCCACAATGATTCCAAGATCTTTTTGGAGTAGTAACAGCTAATTGAGAACCCATCATTTTGTATGTATAGTTGGGATTATATTTTGCCATGTGCATTACATTGCAATCGTCAAACTTTAATTCCATCTGCCATTGTGTTCCCCAAATATCCAGTTTTTGTGAGATGCCTTCTGTAATTGTTTGCAGTCAGCTTTGGACTTAATAATTTTGAGTAATTTTGTATCATCTGTAAATTTTGCCACCTCACTATTTACTTGTTTTTCCAGATCATTTACAAATAAGTTGAAGAGCACTGGTCTCAGTACAAACCCCCAAGAGATACCATTATTTAACTCTTTCCATTCTCACATTTATTCCTACCTTTTGTTTCCCATTGGGGGAATGGCAGCTCAGAGACACACTCACTGGAGTGTGTGAAGCAGCAGCCCACATGCTGCACCACTGCTGTGAGCCCTGTAGTGCTGCCACCACCTGGCATCCAGCCCCATCCGCAGGGAGTCGGTTCCTCTAGAGAGGAGATTGGCATCTGCCTCCCTGCGCTGCACTGTGGCATTTACCCACGGGCCCTGATGCCTCCGGGTATTATCTGGGGGAGGTGTTGTGCCAGCCGCTGGAGAAGCCCTGGAAGCAGCAAGGCTGGCACCATAGCGCTGCAAGGCTAGGGAAGCATCCAGAGGAGCCCGGAGGTCCTTCCCCCGCAGGACCTGCCCATCCTGCCTTCTGCTCAGTGGTGCAGGCAGTTGCATTTCCGAGGTAAGGAGGGCTGCTCCGTAGGACAGCCATGCAGAGTGGGGCTCCTCCAGAAGCCAGGGGAGGGGGCTGCCTACTTTCCCAGGAGGTCGGGGGTGCAGCCAGAAGGACGGTGTCGCTAGGGCTGTCTGCCCTCCACCTTCACCCCTCACCAAAGAGCTGGTGTAAACCGAGAAAGTTTCTGTACTGCATTGTGCCCAGTGCACCCCACCCTCTGGCTTGCTCTGTATCACCGTGACAAGGTACCATTTGGGTTGCTATAAACATAAAGCTTCAGGGGGTAGCCGAGTTAGTCTGTACAGGGTAAACTTAAAAAACAACAAATGGTCTGGTAGCACTTTAAAGACTAACAAAACATGTAGATGGTATCGTGAGCTTTTGTGGGCACAGCCCACTTCTTCAGATGATCAGAGTGTTGTGACCCGGTCATCTGAAGTGGGCTGTGCACACGAAAGCTCATGATACCATCTACATGTATAAATATAAAGCCAGTGCAGAGGACAACAGAGGAGCCCCCCCAATCCTGAAATAGGTAGTAATTCTAAACTTTGTTTTCTATTTAGAAACAATAGCCTTTGGATTGTGCTGCTTCTGGTAGCCATATATTATAGGAGCAGTTCCTGCTACTGGTAATACAAGGGAGCAGCTCTCTACAAACCACCAGCCAATGGGGACACAAAGCCAGATAAGCATCCTCCCTCATGTCCAGACCCCCCGCACCCCAGTCTCCCTCACTCACCCCACACCCCCAGCTTGCTCCTGCACTCTCTGTTCTGGCTACACTTTGCCACTCGCTTGCTCCTGCACCCTTCCTCCAAGCCAGACACCCTACCCCAAGTCCCCTCCGGAACCCTCCTTTGCTCCTGGACCTCCCCCTTGTCCAGATACCTACCCCCACCCTGCACCTGCATCCACTGTTGCTCCTGAACCTTTCCTTCTGGCCAGACATCCTACTCCCCGCCTGCTTCTGCATCCTACCTCCCACCCAAACTTCACACCCTCACCACCTCCTGCACACCTCCCGCCCAGATCCTGCACCCCCATCCTTATCCCACTCTCTGGCAGCCCTGTGCTGCACACTGAACCCCTCATTTTTGTCCCCACCCCAGAGTCTAAGGGGGTCCACAAAATCCACTAACTCTGGAACCAGAGAAAAGTAAATCCGGTCTATGGGACGCCCTGAACCTCAGTCCTCCCTGTGCCTGCCCCTTGCCCTATGGAGCTGGAGTGCCAGAGCAGTGAGGTGTCGCTTTTTGGGGGCCACATCAATGAGTGTTGGGTTTTTTTGGAGGAGTTTTTTTGCATCTCACTTGCTTGGTTCCAATTGATTTTTCTGTGGGTCAGTGACCCGCAACCCAAAAAAGGTTCCCCACCCGCCATAAATAAAGAAAACATTGAAACCTTTTTTTGTTGGACATAAATTAATATTTTACTTTATTTAAAATGAAGTTTGATAAGCTAACATCAGAAAGTTAAAACACTTAATCTGTTTAATAAGTTAAATTAAACCATTCTTCCTAGCTGCAGCGTTAGCAAAATGGCTCAGGCGTAATTATAAGAATGTAAGAACGGCCGTACTGGGTCAGACCAAAGGTCCATGTAGCCCAGTAGCCTGTCTGCTGACAGTGGCCAGCACCAGGTGCCCCAGAGAGGGTGGACCGAAGACAATGATCAAGCCATTTGTCTCCTGCCATCCCTCTCCAGCCTCTGACAAACAGAGGCCAGGGACACCATTTTATCCCCTGGCTAATAGCCTTTTATGGACCTAACCTCCATGAAATTATCTAGCTTCTCTTTAAACTCTGTTATAGTCCTAGCCTTCACAGCCTCCTCTGGCAAGGAGTTCCACAGGTTGACTACACGCTATGTGAAGAAGAACTTTCTTTTATTAGTTTTAAACCTGCTACCCATTAACTTCATTTGGTGTCCTCTAGTTCTTCTATTATGGGAACTAATAAATAACTTTTCTTTATTAGTCCTCCACACCACTCATGATTTTATATACCTCTATCATATCCTCCCTCAGTCTCCTCTTTTCTAAACTGAAAAGTCCCAGTCGTTTTAACGTCTCTTCATATGGGACCCGTTCCAAACCCCTAATCATTTTAGTTGCCCTTTTCTGAACCCTTTCCAAGGCCAAAATATCTTTTTTGAGGTGAGGAGACCACATCTGTACACAGTATTCAAGATGTGGGCGTACCATAGTTTTATACAGGGGTAGTAAGATATTCTGTGTCTTATTTTCTATCCCTTTCTTAATAATTCCTAGCATCCTATTTGCCTTTTTTGACCGCCGCTGCACACTGTGTGGAAGTTTTCAGGGAACTATCCACGATAACTCCAAGATCTCTTTCCTGATTTGTCGTAGCCAAATTAGCCCCCATCATACTGTACGTATAGTTGGGGTTATTTTTCCCGATGTGCATTACTTTACACTTATCCACATTAAATTTCATTTGCCATTTTGTTGCCCAATCACTCAGTTTGGCGAGATCTTTTTGGAGTCCCTCACAGTCTGCTTCTGTCTTGACTATCCTAAACAGTTTGGTATCATCTGCAAACTTTACCACCTCACTGCTTACCCCTTTCTCCAGATCATTTATGAATAAGTTGAACAGGATTGGTCCCAGGACTGACCCTTGGGTGACACTACTAGTTACCCCTCTCCATTCTGAAAATTTACCATTTATTCCTACCCTTTGTTTCCTGTCTTTTAACCAGTTCTCAATCCATGAAAGGACCTTCTCTTTTATCCCATGGCAATGTAATTTACACAAGAGCCTTTGGTGAGGGACCTTGTCAAAGGCTTTCTGAAAATCCAAGTGTACTATATCTACTGGATCCCTGTTGTCTGAATGTTTGTTAACCCCTTCAAAGAACTCTAATAGATTAGTAAGACATAATTTCCCTTTACAGAAACCATGTTGACTTTTGCCCAACAAATTATGTTCTTCTACGTGCCTCACAATTTTATTCTTTACTATTGTTTCGACTAATTTGCCCGGTACTGAAGTTAGATTTACCGGTCTGTAATTGCCAGGATCGCCTCTAGAGCCCTCTTTAAATATTGGTGTCACGTTAGCTACCTTCCAGTCATTAGGTACGGAAGCCGATTTAAAGGATAGGTTACAAACCACAGATAATAGTTCAGCATTATGTAATTAATGGTGAGTTTCCATTAACAACTGGTGCTCCACGGAAAGATTTACATTGGGCCAAGTGGTCCATGGACCCAAAAGTTTGAGAACCACTGTACTACGGTGCTGTAGGACTATTCTTTGTTTTTTAAAGTTTGTTCATAAACAAACTCCCTGCCCCAAAGGCAAAGCTGGGAACAGCACATGCTTTGTTGCAGTGAAAAGTTGCCTCTGGGGCTAGCATGCACTTTAAACAAACCTCAAATATGAAATTCAGGGGTTCAAACTTCAGGGGAGCTATAGATCCTGTTTTCTAAGTGGCTTTTTACACTGCTGAATGGTTAAAGAGCAGTATACTTACAGGCTTGGTAATGTATGGTGGTTTTTCAGTAAATGGAAAGGCCTTACCTACCAAAAATCTGTTTTTTTCTAAATACAAATAATTTTCCTACTGTTTGAATTTCTGGAAATAATTTTGAACGCCACATGATAGAGGTGGGATGAGAGCAATATTCCTGCTAATTTTTTTCCATCCATGAATGGAATAAATTTTCTTATGAGCACTGAGGCATGTGCAGATGTGCACTGCCAGACGAAGCTACTAGCTCTGGGAGCTTTGCTATTCATCTGGGTGGCATTTGAATCTCTCCTGGCTAGGTGCCCAAGCACTCAGCGTATAGACAACCCTTGTCACCAGGATACAATATGTCATTAGTGGTAACACTGCAAGCTGTAACTTGTGCATGGGATTCCAGAATGGAAATCCCTCCCATCACTCTATTAATAAACGTTAAATGAATAAAAAAACTGACAGGGGTCAGAGGGGTGTGGTGAGCTGTCCTCTGGGGAATGAGGTGTGGGCATCAAACAGCTCCTTCTAGTATTGCCCAGGACGTGCTGCTGCTGTTCCTGCTCCAAAGTCAGCTCTGGAACCAGTTTCAGCAACAGTCACTTTTGCTAAAGTCCACTGATTCACTGGCCATGCGAAGAGAACTTCGAATCAGTCCCTACTGCACACACAGGAAGCTCTCTGATAGGGTATTTGCAGCTCATGTTCAGTAGACAATGGGAAGGTTAAATTCCAAGCTATTGAAGTATGCCAAGGGGGGCTGCTTCCGTTTCCCTGGTGTCATCTGGCAGGCCTGCTGATGGGGAGCAGGGGGCAGGATGGCAACTGCCCCTGGGCCCACTGATTCAAAGGGGCCCAGGGTTATGGCTGCTGGTTCTTCTGGAGCCCTGAACCCTTCAAATCATTCCCAGAGCACTGTGTGGTACACTCCAGGAAGGTTTTACGGTTGCCTGGAGAGGTGGGCAGGGGGGTGGGGGGAAGGAGGCGGCATGCAGTGTGCCCTTGGCAGCACTGGGGAAGGAGGTGGCGCTGAAAGCGAGTTGCCCTCAGCCCTGCCCCTTCCACCTGAGGTCCTGCCCCTTCCCCATCTTGTCAAGTAGCCCAACATGCTGTTGACTCCCCTGTCAACTGGTGATCTTGGGACATGGAAGTCAAAGGAAGTTGGTGCATGGCATTGTGGGATGCTTTTGTCAGGCAGCCAGCACCTGAGTCTTCAGGGCGTTGTGTCTACACTGAGAAGGATCTGAACCCTGGTGCCTGGTTTGACATGGACTGGTGCCCTGGAAGCCTAAGGGGTCCTAGAAACCATGGTAGACAAAATTGATGTTTGGGTGCAAGCATGAATTTGACCCTGGATTTACATTGCAGTGTAGACTTACTCTAAACTGTTTGCAGGTTTATATATGTATAAATGGACAATGGAGAGAGGACATTTGTTGGATCTAATTTTAATTTAACTTGCATCCCAAAATATTTTTCATAATAGAATAAATACCCTTACTATTCATAAACACATACTGGAAATTTTAAAGAAAAATCTGTTTCCTTACCAATGTCTTCACAGCTGCATCCTACCTTATTATTGCAAGGTTGTACATTGAAGCACATGCTTATGTTCCATTGAAGTAATGGGTTTTAAACATTTCTAAAGTTAACACAAGATTAAGTGTTTTACTGAATCAGGTTTGGCTGCAAATTAGAGTGTAAATGACCAAATCCATCTCCTATTTCTATGTTATAGGTTCTAAGTCGTCTGTCTTTCACTTTGTTCTCGTATAACTGTATATTTGAGAGAGTTTGTCTATCGGTTTTTCTTGTTCAAGAACTCCTCTTAAATGGTAAGTGGTAGGACCACCAAATTTGGCATACAGCTTCCTCTTAGCATAACAAAGCAAGGTCAGGGTTTGACTGTGCCAGGAAAATGGGCTGTGCTTGAAATGGGATTACTTCTTCCAAAACCACACAGAAAAGAGACAGAATCACCAGGCAGGTGAAAGGAGCTGGCTGGGTGTGTGCCCCTGCTCCAAGCCTCCCACCTCCCTTTAGAGAGGGTAGGGGGATGAAGCCCCCCCCCAATTTGTATAGGGACACGCAAAGCCATACAGAAAAGTGACAGAATCAATCACCAGGCAGGGAAAAGGAGCTGCTTGGAGGTGAGTTCCCCCTCTTCCACCTGGGACTGCCCTAGCCTCAAGCCTCTTACCCTAAGTGACCTTTAGGGAGAGCACAGGTGCTGACGCTCTCCCCCATCCCAGATTCATATGGGAACATTGCTGGCTGTTCCCCTTCTTCACGGGGTGAGGGGAATGTGCACACTTTGCTGCATTCCCCACTCTGGTTGGGGAGTTCAGGGGCAGACAACATGGACCTGCCCCAGCTGGGGGACATGCACTCCTCCCCTGGCTGTGTCGTCCACGGAACTGCAGAGGCCATGGACAAGCGCTTCTCACCTGGCCTGAAGTTGCTTCAGTGAGAGAGGCTGGGGTACTCCTCTCTCCCCAGGGCAGCCTGCATATGGAGCCCCTCATCCTCCACCCCACCCCAGAACAATGATTTAAATGAAGAAAAACAGAAAGTAATTAAGAACCTGAGCAATGCTGGTTAATATAAAAGTGGGATCCATGGAATGTATGTTTGAGGTTGAATGTTTGGAACAGCCCATTCAAACAGATTTGTCTGAATGATCTACCTGAGTTTATCCAGATATGAGTGTTCCTAAGCTTTCCTTTTAAAATCAGAAACCAGAACCCTCTTACTATACGAATCCCTTAACTGTTTGGGAACTGTTATAGTGAGTGTGTGTGAGAAAAGATAGTGGTTGCTCCCACCACCCCAAATCACAACATATGCCACTGGCATAGCGTGGAAGCATCCAGGAGAAAAATGTTTCACCATCTTCTGAACCCATTTCAAATTTCTATAGTACATTAATAGCATCATTTCCTCTCCTCACATGAACCACTGGGGGAAAGGCGGGAGGGACTCATTCTTGATCATGTTCTTTTCAGTAACTCAACTACTACATACATAGAGGCAGTCTCCATAGTTGCTAATATTTGGGGAAGCTTAGAGTTGTAGCCAGATAATTTACCACCAAGTTGGAGATCCTTAATATCACTGAACCCTATGGGAACTATATAGGCACCCGAATAATACATATTATATTATATCAAGTATCCATTTTTTCTTTAGAACAGTAAGATCAAAATTTAAAATCAAGAAGCAAAAATCATGATGGGATAAAAAGATTCTGAATTTTTTCAGACCACTCTGCATTGTTCCATCAGATCTCATTTTTTGTACCTGAAAACAAACAGGCGCATGCGCACACATTTTTTTAAAAAGGCTATATTTGAAAGAAGTTTTTAACTTTGAACATGACTGGATTAATCATGCATAATTCTGAAATTCTGGAAAAATACAGCTGTTACAGGCTAGCAAGCTATTCAAAAGCTAATGTGCTTTGTTCAGGGTAATCAATCAGCTTAAAAATAAGCCATCTAAATGTGTCAGTTGTGCATCTTTGCTCTTCCAACTTAGGAAAGTTCTGAGTAATTAGCAACTGCTACACAAAGACCCATGCCCAGTAAAGAAACATCCTTCTTGTCAGGCCTGATTAAAAATGCAGTCAAATGGCTGAAAGTGGGAAGGTTAAGCTATATTCCAACTTAGTTTAATAGTAAATAATAGTAATGTCTGCAGCTGTCTGAGGAATACATAAATTGCTTCACTATCTAAAAAAACCCAAAGCTTCAAGATAGCCTATATCCCTTTAACATTAAGGTAGAGCACAGTTATAGTTACTTTATGCGGATTTACATGGTATGTTGCAGCACAGATTGTAGAACACGTCAAAGAGAAAAAAAACAGGTATTACCAGTAGATCAACATTTTCTTTGAAAATTATGATGGAATAGGCAAAAGAATTGACTTATTTAACATATTTGCATTATATTGGTCATCAACAAGGTTTTGATTCTGCTTGTCCTTCTCTGTTGTGAATATGGGTGCAAAGTGTTTCTCCAATTACTGTTTTAGTATTTTGCAGAAAAATATCAGTCTTTCACATAAAGAATAAATTGGTATTTTACAGTTATTAAAGAATGGAACAGAAAAGACAAATGATACCTTGGCATCTTCTCATTGAGTCTAATCTCCAGTAGATTGCAAAAAAAAAATAATAAACAAGTACAACTAAAGTTAATTTTTCTGCATCAGAGTTACACCGAGAGTAAAAGAAAGTTGAAAAATAACCATCTCTTAGAATTACCACCTTAAATGGCAGCTTCACATAAATAGTCCACAATCAGAACTGGAAAGGAAACAGACTTTTTGTAACTAGGTGTCAGTTTCCTGTCTTAAATACTGAAACAGTAATATGGTATCTGGTTATGAGAATGGAGCAGTTAGACTTCTAATTAACTATAGATAATATACAAATAATTCGTATCTCTGGCATACAGCAACCAATTTAATTTTTTTATATGTTATCACTTATGATCAGTGTTCCCTCTATTTTTCCACTCCTGAGCAGAACAGATTTTGTTACGTGCACCAGTATGAAGGTGACATGTTGACGTACGTAACAAAATTCCTGTGGCAGGGCTGAGGTAAAGGGATTCTGAGTATATTTAGGAGGGGGCTCAGGCCTGGGGTAAGGTTAGGGTGCAAGGGTATGAGAGCTCTGTCTGGGGGTGCAGGTTCTGGGGTGGAGTTTGGGATGAGGGACTCAGGGTTGAGACAGGGTTGGGGTGCCAGAGGCTCTGGTGAGGTGTGCAGGCTCTTTGGTGGGGCTGGGAATGAGGGGCTCAGTGCTGGGGACAGAGGGTTGGAGTGCAGGGGTGTGAGGACTGCAGCTGGGGGTGCAAGCTATAGGGTGGGGCTGGGTTGAAGGGTTTGAGGTGAAGGATGATGCTGTGACAAGAGAGGACTTTCCTCAGATTGCTCGTTCTCCTTGAAGCAGCAACTGAGCTGGGAGGGAAAGACACCTCTCCCTTCAGTATCAGCTCCAGAGTTGGGGTTGCAGGATAACTGTCCCTCCCTCAGACTGCACACGTTCTAGCTGGGGGTGGGTTGGAGCTGGGGAAAGGATGATCCTGTAGCAGATCCTGGCCAGGCCATACCCTGCCATGCCAGTGACACTGAGGCTGTAGTAGAGGCACTGGTTACAGGCTGTACTTCTCCTGGCTATGGCAGGCTGGAGGCTGGGCTAGGTTGGGGTGGGAGGAGGCTGGGGCAGGTCCCTGGGAGGGGTCATCAAGCACCTGCAGGATGCTAAATAGGCAGCTATGTGGCTGCACAGCTTGCAAGGAACTTAGCTTGTGCTCCCTCACTGGACAGAAGAAAATCTGATTATTAATACATCCTCCAGATAGAACTACTTCTTGTCCTCAAAATTAAATGAATTGAGTGGTCAAGTCTATTACGTGTGAAAGAGTTGTAGCAGGATTTTCTCATAGTACTTGATTTCAGCACAGCTTTTGACACTATCGGTAGCTGCATCGCCTAAGCATCTCAGAATTGTGTGTGTCAAGTTTTATTTGCAGTGTGGATAGAGTTCTCAGTGGTGGCCTTGTGGAGAGGGAAGGTATGCAGATAGAAGGGATAGTATTTCAGAGAGATGTTGTGGGAGATTGGTCTTCTGGGAGAGGTGTTACAGGCAGGGCCATTTACTCCTCAAACTGATCTAACTGGATGGTAACTATTTGTAAGAAATTAGAGTAAAGCTACTAGGAACCTTAGAACTGCATGAAGCTCAATAATGCCACTGAGAATGCCACTGCTGGACAACTTTAAAAGTACAAAGGTAAGTAAAGAATGTAATACCTGAACCTTCAAGAATACCAAAGGAGGACACTTTGAAGTTTAAAAAAAAAAAGTTGCAGAAAGAAATTATAATTATGATGAGGGGAATGAAGAGTGTGAGGATTAATGAAGGCCAGGTGAACCATTTCTAGTGTGGGTGAGTATAATCAGTATAATCTATATTTGATTGTAAAATAGTTTTAATAGGATTTGCTGAAATAAAACTTCCCATTGGAATCCACTTCGACATAGATTTAGAAAGGATTACTAGATTTGGTTCTGCAAATTTAATTTTTTGGCTCTTGAAAAATGCAACTCTGTAAGTCTTTTCCAACATGAAGATAATTGTGGAGAAAATGTGGGGTTTTGGTTAAATCCTCAGGAGTCCAGAATGGCCAAAGCTCCCACTGACTTCTTTGATGTTGCAATTACTATTTGTTAAGATTTGGTCTTTTACAGTACATCAAAAAGGGTTTGTAGTGTGGTGCGGAACAAGTGGGGAGAAGCACAGAATATTGAGAGTTGAGTGCACTTTGGACTTTACATTAACAATTTGCCTATATCTGTTGCTTAAAAAAACAAAACATTGAAAAAAAAATTTTTAGACATAAAATGACTTAGACATATTTTGTCCAAAATATCTTTTATCCTTCATCTGTTGTCATACTGACATTTCCCTATTGTGTAAACATTTGCATTTGGACTTGGATTTTTTGGTTTGCCCATTTATTCTATATTTGTTTCATACAACCAAACCCTGTCTCTATTCAAATTTGCCCTGGTTTAAGTAAAGATGTAATTTTTAAACCAATTTAGGGGCACAAAACCCTGTGCAGACTCATTTCATTCACGCCTGCCCTTTATTGGTTTTACTTTAACTTTATTCCTCATTGATTTAAGCTAATTAACCATAAAGAAGGTTTAAATGAATTAAGTGAGGTCATGCAGGCTTTTGCACTGCTTTATTTAAGCCAGTTTTTAACCTGATTTAAAATGTAGTTTAAGCATACACAAGGCCATTGTGCTATTTGACCAAAGAATGCATGCTTACGCTAAAAGATCTTGATCATTTTTTCCTTTTAATCTGACCTGATATTCCTGCCATAAAATTGATAGGACTGAAAGAAATTTTTTCCCTGCAAAAATATTATTCTATAAATAGAAAAAGGAATGCAAGAGGAAAAGCGCTAATCTGAGTGTTCTTAAATTAATCTTCATTTGGAAATCTGATGCTTCTTGTTGTTTGCTGCTTTTCCTCTTTTTGGGGGGGAGGAGAGGAAAATTTTCTACTTTCATTGTTTTGTTACTAAAATGGGTCTTATTTATTATTTGTATTGCAGAAGTGTCTAGAGGGCAAGGCCCCATAGTGATAGGTGCTGTACAAACATATATGATCTTATAGGCTCTGTAAAAGACTATGGACAATAAGTGAATATTGCAGACAGGCTGGAATTTGGGGAGCACTAGAAAACAATGAGCCTTGGGTTTTCTTTAACTGGCAGTTGGTGTGGTCTCTGCCTGCCCTTCATTCTGTGAAAGGATGAATTCCACTCACCTTTCCACAATGCTGCCTTTTCCCCCTCACTGGGTCCTCTATCTTGCTGGATTTTATCTAATCTAATCTATATGACTCCCATCATAAGAATATCAGTGTCACATTACTCTCTTTCTCTCTTGCCTGGGCTTGCTATTTCTGCAGAGCACCTCTCTTGCTACCAGATGACTCCTGAATCTCATTTTCATTCCTGTCCAGAGGATTTGGTTAACAGATGTGCGCACTTATTTTCATCCATCTAGCTCTGCTTGTGGCTGCAGAGGAATAGCAATTTGTACTTTTTTTTTTTTAGTTAAATCCTCTTCTTGGGTAGATGATTTGGATAGACAAGATGACTTAGGAAGTCAGGATATGTCTACACTACAGCACTAATTCAAACTAACTTAATTCGAATTAGTTAATTCGAACTAAGCTAATTCGAATTAGTGCATCTAGACCTAAAAACTAATTCGAATTAGCGTTTTGCTAATTCGAACTAGCATGTCCACATTGAGTGGACCCTGAACCGAAGTTAAGGCTGGCCGGAACCAGGACTTAGAGTGTGGAGCTGCTGCCTCAGGCTAGCCGAGGGCTGTGCTTAAAGGGACCCGAGCCCCCACCCCGCATAGACAGTTCTCAGGGTTCCCCGCTTGCTTGTCTACCTCAATGAGGGACAGCAAAGCAGTCCTGTCTTGAAGTGCCCTGAGTGCCCACACTCGGCACATCACAGCACTCGGCCATCAGCCTGGCTGCACTTGCCGCAGGCTGCCATCCAGGGGGGGCCAATCGGGGGGCTGTCAGGATCCAGGAGGCCCTGCAGGAGAGCTTCCACCCTGAGGAGCCCACAGAGCCACCCCAGTCCTCCCCATCAGGGGCTCGTGCCCCATTCCTCCCTCACCTCCTTCCACTTACCCCTCCCTAGCCCCCCCCTCCTGATGTAAAAAATAAAGGACACGTGTTCAAAAATAGAAACTCCCTTTATTTAACAAAACTGGGGGTGGGGGGATGAACCTCTGGGGAGACTGGGAAAAGGAGGTGGGAGAGGCGAGGGGGAAACCTGGGAGGAGGGAGCTGGAAGGGGGAAGCCAGGGGAAGAAGGAGGAGGGGAAGTATAAAACTATGGTGCGCCATATCTTCAGTATTGTGTAGAGATGTGGTCTCCTCACCTCAAAAAAGATGTTTTGGCCTTGGAAAGGGTTCAGAAAAGGGCAACTACAATGATTAAGGGTTTGGAACAGGTCCCATATGAAGAGAGGCTAAAGAGACTGGGACTTTTCAGCTTAGAAAAGAGGAGACTGAGGGGGGATATGATAGAGGTCTATAAAAGCATGAGTGGTGTGGAGAGGGTGCATAAAGAAAAGTTCTTCATTAGTTCCCATAATATAAGGACTAGAGGACACCAAATGAAATGAATGGGTAGCAGGCTTCAAACTAATAAAAGAAAGTTCTTCTTCACAAAGCAAATAGTCAACCTGTTGAACTCCTTGCCACAGGAGGCTGTGAAGGCTAGGACTATAACAGAGTTTAAAGAGAAGCTAGATAAATTCATGGAGGTTGGGTCCATGGAGTGCTATTAGCCAGGGGGTAGGAATGGTGTCCCTGGCCTCTGTTTGTGGAAGGCTGGAGATGGATGTCACGAGACAAATGGCTTGGTCATTGTCTTCGGTCCATCCCCTCTGGGGTACCTGGTGTTGGCTGCTGTCAGCAGACAGGCTACTGGGCTAGATGGACCTTTGGTCTGACCCAGTACGGCCGTTCTTATGTTCTAAGCTCAGGGTTGGAGGTCTCACTGGACCAACTTGATTTTCATGCAAACCTGCTCCTGGGTTTGCATGTGGCCTTTGGTGGCCAGGCTGGCAGCTAGCCTGCCCTAGACGGCTGCATTCCTGTGCCTAGTGCGGAGGTCATGGATGTTGGAGGCCTCCCCCCAAACCTCGATGAGGTCCATGATCTCCGCACTAGACCAGGCAGGCGCCCGCCTCTTGCGGCCCTGGGCAGGCTCCTGGGAGCCACCAGCCTGGTCCTGGGAAGAGGCGGAGGGCTGGGTGGCAGCGGGTGGCTGGCTCATGCCATGCCAGGTGCAGGGTCTGCTGGCTGGGTGCTGGCAGGCTTGCACCTGGCATGGGCACTGTAGCCAGACCGTGCCCCTTTAAGGGCTCTGGGGCAGGGAGGGGGGCAGAAGAGTTTCCCTGGCTTGGCCCAGAGTGGCCACCAGGGCAAGCTGGGAAGAGCTAGCCTCCAACTAGTTCGAATTAAGTGGCTACACAGCCCTTAATTCGAACTACTTAATTCGAACTAGGCATTAGTCCTTGTAGAATGAGGTTTACCTAGTTTGAATTAAGCGCTCCGCTAGTTTGAATTAAGTTCGAACTAGCGGTTTGCATGTGTAGCACCTATGAAAGTTAATTCGAACTAACAGCTGTTAGTTCGAATTAACTTTGTAGTGTAGACATACCCTCACTTAGCCCTCTACTTGTAGTAATTCAGTTAAATGATTGGATATACATCTTTATTAACTTTCAATACTACGACTGGTGTTTTATAGCCATTTACAGGCATCATAGTTCATTTGTTACTGTAATACTTATTATAGTGTGGCTGATTTTACTAACATGGTGGATAAACTCAACTATTACTGCAGCATAGCAAAATTCCAGTTTTATTTCCTCATTTTAATTTCAAGTGAACTAATTTATAATTTCTTGTTAGAGGTGCCCATGTTAAGAAAAATCTAGTGTTGAAGCATCTCCTCTTGTTCCTTAGTTTGCCCCACTAACATCCACAACTCTCAGAACTTAATGTAGCACTTGAAACTGAAGCTATTCAGAGTCCAACAACATAATAAAGAATTGTTCCACTGCATGTCTTCCGTTGTCAAGAATACAAAAGTTTTAACGACAAATTCAGTTATATTATCCATGTATCTTGTGCTTTTCTTCAGCAGGTTTGTCAATTTTGTCACTTACGTACAGGATTTAATAATGGAAGGATTTTGGTGTTTGTGGTATTTGTTAGAAATATAATCATCATTGCTGCAAGAGGGTAATTTCCAGTGACAAGGAAATGGACTAATTTGATTTTTGAAGTAGTTTTTGACCTTTTTCAGCTTGAGGAAATAAAGACGTAGTCAGCTCCTGTTTGTTTTCCTGCACAACAGGCAGTTGTATTCAATACAGTGGCTGACAAAGGGAGTATGAGATTTGAGAAGATATGACTGATGGTCATGTGAGACAAAAAGGGATCTGAAGCCATGCTGACCACGTCAATTTCTAGTCAAATGGCTGGAGAGCCTTTTGGGGAAATACCAACAGAAGCAGACAAGATGTATATGTAACTGAGAGCTAGTTAAAGGTGTGAGTTACTGTAAACGGGCCTATCTGGTGCCTTGTTGGCACAGCTGTCTCTCCCCCAGTCCCATGCTCCCATCACCCTTTTGACTCGCCCTCCGGCGTCCCAGTTTGTCCCACCACCAGTCCGTAGGATTTCTCCTCGTGCGAGAGCCGACTAGCCTCTCAAGGCAGGGAGAGGGGAGTCCGGGCCCGCCCCCTCTCACGGACCCCAGCCCAGGGCCCTAAGGACTCGAACGTCTGTGTCGTCCGGTCCGGCTGGCGGGGCGTGCACCGTAACTCACCAGCCCACAGGCTCCCTCTGCCTGCCCTGGGCTACTTCCTCTCTCCGCTGACCTTGCTGCATCCGAGCCAGCGGGCTTACCTCCTCGTCTTGGGTCCCCTCCGTTGCGGCTCTCTGCTGTGGGGGGGGGCTCTCTCCAAGCTCCCACCCTCTCCGGCCGCTCCCAGGGTTTAAATCCCCGCGCCGTCTTCCGGCTAAGGGTGCTCCGCTCCTCCCTGCGGGGGTGTGCTTCCGGCCGGCCGGCGGGGCCGCGTGGTGATGTCACCACCGTCATGATGTCTGACAGAGCCCCCAGTGCGCCCGGGTGCCCTGCCGTGATAGCTGCCTGGGAACATCCGGCGCACCGCCGGTATGCCGCCGCCGGGGCCACTCGGCCCCCGGATTGTGGCGCGTACGGCCCTGAGGCACCTGTCTCCGCCCCCCAAGCCAACACCAGTGCAGCCACCGGCGGGACCGGAGTGCAGGGCGCCTCTGCCCCGTCACAGTTACATTTTTCCTTCTCAGGTTGCTAAACCTGGATTATCATCAGTTGCATAACCTGCACCTGTTTTATTTCTCTCACACATACACCCCAGTTAATAATCATGAAAACTCATTATTTAAATTAAGTCCCTGGCCCTGAGCCACCTACACTTCCATTTGAAATCAATGAAAATCAAGTTTCTGTTCCTAATACTAAAGGAGACACAGCCACTTTCTTTCTTCTACCACCTATTGTCACTATTTTTGAGCAATGTGGAGAACTTTTAGTTTATTAGGAGCCCTGGAATCTTCAGGAGAAAAGAAAAATGTACTGAATAAACAAGAACTTGACAAAATTACTCACTTTGTTTTTTGGGAAGTACTCGGTCTGAACAGAAGGGAAAAGAAAATCTTCTCCTTGTCTTGATTTGTAATAGATACAGATTATATAGACATATGGGAGGAGGAGAGATCTTGCACATACGTTGTTGCTTGTACACACACACACCTCTCTGTACCAAACCTTATGCTCCTTTTTTATCTCCCTTCTCTGACACATGCACATGGAAACTAATTGAAGTGCCCTTTTATTTACACAGTAATTCCCTCTAGTGGAGAAGAGCACCTGTTGGGGCTAAATAGGTGTTTCTTCATTCTGGGACGTTATTTTTATATTTTGGATATAAATGAGTGCATCTCTGAGTGCTTCATGAATACAGAAGTGCATGCACTTGATAGTCTTATGCTGGAAATACATAGCTGATTAATGATGAAGGTATTGAATATTTAGGATCATGTCAAAGACTGGCAATTTCAGATACACTCATGGAAATGATTAGAGCTGGTTGAAACCTGCAAAACAGCATTCACAAACATTCATCTGAGTTCCATACTGCTGAGTGATGAGACCAAATTCATGCCTGCTCTTGCTATTTGATTGTTGTTAATATTCATGGGAAGGGGATAGTCATAGAAACATATGCATTTACATCTAAATGGGGGCATTTGCAAATGAACAATGGTGTTAGTATTCAGTGTTCACTCTTTTTCTATATAAAAAAATCTGAGATTGGATGAGATTCCTTGTGGAGTAGTTAACTATTCAATCACTAGAGGTGACTGGCAACAAACAACAAATAGATAAAAAAGGCTAGTCCAACACACCTTCCTTCCTGACCACTCAACAAATGTCCTTGATTTCCCATTTAACGATTCTAGACCTTTCCACTTCCCCTCCATTAAAAGTTACCTTCAGAGTTCAGCTGCAAAAGCTAATTGTTTCTTAGAAGTCACATTCTTAGTGCACATCATATTTTATAGTAAATTGTAGATCACTGCTTTAGGTAGCAGTAGTAGTGATAGAGCTCTTTGAACTATGTGTCTTACTTATCACTTCAGCTTCTCTAGTTAAAATATTTCTTGGCGCCCATAACTTAAGGACTCATTTAACCACTAAACACATTATTGTTGGACATTTTAAAGGACATAGGAGGTATTTAGATAGTTTCTGCATTTGCTGAACTCACTATCAGCTCAACTCTATTTCCTCAGTGAAAGTTGTTTCTGTTAAATCTAAATGTGTTACATTGGAAGAAAGTGGAACAAAACTATCCACTTTGATTCTCCAATATTTTTTGATCTCTCCTACATTGCATCAGGCAGACATTTAAATTGAATAGCATGAGTAATTCTATAGCTACAATTAGCCTAGCCATATAGTGATGGTGTTAAGTCAGGCTTCAACCTGCTGAGTAGATGTAGAGCCCAGCAGGATAGGCAGCTTATGTCCTCAACTCAGAGCCTCTGTCCTGCTATTATGTCTCTGCCAACCTCTTATTAACCTCCCTTGTTCCCTGAATGGAAGCATTGGGGGGAATGATAAATTCTAGGCAGCCATGTTCTTCCATCAACATTACAGTGCACGTTTTCAAAGCATTATGTAGCTGAATCCCTAAACAATTCTCATTGGTGCTAATAGGAATATAACTTTGCTTGTTGTCTTGAACATGTCTTCATTAGGAACTCCTCCTTTCCCTCCCTGGTCCAAGAAATCAAATCTGATACATGCAACAATTAAAGATGGAATTGTAGCTAATGCAAGCACTGAATCTTTACGTGACCTTGTAGCACCCAATTGATGAAGTACTTGTGGTATAGAAGATCACTCAATTAGTGAATGCAGGGTAGCATGCATTAAGTGCTGAAATATGTAAGTAAAACAAGTTAAGGATGTCATGGAAGTATCCAAGATGAATTTCTGGATATTTTTTTTTTTTTTTTTTTTTTTTTTTTTTGTGGACCTTGTTCTTATCTCAACTCTTAATACTGTCTGGCTAGAATGTAGAACTCATGGATAAGTGTCCACATTGTAGTAGTTGGGTGCTGCACTGTTAAACTTTATGTCTTTACCATAATACACTTAGCCAAGGTCTCATTTCTTTCTCTGTCTGGTGGGCACTCAGGAGAAATATAAACACTTTCTGACACGTTTGGAGAGACAAGGTGATACTTCCAGTGTCTTCTCCAGTATAACTTCTCTCAAAAAAACAGAAGCTGGTGTCCAAAGCTATAGGAATTGACTTGATCAGACCCAAAGTCCAGCTATTGCCATATCCCATCTCCAACAATGACTGTAGCCAGATGTTTCAGAGGGCAGTATAAGAACTTCACCATATGCAGATGTGAAATCATTTATTCTTCACGTTAGGTCTTACTCTGGTCCCTATTAGCGATAGCTTATATAGTCTTAAAGCATGAGGTTTCATATCACACAGACAGAATTTGTTGCTGTTAATTGTAACTGTGGATATTCTTGTTGCCCAAAAAAATGTTCAATCCCTTTTGAATCTTGCTCAATAACTTCCATTGCAGAGAGGCCCACAGTCTAATTACATGTTGTGTAAGAAAGAATTTGCGTTGTCAGTTTGAGTTTTTCACGTTTTAATTTAATCAAATGTTTCCTTGTCCATATGTAATGAGTACAGCTGGGTGAAATGAAGCCACCAAACCCCAAATCAATTATTCACTCAGCACTACTTATGGCTCAATATTTGAGCTCTTGGGAAGTGCATGATGACTAACAATTTTGCTGACATGGACAAACACACTGGCACTTCCTTATCTAAGAAACCGAACCCTGGAATTAGGGATTAAACATGTTCCTGCTCCAAAGCCCTCCTGGGAGCTCTGGGTTCTAGCTAAAACGTTTAGGGACAACGTGGCTATAGATTAAGGAACACTGGTCCAGCAAAGGAATTTCTTAAACACACACACTTCATTCTTTTGAAAGCATGAAAGCTATAGATTTATAGAAAACAACATGCAGTTCTGAGGACAGCCCCTCTCACCTCATCTTACCCTGTCTGTGAGATCTGGTTCTGACCAGCATCCTTGCATGACACACAGTCCTTTGTGCCTTCTTCTTTTTTCTCCCACCTCAGCCTGTGATTGTGGTGATCAGAGCAAAGCACCTAGAATACACTGGACTTATCAAAATTAGACTGATTTTCAACCCCACCTCAATGTCTTAACCCAACATGGAGCTGACAACATAGTATGAAGGTCTCAGTGAAGGTTATAACCACAAAATGGCACTCACAAAACAGCATCAAGTTTACAATTTGACCCAAACATATTCCCAATTTGTCATTCATGAATATTTTTTTCAAACAAATTTGAACTGAATATAAATGTATTTATTCCAGGAAACCTATAATCTGTTAATTGTAGCTGTTAAAAGTCACAATTTTAAGGATTCTATTTACCTCATATATGTGATTGGATCTTCAAAATCTTTTGGATTTTTACATTTTGAGACATGTTACTCAAAGCCAGATGGAATAATTCTTCAATAGGTGGAATTCTATAGCTAAATGTCTCACCTAACAGATTGTAAGTATTTTGTGTATACTCCCATGCAAAATCTACATTAAACTGGAGTTAAGATTAGTACACAACAGTAAGGGTGAAATCATTACACAGCTGTTGCAACTATCCCCAAAACAAGCCTTGGAAAATCTCAGAAATTCAGAAGTAAGGCTAAATTAAAAATATATGTTAAGTAGGGAAACACAGTTGAAGTACTCAAACACCCAGGACTCTGATATTAGTGACATCATACTAAGTGCAAGTCACTGTAAATGTATTTGTGAATTAGATGAAATCAATTTCATTATTTTTAAAATCCTTGTTATGTGAACCCCCCCCCCCAGCTTTTTAAACCAAGGACAAATATATGAATAGGCAGTATACCTTCTGGACTTGAGCAATTATGGCGATATATGTAAGTGATACCATGACTCTGTTATCTTTGTACTGTGGTTTTAAATGTTTGTAGCCTATCTATTTAGGATAGTTATCTTTTAATCTCAGCAGTATCTGAGCCTAACGTCAGTTTTTAATAAAAGAACAGTATGATTGTGTCCTAGCCGCATGATGCCATGCAGGATGTAAGGAGGTATAAGGGTGCTCCATTTCTCTTCTGACTGGCCTATCCATATTGTGCTTGCACAGGGAGTAGGGGAGTAGCTTTAGTAGGGCCAGTATTAGTTGTCCTGCTAAGTTGTGACAGGCAATGCTTGGAGCCTAAACTCAGTAGTTTGGCCAGCAGAGCTTAGCCAACATAGAGGAGGACCAGTAGCCATTTATTCACCTCTTCATCTTGAATACAGCAAGGGGGAATCAAGGAATGAATAACGAGTCCACTTCAAGTTGCTGCCCCTTATGCCAAGCAGACCAAGGTGACAATCTGCTTCAAGAATACCAGTGCAATTTTTTTTTCATGGAAAGTATATAGATCCATTCTAGTGTAACTAAGACTGGATAGCCCAGTTGGGTCTAGTGGCTCACAGTGGGAGTTGGGACTTGATAGACTAGCTGAGATAGGGCATGGTAGCATACCCGAGCTAGGTAGCCTGGGCATTTCAGGATCCCTTCCAGAAAATTGTATATATGATAACCTTATAATTTAGCTGCCAGAGAGCTCTGCGCTTATATGGTGCTGAGGAAGATGCTATTGTTCTGAGCAGGAAGCTGGCAGATCCATTGTTTAGCTATTTGAGGCAGACTGAGCTGTCTAGGTCTTCAGGAGCCTGGCCACTTCAAGCCTTTCTTGAGACAGACAGTCTGGTTCTGCCTCTAGAAAACTCTGAGAAGTAGAATGAGCAATTGTAATGGGTCTGTGGGCTTTCTTGTTTAGAAAAATAAGTTTTTAGATAAATCCAGATCATTTTTCCTATTTCATTTTAAAATATGAGTTACAACATCTGCACTTGATTATTTCGAATATATGAATCCCAGTGGCCAGTCTGTGGTTGGTAGGGAGGAGCACAATATTATGTCCAGTCACAGATGGGAGTGGGCGTTTTTTTACCACCATGTGTCTTTTGAGCATCCAGTTGGTTTGAGGAATCCAAAAAAGATCCCAAGGCTATGGATCAATCTGTGGGAAGATGCCCTTAGCTGTGGAAGATGATACATCAGTTGTGATAGATGAGACAAGTTCTCCAAAATGCCCTTTTATCTTGTATCACCTCTGTCTTGCCTGGGTTCAGCTTTAATTAGCTGTTCTTAATCCAGATGATGATTTTTTCTTGGCACTGAATGATGTGGCTAATGATGCTGTTTGTGTTTGGGCTGAGAAAGGAAGACATGAAGCATTTCAGGATGATTGTTTTTGTCCTTCCAGCTTTATGGAGACGGGACAAAAGGATGAGTGATTGTGCTCTCTGTGTGTATGAACCGGGAAAGATCATCCATCAAAGCAATAAGTGCTGTCTGTCCCATATGTTTTCTTGAAGGATGACAGAGGGGGAAATAGGATACAGGCAACTAACAGGTGGTTTTGAGACTATTTTGCCAGCTCATTGATTTGCTTGCTTAGAAAACTGAATTTAGACACTGAGCAGCAGGTCATGAGGGCTCTAACATCAAGCAATATCTTCTTTAGTTTCGTTTTGAGTATTGTGTTTTATTGTGTGTGGTAGATTGCCCTCATCAAATGAAGTGTGATCAATGGCTGTCAGTTGAACTCCCACATGTTTTGTATTCACTTTGATCACCTTGGAAGCACCATAAACAGAGGTGGAGGTGATGGCACTGATTGCTGTCATTGCTTCCCTGACAACTTCTTGTAAGTACAGGCTGAATTCATGGAAGAAGGGCATTGCAATTCTGATTCTCTGCTGGGTAGATAAAGAGGCCATCCAGGATGGGAGTGGATCTTCTGTGAAATATCACAGTTCCTTTTAGCGATCAGTTCTGGGCCTGAGGGGGAGGTAGTCTGGCTTTACAAAACCATTTTCACCCCAGACATGTTACACCTGAGTACGCTTCCTCAGTGTCACAAAACAAGTAGGCCTTTTGCTTGACTTCTGGGTGGATATTATGGTAAGGCAATTCAAGACAGAGTTTAACGAGGACTCTTTCATGAAGATTCTATTTTAATTTATCATTGCCATTTTCCTTAATCATAATCTACAATTAAAAATACATGTTGTTTAATTCTCTCTCTTTCTCTCTCTCTCTGTGTGTGTGTGTGTGTGTGTGTGTGTGTGTGTGTGAGAGAGAGAGAGAGAGAGAGAGAGAGAGACCTACAGATATGTCCAACTCCCTATTCCAAAAAGGGACCAAATGCCACCTTACGGTGAATCAAGAAAATGACTATATGGGACACTACAGTTCCTTAGAATGTATGACACCGATTCACACTGTAGAGCTCCTGCTCATGAGAGAGAGCAACAATTGGAGATAAACTAGTGGGGTGCGTCTAGACTGGCAAGATTTTGCGCAAAAGCAGCTGCTTTTGCGCAAAAACTTGCCAGCTGTCTACACTGGCCGCTTGAATTTGCGCAAGAACACTGACGATCTAATGTAAGATTGTCAGTGTTCTTGCACAAATACTTTGACGCTCCCGCTCAGTGATAAGCCCTCTTGCGCAAGAATACTTGTGCAAGAGGGCCAGTGTAGACAGGCATCTTAATTTTTTGCGCAAGAAATCCCGATGGCTAAAATGGCCATCGGAGCTTTCTTGCGCAAAAGTGCGTCTATACTGAGCATGGATGCTTTTGCGCAAAAGCACCCGTGCCAATCTAGACGCTCTTTTGCGGAAGTACTTTTAATGGAAAAACTCTTCTGTTAAAAGTATTTGCACAAAGTCACGCCAGTCTAGACGCAGCCGTTCTGTGGTATAGTTAGCAGCCATCTTGGTATTTGCTTTTGTCAAATCACTAACAGTACACTAATCACCATTAAAAATCAATTTACCCATAATAACTTCATGTGTTAATACACAAAATTGAAGGAAATCTGTGGTATCTCTGGTAATCCTGTGTGACAGCTATAGGAAATGCTTGACTTTTTTAAAGAGTTATTTACTGTGGCCATTATTAATTTTAATGATTTTATTTGTGAAAAACATATAGTGTTCATATTATTCTATCTCTTTCAGAGGATAAAAGAATGAATGAATCCTGGACAAGAGACAGGAAGGTGGGATTAAGATCAGGCAAAATTGATCTCAGAGTGAGTGGAATAAAGAATGTACCCACTACAACTGAAGGTGGCGGATTCTTTGTCCAGCTCACCAATAGAAAAGGAGGTAGTTACCCCATAAAGGCTCCCTGAGCAGTTGGAGGGATGGGATATTTGGATGGAGTAAGGCAGAACAGTAAGGGCAGCCCTCCCAAATCAGTAGAAATGATTAAGGAATAATGCTAACCCACATTACTGCTAGCTTCTTTCTAGGATGACCAGATAACAATATGGGAAATAGCAATAAGTGAAAATATGGGATGGACTTGGGGTGAGGGGGTAGAGGCAGTTATAGGTTGCCTATATAAGACAAAGCCCTTAATATAGGACATCTGATCACCATTGTTTTATTCATTTATTTTAGATGATTAAAGTTGTAGCCTAGTCACGGTAGAAACTCAGAGTTATGAACAGTTTGGGAATGGAGTTTGTAACAGAAGTTACATAACTTCATAACTCTAACCAAAACCTTTGTACTGTAGGAGTGATTAGAGGCCTTGGCCAGGGACTGGGATCTGTTGTACTAGATGATATACATATGTAACCCACATGCCTTCTGGGTATGGTATACTGTCCCATGTAGTGGCACTTAGATCTTTACAGAGAGAGAGAGAAAAAGAGAATCAGTGTGCTCTACAGCCTTAGCTGAAAGTCAACTGGCTTTTAGCTCAAGCTGTAGAGGCTCATGCACTAAGCTGCAAAAGTCTCAGATTTGGTGATACACAAACGTATACTAAAAAGACATTTTCTCACCCAGGTAGCTTACAACGTACATCACAAGAGAGGACATGTTGCTGCTGCAACAAAGAAATGGGGGAGGCAAGGTAAAGATGCAGTTGAGAATATTATGACCAGTGTAGCGAACAATAGCCACAAGTAATAACATTAATGTGGTAAGCAGGGGAATCACTTATTTCATGGGTATCTTTGGGGGGGGAGGGGGGAGAAGGGGAAGAGGGACAAAGTAATTTGACTGTGGATATAATTTTTTATATCACATACCAATGCTTTTCCAATTGATGGTTTCTTTTTTACTATATCTCTGCTCCTACAGTCTCTGATACGTACATTAATTATTTTGGTAAAGTTTCTTACACTAACATTTCCTCTTTTATAGTTCTGATTTGAGAACTTATTTATGTATGTAACTGAAATAAGAATTTGGATGTTCAATGATACAAAAGAAAAACATACATGATTATATCAAGACCACTCTGAGGATCTAAAGAGTTCATATCTTAAAAATAGATGTACATAACTGTTCTGCTATCCACAAAAATCCCTGCAAGGATGCACCTTATTTTTGGGTTATTTACTTGTTCCCATAACATAAGAATGAAAGGTCACCAAATGAAGTTAATAGGTAGCATGTTTAAAACAAACAAAAGAAAATTTTTCTTTAGCCAGCACACAGTCAATCTGTGGAACTCCTTGCCAGAGGATGTTCTGAAGACCAGGACTTTAACAGGGTTCAAAAAAGAACTAGATAAATTCATCAGTACTACTTAGCCAGAATGGATAGGAATGGTGTCACTAGCCTCTGTCTGTCAGGGGCTAGAAATGGATGACAGGAGAGGGATCACTTGATGATTACCTATTCTGTTCACTCCCTTTGGGGCATCTGGCATTGGCCACTGTCAGAAGACAGGATACTGAGTTAGAAGGACCTTTGGTCTGACCCAGTATGGACATTCTTATGTTGTGCAATATGATGCCATAGCCTAGACATTTTAAACTAAGTAGACAAATTACATATATACTCAATCATAAGCCTATTGATTCATAAGTAGACTCCTCCAAGTTAAAAAAAAAAATGTAAACATTGCAATGGCCTGTTCATAAACCAACAGTTGGCAAACTTCCCATCCTAGCTCACCATCATAAGCAGTGTTCCTTCTAAGATTTTCCATCCATGAGGAGAGTGAGTTTTGTCTTGTGCACCAATATTGAGGTCATGTGCGCTTATTTGGATGTGTGCCATCATTACACCTACGAGTTACTAACAAATATATTCATATATTAAATGTAATGAAAGAAAGAATACTAAACCAGACCTTTCCCAGTCACAGTGAATAAAAAGAGCTGTTAAATCAGAACCTTCACCCAAACATCCTTATTATTATGGCTAATCCTATGTACCAATGTACTATGTCATGCCATCAATTACAGACAAGATAAAAAGACATCATTCCCCCAATAAGCTGTTTTTCTTAAAGACCTTTTCTGCACTGCTACACAACACCAGCAATAAATGGTGGCAGGCAATGTTCCCTCTAACCACGTGCAGAATACATTTTGTTATATGCACCGAGGCATGTACAGATGTGCACCACCAGTAGAAACACATGCTGCTGGATAGCATTAGATTATTTCCTGGGTGGCCACTTAAACTCTCAGCTCACTGAGGTTACACTGAGGAAGAGTTAAGTTATACATTAGCTGCATCTATGCTTACTCCTAAATGTAGACAATTGCAAATTGGGATTTGCACTGGGGAAGCTAATCAGGAATTATCCCAATGGGAAAAAAGGCTAATTGTCATCTTAATAGGCAACAATTGCTATTGTTTAGTCTAAGGAGTGGGCGCTTGTGCAGATTCATCAACTGCTGTGCAACAACTGCTGAATTGTGGCTATTTCAAGATGGAGCTAAAACCTAATTCATGCAATCCATACTGTTGCCTCAGCCACTAAGTGCATGCATTTATTAACTAGAAGACTTACCTGCCATTGCTCTGGTCCAGTGCCAGCCTAGGGCAGTGGGGACCACGAGGCTGTCCTCTGCCTGCTCCCCATGGCCGGCCTAAAGCAGCAGGGGCCATGTGGCACGGTGGGCAGCTGCCCCCTGGGGGCAGTCCAGGGAAGGGGGGGCTCTGCTGCTGACTAGCAGATGCTCTCCAGGGCTGGGGTATTTGCTGCTGACTCACGGCTTTGGCTGTGGCCCCGGCTGGAGCCGCCAGAGCAGCTGTTGCCCGCAACGCAGCTGCACACACAGCTCCAGCTCTGGCCCCAGCCAGGACCATGAGAGCAGCTGCCACCCGCCATGTGGCCTACAGATCCAGCCCTGGGGAAGGGCTGAAGTTAGGGCCAGGGCCACATGGTGGCTGCCCTGTTGCTCCTGGGTTGGGGCAGACGCCTGCCACACGGCTCCACCCCAGAGTACTAAGCAGCTACTGTGCAGCTCTGCTGAGGAAGTGGGCGGGCCTCAAGTTCTTGGTGCGTGCCCACGCAGGCGCTCACCTTAGAGGGGAACACTGATCATAAGCCTCTGGCATGTCAGGATGTTTTGTTTACGTGGAGCGTTTGCAGGCACAGAGACCTGTAGCTCCCAGTGTCTGTGATTCTGTTTCTGGTCAACAGGAGTGGCAGAAAGTGGCAGCCAGCATGTTCCTCAGCCTGTGCCTTTCCCATAGCTCAGTGAACAGAAGCCAATGGGAGCAGAGGGGCTACATGTCTGCAGACACTCCAGGTACATAAAATATCCTAGCGTGCCAGTGGTTTGCCCTTCTGGGCTGGGAACTGAAGTTTGCCGACCTTCCCCCCAAGTTAAAAAAAATTAAAACACAATGGTAAACATAATGGTAAAACACAATGGCCCCTTCATAAATCGACCCTCATTCTTTACTGCATCATTTTTTACCAAAAAAAAAAAAAAATTTGGCTTACGATCCAGTATATATGGCAATAGTTTGCTTGGACATCTAAAGACACTGGAGTTTGAATTCTGGATAGATAAAAGTATAAACATGATACCTACCAGATTATTGTTTGCACTTACTGGAAAAATGTATGTGACTTAATGTAATTGTATCTATTAATATTTTTAAAAATATATTTGATTTTTAGCTTTTGAAGCTATTACATTTTTTACAGAACTAGTAGCAATTTCTCATGGGATTTTATATATTTAATGTTCTTTCAGTGCTGCTATATTTTAAAAAAGCAAGCGAACAGTGTTCTTAAAATCAGTTGTAATAACTTCTTTTATGCAGCATTAAAATTAGATTTTTCACTTATTAAACTAACATAACACTGGAGATAAGTACAATACTAGGAAACAAACATTGTATCTGCAAAAAACTTTTGTTCTTGACATTTTAAAATGAGCATATAATACCTAAATATGTTTTCTTCTTCTGTAATATTATTGCATGTAGTGCAAAATAGATATTTTAAGTCAGGACCTGTCAAACACATACTAAAAAGTTCTCAATTTCCATGAAGAACTAAACAATATTATCTCATTATCTGCAGCATTATCTGTATCAATGTAGACAAATGTAGGGAGCAATAAGAATGCCTAGGTAACGTTATCTAGCTATGTAAGGAAAAATAGGTACATTTAGAAGGGCAGTTACCACACAAATAAATAGACAAGCTTTACAGAGTAGCTTGCATTATTTATACTAATGAACAACAAGGTATATAATAACTGTAGAATTATTGTAGCAATTCTTTTTGTGACAAAGGAACTAGAAAAATCAATGCACAGTTTTTATCTTACCATACAAAATTATCTTTTCATGGGTGACGTTTTTCTTTAAAAAACTGAAACTCAAAACTGCATTAAGCCAACATTTTCAGATTTGGAAAGCAAGCAGTCATAATGAGATGCTAACATAAAGCCCCAAATTGCTTAAGCAAAGTATGGTTCCCCAATACAGATCAGATATTAAATTATGAAATAATGGTTAAAACGGAAGTGCAGGTTTTTGTTAATTAGTGATTTCTCCATCACTGGGTGTCTACACTTTAAGCATTCACAAACTTAGGATGATTTATAAGTGCAAAGACAAAACTTGCAGAATGCTGATTAAAAATTCTTTACTTTACTTTCAATTTCAGTATACTTACATATTTTTGTAAGCCATCTACTCAGAAATTTTACAAATAGGAAATCAATAAAACAACCCTGAAAAACCAAACAACTTCACCTTCTTATCACCATATGCTGCATGTTCTCCCCCTAGATTTTTGTATATTCTGTATGCTGGAGAATGGTTTCTTTTCTTTTCATGTTGCTCTGTCGGCGGTCATAACAGCTATTCTCTTCATGAATATGTAAATCCCATGCATAAAATCACAAAAATTAGCATGGCATTTCCCACAATAGACCTTGCCCAATTATGTCTGCTTAATGCATGAAAAGTGATGATTTAATCTTTTGAATATGAGAGTGATTTCAGGTACTTTTACAAGAGATGTTATAATTATAGAATGCCCAAACACACAAGCTAGATACAGGCACATGCTGGGTGATCGCCACGCTTTTAATAAGAACTGGGCATCTGATGTGTGGCTATGATGCAGAATCACTTATAGGCTCTTACTCTGATATTTAGTGACAAGGGAAAAAATGCCCTAGGTCTGTCATACCATTTCATTTGTAGACCGAGACTTGTTTGTGTGTGGAGATATAATTATTATTTCTTAATAACTGACTAAAATTTATGTTTTCAAAAATGTTGGCTAGATAAATAAGAGAAGACGCTGATCATATTCGCTGTGCATTTTTAACTCGTATGCTGAGAATGAGTGGGGGGGCGAGAGAAAAAAAAACAATTGATGCATTTTATTATTTAAATAAGCAGGCGTGCTCATGCATATTTATATGACGTACATGCCTATGCGCCGCTCTGTGAATAGTGGCACTGCGGCTTGAATGCAGTAATTAGGCTGATGTAATTATATTAAAACAAAGGGAGCCTCCGTTGATAATTTTTACAGTGGAAACATTACAGATGTATGTATATTCTGTATGCAATAAATGAACCTGAACTGCTGTCAGGGGCTAGAAGGACAGTGTGGCCAGTGCACCTATTGTGTCATTGCTGTAGAAAGCAGCTTACCGATTGGCCACTGTCTGCAGCACATAATACTGACTGGTTATAAAGGACTTGTCTAGGGGAAAGCCTGTAGGTACTCCATTGTCTGGCAAAGTTGATATGACTGCATTCTTTTTGCAGGAGGTCAGACAGCTGAACTGTAAAAGCTGCACAGATTTTTTTTTTCTCTCACACACACTCTCTCTCTCTCATTCTTCATTCAGCATTTTTGTTTCATGCCCTTCTCTGTTTGCATAGTTAAAAAGAATGCTAATTAATATCCCTTAAGCAGAAAATAGTGACTTGGATGTAAAAAGAAACCTGATAAGTTTTAAAAAGTGTTTGGGTTGCATCGAGAAATCAGTCACGATTCTAGGGAAAAATGAAGATTTTTTTGGGGGGGTAATCAAGATAAACAAAGAAGAGTTGTTGTATTTTGGTTTTCTCTTACTTTTTTAAAAATGATCGCTGTTCTACTACTGCAGGTTAGATAATGTTTTATTTCAGGAAGTGTGCTAGCTACATAATTTAGAAGTACACAAATCAGCTGCAATTCAGTACTTACTAATCCTTCTTAGGATGTAATTCGGTGAAAGAACTGCTGTTAAAAAAAAAATTCTTTTCTGTATTATAGACGGATCTAACAACGCAGTCTGGGCTCCGTGCCAAGGGCTGGTATTTCACAGCAGCGACCGCCTTACAGATGAGCTGTGGGAAGCAGGAGAGAGACTCTCTTAGGGTGCCACTACTATGGAGACACAGCTGGGCTGAACAAGATTTGCTTCAAACGACAACAAGAGAGACAGAAAGTGTCTGGTTCGACCGCTGCCCAAGCAGGCAGTAACCAGAAGAGCTAGCAGCCAATCCGGCCATGCTGCACTGTTCGAAACCAGCTCCACATCTCAGCCAATCAGTGACATCATTGGTGAGAAACTCATTTACATCATGCAGTAATGAACTTTGTTTAACGTATCCTTTTTTTTGTTGAGATTAGGTCCCTCCATTAATTATTCTGCCAGCATAATTTGAATCGCTATGCAAAACCGGGATACATTTTCTCTGATTTATTTTTTTAACTGTGTGCTGTCTCTGCAGGTAATCATGGGTACTGTTCCATTTCTTTTTTGGCCCGACTAAGCCTTTAAAATAGTCTTTCATTGTTAATATTGGACATATAATTTTTCTTTTTTTTAAACATACGTTTGTCTCCTTGTATTCCTTACTTAGTGTGACATTGCTTCCTCCATTATAGACTGACATTACCTTGCCTAATCTTGAAAGGTAAAGAGGGTGCTGCAGCATGGAGTCTACATCTTCAGCAGCAATCAGCATCTAAGTACTTATTTTAATGCTTCAGAATTCACATTGGAGTGGCCATTTTAAAAACCAGGCTTTCTCTGAAGGGCTTTTCCTTGCATCTGTCACAACTGAGTGAAGTTCAGCACTGTTATATTTCATTTTCTGCCACTTTCAGCCAAGATGTCATTTTACTAATGAATAGAACTGAGGTCATTTCTGAGAAAATTTCACCCCCTCCCTCCCACCTCTGCACAATGCACCTGATTTGCATCCATTTACTAGAATAAATGAATACCAGAGCTAGAACGAAAAGAAGTTAAGGGAGAGCTTGCATACTGCTTCAGGGCATATAACAGCACAGCGAAATATAGTAGTTTCATTTAGCTATAACCTTTTGTATTTAACAGTTTCATAGTTAAAGAGAAAATATTTGATTTTAGCCCACAACAGTACTCTCCGGCTAGCATTCTATATCATTAACTGCCTTGTATCTTTTTTTTATGTGCACATTTTCCTGATCTGTGTTGATTTATAAATGAAAAACATTTGGTGATTCAAGGTTGTGTTGAACATTTGGATTTAGTTCTTTGCTGGATAAAGTAATTTGTTATGCAAGTGATTTAAAAGCAGCCCAGAATACCAGGGAATTTAGAGATTTCAGACGTCATAATCTAGTGAAGCAAATTTTTGATCTACAGTATCCTAATAGCTGAAACAAGATCAGACATGAGACAAATTCAATACTGTCTTATTAAATTAAATGCGATATCCATTGCCAGTGGGCTTCAAGAGGTCATCAATCTCTAGAGAAACCAAGTTTACTATTAATATTTGTTATTTAAAACAAGCAACGTATTCAAATACTTCTGCTAGAATACGATTTTTTTTAAAATCATGCTTATGCACAATTTACTTGAGCCTTCAGTTGTATGTTGATCCAGGTACTCACTTTCAAAAGAATACAGGGCTTTAAACACTAAACCATGGTTCTTTCAATGCATGATGCATTCCATCATCCCATCATCAGTATTCTGTGTGCGGCTGTCCTGATACAGCCACTAGCTCCCCTGCTGCAGATCCTGTAATTTGAATCATGCGTAATAATATAGTATTCTACTGGGGGCCTTCTTTCAATAGGAGAGTGGTTTTATACATTCTGCTAGAAGAGAACTCTTGGCTCTTGGCCAGCTCATAGCCATTATTCATACAGGCAATCAAGATGGTCTTCCTTAAGGAATAACATCTGCACGACTTCATGTGCCAAAAATTTGCAATCTCCTCCACATTATAAATTAGGCTTCCTTGGAAGCAGGACTATTTGAAAATACAAAAGAATAAAAAACTGAGATTTAAAGGAATTCATCGAGAGTGTATTGGGTATACCATTTGATGAAATCCAGTAACAGTCTATCAGAATGGTTAATGGGGTAAAAAGGGGTACAACACTCCTCCCTTCCCCCGCAGAGGTTGTCCTTTGGCTCTTACGTAATTTTTTCAGTTTCATGTTATGAGCTTAGTTGCCAATAATTACATTTTGCACATGTGAATTATCCTCTGCCGACAGACTGGTTTTCCAGATATATGCCTATGATATGTGGTTAGTTGGAACTGTATATGCATTTCCCTAGGTGCAAATCTATGCATTCAACAGGATGTTTGGCCAATTTGTAGAGAGAGGAAAAAAGGAGGTACAGAAAGGAGGCAAATGTTATGGAAAACAGTGAGGCTTCAACATGAGCAGCATGAATCCTGAATGCCAAAATATCTGAAACATTGGAAGCCCAAGGAAGGGCTTACAGAACTGCCCCTCATCCACTTTGTTTTGTAGGAGGATTACTTACATAGCACAGTACTAGTAAAATTTGTTATCTGGGGATAAAGAAAAAAACAATCCCACCAGAATTTACTATCTCAGTGGGAACTGCTGTGAGGCATAATATATCTGGGAACCCCACCACTAACCTTTTCACTTACCTTCATCCCTAGACACAACCTCCATCAACCACATTAAGGATGGGGGTGGAGGGGATGGAGTGAATGTGCCTTAAAAATTCTCCAACAATTATTTGTTATGCATTTAAAAAATATGTTTTGACAGTTTCTGCTTTTCTGGATTGTGACGATGGGGTCTTTAGTTTAAGCATATGGGAGGAGAGAAAGCAATAAGACATGTTAACGAGCTGATCTTGCCTTGTGGGCTATATCTGTTTGCCCACAGAAAATACTCTAACAGTAGCCAACCCGCCAAAACTGTGTATTGTTACATTACTGAAGTCTAGTTAGTAGCTATATTAATTTTAATGATAAATTAAAAATTTTACCTTACTTGTCCTGGCTTATCTCTGGTTTCTCTTCAAGAAATGATAACTTGCCAGTTTCTCCTCCATCAGTGCCCCTGTATCTCTCCTCTACCATTCACTATCATCAATTGTTCCTCTTCCTTCTGCACATGAAATAAACATTCAAGGTGATGTGTGTAAAATCAAACTAAATGTTGCTGATTTACTGTTTTAAGAATGTGCTTTCTTGTGGGACCCAGAGAAAATGATGGAAGGAGTATTACTGGAGCAGTGATCTGAACATGTAAGTGGCTTTGGGGGAAAAAAAGTGAATTGTTCTCACTGTCTCAACACCAGAGTGCTTTTCAGTATTTTGTTATATTTAAAGTGATATAATAAAAAAGATGATTTAAAAAAAATAGATATATCCTCTCCCTAACATGGTCCAGAGATCAATTAAGTGTTTGACCAAGTATGTTATACACTGCTACACCATCACTCTTGCCAAATTGCCGGAAAGAAAGCTGTAAAGGAATCGACACTCTGAGAACATCCTGCAAACAATTTGGAAGTTTTCAGCCCTGGGAATCAACAGGAAGAGCAACCCAGGAGAACATAATTATCTTGACCTGGACATAGGGAGACAGATGCTCTCTCCAGTAACAACTGCCATTGGGAATGAATAGGTAGACAGAGCAGCATGTGGAGTGCTGGAATTATGCTCTGAATAGCTCTCACTATTCAAGAGAAGAGGCACTTTCTTTGGTTGTGGATGCAGTATTGGCTGCAGAGGGCAGATATTTCTTTTCTGCTCCTTTGTGAATATATATTGTCTATTATTATTCTCTGGTGTTTCTGCATGTTGATAGAAACCATGTATGTTATACCTAATTTCGATCAACACACAGAACACCAAAGGGAAAAATGTTCTTTGTGATTCATTTAATTGGATGATTTAATTTTCATCTCTGAAAATCTCTACATCAGGAAGAAATGGACATTCAGCTTTGCTGCTGAATAAAAGGTCACATTGCTTTCTCATTTTTGAATTTGAATACAGAGCTAATATGATCAAAATGATGGAACTCAGGGTTACTCAAATCTTTTTTGCCAATGTCCAAATTCCTTGGACAAGGTCCAGACTAAAAAAAACCAAAACCACTAATAATGATGATAATCAAAGTAAATTAAGAGTTCAGGGTCCATTGAAAAGCATTTAACCCATTGTCTGCCTATGGACTACCCCAGCTCAGAAGATTGTTAAAGTGGATATAATAGCTGTATTTAAACACTTCTGCTATGTTAGTTTCTCACAGTTTGAGAAAGATTTCCCATTTCCTAGATCAAGGAATACTGGCAACACCATTGGGAACTTTAAAACATATGATAATTGAAGAACTCTATATCATGAGTTTGTAACAAAACCTGGTTGGCAGTGTTTACACAGATTCTCTTTATTTGCTATTTGGTATGATAGATGATTTTTTTTAAAATCTCGTTTCAGTTCCTGGTAGAGAGGTGTCCATATTAGAAAACCACCATCAAGCTAGCACTAAGTGGTAACCTCGCTAGCAGTCCATGCCGACAACTCAGAGAAGGAAAGCGATTCATCCTTATAGGTGGTTCTCCAAAACAAGGAGAGACCTTTCACTGTTTCTTCCTAGAATGCATTTGTTCTGTGCACAGTTGATATCATTCTCTGGGGGCTGTCAGTATTACTTTTCATGAGCATTACATTTAATTTTTTAAAAAATATATCAAAAATCAAGATGAAAACTCCCTACCATACCTTGCTCATAGATAAAATGCATTGAACTATGAGACCCACTAAAATCTATGGTACTGCATTCAAAGTGCAGAAGCAGAGAGCTGTGTAGCATTTAAGCTGCTTCGCTGGGTTCATTGTAATATTTTGACATTGTACATGAGTACATTTCACCTTGCCCTATAACTGTTCTTTGGAATTCTTGGTATTCTATTTTTAGTAGGAGTAAGAGGCATCCCTGTTTAAGTCCATGCATGGAAGTGCTAGTTTGGGAGAAGTTTTAATACAGAATCTCGATATGGTAAATAGTAAGTAACATTATAAGTAGAGTAAGCAGGGTAAGAAATGGTTTTCCCATCTTGCAGCATTTTTTAGATTTAAAAAACAAAATCTTGTTTTGAATCAAGGTGAACCCAAGACCTTTCAAAGTTTTTCATGAAAAACAACAATGAGAGACTCACCACTGAATAGGCAAAAGCCCAGGTATTAGAGAGCATATGTGGAATGCAGGACATCTCAGCTTCTCTCCTTTTCTCATTTCTGGGTAGATCTGAAAATTATTTCCTGAACATAAAAAAAAATTGTTGTGGAAGACTCAGTAGCTATCCAAGAGTAGTCCTACATAAACTAAGGATGGGATTTTCAAAAATGAAGTGTTAGCCTAGTGCTTCCCCATTGAGCTAAATGGCAGTGCAGTAAGGCTAATACTGAGCCCTTTTGAAAACCCCAGTCAAAAAGCATGAAGGGTAAGTTTCACTGAAGTAGGAGGAAGTGAGTCTCTGGGTCTCACCTTTTCTGTAGTTTTCTTGACTCCCAAGTGAGTTCATAGTTTACACTTGGGACTTTCATTAGGGGAATGGAAAATAACATGTATTGGTGCACATGGTCTCTTTTATTTTCTATGATTGGATAATTTATTCTATTATTTTTTAATTTGCATGGTAGGGATCAGACTTGTTTTGCCTTTGCTGAACCTCTGATATAGAAAGGCTCTTATAAAATGGAAAGATGTAAAGGGATATAGGAGGCATAGGATTTTAGATTACTAATAACAAGTAAGAAAAATAGTTTGCTTATCTGGATTTGTAGTCAAATTTTATACCAATGGCAATCTCTCATAATCTGGACAAGCTCAGTGAGTTTCATAAAGCTACTAAAAAAGGAAATCCTGTCTCAGGGAATTCTGGGAAATGTAGTTTTGGGCTCTGTAGTAGAAATCGCCAGGTAATTTTTCAGTGCAGGTTTGCACAAAAGAGCTAGCTAGAAATGATCTGATTAAGAAAACTACAGCCTAGAATCCAGAAGGAAAATGCCTTGGTCTCACATAGCCTTTTTTCATGTTTGAGCTTTCTTTTTGCATCAGTTTGCAATCTCTTCCTGTCTGTAAACACTGCATTTTCTGAAGTTTTCTTGAATTAGCCATGTTCACTCTTACAAGATTTATAGTGTCTGAAAGAGCTTGTCCCATCAACATAGCTACCACATCTCAGGGAGGTGAATTAACATGGATGGGAGATGTTCTCTTTTCAGCATAGGGGCCTCTTCACTGAAATGCTTCAACTGCTGTAGTGCTGTCTGTGGAAAAACAAGCCACATGCATTTTATACATTCAAAAATGGAGGGAAGAGCCCCATGGAAGTGCATGAGGAAACCAGGCAGTCCTTGCTGATGGTGCAGCCTGCAAATATGTGGCCTATATATCTACTGATTGGTTACACTGGCAAATGGGAGAATTGGCACCCTTATTACTAACAGTACATCTGATCACTCCACATGAGAAACAACTGATTTTTTTCTCCCTTAATTAACTTGTATGCTGGGATGTGTAGTGTTTAATGTGAAATTAATTTTTTGCACCTTTGTTTATCCATTTTTTAAATTTTTGTATACAGCTCTGATAAATTCCCAGGAAACTTGAAACAAAATAAAATCTGAAAACCAAGTGCCTTGAGAACAGCACAAGATAGGGCCAGAATTTCTGAGCATTTGCACATTGGGTTCCCAAGTAAAACCAGCTGGTTTGCTGATCAGGTTGCCTCTTGGCTTTATTTTCAGTAGTGTATTCCCTGATATTGTAGGTACAGTTCATCATAGAACCTAGATACTCAGACTTTGGGTCATGATACAGCCTGTATTCTTACAAAAATGTTTGTTGGCCTTTGTGTGACATAGGTAGAAGTAGAAGTAAACTGTCTTTTTAATACTAAGTTTAAGTCTCCATCTTTCACAATAATGGGCTATATCTTTCCAATTCAGCATTCAGAACTTCTTCTAGATGACGGAAACTCTGATTCTGTCCTGTCAGACAGATCCTGTCTGTATAAATAGAATGACTGGCAGAAGTATTCAGAAAATCATTAGCGATGAAGTTGGAAAATGTTGGTGCCAAAATGGGGCTCTGAATAAACCATTATTTTGGGACATTCAGGAGCTGGTTTTTGTCCAAGCAGAACTTGGAACTGATGGCCTCCCAGCAATACTTCCGCAGTCATAATGACCCACTTGAGTAGGACCAATGACGATTTGTACAGTAGGCCTTTATGCCAGATTGTATCACATGCACAATACTTGTACCTGTCTTCTGCCTGGTCTGAAAGCGGCTCTCAGTGTAGATGGTGAATGCCAGCACTTCATCACATATATGGTGGTTTAGTCTGAAACATTCTTGACTCACATTCAATTAGCAGAGAGACAGGACAGTAACTTTTTGCTAGTCTGTCATCTTTCTCAGATTTTGGCAAGGCTATTACTTTTGCCAGATTTTAGGTATTTTATTTTCCTGGAGAGCAAAGATACAAAGATGGCAAGTCACTGCTAGTTTTTCCGAGATACTTAGAGAATTCAGGGGTGATGTTATCAAACCCACATGCTTAACCTGTTTTCCATGTTTTGATTACCCTTTCTATTTCATCTGGGGTGAAAGACTGAAAGTCGCCCTTCGTTTTCCATTTCTTCCTTGCTGCTCCTTTAATCTTTTTCCCTTTATCCATCTTTGCGACCTTTACCCAGTGGATAGTAATGTCATTTGGAGAGACTGGATAATGAAATTGTGCTGGAGGCTTCTGAGCAGCACCAAGTTTTCTAGTTAGAGTCCAGATCATGCAGTTTGGTCTTGGCAGATTGAGCTCCACAGTAGCCTGCTCCCATCTTGCTCTTCTAGAAGTGTTCCAGCTGTCTAACAGATGTGTGACCCCCCCCCCGAATAATGTAGTTATATTGGCCCAATCTCTTCATGCAGACAACACTATATTGATAGGAGAGCTTGTCCCATCAACATAGCTATCACATCTCAGGGAGGTGAATCACCACTGTCCTGTCCTTTGAGGAGTTCTGTGTGTTCTTTACATAGGGAATCTAGATCTTACAACACACTCTTGGAATTGATTTGGTGAAAGCTTTGTAAATGGCTTCTCTGAACTGTGTGTAACTTTCTTCAATAGAGCTGCATAGCATATAATGGTTGGTGAATTGTGTAAAGCTGAGCAAGCTTGTCTTATGATAGTTCTAGGAAGATTATTATTGGTTTCCTTTAATTTTGCTAAGGATCGGATGATGATGACTATGAGTATGTCTAGACTGCACCTGTCTGTCGGAATAAACTACGCAATTTGTGCTGCGCAAGTTGGGTAGCTTATTCCGAGTCTAAATCAAAAGAGCTTATTCTGAAATTTGGCTCTGTCTACACATGGTCCATGGTGTATGAGTGAGTTATGAAGACCAGTTCAATAGTGTTGGCAGAACTGATAACGTTTTGCTATAAATTACAGTGGTATTGCTTTACTTTTAAGACAATTAACTGAAAATGGGCATGCTGCCCTTCTCCAGCTGCTGCCTAGTTGGAGTTTTTAAGGCACAGAAGGAGTTCACTTTCAGGGATGTTTGGGAATGGGTTGGCAGGCTGGATACTGATACTTAATCAATCAGTGGCATGGTAGATATGTTGCTGTTATTTAATCTGGAGCGACCAGAGCAGGATGGATGAGAGTATCCTCCTCTTATCTGTCCAAAAGCTGTGCCATGATTGGATTTAGGGTTCCTTTGATGCCAGTTGAAGTGTATTTCCATACCATTTTTCCTGTGGGAACATGTTTAGATTTTTTTCTCTCCTCCTCCCCTGTTTTGTCTCTAGCCAGCCATTGATACTGATTCTTTGCTCTGCTGTTTGTGAGGTAAGGGAAAGCAGGACTTGCAGACAGTTCAAAAGAGTCTTAATCTAGTTTCTTATAGTGGCTAAACTACAGTGTCCCTTTAAGAAAGCAGAGCATGGTAAAATACTTAAATCCTGTTGTGAAGATTCCTGTTCGAGAAGAGCCTGTCAGTGAATGTGACTACTGACTGATGAAAACCTGAGAAATTCTCAGACCAGAGCATTTGCTTAATGCTTTAGGGTTTATAATAATATAAAACATTATATAGAGAAGACATTTTTTCCTAGCTCAGCTTTTTTAAGAGGTATATCTTTACAGACATTAGTGTCAGATAAGGCACTGTGCTAAACATAATAGATTTGTAAGCAGTTCAAAAGGAAACTCTAAATTGTCCTATAGAAAAATCTGCACATTTATATACGTCTACACACCATCTGTGGAGAGATCAAAGAGCTGTAAAGACATTTTAGTCAGCTGTCTTTTTTCTGTCTTATCTTGTGTGACAAATCAGATAACAGTACGATTTATGTTCTTAGGGGAGTAAGAGATCTTCTGCTTAGGGGTGGGGTTAGTGTTCTGGTTTGACAGATTAAGCAAAAGGAGGACATATTTTTCACAAATGGAATCTAGTGAATGCAAGGTGCTATTGCTGGATCTTAGTTTCTATTCTGCAGCAATTCAGTAAGGTTTGGGTGAGATATGAGATGTTTTGTAAGCAGATCCGTGGGGTAATATAGAATGGCTTTTCTGTTTCTTTGTTTGTGTTCTTGGTATACCTGCATAACCTTCCCTTGACAAGTGCAGAGTAATTGACTTTATGCACTCCACCAACCATGTGTCTGAAAAATAGAGAAATCATTACACACGCACTCCTCCACACAATATAGCCTATATATATTTGGGCATCCCCCTTACTGTGCCCAAGCCTACCACATGAGTTAATCACCAGCCTCTCTTCTCCCAAGAAATAATACTATCCTTATCTATAACTGCTCAACTATCAGCTAAGTTTCATCCCAACCACTTGGGGCGGGGGGAAGGAGGGAGAGACAGAGAGAGAGAAACAGGTTTGCATTGTGTCTGGAAGGTTAACAAATCTGCTGACCATAAGGAGATAGCAAGTCCCAGAGCTCAGGAGCCCTCACAGGGTACATCCTACCAACATCCTCTTCTCATTCATATTGATGGCTCTCCATCTTGAGTGCTTCTGCTGGGTCAGTTATGGCAATATGTCAGTGGGGAGAAACAATCTCATGTCACCAGGTCTAGACTCATTTAACTTTCATAGGCTAAAACTGGCACTTAGTATTCTATGCAGACACAGAGTGGAAGCTAGTACAGATCCCAGAGCACTGCTCTACATCTAACTGCACTTAAGATGCAGGCTATAGCATTCTGCTCCAGTGTTACCATCTGAATGGCTCTCCTGTGGAATTTCTTATAGCAAGCTCATCTTGAAGTGACAAGGAGAGCTGGGCAAATAGTGACTTCTTCATTTTTCTGTCAATTCTGAAAAATCAAAACTCCCTGTTTTAAGTCAACTGAAAATGAAATTTTGTAAAAAATTTTGGCCAATAAAAAATTGGAAAAAGATCAATGCCAGGTGAAAAAAGCATTTCATTTGACTCTCCCCCACAAAAAACCCTCCACGTTTCACTTTGATTTTGATAATTTAAAAACATTTTAAACTTTTAAATCATAAAATCAAAGGCGATTTTTAAATGAAAAGTTATTTTGAATTGAAAATCAATATATTTCATTTCAGTAATTGTTTTTATTTATTCCAAAACCATTCTGTGAAACTGATACAAATTTCCAAAATGTTTCAATGTTATCAATCTGCATTTTTCAGCCAAAAGCTTAGACTGATTTTTTTGCAGGTCTAATGACTAGCTGTCTGACTCTTTAGTTAATATGTTCACTTGCAAGGTCTAAATATGGCTATATTATACATTTTCTAGTCTTTTTGGATATCTGTCATTTTGGGTGATAAGTGGGGATTAGCTATTCATTGACTCATAAATAGCCATTCCCTCCCTCCCTCTCCCTCACCCCACCTTCTGTACTAAATCTGATTTGTCAGTTTAATAATGTGTTCACTTTTTTCATTGTATTCCTTTGGTATATATGGTCATGCCAATTCTCTTTGGGTATGTCTACACTACAGCACTATTTTGAATTAACTTAATTTGAAATAGTTAATTCGAATTAACGCATCTACACACAAAAACTATTTCAAAATAGCGTTTTGCTATTTCGAAATAGCACGTTCACACTGAGTGGACCCTGAACCGAAGTTAAGGCTGGCTGGAACCAGTGCTGGCAGGGCATCAGGTTAGGACTTAGTGTGTGGGACTGCTGCCTGAGGCTAACTGAGCTCCGTGCTTAAAGGGACCCTACCCCCACCCCAGACAGACAGTTCTCAGAGTTCCCCGCTTGCTTGTCTACCTCAATGAGCGACAGCAAAGCAGTCCTGTCTTGGAGTGCCCTGAGTGCCCGCACTCGGGACACCACAGCACTCGGCCACATGGAGCCAGAGCTGCCCCTGGGCACGCTGGTGCATCTCGTGGGATCATTGCCATCAGCCCGGCTGCACTTGCTGCAGGCTGCCATCCGGGGGGGTCCATCGGGGGGCTGTCAGGATCCAGGAGACCCTGCAGGAGAGCGTCCACCCCTCAGAGCCCTCAGAGCCACCCCGGTCCTCCCCACCAGGGGCTCGTGCCCCATTCCTCCCTCACGTCCATCCACTTACCCCTCCCTAGCCCCCCTTCCTGATGTCAAATAAAAGACATGTATGTTTAAAAATAGAAACTGGGTTTATTGAACAAAACTGGGGGGAGGGGATGAACCTCTGGGGAGACTGGGAAAAGGAGGTGGGAGAGGGGAAGAGAGAGGGTGGAGAGGGGAGGGGGAAACCTGGGAGGAGGGAGCTGGAAGGGGGAAGCAAGGGGAAGAAGGGGGAGGGGAAGCTCAGGGCCCAGGGTGGGGGGTCTCACCGGACCAACGTGATTTTCATGCAAACCTGCTCCTGGGTTTGCATGTGGCCTTTGGTGGCCAGGCTGGCAGCTATCCTGCCATAGACGGCCGCATTCCTCCATCTAGTGCAGAGATCATGGACGTTGGGGGCATCCCCCCCAAACCTGAATAAGGTCCATGATCTCCACCCTGGACCAGGAAGACACCCGCCTTCTCCGGGCCCTGGCAGGCTCCTGGGAGCTGGCAGACTGCTCCTGGGGAGTGGTGGAGGGCTGGCTGCCAGTGGCTTGCTGGCTCATGTTTTGGGCCACTGCTGGCTCTGGGCTGGCAGGCTTGGAGCTGGCACAGGCACTGTGGCCAGAGTCTACCATTTTAATGGCTCCGGGGCTGGGGGAGAGGAGAGTAAGTTTTCCTGGTTGTGCCCAGAGTGGCCACCAGGGCTCTCTGGGAAGGGCTGGAGGCCCCCTATTTTGAATTAAGTGTCTGTTCAGCACTTAATTCGAAATAGCTATTTCGAGTTTGGTGTTACTCCTCGTAGAATGAGGTTTACCAAATTTGAATTAAGCGCTCCGCTATTTCGAATTAATTTCAAAATAGTGGTTTGCGTGTATAGACGCTATTAAAGTTAATTTGAAATAACGGCTGTAATTTCGAATTAACTTTGCAGTGTAGACATACCCTTCCAGAACATGATCTGAGGAAGTGGGTCTGGCCCACGAAAGCTCATCACCTATTAAACCATCTTGTTAGTCTTTAAAGTGCTACATAGTTTTTCCTCTCATTCAATACAGGGAATTCTAGGTCACCCGTCTTGTTATTTAGACATCTAGCACTTGTATATAAGGACTCTACAAACTTACTATTTAGCTGTCTGCCATTACCTGATGTGATTGAATGGGATTCTTTTTCATTTGACTGTTTCTTATCTCATCTTACTCATATTTTATCATCTTCCATTCTCTCCTCTTTACTACCACATAGAGAACCTCTATTAATGACCCAGACCCTTCCCTAAGGGATATCTCTGTCCTATCCAAGTTATTGTGAAATAAACTATAAATCATCTATAGCATGAACATAAGGTTTAATACCCATTTCTGACTCCCCATGTCAACAATTTATGCTTCACTTCTGCAGTTTAGCTTAATCCACCTCCAGAATGGATTAACCCAAACCTCAATGAGGCACTCTTGATGTGGAATAAAATGTCTAAGGGGGCGGGGCGGGGGGGGGGAGTTAATGAGGAATAGCTATTCTGAGCTATTTTCCTCAGATAAACCTTAGAAAATAAAATTCAGCAATGTGTGAATAGGAGAGGCGGACCCCACAGAGCATGGGTAGATGATATAGTAGATTGGTGTGAAGCTAGTCTACAGAAACTAAGCCACTCTGCACTGGACAGGGAAAGATGGAAGGAAATATTGAGGGAGGCATTGGACACCAATGGGCATTGAGCCCATGGTGGTTGTTGATGATGATGATTGATGATGAATGTGCAAAAGGCACTTACCTCCAAAATTCCAGCTTCAGCAGAAAATGCTCTTACTAGGTAACCTATATCAGAGGTTCTCAATCTTCATTGCACTGTGACCCTCTTCTGATGACAAAAATTACTACAAGACCCAGGAAGGGAGGTCCAGAGCTTAAGCCCATCTGAGTCCCATTGCCACAGGTAGAGAGGCCAAAGTCTCGGCCTACCACCCCAGACAGGGGAGCCAAATCCCAACCCCAAGGGCTTCCATCATCAGGCAGGGGGCCTATAACCTAAGCCCCACTGCCCAAGGCTGAAGCTGAAGCATGAACCCTTGGAGATGGGGTTCAGATTTTGGCCCTGGGTGGTGAGGCTTGGGCTTTGGGACTTGAGCTTTGGCCCTGGGCTCTAGCTAGTCTAATGCCAATATTGGTGACCCCATTAAAATGGGATCATGGCCACTTTGGGTGTCCCAATCCAGAGTTTCAGAACTGCTGAGCTAACAAACATGCTTATAGAGGCTCTGAAACTCCCATACGTAGAAAAAAAAATTCCTTTAATCAAGTGGCTTCTGAGAAGTCATGAGGCAGAGAAAGAGGAGTTCATTCCTAGCACAATTTAGTAACGCAATTATTGTCTTAAATAAGTTTAACAATTGACTTAATATCTGTACAAATGTTTAGTTCTCTGTTTCCTTTTTTCAATTATCTACTAAACCTAATTATTCCTAATGCACCAATACAGCATTATGTCCATCTGTTCAATTCTTTATATATTTATTTGTGTTGACCTGTCTTATATATTAGGGTCTGATTCTACGGCTTTTTCTCACCTTCAGCAGTTCCTTACTATACAATTTGTTCTCCATTGGGGAGTGGATAATCTCGTAGATTTTTCACAGATCTATAATACCAACAATCTATTAATTGTAGTTGGTAACATAAAAGCTGATATCTTCAGTTTAGAAAAGCCATGTGGCATACATACCTGCAAGTTACTGTTTTTATTTTCAATATAAAATTTAACTATAAAATCCGTATTTGCAGGTTTTTTTAAAAAGTCTCCAACTAATGGCTGTTTCTTCTGAAATAAAAGAACACTTCTCTTTACATTTGTAGCATATTCATATACATTATGGAGGAAGTGGCTTACATATATATGCCCAACATTTGTAGTTATCTGTTACTTTTTGCACAGTGGAATACCTAATTCCTTTATCCAGATCTTTTCCATGCCTATGGGCAGACGTGTCTTTTCATTTATTAGAGCTGCCTCATTCCTCTGGAATCCATTTCGGTTATAACTGAGTGCTTGAAAGCTTTCATTGCTAACAGTGTCTATTTAGAAACTTGATGGACTGGTAATCGGAGCTAAGCAGGTAGTGTTCCTTTTGAATTCAAGGCAAGCTGAGGACAATTTTGAAGTGGGCTTTTATGGCACTTGCTAGCTCTGCAAGACTGTGGCTTAGCCTCTGTCATATGTAGTTGAGTATTTTCATTTGTCTTTGCTTTCTTTCAAAAACTTTGATTGAGCCTCCTTTTTCATGCTTGGTTTGACTCTCCTTAGCACCAGCTCTTTAAAAACATTGCATTAGCTTTTTAAGTATTTGTAACAGGAAATTTTGAATTGAGATTTTGGTAGCTTACAAAGCCTTTACTACTAAGGTTTGATGGGTGTATTGAAATCATCATGTTTGTGATTTGACTCGGATTTGTTTAGGGGTTTTGGTTTTTTTCCTTCTTAAAAAAAAAAAAAGTTTCCATTGCAAAAAGATGAGGTTTAACTTTATATGCAAGGCAGGTAATTCAGTGACTGACAATTATATTGACAAGGTTTGTGAATCTGGTGTGCAAGAGGTATTCACTCCCCAACAGTATTCAATTAAAAAAAAAAAAACCTTAGTGAGTGCCTTATTCATGTACATGGTAGTCTGTGGTGAATTCTGATAAGTTTCCACCTGTATATATTTGGTTCTACTTTCTCTCTCTAAAACAGGTCTGTTTTCAGACTTCAGTGCCTAAAGTTAGGGGTCAAAATTCACAGGTATTTAAATGAAGTGATTAGATTTAAAGATATGCTTAACACTCTCAGATACCATAGATCTACTCCCATGAGTGAGAGTTTGCCAGTATGAGCCCTACATTTGTCATGATGCCACCAACTATACCTTCATAGATCTCAGAGGGGTAGCAGTGTTAGTCTGTATCTGTAAAAACAAGTCTTGTGGTGGTGACTCATTGTTTATACCTTTATAGAAGCTCAAAATAAAACTCTTTTGATAAGGGTCTTTTAACTCCTTCAGCAAGGATTCCAAAATGAATCCACGTGCACTAATTAATGTCTGAGGCTTAGTACCTAGTCAGAAGCATGTAATAAGTACCTACTTTACTGATATTCTTTGATTTTTGCCCTACTTGAAAATTGGATTTCAATAGCCTTTCACAGCAAATTAATAAACTAACTTCTGTGGAACTTTGTATGGCACATCTGTTTTTTCAAAATAGTATTTAATGTTCAGTTTAGTTCTCTTCTTTGGCTTTGAGATGAAAAATTCATTTCAGTTTGTTGTATTTTTGTGATGTATTTTTAACATCTCCATGTTATAAACAACATGTAGTTCTGTGGTACCTTAGACACTAACATGTGTGTGTGTAAAGTGTGTGTGTGTGTGTATATATATGTATGTATGTATGTATAAAAAATAATATCCTGAGCTTTGTGGGCAAAACCTGCTTATGTTGACATCAGTTGTGCTTCATCTTTTGGAGCTACAGAATGTATTCTTGAGTCATGATCACTTGGAAATGTAATGAGGAAACTGTCAGTGTATCTGCATTAGGGGCCAGGTTCCTGCTCTGTTTTACTTAGGAGTAAGATGCATGTGAGTTCCTGCTTCTGGCATATGAGGCTTATACATAGTTCAATGATCCTGAAGATGGTTTCGCTGATGGAACAGCTCTGTAACAACTCTGTCATTGGGACCCATAAAACCCCTTAAAAGTATGAGATACTTCTCCCTTGACTGGATCCTGTCTCCTTTTACTCACTCATCAATTGTGGACACAGCTACAAGTCTGCAGCATCAGTCACCCTTGCAGCAATGGCATACAGGGACAGACAAGACCCATGCTTGTGGGTTGGTGAGGATAAGAGAGGGAAATACTTCCCTATGTGTGATCACAAGGTAACTAGCCCTTTAAGTAGTGATGGGTGCAGCCCCCACCTGTTACAATTAATGTGCCTCCCCAGTTGAAGTATATAAGCAAAGTTGCATGACAGGTGGGTCATGTGACTAAAATCAGGCCTTCTGGGATATGGAAAAGATCAAAAGCCTGGAGATCTTGGGGGGGAAGGGGCGGAAAGGAGAGAGAGAGAAAAGGCAGAGAGCTTAGAGAGGAGAATGGCAAGGAAGCATCCCTTCTTGCTTGAATCAGAAGCATTTCAGGAAGGAGATCTACGGAATCTCTTAACCAGAGAGAAGGTGGAGTTGCCAATTCAAGGACCTGCACAGGACGAGGGTTTGGAGAAAGATTCTCCACAGAAACCAGGGCCATAGTGGCACAAACAGAGCTCCCTCATTCTTATGTAGCGGTAGGGACAAGGAACTTGAAACCCTGGATCCAGGATGAAAGTGGAAACCAAAGGCAGGAGGAGTTTGAGCCCAAAAGGGACCAAGTGGACAGTTTCCTGAAGACTTAATAAATTTAATCCCAGGAAGGTAACCTTTATGTAGGTCTGGACTGTGAACATGTTAATGGGTGGATACTTTCTGAGAGAATGAGGAGGGGACTACAGCCGGGGTATTTGCAGGGCAATACCATACCATGAGATGTACTTTGGGGCAGGACCCAGCTACAGTGTATGCATTTGTGTATGGAGGGACTTGTAGTTAATTGGGAATGTGTGCGATGTCCCCTGACAGAATTTTCATGTAGCAAACTTGCTTAGAGGAGTCCCTCCACCCTGGCTGAGAGCTATGTTTTTGGAGCTTTTAGCCAACATACTGTTGGGACTGTGTGGCTCCTGAATGAGTCCTGGGAAGCTGAGAACAGGTTCTTGCTTCTGTACAGTTACTCTGGATCCATGACACAGGAGTCTCATTTTGCTCTTTTGCTGAAAAGTCAAGCTAAGCCATGAAGCTCCAAGTAGCAGGAGTGAAAATTTTCCTTATACTACATTTGACTTCTTAAGTATCATGATAAAGTAGCAACAAGTGATGTGGCACACTTCATATTACAGGAACCTGAGGCAAGCACTGCACTTGCAAAGGTCAGTGCAGTAGGAAGCGAATTTTCAGCATGATTTTTGGAACATTGTTGATTTATACACAAATGCAATATGTGGTGGAAGAACTTGCACTTTAAACTTGTGATAATAGTGAAAGTGGATCCTTGTAAATCTCTTAAAGAACGGAATAGCGTGCATAGCTTTAAAGCTGTGTTGCACAACAAGGGCTGACAGCTAGGACCTATCAGTTTCTCTAAATAAACAGCCTTCTCAAATGTATTCCTGGAAAATCAAAAGTAGCATGCAACAGCTGCATTATAACTGTTAACATTCCTAAAGGAGTGTTAAAAAATAACTTGATTTAAGAAAAAAAATGACCACATGCAGTTTATATCTTGTGCGAATGGTGAGTGTTTGAGTCCATTCAGAGTCACAATATGCTTAACAGGACAAACTCCTGTTTTAGTCAAATTGGATCTAGTGAAGGGTGCTAGAATAACAGCACTAGGCAATTTAAGTCATCTTTATACTGAGCAGAATATCAATTATTCAGCCTAACCCACATTACTCTGCCTTTGAGTCTCAATCCTGTTGTAAGTGAATCATGTGTGAGTGTATGTGGATATGTAATAAGCCATACACACATGTAATCATCAGCAGAGTTCATTTTTTTATCTTCAACATCAAAATGGAGAGCTTTACCATTTGAGTTACCTTTGCTTACCAAGTCAGTCTATTTTGCAAAGAGCAGCCTAAAAGTGTACATATTTAAAAAAATCCCCACAGTAGGTTTGTTATGGTTCCAAAAGTTTCAGTTGTCAATAATGTTACTACACGGCTTTAGACAAATATTACATTTATTTGTATCACAGTAGCATCTAGAAGCTCCAATAAGAAGTGGTATAATCATATAACAAAGGGACCTTTGCAAAAGTGTTTATAATCTCAAAGATCTGTACAAGTAGATAGCGGAATCTCAAAGTAATTGGAACGCAATTATGATTAGCATCAGAAACAGCTGTCAGAGTAGGATGAATGCTTCTGTAGCCTAAAACCAGGTCTTTTCAAGCATCCAGCTGTCTTAAAAAAGGAAGAGATCCTTTCCTTTATATTACCATAGCTGTCAGTAAATGAACCTGTGTTCACTTGCATTTCTTTGGATAATCTTCATCTGTTCACTCGGAAGACACCAGTATTATCCATCATGCAAGCCAGATGTTTCTTCTATTACTCTTAGGGGAAACAGCTATATCTCTGTTCCCATGGCCCTTATCTGTACATCACACAAGTTTTTACCTCAAATCAATTTTCCTTGTTATCTATACCAAGATTCCCCTGGATAGGATAGAACTCAATGGATGGGATGCTCCTTGCCATTCTCCTCTCTAGGCTGTTTGACCTCTCTCTCTGTCTTTCAATCCCCCTTAGATCTCCAGGCTTTTGTTTTTTTCTCCTTCCCAAAAGGCCTGATTTTGTCATATGATCCACCTGTTATGCAGCTTTGCTTATTTTCTTCAACTGGCATATTAATTTTAACAGGTGAGGCAGCATCCATTGCCATTTAGAGTTAGTCACCTTGTGATCATACATGTGTTGCAAACACTACAAAAATAATCTAAACAGTTTTGGAGATATCTGATCTTACTAGTGTAACCTCAAAAGCAATACAGGTTCTGAGTAGTAAGCTATTTGTATTTGAGTAATCTCTTTTGTCTTTCCTTGCATATTCCCATTATGCTCTTCATTCTAAGAATTCATGTTGGAGACAATAGCTCAGAGTTCAGAAGAAATGGATTCATTTGCCACCTGTGACAGTACCAATGCTTGAGTCTTCCTTATCAGTCTTTGACTGACTGACTGACTGTGATTGAGGTCCACTCCAAAACCCGTCAAAGTCAATGAGATTCTCATAAAATGCACCAGACACGTATTGCTCTGGGAATGTGTCAGATTAGACTCTCTGCAACCTGGGCAAAGCCAGTGCAAGTTTCCCCTCCCCTTTATTAGTGTGCATCAACTCTGTTCTGGTGGGGTCCATTTTAAGTGTGAGATTGTGGTTAAATTGCAATGCCCTTTTGCTTCCTAGCCGCCCTTCTGGGAGTGCCAGAAAGCATAGCAGTTTTGTGCAAAGCATGATGGCTTTTCATGGTGTGGAAGCTAAACTGGGACTGTTAAATCATCTCACATAAACCATGGAAAAACCATTGAATTTTTTTGTAATGACTTTTAGCCATTACCAGCCGATACTAGATTCAGATAAGTGTCTTGGAGACAAAGGGCCTAAAGCATTCAGCTCCTCAAGTGCAAGATTCTCAGGAATGAAATATTTTACACAGTAGTAAAAATAATTTGTGCTACCCTTGTATTATATTTATCTTGTCTTTGGGAGAAGGTATAAGAAGAAATGTCATTCTGATTTTTTTTAAAAGCACCAACATTTTTCAAATATAGATGCCTAAAGTTAAACACCTAAATAAAAAAGGCTTTTAAAGTTGTTAGCACCTGCAGATGAGTTTGATGAGAGTTGTAACAACTACAAACCTGGGGCATTTTGAATTAGGTGCTTAATTATGGTTACCTGTGTCTAATTTAGGCAGCTACGTTTGAAAATTTTCACCTGAAACTTTAATCAAGTTTCCATAATGTAACAAGAAACTATGCCCAAACCCTAATTATGGAGTGGGTACTACAGCTCTACAGTAACATAGTCAGTTGGAAACTCTACTGAAAAATACCATAAGCTTTTAAACACATTTGTTCAAACCAAACATAATGAGGGAACACTGTAAGAAGGACAGTGTGTAAAGTCCCATAAACAATGAGGACGAAACATTGGTTTTATGTCTAGAACTAAAGAAAGGAATCAAAATCCTTTGTTTTGGAATTCTAATATACAAGGAATATTCTTTATTGTTTGAAGAAAAGCTGTGTCTGTATTTCCAAAACAAGATGCCAGCATGGTTTAACACTGATTTAATAATAATGGCCAAATTCTCCTCTCTGTAACACCCTGGTAAATCCAGAATAAGTAGCTCAAATTATGAAACCAGAGCAGGTTACACCAATATAAGTGAAAGAAGGTTTTGGCCAGACAAGATGAATATTTACTCCAGTTATCAAAGCTGATAAATTCAAAGTTCATTGTGCCAGATTTTCAGCTAGTATAAACTGGAAGATGTAATTTAAATGGAGCTACCTGAATTTACATCATTTGAAGATTAGCCCACAGTGTTCTTCATTAAACTGCTCCCATGAAAGAGGTCATCTTGCAGCACACTTCACTCCTTTAATTAATTCCAAATTCATTGCCCTCTGATTCACCAGGAAACTGCTGCACACTGAAGTTAGTAACCACTCAAATTTCTACAAGGACTCTCCATTAAAGCATCTGAAGCACACACACTAATCTTCTAGATTTCTTATTGTATTCAGAAGTTAATTTTATAATGGGACGTGAAGTTTATTTTTGCACTTCTTGGTCTCAGTTGCATCTCCCTGGGGATGTTACATTATGTTGAAGAGTCAAGGTGTCGAAGTCAAATGCTGTAGTAACCAAAACCATGCAGAGCTGGTGCCCCCTCTTCCACACTTTCTCCCCCTCCACCCCAAGAGTTGATTCAGATTTTTCTGTAACATCCATTTTTAACACATTCTGGTTAAGAGCACTCGTCCTCATTCGCTCTGCTATAAGAATATTAGCAGGACTGTTAATTTGTTGAAATTTAGCCTAAATGAGTACAATATGAATGGCTTTTCCTCCCCACTTCACAGACTCTTTTGTTTTCAATGGGGCTGTTTCCAAATAAGCAGTGGTGTTTAAATTGGATAGACATGGAAGACAAATTTACCATATCCCAAAACTTCAAAGCAAGTGTGGTCGACAATGCAGTAAATTAGAGATTCCCTATATACTCATTGTTCTCTTACAGCATCGCTCCTTCTGTCACAGTGTTTTGAAAATGAAGCTAGCCTTGAACACCATTTGCCCACTTCCCTGATCGTTCTTCCTCACTACCCTTGTACATGAAAAGCCTTCCCAAAGCTAATCAGTAAGGCCACAACTTTCTTCAGACCCATCTTCAGACCCACTCTGTTGTGACACCTAGAGGAAATCAATCAACCAACCAACCAACCAACTAATGATGACCAGGTGGTAGGGGAAACTCAGATACATTACTCTTTTTTATTAATAGGCTCAGAAGGATGAGCTTTTTATTGGCAAATGTTGGTAAACATTGATTTCACCAAATGCAGACACACTGACAAAGATAATTTACAGATAGGCTAAGAAAAAAATGCTGCTTGAGAGCTTAGTAGAGGATATTTACTGTGCATATTTTAATATGACAGCAGTTTGTTTAAAAAATTGTAAAGCTTTAAGTATTTAACTAGTGTTAACTAGCCTCAACGTTATTTTAACTTCATTAAATATTCTGACACCATAATTCACTCAACTGTGAAGATTTTAATCAGTAAACATCTGAAAGGGCTTAAAATAAACATTGATATTAGCCGTCAGAATGATAAAAAATTGAAAAACAAATTCTGCCAAGTCTATTCATAGTTGTGAATTTTTTGTTCATATTTTGAGCCCCACAAACTATAATTCCCTCATCTTCCCTTCCCTAATCTGTTTCTAGTTTGTAGCTCTTGATGTTTTCCTTTTTGAAGGATGGGCCAATTTCTTCATAACTTGGACTCTCCCACCTTTTGTTTCTCAGTACAGGCACTCACTTATTCAGAAACATCTGTCTTACAAACACCTGCACATACAAACAGAAACCCACCTGCAGCCTCAGGGGATCAGGCAAGAAGCACAGGTGACAGTGCGTGATGTGAGTGCTGGCTGGAGGACTCTGGAGGAGCAGGTACTGGCTGCACAGCCAGTGGCTAGAAAGAAGTGGCACTTTGAAGGGGAAATCACCACTTCTCTCCAGCCATCAACTGTGCAGCCACCCTGCTCCTCTGGAGCCCTCCAGTACATGCTGGTGAGTGGGGGCTGAGTACAGCCTCGGAGGGTGGTGGCCATGGGATGGAACTAGGGGCTGCTGGAACCAGCACTGAGCTTGTGGGGGGAAGTGGAGGATGGGACTGGCTTGCAAGATGAGTGCAAAGCCCACAGGTGTGGGGCAGCTGGGGGATGCCCAGGAGTTCCCTTCAGAATCTCCTCCTCTCCTCCTCCAATTAAACATGCCTTTTCTCAAGCACCAGCATTTAAGGTTAACTCAAAAACTATTTCTACTGTTTGTCATGGCAAATATACAGTATTTCAGGTACATTATGGGTTAAATAGGCTTTTGTGGGCTAACCTGGGAACTTAACTATCATTCATAATATTGTTCCTATGGAAAATGTGTTCTGATTTCCAAACAACTGACTTACAAATGAAATTTTGGAATACAACATGTTTATAAGTTGGGGACTTCTTGTATTACTTCAACCCCTGCTAACACCTGGAGCCCAGATTTGCTCTTACATGCAGCTTGTTTTTCACACCATTGTTTTTACACAATCACCTTCATCTTTCTCATATCTGACCCTAACACAACTTTCAATTGGTCCAAGCTCTCACTTGTAATCCGGTATTCAGAATAGAGGTGTGTTTGCCAACTTTACTCAAGTTGAATGGTGCTTTATTCATCTATAAACCTCACCGATTTCATAGAGTCTTAGGGTTAGAAGAGACTTCAGGAGGTCATCGAGTCCAACCTTCTGCTAAAAGCAGGACCAATCTCAACTAAATCAGGGCTTTGTCAGTCAGGGCTTTGTCAACCCAGTATTTAAAAGCCTCTAGGGATGGAGATTCCACCATCTCCCTAGATAACCAATTCCAGTGCTTCACCACCCTCCTCATGAAATCGTTTTTTCTAATATCCAACCTAGACCTCCCCCACTGTAACTTGTACCATTGCTCCTCATTCTATAATCTGTCACTACTGAGAACAGTTTCTCTCCATCTTCTTTTGAACTCCCCTTCAGGTAGTTGAAGGCTGCTATCATATCCCCCCCTCACTTGTCTCTTCAGTGGACTAAATAAGTCCAAATCCCTCAGCCTCTCTTCATAAGTCGTGTGCTCCAGCCCCCTAATCGTTTTTGTTGCTCTCTGCCGGACCCTCTCCAATGCGCCCACATCCTTTCTATGGTGGGGGGGCCAGAATTGGATGCAATACTCCAGATGTGGCCTCATCAGTGCCGAATAAAGGGGCATAAACACTTACCTAAATTTGCTGGCAATGCTCTTCCTAATGCACCCTAATATGCCGTTAGCCTTCATGGCTACAAGATCACACTGCTGATTCATAACCCAGCTTTTCAACCACTGTAATCCCCAGGTCCTTTTCTGCTGAACTGCTGCATATCCAGTTGGTCTTCAGGCTGTAACAGTGCTTGGGATTCTTTTGTCCCAAGTGCAGCACTCTGCACTTGTCCTTGTTGAACCTCATCAGATTTCTTTTGGCTCAATCCTACAATTTGTTTACGTCACTCTGGACCCTATCCCGACCCTCCAGTGTATTTACCTCTCTCACTAGCTTAGAGTTATTCATGAACTTGCTGAGGGTGCAATCCATCCACTCATCCAGATCATTAATAAAAATGTTGAACAAAACTGGCCCTAGAACCGGCACTCAGGGCACTCCGCTTGAAACCGACTGTCAACAAGGCATCGAGCTGTTGGTCACTACCTGCTGAGCCTGAAGATCTAGCCAGTTTCTATCCACCTCATGGTCCATTATCCAATCCACACTTCCTTAAGTTGCTGGCAATAGTAGTGCGGGAGACTGCATCAAAAGCTTTGATAAAGTCAAGGAATATAATGTCCACTGCCTTCCTTATATCCACAGAGCCAGTTATTTCGTCACAGAAGACAATCAGTTTGGTAAGGCATAACTTCCCCCTGGTGAAACCATGTTGACTACAACTGATCACTTTTCTCTTTTCCAAGCGCTTCAAAATAGAATCCTTGAGGATCCCCTCCATGATTTTTTTGGGAACTGAGGTAAGGCTGACTGGTCTGTAGTTCCTTGGATTGTCCTTCTTCCCTTTTTTAAAGATGGGCACTATGTTTGCCTTTTTCCAGTCATCCAGGATCTCTCCTGATCTCATGAATTTTCAAAGATAATGGCCAAAGGCTCTGCAATGACATTTGCCAACTCCCTCAGTACCCTCGGATGCATTAAATCCGGACCCATGGATCTGTGTATGTCTAGCTTTTCTAAATAGTTCTTAATCTGTTCTTTCTCCACCCAGGGCTGCCCACCTACTTCCCATACTGCATTGCCTAGTGCAGTAGTCTGGGAGCTGATCTTGTCTGTGAAGACAGAGGCAAAAAAAGCATTGAATACTTCAGCTTTTCCTACATCATCTGTCACTTGGTTACCTCCCCCATTCAGTAAGGGTCCCATATCTTCCCAGACCATCCTCTTATTGCTAATAGGCCTGTAGAAACCTTTCTTGTTACCTTTTGCATCCCTTGCTTACTTAAATTCCAGTTGCATTTTGGCCTTGCTGATTACTCCCCTGCATGCTCAAACAATTTATTAATATGGTTCCCTAGTCATCTGTCCAAGTTTCCACTTCTTGTAAGCTTCCTTTTTTTATGTAAGTTCACCAAAGATTTTCCTCTTAAGCCAAGATGGTTGCCTACCATATTTGATATTTTTTGTGTGCATAGGATGGTGTGTTCCTGCGCCTTCAATAAGGCATCTTTAAAATACAGCCAGCTCTCCTGGATACCTTTCCCCCTCATGTTAGCATCCCAGGGAATACTGCAGTCGGTTCCCTGAGGCAGTCAAAGTCTGCTTTTCTGAAGTGCAGGGTCTGTATTTTGCTGCTCTCCTTCCCTCCTTTGGTCAGAAGTCTGAACTCGACCATCTCATTATCACTATTTCCCAGGTTGCCACCCACATGTACTCCCCCTAAAAATTCTTCCCTGTTTGTGAGGAGCAGGTCACAATGTGACTACAGGTGGAAAAAAGTGCTACACAATGTAATGTGGCAGACCCAGCATATGTGGCAAAATCTCTTAGAAACAGCTGAGAACAATAGTTAGGTCTCAGTCCTCAAAGTAGAGATGCCCTTTGGCAAAGAATTTCAGTATTTGCTTAAAGTTAGTGACTTGCTTAAGTGCTTTGCTGGAATGAGACCAAGACTCAGTTGCTTGCAGGACCAAACCCATAGTCATAGTCATTACTGGACAAGCTGGAGTTTAGGGCCTGTGGAAATAAGAGTCTTGTCTATTTCCAGCAGCCTGAGAATAGAAATCTCTGTATATCCATCACTCTCAAGTACAATATCTTTTTTCTACCATCAGAGATACTATACTTATATTCAGCAGACAGAGATTGTCACTTTCTCTTCTGCTGTAATCTTATCTGGATTGTTGAATAAAAGTGTGCCATTTAAAGTGACCAAAACATGTTCTTATACACACTAGCTTTTGATGAATTCTATCAGGAGGGGTGTGTGTGTGTGTGTGTGTAGATATAGATATAATAGGACTCAGCAATTTGCTGCACATTACAGAAGAACTAGTCTTCATTGTCTCCTGAAACTTAAATGAATTGCTTGAGGTGCTACAAAACTTGATTTAATTCATTTTTGTCTTAAATAAGTTTTGTGTGGTTCAACACTGCCTGGCTTGAAGGACAAGAAGTAGAAAAGATGAGACGCTCATAACTGAAAACAACAAAAGAACTCTTTGGATGTTTATCTGTGATCAAAACTTCTTACTTAGCCAAGACTTCCAGTGCTTTACTTGAGGCAGGTTTTGGTTCCTGGACTTTTTTTTTGATATGTCATTTCAAACAAAAGGTCTCTGAATGTCCCTAAAATTCATTTAATATTGGTAGCCAGAGGGAGTAAACCCATATTGTTCATCCCATGGTGCAAATTATGCATTATGAAATATGGTGGGTAAGATTTATTTTTTTTTTCATTTTTTCTCTTTCATAGTTAGTTGATTTTTAATTAAATTGGCATGACTTCAGTTATCTTAAGTAACTAAATAATTATGTATTCATTTAGAAGGCCTACACTGAGGCTTAGTACCAATTGCACACATTTTGACAAATTTTAGGCAGAAAATGTCTCAGGGGAGTCCTGCTTTCTGTCTTTTAAAAGCTTTTATAATCAGTCCAAAATGGTGATGTAGGCCAGAGTTTGAATCCAAGGCATATTGCTATAGTGCTGCATTAGCTTAATCCTTCATTTTCTTGTCAATTAAGGACTTATCTTTATTCACAGATTCTCTTATCTGTTGTTCTTAGTGTATTTTAATGCTAGTAGTTAAAATCCCTTTGTTTACGGCAATAAGGCACCATTCAGTTTGTGAATCTTATAAAACCAACCTCTGCCAATTTTGCTGTTTGAGAATAGCTGTAAAGAAGTGTTCCCACAGTAATTACTTATTCCAAAGATGTTCACTAAAGAATGAAGTAAGGGGAAAATGTATAAAACAATTGTACACCAAGAGAAGAAAGTTTTACCAAGCACCTTCCCAGCTTCTGCAGAGCACTTACTAAAATACATGCACAACTTCTCCTCCTCCCCATAAGCCTTGCAAAATAGTAAAAAAATACATTTTCTTTAATGCAGTTCCATATAATAACTTTACAAATATTGGGAATTATTTAACTTATTTGCATTTGAAGAAGAACTTGGCCAAAAAAGTTGGAAAATGGCAAACAGAGAGGTAGGGAGGAAATTTTGAGCACAGGTCTCAGCTCATCACTGCCTGCTGTGAGTAGCATGGGTCATGGGTAGTGTCACACATTTCTAATACCCATGTATTCACATTGAAATAGGGAAAGGAGTATTAAAATAACAGAAGGAAATTTCAATAAAATGACAAATTAAACAAAATCAAGCTGTTGCATTTTTATGGAACTTTGTATGGTTTGTTTAAAAAAAATCACATTTTAGTTAAAATGGAAGCTTGAGAAAAGGAAAAGGACAAGCTATTTTCTTTAACTGCAGAATGCTATTTTTTTTAAGAGGGACAGAGGGTTTGCTTTATCTATCTGTCTATCTAATATTTATATTATTGCAGCACCCATAAGAGCTAGTGAACATCAGAATGCCATTTTGCAAAAGTCTGTGAAGGCTTTAATAGGTCCAGTGTTTCACCCATATTCCATACACCAAATTGCTCACCGCCTCAGTTTGCAAAACTGACTAGCAAATTTGAGTACTTCCATTTTGAGACATCTTAAAAAGGCCTGATCTTGAAAAAAGTGCAGATCCACCCTTTCTTTCAAAATCAGGATGAAATCCTGAAACTTTTGCTCTCAGCTGAAGCTTTGTCCAAGAGTCTTTAAGGTGTTTCAAGTTGGACATCCAAAATCACTGCTCAGTTTTGATAATGTAGGGTGATAATCAAGGAAGACAACTGACATACAAAGTATATGTATGTGGGAAGCTGGAGGGATACAATCAAATATGTACATTTTTGTACACATGTTTGCATTTTTGTTTTGTGATAAGTGTAAGTAAGAGTTAGCTGTCCTCACTTGCTTTTCAGCCTAACCATCAACTGGCTTTTCTCTTATGGTCATCATGGCAAAGGTAGGTCTTAAGGAGAAGAGTCTTTAGTGACCATTCTTCCTCATTAGGATCAAAGGATTAGGAGCAGTCTTTTTATTTTTCAGATGTTAATAGTGTTATGTGCTTGATCTTATTCATACAGATAGTTCTACATAAGTAAGCGTGAGCTAGGTCAGAACTTGGTGTGAGTTTAACTCTGGATACCCAAGTAAGTTTCTTTCTACTGAAGACAAACAAGAATGGCAAATTTTACATTTCTTGCCTTCTATACACCTGGATATTTTATTTATGAAATAAAGATGCATAGCCTGCTCCTGTTAAAATCAAAGATTCTGTGTACAGGAGGAAGGCAAGAAGGATTTGGAAAAAAGTGTGCAGCTGAAAGTAGCAGCCACCATCTTGTTGAAAGTGACATTTTTTAAGAGCTCAATATCAGAGGCCACAAACTATATTATCTTTGGATTTAATACAAGGCAGGGCACACTGTGCTCCATAATTCCACAGCTAAAGGATGTGTATGGAATTGATCCACGACTAAATCTTCAGTTATCTGATTTAAACAGGAACATGCAAAATGTCAAATCAAAACAAATGCAAGTTTTTCTTTATGGTTAGAAAATGTAAACATTTTCCAATGATTCCGAGTATTTTCCTTATTCTGCACAACACAGGGATGTGTTAAAACAAGGTAATCCTTTTTGTAGGACCTGGAATGATCTTGTTGATACAAATGGATTTTTCATTATTTTATTTCCATTTTGAAAAATATTTCAAATATTGTTGATGTTCTTAGAGGATGAAGTTGGGGAAGAATAGTACAGGAGCTTTTTAAATCAGAGAGATTGATAGGAGGGCAACTGAAGCCAGAATTTGGCTGACAGACTCTTTATTACTATTATACATGAACTGAAAGGAACAGAGCTTGACTTTCAGATGCCATACTGTGTGTGCAATGATGACATTTGGAAAAACAATGGTTTGAACCCTTTGCACTTAGCCCAGCTGTGATAGTTCCATTAATAGGGCAGCTGAATATTCCTTTTTATCCTGGGAGTTCTCAGATAGCACAAAGCCAATGTAGCCACTCTTGGGGATACTTCTTACCACTCTAGGGTGACCACATAACAAGTTGGAAAAATTGGGATGGGAGTGTGGGGTAACAGGCACCTATACAAGGAAAAGTTCCAAATATTAGGACTGGCATTATAAAACCGGGACATCTGATTACCTAATCACTCCCTTTGCCTCAGCTGCCCAAATTATAAAGTTGGTGTAGCTGAGGACTGAACCTCAGTTTTGCACCTGCAAACTGGCCAAATGCAACATGGAGTAATGGTGAAGCAAAATGCCATGCTGTCCTTTTAATGGAATCCCCTTTCGGGATAGAGCATCAAATATTAAATTGAAAGGCTGATTTAACAGTTCTATTTCTAATTGTCAAAATACTTTGCAAGCAGGATAATAATTGCATTACAACCTAGAAAACTGGGCTCTCTCTTCTAATTTTTACAAATCATGGGCTATTATCCTGTCATTCATTTTAACTTGCAGCTTAATGGCAGAATCTGACCTGCTGTCACTTTTCCACAAGATGGCAGCTGTCAGCAGGGGGAACCACAGTTAAGAAATGAATCTCACCCTGTGAATGTCTCTCATAGGCTGCACTGAAGCTAAGTGAGTATATTTTTCAGGAGTGCCTGGTTTTTAGAGATGCTATGTATCTGTCATAAAGACAGACAGAGCCTCTGTCTTTGTTGTGAACCAAAGTGATCTCTTTAATCAATAGAGATTACTGGGAAAACGTATGACTGCTGGTTCGAACTGACCTGCATACTGAACCCTGAGCGCCACACTCATCTGCCTGGTTGAACTCTGACTCTGACTTTGCATTCCACTCCTTCTTATTTAAAAGTGACATTTGCTTGCCAGAAACACAACACGAGCAAGAGCTACAAAATACTGCCTAAGGATGAATAAGCTACGGAGACGATTTCACAATTGAGGTAGCTTTGCTTTTGCAAGGGAAATACTTTACATAGCATTTGCTTAAAAACAGGGCACTCTCTGTTTCCATTGCACTTGCCTGTTTTTATTTTATTTTTTTTTAAACAGGACTCTTGTGCCAAATCAGCCATATTGCTTTTTTTTTAAATCTGTGTGCCTCTACTGCATGGCTTGCTTGCTTGCTTTTAATCTTTTCTTGATTTTTGAAGATAAGGCACAATTGTTTTTGATTACATAATGCTGTATTAACCAGGCAGAACAGAGAGAAACAAAAGCATCATAAGACATTTCATTTTTTTCACATTGCATGTGCCATTATTTCTACAGGGTGTTATGTTAATTTTTTGTAGTAATGCAACTTAGACTACGAAGTATAATCTTTCACTAGTATGTCACACTTCAGACTCCATTAAATGGTCCTGGTCTGTTCTTTTAAGCAATCAACATGACAAATGCTTAATTCAGACCTTTTGCTGATATACCATGGATAATTTAATTGCTAGAAGTGATCATTTATAAAGGACGATGCTTCTTCAGACAGCTGCCATCTTGTGGGAAAAAGAAGTCAGGCTAGAACCTGCTATCAGTCTCCCTGCAGAATTCCCACTGAAGTAAAAGACAGGGTTTAGCCAAACTTGGTGAAACAGCCTGCTATCAACAGCTCACTTTTAATTAAATTTCTGAATTAAGAATGATTTAATTATCTTGTTAACTAGTAAGTGGTCACTAAGAATTAATTCCTCTTAAATTAAATCCACTTAAATCCACAGCAAACTAACCCTTTCCCACCAACAGCTTGCATTCTTCACCAGCATAAGTAATATCAGAAGAAAACCAAGAAAACACTAATCAGTGTCTGTAAAGATCATTAGCTACATTCAAATCACTGCAATCAACAGAGAGCTATCTCAGGTAGCACAGCCCTAAACAGACATACAGTAGGTTTTTGTCGTAAAACTGGTCAACACAAGGTGTGTGGTTGTTAAACCCCTCACCACTGACAAGTTTTTCAGCAAGTTGTTGAACCCAGTTGCATCACAGAAACTGAGTAACTGAAACAGCAGGACTAGTGGTATTCTTCCTCCCTGGCATCCCCTACCCCAACTACCACCACCAATGCTCTATTCCCAGCATATCCAGACACAAGGAGAACAAATGCCAATTTAGAGTAATCATTCTTTCCCTTTCTGGACTCATGTGCAGGGAGAGATCACACTTTAAAGATTTGGGTTTGAGTGTCCAGCTAATGAATGTGAAAGTCCAGAGGCGAGATTAGCAGAATGCCTAAACTAAACATCCAGATGCCAACCACTTCCTACAGGCACTAACAAAGGGGACAGTAATGGTTTCAAAAGGATTTAGAAGTCTAAAAGTCCCATTTTCAAATGCAATTTAGGAGTGGAAGTCTCATTGAAAATGAGATTTGCATTCTTTGAAGCATTTTATCTTTAGACTAATAAATTATTTAGGCACCATTGAAAACAGGTATTAAGCTCTGAGGCCTAAATCACTTAGTTACTTTTGAAAATTTCCCCTCTGTCTCATTGTCTTGGGAGACTTAAGCACCAGAAGGACACATTTCTAGTTTGGAGTTTTGTATCTGAGCAGTAACAGTGTTCAACTTCTCAGTGTTTTTTTGGAGAAGGTAAAATAATTACATCTTCTTTGATAACAGAGATAAAAAGCAAGGAGTTAGTTCAGGGAACAACTTTTCTCTGTCAACTTGGACCACAATATTAATAGTACATACAGAATTTAGGAGGTACTTCTCTGTGAATGGTATCAACTTAGTTTCAGAGGAAGTTCTTAATTTCAATCCAAATGTTTTGTTCCAAGTGAAATGCTTGGTAAAATGTTCATTGGACAGTAGTTATAATGAAGAAAAAGGAGTTGTTTTCTGTATGTGTGGAGTGGAAATATTTCTCTCTTTGATTTGTTGTTTTTATTTATATTTCGGAAGCATCTAGGAGCCCTAATCATGGACCAGGACCTCATTGTGCCATACAAATATGAATTAGGGCCTTCTTTTGGACATTAGGGTTTCACTGTTTGAACTAAGACTGTGAGAAACAAAAGGAGAAACAAAAATGATACGTGGTTAATTAATTGCACAGGCAACCTTAATGCATTTCCTAACTTTTGACTTTGCTATAGTAATAATATTCCATTAATATAGTTTTTTGTGTGTAATTTCCTAAGGTGTTTTTTTTTTTTTAAGACAATCCCAACAGAAGAAAAATCCCAGAAATTCCTCTATGTGAGGGATGTTGACACCCACATGGATCATCAGTAGAATTGGACTCTCTAAAGTCAACTTCACTTGAGCTAATATATAATGGATAACAATGGTAGGTTGTATAGATATATAAATCTCATCATTTATAGTATTTTATTGATTTCCATAAAATATTTCTGCTACTAATGTTAGTACCAATATTTGGTATTTCAACATAACCTTCAACAAAAACAAACCAAATCAATTTATTGAAAAATTACAGTTATCTGATAGTTTGCTTATTACTTGGCTGTAATTTAAATCTATATAATTAATATAGTTGAGCTTTAAAGCTTGTGGGTTATCCACATCCTACATCCTTTTGTAAGCTTTATTGCCCTCTTATATCCTCTAAGGTCTGGTCTACACTACACCAGAAGTTCAAAGTAAGATACGCAACTCTTCCTTTCTTACTATCTTTTGTGGTAAGAAATGAACCCCGGAAGATCAACGGAACAGCGTTGATCTTCCGTGTAGACATGGCCTATGTGTCTTATTGTGTATTTGGATAAGGAGTTCCACAATTTAAATTTGAGCAAAAAGCATGGGTTGGAATTTATGACAAGGTAAAGATTTTGGAAGGAAACTAGAACCTGCACTTAATCTGCTGGATTCATCCTGCCTATTGTGAATTTGGTGGGACAGTCATTCTGTCACATATTGCATTGTACCATTGGAATGCAAATGACATTTTGTGTTGCTGGCTCAAACTCCCTGTGCTATAGAACCTCATCCCAGAAATGCAAAGAGAACTCACCTGCACCCTCTGTTGCAGGCCCAGAAGATCCTAGATCTCTGAGATCCTGTCTTTAACAGCACAGAGTGATGGCAGCAACTGCTGAGGCTTGTGGGTTAACCTAAGTTTGTGGTCAATCGCCAAATCTGAACTTCCTTTTTCCTACTCTTGTTTACCCTTAGTTTTAATAACGTGCACTGTAACTAGTCAAAATGTTTCAAATTTCTCCCCCCCTCCGAAAAAACCAGGGAAAATATCAATGAGTTCTCCCCCTGCCCCTTCTTTTTTTTCCAGCACTAGAGCTGACTAAATTTTTTTGAATTTCAACATTTAAAAGTTTCTGGATTTAAGAGAGAAGTTTTCAGATTCTTCCCTCTGTCCCTGGAGTCCAGTTTTCCCTATTAACTCTTTAATGTGCATCTGATAAGTAATAAGATAATGGAGTGGTTTCAAATGATATTGATAAAATTGTTGTCTGCAGATGCATTGAATCTGTTGTGAGAAAAAATAAAGCTTTCTTCAAAGTCAGGAAAATATTATCAATCAAAATCAGGAGTTACATTTGTGGGCAGAAGGTATGCAGTGTTTTCGTTCTTTACCTCTTCATTCTCTACCTCTTTTATTTATTGGCCTCTCTTTATTGGAATAATAAAAAAGCCTCTTTCTCAGATGACGTAGGGCTCGTCTAGACTACGTTCCTCTGTCAAAAGGGGAATGTAGATGAGCCCAATCGAAAGTGCAAATGAAGTGTGGATTTAAATATCCCTTACTTCATTTGCATATTTGCATCCGATCACTGTTTCGAAAAAGGGTTTTTTCGAAAGTGAAAGCACAGTCTCGACCCAGTTCTTTTGAAAAAAAAACAAGCCCCTTTTTTGAAAGAACCCATACTCCTCATTTTTTCAGAAATAAATACTGTACAGAATATTAGCAGATAAACTAAGTTATAAGAAGTGCACATATACCATCGACACTGAATTTTTTTTTTCAGTAACAGGCAGCCTCACCAATATGCTTTTGTATTGCATCCCTTTCAGAAGGTTATCATTTATTTAAACACAAGTTTTGGCTCAGTTACTCAAGTATGTCAGGTGAAGCTGGAGTTTATCTGCCACCACCAATTCACACATCTTTACCGGAAAGGAGTTTTGAATTTTATAGCATTCAGAATACTAGGAAATATTTCTACAACACACTTACCTTATGATGAAAGAATGATTTGGAGGAATATGCCAACCATCAGGTATAGCCTGCAGGGAGAAATCTAGAAGGAAATTGACTATAATCACAAGAGCTCCATGACAGCAGCTCAGACAACTGTATCTCCCATGAATCTGTGGACAGCCGTATGCAATTCTAGTACTACCGGTTTGCTTGTATGACTGCCTGTAACTGTTGTCCTTCCATGTAAGATTGTGTGTAGAAGAAAGTGTCCTAAACTACATTATGGAATGGGTTGAAATGCCCACTGTGGCTTGTGTGGGTAATAGGCATATTTCTATTTCATTTATTTTTTACTTATTGCATGGGAGAGAGCAGGGACATCTTTGCCAAGTCCCAGAGACTGGAGACTTTTGGAGTGGGATGCATGTAGGGGCCGGCAATGATACCCACAGCAGTACTAATATCAAAGGTGACTCTTGGCACGCACAAATGGCGAGGAGGTGGGTTAGTTATTGCTGCTGTCATAATACTGTAGTGATTATAGGTTCAGCTACTCAGAAGTGCAAGGGAGGAAAACAAAATGATGTATTTGCCTTAGGCTATGTCCAGTCTAGGAAAACAGGGCATGTTTTAAAACATGATAGTGAACACATTTTAACTAAAATGTTTGTAGGTAGTAGTTTGCACCTAAGATAGACAGGGCACATTGTATTTTAAAAATGTTAGCTTGTTGTGATTAATGTTCAAACTTACCCCTCCAACTGACCACAACTAACTAATGTGTTTTAAAATACGACTTACTGACACTTATGCAAAGTGTTGCTTGAAATAGTTTTAGCTAAAATGTGCTCACTGTCATGTTTTAAAACATTCTTTTTCCCTAGCCAAGGAATGACCACAACGCGTTGGAATCATAAGAACTGCCCTGAAGAATACATTCATGGATTCAGCCATCAAAAATAAATGTTTCCCAGCTAGAAGCAGCCTTGCAGTGGGCTAAATGAAATTCACACATTGTAATGAATTCACTAATCTAATGAGAAACACTGTCGTTACAGAGTCTTATTGTAACCACCACCATGCATCATTGGACACAAACCATGCTACTTATAGTAAAAGATACCTCATGGTAACCCAAAGATTTTCTTAGCTGGTCATAAACAGGGTCATCAAGGCACAAGGCTCTTGCCCCATTAACTTCAGTCACGTGTTTTGTTTTGCACTGTAAATGCAAGCAAACTAATTTAAATGTTCAGTCAATGTGTGCTCACTTTGGTATTTTTGCTTGCACAAAGGCTTTAATAGCAAGCCAGAATGACAGCATAGACATCCAAGCTTATTGCAATCCAGGCCATGTTTCTGCTAAAATTTGTGAGGTTCCCAAACATTTACCTTGTGAAGCCTTTGTTGGCCAGATGTGTGTGTGTATCTCCCTTTTTCTCCTGCAATGGATTACTTTACTGGCTGGGAAAAGGACAAAGATATATAATGCTGCTTATTTCTCACACTGTTTGCCCCAGCTTGGACATATCCTGATCAGTATATGTTTCTACTTTTGAGAAAATTAAACTCATCCAAATAATTAATGCAAACTTGACATATGTATATTTGGAACTGCAATTTAATTCTCTGGAGCCCTGATAGTAAATTGGGACAAATATCGGAAGTGTTTCTTCTTGTAGCACTTTAGAGTTCTTCTGTCTAGTCATCTCTGATCAGTTCTTATGCTGTGGCAGTTTCACAACGGAGTGAAGGACAAAATCTCTGTACTCCCTAGAATCCTGAGAACTGAGCATTCCTATTCTGCCCCAGAACATCAAATTTGGAAAAAAGATTGTTAGTATTCACTGGCCCACATCACAGAGGACTGCGGTCTGTCCATTTTCCAGAACATTCTTGCTTTGAACTGATTCCCCTAGTGAGCTCACCACCAGAGGGTGCTGGCTGTTTGATTTTTAAAGGCACAATGCCTATTAAACACACATGTCCCTCTGACACACCCATTCAACTGTAGCTTCTCAAATGTAATATTTTAAATCAGACAGTTATTTTAGATCAGACAGTCCCCATCCAGCCTTGGATATGTGAAATGCATATTTTGCTTGGTCACACCCTGACATTTTTTCCCTATATGAATTGAGAGAAAATTCCATTCATACTGGAGACTGAAGTGATGAGACTCTTACCTGCTATTTGGTGGATACGGACTAATTTTTACCTGCTTAAATCTTGCTGATAAAAATTTTTAAAATGAGCAGTTTGCATTTTTTTAAAAACAGCAGTATGTTATTACATGGTGTATCCTGCTAGGATATACTTTGAAGTGACACATGAGTTTCATCACTGACCCAAACATTCACCAAGTTCTGGAATCAAACCTGAATTTTATTTTCTAAAACAAGTGGCATGAAAAGCATGTACACTAGCAAGCATGCATACAGAAATATCTCCACAATTTTATATAAAAACTAAAGTTAAGCAATGAATCAATATAAACATTTCAAACATAATATATTCATATTTTAATTTTTTTGATCCTGTATTACACACTCAAAATTTCCATTGCCATCTGTGCACATTTTGGGTGCACATGGAATATGGATTTATATAAAAAAAAAACTACATGAAAAAGAACCTTATTAAGGTTGTTAAAGTCAAGCACTCAACACTTAAAAAATGCCAGAATTAAGATTCCCTATGGAAACTTAATTCAGTCCCCTTTTGTGTAGGATCTGCAATATAGTTTGCAAATATGTGATAAAATACTCTTTTCCCCTGTCTCAGTGCACAGGATGGATCTGCTTTGGGGATGAATCAGGATTGGGTACTGAAGGAAATTGTTGTCTACAATGATGTCTGTTGAGTTTGCTGCAGAACTTGTAAGGTGTGCACCTGTTTGGGTTCTGAAAGATGGTGGGCCTTCCTTCTTATCAGTGAACTCAGGTCACATTGAAAGCTGACTAGAGAGTGAGTCATTAGACTGCAGGAAGAGAAAGAAGGGTCCCAGGGTAAAGGAAGAGGCTGTTGCCCTGGAGGCTTGGATTCCATCCCTGCCTCTGCCACAGAGTTCCTGTATGAAGTTAGGCAGGCCACTTAAACCCAACTCTTCACAGATGGACACTGATTGTTTCTTCCTCATTTTCTAGTTGCTCAATTTGATGCCTCCTACTGGATTTGCAGAAGTGCTGAGTGCTCACAGCTGCAACTGAAGCCAGTGAGGATTGTGCTTTGAATATTTAAAGTGGTATGTAATGCTAAACCTTATGAAAAAATTGTGCCCATGGGGTCTCAAATTGGACACCCAAAGATAGTGGTTGCTTTTTTCCTTAATTTCTTTGTGCTTCAGTTCCCCACTTGTAAAATTGGAATAATAATGACATCTCATCTCACAATGGTGATGTTGGAATTAATGTTTTTAAAGCATTAAAATACTATAAAAATGTTTAGGAGGAAATAAACATATTTGTCTTCAGAGAAGGGTTTGAATAGAGTACAGCTAATAAGTCCTGGGGTCATACATTAAACAACAAGGGGGGAGAGGGGGAATCAAAATGTTGACCAGATGCTCAGTAGGATAGCACCATCCATCTTGTGCAGTGAATGAGGCTGGGAATCTGTGGGAAAAAAATGTGACTGTGTAACTAAGATTGTATCTTAACGCACATATGCAAAGTGGGCCAAATGAAGGCTGAGCAGACATCCTTTAATTTTGTCATTTCCTAACTTTTGAATGCTCAGCCTTGCAATTGTAATAGTATTTACAGCTGTGGGTTTGTATTGGCAGGGAAAAAAGCCACAAATAGTGTGATGTTGCCACTTGTCCCTACCTGCTTTTTCTTGTATGTCCATGACCCACATCACAGTGGTGGCTCTTGGCCTGCAGAGCTTGCCCTGTTCCCTACTCCAGGCAATGTGACCAATAATGAGGGGTCACAGTGCCACTCCGGATTGGCTCAGGTGTCCTTCAATCATAAAAAAGGGACCAGACCAAATCCAAGCATCTCTGTAACTTCACACGCCAGGTTGAAATGTCCGGAATGGGAAGCTGGGCCTGGCTGCTCGGGAAGAAGGAGCTGCCACTGTCAGGCCTGTGAAAAGTGTGAGGCAGAAATGAGCCCCCTCTTTTCTTTTCCTTACCCAGGCTTGGATTAGGGTTATGATTGTAGGGCAAAGGATGCTGCTCTGGGCGGTTGGTGCCCCCACATTTGTCAGGGCATTTTTATCAAAAAAACAGGGAGCTCTCACTAAAGCCACAAATTGTATTAAATTTACCACAACTGCTCCCTGAATTTTTACTTTAAAAATGCTGTGACAAATCAGCAGCCATCATATTCTTTTAATATAGCAATTAAAATGTAACACTAAAACACCACCACCACCACCACCACCAAAAACCCATAAAGTACACTCACTGACAGAGCTGGGGATGGCATTTTTGAGGGTTAACCCTGTTAAAACCCAGTGGAAATCCCCCCAAATATTAATTGCTAAATTTGACTTAATTTTGAATTTTACTTATATTGGTTGATGATTCACCCAAGAAATTAAAATTGAAACATACTTCCTGGCACAAAAAGCAAGCAACTTGGTTGTCTGCGAGAACTGGGGTGGGTGGAAAAAATTCTTACTTTCCAACCCAAGGGTTCAGACCTGCATCGTATTCCTTTCAAAGTCACTGTGTCCATCCTGACCTTTACCTTTTTTGAGGTGTTTTAGAACACTGTATCCTTATAAATGTTGGTCCAGTACTCCTTCTTTCATGTCCCAGGACAGAACTGCATTGGGAATAGGTTTCAATGCCCAGCCATAGAGCAACTCTATCTGTGCCCTCAGTCTTATTATATGGCATAAATTGCACTGAAGACTTTATGGGCTCTCTTCTGCTAGATGATTTCTCCCCATTTGAGCATTTAGTGAAGGGGAAAAAGGCACCAAAAGAGCTGACATGGAGTCTGTATCACTTCACAAATCAGTTTCCCTTAATTCCCTGGATTCAGGGAATTCAGTTACCTTCTTCCCATTCCAACAGAATAAATGTAGAGCACCCCTTCTCCTACCTTTGTCGTGTCCAGACTCTGGAATGAAGCCAAAGTAATTGCACGTTCAATGAAGGTGTAATTCACAATGCAAGTCAATTCATTTCAGTCATATGTGCTAGACTGCAAAAATATATAACATTCACTTTGACCTCTGTATAATTTGGGCTGAAATATATTTGAATGCTATAAAATACAGGTTTTGGTTTTTACATTATTCAACCATTTTTTTAAATAAAGCTACATAATGTTTTCTCCTCAATTAAGAGGTGTTAAAAAGTGTGTTGTTATAATGAGCCTGAGGGGGATACCATTTTAAACATTCATTCAGGTGTTGGCTTTAAAACTGATGTTTTCCCCCTCTCTACACGAGCTGGGATATGTATTACTTTTAAGTAAAAAGACAGATGCAGGATAACATTTTCAAAAATGCCTAAGGGACTTACAACCTAACTATCATCCTCAAAAGCCTCATGGAGTGCTAACAACACTGTTTAGATCATTTGGTGACTGTCATTTTGGAAATGGAACTTAGGCTTCTAAGGCACCTAGGCTATTTTGAAAATTTGACCTGAGGGTTAAGACACCACCAGAACTCATTACTTAGAGTAATTTCTTTATGATAGATAGATATCTTGCACTTTAGCTTGTATCTGGAAATGTTACTGATAGCTTCTAGAACATAATGAAGATAAAAATGAGATTGACAGGAAATACATCATAAATAGGCTTGGAAATTTTTCTTAATGAGTATATGTTGGCAAATGTAATTTTTTTGTGTAAAGTAACATAAATATGGGACTTGATCCTGCAAATGGGCACAAAGGGTGCATTATGACAACCAAGCTGGGATATGTATTAAATTTAAATAAAAAGACAGATGAAGGATAAAATTTTCAAAAATGCCTAAGGGACTTATACACTTTATGGGAAATCACTTAGTTTGAAATATTGTACTTTTTGCAGCCCTGGGAAGTAGGAGATTGAGTAACATGGAATTGGTTGTACCAATGCTTCTAACCAGAGTATTAAACTGGTTATTGGTTATTGGTTAATTCAGTCTCTCCTCATTTTTGGATGCTGCTAGAACTCTCAAGGATATTGGATTCAGGGCAGGGCTCTCAAACTCCCAGTAATCCCCAAAGCTGCATAGAGGGGAATAGAGTCAAGATTTCTGACAGGGTAAATCTAAGGCCATGTCTTCACTACACAGAAGATGGATGTTGCCACGATCAATCTTCTGGAGTTCAATTTAGCAGGTCTACTAAAGACCCACTAAATTGAATTTGGCACTCCCATTGACACCAGTACTCCTGCTTCTCATGTGGAATAAGGGACGCCAATGGGAGCATTTGCTCCCATCGATCTCCCGCTCTGAGAAACTAAAATTAACATAGCTGGAGTTGTATATCTTAATTCAACTTTCTCCTGTGGTGTAGACCTGACCTACATCTTATTCAGTCATTTATGCTGCACTGCAGAATCAGTGTGAGCATGTATATTTTGGCTATCCTGTTTGTAATCATCACTGTCCCAGGGAGAAGGATCAAAGCCAGGATTCCTGGTCTCCATAGTTTGCTGTTGGGTTGCACAATTAAACAGTAGTAAAGTATTTGTCGGGTTCTTCTCTATTGGCTGGTCCAGGAGGACATAGCAATTGTTCCGGTAACAGATTGATTGGTGATCTATTTGGGGTCCAGATCCAGAGTTCACACTCTGACCATTGTCCTTATATTGGTTGTGCTAGAATTTGTTTTATCCAGTTTTCTGAAATGGTTTATCTATGTACACATTGAGGGAGAATATTTTAAAACAGATTTTATAGGTAAAAACAATATTTGTAAGTTGTGACATGACACACAACAAATTTCAGGGGTTCCATATTTCAGGTATTTGTCACACCTTTTCATTGTTGATTTCACATTCTGTAATATTTGAAGGATTCATAGATTTTTAAGGTCAGAAAGGACCATTTTGATTACTCAGTCTGACCTCATTTATAACTTAGAACCTTACACAGTGATTTCTGCATCAAGCACGTAACTATTATCTGAGCACTAGCACATATTTTAGAAAAATATGCCATCTTGATTTAAAGACCTCAAGTGATGAAGAATCTACCACATCCCCAGGAAAAATATTCCAATGATTAATTGCCCCCACTGTTAAAAATGTGCATCTTCCCGTCTGAATGTGTCTAATTTCAGCTTCCAGACATTACATCTTTTTATGCCTTTATTTTGTGAGCTGACTACTATAACAAATCTCTTCCCCAGGTAGGAACTTGAAGATTGTAATCACATTATCCCTTGTGAGCTGTGTGTGCTGCACACCCATGTGCAAATCATTCTGATACTGGTTTTAACTGCAGTCTACATAACAAAAAAGTAAAGGGTCCAAGTCCGAGTTTAATTTCCAGATAGCTGTTTGGGGAGCTTTTATAAAGGCATTCAGTTCAGGAATTTTCAAACAGCCCTTATTCAGAAGCCATATAGTTGATTTTTACTTTCTGAGTTGCTGTAGTCAAATTAGATACCACAGAGAAATTGGAGGGCAACGGAATGTAGAGTTCAAATCTGGTTTAAGTCAGTACACAAAAATTGACACAGTTTAATTACCTGTGTGAAATAAGTTGCTGGCCTCAATCCAGTTCCTAGAGAAGTGTGCACATCCAAAAAGCAACCAACTGGCACTAATTGGAACCCTATTGAACTGTCCGAGCATGGAGCCAAACATCTGAATGGGGACTGAACTACCCACTTAGCCTTAGAGGTATTCACTTTAGGTCAGAACTGAAGGACTATTGGTAGGGGTGTATGTGTCTTACAACTGGCCATAGATCTGTGGGGTTGAGAGAGCGCTCAGTTTTCTATGGCACCATTCAGAAACTCTACAGCCCATTACTAAAACATGAAATTTTACTGAGACATAAATATTCAGAAGTAATTTGCTAAACTGTAATTTGACATTTCAAGGCACAGGAAAGTAAAATTAAGCCCACTCCTGATTAGAGTTTAGTGAAATGTGTGATGGGAGCAAGAAGATGGTTTTATTTATCTTTCCTTTTTTTGTGATTAAAAAAGATAACAGTCTGATATGTTGAGAAGACAACCTATCATGCTGACCAATATTTGTTTTTGTTTACTTGTATTACCCTCCCCCCTTTCCGTCAGTATCTATTTGTTGTTTCTTGTCTATACTTAAGTTGTAAGCTTCTTGCAGTCAGGGACTTTTTTCTTCTGCATTTGTAAATTATCTAGTACAATGAAATCCTGAGCCATTGCTAAAGCTCCTAGATGCTATGGTAATATTTGTTGTTGTTTATAAAAAACTGGAGGAAAATTTCAGATTCTTATAAGAATTTAAATTTCTAGTATGTGTGTTTGTATGTTCTGCACATTTGTCTTCCTCTTGTCAGCAGGAGTATTGATTTATTGCTGGTTGAACAATAAACAAAACTGGATTGTGAATAGATTTGTGGGGATTTACTGGTCATTCTGAGTAGGTACAAAGACAACCCCTGCAAATATTCCCAAATTTGAAGCATGTCACAAAGTTTTGCATAAATGATTATTCATCTGAAATGTACCCAAAGGCTCTTGTTTGTTGATGTCCTGTTACAAAGTCTGAATCATCCAATGAGGGAGTGGAAACTGAGTCATATATCTCAAGTAACCAACCATGAAGCAACCATCCTATCATGAATAGTAAACACTAATTGTGAATAACCCATAATCTTAAAGTTAGTTGGGCTACATAGTTCAGCAGATGACTTGCAAATATGGAATACATTCCACCAAAATCAGAACTGGGTCACAAATTGTTTGACCAGCTCTAACACTGAGTCCTTCAGGGCATAATTTTTTACCCTCTTCAGTTCTTTGCTTGCTAATAAGAAAGGCGTGTAGGTAATGTGTATATAGCATATATATTTCCATAAAGCCAAACCATGTGGCTGTTTTTATTATATGCTTATATTACCTAAGTGTTGATGATATTCCTCTAAGCTGCAGTTAATTATCTGTATAAGGAAAACAGGGTCACAGCTACTCATAAACGAAATGATAAAGTTCAGAAAATAATGCCCATTCCCAGGCATAAAACAATCTTTGTCTCCTGCCCCCATGCTCTGTCAGAGGATAAATGAGTGCCTGGTTATCTGACTGGCTAAAACTGGAATAACATAGAAGGGAAGATCATTCTTCTCCCCCTATGTGTAGAATTATCTTCTGTGGAAAATGGGAGGGTTTGAAGCCCAATAATATTTAAAAAACTGTCAGTGGGCCAGGGCAGCATACTTACCACTTCAACCAAAGTAATGCTCCTGTCTGTTCAGTAAGGTGGGCTTTTTTGGTTCCCAAAACTTTTTATGTCCCTGACTGTATAAAATATATCCGGATGTGAACGCTGTCTGTCAGTCTAATAGTCACCACTCTGGATGTCTGATGCTCATCAGTGCATTCCCAATAACAAGATGTATCCCAAATGGTCACTGAGTCTGAACTTCAAACCTAATCAAGCAGCAAAGAGAGATGGCGAGAGAGGTTTTCACTGTAAGGGATCACAATTTGTCTTCTCGTGTGTCTGCCTCCTGTGATGTCCTGATAAGTTCTGGGCAGAATTGCTTCCCTTGTATTCAGGGAGCTTTAGGCCTGTTCCTGCCATACTTCTCCAGGATGAAGACAAGTTTGAGCCATGATCTCCAGTTCTTCCCCACACTGCAGGAGGACCAGCACACTCGAGAGTAGCCTGCACCTCATAATTCAATGTAGCAGTGTGCCAGCAAAGCCCATGGGATGGTGCAGACTTTGCACCATCATCTGGCTAATCATTTATGGCACAACATAGTTTAAAGGAATTAAAAATAAAATGATTAAAGAAAACTTGGAGCTGCCTAGTTTGAGATGATACATGAAGAAGCAGAAATGTGGTAGTCTCAGGGCTAGACTAAGGCAAAGGCTCTAGGGCTCCAGTGTCTGGAGCTGCATGAGACCAGAATTTTAGTTCTCATAAAAATGTTTCTAGCCCTCATGGATGAAAAGAAAAGCTTAAAATTGTGACCTAATCTAACTGGTGGCTGCTTGAGTGTGCAGAGAGCCTGAAGTAGAAGGTCCAGGCATATGGGTAGGAACTAGGGGTGGGACAGGTTCTGCAAAACCCCCAGGTTTCACACTGAAAGTGTTCGCTGGTGCTGCCAGGAGGAATCTAGCATTATTTTGAAATTCCTCATAAACCCAGAACTGTGCTGCACCCATGAATGGGACTCACACTTTTACACATTGCTTTTGAACAGGCCTGCTTTACAGTTTTGTTAGTTGGCTTTCAGCATCCCTATTATAAAATGTGTTCCAGTATCACTGGCTCCACGAAGTGTGAACTGCTCCCTTCATCTTATTTCTGAAATGTGCTATCACCTCTGAAAGGGGTTGTGATGGTCGGCCCCATGTAGGCTTTCCCTAGGGCCCTGGAATGTTTTCTCTCTTCCCTGGATAGTTTCTCTTTGTTTGGCCTTTGACACTGGAATTATATGGCTCATCTTTGGGCACCTAGGAAAATACAGTTCCATGGGCAATGATGGCATTCACAATAGAACAACCAAAATTAAGCCATATTGAGATTGTCTTTATTGCAAAATAGCTGGCTACAAATGGGCCTAAGCACAACTAAAGTGTGTGTGAAATGTCGCAGATGGGACATAAATGTTTACAAGTTTTTGAAGGCCATGAAAACCAAACAGGGAGAGGATTTATTTTGAGGGGTTCCAGGGAGAATAACTAGCAGTACATGAGATAAAATTAAGAAAAATGTATGCTTCATCCTGAGGAAAGCTTTCTGGCATTAACTTGTTACACAACAGACAAGTGTCCCAAAGGGATGTGATGGAAACCCTGTTGCTTGAGATGCTTAGGATGAGACTAAGCAAAATGGTTAAAAATATACTGGCAGAAAAGGGGAAATAGGTAAATTAACGGTCTTACACATCTCTACTATTTTTCTTGTAGAGAAATATGTTTCTTGGCTTTATTACTGTGTCGTAATATAAGAGCTTTGATTTTGGAGTAGAAGTGATCATTACCTTCTATGGTTCATGTCCTTATGTTCCTTAATGGAGCAGTACTGCTTTGAGGCTTTTGTTTTTGTTTGATCAATAAAACATTCCTAAAACTCATGTCACTGCTGGCAGAGCAAAGGACCAAACTCAAAAATCCACACTGCAAAAATGAACTGCCTCCAGATTGCTGGGCCTAAACTTACCCTTTGATCTTGTGAACCATAAAATTAATTTGGTAGTCGTATGACACCATGAAGCAGGGCTGCAAAGTGTGACTGTTCTGAGACAGCACTGTATATAGTTTACACATGCTAAGTTTCTTGATGGGGAAGGAAAAGCTTCTCCCTTCCCTTCCCTATTCTTTGTAATTTCCATAAGAAGCTTTATAATAAAGTTGTTTAAAGGATGGCAATACACATTCTCTTTCTGGCACTTGAGGCACTGTATGCAAAATTGCATGCCATGTTGCATCAGTACGCAGAAACGTGACTCTATTGTTCTCATCAAAACTACAGGTGGAAACAAGTAGCAACTTTTGCCTTAACGCCTTTTCTTATCTCCTGCACTTTCTTCCTTCACACCCACCCACCCGCCTGCCAGCCAGCCACCTCACTGTATTTGTGTGCTCACCCAGTAATGTGGAAAATGATATATCATCACTGTAACTGAACTGTATTTGTTAGCATGCAATTGTGTTTTTCCTGAGATAGACTTTGGGTATGAAGACTCCCTCTCAGTCCTGTTTATCCCTGCTTTCAAAAAACATTTCCTTGGTACTTTTCCCCCCCTGATTATGATCACTGATGGCTCTTCATCCATCATCTTTACCTCTCATCCTTACTCTTAGTTTTCTGTCTTGTTACAAAGCCCATATTGTTCCTTTCAATCCATTCACTCCATAATTTAAAATAATTTTTTAAAAATGTGTTGTATACTACTGTATCATGGATTTTAAATAATATTTTAAAGCAGCGGTGTGATTCATTTCTGAAATAAGATTATTATGTAGACTCTTGTTGATACTTAATTTTTTAATGTGCTCAAGATCCTCTTCACTTTTCCTAATGAAATTAGCCTGTATTTGAATACCCCTATTTCTCCACTCTGATAAACAGCAACTGTTTCCATTTGTCAGTACTTTGTTACTGTTTATTTACTTGCATTAGAGTAGACACTAGAGGCGCGAATGAGCACCTCATTGTGCTAGTCATTGTCAAAACCTATATTGAGAAAGTATTTGTCTCAAAAAGTTAGAAAAGAGATGAGAGAAAAGAAACATTATCCCCATTTTACAGATGGGGAACTGAGATACTGCAAGATTAAGGTCACATAGGAAACTGTGCCTGAGCTGGGCTTTGAATGCAAATATTCTCAGTTCCAGGCAAGTACCTGAACCACAATGCCTTGGTTCTTCGTCATTCTTGCTTCAGATCCCTTCAACAATGAATATAGCAAGTACTTTGAAATTCATAGGATAAAGAGCCCATTACCCATGATATTATTTTTTGCTCTGATGTATGAGCTACAGATCAGATGGACAGAATATAATTGCTGATAATTTTGTTATCCCTATTCTGTTTTTTGCGTAACTCATAATTTTATTTAATGGAAGAGTGACCACTCAAATATTGGCTTGATGATTTCCAAGCACATGTTCGTGCTGAATTAAGCACATTGCTAAACTTTGTACGTTGCCACTAACAGATTGGGAATTGATTTTGGTACCGAGAAAGAGGTATACTTGTCTTCAAAAGAAATTGAAGGTGATTATTGAAGCATTACATGGTAAGAGAGAGACTACTTTATGGATAAACTTAAAAAACAACAAATGGTCTGGTAACACTATATAGACTAACAAAACAGGAAGATGGTATCATGAGCTTTTGTGGGCACAGCCCACTTCTTCAGATGACCAGAGTTTTGAGTTTAGGATGTGCAGACACAAAATAAATAGGGGAGAAGGGAGATGGGGGAAGGAAAAAAAGGGGGGGGGCGGGAAACAAGGAGCATATTTTTGTACTAAGAATTCATTGTCAATATATTAACATCTGGAAGGTCATGTTTTTCATGGCACCAAGAAAGAAAGGTTAATTGAAAAAAAAATTCACATGGACTTTTAGGGTCAATAAATAGGAATGAAAGTTTCCAAGTTCTGATCAGGGACCTTTTTTACAGGCTCAGCATAGAAGTGTATATATGTAAACAATGGGTTAACGCTCTAGATTTTCATTTCTGGGGATGTCAGTTCCAAGTTGGCAAAGATGATACAGTTTGACCATCCAGGTCTATCCTGTCTGGTTTATAAATTTATTTTTAAAATTTAGCATTAATTACCAATTTTTGTTGAGAACAGAGGTTGGACTTGTCAAGAATGGTAATGTCTCAGCTCTAGTTGAACATTCATCGACTGTGGGGAGGGTGTTCAGCTGCTCGATTCCAAAATGTTTTAGCCCCCCAAGTCTGAACAAAATCTAGACACTGCTGCTATCTAGGTGCACAGTTTAGGTGCGTCTACAGAGCACCCAAAACTCGAAATAAGATATGCAATTTGTGCTATGCAAACTGTGTAGGTTATTTCGAGTCTATTTCAGAATAGCTTATTTTGTCATTTGGCACTGTCTACACAGCATCAAATTTTGAAATACAGCACTATTTCGAGCCATCCCTTACTCCTCGTACAATGGGTTTTGCAGGGATGGCAAAATAGTGTGTCTGCTATATTTCGAAATAGCAGACGCATTCAAAAGATGCAGGGTATCAGAAGATACCTCTGGTATCCCAAAATAACTATGCTGTGTAGACATACCCTCTGGGTGCAGATCTGTATTTAGTACCTTGTTCTGAAAGTTCCAAACATGGATGCCATGGCCCAGCCCCCACAACCAGTGTTAGGCCCTTAAACTCATCTCTATAACTGAAAAACACCCTCTCCCAGAACTTCAGACAGGTGATTGGCCGGGGTTCCCAGTTTACCACTCCAAGAAGCATGTGGCCAGTGGAATACATGAAACACAGACTTTGCACTGGATTCTAAAACCATTGCTCTTTAGTTAATTATATGAGAGAGACACACAGATCTATACAAAAATAGCAACCCCTACATTCCACTTCAGTTTCCTTTCCCCCTTCAGAGCTTTGCTTGTGCTGGGTTCAAGATCCTCTGGGATCATCCAGGGTCCTTTTGCTGCCGTTCATGGCATGTGTTCTGAAAAACATGGCACTGCCTCTTCCCAGCTCACCTCCTCTGATCTTGGCCAGTCTATCCCCATCCCCTTTCCTGTTCTAAACTTCCTGTGTGTCTCTCTCTGTCTTTCCCCCATAAGTTGTTTTAAATTCCTTCTTTGTAGCCTATGGCTGGTTTGGGAGTTTCCTTCACTCCCTCTTTCCCAGCTCCAGGCTTAACAGATTGTCATTCAGATGTTTCCACCTGGATAGAAGGTCTTGAGTTCTAATGACACATCATTGTCCCTGATCTGGAGGGATGTGACATAACCTCAGTGATTCTGATTTCTAAAACTACTAAGTACTGCCAACTCCCATTACAGTTCTTGGAAATAATTCTTTGATACAATAGTTGAATTGCTGCTGTCTGGAGAGAGGTGCTGGGATTTTTATTGGTATCTGTTGGGGATGGAATGAAAGCAAAAAGCACAGATGAAAACACCCACAAGTTCAGGATGGCTGGGAATTGGTAGATTGGAATCAAATCCAATTCAAGGCCCAAATTTGACAACTGCTTTACCTCTATAATGTGTCAAATTAAAACTTTTGTAAGATTCTACTGTCTAGGACACAGTCCAGTGTCTATGATATAGGTAGTTTTTGTTTGTCTTGAATGATGAAAATTATATTTTCACGCGACAGACCGTCTCTTTCCTTCACTTCAGGGATTTATAATTTTAACTGATAATAAAAATCTTATGTTAGGAGTATTTATTTTGTATGCACGTGAATGCTCTTAAAATGAGATGGAAGTATATGTGTGTATATGTGTGTCTGTGTATATCTGTGCAGATAACACACACACATCTCTCTATGTGCATTTATGTCTGGTCTAATGTAATAAGAATGAGAAAATCCCAGGCATCTGAATAACTGGAATGAATCCACAAATGCTGGAAAAAGAGGTGGCTCTCAAGAGACTTGAGATGGTACATTCCGGCTGGTTTTTGAAGTGTTCAGACATCACCAGGCTCTCAGTTAAATGTCTGAGTCATGGATATAGCTCCCTTTTGTCTCCCTGCACACCGTAATTTCACACTCTTTTACTTAGTTTAGTCACGCTCCCAAGACCAAAATAGCTCAAGAAAAAATTCATTTAACTGGTCCTTCAGTGAGGAGTCATATGACAGACCTAATACTACCTATTTTCATCTGCTGCCAGACACATTGTGGTCAAGAATGGTGGTCAATCCAAAATCCTATAGTCCTTCCTCACATTACAACTAAAATAACTGTTAGGAAGAAGCTTCCTCAAAGTCAGAGTTGTGTTTGTGAAATCTCCCTAGATGCCTGAAGTCTTTAAACCTCTCTCTAAACCTCCTTTGTTTGTACTCTTGTCCAGATACCTTCTTTGATATACTCTTCATGCATCTTGAAGCCTGAAGATCTGAATTATTACATTAACATGTTCTAGGGGGTTGGCTTCTGATTTCCAGGACCTCTTAATAATTTTGAGGACCCACGCTTTCCTTTCCCAGTTCCCTTTGTAACTTTGTGTGGTGATTTTTCTGTGTCCTCTCCTTTTAATAATTGCAAAACGAAACCTTTCTGCTGTTCTGAGAAATGCAAGAAAGAGCCCATAAGCAGATGGTTCTCAACTCTCTTGACTTGTACTTGAGTTATAGGTTTAACTCCCCATATTCTACAGTCTTTGCAGAGCATTGGCAGAGTGAAATCAAATCCAAATCAAGATTTATGTGAAAACAGTAGGAAGTTTTAGGCTATGGTAGAACGGAAAAGGAAGATACAGTAATATGGTGTGAGATATTGGGGCTTATCAGTATTGCTTGGTTGGGACTACTTTGGTCAGCTATATGAATTGCTCTTTATTCCACTTAGGAAGGTTTTAATGGCTACAGGATCTTGGAATGTCCTAATAAATGCAGGATTTTGCCCATTTTCTTTCTTTGTCAATCTATGGGTTATGTGACATCTTAGAGCATCTTCATCACTTCTATGAACCAAAGAAAAAAGCTAGGTGATATTACCAGTATGTTCCCCTTTCTTTTGGCATTTCCTAAGAGTCTGATAATTTTGATCTCCTTGGCAAAAATTCACCTATTCCCTTATGTAGACCAATTAGTGCTCAAAGCCCATTTGTTCCTGAAGCAGTACAGAGACTCCTAGAGAGTGCTTTGGTAAATCACTAGTCAGTGTGTCCTGTGTGACCCCCGCCTATACAGATTATAGTGGATGTGAGTATTCCAACCCACAACTACTAAACCTGGCTCTTTAGCTAAAGCTTTCAGATCTGGAGATCCCTATTCAATCTCCTGAGTTTAGCAAGATGATAGCCATCACATGTTAATATCTTTCAACTTACTGCTTTTGCCATAACTGCTTAAAGGAGCTTTTATTCTAGGTCTCCCCTTTGGGGGATTGTGCCTTTCTCTGAGATGAGAGTTCTTTGAATCAGTTTACACCATGTGGGAGGGGTTGCAAGCACTTTGGAGGATATGATTAGAATTCAAAATAACCTGGATAAATTGGAGAAGTGGACTGAAATTAACACGATGAAATTCAAAAAAGGCAAGTGCAAAGTACAATATGTGGGAAGGAAAAATCAAATACACAAGTACAACTGGCTAGGGATATAACTGGCTAGACCAGAGTTGTCATGCTTTCTAACATGGATAGGTAGCTGAGAGTACTGCCTCATGATTGTGCCTCAGCTTTTGTTCTTCAGGAAATCAATTGGAAAGTAAACATCTGAAGTTTAAACCACAACTCTCTTTATTAAATACACAACAAGATAGCGTGATGATTTTGAGCATGCAGATTGCCCATGTTTAGATTTTAAAAAATTCTCATTTAACTGCTCTACTTTCAGTCTCAGTGGTGTACACTTACTGAGTCTCTTGTGCTCTCTGTTCCTACTGGTCCATGGAGTTGTAAAATCTTGTCTGTGCCATAGCACTTTGAACCATTTACTGATTCACTGTCCTCCTCACCAAAAAAACAAAAAACAAAACCCTTCTTGGTTTATGTAGAATGTGATCACTTCTGATGCCATATCATGCTTTCTAATGCCAAGAGTATCTTGACAATATGCTGCAGTAGTACTGCAGAAAAAAATCTGGGAGCAAGAGTGAAAACAAATTGAATCTGAGCCAAAAATGTGATGTAGCTGTAAAAAGGCTATAATTCTGAGTTATATTAACAGTATTGTTATATGTAAGACACAGGAGATAAGTGTCCCCCTCTACTCAGCACAGGTGAGGCTTCAGCTGAAATAGTGTGTCCAGTTCTGGGCACCATGCTTTAGGAAAAATGTACACAAATTAAAGAGAATCCAGAGAAGAGCAACAAATATGATAGAAGGTTTGGGAAACTTGGCTTATGAGGAAAGGTTAAAAAAAAGCTATTTCGTCTTGAGAAACGAAGATGGAGGGGAGACCTGATAAGTCTTCATACATGTTAAGGGCTGTTATACAGAGGACAGTGATTAATTGGTCTCTTTGCAACCCATTAGAGTCACCATGCTCATTTTTCTAGATTCACACCTTTCCATCAGTTACCTTGAGCTAAGAACTGATGGTCTGTTAAATCAGAAACTTCCTTCTCCCCTTCAGACCCCTGAAATCCTTATGTAGCTAGACCTCTCTCTTGGCTACTATCTTGAATAGTTGAAAGTTGGCAACTGTTGTAGATATTAGGTCTCCCTCTGGATCTTGCCTGAATTACTTTTTTAGGAAAGATTAACCTGCATACATCTCCCTTTTTCATCCCAAAGCAAACACCTCAGTAACCTTCACCAGTTTATTTCTGTAATGTCGTTTTCCCTATACCTCTTGATCCTGTTATGTCACCTCTTTTCCTTCATTTTTTTGCTCAACTGTGTACCCAGCCAGGGTCAACTGATAACCAGCATAGGCCCTACATCATTGTTCATCCTGATCTGTGCTATACCTACAAATTGGGAAGCCATCTTCTGAATGAGTTTGTGGCTGAAGCTGACTTTGTTGATTTAATATTTCACTTTTACTCTTTCTTGTGCCTTGGACATGTTTGGCCTACTGAGGGAGCACTGTGCTAAGGTTTAAAATTCATGGAAAGCTCAATGTGCTTTGAAATTCATAGCCATGTTCTGAGGGCTGTCACTTAGGTTGTCGCAGCATTTAAACATTTATTAAGTTCATATGTGGGTTTTTTTTCCCTATATTTTAATTAAGGAATTAGTACACATAATTTCGCTGGCCACAGTATAATGTTCGTTATCAAGAGTGCAAAGAATCAGATCTTGGATTATTGTCCAGGGCCCAATAAACATTTTTCACTTGTGCTAATTTAAGCAGATTGAGCTAAATGGGAAGGTGTGAATTTAATAATATTTGGTGTATGACTGTGCAGGGTGGGGAGAAGTAGGGTTTTAAGCATGATGTGTAGTGAATTAGAGGCACAGCTTCCATTGTTATCAATAGGAGCTGCATATCTAATCCACCAAGCATGATAGTAAGGAAAATATACACTGGGATGTCAGGTGTTAAGGGAGAAATGGGCCTCTCACATTCTTTGCACTTACAAGCCTGCTGTAACCTTTTGACTTTCTCTCTCTTTTTGAGTTTTGTTTCCTGAAAGGAAAAGGGGGTGGGAAAGGGGGGCTAAGAAGGCGTATAGTTGTGGAAGGTCAATTTCAAAGTACTGTAGCTCCTTTGTAAGCTTTCCCTTTTTGCTGGAATTAAATATCCATTTCCTTTTTGAAGAAGTTTGAATAATTAAAGTAAAGTAATACAGTTAAGAAAATAGGATATTAATATCCTCCTGAGGGCAAAGCCAAGAGACGTAAACTATAGAACTGGAATCATCTTGCCTTGCTATGGATTGCTTATTACAGATATTTCTCTGTCTTGAGATGTCAGATCAGATGTCTCTGATCTTAGTCCCCCTCTACAAATCCCATCCGCAGAGGAGGCTGTTCTTTTGGAGTTGGGATTAAGTGGTGGTCCCTTGCACGGAACTCAGTAGTGGGAGGGTTAAGTAATTAGATGTATAAACCACCTTTGAACTCCAAGAATCCCAGGACACTTCACAAACTATGGTCCATGTGCTCTGTCTGTTGCATAGCAAGAAGCAGAGGTGCATTGAACTCAAGCAAATTGAGCCATAAGCGCTGGATGGAGAGACTAGCTATCTGCTGGTTTCCTCCAAATACCATTCATCTGTTGGCTATGTCTGAATTAAAAAAAAAAAAGATTAGGGGTGTCCTTATGGAGGGAGAAGCTGAGGAACCTATGCTCCCTGTGTAAATATTCATTTCTAAAAGTGAAAGAAATTCCATGGCTGATTGCCTTGAGTCAAACTGCACACAGAAATAAAATGTGATTAATTGGTCTCCAACCACCAGGTGTTTTGAGATAGAAGGGGGGGGGGGATATAATCCTGTACAGTCTATGGAAAGACATTCTATCACCCTTCACAGATATACAGCTACCTCTGGAATGGACCATGACAGCTGCTTAGATGGAAAGAGTTTAGAACAGGATATGAAAAAGCCCCCATGCGGAATAGTAAAAGGTACCCCTTATTTAAGCCAGTATTTGAGTCTGTCAATTCAAAAGTGCTACTTGGCCACAGGCAGGAGTACGGAGCCTTGCAGGAGCCCCAAGGAGCTGTGCAGTCCTGGTATCCTCTTGGATTGACTCCTCTGAAGATTGTGTCCCGATCACAGGTTTATAGCTTTCTTTGCTAAACCTTAGTTTGAAATGGCTCATGTTGCCTTTGCTGAGCTACAATGTGGCAATAGTGGAGAGGAGCCAGCAAAGAGGTAATGTTAGAGCCAGAAATCAGGAAAAGGAAGAGCCATGAGCCAGGGAAATCAGCAGTGCCAAGAGAAGCCATTATTCTATTATTATTTCCAATGTGTAGGCATTGTTTTAAGTTACATTAAAAACATCCTTTAAATGTCTCTTTAGTTGTGCGGTAAATTTTCCATATTAATCCTTCCAAAAGAAATGAGTGTGATACTACAATGTCTTTCCAAATGGAGTCTTTGGGGAGTGGCCTAGTTTAAAGTTTATGTGTTAGGGGGAAACCGGAGATAAAAGGCAGTTCCTCAAATTTAGGATGCCTGAAAAATTACAGATGGGAAAACATAGCTTGGATTCTCCCCTCCTTCAAACCTGCCCAAAACAATTATCTTTGTCCCTCTTTCAGGTTTTCTGCCTCGTGTTTGCTAAGCTTGGATTATAAAATCAAGACCCCTTCCTGTATATATGCTCAGTCTTTGAAGCACTCGAAACTTTACATTAGTCTCTCTTCAAACTCAACAGAAGGAACAATGTGCACAAAGTTACTCTTATGCTTGAGTGTTTCCAGAGTCATACCCTAAATTTGCATTTGTCTCCCAGTGTATACCTATATGCTGAAACACAATAGCAGAACTTAGTTGAATTGTAGTTGATGAGGTTTGATTTAACTGGCTATTTTGGTTTAAATTACCAGAAAATCCTTACATATGTGGGAATGCATGTTGCATGTATACCTATGGAAACAGTCATATTATAATGTTTATTTGGCTGTGTAGTGCATCTACTGTGAACCACTGTTAAAGGGTTCTGTTTGTTAAATATTAAGAATGGCCATACCAGCTCAGACCAAAGGTCCATCTAGCCCAGTATCCTATATTCTGACAGTGGCCCAATGCCAGATGCCCCAGAGGAAGTGAACAGAACAGGGAATCATCAAGTGATCCCTCTCCTGTCACTCAGTTCCAGCCTCTGATAAGCAGAGGCTAAAACCACCATTCCTACCCATCCTGGCTAATTAGTATTGATGGACCTAACCTCCATGAATTTATTTAGTTCTTTTTTGATACATGTTGAAACCTTGGTCTTTGCAATATCTTCTGGCAAGGAGTTTCACAGTTTGACTGTGTCCTGAATGAAGAAAAACTTCCTTTGTTTATTTTAAACCTGCTACCTATTAATTTCATGTGCTTATGGGAACAAGTAAATAACTTTTCCATATTCACTTTCTCCATACCTGTCATGATTTTATAGACCTCTATCATATCTCCTTTTCATCTCTCTTCATATGGCACCCATTCCAAACCCCTAATCATTTTTGTTGCACCTTTTCCAATGCCAATATATCTTTTTTTGAGATGAGGCGACCACATCTGTATGCATTACTAAGTACTGACAGTATGGTATGCTGTGTATGCGACACACAGTGATCCATACAGGTGATTCTCTGAATGCACAGAGCACCATTGACTATTTTGAGAGTTTAATTAGGATTTTAGTGAAGAATAATCCTTGGGGACATGCTCAACTAGGAATGAATTTTTATGCCTCATCTTTACCTTCCCATTTTCTGGCTCTTTTTCCTGGCATCTCAGAACTGTCAGTCTTTTGTCTTACCTGCAGAGTGGAGCTAGGCTGAATTAGCTTTCTTCAAATCAGGCACTAGCCTTGATTTGTGGCACTAGCAAGATGTGCTTTGCAATGCATGTTGGGATTAAAGTGCATCACCCCTGCATTCATTAATCTTCTCTTCTCTTAGAAAGGGAGAGTTGTAGGTCTGCTTTTGAAATCAGTACTCCCTTCATAGCTTTTCCAGGGAATCATCTCTATGTCATTGTATATGGATATGAATATGAATATGAAGCTCTTTTTGAAGTTTTCTTTCACACCAAGGAATGCATTTTTTGTGTGTGGAAATTAAGGTGTACCTTCTCCCTTCCATGTACTAGGAACCATGAGACCATATAGAAGCTCTTAAATGTTTGAGGATTTTTTGAATGTTATTGTCTTATTAGTCATGGTAGAATATTAAAATTAAAATGTGGATTTTGAACATAAGAATGGGAGAATTCTTCCTTTTAGCAGCACCCATTTGTTGGAATATTTATAATTATTTTCTTTTATTGAACACTGATCTCCACAAACATTTTGTCCCTTCATATCTCTTTAATATTGTCACATTTTAGACAATAAAACCATATATGCCTTATTAAATAGTCAAGACACTCTGGCAATGTTGTTCTACTATGTGCATTAAAGCAAACATTACTTTCTCCATTCGAAATCCTGATTGATCCATCTCTGATTTTTCAGAGAGATCTTTGTTTGCAGATGTTTCATTGGGAGAGCACTTTAACATTTGTTTAGTCAAATGGTGTGCTTCCTACACATATGTAGTATTGGAAAATATTTTGCCACTTTCAGAAAGTTTAGTTGATTTTTTTGAAACTTTTTTTTTTTGGTTATGAAAGTTAAAATAAGCAGCTTTGGTACCCCTAATGGCACACCCCACACACTTAGGTTGTGTGACCTAAGGTCACAAGTAATGGCTGCAAGCTAATTGATTGAGAAAGGCTTGTCTGACTGGGCCTCTTTGAGTCCTCCCTTTACATTCCTAAATTCTGTGAAGGAGGCACTGGCAGCTTAGCCTTGCAAGAGGGGAGGTGGGGGGCGGGAGGGAGGAAGTTTCTTCGAGTTGTGATTATGCGCAGAGTTTCCTTGTACTGAGCTTAGTTTACTCCACCCACTACTTAGTGAGAACTCCTTAACTAGAAGACTAACAACTTAAAGCTTTATCCCTGTGAATACCAGAAAAGTGATCTGAGTATTTATTAAACAGAGAGAACAAGCTGCCTACTTCAGGCAGGGAGGAAGCTTATGGAAATTATATTAGAACTTCAGCAAAGTGCACAGCTGCATAAGACAGAAGCTGGGACTCACACTGACAGGCTAATAAGCCAGCTCACTGAAGGGGGCTCTGTGTGGCAGCTCTGAGCTACAAAGTGTTGGACAACTCTAGGCAAAATGTGATATGGAACAGGGCAGAAAATAACACACTAACTTCAGGCAACTGTTGCTTTCCTGTGGTGAGTCCAGATGTGAAACATTGTTGTAAATGTACCTGTTGTTATTTTTACAAACCGTTCTGTTTTAACAAAGCAACTCTTTTTGGAAACTCACTGTTTTGCAGATTATTTGTCCTGAGATGTATGTTAATTCTGAACCAGACAAAACCGGGAAAGGGGGTAGCACTTTCCTTCCTGCTTGTGCATGTGTACGTCTATTTCAGGAGGTGTGTCCCTTTTCTAAATCACATTGCTGTAGCTTCTTATTTGGTGCAAAATAGCTGTGTGGAAGCAGCAAAAAAGGTTTGTGGCAACCATATTAGGTGGATATGGGAACTACAAGATTAATGAACAGTTCATGTAGTATGAGCTTTGTGGCATTTCTGCACTACTCCTTATTTTGCCGCCTTATCTTGAGAATGTATGGCACGGTCACTATGAAAAGAGCTTTGTGTTTGAATTCCTGGTGAGTCGAAGGGTCAGGGCCTGTGAGTTATCTGCCTGCCAGCAAGACTCACTGCTGTGCCCCCCTATTTTTCAAGCTAAAATAGAAAAACATATGTCCTCATCCCTTTGAAATAGATGTATTTTTTAATCTACAGTTTGCACACTCTTTGGTGGTGTGTGCTTTGTTCTTTTGACAGTTATATTTTGGGGGATCCACTTTTCTTTTGTCTATATTTGTTTCATTGACTTGAGCTTTATTACAGCTTTTTGCATTCCTTTGTTGTGATGCACATAATTTTATCTTGTGGCAACATTCAGTGGTTCTAACTTTTATCTCAATATGAAGGATTTTTATTTGTGCACATATTTCTGATAGTCTTAGTGAGATTGAGATATTTTGATTTTTATATCAGTTCTAAAATTATATTGAAGACCACGTTTAGTGTGATTTCTTTGTTTTAGTTTTTATCTTGAGTGCTATAGGACTCGTTGGGAAATGTTGTTTCAAATATGTGCTAACAAAATTATCCAATGTAGTGGTAATAAACAATCCAAATCATAATATTATGCCAGTCATTGAATTAGTTTGGATAAAGGCAGTTTTATTAACAAGGCAACTGTATGTAACAATTTAAGTTGAGAGTAACTTTAGAAATATGTTTGCAAAAATTGCTGAATTGATGAAGTATAGCCTAGTAAATCGTCTGTGTGTAATGTTCATTTAAAATGCTTGCTATTTAAAAAATAAACAAACCTAACTCATTTTTCCATGGTAAGGAAAGTACAATTAAGTACAGAATGGTATTTGGCAGAACCCTTTTTAAAAAATGTATGGGCTTTCCAAATTTAGAAATTTACTTTCTGAAAACAAAGTACTGGAGAAGTCTTGGAACCATAAATCACTTATGTGGTGTTAAAGGAAAAAACAGTCCTTTAGCAGGATAATCTTACTGAATAATATAAAAGTTAGTTGAAATATTTACATAAAAGACAACAGTGTTTCTTAATTGTGGCATTTTCTTGTGTACATTAATATATTCATTTGGGAAAGAAAATATTATTTAGGAGGATCCTATTTTTAAAGATGGTGTTTCAGGTCTGAGTAAAAAATGTTTGCCAGAGATACAAACTCTGGAGAGTGAGACCTACCAAGCAGACAACTTGACTGTCGTTCACCTGTTATGCTCATTTTGGGCTGCCAACCTAAAGGTCTCCCATCTGACTTGATGGTGTAAAACAAACATCAAAACAAAAACTGGTGAATTTCTTCTAAGAAATATAAATGGCTCCAGCCAAATATAGAAAAGAGCTTTTGAAATGAAAGGTGCCATTCTGAACAGATGCCACGCCTCACGTTCTTATTGTTGATTGTATTCCGAGCCATTGCATCTTGGGACTTGGGCTGAAGTTTGATTTTCTGAGGATATGTCTACACAGCAGGGCTAAACTCGAAATGAGCTACACAACGTGAGCTACACTAATTGCTTAGCTTAAATTGAAATAGCTTATTTTGAATTTGGGCATATGTACACAGCACTTATTTCAAAATAGAGCACTCTTCCTCTGACTTCCCTTAATCCTTGCAAAATGAGGGTTACAGGAGTCGGAGTAAGAAGTCCTCCAGCTGGACATTATTTTGACATTGTCGAAATATCTGCTTGTGTGTAGATGCGCACTTTGTTATTTAGGAATAATGTCCATTATTCAGAAATAATGCTACTGTGTAGACGTACCCTGAAAGAGCACGCCTCAGTTGGGTTCTTAAATGGTAAACTTGAACGTAAAGTTTCAGAATAAGGTGGGTTTTTTTTAATGAATGGGGGCAAGGAATGTGGACTCGAGATCCTAAAAAACCCTTCCAAATGCTTACCCTCTCAATCAGCCTAAATGAATTCTTTTTCCTTGTCTGTGGGAAGTTGGGGGAGAAATATGTTTTAAAATATTGTATCCTCTCATAAAAGCCCCATGGGAGCATAGATTGATCTGCCTGAAAGCTTATCTCATGCGGTGGGGCCTTGTCCACGTAGGGCTCCCTATGAAACTAGTAGCAGAGAGAGGGAAAAGAGAAAATTTTACCCAGATTGAGTGAGTAGGAGCAGGAGGTGCCTGGACCAGATCAGAGAGGAAGTCATTGCCCTTCTAGCTGCTGGAAGAGATTAGGGTGGTATTTATACCTGGTGCAATCCCAGAGTAGCCTGCTCTCACCTAGATCAGGTGGTGATATCACTGTCCCATGAAAGCTGAAAGAGGCTTGGTTCATTCCCAATCTTCTGAGGCCACCTGTTTTATTTTGGGGACTGGGAAGGAATTTTCCTGACACTGCTAGATTGGCTGAGGCCAGGTTGGTTTGTTTGGTGGGTTTTGGTTTTTTTGTCCCATTCTGAAAGCTGTCACCGTTCAGGGCAACCACACCTGTATTTTCAGGTTGCATCAGTTCCTGACTATACTGTCTCTTTTTTTATTCCCCAGCAAAAGACAGTATGCCTAACCAGATAGTACAGTATGCCTAACCAGATCTTCTCCCCTCAGATAGTACACAGTGTAATTGATATAAGTTACCACACAGCACTTCCTATGCAAGACTACATTAGTCTTAAAGTAAAGAGCATTATGGAGAAAACACATTAAAACCATGAAAAGAACCTACATGCATGCTAATAACCTTACCAGAGACCATCTCAGCCCTAATATGGGCTTTGGCTGGGAGTAGTCCTTCAAAACTCCACCCAAGGGAGCTGGTCACTCAAGCTGGTCACAGCTTCTCTTATGTGGCTTCTGTAGGCCCAGTCCTTCTAACCCTTCACTAAATATTAGGGTCATCTGTGAACCAGAAGTCCTGTCTGTTTGCTGAATCAAGAGTATTCTTTGTTGCTTCCTGGAGAATCCAGTTTGAATAAATATATATGCATGGGGTGGGAGGTGACTTGAAAAAGCTGATAATAGAATTATAGAAGATTAGGTTTGGAATAAACCACGGGAGGTCATCTACTCCAACCCCCTGCTCAAAGCAGGACCAATTCAACTAACTCATCCCAGCCAGGGCTCTGTCAAGCTGGGCCTTAAAAACGTCTAACGAGGCAGTTCCACCTTCACAAGTAACTCTTCTGATAACCAGAGAAATTACATTTGCATGCCCTAAACTGCATACAGTCTTACAATAGCACATAAGCAATTGCACTTTAATAAATGAACCCAGAAGGTATTGAACTTAAGTCAGTAATGTTTATCTTACTTCCATAAGGTTCATCCAGAATATTGTTATATCTGTCTCAGAAGACAAAGCAGATTTGGGACTCTACATGGTAGAGCAGAGGGATAGGTTATAATGTTGCAACTCAATATGTAAAACACATGGCAGATGTCAAGTGCAGGCACTTGAGAAGGAAAGGTTATAATTATCAGATACTGTATAAGGCAATTTAGAGGAAAGCATCCCTTAATGGAGTTGAGGAAGGAAGGTTTGGAGCTTCCACATCTAGAACAGCAGAGAGTCAAACCTTCCTCCTTTTATAGCAACCTTGATCCTCAAAGGAGAGGAAAGTGTCAGGACCCCATCAGTGGAATAGCTGTGACCAGGCTGGGGATTATGTGGAAGTGGTTAAGGAAATGATAATGACCTGCACTGTCCAATTTGTCACTGGTAGACCCAGATATTTTAAGGAATAATGTTGTGTGAGTTTGGAACACTGGAGTCAGGCAAATAGTTCAGAGAATGAGCAGGAAACATCTGCTGGATAACAAGCCAGATATCTTGAGGGAGACAATTCCTGTCAGTCACTGATGGAAGGCACAACCTCAAGAAAAGCCAGCTAAGGCATGTGGAAGGGCCCAGTCACCTGACTAGTGGTAAAATAAACAGATACTGAGAATAACTGACTAGGGCAAAGAAAAGTGCCATGTTTCTTTTGATTTGTATGAAAATGTTCCCATTCATAACATATCCATGCAGTAAGATAGATATAAAACTTGCATCCTTCCACAATTACTGACACAACGCTGTAGAGAAGTAGTAGAGGGGAAATCACTTTTTTCCAGTTCATTTTCACTTGTGTTTGCTCTGTTAGGCTCCACTCCTGTTGGCACTGAGAAGGTAGTGAGTGCTGGGGAGAAGAGACATGGTAACCCAAGATGTTGATTAGCTCCAAAGATCAGCACCATTCAATAGCAAAAGTACTTCAAAACATCAACATTTTTTAAAGCCAAGTTTGACTTGGCTGCTGAACTTACCTTTAAGTATACATGCTATGTTTGCAGTTTGACTCAGCACCCTCTGAAAACATTTAATCTATTTTCATGTTGGATATTTTATAAATAAACTACTAATCCCTCATGCTCAGTGGGCACTGAAATCTTTAATATTTCCACCATTACAGATAAAATCACAGAGAGGTCAAAAATGTGTCTCCTGTAGAGGAAAGTCAGGTGAAGAGGTGAAATGAAGAGAATACAAGAGAATACAGGAGAATGGTCAGCAAACAACTTCATTAATAAAATATATACAATGTAGTGCTGCAGACTTAGTGAAGCAGTCTGTGTTGAAAAACTGCTGGTTTATTAAAGGGAACACCTCCTGCCATTCCAAATTACGTCCCACAGGGCAGGTTTTATTTCTGATGGGGATGCGTGTGGAAGTTAAACACAGAAGTTCTGTGTTGGCCTGACTGTCCTCCCACTGAAGTCAATGAGAGTTTTACCACAGGCTTCAATGAAAGCAAAGTGAACTCGGTGCCAAACAGATTTGAAAGTCCCAACCAAAAAGTATTAATTATAGTTAAAGGAGGAACTGTGACCATGGTAAACTCCTCTCATTTATATTCTCTCTGTCTACTACAAACCTTATAATCTATGACAAGCCTGAAAAATGAGGATGAGTAAGGTAGGCGTAGAGAGACAGGGGTAGTTAAGGTTGCATACAGTTATTTCCATTCTAGCCTCCTTAACTCCCCTTTTCATCCACTTAGTACTTGAAATATTTACCATTCAGCCTCAAATTTTTCAATTTCAGTCCCTGCCCAAAGGTAAATAAACTGATTTTTTTTCAAAGAGTGGAAGTGAAATAGACTTTCATTATTTAAAAAATGAAATAGTACCTACCAACCAACAAAAACTTTGTGAAGTATATTTGAATTAAAATATGTAGAGGTTCGTTACAAGGAGCAGGGAGAAAAATTCTTCTCCTTAATCTCTGAGGACAAGATAAGAAGCAAAGGGATTAAATTGCTGCAAGGGAGGTTTAGGTTGGACATTAGGAAAAAAATCCTAATTGTCAGGATAGTGAAGCACTGGAATAAATTGCCTAGGGAGGTTGTGGAATCTCTATCATTGAAGTTTTTTAAGAACAGGTTGGACAACAGTTGCCAGGGATGGTCTAGGTAATACTTAGTCTTGCCATGAGTGCAGGGGACTGAATCAGAAGACCTCTCGACGTCCCTTCCAGTCCGAAGTTGAAATTTAGCATTTATGTACCCCTCAATAAAGGAAATGCTTGAGTGTTCTATTGAAAACTTACTTTGTTTTGATGAAAATACAAGCCATTGATTCTTACATATTGTACATGTAATATATTTTGCCCTTGAGTTTTTTTCTATCCAAAGAAATTGACACTGAGAGGGGCTGGGCTATGCATTTGTCAATGGCTAATGTAGGTATGGAGCAAAAAGTATTGTTTAAAAAGCAAGGGAAGTGAGACAAGGGTTCTTTTTTGGGCTTCTCATCTGAGAAAGGCACCAAACCTCTTCTCCAGCTGCATGGTCCCTCTGGTTGTTTTGAGGAAGATCATTCTAGTCTCAGAGTTACAGATATTCCACAGAATGTGATGACCACTGAATTTTATGATTACATACTTATGTAAAAAATTAAGAGTTATGAGATTGAGATTATAGGAAGAGTTATTTAAATTAAACAAATGAATCCCACAACATTTTAAGTGTCCTGTATGAATATGTTTTTCATGCTCTGTCATTTTGGGACTTAGTCACTGCTTTGCCCCATATTTGATCTTTTGGCAGATTGAGAGGTTTAATGTTTCACCCTATTTGGCCTACTCAGCAAAACTGATAACACCTTGTGTTTTTTTAATTTTCTCTATCCAATGATCTCAGAGTTCTTTGGACTCCTTCTAAATGTGGCTCATCACATTTTAATTTCCATTTTTTGGCCCTGTTTCTGCATTCAGCAACACATGGGAAGACTCGGTAGCTTGTGCAGGATCGAGGTCTTTGTTTTTAAATCAATCATGAGTTGTTGGAAAGAATTAATTCTCAGTTAAACTTCAAAGCATGGTTGAACTAATTGATTTCAGTATAAAAATTCTAAAAAACGCATTTAGAAAATATGTCAAACAAAAATGTATTTGATAGTTCCTAAAGATTTATCAAACTCTATTTCTGGAATCAGACAACTGTTTGCCCTGTTTTATTATTGCATAGAGGGGTGGGTACTCTATTGGTTTGCATTGGAACTTGAATAAGAAACTCTCAAGTTCTCATAAAAGTCCTGACACTATTTCCTCTGTGTCTTTGAGCAAGTCCCTTAACCACCATGCTACTATTCTTATCAGTAAACATTATGAAACTACTGATGTACCTCAGGTAGCTTAACCAGACAAAGTCTGTATACTTCTTTAAGCGTTAGGTGACAATTTTTTCATTGTCTTGTACCTGGGCAGTAATTTGTCATGGTAAAATGGGTGAAAATCATTACCAATTGGGTTTAATAGTATTTTATGCGTATTTAAATTTGATCAGAAAAGTCCTGCATAAATGTGAAGGGTGATTATTATTGATAATATGATGAGTCTGTACTTACATATTCAGTAGATTGGAATATTTATAGTAGGGAACTATGAATGAGGACTCCCAGGTTTTGTTTCTGACTCTCTTACAGGTCTTCTTTATCATCTTGGGCCACTTAGATCACATATATGTCTATTTACTCATCTGCAAATGTATACTATAACAATAATGTTCCTCTTTTATATAGCTCTTCCATTAGTAGATCTGAAAGTATTCTCCAAAGGTCAGTATCATAATCCTTATTTTACTGTTTGGGAAACGGAGGCACAGGGAGGTGAAATGATTTGCCCAGTGTCACCCACCAGATTACTGGTTAAGCTAGGAACAGAATCCAAGTCTCCTGAGTCTAAGTGGTTACATTATGAGGTGACTTTTGCGATGCTGGTTTGATATGCTGCTCACTACCCGCAACATTCACTGAGGGCATTAGAATGCAGCAGGGAGAGACTGGGATAATCCTAACTGGTTTAGCATTGCTGTAACTTTTATTGTTTTTGTTTTTCCAATGAGGTCTACTGGGAGAATGATGTCATGGAAAGGGGACATCCCCTTGGCCTCTCCTCTTCCTACCCTGGAGAACACTTGCAGACAGGTTTCCAGGGATTCAGGGAATGATGCAGCAGGAATGGCATTTTCTCTCCCTCTTGTCTATGCTACAGATCTGGTCACTGAAAGGCAGAGACAGTTTTTCTCTTTTACAGCCATATCTACATAAACTTGCCTACCTGCATGTGTCTCCCTCACACCACTGCATCCTTTTGCCCATTGTGATGCTACGATCTCACCACTCAACAATGAGCTGTATTTATTGAGCGGCAAAAGGAATAGATGTGAGGAATACTATTCTAGTGGGGAATAGCGGCGGAAGGAATGGATGTGGGGAATACTTCTACTAGTCACGTTTCCATCAGTCTGAATTAGGTATTAGCCACCAGTGAGATTTCCTAGGATTGTCAAAAGACTGTGTGCACAGGTCACAATTTGGTCTCAATTCATTCTCCTAACTCCTGAGCATGCACCAGCTAAGACTTATGTTGATTGCAGAGGCTGGATTATTAACCCTTCCATAAATTATGCTCCTCATTCGCATGCTTGAATGTGGATTTAGCAACTTAACTGTAGGCTCCCATTTTTGGCTGAATATGAGTTTCATATAGATATTTTAATTGTCATATTTAATAAAGTTTTTCTCTTTGTTTCAGAGAAGGGAGAGAGGAAGACAAGTATGCTAAAAAGAGTAAAAAAACCAAAATCCTGAAATAAAAAGGAGATGAGTTACTTGATAAAAATAAACAAACAAGATTTTCTTGTTTGGCGTTGGTATGAGAGTCATGTCTCTAGTTTTGTGTTTGATTTGGCTAGCATTTTGCCCATTATGTAAAAGTTCAGATCCTCTTAAAATACTCTGAGCCATGTTAAATATTTACTGTTGCTGCTGAGCTTGTGTAAGATGCATAACTGCAGTTTTTGAGAATTGTAAAAGCAATGAGATAGGGAGTCTAAGGTATTAAGGTACATATATAAAGCTTTCATGTAGAAACTTACTTTTTAGAGCAGGAGACCTAGTCAGAACTTAGTCCTATTTCTTGCTCTGCCGTACTCACCATAAATATATGTTAACTAGGTTTTTAAATGTTACTAGGTTTTATTTATTTATATATATGGAGATGTACCCAACAGGACCTTGGCCAAGACATACAATCTCTCTTGGTTTCAGCTTCTCTTTTGGTAAAATTAGTATAATACTTATGCTTACCTATTTCAAAAGGTTGTGTTGAGACTTAAGTAATGTTTATCAAGTCCTGCTTCCAGACTGGTCCTTCAGACCACCACACCCATCATGTCTTCCTTCACCATCTATGCCTCCCCCAGGATCACAGTCCACGCCGAGTACCCCTCACATGTTTCTAGTTCCAGTCCAACACCCCTTTGGGGCAGCTGGGTATTAAGTCAATGTCTAGCCGCTACACCCCATGAAGCTCTGTCCCATTCTGGGCGGGTTCTGCCCAATACAAGCGGAGGGGTGGTAGGGTAGGGGAACCTGGGCCCACCCTCACCTCCGGGTCCCAGCCCAGGGCCCTCTGGGTCACCAAAGTCAACCCTCTAAGGCTGGAGAGGGTTCTGGTCCGCAACCCTCCAACCACTCCGGCTCCTGCCCACCCTGGGCCGGTTCCTACTGCCTCCACTCACTGCTGTGTGTCTGAGTCCCGGCCGTCGTCTTCTGCCGACCATCTCCCCGGGCGACAACTCGCCGGGCTGACGAGCTGCCACTGGCTGTCCTTCCCTAGGCTGTGGGGGCCATCCTTTCCCCTCCGGGGGTGGCACGTACGGTTCTGCACCCGGCAGAGGGGGCGGGGTGTCCTCGGCACCTGGCTCCCACTCTCGCCCTCCGGTTTGGAAGAGCTTCTTCTCCCCCCCTCACCTGCCGAGCCGCCGGCGTTTAAAGCGCCCAGGGTCTGGCGCGAGCATGTGCCACAGGGGCCTGGGGGTGGGGCTAGGCACCCACGCCTCCCCACCGTGGCGCCCGACCAGTGGCAGGGTATTTGCGCTCCATCACAGTTAGCTATTAAGTAAGATAATTGGTCTTATCCTGTACAATTTGATACTATTGACGAATACTGTTGGAGTTCAGGAGAAGTGATTTGGGTCCATTCTATACATTCTTAATTTGCATATTGTGGCCTTGTCTAAAGGGTGGTTTATTTATTAAATAAAGAAATTGTAAACCTATGACATTTTAGTGTCAATTATCTCTGACAGGGTATTTACAAATGTATTACTGGTGAATACCCTACTTGTTATTTTTCAAAGTAGGTATGTTAATGCCAGCAATAGGAAAAGTCTTCAGAGTCTAGTTTTGGAAACGCAAATGAATTTCTGAGTAACTCTAGGAAGACAGCTACAGCTGTAACAGAAAAGTTATAATCAACCAGCATGGATCATTCACTGCTAAATCAGTTTATAATTCTGGAACAGTGGATACTGCTGTCGGATTTGCCCTATAGTAGGGATGGGCATTAACTTTTGGTGGGGGGGGGGCACTCCAAGATTTTGGAAAGTGGTCAAAGCCTCCCCCTCCATTCAGAGCAGAGAGGCACACAGAGTAGCCCTATGCTTAAATCAGCAATAGCTGTGTGCCTGTGGGTCCCAGCAGTGTGTCCGTGGGCCAAATACAGTGGCTTGGGGTGGGGGGGGAGGGCGGATCCATCCCACAAGAGTTATCTTGCCCACTTCTGCCCTATAGCAACTTTTGCAGAAGCTTTACAGCTCATCAGAGTATATATTGTTGTGGACATCAGCACAGAGAAAATAAAACTGAGCAGATACTGCTAAGTAAATTTTAAACTGTTATGGTAATTAACTGAAAATATTTTCTATGTACATGTTGGAAAAGTTAATTAAATTCTGATGGTGTCCTCCTTAGTTATGCACTTAGAGTTTTCACATGAGAGCAGAACTCACAAGTGGGGCCAGATTTTCATAAGAGCACAGCTCCCATTTAGTCATCAAAATAAATGGCCGGATCTCAAAAGTGCTCCACATTTTGGGTATGGAACTCTTTTGAAAATCTGGGCACAAGATCTACAAGTGAAGCTGCTAGGTGCTCAGCACTTGCAAAAGAATCGGTTCTTACTTGGGTTTCTAAATGGGAGATAAGCTCCTGTGATAATGTGGCCTCAGTTACAGAGGCTGAGTCCCTGGAAATCTGGTCCTGAACTCTATAGAAAGCTTTGAACACACCTCTGGACAGATAGTTCTTTGGTGGTCAGACAGAGCTTCACTTCTACAACTGCTAGCATGCAGATGTAACCTGCACACCTGGGCTTTGTCTTCACTGGCGGCTTCTTGCGCAAGAACTCTTGCTCAAGAAAACGTCCACACTGCCATGTGCGAGCTGTGCTTTTGCGCAAGAGCGCCCATGGCAGTATGGATGCTCTCTTGTGCAAGAAAGCTCTGATGGCCATTTTAGCCATAGGGCTTTCTTGCGCAAGAAATCCCTGCCGAGAGTCCACACTGCCCTCTTGTGCAAGAGCTCCTGCGCAAGAGGGCTTACACCTGTTAAAAAAGAGCGTAGCTCTTGCTCAAGGAGCCCTCTCTTACCACGCCGTACTGTAAATTTCCTTGCGCAAGAGAAGGCGGGCAGCGTGGACGCTCTGCAGATTCTTGTGCAAGAACAGCCGTACTTGTGCAAGAAACCGCAAGTGTAGACATAGCTCTAGTGTGGTTCACTGTCCCATGCAGTGGCACTTAGACCACAGCAACAGATAAGAACAAGAGACTTCTACAGCCTAAACTGAGAGCCAGCTGGCTTTTAGCTCAAGCTGTAGAGGCTCCAATACTAAGCTTCAGAGGTCCCAGGTTCAAATGTGCCCGGTGATGGTTACACAGACAGGTTCAGAGTTCAGAATGCCAGTTTTACTTCTTCGTGGTATCTGGAATTATAGAGAATCTCCAGGCAGTCCTCCATCCCTTGCATAACACATGGCAATGCAGAAAGAAGCAGGATTCAGTGAAAGTGACACAATTCTAGAGCCTGTAAGTAACTATTTCTTATATATTTCTAAATTCCCTTCATGGGGGAAGAGGGAGGGTTATGAGAACTAAAAGACCCTTGTATACGTATGCTCCTCTCCTTCATCCCATTATCACAACCCTTTTTTATGTCTGCAGTACTTCTGGGCAAAGGCAGGCTATCACTGGCAAACTAAACAGAGGGGTTGCTTGAGAGAACACAGTTTCCTATTCCACAGGGCTGAGCATGCTCCCTTTGCAGCTCCCTTATCTCCAGTCAGCTCAGAAGCAAGGGACCAAACAAGGATTGCATTCTTTTCCTGCATAAGCAGCCTGCTTTGGTACCATTAGACTTCCCTGTATTTTACATACTGTTTTTAAGCTTAATTACATTTTAAATATTTCAAAATTTATCTACATAGTATGCATTTAAAATACAATAAGCTAAAACCAGGTACTCATTAATAGGCTATTAAAGCCTATACGCATCAAAAGGCAAAGGATATCTTTGGTGTCAATGAGTGGATTGACACCTGAGAGTACAGTAGAACCTCACAGTTATGAACATCAGAGTTATGAACTCACCAGTCAACCACACTCCTCATTTGGAACCAGAAATACATAATTAGGGAGCAGCAGAACTGGGGAAAAAACAGAAAATACAGGACAGTTCTGTGTTAAATATAAACTACTAAAAACAAAGGGAAAGCAGCATTTTTCTTCTTTATAGTAATACAGTTTTGAAACTTTAAGTTAATATTCAGTTGTAAACTTTTGAAAGAACAACCACAACATTTTGTTCAGGGTTACAAACAACCCGGCATTCCATAGGATTTTGTAAATCTGAGGCTCTACATTGTATGCTTATCATATATATAGTAGCCCAATGTCTGAGAGTCTGTAACACTGAAATGCTGGCTGTTACCTCTGGGCAGTGCTGTTGCCTGAAATGCTGGCTGTTCCCTCTGGGTGGCCTGTGCTGCATGGGGAGTGTGGGGCCCAAATGGCCGCTTGCTCTGCTTGCTCCCCCGCGGCGGCCCGGCTGAGCGGTGCAGAAGTCAGCCGAGCGCCACGACAGGAGGGGAAGTGGGGTGGGGCGGTGATATGCGGTGTGACAGCAGCGCCAGGCCCCACCCCCTGGCCGTGAACATCACCATCCCGCTCCCCTTCGCCTCCCGCAGTGGCGTTCGGCTGACTTCTGCACCGCTCAGCTGGGCCGCTGCGTGGGAGCAAGTGGCGCAAGCGACCATTTGGGCTCCATGGTCCCCATGCAGCATGGGGAGCGCGGAGCCCAAATGGCCGTTTGGGCTCTATGGTCCCCCGAGTGAGAGGCAGGAGGGGGAGGAGAAGAGAAAGAGAGAGACAGAGAGAGATGCAGGAGGCAGAGGAGAGCTGGGGGGGGGGGGAAGCAGTAGGAGGAGGGGAGAAAGAGAGAGACACGGAGCGACGTGGAGGAGAGACCTGAAAATCCCGTCTTATGATGGGCTAATTGGCTAGTATAGTAATAAAACACCTGTGGCTAGCTCATGTCAGCAGACTTGGACTTGGGCTCTGGGGCTATAAAACTGCCGTGTAGCTATCAGACTCTAGGTCAAGCCTGAACAGCTACACAGGTTAGACATCCCTGGTCCGGCACCCTGACATTTCTGGCCCCCCTGCCACTGGCCTCACCACCCTTGCCTGGTCACCAGCCTCCTAGATGGCTCCCCTCCTGATGCTGGCCCCTCTGCCCTGCTGGCCCCACCAGGCTTTCTGGTTCTGCTGGGCAGCTCTACTATGGTGCACTGGACTCCTGGCCCCATTAGGTAACCTCGCTGACACATGCCGGACTCCCAGCTCCTCTGGCAGCTGGCCCACAAGACTCCCAGACACCAGCCCTGAAAGGGGACTCTCTGGGCCTGGAATATCCAAGTGTTCCAGTTCAGAGAGGTTCAACCTGTACTTCAATTCTATAGTGTCTCAGCCTGAGCCCCATGTCAGCAGATGTGAGCCAGCCAGACACAGGTGTTTTATTTCAAGGTAGGCATACAGTAGATCCTCAGAGTTGCAAACAGCTTGGGAATGGAGGTTGTTCGTGAATCTGAAATGTTCTTCAATGTAGACATGTCCCTTGTGCACATCTCAGCTATATGCTGACACACACTGTTGCCAACCAACCGAGAAGTCTAGTTAATCCAGAGGTTCTTGTTACGATAGGAAACACTTCCTTGTTGTGCCTAAGGCCCCAGCAAAGCATCCCCGAAGACTTTTTTGACAGGTTAACTTTGAAGTCTCAGGTCCCTGCCACTGGGTCTGTGGCTTCCCTTTCCTGGAGGCTGCTGGCATTAAGACAGTGTCAGTTAGGGATGTAAAAAAATGAATCAAAATATTAACTGTGGAGCAGGTAATCAATAAAAATTCTATCGGTTACACGATAAACTGCTGCTGGGGCTCTTGGCCTCATGGGGCTGCCGGTAGCCCCATGAAGAGTTTAACCAGTAACAGTAACCGATAAGTATCAGCTTACTGGTTAATCGGTTAAACTCTTACATCCCTAGTGTCAGTGCCACTGCAGCTAATCCTTGGCTTTTCTCCATTCCCTGCAGTTGCACCCTGCTCTGAGTGCACCGACAGCCTTAAATAATAGCATCAAATCAGCTTCCCACCTAACGCAGTAGATAGGGGATGGGTGTGCATGGTACATAAAGCATTCCTTGGCTTCAATGGCATTCATAGATGCTCAGTAGCTCTGGAAATCAGGCTTTTAGCACCTTGTCTTGAGAGCCATTAACCATGTATTTACCATAAAGCTAGACCTGTGCTTATGTGACTTGTCAGGATTTTATTTAGGTGCCTAGAAGTGGATTTAGGAGCCTAATTTTACCTGTCCTTGTTTTCCTTGATTTTCTTTGTCAGTGATGTGATCTTGGCTGGGACTGGAGCCACAAGTGATGCAAGAAGTTCCAGCCCTCTGGTGAATCTGAGCCCAACTTAGAGGAAAAAGCCCTGTTGTAATGGCCTGCCTGGACAACCCCACTGCCTGCTTCTTGGGGCAGAGGAAGCAGAGCTGCTGCTGCAGGAAAATATCTCTCTCCTTCTTCCCCCGCTTCCATCAAACCCAAGCCATTCTTGCAAGAGGGAGCTAAAGAGCCCAGCGGCTCAGGGCAGCTCTGCTCCCTCCTCCTCACTTTCTTCTTCTGTGAATAAAGAATGCTGCCTCTACTCTCCAACCCCTGCTCCTTTTCTTTAGCACAGGCCTTGGGAAAAGAAAGGGGGTGAAGAGCCCCTGGAGCCACTTCTGCCCCAGCCTGAAAGTGGGGGAGAGGTCTACAGCCACCCTCCCAGGCCCAGGAGAGCTGGGTGATGAACTGCCCGAGGGGCAGAGGTAAAGTTGAGAGGTGGAGCTGAACTGATGCAGGAACTAAGGTTAAGAATTTCTTGAGGGGATAATTAAATTATTGTCCGGGGATGGGTAGTTGTAGGAGTCCAAGCTCCCTCAGAAGGGAACAAAATCATTTAGATCTCTCGAGGTACGGCAAAACTACATACCTTAGTTGAAAAATTTAGACCTGTATTTTTATAGGTATGAATGTTTTCAAATTCCTTGATGGTTAATGTTCTTTCATATTTTTCCCAGTGGAAAATGGGATAATATTTACTGTTAATCTGGCCTCCTCTGGCTGCGCTGGGGATTAGCTCATTAAATCAACACCTGTTCCCATGGCTGCACATTTCTCACTCTGGTCTACAGCAATCAGAAGTGGGTTGTGCCCATGAAAGCTCATGATACCATCTACATTTTTGTTAGTCTCTGGTGTTGCAGACTGTACAAGGGTGTCCTTCTACCCACCCCTGTTTCGGTCCTTTAGTTCGGTGGCGTCAGTTGCACACACCGGTTCACCGTCGGCCTCCCTCTGGTCCACCAGGAGAAGGAAAGTCTCAATGGAGGGTTCTCGTTCGCCTCTCCACCAGGCGGTGTGGGGTAGGGGTCCCGGGCCCGCCCTCTCTCACGGGCCCCATCCCAGGGCCCTAAGGACAGGCTCTCTCAGCGTCCTGTCCGGCTGGTGGGGGGATGATCCCGAAACTCACCAGCCCACCAGCAAGTCTGAGCATGCCCTGCCCTGGGCTGCTTCCTACCCCGCTGACCCCAGTGCTCCTCTGCTGCCCTTCGTTACCCCCTCCTAGGTTCACCTTCCTCCTCCGTGTCCCCTCTCTCCTTGCCCTTCTTGCTCCTTTTTCCGCCTGCGATTATCCTACCTCCAACTCTACCTCCAACCCCCCTTGTGTGCTCCTGGCCCCTCCCTTTTATTCCCCCCTTTTCCGTCACTCCCCCCCCCGACGTCACCCGCTCACCTGGGGGTGGGGCACCCTGATGTCACCTGCTGAGCTGGGGGCAGGGCACCGTGATGTCACAGGCACACCCCGGCGCGTGGCGTCACGCCAGCGTCCGGCTCCTGCGCCCGTCATCTGTGCAGCTGCCGTGGAGCAGCGTGCACAAGGGGCCGGCGCCTCCTGGCTCACCCTGAGGAGCGCAAGCATTGCCGCGGGGTCAGTGTGGGACTGCTCGGTCCTGGCCGCGCCAGGCCGGTGCGCCCCATCACACACCTCCCTCCTTAGGCCCCCAGTCCTGTTCGCCTCTTCGTCTGTCTCGTCCTCTGCGATCCTGGGAAAAAAATCAGCGTTCCCGTGAGCCTTTCCGGCCTGGTGACCGACCTCGAACCAGTAGGGCTGTAGGGTCAGGTACCACCTCGTTATCCGCATGTTGGAGTCCTTCATGTATGGAGCCACCGGAGCGGTGCATGGCCTGTCACCACCCTGAAGGGACTACCTAAAAGATAATAGCGTAGCATGTCAATCGCCCATTTTACTGCAAACGCTTCCTTCTCTATGGTGGAATATTTACGCTCTCTGGGGAATACCTTGCGGCTGATATAGAGGATGGAGTGCTCCTCCCCCCACCCCCTTCTTGCGACAATACAGTGCCAAGGCCTACTTCTGATGCATCTGTTTGTAAAATAAATGGTTTATTAAAGTTGGGTTGAGTTAGTACGGGTGCTTGGGTTAACCGCCGTTTTAACAGAGTGAAGGCTTGCTCACACTCCCAAGTCCACTGTACCCTCTTTGGGGCTGTGTTGCAGGTCAGGTCTGTCAGCAGAGCGGCCAGTGACGCAAAGTCCGGGACAAAACGGCGATAGTAACTCGCCAGCCCCAGGAATTGGCGTACCTGCCTTTTTGTTGTGGGAGCTGCATAGTCTCGTAGGGCTCCGATCTTATCTACTAAGGGTCAGAGCTTATCTCCCCCAACCGTATACCCCAAGTAGGATACCTCCTGTTTCCCGAAGTGGCATTTCCCGGGGTTGACCGTCAGCCCTGCTTCTCGTATCACTGCTAGGACTGCTTCTATTTGCTGTAGGTGCTCAGGCCACGACGTACTATAGATCACAATGTCATCTATATATGCGGCCGCGTAGTGCTCATGCTGGTGAAGGATTTTATCTGTCAGCCTCTGGAAGGTGGCCGCAGCTCCACGTAATCCGAACGGCATTCGCACAAACTGGTACAATCCAATTGGCATTGAAAACACAGTCTTCTCCTTCAAGGCAGGGGTCAGAGGGATTTGCCAATATCCCTTTGACAGGTCCAGGGTGGAAATGTACTGCGCCACCCCCAAGTCATTCCAGCAGCTCGTTGACGTGAGGCATGGGGTAAGCGTCGAACCTGGACACCGCATTAACCTTTTGGAAGTTGATACAGAATCTCGTTGACCTGTCGGCCTTCGGAACTAGGACTATGGGACTCCTCCATTTGCTGCAAGATTCCTCTACTACACCCCATTGCAGCATCTTGTCTAGTTCCTCCCGTACGGTGTCCCACATCTTTCTTGGTAATGGTCTGACGGGGTCGCAGACTTTCTTACCCGGCTCCGTAGCGATGTAATGGTGGGTCAGCATCGTCTGGCCGGGCTGGGTGGTTAGCACCTGTGGGAACTTATGCAATAAAGTCAGTAGCTCCCCCCCGTTGTTCTGGTGTGAGGTCGGGACCCAGCTGTAAGGGCGTAGTTAGCTCACCCCCTTCTCCTCCTGGCCCCAAATCCGTTTCCTTGCTTACTGGGCTAATAAGGAGACCTTCCCATTCCCTTCACGCCTTTAGGAGGTTAATGTGATAGATGTTTGTGGCTTTTCTTCTCCCTGGCATCCGGATTTCATAATCTACCTCTCCCACTCGACGTATTATCTCAAAAGGCCCTTGCCATCTGGCCAGCAATTTAGAGTGCTGCTCGGGCAACAACAGTAGTACCCTGTCTCTGAGCTGGAAAACTCTTACTCGGGCTCCCCGGTTATAATATTGAGCCTGTCTTTCTTGGGCCCCTAGCAGGTTCTGCCTTGCGAACTCGCCCAGGCGGTGTAATCTTTCTCTTAATTTGAGGATGTACTGAACTGACCTCTGTACCCGTGTGGATTGCTCCTCCCACGACTCCTTGATGATATCTAAAATACCCATCGGCTGCCGCCTGTACAGTAAGTAATTCAAAGGGCGAGAACCCTGTTGATGCCTGGGGTACCTCGTGGACCGCAAAGAGTAGGGTGGGCAAGGCTCGGTCCCACTCTTTGGGGTCCTCTTCCACAAATTTTCTTAACATACCCTTTAAGGTTCCATTAAACCTCTCGACCAAACCATCAGTCTGCGGATGGTACACGGAAGTCCTTAGCATCTTTATTTGTAATAACCGGCTTAGTTCCTTTATCAGTGCTGATGTCACATTAGTCCCCTAGTCGGTCAAGATCCCGTGGGGTATGTCTACTCGTGAGCAGATTTTTACCAACTCCGCCGCCAGTGTAGGGGCTATCGTATTCCAGAGGGGAATAGCCTCGGGGTAGCGGGTCACGTAATCGATCACCACCAGGATGTATTGATACCTGTTGCGTGTCTTCTCCAGGGGTCCCACCAGGTCGAGTGCGACTCGCTGGAAGGGGATATCTATCACTGGCAAGGGTACCACGGGAGCCTTCAGCACTCCCTTGGTGCCCGTTTTTTGACATTCGGGGCATGAACTGCAAAAGTCCTTGACTGCCCGGTAAATTCCGGGCCAATAAAATCTTTGTAGCAACCAGCGTACCGTCTTTTCATACCCCAGGTGCCCCGCCCTAGGGTTGGCATGGGCCAACTCCAAGAGTCGGTGATGGTGTTTTCCCGGCACTAACAACTGCCACATCACCTCGCCCCCATCCGTCCCTTCCATGACCCAGTACAACCGATCGCCTTGTACTTCAAAGTGTAGATACCCCAAACCAGGATGCACCATACCTTCCGGGTCCATACTTTGCGTTGCCGCCTCCCAGGCTTGTTGCAACAGTGGGTCCTCTCTCCGTTCCCGTATAAAATCACCACTCCACTCATCGGGTGTCAAGGCCAGTGCTGGTTCTTCCTGGGTCACGGGGCCTGCTGGCGGGGTCTGGGCACTGTCGGGAATCTGCGTCATCCGGGGCGGTCCTGGTGTTGCCGGGGCCCTCTCCCCTACAAGGCCCTCCTTCCCCCTGTTGCCCTCCTGGCCTGGCCATTCCCTGATGGCCCACTCGAACCCTTGCCAGTCCCTCCCCAGCAGGATGGGATAGGCTAACTGTGGGGCGAGGGCCACGTAGCATCACCCCTCCTCCTTCCCTTCACGGATCCTTACCCAAGTTGTGGGGTAGGATTCTATGTGGCCGTGCACACACTGGACTAAGACAGGTGGGCCCCTGGGGCCCTCGGCCTCTACCAGCTTTGCCCTTTACTAGTGTCTGGCTGCATCCCAAGTCTACAAGGGTAGTTACTGACTTCCCCTCAACCTCCACCCACCCTCAGGATTCTTCCCTGTTCACCTATATTGGTGAGCCAATGTCCTACCAGTATCTGCCCATAAGTGCAGTCCATGTAGGGACAATCTTTACGGAAGTGTCCCTCCTGGCCACGCTGATAACAGGCTCCCGGTGTCGGTTGGGGCCTGGGCGGGCCCAACTCCTGGCTTTCTGTCGGTGACGCGCATGGAGTCCCCAGCTCCCGGGAGGGCCGGGTCCATACTGGGTCTAGTCACCTCCTGGTCTCCCTCCTGATGGCCTGTGAGCTTCCCATGCCCCCACTCTCCCTGGGGCGGGGAAGCCTTTTGGGTCTGGTCCCCCCGGGGATGTTTCCCTTCGCGCTTCTCTCTCCCCCTTCTATGGCCTCCGCCGTCATGTAGTCCTCCATCAAAGTTACTGCCTCACTCAGGGTGGACGGATGGTGGTGGCAGACCCAGTGCTGGCTCTCCCCAGGCAGAATATGGATAAATTGCTCCAAAACCACCTTTTCTGCCACCTGCGCCCCTGTCTGTTGGTCTGGCTCTAACCAACGCCTCCCTGCTTCCTTTAGCCTCTGTGCTACGATCCGTGGCCGTGCCCCCAGGGGATATCGCTCCTGCCTGAAGCGCTGCCTATGTGTCTCGGGTGTGATTCCCAATTGGTCAAGGACTGCTTCCTTAACCTTGTAATAATGTAGGGCATCGCACGGATCTAGACTCTGATAGGCCAGCTGTGCTGGGCCAGTTAAATACGGAGCTAGGAGCGTTGCCCAATGTTGATCTGGCCACTGGGCTGCGGTGGCCACCCTTTTGAAAGTCGTAAGGAATGCTTCGGGGTCATCAGAGGGACCCATCTTGGCCAGGCGTATGGGCAGCTGGGGTAGGGACCCCTCTCCTTGCTCCTCCCCACCTAAGGTGGGGGACCAACCCGGCCCCAGGGCCCCGTACTGCTGTATCCACTGCTCCTGCTGCATCTGGTACTGCTCGGCTAAGTCCTTCAGGAGCTGCTTTTGTTGATCCTGGTGCTGCACTGACAATTGCTGCAGTAGGAGGGTTTGCTGCTATTGCTGCTGTCTCTGGTTCTCAGCGAGCCACTTGAATATCTTGGAGGCCTCCATCGCTGATCTTTGCTTCCCTTCTGCCTCTTATATAACTAAAAAAAAAAGTGTTTTTTTTAAACTACCCCTCCCCTTGCCTCAGGGTATTGGGGTTCGTACCCACATTCTCCACCAAGTGTACAAGGGTGTCCTTCTACCCATCCCTGTTTCAGTCCTTTAGTTCGGTGGTGTTGGTTGCGCACACCGGTTCACCGTTGGCCTCCCTCTGGTCCACCAGGAGAAGGAAAGTCTCAATGGAGGGTTCTCGTTTGCCTCTCCGCCAGGCGGTGCAGGGTATGGGGGCCCAGGCCTGCCCTCTCTCACGGGCCCCAGCCCAGGGCCCTAAGGACAGGCTCTCTCAGAGTCCTGTCCGGCTGGTGGGGAATGATCCCGAAACTCACCAGCCCACCAGCAAGTCCAAGGATGCCCTGCCCTGGGCTGCTTCCTACCCTGCTGACCCCAGTGCTCCTCTGCTGCCCTTCGTTCCTCCTCCGTGACCCCTCTCTCCTTGCCCCTCTTGCTCCTTTCTCCGCCTGCCCTTATCCCACCTCCAACTCTACCTCCAACCCCCCTTGTGTGCTCCTGGCCCCTCCTTTTTATTTTTCCCTTTTCCGTCGCTCCTCCCCTGACGTCACCTGCTGACCTGGGGGTGGGGCACCCTGACGTCACCCGCTGAGCTGGGGGTGGAGCGCCTTGATGTCACAGGCGTGCCCCGGCGCGCGGCGTCTTGCCGGCATCCGGCTCCTGCGCCCGTCAGCTGTGCGGCTGCTGCAGAGCAGCATACACAAGGGTCCAGCACCTCCTGGCTCACCCCAAGGAGCACAAGCACTGCCACGGGGTCAGTGCGGGGCTGCTCGGTCCCAGCCGTGTCGGGCCAGCGTGCGCCCCATCACACAGACTATGAGTTGCGTATTATGTTTTTTTCAGTTAGGATACGTCCACACAGCAGGGCTGAAGTTGAATTAAGCTATGTAGCTTCAGCTATGTTAATTGTGTAGCTGAAGTTGAAATAGCTTAATTCAGCTTTTGGCACTGTCTACAGAGCAGGAAGTCAAAGGACGAGCACTCTTCCTTCGACTTCCCTTACTCCTCGTAAAATGAAGTTTATCATGAGTCAGAGTAAGAAGTCCTCCAGCTCGACATTATTTTGAAATAAAGGCCTGCAGCAAACACACACACTATGTTATTTCAGAATAACATCAATTATTCTGAAATATAGGTTAACACAGTTACCCCTCTGAGACTTGCATCTTTTTTGAGATTCAGCCCTCTGACTGGATCACTCAGCATACCCCTTTCTGGGGTATATCTAAGTCTTTCCTTCAGCTGCTCTAGGAACTCTTCTTATTCACTTCCACGGGTGCCACTCCTTCAGTGGTACTTCCTACCCCTACTGGTCCCCCCCACCTTTCCCTGGGAATACCAGCTCCAAACCCTCCTTCCTCTTCTCAGGGAGTGACTGCCCTTTCCCAGCAGCAGCCCCTGTTTCATCCAGCTTCCTGGCTTTACTCATTTCTGCACAGCTGAACTTGTTTGCAATCAATTCCCTGGTTGCTGGCTCTTCCTCCAAGTACAACCTATGGAGGTAACATGCCTACCTGTTCTTCTTAACCACTTCGAGCGCTGTGTGGGGTGAACATTCCATCACAGATGGACTCTAATAAAATAGGAAAAGGAGAGTGGAACTGCTTAGCATTATATATGTTCAAAGTTGATATTGATGCTTGACTTAAAAACATTTAAGCATAAATGTCCATATGATACAGGGCAAAAAACTGGAATCAATAGTAGTAGTATTGACATGTAATGGATCTCTTCCACTGATAATCTCTAATATGGTCACAAAAATAGGTTAAGTATTTCAGCCATTTTGTGTTTAATAGTTATTTCCTATCATAACATGCATAAAATAAAGGGCTTGGTGTTTTCACTGTTATCAAAGTAACTTTTTTTTTCTGTTTAAGAAAAAAGCTACTTATGACACTGGATTTATTTAATCAAGATTTTAAATGTAGGAAAAAATGTTCTTTTCATTCCACAGAATTGTGACTTGTGACATTTATATTAGTTACATCCACTTCCTTCTGCTTCTTTCACAAAAAAAGTGAACCAAACTCTTGGTTAGATGACTTTTTTAATATAGGTACCTGGATCTGTGAAAATGTTTATAATAATGTAGGAACCATATTCTGCCTAGGAAACATCTTTTTGAAGTTAGTTTGTGATAGAAAAATGTCTAAATTGGAAATATTCTAACCTCCTCTACTTCCACTTGATTCAGTAAATGCTCAGAGAAACCTTCTATTGAGTTTACTTCTGCTAGTTGTGGCTGCTGGAAATTTCCATTAGTCATTAGTTCTTTAATCTGTTTATCTAATTCATGCTAGACCTAGTGTCTTATTGGGTACTATATTAAATAACTAAGGGTATCACCACCAGTAAAAACAATATTGCTAAGTTTCAATCTTTTGCATGATAATACATTCATAGTTAATGTGGTATAATGTACATTTCTTATTGTATATTGGTCAATAAGAAACTGAATTTCACATCTGATATAGTTGTTTGAGATAGGTGTATCCATTACTAAAACCTGCTGCTGAAGTCCATGGTACAGTTATTGTTTTATGTACTGGCATGGCTATATTGGGAAAGCGAATATCTACTGGGGTTTACATATTCTTGTGATGGACACATTAGGAATGTGTAGAATATAAACAAAACTTGGAAGAAAAATACAACTTGAGGACACTGATGTCTTTTTGTCATTTATCCCCACTACTAGATATTTCCCCAAAACATGAAATTATACAGCAGTTTATGTCATTTGGGAGATGTTTCATTTGTTCCCTTATCAACACTATTCCCAAGCACACAGTCTTGGAGAGCAAGCTCAGCATGTAACTGGCACTAATAATTCCTTGGTTCCTTAATGACATCTTTAATATAACTGCAAGTTCACTAGAGACAGTGCAGCCAACTGACATTTTTTTTATCATGAATCTTGTGATATTTTTTATGTTATATAAAGCCCAACCTCTTGAGGATATGTAATTTAGTGAGAATCTTAGCTTTCAGTTAAAAAAAAAAAAGATAGTTTCTAACCCTCCTGGTTGCAGAGAAAAGTGTGTAAATGTGACTCTGTGTAACCTGAAGGGTAAACAATCAGAAGGTAAATTTAAAAACTCACAATGTGTTATGTTTTAAAAAATCAGGAGTTTTTAGAGTTTAACTCATAATTAAAGTTTGGTGCTAGCAGTTTTTGGTGCTAGCAGTGTGTATCATTCTGCTAGATTCTCTATATTAGAAACTAGTATAGTATCTTCCCTCTACTACTGCCAGCTGATTTTTACCATTCCCTAGATTGGTCACTCCTCCCGTGATGAATGAAACTAAAGAAAGACAGCAGAAAGCTCAGAAACAAACCAGTTAGTTTAGAGATGAACCACTGTGACGATAGCTGTATTTACAGCATGTCTTCTTTGGTGTGCTCCAGCTGCATTGTCCTGGCTCTGGAAATACACAGCAGCCATAAATCCACCTGGCTGCATTGTGTCACATGGTTTAAAGCAGTCAGAGAAAGTAGTAATACATTTTAACTAATGTCCTCTTGTGTTTTTTCTTAATGAACTTAAGGAAAATAACGTAATTGGAGTTTCTAATGCTGAAGAGCAACATGATTTTTATAGGCTGACTCCCTAAATTAGGTGTAAAAGAAGCTGCTTAAAATGGACAAATTGGTTAGAGGCTGTTTAGTCTGTATTGTCCATTTCATGATGGGAAATGACAGTTGGGAGCAAGGTGACTCAGATTAGAAGCTTATCCTGAGAGAAAAATGTCAACTAGGAGTGGGGAAGTATCCAAGACTTGAATATAGAAGGGAAGGGAGATGGCAGCTGGGATCAGAGAGCTTTTGGAGAACAATTTCCAAAAGACTGGAAGAAAGCTAATGATTGCTTCTTTTTAAAAAGGCTAAATGGCATAAACCAGGTAATTATAGGTTTGTCAGTCTGACATCATTCCCAGCCAAGATAATGGAGTGGTTGATACGGGACTCAATTAATAAAGAACTAAAGGAGGGTAATGTAATTAATGCAAATTGACATGGATTTATGGAAAACAGCTGCTCTCAAACTAACTTGATATTTTTGATAAGACTACTAGGTTAGTTTATAAAAGAAATAGTGTAAGCTCTTCTATAAATCTATCCATCCATGAATAAAGAATCTAGACTACGTTTACAGGAAGGGGGACTCTATCCAGGGAAGTAGTGACTCTGAAACAGATTTTGGGTTGTATTGAACAATCCGCTGAACATGAGCTCTCAATTTGATACTGTGGCCACAAGAGCTAATGTAATTCTGGGTTGCACAAACAAGGTAGAGAAAGGTATAACAATAATCCAATTCTTGGAAGATGAAGCTAGACAAATTGAAACTGGAAAGAAGATTACATTTTTAACAGTAAAAATAATTGACCATTGGAACAAATTACCAAGGTTTGTGGTAGATTCTCTATCTAACAATTTTTAAACAAAGATTGAATTTTTTTTTCCGAAAAGATAAAGATTTAGGAATTATTTTGAGGAAGTTCTATGGCATATGTGATACAGAAGGTTAGATTAGATCAGGGTGGGGAAGCTTTTTTGGGTCTGAGGCTGCTGACCCACAGAAAAATCAGTTGGCAGCCGCACATAAGTGAGAAGCATAAAAAAACCAAAACCAAAATAACCATCCCCCATTGATGTGGCCCCTGACTGAGAAGGAGAAAGACACACCCCAAACACATCAGAGCCTTGGAGGGGGGGGGCCCAGGCTAGAAGACTTTGTGTGCTCTAGACTCATGGAGGGATGGCTTGGGGGTGGGGGGTCTAGAGTGCCAGCTCAGGCTCCCCAGTGGTGGGGCAGAGTGCTGAGCCTCGGGGGCCAGATCCAGCCAAGCTGAGGGCCGCATTCGGCCCCCAGGCCTGAGGTTCCCCACCCCTATATTAGATAGTCATAATCATTCCTTCTGGACCCATACACTATGAATCTGCAAATCTCGAAGTGTGGGAGAAGTTCAAATCATATCTTTTTATGGTATTTTGATTAACACTGAAGTGTTTTTCATGAGCAGCTCCATGAGTTATTTTGCAACTAACTACTAATGAATGCCTGAAAGTTTTAGTCACCACGGTGGTCAGTGGGTGGTGTAATGTTTGATTTGAAGATGAACAAGTCAACGGACATAGAAATGAAGGAACTTGCATAAGGTCATGGAGTCAGTTTGTGCAGAGCCTGGAATAGAACACAGGAGTCCTGACTCCCAGTTTCTTCTCTAATATGTGTTCAAAGCAGACTACTTATTGATTCGATTCCTTTGTTTCACCTTAATTCTATAAGAATGACCCTTTCCAGCAGTGGCTTGTTGATGGAGTAAATATGGCCCCCATTATTTCTACATGACATAGTTTTCAATTTGTACTCAATAGAGTGGTACTTTAGAAACTTGAGACTTGCTTCCTAGGATCAACTGAATTCAGAGGGAGAAGAGGAATTCCATCAAGCTAAATCTCCCCTTCCCATACCTAAACAACTAATGGGGAACAGGGAAGAATTCCATTCAACTGAGGAGCCCCTTACGTCATCTGTGGGGAATCTCAGTGGGTGATCATGCACCACTTCCTGACTGTGATCTTTGCACATGCTATAATCACTCCTCTGGATTGCAGGTTAGGTATGCTATGGAAGAAGGACTACTCCTGGGATGTCTTCTTCCCTAGTCCCCTCCAATAGAATTGCATGGCAGAGTTACTGTCAGAGCTGGGTGAAAGTTTTTTCACTAAGCTTTCTTTTGGTGAAAAATGTGGATTTGGTGACAAATGTTTTGCTTATTGGTGTCAGTTTCACTCAAGGATTCATTTTTTAAAAATCTCCTAAAATTGAGGGTTTCTTCAACATTTTAAAAATAAAATGTTTTGTATATTTTTGGTGTTGTGGCTTTTCATTTTGATATTTTCTTTAATTTTATTTCTTTAAAAAAATTGGAAAAGCTTAAATATGCACTAAATCAAAATAAAACATTTTGTTTTGGGTTGAGTTAGTGTTTAGTTTAACCCAAAATAATTATTTTTAACTTTTCAAAATTACTAGCACACTGAAAAATCTGTTACTCATTCAGTTCTAGTTACTAGCGCCTGGAGTACAACTAACTTGAGAATTTAGAATATCAGGCACTCTGCAAAAATGAGGACAAGACCAGACCCTCTGGAAAAAGTTGCACTGCATGGAAGAGGTGCAGTTTTTCCTCAGCCCTTGAGCAATGTCCTGTAGTGAAATGGTTATTTTCTTTCTGGCCATACAAAGCCTTTGCTTTCTCCTGGATAGTTTGGCACACCTAGGCCTGCTGATGGGGAGGGGGAGCAGCTGGGCAAAGGGGGCATTACCCTGGGGCCCAGGGTTTCAAATGGGCTCAGAGCTCCGGGCTGTTGCTACTGTGGCAGCAGTGGTGGTCAAAGCCCTGGTCCCCTTTGAATTGCTGGCCAGATTGCCTTGTGTGGCTCTGAGGGCAGGAGGGGAGGCAGGGGCCAGCACTGTGCTCTGGGTGGAGCTAAGGGCTGACTGCCCAAGGTCCTGCCCCTTCCACCTGAGGCCCTATCCCTTCCACACGTTGTCCCTGGACCCACAATGGTTATTGGCCCTACTGGCCACACTGTTCACCCAGCATGTATAACCCGCACACTTTCTGAATGTGGTGTACTGTCCATATAGTGGCACTTAGAGCACTTACAGAGAGAATGAGTGTGTTCTACAGCCTTTATAGCTCAAGTTATAAAGGCTCATGCACTCCACTCTAGAGGTCCCAGGTTTGGTTCTCTCTGTTAATGTTATAAGTGGGGGCTTGTTAGGGATTTTAACTGGGACGTCTCTGAAGCTTAGGCTGGGCTTCCTCAGTAAGGGGAAGTTTGTAACCCACATTCCTACTGGGTGTGGTGTACTGTCCCATGTAATGGCACTTAGACCATTTACAGAGAGAGAATGAGTGTGCTTACACATGCACAAAGCTCCAGAGGTCCCAGGTTTGGTTCTACTGGTGGCATTACACATGTATTGTTTAAGATGTCTAGAAGAGAAGCACTTGAAAACACGAGTTGTACAATTTGCAAGTTCACTATAGTGATTGGTTGCTTTTCCTGGGTTTGTTCTGTATAAAATATTTCTGTTTTAATTTTTTGGCTGCAAAATATTAGGTGCATTAGGAATGGCTAAAATGGATAATAACCGGAACAAGTATAAGCATATGTAGCAGAAACCTAGTCAATACATAGGCATGGGCTTTTCTGATTGGCCATTAGATGTGTTTTATATCAGTTAGGTGCCCTAAGTTTTCAAAGTTGTAAATCTGCTGTCTTGTTTACACATCAGGCCAAGTAACATCCAACCTCAATTACTCTTGCACTTCAGTTGTTTTTTCATCCACTAGGTATTGAGTCCATATAAAATTGAAAAAGCAATCTTTGTCTAGCTTGGGTAAATAAAAAGATCAGCTCGTCTTTAAGTGATTGATTACTTTTAAATTACAGGGAGCTCCTTTTAAATTGACCAGCTTAAGTGATAAAACAAATAAAGAGCTAATTTTTAGATAATTTAACCCTTTTGGCATATATTCAGATTGCTTAAATGCAACCGTGTAGACAAATTTAATGAATGGTACATGGTATATACTGGGTTGATTATTTCAGTTACAATTTATAAAAAATGTTTAAACAAAAATGATGTATTAAGAACAATTTTAATGATTTCCATCCAGTCTTTTCATTTAAATAAAATAACATGGGTATTTATGCAGACAGAATTGACAGCATATGTCCTAGCTTGCCAATAACCATGTAACAATATGCTTCTAGTTCAGTGGTCTCCAACCTTTTTACACCGAAGATCACTTTTTAAATCTCAGAACAGGGGAAGATCTACCGCCCCGCCCCTTTCTTGAAGCCCCGCCCCTTTCTATTCTCCTCCTGTCCATCACTTGCTATCCCCAGCCCTTACTTACACACTCTGATAAACACTTTATTTTTAAATTATGCGATATATAAAATTAAAATCATGTGTTTATAGTTATGAAATAAATGGTCTGTTTTTTATTCATGCTATTTAAATCTAAAATGAAGCATTTATAATTATACATTTTGTGGAGACAGAGTTCTGCGGCTGGGGGCAGGGGAGAGGGATCAGGGTGCTGGGAGGGCAGAGGACAGGGTTCTGCAGCAGGGGACAGGGTGCCAGTGGGGACAGAGTTCGGGGAGTGGGGACGGGAATGGGGACAGGGGAGTGGGGACGGGAATGGGGACAGAGTTCTGTATCTGGGGACAGGGGAATGGGGACAGAGTTCGGGGAGTGGGGACAGAGTTCTGTAGCTGGGGACAGGGGAGTGGGGACAGGAATGGGGACAGAGTTCTGTAGCTGGGGACAGGGGAGTGGGGACGGGAATGGGGACAGAGTTCTGTAGCTGGGGACAGGGGAGTGGGGATGGGAATGGGGACAGAGTTCTGTATCTGGGGACAGGGGAATGGGGACAGAGTTCAGGGAGTGGGGACAGGGGAGTGGAGTCTGGGGAGCAGGGACAGGGTGCCAGTGGCAGCAGAATCACCTGCATCTGCCTCCTCCCAGGATTCTCTCTCCCTCTCCCCCCTCCCCCGTGGGAAGCCAGCACATGCCTCCTCTGGGCCCCCCGCGGCACAGGGAAACCCCGAGCGTGCCTGCCCCCGGGGCTAACCCCCGCCTCCTGCAGCATGGCCAACCCCCGCGGGTGCCTGCCCCGGGGTCAAACCCCTCTCCCACGGTGCGGCGCGGTCCGGCCAACTCCCTCCCCTCCCGCAGCGCGGCCAAACCCCGGGGCCAGCTCCCGCTCCCGCGGCGCAGGGAAACCCCTGCGCCCAACTCAACCCTCCGGTGCCGGCGGCACAGGGAAGCCCCCGCACTCCTCTTCTAGGGCCAACGCCCCCTCCCCCAGCATGCAACAGAGCTGTGGGAGGGGGAGCAGCCCGCGCACTTCCAGAACCCCCAGAAGAGACGCGGGCTTCAGAGAGGACTTCTGTCCACCCCGCGGGAAGCCGGCACTACACTAGAGGTAGGTAGTGGGGCTTCTCGGGGGTGGGGGGAATATGGGGCGCGGGGTTGCCCGAACGCCTCGCAATCGACTGGTCGATCGCGATCGACGGGTTGGTGACCACGGTTCTAGTTATATTGTACTTGTACTTCTGTTGCAGACAAGAGACCTTTTAAAATATTAACACTTTGTTACAGATGAATGGAGAACAAATTAATTTTAATTTACCGTCACAGTGTATACATGTGCAACTACTGTACTGTTTACATGCATTTACAGTAGATTATTCCTTTAAAAATAGGTTAGTGAAAGAACCCCTACCAGTGATTTTAGAACAAGTTTCTGCAGTGACTTTATACAGATGGCTTCTTTTGCAGGGCCACCTTGTTGAGGGGGCAGAGGGTCTGAGGCAAAAGGGTCCCTTTCCTATAGGGCCTCTAGGACAGCACACAAACTGAGGGATATTGTGATTTAGCTCATGGTGTCTCAGTCCCATTCAAATTCACTCCAGCCACTCCTCTATTATGACAGAGGAGTAACTGTGCCAAACCTAAGTGGCATTTAGTGGACACCAGGTTGCAAAACCCAGAACTGGAAGCTTGGCCCAGCCTTGTAGGACAGAAGTTGCTGTTGTGGGGTTAGTATAGGGTGGGCTTGTTCTCCAATACAGTTCTCTCCCTCAGTGGTAATTTTTGGAGGGAATTTAATTCTTTGCTTCTGGCACCCCAAAACACATATGCGGCCCCACTGAGATTGAGCCTGCTGTTTGTCTCACTTGTAAAAAGACATATTAAAATTGCAGTCCATGTGTCAGGAAAGAGTGGAAATTGGTTTCCCATTCCACTCCCGGGAGACAGGGGATAGACCTACCCCTTTGCACCAGCCTTCAAAACAGGATAAGACATACTATGGTGAGCAGGCTGTGATATCGCAGAAAGAAATTATAAATAATGTTTTCCCTTATCCTATCTCTTTATCCCCCTTTTCTCTGCTGCCTTCTTCAATTCATTATGTCTTTCTGTCTCCATACCATTTATCACCCCTTATCTCATTTATACCACACTTCATCTCTATCACTATTCTTTTTTCTTGTTGTTCCCCCGCCCCAGTTTTTCTCGCTGTTCCCTGTTTTAAGGACTGAGAGAGAGAGAGAGAGAGAGAGAGAGTGGAGGTATCTGTCCTCGGACCACCACTTGATCGTGCTGTGGTATTCACCTTCTTGTATGGGTGAATGTGAACTGTGAATACACCCTGTAATGGCCAACAAGGTGAGGGGGCATTCTGAGCCGCTGTCAACCTTGTCCTCCCAGTTTCCACCCATCATCTTTTGTGCTCTACACTAAGACACACAGAGATGATAACGGAGGGAGGCAGTGTTCTTAACTTTCTGAAACTCTGTTTTCTGACTGAAATAGTCCAAATGTATTCTTTGCTTGATGGTGGTTTGGTTTGGTTTGGTTTGGTTTATTTCTTTTAAGTTTAGGAGTGGGGAAAGGGCTCAGCTGTTTAGTGTGTGAAAAAAGTGAAAATATTCTACTTTTCTGTACAATATACTAATAAGTATAAACCCTCTTTGACCTATTTTCAAACAGCTCTACAGCTGGAACAGCTGGGGGATTGGCAAGTGATATCTGGCAGTGAACTAGCCTTCGTTTTATAATCATACCAAGAAGGTTTTCATTTTACTGCGTTTTAAGCCTCCGAGTGTGCGGAGTACACTTGAATGATGAGCATGTGAAGTACACAGTGAAAACAGAGTTTGCTGTGCATAATTTTGAAGCTAAGTTAACTGCATGGTGGAAATCTGGTCAGAGTTATTGTTGTCTATTGGTATGGACACCTGGGGCTGAAGAAAAGGCTCTTTCCGATTTTTTTTTAATGTACACCAGGAGTAAGACAAGGGCTCTAAAAGAAAAATTCATTTATTTTTTACTACTGGAAAAATAATACATTTTTATGTAATAAAAGACTGGATCATACTGCATGTCCGCTCTAGTCCCCACCCTGCAAGGTGTTCAGTATAGATGGAAGCCATTGCAGAACAGATTTAGCTTCAAAAGTAAACCCTAAAAGTTTGAAATCTTCAGAGAATTGCCCCCCACTAGCTATATGGAAGATGTTTAAGTTAGGGATGTGAAGGTTTAACTAGTTAACCAGTAAGCCTCACTGGTTAATGACATCCCAGCTCAAGCAGCCTCTGTCCATGGCAGGCCCAGAGCCCTCAGGCAGGGATTGCTCTGACTGGGACTCTGGAGCAGTCCCTGCCAGCAGGGTGCCCTGGTCCTCTGCAGGCAGGGGCTGCTCCAGAACTCTGGCTGGTGCAGGCCCTGCCTGTGGTGGTGGTGGGGGGGGGGGTGTCACTCCAACTTGGCTGGAGCAGCCTCCTCTCCTCTCCTCCTCCCCCCCCCCCCCGCTCATCTCCCTATAATCAGTTATCTGGTTAAACAATATGTTCAACCAGTTAGCCAATTAAACAGGATGTCACATCTCTAATATCTCAGTTATCAGAAATGCAGAGGAAAAGCTGCTGATTCTGTCACTGGGATTGTGGGGACCCATTGCTATGCTAACCTGAGTTTGAAACCTTATTCTTTTACTGAACGTTTTCTGTTTTGCAATTTCCTCCATGGTGTGCTTGAGTTCTTTTGTTGCTGCCATCCATTTTCTCTCAGACCTGCCCCTTGGTGCTTTTGCCAAGCACAACCACTTCTTGAGAACTCAGTCTTTGCAGGCAGCTGTCTAGTGGAGGACGTGCCACTGCCTATGACTGCCCCTCCCCCTTGCTGGCAATGTGGAAGAACATTCCCGAAACTGTAGAGGCCAGGAGTGAGAGGCTTAGATCATTGTGTGGACCCTGCAGATGTTTCTCAGGAACCAGAACTGAAGGGTCTGGATTTTACTACTTCAAGGCACAGATTAGAACAACATGGCCCAAAACAGTTTACAGAGAGGATTCATGTCTGAACAAAGGAGAAACGTAATGGCTGTGGCATGCATGGGACTCCCAAAGGAGATGAGGCCCTAGTTTTGTGGCCCTGAAGCTTGCCAACAATCGGGTATAGCATGAGAATTTAGAAAAAAAAATGTATGGAGAGGGCAGGCACAGACTGAGTCCCACTCGCTGTGTAGCTTGTCTAAAAGATGCAGCTCAGCAGTCTGCCGGTCAGTCAGAAGGACTTTGAGAGGTCACGGGGCCAATTGTATGTTCTGTCATTGTCTGTCTGCCTGTGAAATCTTGTGCCTGTGTGTGGATGACCCTTGTGCAGTTCCAGCTGTGAGAGTGCATAGCAGGAATATATTTGTAACAAGCGACCACTGGATACACAGACATTGTGATTGGGCATTGAATTTAGGAATTTCTGAAGCAAAAGCCGTAAGTCTCTGTTAGTTGTACTAATGGTCCTATGTTTCACTGCTGTGTCTTTGTCAATGAGGCCTATAAAGAGGACTGTGTCTTTCAGAGACCTGGTAGCAGCTCACCCCAAGAAATGCAGCTGGTGGGATCCGGGGGGCAAGCCTGTCGACAGGGGAGCAAAAGGAGTAACTGCCTCGGGGCCTAGAGATTGAAAGGCTTCTAGCCCTGAGCCCTTTAAATCACCTTGCAGCACACTGCAGAGCCCCAGATGACATGCTTTGAAAGGTGATGAGGGGGGAAGGTGCAGACCAGATGGTGCTGAAGTCTGGCTGTTCCAGCCCTGCCCCTTCTGCCTGAGGCCCCGCCTCTTCTGGGAGCATAGAACAACCCCCCCCCCCTTGCCCAAAGGCCCATCAATTCTGTTGGCTTGCCTGCCTGGGGGGTAATATAGGCATAGTGATCTTTGAGTAAGGTGAGTAAGATCTATTTGTCTGAGCCTCTCAGCAGCTGCACTATACTGAACATTCACTGAAATTTTAAACTCTAGCAATATGGTTAGATTCAATTCATACTAGTTAGAATGGAACACTTTAATCTGATGTCTAATTATAAATACTTCCAAGATGAATTGAATGGCTTGTCTGTTTGATTTCATGCAACCCTATGCTTACTTTCTCCTTGCCCCTGTCTATTTTTATTTATTTATTTTTGGAAGGAGATGTTCCTGCTATACTCATGGTATTTTTTAGTTCTTAGGATAATGCAGTAGAACAAAATACAAGCATCCCAAATCAAGCTTCCATTTACTCAAGTTATTATAAAAAGATGTGAAACAGTGTGAGCTTAATATAGCAGTATTTTAATATGATTTTGATGCGTACTCTTATTAAATGAATGGATTATAATTAGAGAATGGATTTACCTTTTTGGAGAAGAGCAGGGATCTATCTAATCTACTGTTCTCTATCTGATGGTAGTCTATTCCAGCTGTTTCAGAGGAAGGTTCTAGTAGGGAGTTATGAAATAAACTAGCACCAAGGAGCCCCAGCAGCTAGAGATGGGCTTAGCTCTGGAGCATGAAAATGTATATCTCTTGCAAATCCTTTTAAAAAATTCTTAATCCTATTAGATATTATTAATGGCCATATAAAATATAATTTCTGAATCCTGCAATGTTCTTGGCCTGAATGATATCTTGTGGCAATGATTTCCACAGACTAATTGTGTTGTGTGGGAAAAATTGTTTCCATTCATCAAATCTAAAATTGTCTATTTTCTATTTTATTGAATATTCCTGTTTTAACTACAGTACCTTATATTAACATACTGCAAACAGTGTTTTCCCCTTCTTCCCTTCATATTCAAATAATACTGGCCAAGATAAAGACAATTCCAGAAGTAAAGTTTTATGTGTAAGGAATAAACAGATACTATTTAAGCTTCCTCATGTATCTGCAAATGACTTGCACCATGACTTACAGGGATCTTTTAAAGGGGTACAAGGTTATAGAAACTAAACCTTTTCAATGGGGTAAATTGGTTGGATCAATTCAGAAGCTGCCTTGTCTGAGGAACTTGTTTTTCATTTTTTGAGAAAGAGGTTTCTATTCATCCTTCCTCGGTCACATTGGAGGTAGAAATGACCCTGAACAGAAGATATTCTGGCTCTTAGTCTTGAGTTTGTCTATATGGAAATATGACATTGATTATATTTCCTCTTGGGATCAGATTAGGAGTGTTGCACTTCCTCACTTTCTGCTATGAGTAGTGAAGGGTTAAGGTTTGTGCTTGCCCACATTTTTAATATTATTTTGCATCCACACCATACCACCAGCTCTCTTAAACAGAAGGTACTTTTTAAAAAGATCCAGTTAAGCTGCCGTTAACTACTTAGTTTCTATTTTGGTGCAGGTAAATGTCGTAAATATGCCTCATAGCTGTGATTTTTAAAAGTGTATATTTTATTATATAAAACTAGAAGATTTTACCCAGCATTTCTTGGGTCCTTAACTCAATTAATTTTGGGGGGAAAATAAAATGAACATGTACAGTCTTTATTTAAGACTTTATTGCTATGGGGGGTGAGGATCAGGTTTCAGTATGCGGGCTTCTCTGGGGAGAGAAGACTACCTCAGCCCTCTCTCACTGCAGCAGCTTGGGACATGGTGAGAAACACCCCTCCATGGCTGCTGCAGCTCCAGTCACAGCTGGGGAAGGGGTGCAGCTCCAGGTTCATATATCCCCTGTGCTCCTCAGCTAGGGTGAGGAATGCAGCAAACTGTTCACTTTCCCCTTGATAAAGGGGAACAGCTAGGAATGTCCCCATACGAACGGGAAGGGGGGCTTCATTCCCTCCCCCTCTCTCCCTAAAGGGCACTTGGGGGATGGGGGGATCAGGGCTGAGGCAATCCCATATGTGGGGTGAACTCCCGGCCAGCCCTTTCAAATGCCTGGTGATTCGCTTTTTTCTGTGTGGTTTTATGAAAAGCAATTCCATTCTAGGCACATCCCATTTTCCTGGCACAATCAAACCCTTACCTTGCTTTAAGTTATGATATGAAGAAATTGTATACAGAATTTGGTCACTCTAGTGCTCACCATTAGAAGGGGTTCTTGAACAGGTGGACGGACAGACAGACAGACAAACTGTCTCAAATACATAATAGATAATGCACAACTATATCATGACATTGTGTGTTGCATATTGTCAGTATTGTACGGACATGTTCATTTCTTTAGGTTTCTCTTTCACTATATCATATACATGTTTTTAAAAAAAACACCTTTCACTCTTTGTATGAATTTATTTGCCACTTCAGATTTCACAGAAGTCATTATAATTTCACGTTATCTCCTAAGCCTAAGCAGATCAGGGAGGGCTGACTGGAGGCACTTTTGCAAGACAAGTTGGCACTTGCAAAACACAGATGCCCAAGCCTGAAATTAAACTTTCCACTCTGAGCACAAGTGTGTCAGTTTTTCTTTCTCCATTTTTTTTCTCTTGGCCTCTTAAATGTATTGTACAGAATCCATTGTTGGCTTTGCTGTTGGCCATGGAGCAGCTGTGGAAACCTAATGCAGCTGTTCTTTTGGAAGCCTATTTTCCTGTAACTAAGGGTGAATGTGGAGAATTTGTACTTTATTGTGTTAAAGTTTTGAAAACAGAAAGAAGATGAAAATTATACGCATGTGCAACCGGCCTGATTTTCTTTTCCCCTCCATGCCATCAAGGTTCAAAATGTAAAATGCACGCTACATTCCTGGCAAAATCCAAGTTCAGCCCCAAATCTGTATTTTTCCATCCTGTGTAGATCTTTATGACTAGTAAAAAAATATTACCTGGTCAAATATCTGAACAAGCAAAAAAAAAAAAATGTCCATTTGTTTCTTCTACCTGGAACCCCATGCTAACACCACCACTTTCCTGAAATTGTTCCTATTGATATGCTTGGAAGACAAATCATATTCATTTAAATAATGGTGCTAGGAGTCTCTATCCAAAGAAAATAAAAAGTCTGTAATAGCAACATTGCCAAGATAGCAGCACATAGCTAACCATTAGTGGTACTGAAACCAATGTGAAATTATCTGGGTAGGTAGGAGAAGAGGAACCAACAAAAGCAACAACCAACATTTTTGATGGCCATGCTTACCTATCATATTGGGGAAATATTTTATATTGATCAATGGTATATGAATTGATTCACCACTGTTAACTTTTAAGAATAAGCTAGTGAGTGGATTTTTAATCTTTTCTCAAGAAACATTCATGTTTTAAACTATGTAAAGATATGAGAGTGGTGCAAAATGCACTGATTTATTTAGGGAACTTTGATGTAGCTTGCTTGTATTGGAGCATTAGTTGCTTCTTAATGGTGGTGTTTCCATTTAGGCTTGCTGAAAAGTAGGAACTGATCTAAGCCCTACTAGAGGCAAAAGGTACCTCTTCTGTTCTTACCAAGAGTTTGAGGTTGCTTCTGTTTAGGAACAATTATTTGATTCTTATCCTGTACTGTCTGTGCTGATGACCCCTGTTGCCTCCTTATGTTCCCTTTAAAGGAGAAAACAGGAGTTCTCAAGAATGGTTTTGAACTGGAAACAACTTTATAGACTTGCTTTTTTGTTATGTAAATTAACTACTATAATTACTTGTCAATTATGTTTATGAGGTGCCTTTTCCTTATATGAACCACTTTAATTACCTATGTTCTAGTACTTGCAAAAGATTTACCATGAATGATCTCTATTGATATTGCCCCTTAATAGTTTTCATTGTATATGCAGTAGCACTCTGGCAGAGAAAATACAGGAAATGGAGATCATGCTGTAGACTTGTCTTACACAACATATATGTGCCTTTCTTGTGCTTGCAATTAGATATGGTGGGTCAAAGACAGTGTGATCATGTATTAGAGATCGTACAGTTTGTTCCCTTTAGTATAATATTCTGTTCTCTCAGTTTCTCAGATTATATTAATCTGTTACACATAACTGACTGACAAGGAGAAAAAAAAACAATGATTAACAACATATAAGTGTAATGTTGACTCAAAAGAAGCGACAAAATTATTTAATGTGTTGTACGTTTCAGTTAGTTTGAATGACCTTTTTAGTTTCAAGCAACATAAACCCACTTCTCCATCCAAACTGCTCATTAAAATATTTTGTGGATTGCTCAGAAAAATGTTTCCAGTTCACAAATCAAGCAGACATTCAGGTTCTGAATCAAATTACTGATCAAAAGAATTAATAATTTTTCTTCACGTTATTTTTTTCTTCCTCTTTAACTTTTTTGCAAGTCCTCATTGTCAGCTTTTCTGCTGGGTGTAGACCAAAATAAATTACTACATTTTGTTTTCAAAACTACTTTAGGAAAAACATGATTATAGATATCACCTCTCTTATTTTGGTTTCTGTTTTCTCTGCATCCAATAAGATTTGGTGTTGAATAATATTACTGTTCTCTTTAGTACAAAGGATACTTTGGGTACTGACATTTTATTTTATATTTTATCCAAACTTGACAGACTTTTATGAAAAGTGGTTTGGAAAATTAATGTTAAACTGTTATAACAATGAGCAGTCCTCTGGCACCTTAGAAATTAACAAATATATAACATGCAAGTTTTATTGTTCTATGAAATCCTAGCCCAAAGTGCCTAAAATTATCAGTTGAATGTGCATAAAAAGTTAATAAAACTAACAAATGTTTAGTTTTTGGTCTTTGTTCTGAAGAGAGGCACAAGAGTGATCTGGTATAAACAATGAATTATTTCTTATTTCCAAACATCATGATCAGGGTTGAGGCTGAGGGCAGTAGGTGTCAAAGGTAGTGATGAGTGCCAAACTTGGAACATGAATAAATAAAGGGCTTCATGTTTTGTGTCTCTGAGTTCATTAAACTTTATAGGCACAATATTTGTGAGAAATCTGAATATCCTAATCACTACATCTTTTAAATTACTCTTTAACTGAACTCTTTCAATAACCTCAAAACACAAATCATATAAAATTAACAGACAGTTGGAAAAGCTTGTGCTGTTCTAACCCCTTTTTATTGCTTTTGTTTTCTAGGTCTTCAGGGATTTTACATCGTGTATCTGGCAAAACAAGTCACCATTTAAATACTACTCTTACTACCCAAATGGTAAGTAGTTGTACTATATAGGTATTGCTTAATTAGTATGAAGTTGATGACTTGGATGGACGTAAGGAAAATTTAATATTTTACCTGGCCTTTTGAAAAGATTTTATTGGCGTCTTTATGCAGTGTTAACCTTGTGTGTATGCTCAGAGATGATAAGGCCATTGTGGAGAAACTAAATGCATTCTATGCATCAGTTTTCATGGCTCAGAATGTGAGGGAGATCAAAAACCTAATCCAATTCTTCATGTGTGACAAATCTGAGGAACTGTCCCAGACTGAGGTATCAGTAGAAGAGGTTTTGGAATAAATTGATAAACTAAACTGTAATAAGTTGCCAGGACCAAATGGCATTCACCGAAGAGTTCTAAAAGAACACCAATATGAAATTGCATCATTAATAACTATGGTTTGTAACCTATCCGTTAAATCAGCTTCTGGACCAAATGACTGGAAGATGGCTAATGTGACTCTAGTTTTTAAAAAAGGGTGCCAGAGGTGATCTTGGCAATTAGAGGCTGGTCAGTCTAAGTTCAGTACCAGGCAAACTGGTTGAAACTATAGTAAAGAACAGAATTGACAGACATATAGATTAACATAATTTGTTGGGGAAAAGTCAATATGGTTTTTATAAAGGGAAATCATACCTCATCAGTCTCCCAGAATTCTTTGAAGGGGGTTGGAGGGGGGTGTCAATAAGCATGTGGGCAAGTGGGATCCAGTGGATGTAATTTACTTAGATTTCCAGAAAGCCTTTGACAAGGTTCCTCACCTAAGTAAAGTAAGGTATCATGGGATAAGAAGAAAGGGCCTCTCCTGGATTAGTAACTGTTTGAAAAATAGGAAACAAAGGGTAGGAATATTGGTCATTTTTCTGAATGGAGAGAAGTAACTAGTGGTAGACGTGTCCCATTTTGGGACCAATCCTATTCAACATATTCATAAATTATCTGGAGAAAGGAGTAATCAGTGAGGTGGGAAAATTTGCAGATGATACAAAATTGCTTTGAGACTGTTGACTAGAATTCACTTAAGAGATATTAATGAGAAGTGGTCCCATTGAATTGACACTGTTTGTTTGTTTAGTGTACAATAACATTGGGTTTTATAATCTCTTAATATATTGAAGGTTTGCCTCAGGTGGTCATTAAGTCCAGCTCTATGCACCGAGGCAAAACCAAGTAAATCTAGAAAATCCCCTTCAGGTCTTTTGTTTAACCTGTTCTTGAAAATCTCCAGTCATGAGAATTCTGCAGCCTACCTTGGAAGCCTATTCTAGTGCTTAACTAACCCTTGTAGTTAGAAGTATAGCATTCCCCTTGGCAGGTAAGATTGTAAACCATCTTTTGTTTACAGTCCTGCATACTCAGTCATATAGTACCTTTGCTCCTGTTTAAATTTGTTTTCTTAATTGTTAGTGTGCTCTTTTTTTCTTTTGATCTGTGCATACGTACAGGTAGGTACTTAAGTGCACATGGCACTTTCTGCTTCATGTGCTAGCCATGCTTCATATGACTGAGTTTGCAAGACCTGGGTCTTATGGACTTGGGACAAGTGGATCTTGAGGAGAATAAATCTTCTCTTCTGTTGTAAGAATATAGACAAAATAGCACTAATTTTCACAGGAATATCTTGATAAAATAACACAGGTTTTCAGCATACAAATAGATATAGACAGTAAAATACTACTGTTGTGTATGTATATAAATCTTAATATTTATAATATAAGTAGAAATAAATAATATAAAAAAATACAAAAATTGCAGTAAATAATACAATTTACTAGAAAAGTTCTTGGGAAATTTTTCTTCTTTGTTAGGACATCTAAATTGTGGAATTTCTTATCTAAATACACAATAAAACATATAGGCCACATCTACGCGGAAGATCAACGCTGCTCCGTTGACCTTCAAGGGTTCATTTCTTACCTCAAAAGATAGTAAGAGAGGAAGTAAGAGTTGTGTATCTTACTTTGAATTTCTGATGTAGTGTAGACCAGGCCTTAGAGGATATAAGAGGGCAAATGAAGCTTATAAGAAGATGTAGGATGTGGATAACCCACAAGCTTAAAGCTCAACTATATTAATTATATAGGTATAAATTACAACCAAGTAATAAGCAAACCATCAGATAATTGTATTTTTTTCTCAATAAATTGATTTGATTTGTTTTTGTAGAAAGTTATGCTGAAATACCAAATATTGGTACTAAAATTAGTAGCAGAAATATTTTATTGAAACCAATAAAATATTATAAATAATGAGATTTATAGATCTATACAACTTACCATTGTTATCCATTACTATATTAGCTCAAGTGAAGTTGATTCTAAAGAGTCCAGTTCTACTGATGACCTATGTGGGTGTCAACATCCCTCACATAAAGGAATTTCTGGGATTTTTTTTCTGTTGGGGTTGTTTGTCTTTAAAAAACCCCTAAGAAATTACACACAAAAAACTATGTTAATGGAATATTACTATTATAGCAAATTCAAAAGTTAGGAAATGCTAGTATTAAGGTTGCCTGTACAATTAATTAACCACATATCACTTTTCCCTGTTGAAATGGTAAAATCTGAAAATATTCCCTTCAAAGCACAAGAGGCAGAATTCAGGTAAATGAAGGACAGGGGGATTGTTTACTTGTGATGCTAAACACGCTCATCCTCTCTAGCTCTCTATCTTGGCAGAAAGAGGAAAACAGCTTGTGTTCCCCAGAGTTACCACAAAAGATTTGTCCATATCTTGGCACAAAGCATGGAGTGGTTTGCCAGTTGCACTACTCTCTCAGAAAAGAGGCAGGAAAATGTATGTAACTAGACCACAGAGATAGAATATTTGCCTGTGGCATTGTTTGAATCTCCACAACAGCTACTGTTTCCTGATAATAGTCCCTAAATATATTTATTTGATCCAAGAAACCATATTTTTAACAGAGATTTTTCTGAAGTTATGATACTCTTACTTAGCTCATTTTATAGTAGGGGTTAAAACTGCATAGAGAGAGATCTAGCTATACCACAATCTCCATGACACGCAACACCAAGGAAACCTATAATTCAAAAACATTCAAACTACAAAACCAAAAAATCCCAATGAAACAAGCAAAAACCAGCCCAACAATAAAATCCCCCACAACATGAACAGTTTTTCAAGTCTTGAAAACTTACTTCCCATTATCGTTGTGGGTTTGTAAATGATAATTTTCGGATTATGCTATTATGGACAAAGAATCAGATTTTTTCTTCTGAGAAGCAGTAACTAGTGGTTGCAGCACATTTAAATGTTAAGCGATACAGAATTTTATCAATTGTAAGAAATATGGTACTGGATGCTGGTTAATCAAAATTAGTTAATGTTCTCTGGGGCAAACTCTGTCTTCCGCTGTTCTGCAGGTTCCCCGAGGGGTACAATTTGAACTCCGCAAATTGCATATCTTATTTCGATTGTCTTTTGAAATAGCTTATTTTGAAATTTGGCGCATCTACACAGTGCCAATGTTGAAATAACATGCTATTTCAACACATCCCTTAACTCTCTCGGAATGAAGATTACAGGGATGCTGAAATCGTGCGCGCCTGTTATTTCGAAAAATATTTTGAAATAACGGGTGCATTTATAAAGACGCAGGGTAGCTATTTTGGGATATTTCCGTTATCCCTAAATAGCCCTGCCGTCTAGACGTACCCTCACATACAGACTAATGCGGAGGAAGTCACTGAGTTACCAAAGGCTCTGCACAGGGTACATTCTGCTTTGCTTAAGTTAGAATGCTGCTGCATGGCTCAACTGACTTACAAAGTGCAGCTCTTTCAGAAAAGCGTTCAGAAAGTCAAGGTTGTTCTGTATAACCTTTTTCTTTAACATTCAGATAATGTAGCTTTGGTAACTATTCATCCATGCCCCCATGGTCAGGGTGTGGGTGCTGAATGAGATGGTGCAGAGTGGGGATTACTAAGTAGATCCACACTTGTGGGCCCTTCAACGGAGGTGTGCTCAAGTCTGAAGGTCTGCCCTTTGTGAAGAGAAGAAATGAAAATTGTTTGATAAATTAGTCTTTATAAATGATTCATTCACTTCTATTACCATGTATATTTGTAGCACTAAAAGGAATGGGGCCATTTTAGCATATTGGTAATCAAAAAAAAAAAAAAAAGAAGAACAAAACTCCTAAACCAATAATCTTGAAATATTGTAAAATGGCTGCAATTAATACACACTATAAAATGGTTCCTGAGAGTAAAATACTTACCTTTATTTTGAGTACTCTAGGGAGTTTTGTATTTACATATGAAGTCTCTGGCTGCCCAGTTTTGTATTTGTATCCCGTTACAAGGTGAACTGGTGCTTTCTGGGGGATGGAGCTCAGCTGCTCATGGTGCCAGGCTCAGCTCATCTTTCCACGTGAATGGAATAAATCCCAGGGTCAAATGGTAGAAGGCTGTGATCCAGAGCCAGGACTATTGGCATATAAAAGAACAGTCCAATTTCAGGGAGGAGGTGAGAGGCAAGAGGGGAATAAAATGTTTTTTTATTTTTCATGAAAACAGACTGGGAGTGCAATTTCGCAAGAGGCAGGATAGGACAGACAAAAGCCAGTCTGGGGTAGGAAAGCCCGAGCAAATGGAAGTTGAGGACCTGGTGAATGAGACCTACATGGAGTAAACAGGCTTCTTCAGGGGACTTCAGCAGAGGAAAAAGACATGGTTTACATGTGGAACTTAGGGAAAACTGTTTATTTTGGAGAGAGAAAACTGGAGCCCTGAAGAAAAGAGAATAAAATCCTCTACCTCCTGAGAGTTCTCTGGTGTACTGACTAATGTGTCAGGCTACTGGCTTCCAAATCACTTAGTCAGTTGATAAATATGTGAACTCCACAAGGCAGAATTTCTCTTCTGATATCTTTGCATAGCTCCTAGCACAATGCCAGGAAGCAGGAAGAGTTCTACATGACTCAGCAAGAGTGTGAAACGAATTGTGCACAAAACAAAACAAAACACCGTAGTCTGTATTAGAATAAAATAGTGTATTTGTAGCGCTAATGCTATTTAAAATAAACATTTTCCCTATACACAAGTCTTTTTAGATCCTTCACTAGCCAAATAAAAGTAGGGACGTCTGGTCGGATGCAACAGGTAGTAATGAAAGGTGCAGTTTAGTGTAATTTAGAGGATTGTAAAGTATTTTAAAGTAAAACATATATGAAGTTCAGCTATTTACCTGGAAATTGGTGTCAAGTATAATCCATCAGTGTTTGGTACATACTTTTAGGTACTTCAGCAGAATCTGACTTTGAAGGTTGTGGAACAGCTATCTCATTTATGCCCACTGTATGTGACTTAGGGATGTAAAATTACTGTATAACCATGGTGGGTATTCAAATGTTTATAATGCTTGAATTCAGGGGGAATAAGCAGGAAAGCAACACAATGGCTTTCCTGATGATAACATCCAGGATATAGTCCAAAGTGACACAGGTGTTTTGCCAGGCTTGGATGTACATATCAAAAGGGCATTGAACAGTTAAAAACGCTTTTCAGGAGAAGCAGAAATGGAATGTGTGTGTGTGAAGAGGCTCGATTGTTAGCAGTTGTCCAGTGAGACAAGCTGATATAGGGTGAGGCTCTGCAGGCAAAATCAAAAGAAATTGTGACTTCAGCTTTTAGGGCAGGGGTGGGCAATTATTGTTGATGAGGGACCACTCCAAGATTTTGAAAATTGGTTAAGGGCTTCACTCTTCCGTATATTAATGGAGGAGGTGCGGGATTTAGGATGGAAGTTGGGTACAGAAGGGAGCTTGGGGTAGGGGATTAGGGTGTAGGAGTGAGTGTGGGGTCTGGGAGGGAGATGTGAAAGGCAAAGGAGGCGGCTGTGACGTGGAGCACTCGAATGGGATACAGTGGTTTGGGTTGTGACCTAGGGCAGGAAGGGGTTGTGACCTGAGGCAGAGGAGGCAGAGGGTATGGGTTATGTGCCGTGGGGAGGTGGGGGGAGGTCAGAGTGTTGGGGGAGGAAGGGGCTGGGGTGCCAGAAGCAGGCTCTGGCTGGGAGACTTACTTGGGTAACTCCTGGCCAACAGCCCAGCACATTTCTGAGGCAGCCTCACTATCTATCCTGCCCTTGCAGAGGCTGCAGAGGTCATGTGAGAGTATGAATAACTGAGCTGGAGGGGAGGGGGAGTTTGGCTTAGTGTACTGCCTGTTTTTCCAAACAGTCAGCTCCCATTGGCCAGAAACCATCCAATGGGATTGTGCTGGGCACGGGGGCAGCGGGGCTCACAGTTGTGAAAGAGAAATGGCCCAGCAGTCGCTTTTCTGAGCGGTATGTGAGTGGGTCAGGGCAAGCAGGGAGCCTGTCTGGGGCTCCCCACTGCATCGCAGGCCAGATCCAGTGGCTTGGCAGGCCGGATTCAGCCCATGGGCCATATTTTGCCCAGCCCTGTTTTAGGGGCTGGCAAGCCTTAGCGAAAGAGCATGTGGATTTATTTATTGTTCCAAAATCTGTTTTCTCTTAAATGTTTTTTGTTTTAACGACTCTCTGCTTTGAGAAGGCTATGTGGGCAGTGTCACTACTGTCATTGCTCCCAGAGGAAAAAAAACCCTGCAGCATCTTCCAAGCCTAAGTTAAAGACCACAAAAGATCAGAGGTGGTGTTACCCCAGGAATTGTGACACTAACAATATGCCTGAGTTATAAATGTCCTCACATCACACCCATTGAATACATACAGAAACACAATATTCAATGATCCTGCCTGCATTTGTTTATGCAACTGAATGTGGGAAGAGGGGAGAGATGCTTTCTGGAGATACAGAGCAGTGAGGATTCTGTCATTGCATTTCCAATTTTCTTAGTTTGTTAGTTTCCTTTCCTTTGCTTGGTGTTGATACTTTGTTTTCCAGCTTCAGTAGTCTCTAGTAGGCCTTCTGATTTTTTGGCCTTCCGCTGCCACTTATCTATCCCCTGCTTTTGCTTCTCTGCATTCATCTCCTTTCCCGGGCGCTCTCCTCTGCTTCCTGCTCTTTGGCTCTCCAAGCCATTTCTAGCCTTTGGATCTCTCTGTTAGCTAACAGTAACTGCAGGGCTGTCTTGCTGGGAATTATGCCAGACTGGTTTCCTAAACCTGTATTGCCCTAGGCCACAGTCATTTTCATTGGACTAATCAGATCTTTCTGATTCTTATTATATTCAATGAGTAAAGGTTTAATTTCTTCTATTGTTTTCCCCGTAGTATCTAAACCATGGTCTGTACTGAGTTTTTTCTCATTATGATTTGGTTTGCTCGGCATATGCCTCTGATTTCTTCATCTTATCCTTTCCTGTTTCCCCCTAGTTGAAATAAACAAATGAGAAATAGCAAACTGTAATCTTTTTCTTTACCAGTTTCTGACTTTCTCACCTTTGAATCTCTCTGAATTTGTTTTAGCTGGTAGATAAGTGCTGGGAGTGTGACCCTGGGCTAACCAGCCAGTGGGGTGAAGATCCTGCAGATTACACCACAGGGATGCTTCCTGGAGGTACCCAGGCTTGTAAGAGTTCTGTCCCTGCATTTCCAACTTTTTAAGTCTTCATGTGTTTGGTCTTCCAGCTCCAGTAGTGTCTGGTGAGCCTCCTGTATCTCCAGGGGAGGGGAGCCAGGAGTCACTTCCCTTTGAGACATCTCTGAGTGCAAGCAAAAGCCAAATGGAGTTTTTTTCAGAACCGAATGCAGACACCTCCTTAGCCATCCTCAGGAATCATAGAATCATAGAATACTAGGACTGGAAGGGACCTCAAGAGGTCATCGAGTCCAGTCCCCTGCCCTCATGGCAGGACCAAATACTGTCTAGACCGTCTCTGATAGACATGTATCGAACCTACTCTTAAATATCTCCACAGATGGAGATTCCACAACCTCCCTGGGCAATTTATTCCAGTGTTTGACTACACTGACAGTTAGGAACTTTTTCCTAATGTCCAGACCGTCCCTGATAGACATTTATCGAACCTACTCTTAAATATCTCCACAGATGGAGATTCCACAACCTCCCTGGGCAATTTATTCCAGTGTTTGACTACCCTGACAGTTAGGAACTTTTTCCTAATGTCCATCCTAAACCTCCCCTGCTGCAATTTAAGCCCATTGCTTCTTGTTCTATCCTCAGAGGCCAAGATGAACAAGTTTTCTCCCTCCTCCTTGTGACACCCTTTTAGATACCTGAAAACTGCTATCATGTCCCCCCTCAATCTTCTCTTTTCTAAACTAAACAAACCCAGTTCTTTCAGCCTTCCTTCATAGGTCATGTTCTCTAGACCTTTAATCATTCTTGTTGCTCTTCTCTGAACCCTCTCCAATTTCTCCACATCCCTCTCGAAATACGGTGCCCAGAACTGGACACAATACTCCAACTGAGGCCTAACCAGTGCAGAGTAGAGTGGAAGAATGACTTCTCATATCTTGCTCACAACACACCTGTTAATGGAAGGTCCCAGAGAATGAGACCAAGGAGCAACTCTTTGTAAAAGAGGAAAGAATTTACAGGGAAGCCCCAGCAGAGAAAAATAGAAATCTTCGGGAATTCTATAAACAGTTAACTGTGCCCCAAAGCATTGTGTGGAATTAATGCTATTAGCCCACAATTGTCCTTTTGCTGGTCACGTGGGAATGGACAGGATATATGAAAGGTAAAAGAAGAATTTCTATTGACCCAGTATACAAAATGAGGTACAAGAATACTGCAAGCCTTGTGACTTATATCACAAGTGGAAACAATCCTATCCGTCTCTGCAAAACTCCTTTGCATCCTTTATCAGAGATCAAAGAAGCATTTTCAGGGTTGCCATGGATGTCATAAGGTGCTTGGCCAAACCAGAAAGAAAAAAGGTGTATAGCGTTGGGTTTTGCTGCCAGGAATCTGGGGGTAATTGCTTAGTCAAAAGTAGAAGCTGAAACAATTGGTAAGATACTGGTCTGAGTATTCAATAGGGTGGGTTTTACAAAAGAGTGCCTACCAGATTAGAAGTCAAATTTCAAATCCCAGCAATGTGGTGAATTGTGGAGGAAGAACTGTGGTGAATTGTGGAGGAAGAACTGAAATCTGAACCATACCACCCAGAGAAAAACAGTTTAGTTGAGAGATTCAACAGGACCCTAAAATCTATGCTGAAAATGATCTAAACAAGATGGCATGTGACTGAGATGTAATGTTATCCTATTGGCTGTTTGCTTACCAGGAGGTGCCCCAAGAGTCTGTGAGGTTTGCTGTATTTAACCTATATGGGAGAAAGGTCAGAGGTCCCCTGCATATCACTGGAGACTCTGGAGAGAAGGACATTGAAGCAGAGGGGAAACTGGTGGCTGAATTTGTGCAAAAAAATTAGGGAGGCTTTCAAGAAGGGATGGGCAACCACAAATAGTGAGTGGGCTGCATGAGTGGCCCTCCTTCACTTAAGTGGGCTGCGGCCCGCTGGGGTTCCCCTTGCAACCATGCAGCCCCATGTTTGTCCCCTCCCCCATGCACCTCTCGTTTACTGGGGCACCGGAGCCCTGAACTTACCTGTTTCTCCCCCTACCTCCCAGCACTTTTGGAGCAAGTGAATTGTCTGATTCATGCTCCATCACTGCTCCTCCCCCTGTCTCCTGTTCCAATTCTGGGAGGTTGAGGAGCAACGGCAAAGTGCAAATCAGGTGATTCACGGCTCCTCCTATTGTAGGAAGTGCAGGACTCCAGTGTCCCAGTGCATGAAAGACGCACAGGGTGAGAGGTCACAAGGGGGTCAGTAGGCCCCAGGTGGGCAGCCTGCAGCCCCTGGGCCACAGATTGCCCACCAAAAAAATGAGGAAGAAAAGCTCTTGTGAAAGAGGGGGATTTTGCGCAAAAAGGCACTGTCTACACTGCTCTTTTTTGCGCAAAAGCCTCTTGCGCAAAAACGGCTGCTCATTAATTATGCAAATGAAGCGTGGCAATATTCCACGCTGAGCTTCATTTGCATAAGCTTTTCCACAAGAAGGCTACAGTGTAGATGTAGCATAAGAGTCCCTGTGCTTCTCCATTTGTTATGATCCCTAAAAGAATGGGACCACAGGTTGGACCTCCCTCGTCCAGCACCCTCAGGACCTGACTTGTCCCAGATGAGGGATTTTGCTGGATGCAGGGGGATCATTTCTGACCGCCCTGCTGCTGGCTGCACCTCTTGCTCTCCTGGCTTCCTGATTCTGCCTGCAACCCAGCTCCATTCCGGGTAGCCCAGTTGAGCCACGCACCAGCTATTGGTCCTCTCCCCACCCCATTATGGCCCAGCTAAGCCGCACACCAGTTCCCAGCCTCCCCGCAGCCCAGCTGAGCCGAGTGTCACTTCTCCCTCATTAACTGGCCATCCCCCAGTGCGCCGGGATACTCTAATCCTGAAACAGATTTTCAGGAAGTAATCTGGAGGAGGAGAGGTTATAATGGCTTCTTTTGACACACATCAATGTATAGGGGTTACCTAAAAGATAGCTGCATAGAGTTGTTTAGATCCCATATGTGAACAGTGTACTGTGCTTAAGAGTACCTTGACAGTGGGGTCAGAAGTTATATTCTGGTTTTACTACAGTCTTGGTCATCTGGATCATAGGCTTGCTTTATTTCTACATTATATTTCACTCTCCAATCAACCTACTCTCTTCAGAATTTGAATGCTGTAATGTTGAATTACAGCTTGCTGGTATTGTAATTACTTCCTGTCTCCTTCTAGTATTCCACCTCCACTTCGTCTTCTCTTTGGAGGTCTCCTGTATCATGGATGGTTTTGTGTTGGAGTAACAGTGGTGGCAAATAAACAGACACCTTCTCTCCCCACTTCTCTTCAAGGGTGCTTTACAAAGAGCTGCTTTCAGCTTCTACTGTCATAGCTAATCATAAGGAGTGACCTTAGACAATCAGGAATCCAGAACCACTACCATGTGAATAGGCAATAAACTATGTAGTTTAAAATGCAAGCAAAAAAATAAAAATAAAAAAGTAGTGTTTTCCCCCTCTCATGCACACACACGTCAAAAAATCTCTACATTTTTTCCATTTTACAACATATTTTTAGAAATCAAGGATTTTTTCAGGAAAAAAATTCCTATGAATATTAACTCTGTTCTATTTTAAAGACTATCCTGCTGATGATAAGCACCAGACTTCCCAAGAAACATTCTTTTTTTATTATTTTCCTTCTTTGTCTTGGTGTTAGTCCCAGCCCTTAGGCCTAAGTAGAATCCAGGGCTCATTGTAAAAGATTTATTTTCACCCTTCCAGAATGTAGGTGTATACTAAGAAACCAATTCCCAGGGTATGTAAGCTCCAAACCTACAATGTCTTTAACTATTACTACATAAAGAGTGCAGTTAAAACATAGGTAGGTCTCCATGTAGTTTTTCTGTGTCAGAAATTTTAAATCTTTATTCCAAATTAATTTTTCTGATGTTTAACCTGGGCATTGTCAGCCCTTAATCTGTTGCCAAAGTGAAGTAACTCTTATTTACTCATTATCCCCTCCAATGCTCATAAGCAAGTATGATTTCACTGTACTTATTGGGGAGGCTCAATTGAGATAATCTTGGATTAATCCCATTACACTCTTTAGTCAGGCTTGTTTATTGCATCCTTTGTTGTCAGATGTATATAAACTATTTGAAAGGCATTACCCTGGCTGGGTATTGCTATTAACGTTCTTAATGGCATTTCCCTCCCATGTGAGAGAGAGAGTCAAAAGGTGAAATCTTGATTTTTTTTGGCACTTTAAAAATCTGCTATTTTTTAGTACCAGTCCTACAAGTGTACCTTCTGCAGTGTCACTTGCCCACATAACATGAGAGGGGTTAACCCCCAGGGCTAAAATTAGGCTCAACCTTAAGTGTTTGCAAGATTGGTGCCTCATAGATTTTACTTTGAGACTTTTAACTACTGATGAATTTAAAAAAATATCTAAATGGTAAGTTCAGTAGTAAAGATGAACATAAAATGTGGATACATATAGAACATTAAAATGGGGGAAAATTCTTTTATAGGTCAAAATTATTAACACAATTTTGGGATAATAAATAATATTTCTTGTAGGTATAAAGCAAACCCAAGAACAGATTCAAACTCCAGGTACCGTAATTTCACATTCAATTGTAATAATATTTTTGATGTGTTGGTAAAAAAAATGAGTACTGTAATATTTGTAAAGCAAACAAATTGTGATATTACTCCTCTTTCTGCATAATGGCTTTTCCAGGCTTTGTCTAATAAGCAGGTAATACATGGTTAAATATATTTATTTTAATGTTTATTTCTTTCAAGAAATATGGTAGGTATTTTCTACAGCTGGTGGGTACAAACTCTGTGATTCATGGGGGCACTTAGATTAATTTAACACCAACTGCTCTTTTGTGCTTACATTGTCTCAAATGTTTTACAGTATAGAACCCAAAGTTTTTTGTTGTTTTAAAGGAAATAATTGACATGAATTCATGCCATAAATACTGGTGTTACTAGAGAAAAAGTTAATTGTGCTTGTAAAAGTTGACCCAACTTTTAAAAAAAGATCACTGTAAGCACAGTGGTTTCGTTTGTTGAGGTTGAAAGAAAAAACTGAATTTGTGCTTCTGAAATATTTACCAAACAGGAAAATTCAGCTGCTAGAATCCATATTGAGGACTGTATCATGCTACAATGTAAACACAATTCTTTTGTTGCATATTTGAACTATGGGAATGATATGGCCCCTAGTATGTGTGAATGTGCTAGTAGATTATCTACGTTGCGTTTCTACTTAGCTGAATTTTTCATATTATGCTTTAATTTTACTGTAAAAATCTCAGCATTGAATGTTACTGTTTCTGTCTGTATTCCTAAAATAAATATCATATAAAATGTCGTAAGGAGTCTTTGTCACTCACATAGGAGTGCAGTTAAGGAATGATTCTGATTTACTATGTTAGAGCCTTTATTTATGAACTAGTATAAGAGAGATATCAGTGAGAGGATGTGTATTTTATTGATTGACCTAGACCTGAAATGGTCCTGCATTTAAAAATTCATATTGCTGTCTCTGGTAGCTCTGCCTGCAGAAAACTTGCCTGATCGTGTACAAGGATTAAGAGTTTTGTAAGTTTTGCAAGTTGTGTACATTATCTATGTTAACTGTACCAAAACCTACCTACTTTGATTTTGTTATCCAGATTTCTTTTCCTCTTATTTCTACGATCTGTGATGCTGGGCAATTGTTCTGCAGTAGTAAACTCTAACTAATGCAAATTGCAATCACTTAAGGAATTTCCACTCAAGCTAATGAAATTGCTCACAGAGCTAAGGAAGGCAGGATAAGTCCTCGTGTTTACAAAATATGAAAAAGTGGCATAAAATAAATAAGCTTTTCATGTTCACTTGTGTGTGGAGACTTTATCCTGGTGAATTTCAGTTAAAAATAATGGGCAAAAATTGTAATGTTTTTAAAGGATTAACAAAAAAAATAGGTACATAAATAAATATTTTTCATACAAGCATGATTCCCATCAATCTATGCTTCACAGTAAAATAGCTTCTCTTATTTTTTCTCTTCTTGAGCTAACATTCAAGCTAATTTTTCACATCTGGTATCATACAAGATGCTGAAATGTTACCGTGTCTGTCAATTAAGATTATTTTGCCCTTTAAAAGTAAAAAGAAATCTCAGTTTTGTAACATATCACATATTTGATCTTTTGCTCTGCTGAAAACCCTTTTCCCTCTACCCCTGCCTACAAAATAATACATAACTGTAGAACATGGCTTAAGTCCATTTTTTTCCTCATGGCCATGATTCTGCAATCCATTTTCCTCTCTTCTTCCTGGTATCCTGGTAGCAATTTCCAGTCTGTGGGAGATAACTTCCTCCCTATTACCAACCAGCAGGGGGGCCCATGTTTCCTTGTTTTGGAGCTGCAGGACATTTGTTCTACCCTATTTACAGTCAGCTGGTGTAGTTTTTTCTACCTTATTGCTTGCCTTTTTCATCAGCACATAGGGGGCTACCAAATCGGAAATGATCTTAATTAAATGTTTTCTATACAGAAACAACTAGGCCTTCTTGTGTGAAATGCAGGCAGCAGACCTTATCACAAAAGACAAAGACAAATATTTATCAAGGAAGAAAAGATGTCCATGGTTGCTTACAACAGGTTTATTTTTTTTCTCTCTCTCTTGGTGAAGATGTTTAACAAAGTAAGATATTTATTAGGACAATTTGTTGAAATTCTTTGTTTCCCTGTTAGATCTACACATGAAACAATTTTTTCTTCCTATGAAGTGCCCAATGAAATATACAAAATGCAAACACCTGTGTGTGTTGACTTTGTATTTGAAGATCTTTTTCATTTTACAGTATAATAGTTATTTTTTTTCTTTCTGTTATGAAAGAAATGGTCATCTTGGCTATCTTGCTTTTATGATACTTCTGACTCTGTTGAAGGGAATAACATATTTATAAATTTTTAATATTTCTTTTTAATATTCCTTTATCAAGGAATGGTATGTGCCCTTAAGTGAATAAGTTTTTCGATTTTACTGATTGCCTAACTGGTGACTATTTATTTTTCTAAATGCTCTGATTGATATTGCAAATCCGATAAAGCTATTTTTGTATGCTGTAAATAGAAGAAATGTAATTAATATTATCTTGAGGGAATTTATTTTTGATTGTTCCTCTTGTCTTTTTTTTTAATTTGGAGAATTTGATCTTTTAAATTAACTCTAAGATTACTCTGTTATTTTAACACAGCTTTCCTTAATATTACTATATATTGATGTTTAATTTACATTTGGCAAATTCTTACTTCTATGAAATCCTGTTCCAAATAAGTAAGTCATTGGTTACTCTTAAAATCTTGTGCAAAACAAGATACAAGCTGCTGTAATGAAGAAAAGCAACTTGTCAAAGTTTCACAATAATGTAAAGTTGTGATTATTTATTAAAATAGCAAGTTTTAGCGTAGTAATGTGTACACTATAACCAATGTTACTGTACAGTTTCCTAGATTTGATCTTACTGTAGAGCAGTGATGAAGCTCCTATATTCCGGTTCATATTTGTTTTCTTGTGTTAAGGCACACTGTAGAATATTTTTCCATGGAAAGTTACATTAGGTTTTACAACTTATGTAGAATTTTTATTACAATGCAGCAGAATAAACATACTCTAGCACAAAAGTAATGTTTCCAGTTTCAGCTATTTGCCATTTTAATCTACTTTGTAGCTATTGAGGGCCTGATTTGCAAATTTTGACTCCCTCAAGTAGTCATTTTCATGTGAGTATTCCCACTAAAATGAATGGGACTCCCTTTCATGAACAAGGATTTGTGGGATCAAAATTTGTGTTTTATTTCATATCTACTCATGCTATATTTTAACTTACTGATGGCAAACAGAACTTTGAAATTGTATATGGGTAAGAGCTTTTTTTATCACAATGTTATATTTTTTTCTTTGAAGTTTTCAGCTTCACACTGAGTTCCACAAAGCGATTTTGAGCCATCAGCATATGAAAAATATTTGTGTGAATTTCTAAATTATGTGTACAATAAATATTGTATTAAATATTTGTACAATATTTAGGGAATCATACCTTTATAAAACAGTCTATTTTGATTAAAATACCAACACAATAGAATTTTATTAGCTAAAATTAAATCAGTGTAATACTTCTAAGGCTACATAATCACTATTATGTGATTTCTTCTTTAGGAGCTCTATTGTGATAATGGATAAATAGTTTCTATCGTGTTCCTGCTAAATACATACTACAGATGTTTTGCTAAAAATACGTAATGTCTTGCCTTTTTTCTCTCTTTCTTTCACTCAGACATCCCTCCCTCCACCTAAAAAAAGGGTTTTGGAAGCCTCATTAAACTTAAAGAAACTGTTTCCCCTTATTTACTTCTCTCTTTTTTTAGTCACTTTCTCTTTATTCTTGCTTGGATAAAAATGGTTATGATACAGACTGCAGTATGTCAACCCTTTCTGTATTTCCTGTAATAATATCTTAAATATATTTCTGGAAATGATATGTAAATATTGTGAATAAGGTTATATACATGATGCTGTGCTGGTTAATCTATGTTGTCTTCTATTCTAATTGAATAAAATACTTATCTAGACTATCTTGGTTTAAACCATAATTTTCTGCTGAGACCCTGTGACAGGAAACAGCAGTGCAACAGTCACTCCACTGAGAGGGAGGTTTATTGTTCGAAGAGAGTATGTTTTAATAAAATGTTGAAATGTACATTTGAATTGTTGTTGCTTTCTGACAAACATTTTTTGTTTTTAATATAAATGTAACTAATTTACAATGGTTAGAAAGCATATACCACAATGTTGTCTCCCCAGCCTGCAAATTGCACTACTTGAAGGTTATATATTTTTATGACTTGCACCTAACAAACAGAACCTATAACACATTGAGAAAGAAAGAAAGAAATTCCCCAGGCTGATCAGAAAAGCTCATTTTTAAGATAACTTATCCCTAAACATATGCAGTGTGCTTTCCTCTTTGCTTCCATCAATAACATACACATTATTTCTTGTACTTATAAAGATGTCTGTAATATATTAGATAATATGTTTAAGGACTCAGAACTAATACAAATATGCTTCTGTAGAAATTAATTCAGTCCAGAGCCAGAAAGTAGTTTAAGATCAATGTTAATGTATTATTGCTTCCAATGACAGTGCTGGCCATTTGAGATATCTGCTTTCCATCAGCCTGTCTAAATTTTTTTCATGAGCAAATTATTTAGAATTAATTTAGAAAAAATATTTAAAATGCCAGTATTTTTGTTTCATTTTTATACTGTACTTCTTTCATATAGGCTGTTGTATAACAATAGTTTATGTACCTGAAATTGTTTAAAGTACTCCAGCCTTTTCTGCTAGTGCCTTTCAACTGAAAAAAAATCAACCCTGGGCCTGATTCTGTATACACTAATACGCACAGTAACTTTTCTCATGAAGTACCACCACTGAGATTAAGAGATCACATGAGTAAAGTTACTAAGTGCTTTCATGATAGACTGACTATTCTTTAAATGCCTGATTGAAAACAGTGGCTAGGCTAACTCAGTATTTCCTTCGCATTTTCCCAATATTGCCTCAGACCTGAGTATAATCCTTTTCTTGTTTCTTTTCAAAAACTAGAAGACTTTTCAGTCCCTCTTTTCCCACTTTGCTCCTGCCTTCTTTATTTCCTTTATGTACTGACAGCAGGGCTGTTAACAAACCCATACAATATCCTAAAACCATCAAGAGATTTATTTGTATTACAGAAACATTTCAATCAACTTTTGTTATAATTTTTTTAAAAGAGAGTATAGTACTGCATCTAGAAATATCTTAAGCTAACTTCTGTTTTTAATTTGGTAGGACATTTTGCTGCGTATGTTTTATATAATGAATGTACAGAGCCTATAAGCACTAACTGAAGTAATATTGAGTCTTTCAGAACTACATAGTCCTTGTGTTATAAACTGTCTCCATTAAAAAAGTTTACATCTGTCCTTTCATTTGACATGTTAAAAAGCCACTAAATGTAAACATTTGAAAATATTTTAGATAATACGAAGTTAGTAGTTATTTCTTGTAATTATAGGCCCATTCACAGCTCTTTTATAATCAATGGGAAACTAGCAATTGACTTAATTAAATGACCCTATATTTGTGTCAGTTTTTGAAATGTTTTGTTTGGCTTTCCTGTCAAATGAAATAGGTCTTTTTACACATGGGTATTAACTGTGTTCATGCCTTCTGTGTTTTCTATCCTTCAGTCCTTAGGGGACTTTCATGTCAGAGTTTAATATGAAACCAAAATGGCTCTCTAGAAAGGTAATAGGGTTTTATAGAAATTACCCTGAAAGTGTTTGAAGTTTTTTTAAAGAGTTTATCTTCTTTCTATAGGATTTTTGAATGATTTTATTGAAAGAATACAATTTTCTACTCATCTAATATGGTTCCAAAATCTTTAAATAATAGTTGTCTTTTTTCTGTTAAATTCTATGGGGTTTGGTAGAGGGGAAAATTATGCAAATTATTATTAACAGGAATTGTGTTAAATCCTGAACAGTGGGACTACCTATATCTTGTTGTTTACTTTGGTTTGGGCAAGGGAAAAAAAACCTACCTTGTAACCACTTCCTGAAAGCTTCAGCAGAAATTAAAGAACTATTCAATTATTTTTTTCTTCTTGAAAGAAAAACTATAGACAAAGATATTTTAAAATATGTTCAAATGCTGCTGTTTCTAGATGATTTGAAAGCACTGTAATTAAGTAATGATTTATTATGATAGAAACTAATGTAAGTATGATTATAAAATAAAGAATAGAGGGGACATCAGATTAGATTGTTTCAGATGTTATAAAATTGATTTTTTTTTTTCAAATTTATACAATCCTTGTGTCTTTGGTAAAAACAAGGGTGTGATTAATGGTGTACTTAGAAGTTTAAATTTAATGGAATTCAAGATGGATTCCAAAGCAATAAAATGAGGAACAGGAAGCTTCAGACTGTTTGGTGTAAATGTTCAGGGCCAGATTATAATTACCTGAAGGATCACACAGTGTGAAGTCATTAGCTTTCTGGGTTTATATTGACAAATCTAGAACAGCATCTGGGAGTATATAATAAGTTATGCATGGAGTTTTAGGAGTTTACAAGTGTAAAAAAGTGTTTATATTATTATTAGTCATTATTTGTATCATGGTAGGAGAAATGTGTCTGGTGCTGTACAAACAAGGATACTGCAAATGTTGCCCCTAATCCTGCAAACAGCATAATGTGTACATAACTCTACTCATATGAGTAATCAAATACTAGCAGGTGACATGTAGATTTGGGTGTTTTCAGGCTTGAGCTCATAAAGCATATTATATGATTTTCATTCCATTATTTATATATATTGAGGAAATTGTGGCATATACTGATCACATTTTTAACATGTAGAAAGAATGTATATAATATAGGCAGACACATAATGTAGCTATTTTTTTGTAACCCTTCTGCCAGGTAGCACCAGCAGTAGCCAGGGCCGGGTTCAATATCTAGGGGTTCCTCTCCATCCATCCAAAACAGAACTGGCTCGAGCCCCCACCCAGTAACCTGGGAAATTCACACAACACCTTTGAGCACCTGTGGGAGGCAATGCTTCTGCACTTGCAAGCTCAGAGTCTGAGTGTGGAAAAGAAACGTTTAATAAAAGGGAAAGAAGTAACATGGCATTAATTTGGGAAAACACCACAAAGTTCATAACCAAACCACGAGTAAACGCCCCAGCTCAGATAGGTTAGATAATGTCATTTTCCTCTCAGGCTCTCAAGTCCAGCAATGTAGATGTTCCTTTCACATTCCCAACCCTTCTCCACGCCCCACTCAGTGTCACTGCCGTAGGTCAGGACAGACCAAAGTTCAGAGGCCCATCTGCAGAATTCACGTCCCATCCTGAGTGTGAGGGGAGGTAGGAGGCATCTCACCCACTCTGCTGGTCACTCTTCATCCACCTGCTCACTGCCCTCTGGCACCGATTTGCTGGCCATTCACTGCTCTTCGCTGCTGCCGCTCTGCTGGCTGTTCCTCATGCCCCTCCATTGGTTGCCCCTCGTTGACGCCGCTCTGCTGGCTGCTCTTCACCCCTCTCTGTCACAACCCCTTTGGATACTTGTCGCATCTTCCACTGGCTTGTGGCAGAATTGGCTCTGGGCCAAACCTAATGATATCATCTCTTAGTGATGTCAGCTTCTCAGTGATTTCAGCTCTTGGCCCAAAGCACAATCCAGCCAAAAAATGTCAGCATTCACTGGAATAAATTTTAAAATAATAAAGATAATCCTTATGAAGTATGTTCTAATTCTATCATTATAATGGGAGGCAGGGAGAAACAGGTTGAACCAGTCTTAAAGCTCACACCTGGAGGACATGCAACCTGCCAATTCAAAGTTCTATCCTCCCCCCAGTTGACTTCAGAGTTTTTGGCAGAGGAAGCCTTGTACATCTGAGATTCTTTACACTGACAGTTTCCCTCCTTTGAACTGAGTTAAACACAGTCTGACTTTTCTGCATTCTCCCAATAACTACAAGAATTGGAGGTCACATCTTACAATTCTTGCATTTAGGGTTAACACAGTTTGTGACTCCACAACAGCCAGATTGGTTACAATGGGCAAAACACCATTCTAACAGTTGAATATCTAGAAGGCCTAGGCAAACGGAGTGGACTGTATTTACATAACCATGCCCAGGATTTCTTTCCTATTCCAGCTGGCTGTAATGGATGCATTGATTGCTTAAATTTTTAAAGTTCCACTCCAGATAAAATATGATGCAACTTTTAGCTCATTTAATTGATACAAATAAAGTTTCCTTGTATTGTCCACGTGCAACTTCTATGTTCTACTTCAGCATTTGTCACTCTGAAAATAGTGTATTAATAGAGAGAGCTGATTCGTACTTGAAATTGAATTAAAACTATTAGCAGTTAACATTTTTGAAGGCTAAATCAAGCTACTATAAAACAGTGTAAAACACAGTAGAGCTTATTTTTTCCTCACCTCTCTTACTATAGTATTTTGTAACTTGAATGCTATGGTGATGAGAGAATTATAAATACCTAAGCATATGGACATTTTACCAATATTTTACTACATTTAGGGGTTTTTTTGTCCAGTCATGTTTGTTGTAATTGATGTATGTAGAGAACGGCAGCATTTAACCAGGTCAGCTGTGTTTGTGATGGGCCCCAAAGATATAGGCCCTTGTCTTTACTACTTGAACAATAACAAATGGCATTAACATCCCAATGTACAGTATAAAATGTGCAATTACATACTTGTACTGAGTATGCTATTGTTAATTCTGTCTGGTTTATCAAAGTAAAACAAAATGGAAAACAACTGGAAAAAGTCATGGTGATCATTGTTTTATTAACATATGCAACTAACCTAGAATACACACATTCTATACATGTAGAATACACAAATAGAAATAGTGAAGAATGTCTTGTTTTGAAATAAGGTATATAACAGGTTTTACAAACTATATGCTTCAAAACCATTTAGAAGTTTTGCTCCCATTTTCCACTGAATGGATGTATTTAAAGCCATTTAAAAATAGAACAGTAATGGTCTTGCTCATTAGCAGACAGAAAGGGTTATGGAAACCATGACCTTTTATGTTAAATCAGTTTGGTCACTGAAATCAAGGCCATGCATAACTAGCTGTCGGGTTTGCTGAGATAGAAACAGTCTTTCTATAATATGAATTTGAACAGCACGAAGTACGATGGGGAACTGATTCGGACTGGTGTCTAAAATAGGGACACTGTAATCAAAGTATTAAGAATGCCCAGTTGCCTCTTTCATGTGAAATAGGAATAATATTGGGGTAGAGCATGCAAACCTTGAACTGTTTTGGAGGTCTAGAATACAATTTGACTGGAGTTTTGTAGGAGTGGGGAGGAACAAAATCTTTTCATACAAACCTCAACCCAGATTGCTATGGGAAAATAAAGATAGGGTTATATAATAAATAATGCTTGAGGGAGAAAATATGTTTTCAGCTGAAATTTGAAAATAGACTCAAGGAAAAAAACCCCACAAAGGTTGTCATGAGAGGGATCTTGCTACAGTAGTATAGGTACCAGAGAAAGAGACACAGACAGCTCTAATGTATAGGAAAATAATTTTGACAGTAGGGAATAACAAAGATCTGCATGGTGGTGGAGATGGTCCAGGATGATATTCACAATGTTGTATCTTCCATTATCATCAAAGAATAAAGTACAAGGAACCTTCTATAATTAAGAGAAAGAGGGTGATAACTGTACAGTAACCAGCTTTTATTGTAGTATTGACAAACCAAAACATCTGATGACGTGGTTTTTACTCACGAAAACTTATGCCCAAATAAATCAGAAAGGTGTGCATGTTTTTGTACGCAAGAGTGAAAATAGGATGAAGGCATGCCAATACATGTTAGGTCCTATATTAGCATCTGTTGAACAGAAATACATTTATATGAGAAAGATGTATGTTGAGGATGAAATTATTTTTTATTGGCTGCTTTGAAAATGGTTTGACTGTTCAGTTTCAATTATATTTCAATTATCAAAGGGGTAGCTGTGTTAGTCTCTATCCCCAAAAACGAGGAGTCTTGCGGCACCTTAAAGACTAACAGATTCATTTGAGCATATGCTTTTGTGGGCAAAGACCCACTTCATCAGATGCACCAGTGTGAGTTTTTTCATGAAGTTGATGAATTTCCACTTTATATGGCTAAATTCAGTTCCTTGCATGGTGACAAATATCAGAGGGGTAGCCGTGTTTGTATCTGCAAAAACAACGAGGAGTCCTGTGGCATCTAAAAGAATAGATTTATTTGGGCATAAGCTTTTGTGGGCAAAAACACACGCAATCTGATCAAGTGAGTTTTTGCCCACAAAAGCTTTTGCCCAAAAACATTTGTTAATTGTATTTCAGCCATTGAAAGGAGGAATTTTGCTGAGTAATATTGTAGAAATGTTTTGGCCCTGTCCCCACATTAACAGCTTGTTGTTACTTTTTAGAAATATTTATCTCATAATGTTTCCTTGGCATAGATTTCTGTAAAATGAGACAAGATGCTGTACTCTGGTTACCAATATTGTAAAATAAACATTTGAGTTGTTTTACAATTTTGAAGCAGTTGTGCTTGGATATCGCTCACATAGACTTCATTCTTCGCTTTTCTGACTTGAGTTTTCTGTGGATCACCAGGTATGTATCCAAGCCAGTATAAGGTTCCGCTGACTGACTGGGCGGGACTGATTAATCACCTGTGAAGTTGTGTTGCCCTGCAGCTTAGAGGGAACACTGATTATGAGCATATTCATGTTTCCTGTGGTCCTGTAAAGTTTGTTTACAGCCACCAGCTCTCAGTGATTTGTGCTACCATTTAACTCTAATTTACCCTTAAATGTTTTCTAAGATCCCAGTAAGTAATGGAAGTGTTGCTAATACTGCTAGACAATATTGACTTCCTGTGCTTTGACAAATTCTCTGGTTTGGCACTGGTCATGTCCTGAGGGTGCCGGACTAAAGAGGTTCAACCTGCAGCGTAATTTAAAATGACAATCAGATAAGGGCCAGTATATACTGGACATGTACAACAGCATAGCTACTTCTTTCAGGAAAGATCTACACCCCTAAGAGATGAAGCTATGCCAATCTAATGTAGATACTGCTAGATTGACGGATGAATTCTTCCATGAACCTTGCTATCTCCTCGTAAGGAGGTGAATTACCTACGGCCAATAGGAGAACCCATCCCATTGGCATAAGCAGTGTCTATGCTGAAGTACTACATCTGTGCCACTGAAGCAGTTTAAGGGTAAACATAGCTTTAGTCTTTGCTCATTAACTGTTTGCCAGAGGTGTTTGCCAGAGAATTAAGGCCTGGCAAGCATTTGTTTTTTGGCTCTATTGAAGAAGCTTGTCTTCTCACTGTTCATCCTTTGGTTTGAAGATGAAAAACAGGACTGAAAGCTTGCCAGTATTTGTGTATTTATAACTCAGGATTCAGTCATTTTGTTAGAGAAATGACAGTTGCAAGGAGAAAAGAATATTGCTCCTTTTTAAGTACTTATTTTTCCCCCTTTGGAAAAATTTCCATTACATTTAATTAACTTCTCTCTCGGCTACAAGTAAAAGAACTTTAAAAATAGTCCAGGGAACTTTCTTGCCAGTCTCTGTTTCCAGTTTATTTTTCATAGTTCTGCAAGTGATACCTCAGTTTTAAGTAATCTGGCTGAATAAATGTTTCCCTGGAAAAATATTGTTAATGAATAAGCTATTTGGAAGTGTGCTTGTTTGTACTAAAGTAATATCTTCAAATGCCACTTGATGAAAATTCTTAGCAGTAATCACCCTCTCAATCTCCCAACACAATCCTGCCTGAGAAATCTACTGACTTCAAGAGAAGTGCTTCATGTGGACAATAGCAAGCCCAGGTCTAAATAATAACAATAGGGAGCAGGGTACTGTGTTGGTGGGAGAGGATAAATCTATAGATCGTGTTGGTAGCTCCTGCTACAATGGGCAAATTTGGATATAAATTCTATTTAAAAAATTTAAACTACATTACCCATCACCAGCTATTATGGTTCCAAAATGCTGAAAACTTATTTTGGAAGAGAACCTTAATTTTTTTCTGGAATAAGACCTCTTGGGGGGAAAACATGAAGGAAGCACTGTGGACTTGAAAGGCAAGTGTATACTCCACGTTCTGAACCGTCTTGCAGAGTTGCTTATTTATGTTAGCTTGATAGATGACAATTGAACACCTGGGATGACAACAAGTTAAGGGAGAGGTTGCAGCACAGCATGTCAGCAATGAAACGCTAGAGCAGCATTGCACTTCACAGGCAGCACAGCATTGAGCAATTGGCTGTGTACTTTGGATAGATGAAATATTTATTTTTCTTACAAAGTAGTATTTACACTACAATTAAGAGAGATCACTTGAGATAATTGTTTTGTTTGTCAGCCTTACCTTTCAGGTGTTGTTCACTATGTTTTGCAACTACAGATGATAGAAGAATTTATATGCAAATACATATCATTAGTCTTAATATTATGATTTACAAAACAAGTTCTGCCTTGATAAATTTCCATTATGAGGAATTATTACCCATTTGCTTTATATTAGGTAGAATCTGTGTAGAAAAAAATATATATTAACTGCTTACTATGGTAATTGTATGGCCTGATATCTTAGTACAGATGAAATATTTCTAGTTTAATTACAAAGTAGTTTCTGATTATTTCTGGTTTAATCTTTAGCTTAAAAACAAGGCTCTGGGAACACCTTAGCTGGACCTAAATTCTGCTGCAAAACTTCCTCTGATTTTTAAAGCCTGTTGGTGGGGGTATTCTTTGTTTAATTTAAAAATGTAGATTTTACTGCATTTAATATGACCTTAAAATATCATTAGTTCTCTTGAATAGAAAATATATTATAGTCTCACATTGTTCAGTGTGCCATAGACTTTTGTATCCTCACTATTGATGTAGGGTCTCTACACTTTTCTTCCAAAACCCTCAGTTAATATTTGCATTGAATGAACTAGTATTTTTAAGACCTCAGTGAACCTCATTGCCTGGGTATACTGAAAGAATGACAGGAGACACTTGATATGGATTTTAATCAGACTGAAACTTTCTTATATGGAGGTCTGGGACTATCCCAGTCAGATAAAGTGTACAGTAAAGACAAATTCATTTTCAATCAGATAATTACCTAGGGTTTCCACCAGCCTTTCCTCAATTCCATCCAGGTCCCCCAGCCAATCCAGGGCTTGGATATTACCGTCCTCCTAGGTGAGTTAAGGTGGGATATGAGAATGAGAAATGGGGAGGGTTGGCTCCCTCTCATACCAGTCTCAGATAGGGGTGGCAGGTTTGCAGAAATGTTTGCAGTGCCCAGAATGCCCAGAGCCCACACCCTTCCTCCACATAAATTCCCTCCTCCCCACCTGCCTAACTCTCTGGGAGAGAGTTTAGGTGGATGGAAGTGAGCTGGCTCTGGGCAGAAGTTTGGGTGCTAGGTGCAGGCTCTGATCTGGGACAAGGGAATGGAGTGTAGGGTTCAGGCTCTGGGAGGGAGTTTGGGTGCAGGAGGGAGTGAGGGGTCAGACTCTTGGAGGAAATATGGGTCTTGGGCTTCTGGGGTGCAGGCTCTGGCATTAGATTAGGTATATCTTGGTGTGCTGATTAGGATTCAAAATAGGGAGTGTCTCAACTATTTCAGGCAGATATGTCTGTGTGGACAAGGGATTTTTTAAATTGAATGGATACATTCCTGACAATTTTAAATACTAGGGCTAGGTGAAGTTACATAACAAAACACAAACACAGTTGACATGGATTAAATGAAGCTGCATTGGTGGATTTTGTTTTCGTTCAAATTCCGCAGAGATTGATGGACTTTATGGCAACGATATAAGAAAAAGAAAAAATAATTATTGTACATACTCTTCACGTTGAACATACATGAACAGTGTTTTTATTTAATGGGTCTTCTGCTAGTTGGAATTATTTGAAGTCCCAGATTATGAAGTACAGTGTATTAGACAGTTAATGAGGTGCATTGTATGAAGAAGTTGACCAAACTTACACAGAGCATCTCATTAGAGCGTAGAGGCAGGGATTGTGCCTTCATTTGTTTTGTATGGAGATAAATGTACAGCAAAAAATTCCCAGTCTTGCAATGTACATAAACATGAATTTAATTTTAAATATGGGAATAGTCTTGCTCCTCTAAAGGATTAGGATAAGACCTCCACAACAGAGAGTTTATAACTCAATTCGTGACTGGTAGTATTCTTCCTCTAAAGCAGTGTTTTTTAAACTGTGTTCCGTGGTACACCAGTGTGCCACAAGACAGTCTGAGGTGTGCCACGGAGAACAACAGAATTCAAAATGGCCACCCTTAAAGGGTCAGGCACCTTTTTTTTTGCTCAATAACTTCCTCCGACCCTTTCTTTTTCAATAACTCCCCCCAACCCTTTTTTTTCTCAATAACTCCCCCACCCCACATCCTTTTTACCCCCAAGCTTTTTTTTTCGCAACAAAAAATCCTTGGTGTTCCTCATAAAAAAAAATTATTGTTTGGTGTTCCTCGATCTTAAAAAGTTTAAGAAACACTGCTCAAAAGCATCTGGCACTGATCATTATTGAACATAAGAATATAAGAACGGCCATATTGGATCAGACCAAAGGTCCATCTAGCCCAGTATCCTGTCTGCTGACAGTGACCAATGCCAGATGCCCCAGAGGGAGTGAACAGAATGGGGAATATTCAAGCAATCCCTCTCCCGTCACCCATTCCCAGCCTCTGACAGAGGCTAAGAACACCATTCCTACCCATCCTGGCTAATAGCCACTGATGGACCTAACCTCCATGAATTTATCTAGTTCTTTCTTGAACTCTGTTAGGCTTTGTCTACACTGCTGTCTTTGCCAGCAGCGCCTATGCAAATGAAGAGTGGATTAGAGTATTGCTATGCTTCATTTGCATAATTTGTCCAAGCCATTTTTGTTCAAAAACAAGCAGTGTGGACTTTTTTTTTTTTTTGCACAAAATCCCCATTTTGTGCAAGATCCGGGAGAGGCATAAGGACACCACTTGCTACCTCTCTCCATTTTGAAAACTTATCATTTATTCCTACCCTTTGTTTCCTGTCTTCTAGCCAGTTATCAATCCATGAGAGGACCTTTTGTCTTATCCCATGACAACTTACTTTACTTAAGAGCCTTTGGTGAAGGACCTTGTCAAAGGTTTTCTGGAAATCTAAATACACTATATCTACTGAATCCCCCCACCCACATGTTTATTAACCCCCTCAAAGAACTCTAGTATATTATTAAGGCATGATTTTCCTTTACAGAAACCATGTTGACTTTTCCCCAACAGATTATGTTCATCTATGTGTCTGACAATTTTATTCTTTATGATGGTTTCAGCTAATTTGCCTGGTACTGACATTAGAACTACCAGTCTATAATTGCCAGGATCACCTCTAGAGCCCTTTTTAAATATTGGTGTCACATTAGATATCATCCAGTCATTAGGTACAGAAGCTTATTTAAAGGACAGCATACAAACAGTATTTAATCAGTCCCACCCACTAGGCCAGCACCCTGCCTGGAGCCCTGAGCCTCTGACTGGGCGGGGCTGATTAATCACCTGTGAAGCTGTGCTGCTGTGCAGCTTAGAGGAAACACTGATTACAAACTATAGTTAATAGTTACCCAATTTCACATCTGAGTTCTTTCAGAACTGTTGGTTAAATGCCATCTGGTCCTGGTGACTTGTTACTGTTAAGTTTATCAATTTGTTCTAAAACCTCCTCTCACGACACCTCAGTCTGGGACAATTCCTCAGATTTGTCATGCTCAAGTTTGGGAATCTCCCCAATATCCTCAGCTGCGAAGACTGAAGCAAAGAATTCATTTAGTTTCTCTACAATTACTTTATTATCTTTGAGTGCTCCTTTGGCATCTCAGTTGTCCTAGGGACCCACTGGTTGTTTAGCAGGCTTTCTGCTTCTGATGTACTTAAAAAACATTTTGCTATTACTTTTGGGGTTTTTTGGCTAGGTGTTCTTCAAACTCCTTTTTGGCTTTTCTTATTATATTTTTACACTGTGACAGAGTTTATGTTCCTTTCTATTTTCCACCCTAGGATTTAACTTCCACTTTTTAAACAATGCCTTTTTATCTCTCTCTGCTTCTTTTACTTGGTTGGTAAACCACGGTTGTACTTTTTTGGTTCTCTTACTGTGTTTTAAAATTTGTGTTATACATTTAAGTTGGGCCTCTATTAGGGTGTCTTTGAAAAGTTTCCATGCTGCTTGCAGAGATTTTACTTTTGTCACTGTACCTTTTAATTTCTGTTTAACTAACCTCCTCATTTTTGTGTAGTTCCCCTTTCTGAAACTAAATGCCACAGTGTTGGGCTGCTGAGGTGTTTTTCCTACCACAGGGATGTTAAATTTTATTACATTATGGTCACTATTTCCAAGCTGGATACTGGATAGAGGATACTGGGCAGGATTGACTGAAGAACTGATCCAGTATGGCAAATCATATGTTCCCAGCTTCCAATTTTATAACTGGCTAGCAACCTCTTAGGGAGTGTGCTAAATGATAAGCTGTCATTGTGCTTTGTGTCACATATCCTGAGCAGAGATTTTGTAAAAGGCTTCCATTTTGTTAGCCCTGCTGAAAATGCAGTAGTTTTAATTCATCATTCAATGAGAAAGTGGTGGTTAACTTTTCGTGTGATTGATCTTAAACTATGCGATTCTTTTGCTAACTAGATACACTTGAGTATAGTAATTGCTCGGTATTTACTGTATATGGTTTAGGGATTATTATCATTACCACTTCAATGTTATCCTATTTCTAAAGATAAAATTTGGATGATTTAGTTCTCTCTCTATTTTAGGAAACAACTTTAGGTGAGAAGAAAGACACAATACTGGCAAAAGAATGCTAGATGCTATCAAAAACTTCCTCTAAGATATTTATCTGGTCACAGTCAGCTGCTTAAAAGTGTCTTGTTTAAACATATTGGAGAAGTAGTATAACAGAATCAGTCCATTCACATGACTCAAAAATCAACAAATGGATAATAACCCTGGTGTGGAGTGAAAGCCTTGTGCAGCATAAGGATTAATATTGCTGCATTGGTTAGAATGATAAATGCATGGGGCCAGGTTCTCAGCTGAGGTAAAATGAAATGACTTCTGTAGTCCACTGATGGTGAACTAAGAGGTGTCAATAGCTGACAATGTATTGGGAGATTTTCAATGTCATAAAAAGTATCCAGGCATCCCACTGAAAGTCAGTGGTAGTGTGCTGCTGAAATACCCTTTGGACCCAGGCAAACTTCCTCCCGAAGTGATGTTCCTTATAATAAGTTGTCAAATATATAATATTGGGTGGAAATCTCATGTGAACAGATGTTTGGGAAAGAATCCCGACACTATTGTTTCTGTTTGAAAATGAGAGACTAACATTTCTCATGGTATTTGAACACTTCTAGAAAACTCTTACAAACATTTGAAACCCTCTATACATTTCTAGAATAGAACTCTCTCAAAAATATTTCTAAGGTTTGAGTAGAGTGGTGTTTTCTCAGAATAACTCTTCTTTCCTTATTATGGTGACTTAGAAGATCAGAAGTAATGTTTCAGCAGTGGAGACCTTGAGCTATGAAGAATGACAGTTAGCTGGGGTGGAAGAAATTGTGTATGTAATGGCAGGTGAAAATGTAATAGGTTAGAACTTAGGGGTGTGTGAAAGAAAGTAAGTATCCAAAAGAGGGTATTTGTATATGAGAGGATCAGATGCTTTAGTGGTGTATTGTAAATCCTTAAACAGATAAGAGAGATTAAATAGGTAAAGAGTAAGAGTCAGTGCATGCCCAGATGTGAAAAGAGTGATTTCAGGATCAAACATACAGTGGAACAAATAAAAATATGAGACAGATAAATACACAATGATTTTCCATAATTACCTTGATAAAGGGCAGGTTGGGAGGAAAAACACTTAAATGTGACATGTATACTATTTTATTGCTGTCTTGTTGGTGCATTCTGCATAAATAACAGCATTGTTAATAATTTTGAGATAAGTGCCTGAAGATGCAAGAGGCTTATCTCTTAATATCACCCCCAGAATACATTTATTACATCCTTCCCCATTTCATCTTTGGAGTTTTAATTACTGCCTTTAACTGTGATTTGAATTCGGCAGATTGCTAAGATTCATAGGCTAAACACAGCAGAATAAAGTTATAACTTTCTCATCCTATGCCACTGATCACATTACAGACTTTTAGCTCTGTTTCAGATTGTGCAATAAAATTGATTTTTCTCTGTTAAGTGTTGCTGCATTTCAATTCTGCTTAATATATTTCAAGAGATGGTGCCAGACACCAGGTACAGAAGATGAGGTGGATTAATGTTGTAAAGGGATCAGACTGAACTATGTCTGCCACAAATAAGTCTCTCAGAAGATATATAAACTTGCTTCATGTACTTAAAAAGATCTCTTTTTGCCTTCAAATTTGAATAGAATCACTTGTGCTTGTTAGGAGGAGGAGATGTTGAAGATGACTTCAATGCACTCAAGTAGTTACAGCTATATGTATTTGGGGGCCACATCTTTGGACTTACTTGCTGGCAGGAAGGAACAGTAAAGCACACTAACAGGTTAGCTGAAGCTTCTCCAGATGTAGGGCAGTCCCTGGTGACAAAGAGGTAATATAGCTGATCCTATCCTTACACTTTCTGGCATAGGAGGCATCGCAGGGGCAAGCCATAGGTCATGAGTTTGAGTAGCCCTGGGGATTGAAGGAAGAGAAAAATATTCCTGAAAAAGGTTGAATATAATGTTGTTAAAGAGTCTGTGTTTCATAAACAGTTTTCTTTAAACAAGGTAAATTCCTGGACCATGTGCTATTAAACAAACATTCCATATCCCTGAGCTGCCACATAGCTTTGAAGTGTTTAAAAAGCTATTTTTGAATGATCAATTTAAAAAAATATTTTGAAACATGTCTTACTTAAATGAAAACATTTTCCATACCTATTTGGATAACTTGAAATTGGTCAAAACCAGTGTTTATGGCTACTTCCCTGATTCACACAAACAAACAAAATCTGCTGCTGTGCCTGGGAAGGATGAGACATTTCAACCCAAAAAGAAATTTTTGAGAGTGTATAACCTGTCTTTTCCCACTTGCTCTCTGTGAAGATAGACAGATAGATAGATGAATGATTTAAAGGCACGTGGTCATCTTTATTAGGGTAAATGCTAGGGGAGCTGGGCTTTTGGTAATATTTCTAAAAGTATTTAAGTGACTTGAGTTCTATTGACTTTCAATGGGATATAGGCACTTTTGAAAATGTTATCCTTTGTGCCTATCATGGCAAGGTTTCATGATCATTTTCCAGTATTGAGTAGAAACTAGGCTGTCAAGTAATTGCAATTAATGCAAAATGAATTAACTTGATTAAAAAAGTCATGATTAATTGCGGCTTTAATCACAGTTTAAAAGAATAGAATACCAATTTAAATTTATTATGAACATTGATGGATTGTTTTACATTTTTCAATGCATTGATTTCAGTTACCATACAGAATACAAAGTGTACAGTGCTCATTTACGTTATTATTTTATATTACAAATATTTGCACTTTAAAAGAATGATTAAAGAAATACTGTTTTTCAATTAACCTTGTACAAGACCACTCAGTCCTACTTCTTGTCATTAAGCCAAACAAGTTTGTTTACATTTACAAGAGATAATTCTGATCTCTTCTTATTTACAATGCAATTTGTGTGCCAGGCATGCTGAACATTGGTTTGCTCCTTCATGCTTTGACTTGTAGGCTCTAAAGTTTTACATTGTTTTGTTTTTGAGTAGTTATGAAAAAAAACGTAATTTGAACGGTGCAATTTCATAACAGAGATCACACTACAGTACTTGTATGAGGTGATTTGAAAAATATTTTTTGTTTATCTTTTTTGCTGTGTGAATATTTGTAATAAAATAATATAAAGTGAGTATTGTAAACTTTGTATTCTGTGTTGTAATTGAAAGCAATATATCTGAAAATATAGAAAAACATTCTAATATGCCTATTATAAAAGTAAAGTGTTATTATGTTGTTGTTTAACAGTGAAATAAAAACTGCAAATAATCATGACTATTTTTTATCCCTTGATTAAATGGGCCATTTTTCTAATTGTTTGACAGCTCTATTAGAAACTATTGACAATAATGGTTTAAAATGAAAGGGACATTTCAATCTCAATTGTAACAGCATTAGAGTTATAATGTATTATACAGTCTTTCAGTGGAATTGAATACCCTCAATTATATTTCATAATCATAGAATTGTTCAAGAACATTTTGAGTTTCCCGTTGATCCATTCTGTTTAGAAGACAGAAAACAAAAGTTCTGGTATGGAATGCAGCATTAGAGACGAGGGCTGTTTTAAAACTTTAATGCTGTATATTTATTTGGTACAGATATTAATTTTTACTGAATATGAAACTTTTATTCTATTAGCAATTTCAATTACCGTTAAACAGTAGCTTTTAGATCATATTATTTTTACTACTAGAAAGATTGTGATTTAAAAAAAAATCTACATTTTTCTGTGCCAAAATGGGATCATATTTAAAAAAAAATCTACGTAGTGATTTTGATATAATCCATTTTTTTGGTCTTTGTTACTGTAATAGCTAATCTTTTCATACATCTGCTTTTAATATAGAACTATAAAAGCTCTTATACTGAATATAACAAATAGGTGATAGATTTTCTTATAGGAGTTATCTTGCCAATATCTGGTAGCTTGTGTCTTAAAAATATGGGTTCTACAGGCCTCTTCTGCTTTGCAGTTTAGTTATAAATTCAGGGAAATGGTGTCTTATCAGCTGAGGTCCTCCCAAACAGACCATTAATCTTCCTAGTTTCCTGTAACCTGTAAACCTGCACTTTCACTTGGCTCCCACTCCCTTACCATTAGCCATTTATGTCAGAAATTAACAATCTTATTTAATGGGGCACCTACATTTAAAGCTTCTGTGTATCCAACAAAATCTGACTAAAACATCAGGCAGACAAGTTTAATGAGATCAAGTGGGCTCTAGAGAGCCAACTTAGCCATCCCAGTAGTTTTTGCAAGAAGCCAGGTGGTGTTGCAGTGGAGCTATTGTGCTGAAAAAAGATTTGAATAAGAAAGCACACTAGTAAAAGGCTAGCCATCATACTGTAGTGGGAAAAGTCAGTAACTAATGACTTGTTTTTAAACAGATTAAAATTGTTTGTCTAGCATCAATGAAGCTGGCAAAAAATGTGTCATGAGAATGAGAAGCTCCTGAGTCTGAAAAGGAAGTGGAAGTTTATAGGGAGAAGATGGGTGATGGGCAGCGGTTATGGAGAGATTTTCTGGGACTAGATTCGTGGCTAAATGGAAAAAAGAGCATGAATGAAACAAAACCAGGAAGAAGTAAAGCACAGTGGATTTAACTGCAACAGAACCAACATGGCCATTCTGCAGGTGCTCTTGGGGAAGGGGGAAGATTGAAGAGCTTCTTTATAAGGCTTGTCATGATGCACATTGCAGAGGCCAGCTCTCTGCAGGCATCCTTCACACCCTACCCCCCCGGCCCCAGTTCAGCGGGGTTCGAGAGACGCATAGCAGAGGAGGGTCAGGTGGATCTGAAATCATGCTTCTCCACTGTCCTCACTAAACATGATGAGAAACTGGCAGCAGAGCTCCTCTACTACATGATGTGGATCTCTTCCCTGACCAAACTCCATACAACTCCCTACCTCACATCCAGCTGCTGAGATTTTGGGTGTCAGAGAAAGCAACAGGATTTAGCTCCAAGACAGTTGAGATGAAAAGGAAAAAATATCAGAGAGAAGAGAATTTATTGATGTGGTGTATTGTGCTGCAGGATCCCTTCCAGAGCATGTGCTACTGCTTCAACAGCATATCATGTGGTAACAGCCTTCAAGGCATTGACTACTGGCTGTGGGATGCTGATGTAGACACCTAATCAAAGTAAGATCTCCAAACAATCAGTTTTTTTTATATGAAAAAAAAAATTCAGGGTTAGACAGTAAAATACCTTCTCAGTGTGGATGATGATAAATCTAAATGCCACAGTTTATTTAAGGTCTCAGTCAGGGTAGGATAAAATTCATAACTCTTTGTCTTTGCCTGTCTGACCTCATTCCACTTCCTGTTTTTGAATTCCTTTGCTGCCGTATGAACTTCTAAAGGTTTGAAATCTAGAAGCCTCTGTTAATTGGCTGAGCCTTAGTTGGGGGGGGGGGGAAGGGGAGGGCAACAAGGCTTTATAAAGCTGTGAGTCAGCAACCAGGGAGCTTGCGAACAGGAGCAGCAAACAGGGAGTTTAGAGGGGGAGGTTAGAGGGCGCTAGTTTCTTCTGACTTTCTTTAAACATAACTTTTATAATAATCTATATTCCAGACATTTAATAAGAAGCCCAGTTTATAATTAAACTTATTCATAAGAAAAATGGAGACAGAAGCCCAGCAGCAGAGTGGGGGCTATCCTGTTTATTGCGTCGAGTGTCACATGTATGATTACCTGCCCTGTTGGCAGGTGGCATATGTGTGCATCCGTTGCAAGGAGCTCCTTACCCTCAGAGACCGAGTTCGAGCTTTGGAGGCCAGGGTGGCTGAACTGGAGGAGCTAAGGGAGTCAGAGAGCTATGTTGATGAGACTTTCTGGGACATTGTCGTACTGTCCCACCTCCAGTCTGAGAGCCCCAGTGTTCTTAAGGAAGATGAAAGTCTCAAGGGAACAGAGCATTCAATGGGAGCAGAGGGAAACCATCCTGTAGTTGGGACCCTCCTTCCAAAGGATGTTGCGGTATCCTCTCGCACTGAGGATACCTCTGAGGGGGAGGGAACGCCAGTTGTTAGTAAGAGGCAGGTGTTAGTAGTGGGTGATTTGATCGTTAGAAACATAGATAGTTGGGTTTGTGATGACTGGGAGAACCGTATGGTCACTTGCCTGCCTGGTGCAAAGGTTGCTGGTCTCTCGAGGCATCTAGATAGACTTATGTGTAGTGCTGGGGAGGAGCTGGTGGTCGTGGTACATGTAGGTACCAATGACGTAGGGAAGGGTAGGAGAGATGTCCTGGAGGCCAAATTTAGGTTGCTAGGAAAGAGACTGAAATCCAGGACCTCTACGGTGGCATTCTCGGAAATGCTTCCAGTTCCACATGCAGGGCTAGGTAAGCAGGCAGAGCTTCAGAGTCTCAATGAGTGGATGAGACAATGGTGTAGGGAAGAGGGGGTTTAGATTTATTAGGAACTGGGGACACTTTTGGGAGAGGGGGAGCCTATACAGGAAGGATGGGCTCCACCAGGGTGGAACCAGACTGCTGGCACTAAACATTAAAAAGGCCATAGGGCAGTTTTTAAACTAAGAGATGGGGGAAAGCCGATTGGTGCCGAGAAGCACATAAATCGGATGGAGACTTCTCTTAGAGGAGAATCCATTGATAGAGATTCTCTAAGTGGTAGTCAGAAAGAGAGGAGGGGAGAGGACAAACCATGGGCCAGAGCAGACAAACAACCGCATATAAAGGAATCCAATGCATCAGAGAAGGGCAGACAAATAAACAGTGGCAAATTTTAAAAGTGCTTCTACACAAATGCAAGGAGTCTGACTAATAAGATGGGTGAATTAGAGTACCTCATATTAAAGGAGGAGATTGACATAATAGGTATCACTGAAACCTGGTGGAATGAGGAAAATCTGTGGGATACAATTATACTGGGATATAAAATATATCGGAAGGATAGAGCAGGCCGTGTGGGTGGCGGAGTGGCACTGTATGTGAAAGATAATGTAGAATCAAATGAAATAAAAATATTAAATGAATCAACATGTTCAATAGAATCGCTATGGATAGTAATTCCATGCTCCAATAATAAGACTTTAGCAGTAGGGATATATTATCGACCACCTGACCAGGACAGGGATACTGATATTGAAATAGTGAGGGAGATTAGAGAGGCTGCCAAAATAAAGAACTCTATAATAATGGGGGATTTTAATTATCTCCATATTGACTGGGTACATGTCACCTCAGGAAGAGAAGCAGAGATAAAATTTCTCAATGGCTTAAATGACTGCTTCTTGGAGCAGCTGGTACAGGAACCCACAAGGGGAGAGGCAATTCTCGATTTAGTCCTGAGTGGAGCGCAGGATCAGGTCTAGGAGATAACTATTACAGGACCGCTTGGGAATAGTGACCATAATATAATAACATTTAACATTCCTGGGGTGGGAAGAACACCTCAGCAGTCCAGCACTCTGGCATTTAATTTCAAAAAGGGGAATTACACAAAAATGAGGAGGTTAGTTAAACAGAAATTAAAAGGCACAGTGACTAGAGCCAAATCCCTGCAAGCTGCATGGAAACTTTTTAAAGACACCATAATAGAGGCCCAACTTAAATGTATACCCCAAATTAAAAAACATAGTAAGAGACCTAAAAAAGAGTCACCGTGGCTTAACCACCATGTAAAAGAAGCAGTGAGGGACAAAAAGGCATCTTTCAAGAAGTGGAAGTCCAATCCTAGTGAGATAAATAGAAAGGAACATAAACACTGTCAAATCAAGTGTAAAAATGTAATAAGAAAAGCAAAAAAAGATTTTGAGGAACAGCGAGCCAAAAACTCAAAAAACATTTTGTTATTTCTTTTTAAGTACATTAGAAGCAGGAAGCTTGCTAAAAAACCAGTGGGTCCCCTAAATGATCGAGTTATAAAAGGAGCAATCAAGGAGGATAAAGCCGTTGCGGAGAAACTAAATGATTTCTTTGCTTCAGTCTTCACGGCTGAGGACATTAGGGAGATTCCCAAATCTGCACCATCCTTTGTGGGTGATGAATCTCAGGAGCTGTCCTGGATTGAAGAGTCATTAGAGGACGTTTTGGAACAAATAGAAAAACTTAATGTAAACAAATCACCGGGACTGGATGGCATTCATCCAAGGGTTCTAAAAGAACTCAAATGGGAAATTGCTGAACTGTTATCTGTGGTGTGTAACCTATCCTTTAAATCGGCTTCCTTACCTAATGACTGGAAGGTAGCTAACGTGACACCAATATTTAAAAAGGGCTCTAGAGGCAATCCTGGCAATTACAGACCGGTAAGTCTAACTTCAGTACCGGGCAAATTAGTCGAAACAATAGTAAAGAATAAAATTGTCAGGCATGTAGAAGAACATAATTTGTTGGACAAAAGTCAACATGGTTTCTGTAAAGGGAAATCATGTCTTACTAATCTATTTGAGTTCTTTGAAGGGGTTAACAAACATGCAGACAAGGGGGATCCAGTAGATATAGTATGCTTGGATTTTCAGAAAGCCTTTGACAAGGTCTCTCACCAAAGGCTCTTGTGTAAATTACATTGCCATGGGATAAAAGGGAAGGTCCTTTCATGGACTGAGAACTGGTTAAAAGACAGGAAACAAAGGGTAGGAATAAATGGTAAATTTTCAGAATGGAGAGGGGTAACTAGTGGTGTCCCCCAAGGGTCAGTCCTGGGACCAATCCTGTTCAACTTATTCATAAATGATCTGGAGAAAGGGGTAAGCAGTGAGGTGGTAAAGTTTGCGGATGATACTAAACAGTTTAAGATAGTCAAGACAGAAGCAGACTGTGAAGAACTTCAAAAAAGATCTCACCAAACTGAGTGATTGGGCAACAAAATGGCACATGAAATTTAATGTGGATAAGTGTAAAGTAATGCACATCGGGAAAAATAACCCCAACTAGATGTACAGTATGATAGGGGCTAATTTGGCTACGACAAATCAGGAAAGAGATCTTGGAGTTATCGTGGATAGTTCTCTGAAAACTTCTACACAGTGTGCAGTGGCAGTCAAAAAGGCAAATAGGATGTTAGGAATTATTAAGAAAGGGATAGAAAATAAGACACAGAATATCTTACTGCCCCTGTATAAAACTATGGTATGCCCACATCTTGAATACTGTGTATAGATGTGGTCTCCTCACTTCAAAAAAGATATTTTGGCCTTGGAAAGGGTTCAGAAAAGGGCAACTAAAATGATTAGGGGTTTGGAACGGGTCCCATATGAAGAGAGGTTAAAGAGACTGGGACTTTTCAGTTTAGAAAAGAGGAGACTGAGGGGGGATACGTTAGAGGTATATAAAATCATGAGTGGTATAGAGAGGGTGAATAAAGAAAAGTTATTTATTAGTTCCCATAATAGAAGAGCTAGAGGACACCAAATGAAATTAATGGGTAGCAGGTTTAAAACTAATAAAAGAAAGTTCTTCTTCACACACCGTGTAGTCAACCTGTGGAACTCCTTGCCAGAGGAGGCTGTGAAGGCTAGGACTATAACAGATTTTAAAGAGATGCTAGATAATTTCATGGAGGTTAGGTCCATAAAAGGCTATTATTCAGGGAATAGAAATGGTGTCCCTGGCCTCTGTTTGTCAGAGGCTGGAGAAGGATGGCAGGAGACAAATTGCTTGATCATTGTCTTCGGTCCATCCCCTCTGGTGCACCTGGTGCTGGCCACTGTCAGCATCATTCTACTGGGCTAGATGGACCTTTGGTCTGACCCAGTACGGCCATTCTTATGTTCTAACTCTTGCATATTGGACATTTAAACGGACATTAGAGCACAGGGTAACCCAGATCAGCAAGAGTTTCAGAATATTTTAAAATGCCTTTTCCGATATTGTACTGTAACAACCATTCGAATTGTGAAGTTCATTGCAGTGCAAAAATGCTTGGAAATTTTGCTGAAACCTGAACATTTTTTCTGTTCACATAGTCAGTGGCTGTTTTCAGCTATATAGGAACTTTTGTTGTGGGCAAGTCACCTGGCAGGACACGCCCTTATTCACCATCTGAAGGCTGACCCAATTGAAACTCAGCAAGGAGGAGGGTATAAATATGGGAACCCAGAGAAAGACTGGGTTCCCAACTCAGCAGCTGAATTGTGTTCACTGGTATCCACTGTGAGGTGTGCATGTCTTCAAAAATTTTACAAATCTTTTTTGGATCCAGAGATGATGTGTTCTCTGTCTTACTGGTTGCCAGAGAAGGGTATTTGAAGTTACCGCTCGTTGTGAGAGTTTGACTGGAGGAGTTGGAGGAGACTGTAGAACTTCCAACTCGTTCTAGCTATAAGAAGTTTTACATATATACATTTTGAATTGAAAAAAGGGCTGAGGACTCCCACTGTGAGAGAGTTGGAGTGAGGTGCATACATACCTGTATGCACATAAATGGGTCAGACCAAAGGTCCATCTAGCCCAATATTTGGTCATCTGACCAGAGGCCAATGCCAGGGGCCTCAGAGGGAATGAACAGAACAGGTAATCATCAAGTGGTCCTTCACCCATTCCCAGCTTCTGGCAAACACGGGCTAAGGACACCATACAAGGCATATGTTCCCACAGTATTTTATAATAGTAACAAATATGGAAGTTTGTGGGAGAAACACCAAAGGGTTATCACAAAACAGTTGTTTATGAGAAATATTCACAGGCATTTCAACTAATTCTTCCTATTAGTCAATATGGTGTCAGTCTTCACTGACAGCACAGCCTCAATAGTCTATATCAATAAGCAAGGATGGGCATGTATGTTGGCTCTATGCCAAGAGATGCTCCATCTCCAGGACTTTTGCATCAGCCAGGACATCCATCTGGAAGTGAATCACCTCCCTGGAGAGAAAAATGCCCTAGCAGATCACCTCAGCAGGAACTCTCACCACAAGAGGTTGCTCCGCCCAGGCAGTCTTCATTAGGGGAAGACAATACTCCAGGACCTCTTTTCCACCACACAGAACAGAAAGTATGGTCAGTTTTGCTCCCAGCAAGAGCTGGGTAGGGGCTCAGTCCCCAGTGGCCTCCATTTGTAATGATCCAAGGGTCTGATCTATGCATTTCTGCTGATCTCTCTATTCACTTGGGTCCTGGTGTAGATCGAGAGACAAAGCCCAGGTTACCATGATCACCCCAAGTGACCTCACCAGCACTGATGGGCATGTTCATGAGCATGACACTGCTCTCCTTGTCTCCTTTCCAACCAACCAGACCTGCTGATGTAGGACCATGGGTGGCTCTTAGACCCAAACCTCATGTCCCTGCACCTCTCAGTGTTGATGCTCTGTGGTTGATTCAGTAGGAACACGCTTGTTCAGCAGAGCTCCAGCAGCTGCTTCTGGGAAACAGCCATCCATGAGGCCAATTTACCTGGCCAATTGGATAACGTTCTTTGACTGGAGAGTTCATTGGAGCGTGATTTATAGCTGCTGCTCAGAAACCTATGTCTTACTAACTCATCACTAAGCAGGCCAAAGACAATGTTGAATTTTGCAGAGCTGTCTTACAATCCATGCAGCTGTGAACTCTTATCCACCTCCATGGGTACTGCTTAGTGGTCACCTAACATGGAATGGATATGAGCAATCACTCAAAAAAAAGACAAGTACCTGTTCCACAACTGGTGTTCTTTGTGATGTGTTGCTCACATCCATTCCATGACCCACCCTCTTTCCCCAATGTTGGGGTTTCCAGCAAGAAGAAATTGAGGATAGGGGGAGCGGGTGGCACACCTCATCTCTTGCCATAAGGGTGAAACTCTAGGGGTTGCCAAAGTCATTCCCCTATGGATACTGCTGAGGGGAAAAACTTCCAGCACCAATGTGTATGGTGAGTGCACACACCTAATATAGAATGGCCGTGAGCAACGCATCTCGAACACCAATGACAGCATAGGTAACTGTCTTTTTTCAAGCGAAACCAGGGAGGCAAACTGATTTTCTGCATGTTTTCCCTGACTCCATTTATTGCTTGGTAGACAATCCGTCCAGAGGCTGTTGGGGGGCGAGAGGGGTGGGCAGTCTGCTTATTCACCCTCCAGGCAAATAGATGAGCCAAAAATTTCCATTTTGGTTCTCCCCCAAATGGAATTCTCTGACTTTTTCCTTCCCATGAAAAATGTTGGGTTTTTATTCCATTAAAAAAAAACTTAACACTTTTCATTGAAAGAAAAATGCTGTTTCCACACAGCTCTATAGATTCAACCTCCCAAATCTGTGACTCTCTGGAAGGAAAAGTGAGAGAATTCCATTTGGGGGAGAACCTAAATGGTGATTTCCAATATGTATATTTATTACTACCATAAACTTTGTGCCTCTAGCTGAAAGCATAGTTCCCTCCTCATTCATGTCAACAGTGGGGAAAGTTTTCTGTGGTGAACGTGAAAGTGAAGTTGATACCACTGTATAAGTATTTAGCTTCAGCTTCATGGATCACCAACTGAGGGACTGAAATTTGAGTTTATCCCATAAACTAAAATTAATTTAGTCACTGATTTCATTTAAACCTATATATAAAGGGTTAACAATATTGGGCAAGCAGCTAGATGAATCCCAGTAATTGTGACTCTATATGACTTTGTGTATAGGGATTTTTATGGTGGGAGATGGGGACTTTGTATAGAGGATACCATTTACCAGCTCAGCTACAGTATATGCAAAGTTGATTTTTTGGACCATGCTTCTTGTAGAGTTTGCTCTTTGATACATATAGATGTCCAGACAAAAGAAAGAAGTGAAAGATGTATTCCATGATGAATTAACTGCTTTGTATTTTCTGACAGAAAGCATATGTTACTTTCAGTTGAAAAATAAATGAATATTGGTACAATTATAATTTTATTATCCAAGGTATAATTTATAACACAGATTGGTCATTTACCCTGTGTAGGTATATACATGGCTTATAAGCTTAGCAATAAAAATATAGAAATGTGTGAAGTTCTTTTAGCAAAGCAAAGTAAAAATTAAATAGAAAAATTCTCAGCATATTTTTATTCTTTCTGCATTAGAATGATATTCTGTTGAGATTGGTTTGTACTTTTTATTTAAAAGCTTCCAGAAGTTTAGTTTTATGAACTTAGTGCTCCAAATAAACAGGTCAAGGAATTTGTGAACATGCTGATCTTTTAAACAATAAGGGGTTCAAATGAGCCATTACTTAAATGGCTGCAGCTCCATCTACTTAACTAGAATTGTGACCGCTAACATCCATGGCTGGATTTCACCTGAAATTCACTCATAATAAAAAAGTGACCGATTACATGAAAGCAGCAGATTGCCTCTCTGTATTCTATATCCTCTCTATTTACCCTTAATAACAAAAACCCATTTATGCTCTGTTTTTTTTAAACTGCTCGCCTTATAGAAATCCACACAGATTTAGGTGGGGGAGCAGGATTCCATTTTGGTTCATGCACCATCAAAAGAGCTAACTAAAATCCAATAACATATTTTTCACCTTGATATGAATAGCCTTCAGGTGAATTGTGCAATAACAGCAAGTATAAAGGTCACTTCAATTATAAGAAAGCAGAAAATGCCAAGATAAAGTGAATTTTACCTGCCAATGGTAATTGTCAATTTTTTAGTGGCAGTTATTTGATAATATTCCTGAATTGTGTTAGGATTATTGCTGGTAATGCAGAAACCATAAAAACATAGCATGACTCTTAGATCACTGGTTGAGTTTGCAGGGCTGAGAGTTAGAGAAAATATTTTTCTACTTGTAAACTGTAAATTGAATAGATCTAATATGGGGCTTTTGAAAGACAATAGTCTCAGAACAGTGCAATATAATTTTTATAGAATCACTAGTCTGAGTGGAACGGTATATCATTCTTCTGTTGCAGACTGTGACATACTTTCCCCCTGGAACTGCCAGCACCTGTTCAGCATAACACCCTGCTTTGCTGGTGATGTCACATGCAGCTCTGACTGATTGGAGAATGGAATCTATCTGCGGGTCAAAGGTATGGTCCATTCTTTTCCAGTAGTTCCATCAACTGCTAAGGTTCTTTACATTCATTTTTCTACCCAGTAAGACATACAAGTAAAATATTAATTTTGCTTTGGTCACAGCCACTGATATCTTACAGGCAAGCTCCATTCTCCATTGCTACTCAGTGGTGATACTGCCAGAGGGATGTATGCTGGAGTGTCACCACTGTGTTACAGCTGAGGGGACAATTCATGGACCTCAAAATAAATTAAAAAAGGAAAAGGAATGTCTAAAATACTGCCCTGACTTCCAGGCTGTCAGGAAAATTGGAAATTCAGGCACTAGATTCTCCACTTGGCTACATCAGTTTTACATGGTTGTAACTCCATATAGTAAAAGAGTGGAGACCGAGGTCTAAAGAAAGGATTATTACATTTGGAGAGAACATTGTTTTTGGTAGTTTTATAGATTGTTTAAGTAGCAGCAGAAATATCAAATTAAGAGTAATCAGCATGGTGCACCCACTAGTGGTTACAATGTAAAATACACATTATAATTGTAATGGTTCAAAGCTATCAAGTATTCATGTGATAGTGCCTAGAAACACACATTACTGGTGTTATCTTTGTCTCCCCTCCCTGTTTCTATCTTCTTGGTTGTTATGTCTTGGCTTTGTTATGTATCTGTAAGCAGTTTTGGGCAAGAAATGTGCCTTTCGTAGACCACCTGCCATATACAATATACAAATGTGTATTTGTAGACCACCTGCCATAATGAGCTGGCAGGACTTGGGGAGAATGATGGGGGTGATTGATAGAAATGAAAAATGAGAGCTGGTTAAACTAGGGAAAGACACATGGTGAGAGAGCCAAGTGTAGGAGAACTCTGCTCTTGGACTATGGGGGACCACAGGAAAGTATGAGAGTACAGGACTTCATTGTTGGTGTGTGTATGTGCATTTTTGATGGGGTCCCCATATTTTAATAAATGAAAGCCCTATTTCATCTTGACAATTCAGTGAGTACAGGGGCTTTCTCTGGCATGGACTTCATCATTCTGTTGTCTATAGATTTTATATTGTACTGGATTTTTCCTAGGAGTTTAATTATTCTAGCATTTCCTCATCCCTGTCCTAATATATAATCAAGATCTCATGAATTCATGTGTTCAGAAGTTGTGTGTGTGTGTGTGTGTGTGTGTGTGTGTGTGTGTGTGTGTGTGTGTAAACTTCACAGCTAGTGTTTTTTCTTCATACATTTTTCCAAGGATGTGGTTTCGGGTTACTAGTTGTATTATATTTTATTTGCTAATATGGTGCTACAAGTGAAGTGTCAAAATACAGTGTATTGAATAAGAGATGCTGTGTATTTACAATAGCTAGTTCTTTCCATTTTCTTGTTTACTGATAAATTAGGTTTTACTGTCTATTAGAAGGGACTATGTTGGCTTGAATAGGAATTGCTCCATTAAAAATTTTGGCAGCACACAAGCCAATTAACCTAGGGCTGGATTCAAAGGTGATATAAATGGTATTGTAAGTGACATGTTGGTAAGTATGCATAAATGAAAAACTGAGGCCAGGGATAAAAGAATGATGTCATATCAAATAAGGCAACCAACAGGAAGGTATAGTAAATAGGGGGCCCAACTGATCTTGATTTGTTGTTGGTTGCTTTTTCCATCTTCTGCTTTCTTGTGGTGTAGGTCACACCAACCTTATTACATATGCCTAACACCCGCAATGCCATTCCTTCTGAATTTGGCCTCCTGAGAATGGTTCTGCCATCCACTACTTCATGGAAGAGAATTTATTTATTATTGAGTACCGTATTTTTGTTAATGAAGACACATGAGAGTCCACCCTTATTGTGGAGAATTGCAAAGGAAAATGTTACATTTGGTGTCTGACTTGTGGAACTAATTTGACTACCTCCATTTGCTCTTATGATGAGGGAAAATGTGAGGAATTGTAGGTACCCTTCTTCAAGATGCTTCATTTTTACTTTCTCTCTGTGTTGCTGCACTGTGATTAAATTATAGGAGTGAAATCCTGTCCACATTGAAGTTAATGGGAGTTTTGTCTTTGACTTTGCTGGGGATTAGGATTTTGACTTAAGAATCTTCTGGTTTCTACCAATGGAGCTTTTTCCTTTAGCTCAACAAAGGAGATCTCCTCAGACTTAAATTCTTATGTCACCACCAATTCCGCTTTTTCAATAATTCTCTAAGACTGAAGTTTGCAGGTAATTGTTTCAGAGTTCTACACTCGGATAGAAAAACATACATATAGAAATCTTTGATGGTCCCAATCTTGTTAGAGGAAAGTGTAGGCTTAATATTGTGGCATACATATATCCTGATGGAAGGGGTGGGGAGAGAGAGGACAGTGGGGCTATGTCTACACTGCAACACTATTTCGGGATACCGGAGTATCCCAAAATAGCTATCCCACATCTTAACAGCAAGCCCATTATTTCGGGCTCGCTATGCCGATGTCCCTACAAACCTCATTCCATGAGGTGTAAGGGACATTTTGGAATAGTGGGTTATTTCGAAATTTGGCATGGTCTAGACGGTGCCAAATTATGAATTAAGCTATTTTGAAATGAGATTGAAATAAGATACGCAATTTGCATAGCTCAAATTGCGTATCTTATTTCAAACTACAGTGCAGTATAGATGTAGCCTGGAATAGTTTTCGAAAGAAAATGGTGGATCTCCTTTTCCTAGAGCATTTTAAAATTGAACTGGTATCTGAGAGCTAGAAATGCACAGTCAGGAACAATCTGGAACTTCCAGAGGAAACACTAAATCGCCTAATATGTCGTCTTCTGTTTCGAAGATTCTGAACTCTCTTCTTCACTGAACTGTGGAATTTTTCTCGAGACATTTGGTTTACTAAAGCCTTTCTTTTCTGGATTGGTAGGTGTTGGTTTATTCTCAGTAGTTACCCTACCTTTAAAAAATAGTGGGTATTGGACCTCATCACCATTACATTTGTTGCACATATGACATTCTGGACCTATAAAACATCCTATAAAAAGGTATTAATATTCACACCAGTGCATCATTTCTCTTTTCCATCTGCTGAGTTTCTGGTTGAGCCTACAGAATTTTATGGTCAGAAACATTAATTCTTCTCTAAATGATACCCTCATATATCATTCCTGTCCACACAATGTTTCGTTAGTCACAAAGGTTGATATTTAGGTTTTGTATCAGACCCTGTAAAGGGTCCCCAGTCAGCAGGTGGGGCACCGCTGACTTCCTAGAGTGCCCACAAACCCGTGAGGCCTGCCTCAGCCTTGCTATTGGCCAAGCGACAGTTTGTGAGGCTGAGGCCTGGGTCAGGGCGGGTGGACAGACAGGCAGTTAACACAAATAGTCAATAGTTCACAGTTTAAGGAGCAGCCCTGGGTCAGGATGACAAGTGTCTATTACCAGTAGTTCAGCGGTTAAAGCTCCGGTCGGGTCCCAGCCGGGCAGGGGTCGGGTCTCCGCACTTCAAAAGAGCTGACAAGCGCAGGGGTTTTTGTCCCAAAGGGAGGGGTGGCAGGGGGGGACACAGATCCACCCACTCCACTGTGTCCTGGGCCAGGGCCCTGATAGTGGTGGCCTTGCAGCCACTAGGTTGGCAGGGATCCAGACCATTACACACCAACAAGGTCGAGGATCAGCAGGGGTCTAGGCCACGATGTGCTGCCCACCCGACCTCCATGTCCTCATTGCCCCAAGGTCGACTATCCCTGGGCCGCTTTCCAACCCCCCCGTGGGCCTACCAGATTCTAGCAATGCTCCAGAGGGTCTTTGGGCAACAGAGGGTCTGGCAGGGGTCCAGGTGGGCCAGCCCAGTTGTCGAGGCCTGGCAAGGGTCCCGGAGGGGTTGGCATGGGTTCAGGTGGTGGCCGGTGTCTCAGTAGTCCGGGCCAGGGTTCCGGGGCTGGCAGGGGTCTGGGTGGCCCAACCCAGTCCTCTGGCCGGGAGCAGCCAGGAAGAGCCCAGCTCTTTGTTGCAGGAGCCGGGGCCAGGCATCTTCTTGGCTCGGCTGCCCGGCTCTAACTGAGCCTGTGGCTCTTATAGTCCTAGACCCGTCCTCTGGCTTCCTATCGGCAGGGCTAGGTGCAGCTGGACCTGTCCACCAAGGAGTCGTAGCGGGCGCTTCCTCTTCCGGGTCAGTGGGTGGCCATGTTGCTGTCTCAGGATCATTACAGACCCTTATTTATTTTTTATTTCAGTCTGCCTGAGTGTTACTCACCTAGTTAGATGTACTCATTCCATGGTTTTTGGTGTAATATGTGGTGCTTTCTCTTCTGAATTAAAAAAAAAATCTAGGTAGTCTTCAGTTCCATTGGACTATTTTGTGCCTCTAAAACTTAGGCCTGAATATATTTCCCATGTTGTATGGGGAGTCCTTAATAGCCTCTCTGAGCTGCGCTCCATGAGAAGTATCCTTTATGACATGTCTGTAGCTGCTCTTTTCTTTGAACATATTCCTGTTCTCCTTTCACAGAAGGCTGGGATAGCATTATGGTGCTCCTCTTTTAGTCGTGCTACTTCCCATCCTCTTGTTTTTCTTCTATACACCAGCCAATCATACTTTCATACTTTTAAATCCCTCTTGAGTCCTTGTAACCATGCCTCACCTTGTCCTTTTTAGTTAGTTCATATTAAAAAAAATAAAAACAGTTTTCTCTTGGAGAAAACAAGATATTTGCCAACCATGCATGTGTTGTGATGTGCTTCTGTATCCATTCTCTCTGCTCCTTAGTCTGTTAATTTGTCTCCTCAGATGTTTAACATCTTTAGGACAGATCTGGTATTCATACAGGGCTATGTAAATTCTAACCAAAAAGCTTAGTTTAAACCCAATTCTTTGCGTTACTTTGTGCTACTTTGAATCAATATTAATCCTTTGTTTTGTTACTTAAAATTGCCAATGTGTCACTTATTCATCTGAAGAGTTGCTGCAAATAAGACCCCAGAGTTCACACCTTCTCAGTTGGCTTAGATTGTCAAAAAAATGGAAGTGTTCCTGAGGTAGATAAACATAAACTAATTTGCAAAAGATTTTATTTAAATAAATATATTTCAATACAAGCTTCCACAATCATAAGAATATTCTGTTGGGGGTGGTGGTGAACCGTTCAGTGCAAATTGTAACTCAGATAACATAATACATTTGGATCGTCTTTCTGATTAATACAAAAGACTTGGCAAGTTGCACAATGTTCATTTTTAATTAAACATTTTATCATTGTGCAGCCTTGTATTGACATTCTTCATAATAGAGCTGATAAGATCTTGACCTAGTCTTCAGTAAAGTAACATATAGCTCAATATTCCGGCATTCACTGTTCCCTTTAGAATTAAACACATGGTTTTCTGATTTTAATTTAAAATCTGTTGTGCTTTTATCCCCATTTATTTGTTTTACCTTCTCTGTCTTTATATCCTTGTTTGATTTATTTCCATTTCAGATTCTGTGGACCCCTATTTCTATTTATTTGGCTGTTTATGGTACCAAAGCCATCTGGACTCAATTCCTCTCTATTATTCTAGAATTCTTGCCTTTTCTTCTCTATTAAAAATAACCATCAACAACAAATAAAACATGCTCCAAACAATAACAAAAAAAACCCTAAACCACAAAACAGTAGCTTATCCTCTAACCTTGCTTCATATGGTACCTATTAAATCCAAATTTGATTTGTTAAACTAGTTTGACTCATTTCTGCCTTGTGAAATTTCTTGAGAAGCTTCATGAAAATATGAGTATGAAAATGTTGCAAATGATGCACTGGAAAGCTTTTCCACCTCCAGCGACTGAAAAATGTTCTAGTGCATAGAGTTGCCAAGTGTCTTGCAACTTCCATGACAATTGCCTGGTTAGTTGTCCTTTTTCTCATACTTGCTCACACATCCATCTGAGCTGTGGAAAGGGTGCAGACATTTTCCTGCAGTGTTGCCCTTTGGCTGCTGAAGGGGTCAGCTGAGCCAGTAGAAGTTAAAGAAGGAGATGGTGAGTGAAGAAGAAGGTGGCAGTGGAGTCAGATACACAAGGCAATGGGATGATACCAGCCTGAACAACAGAACAACAACAGAACCTTCTCAGCTCCAGCTCATCTAACATTTCCTTTTCCTCAGTTGCTCCAGCACCCAACTATGCCTCAGGAATCCATCCCCAATGAGAGCTACCTCTTCCCACAGGAAGACCATTAATTCCAAGCAGTCTGAGCACCCACCAACCCCCCCTCAGAGTCCACTAACAACTATCAGTCTCAGCACTCAAATATCTCCCATCAATACTGTACTCCCCAACAACCCTATGTACCTTCCCAGTATCCCCCTCACTCCCAACAGTACCAACAGCTTCAGCAACCAACCTCCCAACTACCCCAGAGTTTCCCCTTCATTCCCCTTCCCACTTCGTTATCCCCAGACATTTCTGAGCATCCTCCAGCCCACCTACCTACCCACCCCAACCTAAGCTGTGAAGTTTCCTTCTGTCCTACCACCATTATTCGTTGGGGGAGGGGTGCATTGCCTTGAAGTAATTTTAAACATAATGAGTTAATTTGCAAATATTTTGCCTAAACTCTCATATATACTACAGAAGAAAACTTGGCAGCTCCAAAAATGCTATAGAGATGCTGCAACAGGTACATTAATCCCTCTCATTCCAGGCATATTCCATGCCAGCATGGCTCCTGATGTGTGGTGTGGTGTGGTTCTCTAGCTGACCCTGAGTAATCACATAGCACCTGTGAGTGTTTAATAAATATCCATGTGTCTTACATAGGACTTGTAAATTTAAAACACTTCATTTTTGTCCTCAGTTTCTTATTTAAATAGGAAGATAAATTACAGTAAAATTTGTTGGCAACTTGTCCAAAGCATCTCTGTTCATATCTTCTTGGGGTGCTAGACTGTGTGAGGACTTTGAAGATAACACAGTGAATTCCCTGGAAGAGGAGTACTTTGTGCTTTGTTAGAGCAGTTCTCTCTGGTACAAGTCATGACCAGCTTAGACAGAGGAGGCATTCACTCCAGTAAAAACAGAAAATGGAAAAGGGGTGAAGTTAGGGGTAGCCAGTCCTCAGCACTGTCAGGACCACGGCATGCTTCCCCTCCCCCCCACCCCCCTCCTGCGGCCCTAGTACCACGTGGAGTGCAGAGGGAGGGATCTTGGTTTTCCAGAAGATGTTAGTTGTTATGCCCATAGAACCTTATCCAGTATAAATAAGTTCATGAGTTTTCATGAATAAAACCCACTTCTTCAGAGAAGCTTGAGTAGAGAAAAAGGTGAGTTAGCATCAAGAGGATATCAATATGCAAATATTAATACTAAGAAATATTCATGAGAATAATTTTAAGAGAAGTGCCATGTACAGCAGGTTCCTCAGACAACTACAAATGTTTGTGGAGAATTTGCAAGCAAAAAAAAAAAAAAAAAGGGTGGGGGGGTGGGGGATGGGATGCAGTATATTCTGATTACCGGTAAGTAGCCAATCACATTTGCAAATAACAAATAGTGATTGTTTCCAGTTTAAAATTTGTCACAGGGTCAAATATGTTTGCACACACTGCTCCCTGAGGAACTGTAACTAAGTAATAAAAAACATGATCTATTTTCAGGTGTCTTATGAACAGATACAGAGGTTAAATTCGTTATCTATATTATGAACAATTTAAGCACCTCTAAGTTTAAAGTGTGTAAAAATCAGGATTATAATGGAAACAGCTTCTCAACCTACTTAGTGGTCACCCTGAGCAACTGCTACAATGTATCCTACTGATTTGCTATTAATCTACTATACGTTTTAGACACTTAGTCTGTCTGTCTGTGCGTCCATCTGTTTGTGAATCGGTAAGAGTTAAGACTACCAAAATTGGTGTGCATATTACCATAACTTAAAGCAAGGTCAGGGTTTGGTGGTGCCAGGACAATGGGATGTGCCTGGAATTCAATTGTTTCTCATAAACTGGAAAGGAATGGGTCTGATAGGAAGGACAGTTGTACTGTAGATTGACTACAGGGGGGTATCTAGGAGCCAGAGATGGGGACTGGGACAACTATAACCCCATTGGGCCAGCAAGGGGCAGAGGGAGAGAAACAGCCATCTGTCTTCTGTATATTTCAGAGAGTTTGTCTGTGTGTGTGTCCCCAGCCTGCTTTTCTCTCTGTCTACTGCTACTGCTTCCTTTTTGCGTACTTCTGATTCCAAGTGAAGCATGTGAGGCACCACTCATTCGGCTGTGCCACAGAGAGGTACTACTCACCTGGCCCCGAGTTGCTTGGTGAGAGAGGACTGGAGCTGTCCTCTCTCCCTGGGGCAGCCTGCATATTGAACCCCTCATCCCCCACCCCAGAACAATGATTTAAATGAAGAAAAACAACTTATTTAAAAGCTTCAGAGGGGTAGCCAAGTGAGTCTGTAACAGGAAAAACTTAAAAAACAACAAATAGTCTAGTAGCACCTTAAAGACTAACAAAACATGTAGATGGTATCATGAGCTTTCATGGGCACAACCCATGCTCATGATACCATCTACATGTTTTGTTAGTCTTTAAGGTGCTACTAGACTATTTGCTATTTTTTAAGATTTTTTTTAAACTTATTTAAGTTAAGGACCCAAGCAACACCAAGTAACTCTTCTAGTAAAACATACAGTAGAACCGTATGTTACAAAGAGCTGAGTAATGGAGATTGTAACTCCGAACAAAACATTGTAGGTGTTCTTTCAAAAGTTTACAACTGACTATCAATGTAATACAGCTTTGAAACTTTACAGAAGAAAAATTCTGCTTTAAAACCAAAACTTGATTCAAATGAAGCAAACAGAGAAACAGTTTCTTTACCTTGACAAATCTTTTATTTTTAAATATTACCCCCCCTTTTTTTAGTGTCTTACATTTAACACAGTATAGTACTGTATTTGCTTCTCTCTCTGTCTTCTGCTGCTGCTTCCTTTTTTGTGTGTTTCTGATTCCAAGTGAGGCACGTGGTTTACTGATCAGTTCGTAATGCTGGTGTTCATAAAACTTAAGGTTCTATTATATATGTATTTTGCATCACCCCTAAAAAATGCAAGCTGAAAATATTTTTTTATTATTTTTTTTTAGAAATTGATAAACATTGAAATAGGTTCGTATTTTTACCAAGTGCAGTCTTTCTGAGCAGGGAGAAGGAAAGCTATAGACCATGTCCCGAAGCAGTGGGGCTAACAGCCACTGTGGTCCCAGGGGCAAGGTGTGGGGAGGCCTGGCTCTAAGCCCCCAAAATGGGAGGACCCTTAGGTGGAAGGGGTAGGGCCGAGGGCAGTCAGCCCTTCACACTGCCTGGAGCATGGCACTGGGCCCCCCAGCCCTCAGAGCACTGTGGAGTTGTGGAGTGGTGCTCCTGCGGCATTTCAAAGGGGCCTGGAGCTCCTGGCTGCCGCTGTTGCTATTACATTAGTGGTGGTGGCTGTGAGCTCTTTTGAAATGCAGGGCTCCTGTGCAATAGCCCCCTTGCCCCCCCTCCCATCAGTAGACCTTCCCTGAGGGGACTCTATAATCCGAAAGACCCTGTTTTGGTATGAGTAGCTCTATTGAAGTCCATGGGACAACTGATGTGAGCAAAGATTAGTCAGTGAATGTAAGGTTTGGCAGGATTGGATCCAAAGTCACATCTTCCATAACATATTGTTTCATGCTAATGACTACTATAGAAAATAGAAAAAACTACCAGCAGAAATGGAAAATTTCTCCTAACTGCAGAATGTAAACTCATCATGTGTGAACACAATTATTATCACACTTAAATGTGGTATGCTAGTCTAAAGACCAACTATAAACTGAGGAAAGTCTAGTAGATTGTTACATTTCATGCCTGAGTTATTTGAGTAACAGCTTACATTTTGTTCCTAAACAAATAGTAATGTATGGCGGAGGGAATCAGGGGACTCTTACATTAGGAAACAAGCTGTAAAATGTAAGAAATTTACTCTTTAGAATCTTTATTCTCTCTTTCTCCTATTGTTGTATAATTGATTACTAACACCCCCTTTAACCCACCTTAAAGGGCAAACAGGAAATTCATGTTTTCTTTCCCATCCCTCTGAAAAGCATTCAATATTAAAACAGTTTGCGAGGAGCAAAGGCAGAAGAAACAAGAGGCCCAGTTAGACCGTGGCAAGGTTAAGAGATGCGTGCCTGATGCCTGCAGCAAGTATCAGCTCTTGTTCCTGTACAGTTTTTGCATGGGGAGACCAAGTTAATTGGGGTGTGGCTGTGTTCTTTGCTTTATGTGTGAACTTTTATTATCTTTGTGGCCCTGTAGTTCATACAGTGTCATAAACTGTGGCAAAGTCTTCCATGTAGTGTTATCAGCTGTTTGAAATTAACTTAAAAATTAAATGTCTATGTTTCCTTTTGCCTGAAGGCGTGTCAAGCAGAAAATTGCTAGGGAGGTGAGATTATTGTGGTTGTGATTTTGCTGTTGCTGTCCAAATGTTTTTCTTTTCTTTTCTTTTCTTGCAAGCTGCTCACTGGCAATCAGGTGTTGTGATGGGAGTTGGTTTAGGAGGGGTTACATGGCGTAATTCCCACGAATGTAGGAGGAGGATGAAAAAGATAAAGAAATTTTGTTTTTCTGAGCTGGAGGATTCTCTGCATGACTTCCCCACTGATGGGATCATGTGCTTTCAGGCTGAGATTTTATTAACAATTCAAATGGAAATTGAGGGCACAGGAGGAGCAGATTCTCACATAAACTTGATCTGTCCATGAATGCAGTTCTCTGTTTGCCCTGACCCTGCATGGCTTAAGACACTGCCTGTGAGGCCAGAGTGCCAGACACAAAGAAAGAAATGAAAAGCAAGCACATTCCAGTAGTCTGCACAAAGGCAATGGAGCAGTTTCTAGCAGTCTCCCCAGAGAGAGATCTTATCTCCTTGCGCTGAAATCCTTTAGAATGTTTATTTGTGCTTTAAGCACCCAACGCTTATACATCGAGATGATGCTGATTAAACTCTATTAAGTTTCCTTAGAAAGCTCTGTGTGTGCGTGTGTGTGCACATATGTGCTCTGAAAAATATTTTCTTTATAAAATGTTTATTAATGTTGTTCAATTAGTACTAAAACACAGCAAACCCTTTCATAAACACACACTTCCTAAGGATTTTTTAAATCAAAATATTATTGGATTATCATAATAGGTAAATGCAGGCAAGTGTAAAGGAAAATGGCATTCTATAGATTAAATATAGTAGTAACAGGAATATTATCAGCATTATTCAGAGGTCTGCAAAATTTCAGTTTGAGATCATATTGCTTTTTTAAACATTTATGATGTTGAGTCACTGATGTGGTATGTTTAACTTTTCAGCCCTCATGAAGGTTGTTCCTGAATACCTGTATCAATTAAAACATTGTGAACTCTTGATTGACTTTGGCCTATGAAGCCAAGCACCACACAAACCTGAGGCATAGAGTGAATGCATGAAGCAAGGCTGATGTGGAGACATCTGTACTGACATTGCTTTCTGCCAATGACAATAGGTGATGCTGCATTGCATCTGTGTTAATAAAACATAGTGGAGATGAGAGCTACAATGAAGGGATAAAAAACAGTGACTGAAATTCATGTTCACTGTATTGTGATAATAGTAGGAATATCACTAAAATGCAGATTTCCTCTATCAAACTATTTGATAAATCAAACTTCCTTTAATCAAAAATCTTATATGAAGATCTTTAAATCTTATATTGAAAGAACACAAGAGAATAAACTTTCTGCCATTTTAGCAAAGATACAGTTTTATCCCCCATTTGTATCTTTTTTTTTGTGGTATTTATGGTAGCAGATCATAACCATATGTTTGTCCATTTTCCTTAGTGATTAATGCCTTCAAAAACTTTTGATATGCCCCAAAGAATTTATATAAGTAATGTGGAGGTTGAAAAGTATATTGATTGAAATAGCTTTTATTCTGCTAATTTTATAAAGGTTACAGTGTCCAAAATTAATTGTTGTACTTAGTCTAATTGTTAGAATTAGTGGCAGAATTGTTTTATTGCTTTTCTTTCATTTGATGCTAATGAATGGCTTTATATTATTAAGTTCAAACCAAGTTTGCATTTTCTTCTCTAAATATTTGAAGTGGTAATCTGACAAATTAAACTCTTTTGATATATTTGGTTATTGCTTTATAGACATGTGATAACTGCAATGCTGGCATTGCTTTTAAACTACTTCTAGAAAAAAAATTATCTGTGCAAGAGCTTCAAGTAATTTTTCTATGGAGGAATACATTAGTATCATGAAGCATAAATTGATTTATGTGATAAACGTTTAATCTTTTATATTCACATACCTCTTAGTCACTTAAGCAGCAATTACTTTTAAATAGACCATAGGTTTTTTTCCTGCCACTTAAAAAATAATGTTTTCCTCTGATGATTTGCTGAGTGACCGTTTCTTCACTGTATTTTGCATCTGGCAGTGAAATCAGGTTTGATATAGTGTGATGTTTACTTATTTTCCAAGTGGTTTTTTTTTCCCGTGTAAAAGTTTTTTTCCCGTGTAAAAGTTTTTCAAGTCTAGAATAGATGCAGAATATAAAAATCTGTTCCACTTTCACATACAAGTAAGATAGGGGAAATAATTTCCTTTATAATTAAAGAAAACGAGAAGTGATAAAAAATCTGTCATGAAAGTTGATGTATTGAGGTTGAATCAAAGTAAACAAAAAGGAAGAGCATGAGATTGAAGTATGAGTTTAAATTACTTGTTTAAATGAAATTCTCTGTTATGTTGGTGGCTCAAAAGGATATAATATTAAAGAGTAAATGGCAAAATAGAGTGAAAAAGATGAATACTTGAAAATCTAAAAGAGTGCAGGACATTTTTTCTAAGCTTTTATAAACAATTTTAGGAATGATACTCATTTTCCTTAAGGACTGATTCTGGTTCACTACAGTCAATGGGAGTTTTGCCTTTTTTACTTCAATGGGTACAGGAATAGGTTCATAGTAAATCAATATGTCTGGGATCTCTCTTTATGTGCTGCTTATCTTTGTTCTTAATTGCACAGTTTATATCAGTATTTTTCAATATGCTACCCTGAATTTTTGATTCCTTCAAGTGTTTTTTCTTGTTCATCAATATATCCTATCAAAAACTGATTTGAGAAAAGTAACATTTAACTTATTATCAATACATATAACATTTAAGTGTCTTAAATATTACCAAAACATATAATTTTACAGTTAAAATTTTAGATGTTTCTTAAGCAGATTTGTACCAGCTCTTTAAAAATTTGCCCTTCAAAAAAGGAAAGTTGTTGAAAGACAGAAACTTGGCATTTGTTAATGAAAGAGTTTATTGTTACATATGTGCCACTTGCAGGACTGGCAAAAAATAGTGAAATAAGATTCTTGGCAGGTAGGATGGTTTTAAATTTTGTTTGAAGCGCTGTGAGATTTTTTTAACAGTACTTCAGTTAGGAAAACTTTAACTTTCCTACAGAGTTGAAATGCCCCACTAATCTTGAAAACTAGGCAATCTCTCAGCCCACATTAACTTCCAGACAAAGTATGAGCCTATTAAACGAAATTAAATAATTGTATTCTGTTGTTAGTTAAGAGCAACTGCAGTTCTTCAGGACTTTTAATGAGAACTGAGGTTTGGGAAGCAATTTAAAATGTTTTTAGTAAAATACTTGTTATGTAATATAGTCTATTTAAGCAACAAGGCTAAAGATTAATGTTCACATAGATTTTCATTTGCCATTATTTAACTGATATGATTAAGCTTTATTCTTATCTACCTCTCACCTTCTAATCCCTTCAGGGTGTTGTGTGTGTATGTGTTGGAGAGGGGCATGTGCAGACACTAGCTGCCAATAAAACATCCATGCTTACCATAACCATTACCATAAACAATTGAGCTGCATTCAAGCATTAGAGTCCGGTGTCTCCCCATGTCCTCACTCCACTCATTCCCTTCCAGACCTCCATCTCTCCCGACCATGGCATCCTCTTCAGGACACTGTTCTCTGGCAGTGCCCACTTACGTGTCTGTCGACCCCCTTCCAGGGGGATGGTATTTATCATTCTCTGTACTCCAAGGTCCTCCCCTCCCAGGGAACACCCAATTCCCCTCTAGGGAACACCTAGTTCCCCTATATCCTCCTGGCCTCAGTGATCAACTGCCAGTCTTCATTTAGCTTCTGCCTCAGGGGCAAACAGCAGTCTGAAATGGCCATTCATCATTGGCAAGGAGGTGTGAACATGCTGCCTTTGCCTAGCCTGGATGCCTCTCTGCATCCCTAGTAGTGTCAGGCCTTGCTTCAGGCCCTGCAGCCTGGGAGCTTGCCTGGCCAGAGCTTCCCCAAATCTGTCTTCCTTCCCTAGCTCTGCTCTACTTCCAGAAAGACTCTTGCTTCCCATGCAGCCAGGTCCCTCCAGCCAGAGCAAGAGTAAGTCCTCCTCTCTCCCTCCAGGAGCCCTTCTTTATATAGCCCCCAGCTAGGTCCTAATTAGCAATAACTGAAGCCCCAGCTCTCACTAAGGGCTGTGTTTTGCCCTCAAAGGGCCAGTGCAGGGCAGATGCCCTGTCACACTTACTAATGGCAGCCCTTAGATTTTGGTCTAAGTCCTTGCTCTGCAGTTTGGGATATATGAAGAAGCTGTGTGATAGTGGTATGAAGCCACTTCTGCAGTGACTCAATTCTGGAAATGGTTTAGATCCAGTTTCCTTAACTGAACAATTTAGAATACTGTGAAAGTTGCTCTAAGTTGTACCACCTGCAATGGCTCCCAGCATGCTGTTGCAGCAGCTTGCAATGATCAGAGCAAAGCTGCACTCTGGCCATGTCTTCTTCCCTCATCTACGTGCTTGACTTTATATAGGTGACTGCAAGTAGGTTTCATAGATTCATAGAATCATAGAACTGGAAGGGACCTCAAGAGGTCATCAAGTCCAGTCAGTCCACTGCCCTCAGGCAGGACCAAGCATTAGACCATCCGTGACAGGTGTCTGTTTAACCTGCTCTTAAATATCTCCAGTGATAGAGATTCCACAACCCCATTAGGTAATTTATTCCAGTGTTTAACCATCCTGACAAGTCGTGGCTGGTACTAGGGGTTGTGATGCCCTGAGTAGAAAATATTTTTGCACCCCCAACTGACTGAACATGAAAACAAAGTTCATCAGGGATTTGGTACCCAGAGCAGTTGCCATGATCATCCCTTTCTGAAGGGCAGCCCTATATGTGGTGGGTTGGTTGGTAAGTTTTACTTGTGTTATATTTTCAGAGAAGCAGCTATGGCAGCAGACTCTTGCCCCAATAGAAGAGTTTTGGCCTTTAGTAACACTCACTACACCATAGGAGGAAACTGGAGCCAGTTTCTGCTCTTTCCAGTCCCACTCTCACATGCCTATAGAGTTTGGGTGGAGAGGGGGAAGGCAGGGGCCTACTGGATTTTTAAAAATAACTGGAACATCGTAGGATTTCATAATCTACAAATGAAATGATCTGAGGTTATACTGGATTATCTGGGTGGGTCTATGCTGCACTCGTAGCTCAAAATAAGCTACGCAATTTGAGCTAAACAAATTGCATAGCATATTTCGAGTCAATTTCAAAATAACTTATTTCAAAATTTGGCACTGTCTACACAGCACTTATTTAAAAATAAATCGCTATTCTGAAATGTCCCTTACTCCTCGTGGAATGAGATTTACAAGGACGTTGGACTAGCGAGCCTGTTACATTTCAAAATAATAGGTGCGTTCAAAAGGCACGGAATACCTATATTGGGATACCTCTGGTATCATGCTTCTTGCATGCTGTGCCCCACACGCCATTCAAAGCACAGTGTGCTTGGGGCAGGGGTACACATGCTGCCCTCACTCCTAGCCAATGGGAGCTGTGAGATTGTGCTGGTGAAAGGGGCAATGTCTCTGTGCGTCCTAAGGGATGCACAGAGACATTGGCAGCAGCAGCTTCCAGGAGCAGTGTGGGGTTACAAGAAGCAGGTAGACAGCCTGGGTACCCTGCTGTGCCATGGGCCAGAGAGAACCTTAATCATTTCACTGTACCGTGTGCTTGACAGAAACATTAGGTGGGTTGGATCCAACCTGTGAGCCGTATTTTGCCCACCCCACCCTAAGATAAAGTTTTTTTCCAGTTGAAAGCAAAGAGGCATGGAGTCAGAGTTTGGTGGGGGAGGAGAAGGGTTTTTTTTTTCTGTTTGCTAAGATGCATATCTATTTATTCCTTTCCCCTTCCGTGTCAAAGAATGGCCACTTGTAGGTGATAGTCAATCAGCTTTGATGACAGCTGGTTGGGGCATCAACTTGTCCTTTGTCTTCTAGAAATAGGTTTACCTACTCTCGGGTCTTGTCAGGTAAACACACATTAGTCATGATTTTAGCTTATGTTCATAACTTTACATATAATGAAATTACATACATTTTACCATAACGTTATTGTCCAGCAAGTTTACCTTTCACAGGATATCATACAAGAGATATTTTGTAGAAAGATTATCACAATAGTTTATGGGGTGTGAATACAGTAGTGCATTCTATCACAGTACTATGGCACTGTTGTGCATAGACCGTGATCCAAGGAGACCATCCCAATAATGAATAGAATTAAACTAATTACTTTATAAAACAGTAAGATTAATTAGTTGGACAACTACTGCCATAGCTCATTAAGGGCATGTCTACACTGAGGAGTTATTTTGAAGTATGAGCATCCATACTACCAACCCTGTTATTTCAAAATAATGGGCTTGTTATTTCAAAATAATAACTTCTACTTGTGAAGAGGAATAAACTTATTTAGAAATAGTTATTTTGGAACAAGTTATTTCAAAATAACTTATTTCAAAATAACCGGGTAGTGTAGACATAGCCTTTGAAATAAAAACTAGAGCTGTGTGAAATGATTGCAATGAAGCCTCAAATCAAGAGAACCTTACCTCATTTCATATTCCATTTTAAACTTGAAAGTGCAGACTAGATTCATCAAAAGGTTTGTGAAAATTTGTATACCTTACAACTAAGTCTACCGAGTGAATCAGAGAAGGAATCTTATCAATTCACTGAAATCCTCTGAGGTTTTCTTTGAGATGGAATTTGTTTGAACCTGAAGAACTATTGTGGAGATTGAAACTGAAGATAGTATTTATGTGAATGCCTACAAATCTATGTTATCAAGTTCTGCACAGTTCTAAGAACCAGAACTACACTTTACTTATCGTGAGATACTGAGTTGGAAACAGTGTTCCCTCTAAGCTGTGCAGCTTCCCAGGTGATTAACCAGCCCTGCCCAGTCAGCTCCTTGCATGGAGTCCTGAGCCTCTGACTAGGTGGGGCTAATTAATCACTTGTGAAGTTGTGCTGCCAGCACCTTAGAGGGAACAGTTGTTGGAAGCTTTCTTCAGGTGGTGCATCTTATTTCTATCTGGTCTGCACATTGCTCTTATTTCTGGAAGTTACAGTTGTGGACCAGGACTCCATTGTGACAAATGTAGTCCCCTTACTAAAGGTGCCTCTGTTTATTTTCTGGGAGGATCCTGTGTGCTACAATCTAGCCCCGAGAGTACAATTCCCATGAGCCCTTGAGGAAACCAGGAAGGAAGTCTGTTTGTGGGGTCTGCCTCTCTCCATATGGAGAGAAGCTCAGCAGTCTGGGGACTTCCCATTGTTTTGGAACAAAAGGGAGCTAGGATGCTGTGGAGGAGCTTTATCCAGTTCAGGAGCTGTTATGTTGCAGCTATAGACTGGGTCTGAGAGCTTTTGGAACTGGGATCTAGCAGGCTGCTTCTGATTGGTCTAGAGGGAAGAGACTCTCTGGCTATGCCTGTGGCTCAGAAGAACTACTCTACAACCAGCACACAGAAGGAGACTAGAATCATCCACTCCAGCTGCAGAATCTTCAAGCATGCTCACACAAGCAAGTATATGGGACTGAGAGTCCTGAGGAGTGCACACTCTGGGATGGGATAAATGGTGGCAGTGCAAATGCCAGATAGATAAGCTCCTGTGACCTGCTTCTGAGCAACCTGAGGAGAAAATGGGGGTTACATTTTGGAGGTACCGCTGGGATCAGGTGAGGATGGAACAAATACTGAAAGGTGCTTGTTCTGGCAACCTAATAGCCCTGAAGCTGCAGCTTTCTGATTCACGCCAAAATCCTTCCCCCTTCTCCAAACTGGTACGGGACATCAGGGAAGTGGAGGATCGACTGGCTGCTTGTGAAGCTTGTCACATTCCCATGGCTTCAGCATGCACGGTAACCTCTGTTGCTCCTCCTGCCTGGCTCACCACAAAAACCCCCTTTTTCCTCCCCGGGTTGCTCTGGAGCAGGTCACACTCACAGGTGTGCCTGGGTGCCTGATGGTTTTAACATAAAAGGAGATCCTGAGTACCCCAGTGGTGATGTTGTTTAGTTAGGGATTCCTTATCCACCCCCTTGCTGCTGTCCCTTGCTCATAAAGAACATACAATTGCGGTGCCTCCACCTGGCTGGCCCTGTACACACTTAATGGTGTGCCTTGGGAGCCTCCAGGAATAAAATTATTCCAGCAATAATCTGTATCTAGCTCCAGAACAACAATTACAAATCATAAATAGTACACATCTAATAGATTACAGTAGAATGAGCAATCTTTACTTAACAACTTAAAGAAACAGAGTTTAACAGATTATCAGTGAATAACATTAACAAAGTACACAGAAAAAATAGGAGTTTATCTATCTGGTATTTGCACTGCCACCATTTATCCCATCCCAGAGTGTGCACTCCTCAGGACTCACAGTCCCATATACTTGCTTGCATGGGAGCGCTTGAAGATTCTGTAGCTGGAGTGGATGATTCTAGTTTCCTTCTGTGTACTGGGTGAAGAGTAGTCCCTCTGAGCCACAGGCACAGTCAGAGAGTCTCTCCCCTCTAGGGCAATCAGAAGCAGCCTGCTAGATCCCAGTTCCAAAAGCTCTCAGTCCCAGTCTGTAGCTGCAACCTAACAGCTCCTGAACTGGATAAAGTTCCTCCACAGCATCCTGGCTCCCTTTTGTTCCTAAACAATGGAAAGTCCCCAGACTGCTGAGCCTCTCTCCATAAGGAGAGAGGCAGACCCTACAAACAAACTTCCTTCCTGGTTTCCTCAAGGGCTCATGGGAATTGTGGTCTCTGGGGCTAGATTGTAGCACACAGGATCCTCCCAGAAAATAAACAGAGGCACCTTTAGTAAGGGGACTACACAGATAATATACAAAAACAGAATAAAAAGACAGTTTTACCTCGTATCTTTTAGTTCCTTTTTTTTTCTTCAGTATCTGCAGATGTTTTTATCTACTAACTTGTTGGGGATCCTATTACTATGGTAATAATCCCTATGGCTATAATGAATACATCTCTTGCATGGAGGGTGTAGAAGCTCTTAATGACTTTATGGACCAGCCAGTAGGAGAGTAAGTATTAACAACCCCTATCTAGCTCCTGCTGAAGTCAAAGGAAAAACGGTCAGGGTACGTCTACACAGCAGGGCTAAAGTCAGAATAAGCTACGCAACTTAGTTGTGTAGCTGAAGTCGAAATAGCTTAATTTGGCTTTTGGTGCTGCCTACACAGCAGGAAGTTGACTTCCTTCGACTTCCCTTACTCCTCATGAAATGAGGGTTACCATGAGTCAGAGTAAGAAATCCTTCAGCTCGATATTATTTCATCAGTTATTCCAAAATATAGCTGCTATATAGACCTACCCTCAGTGACTTTAATGAGAGTTGTAGTTGGGGTCTTTGAGATGCACAACTGTCAGTATTACCACCTAAAATGAAGCATCTGTATAATGAAATGTATTTTACCATTGGCTACATTCTGTCAGAGCACCATCTCCTATGTGTACAGGAGGGATAGATTTATTTTTCATAGATAATTTTTGTGATCTGAAGATTTTAAGGATACAATCATTTATTCACTGCCTCAGAGAGCAGTAGTTCGTGGAAGCAGGGCTGGATTAAGAAATGCTGAGGCTCTAAACTATGTCAAATTTAAGAGGCCCCATTGCATTATCAAAAAATGTGTATTTTATTCTCACAGAAAGGACAATGAAAATAGAAATAATAAAGTTTTATGTTTGCATATATACCAGTATATAGGAAAGGTTGTAATTAAAAACTTAGGTTTTTTTTCTTTAGAGGCCTCTCATAATCTGAGGCCCTCAACTGTAGCTTACTTTGCTTGTACATAAAATCTGGGAGTGCCTGGAGGGAAGTTCAGTTTGCTTAACAGTTTCTGAATGGGATGTTTGGCGGGTTAATGTAAGTACATGATCAGTCCTGAAAACTGTTGGCCATTACCTAATTTTTTTTTAAATGAATGATCCATGGGTCTGCCCCACGAAAGCTCGTCACCTATAAACCATCTTGTTAGTCTTTCAAGTGCTACATAACTGCTTTTTTGTTTTACCAGGAGTAAATAACATTTAAAATGTGCAGCATTTGAAAGTTAAGGGATATATCTTAACACTGACAATACCTTGAAATTCAGAATAGATATAGTTTACTGGTATCGACGCTCACAATTCAGAAGCAAGGGAGTCTCATATCTATTACATTGTTTTCCCCTCTAAGAATGTTACCAGAAAATGAAATAATAAACATAATCATATAGTACTGACATAAAAGATATTGGTAAGTTTTCATTGAGATATCATTATAAGACAGAAACTGTAGGATAGATTGTACTTTCAATGAATCATACTACTTGTTTTGATTTAATAATGGCAAGTCAACTAAATTTTTTCAGCCAGTTAAACTATGCTGTGAAGAAGAAAAATCTAACAAACACTGTGAGCAGGATCCTTTTATTAGTTTGAAAAGCCTTTTCTTGTTTGAAAAGTCATGTTTTAGCACAGCCTAATCCTACTGTCCTGGCTATTTTTGATTGTTGTTTGGCCAACAGAAAAAAATTAAAAAAAGGCTGCTTTCATATTGAGCATGGCCATTATAATGAGGAAACAAAGCAATGCAGTCAGCCAGGCAGGAAGAATTATTTATTGAAGTTAAAAGGCCAAGTATTTCATCAGTTGGATTTTAATAACTCCTGGCAGAGGTGTTTGTACTTAAACAGCAACTGTTTCAATATGGAATTTAGTTTCAAACTGTAATACGAAAATGTGGCTGAAATCATAAAGAGAACATTTACCATGGTGCATTGTTTTTAAGCATTTCTTTATATATTAATCTATGGCTGAAGGCTGATAATACTTTTAGTTTCATATCCTTCTATTTGTCAAATAACTAATCTGTGTATACAAGTAATTTTATTTGTTACTCTTGTGCTGGCTCCTTTTCTTTGCTTAATTTTGGTTATCCTGTATTGCATCTTATTTTAATTTGGATGGTTAACTTGATAGGACAAGAGCTTCCACTTGCTATGTGCTTATAAATTGCCTATTCTAATCAGGTCCCAATCCTGCAATACAAATTACTGTATAAATAAGATTTCAAGACTGATTTAAAGTAAGTAAACATACAAAATTTAATTAAAATATATATTCTCTAAGAATGAGATATTACCATTACCATTGTATGGTAAGTTGTATAAGATCCTTGGAATTGGTAGGGTTTTTTTAAATACATACTTCAGACCAACTGACATGGATACAATACATGAACATGTTCTTGCTTTCACATGTACAGTTTTGATCTTCATTTTACATCTGCTTGCAATCGATTGCTAGGTAAAGCTAGGGCTTTTCAAGAAAAGTCTAGGATTATGTCAGCCTTTGCTTTTAGCACAGTGATGGGGTTATCAATAATGCATTGGAGATCTCAAGATCCTTGGACATAGGGAAATCACAGCTGGTCATGGTTTATGGTAGAATTTGCAGATTTGAGGTCACCCAAATTGCCAGTCAGACAATCTCTGTCTTTCTCATGGGGATGAGTGGAGTTATATTTGAAACATTGCCTTTGAACATGTTGTTTGGAAATTCTTATGTTTCTGCAACATAGCTCTTAAAAGCAGCACCTGTAATACTGTTTGCACTGGCCTTTTGAAGCTTAGACCTCTCCCAGTGTTGTTTTATTATTTTTCTTAAAAGTTTACTCATGTACTAACAGCTTGCTTGACAGCAGTATTCAAGTGCCATACTTACACTTTCTGGTCACGGTGATGGCTGGTAGTAATAGCAGAGAATATCTGAATGTGGAAATGCAAAGCTGTCTCTTGTTACATTTTATTGATCTTATTCTGGTGTCATTCAATTAAGACAGAAATGTGATGGATAGTCTCTGCATAGATTCCTACTTTGCTCACCAACCACTCCCCATAAAGCTTTTTTTAAGGGCAGTATAGAGGAACTAATCAAAGATGTTATGTGATTTGAATTACAGATCGAAGCTAGATTTTAAAATCTAAAGATAGCTTGAAAAGCAATATCTGCCAATTGCACATTCTGCACTGTCTTACCAACAATACCCATCATCAGTTAAATGCCATCAGTTGGTTATTGGACTCAGATTATAATATGATAAAAACTTCTTCCTATGATCTGAATTTAGTAAATAGAAAGACAAACTGCCACGCTAATCAAAGAAGCTACCTGCCCAATGCTCCAAACAACTTCCTGGTTTTGGGTAAGCTATAACTTTTAGTTAGATAAAACATCTCAGGAAAATGTACTGATCTGAAGTGTGTGTGTGTAGCTGATCTGAAGTGTGTATATATCTATATTTATATCTGTAGTTTAGTTTACATGTAGAAAAATCCTGTGAGCAATTTTAAAAATGGAATAAAAAACACTGGGCCTCTTCAGAATCTGGCCTAGTATTTAGATTGCTATTTAGTGTTGACTTCAATGTTTAGCCTTATTGTGATTAATCAAGTAAGTAATTTTGAATTCCTAAAATATGATTTTCATAGAATCATAGAATACTAGGACTGGAAGGGACCTCGAGAGGTCATCGAGTCCAGTCCCCTGCCCTCATGGCAGGACCAAATACTGTCTAGACCATCCCTGATAGACATTTATCTAACCTACTCTTAAATATTTCCAGAGATGGAGATTCCACAACCTCCCTGGGCAATTTATTCCAGTGTTTGACTACCCTTACAGTTAGGAACTTTTTCCTAATGTCCAACCTAAACCTCCCTTGTTGCAGTTTAAGCCCATTGCTTCTTGTTCTATCCTCAGAGACCAAGATGAACAAGTTTTCTCCCTCCTCCTTATGACACCCTTTTAGATACCTGAAAACTGCTATCATGTCCCCCCTCAATCTTCTCTTTTCTAAACTAAACAAACCCAGTTCTTTCAGCCTTCCTTCATAGGTCATGTTCTCTAGACCTTTAATCATTCTTGTTGCTCTTCTCTGGACCCTCTCCAATTTCTCCACATCCTTCTTGAAATGCGGTGCCCAGAACTGGACACAATACTCCAACTGAGGCCTAACTAGTGCAGAGTAGAGTGGAAGAATGACTTCTCGTGTCTTGCTCACAACACACCTGTTAATGCATCCCAGAATCGTGTTTGCTTTTTTTGCAACAGCATCACACTGCTGACTCATATTCAGCTTGTGGTCCACTATAACCCCTAGATCTCTTTCTGCCGTACTCCTTCCTAGACAGTCGCTTCCCATTCTGTATGTGTGAAACTGATTGTTCCTTCCGAAGTGGAGCACTTTGCATTTGTCTTTATTAAACTTCATCCTGTTTACCTCAGACCATTTCTCCAATTTGTCCAGATCATTTTGAATTATAACCCTATCCTCCAGATTAGTTGCAGCTTGGTATCGTCTGCAAACTTAATAAGCGTACTTTCTATGCCAATATCTAAATCGTTGATGAAGATATTGAAGAGAGCCGGTCCCAAAACACACCCCTGTGGAACCCCACTTGTTATATCTTTCCAGCAGGATTGTGAACCATTAATAACTACTGTCTGAGTACGGTTATCCAGCCAGTTATGCACCCACCTTATAGTAGCCCCATCTAAGTTGTATTTGCCTAGTTTATTGATAGGAATATCATGCGAGACCATATCAAACGCCTTACTAAAGTCTAGGTATACCACATCCACTGCTTCTCCCTTATCCACAAGACTCGTTATCCTATCAAAGAAAGCTAACAGATTGGTTTGACATGATTTGTTCTTTACAAATCCATGCTGGCTGTTCCCTATCACCTTGCCACCTTCCAAGTGTTTACAGATGATTTCCTTAATTACCTGCTCCGTTATCTTCCCTGGCACAGAAGTTAAACTAACTGGTCTGTAGTTTCCTGGGTTGTTCTTATGTCCCTTTTTTATAAATGGGCACTATATTTGCCCTTTTCCAGTCTTCTGGAATCTCTCCTTTCTCCCATGATTTTCCAAAGATGATAGCTAGAGGCTCAGATACCTCCTCTATCAGCTCCTTGAGTATTCTGGATGCATTTCGTCAGGCCCTAATACACTAAATTAATATTAAGGGGTTGACCGAGACATTTTCCGGAGTCAAACATGGCTTTGTGTCAGGGGCTATGATCAAGGGTAAGTTGCATTTCATTATAGAGCTAAGTAATTTCAGATTGTAGAAAGTGCACTCTCCACTGTAATTTTTTTGCAAGATTCAGACCTTCAAAGCCCACAGGCTATAATTCCTTGTGTTTTCCAGAGTTCAAAAAAGACATTGTGTTATGGAAGTTAACACTGCATCAGACTTTTCCCTTTGTTTATATGAAATATGTAGTGAATAATCTTTAAACAATGTATTGCATATGATACATAACAGAATAAAAGTGGAAGTGTCCTGGTATTTCTAGGGATTTAGAATTAAATTTCAACATATTAAACCTTTTCAACAACATTATCAGTGGTGGTTCATTAACACAACTTACTGTAACTTTTTACACAAAACACTTCACTAAGGTGAATTTAAGGGTTCAGGCTCAAAGTTTAAGGGAAAAAACACAAAAATAAATATTAGAAAAGCAAAAAATCCAGAGCACACATTTCACCTCTCAAACAAGGCAGCCCAAATATCTTAATTCTGGCACCATAGAGATGCCAGGTTTTCTTCTTCCATCCTTTGCATGTTGAGTGTATATGGACTTTATTCATGGAAGCATGACTGCTTTGGGTCTAATGACTCTTGGATAATTAGCTGCCACATGGAATCACAGGTCTCAGTCCTTGGCATCTTGCAGAATTAAGATTACCTTGAGAATCAATTAGAAGATTACCTTTGCTATGCTATTTGTTCAATGAGAAATTAGTAAAATTGTTTATTTTCGTTGAACATGACCACACAGCAGCCATAAAGCTGCCCAAGTGTTGTACAATTAAAATTAAGCTCAATTTTTTGCATTAAGCTGACAAACTAATCACATGACAAAGTGGAAGTGGAAGTGGAAGTAAATAGTGGAAGAACTGTGAACCCCCCCTCCCCCTCGGTTTGCAAAATCCAACTTCTCCAGTGATATTCAGTATGCCCTATTCCATTTGTCTTTGATGTCTTCAATGATTGTGCTTCACAGTTTTCATCCCCTGACCTGTCTTCCTTCCAATTTCCAGGGGGAGGGGGAAAGTCCACTAGACCTTAAGAAAAATGGTTTTCCAGTGTGGGTAATTATGCTTTCCACTCACAGAGCCATCTGAAAGGGCAATAGTCTTCCTATGCCTTCATCCAAGTAGAAGGGCTAGGCATAGTCTCCTTGAGGCAGACATTACAGAACTACAATGGCTAGGAAGCATTTGAATGGTTCTCCCCACCAATACACTAGTTGTCTTTGTGGATCGGGACATAGCGGCCCTTACTTTGTTGCAATTGTAAGACTGGCAGATCCTGGCCATCTGCAGGCGGAACTGAACCAGGAACTTCTGAAGCTTAGTGTATGTGCCTCTACTGCATTAACTAAAAGACAGCTTGCTGTCAGCTAAGGTTGTAGAGCAGACTCGTTATCTCTTTTCGTGGTCTCTGTGTTACTAGATGGGACGATACACCACACCAAGAAGGTGTGTGGGTTACACAGTCCCTTCATCTGAAATTACATTGGAGGAGGTATCCTCCCTATGAGTTTGGAGGGAGGAGAAGAAAGTCCCCTGTACTTGATTATGTGTATCAATACAATGCCTAGCAGCCCTCATTATGGTCCAGGATTTCATTGTGCTAAGAACTGTACAAACACAGAACAAAATGATGCTCCCCTTCCCTAAAGGGCTTACAGCTGAACCTCTGGAAGACATCAGAGATGAACGAGGGCAGTAATTGCCTTTGGGAGAAGAGATAGTCTAAGGTAAAATGGAGCCATCTGGATTTGTTGAAGGGGAGGACAGGAGAAGAAAGTGATGTAGGCGCTGGCTAGAGTTAGGGACTGGCCTAAGCAAGGATGAGAAATGGACAGAGAAAAAATGCATAGTACACCTTGTTGCCCACACTCATGATTGAATTGCAAGTCTCATATCTGAAGTTTTATTCATGCTGTAATTCCCAGGGACAGTGATTACGCATGAATTTCTGCTTTCATTTAAATAAATAAGCAAATCTGAAGTCTTTGTGTTGGTGAAGAAAATCTTGAAAAGGAGACCTGAGTGCACTTAATAGCTCAAAAACCCAGAAGGAAAAGCTGTTTTTAGAATCTCAGTACTTTTAAGCCAATCTAAGTAATTTCTGGGGCCTGATTCATGATTTTTGAGTGTTTGGGTTGGCAGTACTGAGTGTACACTTCTTTCCTGTAGAGCCAGGAACCTGAGTAACACCCCCATTCTCCATGTCAGCTTCACAGTCAGAGAGATTGATCTGGACCTGAGTCCCAGAGTCTGATCCCCTCCCCCACATTTTTCTTAAGTGGAAGGACTGGGTTTTTGGTATCTCCTATTTCCAGTCTGTTTAATTTTGATTGTATTTGCATAAGATCTTTAGCTGAAAATGTAGACATTTATACTCTCATCAGGAAGGTTCAGCATTAAAACTCCTTTGAGACAAATGGGAACAATTCACACTTTTAATAGTATTGTTTCTGGAGGCAGCTGTTGGGCTGCATGCTTAGAAAAAACATTTTCACCCACCCCACCAGTGGCTTTCCCTAGTCCACGAACTAGACCCTGTCCCAAACCCTGGTGTGTGTAGAGGTTACCAGGAGCCTAGCTGCATAATGCAGCAATGAGGAGAGTCTGGGTAGCACTGCTTTTTGTAGACAGCTGGTTAGGTAGCCTCCAGGGCTGTGCAAATTACATCAGGGGTAGAGAGGTTAAAATGGTTAACTGGTTAAATGAGAGTACTTCACTGTTTAACACCCCTACCCAGGGGCTGCTCCTGGAGTCACTCAGAATTCAGAGGGTGCCAAGGTGGTATAAAGCCACCTACCCACTGGAGTGATTCTTAGAGGTGTAGCCCAGATTCTCACCCAATTTATGTAAACTTGGATGGCATTTGGAGGAAGGAGCATAATTTGCAGGAGGCAAAAGTTTGGACAAGGCAACATGAAGCCAGTTCTGTTGGCAGTGGGGCTAGAAAGCTAGCTGCAGTTCCAGTATCACTATAAATAGTTTTCTTACTAAACTATTTAGGTTAAGAAGCATGGAGTCTTTTTACATTGGCATGTAGCTTTGATCTTGTGGTATATGTGACACTACTGGGATTTTTAAATGAAAGTTTAAATGACAGAGCAAACCTTGGTACAAAAGCCTAGAGTGGGAAGACAAAAGAAAGATACAGTGTCTTATCGATATAGATGGTGATTTAAGTAGTTTGTGATTGGATTGTCATTTACCTACTGTGTTTTTCCATAGATATGGTGCCAATTTTGTCAAAATTACCACAAAACAAGCTGAATCTTAAAAGGGGCGTACTATGACAAAACAAAGGTTTTGAGTTAAAACTCCATTCATACACCTACTTACATGGATGGAGTAGAAAAGTACTTTCCTATTTTTATGTTCTGGATGGTTGGTTTCCTGCTTTTTGTTACAGTCCACAATGGAAACCTTCCTTACTCCCTGCTCCAAGTTTCCCTTTTTCTGCTTAATGCAACATGTAGTCTTTTTTATATTATTTCTTCCACTGAAATACCTTGGAGACCTTAAGCACCAAAATTACAACATTTGTATTTTTTTTAAACCAGAAAATATTTACTTCCAGGATTTTACTGTGACAATGTAGAAAATATACAGGCCTAATGGAAATACAGGTTGGGCGATGGGATTATAGTGGGTGTCACTCAGGTTTGTAATAGTAGGCTCTGGTACAACTATAAGCCACAGCAGTTGTGCATTAACTGGTGTGTTGTGAAGCAAAAAACTAAAACCCATCACCACCTGATGAGTGCACCTCTAACAAATCTGTGCTGCAACTGACGTAGAGAAACTTGAAGAGAAGTGGAATTTTTGTATCTCTAGCAGTGACAAGGTAGAATAATATGTCTTCTTTGATCATCTGTGTAGAAACAGGATTGGGTAATGGGGCAGGAGTTTGCTAAAAAGATTCTTTTTTTAATATAGACATCCTTGAGACTTGTACCTAATCAGTCACTTGTAGCTGTCTATTGCCTAACCAGACTGAAAAATTTTGGGTCAGGGATTTGCACTGATAATGTGTGTGTACAGTATCTAGCACAATGGCTCTCCAATCCTACTTACAAATAGTAATGCACTGAAAGTGTGAAATTAGGGCTAGAACTCTGGCCTTTGCCATTGAAAGCATAAGCCTTTTGTCATTTGAGCTAAAAGACAGTATAATAGTCTGTAGCAGATTACTAGTACATGCCATGATATAGCTTGTTAACATATAGCTCAATAATGTTAGTTTATATTTTATAAAATAAAATAATTGTAACAAAAAAAATCAAGTATTGAAAATATAAAATGTTTTGTTACTTTGAAAAATAGCTCCTTGTAGAGCTATAAGAGGAAGGAAAATATTCATCTGAGGATCTATTTCCTATTTTAAATATATTTATAATTTACTAGCTCTTCAGGCATGTAAAATGGGATTTTCTGAAGTACCTAAGTGACTAGCTCCTGTCTCATCTTTACTCTTTTTTCAGTGGTGCTTTGAATATCAATTCCCTTCTCGACAATGGTGTTTTCTCCGCACTCCTGAAAAGGCAATCAAATTACAGTTTGGACAACGAAACCCATTTTAAACTTCTATTGTTCCTAGAGCTGAATTTGCACAAATTAATTTTAGAGGTTTGTGTACCCATTTTTCCTTTGTTAATTTACACACTTTTCAGATGCCCATTCAATTCTAGATTCCAGGGGAAACAAGTCTGTCTATTTGCATGATATTTTCATCTCAGCTCCTCATGGGAAAGGGCTAGAACTCTGTAAATTTGCTGTCATTAGTTTTCCATCTCAATTTTCTTTTATGTTCACACATAAAAGTGAAAGAGTGAAGGCTTTTTTTTTTCAAAGTAACATGGGTGGTTGTGGCCTATTGTGCATTTTAGAACAGAAATACTTCAGTAGTCTGAAAATGAGCCAGATAGCCTGTGTATTAGAAACTGGGGGGAAGGGTTAGGAGAATTAAAACCAAAATAGAGTAGAGCAATAAGCATTTGAAGTTGACCTCCAAAAGCAGGGAGAAGGGGATTGGCTTTATGCTCTTTCATACATAGTATATAGAACATTTGAGCTGTTTTAATCATAGAAATGTCAAAAGTATCAAATTTTGTTATACCTGTTTTTGTGGGAAGCCCAAAGGACTAGAACTGTGTGTTGAATCTTTCCCAAAGAAGTTTTTCATGTATTTAGGTTAAATAGTTATTAGGAAAAATGTTAGATCAGAATTATAAAGTCTGACTTAAAAATCCCCCCCTTTTCTGAATTATTCAAGTCTCTAACTATCATGAGGGTTAGAGCATTTTCCAGGCCTGTATGTAGCCCTTAGGCCAAATCCTGGGTATACAAGACCCAACATTACTAATATAAAAACAAAACAAAACAAACCCTTTGCTTTTGAAAATCAAATTGTTGTGCCTTTTCTACATCATAAGGTAGCAAAATAAAACTCAAGAACAGTTCAGTTAGCATAGGTTATAGAACAACTGCATTTTCCTTATACTACCCCAACACGCTGTAATTGGGGCTGAGCATCTTGCAGTCAGTGAGGAAAGTGGTCATGGTCTGTTTTTGTTTTTAATACATTTATATATTAATATCTACACAGGGTGAACATTCATTGTGAGTTTCCATATTAGAGTGAAAACAGAAACATTGCCCCATCTTCAAGGCACTTTAGAGAGTTATATCTCGACCTTTTGGTTTTATTATCAGAGATTTCCTCCATCGACAATAAACAGCCCAGACTCTCATAGAAAAGGCTTCAGATAAGGAGGATTTATTTGAGTTTGTATTTCACTTTCACCCCAGATCCAATATTTAACCCATCCACAGTCGTTTTCAACAAATGTCAATGTTAGGTTTAATGAGGAATAAGAACAATGCATGTTAATAGGCTGGTGAACTAGGCCTTGGTGAGAGAGTTCAGGTAAAAGTCAAACAAAATAAAATTTTGTATATTAACTAGAAAAGTACGAATACATAAAATTAGCTTGGGCCAAGGAAGCGGCCATACTAGTGACCAGACTTATTGGTAGTTGTATTAAAGGTTTTAAAGTGAAGACAGGAATACCACTACCATTGACTTCTAGCAGCAGCAGCAATAACAACAAAAACCACAGATGAATTCCCCTTCATCATGTTTTCCACTGCCAATTTAAAAATGTGGGGGGAGGGCGACCATGAGAGCAACACACTGCACGCCCAGTTTTATGGGTGAGATTAAAGAATCAAGTGCATATGGCATATACGTGGCACTAGACGCACATCTTGAAAAGGTTCGAGTAGTGCCACATTCAGTTACAGCAGTCCTGGTAGACATGGCAATGATGATGTTATCTATACATATGTAATATTTGTAAAAGGAAGAGAATAGAAACCAGGCTTGTGAAATATAATACAAAAAGTTGAGAATAATGCTGGTAAATAATAGATACTGCAAGTGTGGATCACCTGAGAAAACAGATTTTTCTGTTGCTATTTTTTTATATTGTGTTTCTAACATGCTATTAACAGTATGCATATTTCCATTTCATCAGGGATATGGCTTTCTTTTAAAAGACACATGAATTTGTCTGGGCATTCAAAAATCAGCTATAATTTAGTCTCATGTAAGTAGGGTATTGGGTCATGGCATGAATCTGTTGCATTCTTAGACTACTAATAAAATTCATTTATTATACCCAGTAGACAGATTGTACTGGAAGAAAATTAAGAAAAATGGGTAGTGAGAGTGATGAGAGGGCTTGCTGAAGAAGTCGGAAATAATTATTACCAAAGTATAGTGTTAAAATATTAAATGGGGGTATAATGACCAAATAATAATAATAAAAAAGGAATAGATTCCATGGATTTAATGAGAGATCTGCCAATTTACAGTATAGAGGAGCATTATCTCCAGGTCTGTAGTTTACTGTTATGTGTAGGCTATTACCTATTCCCATGTTAATATATAGCAGCATAGGAAATCTACTAAAAGGCACCCTTTGCTGTTTACTTGAGCCCTTTGTGATTCTCAGCCCACTGAAATAATCTATATAGAAACAGACATTAACTCTTGCGTACCACAAACTATTTCTTTGCTTTTTAAAAACATTCTTAATACAAAACTACTCTTAAATAAAACCACATTCTTCAGTCAAGTGCAAACAGTGCCTGCAACAGTATGGCCATCCACTTGCTTAATTATATTTTCCAAAAGGTCATTGGTTTAAGATCAACATTTACTCCCCGGGTTAGGTATACAATGCTTTGGCTTCTAGTTTCTATAACAACCCTCTGTTACAAGAACTCCAGGTTCACACAGAAGGTAAATTAGCAGTTTCCCAGCTCCCACTGGCCATTTAATTGCAGAAACAAATAGTAATTTGCAAACAAGATTACCAAATTTGCATGCAAGTAGCCCTGTTGAAGTCAGGGAGAGTTCTGTGGTTGACCTCAGTGGGATCAGGATGTCAAAGTTCCTTAACGACATATACATCATTATATTTCATTAGCTCATACAATAGATTTCTGTGCTTTGCATAACTTACAACATCTCATTATCAGCCTCTTAGAACTCTCCTTCTCAACTCAAAAGTTCTTGTAAAAATGGAGACCCTTTTAAGCAGTGTTTTAACTTCACGGCAAGGGGATGTATTGGCAGAAACTTGCGTGTTTTAAAGTTACCTTCAGAACATTGCAAATACATAAGAGAAAAGTGTGTGTGTGTGTGTGTGTGTGTGTGTGTGTGTGTGTGTATAAAATGACAAACACTTCCCAAAACTGTAAACACCACATTCTCTACCTATATGAGATAGGACTTAAGGACACATTGGTTCTACTGAGGGAAGTGAAGCTGGAGTGGGAGGAAAGGCAATGAAGGGGAGAGGAAACAGGATATAGCATATCATCTTCTCTTTGAGTTGTTGTTTTCCAAGAAAGGGACCTCTTAGCTGACTTTTGTTGAATTCACAGAAATCATTACATAAGTCCATGAGACTCTTGTATGAAACTAGTAAAATTATAAAATTATTCCATGTTAATGTCTTATTTGATATATCATTCTTTTGAATTGTCGGATATTTTTCTCCTAAGAGAAGTGGTAGTAAATACGTTAGAAGGACAATGTAGCATTGATCCGGGGAGCTGGAAAAAATGACCAAAAGTTCTGTTCTGTCTCTGATCAGTCTTTTGGATGAATCTGTGATTCTTCCAGATACAGATCTTTTTGATACAATATCAGACGAATGCTTTCATTTTTATAAGAAAACAACAGTTGTTGACACATATAATAAAAAAAGCAATTGTACTTCATTTCCCAGTTGTGCTTTCATATCTTGAAGAACTTTATAATCATCTCATGAAAATGTGCAAGTTCTGAAAAAACATTGTGAAACATGCTCTCCCACTTTCTTACCCTTTTGTGATGTCGAGGGCAGATGATAGAAGGAAGGGAAACCTGAACCTTGCCTAAACCTTGTAATGCTAGAAATGAGTGAAAATTTATTTACAGTTCCTTTCTCTGTTCTCCTGGATAAGGAGTGGTGGTAGTTCCTTGCAATCACAGGGTATGTCTAGACTGCAATGCTGTTTTGGGCTACCAAAGTATCCTAAAATAGCTATCCCACATCTTCACAGCAAGTCTGTTATTTTGGGCTCACTATTCCAACGTCCCTGTAAACCTCATTCTACGAGGAGAAGGGCCATTTCAGAATAGTGCTTTATTTCAAAATTTGGCACTGTGTAGACAGCACCAAATGACAAAATAAGCTATTTTGAAATAGCATCAAAATAAGATACACAATTTATGTAGCTTAGATTGTGTATCTTATTTTGAGTAACGGTGCAGTGTAGACACACCCACAGATAATTAATTTCAGTTGTTTCCTGAGTAGTGTGAAGGATGAATTGGCCATGTGTCTGCTTCACTTCCAGAGATTCTTGGCTGCTGCAAGAATACTGGGGAGACAGGTATTTTGCTATTCTGATCTGGGTTCTGCCACCGATCTGCATAACTGACCTTGGGCAACTCATGTTATTTCTCTGTGCCTGTTTCCCCTTCTGAAAAATGGGGCTAATTATATTCACCTCTTTTGTAAATAGCTTTGATATCTACTGGTAAAATTGCCATATAAGAGCTAAGTAACATTGATTACCACTGCCCAGCCTACATTTTCTGGATCTCGCCTCTATGACTAGCCCCAGTGCCAATCTTTTGTGCTACTTCCAAAGCAGAAATTGAATAAAACTAATATGGTTATCCACGGGTTTATCAATAGCACTTGAGAAACTGTTCAGTGTCCTGTTGGTTTTTCTATGTTAGAGCTGAGCAATGCTACAAGCAGCATTGGAGGCACCAGAGCTACCCCTCTGAAACTGTAGAAAGACGCAGTTACCATCTGATTCACTTGGGGAAGGCTATTTTCACAACTGTAAGAGCTAGAAATTTAAGTTCACATTTTTTAAAGTGAAATCTTAACTTTTGTAGAAATTGATGGTGTATGCAGTGGCAACTCCATTTGCTAGAGAAAGCATATCTCTTGCTATTGGTGGATGAATTTTTCCACTGTTGGGTTTTGACACAAAGTCAAGATATTGAAGTTCTACAGGACAGATCCTTAGTTTTTGAAAGAAAAAAAAAAGCTAAAACTGAAAATAGTAGGGAGACATTGGTTTCTCAGCCATACAGTTTAAGCTGCCCATACTGGTTTTTTTTTAATATCTTGAATGGTGTGGGTTGATCTACTATGGATAGAATTTCCAAAGCCATATTCCTGGAGCATATGGTCAATGTTTTAGCTGTGATTATGGTACTAGTTCAAATTTGTATTGCGCAGTTACTACAAATAGTTCTGTTCTTATTTTTGTGGGACAGTAGGGGAAGCTTAAGGATGTACACACAGATCTCAAAAGCACAACATGAAAATAATCATTATTTAATAGTAAAAATGGTAATCTAAAATATGTGTGAAATATTGCTGATCTGTGTATTATTCAATATTGAAGTCCAGTGTTCAAAGGAAAACTCAGATAAGTAAAGCTAACCATGGGATTCAGTGCTGAGAAACAATTTCCCTGGCTTTTTGCTTTACCAGTAAATCACTTCCCTGTGCACATTAAATCACATATAGCTGTTAAGGCAAAACATGCTGTTTGCCACTTGATCCACTGTTGAGGAATTTGCTCCACAACTCAAGTCTAAAAAAGTGGAAGAGAAGCTGAGAAATATACACAGTAAAAATTGTATGGCTCTACTTCACATAGGGGAAAGCTCATGTAAATGAACTCCCAATCTCATAAACCACAATGTTGTGTCCTAAGTCCTTTCTTCCTCTTCAGCTAGAGCTTGGAACACTTCAAAAGTTATTACAGTCCTAGGTATAATAGTAAACTATGTGTGTAGCAAGAAAGACAAGTCCTGAACTAGTTGGCACATCTAAAACAGGGTGACTCCTGTTTTAGTCAAACATCATTGCACCATGACTCCTTTCTGACAAACAAAAAAATTAGTACATGACCCCAGAGGGGGATCAATGCCTGAGCCTTCCCAAGCTCCACTGGGATGGGTGCCCAAAGCTGAAGCCTGTAACCTTAGCCCCACTTCCAAGGGCTGAAGCCCTCAAGCTTCGGCTTTGGCCTCCAGCCCCATCAAGTTTTAGGTCAGCCCTGGCAACCCTATTAAAATGAGGTCACTGTGGGGGCCAGACACATAGTTTGAGAACTGCTATTCTAAAATGTTAAGAGTTATCTCATTTTAGTCATTGTTATAAGGCAACTGGGGATTGGTGGCTGTGATGGATAGGAGGAATGCTGGCCTGCGCTCAGTGACTAAAGGGTTAAACTCAGGTAGTTCTCAAAGGTGTTGGCAGAGGGCCAAAAGAACCAGTGGGATACAGTGCTGAAATCTGAATTGGAAATAGATACCTGGTCTGTTCTTCCTTTGTGTGAATTCTAAGTTAAGGGCTGGAGGAAGCAACATGTAATAATCAAAATTACCATGCCTACAAGGAATATTATTAGGCATCAGAATGAACTGGGCCTTGAAGTACCGATCAGCACGGAACGTGAGTAGAGGGAAAAGGTGTTTTTAGTCATGATCAGGGTATTTTTCTTTGTTTTGGTTGTTTGGTTAAACTTCTTTGTGTGAATCTATGCCTTCCCTCTCTCATTCACTATCTAAGATGTTCTCTGTGTTTTAGTTTGTTTTACTTAGTTGCTGTGTAACACCTAGCAACCAGGTGTGCTTTATCAAGTGTATCTTTCTCTTTTGTTAATAAAATCACCTTTTTTATGGTGATGATATGATTCTTGTGTCCTGGAAAAGAAGCAGGAGGGGTGTGTGTGTGTGTGTGTGTGTGTGTGTGTGTGTGTGTGTGTGTGTGTGTATGTGTGTGTATGTGTGTGTGCACGTGCGCGCCTCAGACTAAGAGGTCAGCTACCAGAGATGGCAGTTTTTTTCTTTGTTTTTCAAGCTCTCTTGTGGTAAAGGAGCTTGAGGTTACCCCTCTAGAAGAAGTCCAAGTGTTTTCTTCCTGGGTTCAAGAAGAAAGGGGTTCTTTTGTTTCACTTGGTGGTGGCAGCTGCCCCCACAAAAGTCAGTGAATCTGTGACTTTGAGGAGTTTTTGTAAGCAGAGCCAATAGAGGCAAGTTATTTAAGGTCACTTGTGAGCTCCCATCTTCTGCACTCAGAGTGCCAGAGCGGGGAACAGCCCTGACAGTGGCAATAAGGGATAAGAGCCTTTTATTCCAGTCCTAAGAAGGGGATGGGCTTTGAAGGCTGAATTAATTCCAAGATGAGCATTTATAGGGACCTCCAGGGGATTAGTTCTGGGATACAGCAGATAGCAGTCTCAATGGCTGCATAACTCCAGCATCTATCAGTAGGATCTGCCACTATGGATGCAAATTGGAATTGGAGAGATCCCTAAGCATTCAGCATATACCTCTTCTGGTTGACTATTCCAGAAAGGCTGCTTTCTCTTTTGATTATTGTACAGACCAACAGAGTCTGTCTGTCTGAGCATTATGAAGAGGGTAAATCTTTGATTTAACATTGTCTCTATGCTCCAGGAAAAATACTCTTCCATAAAGAACTAGAAACGTAGCATGTCGGATATATTGTTCTGAATTCTCATAGTCAGATGCCATTTAATACATAGACACAGACCAATGATAGAACAGATCTGATCACTGTTTGAAACATTTAAAAAATAATATTATTTTATATGAGTAGCATAAATGACACCCAAATTAAATATTAAATGCCAAGTATTACATATTCATTGAATTATAATATCATTTGTCTGTAGCCAATTAAGAAAACTGCATATGAAAATAATTGCAACCAATACATTAGATTGTAGACACAAAGTTCTAGGGAGTATTGTTGAGCTGGGAGATCTCTATTCGGAGAAGTTCTATTCCAAGATAACTAAGAAATCATCAAATATCGCTCTACAGTTGCCCCTTTTAGGTGGATTCAAGAGTGTAGTTTTACGAGCTAAGCAGTGAGATCAGGTCTACACTCGGGATAAAGCTGGTATGCAACTCTAGCTATGTGAATAGTGTAGCAGTAGTCGATGTACCTTAGTTTAAATTTCTGCGGTGTGCCCACTGCAAGGGGTCGATGGCAGATACTCCCAGGGTTGATTTAGTGGGTCTAGGAAGGACCCACTAAATTGACGGCTGATCGAGCGCCTGTCGATTGCAGTACTCCACTGGGTTGCGAGGAGTAAGACAAGTTGACGAGAGAAACTCTCCGAATACTTTTTGTTATATTTGGCTGTCTACGATTCACTTCTGCTGTTTAAATAGAGAAAGAAATGCAATAATTTGAAAGTGGCTTCTAGCTTGGAAGAATAACTAGTATATCCAGAGTAAAACCAGACTTGCTTTCACATTATGTTTAATGTACTTCAAAATGCTTTAGAACTAGCAGTTAGGTACTAATGATGGAATGAGAATAAACAAGGCCTCTTTGTTCAAAAGGGTGTCAAATTTGATTTCAGATATGTGGCAAAGCACCACGGGGTTATTTGCCAAACTATAAATTAAGCTTGAGTGTTAACTAATTAGGAAATCATTTGATGACCTTTAATGGTATAAAAATTATTCTAAAAGTTTATCATATAGTTAAAAGCAGAAGACTAGAGTTCTGTAATTATGAATATTCCCACTATGGGCAAATCTTCAGTGGAGGCAAAGAACCAGTTCAAGCCCAGAAAATCCTTATGTTTAAGGTGATCAGGGAATTGTAAGCACACTAACCACATGGTGTAATCAGTAGAGTTTGAATCCACAAACTTCATATCTGCAGCACATATCTCTTCCACTTCAGCTATAAACGTAACTGGGGAGAAGAGAAGCATGCTGTTATTATTTATGAGCATGACTACACCTAATGCACTTAGTCTCCGAGACTGAGTTGGCTGACTTGGGCTTGCTGGGCTTAGGCTGCAGTACTGTGAAATTTCAGTTTAGGCTTTCAAATGTGGACCCTGCCTCTGAGAGCCTGAGACCTAGCCATTTCACAAGGCATAACGGAGTGGTCGACAAAGGCTTCCCTTGTCGACCGTGGCGCGTCCAGACTGCCCCGCTGTGCTGCCAAACAGCTGATCGGCACAGCGCGGCGGCCATTTTGATGTAAATGAAGTGGCGATTATTTAAATCGCTGCTTCATTTTCCTATGTCTAGTAAACTCATCTACATGGCTCCGTCGACGGAGCCATGTAGTCTAGACATACCCTATATAACAAGCCCATCCAGAGTGACCCAACACATATGCATTGTCATTAGATGATGCAAGTAGCTGAGGCACCGTAACTCTGCCTCAGGATTCTTGGTTTCTTTTTCTGTCTTTGGGAGAAGGCTGTGGTCAAGATTTTTGGAGAACATAGCAAATGTAGCAAAATTTCTGTCTGGGTTGTTTATGGGGACTGAACTTTTGACTTCTCAATCTGAACACTTGAACGTCTTCAACCTGATCTAAAGAATGAATGCTCTTTAGCATAGAGGCAGTAATGTAATCACAAACCTCTATATATGATGTAATAGCTTAAGGATGACATGAAAACACACTGGCAGTATCTGTTACAAAAGTATTTGATTTGACATGTTCCTTCTGCCTGAAAAGAATATGTACATTCTCTATGATCTTATTTGTGAAATGGGTGGATGACAGTTATCCCTCTCCTGCAAAAAAAATGTGCAAAACTTTTGCTTTGCTAGAACTGTAAGAGTCACATAAATATAAAGAGCTGTCAGTGGAAGAGTGCTGGGATTAGAATTCTGGGTCTATGGGTTTTGTGAACTGGGCTGTGGATGTGTCAGTCTCTCTGAATTTTGCTTCCGAGAATAGATTAAAAGCTGGAACTATTATTGCTATCGAGATGGCTTGCAAAGAGGCTAAAATTGAGTCATGAGAAATTTGGAAGAAGTGGCCACACAGTGTTAAGAAGTTCAAAATCTTCTGCTAGCTTCCACTGGTTCCAGCTCAGATTTTTTCTCAGTGGAAGACTCTCAGCCTTCCATTGAGGGAAAAGCTGAACGGTCTGAGAATCCTTGTCCGTACTGCTCTTATGAATCTGGAAGGATATCCATTTCATTGTTTCACACCTTCTTTTAAGTGCAAAGGCCTGAGAAATGTGCTGCTCCCACCGTCATGAAGAAACAAGAGAGCAGAGATACAAAGAGGGAAGCAGACAGGAAAGCATAATGGTGGAAGTGGGAGAACTTCCAGAATGGAATTTGTGATTCTATTAGTTTTATTCCACAAATTGGGGTAATGGTGCCTAGTGCACCCATTTGAATGGCTACACAGGTGCATTATACATGGTCATTAAGTATGTCCTTAATCTCTTAAGTCAGACTCTTTACAAAATGACTGGAGCATAGGTAATGTAATCCCATTTTTAAAAAAATGGCTGTGGAAGTGATACTAAAAATCATAAGCCAGTAAATTTAGAACCATCAGAACCAGGAAAATTGGTTGGGACTAAGATCAGAATTATCACATGCACAGATGAATACAATATGTTGGGGACGAGTCAACTCTGTTTTGATGAGGGAAATCATGCCTCACCAATCTATTAGAATTCTTTGACAGGGTCAACAAGCATATGGACAAGAGAGAGCCATTGGCTATAGTGTGCTTAGACCAGAGATCCTCAGTCTCTGGTTTGCGAACCACATGTGGCTCTTTGCAATATAGCCTGTGGCTCTTCAAGGTCCCTTCCCAGAACTCCACAAACAGCTGATTTGCAGTGTTCCTGGAGGGAACAGGGCTGAATTAATGCAGGGGCTTTAAGGGCCCCCCTTAACTTTGGGCCCTAGGCTATGGCCACTAACACCCCTGTGTTATTCTGGCAAGTGGGGAGGTTGCTCACATGCTGCTGCTCTCTTCCCTCCCACTGGGCTGGAGCTGCTTGATGATCTGTCCATGTACTGTCACCATCCTGTGTTGGCCACTTCTAGAAGTGGCAGGGGGCCAGGGCAGGCAGGGAGCCTGTCTCTGCCGCACTACACTACCAAACAGGATCTGTCTGAGGTAGATGCTCTGTGTCCCAGCTCTGAGTGCCTTCTCACACCCTAAATACTGCCCAGACCCCGCACCAGGACCCCAACCTCCTGCCCTGAGCCCCCACCTGCATTCTAAATCCCTTTGCCCAAGCCTGGAGCCCCCTCCTGCATTCCAAACCACTACCCCCAACTCCAACTGAGAGTTCCTACTTCCAGTTGGCATCCTCATCTGAATCCCTTGTCCAATAACTAGGTTAGCTAAATTTAATTTTCACTGTATTGAAAATTTATTTGACATTTTTAGAATATTATATTTATATTTAATAGTTATATTTAATATTATTGTATATGTCAGTTTGGTGAGATGTTGTGTAGGGCATACAGAGGTCATGTGGTTCTTCCCTTTAAGGGTAGTTGCAAATGTGGCTTCCGATTCACATAACTAATTGCTTAGACTTTCAGAAAGCCTTTGACAAGATCCCTCACCAGAGGCTCTTAAGCACAATAGGTAGTCCTGGGATAAGAAGGAAGGTTCCCTCCTGGATCAGTAACTCGTTAAAAGAGGGGTTCTCAAACTTTGTGACACTGCGACCCCCCTCTAAGTTGCTTGCGACCCCCTGGGGGGGTCGGGACCCACAGTTTGAGAAACACGGGGTTAAAAGAGAGGAAACAAAGGGTAGGAATAAATGGTTGGCTTTCACAATGAAGAGACATAAATAGCGGGATTCTCCCAAGGATCTGCATTGGGATCAGTGTTGTTCAAAATATTCACAAATCATCTGGGAAGAAGGGAAAACAATGAGGTGGCAAAGTTTGCAGATGATACAAAATTACTCAAGATAGTTAATTTCAAAACTAACTGTCAAGAATTACGAATGGATCTCACAAAATTGGGCAACAAAATGGCAGATGAAATTTAGTGTTGATGATAAATTCAAAGCAATGCACATTGGAAAATATAATCCCAGCTATACATACAACATAGTGGGACCTAAATTAGCCCATGCCATTCAAGACAGAGATCTTGGAGTCACTGTGGATAGTTCTCTGAAAAAGTATTTGCTCAATATGCAATGGCAGTCAAAAAAGCTAACAATGTTAGAAACCATTAGGAAAAGAATAGCTAATAAGTCAGAAAATATAATACCAATATATAAATCTATGGTACTCCCACACCTTGAATACTGTGTGCAGATCTGGTCACCCCATCTAAAAAATATATTAGAATGGGGGGGGGGGGAGAAGCAGAGAAAGGTAATGAACTGATGAAGTTTATGGAATTGCTTCCATGTGAGGAGAGATTAAAAGACTGGCCCTGTTCGGTTTAAAAAAGAAATTACTAAAGTGAGATATGATAGAGGCCTGTCATATCATGAATAGTGTGGAGAAAGTTAATAAGGAAATATTATTTAGTAGGGATGTGATTGGGTAACCGGTTACCCTGTAAGCATCACCTTTAACAAGTGACACTTACTGGATCTGTAAGAATGAGCTCTGAATCAGCACTCCTAATATTTCAATATGGTGTAACTGCTTTTGGATATGAGCTTATAGTCTGGTGTGTTTTATGACTAGTACATACACTACAAATACTTCTATATTGTTTCTTATAGACAGGTACAGTACATATTTTTAATGGCATTTAATTGAGATTAAAGAAGCTGTTGAAGTGCATGCTATGAATGCATATTCGTGATATTCCTTAAAACTATAAGCCATGATATGCTAAACTATAACAAGTCTGTAGGATCCATAATGGCCTATCATATCAATAAAATACATTTTAAAATCCCCACGTGATTTGAAGGAGCCATTTCAATCAATTGTATCAACTATTATACATTGACATCAAAAGATTTATTTTCCTTTTCCAATCTCTGTTTAAAAACAAACACACATGGTAATGAGTTATGTACAGATAGAGGCTGGGTACTAAAATAAACCCATAAAAGGGGATCTACAAGTTAATGAAAGAACTGCAAAGGTGTCTCCAAGCAACCAATATTCTTCTCTTATGTGTGTGCTTTCAATGTCTCAGCATTAAAAGACACCATGAGGGTGGTGCTTCTGTCTTAAACAATTCTGCTGTTCTGTTTGTGAGGCGGAAATGGGAGCCAAGAACTTTCACTCATTGCATTGTGTACATTTCTAAACATTTATATCACCTTTTCATTGAGAAATCAGAATATTATTTCAAAATTAAGCACATATCTTGTTCTAAAGAGAATGTTCCTCCACCCCTAATAAATAGGTCCCGATTGCACTGTCCTTTAAGACACCATCCACAGGGAAGGGTTCTGGGGTATGCAATCCTGACAAAATTTTCCTATACTGTTTCTTTCCCAGTTGGTCCAGCTAGGTGCCACCCCCAAGGAGCAAGTGGTGGGGCTAGCCCCAAAGCCCTGCAGATTCCCTAAGACCTGTTTTGATTAGTATGATCATCTGAGCATGACAGACAGCAGCCCTCAAGCGAGTGCTTAAAGGGAGATATCTACAATGGAGGGTGTCTGCAGAAAGATAACATATTTTGGACTACATTATTTTTCCTAGGTGATCTCTATAAAATCATTAGAGTGATGCATTTGACTCTGGTCGTCTGTTCCTTCACCCCATATAGTTATTCCCATGCTGTTACTAAAGTCCACCCTAATGTGAAGGACCAGTGCAAGGCCCTCTGTATCACTTACCCTGGAATCAGGGGCTTGTGTAGGAAGAGGGATCAGAGTTTTATTTACACTGGGGCAATAATCCCAAAACTCTATACAATTAGTGCAGAGAAGCTGTAGACATAGGCTGGAGCTGCAGCCATATGGAGCTCTGAACCTATCCCTTGAGGGGTCCAGTGATTTTTGTCTCCTTGCACTCTGTTTAATGTTTGATCAGTTGAGTTTTATGCACGTGGAGTGAATTTTCCCTGTTAGCAATTATCCCAGAATTCTCACTTGAAGATAGGACCCCATATATTTAGTCTAGCCCTTCATCCTTCCTGATAGGCTTTCCATACATCTTTAGAGTCTGGATTACCCACCTGTGCTCAGTATATTGAATTTATTTATTCCTCATTTTGTTCACCTAAAAAAATACGAGCGCTTAGAACACTGCAGTTGCTATGGCTGAGAAGAATGAAGCCTTCTTGGGTGCATTAGCGCCACTGCCGACAGATGGGCCATGAATGGAAAATAAACAGGCTCCGGAGCTCTGGAAGAAAGAGTGCTGCCGCAGGCAGGGGAAGCAGTAGCAGATAAACACAGCTGAACAGGAGGAAAAAGATGTTTACATTTACTTATTTGAGGTTTGCATGGAGGGTAGGGGGTAAACTAAAGTCTGTCAGGGTAGTTTCTTCCCTTGCAATGCCAAATTACTATGTTTCTTTCAGTGAATTTACTTGCCTTTATGTGTTAGAACCTTGGCATTATTGGGATATTATTTATTTATTTATTTGTTTGTTTATTTATTTTGTTTGTTTGTTTGTTTGTTTATGGCAGGTATGCAGAATGTGACTTTCAAATGAATGAGATTTAACACAGTTTTCACTGGTTAGATTAGAGGATGACACATTTTAGGTCATCTTTAGCTACAAATTGGAGGTGCCTCTAAAGTCACAAAAGTCTCAGCTTTGGTGATGAACCCAAGATGTGTGTGTGTACATTCACACCCCCCCACACCAAGTGAATGTAACCAGCTGACAAGAGACTTTGCTAATTGGCTGTCTGCTCTACTAACTGGCCATCTGTTGGCAGAAAGAGTAGTGTAAGGATGGCTTCAAAAAAAAAAAAAGGAAAAAGGTGATGACATCATCAGAACTATGCAGGCTATTCATACCTGTTTCATAAACTGTTTTTGTTTGTCTTCAAAACTGAAGAAAGCTGCACCAGAGGTTTGTGGATGCAGCTCATCTACAAAAAGTCTAACTGCACATTCCAGAATGCTACCGTGCTATGTATTCCACAGTGATTTTTATACTGCTTCTCTGATGTATTATTGAGAAAGGGCACCCATTTGAACAAAATAACAAATAAAATGAGCATAGAAAAAAAAAAGTCAAGATTATTCCAGAGAGTGTTTTACTTGTAAACCATAGGGAATTTTATTATCCAAAAATCTGTATGTGGAGCACTTTTTATTGTATTAAATTCCTTTACAGCTGTGTTAATTTGACAGCTTATTTCCAGCTAGGAACAGAAAATAACTAGATCACAAAATACTGTAAATCCTGAGATACAGGAGGAAATTACGTTAGGAAGTCAAGAAAAAAAACATACAGTTAGCATTATGAAAAACAGATTTTATTGGCGGGGAGAATTAATAGTCAGTTTTAAAATCTAACATGTCTGCTTTGTTTTGGTATTCAGTATCAACCATATTAAAGTAATTATGGATATAATGAGTAAACTGTATTTATCTAAATTATCTTAAATGGGTATTTGAGTGTGCAGAGAGCGAAACTGTTAACATTTTACTATGTTCAAATGCCTTAGGTTGATGTCTTTTATGAAACTCAGACACAGCAGTGGAAAAAAAAACAGTTTCGTTTTCCTGTTGGCAATAGGAAGAGGAGTGTAATTGTAGAAAGATTATTTTAGAATGCTTTTCAGGTTGACAAACCTTTATGTTGATCTAAGATGAATTGTTTGATTTGACTCTCTGTTTAATATATGCTTAAATATATCTGTCGTGATATATCTAATGCAAAATATATTATAATGTCAAATCTTGTGACAACAATGGAATTAATCATGATCTAACATGATGTTGTTTAAGGCAGGTATGTTTTCCCACTGGATTGTTCTTTATTAAATTATTTATACTATTATTAAAGAACAACTTTTAGGAATCAATTCAGGCATTAGTAAATTAATTTCTTAATTTCTGGTTTATGTACTGAGTTACAGTTAGAAGTAGTGTGGAAAAATTGTTGTGTAATAACTCTATGCTCTATGAGAAATCATAACAGAAGCTATACTAAATAAATTCTGTAAACAGTATGAGGGTTTTTCAGAGATCCATATTGTCCTTGGACTTGACTCTGCTGCATTGTACTTTAAATGGAATTGATTGTAGGTTTGTAATGAAAGCAACAGATTGATTTCTAGCCCGAGTTACAAACAGTAAATAGAAAAATGTTTGTCTTGACCTGCATTCACAGATTATAGATTGGTAACTGTAGACCCAAACCTTAATTTAAGATGCAAATATAATATAACAGACCTGACAGGGGCTTTGTTTTCTAGAAAATATACTAGTAGTTTTGTTACAACATGTCTTCTTATTTGGATCTTAACATTAATGTCTCTTAGGAATAATACTATACGTATGGCATTTTCTTTTAAGGGAATTTGTACTGTTGGCTATACAACGAAACATTTCTAAAATAGCTTAGGGTTACGTTTTCACTTTAATCCTTTACCATATTGCTCAGTACATATGTAAAATCATTCTGTTTTGTAAAATATGTTTGGTTCCTGAATTTGTAATGGTAAATATTGTCAATTCAGCTTCTTGGTGACTTTGCCACACACCATATGGAGCTACTCTTGGCACTCATTTCTTTAACTATTTTTAGGTGACAATGTTTTCTGAATTGAATATGAAGATTTACAGCTTTATGCTATGAAGTGAGGGATGAAAAGCTGACCTTATTTGTGTCAGGTGCACTGTCCTTTTCATGAACTTGAATTGCCTTTTTATTTCCTATTATATGGATAACACACACAGAGAGCCCAAGAAGAATTTAAAATATGTTAATTTAGCTCAATAAGAGGCCCTGAAGATTTTACTGGAAATATATATTATTTAGATTTCTTTGCAGGTGTGGCTCAGGATCATAGAATGAATGATCCAATTAGTAAATTCCTTCTTGTTGCAAAATAAGGGCCCAAACAGGAAAATAACAGTACATTTCATGGTGCCCCCCCCATTTTTAGATGTATTTTTGTCTTTAATTTATATTCTGTTTTTAGTAACACAGCTTATTGTAAGGACTCATAAACAAACAAAAAAATCAAAAGAAAAGAAACCCTAACACATCTGACTCTAATGTTACTCTGTTGAAGCTTCCAAGAGCTTTCTATTCTTCCCAGCCCACTTGATATCCTGCAGGTTGCGGCAGAACAATTCACAGGAAAAGCTTAGACATTGAGCTTGCACGCTTCTTGACTCCATTTTAAACCCTTTGTTCACACCAGGGTGGCATTTTTTCACACCGCATGTGGCAGCTTTGACTCCTATCCAGCTTGTCTTATAAAATCAAAGTCTGCAATTTTGTTTCTTTTCACAGTGCTCCTGCTTCCTGAACTGCAGTATTTTTTCATCTCTCCTAATATTGTGAATCTTAAGTTATTATAAATATTTTAAAATCCATGTAGAGTGTGTAGCAACAAGATAACTATACCTGCAAATTGAGCTTCAATTAAAATTGAATGCTAATTTCAGGAGCTTTTGAAAAATAAAAGCTGAGTAAATCTGCTTTATACTCAGTCTGGATTTTCCAGCAATAGAAATTAAGATGGGCTGTTATACAGATATTTTATTTATAGTAATAAATACAGATGGTTTAATTTCAACATACACCCTGTGCGCTTAAAGCAAAATACTTGCATGCCATACTTCTGTGTGTAGATCTAAAATGCTTTCGTTGGTTTTAAAACCCTTCTGTCTGCAGTTTTACTGTAGGTTTTATATACTACACTACTAGTACATATTATTTAATATTAGGTTTAAAGACAATGTAACAAATGGAATTAATTGTAATAAATTGAATCCAAACATGGTTAGAAAATGTGAAATTAAGGCCAGCACCATTTAATTTAATACTTTATATGACTAAATATATTCAGCTAAACTACAATTTGAACCCTTAAATAAATATTCAGAATGCATTTTTTACTGTTTAGAATCTTCATAATAAATAGCAAAGATACAACAGATTCTATCACAATAACAAAAGTTGAAAGAAACTCATCAGAATAAAATATTTTCCTTTTGCACTTTTTCAATAAATATATTTTTGCAATGCTCAATTAGCATTAACATTTTGCTGTGTTTTAAAAGATGTTATCAATCTTAAATACTTCTAAAATCTTTTATTTCCTAGTTTTTTATTCCTTGTTTATATGAAATTAGTACATTAATTTATCATTTACACATATACCAGGGAGTCCCTTAACACAGCATTGTAAAAAATATTTTGATCTGAGGGCTTTTGTTTGTTGTTTCTTGTTGATTTGAATGATCTTTTCTTGGCTGCTACTTTCCTCTAAAATATACCATGTATGCTTTCATTATAATCTTGTATCCTTACAGATTTTCTCACTATTCTTTTCAAGATTACAGTATAAATATAAGCGTAGACTATGCTACTTCCTAAGCCAAAGTAAACTATAAGGTTATCTAGCTATATATTCATGATTTTATACAGTGATACTGTTGTTTTATTAATATTTTGAAGAATAGCATAAAACATATATGTTTGTTGTTTGTGAACATTTTTATTCACATGTTTATTTCATATGACTGTTCTTATACATTCCACCAATTTACTTAAGCATATACTATCCTGTTCAGAAACTAAATCATCTTAGCTAATATGATCTATAGTTGCAAGTGAGAAAAGAAAAAAGCTAGTCTAATTAATCTTAATTTTGAACCTCAAAAATATGAAAGATATACACAGATCTCCAGTAATAATTTATTATCATAGTTACAAATGCTTCAAACAATTTTTTGTAAAGTTTACAAAAAGGACAAAGTATATGAAAACAAAAAAATAGCCCACGGTTTGTATTTTCCTATATCTATAATATATAAGCAAAATAATGTCTCATATAACTGAAAATTATATTTAGCAGGTCCATTTTGTCTCAGACTTCTTTATGTTCTCTTTGCAAAACCGTGTGTTGTATACTGTAGAATATGTTTATATATACACTTACATAGAGTATAACATTAATGTTCGATAGGGAGATCAAACTAATATTTTCATTTATTAAAATATGTATTAAAACCAAAAATAGATGTTACCTACTTTTAAAAATTTCAATAATCTAAACATATTTACTGTAGAGAAACTGAAAATATAGTCTTTTTCAAAATAAATTATCTATTAGAAATAGCTTTTTCTATTTAAAAATGTATCCAAAACATTATAATGTTTTATTTAAAAATAGTTTAGAAAGGGAGAAATTATAAGATAAGAAAATAGAATTATTTCAAAATTTAAATCAATAATTGAAGAGAATGTTTTCAAAAGCATTTCATAGAGAATCAGAGATAGCTGTAAAATATACATGCAAAGGTACATATTTACTGTTTAAAAACTATATCACAAACGATTTACAGATGTTTAACAAAACTAATTTTACTGAAAAACAGTTATCTAATTTTGATTATAATATTAAAACATGGTTAGAAGACTCAGGTTGAATTTCTATGAAGCAATGTAAGTTCAATAAGTGTATGAAAATTAGTTTACCTACTTACACAGTGTATATTTACTGAAGAAATAGCATGGTCTCTTTCATTTAAGTGTCAAATGAAGGAGAATTATAGTAAAAAAACATTTATCATGATCCATTCCAAAAAATCCCAACTTTTATTGCTTGGCATTTCCTATTTTTTCCCACGTCTCTTCAGACTGTCTTCAGGTTAACATTTCTTCTACTTCCAAATGCTCCCTCTCTTCCCCCCTCCTCCCAAAGCCCCCCAAACAGAAATACCACAACATCCTTCAGCAAAAGCATAATTGCTTTACATTGCATTTCAGCCTGTGGCCTGTTCTTATATTAATCAAATTCAATCATACATACTCCCCTAAAATTCAGCTTGGAGTAATCCTCTGCTACTTAAGTCTGGATGAAAGGAGTACTCATTGTGAATTATGTTTCATCTGTCACAATAACCTTCTTTATTCTTTGGTGCACCTCCCCTTTGCCTGTGGCAATTAGAGAAAATAGGTATGCCTTGAAGTATGAGATAGTAGTATCTCAAAATATACATATATATACACTGATGTCACATACAGACAACGCTTACTAAGCAACACCCTGATGATTATATAAGCCCTTTTTGATGAAATCCAAATTTTGTTAGACTAGAAGCAGACATTTTTTACAAAGAGTAGGTGCTGAAGGCTGTCTGTAGGTTATTGTTTTTTGACAGGCTGTAGTCAAGAGAGTTTGTCATTCTATTAGAAGAAGAGTAAAACTTCTTTCCAATTGATTTCAAGAACATGTCATTTTACACTTTAGTTGTTTTATGTCTTTCTGTTGTAATATTTTAAGCTATTTTATTTTCACAAATTCCTAGAATTTGGTTAAGAAATACTATCTATGATATATAACCTCAGTGTTTTTTTGTAATTTTTAGTATTTTTGTATGTCTAAATATATATTTTAAATTAAACACTTTTTAACAAATATGAAGATGAACAGTGATACCAAGTCACAAATTTACTGAATGTCAACAGAGTGCTTGCTGCAGAATAAGATAACAAATATTTTAAATTTGACATATTGTCAAATTAATTTTTTAAATTAATGACTGCATTATTATAATGGAGGGCATGAATCTGTTAATTTTTTTTAGCAAACCCTAGCAGATCTAATTTATTTTCTGCCATTTATCTAAACTTATTTATTCTGTTTTATTTTCATTTGTTTTAGTTGTGCTCTAGTTACTATTTTATTAGTCACTGAAATTACCTTAAGAGCTTTCCAAATTCATTTTTAACATATTATATAGATTATAGCAGAACATCAGATTAGAATTTTGTTTTAAAACAAAAACAACACATTTGGGGGTTCTTCTTTTCCATTTAGAAATTGCCTCTCTTCCATTTCATAAGGGAAAACTGTTTTTTCCCAGGTAGTAAACTTTAATAGATAAACGATTGAAAGGAAATCACTTTTTAAAACAACAACAGAAAAGTGCTAATTCAGGCAGGCTAAAGCAAATTAATTGATGTTGGTGACTGAGATGTAGGTCTAGCATTAGGACCTAGGTAATTGAAGTAAAAAAAGAAATTAACATATTACAAAGGAAAATACTTGGGGAAGAAGCAAAATAGTTTGGCCCACTAAACTGGTTTGGGCACAAAAGTGCTTGCTAAGCTATCTATTTCACATGCAACGACAGAAGGTTCGATATTCATTCGATCGATGAGTGAAAAGGCACAATGGCAAAATCGGACGGACTTCTTTTCAAATACAGATCTCCAATGTCCCCCTACAGTCTGCAGTCGTGCGGCTGGTGGTGTGGCACAGACAGAGCAAGGGTTACATCAAGGCTGTTCTCCGGACCATGCAAACAGTCTAGACCAATGACCTGCAGCATCATGCCCTTTGAAGAAGAGGCAAGTTCGGTCACGATGAAGAAAAATCAAGGCGTACCCCTTTTAACAATAGGGAGCAGCTCGTAGCTGCAAAGAGGTAAGCAGGGGTAAGCGAAAAAGGCATCTGCTTCCATGGTTACAGGCCAACTATGAGAACCTTGCTTTTCAAGAGAGACTGTTCTCATGCTCCCTCACAGGCTATGTCATGCATTATAAGTAAGGGAAGGTTGAGCTGAAATCCACATAGTTATTTCAGAGTAAAATGATACGCGAACACATGGCTGTAGCAAAAAAAAAAAAAAAAAAAAAGTCACATGACTTTTAAGAAGCAGACTTACGCTGGTACAGAATAGAGTTGTTGTTTTTGTCAGAACTAGATGAAGAAAGAAAATATTTGTATAAAACTAACATTCATATGATACACAAACTTTTAGCTATTCTCTTTCTATTAAATGAGAAAAGGTCAAGGATCAAGTTTTGTTTTGTTTGCTTGTTTTTTCCTGAAAAGACCACAAACCCTTTTGTTTAAATAGCATTAGTGAATGCCATTTAATATAAGATTTTGATTTTCTTTCAAAATGTACCTTTATCATATGTTTGACAGAAGATGAAAGTAATCCGTTTCTATCTTTCTGCAATAAATTTGATCTAATATTTTTGGTTACATGTTTTAGTTTTAATATTCATCATTCATAACTTTGGAGACATATTCTTATGCAAGTAAAAAGGAAAAATAAATGATTTGGTAATATTAGTCTTGCCTTTCTCTGAAAAAAAGATCTAGCCTAGAAGAAATATGATCAGTGAATTTATGCCAGTGGTGTAACCATTAGCCTTTGAGAATGGTTATGTTTCTACTTTGTTCCTTTCTGCCTTGTTACATTCTGAATCTGCAGTGTATTGTTTTTTCTCTTGAAAAACGAACATGGTTAGTATATTTATTCTAATATATGTATCCCTAGTTTATCAGCTGCATATATGTTTATTAATAGTACATATTCTATTTAATGATATGCTAATCTTTTGTGACAGCTGTAGATTTTTATTAAACCAGAAGCATATTGTTAAGGAAAAAATAGATTTTAGTCCTAAACATTTTTGTTTTGCTTCATATTGTATAATTTATGTCACTTTTGCTGTTTTCTTATTTATCTCCAAAACTAGATTAATTTTACTTCAAACATATCTATTAAATGTGGTAGATATTAAAATCTGGAGAAGTTAGAAGTTTACAACATAACTATTCCCTTAATTTACATAAATATTATGTTGCTGTTTAATAATGACAGCATTTTATAGAGTTTATATTTATAGAATTTATATGGGCTATCCAATAAAAAGTCATTAAGATTTGAGTCCATCAAGTAGTGTAATTTCTCATGGTGCCTTATGAAATGTATGCATTTATGTAAGGATTTGATTTAACTCTGGTCTAATGAGTACTTACTTAAAATGAAAAGTACGCATGTGAACATACAGCAAGTTTCCCTTGAATAACACTAGACTTTTCAGTAAAGTATTTGATCTACATTGCTCATTTTGGGGCCCAAGTTATCTAGAAAAGCAGCCAAAAAAGGACAATATCCATATACAACAGAAACAATTAGATATTAATTATATAGGTAGCAAGCACATTATCTTAACACTCATGATCTTCCTTCATCAGATAGTTTATGCCCCACATATTAATTTAGCTATCAAAATGTCTTTGTCATGACTGCAAATTGTACTTTTTCACAAACTTATTATCTATTCATTTTAGTTAAGAGTAAAAGCTAGTTAAGAGTAAAAGCTTTGTCCATCTTTTTTCTTTACATTTTAATACAATGGGAGAGTTAAATATTACAGTGGAACATGCTACATGTTAGTAATTACCAACTAACACTGATTGATAGAACACTAAGCATTTAAAAACAAAACCCCCCAAATCCTTGTCATTTTCATGCTTTATATTTGTTAACATGACATACTCTTCAATTTTCTCACTATTACATTTTTAAATAGAAATCTTAATGCCTAATAATCATATCATATAATATGTGGTAGAGCACAGACTAGTATACATACACAGATTGAATTTACTATTACATTGGAATTCACATTTTGTTTTCCATCTAAAGCCTTCATTTGGGTGATGATGATAAGGAGGAATGATTTTCTTTTTGAGAGAAGACCCTTTAAATGAAAGACCCAGAGACTCCCCATTTACCTTGTGTCTGGGAATTTGCTTGCTCATTTTAGCAAAATGTGTAAGACACTCACTTCTGGATTCATGACAATCTGTAAAGTGTATCAAGGGGAGGATCTGATCTTGTATTCACGATCAACTTGTAAAAATAGTCTTTTTCTGTAAAGAACTGTGGACAGACTGTTGCCAATGGCACTACCACAATGAGAGGCAGATATGTGTTTCTCTTGAAAATAAAGTCTATTAGTAAGGTGAACAGCCCATCACTGACAAGTTTAGCCCATTGTCCCCTATGGGGCCATGCAGTGTATTGTCCTGTTGCTAGACAGAATGATGATAGTCAACCTGGGACAGCTCCTTTGCTTGTTCAGACACCAAGATTCTGAAGAGCCAGTGGGTTCTCTATGCTCCTGCTCAGAGTGACTAGAGAAATTACACACCTACACAAGCCCATTCTGGTTAAAGTTTAGTTTGTATCCTACTATGTTAAAAATAATAAGGACTTACTCCATGGAGTCTATATTCTGAGTTTCCCCTCTGCTGCATGTATTCAGCTGGAGAGGCAAATCCTGTATAACAGTTCTCTGCAAGGATATGAAAGGCTGCAAAGATATTGTGGCAAAGAAGATAATGCTGCTTCCTCAGCTCCAGTGTGACATGAGTCCCAAAATGGTGCCTAAAAAGCAAGAAGTGTAAATCACAGGGCAGGAAGCATTGGAAGTTTCTTTTGTGGGGTAAGCAAATCATCAAGTGATGTGATTTGTACAACTGGTGACTGTCAGGTGAGGGTCCCATTTGGAACTATGATGTTTCCCATAGTTCATACCTCCCCTCTGGTTGTTCCCAGGATTGCAGTTGTTGGTTGACTGTTAATATTGTTCTACCTTTCCCTCAGTAACCAGGGCCTGATTAAATGTATCCTAGATTACTCAAGGAGCTGATAGAGCAGGTATTTGAGATTGTAGCTAACATCTTTGAAAAGTCATGGAAGTTGGGAGAGATTCCAGAAGACTGGAAAAGGGCAAATATAGTGCCCATTTATAAAATGGGAAATAAGAGCAACCCAGGAAACTACAGACCAGTCAGTTTAACTTCTGTACCAGGGAAGATAATGAAGCAAGTAAATAAGGAATACATCTGCAAGCATCTGGAAGATAATAAGGTGGTAGGTAACAGTCAGCATGGATTTGTAAAGAACAAATCATGTCAAATCAATTTGATAGCTTTTTTTTTTGATAGTACATCAAGCCTTGTGGATAAGGGAGAACCAGTGGATGTGGTATACCTAGACTTGGGTAAGGCATTTCATACAGTGTCACATGACCTTCTTATCAATAAACTTGGGAAATGCATCCTAGATGGGGCTACTATAAGGTGAGAGCATAACTGGCTGGATAACTGTTCTCCGAGAGTAGTTATTAGCGGTTCACAGTCATGCTGGAAGGGCATAACAAGTGGGTTTCTGCAGGGGTCTGTTCAATATCTTCATCAACTATTTAGATATTGGCATAGTTATTAAGTTTGCAGATGCTACTAAGCTGGGAGGGTTTGCAAGTGTTTTGAAGGATAGGGTCAAAATTCAAAATGATCAGGACAAACTGGAGAAATGGTCTGAAGTAAACAGGGTTAAGTTTAATAAGAACAAATGGAAAGTACTCCACTTAGGAAGGAATAATCAGTTTCACACCTACAGAATGGGAAGTGATTGTCTAGGAAGGGATTTAGGGGTCATAGTGGATCACAAATTAAACATGTGTCAACAGCGTGACACTGTTGCAAAAAACATGCAAACATGATTCTGGGATGCATTAACAGGAGGGTTGTGAGCAGGACACAAGAAGTCATTCTTCCACTCTACCCTGCATTGATTAGACCTCTATTGGAGTATTGTGTATGGTTCTGGGCACAACATTTCAAAAAAAATGTGGAGAAATTGGAGAAGGTCCAGAGAAGAGCAACAAAAATGATTAGAAAACATGATATATGAGAGAAGACTGAAAGAACTGGGCTTGTTTAGTTTGGAAAGGAGAAGACTGAAGGTACTTGCTCCCTAGTTCGAACTAGGGATGCAAATGTAGCTGACCGAAATTGCTAATGAAGCTACATTCGCATCCCTAGTTCAAACTAGGGAGCAAGTGTAGATGTACCCTGAGAGGGGAGATGATAGTGGTTTTCAAGTATCACAAGGAGGAGGAAGGAAAATTGTTCTCCTAGGCCTCTCAGGACAGGACAAGAAGCAGTGGGATTAAATTGCAGCAACAGAGGTGTAGGTTGGACATTAGGAAAAACTTCCTAACTTTCAGGGTGGTTAAACCCTGGAATAAATTGCCTAGGGGGGTTGTGGAATCTCCATCACTGGAGATATTTAAAAGCAGGTTATCCCAGACACCTGTCAGGGATGCTCTAGACAGTGCTTGGTCCTGCCATGAGGGCAGGGGACTGGACTTGATGTCCTCTCGAGGTCCCTTTCAGTTCTAGGATTCTGTGATTCTAAGAAGCCCTAAAACTGTAACATTATAGGTGAGGATTTAGTATGTCTGTTGTAAAGGCATTGTCAGAGATTTATAACCTCGTTATCATAATCCAGTTCACACAGAAACTAATCCTATTAAATTAATTTTATCTTGTTGGGACAGAAAAAGTTTGACACATGGAGATTTATTAAAGATATCTGAACCAGCAGACACCATCTGGCCCCCAAAGTCTCAGAATATCTATACAACATCTCAGAACAGAACTGTCTGCTCCATCTAGTATGGTGTCACTTGAATAATCTACTTGAAGGTTTCTTACGTATTAGGGAAGCTCAATGGACCATATTAATGTGATACCTGGAAAAATCTGCCCCCTCCTTGTAGGAGATGGTCCTGGAATTTGGTATCAAGGATATATCATGTTTACCAAGACACATAATGGCAATTTCTACCAACATTGTGAAACACTAATTGGAGAGCAGGAGAACTAGAACTCTATTGAATAAAATGAAAATAGTAACCAGCCCTAAACTAAGAAGACAACCAGAAGAGAGTCTAGCTTTCTGTTAGCCCAGTGCTGCACAAAACACTGCAGAAAGCTGGTGCTGGCTAGATGTGGAAAATCTACCAACATTTCTCTACCTTAGCGCAGCCTCTGAATAATGAGTGTGTAAAAACACTACACTAGGGCTTAGGGTGATCTGGTATATAAGAGCAAAAAGAAACCTGCTTACTGCAAGGCTATTCAAGATGAAGCCAAATATTAGGAAGACATACCCGCTAAAAGTCCCTTGTTCGAGATTATTCTATCCTATGATTCCTTAAGGGCATGGGATTTTCCAAAAGAGAATTGGGAAAATGAAAAATCTTACACCATAACCTTGGGATTTGGGGTATAAGGTGGCATGTTGGGGTATAAGGTGGCTTTGATAGTTAACATTTCAAAAATAAGTGTGAAATTAGATCCTGAGGTAGATATTGAAGGCCTGGTAAACAGAGGTGATGTGAAGGAATGGGGCATATGGGGTTACATCCTTCCCCCCTGATTTCTGCCAAGTTTGTTTGTTTGTTTATATTTTGAAGGCAGTGGGTTCAAAATATGTGAGCGCATAGTAGTTTACCTCTAAACACATGCCTCCAATAGCGAGCTGCTCCCTTTGTCGGTACCCTTTGCAGGCCTGGCTCATGCTGACAGTGACCCCCACCCCAGGAAGGCCAGTGGGGCTGTGCCTCTGAAAGAAAGTCTTCAACTTGCTAAGAGTTACAGAGTAGAGCCCACTCTGGGGTCAGTGCTCACCAGTGGGGCCAGCCTCCTGCCCTGGTGTTTGTTTGGGTCTTACACAGAGACCCAGGGGTGATTTAACCAGAGCCACAGTGTGAATAATATACATGTGTCCTCAGTCTGGGAAGTGCCATTGGAAACCACCTGGCCTCCAGGGGCTCAGGGCTGGGACTACCCTACTCCTGTGTGTGGGTTTCCTGTTGACTCACAGCTGACCTCATGGTCACATGGTGCCATCAGACACCCTTCCTGTGCAACATCTAGCAGAGCCAAGCCAGCCAAGTGACCTTGAAGACTGGATGAACTACAAGCGGAGCTGCAAACTGTGCCCTGCAGGGAGAGGCAGGAGCAATTGCAGGGTGCTGCAGGAAAAGGACACAGCTTTCCAGGAGGGGAGACTGAGAGTAAGGAGTGAGCTTCCTTGGGGGAAGCCAAACCTTTAAACCGTTTCCCTCCCCTCGTCCACTATCGATGGTTATACATTGTCTCTTCTGGTAAAGCTGGTCCAGGTGAAGACTGCCCAAAAAAATTTAATAACAAAAGGAGTGGTTCATTAAATGTCTGCACCAAAAGCAGAGTGATGGGAAAGTGTCTCTTTCGGTATATATGTTTATGTTATGCATGAGTAACTGAGTTGCGCCGTGAGCAATGTTTCCCGCAAGCTGTGTGCTTGGATGACCACACAAGAGAGATTCAAATGCTGCCCAGCTGATTAGCAGAGCACCCACAGCTGACAGCATGTGTTTCTATTAGTGGTGCATATCCACACACGTCTCAATGCACGTAAAATTTATTCTGCAAATGAATGGAAAAATTAGAGGGAAGATTGGCCTTGAGAGAATAAACTTTTATGATGCTAGACCAATGATTACCTGTTCTCTACACTCCCTCTGGGGCACCTGACATTGGCCTCTGTCGGCAGACTAGATGGACCTTTGGTCTGACCTGGTATGGCTGTTCTCATGTCCAATCAACTGATTCCTTGGATCACAAGGTGGCATGTGTGGATGCTGAGCAACATCAAACCTTTTGAACTATATAGTTCTGGCCCACTGGATGTTGCAAAAAATTGCTGGGCAAATCTGTATCAATACCAGCCCTTCCATCTAAGCAGAAAGCAACATTAGAACCCCAGAATTATAAACACCTCAGGACTGCAGGGTCTTTGTAACTCTGAGAAGTTCATAACTCTGAACAAAATGTTATGGTTCTTTCAAAAGTTTACTACTGAACATTGACTTGATACAGCTTTGAAACATTACTGAAGAAGAAAAATGTTGTTTTAAACCTCTTAATTTAAAACAGTTTCCTTAGCTTGTCAAATCTTTTATAAAATTTCCTTTATTTTGTAGTAGTTTATATTTAACACAGTACAATATTTGCTTTTTTTGGTCTCTGCTACCTGATTATGTACTTCCAGTGCCAAATGAGGTGTACTGTTAACTGATTAGTTCATATCTGGTGTTGGTAACTCTGAGATTCTACTTTATACCAATTATTTTATTGGCAAGATTTTGTTACTGTTTCCAAAATATACCTCATTTCAAGGGATTTGGAATAACTCAACCACTGTAATTTAAAGGATGCAGAAGCAAGATAGAACAGGTAATTTTTCTTTAGATAAATTTGTTTGTGGAATATGAATGATGGTTATATTTTTACATAGAACTTTTTCACATTTTGAACCATATTTTCAATTTTATAGTTTGCTTGAAAAAAATAAAGAAGGGAGAAATTAATTTCCTGATTTAATTTGTTCACTGCAAGGTGAAATTCAGTAGTTACACACCAGTGAGGGAGGATGCTACTAAAAGCTGTGGCTGCATCAATTGGCTTTGGTTTTTGTTTTTGCTTAAAGTTTGTTGCTCATAAGACACAGGCTACTGCTAAAGGGTTTTTATAGCCTTTTTTTTAGAGATATGAATCCACTTTGAACACTGGATTAGCACATTGAGAGTACCTTCACTTTTCTTTTCATCTCACCCTTCTCCCATACATACTTATGCACCTGAGAAAGATGGCTCAGTGACTTGGCTCCATTTTTATATTTAGTAAGATATGAATCTAACTTGTTTCCTCTTTTCTTTCTTATATGCTCAGTTTCAGTAGGTCTTCCTCATATATTCCTTTAGTTTAAAATACCAACTATTGAAAACAAACCCTTATCTGATCATTACATTGGTGTTTTAATGATATGATCATACATCACTTTTCTTGTTTTCTGGGGGACATTATACCAAGTTCTAATTATTTCTTGTTAATGAGAAATTAAGTGGCATGCAACAGTATCTATACTATGTCATACAACAGTATTAATGTCATACAACAGTATCTATACTATGGTTATACTTTATAATATAGTAAATGTAATTACACTCTCATTATAGTATAACTACATATTGGTTGTACTTTTTCAAACTTCTTTTTAACACGAATGGAACTTCTAGGAAAAAACAACAACAAAAAAACCAAAAAGCCAGTTCAGGTTGTTAAATGTAACAATTTATTGGTGTATCACATAATTTACAATAACTTAAGAGCAAGGAATTGGAAAAGTTAAAGCCAATATAATACTTGACCATGGAAAGATCCTTTTTGTTTCACAGATTAAGGGTAAATCTTGAATTTTTTATTTGAAAATTCAGTGACAGGTATCCATAATTTACATGGGTAGTTGTATGTTATTGCAGCTAAAGATTTTGCAAACTAAAATGATGGGAAATTTACCCATTCTTTTGAATGTGATTTTTCTGGATTTGAATTTGAATGTGTTGCAGTCATTCTGATAGTTGACAGTGTTCAGAACTGGAGGAACCTGAAAGAGGAACCTAGAGTAAAATCCTAGTCATATTGATTTCAATGGGAGTTTTGTCTGTGACTTCAGTGGGGTCAGAATTTCACCTCTGGTTTTCAAGGAATGTAGATTACCTCAGTCTTATTACACAGTGACCCAGATATTTCATAGGGCGCATTTACACAGCAGCATTATTTTGGAATAACTGATATTATTCCAAAATAACATAGTGCATGTCTACACTACAAGCCTTTATTTCAAAATAATGTCGAGCTGACTTACTCCAACTCATGATAACCCTCATGTCACGAGGCGTAAGGGAAGTCGAAGGAAGTGTGTTTTTCCTTCGACTTCTTGCTGTGTATACAGTACCAAAGCCTGAATAAAGCTATTTCAACTTTAGCTATGCAATTGACGTAGCTGCAGGGCTGGCTCGAGACATTCCTGCGCCCTGGGCAGCGGGCACGCGATGCATACGCGGCTCCGCCCCTGGGCGCACGGTGCATGCGTGGCCCCGCCCCCCTGGCGCACTATGCACCTTACAGCTGCAATTGGGCGCGTGGCACCTGATGGCAGCTCTAAGGGGCGCCATGTGGCCCCCGGGCGCGTGGCATCTGATGGCAGCTGTAAGGGGTGCTGCGCGGCCGGGCATGCGACGCCCCTTACAGCTGCCATCAGGCGCCCCCCATAGATTGGCACCCCGGGCAGCTGCCCAGCTAGCCCCCCCCCCCACTTAATCTGGCCCTGCATAGCTGAATTTGCATAGCTTAATTCGACTTTAGCCCTGCTGCGTAGAGGTGCCCATAGAGATCTATGAAGCTGAAGGGACCATTAGATATCTATTCTGACCTAGTGTACAAGATTTAAATTCAGGATTCTTGACATGATGCAACTGGTGGATAAACAAGCACATGGAAATAAAGTTTGAAGGAAGAGGAATAAAATAATAGCAAAGATGAGTATGTTTTTACCCATTAATAGAATTGGTGATTGTTGTGATAATAGATGACATGGAAGTACCATGACAGATACATAAGGGAGTTATGAATATTAGGCCTTCAGCAGAAAAGGGCCTTACATTCTATCATTCTATCTAATTCATACCAAATCTGGGGCTTTCCACAATTCAAACCCTGTTAATTTTGGTCATAGAGGAGCTAGTACTCCTTTAAGCAAACTGGTCTTGTTATTTAGTGGCCTATATACAAAAAACAAAACATTCAAGAGATTTGCTGTAATGTAGGCAGCCATTGCATTATGCAAAGCATTGGCATAACCAGATGTCATGGGTTAAGTCTCTAGAGAAGTTGTATTGCTATGTTTTTCAAAAAGAGCAATCTGAACAGTTTTCCAGGATACCTTGAAATGAAGCGTGTTACAGAAGTGTAGCTTTCAGGTGAATAAAACTTTCTGGTTTCTTGGAATGGTTCTTCTATTGGTAGGTTTGTTAGCATCACTTTCTCCTCCAGGCTTCATGTCTATCACACTTTTACGTTCTTCTCTATTCCTCCTCCCTGCTTTCCCCTGTCTATCTGCTTATCTGTGGCTAGATCCCTCTGTGTTTCAAAAAATCTTTTTCTCTTTTGCACTTAGAGACTCTCTCATTTTTTTCTCTCTGAGTATGTCTACACTACAGAGTTTTGACACAAAACCTGAGTTACGTCCACACTGCAATCGCGGTCTTTCGAAAGTAAATTGAAAGAACAGAGGGGTTTTCCCTAACCCTTATTGTCTTTCTACAAGGAAGAAGCCTTTTTCTGAAAGACCTCTATTGGAAAAAGGCATGTGTGGATGGAGAGGAGGGTTTTTTTTTCAAAAGAAGAGGCCTCCAGGAAATAACACAGGTGCCCTGGTGGGCACTCCATCCAAAGTAAACACAACTCTATAGTTCCTGTCTCCTGGCTCCTCGTAAAGCTACAGGCACCCTAGACAAGCCTTGTGGCAGGAAGCTGGCCTGAGAGCAGTATCTCACCATGCGGCTCTCCCTGCTACAGGCCTTGCCAGCCCTGGCAGAGCCTCAAGCTTCCTGGCTTCCTAGCCCTCACAGGAAGCAGCCACAAGGGTCCTAGGACATACCAAGAGGCACGTACCCTCCTGGTCTGGAGCAGAGATCCTGTCCTTCCTCAAACTGTGGGGCGAGGAAGACACCTTGCAGGATCTCCGCTCCAAGTGCCAAAATGAAGAAATACTCGAGCGCATGGCCGAGTCCCTGGTGGAGCACGGACACGCACCCTGGACCTTGAAACAGGTCCAGAGTAAGGTGAAAGAGCTCTGCCAGGGATATGTGTGGGCCACAGGGCACAGCTCATGCTCAGGGGCAGGACCCCACACTTGCCCCTATTACCAGGAGCTGCACCAAATCCTGGGGGGGGGTGGGGAAACATCTTCCCTACCCATCATCGTTGAATCCAGCCTCGAGATCCCCGTCATCACCCAGCCAGAGGTCATGGTGGAGGAAGACCAGGAGAACCAGAGCCAGCCAGAGGAGGAGGACGAGGAGGAAGAGGAGGAGGAGACTGTCACCCTGTCGCTGGAGCTGGTGCCAGTCAGCCAGGACATCTCCCAGGCCTCATAGGACTCCGGGGAGGGATCTTCAAGTCAGTGGTCTCATTTTGTCACACACACAGGGTGGGGGGAGGTGGGCACATAGGGGGAGGGGTGCGAATGTTGTTCGGGCTGGATATCGTGCTGCGGTCCATGCACGTGTAGCCACATGCAGCATTAGTGTGTGACACGTGGACACAGCAGGCAGCCCCTGAGCACGGGTGGAAGCAGACTAGTGACAAGGGTGCAGGCATGACCCCAGACACATCAAGGAGTGCCACACACAGCAGCGGCCCTGCCTACGTGTGTGTTTGCGGATCCCAGGAAGACCAGACTGCTCCCGGCTCTTCGGCTGCCCATGGGGGGGATCCCACTGAGGCTGGACACTTCCCTTGCCTGCTTTTCTGTGGGCCGTATGGTCCTCTAGGCACCTCGGGGCCCCTGTGCGGCATGGCCCGCTGTGCAGGCCACACATGGCCTTGCTCCTGGGACATCCACCTTCTCTGCCCCAAGGACTGTTGGTCACTGCTCACAGAGGAGGGCAAGGACTCAGAGACAATGTCTGCATGGATGACTGACTGCCTCTCCCTCTTTGTGTTCTCCGCAGCCAGGACCGAGGAGCGAGCCACACCACCTGAGCCAGCCATAACAGCCTGGGGCATGTGAACACATGCCAGGATCCAGGAAGACCTCTTGCGCCAGCATGTCAGCGTCCTGCGTGACATGCAACAGACTCTGGCGCAGAAGGTCCGTGAGGACACTGAGTGGCGGAACCGTGCATGGGACATGCAGCAGTGTGATACCATGTGTGCCATCATGTCACACATGATGGCACAACCGCCTGCTGTCGCTCCTCCTGCCTGCCACACACCTGCCCCCCATGCAATGCCTCTGCTTCCCCCCCAGGTGATGCCCATGCCCCCCCTCTCCAAGTGATACCTATGCCCCCTCCCCCTGCCCCAGCTGCTATCCCTGACCTGTTCCACTCCCCCCCCCCCACACCGCCCATCCCCTGTGGTCCCTGGACCACAAGGTCCCCGCACCCAAGGTGGCACATCTAGCCAGCCCCGACGTCACTCCCAGTCCCTCTCCCCCTCCAGGTTATGAGCTCCCCTGCCAACCTGTTTGTAATGAAAAATAAATACAGAGTTCATTTTGTTGGAAACCAAACAGGTGTTTTTATTGAGAGGTCAGGGAAGGGGTGAAGGGAGGGGTTGTGGTGGGAAAGGGATAGGGCAGCAAGCCAGAGGCCCCTGTTGGGGAGGCCCTGGGAAGAGTTACTGGGGTTCTTGAGAGAACCTCTCCCTCAGGGCTTCCCGGATGTGCACCCCAGCTTGATGGACCTGGCGGATGGCAGCTGTTCTCGGCTGCTTGAACACTTGCCCCTCACAGCCGGCGTCTGCCCCCCACCCCGGGAGAATGGCCTCCCCCTTCCTCTCCGCAATGTTGTGGAGGATGCAATATGCCACGACCACCTCAGGGATGTTGTACTCCCCCATGTCAAGGCAGGTCAGCAGGTACCTGAAATGCTCCTTGAGGTGGCTGAAGGCGCACTCCCCCTGAATCTGGGCCCAGTTCAGGCGGGCATTAAATTGGTCCCTGCTGGGGTCCAGGTGGCCAGTATAGGGTTTCATTAGCCATGGCATGAGGGGATAAGCTGCATCCCCCACAATGCACAGTGGCATCTGCACATCCCCAACTGCAAATTCACAGTGGGGGAAGAATGTGCCTGCCTCCAGCTTCCCGCACAGGCTGGAATTACGAAACATAAGGGCATTGTGTGCCCTGCCTGACCACCCGACAAAAATGTCCATGAATTGTCCAGGGTGGTTGACTAGGGCCTGCAGCACCATACAAACGTAGCCCTTCCTATTAATGTACTGGGCTGCTTGATGCTCCGGTGCACGGATCAGGATTTGGGTCCCGTCAATGGCTCTGACACAGTTTGGGAACCCCAGGGCAGCAAATCCGGCCATGATCAGGTCCAGGTCTCCCAGATGGACGACCCTCCACACAAACACACAAAACAGAGAATGAGAGAGGGAGTGCCTGAGTCCTTAGGAGTTGCCCGTCCCTCTCCCCTTCCCTCTCCTCCTCAAAGACCCCAGGAGCCACCCCCTATGAGACTGCCATCCCAGCAGCAGGGCTGTGTGAGGGTGGGATGGCACAACCCCCCGGGGACGGACCTTCTATCCCACCCCCACTCCACCCGCTATAGCCCCCAACTCCCTTTTCCCTAGGGTCCCCCTTTTCCAGGACTCCCCTCCCCCCCCCCCATGCAGGGACTGCAGCCCCAGAGCACCTTACCTCCATAAGGAAGGTCCCGATGGTGGACATCCCCACACCAAACTGGTTGCCTGTCGACCGGTACCTGTCGGGGAGGCAAGCTCCCAGAGGGCTATTGCAACCTGCTTCTCCAGGGGAATGGTGGGTCGCAGATGGGTGTCGTGTCTCCGGAGGGTGGAGGAAAACCATGGTACGTAGCTCCAAAAAGGTGGCCTTCCGCATGCAGAATTTTGGAGCCGCTGCTGGTCGTCCCACTGCTCCATGACTAGCCAGTCTCACCAGTCCAAACTGGTGTTGAGTCTCCAAAAATGCCTCTCCACTGTGGGGTGCAGTTGCCAGAGTGTAGCTCCCGCGCCCAGGGAGAGGGTTGCCAGAATGAGCTTGGAGTGGAGCTCGTGCAGGACCAGGAAGGCAGCTGGTACAAAGTGCTGCAAAAACTGCAGCATGGGCGTGTGGGGCCATCGCGTGCCCAGGGGCAGCTCCGCCTCCATGGCTCACAGGAAAAAGCTGAGGTGTCCACAAAAGGTGGGCAACCACAGCAGGCACTGCAAGAGCTTTGCTGTCCCTCGAAGAGGTACACAAGCACGCAGCAGAAGCAGAAAAATGTCTGTCCAGCGGGATCCCTTTAAGCACGTGTCTCTGTAAGGCTCTGGCAAAAGCACTCGGAAGCAACTGGTGACCTAAAGCCCTGGCTGAAGTGGTTCCAGGTGGCCTTTGATGCAAGAGAACGGCCAATCAGTCTGGACGCTCTCTTTCAAAAAATCACATCACTTTTTTGATGCGCTTTTGTGTGTGGACGCGCTCTTTCAGAAGAAGTTTTTTCGGAAGATCTCTTCCGAAAAAAGCTTCTTCCAAAAGAAGCCTACGGTCTTTACGTAGCCTCTGCTCGCAAATCTTGCATTTGTAGAGCCTAGTAATTCTGTCTCGCTCCTTTCTGTCTATTAATAAAGGACAGTTTGTTTTTTCACTTTCTGTTTCAGGGTTTTTTCTCTCATCTCTACACAGATTTAGTTTGGACATCTTTGAAAGGAGTTGTGTTCCACAGGATTGGCTATCTAGAATCCTAAATGATTATGGAAGACAAAAAGGTCTGCATCTGTTCTTGTCTGCTAGTAGATGCCAGCTATCCAAAGAGGCTCTGTGATGTGGAGCAAATTATTGGGAAACTAGTGCATTTTGTTTGTAATAATGTGTGTGAAGCTTGCTTGGGTTTTTTTTTTGTTTTTTGGGGGGAGTTTTTTGCAGTCAGCCTACAGTTGAAAATTGTCAGTCATTGCCTGGTGCTAGCACTTGTACAAAAGGTATGAAGTCCATACTGATTTCACTTTTAAAATAAGCAAGTTTGCATCTGCAATCAGAGAAAAAGCACACCTTGCTGCTATGGCTGAACCTTATAGTAGGTTCATGCTGGAGAACTGAGAGATTTGTAGTGCAGTGCCCATCGATCCAATGGCACTTATCCTTGCAGTGGCTGGGCTGTGGCTGACCAAACTTTTTCGACTCTTACAAAGAGCAGCAAATAATAACATGCACTTTAAGAAGAGGGCACAACTCAAAACCAATATATTGCGAGTATGTGTTCACTACAATGTTTTTACTATCCATTACATTCTTTGTACTGGTACAGATAATGAATAATTTCCATTTCTGAGCCCACAACAAATTTTTACTTAGGCAAAAATGACATATTATTTTGACTTTTATTAGGAGCAAATAGCAGAAGATAAATAATATATGTATTAAAAGGCGTGTTTTATTAAGTTTTCCATGACACATTCAAAGGTATTAGATTTGAATTTTGTGTAAACCAAAAAGAAACCATCTGTACTATATATTTGTGTCACCTTTCTAAAACAGTATTTCTGAGTGTCTTTGTTTATGAATCCCAGTAAGAAGCTGTTCATCTCCAGATCATATTAATGTTAATAATGGGATTTACACTTCCACATCAAAGGAAGAACAGATGTCAGGTTTTAAAATTGGAATCATGAATATAAGAACAGCTAAAATGAATCTGAATATTTATTAAATATATATGATATTGGTAATATATTATTTACTTTTAACACTATTCATGAGAAGCAGATATAATAATTGGATCCAATTGGTATACTTTATCTTCTCCATAAGTTTCTGTCTTTCTAGCAGAAGGTTTGTAATGATTCATGAATAGCTTATTTCTTTTGCTTTCTAAAAATGAAGTTATTACATATTTGCTGTGGGGATAGCTGAATTAGCATAGGTTAGCAATCAGACTATTGGCATAATACTTCATGAAAAAAAACAAGGAACAGGAACCTCCATCACAACAATTTAGCTTTGGTGCGTGGTACACAACAGTACACGTTTCTAAGCCATGCCAAACTAACATGAGCTAATACTAAAATAACAAGATTCTAATCAATTGCTGTATATGTTTGACATGTCTCACCAACAAAAAGGAGTTTCCATTATTTCTTCCAAGTTTATTTCACTAGAGACAAAAAATTACTGAGGTTTTATTCAGTGACATGTTCATGAAAGTTTAGAAGTGGGTATCTAAAAAGTCTAAAAGTGGGTGGAAGACATAAGTTTGTTAAAATACTGAACAGTCAGCATTTTAAATTATTAATAAATACTCTGATTATTAACATATACACTAATGCACATGAAGTGACCAATAAATTAGTTAAAAATTGGTGTAATATTGGCAGTTACTTGTGGGCAGATATTAGGAATGAAAGGAAATGTAACTGAGGTAAAATCCTCACCGTTTTCGAAATGCAACCAGTGAACTTAAGGTATAATGAAAAATGGTCAAAGTAAAAGCTATTTGTTACAGACTTGTTAGTTTATCTTGCAAAACACACTGATCATAGTTAACCTTAGCCTTGGTAGAAAACATTGCTCTTTGATTTGTCATTAAATCACAGGGCTCTAAAACAACTCTACGTTAAAAGCCAGCAATCCCTTTTATGAAAATTTCAAACATAAAGAATACTATTGTTTGCTGCACATGTGGCAACTAGTCTGGTTTATATTAAGTTGAACTTACTGCCATCTGGTGGGGAAAACAGTACTAAATCATTACCACTGGAATGAAAATAGCAAGGTTTAGTTTGTCCAAAAAGAGGAGGATGGGAGGAAAAAACCTTTTAGAAACGAAAATACCTTATATAGAAATATTATTTACTTACTTACTTTATTTTAGCCTTGTAGGACTGATTTTAAAAGAATTTTAAAATGTACAGCAATGTAGCATCTCCTGCAAGAGATAATTAGGCAAATTTATAATTGTGAGAGAGAAAATAATCTAAAAATGTATAGGAAAAATCATTGTTATCCAAATATCATACTAGCCACATTTTAAGTGCAAAGTTAGAATACTTAATAATCCATAATATGTTCTTTCCTAGAGAGTGTCTTTTGTATCTTCATGGGTATGAAATTGTTCTGTTTGCATGTGATATAATGTATTGTATTTTATGATAAAGGTGGTAATTTGCATGCTATTAACATGCACAACTTTAGACTGTCATATCATCTGGACTGGCCCTGTGTTCAGTGCTGCTTCATCTTTATTCAGAGATTTGTGCAGGACACTGAGGCTGTTTCTTCATAAGTCCTGAAATATAAAGGGCTGGATTTCCAGTTAGCCACAGAAGACTTGTGCCTGTGGATGCTGGTGTTCTAAAGGCACCTAAAAGTTAAAAGTAGATTAATAATTTAATTTTTTTAAGTAAAATGTGAAAGTCAAATGTGGAGGGTGGGGGGAGAGCTTAAGATGCTATACCCGTAAGTTATAAATCCTGTAAGAGGCATGTGAGGTGTAAATCAAGACCCCGAAATATACATGTGTTACTTGTATGTTTCTTGAAGGAAGACCCCATTAGAATGGATTAGTGTTAGTATTATTTTTTTTCTAACTCTCCAAAGCTTATTGAACAAAGAAAATTACTTATTTTCAGTAAATATTTTATACTTATTTTCAGCTCAGTTTACTGCACAACAACAATACAGAGTGTCCAGAAATATTGATAGTTATTTATATTACTACAGTGCTGAATGACCCAATCAAAATTAAGGCCCTTTTGTATACATGTACAAGTAGCTCTCTGATGTGAAAATGATTTTCTCGTAGTGTAGGACAATAAAAGTGGATCTTTACTATTAATCTGAGGAAGATTTTGCACTTTTTTGCTCATGGCATCAAGGAGGTTGTCTTGACAAGGACTAGCTTATACACTCACTGCGGGGGAGAAAGGGCTCCCAAATCTCTTTCCACGTGTATTTCTGGTACAAGGAAGTGCTAGAAAGTTCATGGAGAAACAAAGGTTTGCTCACTTTTTTTCAGTAGGCCATAGTCGTTAGAATGAGCATATGACTTTTGCTCACTGACAACCAGACTGCCCTGTCAGTGCCATGCTGCAAACATTCCTGTTTAAAGTTTGACTTGGGAGACAATAGAACTTTGAACATAAGAACGGCCATACTGGGTCACATCTAGCCCAGCATCCTGTCTGCTGACAGTGACCAATGCCAGATACCCCAGAAGGAAAGAACAGAACAGGTAAACATCAAGTGATACATTCCCTGTCACTCATTCGCAGCTTCTGGTGAATAGAGAGGCAAGGGACCAATGGTCATTGGTGGACCTATCTTCCATTAATTTATCTAGTTCTTTTTGAGTCCTGTTATAGTCTTGACCATCACAACATTCTCTGGCAATGAGTCCCACGGGTTGACTGTGTGTTGTGTAAAGAAACATTTTCTTTTGTTTGTTTTAAACCCGCTGCCTATTAATTTTATTTGGTGACCCTCCCCTATTTCTTCTGTTATGAGAAGGATCAAATAGTATTTCCTTATCAGCTTTCTCTGTGGCAGTTATGATATTATAGACTTCTATCTTATTAATGTCTCCTCATATAGCAGCCATTTCTTATCCCTAATATTTTGTGTTGCCCTTTTCTGAACCATTTCCAATTCCAATCTATATTTTCTGAGATTGGGAGCAATCATAGTTCCATACGGTTTCAAGATGGGGTTTTTGGGGTACTATGGTTTTTTATAGATGCAAAATGATATTTTTTGTCTTATTACCTATCCCTTTCTTAATGATTCCCAACATCCTGATTCATTTTTGACTGCTGCTATGCATCAAGTGGATATTTTCAGAGAGCTGTCCACAATGAATCCAAAATCTTTCTTGACTGCCAACAGCTAATTTAGACCCCATCATTTTACATGTATAGTTAAGATTATGTTTTTCCAGTGTGCATTACCTTGCATTTATCAACATTAAATTTCTTCTGCCATTTTGTTGCCCGGTCACACAGTTTTGAGAGATCGTTTTGAAGCTCATCTCTGTCTGCCAGGGACTTAACTATCTTCAGTAGTTTTGTATCACCTGCAGATTTTGCCACCTCACTGTTACCTCTTTTTCTAGATCATTTATGAATATGTTGAATATGATTAGTCCCAATATGTATAAGATAGATGCCTGGGGAACATCCTTATTTATCTGTCTCTAGTCTGAAAACTGATCATTGATACCCTACCCATTGTTTCCTATCTTTTAACTAGTTTCTAATCTATGACAAATCCCTTCCTCTTATCTCATGGCAGTTTACTATGCTTAAGAGACTTTGGTGAGGGACTTTGTCTAAAGCTTTCTGAAAATCTAAATATACTTTCTGGGCATTTAGTCTGTGAGCAGCTAGCTCAAGTCCTTTTGGCTTTTCAGAACAATTTTAAGTGGAAAAGTTTTGTTATATAAAACAAGCAGGGCCCACGTGATCCTTCTACCTAACCAACAGAAGACCTGCTTGCCTCACCACTCTAATTTAGGAATTAATCTTCATCCAGTGACACTTTTGTCAGTCAAGGTTGATGTGTTAGTATCTTTTATTGGACCAGCTTCTCTGGGTGAGAGAGACATCACCTTTCAAGCCATACAAAGCTTTTTATCAGACCTGGGGAAGGATGTGATGCTGTGAGATTCTTTCCAAGACCTGAACAGTAGCTTTGTGCGGCTGGAAAGTTGGTCTCTCAATACTAGAAGGTGGTCTAATAAAATATATTACCTCACCCACCTTGTCCCTCTAAAATCCTGGGACTGACAGAGCTTTGACTATACTGCATCCTAGCAGTTATCTCAGGCTTTTATGAATTACTAAAAATAGACATGTATCCTTCCAGGCCCACCTCATCAGTTTCATTTGGTATTTGCAACATTTGGAATCTAATGGTTTAAAACCCCACAATTACAATAGGATATTAATGTGGTGATGACAAGGCTGATAAAGGTATTTTCTGAAACATTTGGAACCTGTGACTTCTGTTTTCACTAGTGGGCATTAATTTTCCTGGCAACACTAAGTTAGGGCACATCGAGACTGCAGAGTTTTTCCGGGATTCAGGAGGGATCCTGGAAAAGCTCTGCTGTGCCCAAGGAACGCATCTGCTTTTCAGAAAAAAAAATTGGAAAAGCAGATGCCTTTTTTCGGCATCCCTGTAAACCTCATTCTACAAGGAAGAAGGGCTGTTCTGAAAGAGGCCAATTGTCAGAAAAGCCTATTTCGGAAGAAAAGTGGAACTTTTTCTGATAGAACTTTCTAGTCTAGACACAGCCTTAGTGATATCAGCTGATAGACAAAGCAGTCTTCAGATTCTTGTGAATTATTCACTTTATACCAAATTTTACATGCAGAAGGTAGGTGCTACTGGCCTATTAGACTCTTCTTTAGCATGCTGACTAATTTCTATATAGTGAGCCCATTACTCTGCCAAAATTCTTTGCACAAGTTCATGCTCATTCCAGCCGTTTCAATGACTGACACATTAGAACTCTCAAGAGTTTCTAATTCTATTGGACAAAGGCCTTAGAAAGTCAACCAAACTCTTGGTTTCGTTGGACACTAAGAGGACTGTGTTGAAATAGTTGTCTGATTGCATTTTGCTTTTTTGTGGCCTGGCTGGCCTAACTTAGAAAGACTTGGTATGTCTGAGAGAGGCTGGGCTCTGCTTCCCGCCTCAAGCAAATTTCCATTGCAATCCTATACACAGCAGCTATATGGAGATAGGTCCATACATTTCATTTACAAAGTGCTTTCTTGGATTTAGCCTCTGTCTAGGAATCCTGCTGTGGTCTCTCAGCATGTTTCTAAAATAAGCAAGCCCACACTCTCCCATTCCTTATAGTTTTGTGTTTTTTCATACGTCTCATTCTAGATGGCCAAAATATTTTTTTTTTTTTGTTTTTCTCTTTTTGATTCCTCTTAAATGTCTTTAATGCATTAAACGTGGTGATTTGGGAAAGGTATGTTACTTCTCTCTTTTGTTGTGTATGAGTTTGTGAATCTTTGCCTATATGTAATATTGAAATACGTACACATTCTCCTAAAACTGTAACAAGCAGGAAAAAAACAATATGGAAAATCTCTCTCTCTGTTTCTTAATGTAAAAAATATAAAGTTATTTTTCATATTGTTGGTAGGTGGGTTTTTCCTGCCTGCTGCAATTTTTATGGTAGTGTTTTTTCTTTTGTCTTTTTAGCTCTTCAGGAGTGGAAAAATCTGCCCAACTGTTACCTTTAGAGGGAGGAATTATTAATTTGTAATGCTGTTTAGAACAGCATACCATACTGGGAGGCTTGTCATTCAGTCATCTCCAATCCCTCAGATTTTATAGGAAAAGTTTTTGAGGTAGTGTTCATCTTTATACTTCATTGGCATCATTAATTTTGAATTAACTCTGGGTAGTGATTGACTGAGACACAAGTAGAGGCCTCTCAAAGAAACAATTGGGAACTTACGGTTATAACAAGAGGGGTTATAATGCTGGATGATGTATTTCCCCCACTTGTGGCTCATTCTCCTCTTCATTGTTGCTCACCTGAAGAATTGTTAGAGCTTGGGTGAACTCTCCCTAACTTTGGCAAGGGAGCATAGCATCAAATAACCCTCAGAATGTCAGAGAAGCAGAATTACAAGGTAAGTAATTCCTTCTCTTGTGTAACCTGCACAATGTAATAAAAAGGCCAGTCATGACTGTCTATTTTGAATACAGAGATGGCCTACTTTTAATTACCGTATGGTTTCAGATAAGGGACAGATGTTGAACCACGCTTTGAATTTTTAGAAATGGTAATAAAGTTCTTTGTGTGTGATACACATCTATTTTGAGATTTCAGCTTACTGGACTTCATGGGATTTGTGTTATGTAGGTTTACTGCTATATGAGTAATACCTTAGGTTTAAATTAAACCTCGTAATTGACAAGCACTTTTAGAACCAAAGTCTGTATGTTAGAGATTCTTAAATTGTGATCTAGAAAAATGTTTAGTGACAGAGGATGTGGTGAAAGGCTAGGTTGCAAACCTATGGCATGTTCTCAGGCAAAAATGTTCTTCTCTTAGTCACTTTACCTAGATAGACCAGACTTTAACATATTCTATTCTTTATGTTGCTGTACAGCGTGTCTATAGATGTGGTGGATTTTCTGTCCATTAATGTCTTCAAATTTAGATTGGGTGATTTCTGAAGGATATGTTGTAGCTCAATCAGGAGTTATGGGATTGATGCAGATATTAATGGATGTGGTTCTATGACCTGTGTTATGTAGGAGGTCAGACTAAACATTTGTAATAGTCCCTACTGGTTTTACAATCCATGAAGGTATAGGTTCAGTTAATATTGCACTGAAGGAACAATTTACCTGTTTTGTTTCTTCATATTAAATATAGCAGTCATTCCTGTGATCATAGACTCCCACAGACTATGGAGACAAATTCAAGATCCTGGTCCTTATTTTCAGGATTCTCAATATCTTTGGGCCCCAAATCTTAGAAGGATCATCTTAAGTGCTGTGTTGAGGACCCTGGTTGACAACTTTACTTCTTCACAATGGAGCTTTTTACCACAAGAATAAATCTTGTACATACAGGAGACTGGGCTTCCTCTGGGGCTATTCCGAGACAAGGTCCGACAGGTACTGAAATCTATTGCAAAATTCCCCAACTTTTGCTCCAAGGGCAAGACACATTTCTTTGGCCTTGCCTTCTCTGACATAAAACTATTGCAGTGTGGATATATTTATTAAAAAAATAAATACCAAAACTGAAAAACCCAAACATTACACACAGAATCACACACCTTCCCACTGAAGAAAAGGGCAGAGAGAAAATGTATCACATGTGATGATCTGTGTCTTTATTTCCACACTATTGGAATATCTTCCAGTTCAGGCGGTAGAAAAATCTATGCAGAATAGACTAGAATATTTTATTCGCTCTTCAGATGAGTTAACCTTTTATAAGTCTAAGACGGGTAATATTGTATATGAAAAACAGAAGATTTGGTAAATTAAAAGCCATACTTTCCACAATTTTAATGACGTCATTGCTGATTTAATAGAAACCTTCTGTCTCAGGGATGGAGAACTAAGTCAATATAGAACATTATGTTATCTTGGCTACTCTTAAACAAGTATCTCCAAGTAAAACAAGCTTTATGAAATTCATATGATTCTTTTTTCTGTTGACCCAGGAAGCCTGAACATTCTTTTTTCTGTTGACCCAGGAAGCTTGAACATTCATGTTGTTTCACAGACTTGGTTAGTTGATCTTTACCTCCACATGGTAATTAATCATTCTTTTTTATATAAGCATGGCAGAATTACCCCTTGAGGGACATCAGTCCCTGTAAAATGTATTTTGATACATCTCCAGTAGAAATGAAGTTGAATTCCATTTTTTGAAGTTGAGGTTGCAGTCTATTCATAATGCATAATTAAGTGGACCATCTAGCAGTCTTATTCAAAAATTATTTTGTTGAGTTGCTAGGTCAGCCTGCCAACTTTGTACATGTTATCTATGTAGTTACTTAGTGGTCAAGTTTATTTGACCCTTTCAAATGAAGTGTGAAATAATATTTTTTCAAAAAGTTAAACAATGTAGATAGTAGGGAAGAACTACTTGTCTCTTCCCCAACCAAATGGTCTTCAGCACTCAACCTTGAGATTTGGGTTTACTGGCTTCAGTTATTGGAAGAATACACCAGATAGCCTCAAAGAACACAAGAACTCCATGTCTAAGGAAAGCACTTTGGAGTCTCTCAGTTTGTGTTCTCTCAACAATATGGCTTTATGGTTGAACAGTACAAAGCTAAGATGTATCTATTAATGCTATTTTGAAGAGTGGTCATATGTTTTAAATATTCAGTGCAATGTGGTTTGCCTTTTTTTTTGGGGGGGGGGGGTGACAAAAAGATGCTTGGGTATCCCAAGAATGGGAAGACTTCTGGTGCCGTGTAACAAATGACCCTTTTAGATTCAGTCTCAGACAAATATCTCACCAAGTATAGAATTCCCAGCAGTAGCAGTAGCAAAAGCAAACAGTATAATCTGCCACTTTTTATGAATTTATCCTCTTTATGTATGAAGAGGTTCTTCGACAAAGAGTATCAGAAATAACTCAACATATTTCAGGTAAGTAGAGAAGATCCCTGCAACAACAACAACTAGTTGACAGAGGATATAATTGGAACCTTATGGTGCTTTCATTACCTTGGCTGAAATTGTGGGTTCTGTGTCGAGGGTGTTTGTGAAGCCTTAGTGGGCTCTGATTTCCAGAAAGTTCTCAAAACTCAGTTGCAGAAGGGGTTTATACCCCAAAACTGGGAATATGCAGAGACCATATTGAAGAAATGTGTAAATTGTAAGATGTGTGAATTAGTTGGGTGAAACACTACATTTTTTGTTAGAGATTGTGTCTACGTACACCATTTTCCTTGGATTGTTGCATCTTTCCTTAAAGAGTTGGCCTTCCTGATTTCAGGAATGACATGAAAAGAAGATCAAATTAAAGCCATTCACTAGTTCAATATGTTGCATGTTTAGCCTGTTCTTTGTGTCTGATTTTATGCAGCTGAATCAGACACCAGTTTTGTTCACTGTCCTTCACCTCTCTCTGACTTTTAGTCCACACACTTACAGCAAATGTTGTTTGAAGGAGCTTGTTAAAACATGTAGAAAACATAGATTGCCTTTGAAAAAAGCTGTTGGGGACAAGATGGTCATCTAAAGCTGACTGTATTACAGCTTTGAGGAGAGGCTACTGCGCAGTTCAAAAAGGACAGTCAGAAATAGCCCAGAGTGCTGATGAGACACCACTGGAATAGAAAATGGGTCACTTTATTCTAGATTAAAGCTAAGAAAACTTGAAACAGAAATGATGACAGTGGTGCAGGATATTGCTCTGAAGCAAACACTGCTGTCAAGTACTTTCACGCCAAGTACTTGAAGTTGAAGAATAGAGACTTGTTTGTGGTATGTAAATCTCAGAAATAGAATTGCATCAATGATTAGTATGTGGGATGATCAGCCACACCTGAAGTAGTTCTTTGAAGATCAAGATAGCATTATCATTCACAGACTGTCCAATATATGATCAAATTGTGAGAAGTTACAGAGATGGAACTTAAATACTTAAATGGTGCCAATTACAGTGTCTGAATACCGCCAAGTCTTTTAAAGTATTTGTCCTCACAACTGTCCTGTGAGGTTGGACAAATACTGTTATCTCCATTTTACAGATAGAATCATAGAATCATAAAAATGGAAAGGACCTCAAGAGGTCATAAGAACATAAGAATGGCTGTACTGGGTCAGACCAAAGGTTCATCTAGCCCGGTAGCCTGTCTGCTGACAGTGGCCAGCGCCAGATGCCCCAGAGGGGGTGGACTGAAGACAATGATCAAGCGATTTGTCTCGTGCCATCCATCTCCAGCCTCTGACAAACAGAGGCCAGGGACACCATTTCTATCCCCTGGCTAATAGCTTTTTATGGACCTAACGTCCATTAAATTGGACCTCCAAGTCCAATTTAATCCCCTGCCCTCACGGCAGGACCAAGCACTGTCTAGATCATCCCTGACAGGTGTCTGTCTAACCTACCCCTTAAATATCTCCAGTGATGGAGATTCCACAACTTCCTTAGGCAAGTTATTCCAGTTCATAACCACCCTGACAGTTAGGAAGTTTTTAGGTAGATGGGAACTGAAACAGAAACTAAAGGATTAGCCCAAAGTCAACAAAAAGCCAGTCTTTGTGGAGCAGGGAGTAGAACTTGTCTTCCAAGTCCAGGATAGCACCTGAACCACTTGCCCATCATTGTAGATTTATAAGTTGTCTTTCTTAGCATTTCACTCAACAATAACTCCCATGCTAGGAGTCTGAGACCCCAGATTTGAAGCTTTGTTCAGTAATTGAAAGCTACTTTGGATTACCTGTTTCACACTTTTAGTATATTTAAAAAATATAATGCTAGAAATATTAGGAGAACTCATGAATTTACTTAAAAACAACAAATAGTCTGGTAGCACTTTAAAGACTAACAAAATATGTAGATGGTATCATGAGCTTTCATGGGCACAGCCATAGATTACTGGGCTTCAGAAGTGGGCTGTGCCTACGAAAGCTCATGATACCATCTACATGTTTTGTTAGTCTTTAAAGTGCTACCAGACTATTTGTTGTTTTTTAAGTTTATCCTGTACAGACTAACTTGGCTACCCCGCTGAAGCTCATGAATTTACTGTACAACAAGTTTGACAGCTGAGTCCATTTATAATTATTATGATTTGAGTATTTTAAGTTACTTAGAGAAATTTTCCCAGGGGTATACTAGTTACAGCTAATAGTGAGTGTTATGAAATTAGATACATTTGAAATTTCAACTCATCACATGCAATATATATCAGTAAATTTTCAATCATTTGGGTATGAGTTCTAAGGAGCATACTTTTGGGGTCTTTATCTACAATATATATTAGAGCATTTGTCTGTCTGTTTGTGTGTGTGTTTGTTCAAGAACTCCTCCTAAATGGGAAGAGCTAGGATCTCCAAATTCTGTATACAGCTTCCTGTTATCATAACTTGGAGCAAATTAAGGTTTGGTTGTGCCAGGAAAATGGGATGTGCCTAGAATGGGATTTCTTCTGATAAAATCAAACAGAAAAGAGACAGACTCACCAGGCAGGTGAAAAAGACTGGTTGGGGGCATTTCCTCCCCACCCCAGATTCATACAGGGATGTCACTGACTGTCCCCCTTCATCAGGGAGTGAGGGGAAAGTGAACAGTTAGCTGCATTCCTGACTCTGGCTGGGTAGCGCAGATGGCAGATGAGCACTTTTCTTTCCTGACAGGGACAGAAAGCGGAAGAGCAAGCAGCCTTGGTATGGATCTCGAGGGGTAGCTTTGTCCCCTTCTATCCCTGCACTCCTCCCTAAATACACTCACACACACCAACCCTCCACCCTGAGTCCCTCTTCAACCCCAACCCTGACTCCTGCACCTCCCACATCAAACCCCCTGCCTTGACTCCCTCCTCACTTTCCAACTCTGACTCCAGGACCCCCACACCCTCAGGTCCTTACCATGAGCCCCCCATGTCTCCAGGCCCAGACCCCTTTTTGGGCTTTTTGTCTCTTTTGTTAAAGAGATTCCACTTTAAATAAAACACTTGAATAGCAATTAGGCCAGCAGGAGAGTGAGAAAGATTCTATTGTTGGAGGTCAGAACACCTGCCTGAGAAGTCAGAGTCCTTCAAGTCCTTGCTCTGGAGTAGGAGTTTGAGCATCACTGGCTCTCCCTCATCCCAGGTTGGTTTTGGCTGCCGGGTATAAAGAGGGCTCCTCCTCTTCATCTGGTTTTATGAAGCCAGCCCTTTTATTCCCTTGGTTTTTATTTTAAAGGGGTTAAAAATGCCCAGAAATTAAAAATTTCATTTGATCCACAACAAAATTTGTGTTCACTTTTTCAGTTTGAAAAAAAACCCAGAAATTTTTCAGATTTGGTTTGGGGTTTTTTAGAATTGTTAGTGAACTCTAAAAGATCAGCTTTAGTTCCTTCCTTTAGCCTTCACGGTCTTAACAGGAGTTACAGTGAGAAGGAAGTGATAGTGTGTACAATGGGAGGTGTGGAGCTGTTACACCACATGTAGGGTACATGCTGCAGTGAACCGCAGGCTGTATCTGCTCTGTAGTGTAGCTACACAGGTCAGTGCAGGGATCTGTTAAGGAGAAAGCAGCCGGGAGGCAGAGGGACACAATACTGGCAAGAATAGCAGTGTAGTTAGGGGAGGCAATGCTTTGGTAACTAGGCCATATATGCACAGGGTTCAGGCACAGTCCTTACTCTCCTCACTAAGCATTGCCTTACCATCTACACTGCTGTCTCCATGCTGGGGAGATATTATATGTACTCTATACACCACCAAAGGATTCTGTAGTATCGATGTGCCTTTAGAAGCTGCACAGTTCTAGTTTAGTACATTTTCTGTTTGTCCATTCCCATTAAATTACAGGTTAGCATGTCTCTTTAGTGCAGTGGGAGAGGTAATCTGGTGCACAGCCAGTTTCTGTATTGACTGCTCACATACCCCCCAAGCCTGCATAATCACCTCTGCTGGATAGGGCCTGCACTATGTTTATGAACTGCTCAAGTGTGAGACATGTTTTTGATTCTTCACTGTTTTACTGTAATGTAAAGGGTGTAAATAAATCATGTGTGTAACTGCAAGTAATATTAACATTTACAAGTGCTGTGCAACATGGTGTGTGGGAAGTATACAGAAAAAAGTGTTTTTGTTTTACAGAGGTATATTAAAAAAATACAGATGTATGCATCTGATTTATCAAAATGTAAGAAAGAAATTTCTTTCCTGAAATAAATATGCTATCGTTTGCATTTTGAAAGTACTAAATTAAAGCATAAAACAAGTACAGAAGATACTTTTACATATACAGTTACGTAAGTTCTTGAGCTTCAAAAACTAAGAAGGCTGCTTGGCTCCGTGCTGGAACTCTAACCTGCCAACTCTGCCAGCTTCAGAGCTTTGTTTTTAACCCCTTGTTCAGTTCTACACTTTAGCAAAACTGCTCTGCTTTGTATTTGACCTGGCTCCTGTAGATTGAGCCATGTAAAGTGTTCCCTCTTTCGGGGATGAAACTAAGAACTTTGTAGAAGTTATATTGCCTTGGCCCTTGATCAAAGAAAGCTTTTGTTACAGGTTTAAAAGCCAATCACACATATAAGTTTATAGTTAGAAGGGGAAAATAGATAAAATCTTTTCCCTAGATAGATGGTAGTTTTCATGTGTTCAATAAAATTAAATAACATACCAAAATAATATTTAAAATATACAAGATTTAATAATGTAATAATTCTGTGTAATCAGATAGAGATATTTTTTCTGCTTGCTTCCTGAAAACTTTCCATTTTCTCATAATACCCTTAAGAAAAGTAATAATTCCATTTATATTAGCTGTGTTTTAGAGTGTTTACTTTATATGGCCCTGTAGCTGGAGTGAAAAGGAGGATAAAGAGAGCTTTATTTTCTACATAAAATGTTTTCTTAGTTTTAAGAGCTGCTGTAAACAAGATTTTATTAGTGTTTGTAATATATTCCAAAAATATATATTTTTGAAAGAACTAAATCTTTCCTTACTGAGATTTAACACTTTGTAGTGCCCACATGTATACTAGGCTTTCAGCTCTTCTGACAGGAAATAGAGCACTAATCATGAATCTTAATTTTATTGCTTTAAACTTCTGTTCCCATTATAAAACTAAAAATTGTAAATTCTGTTTGCACTAGCTTAACTCTCATTTTACTGGATCACTAGTCAGGCACCATCAGTGGCACTTAATATTTGTGGCAGGCAAAACAAAAACAAAAAACCAAAAGGACATGGCTGTAGAAGTATTTAAAAAGAAACAAAATACCCAGTTGTAAATTGGCACAACTCTTCCAAGATGGGTGTGCCTCAGTCTTTTCCAAACTGAACACAGATATATAAAAACAAAGAGCAAACAATAACAGCTGAACGTTTTATTTTCCTTTCTTCCAGAAGAGCTCTTTAGCCTAGCTAGTTCTCTCAATTTCATATCCTTCAGTAAAGAGGGAATTCTCCTTGTAAATACCCAGACACCTTTCCCAGCAGACCTTAGTAGAACCCCACATTACAATCCTGTTTGCCATTAAGACAACAGCTTTCCTCCTGCCCTGTTCTCTGGTATGTTGAGAAGGGCTGTCTGGAAGTCCCTATCACCAGCTTGATTACTCACATCTGAGGAAAGCTATGAGCTTTAACTCACCCTACTTCTTGAACAGTGTTCTCAAGCCCTTAAACAGATTTCAGTAACACAGGGAATTTCTAACACTAAAAATTTTTTCTTGAAACCACTTCCATTTATGTTCAGGTGACTATGTTACCTGACTCACAGCTATTTATTTGTTTAAAGCCCCCCCTGGAAGCCTTACAGGTCTGTTACAGTATCCTTATACTAAAATGCATGCAACAAATTATTAATCTGTTTTAGAAAGAAAATATCAATGTTCTTTAATTGTGCTATTACAGTTTATATACTGCTCAGCTACATTGGTTGTTCAACTTTCCCCTTCACAAATATTAGATGTGTCTCTGTGTCTGTGTTGTGTCCTCATTCTATGTTTGCCATTGTGTAGGGAGAGAAGCGAAGCAAAAGAAGATGGGAAGAGGAAGAAGAAAAAAACAACGAACTCACAAAATTTTGAAACAATCTCAATGGACTGTGGAGAAACCAATAAGAGTATCTCAGATACTTTTCAGTCTCAGGGTATGAATTACTGCTGCTTTTAAAAATATTGTCACATACTCTTGTACCATGAGACTGAATCTGGGGGTAGGAAGAAAGCCCAACACTATAGACACGGTAGCCTTATGAAATGCTTATAAAAATGTAGCAGCACAGGCACCAAACTTATTCCTCAACCTGTATTATGACAACTCCCCAGGCCAGTAGGCAAGTCAAATTCAGCAAGTCTACTGTACAGTACCTCTATTCAGCCACTGTAATGCAAAAGAGTTAAAGCATGTAACATCTCAAATATTATCCTAAATCCTTCCAGTGTTTTAGCATTAGCCACAGTATACTGGCAGAAGGAGGCAAATATACATTGGGTTTTTGCTGCTTGTTAACAGAAGGTGCCTTCTGTTGAATATAGAAGCCTAGAGCTGACAAACCAGTTTGGTATTCTTTAATGAAAGAGAATACAGTTAATCTGTGTATACTTTCTTTGACATGGTTATGCACTTAATAGTGCTGCACAGATGGTATAAGCAGTGAACACTGATGTCTGACTGTAATTGATCCTATCAACAATGACATACCTTGAACTGGGCTGTATCACTTTACGTCACATATGGTTAATTAAGTAAGAACCCAAATACACTAAGGAGATTTTCATGTTTATGCTTAGGAAAACAGTCTAGACAGGTGTTAATGTAAATGAAGTTAGTACTTGTCAAAGGTGAAATACTCCATATGTAACCCTGCTTCAGTCTGCAAATAAATACAGTTTATGTTTTCCTTCACAATGTTGCCTCTGGAGAGCTTCAATGGAAAAGCCATGTGCCTTGCCATATATTCTGGGGAACTACTTAAAAACAATAAAACTCTTAAGGGGTATTCTACTCTTATAAAACTATATAAAACTCTTAAGGGGTATAAAAGTAGGTTCCTTCCTTGGATTCACCATTGCCCTCCTAAGGGTGCAAGCAATTTTGCTCCCCAATATTCCTCTCCCCCCTCCTGGCCACCATAAGCAACAATCGTCCTTCTCCCAGAGTCAGTTACAGAATGTGCTAGTAATTGTTCTTTCTGAACTAGTATGGTAGTTATTGTAGGGTTTATTTTCTTGTTTCAACAGAATCATAGAACAGGGATCCATCATCTGTAACAATGGACTCTAAGAAGACAGCAGAATTCAGAAGGTGCCCCCACCTACCCCAGTGTCTGTTGCAGAATATCATGACCTGAATTATTTTGTATTAATGGAACAGACTCTTGTACACCTTTTCTTCACAGCCCTTGACAGGACTTGGTTCTGTTCCTTCAGTCTTGATAGATGTGCATGTTTCCTATCGTGGGTACTTGTCTGTCTGCCCATCATTCTCTGGATAGTTCCCTCAGAAACCTCATCCCTGCCTCACTGAGTATAGGTCTCTCCCTCTGTGTCAGACCTCAGCAGCCACTGGTATTTTTCTCACTTTCTATAATATGTGCTCTAGCCCATGGTGAAGTTTGAACTGCCTTTGAACTTTCAATCTCATATAATCTGGTGCACTCTGGGCCTGAAAGGATCCTAACATTTACTGTAGGTTAAAAGAAAAAGTTAAATGTGAAACTAACACAAAGTTTGAGAAAGGGGTGATAACAACTAGATTCAGGGTAAGTGATGTAACATAAGGTATTCTCTAGAGGTACGTCTATACAGCAAAGTTATTTCAAAATAACTTAGTCTGCGGCTACAAAGCAGGCAGTTATTTCGAAATAATGGCAAAATACTGTCAAGATGGAGGACTTCTTGCTCTGACTCTCATTGTATGAGGAGTAACGGAAGTTGGAGGAAGAGTGCTCTATTTTGAAATGTGCTGTGTAGACGCTTCCAATTTTGAAATAAACCATTTTGAAATAAGCTATGCAATTGACATAGCTCAATTTGTGTAGCTTATTTTGAGTTAAGCCCTGATGTGTAGCTGCACCCTAGGTGAAAGAAAGACAAAGATATTTCTGGCCAAGGCTTGAGTTAACTAATCTATACATATATTTTAAAAGGATGGAAACAATTGCCCTATATAGCATACTATGTTGTATTGTTAAAATAATTATGGCAAATCTTACAGTACAGTATATAGTTAAGTATTTTATTTAGGATAACATTTTAAAATAAAATGCTGTATCTTAGAATTCATTTGCATTGAAGAGTTGATGTTTAGAATCTTGGTGTAATTTATTATGCAGATAGGGTCCATCACAAATTTCTTGAAAATTTGCAGATGTTTGGATCTGAGGTGTTGCATGGAAATATTATAGGGACAGAGAATAAACATGAGATCCATGTTCATACCTGAAATCCCTCATTTTTGGATGTGTTGGAATCAGGGGTTTCGTTCAGGCCCATTGCTAATTGAAAAGTTTCAACATTTCCCACTTTGTTGTGGATAATAATCAACATTGAAAACTTTTGACATATCCCCACTTTGTTTTTTTTTTCCTCATACTGTTCATGTGTGATGGACAAGAATATAGAGTAAGGTCCCAGGAAAGAAAATATACTATTTAATGAAGAATTGTTTATTTTAAGCAGCCAGTTAACACAAGCAGATGAGTTAGTGTAATAAATGAATCTAATTATAAGGATTTGAAAATATTTATGTAGATTAATTCATATGAAGCATAAGATACTCAAAGTGTACATTGTTGGCACTGAATTCTAAAAACACAAAATAAAGAGTAGGACTAATTACAATGTTGGAGACAGCCCAGGACTGAAAACAATGTAATGGTGTGTTTATATCCTTGTCAAGGAAGGCTTTCAAAGCTTTTCATGTGATAGGATTAATTAATATGAATATTCCATAGAATGTAGAATTTACATTCTACTGTCTCATATTAAAAGAGACAGTTAAATGGGAGATAACATTTATACAATTTCTCTACTTTTTTCTAGTCATGGGTAATTCTTAAGTAATCAGAGGTTCAGCTTCAATATATGCTTACTGTCTAGAATGACTATCTGAATAATTTGCACCCCGCCTTGATCCTGCAGAATTGGGCTAATAATCTTGTAATAACAGGATTCCTGGGACTTCCTGGTTGGGTGTGTCTAGACTACAGTTTTTTTTAAACAAGTGGCCTTTTTTCAAAAAAAACCCTTCCCTTGTGTCTAGACTGCCGCCATGTTTTTTTTAAATTAAATCAAAAGAACACTGCGGTTTTTTCAACCGCGGTAAACCTCATTTTACGAGGAATAATGCCTTTTTTTGATAGTGCTCTTTCAAAAAAAGGTGCTATGTAATGCAAACTGTGCTTTTTCGAAAGAGAGCATCCAGACTGCCTGGGTGCTCTCTTTTGAAAAAGCGGCTCGCTTTTTTCGAAAGTACTGGTTGTAGTCTAGACGCTCTTTTTCGAAAGAGGCTTTTTTGAAAGTATCTTTCGAAAAAGCCTCTTTCAAAAGAGGCTTGTAGTCTAGACATACCCATTTTGATACAAATTGAAATGGTTAAGTGCAAAGACAAAGTTACATATAGGGAAAAAACAAGTTGATCACTTTTAAAACTTAAATAAGAGTTTTATTATGGGAGGAAGGAAACTTCACCTAACTGACCTATACTTACTTTTTCTGCTCCATGCTTCTCAACCTGAAGAATTCAGTACTATCTTCGGTAGTGACTTTTTATATCATGGTGGTACAAAGTCTTTTTCCCTTGTCTTTCTGGCTATCCCAGGAGTTTTCCCGGAAAAGCTATGCCACGTCCAAGGAACGCGTCCGCTTTTTCAGAACAGTTTCTGAAAAAGCAGATGTGTTCTTTTGGCATCCATGTATTCTTCATTCTATGAGGAAGAAGGGATGTTCTGAAAGAGAACATTTTTTTGAAAAAAGGGGAAAAAGTTAAATGGGAGATAACATTTATACAATTGTCTTTTTTTTACTTTTCTTTGCAGTCTAAACATTCCTAGTCTCATTGTGTGACATAAGGTGGGAGTTTTCTGCTTCATTCCAGATAACTTAATATTGTGCTATAGTTGCCTTACATGAAAGCAACAAGGCAACTGAAAATTTAATTTGTCACTGCTAAAATGTAGTACTTGATGAGTATTATGGCTAAGCGTTCCTGCCCACCCCTCATTAGTTTTATCAGCAAAAGTTCGAGGTCCTTCCTGACTTGACACTGGTTTTGCTGTGATATAGCCAACTAGTTTGCTGCTAGTAACCAATAACACCAAAGTTCCTTCATGCTTTTTTGGACTTATAGTCTTATTTGAAAAAAAATGTTTCAAATTATGTTAAGCCTTTGTATTGAAATGTTTGTTTATTTGTAGATTCAAAGTACTGTTATGCATGTTTATATAGTATGGAACTGGTTAAGAGTATGTTTATACAGTAATACAAATGCCCCATAACAGTCATAGGACACACAGGAATATTTCATAAAATGGGATCTTGTGCTTTGTATTATATAGAATAAGACAGCATCAAACAGTGACTAATTTAAAAAAAAAAAGCATACCAATTTTCCCCCAAATTTTCAGACCCTTAAGGCCATGGAGGGTTTTTAAATTCCTTTTAAAATGGAATTCATATACTACAAAATATTTGTATGGGAGTTGTACTTGAACTTAAAAGGTAGCTTCAAAACCATGTAAGTTTGATTGGGAGTATGGTTTAGAATTAGAAGAGCAAGAAAATCTAACTAATAGCATATTATGGAAGGGCAGAGTTAGCTTCTGTTTATTATATATAATGGAGGTGAACCCTTTCTTTTCCTGTTATGTTTTTATTTTAAAGTACACTTAGAGCATAATTATCCTTTGTATGTGTTATGTTTTTTAAAAAATAGAAGCCATAATTGTTTTTTCAAAGTGAAAACTGTATTCAGTCATGTGTTTAACTGTAAAACAATAAAAAAATGTCGGCTATGAAATTATGTAGCACTGCACTAATGCCAGATTCAGCAAGAATAAGGTATTTAAGCATATGCCTAAGCATATGAATAATCCTCAGTGTAACTACTTTCATGGTCGAAGTTATACATGCGCTCAATCAGAGCTTAAATTAAGAAACCTGTGTTGAGAAGAAAGCTATTATCCTGAACCTGGGTCCAGTAACCATAGTTGAGAGCAGAAATTATACCCCAAGTTCTAGAATATATGATGCTCCTTTCCCCTGGAATGACATCTCTCTTTCTCAGAGGAGTAGCTGTGTTATTCTGTATCTGTACCACCATGCATCTGATGAAGAGGTTTTGACCCACAAAAGCTTATGCCCAATAAAATGTTAGACTTCAAGGTGCCACAGAACTCCTCTTTATCTCTCTTTCTGTGCACCAAAAATCTTCACTCTCCTCCTCCAAATCTTCCCAACCAATTTACTCCACAATCCCTATCAAAATACTTCTTTTGTCTTTACATTGTAGCCCTTCCTACATAGATTACGATATGCTACAGGATGTGGCAACTCCAGAAGCTGTTATAACAGCTCATTAGAGTCTTTTTTTTATCTCTTAGACTATTTTTTTATCCCACCAGGAATGAAATCATTACTTGATATAGAAAAGAAAACAAACTAGTTCACATTCATGAGACACCTGGCTCCTAGCCAGGCAAAAGAGAAAATAAGGCCAGGGAATTATTTAGCTACATGGTGGAATGGAGATAATGTGAGAGAAGTACAAGAACAAATGACCCATGGTATTCTGGATATATTATTTTAAGGCCCATGCTCAGTGGGACCTAGATTACACCATGAGCCCTCCAATCATGTGGCTTCCATTAGTTTAGCTGTGATTGGGCAGTGAACTAGATTCCCTGTGAACTTCATTGTGCCCTGTTCACTATAAAAAAAAAAGTCCATTTGTGAAAGATGGTGGGAATAAAAATGGCCAGCCTGGTTTATTTTATATTTTCAGACAATAGTTAGAGTTCAATTTATTTTTAACTTCTTACCTGTAGATAAGGTATTGCTGGTGTGAGCAGATATTCCCGAAATGTATAGTATCCAATACCACTGGACCTTGTAATATCTCACTTTATTATGAATTATTTATATTACTTTAAAAGCCAACGAATAATCCTGTGGCATCTTAGAGACCAACAAAAATATATAGAATCATGAGCTTCCGTGGGAAAACCCACTTCATCTGGTGATTCTATATAGTTTTGTTAGTCTCTAAGGGTATGTCTACACAGCAAATAACAGCCATTATTTCGAAATAACTTTACCAGCATCTACACAGCCAAACCGCTATTTCGAAATTAATTCAAAATAGTGGAGCGCTTATTTCAAATTTGGTAAACCTCATTCCATGAGGAATAACACCAAATTCGAAATAGCTATTTTGAAATAAGTGCTGTGTAGACACTTATATCGAAATAGGACGACCTCCAGCCTTCCCAGGGTGCCCTGGTGGCCACTCCAGCCTCAAACAAGAACACTTCTCTCCCTCCCCCCGCCCCGGAGCCCTTAAAGGAGTTGACACTGGCCACAGTGCCTGTGCCATCTCCAAGCCTGCCAGCCCAGAGCCAGCAGTCACTGCCCCTGACCCAGGGGCCCCAAAACATGAGCCAGCAAGCCACTGGCAGCCAGACCTCCACCACTCCCCAGGACCAGTCTGCCAGATCCCAGGAGCCTGCCAGGGCCCGGAGAAGGCGGGCACCTTCCTGGTCCAGGGTGGAGATCATGGACCTTATTCAGGTTTGGGGGGGGATGCCCCCAACGTCCATGATCTCCGCAGAGGAACGCAGCCGTCTATGGCAGGATAGCTGCTAGCCTGGCCACCAAAGGCCACATGCGAACCCAGGAACAGGTCTGCATGAAAATCAAGTTGGTCCAGTGAGACCCCCAACCCTGAGCCCTAAGCTTCCCCTCCCCTTCTTCCCCTTGCTTCCCCCTTCCAGCTCCCTCCTCCCAGGTTTCCCCCTCCCCTCTCCCATCTTCTCTCCTCCCCTCTCCCGCCTCCTTTCCCCAGTCTCACCAGAGTTTCATTCCCTTCCCCTCCCCCCGTTTTGTTAAATAAAGAGAATTTGTGTTCATGAAAATACGTGTATTTTATTTGACATCAGGAAGGGGGGTTAGGGAGGGGTAAGCGGAAGTGAGGGAGGAATTAGGCACAAGCCCTCTGTGGGGCAGACCAGGGAGGCTCTTAATGCTCCTCAGGGTGGAAGCTCTCCTGCAGGGCCTCCTGGATACTGATAGCCCCCCAATGGACCTTCTGGATGGGCAGCCTACAGAAAGTGCAGCCAAGCTCACAGCAACGCGTCCACAAGAAGCACCAGAGTGCCCAGGCGCAGCTCCGGCTCCATGTTGCAGAGTGCTGTGGTGTCCCGAGTGAGGGCAACCAGCGCACACAGAGACAAAATGCTTTGCTGTCCCTCACTGAGGTAGGCAAGCAAGCAGGGAAAGCTGAGAACCGGCTGTCCAGGGCGGGTCCCTTTAAGCACAGGCTTCAGTTAGCCTCAGGCAGCAGCCACACAAAGTAACCCCTGATCTGATGCCCTGCCGGACCTGGTTCCGGTCGATCTTAAATGCGATTCAGTGTCCACTCAGTGTGGACACGCTATTTCGAAATAGCAAAAAGCTATTTTGAAATGCATTTTGTGTGTAGATGCGTTATTTCAAAATAAGGTATTTTGAAATAACTATTTCGAAATAAGATATTTCAAAATAACGCTGTAGTGTAGACATACCCTAAGGTGCCACAGGACTACTCATTTTTAAAGTTACAGGATAACATGGCTACCCTGAGTTATAACCCCAAGTTATATTAATATATTACTTAGAGGCCCTAACCAAGACTGGGCTCCCCTATGCTAGACACTTTACAAATGCATAGTAAGAAACGGTCCTTACCCAGACAATTTGAAGTAAAACAAAACAAGACAGACAAAAGAAAGGTGAAAATAAACTTTCTAGCAGGGGAACTGAAGCTCATAGTTTAGAGTTCTGATTCAGCAAAGCAGCTAAAAGACCTAACTTGACTTATTCTGGAGAGCTACGTAAGGAAGGGTCAGACTATCTAAGTGATATTCTTTTAACGTTATGGCTTACTTTATGAGAGTGTGGAAGTTGTATGCAAATCTCTAGATTGAGACTAACACAGTTTACAAATGTAAGTTATATATGAATATTTTCCTTTAGCTCATTATTTTGTTTAATTGTTCAAGAAATGCTTATTAACCCATTCTTTTTTACTTTCACAGCCATTGCTTTTACAGCCGTATCTGAAAGGTGACAAAAATTACTTGCTGAATCTTAGTTTCTCTGAAAAAGTGGCTTTGTTCAAATGACATTGATTTGGTTTACAAAACTCCTGTAGGTCCAGTGGAAAACAAAACAGAGAGGAATGATTTGGAATACTCTATTTTTAATAGCTCTTCTGATTTGCAGCAGTAACTAGCAACAATATAGGGAAAGATCCTGTAGGGTTGTCTACAAGAGGAAAATTTCCTACTGTTATTAATAGTGATTCAGTTCCAGCAGTGTTAGCAGTCTTGGGAAGCATCACATGGATGGACCACCATTATTTTATGAACTACGTAACCAAATCCAGCTAAGAGCAGGTCCATGTCACACTTTTCTTAAAAGAACATATTTGCCAATTGTAGACAAGGTTTAAGATGTACAAATAAGGCATATTGCTGTTTGTAATTATCTCTTAAAATTTAAGTGAACTAGGGATAGACTCTTTTAAACACTTGGTACCTACCTCTTACCTCTCTTCTTTTATCCAACGCTCACAGAGCATTTAATTAAGTAGCATAAAACCCTTGTGAAATAGGTAATTGTTACCACCATATTGCAGAAAGGAAAACTCTATCCTTATCTAATTTCAGCTGGAGTCAATCGGGTCCGACTCTATCAACTCCTTCTCCTGGGAATAACCTAACATGTTAACCGTGTGATAAAGACCAGCATTTGGGTGATCAGAATCTCTGAAAATCAGGCCCTAACTGAATATTCTGAGGTCATACAGTGGGATTGAAGAGTCTACTCTATCTTCCCATTATTTGTACACCTCTGCCTTACATGTTCTGATTTGCAGTCTTCTGAATTGAACCCTTTCCTAAAATGCTTCATGTATATATTTTATCGATTTGGAAATGAATTCTACAGTTACACCTACCCGTTTAAATTTAACACAATCCTTAACTACATATAGATTTTTCTGCTAGACTTTCATACGTTTTATTTTTTTTTTTTTGGAAAATGTATATATAAAGACAGTGTTTTGAATGTATGCCTCTGTATGCCATTCCTGGCCATTTCTGAACTGCTTTTTTGACAATTTTACTACCAACACTGTGGGAGGAGGGGAGGAAAAGACAAAGAGAGGAAGAAGGGAGTCAATATGATCTGATTATGAAAACACCTCAAAATCAAATGTTATGGCTAAAAAAAGTATTAATTTTTCAGTTGTCACTAAAAACCTTTAAGTGTCTAGTTTTGTTGATTTTGATTTTATTCTGTGACTTAATGATTGGAATAAATTGGTAAATTTTCCTATTTTTGACTGTGTGGTCTAGAACAATAGTTCTCAATCTATTCCATGCTGAAATTTCTGCTACACTTCCATATAGCCTGGACCACCATCTTCTATTTAGTAATATGGACAAAGCAGGGTTGTCATAACTGCATGACATCTGTTCACAATAGGATTGCCAATTTTGATTGAACTCATTCCTTGGAGTTTTCGTCACATGGCATATCTTTAATTCCTGGAGACTCAAGGACAGTCCTGGAGTGTTAGCATTCCTAGTTCACAACCTCAGACTAGAAGTCCCTGATCTGTGGTAAATAATGGAGTGTATTTTGAGATAATAAAACCATTTTAGTTCACTGAATGAATCATTAGGGAAGAATTGTCAATAGTAAGTCAGGTGCTAATAAAAAAACTTGAGTCCTTTTCAAAAAGCAGACTTAAATGTAAAATCCTAAAAACTGCTGTCCAACACATTCTAGGTTTGAGGAGGAACTGATTAAAGTAATCTACTACTATCAGAATAATATATGTTTTATATGAGAGTGGCTAAAACACTGAAGTTGTGACAAAATACATACACTCACACACAATACATATTTTCACCGACTGACAGCAGAGATAATTTTGATTCAACTGTCAGTGTTCTAGTTCTATAAAATACATTTTATTCCAAAAGTTCTGGATTACTTGAGCTATTTTTTTTCCAGAGTGCAGTGGACAGAAGTTCTTTTGTTAGTTTTCTTGGTTGTTTAAAAATATTAAAATAAAGTGTTGCTAAAATGTAGCACTCAGAACAAAGGAAGTCTGCAAACATGCTGTGTTTGAAAATTAAATTAATGTTTGTTTTTCCAGTTATGCCCCCCCCCCCAGCCAAATGTAGAAAGCTGTTTATTGTTTGGGTATTAAATGAAATAGTTAAATTTACAAAAAAAAAACCCAACAACCCCACAAACATTGGGTGAACTTCAACACCAATAAAACCTTTGAAATTCACACCTAAATTGATGTGCTCATACACTACTGTAAGTTACGTTCAGAGTACTTGTGAAATATTTGCTGTGAGGTTCATTATCTTAATGAACCCTACTTGAGTGAAACTAGCAGAAGACTAATTACTAGGGAAATGACTGACAAAGGAATATCTCTGAGAACTTTTTCTATTTTTATAATGGAAGTTACATTGAGTGTTTCTTGGATATTTTAAATGCTTATACCCTTCTTTTGGGGGGGGGGGGGACTTCAGGAGAGCAAAAGGATTCTTTGAAGTTCCCAGTGGTTCCTTGAAGTTGCCAGAACTTTTGCCTATTTTCGGAATGGAAGGTGAACCCAAAACATTGGGGACCATCCTTACTGCTTTATGTAAATTGTATAAATGACAAATACCATGAAAAATATAATACTAAAAGATGTGGAAATTGATCTTCCCTCCAATTTCTTTATATAAAGAACATGAGTGGAAATAATACAAATGCAAAAAAAGTATTAATTACTAAGCAATGTCAAGTACATATTGTGAAAAGTATCTTGGATTCTTACGTAATTAAATTAGGTCATACACAACTTAATCATAAATTAGATGCTCAAACAGTGCACTTGATTAGATTAGAAGTCCTTATAAAAATCTGACTCTTTGCTTTTATTTTATTTTTGTTTGATGCAGATACTTTGGTTTGAAACAAAAATATTAGCATAGAAATATGACAAATATTTCAGTAGATTTTACTCAGCTAATAATAAGGTATTATACTTAAGGTCCTGCTTAATTTGCGATATTGAGAAAATTGTGTATTCCACAATATTAGACTTTCACTGCAGTTTTGACAACAGGAGGCCCACTGTGTGCATCAGGAGGCTGACAGTGGAAAATCATGGAAAAGTAATAATGGACTTTCTTCCACAAATAATAATGTCTATTATTGCTTTTCCACAATTTTCCATAGCTTGTCCGCAACACAGATGAAATTTTTACAATCATCTCACAATTCATGTAGGTTCTTAATTGTACTCTCTTGGCAAATTAGGGCTTTTATTTTTGTCTCTTTTTTTTTTTCTGTTGAAGATCTGAATCTTTTTGTGTTCCCAAAGTTGGCTATTTTAAATTTGGGGTGCTTTTTTTGTTCCTGAGCTTCATGATTACAACAGAGTTGCAGTTGTGATGCTGTATCTAATGGTGTGATTGTCTCAGGTTCCACTGAAAACCACTATCTGCAGAAGATTAAGAACTTGACTGTGACTAACTTGTTGGAAACTCAGCCTTTAACTTCTTGTTGTTTGAATGGGGGAGTCTTAATTTTTTTCTCCAAATTAAAAAAAATATTTTGGGCTATACATGTCAGTGTTTTTGTGCTTCTAAACCTCCAAAATGTGTTTATGAATATAGAATTTTTTAAGACTTTACTTTTTTTCTCTCCTCACTCAGCATGTTGAATACCAATTGACGATTAATGGAAGTTCCATGTATGGAGCTGGGAAAAAACAGACTTTTTTGGTCTTTAGAAGAGCCCTGGCCATAATAATGTTAAATGATCAGAATAACAGTGGTATATTTTCTCAGTTGATATAGGCCCTTGATTTCCATTAGTGACAATGAACATTATATGCACAATGAAGGGTAGAATTTGGACTCTCAATTTGTTGTCGGGTGCCCATTTGCAGTACGATCTTGATCAATACATCTAGCGATATTAACATTCTGATGATGGAAATCAATATAATACTCTGACCTAGTTACTTTTCACACACCGCCGCCTGGTATGAGAGTGAAAATGTGGTATAAAGGGCTGGATTTCATCTCCTCATATGTGCTCACATAGCTCTATTTTCCATACATGAGTTTGGAAAGAGTCAAATCCCATACTTTTTTCTCAAAAACAGTCATTCACTTAGTAAGAACTACAGCATGGGAGCAAAGTAAATATGTTTGATTAAGTAACTACATTTTAAGAGATTTTAAAAAGAAAAATAAACATGCATTACTTTTTTTGTACTGTGTCTAAGACCCACATTGCTTTAACAGTGCTCATACTTAGTGTTAAACTTTTCTATTTGTATATGTTTGCCATCCCATTAAATGGGGCTTGTGGCTGATACACTCATGTTTTGGTTTGCTGAACTTGCACAATCTACTTTGGCCTACTAAACTATGTGAAGTTCAGAACAAAGGATGCCCTTCTTGGTCATTCTCTCTTGTTCATTTCATACTCTTATAATCTTTTTCTCTATTTCTCTGATCAACAAAAGTGCCCATAAAATAAATTTGGCCATTTTGAACACATTGCCTTAACCATGTGGAAAATCTTCATGTACTTTATAACATTATGATCATCCCTTCCCCGTTGGCGGCTAGAAAGTTTTTGATCATCCATTAGAAGTGAGGGGAAAGGGGGCTCCTTGGAATACAAAGGGGTCCTGACAGGCCATCAATTTGAGGCCAATACTGATACCCCTTGGGCCTTTTAGGGATAGTCTGATGTCTAGTTACCCATCGTGCCAGGTTCTTGCAAGATGTGGAAGGAAAGACCTACTCAGAATATCTTCTGTAAGCTTTCTTACATATTTCTCAACTTTGACTATTTCTGATGGCCAGAAAATGAGAGGTTTTCCTTGTTACCACTGTCAAGGGATTTAAAACTGCAGCATCTATTATTCCTGACTTCTAGCACCATGGTAGCACTGATACTAATCTGTTTCCAAATCCTCCTGGTGTATTTGAATAATCTGTGGGCATTCTTCTGCCAGCTGTCAAGAAGTTGCTTTCAAGGCACTGCCTAAACTGGTGATACCAAGGCTATGTCTACACTGTAGGCTTTTGCGCAAGAACAATCGTTCTTGCACAAAAACTTGTGGTGCGTCTACACTGCACACACGTTCTTGTGCAAGTAAATTTACAGTAAAGCGTCGGAAAAGAGGGCTTCTTGTGCAAGAGTTATTCCTCTCCCCGCGAGGAATAAGCCCTCTTGCGCAAGAGCTTTTGCGCAAGAAGGCAATGTGGATGGGCAACAGGGGTTTCTTGCGCAAGAGAGAGTCCACACTGCCCTGGACGCTCTTGCACAAAAGCGCATGGCAGTGTGGACGCGTTTTTGCTCAAGACCTTTTGCACAAGAACTCTTGCGCAAAATAGTTCTTGTGCAAAAAGCCTACAGTGTAGATGTAGCCCAAGGGTATACCAACTAGAATTAGGTATTACGTTCATTTTACTTGTCCGCCAGGATCTCATAATCAGAAGCTCCATCATTGTAATTAAAAATATTTGGTTTCTGTCACAGTACATATCAGAAAACTTCTTCAGATCATTTTTACATTAGATATTATGCCATTCTTGTTGACAATGCTTAGAATTAGATCAGCTAGTTTGGAAAAGCATCACTTCGCCAAAACTGCAATCTGCTTCCAGATTATTTAAACATGAAAGTCAAACCATGTTGGCACACAAACCAACATGAACTGGGGCCTTTTTTATAAATGTGGCATCCGTTTGTGGTCATTTTAAAGACCATTCTGGGAGGAGGACAGATTTCAGTATGTAATTGCATACATTAAATGTGTATCTTAATTTATAGTTCAAAAGCTTCTAATTTATAGTGATTGCCTATACTAATTGGGGAAATGAGTGCATATATGGAGAGAATTGTCTGTTTATTGTCTAGTCATACTAAAAGAAGGACAAAAGATATTGACATGGGTTTCATCAGATGCAACTTTATTATTAGATGATTGGGACTACGTGTGAGATCATAGTATACAGTGCCAGTAATGCCTATATTTATTCAGTAATTACTCGGGAGAAGGGGGTGGGGAGGGAGAATTTTACCAGCTCCCTCTCTTTTCCATCCTTGCCACATCATCAAATCCACTATCAGGACCTTACCATACCCTGGGAAAAGGGCTTCCACTCTCTCCACCACTTTTTCCATCCTGGTCCAGCAAATCCATTGCCAGGGCCTCACCATCCACCCGGCTTTGTAAGAGGTTAAGATGGGCTATAAGAATGGGAGCAGGGGGAGTTGGCTCCCTGCTGTACCAATCATAAGAGTCCACAAATGCCCCCCTCTTTTTCTTGTTAAAGTCCTTTTCCAAGTCATTTACCGGGTCATTCTAAATCTGGGTATTCAGGGTTTGGTTCCAGCAGTTTTTATCTTTCCCATTGCCACTCAAAGCCATAAAGCACTGTTACCTTCAGTTGGCCAGGCCAGCCAATTCTTCCCCTCCCCTCCCCCCCACTCCCTGATTAAAGATGCAAGGAGGTTATGTGAAGAGGTATCTGATAGATTGTATATGCAACCACTGTCATGGTGTATCCAAATCAAATATAGAGTGGACGCAAGTAAAAAGTTAGTTCCAGTTTTAGAGACATTGTTCACTCCAGCATTATGGCCTGGACTTGAAATTAAAATTCCCTTTGGAACCAGTAATATGTCTAGTTGACCTTTCTAAGTTGCATCTGCTGTACAACTGTGTGTACATTGTGCAAATACTGCTTCTCATTTAACTTGTTTGGCAATCTGGGCAAATCTGACTCTAATATGAATCATTTTAAGGATGTAGGGATTGACTCAGTGCTTGCTGAAGTCAGTGTCAGGCTTTTAATTCACTTAAGCAGATGTTGGATGAGCCCCTTCAATAGAATCTACATCAGAACTGCAAGAGAATATTCTCATTGTAATGTCTGTGTGTGTTTTCTTATGTACAGTTCTTCTGTGCATATTGAGATGAAAAATCAGTCTGTGCTGTAAGAAGTTGAGTTAATAGATCTGTTGGTTAAAGGAGCATTAAAATGCTTTGGGCTAGATGAATTTAATTACAACACACTTTTAAGTGTTAATTACTCTTTATTTTGAATCCTAAGGTCCATATCCTTTGTACTATAAAAATAAGTGCAACAGATTTTTATCAGATCAGTGTTTTCATCAGCTGCTTTTTAAGTCACCTCAATTATAATTCTTTCTTATTCTCTTGCATGGCTATTTCAGAATAGTTATTCCGAAATAGCTTATTTCGAAATAGCACATCTATACCGCAGAGAAGCCTCAAAATTAGTCCGAGGCAGGCTTCCCTAATGTAGAAGTGCTACCTTAATTTAGAGCCCCAGGAGGCACTGGGCAGGAACAGCTTAGAATGGTCCTGGTGAGGGGCTATTTCAAAATAGCAATAGTGGAGCATTTACACATGCCTTATTTTGAAATAGCTATTTTGAAATAGGTGTTATTCCTTGTAGAATGATGTTTACAGATTTCAGAATAAGCTGTCTGTTGTTTCAAAATAATGGAATGGCCATATAGATGTTCACATTATTTCAAAATAATGCTAGTTATCTCAAAATAACACTGCAGTGTAGACGCACTCTTTCTTACTTCCTAAAGATATGAACAATAACTTGTACAGGAAGTTTGTGCAATGAATTAGTTAATAGAAAATTCACACTAGATATGAAAATGTTTCATCTATTGATTTTGAACAGTGGGGCAACATTTTTGAAATTTTAAATGCATGATTATCGTTACCTGTTGCTGATGTTCAAAATACTATTCAAAGGGTTGTTTTTAATAGTGCGTAGTAACAAGTGTGTCATTTTCTTGTGTATGTTTGTTTATTTTAAAATGCAAGCTACGATAGTCTTATAACTAAACCTGCCCATTGAATAGCTAGGGAAGAGAAAGCTATATAACAGTTCAGTTTTCGTTTAATCATAGGTTTTGACTTATTAATTAAAGTTCTCTTTTATTAATAAGGAGTGAAAACTATTCTTCTATCTGGCAGAAAATTAGTAAAATTTGTCCCACTTTGGGGCATATTTACAAAGATATGTAGGCACCTAAAGATGCAGAGAGACACTTAGTAAGATTTACAAAAACAACCTGTGGGGGTTGGGTGCCTAACAATGATTGGCTTTACTGGGAATTAGATTCCTAATTTAGCTAGACTCTTCTCTTTTGTAAATCCTGCCCGGTACTTGTGTACCTTTAGGCACCTAAATACCTTTGTAAATTTATTTCTTTGTCTCATTCAGGCTCCTCTCTGGGTTGGGTCATAGAGATCCTCTTGAGACTATCACCCGACGTGCTAATCATACCACTGAGTCTGCCGATCTGTCCTCTGGGAGGCCTCCCCATGTTGTTCTGCTGGACCAGAAGCTTTGGTCCCCACAGCAAGGGCATAGTGTTGGGGAACAGTCCCCTCAGTAGAGTGACATAGATGCTGGTAACAACTCTAGGAGGGCTCAGCCTAAAGGACTTGATAGCATCCAAGAGCACAGCCCTAAAAAAGAGATGAAACCCCCAGATATATTCATCTTACTCTGTATAAAAGTTCTAAATAGAGAAAGCTCATAGAGTTCACTCTCTTTATCAGTGAGAGATAGACACAGCTGTTGCTCCCCTCCTAGTAAGAATCATTTACACTGGGTATGATAATAAATAAAAGTGTTTTATTAAGTATAAAAAGTAGGATTTAAATTATTGCAAATGAAAACAGACAGATCAAAGCAAATTACTAATCTAAAATAAACAAAACATGCAAGCTTAGCCTAATACAATAAGAAAAATTGTTACAAAACTATTATTTCTCACCCTATTTCAGATAAAATCCTTCAACTGAGAGCTGATCTTTTTTCTGACCTGGGTCTAGCAGTGTCCATCTTGCTTTGGATTCTTTGCTTTCAGGTCTCTTCATATGTATCTTCTTAGGGTGGGAAGGCAGTTCAAAGGCCAGCTGAAAATGATCATTGATTGCTTCCTGTTCCTAAATAGAATTTCCCCAGGGCATCAGTCTTTTGTTTAACTCTCTCCATCCCCACAGAAAAATTATGGAATCATAGAATCCTAGAACTGGGAGGGACCTCAAGAGGTTATCAAGTCCGGTCCCCTGGCCTCGTGGCAGGACCAAGCACTATCTAGATCATCCCTGACAAGTGTCTGTCTAACCTGCAGATTCAAAGATGAAAATATCAGATTCAAGATGGATTCCAGGACTAGGTGTCATGGTCACATTTCTTTGTAGGACCAGTCACAGTTTGAGCTTACAGGAAAAACATAGCCTTTTACAGATTGTTGCCTTGAGCATTGGGTCATTAAATCCCTTAAGTACCACCAATGGCTTTCACTAGTAATTCTAGATTAATAAGCAGGTTTACACTTCATATTTGTAACTTCACATACAAGATTGATACATGCACAAAGTAGAATATACACAGTCAGGGGATCAAAGGCTCTTGAATATTAGGCTAGTTGACCTGTTTTGAGTAAAGTTTATATGAGTTATGTATATTCATATTAAAACATATTTCCATGAAAAATACGGGGGCACAGTGTCACACACTTCAATACAGAGCCCTGTATAATTGAATTTTAATTCCCTATGTCTCAAGCACCCCAATAAAACAGATCTTGGAGAAGTCTTGGGCCTAGCAAGGGGATCACTTCAATAAGGCTGAAATTCACTCCAGTCTTATGTCTCAATGAAATAGAAAATGTCTCCTTAATCAAGTGTGTAACAAAGAAATACAGTCACATCCCTTCAATAGCCCAACAATTTCTGGCATCACAAAGTTTATGAAAATTGCCACCAAGAATCATATGCTCTTGAGGAAGACAAAGCCCAGACTCCATTGTCATATTGTGGTTTGCAGTTCCTTTTCATCCCCAGAACTGGTGTTCAGCAATAGTTCTCAGCATTTACTTAGTAGAGCACAGGTGTGTTAAACAATTAGAAAAGTAATTATAAACATATCTATTTCTCCAAACATCAATTGCTTCCTTCTACTTTCTGGAAATTATAATGGATAGTAGTGAAAGTGTGTGCATTTCTATTTATATATATTTACTGTGCTTGAATTAAAGCTGCATGCAGCTGTGATTCACTAATAACTGATCAGAATGCCTTTTTTTTTTTAGCTAAAAAACCTTCAGCAAATTAATGGAAGTTTCAAAATACCCTGAAAATTGCAGACACTTTAGCGCTGCATTAAGTACTGAGACAACTGAGTACATCACCTTAATTCTTTCTTTTGAAAACAGTTTTCTTATTAAATAAAAATAACATGATTATTAGTAATTGATGCATGGCTAAGAAATATCTTCCATGTTTTGCTTTTTTGTGTTGTAATGTGAAATTTTCACTAAAGATAACTTTTATCATTTCAGTTTTTTTCTTCCTTTCCTACAGAGAGAGATCAAAATCACAGAGCCCTAATTAAAACTTAAGCAAACATTTTATTTTTCCACCAAGTGTATGTCATAATGAGTAATTCTATATTCAGTTACTTTGAAGTAAAGAGATCATGCTTTTGATAAGTTACATTTCTGCAGCTTTCCCACCCTCAAATCAGATCTTAATTCAAAGAGAACTGTTTTTGAAAGAAAAAAATATTAAATATTTTCTCTTCAACTATGCTGAGGATGTGTCTAGACTACAGGGTTTTTTCGAAAAAAGTGGCCTTCCCCTGTATCTAGACTGCTGCCGCGTTCTTTCGAAAGTAAATTGAAAGAATGAGGCAGTTTTTTCAACTGTGGAAAACCTTGTTTTACGAGGAATAATGCCTTTTTTCCAAAGTGCTCTTTCAAAAAAAGGCGCTATGTAATGCAAACTGTGCTTTTTCGAAAGAGAGCATCCAGATTGCCTGGGTGCTCTCCTTCGAAAAAGCGGCTTGCTTTTTCGAAAGTACTGGTTGTAGTCTAGATGGTCTTTTTTGAAAGAAGCTTTTTTGAAAGTATCTTTCGAAAGAGGCTTGCAGTCTAGACGTAGCCATCGAGAACTCCAAATATTACAGTAATAAAATGCATGATTTTATAGGACTGAGCATGGTTTAAGAAAGATTTCTGGGGACAGAAATCAGCTGCTGTAAACTGTCATAACCCCATTGACATCAGGGGATTTATGATAATTTATACCGGCTGTGGATCTGGCCCATCCTATTTACGGCCCATTCCTGTTCAGTGCTGAGTACTGCTTGCTCAGCTCCCTGAAACCCCATTAATTCCATGGGTGTTCAGCACTTCACAGATGGAACTCAGCATTGCATACTCTAATTCCATAAAGATCTGATTAAAAGTTTTGTCCTTTGCATTTTTTTTAATTTTCCTCTTTTGCTAAGTCTTACATTATCTATAATTTTGTGTCCAGACAGACATTTATTAAAGGGGTTTCAACATCCAGTAGTGTATAGTTTTCCTAAGCCACTTAAGGGGAGCTTGTTGTAAGTGAAAGATCATATAGAAGTCAGGTTAGATGTTTCAACATAAGTAACAAATTAAATAGGGCCAAATTCTCTGTGTTGAGGCATACTTAGAGCTACTGGTGAAGTCTGTGGGTCATGAGATTAGAAGAAAGGAAGGCCTATAATTATGAAGCCTGTAAATTGCCAATAATATAGCTGCCGTAGGTGGGCAGAAGGAAATGGAGTGTTCTTTTTAGTTTTGAACACAAATTCCTCTGAGAAATTTGTCTAGGTTAGTCTGGTTATAGAACAGAATAGCTTATGGAATGTGCAATAATATTTTTTTTTCAGATATCTGGTCTTGAGTAGTACAGTGTAAAACACTCTCAATAATCTTTATGAGGAATAAGGGAAGTCAAAGGAAGAACATTCTTCCTTTGACTTCCTGCTGTGTAGCAGTGCCAAAAGCTGAGTTAAGCTACTTTGACATCAGCTACACAATTGACATAGATGAAGTTGCGTATCTTAACTCAACTTTAGCCTGCAGTGTAAATGTACCCTTAGAGTGGGTTAGAACCTTCCTCAATTATTCCTTTCACTTTTTCTTCATCGTCTTATTCCTTCTCCCTTTACCATCTATTGTTTCCTTTTCCCATGTTCTCTAAATTGTTGATAATGTATACAGATTCTTATTACACTTTCAACCAAGACTTGTGAAACCTCTTTTTATCACCCTTTACTCCCTTATTTCTCTCCTTTTGTGTCATCTTTCCATACCTGGTTAGAACTTGTAGGGTGATTGTTGACCAGAGAGATACTCTTCTACTACCAAATGTTGCGAGGGAGAAAGAGAGTCTTACTCTTTTTCCTTTTTCCCCTTCCTGTTCAGAGTAATTGGACCTGTTCATGCCCTTCTTCCTCTGGCCTTTCTGCAACCCTGGCAACAGAGTCCTGAAGATAATTTCTTCCTTCCTGCATGAAGCTCACAAAACTGTTTTGTTGACCTTGTATTTCCTTGTCCTTCATGTCTGACTCAGCTGTTCTTAGGCAAGGTATGAACACTTCCTCTCCACCTGAAAACAACAGATAACAGATGAAAATGGAGGTAGCTTGCTGCCCAAAACTCCAGGCTATGATCTCATAATCTTGTATTGATATTTAAAAAAATTACATGAAACACTCTGCTAGGACCCTTCCATCACAGATACAGAACGTATGTATGTCCAGAGAATGCACATCACTTTCAGAGTTGAGTAGAATGGTGATTAATCAAAAATTAAGCAAGGGCTGCTGTTGTCCCTTCTGATTATCTTTGTTAAAAATATTACAATGTAAAATGAGACTTTGGTACAAAATGAAGTATACAGACCCTGATTCTTAAATATTTGCATTAACTTTAAATCTTGTAAAGACCCATGGGCCATTAGATTCCATGATTCCAAATTAAAAATGTAGTTGAGCTAATAGACCAACTCTTCACCTCTTATTGTATGTGATACTTGAGCCGTTACTTGTCAGAGTGCATATACCAATGAGTGCATATGTTCCATTGGCCCATACACACAAGTCCTGTTAATCTTACAGGGATTTAATCATACTCACTCTGATAATGGTTTCTACCCAAAACTTTAAGAAAGTTTATCCTTCTGCTAGTGTGATTAGAAAGTGTAAGGTCTTTTCTAATGATAATTTTTCTGGACTTCACATTGAAATGGTAATTACTTTTTATATATACTGCAAATATGAACTAATTTGTAATTATATGACAGTAACTGAAAATTACTTTTCATAAATGCTTCTTGCTCACGTATGACCTAGAAAGTACATTAGATTAAACTAGAAGCTTCTTTAGTGCTGTCTAAAATAACTAATAATATGCTTCTGCAGCTGGAATAAAAGTTGGTTTGGGTTGCAATGAAAGCCATTTTGTTGAAAAGGTATCAGCTACTCTGTACGCAACATGACAAATTTACATATCTTTGTGAATTACTGAAAAGGAATTGAACAGGATATACCTAATTTAATCTTTCAGATTTATTGTATTTCAAAGGCACATGAATCTTACTGGGAATTGTGAAAGCCTGAACCATCAAAATATCTTGGTAAGAACTAGAGATGCAGCCATGTTAGTCTGGTCTAGCTGAAACAAAAGACAGAACTATGTAGCACTTTAAAGACTAACAAGATGGTTTATTAGGTGATGAGCTTTCGTGGGCCAGACCCACTTCCTCAGATCAATATGTGGAAGAAAATTGGCACAACCATATATACCAAAGTGATACAATCAAAAAAAAGTGAACACACACAAAAATGACAAATCAGGTTTAAGAACAGAGGAGGGGTGAGGGGGGGAAGGTTAGTGTCTGTGAGGTAATGACATTAGGGGTGATAATTGGGGAAGCTATCTTTGTAATGGGTGAGATAATTAGCATCTTTGTTGAGACCCATACATAAAGTGTCAAATTTAAGCATGAATGACAATTCTGAAGCTTCTCTTTGAAGTCTGGAGTTACTTCAAAGAGAAGCTTCAGAATTGTCATTCATGCTTAAATTTGACACTTTATGTATGGGTCTCAACAAAGATGCTAATTATCTCACCCATTACAAAGATAGCTTCCCCAATTATCACCCCTAATGTCATTACCTCACAGACACTAACCTTCCCCCCCTCACCCCTCCTCTGTTCTTAAACCTGATTTGTCATTTTTGTGTGTGTTCACTTTTTTTTGATTGTATCACTTTGGTATATATGGTTGTGCCAATTTTCTTCCACATATTGATCTGAGGAAGTGGGTCTGGCCCACGAAAGCTCATCACCTAATAAACCATCTTGTTAGTCTTTAAAGTGCTACATAGTTCTGTCTTTTTTCTTTTGGTAAGAACTGTGATTCAGTGTGTTTTCTACTATTAGATATTTTCTTAGCACAAAAATCTGATCTGATATATTCTACCTCTCTACCTATTTGTAAGGTCCCTATCACTGTCGTACTAAGCCCCTAATTTTCCACTTAGAAACAAACCCATTTCATGCTTTTTTTTTGGCCTAGCATATGCAGTTGTACTAAATATATGAACTCTGGTTTTTGACTGTTCTCTTTGATCTCCATATAATTCTTTTGATTATAATACTAATACTAATACTTTTAAATATCTTTAAGTTATTGCTGCTTCATTGAAGTATCTGAAATATCTACTAGTTCAGTTGCAAAGGAAGCTATTTTAATAGATAAATGTGTTTTGTTTCTTGGTGTGCATGAATTATGAGAATTTAGATAGTGTTATCTTTACTCCATTTCTGTACAAATATCTGGAAAAATGGAAGAACATTTGGCCCACTATTGTCTAAAATGTGTAGTTGCCCTCAGTAAACAGAAGTTGTCAATCAAAATCAACCTGCACTTGCCACAAAGTGACACTGTTATATTTTATGGTACGTACAGAGAAATAGTTTGATATCTTAGACATTGCTGTGTGGTCACAGCTGTGAAATGTTTACCCTTTGATAGTGACCACTCTATATGAAAAACATTACTACATAACCTTTCATCTGAATATTTCAGAGTACGCAACTTTTGATAGTGGTAGGAAACTATTGTTTCCCCATTTTACAGATTGTGACAGGGTCAGGCTGGAGGACTACAATAGATAGAGAGGCAGCAACAGCCCTGGTTAATCAGGAGCAAAGGAGATGGGGCTGCTGTAAATCAATCAGAGCCAGCTGATCTCACAAGGAAGCTCTCCTTGCAGGGAGGGGAGGAGAGGGAGAGGTCAAGTGGAGTGAGAGGAGACTAGAGCAAATAGGAAAAGAACCAGACAAACTAGGCAACATTGCCAGGAACAGCAAAGGGAGGTGAGGCGCTCCAAACAAGGGTTTTAAGCCCTCTTTTTCCTGGCAGCCTGAGAGCCTAGCTGAGAAGTGGAGAGGACTGTTTCCTCAGCCCAGGCTCACCCTGGGGCACTGGCCCAAAGCCCTTTGTAGCTGAGGGACCAGAATTTAAACCCTGACAAGGGCTAATAGCACAGTACTGAGACTGCCAGATTAAGGACTTGAAAAGGGTATTGGGACCCAGGAGTAGGATTACCCTGCCACAAGATGAAGAATGTGAGACTCAATGCCAGATCTTTAGTAGGGAAATTTTCTTACTTTGATGGAGGTATGTCAATTTACATCATCAAAGAATCTGGCCTGTAGAGTTTAAATAACATACCGACCCTACCAAATGAGCTACAGGCAGAATATGAAATAGAAACCAGGAATCCTGATTTCTAGTCACCCCAAGCCATTAGACAACATTCATATTTACTTTATATTGTACTTCTGAGATGCCAGCTAGTATATTAGAAATTTCACATCTGCTTCAAATAAAGGAATAAGATTTTTCTGTGTAGTGACACATTTTTACATGTTTTAAGGTTTTGTTTAAAGACACTTTTTTGTTTGGCTTCATATTGAATTTCATTTCAATCTCTATCCTACTTGTTCAAAAAAAATGAAATAAAAGCATCGAGACACACTTCTTTGCAGTGGACCAATAGAATATGCCAAACATCCTTCTCAGTGAGCACTATAAAAATGAATACTATAGGATGGTCCCAGTGTTTACATATGAATTCAAGAAAATGGAAAAAGCGCCATGACTATAATATACAGAAGGAGGTAAAATAAGCTGTATGGGTTCTGACTTTGTACAGCACCTAACGCAGCAGGGCCTTGATCAATGATTTCAGCTCTTAGGTACAATATATCATAATATAATGTAAAAGTAATAATTAATAAGGTATTAGTAGGAGTAGAGTGGTGACTGGTCTCATAAATGTCTCATAAATGTAATAGATCAGATTGGATGGAGGTCTTTTTGGCTATCACATTTTATTAATTATAAATTGGTCTAATATTTGATTTTCATATAGTTGTCCCATTGGAATATGAGAACTGAATATTGATGAGCTTTGTAGTCACATGATCTATATTCTAAAAAGCACAGAAATGCACTGCAAAATCATTAGGGAAATCCCTAACTTTATGAGACATTGTACTCAAAACTCAAAACTGATGTATGCAGGAGTCTTAAATACAAGCCTGGGCGTGGCTCGTGGAAATGTGGGAGGAGTGATGGAAAGAGCTCAACTACTGTTGATTATTTTCTGGAAGAAAATTTCAGCTTACTACAGAAATGTAATAGGAAGTTATATGCTGCCTGTGTACATTAATCCCCAGCAGACATCCACTCCTTGATGTGGGATAATGTAAACATCTCAGGAGATATAAACTTTTAGCCTGCCAGAGGATCAGACAAACTATTCCATAGTCACAAAAGCCTTTGCCGCGTAGCATCATATTTTGTAAGGTATTTCTTCCATGGACCCCGGGTAGACGGGATTTCTCATGTTGAATCAGTAGAATATTAAAGTCAGACATACTGCTAAAGTTAGTGGAGGGTACCAGATGCTTCAGTGGAGCATGTAAGTGCACCATAAAGGGCATGTAAGCATTACTACGTCTGAGACAAGTTTCTTCCTAACTCGGGGCAGTTAGTAGTTGGATTCCATCCTGAAGGATGAACACTGATATCCTATGAAGCCCTTTAGTTCTTTCCACATTCAATATTTCTACAAATTGTAATGTATATCCCTATATATTTATGAAACATCACCACCATACTGCAGCTCAACATAAGATGCTAGGGAAGAATGTTCTTTGGAAATGAAAAACTGCTAGGACAGGACTGTTAATTGGAAATGCCTCAAAGTCTCAAACCAAAGGTTAATCTGTGGCTTCTTTCAATATTATTATATTTGAAAAGTTTTGCAGTGTACCAGATGTAGTATCAGATTGTAGTATTCAGATTATAGAGGCTCCTGACAAAGGCAAGCAAAGAGAGAATAGAAAAAATTGTGGGTGTCTCAAAATCCAGAAGAAATTATAACTCTTGCAAGCCATGATCATAGCTCGGGCCCATCCCACCTGGTTTCCTCCTTCCAGTAATGCTTCAGAGGAAGCTAAAACTAGGCAATAAGCCACCTAGGTAGTGTACCTGCATTGATGAACTATTATCTGTAGAGCCTTGTGGCAGTCTCTTTACAACTTTGAAGCAGAGAGGAAGAATTCCTGGCCCCACTTAAATCAATCAGAGGTTTTACAGTTGACTTCAGTGGAGTGAGGATTTCACCCAAGACTTGTGATTTCTTGTAGCATGATATTAGCAGACACATTATTGTCATAAAGTAATAGTTCTGCACAATTATCTCCAAGGTGAACAAATAAAAGGAGAAAAAAATCAGTCTACTATAACACTTAAAAATATTGTAAGGTTGTATCTTCTAAGACTACCCACCAAGGAAAGAATAAGTATGATGGAGAACCCATCATTATTTTTAAAGGAGCCATGCTTATATTTTCTGTAAACAAAAGAACAAAGTTTCTCGGCTGTTTTAGTCCTTCAATTATATGATCAAGGATATTGAATTTTTTTCTAGGAGAAACAACCCACAGTTTTCTGAGAACTGGTAATAGCTTTCAACTCCACTTCTTTCCTGCATTTTTTCATGCCTACCCCAAGAGTGACAAAAGGTTGATTAAAAGATGCCATGTGTCTGAAATACCAGGTGCTTTAGAGAATGAACAGAATGGATAAACACTGCGTGAACTATCCCCTTTCATCTACTCCCAGCTTCTGGCAGTCAGGAGTTAGAGGCACAAAGAACATGGCATTGCATTTCTGACCATTTTGTCTAAAAGCCACTGATGGACCTGGCTTCCATGAAATTCTCTAGTTCTGTTTTGAACTCAGTTATAATTTTGGCCTTTTCAACATCCTCTGGCAAGGAGTTCCACTTGTTGACTATGAGTTGTGTGAAGAACTCATTATTTTTGTTTGTTTCACATCTGCTGCCTATTAATTTTATTGGGTGACCCCTACCTCTGGTATTTATGTGACTGAGCAAATAATATTTCCCTATTCCTATTCTGTATATTAGTGGTTTTATAAAGTGATTAGGCAATTTACCCTTTCCGAATAATGTAGTCTACTGCATACACCCATTGGAGAGAAGGAGAGGTGACACCTAGTCAGGGTATGAAGAGTCACGTGTCCTTACCCCAATTTCTGTCTTCCATTTTGTAACAACTTCTAGAGGGTTTCATACTGTGGGGCTTGCCCACCTAGGAGGACATGAAGAAATATTGTTGGGGAGGTTGAGCAGTGATACCAGGCATCTCAGGTAGTGAGTGTCATCTCTCCCACTGACTCACCTGAACTCAAAAACACAAGCTCAGCTGCCCACTCTCTAAGTTATAAGTTTTGGTTGTGGCCTCCCAACTCAGGCAGGCTGTATGGCTGTTCAGGTAAGTCTGAGGGAGGAAGTGGCAATTTTTGATTCAGTCCTAAATGAATCACAGACTCTGGTCCAAGAGGGTTCTCTTCTTGTGAGTTCCAGGACTAACTGTTCCAAGAAGCAGTAATTTACGGTATGTAGAAACTTTATCTGTTGCTTCCAGTCCAGAGGTGAAATATACCTATTTAGTATCAGATAATTGAAATCCTTTGTTATTACTGAGTATTCTAGTTGTATAGTCTCTCTGGTCTTCCAGAGCATTTCATTATCACCATCACAGTCAGGTAGTTGGTAGCATATTCCTGCCACTATATTTTTATTATTCAATCATGGAATCCATCGGGAGTCTATGGTACATTTTGATTAATTTAAGATTTTTATTGTATTTAACTCTTTATTGTCTTTAACTCTTTGCTTTCTTTCACATATAGTTGCATTCCCCCACCAGTACTGCCTACTCTGTCGTTCCTATATATGTTGTACCCTGGTATTACCATTTCCCATTAATTCTCATTTCTCCACCAAGTTTCTGTGATACCTATTATATAAATATCCTCATTTAATACCAGGCACTCAAGTTCACCCATCTTAGTATTTAGATGTCTAGCATTTGTATACAAGCACTTATAGAATTTGTCAGTTTTTAGCTCTGTGGCATTATGTGACGTGATTTTTTTTTTTTACTGTTATTCTTCAGTTCCTGCCTGTGCTTTATCAGCTTCAGTCTGCTTCTCTTTACTAAGATATAGAGAATCCCCTTGAACAAATCCTCCCCAAGGGGCTGTCTCTGTTTGAACACCTGTCATCTTTCCCCCCCAGTCCTTAGTTTAAAAACTCCATTACAACCTTTTACATTTTACATGCTAGCAGTCAGGCTTCATTTTGATTTAGGTGGGGCCCATCCTTCCTGAATAGGCTCCTTCTTTCCAAATGGTTCCCCAGTTCCCAATACATCTGTACACCTTATCCCTATATCATCATCTTTTCCACACATTGAGAACCTGCAGTTCTGCCTATTTAACTGGCCCTGTGCGTGAAAACTGAAGCATTCCAAAGAATGCTACCATGCAGGTTATTGACTTCAATCTCTTACCTGGCAGCCTAAATTTGACCTCTAGGATCTCTCTCTTATATTTCCCCAGGTCATTGGGACAACCTGTAGCTCCTCCACTGGACTACACAAACCCCTTTCTAACTGTTTCAAGATCTAAAACATTTGCACCCAGCAGATAATTCACCAATGCTCCCAGTCATCACAAAATCAGTTAGCTCTATTTCTAATGATCAAATCCCCCATTGCTGTTACCCATATCTTCCTAATCACTGGAGTTCACTCCTTCAAGAGGTATCCTCACAGGGAGAGGTTACCATGACATCATCTGGAAGGAAGGTCCCAACTATGAAGTTGTTTCCCTTCATGTTGATGTTCTCCTTCCAATGGACTTTCATGCTCCTCAACAGCACAGAGACTGTCAGAATGGTGGGGGGGAGAAATGGGGGTGGGGAAGGGAGAAGAAATCAATTTACTGTGTCCTGTAAAGTCTAATACCTCTCTGTCTCCCTAAATTCCCTCTGGTTCAGCCTGTATTCAGTCTCTGAGAATCATGAGCTGCTTGCACCGAATCCACACATATACCTCCTACCCACAAGGGAGGTAATTACACATGCTGCATTGAGTGCAATCTTGCAGTAAACTGTTTTCTTTCCATGAAGTTTCTTTTAACATGTGAACTTTATATGGATGAGTCACTCTGTAATCTCATTTGCAATAGTGAAAATTGGAATAACTCCACTGGTTGCAATGGAGTTACTCTGGAGTTGCACCAATGTACCTGAGAACAGAATCTGGACCTGTGTGTGTATGGGTGTATATGCCTGCATAGACAACACATATATGTACAGTTTCTATGGTGGAGGATTGCCTATAGAATATTTAAAAGCTGTTGCAAAATACAGATTAGGTAGAAGACCTGGTGAAAAGGGGAAAATAGATGTGTTGTTTCTGTTGCTAAATAAGTCTTAGAATCAGTGCTAAGTCAAAAAACATATTGGGTGCCAGTTGGATTTTGGAATCATGTGCACATATCTTTACAGTATGTTTCAGTCCTCTTTTGTTATAAATGGTCACTTTTCCTTTTACTTGAATTGAAATGCTGAGTTTCTACAGGACAATACTCTCATTTTTATTTCACTCCAAGGTAACAAAGGGTGTTAAAAATTGCTCCTATATGACCAATCCAAACATGGAACATATTTTAGCAGTACAGTCCTAGCTCTATCATATGTGCTGTGCAGAGTCATCATGGCCATGGTGCATAGCTCAGAGCCGGAAAGCAAACAGCTGCTGTAGCCTGATTTGAGTTAAAATAGTGTCAGTGTTTAGTCTGGCGCACTGCTTCAGGAGAGATTGGCAGCTGGGTCAAACAAAGTCATTCCATTGGCTCCTTTCCCAGTTTGCTTCTGCTAGTATTTAGGTACTAATGCAGCCTAGGCCCCTTTTCTCAGGGATAGCCTAACATCTGACCGCACCCTCTTTGCTTTTTAAAAAATGCCTTTTCCCTCTTTAAGATAAACCCACCATTAAAAATCTGCTGTTTTAATTGTGTATTAAGAATATTTTTTTTCCTCTGGAAAGCTGACGTATCCTGCTCTCACTGTGGTGTAGAAAGCAGTCTGTTACAGTGCTGGATTAATCAAAGGGGCCTTTATGGTTTGTGAAAGAATATCTGTGTGCTTAGGCAGGAAACTTTTTGATCCACAGAAAAGCCAGACGACATCTAGGTAAGGCTGTGTATCAAGTCTTCTTTTAGGGGAAAGTTGTGCAGCTCTGTTAATTGTAAATGCTTAATGTTTGCCACTTGCATGAACATTTTGATTATCTTTTAAGAACATTTGGAAAAAAGCTACGCTTCTATATTAAGTCTTCCTTCCCTTACCGCCACCCTCACCCTGGTTTTAAAGCTGTTAAAATGCTGTAATTATCTGTTTAGCATTTATAGAAATTAAATCTGTATGGGCATGCTATTCCTGCTTTAGAGAGTTTTTTTTGGTAGACACTTACAACGAAAGTTTTGTTTAGCACACAAAAATACTTTTGAAAAAGTACAGGAGACTGAGTGCATTTTACAGAGAAAGCTTTCAACTTCTAAAGAATGCCTGCACAATTATTTAAAAGTAGTTGAAAACTGTTTAAACTAACAAGGGTTTAATTACAAAAAAGTTCAATGTGGCTATGGAAGGAATATTAAGTGAGTTGTCTTTGTCTCATAATTTTTAATTTTAGTCGTTGCTTTAGCCTGTTGGGTCACATTTTTTTGTCAGTGCTGAAGGCTGCCATGAATTGGTAATGAGGGCCCCTTGTGCACATGATTTTGGCACTTTGCCAAAATCAACTTCCCAACAGCAAGCTTTCTCTAAAAGAACCTGGAGCAGTTTTTTGTGATTAGGAATCATTTGTGAAAGCTGCTACAACCAGTTGTGTAGGCATGTCAAAATGACTTTGTACAGTATATGTGACACATTCATTTTCTTTCTGGTTTTTCCTAATGTACAAAAGTGTTCCTATTATCATTCTAAATTTCCTTAGCGTACTTGCCACCAAAAATAGGTTACAGTGAGCTAAGTCATAAGGAGGAAGGCTTGTCTTTTACACGTATGTCTTTTTTTCAGCATACCGAAACAGGCTAATTTTTCCTCATTTAAGCAGTATACAGTGCTAAAGGTTGTTTAAAACACTCCTGGATAAGTAGCAGATGAATTCTTAAACGGTTAATCTCAGTAAGTAATACTCAGTGAACAGTAAGTAATGAAATTTTCTGGAAGTTTCTTTGTGCGCACAGTGAAGTTAACCTTTTTAGTATAACTGATCGGATATAGACAGAATGTAGTGATTTATTTAAAAAAATAACTAATATTATCCTAATTTTTAAGAAATCAGGCCACAAAGCTTTCTGGAGTCATGTGTAACAGCTGGATGTCTTTTATTATTAAAAACTGAAAAGGAGAGTTACTTTAAACATTAATAAAAAAACCTGAGAAAGTTGACATTTCAGTGTTTTCAGAGATCAAAAATTTGTAGAGATTGTCACTATGTTTTATATGTACATATTTATTTTTATAATATCTAAACAAATTTGGCCCTGTAAATGAATAGTTTACTATTGTACACTTGAATGTTTTGTGAGTTAAATTCTATTTCCAACAATGAAGTACAGTAATTGGAAACTAAGAACCTCCTGTTCCATACTGTGTATCTTGCACCAGTACTAAAGGCAGATTTCAGTGTCCGCTTCATGTAAAGGAAATATAAGAAACAATATTTTTGAAACTGTTTTATTTTACTTAGCAATACTTGTAGTATTAGCCCTTTAATTGCTTGTTTCCTCATATATTTTAATCTGCTTTTCTCTTGACTTATAAGCAATGTTATGTTTAATAAGCAGCATCAGTAGGAAACCAGGCTTTCATCACCACAACTGCAATTGCACCTGCAGTTAGAATGGGTTTTGTAGGTATTGTCTATTTCTTTTTTAAACATCCATACATTTTCTATAAAGTATATTGTTTTTTTCTTTTATTATTACACAGTGCAGGATGTAATTAGATTTAGCAAAAAAAAAAAAAAAAAAAAAGCACCTGGAACAACTTGAGATTCTTGAAGAAACCTTCAAGGTCTGAAAGTGCATATTAATTTGTGCAGAAAAAGTGCTTGCTTATTATTGTGTTGCTGTGGATTGAATTGTGATACTATACATTCTTTCCTAATATTTGAACTGTAACACACAGTGCTTTCAGAGATAAAAGCTGACAAGATTAAAAATGCATTGAAATAATGGACTGACTGTGTTTCTGAAACAGCACAAAACGTGTAAGATCGAATAGGTTGTAGTGGACATACTTTTTTTTGTTAGGTTTATCAAGGAGAAAAATATATATTGCATCTGAATCCTGTCTTACTCTGAAGTATTGCCGGAAAATGACAATAAAGTGCATAAAAGGAAATGTTACAATAGCATTTGGGAGAGTGGAAAATGAATCTTGTATCCAATATATAAAAATTATTTTTGTTTTGTGTCTCTAAATTAGATACAGTTGATTTAACGCTCCCCGCCTCCTCCCTCAAATTCTGTCCCATTCTTTGCCAAACCACATTTTAAAGCAAGGTTTTCAGTACAAAAGTGAGCCCTGGTTTTCAGTATTTTGTGCATCTCTTGTGGAGTTTCACCTCTTATGGAGATAAGGGGGGAGGACTAAGTTATAAATCATAGTAAGTACTCTTTGAATAACTTTGTGAGCCATTTTCTAAATCCAAAGTCAAGTTCTCTGTTATGGTAAACACTAACTTAAGAGATTATTAGTGTCTAAAGCAAAAGAAAGTGTTTCAAAGAAACTAAAAACAGTGTAAATTTGACTTTAGACTACTGTAAAGTTCACAAAAGTACCTGAAATGATAGTTAGTATTTTTGTTTCATCAAAACAATTGGCTAAATCAGTTAATAATATTTAGCATTATTTCCTCTTTCTAAACTCTGAAACAACAAATGAATTTTTCTTCAGTATAGCCAGGTTGGTAAATAACTTAGTTTGTTAACTTTCCTGGAGCATCTCAAAAGTAAAGCATACTAAATATTCTCCATCCAGTGATTTTTACAACTCCCTGAAATGGTGTTATTTTAACTTCCCAAATCGCATTCTTTAACTTTTAGTTTGTTTGTTTGTAAGGTATCATTAGGATGAAGAATTGTACAATTGACGTTCGCTCTATTTTTTGTTTTAGATTTTACTTTATAGAACAGCTGAACTTCCAGTTGCTGGTTTCACCCTAATAAAATATTTTATCTTAATTCAAAATATTACAGTTTTATTTTGTAGTTTCCGTTGCTAATCATGACATATTAATGCTTGAGGATTTTATTAATAGTGCAGTGACAAAAGGACATTATTTGTAATTTTTTCCAGTGTGTAATAATATGTAAAGTACTTTCTCCCATTAAAAAAATCAGATAAACACATAATAAAGCATTATTAATTCACCAAGCTAACAGACTTGAAAAGATAACTTTATCCCTCAGTAATTTGCACCCTCATTTTTAAAACTTGAGCAATGAAAAGGATTTTTAAAGGCATTTCATTCATATAAACTGATCACTTTGTTCTATATGGTCTAAATTACAGCAATGAAATATATAAATTGCTACACTGGGTAGAACATAATTATTGAATTTTGGCAGAACTTCAGTGAACTCTGCCATGAAAGATTAATGTACACAGTGCATTCTTACATTCTAAAGTAACAGAGTTAGATAAGAGCAGTATATACCAGACTCCAAACTTTGTGGGTTAGAGAAAAAGGAAGATGACGTGCTAAATTAAAATGTAAGTGTTGTTGTAAGCTACTGATGGTAATGTGCTGTCAGCTCAGTGATAAGTACAGTAAACAACTAGAAATTCCAATTTAGCATGAAATTATTTTATTTATATTTATCATCTTCAGACTTTTATTATATAAGAGTAGTATGATTTCTTTGTATTACACTAGGGGAATTCAACTATGCAGACTTCTTATAGTGTACAGTGGAATAATGTATTAATGAAATCCCACTTTATGAGCAAGTTGTTTATGCTTTCTCATTATAATTATTTTTTTTACTGTGCAGTGATTTAAGGATCTGAATGAAATATCATGCTTTTACACACAGGCTACATGCAGACAGAATGATTCTTGATAATATTTCCTTCTCTATTCTTTCTGCAGCAGACTTTCAAAAATTTCAAAAGTTTATTTTAATTGACAAGTTATGCTGACTGGTTATTAAATAATTACTTTATCCAAATATTGTTTTAATTGAGAACAATCATATATTATGTTTGTCAAATTTTCTAAGATGGACTGATGAAATTGCGTAGCCTTTTAAAGTATCTGCAACTAGTTCTCCAAGGGAAAAAAAATGAACAAGGATTTAACCCCACCCTTCTTAAAATGGCCGGGACTTACATGAGCCAGAAAACCTCTGTTCCTGGTAGTAAATCCTATATCAATTCTGTTTTCTGCACACAACAGTTACCCAGGTATTCAGTTGTTTCTGTCTATGGGAAGGCTTTCTGATCAGGTGGTTATGCTCTCTTTTCCCTGCATGCAATGTGTTCTGTGCCAGTCACAGCTACAATCCTGTTTCCAGTTTACTATTTTGCAAGTAACTGAGTAAACAAGCTCCATGTGCATGCACCCTACGGAACTAATTGGTTCAAGAGAATTGCCCTAATAAATCCCATCAAATCTACAAAGCAGTATGTGCAGTATATCCATGGAAGTGTTTGCTTGCTCTTGTAACCACCAGGCTGTTACCTGCAAAACTGTGAATTACCATAGAATGAATTTGTATCTATATTTTAAAATTGTAATGGCTCAGCATCTTGGTAAAAATTTCATTTCTTGTAAGGCATTGTTCCTCTCATTGCCAAACACATCCCTTATCATGCTATTCTCCTAGTACCTATGTTAACAAGTGTGGTAGCTGACGAAGTGTAAACACTGGGGGTTGATCTAAAGATCATTGTAATAACTGGAAAGAATTCTTTGGCTTCACTGGGCTTTGGATCATGCTCATGGTGAGCAAGCCTTTGCAGGATACAATTTTTTTCTTTCCGTGTCTGCTTAACCATTTGTAGTGGAGCATAATTTTCCTACTCCCCTGCTTAAGTTCTCTGCTCTGAGCAGAATCAGCACCTATCTCTTTTTAAAAGTGGAAGGTATCATTTTGAACTTGGTTCTTGATTATAGTACCAAGCAGTCCCATTGCCTTCACTGGCCTGACTTGTGCAGAACAGTAATAAAGTTATTAAGGGTGGTGGAACCAGTTCCCAATTTTATATAAAGAAGTAGCATGTAAGAACTTTTTTTCTGCCCGTTTACATTCTTTTCTTTCTAAACTTTACTCCCATGACCTTGCTTTGATTAGATAAAGCAATGTGACTATTTGCAATTTACTTATGTTGGTGTGCCAGATGGTTAAGTATGTGCTAACACATTCTCACTTAAAATACTATGCCAGATAAAATATTTCCAAGAGGAATTACATTTAAATTCCCAAATCCACAGTTTTGATAATTAAAAACATCTTTTTTTACCAATAAAGTTGATTTCAAGTTGCCCCTAAGAAGCAAATGATAAAATGAATGTATAAAATAAATGATGTTTGTCAAATAGTTGAGCAATATTGGGTGCTCGACAGGCTTTGTACACCTTACGAATTCATCTGCTTTTCAGTACATTTTGCAAGATATGGGTAGAGTGTGTCTGTTTTTTCAAGTAGAAAGTAGTCCTTTCACATATTCAGTTTTGTGAGATTCACAAAAATGAAAATATTTCAACAGGATAAAACAGTTACCATAAATTAAGGAGTGGGAGAAAGAGTATTCTTTCATAAAGGACAACCAATATGTTCATACAGTGACCCCAGGTTATAATTTTACAACAGTATGATTGTGGCCTGTTAATCCTCTTAATTCCCTTAGGATATTAACAGTATTTTTTCCTAAGGGCTAATTGTGTGGCCCACTAAATGTCCTGTACAGCAACCACATCCAGCATTGCAGTATTACTGACTATATAGTATTTGGGTGCATTTGTAAAGGGAACCCCAATACGCATAGGTGTGGAACACAAGCCTTGGAAGTATAAAGAAAAATGATTAAGGGACAAATCTTGCCCTCCTTTCCTAGCAGATATGGAGAACCTTGGAGGCAGTAGAACCAATGCTGCTAAGTGAAAGGAAAGAACAGCATTTGGACAGCCTGTGCAGGGAATGCATACCATCTTGGTGCTACTGTGCGTGGTCATGGAGGGATTTTGGTGGTGGGTGGTTAGGAGAGAGGCCAAATACATTTGTGGATCCACACAGAAGGAGAGAGTAGTGGCTGAGGAGTTGGCTCCACTGTATCCAGGAATTGGTTCCACTGTCCGGAAAGGGGAGAAGAGTCACTCAATCCAAACATCATTTCTCTTGACAATACATAGTGAAGTTATTCAGGATTTGGTTCCTAGAGGAATTCTCTGTGGTTTCCTATAATCCTCTAAAATTCAATTTCTAAAACGGGTGAAAATACTAGTCAGGTGAATGTGTTTTTACATTTATGATACGGTGAAATATTTTTTCCCAAGTATATAAACTGATAAGCAGATGACATTATGCTGATGTGACATTTATGACTCTGTTCTTAGTTAAATTAATGTTATGAAAACAACCATAGAAATTTGTGCTAAAATGCGGTCATTCGTTTGGTTGTATCATTATGTTCAAGGGTTACTCTCTTTTTTAATATACTTTTTTGGGGGAGGAAATATATTATTCAGAAAAGTTATATATGCTGGCATCCATTTCTGACTGATATGTCCTTGGAGATTCAGGGATTTCTTATCTTAGAGTTAAATGCAGTACAAGTCATCAATGTCTCTCCTCCCAGATGGTGCATACAGATGTTTGCATGCCCACTGTAGCTATACAGAGAATTCTGAAAAAAAAGTAATATTGAAAAAAAGGAATGTAAAAATAATGTATGAATCTGGAACTTCATCCTTCATCAAAAACAAATGATGGGGATATAGACAAGGAAAACATTCACTTTGTCTTTATAAGCCAAAAGGATGTGAAGGATAACAAGAGAGGTTTCCACAGGCATGTTAGCAATAAGAGGGTGATCAGAGAGGGTGTGGGGTCCTTACTGGATGAGGGAGGTAACCTACTGACAGATGATGTGGGAAAAGCTGACGTATTCAATGCTTTTTTTGTTTCTGTCTTCATAGACAAGATCAGCTCCTAGACTACTGCACTAGACAATGCAGGATGGGAAGGAGGTGGGAAGCCCTTGGTGGAGAAAGAACAGGTTAAGAACTATTTAGAAAAGCTAGACATACACAAATCCATGGTTCTGGATATAATGCATCTGAGGGTGCTGAGGGAGTTGGCAAATGTCATTGCAGAGCCTTTGGCCATTATCTTTGAGATCCCGGATGATTAGAAAAAGGCAAATGTAGTGCCCATCTTTAAAAAGGGAAGGAGCACAATCTGGGGAACTACAGACCAGTCAGCCTTACCTCAGTCCCCAGAAAAATCATGCAGGGGATCCTCAAGGAATCCATTTTGAAGCACTTTGAAGAGGGGAATGTGATCAGGAATAGTCAACATGGATTCACCAAGGGCATGTCATGCCTGACCAATCTGATTAGCTTCTATGATGAGGTAACTGGCTCTGTCGACTTGGGGAAGTCAGTGGATGTGATATATCTTGACTTTACCAAAGCTTTTGATACTGTCTCCCACGATATTCTTGCCAGCAAGTTAAGGAAGTATGGATTGGATAAATGGACTATAAGGTGGATAGAAAACTGGCTAGATTGTTGGGCCCAACAGGTAGTGATCAATGGCTCGATGTCAGGTTGGAGGTCGGTTTCAAGTGGAGTGCCCCAAGGATCGGTTCTAGGGCCAGTTTTGTTCAACATCTTTATTAATGACCTGGATGAGGGGATGGATTGCACCCTTAGCAAGTTTGCAGATGACACTAAGCTAGTGCAAGAGGTAGATACATTGGAGGGCAGGGATAGAGTCCAGAGTGACCTAGACAGATTTTGGGCCAAAAGAAATCTGATGAGGTTCAACAAAGATAAGTGCAGAGTCCTGCACTTGGGACAGAAGAATCCCAAGCATTGTTACAGGCTGGGGACCGACTGGCTAAGTAGCAGTTCGGGAGATAAGGACCTGAGGATTACAGTAGAGGAGAAGCTGGATATGAGTCACCAGAGTACCCTTGTAGACAAATGGAATATTAGGTTGCATTAGGAGGAGCATTGCTAGCAGATCTAGAGAAGTGATTATTCCCCTTTATTTGGCACTGGTGAGGCCACATCTGGAGTATTGTGTCCAGTTCTGGGCCCCCCATTACAGAAAGGATGTGGACACACTGGAGAGGGTCCAGCAAAGGGAACCAAAATGATTAGGGGGCTGGAGCACATGACGTATGAGCAGAGGTTGAGGGACTTGGGCTTATTTAGTCTGCAGAAGAGAAGAGTGAGGGGGGATTTGTTAGCTGCCTTCAACTTCCTGAAAGGAGGTTCCAAAGAGGATGGAGAGAGGCTGTTCTTAGTAGTGACAGATGACAGAACAAGGGGCAATGGTCTCAAGTTACAGTGGGGGTGGTCTAGATTGGATATTAGGAAAAACTATTTCACTAGGAGGGTGGTGAAGTACTGGAATGGGTTACCTAGGGAGGTGGTGGAATCTCCATCCCCAGAGGTTTTTAAGTCTTGGTTTGATAAAGCCCTGGCTGGGAAGATTTAGTTGGGATTGGTCCTGCGTTGGGCAGAGGGCTGGACATGATGACCTCCTGAGGTCTCTTCTAGCCCTATGATTCTAAGCCAGAAAAACCCAAATCGCCGTAAGATCAAGATGTTTGCAGTTTATGAACATAGATTTGAATGAATCAAAATACAGTGTTGTCAGATCAAAGTTGTAACTATCTTTTTTAATCAGTGTGACTAAAAATGCAGGATGAAATCTGATTATAACACTAAACATCTGAAATAAAACATACAAAACAAACAAAAACTAAAATAAAACCCCACACAATGCATCTTGTTTGATTATATAAATTAGTTTACTAAATTCCATTCCCCAGACTAATAAACCTAACTGTTAATGTGTATCTGTATGACTTTCAGAACCAGATAAAATAACTTTAGATGCTTCCTTATTGTGATATCCTCAGTGGTAAGTACCTTAACTGCAATAAAGTTTATTACATTTTTTGAAGAGAAAAGATCTTTTTAAAGACCTTACTTGCTGCAGTTTAGTCACATAACAACTTTATATGTAGCTCTGGAACAACAGGGCAGTAATGTGATATACTCTAACGCAAATCAGAGTAAAGCACAGGTGGTTGCTAGCATTTGTGTGGTCAGATATAAAAGCTTCGCTGTGGGTACCAGCTACTGCTTTCCCACTTGAGGAAAACACAATTAAAAGTGGTTTCCAGATGTGTTCGCACACATCTGCTTCTTTCAAAAGCAAATTTTGCAAATGCAAAATAAAATATGTTGTACTCATCACCACTAAATTGTCAGTGGGTTTTGAGGTAATAAAAAAGGATTAGAAGTATTGACATTACCTTTTATAAATAAGGTATGCTTAAGAAATGTACAGTACCATTTTATGTTTGCGTTGGATGCTGTTCTGTATTTTCCACATGTGGTCTGTAGTTGATCCACTGCCAGTAAACTAAATCAATTCAAAGAAGGATATAATATTACATTTCCAACACATGAAAAGAAGATTGTTTCAAGAGACATCTTCATGTTAGGTACTATTAGGCTGTGTCTATACTGGCGCAATCTTGCGCCAGAGCTATGCAAATGAGGCTCAGCATGGAATATCGCTGAGCCTCATTTGCATAACTAATAAGCCGCCATTTTTGCAGAAGAGGCTCTTGTGCAAGACGGAGCTGTCTACACTGCCCCTTCTTGCGCAAGAAAAACCCTCTTGTGCAAAGCCGTTATGCGGATTATTTTCAGGCATAACGGCTTTGCGCAAGAGGGTTTTTCTTGTGCAAGAAGGGGCAGTGTAGACAGCTCCGTCTTGCGCAAGAGCCTCTTCCGCAAAAATGGCGGCTCATTAGTTATGCAAATGAGGCTCGGTGATATTCCACGCTGAGCCTCATTTGCATAGCTCTGGTGCAAGATCGCACCAGTGTAGACACAGCCTTATTGTTTATCTCCAACAGTGTATAGATCTTTCTGCAATACAAACCAAGAAAACCCCTACCCAGAAGCATTAGATTTGAACTTCCTTATTTCTGTTAGGAATTTAATTTTTAAGTCTAAAACCACAAGTTGCTGCTCCTTTTTTTTTTTTATATAAATCTGTTCCATTTTTATATTGGTAAATACAACAAATGCTGGATGATGAAAAGGTACCCTTTAATTTGTTTCAGAGCACAAAAGAGAAGAGCAGTCAATCCATTTAGGCAGTTATAATACACCTATCAGTTTGATACCTTGCTTGCACAAATTAAATGTAGTTAAAAGTTCAGAAGGTTAGCCATGTGCTAGACATTCTGAGTTACATAAGCATTAGTCAATGCAGTGCAATATAAGCCAGTGTCAGAAAGCTGGAGTCCATGTTCTCTGGAGGCTTGGGTCATTGATTGGATTGCTAGAGACAAGGAGAGTCTTTGATGGGTATCTGACCAAAATGTCTGGACTTTCAGAAGTCAAAACATAGCCTGGATTAATTTTCCCTGCTGTTTCGGCAAATGTATACATCTCTCAAGAAGTTGAAGTTTTTGCATAGTCTTCCTGGCTTCTGTCCTTCCCTTTTTGGATACAGGAAACTGATACGCTCTCCTCAGTTTGAAGGATGCTTACTTTCATATTTCTGTCTTCTAAGGGCACAGATGATTCCTATGTTTTATGGGGGCCAGCATCATTTCCAATTAATGGCCTTCCCCTGTGGACTCTCATTGGCCTGTGGGTGCTCACAAAATGTATGGTGCCAGTGACTGCATACCTGTGGTGTTGAGGTGTGCAGGTGTACTCATATCTCAATGAATGGATCATCAAGGCCAAATCTTGGGATCAGATATGAAGGAGCCTCACTCTGGTATGTTCGATCTGCCATGACCTGGGCCTGTTGATAAATGAAAAGAAGGTGATCCTAAGAACAGTACAACAGATAGAATTTGTAGCAGTGATCCTCAACTCCACACAGGTCAGAGCCTTCTGACTGGGGCCTGTTTCTGAGCCATGTCGCACCAGGGACCACCCACTCTTCACCACTTGCACCTGCCTGAGATTGTTAGGCTACATGGCAGCATACACGTTTGTGGTCTGTTATTCTGGGCTCCATCTCCAGCCACTGACGCTATGGTTGGCCTCTGTCTACATCCAGGCATGATACCAGCCAGGGTGCTGGATCATATGCAGTCATCCTGGAATGGTGGTTCATCTGCAGGTTGGTGTTGGAAGGAGTTTCCTCCTCAGCCCTATTTCTTTCGTTGACCTTGGTCTCCAATGCCTTGGACCTGGTCTGGATGTCCACCTGGGCAAGATAAGCATGCAGAGCTGCTGGTCACAGGAGCTCAGTCCCTCCACATCAGAGATCTCAAAGTGGTTCACTTACCCCGTCAGGCTATCCTGTCCCTGGGGGCGGGGGAGTCAAGGCAGTACATGGCCTAACGGACAATATCACTATGGTGTTTTACAGCATCAAGCAAGGTTGAGTCAGGTTCTCAGCTGTTTGCCAAAAAACTCTCTATCTTCAGGACTTCTGTGTGTGGCATGCCATTCATCTGGTGGCTGGGAACATGACAGCAGATCACCTCAGCAGGACTTTCTCTTCTTGCCACAAGCAGCTGTTCAGCCCAGAGCTGGGCCATGTGATCTTCCAGGGGTGGGGAACTCTGCAGATTGATTTGTTCACTTCCTGCCTGAACAGGAAATGCCACATGTTATGCTTGATTTGAAGGAATACCTGGGGCTCCCTTTCAGATGCCTGTTTGTGCCCAGGGATGGGGGCTCCGATGTATTCCTTCCCATCAGTGCCCTTAATCCACAGAGTCCTCCTGAAGATCCAACAGGACTAAGTGAAGGTGTTCCTGATGGCCCTGGCTTGGCCTCATCAGCACAGGTTTGACATGCTGCTGGGCCTTTCAGTGTCTGTCTCACTGAAGCTGCCTCTGGCCAGATGTGCTATTCTAGAACTATGGCAATTTTCTGCTTCTGAAAATGGTGGGTGCTGCACTTGTCATTCTGGCAGTTGCTTGGCTGAATGTGAAAGAACAACTAGCTTAATGATGGCAATTCTTTCTTTTATGTTCTTCCTAGCCTGGAATCTTTAGGGACCTCCAGAATGCAGGAGACACAGGTGCCTCATGCTTCTGAAAGCTGGGCAGTTATTACCCATGTCATCGTCTTCAACTTCCTCTCTATTTCCAAATCCTATCTGCCAGTTGCTATCACGGTTTTCAAAATCCTCTAGGGACTCACTACAGCACAGTGCTCCAATTTCTCAGCCTCTGCTCCTGATCACTCTGCTCCTTCTATTCACTGTCTTCCACTCCATTTCCTCCCTTCATCTCTTTATATTCAGGGGACTGCTCTTTTACTTAGGCTGTCCCGTCTCTCTTAATGCTCTGAGGCAAAATAACTTTTCCCTTATTTGTATCTTACCTTCATAGGAAGGTTTTATATTGCTTTCCATGTTTGAAAGTCTCTGGAAAACACTTGCTCATAATTCTTAGGAAGGATGCCTGTCCCCATGTCCCCTTTCCCTCCCCTACCCCCCACATATGGTACTGTGTGCTAAAGGTCTTCAGTTTAAATTCATACTTACCTGTAAGTCATTCAAGCCATTATTTAGGCAAGTTATTAATCCAGATCTGTACCTTTGTTTGGTAAACTACTATACCTTTAGCTCCATCAGTGTACTAGTGTGTTACCATTATTATTGCAAAGGGATGAATATATCTTTTGGTATGTGGTACAGCATCCTCTTTCTCATAGCTCATCACTGAGGCTACATCTACACTGCCTCTTTTGCTGGCAGAGAGTATGTTAATGAAGTGCTCATTAGCAACTTCTCACACTTCATTTGCATAATCTCTGCTGGAGGCTTTTTGTGCAAGAGGTTTTTACGCAAAAACAAGCAGTGTAGATTGGTCCATTTGTGCAAAATCCCCCTTTTGCACGAGATCTGTTTTGCTCAAAAACCCCCTTTTGTGCAAGATCTATATACTTCCTTTTTTGAGGCATAAGGATTTTGCACAAAAGGGTTTTGGGGTTTTTTTGCGCAAAATGGACCCGTCTACACTGCTTGGTTTTGCACGAAAACCTGTTGCGCAAAAAGCCTCGGGCAGAGATTATGCAAATGAAGTGCAAGAAGTTGCTGATGAGCGCTTCATTTGCATTGCCTCTTCCGCAAAAAAGAGGCAGTGTAGACATAGCCTGAGTGCTCATTTATATGATGGATCTTGAGCCTTCATGAAATTTCCTAAAGTTTATAGAGACCTAATACCTTGCCTACAGCTTAGCACAAATGAAATAAAAATAGAACATACAGAAAACTCAAAATTGTTGCTATTTGATTTATGTTAATTGGAAACTTTTAGATACAAAGGGGGACACACAGTAAAACTTAAAAGCAGTCATGATTAGGGATATTTTTCTTGATCTCTGCCTTAGGATCTGCCAATTTGGTGGAGGGTAGAGGTATTACTATATACATGCATAGTGATAGAGCACTTCACAGCTCCCTTTGTTTTCAGCTTACCTCTCCAGAACTCTGTTCTCAAAGGGCTACAGTAGAAGTTGCCTAATGTTAGGGCTTTCTGTTTAATCCTTTGTTCTTAGTATGAAATGGGTAATATGACGTGTGCAATTAGCAACAGCTCTTCTCATGTATTTGTAAATTTGCAAATTTGGAGACAGGACAGTGAGGAAGTTTGCTGGAATGCTGTTAAATTCCCTGGACAGTAAGTTAAGAAATCACCTATTCCAGGTACATAAATATTTCAGTCATCTGAATTCTTAGAGACTAAAAACCAAGTCCACTGAAAAGGGAAAAAATAATGCATTAGTAAAATATTGTAGAAAAAGATAAGTGTTTCCTTGGTTTTCTACTCAGTTTACTGCTCATCAGGAACATGATATAAGGGACTTTTTCTCAGTGGTTTCCCCAATAAAAATCATCCTGCAATATAAAATGAGACCATTGAAAAGGAGACAGTATCTATAAATGGCTCGGGAACATAGCAAGTCCAATGAACCAGAGCTACACTGTACTAAACTTTAATCAGTTCTTGTAGAAGTAATGAAAATGGATCCTTTCTTTTACTTATAACCTTTCAGGGGTGAGGGGAGATATTGGTATATTGCGTGGTATTGGGTTAATAAACACACATGTGTTTGTAATTCAATCATCTAATTACTGGAAAAAAATAATGATATTGCATAGTAAAAAAGAATAGATTAAAAAAAGAAGACAAAAGGGAATGACTAAATTAGTTTCCATCCAAAGGAGAGGGGTTATTTTTGGTAGTAAATTGATGCTGTTACAGTGGAAAATTCATTTGATACGATTACAAGAAATATGCTAATCATTAGCTTTTGTATTTTTTTCTTTTTGTGGTTATAATTAATCATAAATTAAATAATTACATGAAAAGTTTAAATATACAGTTATAAATAGAAGGGCACTGGTGATGCACAGGAGCTTGGTAAATTCATTTCAGTGCGGTGAGAATTTAATTCTTACTCTGTAATAACCAAGTGGCAGATCCAAACCCTATTGAAATCAATGGAAGGATTCCCATTGGCTTTAACTGAGCTTGGGTCAGGCCCAAAAGAATTCACCATCTGGTGGCAATCCAACTGCTTCAAGACCATGTCTTAATCTAGGTATCCTCATCACAAAAGAGATGGCACTCCTGTTAGCATTGTCAGCAGATAAGCTATAGGTTGAACTGTCCCGAGGACCTAATTAGAATGAAAAGTACTTGTTCTAGATCTGGTTTGTTAGAGTGTAGACAAATTGGCAAGGTGGGATGGAAAAGCTGCTTCTGCTACCATGCCTGCTCTGATTACTTGGTCTGTTGGTAAATAGGACTTCAGTCTCCAAGAGTTCTGAATCCTTAACCTTTTCACAAGCAATAACATCACTAAGAACAAATTTTTCAATCTTAAAGTTGGGCACCAAAATAAGAATATACATATCAAACCTTAGATTACTAGAGTTGAAACTATAGGCAGATAATTTATGTAAATCTCATAAAAATAATGATTTAAGTAGTTGTAGGTTTATTGAGGAGGCTTTAATTACATCATTTGCATATAGTGTTTCATTACAGTAAAGTGGCTCAGTATCCAAGACGTGAGAAAAGCTACACCATATAAATTTCATTTAAAATTATTTTCATTGAGTTCATAATCCATTAACTGTGATGCTCTTCATGTCAAATGTTCTCTCTAAATGAATAGCTTTACCTGGCTCTGTTGCTTGATTTATTTACAATCTGAACATGCTACACTATGCACAGATTTATGGTGTTAATAAAAAGGTTCACTTTTTTATAACACATCCTGTATAATAACTCTTTATTATTTTTTATTCAAAATAAATCAATTTAAAAAATCAGGCTGGCAAATTAAAAAGTTAAGGCTAACAATTATATTCTGAAGTCTCCATACTTTTCAACAACCATTTTTTTGTGACTTTTGTCTCTTTACCATCAGTTTAATGGATATCTCTTTTTATTGTTTATGGTTATTTCTTTTCTTTTCTGTTGCCTCTTATGTGAATAGCCCTATAATTATGTAGAATTTAATAGAACATTATAACTTTTCTTTATTTTGTCATCTTATGCTATTTATTACAGAATTAAATCCTGCTATATAATTATGCATCATGGTCAAAATAAACCTATAGAGAGGTTCTCCAGTATGTATTTGAGAGAGTTTGTGTATGTATCTGTCTGTCCATCTATCTGTGTGTCTTCTGATTAGAAGCGCCTCTTAAATGGTAAGATCCAGGACCATGACATTTGGCATGAAGTTTCCTCTTATCTTAACTTAAAGCAAGGTAAGGGTATGGTTGTCCCCAGACAATGGGATGTGCCTGCAATGTGGTAGACATGGTATACCTAAACTTTAGTAAAGCATTTGATGCTGTTTCTCATTACAGTTCATCTTGTACAGATAAATTGGAGAAATACAACCTAGATGGGTCTACTAAAACGTGGGTGTGTAACTGGTTGGATAACCATTTGCAGAGAATAGTTACCAGTCATTCACAGTCATGCTGGAAGAGCATAACAAGTAGGTATACCTCAGGGATCAGTTTTTGGACTGGTTCTATTCAATATTTGCATCAGTGATTTAGAAAATGTATAGAGAGTATGCTTATAAAGTTTGTGGATGATACCAAGCTAGGAGGGGTTGCCAGGGCTTTGGAGGACAGGGTCATATTCAAAATGATCTGGACAAACTGAATAAATGGTCTGAGATAAATAGGATGAAGTTCAATAAGGACAAAAGCAATGTACTCCACTTAGGAAGGAACAATCAGTTTCACACTTAAAAATGGGCATTGACTATCTAGAAAGGAGTACTGCAGAAAGGAATCTAGGGTCCATAGAGGACCACATGCTAAATAAGTATCAGCAGTGTGATATTGTTTCAAAAAAAGCAAACATAATTTTGGGATGCATTAACAGGAGTATTGTAAGCAAGACATGAGAAGTAATTCTTGCATAATCTGCGCTGATTAGGTCTCAATTGGAGTATGTGTCCAGTTGTGGGCACCACATTTCAGGAAAGATGTGGAGAAATTCAAGAAGGTCCAGAGATGAGCAACAAAAATGATTAAAGGTCTAGAAAATATGACCTATAAGGGAAGACTGAAACAACTGAGTTTATTTAATTTGGAAAAGAGAAAACTGAGAGTGGACATGATAGCAGTTTTCAAGTATCTAAAAGGGTGTTATAAGGAGGAAGGGGAAAATTGTTCTTCTTGACCTCTGATGATAGGACAAGAAGCAATGGGCTTAAATTACATCAAGGGAGGTTTAGGTTGGACATTAGGAAAAATTTCCTGTGGTTAAGCACTGAAATAAATTGCCTAAGAAATTTGTGGAATCGCCAGCATTGGAGACAATTAAGAGCAGGTTTGATAAACATCTGTCAGGGATGATCTAGATGGTGCTAGGTCCCGCTGTGAGCACAGGGAACTGGACTTGATGACCTCTTGAGTTCCCTTCCAGTTCTAGTATTCTATGATTCTGTGAAAAGACAGAAACATATCATGGTTTAAATCTAATTTGGCTCCCTATGTATTTACATGTAAAGGCTCCCACATGTATAAAATGCCCTTAATTACAAACTGGGTCAAAATGATATATTGCCTGTTTTAAAAAGTACTGTTGTAATTAACTCCTGGGGGGAATTCTGCACCAAAAAAAATTGTCCCCCAAAATAAAAAATTCTACACACAATGTATTAAAATTCAGCATATAGTTGAGTTTGCATGAGTTTGCCAAAATAACTCAATATAATCAAGTTAGTTTTAAAGTTTCAGAGGGGTAGCCATGTTAGTTTGTATACAGCACCCTAAACTGCAAATTGCATATCTTATTTTGAATCTATTTTGAAATTTGGTGCGTCTACACAGCGCCAAATTTCAAAATAATGCACCTTTTCGAGGGTTACCGGGATGCCAAAATAGTGTGCCCATTATTTTGAAAAATATTTTGAAATAACGGGCGGCTTGTGAAGATGCGGGTAGCTATTGTGGGATACCTCTCGATACAACCCCACTCGTCCTCACCCTTCGTGAGATCTGACATAGTCAGGTCTCCCATGCCTGCTCTCATCCCTAGGCATATGAAGATCAGACCCAGCAGTTAGAGAGCATGGAGTCACATGGCCTCCATCCCCACCATGCCTGGTGCTCTGCTCACTGTGGGGCCATGTCCCATAGGCTTTGCCTTTTTCATAGAGGGCATGCCAGGAATCATAGTCTGCCCACTCCTCTTGCTCTGTCAGGCTCCCCGTAGCAGCAGCCAGCACTTTGCAGCATCTATCCTGTAGGAAAAAAATAAAATTTTGTTCAGGACATTGTGCATTGCACTATGGCACAGAATTCACCCAGGAGTATAACGTATGACCAGTTAATATGATGTTATTGGTTATGTCCATTTCAACCTTACAATATTGTTCTTCTGTTATGGGCAAGTCATTTTTGTGTGTGGCAATTCCCTCTTGTGCTCCTCTTGGAAGGGGATAAAAGAAAGAGAAGAGAAAACTTTCTCCACCGGAGGCCTCTGCAACATAACAGGAAAAGATAATGAAAAGAGAGCCAGCCATAGGACCAAAGGGTCTAGTTTAAAGCTGGGCCAAAAATGTCATGTGAACCATTTTTTTTCCAAAAATGTATATTTGGATTGACCAAAATAGTTCCAAATCTATGTTGATTTCAGAAAATTCTTTTAATCAAATATACCTCTCCCCCCCCAAATTTCAAACAGCATATTTGGGCAAAGAAAACATTATGATTTTTCATTTCAGAAAGATGAAAAAAATTTAAAAGATTATGAAAGATCCTTAAAAAGTAAACAAAACATTTACAACTTTTGTGTTTCAGTGAAAATTTTTAATTTATAGTTCACCTGAACTTTTTTTTTTTTTTTGGTTACCCAGTCCAGCCATCAAATGAAAAAAATAGTTGCTCATAGAGCTCTACTATTATAGAGTATACACTATTATAACGGAGTTGTCTCTCCCTGCTCCAGGGAGAGAAGAGAATCCAGGTGGTTAGGCAGCCTGCCCAACTGGCAGAGGGGCATGAACTGGGTGTGAGAGAGTAACAAAGCATGTGGAAAGGAGAGAAAAAAAGGAGACAGTCAGAATAACTTCTTTTTGAAATACATTCATAATTTTCCATATAAGAACTGTGTGTAATTGTCCAGGAATGTCTACCTCGAAGAGGTGGTTCTTATGATTGCAAATGGAAAAGAGGAGACTCATAAGACGACCTCTTTATTTAACTGTGGTTCACAATATGAAAATGTTTGCGCATCCTGTTCTGGGAGATTATCAGTTTTTAAAAGTAGATCTTTAGGTCTAAAGAGAATTGTTTTGAGTTGTATCAAGTTACTACTTTTTGCAGTGTAAATATTTATCAAGCTCATACCACTGAGAAGATGGATAATAATGACCTCTTACATCTTTCTTTGACTCAATACAGCCTATTTATTGTTTTTACTCATATTTACCTTGTTATTTCAGTTGCCACACCTACACGTTTGTACTAAACAATTCTCAGGATAAAACATAGTGATTTATAAACAATGTTTTATACACAATTAATCTAGTGATTTTATTTCTTGTTTCCAAAGTACAGGACCCTCTGCTAACATTTTGAATCAATATCTTGTATAATTATTGATTAAGACATAAAGATTTAAAAAAATTGTAGGAATAACTTCTGAAATGTTATGCTATTATATAGTTTGTACTTCTATGATGTAAATCATGAAGTTAATATATTTTTCAAATAACATTTTAAAAAATCATTCCAACTCCAGGACTTGAAAGAATGTTTACTAAGTTTCATCTTATAGGAAATCTTAAAAATAAGGTTATGGTCCTCAACATTTCCGTAAGTGCATAGCTGTAGTCAGAAAATATAGTCTGTTAATACTGTGTTTAAAATCAAATGCTTGAGGCAGTAATTCCCTAAATGAAAATTATGTAAATTAGAATCTGAGTTGCTCAGATCAATTATAAATTAGATAGTTGAGTATTAGCTTTCCACAGTTTTGTGCTATCATTTATATTTTAGTCTGTGTTCCAACTGAAAATACCATGGTTCATTCAAACAAACAAACAAACAAACTTGTGTTGGGCCTCAGTTCAGCAAGGCGAATTGAAGTACAACTTCAATTCATATTGTAGACCATGGTTAAATAAAGCGGTTGTCCTTTGAGTGTCCTCTTTTCCATTTGCCATTGCAAGAATCACCTCTTCATGACCACTGGACATTCTTGGACAATTATACAGCTTTTATATGGAAAAGTATAAGAGTATTTCCTTAACAATATTATTTATTTAAGAAATGGTAGGTAATTGCCCTACTCTAGTTGGTACCTTTCAACCTGGGGTACGATGTCCAATTCTGCATGCCACACTTTAGGATAGATGTGGATAAACTGGACAGAGTCCAAAGAAGAACAACAAAGCATAAGAGTTCAAAAACCTGATATGTGAGGCAAGGTTAAAAGCACTGGGGATGTTTAATTGTGAGAAAATAAAACTGAGGGGAGCCTGGTAACCACCTTCAAATATGTTAAGGGTTGTTACAAAGAGGACAGTGATCAATTGTTCCCCATGTCCACTGAGGGTAGCAGAAGAAGTAGTGGTTTTAACCTGTAGCAACATAGATTTAGGTTAGAGATTAGGAAAAACTTTTTGTTTAGGTTAGTGTTGGTATATTCTAGAATAGAATTCCAAAGGGGGTTGTGGAATGCCTGAAATTAGAAGTTGTTACACCTGTCAAGGATGATCTGGGTTTACTTGGTCCTTCCTCCATGCAGGGAACTGGTCTTGATGACCTCTCCAGGTCTTTTCCAGCTCTATATTTCCCTGAATTTAGGATTTTATTGTTTATTTATTGTCTGTCGTACAATAACATACAGAGGCCCCAACCAAGACCAGATCCTTGCTGTGCTAGTTGATGCACAATTACATAGTTCCTGCCCTCAGAAGATTACAGTTTAAATTATACAAGCAGACAGTACAGTATGCTGGTCTTCAAATAGCATGATAGTTATACATTTGAGGTGTACCGTTAATATTTTCTTTTCTGAGTAGGGTTTTGCACAAGAAGGGAATTCTTGAAAAGAAAAGAAAGCCGAAAGAAGAGGGGAACTGAGCACAGGAAGATAAAGAGTGTAAGGGAGGAAAGAAAGGGAAAGATGTAGAAAAGTAGGCATAAGCAAGGAAGGCAAGGTGGAGAAGTCAGGTGGAATTGAAGGAGTCAGGTATGAGGGAGCGGGCAGGAGTTTGGAGCAAGTAAATAACCAATCTGCATAGAGAAGAGCATGCCAGAGCCATAACAAAGAAGGAGAGATGTGCTAACATCACCATTTTCTAAAGATCTCTACTGCAACTGCTTGAGGGTACATCAGAACCCAGGGTAATTATGAAGTTGGCTAGCCTGTGCTGAAGCCCATGCCATTGAGATGACAGTTCTGGTACCTGGGCTAGCTTGATTAAAGGTTTCTTGGGTATGTCTACACTAACTGCAGTCACACACTGGGCATGTCTAGACTGCATCCCTCTGTCGGCAGAGGGATGCAGATTAGGCAGGTCGACATTGCAAATGAGGCAGGGATTTAAATATCCTGTGCCTAATTTGCATAAAAATGGCCGCCGCATTTTGCCGACTCAGCACTTTGTCGTCAAAAAGCGGCAGTCTAGAGGGGGATCTGTCGAGAAAGAAAGCCTTTTTCGACAGCTCCCTTATGCCTCCTGCAAGGAGGTTTACAGGATCTGTCGAAAAAGACTTTCTTTCTTGACAGATCCCCCTCTAGACTGCCGCTTTTTGTCGGCAAAGTGCTGAGTCGGCAAAAAGCGGCAGCCATTTTTATGCAAATTAGGCACGGGATATTTAAATCCCTGCCTCATTTGCAATGTCGACCTGCCTAATCTGCATCCCTCTGCCAACAGAGGGATGCAGTCTAGACATACCCACTGTGATTGCACTGTACTTATAACCCTATCCACGTTTTCTTATGATGGGTTTGTGATATAAGAATGGACTTATGAATTAGGGTTTAAAGAATAGGAAGAATGAGGGAGATATGCTGGGGTTCTAAGATAAAAGTAGTATAGTGTAGCAAAGTGAGGTCAAGCAGATAGTACGATATCATTTTTCTGGTGTATTTCAAAATAAAAAAGACATTATTCTTCTTTGCCATGTTATTCAATGTAAGTATCATGCACATGCACTATCCTAAAATGTTTTGTTGTGTTAAGGTAAATTCATAAAAGCACCTAGAAGGAAGCATTTATTATAGCATAATTCGAATGTTTAAAATTAGAAGGAATAGTTTGAAAATGTGAAGGTCATTATTATGGAGAAATTACTGGACAAGTAGATACTTGACTATTTCATTACCATTTATCCAATACTCAGACCATGTAATTCCTTGCAAAAATATCAGCGGTAACTGATTTTAAAAATATTACTAACTGCTGTGGTTTGTTAATGAGTAAAGACAGAATTGCTTTTTGTTTGAAGAAACTCCGTAGAAATTGTATGACGGGTGGTATGAGGAAATTCGTCGTCTTACATGTGACAATATGCCTATTAGGTAAACTTAATTGTGCCATTGTGTAATACCTGTTTTAGAGACACACAAAAATAAAAATGTCTGACATTAAATGTTAATGTTGAAGTTTTAATACTTATGTGTTTGTAGTTTGTAAACTACGCTTATTTTTTACATAAACAGTTAAAAGCAATCTGAAAGTTTAGAAAACATTCATGAATGTATTTAATATATTTACATTTTTTTAAGTAGAGTACAGAAATCACATATGCTGCTGTGCTTCAGCTTTCAAGGTTCAATCCATCATTCCAAGACCCAGGGGGCCTAGATTTGACACCCGGCTTGGAAACCGTGGTTTAGATTGGTTGGAGCAATGCCATCTTCTGTTCAGGTCAAAAGAGCAGCTGTAATTTGTCTGGATAGCACTTTTAACTATGTATGGCAAAGGAGAGTGCCTGTTCTTGATAATAGACATAAAGCTAAAATGTATCCATTAGCTTTATTTGTTAACCAGATCTGATTTCCATTATCTTGATGCAATGTTGGTTGGAGTTTGATCATACAGCTAACTATAATTTAGTAGCAATCTTCCTCAGATTAACAGTTACATTCAGTGTAGGAGTTTGCTTTCTGCTGCTCAGTAGATGTTGCTTGTCATTATTCCTTGGAACTGAAAATATGAGAATAATTTTACAGTAGGAGTTAGGCATATATGTGATTGTCACAATAAATAAAAATCTTGTGGGTGGTTGTTTTTTTTGGTTTTTTTGCAGATACCAGACCTCTTTTTTTGCATTGCCTGGTTGCTAGGGTCTGGAGAACCTTAAACATTTCTACTGAGCAGCCAGGAACTCTCTAGAAAGTTTTAAATCTAAGAACAGGTTTTTTATTTAGCCCCTCTGAGTGTTGGAATAACCATTTGAAGTTTCCTTGGTTTGCAGGCACTGCTGCACTTGAGTGAGGATTCATTGTAGTTGAGAGGGCAAATGGAAAACAGTTTCTCTATGTTCAGGTTGGGCAGTTTTATACCCTTGCTGGAGTTTCACAGTAGCTCCACTGATCTAGACAGTCTGGGAATTGTCCTGAATTATCCCAATTCCCAAGGGCCTTGTCATGCTTCCTTTCCTGGTAGCCCATCCCACTTTGTGGACCGCACTATATGGATTCAGACTTTGAAGGGAACACAAGGTCCAAAGCCATATAGTGTGTGTTGCGTACCTCACCACTTTTCAACATTTCTTTGGCCAGAGTTCCTGAATTCTGCTGATGGAAACCTGCAGAATCTTTGCAGTGAAGCAGACCCACACACCATAAGAGATTGCTTGAAATACACTGAAATATCTTGCTATGTCTGTCAATTACTTCACCACCAATGGTGTAAAAATAAATGGGAGTTGAACACCTCTTGGGGTGGATCCTTTAGCTTTGCTCTTGGACCATGAAACTCATGTCAGGTTGCATAGCCCCTGCTTTGTTTTCTCTGTTCATAGATATTTTTGTCTGTTGTCAGAAACCTCCCTCTCTCTGTTTCCACCTCCTAGGCTCATCTCCCATTTCTCCTGTTTTCAGATCCTCAATAACCCCTCCTCACTGCAACAGAAATGCCCCATCTCTCTTTCTTCCTCATCCCCCTTGAAAGGCCATTCTTTTTCCCTGGTTCCTCCAGTTAAAGCCTAAGCCTCACCATTCTTCCTTCAAATGCTGTTGATGTCCCTTAGCAATTTTTCCTCATGAGCTACCTTTTGTGTTCTTTATTCCTGCACTGGTGCTATAGCTGATCCAGAGAGGTTCCTTGTCATGAACTTAGCTGAGTACTATGATGCATTTCAACACTGCTGGCAACTCAGCCTATCCATATTATTATGTTGCAGTATCTTATCCCAAGCCGGGCAAGATGTGGCCCAGGGGCTAGATCTGGCCCACCTAACAGTTTGATCCCACCTGCAGACTACATCTGGCTGCTTTCGATTTATATCCAGCTGCCTGTGCCACAGAATTTCCAGGAGGTTGCTCAGGCAGCAGGATCCTATTTAAAAAGCTCATGGCTCTCGGTCACAGTGCTACCCTGGCAGGGGCCAGAGACATGAGCCCTTTAAATAGCAGCACTAACCCTGGGTGGCTGCCAGGCAACGTGATAGCTGCAAGCCCTTTGCTGTGTTTTTACTTCAAAGTCTCTGGCCCCAGACAACTCTGGAAGCCCTGCCCCTTCCGCCCCAAGCCCTCCCCTTCCAGGAGGGGTGGAGCCGGCCTGTGACCATGTACCATAATTCATTAAGTGCCCCACTCCCCCGCAAAAATTATTGCCCACTCCTAATCTAAGTGGACTTCACTGAAAACAGAATCCTTCAATATGTTTGTTTCCATTGAATAACTTAGCACTTTGAAAATTCCCGTGGGTAAGGATTTACTGGGATATGTTCTTTCCATATATATGCAGACTTTACTCGGATAGCCTAATTCAATGTGCTTTTATATCCTCCATTATCATGTACCATAGTTCAATCAGAGCATGGAGCAGGATGGCATTACGTTGTTTATACTGCTGGTCACACTAGTACTTTGTATTCCCTGGAGATTTAGAGATACGACAGCTGCATATAAATATGCATAGCTGAAGAGATTCATGATGTGCCTTATTCTAGTGCTGCTTGACTGTAGTGTAGCTGATGCAAATCAATGAGCATTTTCATCATCTATCAGCTGCTTGCTTGCTTGAAAGCAGACAAAATAGTTACAACTCTAGCAGCTCACCAAGGGCCCCTGAGTGAGTGAGACTTCCATGGTATAGCACTCAAAACATTTCCCTCAGTCTATAGTTGCTTTCAGAACACAAATTTAGCACTGAGCATATTAAATTAGCTCTCCGTGTGCTGTAAATAGAAAGAAAAAGTAATATAGGTTAATACATTCCTTTCAATCAGCATATTTTGTTTTGCAACAATTTTTGTGTCTTATTTGAATTGCAGCCTGCTTGGAAAGCATTTTGAGAATGGGGCATTGATCTTAAAATGAGTCATGCTAATTTTTTTTCAAAAGCTTTCATTCCATGTAATGCAGATTAAGGAACAAAACACTGAGCAATTCATTGGAAACAGAGTAATGGGGTTATAACCCTCTCTGATGAGTGTGAGACAAAGTGCAATGCTCAGTTTAAAAGTCTATAGGAGTTCCATTTCACCAATGCCTCTGCACTCTACTGTGTGTGGTATGAACTTCCTTCATGGGTGCTCACCCACTTGCCAATGGGAGGGAGCAAATGTGCAGTTGCCCCAGGGCTAGAAATTTAAAGGGGCCCAGACCTCCTGGCCACTGTTGTCACTATTGCAGCAGTGGCCAGAGCCCCAGGCCCTTTTGAATTGCCACAGGGGAACTGGAGCACTGTTCCACGTAGCTCTGAGGGCTGGGGGGCAAGGTGCACCACAGTCTGAGTGGTGCTACGGGCTGACTGCCCTCAGCCCCGCCCCTTATGCCCTCAGACCCACCCATTCTGGAGCCACAGAACCAGGTCCCCCTAACCTTTGTCCCAGAGGTCATGATGGCTGTTGGCCCCTCTCCCTCGTGGAAGGGCACTGTTTTCCTCTTTAGAAGCAGGAGATATGCCTACTGGAAAATTATGAGTGTTCTTCATGAGGGTAAATCCAGTGGTGCATTGAAGTCTCCACAGAAAATTACTCTTGGTATAGGCTTTTGTTTCCTCTTCTCTACCCAGCAAACTTGATATGGAAACACTAATAGAAATAATGTTTGCAATGAAGGGCGCTAATAAAACACAGACAGTTGAAGAGTAAAAACATAGAAGTGGGGCCGACCTCTTTAACTGTGTTTATTTAAACATACAAGGATGAAGAAAAGGAAAAGAATGCTAAAAAATGCTGAATAGAGTTGCAAATATAAAACTGGATAGTCCAGCCTTCTCACCAAGCACCCTCAGTGAATGGATTCCTGATATGAAAATCAAAGGATTATCCTCCAGCACACTCACAGAGCCCTGTTTCATAAAGCATATCCTCCATCACTATCATGATTATCAACACATGATCTGAAAAGCAGAAAACTCCCTGAAGTCCATTAGGGACCTCACAGGGCAGATTTAATTTACCTGGGAATGGCTCTGATGCCATGGGGATGGGTGCTATAAAAAAGGGCAAGATGAGACTTGGCTAAGTTGTTAGAGTAAGTGAATATCAAATTACAAAAACTTCAGCCTTACTTGCACAACTTCCAGATGGCTTGAATATAGCAAGGCCCATTTCTGGAGTTCAGTGGTTGGCTAGGAGAGGGAGTGCACAAAACAGAGCAGGGATCTCTCAAGTACATAATGAGCTACAGTGTGCTTTTAAAGTCTTCCTGGTGAAAGGGGTGATACACAGCTATCCAACCTGGGAGCACTACAGGAGAGAAATGGTGATTCAAGCATTTCTGCTCCTCCTTTCTCCGGCGAAGAGGAATGTGCTACTAGTAAAACCTCCTACCAATTGCACATTGGTAACCCTCTACTACTCTCAGTGACTCAGTTATACTGAGTTGCATTTTCTGAGGGGATGGCATCCTCAAGGCTGTATTTTTGAGGGGATGGCACCCTCAGTAGGAGAGTAATAAACTGTATGCTAATGCCAATGAATATTATCTATATATAATAAATGATTTTGAGGAGTGGGGAGATGATATTCAGCTGAATGTGGAAAACCTGGACGAAATCCTGGTCTTACTGAAGTCAATAGCAAAGATCTCTAGAGTTTCATCCCCATCATTTTTTTTCTTTCCTCTCTTCTATAGTCAGTCCCTGCATGTCACACTTGTTCCTTATCTATACTAGAATGTTTGTCTATAGTTATACTGACAAACTCTCCTATAGTGTACACAGCTTATCCCAGCAAAAGAGTTCTCTTTCTAGTATGGGTTATACCATTTCCCTAACCAACACAGCTATGCCAGCAAATCTTTTAAGTACAGATCCTTGTTGCACTGCTCAAAGAAAATTTCCTCCAGTTTTGTGGGAATACACCTTTATAGAATGCTGGTAATAATGCTTCCTTTCCCAAAGTTTTCTTGGGTGCTAGGCAGACACTACCAAGGAAACTAAGGGCCATATTTCCAAACTAGTGATAGGTGGCACCAAATGGAGCCAGCAACTGAAAATCCAGTTCTTAATCATCAGTGCTTATATTTTCTACACTTCCCTGCCAAGAACTTATCCCTCCTATGGCAAAATATCTGCATATATATGACATATCCACGTGGCTAGTAGATCACGTAGATGATTGCAATGACATAAACATTTAAGGATCCTGACACATTTTGGATCATCCAAAAGTCTGCTGAATGTTGTGGTTTGGCGCGACTGCTCTTTTTCCTTTATTCTTCTGGCACAGCTCAGACCACACCTTTAGTCTTTTTAAGTCTTGGGGTGCGTCCTCTTCATTTAGACCTAACTAGAAATCATACCACTGAGATATGTAGAAAATAGGGCAGCAGTCATGTTATGGCTCTTGTTATGCTCTACTCCTGGAGAATATTTCTTAACAGTGACAAGTTTCTACATGCCTCTCCCAATGCTTGTTAAATCAGTTATATATTCTTTGGATTGCAAAAGCCACACTTAAGAATGCATATTTTCAAATATAAATCCTACATTATTATCCATCATTCCTTGAGATCTCACACCTTAGAATTTGAAGTCATAGGCTGTGTTTGGTTTATTTTAATCCATTTTCCCTACATGCTTCTGCTTTTATTTCTAGAGAGAGTGCTGAAAAAATACTACTTTCTTTTTACTGACTGAAGAGTTTTGGTTGTACTAGTGAAACACACACATAAAAGTTATTCTTACCTGTTCATGACTCAGACTAGGATTGCATGGATTCTTTTGATGATCTTTTTACAAAGGCTGCCAGGCAAAACCTCTGACTGGCCAAGCAGGGGAAATAATTTACCAATGTGTACTGAATAGTAGAAACAAATATTTCAGAGTATAAAATACTCCTTGTATATTAATAGAAATTTATACATTTACTTTAATACTCATGACACAAATGTACCTAAAAGATTTCAGTCATGAATCCAAGAAAAAGAGCTAATCTAAACTTTTATAAGTTTTGGTATCCCCCATTCTTTACCTCCTCCTTGAGTACCCTTGGATTACTAGGATATCTCTCCACCTTAATCTAAAGTGTTTTGCTGCATGATGATGATGCATAGCATCTTTATTCTGTTTTGGTCATGTATCAAAGGAATGTCTGACAAGTCACTTTCAAGGCATTATAAAAAGCTCATTTCCAGATTTAGGCCCCAGTCCCTCAAGGAGCAAAAGGGTGGTGAAGGAGTGGGAAGGTAGGAAAAAGAGGAAAAGTCTGCAGAAAAAATTAATAAAAGTGGAAAACATAGTTTTGTGGAAATATAAGTGTGCTGTTCACATAGATCTTGCAGAACTGGGGCCATAAATTCCTGGTAAAGAAATGTTATAGAACCATAGGACTTGAAGGGACCTTGAGAGGTCATCTAGTCCTTCAGCCCCTACACTCATAGCAGGACTAAATATTAGAACATCTCTGACAGGTGCGTGTCTAATTTACACTTACAAATCTCTGATGATGGAAATTTCACAACCTCCCTAGGTAATTTGAATAGAAAATGAATACATAATGTGCCTTTAAAGGTTGGTTTAAAAAAAAAAGTTCTTACATGATGCTTTATTGAGATTTATGTTTTTTCAAATATTTTATTGAAAATGTATAGGAAATATCTTTTAAAATAATATTTGTCTACCAATGATTCTGAGAATTGCCTTGCTTGGAATACCAAGTTCTTTCCAAAAAGGTAGCAGTGTTTAATATTATTTTAATTATTAATATTTATGTCAATAAGATAACTCTGCAATTAGTGTAATAAAAAAGGATTAGTACAACGATGGCAAATGTAAAATTCTGCCTACATCATCAACACTACATTGTAAACATAGCATACCAAAGCATTATGACAAGTCTTGTGGTGCAAGTAGTGCCAACTATTAACACTTTTGACTTGTTTATATTGTAGCGGGTTCTCTCACTTGTACGCATGGCTGACTCACTTTTAGGCACAGCTTCTTCCCTCAGGGTGGCTTGTGGGGAAGTCACCGGCTGCTCCAATGCCAACGCACCCCCTTTGGGTGAGGTGTTCTCTTCAGGTCACTGCCCTCTGACAGTGACCACTCCACTCTTGGTCTGCGCCCCCTTCCGGGAGGGAGTCATTATTCTTCCTCCGCTCCTCCTCCAGGGTCCTCCCTACTCCCTAGGACCCCCAGTTCTTCTCCCTCTCTGCCTGCCCAGTTGCCTCCTGCAACCTTGCCTTGCGCACTTATGGCCTGGGGCTTCCCTGACTCAAACTCCCCCCAGCCTACCACAGGTGCCTCCTTGCAAAACCGCAGCTGCCTCCTTGCAGCCCGCCCTCCATGCGAGCCCCGCCCTCCATGACTGCCTCCTTGCAGCCTTAGGCCGGGTAGCCTGGGTTTGCTAGGCAGAAGCCTCTCTCATTGCAGGCAGTCAGGCAGGTCTCTCTCCTCCTCCCAGGAGCTGCTCTTATAGCCCTCAGATGGGCCCTCCTTATCTGCCTCAGCTGGGCTTTCCTCACTCCACCTCCTAGCTCCTTAAAGGGCCAGTGCAGGGCAACACCCTGCCACAATATTATATAATATGTGAATAACTCTGGAGAAATTTTATTTGTCTTTTGTTTTGTTGTTATATCATCTCTCTACTAGTCATATAGAATATTTGCTTTTTGTAAAAGCTGCAAAAGTAAACTGACCCAGAAATATTCACTCTTATTTAAGAACAATTTACTTCTAAACAATCCTAGTCTAAAAGGGTATGTCTACACTTGCACCCTCTTTCGAGAGAGGGATGCAAATGAAGACATTCGAAATTGCAAATGAAGCCGGGATTTAAACATCCTGCACTTCATTTGCATAATCGCATTATGACGCTATTTCGAAATAGTGCTATTTCAAAATACAAAACGCGCTGTAGATGCGGTTATTTCGGGAGAACACCCTTCTTCCGAAATAACCCTTATTCCTCATAAAATGAAGTTTACCAGTTATTTCGAGAGAAGGGTTTTCTCTCGAAATAACCGCGTCTTAACAGCATCTGTTACTTCGAAATAGCGCCATAATGCAACTATGCAAATGAAGCATGGGATATTTAAATCCCGGCTTCATTTGCAATTTCAAATGACTGCATTTGCATCCCTCTCTCGAAAGAAGGTACAAGTGTAAACATACCCAAAGATATTCAGACATGGCTTCATTAACTTTCTACATTTCTTATGACGTTAGGCAGATTTGCTATTATTTATTCCCTTTTCTGATTCTGGCCAACTAACCTTATAAACCAGTCTCCAAAGTGGGATTGGAGGCAGGATGTGTCAGGATTCTACAGGGAGGGATGATGAAGTGATCTCTTTCCAGCCTTCCAGATTAGGCCATTTTATAAGCCATTTGTGGGAGCAGCTAAACTACTTATTCAGCAATGAGTTGGCTCACCTCCTTTTAAGTTGTGGTAAAATGGGCAGCTGGGAAAAACAAGAATTATAGGTCCATAATAAGTAATTCTATGTATTATAGTATGCTATTTATTGGAACTGTCATAATGTCGAATCAGGCTATAAAAAGTATTGGATTTTTGATGTTCTACTCATCCTACAGGAAACATGTCTTCTTTTTTATCTTTTATCTTTATCTTCTTTTGTCCACATGGGGCATTTGCCCTGGTTACAACTATTTGTGGTCTCCCATTCACAGAGCTTCAGTGGTATGAAAAACTGAGGGAGACTTGCCAAAATAGGACATGCACCAGTGTTGCTTACCCCGGATTGTGAAAACAGGGCAAGCTGCATTGGTGGAAATCACATCTTACAGCAGCCTGTGCCTGATTGTGCCAGTGCAGTTATATTGACCACTTATGGATGATAGTCCTACTGTAAAAGTCTCAGAGGTATAGTCATGTTAGTCTGTACCTTAAAAAAACATAAAAAAACTAGTAGTCCTGTAGCGCCTTAGATATTCCCACTATAGATAAGGTTACATTGTTATTCAATAGAATTCACCTGTCAGGACAAGTGGAGCTTTATAACAATAGATTCTTGGATATATATGTCAGCCTCTGATATCACTGTTTCTTCAAAGCTAGTTTGTTTAGTTTGTTAAGCAAATGATAAACCACATCATGGGGGAGGCTGTAGTCTTCCATCCTTGAAAAGTTCAGGGACTTTCTTGTTTCCCAAATGTGTATACAGATCTGGGAATGCGTGTCCCAAAGTAGGGAAAAACTTTCCTATTCAGTGCAGGTGGGAGGTGCCCCTGAGAAGAGCAACCCATTTCTTCCCATGAAAAAGAACTTTTGGTGATTCATAGCTTGGCCTGGGTCCCTGTTTATATTTCAGCATGGGAAGAAGCCCTGCAGCATGAAGTCTACTGTCTCATCTGCAGAAAATAGATTGCTGAGTACCAGATTTGTTCCAGATTTTAACTAAAGCTTTTGTGTGGGTGTGGACTTTGCCCAGTGGTAGATGAAGGCCAGGATCCTTGGGCTCTGAGCCCCTAAAATGGCTGGTGGCCCAGTGATAAACAGATAAAGAACAGCAGATGGTGACGCAGTGAAGAGCTGATTGTCATTACCTGTTGGAGGCAAGGTTGAGCTCAGAGGGGGATGCATTATCTGTCAGGAAGATCAAAGATTCAGACTAAAAGAAAGGCAAATCCATCGGGGGAGGTACAGAGGTGGCTAGACTGCAAGAAAATGTCTGTGAATAAGCAAATTTTTTTCAGCAACCCTCAAATTTTCATGCATCTGAGCCTTTTAACCTTAATCCAGCCAAATGCTTGCCAGTCATATACTGGCACTGGCACAGAGAACATTGCTTGCATAACCAAACAGCAAAGCACAGTCCCTTCAGTAAATGATGTTTGGAGCCCTCAATTTATTAAATGACTCGGAAGTATTGTTTTGATCCTTAAAACACATTCCAACATCTCCCACATTTCCACATAAAAATCTGAGTTGAGAGACAGGATTAGAATACAAATATTTTAATAGACAAATGGAAGGATAGATGATAGAAAGTGAATACTACTCATTTATATAAAGAACTCAAATCACATTGCCCCAAAACAGTGCAAAATAGATTAAAAATTAGAGTGGAAAGTGTAATGAAATTGGCACAGGCATCCCTGCTGTGTTGTTAACTGTATATAAAAACTAACCAGAATAAATTTTTAAAGGTCTTACTTCATAGGGTACAGGCTATAGTGCAGCTGCTTGTAGTTGGCCAAACTGAAACAAATTAGAAATATTTCACAATAGAGTACAAATGACCAGGTTACATTAGGCCCTAGCACGAGTGCACAAAAGAGACAGCAAAAATTGCTCTCCATTACTTGTGTAGGGGCCAGCCATCAAATTGCGTAGCTTATTTCAGTCTTATTTTGAAATAGCTTATTTCAAAATGTGGCACTGTCTACACAGCTCCAAAGTTTGAAATAAGCGTTATTCCGAAATGGCCCGTATCCCTCGTGCAATGAGGTTTACAGGGACGTCGGAATAGCGAGCCTGTTATATTTCGATATAACAGGCTTGCTCTTAAGATGCAGAATAGATATTTTGGGATACAGGGGGTTATCCTGGAATAGCTCCATGGTATAAGCATAGCCCCAGTGATTCAGCAAAGTCATTAATGTACGGAACTGGAGAATCCTGTGCAGTATGTAGGATAATAGTGTTATAAACAAGAGGAAGAGAGGCTTCTGCAGGAGAAAGATCTTGATGATGGTGATTTTCATTCAATGGCCAGAGCTAAGCCTAGACTGAATTTGCTTGAAATAGTGATCTTGGAGAGGTAACTGGGGATGAGACAAGGTTACTTTCTCAAGTGCTATACTAAGAAAGAGGAAATTAAAGAGAGAGGGCAACTGAGAAGCAAACTCAAGGGAGAGTTTTGTAAAAAAGGATGTTACCAGAAGCAAGGGAATTGCTGACAGTGACAGAAGTGCCAAGGCCAAGGACAGAAAGAAACAATGGGAGGAGAGAGAAGGCATGGGTATGCGGAGAGAGAGGAATTTTTCTTAATGGGATGGTTTTGATTAAAAAAAAAATCCAGGTGGGTTGCTCAAGAAGGGTACATTAATGTAGGCAAATGTTGGCATTGGAATAGGTATTGCTGCAAATTAGGATTGTTTTATATTGTTAAATAAATGCACATTTCTTGCCCTGGCTAAGGAAGAGCCAGGAGGAACAGAAGGCATATTGAGTGGATGGACAAGAGAATAGTATGGATGCGAAAATCAGAAGAAAAAATAAGACTTTGTAGCCCAGAAAGCATTCCAGCAGAATAACTTGTATGAATTCTCAATATTGTTATGTCCATCAAGATAGAATATATCCCTCGGTTCATAGCATAACTTCATAGATAATCTATGTAAAAAGGAGAAATGATGAAGCAAGAGAAAATAGTGAAGCAAGAAACAGAATAGAGCTTGATGTGTTAAAGACAGAGGGCAGGACAGCATTGTAAATATTAGTTTCAGGGCTTGAGGATAGAAGGGGAATGGGTCAGCAAAGGGGGATCAAGTCCTTTATCCAAAACCCATTGATGTTAGCGGAAAGGCTTCTGTTGACTTCACTGGGCTTTGTGTCAGGCTCCTAGAGCAAAAATCTGGCTGGTTAGAGCCAAGTTGTGGTGAGATCAGGGTCATTTTCAGAGCAGGTATTAGTGAACAGTTGTGTGCAATAGTAGTGTAGGTGAGATCATGACTTTCTAGAAGAGAGAAAAGGGTAGTAGGATAGCAGTGAAAGAGGAAACAGATTGGGCAAGTCTTTTGAGAGAGAATAGGAGGTTAGACAAAGATGATCAAGGTAATGATGGACAACAGACAGGCTGATTTCACACCAATGTGGAGAACCTCAGAGGAAGAGACATATATCGGAGAGAAGAAGCAAATAATCTGTGAGAGGAAAGACAGGCCTATCTTGAGGAGGAGAGGTAAGCAAAGTGAGTGAGACACTGGATCTGAAGGATGAGATGTGAGAATGACTTTAAAAAGATTTGAGAATTTGGATTTTTGACTGTGTTTTGAGATTAGACTTTTTTTAGTTCATTAGTTATGTAGACTCATAAAAGGAATAAGAATGACATGACATGCCATTTCATCTCACCTATATAGAAGTAGGTTAGCTTAGGATAAATTTGTGAGCTGAATTTCTTGAGCAGTAAATTCAGCTTACTATCGCCTGCATTGAAAAGATGAAATTATGCTTCCTGTTTAGCCTAACTTTTAAAGAAAACAACAACTCAGCATTTGGCTGGCAGCTCCATGTACCTTAGCAGCACAAGGCTTGTTAACAGGAACTTGAGTAAATACAAATGAAGCTTTGAAAGCATAAAGCATCTGGAACATTTTAAAGATGCATGGAAATGTCATTTGATTAATTTCTGTTGTGCTAATTATACTTACTCGAAATATGACTTAAGACAGTTTCCACTCTGCAGTCATTGTTATCTTGTTATGTAACTTGTGGCTTTGCAGTTCTTTGAAAGGCAGTTTTCTATTCATGTGGTGTCATTAAAAAATATGTTAGAAGACAAGTTACAAAGCTTTAGTGAAACAGTGCCAAAAAACTTAAGCAAGTTATTCTACTAGATAATACACAGTCTGTCCAATGCATAGTCTGTGCATTTATAAAGTTAATGAAAAAAACTACGATGCAGTGAGCTAAGTTTTGTTCATTTAAATCATTTAATGGATTTCTTCTGCAGTTACACTGGTGTAACTAGCAACAGAATTAGTCCCATCATTCCTAGTTTAATTCTCAGTACTCAATAACATCCCTTTTTACAAAATGTCAGGAAGATTTCATGTAATGCAGCTGACACCGTGCATGCTAGTTTGAATGTTCTGGAATATATTATAGATCATATTAGGAATGACAGTCATGGTAAGGTAATTGTTATAAACAACAAAACTGTCAGCTAAAGATTATTTTGTGGAATAAAGTTATCCAGCCTAAACAATAGAAACCTCTATTTAATTAAGCAGTTGTCACTATCACTTAGCCAAACTGAGGACAAAGCACCAGGTTATGATTGGCCAATAACACTGGGGTTTGCAGGGATGGGGGAAGGAGGGAAGAAGCCTTTCCCTATTTTGTGCAGTACATGTAAGGGTCAAGCAGCATATCAGCCTATGTATTGAAGGAATGCTCCACCTCCTGTGGTAGTTAGGAAGTGAGCCTATGGGTTTCAGGATGGATTTCAGCCATATTGAGTATCCTGATGCTGATGGGGGTAAGCTTGTTTACAAAGAATAAAGCCATCACAAGATTCACTCAAAATCATTTGTTCTGCTTGAAAAAGTTCAAGTAATTTTTGAACAAAAATGTATTGACATTTTCACCTCTGTGTTTCTTAGGCTGAAGTGGGAAAAATAATTTAAAAAGTGAGAGAAACAGGCAATGCTGATGGTATTTAAGTTTCTACACTTGTCTTGAGAACCCAAAAATATCAAAAAAGCTTTTTCATCCAAAATCTCCAGCTCATCTTTGAAGATATGGGAGATTCAGATAATTTGAATGTTTTTTCCCTACCAAACAGAACCTTCAGAGTTATTTTTTCCCCCTGTATTATACTAAACCCATCACAGAAATGGAATATGAAAAAGCTACATACAAAATATCTTTTATTTTAAAACCAAGAAATTCAATAGACAAAATGACTCTTCCTTTTAAAAGATAACAGATTTACAGTTGTTTCACCCCCCAACATTTCTAAATTTGGATATCATTTTGTATTTCATTCAGATTAGCATTTTATATTTCATTGAAACTGAAAATGTTTAAACCATGTAATACAATGGTTACCTAAAGTTAGTTACATAATAATTACAGAATTTGTCAAATAAATGGTTTCATTCAATTCTGAAAGTTCAAATGTGTGTAGAATGCAAAGAAATCTGACTCCCTGTAAGACTGATAAATAAAGCAACTATTTGGATATTCATTATGAATATTACTTGCTATAGTAAACACAGAATGACGTTTACTGTGATGGGATGATGATGCTTTTATTAATAATGGGATGCTTTTTGGGTAAAAATGTCTCCATTTAGAAAGCATGCACAAGGCCTAGGTACCTTCTAAGAGGCTTACATGGTACATAGGCATCATACTCACAACCCTAGTATGATTAAGGATATTGACTTTTATAAATTTCCTATTAAATTATATGCTTGTATTTTTCAAAGACAATATAATACTGAAAAAAGGTTAGTATTATGTGACTATAAAAGTTTAACTGTAGCTCTTTAGATTGTTTCCTTTCTTTACTGAACTTTAGAAAACCTTTCCGTTTTTACATGTATTGGTCTACACTTTCATGCTCCAGAACCTCACTCTCAAACTATTTTTGTTTTCCTGTATTCACTAGCTAAGTTTCTCTTTCTCAAAATTAGATTTATTTGAATGCAAGTTTTGTAGCAATTTAGACTCCTCTAAACTAAGTATTTAAAACAGCCCCAGAGAGGCAAATTATTGTGTTTATGATAGTGGAAACTGATTCTTTATAGATTTTTAGTATACAAATCATGCCTTTTCAGAAGTCACATGATATAAATTAGAGTGATATGCCTCATGGCGCTTTTTCTCTGTGATAGTATGAATACAGCCAATATCCTGTGAGATGAAAGAGAGGGATAGCAGGGTCAGATAGTCTGGTGCCACTGGACAGTCTACCCAAGGACTTGCTTCCTAGCACCATGCAAGAATGAAATGCTAATAGATAACTAGGTGTCTTCAGTCATTTCAATGTGGCTAATTCCTCTTATCACTTTTTAAAATGGGATTTGCTCTCTAAAGGATACTGACAGTGAGGAACCAATAGGCCAAACTCCGAGAAGAAAACAATGCTAATGACATCTGGCTCTCAGAAGATCTATAGAGAGGCCCTTTCATGTATTTCTCATACACAGGAAACCATCATTCTGAAAAAGAGTTTTCTGATAACTACCTTGCACTCATAGAAACAACTCTGATAAACTGTTTGTTGTCCTGGCCCTCCAGAAAAGCAACAGGGCTCCACCACAGTTTCTGCCTCCATCTTACAGAGGGAACTTGATATTCTATGGCCACTCTCTCTCTAGGCAATCTAGTTTTCTTGAGCTCAGCAACAACATCTTCCCTTCTGTGCTCTTCTCTGGAAATCTTGGGGTCGGAAAACCAATAGCACTGTTCCACACCAATCACAGTGAAGATCTCCCATATTCTGTGGAGCCTCTCAGGCTATGTCTAGACTGCAGGCTTCTTTCGGAAGAAGCTTTTCTGGAAGAGATCTTCCAAAAAAAACTTTTCTGAAAGGGTATGTCTCCACTACAGCATTATTTCGAAATATCTAATTTCAAAATAGTTATTTTGAAATTAGATATTTCGAAATAACGCGCCTACACACAAAATGCATTTCGAAATAGCATTTGGCTATTTTGAAATAGTGCGTCCACACTGAGTGGACACTGAATCGCATTTAAGGCTGGCCAGAACCAGGTCTGGCAGGGCATCAGGTCAGGAGTTACTTTGTGTGGCTGCTGCCTGAGGGTATCTGAGGCCTGTGCTTAAAGGGACCCCACCCCCAGACAGCCGGTTCTCAGGTTTCTCTGCTTGCTTGCCTACCTCGATGAGGGACAGCAAAGCATTTTGTCTCTGTGTGCTCTGGTTGCCCTCACTTGGGATACCACAGCACTTTGCAACATGGAGCCAGAGCTGCCCCTGGGCACTCTGGTGCTTCTCGTGGACGCATTGCTGCGAGCCTGGCTGAACTTTCTGCTGGCTGCCATCTGGGAGGTCCATCGGGGGGCTGTCAGTATCCAGGAGGCCCTGCAGGAGAGTTTCCACTCTGAGGAGCACTAAGAGCCTCCCTGGTGTGCCCCACTGCGGGCTTGTGCCTCATTCCTCCATCACGTCCTTCCACTTACCCCTCCCTAACCCCCCTTCCTGATGTCAAATAAAATACACGTATGTTCATGAACACAAACTCTCTTTATTTAACAAAACTGGGGGGGGAGGGGGCGATGAAACTCTGGTGAGACTGGGGAAAGGAGGCAGGAGAGGGGAGGAGAGAAGATGGGAGAGGGGAGGGGGAAACCTGGGAGGAGGGAGCTGGAAGGGGGAAGCAAGGGGAAGAAGGGAGAGGGGAAGCTCAGGGTTGGGGGGGTCTCGCCAGACCAACTTGATTTTCATGAAAACCTGCTCCTGGGTTCACATGTGGCCTTTGGTGGCCAGGCTGGCAGCTATCCTGCCATAGACGGCCGCGTTCCCCTGTCTAGGGCAGAGATCATGGACGTTGGGGGCATCCCCCCAAACCTGAATAAGGTCCATGATCTCTGCCCTGGACCAGGAAGGTGCCCACTTTCTCCGGGCCCTGGCAGGCTCCTGGCAGCTGGTAGACTGCTCCTGGGGAGCGGTGGAGGGCTGGCTGCCAGTGGCTTGCTGGCTCATGTTTTGGGGCCACTGGGTCAGGGGCAGTGACTGCTGGCTCTGGGCTGGCAGGCTTGGAGATGGCACAGGCACTGTGGCCAGAGTGTACCCCTTTAAGGGCTCTGGGGAGGGGGGGAGGGAGAGGAGCATTCTTGGTTGAGACCAGAGTGGCCACCAGGGCACCCTGGGAAGGGCTGGAGGCCACCTATTTTGAAATAAGTGTCTACACAGCACTTATTTTGAAATAGCAATTTTGAAATTGGTGTTATTCCTCATGAATGAAGTTTACCAATTTCAAAATAAGCCCTCCGCTATTTCAATTTAATTTCGAAATAGTGGTTGGCTTGTGTAGACACTAGGATAGTTATTTCAAAATAACAGCTGTTATTTTGAAATAACTTTGATGTGTAGACATACCCAAAGAGAGCATCCACACAGCAAAAGTGCATCAAAAAAGCAATCTGCACTGAATGGACGCTATCTTGCATTTAAGCTGTGATTACTATGGACAGAGTGGCCACCAGGGCTTTTTCCTCTTCTTTTGAAAGAACTCCTTCTTCCCCATCCACAAACGCCTTTTTCCAAAAGACCTCTTCCTCATAGAAAGAGGTTTACCAATGTCGGAAAAACCCCTCTGTTCTTTCGATTTTTTTTCCAAAAGAATGCGATTGCAGTGTGGACATAGCCTCTGTATGTCAGGCCTCAGCAGTGGAATGTAGAACTCTTCCCCACTACTTCAGAGTAGTGGAGAAGAGTTCTTCTTAGAACTATGCTTCTCTTTGAAATGGATGGAGCAAATTTCCATGTTCCCACTTTGTTCAGCACTACTTCAAATGGACAAGTGGCCTCACACCATATGTTACAATAACTACCAACAGCACACATGTGGGATGTCTTCTGCTCAGAACTCAGCAATCCTCCTTTCTGAAAGAACAACATGGTAAATAGGTTATGTGGCCAGATTTTGGCTGAAGGAGGGCCTCTGCAACTTTGTTCTTGCAAATCTCCTGAGACATACCCCTCCTTCTTCTAGGCACTCAGATGCTATGATGATGAGGTCTGTATACACTAGGAATAGATTATTCACCAAATACTGGTACTGTTGCACACTTTTCTGCCCTCCAACTATCAAACATGTATCCCAGACATCCTTTTCTTCTTTTGGTATTATTTTCGCCCCACAGAGGATACTAATTAGAAGAGAGATTCTCAATTATAAGAACATAAGAATTGCCATCTTGAATCATCTTTGAGTGTTCTTTTAGCACCTTGATCCATCCCATGGCTCCACTGATTGTTTAGAAGCTTTCTGTTTCTCATGTACTTAAAAAATCTTTTGCTATTGGTTTTTAATCTTTTTGTTTGTTGCTCTTCAAAAACTTTTTTGGCTTGACTAATTAGACTTTTACACTTAATTTGCCAGAGTTTATGGTCCTTTTTATTGTCCCTAGTAGAATGTGACTTTAAATGTTTAAAAGATGCCTTTTTGTCTCTGACTGCCTCTTTAACTCTGTTGTTCAGTCATGGTGGCATTTTTTGGCTCTCCTACTATTTTTTATGTATGGTATTAATCCACAAACAAGAAAAATATTTTCCTCTTTCATCCTTTCTAGAAGCCATTTGCAAAATCTGTATTGATATCCCGTCCAGTGAAATCTGAACTAGAATTATTCTCATGCTTCCTGCATCTCTTGTCCTCTGCATACATCTCTAAGAATCTCTAATAGACAAATTCCAACCAGGAGGTTAGATTTTGAATTTATGGAGAAGTGGATAAGGAAGGTCACAGAGTCCTTTTAAATTGTGGGAATTATATTGAGAGAGTACCAAATCCTCATGTAAAATGGGAAAGCATGAAGTGAAGGAAGACTTCCCAGTCCTAAAATTCATGGGAATCATTGTTGATTGAAAATCTCCATTCATCTAAGAAGAACTCAGTAGAATTCCTAAAGCATAGAAATTTAAATTTTGTGCCAACCTAAAGGTAAATTCCAAAATTTTGTGCAATATTAAAAAGAATTCAATCCTCCACTTAAGAAATTTAATCCCAATAACTATGCAGACAAAAATTTTTTAAAAAAATCTCTGGCTATGTCTAGACTGCAGAATTTTTCCGGAATACCAGAGGTATTCCAGAAAAGCTCTGCTGCGTCCAGAGAACGTGTCCGCTTTTTCAGAACAGTTTCTGAAAAGGCAGACACGTTCTTTCTTTATCCCTGTATTCCTTGTGGTGAGAGGAATAAGGGATGCTTCGAAAGAGGAGGTTTCTCTGAAATTTGGCCCCATGTAGATGGGCCAAATTTCAGAAAAGTCTCTTCCAAAAAAGAGTGGAAAAAGATACACAAATTGCAATTTGCGTATCTTTTTCCGATAAAACTCTGCAGTCTAGATGTAGCCTCTGTTCCAAACTGATGGATTCCTTGAAGCAGAAAGACAAATTTGCAAGAAAGAACAAAATGTTCCTATTTCTAAAGTAGAATTTCTGTGGGGATAATTTTTAAGGAAGGTATTTAAGAATCATCTCTCCATCTTGTTCCTGGAAGTATAGACATCTGTGCTGGAAGCATAGACATATTATCACCATCAATACTGAAAAAGACTCTAATTTGTAGTTCCTTGTTTATATACACAATCAGTTATGTTCAAGAGGTAGGACACAGATTCCCACAAGCTTCCAGGGTCTGAGGAAACATTTGGGTGATTTTTTCCATGCTATATCAAACTTAATGGTTTTGATTGTGTTTTTGGTGCTGGATTTGTTTTCCTAATTGCTGTGAGACCTGTTCCAATTCTGTTTCTGGTTTTCAAAGAAAAGATTCTGTAGAGCATGTCCTGAATTGTTAGAGGAGAAAAATATTACAACTTTTGATGATTTAGTTGGGATTGGTCCTGCTTTGGGCAGGGGGCTGGACTCAATGACCTTCCAGCCCTATGATTTTATGATTCTATGATTAAATTTTCATCTTTCTTTTCCACAGTTTTTGCATTCCCTTTCTCCTGGCCCATTAATATTTCTGTTCAGGTAGAATTTGTATGGGGCTTTTATTAGCAACACTAGAGTGTATTAGCAATCTCTTCTAAATATATGATTAAGCAATGCTATTGGCACTGTAGGTCTTTTCCAAGTGAGTAGGATAAACATAAAATCTATTAAATAGTCTTACAAGCTGGTGGTCTTATTATACAGTACATGCTTTCACCCACATGGTTATAATTTTGTGAATTTTATATTTAAATACCCCATAGCAGGTTCTGAAAACATTTTTGTGAAAAGAATTTAAATGAGGCATTGCTGAAACACACCTTCAGCAAACATTTTAATAGAATCAGAGACTCAATGCAATATTAGTGAGGGCAATGGTTGGAAAGAATGAGGAAAATGTAGGACCTAATCCTACTCAAAATGAATCTATTCTCAGAATACTTGCTGCTAGCAGAATTAGGCTTTTTAAAATAAACTTTGTATAACTAAGAAAGAAAAAGGTAAGTACTGACATATTCACTAATACTGATAATTATACAAATTCAGTGATGAGAACATTTATGGTTGCTTAAATTTTTACTATGCGCCTAGTCCATTTCTGGAGCATCATAACTAATTGTAGGCCTAATTCTGCATTTTTAGCCAGTTTTTAGTATAATTTCATATATCTCAGGAAGAAGTCACATCTAAAATGGAATCTTCTACTATATCTTCAAGGCTAAAATGTAATTAAGATGCCTTTAGTCCTGAAGTTAAATGTATAAAGTCCTAAATGCAAAAAGAATATTGAACATGAAAATGCATATCTTAAATTAAAATTCATTTTGTATTAATATTCTTGCTTAAACTTTTGGATTGCATATTGTCTGAGACATATTTTGGGTGTTGAATCATTTTTTAAATAATCATTGTCTGGGCACTAGTAGAAGCTTTCTTTTCTCCTCTCATTTTGGAGTGTCAGATCTCATATATACTTTTCATGGGAATGTTGCTTTGCTGAGTTTTTAATCTTCTCTTGAATTTCTTTGGACAAACTACACTAGTTGTGACAAATATTCCTGCTCCTGGGTCTATAAAGACATACATTTACACCAGCAAAAAGATCTGAGCGGCTGTTGGGGTCCATTGTGCAAATTCAATTGCCGGCTTGTGTACGATCTTTGGAACAGAAAAAATAATGTCCATCATTATTCCTACTGGAATAGAAAAGGAGAAATTCCAAAATACCTCAAACAGCGAACTGAGGAGATAGCAAGGGTATGTCCCTGCCCAAGGGCTGCTTGACTCAACTCTCAGTTCTAAAAATAAGACATTGGGTCAAAATCTCTTCTGTTACATGAGTGCCATATGATTTTGTTTGAGTAACACTAGCATAACAAAAAGGAGAATATGTACCATTAACATATCGTATTTTAGACACTTAGGCAAGATGAGTTGAGCTGACTGTTTATGTTTGGGATATGTTTCTGTACATCCACATAGGTGATTATTGGTCCATTCCAAAGTTGTGCAGATGGCTGCAGTAAGTTTCTTATTTGTTTAAATAATGCTAGGCACCATGACCTGGTGTGCGATTAAATACATTTGCACATACTTTACAATATAACTGAATTCAGTTACAGTTATACTTTTGAAGGGATGGAAAGGAGTTTCTTTCTTGTATTATAGATGGGAATGGTAGTACCTCTTATTATTAAGGTTGCCCGATGCTTTTTATTATAAGATCACTAGAGGATTTACCTGACATTGCTCAGGTCCTTAGCTGAATTTTTTTTTTGTTTTGTTTTTCTTCATTTAAATCATTGCTCTGGGGTGGGGCTGGAGGTAAGGGGTTCAATATGCAGGCTGCCCCAGGGAGAGAGGACAACCTTAGCCCTCTGTCACCATAGCAGGTTGGGGCCAGGTGAGAAGTCTCTGTCCATGACTGCTGAAGCTGGCATAGCCCAGGGAGGGGTGCATGTCCTCTGGCTGGGGGACAATCAAACACACAGACAAACTCTCTCAGATATGTAGTACATAGCTATCCCTTTTGCCACCCCTGCCCTCTATTGCCTCAATGGATTTACAGCTTTCCTGGTCCCCATCTCTGGCCGCTTGTTATCCCTGTGTTATCCTTATACCATATAACCGTCCCTGTTAGCAGACCCCTACCTTTCCATTGTATGAGAAACAATCCCATTCCAGGTAAATCCCATGGCCCTGGCACAACCAACCCCTTATCTGGCTTTAAGTTATAATAAGAGAAAGTTGCATACTACATTTGATGATTCTGGGTCTTCCTGTTTAGGAAGAATTCTTGAAGAAACAGACTCACAAAGAAATGGACAGACAGACCCACAGACCCTCTCAAATAGATATTAGATTATAAGATCTCATATGGCATTGACTAGGTGTTGTGTAGTGAAGGAACTAGGAGCCTCCTTCATTTGTTACATTTGTTCAAAGGTGTGTAGTGAAGAAGACAGGAGATTAAAGGAAGAGAAAATTAAGGTCTTGTGGTTAAGGTAATTGAATGCTGCCCTGGAGAATTGGATTCTATCCCAGTTTCCACCAAAGAATTCCTGTGTGGTTTTAAACAAATCACTTAAATGAAAGTTTTCACAGCTGGTCACTAATTGTGTGTTCTTCATTTACTGGATGCCCAACTAAATATCCTGGGATCTGATTTGCAGAAGTGCAGAGCATTCATAGCTGCAGCTGAAGTCAGTGGGAGCTGTGTTTGAATATGTAAAGTTCTACATAGTGCTAAATACTCTTTTAGGCCATGTCTACAGTAGGAGATTATTTCGAATGTGGTAAATTCAACTTCTGGGCACCCAGTTTTACACATTCAAACTTCTGTGTCCTCACTACGGGGAAGAATCAAATGTAGTCTGAGGCAGGCTCCATTAATGCAGGTGCATTACCTCGGACTCAGAGCCCCATGAAGAACTCTGGAGAGCTGCGGGAGACCTCCTGGAGACCAATTAGTTCGAATTAGTGGCACTGGAGAGTCTACACTGTTTCAGACTTCCGAGTTCGGGAATAGCATTACTCCTCATGAAAAACAGGAGTACAGAGTCCGAATTCTGTGGCCTCTTATTCCGGACTAATGGGCATGGTAGTGTGGATGCATCGCTTACAAATTCAGCCTTGGGGGGGTTATTTCGGACTAAGGGCCTAAGTGTAGACCAGGCCTTAAAAAGTCAGATGTGCCAAATTGTGGAAACCTTTAACAAACTTTCTGTTCCTCATTTGGAAAACAGTGATAATATTAATCCTTTTCTCACAGAGGATTTGTGAAGATAAATAATGTTTGTGACACATTCAGCTGCTATAGTGATGAGTGCTATGGAATAATCCATGAGAAAATTCATAATTCTTTCTTCAAAGCATAAATAAAGCCTATGGTGACATATTGAACAATATGGATAAAATGAAATATTGAATAGTTGCTTGTTCATTGAGCAGTGTCCATCCTGTACATTAAATGAACAGAGACCCTATGGGAAAAAATAGTCTGTGATCATGTAACTAAAGACTGGATTATAATACATATTCATAAGGGGCCTGATTTAAGGTTACACAGTACAGCCTTACTTAAGCATGTCTTAACTTTTAACTTGACTTTTCATGCTTGACTTCGAAACCTTAATGATGTTCTTTTAATTGTGTGTGTGTGTGTGTGTGTGTGTGTGTGTGTGTGTGTGTGTGTGTGTGTGTGTGTGTGTGTGTGTGTGTGTGTGTGTGTGAAGAAACCAATATCAAACTATATTTAGTTTTACATTTTCTAACAGATGGTAAAATCTCTTCATATTAAGAACTAGCACATTTACCTGGCATTGGGTTGGAGGATGAGGAGCAGCTTTGGGCACGGGCCTGGGTTTGTGTGCATATGTGTGTATAGGAGGGAGAGCAGGGTGTAAAGGCTGAAAGGAAACAACCAGAAATATCTCCATATGAATGTGGAGGGAAGGGAGCTTCAGCCCCTCTCCCATCCAGCCTGAACAGCACCTTGGCGGGATGGGAGGATCAGGGCTGGTGTAGTCCTGGATGGAAGGGTGGCACCCACAGACAGCCCCTTTCACCCATCTGGTAATTCTGTCTCTTTTTTCTGTATTGTTTTATGAGAAACAGTCCCATTTTCCTGGCTCAACCAAATGCTGACCTGGCTTTAAGTTATGATAAGAGGAAGCTTTATACTCAATTTGGTGGTCCTTGCGCTTACCATTTAGGAGAAGTTCTTGAACAGACAGACAGCGAACTCTCTCAAACATATAGTAGCTGTTAGGAGGAAAATTATTCGAGAGTCATTTTCATATTTAAATAAATAGGGCTGGTGTGTGTGTGTGTGTGTGTGTGTGTGTGTGTGTACTAGCAAAAAGAATAAACATGGCAACAGGTAGCTACAGTCATTAGTTTCTCATTAGGACATAATGATTGATGGCTGTTGTTAATATAAAACCTGTCAGTCATTTGGGGCCCTAGCTTCTGTTGGGGTAGGCATATGATGGGTTTTAAGATATACCAGAGTTGGTATATTTTTAATATTGAAAATTTGTATGACAGAAATTCTTGTTCCTGTTTATTAATTTACCATTATAATTATGGAAGTGAGAGATGTATTATATTTAAATATACTTTTTTTTCTTTTTCAGCATATCATTATGTATTCTTCAGAGATCTGCCCAGTATGATAAATTGTACGGGTAAGAAAAAAAATTACACAGAAGTTAGTTTATTGATGGAAAATATTTTTTTAAAGATTTTATGAACTGTTTCATAAGGGACTTGTAATATTCTTAGAGAAACTTCAGCAAATCTATTGTAAAAATATTCAAAATACCAATGTTGTCAGTTTCCAATTTAAAAAAAATTGAGCATTTCAAGAATTTTTTCCAAGTTGGGAGCAAAGTTTATCTGCAGCTCTGCTTATATATATTTGTTATTTCTCTCATTCATCTTCTCTTTCTTCATATTCTCCTGTTGTCTCATTTCTCTCACAGTTTGCATTAGTATTATAGCTTTTCAAAACCTTGTTAAGTTCTTCCATTCATGCTGGCTGCTATCAATCTGCCTTTTACTACTAGTATATTAGCATCTCATGAAGTGTTACAACAGTCCAGACAGTATTTCAATAACATGGGGACAGCATAGCAACTGTGGGAGGTAGGGTCAACCAACAGTGTCTTTATAAATGAATAAATACAGATTTGTTAAACTGGAATCAATATTTTAAATTAATGTCTTTGATTATTGTGAAAAGCAAGCAGGTAGCAATGACTCAGACTCTTCGTGTCTCTCTCAGTGTGCCTATAGTGGTAGGCTGATTCATATTAGAGCTCAGAGTTTTTACCTCTTGAATTCCTCCTTGACTAGTCACTGTTGTAGGAAATTAATATGGCTTCAGTGAAAGATTTTCATACTTGTTTTCCATTGTTACATGTGCGCTTGCAGGCAACATCTCCTGCAGCTCCCATTGCCTGTGATACCAGGCCAATGAGAGTGGTGAGGGTGCAGCCAGCATAGTGTGGGGCTCTGAGCTTCCCTGAAATGGGTCCAGCTCAGGGAGGGGGGGAAGGAGAGCCGCTTCCCTTCTTCCCCTCCCAGGAGAGCCGACCCTGAATGCAGCATAGAGGGGCTTTAGTGTCTGCAGCCCAAGAGTCCAGGCTAAAGGGACCTCCTTAGCCCAGTGCCCTGGGCTGTAGCCCTCATAAGCCTCTTTCATAATCCAGCCCTGTTATTCATGAAGGAATTTGCACCATATTGCATGAATGTAGTATAGTTTTAATTCTGCCTTCTATAGCTGGCAAGTCCCCATACTTATGTGTTGCCTCAAATTCAGAGAGCACAAGAAAACACAGGACATCTTAAGCAGATTACTTGTTTCTTGGGAGAGAAATGAGTGGACAGTTATTTTTTTCACACGCTATTTTTACTTCCATATAGGGCTTGACCCATAGCCTACTGAAATTAATAGCAACCTTTCCATCAATTTCACTGGACATTAGAACAAGTTCTAAAGACAGCTAAAATGACTAAAGACAGGCAAAACAAGAGAAGTCAAATTAATGTAAATTCTCCTAGATAAATCACTTATTTTGTTTCCTATTGTAACCTACTTCACTCCTTTCACTCTGTCAGTAGTTTCAGAGGGATAGCCGAGTTAGTCTGTAATAGGAAAAACTTAAAAACAACAAATAGTCTGGTAGCACCTTAAAGACTAACAAAACATATAGATGGTATCATGAGCTTTCATGGGCACAATCCACTTCTTCAGATGACCAGAGTGTTGGAAGTCCAGATCCAAGAATAAATAAGGGAAGGAGGGAGGAGGGGAGAAGGAAAAAAATGGAGGGGAGGAAGAAAAAAGAGACAGTGAGTAGATAAATTTCAGAGGGGTAGTCGAGTGAGTCTGTAACAGGAAAGGCTTAAAAAACAACAAATACTCAAGTAGCACCTTAAAGACTAAATAGTTACAAGAGACTGATAAGAAACATTAATATGCACTTGGAAGGAAAGATGACCAACACCAAATTCTATACAGACATGAAGAACCATTAGCACCTTCATTGGTTGGTTGATAATGTGCGAGTCATCCCATATCACTATTCATACCATTTGCATGAGAATTAAACTTGTGAATAAAGTTAAGTTCCAACCCTTCTCTGTGTATTTGGCTTGTGGAATTGGTATGAAACAAAACAGCAACTTGGAGATCTATTAATGAGTGTCCAGGAAGATTAAAGTGTTCTCCAACAGGTTTTTGTGTGTAGCCTTTTCGGATATCTGATTTGTGTTCATTATTTCTTTCCCGTAGAGACTGTTCAGTTTAGCCAATATACATTGCAGTGGGGTATTGCGGGTATTTGATGGTATAGATCACATTAGTGGATGTGCAGTTAAATGAGCCTCTGATTTGGTAGCTGATGTGGTGGGGTCCAATGATGAAATCGCTTGTGTAGATGTTAGCCTCTTTCTTTCTTTCTTTCTTTCTTTCTTTATTTCACACCTTGAACATCCTCTCAACCCCAGTACTTCAAGGTAAACTCCCTTTCATTGAAGTTTCTCCGAACACTTTCTTTTTTCACAAGACTTTCCAGGGGGAAGCCCACCTACCGTTACCATTCCAATTTGTTTCTTTAAATAACAAAATAGGCCTCGGTTGTTCCCATTTTCTTGGCTCTCCTGCAATGTTCCATTCTGGTTTTGTTTCCGATTTAGATTGTATTCTCTCATTGATAGGAAATGAGGCAAATATTTAGAAAAGAGACAAGGGACTTTGAGTGCCCAGCTTGTGACACCTTAAAAGAGCATAATTTTCAAAAGTGTCTGGAAAGGCCTGACTTTCCACAGGTAGGCTCAGTGTCTTTTGAAAATCAGGATAATTCAAATTTCCTCAAGCCGGGCACCCAAAATCACTAGTTATTTGTAAAAATTATGCTGCAACCCCTTATTTATGTCTTATTCACCATCAAACAAAATATCAACAGTTACCAAAGACTATGAATAATATCAATTTCACAGCTCATGAAGAAAGAAAGCTTTTTTCAAACTCCAGTCTGACTCCTTTTACATAAAGATGTCTCCAACTGCTAGGCAAAATATGTCAGTCAAGCAAACTACTTTGTAAGAACATATGCCTAAACCCAAAGCATTTACAGTCTAAACAGGCAGAGAATACAGGCTCCGCAGAGAGTCCCAGAAGAAGGTACAGTGTTAAAGTTTCAGTGTCTGTAGCCATAGCGGGAAGCAGCAAAACCCAGCAGCTACCATAAATAACTGTAGTATAAGCAAGATGAGATCAAAATGTTTTGAGTATAATTTTCAAATTGTAACTAATACATGGGATTCTTATGTATCTGCTTCATACTTTAAATAAATAATATGAATGATAATTATCAAGTAGACAATAGCGGAGTTCAGTACAGGTTATGGAGTTCTTTGGACCAAGCACCATTCTTTTGTATGTATTTGTAGAACATCTTGCAAAATAGGACCCCAGGGCTTATTGAGAACTCTGATTGCTACCACAATACAGTTGAGCTTTCTACAAATATGAATATTCAGCAATTGATGAACATATTTTTATAGAGTTTTAAACTTTATGAGTGTCCCATATATGCAGTTCTGTATGCAAAGGCTGGCAAAAATGTGTGCTTTATCTGTAACAGTGATACTCAGATTGAAGCTTGTGAGCTGCAAGTGGCTCTTCAATATCTCTCCTGTGGCTTTTTGAAACACATGATATTAAAACCCTGTGTTATTTAATTGTTAACCAATCAGGATGCTTGAAGTTGATAAAATAATAGCTCTTCGTTAGTCCTATATAGAATATATTCACATTGCTGTAGCTCTTCTGCGTAATTTTGATTGCTAATTTGTCTCTTGAACAACTGAGGTCAGAGTATTACTGATCTAAAACATGCAATCTGTATATGGGTGCACAAGCATAATTTGTAGTCTAGAATTCAGTGGCCTGTTGATAATATAAAATACTGTAATTTTTAAATCTGCTTTTTATCTGTTGCTATACTAGAGATGGATACACTTAACCTTCATTATCAGGAGTGAACCTGGGGACTAAGAGGAATAGTGAAAGTTTCAATTATCTATTTTGGAAAAACATAATTAAAAATATGTCAGCAGTAAAGCTGTGTCAATAAGAGTATAAAATCACTTGGATTTTTAAACAAAATCTTTTTAATAGTCTGAATTTGTAAACAAATTCATGTCACCTCTCTCATGATGGCATCCCATGAATATTTTTAGCGAATGAGTTTCATGACAGAAACAGGGTAAGTAAATCACATTTTTTAGAACATTCATGGATTATAACAATTTTATTCTCAGTGTTCCCACAAGAAACCTACTTAAAAGAATTGTATTAAGCTAGTGAAGAAACAGAAGCAATGCCATGTTATTTAACTAATTATCCTCACAAATCAAATGTCAAATACACACTGCTCAAAAATTTGTTACAAACCAAGAATTATTCAAATCACAGCAAAATTTGCTTCTGTGCTGAGAGCTAGCATGAGACCTATGCACAATTTAAGTCTTTTCTGAAGCATCTAATTCTTACTACTGTCAGAGACAGGATCCTGGACTATAGGTGGACCTTTGTTCTGATTCAGTGAGATGAGTCCTATGTTCTTATCTTAAAGATTTAAGAGGCATAAAATCTTGTTCTGTTCCTATGCACAGAGGTGAATTTTATCCAGAATGATCAAATTTGAGAAAATTATAATCTGGCTAATTAGTAAACTAAAGGAAAGTAAACTAAGGGAAAAAATGAAGTCAGAATTCCATAATTTTTGTGTTTCTGAATTGTATACATTGGAAGTCAGTATTCTGACTAAAATGAAGCAGTTTTATTTGTATTTTAACACTTTTTACTGATGGCAATAATTCAGTTCAGAAACATAGTTCCTCATAATTACTTGCAGCAAATATTTAGTCTTCACTGGCATCTTTCTGTTGCAGTGACAAAAAAGGCTTAGGGACACATAACTGTTCTCGGTAATGTTATATTAAGCCATCTGTTGTAAAGGCTCTTTTTCTTTTGGCTTGGGACAGGAGTATGAAAGGTTCTCAGACTTCTGGCTGTAAGGAGATAAGCTCATGGATGTGGCCATGATTAAGAACTTATTCTTACCAGGTATTTCTCTCCTGCTTCTGACACAGTGACTAAGGGTGTGTCTACACTGCACCCATAGCTGGAAATAAGCTACATAATTTGAGGTATGAAATTGCATAGCTTATTTCAAGTTAATTTTGAAATAGCTTATTTTGAAATTTGCCTGTAGAGAATGTCCCTTACTCCTTATGGAATGAGATTTACAGGGATGTCAGAATAGTGAGCCCCAGGGCCTGCTCGAGCCATTCCTGCACCCTGGGCAGTGGGCACGCGATGCATGCGTGGCTCTGCCCCCGGGCGCACAGCGCATGCACGGCCCCGCCTCCCGGCATGCTGCGCCCCTTACAGCTGCCATCAGGCATCCCCCATAGGTTGCCCGGCTAGCCCCCCCCCTTAATCCGGCCCTGGTGAGCCCATTATATTTCAAAATAACGGATGTGCTCAAAAGATGTGGAATAACTATTTCAGATTACTTCCAGTATCCTGAAATAGCACAGCAGTGTAGATGTAAACTTAGCATATTAGACAAATCCAAATGGAATCCTTGAAAAAAGTCCTGGACACATTGAAGTCAATGGGATTTTGGCTTCAACAGAAGTCCGGGTTTCACCTTCAGAACTAAGTAAATGATTTCAAATTCACTTCTATTTTTCAGTTTTACTCAGATTCAGATTCAGTTTTACTCAGTGAATTATTTCAGATTCACTTCTATTTTTATCCCATTTTTCCTACTTCGGTAATAACAGCAGCTACCTCACTACGTATATGGCTGAGTGAGATGAGAGAGCTCTTCAAGATTCTTGCTACTCCATACTAGCCGTTGTAAAGTTCTTCAGAGTGATGAACATACACCAGCCAATTCTATCTGGAGACTATGGTCACAGTTCTCCCCCTCCCATCTGCTCTATGGTTCTTTTATCTGCGGAACATATCCATTGTACATATTCTGGATCTGATCCTGTTCCCATACAATTCAATAGCAAAACTCCCATTGATTCTAGTGGTGCAAGATTGAGCTCCTGGCCCTTTTTTCCTGTATGCAGGACTCTCATTGGTAGCAGTGGGAGTTTCATACATGGACCAAAGGCAGTATATTTAACAGGTGTCCACAATGCAGATTAGAGATAGGAATTCTGCTCTGATTGGCTGATATGGCAACTGAATATTCAAATTGTAAGATCCCAGGTTAAAACTTGAACCCATATAGCACATTTTTTCCATTAACTAGGCTTTTCCCCTTTTAACCAACTTGAAAGTATTGAGACATATTAAAATGAAATATAAACACTAGAATTATTTTCTTCTGAATTCGTGAGATATGTAGTCACATCTACTTTGTGTACTGCACGTATAGACTAATACAAATACAGCCATATCACTGACTCTCCAACTAACTAATCAAATAACATATCTTTAAATATTCTCTCTCTAGTCTGTGCATATGAAATTTTCAGTTTGAACTGTTAATATATGTAAGCCCAGTGCTGAAGTTGAAACCATACATATAGGCCCTTATGCCCAGGCAGAGCCCAACTGACTTCAGCTGGACTTGTACCAAATTCAAGAGGCTCAGTGAAGGATCAGGGCCTTAGCAGTGATGCCAACTCTCACAGTTTTGTCACAAGTCTTACAGTATTTGGTATTTTTCTTTAAGCTCCTGTTCTTGAAGTCACATGATTCTGTGAGCCTCTCAGCATTCAGTGTGAAAATAATCAATTTCTAGCCTTCATGTTTGCGAGAAAATCTTGAAAATGTGAATCCTAATGACTCAAAAACCAGAAGTCAAATAAAAGGCGCCAAACATTTTTATTGTTTCTAACATCTCATGATTTTTAGGCCAGTCTCATAGTTTTGGGATGCCTAATGATAGTTTTTGAATGCTTGGGCTTGGTAGTACTGTATGTAAAATGTTACCATTAAAATATGTAAATGTCATAGTTAAAATATGGTTGAGCTGTCTTCTCGTGATATTGAAATCAGACTGGAAATATAGGTTTGACAATCTACTAACATGTGGGGAGGGAAAAAACTGTCATCTGATATCTTCACTATTTGAATCCCAGTAGCTTACAGGGATTAGAGGTAATTATATATTCCTTACTATAACTAGAGCTCCTCATCCCATATTCTATTGTTACCTAAAGCAAATATCACATGAAATTTATAATGATTGATCACCTGAAATAAACTGAACCATGGAAAAGGAGGAAATACCTGACTGATTTACAAGCATTCAGACATTTACAGTTATTTGTAAAGAGATTTGTCATGAATTATCTAACAATAGGACTTTGTGCATCTAAAAATTTTATTTCTATGTTCAACAGTATAGCAGTATGTAATAGAAGTCTGAGCTGTAGAAAGCAAAATACAAACCTCATAATAGTGCTGTGCAGCTATAACCTTTGTGGTTTTGGTATTTTTTCAGCATGCACACATAGATAAGGTACTAACTTATTATTTTAGAATCCCTTCAAATCTGTATTGCACAGAAAAATCTGTCATATGTCCAGATTTGCTTAGTTTGGAGTAGATTTCACAGGAATAGCTAAAATAAATTTTATTTTAAATATATTGGTTCCCATATTTTGTAGATTTAATTAATATCTTCAGAAAATTATTTATGAATGTATCCCTTAATACATTGTTTTTCTTAGAGATTCATAAAGTCACTCATTTAATTTTCATAATATGATGCAGCAACAAACAGTAGTCCATAAACTGTCTCATATGATCAAAAGATATTTCTCACCACTTGTTGTAGTCTACCAAATCTCTCTGGGAACATTTTAAGATACTCTGAATATTGACAGGTTTGATTTTTGATAAGATGCAATACAACGTCTGACCAAATAGCAAGAAAAAAGTAGCACTATAGGAAGGGAATTGTGGGTAACTTTGCAAACAGTAAGGAGTTAAAATATTGTCCATCTATTTGTAAAACTAGCTGGAACCACTACTAGCTATAATAAATGTAAGAAGTTAAATTACAGAGGTTTGTGTGCCAATTCTGTCTTAAGACAGCAGTATGTTGTAAGGCTTCAGGATTCTATTAACTCATGACGGTTATAGAACCAAGGAAAAGACTTTTTCATAGAGAGCAAGTGAGTCATATGATTATGGTATATCTTAATTACATTGAGTGTGGATAATGGTAAGTTTTTGAGGAGAGGTTGACAGATATTGCCAGTTTTCATCAAATAGTCTCAGATCATCCACTGAGACAGAGATTCTCAAACAGGGTTTTTCAGAGAGCTACAGCCTGAAAAAATCAGAATATTTCTGAATCAGAACTCCAAGGAGAGGGGGAAATGCATGAAAATTCACAGAAGAAAACAAAAGGGAAAAATGATTGAGGAGAGATTCCCAAAATCACTGTGGGGCGTAGGGGTGCAGAAGGAGGAGTCCATCTCCCTTAACAATGCTACAGAGAATGGTAATATGGCTTTTGTGGCACACTGATGATGGGAACAGGCAGAAGCCTTTTCCTCCCGCTCTGAGTACTTTAATCTGTTTTCTGATTTTAAAAGTTTGTTATCCCAATCCTTCAGCTGAATTAGAGCATATTCAACTCCTCCCTTATTTCAGTCAGTAATAGAGCAATGGAAGTTATTATTATTATTGGTTGCAGTGTACCATTTGTGTGTGCATGATTTATACAAGAAAATAAGAAAATATCTTTTGCCCCAAGAAATTTACAGACAATATTTCATGTGTACTCAAACTGACAGTGTGTTTGCCTTGGGAAGGAGGCGACACAACAAAAAAATGGAAAAAGTTAAAAATACTTGGGGGAGAATATAATAAAAGGACACAATTTGTGTCCATTTTGTTTTATATTTCTTTACTGGGGAGCTTATTCTTGTCATTGTTAAACTGATGGGTTTTATTTCAGATAGCTTTCTCTGTTGTTCTTCAGTTCCACTTTTTCAGGCAGTTCATAGGCTCAGCAGTTTGTGTATGTATGGCTGGGACAGTAAACATAGGAAGTGGCAGAGAAGAAAAAGGGGAGGGGGAATATTTTATCCCTCCTAACTGCATGGTCACAGATTGCTAACACATAATTTTAGAATCATTGAATAATAGGGCTGGAAGAGACCTCAGGAGGTCAGTGAGTCCAACCTCCTGCCCAAAGCAGGACAACCCCTAACTAAATCACCTCAGCCAGGGCTTTGTCAAGCCAGGAAATTTTGTTTGGGATTTTTGCAATTTCTACAGCAGGCTGACATTTCTTCACTCTGGATCAGCTTGGCTCGGAGTCTCTCAACAGATGTGTCTGAGGTCCACAGTTATAATGTGCTGGGTTGGATCCATAGCATTTAAAACTATTGGTAGAGTTCTTTTGTCATTTGTAATAAGGATTGCAGGGACTGAAACTTAAAGGAGCAACATTTTTCAAATATTGCTAATAGTTTTATTTCATGTTTGCTTGAAAATGCAATTCATTTCTGAGCCCTGTTGTTTTCACATTATTATTATGGTTGCAATTCATAATAGTCTGTAGTCATGCTGTGGGTATGCTTTTTTGATGACAAACTACCACTTATTCTGTGTGTGCGTGCATGCATGTGTGGAGGGTGTTAAACTGACAGATATGTCAAAATATATTTCCTTCTGTGGGAAAGATATTAAATTTATTGTATTGCATTTCTTTTTGTTCTGTGTGGGAGACAATTTTCCTGCCCCATGCACATTTGTGCAATTTCAGAACTTTTTTTTCCATTTTATTGGGCTTGGAAGTAGGAGCATGAGAGCCATGCTCCCAGAATAGACTGTACCACAGTGGTTATGAGACTAGCTAGGACTCAGGAGACCGTGTTATGATTCTCCACATAAACAGCAGGCTATAAGGTTAATTAACCTCCCTCTTGCCCAACGAATATTTAATGATTTATGTAAAGTGAAACAGTTCCAACAGGAAACATGCCAAACACCAACCCCAGAATAACCTGGTGGGTACATCACATAAATGGGATACAGAGATGACAGGTTCACATCCTTGCTTTAGGCCTCCCCGTTGATTGCCCTAAGTACTGGACTATTCCTCGCTCATTATCATTTTGACCAAAAATTCCACCCTGGCCCTGAAGAAACTTTCCTGAAGCATGCAACCTGTGTGCTCTGTCTCTTTGTGGCAATAAAACATCAGACATGTAAAATGTTAAATGTAAAACAAACAAATCATTCAAGGCACAAATACAGGTATTCAATCCTGTACACACACCTATTTCAAATAAGGTAATTATGAAGTCGCTCATTTTGGCAAAGAGATAGTAACTCAAATTTCTCAGGCTTTTAAGGAGTTTATAATTATCTCACATTTCACTTGACACACCGTGCTAAATAAGCTTTTAAACAGTGGTTGTAGACTTCCTCTTTGGAATCTTATCAAAGAGTTACTTCTTTAACCACTTGCAAAGCACTTTAAATGTTAATGCTATAGTTTTATATAGAGATAGGACCGATAGCTATTCTAAACATTATGCAGAGCATTGTGCTGTACTCTTTAAACTAGCAATCCATACATACGCAAGTTGTTCCATTTACCTCTCCAGGATTATTTGATTAAGTAAGATTTACTTGCGTGAATAAAGGTTGCTTGCTCGTGTCTTAATGCTGTGGAACTCAGGTGGAAAATTTTCAAATGTGGATGCCTACATTTAAATATCAAACCCAGTATTTAGGCAGATTGCAACTGGGCCACCTGCCTCCCATGCACCCATCTGTACCCTAGGTCTAACCACAGGCAGCCTGCCTCAGTTTTCCCTCTTGGACTGGTCAAGAAACTCAAAAAACACTATTGTCCATTCCCACCTGTGCTCAGGTTGTGCTTTATTAAATTAACCAACATTCCAAATAAAGTTTTCAAATCCATACAAAAGTTCACACAAAACTTCCTGCCTGGGGCCTTTTCTGCTTTGGCAAGCCACTCATAGGCCTAGCTCTCAGGACTTTCTGCTAGATCTTGCTCAGTTCCAGCAGTCTCTATAGGGCAATGATCAGGGATTAAAGAGCAGAACAAATTGCAATCATCTTGATCTCTCCTCGGTATGGCTCATTCTGTACTGAAGCCGGCTCATTCATTACACACCTAAATAACTAACTTGAATTTTCAGAGTTAATGAGCACCCACAGTATCTATTAACTTCATAGTTTGGTGTGTTCAGCACCTTTAAAAATGAGGACACCTTTCTTTTGGTACGTAAATAATTATTTGGGTGGACAGTCCAGGTTGGAAATTTTGTTCCTATATTATAAAATTTTGTTCCTATGTTTGTTATAAAATTCACCTTTCCTTTAGCTTTCTTCTACATCACTTTCAAATGTGTATTTTTTATTCAAACACCAACACAGTGCCATGTATCATCAACAAGGAATGAAAAATATAGTATTACCTCCTTCTCTGATAGTCTGCCCATTCCAGATTGTCCATTGCTACCATAGTGTTCTCTGTTTTAACAGAATTTCTATAAAGTGGTGTGATAAGGCTCAGGAAACTAAATTAAAAAATATTGGGAGTGAAGTGGTGTGATAAAGCTCAGGAAACTACATGACACATATTGGGAGTGAAGGAAAGGAAAAAGCCCCGTAAATTTACTTTAAGCCAGCCTTTGAGAGTCCTCATGTTAGTTATAAAAGTCTCATGTACACAGAGAATTAGTATGTGATATATATTATATATTGAACGTTCAAGAGAAATTTCTATGTATATTTTCAATACAATTTTACTTATTTGTAAAACTGACTAGTATTTATGAATACTATCTGTATTCATATTAATAACAAAAGAATGGAATAATTTTTCTCTCTATAAATACACACACATAGAGACTTACTACTTACAGGAATCCTTTCCAATGTAAAATCAGTATCTTACAGACTCCAAAAAGAAACAAATTTTGATAATTGGCAGTGTATCTGAAATGTTGATTTTATTTTTATCCTAATGCTTTTGCCTCATCTTATCATTAAGTAAATACATACATACATACATACATACATACATACATTTTTAATGAAAAGCTTATAGTTTAAAAATCACCAAATAATTAATTTTCTAAAGACAACAGTTTGTGGATTGTTGTTTGACGCCTTTAGTAATATGAAAGAGGCTCTATGACTTTGGTGTTAGCTGTGACAGACTAAGTATCAGTTTATTTTCCCAGAGGGTGTGTGTAGACTACAGGGTTTTTTCGAAAAAAGTGGCCTTTTTTCGAAAAAACTTCCCCTGCATCTTATACTGCAGCCACATTCTTTCGAAAGTAAATTGAAAGAACGTGGCAGTTTTGTCGATCACGGCAAACCTCATTTTACGAGGAATAATGCCTTTTTTCGAGAGTAGTCTTTCGAAAAAAGGCACTATTGAATGCAAACTGTGCTTTTTCTAAAGAGAGCATCTAGACTCTCTTTCAAAAAAGCGGCTCGCTTTTTTGAAAAATCTGCTTGTAGTCTAGATGCTCTGTTTTGAAAGAGGCTTGTAGTCTAGACATAGCCTAAAAGACTAATTGAAACTTTGAGAACAAATTGTTCCTACATTAAAATATGTCCATGAAAAGAGTATTAATTTGAAACATTTCTGGCCTAAATAATGAATAGTCTTTTAGCACTTAGTTTGCATGAGTCTTCTTCTTAAACCCTTGTACTCCGAGTGGAGCATAGGTCATCTACAAGTCTCCTCCACTTCACTCTGTCTCGAGACAAAACTTCTAGTTTACTCCAGGAGTACCCCAGTTGTTGTCCTTCAATCTCAGTAGATCTTCTCCATGTTGTCCAAGGTCTTCCTCTTTTGCGTTTTCCCTGAGGGTTCCATGTGAGAGCTTGATGGACTATGCTAGATGATGGTTTTCTGAGAGTGTGGCCTAGCCATCCCCACTTTCTTCTCTTGATTTGAATATCAAGTGGTTCTTGTCCTGCTCTGTTCCAAAGCTCCTCATTTGTGACAAAGTCTTGCAATTTGATGTGAAGGATGTACCTCAGGCATCTGTTTATGAATGTCTGTAGCTTATGATGTGAAGACTTTTTAGTACTCCAGGTCTCTCATCAATACAAGAGCACACTCTTCACATTTGTGTGGAAGATCCGCAGTTTTGTCTTCGCAGATATTATTTGAGAGCTCCATATGAGATGAAGAGTCTTAAATGCAGCTGTTGCTTTTCCTATCCTAGCATGAGTAGATGTGCAATTTTAATAGAAAAACTTTGAAGAGCATCTGTCCCATATAAATGTCACCAAGGACTTAATTCTGAAACCTGCACCTATGCTAAGCAGTTATTAGTTGTGTAAATACAGGTTGAGTCTCTCATGTCCGGGACTCTCTGGTCCAGCAACATCTGGGATCTGGCAGGACCACAAATATTGCTGGACCAGAGAGCCCCTGGACCAGAGGGCTGAGTGGCCATGGGGTTGGCTGCGGCAGCCCTGGGAGAGCAGAGCCATGGCAGCCCTCGCGGCCCCAAGGAGCAGAGCCCCGGTGGCTATAGAGCAGTGGATCTGCGGCAGTTCCGACGGCCCTGGGATAGTGAAGCTGAAGAAGCCCTGGCGGCCCCAAGGAGCGGAGCCCTGGTGATTCTGGGGAGCAGAGCAATGGCTGCTGCAGCAGCCCCAATGCCCCGAACCCTGGCAGTGATGCAGCTAGGAAGCTGCGGCAGCCCCGGGATAACGGAGTCCAGCAGCCTCGGGGAGCAGAGCCCCAGCAGCCCCAGAGCCATAGCATCCCTGGCACTCCAGAGCTGTGGCAGTGTCATTGTTTGAAAGCTGCAGCAGCCCAGGGATTGTGGAGTTCCAGCAGACCCCAGGCATTGGAGCTGGGGGGATTGTATTCACTATGTTTGCTTTGTTATGTTGTGTGTGATTCCTACTGTCCTGTCCTGTAGTGTTGTAACTCTGTGTGTGCCTCAGTTTCCCTGAGCACTGCACCAATGCCTGGCTGAGGATGGGAATGTTGGGTGTGGCTCTAGATGAGGTGGAGGCTGCCCCAGTCTGCCCCTTCTTAGAATGTACACAATAGCTCAGGCTTTCTTGTAACCTGGGCCTAGGGTGGGAGGAGCACCAGGAGACATCAGGTGACACCTTTTTGCCCTGGAAGCTGGACAAAGGAGCAGGCTGGGCTGCCTGCAGGATGGGAACCAGTTGCTGAGTGTGTGAGTTAGTCTCCGCTGGCTTAGGATGCAGGGAGGGGGCCCAGGACCCTGGCTCTGAGCCCCCCTTTCCTCAAGTTGGATTGTACTGACTGCTCCTGTTAACAAGTCTGTGTTACACTGTATCCCTGTCAATGAATAAGCCTTCTGTTCTACTTGCTGACTGACAGTCACTTCTGTCTGTGGATGGGAGTGCAGGGCCTGGTGAATCCCCCACTCTCCATGACAGGCAGCCCTAGGGTGAGCAGAGCCTGATGGCCCCGGAGTAGCAGAGCTGTGGCAGTGGGGACTGGCCAACTGAGCTGGGAGCTGGAAGCCTGGGAGCAAGGGAGATCCACTAGGGCTGCTGACGGACCCCAGAGTCCCGTCAGCAGAGGGAGGGAATTGACCTCCCCTGGTCTGGCATACTCCCTCATTCAGGACCAGTCAGGTCCCAAGGCTGCCAGACCAAGGAGGTCCAACCTGTAGTCGATTGTGGCCTGCAAATTTTTCCCACAATGAATGTGATTTACTGTGGAAAGCTGGTCTTTATAGGTAACTTGATTTGTCTGGTTACAAAACCAAATAAGCATTCAAAAGATCTGAGATTAATTCCTGGGCATATACCTTCTTTCATGACTTGGGCAAGCCTGTCTGTCTGTCTGTCTGTCTATAAGTCCTTTGGGTTCCTAATGGAACATTGGGCACACCACTTAGGGTATATTTACACAGCAAAAAAACAAAAACAAAAAAGCAGCTGCACCAAGTAGCAGAGCCTGGATCAACTGACTTAGGTTCACAGAGCTTGTGCTGGGCTGCTAAAAATAGCAGTGGAAATATTCAGGCTCAGGCTGATACCTAGGTTCTGAGACGCTGCTGGGTTTCAGAGCCTGTATTCTAGCCAAGCGCAAACCTTTATACCGAATCTTTTCTAGTCCTGAAGCCTAAGCTCTGGAAGCCCAACTTAGTTGACCCTGGATCTTGACACTTGCTACTACCTGTCTTCTTTTGCTCTGTGGACAAGTGTATCTGTGCCATCCACCTGGGGTTAATAATATTTCCTTTCCCCCATACTTTGTGTCTTCTCTATTTAGACGTTACAGTCAAAAGCTCTTCAAAACATGTCTCTTACTATGCAAAGTGTACCAAATACATTTGGGCCTTGATCTTGAGTCAGACCTGTAAGCTACAGCTGGTACCATTAACAATAATGAGGTAAAGCTCACCTCTCTGCAGATAGTTAGCCTAAACACTATTTCAGAATTATTCTGTATAGGGTGAATGTTGCCCACTGAATAGGGTTTATGTGGGTAGACCTACTTCTCCTGCTCACATACTACTCACTGTTTGTACTGATAAGTACCATTTATTAATTATTATTATTAATTACTTTATTTTAAAGTAAAATGTAAAGGGCCCAAACAGAATGAGGGCTCTCTAGATCATAGCACCTCTGTGTTCTCATATAAAACATATAAAAATAATGGCATGAACAGTCTACAAGTAAAAGATTGATACAAAGGATTAAACCAGAGGGATATTAATTAATCTTCCAGTTGTGAAGGTCAGAAATATTACTCTGTCACAAAATAAGTTGACCAATAGACTTAGATTTATGCCTGAAGTAATTATGCATGTCAGAGTAATGACAGTATTATCAAGGTACTGTTAGTGACTCCAGAGTTAAGGCCATCCTGAGGTTTACACTTCAAGCAGGACTAAAATCTTTCTCTTTCCCACTTTACATGATTGAATTTAGTTTCTTAACTGAATGCATTAACTCTTCACAGAGCATTACATTTTCCATCACCTTCCCTTCCCAAAGACTAGTGAATTTGTCAAGGAAAGAAAAATTAAATTATCTCTTTTTGAAATTTAACCCTAAGAATCTTTTTGTGTTTTCTATTTCCTTTCTTACTACAGGCTGAACCTCTCTAGTCTAGCACTCTCAGGACCTGACCGATGCCAGACCAGAGAATATGCTGGACCATGGGAGGTCAATATTGTCTAGCAACATTATCAACACTTCCATTGCTTACTGGGATCTTAGAAGACATTTAGGAGTAAATTAGAGCTAGATAACAGCACAGAACACTGAGAACTAGGACTGGTGACTGTAAGCAAACTTTATGTGACTGCAGGAAATTTGGTCACACCCATGATAAGTGGCCAACCAGCTAATTAAAACCATGCCGGACCATGGATGTTGCTGGACCAGAGAGTGCTGGACTAGAGATGTTCAATCTGTAGTATTTAGATACACCACCTTTCAAAAAATAAATAAAACCAAATACTATTTATTCCCCTTACTTGTCAAAAGATATTGTAGCTCAACAAATAGGAACTCACATACTCCACACATATCCATGTTTCCTCCCCGTCCCCCCAATACCCCTCCCACATATCTTCTATCCCATCATACCTTTGTAAGTATAAAGTGTATACTCTTGATAAGTATTAGCATTAACAAATGTAATGGAATTGGAAGTGGGAGCTTAAGGGACGGCAAATGGAAAAGCAAATGATTGATACATACGTGACTTTCAGAAAAAAATCCCAAATTAAAGTAAATTAGATATTTTGAGGACAGAGCAGAAGCATGTGTGGGGAAAGAGAAGTAAAGTTTTTACCTGTATTTAAATTTGATTTTTTTCCAGTAGGATAGAAACCTAAGTCAGTGAAAATGTTGCCTACAAATCAATTAACTTAGTGATGAGGGAATAAAAATATGGATGATATATATACCAGGATAATTATCCCTATCAGACAAAATTTTGAAAGATACTGAGAAGGAAAACTTTTAAAACATGGCATGAGAAAGAACTAAATATTTTAAAATAAATGCTAGAAACATTGCTGAATCACAGTTCAATAATTTTTAAAGTGTGTGAAATCAGAATAGTATGTTGAGCATGCTGGTATTAAGGCATATCAGGTGTGTAGCCCAGCAATGGGCAACCTAAGCTAGTGTGTTGCCCTCATGAGTGGTCCTGCTTCATCTCAGTGGGCCACAAGATTGTCATAACCAACGTCTCCTGGGATAGGGTAATTTTGCCAACTGCATTTGCAGGGTGTGCTGATTGAACAGTAGCAGCTCTTTGATTGGATGCAGAAGGAATGCATGGCTCTCACAATCAATGTTGTGTGCAATCAGCATGTATCTTACTTCATGTCTGTCACTTTAGTAATACCGGTACAAAAAACCCGACAAGTGGAATCTGCCAATCCTGTACGTGAGCAGCCGTAAACAAAATGTTTCGCAGGCAACACATATAACCCTGATGGGCTGCATGTGGCCTTTGGGCCACAGGTTGCTCACCGCTGGTGTAGCCCATGGGAAAGCAAGTGGCTTGAGCACAGAAATGTGACTTTTCATGTACATTTACTGGGAACATTGTGGAGGCACAATGGAAAAATTATTTCTTTTCTAGTCTAATCTGTATAGGTTCTCTGAGTGCCTTCCAACAGTGCATTAAGCAATGTAACTCATAGATATTGCTTAATGTGCTACTGTCACAATATGACACTTTCAGAAATTTTGTCATGCTCTTAAATTCTTTCAAACATTAACTGGGTGTGCTTGTGGATATGCAAAATAACATAGTAGAAAAGGACAATATTGATGCAAATGATATTCAGTCTGCTGAGAGATATGATCTAGAAATTTTGACTGACACTGCAAATACATTAGGAAGCTAAAGATACTAAAGGGTTGTCATTAGATCCTGTAATGTTAATATACCCTTCTAGGACAATTAGAAAATGTACATCACATAATAGTTAAAGAGATGGCAATCTATGAAAAGGTCAGAATTTTTGACCAGTTGGTTTTATTACTCCAAATATTTAGTGGGGCTAAAAGAGAACTGGGTTTCTACAAATAATATTTTTAGATTATGATTATTTGTAGGATCATGTTTAGAGAAGATGCAATAATAAAGTTTTGCTTTAGAGATTCTTCATTTGAGAAGCTCTGAAATGCCATGCTATATTTGGGTAAGAATTCTAACAAATGACAAATCTTACTACAGTTTGTTATAAAAGTACTCAATATTGAAGAGATACTTGGAAAAAAATGCACTCAAAATTTACCCAAACTAAGTATTAATACTAAAAAGGGAAACAGATAAATGTGATTAAGCAGGAAAATAAAAATATGTTCTGTGTAAGGGATAAGCAAAAGGCTTTACAATATAAACAATTTAAGGACTGCAAAGCATCTACAAATAATCAGACACAAGTAAGAGAGCAAAAGAGGAAAAAAGATACTGAACAGCAAATGAACACCATTTCTATAAAAAAAAAAAGTTGTTTTCTGATATTTCTATGCCTCTGCAATTTTGCCGCATTTTAGTGCCAGTTTCACCAGGAAAAAATAATAAAATACATTAACAACTTTGAAAATTATTGTAAAGATTTTGTGGTATTTCTTTAGGGTTACTTAAATGTGCCAACAGATTCCAGAGAGCCTTGAGAGATTTCTCTTTTTACATATGTACGTATAAGTCCCCCAAACGTAGAGCCAACCAGTGAAAGAAATAACACTTTGCTCTGTTGCCAAAGGTGGAAATAAGGCTTTAAAAATCCCTTTTCTTTAACTTTTGACTAAAAATAATTGGAGTATAGAAGGACCTTTTGGAGAAAACACACCAGTGTTTTCCATTTTAAAAGATTTAACTGCAAAATTTAACTCTTAGGGTAATATGAAAAAATAAAAAGCTCCTGAAATAAAGTTCTTTAGAATAAGGCATGTTTTTCTTTTCCTTTTTAAGGTAAGGAAAATGTTTGGATGCTTATCTAAGCTCTTTGAATCTCTTAGGTCTGCAATTTTCAGTTGGAGAGTATCTTGAATACAGACTTTCTTGGGTTTCTAGGTACTTTCTGCTTCAAGTTACTTCAGATATACCACAAAAACAGCCACTCTACTATTTATTTTACAATTTTGAGTCTGGTCCAGGCTTGAAATAGGAAGTGAAGGTTTTATTCTTAATGACCATCTGCTCACCCAAGAAGATTTTAATGTTTGAAGCCCCAATGGCAAACTCATTGTATACCAAAAGCTTCAGAGGGGTAGCCAAGTTAGTCTGTAACTGGAAAGACTTAAAAAACAATGAATAGTCTAGCAGGACCTTAAAAACTAACAAAACATGCAGATGGTATCATGAGCTTTCATGGGTACAACCGACTTCTTCGAGACTTTTCATTGTATAACATATTCCATAAAGACAAAGGTGATACTTAGGCCTTTTCACAAATTTTTGATAAAAATCATGCTGGATTTTCACCTCAGTCTATGTGATACCTGTAATTTCCCCATGACTTATAGTTAGCCTGGGGAAGTGAAACTACATACACTGCTTGCTAAATTAGCTATTATTTATAAGTTAGGTGAATTAAGCTATTTGGAAAGGTTAACATATTGTTTGTAGCATTCAGAAGAAAAAAATAATGGTCGAGCTATCTTGACTCAAAGTGGGTAGTAAGGTACATTTTGTCATGTTATCAACCAATGGGTGTGCCTATGTCTGATTCACTTAGACAAGGAGACCGCAGTTGTAGGGTATGTATCCACAATATGACCTTCTCTGTAATCTGTGCGGCTGCTATTTGTAATGTGATATACAGTTTCATGCATCATTCATGATTCTTTCTACATGACTTCAAAAGCAGATTCTGGTTTTGGCAGGTCAGTGTTTCAGTCATGGTTTAAGTAACGGGGTCCCTGCTTAGCTTTAGGAGAAATGGGGCCTCCTAAACAGGGAACGAAAGCAAATCAGGATTCTTATATAGACCTGGAGTGAGCATAAACCTGAGCAGCTAATAAGTGAGTTGCCCTCTGTAGAATGAGGTCATAAACCAGACCCTGCAAGGGAGGTATATGTTTGAATTAATCTGATCTAGTAAATAACTGAAAGAGGTTTAGCAGCATGCAACACAGTTGCAAGTCCACAAGGGGGTATGCTCAAAGGCAACACCCATGACAGTTCCTCACATCCAAGCATCTCCAGAAGGGAAGAACAGGTAGCATGACTGGTTAGAAAGTAGCAAAAAAAGATACCCTCTTTAGTCTTGCTCAGTTCAGCTGCCTGATGAATGCTTTGTATGCAGAACTATGACTTGTATATCCTGATTAATGTAATTTGTTTCTGGAAGAGCCACACTTTTTTATGAACATTTCCTTATTCACAATCACATGGCTGACATAAGCCATTTAATAGCAGGTCTAGATTCTGTCTCTGTACTTTTCATCTCACTGAACATCTCTCCTTTATGATAAAAGCTATCTGGTTGCTATTTTCAGTCCTCATTTGGTGTTTAGATTGGAAATAATGGTTACCATTGTGGTTACTATTGAGTTTTTAGGAAAACATCTTTTAATGAGGCAAGTATTTAAGCAAATATTCCATCACTTAACAAAAGGAAAATAATGTGTTTGTTGATTAAACATTTCATTATGTTTATTTGTCTCTCTTACTGGAACGGTGATGAAGAGAACAAGGGAGAGTACCCTCTACAGAAGATCCCACTTATGACTAGGCTACTAACCCTTTGATATCCCCATGTCTTGGAGGCCTTGCTTCAGCCAAAGAAATTAGGATCAAGTGTCATTCACCACTCATTAATTCAAGTGCTAGTGCAGGAAAACCCAAAGAGTTCACTTTGTCTGAGTGTCCATTGCTGTAGAGCTCCCAGCCCTTAAGCCCCTGGAGTAAGAGACGCAACCTAATCATTGCATCAAGATCTTTCCAGTGTTGGTGAGAGAGCACATTGTGCAAGTCTACTGAACTGGACAATTTTTATTTAAAACAAAGACCATGTTAAACATTATTATTATTTTATTATTTGATATATATTGTGGCAATATTTAGAAGCTTCAGATATAGAAACTGGGATCCCACTGTTCTAAGTCTTATACAAACACAAAGCAAGGGAGGTTGTTGAATCCCTGTCATTGGAGGTTTTTAAGAAGTGGTTAGACCAGAGATCTCAAACTCCTGTCCCACAGGCCATCCCAGGCTGGAGCAGTTGCACAACTCAGCCCATGAGTCCTGGCAGGCCGGGGGAAGGAAAGGCTGTAGGTTCTCTCCCTAAACTCTGCCCCTGTGTGCCATTGCCCTGCCTTTTACCCCCTTGATGCCTTGTCACCCAGGAGATGTAGCCTTAGGGATCAACAGGGTGTCTGGCACAACATGGCAGCATCAGTCACGCCCTCCCAAACTCCCCATGGTGGTGGGAACTGCAGGGAAGCGGAGCGCACTGGTGACTGCACTGACTCGACTGCATTCTGCTTCCCCACAACTCCTGCCACCATGGGGAGTGCAGGTGGGCTGACTGTTGCTGCTGTGCTGTGCCAGGCCTCCCTGAAAATCCACAGGGTTGCTCTCCTGGGAGACAGGGTGCAATGCAGGGAGAAGGCAAGGTGGTGGCAGGAATGGTCAGGACTTGAGAGAGGGGAACAGACACTCATCACCCCAGCCTGACATGACTCCCAGGCTGGATTGTGCAACTGCACCAGCCAGGGATGGCCCTTGGGCTGGGAGTTTGAGATCTCTGGGTTAGACAAACACCTGTCAGGAATGGTTTAAGTGTACTTGGTCCTGCTTCAACAAAGGGGGCTGGATCAGATGGCTTGTTAAAGTCCTTTGCAGCCTACATTTCTATGATTCTGTGAAAAAGGAATTCACTATCCCAGAGAGCTTACTAGTTAACTCAACACTCACTTGTCCTCTATCGTGGGAAAAAAAAATCTCACTGAAGCGCTGAGACACTGTTATAATGGGAAATAAAGGTGCTCAGTTTGCTAATACAAAGGAGAAAATACCTCTTATAAATATTGCGCTTCTCAGTCTTCTGAAATAAGTCATATTCAATTCAAGTGTTCAGTAACTGAATGCAAAAAAATAAAAAAAGATTTTTAAATTAATAACTGAACAAGTTGTGAAAGCTCAATTCATTTCACATTTCAACATATTTCAAGGTCTTCTGCTAACCATTATATGGTTATTTAAAATACACGTCTCACTTTGTCCAAATCTGTAGCTTTTTGTAAGGTGTCAAATGTGAACTGAAACTGTCTCTTAACTCTGTTTTCAGCTATACTATAAGCTATAATATGGGTTCTGTCATCCCATCAGAAAAAAGCAATTTGATAATGCCAAATTCACAACATTATTTCCCAACAGCACATGTATGTAATACCTTGAAATTCAGTTCAAATGAAAAGCTATGTCAATAGAAGTGTTCTTATTAATCAGTGGGAATACTGATATCATCTGTTTTGTTTTGGTAGGTTGAAAATAAAGATTAAATTTATTATAAATAAATAATATCTATTATTTGTATCATTACTACTGTTATTCATTTCTATCACTATGGTCCAGCATCTATGAGTCCAAGTCATGCATATACAGCATATAGCAACAGGACTACATATCTCAGTAGATACAAGGTATATCAAATGAAGTCCTCACCACTTGTGGATGCTAGAGATCCCATGACACCTTGTAAGATGAGAGCTGTTAACACCAATATCCTGGCCAGACAGTATTCCAACTCAAGTAATTAAATATTGTACTAGCTGCTCAAATTTGTGTTGCATTTGCAATTGGATAGCCTTTTTTCTCTACTCTCTCTCTCTCTCTCTCTCTCAAACGAAGGTGTGTTTTGATGCACAAGTGCACAAGCAAATATTCACTCTGGAGATGCCATTGGCCATGGTATTTTTCTTCAGCTCTTGTCCATGGAGGATGTTCAAGCATTTTACGAATAGAAATCAAATTTCATAACCATATTGACTGTATGATACATGTACTGCTGAAAAGTGAGCAATCCATGGCTCATAATGTGGCAGCTCAACCATGTACGGCAATACCATATAATGGTTTAGGCCAAGAACTGAAAAAAAATATTATGCCTGATTGCAACCACAATGTTAATCACAACCCTGGCTGGGTTGATTTAGTGGGGATTGCTCCTGCTTTGGGCAAGGGGCTGGACTTGATGACCTTCTGAGGTCTCTTCCAGCCCTATGATTCTATGTTAATCTTCAGTAGGTGAGATGTAATTATCTAGATTGGAATTTAGCTAGAATTTTGGGGCTCATGCACTTAGTCTTACAAAAAAGTTTTCTCAGATATTTGATGTACAAACAAAGATTGCACTTACAGCTAGTTCTTACCCCTAGTACTGACATATTTCGAGATATTGGTTGAGTCACTTTACCTCTTTATGCTTCATTTTGCTTTCTGTGAAATAATTATAATGGTACTTGCTTATTTTTGAAAAGTACTGTGAGATCTATGGGTGAAAATAATATATAAGAAATGTTATATTTCATTTTACAAATTTCACTGAAAATATATTTATATATAGCTTATTGCTGCAACCTATTGTTCATTACAGTCACATAGTCCTACAATACAATCTATACAAAGTGTTCCATTAAATGAAGAATACTTGTGATCTTGGTGTTATATTATACTTGTTCTATAAATTAAATGGTGGACTTGCTAAATATAAAATTGAAGTATACTGTACTTGTAAAAGAAAAAAAATCACGATATCAGTGTAGATATGCTGGAATTCACTCACAGATTGTGTGTCTAATCCTCTGGAAATGCACATGAAATCCCTGGATCCTAGAGCTGCTATTGGGATTTCTGATTTACCTGAGATGTAGAAGGAAATTCATAACACCAGACATCCCTAAATGTTTTAGTCAGAGGATAAGGATCTTGGGTGATAGTTCAGCAAAGCTCTGTAATACTTTAGATGTGTTTGATTACAGACAGTAGCATAGTTATAAACCAAGTGTTTTGTTAAACTTGCTCACTCCATCTTCAGTCATACTACGTGTTAGATGAGCTGACACCAGTAGTGCAGAGGGTATGCAAATGTGACAAAAATGGCAGAATGCCAGTAGTTCCGTAGCTTACTAGGGCCAAATTCTGTCTTTGGTAGGGTGTGCAATTTTCATTTAACTCAGTGGATGATGTTTGCACATAAGGTAGAATTTGACATGTAGCTTAGAGGCAGTTAGCATTCTCATTGGCGCATGAAGTATGTAGGTCTAACGGAAGACATCAGGTGTTGTTGTCAGATATCACGTATTTGTTATAAATGAAGTCCAGGGTATAAATCTGCACATAGATCCAAAAGAGGAGAGAGTAACAGAAATGCAATAAGAACATATATACAAACACGAGCAGGTTGTCATATTGTGCATTGATACAAGTAGAGTGAATGCCGCTTCTTATGGATAAAACTTATTTTATGAATGTATCAAATGCTGATAGGAGAAATAAAGAGTGAAAAAAGTCTGTTGTGAAGATTTTCCTGTTATTCATTCTGTCAACATTGTGCAAACAGAATGGTAAGAACCATTAGGAAAGGGATAGAAAATAAAACAGGAAATATAGCAATGTCAGTATGGCAGGCCCAAACCTTGAATACTGGGAGCAGTTTTTGTTGCCCCTTCTCGACAAAAGATTTATTAGAATTCTAAAAAGTACAGAGCAGGGCAACCAAAATGATTAAAGGAGTGAAACAACTTCCATATGAGAAGAGAATAGTAAGTCTGGGATATGATAGTGGTCTATAGAATCATGAAAGGAGTGGAGAAAGTGAATAGGGAAGTGTTATTTATCCCTTGACATAACACGAGAACCAAGGGTCACCTAATATTAATTGGGAAAATAGGTCCATCAGTGGGTATTAGCCATGGTGGTCCGAGATATAATGCCATGCTTTGGGGGAGAGATAGCTCAGTGGTTTGAGCATTGGCCTGCTAAACCCAGGGTTGTGGCAAATCTGTCAGTACTTGGTCCTGCCATGAGAGCAGGGGACTGGACTCGATGATCTTTCAGGGTCCCTTCCAGTTCTATGAGATAGGTATATCTTCATATATTATTATTATTATTATTATTATTATTATGCTTGAGATGCCCCATAACCTCTGACTGCCAGAAGCTGGCATGACAGGAGATAGATATCTTAATAATTGCCTTGTTCTGTTCATTCCATCTGAAGCACCTGGCTCAGGCCACTGTCAGTAGACAGGCTACTAAGCAGGATGGACCATTAATCTGACCCAATTTGTCCATTCTTATGTTCTTATCAGCCATTTTGTTCGCTGTTTTATGACAATGTAGCACTCTTCTATTGGATGGCAATCTCCTATTTCTGCTGAAATAACATCACTCTTTGGTATCTAAAGGATTATCCCCAATAGCTTACTTTTTTGAGAGAAGCAAAGTGGGGGAAAACTTGCTGTTTGTTCCACCTTGGTGCTTTTATGTCACTGTATGGCTATTCTATACGCAGTGAAGTGCTGTTTCTCCTGCAACAACTACAGCCGATGGCAAAGAGTAAAAATGGCACCCCATAGAGTAGAACTTTTTTAAACATGGTAAAATGATATTTGCGAATGTTTATTTCAATTTTAGGTGATTAACTGATTTGACCATATTTGGGTGCTTTTCTTCATTAACACACATTTTATTTTCACATGCCTTAGTGCAGGGGTGGAACCTATGGACTGGCTTACTTTGATCTAGCTTGAGGTGAGGCTTGGGTCTTCCTGATATCAGAGCCAGCCAGTGCTCATGCTCCAGCCCAACAGCAAGCTTCCAAGATTTTGATTTCTTGCCCCTACCTCCATGAGGCTTGAGTGCGAGTGGACCCTTGGTGATCCAAATTAAGTGTGAATAAAGTGAGTGCATCTCAGTTAGGAGCCAGGTCAGTGAGGTTAGAGAAATGGCTATTCCTCAGACAAATGAGCTTCAAATCACAATGAATATTATTTATGATGAAATAATGATATATATCCTTAACAAAGTGCTGCTTGCCTATGTAGCTGTAAAAAAAGCTTCTGACGGGTAGCTGAGTTAGTCTGTAACTGGAAAAACTTAAAAAACAATGAATAGTCTAGCAGCACCCTAAAGACTAACAAAACATGTAGATGGTATCATGAGCTTTCGTGGGCACAACACACTTCTTCAGATGAATGGAGTTATTAAAGGTCCAGTTCCAAAATAAATAGGGAAAGAGTGGGGAGAAGGAAGAGAAAAAGGGGAAAAAAGGCAATTAGAGTGTTCATGTTACATGAAGCTGATAGAAAGGTGCAAATTGTTCTTAAGTACTCATTGTTTGGTTTTTTTTAAGTCATTAAGATGTGGAAGGTAGTGTGCTAGCCAGGTAATGTCTTTATTCATACCTTTGTGATGGGTGCCAAACCTATAAATGAAGTTAAATTCCAAGGCTTCCCTGTTTATTTGGCTTGTGGAATTGGACTGAAACAACACAGTGACTTTGAGATCCATTAATGAGTGCTCGGGGCAGGTTAAAGTTTTCTCCAACAGGTTTCTCTGTGTTGCTTTTTCAGATATCTGATTTGTGTCCATTAATTCTTTCCTTTAGAGATTGTCCAGTTTAGTCAAAAATACATGGCAGAGGGGAATTGCTGGCATTTGATGGCATAATATGTAGCTGTAGTTGGAGGATTTACTTATATGTAGAGCCCTACCAAATTCATGGTCCATTTTGGTCATAGGATTTTAAAAATGGTAAATTTCATTATTTCCAATGTTTACATCTGAAATTTTGTGGTGGTGTAATTGTAGGGATCCTGACCCAAAAAGAAGTGGGAGTTGCAAGGTTATTGTGTGGGGGGTCACTGTATTGCTACCCTTATTTCTGTACAGCTGCTAGCAACAGTATTGCTTTCAGAACTGGGCAGCCTGAGAGTGGTGCCTGCCAGCCAGGAATCTAGCTCTGAAGGCAGAGCTACTATGCGCAGCTGTGCAGAAGTAACAATGGCATGGGATGGTATTGCCACTCTTACATTTGTGCTGCTACCCTCAGAGCTGGGACCTTAGCAGCTGCCACTCTCTCTGGCCACCCAGCTCTGAAAGCAGCAGTACAGAATAAGGGTGACGTGGGTATGGTATTGTCACCCTTACTTCAGCACTGCTACTGGCGGAGTGCTGCCTTCAGAGGCTGGGCACGCGCTCAAAATTACAACCACCACTCTCCAGTTGCCCAGTTCTGAAGGCAGTGCAGAAGGGTGGCAATATGTGATCTTCCCAAAATAACACTGAGATCTCCCTGCAACTCCCTTTTGTGTCTGGACCCCCAGTTTGAAAAACTCTGGTCTCTTCCATGAAATCTGTATAGGGTATACAAAAAGTCAGATTTCATGTGAGGACACCAGATTTCATAGTACATGATGTGATTTGCATGGCTGTGAGTTTATTAGGACCCTGATTTCATGGTACTAACCTTCATAACCATAGAAAAAGATGGGAAGGCATATGTACATTTGAAGACAAAATAAGAGGCAAGAAGATGAAAAAAAATACCTTGCTGATTTCAAAGCCTCCAAAGTCACATTTTGCATACATTTTAAGTCACCTCTGTCTCTTCAGTATACCAATGCATTGCAAGCTGTGGTCTGCAGAGAAGGGTTTTGTTTTGTTTTTTCATTTTCCTTGGTAAAAGACCATATGCTGCTAAGATGATGTATACTAAAATTGCCATGATTCATCTTCCGCCTTCCCATGAGGAGGGGAGTCTCCTTATGAGTTCCAACAGTCTGGGTTGGGTCTCCAGTAGCTCTGCAGGTGCCCAGATGATGAAAAGCTACTATAACTCTCCTTTAACAGGAACCCCCAGTACAATCTCCTCCCTCCCAGCCATTTTCTTACTTGTGTTTGGAGTAGCAGGAATAAAGTTCTTGGGTTCCAAGTCATGGTCCTTCCTCCTACCCCTATGCCACTGCTGCCTGCTCAGGGTAGGTCTAGACAAGACCACACACATATGTGCATACTTTCTTTCACTTTTTGTGACATCACCACATTTGTAACAGGTAACATCTAGATCTTTATGCATGGACAAAAGTGCCCTTGTTGAGGACTAGCCATATATTGAATTTCTCTTATACCCAGAAAATCTTAAATGGCAATGTGGATTCATATGCTGGTTGTTTCTCAAATACACCAACTCAAATTACCTCAGTTTATATACTTCGGTTTGTGTATTATTTTCAAACACTACAAAATTTCCATGATGGTCTGAAAGTCAAGCTTTTTTCCCCCCTTTATCTTCTTACACATCACCATCAATAATAAATATTTTGCCTGCCATAATTTGCCCTCTGCCTTTTTCACCTGGGAATCGTTATCTGTTTTCAATCTAAACTAAAACCATATCCTCACTCTGGGAAAGATTGATGCTTCTGTGATTGAACTTCCAGAATTCAATTTAGTTTGTCTAGAATCTAACTCAGAGGGTGCCCCCAATCTGAGGCTGGTACTCCTGCTTCTGCAAGGAGTAAGGAAAGCCAATGGGAGTGTTTGCTCCCATCAGCCTCCCACTGTGAGGATGGCAAGGAAATTTGAATCAAGGTATGTTGACTCCAGATATGTAATTAATGTAGCTAGAGTTGCATATCTTGATTCAACCTTCCCCTTAGTGTAGATCTGGCCTAATAGTTGCACCTGTGCAACTTCACTCAGATCACTTGGGGTGGCACTGGTGTACCCAAGGACTTAATCTGAAGACATTATTACTCAGGATGTAATTTGGCCAACAGAATTTGTATTGCAAATGTGTGTAACAGAAAGAACCCTGCTTAACTTTCATATTCTTGGATGCATTTGAAACATTGACAGTGAAAAAAAATATATTTTGACTTATAACTGGAATAAATTAGATGTGAAAGTCACTGAGACACAATAAACATGGAAGCCCAAGCTGCCATTTTCACAGAAACACTCTTTAGTTTACAGTCACACTTTGAGTGGAGCAGCTGGTTTTGAGTTATTTGTGAGTCTGAACATCTGAAATAATAGTATTTAGGCTGATAGAGTAGTTTGCATTGGTTCATTTCAAAGAATTTTATGAAACAGGATATCATCATGTCCATTTTTATGATCGAGGCACAAAGAAACTATGTAAATTGCTCAAGGTCATGCACTGTGAGTCCAGTGAAGCCTAAGACTCTAGACTATACTAGAGAGTTGCTAAAAGGCAAAAGGGATATTTTCCCCTACTAAGTGGAAACGGATAAGGCATGTCCTTAACTTTTCAGAAAGTTTATCTTTGGGATGAGACCATACATATAAAATTTCATTTGAATACAGAAATTTTTGAGAGTGCTTCAGAATTACTCTGCTACTACAGTATGGCCCAGATGCTATCCTAGTATAGGTGGAAAGAGAAGGAACTGTTCTTTATTAGGATCCTTAGGTCAGGAACAGGATCCACTCATCTTTCAGTACTAAAATAGCCCTGATCTGTTCACAAATCTATAAAATTCAGAGTACAGGTCACATGCTATATGTTTCATTAATTTTCTGTGATATATGTGGAGGGAGGTCTGTGGCAGTGGTTCTCATTCAGGGGTATGAGTACCTCTAGTTCTTCCACGGAGTACATTAACTCATCTAAATATTTGCCTAGTTTTTTTACAGCAGGTTACATAAAAAGCACAAGCAAAGTTTGTATGAAATTTTAGTATGGACTGACAAAATGAGAGAGTAAGCAATTTTCAGTAACAGTGTGCTGTGACACTTGTAAGCAAGTAGCTTTTAAGCGAGGTGAAGCTTGGGGGTAGACAAGACAAATCCAACTTCTGAAGGGGATTCAGTAGTCAGGCCAGGTTGGGAATCACTGGTTTAGACTCTTGGGGAGTTTTGTGAGGAGTTGAGTTCTGCTGACTGCCACAGGATGAATTGCTATTTCATTTTTTGTGTGTGTATTTTTGTAGTTTGTGGCAGGGGCTCCTAACACTTGGAATAAGTGCCCCTTTTTATTATTGTAGAAATGTGAAGAAATAACTTGAGGTTTCTGTTTTAACTTGAACATTCACAGCTGCAAACCCTGCATACAAGGAGTGAAGTATACAGTGTGTGTGAGCGCATGTGTCTGTGTGTATTTTATATGAGGGATGTGAATGGTTAATGAATCAACTAGTGGGGGCTGGAATAGCCCGCTGCCTGCCATGGGCAAGGGATTGTTCCAGCCCTGTGAGGCCAGTGGCAGGTGGGGAAAACTTCATCCTAGCCAGAGTAGTCGCCTCCCACATGGGGAGAGGAGGCACTCCCACCCATCTGTCTCTCCCATTTAATCAGGTAACTGGTTAAACTTAACATTTAACAAGTTAACTAATTAAATCGGATTTTACATCCTATTCTATATATATTTTACCCAATGCGACACATCTGATTGGGAGTGGTAAGGGAGGGCAAAGAAAGTACCTCTGATAGGAGTCTTTTTTCCTGCTTCTTGAAGGTCAGTTGGTTGAGATTGATGGAATCTCTCTCTTCTGACCCATTCAGTCATTTCTTCCTTTGCAGCATATCCAAAACCCATTTTTTCCTGTTCATTCCTATACGACGATCAGCCTCTGCATCTTGATAATCTTCTGCCTGAACTACTCTCACCTTCTTTCTGGCCTTCTTGGCAACTCCCTCAGACTTCTCTGTTCTGTCAGAAATCGGGCTGTCACTCCTCTTTCTCTCCACTGCCTTAGACCTATCAGACCTTTTCATCAATCCTTGCATATCCTCTTCAGCATCTGTTTCAAAGTCCTCTTCTTCACATTCTTGCCTGGTGCCCACTGTTTTTGGGCTGCCCACCATTATTCTGTTCAGACCCCTTTCTTCTCCAATTCCATCGCTATCCTATGCCTTCACTGTTCCTTCTACCCTCGGGTGCTCCCATGACACCTCCCATGCTGCCTACAAAGAGTTTCTTCCTGTTTCTTTTCTCCATGTCATAACCATCTGTCCTTCAAATACCTCATCAAAGCCCCCTTTCTCACATCCCTCAAATAATGAATCTCTAATATCCTGAAAGTAAATAAAATGAAATTAAAAGTCTGAGTATAAAACAAAAACAACCAGGGGCGCTGGAACAGTATTTAGAGTGGGGGTGCTGAGGTCTACTGAACCAGGCTGTAAACCCTGTATATGATGGAAACCACTTCAAGTCAGTGGTGCAGTAACATCCCCCTAGTTCCAGCACCTGTGAAAACAACTGAGAATTAAAATGATAATACTCTGCCATCCTCCAGAAACTCCCAAAACTTGTTACCTTACTATGTTTTCACTTCTCCATCTTCATATATTCCTTGTCTGCTACCCACCACCATTTCTGTGCCATCTACTAATCAGGTTAGACTATAAGCTCTTTGGGGGCAGGGACCCTGCCTTTATATACTATGCACCACTATGGTTCTATGTACAAATATTAATTAATAATAGAACTTTTAGAGCTTTTTCCTTACCTTCCTTTTATTAATGTAGAAACTATAGACATTACTATATTTTAACATTTATGTTACAGCAATTCCTGAAACTGAGTTATGAGAACCATTCGATTTCTGTTAGTTTGTTCAAAACATTGAACTGCAGGTAAATTCTCTTAACTAACCCCTTTTATTTGGTAGTCGTGTTGACATTTTACATTTAAACAATAGATGGGCAGAATAGTAATTATAGATTTGAAGCCAGGGTACTGTATCAAATACATTGTCTAGATAATAAATTGTATTTTTTTATAAATCCGATCTGGTGTATCTTGATTAACTGTATTTAGTAAAGAGGACAGTGCAGTTCTCAGATGTGTTGGTCTGCAAACTTGCACACCACTTATTCTACTCAGGAGTGAAGATAAGAGGGGGGCTAAGATGAAGGTATGCATACTGTTGGAAAGATAACTAAGTTTCAAAGGAGACTGCTTTGAGGAAGATTGTGGCAATATTTAATCCCCACTGTTACTTTTGGGCATGGCTGTGCACATATATAATATGTGCTAGATTAAATTAGGAAGTAATAAAAGGAGGGGAAAAAAGAGCTGGAAGATCTGCTATATGCTGTGTTTTATATCTTATAGAGAAAAACATTTCCAGAGAATGCTGCATTAATTTGTGGGAGAAAAGAGGGCTCCTTTAAATTAAAAAACACTTGCATTATACTAACTCTTTTAGTTTGAGAACTATTTGGGTGTGTTATGAAGTAAAGTTGCAGAGTAGGCATGTTTACTAGACCTTTAATTGCTACATTTAGTAGAAAGGCTTTTTTTTTTTTTAATGACAAGGAGCCAGAGTTTGCTGTGCAAATGAAGCAGGCTTTGCAAGAATCAGATTCACTTTGGACGACTCTTCACATTCCTAGTCATCATTACATTAGGCAGCACAATTCCATCTCTGGTTGATGGGCAGAAAAAGTGGGCAGCCTGCCAGGTAGACGTTTCCATGGCTCCCAACCCCCAAAGGTGATGCGTTTTTCAGCTAATTCAATGAAGAGTGGGCTGAACTTTGGGTATAAACTAGACAATAGCTGCCTTCGCAGTATCAGCAGAATGGTTTATGGGAATGCACTCCACATTTGGCAGAGAATCATGTGACCTTACGGCTGAGATTTTGTGATGGTGCCAACGGAGACTTGGAAAGCAGCACCCGTCCTGACTTTTTTCCTCTTTTCTTACATGGCTCAGAAAATGGTGGATCTTAATACTTGACTTTAGCCAGACGCAAGCGATTGAGCTTTGAAGCACAACTTTGCCTTTATTCTGGCTTTTTTGGCACATCACCAGGAGGCTGTCCCTTTCACGCCTGATAAACTCTGCTGCTTATCTCTAACTAGGAAAAAATATATAAACAGAATATTTAGGCTTAATAACTACATTTTAAAATTATATGTTCTATTCTTTTTTATGCTGAACTGTTTTTATGGCAATCTTTTTGACTGAAGAAAAAAAGTTGTTACTGTTTAATGAACAGGCATTTGAACTGGGCAAACGGGGTGACAACACTGAACATGAGATCATTGCAGCATAGTGTAGCAAACTGGCACCCTGCCTTTTCACCCCTTTGCTTCGGCAGATTTGTGCAATCCCCATTTATAAAATCAGCACAGGGACTAGATGAATTTTCTGGTCTCTCCTACTTCTATCACTGTGCAGGCACTTGCAACAAGGATTGGTGCAGCTTTTGCGCAGTGCTTTGTGCTTGGAATTCCGAGAAGAACGAAAAAGAAGACAGGCATCCTGGTCCTATTCCGGGAAATAACAGGAGCCTCAGAAGAGACAAATCTGAGTTTGTCCTACATACAAGAGTGATGAAAAAAATGTGAATCTCCTGCTTCAAAAAAAAAAAAAAATCTGGCATGTTTAACTACAGAGGCATCAGGAGCTTCTTAAAACAATATAACTAAATGAGCCGAAAAGATTGTTTCTTTTACTTACAAAAAAATCTGTTTTATTTTATTATTGCTTAAATAGCAATATTTGGCAGTTGGTGAAAACGTATCTTTCATATCAGGTATAGCTTCTTTTCTTTTTTCTTTTCTTTTCTTTTCTTTTCTTTTCTTTTCTTTTCTTTTCTTTTCTTTTCTTTTCTTTTCCCTAGTTTAAACATGTTATTTTGAAACTGAGTCCTTGTGTATTAAATTTACCATACTCAGCCAATCACACTTCTTTTTTTACTAACTTCTTATTTCACTGTGTTTGATCGAATATTGCTAAAAAGAAAAAAGAAAACAAACAGGGAAAATAGATACTGTATAAATAAGTAGTAGGCACATTTTAATATAGCTAAGCACTGAAGTTACTCAAAAATTTTAATGGTAATATATATTCAGTATAAGCTTTGGTTATCTGTAAGAAAATGCGTATTTGGAGCTGGTTGCTACGAACAGTCCATTCTTTTTTTTTTATATAGTGTGACTCATGCTTTCAATTCCTAAAGAGAGGAGGGAAAAAAAACCCGTTAAAACTGTAGGAGAGGCTCACTCTTGTAGGCAATATATTAGAGCAAAGTTATTATTGAGTTGGTTCACATACAATCTTACATTTTGTGTTTAAATCCCTTACAAAGCATTCAGTGTAATAAGCACGGGAATAAAAGGCACATTATTTGAAGTTTCATGCAGCAAGTCTGCTTTGCTGCTAGTAACAGTGCCTATTTTGGGATGTTTGGTAAATCAGCACTCGTCCATGAATACTTGAAACAGTGCTTAAGATACCTATTCAACATTTTTGAGAGAAGTACATACAAAGTTACTTTAAGTTTAAAGTTCGGTGCTGTGTCAGTAGATCAATTGGGGTTTTTTTAATAATTTTGTCTGTCTTTGGAAATAAATTGCTAGGCATTTGGAACAATTTGTAGTCAAATTAATTTTACCTGACAAACAATGAAAATGTTGTCCAAATCAATATATTTTTATATATTTTCAGTATGATTTTTAAATCTTTGTCTATTCTTCTGAATCATATATTAACAAGTTAAAAGTCCCTGGACAGAAAATACTTTGAGTTGTGAAATGTGCTTTCATTGAAAACTATGATTTTCTTTTTTTAAAATACTGTAATTTTTTTCTTTTCATATAAGAACTTTATAACCATCTTATGGCTTCACAAAATGTATTTATTAAAGTTTAAACATATATTTCACAATTTATAGCTTGTCAGTTATATAGCAGCCCTAAGACTACCTGCTGAATTGTGCTACTTTATATTTTTGTTGCTTTGCATTGAATTGTGGGAAATTACTAGATGGAGCTCATATATATATATATAGGGAAGATATAGCTCTATTCACCTATATTAAAAAGAACAAATTTATTATGATTTCCCCCCCCAATAATTATGTATACATACCTACATACATCAATAAAGCTTATTCGCTTAATATAAACTCTATTCTTCCATTCTCTCAAAAAGAACATAATTCATTTGTAAATTTAAGCATAGCAATCTATTTATATTTTTTTAGATTTTACAAAATTTCTTTAAAAATTATTTTAAGTGTAATTGAACTTAACTTCCTCCAATATTTTTATTAAAAGGTCTCTGCCAAATTAAAAGTCAGATAAGTATCCTTAAGCAAACCCTTTTTATTTTCTACCATGTATGCGCATATACTTTTAAAAATTAATCAAAAAAAATAAAGAAATACAAATAACACAGTCATTTTGCCTAAGTGTGTGTCTCATTGCATATTTTGGCAGAGGCCTTCAGAGGGGCGTAGGTTTTAGATCTTTAAAATTATGGTTGCTATCCTTTTACATATTTCTTAGTCTAAAAATACTTTTCACAGAACAGACCTTTTCATTACTTCTCTCTTAATCCTTCTCTTTTTTTAGTACAAAGAAAAATTAAAATGGAAATGAAAAATGAAGAAGTTGGTTATACCAGAAATCACTGAAGGTAATAAAGTGATCTTCTTAAACATTTTTACATAATATATAATATATAATAAACATACATTTGTATATATATTTAAATTTTTTAAAATGTAGGCAAAGGCACTAAAAAATACTAATATAAAAGCATGGTCTTTTTCTTAAAAGGCAATTTCACAAAACTAATCTTTCAGATATCTATTAAACTTTTTCTTCGATTGTTTTCTGTTGGGAATAGTGAACTACTAGTCGCTTTTACACTTTTTTTTTCCATGCAGCTTTAGACTAAACTGAAAAAAATCAATATATAATTTGGATTTTTTACAATATATATGGTATGTTGTGACCAATATGGGTGTGTGTTTGTTTTTTTATTAAATGTTAAATACCACTTTATCATTCTTTGAAATGGAAATATCTGAGAAATAGTCTCCTATAACATCCGTTAGAATCAGTCTGTAAGCTCTATAAGCAGTCGGCATCCATGCTTTTGATACTATAATTATTTTAGGCATAGGGATTGGCTTTCATGGCAAGATATTTTAACTCTTTGGCTTCAGCAGAAAGCATTCATAAAGTTTTATTACAATTATATATGCATGTGGTACATAAAACCAAAGCAAGTTTAAAAATACATTTCTGGAAACTTATATTTTAAACAATTACAAAAGCCAGCTACCGTATTGTACATGTTCTAAAATTTAATCTATTAAAGTATTCATAAACACAATGGTTGTTCACAGGAATTAGATCAAAGGAGTATGGGCCTGATCCAGTATCCTTATACCAGTAGTGCTCTCATTCTCTTAAATGGAAGTTTTGGCAGATTAAGGACTACAGAATTGAGCCTCTAATGGGAAACAAATTAAGGCAGTTCAGATACAGATTTTCAGCTGCAGATTTTCAACAACCTGCTAAAATCAAATAATGTCTACAGCAGGTATTGTAAGAGCTAGATCTCTGCTGCTAATATTTTAAAAATATATTTGTAATTATGCTGTTTTCAAATGACTCATGTCATGTGTTAATCTTTAAAATGCTGAGATAAAATTGCATTCATATAAAATATTTAGACTATAAAAATGTGTTTGTCTCACCTGTTGAATTACTGAATATTTCCACAGAGAACCTATTTGGATGGGGGTACCATACTTTGGGTCAGTCAAACCAAGGTAGAATTTGGTTTAGAAGTTAATATGGAAGTTTTACCTGGAAGCTATTTTGTTTGGATATTTATCTTCTGTGGTTTGATTTGTATATGCTCTGTTTAAAAATCAAGTTCTTGATAAGAAGTACCCATCAGCATTGTAATATGGTGAAACCTTTAACTAGTGATATACGTTGGAGCTCAGCTTTCATAGATGTTGGCTTTTCAGATATAGTGGTTTGATTTGCATTGTTGGTTTGTAGTATGTTATTTATATTCAAGCACAGAAGCCAAACATATATTATTCATATAATTTAATTTCTAATTATAGGATCCAACCCTGTATTCTTTGAGCATGCAAAACTCCTTTGGAAGTCACTGAGAATTTTGGATGCATCAGTGTTGCATAGTTATTGCAAAATGATGTTTATTCTGGTTATGGATAAAAAGATTATGCAGTAAACCTGTCTCATATTGCAGGATGGGTGGATTTTTTTGTATTTTCCTCTTTTATTAAAAAAAAGTAGCAAAATTATTTTGTGAAGGACAATGAATGGATGATGCATCTTGAGATTAGAAATATATATGAATTAGGTTTCTTTTTATAGCTGATTTTAAAATTTTGCTTTTTGATTATCATATTTACAAATGCTTCACAAGTTTTTCTTAAAATGGGAGATGCTAGCTGATGGTGCCAATTGGCATAAACCCGTAGATCCGATCTTGTGGTAAAGTACATTGCACAAGCTCGCTTCTATGGGTCTGTGTCACTCTGGTGATCTGGCAAAAGATTACGTGGCAAGCTATTCGGTAATATTTGAAAATCTCATGTCAAAGTGATTGCTTCAAGTAAAAGTGGACTTTGAACTTTTTTGTTTATCTATTTTATTGTTGTGATGTGTGTTACTGTGTGTTAAATCATTTTGTTCCATTTGATTTTTATTGCATACTTGCCTTAAAATTGAATTAAAATGTATACTCATATTGAAGGAACTTAAATATTTTTAACAGACCAAGGATAGAATACACTTATTTTAAATGAATAAATCATGTTACACAATGTTAAATTCAAATATCATGTGCTCAAAGGAAATATCTAAATTTGGATGTCTACTTAATTATAATTTTAAAAGACACCAAGTGACCACAGTGAGTTCCTATCAAAATGTAGTTGGAGTTGTATCATCCCTTTAAAAAATTCTAAAAAGAAAAGATTTGGATGAAACAGATTGCTAGCAGTGCCCTCATATTAATCAAATATGTAGTTTTCTTATGTGAAAAATGGAACATGACTGAAAATAGAATTAACTATATTTAACATTTTCAAAATCCACACAGTAGGGAACACACAGATATGTGGCTGCCATATATGAAAGAGATGCTGAAGATGTGAAGAAGACTTTATGGTCATCGTTGGAAGCTGTGTGCATCCGGGTTGAGGTAGTAGGTTGTATGGTTTAGAGTTACACCGTGGGAGTTAACTGTACAACCTTCTAGCTTTCCTTGGAGCACACTTGGGCCATCGAGGAATTCATCATCATGTTAATCTGATCAGGGAAACTGTGCAAAAAGGTATTGTGTTACAGCTATACAGAATAATCACTCTAAAGCTTTATTGATGCTGAAATTGTCCTGATTACATGATTATTTCATTTACATCCTGTTATGAACAATGCTAACATGTTCTCCTAATGGACTGTGACTACACGCTGCAGACACTTAGAAAAGACTGATGGTGCTTTAATTCCATTAACAACAAGGCTTTAAAACTTGATTTTAATGTACAGACTGATAAAATATCAAGTATTCATTACAATAGTAATTTTCTGTAGGATTAGCTAATCCTAAATAGTTAACATTAATTGATTTTCTGCTACAGTACAGAAACAAACTCTTTGAAAAATACTTTCTTCTCCTTATGACTCTTTGAAATAAATATTGCACCACTCTGCTTAGTGTTATTGATTAGTGCTGGGCTTTTTGGGGGAATCCTTTTTATGCATACATTGTGCTTGATGGTCACCTCAGTTCTAACCTGGAGCATTTCAGACACAGGTCAACCCATGAACCTCAATATAGACTTTCAGCACCTCTAACATTCTAGTTCTGGGTCCTCCTACAGCTCTGTCAGCAACCTCCTGACTAAAATAACCTTGTTATTTCAGTCCCAGGTCTCTCCTAGTCACAAAGGCTATCTCTAGACAGTGGGGCTATTTCGGGATACCGGAAATATCAAGAAATAGCTATTCCACTTTTTAAATGTGCCCGTTATTTCAAATAATATTTCAAAATAACGGGTGCACTATTCTGGTGTCCCTGTAGCTCTTGTTCCATGAGGGTTAAGGGATTTGTCGGAATAGCTCTTTATTTTGAAATTTGTGTAGACATGTGTCAAATTTTGAAATAAGCTATTTTGAAATTACTTTGAAATAAGCTACGCAATTTGCGTAGCATGCAAATTGTGTTGCTTATTTCGAGGTAAGGGTGCTGTGTAGATGCACCCAGTTTGCCATCTGAACTAACTTGTGCTAATGATGATGGCAGAAGCTAACATTAGGAAATCCCATATCCCATTTGTTGATAATCCTTCTCAAAATGCTAAACTTTAGATTTTTAGGATTTCATTCTGGCATATAGCCATAGCCCATCAGGAGATGCAGGAGAGCCTGTCTCTCTTCCAGAGTTCCAACGAGCATCTTAAAAAGGGAACAATATGTGCTGCCTTCTCCAGCCTGCACAGTGGGTCCAGGGCCATGGTTCCAGCTGCTCCTGCTCCCTTTTCAGAGCCTAGTACAAATCCTAGAGCTAGCCCTGAGGAGAACTGATGTTCCTTAAGTGCAAATCACCTGGCTTACCTGATTTGAAAAAAAAAAGACAATAGAATTTAGTGGAAAGAAAAATATGTTGACCTTGGTCAGTTAATCATTTTTCAAGCAAAACTAGAAGATGGATGTGTATAAATCAGGGTCTGTTTGATATGTATATCCTGTGTTAAATAGTTTTATTATGTACTTTTCCCTCTGTCTTCCATGGCCCTAAAAATCATTTTACATTGTGTTTATGAGTACATTTGGCCGACATATAATCAAATAGTAAAATAATCAAAGGGCTGTCGCATATGGGCCTTGTAAGGTTTAAAGAGGCTTTGTATATATTGATCAATTGATACAGGGCACTCTTAAGACAAAATAATAATGTCCACACAAGGGATTGCACCGATTAAACTAAATCAGTTTCTAAACCGATTTAATTACGTCGGCACAACTTTCCCATATAGACAAGGACTTGCTGATGAGAAGTGTAAAGGGGATGAAGTTCAGTAAATTATAATATTACTAATAAGAACTATAATAGTGGAGCACATTGTATTTTCCCAGAAGTGAGATATCTAATGCCGTCTTCCTAACAAATAACAAAGCTTTATATAAAATAGGCAGTGTTCTATGGTGATCTTATATTATATCCTGTAGACTACCTTTTTCTGAAATGTGCATTACTCCTTCTCTGAGATTATTTAAAAGTATGATCATTTATATATTGTGTTTTACAAAAAACAGGAAAAAGTTTTTCTGCTATTAGCCTAAATCAAAGGTAACAAATGAAGTTCATTCAGTTCTATGATAAGTGAAGGCCAGAGCTTTCATTAGTCAGAATTTTTAACCATGTAATGAAGTGCCCCCCATCCATTCGGAACAGAAAAATGAATATGTGCGATTTCAGTTTAATCCCTGTACAGGCCCCAAATCCTTGCAACCAAAGAAATTTAACCATCAAGCTGGAATCTCCATTGGGGAAGAAAATTGAGCTTATAAGAGGCATGCGTTGAATCTGTGCATGATTGCAAAGCCTTTCTCACCATGCTAACATAGCATAGCTTTGTCCATTCTTTGCAAGATTTGTACGGTGTTGGTTATGGCTCAGAACCACAATTACAACAAAGAATTCCTACCATCCTAACACTTTGACAAAGGTCAGATCAAACAAGCAACCTTCTGTAGACTCTCTATTGTTGAGGTGCTCCCTTAATATATCAGTAGGAACCAGAAGCTAACCTTACCACTACCAGCCATTATGAGTAGGGTGCAAGGATGAACAGTCTGAAGGTCACGAGAGGAGAAGCATGATAGAACAGTCTTTAGTTCCTCCTGTTATAGTGGGAATCAAGTAGAAAGTCTGTCAAGCTCCTTAACATGCTAGTTCTCATACAGGAAATTACTGCTCTTACATGACCAAAAAATGATGCAGTGGAAAATTCAGATGCTTTTCTTTTGACTTTCCTTTTCTTACTCAATGAGATGTGGGATGAGAGGAAACATATTTTTTTCATTTTTTTTTTCAATTTTTAATTGAATTTACTCTAATTAATAGTGGTAGCAAGGAGATTAATCTCAGAGGGGTAGCCAGCCAAGTCAGTCTGAGACTTTAAAAACAGGTAATCCTGCAGCACCTTAGAGACTAACAAAAATTGCACCTACATAATAGATGCCCAAACAGTTAAATTATGACTTTTGGGGGGCAATCTTGATTAGGGGGTTGTGTGGAGTTGCTCCAAGCCATTGAAGGGGGACACTAGACAGTTTTTAAGTGAGCTGCAGCTAAGCAAGTGTGGGGAATGTGTTACTCAGGAGGTTGAGCAGGGGCCATTCACAATCTAGAAAAAAAGATTTATTGTCCTCCTTGAATTAAAAGTGGCCCCAGTAATCACGAGTATGTTGTCATCTTCTTTGTGTTATTTTCTTTTGTAGTTTGATTCCTATGGGAAAAGACATAATTGCTGTTTTCTGCCAACAAAGCAATATTGTAATATTAATTTTACAAACTAAGGGGAATTGTTTGTTCTGATCTTAAACCAAATAGAAATGACTGATACAGGGACTGTGGGAACATATCTTTGTTTTTTTAAAATTTGTGATTATAATTACAATTCTATCCAGAATAGTTTATAAGTTGCCATGCAAATTTTTTTGTGCTATCATTAACTTTAATTTAAAAGTTTTTACTTTGCAATGTGTAATATGTTGCTTCAAGAGTTATCAGGTTATGCTAAAAAATTTCTAAGAACATCAATTAATTCTGAAGCAGATTAAGGCAGAGAATAAAAAAAAAGAAGAAGGGACTTTATTAAGAACAGCTAGATGGAACAGGTTATATTCTTTGGTTTCATTTTTAAGCCATAAGATATATGGTTTGTTTTAGACAAAAAATGGCATTCTTGACCTTTAAAGATGATTACTAGGATGCCAGAACACCAACTGATTGATCAGTAATTAGAATTGTGTTGCTGTGTTGTATTTTCTGTTTCTGGAAATAAACATACCCCTATAACGTAACTTATTGTGAATTTCTTCAAATATCGGACCAATCTGACATCATTTATTCACATATATAATCTTTTCTAAAGTAGGCCCATTGATTTCAAGTAGTATCCATACTTTTTCTTTATTGACACTGCTTGTCTGCATAGGAAATATTCATATGTGTAAGAGTTGCAAGATTGGGCTACGGTTCTGGGCATCTTGAATTCCCACTGATTTCTCTGGGAGATATAGGTGTTCAATACCTCACAAATCTGGCCCACGGAAAGAAATATTTCAACAGTTCTATAAGTATTACTGAAGAGATGCTGACCAGACAAATGTGCTTAGCAACAGAAAAGATTCCTTTGTAGATATTAGAGATAAACATAAACCATAATCTGATTACAAACCCACAAATGTCTGAGGTTTTCAAAGTTTGGATACACTTTTTTCAAGTTGTGTCCATGCCAAATCTTGCTTGCATATAAATCAGCTCACTTGAATAAGAATAGGAGAATTCAGTCCTCTGTTTGTTATACAGTAAGTACACTTTGATAGCAAGGCACAAATCTAAAGAAAACATATACAAAAAGGTCCTTTGGGGGAAAAATCATGGGCCAGATTCTCAGATACGGTGTAGATGTCTTGAGATATTCCAGTGAAACATAGCAGCTATCAACCTAGTATAACTGACTGGTTAAGCCAGGTTTATACCTAATCTGAATTGCTCAAACAATATGAAGCATCTGGATCATATCGCTGAATCTGGCTTTGTGCAGTTTTGAGTAACATATTTTCAAATCCATGTTAGATATAATCCCTTAAATTATCAACGCTGAAAGTAGCTGTGAAACTTGTTATTTGTGACCTTCCAGGAGAACTGCAATAGACTGGTTATCAGATAAAGGTGGAACAGAGTTTCACTTGACATTTTTGAGTTACTGCGCATGACAGATTGTTGCGTACTCATGGTGGTCTCTGATACAATTCCCTCTAGTAGTTATTTTTAATAAAACTAAAATATAGGGCCTAACCTGTCTGTCTGCATGGGTCTCTTTAAACATGACTATTGCTTTTATGAGATGGGTAAACACACATTAAACCTTCAAAGAAAAATAAATTCATATTCCTATGTGTGGGAGTTGGACTGGGGGGAAAATAAGTGCATTTTTGTCTTCTCTAAGGGGACCACATCATACGCTATGTAGAGTTCCTTTTTTAGCTAGATATGCAAGTTCAGAATTGGTTGTTTCCAGTCTTCACATTCATGTTTCTGAAAATGGGATTAATATTTCACTTGGGCTTATGCAATGTTGACAATATGTCTATGCCACATGATCATAGAAGGCCCCATTGTCAGTGCCATAATAGCACAGATGGATGACCCACTGTCTTTAATGCCCTGGCCCAACTCACTTTGAAGATGGGATTCTCACTTGAATCACAATGCTTGTGAAACTGATCTGATGACTTCCTTTTTTTGTGCTGGGTGTGCTTGACCGGCCTAAGCATATATGCAGGGCCGGATTAAGGCATGGGCTAGCCGGGCAGCTGCCCGGGGCCCAACCTATGGGGGGTGCCAGATGGCAGCTGTAAGGAGCAGCGCCCCTTACAGCTGCCATCAGGTGCCGCGCTCCCGGCTCCCGGATGGCGGGCTGCAGCAGCTCCCAGCGGCCACCCTGCAGCGGCCGCCTGGGGCGGGGGCTGCATTGACCCCCGCAGCGCTGGCCAGCAGCGCCCTTTCCCCTGCGGCTGCAGGGGCCTGCACGGCCAGGCTTGGCCCGCACCGGGCGGCCCCGGGCTGCGCACCAGCGGCGGTAGCTGGGCTGGGCCGGGCCGGGCATGTGTGTCCTGCCACCGCCAGCTCTGCACACCCTCCCCCACGTGGGGGCAGGGGCGGGGCCGCGCATGCACCCTCCCCCAACCCGGGGTGCAATTAAACTGTCTGCCCGGGGCGCCAGAATGGCTCGGTCTGGGCCTGCATATATGCCATGGGCATGTTCAAGCCAGCTGGCCAGCACACCAGTTAGCATCAGCAAGATGATACAGCATAACCACAGCACACTATCCCAGACTGCCTGCATCAGAGTTCAGACAATCTTGTCTGCTTCCTGCTTTTTGTCTCTCAGCTGTTTGGAAGTCATTCTGCATTTTATTATTTCCTTAATACATACATATATATATTATGTTGCCATTTACCAGTTACTACCCTGATGTGTGCATTTTAATTCCTCAGCCAAACCACTTGAGCTTTTGTTTCCAGTGTTGGCCTTATGCTTATCTGGGAAATACATCCCCTCATATAACCATTCATTTCTCTCATGTGATCTTCTGCTTGTCTCTGGTTCACATGTTTTGAATTTATTGCTCTGTTGCTCCATTCCTACTACTTCACTTGCTGCTGCTGATTTTGCTCGTGGCAAAGTCACCAGAGACTGCAGAGCATCACAAATAAGATAGCCTTGAGATCTGAAGAGGTTTGTGGGTTGCCTGCAATAAGGGAGTGCTGTAGCAGTTTGAGGGTGAAAATAGAGGGATAGGCAGGAAAGTGTTCTGGCCACAGGTGTGCCATAGGCAGGTACTTAACCAAACCAAATCTGAACACAACCAACATGGAGAATTGTGTCTGCAGCCAATAAACTGGATCAGCAGTCTTGGGATGGGGCTGTATGACACTACAACCTTGGATTCAGTGTGCATATAGGACATCTTTAACCACTACATAATCCCTCCAACACAGAGCCTGAATACTTGTGCTTCATATGAGTGGACAGATTTCAGACTTAAGTTCTTAGATTCTGAGCCTTTTGCCTAGGCATAGACTTGCTTTTCTGTTGAGAGCAGTATCTGGGAAGGTCCACAGCTTTGAAAATAGGCAACTGACAGTCCTTGAAACGTTGGTATGTATTTCATTTTGTAGTGGTGGATGTGTTGTATTGATCTGCGAGGAGAATCAACCCTTGGAAATACTGTATCTGATATAGGCATTAAACCCTGGGGTAGTGGAGTAACTTGCTTATCTATATTTTCCTCTGTTTAAAAAAAAATAAATATTTCTAATGATTTCTAAAAATATGCTTTTGCCTTCTGTTTAAATGACTACCTCTTTGGGGTGAGAGGTCGCTCAGACTCCATTTGCATTCAGGGCGGGTACAAAGGACTGTAGAGCTGAACAGAGTCACAGGCATGCCCATTTGTCCCTTTTATGCCATGTAAAATGACCCCTCTGGGGGTATTTTAAGTTTCCATTATGCCATGTAACTGGGGAGCATGGCCACTATTTTTGCCCACATGAAGTACCATTTGTATTTATCCTGATTAGAAAGTGGATTCACCCTTCTGACCACTCTTACATTCTCAAGGCCTGAATGCTTGAGGTTTATGCGGGTGAAGTGAATCTCATCCTAAGTCTTTGAATCCCCTAATGTGACTTCCAGAAGTGGCTATATTAACTTATGCCAATTCTGAGAGTGGCTTTCTGTGATGTTAGATGCTTGTCCATAGGAATTAGATTGTGACCATTTCCTATAAGTCATTGAATGTCTACCAGGTTGTGACAAATTTTGGCCTCTGTCAATCCAGGCCAAATTTAACTAGCAATGACCTATAATCATTAAGATGCTGATTTCATTTCTGATTTTGAGCATGTTTTATATAATCTTTTTGGGGCAAGTATTCCAAAGCACTAGGAATTGGGTTAGGTGTTATGCTCAGGCTTCAGGATATGATCTTTATTAATAAACTGAATCTTTTATTGGTAAAGGCTTTCATTAATATGCCTCATGACAATGTACTATAAGAGTTCTGTTCTGCTGAAATTATTTGGGTTCTAGTCTAAATATCTTATTATTTACAAGTTTTGTTGTTACTGTTATTGACATTTCTAATGAAAACCAATGCCAGTTTTTTAAATTGAGTAATGTAGTTAGCCTCTAAATTCCTGTTTAGGGTAAAAAAAGTTAAAAGTGCCTAAATCTCATTTTCAGAAATGTCTTAGGAACCTAAGTCCCATTGACTTTCAGTAAGACTTAGGCTCCTAAGAACTTAATTGACTTTTGACAATGGGACTTAGGCTCCTAAGTCATGAAGTCAAATTTTAAATGTTTTCCTTTAGGTTCATAAATAAGTGCCTTGATTTTCTGTATGAAGCATGTGGACTGCTCTATGAGGTGGGCTGCAGCTGCTCAGAATGTCTGAAAATTGGGAATTTATTATTTAAGTGTCTAATTATGGATTTATGGGAACATGCCTAACTTTAGACACTCAACTTTTAAAATCTTTACAGGAGGAACTGAGTTAGTCTGTAACAGGAAAAACTTAAAAAACAACAAATAGTCTAGTAGCACCTTAGTCTTTAGGTGCTACCAGACTATTTGTTGTTTTTTAAGTTTTAACTTTTAAAATGTTATCCTAACTTTTCTAGCATTGCACAGTGGGTGTTACCATATTGATTCTGTCATCTGTGGACATTGTGCAAATATGAAAAATAATAATATTGGCAAAAGGAGCATGAAATATATGGGAGGCTGAGCACTGGGATCTGAAGCTGATGGCACAATCTGAACAGTTTATCAAATGAAAGCTTTTTTTTCTAGATACATATTGATCATATAAACTATACATACACATACAATAAAGGCTTCAACTCTGCTATGTGGTGTGCAGGTGCTCAAGGGAACTGATGAGTAAGGATGAGGAATTCTGGATCCTCCCTAGAATCTGCTGAAAGGCTTTTGTCTTCTCCCCATCTTATGTTCAAACATGCTCCTTCACTGACACGTGGTAACTAGACATGCCAGCTTCTGCTGTGAGGAACAGTTAGCACCAGGTTACTCTGGGCTCTCTTGAAACACTCTGTCCTGCAGCTGCATGGATGGCTCTTGTGACAGACAGGTGTCGTAACACCACTCTATCCCCCTTCCATACGCAGGCCTTCCGATGAGGCCAAAATTTTGCTTATAGAGAAGAATTTTATTTCAGATAGAAATCATGGCTAATATTTGGCTAAAATATTCAAATTATATGTAAAATGTATTTGTCTAGTTAAGTTATTATTTATTAGTTATATAGCTGTGCAGAAGTTGTTTTAGAGATCTAAGTAGATAAGTCTAAAGTCCCAACCTTGCATCAGGATCTAGCAGCATTGTCCCCCAGACCTATGTATGGTCATTGAAATCAGTGGGCCAATGACATAGGGATCTATGCTAATAGGAGGCCCGGGTAATCTCAAGCAAACAGTGCCATGTCTTTCAGTGTGAAGAGGCATAGGTTTGTTGTGAGGATGCCTCTGAAATTAGACAGTGCTGGCAATTTCAGTAGTCTTTGTTTCTGAATGTAACATTAGTTTCAATGACATTCTTTATTATGTAACGTGTTTGTAAAGTTGACTTCCAGTTTTATGATTGTGCCTTTGATTTATTTATACCTGAATTCTTACCTTTCGGCAATAAATCACTACAAGTCTAGGGGAAAAAATGTGAGCGTTATACCACCAAATGTTGATCACTTGCAGAGACAGGCTGCTAGACCAAGAAGGTAGTATTTATTCCATTAACGAGATATCTCATTAATTCCTCTATGTGTTACTAAATTTGTTCAATCCATAAAAAGCTTTACTTTTCTGAGTTTTCAGCGGGATTAAAAATGATTAAGAGGAGCTCAAATTTTCTTATTAAGCCCATAGGGATAGCATGAAATGGGTTAATACAGTAATAAATATACTGGAAGCTATCGATGTTTTAACTTCAGCTATTTCAGGCATTGCGTTCAGTGCCCCATATGTCAAACTGGAGTTCAAAAAAGTTCATTCAGACAGTTGTTTTGAAAAGGAAGCTAGTCCATAGATATACAACTCTATTACAAAGGAGCATCACTTTCCAGTTTTTAAAACTTCATTTTTGCACACATTTAATATAGGAATCATTGTGTAAAGAAATATACTACTAAAATATTGTCAGAAAGTAGAATTGTATGAGAAAAGAACATTTAGAGCTGATCTACACTACTGTTTAAGTCAGTGTAATTTATGTTTCTCAGGGATGTGAAAAAGACACTCCCCATAGCAATCTAAGTTACATCAACCTAAGCACCATTCACATCAGCGCTATGTTGGCAGGAGATGCTCTCCCCCCACACACAGTTTCCACCTGTGGGGTAATTATGCCAAAAGGAGAGCAGCACAGCTGTGCTGATATAGTGCTCTAGTGTAGACTTGCCCTCAAACAGCCATTTATATATGGTATAAATTTATCTCACAATGATCTTCAAGCACCTGCCAGCTACTCTCCAGCTCTTATTGCACACAAGGGGAAAACATTAGATTAAAATTAACTTCTTCATATCTGCAGCCAACTTGGAGGGGGAAAACAAACATTAAAATGTGTATTTGCTCTTTTTAAAACACAATTAGCAATGTAGTAGACAGACACTAATTTAGCTCCAGACGTCTGCAACATGTGATCTACTTACTATATTTGTGAATCTGAATTAGAAAACTCTACAATGTAGTCTGACCATAATGAGTTATTTCTCTTCCAGTTTGAATTCGATAGACCTGTGTTAAAGCTCATTTAAATCTAAAAAGCCACAATCTTATACTTTAAAAAGTAAACAGTGTGCCTGGATATTCATGGTTTCAGAGATTCACTTTATAAAGATTTGATCCTAACTCACTGAGGTTTTTTTCTTTCCTTCTTTCTGCTGGCTTAATTTACTCAAATCCAGTACAACTCCATGTAATGTCACATTAGTGAGAAGCGAGAGAATCTATTCATGACCACTGCTTCTAAAACTAGTCCTCACTGGAACAATTATTTCTACTAACAAAACTAAATTTAGCCCCCTTATTGACTTAATTACTCACAGCATTGACTTAATTACTCACAGCAGGGCTCAGTTTGGCCTGTAGACCGCATTTGCTTTTCCTCATTTTAGTGAAGATCAAGAAACTTGATTTTTGATCTATAACTTATTTCTGAATCTCTATTTAATGAAAATCAAAGCTATACAATCAAAGATTTTTGGATCTTCTGCTTCTTAAAAGTAACATTTAATTTTTACTTTTATGACAAAATTAGTTAAATAAAATTAATCACTCATTAATCCACCCTTTATTTTCATTTCTACATGTAAAACACCTGAAATAGACTAGGCACATTATTTTGTATATAATTTCTTGTTTTTCATAGTCAGAAAACTCCATACCCATTGTGAGCAAATTCTCTGTTCTCAGGCTTGCATTTCAAATGTGTGCAGAAGCCAAGCACAAAAGATACAGGCTGAACCTCTGTAAATTGGTACTCTCTTATCTGGCAACATCCCTGATCTGGGAGGACCACAGATGTTGCAGGACCAGAGAATCCTGATGGAGGAATGGTGCCTACAAGCCCTTAAGGCTGGCAGGGCTGCAGGGAGTGGGGCCACAAGCCCAGCTCCCCACAGCTGGGCTTCTGGCTGCACCCCAGTGCCATAGCTGGGCCACCCAGTGGAGCTGCTCAGCACACCACATCTGGGCTGTCTGGCATGCCACAGCTGGGCTGATCAGCAGGGCCCAAAGCCTGGTGCACCCTGGAGGGGCTGTTCAGTAGGGCTGCCTGGTGGAGCTGGGAGCCTTGGTGGGGCCCAGAGTACCTCAGCAGGGCTGTCTGGCGTGGTAGGCAAGGGGGGGATGTGGAGTCGGAGGGCAGCAGGCCTAAGGCCGGTCCAGGGCTGGGGGGCCGGTAGTGGTGTGGGGAAACAGATAAGACCTCCCCAGGTCCAGCAAAATCCCTCATACAGGACTGGTCATATCCCAAGGGTGCTGAACCAGGGAGGTCCAACCTGTATAATACTTGACCATTAAAAATAAACAAAAACTCCCCAACTATAGCTTTTTATGAAAAATATGTTCATATCTTTAATAGAGAAAATTAAAATATTTGTAAATAAAATTCAGGTTCAATAACCATTAACAGACATCCTTTGCCAGCAGTAAGCAAAAGGGGATATCTGAAATACCATAGTTTTTCATTATCCTTGGAGTAGACATGCATATTCAAAAACTTCAGGGGGTAGCCGAGTTAGTCTATACAGGATAAACTTAAAAAACAACAAATAGTCTGGCAGCACTTTATAGACTAACAAAATATGTAGATGGTATCATGAGCTTTCGTGGGCACAGCCCACTTCTTGAGATGACTGGTCATCTGTGCCCAAGAAAGCTCATGATACCATCTACATGTTTTAGCTGAAACAAAAGACAGGACTATGCAGCACTTTAAAGACTAACGAGATGGTTTATTAGGTGATGAGCTTTCGTGGGCCAGACCCACTTCCTCAGATCCCAAAGTGATACAATCAAAGTGATACAATCAAAAAAAAAGTGAACACGTATAAAAATGACGAATCAGGTTAAAGAACAGAGTGAGGGGGGAAGGTTAGTATCTGTGAGGTAATGACATTAGGGGTGATAATTGGGCAGCTATCTTGACGCAAAGTGTCAAATTTAAGCATGAATGACAGTTCTGAGGCCTCTCTTTGAAGTCTGGAGTTAAAATCTCTTTGAAGCAATATGCATGTTTTAAGGTCATTGAGAGAATGGTCAGTCTGGTTAAAATGGGAAGCAACAGTTTTCTCTCTGTGAGAGAGCCTGATGTCTGTTTTATGTGCATTGATTCGTCATTTTTATATGTGTTCACTTTTTTTTGATTGTATCACTTTGGTATATATGGTTGTGCCAATTTTCTTCCACATATTGATCTGAGGAAGTGGGTGTGTCCCACGAAAGCTCATCACCTAATAAACCATCTTGTTAGTCTTTAAAGTGCTGCATAGTCCTGTCTTTTGTTTCAGCTAGACCAGACTAACACGACTGCATCTCTATCACTAATCTACATGTTTTGTTAGTCTTTAAAGTGCTACCAGACTATTTGTTGTTTTTTAAGTTTATCTTGGAATAGACGTCAGTGATAACTGTGTAGTTAACAGTTGCCAAAGGCTTTCTTTTTAATAGCTGTTCCTCTGTAGGCCCCAATTCAGAAAAATACTTGCCTAATTTTAGACTCTTGCGTTGTACCATTGAAATAAATGGAACAGCTTCTGTTCATATTAGATACACCTTGCTGAATCAGAATCTGGGGTGAAATACTGGCCAAACTGTCAACAGAAGTTTTGCCATTGACTTCCAAGGACAAGGATTTCTTCCTGTATGTGCTTTGGTTTCTCTATACATTCACTGTTTTAGCTCACTTTGATTTCTTAGGGCCTGATAAAATATAAAAATCAGAGGTGGCTATAGCCTCAACATGAAAGGGTTTGTTTTAGTTTGTCTCTTTCTTAATCAATGGTTTACATGGCTCAAGGGCAATGCAATTTACTGCATGTTTTGTAACACAGAGCAAATCGAGTAATTATTTTACCTGTACTTTTTGACATGCTTCCTATGCCTCTATAACAAAAAATGGCTTGTGCACAATGCTGTCTCCATATGCCTCTGGAACTTCTTTTAGTTCATTAGTTCATTGGTGGAAGTTTTTGGATAGCCATCATTTCTTGACTTAAATCCAAAGAAAAACAGAACAAAGGGTTTATAAAACATGGAATAAAATCCTTGCCCCACATAATTTAACTTCAGTAAGGTAAAAGTTTCACCCATGCTCCTTAAAATAAGATGAAGAAAATAATGGTGTACAACCTAAAATAAAGATGACTAAGAAGGAATCATAAAATTGGATGGACAATATAAGAATATAGAAATTGAGACTTAAAAAAATTAAAAGTTTTATGGAGGGAATACTTAACTTTAAATGAATAAAATATTATAATTTTTTAAAATTATTTTTGCAACCTGCCAAGAGTAGCTGTGATATTGCCATCTTTAGAAGTGGTTCAGGCAAGAGCAGATAATATATAATTGAAGATGAAGTATTGAACTCTGGAAACTGACCTGAAACTGTTGACTAGATAACTCTGTAGAACACTTTCAGTTTTATTTTTTATGAAACTGTGAATGCTTTGCCATCTTTGGAATAGCATTATCCAATAAATAGTAATAATTAGTGTTTAACTGAAATTATAAAACTCCAATAGCTAATTTTTAGGACAGTAATCAAACATATCATGAGCAAAAAAGGTGACTACTGTAACTGTAAATTTTCAGTAACATGGAAAACGTCATGTAAATCTTTCACATAATTTTTTATCAAATAATATTCTTTGGAGAGTAGCTATTTAGGTTTTTGGGTTTTAGCTAACATTGATTGTTTTTCAGATAAAACCTAATATCTGGGGATATATCAGTTTTCCTTTTGCTACTGTTCAGTGACATCTACTGAAAAATTACTGTAATCTGTGTATGAAACAAAGGAACAGCTATTCACCATCACATACACTGAGATTTCATTTCAAAGAGATATCAGTAACACTTAGTAAAACAAGAGCGTGACACTTTAGTAAAACAAGAGTGTGCCGGATGATGTATGATGTATCTATAGACATAAGATGTAACAATAGTAAGGCATTTCAAACACACCTTTGTAGCAGCATAGAACAATTAGAAATACATATGAGCAGTCTGAGATTCGAAAGCATTATTTCTTCCCAACAAAGCCAACTGAAACTTCAAAGGGGGCAATCACACTTGTGAAAACCTCCAGATGAATCATACCTAAAGAACAAATCTTTTGCTTTCTCTTTCTAAATAGTTACACATTTGCTAATTATTGAAGGCATTTGTTTAAAGATAGGTTCTTGTTATTTGATTGTACTAAACATTTTAATTTCCTGATACTTAACCTTATTAAACACCAAATGGCTTTTTTAAAATATCTTTTTCCAATTAAATTGTAGTTTGAATTTGAGATTTTCCACTCCTGCCTTTGAATATAGGTTCAGGTTGTGAGGTTGTCAGCTGGTGGCACTATGTAATTTTGTAGGTCTGTGGCCAGTTAGGGTTAGCCTGTGATGTGATCTTACCACTGGAATCCAGGTCTGTCACTTTTCACTTAGAAATAGTTCTTTATAAACAAGGCATTCCTGTGTAGCAGGAAAATACCACTACTCCCATTTTAACAGATGGTGAAACAGAGGTTCAGAAAGATGAAGTGATTTGTTTAAGCTCATACTAGAAGTCTGTGTCACTACCAGGATTAGAGTACAGGTCTCCTGACTGCCAAGCCCATGCCTAATGTAAAGTAGCACCCTGTCTACAGCAGAGCAGAAATTCTACTGGCTACTAGTCTGTTCACAATCAACTGTTGCTTTTCTGTCTGGAATTATTTCAGGATGTATTTATCTTTCACAATAAAAGAATCCATGTCTTGTGAATACTTAAAGTTCCAAATACCTAGACTGCGATATTTAGAATTAGCAACATAAAATATTTATTTTTATTTTTTCTTTAAATATTACTTCAACAATTGTTGAAGCCTATTGCAATTCCTTGGTATTGATATTATTAGTAGTATTGATGGCATGCAAAAGCTGGGACCAGGCATAACACAATGGCAAATAAGACTGATGAACTACAATTTCTCCTCAGATTGTATGTAACTCTTAGGGCCAAATCCTATAGACCTTATTCAAGCAAAAGTCACATTAATCCCCCTGTTAGTTTCTGATTGGTATTCATGATCTTGACTTTAATTTAGAAAGAAAGGTCTAAATGTTTTGGTACCCAGTTTGTGAGATTTTCCCTTTCCTCATGCCATAATGATACAGATCAACTGGAACTCCTTTAGAAAAAATGTGAGATGGTTGTTGACACAGCATCTTCCATAGAGGCTCGTCTCTGGATTTAGTTTCTAGAATTCTCTGGAATTCACCCACATCTGTTAACCCTCTGGACATGTTGAAAGCCCATCTTTTGTCCCTTACATTTGTGTCTAAGTTTGTGGTGTTCTGACAGAAAAGATGGTAATGAGGCTCCGGTCTTAGCTTTTCCAGAATAGGTGAGTATTTCTTAGGTGGGTGGGTTGGAACCTACATAAAATCAAACATTCCACAAACAATTCAGAAACTATAAAGAAACCAGAACAAACCATCCACATAAAAACTTAAAGACACTAAACTGAGACTGAAATAAAGAACTAGTGACATGTAAATACGAAATTTGAATTTTATTTAAAAATATATATTATTTTTCAAAAAATATTTTTGATTAAATACCAACCCTAACTAAATCATCCCAGCCAGGGCTTTGTCAAGCCGGGACTTAAAAACCTCTAGGGATAGAGATTCCACTACATCTTTAGGTAACCCATTCCAGTGCTTCACCACCCTCCTAGTGAAATAGTTTTTCCTAATATCCAACCTAGACCTCCCCCACTGTGACTTGAGACCATTGCCCCTTTTCTGCCATCTGTCACTACTGTGAACAGCCTCTCTCCATCCTCTCTTGAACCTCCCTTTAGGAAGTTGAAGGCTGCTATCAAATCCCCCCTCACTCTTCTTTTCTGCAGACTAAATAAGCCCAAGTCCCTCAGCCTCTCCTCGTAGGTCATGTTTTCCAGCCCCCTAATCATTTTTGTTGCCCTTCACTGGACCTTCTCCAATGTGTCCACATCCTTTCTGTAGTGGGAGGCCCAGAACTGGATGCAGTACTCCAGGTATTATAAGAGCAAAAGAGCCCAAGAATATCATTAGAATGTAAGCTAGATTATCCTTTTCAAGAAAAAGAAGGGTGATTAGAAAATGTCTGAGAATCTGATATGTCAGTGTGAGTGTGGGACAAGTGGAATATAAGGAGTAGAAAGGCTAGAATGGAGTGAAAGCAGTTGTGGAATAATTGTATAAAGTGGGTATACATAGAGCAAGTGGGCAACACATGTATGTAAACTTATATAAAGCTATGGAAATGAATACAAATTAAAACCTACAGAGTTTAGGTTTGAAATTGTTGGCAGACATGCAACACCTATTACGCTGGAGAGGTGAAAAGTAAGGTAGGATACAAGGGATGTGGTTTGTTTAGGCCTCAACTATATTACTTAACTCATCTGGGAACTGTTAGACAATAACTCATACAGAGCAGTGCATGATTCCTTCCTTAATCATTTCCACTTGGTGGAGAACTGCCATCACACCACCACCACTCCACAGTAAGTCCCAGCTAGTATGAGGCTTCAAGGTTCAGGGGAAAGACTTGTTTCCTTGCTGTACAAGTCATTAGGAATTCCAATCTTCTTCCTCAGCTTCTTTAGGGTAAGACTTCCCTTAAGGTCACTACGCATTCCTTTTAATCAGGGAACCTTATCCCCTTCATAACAAATACCTGAAGCATCCAGCAATTATTTTGGATGCTTCATCCACACCATGTTCTTCCCTAACATCAGTATGGATATATATCAATCTTCCACCCTTATCAAAGAGGTGAATGCAAATTAAAACACATGCTTTTGGTTTGCAACTATTGGCACATATGCAATACCTGTTTTACCCACAGATAGCATCAACTTCTATTAAAAGGCAGCCAATTTTGACTTAAAATTTAATTTTGCAAAATAAAACTAATAGCAATACAAATGTGTCTATACTTCTAAAAATCCATATTTTCTATCACAGCAATTGTTTTCAAATAGATGAAAAACATCTCCCCCAGCATTGTGTGATATCCAAATACTACACATCTATGGTTTCTGAAAGAAAAACCAATCAAATACTAAACTAAAACTGGCACCACTGATTTTCATTTGTAAAAGTGAGAGGAATATAAATGTTGTGCCCATAGCATAACAGAAAAGTTGTATAAAAGCATAAATAGTCTTGCTAGAAGGTAGCAATATAACACTAGTTAATTTCTTAGAATTTAAAATAAAAACACAAGAGATCCCAAACACAGAGAAGACCCAGCTTGACAAAGACCCTGGCTGGGATGATTTAGTTGGGGTTGGTCTTACTTTGGGCAAGGGCTTGGACTTGATGGCCTCCTGAGGTATCTTCCAGCCCTAGGATTCTATGATTCAATGAAGATCAAAACCAGGCTGCTTCCAAAGGCAGAGAGTTGCAACGCACTATACCATTGTCTAAGCTGGCTCTTGCCAGAATGACTCATACCTCCAGATACTTCACTACCGAGTCCCTAGCATATAAGGAAGATCAGAAAACATACCCTGCTCTTGAAGTTGCAGCTGCTATTCCAGCACAGTCTTTAACACACCACGACATGAAATGAAACAAGTGAATGAATAGTGACTGAAGAAGTTATTTTTAAAAAATTATTAATAATCTAAGATGTTAGTTATTGCCAATGCAAGCAAAGAAATGTATCTGCCTACAACAAGTAGGATGAGATCTCTCCTCCTCCCTGCTCAGACCTCCTTATGCAGGTAAAGCAACTACAGTGTTGTAAAAGGACATAAAAACACTGGATCTGACTGGGAGGGAATTGTCTTGATCCTAGAATTGAGGAAGATCTTTTGAGGCCCTCCTATCAATCTCTAACATAAGGGTTGTTGTAGAAGCAGAAGGGCAACGTCAAAGGCTAGGCGGCAGCATGCTCCACTAGGGAGACTCCAGCCAGTTCTGTGACCATGGGCAGCTGAGGTCAGGCTGCCATAATTTAGACAAGCCCCCTGAGAGCTTTTTGAATTATGCCCAAAACTGCAAAGCAGAGTGAGATGGAAAGAGCACAAAGTTGGCCTAAAACAATGTTAACCTTTTTCTTTCCTGCACGGTGAGTTTTATGCTTCGCAGCACAGAATCTCACCCATACCTTTCATACTGACAGTGTTCTTTTAACTCATCACAGTATGCAGTAAGAACTAGATGAGCTCAAATTGCAAAATTCAGATCTGGATTTCAAGCACCCCACCGTTCTGGGGTGGTTTTGGTTTGGCACATTACAATGAATGGGACCAGCTGTGAACTTTGGATGCAAGTTCAAAGTCCAAAATAATAGAAAAGTTTGGAGGGGTTTGGATCTAGAGTTTCAGTTTAGGTCTCTGAACTTAAATGCTCTATGTATTCGAGTCTGATTCTGTTCAGAAAATTATTGCTTCAACCTCCTTTGCTTCTGAGAGTTAATGTAATAAGGATGGTCTCTGAATCTTTATATTCCGAGACGGGGAAAATCCATTTCAGAATTTCCATGAAGCAAAATTACTTTTGGGAAAGAGCAATAGAGGACATGAGCCAAATTCTGACCAACTATTGTTGCTCACATCTGGATAAGGCACAGTCACTACCCTGGAGAATTGGAGGGTAGCAAATATTGTGGTTAGTTTTTAGGAAGCTGTTTTGGATTAAAACAGTTAAACTTACTTCAAGGAAAGGGAAAGAGGGAGAAACTATAATTTAAATGCTGAGATGCTCATAATAGAAACTAACCAACACAAGCTTCTTCAAAGGAAAGTCATTCCTTACTGTTCTATTAGACTTTTAAAACACCCGAAAAAGGAGAGTCACTAACATAATTGTCATGGATTTGTAATAAAGCCTTTTATAAAATCCCTCATGAGCAACTATTAAAGAAGCTATGCAATCAGTGGGTGAGAGGTAATATTCTCTCATGGACTAGGAACTGGCTAAGAGGCAGAACAGGGAGCAAGAATAAACAGCCAGTTTTCATCGTAGCAAAAAGTTAACAATGGGGTGCCACAAGGTTCCATGTGAGGGCAGGTGTTATTTAATATGTTTATTAATGATCTGAAAAAAGGGAACAGAAGTAAAATGGCAAAATTTGCAGATTACACAATTATTTATCTTAGTCAAGTCCAAAGAAGACTGTGAGAAACATCAAAGTCACCCATCAAAGATACAAAAATGGTTAACAGAAATGACAAATGATGTTCAGTGTTGATAAATGCAAAGTAGTGCACATTAGAAGGAATAGTTTGAACTATGTATGCACTTTACTGGATTCTAAATTAACTGTAGCAGGTCAGGATCAAGATCATCATTGTGGACAACTCAATGAAAACATATGTTCAATGTTCAATTGTGGTAAAAACAAATAATGAAAACCAACTGCCTAACAATATTAGGATACAGAAGGAATGGGTGGAAAATGATACTGAAAAGGTGATGATGATAAAACAAAAAAAATAAAAGGGAGCTCAGAGACAGGTGAATAAAATTGTTAGAGAAATGAAAACCTCTCCATGTAGAGAGATTGAAAATAGTGAGACTCTTTTGTATGTAGAGAAACTGGGAAATAAAAATGGGGTGTTCAGTTAAATTCAAAGGCTACTTATTTAAAATATATAAAAAGAGAAACTATTTGCCTTAAGCCATGGAGCTGATTGCCACATGATATGCGTGAGGCCAAGAGTTTAATCTGATATCAAAAAGGAATATATATATATATATATATATATATATACGAACTTCTAGAACTGCATTACATAGCATTAGGAAAATATGGGTATTGTTTATGACATAAATCAGGGCATAAGTCAACCTCTCAGGCTACATTTACACTATTGCACTAAGCCAAGGAAAGGTACACAGCTCCAGCTATGTGAATAATGTAGCTGGAGTCAGCATGCCTTAAGTCGACTACCTGCAGTGTGGCTGGAGACACTCTCCTGTTGATTTACCTTATTCTTCACATCTGGAGTAGAGTACCAGAGATGACTGGAGAGCAATCTGTGGTCAAGTTGGTGAGTCTTCACTAAATCAACCACCAGTGAATCCAGGTTGTAATTTAGATATAGCCTAATTGATGGGGTTTCGCAAAAAAATTCACCTGTTTGCAGTTTATTCTATAATTTTCTATTTTGGGGCATATTGTACTTTCTTCTGCAGCATCTAGGGCTGGCCACTATCAGAGACATGATACTAGTCCAGATACACTATTAACCTGATGCAGTATGGCAATTCTAATGTGCCACTGCAGAGAGTCAAAAACATGCATTGTTCTCTCATTTTATGAATTAGTGATGTCACCACCACCTATTGACATTTCTCCCCTCTATAGCTATTGGGCAAAATCTTACATTTTTCATTTAATTTTACTTTTAAATGCTTGTTTAATTATGGTTGACAGAAAAGAAGGGAACAGTTAAGACTATTTGGGGGATCCTCCAAAACTTTAAAAACCTTTACAATTATGGAGCTTCCTCCAGCCTGAAAGACTCCCAATGCACCCACTTTCAGATTCCTTTATCTTCCTTCCATATTCCCTTCTGTATTTCCCTCAAATTGGACTCTACCTCCCTGCTAATTCTCCACCACAGATATTTTGGTGATTGGACCACCAAATACCATCAGGCTGAGATGCCAAGGTTCGTACTGTACTCATCTACTGCAAGGAAGGCATTAAAACATGTTGCTATGTAAATGAGAAAACAAAATGGCTGGATGTCCTACAGCTATTTTGAAAAAATAAAATGAAAGGCAGTTTAAAAACATTATAAAGCAGTACAAACTGCTGACATGGATTATGTGACATTTAAACATACCATGTACATATTTTTATCATGTAAAATTATTTACATACTATCTATTGAAAATGTGCATTAACCATGGCATTCAAATTTTACTTTGTAATATATTTTATTTATTTTTCAGGATAGTTTACTGAGTTAGTCCCCAATCCTGCAAAAACATATACACAGGACTATCCACTTGCATAAGTCTTTACAGGCTCAGGAACTAAGAGGGCTGTGGGTCTTTTATATGGATTTTCATTTCTCCGATATTGTTCCACCTGGAGAGCAAATGGGGTTTGTCCAAATATAGGCTTCTGGGCTCCTGTGAGTAATTCTATTCCCTTCTTGTATTCTTTAAGTACTACCCAGGTCCATGGCTAGCTAGACAGGTGCTTCTCCATTTCTTATAGGCCTGTCCTGCTCCACTCTTCTAAGTTCAAGATGGAGATAGGTGGAAATAATAGAAAAACATTTCCTGATCACTAACACTGAAAGACACTGGGTAAAATACTTTCCTGCACAGGAGACCTAAGACAAACCTACACCCTATTCATGTCCGTGTAGATCTTGGAGTGCAGGACTGAATTTCACCCACTGAACACACATGTTCTAATATACAGGGAAAACAAGGAATGTATACAATGCTGTGAAAGGGTGGAATTAAAATCTATGAACTAAAATGTATTTTAAGGAGAAAATGTATGTTGTGATAATTCAAACAGTTGCGCTTTTTTGAAACATTGTTAATAATAATTGCATATTTGAGCACATTAGGGTACCCATGATTCAGTACCTTGTTACAACTCTGTACAGATGTACTGATGTTGGTCTATTGTCCATTGGAAGGTAATTTTTAAAGGATGAATATCTGCAATACACTCCATTACATCTGAATATGTTATTAAAACTAAAGAGAATGTCTGTCTTTGCCTGAAGCTTGTTTATAGGATCATAGAATACGAGGACTGGAAGGGACCTCGAGAGGTCATCGAGTCCAGTCCCCTGCCCTCATGGCAGGACCAAATACTGTCTAGACCATCCCTGATAGACATTGATCTAACCTACTCTTAAATATCTCCAGTGATGGAGATTCCATAACCTCCCTGGGCAATTTATTCCAGTGTTTGATTACTCTGACAGTTAGGAACTTTTTCCTAATGTCCAACCTAAACCTCCCTTGCTACAGTTTAAGCAAGCCCCTTGCTTCTCATTCTATCCTCAGAGGCCAAGATGAACAAGTTTTCTCCCTCCTCCTTATGACACCCTTTTAGATTCCTGAAAACTGCTATCATGTCCCCCCTCAATCTTCTCTTTTCTAAACTAAACAAACCCAATTCTTTCAGCCTTCCTTCAAAGGTCATGTTCTCTAGACCTTTAATCATTCTTGTTGCTCTTCTCTGGACCCTCTCCAATTTCTCCACATCTTTCTTGAAATGCGGTGCCCAGAACTGGAAACAATACTCCAACTGAGGCCTAACCAGTGCAGAGTAGAGCAGAACTATGACTTCTCGTGTCTCGCTCACAACACACATGTTAATGCATCCCAGAATCATGTTTGCTTTTTTTGCAACAGCATCACACTGCTGACTCATATTCAGCTTGTGGTCCACTATAACCCCTAGATCCCTTTCTGCCGTACTCCTTCCTAGACAGTCGCTTCCCATTCTGTATGTGTGAAACTGATTGTTCCTTCCTAAGTGGAGCACTTTGCATTTGTCCTTATTAAACTTCAGAGGTGTTGGTAATCCTCTTTCTATGAGGAAGAAGACTTTTTCCGAAAGAGCTTTCTCAGAAAAAGGCATGTGTGGACGGGGAACAGGGAGTTCTTTCGAAAGAAGAGGATAAAGCACAGGTGTCCTGGTGGCCACTCCGTCTATAGTAATCACAGCTTAAATGTGAGATAGTGTCCATTCAGTGTGGACGCTATCTTTGGAAAAAGCAGATTGCTTTTTCGATGCCCTTTTGTGCGTGGACACTCTCTTTATACTGATTCTAACTAGTTTTTTTCCTGCTTAGTCTCCTCAAAATTCACTATAAAATCTAGTGATAGGAAAGCCTCTTTAGGTCATATATGATAATGTAGGATTATACCCTATTGTGTTTGGACTAATCTAGCTTTATAAGACTTAATAATTTCCTTGGGAGACTCTTTTACTGTCAGGAAGATTTTCCAGCTATTCAGCCAAAAAAAGTCTTATTACTCCTACTTCTATTCCTTTTAGTATGTAAAATACTCTCTTGCCTTGGAGATTTTGATCAGCAGATGTTTGTAGACTGTTGTCACATTTCCCCAGATGTCACTCAGCCAAGATATTTACATATTTAATTTGTTTAAAATTAATCCCATTTTATCAACTCCCTAATCATTTTTATTGTTCTTCTCTGAACTCTTTCCACACTGTCCATACATTTCTGGCAAAAGGATGTTCAAAATTTGTTATTCCAGTTGAAAGGAAGCTGTATAAAGAGATTATGCTACCTAAAAGTTGCTCTGTCATAGTCACCGTGGCAGAAGGGAAGAAAGTCTTTATTACAGTGCATTCTGCCAGAAGTACCTCAGCAAACAAATTCATTTAAGATTCCTTAGTGACAGCTCTCTAGCCTAAAACATGATATAGTGGATACCCAAAATGTCACACTGTAAACTCAATTCTAATTTTCAGTCTGCTATCTACACTACTCTTTGTCAACATTGCTCCTTTCTGTGTTTCTCCCTCCCATTCAATATTTCTGTTTATTTTCCCTAAAATATAAAACTAGTTTGCAGTTCTCCAAATTAATCTCACTTTCTCTCCATGCCTCTAATCTCTCTTGATCTCTTTATATTAATTATCTGTCTCCACTGGAGTTCATGAATCTTTCAGGTTAACTGTACTCTTTTAACTTCTTCTTCTAGGCCAGGTATGGAGAACATTTTTTGGGTTGGGGGCCACTGACCCACAGAAAAACAAACAAAAAAACCCCCAAGCCCTCACTGACACGGCCCCTGATTGAGGAGAAAGATACTCCCCACGTTTCATTTGCTCCAGCCCCACAGTGGGGAAGCGGGGGGGGGGGGGGGCGAGGAGAGAGTGGCTGGAGCACCAACGTAAGCTCACCAATGATGCGGGAGGGTTCCTGAGCCTTGGGGGCTGGATCCAGGCAAGCTGGGGGGCCACATCCAGCCCCTGGGCCTGAGATTCCCCATCCCAGTTCTAGACCATTAATGAAGATCCTAAATAACACTTGGCTTAGCACACATCTCTATGGAATCCCCTTTATTCTTTCCCATAATTTATCAATATCCTATTTATCATATCTTTTATTTCTAATCCTTTATCTAGTTCTGAAGCTAGCATTAGTATCCAGCTCAACTGAATTAATCTGAGAATAAGATTTAATGAGATGCTGTAAATTACAAAACCCCAAGTATATTAGAACTAAATGCATATCATTGCATTTCATACACAGACCACGGACAGTTTTCTGTATATATAAATACATGGATTCATAAGCACAGTCTGTACATATATTTCATAATGATAATTAAGTATAGAACAGTATAAGCTTTCATAAAATACCTTATTTACCCTATTTTATAACACAATACTATTGTATAAAGCCAGGTGATTCTTTTACTTGTTCTTTGGGGTAGAAACATTGTTCTCCCCTTTTTGTGTTTGGCTCCAGATTGTCACACAGACAATGTAGAAATAACTCCCCCCCCCATAGCAAGTCCTTACAAAGGCTTACTTACCACTTCAGTCCTCAAAATTGAGCATAGGTAGGACTTAAAGTATGTATCAGCCTGTGCTGGCCTTCTGTACAGAGGTGAACATCATCTATCGTCCTTGTACACCCCCTTATCATTTCTTTAAAGAATATTGTGACATTCACTTGACATGATTTATTTTTATAAAGTGATGACACTTTCTTACTACCCTATTCTCTCCCACTCCTAATGTCCAACCATTTCATCCGTGGTAATACTTTTTATAATATTGGCATGTCAGCATTTATCCATTGCCACTGCTTAGTTATCACATATATCAGTTATCTCCTACTCTAGATGTAGGGAAATATCTCCCAGATGTCTCTGAGAAAATTCTGATTCTTTAACAGTAAATCCTGCATTTGCTGAGTTCCTCAGTTACTTAATATTCATATTAATATTGAGGAAAGAAGCCAATTAAACATTTTTACATAATAATCAAGAGGAAATGGCCTCAGTAAAACACATGGTATGATCTAAGTTCAGTTATAAGGAACAAAGGAGAAAGCAGGAGTTATTATTTTGAAATAACCAGCCCTTATTTCAAAATAAGGGGAATTATTTCATAATAACTTCCCAGTGTAGATCTGCCCTGACAGAGCGGAGTGATTGTTTTGAATAAGAAAGCTTGATCTTCTCTGATACAGTTCTTTCCTCGCTTAAAAAGAGATTTTGGATCATTGTGCTTAATGTTCAGTGACAATTTTTAAAAGCTAACAGGATATTGGGAATCATTAGGAAAGGAATAGATAATAAGATAGAAAATATCATATTTCCTATATAGAAAGTCATGGTATGCCCATGTCTTGAATACTGCATGCAGAGCTGGTATTGCCACCTTAAAAAAAAAAAGTTATTTGGATTTGGAAAAGGTACAGAGAAGGGCAGCAGAAATTATTAAGGGAAAGGAATAGCTTCCATATGAGGAGAGATTAAAAAGACTGGGACTTTTCAGTTTGGAAAGGAAAACACTAAAGGATTGGAGGATCTGTTAAAGGTCTATAAAGTCACAAATTGTGTGGAAAAATTGAATTAAGGAAATGCTATTTCCTCCTTCACCAACATAACACAAGAATGTTACCAAATGAAATTTATAGGCAGCAGATTTAAAGCAAACAAAATAAATTATTTCTTCATGGTCAATCTGTGGAACTCTGCCAGGGAATGGTGGAAAGGCCCGAACTATAACAAAGGTTTCCAATAAGAAAAAAAAAAGCAAGGAAGATAGGTTCATCAGTGGCTATTAGCGTGGATAGGCAGGGCTGGTGTCCCTAGTTTCTGTTTGCCAGAAGCTGGGAATGGGTGACAGGGGCTGGATGATTGCCTCTTCTGTTCATTCCTTCTGAGGCACCTGGCATTGGTCACTGTTGGGACACAGGATACTGGGCTAGATGGACTTTTGGTCTGACCTAGAATGGCCATTTTGATGTTCGTCTATGTAACTCAGATATAGCAGCTCTCTGCTGTAACCCATTAGACCCCACTTCCCTCTCAGAGCTGAGATAAGCCCAGAAGTCATGACAGGGTCTCTCTCTCTCTCTCTCCACACAGTTAGTAACAAAGTAAGAACATATATTAAAATGTTAAGCTGAACCAGAGTCCCTTAAGTGATTTGCCACAAGATGTCAGAATATGTTAGTATTAGAGCTGAATGGCTCTAATATTCATTTAATTTTCTTCCTTTTAGATAGGAAGTAGATATAATTCTCCTGTCAGCTAATTGCTAAGTTATCTGCCAAAAAACTAGAGTTTTCAAGTAATTGAGTAGTCTCTGGAAAGAGGTTATGTGTGTGTTGGGGAGGGCACATGGGATCAGTCCCTGTACTAAGTATGCTCAATAACATTGCTAAAGCTTCTGTCCTCACTTTGTCCTCCCGCCCATGTCCTCACGCTGTCCCCCTCACTATCCAGACATGCACAGATTGCCCTTCCCCCCCACCAAAATCTGAAATAGCATCCGTGGGTGGCAGTCTGGAGCCCTTTTCAATTGGTGGGCCCTTGGGCAATTGCGCACTTTTTCCCCATCCTAACTCTCCTCCCCCTATCAGTGACCCTGTTATAATTGGATCTGATAAAACTGCTATTTGGCTTCCCAAGTCTAAGATTTTCCTTGCAATGCACCCACTTTTTCTTATTGTTAAGTACTCACTTTACTAGCCCTGTGAATGAGTCAGGTGTGATAGCATAGTCTGACCAATGCTACACTTCAAAATGCTTTTGAAAAAATCCTAAAGGTCCAACTCGGCCCATTTTCTATGAACAAGGGTCTGGCAAAGTTCTCTGTAGATCACTGGATGTGTATTGCTGTTTATTTTGGTGAGTTAAATGCTGTTCCATCTTGCAAAAGAGATTTACAGGCTCACAAGTTTGGCCAACAGCTATTCTATGTGTGACTATAAATACTGCCAACAGCTCTTGCCATTAAAAACCCTGCACAGAATTGCTCATAATTTCCTTGGCAAATACCTATAGCTACTATGATATTCCTTTCTAACAGAGGCAAAACTGTAGCCATTTTAATGTTCGTATATGGCTCTAAATTGCGCTATGTCCTCTGCCTCGGCTACTACGCTGGCAACATTTCCTGAACTTTTCTTGTTTATTTCTTAAATGGAATATTTTTATTTGATATGCATACATGAATATTTTATTTTATCTGGTAACAGTCACTTTTGAATTTTATTTAATAAGCCATTGTAGGTGCCAGGCAACCATAAATGTTTCCATACAGCAGCTACTTTCCTTGAGTTCACCAGTAAAAGCACCACCAGATCACTTCTGCCATCTTAGAGAATCAAAGATATAGTTGAAATAACAGAGCTCATGAAAGCTTCTGCCCTAATACCCTACTACATTTTTTTTGTCTTTAAAGTGTCATCAGACTCCTTGGTTTTGTAGTAAATATAGTGGGACTGATTTTCTATTATTGTTATTAGTTATTTGCACTGCAGAAGTTTCATGATCCACTTGGGCTGGGCAGTATACATCTACATAAGAGATGGTCCCTGTCCTGCCGAGATTACATTTTAAAGATAGGATTTTCATATGTGCTCAGAAGTCATCCAAGTTTATTCCCATTGAACTCAGTGAAGAGTATTATGATAGTTAAGCCAAAGCTCAGTGTACTTGACAATCCCACCAGAAAAATATCAAGACAGAGTAGAGGAAAGAAAGTATTACTAAAAAAAATACAGAAGTAGCAGTTTCTTCTCTCTGCCCTCCTAATATTCTCCCCACTGCAAAAAAATCCTCCATTATATTTTATTCTGAGTTCACTTTCCCCCATGTAACAACCTGGTAATCCATTCTCTGCAGGAATGCCGGGGTATTGACTGTTTCTAAGCTATCCCTCTCTCACTCTCTACAGCCCCATCTCTGTGATAGAAATGAAGAACTAAAAGTTTGCTTTGCACGTGCTAATCATAATCTTGTGGCTTCTTGCCCGCAGGAGTAGGAATATATAAACAGCTTTTGGGATACCTGAGTACTCTTCCTTTTTGAATAAAACTGAAAAAACAAAAATATTAGAAACCTTGTTCCATTTCCATATGTCATCAGTTAAGAGGTTGAAATACTGGTCCCACTGAAGTAAATGGCAAACTTCCATTGCCTTTATGTCCCAGTATCTCTAAGAACTTACAGGAGGGCCCATATCTTCTTTCAGATATGCACTGTACAAGTTCTTTATTTGAAGGCCTTATTGCAGCTTCTTAATCAAATACAGCATGATTCTGCCATTTGCAGAAGATTGCAGTTTCTCAGATCTACATGCTGTGTGATATTTTTTTCACAATATGTTTGTGGGTTGGGTTAAAGTGTGGTGTTTAAAACCAATCATGTATTCCAAATCTGCTTTGTAAAAATGGTAGATGCACCCTGAGGCCATTACACAAATAAACTACAAGTAAGTTAGAAAGGAATACTTACCTTGTTAGTGGAGTACTCTAATCTGTGTAGTCAGTGTACAAACTGCCTGGCTATGTGAATTCTACATATCTTTCAGGTAAGTCATAAATTCAAATGCATAATCCATCACTCATGTGCATACAGTGGATTTTGGTTGTACTTTCAGATATTTTTATCTCCTTTGAACCAGATCTTTTAAGCCCAACTCATTTGTTTCAGTCTGGAATACTGCATAAAGCTCAGGGCACAATATGTCCCTGAAGATCAATCACACCAACCCACCATTTTTCTCATATGTCATAGATATAATATTGATTTCATTCACCATTTTGAATTTTGATTTGGAATAGTATGTGTCAAAAAATACAGAAGTACAGAAATTACTTACAAAATAGGTACACAACATTTGATGGCATGCAACATGTGAAATGGGAGATACTCCAGATTCTGCCTTTCAACTTGCATTGTATGCCATGAACTCCAAAGCTGATGCTTGGAATAACTTTCACAACAGAGATAGGCAGGCTAGTTGCCAAACATCAAGGCAAAATGTTACCTTTTGCATTGGGTAGTATATTTTGTAAATGGTCTATGTACATTTTGTGACTGTAATGGTTAGAGGAGGCTTATGAGAACGGCAACAATTTCACATTTTAAACCATAACTTGATCCCACGTATTATATAACAATTAAATGGTTTGGACCTGTTTTTCAACACAACATTCCTTACCCTCTCCTAATTTCATCCATATTTCTAGGCTGATTTATTTTATTATGGCAAGTAAATGATTAGGAATCCCATTCCTGAATGGATAGCGAGACCGAGGTTGAACATGAACTTCAGAGACATGGACATGAACATGTGGAGACAACTCTCTAATAATAATAATAATAATAATAATAATAATAAATAACTATTATTATTATTTTATTATTATTTATTATTTGACAGAGCTGCAGTTAAGGAAAACCCTAACCTCTGAAAATCAGAAAGATGATTTTTAGGAGTACTGTTGCACTAGCCCTGCTCTTCTCTACAGTGATTTCAGTTCAAGTGCCAAGATATTTCTGTGTGTTCTTTGTGTGTTGGTGTATAACTCCTGCTCACAAGAAATTAAATATGTAGGGATCAAATATCAGTTTGAGAGAATAGTGACAATTTCTTTCAATTAAATGTCTGACTTCCCATTTGTGTATATTTTCTGGCACTTGTTGGTGTGGTGGCTTAAATTCCCATCAGCAAGAATATCACTCTTTTCTCCATTGCCTATGCTGTTGTTTCAAATTTAGCTCCATGTAGCAGTTACAGATGCTTCCTGTATGAAAGAGCCTATGCAATGTACGTTTGTATAATAAAATATTATATACAGTAAAAACGTGGTTATCCATGGATCTTAGGATAGGGACACCTGTAACTGTTGACTAAGAAAGGGTTTGGATAATTGGATGACTAGCTCAGCAGATTCTGAAGACAACATACAGGCTCAGAAGATACTGAGTCAAACTTTCAAGTCTACTGAGATAGATCTTCAGTTGGCTGACTCACTCAGCAGGGCTTTGAGCTTTATGTGGTGAAAAAAAATGTGCATGCATAAAGACTTGTGCTTCAAGGTCTGTCTTGACAGTTAATTTACTGAATGAGCCAGGACACTATCACTCCATCCATGATAGTGAAATGCAGCAGGAATCTTCTGAGTGGTGATCAGGAGATGGAGAGGGAGGGTTAGTAGTAATTACCATTCACCAAATCTAATTTACCTGAAACCCTGAGGGGTATAACCCTATTTTAAATACCAGGCCATGTGGGAAAACTGATGTTTGGATAATCAATTGCTAGCTCTATATTTCCAGGGTGGTGACGCAGAAGAGGAGGAAAGGAAATAATTTTGACAATGAAGAATAAAAGACTAGTGGTGACCTAACAATCCTGGACAAGGCAGATGAATTGCCAGTTGGTGGCGTTTAAACCCTTGATTTATGCTGGTCTTTTTGGTAGAGTGGCTAACCAACAGGTAGCAGAGTACAAGCTTATTCATTGGAAACTTCATCTTATTTTTCAGTTGTATTTCACTCCCTTTTGTGATATTTTCATCCTTGTACTGAGTTTCAGATATGGACTAGGTTAGCTTCAGTTATCAATAACTTCAGAATGAAAACATTCCAGGGATGTTATAAATATCCCCAATCCAATCATTACAAATTTAGAAGATTCAGAGCTTAGGTTACATTTAAAAGAATTTCAAACATAACAACATGGGAATGCATTGTAAAAGTACCCAAAAACCCTTAACTTGTTCCTGCAGTGATGCCATAAAATAAGCATATAATTACGATAAATGTGCAATAGTGCTTATAGTCTCAGATTTAATTCAAACTGGACTTTAAAGACAGATTAAAGGTTTGTTTTGTCAGGGCGTGTACACTGTGTCACGGTGTCAGTACAGGGCAGAATTAAGGGTCTTTGGGTGTCTTAACTCTGAATTCCCATGCTTCTATGAGACAATTGAGGAGAGAAGGTCAGGAAAGTATGACAGTCCGTAGGAAGAAATGAGGTATAGGTGGGATGGAACAGATGGGAAGGAGGAGAGATGCAGAAGAAGATGGAAAGCCAATACAGAGATGTGCTCAGTAGATAGTCTTGTTTGCATTGTTTCGGTAACACTGGATGGAAGAAGTGAGACAGTTACAGTAGTGAGACCTGATTGAATTTTGATTAGCAGTTATCAAAAGTAAGTCAAATAAATAAATAAAGGAAGGAAGGAAGTAGATCAATTTTTATGTGGTTAGGGCCAAATTCTGTCTTTGGAAATGCATATATTCCATTTATCAGTGGCAGCAGACCTGCATCTTAGGGCAGAATTTGGCTAATTTTGTGATCGGCATCACGTGTATAAATCTTGTGTATCTGTAGGAGTCCCAATGTAGACATTTTTACAGGTGCAGTATTTTAATATTATTTTAGATCTAGTCTATGCATGAAATCTCTCATTTATATATATATATATATATATATATATATATATATATATATATTTTCAGTTTCTGCTCTTTGTTAGAAAAATAATCAAAACTACAGATTTTATGAGCTTTCAATATCCAATTTTATTTACCTCTCAAAATGTAACTGACTTGCTTTGTGATTGCTTTGCTAAGGGAAATAATGTATTGTAATAAATTTGTTGTGAGCAATTTAAAATGTCAAGGACACTTTTGTTATTTAATCAGCAGCAGGGTTTTTTTGTAGGGGATTTTGATGCTTTTCTATGTGTGTGTGTACATATGTATGTATGTATTTTAAAAGATTTTCTAATGTTGAAGTAAAGCTATTAAATGACTTATTTCTATGAGAATTCTGGTCCAGCATACTGTAATATAGTACAGACTTGTTATTGTATTTTTTTAACTAGTTCAGACTCAACAAGTCTTTAGGGAGCAAGAGAGTTACATATCAATGACTGTATTTCTGCTACTGTACTTTATTATAAAGCTATTTTCTTTATAATTTTTCCTGTGGTAAGATATGACACAGGCAGATGTTTACTTGATTATCTTGATTATTGACAGGGAAAGTTCTTTGAAGTTACTAAATATTTGTTTGCAATAATAATGGCATTTGAGTGTATAGTTCAGTTAGGATTTCTTGGTAACAAAATATAGAAAGAGGCAAATTGTTCCTATGTGTACATTAATTTGATAAAATGAGCTTTTTACATTTTTATTTCTGGAACTACATGTGGATTCTGTAGATACTTAGGCCAATCTTCACTGTCAGTTGAGTTTATTTAAAGAGCTTTTCTAGTCACCTTTGAACCAAAATGATTTCTCCAGATGTACAGAAGTGAACAATGTAAAAATCTTGCTGCTTCAGCAGAACAGGATCCAGCTGGCCGGGAACTGGATCTACAAGTCATTGGTTACAGCTGTGTTTCGATTTATGTGATGGTTGAAAAAATAAATTACCAGATTAAATGGTTAGAAAGAGGACTCTTTGTTTAGCCTTTGTGTGGGGACTGAAAGTGTTTATGGTGCTGTTTTCTACACAGCCTTTGCAAAGTAAGCTGGACAAACAGACTTATTTAAAACTCCTCAGAAATGTTGCACATTCAGCTTTATACCATCACAGAAGAGACTGTATGTTTTTGTGTAACACTGTTAACCAGCAACTGTTGTAAAGGTCTGTGGCCTCTGATGGTGGCAGTCTCATTTCTGTCTTTTATACAGTATTATGAGCTTTTGTGGGTAAAACCCACTTAATCAGATGATGCCCACAAAAGCTCATGATATTATCTATATATTTGTTAGTCGTGCCACTGGGCTATTCATTGTTTTTAAAGTTACAGACTAACATGGCTACTCCTCTGAGATTTTCTGTCTTTCAGGAATTGTAGTTTTTATCATTAGAAGATAGTGTTCTTTAGCTTAATAGTTAAATGCTTTAAAATGTGTCTCTTAGCATGCATACAAATACATGCAGGCCTCTGTCAAATCCATAAATTTTTAATAGGTTTATTATTGCAGCTTTGTAGATCACTTACCTTTCACTTTGCATAATAATGTTCATGCAATTATAAATCTGGCACACAGCAATTTAGAGTGATTAAGTATTTCTTTTAGCATTCTATCAATTTCTATGAATATGCTCCTCAATGCGTGTGTGTGTGTGTGTGTGTGTGTGTGTGTGTATTATATATATATATATATAGTTGTGAGCTTTTTGTGGGCAAAACCCACTTCTTCCGATGAGCAGAGATCTGAGGAAGTGGGTTTTGCCCATGAAAGTTCATGATCCTATCTATATATTTTTGGTTAGTCTCTAAGGTACCACAGAACTACTCGTTGTTTTTAAAGTTACAGACTAAGAGGGCTGCCCATCTGAGACTATCAAAGGTATTGTGAGTTGAGGGTGCTTAGCCCTTCACATGATTGGACGTTACATTCTGGAAGCAAAATCCTGACCCCACTAAACTAAATGGGTGTTTTATCATTGACTTGAATGATGACAGGCTTTTACCTTTGGAGTCAGAGTCTGCTGGCTTTTACTTAGATTAACTAATACCATATCCCACAAGCAATTCCACTGAAATAAATGGAACTGATTGTGGAGTTAGTGCTACTCTGTGTGAGTAAGAGTATTAGCATCTGGCCAATAATAATAGTTAATTATAATAAATTCAAAGCCTGCATCTCAAGACCAGATAAACTTATGAAAAGGTCAATAACGTTCAACTTTCAGAGGTGAAAACACAGGTAAGTAACTGTAAGATTTGTAAAGCTTTAGTCAGGATATGGTAAAGTAGTTTGCAAACCCAGAGACATTTTCAGTGCTTTGTATCTGTGTGTTCAGCAAGATTTTTTTAGCAATAATTTTAGGCAGACAATTTAGTTTCATTTTACAATTATAAAGCTGTCAGTGTTCATGGATTGATATCCGTTACATTGTATCTATTAAGGCATATTTCTCAACAAATGCAAAGATAAATGTGGACGATGATGGTTGTAATTATGTCATAATTGTTATTCCATCAAGATTTAATTACTTTCCTAAATACATTTTGCACAAATCTTTTTCTAAGAGCTGTCTATATTCTTTATGAAATCCTACACAATCTGACAGCAATGAGAACTAAATACCAGAACAAGAGTTCTGTTCCAAGTTAAAAATGAAATCAAACAAGCTGGCCAAGTTCCATCATAAACCACCCTCAGAAATACCAGAAGCACACTTAAAATGTTTTTAATAGAGTATTTCCCCCGGCCCTTCCCCATTTTCTTGTCCCCCAGCAGCATTTTACATTAAGAACCATGCGACAGAAAGTCGTGGTGATGCAGAATAAATAACCATAATGTATCAAAAGCAGACAAAGGTGTGATTGATCTGTCTGGAATTGGCAGACTCTTTCGCTGCATCAAGCTGTTTCTTTGATCAATGAAGGTATAGCCTCTGACCCTTAAAAAATCAATGCAATTGATTGAAAAAGAAGAGACAGAGCTCTGAGAATGCAAGATAGACTTTAACCTTCACTGTCGAGAAAGTTTTAAATATTATTTTTGCATACATTTAATACCTATAATTTCATATTTTATTTGTTAAAAGATATTTTTCTTCACCCCAGTTTTGGAAACTCCTGATACAAAGTTCTAGAACTAGTGCCACTTATTGGGAACATATGTCACAAAGGCATATCCTTTAAACAATATTGTTCATGAAAGATACACACTGCTGTGCGTTAGATTTTCTTGTATAAATTCTAGGCCTGATCCTGAGCAAACATCCATGCAGATAGTACAGTTAATTTCATTGGGACTGCAGCCTACGTAAAGTTGTTCAAGTATGTTGCAGGATCAGGCCCACTACATGTTGCAAATACAGAATGAAATTCCGGGATGGGAAAGTAAGAGCTCTGGTCAAAAATACCATATTTAAAATACCATATTTCCTGAACATCTGTCAATAGATAAAAAAATATAGCTATACAGGAAATAAAGAGAAGAGAAATTTCAGAAAATATTTTTAGCTACTATTTTAAGAATATATAGATCTCTGGGTCTTCCACTGTATACTCAAATAAAACCTATCAAAAACTCTAAACTCAAACTTTGTGCCCCAATAATCATGCATTTTATTTACATTCTGTATTTGGTTTTACTTCCAGGCTGTTTCTTCAGATTAAACTAAAGCAATTATAATATTATTTTAATTAATTAAATCAGACTATAATATGCTTTTTAATAGAGAAAACAAACTCACTCAGTGTTTCATGCTTTTGGACTTCTTGGAAATGAATAGGTGTGTGAGGGGTGTATATGTATGTGTCCATGTATCACTGGTTCTTTTGTTTCACAAATAATTAAAAACAACAGGTTTTTTTAATTGACAATATCCATAAAACCAATTAAATTTAATATGAATGCATATACTTTCAAAGTAATTAAGACTGCAATAATTTGTGCTGTCATGTGGATTAATTTTAATTACAGACAGGTAAACTGAAAAGTCAGCAAAAAGAGGTAAAATAATATTTTTTAAGTATGAAGAATTCTTGCAAATTGCATAGAAAAAGTTGGGAGGTCACTATTTCTGTGTATATTACTATGTGATTTTTTTTAAAAAATTCAGCTTCTGTTTGTACAGCTTCACTTTATTCAATTAAAATAAAACACATTATGCTTAAATGGGAATTCCCACTACAGTTAGGGAAAAACATTGTCAGTAAAAACAATATTAAGGGTGAGCTGGGGAGGGTTGAATCAAAGAACCAACAGGATTTTATATTTCCAGTTCATCTGGAATTTTTCTGAACTCCCTGCCCACTTGCTGTTCAACAGGAAGAGATTTCATGAACAGCCATACAAAGGTATGCTATATTGGTCACGCTCAGTCTCACTCTTAAACACTCTCACAAACAAGACTGTGAAAGAGATACACTCTGAGGCTAATTCATAAGCCTCCACTTATTTGTACTGCTATGAAACCACTCTGGTTGTTTTTCATGTATATCCCTCTTGGAGCCCACACAGATTATAAGAATTGAAACCTAGACACTGTAATCACACATTTGATATCACACACATTTCCTCTTCCTTTTTTAGGAAGATACAGTCAAATTCCCCTCCAATAGTATCTCTTTCTTCTTGTCATCCCACCACTTCTTTCTTTAACATTGTGAGTGTAACTACACATAGTGCACACACAGAAAAATTTCCTTTCGTCTCATTATCAAATGCCTCCCTCCACTCCAAAATAGGTATCTCATACTTGAAGGTACTTTGATATCTACTATCCATGTTCAGCTTCTCTGCCTCCTCCCCATAAGCAATAGTTGTTATGGCACGTTTTTTGGGGGGGTTTTTAATTGTGGTGTCTGCAATAATGGCTGCTGCTCGCATTTTGCTCTCTAAGTACAGACAGCATCATTCCATTGAGGATGTGAATGCTGTCCCCTTGTGGATGAAGCTCGCAGTCTATAGTGCTGCTTGTGTTTTACTGTAAAGTAAAGCTGAGCAGCATCTGTGCGCCCTTCCTCTGTTGAATTTGGTGCAGAAGGCATCACATTCTTTTTTATCTCTAAAGGACAGTAGTCAGCTTCTTTCTATGTCTGGTGCCATTGTCAAAAGAGCCCATCCCTGAAAGGATGTGAACCTGAAGACTCCCTCCCACCCAGACATTAGTGGGCGTGTTGTCTGCATGTCTAAATCAAGGTAGAAACAAAGTAATTTCTTGCTGAAGACAAAGTCCCTTGGATCCCCATCAAAAGGCAACTGTGCTAAGCACTGAATCATTTTCTAGGATAAATCTGACTTAAGAAAACAGGCATTTTTCCTCACTTCTACAAATGAAAACAAGTTGAATCACTAAATCAGACAACTGAACCCCAATAACAATATGCCTTGTATAATGATACTACAGAATGTTTCCTTCAAAAGACATGGTCTGAGTTACAAGGCATATGTAAAGAGGGCCATTCCCCAGCTCCTTCAGGTACTCCCCCCATAACAGCTTCCCTCGACTTCCCTGCCTTCCTTTTGTATTAAGATAGACACTGAGTGCTGCTATCCTGTTCTCATGCCTCACCCCTATTGTCCCATCCATCTCCAAAATACAGCGAGCACCCACACGTGTTCTATTTAACTATGTCAGCACCCTGATACACAGAGTGTTTTTCTGTCAGATGACACTCACAGAGCTGTGTGCTGCACATCCTGCTTCTTCAAGTGAAAGCAGAGCTTCTGTTAAAAGATGTGGTTCTGGGTGGAAAGCAAGACAGTGCATACGAAGATGAATGTTAGAGTGAATGTAATGGGGATTATTTTATTATTTTGAATGTGCTGGTGGAAGAATCCAGAGCTCTGGGACTACAGTAGCTATACAGCAGCATTAATTTTGATATTTTGACCCCCATCCCTACACCCAACATGATAAAACTTGAACAAGAAAGATATACGGTTTTTGCTAAGATATTTTCCATATAAAGTTTCTGATCTTTTCAGAGCTTGCACAAAGAAAAACTCGTTACATTAGTGGAATTTTGTCTGTAAGTAGGAAATATTAATCATAACATGAGGGCTAAAAAACTGCTTCAGTGCCTGAGACTGACAGCTCTGAGTTTCTGCTGTTGCATATGGGAGAAAACTGTGGATGCAAAATGTAAGAAGACAAGGGCGATTGTTTGAAAAGCAAATATGTATTTAAAGGTATCTTGAAATAAAAACTTTTAAACAGGTATTCATGAACTAAAAATGGTTTATCCTAGGAGGTTCCTTCACCAGAAATATATGATCCCAAACAAGGTTGTACGGGAAAGAGTTCTATAATATTGGATTAGTAATGAGGAGTGAACAGCTCCAGTCTAATTCAGCTAGTTCTGTCATATTTGTAATCACCTAGGAAACAGCTGAGTTGAATGTTAATTAAAAAGCGTTCTTTGATCCACCCAGCCACTCCCAGAGGCATAATAGTAATCATATATGGCAAATACATAATGGCATGTTTAAAAGAATGCATCTAACCTTGCCATATTCATACTCAAAAACATTTTTTGCTGCCTTGACTCCTGCTCCCATATTATTTAAAGCCTAGGGGAAAAAAGCTAAGTTAAACTTTGATGGTCTATCTGGAAGGAAGGGTGACAGGAAGCATAAATTCCTCTTCAAGGCTATATAAGGGTTAATGATTAGAAGGGTGGAATCAGGAAAGACCTTAAGCCCAGATGTATGACAGTGGTAATTGAGCTGATTGACTACGACATCTCGTTTCAGACTACTATTGATTTAATTTAGTCTGTGTTCCCATTAGTCCCCAAGGTGCTCCCCAGTGAAGCCTCAGCACTTGAACCTGGATATTCTTCCTACTCACTGTCCAGACATACTTTTACAAAATGTGCAGCCATTTCAAATTTTGACTCATCCTCATGGTTTTACTCTAAAGTTTCTAATTTCAGTAGGTTCATGTTTTTTTAATCATTGAGAAGAAAGAGGCAGAGAGAGGGAGATGGCATCAGTGGTGGTGGTGGGGAAGATGTGGCTAATATCTGCACTTGTTGTTTTGGAACTGCTGATCTAGAAAAGGCTTCCTTTTTGAGGTAGTCCACAAAGCTGGGACAGCAGGAGGCAGTTTGCTCCACATGAACGTTCAATTATTTTAAAAGTAGCCTTTTTCCATGTGTGATAGCCGTAGCAAGGTCACAACATTAATTTATCCAGGGTATTGTGTGGATAACTATACAGGATAAAAGTATAAAGGGTGATGATGCAGGAGCAGCAAAAAATGAATGGGGCTGAGCAAAATGAGAATAAGAGGGGATGACCAATCTAATGTATGGACAGCAATAAGAACCTGGCATCTCTCACAGATTATTGATGGCAATACATATTTTAAACCATGCTGTGAATGTGTTAATTTTCTTTATACCTCAATAAATGCTAAACTGAATGCTGTAATACTGTATTTTTTCAGTTTCCCAAATCTGATTTCAGTCTGATTTCAGTCTCGGCATTTTCTTGCTCGCTTTCTCTGTCCGTGGGTGTATACCTCCGTTTTGAGATTACAGACTTAACTGTTTCCTAATTTTCTACTTTTTCTTTATTACTAATCGGTATGATGACTGGCCATGGTGTAAAAGCTGGGTTTAGGATTCATACCATGATTTTTTTGTTTTCTGTAGTGTAGGTGTTTGTAGTATTTTCTCTGGCACTTTTTTGCGAATGGATGCCCTTCACATTTGCTGCCACAGTTGTGTTGCCAAATTGTTACCTTTGTTAGTACTGCAGTGTTGCACTGCATGTTGGGATCTGTCTGTGCGGGATAAGCTGAACATTTCTACAGCACCAGACAGCTTTTAGAATTGGCTTGAGAATTGTGTGCTACCCATCCCTCGTTTGTAAATAATTTTTATACTACAAATCACTGAGTTAGTGGTATTGTCAGGTAAAATAGTTGCTCACGTAAAAGGGGAATGCTTGCAAGTTTATTGTGTGGTATGTTATGAAAGCACCTTGTTTTAAGAACAAAGGAACAAGGTAAAAGACACACAGAGTAACTATGCTTTATGGATTTTCATAGTCTATAATACAAATGTACCTGAATTTCAGCTAACAAAGCTCTGTTGTATACAATGTGTATAACTTATAGATATCTTGCAAATGTTTAAGACATACATTACACTGTGTACTATATATTGATAGATGTCTAGATAGACTAGACACAATATATAGGTCAGTATATATGCATTACGAGGTACTCACATGCTTGCCCAGTATTCTGTACATTGAGTAGTATATATTTCTACTGTTCTCTGTCTTTCTGTCTGTCTCTTTCTTTGTCTCACACGAACACGTGCTAATTTTTATAAGGAGGTCTAAAATAAAGAATGACTAATATCTTGTGAGGTATTGATTTAAATCCAGCAATTTATTATTTCAACACCGTATTAGTGATTCAGATCTTGGCAATGATTTGGCTAAAAATAATATAATTCCTACCAAGTGAGAACACATCTAGTTAAAAAAAACCAATCAGTTGGATTCACATTCAAATTTGTAAATTTCATTTTGATTAGTCAACAAAAATAGGAGAAATTTCTGGATCCCAGCAGCTTTTGAGAGTTGATCTGTCCTTTTGCACCAATATTTATTCAAGCAAGGGAAAAATGAAGAAGGCGTAGAATAAACTCTAAGACTGCTAAAGAATTGCTGGCATTATTTCTCCCTACATCACGTGTGAGCCTGGGCTGCCTGCTATTCCTGAGGCAGAGGATCGAGGATGAAAGTCTGTGTGTCAGAGCCTGTTTTCACAACTGCATTTGGAGATCTGTCTTATTGATTAGGAGAAAAAGGGGGAGGGAATAAGAGTGTGAGGTGAGGGGAGGACCGACTGACTACTGGCTTATTGCAGCTCAAGACATTTTCTTCCGGAAAGATGTCAAACAACTGAGACACAGCAACAGAGGAAGTAGAAAGGTGGAAAAATAAGAAGAGGGACCCTTTGGAAGAAATGAAGGCATTTCTTATGAGAGCCTTGAGGCTTTTTTTTTCTCCTTCCAACATCTGACCTGCAAGGGCTAGAGTGACAGCGTCATGCAAATGCTGCAGTCCAGCAGGTCTGAGAGAGGGTGGATGCTAGACAGTGAGTTAATGTTAATGATGAGTGCAGTGAAAATACCAGCCGATACCACCCCCTCCACACACAACTGCTCTGAGTCAGCATCCGCTGCTTTGCCTTGCCTTTCTCTGTGTGTCTGTGTGTATGCGCATGTGTGTCTGTGTGTGTGTGTGTGTCTGTGTGGCTGTGTGCATGTGCATGGAAGGTAAAAGCGAGTCAGTCAGTGAGAAGCAAAGGTACGTTTGAGAGCAACTAAAATCTGACTGATTTCCATCTTCAGAGCATCAGATGTATTCCCTAAGGAGGATGGGTCTATGTGATGGGGGTGGTGTAATTATGTTAATGTCATATTTATAGAGGGGAGAGATTTTTCATTCTAATTATTGGTTTGAAAGCCGTGGTCAAAAATTGCTTGGAAAACCATGCTCAGTTTTTTTAAAAAGGCATGGAATGAAATCTAGGGAATGCTTGGATTTTTTTTTTGTTTCATAATTAGTTAATGTCTAAGGCATAACTGATTGAATAGTGCATACCAAATGACAAAGAAAAACTCCAATATAATGTTGCATTATATCACTGACCAAAGTATTTAAAGTAATCCAAGATGTATTGAAACATTTGGAGAGATGGGCAAGGGGATAGTAAGGCAATTAGCAAATATTTTCTTCAGTATAGCTTTCTGTACAGCTTGCTTGTAAATGAATGATAAACCTGTTCTACTACCATATATTCTAATTCTTTTTCCCCCCTTCTCTTTTTTTCCCTTTAAAGCTGAACCGCTTCCTGAAGAGCACTGAATTTTCTATACCAGATTCTACTTCAGTGGCCAGGACCTTCATGGCCACTGAATCTTGCTCTGGGTTCTGAAAAAAAGCATCGTCGATCCATCCCTAAAGTAGAAATGTTCTGTTCCATCCCGCAAGCAAGGCTAAAGATTGGAGGAGAATGAATGTGAAGCTAATTCAGGATCGTGGTCGTGCCATTAAAAGTTTTCAGCTTCAGAACAAAATGATTTGGGAAATATCCATTTTCTTGCTGTATCAACAATGTTTAAAAGTTATAGGTGGTTCAAGTGACTTGACTCGAATGATGACAGTCTCTGCATGTCAATAATTTCTACAATTTATGGAGTGAAAATAGTTCTGAGGTTGGAAAAGAAGAAGCTGTTAATATCAGCCTATAATTGGGATTAAATGTTGAATATGGGGAAGAGGCAAAAAGTAAATAGATGCCCACAGGTTATCCTTGCACTGATGATGGGTTTACAGTACTGTATATACTAGGGCCCACCTTCCTGTGGGATTAAAGGTATAATGAGGAAATATTTCAATTAGAATCCCATTAACAAGCATGTAATGCTTCTTTAAGGCATTAGAGGAAATAGAATAAAACATTTACTATACAAAACTGTTGCAAAAAGACTTTAACCCCTTAATAGACTTATCCTTTGGATGTGTTTTACCATGGCCAGTCACGAATCAGCATAGTAAACATTTTATTTGTACTACTTTTTTCCTAATTTGTGGAATCAGTTCTAGGAAGTATCTTGATCAATCATGTTATTATTATTTTGAATGTATGTGTGCATATTGCCTACTTATTTGATCTTTCCAACCCTTACTTGAAAAGGTGTTTTTAATACAACAGCAACAAAAGTTTTACTGAATATAATCTTGACAACTAAGTGATTCAGATTATGTGAAGAGGAATTCTACTGGATCATATTGGACTTTTCCTAGTCCCTGAGACCCTAACTTGTGAGGTTTTTTAGCAACAATCACAAGTCAGGCTCTTGGGACCTAGGCGGAGGGGAACCAGCAGCTTTGGACTTTATTGATTGTGTATCTGCAGTATTAACAGAACCAAAAGAGATTTTCCTATTTAGGGGAAAATATTTATTACTGATGTTAAGCCCTAGTATTATGCTACAAAAAATTGCTGCTAAGTATTTATAAAGATTCTGCATAATTTGTATGTTTGGAAACCTATATCGTAGCAGATAACATGTAACATTTAGAATTAAAATTTAAAATGTATGGTAGATGTCTGTATAAAAGTCAAGTACTGATGGATAAATGCCCTGTTTTCACCCATAATTTTTCTGTTGTGGGTGCTTCTGATGGAAAATCAAAACAGAACACATTTCCAAATGTATTGCGTTTTAAAAATTACAAATAATACATTGATCTGTGAGGCCTAGAAAATACATTCATACTGTTATCTTTGGAGTAATAATCTGAACATGGAAGAAAACTGTTGCTTCTCTTTTCCTGTAAGGCAATGCAGAGATTCCTTTGTAGCTGTCACCATTTCTCTTAGTCTTTATAATAATACAAAAAAAATTATTTCATTTGGTGTATTAGCTGCTCTGTAAAAGAAGAAAGCTGGAGTCAAATTCATAATGATGTGTTGAAGTCTCTCTGCACGTAGAACTATATACCCTTTCATGTACTTACTGTATTGCAGCAGAGAAGCTAGGATATCAGGAATTTGACTCAAACTTTAGTTTCTTCCTTACTTTTTACTTTTTTTTTCACTTATAAAAACAGACTAACTGTTGTATTGCCTCTATATGCTGAACACTTCAGTGACTTCAACATGAGATTTACCAGGACACAGCTACTTTACAGCGTCTATCACTCCTAAACTGCTGAACCAGAATACAGAGAATTTGACTGTATTTCTTAATATTTTATTTGTAATTTTGTCTCAATAACTTTTTTTTTCAGTTCCCTGTATCTAACCCAAGATGGTGCAACATCCTGTTAATACTGCACTGGTGTCAGACTTTACTGATTGAAACAAAGGCTTGTCTTAAGAAAAACATCTAAACAATTCAGTCATTTTGAAACTGATATTTTGGCTCTACTTTATTTTTTCCACATACGTGGCAGGAATTGTGATTTATTATAATATTACAATTAAAATAAATTACTCTTAAATATTAGAATAAATCAAGTTTTTATTTCTTCTATTTTCTTACAAAACAGACCACTCACTGTATAGTTTCAGTTAAGTCACTAAAACTACAGTTAAAGTTTTACGTTAAAAGAATCGCAGAAAAAATTCTTACACATCCCAAAGATGACACAGTTCCTAATAAAGATTATTTTTTTCTTCTTAAAACCATCAATCTTGCATGCTGAGAACACTCAACAGTTACATGGAAACACTCGATTCATCCTAGAAGTGCTCATAATTATTTTTTTTAAGTGGATTGTCCTATCTTGGTTTCTGTTTATGTAATCAGAGAGGAGTAGATCTAAATCTGAGTACACAAAAACAAAATATCAAACCAGGGTGATGTACTGATGAGACACTTTGGTAGCAATTCACTTTCTTATACATCATAGATTCTCTGACTTGTTTTAAAAACAACATTAAGGTGTTGATTAAGTGAACATATGTTCTGCCCTGATAAACTATATAGTGAGATCTAAATATATTGTGTGTGGTATAGACATACTGATAGACAGTAACTATAGTATTTAGAATAGCCATAATAGGTTCCAAAGTACAAACCCTAATTATGCTTCATGTATCAGATACATAATATGTATGTATATGTATACATTAGGGATCTGTAGTACATTTATATATAATCACAAATTTTAATCTGATTAGTTCTCATCTAATTTGTTCATATCTGTGATTCAGTTTATTATTAGGTGTAAAAAAAAAGTACATTAGACCCTGCATTTTTCATCTGTCTTAATCATGAAATAATAATACAAAAATTCCAAATATTTTCTATAAAGCAAGGAGTGATGATCAAATGAATCCAGAAAATAATCCTGTGTGGCTTGTTTTTTTATACCAACAACATGAATCCAGTAAAGAGGGCTGAATATTGGCTATGCATCAATGCTTAAACTCTTATGGTATAAAGATTATTCTATAGCCACCCTATTCACCACTTTCCTTTGGAAATGGGAGAAAAAGTTGGAGCCCACTAAGATATATATATATATATATATATATATATATATATATATATAAACAAACTCCCATTGTGGTCAGTGAGACTTTTTGCCCATGTCTGGACTTCATGATCAAGCCCAGAGCCGCGTATACAATGATACAATGATGTAGATTTATTATTTCTATTTATTAGCTGGTGGGCAGCAAACAGATCTTTTGTTCTTATAATCTATATCTATATCATCTATATCTTGTGTTTATTCATGTATCTGTTACCTTTTCTGCTGCAATATAATATTTTATAAATGCTGTATAATATGTGAATTTAGGTAATCAGCTCATGCTACAGCTTTAAAAAAAACCCTTTAGCAACGGAGAGAGAGAGAGAAAACGATGTGTGATGCATACAAAAAAGGAGTGATATTAACAATTCGATGAATTCCTAGTTGGTAGACCAGACTGAGCCAGACGCATATATTAACGGCTGTCTGCTGCTGATGTGAGCCCGCTCAATGCGGTGGAAATGAAAGATCACCTAGCCCCTGACACCAGCTTATTTGTACGTTTTAATTTTGAAAAGGAAAATCACTGTTTTACATAAACATCTTAACCCCTGCATGATTTTCCTCCTTCCTCCCCTTCTCCCCTTCATATTGTTTGCTAATTTACTGTCAACTTTAAGTGCTGTTTAGCTAGAATACAACAAAAACACCAGTGAAAAAGCAAGTGGAAGTATTAGCTTCCCTTTTGTCTGCCATGCATAATTGTGTTATTATCATGATAATCATATATTTTAACTTTTAATTTTCATGAGGGACACACATGTTTTCCAGAATGTCATTTTAAAGCATTTTCAGTTTCAACAAGGATAATACTTATCACTTTATATAAAAAATATAATATGTTTATGGCTCGTGCCAAGTATGATTTGGTCATACTCTTGAAAGTCCTTAATACCTTTAAAGACATAGTATTCAATCTACCAGTCAGGAGTCCTTGCCAAAACCTATACAAATTGACATCTATTAATATTTTGTCTAGAAGAATGCTACATGAGTCTGAGAAATTGCAATCTAAGTTAATTACTGTTGGAATTGTAGGAAAGGATAGTTTACCTTAAACTGTATCACAAGAATCTGCCATTATTACATTTCAGGGCATATTCCTCTTCATCTGATGATATATATATATCAATGAAGTTTGACAGAAGATATTATCCATTTACATGGGTAATGAAAATCGGCAACTCAATGGTTTACTAACTCACAGCTTTTTTCACCACTTTAACATGCAATGCAGCAAAAATGTGTATGGGCAGTAAATGCAGCCATCATTTTGATTTGTCCATTTGATGACTATGCTCTGTTCCTGACTGCAGATTTAATTTAGCACTGACATTCAGCTATTTCCATCTGCAACACAGAAAAGAGACCAACTTTTCAAATTCAATGCTATCTATAAAACCACTTGACATTACAAATATTAGAAAAAAAGCAAATTTACAGTCAAATGGTAGGATCCCATAAACAATTGTCAACTAAATTGTATCACTCAAACACCAAATAAATATTGGGACTACATTAATTTTCAGATGTAAGTTCATTTAAAGTCCCATTGTCTGAACAAGGCATCTGTGGGAGACAATCTCTTGGTAATATCTTTCATCATTCGTTACTTACAATGAGGAATACCTTCAGTTTTCATTGAGTGCTGCATCTTTCCAGTTCTCTCTAATATTAGGTTCATCTTCATCAGATTAACTAAATTAATCTAGTAATACTAAATTGTATGTAAGGCTACTTTTTATTTACAGGAATCTGATAAATGGTGAGATATTGAGGCAATCGAGATTCAGCGAATGTAAGATTCCTTAAATCAACATTGACAAAACTGTATTATGTGTATAAGAATTATTAACCTGATATAAGTAGGATTTAAAATTCATCATGGAATCTTCTAGCTGATTATGCAGTGACATTACTCTCATAGGCTTTCAGCATTGTCATGTTTATTCTTGTCCCTGTTTATTTCAAAATTAAGGATTAGTTTGTAATTGTGTGATAAAGTAGGCGCAGTAATGATGGCTATAACAATACAAGTATCCTGGAGGGGAGGGGGGAAGCAGACTTTGGTTTTACCTCTGCCCATTAAGCAATTGTATAGGGATGTCATTTTTACAGTAATCATTTACTTTTGTGTATTTATTTTTAGTAGCAAAGCAAACTAACAAAGTTTTGCTGAATAGTTTTTTCTTTGTGCATGGTGAGGTGTAAAGGGAAAACAAAACAAATGATCCACTCTTTTCAGTAAGTTTTTCCTGGAGTCTGTGAAAATACTGACAATGCATATATCCCATTTGGTGGGTGTTACTTTAATACATTCCCTCAGAATTATATTAGAATACTCCAGTGATGAAATACATATTGAAATAGCTCTACTAGTAAGTCACTGGATACTGAAAGGGTTGGATGGCATCAGCACAAAGACCCAACTGGAAGATTTTTTTTCCCCTTCATTTAATTCCTTTCACCTAGTAGGTTCCCTAAGCAGTCGGCAAAACCCAGTATGTGGCTAAGTTATTGCTCTAGTGTTCCTCACACAAAAAGCACAGTCTTAGCATTTGTAAATTTTCTTCAGGGAGGTTTCTAATCTAGACAGCATTTGCGTTTGGGGATTACACCACAATCTGTTCCCCACGGCCTCCCCCTCTAGCATGTAGCCCTTTCAACTTCTTCAAAGAAGTGGAAAAAAGTAGGTTCTTTTATTAATAGCAGAAAACAAACCGACTGCTGGACTTCCGTGGCAGAGCTCACATAATGCAGCAGGGTGGGAACTGTAACAAAGAATTACTTGAATGCACTAAACATATAGTGAATCCCAATTTAAATTCACTGGTAGAGCTTAGAGTACAATGAGTGGAAAGTTTAAAGTAGAAATTAAACAGGGCATAAAAGGAAAATTTACTTTAGTTAAGATAGTTATTTTCTTTAAAAGATTGGTTCTGGAATTAAGTCGCAATTTCAATACTTCCTAACAAAATGTAGAAGACAGATTCTGTTTTTCTAATTTATATGATGATATTTAATATCATTTCAGCAGTTAGCAATGAAAGAGACTTCTTAGATCACAGAACATCCTTTGTCTGGGTAAGGTACACTATCATACCTCTGATGTCAAAGAAATCTCTTTCTCTCCTGAGGTAAATTTGATCATATTGTCCTCTAGCATTTCCAGTTTTTCTGTACTTTTATTTCTGTATTTATTTTCTGTGTACATTCTGCTATCCCATAATGGATGCTGAAAATGTCATCCTAAATAATGAATGGGGCAAGTTGGTTGTTGTTTTTTAATAACAGATGTCATATGAAATAGAAGCATAATATTAATCCTCATAGGCCCCATTCTTAGTGCATTTCATTGAGCATCCAAACAAAAGGCTGTGAACTTGTCTTTAGCTGCTCACCTTTCTTCCTTCTCTAGGAGAAACAACCTCCTCTGCTGTGGTATTCTCCTGACCTCCAGCAGAATAAATTCCTTTCTATAACCATCAAGGTGAAGTGCCATGAAATGCACTCTATCCTCTTAACCCCTGCCTCCCACTAATACCATTGCTTTAGCTCTATGCCTATTTAAGTGTGAAGTCCCAGGTAAGATGGTCCCCAGGTAATTTTGCACCCTGAAGAAACGAGTTAGAACAGGGAGCTGGTTGGGTCAGGAATCCTGTGCCAGATAACTGTGTTTCCATCACCAGGAAGAAACAGATGACAGGATTCATTCCAAGCAACATCATGAACTATTCCACTTCTTCTCTGTGGCAAACCCCAGCACACTACAGCCTGCAATTTCCTCCAGACTCCTTTAGTAACTAGCCAGTTCTTAATGGTTTTATACTAGCTTATTAGTTGCCTGCTTGTGTGGGGCTTCCTAAGGGTTAAAAATAAAGCAGCTAAGGTCCCCTTATCATTAGTTTTCTTCCATGCAATGGCATGGTAGCCCTGGTCATTGGATATTCCAAAAAATAAAAAAAGAATAATATGCTGCATATAAATCTCAAAGACTGTGATTTGGGAGACAGGAATTATCTGCTGTTATGCCATCTTCAAGGGCACTCACCACAGTAGATAACCTTGGCTTGAATGAAAGTTTAACTTTAGCAGTATTCTTTTATTTCAGACCAAATTTAGTGCTCATTAAAAGTGTTGGATTGACAGCCCTGAAAACTGGAAAGCCTTTGTTTGTCCACAAACAAACTAATCCTGTAGTGGGTTTGGAAGCAGATGATTTGCGTAGGTGATCAGAAAGGCTAGTTAGTGTCGAATTGTACTGAATTGTCTAGTACTTTCTTATACAATTCACAGGGTCTGACTGTCTTGGTTTGTGTGGCAAAGAAAGTGGGTATGCTGAGGGCATCAAAACATGCTCGACAAGCAAAATGGCTGCTTGCAGCCATTTTGTGGCAAAATTTGTAGCACCCTCCGCCCCAAGACTAGAAATAATTGCCTTTCCACTTATAATTTCAACAGAAGGGTTCATCAACTCCATAGGGATGTAATGTGGCTATAGCTTGTGTGCATAACATAAATGCCCAATTGGCAGCTTAGATTGACCAGGTATGTTTTAAGTAAATCTGGGGTAACCATGTGGAGAAACACAGGGCAAAACTATTTTTAAATTATAGCATTTTCCACAATTTTGTATGTCACATTTGTACATTTTTTTGCTGAAAAACAGGCTAAATGGATGCTATACTGAAATGTTAGAAGTCAGTTGGTCACAGGTGTCTCTTAAGGGTTTCCCTCAATAAAGAAGCACCTTTTGGCATCCTGCCATGACTGAGTCAATGGAATGAAATGTTGCCTGAATGTTATAGTTAGCTGAGGGGAAGGGCAGGACTTTTATTTGTTTATGGTTGCTGTAGGCTGCAGATTGCCTTTCTAGCATTTGGTGATCATTTCTTAAGGAATGCTTGGGGAAAATTGCAATCCTCAAGTTTAATGGCTAAAATTCAAAATGCTATACAAATGTTTACAAGTAATAAGGCACATGCATTTACTATAAAAGTCAGATAAGTGTCTGAATACAGGAAAAAATGCATGGGGAATGAACATCAAGCCATGCCTCAGAATTTTTTCCATCCCCTCCTATTATATATGTGTATCTTTTTCTTTCTATCTTGTAATTAAGACAGGGAACTATAACTTAGGAGATCAGAATTCAATTCCTGGATGTGCCACAAGCTTCCTGTGAGATCTTAAACAAGTTGCATAAGCTTTCTATGTCTCAGTTACCCATCCAAATGTGGATAGTTGTCCCACATTTCTTCAACCCTTTGTCTTATTGAGATAGACTGTAAACTCTTCAGGACAGGGAATGTCTCTTTGTAGGTGTATGCGCATTCACTAGTGCAATGGGGCCCTCATTTTGGTTTGAGTCTCTAGCACTGCTGTAATGGAATGTAACCCTACACATAATGAATAATCAGAATGAAGTCGTGGTTTGCTTGGGCAGACCTTTTCATACATGTTGGTGATGTACCCATGCTTCAGGAATTGCAAGGTTGGGCTTAGAAAGGATCCAGGATGAGTGGAATCAATACAGTTTTCCCAACACTATTGTCAGAGTGCTTCAGGGCTTGTCTACATTTACAGCACTTCAGTGGCTCAGCTGCACCAGCTGTGCTGCTGTAGCACTTAGTGAAGACACTACCTATGCCAACAGGAGAGCTTGTCCTGTCAAATATGCGCCCTCCCCAAGAGGCAGTAGGTATGTTGAAGGGAGAAACCCTCTGGTCAACATAGCGCTGTCTAAACCAGAGGTTATGTCGGTATAACTACACCATTCAGCTGTGGATTTTCCATACCCGTAAGCAACATGGTTATACCAACATGTTTGTAGTATAGACCAGGGCCTAGTCCCATGCTTTGGGGTCCACTTCTATAGATGTGAGTGGATTGTTTAGTCTTCTAGACCACACAGTCTGTGGTGGTATATTTCTGTAATGTGGCTGTTTGTCCTAAAGGAGCTCCATTGAACCCCACCATTTTTTTTCACATCCATCACTAGCTGACAGAGTGTAGTAACTTTCTGTCACTGCTGGCTTGGGTCACATTTAAATATATGACAGTTTTATTATTCCAGTTTCCGGAGTCTTGTTTCCACATCAAGACCTTCCAATTTAGTTTCTGCACCCAATTTTATGGGTTTTCATATAGATCATTTAAAATGCCCCAATGGTTTTCTAAGACTTTCAGTAAGAAAAGTACTGTAAACAAATTGCTCTTCAAAACAGAGTTGTTGGGTGCAGCAATTTTCTAGGTAAACTTGTTCTACGCACTTCCCATCATTCCGTATATATGTATATACAAATTTGTGTTTCCTGCTTACTCTCACAGAGGCCAACCTCCTGCCCACAGCATCCAACCCAGACCTGAAGGTGACAGCAAATGCTAATGATTGCAGTAGCCTCTGCTGTTCTTATGCAGCTGCCCCACAACAGCAACACAGCCATATCGTCTCTGGCTCTGTTTCCATGTCCAACTAGCTCCCAGAGACCAGATGCATGAAGTTATTCTAGGAGCCATGGAGCCATGTAAGTGTCTACCACCTGTTTCTGAGGCTGGCATCTTCCCTCGCACAGTAGAACTGTAATACTTCTATGTTACAGATTCAGATAGGTTTAAAGCTATTTGTTCTTCTGCATAATATGAACCATATAAACTTTTGCATCAGGCCCATAACTTCTGATTGGATTATAGTGTATCATTTAGTAAATAACCAACCTTGATTATGAAGACTTTACGTGATGGATAATTCCTCAATTATCCTTGCTAAATTGGTCCAATGGTTAATTAGCTTTACTGTTAAAAATTTTCATCTTATTTCTAGTATTAATTTGTATGGCTTCCCCAAATAGGTACTTACAGACTGTGAACAAGTGAAGTCATCTCTTACCCATCTCTTAGATGAATTAAATAGATTGAAGTTCTGTAGACTCTCACTGAAAAACTGGTTTTCCACACCTCGGTTCAGTTTTGTAGTTCTTTTTTGAATTTGTTCTAATTTGTCGACATTCTTTGTAAGTGTGGGCACCAGAATGAGACACAGCATATCAGTAATGATCTTACTTCTGCCATAGGCAGTGGTAATAACTCCTGTTTCTACTCTGTATTCCCTTGCTTTTACATTCATTGATCACATCTGGTTTTTTAACCACTCCATTGCACTAGGAGCTCAAATGGAATTGGTTATCCACTCTGACCATAAGTTTCTAGGGCCTCTCTGCACTTGGGACCAGATTTACAGAAGTACCTAAACAGAGTAGGTGCCTAACACCCAGTGAAGTGTAAGGGACTTGCGCACTTAATTTATTTGGGAGTTTTGCTAAATCTTACTAGGCACCAATCTGCATGTTCAGGCACCTAAACTACTTTATAAATCTAGCCCATGGCTCTATAGATTAAGTCCTGTCATCCCTACTAAAGCAAAACTCCCATTAAAGTCCATAGAGGAATGAATATCTGACAGTACAATACCCAGCCCATTTCTAGCTCTTTCTAATCACATTTATAAAGTGAAAATCATCTTAACGCCTAGGTTGTGCCAATGTCAGTAGCTGATGTTTTCTCTGAATGGCATGGTTAGCACAATATCAATAAAGATTTTGATACCATAAATTCTTAATCTTAATTCCAAATGGAATAAAACTGGGACTAGAACACTGAATGTTTGGAAATTTATCTTGGCATTCAATATTTCTTGTACTTGTACTTCACTTGAATTACAGAAACACAATGTCTTTATACAGATGAGTTAAAATGACTTCTGTAATATGAGCTAGCTGCTCCAGCTCATGTTTTAAATACATTCTTCCAAACAGGGGAAATACAGTTTTTTCATAAAGCATGTTTTTAATGTATTCCTATGAAGATCTGTAATCTATTCCCTGCACAATACTTGTTTATTTTTCTCAGTCTAAGTACATCTTTAGGCCTGTATTTTATCATTTTCTTATCAAAGGTAGGGGAGAAATGATTCTGATTTTAGATAAGCAATGCAAGGTGGTTAAGAAAAGAGGTGGCTGTCATCTGTAGCCTTTCCAGACACTGCAGTACAGCTCCAGACAGTCACCTGAGTATTATCACTTTGTCTCAACTATAAATCACAGTCTGGTAATGGCCAGGGCTGACAACTTGACATTTTCAAGAAGAGTAAAAGACCTGATTTGAATGGAAATCAATTTCATTTTATAAATGTTGGGATACCACTCCAAATCTTTTCTTGTTCTTTTTTGTGTCTTATTCCAAATTCCCATCATCTTGATAAAGGATTAGTTGTGTTATACAATGACTTTCACTTCCTATATAAAGTATGCAATTGTAGAAGTGTCTCTAGAAGCAGCATGCTGTGGACCTGTGGACTTGTCTCTTTCTTTTTCTGTGTGTGTGTGTGTGTGTGTGTGTGTGTGTGTGTGTGTGCGCGCGCGCGCGCGCACAACCTTGTGGGTGGGGAACAGATGTCCTTTTAATTTCCTCTTCTTCCCTGGTAGATACCAGATACTTGAAAAAGAGAGTGGTGAAATGTGGTGGGGGCATAATTGTACACCCCATGGCTGTCAGATCTGCACAGGTGTGGTAGAGAGGGCAGGCCATAACTCTTGGAGATGGCAGAGGCATTCCCCTTGTCTCAGTTTCCTCAGATTCTTCTTGGGGAAGGGATCAGGATGAATCTGCATCAGAACCCCACCATGCACACATTCCATCCAGTATAGCCTAGATTTTATAAAAGAAGATTTCTCTAGGTGTTTTCTAAAATATGGGTGCAGACCAATCCACCAAAACCTTAGGGAATGGAACTGTTCTTGAAGGGTTTTTTTAAATTGTCCCATATGCTAAATTTTACATGAATATGCTGGACTGGTCAGCTATTCCTACAGAAAACTCTATAGTCAAGATACCCCGAATAGAGCTGGATTGACACTTCCCCCTCCAAAAAAAGAGGGAAACAAATCAGAAGAAATTAATGTAATGTACCTTCCTCTATGTCATTCATGGCTGCCAATATAATGGAATAGCTCCTCCATATGGAGATTCCCTTTGGGAGCAGCTGCTCTGGTACTCCCAGACTGTATAGTATACATGCATAGTCCAACAGCGGACTTCACAGCTGCAGTATCAGGAAGAGTTCATTGATAGCCCAGAAATCACAGGCAAGCAATGAAGTGTACTTTCAAAAGTGTGGTTAAATAAAGAGACTCTACATATATGTTCCTGTACTGCATTCCAGTGCAAGAACACAGCTTCCTTGAATTGACTGTCAGTCACCCAATGCCATGGAAGACACTTTCAAAAGTGCCATTCAGATGTGTGTGATGCTAAGGCAAGATATCAGAGCTCTAGCTACAATGTTAGTGTGGAGCTGCCATTGAATATTGCTCTCCATGACCTATAGTGAAGGACTGTAGAGACAAGTGGCTGATGTCAATCCAAATTCAACTACTTAACAAAATTTGTTGTATGCTGTCATATGCAATGAAACCAGAGTGGTGTCTATGGCAGCATGGGAAGAGTCGATTGTTTTGCTGTGTGATATCCATGCAAAATAGTCAGAATAATCTGAAAAAATCCAGAGCAAGTTCAGCGCAGACCAGTTCATTAAAGGACGCACAATGCATGTATTGGATGCTACCAGTTTCAAATATGCACATTGGCTGAATCTCAGCAGGTCACTAGAGGCAGCAAAAGAGAGAGTGCTGTTGTGGGATGAAAGTGCTGACAATCTGGAGTACATTAGGGTTAACAAGGAATGAATTCCAAAAATAGGCCCAGCAGCTGCATTTGTGAATATGGAAGCTTGGCAGAACTCAGCTGAAGACTTGAGTATGCCCTGGACAGATATCTGCTTTGCGTCATTGAGGCCTCATGTCACAACTGGGCTTAACAACCGTAATTAAACTCAGCTGTTTTACCTGCTTTATTGGCTCTTTTTGTAGCATGTGGGCATGCAGCCTTCCCCATCACATGAGGAGTGGCAGCTGTTTCTGACAGTGTTGACCCTTTCCAGATAGGCTGAAAATGTTACACAACCATGTGCATTATTCTGTCCAATAGAAGGATTTTAATATGGATTTATTAGCAAGAAGTATCTTGTAGCACTGTGATGTTTTCATCAGTAGTTTTCAGTATAAATTAATGCCCTGCATACATAAATAAAGAAGAGCATGATATAGCTCTTCAACATAAGAGGATGGGGAAAATCCTGGCCCCATTAAAGTCAATGTGTGTTTTGCCATTGATTTCAGTGGGGACAGGATTTTACTCAGGAAATATCAGGTTTGGATATTTCCCCCTCCAACCTGACGAATCATTCATAAAGTTTCCAGGGCTGAAATAAACCATATTATAAATATGATCCTGCCTTTCTTATGTACCCCAAATGCCTATTGACTTTCCACTGCAGCTCTGAGATACCATGCAATGCAGGATTGGGGCCTCTGTAACATGTAGGGATGTATTTAATTCTTTAGGAATTATTTTCACATAACAAAATTACAGATTCATCTGAAAAAGCCCTGGTTGAAAACTGCAGCATTGCTGAATAAGACCTCTGCACCGTGACTTTAAATTATCCCCGTATAACAAACTGGAAAAGATTTATTTAGATATTCAGCAAAGAAATTTAAAATCATATTTAGTTTGCACATATTTAAAGAAACAAATGAAGCAGCCTCTGTTCTTATTACAAAACCAAAATCTAATATAGGTTGAACCTCTCTAGTCTGACACTCTCTGGTCCGGGAACATCTGTGGTCCGGCATGATTTTAGTTAGTCAGATGTCTAGCTATTATGGATGTGGCCAAGTTTCCTGCAGTCCCATGAAGTTTGTTTAAGCCACCAGTCCTGGCTCTCAGTGTTCTGTGCTGTTATTTAGCTTTAATTTACCCCTAAATTTCTTCTACGAGCCCAGTATGCAGTGGAAGTGTTGGTAATCCTGCTAGACAATTTTGGCATCAGCCAGGTCCCAAGCATACCAGACTAGAAAGGTTCAATCTGTCTCGAGTGATAAATGCTGATTTTAAGAGAATTAGATCAAGATACTCTGCTCTATCATTCCAGTTTAGCAAGACATGCTACAAGATGTTATATGAGGACAATCAAAATGGATTTACTTGGTATTTTCTTTAGTCATTTCGCTCAACTTCTGGCTGTGCAATATAAACTACCAAGTTTTGTATTGGTTACTCAGCACAATTGTTGTGAAAGCTGTTGTGACTTTGATCCATTTGGTGTGAATCTGACAAATGAGGCCTTGTTCGCCATTGCTGCCAGTTGCACATATGTCCATTGATTGCATCTCTGCACATCGTTAAAGGCAGCAAAAGTGACAGTGCTGTTGTGGAGTGAAAGTGGAGTCATTTATACCTATGCATCAAATACTGCCAGATCAGAATGCTACCACTTAGGGACTACCATTATGCTTGGTGTGGTAGAGTGGAAAAACAGCTTCACTATGTTGTAAGCAGGTTTTAAAAACAACCAACCAACCCTACTTTAGTGTAGATAGCAATTGTAGTTATAGCACATTTTTTACATTTGACTACAAGGTGGCTGGGTGGTCTATTCATGCATGCTGGATTAAAAGGAGTTGGTCAACAGCCACATTTAGAGCCACTGAAACGTGTTTGTTTGGAGTGCGAAAGGCCAACTGAGTTACAGTTGAGATATCAAAGGGGCCTAAAGGAGTTAAGCACTTGGATCCCATTGACTATAAATGGCCAGAGGGACCTGTGTTGCATGAGGATCCTTGAAAAATCCCTTCTAAAGTTGCTTGTCCACAAAGGCGACTTTCCTTAAAATATTTAGCTGTGACCATTTGAAGAGTTAGATTATAAAGTTAAAAAGACCTAATATTTCCAGTAGTGATTTGAGTGAAATCTCTTGCGGCCAAATTCTGCGCCCAGATATGTGCATGCAGCTCTGCTGGAAGTCACTGGCATTTCATGCACATGTAAAAAGTCAGAATTTGGCCCTTGGACTACATTGCTGTTATGGCTATATAACAGCAAGACAATATTTCTCCTTCTCTCCTCCTTTTTTGTTGTGTGTGTGTGTGTGTGTGTGTGTGTGTGTGTGTACACGTGAATGCTGATGCTAAAAACCAAAGACACTTTAATCAATAATGTCTCTAATGCTGCTGCCATGACAGAGTGATGTCCTCCTTTTCATTAACTGATGATCTTTTCCTACCATTTTCTACAAGTCTCAGAGGATTAGCCTACACATATGTTTGCATTTCAGTGGAGATCAGCAGCGTTTATTCTAGTTTATACTTTAAATAGCTGTAAAGAACAATTTTAAATGTACAAGCCTGATGTTCTTTAATAAGCAGTGTCCCAGTAATACCATAGTGGGTAGTAGTTCTCCTCTGGCTGTTCAAGCACAATCTTCAATCATACCGATGCAAAATTACAAGAAAACAGCAAGAAGGCTGAGACTCAGTAATCAGTCATCCCATTACCCCATATCTGAATCTGGAGTTTTAGGCACAATTCATGTGAGGCTCTTTGGCTCCACTCCCTACCATGGCCCTGCCTCTCTGGGAGATAGCTGCAATTTTCAGAGCAGTTCGCATCTCTTGGCTCTTTTGTTTCAGGCTGCCTGCATGCTCAGGCAGACATCAGTTATACCTTGGTTATATATATAATGCATTTTTTGGTTCTTTTTCTTTGAACAAAAGCTGGGATTGTGATCTGCTGTTGCTCCAGGAGTCTGGGACCTAGAGCAGGTTAGCAACATTTTTGCTTTCCTAAACAGTTTACCCACTTCTGTACCAGTTTGTTTCTTAATGATTTTTTGTGATACTAGATCACAGAAAAGTCAGGTCTCACTGCTAAAATGTACCTTTAAAAATGCATTCTGGACCAGCTGTGCACTAGGTCCTGAAAGTCCTTTACAGAACTTGAAGAGGGAGAACATTTCCAGATTGATTTAAAAGCATGTTATCAACCCTTCAAAAATGTAAAGCATAGCTAAAGATGTGGGTTTGGACATTTATATTTTCAGTGATAAAAATGGGGGCAAAATTCATGGCTGGCATAAGCTAGTTCAGGACCATTGACTTCAGCAGAAATGCACCCACTTATGTCAGCTGTCATTCTGGTCCATTGGCACTAACAGTGTATCCTTCCTTTGATGTTCATTATCGTTAACAGGAACAATGCATGGATATGGAAGGAACACATACTTCAACACAGCAAACATCCAAAGCCCCTAGCAGCTCAAATGGGAGTAAATGCTATGTTTAGTAGTAATTGTTTACAAGATTAGGTCCTTAATTTTGGCATTTGTTAGATGCAAGAATAACCTTACATACTTTTACTCCCTGTTGCCTACAATGGATGAAAAATAATTGTTTTTCTCTACACAATGAGCAATAGCTATGATACCAAATAATATACTACTGAACAAGTTATTTTCCTTTATTGCTTATGCAGTGGGAGTAGCAGTAGATGTGCAACCTGCTTTACAAAGTACAAAAGACCAGAATATGTTTTACATATTCAGGCAGACATCCTATTGGAAGTTTGTCCTGAGTGAAGTGCAGGATCATGACAGTTATTTGCCCATTAATATGAAGAAAAACAACTAACATAAAAAATACAAGGATGATGTTTCATCATCACACTTTTAGAGGGGAAATAATTTTGCCCCTATGAATTCCTAATTGAAATCTAATTTTAAATTATAAGTTACTTATTGAATACCATCAGTCTGTGATTGGCTGAGTCAGTGCAGTTCATAGCATCTGTGTATAAAATCTCACTGTTTAGCAATCTGCTTTGGATAGCACTGACTAGAAACCTAAATGCACCTATAACAGAAGCACTGACCAAAATAAATGCTTGGTAGGTTTGTGGGTTTGGGGCTTACATTTATTTTCCTAACACTGGTATTTTATTTAATAGTTCTCTATCACACACATATAACCGCCCCCCTTGCAAAATCTCGGCTAAACTGTTTGACATCAGGTCTATGGAATTAAATGCTCAGAAACTGATATGATCTCCCTGAAGCAACAAACAGTAACTTTTTGTTTTCAAAATGAACAATTCATTTTAGGTGCTGAATGAACTTTTGTAGCTGTAATTAATCAGAAACTGGCAAAACAGGACTTTAATAGTTATTTGCAAATTTTGTACAGTGCAATCAGCTGTAGGATGCAATTTCCTTTTATCTGGCTAATGGAGGGGGGGTTGAGAAAGAGAGACAAAAACACAGTTCTGAGGTTATCTTAGAGACCCAACTTTACCACGAAACAAAAGTTCCCTTGATGTGCTTGTGATAGCAAGCACAATATTTGGTAGTAAATGTTTGCAGCATTGGTCCTTAGTCTTGTGCCTTTAAGAAACATAGACTGAGTATTCTGTATATGATCTACTGTAGCTGTCTGGTGTAGGGTACCATTTTGTGGCTATTGAACTGAGACCTTTAAACTCATTTTACTCATACCTTTAAATAGTTCCCACATTAAGGTCTTCAAAGTGAGAGTTAGTGCTTTAATCTGCTAAACTTTTCCCTTGTGGATATTTCGGGGTGAAGATGCAGCAGGGGGAAGGCGATGATGAAAACCAAAGGTTGCCTGGTATGAAATAATTTTGGACTAGCATGAAGCAGGCGCCTTTGCTTTCCAACCCCCACGTACTTCTGAGTCTGCATGTTGAGAGGAGAAGAAGCTGATATTATTCACTCTAAAATTAATTCCCAGTTAGATGGTTACTCCTGGTTTTTAGCTCAGAGCACACTATAATTGCATTTTTTATTTCAGTAATTAGAGAGGATATTAAGGTGGATAGACAGCTGTAGAAATCTGGTTCTTTAGACCTACACACTTGTCCAAGATCAAATGGCTACAGCATATTCAGGGTTACAGTCTCCTTCTTTTCCTTCTTGTTCTCCACTGCAGTGGGTTTTTTTCTGTGTTACCATGGCAACACTATATCTGGCTGCCAGCTCTGTCATAAGTTATTGAACTGAGACTGGCTTTTGGTTTAGCAGATAATTAGGTTCTGTCTCACAGGTTCATTTTCCTGTGACTGGGACGTGAATATGACCTACAGCTGGCCTCAATTTCAGTGTCACAGACAAAACTTTAACCCTTCCTAGGCTCACCACTACTGTACCAACAGAAGCTGGTGGTGGTTACAAGCACTTTCCCGCAGTTTGCAATGCAGCTTACCATAGCAAATCATAGGGAATCATTTCCCAGTTCTCAGTTTATGCCACCCTGCTCTAGGAAGATGGCCAGGGTTGCAGTCACACACTGTAGTACATGTGAAAGGGATGTTATTAGTGCCAAGCCTGATAGTCTGGTATGTAGATCTGTCAGTAAGGTAATTCAGAGGGATCGCCTGATTGATTAGTGACCCTTAAAATAATAGAAACTGTTAGGGCACTGTAGGCATTTCTGCTTGAATCTAGACTATGAAATATTTCTATGGGAATCTAAATTGGCTAGGCTGTGGAGTTCTGCCAGTTTCCAACAGCTGAGGATCTAGCCTAATATTTGTCATGCTAAACTCTGCCCTTTTCTTCTGGTCCTTTGTACAAGAATGTAGAGTCCAATCCTGAGTGATACTGTGTTGCCCTCCCTCTTCTTCCCTTTAGCAGGGCTTGAGGGAGCTCAGTACCTCCCAGGAACTACTCCAAAGGTCAAATATTAGGCTATCAGCTACAAGGAGAGAGATCCGCCATTTTCTTTAGCAGTGTTTTTAAACATACTTTTCTCCATCTGCCATTACAATGAATAATATGGTCTGACAATTATAGCAACAACAAGCAGGGCCATTGTCTCTCTCATGGAAAAACGCTTGGGGGAACCACTAGTTGAAAGAAACTTCCATATTGTTTTATTCAGAGAGCTTTTCCCAGATGGTTCCCTTGTGGGTTGGGTGATGCTTTTCCCACCTGAAAAGAAGAATGGGTTTCACTCCCACAACCTACAGATTGCAGGGACTCCACCAGAGTCATAGGATTACTGGTGCAGAAGCCATGTATTTGAGACCTTCTGCTCCCTGTCTGACCATCAGACAGCACAGACCCACAATGTTATTGGGACTTCTCCTTCTTGCAGCTGCCTCTTGCACTCTTTTTGCAGGGGATCCCACAGCATAGAGGTTGCTTATGCAAATATTAATGGAACTTCATCTGCTATCCACACGTAGCTCTTCAGACACAGAGAATATTCTCTGTGAGATTCGGGGGGGGGAGAGAAAGAAAGACAGCTCTAGGTAAGGATGCCAGGGACAAAGACAGCTTCCTTTCCCTCTGTTCCCCTTAAACTATTTGCAATAATATTGCTTGACTGGAAGGTCACAGCATTTAGCCAGGATAACAGCTTTGCTTGCATGGAATTCGCCCCATTCAACTAATCTCACAGCCTGGATTTGTGGATCCACAGTAGTATGTTTAAAACCTGTGTATTGAACAGGACAAAGAAAATGGTATAACACATACAAGAGACAGTGACTTTACTATTCAGATAAGAGTGCGGAAAGCTGCCAGTTTAGCACATTTGTATAAGTCAAATTATCAAAAAAGTCTCTCAAGGTAATTCTTGATTAGCATATTTAGTGTGGATTATAGCCCTTTTCAATATGGGATAAAAGGATCGTTGGAGGGTTAAACTGGGAATGGGGGCTGGGTGAGATAGGGAAGGTCTCTCCTGAATTACAAAATGGATGGAAGAAATACCACAACCCGATTGGATCATTCAGCTTGATTCCATTATAGCAGATTACCACTGCTGGGATTTTACTAACACTGAATCGGCTAACAGAAAGTCAGGATTCATTATACAACACCAGTACATATATTATTTAGAATTTACAACTAAACATTTAGAAGGCACATTGGTTAAAAATATATTTATCTCATTTATTTTAATAGTGAGTTATTATTTGGGGAGTGGGAAGACTTTTTTTTAACTTTTTGCATTTTTTTCACTTGGACACGATCACATGCACTAGTCAGGGGCAGTTTTGCTCATAGCTATTTCCAGTTCTGCTAGCTAGCTAGCTGTCATATACTGGTACAGCCAGGTTCCCTGACAGCCATTCCAGGCTCCAGGGCAGAACAATCAATGGGGCTCCACACACACATAAGCCATGCCCGTGTGGATGCAGTCTGCCTGACATTTGGGCAGTACTGCTCTGGGAGCAATTTGGGTGAGACAGTGGATGTTGTGTTCAGGCTCTGGGAGGGACTTTGAGGTACAGGAAGGAGAAAGGAGTTCAGGCTCTGAGAGAGTATTGGGGTGTGTGTGCTCTGGGAGGGCATTTGGGTGCGGGAGAGGTCATGGAGGTGGTGTCTCTTACCTCAGGCGACTCCTAAAAGCGACTGGCACACCCCTTTGGCAGCAGCTTTTAGGCAGGAGGGCTACAGGATCTCCAATCACTGCTGCCCGTTGGTACCACCCCCACCATTCTCATTGACTTCAGTTCCCACCCAATGGGAACTGTGGAGTTGGTGCTTGGGGTAGGGGTAATGTTCAGAGACATACTCTCCAGGGCTACAGGGACATGCCGGTCACTTCCAGGAGCAACATAGAGCAAGGCTGGGCGGGAGGCCTGCGTTAGCCCCAGAGCACTTCTGGCAGCAACGGCCAGGGCCCTTGGGCCCTTTAAAATCACCCAGGCTCCTGGCCAATTGTGCCTTTTCCTGCCCCAACACAGTCACCGGGACTGCATACAGCCTTGTAATGTTGGAGCTTCAGTGTTCAAAGGCAAAACAGAGCAAACCTTTAAAATTGGAACCTTAATGAAATGCATGGGAATATTGCCAGTGCGCTTAAGCTTTGTAAAATTTAAATATGAAATCTACATGTTTGGCTTCAATCAACATGACATTATACCCATAATATAAAATAGTTGAAAATGAGGACAAACAAGCCAGCTAACATGCATCATTTTCTCTATTTCCAGATCTGTTTGTTGACCAAAGCTTCCAAACCTCCAATCACTTGTTGTGCACCCATGACTACTTGAGAATTACTTCCTATTTCATGGCTCATGGAAGGGGTAGACTGACTCCTTAAGGGTAATTTTTCCCACCATAAGGACAATGATGTCCAAGTGCTAGCTAGGAATTACTGGTGCTTGGAAAGAAAGCTTGCCACTGTGGCCCAGATCCACAAAGGTGCTTGGTACCTAATCCCAGATTTAGGAGCCTAAAGCCTTGTCTACACTTGCAGTGATGTGTAAGGTAAGTATAACTACACACTATAGAGAAAGGCAGACTGCATCCATGCTCATTGTGGTATGTGACAATGAAAGGCTCCAGAGGGGGTGAGAGGGTCAGTGGGGAAAGGGTCCAGCAGCTCTGTTGCCTATCCATGCTAGAGCTTTCTCCCATTGCTGGAACCTTTCACTGGGTCAGGGAAAGATTCTGGCAGTATGGAGACAGGGGAATACAACACTGCTAAAAATAGCAGAGTGTAAACATGGAAAGCACTGCTTGGAAATATCAAGAGCAGTGTATGCTATATCCCCTAGGTTCCTGCACCTAGAGCAAACCACTTACCTAGTTAGTGCTCAATTCATCTGATGAAATGGGTTTTACCCGCGAAAGCTTATGCCCTAATTAATGTTAGGCTATGTCTACACAGCAGCATTATTTCAGAATAAGCCTATTCTAGAAGAGATTTTCCAGAATAGCTTATTTTGAAATAGCGCGTCTACACACAAAATGCATTTCGAAATAGCACATCCACACTGATTGGGTGCTGAATCGCATTTAAGGCCAACCAGAACCAGTTCAGGCAGAGCATCAGGTCAGTAGTTGCTTCGTGTGGCTGCTGCTTGAGGCTATCTGAGGCTGGTGCTTAAAGGGTTCCCCCCGGGCAGCTGTTTCTCAGGTTTCCCTGCTTGCTTGCCTCCCTCTGTAAGGGACAGCAAAGCATTTTCTCTTCTTGCTCTGATTGCCCTGCTTCAGGACATGACAGTACTCTCTGCTATGGAGCAGGGAGTTGCCTTTAGGCACTCTTCAGCTCTTGCAGCTTTTGCAGCAAGTCATGAAGCAGTTTCTGCAGGCTGCCTCCCAGGCACTGCAGGAACCCAACTGCCAGCTCTTGTAACAGACCCTCTTTGGGTATGTGGGGGAATGGCTCCAGCAGCTGGAGGCCACCCGCCTCATCTGGCATCTGTACACCAACAATGGGGAGACCAACAATGGCTCCAGAACTTCAGAATGAAGAACACCTTCCTCAAGCTCTGTAAGTGGATCACCCCTGCCCTAAGATGATAGGACACGCACATGAGGCCTGCCATTCCCCTCCAGAAGTGTGTAGCCATCGCTCTCTAGAAGCTCTCCATGCCAGATAGCTACCGATCCATGGGGAATCAGTTTGGCGTGGGGAGATCGACTGTCAGGGCCCTGGTCATGCAGGAATGGCATTCTTGGGCTATTATTCCAGGCAGGGGGTGGAAGGATGGAATGGGCTTCCCAAGGGAAAGGAGGAGCGGGAGGGGTGGTGGTGCAACCCCCCTCCCTGGAAGGGTTTGTTCTGTCCTTCCCTCACAAAGTCATGCTAAGGGGTGGGCGCTGTTGCAGGGGGTAGCTCCTTGTGAGTGGAGGGAGGGGGAACTAGAAGAGGGGAGTGAGGGGAACTCGCAGGTGCCCTGGCACCCCTGTGATTCTCGGTTTGTTTGTCTCCTTCTTCAGGTGGTCAGGGCCATCAACAGCATCTTGCTGTGCAAGGTCATCTGCCTGGCAGATGTGGACACCATCATCAATGGATTTGGTGGCATGGACTTCCCCAACTGCGGGGAGGTCTATCGACGGGACCCACATCCCTATCCGTGCCCCAGACCACTGGGCATCAAGCTACATCAACTGCAAGGGATACTTTTTGGTGGTCCTGCAGGTTGTGACTGACCACCAAGGTCAGTTCAGGGACATATACGTCAGGTGGTTGGGGAAGGCACACGACACATGTGTCTTCAGGAACTCAAGCGTGTTCCAGAAGCTCCATGCTGAAACTTTCTTCCCTGACTGCAACATCAAGGTCGGGAACATGGACATGCCCATCTGCCTGGTGGGGGATGAGGCCTATCCCCTGCAGCTGTGGCTGATGAAGTCCTACACCAGCCACCTCAACCCCTCACAACAGGCATTTAATGCCAGGCTGAGCAGGGCCCGCATGGTGGTTGAAGGTGCCTTTGGCAGCTTGACGGCACATTTTAGATGCCTTCTCACTAGCTTGGACCTCGGGGAGCACAACATCCCACGTGTGGAGGCTGTGTGCTGTATTCTGCACAACGTGTGCAAACGGAAGGGGGAGGCCTTCCTGCCAGGGTGGGGGGGGCGGAGGCTGATGGTTTAGTTAGGGCCTATGAGCATCCACGCATGACTGCCATCCAGCAGGCCCATCAGGGGGCTGTGCACATCCAGGCGGCCCTGCAGGAGAGCTTCTCCCCAGGGCACCAGTGACATCTCCCCTGTTCCACCCCACTAGGGGCTTCTGCTTTAACCCTCACTACTGTCCCTCCACTTATTCCTCCTTTCCTGATGAAAAAATAAAGACTTTTTGAAAAACTAAATGCTCTGTATTTTACATAACTGTGGGGTCAAAGATACTGTGGAGAGATAGGAGAAAGAACCTGGGAGAAGAGAAGAGAGAGGGTAGAAAAAGGGGGGTATTGTAAACCTTTGAGGAGGGAGCTGGAAGGGGGAGGAGAGGCTTGGGCTGGGAGTGGTGCCGGCCTCTGTTGATCCCACTTCCAGGGGTGCGGGGGCCTCGGCGTCCACAGGGGTGGGGGTGGGGACGGGTGGAGGTAGAAGCAAGAGGGGGAGAGGGAGTGGGAGGAGGAGCGACAGCAGGACATGGAGCAGAGGCTGGAGCGGGAGGAGTCATCATGCTGCACAAGGGAGTGCACGTCATCGCACAGGGGGTGGCCCTGCACAAGCAGCTCCCGTCAGCTCTCCTGCCATAGCTGCAGGTCCTCCTCCACCCAGCTGTGGATGGTTTGGTGCAGGGCCCAGAGTACCACCACGTGCTGCCTCTGGTATTTGTCCATGGGATGGCTGCGCCTGTGGAAGCCTCAGGTCTAGGAGGCTGTCCCAAGTGGTGTTGACCTCCCTCCACTTGCAGCTGGTCCAGCTGTGGAGAACAAAGAAAGATGGTCAGTCATCCCAGGGGACACAGTGTCTGAAGCCCAGCCACTGTCTGCAAGGTGACAGCGACAGTTCTTGGCTCTGTTGCAGGCAATGTGCTTGGAGCCAGGCCATGTGCGCTCTGGACAGTGGCCCCTGATGTCCCTGGGAGTGGGGGCTGACATGAGACTGTGGGCATGCCCATGTGCAGGACTGTTGAGTGTGTGACTGTGTATGTGTGTGTGTGTATTGATGTCCCCTGCCTCCTCCTTGAGGGGTGGCTTGTGGAGGGAGGGGTGAGGAGCATGGCAGGTCTCTCCAGACACCCTGTGCTCAATAGCCCAACGTTCCTCTGTGGCAGCCTCCTGGGGCCACGTGCCCAGGCATGGCATGGCACATACTCCCACGTGCACAGGTTGCTGCGTGATCCGCGGCCAGCGAAGGCCAACCATAGAGCACCCACCTCCCCCCGCCTGGCCATCCCCTTCATCCCCTGAATGAAGGGAAAGTGATGGCACTCACATGATGTACCTTCCCTGGTCTTGGACGATGCCTGGGACACGTCCACAGGGAGGCTTTGGAGCTCCTGGGTCAGCTGCGTGCTGAGGCTGGTTTCATCCAGGTCCTGGTCCTCCTCCTCCTTGCCATCATCTCTTCCCCTAGCGAGGATGACTACGAGCGTCTCCAGCCTGGAGTCTATAACTAAAGCGGGGAAGGGTGTGGTCCAGATCCTTGAAATAGGGACAGCTTTGGGGCTCTGTCCTGGATCGGGAGCTGCCTTCCATAAGCCTGGTGGAGCTCTTTTACCTTCATCCGTACCTGTCGGTGCAGATGTGGCCTTTAGATGCCAGGCTTTCTGCAATCCGGCCATAGATGTCCTCATTCCTGCATCTGGTGCAGAGATCCTGGAGGTTCATCTCATCCCCCCAAACCTCAATAAGGTCCAGGATCTCTGCACCAGACCAGGAAGGTGCACGTCTTTTGCAGCCCCTGGCAGGCTCCTGGGAGCTGTGTGACCCCTCCCTGGGAGCAGTGGAGGGCTGGGTGGAAGCATCAGACTGGCTCATTTTGGGGCCTGAATGCTGTCAGGGGCAGCTTCAGGGTGGCTCAGGGCTCAGGACTGCTGCGAGTCACAAATCCTGTCGGCAGAGTCTGCAGCTTTAAGGGCTCCAGGGGAAGGGGGGGATGTCAAGTTTTCCTGTGTATGGACAGAGCAGCCAGGAAAGCACCCTGGGAAGTGCTGGAGGTCCCCTATTTCGAAATAGCCCCTATTCCCTGTCTACACAGCACCTATTCCAAAATAGCTATTTCAGAATAGGCACTAGTCCTCATGCAATGAGGTTTACAGAACGCGAAATAAGCCATCCACTATTTTGAAATTATTTTGAAATAGCGGTTTTGCTGTGTAGATGCTCACAAAGTTATTTCAGAATAGCAGCCGTTATTCCAAAATAACTTTGCTGTGTAGACATATCCTCAAGTCTTTAAGGTGCCACAGGACTTTTTTGTTTTTTTGTTTTTTTGCTGACACTGACTAACACAACTACCCCTCTGAGAATTGTCTACACTGTTATTTATACCCTTGTAAACTGGGAATGCAGTGTCTGTACTCTACAAGCCACTTAAGGGTTCAGGTTTAGGCGCTTAAGTTTCAATTTTAGGTTCTCATGTGATTCACAAAAATGCTGCCAAACTGTGGGCACCTAAACTCACTCATCATGTAAGTTTTTAGGGTAAATGTTCCCTAGGCACCTATCCTCCTGCTTTGGGTCATGCATGCTGCTTCATCTAGGGCTATATCTACGTTGCAGGCATCTACACTGCACATGTGTTCTTGCGCAAGTAAATTTACAGTAAAGTGTCAGAAACCAGGGCTTCTTGCTCAGGAGTTATTCCTCTCCCCATGAGGAATAAGCCCTTTTGCACAAGAGCTCTTCCACAAACAGGCAACAGGAGTTTCTTGCGCAAGAAAGTCTATGGCTAAAATGGCCATCAGAGCTTTCTTGAGCAAGAGAGCATCCACACTGCCATGGACACTCTTGCACAAAAGCACCTCTCTTCCACAAAAGCACATGGCAGGGTGGACACACGCTTGTGGAAGACCTTTTGCACAAGAACGCTTGTAAAACAGTTCTTGCGCAAGAAGCCTGCAGTGTAGACGTAGCCTAGTAGTCTAGATACCTGTGACATACCTAAGGCCCAGAGCAATTCAAAAGTTGGGGAAAACAGACATTTGGCTGCTTAAGACTCATGCTTGAATCAGTCAGATAGGCATATGTTTTTTATTAGTATTAATTTTTCAGACTTATTTGAAGATTTGACACTTGCCTGTAGACATGGTGACCAGATGTACCATTTTTTAAAGGGACAGTCCCATTTTTAAGCCATCCTACAGATGTCCCGATTTGATTGCCACCACATCCAGTTGGACTCCTTTTGAACAGATATCAAGGAATATGCCATCAGCATGAATTCAGGAAGAAAACAATGATAGAGCCTTTCGCAGGATTGTATCTCAACGTATGCCAAATGAGAAATACTCATATAAATGTAAATTTTAAGGGAAAAGAAGTAACATTTGAACCATAAACATAATTTTGAAAACTTAATTGAAGCTGGTAGAGATTTCTCCAAAAAAAATCTTTCTTTGAAAAATAGCCATTTTTTCCAAAACTTTAATTTATTTATATTTCTGGTAATCTCAATTTTTTTTTTTTTGGAGTGGCAAAATGGAGAGATTGAATAGAAGTGAGGAAACATAACCTTAGAGCCAAATACTTTCAAAACTGAAAATATTACAATTTTGAATAACTAAAAAATGTTCCTTTTAAAAACCTGTAAAACTAAAATTAGTCCAATTCTAATGTTTTGAAAACTACTTTTTCACCAAGCTCTAATCTTAATGTTACTGACAGATTTTGAACATCTGGTCCCAAACTGTGACTAAACTCTAAGGGAAGAGTTTTTCTATAAAATCACTGAAAGGACCCTTGATGACCTCTGCTAGTCACAATACCTCAAAATTAAGCACACATTAAACATTTAACCAATTTTGGTTGTCATCACACCTAAAGTAATATTTGATCAGATTAAGATGAAGATCCCACATCCATCTTTCCTCTCTTTCTGATTCCTAGTACCAGTATAAAGGCATTTTCATGAAAGGTAGGTTTATGATAGTAATAAATTTAATCCAAAACCATACATTGGGATTGCCTCCATAAATTCCCCCTGAATTAAAATTACATATGCCCATATATCATTTCCATCTCCACTTCCCTAAGTGAACTAGAAGTCAATACAAAAAATAGTATATTACAGTTCTTTCCTTGACTAGATGGTTTTGTAGCAGTTAATCTACTGGCTGGGTGAGTGCTTGTTTCTTGACATTCCCAAAATAGCCTGTAAAAGGTGTTTCTGTTCTCAGATGGGAAGGACTTCTGAGTGAGGAGGTAATGCACAGAGGAATTTGAGGTGTGTTCCAACAGCAGAGAGGGAAATTGTACCAACAGCCGGGAAGCTGTCTCTGTCCCCTCTTCCAGTAATAAATAGATGTTTTGATGTTAGACTGAGCTCATGCCAGTATTCTTATTCCAGGGACTCTGCATGTCTGTGCTAACCCACCAATAAGGTGACCATGACGTCATGTAACGATATTACAGAGTCTACCTCTCCTTTGCCCACCCAAATATCATTGAAATCTCCTGAGATGCAGAACTGCACAAGCTAGTAAGCTATAGAATTGTCTATCCAGTACTACTGAGAGCCTGCCAGGGTACAAGAGTTGGTACAAAAGCCTAGTTTTTCTTTTCCATTTTTCACTGTAGCAGAGCTTGTAAAATTCCAGTAGGTTAAGTCTTTCAGAAATGCTTTTTTTGAGTCAGGGATGTTTCATTTTTAAAATGTGTGTTTTATTTAAAAATTAGATCAGTGACCTAGTCTGCTTCCTCTTGTACATTTAACTAGAGGATTTACCTAGTATTGTTCAGGTCCTTAACTGAAATAATTTCATCATTGCTCTGAGGTGGTTCAGGGAATGAGGGGCTGACTTCGCAGGCTGCCCCAGGGAGAGAGGACAACCCCAGCCCTCTCTCACTACCACAGCTTGGGGCTAGGTCAGAAACTCCTTTCCATGGCTATTACAGCTACAGCAAGCACAGCTGGGGGAGGGATGCATGTCCCTCAAACTGGGGAACAGATAGACAGACAGACAGACACACAAACAAATAGAAAAAATCTCTCAAATATATAGTAGGTAGCTTTCCCTTACTCCATCGCTACTGGTCCAATGGTGTCATAGCTGTCCCGGTCCTCATCTCTGTCCTCTTGCTGCCCCCCTGTGGTCTTTATGCAGTATAACTGTCCCTGCTAGCAGACCCCCCCCTTTCCTTTTATGTGAAACAATCACATTCCTGGCACAACCAAACCCTGACTTTGTGTTAAATTATGATAACAGAAAATTGCATACCAAATTTGGTGGTCCTAGCGTTTACCATTTAGGAGGAATTCTTGAACAGACTCACTGAAGGAGGGATGGACAGACAGACAAACAAACTCTCTCAGTTGTATAGCAGAGATAGTGAGCCATATCTGGATTGCCATACTAATCAATCATATCTAAAAATCCTTAGTAAATCCATGGTTAGACCTTTTCTACAATAATTTCCATGCAGTAATAGCAATAAGATACATCAGGCAGTGCATTTCTGGGAATTATTGCACTTTCCAGGTGACTAAAATCACTCATTCTCTAACCTTATGCTTCACAAAACATCCGACACATTAAATTATTCCCTTGCAATGATGCTTTTGCCTGTCCTTATTTCCTAAATGATTTGTAAGGATTAGTGTGTTAATAGCATTGTGAGAATTTTTTTTAAAGGGGAGATAATAATATTTTACATTAAATTATCAATGCAATCCACATTTTGGTGATTTTACTTAAATCAAGAGATCCTTGATCTAATATACTCACATGTGAAAGTATGGAGAGCCCAGTATCTTTCTAGGAATTGTGCTGTAAACAGTTGTGTAGTTTATTGTGGAAACTACTGAAATATGTGAGTCTATATATTAAGAAGAGGAAGAAGAAGAATGCATTTCCATGTCTTTTGATGAGTATTGTCATCTGTCTGTTATGTGCAGGTTTAGTTCTTTGTTCCCAGAATTTTATGCATTCAGCTGTGATTCATTTGAAATTGTTTCACCATATTTTGATTGATTTGCAGACAGAATAAAATTATTTTGAGACAAATATATCATTCCCATATTAAACTGCAATCTTTTTCAAAAGGTGCTGTTTTTCCATTAACATTTTGAAGCAACAGACTAAGCTCCTTAACTTGTTGTAGTGCCGACAAACTATTTCATTCACCCTTTTTTCACATAGTAAAACTCAAGTTGTTACATGAAGATGTGACAACAGTATCTTGGACAAGTTTTTTTTCAAATTTACAACAAAGGTGTGTGTGTGTGTGTGTGTGTGTATAAATATATATATACACACACACACATAAGGACAAATTAGCTGCCATGTGTTTCTTTGAAAGAAAAAGGCTATTAACAATGACTTAAAAAGCCAGAGGGTGTGTTGCCTTGATCTTCTGTGTGGGCCTGATCCAAAGCCTGTTGAAGTCAATGGATTTTGACTGGGCTTTGGATCGCCATTCTCTCTGCTTTTACTCTCATTATTCACTTTGAGCTGGGCAAACTACTTCCTCTTCCCCAACTCAGATCTGCTTTGTAGCTGCTGCCAATAAGGGAAGAGGGAAAAATCTTCATGTTAAAATGTCCTTCTACCATAATCTCTCCAGAGAAGATATTTTGTTCAGCCTGTTTCTGACATTCTGGTATCTTTCCCTGTTGAAAATGTTGTTATCCTCCTTATCCTTGTAATTAATGTGGGCATCCAAGCTCTTCCTAGCCCCAATTCAGCAAAGCACTCATCTACATGCTTAACTTTAAGCATGGAAATATTTCCATTGATTTCAAAACATAAGAACATAAGAATGGCCATACTGGGTCAGACCAAAGGTCCATCTAGCCCAGTATCCTGTCTTCTGACAGTGGCCAGTGCCAGGTGCCCCCAAAGAGGTGGACCGAAGACAATGATCAAGCAATTTGTCTCCTGTCATCCTTCTCCAGCCTTTGACAAACAGAGGTCATGGGCACCATTCCTTACCCTGGGCTTTTATGGACCTAACCTCCATGAATTTACCTAGCTCTTTTATGGACCTAACCTCCATGAATTTACCTAGCTCTTTTTAAAATTCTGTTATAGTCCTAGCCTTCACAGCCTCCTCTGGCAAGGAGTTCTACAGGTTGACTGTGCTCTGTGTGAAGAAGAACTTTCTTTTATTAGTTTTAAACCTGCTACCCATTAATTTCATCTGGTGTCCTCTAGTTCTTATAATACTTATTTGATATTAATAGCACTTATTTGACATTAATAGAACTACTCACATAGGGTATGTCTACACAGCAACATTATTTTGAAATAATAGCATTATTTTGCAATAACTAAGTCCACGTCTACACAGCAGGCAGTTATTTCAAAATAAAGTCGAAATACCATCGAGCTGGAGGACTTCTTACTCCGACTCCTATAACACTCCTTTTATGAGGAGTAAGGGAAGTCAGAGGAAGAGTGCTCTGTTTTGAAATAAGTGCTGTGTAGATGCTCCCAGTTTCGAAATAAGCTATTTCGAAATAAGCTAAGCAATGGATGTAGCTTAATTTGCGTAGCTTATTTTGAGTTATGCCCTGCTGTCTAGTGACACCCATAGTTAAAGTTTGGCATTTATGTAAGTGCTCTGTTGAACCAGGCCTGTCTCTGTGTTTCCTTTTCTGCCTCAATGACATACATATTTCAAGAAAACACAAATGGTTAAACACGAAAACGTGTCTGTTGGCATTCAATTTTATCTCACTGACACAACATCTTTTTAGTAGGAAATCATAGGTGGATTTAATTTAATATGTACAGTGAGTAATCCTCTGCAGAAGCAAATGTAGCAGAGCTATTTTATAGTCAGATCCATTATTCACTATAATATATGCATTATGTTGTTTATGTTGAACAACATACACAAACATGTTGTTTGCAGCCATTACACTATTGGTTTCCTCAGCTCCACTCAGTATCCAAACACTTATTTATGGATTACACTAAGTAAAATAACTGAAATAATAGAGCAAAACATTTATGGCTTTTCTGCATCATGTAACTTGGTTACAAGTAAAGATATGTCTCAGAGGGCTAGCTGTATTAGTTTGTATCTGCAAACACAAACAGTCCTGTGGCACCTTAAAGATTAAGATTTATTTAGGCACAAACTTTTGTGGGTAAAAGCCACTTCGTCAGATGCATGCATGTGGGGGGGGAGGTTACCCATGAAAGCTTATGCCCACATAAATCAAATAAAGATATGTTCTACCCTTCCTTTATGAGACACTCATATCTTAATGTAACATATACTTTATCTACAGCTAGCTTGTATATGTAAGACATGATGGCTGTTTATGACCTTTCTCTTTCTAAGGTGGGAGGAAGGGATCACTCTGAGTGGTGTATATATAAATGAGCCAGCTCATCTCTTCCCACAAGAGAAGAGAAATTCCACAAATAGAGTTAAGCCATCTTGTGTTACATAGGCTATGTCTAGACTGCAAGCTTCTTTCGAAAGAAGCTTTTCCGGAAGAGATCTTCTGGAAAAACTTTTTTTGAAAGAGCGCATCTTCACAGCAAAAGCACATTGAAAAAGTGATCTGCTTTTTTGAAAGATGGTGTCCACACTGGTTGGACGCTATCTCATATATAAGACCACCCGGAACCAGTTCAGGCAGGGCATTAGGTCAGCCCAAGTGCTGTTGCCTAAGGCTAGCTGAGAGACGCACTTAAAGGGACCCCCCTGGACAGCCATATCTCTGCTTCTGCTGCATGCTTGCCTACCTCTCTGAGGGACAGCAAAGCATTTGCACTGCATGCTCTGGTTGCCCTGCTTCAGGACACAAGAGCACACCTTGCCATGGAGCCGGAGCTGCCCCTGGGCATGCGATGGCCCCACACTGCCATGCTGCAGTTTCTGCAGTAGTTTGTGCAGGCTGCCTTCATGGCCCTGCACGAGTTCAACACTGAACTCATTCTTGAGACCCTCTCCCAGTGTGTGGGAGCAAGACCCTCGCAACCGCACTCCACAGTGGAGAGACGATTTTGGAGGCTGGACACCAATTCTGAGTGCATGGTGCACACTGGCACTGCACGTGCTTCCACGTGCACTGACTGCAGCATGATGTCCAGGCCAAGAAGGCCAAGTGACATCACACCCCATCCCCTCTGCGCCCGCCTCTCCCTCCCTGTGTGTGTGTAAAACTGAGAGCATGCACCTGATGATCCCTCCCCACTGTCAGAGGATGCCTGAGACATATCCAGGCCCAGGGGTACCGGCTCAGGTATCAGCGTCATGGTGCTGGCTGTGTCCTCCTCATCCTGCCCCTGCTGTCTCTTGTCCTCCTCCCACTCCTACACAGCGAGCTCCAGGCGGGTGACAATGGGCATTTCGAGCCCCTAGTCCACCACCATGAGTGGAGAAAGGGCTTCCCCACCCCAGGATCTGGTGGAGCTCCTGGTAATAGGGGCAGGAGTGGTGTCCTGCCCCAGAGCAAGAGCTGAACTCCCTCGCCCTGGCGTAGCCCTGGCAGAGCTTTTTAAGGTCTGGGGCGAGGGGCTGTCGCTGTTCCGCCAGGGCCTCAGCCATGTGCCCATAGATATTGGCATTTCAGCATGTTGATCCTGCAGGATCTCCTCCTCCCGCCACAACATGAGGAGGGACAGGATCTCTGCTCTGGACAAGGAGGATGCATGCCACTTGCTACCCCTGGCAGGGTCCTAGGAGCCCTGGTGGTGCTCCCTGTGAGGGTCAGGGGGGTTTCAGCTGGGCCATGGGTGGCAATGCCTGTGGCAGGGAGAGTTGCATGGTCAGGTGCTGCTCCCAGGGCCAGCTTCCTGCCACAAGGCTTGTTCAGGGTGCCTGCAGCTTTAAGAGCTGGCAGGAGACAGGAACTATGGAGTTGTGATTACTTTGGATGGAGTGTCTACCAGGGCACCTGTGTTATTTCCTGTTGGCCTCTTCCTTTGAAAAAAAGGCTCTTCCGTGTCCACACATGCCTTTTTCAGAAAGAGCTTTAGAAAGAGGTTTACCACTGTTGGAAAAACCCCTCCATTCTTTCGACTTTCTGTCGAAAGAATGCAATAGCAGTGCGGACATTAAGTGCAGTTTTTCCGGAAAAACAGCCATTTTTTCTGGAAAAATGCTGCAGTGTAGACATACCCTTATACAGACCAGTATGCAGAAGTATGTTTTTTCTCCCAGTGTTTTATAAGACTGCTCTTGCATTAGATGACAATGAAGTGGTTGCAAATATAGAATTCTAAATTAGGAATGGGTGAAATGGCAAAATCCTCTATGAAATTTTGCCCCAAACCCTGCATTGCTGGTTCAAATCCAGTCCTGATTGGGCGTAACCAAAATATCATTAGGGAGCTCTTGATTAGTTTATATGAAATGAACTGCTGGCCTCAGTTCAATTCCTCGGAGGCACATGTACACCTCACAATGTGTAATATCACTTGCAGTCTTAGTAGAGCCCAGTCAGTGAATGGGTATGGAGATTGGGCTTTCCCTCCAGGTTAAAAATGAAGCATATTAGTTGGCAGTATAGGGAAATTTTCAGTGTCGCTTCCCAACATATAGCTGGTTTTAAATAAACAGAAAATGGTGGTTGTCAGCACTCTGAATCCAGCATCTTTCATAAACACGGCATTCACTTAATTTATTTAAAGTTTTCAGACAAGATCTAAATCAGAATCTTTTCAGAGGTTTAAGCATCTTCATTCAAGTGTCTTTCCATATTTTTTGGTGTTGTGACTAATGTTCGAACTTCCTGCTTCTAGTTCAGAAGACAGAAGAAAAATATTGAATCACTGACAAGAAAATCCTCTTGTGATCATTCCAGTCTCAGCAGAAACAATTAGGGTGTGTCTACACTGCAAAGTTAATTCGAAATAACAGCCATTATTTTGAATTAACTTTAATAGCGTCTGTACATGCAAACCGCTATTTCAAAATTAATTCGAAATAGTGGAGCGCTTAATTCGAATTTGGTAAACCTCATTCTATGAGGAGTAACACCAAATTCAAAATAGCTATTTCGAATTAAGTGCTTTGTAGACACTTAATTCGAAATAGGGGGCCTCCAGCCCTTCCCAGGGAGCCCTGGTGGCCACTCTGGGCACAACCAGGAAAACTTACTCTCCTCTCCCCCAGCCCCGGAGCCATTAAAGTGGTAGACCCTGGCCACAGTGCCTGTGCCAGCTCCAAGCCTGCCAGCCCAGAGCCAGCAGTGGCCACCAGGACCCCTCACCCAGTGGCCCCAAAACATGAGCCAGCAAGCCACTGGCAGCCAGCCCTCCAACACTCCCCAGGAGCAGTCTGCCAGCTCCCAGGAGCCTGCCAGGGCCCGGAGAAGGCGGGCGCCTTCCTGGTCCAGGGTGAAGATCATGGACTTTCTTCAGGTTTGGGGGGGATGCCCCCAACGTCCATGATCTCCGCACTAGACGGAGGAATGCGGCTGTCTATGGCAGGATAGCTGCCAGCCTGGCCACCAAAGGCCACATGCGAACCCAGGAGCAGGTTTGCGTGAAAATCAAGTTGGTCTGGAAAGACCTCCAACCCTGGACCCTGAGCTTCCCCTCCCCCTTCTTCTCCTTGCTTCCCCCTTCCAGCTCCCTCCTCCCAGGTTTCCCCCTCCTCTCTCTTCCCCTCTCCCACCTCCTTTTCCCAGTCTCCCCAGAGGTTCACCCCCCTGCCCCCAGTTTTGTTCAATAAACCCAGTTTCTATTTTTGAACATACGTGTCTTTTGTTTGACATCAGGAAGGGGGGCTAGGGAGGCGTAAGTGGATGGACGTGAGGGAGGAATGGGGCACGAGCCCCCGGTGGGGAGGACTGGGGTGGCTCTGAGGGCTCCTTGGAGTGGACGCTCTCCCACAGGGCCTCCTGGATCCTGACAGCCACCCAATGGACCCCCGGATGGCAGCCTGCAGCAAGTGCAGCCGGGCTGATGGCAACAACCCCACGAGACGCACCGGCGTGCCCAGGGGCAGCTCTGCCTCCATGTGGCTGAGTGCTGTGGTGTCCCGAGTGTGGGCACTCAGGGCACTCCAAGACAGGACTGCTTTGCTGACCCTCATCGAGGTAGACAGGCAAGTGGGGAACCCTGAGAACTGTCTGTCCGCGGTGAGGGTAGGGTCCCTTTAAGCACGGAGCTCAGTTAGCCTCAGGCAGCAGCCCCACACACTAAGTCCTAACCTGATGCCCTGCCAGCATTGGTTCCGGCCAGCCTTAACTTCAGTTCAGGGTCCATTCAGTGTGGACACGCTATTTCAAAATAGCAAAACGCTATTTCAAAATAGGGTTTGTGTGTAGATGCATTAATTCAAATTAGCTTAATTCGAATTAACTATTTTGAATTAAGTTAACTCGAATTAACGCTGTAGTATAGACATACCCTGAGTTCCAGAAACTTCAGAAATTCTCCTGCCCAAATTTCTAGACCTTAAGCATCTGATCTTGGTCCAATCTGAATGGAAATTCTGAACCTGTGGAATTCTTCTGAATTCTCGCCTATTATTATTCTGAATATTGGTGATACTTAATAAGTGTGGATTGTAATATTATAGGATACATGAAATCACATTAGCTAAATGACTACTATTTATAGTATTTAATCTTCTGGGAGAAAGTTTTTGAACAAAATACATATCCAGTATTTTACATCGGTCAGTTTCTGGATATTTTCCTGACAGAGTACTGTTTGGATTGTTCTTTACCAATTCATGTTGCACTTCTTTTAAGTTTCACATATGCACAAGAGGAATTCATTTCTTCCTACCCCATCCTTTATTATTATCTGATTCATATGAACATCCACCCTTTGGAATCTCTTACATGGAATTTTTACGATGAGTATTAATACGTGTGTGCTTACATGCATGTTCATTCTCCACATTCATTTTAAGTCACAATACAAATGACAATTTTTCTGGGATATGATTTTTCTACCTGTCTTTCTATAATCTTTATCGGTTGTTATTTACTTACTGTCATGGATAGTTCTGATATAATATATATTTCCTTTTACTAGTGGAACATGGGAGCTAAATATTTTTATTGTGGATCAATTGACTTTTGGTAAGAAGAAAATACTTACTTAAGCAGTTTAAAATTCTTGTTTTATTTTCCTTCTCTTTTTCATATAAAATATCACCTTTGATTAATAACAAACATATGCAGGCTTTATTCCTCTTATCAGGATGTCAGCGGTAATTGGAATCCATATCCATACCCAGCCTTGCAATCATGCTGCAAAAGGCCAATAAATTCCTGCTGAGTGTGTTACTTGTTAAATTTAGTGCATTGAATTCAGGGTAATGAATAAAAGCAGTGGGCCGTTACTGTCTGGTTGGCAGAGAAGGAGTAAGAATAGGCAGACTCCCCAGAGGCCCCAAGCAGGCTTAAAACTGTGATAGACAAAAGCAAGGGACTCCCTAAGCATCACAGTTCAGTTTGTCTCCTTTAATTTCCTTTTCTACCAAGACTTTGGAGGAAATGGAGGGAGGTGAGGTAATCTCCTACATTAATGCACCATTTGTATATAGCAATATTCCCTGCTATAGGCTTTCTTAAAGGCAAATGTGTTTAAAAGCAATATATTTATGATCATCAATTAACTGATGACAGCTTTGACTATGCTTGGTGTGGGGGGAGACATTTAAACATGTATGCTGTTTAATTTAATTACAAACACTTAAAATATATAGACACAATTATCTGCACATTCTATTTACCCTGTGTTGATTTACTCACTGGTAGCAAAAAAATCAACCCTTTAGGTCTTTTTATTGTTTATGTAAATTTCTGTCTAATATAGAAGTAGATATGTGTCTTAATTGAGATTTAAAAAATTGTATACTTAAATACCGAATACAGATTTTTTGTGAGTCTTACTATATAATATAAAATACATTAAAATAATGAACATTGATTAAATAATGCCACAGAGTCTTCCTCTTTCGAATGTCATGTTCAATGCTATATTTCTTCATCATAGTTGGACGTCCAAGCTCTCCAGCCAGTGAACACCGTCGCTGGTTAGATTGTGGATCTCCTCCAGTGAGCCAGTGAATTTTCGTTTGGGCATTCCGCAACAATGTGATGCATAGTTTGCCAACTGCTGCAATCACAAAGTGGAGATGGCAACAAATTCCATTTATGCACTAGATAACCACAGCTGCCCTGACCAGTCCTAAGCCAGTTTAGGACACACCACAGTCTCCAGGGAAGATCGAAGCCTTTCTGCTCAGTGGTGGGATCCGACACAAGATGTTTGTTTGGGATGTCTACTTGCTGCCATTCAGCTCGCCATAGTTCCTTGACATTGGTCGTGACTTCCTTCACTCGCTGCCAGGGAGGCTTACGGGATTTTAGATGCGATGTTGGTGGCTGATCAAAGTATTTGATTGGTAGCATGATGACAGCCTTCCCATGGCGCTACTGTTACATGTTTCTTGGCCTTCTGCTATTAGCACTATCCAACTGACATAACTAATGTCATCGACTAGTCACCGAACAATGAACACTTGTCCTCCCAGTTCGTTCAACACTATAAATAAATGCCATGGCGTAAATTAATGTGATATAATTGGAGTCTCAGGGTATGTCTACACAGCAACATTATTTTGAAATAACTTAGTCCACTTCTACACAGCAGGCAGTTATTTTTGAAATAATGTTGAAATGCTGTCAAGCTGAAGGACTTCTTACTCTGACTCCTGTAACCCTCATTATACAAGGAGTAAGGGAAGTCAGAGGAAGAGTGCTCTATTTCAAAATAAGTGCTGTGTAGATGCTCCCAATTTCAAAACAAGCTATTTTGAAATAAGCTACACAATTGACGTAGCTCAATTTGCATAGCTTATTTCAAGTTAAGCCCTGCTGTGTAAACGCACCCTCAATGGAAATATCCACAAAATAGTTTTGACAATACTTGAATGATTTTTGTTTACTCCTGTAATATTTTTTATATATTTTCTTCATATCTTTTGGTTTCTGAACATGTTTGAGTGTGTGTCCAACCAATCCCCAGAAAAAAGAGAATGTAAGAGTAAAGCTGTAGAAAGATATGGTCTTATATTTAAACTTCTGCCCTCAATCATACAATGCCTATAGGCTTTGTCTACACTGCAGGGTTTTTGCGCAAGAAGCCTTTTGCGGAAGAGATGTGCTTTTGCACAAGAGAGCATCCACACTGCATGGATAATCTTGCTCAAGAAAGCTCTGATGTCCATTCACAGAATGGCCATCAGAGCACCTGTGCTTTTTGACAATAGGGGTTTCATGCCTTTTTGCACAAGAGCTGTAGCACAAAAAGGAGTTATTCCTCGTGGGGAGAGGAATAACTCTACTGGCAAAAGCCCTCTGTTCTGCCAATTTACTTGTGCAAAAACGCGCTTGAGGTGTGGACGCTCCACGGGTTTTTGCGCAAAAACCTTGTCGTATAGATGTAGCCACACAGACCAACTACTTCATCCAGTCCTCTGAGCCAGAGACATCTAACAGCTGGAATGTAGACTGCCTTTGCAGGTATGTGTGGGTTGGATTTCTCATGTAACTGGTTTATCATCAAGTGAACCAGAAACAAGCAAGCAACCAAAAAATTGTAGTGTCAAATCCTGACCCTACTGAAGTCAATGGAAAAACTCACATCAATTTCAATTTGCCCAGGATTTTATCTATAATGAAGGGATTCTGCTGTAATCCTTTCTAGATTTCAAGTGAAGAGGGCCTAACTCTTCTTTAGAGTGTTCAGTTGGAGAAGGAACATGCTCTTACACGGAGATTTTCAAAGGCATCCAGGTGAATGAGTCACCTGTCATTAAATCCAACCTCTATCCCCAAATTATAGCCATTCTACCATTTCTTTCACAGTAAAAATCCCTTTCCCTCATATAACATAATTAGAAGCAGAATCTTCCAGCTAATAATATACTGTTCACAGCATGGCTTTATCTACATTTAAGGCCTTTTTCATGGCCTCTATCATGGTTTCGCAGTCAGCTAAGTGGCTACTTTACCTTCCAATATAAAATCCTTGCCTTCTTTGTCTCTGTAAAATCAAATAGGTCTTGATGTTTTAGGAAAAGCATATAAACTGATAAATTTGAGTGCTTATTCTGAGTTTGATGGTTATAAATGTAGGTTTTGGTGGTGTTTGTCCTGGTTTGCTGTTAATGTGTATGAAAGAGGTTTGTAGCTGCATGATTATTCTGGTGCTCTATTCTAGTTAGGGAACATGATCTGGAGTTATAGAGTGGGACAGGCAGGAGGAAGAACTGAGTTGCATTACTGGCTGTAGAGTGCAAACTTTCATGAGTCACGTAGGGAAAAATTTTTAAACATGTCCTCTGATTTGGGACATCAGCCTGTAATCTGTGCCTGTTTTTCCTCCTTGATTTTGTAACTGAGAGGAATCAGATGATGACAGAACTGTGTAATAGAGGTTAAAGGAGAGCTGGAAGGTTTTCTCTGATAGCTTGGGGAGGATGTGCCCTAGAGATGGGTGGAGAAGGTCTGGGAGGACGAAGCTGTAGAAACTATTATAATTAGCCTGCTGTCTTATTCTGGCTACTCCGTAAATCCCTAGTTCAAGATCCAACCATCCGAGGATTCCATAATCTCTAGTCTAGGATAACCTCTAGTCTAGTCTAGGATATGGGAAAGGGAAGTTCTGCTTGAGGTCAGAGGGAGGACCTACAACAAAGAGGAGGAAGGTTTGACTTGTGTTTTCTATTTGTTCTTTTGTTGGCCCAGAAAAGGGAGGATATAGGATTTACTAGAGGGCAAGTCATCCTTCCACTGAAAAGATCAGCAACAAAAGCTTCCAACCCATATCAAACTCCCCAACCCTTTGCATATCCTCTTTCCACAATGTTTGAGTGGAAAGATGGGTCTTGCATCATGTTTGGAATGTTAACAGATACAGGCTCTTGGACTGTTGTAGCAGTAAGGCATAAAGCCCTGGTCTGCACTAGGGAGTTATTTTGAAACAACTCCCCTTATTTTGAAATAACAAGCGGCGCGTCCTCACTACCAAACCTGCTATTTTGAAATTATAACTCCTGCTTTCCACAAGGAATAACGTTTACTTCAAAATAGTTATTTTGAAATAGTGGTAGTGTGGATGCTCCACTGCTGCAGTTTCAAAATAACTACTCCCCAGAGTCATTCAAAGTAATTACTCCCCAAAGTAATTAAGGCAGCCTGCCTCAGACTAATTTCAAGGCTTCCATGTAGTGTGGACATGTTATTTTGAAATTATTATTTTGGGAGTTATTATTTTGAAATAACTTATTTCAAAATAATTTCCTAGTGTAGACATGGCCAAAAGAGAAATCTCAAGTAACCAGGTGCCAAACCATTTAAGGCTTTAAAGATTAAAAACAAAACTTAAAACTTGATTGTGATTGTTACACCTTTGTTTTTGTCTAAGGCAAGCAGCTATCTGTGTATAATTCTTCCTAAACACTGTGGTGGGGAGTATGCTGAAGGAATCTACTTCTCTGTACAGGTTACATCATCATCGCATTTTTCACGGATGACCAGTACAAAATTAGCCTCTCCTTTTAGTGACACATTCAGGCCTCCTAATCAAAAGGGTCTGGAATGAGTAAGCCTGGATCTGCACTAATGCATGAGTACATACTATCTGTAGCTCTTAAGTCAGTGGTAGATTGGGATGAAATAAGTGAACTAAGCAGTTGCTCTCACAAAGCTGTTGGCATGAACATTGAAAAATCTGCCTTGGTCTCTGTGAATGAAAGTGATCTTCATTTGCTTAAGTGAGGAATAGTCTGTGAAGAATTCATCAGTTCTTGTTTCTAAACCACATCACTAGTATTGGAGACTTTTCTTAGAGCTAGCTGAACATGATTTATTGTAGCAGGCATTGAGTGAGAGCAATTTGTCTACTAAATCACTGTGAAACCGAAATTCTTCAATGTAATTCTGCCTAGATAATGCACATGCTTAATTTTTACTCATTAATACATTCATTAGGATAATGTTGTATGTGGATAGGAAAATTATCGTGAGCCCCATACATAAGTTTGAAGTAGAAGAAGTTGATCAGCTTTGGTTCCTTGTTGCCAAAAGACCATTTATGGTAGGAGATATCCTGATGAGGTTGGCTGAAGCTCAGAAGAAGTTTTTTGGCTTGAATCTCTTTCTTCTGGCCAAGAATCTTTCTCGGGGAGGGGAATAATATGAGACTGGCACATCATTCTTGGCAAAGCAAGCTTTTGCTCTTTTGCAAGGGCTCTATAATCTTTCCTTGTCATAGCAGGGGAACTAAGTTATGTTATTGCTTGGTTGTGAGGAGACCATTGATGTGGATGATTTATTTTTCTTTTCAAATTTTGACTGTTGGCTGAGACATCCATGCTACTGAGATGTTTGAGAGAAACCACCCCCTGCCTGGAGCATGAAAAATACGTCTTGACAAATATCTAATGCACCTATCAATCATCAGTTTCATGATCTACCTGGCAGATATTGTGCCAAAAATAATTTGGGTATCCTGATACTTTAAGTTGTGTTAACATTTTCTCAGTTGTAGAAATGGATACATTCCCATACCTCACATAACCTTACAAGCCAAACATTTTCCTTTTTTTCTTGATGAAAATGTCAAAAGTAATGATTGCCACTGCTGATAAAGTCTAAATGTCATTTTAACTTCCTCTGGGGCAGCAACTTTAATCAGCAAAACCTCAATTTTGGCAGTGCAATTGAAGGCTTATCTGTATAGCTAATGATTATACTTCAGCTGTTCTTCAGGTATGATCCAGGAGCTCCAGGTAGTCTGCAAGCACTTGCTAGTACTCCAGAGATAGTGATTGGGTCACAGGTTGCAGGCTGTCCTCCATACTTCTGGCATCTAAATCTCAAGGAAAGAGAAATAAAATTACATTAAATCTAACCCTAGTACACAGTTGCCATGTGTTCGCAACTGAGACAAGGATTGGTCCATGAGTTAGTTTCTCCTTTAAGCTGTGTGCCACTCTTCACTGATGTCTGAGAGCCCTTGCCCTGCTAAGAGAGAAAAGATTGATGCTCTCATTGTGTAGTCATCTAAGCACTCAGCATTTTTGTGCCACAGCACTCCTGGACTCAGTGTCTTTGCCTCCACCATGAGTTGGGACCTTACATGATGCTCAGGAGAAGGATGCTCAGAGAAGTGAGAATTAGGCTATGTCTATGCTACAGCCTATGTTGGCAAAATGTATGTGCCTTAAGCTTGTGAATAAACCACCTTCCCCCACCCCAGCAGTATAGGTTACACTGACATAAGCGCTTGCATGCACAGTGCTATGTCGGTTGGGAGAACTTCTCCTGCCAACATAGCTTATGCTGCTTGCAGCCATGGCTTTTTTATCCTGATGGGAGAGCACTCTCTTGTTGCCATAGAGCATCCTCACCATATGTACTGCAGTGTCACAACTGCATTGCTACTGTTGTGTTGCTGCAGTGCTGTACGTGAAGACATGGCCTTAGTGTTTTAATTAAAATTTAACCTCCAGATGACCATACTTTAAAGAAAGCATCAGTGAAATGAATAAGTTCTACAGGAATGCTAGCCTGGAAGTTTGAGAGGGCACTCGTGTAGCCCAATGTTATTTTAGTTTTACTGTATCCCCCTCCCGCCCAAAAAAACAGAGATTAAGGGACAGTGTGAGTCTCCATCTTGAGAGACATTAAAAAAGGGGGGGGAGGGGAATTAGCTACCACAGAATTTCAAATATAGTATGGGAACTAATGAGAGTGTCTATCCTTGAGCAAGTGAGTGTGTGTGTGTGCGCGTGTTTGTGTTTGAGCGCAAGTGCATGTGCACAGGGAATGGAAGGAACTTCAGAGGTCAGCATGTTTGAGTAGGGAGGGAAGAATGGAGTCAGAGAGGTGAATATGAGGGGTGAAAATAAAAGGTTGACAGACTAAAAAATGGAGAATATGAATGAGCAAAGCAATGGAGATAGCACTGGGTTTTGGTTCTATGGCCTTGTGATTAGTGTCCCTTTATCCAATAGACAATACCCAGATTTGATTCACTCCCTGAGCCAGTTCTGCAGAGACCCATTGGACCAAAGTTAAGAGCAGTGCTGAAGTGCATCACTCAGTGTATCTTAAGGAAAAAATGAGAAAGACAGAATACACAGTAAGGCTTTATCAGATGGGGCATAGTGACTCACTCTAACACTTTGCATCTATGAAATAAAATGGCAGCTCCCTCTTCAGCAGGTAGAGTCCTTTTATCTGTAAAGGTTCAGCACATGGAAAATGGAATGGCAAACTTCCTTTTCAAATGCCTAGTTATACATATACCACATACCTCACCAGTAAATTAAAAACCAACCTTCTGAATAAGCCTATTCCTATGAGGGGTCTCCATTTACACTGTGGTGAAGATGGGCATTGAGCAGCTTCTTATCTACCGCTTCCTCCTCTGCCCCCAGGATTAAACTTCGACAGTGCGGTTTTCATTTACTTTGCATTAACTTAGTATGGAACTTTGAATCTAAGTCATTCTTCATTAAACACAGTGCTGACAGGTAATCTCAGAGGAAGCAGTTTTTGTGGCAGGGTCCTCCTTTGACAAATAACTAGTGTTTTAAGTACAGGTATATACTGTAGGGTGACATTCAAACTTCCCCTCATCATTATGGGATTGCTTCTTGTCTGCTTTCTCTGTGGGGCTCCTGGCCATTCAGTCATATAAACATGGACCTAATGAATCCCTCCCACTATGGCTTATACTGAGTCAGCATGGAGCCCAGTTTTTCAGTGCAAAGCTGCTCGATACATGAACCTCTCATATGCAGGGGTACTGCAATGCTAAGAGCCTTGTGTCCTTTAATCCTTCTTCCAGTGGAAGAATTGCAACTCTGATGCATATTCTGAAACACATTCAGTGGAAGTTGGTTTGTCTATATGATCCAGAATCCAAGGCATTACACAATTTTATTGCTGGCTTGAATGTGGCAGTATTTATGGCAGAAAAAAATTATAAATGTTATGACAAGAATATCCTTGCCTAATATCTTAGTGGAAGAACAGTGTGTAGTGAGAGCATCTAGCTCAATTGTCAAGCACCAATTTGCTGTTCCAACTGATTCTTTGCTTTTATTTTCAAGAGGCACAAGTGTGTGGCGGGTGGCATACTTTGGTAATATAAAAACCAAACCGATGCAATCGATGCCTGTAAAATGGAATTAAATATATTTGATATAAGTTACATTCCAGCTCTACGTACATCTATACCATTTTTGTGTGCTTAAATAATCTGATAATTGAATAATAATATTCAGAATTTCCATAAGAGACTTCCTGTTGAAGAGAGTCTTTTTATTATGTAATTTCTAAGGAAACGGTTAATTTTTTAAACAATTCTCCTGAGTTCTTCCCTGAGATTACTGCAACCACACATCTCACTCTGGTCTCTCCTGAAGAGACAAGCAACCTACAATAATCTCTCATGTTCTACCTTCTGGTATCAAGAGCTAAACAACATCTACACTTACCAAAGATCTGTGACTAAAACAATCATAAGAAAAAGGAGGTGCAGTATGCATCCATCACTGGATTGAACAAATCTTGATTTCAAGCTATTCTTGGTGAGAGAAAACAAATTACAGGAGTAGCAAATGGCTTACATTTTTTGTCCCAGTAATACATTCATCCTTCACTGGCCATGCGCTAAGCAATCAAAGGTTGTGTGAGGACAGCTGGTGAAGTGGAGCAGCAGTTAAAGTCATACTGTACATATTCTTTATACTCCAGCAGCAGAAAAATGCATGCTGCTTGCTGTTCGTTAGGTCTTCATACACATTACTTGTTTTGTATGTGACAGGGCTTTTTTAACGAATGCATTTTCTTCAACTTCCCTTCTCTCTATGCATATGAATAAATAAATAACTTGGCACTTTCTGGACACTAATTATTCTTTGCTCCTCTAGCACTTTGCAATGGATAGCAAGTATCATTATCTACAGCAGGCAGATGGGAAGCTGAATTACTGAGAAGTTAAATGACTTGCCTGAGGATACACACAAAAAGTAAATGGCAGAGCTGGGACAAGAATCCCTTGATTCCAAGACCAGGGTACCCTTCCATGGACACTGCTACATCCCTGATAATAAGAAACAAATGTAAAGTAAGCAGGTGGGGAGCCATGGAGTACTGTCTCCTGTGGTAAAAGTCCCTTGCCTCCATAGCTTCAGTACGTGAGGCTCAACCACAGCTCCTCCTCTTATTGGACAGGTGAGGGTATAGCTCCACCTTCTGTTGCAATACACTTTAAACACCAGTGACAAGGGCTAGCCTTAGCATTTTCAGAAGTTCCCAGGTAAAGGAATTAGTGTCTGCTGCATTTCTTAAAGAAACAAATAAGATGTCACAATGATGAGCCCCTCCTCCATAACTAGCTAGATTGTTCCTGTAAGAATGAACAAGGCTCAGTCAAAAGCAATAGGAAAAGGAAATGAGACAAGATAGCCTGGGCAGAGCTGGATTAAGTCATGAGTATCACAGGCCCATGCCTATGACCCCAACTCCTGGACTCACAAGAGATCTCATTTTAAAAATGTTGCTAGCCCTCACATATGCAAAAAAGGCTTGAAAATATGATCTGAATTTAATTCATGCAGCTTGAAACAATAGCACCAAAAATGGTGACTTGTACCACTGATCTTAACTCTAAAACCTGCTGCCATTCCAAGGAGGGGTTTAGAATTTCGGATTGCTTTATAGTGTTCCAGAGTCTGTGTTTGGTGAAGAGGAGAAAGCAAATGTCTGAACCACTCAATATTGACTGGTTCACTGTTGGGAAACAAAAACTCTTAACAGGCCTGACAAATTCAGCGCATCACTTTTAGAGTATTTAATCCATCAGTGATGCCATGAGAAGGCTCTAATTTTGACATGTAATACTGATCCTCGTACTTATTGTGAGATGTTGGTATGAGCGATATGTAAGGAGGTGTGTGTGTGTGTGTGTATATATATATATATATATAATAAAAGGTTTTAACATATGTCACCAACCAAAGAAAAAAACAGGTTTCTTCCATCCAGGATATAAGATGTGTATCCATGTCAAAACGTGAATAAAGTATCACAAGTCCACCGAATGAAATACCCATTTAGTTACATAGTCAACTGGAAAGAAGCATACCAGAGAACGAGATACAGGATGGCCTACTGACTATGAGGTACAAACAATGAACTATGGGGGCTATAAGGAGAAGACACCACTTTCTCCTGCATCTGAGGAAGTAATTGGACAGTGCAATTGTAGGAGCCCAACCTGGCCTGGTTAGAAACTCTGTGAGAGTGCATTTACACTGCAGCGGTATTTCGGGATACTGGAGGTATCCCAAAATAGCTATTCCATGTCTTTTGAGCGCGCCCGTTATTTCAAATTATAGTACGCTCGGTGTTCCAACATCTTTGTAAACCTCATTCCATGAGGAGTAAGGGATGTTTCAGAATACCGAGTTATTTTGAAATAAGTGCTGTGTAGCTAGTGTCAAATTTTGAAATAAGCTATTTCGAAATAACCTCGAAATCAGATACGCAATTTGCATATCTCAAATTGCATATCTTATTTCGACCTACGGTGCAGTGTAGACACATACTAAAAGGACTTATGTCTGAGAGAGTTTTCCTTAGGCAGGAGATTAACCTGTTAAATTAAATTTAATCTCTAGGAACCATGTTACAATTTTGTTTTACTTCTAACCTTTCTGTTTCTATTATTCTTTGGGTCTTTTAACCTTTGATAGAAAACTGATGATTGTTTTCACTGCAGATAGAACTGAATGCTGTGATACTGAATGAAGAACTGACTCTGAGGTGAATTGTTCAAGCTGATGTGCACGCCATTCCCTTGGGGATAGCAAATCTGATATCATCGGGATTATTCAGTGGAGAAGGGGCTCCGCACTGCAGGGAAAATGTTAAAAGCAGGTTGAGACTGAGATACTCCTATGGTTACCCTGCAAAGCAAAGTAATAGCGGGCATAGCCCATGGGAAATTGGGCAGCTAACTGTCTACTGGTGTCATGGAATGGCATCCAGTTAAGCACAGAGAAGTCTTTCTCTTTCACTGGAAGCTGGGAGTCATAAGGTGATTCTGAATCCTAAGTACTCTAAGCACTGTCCCATGCTATTAAGAGCTAACTGGGTCAAAATAACTCTGAGGCTGTTCATTATCTTAATTAAGTTTCATCGATATGTGCTAGAAATCAGGAGCCAGAAATCAAACCCATCTCTCAACTTGAGTAATATCAAAGGGCATGTTATTTTGAAATAATAAGGCAAGTGTCCACACGACCAAGCCTGTATGTGGAACTGAAGGTGACGGTGTCTGAAAGTGTGTTTTTCAGTTTGTGTTTTTCTTTCCTTTTTCTAACAAGGATGATGGTCATTACCATGATAGTTGAAGAATCATAATTTGAACGGGCTTATTAAGGGGACATTGTCAATTTAAATATCATATAGCTGTCTAAATGTTTCATCCTATTATCACAAGTAACACCTAAGATTCGGTGATGGGTGGACACTTTGTTCACTTGACAGCATTTCACTATTTACTCTGTACTATTTTCCTTGCTTTTAGTGGGAGTCATTCACACAGAAATAGGGAAAGATCTATGTTCACAGCAATGTGCTTGTAAACCCCAAGTACTGACAGAGTAGGTGAAACAACTGGAATACTGAACCTGCTTTTAATTCCCTCTCTCTTTTTTAACTAACTCTGTTTCCATCAGTGTCACTTTAAAAGGAAAATAAGTAAATATAAAGTTGGGCTTTTTCATTTTAATTAAGAGGTGGTTATCTTATTTCTCTACTTTTGAAATATAACAAACAGACCTGATGATAACTAACTATAGAACTTCCATAAAAACTAGCACTTCATAGCTGAGACATTGGCTCCTGTTCCTCTCTTTCAGTTCTGTACTTTGATCTGCCCCTTCTGATGATGCAAAGGAGCAGGAAACCTAGCTGAGCAGTCTGGCTATGGATTCCACTACCCCACCTCACTCCAAGCACATCTCTAGCTGTTGTTGGAGTCTACTGCATGCTGTTACCCTTTTCCCTAGAGCTCTAGACTTAGGGGACATTTCAAAGGTATCAACAGGAAGAAGGGTCTGGCTGGTCTGTTACTGTGCTCCTGCTTATTCTTTACTGTTTTGGTGGCCTATGAGACTGTAATCAGCTGTTGTTCTTTAGAGCAGTGTTTCTGAAAGTGTTCCACGGAATCACTCTCAGAAACACATTAACTGGCTGCCCGTGGCCACAGAGCCTCGCTGCTCCTATTGGCTCCGTTTCATCCTTTGCAGCCAAGGGGAGCCACAGGAAGTGATGGCCCGGCCCATGCCGCTTCCCGCAGCTCCCCTGGGCTGCAAAGGATGAAACGGAGCCAATGGGAGCCACAAGGCTCCGTGGCCATGGCACCAGTACATAAACAAACCGGGACGGCCAGTTAACGTGTTTCTGAGAGTGATTCTGCGGAACATTTTCAGAAACACTGCTTTAGAGAACTCAAAGTTATTCAGTGCCACATACAGCCATGGCAGAGTATAGAATTGTCCCTATAACTGGTATGTGGAAATTCGCATAGTGCTGCCCTTCTGCTCTCTTTCCCCAATCCTTAGTTAAATCTAGTTATGATAGTGGCAGATTCTCAGCAGCATCTGCTTGTTTTGTATAGAGAAATATGTCGCCAGGCCTGTGTACCTACATGGACTCTCAAGTGAATTCACTGGGCTCCATGCTGGTACAGGAGTCTACCCACTCTGTACACTTTGTGGGGTCCAGGCCTATGAAAACAGTGTATCATTGCAGCTGATAGTAAAAAAATGAAAAATAAATAATAAATAAGAAAGCCAAATATAAATGTATACTGAATCACCCTTTACAACATACAAATCTGATTGCTAGGTATTTTGTACTTCTTTGCCATTATTGATATATAGTATGTGAGTCATGATAGGATCTAAATTTGCCAAAGAATTTTTGTTTCCATTTGCACAAATTTTATAGACATAGGAAAACATACGTGTTGGTTACTCTCCAGGGAATCTTTTTTCCTAAAGCTCCATTTGAAATTAATGGCAAAGAGCCCACTGATTGCTAAGAATACGGGACTGGGCCCTAGATTACCCCTTTGAAAAACATATTTTATTAATTTTAAATATGTGTCAGTGTATCTAGTTTGGCATATCCAGCTTAGCTAAGACTGCCTAGACATTATGTAAGTGGTGCTCACTTATCTTTACCACAAATAAATGTGTGTTAAATTACACAATAAGAAAGCAAATTTCTTTTCTCAACAAATTCACTTCTTGTTATCAATAAATATGTCTTTTTTAGTGTTCTTCTGTCCTTCCTTGATGTCTATCTTTTTTAATTTTCCCACTTTTTGCATTGTTTTGTGTGTGTGTGTGTGTGTGTGTGTGTGTGCTTATTTGTGTATGCATAGCTTAACAACTACAAATGTAAATTTCCATGTGGATGGGCCTCACTAAAAACTTGCCTCTGTTAATTTGCATAGAGAGAGAAACAGTTAAGTTTTTTTTTAAAGTCTGTATTCAGAGACATACTGTCTATCGAATTAAATGTGAAATAACTGCACTAAATTCAAGGGATATAAATGTGTCAGTGGGTATGTCTGCACTGCAGAGTTTTTCCGGAAAAATGGGCAATCGATGTGGACACTGTCTTTTGAAAAAGCAGATCACTTTTCAATGCGCTTCTGCTGTGAGGACGCTTTCTTTCAAAAGAAGTCTTTCCGGAAGATTGCTTCCAGAAAAGCTTCTTCTGAAAGAAGCCTGCAGTCTAGACATAGCCATTATGTCACTCCAGTCTTTACCATGTGCCTGAGCTGAAGACTTTTCTATGAGGAGCAGAGTAAGTCCAACTTTCAATCTCAGCTAGTGCTGGTGCATAAAACAGAAAAGCCTAGACTAACGCAGCTAAACTCTCAGTTCTGCTTTGGTCTCCAATGCTGTGATATTAAGTTCAGATGTAAAGTGAAACTTGCTGCTTTTTGGAATAAGAACTTAAGGAGAAAAGACAAAATAAAATAAACTTTGGCTTTTAAATCTATATTCAAACAACAAATTAAGATCCATATTCTGCATTGTGATTGACAAGGATGTTGTGCTGCTCTTATAGGGTGTGTCTAGACTACAGGGTTTTTTTGAAAAACCTGGCCTTTTTTTGAAAAAAACTTCCCCTGCATCTAGACTGCTGCTGCGTTCTTTCGAAAGTAAATTGAAAGAATATGGCAGTTTTTTTGACTGCGGAAATCCTCGTTTTACAAGGAATAACGCCTTTTTTCTAAAGGCGCTATGTAATGCAAACAGTGCTTATTCGAAAGAGAGCATCCAGACTGCCTGGGTGCTCTCTTTCAAAAAAGCGGCTTGCTTTTTCGAAAATACTGGTTGTAGTCTAGATGCTCTTTTTCGAAAGAGGCTTGTAGTCTAGGCATAGCCATACGGAGCTCTGATAACTTCAGTGGCCTTTTTTTCAGAGGTGCTCAGAGCCCACCTGACTACAGCCTGGAGAGAGTCTATATATTTCACTTTGGCTTCTGGATCTGGGAAAATAATTAGTTATTGTGAGGCAGAGGAGAAAGTGGTCTAAATTATAAGTATGTTGGTTGGGGTTTATTTCCAGCTTTAGATGGTGATTCTACTTGTTGGGTTCTTCACTTTAATGAAACTGACTCCCTTCTCTCTAACACATCCCCTTATAGTGTCAAATGCTTCTTCACCAACTCCCAGTGCATCCTGGATGGTGCAAACATAACAAGAAGTGGCATTTCCTTGTTATGCCTTCTGAGTGCTCATTTGCTGAGGCTTTCTAATACTCACTAGAAAATGTTTCTCATGTTTTTTGGAATAAATTACTTTGCCAGAGAAGTGAAGAGTTGGTTTTCAGTCCATATTATCAAAAGTGCCTTCTGAACAACGTAACCTTGAAAAACAAATGTAGAGGCAGAAATATGGGGCAGTAAGTTAAACAGTGAAACAAGATCTCACCCTTGAATGTAAATATATTATCCACACACACGCATATACACATTCAACTGGTGTCACAATTGCCTCTGTTAACAATACAGAGAGGATGAGGTGACCCTTTCGTATCCTTATTGATGAAAGTGACTCAAGTATCAAGTTCCAAACACACTTGCTTCTCCTCACATCTATGATAGGATGAAAATAGCATCTGAGGTTTTGGCTTCAAAACCCTCTAACTTGGAGCACCCATAGGGATGATGATAGAAATTTCAAATCTGTGCTAAACCATCCCACAATGCTTTGCTTCAAAGGCCTTGTTTTTAAATAAAGAGCATTTGTAAAAACCTGCCTGAAGACCAATTTCCTTTGCTTAAACAGCAACGGCCTCCTCTCACAAACTTGTGAGTCTAGGGAGATATTAATTAAACTAAGTCAAAAGGAGAAATCTAAACAGAGGGCAAAGACAGAGATGTTGAACACTTAAACATGGTTAGTTAAAAACAAGCCTTTCATTTGGTGCTTGTGAACTCTTTCCCCCAAATGCCCTTGCACTCAGATAAAACTATTGAATTTCCAAATATAAATAGATAACTATTGGCAGCTCTCGGACTTGCTTTTTTTATCCTCATCCTAATGGGTGAGCAGCATTGAGTCTGTGAGATTTTCTTAGAGAGCCCAGAGGGACTTGCACAGCAGCTTGTTGCAGAAAGTTAAGAAGAAAGGGCCTGTATATTCAGCTTGAAACAGAATTGATTTTTCTTGCTACAAAGGCCTTGCTCCTGCTCCTATGGAAGTCTTCTGGAAATTTCCCATTGATTCCAGAGAGGTCAGGCTTGGGCCCTATGTAACATCCTGCTCATGTTTGCTCCAGGGCCCTTGTTTAGCAAACCAGCCCTATTCAGTAAAGGACTTAGGCACATGTTTGCCTTTAAACATGTGGATAAGTGTTTTGCTGACCTGTGCCCTGAGTAGAGGGGATATACTGTTTACTATATTTCAGAGATGCTATTTTTTAAAAATGCATTTCGGCCACTGGATAGCAAAATTAATACTGTCGGTAAGAGAGCAGAGCATGCAGGAATCCTCAGTCATCATTTAATATTGATTATATCCTCACGTACTTGCTTGAAGTATTTCAGTCAATCCTAACAGAAAACAGACCCCTCAGAAGACTTAAGAAGGGCAGAAGCTGTGGGCAACCCTTATTAATTGAGGTTGTGGGTGCATGTTGTTAGAGCTGACTGCTCTAACAAGGGGGTAGACTTGGCCAAGGAGGAGGGGTAGTGTCGGAGCTTCCCTCAGAAATCCTCTGCTGAATAAAATAAGGCAGCTCTTCTGTGGTGGACTTTCCAGAAGAGAGTCCTGCCCTCCTAAGGTGATGCATCCTTGTTCCTTGTGGCAGCCTTGCTACATGGTAAGTTCATTGGGGGCTGGGATCTGCTCCACGGGCCTCTGTGGGGGTGGGAGCTGATCCATACTCCTGGAAGGGGTCAGGCCAAGGATGGAAGGGGAGGGGCTGAGGGCAACCAGCTCTTACTGCTGCCTAGAGCATGGTGCGTCCCCCCACCACAGCCCTCAGTGTTGACTGGAGCATGAGGCACTGCGCTCCAGCAGTCCACTGACACTGCTGTCTCTGGACCCTGGAGCAACTGCCCTCCTTTCCTCCTCATTCCCTGGTTGGTGGGCCTATTCTGCTCTCACCCCTTTCCATTTTTTGTGGTGGTGAATCTGGCCCACTGGTTCAGGAAGCAATTATGTTAGCTTCAAAATAAGTGAGGCAACAAAAATAATGTCTAAGGGAAAGTTGTCTCCTGATGGATACAAAACTGTAACCACTATACTATACTCAGAGAGGAACCTTATTTTCTCAAAAAAATTGGCGCTCTAGATGTTGATAGTTCATAATGTCTATCAAATCAATACTTATCAAGGGCACTTGTCACCTTTCAGGCCTGAGCCCTCTGAGAAGCTTAAAATATTCAGATATTGCCCCAGTCACAGACCATCACACAATAGTGTGGAACAGAGACTCTTTTTCTTTAAAAAAAAGAAAAAAATGGGGACCATCTCACAGCTAAATAGTTTCCTCTGTCAGTAAAGACAGCAAGAGAGATGTTACTTCCCTGAGGTTCTCCTCATGGACCTGACATCCACTTCTGATCATTCATCTGTAGATGGCGTTGCCCTAAAAGAATGAGTAGCAGATCCACCTGGTCAGTGGAGATCAGTGACTTCCCAAAAGCTCTGACCTCCTCATGTCTTATCCTGCTCCCGTATATTACAAGGAACCCTCCATAACCTCACCTGACCTTAAGAACTCCTCTTGAAGAAGGTTCCTCATGAAGGAAGCTAGCATAGCAGGAAAGCTAATGCAACCTGTAGCTTCTATTACCAGTGGGAAAGCTAATACCAGTCTAGAGCAAGTGGTGGTGGAAGAGTGAGGAGGTTGGACATGATTAGCTTTGTCTGCAGGTCAGTCTCCACACTGCAGCCAGATCCAATCTCAGTCCTGGGAATGGGACAGTTGATTCCTGCCCATCTGTGTGAGGGCGTGTGTCCACTGTGTAAGGAAATTGGAGGTACAATGTAGTTTTAGGTAACTTAAAATTCTTCAGTGTTTTTCTTGAAAGCATTCCACATTCCCAGAAGGGCTCAGCTAATCCAGTCATCTGAGGCAGAATAGCTATTTACCCCTGTTACTTATAATTCCCTCCATCCAGCATTGCTGTTAAGTAGAATGACATTTTCATAGGATGGGATTTTTATTTTTCAATGGTGTTTCCCTCAGCTTTGTCAGTGTGAAGTGAAGCAAAGAGACACAATGTGGAACAATGAAGCAGCTACCAGCACAGTTAGGTGTGCAGTGGGGCTTGAGAATATGTTTCCTACTTGAAGTCTACCTTGGAAATATTTCTTTCCTTTGTTTGTCTGCTTCACCTATCTCATAGCATGAAGAGCCATGCTTTGCCATACAGAAGAAACAAAAGGGACATGTAAGGGAATAACTGTTTAGGCTAAGCTATAGAAATTGATGTTTTAACCAGGGAAAAATATTTTTGAGAGAATAAAATTAAAACCTGAAAAACAAAAGATTCAGCAGCTCTGGATGATATTTTTAGCCTTGGGGAAGTTCAAGGCCAAACTGCAGATGGAAGAATGAGAGAAAAGGTTTTATGTTATTGTTGACATTGCTCCCCTTCTGATGAAAATGGAGAAGTCCTTAGAGGCATGTCACCCTCCCATTCTGCAGTTTGCTGTAAATATTGGAAACTATGAAAATAGAACAATAACTGAAAAACGAGCTACTGTCTATAAAATAACAATCATTAAAAATAGGTGGGAATGCTGTCTTACAATTCTGTTCTCACATACAAGAAATTCTCATCTGATTCTAAGTCGTAATCCTTATGTCTTCTCCAGAGGAAAGTGAAATATTTTTAAATGTCCCAGACTGTACCATGTGATAAAATTCATTTCCAGCCCCCAAATGGATAGTCACTAGCATTCTATGAATGTCATCATAATAATGACTATATCAAAGTACATAACCCTATTTCTACATAAAGCACCTTGGATGCTCAAATGGTTGTCAATTTAATTTCTTACTGTAAAATTTGTTAAACCAGTTTCTGCCAGTCTTGTCCATTGCAAAACTTTAATGTGGATGACTGCCCATGAGCAAGCAGTGCAAATGACCAGTGTGTAATTTTATTTCTATCTACTTCTGCTGGGATTAGATGTTTACCATCCCACTCTGCAGAAGTTTGGCTGGCTGGCAATCCTAGTTCTTCTCCAGAAGGTGCCAAAAATTACCTTTGTTCCTGCATTTAGTTCTGTACATTGACGTTATTCTGAAATAACATAGTCTGCATCTACACTATAAGCAGTTATTTCGACATAATGTCAAAATAATGTTGAGCTGGATGACTTCTTACTCTGACTTCTGTAACCCTCATTTTATAAGGAGTAAGGGAAGTCAGAAGAAGAATGCTCTTTCTCGGACTTTCTGTCGTGTAGACAGCGCCAAAAGCCGAATTAAGCTATTTTGACTTACACTACGCAATTGATGTAGCTCAAGTTGCATAGCTTATTTTGACTTTAGCCCTGCTGTGTAGACATGCCCATACAGTATAAGGCTCGAAGGGATCACTGTAGTAATCTAGTCTGACCTCCTGTGTTTGGACTTTCCTGAATTGATTCCTGAATGAACTACTGGAGGATATTTTTTTAGAAAAATAAGTCTCATCTTGATTTGAACATTTCCAGTGATAGAGAATTCACAACAATCCTTGGGGGTTGTTTTAATGATTAATTGCTCTCCTTACTACAAATGGTTCTTTATTTCTAATCTGAATTTGCTTGCTTCAACTTGGTTTGTTCCTCTAACTTGGCAATCACAGGCTTCTTTCCAGCTACTTTTTTTTAACTGTAGAATCAACTCAGTGCTGTGCTAGCCTAGGACCGAGGAGAAAAATATTGTAAAAAAGGCACCTTTGCCTTCTTTTTCCAGACCTGCATACAATAACCTTTAACAACAGCTCCTGGTCTTCTCTTAAGTCACCTCCTTGATAGCATAATCCATGTCTTATATGTGCCCACATGGTATGACCCATAGGTCTCAAAGGTCTTCAGTAGTCATGGGAACAACCTAACTACAGCCTTCCACTTGGAAGCCTTCTGAGGTTGACTTAACTAGGAAACAGATTTCAGACCCAACATGAGCCTCCTAACTGTCAGGGTGGTTAAACATTGGAATAAGTTCCCTCGGGAGGTTGTGAAATCTCCGTCTCTGGAGATATTTAAGAGGAGGTTAGATAGACATCTATCAAGGATCGTCTAGACAGTCCTGGGTCCTGCCATGAGGGCAGGAGACTGGACTCTATGACCTCTCGAGGTCCCTTTCCAGTGCTAGTGTTGTATGATTCTATGATTCTATCCCTGAGGTCTGATTGGCAGAGTCCCAGAGCAACAGATTAGCTCATTGACCTGACTTACAGCAGCAGCAGGAGCAGGAATCTGAACATCTGATTTCCACCCTGTTCCCTTAGTACATCCACAGATGCTGGAACTAGGCCTTGTTCCTTCTTCTCTGGAAGTTGTTGGAAATTTCCCATTGATTCTAGGGAAGTCAGGCTTGGGACTTGCACATACACACACCACAGCTTGAAATGATTTACATTCCATACAGGGTTTACAGTGTGGTTCAATGGCTCTCGTTATACAAATTATTCTGTCACCCCTGCTGGCATCCTGATGTGGCTTGATTCCTGACCTCCATTTTGTCTGCTTCTGACCCTTTGGTATCCTGATCTGGCCTGACTTGTGGGTCTGATCTGCAGTTTGTCTTCACTTTTGTCCCCGAAATAGACTGACCTTGCCAGATTCTGGTTCCCAACTTGTGATTCTGATCACCAGTTTGTCTCCCACTCTCCTCACCTAACTGGTTCCTGTCTTGCAATGGTGTACTATGGCTCTGAACTCTAGGGCTGCCTGCTCATGACCTGGCTGTGACGGTGAACAAAGTTGTCTATTCTACAAAACATACAGAAATGTATATTGATATATCTAAGGTTATAATGGAATTGCCATGCTAAATATTAGATGGCTAACTCATTTTCTTGGCTCTTCCAATGGGGGAAGCCTCATCTCTTGCAGAGGCATAAAAATACCATAATGTCCCTGGTCAATTTTTCAGTGCTATAAAATGAAGACAGAAATGCTTCCTGGCCCTTTTCTGTCTACACTATGATTCATGAGAGATGACTTGCAATTGAGTTTAGAATCAAACCTTTCAGATCTTTTACCACACATGCCTGCTCAATAATCTTTCATTTCTAAAGAAATTTCAATACACGTTTTAGGAAAACTAAATCTCAGGAAGCTGATAGCTAAGAAAACAAATTAATAATACAAGTAATAATGCAAGAATTAGGAAAACATTTAGGTGCTTTCCCTATGACAAGCAACAAATATGACTTATAAAAGTACTGAGCCCAGCACAGTCATTAAGTCTGTCTTACTGTGTATTTATATTATTTCAGAATTTATCAGAGTTATTGATTCAGTGAAAGGTCAGTAGCAGCAATATATTTGTCCAAAGGCTCACAACAATATTCAGCCATTAAAGGAGCTCTTTTAGCTAGATGTCTGTTATCCTACTGTGACTTCTCATTGACCCTTCCAGTAATTTTCAATATTCAAGGTTCAGTATTTTTGCTGTTTTAAATTTGTAAGTAAAAAAGCAACTGTTGAATGGGCTGGATTTAGAGAGAAGAAGTCTTTAGCTGGTTGACCTACTCTTCAGTAACCCATCCTGTAAAGATGCCTGAATTTTTCTTTTGAGAGATCCTTGGAAGGAATTCCCAGAGCATTCGGGAGTCTCATCTTTGGCCACAGCAAGCTTATGCTCTGAGAATCTGACTAACATGTCATACCGTCTTCATGAGTGGGGAAATTCCTGCACCTGCTTTCTATAGTTATTCTAATTGCTTACCAGAGTTTATTCACAAGTCTCATGGGGCCCTTAGTCGGCCAAAGTCTTTCAGACTCTACTACAAGGTTTGGAATCCTTGGACAGAAGCTCTTGTCCATTTGCTAGATTAGAAAGACCTGACCCAGTTTAACTGCAGCCTCTTTAACCCAAAAGTTCTTTCTTTGTCTGTTGGTCTCAGGAAAATCCAATTTGAACCGGGATACCTCCCTATATATAACAATATCTATCGATATATGCCAACGTTCCACAGGGGGTGGTACATCTCAGTTACATGTAATCCCTAATCCCCAGTGCTACCTAAACTCTTCACATACTTAATACAATATGGTCCCCAGATATATGGCATGTGGCTGCAATATTGGTCACATTATCATCTTGGTCATCAACAGGGACCGAACCCAGCAGTCTCCATACCTAAGCGCCCCCAATTCTGCAAAGCAGACAAATGCATGCTCAAACACTTTCTGAAAGAGGTCATAGCTCCATTATCTGAAAATTACAGCAGAATCATATCTCCTGTGGATTGGGCACAAAGGGGAACTTGTTACACATGCTGACCAAAGAGTTACATACTTCCTTTGAATGGAAGAAACTCACCATGAGTGTAAGAACCTATAGCCATCTCTTTAGTTATTTAGATCCAAGTACTGGCAGGTGGGGATTAGCTTAAACCCACTGAAGTTTGTTGGGTTTAAAAGACTTGACATATCTCAGGATTTAGCCTGTGCTACAGAATTACTTTGATGCAGTGCCACAGAATTATCTGAAAAGAATGAGGAGAGGTCACAGTCATTACACATGTGACCAAAACATCTTTACAGTTTCCATCTGACTTCAGTGTGAATGACCTTGCATATTTCTTTCCCCCGGCCCTCCAAATCTGTATATTTCAGTTAGACTCGTTCTGTTTATGAAAAATCCTTTCCACAAACATCTTTCAAAGAAATGACTTGGTGTTTTGTTTTGTATTGTATGTTTGCATTACTCTGTACAATCCTATCTAAAGCTACCTGAATAAATATTCCTAGATGGCTTTAAATATCTAAAAACATTTATTTGAATCTTCATGCCCCATATTTAAAATATAACAAGTGAATCTGATGCTTGAAGTGCTTTCTTTTCTTTCTCTTTTTTTCTCTTATCAGTAATAAAGCCCTAGTAAGGATTATCTTAATCACCAAATGCTGATGCCTATTTTAAAGAGGACTCTTGGATTATTTTACTTAATGTGCTCTTTTTAAGTATCTAGTGACGTCTTTGCCCTCGACAGACATTTAACCAAATGACAGAATTCTTCTGTCTGGGGAAATCTTTTTGCTCAGCTTCAGATTTACTGTACATCAGACTGATCCAGTGAGTGATGACTCTTATGAGTTTCTTTCGTATCATAATAGTATACTTCCAGTGCATGGATCAATCTGGCTTCCAAGAGTTTGGAAGATGTACTCTGCCAGAACACAAAGCCACCATTCACCCAACAATCTAGCCCCATATTTACACTAATTAAAATTGTGTCGACTCTATTATGATGTAGTATTCTGACTTCCATGTGCACAGGGGCTTCTCTATGCTTTCGTTACTTGAAAATACATTTGTTAACATGTTCTGGCCCACATTGTTCAATTTGAGTTTTTTTGACAATTCTTTCATCATTCTTCCACACTATGTCACAAACAATCCAGCAATCATGTTACTCCTGTACACTCTGGAAAATTATATTTATAGTAAGCAAGACGATTGACTTTAAAAAGCAACAGTGGGCTCGTATTGCATTTGGCATGGTGCAATCTATGATATATGACATATTGCCTTTTGCTGAGAGGTAAACCACATGTCACAAGGTGCAACACATTTACAAACTTTGAATGGAAAATTTGGGTCCTGTTTTCTCCTCCTCATACAGTGATAAAAAATGGAGATGTAGAAGACTAGTCAGGTGGTCTAGTACATGGCAATGCTGGGTCATTTACTGCATTATATAATGCTTTATAGGATAGTGTAGCACAGTAAGAAGTAAACCACACAATTTTTAACACTTGAGTGCCCAAACTTACACTACAAACCATATATTTTTGTTGTATTTGGCATCTATAAAAGTGACTTGATTTTTTAATAGAATCAAGTGTTAGCAAGAAACCAAGGATATATTTAAACTGTTACATTAATCTAGTCATTAAGGGGTTCATTATCTCTGGATCAGAGCTATATAAACCAGAGCTATATAAGCCTGTGACTCAGCGACCAGGGAGCTTGCGAACAGGAATTGCTAACAGGGAGTTTGGAGAGGGAGTTCTCCAGGTGAAAGAGGAGTAAAAACGGGACCCTTGTGGTAAGTGGCTGTCTGGAGTGTGTGTTTGTGTGTGGGGGAGTTATTTGCTGTGTGCAGAGCTTGTGTTTATCTGTTTGGTTGGTTGGTTTGATTGTTTGATTGCTTGAAGGAGCTTCTAAAAGGTTTGAAATCTAGAAGCCTCTGTTAATTGGCTAAGCCTCAGTCAGGGGGAGGGGCTACCAGAGCTATATAAGCCTGTGACTCAGCGACCAGGGAGCTTGCGAACAGGAATTGCTAACAGGGAGTTTGGAGAGGGAGTTCTCCAGGTGAAAGAGGAGTAAAAACGGGACCCTTGTGGTAAGTGGCTGTCTGGAGTGTGTGTTTGTGTGTGGGGGAGTTATTTGCTGTGTGCAGAGCTTGTGTTTATCTGTTTGGTTGGTTGGTTTGATTGTTTGATTGCTTGAAGGAGCTTCTAAAAGGTTTGAAATCTAGAAGCCTCTGTTAATTGGCTAAGCCTCAGTCAGGGGGAGGGGCTACCAGAGCTATATAAGCCTGTGACTCAGCGACCAGGGAGCTTGCGAACAGGAATTGCTAACAGGGAGTTTGGAGAGGGAGTTCTCCAGGTGAAAGAGGAGTAAAAACGGGACCCTTGTGGTAAGTGGCTGTCTGGAGTGTGTGTTTGTGTGTGGGGGAGTTATTTGCTGTGTGCAGAGCTTGTGTTTATCTGTTTGGTTGGTTGGTTTGATTGTTTGATTGCTTGAAGGAGCTTCTAAAAGGTTTGAAATCTAGAAGCCTCTGTTAATTGGCTAAGCCTCAGTCAGGGGGAGGGGCTACCAGAGCTATATAAGCCTGTGACTCAGCGACCAGGGAGCTTGCGAACAGGAATTGCTAACAGGGAGTTTGGAGAGGGAGTTCTCCAGGTGAAAGAGGAGTAAAAACGGGACCCTTGTGGTAAGTGGCTGTCTGGAGTGTGTGTTTGTGTGTGGGGGAGTTATTTGCTGTGTGCAGAGCTTGTGTTTATCTGTTTGGTTGGTTGGTTTGATTGTTTGATTGCTTGAAGGAGCTTCTAAAAGGTTTGAAATCTAGAAGCCTCTGTTAATTGGCTAAGCCTCAGTCAGGGGGAGGGGCTACCAGAGCTATATAAGCCTGTGACTCAGCGACCAGGGAGCTTGCGAACAGGAATTGCTAACAGGGAGTTTGGAGAGGGAGTTGTTTAGAGGGGGAGGTTAGAGGGCACTAGTGACTTCTGGCCTTCTTTAAAACATAACTCTTATCGTAATCTATATTCCAGAGGTTTAAAAAGAATCCCAGTTTATACTTAAACTTGTTCATTAGAAAAATGGAGACAGAAGCCCAGCAGCAGAGTGGGGGCTATCCTGTTTATTGCGTCGAGTGTAACATGTATGATTACCTGCCCTGTGGGCGGGTGGCGTATGTGTGCACCCGTTGCAAGGAGCTCCTGACCCTCAGAGACCGAGTTCGGGCTTTGGAGGCCAGGGTGGCTGAACTGGAGGAGCTAAGGGAGGTAGAGAGATTTGTGGATGAGACTTTCTGGGACACTGTAGTACTGTCCCACCTCCAGTCTGAGAGCCCCAGTGCTCTTAAGGAGGATGAAAGTCTCAAGGGAACAGAGCATTCAATGGGAGCAGAGGGAAACCATCCCGTAGTTGGGACCCTCCTCCCAGAGGATGTTGCGGTATCCTCTCGCACTGAGGATACCTCTGAGGGGGAGGGAAAGCCAGTTCGGAAGAGGCAGGTGTTAGTAGTGGGTGATTCGATCGTTAGAAACATAGATAGTTGGGTTTGTGATGACCGGGAGAACCGTATGGTCACTTGCCTGCCTGGTGCGAAGGTTGCGGATCTCTCGAGGCATCTAGATAGACTTATGTGTAGTGCTGGGGAAGAGCCGGTGGTCGTGGTACATGTAGGTACCAATGACGTAGGGAAGGGTAGGAGAGATGTCCTGGAGGCCAAATTTAGGCTGCTAGGAAAGAGACTGAAATCCAGGACCTCTATGGCGGCGTTCTCGGAAATGCTTCCGGTTCCACGCGCAGGGCCGGGTAGGCAGGCAGAGATTCAGAATCTCAATGCGTGGATGAGACGATGGTGTAGGGAAGAGGGGTTTGGATTTATTAGGAACTGGGGACACTTTTGGGAGAGGGGGAGCCTATACAGGAAGGATGGGCTCCACCTAAACCAGGGTGGAACCAGACTGCTGGCACTAAACATTAAAAAGGCCGTAGAGCAGTTTTTAAACTGAGAGATGGGGGAAAGCCGATTGGTGTGGAGATGCACGTAAATCGGAGGGAGACTACTCTTAGAGGAGAATCCATTGATAGAGATTCTCTAAGCTGTAGTCAGAAAGAGAGGAGGGGAGAGGGCAAACCATGGGCCAGAGCAGACAAACAACCGTGTACAAAGGAATCCAATGCATCAGGGAAGGGCAGACAAATAAGCAGTGGCAAATTTTTAAAGTGCTTCTACACAAATGCTAGGAGTCTGACTAATAAGATGGGTGAACTAGAGTACCTAGTATTAAATGAGGAGGTTGACATAATAGGCATCACTGAAACCTGGTGGAATGAGGAAAATCTGTGGGACACAATCATACCGGGATATAAAATATATCGAAAGGATAGAGCAGGCCGGGTGGGTGGCGGAGTGGCACTGTATGTGAAAGATAATGTAGAATCAAATGAAATAAAAATATTAAATGAATCAACATGTTCAATAGAATCGCTATGGATAGTAATTCCATGCTCCAAAAATAAGAAATTAGCAGTAGGGATATATTACCGACCACCTGACCAGGACAGGGATACTGACATTGAAATGCTGAGGGAGATTAGAGAGGCTACCAAAACAAAGAACTCTATAATAATGGGGGATTTTAATTACCCCCATATTGACTGGATACATGTCACCTCAGGAAGAGAAGCGGAGATAAAATTTCTCAATGGCTTAAATGACTGCTTCTTGGAGCAGCTAGTGCAGGAACCCACAAGGGGAGAGGCAATTCTCGATTTAGTCCTGAGTGGAGCGCAGGAACAGGTCCAGGAAATAACCGTTACAGGACCGCTTGGGAATAGTGACCATAATATAATAACATTCAACATTCCTGTGGTGGGAAGAACACCTCAGCAGACCAGCACCCTGGCATTTAATTTCAAAAAGGGGAATTACACAAAAATGAGGAGGTTAGTTAAACAGAAATTAAAAGGCACAGTGACTAGAGCCAAATCCCTGCAAGCTGCATGGAAACTTCTTAAAGACACCATAATAGAGGCCCAACTTAAATGTATACCCCAAATTAAAAAACATAGCAAGAGACCTAAAAAAGAGTCACTGTGGCTTAACCACCATGTAAAAGAAGCAGTGAGGGACAAAAAGGCATCTTTTAAGAAGTGGAAGTCCAATCCTAGTGAGATAAATAGAAAGGAACATAAACACTGTCAAATCAAGTGTAAAAATGTAATAAGAAAAGCAAAAAAAGATTTTGAGGAACAGCTAGCCAAAAACTCAAAAAGAAATAACAAAATGTTTTTTAAGTACATTAGAAGCAGGAAGCCTGCTAAAAAACCTGTGGGTCCCCTAGACGATCGAACTATAAAAGGCGCAATCGAGGACGATAAAGCCATTGCGGAGAAACTAAATGATTTCTTTGCTTCAGTCTTCACGGCTGAGGACGTTGGGGAGATTCCCAAATCTGCACCGTCCTTTGTGGGTAATGAATCTGAGGAACTGTCCCGGATTGAAGTGTCATTAGAGGAGGTTTTGGAACAAATAGAAAAACTTAATGTTAACAAATCTCCGGGACCGGATGGCATCATCCAAGGGTTCTAAAAGAACTCAAATGGGAAATTGCTGAACTATTATCTGTGGTTTGTAACCTATCCCTTAAATCGGCTTCCGTACCTAATGACTGGAAGGTAGCCAACGTGACACCAATATTTAAAAAGGACTCTAGAGGCGATCCGGGCAATTACAGACCGGTAAGTCTAACTTCAGTACCGGGCAAATTAGTCGAAACAATAGTAAAGAATAAAATTGTGAAGCATGTAGAAGAACATAATTTGTTGGACAAAAGTCAACATGGGTTTTGTAAAGGGAAATCCTGTCTTACTAATCTATTAGAGTTCTTTGAAGGGGTTAACAAACATGCGGACAAGGGGGATCCAGTAGATATAGTATACTTAGATTTCCAGAAAGCCTTTGACAAGGTCCCTCACCAAAGGCTCTTGTGTAAATTACATGGCCATGGGATAAGAGGGAAGGTCCTTTCTTGGATTGAGAACTGGTTAAAAGACAGGAAACAAAGGGTAGGAATAAATGGTAAATTTTCAGAGTGGAGAGGGGTAACTAGTGGTGTCCCCCAAGGGTCAGTCCTAGGACCAATCCTGTTCAACTTATTCATAAATGATCTGGAGAAAGGGGTAAGCAGTGAGGTGGTAAAGTTTGCGGATGATACCAAACTGTTTAGGATAGTCAAGACAGAAGCAGACTGTAAGGGACTCCAAGAAGATCTCACCAAACTGAGTGATTGGGCAACAAAATGGCAAATGAAATTTAATGTGGATAAGTGTAAAGTAATGCACATTGGGAAAAATAACCCCAACTATACGTACAGTATGATGGGGGCTAATTTGGCTACAACAAATCAGGAAAGAGATCTTGGAGTTATCGTGGACAGTTCTCTGAAAACTTCCACACAGTGTGCAGCGGCGGTCAAAAAGGCAAATAGGATGCTAGGTATTATTAAGAAAGGGATAGAAAATAAGACCCGGAATATCTTACTGCCCCTGTATAAAACTATGGTACGCCCACATCTTGAATACTGTGTACAGATGTGGTCTCCTCACCTCAAAAAAGATATTTTGGCCTTGGAAAGGGTTCAGAAAAGGGCAACTAAATTGATTAGGGGTTTGGAACGGGTCCCATATGAGGAGAGGTTAAAGCGACTGGGACTTTTCAGTTTAGAAAAGAGGAGACTGAGGGGGGATATGATAGAGGTGTATAAAATCATGAGTGGTATGGAGAGGGCCGATAAAGAAAAGTTATTTATTAATTCCCTAAATAGAAGAACTAGAGGACACCAAATGAAATTAATGGGTAGCAGGTTTAAAACTAATAAAAGAAAGTTCTTCTTCACACAGCGTGTAGTCAGCATGTGGAACTCCTTGCCAGAGGAGGCTGTGAAGGCTAGGACTATAACAGAGTTTAAAGAGAAGCTAGATAATTTCATGGAGGTTAGGTCCATAAAAGGCTATTAGCCAGGGGATAAAATGGTGTCCTTGGCCTCTGTTTGACAGAGGCTGGAGAGGGATGGCAGGAGACAAAGCGCTTGATCATTGTCTTCGGTCCACCCGCTCTGGGGCACCTGGTGCTGGCCACTGTCGGCAGACAGGATACTGGGCTAGATGGACCTTTGGTCTGACCCGGTACGGCCGTTCTTATGTTCTTATGTTATGTTCTTAATTAAAATGCTTTATTTAGGTGCCTACAGTTTTAGGCACCCAAGTTTGTATATGTTGACTTTAGACTCTTAGGGTATGTCTACACTGCAACGCTATTTTGGGATACTGGAGTATCATGAAATAGCTATCCTTGGCTCACTATTCCAACACCTCTGTAAACCTCATTCTACAAGGAGTAAGGGACATTTTGGACTAATGCTTTATTCGAAATCTGGTGCTGTGTAGATAGCGCAAAATGACGAAATAAGCTATTTCGAAATCTCATCAAAATAAGATACGCAATTTATGTAGCTCAAATTGCATATCTTCTTTCAAGTTACAATGAGGTGTAAATGCAACCGGGGGCTACGTCTATACTGCACTTCTCTTCTGCAAAAGCTTATGCAAATGAAGTGTGGATTAGCATATTGCCGTGCTCCATTTGTGTAATTAATTAGCATCCATTTCTGTGCAAGAGGCTTTTGCGCAAAAAGGAACTGGCTCCTTTTTGTGCAAAAACTCCCTCTTGTGCAAGAGCCAGTCTTCCTGAAAAAATGAGGATGAATGGTTCTTGCGCAAAAGCCTCTTTGCACAAAAACTGTCCCTAATTAATTATGCAAATGAAGTGCGGTAATATGCTAATCCCTGCTTCATTTGCATAAGCTTTTGAGGAAGAGAGGTGCAGTATAGACGTAACCTTAGTCAGCTTAGGCAATGGTTAATGAGAAGTGTGCTCTGTATACACAGTTTTGATTTCTGTCACTGCCTGGAAACCTTTTCTTTGTTTTATACAGAGTGATAAGGATATCCAAGTAGGTGACTTTGCAATAGAAAATTCTCTTATTCTGAAGAAAATTGCAGACTTCAGAACTCAGTATAGTTTTGTATTCCTGGAACAGCAGCTGGATGGTTTTGTCTTGATAAACACTGTCATTTTATCTTGCTTCTATATGTTTTGTGCTATTCAATGGTAAATGTTAGCCATTTATTTCATACCAATAATATGACATTTCAGAGGTCCAGAAATGCTTTTCTGCATGAATGAACTGAGAGAGGATTTTGACAATTATTGTTCAGCATTGAATGATTTTGGCTTACTTTAGGGACGATTGCAGCCTACAGTATAAACTACATATCTAACATATATGGAACAAGACAAGTTACCAGCCTTCTCCCTCTTGGCAATATAGAGAATGCTGAGTTAAGTATTGTTCAGAGAACAGAAAGAAAGAGGAATAGTGTATTACAATGGGCACTGGATTGGGATTCTGGAAGAAATTCAAAGCCTTGTTACAGACATCTTGGTGACCTTGGGTAAGTCACTTACTCTCTCTGTTCCATTCTACCATCTGTAAAATGGGGATAAAAATGCAAACAGCATCTAACACAGTGGTGGGCAACGCAGAGCTGCAATGCCATGAATCAGCTGTTTGCAGCTGTTCAAGCTCTGTCAGTGAGGGAGAGGAGCAGGGACAGAGCAGAAATCAGCAGGGACAGAGCACAAATCAGCAGATTTGTAGTACTTCAAAAGTTCTGGGAGAGAGGGGAAGGAGTAGCAAGTGCAGGGCTCCAGTGCCCTTGTGCATGAGAGGCATGTGGAAAAGGAGGTGCACAGGCCATAAGTGAAATGCCACTGGGTTGCAGGTTGCCCACCACTGGCAATCATGCAGCCCACTGAGATGAAGGAAGGCCACTCATGTGGCCCGCTCAGTAGTCTTGGTTGCCAATCACTCATCTAGCACAATGGGGCCCTACTTCAGATGGGAACACTAGGTGCTACTGTGTTGCAAAAGGAGAGTAATCAATAAAGTGAATGAGTGAGTGATGCACTCTACTAAGTTGCATCAAGCCTGGTTTTGTGAATCAAGGAAATGAACTATGGGAGACATGAAAACAAAGGATAAACAGTGAACATAACACACTTCAGTCGACATTGCTCACATAGTCACTTTGCAGAGATTAATGGAGCTTTGTGCGAATCTGACAGTAGGATTTTCCCTTGACAGCTGTAGCAAGTTCTGTATTTCTCAGAGCTATCTGTTAATGGACAGGGTTTTAAAACGATTTGTTAGCATTCCCTATTGGGACACTTCAAGTTTTGTTAGCTTGGGGACTCCATATCCACATCCTGAGTTTTCCCAAGTGATAAACAGAATAGTTTTTCTAACTTTAACAATTTGTACATAATTTCTATTCCCTTGAAAATTGTAAAAACTAAAAATTGTATAGTAATGACTTTTTAGAAGCCTAATAGATTTGTTTTATCTTTCGAAAAACCTAAAACAAAAGTTTCAGTTAAAAAACCCCCACAGAAAACATATAATATATGAAAGCTTTCTATTTTTGTGTGTAACTGAAATCTTGGTCTTAACCTTCCTGGACTTGCTCCAGAATGACTTACTTAAGCCAAATTATCATTGATGTCAAGTTATTTACTTCCTAAGTTCTCTGTATAAGGCTAAATACTTTTTATCTAGGGTTAATTATTCTGTTTTCTGTAGTGCCATATTATAGTTTTGGTGTGATGAAAATATATCAGTTTACACTTGGTAAATAATCTTCAACCTAAATACCATTTTAAAAGTAAATTTAAAATCCATTAAGATTTGTTTGAAATATTAGTCGTATGTGGGAAGCTTGTAACTGTGTAATAAACTTTGTTGCATATCAAGCAGATATTGAATTCCATTGAGATGAACATCAAGATTTATTGAACCAAGTGTTAAATATTGATTGAGTCAAAGCTGAGATTAATACTTACCTCGAGGGTCAATAAATTGTGATGTTCACTGAAATGTGAAGTCAATCTGTGTATTTTAATACACTCGGATTTTTTTTTCAACAGATATATCTAGAAATTTCTCCATTATGACCCTCTCTCACAACTAATATTGTAAAGGAGGTAGATGAAGTTCGAGAGTTAGAGATCCAGAAGCAGAAAACTGCAACTCACCTCTAAAAATGCCAGTTGCAAGACAGATTTGCATATGTCATCTAATTGGCTCGTTAAAGTAAAAAGAAATACAGCAAGACAGCATTTTCTCAGGGGATGGTTCAAAACACAAGAATGAACTACCAGAGAAACTAGGACATTCACAAAGCTTGCCACCACTTTCCACACCAAGTGCATTTCTCTGATCTTGCTTTGCATAACATAAACTCGTGTATATGGGAGTGTGTGTGTGTAAGAGAGAATTTAAAAAATCAAAACCAAAACATACCACTGCACACATGTGTGACAGATATTAGGCTATGTCTACTCTACACCCCAGGATATGTGCAACCACATATAGTGAAAAGCAGGCTGCATCCACACTGTGATATGTAGCAACATATGTCTGTGAAAGCCTCTTGCAGGTGGGATATATTTTTACATGCACAGAGGCATGTGTGAATGTGCGCCACCAGTAGAAACAAAACCCAGATGTGGGTGCTCTACTAGTCAGGTGGGTGGCATTTGAATCTCTCCTGAGTAGCTTACAGGGAACACTGGTCACATCATGGCACATCTAGCTTAGTATCCTGTCTTCCAGCAGCGTTGAATGCCAGGCACTTCAGAAGGAATGCACAGAACAGGTCACTTTTCTAGAGGTCTGTCCGCTGTTGTTCAATCCCAGCTGCTCTGTCAGTCAGAGGCTAGGAATGCCCACTGCATGGCTAACAATAATTGATGGTCTTTTCCTCCATGAACTTATCTATTTTTTTAACCCAGTTATAATTTTGGTCCTTTAAATATCCCCTGGCAATGAGTTCCACAGGTTGACTGTGCATTGTGTGAGTATTTATGAATATGTTGAACAGCATCAGGCCCAGTATAGCTCTCTGGGGGACATTACTGTTTACCACTCTCCATTGTGAAAACTGACAAGTTATTCCTACCTTCTCTCTTCTGCCTGTTAACCAGTTACTCATCCATGAGACGATCTTCCTTTTACCCCATTGTTGCTTTCTGAAATTCCATGTACACTATAACCTTTGTCTACATGTTTGTTGACCAGCTTGAAGAATTCTAAGATTGATGTTGCATGATGTCCCCTTATAAAAACTATATTAACTCTTCCTCAACAAATCACATTCATCGATGTGTCTGATAATTCTATTCTTACTATAGTTTCAAACAATTTGCCCAGTTCTAAAGTTAGGCTTACCCAGCCTATAATTGCCAATGCTGTCTGTGAAGCCTTTTTTAAAAAAATGACATCCTTTGGTTATCTGATACAGAAGCTGATTTAAGTGAAAAGTATTCTGCAATTTCATATTAGAGTTCCTTCAGAACTCTTGGGTCACTTACTGTTGTTTAATTTTTTTTTCTCCAAAACCTACTCTACTGACACCTCAATCTGGGACAGTCTCAACGGCTACGTCTAGATTATGGGGTTTTTGCAGGATACCACAAAAACCACACCGTGTCCAAGGAATGCGTTAGCTCTTCTGCTTTTTTTTGTGGAAGAGCAAACTCACTCTTTCAGGAAGCCCGGAATACCTCGTTTCACAAGGCATAAGGGCTCCCCTGAAAGAGGAAACTTTTCTGCCATTTGGCCACATCTAGACAGGGCCAAATGGCAGAAAAGCCTCTTCTGAAAATAAAAATGGAAAAAGCTACGCAAAATGTGGAGCGCATTTTGCATAGCTTTTTCCACAAAAATGCTGCAGTCTAGACCTAGCCAATGGTTGCTTACCTTCCAGGACTATCCTGGAGTCTCCAGGCACTAAAGATTAATTTTAATTAAAGATAATGTCATGTGATGAAACTGCCAGGAATATGTCCAACCAAAATAGGCAGCTCTAACAGTTACTCAGAACTGTCACCTTTAAAAATGACTCAGGTTTAGGAATCTCCCTCATTTTCTGCAGTGAAAGCAGGTGCAAAGAATTAATTTAGCTTCTCCACAACTGCCTTCTGTTCCTGGAGTGCTCCGTGAGTATCCTGCTCATCCTAAGATCATTTGGCAAGCTTCCTGCTTCTGATGGTTTCCTTTTAAAATTTCTATTAGTTTAAATAGTATCAAGTACAAAATGTGTGTTAGCACTTGCAGCACTTGTGTCTGACTTAACCTTTGAAGTAAGAACTTTGAAAGATAAAGCTGATGTTCCAGCTTTAACTGTCCCCTCATGCAACATACTGCAACTAATATGATCCTCTCTTTTAGTGGTAATAATATATACCACATATACTGCAATATCTAGATACATTTTAGTCAGGAGAGGCTTAAGTTTCAATTTCCTTGGGTTAATACATTAAACATAGACAATTAATATTATTTTCATGCAATTTTATAATTCAATTTTCTTTATGACACTGTGTCTTTCTCAGTCATATTATAAAATAAGTAAAATAACCCAACTTCTCTGATAGGGAATAAGGAAAGGACATATGGAAAAAAATGGACTCAATACATTTTTCAATAAGCTGCTGATAAAAACATGAGGAGAAATGAACAGGAAGTATCTTCAGTCACATTTTCACTTGCTCATTAGTAATATTCCTCTAGAGTGTTTAAGGTTGGATTTTTAAAGGTTCATAGAAGAAGTAGGGACCCAATTCCCTTTGAAAGAAAAATGCTCTTTAAAAAACGTAGGTTAGCAAGAAATATCATCCCTATTTTATTTACAGGGCAACCAAGAAACAGTGGTTAAGTGATATAAAAAAGGGCATGAAAAAAGCCAATGGGAGAGGTCAGAGTAAAATTCTTTTACAGAGAGAAAGGATGAATCCCGCCCCCAAACTATCTGTGTATGTGTACGTTTCAATTCTATTTGACTCAGAAGAATTTCATTTCAAATGCATTCCAAATGAAGTGTAATTTCAACCTGTGGCATCGAAAAATAATCTAAAAATTTCAGAGACGATTTCAAGTGAAATGAATATTGTTTCATTCAAAAATTTTCAGTGGAAAAGAATTCACAGTTTTGAACCAGCCGTAATATTAACCAATCAATTAATTTAAGTGAATAACTGCATCACAATTGACTCAACTTGAGTTCAGCAATAACTATTCCAATTCTATTTTATTACATGGGTTCTTAAGCCACATTCATCACCCTATTTTCTGAGCACCTTCCAATACTACATGAACCACTGTGAGCAAGGCTACATCTTGACTGCAGGCTTCTTTTGGAAAAAGCTTTTCTGGAAGAGATCTTCCGAAAAAACTTCTTCTGAAAGAGAGCGTCTATACAACAAAAGCACAGCGAAAAAGCGATCTGCTTTTTCGAAAGATAGCGTCCACACTGAATGGATGCTATCTTGCATTTCAGCTGTGATTACTATGGACAGAGTGGCCACCAGGGCACCTGTGCTTTTTCCTCTTTCCTCTTTTTTCGAAAGAACTTCCTCTTCCCTGTCCACACAAGAGCTCTTTCAGAAAAAGGCTTCTTCCTCATAGAAAGAGATTTACCAATATCGGAAAACCCCCTCTGTTTAGATTTTTTTTTTTGAAAGAACACAATTGCAGTATGGATGTAAGTGAGGTGTCCAGTGTAGACATAGCCTAAGGCTACATACTGGACACTTTTATCTACAAAGTGTAGCATATGAAGGTTCTGGGAGTGTACCCAAATGCATGCTCTCTACTTGCCCAAACTGTGTCTTCTGGTCTACTCTATTTTTAGCTGTGTAATAATTTGCTGCCTTCCAGGTGCTGGAAACATTTCCCAGTACAGGGAAAGGTTTCACCTATGAGGAAAGGCTCTGGCAAAGGCGAGCTGCTGAAGACTTTCCCCCCCTGTATTTTTTTAATGAAAATATTTTGGTAAAAAAAATCACTCAGCTTAGCTGTTACCTCTCGGATCTTCCAGTTCTGTTCTCTGCTATGTACATACACCCTTAGTTACTTCACTGGACCTTGACGGGTAAAATCAAGATCAGAATTTCCACAAAAACATGAACATAGCCTTGGGGAGTAAAACCATATCCATTTTAAAACATGTGCTAATAGTTTAGCCCCTCTGCTCAGGCTCTGTGATTCTCAACAGATGTTCTTATATTCCAAAGTCACTCAATAACCTCAACAATGAGCTCTGTGACACTGTATCACATAGGGTACATCTACAAAGCACCGTAACTTGAAATTAGATATGTAATTTGAGCTACACAGTTGTGTATCTTATTTCGATGATATTTCGAAATAGCTTATTTCATCATTTGGTGCTGTCTACACAGCGCCAAATTTCAAAATAAAGCACTATTCCAAAACATCCCTTACTCCTTGTAGAACGAGGTTTAAAGGGACGTTGGAATAGCGAGCCCAAAATAATGGGCTTGCTGTGTAGACATGGGATAGCTAGCTATTTCGGAATACTCCGGTATCCCGAAATAGCATTGCAGTGTAGACATACCCTTAGAGTGTATTGAAACTGGGTTGATGGCTGTGTCCTATATTTTTCTTCATGCTATCCTTCTGACCTCCTTCTCCAAAAAAAATCTTGCATTGTCATAAGAAAGAGATGGCATTTCTAATTCAGGGTATGTCTACACTACCACCCTAGTTCGAACTAGGGTGGTTAATGTAGGCATTCGAAGTTGCAAATGAAGCCCGGGATTTAAATATCCCGGGCTTCATTTGCATCTTGCCGGGTGGGTGCCATTTTTAAATCCCCTTAGGTCGAACTCCCTGCCCGCGGCTACACGCGGCATGGAGTAGGTAGTTCGAATTAGGATCTCTAATTCGAACTACCGTTACTCCTCGTGGAGTAACGGTAGTTCTCCACGAGGAGTAACCCTAACCTCCTTAGCTATCTGAGTTTAATCCTTTAGTTACCAAGTGCTGGCCAGCACTTCTCCCATCCATCACACCCCTTATTCAAAGTAAAAAAAAACTTTTTTTTGCATCACCCTTACAATTATTATAAAAGTAAAAATAATTATAAAAGTAAGACTTAAAAGGATAGCACTGATAACAATGATAAGCCTGGAAAAATGTGCGAGTGTGTGGTGTGTGTGTGTTAAAAATCTGACAGTGTGTTGAAAATCTAATTGGCCAGGTCTCTGCATAGGCTCCCTCCAACCTGTTTTAACCCCTTCCGACCGGAGAGAGGCAGCCGCCCCACTACAGGAAGTTATGGATATCTTCATTCCTTGATAATGAATGAAGTCTGTTTTTTAGTTGTAACTCTTTTGCATGGAACCATCAATTTGTGTAAACATTTAGAATTTTGCTTTCTGTGCTTTTGCTTTCACAAATGGGCAATTTAGTTGTTTGAGACAAAGATTTTAAGCTATTTTGTATTCTATTGAGATGGTGGGCAGTCCAACAAGTCTCTCTTTCAGCATGAAAGAATGAGAGTATGTCTTTATCAGTTGTCTTTGAAAATCTATGCTCCTCGCAGGACAATAGAGAATGTAGTTCTCTAACTATTAAAACCTTTATTGGTGAGTAACTGGACATGTGATCTCATCATAGTAACATCAATCTGATAAATGTTAACTTATATTATCATTTCAAAGTTCACTTCAAACTATTTAAAATTTAAACAGAGGACCAGAATTTCTATTGGTATTGAACATTATTGCAATTAGAATGGAAAAGAATGTATATGTTATGGGGTGTTTGTTAATATCATCAGTCAGCTGCTTGAAAATCAGGGCTTTACTATTACTTTAACAGTAATAGTCTACAATAAATATACAATCTTAATCTTACAATACTTGTGATTCTCCTTTTATAATCTTGTTAAAACCTCTTACCAAATCAAATTTTTCAAGTCCAACACAATACAGATTCTTTGTGGGTACAGTGTCTTTGGGATCAAAGCTTGTAACATGGCAGAACAGGTGTTGCAGGTAAGGACTGGCCTTCACTAAGGGGCAAGCAACACTGACTCAACTGTATGACTGGCCAACCCTGGGCTACTGAGAATGACTGAACTAGCAGACCCCATCCCTAGTAAGCAAACCCAGGCTCTTTTGAAAGCTATGCTGTGACACATTTTAACTGTATTTATATACACAGCCATGCTCCAGAATGTAAAATAAATGCTGTAACTCAACTTCTGACATAGAAATGATGCCCTGTTTTACAAGTACAACACCTGATACTTTTGTTTATAAGCAATAACATATTAATATATTTTTAAATAGAGAAAAAATTCACTTCCATCCATTTTAGTGCCCCTTTAAACTTGGTGCTTTAGCTGACTGCCTAGTTCACCTATATGGTTGGGCCAGCCCTGCTTAAAATCAAATATTGCAAAACTTTATACTGCCACTGGATTTAAAGAAGAATACTGAAATAATTTAACTGGAATGCTTTTATTAAAAATGGTTTATGGTTAAGAAATACAAGATTAGTAATAAAATATTTTGAGTAAAGATTAAGGGTACATCTATACAGCAACATTATTTCAAAATAACAAGCCTTATTTCAAAATAAATTAGTCCATGTCTGCACAGCAAGCACTTATTTCGAAATAATGTCAAAATACGACCAATACTTCTTACTGTGACTCCTGTAACCCTCATTGTATGAGGAATAAGGAAAGTCAGAGGAAGAGTGCTCTATTTCAAAATAAGTGCTGAGTATACACTCCCAATTTTGAAATAAGCTACGCAATGGATGTAGCTCAATTTACGTAGCTTATTTTGAGTTAAGCCCTGCTGTGTAGAATAGATGCATCCTAAGAGACTGTGTAATCCTTAAGGGTGGGTCTACACAGCTCTCTAAACTCGAAATAAGATACACAATTTGCGCTATGCAAATTGCATATCTTATTTTGAATCTATTTTTAAATAGTTTATTTTGAAATTTGGCACATCTACACAGTGCCAAATTTTGAAATAACATGCTATTTCAAAACATCCCTTAACCCTCGTGGAATATGGGTAGCTATTTTGGGTTACCTCCAGTACCCCAAAATAGCTGTGCAGAGTAGATGTACCATAAGTGGGGTAAATCCACATGCCTCACATCCACAAAGAAAGGAAAAATGTATATGGTGGATTGGGCCTCATAAGAGGGATCTGGTTCAGTTCATCTGTGCCTCATTACCAGCTTCTAGAAGTCTGGAAAAGTGTTTGGTTCTGGAGGGCTACTTGAAAATGTTGAGCATGTAGGAAAACTCCAGGCAGACACACCGAGGAGATTCTGCAAAGACGAAGAGCAGGGAAACACTTGAGGCAGGAAAGCCTGAGAGTGGATACTCAGGACAGAGCAGGAGTATTTAAAGGAGCTCAGGGAGTGCTGAGGGGAGAGACTGAGTGTGATGCTTCTTTGGGGCACTGAGATTTAAGTTACTTTTTTGCCATCTGCCTCCAGTGTGAGGGGTGGGGCTTTTACCTGTGTCAGTTGGATGTTAGAACATAAAAATGGCCATCCTGCATCAGATCCCTCTAGCCCAATATCCTGTCATCCGATCGTGCTGCAGAGAGAATGAACAAAACAGGCAATCATTGAATGATTCATTCCCTATCCTCCACTCCACGCTTCTGGCAATCAGAAGCCAGGGACACCCAGAGAATGCAATATTTTTTTTAACTTAAAAATTCAAGAATAGATAGGAAGTTATTTATGAGCCAGGTAGAGCAAGAAGAAAAAAAGCAGCCAAGAGTTCCACACATTGCATTTCTAGTGATACAGTTCTTGCTTGTGTTTGGCAGGTAACAAAATCTGCTATAGGCAGGCATAAGGAATTAGTGCGGAATGAATGAAAATAATCATAAATGTATGCACTTTGGCAAAGTTTTTAATACAGTCTCCCACAGTATTCTTGCCAGCAAGTTAAGGAAGTATGGTTGGATAAATGGATTGTAAGGTGTCTAGAAAGCTGGCTGGATCATTAGGCTCAATGGGTAGTGTTCAATGGTTCGAAGTCTGGTTGGTATCAAGCAGAGTGCCCTAAGGGTTTGTTCTCGGGTTGGTTTTGTTCGACATCTTTATTAGTGACCTGGATGAGGGGATGGATTGCATCCTCAGCAGATGACACTAAGATAGGGGGAGAGATAGATACGCTGGAGGCTAGGGATAGGGTCCAGAGTGATTTAGACAAATCGGAGAATTAGGGCCAAAAAAAAATCCGATGAGGTTCAACAAGGAATCCTAGTACTGCTACAAGCTGGGGACCAACAAGCTAAGCAGCAGTTCTGCAAAAATAACCTGGGGATTAGAGTGAATCAATAGAGCTGGATATGAGTAAACACTATGCCCTTGTAGCCAAAAATACTAATAGCATATTAGGGTACATTAGTAGTAGCACTGCCAGCAGATCAAAGGAAGTGATTATTCCCCATTATTTGGCACTGTTGAGGCCACATCTGGAGAATTGCATCCAATTCTGGGTCCCACATTACAGAAAGGATGTGGATGCATTGGAGAGAGTCCAACAGAGGGCAACAAAAATGATTAGGGGTCTTGAGCACATCACTTGCAAGGGGAGGTTGAGGGATTTGGGCTTATTTAAGGTACATCTAGACTACAAGCTTTTGTGGACAGAGGCTTTGTCGACAGATACTGTCGACAAAGCTTCTGTCGACAAATAGCATCTAGATTACATCCAGTTCTGTTGACAAAGCAAGCCGCTTTGTCGACATGAGAGTGTAGATGCAATAACGCCTACGAGGCGTTATTCCTTGTAGAATGAGGTTTACCGCTGTCGAAAAAATGGTGAGTTCTGTCGAAGTCGTGTCAACAGAACTCGGCGGTAGTGTAGATGCAGGTATAGTTTTGTCGACAAAAGTCCACTTTTGTCGACAAAACCCTGTAGTCTAGACACACCCTTAGTCTACAGAAGAGAGGAGTGAGGGAGGATTTGATAGCAGCCTTCAACTTCCTGAAGGGTGGTTCCAAAAAAGATGGAGATAAGCTGTTCTCAGTGATGACAGAATGTGGAGCAAGGGTTTCAGGATGCATTGCAGGAGGTCTAGGTTGGATATTAGGAAAAACTATTTCACTAGGAGGGTGGTGAAGTACTGGAATCGGTTACCTAGGAAGGTTCTGGAATCTCCATCCATAGACGTTTTAAGTCCCTGTGTGACAAAGCCCTAACTTAGTTGGGATTGGTCCTGCTTTTAGCAGGGGGCTGGACTTGATGACCTTCTGAGGTCTCTTCGAGCCCTATGATTCTATGATAAAAATGTAGATCTCCTTGAAAAAAAATCAGTTCTTATGAAAATGATTTTCTTCAAAATAAAACAAAATACCCAGCACTTCTTTTGTTTCATCTGCCTTAAAGCTAAAACAGATTTAAGGGGTTGCAAAAAATAATAATCATAAGACCTCACTAAAATCATCCCTAAAAATTATGCAAAATTATGGAATTTCTTTAAAATTCCCAGGAAAAGTAGTTTTGCTAATAAAAAGGTCTTGCAAAGGATGAATTCAAGATCAACAAACAGAACTGACAGCATGTAAATTAGCTTAAAGTTTCCCTGTTGAAATCAACCTGCTTCACAATTAGTGTCAATGGCAAGGAAAAATACAACTGCAACTTTGATTTCATCACATTTAATCAAGCTTGTCCTTTATTATCACTGACCACACTTCACATACTAGACTTGATACACATTCCTCCAAAAAAAAGAAAATACAAAAATAGCATCTATGAAAGGAGAATGGGACCTCTGTATTATTACTAAAGTGTGGGATACATTCAAGATAGCAACAATGCTATATGGTAAGTGTGACGGGGGTCCGGACCCCCGCACTGTAGGCCGCCCGAGAGCTGCTTTTTGGTGCACGCAGGCTGACGGACGCCGAGCCTGCCGCACATGTGCAGAAGCGCTCCTCCCCGAGCGTGACAGCCCTAGGACCCCGAGGCCACTGGACGTCCTCAGAGTGGGGACGCCGGGCGGCATAACGCGGGGAATTCAAAAGGGAGGGGGGACTGAAGAGCAGGGGGGGAGAGCAGTGGCTGGTTGTGCTCTCTCCCACAGGAAGCCCAGAAAAAGTAGCCAGCACAGAGAGGCAGACAGTCGCAGTCCATCAATACAGGCGAACTATGTGGTCACCTAGGACGCCAAAATAAATGGCCGTTGAGGGCTTTGGAGGTGGGGGCGCCGATCATGCGTTTCACCTAGGGCTCCAGTTGCCGGCAGCTCGTCTAGGGCCACTCCTGGGGGCAGACGGGACTGAGATGGAGTTTCCGGGACCAAGGCCAAGGAGTCAGACGGGAGGAAGACTTGAAGGAGCCCGGACTGCTACTCGCAACCGGGCACGAACTTGCGGTGACTGGGGGATGGGACACACTTCAAAGTGACCAAAGGGGGACAGAGGCAGAGCAAGGGGGGGCCTAAGGGCATGCCCCAAACCCTGACTTTGCCACACTGGTGGAGAATGTGGGCACGGATATAAAAAACCCCAAAAACCCAGTGGTGCAGAGAGGGAAAGAGGGCGGAGATGGATACGGGGAAGCTGCTGGAATGGCTGGCCGAGAGTCAGTGGTAGCAGCAGCAACAGCAGACCCAGTTGCTCCAACAAATGACCAGCCAACAGAGAGAGCAACAGCAGTTGGTACGAGAGGTGATGGAACACCAGCAGAGACAGCACGAACAGTGGTCAAAGCAGTGGACTGGGGCTTCAGGAGCAGGCCCAGCAGGGGCGCTTCTGGAAGGACTGGGGGTGGGCTCGGCCCTGGCACTGCCTCTTAGACTGGTAAAGATGAGCCCTGGGGATGACCCCGAGGCATTTTTAGTAACCTTTGAGAGAGTAGCTACAGCGGCACGGTGGCCTGAGGAACATTGGGCCACCCTGTTGGCCCCTTATCTCACAGGCCCAGCCCAGTGGGCATATAGGGGTCTATCTGCCCAGGATGCATTACATTATCACAAGGTTAAGGAGGCCATTCTCAACCAGGCGGGAGTGACCCTGGAGACATACAGGCAGCAGGTCCGGGCAGAGAAGTATTGGCCAGGAGAACGCCCACAGGCCGTCGTTCAGACGCTCAAGGAGGCAGCCACCCGGTGGTTAGAGCCGGAGAAAAGGTCTACCACTCAAATTGTAGAAATGGTCATACTGGACCAGTTCTTACAGATTTTACCTGCGGACAGACGGATGTGGGTGTGCAGGCACCAGCCCTCGACCCTTGGAGAAGTTATTGCCATTGTAGAGAACTATATGGCTGCTGATGGTGGCGAAAGTAAGGCTAGAGACTTCTGAGAAGGCCCCGACACAAAACCGGTGAGTGGGCGGGCCCATCCCATGAGGGGCCGCGGGGGGCGTGGGCTCCCACCCTGACACCATGGAAAGGATGGGGTGAGGGACCGCGGCAGGGGACTAAGGAGCTCAAGGGAGAGGATACACCCTGGCTGACGGAAGGACCGAGGCCCGGTCCCCCTGAACTGGAGAAGTGGGGTGCCTGTTACGAGTGCAGGCAGGAAGGACATTTTAGACGCGATTGCCCCTTCATGGATTGCTTGTACGGCAGGATGATGGCGGCAGACCAACGAGCCCGAGTTCGGGACTTCTCCAAATAATGGTCCAAATAAGCCTGGAAGGGGAAAAGGTATTGGCCCTGGTAGACTCGGGTTGCAACCAGACTGTAGTGTAGGCCAGGCTAGTACCCGAGGGAGGCCTGAACGGCTGGCCAATTGCTATGCAATGTGTCCACGGGAACATTCGGAACTACCCCATGCGATGAGAGAGAAGAAAAGTGCCGGGTGGCAGTAGCTCCAAAACTAGGATACCCGGTGGTGTTGGGGCAAGACTGGCCAGGTTTTTGCCACCTGATAGAAAAATGGGGAAGGGTCGAGCAAGTGGCTCGACCCTGGAGACCTAATCCCCGGCCGGGAGAGGAAAAATCGCTGGAGGCCCAGGTCGTAGACGCATCCCCCGCCAACCCCAGGCGGGAGGAACTTGGAGCTGAAGGTGACTTCCTACGGGAACAGCGGGTAGACCTGTCCCTAACGCACGCCTGGGAGCAAGCCAGCATGCTCCAAGGAGAGGGGTGCCTGCTGCGGGTCCCAATTCGAGGTAAGAGTGGATTGGCTGTATAGGAAAGAGGACCGGCCGGGTGAGATGGGGGAAAACAAACAACTACTAGTACCAACTCAATTCCAGTGGCAGGTGATGGATCTAGCCCACGCCAACTTCTGGGCGGGACATTTAGGGCGTGAAAATACTTTACAAAGAGTCCTGCAATGGTTCTATTGGCCGGGCGTGTATAAAGAAGTGAAAGACTTTTGTGAGTCCTGCCCGGAGTGCCAGCAGGCAGGGGGAAGGACCATACCAAAAGCCATGCTAGTCCCCCTCCCTGTAGTTGTCATTCCATTTAAAGAATAGCTTTGGACCTGGTGGGCCCCCTGGAGAGGTCATGGAGAGGCAACCAGTATATTTTAGTCCTAATAGACTATGCCACTAGATACCCCGAAGCAGTACCCATCCGAAATACCAAAGCAACTACTTTGGTGGCTGAATTGGTGAAAGTATTTTTGAAGGTGGGGATCCCCCAAGAAATATTAATGGACCAGGGGCCTAATGTATTGGGGTGGGTAATGGCCACTTTATGCCGGTTAATGAGGGTAAAAACCCTCCGAACATCCGTATACCACCCACAAACTGATGGGCTTGTGGAACGTTTTAATAGAACCTTAAAGGCTATGTGAAGAAAATTTGTGGGCGTAGATCTGAAAGACTGGGACGTCTTTCTACCTGCCCTCCTGTTTGCAGTTAGGGAAGTACCCCAAGCATCCACTGACTTCTCCCTCTTTGAGTTATTATATGGGAGACAGCCCCGGGGAATCCTGGCTCTACTAAAAGAAAATTGGGACGGGCAAGATTCTCAGGTAAAAGGGACGATCTCGTACATCCTGGATCTCAGAAAAAAGTTGCGGGTGGTAAGAGAGTTAGCTAAAGGAAACCTGTGATGGGCCCAAGGAAAACAGGCGCAATATTATAACCGGGGTATGAAACTGCATACATTTGCATTGGGAGATAGAGTCTTACCCTCCACTGAATCAAAGCTGATGGCCAAATGGAAAGGCCCGTATGAGGTCCTCTGATAGGTGGGACCCGTGGACTACAAAATTAAATTAACAGGTAGGTGCAAAAACACACAGATCTACCATGTGAATTTATTTAAAAAATGGAAGCCGTGAGAGGGTACGTTGATAACACTACAACCTTCTGAGCCTGAACTAGGACCATGGGGAGGGGACCTGGAGGCACCGGGAGAGGCCTCCCTAGGAGCGGACCTGACAGCCCAGCAGAAGGAGGAGGTGAGAGCCCTTCTACAGAAATTTACAACTGTCCCCTCGACACAACCGGGGAAGATGCCCCTAGTGAACCACCATATTAAAATGACTTCTGAACAAAAGGTACGTGAACCCCTCCGACTCCTACCAAGAAAACTGTGAGACCCAGTGCGGGAGGAAATCCAAAAGATGCTGCAGATGGGGGTGATCCAGGAGTCACAAAGCGAGTGGAGGAGCCATGTTATCCCAGGAACAAGGGGGGAGGGAGCACCCCGTTTTATATATAAGCCGCAAACTAATGCCACGGGAACAGCTCTATTCCACTATAGAAAAGGAAGCATTAGTGGTCAAATGGGCAGTAGAATCCCTCTGGTACTTCCTGCTGGGAAATTCCTTCCAGTTGATAACCGACCATGCACCGTTAAAGTGGATCCAAACCATGAAAGAGACCAACCCCCGCATAATGAGGTGGTATTTATTTTTACAACAATATAAATTTCAAGTTTTGCATAGGTTGGGGCTGACTCATGGGAATGCAGATTTCCTGTCTTGGTGTGTAAATGGGATGGGGGGATGTAGAGAATAGTGGGTCACTAAGGAGGGAGGTGTGTGGTGGGGGCCCAGACCCCTCCACTGTTGGCCGCCTGAGCGGGGCTTTTTGGTGTGCGCAGGCCGGCAGACGCCGAGCCTGCTGCACATGTGCAGAAGCACTCCTCCCCGAGCACAATAGCCCTAGGACTCCGAGGCCACCGGACATCCTCAGAGTGGGGACGCCGGGCGGCATAACGCGGGGGAATTCAAAAGGGAGGGGGGACTGGAGAGCAGGAGGGAGAGCAGTGGCTGGTTGTGCTCTCTCCCAAGGAAGCCCAGAGAAAGTAGCCAGCACAGAGGGGCAGACGGGACTGAGATGGAGTTTCCGGGACCAAGGCCAAGGAGTCAGACGGGAGGAAGACTTGAAGGAGCCCGGACTGCTACTCGCAACCGGGCATGAACTTGCGGTGACTGGGGGATGGGACACACTTCAAAGTGACCAAAGGGGGACAGAGGCAGAGCAAGGGGGGGGGGGGCTAAGGGCATGCCCCGAACCCTGACTTTGCCACAGTAAGTATATCAACAGCAACCAAGACTTAATAGCTTTCATTGTAAAGATTTGAGGGTTTATGAGGCAATATTTAGGTTAATAATTTACAAACGGAGCAAATTAATTTGACATAATGAAGTTACGCAAAGTATGAATTTGATTCCCTATGAAAATGTCTATAGAAACTGTAGAATTTAATCCTAAATACCTCAATTATCTATTTTTCTCATTGTCCAACCCAGAATTATGACAATGAAGATATAAGTTTCATAGTTATTCACACAGTAAGCAACAATGTGTGTCCTGTTGGTGTGAGTTTGTCAGTACCATCTCATCAGTATCTGAGACTTGACTGGAGTGGTATATGTTGTCATCATCATTTGCAGATTAGCTCTGGATTGCAGCTAAAACAGTAATTTGCACACTCATATTTAGGAATGTGTCTGGTAGCAGTTGAGACTAATCAATTATTTCACCACGGACCTATAAGAATTTATTCATATGCTTCTGTTAGTGAAAGAGTGGTGCATTAATCCATTTATTTCTCTTTTCCATTTGACCTATTTAGAGACATTGAAAATGAATTAAAGAAAGCATTAAAAACAACAGGCAGAGCATGCAGCACAGTTCATTTCTTAGACTTAAAGAGCTTTACAGTCTAGTATCAAGGATAAAGATAGTGTACTCCACATAAGAATCACATAATATATTTTGTTCTTTTTTTGTTATTTTGTACTATATTAAACACTAGAAACATGGTATAAGCAGGATTTTTTTTCTGTTCTAATTCAATGACACAAAATCCAGTATCCCTGAGGTAAGGTTAAACAGAAGCTCATATAGGCAGAGTTGAAATTCAGACACTGCAGATATAATCCATCTCCCTGACACATGCAGTGCTTCATTGTGCGACGCCAGACACAGTCTGCTGAGATGAGAATGTCACAGAATACCAAAGTAGGGGAGATGGAGTTTTGTTCATCATTACTTTAATCTGTGACTATCCGTCTAAAGATGTATATGCAAAATTATGGGTAGACAAAAATATAAATAGATGCAGTTACTAAGACAGAAACATTCAGAGGAGAGAATATAACATATACTAGATGCCCAGAGCTACCAGAAAATAATTTGAATTGTTAATCAGGGCAATTGCCTCCATATACAGCTACAGTTTTGGCGCAGATGCTGAGTCACCACTTCAGCTGCCTGTCAAAGTGACTTACCCACTTGCTTCCCTGTACCAATGAATTATGTGCTTAAATGCTAAAGAGAGCCTGAAAGAAAAGAATGTGTTATCACTAGGAGGTGATAGATACTGTAACACAGAGGAAAAAGCAGGCACTTTGTATTTTTCAAGTGCTACCTATGTTTCAATTACTATGTAGCTACTCTGACTCCTGTATGCATGTAACGTTCCAAATGAAAGAAAGCAGCAATTAAGCAAAAGTCTGGGTAGTTAAGGCTCTACAATAAATAACCGGCTGCCTCGGTGTCAGAGGGGTTTTTTTCCTCTAGGACGCAACGATGCATGTCAGCATCGAGATACATTTTTTATTATTTATTTATTTATCATTATTTGAGCTTATATTTCGCCTAGAATTCCGAAGTACTTTGCAGATGTTGAACCCATTCTTGCAAGGTACTGAACACTTCCAGACAATGGCTGAGCACCTTGCAGGATCATGCCTTATGCACAGGCAGATGCTTATCCATCACTAAAATGCAGTCCCCGCTGAAAAGCAACAGCTGTTAAATAGTGCACTACAACATGACACAGCAGTTCAGACTTGGAAGTGACATATACCTTACCCGAGTAGAAATACAGGAGGAATTCCAATAGATAGAATGTACCTAAATGGCAGTTTGGCAAGGACAATAGGAAAAATATAAGCCATGGGAGTTGGTATCCATTTGACTGCTATCATACACTTATCAAGCTTCCCTTGGCTCTATTTACTATCCTGCAAATACCCTAGTCCTCCATGCAGCCTCTAAGTCCATCACCCGCAGACAAGAAGGTCTACTCACCACAAACTAGGCTCCATCTCTCTGTGATCACCCTTTCCTAATCCAGCACACTGTAATTTCCTAACCCAGAATCAGCATCTGAACTCCTTCCAATTTCAAATTGGTTTCTGCCCATGCCACTTCCTTTACCTTGGAAATTCTTCTGCATTGACTTTCTCTTTATTACTCTCCCATCATTATCGGTGTTCCCTGTAGGCTGGGAGCTTCTGTGGCCATTCAGGAGAGATTCAAATGCTGCTCAGCTGATTAGCAGAGCCCACAGTTAGGTTTTGTGTTTCTACTGGCATTGGGTGCACATAAAATGTGTTCCACGCATGTATAAAAAAATCTGTACATGGATGAAAAAGATTAGAGGGAACATTGATCATCACCCCCTTTTTTCCAAGTGCTCCATTTGCTGGTTACTTCAGAGGTCTGGGAGAGGGGAGGTGTGACTGGAGAAGGCTGTTGGGGGGCCCATTTGTTGAACATCAGTGGCTTACAGGAATAATCTGTAGTCCCTGCTTGCCAGCATCTGATTGGACAATAGGACTTTTGCAGGGGGTACAAACCTGGGAGTTGTGTCTGTCCTCCACTGCCCCTCTTTGCTGCTTGTATACTAATATCCCTCTCTCAGCTTGAGAGTCAGTCAGAGACCAGGAAGATGTGGGGATGCTGCATTCATCTGTGAGATTCCTTACATTCAGTTTCTCTAGAAAAGAACATTTTTGCAGGAACGTCTGATCATAATTGCGGTGAAAAAAAGAAATGAAGAGAGAGTGCTCTTCACTGCCAGTGGCTGTGTGCAAACATGGGATTTCTTATGACCATAAGGGCACATCTACATAGCAGGGCTAAAGCCGAAATAAACTACGTAACTTGAGCTATGTCAATTGCATAGCTTAGGTCAAAATAGCTTACTTTGGCTTTTGGCACTGTCTATATAGCAGGAAGTCGAAGGAAGAACACTTTTCCTCCAACTTCCCTTACTCCTCGTAAAATGAGAGTTATAGGAGTTGGAGTAAGAAGTCCTCCAGCTTGCCATTATTTCTAAATAAATGTTTGTAGCGTAGACACACACTATGTTATTTCAGAATAATGCTGCTGTGTAGACATAGATTAAATTATTAAGATTCATTTTATATCTCATCTGAAGAAAAGCATCTCTGCAAATACTGTTCTTCCTTGGTACTGCATCTAAATAACAACACATGATTTAAGGACAAAGAGCAGCATTTCCTGACTATCCATTGCCACTTCTTATATCACTAAAATACTTTAGAAATCACCTTTGTGGCCTGACCATATTATGAAAGCAGAATATACATCAATAATTTTGTATCTATTGTTTCTTATTTTTAGTTCTGTTATTTCTGAGGAATGGGTTTGGATTAAATAAGAACCAGCCTGAACTTTCACCTAAGTCTGAAAACAAAACCAATTTTAAAAATTGAAAAGAAATAGTTTTTTTTTTCTTTTGCATCTCTGTACTTCCTGGCTATGTCTAGATGTAGGAGGGCAAAATATAACAATAAAAACTTGTGTGATATTCTTAACCAGCAGAAACCAAGTAGTACTGGAATATCATAAGAAAGCTTAACTTTTTTGGAAGATTTCCATTTCAGTTTTCAGACCAAAGTAGTTCAGATAAGCATCCCTACTTTTGGAAAGGAGATTGTTTTAGTTGGAATTTGTTGAGCACAAATGGTACCATCAGCTGCTAGATTTTAGTTTTTCTTGGCTCTGCAAAAAAAGTTCTTTGTATTTTCTGAGGTTTTATTTTTTGGTTGAAAAATAGAAATAAGTAATATTTATATTTATACTTCTTTGTACAGAAAGATCTCAAAGCACTCTGTAACCATTACAGAAAATGATTTTATGAGGAGTCAAACCTTTCCAATTTTTGAAAATTCAAATTAAAAAAGGAGCATATCTTACAAAAAAATTATGTGAAAAATAACTCCAATTTTTTGACCAGCTCTATTAATGAAATAAACTTAACATCTTTCTTGTAAGGAAAGTTTAGACACAAAAAGGCTAAGACTTAAATTGTCTTTTTCTCAAGTTGGTAGTCTCCCACTATTACCATGTTGCTTCTCAGTAGGTGGAAAATCTATTGTGAGGTTCCGGTTGTCTACACATATAAATCAAGCTGTTGGCAGGTTTGAGAAAGGTTTGGTCATACTGGCTCCTTAAGTAACTGAGAAGCAGAAGTGCAAGGTGGTAAAATCAAAATTCTGGGTAGTATGCAGGTCTTCTGACTAATAAGCATGTATGGGTTGGAGGGGTGTGTCATGGAGAATGGGGATAACAAGACATTATTAAACAACCAGTGGATTGAGGTAAGAAGGCACGATGCTTAGATATTTGACAGAGTATAGCTTTTCTATATTAGACTTTGTGCTCTGTTTCTGGTATGTTGGAATAAAGGGCAGTAATTAAGCAGATGATTAGATGATATAGATGTAGATATACATAAATAAGAAAATTCACCTGTGCACATGAGAGCTTACTTTTCCTTGGTGAGAAACCTGGGCTATCCTTTGGCATTTACACTGGAAAGTTGCAAGGCCAAACATACTGGTGAGACAATGGGTCAGAGCAGTCCTTGGATATGTCTATACTGTGTTCTAGTGGAGAAAATGGTGACAAATGTAGCGCTGTGTTATTTTAGTTGATGTCATAAATCTTGTATGGCTGTTTGTTGCAGAGGTAATCTGTGTTGTTTTTTGTCAATTTATTCCTTATGTTACCTTATGGAGAATGTGATACATGGTTCTCCTCTACTGTGGTGATTTTGTACACTTTTTTTCCTTCACCCTGTTCAGATTATGTGCATATTTATTCTTTGGTGAAGAACCTCCTGTAATAACTTTGAGCATTTCCAGCTGTATTATCATATAACCTGCATTGTGAGTTCAAATTTAATATTGCAGTCATCCCTTGAGGAAAAAAAAGAACTTTCTATTATAGACATCAAGTTGCTGAATATTGGCTTCCCACAACAGAGACACTCATCATCATGCAAACAAGGGTGATGATTCTGCATACTGCTCTGGGCGGGCAGACTCCAGCACCCATATGGAACTCCACTGACTTCTGTGCTGATGTGTGCTGTGGATCAAGAAGGCTGAGAGATAGCATAGTTGTTTAACATAAAGGAGATGCTTAATTCAGTAGCCACCTAAACAGCCCAGTCAGGATCGAGCCTCTATTGCACTTGGTATTGTTCAAACATATAAGAGAATATGATTGTTTGCTCTGAAGAGGCCATCGCTAGAAGATTCTTTGCAGAATCAGGCTCCCAACTAAACTGGCTACCCCCTGTTAGGCCAGGCTCACTTTTGGAACTGCAGCAGTCCACCTGCTCTCATTACCTGTAACTGAGTTTGCAGGCACTTTGCACCACCACAACTGCTCCCCCAACAGAATCTTCATTAGCTGGGTTTACTCAGGAATAGACCAATGGTGAATTTTTCCCATAGTTTTAAAACACTTTAGGATTCTCCTGGATAAATGAACAAAGAGAATTCTACCTTCATTTGCTGAAGGTCATAGAAAATTCTATCATATATTCTTGTGGAATATTTCATGTACAGTAATTGACATTCCAGGAAAGTGCTAACTAATGTTTGCTTCCAATAAACATTGGGTGTGCATACTGAATAGCTCTGTGGACAATGTAAGTCTAAGAAATATTGCAGGAATGTAGAATAATCATACAGAGAAGTTACAGTGAACACTTTTCTTCACAGTGCAGTTAATTGCTGGAGCCATGTCCTTCCGGCCTGTGCTCCAAAGCCCAATGAAGGCAGATGGACTCGTTTCAGTGGGCTTTGGATCATGACCCTTGGCTCTGCCTTCATCAGCTTATTGCAAATACAAATTAAACAGATTTCAGACATATTACTAATGATATTTTTATGAAGCTCTTATAAACCCGAGTGCACCAATCACCAGCACTGATTTCCCCGGATCCAGCAAATTCCCTAGTCCAGGACAGCTCAGGTCCTAAGGATGCCACATGGGACCAGTACAGTGGGAGAGCAATCTGCTCCCTTCTTACGAACTAGTGCCCTACCTGAGTGTCTCTGGCTTTTCTCGGTCAGCACTGCTCTGCATTTTTCCATAGATACCATTCTCTAACCCCGAATGTAATAAACAGACATTGCATCTGTGTACTACACATTTCATATACTGCACACACGGCTAAATGGAATGGAAAATAGGCTTGCCCTGATTGTCTTGTAGAATTTGTTGCTTACATCAAATCTGCACATTAATTATAAAAACTACCAAAACTCTCATTCTATTTAGATGATTAATCAAAAATACTGTATTAATGCTCAGCAGGATTACTTACTAGATCATAATTAAAACTGACATTGTAATTTTAACTAGTGCAGTATCCAAAGGCTTGGATTCTTATCATGAGAAGACTACAAATCTGCACAAACCCAACTAGAAATACAGTCTTTTTTTATATATATATAAATAAACATCTTGAATATCATTTGTTAGTAGTGTTACATTTTTAGGTTATTTTTAAAAAGCTAAAACCATGTAATATAGGAATTCTCAGACCAGAGAATTCCAAATCTGGAATTCTCTGGTCTGATAACATCCCTGGTCTGGCAGAACCACAGATGTTGCCGGACCAAAGAGTCCCAGAGCCAGCTGAGACAACGCAGGGGCTGGGAGCCCCGTCTGGGCCAGGCAACATCTGGGGAGCCTGTGGCTTGGCCAGGGAACCCCCAGCATCAATGGGGCCAGGTGGTGGCTGGGGAGTGTCAGTGGTGGCAGGGCCAGGTGGTGACTGGGGTATTCCCATACCAGCCAGGGAACCCATGGCATCAGCAGGACCAGGCAGCAACAGAAGAGTCCCTGCACCCACTGGGGAAGCCCCTACTGCAGTGGAGCTGTTGGTGACTGGGAGGCCCCAGCCAGGAACCCCAGGAAACCCCTGGTGGCAGCAGGGCTGGAAGAGGTGGGCATTCCCAGCTGGGGACCCACGGAATCCCCAGTAGCAGCCAGGAGGCCTTTGCAACACAACAGGGTGGCTGGACAGCCCCATCTGGGACCTCTGAGGAACACGCTGTGGCAGCAGGATGGACAGCTGCCAAGTGGTCTCCACAAGAAGCCCCTGAAAGCCCTGTGGCAACGGGCAGGCAGCAGGGTGGGAAGCCCTACTGGGACATCATTAGCAGGGCCAGCGATAGAGCAGAGAGCCCCAAGAACAGAAACCCTGGGGTAGCCAGCAAGGGAACACTAACCTCCCCCATCTGGCAAATTCCCTAGTCTGGGATAGCTCAGGTCCCAAAGGTGCCAGACAATAGAGGTCCAACTTGTAGTAGAATTCCTGATCACAATACAAATTATGGGGGAGGGGGGAGTCACCAAATCCCTCCCAAACCTACCCATTCACACCCTTTTTACTTGCCTGTGGCCCCAGTTGGAAGTCTCCATTCTGAACCAGTTACCATCTCATTAGAGATCTCTAACATTTTATTCTCCCTCTGAAGACTGTACAGAAGTCAGTTGACTAAGGTAGTCTCTCTTGGTATAGAGAAAGATGAAAAATAGTACCCATAAATCAATTTAAAAATTTCTCAAACCCTCTAAAATGGTCTGTGGGAAAAAAACTATGTGCTACAAACAGAACATGTGAACACATAATGCACTCATATCAGACATGCTTATAAAACCCTCATCAGGCATCATTATGTACATTGTGAAATGCAGGGGGTCTGGATATAGGCCAAAATCTATATAGACCAATTCTAGTGCCTTAACATATGATCCTGGGCATGTCACTTCCCCTTTCTATGCCTCCATTTTCACTCCCATTCTTTGCTTCTTCTGTTTAGATTCTAAGATGTCCAGGTCAGGGACTTTCCCATAATGTTTGTACAGTTCCTACAAAGGACCCTAATCTCTCTTGAGGTCTGTGTGGGCTACTGCAGAACATATAATAAAAATACACATATTTCAGCTTAGCTTTTTTCCCTGTGTGATCCCAGTCCTGCTTCTTCTTGCTCAGGCAAAACTGACACTGCAAATCCCCTTTTTTATTGTGTAAACTGCCTCTTTCCTCAGATTTCTTATAAAAAGTTAATAGTGGCCCACAATCACAGTGGAGTATGTGCATGTTTGTGTGTGTATGAAAGCAATCCTCTTTCTGGGAACTTTAAGAGAAACAAAGTTTGGGAAAGAATAGCAGGGCAAAGACAATGCCTCAGTCTAGCTTCTCTGTGGGTTTGAAGCAGCTGTTCTGTGGCATGATCCAGCAACAGCCAAGGCTAGTTGTCTCAGAGGAATTCTGTCATAATTATCTGAACTCATTATAAACCTCACCTGGTTTTAATTTAGTAATATCACTTACTGAACATTTTTTCCATTATATGACTTATGTGTGGTGTGTGTAAGTATGTCAGGGATTCATGTAGGGGCATCCAACTCTTTTTTCCAACTATTTCCCCCTCCTATTTTATTATGCAAAATTCCTGCAGGCATACCTATCACAACCACATGAATACCAAAAGAATTTAGTACATTTTTAAAATAAATGCCAAGAGAAGCAATAATGACTTGCTGCTTACTATGAAGCATTGCCAGTTCATTATTTGTCCTACTCTGAAGGTTTATACGGGATTCTTGCCAAGATTTTAAGAAGCCAAGGAGCAGTACAGTATGCACAACATACTTCATATGCTGAACCCCTTTTTTTGTCACTTGTTTCTGTGAATCATACTTCTCACTATATGCAAGATTTCCATTCTCAATGCTCTGAAGCACAGTACTTCCAAAATGCTACTAGATCTAAGTAGTAATAGTCTGGCTATATAATAAACTTCTCTGGAGCATAATACAAAGCTGCAAGCTGTGCTTTTTTGCAATGTCAATTACAATACTTTAAAATCAGATACTGTCTGACTTTTATTCAAACATTACTGGGTTTTTTTTATATTTGCCAATAAATTATTTTGGTGGCAATGCTGTCAAAAATCAAGAACATTTTAGCAGCAAGAAAAGGAGCCAAATCAGTTTCTATACAAAGTCTGTTTCACACAATTAAACCTAAGAAATGCAAACAAATTCAGAGCTAAAGCTGACATTCCATGATCAATCCATCTACCTTATCTAGGTACTACAAGGGATTTGGGACATGTGCAGCTGCAGCATCAGTTTACAGAAAGAGGAGTTTAGATTCAGTAATAGTTTTAACCATGGACATCATTTTGTTTTAGAAGACTTTTAGATGTTAATTTTTCCATTAACATCATGTATGTAGCCTGTTGGAGATAAAGTTTATCTGCGAGCTTATGCTCTCAGGTGGTAATTATGTGAGAAACATTTATTTCTAGTGAGGATGGATTTTCAACACATTATAAATCTTACATTACAAATGTCCACTACAGTGCTTCAAAGGAGCCTGCTGATGTTAACTATTGAAGTAAATGGGAATTCCAAAAAGCTGTTGTGCAGCCATAGTAACATCTTCAGGAAGGGAGGAATCAAAGAAACAACCATACATTCACGCAAGTAGTCCCATGGAAGCTAGTGGGACTACTCATGCAAGAAATTGCTCATCAGTGGAATTAAGGGTGATCTGGCCTTACGTGTCTATATTTTCTAACTCGCACACATTAAAATAGCCAGAATATATGCACCCTATGGCAATGGTACAGAAGCAGAAACAAACAGATATTGTGGGTGCTTGGCACTCAAGCCTATAGACTTTATTGGGAGCTGTAGATGCTCAGCACCTGCCAGAAGGAGAAACCAAAGGTGTAGATAGTTTCTTGTTGAGTTGAAGACATGCTGCTCCTCAACTAAATTGCACGTGAAGGATTTATTAATTCTCCAAAGAGGAAAAACAAAAGCGGCTGAGGAGAAGAATACCAAAGACAATCACAATGCCCTTTTTTTTTTAATGGTTATTATTTTAAGCCCATTACTGGAAGGGTGTAAACTTTAGGGCAGGTTTGTACAGCTACAAGAGAAGCATCAGGTCTATTTTCTTATTTTATTTCATTTTATGTACTGTTCAATGGTTTCCTTAAACTCTTTACAATTACTGTTTGCACGTCATTCATGTTACCACTGTTCTAAGTCTGGGGAGTAGTGTGGTATGAATTAAACACAAAACAAAATTATAAAGGTTTTAACAGTTACCACTGTACATGATTGATTCAAATTGATTCATCCAGTCCTTATAAAAACAGTTCCCCACGGCAATCAGTTGGTAGAACAGGGGAATACAGCAAAGAGTTGCATTTTGTGTCTCTCCTTTTGGTACTGCAACATTTCCCGGTTAGCATTTGCATGTATCAGTTCTGTGCTTGCCCTATAAACCTATAGTCTGACTTTTATTTAATATACTATAATGTACTTTTAATTGCAATGTAATTTATAGAATTTATGAAAAATGTATTGGTCTTATTCTTATTTCATGATTTCCTATCATGAAAATTAACCAAGTTAAATAGTAGACAATGCAGATATAAGTTAACAAAAAAAAATGGATTCTTTTGCAAAAATATTCTCACTCACCTTGCCCTTCCCCCATTCAGTGTATTGTAACTTTAAGAACAGCCTTGAGCAAAGGATGATTTATAAACTTCTCCACCCCATGAATAACCCAGGAGGTACGATGACTCAAAGACCCCCTTCTGAGTCATAATTCCTCCTGATTCCTCCTTGTAGAAGATGGGAAGGCTTATAACTTACTCCATAACAACAATAGCTTAGGACATCCCTTTTCCATGTCATCCCCTCCCTCTTACACAGGATCTGTGAGTCGGGGGGGTGGAAAAAAAGCTCCATTCACTCTCTGCCTGATTCCCATTCACCTGCTCTGGGAAAGGAGTAAGTGGGCAAGAGTCAGATTGATTCCTACACACTAGGACCTAAGGAGTGAACTCTCAGTCCTATTGAAGTCAATGGCAGAACCTTCATTAGCTTTAGTGGGGTCTAAATTTCACACAAGGATTTTTTCCACCCTTAGCTTTAAAGACTTTAGCTAAGTGGAGCAGCTTTCTGCTGCCACTTCTGTGGGACATGGAGTGTAATAAGAGAGAGAGAAAATCCTGACTCTGCACTAGTGCCTCAGGAATAAGGTAAACCTGCAGGGATGCTGCTTTGCCTCACAGATATCTGGACACCATAGATGGCACATTTCACAGAACCTTTCCTTATACTCCTCTGTATGTGCCCTGTCCTATATTGTTCAACAGCAAAGACATCAACAATACTCAACAAATAGCAATTATTTCTTCCTCTGTAGCAAGAAAAAGTAATTTTTATACTCTTTAGGAAAATTTCAGGCCAGGGGGTGCTACTTGCATTGAAACCAGAGAAAAATGCACCTTCCTATGTCAGGCCTGAATTGAGCCCCTTATTCCTAATTTAGTTTTGATGCCAGTAAATAGGTCTATTGTATCTCATGTTGTCCATTTTTGGATTTCATACTGCCATCCATTGTTTTAAAGTCTGAGCATCTTCCCATAAAATCAATAGCAATAGCAAAGTATCTAGTAGGTTTCATGAAATCTCAGTGACCTGAGGGTCATTTGCACAAGAAAATAAATTTAGAACATTCCCATTTATTATTATTTTGGTATAACGACAAGTATTTCTAAATAAAGGGTTTTAAAATAAGTATTATGAACAGATAATATGTCAGCCATTCCATCTGCCCCTCCAATAACCATCAGTAATTAGCTGGTTCCTGCTTTGAGTCATGGACTGCTTTGAGTATGCCTGGAAGATATATTTAAGAAAACACCATGGTTATGGACTCAGTCTCAGAACCTAACCAGGATTGAAGGGAACTGGGCTTCTGATTCAATTCAGGAAAGGTATTCCATACATAGTAATAATACTTGACATAAGGGTCAGCATGCAAGAATGCATAGAGATAACTGAAAGAGAGGCCGGCAAGTGGCACTGACGCTGGAGGACTGGAGAAGGTGGATAGTGGTGATGTGATAACAATCAACCTGAAAAAGCCAGCATAGGGCCTTATGCTTTGAATACATTAGATTTCATGCCCTAGTTACCACTGGATTGTTACTGATGACAACATAGATGAAGACACCAGAACAAATGGGTGATGTGAGTTTGTGTATCTTTTTTTATCCTTGACCTCTCCATAAGAAAAAATAGTGTTCATGTATTCATTTGATGCCCTATGTTTGGGAAATAAGATAACTAGGGTTTAAGGACAGTAGGGGAGTGGCAAAGAGTCCTTTCGTTGAAATACTAGCTTTTAAAGTAAGATCTGGGAAAGTTATACAGGTAAAAAAAAAGGCACACTTACGACATGCATCCTTAACTGCAGGCCACTGAATAGAACTATATAGGCTCCCCCGAAGATGTTTGGCCCTTTTTTCAATCAGTTTGTGTGCCTGTGTTTCTCATAATGTTTATGGCCTTTATTGGAAGTTTCTCTCCATTTAGTTCTGTCCTTGGTTGTGTCTTTACAATTATCGGTATTTATGCCACGTGAGCTGTGATTCTGCTTATGAGTGTCTCTAAATCATTGTCCACTATTTCTGCACCTTTTGAGTATCAGCTCACCATAGAAGTCTTTTCTGGGGTTCTTATTGTCACCCATTCTGATAACACAACCTGTCTTTCTAAGCTGAGCTTTGACAATTAGTGCCTCAAAGTTGGTTGGTTTTGCTCTTTCAAGAAAGTCAGTGTTTGATGCTCTGTATTGACAGTAGATTTTCAGGAGAGAGCAAAGACAGAACATGGGAATTTCTCCAGTTTTTTGATGTGCCTGTGGTTAACTGTTTATGTTTCAATCTGTATAGAAAGAATGCTATCACCACTGCATGGTATATCACCAGTTTTGTTGACAGTTAGATGGTATGCTGATTGAGTATTCTATGGCAAAGTCTTCCAAAAGCCTGTCTTGCCTTTCATATTATGAGTGATATTTTTGATCTAAGGAACCACCACTTGAGATGGTGGTGCTGAGTATATAACATGATTGACATTCTTTAACTTTGTAATGTCAATGGTAATGATTGGGATAGAGGTAGTGGTTAAAAGAGGACTTCGGTTTTTGCCTGCTTAATGGTGATCACAACTGTTGCATTGCTTCTGGGTCACTATCAAGGATAAGCTGTAGGTCGCACATTTGATACCTTTCTGCACTTCCTCAACAGTAGGTAACAGGGCAATTTCTTTGTGTGTGTGGCGCTGTGTTTTTGTCTAGCATCTATGGGATGGTTGAGTAGCTCAGTGAAGTGCTACACCTATCTTTCAGAGATGCTTCTTTTGTCCATCCAAACTCTTTAGTGGAGCTGGTCCCAGTTTTGATGGGCTCTAAATGGCTTTCAAGCCTAGAGTTTCTCCTGAGGCTTGACGAATGGATGATTTGAATGAATTCCCTTTTTCAGGTGTGTTATTGGGTGATGTTGAAATGCTACCAATTTTTTTCTGTCAGTCTTTCCCTCAGATTTTGGATATCTCAACTTTTCTGCGTTCAATGTTGATTTTATTTGTTCATCGTTGCTTCATTGGAAGGCACCGGACTGTAAATGGTCAATGAGTCTGATCATTCTGTGGTCAGTCCAATAAGTTTACTCGTCACATTTCTCTGCTGATCTTCAGGTACCTGTTGTCTCTTTGTTGTCTGACATTGTCACTCAAGTCCCACTGCTTTGTCCTTGGCTGCATCCCACAGAGTTTTATATTGTATCAGCTTACATGAAGATTGTGTTGGTAATAATGAGTTTTGTCTCAGGATACTTGCTAAGCAGGAGAAGACCATCATGTTCATTTTTCCAACTCCATTTTTCCTTATTTAATCACTCCAGACCTCACTGTCTTTTTTCCAACTCAAAGTCTCTGAGAAGACTGAGTTTGTATATAGATTTGATTATGTCATCCAAATCAGAAGTGAGCTGTTCTTTTATTTTTGGGGTGCTATTTATTTAGCACAATTGGAGCATAAGCAGCAGAAGGCTGAAACTAGGCAGTCTCAGAAATATGACGATGTATTTTTAATGAAGAGGATGGAGAGAATTTAAAAGCTCATTGGATAGCAGCAATGCCTTTTCCTTTAATGGTTCCAATCCTCTACATTTTAATTAGACCCTGTTCTTTCATGAGTGGATGTGGGTAGTCCCACTGCTTTAAGTGGATCTTATTCCCCCAGTTTTATGATGGTACAGCTATTGATTTTAGCAGTGTTACACTGGGACAGAAATAGTCTGACACAGTGACTAGTGAGGCCTATTGGACTATAAACTTATTCACATGTAGAAGTGTACAGCTTATCGGAGCTTTAGTTATTTTAGATGAACTTCCTATTCATAATTTTTTGCTTCAATAGATGTAACAGAAATTTGTCCTACAATCACAGATGTTTCAAATATAATGGTAATCCTTTTTTTCTTTTCATCCTTCCCTAGACTAAAATCCTTGTTTTGAATTTGAATTTGATCTCTTAAAACAACAGCTTGAAACGTCACATTTATTATTATGAGGAAGAGGCAGTATGGTCTAGTGGATAGTGGACTGGAGGTCAGAAGACCTTGACTTGGTTCCCAGATCTGTTTCTGTGTCACAGTTTTCCCATCTATATAATGGGAATAATGGCATTGACTACTCTTGTAAAGTGCTTTGTGACCTACTGATGAAAGGCACTAAATAACACCTAGATGTTTGCATGGCGGTAGCTACCTAGCACAGCTATCAGAAGTCTGCACCCAAAATAGCTACTCTGTATCAGGATCACATTTGTCAAGAATTATGAAGGATACTTAGGCCCAGACTTAGTATCCTTAGTCACTCTGTTCAATTTCCACTTTCATGAGTAATCCATTAACATTAATAGGACACTCACATGAGTAACTGCTTATTGCCATGAGGAAGGAGCCCAGCAGTCTGTTCATTAATAAAAGCCTTCTCATGTTCACGCTCAAGTCCATTACTGCTATTGGGAGTTAGACATGTGCAGCATTGGTGGAGCATAACCCCCAAAGTTCTACTGATAACTCTGATGATGAGAAAGTAAGAGACTTATTACAATGTACTTCGTGAAAATGATTGCTTACTCTGTTAGCCCAGTTGCTCCAATGCAGGTAAAAAGTACTCTCCCATCAGCTCCCAGGGGACTTGTCAGACGAGTTCATTTGACATTAAAAATTTCTACATTGCTTGTTGGAAAAACTGAAGATCTGCCAACATTTGATTAGATACTGGAGAGTTCTGGGTTCCCTCCAATCTCTTGCTTTCATTCTAGTAGTCTGAAATGGGGCAACCACCAAATAAATTGGCATGACTAAAGAATGCAAGTGTGTCTGGAGCTATGTACAAAACTCCAAAAGCCTTTTTGCATTAGATTTCTAATAAAGATGCCTATATGCTGAGACAAAAATGATTTTTGCATGGTGCTAGATACTTCTGTGGAGAGCTGAACTCTCCTTGAAATGTAGGTGTGTTTTATTTTTATCACTGTGCTTCAAAGGAAGTGCAGACAGTTTAAAATCATAGAATACTAGAACTGGAAGGGGCCTCAGAAATCATCGAGTCCGGTCCCCTGCCCTCCTGGCAGGACCAAGCATCATCTAGATCATCCCTGATAAATGACTATCTAACCTGCTCTTAAATATCACCTGTGTTGGAGATTCCACAATCTCTGTAAGCAATGTATTCCAGTGTTTAACCACCCTGACAGTTAGGAAGTTTTTCCTAATGTCCAACCTAAACTTTCCTTGCTGCAATTTCAAGCCCGTTTCTTCTTGTCCTATCATTGGAGGTCAAGGAGAACAATTGTTCTCCCTGCTTCTAGTAACACTCTTTTAGGTACTCAAAAACTACTATCATGTCCCCTCTCAGATTTTTCTTTTCCAAACTAAACAAAACCAATTCTTTCAGACTTCCCTCATAGGTCATGTTTTTTAGACCTTTAATCATTCTTGTTACTCTTCTCTGGACCCTTTCCAGTTTCTCCACATTTTTCTTGAAATGTGGTGCCCAGAACTGGACACAGTACTCCAACTGAGACCTAATCACTGCAGAGTAGAGTGGAAGAATTACTTCTCATGTCTTGCTCACAACACTCCTGTTAATACATCCCAGAATCATGTTTGTTTGGTTTTTTTGTTTAGGGGTTTTTTTTTTTTTTTTGCAACAGTCTCACATTGTTGACTCATATTTAACTTGTGGTTCATGTTGTCCCCTATATCTCCTTCTGAAGTGCTACTTCCCAGACAAACACTTCCCATTCTGTATGTGTGAAACTGATTATTTCTTCCTAAGTGGATTACTTTGCGTTTGTCCTCATTAAACTTTAACCTAGTTACTTCAGACTATTTCTCTAGTTTCTCCAGATCATTTTGAATTTTGACCCTATCCTCCAAAGCACTTACAACCTCTCCCAGCTTGGTATCATCTGCAAACTTAATAAGCGTACTCTCTATGCCAATGTCTAAATCATTGATGAAGATATCAAACAGAATTGGTCCCAAAACTGACTCCTGCAGAACCTCACTTGTTATGCCCTTCCAGCATGACTGTGAATCATTAATAATTATTATCTGAGAATGGTTATCCAGACAGTTATGCACCCACCTTTTAGTAGCCCCATCCAGGTTGTATTTCCCTAATGCACTGGTAAGAAAGTCATGCGAGACTGTATCAAATGCTTTACTAAAGTCTAGTGTACCACATCCACCACTTCCTCCTTATCCACAAGACTTGTTATCCTATCAAAGAAAACTATCAGATTGGTTTGACATGATTTGTTCTTTACAAATCCATGCTGGCTGTTACCTATTACCTTATTCTCCAAATGTTTGCAAATGAATTCCTTAATTACTTGCTCCATATTTCCTGGCATAGAAATTAAGCTGACTAGTCTGTAGTTTCCTGGGTTGTTTCTTTTTCCCTGTTTATAGATGGGCACTATAGTTTCCCTTTTCCAATCTTCTGGAATCTCTCCCAACTTCCATGATTTTTCAAAGATGATAGCTAAAGGCTCAGATACCTCCTCTATCAGATCCCTGAGTATTCTAGGGTGCATTTCACCAGGCCCTGGTGACTTGAAGACACCTAACTTCAAGTTACCAAAGTAAAAGAGCTAAAATGACAAAAAGTGAAATTTTATCAAATGCATCAAAAATTTGGCCTGTATTTTCAAAGCTACTCAACACCCACATCTCCCACTGGATTCATCTGGATGTATAGATACTTAGTTAAAAGCAGATGATATATGAAAATAAATGTTGAATCGATATCCTCTATTTAATCTCATACTCCCTGTAGAGAGCCTGAAGCATGGGCCTGATATAAGGCCTGAGACCTGAACCAAAGTAAGCAAGAAGTACGCTCTGAGTAAGAGGCAGGTCTTGTCAAAAGCAGATGTTTGCTGCAAGTCAGTGTCCAGGACATGAACTCGCCACTGGTACTGCTAGCAGTGCTAAAACACATGGAACATGTAAATGCATTCCACCTGGACAGAACAAGGACACCCAACCTAACACACGATAAAATAGTTTGACAAAAGTGATGAATAGTGGTATTTTGTCTGAAACATCAGGAGTGAAAGCACAACAACAGGTGATGAATCGAAATGCTTGTCTGAAATGTCAGGAGGAAAATACAAGGAGAGGTACCAAATGTGCCATTTATGCGTAAGATGATATGTAAGGCGTGTATCATAAATTGTTTGTTTCCATCTATAAATATAATGGTAGCTCGACTTAACTCTTTTGCCAGCCCAGGGGGGGAAAAGTGGAATCCATATTATTGATTAAGCTGTGTCCATTGCCATTGGTATATATGTGTATTGGCTCAGTGGCTGTCTGGCTACTAACAACTATTACTGTACTTCATTTAACAATAAACCTGACTCAAGCATATGAAAACACACACAGCCAAACATTTATCAACACTGATGGAGAAGAAGACCTGTCAGGACACACCCCCAGTAAATCCTGAATTCACCGCATCGCTGTTCTGAACTATTACATTGATGACCCCGACCGCTATATTCCCTGAACTTCATGTCCTGGAACCAATGAGCTAAAAAATTTCAAGACAACCACAGGAATTCAGTCCCTATTCTAACTCTGAAATCCATTCATCGAAGATAATGTTTTACAAGAGATAACACGTAAGATGTAATCTCTACAGAATGCATATAAAGGGCCAGTCTGCTCTTAATACCTGAAGAATTACCTGCTGAATACTCCATCTATTGAGACAGGCAATATCCTACATTACCTGAAAGTAGCACACAAAATAAATTTGCTGAAATAGCACACAGAACAAACGTTGAAAGGAACATCAACCTCCCTCCATTATAAAACCTTTACTGGTACAGCCCCACACAATAATTTGAAAATTGACTCTAGTTTGAAGGTCCAAAGAGTACCAGAGTGACCAGACTGGAGGTTGAGCAACATCAGTTCTCTTCCCAACTTCATATTTTCCCACCATGTGATCCTGGTTGAATTGGTTAACCTCTCTGCACCTTGTTGTCCTCACCTGCAGACTGGGAATAATAATATTTACCCACTCCTCCAAAGTGCTTTTCGTTCCAAGGCTGAAAATTGCTATATAATTGCTGAAAACACATTACTACCATGTTATTGTTGTTGTTATTACTTATTTTATATTATATTACATACTCTAGCTGGTGAAAGTCAGAATTGTTCTAACCCTTGGCTAGATGAAGCCATATTTTGGATGTGAACTCAGAGCTGGAATATATTATAGTTTCTTCAGATCCTGCAAGAAATTGGCCTGACAAATAAAGTTGTTCTGAAATTTCCTTGGCAGATATCCAGCGCTTATGGGGAGACTGAATCTTGTCCTTTTCAGCCAACATTACCACAATTTTGTTGTGGAGCTGCTGCCATTTGTACTATATGCTAATAACAAGCTAGATATTAGCATGGAAGCCAGTGTGTTCACAGATGCAGCATTTCCTGAGACAAGCAATAATCAGTCTGATGTCAATGTCATGCTGCAATCAGACTCTGACAAGGCTTGCAAATATCTTGAAAGGAACTGCTCATCCCTGAAAGCTGCAGATCAAAATCGTAACTGAACACAAACTAAAAGGCTGCTGCATATCAGCTGCATAATATCCCTGATGAACACTGTATGCATAAGCAGAGGCTACTGTTACCATCAGCAACTGTATCAGCTTAAATGGATTGGGCTGGACTGCCACTTGAATTTTTATTGCATAATGGCGAAAACTAAAAATAAAGTTTAAAACTCTAATTATCTCTCAAGCCTGACACTGCCCTTTCTGAATTTCAAAATTAGTTTAATATTGTACTGCAGCCATTTTGAACTTTTCAGTGCGTGGGGCTTTCTGTCAATTGCTTGTTGTTCACCGAATAGTACAAGGAACTGAGGAATCATGGGCTAGTGGATGCACAGGATAAGTGTAGGAATCAAGGAACCTGGGTTTATAGTATTTCCAGCTATGCCACAGATACAATTGCTGTGGCTGGGCATGTTGTTTAGTCTTTCTATGCCTCGGTTTTCTCAACTTTAAAATGAGAACAATCTCTACCTCACAGGCATATCGTGAGTCTTAAACAATTAAGCGGTATCATATGGCTTAATTTATTAATGAGAGTTTACTCTACTTTAGGATTATTGAAATGAAGGATAGTCTGTGCTGCCCAGAGTATGGGATACAATCTGTAGTGCCCATGGGGTGCTGTGCTTCAGACACGTACCTTCTACCTTACCCTTGAGGTTTTGTAATTTTCTGATAACCAGTACAGGTTGGTGATTACAAAATTGCCCATTGTACTGGCTCGACTGTGCTGACCAGTATGTTGGGAAGTGGTGGATCTAGGGTTCTGCCTCCTCATGACCAATCTGATGTGCCCACAGATAGGAAATAAAAGCTTATAACTGGAGTTCATTCAGTTGGTACACTTGCTTACATCTGTGTGTCTGGACCTGTAGACAATGCAGCGATTTATAGACTTTAAGGTCAGAAAGCACCATTATGACCTCTTAGTCTGACCTTCTGCATAACAGAGGTCGTAAAATGTCACTAAACCTAAAAGTTTGAGGCTGAACAAAAGCATAACTTCTAAAAGACAATGAGTTTATTTAAAGACTAAAAGACAGAGAAGTTGTATCCCTTTATAATCTCTTCCAATGGTGGTGGTGGTACCTCTTATTCCCTTTCATGGGTGCCCTGTCCAACTCAAAATCTAGTGGGCTAGGTGTGAAGTATTGCAGAATTCTCTATTTATTGGCCTATATTTTCTATCCCGAACCAGTATTTGCAGCATTGTTGTTTATATAAATTGGGTCTCAATGTTGTCTCATTTTTATTAGATTAAATTCCAAATTTTGGAGAGCACTTGGGATCCCTTGATCCTAAATGCCAGTTCTTGGTATGTTTATTGAGACTGTAAGCCACTGCTATGTGACTCCCATGCTTTGTCTTAAGACACTTGGTCAGAGGATATTTACCTGCTTTGCACCATATCTCTCACTTCTGATGTCTAGTGCATTACTTTCCACATCTAAGTTGACTGAGAGGGACCATGGACATAATGTAATTGTATGGGAGCATATGACTACATAGGGGGGCATAGTCATATGGTTTGGGAGCCCTGGAACTCCTGAAAAGTATGCTGATTTTATTTATGTTTTTAAATCTTGTTTAAACAGTTTCGTGGCATGGTGGAGTAGAATGTAAAGTGGGCCAGAAGGTAAAGCAGGGAAAGTATGCCTCACAGCATCCAAAGGCCAGTATGTAGGGCATTGATCCAAGAGTGTGGGATGTTAGATAGCAGTGCTGCAATATCACAATGTTAAGGTAGGTAGGTATTCAATTGTTTAGCTTTGCATGCACATTCCATAAAAGGGAATGCCCATGCCTTTCCCCAGACCCTTCTGACCCATTTAAAAAAACAGTTATATAGCAAAAACCCCTCATCACCCAAACACAACATAATCACAACCTAGTAGCTAAAATCAGATTTCTGTGACCCCACCTCCCATAAGAGTCCTCCCAGTTTCTCTCAGCTTATGAAAACATATATGCCTTGTAGCCTGTTCTGAATGTCAACAGAGTAGAATTATTTCAGACAGGAGGGGGGAATGAGTTTGAAAGCCTTCCAGAGACCCCACCACCCTTTTATACAAACTAGCCTCCAGCCTCAGTACTGCTACTGTGGCAGTATGGCATTTCAGATAAAGAAGCCCCAAGCCAGTTTGGTTTGTTGTTATTTGTATTATGATAGCATCCAGATTCTCCAGCTGAGATCAAGGTCCCACTGTGCTATTTCGAAATAAGTGATGTGTAGACACTTATTTCGAAATAGGGGGCCTCCAGCCTATCCAGGGTGCCCTGGTGACCACTCCAGCCTCAACCAAGAACACTTCTCTCCCTCCCCCCCCCCCCCGGAGCCCTTAAAGTGGTTGACTCTGGCCACAGTGCCTGTGCGAGCTCCAGGCCTGCCAGCCCAGAGCCAGCAGTCATTGCCCCTGACCTAGTGGCCCCAAAATATGAGTCAGCAAGCCACTGGCAGCCAGCCCTCCACCGCTCCCCAGGAGCAGTCTGCCAGCTCCCAGGAGCCTGCCAGAGACCTTATTCAGGTTTGGGGGGGATGCCCCCAACATCCATGATCTCCGCACTAGATGGAGAAACACGGCCGTTTATGGCAGGATAGCTGCCAGCCTGGCCACCAAAGGCCACATGCGAACCCAGGAGCAGGTTTGCATGAAAATCAAGTTGGTCCGGCGAGACCCCCAACCCTGAGCCTGAGCTTCCCCTCCCCCTTCTTCCCCTTGCTTCCCCCTTCCAGCTCCCTCCTCCCAGGTTTCCCCCTCCCCTCTCCCACCCTCTCTCTTCCTCTCTCCTGCCTCCTTTCCCTAGTCTCACCAGAGTTTCATTCCCCCCCCTTCCCCAGTTTTGTTAAATAAAGAGCGTTTGTGTTCATGTTTAAGTCTCGGCTTGACAAAGCCCTGGCTGGGTTGATTTAGTTGGGATTGGTCCTGCCTAGAGCAGGGGGCTGGACTTGATGACCTTCTGAGGTCTCTTCCAGCTCTATGATACTATACTATGATACTATGAAAATACATGTATTTTATTTGACATCAGGAAGGGGAGTTAGGGAGGGGTAAGTAGAAGGACGTGAGGGAGGAATGAGGCACAATCCCCCAGTGGGGCAGACCAGGGAGGCTCTTAATGCTCCTCGGGGTGGAAGCTCTCCCTCAGGGCCTCCTGAATACTGACAGCCTCTCGATGGACCTCCTGGATGGCAGCCGGCAGAAAGTGCAGCCAAGCTCAGAGCAACACATCCACAAGAAGCACCAGAGTGCCCAGGGACAGCTCTGGTTCCATGTTGCAGAGTGCTGTGGTGTCCCAAGTGAGGGCAACCAGAGCACGCAGCGACAAAATGCTTTGCTGTCCCTCATCGAGGTAGGCAAGCAAGCAGGGAAAGCTGAGAACCGGCTGTCCAGGGGGGTCCCTTTAAGCACAGGCCTCAGATAGCCTCAGGCAGCAGCCACACAAAGTAACTCCTGATCTGATGCCCTGCCGGACCTGGTTCTGACCAGCCTTAAATGCGATTCAGCGTCCACTCAGTGTGGACGCGCTATTTCAAAATAGCCAAATGCTATTTCGAAATGTATTTTGTGTGTAGACGCGTTATTTCGAAATAACTTATTTTGAATTAACTATTTCGAAATAAGATATTTCGAAATAATGCTGTAGTGTAGACATACCCTATGTGATCTCTGATCATATATTGGGAGGAGGGTTAAGGTTTATAATGCTAGGTTGCTGATTACGAAGATACTTTTAAGGTTGTGTTGTTGTATGTTGCTCCTGATTTCCTTGGAGTGCTGTTGTCACTAATTGCTCCATGAAAATGTTAAGGAAGTATGAAAAGGTGACTGCAGTACTTATATATTCTGTGGATGCTAGAGAGACTAGGTGGGTGAGCTAATATATTTTACTAGCCCAGCTATTGGTGAAACAGACAAGTTTTCAAGCTTACACAGAGCTTTTGTACATATTATGTCTGAAGGCAGTGAACCAAATTCTGTCTTTCGTTACACCAGTGTCATCTTGTTGAAGTCAGTGGACTGCACAGGGATAGCAAAGGCAGGGATATTGATTCCTTACCTACCTTACAATCTGTAATAGAAAATGATCAGAAATTGAGTGTTGCATTGCACTGAGATAGATGTTTATCTGATACAATTGATATTTCATTTTTAAAATGTCTGAAATATCATTTTTTCAGGCTGATGTTTATTCCTGCTAGTGTTCTACAGAACTTCCTGTTGGTCTTAGCTCAATCCATTGCCAAATTCCTTAAAGGCAACATCATTTATAAATTGTATGAACTGCAGATGTATAATTCATGGGAAGCATAAAAATACTCTCTAAAACACTTGTATTAAAATGTGAGATGATCCTGTATTAAATCATATTTACAGACTCATTTATAAAATAGAGCTCTCCTTTCTGAAATTTGATTTTCGTTTTCATAAATTCCATAAAATGGAATCGAGACAACAATGTTGGCAGCTAAATGGGCTGTTTTAAAATCATGTGTTGATCTTTCATATTTATTTTCCATTATCTGCCCTTACACTTTCCACAAATTGCTTTCAGCTATATTTTTGCTAAATGTTTTTGGAAGTGCAAAAAGGCATGTAAACTGCATATTCTCCCCATTACTGCTTGACATCACAAGCTCAAGGTTAATGGAACTTCTTTGTGGATAAAAGGAAAAGTAGGTTTTAAACTGAAATATCTAGTCAGTACTTCCAAACTGCAAGGGCCTTGAACACCAATCATAAAGAAAGGCCGGAGACAAGTCCATAATTACTCAGTGTCTATTGCTAGATTTGGCTACAACAGTCTCAAAGCTTTTCCTAAAAGCATGTGCCCATTGTGCTACACCATGCAAGCCACCCCCAGCCTCACTCTCTCAAACATCTATAAAACTAGATGCATTTAGAAAGGTGTGAGTAATATTCCTTCTTCACGGGATTACAATTTTCCTATGGTAAGGAAAATTTGAACTGGAAATCTGTACCTCAGATTCCACTATTAGGCTTTACTAGGAGGAATAGGAAGTCAGAATTGATGTGTAACATCTCTCTATAAATCTGTTTCTTTGCAGTTTGCTGATTACAATTTCTTCGGGCAAAAAATGTAGAAATTCACCAACATCCTAACCTGACAAATAGTTCACAGTAGTCATGCTTATAATTATACGTAGAAAGGCACGCTGAAATGTTTTGGCAATATTTTTCTTAATGTGTTGTTATGTCTGAAATTTTTGCTGGAGCTTTGCTGACTTTCCCCAGTGAGAAGAAGTATAGAAATATTGCTTCTGTGCAGAACACTATAAGCTCACAGATTTTAAGGACAGAAGGGACCATTGTGATTATCAGATCTGATGACCCAGGATATAGAACTTCCCCAAAATAATTTCTAGAACAACATCCAATCTTGATCTAAATATTGTTCAGTGAGGGAGACTCACCATGATAAATTGTTCCAATGGTTCATTATGCTGTTAACAATTTATGGCTTATCTCCAGTCTGAGTTTGGCTTCAAATTCCAGCCATTGAATTGTGCTATATGGTTCTTTGCTAGATTGATAAGCCCATTATTACAGAGTTGTTCTCCATGTCGGTATTTATAGATGGTAGTCAAGTCACTTGTCTTCATTAAGATAAATAGATTGAATATCATCTGCCTATCACTATCAGGCAGGGTTTCTAATTCTTTAAGCATTCTCATGGCTCTTCTCTGAACTCTCTCCAATTAATCAACATTCCTTCTTTAGATGTGGACCTTAGAGCTGGACACAGTATTCCAGCAGTAGTCACACCACTGCCACAGACAGGTAAAATAATTTCTCTCCTTCTTCAGATTCCCCTTGAGAGCCCAAGGGTTACATTAATTCTTTTGGACACAGAATTATACCAGGTGCTCATGTGCATCTCCTTATCCACCATGACCTCCAAACCCTATTCAGAGTCACTGCTTCCTAGGACAGAGTCCCACATGCTGTGAGTATGCCATACTTTCATTTAACTGCAATAAAATGAGTATTGTTGGCTTTTACACAGCTTACAAAGTGATCCAAGTTGTTTTTTATTAGTGACCAATCCTCTTCATTATTTTTCCATTCCCTCAAATTTTATGTCGTATGTAAATTTCATCAGTGATGATTTTATTTTTTCTTGCAGGTCATTGATAAAAATTTTAAATATGATAGCATTAAGAACCCATCCTGCTGAACCCCACTTTAAAACACACCTACTCAGTGCTAGTTCCCTGTGTTTACATATATTTTTTACACCTATCGGTTACTCAATTTGTAATTCATTTAAAGTATGCCATACTCATTTTACATTTTTGTTTTCAATCAAAATGTCATGCAATACTAAGTCAACCCGCTTACAGAAATTTTATTATATTACATCAATTCTATTACCTTTATCAACCAAATTTGTAATCTCATCAAATTAGTACTGTTTGACAGGACCTATTTTCCATAATCCCTGTTGATTAGCATTAATTATATTACTCTCCTTTGAATCTCTTATCAGCCCCTTCATCATCTTCAGACTGACAAGCCTGTATTACACTTATCATCCTCTTTACCCTTTTTAAATATTGGTTCAAGTCTTCTGGAACTTCCCAGGCATTATAGGCCTGATTGAAAATTAACTTTACCAGCTTTTCAGCAAGCTTCTCAGCCTGCTCTTTTAAAACTCTCAGATGCACATTGTCTGGACCTGCTGATTTTAAAATGTATAACTTTAGTAGCCATTCTTTAACAACCTTCTGATATTTGTGGAGTAGAAAGAGTGTTTATCATATGATGAGATTATGTATTTTTCCAAATACAGAGCCGAAATATTTATTGAACACTTCTGCCTTTTATGAGTTATTGATAATTCTACCATTTCTATCTACTAATGGACAAATACCTTTGTCAAGGTTTCATTTGTTCCTACTATCCTTTTTTAAATCCTTATTGTCCATATAACTCTGATGCTCAGTAATTTCTCCCTGTCTCTTCCCTTCCCTACAATGCCTAGATTATGATTTCTACAATTCCTAGGTTATGATTTACATTTGTTAGTATACAATTACCCTGTCCTCTATTTCTTATATATAAAGTCTCCTTAAACAATTCCCAATTATAAGTCAGACTTTTCTGATTAAATACTTCCTCCCTGTTGATTTGGTTCATAATTATTTTCTGCTTTGGGAAATTGGCCCTTTCAAAGCACCAAGGATGTAGATCACTGGTTTTGACTTTATTCTGTTTGCACATTACAAACATGATAAGTCATAATCACTTGTACCTAAACTATCATTAATTTTAAGTTCTGAGATAGTTATTTTTTATCTATCAAAACAAGGTCTAATATAACATCCACCTTGTTGGTTGCAACACATTTTGAATTAGGATATTGGCAGCTAGGAATCAGAAACTTAGAAATTCCAATGATATTTTAGGACCTCTAGCATATTTCACTCAATTTGAAGTCCTCCATGATTACATAGTTTTTTCCCCATATGCACATTATAGATAGGTGAGTCAGAAGCCAGCCATCCTGTTCCATAGCATGAGTTTGTCCTCGGTGGACACCAGCTAGTACCACATCTTGTGTTTTATTTGTTATGACATTGAGCCATAAGCATTCAAGATCATTTTCTTCAATGTATCAGTGACTCAGAAACTGTTCTCTCTAGTTCATTGCAGCACTGTCAGTTCCACTAATTATGCTGTCCACACTACTTAAGTATCTATTTGGAGATGAGGGAATGCCAAGTTCTAAGAACCATTTCCTGGATTTTATTGTTAGGAAATTGGTTCCTTCTTAAACACTTATTGTATAAACCTTGGTCCGATTCTCTACTGCCTTTTTATGCTGTGTAGCCATTTACAATTTTATGAAATGAATGTAGAATGCTGCTAACCAGAATCTCACAAGATTTAAACCAATGGAGAATCAGGACTTTGTATGTATTTCCCAGGCTAACAACACATTTCCTTCAGGTGCTAACAACTTTCTGAGTGGTATCCTTCCTGTCTTAGCAATCTATCTATTGACTTTGATCTTTAACTGCTTGGGTATGTCTAGACTGCATCCCTCTGTTGGCAGAGGGATGCAGATTAGGCAGGTCGACATTGCAAATGAGACAGGGATTTAAATATCCCATGCCTAATTTGCATAAACATGGCCACCACGTTTTGCTGATTCAGCACTTTGTCAGCAAAAAGCGGCAGTCTAGAGGGGGATCTGTCGAGAAAGAAAGCCTTTTTTCGACAGATCCCTTATGCCTCCTGCAAGGAGGTTTACGGGATCTGTCAAAAAAGGCTTTCTTTCTTGACAGATCCCCCTCTAGACTGCCGCTTTTTGCAGACAAAGTGCTGAGTCGGCAAAACGTGATGGCCATTTTTATGCAAATTAAGGGCAGGATATTTAAATCCCTGCCTCATTTGCAATGTCAACCTGCCTAATCTGCATCCCTCTACCGACAGAGGGATGCAGTCTAGACATACCCCTTAGGTTTAGCACCCATTCTCCAGATACTTAAAGAAAAAACAGGAAGGGGGATGGGAGACAGAGCATCATTCTCTTCCCCCTCCCCCTTCCCTTTTCCTATTTATTTCGAGTTTTCATATCCCCTACTCATAACTCTGGTCATCTGAAGAAGTGGGCTGTGCCCATAAAAGCTCATGATATCATATACATGTTTTGTTAGTCTATAAAGTGCTACCAGACCACTTGTTGCTTTTTTCTGTAACAGACTAACTCAGCTACCCCCTGAAGCTCCTTAAAAGTGAAAAAACCTGTCAGATCTATTAGCAGAGCACTGAACCTGTTAAAGAGCCATTTAAGTGGGAATTAAGCCATTTAACAGGCATTTGCCAACCCCAAATATTTACTGTCAGTTTCTGAATTGACTGTAACAAAAGATAGGACTATGTAACACTTTAAAGACTAACAAGATGGTTTGTTAGGCGATGAGCTTTCGTGGGCCAGATCCACTTCCTCAGATCAAATTCTGGAAGAGAATTGGCATGACCATATATACCAAAGGAATACAATGAAAAAAAGTGAACACATTATAAAACTGACAAATCAGATTTAGAACAGAAGGGGGGTGAAGGGGTGGGCTAGTATCTATGAGATAATGATATAGGAGTGATAATTGGGGAAGCTATCTTTGTAATGGGTAAGGTAATTAGCATCTTTGTTAAGGCCCATTCGTAAAGTGTCAAATTTAAGCATGAATGACAGTTCTGAAGTTTCCCTTTGTAGTCTGGTGTTAAAGTCTCTTTGAAGTAAGATACATGTAGTAAGGTCATTAAGACTATGCCCAGGTTGGTTGAAATGAAAAGAAACTGGTTTATCTTTGTGAAGATGTCTGATGTCTGATTTGTGGGCATTAATTCTTTGGCGAAGTGTCTGAGAAGTTTGTCCAATATACATAGCAGAAGGACACTGTTGGCACATGATGGCATAAATTATATTTCTGGATGAACAGGAATATGTGTTCTTGATCTTGTAACTGATAGCTTCCCCAGTTATCACCCCTAGTGCTCCTAGGTGCTACGGCAAAGCAAATAAATATTAATAATATTTCTAGGACAGAATGATTGGTTTTTTTAGCACTTAATGTTTCTAGATTCAATATTTAGCAGTGTTACATTGATAATACATATTTAAAGGGAGATATTAATGTGCTACACAGTGATAGTTCTGGGAACTAGAAAGGACTGAAACAAGAGAAATTATAATGCAAGAGAAATTATAATGTACTTAATGATAATAATGCCTACTTCTTATTGAGCACTTATTGGGGGGTCTCAAAGCACTTTACAGTGTAATTATCCCCATTTTACAGATTGAGAAACTGAGGCATGAAGTGGTGACATCACATGCCCACTTGTCCATTGCCAGGAATAGTTATCAGGTGTCCTGAGTCCCATCCTAATTTTCTATATAGTAGGTCACACTTCTCTAAAGAGAACCCAGTGTGGGGGTTAAATAATAGCTGGAGAAACTACTAGCACCTGAAAGTATAGACACAGCAAGTAGCAGAATCTCAGAATGAAAGATCAGTCATTTCATGGAATTGTGCTGACACCAGTCTTATGTTTCCACATAGCCCCATTTAATCCAGAGCCAATGCAGAAAATGCCTCTTTGTGTCTCCCAGTCTTAAAAGGACACTTCTATACCATTTTTTAACTATTGAAATTCTGATTCTCATTGCCACAAACCAAGGGTGACTTCACTAAAATCAATGGATTTAGACTTTTCTCAACTGTCCCAAGACTGTGATATCATTTCTTGTAGTCTGCCAACCATTGGTAACCACTATAACACATTTTTGTTGTGCAAGTTTCATGCAGTTTGGAACAAACACTATTGATCTTTCTCCAGAATAATTATAACCACTGTCTACCATGGCTAGATTCAAACATCCCTTGAAAATCCTACGCGCCATCTAATTTCCTTCATTTTTATATGCATACATAGTTTATAAATTAAAATTCAGATGATTTTCATTTTAGATGATGCTAATGTTGGTTATATCACGTGCTTATGCTATTTTGCAGTGCTTTGATACCTTATATAATATAGGAGATATGATTTCAGGAATTACCTTGGGTGTTTTACTATTAGTGGAGCACTACAGCAGTGTTGCACTTCAGGTACATGAGGTGGATCACCTGGCCCTGATCTACAATAGGGAATTGTTTTGAAATAACAAGCAGAGCATCCACACTACCAAGCCCATTATTTCAAAATAACGGGCTGGTTATTTCAAAATAATACCTCCTGCTTTCCACGAGGAATAACTCTTATTTCAAAATAGTTATTTCGAAATAGCAGTGGTATGCATGCTCCACTGCTGCTATTTTGAAATAATTACTCCCCAGAGTCATTCAGAGTAATTACTCTCCAGTGCTTCTTGGGGTCTAAGTCAAGTTAGAGCATCCACATTAAGGGAGTCTGCCCTGGACTAATTTCAAGGCTTCCCTGTAGTGTGGACATGCTATTTCAAAATAGTTAGTTTGAGAATTATTATTTCAAAATGAGTTATTTTGAAATACTGTTCTAATGTAGACATGCCCCTGGTGATAGCCTGTTCTGTACATTCACTCTGGGACATGTGGCATTGTTACTGTCAGCAGATAAGATACTGGGCTAGGTGGACCTTTGGTCTGACTTAGTATGTCCATTCTTATGTACAAAATTAAGGGATTACTTGGTGCCAGAAGAGCAACTGCTGGCAAATTTGTGTATTAGCACTGGCATCACTTGAAGAGGGGGCCATTGTTTGACCACCCAGATCGAGGAAAAGAATAATAATCACAGCTCTGGGAGGAAGACTGAAGGTAAATAATGATTCTCTCCAAAAGAGATGGAGATGCTCTGGATACTGTACCACCTGCTGCATTTATGGATGGGGAGACCTTGCACCCAGATGGTGGCCATAGGGTCATAGCATTGCCATCAAAAAGCCAAACAAAGGAAGAAGAAGAGGAGGTGTACTTTCAAGAATAAAAACCAAAAAAGGGTTTGGGTTGACATCACTAGCAACAGACCTGCAAGGCTGTTTGTTTTGGTACATTCCCCAGAACTCTATCCAAAAGAAACTGTATCAGGAAATGTGTAGCACTCCATGGGGTTGAAAGACCACACTGAATGAAACCTAAGTAAATAACAATATGCGTATACTGCAACATTCTAGATGCTGATGAAAATGTAAAATTTGAAACCCAGCTCTTGTCAAATCAGCCCAAGACAGGCAAGGTAACAGTGACTCCCAATACATATCAGACTCTGATTTGCCATTTGTGTACTTCAAAACACATTTAAATGTCCAGAAACCATGTCTTTCTGATTATTTCTGTTGTCCTGTTATTCTGTTGTTATCCAAGGCTTAAGTATGATTTGAGAAGAAAAACAAAAGACTTGTTATTATTCAGAATTGGCTAAATTTCCTGCAGTGGGGGATTAAAGGAGGAGCAGAGTGAATGAGCAACAACATCATCATGAAAAGAACTTTCTATCCCTGTTGGCATCAGGAAACAGAATTTACTGATGAAATACTTTGACACAAGCCAAGCCAGCATTATTGGCAAGGAATGCTTATCCTGTTGTTGCTGTAGTTGTGGGAACAAAAGAAGAATACATGCCCGATAAAGTTATTCTATATCTTCAAGTCAATTACCTTAATTAAATTCTTTTGTCTTTCTCCTCTTTTATTGTATCCTCTTCCTATTAACTATTCCTTTCTTCTGTATCTGCCTGAATAGAGTCTGCTGTATATTTTTGTAGTAAGTTTAGAATTCAGTAATTGTAAAAAGGATGGATTTGGTCCAAGGTAGCCTCACATACATGTAAATGAAATTAACATGAAGGTATTTCCCAAGTGATTTTTAACTTTGATTTACATTTTTATAACTGAGACATGGTTTGCACTAACTAAATGCATTTTTGACAAACCTGCTCCTGTAAAGACCTAATCCCTATCAATGGAAGAGTGAGTGTGTGTGTGTGTGTGTGTGTGTGTGTGTGTGTGTGTGTGAGAGAGAGAGAGAGAGAGAGAGAGAGCACTCATCTTTACATATTGTGCCATCTCCTCCTCTTCTATGCCCCATGAGAGACTCCCAATAAGTCCAGGGCCTATGTGAGGAAAGGAAGTGATAAGTGGATGTCCCTGGGGGGAAGAGTAGACAGGCAATGGCAGGGAACAAATATTGTCCTCTCTAACTCTGAACAGATGCAATAGCTAATATAGCATTGAAAGAAACAGGGAGTTGTGCATGATAATATCTAAAAATACTTCTGAGTTAGAAATAGGGTTGGGGGAAAGATTTAAATCTATGGAGAGAGAGGGAAGGAAGGCTGGGTGGTATGAAAGAAGGGAAGGAGGAAGATACTCTCCCAATACAATAAAGTAAAGCTATTCAGTGACAGAAGAACAATGGAATAAATTGACAAATATGGAAAGAAGGAAGCATAGTGCTGGAACTAAGGGATTGGATTAGGATTCAGAAGCTCTGGGCATAATTCTCTGTTACCACATATTTCCTTTTTGACCTTGAGCAATTCATTTATTTCACAGAGATTTTCAAAGTCAGGAATGGGAGTTAGACACCATGCTCTCATTGATTTGTATTGATTTTTTTTTCAGTGGGAGTTGAGTAGCTAACTGCCTTTTGTACCTTGGTTCTTTATTTTTATGTGCTCAGATTTCCAGAAATGCTCAGCAGCCAACAGCCTCCATTGAAAAATGACGTGCTTTTGAAAATCAGGCTGCTAGACTGTCCATATGTTATTTCCTCAGCTGTGGAGTAGAAAGAATAGTTCTGGTCTGCCATTCTTTGTTTGTCTGGCCTAGTTAGAGTGTAAGCTCTATAGGGAAGGGACCCTCTCTGACTATGTGAACATATACAGTGGCTGTAATCATTTAGTCTTTACTCTGTTACCTTGAATTTATTTTTTTCCCAACCTCTATTGCAGAGTCCATTCCCTTCTTCATTAATTGAATCAACATTTCAGGTTCCATGACAGTGGGTGCGGTATAGGAACCTGAAAAGAATAGAACACAACTTGTTTAGTAGCCACTTTGAGAAGGAAGGGCTGTTTCCTGAAGTAACAATTTAGTATAATACAGGGTAATAGCCCACAGGCTGTGGCACCATAGAATCATAGAAATGTAGAACTGGGAGGGAACTTGTTAAGTCATCTAGGCTAATCCCCCCCTCCCCATCCTAAAGCAAGACTAGGTATTATCAGATTCTAGACAATCACTGACAAGCAAAGTGTATTAAAATGGAACTAGGATGGTAGTGTGCCAAAGATAACGTGAAAAAGATGAGCTGAAAAACAAGACAGAAGAGAAGTAGTGACTAAGAGACTTGGAGGAAAGAGTAGGATGAAAAGATCAAAGGCAGGAGTATATGAGAAAGAAGGGAATGATTGAAGTATGTGAGACAACAGGTAAAGAAAGGGCTGAGAAATGCAGAAAGGAGAGAGAAGGAATTAAAAGAAAAGTACTGCATATAATTATGAAATTGTGTAATGGCCCCACCCTGCCTCTTCTTGCTCTTGCTCCTGCTCCAGCCACTGCTCTGCCCCATTCCAGATCTATCCCCAAACACCTTCCCTGCCTCTTCCTGCCCCTACCCCACCTCCTCCTCTGAGCATGCCTTGTCTCTGCTCCTCCTGATTCCTCAACACTGTGGATTAACTGTGCTGCACTGAAAATGCTAGGAAGGCGGGGTTGGTCAGTGGAGCCACCAGCAGATGAGGGAGGAAGCTTAACTGCCAGTGGGTGCTCAGCACCCACTAATTTTTTCCCATAGGTACTCCAGCCTTGGCGACTCATGAGGTGGCACCTATGGTCTCCATATTCTACCAAATTTTAGGACACCATCCCCCACCTTGTTTATAGAAAGCCTTCCCCTAATCCACTTTAAGTCTGGGTATTGGAGGGACAGGATTTATATACACTCCCCTTGACTACATGGGGGTCAATCGTTCCACCTGAGCTCCACCTGGATGCCCACCCACTCAGACAATATCTTACTCACTGTCCAAGTCATCATCCCTATTCCAGCCTCAAGAAAGGGCACCAGTCCAGACAAAGACCCCCTGTTTTTGAGGCTGGAGTGAGAGTGTTATGTTGTGTAAAAAAATGAGTGTTACACACAGGGTGAATCTTAGGCTGCGGCTACACTGCACCATTATTTCAAGATAACTAGCATTATTTCAAAATAACAATGCAAGTCTACACAGCCATTCTGTTATTTCAAAATATCAGACGGCTTATTCCAAAATCTGTAAACCTCATTCTATGAGGAATAACGCCTATTCAAAAATAGCTATTTTGAAATAAGGCATGTGTAGACGCTCCACTTCTGGCACTTCAAAATAGCCTCTCACCAGGGCCATTCTAAGTTATTCCTCCTCAGTGCCTCCTGGGGCTCTAAACTGAGATAGTATGTCTACATTAGGGAAGCCTGCCTTGGACTAATTTTGAGGCTTCCCTGCAGTGTAGACATGCTATTTCGAAATAACTATTCTGGAATAGCTTATTTTAAAATAAGCATGCAGCATAGACATACCCCTAGGCAATGTCTACACTGCAGGGTTTTTGCAAAAGAAACCTTTTGCGGAAGAGTTCTTGCACAAAAACGTCTTGCTCAGAAGCACGTCCACACCCCAAAGCACATTGCTTTTGCGCAAGAGAGCATCCACATTGTATGGACGTTCTTGCTCAAGAAAGCTCTGATGGCCAGTCACAGAATGGCCATCAGAGCACCTGTGCTTTTTTGGATAGGCTCTATTTGTGCAAGAAATCCCTGCAGAGCATCCACACATGCCTTTTTGTACAAAAAAAAAGCTGTAGCACAAAAAGGAGTTATGCCTCATAGAAGGAGGTTTGCCTACACCATAAAAAGCCCTCTGTTCTGCTGTTTTACTGTTGATTTACTTGCGCAAAAGCATGCTTGAGGTGTGGACGCTCCGTGGGTTTTTTTGCAAAAACCTCGTATGGTAGACGTAGCCCTAGAGAATTATCTTACTAATGCTTCTCAGGCTGGGCTCTGTTCACAATGGTATGGTAAAGATGACTAGAAAAGGATTACATTACTTTAGATTTTATTCCCAAAAATGCTTCTCAGAAATCTCCAAAAATTCTAAGACTGCCCCTTCCCCTTTCCAATGGCTAAAAAACTGGATATAGGTCTAAAATGGCACAAGAAATCAGGCCTTAAACTTGTCTGTGTTCCAGGCTTAATACCGGGAGAAAAACAAAAGTAATTACGTCTCTGGTAAGCTTTTTTAAGATGATATCTAAAGCTATTCCAGGTTTTAAAAAGCTAGGAGAAGACCCAGGGAACATGGTTTGATGGGGCAAAGTGAAGATCACAGTGGTATGACAAATGCCATGGGAAGTAATGTAGACTGAGGTTTTCAAATCCACTTACAGGAGTTAGATACACATTTCCCCATTAGCTTTAATGAGAGCTGTGCTTCTAGATCCCCAAGGAAGCTTTTCATAATACAGTTTTTCAAGGAGTTTAAAATCCTATTGGCCCTCTTTTTTGCAGCTGACCATTGACTTTCTCTCTTTCTGTTAACTACCACTAGCTTGAAACCTTCTTTACCTTAATAATTCAATCCATTTTCTAAATGTAATAATGCATACAATGATGAAATACCACGGCTTCATTTTCAGTGTGGACAATAGGGGTAGTAACAGAAAAGAAGTCTAGATAAAAATTAATCTGGGATTAAATCCTAAATGAAACTTGCCTTTGGCAGACTATATTTAAATTAGCAGTTTTGGTTTATCTGGAAAAGAGAATAGAAGGAATTTCCTATTTGAAATGGTTCTCATTTTTACTAACCTTCACCCCTCTCTGCCTTCTTCTCATCACTGTCTCATTGGTCCCATGAAAGCCCCTGTGGACAATATGGAATGTGAGTGCAGTTCTTTGTTTATTATTGGAGGAAAATTACAAATTATGCCAGATCATGCAGTGACACAGCTTTCAAAAGCAGCAAATCAGAAAACTGAAAATACTAAGTTCAGCAGTTTGAGATATATTTGTGTACAAATTAGATTAGAGGAGAAACAGAAATTACCTCCTTTAAAGCACACAACAGATATAAAGTGATCATAAATTAGCAAAAGGATAAAATACTACAATAAAAGTAAGCAACATGAAAAAGAAAAGAAAAGAAAAATTATAGAGAACACCAGGGAGTATCTGGACAAATCTCCAGCAATTATGTCAGGTATTATATAAAGTATATAAGTAAAGGCAGCTGAAGAGAGGACACCAAACAACCAAGCAGCAGTGCCACCACTATAGAAGTCAGAATAATTGAGTCACAAGACGAGGTGTGCCATCGTGACCATCTTCAGGAAATGCAAGTCAAAAAAAGAGGCACTACACCATTAACCAGTCCTGAGGTGGTGCATCAGTAGTGAATCCACCTTTCTACAGGGTGGCATTCTCATCTTCTGTTCTTGTCATTTTGTACTGCTCTGGCTTTGCAAAGCAGTCAGAAATGTCACCTAAAGGATTTGGGCTGAGTATTGACGTGGTATAAATGAGTCCCAGGATGGTGTAAAGTTACCATAAGTAGTTGTATGCCACTTACTCGCTCCACACCTCACATATAGGAGGCAGTGGAAGTCAGGGTGCCGAGAGACATGTTGTGGGTATATCTAAGCAAGGTTAAAATGCACAGAGGCTGATCCTTGGATGGCAGAGTAGCCTCTGTGGGACCCCTGCATCTTAAAACAAATCTCCTAGACAGCCCCAGGGTTGGGGAACTATAAAGTTGGCTGTGAGCATCATCTTCTTCCACACTCAGCTATGCTCAATTCAGGTGAGAAGCCAGCCCAATACCTGCAAATATCTGAAAAGCTGGACATCAATGAGATATAGGGATTAATGGAAATCCACAATCTCAGTTAAGGCTCTTTGAAACCTTGGCAAATACTTTTTTTTTTTTAACCAGGGGGACAGTGATACTTACAGTTTAATTAGAAACAATACATTCTCCCAGTGCTTAAATTACAGAATAATAAACTATAGCCCCGGAGAATTTGAACATTCTCACTACCTTACTCAGCCAGACCCTTAGGCTAACAGTTCTTGGGACATGAAACTCATGTAACTAAAACTTACGCAAACTGATTTAAAACTGCCATCTGCATGCAGCATCTTCCATAAATTGTGGGCCCAACTTTTAAATATGTAGTCACGGAACTGAAAAACCATGTAATTTGCAGTGTATTTTATTTCTGTTTATGCCTCATCCTGATGGCTTGGAAAGTGGGGATAGAAGCAGGGGTGTTAGCTGTGTTGTATGGTAGAAACAACTCTACCTGCTGAGGAAACTGTTGCTTCACCTCAGACAAACGCAAGACTCGATTATTTTTGTAGGAGGTGGGACACGTGTGAAAATGGGGAGTACTCAATGGATTTGTGGACAGGAGGCAACTCATGTTGACTTCTGTTATATAAGTAATGTAACAACAGCTTAAGGAATTGATCCCGTGAGGAGCTGTTTATCCTCAACTTGTATTACATTCAGCAGGCGTTAAGGGATCTCAGCACTTCACAGGATCTCATTTCATAGCCTAACATCCTTTATGTACAAAACTAGTAACTCTAGATGTGGTAAAATTCTTTGTTCAGAATTGAATATTACTGTAATTTTAAAGAGATGGGGAATATTCTCAGTGATGGTTTTCTGTCCTTTTGCAGAGATGAAACACGTGGAACAGTTCAATAAAGGTAGCCAAATAGGATGAAGAATCTAAGGTCAGGTTGTAAATATGCCAGTTCTTCTTGCTTTCTGGAACATAGTCTGAGATACTGATTTCTAAGGTCTAAGTCAGACGTTATGGTTTAATTTTAACTGTTGATTTCCAAACCAGGAGTTTATAAATTGAATCTGACAGTGTATTTGCAGTGTATTTTATTACTGTTTATGCCTCATCTTGATGTCTTGGAAAGTGGGGATAGAAGCAGGGGTGCTAGTTGTGTTGTATGGTAGAAACAACTCTACCTGCTGAGGAAACTGTTGCTTTACCTCAGACAAATGCAAGACTCGATTATCTTTGTAGGAGGTGAGACACATGTGAAAATGGCGAGTACTCAGTGGATTTCCAGCTATGTTCAATCTCTGAGCTATGCAGGTAGCTACGCCACTTTGTGTCCAGCTCCATGAAGGGATGCAAGATCATGGGGCAAAGGAGGCACAGAAACTTTTTTCTCTCTTGCCATCTTCTGCAGGCACTTTGCATAAACATAAACCTTTACGTCCAAGGGCTCAAAATGTAGCATGTCCTCTGGTGCTGACTCATGTGAAAAGGTTAGTGTTGAGCAATGACTCCCAGCCCTTGTGTAAAGCTGGTTCAGAGCAAAGGCCTGGGAAGAGAACATGCCAAACAAATTGGTAGAGTATCTTCAGAAGAGTTTCACATAGTCTTTGTATAAGAATAATTTTAAAGAGGGGCTTGAAAAGAGAGAGCAGTTCCTTGGTGAACAAAGAAAAAGAGGGAGGTCCGGAGATAAGGGGGCAACTGTGAAGGAAAAAATACAAAAGAAGCTTTTAGAATGGGTATTTGAGAGGGGAACAGGCAATGAAGGTAGATGTGCATGATCCTGTGATTAAAGCACTGGACTGTGGAGATCTAAATTCAAATCTCATCTCCACTATAGAGTTCCTGTTGACCTTACGCAAGACGCCCAGGTTATGTCTATGCTATAATTTCATAGGCATGTTGCTAGCTTGGGCTGTAGTGCTGTCTATCTCTAGTTCAGACGTTCCATTTGGCCTGCAACTTGGGACCCCTCCCAGGGATTAAGCTCTGGGACCCTCCCACCTTGCAGGGTGCTCAAGGCCAGGCTCCAGTCTGAATAAAAATGTCAATATTGCAGTTAAACAGACCCACATCCTGAGTCACGTGAGCCCAAATCAGCTGGCTTGGGCAACCCCCCACGAGTTTTTTCTTTTTTGTTTTTTTATTGCAATGTGGACATATCCTTACTTTCTCAATGCCTTCATTCCTGATCAGTAACATGGAGGAGATTAATGCTACTTTTCTCTACCCATTGTCCATCTGGTTCATTTAGACTGTGAGATCTTGAGTGGCACTATGCCTAAGTACAGTGCTACTACTGCAAAATAAACTATGCAGAATTAGGCAAGGCAGAGGAAAGTAAAGTGGAAATCCTGCATATGAATTTATTTAGCTGCTTCCACTTGCATCTCTTTCCCCCATATAACTCAAAGCAATAACGCTGATAAACATTCCCCAGGGACATAACTGGGCAGGAAAGGTGACAACAACTGAAAACATCCCTCGCTCAGGGAGTTTTACCTCTCACATGGAAATGAGCTTTAAAAAGGAAAACAGAGAGTTTGTTCCTTTGCTATATCCACAATTAGGAGACAAAAGAAGTAAGTAGGGTTTTTTCCCAGTGGCCAAGTGATAAATGGAATTAGTTGCCTTAATAAGCCTTGCAAGAAGTGTTATATATTTATCCAACATAAAAGAGGCAACTTTTACCATTTGGTATGAATCAGCGTCTTACTGAATTCTTATGTTCTGTATTCTCAGTGAAGTGCTATTTTTACTCCAGAATAAGGGGATGGGGAGAGAAGAAGGAGGTAATGACATCAATTAGGAGGCATGAATGTTGTTTATTAGCCCCTTCTCATCTCCCAGGACAATTAGATTGCATGAATAAAATTTGTGCACAGAGCGAAGACAACTCAGATGGAATTTTTGAGTGTGACTTAGTCTTTGCTGTAACTGAGGCCTTTTAAAATCCATATCAATGTTACAGGCAATATATTTATGTCAGAAAACACATGAGCTGTGGTATGTATCAGAATATTCTTATGTTTCAATAGGTTGAAATTTTATTTTTATATAGCATTTTTATAATGCCTAGAATAACAAAATGGTTTTGCAGGCAGCAGTAATCTTAAGCTAAATGGATACAGAAGGTTTAAGAGGTGAGATATAGGAGAGGAGTCTGTTTAGGGGAAAAGTCCCATGTGCTTGGTCCTGCATAAATAAAAGAGCAACCACAAATTACAGAAAGCCAAGGGGAGAAGGAACTAGCAGAGGAGTTGAATAAACAATTGGGTAAGACATCCATGGTGAGTTATAAAAACCAGTGGGCAAATCCTCAGTTCCTGTATGTTCCCCTATGCCTATGGAAGTCTGTGGAGCTATGAAAATGTACATTGTCTCAGGATCTGCCTCCAGGAGGCAAAAATCCATCTGAATATGATTCACAGTGTAACAGGAAACCTATGAAAATAAAGGATAATTTGATCCTTTTGTGTGTCTGGACTCCATAAGGTTGAGAAATTATGGATTTAGGGTGGCTGTAAAGAAGGAATATAAATTATAAAAAGGTAAGGAATACGGTTTGTGGAAATGAGAAAAGAGGAGTATGAGAACACACGAGCAAAGAAATAAAGGAGAAGATTCAGAAAAGAAAATAGACTGAAAAAAGAAAAACTTAATGGAGAGGGAGAAAATGGTAGAATAAAAGTGATTGTTGGTTAAAACTAAAATGTAATGGGATTTTGGCGTTGGCTAGTGGGGGTGATTTGAGTTTGTAAAAGTCAGTTAACCTTAAAAAAAATTCCAGGCTGGGCCTGGAATCAAAACTACTAAAATATCACGAAAAAGACTCTTCTTTCTCTTTTTCTGGACAAATAAAACTCAGAAATATTGGAACATATACAAGAGCCTGATTACACAAGATATTTGGCCTTACTTTCAGACCAAAAAGGGTAAGCTAAACATCATGGGTGAAATTCTGACCCCACTGAAGTCAATATGATTGTTCCCACACATTCTGAACTGTTGGACACATCTGCAACTTTAAGCCAAATAAGGTCACACAAATAGGTTGTTTAAATATCTTCTTAATGGCTGCACAGATATAAAGTGTATTATGTGACAATTATTCTGTCTATAACCTGAAAAAGTTCTTCACTTTAAAAACCATTTAAACTAGTATCAGGGTAGGATAATATATTTTAATGGTACCATAGCCTTACAAGGCCCCTTATTTTGTGAAAATCCTTTAGTTCCAATTCAGGAGATTCATATCCAGTCTAAAACCAGGCATGTAGAAGGATCCCTTGAATCCTTACTAATAAAATATTCTCTCCAAAATCATTAAAGATGTTTTTGGTGATCCACTCTCTGAATAGAGAATAGAATTTTCCATTTAACAAAGTGTCTTCCACCTTTATCTTTATTACAAGACATTCTTTAATTATCTGTTTTTTTGAATGAATCCAGTTGACAGACCAGAAACTTTGGCCACTTAAGTTATTCAGTGTTTTGGTTTCATCTGGATAAAGCTGTGAGAGTGGTTTGTTTTTAAATATGTATAAATTATGTATGTTGAGCAATATTCCTATGATTAGGGAATATTACTTCAGAGCTGTTAATATCCATGGCATCAACTTTCTAGGTCTTCTCTTGATAGATTCATTATTTAATAGACAGCTAACAATTTTACTAACAGCTTCAGAGGGGTAGCCAAGTTAGTCAGTAACAGGAAAAACTTAAAAAACAACAAATAGTCTAGTAGTACTTTAAAGACTAACAAAACATGTAGATGGCATCATGAGCTTTCAAGGGCACATCTTCAGATGACTGGAATATTAGAAGTCCAGATCCAAGAATAAATAAGGAAAGGGGGTGAGAGGAAAAGAGGAAAAAAAGAGGGGGGATAAAAAAAGGAGGGGTAAAGAAAAAAGAGAGACAGTGAGTAGATGGTTCATATAGTTAGAAGAGGCTGATAAGAACAATTAGCACTTCCATTGTTGGGTTGGTTGCTTAAGTTTAGAATGTGGAAGATAGTGTGCAAGCCAGTCGATAGCCCTGTTCATACCATTTGTATAAGAATTAAACTTGTAAATTAAGTTAAGTTCCAACCCTTCTCTGTGTATTTGGCCTGTGGAATTTGCCTGAAACAATACAGTGACTTTGAGATCCATTATTGAGTATCCAGGCAGATTAAAGTGTTCTCCAACAGGTTTTTGTGTATTGCCTTTTCGGATATCTGATTTGTGTCCATTAATTCTTTCCCGGTTTTAATTTTACTAACAATTTTACTAACAATGTATTTTATATCACACTTAAACTCCAGTACATTGCAAATATATACAATTATCTAATATCTGCAAAGGTTTAATACAAAATTATCAGAAATAAAAATAATGTATTTTGTTCATTATAACTTGGATCTTTCAGTGTAGCAAGTGAAATCCTACTTGAAATTACTTATTAAATCCCTTGATTTCACTTTCCCACTCTAGCTCCTTCCCTTGAAGTCTTGTATCTTAGTAAATATCCACTCAGCTGAAGCAAACTGGGCAGAACTCTTTGGGTTATAATAATGCTGCTTTTTAACTGGTGGAGGAGTAGCTCACTACTGAGCTTGGCTGCACTTATAGCAGCTACAGATACTAGCTAGAAGGTAAGATGAGTTCAAAAGACTGAAAAAGAAATATGAGACCTGTTATGATAATTGTGCCACCAGATTGGATCAAGCGCACAATGTGCATACGTCAGTGGTAAATACTCAAGCTGTTTTTGAATATATTTTGCAACCTCCACCATACTAGATATACTATTCTTTAGATGAAATAATTCTTGATGATGAATGAGGGTAAACATATTCATGTAACTGGTATGTGCATAGAGGGACAAACAACCAATGGGATGAGTTTCACAGTGTGCTGGATGATATATTCAAAGAGCATCTGTGTCAGCCACTGGCATGTTTTTAAAAAAGCCAGCCTTTTTCTGGATTAATAAAAATCACAAGGCAGCCAACATCATTGTAAAGCTTAAAACCAAATAAAGGCATGGATTGCTGCCCAGGGTCTTTCTTCTGGTTTTATTGCCCCTGACAAAGATGTGAATGTTGTAAGAGCAGTGGTAAAAGGAAAATTCACACATATGCTGGGTCTTGTATGCTGTCTGAACCTGCTGTTGCATGATCTTCTTACAAATGACAGTATTATTAAACATCTTCTGGCTGAGACTAATAAAATCTGCATCCATTTGTCACTTGAAAGAATGCTCAGAGAACTCCAGGAAAAAAACTGCTCATGCAAAAACTAAAATGGGAAGTGCCATTCCATCGAAACCCCTTGTAATGCCACAAAGTATGCTTTAACATTGAGGCATCCATTAATATATGTACAGGACTCCTCCTGGACAGGAGGTTATAAATAAACGAGAAGTTCTTTTCTTTAAATATCAGGGCAATAGAGATTTGTGAAATGCTTCTGTGGACTTTCAGCTTCTAACAGAGTCCATGCATAACATAGTTTCTCCACAAGGCTTTGGGGGACAATTCAAGAGGGACACTGATTCTTTCATGTGGAAAATGAATGACTATTTCATGCAGGAAATGCCTACCATTAGCTATTAGCTACCTTTCATGAACATTGAGGAACAATCCCCCAGGTGCTGTAAAGTGATGTAGCTCCATTGAAGTCACTGGAGCTCTGCTAAATTATACCAGCCAAGGCTCTCCCTAGCCCTGAAACATCATTCTCTGTGAAGCTAGAGTCAACATAAAAGGAGATGATAAAGCAAGTTGCTAATCTGAGGCTGGAAGCAACTCAGCCACTGGAACAGAGCAGTGCACAACTTTCTAAGAACTTCTACCTCTTCAGCTTAACCTGCACTAAGCTTCGCTCTTTGCTAATGAAACACAGAGAGCATATCAGGTGCAGGCTTTCAGGACAGGAAAGCAATCAAATACCATACTAACTTCCATACATGTAACAATGGTAATAGAAAATGCTCTTTACAATCTCAGCTGGATAGTGGAACCTCCTGGAATGTGATTCCTCAGAGTAAATTGGACTTGAATATGTACATTACAAGGAACAGGCACAATCTAATAATGTACAATGACATCAAAATGCAGCCCAGAGGAAAATATACCCTCATTGTTACTACCCAGAAATATAATTGAATACCACGTGAGGTCTGTGGTGCTAGACACTGAGCACCACAAACCCCCCTTGGGAAACACTACTATATGTACCATGTTCAGTGGGAAGCATCAGAATTCCAGAACTGCAGTGCAAGAAACAAAAGGGTGAGTACTATGGATGATGGAGACAGTTTTTTAAAAACATATGGGAATGTTCTCAAAGGTGACAGATATCTTGAAGGAAAGCTGCACCTGGATAGAGACCCTACAGTGGACCTCTCTGTGCTTACCACAATGGCAAATTCAGTGGCATTATGCAATCTAGTACATCTGGTGCTTGAAAGTCTGCTGAGCAGTGACATCATAGCACCTGTAGAGGCCAGCACAGTCTAGATAAGCAGCCTGGACATGGTGGTAAAGAAGCCATCAAGCTAATTATGCATCTGTAGATATGCACTGCCACAGCCACTGAACCAGGCATTGAAAAGATGCCAGTATCCACCGTCCACAAATGGTGGCATCCTGCCAGAACTTTCCAAAGCCAGAATATTTGCAGTCTAATGTGAGAAAATGGTTTTGGCACATAAGCGTGGATGTAGAGTCCAGCATGATGATGAGCTTTCCAACAGCAATTGGTCAGCACAGATGGCTAAACATGCTGATGGGCATAAGGCCAGCACCAGTGGTGTTCCAGAGAAGACTCACTCAAGCACCAGAAGGGCTGTGGGGTAAAAATAATTGCAGCTGATAATCCTCCAGGTAGACAAAGGGAACAATAGTACAGACGCTGAATGAGACAATGACAGAATGCTTTTCTACAGAAATGGAGGGACAAGAACATATAACTCGACCTAGTAAAAATGTGACTCAGACAGCATGTGGTGACATACATTGGACATCTGCTCGCAGCAGAGAGTCTGAAATCAGATCCTGACAAGATCATGCCAGTCGGAGACATGCCAGCTCTAATGCATGTGAAAAGGATACAGTGCTTCATAGGAATAGTACGTTTTCTGTCCAAGTTCTGTCCACACCTGGCTACAGTAGTGGACACCATTTGCCAGCTTACTTGGCAGGATGTGGAGTGAAATGGGGTAGCTCCCCAGCAGCAAGCATTTGACATGCTGAAGCAAATTGTCTCGGGGGGGAAATTCCAGCCCCCACTATAAATATTCAAAAGTGATGTCTCATTCCCTATTTGGTTTGTGAGAAAAAAACAACTCTCTTTTTTAACTGGACGTTTTGAATTTTTGGCAGAAGATGGCTCATCATATGATTGGTTTCAAGAAGAGGAACCAAATCGGACCACCCATGTGAAATGGGATAAAACAGCTTGTCTCCTTCAAAACATGGCCAAAGACACCAGGGAAGGAGAAAACTAAAATTCAGGGAGTCCTCTTGGCGACATCAAGTACCTTTCTTAGGGAAACAACTTTAATGCTGTCCAGTGTGGCTCACTTGCGACTGCAGCAGTAAAATACTGTTACCCTAAAATGGCTTTGTGAATGGTAAAAGGTTTACTTTATGATGTTAATCTTGTTGTGCTGAGGGGTTTAAGGACCTCAGGTCGGGGTGGTATTTCGAATCAGTTGATCGAACTAAGGATAACCCCTTAGTTAGTTTGGACTAGCTCTTGGTTTGAACTAAGTGGATAACTGCCACACGGAATTCCTGCCCTTTTTCAAAATCCTTTGCACACGACCCCATTTTAGCCTTGCACACGGTTTAAAACCTGTGCACCCCGTTCCAAATAGTTGCACTAGGCACCAATATCTGTGCACTAGACACTAAAACCTACGCACATGGCCCTATTGGAATTTTCCCGCCTATGCATCTATATAAACTCCTTTTGAGGTTTGTTCTTGTTCTTCGTTCATTCTCTGGGTTCGTTCGTAGTTCTTTAGGTTTGAATGGTGTTCGTCGACCCTGTCTGTTTGTGTGACTAAGGTGAATGATTGGTTAGGATAAGCGTTGGTTTATTGGCTGGGAGGCACTTGTCTGTGGGTAATCCCAGATATAAGACGGCCTATGCCAGGGAGATTCTGAAGTAGCTAAAGGCTTCAGACGGAGTGTGGAAGGCCTTCATACCTGAATCCTGTCTACCTGACCGTGCAGACCAGTGACCTGGAATCTTGACATCGAGGGACCGCCTCACTGCTCCTCCGTTGCGGCTCGTACTGAGCCAAAACGTCGAGGTCGTGAGTACCCCTTTTCCTCCGGCTTATCTGGGGCGAATGTAAAGTATATTCATTGTATCGGGGACTTTCTTTCATTCTCTTCTTCTGGGTTAGGGTGGACTTGGTTGTAATTTTACTTGTTGGCTATTTGAAAATTCTTATAATATATGGTTTGGCCCTAATCTATGACTCTGACTCGTTTGTGAAACCAGATAGCCGGTGATAGATACGGCCTCGGGTAGTTCCTGTCTTCTGGGACTTGGGACTTTAACATCGTTAAAAAGCCAGAGCGTGCCTATTAGACCTTTTAAAATTAATCGTTACTGCGTCCCAGGGTAACAATACTATAGTCATGTCTTTCTTTGTTCTACCTATGTCTGTAGTGTCATTTCCTGCTGTGAACAATCGCTAAACTGAATGCTGAGTAAAGATCTGGTAATAAGTAATGCACAGAGTCTCTCTTGGGTGACAAATCAAATCAATTGACGACTTCCTGAAAGCATTTACTTAAATAGCAAAAACAAGGAGGAGGTCTGTGGCACCTTAAAGACTAATGAATTTGGTATGTCTGCACTGCATAGTTTTTTTCAGAAAAACATCTGTTTTTCCAAAAAAACTTCACTTATGTCCACACTGCAATCACGTTCTTTTGAAAAAATTAAAAGAACAGAGGGTCTTTTCCAACATTGGTAAACCTCTTTCTAAGAGGAAGAAGCCTTTTTTCGAAAGAGCTCTTTCGGAATAAGGCGTGTGTGGACGGGGAAGAGGGAGTTGATGACCTTCTGAGGTCTCTTCCAGCTCTATGGTTCTATGATTCTATGAGTTCTTTCAAAAGAAGAGGAAAGAGGAAAAAGCATAGGTGCCCTGGTGTCCACTCCGTTCATAATAATCACAGCTTTAATGCGAGATAGTGTCCATTCAGTATGGACGCTATCTTTTGAAAAAGCAGATGGCTTTTTCAATGCTCTTTTGCTGTGTAGATGCTCTCTTTCAGAAGAAGTTTTTTTGGAAGATCTCTTCTGGAAAATATTCTTCCAAAAGAGGCCTGCAGTCTAAACATAGCCTTTGTTGTTTTTGCTGAAACAGATTAACATGGCTACTCCTCTGAAACTTGTCACCTATGTAGTAAAGAAATGTATATGGGTACATTTAAATATCCCGTGCTTGATTTGCATGTTCCCGGCCGGTTGCCATTTTAGAAATTGACTAGCCTGAAGTAACTGCCCGCGTCTACAAGCGGCAGTGAAACGGGATTCAGATTTAAACCCCTAACTCGAATTAGCTGGTATTCCTCCTGCAATGAGGTTTACCAGCTAATTCGATTTAGGGGCTTTAAATCAGAATCCCATTTCACTGCCGCGTGTAGATGCGGGCAGTTACTTCGGGCTAGTCAATTTCTAAAATGGCGACCGGCCTGGAACATGCAAATCAAGCACGGGATATTTAAATCCTGGGCTTGATTTGCAATTTCGGTTGCCTTCATTAGCCTCCCTAGATCGATCTAGGGGGCTACTGTAGACGTACCCTATGTGACTGTCTAGGAAGGAGTACAGCAGAAAGGGATCTAGGGGTTATAGTGGACCACAAGCTAAATATGAGTCAACAGTGTGATGCTGTTGCAGAAAAAGCAAACATGATTCTGGGATGCATTAACAGGTGTGTTGTGAGCAAAACACAAGAAGTCATTCTTCTGCTCTACTCTGCACTGGTTAGGCCTCAGTTGGAGTATTGTGTCCAGATCTGGGTACCGCATTTCAAGAAAGATGTGGAGAAATTGGAGAGGGTCCAGAGAAGAGCAACAAGAATGATAAAAGGTCTAGAGAACATGACCTATGAAGGAAGGCTGAAAGAATTGGGTTTGTTTAGTTTGGAAAAGAGAAGATTGAGGGGGGACATGATAGCAGTTTTCAGGTATCTAAAAGGGTGTCATAAGGAGGAGGGAGAAAACTATTTCATCTTGGTCTCTGAGGATAGAACAAGAAGCAATGGGCTTAAACTGCAGCAAAGGAGGTTTAGGCTGGACGTTCGGAAAAAGTTCCTAACTGTCAGGGTGGTTAAACACTGGAATAAATTGCCCAGGGAGGTTGTGGAATCTCCATCTGTGGAGATATTTAAGAGTAGGTTAGATAAATGTCTATCAGGGATGGTCTAGATTTAAATTGGTCCTGCCATGAGGGCAGGGGACTGGACTCGATGACCTCTCGAGGTCCCTTCCAGTCCTAGTATTCTATGATTCTATGCTTCTTTATATGCTTTCAAGATTTCTAGAGTTAGAGTGGGCCCTTGTTTTGTAACAGTCTCCAATCATTTTAAAGTAGCTTTGAAACTGTAAAAGTGACTGTTGTTAACTAAAACCATGAAACACTGCACATGTCTCTAGCATAATTTATGGTGTTATATTACCTTTTCAATTCTGTGTGTTCCACTCTCTTTGTAGGAAAAAAAGTCTTATAATATCTGATTTTGTAAGATTCGTTGATACAGGCATATTGGGACATATACTGAGTACTGGTTAGTTTGCTCCAGTAAGCTACTTACTTCTGGACATCACTTTCTGTGTGTCCCTCTGTATTGAGTTCCTTGGCCATCTTTGCATGCTCAAGCCGTAGCTTCTCCATCAGTACCCTGCTAGCTGCTGAAATGTCCAGTTTAAAATTCATGTCGTTTTTACAAAGTCCCTCCACATTCTCTGATGCACTCTTTTAACCTCAATATCTTTTATTATTAAAGCAGTATTGTCTGACCCCCTGCATTATATATACAATTATAAATTTTCCAGAACTATAAACATTTAAATCAATGCAAATTAAAATTTAAAAAAATCCATAATTTTGCACAACTGAACACTTAAATTGATAAAAAATTAGAAATAAACCAATATTTCTCAAATTATAAAAAAATAAAAATCAGATTCTGCCAAGCTTATCTGCACTGGAGATCCCATTTATGCATAATTATGAAAATATCAATGTTCCCCTAAGAATGTTCACAAATGTTTTTAAAAATCAGGCATTTCACAGAACTTTGGTCCTCTAATGAGTACAGATAAATAATGTTAGACATTGTTGAAGCAAGTTTTTATACAAAAGAATGTGTTTTGTGTATTTTTCTCTCTTCCATTTCCGCTCTCTCTCTCCCTTTCCTACATATATTCATTATGGCCAAAATATTTTGACCTTTGGGGAATGCTGCAAGGCCTATTTGCTCTCCCAGCCTTTTGAGAAGGAGATAAAAGGTGCATTAATTATTGGTTCTGATAGACTGAATGGGTGAGAGTTTATAATATGATCTTGTTTCAGTTCATAATATTTTATATGTGGTTTCAGATATTATGTGACACCTAAAATGAAGGAACAAATTAACACCATAGTTGCTTACAAACGTGTGGGATTGATCTTACAATTTGTAGTGAACCAAGTTGCTTGAAGGGGGTTGATAAAACCATGGCTCTCCTGCTATTCTGTCATGCTGCAAGAAATAGGCAACTTTAGAATTTACAGTCCTTAAATAAAATGTAAGGCTCCCCGAAAAGCCAATGCCATTTGCTGTGCTTGTGCCTAAAACCAGCTTGCCTTAAACATCCAAAGGTGTGGCTGATATTTTGTTATCCACACCATTACCTATTTCCAGAAATAAAAGAGCATGCTTTACTACATATGCAGTTCTCAAAAGTGTCCTTAAAGAGATAGTAAGTTATGGAATGATAAACAGAGAAGTACCTATTGAATTGTGGTTAGTGGATATTTTAATGTTCAGATTTCTCTAGCTATTAACTGATTTACCATAAAATATGTTCCAACTATAACAACAAAATATAATATATTAATAAAAACAAGTTAATCAGTAGAGCAGCCGCAATTGTCTATCGATAAAGTTCAACACTTAATCATAATTAAATCAGGAAAAACTGATAGATCCAACAGTAAAAAATTGCATAAATACAACAAAGTAAGTAACCAACCGCCTTTAAATCATCAAATTGGTCAACTCTGGCATTGACTTCAATTACTTCTGTTCAAGTGCACTTGAAGTATCAATTAATCTCCCACACTTAGAATGTACACTTTTTCCAATTATCAAATTAAGATTTAAGTTAAATCAATGAATGAAATGATAGGTTAATTAGATTTAAACCACATGAAATACAGAATGAGGAAGTGTGTTCATGCAGATTGCCACCTGGATGCTATAGACTGAACAAATTACCAAAAGTATTAGGAGTGAGGATTTTTTTTTTTTTGCATACATTTATATTATGTTCCTATCACTGAAGCAGCCACTCTTGGTAGATAGATGGGTACAAAAAGAATAGGAAAATTACAGGCTTGTATTTTTTCTAAGGGCACCAGGTGTTTCAAATGCCACCAGAAGGGTGCTCCAGGCAATGCCATACTGTCCAAAATAGCTTGGCATAGATTAACTGAAAGCTTTTGTGTCTCTGCTGATTTTGATTAAGAAGCAGTGTCAGAACTCCTTTGGGCTTTCCCTTGGTACACTGTAGCAAAGGGATTTTTTAATCATAGCTGCCAAAAATATGTCAGTTATGATAATTGCATTTCTATTTAAATGGGTAATTTAATGAAATTTTTGAACCAGGATGTGGAGTATAATGTCATCTTGCCTCTGCACCCTTACCCCGCAGCAATGTTCTTTGTGTTGGAGACAATTAAAGGACCCAATTCTACAAGGTACTGCATTGCCTTCAGCTCTCAATTAAATCAGAGGGTGTTGAGAGCTTTGGGTGGCTTAGCACCTTGCAGGTTTGGGCCCATTGGCAGCCCTTTTTTTATTTCAAGGACAGAGTCCCGGTTTTAAATAGATTGAAGAATGTTGAGCTGTACCAAATTCCATGTCCTAATGTCGGAAGCACACCATTCCCATCATGTATCAGAAATACTGCACAATCTGTTTGCCATATCCTTAATCTGAGCACAGTGGATTTAGTTTAGTGTTTTATACTTCACCAGCTTCTATATTTTATATGTGCTAATGAGATGTAGGAAACAAAACCCTACCTACTGAATCTTTTCTATTTCTTTTTAGAGGGGCTAGATGAACCCAAAACTTTCTGCCTGCCACTTTTTTCTTTTTCAGGGCATACACAGGAGCCTGGCAGTATCTGCATATTGTAGTCGAAGTAATTTTCCTTTGTTTAGAATGCAGTGTGCATGGACATTTACATAATAAAATGCTTGCACGCATAACAGATGGTGAAGAGGCATTCATTTTGCTACATGTTGGAAATATGGTGCTATTCCTTGATCAACTCATTTCTCTTACTTTTGCCTACAGATGTCTTATCAGCTATTAAACCTTGAGGGTTATTCAGCTGGTGAAAGTTTGAACACAGGCAAAAAGCTGTCTGTAGAATTTCCCTGCTTCTGTCAAGAAAAAATGCTGTGCCCTTATGGGGATTCTCAGTCTGTCAAAAGTGGTTTACACTGTCAGAAAAGTAAATTAATTCTTCTATTTGTGTCACCTGTTGAGCTGAAATGACCATTTTACCAGGTCCTAAATACCTTTCTCGCTGGATTCTTGGTAAGAGCAGAAATCAAGAACAGAAAGAACTAACCATGTTAATGCTATGAGCAGTCCTGTGGCACCTTAAAGACTAACAATTTTATTTGGGTGTAAGCTTTCGTAGGCCGGAGACCACTTCATCAGATGCATAAAGTTTAACAGAAATATATACATACATACAAAGGTAGGAGTGTTACATTACTATGCAGAGGACCAGTGTTTATGAGGCCAATTCAGTCAGAGTATGTCTACACAGCAATTACACAGCTGCATCAGGCCCAACTTGGGCTTGTCGGTCTCTGCTGCAGGGTTGTTTCACTGCACTGTAGAATTCCAGAATTGGGCTAGAGTCCAGGTTTGGACCTGTGAGGTGGGAGTATGCTACAGCTGCAGGTCCAGCACAACCCCAGAAGTCTACACTGCATGAAAAAGCTGTGCAGCCCAGGCCCTGTGAGCCCAAGTCACCCAGCCATGGGTTTTTCTTTGCTGTGTAGACATACTATTTAGGGTCTACTAGCTGTTGCTTTCCAGAGATCTATCTGTAAGTTTACATAATCTGGTAGGATGGCTCATGTTTGTTAAAAATGTCCATTTTATTTTTAAGGCACTTTTGAGCAAAGTCTCTGAAAATCAGTGTCCTTGCTCTATCTGGAAGCATGTGAGTCTGGAGAGCCAATCTTCAGAAAGCATCACTGAACACTGTACCAAAGCTCTCTCCTGGCAGGTATGCATCACAGTATACTGTTTCATCATATAACAATTAAGGCATGTGGCGTTTGATTGAGCAAAGTGCTGAGTACCCAGTGGGGAGATCCTGTTGTAGAGACAGTTTTATGGGGCTGTTCCTGTTTTGCAGCAGCACTGTATGTTGGAGAGTTTTTAAGCCTTCATATTTCCTGGCAAATGCATCTTATGGGTGAAGCCTGTAATCTTTCGCTCAGGCGTGCATCTTGCGACCAGCATCCAAACTTTGTCACCTCTAGACTGTACAGTGGCAATGCATTCAAAATGGGGTATGACTTATAAAATGTAAGAATGGCCATACTGGGTCAGACCAAAGGTCCATCTATCCCAGGATCCTGTCTTCCAGCAGTGGCCAACACCACGTGCCCTAGAGGGAATGAACAGAATAGGTAGTCATCAAATGATCCCTCCCCTGTAGCTCATTCCCAGCTTCTGACAAAGAGAGGCTACAGGATATCGCTTGTAAGCTAAAGCTGAAATCCTGACACTAACTTGGTTCATGATCTTCAGCAAATTGCTCAAACCTTTCTGAGGCTCAGTGTCACCATCCATGAAATGAGGATGTTGTTAATGGGGCCTGGATCAGGGACCTGTTGTTCTAGGTATTGTACAATAATACTGGTAGACATTCCTGAACCAAAGAGCTTATAGTCTGAAAAGACAAGTGATATATACGAGATGCAGGGTTGAATTAGGGTATAAACATGGGTCTAAGGTCCCTGTTCCTGGAGTCAAGAATTGGCATCAGAATCCCTGATTTTATTAGAAGAAAAAAAATTAAGACCTCACATATATGGAGAAAAGCTTGATTATGTGAGGCCATGGCAAAGGTGTATGCCCAAGTCTGTGGGCAGCCTACAACATTACTTCCAGGATGTATGAACCCTATTATTAATTTTACTGGATTCTTAAATCTGAAACACATTGTTCTGGAGGCCCCTAATAACACTCCCACAGCTCACGAATTTGTGAGCATTCCATTGCCAATGCTCCACCTGGGTGGTAGTAGCAAAGCATGACAAGTAGAGTCACAGAGGGCATGTCAACATAAGCCCCCTAGATCAATCTAGGGAGGCTAATGAGGGTGACCGAAATTGCAAATGAAGCATGGGATTTAAATATCCCATGCTTCATTTGCGTGTTCCCGGCCGGTCTCCATTTTAGAAATTGACTAGCCCAAAGTAACTGCCCGCGTCTACATGCGGCAGTGAAACGGGATTCCGAATTAAAGCCCTAAATCGAATTAGCTGGTAAACCTCATTGCAGGAGGAATACCAGCTAATTGGATTTTGGGCTTTAATTCGGAATCCTGTTTCACTGCCGTGTGTAGACGCGGGCAGTTACTTCAGACTAGTCAATTTCTAAAATGGCAACCGGCCGGGAACACGCAAATGAAGCGTGGGATATTTAAATCCCGCGCTTCATTTGCAATTTCGGTCGCCCTCATTAGCGTCCCTAGATCGATCTAGGGGGCTAGTGTAGACATACCCAGAGAGTATATCTACACTGCCATTGAACACCAGCAGCTGGCCTATGTCAGCTGACTTGGGCTCACTGGGCATGGGCTGAGGGACCACAAAATTCCAGGGTAGCCATTGAGGCTTGGACTGAAGGCCAGGCTCTGAGACCCTTTTCTTCTGAAGGGTCTTTGAGCCTGAGCACCAGTCTCAACAGAAAGGTCTACACAATATTTTAACAGCCCTGTGGCTCAAGCCCAAGTTAGTTGACACAGTCCAGACAGAGGTATGTATTTGCAGCATAGACCTACCCAGACTCATACTTTCAGGCTAGAAGGGACCACCACATCATTTAGGAGTGGGGACAGAGCTATGGAGAGCCCCATTTTGCATGTATCCAGGTCCCCTGATTACCTTAATTTGTCCCTGCAATGATGGACAGAGGGAGACATATAGAATTTATAATATAACTTTGCAATTGAATATTTAAATATTCAAGACTTTTCCCATCTGCTCCTGAGTCTATCCCCTACATGTTAATTGATTGTTTTGTATATTTGATGGCAGATTAGGTCCTTGAGAACTGATCTGAAGACAAAGAATGATATCCTTCTTTGAGACCCATGGACAAGATGCACTAGGTGGTGTAAGCACAAAGTATTGTTACTAATATTATTGTTTGTGAAATAGCTTTTACAGGCCTGCTTGGGTCTATGGGTTTTCATGAACTGCTTGCAGCAATAGTTCATTCAAGTACTTGATATTTGGAATAAGCTATATAGACTGTGTGATCAGTCACCTAAATTACATGATATGAGTTTTGTTCCCTGAGTGGATTCTCAAAGATAATCATCAGAGCATTGGGTCTCCCAAGCAGATAGTGAGGAACATTTTAGAGAGACAAAACATGGCAGATCAGCAGGCCTAGGAAAAAGTTAGGATATCTGAAATCTTTGCTGCTTTTATTTTGTCCAAGAAATCTTAGTATCCACCAGCAGCCAGCTTCACCTTCAACCACCCATGCCTTCTATCCATTGGTGTCCCCATGGACCAGCTCTTTCTCCTCCTCCCTGCCTCCTCCTGTGCCTCCTACCTGCAACAGTTACTGTTCTGTGGCATGAAGCAGGTGTTGTGGGGAAGTGCAAGGAGTGGTGGTGGGGCATGCTTGGAACTGGTTGAGAATGGTGAGTGAAGGTGGGAACTTAGAAAAAGGGTGTGTGAGGTATATGGGGCCTGGGATGAAGCCTTCCTGAGTACCAGGAATCTGGCCAATAGTTTCAGGGAGCTGGTTTTTTTAAATTTCCCAATCCTATATTCAACAAAACACCCTGTTTCAGGTATTTACCACATGCCTAGATTGAAAAAATGCCCTCCATTTGATTATGTAATATCATTCAGAACAGTCATTGCTCCTTCATATTTGCTCATTGATGGATAATCAGGTCTAGCTATGAAGCTCCAAAGCAGGGGTAGATCTTGTCCCCAGACACTAATTCCTTTGTCTTAATATTGCCCTGCAAACACTGGAGACACCAAGCTCCATATTCTGGTAAGGTAATATGCACAAAGTGTCTCCAAGCAGGGGGATTTTCTGTTGCTCAAACCTCCTCCCTCCTTCAACTTGTCTTCCCCTCTACTCACCGCTCCTCATAATGAATAATTACTCAGTTATTACTTTGCAAATCACAGGATTTCTCATTCCTTCTTCTCTTCCTGCCTTTAACGCTGTCATTTGCAAGCATACAAAACTAATCTAATGGGGAGAAGGGGTTAACAGGGCATAGGTAAAGAATATATAGAGAATTTCCTACATTCATGGGAACGAAAAAATTCCTCCCATAAACATTTATCTGGGAGAAAAGTCATAATCTGAGACTATGTCTGCATTGGAAAGTACTGTCGACATTCACATGTTGCCAAAAAGAAAGTTGCCAGATCATGTTTTCACTGCCACTCTCTGTCAACATAGCAGGACCATGTTGTTTCCAACCATCCCCCATCGACTGAAAAAGCAAAACATCTCCCAGCACATTCTATTGATATCTCTGTGCACATCAATGTACAGATTTGTACATAGTGTAGACCCAGGCAGGGCTTATCCAGCTCACAGAAATACAGCCTCTGGCCACCCCGTGCCACCAGCACACCACCTGCCCAGCTGCAAGAGCAACTTCCCATGTCTCTATCCACCCCACCCCCACCCTGCTGCAATATGCAATTTTTTGCCCTGTGCCACCACTGCCATCCCTACCCCAACTTACTGTCCTGCCTGGCCATCTACCCCACCCCAGCCTGGAATAGAGCAACTTACCCTGTGTTTCTTCCCTTGTTTCATTCTCCAAGTACAGTTGCTGAGGGGACTTGAAAACAATTCTTTGCTGCCTGGCACACAGGTTGACCCTGCTGTGAACCCCTCTTCCTCATCTGCTTCCATTGCTTCATCAAAAATTTCTGGGTCTGGGTTAGGTTCTGTTCTGACTGTGCTATGGGAAGTATCCACTGGGTGCTTGGCTGTGGACATGGAGTCCCCACCAAGGATTGTATCAAGTTCTTTATAAAAACACCATGTTGTGCGCGGAGCATCAGATCAGCTGTTTCCATGCTTTGTCTTCTGGTATATCTGTCAGAGTTCCTTTATCTTGGCTCTGAATTGCTTCGTACCCCTTCACACAAAGACCTTGAGAAATGTGACTGGATGTGTCTCAGTTTCTTTGGGTCACTTACATCTGTGATTGCACAGATTCTTTATCCCACACACTGATAAGATCCAAAAGTTCTGGGATGATCCAAGCAGGAGAGCATTTAGACTAAGTCTAGACTACACGCTTTTTTCGAAAAAGCGTCTTTCGAAAAAGAGCGTCTAGATTGCACTAAGCAGATCAAAAAAGCAATCCGCTTTTTCAAAAAAGAGCGTCCAGACTGCCTGGATGCTCTGTCAAAAAAAGGGCACCCAGCATCACTTCTGCCAGGGCATGGGGGCAACCTTTACTTCCGGGTCCTGCAGCATGCTCTTTGCAGAGATGCGTGCTTAAAGGGACCTGCCCCTGAACAGCCTATTCGTCTGCTGCTGCGGCTGGCTTGCCTACCTTTTAGAGGGACAGCAAAGCTTCTGCAGTGCTTGCTTTGGGTGTCCTGCTTTCTGGGACACCTCAGGAGTTGTTTTTTGTGCTTTTTTTTTTTTTTTTGCCATGGAGCTGGAGCTGCCCCTTGGCAGGCAATGGCCCCACACTGTAATGTTTCAAGTTCTGCTGCACTTCCATGAGACCTTCATGACGCTCATGCCAGGTCTGGTTTCAGAACCCAACCTTGAGCCCCTAGTTCGGGCTGCAGCAGCACTGTCCTTGCCACCGAACTTCTTCCAGGAGAGGAGATTTTGGAGGCTGAAGACAAGTTCAGACTGGTGGGACCGGCTTGTCATGGAACTGTGGGACGACCAGGCTTGGTTCTGAAGCTTCAAAATGCGTAAGGCCACCTTCCAGGAGCTGTGTACTTGGCTCGCCCCTGCCCTGCAATGACAGGCCATCCCCCTGGAAAAGAGGGTGGCTATTGCTCTTTGGAAGCTGGCCACCCCCGACAGCTACCGTTCAGTGGGACACTAGTTTGGCATGGGGAGATCTACAGCTGGCGCCATGTTGATGGAGATAAGAACCTCTCAGGAGACAGTCAGTCCATGAGGGGTAGAGGGAGTGTAACAAGAAAGGGCAGAGGGAGTGGGGGATGGAGTGGGAGTGGGGGAGGGCTCCTGGCCTCACCCTGCCCTACTGCTGGGAGGGGCCACCTGAGGGGGAAGCTCCTGGGGTACTGGAGGGGGGAGGGATGGGAGACACCTCCCAAGGACTCAGGCAACCCCTCTAACTTCCTATTCTGTGTGTTTGTATATGTCTATTTCTGCAGGTGGTGAGGGCCATCAACTTGGAGCTGCTGAACAGGATTGTCCGCCTCAGAGACCTGGGCACCATCATGGCTGGCTTTGCTGGGCTGGGATTCCTGAACTGTGGAGGAGTGCTTGATGGAACCACATCCCGATCTGTGCACCACCTCATCAAACAGCCCAGTACATCAACAGAAAGAGCTACTTCTCCATGGTGCTGCAGGTCCTGGTCAACGACTGCGGACAATTCACTGACATTTGTGTGGGGTGGTTGAGCCGGGCACGTGATGCCCGGATCTTCAGAAATTCCTGCCTTTACCGCAGGCTGGAACATTCTTCCCGCAGATAAACTTTGCTGTTGGGGACGTGGAGATGCCAATCTGCATTGTGACTGATGAGGCGTACCCCCTCATGCCTGGCTCACGAAGCTGTACACTGGGCATCTGAACGCGAGTAGGAAACAATTTAACGTGCACCTGACCCGGGCTTGCAGGTGGAATGCACCTTTGGACTGCTGAAGGGAAGATTTAGGTGCTTGCTCACTCGCCCCAACATGGGGGAATGCAATATCCCTGAGGTGGTGGCTGCGTGTTGTGTGCTCCACAACCTGGTAGAGAGCAAAGAGGAGGCCTTCCTCCCAGGGTGGAGGACACGGGCTGATGTCGAGGGGAGGCAGTTTGAGCAGTCCCAGACAGCTGCCATCCTCCAAGCCCATCAGGTGGGGGTCCGCATCTGGGAGGCCCTGCGTGAGAGAGTCTCAGCAGGAGCCCAATGATTCTCCCCGGGACCTCCCCAATGCGGCCTGTGGCCTGGGCCCCCCTCAAGACCTTTCCTCCCACAACCCATCCCTGCACCCGTCTCTGGACAGTTAACACACACGCACCAGGTTTTCTGTCAAAAACATTATGTTTATTACAAAATCATCAAACAGTGTGCAAAGAATAAAATTTTCTAACAAAATAAAACTGTGTTCAAAATGTTTTCAAAAATAAACTTTCTTGTAAATATAGCAAAGTCTCTTTAACTGGGGAGGAGGGGGGATGTAAACCTGGAGGAGGGAGGGAGGGAGGTTTAGGGCTGAGGGTGTCGCCGGTCCCGCAAAAGTCTGCCGCCTTGGGTCCATGGCCCTAGACATGCTCGGGGTTGAGTGGGGCCTGGGACAGTAGGAGGCTGGGGAGAAGGAGGGGCTACAGCTGGGTCTGTGATGGCAGGAGGTGAGGGGGGGCAGGGGTTGAGGCGAGCAGGGGTGAGGGAGAGAAAGGGGGGGCAGGGGGTGAGGAGGAGGAAGGGGGGAACTTTTGTCACATTGCAATGTGAATGCTCTCCAGGTTTCATCGCCAAAAAGATTTTTTAGCAATAAACTTGCCAGTGTAGACAAGCCCTGAATGTTTTCATGAAAAAGAACAGACAAGGATGTGGACAAGATGGGCTTGAATGGTGAACTGAAATTAACAAAGTTGGTGGTGAATAAATTTTACCACTATTCACCCTGCTCTGTTTATAATGAATTAACTGTGTCAAGGGGACAGGAAAAAGGAAAAAAAAAAGATTAATTTTAGGGTTAGGCAGGTAGAATGTTTGAATGCATAAGTTCTTTTTCTTTTTCTTTTTCAAGGTAACAGGGATGAAGACTGTATAACATGGAATCCTGTAAAGAAAATTTCCTTGAGCAGACTAATGGAGATAAGATTATTAAGAAATATAAAACACTGTTTAAAAGCAGCCTACTATATCTGCTGGTACCACCTAATTTTTTAACACTGAAATAGCTTTAGCCTACAGTTAGTGTGTGTGGAAGAGGGCTGCATCTCAGCAGATTTTATCAGGCTGGAGAAAAGCAGTGAACCAGAACTAGGTCTGCTGAGGACCTGGTGATGTCTTAAAAGCACTTGCAGGCATTTGTGACAAGAGAAGATTTTCCTTTTGTGAACAGCAATAGAAAGGAAGAAGTCGCCCCACAGGGAATTCTTGCAGTTGAAGACAACAGGGATACAATACTGAACCTGAAAAGAAGGCTTATTTTGGCCACATGAAGTAGCTACCTCTGATCTAAAATCTGACTTCATGTTGTGTTCAAAGAAAAATAAGAAAATGGTTATAATGTAGCTGGCATTGATCCCCGTGAAGATACAGCTGATTTCACTCACAATCTAAAAAGAGAATAGCATTGCTTTTTTGACGGGGATGGAGGGTGTAGTAGTTCATAGGCCTTAAAATCCCAGCATAGCCAAAACAAAGCACTAGGAATGATGAACACTTGCCATTGTGAACAGTGGAAGTAAGATGATATAACAACACCCTTAGATTCAACAGCGTAGTGCCACATGGGCCAAGAAGGGACTGAATAAAAAAGCCTTTGGAGCAATGCTTCTAGTGAGCATGAAAAAGAGAATAGATATCTAAACAAGGAAGTGTAGAATGGTATAGATTTAGACTGTAAGTCAAAATAATGTGACCTCTATGTGATCCATAAACACGGCATCTTAACACATAATGGGTGTTAACCTTAAGGGCAATATATGGAGCTTGTCCTTTATTCAGTTAAACAAAGAAGCAAGTAATTGGAGAGGTGACCTCTTCATATGGAAAAGTTGGCACATTTGATGGAAAAAGACAATTTACAGGCCCATACACTGGGGGTGTGTGAAGGGTGTGAATGCACCCCTCACCCCATGGTCCTCCAAACAAGCATGAGGCTTAGGCAGCACGGTACCCCAGCCTCCTTCCCCCTGTGCTCCAGCCGGCTGGGGAAAGGCAAGAGTGGTGTGTTGCCCCAGCCTCCCTCCCCAGTGCTCTGGCCATCCGGGGGAAGCCTGAGGCTGATTTCCTTGCCTGGTAGGAATGAGGCTGGAGATGGGGCTGGGCCATGAGGGAGAGGGGCCAGCCACCAGTCCCTCCCATGTCTCACTCCCCCACAGAAATTCCTGAGTACAGGCTTGATTTTGTACCATGTTAATTTCCCTTTATCCCCAGTAAACTGAGGGTTGGTTAGTTAGTTAGTTAGTTAGTTTGTTTACTTTAAATATATGTTTTAGTACTTTTGGTGTCTGAGATTTAACAATTAATTGCAATTATTTCATACCTGTGTCTATAATTATAGAGTACCATGTGGATTAAATAGAGATTGCTTTGCTTAAAAGGAAAAATATTAAATGTCCTAACAACCAAATTAGGGATGAAGGTTTAACTGAAGGTCTCATAAACGTCTCAGAAGTTGTGTAGCTTAATTCAACTTTTGCCCTGCTATGTAGATGTGCCCCTAGAGGCTTGATCATATTATCCCATTCTTGTATTCCATCACTTGTTTTCTATCTTCACTTTTATGGCTCTGCACAGACTCACTGTGCCCACTTTTCTGCCCATCTCTTCCAATACATCCTGGCTCATTTACTGTGTCCTCCCTTTCTTACAGTCTGAATGAACTTGATTTCCTCTCACATTTGTGTGTCTCTTTCCTTCTTCCTGGGTCAGAGCCTTTCCACCTCTTGTGCACCAAAGCATCTTGCTCATTATCATCTAGTTGTTAGGGCAGAGTCTGCTGCTAACTTTGCCAAATCACTTCACCTTTCTGTGGCCCTGTTTACTGATCTATAAAAATACCAATGCCAGTATTTACTGTCCTTAGTTAAAGAGCTTTGAGCCTGTGGATTGAAAGTGCTATGTAAAAGATAAATATTATTTTCAGAGTCCACCATAAAGAAGACTAGAGCCTGTACCTTCTGAATAAAAAGTGTCCAACATTTATAGGCTTTTAAGTTAAGGGCCAGTTATGCTGGCTGGTACACAGGTGCCAGCTGCCATTGTAATCAGGTATTGTAAGCAATCAAACATAAATAAGGGCAGAACTGAGTCCAGACTGTGTAATTAGCATTTTCTTAAGCTATTTGTTTTGTGAGTGTAGCCCCGTGGTTATTCTAGTTTTCAATAAGGGAGATCCACTTTAAAATAACACTGATATATGTGAAGTGTGTTCCTTGTTTTCAAAGGAATAAATTTATCAACAGCAAATAGCAATGTCTTTAGCTGTGTGTGATGAGATTCCACTTCATGCTGCTAGGCAAGTGCATTCACTTTTCACCTGCTGGGTATAATGTGAATGAGCTCATCTCATAAATGAAAGACCAACATCAATAAGGGCATGATTCAGCTAAAAAAACCCACCCCTTAGATACAGCCTCACTGAGTTGCTTCCACTTCCAAATATAACCAAGCAATGCTATTTTAACACTTCATTCCTAAGACTGGAGTCCTGAATTGATCCTTTGTAGGTATTTTAAATCCTTGACTGTATGTGTAATATGGGCCTTTAACAGTGACTTTTGGAAACTTCACTGAATTTATCTGCAAAATCCACTGTTTTTATTTCTTTAAGGAGGCTACTCTACTAATTGCCATTCTACAGCCACACTGAGAACTAATGATTTCTGAGGGACAATGTGACTGCATGGATTTATATTTAGATAAATGCCTCTTACCTCTAGGGTATATGTTCCAAAGTTTCGCTGAAAGTTGTTACCATGTAGAATCAGGCTTTTGTGGGTCACAACTGAGAACATCAGAATCAGGTCACACAGCTCAGAAATAAGGCAAATGCACCCCAAAATACTATGGGTTATTTTGCCATATGATAAATCAAAGCAGCCAAAAAAAGCAAACTTCTGTCTCACAACACTAATAAAAAGTCATAGACAGTTTCCTGAAACATTCCAGTCTTTCTATCACCCCCCACCTCCCCACAACACTGGATTTAAAGACAAGTGGCTCTTTAAAACCAGTCTAATCAATACCGGTTTTCTGATCGCAAAGGACCAACTGCATACTCAGATCAATGTACAAAGGACCAACTGCATACCCAGATCAATGTACCCAAAAATCATGCTGTTGCCAATCCTTTAGTATCTAAACTCTAAAAGCTTATTTATAGAAAGAAAGGTGAGAGCTGAAATTGGTTAAAGGAATCAAATACATACAATAATTTCAGTTTTTGGTTCAACTGCTTGTAGCAGTGATGGAATAAACAGCTGGCTTAAGCCATGTCTCTGGTTGCTTCCAAATCATTGGAAGAACCTCAGTCCCTTTGCTACAGATTGCACCTCCCTCGTTTGGCTCTCTCAGGACCTGACTAGTTCTGGATGAGGGATTTTTCCAGACTGAGGAAGTCATTTCAGGCCCCCTGCTGCTGGCCTCTTCCCCCCCTGTCAGCCGATGGTCAGGGCAGTGAGTGGTGTGTGTGTATTATACACCCGAGACTTCAACTGCTAGGACTGGGGTCCCTTAGCAGTGGGCAACCTGGAGGAGGTTGACGGGCGCCCCAGGAAGTTTACAGGGAGAGCTTATTACACCTCAGATTTTGACTGCTAGGATACACGATCCCTTCACAGCGGGCAGCCTGGGGAGGCTGAGAGATGCCCCGACGGATCTGTCCCCTGGAAGCGACATGATCCAACACTCAAGCTCTCCCTATATCTGTCCCTTATGACTGGCTGGAGTTCTTTTAAAATTGTGCTTGGTTCTGTTACAGCAACTGAAGGAGTCAAGTCACAGCTTAAACAGTTACTATTTTATTGTTACAGGGTAAACTTAGCTGTTAAATGCTACTACTGTGTTACAGATAACACAGCCACTACAAAGGACAGGACAGAAATTACACTAATAAGTCACTTACAGGTACCATGAAACCCTTTTGGTTCTCTGAGCTCTTATTAAATGCATGCAAAATAGACACCTAGCAGGTATATATTCTCACCCCTGCGTTCCAGACTTGGCGTGGCCAGCGTCTTTCTCTCAATCCCTCGGGAAGAAGTAGGGCGAGGTTGGGCGTCCCACAGACCTCGGGAGACAACCAATACCTGCCAGCAGGTGTAGATGATTGGAGCTCAAATGGGGTGGGCTACTAAACCCCTCTTTATACCCCTTGGGTCACGTAGGCTTCTTCCTGGTCTCAAGTGGCCAATTAGGAAAAATGGCTTTGAATGCCAAGTTTCCCACGAAGGGTGCAAAGCATAATTCCCACCTGGGAAAATGCAGACAATGGGCACCTCTGGTATGTGATGGGCGAAGATTCCTCTCCTGGGACAGTGCAGGCGTGTCAATTACTGGTACTAGCCATCAGGGCAGCAGGAGGCCCCGGGTCGTCAGCTAGCCCATTTACTGTCTGGTTTCTGTTTATTAGAGTCAGGGACAGGCAGCACACCGGCGTTCCCAGGGCATCAAAGGCTGACTGCCTTTCTCTTGCTCTATGAACAAGATGGGGTTCATGTCTGGCTACACCCCCCCCCCCCCCGCTACCCTCCATCACATGGTTTCCTGGCTCCCCCCACAGCCCAGTTGAGCTACGCACCAGCTCCTGTCCACCCTGCTTGCAGTCCAGATGAACCGCATGCCAGCTCCTGCACCCCCAAGCCCAACTGAGCTGTGTGCTGGCTCCCAGCCCCCTTACCCCCATCACAGCCCAATTGAGCCACTCGTCAGCGCCCAGGCTCCCACCCCCCAGCAGCACACTGGGACTCTCTGATCTTGGAACATCTCTGGTCATGCTGGACCATGGATGGTGCCGGACCAGAGAATCCCGAATTTAGATGTGCAACCTATATTAGTATAAATCTATAGTGCAGACAGAGGTTTGAGCAGGAAAGAGGCTGATTAGGAAAGGCACAATGGAGGTGTTTCCAAGGCCTTTTATAGCTAGAGTCTGCGTGAATACAAATGTCTACCCGTGGATGTGGATATCTGTGGCTAGAGATCAATATCCACAGGGCTCTCCTCCCAAGAGACACTGCAGCCAATGGAGAGGAAAGTGGTCTAGCCACTCCCAGGAGCCAGGGTCCTGTTTCAGCAGCTCCCCCTGGTAATTTGATTTGGTAAAATTGTCTCAGTCTATCTAGCTCTTGAAACACAGTTGCCAGCCTGCAAGTTCATATGAAGTGTACAGTGTACTCCAGGAAGAATGAAATGCTAATTAGGGACAGAGCTTTGGTGTTTTATTCCTGCCATTTATTTCAATAGACTATGTCTGCTCAAGGTGAATGGAAAGGTTTGGCTCTGGAGAGTGTGGGCATTCTTCTTCCAATGTAGAAACGCTCTTGCAAACTGGAGAAGGAAATTTTTTCCATCAGCTATGGTGACTTTGGGCAATAAATATCTTTCTGGAAAACTCAATGATTTAGTTTTAACCTTGGATCTTTTCTGTGGTGACAGTCTAATCAGGTTGCTTAATGAGATAGTCAAATAGCACGTGTGAAGTCAGGAAGGTTTTTTACGCTTCCTTCATAAACTAGCACACAGCTGAGCCCCAAGTCTGCAATTCACATTGTGACTAGTCCCAATGAAGTTAATAGAACTATTCTTGTTATATAGAATCCATCATTGTAGGATCAGGGCCAGCATTAGGTATGATAAAGATGTGTTTGTCATATTTTGAAGCATCAAGTGCTGATTTCTGCTGGAAGCAGAGTACAAATGAACCAATTGTCTGATCTCATGCAACAATTTCTCTATTACTGAAGATGGTTATATTGCATCTAAATCAAACAGCAGGAGATTCTGAAAATATAAATATATTTTAAAAGAAATAGGTTTTAGGAACCCAGAGAAAGAAACAAAAGATATGCCATATCTGTTTTCCCAAGCATTTTCAGGTGGAGATTTCTCAGTGGACAGATGGTGAGCTGGGAAAAGCTGAGTTTCAAGGTGGAGTGTATTTTTAGTGGTAGACTTGATTCTACTTGTATTTTGTGTGGATTTTATTCATGTACTCTTTGCTTTGAATAAGTGTGTATTATTTAGTTAACTAAACAGGTGACCAAGCTTACCTAATTTGATTAATAGACCTGAGTGGAAACACATTGTTTCTTTCCTTCCCAAAATATTAGTACATTCCTGTTGTCTTAACATTACTGCTACTGCTTTACATTTGATAGAATAGTCTCAGAACGTCAAATATCAAATGACAACATGCTCCAAAAAGAATAGATTTTTTGTTAATTCCCAGGCCCATACAGTAGAAATTCAAATCTATGGTTATTAGAATATATATAACTTCAGTCAGTAAAACAGATGCTATTTATTATCTATGGAACACTATAGGTGTACACGGGGCTTACAATGTTAAAACACTAACAATATTAATTCTTAGCTACTATTAGAATTCTATAGGCATGTCATATGTACAGGGTAATATCTTCGGGCTCCCCATGCTGGTAGAGTTCTCAAATTAAACTGGGGTATCCTGTAAACATATTTTTACTAAATATATACATTTGTCATGCTCCCCCCCCCTCAATTTTATAAAACAAGCCACATCTAACTGTCAGATATACCAAACCCAGTTGTCCTAGTCCGAGAACTAAAAGCTACAGCATTGAGGCCCGCATTATTCTTAGTGAATATTTATATAATCCAGTGACATGTCAAGGACACACAATCCTTTTTTTAGCAGGAACAAAACCATTACCAGTTGGCTCAAGTCTCTGCCAGTGTCAATATGTAGGAAGAATTTATAATAGAGAAACACACTCAGCCAAGGAAAGGAATGAGGTCATGAACGTTTTCTAATAAAATTATCACTGGAGTGCCAGAAGGGGTTGGGGGAAGACTTAGCATGGTAGTAACCACATCCCATTCCTTCTTCCAATTTCCATATCCCTCTGCTGATTAATCATGTCTGATTAATCAATTCTTCTTAGTGAGTGTGAGGATAAGTACTGTACAGAATAGAGTTTCAAAGAGGGGGTAAGGGAAGGATGGGGAACGTTCAGGGTCCTTAAAAGGATAAAGAATTTTTACCAAGACACATGGCAAGATTTTAAAGAGGTAATTTTTCATCACACACACAATCATTTTGGAAATGTTGCTTGGTATGGCATCCTGGAAAAACTAAGCATTCTTACTGTTATGGGGGGGTTGCTCTTCTCATTGTTAAGGTGCCGCTTTGTGGCCTGTCTGGAGATTAGATCCCCACTGGTATGACATCTCCTCTTGTGGTTTCTTAGCCCCGTGTCTCAGTCTCTGTGGCTTTTCCTCTACCCCTCAAGTGGCCATGCTTTCTCTTGATAGCTTGGCCCTCTGGCCAGGTGACTATGGTTTTCCCCTCATTCAAGGTATCAAAGTCGGTCTAAACCAACTGTGTCAGGCAGTCTTCAAACTCTACAGCCCTGTCTATGCCATTCCCCCAGTGGCTGAAAGGGGACATCAGGTCTGTTGTCTGCACTGTGTGCCATCCTAGGGGCTCTACAGTCAGCAGCTAATGGCCATGCTATCTTACCTTTGCTGTTGTTTTCCCTAGGCTTCTTCCTACTTCTTTTTCTCAAACTTGAGAGTAACTACTCCCCCACTACAGACCCTTTCCTCGGCCCTCTCCCTGCCTTCATACAGGCCCTTCCTCTTCTCAATCATTTGAGCTTCAAGTTCACCAATGGCAATATTTGAGCTTATACCTCACCTACCTCATCCTGTCAAGTAGCCCCTTCTGAGCCATTCTATCCCCTTCAGGGGCAGTATGTGATGAACACTTTATCACACTGCCTAATTAAACAATTAGCCTTAAATAATGTCCTACATGTCAACACCCAACCCAGCATGTATGTCTTTTAATACCTCAAGGGAAGTATTGTCATTCTGGGAATACTTCGGCTCTAATCTAGCAAAGCCCTTTGGCACTTGCTTAACTTTAAGCACTTAAGTAAACCCATTCACTTCAGTGGGGCTACTCATACTCACATTTTAAAATTTAAGCAAGTGCTTTCATGGTTTATTGGATTGGTACTTTGCTCACTTTGATTCCCTTGTGAGCAACCTATCTACTTTAACTAAACTACTTTTATGGTTCCATCCCTATGCAACTGAGTGACTCACACCTTTAAGGTGTGTATCCTCACAATACCCCAGTGAAGTAAAGAAGTGCTATTATCCTCATTTCACTGGTGGAGAACTGAAACTCGTTTGGATTTTGCCATCTGTATCAAGATAAGTATTAGTCAAAGCTTGCAAAAAACTGGACTAAAATCTTGGACTAGAAAGTTGGGTTCGACATTGATATGTATCTTGATGGTATTTTTGGACCACTTTCAGATCTCTTCTTCTGGAGAACCAGGAGAAGATGTGGCCAAACTGGGCATAACAATTCTTCCATTTGCTCAAGGATTCATACTCCACAAGTCCTCCATGTCCAGAACAACAAATTAGACACTTAAAGTGGAACTTGTGGGTTTGGGCATGAAATGGGCATTTTAATGACATTCTCTGACCTGATTACCATACACGCTATGCAGGAATAACTGGGCAGGAATAATTTCTGAATCTTATCAGAGGGTTGGGTGGACAGATGAGTACACATTTGTTTTTCAGTGTTCTTGTGTTCTTGTCTCCATGACAAAAATGAACAGAGCCTTTAGTGAATAAATTTGTGCACTGGAGAGGAGACTTGGAGACAGCTGAGAGATGAAGAGCGATGTCTAATGATCCCACAAAGAACTTTATCATGTTGGAATCCCCCTGGATCTTTGGCAATGGATTACATTTATCACATGCTGAATCTCGTACTCATGGCAACTTTCTAAAGTTACTGACCTTTCTGCTAATTTGCCCTGGTGAATCAGGAAAAAAGTCCCTAGAGTTTGCAATTTGGCTCAATGACCCCTTGGGGTTTTAAACAACCTTCTAACTTCTAAAACATGACTTACTTTTAATAAATTTTCTCAGTGCTGTCTCTGAAAATAGGACCAGGGAAACAGACACAGACTCTCAAACCCACAGAGCACTTTACAAATAATAATAAAACACAGAAAGGTGACAGGAACACAGGAAGAAAAGAAACCAGTTAGAAAGTAGATTGGACAAAGCTGTAAAAATTAAAAATGGACTAGAGTACTTTTTAGTTTCTGAATTCAGGTGGTATAAAACAGGATTCAAACATATCAGTTTTAAAATAAATAGATGCTTTAAGATTCTAATAAATATCTAATGCTACTAGAATTGCAGCTGTCTGTAATGAGATATATACAGTTATAGATGGGGATGTCAATGTGAAGGAGGGTCTGATTTAAATAAAGTGCTTCAATGAATTAGGGGAGAGACAAAGTTGTTGGAGGATCATGCTGTTTTTCTTATTGTAATAAAGTTATTTTTTTCTGTGTTGGAAGAATGAGGTTCTTATATTCTAGCAAACCATGTGTTTTTGAAAACCGTTAAAATATTTAGAAATGTTTAAAAGCATATTACATAAAATTCTCTTTTTAACTTTTTAAAATGCTTTCTTCATTTTTTCCTAAATAAAACTGAGAGTTAAATGTATTTTAAAAAACAACATGAATTATTATTTAAATGCAGCAATTCACTGCACTAAACTTAACTTTTTTCAAAGAACAGAAAAGATGTGAATACTCATAACGAATAAATCAGTAATTTGTTTCTCTGAATAAAAATGTTTATTTAAAGGTATTCATTGTTAATTTTGTTGTATGACATTTAATGAATTGTAAAAAAAGCCGTGGTTCTTCAGCCACTTAATATGACTCATTCCTACTTCAGTCAATGGAAAGTTTATGCCTGGAACAGAAAGACTGAGAGTCATAGTGCCTAATAGGGATATAATAGTGTAGTCGATTAACTGATTAACCGATAACCAAAAGCTTATAGGTTAATGCTATTGACTACATGCATTTTCCCTCCCCCACTCCACCAGTAATTTTTTTTAGCAGGCTGGCCAGCAGCCTGTCTCATTCCTGGCTTGTGATGGGTTTGGGACCTACCCCCACTGTGGCTCTGCATTTAAAGTGTTATTAGGAGGTAAGCGGGCAGGCAGCCCAGGCTCAGTTCTGGCTCACACCGGGTCCAGGAGCTGCTGCCACCCCTGTATCAGAGTCAGCAATATGGGGTGACAGGCAGCCAGTCCACAAGGGGAGCTGGTTTTTAAACTGGCTCCCCCCGCAGACCAGCTCCTGCATGGCATCCCACACTGCTGCCTCTGTATCAGAGGCAGCAGCGTAAAGTGACAGGGGGCTCCTTGGGAGTGGGGCCTGAGCGCACTGTCTATCAGCCCCACCCCTGGGGACATTAGAATAGTCAAGTAACCGAAAAGAATTCATGAGGTTACTCTACTATTCAATTAACCGATATTTAACATCCCTGGTGTGTAATATAAGACCCTGTTGAGGGGTGGCTGCTTGACCGATGGTGAGGGCGGTGACAGGCCCTCAGAGGCCCCTTGAAACTCCCTCTCTGGACTGAGTGCCCTAACATTCAGAATAATATGGCCCAGCAGCCACAGAGTCTATATACCGGATGGCCCAGTGGCCTCAGTCAATATGCACACCCCCTGTATTCAGGGTATTACAGCCTGGTTGTTAACTAGCCTTATAATACTGGTATTTCACTGTTGACACCTGTAACTAGTAATACAGTGGCCTCAGTCAATATGCACACCCTCTGTAATCAGGGTATTATGGCCTGGTGGCCTCAGTTAGTATGCACGCCTCCTGTATTCAGGGTATTACGGCCCAGCGGCCTCAGCCAGAAAAGCTCCCACACATGAGAGTTATCTAAGTGGGGGTAGGAGGACCCAGGTCCTCCCTCTCCACTGGGTCCCAGCCCAGGGCCCTGTTAGCAGTGGCACGGTTCACTGCTTACTCAGCAGGGACTCCTGCTGCAATAAGCTGAGCTCTCTGGGAGCAATTCCCCACCCTGGACTAAGCTGGGTCTTATAAGAAGTCCTCTCTGTCTTCACACCCTGGTCCAGAGGCTTCTACTGCAGTACCTCTCAGCCAGGCTGCCACTGTTTGATCTTGTTGTGGTTCATCCCCAGAAGCTCCCACAGCACCTCCTTCCCCTGTGGCAGGCTCCAGAGGTTTTTATAGACAACCTCCAGTTGGAGCATGCCCAGCAGGGCTGTGGGGGTGGGGTCCTCTCAGCCAGCTGAGCCAGTCACTCCTTCAGTCCCAGTGTGGGGTTGATATGCCCCTTCACAGACCCATTGAAGTCAACGGGAGTTTCCATTTGCATGCTGGATTAGGCTGATAGTTTTCACAGGTGGAGAGGTTTGTTTAAAGAAACAAACATGCACAGAGGCTATGTTTACACTGCAGAGGTTTTTTTGAAAAAAAATCGAAAGAACACCGGGGTTTTTCCGACATTGGTAAACCTCTTTCAATAAGGAAGAAGCCTTTTTCCGAAAGAGAGTGTGTGGACGGGAAAGAGAGAGTTCTTTCAAAAGAAGAGGAAGAAGGAAAAAGCACAGGTGCCCTGGTGGCCACTTCGTCCACAGTAATCACAGCTGAAATGTGAGAGAGCGTCCATTCAATGTGGATGCTATCTTTTGAAAAAGCAGATCGCTTTTTCGATGCATTTTGGCAGTGTGGACGCTTTCTTTCAGAAGTAGTTTTTTCGGAAGATCTCTTCCAGAAAAGCTTCTTCCGAAAGAAGCCTGCAGTCTGGACATAGACAGAGAAACACAGTTCTTCCCTTGAAGATATGTGCTCCACTCCTGTTGATTTTAATGGGAATTATGTGCACATTGTGGGGTGAAGTATTACCTGACTTTTGAAGGGGAGTCGTTGCTTTTGTTATAAAATCAATACCAAAATTCAACAACAGGGGCTGAATAAATGAACACTTAACCTTGCTGACCCGCTGCTCAATGTCTTTAGCTTTCTTTGAAATTGGGATTTCAGCTCTCTCATTGATTACAATAAGAGTTGATCGTGCTCAGAACTTCTCACGCTTGGTCCTTGACTTTGAGAGTGATTTTTTGATCTACTACATCTGTAAATGAGACAACAAACCACATTAACTAATCAATCTGCTATCTATATTTCTCCAGCTGTTGGCATTGCACTCTGAAGAAAAGGAAGGCACAGAAACACTGCATAGAAACACATCATATATGGCTTTAGCAAGGTACAAATGGTCCCTTGTGAGCTCATGATTGTATCCCAGGAAACGCATTAGCTTTTGGACCTCTTGAGGATTTCTGGTCTCTCTTGCTTCAAGCACTGAATAGGTGCCACATCCTGTGGGCCAGACTCACTGAGAGAATATCCTTCACTCAGCAGTAATCTTCCCTGATCTTAGATTTCTCTTTTTAAGAGGTGACACATGCCTGACTTTAGATTTATCCCATGCTATTACTGAAACACTTTTCTTATATCTTCTATACAATGGTTAAAACCAACTATACTTCAGGATATCATGACTCTCCAAATACTTGTTCATATCATGTTGCAAAGTTGTTGGTGTGCTTGCCAGCCTAAACAGATTACATCTTTTTCTACAATGTTTCAGGCCTTCAATTTTAACAACACACTCATGTGCTACATGGTTTTAGGTTAGGAATTTCATTATACTCTACCTAGAGAAACACTAATACAAAAATATGACTAATTCTTTATAAGTCCTACACAGATCATACTATTTTTATGCCATTCTGTGGTGGGGTGTAACAGCCTCACAATAGTATACTGGGGGTTAGCACATCTTTGTTAGCAGAAGAGGGTATAAAAGTCATGAAAGGAGCTCAGTCTTGCCCGGAGAAGAAGGAGATGCATTGCAGGCTCCAGCAAGTGGACCGCTTGTGCTCCAAGGCTGGGAGGCCAGCCAAATGAGACCACATCTAGACATCCAGACAAGACATGTCACAGCTGCAGAGATTACCACAGACTTCACAGCCACCCTGAAAGGCATTGGGATGTATCAGCCCTGGGACACATTCCTTTTCACTAAGTTAGTGTTCACTGTGACGGTTTTTCCCTGAATTGTTCTGCATCCATGCTGGAATCTAAAGGTTGTTTTAAAATGTACCTGCTGTTAGACTACTTGGTCTTGAAGCCTTATAATGGGGTTTCCTTGCAGTGAGAAGGAATTGATGGGATTCCCTTCTGATACCATTAATGCTGAACATTTATTTACTTCAGGTGTCACTGTTGAATATTGAACAAGACTTCACCTCAAAAATAAATGTACTGTTGGCCCAAACACTAATGAATTTTGGGGTATTAAGTGTATCCCCAAAACAGTGGTTAAAAGTGTTGTTATTGCTGTTGTTATTATTAAATGTTTATTATTTATTTAACATCTGGTTCACTGAGGGCACAATCAAGAATAAAGATCCTATTTTGCTCAGCACTGCACATACATATTACAAATGATAGTCTCTGCTCCTTAAACCTTATGCTCTAAGTATGCCTATACCCTGTCAGAAAGCTATTGAACTGCTGTACCTTGATTTATATTTACATTTTAATGAGATGTCAAGATGATTGTGAGCATCCTTGACTTTGCAGTAATGTAACAAAAATTAACAGAGCCCATCTCCTGACTCTCACTGTGAAATCTGCAAGTGTCACGTTATTAATGCCTCATATAAAGAACATATACCATACTAAGTTTCTTATTCTATAAAAATAAACAAAATTTTTAAAGATCCCAAATGAACATTGAAACGTTATTGCCATTTCGGGCCTTTTTGTACTTATTTTTAAGTAAAATAAACATGAAGGCAATATGCTTATGTTTGCTTATTCGTATGTTTAAACAGACAACCAAATGAAAAATCTCAAATATCTAAAAGTGTAAAACAGTTGGGTCATATAACTATTCTTTTCAGACCTTTATTGTTTCTATGATTGTCCCAAAAAGTCATTTATTTTTGTTTTGAAGTGATTTCCTCCGGACAGTTGAATAAGTGGTGGATTTTCTGATATCCTTTCAGAGGGGACAGTAGGCAGTGCTGAATTTAGGGGAAGTCAACTGGTTGGGGTGCCAGGCTTGGGAAAGCCAGGCTTGAGGTACTGTTTTTATTGTTAGCGATAAAAAAGAAAATCAAATAGTTGAAGTAAAATGCTCCAGATATTCCCTATGTGGACTGAATTTTCACTAACCTCTTAGTATGGTGTGAACATTTGTAGCAGCTCATGGAACCTTCCAGATTTTCTGAAAACTACATTTTCCTTGAACCTTCTAGAATGATGACAGCCATGCTCTTGCAGATATGTAAGAGACAGGGAGTCACCAGTCAGTGAGATATAAAAATGAAGTGAAATGAAGTGAAGTGAGAGCCCAGCAGTGATAAATAAAATCTTGGTTTATTGCATAATTGTAGAAGTGTACTTATGTTGTAAGTGTAAGCAGCAACTAATAAGGACATATGTAATGAAAAGCCATAGGTATCTAGGCAACAATATAAAAGAAATACTGTTTGGGAAGGTGGGAGTGCACTGAAGACATTCTTTGCCTGGGTGCACCATTTGATTTAAGGTTGGCCCTAGTAGTAGGGGAGAGAAGACCAATGTAGTTTGTATTTCAAGTCCTGATCCTGCAAATACATATGTATGTTTAACTGTAAGCATATGAGCAGTTTCTTTGAAGCTCAAGAGACTACTCACACTAACGTTAAGCAGTGCTTGCAATATCAGGGCTTTTGATGATTTATTGACAGTTATATCCCAGTATAGGGAACATTTCACTAAGACCTTCACTTGGGGTGGAATACCTTTTGGGAAAGATAATCCATAAATCATTACCACAGCTCCACAGCACCCCTGCCCTTGTTTAGGGCATATGTCGAGTGGCCACATGGAGGGACCATCATACTTGGGAAATGTGCTACATGACAGCTCAGAATGGATCGATTTGGAGAGGAATATTGGGTGGAACAGGAAAGAGGATGCTGAACATGCATTTATGCTATGTAGAAGCCATCCATACAAGGATCTGAGGGACAATGATTGATATTTTAATCCATAGGCTTGGATAGTTGCTGCAGAAGGGCTATGTTGCAGATCTTTGGCCAACCTCCATCTTCTGTGTGGCTTTTGTTCTCTGAAGCCCTGTTTAGCTCCCTGTACAAGATCCATTTACTTAGGCTTTGCGGTAATCCATGGGTGATGTGGGATGAATTTTTGCCCTAATTTTTGCCCTAACTCCTTCCACAACATTTTTGTTTTTGCCATGACACAAGGAAGGATTTGAAATAATTTGAATTGAAAGTCCAAGTGGATTCTTATATTAATAAATTATAATATTCCATAGATGTGATTATAAATACTTTTAATGCTGTTGCCAAGTTCTTAATATGAATTTGAATAAGAGTACCCCTATTCATTTAGCTTTAAAATCAGTGAAGACTTAAGAGCTCCAAAATATTAACTAGTGGGTTGCATTACTCTTTGGTAAAAGTCCATAACATCAGATGGTCAATGAGCAAATGTGTATTTAATAGACTCTCCTTGAGGTCTGCTATCTGTTTTTTTGGCTTGAGTATTTGTGTAAAGTTCTACACTCACCTTGTAAAATTCATTCTTTCCTAACTACATTATGCTGCCATAATAAGTGTTCTTGTTAAAATAACACCTTTTATTATAACATGGCTGCCTGCTGGTATAGCTACAGAAAGAGCTTGTCAGTCTTTCCATTATAAATATAAATCTTTATTTTTACAGATTTATAACTCAGATGTAAATATTCTTTTGCAAGCTGAAATTTAACATACAAACCCATAGGTGTTTATTATAGCTTCTTTTTTAAATCAGGTTTTATTTTTTTAAAAAAAAACCTCAACAAAATGTAACTAGAAATGGAATCAGTGCCATTGTTTTTAATTGATCTTGTAGAGTCACAGGATCAGAGAAGTTAGAGAGAGACAAAATTGCTAGATCAGGCAGACCCTCTTGCCAATGAAGGATTGTCCCTCACAACACATTTTCCTTCTGCCGAGTAAAGTACATGTTCCCATTTTTTCAAATAATTGATCTTCCAGTGAACCCACTGGAAAACCACTTTATTTCCTGAAGAGGTCTTATAGTTTGGAAGCTCCTTCTGAGACTCAAAGCAAATTTTTGATGTGTCAATTTACTCTTAAGCTGACAGCTTGGTAAGTCCTTTTTGGGAAAAGTCACTCATTATGGCTTTTCCCAAAACTTGAATCATATCACATGGGTGAGGCTCTTACTACTATGTACAAATACAGGGACCGAGAGAAAAAGCTTGAGGGTAAGTTTGATTATGACAGTGCTGGGGTATTGGAGTCTGCAGTTAGCAAAAAGCCTGGACAAAGAAGTATGTTCTAAAGCACTTGCTGAGTTTGGCTAGTGTCATGCTTAGATATATTTCTGGTTGGAGTGCATGACACCAAGCAGATCCTGCCCCCAGTTTGCTTGAAATATGTTCAGAGTACAGTAACCTTAGCCTTAAGAATGTGTCTGGTATGGTGGATCAGAGAGGGAAGAAGCAGTCCAAGAAGTATCTGAGTTCTGGGCTGTGAAATCATAGAAGAGTAAGATTGGAAAGGACTTTGAGAGCTCCTCTAGTCCAGTCCTCTGAACTCAGCTCAGGACTAAGTCCTTATAGGACTTTGGAGATAAATTCCTTGAACTTCCCCCAGAAGGCCAGTGCATGACAATGCAGAATGCAGTATAGGGTTGTAAAATACTCTCGCTTGTGTGTCTTGGTCATAATCAGGCAGCTGGATTGTGCATTAGCTGAAGCTTTCAGGTGGCTTTCCTCAGCAGTCCCAGGCAAAGCATGCTGTAGTAGGGTAGCCTAGATGTAATAAAGACCTGGAGGACCCTGGTGAAGTCTGTATCTGACAGAAAAGGGCACCATCTTTAGAGCAGGCAAAAGTGAGGAGAAAAAACATGTTTCTTTGTGCTCTGAGAATCTAGAAGTCCATGAACAGAGAACAGACTAAAATCTGAGTCAAATTGTTAGATTGCAAACCACACTGAAGTGGGTAGTCAGCAGTGGTGCAAGTAACCTGGTACAGTCAGGTTTCCTATACCATTAAAAAGTTTATTGCTGGTATGCAGGACTGGAAAGACACATTTTCAGAACTGCAGTTTCCTGGGAACTTTAATGGCTAAAGGAGAAGAACATGGGGCTGCCACTGCTAGGATCCAGCACCCCCCACTGGCAGTTCCTCAGGCACGACTGTACCAGCTCCAGCATAGTCCTCAGCCTTTCCACACAGCTGCGTCTCCTATCTGGAGGACAGAGCTGGGGTTAGAGCTGGAGTGGAATAGCCATGCTATGGGAGCTTTCACTGTAGGAATCTGGCTCTTGGAAGCAGCAGTTCCACATTCTGCTCCTTTCACTGCTGTGGTTCCCAGCAGATCTCTGTGTTTCAGAAGGTACTGATTTCTAACCATGGATAGCTGCATCCATGGGTATAAATCTGCATCCACGCAGGGCTCTAGTCACAGAACATGTTTTGTGAGGGGAGTTGGGAGGTTGGTACCATACAAGTAAGAGTTAAAATCTACTTACTCCACCAATGGGCAGATGCCATCACAGACTTTGCCTGTTTTTAATATGATGTCACATGGTTTGTGAGAGTTGGCTGCCCCAAACAGCTCCTGCAAGCACCTCATAATTCTAGAAAAAGAGTGCCAAAGGAGGTCTGCAAGTAGGTGGAAGAAATCACTTGGTTATTCAACAAAAAGTCTTTACTTTTTACCTAAGCATGTCCTTTTCCCAAAAACTGTTTTCTGTAGTACATGGCTTAAAAAGAAAGATTTTCATAAAATCAAAACTGCAAACAGAGGTTAGTCTCCAACCTACCCTTCGAACATCTGACAGTGGGGTTCTGACTTCTAAATATCTGTCTCCTCTCTTGACTATTTGTGCTGTTTTCATGGAAATGGTGGGCTTTCATATAAAGGTCTGCTTGGTCTCCAGCTCTGCTTCATTCCCCTGTATGCTGTCCAGGTTGAATACAGTTTGCCTATTGGTAGTAAGGCAGACTTTTTTTGACAGGCACAGACTTTATACTTTAAATATGACATTAATGTGATTACCTCTACCCACCTGACTTCTCAGCTGTCAGTGTGCTTCTCCTCCTCCTTGACTAGTCCTTTGTGTGCCTCTCCTCTTCTATCTCCCTAGCCCATTATTTCTTCTCCTCTAAAACATATTCCTCCTGAGAATCTTATAAGAACATAAGAATGGCCATACTGGGTCAGACCAAAGGTCCATCTAGCCCAGTATCCTGTCTGCCTACAGTGGCCAGTACCATGCCCAGAGGGAGGGAACACAACGGGTAATCATCACGTGATCCTTCTCCTGTTATCCATTTCCAGACAAACAGGGGCTAGGGACACCATTCCTACCCATCCGGGCTAATAGCCATTGATGGACCTAACCTCCATTAATTTATCTAGCTCTTTTTTTGTACCCTGTTAAAGTCCTAGTCTTCACAACATCCTCTGGCAAGGAGTTTCACAGGTTGACTGTGCGCTGCATGAAGAAAAGCTTCCTTTTTATTTTAAACCTGCTGCCTTCATTTGGAGACCCCTAGTTCTTATATTATGGGAATAAGTAAATAACTACCTTATTCACTTTTTCCACACCAGGCATGATTTTATCTCTCTCTGATATATTCCCCCTTACACTCCTCTTTTCTAAGCTGGAAAGTCCAAGATTTTTTAATCTCTTTTCATGTGGGACCTGTTCCAAAACCCTAATAATTTTTGTTGCCCTTTTTTTGTGTCTGTGTCTGGCTTCCCTTGGCTTCCTTCACTGACAACAAGAGAAAGAGATCCTCTGTGCCTCTCTTTCCCAATGTTATTGCTTTGGGAAAAGAAGCTAATGCCCATGATTACCATACATAGAAGCTACAACACCAAAAGAATTGGTATGTTGTTTTTAATCCCTCTTATTTCTCTATATTTTTCACTAGAAAGGGAAGAAAATAAAAAAGCATAAAAAACCCCTCTCGAACCTAACGCTTATGTTGTTTGCTTTTACGTAGAGAAATTAGAACATTTTTACTGAACCAAAATTTTTCTGTAAACATTTCATTTGGTTCCAAAAGCCATATTATATATTTAAAATGTTGATGAAAAGATAATCACCAACTCTAATTCTTAATCTAATTCTGCATTTCATTCTGCCCTGAGCCTCATGTCCATAGGATGTGTTAAGTCAGAGTGGAATTGTCTTACAAAGGAATACACTGAATTATTGTAAGATGGGTGGAGTTATTTATGGCATCACTCTTATAAACCATTTATTTTCCTGAAGAAAGCAAACCAAAGTATCTCCAAGTGTAAGTCTTGTTCCTTCACCTAAGTCCACCTCTGTTAAACAACCATTTTTGTTGGTCCCTTGAGTGATCACCTATAGCAGCTTTTGCAGTGTTTCTTACGATGCCACTGCGTATTATACAATATTTTGCTTTATATTTGGGTGCGAGACAATGGGATATATAGTAAAATGGAAAATAGCAATATGCATATTGGTTATATCAAGAAGAGAAAATGTGGAGGCTATTATTATTAATGTATACTCTACCAATTTTGGAAAGGGAAATAGAAGGAGAGGTGGCAATCAATAAGAAAAATATATAGAAGCTTTTACAGAGTGCTAAACTGATTTTTCTAATCAATGTTTGGAAAATACCTCCCAAATATGTTGCTATCATGCATAATTAGGACTCTCTATAATTATTCTTATTTCTCTTATTGTATTTAATAGGTATTTATTCATCTTAAAATATATATTAAAACCACATTTTTGTACAAAGTTAACCCTATTCCATCCTCTAGATGTCGCTGCCTGAAATCCAGTCAACTTTGTAATACTTTACCTATAACTTTCTACAGTATATGAGAGAGGATCCATAAATACCTCATATGAAAAGTATGATACAATAGATTTCCGGGGGGAAAGTGACAGTTGATATAGATTTTTTGCCAGTTCAGTCTTCATGAATGAAAGATAGGGAAGAATTAATGAATTTCAAGGCCATTACTGCATACAGGTAAAACTCCCATTTAAAGTGTACCCATGTAAGGGCATATCATTGTAATGTTTTTAGTATTTTAGTAATTTTTTTTTTTTTGTTTCCTTGTTTATCTATTTCCAGGAAATTCCCAAAGCTGCTATTTTAGTACAATTAATTTCCTAGGTTTATGGTATTTAAATTGAACCCAGACTTCCCATTCTTTCATGTAACTGTTCAATGGCACTAAGAGTGAGAAACTAAGTGGAAGAAAAGTGCTCTAAAAGACTATGGAGATAGGCACTTGAGGGATAAAAATAATCATGGTCATTTGCAAAGTTCATATGAGTTTTAAATTAGGTGCCTGTACTTAACTAATTTTAAATACCTCTGAGTTTTCCTTCCATTTCCCATATACATCACAAGGAATTGTGATACCTGTCATCCTTAGCTCTCCATTTCATAGTCTCTATGATTACTGATTTTTTTTCCTTTGGCAGTGTGACAGGGCGTCCCCACCCTGCACTGAAGTGGGGAGACTGGGGCGTTGTGGAGCAGGGGCGGAGAGCCCTGGGGACGCACGGGAATGAGGTCATTGGGGACGCCATCCCCAAGGGCCAGAGAGGGACGTCTGGTGATGACATCATGGGAGACGTCATCACAGGGAGCCAGGAGGAGATGCCTGGTGATGACATCATGGGAGACGTCATCACAGGGAGCCAGGAGGAGACGCCTGGTGATGACATCAGGGGAGATATCATCACAAAGGGCCAGGAGGGGAATTTAAAAAGGGGCCTCCGAGACCTAGAGAAGGACAGACAGTCCAGAGACCGGAGGTGACGGGAGCCGGAGCAAGCGATACGGGGACCCGTGGGTGAGCTTGTAACCCGGGGTTCCCGGGTAGCCGCTAGCGCAACCTTGGGGAAGAAGTGACCCAGGGCAGGGGCGTGGAACCCGTGAGCAGGGGAGTTTAGGGGTTACGACCCCCTCCGCTAGGTAGGGACCGGAGTCCCTGCCTTAGGGCCCTGGGTCGGGGTTTGGAGAGAGGACGGGCCCGAACCCCCTTCCCCAGCCATCCGAGATCTAAAATGAAGTTCGGGGAGGGAGTAGCTCCTCCCATAATGATACATGAATTACAGCATTAAATATGTTATATAACTAATATCAGGCACGGAGTGGATAAATCGGGGTGCAGACACGATCCCTGCTGGGGAAATCATAACACGTGGTGGAGAATGTGGGCACGTTCCTGGCCCCGAGGTAGGGGTCTGGGTTGAGATAGGAGAAACTAACAATATACTTATTACTAGGAAAAATGGAAGTGTCTAAAATTCTGGAGTGGTTAGTGGAAAACCAGAAGCTGCAACAGCAGCAACAGACCCAGGCGCTGGAACAAATTTTAACACAGTTTCAAGAACGGCAGGACCAGATGCTTAAGGAGCTCAAAGGAACCCCGACCGGGGTAACAACTGGAGCAGTAGGAAGCCCCCTAGGAGGAGAGGGGGTAGGGGCCATAGGATCGCAACTACCAATACACCTAACCAAGTTAGGACCCGACGATGACCCAGAAGCATTTCTGGTCACATTTGAGAGAGTGGCCACGGCCGCCAAATGGCCGCAGGAACACTGGGTGATGCTCCTGGCCTCCTACCTCTCGGGAGCAGCCCAACTGGCCTATAGGGGGATGTCGGCCTGTGACGCATTATATTATAATAAAGTCAAGGAAGCAATCCTTGGCCAACTAGGAGTCACTCCAGAGAATCACCGCCGTAGGTTCCAGGAAACCCGTTACAATCCCCAAGAACAGCCGCGGGCCGTAGCACAGCGTGTGAGAGAAGCAGGAATGAGATGGTTGGAACCTGAAAATAAGACGGGGACCCAAGTGACTGACTTGGTTATTTTAGAACCATATGTAAGGATCCTACCCGCCGAGGGCCAACAGTGGGTATGAAGACACCTACCTGAAACACTCGAAGAGGCCGTAACCTTGATGGAACACTTTCTCGCGGCAGAAGGAATGGAAGAGAAGGGACCTGCCAGCATCCCGAGGGACGTCAGGAAGGTGGAATCCTCTGCCCAGAAGCCCGCAACAATTCTCCGCTCTGGGTACGGTCGGAAACCTCCGTTAGGCCCAATCCCAGAGAAAAGGTTGGCCCCCCGGTGGAGCAGGCCAATGAGCGGGGCCGGAGCTGTGAGGGAACAAGAACAAGGGGCCGAACCCACCCTGCAAAGAGAAGGGACCCAGAAGGGGGCCTGCTACCAGTGTGGCCAAGAGGGACACTTTAAGAAAGATTGCCCCCTTATGGACTGCACCTTCGGACAGCGGCGGACAGAGGGGGCAGCCCGGGGGGAGACGAACCACGAACAGGTAATGAAGAAAATAAGGGTTAACGGAAGGGGGTGGAGGCGGTGCTAGACTCCGGGTGTGGACAAACCATTTTCTGAAGAGATGTGATATACCCGGTAAAGGCGAGGGGCCCCCTAGTATCCCTGCAATGCGTACACAGGGACATACATTCGTACCCCACAACCCGAGTAAGGATAGAGGACGGGGAGGTGGAAGCAATATGCAAGGTAGCAGTGGCCCCTAAATTAGCCTATTACACCCTCCTGGGGCAAGACTGGCCGGGTTTAGGGAAACTGCTAAGGCAATGGAGAGGCGCCCACGCAGAAAGGGGGGCCGGAGTCCGCAAATCCCTCGACCTCGTAGCACACGGCGAGGAGGTCAGAGGGCCAGCCCGGAGGGAGAATCCGAGCAAGACGGACGACCCACCCATCAGTGCCTGGAGCTAGACGAAGGGGATTTCCTCACCTTACAACGGGAGGACCCGACATTGAGATCAGCATGGGACCAGGTACAAGGCGGGGAAAGGACGCGAGGAGGGGGTGGGCCGAACCTATCACTGGGACCACGATTTGAGGTAAGAGAGGACCGCCTGTATAGGATAATGCAAGGGGACCTCGCCGGGGAAGAAAGAGTGCAATTGTTAGTTCCTTGCCCCTATCGTTGGAAGGTCTTAGAGTTAGCACATGACCATCCGTGGGCGGGACACTTAGGAACCGATAAAACTCAACAAAAGGTGTTGCAGTGGTTTTATTGGTTAGGGATATAACAGGAAATTAAGAACTTCTTCGCGTCGTGTCCCAACTGCCAGAAAACCTCCGTGACCAAAGTGCCACCGGCTCCTTTGGTCCCCCTCCCTATAGTGGGAAGCCCGTTTGAACGTACAGCCCTGGACCTGGTGGGACGCCTCGAGAAATCAGGGCGCGGCCACATATATATACTGGTCATCGTGGACTATGCTACGCGCTGCCCCGAGGCCATTCCTTTAAAGAAAGCTACGGCCCCAGTGATAGCCGAGGAGTTAGTGAAATTGTTTTCAATTGATATAAAGGAAAGCAGAAGTCTCCTATTTGGGATACACGGTGGGACAGGGGAAGCTCAAACCCCTAGTGGATAAAGTACAAGCGGTCCGCAATTACCCTCCCCCAACCACGAAATGTCAGGTACGGCAGTTCCTAGGGTTAGCCGGATATTATAGGCGGTTTATAGCCAACTTCTCCTCCTTGGCGGCCCCCCTTTTGGATTTAACACGAAAGGGGCAACCGGAGAGTGTGAGATGGACGACACAGTGTGGCACGGCCTTCCGGGAACTTAAACAAAGTCTGGTGTACGCCCCCCATATTGGCCCAGCCAGACTTTACTAAATCCTTCACGGTACAAACAGACGCCTCGGAGGTAGGGCTGGGAGCCGTACTGACACAAGAAGAGGAAGGCAGGGAACACCCAATATTGTATCTAAGTCGCAAACTTTTCCCCAGAGAGAAGGGGTACGCAACGATTGAAAAGGAGGCGTTAGCCATAAAATGGGCAGTTGACTCGTTATGATATTTTCTTCTAGGCAACAAATTTACCTTGGTAATGGACCACACCCCTCTGCAATGGATCCAGAATATGAAGGACACGAACCCACGAATTTTACAGTGGTACCTCAGCCTCCAGCCATACCAATTTAAGGTGATGCACCGCCCCGGGTCAGCGAACGCAAATGCCAATTGCCTATCACGTATACCAGAACACCAAGCCGAAGGGGTGGCAAGTATGGCGGGAAACGTGAGGGGGAAGGTGTGTGACAGGGCGTCCCCACCCTGCACTGAAACCCCCTCCCGAACACTGAAGCGGGGAGACCGGGGCGTTGCGGAGCAGGGACGGAGAGCCCCGGGGATGCACGGGAATGAGGTCATTGGGGACGCCATCCCCAAGGGCCAGAGAGGGACGTCTGGTGATGACGTCATCATAGGGAGCCAGGAGGAGACGCCTGATAATGACATCATGGGAGACGTCATCACAGGGAGCCAGGAGGAGATGCCTGGTGATGACATCAGGGGAGACGTCATCACAAAGGGCCAGGAGGGGAATTTAAAAAGGGGCCTCCGAGACCTAGAGAAGGACGGACGTCCGGAGACCGGAGGCGACGGGAGCCGGAGCAAGCGATACGGGGACCCATGGGTGAGCTTGTAACCCGGGGTTCCCGGGTAGCCGTTAGCGCGACCTTGGGGAAGAAGTGACCCAGGGCAGGGGCGCGGAACCCGTGAGCGGGGGAGTTTAGGGGTTACGACCCCCTCCGCTAGGTAGGGACCGGAGTCCCTGCCTTAGGGCCCTGGGTCGGGGTTCGGAGAGAGGGCGGGCCCGAACCCCCTTCCCCAGCTGTCTGAGATCTAAAACAAAGTTCGGGGAGGGAGTAGCTCCTCCCATAATGATACATGAATTACAGCATTAAATATGTTATATAACTAATATCAGGCACGGAGTGGATAAAATCGGGGTGCAGACGCGATCCCCTCTGGGGAAATCATAACAGGCAGTTTTTTGGGAAGGAGAGTAAATCTGTCCTGAATTCAGAATAATGGGATGTCTCCATTTCAACCCTCAGGCTTCACTGGATATTATTTAGTTCAATTCTAAGCAATCTGATTTTTTTTTAAACTACACACTTAAAACCCCAGTATTATAATTTTGCACATATAGTATTTTGAGGTTTTAAATTTTGGATTTCATTGTCCCTTATAAATGTAAAATATATTTTCCATTGGTGTAACACAGCTCTTAGACTTAAAATGGAAGCATGTGAGACTTTAAAAAAGTGGAACAGAATCCATTTTATAATATCACATGTTCTTTGTAAGTTCCACTCTAAATATTTCCATCTGTCAGAGTCCTCATTTAATATCTGACTAACAGCGGGTGTTAGGTTGGAGGAAGATAGTTTTCTTAATTTTACTTTCTTTTCTTTTCTAAGGTTTAGTTTTCTTAGAATTTCTTCCCGAATTGGGTAAACATGTGTGTTAAGATTTATAGTCATTTCTCTGCTAAATCTAGCTCACTTCCTTCCTCTGCTAAGACTCCTTCCAGTAATCCAAGGTGTTATTTGGAAGCATTCATTACCAAAGTCATTTTTTCTTTCTAGCATTAAAAGAAAAAAATATGATGCATGCAAAAGTGGAAGGACATGTGTGTAAAAAAAAAAAAAAAAAAAAGCGCCTAGGAATGAACATGAAATACTGAAAGAATACAGAGAGTGTAATCCCATATCCATTCAGTATACCCAGACAAGAAGAAACTTTCAAAACAGAATCTATAGTCTTGACATCAGCATTGTATGTTATTATTGTATTGGACACTATTTCAGTGATTATCAATCAATGAACACCTCAAGTCTTCTTATTACATATGGTATTTTTTAACTTCACATACTAGAAAGATTAAGAAGATCATGACTGAGAGGCATTAGACATCAATATGTCAAAATATCAACTGAAAAAGCAAGTTTCAATTTCTGGATCATATGTTTTAGTGGCTCCAACTGATGCTGCTATATCTAAACATTTGCCAGCATTTCCATTATAAACTCTGTTTTATAGAGTCTTATAATTCAGCCATATAAAACTGCTCTGGGTTGAAACCTGATGCATAATGTTACAGTTTGAGTGATTTTTTTCTTTAAAAAGACTCATATCCACATATATAAATATACAATCATAGGACCCTATAATTCTAAAATGGCTTTTGTAGGTTTTTAACTTTATTTCTCTGAGTTTTTAAGAGACATATATGGGTGCCAAGAAAAAAACAATGTATGATACACAAGGGGATGTAAAGTATTCCATAAATCAAAGCTTGCTCCCATATTCAAAGCAGATTTTGGAATAAATGCTGGGGAAAAAAACTCACAGCAAATACTACAACAGTCCAGATCCCAAGAACTTCTGTGATGAAATTTAAATGGATGGTTCTGTCCTTCATTGCCAAACTGTGAATCTTTAATGTGGATTTAACTCCTGTTGTTAATGAAATGAACTTGTAAATGAAATTAGACAAAGCAAGACCCTATCTAATCCTCTGCCCATCCCTCAAACCAAACCCAAAACAAAAATTTATTATTTCCAAAACTGTTTCTTCTCCCCATTTTCAGTCATCTTTCATTTCCTGTTTCCTACTGGGACTGGAAGTGAGATGGGTAGTTCCAAGAAAACTTCCAGCCCAGTTTTGTAAACCGAAGAGGTTTTAAGAAAATGCTAAAACAATTGGGTCCTTATCTACAATGGACAGTTTGAAGCTCAGTCCTTCTGAAAAACAGAATGCAAGGAATCAGAGCTGCCAATGTGGCTTTCTGAATAATTGGTTATAGATCTAAGGCTTAAATTAAAAAGCAAAAAACTTTACTAGACATGGAAAAGGAGGAAATATAACCCATCAAGAACACATACTCCACTAAAGATTGTCAGCAATGATAAGACAGCAAATAATGGAGAATGAATTCACAATAGCCAAAGAAATTAAGGGGGTGTTTCTTATAAATATATTATGAGAAAAAGACATACTGTGGAGAAACTCGGCCCATGAATAAGACCTGGCCTAAAGCTCTTTGAAATCAATAGAATGATGTCCATTGATTTCAATATACTTTAAATTAGGCTCTAACACCTGATCCAACTCCCATTGAAGTCAATGGAAAGATACTCACTGACTTTATAGGGAGCTAGATTGGGCCCTAATTAAAAATAGAGTTTCAGGTTGAATCCCAAACCATTTTTGTGTATTCTCCCCTGGTAGCTGAATTTATTTAACTGAGATTCATGATAGGACACTGCAGCAAAAGGCAGCCCATTGTCTCAAGCAAAATATGAATCTGTAGTTCCTCATCTAAGTGCTATTAAGCGTGCTTTTTAAAAATATGCACAACTTTTAACATGAAATAAAGAGTACTGCAAATGTTTGTTAATGTCAGATCTTTGCACTGCCACAATGCCATAATGGACACTACTTACTGGACGCAGTGGTGGGATAAGGAAAAGAACACTTAGAAATTGCTTTAGATATTGCAATTCAAGAATGGGAGGAGAAGTTCAATATTACCAATACAGGGAATAGAGCACAATACACAGCTCCTAAATAAAAAGATGTAGGGCACATACTTGCTAGAAAGCAAACATGAGAAGTATGTTTTGATAAAGCCCTATTCATTCTTGAGGTTGTTATATTTGGTATAGAATACTCATCATCAATGAGCAATTCATGTTGGGGTAGAAAAAAAATACCTTTCTTCATCCTCTTTGTATTGAAACGTTGCATTAAATTACATTCTGCTCAGGACATTTTATTCAAATGGCTCATTATAGATTCACGCCTGTTACTATTCAAGTCAATAGAAAACTTCATTGGCTTCAATAGCTGCAGGACTGAGCCATACAGTTCAAGAAAAATTGCCATAAAAATTCTAGAATTCTAGCCACTCATTCCTATGCATGATAACTGCTCTTGAAGTCCATGGAATCTTTACCTAAATAAAGGTTGAAAGATTGTTCCTGTACAATCTTGCACTTTGAAAAACTACAATAAATAAACCTAAAATATTAATAGCTGAACTTTTTTACACTGTCTGCCAAGGAAGAAAATAGTTCTCATTGTTATTTGCCCATAAAGTACAGCAATTGCTAGCTGAAGAAAAATGTCTTAACTGCCTTCCAGATATATTATGGATCTGACGGCTATAAGGCTATTTAACAAAGATGTTCCTTGTTTATACAATAAACTGTTTTTTGCTAAGATTTGCTAACATATATATATATATAACACATATATAACCAAAATGATTGTTCAATTATATCTTAAATTAGATCATTCAGTCGTGAGACAAACAAGCTGCCTGGGTTTTGGTTGATGAGGAAATAAATGAATACAGAAAAGGGCTTCTGCCTTTTAGCAAGTCTTTTTTCCAGAGCCACGATAAAGGATTGATGTTATATTCTAGATTAATCAGTGAGACTGATTCTATGGACAAATGTTAATGAATAGACAATAAAAGAATGTTTTCAACATCAAACCCTCTTTGTGAAGTTACTATACAGAAGGAGTATTTTTTATATAATAACTGAAAAAGGACAGAGTGTTAAATTATGGAAAACTTTTTGGAATACAATGCTTTGGGGATATTAAAAGGGGTATTTCCAAACATCTTAAACACATCAGTGCTCTGTGGATCTAATTCTGACACAATGAAAGAAATAGTGACCAGCATTTAAGTCCCACAGAATATCATGCTGATCTCTTCCTTGGAAGTGATTTTCATCCAATAAAACCAATATGACCTCTCATAAAGCGAAATACTGGACCTCAATCCTCATCCAAAGTTCATGAATTCAGTGGAAAGCCTTCCACTGGGCTTCGTGGAAGTTAGGTCAGGCTTTCAGAGAATAAGGGTGCATCTAGACTAGAGGGTTTTTTTTTTGAAAAACAACTGTTTTTCCAAAAAAACTTCACCTGCGTCCACACTGCAATCGCGTTCTTTAGAAAGAAAATCGAAAGAATGCAGGGGTTTTCCCGACATTGATAAACCTCATTCTACGAGGAAGAACATCTTTTCCAAAAGAGCTCTTTCAGAAAAAGGTGTGTGTGGACGCAGAAGAGGCAGTATTTTAGAAAAAAGAGGCCTCCAGGAAAAAGCACAGGTACCCTGGTGGACACTCCGTCCACATTAATAACAGATCTATAGTTCCTGTCTCCTGACACCTCTTAAATTTGCAGGCACCCGGGACAAGCGTTGTGGCAGGAAGCTGGCCTTGCAGCAGGACCTTGAACGTACGGCTCTGACTGCCACAGGCCTGCTGACAGATGGCAGAGCCACAAGCCCCCCGAGACTCCTCTGGCCCTTTCAGGGAGCAGCCCAACGGGTCCCAAGACCCGCCCAGGGGCACCAAACACCTTCCTGGACCGATCCAGAGATCCTGGACCGGGCCAGAGATCCTGTCCCTCCTGGAGCTGTGAGGGGGGGGGGGAAGGAGGAGGCCCTGAAGGATCTCAGCTCCAAGCACCACAATGCAGACATTTATGGCCAGATGGCTGAAGGCCTGGCCCACAGGGGACACCACCCCCGCACAATTGACCAAGTCCGGAGCAAGGTCAAGGAGCTCCAGCAAGGGTATGCCCAGGCCAGGGAGTGCAGCTCTTGCTCTGGGGCAGGACCACACTCCTGCCCATGCTACCATGAGCTCCACAAGATACTGGGTGGTGGACAAGCCCTTTCCCCATATGTATTGGTGGACTCAGGCTTGGAGACACCCGTGGTCACCTGACCGGAGCTCCTGGAGGAGGAGGAGGAGGATGACGACAACGGACATCAGCTGCATGAGGAGGAGGACACCAGTAGCTTCGTCAACCTCAACCTGGAGCCAGTACCCCAGGCCTTGGACATCTCCCAGGCATCATCTGATGCCAGGGAGGGATCATCAGGTGAGTGTTGTCAGGTTGTCACGCACACAGGGCAGAGGAGGCGGAAGCACAGGGGATGGGGTGCGATCATCACTCGACATGCTTGGCCTGGACAGCATCCTGGACATCACGTGGTCTCAGGAGCCAGCCCTGGAGCACACACGGGCTGCTGCTCACAGCCTGGGGGGAGGCCACACACATGTCCAACCCCTAGGAGGGATGTCCTCACCCTGCCAGCCACTGCCAGAATCAGGCTGGGCACACATATGACCCCACACAGGCCGAGGAGTGTCGCACATAGCATACACCACGCCTGCACGCACGAGGCAGCACCCGCTTCCGCAGACAGCGCTGCCAGGTGCAGGTGTGTGGGGGACAAGGGGGGCCCAGGTCTACACTAAAGGAGAAGGTCAAATTAAGATTCATAACTCCAGCTACGTTAATTACATAGTTGGAGCTGACATACCTTAATTCAAGTTTCCATGCCATCTCCACAGCGGGAGGCTGACGGGAGCAAACATTCCCATTGGTTTCCCTTATTCCTCACAGAAGCAGGAAATGGGGTGCCCTCTGAGTTTGATTTGGCAAGTCTTAACTAGACCCACTAAATCAAATTCTGGAAGTTTGATCACAGCAGCGTCAATCTTCCCCAGAGTAAAGACATGGCCACTGTTTGCAGGGAGACATACCCTGATGATTTTACTGAGGACTGTACATCCTATGCACTGAGAGGCTTATGCACGCAGGTGCAGAGAGCCAGTACAAGGCTTCAACAGCAAATCTTGTTTTAAGAACATATATGGGATATAAGGATGCCTAGGACTTCTACTTGCACTCTGCACAAGAGTGAAATTTTATTGTGAGGCATGACTCTCCTGAAAAAAAAATGTGCTCATGTAATTTAAGTTTTCTTAGGAGTTGTATTTCAAATATATGTATCTTGGATGATTTAATGCTTTCTTTTTTTTTTTTTTTTACTTAGTAGAAGTTGAGGGTGCACATAACCTAAAGTGGTTGGGTTCCATATGACTGAGAATGCATTATTTAAGATGAAACCTACATTTTAGGTTGGAAAATGTACAGCATTCATATTCCTTTTCTCTTCCCTAGGCTGTAACTAAAATGTTTAGCTTTTCAAAACCTTTTTGAAAATAAAAATGTCTTGCTACTAATTCATATACCTAGTGTCAGCCCAAAGACAAGTGAAGTGGTTGTGATCCTAGTACATCAGAATCAATGTTTCTGCTAGAAACACCAGCTTGACCTTAATTATGTTGCTTCTCATTGGCATTGTTACATTAGCCTTTAATCCCTTCCTTTGTGATATTATGAGTATCACACATATTCTCTGTAAAATTGTTCTTGGCGTTTACAAGTGTGCGACTGCAGAAGTAGATAAGTGCTGTTAAAAGCATCTTTTCAAGAGAATTCAAGGGAGATTGCTGTGAAGAGGTAGAGTTATTACCAACAACTGAGAACCTGTTTTAGTTAAGTATGTCATATAGAGTATCAAATAGCTATTGGAAGTCAATGGAAAGTCCTTATTATGCTCAGGAGGTGGATACTGTACCTTTATACTCAGACTGCAATAGGCAAGGCACGCAGAGATTAGATAAATATCAGACCCTACTAGTAAGTGGTGAGGACTTCCCATTGAATTTTCAGGTGTGGAGCTCATCCCTAGAGAGCTGATCCTGGTGATAAATATTACAAACCATGAAATGGAAGAATAGCTTCTGAGGAGACAGGCTATCTGCTCGGTGGGTAAAAGCTTTATATTTACACAATGGAAAGAATGTTTTAGTCTTTTTTTGTTTTCATAGTTGTTTCATTGGCACAATTATGCTGTTGTTAAAACTGTTTTAGGATTTTAAGGGATGAGACATATGGATTAAAAACTGACTGAGGTTTTAAAATGTAATTATAAATGCAGAATCAGCAACAAGCAAATGTGTTTCTAGTGGAGTCTCGGAGAAAACTATTCTTGACTCTACACTATTTAACATTTTTCACAATAATCTGGAAGAAAACATAAAATCATTTCTGATAACATTTGCAGATGACTCAGAATGGTAAAAAATTAAGAGAACAGGTCACTAATATACATGAATTTAATTCTAGAAAGGAATAAACTCAAATTTTCAGTATGGGTAGATGGAAAGGGTAACACCCCCATCAATTACAATTCAATTTAATCTCAAATACCTGCTTCCTCAAGAGTCAAGACAATCACATTCTTCAGTTAAAGTCCATCTGTTGGTGTTATTTGTATTTTATGACCCAATTGATAAGTCAATATTCATTCAGCAGTCTGATTAAAAAATGTATGGAGAATCTCAGTAAGGCCTACCCTCCTACGGATATTCATTGTCCTTCATGAGACCTAAACCTTGTTCTTACACAGATAATGAAAAGCCATTAGAACTAACAATGGAGTGTTTTCTATATCAGCACTCCATTAAAACCACTTTCTTAGTCACAATTACATCAGCCAAGAGTGAGTCAAAGAAGCTGATGGCAGACCTACCATTTACAGACTTTCACAAAAACAAAGTTATTTCATGTCCAGACCTCTGATTTTGCCCTAAAGTAGTCATTGACTTTCATATAAATCAGTCTGTAACTTATGTTTTCTCTTAAACCACATGCACATCAAGGTGAAGCTAGATTGTACATACTAGGTGTGAAAACATGTTTATTTTATAATCTGGACTGAACAAAAAATTTCAAGTAATGACAAAAATAGGATGGGGCAGGTTTTGCCCCAGCACTTCGGTGCCCATTCCCTTTAATGGCTACAAACCCAAAGGTTTAATGAGATTCGACCCCTTGTTGATTGTGAAGAAAGATATACAAAGTTCTTTCTCCCACATTAGGAATTACATAGACTGGGTTCTATTATAAACAAGAAATACGTGTATTAACTACAGAAGATGGATTTTAAGTGGTTAAAGAAGTAGCAAACAGAAAAAAGCAGATTACTGAACAAATAAAACAAAGTGTGCAAACTAAGCTTGATTCATTAAAGAAATTTGTTACAGCTAGTAATTTCTCACCCTAAATATTGCTTTAGGTAGATTCATTCACAGCCCAGATATGTTTCCAGCCCAGGTCAAGCAGTTCTTCTCCCCGCTCAGTTCCTGTTTCCAGATGTTATTCAGTGTCTCTTTGGCTGGGGAGGCAAAGGAGAAATGAACTGAAGACCCTGATTATTTTCCATCCCATCTTATATAAGATTTCCATAAGGCAGGAATCCTTTGATTCCCTCACCTCCCCATGAAAAAGCTTAGCAGTCAATAATGGAGTTTAGTATCAGATGACCAGGTCACCTGACTCTGTAGTATCACAGTGTCCATGAGTCAGTGACAATATGGTCAACCCTTTTCCCAGTCTTATTTTCCTCACTGATGGGCCATTAGTCCTGTCTGGCTTTTTCATTGTAGTACCTGAAATGTTAGCAGCGGGTGCCACCCAAAGTAGCATAGCTGAAATACAGATACATAGTCAATATTCCTAACTTCAGACACAAAAATGTTATGTACATCCAAACAGGCTAATTATATTCAGTAAATCATCAACTTTACAAGATACGTTACATGAGTTATCTTGCATAAAGCATTCCTTAATTATGCCATATTCGTATCCTAATATTTCTGTGAAAAATATGGGAGTGTCAGAGTGTCACAGAGTGGTCTTATTTTGTTGCCAGGAGATCTCTCTCTCTCAGGGATAAAGATTAACTATACAGACATAGCCTTATTTATCAGTGAGGTTCTTTGTGGGGGACTACATATACTCACAATCCTTCCCCACTTTCCACTATTCCTCGAAGTCTTAATTATACACTTGGAACTTTGAGAGGGTACTAGATAGAACTGAGTTGGCTAGGATGCTATACCCCTTGTTTATAGCCTTGCTACAAAAACTTTCAGGAACAATGATGGGAGGAGCAGAAAGGGACATGGGAGCACCACAACAGCCACAGCTAATTAGGTTCCACCATCAAAGCCGAAGTTTCAAGTAACCTTTATTTTTCTAATCTGAATCGGAAGAGGTTCCTTACAGGCTCTCCTCATAGAGCAGCAGTTTGTGGAGCTGGTTTGGGTTTTACCACAGTAACATTAAGCATGATATTGGACTTTGTCCATCCATTCAATAACAGACTCATGGACTGTCCGGTCACAGCTAGCAGATATAATAGGTAGGCTTCCAAAATGAACTGTGGAAAATGTGGGTAAAATACATGTTTTTATAATATATGTTCTTATTGATATAGTATGTTCACTGCTTCGGCCATGAGACTCATGTTCGTCTTCATCATGGCTAAAGGAAATGACTGCAGAGTCACTAAACTAATTTCTCTCAGAATGGTTCTCCTCCAGTATTTGCAGGTTGGAAGAGCTGTCTTGGAACAGACTCTTTCCAAAGATAGATTCTGCCTACCTTACTCATAATGAGTAGTGCCTTATTCCTTGAGTATGGATTTCAAAGAGGGCTACTTTCAGTTCTACTACTCAGTGTGAAAGTATCAGAATTTGATTCTTAGCCATTTGAACCTTGACTAAAGATAATGGGTATCTGTGTATTTATTTTGTCAATATATTCTTGAGTGTTTGCAGTGGCCAAGAAAATGTCAGAATTTAGAAAATTACTGAGAGCATAAAAGTAAAAACCAAAATGTCTTGTAAATGTAAAGGGATTTTTTAATGTGTAAATTGTATTTCACCAAAAATTGTCTGGAAAAGTTTCATCTCTTTTGCTCTCTTTTGAGATTCTGTGTCATTTGCTAGATATATCCACTGTGACCTCTGGCTAGTCAGAATTCTTCCTGAGTTGCATTAATTTTTCTTTCGGCACTGAATAACCTTGAAGAGGATATGAGAAGCATACAAAAACATACTGACGCTTTTATCAGGTAGATATGCAAGTTTATTTTAAAGAGACTGCTTAGTGAAGTTTCAGCTTTAGAAAAGTCTTCTTATGTGTTTTTTTCAAGGTATAATAATAAACACTTAAAACACCAATGTCTTCTGAGCCTCTGTCATATATTTTACAGACTATGTATTCTAAGTATTTTTGTGCTTTTCCCAAAAGGTAAAATCTCAAAGGGTTAAGGTAAAATCACAAGGAATACCGGTATTCACTGATGTCTCCACATAGCTTTATTTTTTAGATATGAAACATTGTATCTTCTTCTTCTTAAAACCTTGCACTCTGAGTGGAGCATACGTCATCTACAAGTCTTCTCCACTTCACTCTGTCTTGAGACAAAACTTCTAGCTGACTTCAGGAGTACCCAGTTGTAATCCTTCAATCTCAGTAGATCTTCTCCATGTTGTCCAAGGTCTTCCTCTTTTGTGTTTTCCTTGCGGGTTCCATGTGAGAGCTTTACGGACTATGCTGGATGATGGTTTTCTGAGAGTGTGGCCTAGCCATCCCCACTTTCTTCTCTTGATTTGAACATCAAGAGGTTCTTGTCCTGCTCTGTTCCAAAGCTCCTCATTTGTGACAAAGTCTTGCCTTTTAATGTGTAAGCCAGGGGTCTGAAGGACCGCTTGCAATGCAGCCAGCTGAAGTTGTTTAGCCCTGCAAGATAATTAACTGTTTATATGTAAATGCAGCTCATGCAGGGATGGGGAAGGAATCCGGGGTGTGGTTATGTAATTCCAATTCAGCCAGGGCTGATGGAGGATTGGTTGTTAGAATGGAATGTGATGTATTGTAACTAATTTGGGCTGTTGTGGGGTCACAAACTATGCTATCCCTAAATGTGGGAATTGTAAAACATGATACCAGTGCTTGCAGGAGAGACACCATCATTGTAAGGGGTCTCAGATAAACAAGCCTCCCCCTCCCAGAGTTGAGTGAACTGAGTTGGGGGAAGGGGGAGAAAGGGCTTGAGCCAGCCTGCTTCATGCCTGCCAGGTGTGAGCTGTAAAACTGGTTCAGCCTACCTTCTACTCCCCTTTCTAAGGATAGACCTAAAGCAGACTCCATGAGGAGTCTTTTTGTTATTCCAGTGGAAGCTGGAATCTTTTGCCAGACTAGGTGGTGGCTAAAGAGTTGAAATCACTGAGAGCTGAAGTCACTGGTTTGGCATGGAGCCAGACCCATTGTGGCCAGCAGAGCGGCTGGCATGGGCGACCAGTAGAAGTAACGGCAGGACAGCCAGCAGAGCATCTGGCGGGAACGACTGGTTGGCAGCTGGTAGAAGCAGGTGGCCAACAGGGCGGCTGGTAGGAATGACCGGCAGAAGGCTTGTAGGAGCAGTAGCAGGCGGCCAGCAGGGTGGCTGGCAGGAACAACTGGCGGGAGGCCAGTAGGAGCAGTGGCTGGCGGAGCACAAAGATGGTATGGCCTCAGGCTCAATGAGTGGAGTCATCAGGGTGATGTGTCAGGGTCCACACTGAGTGGACAGAGCTTTAAGTGGGGCATTTGAAGTGGGGTAGGGAGAAAGTTTGGTAAGTGAATGGAACCCTTACCTTGTTGGACTAGTAAGCCTGAGAGGCAAAGGACATTGCTCAATCCATTTGAGCTGGAACGGTTACTCGTGGGGAGTTTTGAACTCTGTTCATAGTATTTTCCCAAGCTAATGCCATGTGACCTCTCACCCTCTTTCATTAAAAGTTTCTTTTCTACACTCAGACTCTGTGCTTGCGAGTGGGGAAGCATTGCCTCTCAGAGGCACCCAGGGGTGTGTGAATTTCCCAGGCTACTGGGTGGGGGCTTGCGCCGGTTCTGTGTGAGATGGATGAAAAGGGACCCTAGATATTGAAGCCAGCCCTGGCTGCTGCCAGCACTATCTGGCAAAAGGGTTACAGATGCGAAGGATGTACCTCAGGCATCTGTTTATGAATGTCTGTAGCTTGTGATTTGAAGACTTTTTAGTATGCCAGGTCTCGCATCCATACAAGAGCACACTCTTCACATTTGTGTTGAAGATTCGTAGTTTCGTCTTTGCAGATATTATTTGTGAATTCCATATGGGACGAAGAGTCTTGAATGCAGCTGTTGCTTTCCCTATCCTAGCATTGATATCCTTGTCTGTTCCTCCGTGTCTACCTATAACATTGTATGCATGCCCAGATTTTAATAAGGTTGTTTTTAGCACTATCATTTTTGAATGTAGATTACAATTTCCATCATCAATATATTAGCTGACAGTGCACAAAATGTTCATGCACGGACGGGTGCACTTACAGATCTGCATGTCTACAAAGTCTCATGAACACATGTGGATGGGCTCCTTGATTATCAGGCCCAATGGGTACGTCTACACAGCAGTGTTATTCTGAATAACTGATGTTATTTTGAAATAAAATGTGTATCTACACAGCAAGACATTATTTTGAAATTATGTTGAGATGGAGGACTTCTTACTCGGACTCCTGTAACCCTCATTTCACGAGGAGTAAGGGAAGTTGAAGGGAGAGTATTCTTCTTTTGACTTCCTGCTATGTAGATGGTTCCAAAAGCCGAATTAAGGTATTTCGACTTTAGCTACACAATTGACATAGTTGAAGTTGCGTATCTTAACTCAACTTTTGCCCTGCTGTGTAGATGTACCCAAAGATAATAAAGGAATAAGGAATTAACAGTAATTTCAGGTATCAGATCAGCTTTTGAATCCTTTTGCCAATCTTTGTGGGTTTTCATCCATATTTCCCTATATTTTAAAATGTCTTTTATCCCCTATTGTTGATTAAAATATAATACACAAACACAATGGAACACCTGACCATACAAAAGATATAGTAAAAATGATAATATGTAAAAGTAATTCTCTTTTACGCTTACTCTCTACACAGAGATGGATTTCACCCAAAGCATTATCATATGTACAAGATAAACTGAAAAATATGAATTAGATTTTCCCTCTAATCTGTTCATTAGAAATGTTACTTATAACAATAATAGATAAACAGTGTTCAGGCTAAAGTGAAATATTGAAATTGACAGTTTCCCTTGATGTTAAATTTTAGGAAAAAAAACCATTCAGGAGGGATTGATATTGTTAGACCTCATTTTAAATGAACTGTAGAGACTAACTGAAATGGAAAAGATACATCCTCCCATAGAAGACAATTGTCAAGCACTATAGATGTTACAAAAGCATATTGCAGTACCAAAAGAGTAAAATAGAACAGTAAAACGTGATAGAGTCCAAAACCACAATGTGGATCTGGATCTGAAATTCCCCAAAGGTGGGGTAGTTGTTCATGTGTGGTCAAGTCAGCTGATGGAGGTGGGAGGAGCAAAGAGAGCAGTTGCCCTGGGCCCAGCAATTCATAAAGACCCAAGATTCCTGGCCACCAGTGCTACTAGTGCAGGAATGGTGGTGGCCAGAGCCTCGAGCCTTTTAAATTATCTCCAGAAAGCCATAGGCATGCCTAGGCAGCACTAAGGGCTGGCTAAAGGGAATGGTGGCATGACAGGCGCCTGCCCTCAGGCCCACACATTCTATCCCAGGCCCCGGCCCTTCCAGGATCTTCACATCTCCACATGAACATCTTGCCAAAAGCCCCAGCAAATCTGTCAGGCCCCTTCTGTGTGGTTTTGTATATGTGATCATATGGCTGGTCCCAAGAGGCATAGCTGACTTCTACTTACTCAGAGCTGAATTAGTTAGGGTATGTCTACACTACCACCCTAGTTCGAACTAGGGTGGTTAATGTAGGCATTCGAAGTTGCAAATGAAGCCCGGGATTTAAATATCCCGAGTAAGGATATGTCTACACTACCACCCTAGTTCGAACTAGGGTGGTTAATGTAGGCATTCGAAGTTGCAAATGAAGCTCGGGATATTAAATATCCCGAGCTTCATTTGCAACTTCGAATGCCTACATTAACCACCCTAGTTCGAACTAGGGTGGTAGTGTAGACATATCCTTACTTATTTAGGTCCCAGGCCTTTGAGGCTCTCAAATATATCCTTAAAGTTTAACATGAACATGTGTTTAAAAGCGTTTTTTGGACTAGAGCTTAGCACAAGTATTAGGATTAGCGTTCTTGGTGCTGAAGTTCTTTGACACCTTGGTCTTGATGGCTGTATTTGTATCTATGTAACTATGGTTTGTTACAAAAATGTCTCTTGATGGGGCACCTCAGACACTAATTCAAACATCTAAAAGTGGAGTATGCAGTATATTAATTCACTGTGTGATAGTATTTAGTGCTAATGCCTGGCTCTAGCAACTATAGCAGCATGCTCCCTATTGCAATTAAAGGAGTTACTCCTTTACCTGAAATAGTAGGAGTTTGTGCTTTTGGTTCTGAAGGCTCCATGATATTCATATCCATGTAGCTGTTGTTCTTTACATTAGGATCCTGCATTTTTCCCAGGATGATCTCTTGTGCACAGGGTATAGCAGCGCCGGACCGAGCCATTCCGGCGCCCCAGGCAGACAGGTTAATTCCGCCCCGGGTTGGGGGAGGGCGCATGCGCGGCCCTGCCCCTGAGCCGGCACGTGGGGGAGGGTGCATGCGCAGCCCCGCTCCCGCGCTGGCGCGTGGGGGAGGGCGCATACGTGGCCCCGCCCCGGCACGTGTGGGAGGGCGCACGGAGCTGGCGGTGACAGGACGCACGTGCCCAGCGACAGCCCAGCCCGGCTGGGCTGAGCCTGGCTGTGCAGGGCCCTGTGGCCGGCGCTGTGGGAGTTAACGCAGCCCCCGCCCCGGGCGGCTGCTGCAGGGTGGCCGCTGGGAGCTGCTGCAGCCCGCAATCCGGGAGCTGTGCACGCGGCACCTGATGGCAGCTGTAAGGGGCGCTGCGTGCCCTTTACAGCTGCCATGTGGTGCCCCCCATAGGTTGGCACCCCAAGCAGCTGCCCGGCTAGCCCTTGCCTTAATCCGGCCCTGGGGTATAGTAGCATTAATAAAATTGGTATAGGTGTATGTGTAACCCACACACCTAGTGTGGTTACTGAGCAATGCGAGTGGTACCTAGACCACATCAACAGTTACACTCAAGAGCCCTCTACAGCACAGGGTGGAAGCCAGCTGGCTTTAAGCTCAGAGAGTAGAGGCTCCTATACCCAGCTCTAAAGGTCCCAGGTTCAAATCTGCCTGGTGGTGGTTACACATGGTTGGTCTAAATATAGAAAATATTTTTTTCATATTATCCTCACAAGACATGAGTACTTTTTCTATAATGATAACTCTATGTTCATTGGCCTTTGTAACCTAACTAGTAAGATCTACCTTATAGTAAGAAAAACCCCAACACAAACAAAATATCTGTCTACTGGTGTTAGATATTTCCATCTATCACTTTGGCATCTAAGAACCAGTAGCTACAATATCCTTCTCCTATGATTAGCTCCTGCTCCTATTACTGGCAGAAGTATTTTGTGCCATGTCTGTTTTAAATCTTCCAGCTTTGCTAGTAAAGTCCCTTATCTAATCAGACCTAAGGATGAACCATACAGAATGAAATAAGATAAAGCTGATAAAGAAAAGGGTTAAGTTGCCATTTAACCATTGTAGTAGTTGCAATGTTCATTTCTTTGTCAGTCAAAAGATGAGACTCAACAACACAATTAAAAACTATTGAAATGTATGTGAGAGCTTTGTAAAAACAACATTGCATAATATATTGTGATCATTCTAAGTCATCTCCATGCATCAGGTAAAATCCTTCTCCTTTTGAAATCCAAGGCAACTTAAAGGAAAAATCAATATTCCCTTTACTGAGAAATGAGACTTTCATATTAAGAGTGAAAGCTGCAGACACAACATAATGACCTTTCTCCTTGGCTTCTCTTTCTAAAATAAACAAAATCATTGTCATTGCCTGAGTGGATATTAAACAGTAAATCTTGTATCTCTATTTTTGCAAGGGTCTATGCCTGTTTTACCCAATTAACATATTTATTGCAACAGTAAAAATGGGTACACACAGCTTTTAATTTCCGAAAGTATCAGTTCTATTCAATAAGTATTAGAAATGTCTGCAGCTAGCTGATGATTTCTCCCCCCTATCCTGGTACGGAGTGGTGCTACATCCTCCCTCTATTTTAACTCTGATAAGAGGAGTTTGGATTCAAAGGATAATATCTCTGAGAGCACAAAACCTTGGCTGACCTTTGTTTTATTCCATGCTCTTTTTTTCACAGCCTTGCTTATACATATCTATTAAGCAGTGCTTCAGGTTGCAGACATGTTCATATTATATTTATTACTTTATTATGTAAAAGTTTAAACAAACTTATCAATACCTGACACATTACCTTGGGGGGGGGAAATATCCTGACCATGAAACAGCATGGGAGCCCTACTAAAATGACTCAAAACAAAAGCTTCCATTTCCAAAAAAAAGTCATTAAGGTCAGATTTTGTTTTTACACCTGCTGTGTTTCAATCTAATCACCTCACGTGAGACTTTCTAAAACAATAGGTTGAGGCTGGATGTGTTTCCCACTATTTGGTGTTAGTTCCTTTCCCCATGATTTAAACCAACTGCAGTTTCCCACACTGTTATCACCTCTGTGGAGTTAAACCTGTTCCTGAGTCAGCATTGTGTGTGTGAGTGTATGTCTCAAAAGGCATCGCTGACCAGCTTTCTCTGTGTCTGTGGAAAACTAACTTCTCATGGTGGAATACTGGAAATACACTGAAATCTAGCAATCCATGTACTCCAGCTGGTTATCGGGCTAGAGGCCTAGTACTAGAGAAACAAAGAAGAAATACACAAAGGCTGGAAGCATGATTGAATTGATCGATTGGGCACATTTCTTCTTTGCCATTTTGTAATCAACTCCATATTTTAAAAAAATAATGAATTTGCTTTGTGATACATATTGGTGGTGAAGAATACATTGGAAGATAATTACCGTTTCATTCAAATACATTTGGATGAGATTCATTTCCCTGTCAGCATAGAATCTTTGGTACTTTGGTTTGTTTGTTTTTTTTTTTTTTTGGATAGTGGTAAAGAATGACAGAAAAAGTTGCTTTCTTCTAACACTGACAAAGGAACTTAATGACATTCTGGAAAACGTTATTTCCTATACTATTTTATGTTACTCTCTGGCATATTGCAGAGCTTCCGTCTTGTATCTTCCCTAACCCCATTACTGCTTAGCTTCCAGGTCATCTGTTGTACTTGAGGAGGATTTTTGCTCTTGAGTCATTTAGATTATCAGATGCCCCAAATGTAGACTCCTGATAAGTAGGAAAATCTTCCATCATCAAGGCTTTTGTTATTAGTACCATTGCTCTTAGGGTTCCATAGTAATTCAGCTGAGTTAAGAACCAGCTACTGGTGCCAACAATTTCTTGTTCAGTAACTGCTTTGATCAATAGTTTCAGAGGGGTAGCCATGTTAGTCTGTAACTGAAAAAAACTTAAAAAACAATGAATAGTCCTGCAGCATCTTAGAGACTAACAAAAAATGTAAATGGTATTTTGATCAATATCAACCATGTAGTATATTAAGGTGCAGCTTGTCATGGAGGGCCCTGGCTCCATGCTTCCTGAAGGGGTGGAGTCTTGGGCAGAAGTAGCGGGGCTAGAGCATCTTGCCCTCAGTGCCTTCTGGAGTACACCACCTGGGGCTCTGCAATGTGCCACCTGAGGCTCCAGAAGCAATTCAAAGGGCCAGGGGCTCTGGCCACCACCACTGATGCAGTGGCCAAAAGCCCCAGCTCCCTTTGAATTGCCGAGTCCCCTTTGTCCCCCACCTAGCTATGACCATTGACAATCACAGTTATTTTATCACCTATGTGACCTGGTTTAAGATTGAGCAAACTTTGAAATGCATTCAGAAAGTTACAGAGGGACCATAGATCTCCTAGACTTAATATTGGTTCATCTGACATCACAGAAATAGAGCCATTTAAGACAAAATTATGCTTGTAAAAGTGGTACACTGCTCTGTTCTGTCAATTGCAAGTAGTTGATGTTATCCCGAAATAGCACTGGTGTGCAGACATACCCTAACTCTCAGTTCTGTTTCTACATGAGCTCTGAAATATATTCAAAATAATGGGCTTCTTATTCTGGATTCCTGTAAACCTCATTGCACAAGGATTAAGGAACACACCAGAATAGAGATTTATTTCAAAATAAGGGCTGTGTAAACAGCGCCAAATTTTGAAATAAGCTATTTCAAAATAAACTACCCAATTTGCGTAGCTCAAATTGCGTAGCTAATTTTGAGCTATGAGCTACTGTGTAAACATACTCTAAGTCACATGAGGTTTCTGGAAGTAGCAGTGGAGGGGGTGGCATTAGCGAGAGAGGCTCATGTAGCCAAGGACTAAAAGATTAGCAAAGGGAATGTGTCAGAGGAAACAACTCTTGGAGAAGCAGCAAGGTTGAGGGTTGGACTTGATTCAGTTTTATTGTACAGAACCCAAGGCAAGATCTCTTATAAGAGGGACAGTGGAAGCTTCCCTTGGGCTCCAAAGGATCATGAGCAGCAATACCATTAAGCCCTGGTGAGGTAGCATTCATTGGTTTTGTTGTATAGCTAAATCCACTCACCTGCAAGAGAAACTGAAGCTGCAACAGCATTACCTCAATGGGAAGGTAAATCAAAAAAAATGCATCAGTTCAAATATATTTTTTAAAAAGAGATATTTCAGCCATAGCTTCCTCTTTATTCCAGAGCTGCCCTCATTCTTTCTTTATCTGTTGCATACCCTAAGAGTGGTAGCAGTCTTTGTCATATTGTATATTTGTCTCTATTATTTACCTAGCTTGAATTTATCATACAGATAATATGGGATCAATATAAATTTAAAAATGGGAAGGATTCAAAGAAAAAAGTAACAAGGATAGCCACCATTACATTTCAGGGTATAAGTTGATAGCTCAGGTCACAAGGAAATTCCATCTCAGGAATTTTGTAGATGGGTTATTTGGGTTTTATACCTTCTTCCAAGTCGTCCTATATATAGCAATAGAGGATCCTGTGGCAGACCAATCACTGGCTGTTTCAGATTGACAAATCTTGTGTTCCTTTGCTAACTATTCTAAAAAGGAAATTTTCTCTATACGCAGTTAACATGTGAAATAATAGGCTGCTCTAATTCTAGTAAAAGATAGAAAGCTGGGTCTTTATCCAATCCCTATTCCATTTCTTTGGTATTCCTGTGACCTCTTACTAGATATCCTGATCATAAGGTCAGTGATGCCGGCAGTATTTGTTTCCTTTTTAAAAAGCAGAATTACAATAAAATGTAATAATACTAACATATACTATGGCTATTTCTACATTGCAGAGCTAAATAATGCAATTCAAGATAAATGAAGAACTGCTTAGAATGAAAAATTAAATGCAAAAAAATAAAATATGAAGTAACTGCTGAGATGATAATATTGCTGAAAAAGATCTGGGGAATTATAATGGAGCAAAAAATGCATATGAGTCATCAATGTGATACAGCTGCAAAAAAAAGACTAATATGATTCCTGGGCATATTAAAATGAGTATTGTATGTAAGAAACAGAAGATAATTGTCCCACTTTATCTGGCACTAGTGAGGCCCCAGATGGAGTACATGTTCGATTCTGGGCACCCCAAACTGGGAAACGTGGACAAAAAGCTCTGCATGGTAGGTTATGGAATCCCCATCATTAGAAGCTTTTAAAAATAAGTTGAACAAATAACTGTCAGGTATAGTCTGGCTTTACTTGGCCTGCCACAGTACAAGGGTCTGGATGTGGTGACTTCTTAAGGTCCCTTTCATCCCTATATTTTTATGATTCTGTGAAGTTATTCTGTTATTAGCTGTTTGGAAACAAATAAGAAGAACCAAATCTTCCAGAAACAAGCTGTTTAAAACCATCATAGAAGGTATGTCTACACTGTAGGTTAAAATCGAGTTAAGATACACAACTTCAGCTATGTTCATTGTGTAGCTGAAGTCAAAGTAGCTTAACTAGGCTTTTGGTGCTGTCTACACAGCCGGAAGTCGAAGGAAGAACATTCTTCCTTCAACTTCCCTTACTCCTCATGAAGTGAGGGTTATAGAAGCCAGATAAGAAGCCCGTTATATTGAAATAATTTCAAAATAATGGGTTAGCTATGTAGATGTGCACTCTTATTTCGAAATAACATGAGTTATTTCAAAATAAGTGTGCAGTATAGACACAGCCTGACAGACTCTGATGCTTACTCAGTGAGTGAGACAAGAATGGAATACAGTGCATTATTACAGAAAAATATGAAGAACTCAGGAGATATGGACTTGCTCACAAACATTCGCTTAATAAACTTTGTCATTCTGTTATTTAGGAATAATAAATGAAGCATCTCCTTGTTTTCTGTTAAAGGCTATAATTTTCAATGGGTACCTGCCACTAGAGAAGGCAGAGACACACATTTAATCAGATGGGTTTCACATCTATTCGTCAGAGAGCAAAAAATATTGAGACTCAGGATTTATGGGTTCTGTTCCAGGTTTGAGGAAGGGGCAGAGTGTGCTACTGTCCCCCCTCTGCACTTCTCACCTCCACCATCTTCCCTGATATCGGTCCCAGCCTTTCTTGTTTCTTTCCTCCACCCAGATCCTACTCCTGCTTCTCATTTACCCCACCTGGCTCCTGCCTACTATTCTTCCTGCCCACTTATTCTAGACATCCCCATCATCTTCTGCTTCCCTCCATTCCCTTCCAATTCCTGGTACTAATCCCAGTTCCTCACTGCAGGCGCCTATCCCACTGCACCCCTCACATTGCATCTCTTCCCTGCTGCCCCCTTTCCTCATCCCTTTGAATCCAAGTCAGGTGCCTCCACATTCTCCAACAGATACTGGGAGCACTGAGAGCACAGGAGAGGCAGTCTCTCTGCTCTCAGTTCCAGTACCCAAGTGGCCCTCTGGCAATTTTGAGGAGCAATAGCTGAGAAGATCCTATTCAGTCCATGTATCCCAAATTTCAAGACCCTTGCATGAACATTCTGTAGCTTCTCAATTAAATTATTGTAAGATATTTTATCATGGGCATGATGAAGTATTTTTATTCAACTTGTGCTGAAATATAGCTGAATTGATTTAGCTAAAACTTTCCCCAAACAATTCAACCTGAGATATAAACAAAGGGCATGGAAAATTTCATCCCAATCGTCTCTGGCAAAGTTACAAGCAAATTGAAAACATTATCTTATAGTGGAAAGTGTCAGGCAACCTTCATGACAAACATCATTACCCTCTGCTGCTTATAATTCACAAAGAATTAATAATAATGATAATAAGATTCTAAGTATCTACATTTTACTTCCTACTATACAACTTCTCCTAGATCTGGCCATTTCCTCTATGACCACACAGGATATTAGGTGTTATGATACAATGGATTTATTGAAAAGAGCCGACTTTTCTTACCTAGCAACTCTGTAATTTCTATCATGGCAAGGCAGAGCCATTTACAAAGAGGTACTCCCTCAATATGATTAAAACATTAAAACATGTTCTTAAAACATAGTCTGGACCCAATTGTGTATTAAACATTTTTCATCCTGAGTCTTTCAACAGACTTCAAGTCAAGTCCAAACTTAAAACAAAGTGTGATCCCATTTGTACTGCAAGACAGATTATGTGTTTCAGCAGTGTCAGGCAACTTTTTTGCTGAAAGAAGATCCCTCAGCACGATAGCTTTGACAAACATACAGTATCTTAGCTACCTGGAAACAAGAAGTACATTTTGAAAATGTGAATGAAGTTGTACCCAAAAGCATGATATAAGTGTGCAAGTGTAATTTATCATATTTTTCAGTATTTTAATTCTACTTTTATTTCTGGAGGAATCTACAGTATAGGTGCTTTAAGACAGCTATTTAGGAACATAAACAGAATTTTAAAAATAAGTAACTCGCACAAACCTTATGTTTTCCTTTATTTGTAACACAAAATCAGGATTGAAAAAATGGGGATGGAGATATATATCTAATAAAGGCTGATAGTTGTTCTAATGTCTTGTCCTCCCCATGTTCTTTCCATTGTGTGTTGGCTTCTGTCTGAACTGAGCTATATAGACACACTCAGCCAGTAGCTAGATTTTGATCCCTGAGCTCATATTCTGAATGCAAATCTCTGCCAGGTTAGGCAGAAAATCAGTGACATCTGCCAATTCAATGCAGTTTCTCCTCCTTTTTTAAAATTGCTCTGACATGTTCAAAATCACTGTGTGCCAAAGTATGTATTGCATAAAGTAATGATTCCCAGTTCCATATGCCTTGGCATGTCTCCATCAAGAAATGAACACCTATTACACTACAGCTAGATGGTCCAAATGGACAGGTTTGAACTCAATTTGAAATTGGAACCACTCATGGAAAGTTCAGTGCTTCCAGTCCAGGCAGAAAGCACTTTTCTTTTATGACCTAAGTAACAGTAGTTTGTCTTGCTTCGCAGCATTTTACCTTACAGAATGAATGGCACAAATTCACTTCCAAAATCTTCTAGATTTCACATCAAATGGCTTCTTTTCACTGGTATATCTGTCAATAAGAGATTAGATTTATAAAAACTAGAAAAAAAGAAAGTCATTTTTACCATAATAGACCACCTTTATTCCAAATTTCTTAAGCATTAATTAATAACATAATAATAATAGGTAATAATAATAAATTGGATTTTTGGCTGAGTACTTAGAATCTGATTTAAAAATATGTGGGTTCCATGCTGCTGCAGGGAGAGAGAAAGATATAACCATGACCTGCTTGCTTATATAGCGGACTCAACATCAATTTTTCTCTTGTCACATTCATATGTTGGAACTGCAGTGAATGTTCACATTTGCTTGTGAACATGCAAGTTTGTGCACAAATATCTGTATTTCCACAAATAATAACTCTTCCCCAAACCGTGATGTAAGCCAACAAAACCAAACAGAAGCCCAAACCACAAAGCACACCTGCATAGTATAGCTAAGTGAACCAAAGACAACAGGAACCTATGGGAGGGCATAACTAGTATGATATAGACATCATGCTTGCCAATGAATGTGTTCCTGTTGTATGCCTAGCTACAATGCCCTCTATATGTTCTTTACCTATGAATAGTCTAGTAAAGGAGTTTATTGGCAGGAGTGTTTGCAAAGAGTAAATTTCAGTTTTGTAACTTTGACCATTCATAAGCAAAACCTAGATTTGAAAAGTTACTTTCCTACAACCAGAGAATAGAAACAATATCATGATCTGGATACTGGCTCCTACTTTGTGGCTGTTTTGCATTGCTCTGGTGATGGTAAAGTATTGGAAAATTGATAGATCTGGTGCTCAGCCATTTTACCTTATAGAGTAAAATCCTTGTCTGACATATGAGTTTAGGTGGCATCTATCTCACTCCCCTCCTTCTCCTCACTTTGGCCTACTGAGTGTGGTCAAAATTTTCTTATGTCCCAGCAATCCCTGGGTGCCAGAAGAGCCCTTGTTTGAGCAGCTGGGAGATAATTAGAGCAGCCCTTAGGCTGTTCTAAAACACTGTGGGAAGTGGTCTAATCCCCATTCAGCCTCATGATGCGGTGGAGAAGGGGGAAGTAAAAGGGAAGCTTAGATGCAATTTTGATTTCTTTCTCCCCTCAGTCTGGTGTCAAGAAAAATGCAGCTGTACAGGGGAGTCTAGCTCTGATCCCTGCTATGCAATCAGCAGTAGCACTCTTCAGATTGTGAATTTGTGAGCAATTTCCAGCTCAAGAATTATTTGCAGAAAAGATTCAGGAAATTGTCTCAAAGAACAAACCAGAGAAAACAGTGAACTGATTGCAGGTGATTCAAATATATGAAGAGTCAAAACATGTCAAACTATTCACTCTGTTCTTTAACCCAGTTTAACTGTTTCCTCCTAAAACTACAGCATTAAAGCATTTTAATCATAAAAAGGTAGCATCGTTCCTGAGACCTTATAAGTCATATTTCAGCTAGGAGTGACTTTCCACATCTGAGTTATAAATCCTACTAAATAGGGGATTTAAAAAGGAAATGCTGACAGACTCTTATCTATATGCAGCATGAGCAGTTTCCATGGTAAGATAATGCTTTCCTTTTTTTAGCCATTTCCTGCAGTTATCCCTAATTTTAATCCATTCTCCGTTACTTTTAACTCTTTCCATTTGTGCCAAAGCCTTAGCAGTTCTCATGGCAGTGAGTCTTCTTAGATGGCCATGTGTCTCCTGTTCTACAGCTGCAGGAGATACCCGTGTTCAGAGCAGCACCCAAAATGTCACTCAGCTCCTGGATAAGAAGGAGAGGCATTCAGGTGTCCTCTTTCCCTCCTTTTAGGAACAACTGGGTTAGGGTTTTTTCTTCACTTTAAGATGAAAAAAAAAACCAGTTGCTTTTTTCTTTCACCTTGTTGGAGCTATAAAGAGATTTCTCCCTCTGAAAACCCCAGTATGGGAGGAGAGAGGGTCAGCTTACATATATGGCTGCTTGGGGTGGAGCAGCTCATTTATATCAATTCCCTACCCCTGAGCAGTTCTGCATATTCCAAAGCACAGGATGGTTGCAGCTCTTTTCCTGCCTAATCCCTCTTATTCACGGACACAATCTTCCCTAGAATATGCAACCAGATTTATGTGGCTCTCTAGTTACATGCTCATTCAGCTATGTAAATTGGGAGCAGCATTAGACCCATTCTTTGTACTCCTGATGAGAGAGGTAAGAACCAAAAAGCCACATACAATATAACAAATAAAGGTGTGCATATAAAAATCACATAATAGAAAAATCTCAAGGCCCTTGAACAAAATATTTCAGTATGATTAGCAGAGGTACTTTTTAAAAAAGCCTGCGGTTAGCAGACTGTTTTACTAGAGATGTCTCCAGTAGAGATGGGATGAAGATACCTGAGTTTCTTTTAGCAGAACCACTTTAACTTTGATTTAGGTTTCACAACCCATGTCATGGTGGTCTGATCATAGGTTTCTTTTAACTGAACTGTCAAAGGCTAAGAAGTAGGTGTTAGGATCCAACTCTGGCCCATATTTTGCCCAGTTTGATTTTTTTTTTTTTTTTTATAAGGAGCTATCTTCAAACCTGCAAGCAGCATGATAACTTCTTAGTTGATTGAGTCAGGCTACGTTTATTATCAGTCTCAGTTATCAGTTCACAGCAGGAACATCTCAGTGGATTCTGGCTGAAACATATGCAATGTGAGAGGGGTTTTTTTTCTTCCTCTCTAGCTCAAAGGAAATCAAGCTTTAACTCCTCTTTGCATGCTCCTCTTTAAATTAATAGCAGATTTTACTGCATTTTTGTCTACCCACAGTTACAGAAGAAGTTGAAGGTGGCAGCTTTCACAGCAACCGTTAAACTAAGGTCCCCTGACCACTTAAGAACATTTAAGATATTGTGTTTTTACTTTTGTTCTCTTGCAAAGATATGGGTAATGAACCTCTGTCTTGGTTAAATTCTAATTTGGGTAATTTAACCGACATAAATCCCTCCCATAGATTTGAAACTGGGTAAAGTACTCCTCTTTTCTTCCTGTCCTAAACTATTATGTGTTCCCGATGTCTGTTTTATCCCTGTGGTGGGCGAAGTGTTTTCTTTGTGTATTGTTGTTTCTGCAATCTTTCTAAACCCAGGCCTGGAAAGCGTTTTGCACCCACAAGTCTCATTGCTTGAGGGTTGAGAACATTCATGAATTTGTAGGATCAGTTACTGGGTGCTCTGTAGCAGTATATTTCATAGATGGAAATTCTAAATATTCACATCCCAGTCCAGCAATACACACAAGCATTAGAATGGTCACACTGAGTTCAACACATGCTCAAAAACCTTGCTGAATCGGGACCATAGATAATAAAGGCAAATTCTATTCTCATGAAGACTTTTGTGTTTAGCCACTACAATCAGCAAATCACCTCCTGTGAGCAGGGCTGCACAACATCAAATGCAATTCCCCTGGCCTGACCTAGATATACCCATTCCTAGTTCTCAGCAGTGATGTCAGAGGTATCTGTATGCACACTTCAGAAATGCATTATCCACATATTTAACCAATAGCTAGGCCCGTGTGATCACGGAGGCAGGTTTTATTCACTCAAGGTACCTCTTTCTGGTTGTCAAACACAGAAAAAGGCTTCTTTTCTAATTTCGGTGAATGAAATGATTATGGTCAAATAATCTGAAAGGTTATTTTAACATCTTGAGTGTTTCCAAAAATGGCACATATGAATTATTATCTTTGCATGTCTAAGAAACTGTAGTATCTAAAGTACATTTAATCGATGTTTCAAGTACTCCTGTTGAGGTATTCTCTTCTTCTCCCTCATAATCTGAAGTTCTTTATTTATGAGTCAGTGGTTGTAGTTGATTTGTTCCAAGAGTATGTAGCTGCAGCTGCATTGCAAATCAATTCTTTGAGAAATGCCCGTTAAGAGATGAATCTTCTTGCAAGAAGATTGCATGACTTAGGCAACACCTGATACCAGATGGTAAGCAAATCCCATAGCTAAATTCACTCTCCAGGGGACACCTTGGTGCTGGCCAATTGAAGCTGAACCTGGGCTGTGTTGATCTTCATATTCCTCGGGAAAACATCTACTAGTGAAAGGACAGAGAGAAAAGATTTCTTTTGAGAGAATTTAATATTAGCTTATTTAGGGATTTGACAAGAAGGATCAGGATTTTGGAACTGTACCTCGGATTAAACTGGCAGCCACCGTGCTGTCGTCAGTTCACTCTGGTTAGAAAACATGGCTGCTATGTGTAGCTCTCTCTAGTCTGTGAGAGATCTTCTGGGTCAGGCCAAAGTATAGCATTTTGCTGTAATCCAGCCTCAAGGAGGCACATATGTGGATCATTGTAATTAGATCCACATTTGAGAGGCAGCTGTGGTTTTTTTTTTTTTTTTTTTTGACAATTTAAGACAAAAGGCCTCTGACCTTTATTGGTATTTGAGAATTCAGAAATGATGAGTCTATAGGTATGTCTACACTGCAGCAGAGAGCATGACCCTGCCACCTGGAGGATAGATATGTGTGAGCTGGGCTTGAACTAATGTTCTAAAAATAGAAGTGCGGGGCATGGGCCACAGCATAGGGCAGAACAAGTAGATACCCCAAACAGAGGAGAAGATAACATTTCCTGCTAGGAATCATTTAAGGTCACATGAATGTCCATTTTGGGCATTTAATCCAAATATACTTATTGCTATCAAAAGTTTAGAAGGAAAACCGTAAGAATTACAGTATTTTGTGGCAAATATTTTACCAGAGAAAAAGCATTTCAGGTGCTTGCTTTTTGGCTGAGGTTTGCCACCCAATTTGTCCACGGTTCCCAATTGAAAATAAGCTTTTTGATATACTTTTCACTTTAATTGTATGCATGCCACAGGCCATAATATGCTGTAACCCCCTTTGAGACAATGTTCTGAATAAGCACTTACTATTTGTTTTGTTCTGTCACACATGGTTTTTATGATCTGTGTGAAAAGAACCTTTCCCCTATTAGTCCTTCCCCAATGACTGTCTGTTTCCAAGTAGAGATCTAATTATTGTTCTGATAGGAGTCAGATGTCATACATGTTCTGGGTTCCTTATTTCATTTTCAGATATCAGTGAATGCTGGTCTGAAGTATATGGGCACATTTTCCCTTTTAGCATGACACAAATACAGGATATGGAATATACACAACACAAGCTTAAGAAATTTCTCTTTTTATGGAACGCAATTAAGTGACTGTCTAAGAACTACATGTATGTGTTGGTTGCAGGACTTTACAATGAGACATTTAAATTGGCTAACATGCCTTGGAAAACATCTGGGCAGCCAAGTCCCATAAGAAAAGGGTGTGGGGGAGTGAGTTATGTCCTCCAAGGAGCAGAATACAGTGAGCTTCTGAAATAAACTTCAGGAGAGAGTACAAATTGCAAGTGTGCTTCTCAGTGCTAGAAGCACACACAGTTGTGGCCAAATCATGCCTTCTGCTGAAGCTCTGCCCTCAGGAACATAGGTAACATATGGCTGGGGAGATAAGCATATTAGGCATAATGCCAACAGAGCATTATTGGGCATTTCAGCCAACAAAAAATTCTCATATCAGTATCTTTAGATCGTAGCAGTAGTGCACTTCTGAGCAATTATTACATGGCTAGGTGTAAAGGAGTTGAGTACAAAACACCTTGAAGCCATCCTGTTAATATAAAGTCCTTTCTCTCTAAGGGTACATTTACACTACACGTTTATTTCAAAATAAGTTATTTTGGAATAATAACTCCCAAAATAGCTATTTCAAAATAGCGTGTCCACACTACAAGTGCCCATCTAATTAGTGCAGAGCTATATTGAAATAGCGCATCCACATTGATTGGAGACTGAATTGCATTTAAGGCTCCCTGGAACAGGCAGGGCATCAGGACAGTAGTCACTTCCTGTAGCTGCTGCCTGAGGCTATCTGAGGCTCGTGTTTAAAGGGGCTCCCCTCTACAGCCATGTCTCAGGCTCTTCACCCTTGACTACCTCCTCGAGGGACAGCAAACTCATCTCACTATGTGCTCTGGTTGCCCTTGCAGACACCACAGCACTCCAGCCATAAGCCAGACCTGCTGGAAAGCAGTTACCAGCTCTTAGACCTGCTGCCACACCTTCTGCTGCAGTTACTGCAGGCTGCCCACGTGGCACTGAAGAACAGGACCTGCAGCTCACTGTGGGGCACCTCCTCACCTCTCTCCACATGTTGCTCATGCAGCACAATCCCTCGTGCCTTCCCCTGCACACTGTACACTGACACGTCTGGTGCCAGGACACCTGTTCCGATTGGTGGGACCAGATCATCACAGAGTGGTGGGATGACCAGCAATGGCTCCAGAACTTCTGCATGCAGAAGGACACCTTCCTGGAACTGTGCGAGTGGACCACCTCTGCCCTCTGGAGATGGGACACTCACATGAGACCGGCCATCCCCTTCCAGAAGTGGGTCACCATTGCACTTTGGAAGCTTGCCACACCAGACAGCTACCGCTCTGTGGGGAACCAGTTCAACATGGGGAGATCGACTGTCGGGGCCATGCTCATGCAGGTATGGTGCTTTCATGCTATTGTCCCTAGAAGCTGGTGAACTACTGAAATAGGGTTCCTTAGGGAAGGGGAAGGGTGGACTCTCCCTTCCTGGAATTTTTGCAATCCCACCTTCACAAAGTCATGCTGGGGATGGGGTAAGTTGGGGTTGCTCCTGCTGTGGGCAATTCTCTGTTTATATCCTTATACAGGTGATGAGGGCCATCAACACCATCCTGCTGAGCAGGGTCATCATCCTGGGTGACATGGACCCTATCATCGCCAGCTTTGCCACCATTGGCTTTCTCAGCTGCGGGAGAGGGCTATTGACGGAACCCACAGCCCTATCTGACCACTGGGCCTTTGATTATATCAACCAGAAAGGGTACTTTTCAATCATGCTGCAGGCCCTCTTGGACCACCAAGGCCGGTTTTCACTAATATCAATGTCGGGTGGTTGGGGAAGGCACATGAAGCCCACATCTTCAGGAACTCCAGCTTGTCCCAGAAGCTGCACACTGGCACTTTTTTCCCCAACCACACCATCAGGATCAGGGACGTGGACATGCCGAAGTGCATCATCAGGGATGCAGCCTTCCCTTTGCTCCTGTGGCTGTTGAAGCCCTGCATGGGACACCTGGACTCCACCAAGGAACATTTCAATGGCAGGCTCATTACAGTGGAGGACATCTTTGGCAGTTTGAAAGGAGGTTCCGCTGTCTTCTCACCCGCCTGGACCTCAACAAGTGGCACATCCCCCCGGGTGGTGCTGGCCTGCTGTGTCCTGCACAGCCTGTGCAAGAACAAGGAGGAGATGTTCCTGCCTGGGTGAGAGGCAGAGGCCAGGCAGTTGGGCAGGGCCTTTGAGCAGCTGCATATGCTGCCATCCGGCAGGCCCATCAGAAAGCTGTGTGCATCTGGGACAAGCTGGAGCCCTGAGGGAGAGTTTCAGCCAAGGACACATGTGACACTCCCCTGGGCCTCCCCACAAGAGGTTTCTGCATGGCCCCTCTGTGCCTTTCCTCACGCACCCCTCCCTTCCCCTGCACTCCCGTCGCACCTTCCCCTCTTGCTCCCCTCCCTTGCAGATACAATAAACCAGACTGGTTTTTTTATTTCTGTTAAATATAATGGGGGAGAGACTGGGGAAAAGAATCTGGGAGGGGGAAGGAGGAGGCAGAAGGGGAAGGTGTGGCTCAGGGATAGGGCGGGCGCTTAGCTCAGGCTCATGTGGCGGGCCCTTGGTGGCCATGGGGTGGGGCTAAGAGGAGAAAGAGGTGCAGGGGCGGTGGCTGCTGGCCACTCAATGCTGATGACCAAGCAGCTGATGGCAGCAGTGTATGCCAGGCACATGCTCCAGGCCTGCTGTGAAGTGTGGGGGTATGCCATTGCACCACAAACGGATTTTGCTACCTGGCACAGGGCTGGCAGAGCCTCCGTCTGTTACAAGGAATTTCTCCTGTGGCTGCACCTTTAAATCCTGCAGGGGAAGGGGAACTATAGAGTTCTGATAGGTGTGGACAGAGTCACCACCAGGACAGCCGTGAGAAGCCCTGAAGGCCAATTATTTTGAGATAACCTGCACCATCTACACACACCCTATTTTGAAATAACTATTTCAAAGTAGGCATTATTCACCGTGAAATGAGGGTTTATCATTCTGGAATACGAAGCCTGTTACTTTGAAATTATTTCAAAATAATGGGCTTGCTATGTAGACGCTCACCTTTTTATTTTGAAATAACATTAGTTATTTCAAAATAATGCTGTAGTGTAGATGTGTCCTAAAAAAATAGATGGGTGATTCAGAGGACCAATACTAGAAAAAGCAACAAAGCTATTAAATACTGAAATTTGAAAACACAGCACACTTACAAAACAACCTCTTAATAGTTTGTAGTTTGGTAGTAATTGATTCTTTCAGCAATCTGATCATGATAAGAAATGCTCTGTGAAACTCTGGCCCTTTATTGAGTAATATTTCTCCACAAAAATCCCTTTCACATAATCTTATGACATCATTTTAAAACATAGTTGCCCAGTATTAAAATCTTAAATAAATATAGTCTGATTTTTAAAAGTGCTGAGAGCTTATAGTACCCACTAACTTCAATGAAAAATTCTCTAAACTTCTGAATTAACTTAAGCATTGTTCAGGACGCTGCATATTGATTTAGATGTCATGTAGGGTTTAGCCTTAGCGCCTGATTCCAATTGTGCAGCTTTCTAGTTAAGACTACATTGCCCAGGATCCCCTCTGACTTAGCTTTACCTAGTCACATGCAAACTAAGTCCTCCAACAAAACCACAGAATCACTCTAAGGGGCTGCTTGCCCAAATATGAAAAAAAGCTATAATGGAAGGATCCTTAATAAATAGGTAAATCTTTCAGACAGGTGAGGCTATTCAGATTTGGAAATAGGGAAGAGCATTACATAAACCATTTCCTGCCCAAGCTGCTTTTCTCAGAGAGGACTTTTCATATTCATCTAATCATTAAATCAGAATTGGAAAGGGCCTCGAGACGTCATCTAGTCCAGTCCCCTATACTCATAGCAGGACTAAGTAATATGTAGACCTTTCTCTAGCCTGCTCTTAAAAATCTCTAGTGATGAAGATTCCACAACAATAAATGTATTCCAGTCCTTAACCACCCTAGAAGCACCTTAAAGACTAACAAAACATTAGATGGTATCATGAGCTTTCATGAGCACAGCCCACTTCTTCAGATGACAGGAGTGTTAGAGGTCCAGATCCAAGAATAAATGAGGAAAGGGGGAGGGGAAAGAAGGAAAAAAAGAGAAAGAAAAGGAGGGGAAAAAAGGAGGGGAGGAATTAAAAAGAGAGACAGGGAATAGATAAGCTTCAGAGGGGTAACCAAGTTAGTCTGTAACAAGAAAAACTTAAAAAACAACAAATAGTCTAGTAGCATCTTAAAGACTAAATAGTTACAAGAAGCTGATAAGAACCATTAGCACCTCCATTGTTTGGTTAGTAGGTTAAGTCACAGGATGTGGAAAGCAGGGTGCAAGCCAACCGATGTCTTTGTTCATATCATTTGCATAAGAATTAAACTTGTAAATGAAGTTAAGTTCCAATCCTTCCCTGTGTATTTGGTTTGTGGAATTTGACTGAAACAAAATGGTGACTTGGAGATCCATTAATGAGTGTCCAGGCAGATTAAAGTGTTCTCCAACAGGTTTTTGTGTGTAGCCTTTTCGGATATCTGATTTGTTTCCATTAATTCTTTCCCGTAGAGACTGTCCAGTTTGGCCAATATACATGGCAGTGGGGCGTTGTTGGCTTTGATGGCATAGATCACATTAGTGGATGTGCAGTTAAATGAGCCTCTGATTTGGTGGCTGATGTGGTTGGGTCCAAATTAAACCCCTCCAATGCATTATCAACAATCTGCAACCGTGGAAAATGACTGCTCACTCTCAAAGGCCTTGGGAGAAAAGCCAGTCCTCGCTTGCAGACAATCCCCTAACCTCAAACAAATTCTTTCCAGTAACCACACAACACACTGCCATCATAATCATCCAGGAACCCACGCCTGCAATCAGCTCCGGTGTCAACTCTGCCCACACATCTACACCAGCAATTTCATCACTGGACCCAACCACATCAGCCACCAAATCAGAAGCTCATTTAACTGCACATCCATGTTTTGTTAGTCTTTAAGGTGCTACTGGTCTATTGTTGTTTTTAAGTTTTTCTTGTTACAGACTAACTCGCTACCCCTCTGAAGCTTCTTAACCACCCTAACATGAAGTTTTTCCTAATATTCAACTTAAACCTGTTTTGCAGCAATTTAAGCCCATTGCTTCATCTCCCATCCTCAGAGGATATGAACATAACAATGGCCATATTGGGTCAGACCAAAGATCCATCTAATCCAGTATTCTGTTTTCTAAAGGTGGACAGTGCCAGGCTCCTCAAAGGGAATGAACAGAACGGGTGATCCATCCTCTGTCACCCATTCTCAGCTTCTGACAAAAAGAGCCTAGGGACACCATCCATGCCTATTCTGGCTAGTAGTCATTGATGGCTATCCTCACTGATACTAGGTCTATTTACCTTATAGTCATGGCCTCATAATCTGGCAAGTAGCTTCCATTTTTAAATGTACGTTCTGAATTTTTTCTGTAAACAACAGAAAATAATGAAAACAAATTAAAAAATCAGACTCATGCATGTATCTATCACCTTAAGTACTGAACCAAAGTAATTAATTGCCAAACAGCATGCTCCATTTTTCTAGAGTTCTGAAATATTTCTCTTTAAAAATATGCTTCAGTCTTCTAAACTTCTTTTAAATATTCCTTTTTTACATAATCCTGGTATTTATATTCCCCATGGCCTAGCTATTATTTCCTGAAATGTCAGGCTTTCAGTGTCTTCAATAAGAATACTTCAATTTGGAATCTACTAGATTCTGCAAAAAAAAAAAAATAATAATAATAATAATAATAATACTGTTGCTTATTACAACACTAGTTCTTCTTAGAAATAAAAGTACTCCACTCTTGAGGATAAACTTGGAATGAAGCAAAGATTCTGAGAAATAGGACTGTGTGTTTTAAGTTTTTAAATCTAGTGTTGCCTTTTTAAATTGCTTGTTACACATTTCCCCAAATATATTTTAAGATTTATAATGAAGCTCTGATTTTTGTCTCTTCATACTCTAGCACAACGTTTTAGGTTTCTGTATATGTAATATGGCCGGTAAAGTATTCTGGAATTCTTCAAAATGAAAGAGATCATACACGTCATTAGTATTAGCACATCATTCCATTATGTTGTAGATATGCTGAGGTGTATAAGAGTTATGGCCTACATTATCAAAACTGATTAATGATTTTTGGCACCTGGATTTTGAGTGTCTGTCCTAGGAGGGCTGTCCCTCTAATGCAAGCTGGATTTAGCCTCACTGATGAACTGGCAATGTAAAGACTAGTGACCCCAGGTATGAATAATGGGGCTTAATTAGAAAGACTAGCCCCAGCTGAGGTAGTGAAGTAGGGAAACACTGCTTCACTTGAGCTGGAAATTGAACAGAAGGGGAAAGGGCTTGAAGGGGCAGCAAGGGGAGGGATTCTCTGGGAAAATCCTGAAGAAGTCAGACTAAGTCACTCATGGGGAGTATGGTAGTCACTGAGGGATCCCTGAACTAGGGCCTGCAACAGGAGAAAGACATCTATAGAGAGCAGAGTAGGCTGTTGGTGGGGGGATAGGCGGAGAAGGACAAATGTGCTTCTAAAAGGAGCAGGGAGACCCTCACAATAAACTGCTGAAGGGAAATAGTAGAGAAATGCTATGGGGGAAGAAGCAAAACAGGAAACACTCTGTAGAGGCCAGAAGAAAGTGATTGGGCAACAAAATGGCAAATGAAATTTAATGTTGATAAATGCAAAGTAATGCACATTAGAAAAAATAATCCCAACTATACATACAGTATGATGGGGACTAATTTAGCTACAACTACTCAAAAGAGAGATCTTGGAGTCACTGTGGATAGTTCTCTGTGCAGCAGCAGTCAAAAAAGCAAACAGAATGTGAGGAATCATTAAAAAAGGGATAGAGAATAAGACAGAGAACATCTTATTGTCTCTATATAAAACCATGGTACACCCCACATATTGAATATTGCATACAGATGTGGTCGCTTCATCTGAGAAAAGATATATTGGCATTGGAAAAGATTCAGAAAAGGACAACAAAAGTGATTAGGGGTTTGGAATGGGTCCCATATGGAGAGAGATTAAAAAGACTTGGACTTTTCAGCTTAGAAAAGAGGAGACTAAGGGGGGATATGGCTGAGGTCTTTAAAATCATGACTGGTGTGGAAAAATTGAATAAGGAAAAGTTATTTACATATTCCCACAATATAAGAACTAGGAGTCATCAAATGAAATTAATAGGCAGCAGGTTTAAAAAAACCAAAAAAGTTTTTCTTCAGTCTGTGCCTAGTCAACCTGTGGAACTCCTTGCCATAGGATGTGGTGAAGACTAGGAATTTAACAGGGTTAAAAAAGGGCTAGATAGATTCATGGAGGTTAGGTCCATCAATGGATATTAGGCAGGATGGGTAGGAATGGTGTCCCTAGCCTTGTTTGTCTAGAAATGGGTGACAGGAGAGAGATCATGTGAGGGTTACAAGTTGATTCCTCCCTCTGGGGCATCTGGGATTGGCCACTGTTGGCAGACAGGGTACTGGGCTAGATGGACCTTTGGTCTGACCCAGTACGGCTGTTCTTGTGTTATAAAAGGGTCAAGAATCAAAGCATTTCTGTGGAGAGAGGAAGATTAGTTGGGGCATTTGATTTGGTCTTTAGCTTTGATCTTCAGTTACCACAGCAGGAGACTGGGAGAAGATGTTGGCTGACACTGTCCATTGCAGGTCCAAGGAAATGGCTACCAAAGGGAGGATGCAAGAAGAAAAGTCTCTCAAGCACTATGTCCAGGTGCAATGGGTGAGGTGAGTTTATACCCTTATATTGTACAAGCTGCTGTACTTCAACAGAATGAGATTTTTTCAGAGGATGACTGCTTAGAATTTTCTGAAAATAAGGCCCCTTTCAGATGTCTCCATTTAGGCACTCAAAATCACTAGTCATACTTGAAAAATTATATATACTATCAGGGCTGTGAAGAGATTTTCCAGGCCCCTGGGCAAGGTAAGAGAGGAACAATTTGTGTGTCTGGAAGAGGTGGGGCCTCGGGCACAAAGAGGACTTGGGGCCTAGCCTCCCCCAGCTTGCCCTTCTGTGCCACCCAAACTGTGCTGCTGGGGGCTCCAGCAGTCATTTCAAGGGCCCACGGCTCTGGCTGCTCCCATAACAGTGGCCAGGAGCCCCGAGCCCCTTTAAATCACCATGCTCTGAGGTGGCCCAGTGTACTGTAATGTACACCAGATAAGCTTTGCCTGAGCTACTGGAAATTCTTTCTCAGATAACAGTTGCTTGGATAATGGATTTTGTTCTATCCGGAATTTGTCAATAGGAGGTTTATATGTAAACCCTTACTTTCTTGGTATAATATATCCTAGCAAAATACTTGAGCCAAAATTCTTTAAAGCATCAGTCCATGCTGGGTGCCTTGATTGGAGAACCTAACAATGAAGGTTCCAAAATCAACACCTGCTTTTGAGAATTTTGGTCTCAGTGTTTTGTGATTCTGTTTATGGAAACATTAAAAATAACTGTGCAGGGAAGTAGGAATTGTCTCCACTCCCTTGAGATTTCCACATGTGGGGTGGCTTTAATTCCTGACACCAATAGGTACAGGTGTCTATTGCACTTCTAGCAATCTTGGATATCTTCTTTCTGTCCAACACTTCCTCTTTTCTGCCTCTCTGACCTTTTATAGCTTACACTGCATAAAAGAGGCATAAAAGTGTGTTGTGCTTCCAAAGCTACATCTTTAGTGTAATTTAGTGAATTGGAGCCCCTAAATTCTGGATGTTATAGCAACCTTTTTACTACAATTCCTTTGAGGCTTTGTAACAGACTTATATGAGTTACATAACACAACATCTGATTTTTATTATTCATGGATGACTGGGCAAGTGATCAGAAACACTCACACATTAAAAGAATCGAGCTTGATAAGTGTAACTTGGCGGATATCAGTTATTTGGTTCAACAGGTCAGGATTGCCTAGTGTTCAGAGAGATAGCCCTATCAATAAACTAACACACTGGCACACACTAGGTTGGAACAGGATCTAATAAAGCATGAGAACATTTGCTGGCATGGTGCATCTCTGGATGATCCAAACTGACTGAGAACTACCCTTTGGAAAGGCTACGGTTACTATGATAACATAAAAAGTTCCTGAACAGAACTAGGGAGTCCACTGTAATAGGCACTGTACAAAAGCACATAAGAAGATTCATTTTTCTTTAAAACTATAAATTGAAAGCCAGGTGCAAATTTTTAACAGTGAGAGTGATTAACTCTGAGAACAAAATATTAAGGGGAATGGTGGATTTTTCACCACTTCAGATTAGGACAGGAGCCTTTTTTGGAAGATATTCTTGAGTCTAACATAAGCTAATTATGAAGCTTAAGCCAAAATAGCTTATTTTGAATTTGGGTGCATCTGCACAGCACTTATTTCGAAATAGAGCACTTTTCCTCTGAATTCCCTTAATCCTTGTAAAATGAGGGTTACAGGAGTCAGAGTAAGAAGTCCTCCAGCTGGACATTTTTTTGACATTATGTCAAAATTACTGCTTGTGTGTAGATGCACACTTTGTTATTTTGAAATATCATCAGTTATTTCAAAATAACGGTGCTGTGTAGGCATACCCTATGTGAAATTCTGTGGCCTTTGACATAAGGAAGTTCAGACTAGATACTTTAATGGTCTCAGGGGACCTTAAATGCTATGAATTTATGAGTAAAGACCACTGAAGTCAATGCAAAGTCTCTCATTGACTTTGGTGGACTTTGACACAAGTCCCAATGAATGTAATAAACGAAGGGCGGGAGGTGAGTAAACGCAAAAGCAATAAGATCTCATGGTTACAAAGGCACAAAATATGCAAAGCTAAACACCCTTTTAATGTACTTCAAATTCTCCAGTTAAGTTTCCTGTGGTCCCTTAAAATACTTGGTGCAGCCCATCACTCCTGAGAGTCCTACTCCTGTTCCTGTCCCTGCAGCCCCTCCCAGCAGGGAAAGGAGTAGAATTCCCAGCCCCACTCCTGGCCCCTCCACAGAGCTATTACATTTCCATACAGGGCTGGGGGGATAAGAGAGAGTTTTGCTTCTTTCCCTGCTGGGAGGGGCTGCAGGAAAAGGAACAGAACACCAGGCACTCCTCTGCCTGCGGTAGTGCTCCTACCTTCCTCTTCCCCCCTCCTTCCCCAATAATGTGTCATGGGGTGTATTGCCAAGGGGCAATGGTTCTTCCCCTAAGGGATTCGGAGGCAATAAGCACACAAATTGGGTGAAGGCTTAAAGATGAACTAAGCAAATATTAGGGTAAAATACAATGCTTAATATTAGAATAAAATACAATACTTATTAAGCCTAAGCTAATCTCAAAATAAAATGCAATACTTACTAAAACAATACAATGCTTATTAAGCCTAAGCAAACCTTAGAATAAAATGCAATACTTATTAAGAAAGTACAATACTTATTAAGCCGAAACATATCTCAGAATAAAATGTAATGCCTCCATCCCTTCTGCTGCTGGGAACCCCCTGGAGAAGGAAAGTGGACGGACCCCAGTGGCCAGTGTGTAGCACCTTCTGCGGCTTTGGTCTACGCCGAGGTTCTAATGTTAGGAATATCCCTGGCACTTATATACTGTTGGATCTACAGTAATCACCCCTGTTGTTTTGAGAACCTAACAAGATTGTTGATACATTGCATATTTTCCCACATCCAATAATTAGCTTATTGATACTTTGCATATTTTCCCAGGCCAAATAATTAGCATTATCAGGTGGGAAACATTCAGCAAAGATAGCTATGTGATCTTCTCAAGCCCTCCTGAACTCCCATACCAGGTGTATGGCCTTGGGACCTGTCCCAGAACTTGTTGAAAGTCAACAGTGCATTCCTACACTGTACCATCTTGAGCAAACAGCTAACTCTTTGAGAATAACAAAAGAATAATAAGAAGCAAAAAGCACAAATGGCTGCCTAGAGCATCCAAGAAACCTGTAGAAAATGCGGGCACAAAAGGAACGATTGTGGTACACCACCTAATTTCCTCAACCTCACAACCGTCTTCTGCATTTCCATTACATGGGGAGGGGAGAAGAAGAGTGTGGGGGTCCCGGGGTGGGGGGTAGGGTAGAGTCACATCCTTCCCCCCTCCCACACTAGCTTGTTTTCTTGCACCACTGTGTAGGTCAGATGGTTCCCCTTATTCTGTTGTGGCTGCATGCCCCCAAACTTTTTGGTTCAATGGGCACTTAGGGGAATCAACCTCCTGCCTTGTTCCTTGGTGCTGTAAGTAGTGATTGCTGTTCCTTCCTGGCAGTTGCTGGAGCTCTCTCAAATGGCAATTCCATGGAGGGCTCCAGCCCACAAGATGCTGGAGTGCGGTTGTGAGGCTGGAGCCATATACCCCCAAAAGACCACCTTGTGACATAAAAAGAAGGTAAGTGGTGGGAGATTTCAGGCAGAGCCCTGCTACACTGGTATTGGCTGATGCTACTGAATCTCTTTATAGAAGATCCTGGGCTTTCTCCACAGCATTTTATCTGATTCGGAAATGAAAGAGATTGTCTTGGCATGGTCATGCTCCCAGCATTATCACTGGCAAGGGTGATGATAAAGCAGCAATACAGCCAAACCAGATCCAGAGATATAACATGTTTTGCCTGCAGCCTAGCTGTACAGGAATGAAAAAGGAGGGAATGGAGAACTCTGTGCAATATAACTGCATATTGTCAATTTCTGTACCATGCCATGCTGTTTCCAAAAGGGCAATGCATTCTAAGTTTGTTTAGATTGCCACTGTAATATATTTGAAATTCTCTCCTTGTAGATAAAATGTAAAGAAAGAAAATTCAATCCAACTGACACTGCCTTAATTATCACACTGGGCATTCTTTATTGTAACCACCAAATAATGTAGAGACCTTGGAAAACTATGAGATGAATGGTATCTCTTACTTTTTTTCCCTGCTATTTTCCCAGTTTCCACTTTTTCCTGTTGATGTTAGTATATTTAATTTCCTTTATAGTTTAAAAGTTGCTTTTATAAATATTTGCTTGCTCTGATGATGTGCATCTGAGCATTTAATAGCCTCAAATTGTTTAATCGGCTCCTATCATTTTAAAACATCTCACCAGATGTAATTGACTCTATTAGATATATTACAGTCTTGAGACTTTGTGAGGACATATAATACTGAGGAATTGGTTTGCATTAATTGTCTCCAAGCTTAGGCACCACTGAGGTGAATTGATTTTTTTTTTCTACCCAGAGAGCTGAAATGTTGATGAATGTTGGAGGAATAGCGAGGCAGAATTGTCCTGTTTCAAAATGGGCCTTTAATGGTCCAGATTCTCATATGCAATCCATTTCATTTGTGCTGGTCGGGTAGCACATTGGGACTAGATTTCCCAACATAACTGCCAGCTGTGAATTCTCTCCCTAGGGGAAACTCCTCAGCTTTATGATGTCAATCCTCCCCTGGATCTGTGTACAAGTGATCTAATAGGGTATGTCTACACTTGCCCCCTAGTTTGAATTAGGGAGGCAAATGAAGCATACCGAAGCTGTAAATCAAGCGCGGGATTTAAATATCCCACGCTTAATTAGCATAATTGCGGCCAGTTGCCATTTTAAAATGCCGGTCACCCGATTTAACTTGCCACGTGTAGACGCGGTAGTTCTATAGGAAACCCTTCCCTCGAATTAACTGTTACTCCTCATACAATGAGGAGTAACAGTTAATTCGAGGGAAGGGTTTTAAATCAGACTACTGCGTCTACACGCAGCAAGTTACATCGGGCGACCGGCATTTTAAAATGGCGACCGGCCGCGATTATGCTAATTAAGCGCGGGATATTTAAATCCCGTGCTTGATTTGCAACTTCGGTATGCTTCATTTGCCTCCCTAATTCGAACTAGGGGGCAAGTGTAGACATACCCATATAGAGCAACCCCAGAAATCCCCTAGTTCACCTGAGGCCATAACAAACAGGCTTTTGGAATCAGGTAGACGCTTCTTGTGACAGAAGAGAAGATTGCCTTGGTATATTATGGCAGTGTGATGGGGTGGCCCTGCCCCGCACTCAAGCCCAGGGAAACAACCTGGTGCAGGGCGTGGAGAGGGCCCCACCCATGCAGCCCTACTGGTCATGCTCCCAGGGGAGCCAAGGTATAAAAGGCTGCAGGCCTGCTCAGAAGGGGCAGACCGCCGTCGGAGTCGGAGCCAGAGCTAGCGCCCAACCTCCCATGCTGCAGATCCGACCGCCAGAGAGGGAGTCACCAGGCCCGCTGGACCCGCTGCTGCCGGGCTCAACCCCAATGACGGAGCCACCGGCCAACCCCCCGTAACCCCGGTACCGGACCGGCCACCGCAAACCCCGACGCTGACTTGGGAAGTGCCGCCACCGCCACCCGACTCATGCCCACAGGGCCAGGGGGCCATATTTCCCCTAATACAGGGGCAGAGTACTGTGAGACTAGGCCCAAGAGCTCTAAAATATGCCCCGGGCATGGGCACCACCCCGCGAGGGGGAGGGGGAAAGACTCCCGACAGGCAGGTATATAATTATAGCCTTAAGACTAAATCTTGAGCCCTTTTGTTCAGGGCTAAATTGTGCCTTGGTCAATAGTAAAGGGTAGTACAGAGCTGAACTGGTTCAGGACAAGCACCAAGCATTCTGCTTTGACCCAACCTGGTGACTCCTGGAGATCTTGGTGTGTGTGGAGGCTGTGCACTAACGCAAGAAGCCTTTGTGCAACTTTGTCTCCACCCTTCTAAGTTCTATTTACTATGTATGTGGGGTAGAGACCTGATCTGCTTGCCCCTCCATGCTCCCTTTGGGGCATTCTGCTCTAATGGAATAGAGGTAGAGTACCTCTCATGCTTCCTAGACAGCACAGACTCCACATTTCTGCCTGGCCTATATGTGGGCTGCACAAGAGAAAGGGAAATTTTCTTATGTGTAAAAAAGCCAGGTAGAAACAAGCTCCCATACTTAACACAGACAAATCCCTGTTGTATCTTGTGGGAAGCAGGCAATCTATGCAATCAGTGTCCCTCTGCCCATGGTCCCAGAGACATGACTGGTGTCACAGGGAGCAAACATTCTCAACAAAACATTTCAATCATATTTCTTAGCACCAGAAAATATGGAGGATGTCCACATAGAGGCTATGTCTACACTACAGGTTTTTTTCGGAAAAACAGCTGTTTTTCTGAAAAAAACTTCACTTATGTCCACACTGCAATCATGTTCTTTCAAAAAAAATTGAAAGAACAGAGGGGTTTTTCCGACATTGGTAAACCTCTTTCTACGAGGAAGAAGCCTCTTTTCAAAAGAGCTCTTTCGGAAAAAGGCGTGTGTGAACAGGAAAGAGGGAGTTCTTTCGGAAGAAAAGGAAAGAGGAAAAAGCACAGGTGCCCTGATGGACACTCCATCCATAGTAATCACAGCTTCTATGCAAGATAACGTCCATTCAGTGTGGACACTATCTTTCAAAAAAGTAGATTGCTTTTCCGATGTGCTTTTGCTGTGTGGACACTCTCTTTCGGAAGAAGTTTTTTCCAAAGATCTCTTCCAGAAAAGCTTCTTCAGAAAGAAGCCTGCAGTCTAGACATAGCCAGACAGATGTCAGAAAATGAGTATATCTGTGTTCTATTTTTACCTGAGATACAGAGTTTGGAATTAGATCCAAATGTTTCCAAATTTTGGTGTGGGAGGAAAGTCAGGGCTGAATTTCTGTAATCCATTTCTCTCTGATTCACACATAATGTACACTTAATATTCAGACAGTTGTTTGGGCATGGAAAGAATAAATTCAGTCTACCTGGCTATGTCCATTATAAGAAAATCCAACTATCACTTTAAAAACTTTTTAACACTTTAGGAAAAAGCTTCATCAATATTTTGTTGTATTTGCTCACATTTAAGCAAAATCCTTCTCTTATTTTGATATGGAAGTAATACCACCACAAACACTGCAGATTTACACTGAGATAATGGACTGAAGGATTTGGGTCAACATATGAAGTTAGGGACTGAGATCTTTTACAGTTTCCACTTTGATACATTACAAAGCTTATTTGAAACCAAAGTCCCTAATCTCTTGCTCCCCCGCATGCCTTACATGCTCTAAACAGTGATCTAAAAATAAAAAAAATTAATAGATTTTATAATAAACATGACAAAAATGTATCTGATAGCTCTCCATTCTGTGAATTCCAGTATGTGACTGATTAGCACATACAGTACAAATTAGCTCATCACATGGTAATAATAGTTTTCAGCATTGTGCCAGAACTAAAAGAGCTAGACTTGGGATTACCATATTTCTCATCATTTAATAAGGTTTCTAAGCCTGATAAACATCCATCACAGTCCAAGTTAATTTAACACTGAATAGCCCTGTGCTAATAGGCTCAGAGACTTGGTATTTAAAATAATATACATTTGTTAAAAGTTAACACACCAAAGGTTGCTGCATATTAACTGGTATGCTAAAGTCTTAAAAGGGGGAATCTCTACAACTGGTGGTTTTGGGGACAAATGTTTTCTACTTGCAGTACAGTTAAGAGGGAGAGATTAGAACAATAATTAGCTGTCAAAAATATTAACAGATGATATTGCAGTTTCACTTTTTAGCCTGTAGATAGAGTGCAAATTTTAAAGTACCTAAGGTCCTCATTCAGGAAATGGCATAAACATGCTTAACTCCTTTAAATCAGTGGAACTTAACCACCCGCTTAAAGTGAAGCATGTTCATAATTACATCTCTCAATTGCTGCCTGAATACTGAACTTCTGAAGCGAAGAGTGAGGGAGGATTTGATAGCAGCCTCCTGAAGGGAGGTTCCAAAGAGGATGGAGAAAGGCTGTTCTCAGTAGTGACAAATGGCAGAACAAGGAGCAATGGTCTCAGGTTGTGGTGGGAGAGGTCCAGGTTAGATATTAGGAAAAACTATTTCACTAGGAGAGTGGTAAAGCACTGGAATGGGTTACCTAGGGAAGTAGTGGAATCTCCATCCTTAGAGGTGTTTAAGTCTCAGCTTGACAAAGCCCTGGCTGGCTTGATTTACTTGGGATTGGTCCTGCCTAGAGCAGGGAGGCTGGACTTGATGCCCTTCTGAGGTCTCTTCCAGCTCTATGGTTCTATGGTTCTATGATTCTTTGGAATTTAAAATACATGAAAAAAAAAAGAATTGCAATATAAATTAGCTTTTCATATACTAAATATTTACATGGTGATGTAAATTTGAAGCCAATAAAACTTTTTTCTGATTGGATGACTGATTCAAACAACAGCTTCCAAAATTATATATGTCACCATTATATATGTCACTCCCATACCATTTGCAATCAAATTTTTAAAACTTTTGTGCCTAAACTTCAGTGCCTAAAGCTGTATACAAGTAGCTATATCAAAGTGGACTGGATTTTCAGAGTGGCTTTGAATATGCAGCTCCCGTGAATTTCAGTGTGATATGTGGTTCCTCAGCTCTTCTGAGTCTGGCCATTCATATTTGTGTTTCCATGTATAAATTTAGATGCAAAGTGTTAGGCACCCATATTTGAAAATGCTGGTTGTATTATTATTTGGGTTCATCATATAATCAAAACACACACAAGGATTTCTGTTTGTGCAGATTGATTGTTGTGAACTTAGCACTACAGGTTGAACCTCTGTGGTCTTGGATTCTCTGATCCAGAAACATCCATCGTCTGGCAGGACCACAGATGTTGCAGGAACAGAGAGCCACAGGAAGAGGACCCTGGAGCCCAGTGCTGGGGCTGGTAGTGTATCTAGCCTGGGGACAGGACGCTGGCAGTGTGGCATCCAGTGGCTGGGGCCAGACCTGGCAGTGGAGCCCATCCAGTGGAGCCCATCCAGGTGTGTGCAGCTTGCCTGGCAGCCGGGGCTGGGACTGGCCATGCAGGGGCAGACCAGGGCCACAGCCACCAGGCAGGGCATCTAGCAGCCAGGCTGGTAGCCAGGACAGGAACAATACTGGCCAGCAGAGGAGCCAGGTGGGGGAATGAAGCCCAGAGGAGAGCCCATCTATCTGCTGATGGGTCCTGGGAGAGCCCGGAGTCCATCAGCAAAGAGGCTAGACTTGACCTCCCCTGGTCCAGGGGAGGTTCAAAGGGTGCCAGACCAGGAAGGTCCAACCTGTAGTTTAAAAACCTGCTAGACTTCCAGCAAAAGTGTAAACAAGTTTGGTAAACATCATTAAAAATATTCCCCCAGAACAAAATAATATCAAACAGTTACATTAGGAAAACACCTCATTAAGGCTGCCTCTGCCAGTATGGGACTTCCCTACAGCAAGTAGGAACTGTGGCCTTATTGCTGCACTTCATGTCTAGAGGGCTACATTCCATTCTTGGTTCTCCCATTAATCTCTTGTATCTCTGTGGTTAAGTCATATGTTAATCAATATGCTGCCATTTCCCTTCTGTAAAACAGAGATGATAATGCTTTCTTACATTGGAGAATAGCTTTTCTGTATTACAGGGCTTTATAAAGTACTATATATAGATAGATATAGATATTCAATAATATTTCACTTTAGTATATTATATCAGTGCATCATCACTACACTTGAATTAAAACACAAAATGGCTTTCAACCTGGTCTCCTGCTATTCACATTGTTGAGAGCTGGAAGTATTGCAGAGAGAACATTCAGCTCTTGCAGAGAGAGAGCGCGCATAGCTCAACAATGTTTTTCTTACCCATTTGGGAAATGGTAGTGATAGGATCCTTAGCTATTCAGGATTTTCAGGAAGCAAAAGTACAGGGTATGTGCTGGTAAAATGTGGAAAAATGGGAACAATGAAGACTTTTTCTCCTAATTCAGATGATCATATAATGGGTCAGGTTAGCTGGTGTAAACTGGAGTAGCTCAGTTAGCTTCAAAGGAGTTATACCCATTTATATCAAACTAGAAGATTTACCCAGTATTGCTCAGGTTCTTATTTCAATTTGTGTGTTTTTGGGAAATAAAATGAAAATGTATCTGCTTCATTTGAATCACTGCTCTGGAGTGGGACTGAGGATGAGGGGCTCAGTATGCAGGCTGCCCCCAGAGAGAGAGGAATATCCCAACCCTCTCTCACTGTGTAGCCGGTTGGGGCCAGGTATGAAGTGCCTTTCCCCCAGCTGTGCCTGCTGGAGCTGCAGCAGCCACAAAGGAGTGCAAGTCTTTTGGCAGGGGCAGGTCCAGATTCATCTAGACCCTGTATCCCCACCCCAGAGTGAGGAATGCAGCAAACTGTGCATTTTCCCCTCACTCCCTGATGAAGAGCAACAACCAGCAATGTGTCCGTATGAATGGGGGGGGGGGTGCTTCATTCCCCCCCATCCACCCTAAAGGAGGATGAATTGCGATAAGAGAGAGCGATAATTTGGTGGTCCTAGCTCCTACTGTTTAGGAGGAGTTCTTGAACAAATACAGACAAACTCTCAAATATATACAGATTGAACCTCTCTAGTCTGTCACTTCCATCTGATCCAGCAACATTGGTGGTCTGGCATGATTTTAGTTAGCTCTGTCTGTGCACTGAATCAGGCATGGAATTACATATGATGATGTAATTAAAGACTGTCATAATACACATGCACAAGGTGTCAGAATTAATGTTGTAGAGGCACTCTTTTAATTCTGATATTTTCTTAACTTTTGAGTGCTTCATTTTTGGAACTTAAACAACATTGTTTTGATTTGTAATGTAATTTTATTCATGTTCCTAAAATCCTACAAGTGCTTTCTTCTCACACATTTGCCACAAATCACTCCCTTTCCTTCTGTTCTAGTGACTCCATGCTTATAGTGACTGATGGAGACACTTTTGTATACAGAAGAGTTATTGTGTCTTTAAGACAAGTGTGTAATTTATCATATATTAGTTATAACTTACGAGGAGGTGAGAAAAACTTTAATTCATTAAATGAATATGATACTCTCAAATATGTATTATATAGATACAGAACAGAAAAGCTAACTATTGGATGGGTTTGCACACCTTATGTTTGGCAAAATCTGTGGTCCGGCATGATTTTAATTAGCCAGATGTCCACTTATTGTGGGTTTAGTCAAGTTTACTGTGGTCCCATAAAGTTTGTTTACAATTACCAGACCTGTCTTTTATTGTTCTTTGCTGTTGTTTAGCTCTAATTTACCCCATATGTCTTTTAAGAGCCCAGTAGACAGTGGAAGTGTTGGTAATGCTACTCAACAACATTGACCTCCCATGGTCCAGCAAATTCTCTGGTTTGGTCCCGAGAGTGCCAGACTAGAGAGGTTCAACCTGTACTGTGGCTTATAAATTTGGTGGTAACGCTGAAGTCAAAGCCACGAGATTCCACTGATAGGAGACAAGTAGTCAATCTCTCAGTATATCTTATAGGATATCCTGGAAAAGTCAGGGAATGAGAACTTAGTATTTATTTAGGGGGCATTTCAGTGGGAGTTAAGTGTACTGGGCATTTTTAAGGACTATCCTTGATATCAGAGTACCAGGATGAACAGAAATAGGTTTTCCTTGTTTAATATGTAGAAATATTTTTGAACCAGCTTTTGTAAATACAAAAGCTGATCCTGTTCCCACTGAAGTCAATAGAAGTTTTTCTTTTAGTTATAATGGGAAAAGGACTGTGCCCACTGCAAATAAATATGTCACTATCCTTCTATACGTTCACTTTATATTTAAATGGATGGCTGTAATCTTGGTTGATTCTTTCTTGTACTAGCTAGACATTAGTATACACGTTAACATACCCAGTTTCAGTTCTCCAGGTTGTATCCCCTTGCATACTTTTATTCATTTAATTAGTTCTCCGCTCATTCTCGTTATCATGTGGGGTTTTAGTTTATAAAGTAAGAATTCTCTGCTCCATGCCTCTGCTTACCTTCCCTGTTAAGAGTGAGATTAAACCTTTATTTTGTGTCTTCTGTGAATTAGATTGTTGTTGCCGTACAAGGTGAAAAAGAACATAAATAAACAATATAATTTGTGCTTCCTTATTAATATTGTGCCTGAGCTGTGATTTGTCACTCCCTTTGTTGCTGTTAAGTGCAGTGCAGCATCTAATTAGTGGTCATGCTTTCTGATTTCTGTTTTAAAATCTGTTTCTTATTTCTTGGCTTCCAGTTTTTGCTTTAGGGGTATTTTAATGTATGGTATTGTCATTCTGACTCCTGTTTGCTGTGTGAGATGATGCTCTGAGTACATTTCCAAGAGCCCTCTCTGTTCTCCACATTCATGAAATTTTGTAAGGACTCCCAAGTTCATATTACTTTGAATAATATCGCTGATGTGGGTAAATCTTATTGTTTCCTTAGGCAGCGTTAAGCATCATTAATAAAGATATATGGCATCTGATTTGTGAATTTTTTAAAAGGTTGTGTTTTTTAAAGGTAATTTTAGACATTCTGGCTTTTTGTATTCATGAGCGATTAAACATCTGTACAAGCTTTGAGAATATTCTGAGGACACCCCTTCTGCACAGAAAAACATTGCAGAGTCGGGGGTCAGTACCAGTATGACTGGGAAACTGAAAAACGAGCACAGGGTAGAACTACAGGATGTCGGCACTACTCTGGACAAAGGAGAAGAGGTGGTGACATTACATAGAATCAATATTTCAAGATCTTAAACCAAACTCAGCTTTTTTTCCAGCTTCTTTTTAACTTGAAACTATGATTTAGTATAAACTAAGTTTGACTTCTATCACAGGAAAATCTCAGTACTGCCAGGCCCTTGTGATGGTCTTCATTTGTGGGGAGTATTGCCTAGTGATCATAGGCTTAGGCCCTTTGACCCGAAGAGGGTTATTTTGGTAGGGAAGCCTGGACCTTTCCTCTCTACTGGGATCTAGCTCTGTACCTATTGGGGCAACAAAAGGGCCCAACACCCAGCATTGCCTTAAGGCTGCCCTCCCTGGGCCACTTTGTACCACCCTGACATTGTCCACGATTCATCATCTATACAGGAAAACATGAAGTTGGGTCAGACCACTGCTTGGCACTACTTTGTGGCATTGTAACTCTCTCTCTCCTTTGCCTTGGACCTGCAGCCATCTTAATTCCAAATCTCTCCCCTTAAGGGGGTGGTCCATAATCCAAACACAGGGAATAAATACAAATAAACTGGGTTAGTAGGGAAGTCTCTCTCTGAGACCCGGTTGCTAAGGGAGAGATTCTGCCTTACTTCAGTCCTTTCCTCAGGAGCTGCAAGATAAAAGTCCTTTCTCTTCCCTGGCCTACCCACTAGCAAGCTGTTCTGGAGACTTTTAACTTCGGCTCCAGCCTCCTCCATTTCTTGCAATAGTGAGGCAGGGCTGGCTGAACCCAGATCATCTCCTTAACTCCTTGTTGCCCAGTATGCAGTTTATACTCACAGTCCCCCAAAATCATGAGATTGTTTTAATTATCATAAGAATCCTTAAAATAATAAATATTCAGCTCTGTTTTTTACCTCCTTGTTTTTGAATGTTTAGAATGTACATTTTCAAGGTTATTTTTTTCTACCACTACAAGGGCTATTATTTTTTTTAAATTGTTAATATTGTAATCCAAGAGCTGGAGATTTTTAAAAAGCATAATGTGATACTTGTGATAAAATACTGAAGTTGGCAGTGCCACCATATTTTTGTTCTTCCTTGTTTTAATGGCTCATTTATAGAAGGCTGCTTTATGAAAACCCTGTATTCTGTTGGCAGGTATAAAGTGCATAGTTTAATGGGCATCTGCCAAAAATGTTGTACTTAGTGTATGTCAGTTGCCAGAGAACTCACAGGATTCACATCCTACAGCTGTCTCTTTGAAGAAGAGACAATGTCACTTGGGCAGTTCAGGTAGCTGCTTTGATTGTAGTGACACTGAAATCCCCAGTTTCTTTGGTGCATGGACTGAAGGGGTAAGTATTTAGACCAATTTTTAATTGACTGCCTAGAAATAAGCACCTGTATCCATATTTAGGCATTTAAATTAATGTGACCTTATGGTCAGAGACAGTGTGCATCCACAATTCCCAATGGGAGTTGTCCCTGCTCAAAAGCATGGATATTCCAGAGCTTCTAAAAGAAAAGGGACCTAGGATATTTTCACATGGGCAAAACAACATTTTACCCTACCTACGTTCTTAGAAATGGCAAACATTATTTTTAATTTTGGTGGGGGGGAAATCAATAATCAACCTGAGGCAGACACCTGGTGTGGGAAATTTCATCCCAAATGGTAAAAGTTTGGCCAAGTTATTAACCACTGAAAGGAGAGTCTTATGAGAAGTGTCAAATAATCATAATAGGAATGCTACCAGTTCTTCCTTTGACTCAGGATATGGTTATACTACCAAATTTTGTCAACAAAACTTATTTTGACACCCAAAAATTGACAAAAGAAAAATCGCCAGAGTGTGTGTTCACACTTGCTTCCTCTGTTGACAGATCATGTCCACACTGGAGGCACCATCATGACCATGTGAGCAATGCTCTTGGGGTATGAATCCCACAGTGCCATGTTGTGGGAAGGCAGAGCTGATCCCTGTGCATCTTGGGATTCCCGCTCTGTGCTCCCACAGGCTCTTCAGCTGCTGGGAGCGGCATCATGAGTAGATCTGTGAGGTCTCAGATGTCAAAGCAGCACAGTTTCTTCCTCCCCTGACTTCCTGCAGCAGCAGTCTGCCTGTTCCTGTGTTCCTAATACAAGGCAGAACTAGATCAGACCAATTGTTTGCTCTTTGTTTGTTCCCCAAATGGAGCATCTCACACAGCTGACAGACACTTTTCTGAGCTTTGAAAGGGAAAGGGTGCATGCCTGCAGGGCAGCAGAAATCAAAGTTGAGCAGAGCCATCATGGCAGGCATTGTGAAATAATGGCAGAAGCCAGTTCTGTGGACCAAAAAAAACCAAAAAAACAAAAAACACCAGACTCTACACTGGTTCTTTGTGGACAATAAAAGGAGGGGGAAAGAAAAAAGTCTCTCCTGGGGGGGGGAGTTTTTGTTACTGAAACTGGGCATTTTTCCTGACAAAAGTCCCATTGCAATGTTTATGCTCTCACTGTTTTGTCGCCAAAAGGCAGGTTTTGACAACAAAACTTCATAGTGTAGACTACAGCTAATTTTCCCTCCACTGGATTCATAGATTCCAAGGCTGGAAGGAACCCCTGTGATCAGACTGACATCTATGGCACAGGCCATAGAACTCCCCTCCCCCACCAAAAAAATCCTTAGTAAACATCCAATCTTGATCTAAAAAATTGTCAGTGATAGAAAATCCACCCCTGGCAAATTGTTTCAATAGTTATTTATCCTCACAGATAATATCTCTGAAAATTAGACAGAACTTGCCTCTCCCACTGACTTCAACTGAAGTCATGGATGTTGAGCACCACTAAAAATCAGGAGCTTTCGAGTTTCCTTATCCTCTAATCATAACTCCGGTCATCTGAAGTGGGCTGTGCCCACGAAAGCTCATGATACCATCTACATGTTTTGTTAATCTATGAAGTGCTACCAGACCATTTACTAAAAATCAGAGCTGTGATACATCATAAAACGGTAAGATCATACAAGAGATCCCTATCTGATTTCCTGTTGAAGTTTGTTGGTCTCTGCATGGAAAGGTATATATCCTTTTGCAAGGGTTAGTGATAGTAAATCAGAAGACAAAATTAGAGTCAAACTTACTTGTAATTAATTATCACTTGAACACAATTTTTTCTTCTGTATACTGGAAAAAAATCAATTATTAAATTTGTCCATGGTCACTTTGAATCCATAATTTCATTCTAATACATGAGCATTTGAATAATCCATTTAGTCACTGTTGTTACATATTAATTCACTATTTTGTCAGACCTTAGGCAGCTATCACATTAGAGACATTTTAAACACTGTTTTCATTAATGATTATTCTGTGTCATCCTGCAGTGTATGTAAATGAAGGTTTGTATGAATTTGTCAGAATTATTTTAACTCTATTCCATTTGTCAGGCATAGCGGGTTCTTATCTGGCTCATTGTTTTGAGAAAGCCTTTCTACACTTGTCTCTTTAATTTCATTTTGCATGGAAGTCTAGTGGCTTCTGCACTAAGGCCTGAATTTCCTACATGGGGTTTTATTTACTTTCAAACTGGTATCTGCTTATAAAACTGCATTTTAAGATATGGGGGTGTATCACATTATATGCCATTATATCTGACCTATATCTCAGTGAGATGCTACTGAGACTCTGTAAGTGGATAAAACAATTTATGACAATTTTTTTAAAAAGTATAAATGTATTGGTCAGCTTTATGGACACATTTTCTTTCTTGACAGTTTGTGCAAAAAGCAGAGTTAATTATAAGGGTGTCCAGCTCTGTGGGCTGCTTTACTTTGGCTTATATGGCTACAAGATAGAAAAATATTACTTATGACAGAATGGCTGATGCCTGCAGCTACATCAAAATGCTGAAAGGTGTTATACAATAAAACACAAGATCATGTTTATAAGCAGCTGACTTGAACTGAACATAGAAAGCATTACATAACAATATTCAGTCCGTGGCGCCTGAACTGCATGTGGCTCTTCAGTACTGCTTCTTGCTCTTTTCAGGGATTAGATTGAAGTGATAGTTTTTTCATTTGCAAACCCCTTACAAATTTGCAAATGGAGGTGCAGACATCTTTGTAAATTGTAGACATGGTCTGCAGTCTGCTGGTTGTAAAGTACTATTCTATGGTAAAAACAACCTTTCATGGACCCCTTACACCAGGAGTGGGCAAGACCACCTCCGTGGGCTGGATCCAGCCTGCCAAGCCAGTTGATCCAGCCCTCAGCTGCCCTGTTGCTCCCTTGCCCCCAGGTCAATTGAGACTTGGGGACAGGGGAGCATGTGAAGTCCCCTCCCGCTGCCATGGGCGCACTGCACCTAGAGGGAACCACCAGCTGTTCAAAACATTTGGCAGCTCTCTCTAGGTGCCTGGGGGTGAGAGGAAAAGACTTCACATGCTCCCCCACCCCCAAGCCAATCAGGGTCTGTGGGTGAGGGAGCACGGGAAATCTTCTGGCCCCGCCCCTTCTGCCCAAGGCCCCACTGCCTGTGAACACTTCAGAAATTTGTGACGTGTCCCCCTTTCAAAAATTATTGCCCATCCTTGCCTCAGACATAGTGTGCAGTGCCTTAAATTACAGGCTGAAAACTACTAAATTAAAGCATTGCACTGTATCCTCTTATGAGACAGGTAGATAACTGTGGGTGATAATGGCATTGATAGGTTAGACTTCTTGCAACTGGATGCCAGAATTCAAATACCACAGCTTTTCTTTCATACTTTTACACCTTTACAACTCTGTTAACTTAAATGAAGTTGTTCTTCTTTTCACGAATGTTAAGGGTACATCCATACAGCAGTTGGGAGGCATCATAGAGGCACACACACTAGCTTTGATGGAGTAAGTACAGTAAAACTAGAAGTGTAGCCAAAGGGGTGTGAATGGTGTAAGGAGCTAGTCATATAAGCCAATAGCTGATTCCCATGCAGAATTGTATTCAGGGTAGCTGGTTACTCCTTCTGCTTGTCTGTGGCCACACTGCTAGTGTTAGTGCACTAGCTAGATCAAAGCTAGCATCTATGCCCACTGGAACTGGCAATTCCATCTTCCAGTTGCAGGGTAGATGTACTCTCAATGAGCCGAACTAAGCCCCTCGCTGTATTCTTCAATGGGAAGCAGGAGATAGCAAAAAGAAGACTATAGAAAACCAGAGGCAAGCAACAAAAGCTGTAACAAGAGCAGTGTTTGTATATGTAACCTCCCGCAGCTTGTTCAGTTCTTGGCCTGTCTGATGAGACGACCAGTAAAAGTGTTGATTTGTGATGGTAATCAGTAGCTGCCTAGAATGTTTTAGTCATCACCAACCTGGACAAGCTCCACTCAATCAAGCCATAGTGACAGAGTCTATATTTGATTATCATTCCCATACACTATCCTGTCCCTACTGAAACTGTACCTTCAAACTGCAGGATAGTTGTGCAGGATGATTTTAACAAAAGCTACTTTGTGACTCCACTTAGTTTGACATAATGGATTTATAGCTGTTATTAGTGGAATTAACAAGACAAAACCTGACTTTTCTATGTGTGTGTGTTAATACAATCAAAGCATTGAGTTAATACTAATGGATTAGTTCAAAGAGAAGCTTTATGGATTGGGTCAAAACCAAAGTGCCTCTAGTGTACCGTTCCATTAAGGGACTCTTTTCTTAACCCTACAACATCATATATAAAGATAATTACTGGCAAAAAACACCACAGATTTTCTTTCTTCAATACTACTTGCTTTCTGGCTAATCCCAAAATTATATGGACTCCAAAGAAATGACTTCACTGTAGAGCAGCTACTTAAGGTGTTGAAGGTAATGCTTCTGCATTTCAAAAATAAAGCTAAATATACCTTTTTGATTTATCTGTAGTGGGAGGTTTGCAAAATCCCTTTAGCTATGCTAAAAACAACCCACCAACTATAGCCCTCCCAGATATGTGCTAGTGATAATAATACAAGTCTATGCTAGCTGTGCTACAAACACAATGGGATCCATTGTTTCACTTAGAGGCATAACACAAATACACAATACATATAATAAATGTAATGCTGTTATAACAGGGCATTTCCCCTTCTCCTGTCGTCTTCTGTGCACATTGTTCACAAGGAGATTGCTTGTAAACATCAAGTGTGGTCTGTTTACAGCATTTCTCCATCACCTCCAGAATTGTGCAGCATCTTAGCTACCATAACATATAATTCCTCAGCCCCTTGCACAAAGGAGAGGATAAGCAAGAGATTTCTCCTTCCAAGAGCTTTCTTGGCTTTGGCTTTGCCTCTGGCTCTGCCTTTTCTTGCCTTCCCTTTGCCTCCTTCCCAGTTCATTCTTGTATTGTCATTTTCCTGTCCCTAAGAGAATGGGCAAATTAGCACTTTAACTCTCTCTCCACGCCATACTAATATGTCAATTAGGCACAACTTTGCCTGTCAGATTGACTCTAAGGCGATTTAATTGGTGATAAAGTGATCAGAGTGCTGATATAGCTGAGATCAGAATCACACTCTGCAATTAGGCTCCAACTTATAAGAGACAGAAGAAGCAAAGTGTGGTTAGGTGTGATTGTTTTTTTTTTTTGTTTTGTTTTTTATTTTTTGTTTTGTTTTGTAAGGATCAGGCCTGGAAAGGCAGAACTGTACTTTTGTAAAGGTTTTGTCTTTTTTTTGTCAGACGGGCCACTACTTAGATTTATAGGAAAACAATTAAATGAACCAGATATATAAGGGGGAAAGTGAAAGCAAAAAACGAATACAGGTTGACCTCTAAAATCCAGGACTCTGGTCTGGCAGGACCATGGATATTGCTGGACCAGAGAGCCCCGGCTGGCCAGATATAGAAGTGTAGCCCAGGCGGGAGTGGAGGTGGGAAGTGCAGGTGCGGTGGGCAGCACAGCCCCAGACAGGGCTGACTGTGGGGATCACAGCCCTGGACAGAGTGGAGTCAATGGGGCCAGAGCCTGGCCGTGTAGCCCAGGCCAGTGTTGTGGGGGATGCAGCCAGGGCTGGAGGCAGTGGGATGGCCCCTGTCTGGGACTGGTGCAGTGGGGGAGGGGGACCCTGGATGCAACAGGGTTGACAGTATGGAGCAGAACCCTATAGCCAGGTAGGGAACCTTGACTTCCCCTTGTCCAGTAAATTCTGTGGTTAGGGACCACTCAGATCACAAGGGTGCTGGACAAGGGAGGTTCAACCCATACAATCATTAGAAATTGGCACCAACATGACTTGAAAAATGTCTCTCTATTTTATAACTTCAGTAAAGTAAGATTTTTCCTCCTAATGCCAATTCATCCATATCAAAATAATTATTAACATCTGGACTTTGTCTTTTCACAAGAGAATGCTTGTACATTCAGACATTTGTTGCTTTAATAATCCTCAATTTACTGAATATAAAATAGCCTTCTGCTTTAATGTTGCAAAACTCAGATTTTTGCTCTGGCAATCTGCTGATGCTTAAGTTCATTTGGCTAAATTGTAAAGCAAATGTTTCCTCTTTCTCTTAACAAGGGTTGCTTGGATTATTTGTAATTAGATGGTCAGCCACAGAACTTTAAAAACATGGTATGTTTAAAAAGTAAGTATGTTATTACTTCCCTTCTGACTGGGACATATTTCTTTATGCATGTAGGGTATTTTTTATTAAGAATGCTTTGGGGTAGAGGGGAGTTACAAAAGCACAAATAGTAGAGAAGTATCTAACTTCCACTGACACTCAAAGAGGGTTGGGCACAACTCTTTGATAATCCTCAAAACAAGTTTCCTTCTTGATTTGAAGGCCAGCTTTTGTCTAGAATTCAAGGTATCAACAAGAATATAGCAATGCAATAAAACCTGCACATCAAAATCACCTCCAATGTCCTCTTCTGATTTCACCCATCTCCTAGACCTCTACTATCCAAGGAGAAAAAATGGGCCAACCAATTATGTGCTGAAGGTTAACCAGAGCTGGGTCCCAGAAGGCAGGGTCTCAGGCAGAAGTGATGAGGCTAGCGGCAGGCAGCCCTCAGCACCACCTGGATTATACCACATAGGGTTCCAGAAGTAATTTTTTATTTTCATTGCAACAAGCAAGGTGAAAATTTGGTTAGAAAAAATAACCATCTTGGCTTTGGGGTTTTACTATATTTCCATGGCTCTCTTCCCTTTTTACCATGATCCATGATATATTAAAAAAAAACCCACGACTTTTCCCCAGAATTGCCAAGACAACTTTTCAGCCCTGCTAATTGGGTAGAGCTGGATGATTGACACTACTGCTTCTCCTGTGTCACTTTTCTCTTTCTGAGGGATCCAGCCCCTATGCAGGAAAAGCTCTTTAACACATTGGCAGAACATAGGCTTTGCTTACATTCATCTTTCCTGATATTTTTGTTTTCTTTCTGCTTCCCTGCTCTTTCTATTCTGTGACATTTTAACACACCTCCAAAGAAAGAGAAACTTCCAAAAGTCAAGCAGGCTACAAGCATACTGAATGCAAACAAAAGGGGGAGAGCTCTAAAAGTTACTCTTCTCCATAGCACTATGACAAGAAGAATTTAAAAGTGCAAGTGCTTATAATGATTATAATGGCTGTTATCTAAAGTCCCAATCCAGCTAACTCTTATGTCCATGCTTAACTTTACTTAAAACATTGTAGCAGTAGTAAAAAGGAAGCATAAGTGTTTGTAGGAGCAGGGCCTAAACATTTCCTTTTGATTTCACATCAACCAGCAGACCCTGGGAGTACATCTGTCCTCTTTAAACCAACAATAGAACACCACTTGTCATCACCTATAGCCCCCAACTTAAACCCCTCCAACACATTATCAATAACCTACAACCTATACTGGAACAGGATATTACACTCCGAGAGGCTCTGGGGGACAGACCCATAGTCTCCTATAGACAACCACCTAACCTCAGGAAGATTCTAATCAACAACCACAGGACATACCACATTAATACCAACCCTGGAACTTTCCCTTGCAACAAACCCCATTGCCAACTTTGTCCACATATTTACTCTGGTGACACCATCACTGGACCTAACCATGTCAGTTATATGATCAAGAACACATATTCCTGTTCATCCAGAAATATAATTTATGCCATCATGTGCCAACAGTGTCCTTCTGCTATGTATATTGGACAGACATCTCCGACACTTCGCCAAAGAATTAATGCCCACAAATCAGACATCTTCACAAGGAAAAACCAGTTGTTTTTCATTTCAGCCTACCTGGACATAGTCTTAATGATCTTACTACATGCATCTTACTTCAAAGAGACTTTAACACCAGATTACAGAGGGAAACTTCAGAACTTTCTTTCATGCTTAAATTTGACACTTTATGAATGGGCCTTAACAAAGATGCTAATTACCTTAACCATTACAAAGATAGCTTCCCACTTATCACCCCTGATTAGCCATTCATTGACTCAAATAGCTATTCCGTCCCTCCCTCCCCCTCACCCCACCTTCTGTACTAAATCTGATTTGTCAGTTTAATAATGTGTTCACTTTTTTTCATTGTATTCCTTTGGTATATATGGTCATGCCAATTCTCTTCCAGAATATGATCTGAGGAAGTGGGTCTGCCCCACGAAAGGTCATCACCTATTAAACCATCTTGTTAGTCTTTAAAGTGCTACATAGTTTTTCCTTTTGTTTTAGCAAGATCAGACTAACACGGCTACCTCTCTATTACTGTCACCTTTGATAACATCCCAAAAGTGCATTGTCATTCTGCAAACTACTCAAATACTTTTTCATTTTATTTTAAAAAGATAGCTTGTGCAAGCAGCATGTGCTGTAGTTATAAATAAATTCCAGCTTCCATTCCAAGATAGGATTGAGAAAGTTCTAAGCAACTGAAGACTATTTTCTTAGACTGAAACTTTCCATGCAAAGTTTTAGCCAAACGGAGTCAGTTATTTCTGACAGTATTTTCCCCACATTTGCTCCGACTATAAATTTTGAGCTCATATAATTTAAAAACTGCTAGAGTGTTAAAACTAGGTTTCATTTCTATCTGGGATTCCAATCTAAATTGTTTTAGTTATGAGGATTTAAAATGAACTGACTTCATACATGTTCAGTTGAATTTCTTTCTTCTTTCTCTGTGACACTGCATTTGCTAAATTTAAATATTCAGAACTTAAAGTTACTGATTTGTTTTCAAATATAATTCAGGGGTTTTTTTTCAGTGTGAGATTTACTAACTTATATATAATATAAAGTTTAAACACAACAAATGGTCTGGTAGCACTTTATAGACTATGTTTTGTTAGTCTATAAAGTGCTACCAGACCATTTGTTGTTTTTTAAGTTTATCCTGTACAGACTAACTCAGCTACCCCCTGAAGCTTCTATATATAGTATATATATAATAATTTTAAACTGTTCAGAAATGTATTGGGTTGCATAGCTCACACATTTAACCTATGTGTATTCTACAAATTATGTCTGTATAATTTCTGTCTCACAAGTGTGAATAATTCACACATTTGAGCAACGTAAGTTACACCTACCTAAGCACCAGTGTAGGCAGTGCTATGTTGGCAAGAGAGCTTCTCCTATCAACAAAGATATCACTTCTCATGGAAGCAGGAGTTATTAAGCTGACTGACACAGTTATTTCCCGCCACTTTACAGCATCTTCAGCAGAAGCTCTACCGCAGCTCAGTTACATGAGTGCAATTGTAAATTATATGGATATAGCCTACATAAGGACAAGAAGTGGTTAACAACTGACTTCAAAGGTAGACACATAAAAAGTGCCTAGCCTTCCCCAGAGAAATTGCTTAGCCTGCAATCTGGAAGAAAGGATCCCCATTTGATATTTTAGGATAAATATCTAAACATGAAGGGGCAGTATTGTAGAGTTTGAGCAAAGAAGGAAGGACTTGTTTTTGTTGTTTTTTTGTTTTTTAGTATACAAAAGAGAGTCTCAATCCAAGTTCTGACTAGAAATCATGAAGAATCTGCAAAATTGACTGTATTGTTGGCCTTGTCTTCGTGACAGAAGAAAAGGTTTGTGCTCTTAAGTTCATTAAGATTTCACCCTAAGTTAGTTAAGACAAGACAATTTTATGGTTTTTATATGAGTTAGCTGGTTATGTTTAAAGACTGATCTCCCACATAATACTTGCTTAGTGTTTAAAGATTGAATACTTTCCTACACACTTTTTAAAAAGGGAGAAACCCTTTTCTATGGACATTCGTTACTGTATTTATAATCTTCATAGAAATGAATTATCCTTCTCAGATGTCAGATACTTGCAAATCAGCACTAACTTCTCTTACATTACCACACCAAGCATTCATTTGCTATTTAATCGATGTTCTTTACATTAGGAATTTTCCACTCTAGGAAGCAAGTCTGCATTTGTATCTTCTGTGCTCTAATGCTTCACCCAGTGGTCATGCAGTTTTATCACAACAGTACATTTCTCTAAAATTTTCCTTTCTTACTGTTTATGATGATTCTATCAACGTTGCTGCAATTATCGCAAATTGTTCATATTGTTGAGCTCACCTTCTAACAATGCCTAGGCTGCATGGCCTTTTGATGTGAACAGATTTGGGGCTATTTAAGTACATAAAAATAATCAATGCTGATGGAAAATGGACAGTGAAAGAACAATTTTCAAATTTTATATATGCACAGTGTGTAATAGTACAGGGATGTATAACTTTCATTAAGAAGTAATGTTATTGTTATACAATGTAAGCAGAGAAAATTTTTAAGCAAATTGCTACCTCAATCCTTTCTGGCCCATTGATTTTACTGTAGTAGTAGCTTAAATAAGTTTTGCTTTTTAACTAGAGTGAAGTTCAATCTACTAAAACTGGACCCAGAATGAAACTCATAATAGCTAAAGATCTAAGGTATTTAGATCTGGGGTTGCGGTTTAGTCCATTACACAAAGGGGTCATTTGTAAAATTTGGATCCATTATTAATCCCCTTTTCCTTTGCCCAAAATGCGACAGTTTTCTTAGCGAGTTAAAAATGAACTACAGTCCTTCAATTGTCTCATAGGCCTCAGATATTACTACATCCGTATGTTACAGTGTTCTAGGAAATATAATTAATGTACAGTAGATTATAAGAAAAGCATTGAGAAACATTATTAAGGGCATTTAGATCTGGCTGAGTTCTCTTCACTATATAACATGTCTATGCACAATTGCCTTGCACCATTGCTCCCTAAGCATTAGTTATGAACCTCCCCTTAAAATTAGAGCCATTCAGAACCATTTAGATCTCTTTGACAATCAGATTTTTTTTAATGCCCCTGCTTGCTCTGTTGGGCCTATTGCATCCTGTGCCACACCGTGTCTGGCTGGCCCTATAGCTGCCCAGAAAAGTATTTAATACAATTCCAGGCTCCAGCTCCAATCAGTTTTGTGGTGTGATACAGAGGAAACATTCCCTACCAATTGCTGAGTATTGTAATAAATGCCACCCCCGAGGGAAAAATCAATATACAAAGCTTAGCCTTGTGTTCAAAAATGCAAAGTACAGCTCTGGGAAAGGTTACATAAAATCATAAATACAAAAGTCTACTTTAAAAATCTCTATGTATCCACCATCCTATTTGCATAACAATTGTTCTTTAAAGAGCTTCCATTAGTAATCAGTATTTTGTTGCACTTGTTCATTGTGATGTCTACACAAGCACAACCATGTTCTGCCCTTTTGCGTGGATCCAGTGCAGGATTTCCACAATTCCCAGACATTCACTCTGAAGAACCACTTTTCCCCCAGCCTTCCTACTTAGATGAAAACAACCTATGCTATATGAGATCTGTGAGTACGTTTCTTTCTGCCCATGACCATCACGCCACAAAATCCCCCACTCCGCCCTATAGCCTAGGGATGTCTATGAGATGCACTTGAGCAAAGACTTGAGATCACCGGTCTCCTATTTTACAGTGCACAAAAGACTAACCACATCCCTCGTAAATCCATTGGAGTTATCCTGCCAGCTATAATGATATTAGATGTTTGCCTGAAATTCCCAGCTGCTGGACACAAGCGATTACATGAAAGTCTTATTCTTGGTTTTGGCTTTAAGTATAGTAGCCCTCATGACTGCAGAGAATAGCCTGAAGATGTGATCCAAGTATATCCTGGAAGATCAAGAAAGAAAGAGAACCCCAAAATCATTATATTTAAACCTTTATGGTGTAGTTTTTAATATACTCTCTTGCAGTTTTAGGCCTGACTCCTGATTTTTGAATGTTTGGGGTGGGCAATGCTCCATCAGGAATTATCTTCATTGCTAAATTTACTGCATTTAGGGTGAATTGCAGCCTGGGGTGGAAGTTTGGTTCTAGGGTCTTCACATCCCTTATTGCACTTGTGTTGGGTGTGGCAATAAGACTTTTGAGGAAGACTTGCTGCATGAGTGGGGCTTTGTCTCTGCTCCATGTAGGTGAGAGTCCCAGGGAAAGGACTGATGAGCTGTTTGGAGGTAGGTTGGAGTAGGGAGGCCCTCGGGATCATTTACTACAGTACTGTGAGTCAGAGATCTAATTTAAAAAAGACTGAAATAGCAGCTGCATAGGTGTTCATTTTCTGCTGGCCCCCTGAGTGGAGAGAAGGTTGAATTCCTTTGCCTCGCCCATTGTGTTGGTACTTGCACAAAATCACATGATTGTGGCTTTATGTGAGTATGCAGGGGAAGTGACTTTAACCCTTACTAATGAGGTTTTATTTGAAACAATTCCCTACATCTGTTGTAGTAGAAGAAGGATCAGTCTAGTGAAGGCATTTAGATAAAATATTTATTTCTTGAGATTTATTCTGGTGCACACTTGTGTATTTTATGGCTGATTATAACAAAGATACAGTAAATATTTAAATGTCAAAAAAATTTTATATAAACTACATTATGTAGTAAAAGTACAAGTATGTGGCACAGTTGGCAGTATGGGCTTATAGCACTAAAAGTAATTATATAATTAATAATTATAAAAATAATTGTTTTTACAAAGATCTTTGCCTTGTACTTGGTTCAGAAGGTCACACTGTTTGTGACAAGTCAATTCCTACATGTTCCTTCGAAGTGGTGGGTTTTACTTCAGATGTGAAGTATTTCAGTACAGCTGCAATAATGAGAAAGCATCTAGACTCTTAGTGGGAATCTTCCCTTTAAAATATTCCTTACATTGAGGAGGTAGAACCATAAAATTGTTTAGAAACACTGCTTACACATTTTCTGGAAAAGCAAAATCACACCTATCCATTTATAATATCTTTTCTACAGCATGAGGCTCTTCATTAGTAAAATGGTAGCTGTGAAGATGGAGAAACATGACAAGATATAATATTCACATCTTACCAGGAAATTTGATTGAATCCTTCAGTTACTGCGCTAGGAGTTGCTTTGATTTAGTGAACTCAAAACTATTCTCCATGACTTCCATCTTTTGGCAAAAATATCTCCATTGGTGGGGAAAAAAACGGTCACTAGAGTTTGAAGGTAATTTAAGGCGAAAAACAAATTTGACTGCTGTGATATGAGGTGGACTTTAACTTTGCTTATACTCAGAGTTATTTTTTCCTTTCTATACTTTTTTCTTGATTATACAACTAAATACCTATTAGTATGAGACAAACTTGGTTCTCATGTACTCTATGCTTTAATGTGGGTGCATATTTTCATGGCATCATTTGTGACTGGACAAAAAGTTTAATATTTCCAGAATATATAGATAAGGAAAGTGATATCTGTCCAGATGCGGTACAAGGAATTCAGAACTGGAAAGGACCAAAGTCTAGTTTCTGAAGATATTTTCAAAAAGTAGTGTTCAGAGATCTTTGCAAACATTCCACAGCATGCCATTTTTTTAAAAAATCTATGTTGGGTGATTGGGGTGGGGGAAGAGCCAGGCAATTCCAAGCAGTTAACAGATGTGGAGTTTTAAAGAAGCGAATATTTGAAACACTGACCGGAGGAAAAAAAAAAAGCAATAGTAGTTCCTTTTGGAGTAGATATCAACAATGTCCAGTCCTTCAGGCAGTCACTAGGTGAAAATACAGTGGATGTTCATATAATTCATTTGGCTCTGATGTCATTTCATTACAGCTTACTTATTTATGATATCTGACGATTTGGCCCAGGGGTCTTATTTCTATTGGGTTGTGAGTACTTTAGAAAATATGACAAGTTTTGAAGTAATTTCCCCAAAACACGTTTAAAAAAAATCAAAATCAGTTTTTAAAATGAAAGCTTCTGAATTTGCTATATCAGCCTCAGTAGTGTAAGCACCAACTTCCTTTGAGGAGTGACAACTTTCCATAGAACTGTTGTGCTACACATACTACACGTTGTCTGAAAAAGATAATGCACTTTTTAAAATATGCTCAACTGGCTTTTCTGAATTTTTATTTTAGAGGAGCTAATGCAAATAAAAAGAAGGGTGAGAGAAAGAACAGAGCAAAGTTAGCAGGTGCTTGGATTTCTCATGACTTTAGGAAATTGAGATGCTGGCTATTAGCTTTTAGACAGAGTTGCAGGTAACTCATTTTTGAGCTAATTACAATAATAAAAAAGGGTAACAATTTGACCAAATTTGCAAGAGAGGGGGAACTTCTGTGTTTGTTTTTATGGTTAGGTCTAGTCCAGCAGGCCTGCTCTACAATCTTACACAGTAAAAACCTGGTGAATATTTGATAGGTTCTTGTAGTGAGAGAAATAAAAACACTGCTCAAGAGATGGAAAAGTTACTGAGATCAAGCAAGGAGTTGAGTAATGGACTTCAGGTGCAGATTCACATCTGAATCCAAACTGTGCCAATTTTTCAGGATATTCAGTTTCAGCCAGTTATTAGGATCCAGCAAGGAAGAGGGAATGGTAAGAGGGGGAGGAAGAGAGATATCTGATCCGGTATTCTGTTACCACCTGATCTCCATTGAACTAAAACTTTATTACTATAATCCCAGAGCCAAAAAACTTAGGTCATTATTTCTCATTCTAAATAGCTTTTCTATCCTCTATCCCAAGAATGATCTTTTGCACATCTATTGCTTGAAGGACCAGGCTATATTTTTGCTATACTTTAACATACTGTTTTCTATTTATTTTATGTTTCTTTTGTGTGTGTTATACCAGCCATGTTAGATACTGGACGCATGATATATCTGGGTGCATGCTAAGTACCTGCCCCCTTTTTGTTTTAAATTATTGTTCTGTATAATTTTCCCATTACACTAATATCAAATTATTTTGGATTACTCAGTGATGTTTCAGTTGATCAACAAAAAATCCAAAAAGCTTGAAAATACATATACTAATTGGAGAAGAAAACAATAATGGAAAAGTTACCTTTCATAGACCTTCTCTACACTAAGGGGTGCGTCTACACAGCACCCTAAACTCAAAATATCTTAGGGCTTATCTAGACTACGCGGCACAGTTGAAAGAGGAATTTGACAGGAATTTGCATGTCTTCTTCCGATCACACTTTCAAAAGCAGAGCTTTCGAAAGTGAAAGTAGTTTAGACACAGCTTTTTCAGCAAACCTCATTGAGGTTTACGTGGCTTTTCAATAAAGGGGGGGTCGCTGAAAAAGCCACATCTAAACTACTTTCTCTTTTGAAAGCTCTGTTTTCGAAAGTGCGATCGGAAGATATGCAAATTCCTGTGGAATTTGCATATCCTCTTTCAACTGTTCCGCGTAGTCTAGATAAGCCCTTATTTTGAAATTTGGTGCATCTACACAGCACCAAATTTCAAAATAATGTGCTATTTCAAGCCATCCCTTATTCCTCATGCAACGAGGTTTACTGGGATGGCAAAATAGCGCACCTGTTAATTCAAAAAATATTTCAAAATAATGGGCAGCTTGTGTAGACACTGGGCAGCTATTTTGGGATACCTCTGGTATCCCAAAATAGCTGTGCAGTTTAGACGGACCCCGGGTTACTTAGGTAAAATTTATGCCTCTCACCTGTGTGAATAATTGATGCTCCTGTACAACATAAATTATACTAACCTATGCTCCAGGGCAAACAGCACTATGTCAGTGGGGGAGCTTTTCCCACTGATATATGTATTGACTCTCATGGCACCAGGAGTTAGGCTGACAGGAGAGCTCTCTTCCTTCATCTTAGAGGTCTCCTCATCACAAGCTTTATAGTGCCACAGATGCATGAGAGCAGTTGTGCTGCTGTAAGTGCTGTAGTATAGATGTAGCCTTAGTTACCAAGTGACAAATTGGAATATAAATGACACCCTTATGTTCAATTTATATCAACTCTCTTAAGGTACGTTTACACTAGCCCCCTAGTTCAAATTAGGGAGGCTAATGAGGGCAACCTAAATTGCTATTGAAGCGCGAGATTTAAATATCCCATGCTTGATTAGCATATTCCCAGCTGGTCGCCATTTTGGAAACTGACTAGCCCGAAGTAACTGCCCGCGTCTACACGCGGCAGAGAAGCGCAATTCCGAGATAAACCCCTTAGTTCGAATTAACAGTTAAACCTCATTCCAAACCTCGAACTAAGGGGTTTATCTCGGAATCGCGCTTCTCTGCTATGTGTAGACGCAGGCAGTTACTTTGGGCTAGTCAGTTTCCAAAATGGTGACCAGCCGGGAATATGCTAATCAAGCACGGGATATTTAAATCCCGCACTTCATTAGCAATTTCAGTCACCCTCATTAGCCTCCCTAGTTTGAACTAGGGGGCTAGTGTAGACGTACCCTTAGAAGTTAACTTTAAGGGGGCTTACTCACCCATATAGACTTTATAGAAAATCCTCCTGGACCAGAATTATTCCATTTCTAGGTCTCCATTTTTTGAAAATAACAGCAGGAAGGAAGTGGTCTCTGGAAGGCAGCCTGGGGTCTAAAATGTTAACCCTGTTCTAAAGGCCAAACACTGGAACCTGACAAACAAAGTAGACCTCAGTGGTGAGGGACAAATCTTGTTCAAGGTAATACCCAGCTTGATTATCCACTGGGCACAAAGGAGCAGGATTACTGGCAGCAACATGGCAGCCATGGGCTGGGACAAGACAAGCTGAGAAATGAGGGCCCATTTAAACCAGGCTTTTCCCCAGCTAGAGAGAAACCAGGAAGGAGGCAGGCTCTGCAGAATCTCCCCTGAAAGTTCTCAGCCCAGTGAACTTACCATTGTTTAGTTTTGCTTTTTTAATGGCTTTGAGGAAAAACACTGAGGAGGATTTGAACCAATTTCTATGGATGTATTCTGGGGCTACCTTTTTGACAAGATGAACTCAAGTATTTGTCAGAGTGAGGTTATAATATATATGTGAAAAATTGGAGGAAAGTCAAAACTGATTGGATCTATGTTGTTGAATTCAAGGAAGTAGTTCTGACAAAACAAACAGCTGTTCATTAACCTAGCACAAAAATTAGAAATGGAAAAAAATCTCTTAAATTCTTTAGTCCAGTGCTCCACCCCTGCCAATGAGGATTGCTCTCTGGTGTAAATTCTCCACTCCTTTGTCCAGACGATATTGTACATTACTGAAGTAATGGGATTTCCATTACTTCCCTAGGGAGAAGTTTCCATCACATCTTATAGATCTCACCATTGGGAAATTTTACAGAATGTTCTTTCAATCAGTTTAATCCCATTATGAATGTGTGCCCTATTGAACTACTCTAAACATATCCCCTCTTTTGATGGAGCTTCTAATTTCCAAATACTTGTGGACAGTTACAATGGCACTCGCTCTCCTCACATAGTCATCATTTGGCCAAGTTATTGTTCGTTTTATTTTTTTCATTAGTCACTCTCTCCAATCATTTTTTATTGCTTTTTTCTGAACTGATGTCAATTTGTTAATGTTCTCTTGTTGGAGTCTAGTCAGATTGTACAGTACACATTTCTATTTTCTTTCCCACTGTGTGTGTCTGTCTCATTTTGCCTTAATGGAAAGAGGATCAGATTTCAATGACAACTACCTCTCCAGATCATCTGAATTTAACTTGTTCACTTTTTCACTAAAAAGGACAGTTATGAAGATCTTTAATACCATTCTACAACCTCTAAAGCTGAGGTTTCCCTTTCAAAAGACTGTGTACATCTTAAGGGGATAAAAGATATTGTTACAATGAAAACTATATTTAATATTTGGCACTTCAAATGTTTTGTCTATTTAATGTTTTAACAGCAAACAATGGTCTTACTAATACTTTATTTCTTGCTGAGATGGTCTACTACTCAAGATCCATAAACCTGGAAATTCTGGATGGCCTATCATCTCAGGCACTGGCACTACTACAGCAGGACTGTCTGGCTATTTAGAAGCTCTCCTCAGGCCCTATGCTACCAACACACACAGCTATCTTCAAGAAACCACTGACTTCCTGAGGAAATGAAAATCCATTGGTGATAGTCTACAAAATACCATCCGAGGCACTATAGATGTAGAAGCTCTCTACACCAACATTCCACACAAAGACAGACTACAAATTGTCAGGAACTATATCCCTGATGATGTCATGGCACAGCTGATTGCTGAGCTTTATGACTTTGTTCTCATCCACAACTGTTTCAGATTTTGCAATGATTTATGCTGTCAAGTCAGCAGCATTGCTATATATACTCACAGTATACCAAAATGTTATGGCTGACTTGGAACAATGCTTCTTCAGCTCTTGCCCTCAAGTGCCCCTCCTCTATTTGTGTTACGCTGATATTTTCATCATATGGACCCACAGGAAGGTGGTCCTTTGTTTGAAATCCCAGTGGAATTCTTCATTTCCACCTCACTGACAATCTCAGACTGCACCAGTCCACACGAGATCTACTTCCTAGACACTACAGTACAAATAAGTGATGGTCACATAAACACCACCCTATATCAGAAACCTACTGATGCTATTCTTATTTACATGACTCTATCACACATGATACACACATCAGATGATCCACTGTCGACAGCCAAGACCTAAGATACAGTTGCATTTGCTCCAATTTAGACAGAGACAAACACGTACAGGATCTCTATCAAGCATTCTTAAAACTACAATACCCACCTAGGGAAGTCAAGAAACAGATTGACAGAGCCAGTTGGGTACCCAGAAGTCACCTACTACTAGACAAACCCAACAAAGAAAAAGCAACAGAACTTCACTGGACATTACCTTCAGCCCCCAGCTAAAACCTCTCCAACACAACATCACAGATCTACAACCTATCCTAGCTGATGATCCCTTGTTCTCACAGAACTTGAGAGGCAGGCTAGTCCTCACTTACAGACAGCCTGCCAACATGAAAAACATACTCATCACCAACCACACATCTCACAACAGAAGCACTAACCCAGGAATCAATCCTTACAACAAATCCTGTTGCCAACCCTGTCCTCACATCTACCTTAGTGACACCATCATAGGACTTAACCACATCAGCCAGATAATCAAAGATTAATTCACCTACACATCTGCTAATGTGATATGTTACACATAGAGTGGGGTCTAGTGGGTTGCAGCAGGGAGCAGATACATTTGGTCTCTCTATAAGATCAGAATGGCCATACTGGGTCAGACCAATGGTCCATCTAGCCCGGTATCCTGTCTTCCAACAGTGGCCAATGCCAGGTGCTTCAGAAGGCATCAACAGAAGAGGCAATCATCAAATGGGGACATCTCCTGTCACTGATTCCCAGCTTCTGGCAAACAGAAGCTAGGGACACTTTTCCTGCCCATCCTGGCTAGTAGTCATTGATGGATCAGTCCTCCTTGAACTTATTTTGTTTTTATTGGAACCCTGTTACAGTTTGGGCCTTTCCACCATCTTCTGACAAAGAGTTCCACAGGTTGACTGTGAAGAAATAATTTGATTTAAATCTGCTGCCTATAAATTTAATTTAATTCTTGTGTTATGTTAGTGAAGGAGTAAATTAAATTTCCTTATTCTATTTTTCCACAACATTCGTGATTTTCTATATCTCAAACATATCCCCCCATCCTTTAGTCATTTTTTTTTCTAATCTGAAAAGTCCCCATTTTGTTAATGTCTCCTCATATGGAAGCTGTTCCATACCCCTAATCATTTCTGTTGTCCTTTCTGTAATTTTTCCAAATCCAATATGTTTTAGACTGGGTGACCAAATCTCTGCATACAGTATGCAAGATGTGGACATACCATCACTCCAGTCTATATAGAGGCAATATAATATTTTCTGTCTTATTTATTCCTTTCCTGTTGGTTCTCAGTATTGTTAGTTTTTTTGTTTTTAGACTGCCACTGTATACTGAGCAGATGTTTTCAGGGAACTATCCACAATGATTCCACGATCTCTTTCTTGAGTGGTAACAGCTATTTAGATCCCATCAATTTTGTGTGTATAGTTGGGATTATATTTTTTCTATGTGCAATACTTTGCATTTCTCAACATTGAATTCCATCTGCCTTTGTATTGCTCAATCACCCAGTTTTGTGAGATCCCTTTGTAAGTCTTTGCAGTCAGCTTTCGACTTACTACAAAATTACTCAAAATAGTTATCTGGAAATTTTGCCACCTCACTATTTACCCCTTTTTCAAGAGCATTTAAAAGTTTAACAGTACTGGTCCAAATGCAAATCCCAACAGCACAACACTCATTGCTACTCTTCCCCACCACTATCTTTTAAGTAACTTGCAATGTTTTCATGAAAAAAACAAAAAATGGTCTGGTAGCACCTTATAGACTAACAAAACATGTAGATGGTATCATGAGCTTTCATGGGCACAGCCCACTTCTTCAGATGACCGGAGTTATGAGTTTCGTGATCATCTAACAATCCCTTAATTACTTGAATGACCACTCTTTTGTTATTCTTAATCACCTGCCTCCCTGTTTTTATAACTAACTCCGTTCCTCAAAGGCAAAGCTGCAAGCCTCTCAAACTCTATTGCAGGGAAGAGCTGCCTTTGGAGCCAGGGCATACAGCTTTAAGCAGACCTCACGTATGAAATCCAGGGGTTCAAATGCAGGAGGGGAGGCTCCTGCCTCCCTCCAACCTCTCATAAATGGTGCCCATGCCCTGGACACACAGGGTATGTCTAGACTACATGCCTCTGCTGACCGAGGCATGCAAATTAGATATACCAACAGTCAATGAAGCAGGGATTTAAATATACCCCGCTTCATTAGAATAAAAATGGCCACCGCGTTGTGCCGGCTCAGCTGTTTGTCGGCACGAAGCGGCAGTCAAGACGGGGATCGGTCGGCAAGGAAAGTCTTTGCCGACAGATCCTGTAAACCTCATTGCATGAGGCATAAGGGATTGGTCGGCAAAGGCTTTCCTTGCCAACTGATCCCTGTCTTGACTGCCACTTCGCGCCGACAAACAGCTGAGCCGGCACAATGCGGCGGCCATTTTTATTCTAATGAAGCAGGGGATATTTAAATCCCCGCTTCATTGACTATGTCAGTATGTCTAATTTATATGCCCTGGTCGGCAGAGGCATGTAGGCTAGACATACCCACAGTTACAGACTTGAAAGTTGCCATCCTCAAGGAAAAAACCTTCCAAAACAAGCTACAATGTGAAACTGCTGAGCTGGAGTTCACATGCAAATTTGACATCATGAGAAGGGGTCTGAATAGGTCCTGGGAATGTCTGTCTGTCTCTGTCTGTCTCTCATCACAGTAAGTAATTTTCCACTTTACAGTGGAGTCCGGATTAACCAACACCCGGTAATCCAACACTCCGCTTTATCCGACCCTGCAGCTCCGACTTTGTCCCCGGGAGCTGCAGGGTCGGATACAGCACGGGCCGGGAGAAAGGCCCCACTTGCTGCCCCTTCGCTCTCTAGGAGCAGCTGCTGCTGCTCCTGCCAGGGACAAAGTGGCCCCAGCAGGAGCGGCAGCAGCTTCTCCTAAAGAGCAGTGGAACAGCTGATGCCGCTCCTATGGGGGACGTCCCCAGCAGGAGCGTCATCAGCTGTTCCGTTGCTCTCTAGGGGTATGTCTACACTAGCCCCCTAGTTTGAACTAGGGTGGCTAATGTAGGCATTCGAACTTGCAAATGAAACCCAGGATTTAAATATCCCAGGCTTCATTTGCATGTTCCCGGGCGGGCGCCATTTTTAAATGCCCCGTAGTTCGAACTGACTGCCCGTGGCTATACGCGGCAGTCGGAAGTTAATCCGAACTAAGTCCTTAGTTCAGATTAATTGTTACTCCTCCTGCAATGAGGGGTAACAGTTAATCCGAACTAAGGACTTAGTTTGGATTAACTTCTGACTGCCGCGTGTAGCCACGGGCAGTCAGTTCGAACTAAGGGGATTTAAAAATGGCGCCCGCCCGTGAACATGCAAATGAAGCCCAGGATATTTAAATCCCGGGCTTCATTTGCAAGTTCGAATGCCTACATTAGCCACCCTAGTTCGACCTAGGGGGCTAGTGTAGACATACCCTAGGAGAAGCTGCTGCTGCTCCTGCCGGGGACACTTCATCCTGGGCAGGAGCGGCATCAGCTGTTCCATTGCTCTCTACATTAGAGTCTGTATCATCCGACATATTCGGTAATCCGACCATGTGTCGGTCCCGTTTAGGTCGGATGATAGGGACTCTACTGTATGTATTCTCATCTTCTTATCCATATCCACTCTGACTGAATTAGCTCTGATGTAACACTCCCATCTTGGTATCCCTACTATCTGTTTCTTTTTCTTTCATTTCATGCATCTGATGAAGTGAGTTGCAAAATAGCTGTGCAGTTTAGGTGTACCCTTAATCATTACTAAGAATGGCTATGTAGAGTAGAAAAATAGCTCATTTAGTCTTTCTTTATAAATTAATCCTTTTACTTGTGCTCAAGACGAAATTGGACCTACATATATAGATAGTGAATTTGTCTCTTCTGTGTCTGAACTGTATCTTGCACTGGACTGATTCTTGGGCAGAGACTTTCTCCTTGTTTCGACAGTGTATACTGTTAATACTTAATGTAGAACCTAAACCTGTAATCAGACCTGCACTACTGGACCCATTACCGGTAAATCCACAGAGAAACTTATTGACTTCAAGGATGCAGCCATATGGACCTAACTGCAGAATTAGAGCCTTAATTTGTACATTTTTAGGTCAGTGGCCTTGTCTTTTGTCTGTAAAGTGTTATGCATTGTATGAACAACAGTAAAGTCTTGCAAATCCCAGGTGAGAACTATTAATCACAGTACTTTTTTTATTCATATGGAAATTCTGAGACACTTTCTGAGAATGCTAACTTCAATAGCATTGTATAGGGGTTGTACCAGGAGTGAAACAATTTAGAATTTTGGCTCTCTGTGATGATTTTGGTCTAGAATAAATCAACTTTAGTGTTTTTGAGTTTTTACAATAGAACAGTTGTTCAGCTATTGGCAAACTCACAGTCATAAATATTACAAACTGCAAAGAAATACTAGTGACACATAAGTAGTTTTTCACAGCTGTCTGTTTCAAAAGTCGCATCACTGACAAAGCTGCTAAGGATATGTTGAGAGAATAAGTGAAAAAACAGCTCTTTGTCTCATAATGTCTGACAAGGTACTTGGCTAAGCAGGGAGGAAAGATGGATCCATTTCAATTATTATTGTTGTTTGTCATGGTCACTTTTACAGACCCAAGCAGATGAAGGTCCCGTTTTGTTAAAATACATAAGAAGAAACCACTATGCTCCGATTAAAGACCTGACTTAGTCAGTGGGGGCATGTCTACACTGCAGGGCTAAAGTCAAATTAAGCCCCACAATTTCAGCTACATCAATTGCGTAACTGAAGTCAAAATAGCTTAATTTGGCTTTTGGTGCTGTCTACACAGCATGAAGTCAAAGGAAGACCACTCTTCCTCGGACTTCCTTTACGCCTCGTGAAATAAGGGTTATCATGAGTTGGAGTAAGAAGTCCTCTAGCTTGACATTATTTTGATATAAAGGCTTGTAGTATAGATGTGCACTATGTTATTTTGGAATAACGTCAGTTATTCTGAAATAACACTGTTGTGTAGACGTACCCTGAGTGAAATAAACAGCAGGTAAAAACTAGGGGACTAGCAATAAGGTATTTGATTACATAAGTAAATGAGTGTGCACAATTTGATTATTATGAATAATTTAAACTCAATATTTACCAATAAAATCTTCTAGAATATAACACCCTGGACTTTCTTAGCTTTTGCCTCTATCCCTTTCTTTATCCATGGAAAAAGTGATGCTGGCCCCTCTGCCTAATTTTATGCATGAGAAGTACAGCACCACAGTATAGCACCACAAGTACAGAGATGTAACTGTGCCACAGTAGGGCTGTAGCATCTCCCAATATGAGTTAGTGTGTGGTTAGAACGTACTTGTCTGTTCGGTGGGGAGAGTGATCTTTGGATCTGAAAGTTGGTGAATTTGCTAGCTTGTTGATCACTTATGAATGAAAAAAATTAGTCAGTTTATTTTATGTTACTGTAGAAAGAAATAAGGTTTTAATTTCAATCTCATTCTCTCTAGGCCACAATGAAAAGAGATTCTTAGCTGATTTCTAAAGTTTTTAAAGTTACTTTTCTCATCTATTTGAGGTTTTTAGTTTTAGCATTAGGCTCAAATCACAGTTACAATCACAAATCAGCTCCTTGCAACTCACTTCATCCTTCAGATACACAGGCACAGCTCCCAGGGAAGTCAATGGGAGTAACACTTGCACGTCCAAGGAGAGATCTGGGCCTTTTGGTCTTAACACTAGCAAAGATGTTATAAATTATTTTAAATCAATAATAACTAAGAAATTTCATTTCCCTAATGTGGGCCATTCTATTTGTTCTGTGCCAACCACTTATTTTTTCAATAAACATTTCTAAATAAAGCCACATCTGGTGGCTGATTAATTGAGTTATATGAAAGGTAACTGACTTGGAGTTAGGTAGCGGAGACGAAAATGCCTTTAGGAATTCAATCATATGTATACTTTTTTATGTGGCATGCAATTTAGCTTTAAATTTGTGGTACTTGCAATAAACACTTAAATTTTCAAAGGCGACTTTGTATAGCAAGAGTTTTAAAACTGGGCTAATCTATTTCTCCCCATATTTCAAAAAATTACATCCTTTCTTGCTCATATTACCTGGACTCAGTGACCTTTGGATGAACCTTCCCAAGCCACAAATGACCTGGTATTGCACAAAAACAACAGTTCATTGTGCACATTGTGCCCAAGTGCCTGAATCAATCTTTTGTAGATGTAATTACAGATATTGCATTTAATTTGTCTGCAACTGATGTTACCTAGGAAAATGTGGTATTGTGCTTCATTCTAATAGACATCGTTAATTTTATCATTCTCTATTCATAGCTAATTTAAAGTTATAAAAATAATCTTGTGTGTACATTTGATTCTGATCCCACAGCATTCTGACTTCCTTGGTGACCAGGATTTACACTGCTGTCACTGAGCAAAATCAGGCCCTATTTATCCTTCTTGATTTTTAAAGCCATGAGAGACAGCTTTACACAAACATAAATCTTTGGATAAGCCAATACTTTAGCAACCCAGGATATTATTTTGGTACATAACACTTTTCACCTCTCCCTTGTACATCTTGCACCTTTCTGCAAACTAGACTCCTACCATATTGCATGGTAGGATCTGCAATTAGATGCTAACAGGAAGTATTTTGTTATGTGTTAATACCCTGTTCTTAGAATGTCTAGGACACTCATGATCACTTTCTCTCCAGAGCCAAGGCAGTAGCAGCTCATTGTCTTAGAGACTCTGTAGTCTCATACATTGATGACAAATCATGAAGCAGATATGAAACTAACCATATTGTAGCTTCTTCTTGCTTTGCTGATGACTTCTAGGAGGTAGAAATGGTTTTTATTGGAAACATAGAACTGATTGCATTTCTGAAGATCCATTCAAAGTAGTACAAGTGACTCTTATTTTCCTAAAATAGATATAACTTATGCCTTGTAAATCTAGTTACATTTGAAACATTGGTTACATCTGACATGATTGCACTGGAAATGCCATGTAAATATCCACTTCCTTGATACTACAGCACAATTAAATGAGAGACAAATTTCCACTACCCTATACCAGAAACCTACCGACCCTTACACTTAGCTTCATGCCTCTAGCTTCTATTCCAGACACATTTCTCAATCTATTGAATACATCCAAGCCCTAAGATACAACTGGATTTGCTCCATTCCCACAGACAGAGACAAACACCTACAGGATCTATATAGCACATTCTTAAACCCTAAATGCCCACCTGAAGAAGTGAAAAAACAGATTGACAGAGCCAAAAAAGTACCCAGACATGACACATATAAAGAACTACTTTCTTCTAACACTGAAAAAAGAAATGGGGAAAACCTACTTTGTGTGTGCCTCTCTGTCTTCTGCTACTTCACTCTAGAACTTCATCCTTGAACTGTCCTAGTCTTTCTTCCCAAATTCTGCCTGGCTTCCTGATACAGATTTAAAAAAAAACAGAAAATATATCTTCATCTAATTGTGATATTGAGCCTGTCACTTCACCTGACTTGGTACAAGACCAATGAAATGGATATAATAATTCTCAACTACCTCATCAGGATGGGTTATGAGACTTAGTGATTAGGCCATTTGAGATCTTTCGAGGAAAAACATTCCCAGAAGTTCTCAGACCACTGGTGGTATATATGTGGAAAGTTGGCTGGTCATGTGATGCTGGATCTCTTGACTTTCAGCTGCTAAAGAATGTTAAAAGACAGCTAAAAGTATCACTAAATACTTTCCTACAATTACTCTCCCATAAAACTATTGAAGTATTTACCCTGAGGTTGTAATGCTATCAGATATGGGAGGTGATGTTATGAATAGGAGAGAAGCTGATCAGGCAATGTCTCCATTAAGATGTAATCAACACAGTGAGAGAAGCTGACAAAGCCTTTGTATATAACGTAAATGCAAAGTGGAATTCTATTGGTTATTTTACATGCATGAATTCCATAGCAATAGCACAATATTCACACAAGATAATCTTCTGTATCTAGGAGCTCTGAATTTACTGAACATTCTTTATTTTAACACTATTTCTATTGATCTCTCTGCCTCAACACAGTGAAAAGATAGCCAATGCATGTTCCCCTTCTAATGTGCAAATTCATATTTTTAAAAAAATCTATCCATCTTACTTTCAGGATAATCCAAAATAGCTGCCCACTCTGGCATTCAATTGTTATAACTGGGGGATTTGTAATGTTAAAGGATTACATGCCTCTTTAATAAATCTCTGTGTGATGGGGCACGCTCTCTAGGCCCCACCGAGGGGCCCAGAAAGACCCCGAGTCCACAACTCCCTGCACTGTCTATCCTTTCAGAGCCAGGCTCACCCGCCTGAGTCCATAAACACAGTATCCACCCATACCATTTAGGCTGGCCCCTTAAGGCAAGGTCCACGGGCCTGAGTCCATGAGCAAAGTTGCCCAAACGCAGTCTAAGGAAGGCCGTTTAAGGCGAGGCCCCCTGGCCTGAGTCAGTAAGCAAAGTCTTAACAAATGCAGCTGAAGGAGGGCCCTTTAAGGCTAGGCCCACTGGCCTAAGTCCACAAACACAGCCTCCATGTGGCCCTTTAAGGCAAGGCCGGTGCTGGCGGAACAGGGTTATAGCGGGGGTGCACCCCAGGTAGGGGGACCCGGGCCCACCCTACTCCACTGGGTCCCGGCCCAGGGCCCTGTGAGTGACAGGAGGACAGTGTGCCACTCCCTCGGCAGGGAAGTCCTGCCGAAACACGCCGAGGTTCCTGGGGCGGGAGAGGCGGCTCCCGCTCCTGCCATGGACCACTTCCTACCTGGGCCGCTGGAGCTACTCCCCACTTACTTTTCAGGCTTGCTGTCCTCCCTAGGGTGACATCTCCTCGGCAGGCGGGAGGCCTCTGTGATGCCCCAACTCGCCTCAGCATCTCCGCTGGCTTCTTCTGGGGTCTCGGATCGCTGCTGGTCAGGAGCTCCCTGTATAGGTCCTTCTCCTCTGGCTGCCAGCCCAGACTGAGCCCTTCCCCAGGCTTTTATAGTTGAGCTGCAGCCTGGGTAGGACTCCGGGGGAGGGGCCTCTGCAGCCAGGTAACCCTGGCTGGGCCCTGCGGATTCAGTGCGGGGCTGCCTCGCCCCGCCACACTGTGTAACTTTAATATATGAAAGTATTAAGAATCTCATTTACTTAAAAGACCACAACACTCTGGCTTTGCAGCAAAGGAGCACAGAGAGATAGTGGTAGCAAGTGACTCTAAACAGAGCCCACCTAAGAAATGTGCATCCATGACTTTGCCATTGGTGCTCTGTTAGGGTGTGTCTACATATTGACACTATTTTGGGATAACATCCATTATCCCTCAATAGCATTCTGTGCTGTTCTCACAAGAAGCCCATTATTTCTAAATACATTTGAAATAACGGATTCTTATTCCTGCTTCCTGTAAACCTCATTGCATGAAGATTAAGGAAGACTCCGGAATAGCACTTTATTTCAAAATTAAGTGCTGTGTAGATAGCACCAAATTTTGAAATAAGCTACACAATTTGCATAGCTCAAATTGTGTAGCTTATTTCAAAGTACACGTGATTGTACCTTTAGTGATCAAAGTACAAGGCTTGGAAGCATTGACAATAAAGCAAACACATCATTGTTTAACTCTGTGGAAGACTGGAAGAGTGAGGGGTAAATGGAGTGACTGGAAAGATCCAACAGAGGGAGACGGTTTTGAAAAAAACAGGTAGCATCTTTGGGCATCTACATACTTCCCCCTAAAACTATGTGGAGATTTGCACTGCTTCTAATGCATGGCCTACTGCTAAATAATGTTGAAACAGCTTTTAGCTTGTTTAGTAAATTTGATCTGATTAAGACCCTTTATTCAGATTCACCTCCCTCTCCTGCTTTTCTTTCTTCTAAGGAATTGTTGAGGGTTATGGCCAGGGCTCGACAAACTATAGAATCTACTTGCCCGTGGTGAGTAGATTTCAGCCGCGCGCCCCGTTTACTGGCGGCGCGCGCATGCACAATGCGGCTCTTGTGCATGAGCTGTGCGGGCCTGGCGAGTGGCTTTCGCCGCCATTTGTCAAGCCCTGGTTATGGCTATCCAAAGTTGGTACAACATGAGATCAAAAAGAATAGCCCTTAAGCCCTAAGACAATGGCGAGTAATAAAGAATTGTGGGAGAGTAATGTAAATAATGCAAATCAATCTGGGTTTATGGAAAATTGATCCTGTAAAACTAACCTGATTTTTTTTTTTGAGATTATGAATTTGGTTGATAAAGGTAATAGTTTTTCCTGTAATACACTTAGACTTCTGAAAGGCATTTTACTTGGTTCCATCTGACATTTTTATTTAAAAAACTAGAGCAATACAAAATTAATATAGCACCGTATTAAATGAATTAAAAATTGCTTAATTAATGGTTGTAGAGCAGTAGCAGCAAGTGACTCTAGACAGAGCCCACCTAAAAAAATGTGCATCCATGAACTTGCCATTGGTGCTCTGTTAGGGTACGTCTACACAGCGGTGCTATTTCAGGATAACATCCATTATCCCAAAATAGTGTTCTGTGCTATCTACACAAGAATCCTATTATTTTGAAATACATTTGAAATAATGGGCTGCTTATTCCACCTTCCTGTAAATCTTGTTGCAACTATAAATGTGGGCTTATCTTCAAATGGGTCTTTTTCCTTGGGGGTCCTCCAGGGATCAGTTCTTATCCTTATGCTATGTAATTTTTTTTAATCAAAGACCTTGAAGAAAAAAATGTATACCTCTAGAACAAAAAAACTGTAGCCATATTTACAAGACAGTGATTCTGCAAAAGATTTGGGATTGTGATGGTTACTCAACTAACTATGAGCACTCAGTTTGACATTGTGTCCAAAAGAGCTAATGCCAGCCTGGGGTGCATAAATAGAGGCATGTAGAGTAAGATTACAGAGGTTATTTTATCTCAGGATTTGACACCACTGCTAGAATATAGTACCCAGTCCTAATTCCCACCATTCAAGAAGGTTGTTGATTAACTGAAGAAGATTAAGAGAAGTGCCATAAAAATGGTGAAAGGATTGGAAAACCTATCTTATCATAATAGACACACATATCCCAGGGTATGTCTACACTGCCATCCTAGTTCGAACTAGGGTGGCTAATGTAGGCATTCGAACTTGCAAATGAAGCCCGGGATTTAAATATCCCGGGCTTCATTTGCATGTTCCCAGGCGGGCGCCATTTTTAAATCCCCTTAGTTCGAACTGACTGCCCGCGGCTACACGCAGCAGTCAGAAGTTAATCCGAACTAAGTCCTTAGTTCGGATTAACTGTTACACCTCATTGCAGGAGGAGTAACAGTTAATCCGAACTAAGGATTTAGTTCGGATTAACTTTAAACTGCCGCGTGTAGCCGTGGGCAGTTCGTTCGAACTAAGGGGGATTTCAAAATGGTAGCCGGACGGGAGCATGCAAATAAAGCCCGGGATATTTAAATCCCGGGCTTCGTTTGCAACTCCGGTTGCCTGATTTGCCTACCTAGCTCGAATTGACGAGCTAGTGTAGACATACCCTCAGTGTTTTAGTTTAACAAAGAGAAGGTCCCGGGTGATTTGATTTAGTCTATAAGTATCTTCATGGGAAATAAATATTAAATAATGAGCATTTTCATATAGTAGAGATAGGTATAACACACAGGTCTGACTGGAAGTTGAAAGTAGACCAGAATGGAAATAAGGTATATTTTTGTTTAACTGTGAGAGTAATTAATCATTGGAACAATTTATCAAACAATCAAGGCAGATTCTCTATCACTGGCAATATTTAAAGCAAGGTTAGATGTCTTTCAAAAAGATCTTCTCTAGAGAGTATTTTGGGGAAGTTCTATGGCCTGTGTTGCACACGTAGCCAGGTTAGATTATCACAGTGATCCCTTCTGGCATTAGAATCTATGCAACAGACACAGGCAAAAAGAGTAGAGTGAATGGAGGAGCCACCACAGGAATTAACTTAGGGTACGTCTACACTGCGTGGCTATTTTGGGACACTGGAAGTATCCCGAAATAGCTACCCCACGTCTTAACAAGCTGCCCATTATTCTGAAATATTTTTTGAAATAACGGGTGCACTATTTTTGCATCCCTGTAACCCTTGTTCCACGAGAGTTAAGGGATATCTTGGAATAATAGTACGTTATTTCAAAATCTGGTGCTATGTAGAGGTGCCAAATTTCAAAATAAGCTATTTCAAAATAGAATCAAAATAAGATACACGATTTGTGTAGCACAAATTGTGTATCTTATTTCGAGTTTAGGGGGCTGTGTAGACGCACCCTTAGACAGAAAGCACCTATAGTTTACCCATGGTGACAGACCCAGACCAGCCATCTGCTGCCCACTGGTGGAGGGAAGACATGCTGGTGCTTGGGTGAACAGCTTTCTCTTCCCTGAGTAAAAGAAGGCCAAGCCTACATGCAGCATAATCAGGCAGGTCCCTGGGGTCAATTAGAACTTGCTAAAAGCTACAGGCTAATTAGACACCTGCAGCCAATTAAGGCCTGTGGTGCTGCTTTAAAAGGTCTCCCCACACCGTGGCAAGGAAGGGGGAAGGAAAAGAGCAAAGAAGAGGAAGGAGGAAATGAGGTGTAGAAGAGCTGTGTGGGTATGAGCTGAGAACTGATGAGTAGGCAACAAAGGAAAGGTGTTGGGAGGGATCATTTGGGGAAGTGGCCCAGGGAGAAGCTACCAGATTGATAGTGGCACTAACACAGCCGGTTGCCACTGCCTCAGTATCCCTGGACTAGAACCTGGAGTAGTGGGCAGGCCTAGGTTCTCCCCAAACCTTCTCACAACATTACAAAGATCTGCTCCCGAGAAGGGAGATCAGTACTCCCAGAGGGGATTTTACCCCAAATGTATGAACTAGCCTGTGATGAGTATGGCTTAGTAGGCTGTGGCTTCTGCCTCTAGTAAAGAGAAACAGGCCATGTGGAGGGCCACAGCGAGCCTTTGAAGCTAACACTATCTGCCAGTAGCATGACATCAATGGGGAACAGCTACACTGCCCACACAATTTCTGGATGCTAACTACAGTTCCGTCCATTACCTTGGATTCTGTCAACTCTCATTAGGACTTGTCCTGCTTCTGAGATTGTGTACACTTCCTTTTACAGTGACTGGGTAAGAAATACAGAAAGCTTACGGTCTTATTTTAGCTATCAGAAACATGACAGATAGAAATTCTACAGGTTTCTGTGATCCGAATGGCTGCCTGGAGGATTTTGCTGTAAGGTATTTGAAAAGGCTCAAGTCACTTAGGGTATGTCTACACAGCAAAGTTATTTCAAAATAACAGCCGTTATTTCGAAATAACTTTACCAGCATCTACACAGCCAAACCACTATTTCGAAATTAAATCGAAATAGCGGAGGGTTTATTTCAAAATTGGTAAACCTCATTCCACAAGGAATAACGCCAATTTTGAAATTGCTATTTCAAAATAAGAGCTATGTAGATGCTTATTTCAAAATAGGGGGCCTCCAGCCTTCCCAGGGTGCCCTGGTGGCCACTCTGGGCACAACCAAGAAAACTCTTCTCCCTCCCCCCCATCCCCAGAGCCCTTAAAAGGTTAGACTCTGGCCACAATGCCTGTGCCAGCTCCAAGCCTGCCAGTCCAGATCCAGCAGTCGCTGCACTGTGGCCCCAGCATGAGCCAGGCAGCCAGTGCCAGCCAGCCCTCCACCACTCCCCAGGACCAGTCTGCCAGCTCTTAGGAGCCTGCCAGGGGCCGAAAAAGGCGGGCGCCTTCCTGGTCCAGTGCAGAGATCAGGGACCTAATTCAGGTTTGGGGGGATGCCTCCAACATCCATGATCTCCACACTAAATGGAGGAACACAACCGTCTACAGGTGGATGGCTGCCAGCCCAGCCACCAAAGGCTACATGCAAACCCAGGAGCAGGTCTGCATGAAAATAAAGGAGCTGCAGCAGGCGTATGTCAGGGCCACAGGGGCCGCTCCCAACCAGGGGCAGACCCAGACCCCTGCCCCTATTTTGATGCCGTGGACTGCATTCTGCAAGCAGGGAAACCTTAGAACTGGCTTTCCGGGGGGAGAGGAGGGTCCCTTTAAGCACAGGTCTCAGATACCTTGTGTGGCTGCTGCCTGAGGCTAACTCCTCACCTGATGCCCTGCCAGAACTGGTTCCAGTTGGCCTTAAATGTGATTCAGTGTCCTATCAGTGTGGACGCGCTATTTCGAAATAGCAAAACACTATTTCGAAATGCATTTTGTGTCTAGACGCGTTATTTCGAAATAAGCTATTTTGAAATAACTATTTCAAAATAAGATACTTCGAAATAAGGCTGTAGTGTAGACATACCCTTAGTGACCCATCAAGTTTGCTCTACACTGAATACAATAGCAAGCCTTATGCTCAGGCTAACAATGCATTGTAATTTAATAACAGTAGTTTTTATCATGCTATACATTTTCAGGGGGGAAAAACATTGTAGATTGACTACTGCATAAAACTTCAGAATATTAAGATGATGCAACTTAATAAGGACTTGGATTTTCCTTGCAAATCACAGTACACACTGAACTTTATTTTTACAAATGGTGATTATAAACAAAGAATAATAAATTGAATAGAATGGTCAGTTTTGTGATGACTGTCCTTTCTGACAAGGTATACCCATAACTGTATTACCCAAAATTCACAAGTAAGAGACTCAGAGGCCTTGTTTTTGAATTTGATCTTTATTAATCTGACTGAGTTTCCATAAAATCAGGCTAAACTCAGTAATAATTTTTCTAAAGCCATGGTCCAATCAAATAACTTTCTGAAGACCCTGGTTAGGAAGCCAGTTTTCCAGACTGTTCATTCCAGTCTACTTTGTATACATTGTTTAGTTAATGGACTGTAAATTACACATGGATAAGTAAAGTTGTTGTTTGACTGAAGTAGCAATCCAGTTTTTGCTTATGTGCCACATGACTCTCAGATAATTATCTTCAAGGACATGATCCACCAGTGGATACTCTTGGCTAAGATTTCCAAACATGGAGGGACTTGGGGAGGTGAGATTCTCAAAATTGCTCAGTGATGGCTGACACTTGGTCCTACTGAGTTCAATGAACATTTTACCATTGACTTCTATGGGATCAGAGTTAGACTACTGAGTACTTTAGGCACCCAGGATAGGCTCCTAAAAATTATATTTAGATACATAAACAAACCCTCCCACAACATTACAAAAGTGGCCATATTTGCAAAAGTTCCACGCACCAAGAAGCAGTCATAGACTTCAGTGAGCTTTGGATCAGGCCTATATAGAGAATGCTTAGTTCTGAAACTGTCAGTCAAGTGCCTTTCCTGAGTACAAAGGAACCCCTATGTGACATGAGTTAGTGATGGGCCATTATAAATACTGCATTCCAAACACCACATTCGCTCTGGTTCTGACAGCTTGGTGACTGCACAGTTGGCTTGACTATCACAGCAGCTGTTGAAAAGCTGTAGGTACCTTCATCTTAAACGGATGGAGCTACTTTGGAATTCATTGAAGCACTGTGTCTGTTGGGAGGTGAAGCCTTGTAAGAAAAACAAAGTAGTGGTTACAAATAAATATATTATTACCAGAACCTCTATTGATGAAAGACTGTAACTGGGATATTGACCATTTTTTTTTAGGAAAGCGTCCCCCAGTTGTTGCTTTTAATACCATTGGCCTATGGAATGAGAATATATGTTCTGCTGGATTGTAATAACTCTTTGGAATATACTAGCCCACAAACTAAGCACATTGTAAAACTGTTGTTTTCACATTTTTCCAATAAAGCTCTGACACTGTAAATCTGTTTTTGTTCTGCTTCTAATGACAGAAATGTGCTTTTGATTAAAAAATACTCCTCTGTCACAATATGGGATACATGACAGTGCTGTAATTCATCCATTTCATTATCATGGGTTGCATGACCCCTTGTCAGAACAATAAATGACAACTCGCTGTTTAAAATATTTTTTGCTTATGAAATGCTTCATAAAATTCAAAGTGTGCTCAATTCTACACTGTCACTGCAGTTGGTACAAGGGTAATCCAAAACATATGAGCAGTTAAATGGTAAAAAGTCTGGTGATGCACAGGTGCCTGAAGTATTTCCATTTGATAGATTGCTTTTGACCTAGTGCAGTTCAACCTCAGTTATCAAAACTTCCTGAATACCCACGTGCCCTAAGCAGATTAAACACTACATTGGTTTCCACGTAGTGGCATGTAAGAAATCAGAATTCTGCTAAATGTACCTCTGTTTTTAAACTGACTATATTTTAATTGCTCAAAGATAACAAACTATCTGTTGCATATAGCAATAAAGAAAAGAAAGCTACAAAAATATAGTATGCAACAAAATATAAAGTAGCATTATTTTATAAAATATTATAATGAGGCCTTGTTAGTGGACCCTTTTGATCTCATACAAAGTACAATAGTCACCGCTTAACAAGACAGCATTTTCCCACACTTGCTTTACCACACAGTGGTGCCTGAGATGCCAAAATGTTTCCTTGTGGTTGGAATAATTGTGATATTATGTTAGATAATTTGAGGAAAAGCTGAATTACTAATGGCAACCATAGTAACTGTAATGAAATATGACCTTGAATATCTGTATTACAAGTAGATTTTTATCTGTATCTCAAAATATGACTGTATGTGCTTAGTTTCAAAGATGGGAAGAGAAAGTTTCAGACCTTTCCACAGGGGAAAAAGTCAGAAGATGCTTTGCAATAGTCACCTACCACCTGAAATTTAAAGATTAAGAGTTAATACTACAGCAAGTAGCCTTAACGGCTCCAGCATGCTCTTCTGGCAAGCATCCAAACCAGTTTGAACAAGGATGAATCTGACTGAGAGAAGCAACTTGAAAATCTTACAGTCACAGGAGGATTTTTGCCGGCAAAAGGAATGTAAATTAGTCTATTCTGCCCCTGTAACTAAAGAGGAAAACCTATGTACCTTAGCTTGTAATAAAGTCAAAGATTTACATGAGACTAAATATGCATCTAGTCTGTTTTGTGGTTTTAAAAGTCCCTTTTATCTCGTTCTTTATTCCAGTTGCTAAATATGTACCTTTAGTTTCAAGAAGACTGTTGGTCAATATCACTGGGCAGAGGTTCTGAAATGAAGAAATATACATGCTTGAAGCCCAGTCAGAGAAATAAGCAGTCAGTACCCATAGGGTAGTATCTTGCTCTAAGAGTGGAAACATGAGATTCCACCTCCCCAGTAGAAAAGGCAAAGAGAGGCCAAACACTTGAGAGGGGAACACTCAGAGATCAGAAAAGGGCCGGGTGCAGCAAACCTCAGAAATGTGTTGCTACACCATCTAGTATTGTCGATGCACAAACAGGTAACGATTAGAAAAAGCACCTCTTTCTTTCCCTAGCTGAAAAGAGCTGAAACTATCTCATCCCAAACTTAAGTCAAGTGCATAAATCACATTTAGGAATACAGACAGAACCATAATACAAATATATTATAATACATTGTGTCCCAGCAATTATATCTGAAATTATCTCAATTCCTCCTTTGTGTGAAATGTATTGGACCAGATCTTTAGCTGATGTAAATCTGCATAGACTCATTAACTTTAGTGCAGCTATAACAATTCATGCTAATTGACAATCTTGTCCATTTTGAATTTTTCTTCAGAACATTCCAATCAGGGATTAAATCACTCTGGATGTGTCTTTTCTCACTTGCTTCCTATCGTGCATTGTATTGGAGAGGATGGAGGGAGGCTAGATATACATAGGCAATTTAAATGGAGGTTATGCATTAATCAATGTGGAAAGAGAAAGCCATTTCCAGTCAGGCAAGGTCAATCATTTGGCAGTAGTGGCAGCTTTATGAAATAACATCTCTTTCCAGACAGCAAGGGTGGATCAAAAAAGTTCTTGTCAACATTGACAACCTCTCAGAGTCTCCAACAAAACCAAAATGTTAACGCTGAGAATATTTTTAGAATTAGGGCAATTGATCATTGGCCAGTTTTCAACCAGGGCTCTAGCCAAACAGAAGTATCATAGAATCATGAAAGTGACCTCAAGAGGTGAGCAAGTCCAAACCCCTGCACTGAGGCAGGATCAAATAAAACCTAAACCATCCCTTTGTCCAACCTGTTGCTACACTTTAAAAACTCCACTGATGGGAATTCCACAACCTTCCTTGGAAGCCTGAATTAACTACTCAGATAGTTAGAACTTGTTTCCAGATATCTAACATAAATCTCCCTTCATGCAGCACTCAAAATATCTTTCTGAACTCAGGAGACAGTATAATCTAACCCTACAGGAAATGGAAGGAGAATTTATTAAGTGTCTACGGAGGCCTGAAAAAATCTTTGAATAAAATGAGAATCCTTTGCTACGATATCCCTTCAATATTTGCCATAGAATTGACCATTGGCTAAAGAACTGTGGTCCAAAATCTAAACTCTTCTTTTTGTTAATGTTTCTAGCCCTTGTGGCTGTGAAAATAACTTAAAAAAAAATTTAATTGCTATTTAAGTCCATATTTTGTACCTTAGGGCATGTCTACACTATGAAATTATTTTTTGAAATAACTCCTGAAATAACAAAATCAAAAGAGTGTGTTCCTACTATGGGGGAGCCACAAAATTAGTCCGAGCCAGGCTCCATTATTGTGGATGCGCTACCTCAGCTTCGAGCCCCAGGAAGCACTAGGGAGTAGTTATTTTGAACGAGCAGCAGTGGAGCAACCACACTATCTCTATTTCAAAATAACTAACTATTTTGAAATAAGTGTCATTCCCTAAGGAAAGCATGAGTACAGATTTTGAAATATCCAGCCTGTTATTTTGAAATAACGGGCTTGGTAGTGTGGACGCTCCACACTTATTATTTTGAAATAACTCCCTAGTGTAGACCAGGGCTAAGTGGCCTGATTTTCAAAAGTACTGGACACCTAGCCTTATCCATTAACATTAATAGATGCTGTAGGTGCTTAGCGCTTTTGAAAATTAGGCCACTGGTTGGTGCCAAAATATGGAGTTTAGGTGCCAGTCTCCAACATCTTTCCATGATGAACTGTAACTCTGGGACTCCCGAATGGTGGCTTAGCAAGATGGAAGTGCATGGCACATCATGTGAGTTGGAGTTCAATCAGGGAGTGAGGCCCAGAAAAGCAAATGGGGGTCTGAGACCCTTGACTTAAAGCTTTCAGGAGGTATCATGCCTGTACTTCCAAATCTGATATTTTTTTATTTTTGGTTTTCCAATGAAAATTTTCAGCTTTCAATTTTTACTAGAAGGTTTAAATTCCCTGGAACTTTATGAAGGATATTTTATGTCACTGACATTTGCTCTGGGCAAAAAAAAAATCCATTTGCTGGCAAGTTCTGGTTCGCAGTAAAACTAAAAAGAATAGGATCAGTTTTGTACTCTCAAAGATTGGCAATGATATGAACAGTGTCAGAAGCAAGTACAGGAGCTGTCAGTTCAGGAGAGGTGTATCTGGGGTTGCAAGGAGGAAATAGGGATGTTTAGTTGGAAACATTTCAAATCTATCATTTGCTAACTGAAAGCAATGAGAAAGATGAAGATCCCCCTTATTGTTGAGAGACAGTACAATGATAGAAACATCAGCATTAGGGTTGCAAAGTGTCCAGGCTTTGAACAGAATATTTGGTCAAAAGGGAACCTGCCAGAGTTCAATCAGCACAATTAAATTGACTTTAACAGTTTGTTTGGCCACTGTAACCATCCTCTGCTACTGGGAAGAGAGTGGGAGGCAGGAAGAACAGCAGCAGGACTAGAGTCATGTGAAGGAGTCATCTGTTCAGCTGGAGAAGCCTGAACCAGAAGCTTTTATTATCTGCACTTCTGCAAGTATAGCTGCTTGCAGCTCCCACTGGCTGCAGATTGCTGTTCCCAGCCAATGGGAGCTGTAGGGGAGCAGTATCCCAGTCTACATTGCTCCCTGCAGCTCCCATTGGTCAGGAATGGCAATCCATGGCCAATAGCAGGTGCAAGTGGCCTTACCTGCAGGTACACAGGTAAATAAAGTGCCAGCAGCCTACCAGGGCTAATCCTGGTGAACCACGTACAGCTTATTGCCAACCTCTACTTCAAGAGGTATAAGGTAGCCCACAGGGAGGGAAGCCTGTCCATTGCCCCTTATGCCTGGATTGTTCCAGCCATGGCACCTCACTACGGGCACCGAATGATTCTCACTCCCTTGCTCTGGGGACCAACTGCCACCATGTCCTGCAGTACCTCAGCTCCCCCTCTACTTTGCTGTGTCCTGATTGGGCAGGGTCTGTGTCAGGTCCTCCCAGTCTGGCTCTGTAGGCAACAGGTGAGTCCTGTATGAGAGGGGACTGAGTGAGAAGGAACAAGAAGAGGAGTGAGCAGAGACTTAGGGGGAGAGGCGGAGTAAGGGTGTTGCGTTTACAGCAATTAGAAAGTTGGCAACCCTACCCAGAATGGCAGAGTGTACTATATCAGAGCTGGGGATTAATGCCAACAGTGACAGAGAAAGTTGGAGGACTTAATAAGAAATATAAACAGTTCTGTCTTAGACATATCAAGCCTACTATACTACAGGACTGGCACTGGAAGAGAGAAATTAAGACAGGACGTTGGCAAGGGAGATTTGTGAATTATCAGAGTATAAATACTAGTTTAAGCCATATTCAAGAATTCAGGTGGCTATTTTTAAGTCAGTCAACCACTTTACCTGGCACACTGAGTGGAAATGTTCTGTATTTATTCTTTCAACACAACTATCAGCAAAGATCAACTGGAGATTTACACAAGTTAATGCTTTCTCTAAACTGTTCATTATTGTTCTCCTTCCTGTTACCCTGTGTTTCCCAGTCACTTGAAACCTGAGTTGTGCTAGAAAAATGAAATATAAACCAATCTGTACCCCATCCACCATATGAGTAAGGCCTCCTAGCTATCTGAGTTTGTGCATCTTCTGTACCTCACCAGTTGGTCCCTCAGCACTGCTCTAACTATGTAAAAAAAGAGAAGTAACATGTTATGAAAATGTGCACAAGCCCTTCAACAGTTGGCTTCTTCTCTTTTCTTACATAGTTAGAGCAGTGAAATAGCTAACAGGGCGCTGACATTTAAAGAATTGCTATTTTCAGCATTGTTTGCACAGATTTAAGTGAACCTATTTGGAGTAATAGGTTCAGGCTCTTCATAAATTCAGGTAGGTTCCTCTATGTCAAGTACTTTTGCTTCATATTTTGAAGGTTTTCCTTTGCAGCCATAAGAGCTCTAGGTTTCATGAAAATAAAGCTGAGAATGCCCAGCCACTTGCCCATCATGCTTCCTCAAGGGTGCACACTCCACAGCTTGGGGAACACTGGCCTAATCTCAGGCCTAAGATAACATATGTCTGTCTTTCAGGCTATGTCTACACTAAAAGGCATTAATGGGAAAAGGTATGCAAATTGCGCTCCGCAATTTGCGTACCTTTTTCCGATAGTTTTTTCGGAAAGGGCTTTTCCGAAATTTGGCCCATCTACACTGGGCCAAATTTTGGGAAAAAAAACCTCTTTTGGAAGAGCGCTTCTTGCTCGTGGGAGGAGGAAGACAGGGTTTCCAAAAGAGTGCGTCTGATCTTCTGCAAAAAAAAAAGCAGAAGAACAGATGCATTCCCTGGACATGGAAGAGTTTTTCCAGGATACCTAAGGTATCCCGGAAAAACTCATAGTCTAGACATAGCCCCAGTGGAGTCACACAGAGAAAGGCCTTTCCATTCTTGTCTTGCTGAAAACACCTTGCACACCATGGTGCTACAGTAAGCCCTTTGGGATAAGAGCCAGTATGTTAGTTTTATGTAGTTGCCTAATACTTAGCACAGTCAGGTTCTGAACCATGAGTGGGCATCCTCGATGCTACCACAATACCAAAAATATATAAACTCTTCTCCTGTTAAGAGCACAAACTATGACATTTTACCAATAGATGATTCCTCCATCATTCAGATCACTTAAGTTAAGAGTAACACCACTGAAACTCAGGGAGTTGCACTAGAGTAAAATTGATGTAAGTGACAGGAGAATCGACCTTATAATGTTTACACTTGTTTCAAATACATCTGTGGTGTTATTGCTTAGTTATAAACTTGCTTAATTCTTCAGTGGTGTGACACTTGCTTTACTCAAGCCCCCAGGTATAAATCTTTATAACGTGTACTCTGACCTTAATAAACCACTATGGTTATATCAGAGCAAGAGTTTATGCTTATCTTTGAATAATGTATGATAAACAGATGGTTTGTGGCCGTGTAAATAGTTAAAGTATCCCAATAGAACAGAGGCAGGCAATAAGTGGCCACTGCTTCCCGCAGCTCCCATTGGCTGGGAACTGCCAACCACAGTCACTTGGAACTCCCATCAGTCATACCTGTGGTCACTCAGATAAATAAAGTGTCTGGCACCCTGCCAGAGGCTAAACCCGGTGAGCCACGTCCAGCCCACAGGCCGCTTACTGCTCACTCTTACACTAAAATTAATTTCAATAATTGTTCTGTTCTTGCTGGGAAAAACCAACTATGACAAAGCAGCAATAGCTGAGATTTTAAAAAATAAATTGTTTTCCCTAAAAGGAATTTTCAGTATAAGGTATCATTAACAGATGGGATCCCACTCCAGAGGGGATTTTATGCAGAGAAGCTACCCTAGTCAAAAAAAGGGCTTGAACATACGATTAGACAAACCAAATCAAAACTCAGTCAACATTCTGATATAGTACATGGTCAGTCACTGGTATACTATTGTTTAACTGGGACGGGGAAAACTACCAGGGGACTGTGGTAAGCAGGAGGCTGTCTTTGAAATATCTAGGCTGCAGAGTTAGGTATTTTGAAAATAAACACTAGTGGAAGCTAACATATCACTTGCTGAACTGCAAATGACTAGCTATACACTAGGAGGGTTTTAAAACAGGTACAATTCTGAGAGTCTGAAACTGAATGGTCTGAGCATGTCAGAGATTTCACTACAGCTTCACAGAGCTGCTTGTTCCACCATGCAGAGTAAAAAGGTTTGATTATGGCAAAAGTTTAAAAAGTGGAAACCATGTATGAATTTAAGGAAGCAATGTAAAATATAACTCTGAAGATAAATTATAACTTTTGATTATAAATTATAACTTTTGTGCTGCATTTGTGGAACCCCTATAAACTATGTATTTACATTAACTGGTTCTAGCCAAACCCAAATTCTTGTCATCCCAGGAGTATTAGAAATAACAGCTTTCTCAAATTCTTTTCTAACCAAAAACATTTTAATATGCAAAATCAGTACTTTATTCATCTATTTTGTTTATATTTCATTCAAAGTGTCTATTGATACATCTTTGTACTTAGGTATTTTTATAAAAGCACATAGAAAAACACCTTGGCTATGTCTACACTGCAGGCTTCTTGCACAAGAACTGTTTTGCACAAGAGTTCTTGTGCAAATGGTCTTGTGCAAGAGCACATCCACATTGCCAGGTGCTTTTGCGCAAGAGATATGCTTTTGTGCAAGAGTGTCCATGGCAGTGTGGACGCATTCTTGCTCAAGAAAGCTCTTCTGGCCATTTTAGCCACAGGAGTTTCTTGCACAAGGAACCCCTGTTGCCCGTCCACACTTCCTTCTTGCACAGGAGCTCTTGTGCAAGAGGCCTTATTCCTCCTGGGGAGAGGAGTAACTCTTGTGCAAGAAGCCCTCTGTTCCGATGCTTTACTGTAAATCTACTTGCACAAGAATGCGCGTGCAGTGTAGACACTCTGCAAGTTTTTGCACAAGAACAGGCATTCTTGCACAAAAAGCCTGCAGTGTAGATGTAGCCCTTGTGTTTAAAGAAAATCTCCAAGTCAGGGTGGGCAATAAGCAGCCCACATGCCGGATGTGATTTGCCAGGGTTAGCCCCTAACAGGCTGCCAGATGTTTTATTTATCTGCACATTAGTAGGTATAGCTGCTCACAACTCCTGTTGACTGTGGATTGCTGTTCTTAGCCAGTGAGAGCTATGGGAAGTGGTGTCCAGGTCCACATCACTTCCCGCAGCTCCTATTGGCCAGAAACAGTGATCTGTGGCCAAAGAGCTGCAAGCGGATGTACCTGCAGACGCACAGAAATAAAGAGCCAGTGACTTGCCAGGGGCTAACCCTAGAGAAGGGCATCCAGCTTATTGCCCACCCCATCCTAAGATAATAAAATCAAAGCTTATTCCTTAAACTTCCTACTGCTGAGGATTTAGATAATGTATTAAACCTATTATAAGAACTGTCACTCTAGGTCAGACTAAAGGTCCATCTAGCCCAGTATCTTGTCCGCTGACAGTGCCCAGTGCCAGGTGCCCCTGAGGGAGTGAACAGAAATGGGAATCTTGAGCAGTTTAGTATCATCTGCAAATTTTTCCACCTCACTGTTTACCCCTTTCTCCAGATCATTTATAAATAGGTGGAATAGGATTGGTCCCAGCACAGACCCTTGGGGGACGCCACTAGTTACCTCTCTCCATTCTGAAAACTTACCATTTATTCCCACCCTTTGTTTCCTGTCTTTAACCTGTTATCAGCCCATGAGAGGACATTCCCTATTATCCCATGACAACTTACTTTACTTAAGAGCCTTTGGTGAGGGACCTTGTCACAGGCTTTCTGGAAATCTAAGTACACAATGTCACTGGATCCCCTTTGTCCACATGTTTGTTGAACCCCTCAAAGAACTCTAATAGATTAGTAAGGCATGATTTCCCTTTACAGAAACTATGTAGACTTTTCCCCAACAAATTATGTTCATAGAATCATAGAATCATAAACACGAGAACTGGAAGGGTCCTCGAGAGGTCATCATGGACCCAGTACCATCTAGACCATCCCTGATGGAAGTCTCTCTAACCTGCTCTTAAATATCTCCAGAGATGGAGATTCCACAACCTCCCTAGGCAACTTATTACAGTGTTTAACCACCCTGACAGTTAGTAAGTTTTTCCTAATGTCCAACCTAAACCTCCCTTGCTGCAGTTTAAGCCCATTGTTTCCTGTCCTGTCCTCAGAGGCTAAGAAGAACAATTTTTCTCCCTCCTCCTTGTGACACCCTTTTAGATACCTGAAAACTGCTATCATGTCCCCTCTGTTTGCTCTTTCCAAACTAAACAAGCCCAATTCTTTCAGTCTTCCTTTACAGGTCATGTTCTCCAGATCTTTTATCATTCTTTTTGCTCGTCTCTGGACTTTCTCCAAATTCTCCACATCTTTCTTGAAATATGGTGCCCAGAACTGGACACAGTTCTGCAACTGAGGCCTAATCAGCGCAAAGTAGAGTAGAAGAATGACTTCTCGTGTCTTGCTCACAACACTGCTGTTAATGCAGCCCAGAATCATGTTTTCTTTTTTTGCAACAGCGTCACACTGTTGACTCATATTTAGCCTGTGGTCCACTATGACCCCTAGATCCCTTTCTGTAGTACTCCTTCCTAAACAGTCGCTTCCCATTCTGTATGTGTAAGACAGATTGTTCCTTCCTAAGTGGAGTACTTTGCACTTGTCCTTATTAAACTTCATCCTGTTTACCTCAAACCATTTCTCCGGTTTGTCCAGATCATTTTGAATTTTGACGCTATCCTCCAAAGCAGTTGCAACCCCTCCCAGCTTTGTATCATCTGCAAACTTAATAAGCGTACTCTCTATGCCAATATCTAAATCGTTGATGAAGATATTGAACAGAACCGGTCCCAAAACAGACCCCTGCAGAACCCCACTTGGTATGCCCTTTGAATAGGATTGTGAACCGTTAATAACTACTCTCTGAGAACGGTTATCCAGCCAGTTATGCAACCACCTTATAGAAGCCTCATCTAAGTTGTATTCGCCTTGTTTATTGATAAGAATATCATGCAAGATCATATCAAATGCCTTACTAAAGTCTAGGTATACCATGTCTACCACTTCTCCTTTATCCACAAGACTCGTTATCCTATTAAAGAAAGCTATCAGATTAGTTTGATATGATTTGTTCTTTACAAATCCATGCTGGCTGTTACCTATCACCTTGTTATCTTCCAGGTGTTTGTAGATGAATTCCTTAATTACTTGCTCCATTATCTTTCCTGGCACAGAAGTTAAACTAACTGGTCTATAGTTTCCTGGATTGTTTTTATTTCCCTTTTTATAGACGGGCACTGTGTTTGACCTTTTCCAGTCTTCTGGAATTTCTCCTATCTTCCATGATTTTTCAAAGATGATACCTAAAGGCTCAGATACCTCCTCTATCAGCTCCTTGAGTATTCTAGGATGCATATCATCAGGCCCTGGTGACTTGTAAACGGCTAACTTTTCAAAGTAATTTTAAACTTGTTCTTTTTTTGTTTTATCTTCTAAACCTACCCCCTTTCCCTCTAGAATTCACTATGTTAGGCATTCCTTCATTATCAGACTTCTTGGTGAAAACTGAAACAAAGAAGTCAGTAAGCACCTCTGCCATTTTCAAGTTTCCTGTTACTGTTTCTCCCTTCTCACTGAGCAGTAGACCTACCCTGTCCCTGGTCTTCCTCTTGCTTCTAATATATGTATAGAATGTCTTCTTGTTTCCCTTTATTTCTGTAGCTAGTTTGAGCTCGTTTTGTGCCTTTGCCTTTCTAATCTTGCCCCTGCATAGCTGTATTGTTTGCTTATATTCATCCTTTGTAATTTGTCCTAGTTTCCATTTTTTATACGGCTCCTTTTTTATTTTTAGATCATGCAAGATCTCCAGGTTAAATCAAGGTGGCCTTTTGCCATACTTTCTATCTTTCCTATGCAGTGGAATAGCTTGCTTTTGGGCCCTTAATAATGTCCCTTTGAAAAACTGCCAACTCTCTTCAGTTGTTTTTCCCCTTAGTCTTTCTTCCCCTGGGACCTTATCTACCAGCTCTCTGAGCTTACAAAATCTACCTTCCTGAAATTCATTGTCTCTGTTTTGCTATTCTCCCTTCTACCATTCCTTAGATCTGTGATTCCATGATCACTTTCACCCAAGCTGCTTTCCACTTTCAAATTCTCAATCAATTCCTCCCTATCCAGTCCAAGAACTTATTGGATAGTCTGTGTTAGTTTCCCAACTGTGTTAGTTTCCCAACATATGTCTGGATAGTTAAATTCCCCCTCACCACCATATCCTGTGCTTTGGATGTTTTTGTTAGTTGTTTAAAAAAAAGCCTCATCCACCTGGGTAGGTGGCCTGTAGTAGACCCGTAGCATGACATCACCCTTGTTTTTACTCTTTAAGCCTAACCCAGAGACTCTCAACACATCTGTCTCCTAGGTCCATCTTCATCTCAGTCCAAGTATATACATTTTTAATATATAAGGCAACACCTCCTCCCTTTTTTCCCCACCTGTCCTTTCTAAGTAAGTTGTACCCTTCTATATCAATATTCCAATCATGTGTATTATCCCACCAAGTCTCTGTGATACCAACAATGTCATAGTTGTGTTTATTTATTAGAACTTCATCTATGTGTCTGACAATTATATTCTTTCTTATAGTTTCAACTAATTTGGTGACATTAGACTTACTGGTCTGTAATTGCCAGGATTACCTCTAGAGCCTCTATCACAGGAGTGGGCAATAATTTTTTATGGGTTGGGGGAACTCCAAGAATTTGGAAAGTGGTCAAGGGCCGCACTCTTCCATGATATTAATGGAGGAAGTGCAGGTTCTGGGATGGAGGTTGGGTGCAGAAGGGAACTTGGGGTAAGGGAGGGTGCTTGGGTGAAGGAGGTAGTTGTGACCTGGGGCACTGGACTGAGGTTCAGGGGGTTGGATTGTGACAAAGGGAAGTAAATTGGGGTACAGGAGGGGGTGCAGGGATTTGGGTTGTGAGCTAGGGCAGGAGGGGACTGTGATCTGGGGTAGGGGTTTGGGGTGCTGGATCTGGGAGGAGATATGGGTAAAGGAGGGGGCAGAGGATTTGGGTATGTGGCATAAGGGGGCAAGAGTTGGGGAAGGGAGGGACTGGGGTGCCAGCAGCAGGCTTGGTCCAGGAGACATACCAGCCAGCAGCAATTCCTGAATCAGCATCCCTGCCTGCCCCACCCCTGCTACACCCATGTGCTCTGGAGCCCCTTGTGATTCTGGCCAGAAACTGGCCAATGAGATTGTGCTGGGGGTGGGAGCAGCTCCTAAAGCTTTCTCCTTCTCTCCTCCGGATTCAGTTTTTAAAGAAAAAACTCCCCACAGCTGCATTTCTGAGTGGGTGTGCAGGTGGAGTGAGGCAAGCAGGGAAACTGCCTGGGGTTCCCCGCAACATTTACAGGCCAGATCCAGTGGCTTGGTGGGCCAAATGCAGCTCATGGGCCGTATTTTGCCCAGGCCTGCTCTATTAGAATAGGCAAGTTAGATGCAAAAAAGCTATTTTTCTTAGTTTTCACTGTATATAAATCATGCATTATTCATCTCATACCCTATCAATCCCAATAGCTTAAATCAGCTCACAATATTTTAAAAAGTCTGAGACTGAAGGATGTCCTTCAGTGTGTCTACCAAAACAGGTATGGACCTATCTCCATCTCCTGTGGCAAATCATCACCCTTCTATTCTTGAATGATAACACAAGGATGTTGTGAAAAGCTGGCTTATCCTTCAATATTTTCCCATGCAATATCCCTCAAAAACAAAGGAATCAAAGTATTTTTCCCCACTTTGTCCCAACTCACATGGGGCAGAAAGGCTTACAATCAGCTTAAAGACAGACTCGCATAGATTATTGTTTTTTGATGGACAAATTAGGAAAAAAATGCCTTTGAATCTGGCATATCTTGGGCAAATTTTTGGGATTCCTTATCTTGCATTGGGTGATCTTTTGGGATTCTGTATCACACAGCTACAGTTCTGGGTGAAATCCTGACACCATTGATGTCAAAAGTTTTATTATAAATAATTAATAAAAAGTAACTATAAGAAAGAACAATGAGGAGTCCAGTGGCACTTTAAAGACTCACAAATTTATTAAGGCATTAGGACTTAACTTTCATGAGATACAACTCAATGAAGAGAAGAGAAAAGAAGGAAGGGATACAAAGATGGGAGTGTGACATCAGGGCTAATTAAATCAGAGTGGATGTGGCTCATCTCCAACAGTGATAAGAAGGTGAGAGTGCCTGAAGGGGAAATTATCTTTTGTAATCTGAGAACCACTGCATGTTTCTATTTAACCCTTTTTTTTTCCCCACTTTCAATTTGCATATGAATTCCAGCTCAGCAGTTTCTCCTTGGAGTCTGTTTCTAAAGATATTTTGACTGAAAATGGAAGCTTGCAAGTCTGAAACTGCATGTCCAGGGAGGTTAAAGTGCTCCCCCACTGGTTTTTGTATGTTGCCATTCTTAATGTCTGATTTGTGTCCATTTAATTTTTTGCATAGAGACAATCCTGTTTGTCCAATGTACATGGCAGAAGGGCATTCTTGGCACATGATGGCATATATTACATTAGTAGATGTGTACATCAATCAGCCTTTGATAGTATATCTGATGGTGCTACTAGGGTAGATGTGTGGGCAGAGTTGGAAATGGGGTTTGTTGCAGGGATAGGTTCCTGGATTAGTGTTAGTGTGAAGTTGGTGGTATTTTTCTCAGGTTGGGGAGCTGCCTATAAGCAAGGACTGGCCTGCCTCCCAAGGTCTGTGAAAGTAAGGGATCATCATCTATGAGAGGTTGTAGATCCTTGATGATGTGTAGGAGAGGTTTTAGCTGGGGGCTGTAGGTAATGGCTAGTGGTGTTCTGTTGCTTTCTTTGTTGGGTTTGTCTTGCAGTAGGTGACTTCTGGGTTTCTGTTTTAGACACAAAAAACCTACTGGATCCTTGTCAAGCATTCTTAAAACTACAACACCCACCTGGAAAAGTGAGAGGGAACATGATAACAGCTTGCATTTACCTAAAAGGGTGTTACAAGGAAGAGAGATAAAAATTGCTCTCCCTGACATCTGACGATAGGACAAGAAGTGATGAGCTTCAATTGTAAAAAGGGAGGTTTAGACTGGACATTAGGAAAATCTCCCTAACTGTCAGGGTGGTTAAACACTGGAATAAGTTGCCTAGAGAGGTTGTGGAATCTCCATCACTGGATATATTTAAGAGCAGGTTGGATAGACATATGTCAGAGTTGATCTAGATGGTGCTTGGTCCTGCTGTGAGGGCAGAGGACTAGATTTGATGACCTCTTGAGGTCCCTTCCAATTCTAGTGTTCTATTATTCTAATTGTAATCTCTTCAAACTATTATTTTGTAATGGTAATAGAAAGCAATCACTAAGGATAATGTGTCCAAAGCACCTTTAATGTGAAAAGCACTTTTTGAAGATAAATAACCATTATTATTCTATTAATAGTGGCTATCATGATAGCTATAGAGAACTGCAGATAAAAATGCTTCTGCATTTTGTGGCTTTTCAGAATCCAGACCCAGATGTCACAGCTAACCTCCATTTGGATGGACCAAAAACCTAAATCCAAACATACTCCTGAACTTTTGCAGGAAGTGTATTGTACCAAAACTAGGTCTAGATTTTGTGCCTTTGGTTCATGATTTCCCCTATTTGCCTTTTATTTTAAAGCAGTCGCCATTTTCATTAAGGAAATAAATGGGTTTTACCTTTATTAATTTTGCTAGCTGCCTCAATACTATACTGGAACATAACTCATGTCATATTTCAGCAAGTAGTTTTTACCAGATGTTTGAAAAGCTTTTTGAAAACAAATGCTGTGTTCAATCTTTCCCCCTTTCCTTTCCTTTTTCTTTTATTTATTTATTTTTTAAAGTATTTTTCTGCAAAGTTTCAGTTTCTAGTAATAAAATAGGACACGGATATTGCACACACAAGGGAGGCATCATGTATTAAACTACTATGTTTATATATGTGAACTTCCCATGCCAAATTTTTCCTCCACATGAACTTCTAGTGAAATAGACTACTTAAAAATAAACACACAATTGGAAAAATTAACATATATTTTAGGGCCAGTTCTGTAGCCTGACTTCTCACTGAATAGTATTTACTCAGGTGAGTAATCTCATTTACTTCAAGGACCACTTGCATAAGTAAGTACTGGTCCGCTTGATAAAGGCTACAGAATCTGGCCTTTATTGTAACTAATTTTATTACTTCTCCCATATCTTCCCATGTATATGCACATGTTATAAATATGTGGGGTTGCACTTTATTAGTATCCAGCACAAAACTGGTAGTTTAGTGCTGGGAAACTTACTCCCTATCACATTTCAGCAAGAGTTGGACACATAATTTATAACCAATAATTTATTTGAAAAAATTGCCTTTTTTCTGTCTCTGAATTGTCACAATTTTCTTAAATATTTTTATTGCTTGATTTTTTTTTTCCAGACACTTCTGTGAATAATGCTTGACCAGAAACTTACTCATGAGTGGCTTGTAGTATTTGAAGCTTAAGCCGTTTTGAGTGGACATGTGAGTCACAGGATATTGGGTACATATAACTCATAAAATCTGGCTTTGAGTATGAATCCTTATGTTTTCAAATTAAACATTCATTTTGAGACCATTCTGTAGTATTTGCTTAAAACTAGGTGTTTTACAAACCTGCCTGCCAGTAAACTCTTGGCCATGATAGCTGCAAAAAATGGACACACAATATATTAATGCAGTCACATCAAATAATTTAAACTTTTAAGCAGGTATCTGTGGAAACTATGTTGTATTTACGCAGCTCTAATTACAATCTTAGTCTTTTTGGACTAATACATAAAATATGTTTTCTTTTCTTTGCAACAATAGTTCAGGGGAATGAAAGAGTTCAGAAGAGCAAAATTATTTTTGCTTGAAAAGAAGGATATGAGAAAATGTCAAAATATGACAACTATTACGTATGTCACTGGAAAAAGATCATGCAGCTTGCATAGTAATAAGTCCACAAAAACTGACCATTTCACTATTTTCTGCTTGAACCAGCCTTGAAAGCCAGCACAAATGTGAAAATTCCTAAGAGGAGATGGTCATTCACAGAACCTACTCTGCCTTCTCCATTTTGTTCATTCATTCATGACCCTCTGGCCCTCAGTGTCCCACTGCTTTCATTTTTTTCTTTCTTCCTTCTGGGATTGGGGACACTACTTGAGTAACTCAAGAAAATAAAATAAAGGAGTTATTTATGACAACTGGCTTTCTGCAAGATTTTCTGTATTTCATTTTTGTTCAGTGAACTTAGCTTTGGGTGAAAGATGCTGATTAATTGACCATGACAATTGAACCATTTAACTAAAAAGGTCAGGGGGTTGCTAGCACAAACTACATAACTATTGTATCTCATCCTTGACTTAGTGATCATTTGTAGAAGTGAAGATGTAGTTCAGTATTAGGGATGTAGGACTAAACTAGATGTCATGGGCCATAAGATATGTCTATACTGCAATTAGATACCTGCTGCTGGTCCATGCCAGGTGACTTGGACTCACAGGGCTTGGGCTAAGGGACTGTTTAACTGCAGTGTAGACATTTGTTGACTTGATGTTGTGAAGGCCAGGATTTTAACAGGGTTCAGAAAGAACTAGATCAATTCTTAGAGGGTAGGTCAATCAATACTTATTAGCCAGGATGGGTAGGAATGGTGTCCCTCGCCTCTGTTTGTCAGAGGCTGGAAATGGATGACAAGGGATGGATCACTTGATGATTCCCTGTTCTAGTCATTCCCTCTGGGGCATCTGGCATTGGCTGCTGTTGGCAGACAGGATACTGGGCTACATGGACCTTTGGCATGACCCGGTATGGCCATTCTCATGTTCTTATGACATTTGGGCTTGAGCTGCAGCCTGAGCTCTGGAACCCTGTTACCTTGCCCAAACATTTGCACTGCAATTAAAGAACCCCGTGGCCTGAATTCTGGGAGCCTGAATCAGTTGGCTTGGCCTAGCCTTGGGTTTTTAATTGCAATATAGACATGCCCATATAATCTAATTTCCTGCTATTGCAGGCAACCTCATCATGCAATCTCATTTAGGTTTATCTGGCTTCACCTTAAAACTAATTATGTTGTTTGCTCTCATGACTCCTGTTGGGAAGCTGTTCCAAAATCTGGCTCCAATAGCTGGAAACTTTCTTCTAATTTCCAACCCAAATGTATTGGTTGAAAGATGAAAATCATCTTGGGGAGGAAGGGAAATTTGAAGTTGTTTCTACTTTGAAGGTTCAAAACACACCTATTTATTAATTTATTTGTTTGTTTGCTTGCTTGCTTTTTTAAAGTCTTTTAATGTTTTGTTCACATTTTATTTCAAATTGTATCCCAAATGGTTATCAAAGGTTTTCATTCACCAAATAAGTTTGATAACCACTTACAAATGGGGAACTGAGGCACAATGAGATTATCGGACTTGCCCCAAATCGTACAGGATTGAACCCAAATCTGCTGAGCCTCAATGCAGTACTTTAACCACATGAACATCTTCCTTCTGTTATGAAATCATTGTACATTTTCATTTTGTCAGGGAAAGTACTTTTTATATATTTAGAAAGCTAAAAGGAGAGTACTTTTTGAGATGCACTACTTAGCAACCTACCAGCTCAACTGTCTTGCGTCTCAGAAGGAATTTGTCACTGGCAGGCTTTGAAAGCCTTTTTGTTTTTGTTCACTGATTAGTACAGCGATCTCGTTTTAAAGATATGTGGGCAGACATGCGGTATCATGTATTTGATTCAATTCTAGCTTTTTTTACAGTGAAATGTATGAACCTTTTAAGTAGTCTGGATTGAAGGCTCTAATGTCAAAGATAAACTATTGGGATTATAAATACAGTTCCTGTAAACTTTTGTAAGTACTGTAATCAGTAACAATGTCTCATCATTTGCTTGTTCTCCCTTGAAGTGCTGAAGCTTTTTTCTTTAAAAACCACAGGAATTTATTTATATCAGCAGCAGACATTAACAGTTGAGTCAAACATGTAAAATGTTAATTGTACAACATGACTTGTGGAAAGTAAAATTTCTATTTAACTTCACATTTTAGCACTTTATGGGTTAAGCTAGTACACCATTTGGCCTGACCTTCTCTTTTTTTTCTCTGCAGTTCAAATCAGTCTTTTGGAAAACTGGCCCCCATGCCAGTGATGAGCTGCTAAACTTAAGAGACCTCCAGAATGTCCTACCAGATTTTATTCTTTTGTTGTAGAATTGTTTCCATCTGGTGTTTAGATATAAACCTAGAAAATTTAAAGGTTCTCCCCTCTCACTCTGCCTGACTTCCAAACATGGGTAAATAATCTTACCCACCCATGAACTTTAATAGATTAAAACATGACACTAATTTATGTAGCTGTAGAAATTAACTGTACATTACTGAAACTTTAATTTTCTGTCCAACTTTCAAGAGAAATGCATATGCACTTTAAACTCAAACTAAAATGCACACTGAGCATACAGTTAGAATATTAGTATCTGGAGTTACATAATGTTACACTGGGATAGGTCTTCTGGGTTAAAAGCACAGGGTTTACACATATGCATGTGCTTAATATATTGCAAAATCCCAATATATATATGCACAGAATAGGTTTATATTCGCATATGGACATTTACATGCTATAAAATAGGTATGAAAATTGTATGAAAATCTGGCTCTTCATATCAAATAAAGGTACTATATACAGTATTACCAACACATCCCCCCCCCAAAAAAAACACAAATTTTCTGCCCATTTGAAAACTCATTATTTTTAAACTGATCACATGATTTTTGGGGGCTTGACTCATAGTTTTTGAATGCTTAGGACTGACAATACAGCATGGGAAAAATAGAGAAAGATGGGTCCATCAGTTAGTGCCTCCAAAATAACCATTAGGGGCAGCAGACCTCATTGTTATCCCAGACTGTGATTCTTAATAATAGATCTGCTATCTGGTTTCCTAGAAAAACTTGGAGTAGCTATCTAGTTGGTGGTAGAAGTGAAGTGGAGGAGGGAAGAAGAATAATAGGCCACTGCACTCCTTCCTTCCTCAAAAATATCTATGTAAGTGATTGTCGAGGCTTGATGTGGGAAAGTGCTGATGGTAGGAAAAGATGTTCTGGAGGGCTGCTGAGTGAGGGGTTTTTGCAATACCTAGTTCTAACCAAAATATTGCATTAGAAGCCATTCTTGTATTATCTACTTGGTCAGAACTGGGAAGTTTGTAAAAGGGTCTGCTCTGAGAATTTGAACTGATTGATTTTCTTGTCCCATTTGTGTAGCAGTTTGTCACTGTAGGAAAAAGAGGAGCAGTGTTTCTGTGAATAGCTTTTGCCATGATTTATGTACTTATGCAGGCTGAGAAGGGGCCTGGAAGACTTCGTGTTGAAAGAACTCAGATCATGTCTATACTAGGAGATTAGGTTGAGTTTATTAAGGTTGCTTTTTTAGCACCCAATTTTGTAAAGCCAAAGGGTGCATATTCCCATTGTGTGCAAGATTTGATGAGGGCTTTCCCAGTAGGGTAGCTACCTTCGACTCTGATGCAATGCACTGTGTGTAGCTATCCCAGTTTCTGCCACCCCTTTGCATTCTGGATTAGGTTCCCAGTGCCTGGTGGGCCAAAACCATGCAGCGAGTGGTTCTGGGTAAAGGTCATCAACCTCCCATGGTGCACTTATTTCCCCCTCTCCCCCCCACACCCTCGCTCGGAAGCAACGGCAAACAATAATTTCACATCCTTTTTTTCCTGGGTTATCCATGCCAGGGCAAGCATTCTAGAATGCCTATGAGGGAGACTATGGAACTAGGTGAGGCGGGCAGATGGTTCAGCATAGGGTGGAGTGGGGGGGGGAGGCCTCTGTGCTCCATCTGCTTCCCTTTTTCCTCAGTCAGGCACATCAGCAGCTCCATTTGCTGTCCCACAAGCTTCAAGGTCTCCTTGTGGGTATTGACTTGGTGTCCCCTGCATGCTCTCTTCTCCACATGCTCCATTCACATCTCTTGCAGCAACATTCTCCTCCATGCATTTAATTGGGCGCTGTTGATGTGGGCGGATTGCATTTGCTCATTCCATATGTCATCCTGATTATGGTTATTTTTGCCTTCTGATCTGTTATAGTCAAATAGATGGAGGAGCTGGGGAATTGGGCAACAGACTTACCATTGCACCTGTGGTAATGAAAAAGGTAAAGGGCAGACTTTAGAGGAGATACATCAAAGAATGCAGAAAAAGTGAAGGGCAATCTTCAAAGAAGATAGATTGTAGAAAGTAGAAGCTAATCTCTTACCATGAAAGAATGTCTGTCCAGCACAATAGGCATGAGTTATTTACAAGCCCAACATTACATTTTTAAATTCCTACTAGGCAGCGGGTACAACTTACAGATCTTAAGGGAGCAGCTGGACTCGGCTTGGTGGCACGCATGGTAAGGAATAAGTTGGGGCTCTTGCTCCTTTGTGTGACATAGTGACTGCAACTTGCAGCTCCCACAGCTACGCAAGCTTCTGCATTTGCAGAGGGTGGCCATGGTCGCAAAGGGCTGTGTTAGGGAGGCTTTTCCTGTGCACCTGGAGAGCAGCAGAATTGAAACTGCTGGCCAGAGCTGTAAAATTGGGGCACTGTGGGACACTGTAGAAGGGCAGCTACCCCACTCTGGCCAGAAGGGATTAAAGCAGGTTGGAGGGAGCCAGCACAGAGCCCTGGTCTATCAGACAGGGCTTAGAAGGAGCCAATCAAAAGGAAGGTTGCTGAGGCAGACCTGGTTATAAGAAGCTGCTGATCAGAGAACAGTTGAGTGGATACAGGACTGGTTCCCTGAGAGAAAGCACCGGGATAGAGCACTGCTGGGCAGGCTCAGGGGAGCTAAAGAGAGAGGCCTTAGAGGAGCCAAGAAGGTGCAAGGGATCACAGGAAAGTGGCCCAAGGAACAAGAGAGAAGGGAGGGAAAGAGAGCAGGACATGGCTGCCCGCTGAGGATCAGTGGGTGAGGACAGAGAGCAGTGGGTGCATCTGGGTCCCCCCTTTCCATTACACCACACCTTGCCACCTCGGAGAGTGATCTATATAGACTGTGACTTGCCCTTGAGGGAAAGGAGCTGGATTTTGGACTACAGTTGGCCATAGTGGCAGGTGAGACTGAGGACTGCTGATACCCCCAGAAGGGAATAAGAGACTGGGTTTGTGGGCACTGCCAGAGAGCAGTGTCCTGAAGAGGACACTGCAGTCCTGGGAGTAACGTGGATCCAGAGCTAGAGTGTGAAGAGAGCACAGAGCAACAACAGGTGAGACATTGGCTAGAAGAGGGCTCCCTGCTGAGAACTGAGCTAATTCCAGGAGTGACCAACAGGAGGAGCCATGCTGGTAAGTCCCAACCCATTACCTCTCGGAGTCCAAGAATATCAACTTTCACAATGCTGCATCTGCACTACCCTACTGTCAACAATGCAAGGTTGAATTTATCATTACTCCTCTCAACAAGCAGGAATACAAAACTTGACTTTAAAGGTGTGTCTAGACTACAGGGTTTTGTCGACAAAAGTGGACTTTTGTCGACAAAACGATACCTGCGTCTACACTGCCGCTGAGTTCTGTTGACATAACGTCGACAGAACTCAGCAGTTTTGTTGACGGTGGTAAACCTCATTCTACGAGGAATAATGCCTTTGTCAACAGAGTTCTGTCGACAGAAGGTAAGTGTGGATGCAGGGAAGAATTTATGTTGACAGTAAAGGCCTTGAGGAAGGAGCCCTGGTGGACACTCATGCCACTGCTTTCAACTCTATTGTTCCTGCCTGTAGCCACCTTTAAAAAGCACAGGCACCCAGGATCAGCATTCTGGCAGCAAGCCAACTCCAGAGCGGACCCTGACTGTGCAGCTCTGTTTGGTGAGCCAAGTAGGAGCCATGTTGCAGGGACAAGCCCCCCAAGACCTCCCTGGCCCTTTCAGGGACACATCCCCCCAGGAAGCCAGGGGCACAAAGTGAGATAAAAGCCCCCCTGGAGCTGTGGGCCAAGGAGGAGGCTCTTCAGCTACCACAGTCCAGGCACAGGAATGCTGACATATATGCCAGAATGGCTGATGGGCTGGCCAGGAAAGGCCACCACCCCCACACGGCACCACAGGTCAGGGCCAAGGCCAGGGTCAAGGAGCTGAGGCAGGGGTACGTCAGGGCCCGTGAGCGCAGCTCCCACTCCGGGGAAATGGCACACTCCTGTGCCTACTACGAAGACCTGGACAGGATCCTGGGGGCAGGAGAACCCTTGCCTCCCGAGCGGCTTGTGGAGTCTGGTTTGGAGACTCCTCTGCTGCAGCAGCCACAACTCCAGTCAGACAACCCAGAGCTCCAAGAGGAGGAGGAGGAGAACAGCACCCGGAGCACCCAGGAGCCAGATGGCCAGATGCAGAAGGCCTCCCAGGCAACTTCGGACACTGGGGAGGGAACATCAGGTGAGTGCTGTGAGGGTCCAACACACAGGGCAGGGCAGGTGGGAGCAAAGTGGATGGTGCAGTGTTGTGACATGTCATGCTGATCACAGCCTGGGGGGAGAGGGGGGCACACCCATGGCCACCCTCAGGGAGGGCTGTCCTACCCCTGTACCCACATGGCTGCTAGGCACCACCTACTCCTGCAGGCAGTGATGCCAGGGGCAGGCATGGGTTGGGGACACTGCGATTGCTTCACAGCTTCAAGCCTCTCAGCACTCTGCGGGAGCCTCAACCGTGACCTAGCACTTGTCTGTGCTGCTCGGGGTGTGTGTGAGGGGGGGACACAATGGTGGCCTGCCCACCTTCTGGGCTCCAGGGAGGCCGTGGCTGTGGGCCAGGCCACACCATGCCTTACTGAGACACACAAGAGCAGCCTCGGACCCTAGGACAGGCACTGCCTGATGAGAAGGAGGAGGGCATGCCCTCTCAGGGAAAGTGTGAGCATGCATGACTGACGACTTTTCCCTCTTGTCCTCCACAGCCGGACCAGCTGACCAGGAGGGGGGTGCCACACCTGCCCCACCACCCAGACGGCTGCAGGGAACCCGTCGGCACTGGCGCACCTACTTAGACCTGGTGCGCCAGCACATTGGAGTCCTGCAACGGATGCAGGACTCAATGGACAGGAAGATGGAGGCAGAGGCCGAGTGGCGCACACGCTTGCTGGAGGAATTTCGCCCAGCAGCACACAGACATTTCTGCTGCGATCCCCGGGAACATGCAAATGAAGCCCGGGATATATTAAATCCCAGGCTTCATTTGCAACTCCGGTTGCCCTCATTACCCCACCTAGCTCAAACTAACGAGCTAGTGAAGACGTACCCTAACAGAGGCAGTTTAAGGGCCCAGCTAGCATAGATGTCCATCCTCTCCACATGCTTCACAACCAATTAGCCTATATTATATACCCTATGTGTGAATATATGTACACTCTTGATTGCAGTGTGGTGTCCTATTCACATACCGTGAGAAAATAACATGGGGCTCAGGTGAAAAAGAGGTGCTCTGAAGAGCAACAGGAAATTTAAAGGCTATTGAAAGAAGGATTCACTTGCTCATCAGCATGTACAATTGTTATGATGTGGTGGTATTTGTCCAGAAAAAGAAGCCGATGATGTTTAAAAAGGAGTGCAGACTATTCTTGCCTAAACAAAAGACGGACATAAATACCCTAGATAATGAAAACACCAGATTTGGTGATACAGTCTGAGGGAATATTATACTCATGTCACTGACCTTCACAAGTGTGGAATTTACCCCTTTTTTACTAGCAATTACTAAAGCTGCTGTGTTTTGTCTTCCTCTGTTTTGGCTTCAGCCTCAGTGAGATAAGGATTCATCTGGTAACTAATCCTTTTAACTCAGTAATAAACAATCATAAGTAGGCCTCAAATGGCCTTTACCATGGTTGCTGCAACTTTCCCTCCCTTCTTTCCAGCTAGTGAATATGACAGACTAATAACATTGTGAACAATCTTTATGGAACTAAATTGAACCTGATAGAACTAAGGTCAATAACTTTAAAGTACATTGTATTAAAATGCAACTGTGTATGTGCTGTAGTATTGTACATACCTTCTCTAGTAAAGAGGAGGTTGCTAATGTTCTTTCTCCATAACCAACCCTTGAAAGCCACCACACACACAAACATGTTGGAAAGATGCACACATACTAGTTCACACTGGATTTTTCAGGGACCAACAAACAATGGGATTTTGATCAAATAACAGACTTCTGGTCCACAGAGGGTCCCCATCCTTAGGGTAGGGCTAGAAGTGCTTGTTTTCAGCTTGTGCTGTGATGAACTTGGGACCACAAAGTAATACTCGTGGGTGAGGGTTTGAAGGACTGGTTTCTGCCAGAATCCATACAAGGGTGGACTCTTGTAACCTTGTTTGCATGCAGGCAGATATTTCTATTGTTATAAATATGTATTCTCTCATTTTTATAAATATGTTATAAATATGTATTCTCATTTTTTACCAATAGGAATAAAGTAAGCTTGCATAGGAATTCTATGTGGCATATTATAACTGTAGCAATTATACCTGCTAACCATCTGAGGAGAAAGAAAGTAGATGTCCATGGGCAACCTCTCTGTGCTGAGAATTACAGTGTAGCAAGGGAATTGTGCAGTTCTGGAAATACCTTGGCCAGCAAGAGTGACTAATGATCCACCCATGGAGGCTAGCTCCTGGCCTCTCCCCTTGTGCTTGAGGCCCTGCCTTTCCCCTTCTCTTCATGCCCTTCCTCCACATTCATCCTTTCCTGCCCCAAAGCACTCCCACATTAGCCCTCACCCCTAGCACCCAGACAGCTAAGGGCATGCAGCTCTCCAAGTCCCAGTTCTCGGGTGGCCAGTCCCAGAGCACCAGGCAAGTAGCATGGCCCCAGAACCAACCACCCTGAATCCCTGCAGGAGGCACACCTGCCAGCCCCATGGGAACAGCAGGCCTGGAAGCAAAGTTTGGGCAGAGCCACAATAGGCTATTTGCAGAGACATAACTTCCCCCTTCTTACTATACCCACCACCAATGCTGACCAAAAAGAAGAGAGATTCAGGTCCCACTCAAAAAGGGCAACGCTGAAAGAGTTGTTATATCAATGAGATGTAGTTGCTCTGAACCATGACAGTAAATATTATAGCTCCTTTACAGTTTAACTCCTGGTATTCTTTTTCCTTTTTGTGTGTGTGTGTGGTTCCCTCCTACAAACACTAATAATAATAAATTGTTCAGTAGAATGTAGTCTAAATCTCAGAAATGAAGCTGAGTAAAGCCCTCTTCCAATGCCAGTGTGAAACCTCACAATGACAATGCTCCAAATGATATATTATTAGGTGAAACGGCTGAACAATATTTTAGTATGACTATTTTAGGCTGCAAGGAATATTTAAAAGTTTTACAGAGTTTTGGAATATTGTAGCAGGGAAGAAATACTTGCACATCAATGTTCAAGCCCTTCACATTTTATCTTTTTATTTACACCAGCCATTGAATGTATATGTCAGTGTAAGCCACTGACATATACCACAGAATACCTTCAATAGCAGTGGTCTCCAATTACTGTGTATTAGGAAGGAATGTGTATCCCATAAAGCTCTTTCTGGAAATGGCAAGCAGGCACTTCCGATGTTGCATAGGGGAAATCTTGCTGGCATAAGCCCAGTGAAGGTTGTGTAATTGCTGTCTTTGCTAGCTTTCTCTGCGCCCTTCTAGTGCAGACAGAAGGGTGTAGCAGCACTGGTGTAGTGAGAAGGTGTGGGGGGCAGTTGCCCCTGGGTGCCACGCTAGGGAGGGCACAAATTTAGTCCCCCTCAACGCCCCCTGTCACCCCTCGGCTCGCCTGCTCCTCCTCCGTCCACTGCTGCCAGCTGGAGCCTCCTCTCCGCCCCCAGCCCGACCCTCCTTCACCTCCGCTGGCAGATTAGTGTGTGCAGGGTGCAGGCACCAAACTGGAGGGGATGGGGGAAGATGCAGTACAAGCTTCTCCCCCCTCCTCCCAGGGTTGGGCTTGGCCATGCGTTCGGGGCCCAGCCACGCAGCGGCAGTGGGAGGGGCATAAATTTTGTCTTTACCCCATGGTGTATAACACCCTCGCTATGCCTGTGTAGCAGAGCTCCTCTATGCTTACCTAACACTGGTGTAAAGACCCCAATTGACCATTTGCCTGTCAGATAAATTAAAGCAGGTCTAGCCTATCTCGTCCGAGTAGAATTCAGCTGCAGGAGATTTTCTATTCTGTCATCTTTACTAAGCGGCATCTAACAATGACTAGTCTAGCAATGACATCTGATGGGGTTGTTTCTGCTTTTTTGGTGATGTTCTATTCCCACTGATTTCAACAGGGTCAGAATTTCACCATGTAAATCATTCAGCAAGTCATTGGTAGCACAAGCCTCCCACTAAAGACTGCTCCACAGTCAGAATTTGACCATATTGGGCAATGGAGAGGAGTGTGCACCACAGATTATGGTTAGGTGCACTAAGCCACCAATTAATGGAGAATGTTCATGGCACAGTCTTCTATGTCACAGATAAGATTCTTCCCTTAGTGCTGAAATTAGAAACTTAGGTTTTATTATACTAGCAGAGGCAGCATGCTTGAAGAACTACAGTTACTAAAAAGTAATCTTTCTTTGTTTTGATCGTATTTCCTGGAAATGTTGCAGTTACTCCACTTACTTGAAGTTCTTCTTTTGGGGAAAATGTTCTCTTTGTAGAAACACAGATTTTAAATTTTAAGAAACATGTTAACAATTACAATGTACAATTTGCTAACATGAAATACCATATACGTTGTATTGTGTGCTATAGAAATATGAGTGGATGCATAAACACCTAACCATCCTGCAACTTTAGCCTCCACATTTAATTTTTTTAATCTCTTAAAACATTTGTACTTATGGTCTCCAGATACATTTTCACTTTGAAAGCTCAAGCTAATAATATCTCCAAATTAGCTATAATAGCCAAGAATTTACAGGTCATTCTACAATAGCAGCACTGCTTGTTCTTATATATAACCTTAAAGAAACAAATCTCTTCTCCCCCCCCCCACCACCACACCCAACCTCTCCCCACACAGAACTCAATAGAGAAATGGGCCTTATGCCATGGCCTGAATATCAACATATTGAGGTTCTATTGCAAAAGTAGAGAGTGTCCAGGTATTGTTGGCAAAATTGCCTCAGCTTATCTCCACCACTGTGGTAGGGCAGAGAGTGAGGAGGTCTGTAAGGTAGCCAAAAATATCGACCACAACATTATTGTTGAACTTTAGTTTAAAATAATGAGGTTTTACAAGCATGTTATTTTAAGTACTTGGAATGTTCAAACTGTACCATTCCAATTTCACTTGGGATCAAGTATGAATGCAGGACAGAATCTGCATACTCACAACTAGCCCTTTTATCTCCTATGTTACATTTTTTTAAGATGCTACATAGAACTATAAAAGAAAACTACTATTATTTAATTACTATTTTCTGCTGCTTCATGAATAATATTTTCTTTACTGTATGTTTCTAAACTGAATCCAAATTTATACCTGGTCCAGCGATTCCTGTCCAAACTTGTATTTTTCTCATTATTATTGCAAAAGAGCAAGGTTTTAACAAGGAACATAATGCAGTAGTACTGAAGAGAATTATGAAAAAAGTAGTTTAATGGCTAAAATTTTCAAAAGCTCCTAAGTCCCATTTTACAAAGTGACTTAGGCACTTGAGTGGTGGCTAGGACCAGCAGCAAGCAGTCCAGCAAGAGCTGGCAGTAGTGGGGATCCAGCAGCAGTGGGGAGCAGTGGCAGTGGTGCGGGCAGTGGGTCCAAATGGGGAGTCTAGCAGATGGCGCTGGGACCAAAGCCAGGCAGATGGGACTAGAATTGAGCCCCCCTGTTCTTGCAAACTACCTTGTTCATGACCAGTCAAGTCCTGAGGACCAGGGAGATCTAACCTGAAGTCACTTCAATAAGGTTCCTGCTTCAGAATCAGTAGGGTAAATGAGTCAATACATCAAAAAATAATTGAATTTGTTATAAACAACACTTTAAATCTAGGGAATCATTGACTTTTAGCAAAGCTGTTTAGTTTGCTCCCAGTGGAAATTACACAAGCTCGTTCCATGTAGAGTTTACTGAAGGCAGCTGGTCAGGTGGTTTTGGGGGGATACTTAATTGTTGGTATTGTTTTAACACTTGCTTTAAAAACATGGGAAATCATAAATTGAGGTGAGTGAGCTGGTTTGTGTACGTCTGAACTGACACACCCAAACTCTTATCTGTACCAGAAATGTAAATAAACCATTTTTGAGGTTTCAGAAAGTTTATTCAGCATTTTGAATCACCATCTTTTTCATGCACTTCTTGGTTCTGGCTGGGAGCAAAAACATAAGAGCTGAAATACTATATGACCTGATCAAAATTTGAAAGTAGTAGGAATCTTGCAAGATAGTGCATTCTCATGAAACTCTCACTCCAGTTTGCCATGCCAAATAGACAGATATAATCAGGCATTCCAAAATATAAATGATTTGAAACAAATCTCTAAATATTTTGAAGTTTGTCACCTCTGCTGCTCTCTTTAGCATACATAGCGACAAGCTAGTTATACCCTTCAACCCATTAACATATATAAAGGGAAAAGTTCAATGAATTTGTACTCCATCTCATTCTTTACCACAGGTTGGTCAGAGCACAAGGAAAATGCTGCTATGCATTTTAAGTGATCTATAGTTAATTATGCAGAAAGAGTATTAAACTATTCTTACAATTATCAAAATCACAAGATCATTACTTAAACTACGAGAAGTCCTGTGGCACCTTATTGATTAACGGATTTATTGGAGCTTAAGCTTTCATGGGCAAAGGCCCACTTCATCAGATGCATTCTCATTGTTTATGCAGATTCAGACTAACATGGCTACCCCTCTGATAAAGACCATTACTTATATGTCATAATGTGATGATGCATTGTAATGTTATTGCTGTTGCACCATAACAAAATATGTCGCTTTATCTTGCCACTTTGTATGACACAGTGAGCCAAATGGTGTTCCATCCCTTAACACCAGATATTAGTTTTGCTATTTTGAAGCTAAGAGCACAGGTTGTACCTCCCTTAACTGGGACTCCTTGGTCTGGCAACATCCGTGGTCTGGCAAGGACCATGGATGTTCCTGGAGCAGAGAGCCCAGGGAGAGGAAGGTCTGGTGGTGGGGCAGGAGCACCGTAAGGGACACCGGCGACTCAGCCAGGAGCCCAGAGTGGGGGGGCACAAAGGAGAGGATGGACGGCATGGTGTGGAGTTCTGGCCCCAGTGGAGCTCTCTGGCCCCAGCAACAGGGGAACTCTAGCGTGGCTGCAGTTGTGGACCTCTGGCCCCAGCCAGGGAGTTCTGACCCCAGCGGCAGCCAGGAGTTCTGGCCCTGTCCCTAGCTATGGCGCTTCAGCCCCATTTTGGCTCCAGTGGCCAGGGAATTCCAGCCCCAGCAGCAGCCAGAGAGCCTTACCTCTATAAAAATATATGAAATACTCCCAGTATAGCCCTTCAGAGCATGCAGATGCCGTTTTCATGTCAGAGCAACAATGGAAGAAAACTCGGGTAAACCTAATTTAGCATATAGAGAATGGCAATCTACTAAAAACAGTCTAATCCAACTATGTTATACTGCATGTGTCAATATTTTAGTTATAAATACTAAGACTAGACTGTTGTGATTTAATATAGATCTGTAACTTCCTATGTTTTTATTTGAGAGAATTAATTCTTACAGATTAAAAACTGCCAATGTGCAGACACCCATAACACCTTTATATTGAACCTGATTCTACAGGTAGTTTTGCCACTTTTTTCCCTGGGAGCAGAACTAACTCTGTGGCTAAGAAAGCGCATGCATTTTTTGTTTTAAGTGAATACGTACCTATATGTAAAAAAGGACAGGTATTCAGTTGTGAGTGTTAAAGACAATGACTCTACACTGAATATAGGTTTGTTTTCACTCAGAAATCTTAATGTGTTTAAGTCTATGGAGATGAGATAGCAGATATAATCCTGACCATGACTGAAATGTCAGTTTAGACGTGGGCAAATCATGTTTGCTATTGTGTCATCTAATCATGGGTAAACCCTGGTTGTGTTTAAACATAGGGGACCAAATCCTTAGCTCATATACATTCTCTTAGTGCCATGGAAGTCCATTTATACTATCTGAAGATCTGGCACAGGATTTCCAAGTGAAGACAAGGCCTCTAAAGAAAAACTGGAAAATTCTAGATTTTTAAAATATAGAAGTCATGGTTTATTTTGAGCAACCTGAGAATCCAGACCTTCACATTTAAAACAAACCTGGACATATTGGAAGCTGCCAGGTGCATATCTAGTTCAGGCTGAACCTCTCTGGTCACGTCCTTCCAGACAATGGATGTTGCTGGACCAGAGAACCCCAGTTGCCAAGGCTGCCAGCTGCTGGGAGAGGAGCTGGTCTGGCAGCTGGAAGCCTGCAGGTCCAGTGGCCTGGGGGCAGGGAGTTCATGTTGGCCAGCAGCTGGAGCAGGGCAGTGTCCAGGATGAACCTCTCTGGTCAGGGACTTTCTGATCCAGCAACATCCATGGTCCTTCTAGACAACGGATGTTGCTGGACCAGAGAGGCCCAGCTGCAGAGGTTGCCAGTGGCTGGAAGCAGAAAGAAGCTAGTCTGGCAGCCAGCAGCCCATAGAGTCAGTAGCCTGGGGTCAGGGAGTCTGTGGTGGCTGGCAGCTGAAGCAGGATGGTGGGCAGGGGCACAGAGCCCTGCTGGTGGATCAGTGGCAGCATACCGGCTGGGGCCAGAGTCAGGAGGGAAACCCTGGGGGAGTCTGAGACCTGACCTTCCCTGGTCTGGCAAACTCCATTGTTCAGGACCACTCCAGTCCCCAGGGTACTGGACCAGAGAGGTCCAACCTGTATTATGTGTGAAACAAAAATGATAAAAGCCCTGTCCTAAGGTTTCTCTAGGCATTTCATTCACAGAGACTGACTTATCAATAACTGATGATTCTCCAAGCTAGACTTTAACATAGTGACCATTGAAGCTTACTCCACTGTATATTTAATATTTTGTAATAATATTTCATATTTTGTTGCTTTTGTTCATGTGTTATAAACCTTGGAATAAAATAGACCAACAACAAAAGCTAAGAACAATTGCCTGTGTGGAAGTCACATTCCTCGTGTATGGTATGAAATGCTATAGTGAAGTTTTCATTAAGATTTAAATGCAAATTAGATATAGTGATTTAAAAACTGACCTTTGGTGTAGAAATACACAGGGATCTTTTCTTATTTCAGTGCATGTACAAAGACTATTAAATGCAATGGAAATCAAGCAAGAGAAATTTTTCTATTCCCAGAAGTAGCAAAATACTTGAATCAAAAATGAATAATAATCTACAAAATTGTTTAGTTTATAATGTAGGACTCTATTCCTGGCAAAATGATTTAGGTAGTCAGGTCACATTCTGCTTCTGTCATCAGGGTTGCTGGATTTTCTGGAAGCAGAATCAACATTCAGTTCAAGAAATAAAACAGCTTTTTTATTTTGATTCAAGGTGATAGAATTCAAGTTCTGTTGGGGCAATTGCAATTTAATCTCTCTCTTTCTCCCTCTCCCTCTCTCTCTGTATATATATATATATATATATATGTTTTTAAATGTTCATTATAACCATTACATTGGATGATGGGTGGCCTGAAAACTGATGCACTTCCAATTAAAATATTGATAGTCATGGGCCAAGTTGTGGCCCAGGCTAGTTTGATCAGGACAGGTAAGAATAAAAGATAGACATAAATATTATATTAGGGGGCAGGTTGCAGCATTATTAATTTAGCTCCTTCCTGGTTATCTTCCAACACTTCTGTGAACCAAGCATTTAATTGGGTCCAGTGTGGGATTAGGGAACACCCATAATTTAAATCCTAAAGAGTCGATCCTTTCACCCTAATCCCTATGACTCATCTTACTTCTGAATGCTCTTGCCATTCACCTCACCCATTCCGGTGAGCAGTGTAGAGGTTATCAAAGATACCTCAGTCTGCAAAGACTTCAGCTCTCCCCTGTCTCTTGCAAGCAGAAGGTCCACAAGCAAAATCCCGAATCTCATTTACCTCTGGCAGATGGCTCTTTTAGCTTTATTTAGCACAGGTCACTAGATGCAAGTTGCAACAAACTAAACATTCTGATATTATCTCATGCCCCTACTTACTTCTTTAACCTCATTATGAAAACCCACCCTCGACATCTGGTTATTTGATACAATTAAGAGAAATTCCTAGCATGGGAGGGCAGGCCACCCAAATAGAAAAGATGGCTCGTAATTGCTTAGGCAGATTTCTAATATGATAGGGATACTCCTTTATCCCATTCTTCACCAGTCCCTTCCTGCCCTACTCCTTCATGCACTGATATAGGAAGATGAGCCCACTCAAGTTCTCCTCCACCCCATGAAGAAATGTAGACATCATTCCTTTCAGCCCAAACAAACCGTCTCCTCCCCCGTGAATAGGTGATGAGGAAAGGAGGAGAATTTTCTGGTCCACTCTTGAAGAACGAGGCACATTTAATTTTACACTAATGCCATCTGACTCAACACCACCGACTCCTAGCCTCCTGAGAACTGGGGTTGTGCTGGAAATGGAGAAGGCAAAAGGGGGAAGAGGAGAGGTTGTGGTTTAAAGGACTGTACTGTAGTAATCCCAAGAAACCATAATGAACTCTAGCCTGGGGTGTCATTCCAAGGTGCTGTAACATACAGCAAAATTGATGCTGCTGTAAGTTATGTCCAGAGTTAAAGCATACCTTGGCCAGCCCCAGACCAGGGGAATTTGGCGACAGAAAGACCATGTAAATCTTTCTTTGAATCCCACACAAGTACGCCAAGTCTGGTGCGTCTGAGGACTTTTCAAGAACACAATATGCTATGAGATATAGCTTTTGTCCATATTCCTTTGGAAATACCATCCTTTCTTGTTGGCCATTTTAAACACATGAACCAGGCAATTTAATAACTTCCAGAACCCATGCCTGTTCCAAAAGATGTACACTGGCACTTTTTTCCTTGATTGCACCATCAGAGTTGGGAACATGGACATGCCCTTAGTGGTCCCGGGAGACTCAGCCTACTCCTTGCTCTCCTGGCTCACAAAGCCCTACACGGCCAGCATGGACCTCACCAAGGATAACTATAATGCCAGGCTGAGCAGGGGCCACATGGTGGTAGAGAGTGCATTCCGCCATTTAAAGGGGAGGTTCAGGAGTCTCCTTACACGCTTGCTGAGGTCCAGACAAAACATCCCTTTTGCGTGGCGGCCTGCTGTGCGCTCCACAACCTGTGAGAGAGCTGAATGGCTGGCCAGGGTATTTGAGCAGTCGGACATCAGCACCATCAGGAGAGCACATCAAAGATCTTTGTTCATCCAGGAGGTCTTGAGGGAGAGTTTTGTGCAAAGCCAGTTGTGAGACTTTACCCCGTGCCTCTCCACATGGGGCCCCTGCATTCCCTCCGTGTGTCTTTCCTCCCCAACCCCTCCCTTTCCACCTTTCTCCCTCCCCTACAGAGCAAACAATAAAGCCATCTGGTGTGGCAGGGTGTTGTCCTGTACTGGCCCTTTAAGGGGCTGAGACCTGGCATCAGGGGGAAGCCCAGCTGAGGCAAATAAGGAGGGCCCAGCTGGAGACTATATGAGCAGCTTCTGGGAGGAGGAGAGAGACCTTCTTGCCTGCCTGCAATGAGAGAGGCTTCGGCCTAGCAAACCCAGGCTACCTGGCCTGAGGCCCAGGGCTGCAAGGAGACAGTCACGGAGGACGGGGCTCACATGGAGTCGGCCCTAAAAGGCCAGGCTGCAAGGAGGCAGCTGCGGTTCACAAGGAGGCAGCTGTGGTAGGCTGGGAGAGTTTGAGCCAGGGAAGCCCCAGGCCATAAGTCCACAAGGCAGGGTTGCAGGAGGCAACCAGGCAGGCAGAGTGGGAGAAGAACTGGGGGTCCTAGGGAGTAGGAAGGACCCTGGAGGAGGAGTGAAGGAAGAACAATGACTCCCCCCCAGAAGGGGGCGTGGACCAAGACCAGAGTGGTCACTGCCAGAGGGCAGTGCCCTGAAGAGAACACCTCACCCAAAGGGTGCACATTGGCATCGGAATGGCCAGTTACTTCCCCAAAGCCACCCTGAGGGAAGAAGCCATGAGGAAAATGAGTCCAACCCGTTACACTGTATTGAAAAAACAGGATTGTTTATTGGGGGGACATAGAACAGGAGAGGGACTGGTTAAGGAACCTGGAATGGGGAAGGGGGCTCAGGGATGGGGCTGAGAGTAGAGCTTAGGGGGGGAAGGCATGGGGAGAGTAGGGAGGTGACTGGTGACCTGCTCCATGCATGACACCATGTGCTCCATCACCAAAGTGAGGGAGGAGCACAAGGCATCGTGCTGACTCACCAGCTGGTCCCAGGTGTCCTTCTTTTGCTCCCGCTCAGCCCAATGCTCCTCCCAGTCAGCAGCCTGCTCCTGATGCTTGTCCTCGAGTCCCTGGACCAGGGACTGAAGGTTAGACCATCTGCTCCCTCAGGAGGTCCTACTGGGTGCATTTCCTCCTGCAGATCCTGCAGAGTTGGGTACATGGTGTGGGAGGGAGTGGACATGCCAAGCTTGCAGCTGAGCCATCTGCGAAGAAAAGTGACATGGGTTGTCATTGCAGGAGACACTGTGTATGAAGCTTAGCCCTAATCTCTGAGCCGACACCAAAAGTCTCAGTTCAGACAATGATGACGTGCTTCGAGCAAGGCCCTGTGTTGTCTAGACAGTGGGCACTTTCATCAAGGGCACAGACATCCCATACACCCATGGCCTGTGGACAAGCAGGCATAGGAAGGCGCAGGCCGGGCGAGGAGCCTGCAGGAGGGAGAGGGGGATGTGGTGGCTCGGCTTCCTACTGTGCCCCTTACATGCTGGGTCTGGCACTGGCAGCGTCCTGCAGAGAGAGAACTTCTATCCCTGCTCACTAGGAGAGGGAAGGGGAGGTGTTTGGGGGAAGTGTGTGTGAGCAGCAGACGTCGTTTGCCAGAGACAATGCCACTGGTTCACTTCCTCTTCCTCCCCCGGCAGGTCCCCATGCACAAGACCAGTCTCTTCCACATCTCTGCACTTGACCAGGAGCGGATGCTGCCTGAGTGTGGCATGACTCTGGGCCATGTCCAGCACTGCTGTGTAATTCTATGACCCCAGACTCCTTAATGGTGGCTTGTTGTGGGAAGGTGTCCAACTATGGAAGCTAGAGTAAGGCAGGCCCCTCCAGGAACCTTGTGAGAAGGAGCAAAGGGTTCCTGTGTGAGAGTGTCATGGGGCTGAGTGCTCCAGACTGGCACTCCACATGCACCCATGTGCACACGCTGTTGTATAGCCTCCAAACAGAGTAGGCCAAGAGAGGAGCACGTAGCCCCTTGCAGCCTGTTACCAGCCTCTGCGTGTAGATAGCAAAAGTTATAGAACTCACCTGAAGTGCCCTCCTTGTGTTCCTTCAAAGCCTGGGAGACATCATGGGAGGGGGAGACCGGCTCCAGGGTGAGAAGCAGGTCCTGGCTTGCGGGCATGATTGCCTGATTGGCTGCCTCCTCCTCCTCCTCCTCCTCCTCTTTCTTGTCATCCTCTCCCCCCCCCCCCTTCTAGAGGCTGACGTTGGGCATGTCCTGGCTGAACTCAGCAACAATGGCAGGGAAGGTGACTGGTCCCCCTCGCAGGATGGCTGTCAGAGCTCTTTTATTTTCATCTGGCTCTGGTTGAGTGTCTGGGTGTAGCCTTTGTCAGCCAGGCTGGTGGCTGTCCCACCATACACTTCTGCATTCCTCTTCCTGGTGCAGAGATCCTGGAGGAGGGTCTCCGCCCCCTAAACCTTGATGAGGTCAAGGATCTCCACACCAGTCCAGGCCAGAGTTCTTCTGTATCCCTGGACAATGGCAGCCGAGGGAGCAGTAGGAATGCTGTCAGCTGTGGGAGGGTCTGAGGGGGAACATTGGGGTCACTCATGGCTACCTCACTTGCTGCTGTGTTGCACAGGTCTCTCACTGCTCTCCACATGGCACAAGCCTTTCTGCTTCCACAACTTCTAAGCTCCACAGGAGAAGGGGAAACAGTGGAGATGCTAGGTCTGGCCAGAGTGGTTACAGCTGCAGTTGTGAGAGACATCTGGAGGCAAATTATTTTGAATTAGTAGCTCCAGTGAGTCCACATTAATACTATTTCGAAATAATTATTTCAAAATTAGTGTTATTCCCCAAGGAAAGCTGGAGTACAGATTTTGAAATAACAGGCTTGGTAGTGTGGATGCTCTACTTTTAAATTCGACCTAAGTGGGGTTATTTTGAAATAATACCTTAGTGTAGACTAGGGCTTAGATACTTACTATTAGGTGCCACTGCTGCCAAAGACAGGCTACTCCTCATAGCCCACTGACTCTGACAGGGAGAGAGAAGGACGCAAAGGAGAAGGAGGATATTGACTGATCTCATCCTATACTTAGCTAGCATGCTCTTTGGGGAAAAGGTAGTCTTTTTGTTGTAGATGTGTCATGCTTAGCACAGTGGAACCCTGACCTCTGATTCAGACATCTAGATACTAGAACCATGCAGATAATCAAATCGATTAATAATCATAATAAATAATATAACAGGGCAAAAACAGACATGAGAATGAATATAGCTGACAACACGAACACTGTTGAGAAATACAGCTTCCTCCTCTTACCCCCTCCTGCTCTGCTTTCCACACCTCCAAAAGAAAAATTGTCATTGGTGCCCAGCAACCTGGTAATATTGTGATCAGGAGAGGCAGGTGCAAAACACCCCTCAGGATCTGGCCCTAAGTGCACTGAAATGATAGCAGCATTTTTCTCATATCTACCCTTTCCTCTGTGTTAGTAAAATTACCTTTGATTACTGAATGTTTCATGTTGAATCTAATGCAAGATAAACAATAATAAATGTTGTCAGAAGCCTAAGAAATAATCCTTTAATAATAACTACATAGATATGTTTAGGAAATATTATCCTGAAATCTTTTTTTAAAAATTCTAGTCTGTAGGCTAAAAACTGTTGTATTGTTCTTCAGTATTTTGTTTCCAGTCCAAATGAATGCACCCAATTTACTGTGGACATTTCCATGAAGATGATTGTGTGGCTATCTGTAAACAAAGAAAGGGGCATCGGGAGATATTTCTCGGTTTTACAATGGCTTAAAATGAGCTGTGGTTTTATTATATCTTGACTCATATTTTAAGATGGGAGGCATTGTAATTCCCTGTCAATGCAGAGCAGCCTTTTTCTTCTGTAATTAACCATTTCTCAGTGGTAGTATTTGACAAAGAATACTTTGTCCCTGGAAATCAGCTGCATTAAAATAATCTCTGAGACCGAAGGACTCTTTTCCTGCCTCCAATCAATGGCTAAAATCTTTTAAGCTTTAATGGGAGCAGGATAGGTCCCAATCTGTATAAAATACAATTATATAAATGTAGATGATTGAGGGCTAGAGCTTCCCCTCGTCGGAAGCCATTATGCAGTGCTCTGCCGGCCAAAGTTGGTATAAGCTACTGTGGAACTCCCATGCCACAGATTAGCAATAGTGCTGCAAAATATGACCTTGCCCCCCAGAATCTGATCAGCTGGAGGGTGGACAGAGAACAAGATGGCCTCTCCACCTCTTCAGACACATCTTTGGATAGAGAACTGATAGGAAATTCCAACCTTACTTCTACCTGCTAGCTCAATGAATGAAGGATGGCAATCCCATCGGAAGAATGACTGTGAGGACCCCTGGAGTAGGGTTGCCAACTCTCCAGAACTGGCCTAGAGCAGGGGTGGGGAACCTAAGGCCCAGATGCAGACCATGGCTTGCCTGGATCTGGCTTGGAGCTCCCCCCAGCATTGGGGAGCATGCTCTGGCATTCCAGCCCACTCGCCCTCCCACCGTGAGGAGTATCTTTTTCCTTCTTAGTCAGGACCCATGTCAGGGAAGGTTAGGTTTCTCTTTTTTGCTTCTCACTTTTGTGTGGCCTCTGACTGATTTATTTTTTTTTGTGGGTCAGCAGCCCCTGAGCCAAAAAAGGTTCCCCACTCCTGGCCTATAGTCTCCCAGAATCGGCAATAATCTTCCAGTGACTATTGAAAGCAATCCAGGAGATTTTAATAGGTTTTTTTTTTTAAGAAATCAATATCACAGCATGTTGGGGAGAAAAATCTCCCAGAATAGCTCAGTCAGATTTGGCAGTCCTACTCTGGAGTGGACAACATGCTGTTGCTGTGAGTGGGACCTAGACAGTTGAGATTCTGAATGCTGTAGAAGGTGGCCATTCCGTGTGACAGCCATCCATTTGTATTGCACATGAGAATCAGTGGAACCCCCAAAGGGAAACAGGCCCCTGAATCATGACTAAGGAGCTGAAGCTGAAGGGACACCTGGGGCTGTTTGTTTGCTGATAAAAATGAATTCTCGCCTCCTTAATACGAAGGATTGTCCACTCTATGGCGAGGGGTGGGAGTTGGGAGTTCACAGACAACTGACATAGGCACCTCTTGTGCAGAGACGATGCTTGAAAGATAGCTGTCACAGTCCCTGCATCACACCTCCTTCCTGCAGTTGGCACAGGTACTGTAACTGGACAACATGAGGGTATCCATGCATCCCAGCAGTCCTTGGTCCCTTAATGTCCTCTTGAAGCCATAAACTGTCTGCATAAATTCTTGTTTTTGCCAAGTAACTATAGAGCATGGTCATCAAGTGGACATTCTGAGCTGAATGCAATAGTTTTTACCTTTTCCACTACTATTTTCTTCTTATAGAATTGATTTTTAATGCAAATAAGTACTAACTGACACACTGTGGAAACTATTTTAATTCCATGAAAATTGTAGAAAATTTTTTCACTGCTTCTGCAAACTTTGTGAAGTCTCCCTGTATGTCCTGGACATATTGTTTTTACTATAATGGATCCTACAGCGTAATTTCTGCAACAAACATCCTTATACAGTAGAGTTCCGATTATCCAGCCTAAACGGGACCGACAGGTGGTCGGATTACCGAAAATGTTGGATAATAGGGAGTGCAGGGAGGGAGGGATAGCTGCTGGTGCCGCTTGGTCCCCATCCCTGCCTGGTCCCTTCCCGCCCTGCAACTCCGGGGTGCGGGCCGGGAGAATGGCCCCACTCACTGCTCCATCGCTCTCCTAGCGCTGCTGATGCTGCTCCTGCCGGTGCCGCTTGGAACCCATCCCTGCCTGGCCCCTTCCCTCCCTGCAGCTCCCAGGTGCAGGCCGGAAGAGTGGCCGGCACCCGGGAACTGCAGGGAGAGAAGGGCCCAGGAAGGGATGGGGACCAAGCGGCGCCGGCAGGAGGCTCCAACCCGTGGGAGGCTGCTGGAGCCTTTTCAACCAGGGAGGCTTCATGAGGCATAGCAGTGCAGGGCAGCTGGCCTTGGGGGCCGCATACTCGCACTGCGCTCGGCTGACAATGGTCCCGCGGCTATGTCGGATAAAGCGCAACGTCAGATTACCGAAGGTCAGATAATCCAGACTCTACTGTACATACACACACATTATAAGTCCAACAGGAAAGATAGCAGTAGATTTGTGTGTGTGTGTGTGTGTGTACATAGTCTAAGATATACACTGTTTGGGCCCTTAACTCAAATAAGTTTGGTTTTCTTCATTTAAATCATTGCTCTGAGGCTGGGATGAGGGGTTCAGTTTGCAGGATGTCTTGAGGAGCCCTCTCTCACCACAGCAGCTTAGGGCCAGGTGAGAAGCACCTCTCAAACGCCACAACAGCTGCAGTGGGCACAGTTGGGGGAGGGGTGCATGTCTCCCCCAGCTGTGGTACAGCCAGACACACAGATAAACTCGCTGAAATATATAGTAGATAGCTGTCCCTTTCTTTACCCCTGCCCTTGCTGGCCCAATGGGATTATAGCTAGTCTGGTCCCCATCTCTGGCCCTTTGCTGCCCCGTGCTCATTCTGCAGTATAACTCCCTCCTACAAGACCCTGTCCTTTCCATTTTATGAGAAACAATTAAATTACATGCCCATCCCATTATCCTGGCATAACCAAACCCTGACCTTGCTTTAAGTTCTGATAAGAGGAAAATGCAGACCAAATGTGGTGGTCCTAACTCTTACCATTAGGAGGAGTTCTTGAATAAATTAACTCTCAGATGGTGTGATGGGGCATCTGCCCTGCACTGGCCCTTTAAGGGTTAAAATCCATCCCTCTGAGAGGACTGAGAGAGTCCACAGGTGAGGCAGAGACAGCCAATTAGGGCCCAGCTGGGGCTGCATTAGTAAGGACTCCTGGAAGAAGGAAAAAAAAACACTCAGAACCAATGGGAGCCGCAAGGCTCCGTGGCCACGGTGCCAGTAAATAAACTAACCGGGACGACCAGTTAATGTGTTTCTCAAAGTAGTTTCACAGAGCACTTTCAGAAACACTGATCTAGTGGACCAGGCATTTAGCAGTGTTGTTGCAACAGCTAGTGCACGAAATGTATTCTTCAATACATGTATTCTTTTTCTGCCAAAAAAATCCAGATGATCACATCTTAAAATATTTTAAACTATATATAGGTCGTTTGGGAACCTATAAAGAAAATGTGTGTTTCAGAAAATGCACCAAAGTAAATTGAAAATTCACCAACTAACCAGAGAAAACTTTTTGCTATTTTGTACATGTAGGTAAGACAGACAAAGACATTTATTTTTTTCTTGTATCCCAAACTTGCAATTTTGTAGTCAAACATATCACTATCAGGAAGGCACGTTAGCTTCTCAACCCCCTAGGCGCTGATTCAATACAAACTGATTTACAGCTCTCACTGAAGGTGCAATACAATATTGCAGTTTCTAAGCTTCTTGAGCCCCCCTTAGCTTCATAGATGTGAATATCAGACATCTAAATTTCTCCAATAAAAGCAGAATTGTGGTTCACAATTTGTGTAGCTTTTTTTGGAAGAGCAGCTCAGTGTAGACATAGCCTTGCTGAGGCAGAGGCTTAACATGGTGGCTTATAGTTCTGGATTCTTTAAGGAGAATGTTACACCTTTATTTTTTCTTTGCTTCAAGAGGTGCAGGTATAATTATGCTTTTCTGGAGCATTCTAAAAACTGAATTACAACTGTCTTGTTGTCTGAGATGAAATTCAAAGAAGTTTACAATGCTCAGAACTGCACATCTGATAAACAATTGTCTTGTCCATCATGTGCAATAAAAATCACATATATATTGGTAGAGATGGATGGCCAAACATCAACACGCATAAACATCATCAAAGCATTTTATTGGCCACCTGCCATTTCTCAATTGAATACCATGATAATGAATGCCATCATTAAAGCTTAATGTCCCTTACAGACTTCCTACTTATACTGACATACAGTATTAAATTTCTACTTCCGTATTTCTCTCTGTCTCCCTCTCTGTCACTCTCAATAATAAGTTGATATAAATTGATGTTTGACAAAGAGTGACTCTGTTCAGTACCATTATTGTCTCTCTGTTGCGGGAACAAGTCAACGTATCATCTTATGTTGTGTCCCAGAAAAGTTAGACAAGGAACTGCAATTGTGTTACCAAATTCCAAAAAATTTCAGAGTGTAAATTCAACTCTTCCATAAATTCCATCCAATTTATGCATGTTTCATGAGTGATGTTGTAGCAAAGCTTAGATTGAGCACAAGATACATTCTAGTGTGTTGAACTTTGGTAGGTTTCAATTATGTCTTCATTTTTAATTAGGCTGTTTACCTTTCAAATGTTGACTGATACTACATTCTACAGTGCCATGTGTATGATAATTTACAGGTTATCTTCATTTTACAGATGGAAAAACGGAGACATGGAGAAATTAAGTGATTCGTCTAAGGTTTCACAAGAAGTCCCTGATTCCTCTTGCAGTGTCTCAAGCACAAGATCAACCTCCATTTCCTTTTATTTGTTCTTCAAGATATCTGTTCTTTTAACAAGAATTTTATTCCATTTATATTTTGTGAAATATATTTTGAGTTGAGCCACAGAAATCTATTTATTTAATGCTTTTCTTTTCAGATCAAAGGTTTCTTGATCCTGTATTCTTGTCTATTAAAAGTTCTTTCTTTAACAAGTTTATTGCTTTGTTAGATATTCGTTTTCAAGGGCATAAGAACTTTCCCTTCTATTTTGGTTTGTTCTATGAAAAGTATTCTTGACTTTGTCCACTTATGTCATCCTTTGGGGGCATGACAAACAACCTAAATTTAGGGATTCTTAGGGTGTGAAGGAATGCACCTTTTAGAAACATTACGGCTACGTCTAGACTGCCCCCTCTTGCACAAGAGAATAAGCAAATGAGGTGAAGCAATGAATATCACCGTGCCTCATTTGCATACTTAATGAGCCACCATTTTGCACAAGGGGCTTTTGTGCAAAAAGGAGCCATCTACATGGCTCCTTTTTGCGCAAAACCCCCCTCTTGTGCGAGAGTCGTTCTGCCGCTTTTTTTCAGGAAGAACAGCTCTTGCGCAGAAGGGGGGGGTAGTGCAAAAAGGAGCTGTGTAGACGGCTCCTTTCTGTGCAAAAGCCCCTTGCACAAAAATGGCAGCTCATTAAGTATGCAAAGGAGGAGTGGTGATATTCACCGCTTTGCCTCATTTGCATATTCTCTTGCGCAAGAGGGGCAGTCTAGACATATCCCAAATGTGTGGACAGTAGCACGAGACTTATGCATCACTGTTCTGCAAAGAATAACCCCCATTAGCAAATATTGGGTCTGGCTGTCCTCAGATTAAATCTGGCCACAATAATTTTACCAGTTACAGTACTTCAGTGGGATTGAGATTTGACTCTCAGTTACACCGTGGTTAATGGAATTACTTTGTAGAATCTGGCTACTTTAGCTTGAGTATTCTTTTTGTTTTCATGATAGCCTCAGCACATATCATAGTGGCTAAGAGGGGTTTAAGGTGGTAATTCTGATCCATGTAACAAAAAAAAGTTGTAAATTGAGAATGCAAAGAGCATGAGAACTGCTATACCCTTTCACCCTAAGTACAGAGTATATTTCTCTTTACGTACATAATCGGAAATCTGTCCCTTTCCACTGAGATAAGCAGACTATGTAAAATACAATTGCAGGAATATAGGCCCTTCTCATGTGGAAGGCACCCTCCGTAACGATTGTGGCAGCAGAAAATTATCTAGTTATAAAGCACTACCTAATCATATTTTTTAAAAAGTCAGATTTTGATTAATCAGAGCATCTGGGCACAATATGCAACAATCACTGAGGAGAAAAGTCTGTTGATAACTTACTAACATTTAAATGGTAAAAGTGCAGTTTGGACATTCTCCATAAAAAAGATGCTTATTTTTTGTGACCCACCAAATGTATAAACTCTGCCAATTATGCCATCTTTCTCTCATTAAGGGAGATTTGAGAAAAAAGGGGGAAATGGTTTCTATCCCTAAAAGATAGAAATATTTTTAAATAAAGGGACAGAACATCCATTATTGTTGTTCTTGTATTACCAATCAAACTCATTTTATATGCTATTTCAGTTGTCATAGAATGTCATATCAGTTTAATTTCTGATTGTTCTTGTACAGATATGACAGAGTAGCAACAGAACCTATATTTTTGTTTTTATAAAGAGAATGCAATAATTATTATGTTCTATTGCTTCTGTAGACTAAGAACTATATATAAATTCCAAGACTCCCCTGTTTGGAGACAAATTCAAAAGTCTTAAGGGGAAAAGAAGGATCCAAAGTTAATGGAGTGTCTGTCAGTTGTCTTCTGTTCCACCATTTTGTCACTATTCCAGAAGAAAGCAGTAAAATGGCAGCTGCTTGTATTCTCTGAATATTACTTGTTTCACATCAGTGCCAGATTTTAATTGAGTGTGCAACTCTTTGCATGGACACAAAGGAGTATATCACAAAGCTTTCTTTGGCTTTTCCTGCATGAATTCACACATGGTACTCACTCCCATCCCCATTGCCCCCTCCAAAAATCTATTGTATTCCAGTCTTGCCTTTGTGCAGTTAGTGCAGTAAGACTTTCTTCTGTGATAGCCACAACCAGGATCAAATTGCACATAGAATCTGTGATTCACTTCACAAAACTAAAATCATGGAAAGTTCAAACCCACGTATGACAATTTTCATATGGTCCTTAGATATTTTCAGGTATAATAGCAAACTTGAAGGCATACATCTTTAAACCCAACAGTTCCAGTCCTCATTTCATAATGAATTAGGAATCAAATCTGCAAAGGGCAAATTTAAGGTTTTGCAGCTAACAATGATTTACTGAAAGGAGGGAGGTAGATGAGGAAGAGAAAAATTGCCAGTGGGGGAGATGAATGTCAAATGCAAATACAATTTTAAAGAATTTACAAGATTATTATATTTGATCTTACCTTGTCTGTCATTTCAAGTCTGTCAGAAAGTAAGTTGGTCACAGGAAATACATTGCTATATGTATTATGTTTGCTGCATGGTTTACATAGCATAACAGGCTGCTTGGGTTAGGAACATGCCTGTTGGGGACTTCCAAAATGAAAAGTGGATATTTTTATATACTTCATCTTACAACATCATGCTAATATTAATCTCTATCCAGAATAACTGAGGATGATAAATTGTACAAATAAAAAGGAATAAGCACACCACCATAAAAGGAAATGTAAATCTAACCTTATTCTAAATTACAGGAACATAGTGCAGTCATGTTCAAGACTGATTAGAAGGGAAGCCAACTTTGAAATGTTGCCAGATATTTTATAGCATGAATGACCCTTTCTTTTTCTCTCTCATGTGCATGACACATTGAGAAACTTTGCTGCATAATGCAGCAATCTCTTATTTCAGCATGAAGAAACTGTCAAAGATAAGGTAAGAAGATATGTAATATTATAACCATTATTTATTTTGGGTTAATAAAGAAAAAAAGTAAACCTTTTAGTTGTAACTCGCATGCAGAAAAAAACATTCATCTTACAGGGCCCAGACTGTCTGTTGTACTCACAATGTATTTGCAGTTATCTAGTCTATCAGCTGAGATGAATTATTACATTGGCATCCACAATATCAGTTTTAATTATAGGGCAGTCATCCAAGTCATTCCCCATTCTGCTTGCATAATTTTATTTACTTTTCTTTTTTCTTACAATCCTCTCATCAGGTGTTCAGAACATACAGGTACTGGGAATGGCATATGTTTTGATTGTTTACAAGAGCTGGAGGGGAAAGCAAGTAATTAAATGAATGATTTGTCCAGTAATCAATTAATATTGCAGCTTCTTTTTCTGCCATGCAAGATTTTCGGCTCAGTTTCCACATCAATCTTCTTTCTCACTGGGAGGACCTTGAAGTTCTTGAAAGACTGTACTGGAAGAAAGGAGTATGATTTGCACCTATATGTCATTCAGCAGTTGAACCCACTGGCCAATTAAAAGAGAGAGTCCCATCCAGGCATTCTCAACCACACATGGATTGTTTCCATACAGATTTTTGGGCAAAGGAGTCTAAAGACGGGGAAAGAAAGAGTTGGTGAACACCCTGAGGCTTTGGGATTGAATAGCCTTCGGGGCGGGGGAAATTAAAATGGAAGTGGAGTTGAGGCAAGTACTCTTTGCTCCACATTTGTTCTTCTTTTCCTTTCTTTCTAGATGGAAATCACTGAGGCTCAATGCTATCATGTGCGGGTATGCTTTTTGGGGAAGGGGAGGTACCATTGGTATGCCTAGAATCTAACTAATGAGATAATTGATTTCCAGGTGACAGTTGACACCAGTAAGCTATAATCTGACTCCTCACACAATAGGACTGGCAACTTTAATACTTCCTCTGGGCCTGTCACACAGGCTGATTGGTTGGCTGGCTTTCTGGATGCCAATTTTATTTTTAATTTATCCCCTAAACATTCTAAATAGTTCAAAATATATGCTTATTTATTAAAGAAAGTACTAAAGAATAGAGTGTAGAATATTAAAACACAGCATGCCAGGTGAGATATTGGCTTTCCTCAGTCATACGCAGTAAACTTAATAAAACGCAGATGCAATCATGTTCGGGGAGTATTGTGGTAATAAAGAGTGAGGAAAGGTACAAGTGCATAAAAAGGGGAGCTACTGGAAAAATCCCTTTGAATTAAGGCAGAGACATTATATGAGGTGTGTTGCAATTAGACAGGTTTGTTTTCAAAATGTGAAGTCAGTGGTCCACTTTCATGCCTGGTGCAACTCCACTGAAACTAATGGCAAACAGGACTGCTGACAAGGGGAAGCAAAGGGAGCAGTAGCCTTAGGGCCCTGCAATTCAAAGGTTCCCTGATCTCCCAGCCACCATCATTGCTGCTGCGGCAGGAGTGGTGGATCTAGCCCTGGCCTTTAAAATTTCTGCACCATCACCACACAGTGTTAAGGGCTGTGAGGGAGGGTTGGATAACGCACTCAAGGCAGTGTTCAGGGCTGCCAGGGGGGTTGGCTCCGCACTTCACACAGCTTGCGCAGGGCAATCTGCCCCATCTAAGTAGTGTTATATCTATAGATGTTAATAAATCAAGGGGAATGATTAATCCAAAAATTATGAATATTTCTTAGATTAAAACCCTCTGAATTGGAGTGAATTTTACCCTTATTCTTTCTCTGTGTTAGTTTTGATGCATTTTAGCTTTTTTATTACTAAAAGACAGAGAAGTCTGAGAGAAGACTTAGAAAACAAACACATGTTGGCATTCATTTAACCTCAGAATTAATTGAATAGGGTTTTTTTTTTATTCCAGCTCAAAAATATTAAGAAAAACATCTATAATTAAGCAGAGAGAGGGTTGCTCTTTCATGCAATACTGTATGGCTACGTCTAGACTGGCATGCTTTTCCGCAAATGCTTTTAATGGAAAAGTTTTTCCCTTAAAAGCATTTGCGGAAAAGAGCATCTAGATTGGCACGGATGCTTTTCTGCAAAAGCACTTTTTGCAGAAAAGCGTCTGTGCCAATCTAGACGCAGTTTTGCGCAAGAAAGCCCCGATCGCCATTTTAGCCATCGGGGCTTTTTTGTGCAAAACAAATCTGAGCTGTCTACACTGGCCCTTTTGTGCAAAAGGACTTTTGCCTGAATGGGAGCGTCAAAGTATTTGCGCAAGAAGCACTGATTTCTTACATTAGAACGTCAGTGCTCTTGCGCAAATTCAAGCGGCCAGTGTAGACAGCTGGCAAGTTTTTGCACAAAAGCAGCCGCTTTTGTGCAAAATCTTGCCAGTCTAGACACAGCCTATATGTATTGCTTATTGCAGGCCCAGATTCTCTGCTTCATCCAACTTTTGCTGGTCTCATCAGACAGAAAGGCTGTCAGGGGGCTGGCTTCTGATTCCTGAGGTTGTCTTGTCTCCAGCCATGAACTCAGTTAAGAACAGCCTGGGGCTGCTGGGTAAAGCCTCATAGGTGTGATCCAGCTTTCTCTGCTTGCCTGATTGTCCTCATTACAAAGGTCACATTAGAGATCCTTGTCCACAGTAGTCAGTGTTTTGGCCAACCTTTGCTCAAGTGTTTAGAAATCTGAAGGCACTCAAGTATCCTAGATTGCTCCTGGAACCCTAGTTTGTGCTGGAAACCAAGTGTACTTTTTCCATCAACATCTCACTAGGGATTTTTGTCCTGTTCTTTGTGGCCTTTCCCTCATTACAGTAATCCCATTTGTTATGTCTTTTTTACTTTTACTTTACATTGGAAGACCACTAGACATCTGGATTGTTGTTTATAGAATTGTGTTAGCTAATGGGACTATAGCACATTCATCCTGCATGAGCTGCATTTACTTCTTTTGTGCTCCTGAGTCCTAAGTGCCATGAAGTCATTGTCTTTGGCCTATAAAGCCCTGTATTTACTTGGCCTGTGGCAATCAAAAGAGATTTCATCTTTCCTCATGATCTGACATACAGTTGAAGGTTTTGGGTGGTATTTGTGCTTACAATTTCCAGATTTAAGTGTGATGGCTGTGGTCTGGGAGGGCATTCTTTGCTCTAGAATCTACTTTCACAGATGATCTAACAAAACCAGAAACCCCTCTCTTTTTTGAAATTTTTTAAATAATATTGAGGAAATGGATGAGTGGAGTACAAGAGAAGGAAGGGGTTTTAGCCTTTTGTTTACAATATCCTGGGGGGGGGGGGAGGAAGATTTATTGGTTTTGCCCCACTTTGCATGATACATGTGTTCTAAATTATGTAGAAGGGCACACTTTTGTCAATCTAGAAATAACAATTAAATGGAAGGCATCTTAATAGTCTGTCAAAAATACAGATACAGCTAAATTAACTCAGTGTATGGCAAATGTATTATTTGTATGTTGGCCAGTCATTTATAAAAAGTATTTTTTAATGCCAAAGTCAAATGCTGATATTATGATCATACATTAATTCAAACCAAAATCCTCAATCCACACACTCTAGACCTTTGGGAAACCTGAGATCCAGACCTAAACTTTGTGGTTTCCTGCTGTCGCAGTAAGAGGGCTGAGCCATTGCCTTGGCTTCAAGTACCTTCCAACATTTTTAAAAAGGCTTTTCAGCGTTCCTCTTGCAAAATAAAGAAACAAAATTTTAAAAGTGAAAATATCTTTAAAATTGTATTTTATACATGTTTAATGGGTTCCACATGGATGCAGGTGAATTTATAAAGAGCCTGTTCTGCATAGCATGGGCAGTATTGACGACTCTGACCAAAAGAATTTTTAAAGTAGTACTAGGCCATCCAAGGATGCCTGAAAACCAGGTCAAATATTTGGCTGTTTATAGTGTCTGTGTGCTCAGACTTCAGATGGATGGCCAGACAGACAATTTTCAAAACCCTATAGTTATAAGTGTGCATGTCATAACGTCAAAGCTTTTCCCACTGCTTTAAAATGTTCCTGGCTGGCCATCTCTCTGGTACATTTCTTGGTATGCTTTCTTTTTTAACGGTACAGATTGTAAAACAGCCAATGAGGAGCTTTCACTTGAACATCTTAATCAGTGACTCCCATCTTGTCTCTGACACTACCAATTGTGGATTACCTGGGAGCAGCTAGGTGTCTGTTCACCTGTTCCCCTGCCCACTTCCTTGACACATACCCTTATTGTTCCAGCCCCCATGTACTTGGACAGCTGGGGGCTGTTAAACAACAGAATTGAGAATTTCCTGGAGGCCTGTCTCCAGGTAGAGGCCCTAGATGGATGATCAAATGATTGTTTGTGCCCATTAGTCCACATCCTCAAGAGTGGCAACCAACTGAACTCAGGCATGGAAAGGTGGGCAAAATTCTTCCCACCCAAACTGTCCTGCTTGTGATTTCCTTGTCTTTGAGCCACCGGGACTCACCTAATCCTGAGGAGCACCTTAGAGCAGACTCTGGGATGAAGCAGCTCACAACAGGCAACTCAACAAAGCTGATACATTTCTGAATAAAAGGATATACTGACCATTCCCTTTTCCCCCTCACCTTTTGACCTCACTTTACCCTGGGACATGGGACACGGAAGAAGTAATACAGAACCAGCAATGCCACCCCTGCAATTCTCAGGAGTTCTACTGGGCAGTTAAGCCAGCCTTTTAAATGTGCTTTGTGCTGCCAGGATGGTGCAGAATATCTTAAATGAGGGCAACAATATCACCTGTGGTCCTTTGTCCCTTGTTTCCCTGCATTTCAGAGAAATGCATGTGTTCTGTCTGTAAATGGTATGGGAGACAATTGCCTTTTTTCCATGAAAAAAGAATAATGTTGATATGTATACTGTTAATTGCACCCTTTGTAGCTTCCTATCATTTTCTAACAAGCTTTTATTTGCTTATTAGATGTGAAAATTCCATTGTTTACAGGCACAGTAGTCTTTTTCACATATGACATCTGATTGAAAATTTGTTAGGCACTAAGGTAAACTCCCTCTGTTAGCACTAGAGGACCACAAGCTGTATGGTGGGAGAGTATAACCTCTCACCAGAGATCAATTTCAAGAGATTACCCGTTGGCTGAAAATTATTGTGTCATTATTGCTTTCACACAGAATGAACTCTTCTTAAAATACAAAGTAATGTGTTTTCAGAGTTTGCAAGGGGTGGGGGAAACTAAATCTTCTCATCCTCGCCCGTGCCTAGACCGGTCTTTGTTAAACCTTTGCCCCTGAGTAGACAGCTTATTTTAAAATACCCCTCTGTTTTTCAGATATCAGTAGGTGTGCCTGGGCAACATTTTGGTTTATGTCTTTCTGACTAATGGAGGAGTCAGCCTCATGTAAAAGCAAAAGGCACTTACATTTATGGTGACAGCAATAGTGAGGGTACAACATCACACAATGGATCCTGGAAGCAGACGAATGTCAAAACAGCATGAAAAACTCCTCTCTCACACTGTTAAGGCTTTCCAAATTCTCCCAAAACAACATACACAACATTTCTATGAAATCAAAATTATAACCGTGACACCCCTTCACAAAGGAAAACAGATTGAGACAGGAACTAATCACCCTGTCCAGATTAAAATAGAGAAATAACTGTTTTGTTTTAGCAGATTTCCTCTACAATATGATGTTGTTCTTGCATGAAAACATGCTGTGTATAAAATGGTTGCATGAAAGGGTTAGCAGTCTGAGACACAATGGTGGACATTGTTGAGGTTATAACAGTACATTTAGTAATGTCAGAATAGGGTGTGGGTGATATTTGGAGATCTAGCACACCTTAGTGGCAATCGTTAGTACTACCATGGACACCAGTTTTTCATTTAAGATTGTGCCTAGGTAATGGTGGAGACAACCACATTTAGTTATATCTAGTTTTTTTTAAGAGTTGTATTGTTGTTTGTTTATTTTAAGAATGTGTGGTTTCCACACACCTTTATTTGCATGATTTGAATATAATTAGTTTAAAAAATGAAATCGAAGGATTTCCTTTTGTTGGGCCATATCATGGGGAGTGGTTCAAGTCCTTATGTACACAGCATTCTGACATAAGGAGCTCATTACTAGCAAAGTAGATAGTAGGTGAAGATTTCATTTACCTGAGCTACTGAGCACATACAACTCCAACTGAAGCCAAAGGCAGCTGTGGATGCTCAGCACGGCACCGAATTAAGGCCTGAATTGAAGAAATGAAACTGTGTCTTAAACGTCACTCATGGTGATGATGCTCACATTATGCCTCGCCCCCAAGCTGCTGCCTCCACATTCTCCTCTGCTGGTGACAACGCTGATATTTATGATCTGGGGGATAAGGGCTCATGACAAATATTCACAGGGTATGCAGAAGGAAATCTGTTTCATGCCTAATTTTAAAAAAATAGAACCACTATTAGAAAAGTATACTCCTTACAGTATTATCTGGTTGGTAACACTTCCAGCAGATTCCTGAAAAAAAAGAAAGACATGAGTAAGATAATATACTATGTCACTAGACAAGGTTACCGTAAAAGAAAAAATAAGAACTCCAATACGAAGAGAAAATAATTTCTTCTTTGTAATTTGCACAATAAATCAGGCAAAGAAACAAAAGGTAAAAAGAAAGAATACGGTTCCCCCCCCACACACGCACACAGAATTTCATCCACACAGGAACCAGCTGGCTCAGGAATCTGGTAATGGATATGAAGTCTTTCATCCCTAGATCTTATTCAATTTGGGTTGTTATCCATATCCATTAATGGTGTATTTGAGTGTTGGTTTCCAGGTCAGATTCAGCCCTGATGGATAGTGGCCAAGATAGTACTATTTTATAACAGTTCTCTAACCTCTGTGAAATGAACAACAAATGTTAGCTTGGTTCCTAGTGGACAAGTATCTATTATCATAAAAAAGCCCATCCTAATTAGCACTAACGGGCATACCTGTTGTCAGTCTTTCAATAGAAACCAAATAGGGTCACAGCAGTTGAGACAGTAGTCTCAGCCTTTGAGAGCTGACTTGTCAACTTGCTTTAAGACAGATTTGCAGGGCCATTTAGAGGAGACTTGTATTGCTGATCTGTGCAGTGGAGCAACACAAGATTTCAAAATGGGCTTTTCAAATCACTTAAGGTCTGGTCCATATTAGACTAGGAAGTACGGCTTAAGGTACGCTGCTCGAGCTGCATAAAATGCATAGCTGGAGGCAGCTTACCTTAAGCTGAGCCATGGCGGCATCCACACAATGGGAGGCCGATGGGAGCACATGCTCCCGTTGACTTCCCTTACTCCTCGCAGAAGGAATAGTACTGGATGCCAGTGGGGGCTGCCTTCAGCATTTGATATACAGGTCTATACTAGATCTGCTAAATCAAACGCTAGAAGATCAACCTCCAGAGCATCGATCTTGTGTTCAGTATAGTCATGCCCTAAGTGACCAAGCACTGGTCTCCCTGACTTTCAAAGGTCTAGTCCTCCTAAATCACTTAGGTGTTTTTTGAAAATATCACCCTCGATTTTCAGTGCTGTCAAACTGGCACTTTCAAGAAGGCCTTTTTTCACATTTTAAAAAGCAGTTAATTAATATGGAACCATTCCCTCCCTCCCCTCCCCTTCATTCATAAAGATTGCAAGGGTAGTGAGATCTATGGAAACAGTACATTCTGTATTTAATTGTTCGCGTGTCGCTGGCTGGTTTCACTGACGAAGGCAGACTTTTCACTTTTTCTAATGCATTATGAACATTTTACATAAAATAACTGAACTGGGCTATTTTGCTACCATTTCCTACTTTATTGATTCATGTTATTTCCCTTATTCTAGGTTAGTGGCCGGAGAGAGAGTGCCACCTTTGGAAATGCTGAAAATTGTGAATTAAATTGGAGCAAAAAAAAGAGCACAACTGAGCCAGTTAGGGTCTTGTCTTCAACATGCTTACACAGATCAGTTCAAGCCCCAAAATTCCAATGTCTTTATCTGTGATGAAGATCAGAGGCATTCAGACTTATCTATACTTTCTTGTTTTTTTAGCCTGGACATGCACCTATTTAAAGTGGCTATGAAAAGCAAATTTTCTAAATATGCTATGTAAAATGCATGTCGTTTGCATTACTCATTGCTGAAGCTTAAAAAGTGATCAATTTCTTCCTGCAACCCAAATGATTTCCGTGGTGCAATAGTTGACTGTTTCATGAAGTTATTGACCAAGGACAAAGTATAGAGCAATCAGAATTTGCCCCACTGTTAGGTCCCATAATTTGGAGCTGCGTTGTCTGTGAAATAGTAAAAGATAGCCATAATACATATGATTTTTAAGATCTTCCATAGGAGTTCTTTTCAAAAGCTTCATTGTTTCCATGGATGCCACCATATAATCTAATTATTCCTGATGGGTTGCCCATTGTATCGAAGGATTCTTCAAAGGAAAGGAAAACAGCAAGGTAGATCATTTGAGCAAAATTCTTTTATTTGTTTAGGACAATGTTTCACAAAAGCTCTAGCTGGGAGGGGAAAGAAATTTCTTCTGAGCCTCCTTTCTTTCAGAATTCAAGTTGCTATAATCATGTAAAGCAGCTCTGTGTACTGCAGGTTTTCTCTTTTCCTTTCATTGAATGATAGAAGGCATTTCAGCCTCATGCCCTCTTTTTCCAGTGGAAAAATTAAATCATTTGTATTATAAGAGCTACTGTAGACAGATAAGGGTAAGGCAACCCCAAGCAGTCAGAGAATACAGCCCATGTCCAATGCCTGCAGCTAGTCAAAGGGATAATTCCTTTCAACCCAGTAGGAATTTTTTTCTTGAAAAGATCTACAGTGGTTGCAAGGGAGTTGATATTTACATCCACCTCATTAAAGTTGAGAAGTTTCCTATTATCACTGGAGTTTCAAAGCCTCGGTCTAAATGATAAGCTTCATTTGGTTTGTTTAACTGCACTATTTTTGACCTTGACCATTGTCTTCGCCAGTCATAGGCTCTGCCTCTGATCCCATGCGGTGTTTCACAAGACATGCTTTGCACCTGCATATCTAGACTTCTTCCATCTTTTATCAAGGCAAGGGTATGACATGCTGCATTATGTTATGGCAAGTGATGACACCACATCCTGTGCATGTGCATGCTCTCAAATTGCTTTGATCACATGGAATTGCTGAACTTTCACATACATACCATTCCAGCGCCTCATTGTGTGGGGTGAGGAGGGAGAAGGAGATGATCCAGAACCCCCTCATCATGTGAAGTGGGAGGAAAAGAGAACCCCCATTCTATCTACTCACATTTTAGCAGTCATTATGGTACAAGCGATTTTTTTGCACAATTAAGCTGCATGTTTTGCAGATTTTCTAGACTGTTAAATACAAGTGAAAAGATTTTTACCAGAATTTAAGTGGTGATGCTTCTTACTATGTAGTCCATAAATGGAGACTGTGACTGTATAAAGTTTTGGTCTCATTTTTATGGGCTTTAACTTATAAATAATGCCATAGAGTACATCTGATTCAACCAACTTTTTACTCAGAGTAATTTTTTCATTAACAGCTAGTTATATATGTCATCTAAGGTACCATTTTTAAATCAAAATAATTCACAGCTGTGTTCTGTTCCCTGATTCCATATTATCATCAGATCCAACTCAGCGTTTCAATCTTAATTTTTAAATGTCATCGTGGATCAGAACCAGGTAGTCTTAGAAATTGTCTCATTACCTGTGACCAGGGCTGGATTACCCAATAGGCAAACTAAGCATGTGCTTAGGGCACCAGCAAAGCAGGGGCACCAAAAAAAATGAGATTTTACGGTATAGTATTGTTTTTATTTTGAATTACATATGGGGGGGGCACCATAATCTTTTCAGTGCTTAGGGCCTCTAAAGGTCTTAATCCAGCCCTGCCTGTGACCTTGCTACGTCACCATGCTCATGAGGAGAAGCAGAACTAAAACCACCCAGAAGTTATTGAGACAAAAGGGAGCTATGGTAGGCCCTGTCAGAAATAGCTAAAATATATTGTAGCATTAGTGCCTACAGAGCATAGGGCAAATCTTGCCTGTCTGCAAAAGCTAACCCACAACAGAAGGTAAACCTACTAAAACCCTCAAGAATAGTACCTAAAAAACAAATATTATCAAAAACTTCTTACAGGGAGGTGGAGGTGAAATGTTACAGGATTATTCTGTCTCTCTTTTGGGTTTTTTGGGTTTTGGTTTTTGGTTTTTTTGGAGAGGAGAAGTGTCCTCCCATGAAGAGATACATGGTGATGGCACTATATCTAAGTTGTGTTATGTATTTAGCTAGATTCTGATACCTTCCCACCGTTCTGGAACCTGAAGAGCCTGCACGTTTCTAAAAAAGCCAAACACTCCTAGATAGAGATAAACTGCGTGTTTTGATTATATAGCATGAGAGTTGGTAATATGGGGATTAGAAAAGTATTAAGGAAGTGTGAAGTCAAAGAATTGAGTTCTGCATTTCATTCTGAAAGTGGCAAGGTCCTTGGTATCAGTTCCAGAGTCTTGGTCCAGCTTCTGAGAAAGTTCTGTCTCGTGTGCTCATGAGCCAATCCTGTTAGTCAACATTTTCATTCTTCTGGAATGTAGCTATCTTGGGAAGTCAGGGTCATGGATGGAAAGACTTTCCCTTGGGTTGTTCGGGCTATTCCCATGGAGGGCTATGATCAGTAAGACAAAAGCCTTTGAGTGGGTTTTGTATTCAGTAAGAAGCCAGTGCACTGGAATGATGTGTCCATGACAACCTATGTTTCTAAGCAAACCGGCTTCTTATAATTTGTATCTACTCAGGCAGTTTCCAGGTCTCTGCAGCTTCATTCTGAGGTGTGAATTGACATAACCAAGACTAGAGGTGGTAAAAGTATGGCTCCGTACAGCATGGATCTGAGTTCAGTAGGATGGGGTATTTCTGGACACCCTTGTAGAAGAGGGTGCTTCCAGTGCAGCTATAGTTCTCTGGATTGACCTATGGAGCACTGAAGAGTCCAAAATGACCATGAGGCTTTAAAGCAATGAAACAAGCTGAAGACAAATGGTTGTGATATAATCCATCCTCAGAAAATGTCAAAATATGAAGTGGAGTTTTTGAATTCTAGATCATTTTAAAACACTTTGAAACAAAGGGCAAAATGATGAATGAAAAGGACAGCACAGTTGGGACTGAGAACCAAATGTCCCCAAGCATCCAAGAGGAATTACAGCAGAATTCTTCTTTGTCTGACTAGCTATGCTAGGTTGTAGGGAAGAAGCTTGTTCTCAGAGTAGTGCTATGGGACAAGAGACAAGGTTGCTTGGATTACCTTAATGGTTCATATGCATCTTCAGATTCTCAGCTTTCCAGCAGGACACAGAGCTTGCTTCTTGCCAGGGCAAACATTCCAAACTGATGCAGTATTGCTAGCTCTTGTGGCTCAGTCATGAGTTTAGCAATTTGGGGAAGGGTTTGTTGTTGTTGTTGTTGTTGTATTTTTCTGTCTCCTGAAAATGCAATGAAAGATTATGGACTCACAAATTTTCTCATCCAGAATGGCCACTATCTTCCATGACTGCCAATGGGGCTGAAGCCAGCAAAGACGGTGACAGGTTCTCTAATCATCTATGTGTATGTGGAAGTCAGGCTGCTCCTAATAAAAATGGCTGCCTCCTCCCATTGTTTCCATTGAGACTGAAGACATGGCTACAAGCAAAACAGATGGCACTAGATGGTTCAAAGAGTTAGGCAGGACACTATTAGGATACAATGACTCAAGGAAAGCAGTAAAGAAATTATGAAAGGTGAATAGGGAGTTTGGGTGTGGGGACAGGGTACTGGTGAGCAGGAGGCAGTTTTAGGGGGAGCAGGGAAATAGAGGGTAGTAGAGAGGACCTGAGGAAGTACAGAGAGACGTGGAGGGCAGAAAAAGACTAAGGGGAATGGTTTAAAGGGAGGAGCAGGAAGGAGGCTGAGGGAGGTACAAAGAAAAGTGATGGTGGAGTGGGAGATGGAGAGGGTTGAATAGTTGAAGTCACTGACAAAAATTCCACTGGTATCAGTGTTGCAGGACCTGGACTCATAGTGTGTTTATTTTCTGTAGGGAATATCACCAAGTCGCTCACAGCCATACGCATGCTGTGTATCATTGGTGGGGACGGATTAAGATGTAGACAATTTGGGTATGTGCCTAGGGCCTAACCTGCATGGGTTGGGCCTGACCTGAGCTTTGGCTAGTCTGGGTCAGATACCGATATAGGCCCTGGTCACTCCATTACCATTGCCTCAGTTTGGCCTCCATCAAGTGACTTGTTCAAGGTAACACAAGTCTGTGGCAGAGTAGGGACTTGAATCCAAAGTCATAGATTAGTGCCTGAGCAGGGCATCATCCTGCTGCACAACACCGTGAGTCTCCTTTCCCTTTCACTAGTTGCACACCAGCTAACTTCAGTGAAAGCGGCGAGGAGTTCTGTGGCACCTTATAGACTAACCGAAGTGTTGGAGCATAAGCTTTTGTGGGCAAAGACCCACTTGTCAGATGCATGTAGTGGAAATTTCCAGAGGCAGGTATAAATATGCAGGCCAGAATTAGGCTAGAGATGACGAGGTGGATCCAGTCAAGGAGGATGAGGCCCACTTCTAGTAGCTGATCTGGAGGTGTGAATACCAAGAGAGGAGAACCTGCTTTTGTAGTTCGCTAGCCATTCACAGTCTTTGTTTAATCCTGAGTTGATTGAGTCAAACTTGAAGATGAACTGTAGCTCAGCAGTTTCTCTTTGAAGTCTGGTCCTGAAGTTTTTTTGCTGCAGGATGGCTACCTTTAGATCTGCAATAGTGTGTCCAGGGAGATTGAAGTGTTCTCCTACAGGTTTTTGTATATTGCCATTCCTAATATCTGATTTGTGTCCATTGATTCTTTTACGTAGGGACTGTCCAGTTTGGCCGATGTATATAGCAGAGGGGCATTGTTGGCACATGATGGCATATATTATGTTAGTAGATGTGCAGGAGAATGAACCAGTGACGGTATGGCTGATCTGGTTAGGTCCTGTTATGGTGTTGCTGGTGTATATATGTGGGCAGAGTTGGCACCAAGGTTTGTTGCATGGATTGGTTCCTGAGTTAGAGTTATTATGGTGCGGTGTATAGTTGCTAGTGAGAATATGCTTCAGGTTGGCGGGTTGTCTGTGGGTGAGGACTGGCCTGCCTCCCAAGGCCTGTGAAAGTGAGGGATCATTGTCCAGGATGGGTTGTAGATCACTAATGATATGTTGGAGAGGTTTTAGCTGAGGACTGTAGGTGATGGCCAATGGTGTTCTGTTGGTTTCTTTCTTGGGCTTTTCCTGTAGCAGGAGGCTTCTGGGTACACGTCTGGCTCTGTTAATCTGTCTCCTCACTTCCTCGTGTGGGTATCATAGTTTACAGAATGCTTGTTGAAGATCTTTTAAGTGTAGGTCTCTGTCTGAGGGGTTGGAGCATATGCGGTTGTACCTCAGTGCTTGGCTGTAAACAATGGATCGTGTGATGTGTCTGGGATGGAAGCTGGAGGCATGCAGGTAAGCATAGCGGTCGGTAGGCTTTCGGTATAGTGTGGTGTTTATGTGACCATCACTTATTTGCACCGTGGTGTCCAGGAAATAGACCTCCCGTGTAGACTGGACCATGCTGAGGTTGATGGTGGGGTGGAAGCTGTTGAAATTGTGGTGAAATTCTTCCAGAGTCTCCTTCCCATGGGTCCAGATGATGAAGATGTCATTGATGTAGCGTAGGTAGAGAAGGGGCGTAAGTGGACGGGAGCTGAGGAAGTGTTGTTCCAGGTCAGCCATAAAAAGGTTGGCGTATTGTGGGGCCATGCGGGTGCCCATAGCAGTGGTCTGGAGGCATATATTGTCACCAAATCTGAAATAGTTGTGTGTGAGGATAAAGTTGCAGAGCTCAGCCACCAGTTGTGCTGTGGCGTCATCAGGGATACTGTTCCTGACAGCTTGTATTCCATCTACATGTGGTATGTTTGTGTAGAGAGCCTCTACATCCATGGTGGCTAGGATGGTGTTTTCTAGATCACCACCAATGCATTGTAGTTTTCTCAGGAAATCAGTAGTGTCACGGAGGTAACTGGGAGTGCTGGTGGCGTAGGGTCTGAGTAGAGAGTCCACATATCCAGACAGTCCTTCAGTGAGAGTGCCAATGCCCGAGATGATGGGGCGTCCGGGATTTCCAGGTTTGTGGATCTTGGGTAATAGATAGAACAACCCTGGTCGGGGCTCTAAGGGTGTGTTGATTTGTTCCTGTGCTTGTGTGGGGAGTGTCCTGAGCAGATGGTGCAGTATCTTAGTGTATTCCTTCGTGGGATCTGAGGAAAGTGGCCTGTAGAATTTGGTATTGGAGAGTTGTCTGGCAGCCTCCTTTTGGTAGTCAGGCCTGTTCATGATGACAACAGCACCTCCTTTATCAGCCTCTTTGATTATAATGTCAGAGTTGTTCCGGAGGCTGTGGATGGCATTGCGTTCTGCACGACTGAGGTTTCAAGGCAAGCGATGCTGTTTTTCCACAATTTCTGGCTGTGCACGTCGGCGGAAGCATTCTATGTAGAGGTCCAGACTGTCATTTCGACCCTCAGGAGGAGTCCATGTGGAGATCTTCTTCTTCTGTTGTTGGTGGGAAGGTACTTGTGTGTCAGTGCACTGTTCAGTGTTGTGTTGGAAGTATTCCCTGAGACGGAGACGGCGAAAGTAGGCTTCCAGATCACCGCAGAACTGTATCATGTTAGAGGGGGTAGTGGGGCAAAAAGATAGTCCCCAAGATAGAACAGACTCTTCTGCCGAGCTGAGTGTGTAGTTGGAAAGATTGACGATATTTCTGGGTGAGTTAGGGGTACCACTGTTGTGGCCCCATGTGGCAGGTATGATTTTAGACAGCTTACAGTCCTTTTTCCTCTGTAGAGAAGTGAAGTGTGTAATGTAGATCTCCTGTCTTATTTTAGTAAAGTCCATTTGTGGGGAAGGTTGTTTTTTTATGAAAGACTCCAGATTGGAGAGCTCTTTTTCGATGTTTTCCTGTTTGCTGTACAGGATGCTGATCAGGTGGTTCCTCAGTTTTTTAGATAGTGTATGGCATAATCTCTCACTGTAGTCTGTGCAGTATGTAGATAGCAATGGATTTTTCACCTTCAGTCCATTTGGTATGATGTCCATCCATTTGCATTTGGAGAGAAAGATGATATCTGTTTGTACTTGTGCAAGTTACTTCATGAGGTTGATAGATTTCCACTCCATACGGCTAAATGCAGTGCCTTGCATGGTGTCAAGTATCAGAGGGGTAGCCGTGTTAGTCTGAATCTGCAAAAGCGGCGAGGAGTCCTGTGGCACCTTACAGACTAACTGAAGTGTAGGAGCATAGGCTTTCGTGGGCAAAGACCCACTTTGTCAGATGCATGTAGTGGAAATTTCCAGAGGCAGGTATAAATATGCAGGCCAGAATCAGGCTAGAGATGACGAGGTGGATCCAATCAGGGATGATGAGGCCCACTTCTAGTAGCTGATCTGGAGGTGTGAATACCAAGAGAGGAGAAGCTGCTTTTGTAGTTCGCTAGCCATTCACAGTCTTTGTTTAATCCTGAGTTGATTGAGTCAAACTTGAAGATGAACTGTAGCTCAGCAGTTTCTCTTTGAAGTCTGGTCCTGACGTTTTTTTGCTGCAGAATGGCTACCTTTAGATCTGCAGTAGTGTGTCCAGGGAGATTGAAGTGTTCCCCTACAGGTTTTTGTATATTGCCATTCCTACTATCTGATTTGTGACTTTACTTGGTTTCTCCTGATTTATTCTAAAAGGAGAGATGAGTTAGGCCCAACATTTCTAGCTTCTACGGCATCTGTCTTTCAATCTCTCTTATGTGCTCATTCAATCTCACATCATTCTTGTGACAAAATTATGTAAGTTAATGCAGATAAACATTGAAGTAGAATCAGAAATGTCACTTAACTTTTCCCTTGGGATTGTAGGGTAACTGGGATATACAATGTTACATTATTCCTTTACCTTGTTATAGGCAAAGTCCTTCTTATATCTTTCAGGGGAGGGGAAATACAGCTGTCTTCAAGATTAGTCTTCAAGACTTAATAACAGATTCAGGCCAACTTATCCTTAACCCTCTTTGCTGTTTCTGTTTGCTGTGCAGAATGGAATATGTTCTACCATTTGATAAACGCTTTGCAAAAATATGTGCTATTTCTTCCATAACAAAACTGTCCCACCTCAGAAAGGACATCCTGATAGGTTTCCCTTCATATGGTTGCTCTGTAGTAACTACTTGGAACTATTCAGTAATTGTATAATTCCATTGTAAAGGCTCCATTTAGCATTTGTTTCTTATTAATTATGAATCTCCTAATATGGAAAAAATATTGATCCTCATGTTTGAAGGTGTGTACAAACTCCATACTGGACAACTATGGGTTGTTTCTAAAAGAGCTCTAACCCTCCACAGCTGCAAGGCATGCCCAGGCTGGTGGGGAGCAAAACATTTCCTTTGTTGGCAGACTAGGGGAGCAAACAGACCTTTAACCCTCAGCTCCTGAGCAAACACTGACTGAAAGCCACTCCCTGCAGGAAGGGATGGTCAGACCTTGTTACACCCTGAGAGGGAGTAGTTTCCTTCTCTTCTCACTAACTCAGTTTATCTGTGTTAATTCTCCTGGTGTTTTATTTGAGGGCAACCCTAGAAGAGGAGATAGTTTAAAGTGACCTGGCTGGAGGGCCTAGTCACAGCAAGAGAAGAAGGCCACCACAGAGTTGGAGCAGACAGGAAGCCCCAATGGAGAGAGAGCTGCCACACTATGCCCAGTCACAAGGTGGTGCATGCGGTGATTTGACCCATTCAACCATATAAGAAAATAAGAACAGTTTTAAAGAATAAACATTCTGAGTTTTGTGGCCTCCCTGTCTTTTCCTCTTCTTCTGCCTTGTCCCCCTGCCTATAACAATCAAGCTTTGGGCCTAGTCCATTTCACTCTGGGATCATCAAACACAATGGTACATGCTAGACAACATTTTGGAGAACAAACAGCAGATTCAGGTTTGTATAGATGGAGAGAGATAAAGAACTTGAATAGTCCATGATTACAACTAAATGACCGAAACACTGACTAGCCGATTCTAAGTAATCAGTCTCTTAACCTGAAAAGCAAAGAAAACTAAGGGAAACCACTGGAAAAATGTATTACTTCTTGTGTAACTATTTGATTAATAGATTAAGATGACCATTGTTAAAATAATCTCTAGGTGTATATACAGAGCTTTCTCTGTAGAACAGTTTCTGTCCATTGGGCACCTCCCAAACCATGATCAACATTGTAACTCTTGCTAATGTCCTAGTTACTTTGAGAGTGTGCATCAAAATATGCACCAATTTAGGATGAAACAACATATAAAATCATTAACAAAGAATATGTTGTTCTGTGGCAAGCCACTGCTCACATGCTTAGAGTTGCTTATGCTATATTCTTTGCTCATTCTTGTTCTTTTTACAGTGCCAGTGTTTGAAACAAGCTTCCTTTGTGCGGGAAGCTTTGATAAAAAATACACATCAGCCAATGTACAGTATTTAGTCAGCTGGGTGAACAAATATGTACATTCTTTCTTCCCACTATTTTTTCTCTGGGCTACGTTGTGTTCGGTGGGAGAGGAGGAAGGGTTGTTTATTTGTTGCTTTGTTTTGCTCCTATATCAATGAAATGCATAAAATAGCCATAGGAACTGTGCGTCAGACAGATCTAGATCTAGGTTATATAATATTACTTTGGGTTACCAGTTCCACCAAATATTTTGTGTCAATACCAGAAGAATTGAAAAACATAATAATGTATCAAAATGTTCAGACTATTCTTCTTTGTATCACATCATATTGGCTGATGTGGTATCAACTAATAACACTAAAAACCTAGATCCTAAAACTGTCTGGATGAAATCATAAGCTATATAAGGGATGTGTGAGCAATTCCTTACATTATTCATTCTTTCTAGGAATGATTTCCTGTTCTATGGGGAGAGGTATTGTGAGTAGGCTAGAGGAAAAGTTTGGGAGCGAGGACTCTTGTGTTCTTGTATCAGAGGGGTAGCCGTGTTAGTCTGAATCTGCAAAAGCGGCGAGGAGTCCTGTGGCACCTTATAGACTAACTGAAGTGTTGGAGCATAAGCTTTCTTGGGCAAAGACCCACTTCGTCACATGCATATGACGAAGTGGGTCTTTGCCCATGAAAGCTTATGATCCAACACTTCAGTTAGTCTATAAAGTGCCACAGGACTCCTCGCCGCTTTTGTGTTCTTGTGTGGCCTTAGGTAGGTGACTCGCGTCTCTCTCTCTGACTCCTTGGTACTGATATGTGTCTATTTAACAGATGTGGAAAAATATGAAGGAAAAGTCAGCATGGTCACTTCTCCCTAAATGAAAGATGTGCCTAGGTATGACAGACCTATATGGCCTGCCTTTTCTCTTCCTGACTCTCGGAGTCTGAGCCTGCCTTCCAACTGACACTACAAATTTAAGTCAAGCTATATTAGGCCAACTTACAGCCACCACAGCGATTACTGTGGTTTCCATGTTCACATTACTCTCCTTCAGTTGGTGGTGTGTATCTTCACCAGAAGCACTTCTACCAACTTAAGAGGGCAGTGGAGAAGAGGGGCGGGTGGCAGAAAGCCTGGGCTTTTGGCACCATGTGGAACTTCCTGCTGTGAGCCCAACTGCTGCCTGGGTTGTGAGCTCTGGTCACCCACATTTTCTGCTCCATTTCCTGCTGGGAGACCAGGCTGAGTTCTGTGAAGAGCTCTATGCAAGGAACCAGGCTACTGCCTCAGTTCCCTGACGAGTTTCCTTCTGAGAGCCAGGTTGCCCTCCCACCCTTGCTCTCTACTGTCACCTGGTTTCTCTTCACTGAGAGCCTGGCCACCCCAACTTTCCTCCCATGAAGCTCCCGCTCCCACAGGATCTCATCTGCATCTCCCATAGTGGGGCACTGGGGGGCAGCCAGGGTCTACCTCGAGCCCCCTACCTGCCAGGGGGTTACAGCCTGAGCTGTAAGCTATGTGTGGAGTCCACAGCAGAGACACTAACAGTCTTTCTTGTCAATTTCACAACTCCAGCAGGGATCCATGAAATTGAAAAGAATGACAGCTAGCAGCTGATGTAGGTAACTCAGGGTCTACAAAGGCACTGCATCATCCTACTCCATTAATGTAAGTCCTCTGTCTCTCACAGAGGTGGAATTATTATGACAGTGTAGCACTTAACATCAGTGGGAGCAAGACACTGTGTAGACAGTGACACAATTAGATCAGTGCAAGCTGCCTTGCTTTGTAAGTGTAGATCAGGGTTGAGATGAATGCCCAAGGCACTGAATGGGAGAAAAACAAACACCTCATGAAGCTCTCCCTCCCTTACTAAAGAAAAGGAAAAATCCACCTGAAGTGTTTTCCCCTGCCTCCTTGCAGCCACTTGCATAGGAATGTAAAAAAGTAGTTGATTATTCGACTACCCAATAAGCCTAGGCTTATCAGCTAGTCGAGTTGACTACTTGCATTCTCCCCCCCCCCCCGCTTGCTGCCTCTATATCAAAGGCAGCAAGGGGAGGGGGAAAAGCAGGAGCCGGTGCTGGCTTAAAAGCCAGGTCCCCTCAGCACTGTTTCTGTGGTGCAGGGTGGGGGGAGAAGGGTGGCAGTGGCACTCTGGCTCTGCCTTTTAAATGTAGTAAGAGCCACGTGGCTAGAGCAGCAGCAACCATTCCTCCAGGTCCCTATAAATCACTGAGCACCAGGGCAGTTGCCTTCTTAGCCTTTCTCTTCCCACCTCTGCCCCCGTTGGTGGGCCTGAAAGGGATAAATCCTGCCCTATGCTGACCGACCACCAGTACACAGACTAGGGGGAAGCAGCATGAGACTCCCCAGTTCTAGGGAAGCAAGGGCCAATTTGACCTCATCACTGGCTAGCGAACCCTCAGGGCTACCCTGACTTCAGTTCCCTGCTGTCATAGCCACACTTTGGGGCTTGCAACATCACAGTATTGCCACACTGCAGGATTACTCCAACCATGCCTCCTGCTCTAACCTACACCCTCTTTGGCTCCTTCCTCAAGACAGCCCTGCCATGCCCCTGCTATTGCAACAATATGCCTAGGGCTGATGCCTTTTGAGTAAGTGCCATATGGCTGACGGAGCTGGTTCTATGTTTGGTATGTAGGGAGCCAGTGATGTTGGTTATTAGGGACACTTTATCTCTGCCTCATTGCCCATCAGAGGGATAACATTTTACAGTGGTTGAAATGAGAAGGTACAGGGTGGTGATGAACCTGGCTGTGCATCTGGACATCCCTCTGCCCCTTGTCTTCACTGTAGCACAAGGTGAGCAGGGTGGGAAAACCTGCACCGCCACTGCCAGTTTTGTACCTATTCTTGGGAACCAAGAGGGATTACCATGTCAGGTTGGTCTAGCATGTCCCAAGCAGGGTTGGGTGAAAATCACCCATCAAAACTGTTGATGGAAAATGGAGTTATTGGTTACACAAAATTATTTTCAAAAAGTGCCTGCTTTCCATAGGAATTTTCAATTTTTGGTAATACATATACTGAAAACTGCTATATTTCATTTTGGGAAAACTGTAGTTTGGTTGCCTCATGTCCCATTCTCTTCTGCGGACTAGGCTCCTCAACCAGACTACACTTCCCAGGATGCATTAAGGCCTGGGACAGTTGCAGTGCACCACTTCCCCTGTTGGAGAGGGGAAACTATGGAACATTATGAAAGATGTAGCCAGACCAGAGAACCTGGTTTAAATGAGGCACATGAATTATAAGTTTCATGAGGCACTGAAGTAGCATTTCCAAATAAAAATATTTGTTTTCAGTTGATTTTTCCCCAAAATAATTTACATTTGAGGGGGAAAACTATTTGATTAGCTCTACTCACAAACACTAAATTCTCTTAAAATATCATTTTAAATGCTTGCTTTTATGTGGAAGTAGTCATATGTTAATGTCCACTGACAGTTGTATATAGACAGTGTCTTTTCAAACAGATTACCATTTTTTCACACACTGAATTTAGAAGACCAAATACTGATAGATACCAAATAGAATCCAGTTAAATTGTTCATCCAGCACTCTGGTTAATGTATCTCTTTGTGAAGGGTAGGGGGCAGAGGGATTTTTTTTAATTTTTATTTTTTTATTTTTTTAAGAACAGGACAAAGGAATGTCTTTTCAAAAACATGACTTGAACTCTAATGGTGACCACATTTCCTTCTATAGAGCACACAAGATCAACCCTGATTTGGATCAGAATTTCCTTTCTGGCAATAAAATGGCTGAGTATTTTAGAACTTTTCTGGGGTTTATATGCCTGGGCTGTTTTGGAAAGACGAGGAGGAAACTGTCATCCAAGCCTTTTGTCTTTTATCTCAGATTTTACAGAACAGAAGTAACTTGTTGATGAAAACTCATTATTGAGAAAGCTTTTTACTCTGATGTGTGATACTGGTAGAAATAAAACTAGATTAGGCATGATAATGAGCCAATCAGTGAAGCAGAAAAAAATATTTTCAAGTGTTATTTTCAAAAGTTATGGCCAAAAACTTTGTCTGCTGGAAAAATATTAGTGTTCTATGAGATACTAGTTGAAAGAGATTACCTAATTATAGAATTTAATTCAATATACTAAAGCAATGTTATACTGTAACAATTGCTGCAAAACAAAAGTCTATATTTTCAAAAGTGATGAGGGATTCAGGACACCTCCACTTTTGGGTTACCCCATTTTAGGTACAGCAAAACAATCTGATTTTTTTTCCAGAGGGCAGATGCCTTTTTAAGTCATCTCAAGTTGGCTCCCCAAAACTGAGGCATTCAAAGTCACTGGTCATTTTTGAAAATTTAGGCTGACGGGAACTTATAAAAAGTAATCTTACAAAACTGTAGGAATGGGTAATCCTGAGCCTCCAGCATCTGATCTCATTTCTAAACTCTCCTCTTTGTACAAACAAAAAATCCTGCAGACAACAGAATGATTCTGAGCTAAAACAGTTAGCACTTACTGTTGGATACAGAAAGAGCTATTTAATTTACAAGAAGATGAGTGTTTGCACCATACAGCTCCAAAAACATCATTGGGTATCTCGTTACTTATTCATATTTTGAGAAGGAATACTTTCATGTCAGAAGGAAGATCTTTAAAAACCAATGATTAAATCCTGGTTACAAATGTCAAAGGAGAGCTTTCAGTCTTTCATTATCCTAATCTTTAGTTTTTTACCTTATTTTTGTGCTTAACAACTGAGCAAATTAACATAAAAGAAAAACATAACTGATGGACTGTTTTTTCATCGGCACATAATTAGTTAATATTAGGATCTGTTACTACATGTAAAGTCTCCAAACCATTTATTCAGCCACAGTTGTAGCAGGTGAAAAATAATGTCTTGTTTGGCAAGGAACTGTTGCCTTGTACTTCACTAACTGCCACATCGGCTATTTCTAGCTCCTTCCTAGAGCTCTGTGAGTGGCTCACACCTGCTCTGTGGCAATGGGACATGCACATGAGGCCTGCCATTCCCCTCCAGAAGCTTGTGGCGATTGCCCGATGGAAGCTCTCCATGCCGGATAGCTACCGATCCATGCTGAACCAGTTTGGCATGGGGAGATCCACCGTTGGGGCAATGCTCGTGCAGGTATGGCAATCTCCGGCCACTGTGCCAGGAGGTGGGGTGCAAGGAGGGAATGGGCTGCCCTAGGGAAAAGGGAGGGGGAGGTGGTGAAAGTCCCCTCCCGGGGGGGGAAGAGGTTGTTCTGTCCTGCCCGCACTAAGGATTGCCCATGGTGGCCAGGATTGCAGGGGGGGTTGCTCCTGAGGAGTGGGGGCGCAGGGCAGTGGCGGGGAGGGAGCACTTTCAGCCACCCTGGCACCCAGTGACTCTTAGTTTTGTGTGTCCCTCTGCAGGTGGTCAAGGCCATCAACAGAGTGCTACTCCAGAGCACCATCCGCCTCGCCAATGTCGATGCGGTCATCAAGAGGTTTGGCACCCTGGGCTTCCCCAACTGCGGGGGGGGGCTATCGACGGGACGTCACATCCCCATCTGTGCCCTGGACCACCAGGCCTCCATGTACATCAACCGGAAGGGATACTTTTCCATCATCCTGCAGGCTGTGTCTGCCCACTGGGGCCACTTTGTGGACATCAGTGTGGGCTGGTCCGGCAGAGCACATGACGCGCAGGTCTACCGCAACTCCTCCGTGTGCCAGAGGCTGCACGCCGGGACTTTCTTCCCCAACTGCCACATCAGGGTTGGAGATGTGGACATATCTGTCTGCCTGGTGGGGGATGTGGCCAACTATATCAATGCCCTAAACCCCAGGTCACACCCTTTCTAGACACACATAATCTCTCTCTCTCTCTCTCTTACACACACACACACACACACACACACACACACACACACACACTTTGACACCCCTTTCCAAATCAGAACCCTGAGTTTTTAATTTAGAATATGGACATTTTGACACAATTCCTAAGATAATTTGGGGAATCTGTCCATGAATAACAGAAATTTGATGTTGTGTGATTATTATGACATTGTATCTCAGATTGTCTCAGTAGATGGCTGCCTTTGCACCTACACAGTCAGGACTGGAGCCCTGGCTATAAGCAGCTATAATAGTGTTATACCTCCTGCACCTCCCACACACCCCAACCCCATGCCCTGAGTCCCTCATACATCCCAACCCTGACTCCTGCACCTCCACATCCACAAACTGCACCCCCACCAGCAGCAGAAATCCCTATTAAATAAAGTTTGTGAGTACAATGTTTCATGTATGCTATTATTAATCATCATGTCAATCATCAGTTATATTAAGTTGTATATTCTCAGTCATGCAAATGGACATTCTTATACGGCTCTTTGTTGACCACTTGTTCTGAATTTTGATGTAGTTTGGTTCTTTTGTTTAAAAAGGTTGCCGACCTCTGGCTTACAGTTTTCCTCTCATCACCCCCACTACACAAATTGTTTCAGGACCCCTCCTGTTCACTCATTCATCTGAATTTGAGCTAACTCAAATTTGAGCTAACTGTCAGGGATTGAGGCCACACAGGACTCCCCTGCCAGCACTCCACAGGCCTGGCCCAGGGACAAGAGAGAAGGGATCAGGTCAGTGTAGGCTGCCCTCACTGGCGTTCTCTGAGCCCTGCCTGGGACGGGACAGATTGACCAGCTACCTGGCCCAGGTGGTGCTCCTGGGGGAGAGGCGGGGCATAGCAGTGAAGCCAGTGGGCTTTTCCCCCATCTTTGGGCCAAGGGTTAGGGGCGAGAGGTTTAAAATGGGGGCCACTTGCCTGGGCCAGTTGCAGGCAAGATGGCAAGCCCTGTCCCCATCTGGGGACTCCCTTGGTGTTGCAGTTGCCCTGACTGGTCACTCTGCAAGATAGCTGTCCCTTTTGGGCTTGCTGCCCCAAGTGGTGACTGTGAGTATGTGTCCCTCCTCTCTTTGTCCCTCCCTTTCCATGTTATGGAAAACAGTCTCATTCCAGGCACATTCTGTTTTGCTGGCACAACCAAACCTTGACCTTAGGATAGGAGAAGTTAGGATAAGAAGTTAGGATAAGAGGAAGCTGCATACCAAATTTGGTGGTCCTACCTCTTTCCATTTAGGGGGAGTTCTTGAACAAACAGAGTCACAGACAAGCATGCACAAATCTTTAAAATATATAGAGCAATCTCTCCATATTCATACCAGTGCAGGTGAGCTCATGCATCTTAATCCACCACAAGATTAGTAGATAAAGCTGACTTACAATGATATGTGTATTTTAGTCCAAATGTAGTTGTGATGTTCCAAGCGTCTTATAATCAATTGGCAGATTTTTGCCCATCAGACAAATAATTTAGTTTTGTGCATTTGTGACTGGACATACTAAGGGTGAGGTTGTACACTCTGTTCAATTAGACCAGCAATGGGCAAACACTGGCCTCTGAGCTGGATCCAGTTTGCTAGGGTTAGCCCCTGGCAGGTTGCTGCCACCAAATGTGCCTACACCTCCACAGGTATGGGCAATTGCAACTCCCAGTGATCATGGATCACTGTTCCTGACCAATGGGAGCTAAGGGGAGTGGTGTCCCGGTCTATGCTTCTTCTTGCAGGTAAACATACTGGTGGCAGCCCAACAGGGGCTAACCCTGGTGAACCACCACCATTTTATTGCATACCCCTGAGTTAGATCCAGTTCCACCAACTTATACTAGGGCTGGATTCGATCCAAATTCAGGTAAGTGGGTTTGTTCCTTTTTTTTTTTTCCTTTGGAATATGTTTTTATTAAACAGTAGGCAGCTTTGCAATTTTGCGCCATGTTGTGATGAATGTAAAGTTTTAAAATTAAAAAGTTCTGCCAATTATAACTTTATTTTCTTTAATATTTTGAGACCATACCTGGCACAACAACCATCTTAAATTCAGATTCCTTGGACACACAGAGCACTCCCTACAAGTGGATTGTAGAACTGGTTTCTAAAACAGAAGGGACAATAATGAAAGTCCATCTGTTCATTACACAACTCATCAGTTTCAAAAGTTAAGTATTATTGAACATTCCCCAACACCATTTGTTTAGTATTAGGGCCATGAGGTGAAAAATTATTCATCTTACTCTGTGTTTTTAATAATGAAAGCTTACCTTATCCTATAATCATAACTCTGGTCATCTGAAGAAGTGGGCTGTGCCCACGAAAGCTCATGATACCATCTACATGTTTTGTTAGTCTATAAAGTGCTACCAGACCATTTGCTTGCTGGGTTTTTTTCTGTAACTCAGTACCCTTGAAGCTCCTTTGTATTTACTGCATGTTTGAACAGGTATCTTGTATTTTCATGAGTTGCCACAAGGGGGTGCTTTGTCTCTTCTTATTTCCAGAGAAGTGACTATCCACATTGTTTATTTCCTGAATGGAAACCACAAACAAATGTTGTTTGTGGGAGCAAAGGAACAAATATCTATGTAATTGTTCGTTTTACTTCCTTGATTTGACTGTGTTATTTAATGCTGCTAAGGTTTGTTGTTGTTGTTGATTTTGTAGTGCTACTGCATCTTCTCTTGGAGAAGAAATATGTTCGAATAGTATGAAGTGAAAAAGACAGTGTATTACTCATGTGAAGGAAGTGAAATTTAATCTCCCTTGAAATGAATTAGCTGTTGGAAATCTTAGAGAGAGATTTTTTGCCACTTAGTCTCACGTGAAAGGAAATATCAGAGCCTCTGAATCAAAATCCACTGGCTGCAACAACACACTCTCATTCAACCCAGCAAATAAGGCAGTCAGCAGATTAAAAGAAGCTGACTTCAACAAATGTCCTCTGGCTTGCTTTTCCTGAAATGTTAATTTCATTAGCAGCCAGGAGATGTAAAGATGTAGAATGCTCGTGAAAATAAATAAAGTGATTTTCCTCTTGTTTCCTAGTCCTCCTTTCTTTCCTCTGTCCCAGCAGATAAGAGAAGAAGATGTAGTGGAGAATGTTAGGGCATTACAATCATATTGCCTGTAGATAGAAGGAGTGGGATGGTTGCTCTGTCCTTAGAACAGTCTCTCGGGTCTTGGAGTCTACATGAAATTTAACTGAAATGGGTTTTTAACTGATTTCGTGAAACTGGCACAAACCCATGTGTGTCACTAATGCTCTGGTTTAAAAAATGTTGGTTTTGAAGTGGTATAAATTAATCAAGAGAGTCAAACAAGTATAAAATTCTCATGTAGACACGGCATCTCACACATTTGTCTGAATGAGTTTTCTTCTGAAAATCACAACAAAACCTGTTAGACTAGGTAATTGGGATAAGCCTTTGACTATACCTAGTCCTGCTGGTTTATTTTTTCAGTTTGTGTGTTTAAGCTCTTTTCAGTATGGACAATCTTTCTTTAAGCTGTTTGTACAGCACCTATCACAATGGGGTCTTGGTTGATGGCCAGGGCTCCTTGGCACCATGATAATACAAATAATGAATTTTTATAATAAGCTAACAAAGGAACAGAATCAGATCAGTCTTGGTAGGAGAGAGAGGGCTGAATCTTTCCTGTCTCATCCCAAGTGGGGCTCTAACTGGGTACATATGAACCTACCCCCAGTCCTCCCCCCAACCTAAGCTAAACCAGGCAGAAGAGAGTATGTGAAAGATGAATACAGGGGAGAGTAAGGAGAGAAGATTTTTAAGTCTTTCCCATTGCCAGAGAGTGCAATGCTAGAGGAGTGAGAGGTAGCTTGGAAAAGTGATGGGGCCAACAATTAGAGCTGGGTGGCCAGATGGTCAAATGGAAAGGAAGATCAAAGAGTGGGCAGTAGAAAACAACTATTCATGGGTGTGGCTGGATGTTCAGTGAAAAAATATTTGCAACAATTACAGAATTTTTTAACCCAGAAGTGGCATTTCTTGAATCTCTAACCATGCCACTGTGTCTGTTTGGGAGGGCGATGGAGCAGCACACAAGAGACCCAGCAGGGCTGGGACGGGATGTCTGGCTTTCGGAAGGACCACTGGTAATGTTTTCAAAAGTGCTGAATTGACTCACAAAAGTCTAGTTTCCAAAGCGACTAAGGTACGGAGAAGCCAAAGACTTAGTAAAAGCCAAGGGTGTGCAGGCTCCTCTGTGCCTAAGGCACTTAGGCTCCTAAGCCATGTCGTTGTTTTGACAATGTTACCCCAGACCAGGCCCATCCTCTTGTTAGTCAAACCAAAATTGGGATTATTCTCAGCAGGCACTTTTGGATGGTAGAGCCGAGAGAAGGGCCAAATGTGTCAGTGATTATGAACTATTCCTGGGAATGATTTAGATTAAGTTAAAGTCAGAAAACAAGGTGAGTGCAACTGGAGCCAGATTTGATTTTGATAAATGAAAGGATAGCTCAGTGAGGGAGGCATATGAGGTGACACCTGGAGAGCTGATAAATTAAACAGGGCTTGGATGCCTCATGAAAACCTGCTTTAAATTAAATCAGCTGAACCCTGGTGGCTTAGCCCAGTAGCTGTATCATTGCTGCTTGTTGTATTTTTTTTTTCCTAGGGTAGACACACCGTTAGAAAAGATCAGCAGTGGGGAACTTGTAAAGATTATGAGAGAAAGTAATCAGGGTCCAAAGAACAGACTGAGGTCTCTTGTAGAGGAAATGGGTTACATATTATAAACATATCGGAGATAGAGCATGTTCAGTTCTCGGAGAGCGTTCTGAGCTGCATGCGTCCAAAAACCTGTCAATCAGATAGTGGGGTTTTACGGGTTTTGTGCCAAATGCTTTCCTTTCCTTCTCATGTTCTGTTCACTAACTAAAACTATCTGCTCTAATGTGACAGTCATTGCAGTGTCCAAATGGCTGTAAGGCAGGAATTAGTGTTCTGAACATAATGGAGATCAGACTCCACAGACAGAATTGTGCCGTACCAAGGCTTTTCAAAGGGTGACCTTTTTCTGACTTCCACCTCGTCAGTTTAGTTTTCAGTCAGTCTGGTGGCTGTGTGTATCGGCTGTGAAAGACAGTTGTAGGGAGTTGGCTTGAAACAGGCTTCAAAAATTAGTAGAGGGGAGAAGCTAGAAGGAATTCTGGCACGCTGCAGGGGCATATCAGGCCAGCTGAGTCTATGATCTCGGCCTTCGTAAATGAAAAGGGATTAGGCTGGCAGGGTGTCTGGGAATGTGGTTTTATGGGTTTGCCTCTTCCCTTCAAGGAGGCCATGGTAATTGATACCAGCTAAGTATCTGGCCCCTAGAACCAATTATACACCCTATTCATTAGCTGAAACCAGAACACTCTATTAGATTCCAGTAAGATCTTTACAGTTTTAACTTTTGCTTATTAAATATTATTGCAGCATTCACATTATTCTCTAGTATAGAGGATCCTGCAAATACCCTAGTAACATTATTTGTAAACACCATTTTAAATGGTGAGCATTGATATGCCATGTATGGTAGGCTTCCTGTACATGGAACAATGACTTCTGTAATGATTACATCTCCCAGGAAAAGAAAAAAAAAAGAGTGCAGTGCTTGTGCTCTGAAAAAGTCTTGTTCCATACAACTACAAGGCAAATGGTGAGAGATACCAACCAAATGTGTCTCCCATCGGCACTCTTTCAATATAGTACAGGAGCTATAGTGCTAGACTGGGACTCAAGAATTGGTTTAATTCTGAGCTCTGCCACTGGTCCGCTGCATAACCTTGGGCAAATTGCTTCCTTCAGCATGCCTTAGTTTCTCAATCTGGAAAATGGGGATGAGGACACTGACCAAAGTGCTTTGAGATGTACAGATGAAAAGTATAATATTAAAGCTAGATGAAACCAACAGCAATTGCCAGTGCTCTCAGGAACTGGCCTTAGAAATTACTTTTTTATTACCTTCACCCTTGGACATTTCATGTATATGAAAAGAAAAGATGGACAATGAAGTATGCTGGTAAAAGGGAGTTGCAACTTGACAATACTATCTGGACTATTTATCCATCTAACTCACCCATACCCCTCTTAGCCCCTGTGCTTTATGAGAGCTTAGGCAGTGAGATACAGATTGTGCTATTTGAGCTGAGCCAGCCTGTGCTACCTGTTACTGACTAAACCACTTAATATTTGTGGGTTTTCTATTGTGCATCAATGCTCCAATCAGTGTGGAGAACATTGATGATTATATCAAGCCATCAATTCACTGTTGTTTAGAGGGTGGGAAAAAAAGAATGTCACTTTTTCTTCTTATTCTTTGAATGCTGTTGCTGATAATGAGTCATACACAAGAAAGGCTCTGGAGAAAAAGGGCTCTGTTCACATGACTTGCTTTGCCCATTGCTTAAATTTAATCACCTGGAAATCAGTGTGCAAAAGTGCCTTAAGAGCCTCAATGCAAAGCATTAGACTAGCCTTATAAAATTCTACTGAACTACATGCCCAGGAAGCAATTGGTCGAGCGTGAGAAAGATGTTTTTTTGTTATCAGTGACACAATAAAAAGTGAACAAGGTCATTTTATGCCTGGGTGTTAAAATTTCATAACGGTTTTGCCAAGCTGCTTTTTAAATATAAGAAATCAGAATTGCGACAAATCTGTGTGTGACGGGGTACAGTCACAGACGACCTCTCAGGGGTAGCTCCCAGGGTGCTGACATGGCCACTGCCACTCACCTTCCTGTTCTCTGGGGCTCCTCATTGCCCGGTCCTGCCAGGCCAGCTCCACTGGTATCCCCCAGCCAAGACCCTGAGCTGAGATTTCTGCCCCCATCGAGAAGCAGTACAGACATTGAACCTCTTCAGGCCCAAGGAGAGTGCAGTTTAGGGCTCAGCTTCCTGAGACACTACTCCCCAGATGGGATCAAACCCCCCAAAATTAGATAAGGGTAAGCCACCTTTAACAATGAAAGGGGGAATGTACACACTGGTTGCCCCCCAGATAACAATTATTTACACTGGGTTTGACAGAAAATAAAAATGATTTTATTAAGTACGAGCAGTAGGATTTAAGTGATAGTGAGTGAGAACAGGCAGAGCAAAGTAGGTTACAAATCAAAAGAAACAAAAATGCTTAGCTAATTCTACACTGAAACCTCAGTACAAACTTACCCTAAAACCTCTTTTCCATCTACCCCTCCAAAACAGGGCTGTGTTCCCCCCACCCCCTAAGATCTTCAGTTCCTTTCCTTCAGGTACAGCACAGCCAAAAGACCAAGGCCTCTGCTTTCCTATTCTTTTTGTTAAAGAATTGAGGCCACTCCCTAATTACCACTGCTCAGACTTAAGGACAAAAGAGATTGTTTAACAGTTGTTCATCAAGACTTTGAAGGTAACACCCTCTATGTCTCTCATTCACACATTTGAAACTCACAAAGTATTCCCCACTCCATATGTCTAAATTTACACACACACATGATAAATACATCGAAGTAAGATAAACAGAAGCATCAGATCGTGACATGAAGATTGACGGGTTACATGAAATAATTTGTTCAAAGCACCTTTGAGTTACATGAATTCATGACCATAAGTCTGTTTCATAAAGCATGGAGGGGGGATCCGTCACACTGTTATCTAAGAAAGCCATGGTTGCATGCCACAGCAATTTGAAACTTCAAGGCTCTGTTAGAAAGAGAACTTGGACTCTTCTGCCCTAGAAGGGGAAATCCATGAGCTAAAAGGAAATACTGTTAGGTCTCCCAGGCTATGTCTACACAGCAGCGTTATTTCGGAATAACTGATGTTATTCTGAAATAACAAAGAGTCTGTCTATACAGAAAGTCATTATTTCCAAATAATATTGAGCTGGAGGACTTCTGATTCTGACTCCTGTCACTCTCATTTCACAAGGAGCAAGGGAAGTTGGGGGAAGGGTGCTCTTCCTTCGACTTCCTGCTGTGCAGATAGCTGAATTAAGCAATTTCAACTTCAACTACTCAATTGATGTAGCTGAAGTTGCGCAGCTTAATTTGACTTTAGCCCTGCTGTGTAGACGTGCCCCCGCTATCAAGGACTAAGCAGTTGAGTCCATCCAATAGAAATCATTGGTACACAGTTGTATGCATGCATATCAACCAAGACATTGTGATATTACTTCCATTTATTATCAGGACTAGTTTACTTATTTTGATGAGAATATACTTATCAAGGATTTTATGTCCTATGCTAGCTGGATATTTCCTCCTCAGTGAATTGGATGCCCAGATAACTATGGCAGCAAACCCCGTGCCCACTTCCATCTGCAGTTACTCAGCTGCAGTTAGGAAACCATTGTTATGTATCCACACTGTCAGCTGCCAGTGTATTAGCGGGAACCACACCTGTGGCACTTGCAGCCTCATTCAGAGTGCTATACTCTGGGCAGTTCTCCCACAAAGCACCTTTTCCTTTTCTGTTGCCGAGACTTGTGGGAAGGCATGGGAATACGCAGGTCATCCTAGGTCCTGTCCCAGTGCCCTATGATGCATTACTTCACATCCTGGTAAAACCTGTGCTTCTATCTGCATTTGGTGTCATCTCTCATTGGCTTTTGTACTGAGTGCTCTGCCTCTTTGGTCTGCAGGAACGTATCCTGAACTATTAAAGAAAATGCTAATAGGTCTCACCAACAAATTACAAATGGTAGTCAAGTTATTCCTTAAACTACAAAGTGAAGAGGGGGAGACCAACTCCGATCTTTCTGTGTGTCGTAGCTAATACGTGAGCTGTGTGGCATTCATGGAGGTGCTGACCACAGTGGAGCTTTTAGGCCCAGGAAAAAAAATGGAGTGGTGGGATCACAGCATCATGCAAGTCTGCGATGACAAGCAGTGATTGCAGAACTTTTGGATGAGGAAAGCCACTTCCATGGGATTATGTGATGAGCTCGCCCCCCAGCCTGTGGTGCAAGGAGATGAGAATGAGAGCTGTCCTGACAATGGAGAAGCATGTAGCAATTGCACTGTGGAAGCTCATTAGTTGTTAATCAGTTAATCCGACTGGGAAAGTCGATCATTGGACTTACATTGATGGAAGTATGCAGAGCATTAATTGAACCCTGCTCTGAAAACCGTGACTCTGGGCAATATGCATGACATTGTAGATGGCTTTGCACAAATGAGCTTCTATCTACAGAGGTGTGACAGGTGGCACACATATTCCATTTCTGGCATCTGGACCACCTAGCCACTGAGTACATTAATTGGAAGGGGTATTTTTCCATGGTTCTCTAGGACCTTGTGGATCACATCAGGTGTTTCATGGACATTAACACAGGCTGGTCAGAAAGGTGCATGACGCTCACATCTTTCAGAATACAGGCCTGTTCAGGAAGCTGCAAATGGGGACTTTCTTCCCATACCAGAAGATCACTGTAAAGGAACTCAAAATGTCTATTGTGATTCTGGGAGACCCTGCCTACCCCTTAATGCCATAGCAGCTGAAGCCATACATAGGGAACTTTGACAGCAGCAAAGAGCTGTTCAACAACAGGCTGAGCAAATGCTGAATCACTGTGGAATGTGTTTGTGACCAAAGAAAGTCCCATTCGGGATGTGTATATAGGAATCTGGACTTGGCCGATGACAACATTCCTGTGCTCTTAGCCACATGCTGTACCCGTCATAATATTTGTGAAGGGAAGGGGGAAAGCTTCACTCAAGATGGACCACAGAGGCTCAGCACCTGCAGGCTGAATGGGTACATCTACACAGCAACATTATTTTGAAATAACTAGTGTTATTTTGAAATAACTGCCCACTGTGTAGACGTGGAATAAGTTATTTCGAAATAATGTGGAAATTCTGTCAAGCTGGAGGACTTCTTACTCCGACTCCTGTAACCCTCATTGTACGAGGAATAAGGGAAGTCAGAGGAAAAGTGCTCTATTTTGAAATAAGTGCTGTGTAGACGCTCCCTATTTCAATTTCAAAATAAGCTATACAAGTGGCATAGCTCAATTTGCATAGCTTATTTCAAGATAAGCCCTGCAGTATAGATGCACCCAATTTGAACAGGCTGTTAAAGGGTCAGAGCATGGGGCTATAAGGATCATAGATGCCCTGATACAGCAATTTGATGCTGAAAGCCAGTAATATTTGTTGCCATGAACAGGAGTGCAGGAGTGCTTTGCTAGTAGGTGACTGTGATTGCTCTGTACAATGCTCTGATTAGAAAAGTGCAAGTTACTGTGTTGTGCTATGCTTGCTTTCAATTACTGGAATCAAGACTGCACACCAAAACAAATCTCTTATTAAAAAGCAACCACCATAGGACAGAGACACACAGCATAACACTCCGTGGGATAAAGGAAGGGAGCAGATGGGGCCTAGGTATGTTTACAGATTTACATAGGACACCAGGAAATATATAGCCTTGCTGTTTAAGCTAAACTTGATGGGGACAGGGGCTGGGTGCAGTGATTAACTCCCCAGTGGGTAGCTACCATTGTGAAACAGGGTGACCTGGCTGGGAGATGGCAGCAGAACAGAGCGGGCTGCTATGCGGCTTCACTTCCCGCGGCTCCTGCTGCTGTGGGGAGCACAGGTGGGGGGGGGGGCAGCTCCTGCTGCCAGCTCTAGGCCCCACAGGTAAATCTATAGGGCAGGCTGCCCTGAGCCCCGTGGGCTAACCTCAATATGGGGGACCATCTCATTCACAGGATGGTTGGGGTGGCTGTCATGGGGCTCCTCAAAGTAGGTGGCCCAGAGTGGTTGCCCCAAACCATCTTGTAGACAGGACGGCTCTGTTTGTATTTCACCTTGAGCACAAAGGATCTGATCTTAGAGTTTTACACTGACTTCAGTGAGAACGAGATCAAGCAGCCAGAGACCTTAGTATACAATTGTATTTTACTTGTTAATAAAGGTCTTTTAAAAACAATATTCTATGTAGAGTTATTAGTTATGCACTTGGAAAACCAACTGATACTTAAAACAAATGTATGTGTATTCTGAATGTCAGTTAATAAATTTGGTTATACAGCTGACGAAAGCCTGATGAAAGAAAGAATAAAAGGAAACATCTGTATATCATCCCTTTTTTTTCAAATTAAAGGACCAAGCACCTTAATTCTGAGCTATATTCCTTCTAATGTTTTCCATCCATGTGCAGGAATGTGAGGAATAAATCTTTCCATCAATGTGAGGAATACATTTGTATGTGCACCAAGGCATGTGTGAATGTGCATCACCAATAGAAACAAAACACCTAGCTGTGGACACTCTGCTGATCAGCTGGATGGCTTTTGAATCTCTCCTGAGTGACCGCACAAGTACACAGCTTAAAGGTAACACTGTTTCTAACCTGGCCTGTAACAGGATGTGTCCAAAGAAACAGTATCTCTAACCAGCTAGCGTAATAAACCAGACCAGTTTCTGAAATTACATAAACAAGGAAGTCCTGCACTACAGTATTCTAGAACTTAAATGTTAAGACTCAAGTCCTTGGGGAAGAGAGCACCTTTCCTACCAGCCATTCACATGTGTTAAAATGTATTTTCTCTCTCTTCAGCTAATTGACCATAAATACTTATTTTGTTTTGTTTGAAATAATGTGAGAGCCTTAATATGAGAAAGACCATATGGTGGTGCTCTCAGGGAAAATAGAGCTCAGTGCTCAAGTGAAACAGAGCAAGCTTTGCAGGACAAGTACCCAGTTTTCTTCCTTAAGGCCTATGGAAACCCAGCCCATACAGGGGAAAAAGTAGGAGAAATGTGATTCAGATAGAATCCACCCTGTGCAGCCAAGGAAAGAAAATACAAGGGAAATTTCTCTGTGCCCCCACCAGTGAAAGTAACTTAAAATTTCTTGCAGGTACTTTCTTGCAGGTACTGTCCTATTGCAACCAAAGTCCGTGCCTACTCTCTAAATAGCTCCCTGCTGGCTTTTGCCCCAGTTCAGCCAGCTCTTGCCGGAGCTGCGTACCAGGGCGCACCCGCTTACTTTCACCTTTGATCCCCACATGCACTCCTGCCCAAAAAATCAGCATGGATTTGGCGCTGATATTGTTCACCATCAAGAGATTGCTAGCTTAGATGAGGACATGAATACCTGCTAACATCTGGAAAAAGCATTTCATTCACCTTTTGTTAGTAGGAAGGAGCAGCACAAGCAAGTGTAATGACTTTGATCATTGCTGAGTATTGAACCCAGGCCCTCCAGAGCTAAAATATCTGAGCTAAAAGGCTCAAGCCCAACAGCAGAAAACAATGTTAAGCATTGGAACACACTGCATTGTGGTGTCTAACTTTTAGGCATCTAGAAAATCACCACTCTAACACGACACATTTCCTTTAGAGTAGTGTGATGATAATGATTCAAGTTGTATAAATCTTTGCATCAATGAAAATTATTGTATCATGTGTGTTGTAGGCATCTGATGGCAAATTCATGTGTCTTAAGTAAAAGCTCTGGCTGTGGAATTAATAGGGTAGTCGCAGAGGGTGTCTCGTTCATATTTTGCATCAAGCAGCAGATTGTCTTCAGTTGCCATTGCCAGAAACCCTAGCTGTCTCTTGAAGTGTGAACAGAAGAGACATCTGAAAGTCTTTTGTAGAGAAACAAAAATCATGATGCTTATGAGGAACTTGCTAAACTCCACAGCAGAACTAACTTACTTTCAGTTGCAACCCATCTGTCTATAAATTGCTTGCTTATTTGTTTTCTCTCAGAGTTAAGGACCTTGTCTTCATACCTGTCTGTCTCCGAAGGACCTACTGCACAATAACAGTACTCTTCTCCTTACTCATCTCATCCACAAAATAAAAGATGATGGATCAGATGACATCACAAGCCTAGATACATTTCCCTTCTTTCTAGGTGGGAGGAAGGGGACATGTCTACTTCTGCAATCTAATCTTCTCTAACTGCTTGTTGACCAAGCAATGTTCTAGTGGATTGGCCATAGATATCACAGAGTGCTGAAATGGCGCACACAGCTGAAATGACAGTCAGTGCAGCTATAGCATGTGGGAGATTGGTAGGGCTCTTGTTGCTCATTTTCTGATTACTTTTCATGATCTAATCTGGACTAAGACTGGCTAGGAGTGGATTAGCAGGATAATCCATCTGAACCATATGCTCTAAAAACTTGATGGCTTCAGACACTAACACATCCCTGCAGTGCTGTGAGTAAAAAGACAAAATCCTTCTACTCTCTCAATCCATTGTCACATTAGGTAATGGAGTGGGAATAAGGCACCTGTCAAACAAAATTAGCAAGTCCCAGATGGACAGGATTTTTTATGTTTTTATTCTTTTATTTTCTTTATCCCATCAAATTAGAAATAAATATGCCAGTGATGTTTTCTGCCACCTATTGGATGACCGTGGGATACCATTAATGGCATCACAATTTCACAATCTGATACATATCTTAGAAGATTGCTAATGGATGGTCAGTTGAAAACCACGTGGGAACTGTCAAGTTCAGGTTGGCACAAATTCAGCAAACTGAGGTGTACTCAGAAGAGAAATAATGTCTGAGGAACTGAAGAGGGCTTGAGGGAGCAAATCCCTTTAATTCCTGGAGAATGGCAATAATGCTCTTTGACTGTGATTTGAAAATTTTCCAGTGATTTGAAAATTTTCCTTTTAGTCACACTGATCAAGAAAGTCTTGTAATGGGCAAGATTTGAGTCAGGATAAAGACATGGTTTTCATCCTGGAGTAGCTGTCTTAATAACATGGTTGGATGTGCAAGGACGTGATTAGGAAGATTAGCAGATGGCAATCCAAGAGGGTGAGGTGCTACATAAGATCATACATATGTGGACCATTACAGTTGCTGTCTGAAATTGTATCTGAAAAATTTCTTAAGTAGGTTTAGGAAACACGCAAATCAAGTTTGCTTCATTTGGAAGGTAATGAATGAGCATGGAGGTTTATTTCCTTCAGATCACTTATGGCTATTTATTTATATATCTCATTTTATTATTTATTTGGTTTATGGCTTTAGAGATCTTCTTTCACTATACCTGATATTAGTAACAGAGAGGTAGCTGTGTTAGTCTGATCTTGGTAAAACAAAAGGAAAAAATATGTAGCACTTTAAAGACTAACAAGATAGTTTATTAGGTGATGAGCTTTCATGGGCCAGACCCACCTAATAAATTATCTTGTTAGTCTTTAAAGTGCTACATATTTTTTCCTTTTGTTATACCTGATATTGGTACTGAAACAACTCTGCCTCACTGTAACCTGTCTGCTTTTGTCTCTGTCATGTTGCTCCTCATGCCTCAGCCACCCCAGCTCTGTTAATAATGCCTGCCTTTCCTGCTCATTTTTCTTTTATTAACATAGTTTCTTATATTAACATCTCTGGGATTTAGTCCTGTTTCCCTTAAGGTATGTCTTCACTGCAGAGCTAATCCAGGCTTATACCTGAATGTGTCTTCTAACCTCCTTCCCACCCACACACACAACCCTCTCAGCTGAGTATGGTGCTGCTTCCAACCTGGGCTACCATGCTCATCCTGAAGTAAAGGCTAAAATGTAAGTGAAGCTTTCACTCAGCTGGTTACCCCCAGCCAGTTTGTGGTGTATATGCAAGCTAACCTACTTGAGTGCTGATAATCCTCCAGTGTCTTCCCATAATTCACCCTTTTGTGCTCAGAAGGACAGATAAGTGTTCCCATAATTCACTGGGAAAGAATCATAGAATGGCTCAGCTTATTGGAGCAAAGAGAACCATTGAATATGCACCCAGAATTTCTCACAATACACATAGGGGTGGGTGTAGCCCCAGCAAGGACACCATAGCTCCATTGTGTTGCTTACATGCAGACTATGGCAAAACTAGGTGCTCAGACCCAAGTTCCAGTCACATGAATTAACTCTGTATTGAAGTTGTAGATTTATACATGGAACACCCTGTCTGAACTGATTTGTAAGGTCATGATTCTCCTTTTCAAATCCTTCCTTAAAATCCTCCTTTGCTGTGATACGTATAAGAAACAAGAAAATTAATGTTGGTTAGTTTGAGGGACATAAAAGGGTTAGTTGGTTGTTTTCTTCTTATGTGGCATCTCCCTTATTTCAGGTTTGCAAACATGATATCCCAAGTCTGCATGATCCTCTGCTAATCTCTTGTCGATATACAGAGTTTTTGATCCACCCAGAATACTACATTGTCAGTCCAAGATCTTGTTTTAGTGCCTTGTGTTCTTCTGCCGTCAGCTTTTCCCTTCCAGTGCCCATAAATTACCATACATCGCTCACTGGAACTCTTAAAATATGCCCTGCTAATCAGTTCTCTCTTTCATAAGAGCTCTAGTGTTTGTTGAGTTCCAACCATCTGCAATACTTTTCATAGGTTACATGCTCTAACCATTGTATTTTCAGAATTCTTCTATAACACTGTAATTTGAAGGATTGTAGTGTTTTTCTATTATTTGAATGTCCCTGCTTCACAGTACAATTTAACAGAAACAGAACATCATTTTTTAAGTCAGCATAAAGTCTTCAGATTTATGACACTCTTATTTGTTTTGTATAACTTTAAAAATGTAAATATGTTTATGATAGAGTGACTTAGTATATTTTGGTTGCTTAACATTTTCCATTATAAAGATTATTGTGAAATTCTATGACCTCCATTGTTAACAACAGGCCTTTGAAACTGAATACGGAGAAACTCTTCAGGCTAGAGAAGTGCTTTTTCCATGTCTCATGAAATTCCATCCCATTTGCTGCAACATAAATGGTTGAAAATCACTTCTGCTATTTGTATTCCTCACAAGGGTAGGCTCATGCCATCACCAAGGCAGGAGTAGAAGATGCTTCAGTGAGAATGCTTGGGACTTGCTGATGCAGCAGTAACTGGAGGAGGAGAAGAGGGCAGGCTAGGTGAGGTACCCTCAGACCAAACCAAACCCACAGGTTTCAAAACCAAGATTTCAAAAGATAGGAAATGAGAGAATTGAGTTGCTTGTGCAATCTGTATTCAGCTCCCTTGTGTTTATACCTTATGGATAGAGTCTTAATTACGTGATCATCTGCTATTTTTTTCCACAGGACCCCTGCTTTATTCGGTATATAGGGTGGAGGCATAAGGAAGCAGAATTAAGGCTGTGAGCACCCAACCACAAAGGGGTGAGAGAGGCACTTCACCAGTGAGTTTCATAGCTATTTGCTGACACCAGATGAACAGTGAGGTCTAATAGTCACAAAACCTTCTGTCCATGCTCCCCCAAGTCTCATGCCTTTTGATCCTATCCTCTCTCCCCTGTTGCTGTCCTCTCCTATCTTCCCAGTTCCTCATCCTTGTTTCAGTCCCAGGCTCCTTGTCCCAGTCTACCACTCTAGAGTTCCCATCTGAGTCCCTCCTCCATCATTTCCCCAATCCTGACTCCCAGTGTCTCTTCATGCGGCCTTTATCCCAGTTCTCTGCCACCCCTCCTTGCCCAGACAATCCCACTCTTTGCTCCCTTCCCCCAGGCTCTTCATCTGAGTCGCAGCTCACCTTTACATCCATTTCTTAATCCACTCCCAGTCTTCCCCCCAACCCTGCTCTCAGTCCCAATCTCTCACCTACTTTTCCTAGTCTCTTCAGTCATTCCTAGTCTTTCCTTAGTGCTTTTTCATCCCATATGTCATCAGCCAGAATAGTTAAAATTTGGCAACATTATAGTGAATAAAAAACAGGGTTTTAAAGTGGGAAATATCAGGCAATCTTATGTAGAGGCATTGTTACCAGTAACACCCACCTATAATATCCTTCTCCCCTACTATTTGAAAGGCCTTCTCTACACTTGAAAGTTGTAGCAGTGTAACTATCTGAGTTTGGAGATGGGTGAGGGAGTGTTTGTTATTTTTTTAACCTAAACAATTATATCAGCTCAATCACTGGTGTGAGTGCAGCTATATCAATACTTACACCCATACATTTTATTCTCCTAAATCTATGAGGCAATAGGTATACCAGTATAAACATCTCATAAATGCATTCATAGTGGTGGGGGTGAGGGGATTTTATACTGCTTTAATTACACCAGTATAAATAAAGTGATATAACTTTCTAATGTAGACCCAGTTTTATTTGTCTTTCATCTTAGATTGTGAAACATTTCAGGGCAGGGACTTTGGGAGTTTTACACAGCACCCAACAGAATCTTTCCTTGATCTTGACCAGGGCCTTATCAACTATACTGCAGTATAAATCTTAAATAAAAGAAATTCACATAAGAGGCTGTTGTTTAAAGGGGACTGACGTTAGTTCAAAAGATGTACCTAATCACAGAATACCTTACCAGGTATGTCAGTAATGTAGGAATCTTTATCAAAGTCATAGTGCAGAGGGGTATCATCTCCCATTTCTGCACAGTAAAAAAGACTCGAATCCTTATTAAGGCAAGCACCCATATTCAGAAGAGCAGTTAAGCATATGGTTAATTCACATTGAAGGCAACGGGATTTAAGCATAAACAAGCTTTCCTGAACTGGGGGGATTAGGTGAGGGGCTGAAAACAAAGCTTATTTCTTCTTTTATAAAGTATCAGGGTATGTGGAGAATGATGAGAAAACTATCAGATACCTCAGCCCCATGAAAACATTTGAACCACTACTTTTCTAGATGTATGGGACAGTATTCACAGTTGAAAGAGAGGTACTCACTGAGGCTATGTCTACATAGCAGTGTTATTTCAGAATAACTGACCTTATTCCGAAATAACAGAGTGTGTCTACACTCCAAGCCATTATGTTGAAACAATGGCAAACTGGAAGACTTCTTACTCTGACTCCTGTAACCCTCATTTTGCAAGGAGTAAGGGAAGTTGAAGGAAGTGTTCTTCCTTTAACTCCCTGCTGTGTAGACAGTGCCAAAAGCCAAATTAAGCTATTTAGACTTAAGCTACACAATTGACATAGCTCAAGTTGCGTAGCTTAATTCGACTTTTTCCCTGCTGTGGAGATGTGCCCTGACTGAATTTAATGGCATGTCATATATTTAAAAGAAGGTAGTTGATTAGCAGTGCTCTCCAACTTGATTAATTATAAAGGTGGTTAACTGTGCTGTGAATAAGGCTGTGAGCCATGGCTTCTCCTTTCAGAACAAACATGGTGATAAACTATTTACTTTTGGTTTGAGGAGAATGGAGGAAGTGGCACTTTGCCAGTGCTTTAAGAAGCTTGTTTTTCTCCTAATATGTAAAATATCCTAATGAACTGGGATTGTGTAGGTAAATAGACATGGAAAATGGAACATCAGCTACAGGAGATAACTGTCTCTTCATTGAAGATGTAGTAACCAGTAAGAGTTCAACTGCAGATTGAAAAACAAATTAAAACTATAATCAATTACATCTAATTTTGAAGATAACATATGCAAAAGAGTGGGATAATTGCACTGTCAGATGGCACGGAAGGTTTACCACCTGTTATTTGTTTTTAACAATAGGACTCAATAATTCTCAGTATGGACAACAAAAAAGATTATCAGAGCACATGACCTTTGGTTCAGAGCTGAGATATAAAGATTATTTATGCCCATTCAAATTTCAATTGCATCATTTAATAGATAAGCAGAATGCCCTTCCCATGTATTGTAGCTGAAAACAGCTGCATTATTAAGGATCCTACTAATTATTATTTAACAATCTTCTGTCAGAATTCTGTGTGAAATGGACCAAAAGTTGTTTGGTGCAGGCTATAAAGATAATAGGCTGCAGATAGTGCTATGATGTGTCAGTACGTAGAGTTGTTGGAAACAGCTAATTTTCACTTTTCAAATATCCATTGAGATTTTTATAATGAAAAATTTGATGCAAACTAAAATGTTAGCCACTTCCACTACTGATGACACTAGTTTAGGGAAAAACTATACACTCATACCTAGACAAACTGTTTCTCATTTTTACAAAATGGCGAACTAGGGAGAGCTGTGAAAACTATTTCACTTTTTTGTGCTTTTTTTAAAACGGGCTTTTATGACTTCTTTAACCTGTTACTTGAAATATGATCCTTTAGTCTCTTTGGCTTCTGAAATCTCCCATGCTTTCATCTCTGGTCTCCAGAAGCTACCTGAAGAAATCTGCATTGCAGTCTGCAGAATTTAGTCTCACTTGCCTGACTCCAGCCATTGGTAAAGAGTTCTAAAAGACTTTTTTTGAATGATGCCAGGTCTTACAAACACTTGCTTTGGAGAATAGTGTTTTGATCCTGACCTACTGATGGTAACAATCAATGTACCTGGCAGCAGGTGTTTGCCATGGCGTTACATTGTTATGTGTTATTACAGTGATACCTGAATAAGCATAGCTTAAATAAAATAAAATAAAATATTATTCATTACTCTTGGAACCAAGCTAAGAGTGGAGAAAAGAAGATTATATGAAACATACCCTTACCAACTGTTCTGTTGAAGTCTTTTTTCATTCCCTAGTAACATCACGCATGAAGTGCTCCTATTTCAGATTTGGTCCCCTGAGGATCCCTTTCTCAATAGAGTGAACAAAGGGGATACAAAATAATTGCAAGTGCAATGGGCCAGATCATTGGCTGATGGATCTAAATGCTTGTAAATCATTGACACCAGCTGAGGATCTGGCCCATTAATTGAATCTTTTCTGGGCATATTTCAGTGGAACTGAAGTTGTGTTGAATAAAAAATGCATTTTTGGTGAATCAGTTCTGATTACAGTGTGAAATGACCGATCTTTTGGTTAAACAGCCAATATATGAGATTTTCTAGGATGTTCCGTATTTTAAATTTGATAAACTCTTGGTTATGATTTTGACCAGTGGTTCTCAACTAAGGGTACCAGTACTCCTGGGGGTCCCCAGAGGTCTTCCAGAAGGTACATCAATTCTTCTAGATATTTGTCTAATTATACAATAGGTTACATAAGAAGCACTAACAAAGTCAGTACGAACTAAAATGTCATAGAAGTGTTTATACTGCTGTGTATACTGTGTACTTAAATATAAGTACAGGTTGAACCTCCCAAATCCAAGACTCTATGGTCAGGCAACATCTGTGATCTTGCAAGGCCATGGGTGTTGCTGGACCAAATAGCTCCAGGAGTGGGAGCCAGCTGGGAGAACATGGGGTCCTGGCTGGGCCAGCAGTGGCTAGGAGAACCCCAGCATCAGTGGGGCCAGGTGACATTGGGGAGCCTCCGCCCCAGCCAGGAAACCTCCCTTGTTAGTGGCGTCAGGTGGCCGCAGAGCCCCTGGTAGTGGGGCTGGCAGTGGCTGCGCAGCCTTGGCCGGGAAATTCTGGGAACCCCATGGCAGCAGTGGGTCTGTGATGGCCAAGCAGACCTGACTGGGAAACCCCCAGCAGCAGTAGATACAGGTAGCAGCCCAGGAGTGCTGGCTGGGGAACCCTGGTGGTGGGGCCAGGTGGCAGCAGGGGAATCCCTGGTTGCTGCCTTGGCTGGGGAACTCTGGGAAACACCAAGGGGCAGCAGGGCTGGGCCACAGCAGTGTGGCTGCCAGTGTTTGGGCGGCCCAGGGCCAGAAAACCCCGAGGAAATCCCAGAGGTAGCGGGGCTGGCAGCGGCTGAATGGGGCTGGCGGCAGCCGGTGGCCCTGACTAGGAAACTTCTGGGAACCCCCAGCAGCAGCGGGGGCAGCAGGGCAGGGAGCCCCAGCTTTCAGAGCCCTAGGGAGAGGAGCTGGCAGCGGGACAGCTAGCAGGGGATCACTGATCTCTCCAGGTCTGCCAAATTCCCTGGTCTGGGATGGCTCAGGTCCCGAGGATGCCGGACCAGAGAGGTCCAACCTGTACAATATTTATTTCAATTTTTTTTTTTGTTAAAAATAAGCAAGTCAGCAATTTTTAAGTACTAATGTGCTGTGACTTTTTGTTTGTTTTTTATGTCGATTTTGTAAGCAAATAGTTTTTACTGAGGTGAAACTTTGGGGTATGCAGGACAAATCAGATTCTTGGAAAAGGATACTATAGTTGGGAAAGCGTGAGAGCCTCTGATTTTGATAATAAAATGATAAGTCAGTGCTTCGCTACAAGTGGTCAGAGTACATCTCCATGCCAGCAGTGGGAGATGGGTTTAGCTATTCCAGGTCTTGACCTCAAGGATGTAACTGAACTGTCCTTAAACATACTGGGAGATTTCTCATTGACTTCAAGTAGTTTTATATCAGACCCATATTTACCATTTTATTCTCTTCGCTGCCATTATTCCCAGAGTTTCAAGATCACTAAATAATTCTAAAACTAATCCAAATACTACTAATAGATCCAGTCTGCAGTCCCCATTTTTTACTTAATTAAAATAAATGTATGTGCAGCTTTAACTGTATCTTCAGCCAGAAATGCATAACCGTTAATGACTAACACCAAGTTTGCAGTTCATTAAAATGCATTCTTTTAAAAATCCCACATAGAAACATTATTCTTTCTTTGACGGTATGTCTACACAGAAAAATTATTTCGAAATAACAGCCGTTATTTCGAAATAACTTTACTAGCATCTACACAGCCAAACCACTATTTCTAAATTAATTTGAAATAGTGGAGCGCTTATTTTGAGTTTGGTAAACCTCATTCCACAAGGAATAACGCCAAATTCGAAATAGCTATTTCAAAATAAGTGCTGTGTAGATACTTATATCGAAATAGGGGGCCTCCAGCCTTCCCAGGATGCCCTGGTGGCCACTCTAGCCTCAACCAAGAACACTCCTCTCCCTCACCCCTTCCCAGAGCCCTTAAAGGGGTAGACTCTGGCCACAGTGCCTGTGCCAGCTCCAAGCCTGTCAGCCCAGAGCCAGCAGTCACTGCCCCTGACCCAGTGGCCCCAAAACATGAGCCAGCAAGCCTCTGGCAGCCAGCCCTCCACCACTCCCCAGGACCAGTCTGCCAGATCCCAGGAGCCTGCCAGGGCCTGGAGAAGATGGGCACCTTCCTGGTCCAGGGTGGAGATCATGGACCTCATTCAGGTTTGGGAGGGATGCCCCCAATGTCCATGATCTCCGCACTAGATGGGGGAATGCAGCTATCTATGGCAGAATAGCTGCCAGCCTGGCCACCAAAGGCCACAAGCAAACCCAGGAGCAGGTCTGCATGAAAATCAGATTGGTCCAGAGATCCCCAGCCCTGAGTCCTGAGCTTCCCCTCCCCCTTCTTCCTTTTGCTTCCCCCTTCCAGCTCCCTCCTCCCAGATTTCCCCCTCCCATCTCCTGCCTCCTTTCCCCAGTCTCACCAGCGTTTCATTCTCCCCCTTCCCCCCAGTTTTGTTAAATAAAGAGAGTTTGTGTTCATGAAAATACATGTATTTTATTTGACATCAGGAAGGGGGGTTAGGGAGGGGTAAGTGGAAGGATGTGAGGGAGGAATGAGGCACAAGCCCCCAGTGGGGAAGACCAGGGAGGCTCTTAGTGCTCCGCAGGGTGGAAGCTCTTCCGCAGAGCCTCCTGGATACTGACAGCCCCCGATGGACCTCCTGGATGGCAGCCCGCAGAAAGTGCAGCCAGGCTCGCAGCAACGTGTCCACAAGAAGAACCAGAGTGCCCAGGGGCAGCTCTGGCTCCATGTTGCAGAGTGCTATGGTGTCCCAAGTGAGGGCAACCAGAGCACGCAGAGACAAAATGCTTTGCTGTCCCTCATCGAGGTAGGCAAGCAAGCAAGGAAACCTGAGAACCGGCTGTCCGGGGGGGTCCCTTTAAGCAAAGGCCTCAGATAGCCTCAGGCAGCAGCCACCCAAAGTAACTCCTGACCTGATGCCCTGCCAGACCTGGTTCCGGCTGGCCTTAAACGCGATTCAGTTTGGACACACTATTTCAAAATAGCAAAACGCTATTTCGAAATGCATTTTGCGTCTAGATGCATTATTTCGAAATAACATATTTTGAAATAACTATTTCAAAATTAGATATTTCGAAATAACACTGTAGTGTAGACATACCCTGACTGAACATTAAAAATCAGGCATTAGATTAAATCTCTTTATCAAAGCATGAGATTACACTCAACTGTAATAGGAACTATATTTTGTAATATTTTTTCGCATGTCTTGTGCCTTTCAACTGATGATCTCAAAGTATTTTACAAACACTGATAAATTAACTCTTCAAACCTGATTGAGGTTACTTTTTTCAAACTGTCCCAAAGTCTTGGAAATGTTATCTCACACTGACTTAAGAATTTGGTCAGTCCTCTGTTGCTTCTCAGAACAGTTCCATAGCGAGGAGGAAGAATTTGCTGTCCTACCATTGATACAGATACTTCAAATTTTTCATTCCTGAGCCAGATTTCAGTGTTATCATCTCTATTTGACAGTGGCCTACATACTGTAACAGTTATGTGGTTTTTGTACCTTTTTACCATGAAAAAAAGGAACAAAATTCACAGAACAGACACAGAACTCTTTACCATGAAAAAAATATACCCTAAGTAGAATGTCTTGATTATTCCAATTCCCCATTTCAGGTGTAGATGCCACACAATGGGTGTGTCTGGACTACACCTCTCTGTTGACAGAGAGATGTAGATTAGGCACATCGAAATTGCTAATGAAGCAGGGATTTAAATATCCCGTGCCTCATTAGCATAAAAATGGCCACCACTTTTTTTCGAAACAGAGTTTTTAAAAAAAAAAAAAAAAAAAAAACGGCAGTCTAGACATGGATCTGTCGAAAATAAACCCTTTTTCAACAGATCCTGTAAACCTCATTTTTTGAGATCTGCATCTAGACTGCCGGGTTTTTTTGAAAAAACTCTGTTTCAGAAAAAAGTGGCAGCCATGATTATGCTAATGAGTCATGGGATATTTAAATCCCTGCTTCATTAGCAATTTTGATGTGCTTGATTGGCATCCCTCTGTTGACAGAGGGATGCAGTCTAGATGTAGCCAATAAGGATATGTCTACAAAGCAAAAGTTGTGTGGTGGCTAGCCTGCCAGAGCTGCTTTGAATCCAGCTAATGTGGGGAACAATTGCAGTGAAGGCAATGTAGGGTGGGCTGCAGAGCAGGAGTATGTATCCAGGATCTGTGTCAGACTTGCACTATCCATTACTGAAACCCACACTGTGCTGTCTTCATTGCTACTATTACCTGAGCTAGCTAGCCTCAAGCCAGCTCTGAGAAGCTAGTCTGTACACAGCTTTTGCTGTATAGACAGAAATAAATCTGAAGTTTGAAACAGTACTAAGATACAGCATGCTGAGGAACTGTTAGTATGCACCTGCAGGGTCTACACAGGCCAGTCAGTGCTCTACACCCTTATTGTGTGCATTGCCATACCATGTAGAGAAGCCCTACGACATACACACTTCCCAAAGAGTGGGAGGTCCCAAGCAGCAATAAAAAATATATTACCTTGTCTGACTTCATATGTTTAGTAGTTAGAGCCCGTGACTATAGGCGGACTCAGCCATCGCCTAGGGCACCGCCTTCAATGCGGTGCCCGGGGCGCCCGATGATGATGTCATGGGGCGCCCGGGGCACCCGATGATAATGTCACTCCATTGACGGTCGTGCAGGCGGGGGCGCTGATCGTGCATTCTACCTAGGGCACCAGCTGCCGCAGCCCGCCTCGGGCCTCTCCTGTTAGAGCCAGAACTCTTGGTTTACGTTTCCACCTCTGCCATCTACTTGTGTGATCTGGGCTTTAACTTCTCTCAGCTTTGCTTCATGCTCATATAAAATGAGTATAGTAATAAAGATAGTATGTTCTCATAACGTTTAAATTCAGAAGGGGCCACTGGGTCATCTAATATGACCTCCTTTATCGCACAGGCCGCCAACACCACACTGCATCAACTCGGTACACCAAAGTATTACAATCCCTAGGAGACCAAACTATTATGTGCCACAGACAGAGAATAGCAGGGAGCAAGATGTACCAATGCCCAAAGCCATTGCAGTAGCAAGGAAGTAATTAAGTGAGAGAGACCCAGATAATCCTAGCATGTGACTGCCCCATATGCTGTAGAAGGAGACAAAACAAAAATCTAAGGTCACTGCCAATCTGACCTGGAGGAAAATTCCTTCCTAATCCCACATATGTCGATCAGTTCAACTCTCAGCACGTGAGCAAGAACCAGCTAGCTAAGATTCTGAGAGAGAGAATGGCCAGTGCCAACTCAAAGCACTGGCTGTCCCTGTCCAGTATCCTATCTCTAATCACAGCCATCCCTGATGATGGGTGGGAGGATCTCTTCCTATTCCTGCAGGGGGTTGGCTGAAACTTTGAAGCAGGAGCATTTATGAACACAAGCTAACATAAACTGAAAGTGAGCACCAGGGCAGTTGACCCCTGTCCCCAACCATCACAAGCAACCCCCTGATACAGTTGCATCTATAAATTTGTCCAGCTCTTAAAACTAAGTTGCTTTTTTCCTATAACTCCTGTTGGGAGGCTATTACAGAATCTCACCCCTATGATGGTTATAAATCTTCGAATTGCCAACTTGAATGTGTTCACAATCAGTTTCATTCTTGTGCCAACACTGTCCTTTAGCTTAAATAGCTCCTAACCCTCCCTGGTATTAGCCTGACGCTCCATATAGAGAGAGCAATCAATCATATGCCCTCCCACACTACCTTTTGGTTAGCTAAACAAGCCAGTCTCTTCTGGTCTCCTCTCATAAGATAGGTCCTTCCTTCCCCTGATCATCCTAGTACCATGTTTCAGTTTAAATTAATCTTTCTTGAATGTGGGAAGCTAGACCTGTACACCACATTCCAGCTGAGGTCTTACCAGTGACATGTTCCATGTCAATAATACGTTTTTATCTCTATTGCATATGCCTTGCCTGGCACATCCTACAATTGCATTTGTCTCTTTCATACTGCATCATGTGCATGACTCATGGTCATCCTGCAAACAACCCACTCAACCAGGTCTTGCTCTTCTGTTGCTTCCAACTGATGAGCCCCCAGCTTGTATCAGAAATTCTTATGATTATACCCTTGAGTGCATGACTATGTTGTACTATGTGAATGTGAATTTCATATCATTTTTGTCACTCCCAAGAATTCAAGGTATAATATTTCAATCCCTCTCTGTATGAATGATGCCTCCCAACTTTGTGTCAACAGCAAATTTCACTACCCAACTCGTACTTTTTGTGCCAAGGTCGTTAATAATTTTTTTTTTAATTGAGTAGGATTTATCTCAAGACCAATCCTTGCTACTGAATTAGCAATCTCATATACTAATTCTCTCAGTATTCTAGGATGGAAATGATCTGGCCCCCTTGATTTAAGCACATTAAGTGCTTTATATTTTTCTTCCACCGTCAGCCATACCGCCTTCATGCACATGTTCCACATTAACACTGCTAAGGTATGTCTACACTGCACAACTATTTCAGGATACTGGAGATATCCCGAAATAGCTACCCCACATCTACACAAGCCGCCCAGTATTTCAAAATATTTTTCGAAATAATGAGCGCACTATTTCAGCATCCCAATAACGTTCATTCCATGAGGATTAAGGGATGTCTTGAAATAGCACATTATTTTGAAATTTGGCATTGTGTAGATGCGCCAAATTTCAAAATAAGCTATTTTGAAATAGATTTGAAATAAGATACGCAATTTGTGTAGCACAAATTGCATATCTTATTTTGAGTTTAGGATGCTGTGTAGACATACCCTTAATGAAAGCAGAGGCAATGCATTCTTTTAGTTTTAGGGAACTATCTGATCTTTAATCTCCTTCCCAATTACACTGTACTGAGTTTTACTGTTGTGAAGTCTGCTTAAATAATATTTAGCAAGCTCTGAACTGAGAAATTGTCCCTGATCATCTTCTGACTGCACACAGAGAATAACAAAATGCATTATACTGTATGCATTTGTAGGCTGTTAAATCAGTATGCTGCCGAACAAATTGTGGGCAAATCTTGCTCTCAGTAACACTGGAGTAAATTTCAGATCAACACATTTCATTGTGCAATGAATTTATCCCCCTCTCATGAACTGATTGTGTTGGAGATTAATGTGTAATATCATTGGATCCTATTCTTTCAGATGTTACAAAGTATTTTTTTACTAGCATCAACAATTCTTTATATCTTTGCCACTAAAATACATCTGGCTCAAAGAAGGAAAACAAAAGCAAAGCTGGTGATGTTAATATCAGCTCCTTTTGATCCATCACCAAAAAGAAACGGTTAGGAAAGGCACACTCCCAAGATATCAGAGGCATACGATCCGTGTATGCAAGGCATTCATTACATGCCCAACCAGCTATATATTGTCTAACTGATGGCCCATGGGATAATTCCCAATGGAGGATGCTATTTTGTAGAATAACATGGAGTCTTCTGTACATGTGCTGCATATGCAAGGTCATGCTGTGTGGAGGACTCCATTTTGGATTACCTGAAGAATGCTGGTGTTTCACAGCACATTGGAATTTAAATCTGTCACTGGTCCGTCTGTGTAGCAATGCTTTATTATTAGGGCCTACCACAATCACAACCATGCAAAATGCATCATGGATTGTGAAATGTGGTGTCCTCCCATAAAATCTGGCATTTGTTATGCTTTTAACCTATACAGATTTCACAGAGAAGAGCAGTGTTTCTCAAATTGGGGGTCCTGACCCAAAAGGGGGATCTTAACGTTATTTTAGGAGGGTCACAGTATTACCACGCTTACTTCTGCACTGCCTTCGTTTCTGCTCTGCTGGTGGTGGTAGCTCTGCCTTTAGAGCTTGATTCCTGGCCAGCGGCCACCGCTTTCCAGCAGTTCTTCTGAAGACAATGCTGCTGCCAGCAGCTGCAGAGTAGTAGTGGTAGCAATACCGCAACCCCCATACAATAACCTTGGGATCCCCACACAACTCCTTTTGGGGTCAGGAGCCCTACAACTACAACACCATGAAATTTCAGACTTAAATATATGAAATCATGAAATTTACCATTTTTAAAAAAATCCTATAATTGGGAAATTGACCAAAATGGACCGTGAATTTAGCAGGGCCTCATTATTATTATTTAGTTTAGTTTAATACAGAAAATGTCAAGCACTGGACTTCACACAAATTTAACTTTCTGTCCCTGAAAGAACTCACCAAATTCCTAATTTCCTGAATTATTAAATCATTTTTGTCTAAGAATACTTCTCCCCCCCCCCCCATCACATTATTTTTTTATTTAGTTTGTGCATTTTTTGTAGTCCATTGGCATCTTCATTGATAAGGGTAATGTCAACAAAGTCTAGATCAAATAGTTTTGAATCATTCAGTTTTAAGGCATATATGTTTAATCCATAGTTGATGACTAGCATAAACAGAAAAGGAGACAGGATGCACTTCTGCCTTACACTAGTCTTGATGCTGAAGGATTTGCTTGATCCATTTTTCATTTTAATGCAGCATTTTGAGTAGATGTTGAATGCCTTCATAATATTAATTTTGTTGAAATTCCATATTGTTCCATCATTTTACACATTGGTTCTCAGTTTACACTATCAAATGCCTTTTGAAAGTCCACAAAATTGATGGCAAGACTGTCTTGGAATTCAATTGTAGTTCTATTTATAACAGCATACAGTTATACACATTACTCTTGGATGACAAATGTTGCAAATACTAAATGACATGGTGCTGAAGAAGACATTGGACACTTCTTAAGGGCATTTAGGAAGTTTAAATATTCTTGCCAGAGTAACTGACATCATATTATCATCCCTCTGTCAAGTGGTAGCAGAAGTCCAAGCTTGCATGTCAGCGTCCCATCAGAGGAGAAACGAGTGTGTCAGAATATGATCATGTCTATTGTACCACTTTTCATTTACACACACATGTCAATCTAGGAACAGAAGTGGTCATAAACAATATGCAGGCAACCCACTCTTTCTAAACCACAAACCTAGTTCCTCAGGAGTAGCTGCTTTAAAAACTGATGCTAATAAAAGAGATTAAAGGATAAAGAAAGCTCCCTTGTTGCTATCCATCACAACTCCTCCACATAAAGGGCGTTAGAAAATAAACACACAGAATTTTTACCAAGATTAATCCCATGCTAAGAAAAATAGCTTATAAGACTATTAAAGAGACAAAATGAATGAGATCATGCGATGAGAAATTGGTGTTCTATTATTTAACAGTGTGATTAATTGTGATGAATGTTTAATTACATTAATTTGTTTTGAGTTAATTGCTTGAGTTAAATGCAATTAATTGACGGCTCTTGTGTTTTATTGGACCAGCTTCTGCTGGTGAAAGAGACAAGCTTCTGAGCTAGAGAGAGTGCCTCTTCAGATCTGGGAAACATACTCAGAGTGTCACAGCTAAATACAAGCTGGAAGAAATCATTTATCATAAGTAGTTAACATATATTCTAGGGACTGTTATGGGTTCTGTCACAGAGACCCCCTTGTGACTGAACCCATAATTTGGTTGTACTGAAATACCTCTGAGCTCTCCGGCCTCTTCCAGCAGTGACACAGAAATAGAGTCACAGCCTTTTGCAGTATAATACAGATATTGGAGATCAGCTTAGTTCTGGGAAGGCTCAGCCAAAGTGACTTGCCTCAGCACTCAAATGCACAGCCTCAATGGGACTTGAACCACAGATAAATCCATCTTACTCTGTATAAAGTCTTATTAAAAGTAAGCTCATGTTTGCGATGTTTCCAATGAGAGAAGACTTGTTTCCCCATGATTATGTTGTGGCTAAAGCAACATTTGCCTTGAGGGGAATGCTTCCACACAATTAAAGAAAAGATCAATAACAATAAGGCATTAGTTTCTCTTGATTTTAGCAATCAAATACATTAAAAATGAATATTCTTTTGTGATTTTAATTTTTGGATGTATTAATGTGAAAAACTGGATTTAGGTTTTCCTTAATCAATATATGGCACATATGTGGATTTCCAGAATACAACAGGGTATCCAACACTGGAGACAGGATCCTTACTGGAGTTATTGCTATATCTTTGTTGTGCAATACCAAAGTCCAATGTACTAGCTGAGGGTATCTCTACACTACAGAGTTTTGATGGAAAAACGGCTGTTTTCCCAACAAAACCTGCATTACGTCCACACTGCACTCATGTTCTTCTGAAAGTAAATTGAGAGAACAGAGTGTTTTTTTCTGTCATTGGTAATTCTCTTTCTAGGAGGAAGAGGCCTCCAGGAAATAACACAGGTGACATGGTGGACACTCCATCCAAAGTAATCAGGACTCTAAAGTGCCGGTCTCCTGGCCCCTCTTAAAGCTGCAGGCACCCTGGACAAGCCTTGTGACAGGAAGCTGGCCTGAGAGCAGCACCTCACTGCTCAGCTCTCCCTGCCACAGGCCTTGCCACCATGGCAAAGCCTCAAGCCCCCCACAATCCTCTTGGTCCTCGCAGGGAGCAGTCCCATGGGTTCCAGGGCCCACCCAGCGGGACCAAGAGGCATGCACCCTCCTGGTCCGGAGCAGAGATCCTGTCCCTCTTTGAGCTGTGGGGTGATGAGGACACCTTGCAGGATCTCCGCTCCAAGCACCGAAATGCAGAAATATTCAAGTGCATGGCTGAGTCCCTGGTGGAGCGCAGACATGCACCCTGGACCTTGAAACAGGTCCAGAGTAAGGTGAAAGAGCTCCGCCAGGGATATGTCCGGGCCAGAGAGCACAGCTCGTGCTCAGGGGCAGGACCCCACATCTGCCCCTAGTACCAGGAACTGCACCAAACCTTGGGGGGTTGGGGAAATGTCTTCCCCACCCATCATAGTCGACTCTGGCCTTGAGACCCCCATCATCGCCCGGCCGGAGCAGAGGAGGAGCAGGAGGACCAGGGCCAGCTGGAGGAGGAAGAGGAGACCGTCATCTTGTCCCTGGAGCCAGTGCCAGTCAGCCAGGACATCTTCCAGGCCTCGTCAGACGCCAGGGAGAGATCTTCAGGTGAGCCATCTCAGTTTGTCACACACACAGGGCAGGGAAGGCAGGTGGACAGAGGGTGGGGTGTGAGTGTCACTCAGACTGTGTTATGACAGTGGCTATATCAGAGAGTTTGTAAAAATTAGAAAACACCAGCAAATGTAAGTTATGAATTTCATGTTCCTGTTGTGTTAGGAATAATAATAGAGACCAGAAGTATAGTTAGGAAGTAAATTAGTGAGTAAGAAAGATTAACTCAAACTGGACAAACAACATAGCAGGAAATTTTATTAAGCAGAATAACCAGTTCTTATATAACGCCACTCCTCCCGCCCTCAGAAGGGACAGGAAATAAGCAATGACATACAACAAGCTATGTAATCATCAGTCAATATGCATGTCTTAGGTGTCACATAATTAACTTATTCACACCCAACCTTGAGTTTGTTATATGATTATAAGCTATAAGATGGCAAAACAAATATTGGTAAATGTACTTACTTGTATCTGATACAATTACAGACTGGTTTTTATTTCAGATCTCCTAATGCTACAGATGACAAAGCAGTGGGGGACAAAGGTTTCTGTAGCATCCAATATATTAAAACCATTTAATCTGTAGTTGTATCAGATAAAACTACAACATGTTGAAACTCTCTAGTCCAGTACCCTCAGGACCTGACCCATGCTGAACCAGAGAATTTGCTGAACCATGGTAGGTCAACATTGTCTAGCATGTTACCAACACTTCCACTGCTTACTGGGCTCTTAGAAGACATTTAGGGATAAATTAGAGCTAAATAACAGCACAGAACACTGAGCGCCAGGATTGGTGGCTGTAAATAAAGTTTATGGAACTGCAGGAAATTTGGCCACACCCATGGTAAGTGGACATCTGACTAACTAAAATCATACCAGACCCCATGGATGTTGCCAGACTAGAAAGTGCTGGACTAGAGAGGTTCAATCTGTACAACATCTATGAGACAAGAATTTAATTCCCTAAAATATTTACTCCCGATGTTCCTCTCTATTTCACTTGCCTCCTCCCATGGCCCTCTTCATATTTTCCCTACCATCCCCCTCTTTCTTACCCCCTTCCTTCCTTCCTTCCTTCTCCTGGTTTTGATGGTAATAGCCACCCATCCCCCCTAAAAAAAATAATAAAGGTCTTTCTGCTGCTGCCTGGTGCTGGGGGAACTATAAAAACGGAGAGCCTCTGGCATCATCTATGGCAAACAGCTGTGTTATTGTAAAACAGCTAAGTGGAATAAGCTGATAGCAGTAGCTTCTCTTCTGATGCTCCGCTACTGCTGATTAGCTAAGAAAAAGTGCAAGCAGTGCCAATGTGTAATTTGTTATGAAAGTGGTGCCAGGGCTCAAGCAATTATTCTGTTTTTTTTATTTTTGTTTTTTGTTTTTTGTTTACATTAATAACTGATGCATCAAGCCCAAGTGCCAGGGCTAAGAACTACCAAATCTAAAGGCACAAATTAAGCACTGAAAAGAGGGATTACCTTGTGCTCACACTAAATTGGGTGTTGTTAAAAACAGGTTGAAAAATTGCTAGATAGACATGCCTTAGATGAACTACACTAAATATAGGTGTCATGGTTAGTAATGCATAGCACCTACCTGTGTGATGCCCTTGACAGCAGACACAGGCTGTGTTTGTTTAGCCTCAAGGCAGGCTGACAAGTTTGGACATCTGAGGCAGGGAGAAACAAAGGCACAGGGCAATCAGCTGTCTGAGTTATTGCTGAGATTGTTATTGTGTGTCAATGCTACTCTGACTTTGTATTACGGATGTAATAGTGTAGTCGATTAACCGATAAGAAAAAAACCGTATAGGTTAATGCTATAGACTACATGCATTTTCCTTCCCCCCCAGCCAGTAAATTTTTTAGCAGACTGGCCAGCAGTCCGACTCAGTTTCAGTTTATGCCAGGTCCTATCTCTGCTGTGGCTATTCATTGAAAGGATATGAAAAGCCAGGTGGACAGGCAGCCCGGCTCCATTCTGGCTCGTGCCAAGTCCGGGAGCTCAGACCCCACCCGGAGAAGGACTGCTGCTACCCCATGCTGCTGCCTCTGTATCAGAGGCAACAGCGCGAGGTGACAAGCAGCTGGTCTGTGCGGGGAGTTGGTTTTTAAACTGGCTCCCCTCACATACCAGCTCCCGCCTGGCACCCCATGCTGCTGCTTCTGACACAAAAGCAGCAGCATGGAGTGGCAAGGGGCTCTTCAGAGTGGGGCTGGACTGCACTGGCTGCCGGCCCCACCCCTGGGAACTATAGAATAGTCAAGTAACTGATAAGAATTCATGAGGTTAATCGACTATTCAATTAAAATCCCTACTTTGTGATGTATTTTTCATTTTAGTAACTGTATCTTTTAATTGTTATAAAAGTTCTTATAGTCAAGGGTAAGCATCTCAACCTCAATGAAAACACAGAGATAAATGCATTATTTTGATGGTCTATGTGTATGTGTAGGACCGTACCAAATTCACAGTCATGAAAAATGCACCAAAGACTGTGAAAGCTGATCCACTCCTGTGAAATCTGGTCTTTTGTGTGTCTATAACCTCCAGTATACAGACTTCATGGGGGAGATGAACCTTTCTCAAATTGGGGATCCTGGCCCCTGAAAGGGAGTTACAAGATTAGTTGGGGGGGAGGGGAGTGTCAGTATTGCTACCCTTACTTCTGTGTTGCCTTCAAATCTGGGTAGCTAAAGAGTGGTGGCAGTTAGCCAGGTGCCCAGCTTGAAGGCAGTGCCCCATCATTAGCAGAAGTCAGGGCTGTCCATACCAAGATGTGAGCAGAGTCTGAATGAATGCTTCCATTACAGCCAGATGGAATGGGAAAGAAACCCTGGATGTGTCTATGTAAATACAGTTTACCCCTGTTTTGCTTAGATAAGTTAGATATTCAGCTCATGGAGTAGGGTTTTGCTGATTGTAATCAACTTGGCTGGTGTTGGGTCACAAATTGTTTTAACACTAAGTGCAATGTCTTTCATTATTGTGGGAATACTAAAGAAGAAAGTCTATGCTGAACCTGGCACAGAGGAGAGAGACATTGTCAGTGTAAATAAAATTGGATGGAAAGAGGCTTCACTTCCAGATCCCTGTGAGATTAAACTGGGGAGAGCAGGACTCTGAGTCAGCAGGCTACATACCTCCAGCTGTGAGCTGTAACACTGGTTCATCCTGTTTCTCCCCACTGTTTCAATGATAGAGCTAAAGATAGGTTCTGTAAGGCGTCTCTTTTAGTATTTAAATTTACTCCAGTGGACGATGGAATTGCTTGTGGCTGGAGTGTGCTTTGGGCCAAGACATGAAATCACTGAGAAATGAAACCACTGGGTTTGGCCCAGAGCCAAATCTACCACAAGCCAGCAGTAGCAGCGAGGGATAGTGACTGAGAGCTCAGTGATGGAGAGAGGAGACAAGCAGCCAGCAGAATGGTGGCATGATGAGTGGTCAGCAGGGTGGCAACAGCACGATAAGCAGCCAGCACAGTGGTGATGGAGAGGTGCAATGAGCAGCCAGCAGGGCAGCAATGGAGAGATGAGACAAATGGCCTGAAGGGCAGCAGCAGAGAGCAGCAAGCAGGTGGATGGCAAGTGACTAGTGAGCTGAGTAAGATGCCTCTTTACCTTCCCCCCTCAGGATGGGAGGTGAACTCTATGGATGCACCTCTGAACTCTGGGTGTGCTCTGACCAAGGGCAGCGACTGTAAGTGGGGTGCAGAGAAGGGTTGGACATGTGAAGGGGACATTTACATTGCTGGACTTAAGAACCTGAGAGGAAAAAGACATCGCACAATCTATTTGGGGTGGGACTTTTACTCATGGTTTTGGTTATGAGCTCTGCTTGTGGTGTTTTCCCAAATTAATGCCATGTTACTTCCCTCCTCTTTTATTAAAGGTTTCTTTTTCTACACTCAGACTCTGTGCTTGCAAGTAGGGAAGCATTGCTTCCCACAGGCACCTGTCTCCCACACCTCCTGCACCAGCAGCCACTGAGCACCTCCCATGTAGGGCACCAAAACTGCTAGGGACCGCTCTGTAGCAGTGAAGTAAGGGTGGCAATACCGTACTATGCTACCCTTACTTCTGCAGTGCTGCTGGCAGCAGCTCTGGCTTCAGAAATGGGCTCCCGGCTAGCAGCCACCGCTCTCCAGCTGCCCAGCTCTGAAAGCAGTGCTACAGTCAGCAGCTGCACCGACATGAGGGAAACAGTTCTGCAAACCTTCCTACGGTAACTTTGCGACCTCCCCGCTCACAACTCCTTTTTGGGCCAGGACTGCCTGCAGTTACAACACTATGAAATTTAAGATTTAAATAACTGAAATCATGAAATGTATGATTTTAAAAATCCTGTGACCATACAATTGACCAATGCTGACCATGAATTGTGTGTGTGAATGGGCCATTGTTTCATCCAAAGGAGAAAAATCCCCAGAAAGTTGGTCCTAAAACATGTGGCATTATATCTCACCCTCAACAACAACAACAACAAAAGCAGCAGTGTTGAGTTGCACTTTTTCAGTGATTGTCTCAGAAGCTTGGGCAACAGGTTACAGGGGATATCAGACTGCCATTCTCCAGTGTTTTAGCAGGTTGTTGTGTGGTTTGCCAGGTCAGTTTTATGTCACTTACCAATATATGGAACAACCACTACTTGTCTCTGCGAGGAATCCTGCTGACAGTGGGACTTAAAGACTGGGACCAGCCCAAGTAATTACTTAGAATAACACAGGATGCTCCATTCAATAAGAGGTATCTTGAGTATTTTTCCTCTCTCTCTTCTTCCCCATGCTCAGTACTGGTTGCTAGTTTTTTGGGTTTTGTATTCCCTTTCTCAGTCCCCATGATCTGTCATCTGAGTAACGTGTAATGAGATCTGTCTCAAGGTTCATTTTGATAATAATTCAACCTTTGACCAATATACACTGCAGGGAACTGCAAATAGTCTGGTAGTGTCAGTTTTCACTACCAGGTGATAAATTCCTGACTGGATTGTATTTTTTCTTGTGTTTGATTTTGCCAGGTGAAATAAATGAGTTGTTTATAAAGGCCTGACCCAGAGAACAACAAAGGGAGGAAAAACATATAGTTCAGCAGGTTTTTTTCTCTGATGAATTTTATTTTTTTCTGTTTACTTTCATTCTCACTCTTTTCACTTACCTTTAATAAATTAAATGTTGATTCTACTTTTTTCTCTTCTGTCTTTGACAACTGAGAAACCCTTTGAACCAACTCCCAGAGGTTTTTATTTTTGGGTTTTTTTTAATTGAACGCTAAAGTTAGTCCAAAACACATCTTTGGGCTTCTCCTTTTCCCTATTCATATCAGCATAAAGATATGCTAGCATATACACTTATAGCTTTGCGTACAGTAACTTCAGAGGCTTAAGAGCAACCTGAAAAGGTGTCTGTGAGATTTTTTTAAAGAGGGGGGAGGGAAGTTTGTGCTTTTGGTTGTTTTGTATGGTTGTTTCTTTGTGATGTAAATATCTTTGTGGTTATCCTTTCACTGAGTCACTTCTCCCCACCTTGCCCCCCCTCCAGATTCCCAAGGCCCTGTCCTGACTCCCCCCACTGCCAGCCTCTTGCTCTAAAGGACCCAGGCAATGCCAGGTAAGTCTTCTAGTTCAAAATATTTATCTGTTATTGAAGTTAAATAGCTGCTAACAAAGCTTAACAAAATGGGGACTGATCTTGAGGTAGTGTAAATCATCATATCCATTTAAATCAACAGGCCTTTGCTAGTTTAAACTAGCTAATGATCGGGCCCAATATGACTGACCAAAACTCACTTCCCCTGTTAATAGTCCATCTTTCACTCCCTGGCTCACAGAATGTTTGTTACATTAGAAATTCAAGTTCTGTCTAGGTCAGAAGATTCTCTGAATATTGGAGAACCAATGACATACTGATAAACAGATTTAAAAAAAACCCCATAGTTCCAGGCCACTTTAATCATAAAAGAAGCAAAGAAAAAACAAGACTGTTGTCTTTTCTCTGCAGATTACTTTTAAAACCTGTGTGTAGTCACAACTTGGGCCCTAACATTTCCAAAAATTGTGGGGTTGGGGTTTGCAGGAAGAGGATAGACCAGAGGGATAATTTCTGTGAACTGTCCTGCTTCTTAGAATCTTAGCAGTTTTTTTCCCCTCCCCCAACTTTCTCCTAGTTTTTTTTCTCCTCTGTCTTATCTAGTTCTTAAATAGCTCCATTTACAACAGTGAGGAAGCTGTGGGCCTTCAGGGAAAGGGATTCCTTAAATGAACTAATCTGATATCTTTAAAAAGAGATTTTAGTTTCTCAGTGTCCCTCCTGGTCATTAAAGAATGGAGCTGGCATCTGTGCTGGCTTGAATTTAAATAGTTCCTGCAGGCTCTTTGTGTTAAATAGTTATTTTTATTTTATTCATTTGGTTGCTTTCTAGTTCTTTCTGTAGGGGTAACTCCAAACTAAGCTCTTATATTTGTTAACTTGCCTCACAAACTATTATGTCTTCCTCAGTGCTTGCTTGCATATTAGTTAGTGAAAATGTTGAACTCAATCCAGTTTGCTTTTATTGCAGTATTTTACCTGGAGTTTTTTCTTGCCTTGGTCTCTCTTTACGTAATATTAACAATAAAATATCTGATTATGAAAAGGTTCCCCATTAGCTCAGAACAGGGTGAGATACAGAGTCAAACATGCTCTTGTTTTAATCAGTACATTCAGGGCAGCTGACGGATTTTGCTGGACCCTGGGAAAGGTATGGGGGAGAGCTGGGCTTGCCTCAGAGTCCATGGAAGGGGGTGGGGCCTCAGATAGAAGGGGGCAGAAATGAGGGCAAGCCTCCCGCAACCAGCTCTTCAGCACCACCCAGTGTGTACCACCCAAGGCTCCAACAGCAATTTAAAGGATACGGGGCTCCAACTGCTGCTGTTGCCACTGTAGAGGCAGCGAGGAGCTATGAGCCTTTTTCAATCACGAGGCCCTGGGACAGCTGACCTCTTTCACACACACCTCCGCCCCCCCACAAATACACCTGTCAGCAGGCCTGAATACAGTGTTGTCAATTCTCATGATTTTGTCAGGAGTTTCACGATAATTGTTTTCTTCAAAGCCCTAACTCCTAGTGCCAGTGGATATGTGATGATTTCAGCCTTTATTCTTCAAGAAAAAGAAGCTATTGCAGCCATAGAAAAAACTTCAAATTGTGACATCAGTGCACCCTAAAGTCTCAAAAAGCAGAATCTATTTGTGCTTTCATTAAGCATTCTTGATTGATCAGTCACCATCTAAATTGAGTATTACCTTTAAAAGCAAAGTCTCCCTTGATTTATTTTATGTATGCTTCTATAAAACTACATGAATCAAAGTCCAAGATCTGGTTTACAATCAGAATTTACAGCCATAAAACTATGTTCCTCAGGATTGTGAGAAATACACACCCCTTAGTAACATAAGTATGTCAGCCTACAGTAAAATGCACCGCAGTAGCACTTCAGTGTAGACTCCACCTACGGTGATGGAAGGGATTCTCCCATTGGTGTGGTTAATCCACCTCCCCACAAGGGGGTGTCAAAGGACACATTCTTCCGTCAACCTGGCACTGTCTACACTGGAGCATTAGGTTGGCTTAATTATGCCATACAAAAGTGTGGAATTTTCATACCCATGAGCAATGCATCTAACCTGACAATTTTCTAGTGTAGCCCAGGCACTAATTCTCAGTTTTGCCGGCACTGGGTTGTTGGACCTACATGCTGATTAGGTTCTATTCCCACTTCAGCCACTGGTCTGTTGGGTGATGTTAGGTGAGTCACTACACTTCTTTGTGCCTCTATTTCCCAATCTATAAAATTGGACTAATGATACTGACCTCCTTTGTAAAGCACTTTCCCATCTATGATGAAAAGCACAATATAAAAGCTAGCTGGGATTATTACTCAGACCCTGCCATTCTACAATACAGCCAGATTTCTGAACTTTCAGTATGTTGCATCCCCAATTTGGTGGGACAGGGATGGAGGACCCAATATAACACCTATGAAAGCACTTTGCATTTATTTAGCATGTTTATATAATGACATTAAAGTATTTTACCAACCATTACTTAGTTTTTCAAAACAGCCCTGTCAAGGTAAGTAAATATTATTATACATAGTATTCAAATAGGCCAACTAAGGAACAGATAGATAAAATGACTTACCCAGTGAAGCTTAGGGCATGTCTAAACTACATCCCTCTTTCGAAAGAGGGATGTAAATTAGGCAATTCGAAAGTGCAAATGAAGCGGGGATTTAAATATCCCGCACTTCATTTGCATAATCACGTCACAGTGTTCTTTCGAAAAAGGGTATTTCGAAAGTGAAACCGCCGTCTAGATGCGGTTCTTTCAAAAAAAATCCCCCTTTTTTGAAAGATCCTGTCTAGACGGCAGTTTCACTTTTGAAATACCCTTTTTCAAAAGAACGCTGTGATGCGATTATGCAAATGAAGCATGGGATATTTAAATCCCCGCTTCATTTGCACTTTCGATCTGCCTAATTTATATCCCTCTTTTGAAAGAGGGATATAGTTTAGACTTAGCCTTAGTGAGAAAATGGCACAACCAAGAATAGAATCCAGTTACCCTCATTTCTGACCTCCTGTTATAACCATGACACATCATTCCATACTCTTGAATGTGTTTTGGTCATCATCCTGCAGCATTTCAGTCATTGATGAAAGATGAAAAGATAACTCAATATGACACTCACCACTTAAACCTGCCTAACAGGAAGAGTGAAGTCAGGCCATGCAGAAAAAGGAAGAAATGCTTTTCATAGTTTCGTGGAGTATAAGGCCAGAAGGGACCATTAGATCATATCTGACCTTCTGTATAGTCCTTAATTTTCACTCATATAGTCCTATATTAAACCCCACATCTTTAAACCAAAGCATTTCAGTCCTCAGGAACTTAAACTATGTGCCATAGGCAGTGTGGTCCCACGGGAGGTGTGAGGCTCAGGGCAGAAGTAATGAATACATTACTTCCAGGACTGACTGCTCCAACCAATCGTGCTGGCCTGCAGGGCCCCCCAAAGTGTGGGACTTGGAGCAGTTGCCTGAATTTGCCATCCCCAAATGACAACTGTGGCCACAAGGAGAAAACAAGAGACTAAGGCAGGTCTACATTAGTAGCTTGCATCAGCACAGCCTTGCTACTGTAGCACTTCCGGTGAAGATGCTCTAAGTAAGTTAAAGTTAACCATTTAAATGATTAAATTATATATTTTAATCAGTTAACCAGTTAAAGGAAGAGGGGCTGGGGCTGGGACTGCTACAGCCAGCATGGGTTGACCATCTGGCTGACATGACTGGAGTTGCTCCGGCAAGCCAGGGGCTCCTACTTGTAGGGAGGGGTTAACCCATTTAACCATTAATGGTAAGACTAATGCTTACCAGTTAATTGTTTTAGCTGTTTAATATTTTACATCTCTAGCTCTAAGCTGAAAAGAAAGAGCTCTCTCATCAGCTTATTAGTTCCACCTTCAAAAGAGTGATAATTATGCGGGCGGAAGAAGCTCTGACATAACACTGTCTACACAGGGGTTCAAGGTCCATTGTCCTAAGCGACATAGTCATTCCAAGGTAGGTGGGCAGTGTAGACCTGGCCCAAGATACCATTAATGCCTGTGGATCCTTTAATGGCAGGGAATTGGTTAGGTGAGATACGACTAGATGATCCCAAAGGTGAACGATTCCCAAAGCTAGTCCAGAGGAAGGCAGTCCTTGCCCCCTCCCTGACATGTCCTTGCCAATCTGGTCTGGGGGAGAATTCTTTGCAGGGTTTCATAAAAAAATTATAAGTGTGCACAATTTGGCTTCCAAAAGTGGTTTCACTTCCTTATTAATAATGACTGCTTGCAAAAGTAGCCCTATACTTAACACCAGAATATTTCTGAATACAGTGAAACCTGAAATAATAGCAACCTTCAATGCATAGCCATGTTAAAATTAAAACTTTCCAGTATAATATTGTTTTGTTTTAGTTAATTAATTTAAAGGCTCATTCTTTTGGTAGCCATTTAAAACAGGTTTCACTGTAAATGATTACATCAGCCATTTTTTTCATAAAGTTCTTATCTGTGAGAATAAGGTATTGTTTACACTGTCAGCACATTTGCCAGAGTTAGCATAATGTCCAGAAGATATTGAAACTTGCCCAACCTGTGTGTTGTTTTGCAAACGGATTACACAATCCTAACTACCTTTAACAAACACTTGACTCAACCAGACTTTTAAAGGTTTTACAATACTATGATATTGAGTTTCACCCAGCAGGAACAAGCATTTTAAAATCCATCTGAAGCTGGCTTGGAATAAAGAACAGACCCCGTTTTATGCTAAAACAAATCAGTAAGCCAAAATACTTCAGGAAAAAAATTCTTACTACAAGCACATTGCAGATTTACTATGCCTGTTTCCCAGCAGTGCCCAGTAAGTGTGGGGTACAGCTGAGGGAAATTGAGAGGGGAAGGGCAAAGGCACTGTTTGTTTTCTTGCCTCCTAATCCTTGGGTTGCTTCAGTACTGAAGACCTAACCAAATCCCATTGAAATCTTCCACTGATTTGATGGGAGTTGTATCAAATCCTTACCTGGTCCCCAGCATAGATTAGACCAAAGTATCTAAACAACGTTACCTGCCAGTGATCACTCTCAGGACCACTTTAGCACCAAGCTATTGTTATAGCACACAAATGGCCTGGCCAGGCCCTTGTTTCTTTCAGAACATCCCCTGTACCGAGTACCAAGATGGTGGGCGCTTAGAGAAACCTATAAAAGTTGTCTTAATAATTCACAAAGTGATAAAAAAATACAAAACGCCTATTCCCTTGACAGGGTAGCTAGCATGGTGGATGCTTCAAGCTGAAAACATATTGGCTGCCACAAGATGTAACGTGAGGAATGGTGCCACAGGTGAAGAATATGAAGCACACAATCATCATTCCAAGAACCAAACTGGAGAAGACCCTGAAGGATGCCATCCACTGGTATTACATGGAAAACTTGAAATGGAAGCTGGACCATGGCAAGGCCTTTGAAGCAACATGCAAGTGAGACACCAGCAACCACTTCCTTCCTGGGGGGAAATTTCACCTGATTTGCCAACTGGAGATTCATCCACAGACCCCAGCTCAACTACATACCGCTTAACAGAGCTGTCCACCATGAGGATGTTAAATTGCAGTTATCTGGTTAATCATGTAGTCGATACAATTTATATTGGCTACACATTTAGTCTATAAAGATTGACCTGCAGAACTGCAGGAGTTGGCTCGAACCGGGATTGAGCAGTCCTGGCTCGTGCCAGTTCTGGGAGCCACCCACACTGTGGCTCTACATTTTAAATGTAGTAAAAGCTGCCACTTTTAAAACTCAGAGGCGCAGCGTTCCAGCTCGCACTGAGTCCAGCAGCCCCTGTTCGCAGCGGACAGCCAGAGCAACCTCTCATGGCAGTCAGGGCTGGCCACAGACAGGGGCTGCTTGGCGGCAGCTCTCCGCTGGAACACCCACAGACAGGGGCTTCTTCACAATAGCCTCCCTTAACTCCCTCCCCTGCTGCCTCTGATAGAGATGGTGCTGGGGGGAACCATGGAGACTGTGTTGGGAGGAACCGACTTTTAAGCTGGCTTCCCTCAGCACCGGCTCCTGTTTCCCTCTCCCCACCCCCACTGCCTCTCATAGAGGCAGCAAGAGGGAGGGAAGTGAGTAGTCAATACTCCAGTCCACCATGAGAATCAGGATAAGTGATATAGGATGTGTGGCTATGTGAAGAGATGCTGCCCCATGTCCTCTATACTTGTGAGCCCCAACAATACCATCCAAAATTACCCGTTCATAGCTATCCCGCCATCTGTGGGAAAGGTTTCCATTAACTCCACCGTTCCAAGTCATAATCATCACCATGGAAGAACAGAAGAAGATCATCATGGTGGACATCATAGTGCCCATTGAGAATGGGACCCTGGCCTTTCATGATGCCTGAGTTCAAAAGATGGAGAAATACACTCTTCTGGCTGATACCTTGAGAGGTAGGGCTTACACGGTTCAAACACATGCTGATTGTCAGAGGCCTGAGCTCATGGGACCCCAGTAATGAGTGAGTGTTGCAGGAATGCAGAATCGGTCAGTGCTATTCTCATGGTATTGGATGCCATCAGGTAGTCAAGAGATATCTATTTAGAACACATCACTGAACATTGGCAATACCTGGATAGATGAGCTGTTGAGAAGTGAAATCAGAAAAGTAACTGTAATACTTCTCTGATGGAAGCTTCTGTCTCATGCACTTCTCGTAAACAAACTTAGGAATTTATAGTCTAGATGAACATACTGTATGGTTGCTGCTCAACCACTGGAAAACAATACTCAGAGAGTAGTTGTCAGTTGTTCACTGTTAAGTGGGAAGACCATATTGAGTGGGATCCCACAGGAATTGTCCTAGGTCCAGTTCTATTCATTATCTTCATAATAATTTGATAATGGCATAAGGTGTACATTTATAAAATCTGTGACTGATACCAAGATGGAAGGGGTTGCAAGTGCTTTGGAGGATGGGATTAGAATTCAAAACAATCTTGACAAACTGAAGAAATGTTATGAAACATAGAATGCAAAAGTACAACACTGAGAATGTAATAACCAATTTCGCAAATACACAATGTGAAATGTTTGCCCAGGAAGGAAGACTGCATAAAATGAACTAGGAGTTATAGTGCATTACAAACTAAATTAAAGAGACAAGGTGCGTGAGGTAATAGCTTTTACTGGACCAGCTTCTGTTGGTGAAAGACAAGCTTTCAAGTTTACATCTTCAACAAGATGTGTGAGATGTAATTCTTCCATTCTTCTCAGTCACTATTTCCTCTGAAAATATGTAGAGAAGTATCTAACATGAATTACATATGAAAAATGCAAACCAATAACCAGAGAAAAAATATATAGGGCTAATGTTTTTATAAGGAAGAACCACATCCTTTTTTTCTTTTCTAGAAAAGCTTCAAAGTATTTTTATAATTGTTTTCTATATGGCATGATACAATTATCTTAATTTTGGTCACATTTTAATGAACAACAGAAAAGAGTATGAGCCTTGATGTTACTTGCTTTTACCAAGTTCAGTGGTTTTAATGTTCTGTTTTATGTGAGCCACCTATTTTAAATAAACATTACATATAAAATTATTTTAAACACTTTTTTCATATTTTACTATTACAAAGGTATTTTTCTATTTTTTTAGTAAAATTTTCATTTTGCTAAAAACTGTCTCCAGACAAAGAACAGAGGTAGCAATGTATGAGCTATGACTCTCTGACAATTATCACCTTAGTGAGGTGTTAATTTTGAAAGCTGTCCATACTGTTTAAATACTAATTTCAATCAATGGCAATATAAGAAAAAAAGTTGGAATTAATACCCTTTTTAAAAAAGCATTGATTTTGGTCAATTTATCCTTTAAATTATTCCTTTTTAATGTCCATTCCCCTCAATAAGGTATTGGTTTAATCAGAACAATGTAAATGTAGACCATTATACAAGAATAGACATCTAACCTATCATTCTTTTTCAAAAAAATGAGGTCCTAAGCATTTTTGGGTGGGAAGGAAAGAGGATATGGAAGAGAACAGACCCTTTAACCTTGTCTAGTTCTGTTCTGTGAATGTTCTTATACTACCCTCAGTGCATAAAACTACTTGTCTAACATCTGTCACATATAGTTAGTTTTTACTCTCTTTCTCTCCCCAGGGAGGAACTGTGTATGCAATGTAGACTTTTGGTTCTTTTGGAGGGATTTCTTTATTTTCTTTCCTTTTCTTTTCCTTTTCTTTTCCTTTTTTACTAGTAAATATTTACTAAAGAATCCCACTGTTGCTAACATTCATTCAGCCAAATGGGTGGGAGAAAAGTTGAGAAGCTCAGGCCTGGTCTATATTAAAAAATTAGGTGAACCCAGCTTCATTGCGCAGGGATATGAAAAATCTAGTTCCTGAGTGATATAGTTAAGTGACCTAATCCCCAGTGTAGACAGCACTAAGTGAATGGAAGAATTCATCTGTGGACATGACTAGCACCTTTTGGGAACTTGGCTTACCTATGCTGACAGAATTCCTCCCATCAGTATAGGTAATATGTACACTTTGCTGCTGCAGTGTTTTGTGTGTAGACAAGCCTTTGGTGAAGACAGTCCTCTTGTTTCAGGAGCCATTTTCAACTATATTTGCTCTGAGTTAGTTTAAATGACATAATGCTAAAAATGGTTGTCAGAGTCAGAGAACCATTTACACTAGCGTGCCCAAAGTTGCAAACACAAGTACAGCTGAATCACAGTTACCAACAGTGAGAATTTTTTGCAAGAATTTTATAGTGTAGAGTTTGTAGACCAACCTTTCCAGACCACTGAATCCCTTTCAGGATCCTGATTTGTCTTGCATACCCTCAAGTTTTACCATGCTTAAAAACTACTTGCTTACAAAATCAAACATGAAAATATCGAAGTGTCACTTCAGACTATTATTGAAAAATTGTGCATTTTTAACATATAATTATAAAATAAATAATTTGGAATTTTACATTTCAATATGTAGTATATGCAGCAGTCATTGTCTGTATGATATTTTAGTTTGTACTGACTTTGCTATTTTATGTAGCCTGTTGTCTAAGTAGGCAAATAACTAGATGAGTTGATGTACCCCATGGAAGACCTCTGCATATCCCCAAGAGTATGTGTACCCCTATTTGAGAACCATTGGTATGGACAAGGTTTTTGCCAATTGTTCTTCTGAGCAGAGCTTTTTGACCATGCTACTATGGATAGAAACTGGTATTTTCTTTGCCCTATCATTATTAAGAACATAAGAACATAAGAATGGCCATACTGGGTCAGACCAAAGGTCCATCGAGCCCAGCATCCCATCTGCCGACGGTGGCCAATGCCAGGTGCCCCAGAGAAGGAGAACAGAAGACAATGATCAAGTGATTTATCTCCTGCCATCCATCTCCTGCCCTTGTTATGAAGGCTAGGGCACCATACTTTATCCCTGGCTAATAGCCATTTATGGACCTAACCTGCAAAAATTTATCAAGCTCTTTTTTAAACCCTAATAGAGTCCTGGCCTTCACAGCCTCCTCGGGCAAGGAGTTCCACAGGTTGACTGTGCGCTGTGTGAAGAAAAATATTAAACACTGACAGTGTGCTTAAGAAATAAAAAATAAAATTCCATATTATGGAATATAAAGGAGAAGGCTCTGTAGGAAAGCATAGGACTAGGATTCAGTGCTGGATTCTATTCCAGGCTCTGCCACAGCCTCTCTTGTGTGATCTAGGGTAAGGCACTTTGGTTCAAATCACAAAAGGACTTAGGCACTGCCATGCCTTTGAGCACACCTACCAGACTGCACCCCACAGGTGAGACAGGCTCTTCTCCACATATCTTTTCCTGACTCTTGGATCACCTTTAATAGTAGGTGGAAGATAAGCATCTGGGCTGAAGTATGCATGCTTAGGTACCTAAGGAACTTTTACCTGTCTTAAAAACTTGTTCATCTTCTGCCAAACCCTTGTAAGAAACCCTGATTACTAAGGAACCCTTTTCATCAACTGCACCACTCCAGGGGATATTTTCATTCTCTTAGACTTGCTATCTCCCCTGTTGTTGGGACTGACGCTCACCAGGGAGATTCTGTTACTAAGGAGAAGCCCATCTCCCATTTGATCCAATAGCCATAACTTCCTGACATAAACACTGATGGCACAACCGATGTACATACTGGTAGAATCATCTTCCCTTCCACTGAAAAATTTCAGCTCAAACATGGGATAGAGAGTCTCCTGGTACCACTCTTGCTCATTCAGATGGAGATCTCTCTTCAAGACCAATGGGAGAAAGGAACCACCATAATCCATTTTCAAGCCCTCATATTGGCCTTACTGTGAGCCATGGGACCCATATACATGGCATCTGGAGCAGGAGTGCCAAAAGCTCCCTGGTTTGTACTTTCAATGCTTATGAAGCCTCCTTTTTAATGCACTCACACACATTTTAGAATGTGTCTCGCTGTCTGTGTGTCTGCCTATGAGTCCATTTATTCAAGAACTTCTCTAAATGGTAAGAGCTAGGGCCCCCAAATTTGGTATGCAGCTTCTTCTCCCAACCTAAAGCAAGGTCAGAGTTTGATTGTGCCAGGACAACCAAAGCCCTGGAAAAAAGACTATTTTCCAAAACATGCAAAGGGAGGGGCTGCCATTCAGAGGGTCGCAATATGGCCACTGGGGACAGTGAGCTTGCAGGGGAAAGCTATCCTGCAGAGTGTCCACTGCGGGCAGCTGTACCACCAAGGGAGGGGCCAGCAGGCTGGGACTCTGCCATCTTGCCTACCAGCACATTGAATAAGTAGCGCCGCTGCCCCTACCTCTTTCCTCCTTTCCCTTGGTCGCAGTGCTGGGGGGAGGGGGAAGTAAAAAGGACCCCTGGTGGATGGGGGGGCTGGGGGAGAAAAAATGTCCCTGGTGGCTAGGGGAGCCTGGGAGACCCCTACCCTGAATAACCCAGGAAATGTCGGGTAAGTCTGCTAGTATTTCATAAAGACAAGGTCTTATTAATTAACACCTACTTTCAAAATTCCATATAAACAAAACTGTTCATTTACTTGTGTTCTTCATGAATTGCCAAGCCTCCAGCATAGAAAAGAAACTTCATTCCTTTTGCTATTTTACTTGCAGATAACACAACAGATCAGAAAGTTATTGATGATGCTAGATGATGCCACACTAGAACCAGTCATAGGTTAAGCTGTTTCCTTCCAAAAGATCTCCAAGTTTACCTCTGTCTGTACTGTACTCTCTCAGCTGGGACACCTTCCTCTCCCATATGGGATATGGGCTCATTCTATGAGAGCCAGGAAGCCTCAGTGGCATCACTTCAAGAAGTATCTTGACATTTTCAAGGCAGCAATGTGCATTTCCAGACATACATTCACAAGATATCATGCTTGGGTCCAAAGCTCTGTTGATGCATCCTTTACAACAGTGGTTCTTCAAGCAGCTATTCACTCACATTCTTACGTACTCCTCCTCTCTGACTACTTGCTTGTCAATCACTCACAGTGGAATACCTACAAAGATCAGCACTCAAAGAAAAAAAAAGTTTACTTACTTTTTGTAAATGGAGTTCTTGGAGATGTGTGCGCCTTCCCTCTCTGCTTCAGATCCTCTCTGATTTGTGGAAAAACTGGAGAGACACCACTCTGCACCAACCCTTACTCCTTCAGAATAAAGTATGAGGAGAGCAATGGTGCATGCACTGACCAATCAACTCTATTTGCTAGAATTCTATGGTCTCAGGCTCATGGAACACATAGATATTCACAGCTGAATACAGGTAGCGACCACACTTCTCACATAACTATTTATGACCATTCACACCTTATAGAGTTTGGTTTCAAGCTGTTTGCAAACTCAGGGTGACATCACTACACTGCTTCACATTTAAAGATTATCTTGGTAATCATCTGGCCTAGACACTTCATTATTTTTAACAGAAGTTTAGACACTGGAACACAAGCTGGCAACCCCCCCCTCCCAAACAAAACAAAACAAAACAACCCACCACAAAAAACAAAAAGACCCATCTTGCTGAGCTGGTGAAATCCAACTCCTAGATTACAGTTCCTTGCTCCAATGGCTTCCTGTTCCCCGCTAGTGACTTTTTCCCCCATCCTGGATGCTCCCCTTTGACCCAAAGCTCAAAGCATTGATGTCAGAAGGAATGTTTCTCTTCACTTCAGAGGGCTTTGAATTGGACCCTTTGCTCCTTGTCAGTAAAGTGCTTTCAGCCTCCTGTTTCAGCAGATCTTAATTCAACTTCAGGAGTATAGCCATCCACATCTACTGTTTCGCAGTTTGGTGAATCACAGAATTTATAGGGTGTCACACCTTGATAGATTTTTGTAATTCCTCACAATTATGAGTTATGACTTTTCCATATAGTTTTTAATGATTGAGATCTATTTAATCAAGAATAGTTCTTGAAAATGTAATTTTTGACACATCTTACACTTAAAGACTTTCTGATTTAAGATCCAATTTTTAGGACTGTTGCTATTAACGTAAATGGGAATAGGATTCGCCCTCTAGAGACTAGACAGAATGTGGATTTCAGGTTTCCTAAATGTCACAGAGTATTTAATTTAATTACTAGCTAGTGTTTATTCCACATAAGGGTGAGGATCTCCAATCTAATGATGAATCATTTTCTCTTTCACTAATAAGTATAATTACTTTATCATACTTTTCATTATATATAATTTCAGTGTTGACACGAGATGCTTCAACAAAGAGTTTACTCACCTAGCTTATGTTTCTAAAGTCCAGTTAACCTTTAACTTACTAGTCTGCAGTGTGTACAAAATAGAACAACAAATCTGATGGAAACAAATATATTTCAAAGCACAGTAAACACTCTTTATATGAAATGCACTGTATGAAAGGTTTTCCAGTTTGTCTGTAGTGTTTTACATTAGTAAAGATTGTATTGCAACTTTATGAGAAACTACGTAACATATTCTTTTCCAACTTTCTTTGTCTTGGAGATCTCACTAAAGGTTTTATCTATATCGAACAGTTACACAGTTTAACTAAATTGATGTAAAAATAAATTTAAGTAATCTCTACTGCACAGACACTTAAACGGCTTTGACCATTGCTTAAGTTACAGTTTAAGCAAGGGTTATACTTACTAAATATATCAGCACTACATTTTTACACTGATTTACCTCAACACATTTTAAATAGTCTTGATTTCAATAGGTGCAACATTTTGTATGGACAATAACTAAGGGTACATCTACACTGCACACTTATTTCAAAATAAACTATTTCGGAATAACTATTCTGAAATTGCTTATTTCGAAATAGCACATCTACACTGCAGGGAAGCCTCAAAATTAGTCTGAGGCAGGCTTCCCTAATGTAGATGTGCTATCTCAGTTTAGAGCCCCAGAAGGCACTGGGGAGGAATAACTTAAAATGGCCCTGGTGAGGGGCTATTTTGAAATAACAGAAGTAGAGTGTCTACACGTGCCTTATTTTAAGGTGACCAGAATTTGAAAATGTGAGAGGATACTGAGTTGACAAAAAAAAATACTTGTATATGTATATAAATAATCATATAATCAAATGATCACGATATTAGTCGTCTTATAAGACAAACAGACTTAACAAAAACAATCATATAACATTAAAAACATCAATATTTGTCACTCTTTTAAGAAATTAAAAATCTCAATCCATTTTTTTATCAATTTCGCGTTTAGTCCATTCATTGTCTTTTATTATATTGTCAATTCTTCATACTTCGTCGAACAATAAATTGTCATTTATTGTGATGCTAAATTTTTCTTTAACGAATAAAACTGTTTCAGTGATTTTATTCCATTGAATTTCTTCATTCAGCAGAATACAATCAAACACGTACACTGGTTCGTCATGCTTAGTCCAATTTTCTAGATATTCAAGAGCATTTTTATAAAAGCTCATCGCCTCCCTCATAAATTCTTTCTGCATTCCCGGATTGCTCTCTTGTAATTTGTTTAAATTAGTAATTACAACCAATGGAAGGAAGTTGGACTCAGGACGTGATTGAAGTTGATCCTTTAATTGTTTAATATGCAATTCCACTTCTGTAGAAGTTATATGCTCTTTTTCAATACTTTTTATAACTGACTGGAACAAAGTTGCTTGATTGTGAACAAAATACAGAGTTACTTCAGCAGATTCATTCTTAAAAAAGTTTTTCAAGATCAGTGGACATTTTTCCAAACTTAGAAAATATGATTTTAAAGGATCGAACAATTGCAGCACTCGTTCAATGGCTGGCATTAAAGCTAACCATCTTGTTTTTGAATATCCCAACAGTTTTTTATATTCAACTGAGGCTTCTTCGCAAAAAGTCTTTAATGATGTAACTCTTACAGTGAATCATTCAAAATGTAAATAAATTTGAAGTATCACAACTTCAACATCGATGGACATTAAGCTTGATGCTGTATTGATGGCATTAGATACAATATGGGCATTGCAACCGATTCCAATAATTGTTTTCCCAAGTAAATGCATCATTTTCTTATGAACATTTTTATTGCCTTTGCTATTTACACCGCCAAAATTAGTATTTGTGTTATCGGCACACATCGCAATAACTTTATCATTCAAATTATGATTATCCACTAATTTTTTGATATGATTGGATATTATTTCAGATGTCTCACCATCAATTGCTTCCAAATTCAAAACTTTGATTTGAATACCATTTTCAAAATTGAAGTAACGAACTAACACCGGATATAACTTTGTATCTTTGTGGTTTGAAGCATCCGAAAGAAGTGTAACAAATGTAGCTTCATCTAAATCGTTCTTCAAATTCTCCTGTTCGTAAGTTTGAAAAACGTTGCGAATAATAGCCTTTCTTTTGGTTCTGGCGCAATGGAATTTTTTTATTATAAAGTAATCTATTCAGTTTTGACGTACAGTCCATGCTCCGACAACTTTGATTGTGAATCACAGTGTGGTACGCAGTCAGACCTTCGGCAGCTGCTAAATTCTTTTCATCTTCTCCAAAAGTTTGTAACTTTCTGGGACATTGATACCGATGTTAAAGAATTTTGATGTTTGTTTGATGAAACATGCTTCGTTATGCTGGATCGGCCACCTACTGCCACACCGAATTCCACCGAACAGACAGTACACTTCACTAATGAATCATCTCTTGTTTCATCCACAGGTCTGATGAAAGGAAATTCCTTTTTTAAATTCTCGTTGAAATGGCATTTTCTTTTCTTCGACATTTTTAGGGTTAATTGTGTCAACTAAAAAGATCACATTAACATTAAATTAAAATGGCTCAAAATAAACAATAATATTTCATAAATACTCTCTAAGTGTACTTTTACTGTATATTAAGGCTCTTAACAGGGGTTCAATTGCAGTATAATGATACTTTAATAAACAGCGGGATATATTTTTTTGGCAAAGTAGGACAAGAAGGACAATGTTTTTCAAAGGAGGACATAATTATTGGGGAAGACAAGCCCCTCAAAAGGAAGACTGTCCTCCTCAAAGGAGGACGTCTGGTCACCTTACTTATTTCGAAGTAGCTATTTTGGAATAGGCATTATTCCTCATAGAATGAGGTTTACAAATTTCGGAATAAGCCGGCCGATATTTTAAATTTATTTTGAAATAACAGAATGGCTGTACAGACGCTCACATTGTTATTTTGAAATAACACTAGTTATCTCGAAATAACACTGCAGTGTAGATGCACCCTAAGACTGAAAAATTAGACCAAGTTTGAAAATGGTTATATTTTTGAAAAATGATATTAGAATTTCTAATTTGCATTGCATGATCTATTTTATTGGCAGATAATATAATGTCACCTTAAATATGGTCTCTTTTTGTATCAACAAAAGGAACAAAGTTGAAGGTTGAACTCTCAATCTCAATTTTTTTGCTTTTCAGCTCTTAGGTTTTTATTTTTCTGTTTTAATATTACATTAATGCTAAAGAAATTCTTCATGGAATAGTCGTTTTGAGCTGTATAATGAAATTGCAGGAAAAATAGTGATTTGAATGGCAATGCTAATTATAGAAGATTATCTTGAAGGGAAATCTAAACAAGTGTTAGGCCCTATGAATCAACATGTTTTCATGCTGCAAATGTTAACAGTACTCTGTTGTACTCTTAAGCTAAGTCTACACTGCCACTTTACTGCACTGCAGCTTTCTGTTTCAGAGATATGAAAAAACACCCCCTTAGCACAAGAATTTACAGTGCTATAGAGCAGTGGTGTAAACTGCCTTCTCAGCGCAGTTAGCTACTCCCCTCGTGGAGGTGGTTTATCTCTAGTGTGCTGGGAAAGCTCTTTCTCCCAGTGCTCCTGCTGTGGCCACACTGCCACGTTAAAGCACTACTGGGACTGTGCTTAACGTTTTTAAGTGTAGACAAAGCCTACAGAAAATTAGTTACCTCCGCTTAAACCTCTATAACATTATCAACAACACAGAGACTCACCCTTGGCAGATAAAAGCCACAGCTTTATTTACCAACCATTTCAAAATATATCAGTGGACATTCATAAATCATTACCCCTGTAGAAATGGCAATTTCATGGATCATTCCAATGGCAAGCTCAATGCCATGGTTTACATAGCAGGCCCATGCTTCTTGGTTTACCTAAAGGGTCCATAGCCATTGAGCCTCGCAGCTCTCATTGGCTTCTGTTTACCGTTTCCAGCCAAGGGGAGAGATTCTCACACAACAAATTGTATAATATGTTGAAGTATTTTATGAAGGTGGATGAATATATTGAACTCCTGCCAAAATTCAAACCTGTGGCTCCTGGATGTCTAAAGCCTGATCTACATATGGATTTTATGCTAGCATAACTATTTAATTCAGGGAACAGATTTTCGCATCCAGAAATAATTATACTGCTACAGCCACTATTGTGAACACAGTTAAACTAGTACTGTATAAAGGTGTTTCTGCTGGTCTATCTTCTTCCTGTTGGCTGTATGCGAATAAACTAGAGCAGTAGAAGTACATTTATACCAGAATATATGCATCCTTGACATTTATGCTACTTTAGCTAAATGGGTACAGTTAAATCAGAATTAAATATCAATGTACATTAAAGCAGTTTATATATATGTTTTAGAATGATGCTTAGACCACTGGAATATGATTGAGTCAACACCACCCCACTCTATCTTGTAATTTATATAAAAGGTTCTCCATCTTTTTCTGAGACCCTCTCCCCCAACAAAACTCCATGGGTCATCTGTGTGGTAACCACTGTTTTTCTGCATATAAAAGTCAGGGTTAGCATTAGGAGGTATCAAGCAGGGCAATTACCAGGGGACCTCATGCACCACGGGGTCCCTGTTAAGCTAAGTTGCAAAGGCTTTGACTTCAACCCCAGGGTGTGGGGCTTTGGCTTTTTGGCCTGGGCCCCAGCAAGTCTGACGCCAGCCCTGCTCTTTGGATCCTCTGAAACCTGCTCTTATCCCCTCTCTCTCCAAGGGCCGCGAGCCCCTGGTTGAAAACCACTACTATATATATGGTCTTCTTGTTGTCTATGTAAGGAGGGTCTGAATCAATATTTCCATTACAGCCAGATGGACTGGGAAAGAAATCCTGGCTGTAGTTATGTAAATACACTTCACTCAAGTTGCTTAGGCCTGCTAGATATTCAGTTGTTAGAATGGTGTTTTGTCCATTGTAACCAATTTGTCTGTTAAGAAACTGTGTTAACTGTGTTAACAGTACTGTAAATGCAGGAATTGTAAGATATGACCACCAGTGTTTGCAGTTATTGTGGGAACACACGATATAGAAAAGTCAGACTGTTTTTAACTCAGTTTGAAGGAGACCCTGTCAGTGAAAATACATTTGGATGGACAAAGACTGCTCTTTCAGGGCCCTGCAGATTAAGCTGGGGAGGGAGTCAGTAGGCTGCATGCCCTCCAGGCATGAGCTGCAAGACTGGTTCAACCTGCTTCTCCCAACTATTTCAATGACAGAGTTAGAGAAGGGCTCCATAAAGAGTCTGTTTTGCATGTACATGTACTCCAGTGGATGCTGGAGTCTTTTGTGCTGGACTGTGCTTTGGGCAGCTGAAATCACTAAGTTTGGCCCACAGCCATATCCAGCACAAGCCAGCAGAAGATGCAATGAGCAGCTAGCAGGCCTAGCTAGATGGAGAGGTGTGAGGAGTGGCCAGCAGAATGGCAGCATCAAGGGGTGACCGATAGAGTGGCGGCAGTGAGGGCGATGAATGGCCAGCAGAGCGGCACCAGAGAGCAGCGAGTGGGTGGATGGCAAGTGACCAGTGGAGTGCATGAGATGTCTTCTACATCCCCCCACCCCACTCAGGCGGGGAGGTGAACTCTGCAGAGGCATCTCTGAACTCTGGTCTGCCCTGACCAAGGGCAGTGACTGAGTGGGGTGCAGAAAAGGGTTGGGCATATGAAGGGGACATCTACATTGCTCGATTTGAGAGCCAGAGAGGAAAAGGACATTACCCAACCTACTTGAGCTGGGATGTTTACTCATGGTTTTGGTTTTGAACCTTTTTTGTGGTGTTTTCCTATGGACTCTGTGGTGTTTTCCGAAACTAATACCACTTTACTTCCTGTCCCTTGTATTAATGGTTTCTTTTCTGCACTCAGACTCTGTGCGTGTGAGTGGGGAAGCATTGCCTCCCAGAGGTACTCAGGGGTGTTGTGTAAATTTCCCAGGTTACTAGGTGGGAGCTCAAGCCAGTTCTGTGTTGGATAAATGGAGAGGAACCCCTAGATATTGAACCTGGTCCTGGCTGCTGCTGGTGCTACCTGGCAGAAGGGTTACATCTATGTCATACAAAGCTTATTTTCCACTGGTTGCATCTGCCATTTTGTGTTCAGCACCGATGATGTATATTATAGAGGAAACACACACTGTACTCTTTCACTGAAACTTTACTTTTGTTTGTTCTGATTTTCAGGTTTCCTATTAACTAACGTAAATAATTCAGAGAGAAAATATGAGGTTGTTCTATATATGGAAAATACATACCAACATATCTTTATGGGATTGGTGATGTCTGAAAGTTAGGAAATGCTGACTATAAAGGTATGTTTGTTGTTCAGTTTCTCTTCAAAAGTACTGGGTAATGATTGTCCTATAAGGCATTATCTAAACTGACAAAAACGGGACCCAGAATTCATCACCAGTGGTAAAAAGAGTTCTGTGACATGGATAAGTATACCTTTGACTGGCCTAGACATCAGGGGCGGCCCGTGCCTATAGGCAAACTAGGCAGCCACCTAGGGCGCCAAGTTACATGGGGCGCCAAATTCCAAATTCCCTGCCACTTCCATTTCCCCTTCCCCTTCCGGTGCCTTACCTGGAGCACGGCTTCCCTGCGGCGCGGGGGGGGGGGGTAAGTCCTGGGAGAGGCAGCGCGTGGGGGGTTTCCCCGCACTCTGGGGGCCTCCAGAGAAGGCACGCGCCGGCTTCCCCTGCTGCGGGAGGGGTGGTTGGCCCCGGAGAAGCCACGTGCCGGCTTCCCCTGCCGCAGGAGGGGGGGGTTGGACCCGGAGAAGCCATGCGCCGGCTTCCCCTGCCACAGGCGGGGGGGGTCGGCCCCGGAGAAGCCACATGCCAGCTTCCCCTGCCGCGGGAGGGGGAGTCGGCCCTGGAGAAGGCAAGCGCCAGCCGGCTTCCCCTGCCATGGGCGGGGGGGGGGGTGGGGTGCGTGTTGGCCCTGGGAGAGGCATGCGCGGGGGTTCTCTGGTCGCGGGAGGGGAGGGTCGGGTCAGCCCAGGGGGAGCAGGCGCACGGGATTTCCCCGCGCCACAGGAGGAGAGGGGTCGGCCCCGGGGTAGGCACGCACTGGCTTCCCCTGCACCGCGGGGTGGGGGGGTCAGCCCCAGGGGAGGCAGGTGCCAGCTTCCCCTGCACCGCGGGGAGGGGGGGTCACCCCGGGAGAGGCACGTGCCGGCTTCCCTCTGGGGGGGAGGAATCCTGGTTGGAGGCGGGTGCAGGGGACTCTCTCCCCCCCCCCCAGCACCCTGTTCCCTCTCCCCACTCCCCTGTCCCCAGCCACAGAACTCCATCCCCAGCCCCCCTCTCCCCAGCCACAGAACCAAAAACCTCAGTCTATATCTGCCCTTGGGGTTGGGGGGGGGGTCGCTGATTGCATGGTTTGCCTAGGGCACCAGTTGCTGGCAGCTAGTCTAGGGCTGCCCCGCCTAGACTACAGCTTCTTCAGTTATTACCAGACGTGTTTGTTATGACTTCCATTTTTACCCCTGTAGACAAAGAAGGCATTTTGGCAAAAATCCCCTACCAGTACTGCTCCACTAATGCCAATAATGCCAATTTACTATGTATAGGGCTCAAATGATTTAACCACCCTATCACCTAGCCCTGTTCAAAGAATGTTTTAGGTGCCACTGGGTAAGCACAGTAGTCCTTCCTGCACTAGCTCTTTCACCACTGCTAATTGTCCACGGACTTGAACTGATGCTGCAATGGTGGAAACCTTTTTGGGAAGGTGAGGGAAGAAACACTGCTGCTGACACCATCTGAGAGTAACTACGGTGGGAGTCACCCAGGGCCAGAGGCGTGAGTGACTGTGAAGAGGCGAGGGAAGGCATTTAGTCTAGTTAAGAGGTAAAGACTAGAGCAGTCGTTGGAGGATTCGCTGAAGGCGCTGGGATGCAGCTGTAGCTGCGCTGGGAGGAGGTGGGCGCCCCTGCCGGGCAGGAGAGGGTGTAGCTGTGGGGGTCTCTGGGCGCAGCTCGGTGACTGGAGCTCGTTGGCTGTAACCGGAGGGGCCGGTAGCTGCGCGCAGGGGGAGGGACGGGAGCATCTGGGGAGCGTCAGCTAATAGGTGCCTCGGCGGCTCTTTGTCTCTCTGCTCGAGAGGCGGGGAGCGGTAGCTGCCTTTGTGCGGGGTGTGAGTGTGCCCCGGGGGGGGGGGCGTGCGGCTGCGGGGGGAGGAAAGGAGGCGGTGTGCGTGTCCCGGGGGGGAGCGTGGGGGTGCGGGGGGAGGAAAGGAGGCGGTGTGCGTGTCCCGGGGGGGGGGCGGGGGGAGGAAAGGAAGCGGTGTGCGTGTCCCGGGGGGGGGGCGTGGGGGTGCGGGGGGAGGAAAGGAGGCGGTGTGCGTGTCCCGGGGGGCGGGCGTGGGGGTGCGGGGGGAGGAAAGGAGGCGGTGTGCGTGTCCCGGGGGGGAGCGTGGGGGTGCGGGGGGAGGAAAGGAGGCGGTGTGCGTGTCCCGGGGGGGTGCGGGGGGAGGAAAGGAGGCGGTGTGCGTGTCCCGGGGGGGGGCGTGCGGGTGCGGGGGGAGGAAAGGAGGCGGTGTGCGTGTCCCGGGGGGGGGGGGGCGTGCGGGTGTGTCTGTCTCTCTGTGCCGGGCGGGGGGCGGTGCCTGCGCGGTGTGTGCGCAGCGCCCGCGGGGCTGTGCCCGGCCGGAAGTGACGGGTCCGTTCACCTGCTGGGAGTGTCCGTTGGGAGCCGCCGTGTGAGGACGCCGAGGCGCTGCCCCGCGCCATGGAGCTGCCGCCGCTGGCCGCGCTGCTCGGGAGCCTCCTGCTCTGCTGCGCAGGTGAGAGCCCGGCCCGGGGGTCCCCCCGCGCCCGGCCATTGCTCGGGGGGCAGGGCGGGGCGGGGCCAGGCTTAGGGGCTGCTCCGGCGGGAGAGGGGGGAGCTGTTGCCCCCGGCTGCGCCGCCTCTCCGCTTCCAGCGTCTCCCCCGCAGTTTTTGTTCCGGCGTCCTCCCCCCATCTCCCTGGGCGGGCTCGCCGAGACCCGGGCGCGTTCCCGGCCGGTGCGGGCTTGGGTGCGAGATCCGAGCGCAGCCCACACCCAGCCCGGCGCTTCTCCCGCCTGGTACAAAGAGCTCGCGGGGCGCGTGCGGGTCTTTGGACTTTCGGTGGCGTTTCAGCTGGGTCCGGCTACAAACGCGGCTCCGTCACCTGCAGTTGTAGGAAACGGGGATTAAAAGGAGAAACTCGGGGCGGCGCAGCACTAACTTTCACAACAAGCAGCATCCGTGTAGAATAATTGCCTAGGGTGGGAAGTCAAAGCAAAGAGAGTCCAATAGCTGGGAGTACTTTTGTCAGTGCGCAGTGTAGGGCGCAAAAGCAAGATTTTAATTAATCAAACGGAGTAGGCATTGTGCGAAGTGTTCATAAAACAGCCTTTTGTTTTGACACCCTTTTGTCTGATGGATGGATAGGCATAGTTTAATACTTTTAATTTATTTGTAGTTATTTTACAGATGATAGATATTACAGGCAGTGGCACTATTTAAAAAGGCTGGTTTATTGTTTTCCCAGATAAAGTGTTCCGGGTAGTTTGCCTAAAACACTAACTTATTTTCAGTCCTGTGATAAAAGTTTATCAAAGTGACGTGTTAATTCCACTTACCTCTAGCAGTTTTCTAAAATTATCTGTTGAAACATTTCCTGTTTTCAAAGCTTTCAGATATTTCTTATAATTTTGCATCAATTTCGATGCAACACAAGAGACTATAAAACATCTGGGGAGGTTAAAAGTTAGAAAAAATGCTTTTCAGCAGTGTTAAGATGACTCTGTTTCCTGTTGAAATGTTAATGCCATTGTTGATGCCCTAGCTGTGTTGGGAATTACTCATGGGATCAACATTTTGTTTTAGGAGAATCTCCAAATTAATCTCTTGTGTGACAGTGCACAATTATTTGGAATCTTCCATTTAATTTTTTTTTCACTTACTTAGAATAAGTGCCTTTGGTAATTTAGATTGATGTTCATTTGTAGATTTAGAAACTTCTTTGTTTTCCCACTTTTGGTACAGTTCTACCCACTGTGAATTGTAATCACAAATTTTGTATATAACATAAAACACTTGATTCAGGGGAAAATTCTGTATATAGAAAAATACAACATTATTTTTTCTATGCAGATCATTAAAGCATATATCAACACATCATTTTTGTGGTTAGCACATCATGTTGATATCTTATATGATGGAAATAACAATGTGTTAATCTTAATTTGAATGTTAGAAAATACAATTTATAGTTCAGGTCTGTATTGAAAGATGATTTGAGGAGTATAATCAAAGCAACATCACTGTTGCTTTCAAATTGCTCGTTCTGAATTCTGCAGCATTTGGTGTACTGTCCTTAATAATTTCATAAAGAAGGTAATTTTTAGCCTTTTGTATTTGCATCTTCCAATTAAAAATATTGTTTTATACAAAATAATTTGTTCTTTTAAAGGAACAGTATTTAAAATGTTTATTTTCAGTGTTTTGACCTATAGGTTTTCTTAATGATCTTTTTCCAGTTATGACAATTTAATCTTAAAGTATTCACGTATTAAGTTGAGGAGATGCTATGGTTTTGGATCTAGTATTGAAAGTTTTCAGATTATCTTTATATGTAACTTGCAGAAGTGTCTGTAACCTCTACTTTGAACTAAAATATAAATATTACATGAAAATATTAAAGAATATTAAGGTTGCAACGTCATTCACTCAAAATTAGGAAATAACAATTAAATGCTGCACATTCAATCTTAATTCAGCCCATTTCAAACCATTCAGTACATGTTAAGGTAGCATGTAATCATGTAATTAAAGGTCTCTTGCCTCATCCTATGCACATTATGGATTGTGTTAACTCCAGCTATTCGACATTTTGTTTTATCCTTGCTATTTGATTTGTCTCTCTGTGTCTAACTTATTATACATCCTTCTTGCTCTGCTTTGAATACAGATTTCATTTTCTTCTGGGCTTTTCTTACAGAGCTCATCATTGTAATATCAGTCTGCTTCATATATGATGCATATATTTTCATAACACTTCGCTGAGGTATTCTATGGTCATTTTACAGATGAGGATCTGATGCACAAAAAGATTAAGATATAGAGAACCTAATTTGGGGTTCTCAGTTTGAAGCTCCAGGGGACTGATATTTTTTTTCCAGAGTATTTAACATGTTATGTGTCTATAACAGAGCTGTATTGATTTCCATTATAACTGAATGGCCAGCTTTTCTGTCAGATTGGGCACTTGAAAAATTAAGCAATTAATGACTATCTGATTATAAACTGATTTAAGTTGGGGTAGTCAATTATTTTTTGTCAAGATCCAGACTCCAGAGAAGCAATTTTCACACTGTAATAACAATGATGATAATTTCAGAAGTGTCTAGCAGTGTAGATTTGTCCTGTGGTCTGCCTCTTAACTATTCTTGGTTTAAGTGGTTTGTCCAGGATCAGATGGAAACCCAGTGGGAGATGCAGGGATAGAAGTCAGTTCTCCAGGATGGCATTCAAATGCTTTTTCCAAGATACAGTCCTTTCTGTGTCCTCCAGCTTTATTCACTCATTCCAACTTCTCTGAAACAAATGATGCAGAAGTCTTACATTTTCTATGCAATCCTGATTAATTTCTAGAACACTGCCTATCCTGCTGAATTAAACATGCGTGGAGAAAAAAAGTGTGACACCTGGGGATGTGAACGACTAGTCGACTATCTGATAAGCAAATGCTTACTGGATAGTTGAAATGCTAGTTAACTACTCCCTTCTACCTTGCTGCCTCTATCAGAAAAAGGCAGCAAGGAAGGGGGAGGGTGCTTCAAAACAGCAGTGCCTCAAATTGACTATTCGATTAGCCAGTTAATTGAAATTTTACATCCCTAGTGTGACCATGTCATTAAAAAACTACTGGGGGGCTATCTAAAGCAGCAAGGGGGGAGCAGGAGCCGGTGCTGGGGATAGCCAGCATAAAAGCTGGTTCCCCCAGCATTGGAACCATGGGGGTGGAGGGAGAGTGGAGGAGAGCAGGGGAGACAGATGCTGTGCCTCTCCTTTTTAAATGTAGTAAGAGCCAGGTGGCCGGGAGCTTAACCCTGCTGTGGCTCTGCAGTTATCCCCTTATCGAGTAGTTGATGGAAATTCCGTCAACTACTCGATTAGCTGAATAAACGCAAGTTAACATCCTTAGAACCAAACAATAATGAGATGAAGTCTTCAAAGGAGGAGGCTAAAAGTGGCAATAAGCTACAGTGATTGTAAACATAGCTTTTAAACAGAACGCTCTTGCAGTCAGAGATTCTACTAGCCAGTATCAGTATAAAAAGTGAAGGGGAGCCAAGTGCCTGCCTCTCTCAATTGCTGAAATAGAAATGGTGGGCTGGGGGAGGGTTAGGATTTTTGCTTTGCCTAGAACTTCCTCACAGAGTTTCATGTTTAAAATGGGATACTAGAGAGACAAAGTAAGTAACCCAATATCTTTTTTTTTTTTATCGGCCTGACTTCTGTTCATGAGGGAAATAAGATTATGAGCTACACAGAGCCCCTTTTCAGGTCTCAAGAGAAGCTGGTCTAAACATTTTTTTTTCCCCTCACCTGACTTCTCTAAATTTCTGGGACCGATACAGCTCAACAACACTGCATACAAAAATGAGACTTTAGTAGATTGGCATTTTGGAAATTAAAGCTTTCTTATCCCCTTTTGATTGTTAGATGGGTGAACATGTTTCCTTCAATGGGTTGGGGGTGGAGAAGAAATTATTTTGCCCCTGCAGCATACTCACCAGTTAATCAACTGTAAGTGACTTTCACTGTTGCTTCATTTTCCCAAGAAACTGCTAATTGGTTATCACTAAATTTGGGTTATCCTTAGGTTTATGTAATACATCGGTGAAACTGACCAAGTGAGTACATTTCACTTCCTGATGCCATCAAACTGAGTACAGTGTGCTGTACCTGCTGCATAGTGGGTGCTTAAAAACAAACTTTGGCCTTGTATATAACATGCCTATTGTGTTGGACAGACGCTCTTTCTTGATAACAAATGAGTTTGTTTTCTACAATGTATCTCCTCTAAAGTCTGTCCTTGAAATTTTTCATTACAGTGGATGCAAGAGTGAGCCTGTTGCCCACTAGGAATGTTAGCTATTGTACAATTGAATAGTCATGTAACCACACAAAATATTGTCAGTTACATGACTTCTGTAGTCCCCAGGGGTGGGAGCGGCAGCCAGTGCAATCCAGCCCCACTCCCAGGGAGCCCCCTGCCACCCCGTGCTCCTGCCTCTGTATCAGAGGAGCAGCCCCCCGGAGTTTGAACAGCCCCCCCCCCCCGCCTCTGTATTAAGGATGTTAAATTGTGGTTAATTGAGTAGTAGATGGAATTTCCATGACTACTCACCTAGTTGATAGGCACTAGCGCATTCCCCCTTTGAAATGTAGGAATGCAGAACTCTGCATACAGCTCAGAGCCAGCAGGAAGTCCTGCTGACTCCTGGCTGTGCACAGGTGCCTGCTTTAACATGTACAAGAGTCCCCAGTTGACCCTGGGTGCCACGCGCGTGGCTGCACAGCTGATTCCGGGATCTGCTGTGTAGCACTGCCCCCTTTCAAATGCCAAGGTGGTGTTTTAAAGTGGCAGTGCCATGAAGCCCAGGGTCAGCTGGGAACTCCACAGCTGAGCCCAGGTTCTGTGTGGATTTCCCCAGAACCCGGAGTCACCTGGACTCCCCAGAACCCGGAGTCACCTGGACTCCCCAGGTGACCCCGGGTTCTGGGGAAATGCCGCGGGAACCCGGGGTTAGCTGCAGAGTCCCCAGCTGACCCTGGGTTCCACCACACTTTGGTGTTTTAATGGGGGCAACGCCGCACACCTGAGCCGCGGCTCAGCTGTGCTGTGGCTGCCCCTTTGAAATGCTGCCTTGGGGTTTTAAACCAGCAGGGCTACACAGCTGATCCCTGGCTCAGTTGTGCGGCGCTGCTGCTTTGAAGTACCCTTCCCCTCCACCCCCCCTTTGCTCCCTCTATATCATAAAGGCAGCAAGTGGGGAAATCAACTAGTTGACAGACTATCCAATAAGCAAATGCTTATCACAGGAGTGGCCAACCCATTCCAGACAGAGCCACAACAGTGATGGAGACAGTGTGAAGAGCCTGGCCAAAGTTGTTGAGCACAAAAAAAAAAAAAGCTGGTTTGGTTGTGGGTTTTTTTTTTTTAACAACTTTTCCCTGGTCTTCACGGCCCTGCCTTTTTGTTTTTGTTGTTGTTGGCTCAACAACTTTGCCCCAGCTCTTCATGCTTTTTTCCACTGCTATTGTGGCTCACAAAAAAAGCACTGTGAAGGGGTCAGAACTGCAAGTTCTGGGAGGGAATCTGAGTGCAGGAGGAGGTGGAGAAGGGGACCCTGGCTCGAGGAGGGGGCTCCAGGCTGGGGAGTGTTGGGGTCAGATGGAGGGTTGGGGTACTAAGCAAGCCACAGGCTTGTGGATGTGAGGGTGCAGGAATTTGGGCTGGGGTGTGAGAGGGGCTCAGGGCAGGGAGTCTGGAAGTATGATGGGTTCAGGGGACAGATTTGCACTGTGTGGATGGTGCTGGAGTGTTGTGGCAGAAGACTGGGGATGTGGGGGTGCAGGAGTCTGGGGATGAGAGGCTCAGGACAGGGGGTTCCAATGTATGATAGGCTCAGGTTTGAGGTCTGGGGAGTGCAGGAGTGTTATGATGCTGTGGCCAGATGGGGGCTTGGCTGGCCAGGCTTCATTTTTGAATAAAATATTATGTCAAACACAAAATGTTTCAGTGTTGTCTTTATTTATGAGAGGGGCAGGGATCCTGTTTTGAGTCAGGGGTCACTGACCCACAGAAAAGTCAGTTGGGGCCACAAGTGAGATGCAAAAAAAACAACCCCTCCAAAAACCCCCAAGCCTCACTAATGTGGCCCCAACTGTGCTGGTGGGGGCAGTGGATAGGATTCTTCGGGGGGGGGGGGGAGAGGGGGAAGGTCTGGCCTGGCCTGGCCTGGCCTGGCCAGGGAGAAGGGTTAGAGACAGCTGGGGCCAGTACCTGGGGATCCCAGGTCTCAGAAAGCACCAGGGATGCTCTTCCCCTCCTCTAAACAGCTGGTGCACTTCCTAAAATGCCCGGTCTCTTGTTCCGCCAGGGACTTCCTTCCCTCCTGCTGCCTGCCTGCGCACGGTGTGTGTGTGTGTATGAGTCCCAGGACTGCATGCCAGCTCCAACTTCTCAGGAAGCGTGTGCTCTTCCTCTGCTCCCCACAACAGCTGCGTGCTTCCTGAGAAGTTGGAGCTGGCATGCAGTCCCAGGATTCCTACTCCCTCCCCCCCTGCACAGGCAGGCAGCAGGGGGAAAAGTCCTGGTGGTGTGACAGACCCGGCATTTCAGGAAGTGTGCCAGCTGTTTAGGGGAGGGGAAGAGCAGCCTGCTCTAACACACTCCCCCTCCCCTTCCCCAAAGCCAGGCACACCTCCCCAACACAATCCCCTTCCCCCTGCTCTAACCTAATTCTCGGGTCCTAGAGCCACTGCTACAGCCACGCGCTCCAGGCACTGGGGCATGTGCGCTGAGCGGCTAGCTTTGAGCATGAGCTGACTGGGATGCCGTGTACAACCCAATCCTCCTTCCCTTCCCCAGAGCCAGACACCTCCCCTCCCTGCTGTAACCCAATCCCCCTCCCTCCCAACCTTATGCTCGGTCCTGGATCCAGAGCCTCTGTGCTGCATCTGGGACACCATGCGCACCACACCCTTCCCACCCAATCCCCCTCCCCTCCCCTTCTCCAGAGCCAGGCATTTCTCCCCCAAAACCTTATGCCTGGGTCTCAGAGTCGCTGCCGAAGCCGCTGCCTGTGCTCAGCGGCCGGCTGCTTGCACATGCAGGATGGGATGCTGTGTGCGACCCGTCCTGCACATGCAGGATATGATGCAGTGCGCTGGGAGCCGTGAGCGGAACGGTGCGGGCTGTGAGCACGCATGCGGCTCACGGCGGCCCGGTCGTGAGAGCGGCTGATCTGAGCGGTTCCGGGTTCTGTCCCGGATCCGTCAGGAGCTGCAATTTTTTTCTTGTAGCTTGCGAGCCTCAGGTTGGCCACCCCTGGCTTATCAGATGGCCGACTAGTCCTTAACATCCCTATTCTGTATCAGAGGCTGGAGTGCAGGGTAGCAGGGAGAGCTGGTCTGTGAGGGGAGCCAGTTTGAAAAACAGCTTCCCGCATAGACTAGCTGCCTGCTGCCCCACACTGCTGCCTCTGATACAGAATCGGGATGTTAAGGACTAGTCTTGGGGATGCACTAGGTTAAATTTTTGAACGTAGTGGGAACATGCACCTTTGACTTTACAAAATCAGGTGCTAAAAATTACCTTAAAAAATTTGACCTTATTTTGCCGTGTAGACATGACCTGAGAATGACCATTCATTAGTAGCACATAGGAATCTACTACTTTTCTTTTCAGTCGGGATATTATATATGGAGTACTCTCTGGTAAAGGGTCTTGTCTTTTTCTAACTCTTGCTTTTAGCTGATTTACTGGATTTTTTGCTGAGAGTAGGCTCTTTTTTGTATTGGGTGATTTTTTTTTCTCAAAAACAAGTTTCATCTGGCATGCCTAGCTTGAGTAACTTAGCATGTTGAATTCTTATTTTTGAGGGAGATCATGAACAAGTATATCTTTATTATAAGTAGCTATTTGGACCAAATCCATTACATTAATTTATTTTGTGAAGGAAAAATATAACCTTCAGCAAAAATTGGGGTTTCTTTTTTCAAACTACTACACTGGTAGTAGTTAGGATATATACATTTATATCTTGGCTTAGTATTTACAGATAAAATTTCCCTTGACTTAAAATAGTAAGCTTAAAACTGTTTATTTTTATGTGGTTTATACTGAGCTTTTCCTATTACCTTTTTGCTTTTGTTTTTTCATCCCCTCCCCCATCTACCAGTACCAAATGCCAGTATCCTTGGATTCACTTTATCTCTTAGCAGTTTTAGAATAACCAAACATCTTAACACTTCTATGCTGTCATTCTTTCCAGCCAGGTCTGCTTGAGGTCAAAATAACACATTTTTCACTGTCTCTACTTGTCTATTTTTGTACACCGAGGTTAAACCAAACAAAAGTAGATTTCTTAAAACATTTCAATAGATTCACTTAAACTGATTTTATTTAGCAAAAGTAGAGAGAGTAGCAGCTTCTGAAATTGTGAATTTTGAAGGCAATTGAGTCTGATTTGCATTGTTTTTTGTTTTGATAATTGCTTTTTCTTCTTTGCCCTAGAGAGCAGTAGACACACATGTACCATTTTTTGACTAACTCTGAGTCTTATCCATAGAGACTTTTGCTGGCACAGGTATGTCAGTCAGGGGTGTGAAGTAGTATGATTTCTAATGGGCATAGCTGTGTGGAAGGTGATGTAGGCTGTCAAGAGTTGACTGTCTTGTACAGCTTAATTATTGTTACCAGATATTTTTTCTCCTGATTAATTCAGAGGGGATAGTGTAGGATAATCTTTGACAAATGCAACATATTATGTCAGGTATAATAAGATTTTGATATGTGTTTGTGACATAGAAACATATGTTTCCAGTATCTCTTGACTATACAATTTGAAGCTACACTGGTAAGGTAGGTGTGGTTACTTAAATGCCCTTTTCTACAATAGACAATATAACTCTTTGTAACTAAACTGATGGGACAGCATCAATATGAATACTAACAGTACAATATCCACACTAGCTATGGTTTTTCAGGTACAAGTGAGCTGCAATTCTATATGTAGTGCCCATCTCCACCCAATTACCTTCTTTAATGCCAATCTGCCTACGGGTTTCAGTGGACAGGTCTGGGTTCTTCTGGATCCTGCCACCCACTCAGCAGGGTGTATCTTCTTTATTTTTTCCTATGAATTTATTTGGTGGTGCCTCCATCCCCCTCACTCCTTCTTGACAGGGTCACCAGGGCAGTTTGGGAGGAAAAGTCTAACCACAGGGTAATCCACACTTACTTGCCAGATAGTTGGAGACTTCCAAAAAAAAATAACACAAACACATACAATATAGTTAACACAATAATTATATTAAACAGGAAACAATTATAACATAACAGGGTAAAACACTATTTTTAGGTTCACTGGTGCCCATGCTGCTAATACCTGCGATTTCCCCCCGTCACGTGAATTGATGTAGCAAATGTAAGATTATTGTCCCGTTGATACGCGTACTTTGTTGGGGCCCTTGATGACCTATGACCACAAAATTCTTCTCTGCAGTGGTTTAGCAGTGTGGCTGACTGGGTTCAGTACAGCCCAAAGGACACACAAGTGGGAGAAGGTGGTAAATCCCTCCACAGGTTTAATATGCAGCAGGTTATAAAATCCCCGAACTCTTACTCCCTGGCTTGAGGACACAGTTCAGGGAGTAAGGGGTCCCCAAAACAAATTCTCTAACTGACTAAACTAAAAGATGGTGCACTCTCAAACTCCATGAATGATCCTCCGGTTCAGAGATGACTCTGGACTCCTCAGTCACTGCAGAGGGGCTGATCTCTGCTAGCAGGGATCCTCTTCAGGCAGGAATCAGGCTGCTTCAGTCCCAGGATTTCCCCTCACCAGAAAGGGGTGCAGGGCTCAAGGTGCAGATTACACAACTGTACTAAAATCCAAACTGTAGTCTCCTAGCCCACCACCCAGACACACACACACAGCAGGCAGCAGCCCTGAACTAGCAGGCAGAGCAGAGGTCACCATGCTCATGGTCTCACCTAGGAGCTGGAGGGCTAACTCAGCCTCACTGGGGAAGTTTCCCAGCAAACTCTACAAACTGGGAATCATCAGAGGAGAAGGAAAACCCAGCTGAGGGATCTTGCTTTCAGGTACCTAGAGGCCAGTTCTCAGGGAGGACCCTGCATGTAGGCCTGGGGCTTACCAGCTCCCCACACAGCCAGTCCTGCCCTTGCCTTGGCTGGCTCTGGCCTGATTCATAAAAAAACAATGGCTTCTCCCCTTTCCTGAACTCCCTGGGAGGGGCATCTCACTCCCTATTTGTTGCTGGGCAGACTCTGAGTTTGCCTTGGCTCCCCCTCCCTACCAGGGACAGTGTGCCTCTCCCTGAGCTGCCAGCAGACAGAGCCCCAGGAATCTAGGTAATCTCCTTGGGGGTTACATGTATTAAACTTTCACCAGTGCTATACCACATTATGGCAATTTGTCTGATCTTGGAGTAGATCCTGGCACAGCTGTCTGAAGCTATGGGCTTCTGAGGGTTTCCAAAAGGCCATCTTGCAGTCAAGGGAAATGTTGAAATCTGACCTCTCAATTATCTGACCCCTCAATTATTTGGGGAAAATCCCATAGGTTTCCTGCTTCTGGTACCATTTCCTACCCCTTTCCATAAATGGAGCCAAAGGTGTAGACTTGGTTCTCCTTGTTTAAAAAGAGGTTTCTGCTGGAACTTCTGTGGAACTGTTGAGGCTTCTTTGAGGTGGTGGAGAAGAGGATATTTTAGCACTGTCCGTAGGCAGTCTGAGAAGGAAAAATAGCTCTTGGAATTTGTAATTCCCCAGCCAGCCAGCCAGCCATGCATCATGCTTGAAGTGGCAACTTTGTACTGTACTTGCAGTTGATGGTGTCAGCAGGTAGAGCATTACTTTTGGTTTGGATCATAGCTACAGATGAGTTCTTGTAGCCTGTGATAAGCAGCAGTGTCTGCGTAACTTCAGAAGGAAATGGATTTTGCAATATATGTTTTGTGAACTAGCTCTGGAATTCTGGACCTTATGGATAAGTGCTCCCCTTTGTATGAAAAAGAGACAGTTGCCCTATGGAAACTGACTACCTTGGATAGTTTCTGCTTCTGTGGTACCATTTTGATAGTGGGAAGCCTGTGATAAATAAAATTTGGTCATTTGCGTGACATATAATGTGTTTTAAGAGGTGCATGGATAAGGATTTAAATAGTTGGAGGTAGGATTCTCGCTAAGCTGCTTCCTAATAAGCCCTGCACTGGGGTTCAGGGCCTGAAAGGTCCAGAAGAGCTCGCCTCTTCTAAGGATGTAATAGTGTAGTTGATTAACCGATAAGCAAAAGCTTATAGGTTAATGCTATAGACTACATGCATTTACTCCTCCCACCCTCAAACAGTAAATTTTTTAGCAGGCTGGCCAGCAGCCCGGCTCAGTTCTGGCTCACGCCGGGTCTGGGACCTACCCTCGCTGTGGCTTTGCATTTAAAGTGTAATAGGAGCCGGGTGGGCAGGCAGCCTGGCTCAGTTCCGGTTCTCACTGGGGCTGGGAACTCAGAGCCCCCCTTCTGACAGCGGTTGCTACCACCCTGCACTGCTGCCTTTTTATCAGTGGCAGCAGCACAGGGTGACAAGCAGCTGGTTTGCAAGAGGAGCTTGTTTTTAAACTGGCTCCCCTTGTGGACTAGCTCTTGCCTGGCACCCTGCGCTGCTGCCGGCCCACCCCTGAGGACTATAGAATAGTTGACTAACCAGTAAGAATTCACGAGGTTACTCGACTATTCAATTAACCTCCCTAGCCTCTTCCCTGGCTGTGACAGCAGGTATCTGTTACAGTGGAGGGAGAGGCATGCTTCTCTGGCTGCAGCAGCAGGGCCAGATTAAGAAAGGGGCTTCAGGGGCTGCAGCTCAGAGCCTTGAATTAAGGGGGCTCCTTTAGTCCAGGGCCCTGGGCTGCGTTGCCATGAGTACCAGGAAACTCTGACTCTGTGCTTTACTTGCCCAGCGGCACCTCCCCTACAGCTCTCATTGGCTCAGAATCACAGCCAATAGGAGCTGTGGGGGCAGTGGCTGCAGCTGAGCACAAGGAAGTATGGGCCACATGGAACCACCTGTTTGCCTTTTCCCCAAATGGGAGCTCCCAAGGTAAGCACTCCACACCTCCACCCAAGGCCCCAGCCTAGAGTATGGGAGGTAGCTCAATCTCTCACTCCCAAACTATGGATATGAAGGTTTAATTGGTGGGACTGGAGCTGCTGCCTGCCTGCCGCAGACTGGGGCTGCTCCAGTGTCCCAGCTTGTGCAGCCCCTGCCAGCAGGGGTGGGGATGTATTCCACATCTACCCACGTCCCCCGCTCTCCTTACTTTAATTAACTAAACAGTGCAGCCGCTCCCCGAGTTACAACCACCTCCACTTACGACCATCCGCACTTACGACCAAAGCGGTCGTAAATGCGGATCCGAGTTACGAACGGCGATCCGCGCTTACGAACAGTGCAGTTGCCATGTAAGTCTATGGGATCCGAGTTACGAACACTTCGAGTTACGGACCAAGTGTTGGTCCGTAACTTGTTCGTAACTCAGGGAGTGGCTGTATGTTTAACCAGTGAACCAATTAAACAGAATTTTACATCAACTTCCCAACCCTGAGCCCACTTCTGCATCCTAACTCCTGCCCAGACCTCACAGCCCCACTCCAACCTCCTGCTCTGAGACCCCTCTCACGCTAATGATGTTAACTAGTGATTAATTTACTAGTCAAGTAGTCAATGGAATGTCCATTGGCTACTCGACTAGTTGATAGGAACTTCCATGTTCTGCCTTTGAAATGTACATTTTAAATTTGGAACGCAGGGTGGAGCCCAGGACCAGCGGGAGGTCCCGCTGACTCCAGGCTCCACGTGGGCGCTTCCGCTTTAAAATGCACAAATGTTCCCCCTTTTCTCCCCCTCTTGCTGTGTCTATCTGATAGAGGCAGCAAAGGGGGGAAGCAACTAGTCAACTATCCTGTCGACTATCCAGTAAGCATTTGCTTATTGGATAGTCGACTAATCCTTCACATCCCTATCCCACACTCTGAATCCTTCGGCCCCACCCTGCCATAGAATGTCCAGGTGCAAAATTAATTTTATGTGCGACACGTCATCTCCATATTGGAGTACGTAACAAAAGTCATTCCACATGGACATAAAAAATGCTTATTGGATAGTTTACAGCTGGCAGTTCCCTCTAGGTGCTGCATACCCCTGACGGAGTGGGGTGGGAGATGAGACTTGTCATGCTTTCCCACTCCCAGGCCCTGATTGACTTGAAGGAGGGGGAGTTCACAAAGTCTCCTTTTCCTACCAGGGGCAAGCTGCACCCAAAGGGAACAACCCCTTTTTGCCTGAGGCCCCACCCTTTTCCGTCTGAGACCCTGCCCCTTCCGGGGGCGGCCCATTACCATTGCCAAAATTTATGAAGTGGCTCCCCTGTAAAACCCCTGCTCTGTAGGTTAAGAATGGTGGTAGAGCCTGAAAGCACAGGGCAGATATGACTTGCAGTAATTTGTTTATTGGTTAATGTAGCAATTTGTCATATATCTGCTGCCTTTTGCATAACATGCAAAAGCAGAGAGGAGGTAGTCTGTGCACAGCTGGAGAGACAAGTAGTGACATCTGAGACTGTTAATGCAAACTGAAGTTGCCACACTGCACAAATTAGAAATACTCCATGTTAGGGATGTTACATTTAGATTAACTAATCGAATAGTTGATGGGATTTCCATCGATTGATTAGTTGATAAGGGCGCCTCTGCCTTTGAACTGTAGCAAGATCCCTGCTGGGCGCTTGCTACAGTTCAAAAGCGGAAGCCCTGCAGGCACACCCTACAAGGCTTCTGCTTTTTAAATGTACAAGAGCCTAGTGGGGATCTTGCTGCAGTTCAAAGGCAGAGGCGTCCTTATCAGCTACATCTCAAAAGCAGAATCACAGCAGAACTGGCATGAGTGGAGACTGCTTCTGTCCCCACTCACCCTGTATGCTTATCGGATAGTCAACTAGTCGCTTACATCCCTACTCCATGTACTCATTTTCAAATTGAAAGTGAGAATTTCACCGTGGAGTAATGAAGTGAATGTGACTAGTAGCTGACAGGAATATCTTTATGCTGTGGTAAAGCTGTTTTTGTGCATGTTTATCATTTTGTGCATCTTTATCCTTCATTTTGTGTGTAGTTTAATTTATGGTGCCTGGATAGATTTATGTTCTATATGAGTGAGTGAGTTTATTTTAAAAGTTCACTTCAGAATTGTCTTGTTATATGCAAGCCAGTGGGGAGGGGAGGGCTAAATAGGGACTACCTTATAGAACTGAGAAATGTATAAATCAATTTTGCCTTAATTTTCTCAGATTGTAATATTTTGGGAAGCATGAAAAATTTCAGTCCAAGAGGTGACTAAAGAAGTTTACTATGTAAGCCATTTTACAATTTAACTATGTAGTGGGCTCTACCAGACTTCCTTTATAATGTAATATTAGGTCTAAGACTGAACATCAGTCATTTGATCCTGAAACTAATCTCTCATTTATGTATCTTTGAGAAGCAATAATTAATTGAGACTGCTGCTGCAAAGATCATTCTGTTAATTTTGACCCTTTTCACAGATTAAATACTTGCTCTTGGCCACTCACTTACTGGACTGTTGAGGGAATCCTGCTACTGAATTCCTGCATGTTTGAAGCCCCCAAGAATTTGAATTGTTGAGGCTCTGTGTCTGTTTTTGGGCACACTCTTGATGTGCAGGTTTTTCTGTCTGCCAGACTTCATTTCTCACTTCTTAAATTTTCAAATTACCATCTTCATGTTTTCTCAAAGGCCTTCCCTTGAGCAGTTCCCCACAAACATACGGAAAACAGTGTCATTATCCTCTTTCCAGTGATGCTTACAAAAAATTGAGAATTGGTAGGCTGCTGGTGTGCTGATACATTGGCTCTCATACTGACCAATATTGTCTTTTTCCTTGTACTCTCTCACCTATCTGTGTTCATCTGTTGTCTCTTGGCTGGTATATAGACTGTAAGCTTTTGTGGGAGTGGGGTGCATGTTTTATTTTCTGTGTTCAGCTCCTACCTTAATGGGGTCCAAGACCAAGGCTTCTAAGTATTATGGTAATAGAAACAATTCGTCATAGAGGGAAGAACCCTAATATACTCTCTCATAATTCATATTTGTGACATCAGAACTACTTTTACCCGGTAAAATCCAGTTTAGTTAGTTAACCAGTTAAATGTGAAGTTTAACTAGTTAACCAGTTTAGACTGCAGCCGGTCTAGAGAGGCTCACCAGCCCAGCCGGAACAGTCCCTGAGTGTGGGATTCTCTGGATACTCGGAGCAGCCCCTGCCTGCGATGCATGTGGGCCACTGTGAATAGGGGCAGCAATGGATGCCTGGAGCACCCTGTCTGCAACAGGTCTAGGCTGCTGTGGGGCAGGAGCAGCCCATTTCCCACGGTGGATGGGGAGCTGCCCCAAACACTAATTTTTACACTGAAGTTCCAGTATTTATTCTACTACTAGCTATCATCAGTGCAGCCTCATGGATAACTATAGAGAAGTACTAATGTGGATTACTATCTCAGTTAAATGATGATCACTTTACCCTGTTTTTGGCTGTTTGTGGTGCTTAATCCTCTCTTCATTCTGGTCACCTTGGTACATTGTAAAGAATCCCTTTTCAGGTCACATCTAAAAATAGATTGTACTACTGAATAAGATTGCTTACAGCAGTATTTCCCAAATAGTGCTCCATGGAACCTTGGGGTTCAGTGAAGTGAAAATAAGGGTTCTGCAAAAGAACCCGATCACTCCCCCCTCCCCTCCAGAGCCAGTCTTAGGGGCGAGCGAGCTCCTACGGGGCCGCCGGCCGCCACAGTCTTAGGGGCAGGCCGGCATTTTTTTAAATTAGACCAGTTTTCCCCGGTGTTTTTTTTTTAAGGGTTCCGTGGCCAAATAAAATTGGGAAATGCTGTCTTACAGTATTGACGTGGAGCTCACTCCATGTTAAGAAAAATTCTATTGCCCAATAACTCTGAAGAGCCAAAAGCCTACAGTCCTCTGGGTAAGATGCTACCTTGCACTGAAAATCCTAGGTGTTTTGATTGACAGAAATGTCTGATATGCCCAAAATGAAGTGACTTGCTCATTTTCCTTGTAAATGTCATCAATGACTTAAATATAGGATTTTGCAGTGTGCCTCAATCTTCTTAGTGTCACTAGAAACATGGACATGAGAGGAAAATCAGGATGCACCTGGTTGAATGAGAATAAAAAGGAAACCTAATATCAAGAGGTAGAGGCATCTGGGGATGATGGACATTATTTTGAGAACTCTACTCTTTGCCACTATAGCATGCAAACTTTTAAAGGGATTACTATTTCACCTATTACAAATAGTACCCAAGATAAAACATATTAGAGAACATATCTTTTTTAACAGTTTCTTTACTTTGTGCATAGACACACTTTGCTGCTTTCATTGTTTCTCCTGTATGCATCAATTTCTCCTGTTTATATGATCCTTTCACACAGCATCGAAAGAAAATATTTTTAGTAGGAAAGCTGGGCGATAGTTCTTTTTGTTGACATTGATAGAAGGGAAGGTGGTGCCCTTCAGTTGCTCAGATCCTAGTTTTAACTGCTTCATACTGTCTACCTCAGTTAAATTTGTGTAGCTTTCTTTTCTGGAATTCCAGGCTACGCTGGATCATTTCACGGTGTCCAAATCAAACCAAACTAAATTTATTAAACATGCATCTTGAGTAGTCGTCCAGAATCTGAAATCCTGGATATTGGACTACATCAAGCTCTGTGCTTAAACTTGTTTTATTGATAAAGCTAACTCTGAATAGTGATTGTACAAGAGGAATTGTAATCTTTGCTTTCCTACAGTAATGAAAAGAATACAAGTGTTCTGTGGTTTTGGACTTGATAACTATATCCCTGTGGAGCAAGGTCATTAATTACTGATGTTGCTAGGATACCAGTTCAGGAACAAGAGCTTCAGAATGTTCAGAACAGTTTGTGAATACAGGGATAGATACCAAAGGAATGGACTATTGGGTAAAGACTAAAATTACTTATTGTCCTTTCATTTTTACATGTATTTTAACAATGGTCAAGAAAAATAATTAGAAAAGACCCTTGTTCACTTGGGAGTTCCTAAAGCCAAGATTCTGCAAACACACATGTTAATTTTACTCACCTGACCAGTGGAGACTACCAACATGAATAAAGCTAAGCCCAGGGGTATGAATTTGCAGGTCCTGAACCTATATTATCTATAGATTGGTTTGAAGATCTAGTTGTTAATCTTTGCTTTATTCTAAGAAGAAACGACTTTTCTGAATCAGTTTCTTTACTTTGTGCATAGATACACTTTGCCTCTTTTAGTATTTCCCTTGTATGCATCAAGTTCGCCTGTTTGTGGGATGCTTTAACACAGCAACAAAGGAATATTCTTTTAAAAAAAGGAAAATTTTATTATATACTTTGGATTGGTATCCAAATATAAAAAGGGACATCTATCCAGTGTCCTAGGTTCCCTTCTCATAAATTACAAAATGAGAAATAAAAATAAGAATCTGCAGAATTCTCATCCACATAGGTCAAACTTCATGCTCTGTGGCAATCCTTGCAAATAGATTTCTTCCAGTGTGTTCTCAAAGTCAATGTCCCTGGGCTATTTTGGGCAGAGGGAAAGATTGGACCAGAAGAGAACTACAGTCAACTTTCATTGAGTTGTAGCTCCCTTTGTTAAATTCAGAGCTATCCAACTTCAGCATCTCCACTGGTGACAAATGTGATAGTACAGTACAAAGATGAAGTAGTCTTTAAGGGCTGGTCTACGCTACGTCTGTTAGTTGACCTAAGTTTCGTTACTTCAGTTAACGTAACTTAGGTTGACTAACTGTGGTTTTCACAATCTGCTGTGTTGACAGGAGATGCTCTCCTGCTAACTTAGTGGGTCTTCCCAGACCTACTTAATAGACACTGCTGCATTGATTGCAGCAGTACTGATCTAACTGTAAGTATAGACATGGCTTAAGTAAGGCCACAAACTATGGGGAGCAGGGATCTCAAATTCCTGGCCTGCAGGCCATTCTGGGTTGGAGCAATTGCATGATCTAGCCTGGGAGTCCTGGTGGGCTGGGAGGAGTCTGTCTGTTCCCCAAGCTCTATTCCTTCCCACTATATTCCCCAAGACCCACCCCTTTCCATGGTCATCCTGCCCTCATCCCCCGTGTCATCTTGTCCCCCAAGGACATAGCTTTAGGAATTACTGGGGAAGCCTAACACAGTATGGACTTCAGTTCAGTCCAGAAAACCAATAGGCAGTCTATGTAGGTCACAGAAAATGTGTCCTGTGCAGTCATTGAAAATCACTATTTACTATAAATACGCCATTCTTCATCATTTTGAAATTCCAGGTTAAGGTTATCGCAGTAATCCAATCTATAACAAAACGCACAAAAACTGGCAGAGGGACTTGATGCAAATGAAATAACATACTTTTTACCTCAACTTTTTACGTAATAATGGGATTGCAAATTTGTCTCATTTTGTGTGTATTGGAAAGCTGTGCTGAATTCGTAACAGCACTAGGTATGCTTTAGAAATAAGTTGTGCTAGTAATTGTATGATCTCTGCACAATAATACTTAGCTATTTAGAACTGCTACTTTCTTTAATTTTCATGTTGTTGCAACAATGTAGGATATTAGAGATACAAAGAAGATGGGTGGGGTAATATCTTTTATTGAACCAACCTCAGTTCATAAAAGAGACAAGCTTTTGAGTTTACATAGAGTGCTTTGTGTCTTGCCAATAGAAGCTGGTCCAATGACAAAGATTGCCTTCCCCATGTTGTTTCTCTACTTTTCTTTGTATTCCTCTTCCAGCTAGTTTTTCCTGTTTAAATATTCTGGTAAGTGTAAAGACAGTCATTGGATTATTGTACAGTACTGACTCAAAATACTCTCACCAACATCATACAGCTCCTGTGCAGGAGCTTACAAGTTGTGATAAGCCATAACTGATGTGTATTAGGCATGTGGTGGTTCTGTTTTATTTAATGCTGAGCAGCATTTAGGAGTGCCATTGACTGAGAGGTTTTATAATGTGAGACTGACTTTCATAGTAATCCCTCAGCAATCACTAAAAAGAGAGTTTGTGGCAGTCATTAAATCTGTAAAGCTCAGTTTTTAGCATTCACATTGACCTTGAAGAATTTCAAAGAGATAATCTTCTTTGATAGCACAACTCAATAATACATGTATATGAAAACCCTTTTTGTGTACCAAGACCTAAATTAAGGGATTGGTATTTACCCTATACAGTTCTTAAAATACGTATATATTTTCTACTATAGTGCTATTCCGTGTTCAAAAAATCTGCCTTATTAGCCACAGTACCCATTTACCCTGAAGTAAGCATCAATATTATCCCATCTCTTCCTTTCATGCCCAAACACTTCAAACCTGCCACAATAAAGAATACAGTAATTCCTCATTTAACACTATAGATGTTTCAGAAAATGATCGTGTTAAGTGAAAACGTGTTATGTGGGGTCAATTTTCTCATTGAAAATAATGGAAAAGGTGGGGGTTGCGTTTTCAGCGGTGTTGTCTGCTGGGACCAGGACATAAGGTTGGGGGAGAAAGGGGACTGGGTTACAGCAGGGAGGGGAGGTGTTTGGCTCTGGGAAAGGAAGAGGAGGAGAGGGGAGGGGGATTGCATTGGGAGTATGCCCCTGTGATGGGTCTGCCAGGACCCACACTGCGTCTGGTAAGGGGGGGTCGCCAGACAACAGCATGGCGAGTGGCGAACCCTCCGCTGCTTTGCAGGGAGGCAGGAGAAGCCCCGCACAGCTGCTGGCGACGGGCTGGCTGGGGAAACCCAGCGGCTAGCCTGCAAGCGGGGGCGGAGGGGAGGGGGCAAGGTGTCCAGCGAGGGGGAGTCAGCGGGGAATGGCATGGTGAGCGGCGAACCCTCCGCCGCTTTGCAGGGAGGCAGGGGAAGCTCCGCACAGCCGCTGGCAACGGGACCAGCTGGGGAAATTGTGTTATTCCAGGGACGGTCGTGTAATTCAAAAAAAACGTTCCCTAAAAAAAATCGTGCTATTGCGAAAACGTGTTAAGTGGGCACATGTTAAATGAGGAATTACTGTACATGGACTTTTTTCTGGGAAATTAAATAAAATATAGCTATATAAATAAAGTGCTTAAATGCAGCCATAGCTGTATACATTTTTCCACTTAATTTTCACATTTTTCCCTCAGATTTTCTTTCTCCCTTCTCCTTTTTATTTTTATGGATTCCTCTCCTTGCCCTTTTGCATTCTCCCTAATATTAAGTTTGGGTTTCTTCAGTTCTAGCCAAAAAAACTTTTATCTATCTGTTTCTTTCTTCCTGCATCTTTGCCAGTTATTTTTACTAATTCCCTAGTTGCTGCTTGTTTGTTACTGCTTCTTTCTCCCTTGTGTGTATTCTTTTTGCTTGCTCTAACCTTTCTAGAATAAATGAGGTTGTGTGGCTGGTAGGTAGTTTTAAATAATAAATGTCCTAAACAGTGCAAAAACAAGAAGGAATCTAGAGGCACCTTAAAGACTAACAAATTTATGGCATAAGCTTTCATGAGTTGCAACTCATTTCATTGGAGGCATGAAGTGAAAGAAACAGATAGTAGGGATACAGAGATGGGAGGTATTGCTTGAGGATAGCAACTCTGAAGTCTGTAATTGTGTGTCCATAGAGGTTAAAATGTTCTTCTACTAGTTTTTGTATGTTACCATTCTTGATGCCTGATTTGTCCCATTTATTTTGCATAGACAGAGTCTGGCTTATCCAATGTACGTGGCAGAGAGGTATTGCTGGCACATGATGGCATATATCACATTAGCAAGGCTACCCAACTTTGGAAGCTCTGGGGGCCCCAGTGATACTCACAGCACATGCGAGAGCCACAACTTAAGTGTGATTGTATATACATGCAAATATATATGAAAATAGCTTTTCACACTGATGGGCATGAATACAAATCACTTCCCACAATGCCCCGGCACTCCTGGCACGTGGTCCCTGGGAGCTAAAAATGCCAACACCTTGTACCAGTCTGTCCCAGCCAGCCTGTCCACTTGCATCTTTCAGTGCTCACCCTGCTTGGGAGACTCCGCACTGTTGTGGACCATGTTCCCAGTGGAGGCCATGTTCAAAGGATCCCACCTGTGGGCCGCATGTTGAATCCTGCATAAACCCAAATCACACTGTGGACCGCAAACAAATGGTCTGTGGGCTGCATGTTGAGTAGCCCTGACATTAGTATCAGCCTTTTATGATATGGCTTACGATAGTGTCTCTAGCGTGGTCTTAACACTGCTCAACATGTACACATACACCAGTATCTGTGGGACCCTGCTTTTCTATGGGGGTCTGATCTCCCTTCCTGCCCTTTTCATGTGAGTCAGGTTCTAGAGAGGACTTGCCTTTCTGTGCATGTCTGAGCTCCTCTCCCTCTACATAAACTGGGATGTAGGACCTGAAAGTAACAAATGTGAATATGTAAAATCCAGAAAAGACGTAGTTAAGATACACATATTCCTGGGGTGAGGGGCAGAGCTGGCTTGTATGTTTGGGGATGGGGCTTGGTCTGGTGGAGGCGAGGTGGAGGGGGAGAGGAACGATGGAGTGAGAGCCTATCTCAGTGTACAGTACAACTGTGTGTCCAAGGTAGTGTGTAGCTTTTCAAAAGCTGTTACCTGTGATATATGTACTCCTCAGCATAGGGCAGGAGATAGCAAGGAGTAACTTCTTACATAATGGCTTCTGCAGTGCCAGCTAATGGCTTATTGGGATGGTAAAGAGAGCATGATGGAACAGAGAATGATGGGACAGGAGTGTGAAGCAGAGAGGGAGACACCAGTCTTCTCTTGTGCTCATTTCCTCTAACAACTATGTAATAAAATTGGGAAGGTATGGGGACAAAGCTATAGGGAGATTTCTCGCATTGACCCTCTTAGCAGCTTAATATTGCAAATGTTTCAAAACATAACCATTATCCCCATTCCATGTAACACAATGCATAGGAGAGGGAAGGAACACTTATCTCCAGCAACCCTGTGGCATGGCATACTGGAAAGACCACTGGCCTGGGGACTGTTCCTAGATCTCACTGGCCTGGTTGGGTGACTTTGGGCAAGTCTCTTTGCCACTCCATGCCTCAGTTTTTCATCTGTAAAATGGGGCTAATGACGTATGGTTCTTTGATGGATCTACTGATGAAAAGCGTCTTACTGAAGTTAGATTTTTTTATTAATATTTAGCCACAGTAGTGCATCAGCTGGAAACCAAAGTGAGACTACTCCTGTATAAATGAATATTAACTCTTAACAACTAATATTTTTCTGGTTATCAAAAAAAAAAAGGAAATTTAATGGCAAAAATGTTGATAGTTAAGATTACCTGCTGATAGGTTGTGCCCATCTTGACTATGGAGTTCTGTCTTTACAGTTGTCATATTGAAATTCAGAGCAATATTCCTTTTCACTGCAGGTTACTATATTAACTGCTTTAAACATATTTAATACATTGATACATCTTTTTTCATGAGAATTTCTTCTGGAATGCAATCCAGTACACCAACTTTTTAAAAGCCTTCTAATTCTTTCCAATCTAAGTGCACTTTAGCTAAATGCAGACCTTAGTTTTAACCTTCCCAATGACAGGAGAGCTATACTTTTCCCATGAAGCATGTCAGTGTCTCTGAGGAGAGCAATATGCGTGCCAGTGTCCTCCTATCCCAGACATTCATTATCATTTACTCAGGTAGCTTTAATCAAGTCACCAGAAGTTTCCAATTGGTATGTACTTACACTATTCATCATGAACCCCTGAGGCACTTCTGTGGGTCCTTTGTTTGCAGTGGATATATCAACCTAGGCTGGATGGGGTGTAACCTTAGATTCCTTTTGTTTAGGGCATTTGCCCCTCAGGATCTCAGTAGAGTTACATATGAAACACCTTGTCAGACCTTGTCTTTTGAAAGGAGTCTGCAAATGAGATTTCTCAGGTGGGAGTCTGTAAGGGGTTCATTCACAGTCCCTTGTGACTGCCACTTGATTGCTGAATTATATAACTGAGGCCAGCGGCAGATATAGGGCAGGGCAAGTGGGGTGGATGCCCTGGGCCCCGCGCTGCAATAGGCCCCGCGCGGGGCCCAAATGGCTGCTTGAGCCGCTTGCTCCCGCGCGGCACAGAACTCAACAGAGCGCCACGGCAGGAGGCGAAGGGGGGTGGGGCAGTGGTGTACACAGCCAGGGGCGAGAGGCAAAGGGTGTGACAGAGGCTCCAGGTCCCGCCCCCCTGGCCATGTACATCACTGCCCCGCCCTCCTTCGCCTCCCGCCGTGGCGCTCGGTTGAGTTCTGCGCCGCTCAGCTGGGATGCTGTGCGGGGCCCAGACAGCCGTTTGGGCTCCGAGTGAGAGGCAGGAGGGGGAGGACTAAGGGGAAGAGAAAGAGAGAGTGTGAGGCAGGAGGGGAAGAGAAAGAGAGTGAGGCAGGAGGAGGAGAGAGAGAGAGAGAGTGTGTGAGGCAGGAGGGGGAGGAGACTTAAATACAAATGAACATTTTTAATTATTAATGCAGAATTTTGTTTAAGAATGACTTATAATATAATTAAAATAAACATTATCCAACTAAATTAAGTTTCTATCAAATTTACCCAATTCACATTTAATATGAAAATAGCCTTCAGTTTGCACATTTGACACCTTTTTTCTATTTTTTCTCCAAAGGGGGGCCCCGCGAAATTGTGCTGCCCTGGGCCCCGCAAAACTCTCATCCGCCCCGGCTGAGGCTACTTTCCTGCCCTCATGGAGGTTTCTCAATTCTGTCCTGCTGAGACAGGCCCTTTGGCCTCCCTCAGCACTGACATAGTGTACATCTACACAGCAGTGTTATTTCGGAATAACTGACACTATTCTGAAATAATAGTCCATGTCAATAGTAGAAACAGTTATTTCAACATAATGTCAAAATAATGTCGAGATGGAGGACTTTTTATTCCGACTCCTGTAACCCTCATTTCACGAGAAGTAAGGGAAGTTGGAGGAAGAATGCTTTTCCTTGGACTTCCTCAAATGCACAGCCTCAATGGGACCTGAACCATAGCTAAATCCACCTTACGCTGTATAAAGTTTTATATAAGGCAAGCTCATGTTTGCCCTCTTTCTCAAGGTAAAGAGAGAAATGCACAGATACCTTGCCATTTCTGCCTTCCCTCCCTAGTAACAATTACTCTCACTGGGTTTATTAATAAACACACATGATTTTATTTAGCATAAAAGTAGGATTTAAGTGGTCATAAGAGCTAGAACAATGTAGATTACTCAGCAAAATACATCAAAAGATGCAAGATAAGTTTAATACACTAAGAACTTAGTTACATGAAATATCTCACCCTCAGTTATTCTGAATTAAACTTTTCACAGACTAAAAAGTCTCCAGTCTGGGCTCAGTCCTTCCCCCATGTTCAGTCTTAGATGTTTCCAGGGTCATCTTGGATGATAAGCAGGAATGTCCTGACATCTGGCAGCAGCCCCTATTGTTTGGCTTCCCACCTTTTATATAGATTTTGCAGAAGGCAGTAATCTTGTGTGTTCAGTTTAAACTTTTTCTCACATAAATTCCTTGAGTACTACTAATGGCCCTCACTTATTAATGTACGCATGCTAACACAGGTTTATACTCCATATTTAACTTCAAATAGAGAAATGGTACATGCATGAAATGGGATAATCATTCAGTATCTTATCACTGGAAATCTTATAACTTGTGAGGCATTTTACATAAAGCCTATTTCAGTTGTCATATTCATAAGCATATTTTCATAAATCCTATGAAGTGCCCCATGACAAGGTCAATTCCAGGTAGGTGTTTGGGTTCCGACTGTATCTCTTTTCTCCGGGGTAAACTGGGAAATGTATGTCCCTCTTTCTGTATCTTGTATTCACTAGATGCACTGGCTTGCACATAGGCTGCTTCCTGTAGTGATCCTAAATTTGTATCCCAATTGGCTGCTCTAATCTCTTCACTGCATATACTTAGATAATGTTCTTGTAGAAAGAGGTAAAAAAACTTAGTCATAATCATTAGCCCTTTTGCCCTTTGCACACAATTTTGTAAACATGATCTCTAAGACCAGTATTAACACCTTTTTAAAGGTTTCTAAATCTCACCATGTACATTTCAGTGGTAATTAGAAACCTTGCTAATACTGTACTTTAAAATTGATTGTATTTCAAAGTGTGTTTAATTGATATTTCATTTAGTACATTTGATGCTTTACTTGAGAGCTTTGTAACCAGCTTTCTTGTCCTCTGGGGCGCCATGTAACTCTTTAGTGTTTATAAAATAGTGTAGTGTTCCTTGTTGCAGTATGTGTATGCAGGGTATAGGTTCTCCCATCTGGGTGCTCTTTGAAGAGGGGAGAGAATATTTGGGAGCTGTGGGGTCTGTTCCCCTCACTCCAGCTTATATTATGCAGCTGTTCCTTCTCTTTCAGTTCCATGTGTTGGTGTGCTCCTTTTTGCTGCTGCTTTTCTGCCTCCTTCTCATTGGCTCTTAGGGTGTGTCTAGACTACAGGGTTTTGTTGACAAAAGTGGACTTTTGTCGACAAAACGATACCTGCGTCTACACTACCACCGAGTTCTGTCGACAGAACTCGGCAGTTTTGTCTATGGCGGTAAACCTCATTCTACGAGGAATAACGCCTTTTGTCAACAGAGTTCTGTCGACAGAAGGTGTTATTGCATCTACACTGTCCTTTGCGTCTACACTCTCATGTCGACAAAGCGGCTTGCTTTGTCGACAGAACTGGATGTTGTCTAGACGCTCTTTGTCGACAGAAGCTTTGTCGACAGTATCTGTCGACAAAAGCCTGTAGTCTAGACGTACCCTTAGAGATCAGGTTGCCACTTCTGGTGCTCTTCCTTGTTGTGCAGCTACCCTTCTCTGATGCTCAGGTACTGCTTTCTCCATCTCTCATTCTATATTGCTTTGACCAGGCTTTAATCTGGTCAGTTCTAACTTTGTGTTTGCTTTGCTGATACTCATTTTATACTTCAGTTCTATTTCCTCACCCAGAATAAACTGAAGACAACAAACTTTACTGTTTTCTGAATGTTTTGTTTTTTTCACTCTGAATCATTTAAATCAAGTTTAAAAGTACTTGAAGCATGAACCTCAGTCAACTGGCAAGTTCTGTGTAAATCCTATATATTACTACAGGTTGGACCTCCCTGGTCCACCACCATCTAGACCTGACCAGTCACGAATCAGGGAATTTGCCAGACTAGGGAAGGTTCCCGGCCGCAGTCTCTCAGCGCTGCCAGCTCCGGGGGCCCCCTCACTATTCCTAGTCCCAGCCGGCCCTGCTTCTGCTGTCCTTGCCTGGAAGCTGTCTGCAGGCTCCAGCAGCCCACACTGTCATGGGCTGCCACAGGCTCCAGCTGTGCTGCTGCAAGTTCAACCCTGGCCTTACTGCTGCAGCTGCCAGGGGCTGCTGCCAGCTGCGGCTCTTGTTCTGCTGGTGGGGGCTGGCTCCTGCGGGCTGCCCAAGGCTTTGGCCAGCCCTGCACTACCATGGGCTGTTGACTTCCTGGTCCTGCGCTGCAGGTGCTAAACTGGATCCGATCCTAGTGCTGCAGTCTGCTGGGGTCTGCTGCAGGCTGCTCAGGGCTGCCACCAGCCCCTACGCCTGCCCCGTCCTGCTGCTTCAGCCCAGCCCTGCATTTGGATTGCCCTCCTGCCACTAGGCTACCAGGCTCTCTGATCCAGGAATATCTGTGGTAGTGCCAGGCCACAGATATTGCTGGACCAGAGATTGCACCTCCCCAAACCTGCAATCTGTACATCATTGTGACAACTTGCTCAGGAAACCCAGAACTGTGAGCCACTGTGTTACTGCTCTGCCTTAGCACAAGTGCATTTTGCTGCATTCAAGCCCGTCAGTGTGACGTGAGGGAAGAGGGCAGCTGCCATGGGATCCTTTAAATTGCCACCACAGGTGGCATGCACTGAACAGTGCTGAAGGCCCCACCTCTTTCAGAGATCTGGAGCTGGTTCCCCCTCCCTCCAACTTTCCCAGGGCCAGGGAAAGTCTGTCAGCTGCCCTGGCTGCATAAAGTTGTGTCTTAGTTCCCTGACACATCAGTTTGTCTGCCTTGCCAGCAAATGCTTAAAGCAGAGGTGGACAATAATTTTTGATGGTGGGGGCACTTGTCAGCCGGCGGTCAGGGCAGTGAGTGGTGTGTGTGTGTATTATACACCCGAGACTTCAACTGCTAGGACTGGGGTACTTTAGCAGCGGGCAACCTGGAGGAGGTTGACGGGCACCCCAAAGAGTTACAGGGAGAGCTTTACATCTCAGACTTTGACTGCTAGGATACACGATCCCTTTGCAGCGGGCAGCCTGGGGAGGCTGAGAGATGCCCCCCCCACCCCGAAGTTCCTTTCCCAGAGTCTTTTTAAAAGTTTGTAGCTGCTGGAGCTGCTGTCATCAAACCAGGCTGGTCCCCACTTGAAAACGTCGCTCTTGTTCCACCAGTCATTCAAGTTTAAAGGGACAAATTCAACTCCCAGTCCTGTGGAGGAATTTAACAGGGTGCATATCCAGCAGTTTGTAGCATTGGCGGCAGAGGCAATAGTCTGAATAGCATTCCTGAGAGGGTGCTCGGGCAGGGTGGAGGACGCAGTGATCAGGAGAAACAGCAGGGCTAAATCAGGAGTCATGCTGCGGCTTGACTTGAGTTTGCGCTGATAAGTGAAAAGCCCTTGAGGTAATAAGGTATTGTTCTCTTGTTAACTCCTTCCCTGCAACAAAGCAAAAGGTCAGCCGGTCTTGGATACAATCCAAGCCTCAGAAATGGTTAGTGGCAGCTTGTCGGGGTTTGCAATAATTCAAATGCCCTTGTCTTTATAAGACTGAAGTACACAGGTATGTGTGCCCAGGCTGGGGTGTTTGACTACAACAGTATCCCCAGGGGCATATTTGGAGTCCTTATCTGATTGTATTACTTGGGGTGTTGGGACAAGTGCTGTTAAGTGGTTTAGTCCCATGATGGTTGACAACCCCATTGCTAATCGGGTGGGGTAGGCAAAGCCAGTTCCCGAGACAATCTCTACTCCAGTCAAAACATATTTCCTTCTCTGTCTGGTGGAGGGTAATGGGCCAATGTAATCAATTCGCCAGTTTGCCTATTACCAGTTTAGCAAGGAGGGTGGCCTTGTTCACTAAGCCTCATACCTCCTGGTCCTTTTCTTAAGCATATTCCTGAAAAATCTAAGAGTTGCTTTAACTCTCAGTACCCATCCTTAAGGGAATCTAGCTCTGTCTGGGTACTGAGGGACATGCATTTCTACCTCTCCACTTCTGCAGCAGAGGCCTTTAAATTTTTGCAGTTTCATATTTGCATTCTTATATTCAGTCAATTTGAGGAACACCTCATTACAGGTTTTCCATAGAAGTCAAACTGCAGCTGCTTCCCTCTTCATTGGGGCCAAGGGTTTACATATCCACAAGTAGTTAGCCAATTTGTCTTCTAGGTCTGAAATTGTATGGACAGCAGCTAACACCTGATCAGACCAAGGGCTATGCTCGAACTTTTACAAGATTTTGTTCAAAAGGGGTAACATCTTTTACAAATGCCAATTTCTCAGTCTCCTCTCTCTGGGAGCCTTCTTAAAAGACTGCTTACATTTAAACATTTTCTAGTATACCCAACCTCCTATTGGGACTAAAATAGCAATACCAATATCTCCTTTTTTTTTCTTTCAGGGGATAAGGCAGCACGTCACATTTATTGAACATACATAGATCAATCAATATTTATCATATGCATATGATACATTACTCTCATGTACTCTCACACACCCACAAGCACACTCCATCTTATTGTTACCAAAGGTTGCTCACCCTTCTGTATCTGTTCTCACATTTAGCATTGTGCAAACATAAATCCTTTTAGATTCTCATTTTTATGTTTGACTTCTTTTTCCATCTTTCTTTCTGGAAGGCTACAGTTTGAACTTTCTGATCTCAGGTAGTTTGCTGATCAAACTTAGCCATTACCTGCAAAGCTTCTTTGTGCTGCCAGCTAGGGCATTTGCATCACAAAGGAAATTACAACCTGTTGTGGCTCCTGGAGCCTCCACAGCATTTTGATTTGTTTGCAGTTTTACCCCTTCTACAATATACATGGCATGTCACAGGAAAATGTGCAGTCTTTGTTTACAACACTACTTAGCCACATTAAACTTTGCATAGGGTGTAACTCTTTCTTTATGCTTACAGTTTACCTGTACTTTCATTAAACAACTTGGACTGAAATGGTCTTTCTATATATTATATACACACAGATACACATACATTCTCTCTGAACCTTTCTTACACTATTTCAACATAGCTGTACAACAATTACATTCCCTTTTTATTCATTGGGGTAGTTAAGTTCCAATAGAACACCCCTCCCTTTAGAGTTCTTTTAGCAGTATCTATAATCAAATGTATGGATTTGAGTCAAATTTTGCCTGGATTATTTACAGACATTCCTTTGGAAAAAGGGCCCATTTTTCCTTCAGAATGGCTGCAAAGAAACCACAATTTTCTATTTACACCATTTTAGCATTTGCACAACTGCTCAGTTCTCTCCATTCTCTGTAGAGTTAAATTCTCTGTGGGTTTTTCTTTTCTTAAAACACTTATCTCTAAAAATAAAAAAAAAAACCTGGCCTTGTTCCAGATATTACTCTTGTAAGTATTGTTTTAAGGATTTAGATTTCCAGTGCATGTACTTACTGCCTTTTCTCAGTTCTACCACAAGGCCTTCTATCTATCTGTTACCTGCCTGCTTGTCTGGGCCTGATCCTGTTTTCCTTGCTAAATGGAAAGTGGCTCTTTTCCACAGACTCAGGCTTTGTCCCATTCTTTAACTTGCAGGTAGTTCTATACTTACAGAACTGCACCCACAACTCCTCAGGATTTCCCCAATCCTTTTCTAACATTTCTCTATCCCATTTGGGTTGCCCCAACCTTCCTGGGCAAAAATTCTTTTCTACTTTACTGAAATCAGTATTTACCATGACTAGCTTCATGTTGCTGTATTTAAACCTATAACACAATCCTGCCGACTACGCCAATTCTGTCAGCCGGTGGTCAGGGCAGTGCATGTGTGTATGTTACACCCAAGTCTTCAACTGCTGAGACACAAGGCCCCGTCGCAGTGGGCAGTCTAGGTGAGACTGACGGGTGCCCCAAGGAGTTTAACGTCCGTGTCTTTACCGCTAGGATCAGGATCCTTTCGCGGCGGGCAGCCGACAGACGCCCCAGAGTTTACAGGGAGAGCTTATTACACCTCAGATTTTGACTGCTAGGATACACGATCCCTTCACAGCAGGCAGCCTGGGGAGGCTGAGAGATGCCCCAACGGATCTGTCCCCTGGAAGCGACACAATCCAACGCTCAAGCTCTCCCTATATCTGTCCCTTATGACCGGCTGGAGTTCTTTTTAAAATTGTGCTTGGTTCTGTTACAGCAACTGAAGGAGTCAGGTCACAGCTTAAACAGTTACTATTTTATTGTTACAGGGTAAACTTAGCTGTTAAATGCTACTACTGTGTTACAGATAACACAACCACTACAAAGGACAGGACAGAAATTACACTAATAAGTCACTTACAGGTACCACGAAACCCTTTTGGTTCTCTGAGCTCTTATTAAATGCATGCAAAATAGACTCCTAGCAGGTATATATTCTCACCCCTGCGTTCCAGACTTGGCGTGGCCAGCGTCTTTCTCTCAATCCCTCGGGAAGAAGTAGGGCGAGGTTGGGCGTCCCACAGACCTCGGGAGACAACCAATACCTGCCAGCAGGTGTAGATGATTGGAGCTCAAATGGGGTGGGCTATTAAACCCCTCTTTATACCCCTTGGGTCACGTAGGCTTCTTCCTGGTCTCAAGTGGCCAATTAGGAAAAATGGCTTTGAATGCCAAGTTTCCCATGAAGGGTGCAAAGCATAATTCACACCTGGGAAAATGCAGACAATGGGCACCTCTGGTATGTGATGGGCGAAAATTCCTCTCCTGGGACAGTGTAGGCATGTCAATTACTGGTGCTAGCCATCAGGGTGGCGGGAGGTCCCCTGGTGGTCAGCTAGCCCGTTTACTGTCTGGTTCCTGTTTATTAGAGTCAGGGACAAGCAGCACCCCTGCGTTCCCATGGCATCAAAGGCTGACTGCCTTTCTCTTGCTCTCTGGGGGGGGGGGGAGGGGGAGAAACAAGATGGGGTTCATGTCTGGCTACCGCACTCCAACATTTTGGAAAGTGGTCCATGGTATTAATGGAGGAGGTGTGGGGTCTGGAATGGAGGTTGGATGCAGAAGGGAGCTTGGGGTAAGGAAGAATGGAGTCTGGGAGGGAGTTTGGGTGAAGGAGACAGTTGTGACCTAAGGCATGGAACTGTGGTGCAGGAGTTTGGGATGTGATTTAGAGTGGGAGGGGATTGTGATCTCAGGCAGGAGATTGGGGTGCCAGATCTGGGGGGGGGGGGTACGGGTGCATGTGAAGTAGCAGGGCAGGAGTGGGGGGCAGAGGATTGGGGAAGGGAGGAGCTGGGGTGCCAGAGGCAGGTTCTGGCCAGGAGACTTACCAGTCAGCAGCCAAACCAGCCTGCCTGTAGAGCTAAAGGCTTGCAGAGCTTAAGGTTTCTGCCTGCTCGGCCACGTGCTTGAATAACTGAGCAGGAGAGTTGTGCTTCGTGGCTGTTGGTTACTGAAACAGGCAGCTCCCATTGGCCAGTTTCTGTCCAGAAACTGGCCAATGGTATTATGATGGGGGGGGGGGGGGAGCAGCATCTGAATCTTCCCCACCCTCCCCTCCGGACTCATAAAGAGAAAGTGCCCGGAAGCCTGCCTGGGGTGCCCCACTGCCTCCGTGGGCCAGATCTGGTGACTTGGCGGGCCAAATCTGGCCCGTGGGCTGTATTTTGCCCTGGCCTGGCTTAAGGAGTCTGCCAGTCCAGACCTAGCCTTTCAGGTAACAGTCAATGTACCCTGAATTGCAAGAGACAGTTTCATACTATAGCATCCAGTTCCTCTCACTGGACACTCTCAGAAATTAAGTTCACTGCCTCCATAGAGGACATGTGTGCATTAGCTTGTTAGCTTAGCTGGGGACTCAACTTTGGCTATGAATACTCAGTACTCATACTGGTTTTTAATAAAACAAGAATAAGTTTAACAACAAAGAGTGGAGATTTAAGTGACACTATATGAGAATAAGAGAGACAATAAGGTTACAAATAAAACAAACCAAAACATGCCTCTTAGTGACTAAAGCTTAAGGCTAGTAAGCTATAGTCGCTGCCTAAGAAGTTTTCCTGCTTTCATCAAGTTACCAGCTTTTCTTGCTTTTCAGGTTGAAAGGCTCAAAGGGTGCTGTATTCTTATGTCCCCTAAGTCGCTGGTCTCTAGGTTGTCTCTTTACCTCTCTAGGGTTTCCAGGTTCTGGTTTTGCGCAGAATGACCAATTGAAAAGGATCCCTGGTAGGGATGTGAGGGTTTAATCAGTGGGACTGCTCTGGTGGGGCTGGAGCAGTCCTTGGCTGCAGGGGAGAGGGGGTGTATTCCAGCCCAAGGATGCAGAGTGGTTAACCAAACTGGTTAACCGAACAGGGTTTTACATCCCTAGTCCCTGGTGGCTCTGGTCAGCACTGCCAGCTGGGTCATTAAAAGTCAGGTTTGCGGTGCTGCGTGGTTAAGGCAGGCTAGTCCCTGTCTGTCCTGGCTCTGCCCTGTGCCCCAAAAGTGGCCAGCATATCTGGCTTCTAGGCAAGGTGGCCAGAGGACTCCACATACTGTCCCTTGCTTCATGCTCCACATCCAGCTGCTGCTCAGACACTTGAGAACAGTTTCTGGTTGCTTGTCACATCAGGTGACCCCACAGGGAGCCTTTCCTCCTCATCCGCCTTTATCAAGAGCTTTTTCCTCCAGGTTAAGTCCTATTTCTGCTGAGACTGTGCCTTGGGAAATATACGCAGGTTTTCTTGGTTGTGGATGTGGGGTTCTCACCCAGGATTGTGTCTAGTTCCTTTATAAAAACAACATGTCTTGGGAGCAGCACCAGACCAGCAATTTGCCTTCTTGACCTTATAGTATGATTGCAAGAGTAACTTTATTTTGGCTCTGCATTGTAGGGCATCTCATTCTTTTCCCTTGTCACACAGGGATTGAGAAATGTGACCGTACATGTCCCATTTCCTATAGGTCATTTGCAGTTGTGTTTGCACCGATTCTTCACCCCACACACTAATAAGATCAAAAAGCTCTGTGGTGCTCCAAGCAGGAGAGCATTTGGAGTGATAGCTATCCCTGATCCTCATTGTGTCTTCTCAAGGGAATCACTACACAATGAGCCAGACAGCAGGAAATGAATTTTTAAGTTCCTGGGGCTTGCAGGGGCAGGGTGCATTTCTGTTCACCTAGCTATAGAGCAGCAGAATTCAAAGCATGGGGCAGAGTGGCTAAGTTCATTGAACTTAAAAAAAAAAAAAAAAAAAAAAAGCAAGCCTCCTGTAGTACACACTGGATGATGGTCCCTCCTCCTCCCTTTACTGTTGACAAAAGTCACTTATGAAGGTAGAAGTTTTTTGTGGCCAAAACTGGGCATTTTTTGTAACTTTTGTCATGTTGCAATGTAAACGCTCTTCAGGTTTTGTCACCAAAAAGGGGTTTTTGGCAACAAAACTTGCCTGTGTAGACATGCCTTAATGTCACAGCCTTGTCACTAAAAGCTATGTAGAGTAGACATACTTTGTCAGGAATGAAAAGTTCTTGTTGTATTTGTCCTACAAAGGATGCGTTCTTTAGCAGCCTAGCTGGCCTAGGTACAATCAGACCATTGCTATAAGGAAAAGCTTCAGTGATCTGATTGTGCTTCCACCATTTCCCTCTGAGAGCCCAAAAAAGGGGCAAAACGAAAAAAATCTTGTATTCTGGATCTAAAATTCTATACTCGTGGTTATTGGATGTGCATTTTTGTACCTTAGCATGTTTGTGTTTCTTCTAGGAAATTAACTCTAAATTACATGGGTTTTAGAATACTTGATTTTGTGGGGGATAGCTGCAATATTTGTGTCATGGATTTTATCTTCAGTTACTGATCTATAATCTCAACTTTTACTATATCTTCTTTTTTTTTTTTGGTCTGTGAAGATCAGTATAATTTTCAGAGCAAAATATTTTACTAGATGCAATATAATTGGGATTTTGCACACATCACTCTCTTGGTTGAAAGCAATCCAAATCCAAAGTTTGGACTGTAGCTGGAAGGCAGACTTGAGGATGTCTCATTACTCTCACTCAGGTCTTGTCTCACTTATCTAGTAAAGACCTACTAAATTGAATGCTCTGAGCACCCCCATTGACCACAGCACTTGTCACTTTTACAAGGTGCAAGGGAAGTTGATGGGAGTGTTTCTCCGTTGACTTCCTGCTGTGGGGCCACCCTAGAAAATTGTTGCAAAGTATGTCCACTCCAGCTATGCAATTCTCGTAACTGGAGTTGCATATCTTGCATTGATTTTCTCCACCAGTGTAGACCTTTAGATGATGGTTCTAGAAAGGGGGAGGAATGAAGGTAGGATGGAGACAGCTTCGCTAGCCTGATACTGAGTTAGAAGTCTGCTAATTTGCTTTTTGAGAGACTGAAGGTACTGTGAAATCCTTAATATTAGACTACTGTTGCTATGTAACTTCATGAAAATTAGTGGCTCTACTAAATTCATTTTTAAAGTCTGACTCTGCATAGGCTGTTTTTTTCTTTTTCTTTTTCTTTTAAAACAACCCTAAGGATTATTTAGTAGCAATAAACTTCCTCCAAAGGCCTCTTAATGCCAAATGTGCTTGCTACTGTTATTTCTGGGTCAGTATAGGAATCTTTTGTGACAGGCAATATTCCATTCTTGAATTTCAGTCCAGAGCTGAGGTGAAGTTCCTTTGGCTGTCTTCTTTCCTGGGTGTGTGGGTTTTGTTTTGTTTGTTTTGTTTTTTTGTTTTTGTCCGGGGGGGGGGGGCGGGGGGATTTTTTGTTTTTTGTGGGGTTTTTTGAGAAATCATTGGAAGGTAGATTTACTTCAGTTTTGGAAGCAAATTTTACCTAAGACAGAATGGAGAGATTCAGATGTCCCTGCTGAGATTTAACTACAGAATTTTAGTTTTACTACTTCCAATAAATTATCATTTTAAACCATTTAACCTACTAATCTGTCATAAATGTTGACTTTCAGCAAGATGTTCACATCCAACAATAGATTAAAAAATGTCAAATATCTTTCTAGTTCAACTTGCAGTTTATACAGAGAAATGTTCCTCTTTCAATATTTCCTGATTCTGAAACAAATAGCGTGATGTTTTTTTTTTCTGTAAAACACATGAACATGTATTGTGGATTTAAAATAGCTTCCAGACTCTTGCGTAAATCCTTTTTGAAGTAAATCCTATTTGGTCATTGTATAGTTTATCTCTGTTGAAGTATTGGATTGAGCAGAATCTGTCGCTTAGAAACATATTGTTCTTTCAGCATACCATGCAAATGAGGATTATGCTGATTTTTTCCAGGAGGAGAAAAGGCTGCCACAAAATTAAACCTAAAATCTCAGTAGGAATTTGAGAAAAGATTAACCCACCTATTCCTTTAAAGCAAAATGATCTGTATGCCTCAAGGACAAGTAATTTAACTGTTGACATGAACAAATCATTGTCAAAGTTTTAGTTATGTATACTTCCTGTAGGACTTCTATTGCATAAAGCCACGGTGTGTTTGTGGGAGATGGAAAACGAGGAAGGGTGTAACTTTTCCTGATTTCATGTGAATATTTATATAGGACTTCCAGGTTTACTGATTAACATTATATTCAGTTTGCTGCATTGTTCAATAACATGGTATTGCACAGGAATTGATGATTTAAGTAGGCTCTTCTAAAAATGTTTGATGGTAGACAATTCCAGTTTTGTACACTTAATCTTAGCCATAATATATGGTTTTCAAAAGTGAGTGCCTCAAGTTACGCATGTGTGTAGGCACGCTGACTTGCAAAGATTGCTGGGCTCCAAGCAATTCCCACTACAGTAAAAGGGAGCTGTCAGATACTCAGCACTGGCCAACTTACTTTCGAAAATATTGGCCAATGTCTAATCGAAAGTTTATCATAAAAGCCAAATATTTATCCATAGATCTGAGTTATTGTTTGCTGAGTTAGTAAGGTTTTAGCCATTGTTTATACCACCACTTTTTTTCTAGGTTTAACAAAAGGCCTAAAGATAACTTCAGCTGACCAGCCTATGATTGAAAAAGCTCAAGGAGAGAAAGTTACATTGCCCTGTACATTCACGCTTGCACAAGAAGATCAAGGCCCACTAGATATTGAATGGGTCTTAATACCAGCAGATAATCGAAAGAAGGAACAAACAGTGAGTAGAGACAACTTTTTAGAGAACTTTTAATTCTAACCACATGTTGAAGTTTTCTGCCCATGAGCACCTCTTGTTCTCTGAATTTTCTCTCTTTCAGGTCAGGAAACTTGTAATCTTGTATGTTTGTGAAGCATTGTGCACAAGGCTACAGGCTGAAACTCTCTAGTCGAGCACACTCTGGTCCAGCAACATCCATGGTCCAGCATAAGAACGATCATACTGGGTCAGATCAGAGGTCCATGATTTTAGTTAGCTGGACAGCCACTTATCATGGGTGTGGCCAAGTTTCCTGTGGTCCCATAAAGTTTGTTTTACAGCCATCAGTCTTGGCTCAGTGTTCTGTACTGTTATTTAGCTCTTATTTACCCCTAAATATCTTCTAGGACCCCAGTAAGCAGTGGAAGTGTTGGTAATTCTGCTAGAAAATATTGACCTCCTGTGATTTGGGCAAATTCTCTGGTTTAGCACTGGTCAGGTCTTGAGAGTGCCAGACTAGAAAATCCAACCTGTAGTAAACAATAAATGTCAGTGATGATAAACATAATTAAGATGTGGAAGAACAAGTGATTGCTCACTGCTGAGTTAATAGGTTGTAAAGAGAAAATAACTTCAGGATAATTTTTTTCACTTTTTCAGTTACTGTTGAAGACAATGTTAGTTGAACTAAACAAGTCAACTTATTTTAAACAGCTATTAATAGAGTTTTCCTGGTTGGGATTATTTTTACACATAAACAAATGTCTTCCAAAGAAATAGAACTATGGTTCATTTGAAATATTCAAATTGCTATCCAGATTTGTTTGAAAAAATATCTGTTTTCCCTCTTTCCTTTAGATTGTTATGTACTCTGTAGACAGGATTTATAATCATTATTATGAAGCTATGAATGGACGGGTACAGTTCACTGATCCTGATCCCCAAACTGGTGACGGCTCTATAAATATCCTGAATCTAAAGTCAACAGACACAGGCACATACCAGTGCAGAGTAAAGAAAGCTCCTGGAGTAGAAAGCCAAAAAATACAATTGACTGTACTTGGTAAGATAACTTGCTTTTTTTAAAGCCAAATTGTTATATGCCATATTATATCGACACTTAAAATGAGAGGTACTTGTGTAAGATGCAAGTCAGTATTAAATTATTAATTTAAGTGGACAAATTGATAAATAGTAGGGCTATCAATTAAAAAAGATTAATCACAAGATTTAAAACATTTATTTTGATGTTAAACAGTATTAGAATACCATTTATTCATATTTTTGAGTTTTCTGTGTTTTAAATATAAGGCCAGGGCTTGGGGATCTGGGTTTCAGTCCTGCTCTGGGCTCCAGCCCTTCATTGATGCCTTGTGCACCACCCACAGGTATGCAGTAATGGTGTTTCATTTTTTTAACACATTGTTTGCTTTCAGTTAATTGCAGTCGTTAACTATGATTGACAGCCCTATTATTTAGTGCTCAAAAATGAGAGGATAGATCCCCTTTTCCCCCAGTGGAATGGGGAGGAGTACAAAAATGAAGAAATAGTAACATTTCTTGAAAGTGGCTTAAAATTGGTTTGTCCTTTGTATGAAACATAAAAGTTAGAAAACATAGCCTGATGCCAAGATTTGTGCAGTAAAAAATTATTTACTTGCTAAGAATTAATGGACGCAATAATTGACTTTTAATTTAAATAATTCTTTATTTATTAGTAAAGCCAGCAAGGACTAAATGCTACATTGAAGGAGTACAGGAAACTGGAAGAGACCTTACCCTGAAATGTGTATCTCAGGAAGGCTCCCCACTCTTGTCCTATAGTTGGAGGAAAGTAACTGGCACAGAGGAACTTCCGGCAACATCATTATTGAGTAATGTTTACCCTTTACCATTTTAATCAATTTAAGATAGATAATAGACTTCCATGTTTTTATTTCAATTTGAAATGCTAAGCTTTTTTTATGCCTAGTCTTATTGTTTTAAGAGCCAGTATGTTGCAGATTGCCTCTGTTAGACGCATCCCTTACACTCTTGGCAAGGAAGTATTCTCAAGAAATAATTGGTATGGAGTACCAAGATTTAATGCTGAAATTAAATGCTATGGAATAAATTTCCATTTATTAAGAATAATAGTATTGTGTATGAGAGCTCTTTGCAGCTTGATGGATGTCTCATTTTTTCAAACTGATGTCAACTAAGACTTCAGTATTTAAATTTTTAAATAAAATTTGTTGTAATGGATTAATAATTTCTGGAAAATGTTAACCAAAGTTTCTTTAATATTTATAGATAAAGATACAGGTGAACTCTCTCTGAAAAATGCCTCTCAGGAATACTCTGGTACATATACTTGTGTGGCTGCAAACAGAGTTGGCACTGATGAATGTTTCGTTGTGCTAAATATCACTCCTCGTAAGTACTTGCTGTATAGTAATTGCCACAAAATCTTAGTGTTGGTGAATGAGTTAAATAAAGTGTTTCAATCCACTTTTAATTTTGTTATATTTTTGAATATGGAGCATTCTTTCAGCTCCAACAAACAAGTCAGCCTTTTGACCAGCATGAATAATTTTTTTTTTTTAATTTAAACATATGTATCAGTTCAGTAATAGGGAACATTGGTTTTTATTTTAAGGTGTGAAAGGAGAATTCTTTAGTTTATATAAATACAGGTTGCACCTCTAAAATCCAGGATTCTCTGGTCGTGCAATATCCATGGTCTGGCAAGACCATGGATGTTCCAGAATCAGTGTGTCCAATTGTGCTGCAGGGGGAAGGGGGCCTGGGAGCCAGTGCACATCTCTGCTGGGCAGGGGAGGGGCTAGGAGCTTCTGCATGGCTCAAGCTGCAGGGGGAGCCAAGAAGCCTTAGGGTGTGGGGTACCAGGAGGGGGGCCGGCAGCATAGGGCCTGAAATGACCTCCCCTGGTCCAGAAAATTCCCTCATCCGGGACCAGTCAGGTCCCATGGGTGCCGGACCAGGAAGGTCTAATCTGTACTATAATACTAGCCTTTAACTGAAATCTCTGTTAATCTATTCTAGCTATGAATACAGCTGGCACAATTGCTGGGGCAGTTATTGGAACTCTTCTGGGTCTCTTTTTACTGGCTTTTCTCATCTTCTGTTGCTGTAAGAAACGTAGAGAGAAAAAATATGAAAAAGAAGTGCATCATGATATTAGGTAATGACCCACTGTCTTTACCCTTTGAGCAGTAATATCTGAAACTGGAAAATAACTTTATAATTTTTTCATGGGTAATATATACATTCTGGCTGATTAGAATTCTGTTTTGACCTAAGCCAATATATTAAGCCATTATGACAACTTACCGTATAATTTTATACTCTTAATGAATATCTATTAATATGCCCATATATTCTATTTTCTGATCAGTTTCAAAATGTGGTGTTCAGTTAAAAATAGATTCTGAAAGTGATAAATATTTTGAAACATACTTTTGTTTAAGAGTAATGAACAGTATCGCTGTTTTTTGCTACTTTTATTTTTGGAATAACCCCTTCCCCAGAAATTTTACAAATCCCTCAAGACACGAATAAATTCTTGGTAGAAACAATTTTTATTTTTTAACTGTTTTCAGAGAGGATGTTCCTCCCCAAAGAGTCGAACTTCAACAGCCCGCAGCTACATAGGCAGCAATCATTCTTCTCTGGGTTCAATGTCTCCCTCCAATATGGAAGGATATACCAAGACTCCGTATAATCAAGTACCAAGTGAAGACTTTGAACATCCTTCTGGTCAAAATCTAAACTTTCCACCATCAAAGGTAGCTGCACCTAATCTAAGTAGAATGGGAGCGGTCCCTGTGATGATTCCAGCACAAAGCAAGGATGGGTCCATAGTATAGAACGGTGTTAATTTATACTTCTTTAAAATTCTTCACCAAGAATTGTGGGGGAAGGGGACCTTTTTCCAACTTACATTTTAAAAAGTGCACAAAATTGCCATTGAAGAAAATGAAAGAGTTAGTTTGAACAGCCATCACTTTTGCTAATTAATTTTGAATTATTATAGTGTGTTAATTAAATGCTTCAGCAAATTCACTTACGTTCCTAATAAAAACAGTGGAGGTATTTGGATTTTAGATAGGTTGCTGAAGAAACTCTATCAGCTAGATGTGGCATTATGAATATAAAATAACACTATATTTTTAGGAGTGAAAAGACATTTCGGCTGTATTTCATGAAGTTAGAATTCCAGCGATTCCACCCTCCAAATTTGAAATGACTTAAATCTTTTGAGTCCTTTGACCCATTCTGTGATAATGGCCACAGTGTTTGAAGTACTTGAATTATCTAAATATTTTACTGAAAGTCTATGGAAATCTTTAACTTTCGTAATGTGCTTTTAGAGCATCTTCTGAATTGCTGAGAACTCATATTTCATTGGCTACCAGTTGCAGTTAATGGAATGCAGTCAATTAATAAACTTGATTTTCAGATTAAATGTAACAAGCAGAAATGCTACAGGGGAATTTGCAAACTTTTTGATACTCCAACTGTAAGGGCTTGTCTAGACTGCATTCCTCTCTGGAAAGAGGAATGCAAATGAAGCAGATCGAAAATACAAATGAAGCACGGGTTTACAAATCTCGCGTTTCATTTGCATAATCACATCTAAGCGCTTTTTCGAAAGGGTTTTTCAAAAAAAAAAAAAAAAAGCCCCGCAGTCTAGACGGGGTTCTTTCAAGAAAAACCCCTTTTTCGAAAAGAACCCGTACATCTCTTTTTCAGGAGTACAGGTTCTTCTCAAAAAAGGATTTTTTTTCAAAAAGAACCCCGTCTAGACTGCGGGGTTTTGGGGGGGGGGGGGGGGGAGTTCTGAAAAACCTTTTTTGAAAAAGCACTTGGATGCGATTATGCAAATGAAGCGCAAGATTTGTAAATCCATGCTTCATTTAAATTTTCTATCTGCTTCATTTGCATTCCTCTATCAAGAGAGGAATGCAGTCTAGACATAGCGTAAGAGAACAACATTTTATTATATTCATGCGAAGGAACCCCAAACTGTTCACTGGTATTAAAGAGGCATGATCAAGTTTATACCAGCTTGTTTATAGAACCTAGTCTTCCAAAACCTCAGATGAACTGTTTTCCCATGAAGAATGAATCTTTGTGTGATAGATATTGATCTGTCATGCTTTTAGATTTTCAGAACCTTACTTTAGATTTCCAAATCCATATTTTGATTCCAAGGAGGTAAGCACCTAAAAGCTCCACCTGGATTTAATGGGAAATGTTGAGTGCTGACCCCTTGATAAAATCTGGCCACTTACTTTGGAAATTTATTTTTGAAAATCTTGATCCAAGTGTATATTTACACAGTACAGCATTAGTCTGCTGTTCTAGAACATTGTGTGTAATATTTTTTGTATAAGAAATTTGTAGAAGGGATAAAAACTTAGTTCTTAATATCCCCTTGAAATGCAAACCAATCTTAAATAATTTCTCTTCATGTATTGTTGTTATCCAGAAATGTAGATAGAACTAAAATTGATTTTGTTGAATTTTTTAAAAAATCTTTCAAAATTTACAAACTTTTTTTTAAAAAAAAGCTTGAGTGCTTTCTGTACTAGTTTGACTTATAAGATATCAATAGTACTTTTAATAAGTATTGGGTTGTTATGGATAGTGTTTTTGAGTTTTGCATCAGCTTGAGTTCTTTGTGAAAGTGATTTTTTTTCAGAACAAATAATTTTATAAATTTTAAATGTCAGTAGTAGATATTAAACTGCCAAGTATTTTTTCAAACAGAAAAGGTAGAGTGCAACATTGATCATATTATAAGGTAAATGTCTGAACTGCCTGTGTGAAAGATACAATGTATATTATCTGTATGATGATGGTGCGAGACAAGTCTTTCTCAAGAGGTTAGGGAAACTTTAAGCTATATTGTCTTCTCTATAGGTGACTAGGTTTGTGAGATTATTCAGCTTGTTCTTGGATGTTTGTCTTAGTTGTAGGTATGTACAGAATTTTTTATCTGAATTATTATGTAGAGTATAAACCCTTTTCAATCTGAATTTAGACAATGAAGTAGATATTATTAGATGTGTACACAACTTGCCACATTTTGGGACTTTTTTAGATTGTAATCTGATGCTGTTAGAATGAAAGTACTTTTATCTTTCATCTGTGCCTTTCCAATGAACTTTTATGCCTGATTGTAACTTAAGTTTTTAAAAGATATTTCTGGTGCCTGAATTGCTTTTTTTTTGAAAGGTGCTTCTTAAATATGAAGGTACAGACTTTAAAACACAGCACTGTGACCTGATGTTGTCTTACATGCTTTTTTTATATTTGTACTTCTTCCTGACAATATTTTGGATGTGACTTAAGTAACTGCATAATGTTTTGTATTTCAAACTGCTTCAGTTTTGTTTCAACGTCTCTTTTTACAAGTTGATAAATGTTATGTTCCTGAACTCTAGTATCAGATTGGATGATTTAGGTCTCTTTATATGTGAAAAAAATGCATCTTTGTAGTCATTTTCCAGATACATGAATAAAATAAATGCTTAATTTTAAAGAATGTTTGAAAGAGCAGAGAAGGAAGACAATCCCTTCCCATATCCAGTTGTGAACGCGGACTGTTTAAATTGAGGGAGACTGCCAGGGTTGAATGATATATTGATACTTTAGGGATAGGTAAAATATTTTGTGTAAGGTGTTTATTTTTAAAATGCTATTATCTTGATCTTGAAAACTGATCTGCTATGCAAAACAGGAGGTGAAGCACAAATATAAAAGCCAGAAGCAGGTCTGGGCAACTATCTAATAGTCTGAAGTGCTTGATAAATCCATCTGTGGACGTGTATGTGAGATGGGTACTTACTGGATTGTCCAGTACTCCTGTCTGGACAATCCAGGAAAGATACCGAAGAACATAAATATATTAAACTAAAGTAGACATAGCTGGATTAATGCATATTTAATGCCCTGTAATCTCACAAGAAAGGAATAAGTGATAGAGAGGAAAGGACAGTATGATGTGCCCTGCCCTCAAAATATAGTTTTTAGGGCTTCCCATCTTGACAATGTCTGTTTATGAAATTACACGGAAAATAACAGGAACTGACATACATCTCTGAAATACATAGAATTTACCAACTTGGGATAGACTTTGCCTCAACTACTTATCATCCACACCTATTGAATGGACAAAACATTATTATGAAGGCCACTTTATTTCTAATATAGATCTGATTAATAGCACAAAATAAATATTTTAGTAAATTATTTTTCCTTTAAATTTGAGGCTAAAGCAGATATCAGATTAATAATGTATTGTCTATTTAGAAAGGGAATTGATGGGACTAAATATCTTGTCCCAGTACTCTTTCCTTGCCCCTTTAGAGTGTTGTTACAGATAAGGCTTCTAAGGAAAACTCTTGTAGAAAGTAAGGACAAGCTAGTTCATCAATTAAGACACCATCCTCAATGCCTCATTCTCACAGTTGTATAGTGAAGGTAAATACTTTTGTAAATATTACATCTAAATAAACTGAAGAAGTAATAATTAGTTAGTTCAATTACTGAAAAGTTACTTTTCCATTGTCAATGTGGTATACTCTGATTTTCGTTTGGGGTGAATAAAGTGATAGTTTTATGTAATTTGAAAAAAAAAAAAAAAAAGAAAACCACTACATTAGGTGAGATCACAAACTTCCTTTTAGTAAAATTTCTGAAACAGATATTTAAAGATGTTTAAATTCTCGTAAGTACATTTTTAAAGTGTGTAGTGTGTTAAAAATGCCTTGTTCCAGTTCAGCAAAATAAATACCCATCATATGCTTGTGGATCCCATTGACTGTGGTATTTTGCCTGTTCAAAAATGTACAAAAGTACACGTTAAATTTTGTGTAGTGTATTGTTACATGTCAGATTAAATATCTGCATATCTCTTGTTTAGTAACAATACAGCTAAGTGTTAAAGGTGTATTTAAAATAGCTGTCTGAAAATCAGCGCTTTCCTCCAATAACCATAGCCAACAATTTTTATGGCAGACTTTTGTTCTTTGTACTCTTGCCATGGAGGAGAAAAGTCCATATGAGGCTCATTATATCACTTAAACCCTACTTAAGCATTTCAGTGAGTGTTTATAGGGCCTTTAGGCTTCTCAGTGTTGGGGTACATTTCAACTTAATTATACTAAAGCAATACTACCTATTGGAGTGTCTGCAACTGGAAAAAGGTATTCAGTACTTCACGTGCACAAAGCATAGTATATGATATTGGTATGACTTTCAGCATAAGGTTTCATATTTTAAATTTTAACTATTTAAAATAGAAGCATTGAAATTTGTAGGAGTCAATTTGTGTAAAAAAAAAAAAAAAAAAAGCTGTAGTTTCATGAGACTTGTGTCCTTTTGAAATAAATCTGTTAGAGAAAACAGTAGTCTGTCTTTATTCTAAAGCAGAGCTTTTTTGTGTCTTTAGTTTTCTCTTCCTCTTGTGTTGTTTTAAGTGTACTAATAAACATGACTGTCCCTACCGGGCTTGTGCTTATCTTGCTCCTTATCTTGTTCTTTCTTATTCCTTCTTTTGTTACCTCTTTCAAATTGAATGAAAAATATTTGTTAAAACTGATGGGATATTTTAAACTTTTCTATGGATCCAGGCATGCACCTCTAAATTCTGTAACTTGATTACTCACTACCGTGTAGATCAGGGGCTCTCAAACTTCATTACACCACAACCCCCTTCTGATGACAAAAATTACAACATAACCCCAAAAGGGCAGACTGGCTCCTGAACCCACTACCTAGTAGGAGAACAAAGCCCAAGGGCTTCAGCGTCAGGCAAGGGGACCTGTAAGCTAGCCTTGCAGCTCAGGATTATAGCTCTTGGGCTTCAGCCCAGGGGGTTGGGTTGGGCTTTGGCTTTGGCAACTCTCAGCCAGCCCTGGTGACCCCATTAAAATGGGGTCCTGACCCACAGTTGGAGAATTACTGATACAGATTATAGCTTACATTGATTTTTTAAATTAGATGATCTGTTTTTCCATTTCAGGAATAAAGTATTTGAATATACAGTTATTTCCTCAGGAACTTCATCATTATTATTGTAGATGTTCAAGTGAGTGCTATGCTGTTCTATGTTGTTTCTCCTTGATTAGCTAGTCAAAACACGTTGGCTTTGTCTACACTGCAAGGTTTTTGCACAAGAAGCCTTTTGCGGAAGAGTTCTTGCGCAAAAACTTCTTGCGCAAAAGCGCGTCCAGACCTCAAAGCGCATCACAAAAACAATGTGCTTTTGCGCGAAAGAGCGTCCACACTGCATGGACACTCTTGCACAAGAAAGCTCTGGTGGCCATTCTGTGAACGGCAATCAGAGCACCTGTGCTTTTTCTGATAGGGGTTTCTTGCTCAAAAACTCCTCTGGAGCGTCCACACCTGCCTTTTGCGCAAGAGCTTTAGCGCAAAAAGGAGTTATTCTTCATGGGGAGAGGAATAATTTTACCGGCAAAAGCCCTCTGTTCTGTCGATTTACGTGCACAAAAATGCGCTTGAGGTGTGGACACTCTGCCGGGTTTTGCGCAAAAATGGCCGTTTTTACACAAAAACCTTGTTGTGTAGACATAGCTGTTCTGTACAACAAGATTTCCTGCAGGTTGAAGTAAGCACTTCAGGTTACTTACATTCACAAGATAAATTTGGTCTGTAGCCTGTAAATGTGGCAAATTCTTAGTGTATATGTGCAGTATTTTTAGTGGTGTTCAATTCCTCAGATTTTAATTTAAAATGTCGTTGTTTTCTGTACATTTATTTGTTAAATTTCTCTAATTAAAAATTGTCTGCTGTATGCATATGAACACTGGATAAATATTTATAAGCATGAATACCACTAAAGGCTTAAGGAAATAACGTACATAACACAACTGATTTTTTTACAATATAAAAACACTCTGAAAAAGATACATATTTACATACGTTAATGCATATCTAATAAATGTGTACAGTGAGAAGCACATTTTGAACTTGTTTCAGTATGTATGATTAATAGTTCATCAATGGAAATTACAGGTTTTTTTATTAGCATTCTCACATCTTAATGAGTAACTTTTTCCCCTATATAGCTGTCTTTTGCTATTCCTCTGTACTGAAAGAGTATTGTTTTAACATAGGCTGGGAATTAAAGTAAGCTGTAAATTTAAGGTAGAATGCAAGGAAACTAAGAAATCCAGCATTTTGAAAGGAAACTAAGAAATCAGAATTTTGAATCTTAAGTTTCAGTTAAAAAAAAAAACTGATCTATTAAAATGTTCATAAACAGTTTGGACAGTATATCCCTTACCAAATGTCATGATCCATCTCCAAAATGACCCAGTTATGGGATGAGGAATATCTCTGGAAAAAGTAATGCCTGAAAGGAGGAGCCATCAGAAAAAATGTTCAATGAGATTAACAATTCTAGAATACTTATCCTGTCATGTAAATTAAAGATTGCTGATACTTATTTAACAATTTGAATTAAAGGGTTTCCCCTCAATGGCTGAACCTAGTATGAAGTGAGGTGTTTTCTTCTGACCAGCTGCATTTCTTTCACTCTGGATGGTGTTATCAACAATTAATCTTCTGCCTCAACTCCGGGACACCTTGTAGTTCTTCATAAAGCAAGCAGCCATTCGGACAAGCAGAGAGCACAGTTACGGCAGTGCCCACATTTCTTCAGTGGCAATTGTAATATCTAGTTTTGCTTTTCCTTGAGACATGGAAGGCAGACTAAACTTGAGTCTGTTGTACTATCTCAGAATAGTCTTGAAATTTCTGAATACCCTTGTCTCTGAGATCCCTTGCTTCTGAGTTTTGGTGATTAATACGCCCTCCACCTGAGTCCTTAGAACAGGGTTTGGCAATAACACAAGTGGTTCACCAGGGTTAGGCCCTGTTAGGCTGCCGTTGCTATATAAACCTATACCTCTGCAGGTACCAGCGATTGCAGCTCCCATTGGCCATGAATTGCAGATCTTGGCCAGTAAGAATGTCTGGAAGTGGTGCAAATCAGGACACAGCTTTCTACAGCTCAGATTGGATGCAAAATGCCATTCCTGGCCAATGGGAGATGGGATTGCCTGTGCTTGCAGCCATGCAGGTAAATTTTCCAAATTTTGTTTAAAGTACATAACACTTTTGGTACCATAAATTAAATCAAAATTGTCATAGGTAGGGATGTAATATTTTGATTTATTGGCTAATCGAATAGTTGATGCAATTTGCATTGACTATTTGATTAATCGATAAGGGTTCCTCCACCTTTGAAGACGAAAGCGCTGCGGGGAGCGTGGGGTCAGCGGAGGACTCAAGCAGTCCCCCCCCGGCCCCGTACTCTCTGTGGTGTTTCAAAGTGGCAACGCTGCATGGAGCCCAGGGTCAGCGGGGAAGTCCCCAGCTGAGCTGGGGCTCCATGTGGTGGTGCTGCTTTGAAACGCTGCATGCAGCCTGGGACCAGCTGGAGACTCCTAGATGGCCCCGGGCTGCATGCGGTATTTCAAAGTGGCAGCGTTGCATGGAGTCGGAGCACTGCCGCTTTGAAGCCCCCCTCCCCCCCTCCTCTTGCTGCCTCTTTCTGATAGAGGGGGGGGGGAAGGAGAAGCGACTAGTCATTCACATCCCTAGTCACAAGCTCTACTAAAACAGATGGAAGATTCCCTAGCAAAAACACCAACAACATTCTCACAAACTAATTCTTTGTGCAGAAACCTGCCTAAATAGAGAAGATTTTTCTGGACACCTTCATTTAACTCCACCAACCTGAGCGTGAAATAAGTTTTGTGACAAAATGCCTGCTTCCAGCATTGTATGGACAAATCTAGAGAGTGCCATCTCTAGTTACCAGTTACGTTGGAGTGAAAAACTAAGAGGTGATCAGAGGGCCTAAACTGTATAATATTTTATGAATCTCTAACCAACAATGTTAAATATTCAATGTTCTTGAAATTCAGTGACAGCAACCATTAGCTGGGCTTGAATGTTCTACAGAACAGACTTAATCTCAAGGTTGGATGCATATAAACAAAGTAATTATCTTCATTGCAAATTGTTAAGAAATGCGTAGAACAGTTTCAGAACAGTAGTGATTCTACTAAACTTGCATGAAGTCAAGGCCAATATGGGGACTTTTTTAATCTGCAAAGTGTATTAGTTGTATTTCTATCAGCATGGTAGCCGCTTTCCTAAATGACATTGCTTATGGCAACAGAAGCAGTTTTCTATGAGCATAACTATGTCTATACTGTGCTTTCTGTTGGAATAGATTTGTCAGCCAGAAGTGTGTGCGTGTCTTTTTTCACATCCAGGACCAACATAGCTATACTGCCAATACACTACAGAGTAGAACTGGCCGGATACTTATCCCTGATCTTCATTTCCACTATACAAATTGCTAGCACCTGAGAAAATGAAGTGGGTTACTGCCACTAATTTCACTAAAATATACTTGCTAGTCAAAACTGGTGAATAAATACCAGGACTCATTACAAAGTATTCACTTGTCAAACTATAATTTTATTTTTATCTCCTCTCCCATTACTGTAGTTTCAATTTAATATCAGTCTAGCTTAGGTGGGAATTGAGCAACTTAACACATTATACAAGATGAGGCTAGTAACTAAACTGAATTTTGACTTTTAAACAAGATGACATCTGTGGGACACAGCTGGTGGTTTATGGAATACTGTCAAAAGCTTATATTGTGGCTGACAGTACTACATTTTATGAGAGTAAATACGATGCCCTGGCCCATCACTTGTAATCCCATGACTGCTGAAAGCAGAAATATTTCTTCCAAAGTGTAAAATAACCCGGTAATATGATGCAAAGGCTTTGTTTTAACATATATTAATATTTATGTTGTTCGTGCATTCACAACAGTTTTCCTTTAAAAAAATAAAAGGCATCAGTCTCAGATGAACCACTTTGAATATAAAACAGCCATAGTGAAATCACCCATTTTAAATGTTAAAGCAAAAAGGGAGTTTTTAGTGAACCACAGCCCCTCTTTAATTCTTTCCTTGACCTCATCATACTCCTCCACTGGTTATGCATTGTAAGCCTGTAATTTAAATGCACCAGAATATGGCCACTTTTGAATTGATGCCTCTGTTGGTCAAGTGACTATTGCAAAATGTGCTTTATCCATCCGCAGATCAAGTTTGGGAAAATAGCAACAGTATGTATTGATACATCAGGCTGTCTCAAAACTAGGATAAAAAGAGAATATATTTAATGTATGTTAGTAATATTTAAAGATAACCTGCAAAGAGGTGTAGTCAAGGAAATTGGACTTGTTTGAGAAGATGGGCAATGTAGAAGACTGTTGGGTGGTCGGGCAAAAGGAAGAAGATAAATTAAACAGGCATCCTCTAGTGCCAAATATATTCCCAACCCAGCACACCTGACTGGTAAATCATGGTCCATTATGAGTGGCAGCACCCTATTTCCCTTCGTACTCAGCCACAACCTTTTGCAAAACAATTTTGCATCTCCCATATCCCCGCTGAAGGGATGTTATTTCATTATGTGGTTTGTGTGTGTGAGCTATTATTTACATAGTACTAGAGACATATATGGTGCTTTATAAACAATGTCAGGGTCCTGTCTTTAGTATTATCTCAAAATATTAACCGGTCATGTGACCTCTGTGCTTGCCAGCATTAGTCATTTGTGTTCTAGAATAATTAACTCCCCTCCCATTTAAGGACACAAATAGACCACATCAGATTTATAATAAAACTGAATTTTAAAAACCCGATTTGTGAAAATAATTTAGTTAATTTTATTTTTAATCTAGTGTACTTTGTTTCACATGTACTAAATACTACAATATCTGGTTCGGATCGTATTTGTGGGAAGCTTTAGACTGTATGACTTTAAGATGTCAGTATATTAATTTGTGCACCTGTACCTTTATGTTTTTGTAATTGAGTGCATTTTATAAAATCTAAATCTAAATGTTTAGACAAATTGTACTTGATTGTTTTCTAAAGGGACGCTGTCCGTTTTTTAAATGAGGCAAAAATGACTTTCTAGCTGAGAATGCATTAAATAAAGTAGTTAGTCTTTTCAATTGTTTTAAAAGGTTAATAAATTAGCAGAAGTGTTTAAAATGGCCATTCAGTTATTAGCATCCAGTTGGGTTAGTAAGTTGCTTATGATAATAGCTTATAACCATTTACAATACCTTCTACTGATGTACCTATAATCTGTAATATATACTGCTCACGTCTCTAAAAACTTTATAACTTCTAATCATTTACACACAGAACCTTAATATAAATTTGACCAATTTTTTTATAATGTGGACTGGGTTTGTTTTTATTTGTATTCATCTGATATTTTTAAAAGCTTTTCTCAGGAAGGAATTAATGAGTGTTGAATTACCTGCTTCTGGTTTCCTACATTTATAGACAGTCTCACTGATTTCACTTTCTACTAAGGCACTAGTGTTTGCCTGCTCAGTTGACTGGATATACTGAGAGACACATTTAGCAAATTGAACCATTTTTTTTCCTTCTACAAACTTATTTCAGTTAAGCCAGTCATGTTACCTAAACTATAGTATGTATGCAGTGTAGTTGTAGCTGTGTTGGTCTCTGTAGTGGCAATATATTTTTATTAGACCGCCTTTGCTTGATGAGAGAGACCTACTTTCCAGCCACACAGAGCTCTTCTTTATGTCTGGTGTAATGTAAGAGTTGCTAACAGCGGTGATCCTTTGCCATGAGGTCTCTGTATTACAGCCTGACCCTATAGAATGGGGAAGACAACTCTAACCAGATCCGAAGGAGAGCTGTATGATTCTAAAGTTTCTCTCTCACCAATGGAAGTTAGTCCAATAAAAGAAATTCCTTCACTCACTATGTTTCTTTGGCATGAATGGCATGCTGGAACTTTGCTCTGGTCCAGATTTTAGAGGTTGAACTTGTAGAATAAATAAGGCTAATTTATGATCTCCAAAATACTACTTGTATGTGCCTGTGACTGTATGTATAGATAACTTAGATGGAAGCAAAAAATGTTGCAACCTATTTACAAACTATTTAAAATGTTCTGCTATTACAAATATTCATTTCACATGGTATTTAATGACCATTCTAATTTATATTATTTATACTTTGTTTAAAGGGACATGACTTGAAAATTATGGTTCTAGCTGAAAATGCCATTCATGCTATAGAAACACAGTGAGTGAAGGAATTTATTTTATTGGACTCACATCCTTCGATGAGAAAGAAAAAGACCACAGATATTGCTGGACCAGAGAGCCCTGGCTGGCCAGATTCAGGGGCTGGGCTGGTGGTGGGGGGCGCAGCCCTGTCTGGGAGCACAGCCTCAGCCAGCAGGGACTGGCATCACAGGACTGGCATAGCAGAGGGTCTCCTTCCTTAATAACTTCCTAATTCACAATTTCCTGCAGACAGCTCCCCCTCCCCCAAAATAAAACAAACATTAGTCAAAACATGTAAAAAGACTAGAGACATTGTGAAAATGCTACAATCCCAAATAATCCTGCTCTTCCTCCAATTGCCCCCCTGCAAAAACAAAAAAAAACAAAAACAAACCAAAAAAAACCCTCTAACATGTTAAAACATCACAGTGCTTGACATTGAAACATGCTGATGTGAAATATGGTTTGGTAAGAGAATATTGGATGCCCTCTTGTGGCCAGTGATTTCTGATTCTCTTAATCCTTTTCTAAACACTGTCTAACCTATGCCCACTAACGGAAACATGTTCTACGCTATCTTATGACTTACTATGATATCATTAATTCATAGTAAATCATATTAAATGTTGTTCTATTCACTATAGTAAAACTAAAAGATCTTAGCCTAAATTCTTGGATTCCTTCAGATTATATAACCTATTACAAATTGTAACCCTGGGAAACAAAACAGAAAAAATAGAATAAAAATTCTTTTGCAATTCATATCAATTGGAACAGCAGTCATTTGAACTTTCTGCACAAACTCTGGAGGGAAAGCTGTATTATATAAAGATAAATTAGAGGAAATGTAGAGTCTGGTATTTAAACTTCCTCTTTTGATCACGTTTAATTATGAAAACTATTTAAAGTTATGAAGTCCATGGGCAGGTATGCACAATCCTATTACATAAAATATTAGGGAGTATAAATTAAGAAATTTCAGTTGAAAAATAATTTTGAAAAGCACATAGTAGCTGACTGTAGTGATATAAATGTAGGTACAGCTCTTGTTAATATTAAATCTGAATTTAACTAAAACTTCATTAACTATAAAACCACATTTACACTACAGCGGGGATTGACATTGAGATCAATATGCTAGCAGTCGATTTAGTGGGTCGAGTGGAGACCTGCCAGTTTGACCACAGATCTCTCTGCAATACTCTATTCCCATTGACTTACCTTACTTTCTAATTGGGGGAGTTTCTCCCATTGGCCCCCTGAAGTATAGGCCCCGTTGGTAACTCAATTTAAGGTACATCGCCTCCAAGTTTGTTATTCATGTCGCTGGGGTTGCATACCTTAGATCAGCTTTCTGCGGTAGTACATGTGTATGCTAGGAGAGTTGCTTTACACATTTATATAGAAGAAATGTACTGCACTAAGATATTGAATGTCAGTTGTCCTCAGTGAGTCGAGCCATCTAAGGTCCATGGAAACAATGGTTCACTGCTCTTCCAGGAGAGAGAGAAATTCCTGAGACAGGCCTTAATTTATTGGATGATATGGTTGTAATTAGGAAAATGAAAGTATATATATTTTTTATTGTGAGAGTAGAGTCTGATCATGCCAGATCTCTCACTCAGCTTGAGAGACATCAAGGCTGCACATTTTCAACATTTTTTTAGATGAGAGGATGAAGCTGTCTAGTTAGCTGAGAAACTGACAAAAGAATAGATTTCACTTAGTTAATTAGTAAATTTTAAAGTTAGCTGTCAGAGTAAATTCATTTCGTTGTGTTTTTTATATGTGCAGGCCTTGTGTTGATCAGGACTGAATACCTATGTAATATATACATCAAAGAATTTTTAGCATGTTTAAACTTTTTAAATGAACATAAGAACATAAGAACGGCCGTACCGGGTCAGACCAAAGGTCCATCTAGCCCAGTATCCTGTCTGCCGACAGTGGCCAGCACCAGGTGCCCCAGAGGGGGTGGACCGAAGACAATGATCAAGCGCTTTGTCTCCTGCCATCCCTCTCCAGCCTCTGTCAAACAGAGGCCAAGGACACCATTTTATCCCCTGGCTAATAGCCTTTTATGGACCTAACCTCCATGAAATTATCTAGCTTCTCTTTAAACTCTGTTATAGTCCTAGCCTTCACAGCCTCCTCTGGCAAGGAGTTCCACATGCTGACTACACGCTGTGTGAAGAAGAACTTTCTTTTATTAGTTTTAAACCTGCTACCCATTAATTTCATTTGGTGTCCTCTAGTTCTTCTATTTAGGGAACTAATAAATAACTTTTCTTTATCGGCCCTCTCCATACCACTCATGATTTTATACACCTCTATCATATCCCCCTCAGTCTCCTCTTTTCTAAACTGAAAAGTCCCAGTCGCTTTAACCTCTCCTCATATGGGACCCGTTCCAAACCCCTAATCAATTTAGTTGCCCTTTTCTGAACCCTTTCCAAGGCCAAAATATCTTTTTTGAGGTGAGGAGACCACATCTGTACACAGTATTCAAGATGTGGGCGTACCATAGTTTTATACAGGGGCAGTAAGATATTCCGGGTCTTATTTTCTATCCCTTTCTTAATAATACCTAGCATCCTATTTGCCTTTTTGACCGCCGCTGCACACTGTGTGGAAGTTTTCAGAGAACTGTCCACGATAACTCCAAGATCTCTTTCCTGATTTGTCGTAGCCAAATTAGCCCCCATCATACTGTACGTATAGTTGGGGTTATTTTTCCCAATGTGCATTACTTTACACTTATCCACATTAAATTTCATTTGCCATTTTGTTGCCCAATCACTCAGTTTGGTGAGATCTTCTTGGAGTCCCTTACAGTCTGCTTCTGTCTTGACTATCCTAAACAGTTTGGTATCATCCGCAAACTTTACCACCTCACTGCTTACCCCTTTCTCCAGATCATTTATGAATAAGTTGAACAGGATTGGTCCTAGGACTGACCCTTGGGGGACACCACTAGTTACCCCTCTCCACTCTGAAAATTTACCATTTATTCCTACCCTTTGTTTCCTGTCTTTTAACCAGTTCTCAATCCAAGAAAGGACCTTCCCTCTTATCCCATGGCCATGTAATTTACACAAGAGCCTTTGGTGAGGGACCTTGTCAAAGGCTTTCTGGAAATCTAAGTATACTATATCTACTGGATCCCCCTTGTCCGCATGTTTGTTAACCCCTTCAAAGAACTCTAATAGATTAGTAAGACAGGATTTCCCTTTACAAAACCCATGTTGACTTTTGTCCAACAAATTATGTTCTTCTACATGCTTCACAATTTTATTCTTTACTATTGTTTCGACTAATTTGCCCGGTACTGAAGTTAGACTTACCGGTCTGTAATTGTCCGGATCGCCTCTAGAGCCCTTTTTAAATATTGGTGTCACGTTGGCTACCTTCCAGTCATGAAATGTACACATCAGTAAAAGGCATGGAAATGCTCTTTCTAGCAGGTGTTCATTGTTAATTCCACTAGAGTTTTTTGCTGCTAGAATCAAGTGGAAAAAACTTATGCCCTTTCAAAACTTAGTGGCTGGCTGAATTTCCATTATTCCCCTGTGTCTGGTTGGACTAGGAATTGTCAGCACACTTGAACAGAGATAAAGTGAAACTTACTGATGATGAAAGTATCCTATATCTTAGGGAAGCCATTTTAATAGATACATTGCTTTCCAATCCTTCAGTTTGTTGTGCATATGGGAGATTGCTGCACTGCATGGAACCTCAGTTAAGTCAATGGGGTTCTGCATAGGCACAGCACAGTGTCATATTCTGAAATTCCACCTCATATGCAATATCTGATCAATAAAGAACTAGATTTTTATCAGCATGAATGCTGGTTTAGATTTGTAGAAATTAAGGTAAGAAGGGACTATCTAGTCTGACCTGTACATAACAGGGCATTACATTTTATGCAGTTACCCTTGTTTTGAGCCCAATAACTTGTTTAACAAAAACATAAATTTGTTTGGCTGAACATATCTGGCAGAAAAACATCCAGTCTTGATTCGAAGACATCAAGAAACAGAGACTCCAAAACCTCTCTTACTAGTTTGTTCCAATGGCTAATCACCCTCTCTGGGTTTTTTTAAGTGCCTATTTTCTAGTTTTGAATTTGTCTGGCTTCAGTTTCCAACCACTGGTTCTCACTATGCCTTTCTAGATTAAAGAACCCTTTATTACTTGATATTTTTTTCCCCATGAAGGTACTTAGACACTGGAATCAAGTCACCTCTTGGTACTCTTTTTGATAAACTGAAGAGATTGAGCTCCTTAAATCTCTCAGTGTAAGGCATTTTCTCCAGGCCTCAAATAATGTTTCTCTTTTCTGTGCTCTCTCAATTTCTTCAGTAAAGTTCTGCACAGTTGAACTGGATGCGATATTCCATTATCAATTCCCCTAGTGCAGCAAACAGAGGTAAAATTTCCTTCTTACTCTCCTCCTCATTACTCCCATGTTTATCTCTCTCAGGATTTCCTTAGCCCTTTTTGCCATCGCATCTCAAAGGGAGTTCAAGTCCAGTAACTTATCTACTCTACACCCTAAATCCTTTTCAGAATCTCTGCTTTTCACAATACAGTTTACCTTTCTTGTAGAAGTGGCCTGCATTCCTTTTTTCCACATATTTTTGCATTTAGCTATATTAAAGTACATTCTGTTTGAATGGGCCCAGTTTACCAAGTGACCAGATTGCACTGTATGACTACCCCGTCCTTGTTATTTACCACTCTGCCTATCTTTGTCCCCTCTGCCCCTCCTCCCCCCCACAAGTCTTATTAGCCATGATTTTTCTTATATATTTCAGAATACTGGCAAATATGTTGACTAGTATCAGGCTCACTGCCAAGTCCTGCAGAATCCCATTAGAAACATCTCCATTTGATCATGATTTCCCATTGATTACTACATTTTGAGATCTGTCAGGTTTTAGTTCATTTAATATGTGCTTTAATGTTGTATAGTGCTAATTTTTAAATCAATGTCATACAATACTAAGTCAAAGTATTGTATCCTACACAGTTATCTTTTGTCAGCCAACCTAGTAATCTCACTAAAGAATGAAATCAGGATTGTTTGACTGACTCTTTTCATAAAACTATATCAGTCAGCGTTAATTATATTCCTATTCATTAGTTCTTTATCAGTTGAATCCTGTATCAGCATTTCCATTATTTTGCCCGGGATTGATGTCAGGCTACCTGGCCTATACATCAATACAATATTAGCACACTTCTGGTATTCCAATATTTAATAAAAATTAGCCTCGTAGACCAGAGATCTCCTCAGCCAATTCACTTAGGATTCTTTGTGGAAATTGTTCAGGTCTGCTGATTCAAAAAGTTTATCCCTACTTACGCATTGCATAGCATCATCCTTAGTTACTAATGGACTGGAAAGTACTACTTCTTCATGTGCAATACCAGTACGTTGTCCTTCTTTTCAGATATAAAACTGAAATATTAATTGAATACTTCTGCCTTTTCTTCATCACTATTTAACAGTTTTACCATTTCATTTAGCAATGGGCCTATACATTGTTTTGATTTTTTTATTCCTAATATACTATATATACAACAATTGCTTTCTTTGAGTGCTGTTTTGTATGTGTTCCACTCATGAGACCAAAAGATTCTTGCTACCAGAGACCATTGGTCCATATCTGCTCTCTTTCTTGTGCTCTGATCCAAGGATATAAGGGGTCTTGTGTACTAATCGCCTCTCTGATTCTTTCTTACTGCCACGTGGTCTAGGATAGATCCCTGCAATGTTCACAACTTATCCCTGACATTGATTTTGTAACTATTATATGCCTTTCATATAAAAATCTGTAAATCTTGGAGAAGAGTGTACATAACTTGATAAAGCTTACTTAGTAGGTTAATAGCCACACTACCACTTCTACTCATTTCTCTCCTTTCCCAGTCAGCTATGAGCACCACAGGTACCTGTACTGTCTCAAAGAAGCTCATATCTCTGCTCATTGCATCATCAACCACTCCTTTCTGTCATAAACCAGTTAAGCTGCTGAGTTCAGGCTTAGGAAGCACTTCATGGAGTAGGCTGAGTCCTTGGTCAGATCCAGTCCAGGCAGACTCTCTTGTACAATGGGATGGGAAGTTAAGAAGCATGCTAGCCAGCACTGGCTTTGTCATTCTGTTTCCCTAAGGAAATAAAGCCCACTATGAAGGATTTACCCTTTGAGGGAAACAACATATTAGCCTTTTGACTGAACAAGGCCTTGCCCTCATTGAAGTATTAAAGGCCAAGCTGCCATTCCTTGGGGATATACACCATTGCTGCCAAGAGGTAGCACAAAAGGCAATAAACATAGAGCAACAACACAGCCTTTTCCTTCACCAGAGAGCTTATGAACTGCTACAAAAGTGCCAGAGGATGCTATGAAATAAGCATAATCCTCCCGTCTCTTCTTTCCAGCGGCAACAGCTGCCAAGGAGTGCTTTGGATGAGACCAACTAATCTTCCAGGATTGCCGGGTCCTCCCTCCCTCCTCTGATTTGATGGCTGCCTACCCCATTTTTCTCATAGTTTGTGGATGATAATGGTCAAGTATATTCCTGATATTATCCACTTAGGTTGTACTATAGAGTTCTCCTCCTCCCCTTCAAAATGCTATTTCTCATTTCTTTTCAGGAACTGCTATCAGGATACTTTTACAGGAGACAGACTTCCTACTTCCATGGGGAACTCATACCACTGTGGCATTAGGGAAAATGGTTTTATTCCAAATATTTTTCGATTCCCTAGGAAAAAGGATGGAGATACTTCAATTTATTTATACTAAAACTAAGATTCAGGATGGTTTCCATTCCTAAACAGAAACAAATGGTAAATGGATCTCAACCTGAAGGATGACTGCAGCTGTACTCTTTACAGATTTGGCTTTGATCAGCATATATGTCAGGCAGGCATAATAGAGAAAAATTAGTTACATTCCCTCCTACTAGCTAGCTTCAGGGGAAGGACAGGGAATGTGTGTGTAAGAGTCCCATTTGCTCCACCACCTTCTCAGAAGAAGGACATTCATCTGGCCAAACACCGCTTAGGGAACATGGAGTCCTCAAGAGTCCAGGGTACAAGTGGATCTACTGGAACTCAGAGCAGTCCAAGAAGTCAGAAAAAAATTCTTGACATTCATTAACTGGCAACTTATTCAGCTGATGTCACACAATGTGAGAACTGTATTCTATATCAGTAAGCATTTAGGAGCAAGATTACCCTTTTCAGTAGGTGGACTGCCTCTATTCATCTGTTTTCTCTGTCATCACATTACCTTGTCAGCAATTCACCTGAGAATATAAAATCCTTCAGGAGAACACCTAGATCAGCGATTCTCAAACTTTTGCGGCTCCGGAGCCCTTTACATGCGTAAAAAATTATGCGGAGCCCCAGCGGTGTGTGTTAATTGCGTCAGTTCGAGGCAATTCTCAATTATGCTTTTGAAGGCTTTCCAGTTTGTCAACCTCGCAGAGCCCCTGGAGATGTCTCGCGGAGCCCTGGGCTCCGCGGAGCACAGTTTGAGAAACACTGACCTAGACTGTTTTGTGGAACACGTGAAAGGCCAAGCAATATCTTCACAAAGGCTAGCAAACTATCTGTTATGTTACCAGTCACCATATGCTCCACCTTTTGGAGTGAAGGCCTACTCCACCAGATCAAAGGTTCTTTCAGTAGCTTTGCTTTGGGAAGTGCTACTCTTTGACATTATATGTATAAATAAAAGCAGTCATATAAAGTTCTACTCATACCTTTGCATAACACTCTGTTTAGTGAAACCTTCTCAGGTGATGCATCCTTTGGGTCAGTGGTTCTACTGTCATCAATAGCACAGATTTTCACACCTTCCTCTTCCTTAGTTGTGCTTGTCAGTCACCCACAGTGGAATACACTTAAAAGCTAGCACTTGAAATTGACATTACCTATCTTCCATAACCAGAAATCTTTGCTATGTGCACTGTCTGTACTTGACTACACTCTTTCCTCTCTGCTTCACATCATCTGTGATTCGTGGCAACAAAAGCAACTGGAGAAGAAACTGGTCTGAACCACCCCATGTTACTTGTGGATCAGAGTACAAGGAGATAGAGAGCAAGCACAGGAGTGGACAAACAAATGCTACTAGCAACACATTTCCTGTTTCAGACACATGAAGAGTGCATGCATGCGCACAGTAGAATACAGATAAGGACCTCACCTCTCGAAAAACTTTGTAATGGATGGTAGGTAATCACTCTGTTATCCTTAGCCCCAAGAGCCATGGAATTTTCTCTGATATCTTTAGCTTCTCTTATCGGTTTTCTACACTTCATAACTTCTAATTAATATATATTTCTATTTCCCATTTTTCTTTCTAGATGCTGCTGTCTCTTCTGTCAGTGAACCAAGATGGACTTTTAGCCAAAGTTGTTTTCATTATTGATTATGAAATAGTGGCCATCTAATAAACTATTCCTAAAGAATTGCCAGTTTTCATTTACACATTTCATTTTTTCTCTCCGAACCAAATTCATTCATCATTTTTCTCAGCTTCAGGAAATTAGCCCCTTTGAAGCACCAAGTATATCTGTTAGTAATTGGAACTGTCCTAAGTCCATATTGAGAGTAATCAGGTCATGATTGCTTGTCCCTAGGCAATCAGTATCTTAAAGGTCAATAATAATTCATCTTCATCTGTCATTGAGGTCCAAGATAGTGTTATGTCCTGTTGATTGCAATACTTTCTTAGAAAATTATAAGTTTTAGAAATTCTGATTTATTACTTTGTGAGACCACTTGCATTTCCTGAATTAAAGTCTCATGTTAGTTATTGATTTGGTTGCCTTGGGCATAAGAAGATGTTTCTCTTATTAGCCTTTGTTCATTAAAAAGATTTACCTGTGGAAAAAGGATGAACAGAGGAAAATAAAACTTGAAGATTTAAGAATTGGTTCATATTAACTTTTGATCAGTTAATATGAACTGGAAAAACTGGAGTGTACACTATGTAAACCCAGATTTAAATAACAGATCAATAAATGTCTGAGAAGATGTGATTGTTTTGTTTCAGTTTTTGGTGTGCTTTGTTTTTTAAATGTAAGATGAATACATCTTCTGGTGAAAGCTGCCTTTTAGGCAAGTATCATCTGCATAGGAAGCTAATCTTCCAAAATGATGGGTGAGGGTAAAGGGAAGAGCCAATTATTCTATTTATGCTTTATGGGGCCTGTAAATTTAATCTGTACTACATTGAAGTGGTAAATAAAGACAAAAATCTAGATGCTCAAGCATTAATATGAAAGGGGTTATGAAGTACAGTGACAAATCAAGCTAGATCAATTTTTGCAACTAGATTTACAAATTTAGTGGGCAGAGGGATATAAAGCAAATGTGGCATGGTTTGATTATAACGCAGCACTTAATAGTGCCTTGCCAAAGCTAGCTTGAAAATGTAATTTAAATTTGTTCAATTATCACTTTCACATGGATTGAGTAGCTAGAGTATTTTACGCAAAGTTTAATGCTATGCAGTAGTGTGTCAAGTTATGAGGAAGGGATTTATGGGCAGTAACAGTATGTAGTATTACAGAAGTTCCAGTCTGAGTCAACATCTTCATTAATTATCTGGAAATGGAAATAAAGTGTGTTAATTATATTTGTAAATATGATAGAATCCAGGCATGTTATGTGCAGTAATGAAGAATGAGAAATAATACAAGGACATGTAAGTTTGGGAATAAGGTTAGAAAATAACAAAATGCGGTGCGTGCTGGACAATTGCAAGTTTCCATGATATATCTTGGGGGATATTAATCAGGAAAAGAGATTTTCTGTAGATTTCTGGAAATGAGTAAAGCTGAAAGAAAGCAAGGTGTGATAGCAGACAGCAGCACACAAGATGTATATGACCTTTCAACGGAGTATGACAGCCCCCCAAAAAAGTAATTGTAGTTTTGATTTGTCCTTTGCGGTATTATATCATGAACATGGGAGGTCAGAGAGATAACTGGAATATTCTATTCAGATTTGAGTATCAGAAAGAAGGGAGAGATCCAGGAACTAGAAGGACAAGAAACATTAAAATAAATATGCAAAGTATGGCTAAATAGCCTATTGTAATGAGGAGATGACTTGATAACTAAGTATTTAAAGGTTAGCACCAAAAAGGAAAAATACTTGTAGGGTGAAACAATTGGTAACTAGGAGTGATGGAATGAAAATAAGGAAAGGGCATATTAAGTTGAATTTCACAAAAAATCTTCATAGCAGTGATGGTGGGAAAGCTCTTGCTTGTGATTTTTAAACTAGACAAGATAAATACTAGAAAATATGCCATAGATAACTGATGGATGAACTAAAATGTCTAATTCTACAGGCATGAGAGGCAATGGCAAAACTCTGGATTCACTGCAAGCAGGTTCTAGATGATCAACAGTTCATTTCTATTCAATAGCAGGACTTATTCTCTGCTATATTAAACTGATTTAATGTAGAATTAACTCCATTGATTTCAGTCCTAACAATCTACATCTTAGTATAATTAGGATGAACCTACTGGTATTTATCTTAGAGATTTAAATGAAGATCACCTGTCCTAGCACCTCATATAAATTAATGATATTCTTTTTTTTATAGCATGACCTCGCATACAAGATTCATGATATAACAGTGGTATAAACATGAAGAAGCAAGCTGCACTTTTCCCATGAATTTCAACTATGGAGAGACTGAAGTATATTATGAAATGAAGTACTATTTGTCTACCTGTTTTCACTTTAGAGTCAAGTTTATAAACTAAATCTCTATATTCAGTTTTAAAGTTAGCATTATTTTTAATCTCACCTACCTGTCCATAATGCAACGTTTACAATGTGACTGTTAAAGGATTTTTCTCCACTAGTTCTAGAGTTTAAAGAACACAATACAAAACAAAAACTTTTTATAACGTGAAGATAGTAACACCTCTGGGTAGATGGAAAAAAATCATGGTGAAGTTAACAGAAATCAACTCAGGTGGCAAAAAATGTAGCTTGTGGTACAATTTGGTGCTAGAATTATTTCAGTCCACTCACAGAAAAATTAACATGTGATTTAAGATTTGATTTAGTCTGAATTTTGTTTACAATTAGTTGCCTTATTTCTTTGATAGAAAGTGTGCCTTGCATGGTGTTTGTTTAAATGCTGCGATGGTACTGTATTTTAATGCTGTTATAAAATGATTTTTGTAAACATTTCTTTAAAACCACTTTGCTACGTTATATTCCAAGATTGTAAATTTTGTGACATATTTAATAAAACATTACATAATGTGTATAGTACAAGTACAGATACCAAAATCTGGTAGAATATATGTTGCAATAAGTTATGTCAATGTATTGTCCTACCTTTGCTTTTCATAATTTTATCATAGAAAAAAGGGGGCAAAGAATATGTAAATAGTGATGGAATTGTTTGAACAAAGAAATTTACCTACATTAGCATAGATTCGCCCCTTTGTTAAGGTGGCTTTGTACAGATCTGATGGTGCAAAGTGGCCATAAATCTAGTGCAGCTGGCTATGGCACAATTACCCCTTCATAGGCAGGGCTTCTTGTATAAGTAGCCCGTCTAATCCACCCACTATGTGGCTGGTATCGAGACTGTGGCCTTGAGAAAGAAGGCATGATGGGAAAAGGGTTCCAATGCCCCAGTAATCCTCAAACATTGTAATTGCTCCTACCATATACAGTCAGTATAAATTAAAGCAGCCTAAAGGACCAGACTGGCATGCAGTGGTCTATTGTTAAGAGAAGCCATATTTGTATGCATACAGTGAGACTCTTGAGGTACATTGTTTGCTCGTCAGTGGCTGCTGAAGATCTCATTTGATTGTTGGGTTAGTGAATCATTGTTTATATTTTGTAAGTCTTAATGCAGTGATTTCTACCTGGATGTCTCTGAAAGTGCCCATGTAATTTGCTGATACAGGCTCTCATTCTTCTGTGGTGATGGTAACCATAGAAAGTCAAAGAGCTAGTTTATATTTGTACTGTCCTGATTTTGTTTGTGCTAGATGGATTACACACCAAAACAGGGCAAAACATAAAATCTGACACCTGTGTGTGAGAGAGGCATCTGTTTGCTTTAGTCAATTCACATGAAAAACTAACCAATATTCCATATCAGCTTTTTAAAGTAAACATACACACATAGAAAATCCAGCAATATAGACCCTGTCCTCACAGCAGATGGTAACTGGCTGGCTCAAAGAGAAAGGCAGCATTTTCATGCTGGGCACAGCATTATGATAGACTTCTGAACTGTCAATCCATAGGGTCCTCTCCTGGAGGAGCTGTCCTTGTATCCATAAGGAGACATTACTAAGGACACGTCTCCACTTACCAGAGGATCAACACTCTGGTGATCAATCTTCTGAGGTTCAATTTAGCGGGTCTAATAAAGACCCATTAAATCTAACACTGAGGGTGCCACTAACCTCCCTGTCATGGGTTATGGAAAGTTGATGGGAGATTTCTCCTGTTGACCTCCCACTGTGGTGAGGGTGCCAAGCTCAGCTTAAGTTATGTCAACTCCAACTACATTATTTAAATAGCTGGAGTTGTGTACCTTAAGCTGACTTTCCCCCACAGTGTAGACCTGGCCTAAGACCAATGAGCAGCTGTCCCAGGAGCCAACTTACGGACCTCAAGAGCATTCCATCTAAAATGTACAAAGGTGGAGGTGCCCACCTGGTCAGGAAGCACATGACCCTTTTTAAGACAATATGGGAACAGGGTACCACATCTCAGGAGTATAAATATGCTTTTCACAGTCCATCAATACAAAAGGGAGCGGTATATCTAGCTGTGATAGCCATCATGGACTCTGACTGCTGTCTTTAACTGGGAAAATCCTTGCATGGGTTGTTCTCAACAGGCTTATCTCTCATTATGTGGACCTGGTGTATCCAGAGTCACTGAGTGACTTTTATGCTGGCTGTGGCACTATGGACATGATTTTTTGCAGCCTGACAAATACAAGAGATGGCTTGTGAACAGAATAAGGACCTGTATGTGGTGTTTGTTGATCTGACCAAGGCTTTGGTACAGTGAATTGTGAGAGCTTGTGAAAATTCTTTAATACATTTGTATTCCCAGAGAAGAGGATGGCTGTCATTCACTCATTTTACAATGGGATGCTAGAGCCTGGTGACTCATCAGAAGCTTTCCCTGTCACCAGCAGCAGCAAAGGAGGAGGTGTAATGGCCCCAGCCCTCTTTATCATTGTTTTTTCAGCCATGCTTTTGTTCACATTCCAGGACTTTGGCAGAAAGGTTCAGATCTAGTTTATATTGGATGTTGGTCTATTATGTATAGCAACTCCGAACATGCTGCCACCAAAGCAATCAAAGAGTGTTTAAGAGAGCTCCTGTTCATTAATGTCTGTGCCCTCATTGCACACATACTTGAGGACATTCAGTTGTCATGGATTACTGCCTATGCTGCAAAATGCTTTGGTTTCACAATCAGCCTGAACAACACAGAATTCATGTACCGACCAGCACCAGACCATGAGCATCACAAGCATCATGATGCTATTGTCATAATTGACAACATACCCTTCAGCTCGCTCAGCAGCTTTGCTACCCATGTAGCGTACTTTCCAGCAATGACATGTTGGAGGAGGAAATTATTCAGCATCTGGCAAAGGTGAGCATGGGATTTGGCAGGCTCAACTTCAAACTCTGGAGGGAGCATGGACTTTGCCTTAGAACCAAGATAAAAATCCACTATTCTCTTTTACTCACCGCATTCCTCGACACCTGTGAAACAAGAATGTTATACTGACAGCATATGAAACTGTTAGACAGCTTCTGCCCTCAGTGCCTAAGATTCATCTGCAACATCAAGTAGTAGGCTAAGATCCCCAGAGTTGAAGTCCTTCAGAAATGCCAAATCCCTAGCATTGAGAGCATGCACAGGGCTCAGCTTTGCTGGGTCAGACACATGGTCCCCACTGAGGTTTCCTGTATACTGAAAGCAGTGATGTACAGCCAGCTGAGCACAGAACTCACTGTAAAGGTCAACCATCTGCAGATATAAAGATAGTTTGAATGCCAACATCAACTTATTCAAGAGAGACATTAAAACCTTGGAATTCACTAGCTGAACACTCCTCTGCAGAGAGAGAATGTGTATGTTTTAGAGAGCAAGAGTTTGGACATTCAAATGAGCCAAAATAATTCAGCACTTAAATCCTATTCAGTTACAATATTTATTTACCATATCAAAGCCTTTCTGAAACAATATTATGTTCGGATTCTGCATTCTTTCCCTTTCCTATAGTTGACACCTATAAGGAAGACTACTGTGGGATTCAAGTTACTTACTTGAGTTAAAAGCAGACTGCTGTGTCTTCATTGCTTTTTTAAACTGAGCAGCTATCTTGGGTTAGCTAAGCCAAGTTAAGAACAGTTTTTCTTTCAAGTGAAGGTGTACGCATATGGGCTTTTCCTGATTGTAGCGTTCTCAGGCTCTTACGTGGGTTCTGCCCCAACATAGCACTTGTCCACACACAAACCTCACACCCAAATGTGGTGGTTCTTCAGAACCAAGTTAGCTGGCCCATCCTGGGTAAAGACTCTAACCTGAGCACTGTTTACAAGTAACTTACACAGTTACAGGATACAGTCTGAATGTCAGATGGTTTTCCATTGCCTTTCCACAATTCCCCTCATGTGCTCACAAGGACAGACATGGAACTCTGTTAGTTTACTAATATAGAACCATAAAGCTGCTCAATTGCTGAGCACTAAGAACAGTGGGATATGCCCCTCAAAAGTCCGACCATCTTACCTGTGTGAATACAGCACCAATAACTTGAGTGTGACTGTTCACACCTGGATTAGGCTACATTGGGCACTCACACTTGGGTGCCAGATATGCCAATTATCTTTGTAGCGAAGACCTATGTAAAGTAAGTTTAGGATTTGGCCGGATCCTATGAGTTTTGGAGACGGCAGTGTGGAGATGGTTACAGTAGAAAGAATTCTTATTTCTAGTTGGAGGAAGAAAAAGTCTATCCTGTACAGATGATTTAAGTGTTGGTTATTGGTATGCTGCTTGAGGATTTAGGCAGCTGTTTGTGTTGATCCAGACAGTTTGAATAGGAAGTTAAGGGCTATCATGTTGAAGGTACCACCTGTGTAGATGGTGAAGTCTCCCACAGTGATGAGGCTTGCAAATTTAAGAAGGCTTTGTTAAGAAGGTTTTGTTATAGACTGACAAAATGTTTTGGTAAGTGTCACCAGGAGTGAATGCTATCCAATCATGTATGGCCAGACTGAATTATGCTTGATTTGCACTGGTGTAAAGGCTATTTAATGTATTTATATGGCTCTTATTACTATAATATCTGAATCTCACAATTTTTAACATGTTCAGCCTCATAACACCCTTATGGAAGTTGTAATTCCATTGTACAGCTGACACAGACTAAGTAATTTTCAGTGAGAGCCAGAAAGTCCTGTTTTTCAGCACCATTGTGATCCATTGAACCCTTGCTCGACTGCTGCCTATCCCGGTGGGCACCTACAATCATTCTGCTCCTAAGTTTTGCTAAACTTCGTAGGTGCCTATATTTCTGCCACTGGGCATGTTCACTGTCTAGGCACCTGGATGCCCAACTCCTGCCTAATCCCAAGTGCAATTCATGGACCAGGGGAAACATAGGCTTTCTGCTTCTGAAGTTGTGTGTGGCCCTGATCTGGCTGGCATTCTCAGAGGACACCTAACCATAAAACAGAGGTGGGAAGTGGGTGAAAAGGGGGGAGACCTCCTTTCTATGTATCCTTCGGCCTAGTCCAGAGGTAGGCAATAAGCGGACTGCGGGCTGGTTGCAGTCTGCCAGGATTTGCCCTGGCGGGCTGCTAGTGGTTTATTTACCTGCACATCCACAGGTAAAGCTACTCACAGCTCCCATTGGCCACGGATCACCGTTCCTGACCAATGGGAGCTGCAAGAAGTGGTGTCTCAGTCTGCGCCACTTCCCACAGCTTCCATTGGCCAGGAACAGCAATCCATGGCCAACAGTAGCTGTGAATAGCCATACCTGTGGATGTGCAGGTAAATACACCACCAGCAGCCTATCAGGGGCTAACCCTGGTGAACCACCTGTGGCTTATTGCTTGCCCCTGGCCTAGTGATTAGGGTATTCACCCAGGATGGGGGAAACCCCCACTAGGCATTGTACTGGTGTAACTACATGGATAAAAAACTGTACTCCTCATCTGTGTAGTTATAGTAGTAAAAAGACTGTGAACTGGACCTCATTTGCTCATTCCAGTGAAGTCATTAAAGCTTGTGAAAATCAAGAATCAAGTCAGCATTTTGCTACCATAGTTCAGTATAGACTCTAGGTTTCATCCATTAAATAATTTGAAATTGCAAAACAACAACGCTATGTTATTGTAGCCATGATAATCCCAGGATATGGGAGAGAAAAGTTAGGTGAGGTTATATTTTTACCTAAGAACATAAGAACTGACATACTTGGTCAGACCAATGGTCCATTTAGCCCAGCATCCTGTCTTTTGACGGGGTCAGTGCTTTAGAGGGAACAAAAAGAACATGGCAGATTTATATCGTGAACCATCCCTTGTGTTTTAGTCCCATCTTCTGGCACTCAGAATTTAGGGAATACACAAATCATGGGAGTGTGTTCCTGACCATCTTCGCTAACAGCCATTGATGGACCTATCTTCCTTGAATTTATGTAGTTCTTTTTTGAACCCGGTTATAGTTTTGGCCTTCAGAAGATCCCCTGACAATGAGTTCCATAGATTGACTGTATGGTGTATGAAGTACTTGCTTATCTTTGTTTTAAACCTATTACCTATTCATTTCCTGGGTGACCTCTGATACTTGTATTATGTGAAGGAGTAAATAAAACTTCCTTCTTTGCTTTCTCCACACAATTCATTATTTTATAGCCCTCTATCATATTCTCACTTAGTCATCTCTTTTCTAAGCTGAACAGTCCCAGTGATTTTAATTTTTCCTCATATGGAAGCTGTTCATTCCCCTAATCATTTCTGCAGCCCTTCCCTATACTTTCTCCAATGCTAACATTTATTTATTAACTTATTTATTATGGGATCACCATGCCATAGATGTATATAGTGACATATGTTTTCTATTTTATTATGTATCCCTTTTTTAATGATTTTTTTTAATGTTCTGCTTGTTTTTATGACTGCCACTGCAACTGAGCAGGTGTTTTAAGAGAACTACCCACCATGATATCCTGATCTCTTTCTTGAATGGTCGTGGATAACTTAGAATACATCATTTTATCTGTATTATTGGGATTGTTTTCCCATCTGCATTACTTTGCATTTATCAACACTGAATTCCATCTGCCATATTGTTATCAAGTTACCCAGTTTTGTGACATCCCTTTGCAACTCTTCACAGTTAACTTTTAACATAACTATCTTGTCTAATTTTGTATCATCTGCAAACTTTACACCTCACTATTTCCCTTTTTTCCCAGATAATTTATTAATATGTTGAACAGCACTAGTCCCAGTACAAATCCTTGGTCTCCCTACTGTTTGTCTCTCTCTGCTATGAACACTGTTTGTTCCTACTTTTTATTCCCTGACTTTTAACTAGTTACTGGTGCATGACAGAACCTTCCCTCTAATCCCATGACAGCCTCCTGTGCTTAAGAGCCTTTGGTTGGGACCTTGTCAACAGCTCTCTGAAAGTCCAAGTGCACTATATTTACTGGATTACCTTTATCTGGATGTTTATTGACTTCCTCAAATAATTCTAATAAATGGATGCAGAATGATTTCCCTTTACAAAAGCTGTGTTGACTCTTCCTCAAAATATTGTATTCATCTGTGGATCTGACAGTTCTGTTCTTTATCATAGTTTCAACCAGTCTGCCTGGTACTGAAGTTAGGTTTACTGTCCTATAATTGCTAGGATTACCCCTGGAACCTTTTTTAAAAAATCGGCATTACATTAGCTACCCTCCACTCATCTGTTACGGAGGCTGATTTAAATGACATGTTACGTAGTATAATCAGTAGTTCTTCAGTTTCATATTTCAGTTCCTTTGGAACTGCTGTGTGAATACCTTCAGGTTCTGGTGACTTGTTACTGTTTAATTCAGCAATTTATTACAATACTTTCTCTGCTGATGATTTGTCACCAAAAAAAGAATGCCTCAGGTTGGGACATCTCCTTCACATCCCCTGTATTGAAGACTGATGCATAGAACTCATTTAGCTTCTTTGCAATGGTCTCGTTTTCCTTGAGTCCAATGGCCCCATTTATTCTTTGGCAGGCTTCCTGCTTCTCATCAGTTTTATGTTATCTATCTGCCAGTCATTTAGTAGAGACTGTGAAGAAGAACTCTCTAGTTCAAAAGCTTATCTCTTCCAACAACAGTTGTTCCATTAAAAGATACTACCTCACCTATTTTATGTTTCAACCATGACATTCGCTTTAGAAATCATACTGTAAGATCTAAGCAGAAGTCAAAGTTGTTCTTAGAAGGAAAAAAACTGTAGAAATTCTAGATTTCAAGTCTATATTATCCCCAAATATCAATATGCTTTGGCTCAGTTTGCATTACATTCTTGTTTTCACAAGATGAGCTCATTTAGTCCTGTATAGAGCAAAGAGTGGCTCACAGTGATACTTTGTTGCTTCAATTACTATGCAGCTTTAACAAAAAACAGGACTATGTAGCACTTTAAAGACTAACAAGATGGTTTATTAGGTGATGAGCTTTCATGGGCCAGACCCACTTCCTCAGATCAAATAGTGGAAGAAAATTGGCACAACCATATATACCAAAGGATACAATCAAAAAAATGAACACATATGAAAAGGACAAATCAAATTTCAGAACAGAAGGGGGATGAGGGGGGAGGTAAATGTCTGTGAGCTAATGATATTAGAGGTGATAATTGGGGAAGCTATCTTTGTAATGGGTAAGATAATTAATGTCTTTGTTTAGACCGAGGCTTAAAGTGTCGAATTTAAGCATGAATGACAGTTCAGAGGATTCTCTTTCAAGTCTGGTGTTAAAAGGTCTTTGAAGCAGGATGCAGGTAATCAAGTCGTTGAGACAATGCCCTTTCTGGTTGAAATGGCAAGAAACTGTTTTTTCTTTGTGATCCTGTCTAATATCTGTTTTGTGGGCATTGATTCTTTGGTGAACTGTCTGAGACGTTTGTCTAATGTACATAGCAGACGGACACTTTCAGCACATGATGGCATAAATTATATTTCTGGATGAGCAGGAATATGTGTTCTTGATCTTATAACTCAATTGGTTAGGTCCAATAATGGTATCAGCAGAGTGAATATGTGGACAAAGCTGGCAACGGGGTTTGTTGCAAGGGAAGGTTCCAGGGTTGGTATTAGTGTGGTATGTCCTGTGGTTGTTGGTAAGAATCATCTTGAGGTTAGGTGGTTGTCTATAGGAGACGATGGGTCTGTCTCCCAGAGCCTCTCGGAGTTTAGTATCCTGTTCCAGTATAGGTTGTAGTTTATTGATAATGTGTTGGACAGGTTTAAGTTGGGGGCTGTAGGTGATGACAAGTGGTGTTCTATTGTTGGTTTTCTTGGGTCTGTCTTGAAGTAGATGGTTTCTAGGTATTCGTCTGGCTCTTTCAATTTGTTTTTTTATTTCTCCGGGTGGGTAGTTGAGGTTTATAAATGCTTGGTAGAGATCCTAAAGTTTCTGGTCTCTGTCAGTGGGATTAGAGCAGATGCGGTTGTATCGAAGGGCTTGGCTATAGACGATGGATGGGAGCTGGAGGCATGTAGGTAACTGTATGAGTCGGTGGGTTTTCTGTAGAGAGTGGTGTCTAATTTTCCATTGGTGATTTGTCCTGTGGTGTCCAGGAAATGGATCTCTCATGTAGAATGGTCCAGGCTGAGATTGATGATGGGGTGTAGGTTGTTAAAATCTCTGTGGAATGTCTCCAGTGTTTCTTGGCCATGCGTCCAGATCATAAAGATGTCATCAATGTAGCGTAAGTAGAGAAGGGGCAAAAGGGGATGGGAGCTGAGGAAATGTTGTTCTAAGTCAGCCATAAAGATGTTAGCGTACTGTCTCCCAGTTAAGACACATATTCAGTGTTTTGCTAATGTGAAGAAATTGACCAGTCTGAGATTGACCCATTGCATTTCTTTCCTTGTCTACCCCACTCTCTCCTGCTGTTAAGTGTGTCTGTAATGTTATTCTGGTCTGGCTAGTAATTCAGATAAGAGATTCCTTTGTAACACTAATTTTAACACTAGGTAAGTAGTCAGTTGGCACAGGTGATTGTTTTGGTGTTGGTTGTTAAGGTACCTTATAATCTCCTCAGGGGAACTTGATCTGTGATGTTGATTTGTAAGTCTCCATGTTGTTTTTCATAGCCTTAAAAGAGTAGCTCTACCTAACCACTGCATCTTTTATTAAGAATGGATGTAACTTAGGTATGTCTACACTGCATTCCTCTTTCAAGAGAGGAATGTAAATGCAGCCGAGTGAAATTGCAAATGAAGCGCGGATTTGAATTTCCCGCGCTTCGTTTGCATAATTGCATCCAGCCGCTATTTCGAAATACCCTATTTCGAGATAAAAAACGCCATGTAGACATGGTTATTTTGAAAGGCACCCCTTCTTTCAAAATAACCATTAACCCTAATTTTTTAAGGAGTAAGGGTTATTTCGAAAGAAGGGGATTCTTTCAAAATAACCGTGTCTACATGGCGTTTTTTATCTCAAAATACAGTATTTTGAAATAGTGGCTGGACGCAATTATGCAAATGAAGCATGGGAAATTCAAATCTGTGCTTCATTTGCAATTTCACTTGGCTGCATTTGCATTCCTCTCTCGAAAGAGGAATGCAGTGTAGACATACCCTTAGGGACCAGCAGCATTTTTTAGTATTATTGATTATTTATTTGTATTACCTTAGCATCTAGGAACCTTAGTCATGGACCAGTACCCCATTGTGCTAGACTCTGTATAAACACAAAAGAAAAGAAATAGATACAGGTTACTCCTAGTTCTTGAGTTTAATTTCATGTTTTAACTTTATCATTGGGGCATTGTACTGTTTCATCTAAATAACCATATCATCACAATGGGGATAGGGGAGGAAGCACTAGAGCTGTGCTTCCTTTTCTTTCTCTGCTTCGGCAAGCTAGCAGAGTGGTACCATTAACTGGTGGGAGGCAAGGAGGCATGTTGGCTTACCCCCTTAAAATGGCTCTAGTAATGTGACACTTTGGGAAATCTGCCTATGGACAATTTATGAAATCTGTTTAAAATTATGAACTCTGGACATATCTTTAAGCTGCAAACTCCATTCTGAGTACTGCCTGGCTTGTTGTCTTTTTAGCTACACCCTGGCATGCAATTCCAAGGAGGTGGTGGCATAGGACTAAAAATGGAGGTTTGTCAAATCTTGATAACCTTCTATGCAAATGAATGCAGCATTGGACAAAGACGATGGCCAGACTAAGAACATGGTTCTGAAAGGTGGATTACTAACAAAGCAACAGAGCATCTGGTGTGGGATTCTGATCACCTGATGAGGCCAGTCAGAGGATCAAATGACAGGGGGCTTTCAACTTTATACAAGGAAGAGTCCCTCACCAGCCATTTTAGAGACAGAGAAGAGACCAGCAGCAGAAAGCAATCCTATGCAAGAGCAGGATCCTCAATGCCCTGAAGGACTCTGACCTATATCCAAAGCACACTCCACTGATGTGAGGAAACTGAGGCACATAAAGATGTTTTTGTTTTTTCTGGACCAGTATATTTCTGGCCTGTCTACTGTAAACAATAATTGATTTAGAACCCTCCTTTGCAGCATCTCTGTTACGTGCTTCAATGACCACATGTCCCTGGAGAGGTTAAACTGTAAAACAGTGTGCCCACAAGGGTTGAAGCTCTGAGATAAATTGTGCTTAAACAACTTTGGTCAGCTGCCTTATGAGGTCCCATCTCTGTGACAAGGCACTAGACAGAGAGCCTATGCCCATGTATTGTGCCAAAGAGGCAAAAGAAAGAGATGGGTGAGTATCCAGTAGGGGGATCTCAGCTTGGCTGTGACCAACAGTTAGTATCATTTCCCTACATCTGTGGTATCCAACACACTAGCCACATTTGGCTGGTTGGGTGTGGTTAGTTCACTACTATAGCAGCTATTGCTACCTCGGCCCTACATGCTGGGAAGCTCTGGAAGACTTCTTGTAATTTTGTCTCCTCACCTTCCAGCATACTGCAGCCAGGCATGCTCGGTCACTATTACAGGAATGTTTCCACTGTCTTGTCTTATCTCCTGGGTATCACTCCAGGGGGTTGCATTTTGTGTGTCATTTAATGAAATTCAATTCACCTTCTATCTGTTTGGTTCGGATTTCCATTTATTTCTACTGATCACCTGCCTGTCCTCTGCCCTGCCATGCTCTTTCTGTCCCTTGCATTGTAGAATAACTTCCGTTGACTCTCTCTGGGCCTTCTGATATTATATTATCATGGTGTTGCACAGCTAAATTAGAGTTGCTTGTGCCAAAAAAAATTCCATCTACCTACAAAGTCTCCAGTGTTGGCTGTCAGATAGGTCCCAAACATGCTTGCAGTGAGACACTTCTCCATAAAGTCAAGCCTGAGTGGAAGTGTTTGCCTGACCAGAGCCTGAGTTTCAGTGGGATTTTTGTGTGAAGAATCACTGTTGGAATGGGCACTTTGCTAAATTGCAGGAGAAGAAGCTTAGGGACTTAAGTGGAAAATCAGAAGAGCTGAATTTGGTATCTTAAACAACCAAGCATGTGTTCAATATCGATATATAAAGGTAAAATCCTTTGAATTACACTGTGCTCTAAGGGGACTTTATCAGAAGAAGATATTCAGTGGTATAGTGCAGTGACCTTGTTAGCAAAAAGAGGCTTGTGTGTTTAGTCAAAGAAGTTACATGAGTCCAGAATTCTCTTCCTCCAATAACAGGGCAACTTTTGGCCCAGCCATTGTGTAATGGTAGAGTGGAGATGACTTTCAATAGAAGGAAAGTGGAAAACCAGTCCTGTTTAAAGTCTCCTGCCCAACTGCTTTCAGTCTAGACAGAGAGTCAGATCTTGCACACCCCCTAGCCACGATTGAAGTGCATGCACAGTATATCCTCAGGGTTTGAGTCTGGTGCCATGTTTAGATACCAGGTGTACCCATTCAGGAGATTTAGTACTTATAGCTTTGGGGGATAAACAATTCCTAGGTTTATATGCCTGGGAACTGGAAGCAGGTTGTCTAGGAGAATGGTCCTTGTCTTTGGAACTGAACTCATCCCAGTTCTGATAGAGCCCAAGTTGGCTTAAACAAGGCCCATGTACTTGCTCATGCTTTTGATTAAGTAAGAAAAGATTGAGGATTTTGCTGAATTTTTTAAATTGGACTTTGGCTTGTGCCTGTGCAGCTTTGGGCACATCCCACTCCACACTCCTATCCAGGACTTGGAAACAATCAATGAACAGACTGAGTCTAGGAGTCCCTGTCCAGTTTTTATCCTCAGCTCAGTGCATGCTGGGAAAGGATTTTGTAAGATCACTGAATGTTGTTTGATCACTCACTCAGCTGTGACCAGTAAAGCTATCGAATAGTAGTATTTTGATTTTAAAGAGCTCCTTTGTAACCTAGAACACTGTTCAAATTCTAACAGTTCACATGTTATTTTGTCATTTAATCAAGAGATTTAACTTTATTCATGGACTCAGAAATATGACAAGGACAAATAAAAATTTAAAGAACTAAATTAAATGCGGAATCAGATCAGTTATTTTATTTTTTTAAACCCATGTCAAATCCTCCAATCTTATTTCCATTTCCATCGGGCTGAGTCATTTTCTTGTACTTGCACATCAGTTGAACACTTTTTTTTTAACTTTTAAAGATGAGAGAATTTTTATGATGTATATTTTGGGTGAAATCCCAACTCTGCTGAAATCAATAGGGTCAGAATTTCACCTGTTGTTTTTAGAACATTCTGCTTCCTATTAAGGAAAGTGGTACACTGCACAAAATAACAGAAACAATGGAACTCAGAGCAAAACATTTTACTAAAATCCATCCTCTTACATTCACAAATTTAAAAAACAGGAAAAAGGCAGGAAAAATAGAGAGAGGAAATGACTATTGGTTCAGCAATTATCAGGCTATAGCATCTTTGGAAGACAGAGATGGAGAGTATTTAGGCTTGGATCCTGCAAAGGGTTTATGCGGTTGTCTGACTCTGCTCTGAGAACGGTGTTATTGCTTACAAAGGGAAATGCCCCAATACATAAAGTTAAGCCTACATGTAATTCTTTGTAGGTTTAATGCCTTTGTGCCTGATCCCATTCCCATTAAAACTATAGGATATATCTCCAGTGACTTCAGTGGGATATGATTGGGATCTGTAGGTCCTGCTGATCCCTTCTGCATGGAGCATGATTGACTGGGATTCAGTGCAGAGGTAAAAATTGACTTGCTGTGTAAATGAAGTGCAGGGTTAGGGCAAGGTTATTGTGGAGATATCCTGTCATGGTGTCTGAGGACATGTCTACACTTCTGTCAGAAGTGTTATTGCCGCATACCCAAGCTAGCTTTGATCTGGCTAGCTCAAATAACAATCACAGTGAAGCCGGCAGTACCTACTCAGTGGCTAAAGGCATGTCTACACTACCAAGTTTTAAGAAAAACTGCTGTTGCGCCCCTTTCAAAGCTCTCAGAAGTATTTCACAGCTGAGTGAGCTGACCATTTGGGCAACAAAGGGCAAATCACTGCAATGCTCCTGTTCTGTCCTACACAGTGGCAGGCAGACTGGTGCTGCTGTGGAGGGCAGACTGCTATGGTGCTTTGAAATTCCTCAGCCTGGAGAGCTCATAGAGCTCTCATGATGTTACTACCAGTAGCTGAGGAGGCTGTGGGGAACTTGATGAAGTCTACACTTAAGAACAGCCATACTGGGTCAGCTGAAAGGTCCATCTAGTCCAGTATCCTGTCTTCCTACAATGGCCAATACCAGGTGCCCCAGAGGGAATGTACAGAACAGGAAATCATCAAGTGATCCATCCCCTGTCACCCTTTCCCAGCTTCTGACAAACAGAGGCGAGGGACACCATTCCTACCCATCCTGGCTAATAGCCATTGATGGACCTGTCCTCCAGGAATTCATCTAGTTCTTTCTTGAACCCTGTTAAAGTCCTGGCCTTTGCAATATCCTCTCCCTCCACTAGTTATTAATGTAATATATATCATCATGACTAAACTATGTATGCTTTTGGGAAGAACTGTGGCAATATGTAGACATATCCATTGCCACAGGAGAAGATTCAGTGGGAGGAAATCTCTGTGAGGATTCCCCTCATGGGTTCTTATCATTCCATCCAAAAAATGCCCTCCTCACTGAAGAAAAGCTCTCCTGGGCTATCCTAAACTCTAGTAAACCAAAAGGATGCAGGGCCATCTGCAATGGTTCTGGCCCCTCAGACTGCCTGGCTCCCTGGCAGCACATCTCCATCAGAGCTGGGCTGCTAGAGACACCCACCGATGGCAGCTGTCCTTCATCCTTCTATAGCAAGGCTTTGTGGAAAAGATACATCTTGAGGCTCAATTGTCTTCTCTGTGGCATCTCTGTGGGACTGGCAAGGGGGATTATGTGCAATCCCTGGCTCTTCTTTTAGCTTGGCCGGTCTCCACTAACTCCCACTTTGGTGACCCTAAACTGCAGAAATTGTGTAGCACTGGCAAATATGTGCAGAGTTCCCCATGTGTGCAGATCTGTGTATGAAGGGGAGGGGAGGAAACACACTGGGTACATAGTGGTTTGAATGCCTTCTCGTAGCAAGTTTTAGTGTAAAAAAATGCCTTTTTGACTACACTAGCCAGACTCCTTGTCTGGCAGCTGGAGAAAGAAGTAAACTGAGAGTAGCTAATATGGGCATTCTTTTTGCTAACAAAAACTACCACCAATATGCTACATTAGGAGATTTAATTGGAAAGTATACACTGTTAAGGGACTGATTTCTATTCATTGTTCACACAAGTAGTCTTATTTATTTCAAGACACTTATTGGGAAAGTAAAACAAATACAATTTTACCCAAGATTATATTGACTATCCTTTGTAAAGGGTTTTGAAATCCATGAATTAAAAACACTGTATACAGCTAAATACTTATCCTATCATGTTGTGATAAAATAACTGGATTAGACAGCCTTCTAGGGTGTTGTCAGATCTTTCCAGATTTCCACACCCTACAAATATACTGGGAAAGGTAGGCACAGTAATACAATATTTTGTTGCAGGATTGTGCAGATTGACAGTGGTTGCTCATTCTTCATGTGTTCCAAATGTATTTTTGGAATTGCTCTTTCATGTAGAAGAGAGTCATTTATGAATAAGGATTAGGCTTTTCCTGGGTGAGATGATTCATGTACAGAAAATGTGCATTTTCAGGAAGGTTTACTTTTCAAGAATAAATAACTGAAGAAAGGCCTGCATAAAAAATGCTGCAATGTACAGAAATCTGAAGCACCAACGAAATATGAATAATGAAAGCCAATTAAGATAGGGACCACTCATCGAGTTGAATTCTGCAGCAGTTGTGATTGATCATCTGACCATTTGCATTGAAGTTATTCCTAATCTCCTTAGATTAAAAAATAAAACTATTATAAAGGCATTATAGCACACAGGAAGTATTAAAATTCAAAAAATACATTTTATATTTGATTTATATGTATATAATATTCAAATACCTACTCCCTGAAGCATTTTTATTGCATGATTTTGTTTTAGCAGTACAACATAAAAGCCTGTAATGATTGTATATCAGTAGTGACAGATTGGAGAGTCATTAGTATAATACTTTCAAAACATTATTTCTTAAACTGGCAGTATCTAACAGGATGTCTAAGGCTTAACAAAATTGAAGTCTTTTCCCATTTTGATCATTTTAATATGTTTTCAAAGATGCTGATGTAACTTTATAATTAGTACAAATTCTGTTGAACAATGAGTACCACAAAAAATTCTTTTTGCATTTGTGACTGTTGAATCTTATTTGGGTCCAGTGGAAATTTATAGTATGGAAAAAGATTTACATTTGTGTGCATATGATTTATCTAATGCATCTATTTACTATGAAGGGAAGAGGGGAAATCATGATAAATATGGTTTAAAATATTTCTCTTTTATGAATCAGAAGTAATATATTCCATATTTTAACAAACTCTTCTAGGGTCTGAAACACTCGATAGAGAACCCATCACAAATTACTTGGGACTAATTTGAAAGATTATTCTATTGGTTGAACATTACTAATTTTGCAAACAAGATGCCCTGTTTGTAAATAGTCAAAGGAAATGTTCAGTGAGGTTAGCTACAACATATACGTTTAATTTTCTCCCAGAACTAATTATCAGTATAAATATATTCCTGAGGATCTGTATTCTATGGAAATAGTTATTCTGCTGGGATTTCAGCTTTCACCTGTATTGTTGTCAAGCCACATATTTGCAAGGTTCTAGCATATGTGTCGCTAAAAAAAGTTACAAGAAACATCTGCGAACAAGCAAGAAATGAGGACAGCTCAGAGGTTTGGTAACTGATAACCTAAGCTAGTGAGTAGGCTGTATGAGTTGCCCTCCTTCATCTCTGTGGGCTGCAAGATTGTTGTAACCAAGACGGTTTCCCGGGAGAAAGTAGTTGTGCTACCACGCTTGCGTACCAAGAATTTTCAGTGTGTGCCGATTGAATGGTAGCAGCACTGTGATTCGATGCAGAGGGAGTACATGGCTCTCACTGTCAGTGTTGTGTGTAGTCACTGTACACCACATTTCGTGTGAACTTTGCTTAAGTGCATGTCACTTTAGTAATACTAGTAGGAAAAAACTATGTGGGCAGAAACCAGCAGAATCTGGAAACCCTGTGTGGGCAACAATAAACAAAATGATTCATGGACTACACATTGAGCTGCAGATTACCCATCACTGCCATAGATTGTCAGTTTGGATTCAGCTCAAATTAATGACCATATGTTATTACTAACAGATGGCTGCTTTGGGGTTTATGTGAAACAAGTTGAGTGTTCTCATTTCATTTCCCAATAGCTAAGTACTGTAGTTTCCTCAGAAGCATACCACAGTCTCGTAGCAGAGCTGATCTTCCAATTTTGTCCTCACTTTGTAATTCTGTCTCATTGAACATCCTAAGCACGGGGAGTGCTGCAGAGCATGAGAGGCTATACAACTTTTGGTCACAAAACAAGAAGAATCAGGGAGAAGCACAGGGAAAGGCTTCTAGAACAGGTAGTTTTATGTGCTGCATAGACTTATGCCAGGGGAGGGCAATATTTTTTAATGAAGGGGGCACTCCAAGATTTTGGTAAGTGGTCAAGGGCCGTACGACTATGGAAGGGCATGTGGGGTCTGGGACAGAGATTGGGTACGGAAGGGAGCTTGGGGTAGGGGACTGGGGTGCTGGAGAGGGTGTGGGGTCTGAGAGGGAGTTTGGGTGAAGGACAGAGTTGTGACCCAGGGCAAGGGATTGGGGTGCAGGGTCTCAGGAGGGGGTATGGCTGCAGGAGAGGATTTTGGACTGGGGGGGAGGGATACAGGAATGGGTACAGGGTCTGGGAGGGAGTTGTGACCTGGATGAGGTGGGAAGAGGGAGTATAGAGGGTTTGTGTGGTGACCTGGAGCAGGAGGGGGTGGTGGCCCTGGGACAAGTGGTTGGGGGGAGGGGAGGGGATGAGGTGCCAGAGGCAGGGGGAGGAGCAAGAGGCAGGCTTTGGCTGGGAGGTGCTTATGAAGGCGACTCCTAGCTAGCAGCCCTGCAGAAACACGAGGCAGATGTCTGCTGCAGTCCCAGGCTAGTCGGATGGCTGCTCTGTGTGGCTCTGCTCCGACATGGGGAAGGGAGAGGGAGGAGGCTTCGCACACCCCTAGCAAAATTTCTCAGCTCCTATTGGCTAGAAACTGGTCAATAGGACCTGAGAGGTTTTGCTGGGGGGTGGGAGCAACAGGCGAAGCTTCCCACCTCCTTCCCCAGCATCCAGAGGACAGAGCAGCCAGCCGTTTAAAGCAGCATGAGTTGCTCTGTGCCTATGGGCCCCAGTGAGGTGGGCTGCATCTTGCCCACCCCTGGCATATGTACTTGCTTGGTTTTTCATTGGTCATTAAGTTGTAGAAATGTGGTAGTAGAACACCTTGCATTCTTGTGTAATGAACCGAGCCAAAACACAAGCTCTGTAATTTCAGAAGCAAGGGCCAGATCCACTGATCTGTCAATGAGTTTTCTAGCTGAAGAGTAGAACAGGAATGTAGTGTGCAGTAAGCATGTGGCTAGGATACCTGCTCATCTCAAAAGCCTGAGATGCCACCCAAGGAACATGTCTATGCTCTTGAATAGCTTCACTTTTGAAATGTGGTTTCTTTGAAATGAGAGTCATATGGCTGATGACTCAGGGGCTGTGCAGGGATATCTTCTGATTGCCTGATTAGGAACACTTACTAACCAATTAAATATGGGATGCTACTACTACTAACAGCCAGAAACCAGTCAAAAAGGAGAATTGATTAATGCCAATTTATTTTCCCAAATTATATCCTTGATATCATAATAAACAGGGCTCGACAAATCACTGAATCTACTTGCCCATGGCGAGTAGATTTCAGCCAGTCTCCCCGTTCACTGGCGGCGCGCGCATGCGCAATGCAGGTCTTGTGCATGCACAGTGCAGGGCTGGTGAGTAGGTTTCACCGCCGTTTGTCAAGCCCTGATAATAAATATTGGAAACAGAAACCCTTCTTAAATTAGGACAAATACCTACTGCAATAGGAAATCCCAGTTAGAATCACAGTTAATTTGTTTTTAATGTCTGCACGGATACAGTTCTTAGGCACAAATAGATTCTGAATCAACAGGAAGAAAGACATGAAATGTGTCTTTGCTGCTGCTGCTGCTGCACTCCATAGAATATTAATTTTTGGGGGGAGCCTCATTTGATCAAGTGGAACTGAACAACAAAGCAATCCAAATCCAGAGGGTTCATTCACTCAGGCATCAGGATGTAGCTGGGAATGAAAACTGTTGCTCTATTATGAATGCTTTGAGTGATTAATGCTGGCCCCCTGTGGGGATCAATGTTTTTCTGATTCTGAAGCTGTTCTCAGGAGCACTATGAAAAACATCCACTTCTGCAGACTGAGAAATCCATTACACTCCATGAGGGTCTCTAAGAGACTGTTTATGCAAGTCAAGGATTTATAGATGGGGAAAGAAAATGTTAATGGACTTCTTTAAAATGCCTATTATTGTTATTTATTATGGTATCATCTAGGCACCTTAGTCATAGATCATCTTCCCGCTGTGGAAAAGTGCTGTACACCCACCCATCCACCCATGAATAACTATCTATCCAGATTTAAAACTCCCTTTGGAACCTGAAAATATTTCTCCCTTCACCAGTCTTGTCCTCATTTTGTAATTGACTTGTATCCTTTCTTTCAATGTAAGTGATATTATCTTGGTTCTTTTGTAGCTTTACTTTATATGGAGCCAAATCATGTCATAAAGTTTTACTATTTAATTATTTTTCAATTTAAAAAGTGTCTTTTGATACAGAAACTTTTACACAAGGGTGCCAGATCCCACAATTATATCATGTGTCTTTCCATATTTGGTGTTGTGTATGCAAGACAGGCAACTTTTTTTACCACTCCCCCTCCCCCCAAAAAGTGGTCAACTTTTAGCCTTCATAGGATAAGGCAAAAAAAAAAAAATTTCCAAAAGTATTATTTTTAAGGAAACCTCATGATTGTTAAGGCAATCTCATGATTTTGGGGGGGAGGGATTGACTCATGATTTTTGACTATTTGAAGTTTGCAGCACTGTTTACGTATGAGTTATGTGTGATGAAGTATTTTCTAGCCCAGTATAGGAAAGTATAAGCCAGGAATGCTGAGTTCTGTTCCTAGATCACAGCCAGGCAAAATATGGTTCATGGGCTGGATCCAGCACACACTGGCACAGCAGGAGCCTCAAACAACCAAGGTTCCCTACCTGCCCCACTGCACGCCACTCAGAAAAGCTGGCTGTGGGGCCTGTTTGTCTGTGAACAGCTGCAAGTCTGGGAAGAGAGGGAGAGAGGCTTCACATGCTGCTTTCGCCCCCAGCACAATCTTGCATCTGGTTTCCAGTCAATGGGAGTTGCCTGTTTGAAGAAAAGGCAGTGCACAAAGTAACCCCTGCTCCCTTCAGGCTCACAGCTGTTCACAGAGTCACTTGGCCCCACATCCAGCTGCACTGTGCAACCTGTAGGGGCATGGAATGCAGGGAACTCGCTGGGCTGCTGGCTGGGTGTTACCCAGGTAAGCATCTCCCAGCCAAAGCCTAGCTCTGGCATCCCATTCCCTCCCTCCCCTCAACCCCCTGCTCTCCTCTCTGACCCAGCTCTCCTGCATCCATACTCCCCCTCCCCCCACACACACACCTTGCGTTCCAATTCCCTGCCCCAGGTCACAACCCACTCCTGCCCCAGGTCATAACCCAAACCCCTGCATCCCCTCCTGTACCCCAGACCCTGCCCCAAGTCACAACTCCTGCCTTCACTCTCAAACTCCCTCCCAGATACCATGCCCCCTCCTACAGCTCATTCCCTTATCTCAACTTCCCTTCTGCACCCAACCTCCATCCCAGACCCCACATCCCCTCCATTAATATAATGGAAGAGTGCGGCCCTTGACTACCTACCAAATTCTTGGAGTGCCTCCCCATCAAAAATTATAGCCCACCCCTGTGAAACTACTGCCTGTTTCACCACATAATCTTGCTCTGATCACTGAGACTGGACTAAAGTCAGCTGTGGGTCAGAGTCTTAGCTGTGCAAAGCAAACACAACTTCATGTTAAACTTCCATTATTTCAGGGCTCTCTCTGGGAAGATGAGGAAGAGACTCTTAAGGAGGGAAGAGGAGTTATTTCTGTCTCTTGTGGATGATGGGCATAGAATAAAAAGTTAGTGGAATAGAACTATATAATTTTCCTCTTTAAGGATCCAGCTCAGGTAATTACATAACCCCTGATTAATCTTAACATTTACTAATAACATTCTAATTACTGTTATTTATTGTTGTAGTGCTCTAAAGGCACTAGCTGAGATTGCGGTCCAGTTGTGCTACATTCTGTACATAGCAAGTAAGAAAAAGTCTCTGCTCTGTAGAATTTATAGACTAAATGCATAGGACAAATGGTGGGAGAAAGGGCACCAGTACTATTATCCCCATTTTACAGCTGGGGAACTAAGGTGTGGGAAAGCTGCAGTGAATTTCCCAAGACTGCAAAGCAGATACTGTGGCAGAGCCAGGAGCCTGGACACAGCTGGCCCAAATCTTAGTCTAGTCCACACAAGCACTTATTTCCTTCCTGATGTGGTATGCTCTGTACATAGAAGAGGAAGAGAGATGCTAATAAATGAAGGCATCAGTTGCATCAATGGACTGAATTGTATAATTGAGTGAGGAGAGGAAGGAAATTGAAGTGTTGTGAAGCAGAGGGTAGGATTATGGAACTGTATTAACATTTTTAACCTCTGAATTTTTTTTCATACATTGGATGTGTGGCTGTCTGAACTCTGCCCTGAGAGGTGTTTATGATAGTCTTTGGTTTAATTCCATGAGGAGCCTCTATAAAAATGGTGTTAATCTCTCTTTGTGTGCTTTACTGTGAATTGCTGGAAAAACAGTTGTGTCCATTAATTTCTAGAGATCAAAGTATATACAGTGGAAAATAATGTACTGTGCCACTTGTGAACAATTCAGAGCAGCAGATAGTTCCAGTGAATATCAGATGGTGAATTTGTTTGATCTGAAATTTGGATTAGAAGCAGATACTGTATATAATATAGCAAACAGCTCAAACTGAGGGTAATTTGCTATTTGAAATTTTTTATTTAGACTCTCTTGTGTTCCTGAAGAACTGCTGCTTAAGAGCTGACTTCACACACTAATTGAGTTTAATTTTGACAGTATTTGTGACTAGATGACAGCTTGTATGTTTTATAACTAAGCAACTGAAAATCAATAGCTAGCTTTTCAGAGGAGTTAGGATTTGAAGTGGGAAGTAGGTCAATTTGTGATTTAGGTTTATGGTAGTTTTGTATGCTTTTAAGCACTCCTGAGGTTTGGAAGTTATTGCATTGAATACCCACTGAAGTTTACATTGTCTTGTATCAGATGGTATAAAGTGAATCAGAGACAGTATTCTGTCTCTGGCCAGTTTACAGTTACAATGGATCTCTTGCTGTGTTTTAGCTGTATTTGAAAAATTTTTGTTACTGTAACACTGGCAGTACAGATTGCTCATTGAATCTGTTTCTATTTGTAAAGCATATGGTGCTGTTAGTGTGGTGGGGATTAGAAACACTATATATCCATATATGAATGGCGTGTTAGTTTTACTGGTTTTAATACCATTTATATCATGTGTAGGACTCCATCATATTATATGGACCATTTTGATCAGTTCCACAATCAGAAGCATAGGTGACTCGTGGTAGCACTGGAGGTGCACCGCTCCCCTGTGCCCCTGCTAAAATTTTAATTGCTAAATGGGGTATGCCCCATTCCTCCTCGCTGCCCCTTTGAGTGGCCCTCCTTAAATCCCTCCCTTCTGCAGGCACCAGTCACCCCTGGCCAGAGGGTTTTAAAATTAATCACTTTCACATTTTCAGATGTTTATATCTGAAATTTCATAATGTTGTAATTGTAGGGGTCCTGACCCAAAAGATACCTGGAGATGAGTCTCTTCCCTCCCCCCCCCCCCATTTTCCCACCACAGAAACAATGCAGGAGAAATACAAGTCCTGCCCCTCCCCAGCCCAGCCAAGACTTGCAGCAAGGACACCCTAGGGAAGATGAGATTTCACAGGGAGTAGCTTATTTCATGGTCCAGGACATGTTTTTCATGGCTCTAACATTATTGGGGCCCTAATTGAGCCTATTGCTGTGGCATCATGGGACATTATGCTGCAAATAAAAACAGGAGTCCATTAGGGCTAGCCCTGTCTCATGAATAGCTTGGTAGGCACTCTGACCCTCTGAGCCATAATTCATCCCCTACTTCCTCCTTGTTCCCTGCGGGTAGTCACCTACCCCTAGCTTGTACCAGCATAAAATTACTCCTCCACTTCATGCTGGCTCAGGTACTCAGGTCAGTGAATAGTGGAGGTGAAGTCAGAACTTCACACATTCTCCACTTCTCTGGGGAGTGTGCAGATGGATAGGTAAAGCCACTTAGTGCTAAGCACCCAGAGCTAAGGTCCAGATGGCTTGTGAAAGGAGGAATTAAAGACCCCATTTTCACACTCTGCTTTGAAGGTGTGATGATTTATGGTCAATCTTGGTATAGGAATCAATTAATGCTTTTGGTGTGAAAGGAAGGCAGGCTCCAGAGGGAGTCTTAACTTTTGCAGCCAGTGGATTGGAAACTGAATTTGGGCAGGAATGATGAAACTTGGAGATGGTAAAGAATCTCCAGGAACCAAACAGACTTAAATGTAGTGAAGTCCAGATCTATATTCACTACTGGCCCCCTTTCCAGAACAGGCCAACTCAAAATGTTGGCGACAGGCACCCCCACATTGTGGGCAAGCTTGACTCCAGATTAAAACAAACAAAAAACAACCAAAAAAACAAACAAAAACCCAAACAAACAAAAAAACCTTTGGGCCCAGACCTGTTCCCTTTAAAATCAATGATACTTGCCAGTGTATGCAACTGGAACAAGGGTGACTGCAGTTTAATCCCAAGTTCAATTAAAATGCAGTTGATTGTAGATACAAATATTTATCCCCTGATTCAATCATACAAAAATTCTGTCTCATATCCAAGTCTCTCTTTCTGATATCCTGAACTAGGATTTATTATTTGGGCTCTGCAGGAGACTAATATTATATAAGAGAAAGAAAAGTACATAGTCAAGTTTAAAGCTATTATTGAAATAGGCACAAATAAAGTTTCTGCATGTATTCTGTTGTAGGTGAGAGACCCTTTTCAGCAATGAACAAAGGAATATGAAAAGTGACAGGGAGACTTAGACCTCTCAATTGCTTAGATGGAATGAGGTCAAGTTTGGCAAAATGCATTAAAATCAGTTGGAGAGGTCACTTAAAAATCAATCATAACATGCCACATAGTGCATATTGCATCACAAATATCTATTTTCACTCTATACAATGTAATCACCATGTATGGTTGCTGTCTACCAATTTGCTTCTATGGCAAGGGTATTGGGAATCAAAAATATTTTTGTCAGGAATGTAAAACAAAACTATAGTATGAACACCAGATTTTATCTGTTTTGGACACAGAAGAAATAGTGATACAGACATCAGAATATGTGTTGGCAGAGTCTGATAAGACTATGGGACCTCAAAGTGTTAGATATTTAGGAAGCCCTAAAGTCACAGGACACTGCAACTGCATATTAAGTTGAATTCCAGAGCTAGAATAAAAAACTGAGTTATTCACATATTTGGTTTTCAAATGAGCCAGGCTCTCTGCGTGCACATGCCAAGAGGTCAGATGTACCTAATCACACCTGAACTTTCATAAAACAAATTTTCTTTTCTTGAAATCCCCTAGCACTTCATGGTTTGCTAAAGATATCCTAAAACTGACATGTGCAAGTGTTTATATACAGTCTGCAATACACAATATAATGAATAGCTTTCCTTATAAAGTCTTTTGCTTCCAACTACTCCATTCCAAGGTGTTCAAGTCCAGACTAAGACCCAGGAAAGCAACTAAGCACACATTTAGCTTATGCATATGAGCAGTCCCATTGAAGTCACATAAGTTAGATCAGGGCTTGGTGCACTATATAGAGAAGTAAATGTAAAATATTCATGCAGCAGTGTACAAATGGAATGATGAGAGAAACATTCTGTTTTCTGTGACAACCTACCGGGGATCTGATGAATACCTGACCTGGATTCAATGTGTACAGGATTTCAGCCTCTCTGAGTTTCTTTGGAATTAGGCATATCTTGACACACCAAAATGTACAATAGGATCATTTAAATTAGCATGTGATTCCGCTCACCACTGCACTCCCTTACATCATGGTACATTATGTCTAAAATACAGGACGGCAAAGTGAAAACAGGCCATCAGAATGCCTAATAGAGAGATGGCTCCTTATAAGGGCCAGACATAACAATATTGACATTCCGTGACTTGGGTTGTGGCTTAGGGAAAGGGGGCTGATTCACTAAGGGCTTAGGCTGAGTTTTACAGTGCCTGAAATTTAGGTACCACAGTGCCTAGTGGAATTCACAACAATGGAGATAGGTGCCCAGACTTCCTATATGGGGAAAGCTCAGTATGGAAGAAATGAATCCCAGAAGCCCACATGCTGAGGAGAGAAGTGTAGCATGGGCCCTGCCCATCTCAGAGAAGTAGGTGCCTATCTCTGCTTAGGAGTCGCAGAACCCTTTCCTGGAGTTAGGTGTCTGAGCCAGGTCAGCCCTTTCTCACAGAAAAACTGAGGGAAAAAGCGGTGTGATGATAGTGTGCCCCCTCTCCAATCCTGAAATGGTTAGATTTGTAATGTGGAAGACCAAGTAAGATTAAAATCCCCACTCTGCCTGATTTGAAGCAGGGACTGGAACCTGGGTCCCCAAGACGAGTGTTGGGCTATTATCATTTTCTCTTTGGTTCAATTAGTATTTTATACAGTGGAAAATATTCAACAGGAGGGACCCACCCCAGTATACTCCATAGTGTAGGACACTCAACCGAGAGATGGACGCCCTCGGTTTAAATCCTTGTTCCTCTCAGGCATAATGGGGTGTAAGCCAGGGTCTCCCACACACTAGTGAGTACTCTAATGCATTATTGGGAAAAAGGGCACTGCTACCTGCAAGCTAGGCTTGGGAACACCTAGTTTGAAACTCCCACTGAGGCTTAGGCATAACGTAGGTGCCAAGCTGCTCGGTGGCACCAGAACTTAGGTCTCTTTGAACATGCGCTAGCAGAACCTTAGTTGCTTATGAGGTTAGACAGCAGCTGAGTAGAAGCTTTGAGGTTCTAATTTTTGGATTGAAGTGCCTAAAACAGCAGGTAGCCACCTATATCCCTATGTGGATCTAGGCCAAAAGTGTTTTTGTAGCATCATACTGTTCAGATGGGTAAAACAGATGGTAAGAAAATATACATATGTTATACATGGAAGAAAGGGAAGATATCTTTTCTTACGCATGATTATTAACTTACATGTTGTTACACACTACTAAGCTGAATTGCCATGGCTCAGTTGAAATCAATGGAATGATAACAATTTTCTCCAGCTGAAGATCAGCCTCCACTTCTTTCTCTGTAACAGCTAGTTATGTGGCTATGACAGATGGATCAGCAAACCAGTTGGAAGGGCCTAATTTAGTAGCTGTTCCAAGCTCTATATTATGCGATGAAAATCCAAATATTCTTTCATTTTAAGCTCTTTTTTTTTCTCCAAGCATCATCCTATAGAATATGGAAGAACGATACATTATTGTATTAAGTTACAGTGTATGTGGCATTACTGTGGGAATCCTATTTCTTTAAAGGTGTAAGTTTCTAAAAGCCATGCTCAAACATATCTTAGTACTTAATGTCTGCTCTGAACAAGTCAATAATGAAGATCTATAGTGACCTTTTATAAACATATTTCTGATTTGGTTACATCATGAATGTACAACTCTGTGCTGCTTAACTGCTTAAAAATGAAAATCTAGTAAAATACAATAAAACTGTAGTTACTGAAAGCTACCACCAGAGAGGGCTTTTGCTCTATTAAATATTAATGACTCAATGGTAAATATATCAAAGAGAAATGCACAAAGAGCACTGCTTACCTCCTTCTGCTCTTGTAAATGTCAAATTGGCAGTTTGTGCAGTAGTTATAATTGGATTTGGTCTTTATTATATTTATTTTATTTGTGGGTATTGAATTGTCCTTCAGATAGACAAAGGGGAAAATAATGCATTGAAACATCAGCCATTCAAAACTGTAGAAAAAAATTCAAGATGTAATCAAATCTTTTTAATTGCACATAATGTGGCTTGAAGAATAATTGCCAAGGTAGTTTAGCAAATAGGCACAATTGAAATAAATTGGGGATAAACTCCTCTACTGCAGAAATGACAGGGAGCTAATAAGGACCAGTGATACCTTTTCACTGAATAACACCTGATTCCACTGAGGTCTCATTGGAGTCAGTGGTAGTATGCATGGTGTAAGGTGCTATTCAGCATTGGCAGGGTTGTCAGAATGTGCACTTCTCATTGATTATGAGGCTGTAGGAAGATCAGGAGTTCTATGGGGATTACTAAGGCCAATTGATATTTTGTCTGTTCTCCAAATGGCACATGGCACACTAATAAAATATTGCTTAAAGGCACAGAAATAGCCACCTTTTTTAGATTTCAGATGCTCCATTTAACCACGCAGGTCTCTGAAGGGTTGTTTAAACAAGAACAACTCATGTCCATCCCTCAGGGTTTCATTTTCAATTGACATATCAGGCCTGCTGATGGGGGGGAATAAAGGGGTAACTTCCCTGGGGCCCAGCAATTCAAAGGGGCCCAGGGCTCCGGACACCACCTTTAAATCATTGCCAGAGGACTGCATGCCATGCTCCAGAGCCCTAGGTGATACGTTGTGGCCAGCATTCAGGGCTGGGAGGAGGGGTGCAGGGGTGGTTCAGGTGGCACTGAGGGCTGACCCTGCTAGCCCTGCCCCTTCTACCTGAAGCCCCACCCCTTCTAGGAGCATGGAGCCACCCCTACCCCACCTTGCCCAGGGACATGGTGAGGCTGTCAGCTCCCCTGAACATAATATTTATAAGCTTCAGAGGGTAGCCGAGTTAGTCTGTACAGGATAAACTTAAAAAACAACAAATGGTCTGGTAGCACTATATAGACTAACAAAACATGTAGATGGTGTCATGAGCTTTCGTGGGCACAGCCAGAGATGACCGGGTTTCCGAAGTGGGCTGCGCTCACGAAAGCTCACGATACCACCTACATGTTTTGTTAGTCTATAAAGTGCTACCAGACCATTTGTTGTTTTTTAAGTTTACATAATATTTATGTTTTCTGAATAGGGAAGTGCACAGACTTCTTATTTTGTTTTGTCTTTGCCTAAAAAGAACTTGGGAGAAAGTCTGATATTTTTCTGCAGGTTTCCATTAGAGGAGGAGACCTGGTGCAGTAAATGTACAGCGGTGTATCTGGAGTCAAACTATCTGCTAGATCTCTGCTAATAAAAATACAGGGATGAGAGATGAAGTGAGCCTGAGTGGTCATTCTTCTTACAGGGTGATTATTATCTAAACCTATTTACTATGGAATAAATGCGTTGTGTAAACTGCAGGGGTTCCAGAGCCATTGGCCTCAGCCTGCATTCCTTGCAGAGTCAAAACTTCCATGACTTCAGCAGCATTTTGAATGCACAAGAAATATGGATTCAGATCCATAGTGTAACCCTGCTTCAGTTGTGGAGGTGCACTTGTTAAACCCATGGCTACGATCTTCCCTAAATTATCTGTCCTCTCATCTAGATTTCCTGGTGTTTCCTATCCTGTTTGTCTTTCCCTTATGTAGTCCTCATGGCACTACTGTCTTTAATATTGCATACTGCACACTCCATAGCACATTGGTGGCACGGAACAAATCATTAACACAATAACCACCCTTAGTGTTCCTGAAAACTAAGTCTTTGATCTTTCCTTGGGAATCACACACCTAGGACTTGCACCTTCAGCAGGTTTCTGCATGAATGCAGGTATCTGTGCTAGGGGGTCCTGATCCAGGATCAGTGTAGCCAAAATTGTATATTTTAGTATTGGTTATAAGAATATAAGTATGATGCATAATTTCATGTATAATGGCTTGCTTATAAGTTCTGTATGCTTCTATTTCACCCTGTCTCTCATGATTAAACAATGTTTACTGTAAGGTCTTGCTTCCTGTTAGCATTCCTGTTATAGTATATATCACATTAATACAACGTGAGTTGGTAGATACTGATACAGATACACTCCCTCTCAAGAGTGTCCTCTTTTTTGAAAGTTCAAATATGATAACCGAATTAAGCTACACCCTTTGTCTGCATCACAAACTAAGTCATGCAAGATTCCTTTCTTTTTGCTGTTCCTTTAGTAACTATTAATCTTGTCTGAAACTCTGCACAGTTGTTTGGTGTGAGTGGGGGATGGGGTGTGTAAATCTGAAAGCCCCCACAAATGCCCAGGTGGTCAAGAAGAAATAGGAACTTTGAACTTAATCAAGAAACATCCATTGTGTCTTGAGGCTGAATTAAATTAGCAGCATTGACAACCCTGGACACAGTCAGAGACCCCCAAGAAGGATTCTAGGGTCCTGTTAGTGATAGAAAATACAAAGTGACTTACTCACATTATTTGTGATTATTCAGATATGTATTTGGTGCTGAGCACCCACAACTTCCATTGACTTCATTGGAGGCTGTAGCATTTTGCATCTCTCAAGACTGTGCCACTAGAGAGGTCTCAGAAAAGAGTCAAACTGCTGTGTGAACTAAAACTAGGCTAGACTCCCATTCATTTCACACAGTATCAAGTGCTTTATTCTTAAAGAACATTAAATAACTGCTAGTCCGCACTGTCACTGTAACTTTTCTCACTCAGAGGTGTGAACATTCCCCCACCCCCAATCAAGTGCAGCAAGTTACAGCATTGTAATGGTATGTCTACAAAGCAGGGCTAAAGTCTAATTAAGCTACACAACTTCAGCTACCTCAATTGTGTAGCTGAAATTGAAATAGCTTAACTCAGCTTTAAGCACTGTCTACACAGCAGGAAGTTTAAGGAAGAACACTCTTCCTTCGACTTCCCTTACTCCTTGTGAAATGAGGGTTACCATGAGTTGGAGTAAGAAGTCCTCCAGCTCAACATTATTTCAAGATAAAGGCTTTATAGGGTAGATGTGCACTATGTTATTCCGGAATAATGTCATTTACTCCAAAATAACCCTGCTGTGTAGACTTACCCTAAAGCACCAATGTAAACAGGCTCCCAGGACTGTCAGCTATTGACCTCATGCAAGTACTTCACCTCCAGCGCTGGGAGAGCTCTTGACCACAATGCTGTGTGAAAGCGCTGCTGTGATAGGGCTGCAGTGGCTGTGCTGCAAATTTAGAGAAATGTAGACACAGCCTAAGTCTTGATCTGGCTGCAGGTTTGCTCACAATAGACATGCTTTCCTGAAGCCTCAATGATCATAGTAACATGTTTAAAAGGTTTGGAAGTTAAATTTTCCAACTGCTTTATACCATGAACATCAGGAGTTTCTTCACTTCTATAAAACTTGGGTAAGTCAGAGGAGAATCAGGTCCTAAATGTATATGAAAGCTCCACATTCAGGAATGTCTTTTCAGTTATGCTTTCATTTCCTGATGCTTGAGATCTGTCTCTTTCAATTTCAACTCTCTCTCTGGCACAGCACACAGCCATTGTTTCACTGTAATGTCAGCAAGGGCAGGGGAAGAAAATAATGCAACGGAGCCGTTATGCTGCCCTCCTCTGGCACACCCCTATGACCGCTTTCAGAGATTAAATTGGAAATTGCAGGTATTCAGTAAGTGCCTTGAAAATGTTGGTTTTCTTTCTCTTTTTGCTAACATTTAAGATAGGATTTCCCCTTTTGGTATTACTAGTCCACAGTCTCTCATAGGAGGAGAAGAAGAGTTTGGATTCAAAGAAGGCAGCTCAGGATAGGAGTAGTGTCAACTTTGTTGTCTGCAAAATATTTCGCTGGAATCCAAATCTGGTGTAAAGGTGTGTGGCTGAGTTAAATCTTCATAGAAGTCTGGAGCTGAAGAAAGAAGGGAAAAAGAATTCAAACCACAGATCAGCAGACGTGTGAGATGAGACTGTGTTATCTCCATTTTATAGATAGGGACCTGAGGCAGAGAGTTTCAAGTTGAAAATATCCACAAATTGTGGGTGTTCAGTTTGAGCTGTCCTAGCCCTGTTTTTTTCAGAGAACCTAGCATTATATACCACTTGAAATGGTCAAAGCACGGTTATTGATGCTTAGGCCTTATCTACTGCATGATGGTAAAATCCTTCTCTGAAAATGAAAATACTAATTTCCTCACTATATACCACTTGAAATGTTCAGAGCACAGCTCCCTCTGACTTGCGGTGCTGCTGTGTGTGCTCAGCGCTCCTACAAATTGGACCCTAGGTTTCAGAAACTGAGGAACCCAAAATTAGTCATCACCTGTGGAAAATCTGGTTTAAGTGACTTGCCCAGCATCACACAGGAACTCCGTGATAGAGGCAAGGATAGAATCCAGATCTCCAGGGTAGCCTTCAACTGCCTTAACCAGGAGACTGTTCTTTCTCTTCCCGAAATTCCCTACCTCTTTCACTACAGGCCTTCCAGCTTCTTCAGCAAATGAGGCTGGTGTCCTACAAACAACAGTTTCTTTGACTATTCGGCCCTGATTCATCTCCAGAATGGGACCATCCCGTGCTTTGAATAATGCAGGTGGGAGGGAAAAAACCCAAATATGATCATATCATTAAATATTGTATTGTGTATACACACAGAGGCTGAATAAAGGTTGCATAGGCAATCTTCATTCTGATATTTCCTATATTTTTGAGTGCTTGATTATGTAATCTTAATAATATTTATTTGTTTGTGTGTGGATTAGAGATGTAAAGGGTAACCGGTTAACTAGCAGCCCTGCTGAGCTGGAGCAGCCCCCCACCTGTGGCGCCATGTGGTGGGTCCGGCCCAACCAGAGCAGCCCTCCCCCAGAGCACAGTGTGGCAAGCCCAGCCTGAGTGGGCCTTGCCCATAGCACAGTGCTGAGGGCTTGGTGCAGGCCAAGCAACCCTCACCCATGGCATTGTGGGACTGGCCGGAGCAGTGCAAAGGGCCTTTGCCTGCAGCGCAAAGGGTTTGGACCAGCCTGGCTGGAGCAGCCCATGGTTCAGGGCTGTGTGTGTGTTTAGAGTGTACTAAGTTTAAAACAAAACCTAGGAATTCCATCGTGTGGCATGATGGCAGCCTATTTGCTATATTCATGACATGCATAAAAAGAAGTTAGATTTAAAATGTAAGTATTCTTGCCAGAAGGCTGCAGCATAACTCTATGTCTTGGAATTCTGATCAATACCATCTTCCAAATCAGAAAGAAACAAAGCAGGCTGCTCCCCAGAACAGAAACACAATTCAGCCTACCTGATTGTTGATCCCAGATACTTTGCTGGAGAGCCACCTACCTTGTAAGCAGGACCAGGACCAACACCTGATCTTCCCCTCCTACTCCCTAATCCTAACCCTCACCTTTCTGGGTAGGACCCTAATTCCAGGGGATGGTTCATAGCTGTGAATTCTGACTACAGGGAGGCAACTAATTTCTCTTGGGCTTTGGTTCTTTCCTTTCCTCCTCATTTCCTACTGGCTAATTGGCTCTCTGCTCTGTGTGCTGGCATCTCAGAATCCCATTCTAACTCTCTCTAGCACAGGATTCCGTTAAGTGGCAATGTGTGTAAGTCCCCTTATGGATCTAGCCTGGTGGTTTGGATATTCAGCTCTCTGGGGCATGTGCTTGTATGGCTCTGAGGAGCATGTCATGTGGGCCACAGCTGTGTGCAGATTGGGCCATGACTGAGAACCGCTGCTCTGGCCCCTTTGCCTCAATGTGATCCCCTGCAGATCCAGCTCTTGTCTGATTTGAAAACAGAAGGGACAGCTTCCTCCTCCATGGTATTTGGGGTCTGAAGGGGGTTGTTAAGAGCACCAATGGGACAGGCTTTCTGCTTGCAGTTCCTGTAGCTGGCCTGCAGCAGCCCAGATCTGCAATTATAGATGAAGTTTTGCTTAGCCCTGTGCTGGAACATTCTCAGTTCAGGCCCAATCTTCAGATAATTTAGCTGCCAAAACGATAGACATCTCTGCTGAGCATGCAAGAAGTAGGATTTTTCAGGCTTATAACTAGGCCAAAATTTGAATGGATTTTTACAGAAATGGCCAAAGGTACACGCCTGACACAAAGGTGACTCCCCTTCCAAGTTTCAAGTTCCTGCTCTAAAGGCCCAAGCCTCTGGAGCTTTTCAAAGAAAAGGTCACTTGAATTTTTTTTAATATGGACAAAACAATGATTTTTTTCCCTGGCCTTGTTCCTGGAAACAGCTGTTTTGGCTGATCTTTTTTCCAATAATAATAATTAGTGGCAGACCGTCAACATAGAAAAGATGGCAAAATGACAAGCAACAGAAAATGGTATAATAATGGGAGGTGTGTAGCAACCTTAATGATCGACGTTACTAACACTGCTTAGAGAACACGTGAAATTTGGAGGTTGTATGGACTGATATTGTGTTATTTTTATGAAGTTTATTTTAGTAATATTTTTTAAATGGGAATTCCATCAAGTGTGTTGTTTTTCTTCATCCCTATAAACTCTTACCATTTGCTATGTTTTAACAAAAAAAGGGGGCTATAGTCAATGTGTAGTTTGCAATCACATTTTCTTCTATTTGTCAGACCTTTAAGCATTGATTTAGCTGTGCCAAAACTGGGCACTACTCCAAATTTGTCCATTTTATCTCTTTTCTGTAAGGTTTATTGAGAAGCAACCCTATTACAGGTTCATCCTATTTTTCTGGCTCTTCTTGATTCAGTCCAGAATGAGAGTAACTTAAATCTCTTACAGGTACAGGTTGGACCTCTTTGGTTCAGCAATGTCAGGACCTGACCAATCCTGAATTTGCCAGATCAGGGGAGATGTCCCCTGCCATTGGCCTGAACCAGCCAGCCCCCTGCCTCTGGCCCCCTCTACCCATCTCCAGCCAGGCTGTCCACCCTGCTGCTGCTGGTCTCCTGGCCCTGGATTGCCAGGAGCATCTGGGGCTCTCCAGCCCCTGGCCCTGCACTGCTATGGTTCCCTGGCCCCGCGCTGCCATGGGCTTCTGGGGTTCTCCGTCCCTGCACTGCTGCAGGAGGCCAAGCTTCTCCGGCCCCTGACCCCATGCTGCTGTGTGTCCAAGATGCTCTGACCCGACACTTCCGTGAGCTGCTGGGAATCTCTAGCTCCGCCCCAGCACTTTTGTGGGTCTCCTGCGCCACTGCATTTGGCCGGGCTGCTGGCCCTCCTACCATTAGGTTCCCAGGCTTGCTGGTCCAAGAGCATTCATAGTCCTGTCGGATCATAGATGTTGCCAGACCAGGGAGTACTGGTTTTCAGAGGTTCAACCTGTACAGTCCTATCACAACCCTCCTCAGGGGGTGCCTCAGGGCAGGAGATGGGGGGGGGGGGGCTTTGTGTTACAACAGAACCTGTAAGAAATTTGTGTGGGGTGGAATAAAGGGAGCTCAAGACAGGAGGTTGGGGAATGTCAGAGTGTGGGGGCTCTCAGGACAAGGGGTAGGGGATATGGGCAGTGCAGGAGTCACGGCAAGGACTTGGGGATGTGGGGGGCTCATGCCAGGGGGCAGGATGCAGGAGTCAGAGTTGGAGTGAGGAGGGGCTCGGCAGGAAGTGGGCAGGAGGAGGGCTGCAGAAGTCAAGGCAGGGGGCTGGCAGTTTGGGAGGCTCAGGGCAGGGGGTTATGTGTAGGGGTGTGTGTGGGGAGGGCATGGGGACTGAAAATGCTTGCTATCTCTCTTCCTGTCTCTGTCAGGGAGTGAGAGGAAAGTGCATAGATTGTCTGCCCCCTGCCCTCCTTTCCCCAGCCAGAGGGAGAGAAATGCAGCAAACTGTGCACTTTCCCTTCGTTCTTTGACACTGAACAGAGGAACAACAAACAATGTCCTGTATGAATTGACAGGATTGGGGGGGGGGGCTTCAATCCCCCCACCCTGTCTAAACAGCACCTGGGATGTGGGATACTTGGGACTGGGGCAGTTCTGGACGGGGAGGGGTGCGTGCCCCCAGCCAACCCCTTTCTGTAAAATTTCTGTATTAGACTATATAAGAAGAAAGTAAACAAACAAACAAACAAGGTTATAATATGATGTACCAGTATGTATGTATTGTTTATAGCAAGAAGCACAAATTGTAGCTAAAATTTTGAAACCTGAATAACTTTATATACGTAATATACAAAGGCACAACAGATTTGAGACCAGAGCCAGAAAAAGAACCCAAGATAGCTGGCTACTACTCTTAGGTGTGTCTACATTACAGGGTTTACCTTGAAATAAGCTAAGCAAATTGAGCTACATCAATTGCATAGCTTATTTCGAAATAGGGAGTGTCTACACAGCACTTATTTCAAAATAGAGCACTCTTCCTCTGACTTTCCTTATTCCTTGTACAATCAGGGCTACAGGAGTCAGAGTAAGAAGTCCTCCAGCTTGACAGTATTTTGACACTATTTCAAAATAACTGCCTGCTGTGTAGACGCAGACTAAGTGATTTCTGAATAGAGGTAGTTGTTTCGAAATGGTGTTGCAGTGTAGATGTACCCTTATGGTGCAACTGTTAAAAGGCATACCATTACAGTACTGGTACTAATGATGGGATTTTCACAAGCATCGAAGTAACTAGCATGCATTTGACTTTCAATGGGACTTGTGCCCTCAGTTAATTTGGCACTTTTGAAAATTCCCCCCATTGTTCCACTCTAACATGGTTCCAGTTATCTACATGGATGCAGCTGGACGTCCTTGTATTCAACAGAAAAGTAGAAATTCTCCTTCAAGGGTCTTTCCTTGATGACAATTTACCAGTGATCTGAATTTGATATTCTATTCCTTTGGAATGACTGCCTTTGCATAAATCATAGTTAAAACTCAAAATTGATTTGTTCATTATTTTAACAAGCACAAAAATATATTCTTGGGTTTCATATAAAAGCCAAATTGCTTTGAGTATTTGTCATAATGAAGGCAAAAAGAGAATTGACCATGAACAACAGGGACAATAGTACAGATTCATGCAGATTTTCCATGGAGAGACTGAAGTGATTTAGCTGTTTCTTTTGAACTGCTCAGTTGTTGCATTCCGAGAGCTATTGTGTGGTTTTCATTTCACAGCAAAACACACCCTTGCACATTGTTATCCATGTCTCCAGCCTTCTCCATGAGTAAATCCTTCAAAACGCAACTAATGTTATTAGCAACAACACTTGAGGTGATGAAATTTTCTGTGTGCCTGGCTCGCACCTGGAAGGAAATGTATGTCTTTGTGTTTAATTTTGAGACAATTGTTGCATGGTATTGAGCAAGTTCTCTTTCTGTGCCGAGTTATTTCAGCTTTAGGCTATGTCTTCACTGCATGGCAAGGTGTGTTTTTACATTGATATAGCTATCTCCATTTAAAATCCTACTGCAGACAAGGGACAACAATTCTTTCCTCAATGTGTAGCTAGGAGAGATCAAACCTAATTCCCCCACCTTAGGTTGTGCGGAGCTACATCAAGGTGAACCCTCTACAGTGCCTTGTCTCCATTAGGCGCTGACATCAAAATAGATACCTTGGGGTAAAAACACACTGTTTTTGCATTGAAGACAAAGCTTAATTGTTAAAAGCAGATAGAACTCTTTTTTCCCCAGCTGATACTACTGCGTGTGGTCAGTCAGTGCAGAATTGTAGTTGCTCTTTCCCTCTGGCTTTTGTTATGCAATAAGAATCAGGATTATGCTCTGGGAGACAGGATTTCTCAAGCGTACACACACACACACACACACACACACACTCACACTCTCCCCCCCTTGGCCCCCCCCCGCCCCGACCAGCTCTACTCTGACTCCCCAGTAACCCAGGCTCTACAGTAATGCTCAGAGGCCCCCATACCACTCAGGCTGAGTGTGAACTGCTGGTTGATCTCATGTTGTTGTCATATGCTTATGTGCAGCTTTGATTCTGTAGCATGCAGTATGGCTGCTCAGCTATTTTAAAGGCTTTGCTTTTCAAATAGCCATTGACTTGTGAACTGACAATGCCATCGGCCTAGAACAGTAGAAAGTGATGTTAGGAATATTCTTTGTTGTTGGGAATCAGGATAGAATCTCTGCTCCAGCAGGCCAAATGGTGGCCTATTTTGTTGATGACTGCAGATATGACAGAGAAGGCTCAGCTACAGCTGTCTCTTGTTAGATCAAGTGGTTATCAAACAGATGAACTGTTCAGCCATTGTTTACATTAGGGAATTTTCCAGATGCCATTGGGTGGGTTCTGATCTATAGCTCAACAGCATTGTGGTAAGACTGTTGTTCTTTACCAAACTCCTCTAACCTTGTGGCTACAGGGATTTTATATTAGCCAAGGTTAAGTACTAAGTCAAACTATTACACTGCTTTTCCCCATTGAAAAAGACTTGGAAATTACTAGCATAATTCCTAAGGCCCCTCAGTAAAGCACTTATCCCGGGGTGGGCAATCATTTTTGATGGAGGTCACTCCAAGAATTTGGTAAATGGTCAAGAGCTGCACTCTTCTATGATATTAATGGAGGAGGTGTGGGGTCTGGGATGGATATTGGTGCAGAAGGAAGCTTGTACATGGGCTATGTCTACACTGTAGACTTCTTCTGCAAAAACTTATGCAAATGAAATGTGGAGTGGAATATTGACACGCTTCATTTGCATAATTAATTAGCAGCCACTTTTGTGCAAGAGGCTTTTGCAGAAAAAGGAGCTGTGTGCAAGAGCCGTTCTTCCTCATTTTTGCAAACAGGCAGCTCTCATTAGCTGGAAAGCAATTTTGCTGGGGGCAGGGGCAGCATGTGAATCCTCTTCCCCCTCCCCTTGGGCTCACAGCATTCAGAGAGCTGTTCTGAGCACTAAGAGGAGACACGGCAGGCAGGAAGCCTGGCTAGGGTTGCCAGATACTTTAAAAAAAAATACCGAACATGGCGGGGAAAAAATTGGTTGAAGGAAAAAAAAAGGCACAAAAGAAAGAGGCAATACACCTTTAAATTCCCACGCTCACCACTCCCCCAGCCAGAGGTAGCAGAGAGGGAATGTCCCAAGCAGCATTCCGTCCGAGAAAAACAGAAAATACTGGACATTTTACATGCCCGGTATTTTCTATTTTTTTTACCTGACAGAGACCGCAAATACCGGACTGTCTGGGCGAACACTGGACTCCTGGCAATCCGAAGCCTGGCAGAGGCTCCTGCGGGCCAGATCCAGTGGCTTTGCAGGTCGGATCCAGCCCCGGGGCCATATTTTGCTCTGACTTAACCACATGCAGAACTTTAAGCAATGGGACTGCTGATCTGCTTAAAATTACACACAGGCTTGCCTGCTTTGGTAGATTGAAACCTAAGGAAAAGATGTGTTCAGTATTAGTCTCTGACAACATCTTGGCAAGGAAGCTTTGTATTTTTTATTGCAGAGTCACAGCACAGCTATGAACACAGTAAATTGCACCCCATGCTATTTTCATTTCAAAGTGTGAGCAGTCTGGAATTTGAATACTAATTAAAATAGCTACTGGAGTTCCATAAACTGCTAGGAAAGAAATGCTAACACTGACTTTTAGTAAAAATCTGATGTTCTGTGTTAGTCGTTTTTCTTTTTAAGCTTGAGAAGATTAGTAAAAATAGCATAAAAGGTAGAAAAATGACTCTATTTCCCCAATAATTTCTTCTTTCCTTAGGAGGAGGATTAGGAAATAGGCTTAAGATGGTATTTGCATTTGCAGGTTTTGTACTGCATCAGAAAGCTGGAGAAACATTTTAAAGTGTAATCATTATAGGGGTGCTATTCTATAACCAAGTAATAGTTACTAAAGGTAGAAATTTGGCAAATAATATCAACTGCTGGTCTGTTGAAATTCTAGTTTAGCCATCTTGTCTGCCACTATAAAACAACATTTAGTATTTTGTAACATGAATTTGCTTTGGCTATATATCCTTTTAGGTGACAATCACATATTAGATGTGCCCCTGGAAAGACAGTAATATGAAGAAAGCGCACCAGCCAGGAGTGAGAGGCATGCATAGAATACAAGTACTTTCCCCTCACTCCCTGATAGTCCAGGGAATGGGATGAAAAGCAAGCTGCACTCCAGTGCACATGGTTGTGGCAGCCCCCACCCTCCCGAAACTCCGCCCTTGCCCATGGGATGATCAGGACCAGGGGAAACGTGTAGAAGAGGAGAGATGCTTGCTAGCTGAGATGGAAGGCATCAGACAGGGAGCTTGGACTGAAGCCCCATGAAGAGTAGAATAGGTGACTTATCCTGTTGTTCCTGATAGTAAAGAGGTCTATCATCAAAATTCCCCCAGGTTGTGGAGATAGATAGTGTAGAGAATGCTTGTCTTTAGAGACCATTTATGACTCAGTGGAAGTTTTACACTGAGGAGAGTATCATTCCTAATCAACCGCTGGCATGGGGTTCAGAATCACACTTCCGACCATCTCAACAGGAATTTTGCACTATCTGATGGCCTCTTGGCAGAACATCCTGGACTGCGGTCCTCATTCCTTGATGCTTTGCAGTGATATTTTCAGTAAAATATTTCAACAATTAAGCTCTAACATAGACCTGTAATGACATGCGTTGTAAATGACTTGAAGCACTAGCATGTTGATATGCAGAGAGGATTCTTGCTCCAGCCACAGATATTGGACTCTCAGCAATCTCAGATGTGCCCCCAACCCCTCGTTAAAGCATTACAGTGGCACAGCCACATCAGCACAGCATAAATGTGGCCAAAGAAAATGCAGACCAATGTGTTCTTATATTCTCCTTCATTGCTAAAGAACTGCTACTCGTTTTTGATGACACCTGGCTCGAGGCATCAGCTTCTCCTTTAATCTTTGAAAGATACATTGTACAGGTAGAACCTCTAAAATCCAGGATATTGTCATCTGGCAACACCCATTGTCCAGCAGGACCATGGATATTGCTGGACCAGAGAGCTCTGGCTGACCAGGTTCAGGGGTTGGGCTGGTGGTGTGGAGCTCAGCCTTGCCCAGGCCAGAAGCAGTGGAGCCAGAGCCTAGGGAGAGCAGCCCCGGCTGGGCCAGTGTAGTATGTATGGAGCAGGGCCGACAGCCGCGAGCGGAGCCTTGACCTCCCCTGGTCCGGCAAACTCCATGGTTGGGGACTACTCAGGTCATGAGGGTGCTGGACCAGGGAGGTCCCACCTATAGTGATAAACTGTAATTCTGTTCATAACTCTTAATATGTATTTCATATGTACATGACACAAGAATATTGGTGATTAGTCTATTAGTTTTTAAAGGACACTTCACAAGGAATACTTTGCATAAACATTATTATAACGTGCCGTGTGCATTCAGTCATACAAATCCGATTGTATTTGATAATGGAGAAAATAGGATTACAAAATTTGAGTGACAGGCCAAATCTCAAAATAATCATTCAAACTATACAACATATTAGGTAGGCTCATGGCTGCTTGTTGTTCCTGGCTGGCTTCAGTATTGTGTGGTGATTTATGAGAAGGTAAAAACAATGAAACTGTCATCTCCTTACTGTGTGGATAGCCCCTACCACAACACAATGGGATCCATTGACTGATCTCTCCAGGTTGCTGCAAGTACAAAATAAAACAAAGCAGCATGTTAATTTTGCACTGCAGTGAGTTTCATCTACTTCAAAGCCCTGGCCTCTTCTTGCCACACACAATTAGGACCTCTTGCAACTTTCCCTTTGATTTTTAAATGCTAAAAATGTGTACACTTGAATAATGAAACGTCTTACAAAGTCAACATTTTAAAAGCTGAGACTAAGAAATGTTTTATTGGTGCAATAGGTGGTGAATAGAAGCATATTCTTACACATCCCACAAGCAATGAACACAAACTGGAATTTTTAAAAATGTAATTACAGTAATTAAATAAAAATTACTTCAAGTCATTATGAAACTGATATGTTTGGTTCTTGCGGTGAGCTGAATTTGATATTGTTCTGAAAAACTTTATAAGCACATTTTTGGTATGTTAAGACTTTCCTGTGTATGGGAGGAAAAATAGGGGCTAATCTCAATTTTTTATTATGGGAGTGTGATGGGGTGTCTGCTCTACACTGAGCTCTGAAGGGTTAATCGAGCCCTAGGGTGGCTGTGTGAGAGGCAGCCAATCTGAGAAGGGCTGTGAGAAGTATCCAGCCGGGTTAGGCTGCATCATATAAGAAGGGCTAAAGAGTTACTCCCTGGTGCTAGAGTAGGGAGGAGGACTGTTTGCCTTGCAGGCAACACACACCCTGGACATAGAAGTGCTGCAGGCAGAGACCCAAGCTGCTAAAGGCAGGTCCTGGTGGGCTGCAGGGATCTGCAGGCTGAGGTCCTGAGACAAGGATAAAGAGGGTATTGGGGCCAATGGAAATCTACTGAGCAGTTGGAAGGAATGTAGCAAATGGCAGCCATCTACAGGTTCACTGGGCCATGAACCAGAGTTTTTATATACACATATACACACATACATGGCATGCACACATATGCCACTGAGGAAGTGGCTGGATTGAGGGATTGAGATACTGTCCCTACAAAGGGGAACACAGGTTGTGGCATAGCTGGAAGGCTGTATCATCAAGAAGCTGCCTTGGATCAGAAATGATGATGGTGAGACTAGAGATGTTAAAGAGTAGTGAACTATCCAATAAGCAAATGCTGTGGCGTTTCAAAGGGGCAGTGTCGCCCCTTTGAATGAGTGCCTCAATGAATGAATGAGATGGTGTAGGAAGGAGGGGCTTTCATTTATTAGGAAGCTTTTAGGAAAGAATGCTTCTATATAGGAACGATGGGATCCACCTAAGCCAAAATGGAAGCAGATTGTTGGCACTTAAAATTTAAAAGATCAGCACCAATAAGCAAATGCTGTGGCGTTTCAAAGGGGCAGTGTCGCCCCTTTGAATGAGTGCCTCAATGAATGAATGAGATGGTGTAGGAAGGAGGGGCTTTCATTTATTAGGAAGCTTTTAGGAAAGAATGCTTCTATATAGGAACGATGGGATCCACCTAAGCCAAAATGGAAGCAGATTGTTGGCACTTAAAATTTAAAAGATCATGGAGAAAGTTTTTAAATTAAAGGCTGAGGGAAAGCTGACAGTTGCAGAGGAGCAAATCAGATATCTCTTGTGGGAGGATCGACTAATGGGGGTTTCCTATGTTCTAGTAAGGAGGAGAGGATGGAAGATGATAAAATACGTATAAGATCTGACAAGAAACAATGAAATGAAAAAAGTCCCATTCAGTCACACCTTGTAATGGCAGAGAGCTAAAAAATGTCAATTTTTAAAGTGCTTATACATACACACTAGAGGTGCATCAGGACTACATTCCTCTTTCGAAAGAGGAATGCAAATGAGGAAAATAAAAAATGCAAATGAAGCGCTGATTTACAAATCTCGTGCTTCATTTGCGTAATCTCATCCACTCACTTTTTTGGAAGAGATTTAAAAAAAAAAAAAAAGCAGTCTAAACGGGGTTCTTTTAAAAAAAAAAACCCTTTTTTGAAAAAACCCTTATTCCTGAAAAAATGAGGTTTACAGGGTTCAAAAAAGGATTTTTTTTCGAAAGAACCCCGTCTAGACTGCTTTTTTTTTTCAAAAAATCTCTTCTGAAAAAGTGATCAGAAGAGATTTGTAAATCAGCGCTTCATCTGCATTTTCAATTTCCCTCATTTGCATTCCTCTTTTGAAAGAGAAATGTAGTCTAGACGCACCCTAGAAGTCTATATAATAAGATGGGTGAACTAGGGTGCATCTACACTGCACTGTAACTCAAAATAATATACACAATTTGACCTATGCAAATTGTATATCTTATTTTGATGCTATAGCTTATTTCGTCATTTGGCGCTGTCTACACAGTGCCAAATTTTGAAACAGAGCAGTGTGCTGAACTGTCTTTTATTCCTCATAGAATGAGGTTTGCAGGGACGGTGGAATAGTGAGCCCAAAATAACAGGGTTGCTGTGAAGACACAGGATAGCTATTTCGGGATACTCTGGTATCCTGAAATAGCATTGCAGTGTAGACATACCCCTACAACGACTCACACTGAATGAGGATTAGGGGGTGAATGTAAATTACATTTCTTATGGTGCTGTTGTATTGCCCCCCCTCCCGGGGGTGGGGGAAAGGGCACTCTGGGCAACAGGTTTGAGGGGGTGGGGTGCAATATGATAATACCTGTAAGAAATTTGAGAGTGGAGCAGAGTGCAGGAGGCTTAGAGCAGGGGGTTAGGGTGAATGTGGGGGGGGGGGCAGGGGATGTTGGGATTGCAGGAGTCAGGGTTGGGGGATGTGTGGAGGAGCTCAGCAGAGGAGGCTGGGGCTGGGAGAGGCACCAGACCGGGTGGTGGTGGGGGTGGGAGGGGATGAGGAAGGGCTCAGGGTAGAGCGTTGGGATGTGGATGTAGGAATCAGATCTTGGGTAATGGGGCGGGGGGCTCAGGGCAGGGGCCTGGTGTGGACAGAGTGCAGGGGCCAAGGGCAACTTTAGGGAGGGGGAGGCTGAAGCTCTCCCCCTCCCTCCCTCCCTCCCTCCGTCTCCCCCCGGTTTCCTGTTGATGCTGCTTGCTCTTCGCCTTCTGTCACTGTCAGGGAGCGAGAGGGAAGCTCTCAGTGTGGGTCACTCACTCATTCATTCCTCTGGCCTGTCCCCACACCATGCAGGAGGAAGAGGAATCCTGCAGGCTCTGAGCTTTCCTCTCGCTCCCTGGTAATGACGGAGGAAGAACAAGGAATGAGCAGTGTTGTAGGAAGGAAGGGCAGCCCACCCTGCCCTCCATAGAGGGGGGCAGCTCAGGCCGGATGGACAGTGCCCTCAGCCGATCCCTTTCACTTACTTGAGCCACTCAGCATGGCAGCCTGCAGAAGAGTCCCAGAAGCCTGACGGGGAGTGTGCCTCTCTGCCTCTTGTAGAGCAACATACTTGTTTTACTGTCATGTCTGATGAGGATATTGATACAATAGGCATCACAGAAACCAGGTGGAATGAGGACATCAATAGGACTCAGTAATACCAGGGTACAAAATATATTGGAAGGACAAAACAGGTTGTGCTGGTTGGGGAGTGGCACTATATGCGAAAAAGCATAGACTCAAATGAAGTGAAATTCTTAAATGAACCAAACTGTTCCATAGAATTTCTACGGATAGTAATTCCATATTCCCGTAATAAGCATGTAGCAGTAGGGTATATTACTGACCACCTGACCAGGATGGTGATCAGCGTACCTGCTAAGATTTTCCATCCATGAGCAGAGTGAGTTTTGTCTTGTGCACTAATATTGAGGTCGTGTGTGTGTGCAGATGTTCCACCGTGGCACCCAAGTTATAAACCTCTTCCTTTTCCCCTCTGCTGCCATGTCTCCCACCCTCCCCTCATCCCATCTGCTCCCCTGGTGCCTGCTATTGCCCCCCTCCCACACACCTTCCTCTGCTGTCCTGACTCCTGCCCTTCTCACTCCCCTCAGCCTTCCTGGGACTTACTCCCCTCACCTCCTCTCTGACCCCTGCACTTGCCCTCCCCACCCCATGCCCACCCCTCCTCTAGCCCCCCTCTCCTAGCATCTCCCTCTACCCACTTGCCCTGTGTCATGATCATGAGGGTTAGCCAGCATTCTGGGGACCAAGCTGAGGGAAAAGATCAAGTTCTGGAGGGTGATGAGTTGTTGGCTGGTGCGGTTTGTAAAACCGAACCTGCACAAACTGAAGGTGATATACTTGAGGGAGCTCAGTGTGAGCAACCTCTGTGTGTGAAGCCTGGCAGTTTGGCTGCTGGGAGGGGCAGTATGCCTGTGGGGGAAGGGTTTCTTCCCAGTTCTTTGTCTGCAGGGGGTGCCTGTCAGCCTGGGATGGCTGAGGAGAGTGCTGTAGGTCCAGATTTAGTTCTGGAGACAGCTGAAACCCAGGAAGGGGAGGACCCTAGGTTTGTGTTTGCTGGGGACAGTGGTGCTATAACTGGGGTGGGCCCAGTCAGTATCATGTCAGGAACTCAGGGATGTTTCCAGTTTGATTCTGGTGTGGAAGCAGGGAAAGGAAAAAGGGGATTTGTGTGCAGCCATCTTAGGGTTGTTAGCAATAGAGCAAGAGACAGGCTAACCCTGAGGCCTAACAACGCAAGAGCGAGAATTGTAAGAGACGCTTTGCTCTAAAAGCTTAGGATGCAATTCTGACTCCAGCAGGAACCTTGAGATAAGGTAGCATCTGAAGGGAATTGTGTGGGCAGAGAGATAACTGTTAGTTGTTGATGTATGTAACGGGAAGGTATATATACTTGTCTTCTACTGCTTGTACTCTGAAGATCTGCTTCGGAAGAGGGACCCCCCCTGCTCCCTCCGACCGGTCTTCCCTTGCAATTGCTCAAAATAAACTGCCTTTGACTTGTGGCTTACCAAATGCAGAGTGAGGACTTGTTTTCCTCCATACTGGGGAGGGACCAAAAATCCATAACTCTATTAGGCTAGTTCACCTAGGCCCTGTCTCTGTGAGGCAGTGGCCCACTTGGAAAACCAAATGGAAAACTAGATTAAAAGCAGCAGGGTGCCAGATTAGTGTCTGGACTGCTTGCTATCTGATTAGCAATGGGGAGCAAGGGAATTCCATGACCATTGTGAGCAGGGGAGACACACCTTTGTCTTTGAAAGAGGGAGTTTTGAATTTAAACACACAGGGCAATAGGGGAAGAGCAAGACTTGTGTTGCCAAGGGAAGGCTGCAGTTTTTTCCATCTAGAAGCCCAAAATTGTCAGGGTACACTTGCTATGGGTTTGATCCTACTGTTATTTTAATTTTCATAACCAATGTGGTGGTGTTACTAAGAATTGTAACAATTTCCACTGTGCATGATTTTGTACCAAAACCCACAAAACTGTTAACTAATGTACCCAAGGACACACTATGTTCAAAAGTCTTGTGACACTGGTATTTCACTGTGAATACATGTAATTAGTGTTTGAGCTTCTCACCTGAGAAGGGGCAGCCCAGGATTGGTGTGCTGTGTGGAAAAGGGAAACTGAGGCACAGTTACATTTTGTTTTCATGGTTAAGTGCCAAGATGCCTACATGATGGGGAATGAGGATACATACATTGTACCAGTGTTAATTGGATTTCAGACCATTGTCAAAGCTGGCATGGATAAATTTAATTTTTTTGGCTCTGAGCAAGGGCATTGCTGTGCTCACTAATGGGTGTTGGGTCCAGATTTTGGGCAAAGGGGCCCATGTAAGGTGTCTGCTGCAAGCTTGTTTTCTGCTGCTTCTCTGTATGATACTTGTGTACATGTGTGATGTGTATTTATGAAGTGTTCTCATTAACAATCTCACGCTCAACTTTTTCTTTCTTTTATCAATATACCTGAGGGCTACGTCTAGACTGGCATGATTTTGCGCAAATGCTTTTAACGGAAAAGTTTTTCCGTTAAAAGTATTTGCGCAAGAGAGCGTCTAGATTGGCACGGATGCTTTTGCGCAAAAGCACTTTTTGCACAAAAGCATCCGTGCCAATCTAGATGCGGTTTTGCGCAAGAAAGCCCTGATCGCCATTTAAGCCATTGGGGCTTTTTTGTGCAAAACAAATCTGAGCTGTCTACACTGGCCCTTTTGCGCAAAAGGACTTTTGCCCGAACGGGAGCGTCAAAGTATTTGCGCAAGAAGCACTGATTTCTTACATTAGATCGTCAGTGCTCTTGCGCAAATTCAAGCGGCCAGTGTAGACAGGTGGCAAGTTTTTGCGCAAAAGTGGCCGTTTTTGCGCAAAAGCGGCCGCTTTTGCACAAAATCTTGCCAGTCTAGACGCAGCCTTAGAGTTTAGATTCTAAAGGATTGGCCCAGCCATGATCTTATGGGTAAAATCTAAAGTGAAAATTGGCCTCGAACTGTGGCCGAGTCCTTTGGACCAGGAGGATTTGTTTGGAGTTGGTGAGTATGGGTTTTACAACCTCTCACCTGTGTGTGAGGCCTAAGCCTAATGATGGCACAAGGAAGCTGGAGTGTCTAAGGGGTTTTGCTGGTGAGGCTTCCTGCTGGCCGAAGTGGCAGCTGAAACTGGTGGGGCGTCTTGGAAAAGAACCCCTGTTGAGGGCAGAAAGTAACCCTGGTTTTAAGCAATTCGCCCTGAGCTGACGCCCTCAGGAGTGCCAAGACCTGGCCTGGTGTATGCCAGTGGTGTATTCCGCAGAAGGACAGAACCTAGTCAATTAAACTTTGGATCCGAACCCTATGCTATTCTAAATTTGATTTTAAGAGTTTAATTGGTTAACGAGACATTTCCAGACTCAATTACTTAGAACACTCTCTGTATATCTGTCATAGTACTCCACGGATGTAGAACAGTTTTGTTTACTTTTCATGTGTTTCAATGGTCTAGTAAGGTGTGCATGGACTTATTTACTATGTTTTATCTCAGACCTCCAGAAAGAAATCACAGCCAGTGTGGTCAGAAGCTGTCCAGCACCGTCTGCGATTTGGGGGTGTGTGTCATGATCATGAGGGTGAGCCAGCATCCTGGCGACCAAGGGGTTAACTATGTCCCTTACCTAAACCAGGTGGCAGGCAGCCAATAGGAATGTAGATAGGAATCTCAAACTAGGACAAAGGAATTTTTGGGTTTCCCTCCTTTGTCTTGGGGTAGTTTCTCTCCAGTTATTGAAGGGGACAGGATGTCTCCTCTAAGAAAATACTCTTCACAGTCTACAGTTTAGATAAATCTGTTAGGTTTTATTGTTTGGGAAATGGGATCTGATGGCTGTGCATTTAAAAATGGGTTTTGGTCTCCTTTGTAACTAAGTTCCTGGCCCATGGTAAATTTCTCCTCCATGACTATATTATTTTGTAACTGTTCCATCTAGTCATTATGCTTGCAACAGGTATATTGTGGTGATAATAAAAGTTCTTTCTCTTTTCTTTTTATTAACCTGGTATTGGTTAATTTGCATGTCCTGGTTTGTACTTTAGGGGTGAGATTTCCCAAGTAGTCTCTCCCTGGTTGCGTTATTAATATTTGGGTGGTGGCAGTGGCGTTTTAGTCCCAAAATCTAGGTTAAGATTTTGGGAGAAGTTTTATACCAAAGCCTGGTAGATAAGGTTTGGGAGTACTTTTGCTGGCCCCCACTTCTGCATTTATCATGTCAGAGTGGGGAAGGAGCCATGACACCTTATCTCTCTTCTGTTGCCCATCCCTCCCTATGTCTGCCCTTCTGCTTCACCCCCCACAATCCCTCTAGCAAGTACACCTTCCCTTACCCCTGCACTCTCCTGGTGCCTCCCACTGCCCCGCCCTTCCAATACCTGCTCCCAAGTGCCCACCCCCCCACTACCCACTACCCTAGTTCTCCTCATGCTCCTTTGCACTCACACATAACTTGCTCCAACCCCCATCTTGCTCATGCCCAACCCTCCTTCTCCCAGCATGACCCTGTCCCCTCCCTTCTCTCATCCCCTCCCTCTCCTGCCCTTTTTCCTCAGAACCCCCTGACATTTGTGTCTCCTCCAACCTGCCTCCTTGGTGCCTTCCCCTTTCTTCTCCTGCCTTGGCCCGCTCCTTTCCCCTCAGCACAAGTCCCATGCTGTCCTCACTCCCACCATCCCCTTAGTTCTCCCCCTACCCCTTCCCTCACTGTCTGTCTTCCTGACACCTGCACTTTCTAGCCCTCTGGTTCTGGGGCTGGAGTCAGGGCCACAGTGCTATTTTTAGTACCCCAACCCAGGAGCAGCTGCACCATGGCCTGGCTCCAGTCCCGGCACCCAGGGCAGCTGAAGGGGTGGTTGGGCTTTGGTGCACAAACTTCTGGCTAGGGGAACAAAAGGCTGGGGCTTGCTGGAAGCTCCCACTCTGCCTCTAGGCTGATGGATTCACAGAGCCTGGGGATCTATTCCCTCCCTCAGAACCAGTTCCAGGCACAGAGCTGTAGCTCCCCAGCACAGGATGCTGGAGACAGGGCTGAAAAACTGAGGCTGTTAACACCAAGTGGAGACCAGGAGGGTGGGAAGGATGGACCAGGAGAAGGGATGAAGAGATGGGCAGGGGCTGGGAGACAAGGGAAGATGGGGAGGAGGGTGGCCCCCATGCACATGGAGAGGTGGCTGTGGCACAAAGTGCAGGACTGGCTCTTGCTCCTCCCGGGGAAGAAAGAAACCTGGCTCAGTACCTAGATGAAGGCCAAACCCAGGTACCAGCACACCACTGCCTTCTCCCTGGTTCCCAGAGGGCTGAAGCAACAGCAGCCCGTCTATGCTCCTCAGGGCAGCATGCCTCATGTGCCAGGACTCAAGCTGGGGCCATGGTGCTATTTTTAGTACTGTGGTCCTGGCCCCAGCAGCCACAGCTGCAGCTGAAGCTGCTGCTGGGGGCAGGTCTGCATGGCAGGTGAGTGCCCCCAGTGTGCCGCAGCTGTAGTTGCAGTGCTATTTTTAATATCACAGCCCAGGCTCCAGCTCTGGCAGCCACCCACCACCCTGCCATGGCCCGCCCCTGGGAGCAGCTGGGGCTGTGGCTGCACTGCTCTACAGGACTGAAATTCTTGGTGCATGCCTGTACAGGCACGCAACTTACAGAGAACCCTGATAGTCAATTGCTAAGGGAGATTAAAGAAGCTAGAAAAATTTTGAAAGTATCAGTAAGAATGGGGGATTTCAACTATTCCTATATTGACTAGGTACACACCACCTCAGGACAAGATGCAGAGAAAGTTACTTGACACCTTAAAAAGGTTCCTTCTTGGAGCAGCTAGTCTTAGACCCCACAAGAAGGGAATCAATTCTTGATTTAGTCTAAGTAGGGCAAAGGATCTAGTCCAAGAGGTGAATATAGCTGCACCACTTTGTAATAGGGACCATAATAAGTTTTAACATCCTAGCTGTGAAGAAAATGATACAGAAGCTCAGTTCTCTAGCATTTCATTTCAGAAAGGGGAACTACACAAAAATGAGGTGAGAAACAGAAATTAAAAGGCACTATGCCAAAAGTGAAATCCTGGCAAGCTATGTGGAACCTTTTCTAAGGACACTAATAGAGGCTCAACTTAAATGTATACCCCAAATTAAAATATATCAAGAACCAAAAAGGCATTGTTTAAAAAGTGGAAGTTAAATCCTAGTGAGGAAAATAGAAAAGCATACACTCTGGCAAATGAAGTGTGAAAATATCATTAGGCAGTGTCTGGCCCCTGGACAATCAAGATGCTAAAGAAGCACTCAAGGACGATAAACTATATGAATTCTTTGCTTCAGTCTTCTATGACTGAGTATGGGAGAAAGATTCCCAAACCTGAGCCTTTTTTTTTTTAATATGACAAATCTGAGGAACTGTCCCAGACTGTGGTGTCACTAGAGGTGGTTTTAGAACAAACTGATAAATTAAACAGTAATTAGTCACCAAGACCAGACGGCATTCATCCAAGTTCTGAAGGAACTAAAATGTGAAGCTGCAGAATTTACTAACTTCTTAACTTGTAACTTTCTTAAATCAGCTTCTGTACAAATGACTAAAGGATAGCTAACTAACACCACCAATTTTTAAAAAAGGCTCCAGAGATGATCCTTGCAATTACAGGCCAGTTAAGTGTATAATTTTACTACCAGGCAAATTGGTGATGACTTTCCTTCACAAAAAACGTGTTGATTCTTCCACAACAAATTGTTCATCTTGGTTCACTGTGTGGCTGACCATTCTATCTTTTCTATAATTTCAACCAATCTACTAGAATTCTTTGGTGGGGGGTTCAAACAAGCATGTGGACAAGGAGGATCCAGGGGATATAGCGTACCTAGATTTCCAGAAAGCCTTTGAAAAGGTCCATCAACAAAGGCTCTTAGACAAAAACTGTCATGGGATAAGAGGGAACATCTTCTCAAGAACTGATTAAAATATGGGAAACGAAGGGTAGGCCTAAATGGTCAGTTTTCAGAATGCAGAGAGGTAACTAGTGGGGCTCTGATAATCAGTGAGGTGGCAAAGTTTGCAGATACAAAATTGCTCAAGATAGTTAAATCCAGAGCACGCTGCCAAGAGCTTCGAAAGGATCTCACAAAATTGGGTGAATGGGTAAAAAAGTGGCAGATGAAATTCAATTCAATAATCCCAATTACACATAAAATGAGCTGTTACCACTCAAGAGGGACAGTTCTCTGTAAACATCCACTTAATGTGCAGAGGCAATCAAACAATGTTGGGAATTAAGAAAGGAATTTGTGAGATTAAAAAGACTGGGATATTTCATCTTAGAAAAGAGACTAAGGGGAGATATGATAGAGGTCTATAAAATCATGACAGGTATGGAGAAAGCAAATAAGGAAGTTATTTACATCTTCCCATAACACAAGAACTAGAAGTGACAAATGAAATTAATAGGCAACAGGTTTAAAAAAAAAACAAACAAATTTCACCACACAGTGCACAGTCAACCAGTGGAACTCCCTGCCAGAGGATATTATGAAGGCCAGGACTTTAAAAGGTTCAAAAAATAACTACACAAATGGAGGATAGGACCATCAACAGCTATTAGCCAGGATGGGCAGGGATGGTGTCCCTAGCCTCTGTTAGGATTGGGAATGGGCAACATGGGATGGATCACGTGATTACTCGTTCTGTTAATTCCCTCGGGGGTGCCTGGCATTGGCCACAACTGTCAGAAAACCAGATACTGAGCCAAATAGCTGGTCAGATCTTTGGCCTGACTATCTCCCACCAAAATTAATGGAGGCTAATAATGCATACATATCTATGAGAATCTAGCCCAAGAAGAAATAACCAACACCACCTATAACCAATTCCTATTGTTTTAAAACACTAGTATTGAGACAGTTAATGAGGTATTACAGGTTTATTTAGTCTTTGAAGTCATATACCTTTATTAAGCATCAAAAATATTTCACACATACAAAACCAACTCCATACACTAAAACCAAAATATGGACTTTCAAAAGAGGTGCTGTGCTTCAGTTTATTCTACCAGAAGATGCAATCTATGCCTGATGAAATCAACTTCAATTATAAAGTTGCTAAACGTGATACACCATCACAATTTGTTTTATGGGAAATAAACTGATCTTTAGAAAGCAGATTTTAAAAACATCTGCATCATAAAAGATAACATACACAAGGCATAAATGTTACACAATCATTCAAACATTTTATAAAGAGATCTGAAAAAGTACCTAAAATAGTAACTTTTACTCAGTATAAAATTTCAATAATAAAATATTGCTCATAATAAATAAGAAATTTCATGAATACTGCTCTTGTAAAGCTCTGATTTTTTTTGATCTAGTAGATTTACAGGCATCAGGTTGTTCTTTGTTATTAAACACATGTCAGTATCACTAAGACATGACATCTGCTTCAGGGGACACTGCCAATTGTGCGTGAAAAACTACTTCCAGAGTGAATTACTTCCCCTCCGATTTTAACATCTAAACACTTACATACAACTCATTTTATTTTAAAAATGCAACAGCTTTTGAAATCAATTTCGAAGGAAAAAAATAATTTCCCCCAAAGCTCCTAGAAGTCTGTGCATGTAATGAGTTTATGTAATGAAACTGTTAAGTTAATATGAGGGATGTTAGTGTGTAGTCATTTATAGGATTAACTGATACACCTGGTCTTATCAGTTAATCCTAACTACTACATGAACACCCCCCTCCCACCCTTGCTGCCTCTGTATCAGAGGCAGCGAGGTGGGGACAGGAACAGGTGCCCATGGGCTAGCATGGAGATAGAGAGGCAACAGCAGGGGGGTGGCGGTACATGGGGGAAGCTGACTTCAAAGCTGGCTCCTCGCAAGCACCAGCTCCTGCCTGCCCCCCATCCTGCATGTAAACTTGTAACTGCTGAACATTTACAAAAATTAAGGTTTGCTAACATCCCTAATTAATACTAGTAAGAGCCTCATCCCATTTATATGGGGACATGTGATTTCATTCCTGCTCTTCCCATCTGTAGACATGGCAATTTGGAACAGTTCTTAAGCAGCTGCTCAATAGCAATATGGCGGACATTGAGTTCTGAGGCCAAAGAATCCTTTTCTTGCACTTGCCGAGTCAGTTCCTCAAAAACATCTGCAAAAAGGTTAACATCAGCTCAATACGCAATTTAAGAAACAGTCTGGTTTAAAAGCCATTGCTTGAAAATGCAGTCTTAAACTTGATTTTGATAAACTTGAGTGTGATGTTTACATGTGCACAAAGGCAAGTATATGAAATGGGAGAGCATTCAAATACTTTTAGCTGCAATACTCCTTGGTATACAACCTCCATTAGTGAGATGCTTAAAAGAATCCCATTTAACTCATCTGTAAATTTATTTAAAGTTAAGCTAGATGGGCTTGCTACTTTAAAATATAGTTCGAACTTTTACACAAATACCTTATAGCAAATGAAATAGCACATCATCCAGGTTTAGTGAGCTTTTATCAAGGGATAAATGCATTTAAAAAAATGTCAAAGTGTATTTCTCTGCTCTGAAAATTAAGCTTACACAAATTACAAATCTTTATCATTTCAGAAAACCTAGGGTTTCTGCACTATAAAGAGTTTAACAATGATCTCACCCTGGATTTGCTTGAGGAGTTTTTCATTCAGTTGCTCTACTTCTTCAAGAGTCATCATATTCACTGCAACATGAAAAAAAAAAAATACCCATCACCACCACAAAAAATGATGTATAACTTAAAAAAAAAAAAGCATTAATGAAGATTCCTATTCCTCAAGATTTTTTATTTGGACCCTTAATCCTAATAGCAGTGTTAATGTTAATTAGCAGCAATGTTTAAGACTCTGAAACATGATAAATGTGCCACTAAGACAAACATGTATTTCATACAAAAAGAAATACTGAACTAAAAGTTAAAGAGTTAAGCATTCAATGTTAGGAAGTGCCAGAATTAAAGCTGCAAGAATGTATATACAGTCCAACTACAGGATGACATTAACATCCCCCATACCTCCCCACTGAGAAAAACAGTTCTCATCCATTAAGAAGCCTCCACAATTAGATGCTTATGTTCACTTTTAATGAGTGGCCGCACGAACAGGAAGTGCTATGAAGTTTGTGACCCTGCAGAAAATGGCTCTGGTCACGACGCCTTCAGGGTAGAAAACATCTGTTGTCTCTCAAGAGAGATGGTGGCCTATGATGTACACAAATAGCCCAACTGCAACATTGTTCAAATCTTCAGGAACTCAGAACAAAACCAAGTCTTTCTTTTGCTCAAATCCCACACGTATTAAAGAAACCCTTATCACCCTACAGTTCTCTGAAGCACCAAAAAAATGCTCCAGAAGGCTATCCGTTCCCGATTTTCTGCCCAACTTGCAGAAAATTGCTGGTAGTTGCTTCAACTACCAGTTCCATGATTGTTCCCCCCCCCCCCCCCCCATGTCCCTCCTTCCCTATATAGCTTGACTTCCTGCAGAAAACGCACTAAAAATAAAGGGAAGGATTTAAAAAAAAAAAAAAAAAAAAAATCAGTGGTGCCAAACCCAGCTCCAATTGGAAGGAGAGTTTGGACAACGCTTAGTAAATTTCTGAACTCTTCCTCCTCCCCCCCCCCCCCCACCTCACACAGAACACAACTACTCTCAAGCCTTATGTTGTCACAAATGCAGAGCAGACTGGGTAGGGTCTGCTGCTGCTCAAATTTCCCAGGCAGCAGAGCAAGGGAATGTCTTCATTAAGCAGGATTTCTCAGCCTATGGGTCAGGACCCAAATATGGGTCGCTGTTACTTGACGACCCTTTTGAAATGTGTCTTCCCAGGTGGCTCTGCCCCCCCGCTTTCCCCCTGTTTTTGAATTGCCTTGGGTCACCAAGTCCTCCTGAATTGTCAAAATGGGTCCCCATCTGGAAAAGGCTGGGAACCGCTGAAAACCTGATAGACAGTGATTGGTGCAGTGGGGAGGGGGGGGGTATGTGTGACCACTGAGAGCTCTTTCGTCATCTTTGCTTACTCAACTCTGGTACTCCACCAGAATGAGCAAACAGCTGTCAACTTACCATGCCATCATAGGTAAGCAGACCTAGGCACGTTAACTTCAGCTGTTACACAACTTCAGCTATGTGAATAACGCAGGTCGACAACCCACAGTAGTATAGACTGAGGCCTCAAAGTGACAATCCTGGTCATTAGAACAGAGCCTCATAGGGTGTCTGAATAGAAGCAGCAAAAACTTGAAAATTTTGGTAAGCTTCTACTGTGCTGCAACTTGGCATAGCCATGAGCAGCTGCACCAGGATTTACCACACTGCACCAATTTACTAAGTTCTTGTTCAGAAGATCAAACAAGTGCTAGAATTTAAGTAAGTTAAAGTTAAAAATCAACCTAGGCTGAATTAAATTGGCCTGAGCATTAAGAGGATTTTTCTCTTGCCTCATTTTTAATGACTGAAATCAACTTTCTCTGGTGATAGCAGCAGCATTAAGTTACAATGAGTAGCAGATACAACTATTGTGTTCTTCACAGGCAAAGGAAACCCATAAATGGAAAGAAACTTCAGGGGGTAGCCAAGAAAAAAAAAAGTGCGTGTGGGGGGAGATGGAGTACTGGAGCGTCACTTTACTCTAGTTGCGTGTGCGTGTGCGTGTGCGTGTGGAGCATGAGGGGTGAAAGGAGGATTGCACAACCGTCAGGAGCCTCTGGACAAGGGAGAAGATTCCTTTCAGTCAGGGGGAATTCTGGGTCATTGCCCAAGCACAGAATTAATGTGCCCCACAACTTCCCTCCCCCTCCACACAGAATAATTTAATTGACAGGGAGGTGAAGGGAAGCCATGAGAGGCTTGCACCTTTTGCCTACTAGGTGCTAACGTGGCACCAGGCTCATGGGCCAAAGCAGACAGCCACAGAGAAGGAGGGCACAAAGGCTGTCTTCCTCACACTGTCCTGCTTGCAGGGCCAAATGCGGGGGCACAGGACGTAGAAGGATAGACAGAACAAGCACATAGGGCTGCTTGTGGGAGTGGTTCACAGACCTGGGTCCAGAAGGTTTAGTGGGAGGACAGGAGGTGGTAAGGTGACATTGAGCCAGCAGGTGTGGGGAGTGCAGGGACAAATGAAGATTGGGTCAAATGTGCCTGATGAATGGGAGAGCAAAATAAGGTTTACAAACAGGGCTACAAATGATAAAACTTAGCCATTGTAGAGGGCAGATACAAAAATCAAAAGGGGTTGGTTGAATAGAGATGTAAGAGACTAGTTGACTATCAGATAAGCAGATGATTATTGGATAGTCGACTAGTGATGTGACTAGTCACCTCCCCCACACCTTGCTACCTCTATCAGAGAGAGGCAGCGGGGTGGGGGGGGGGGGGGAGGGGAGCAGGAGCCGGTGTTGAGGGAGCCAGCTTAAAAGCTGGTTCACCCCAGCACCGTCTCTGCAGGGGGCCAGGGAGGTAGAGGCACAGCGGGAGATGGCACAACTGGGGACTGAAGCAGTCTCTGCTCACACCACTTCTACTGTGATTCTGCTTTTGAAGTGTACAAGAGCCCCACCGGGCTCTTTCCTCGACAGAAAGCAAGGAATACAGATCACTCAGAAAACACCAGAACGTCGTAAGTGCAATGTACCTCACTACCTCACTCTTCCATTGTGGGAGGGCAGGGAGGGTAATCAGCTGTGTTGCATCAAGCAAGCAGGATCTCTGTTCACCATGCCCCTGCAACAGCATCCCCTCATGCTAATGGATGGTGGAGAGAATCAGAGCTACTTTGTGTATCTGCGGGAATTTGCATATCTTCTTCCGATCTTGCTTTCGAAAGAGAAAGTAAGCTAGACACTTTTTTTTCGGCAACCCCCCCCCCCCTTTTTCAAAAAGCCGCGTAAACCTCGTTTTTTGAGGAAAGTGAGATTGGAAGAAGATATGCAAATTCCTGCAGAATTTGCATATCCTCTTTCGAATCTTCCCCGTAGTCTAGACATAGCCTTAGTTAATATGTGGAAGAATAAGATTATAGATGGCTTTACAGAGTATACAGAACATAGGAAGAAGCAGAAGTGTACCCATCTAATTCCCCCTTTACTTACATTCTTCCCTGCTGTAACAGGGATGTCGTCTTTGGGCACTGACATCTGAATCACTTTTAGCTTTTTCTGTCTTTGGTGCTTGGTTGCAACTAGACCACAAAACACTCTTGCAACAGAATGTAGCTCCTCTTTCTTGCAACATATCAAGTCTGAAATCAGTAGATTCTCTTTGTTCCAAAATACTCTGTGAACAGTTTGAGATACTTCCAGAATTTCCACCTATCCATTTTGCAGAGTATCTGGGTACTTGGGAGTCAAACTGTGGAAGCAGTTTTCTGTCTGTCTGATGTCTGAAGTTGAATAGCTGGTGTTGAGAAGGTTTTGTGCTGCCAGAATCAGGATCCAAATCTTTGTTTTGTGCATACTGTATAATCCAGTTAATTTTTTTGCTCAAGATACTTTTTACTTCTGCATAGGTACTTTTGGAGAGTTTTGATCGTGGGCAGTCCTGATTTGCTATTAAATGGAATTTTTCAAAGCAGTCTTTGTGCCCCCTTAATGATCTTGTGTGAAGAAGATTGGACTTTGGAACCCCTGTAAAGACAGAAATGACAAAGATTATGTAAACTGTGTGTTATTCCATAATACCTTTAATACATAGAAAGCAAATGCGTACATTTTAGAAGTTAATTTTGTGGTTTTATATATTATTTCTGGGCCTCTCATACAAAACGTATTGGCAGTTTTCCATTTAAGTGGATCTGAAGACAACTAAGGCCTGAATAAGCACAAAAAGGCCACAAGTACATGCTGCAGCAACACTTAAGTACCACAGAATTAGCTTTGCTGTTTTTGTTTTGGAGAGCAAGATGGATCGGTTATTGGATAGACTTCTGTTGAAAGAGACAAGATTTTAAGCTACACAAAACTTAAGATTTTCTCCCCCTCCTTGTGGTTAAAATTCTATTACCTGTTCATCTTTGATGAATGGAAAGGCTGAGCACTGTACATTAACTTCCACCCTTACAACTGCAAAGATAAACTTTCAAACAGGAAACTAGTGCACAACAATGCTGTAGCTTCACCCTGAACGCCTCTACTGCCAGTTGGGGATTGCCAACTTGCAGCACAATTAAAAGAAAACACCTCAGGTTAATTCAATTCTGTAGACAGCAGAAAAACTTAATAGTGGGCACCAACCAGTTAATCATGATCACATAGTTGATCCTGGAAACTCTCACCCGTTCTCTGGTGGTGGAGTGGGGTGCTGCTAAGGCAGGCTCCCTGCAAGCTCTGGCCCCACACTGCTTCCAGAGGTGGCCAGCATGCCCCTGCAGTCTTAGGGGCATGAGGGGCACAAGAGGTCTATGCGCACTGCTCCTACCTGCAAGCACCGCTGCCTGCGGAGAGGGGCAGTGCCCAGAGCCAGGTGAGGCTGAGGCTACCCAAGGTAAGTGCTGCCCGCTTCAGTGAGCGGGTTCTTTAAATGGCTCTGAAGCATTAAGCCCAGGAGTAGCATGAGTAGTACAGCCGGCCTACTTATGCTGGACCAGCATTTCTCTTCCACTACCCTGTCTTGCACCCCACTACCCTGCCCCAGCCCAAACTGCACCCAAACACCCCTCCCCCCCCACATCTTGCAGGGTAGGGGAGAGGCAGGGGGATGGAGTGAGTAGGGCAGGGTTTGTGGAAGGGGAAGGGTAGATCCTGGGTTGCTCTCAAATTCAAAAAGTGATCTTGAGTCTAAGAGGCTGGAGAACATTGCTTAAGAGTGCCAGTTTCATATTGTAGCTTGGGAAAGCAGGTAGCACTGAAACTGTTTAGGGGAAAGAGAAACCAAAAGAGCAGAAAGCAAGAGAGGGAACAAAAAAAAGCAATGGAGACTCTTCTCCCTTTTCTCTTTGCAGAAGTCTGAAGGGTCCAGAACAACATTCTCACCTTACAGGAGCTTCATAGGTTAAATCAGTGGGTTTCAAACTTTTTCTCTTAGTTGAAGAAAATTGTTGATGCCTGTGACCCAACATAATTGGACTAGAATGAGTGTGAGCTCCAGGTGGGGCTGACGATAAGAGCTTTGCAGTGTAGGAGGGGGCTCTGGCTTTGGGGAGCGATCAGGGCTGGGGCAACAGGAGCTTACCTTGAGTGGCTCCTGGTCAATGATGCAGACGGGGTGCCAAGGCAGGCTTCCTGCCTTTCCTGGCACTGCAGACCAGGCTGTGCCCCAGAAGCAACCAGCACCAAGTTCCCAGCCAATGGGAGCATGGAGCTAGTGCTGGGGTCAGGACAGTGCACAAAGCCCTGTGTGCTCTTTCCTCCCAATGCACCTAGGAGCCAAGCCTGCTGCCCAGCTTGCTTCTGGGTTGCAGTGCAGTCCATGGTGCAGGACAGGCAGGTAGCTTGCCCTAGCATCCCCACTGGTCACCTGATCACCCTGCAGCAACCAGACCTGGTGCCTGACATTCCAGGATGCAGCACTGGGTCATGACCCCTAGTTTGAAAATCCTACTAGCCACAAAGAGAGACTGACCTTCCAAGTAAGGTTCAGTGACAGAAGCCTACCCAGCATTTACACATTGGTCTTCTCTCAAATATTCCCATTTTTCATATCTATCACTGGCTATGATGTGGCAAATAGGAGGACGAGGGGAGGAAAAAAACCTGAGCTCTAGTTTAACTACTGAATTGCGGTAGTCTTAGAAAATAAAGACTTTCAAAGCAACTGGCAAAGAAATATGTACACACATGCACTAGAAGATTTACCTGGTATTATGTGGGTTCTAACTCAATTTTTGTTTTGTGGAAAATAAAATGAAAATACACATGCTTTATGTAAATCTCTGCTCTGGGTTGGGCTGGGGATGAGAGGTTTTGTATGCATGCTGGCCCGGAGAGAGAGGAGTATCCTAGCCTTCTCTCACTGCAGCAGGTTGGGGCCAGGTAAGAAGTGCATCTCCATGGCTGCTGCAGCTCCAGTGGGCACAGCTGGGGGATGGGTCCATGTCCCCCCAGCTGAAGCAGGTCCAGGTTCATCTGCCTCCTGCACTCCCCAAAACAGAGTGAGAACTGCAACAAACTTTCCTCTTCCCCATAATCTCAGATGAAGGGGAACATCCAGCAATGTTCCCATACAAAGAGGGGAGAGAAGAACATCAATCCTCTCCTACCCTCCTAAAAGGTGGCTGAGGAGTGGGAGGTGCACCACCAGCCAGCCCCTTTTACCTGGCCTGGTGATTCTGTCTTTTCTCTGTATGGTTTTATGAGAAGCAATCCTATTCCAGGCACATCCTATCTTCCTAGCACAACCAAATCCTTACCTTGCTTTAAGTTGTAAGAGGAAGCTGTATAACAAATATGGTAGTCCTAGCGCTTACAATTTAGGAGGACTTCTTGAAACAGACAATTGCTCAAATATACAGTAGATTTCTAGTGTAAACCAAGGAAAGGCAAATCCTTTCTCTTTTCATGGCTTTCCAGTATAATTTAAATAACAAATCTGCTTAACTCAAAGGGCAACAGGCCTTTGCTGTAAGCCATTGGATCTTTAAGCCATCGGGGAATAGAAAGATCTGTAAGTCAAAGTCACAGTGAATACATTACCTAAAAGCCTTCATAGACTCTTGAGACTGATTCAATATCATCCACCTCCCCCGCCTCTTTTCAGCACGAAATGAAATGCTGCTGATGTTATCATTTTATGCTGATAAAAACTTCAAGTCTCTCATTTTTAAATGAAAGTATTATACAATTGACTGTATTTTAAGGCTCTCTTTATCCAAGAGAGCTACACAGAAAAGAAGCGTCTAATGATCTGGATAGGAAGCAGAATGTACAATGAAGACTGTTGCTTTTTGGGGGGGGGGGGGGGGGGAGGACCAGCCAACAAAGCAGTCACGAAGGATGCCCTGAATATCTTGTTCAAAAAAAGGGGAACAAAAGGCACAGAAAATGCTTTATCATTAAGTTAAGAATAAATGCAAATTTCAGTATACAATGTCTCTAAATAATTAAGATTTTGCCTAATACTCCCATACATGACAATTGTAATATGGAATATTCAGTTTAAAGACTTATACCAATACTTATAATATACTCACTTGTTTCCTCCCATGTAAAGTGAGAGCCATTAGTTGATAGAGGATGAATTTCTTTCCCCACCCACAAAGTTAGCTATGGCTGTTCAGGGGCTGAAGAGGATGGATGACAGGAATTTTAAACCCATACCTCCCAAACGGATGTCTCAAATCTATTTAGATAATTTAAAAAAAACAAAAAAGTGTAATGTGGTCCACACAAGGACTGAAATACGTCTCTCAAACATGAACTACTCACTGTCTAGAAAAAAAATAAAATTCCTTAAAACTGCTCAAATTTCTTAATGACAGACTTAAATCCATGATCTCTAGAAATCCTCACAAGGCAGCTAACATAAGAACAATCAAACATCTGCTGCAAATAGGAACGGAGTCCCTCACTCAAGAAAATATGCTATTTCCAAAAGGAACTTGGAAGGAGAATGGCGTGTAGGGGGTGGTGACAAGAAACTATGCTGTATCTGATCAAATTCATTGAGAATATAAAAGTCAAGATAGAGGCCTTAAAAAAAAAAAAATCTAGGTTGGCAGCTGCCATCTCCAATAGATGCTTTTTGGGTATATGTATACACATGTCTATTTGCACTTTCCCCCATTTTCTGGGAAGGGGAGAATGCTGCAGCAAGTACCACAAAGAATACTAACAGTCAAACCCCATGTCATCGCATAGGTATAATCCATAAAGTTGTGTGTGTTTAAAAAAAAAAAAAAAAAAAAAGCCAAAAATGGCTGAATTAAATCCTAGGCAGTAACAGATCTCAAGCCACAGTGAAGATTAAGATTGGTAATATACTAAACAAAAAGAGCTCTCAGCTATGTTTGCAGGTGTTCTGATCACTTAACCTAGAAGGGGATGGGGTGGGGGAGAATAGTAATTCAAAGTACATAAGACTGAATTCATTCAAGAGGTGCAAAGGCTGAACACATAACAGGGTGCTATTGAGCAGTAGCTCCCAACCTTTTCAAGCATACAGACCCCTTTTCAATCTATTAAAATTTTACAGACCCTCCCCCTCCCCCTCAAACAATATAGCTATACCTGCAGCCTACATGTCCCTCAGCCTGAGCTGCTTCCCAAGCCACGGGAAGCAATGCGGGCTGAAGGACATGTTGGCTGTGAGAGGCTCTGTACATTTCTATTTTAAACTTTCCATGGACCCCCTATAGGACCATTGTGGACCACCAGGGGTCCACGGATCACAGGATGAGAACCACTGCTCTTGACACAGTTTAAGTGATCAGCAGTCTTTTTGCTTAACTTCTGTTGCCTTTTATTTTGTTAGGAAGCTTTTAAGTAGGTAACAGTAGCTGTTACCTACATTTTGGTCTTTCCACCCTATCAATTTAAATTAACGTTACAGAATAAACTACTGCCATTACCTTCAGATCCCAGCAACCTTCTAATGTGACTTCAATTCTAATTGCTTTTATAACTAAGAACACCAATTTATTTAATCAGTAGCTGGAAAGGAGAGAACTTTTGTCATAAAATCCACTTTTCAGATACATGAATGCTCTAAAACTCACTAAACCAGTTAACAAAGTGCTGTATTACAATTTTCCTTAATTAAAAATGTTTACTATAAGACTACTAAATTTGGTACTCATCTCCACCAGAAAATTAAATTTACAGGTACAAATTTAAAAAAATGGTAATCCAGTTAATCACGTTAAGGATGTCCACACACTTAAAATGAATTACTTTAATGATATCCACTTGAAAACACTTTGTCAGTTAAAGTGCAGTTAGACCTGATCTGCAAATTGAAAAGTAGGGAAAAAGAATACAAGACTCTTTGGTACCAGGGTAGAGTGCTGGTGCCAGTCCTATTCCCAACCTCCATTAATTCAGGATTTGGGGTGGGGTTACTTATCCACAAAAAATGTGGAAGACAGGGAAACTGTGTTCTATTGTCTTCTGGATAGAATGGGACTGTGCTGGGACATCTATGTTGTCATCCTATTAACTCAATAGTTTGGAGCACCTAATCCTTACCACCTGGCCAATCAGGAGGCTTTAAGAGATTGTGGTGCTTTTCCCTTCTGTCCCACAGCTTCTGAAAAGCTTCAGTCACTTAACTGGTCTGCTTTTGCCTTCCCTGGGGATCTAGTCCTATCTATGACATCCATGGCAGCAGACTACAAGTCCTTAAATCCTCCTCCAAAACTTACACATTTATTTTTTACATCCACACACCATTAGAAGCTATGCATTTCTGCTTGTCCAAGGGCAGATGTGTTACAAGGACAGGATCTGTTAGGCCCAAATAAATTCAAAAGGGCACTTTCTTGCCATAGCAATGTATGTGCAGTCAATTTCTTATTAGTCAGAAAACATTAAATGCTCCTATGGCATAGAGAGATTAACCAGAAAAGGAAAAACAATCACTGCTATCCTGTATTCCCAAAAGTTGACACACTGTGTAGAGTCAGACTTTCACCTACTTTCCATGTATAAAACAGATAGCAAATATTAGTGTAGATGACCATAAAAGCTTTCCTAAGCATTTTTTCGTATCTGCAACATATTCATATCAACAAGATGTCTCCTATTGTGCATTTGTTTTTCTATTATGTGATTTGTACCTTGTAGGGCAAAGGCACAAGAACCCATAGGTTTTATATAAAGAGATAGTGGTGGTTTATTTGATTAACACCTTCTCAACATATATTCCCATATAAACTTTACGGCATGGTTCAAAAAACTTCAACGTTACCATATTTGTAGTTAATTACAGCTCATGAATTCCAAAGAATGATGCAACAGGGAAGAGTTCCAATTACTGTTAATATGTTTAATATAGGTATAATGGAAATGTGTTAAGTCTGCACACAAACAAAATGTGATGAGACAGGAGCTGTATTACTTAAAATACAAGATAATCTACCACAAGATGAGCCAGAGAGATAGCATTTATACTGTTCTGCTTGAAACCCAACTAAACTGTAGGAAAGCAGATGGTAGTTATAACTGGAACAATCTTCCCAATTCACATATATATTGCCATAACATACTGTGGGAACTACAGAATCTGCTTTGCTGTTCACTCAACAATAGTTACTTAGACAATATTAAAGGGAGAAAGATAAAAATGGCATCATATCCAATCACATTAGGATGAATTAGTTTAAAACTCTTACTAGGAGAAGCAGCATGTAACATTTAATAGTTTCACAAGCCTATTCAAATCCATGGAAAATGACTCATTCAATCTCTGGTAAGACTGTATACAATGTCACAAGTTTTTACTGGAAACGGGCAAGGTTAGCAGTACACCCAACTCAGCAGTTTAATCCTATAAATTCACAGAATACTAAAAATACATCAGATCGATACTGAAAGTTTATAGTATAGGCTAAGCCAGTGGTTCTGGACCCCAAAGTGTGTCATGACTATTTAAATGGGGTTGCCAGGGATGGACTTGCTAGGACCCAGGGCTGAATTCTGAGCCTCTCTGCCCTGGACTGAAGCCAAACCCCAAGAGCCTGGGTGAAGCCTTTGAACTTCAGCTTTGGCTCCTCCTCTTTCCAGAGTGGTGGGGCTCGGGTTTTCACCCCTTATCTTCAAATCCAGGTTCACGCTTTGGTTCCCTTCCAGGAGGCATGAAGCATTTTTGTTGTCAGAAGGCGGTCATGGTACAATGAAGTTTGAAAACCGCAGTTTATGTCTAACACAACTTGAACCAACTATTACTTCATTTTTGCATCTTAAATGTAAAATATTTCACAAATCTATTTTTTCTTGCTTATCCCTGTTCCTGACTTTGCACCGCTATTAGTAAGCTACCCTACATCAAGAGTTCTGACCCTGCTGCAACCCTGAAAATTTCCTCTCTTCCCAGTGTACCTTTCCACCCTGGAGGTACCAATCAATCTTTTTAGCTAATGGGCTGAGTCCTTACAGACACAGAGAACACCCAATTGTGGAGGGTTTGTTTATTGCCAGAAATCCCACCCTCTACAGCCAAGTGTGCAGATTCCTTCTACTATTTTCCCAGCCCAGAGAACAAGATTGAAAACTGGACATAATCTATGAGACTGCAAAGCAGTATTTACACATCACTGGACTGCCCTAAATTAGACAGAATATCTCCAAGGAACAGTTAAAGTGCTTCACAGGCCATTCAGTAAGGTGGTATTCTCTTCACATCATTATTGAACCACTGGCTCAGCATGTTAGTTGGCACTGTTCTGCAATAGGTATCTTTCAGATTGGCAGGAGTGGTCCTAGTTACTTATGTCCATTAAAAACCCATGGCATTTTTCATCAGAGTACAGCTGTTAACTTTAGTGACTCAGATAAAATCTCATGTTAGATCAGATATCCTCAGCTGGGGGTGAGGAGGTGTAGTGAGACATCTAAAAATCCAGCTGTTATAAGAAGGAGTGCAAGCCAGGAGCCGCGAACCCCTGTGTATGAATTCTAACCCTCCATCCCAGACAACTCTAGGAGGAGGCTAGCCCCGAGCACCCTCCTGTCTGCTCTGGGTCCCTTCCATTGTCCAGAACTTAAGAGGCAGAAGTAAAGCTTGGGGTAGGCTAGCTCTCAACCCCGCCCCTTCCACCCAAGGCCCAGCCCCTTCCATGGCAGCCCTCAACCACTTCCAAAATTTGTGAAGTAGACCCCTTCAAAAATTGCCTGCCCCTGCTTTAGGTTCTGCATCCCACTAGCAAATGAAACACTCACCCTCTGACCCATAAATTTCTGCTGTGAGTGACTCCCTATTCTGGAATCCCACAACTTTGCCTTGGAGGACTCTCGCCACACACCTGTACATCACTATGAAGGGGCAGTCAGGCAAATGAGTAGAGTTGTGACTTCTTGGACCAGGCAGTATCATCCTTGAAGTCTGGGGGAAGCAGGGGACTCCCAAATAAAAAGTAATAGCTAATGTGGGGCACAATTCAGAAGACATTGTGAATCCTTGAGGCTTTTTTCACTAAGGGTACGGCTACACTGTGGGGTTTTTTCCTCAAAGGTATGCAAATTGCACTCGCATTTGCATATCTTCTTCTGATCATCCTCCCCCCCCAAGAAGAGGATTTTCCGGTATTTGGCCCGTCTACATGGGCCAAATGTCGGAAAACCTCCCCTCTTCCAGAAGCCCCCTGTACACCTCGTTTTACGAAGAATAAAGGGGCTTCCAAAAGAGGGGTTTTTTCCCCTGACATTTGGCCCTATGTAGATGGGCCAAATATCGGAAAATCCTCTTCCAGAAAACCCCCCAGAGATATGCGAGCGCAATTTGCATACGTTCAAGGAAAAAACCCCAGTGTAGCCATACCCTAAGTGACCACTTCAGCTTCAGTTAAATACAGTATCAGTTTGTCCTGAATGCTGAAGAACATGAAATCCTGGTATACTCTAGAAGAGACTGCAGTGCCAAAGTAGTAATCACTGACCTCAGTATTTGACATGTGGCACTACGCCTCTATTTTTCAGATAAGCTTATGATACAAACATGGCAGATACGAACGTGGCAGATGTATTTTATGCAAGATGGCTCATGTGAGGTACTACTGGCAAAGTTCTGATTATCATCCTATTTGTAGGCACGTATCATTTCTTATCTGATGTTAGAAATATTTATTATATCTAAATTACAAAAAAGTGTTTGCACCAGAAGAATGTTCACCAGACAAAATACAATCAGTCTGGCTGATTAGTCAATCAACTGCCAGGGAGAAAAATCTGATGTGCAGGAATACACAGCCATGGACTACTCCACAGGATTCTCCTGTATAGATGGAAAAAGATCTGTGGTCCAAATTAATACTAATCAACCATTCACAACTAATGTGAAAAAGTCAAATTGATGATACATTGCATCTTAACACCAAAATTCTGAGGCTATAAAACTACTGGCCTTCACTTGTACTTATTTGAGGGCTGTACAGTAAAACCTTTGTTATCCAGCACTCTTAACCAGAAAACTGTTAACCGGCATTGCCCCCAGCCACAATACTGTCACATCTTCAGGCACACAGGCCTGGCTTGGTTTACCATGATTGGCTTAATTTTTTATTTAAGTAGTACTAATCATCTTTAACTCAAAATAGAAATGAGACCAACTGCCTCACTACAAAACTACCAATATTAAAAACTTGAGTTTTACTATTATCATCTCTTGGTTTTTCCTAGGTTGATGGGACCCTCAGATAACAGGAATTTTTAGATAACCAGAACTCCCTAATCCCCGAGGGTGCTGGATAACACAGGTTTTACTGTATATGGCTAATTGCTTATATTTATATATTGAATAGTTACTGGTTGTGTGACCTAATTTAAGTTTTTTCTAGCATGAAGCACTTAACATATAATCAAGATTTACTGGTACCAAAAAAGCACATTACATATAGATTGCTAGTAAACTTTGTACCTTCAGTATTTTAAGTTTGCTATTATAGCCTCATAAAGCTTTACATTAATCTTTTAAAAATGTTCATTCACACATTAAATGAACAGTATCAGCCATTATGTGCAAATATTAAAGTTTGCTGGAGCAGCTCTTGCCTTCAACAGGGGGCGGGGGCAGATGGAGGGAGAAGGAGTAGGAGTGACCCTTGTTCCCCCCAATTATGTTTGCTTAACCAATTAACCAAACGAGATTTTACATCCCTACTGTGAAAGTGTTCTTAAAATGAACACGTGCTGGGACATCATCCAAGACTGCTTTAACATGAAATATATGGCAGAATGCAGGTAACAGTACAGGACACATACATAAGAACGGCCATACTGGGTCAGACTGAAGATCCATCCAGCCCAGTACCCTCTCTGCTGACAGTGGCCAATGGCAGGTGCCCCAGAGGGAGTGAGTCGAACAGGTAATGATCAAGCGATCTCTCTCCCGCCATCCATCTCCACCCTCTGAAACAGAGGCTAGGGACACCATTCCTTACCCATATTGGCTAATAGCAATATACAATTTCCCCTTAAGAAGTTCAGTCACAAATTTAATAATGTATTACTTTTTTACATGAGCATCATCAGTACGGAAACATGTCCTCTGGAATGGTGGCCAATGCATAAAGAGGAATATGAATGTTCAGCATTCCCCGGCATGTAAATACCTTGCAATGCCAACTATAAAGGTGCTATGCAAATACCTGTTCCCACTTTCAGGTTACACTGTAAACAAGAATCAGGCAGCATTATCTTGTGTAAAAGTAAACAGACTTGTTTGTCTTAGCAGTTGGCTGAACAAAAAGGGGGGACTGAATGGACTTGCAGCCTCTGAAGTTTTACACTGTTGTGTTTTTTGATGCAATTATGTAATAAAAAGTCTGTTTGTAAATTACAAGTGCTATTGTCAATCTGTTTATTGTGAAAGTGCATGAGGCAATTTTTGAAATGCTTTGTAAAAATGATAATGCAAATATTTGTAATAAAAATATGAAGAGAGCACTGTACACTTCGTATTGTGTTGTAATAGAAAAGAATATAACCAATACAACTAAATCTTTTTTGTTTTTAAGATAAAAACAAAGATATCCAACTCTTGGAGGAAAAATGCTAGAAGAATCCTTTACTTGAAAGTCTGAACTCTTTATAAGCACATGCAGAGGTCAGAGAAGCATAGCAGTACTCAGTAATAAAGCAGTCTCCTAACTAGTTTATAGATGTGTGTCTGGATAGAAGCAACTCAGATCATGCAAGGTTTCCATTAAAATTAAAGATCTAGACTGGCTAATGGGTAAGACTGAAAACAGTTTAATTAGTCTTCCTCTCTACCCAAGAACCAGCACAAAGTTACTTGGGGGAGTCTGTAAAATTGAAATGTATCATGTGATTTCCTGGCTTACTTTAAGCTCTATAAACCTGATAAATCAGAAATTTAAGCTCAGTCCAATCCACAAATCTTCTAACATTTCCTGCAGCTGTGAAAAAGCTATTGTGGGTGTAGTTGAGCTATTGGGTTTTTTCTTCTTGTTAGAGACATACAAGAGATGACATCCAATACCTAGTTAAGACCTTCACGAACAGGACTGACTTTTAAAATTGTTGTAGACATTGTTCAGCAGAACTCTAATACATTACATGGTTTAAAAAATTAAGTCTATTTTGAACTAATTGTTAAAAGGCTACTATCAATAGAGCCCTGCATACATTCAAAATCTGTATCCACATGCATATCCAAAAAAGAGCGGCAGATAACCACAAATATGAAGGGTTCTTGATACAAAGTTTGTACCTGCATCGGCCAAAAATGAGTTGTGGATATCCATGCAAGTAGATACAAAGCAAATATATGTAGATTTGCAGGGCTCTATCAGTTTGCAAAAACAGGTTTTTTTTTATATAAAAAAATAAAAACCATTTTTAATTTAAATACACCTCCTTCTCCACAAAGAGTTTTAGATACAAAGATTCCTTTACAGTGCACATTAATGCTTAAGGACTAAAAAGTGAATTGAACTACACTAACTGAGCAAAGCTTAAGACAGGTGAACAAGAAGTGAAAGATTTTAAAGTGGAAATGTTTGGAGTTTAATACTTAGCATAACTATAGAAGAGTTTTAAGATATAATTTAATCCAATTTTCTCTTTAAATAATCATGTTTTATAACCCTTCTCCCTCCAAAGAAATTATATTGGTAGGAATAAAGAAACAAGGAGAATCAAAGCTACACTGAAATATTTTCGCATTGGTTGTATCTTCTGTATTTTGCCCATTCTTGCCAAGAATGGAATCCTACAAAATTTCAGTAAAGTAACCATGGATGAAATCCTGGTTCCACTTAGAGTCAATGGTAAAACTCTCCTTTCCTTCATATACGTTATACAGCACTTATTCTATGGTCTGAGCCTGCACTGGTCCTTTGGGTATTAACTCAATATAAATATTGAGCAACACTGTTTAGAAAAAGCATGCATTTATATTTCACTCAAAGGTTAAAATCCCTACTGACTAGTGATGTGAACGACTAGTCGACTATCCGATAAGCATTTACTTATCGGATAGTCAACTAGTCACTTCCCCCGCCCCTTGCTGCCTCTATCAGAAAGATAGAGGGGAGCCCTGAGCCTTGGGGGCCTGAGTCAGGCAAGCTGGGGAGGAAGCTGCTGCTCCCTGTTCCCTGAGCTGGGGAATGGCAGTGCACCAAAATGCTGCCTGGAGGCTTTTCCCCTGCCACTCTGGCTGTAATCTTGGCCAATAGGAGCAAGGCGTGGTACCTGGAAGCAGCAGGGGACAGAGACATGTGTGCCCCCAGGAAGTTGGGCCAGGTAAGTAGCCTCCCCATCACCCAGACCACTCCTGCACCCCTCCTTCCACCAACCCCCTTCCCCCCCCTCCAGCCTGCTCCTACACCCTGCCTCCCACCCAGAACCCACACTACAAGCCTGCTTCCCAGCAGCCACATCCCACACACTGAACTCTTCATTTTTGGCCTCACCCAAGAGCCATGGAGGGCCCCACAAAAATTTACTAGCCCTATTCTCTGGTATGCAAGGGGAACATGGGGCGTGTCTTTCTGATTTTTAGTTGTAGGCTGTGTCAGTGAGGGTATTTTTGAGTGTCTCACTTGTGTGGACCCCGACTGATTTTCTGTCCTTGACTGGGAAAACAAACAAACAAGTTCCCCTGTCCTGGCTTACATGAACTAAAAAGTCAGCCTAGCTTTCTGTACTTTCTGCAGTATTTAATCTACATATGTTTGAAGTTCTACAATCTTTACTCTGGTTTTTGTATTGTTTAAAAAAAACTTATTGGCATGAGATTTAAGATAGCTGGAATTGGTAGAGTTTTAGAAAAATAGGCTGTCAAATACTTCCCAGTGAAGAAAATGGAATTCTGACCTTAAAGGAGACTAAGTTAAGAGAAATAGCTTGGGTCCCTTGTGAAATACAAGGGAAATGGAAAAAAAAAAAACCCCACACTTCCAGAAAGTGTTGCAGGGAAGCTGACAGTACCATAGGCACTGGAAATGTTCATTACCTTGGAAAGATGCTAAGCATGGTTACATGTACTGACAATTTTAAAATACAAATGGCTTCTTATTTACAAGAGGAACAGTTTGTTTATATGTAGACTATTTATCTAAAGATCGTAAATTAGAACAAATCTCTTTCCAAGCTATGAGATCTGTTTCTGAAAAACCGTGAGAATGCTTACTTCTCATGCTGAACAGCTATCACTCAAACAGAAAAAACCCCCAGTAAAACTAAGCATTTGCAAGTTTGAGTGCTTGATGTCATCCAGTTCAAATAAAAAACAGCAGCTATAAATTTTAAACAGGCATGACATTTGACATATTTCATTTCATAGCCTGTAATTATTCAGTGCAAGAAAATTAGCAATTACAAGTAATAAGTGATTTCTTGTTCAAGTGACTGACAGTATGACAGAAATGTAAAGCCAGTAAGAAAATTCCTGATGCATTTTGTTTTACAAAAATGTGTGGATTACCTGATGTGTTTCTCTTCCAAGTCTTGAATAAATGAAGACCATTACTGCTTATCTACATGCCAAATGGTCAACTGTTCTGTAAGTCAAGGGTTGAAGAACTGGTAGTGAAAGCCACTTGATATCACTTCAAGATAAAAAGGGCACAGGACTGGGACTCAGATACCAGTATTCATCTCCTGGCTCAGCCTCAGACTTTCAGTGAAACTTCAGAAAAGTCACTTATTTTAGTTTATGACTCAGTTTCCTATCTGTAATATGTACAGTACTTTCCAAATTCATACAGATGTAGTGAGGTCAACAGACTGTAGTTATGAAGTCCTCAGATTCTATGGTGATAAGGGCATCCATGGTTAAATAAGTATTTCCAGATGGATAAGTATATGAACCAAAACACAACACATTTACTATAAACAAAGAATATCTTAAAATAGCTATTTCTTAAAACTTGTTGAAAAACATATCTTAATATTTAACAAAGACTTTTGTGCAGCTACCTTAATACCTCTAATACTATTCACAATTACCAAAAATAGATGCATTTTGTTGCAATCACTTTTCCCAGGCATAGCACGTGTTACATAAGTTTTATTATACGGTACTAAATGCACCTTTGCCAACACGAACAGCACTTCGCCAGCCTTGAATATTGATGTTCATAGACCAATAAAGCACTCCTAATGTAAACAGTCTGGGGGACACTACCGCTAGACAATTATACCTGGGATGGGTAGATCTATCAGGCTGGATTACTTTTGCTGTCTGAGTCTGGCAGCAAGGTGATACTACAAAGCATTTATGCTGCAATAAAACAGAAGAGTTCTAATTTGCAGCATTCTCTTTTGGCGTGCAATTTAATTCATACCCAGAAGAGTAAGAAAGCAAAAAACTTGACATTTTAAAACAAGGCTGTTTAATCCCACAAAAATATTCATTTCGGTGGATCCTTGAAGCTGCAGGCATTGTCCCCGCCCTCAATATTTGGGGGTTATTCCTATGAAGACTGATAGATTAAAATATCAGGAAATGTGTTGTGCTTACACTTTACAATCTGACAATTATGTAATTATGTTAGATAGTCTGTGCCTGGAAGAGATTTACAGTCTTTTGAAATATGTTTCTGTACAGTTCCTAATGCAGAAGATCGACAAAATACTATTGTCAGCAATGAACTTGGAAAGGATAACAAATATGGTGATACATTCTAGAGGGCAAGGTCCTAAAAACAGAAGACAACTAAAGAGGTGTTGGATAGACACAGTGAACAAACAACAAAAAGGTTTGAAGAAGACCAAAGATACAAAGCAGTGGAAAGACTTAATTCACCCCAATCACTGCTGCTGAGCTGAGGGATAGGAATCAAAGACCATATCAGCATAGGTGACCACCTATATCTCAGAACTTCAGGGGTTACCACAATACCAATATTTGTTAGTCTAAGGTGCCACAGAACTACTTGTTTTCACAACACAAATCATGTTTTCCAAATAACTTGTAGCAATAAATAGTATCTAATTACAGGAAATGCTTTTCAAAATACCAAGATAAATTGTGTTATGAATTTTAATTGTTTATCCAAACACCCAGGCAAGCTTATTGTTATAGTACATAAATAAAAACTGAAACATGAAAGACAAAGTCATCTACCCGGGAAGAAGCTATTTAGAATGACAAAGCTACTTTAAATATTCAGGGTTTTGAAGCCTTGAGAAAGGATGCCCATAGAATTATATAGAAATAGTGTTAACATTATGCATTACATCTACTAATTGATAAGAACTATTTATGAACCAATGGAATTATGCACCAACAACCATTTAGGAACAACAAGGAGTCCAGTAGCACCTTAAAAACTAACAATTTTACAGAGTTTCTCTCACTGGCTTCAAGCCACCATTACGTTCTTTTTCAAAAATGTTCTTTTAGAACCTTTTTTCCTCTAATTCAATGCAAGGCATATTGGAATATTTAGAACAAAGTGTGTTATTGAGCTAAACAGCACTGACTTCTTACCTTCAATATTAAGCTCAAAACAGACGTGGCAAAACGAAAGCGTTTCTTTTTCTGTTCCCAGTTTACACACACTGCAAACATTATCATCGTTTAAGTCAATATTAACAAACTGCTCCTCATTCATAGTGCCCCTAGGAGAAAGGCAACGATGGTAACGTTATTTCATAAAATTTACTATCCTTTCTATCGACGTGAAGAAGCAAAAAAAAAAAAATTGTGTACCCTGTATTTCTTGTCAAGATAACAAAATGCACATTATAGGAGATGCAGCCACATTTTCTACAGGAATTGACAATAAGGATATGGATCCTGAAAGTGGTTTGACTTCTGGAGGCAGAAGGCACTAAAGAAAGTAAAGGCTTTAAACTCATGTATGCCATATTGTTACTTAATGAATCGGAGTGTAAGTTCTGAAAGCGATATGAGCTATCAGACGTCGCTCCCTTTTCGCATCTTGTGTGTTCACGTGACTTAACATAAAAATACCCTGGGCGGATGAAAGCGGCTTCTCTGGGCGCTATTAACTCCATGACATGAAATTAACTCGGTATTAATGAAATTAGAGAAGTTTGCCTAGATCACGCCGTCTGCCGCGACTCCCCAGCCAGACACGAGGCAACAGCAAAACATTTCCTACTACACGCGCTCTCCCCCCCCCCCCAAGCTAGCAGCGTCCCAGAGCGAGCTCAAGGAGGTTGCCGGGGGCGGGGGGGGGCGCCCAGGACAGAGACTGTCCCAGCGCCGGCCCTGACACCAGCGCCTGGAAACTTCACACACACTCCGGACACGTCCCCCGTCCCCCCGAGTCCTAGCGCGAACAGCTGTCCCGCGGGGGGGGGGGGGGGGCAGACCCTCCGCCCCCAGAGCGCAGACAGACAGACAGACAGAGCCGCGTGCTCTCCGCCCCGCCCCCCACAACCGATCAGCTCCCCCCTGCGGCCCCGACCTAGGCTTCCCCGCGGGCAGAGCCCCTCACCGCCGCGTCGCTCCCCGCGTCTCTCGGGCCGGCGGCTCCCCAGCCCCGCGTCCCTATTGTTAGCGGCGGAGGCCAGGCGGGCTCCCCGAGGCCACGCCCGCGCGCTTCCGGACGAGACCATCGCTCCTCAGGGACGGGGGGGGGGGGAAGGACGGGGCTCGTTAAGCCCGGTCCCTATTCTCTCCCTAGCTCCCGGCCGTCCGAGGCCAGGGCAGAGGACAGAAGCTCCCGCCAGCCCAGCCCCCAGGCCCTCCCCCACACGAAGGCAGAATGTGGAATAACCCTTTTCCTGTGCCGCAGTTGGACTCGCCCAGCGCATTGTGACGCTGTTTCCCACACACAGTAGAAACCACGGCGGAGGGGAGGGGAGGAAGAAAACTGCCTGACTCTAGCCGGCCCCACAGCACAGGGTGACTGGCCCAGGGCAACCTTAGCTCCGCCCACCAACGCACACTGGGGATATGCCTCCCGCTTCAGGGGCTGCTGGCAACAGTTTGTTCCCCGCGTTGCCTACGTACGTCACACTTCCCCTCGCCGTAGTGACTGGCAGTTATTCGCCACCCATGAAGTTGCACTCCCACCACCTTGTCAGTGTCCTACCTAACGTTTGTGTCTCCTTCGTTGGGGGGGGGGCGGGCTGTGTCACGTGTTAGGTTGAAACTCCCATGGACCCCAGCCTGGGCAAGATAAGTGGTGAGATGCTTTATTCTATTTATTCACTCAGTGACAGAGAAGGTGGCTATACCACCATTGCAGAGATCAGTGCAGCGAGGGGATCATTCTGCTACAGGAGGGGTGGGCAAACTTTTTGGCCCAAGGGACAGATCTGAGGTTGGAAATCATATGGTGGGCTATGACTACAGGGCTGGTGCAGGGGTTTGTTGTACGGGAGGATGCGGGGTGTAGGAAGGGGTTCATGGAAGGGGGTTAAGGTGCAGGAGGGCTCCGACCAAGTGCTGCTTGCCTTAAGTGGCTCCCAGTTGGCAGCACACTGAGCCCCTTCACTGTGCCACTCCCAGAAGGATCTGTCAAGTCTGGCAGTAGTCCTCAGGGGGTAGGGACAGAAGGGGCTCTGTACACTGGCCTCACCTGAAGGCACAGCCCCTCCCCACACCTTCACTACAGTTTGCCACTTCCAGCAAAGTGGAGCTGCAGCGACAGCACCTAAGGGCAGAGCACAGAAACCTCTGCTCACCCCTCCCAGAGGCTACAAGGATGTGCCAGCTGTTACCAGGAGTGGTCTGGTTTAGTCTGGTAATCATAAGGGCTGGATTAAAAGGCCTGATGGACTGGATGTAGGTCACAGCCATCATTTGCCCACCCCCACTCTACAGTCTGGAATGATATGGTTACTTCTTACTCCCAAGGAACACAGCAGCATGCTCAGTGAGCAAGTTGGATGATGACTTGAATGGGATAAAATCCATACAGTTCATGTTGTGAAGTGGTGACTAATTTTATATGATATTACCATAGTCTGAATTTACATTTGGTTTATGGAAATCACTGCTCTTATTTCCATGATACATCAGTGTAACTGACAGCACATTCGGGACTACATTGATTTGGCCAGTAGCTTTCCAGATTACTGTGCCCCTTTCAGACACATGATTTATCTTGCACACCCCCAAATTTCATCTTACTTAAAATCTACTTGCTTACACACTCAAACCTAAAAATACCAAAGTGGCACAGCACACTGTTACTAATAAATTACTTACATTCTCATTTTTACCACAATTATAAAACAATCAGAATATTATATTGTACCTACATTACAGTGTATAGAGCTGCATTAACAAGTCATTTTATGAAGTTTCAGTTTGTAGTGACTTTGCTAGTGCCTGTTGTAAAACTAAGTAAATGTCTAGATGAGTTAATGTACCCTCTTGAAGAACGCTGTGTAGCCCCATTGGTACACATGTACCAATTGAGAACTACCGAATTAGGTTGTGTAGTCAATACAGAAGTTGTATACAGGGAATGAGGCTGGGGCTTAATTTTTTGAACAGTGAGAAGAAAAATAAATAGAGCTCAACTGCCTAAGGCATTTGCAAATCTGGTAGGTGTGTACTTTATATACAAATTGGTCCATTGGCTCCACTGAAGGGCAATGGTATACTTAAAGTCAGGCATGTGTTTAAATGCTTTAAGTTTGGTGGATCAGGACCAGCGTACCCTGCTACTTGCAGAATGAAACTTTGAGAGCAAAAATGTGATCCTTAATAGGGTTATTTTTTATTACAGCATCTCCTGAAGCTAAGGCTTTTTCTATACTTAGTTCTAAGATTAAAGTGCTGCCGCAACAGTGCTTTAATGTGGCAATATGGTTACAGCACAAGTGCTGGGAAATGTAGTCTCCCCATTCTCTCTAGAAGCAACTAACAGCATTAGGAACATGGCTCTGTAGCACTGACCACACTGATGCTTTACAGCACTGTATAAATTGCTGTGTGGAGGGGGGTTCACACGCTGAGTGTGAAAGTTACAGCTCAGTACCAAGCTCTAAGGAAAAAAGGAAGGAAGAGAGCTTTTACTAAAGAGGGATAAAATTATTTTTATGCTGAACATGAAGAAATGAACTTAAAAACCAACAAAGAGGCTGGTAGCACTTTAAAGACTAACAAGAAATGAGGCAGAAGAGAGAGAGGGCAGCAGGATTGAGAGAGACTAGGAGGGTTAGATAAGGGTGGAAGAGGTTGGGGGGGGGGGTGGAAAATGCCAAGTTGGGTTGTGTGATCCACACAAAGGAAAAGCAAGTCTGCTTTATGCTTGCACTTAAGCTCAGTGAGTTAAATTAGTTGTAGATTATATATCTTTCAGAAGTTTCCACAGTTCAAAACAGGCTATGTACGTCATAGTGCTTGTGTGTCAGAAGGGGATTTTGCCTACCCATGCTCATTACCAAGAAAGAGGCTTAATATTACAGGAAGATATTTATTGTATCATACTTCCTCTTTAGAAACACTGATTTCTACAATGCCTAATATTATGTTGATTATATTTTTTTCCACTGAATTTTTGTGAGGAATCTGATTCTGTTCTGTCAAGAAAAAAAATTTCAAGGAACCTAAACCTGTATTATCAAATTACATTATAATAGAGAAAAATGCTTTTAAAAATTTCATTTACTTTATTATCTGTATAATTGATAGTTGCCTAAGACTTTCTACTATAAAACCCTGTAATCAGTTTCCCTAACTTTGCAATTGCCTGTCACAGGTTGATTTTTTAAAGTTTTCAGCAAAAACATTGTAGTTGTTTGCAAGAACAAAATTAAGGAGCAATTGCCTATAGTATATTTGGATAATGTGGTGCTCTAGCAACTCCATGTTTTGGAGCAGACACTTGAAAGCTGATAAACTTAAAAACAAAAACTGGTCTAGTATCAATTTATAGACGAACAAAACATATAGATAGTATCATGAGCTTTCGTAGGCACAGCCCGCTTCTTCAGATGACCGGAGTCTTGAGTTTAGGATGTGCAGACCCAAAATAAATAGGGGAGATGGGAGAGGGGCTTGGTGGAGAGATCACACTGTTGTCAGGGATGTGCTTTTTGCTGTTGCTGTGAACATCCATGCAAATTTGGCCATGTTACAAATCTTGAAAAGTTGGTTCATAGCTGCTCAGTAGAGATTTGTTAGAGAATTGCAGTAGGAATGTGAAGGACTAGCCAACTATCCAATATGCAAATACTTATTGGACAGTTGACAGGATAGTCGACTAGTCACTCCCCCACCTCTTTGCTTGCTCCATCAGATAGAGGCAGCAAAGGGGTGGGAGGAGAAGAGGGAGTACTTCAAAGCGGCAGCACCACTAGAGTGTCCTCAGGCTGCACGCAGCATTTCAAAGTGGCAGCACCACATGGAGCCCGGGATCAGCTGGGGACTCCAGCTGACCACAGGCTCCATGCAGTGCTGCCGCTTTGAAACGCCAGGGACAGCCTAGCGTCAGGCTCCCCGCAGTGTTTCAAAGCGACATGCCGAACGGAGCCTGCCGTCAGCGGGGAATTCCCCACTCCCTGCTGATCCTGGGTTCCACATGGCGCTTTCGCCTTTGAAGTGTAGCAACAGCACTTCAAAAGCCAAGGTGCCCTATTGTCTAATGGAATAGTTGATGCAAAATGCTATTCAATTCAAAATGCTATTCACTATTCAATTAGTTGATACTTAACATCCTTAAATTGCAGTATCATTCTGCAAAGATTCACTCTGTACCAACCATGGACCATCCTGCTCACATGCGAATGGTTAACCAGTAAGCCTCACCTAAGCAGTGGGAGGTAGAGCAGCTCCCCACCTGCCACAGGAAGGGGGCTGCTCCTGCCCCATGGAGCCCACAGCAGGCAGAAATGCTCCAGACTGGCTGGATCAACCCTTGTTGGCGGTGGACCCAGTCCCTCTATCTGCAGCAGGGGGGCCACTCCATCCCAGCCACAGTGGGGAAGAGGGCTGCCCCCCTTTAATTGGTTAACTATTACTTTTAACTGGTTAATTAAATGGGATTTTATATCTCTAATCTCCTATGCTTTGGCCAGACTTTACATGCACTAACCCAGTGGTGGGCAATCATTTTTGATGGGGGACCACTCTATAAGTTTGATAAATGGTCAAGGGCCATACTTTCCTATGTTATTAATGGAGGAGGTGCGGGGTCTGGGATGTAGGTTGGGTGCAGAAGGGAGCTTGAGATAGTGAATTGGGTGCAGGAGGGGATGCGGGATCTGGGAGGGCATTGTGGCCTGGGGCTATGAGCGCAGGAAGGGCACCAGAGGTTTGGGTTGTGACCTGGGACAGGGAATTAGGCGGGAGGGAAGGGGTGGTGCCATGCCAATTGCAGGTTCTGGCTAGGAGGCACTTACACTAGGCAACTCCTGGCCCACAGCCCAGAAGGACCCTCAGGCAGGCACCTTACCTGCCATGCCGCTGCATGCTGCTCAAAACGGCCAGCTACTGGGGCCAGTGTGTGCATCTCTGTGCGCCATGCTCCCCTTGGGAGTGTGGCCTCCACACGCTACCTGCACCACAAGCATGGCCCAGACAACTCCCATTGGCTGGAAAACTGCCACTGGGAGCTTCACAATTGTGCTGGGGCTTGGGGCAGTATGCAAAGCCCTCCTCCCAAGGGTGAGCAGAGATGCACGTGGCCCCAGCAGCTGTCTGCTTTGAGCCTGGTTGGGGGCCCTGCTGGACTGCAGCACAGTGGTGGGCTGGATCCAAAGGTTTGGTGCACTGAATCCAGCTTGTGTACCATATTTTGCCTGCCCTTTCACCAACGCTGAAGTGCATGCTCCAGACTAGGGCTCTAGCAATTTTGCAATTCCTGCTTGCTTACAAGCAGAATTGCTTGATTGAATTGAAAGGGGACTGGAGCCGCAGGGGACCAGGCCTGCAGACTGGAGGGCAAAGGGGGCAGTTATCCCAGGACCAGCAATTCAAAGGAGGCCAGAGCTGCTGGCCATACCAGAGCCTCGGGCCTTTTAAATTGTCGCTGAAGCATCGCGCCCTTTGGGCAGCACTGAGGGCTGGGAGGGGCGCACCACACTCTGGGCAATGCAGAAAGCTGGCTGCACCCAATCCTGCCCCTGCTCCCCAAGGCCCACTTCTTTTGGGGATGCTGAACTGGCCCTCCCCTACACCTTGCCCAGGGATGCATGCAAGGTGTCATGGTAATTTAGGATTGCATCTGAATTTCAGTCTCCAGCTAGATTTCTTTTTAAGTGTGTGTAGTAGCCTGGAAACAGATATTCTAAGAAGTCAAGAGTGAATCCATAAGGTTGTACATCCAGTGGGTCACAGAAGTGAGGTAGCTGAACTGACCTGCAATTACAACCTGCAATTACTTACACAGGACAAGGGTGGAGCAGCAGCTATTCTGCAGCGTAACAAGCAGCAGGTACTACAGTGCAGTAGAGACATGATGAAGAAAAGTGGAGTTATGGCTACTCCCTAAGCTGTGGATATGAGGCAGAAGAGTGGAATGATTCTATTTCCTCCCCAGGTCTGGTAAAATGTTGTTCCATTAACCTAATTAAGAAAATAGGCAGCAGTCTCAATATTTACTAGTTTACCCTGATTCTCAGTTTTCCAGGACACACTTTGAAAATTCCTGACTCCCATGAATAAGATCCCAGTTTTTAATAGAGATAAAAAAGAATCTTGGCTCTTAAGCAATGCTTATGCATCATTTTTCATCCATAGATCTAAAAACCCTTTACAATGTCACTGCCTCTTAAGACTAACAAGATGGTTTATTAGGTGATGAGCTTTTGTGGTCCAGACCCACTTCCTCAGATCCAATTGTGGAAGAAAATGGGTATGACCATATATACCAAAGGGCTACAATCCAAAAAAAAGTGAACACATAAAACAGGCAAATCAGATTTTAGAACAGAGGGGAGGATGAGGGGGGGAGTTTAGTGTCTATGAGAATGATATTAGAGGTGATAATTGGGGACGCTATCTTTGTAATGGGTAAGATAATTAGCATCTTTGTTAAGGCCCATTCGTAAAGTGTCAAATTTAAGCATGAATGACAGTTCAGAGGCTTCTCTTTGAAGTCTTGTGTTAAAGTCTCTTTGAAGCAGGATGCATGTAGTCAGGTTGTTGAGACAATGCCCAGTCTGGTTGAAATGGCAAGAAACTGTTTTTTCTTTGTCTGATGTCTGTTTTGTGTGCATTGATTCTTTGGCGAAGTGTCTGAGAAGTTTGTCCAATATACATAGCAGACAGACAGTGTTGGCACATGGCATAAATTATATTTCTGGATGAGCAGGAATAGGTGTTCTTGATCTTATAACTGAAATGGTTAGGTCCAATGATGGTGTCAGCAGAGTAAATATGTGGACAAAGCTGGCAATGGGGTTTGTTGCAAGGGAAAGTTCCAGGGTTGGTATTAGTGCGGTATGTCCTGTGGTTGTTGGTAATCATCCTGAGGTTAGGTGGTTGTCTATAGGAGACTATGGGTCTGTCTCCCAGAGCCTCTCGGAGTGTAGTATTCTGTTCCAGTATAGGTTGTAGTTTATTGATAATGTGTTGGATGGGTTTAAGTTGGGGGCTATAGGAGATGACAAGTGGTGTTCTACTGTTGGTTTTCTTGGGTCTGTCTTGAAGTAGATGGTTTCTGGGTATTCATCTGGCTCTTTCAATTTCTCTGGGTGGGTAATTGAGGTTTATAAATGCTTGGTAGAGATCCTGAAGTTTCTGGTCTCTGTCAGAGGGATTAGAGCAGATGCAGTTGTATTGAAGGGCTTGGCTGTAGACAATGGATCGTATGGTGTGTTCTGGATGGGAGCTGGAGGCATGTAGGTAACTGTATGAGTCAGTGGGTTTTCTGTAGAGAGTGGTATCTAATTTACAATTGGTGATTTGTACTGTGGTGTCCAGGAAATGAAGCGCTCGTGTAGAATGGTCCAGGCTGAGACTGATGGTGGCATGTAGGTTGTTAAAGTCTCTGTGGAATGCATCCAGTGTTTCTTGGCCATGGGTCCAGATCATAAAGATGTCATGGATGTAGCGTAAGTAGAGAAGGGGTAAAAGGGATGGGATCTGAGGAACGTTGTTCTAAGTCAGCCATAAAGATGTTAGCGTACTGTGGGGCCATGCAGGTATCCATGGCTGTGCCGCTGATCTGGAGGTAGAAGTTGTCCTCAAATTGGAAATAATTGTGGGTAAGAACAAAGTTACATAGGTCTGCTACCAGACTGGCAGTGGTATCCTCTGGGATAGTGTTTCTAATTGCTTGTAATCCGTCTTCACGTGGGATGTTGGTGTCGAGAGCTTCTACATCCATGGTAGCAAGGATGGTGTTATCAGGGAGGTTCTCGATGTTTTGTAGTTCTCTCAGGAAGTCAGTAGTGTCTCGGAGATAGCTGGGAGTTTTGGTTGCATAGGGTTTGAGAAGAGAGTCTAGATAGCTGGATAATCCAATAGTGAGTGTGCCGATACCTGAGATGATGGGATGTCTGGGGTGTCCAGGTTTATGGATTTTGTGTGTGTGTGTGTGTGTGTGTGTGTGTGTGTGTGTGTGTCCCTAGTAGATGTGTAGGGAGTTCTTTAAGGAGACAGTGTAGTTTCTTTTGGTATTCTGAAGTGAGATCAGAGGAGAGAGATCTGTAACATGTGGTGTTGGAGAGTTGTCTGGTTGCCTCCTGGTCATAGTCAGACTTATTCATAATGACCTATTTTTTATGGGTGTTCACTTTTTTTGATTGTATCCCTTTGGTATATATGGTCATGCCAATTTTCTTCCACAATTTGATCTGAGGAAGTGGGTCTGGCCCACGAAAGCTCATCACCTAATAAACTATCTTGTTAGTCTTTAAAGTGCTGCATAGTCTTGTCTTTTGTTTCAGCAAGACCAGACTAACACGGCTACATCTCTATTACTGCCTCTTAAGTTACCATACCATTTCCTTTCACCTTCAAATGAATTGATCTTGCTGTCTGCAACTGTTGCCTTGAGTTTCTCACTTCCAGTTCCACTCTTGACCTCCAACAATCTCATTTTTACTTTGTCCAAACTAATGAAACTGTTCTCGCTAAAATCTAATGACCTTCTCCTGGCCAAATTCCAGGGCTTCTGTTCTATCCTCTTCCTCTGATCTCTTAATAGCTTTTGACACCATAAGTCACTCTTTGTTTCTTAAAACCATGTCCTCATATTGGAATTTGTGGCTGTGCTCTCCTGATTCACCTCTGACCTCTCGCCCATCTGTGCGTCAGCATTAGTTTAATGTGTGTTCCACCTCCTCACTCTTTTCAGTATGCATCCCTTCAAAACTCTCTCCTTAGCCCTTTACCTCAGTCACTCTCCTATCTCTAGGCCAGGGGTAAGGAATCTGCAGCCCATGGACTGGATCCAACTCACTGCTTTATTTTATCCGACCTGTGACAAATCTCAGTGCCACAGGCTGAAAGCCCCAAACCTCAGTATCCCCATGTAAGGCTGGAGCTGCAAGCACCGGCAGGTCCCTGCAGCCCCTAGGCAACAGGAAAGTGCAGGCAATGGTGTTGCCAAGGGGCAGCACCTTTGCGTAGGGGCTGGACACAGCACCCGCTTCCAGGAGCTGTGTGGAGTCAGAGCAGATAGGAAACCTGCCTCAACCCCACTGCACCACTGACCAGGAGCCACCTGACCAGAGCCCACACCCTGAACCCCCTCCCACACTTCTACCCCAGATTAGAAACCCCTCCACACACTAACTTTCTCCCAGACCCCACTCTCCCACTTGTATCCCAACCCTAAGCTCCCTCCGCACCCAGACTCCCTCCCTGAGCCTGCAGCCTGAACCTCCTGCTTCACCCCAACCTGTAGTCTTATCTTTGGCCCTACCCCAGAGCCCATACACCCAACCTGATGCCTCTACACCCTCTCCTATACCCCTGCTTCAGACCTAGGCCCTCTCCTACACCCTAAACCCCTCGTCCTAAGCCACACCCTAGAGCCCATACCTCCAGCTGGACCCCTCCCTTCCCCTGCACCTCAATCCTCTATCCCAGCCTGGAGTCCTCTCCTGACACCCTGAACCCCTCATTTCTGCCCCCACCTCAGAGCCTAGGGGAACCCCTAAACCTCTGCGCTGCTCAGATTATCCTTCCAGTCACTCAGGCCTGGGATCTGGATATCCTAGTCAGCTTGCCTCTCTGGATCAGGCTGTACCTAGATGCTCCTGCTTCTTTAAACATTTCAAAGATCCAGTCTTTTCTGATTGCCCAGACTGCCAAAGTTTATGTACGGGCTCTTATTTCATGCCTAAATTACTGTAAATGCCATCCTTTAACCATGATTATCACAATTCCCCTAAAGCTCATTCAAAATGCTGTTCATAGGATCATCTTCCTGGTTTGTCAGTTTGACTATGTCAGGCCCCTTGGCCTTCATCTTTGTGGCTTCCCTCCAGTAATTTATTTAGCGCCGGTGCATCAAATACAAGGTTGTTTTCTTCTTTTAGGCCCTTCATCTTTGGCTCTACCCTACCTATCAGTTTAATTGACTTAGCAAAACATCAACTCCCACTGTCTCTCTGCCAGTAATGTTTAGGGTTGCCAGGTGTCCGGTTTTGAACTGGACAGTTCAGTATTTGAGCTTTCTGTTTGGGAAACAAATTGAGAAAATATAAATGTCCAGTATTTTCTAAATAAGATGTAATGTAATGTCAGGTGTGTCCGGTATTTTTGTTGAAACCATCTGGCAACCCTAGTAATGTTGGCCTTTCCTCTTTTACTCTACTTCTCCCACAGTCATCTTTGTGCTTTCTACTAGTCTGCTCCTTCCTTATGGAGGAAAAACTATGAAGCCATTTTTTGTCCTCCTTAAATCCCACTCTAAGTCTTATTTCTGCCATGCTGTCTACAGAACACTATCAGCTGAGGATGAGGAGATAGTGTGCTGAGACTGTTGCTTAGTATCATATACTAATTTTATTCAGACCTTGATCTCCTACCTGCCCAGTTCATCTATCTGTTGTGTCTTATTATAAACTCTAGTCTTTGTATCACTTCTGTATATGGTACTTAGCACAAAGGAGCCCCTGATTAGGACCCCATAAATATTATTGTAGTACAAATACTTTATAATAGCAGCAACAACACTATAGTAGGGCTAAATTAAAAGATGCACAGCCTGTCATTTATAGCATTATGAAACTGCAGTGGCCTTTAAAAGATCCAAAAGAGCAATGTGAACCAAATGCAAATTCTTTCCTTTCAGCCTGAAAATGCAAAGCTAGACTGATATCCATTTCAATGAGCAGGGAAGGTTTAATGACATACCAGTGTCTTTCCATCATAAAGGTCTAAAAGACTTTTTCCTCTATGTGCAGAATTCCCCTGAAACCACACAAGTCTGAAAGAGCATAGACAGATGTGCCACTGCTGAAGTATGTGGGTGTCTATGCTCTTAGCAAAAGCTCTACACTTACCTGGAAAAGTGGTTAACACAAGTTGCATCAACAGAATATAAAGTAGACTGTGCCACTCTGTAGTATTGCCTCATGAGATAAGCCTCAAAACTTTAATGTAGCCCTGGTGTTACCATGCACCCAGCTCCTTATATGAGCTCATGCACATTGAAATGGTATCAGCACAGGCTGATCTTTTCAATTGTATTTATTTCCTAAAGAAAAAAAAAAAAAAATCAGAGAAGTCAACACTCCAAACAATCTTCCACATACTAAAAATGTTTTAATTTGTTTACTCTATAGAAAGAGAGAACCACATCCTCCTTATGTTCTTACTTGAACTAGTGCTACTCTACACCCTTGACATCACTCCAATAGTTAACTTATTCTGATCATAGAATACTAGACGAGATCTCAAGAGGTGTTGAAGTCCAGTCCCCTGCCCTCACAGCAGGACCAAACAATCTCAATCATCCCTAATAGATATGTGCCATATCACGGAGGGACAGAGTGACAAATCTTATGGAATTAAGATAATTTTTTTCAATTAAATTCAACCTGATTGAATTTGGCAGTCTGTTGTATTAAAACGTTATTGTGTGTTTTATTAAGGAAATCACATGTACCTGCCCTAGGAGAGGGATGCTAATGTATTTTCTCCATTACAAGTCCTTTGAAAACATCCCCTGGAGAGGTGCACATTTACTGTTTAAACTGGATTCTCCATGGACTAACAAAGAATGTAGTTTTGAATAAATATTTGGGTTTTAAACTAGCTCAGGGGCTTCCGGATCTAGCGAATGGACAGGACTTTTGATCAACAGCGTGCCTCAGTCCCGAGGGAAGGAATGGAACATCAGGGCCTACTGAGGTCCCATAAGACTGGTGCATTTTCTGAGCTGGTGCTGTGATCTCCTGAGAAGGAAATCCTGTTCACAGGATTGTGATGGGTTGAATCACAGAAATCCCCTTGGGGTTATCCCCTGGTGTACTGATCATGTGTAGCCAGACATGAACCCCATCTTGTTTTCCCCCCCCCCCCCCCAGAGAGCAAGAGAAAGGCAGTCAGCCTTTGATGCCCTGGGAATGCAGGTGTGCTGCTTGTCCCTGACTCTAATAAACAGAAACCAGACAGTAAATGGGCTAGCTGATAACCGGAGGGGCCCCCCTCCTGCTGCCCTGATGGCTAGCACCAGTAATTGACACGCCTACACTGTCCCAGGAGAGGAATCTTCGCCCATCACATACTAGAAGTGCCCATTGTCTGCATTTTCCCAGGTGTGAATTATGCTTTGCACCCTTCCGTGGGAAACTTGGCATTCAAAGCCATTTTTCCTAAATTGGCCACTTGAGACCAGGAAGAAGCCTACGTGACCCAAGGGGTATAAAAAGGGGTTTAGTAGCCCACCCCATTTGAGCTCCAATCTATACCTGCTGGCAGGTATATGTTGTCTCCCGAGGTCTGTGGGACGCCCAGCCTCGCCCTACTTCTTCCCGAGGGATTGAGAGAAAGACGCTGGCCACGCCAAGTCTGGAACGCAGGGGTGAGAATTATACCTGCAATGTGTTTCTTATGTGTACACTTTAATTTAGTTACTCTATTATAAGTTTCTCTAATCAACCTGTTTCACTTCTATTGTAAACAAGAAAAATAAGATTGTGCCCTCATTCACTTTATAAGTTTAAATATATATATTGAACCAAGTTTTCTTTCTTCTTTCTTTTCTTTCTCCTACAAATAAGCAAGTGTGGTTTGAGTTTCTGACTTGAACCCGTGCTGCTGTACCCGAACCGAACACAAACAAAAGAACTCCAGCTGGTCATAAGGGACAGATATAGGGAGAGCTTGAGCGTTGGATCGTGTCGCTTCCAGGGGACAGATCCGTTGGGGCACCTCTCAGCCTCCCCAGGCTGCCCACTGCGACGGGACTTTGTGTCCTAGCAGTCAAAGTCTGAGGTGTAAAGCTCTCCCTGTTAAACTCTGGGGCGTCTGTCAGCCTGTTGGCTGCCCACTGCAAAGGATCCCGATCCTAGCAGTAAAGACACGGACGTTAAACTCTTTGGGGCACCCATCAACCTCCTCCAGGTTGCCCACTGCTAAGGGACCCCACTCCTAGCAGTTAAAGTCTCGGGTGTATAGCTCACACACACCACTCACTGCCCTGACCACCGGCTGACAGAATTGGCGTCACGAACAGGATTTGTGATATCGGTTCAAAATACAGCAGCATGAAGCCAGTCACTGATTTTAGCAAGGTAGAAAAGAGTTTCGCCCAGGAAGGCTGGGCTGACCCTAAATGGGATAGAGAAATGTTAGAAAAGGATTGGGGAAATCCTGAGGAGTTGTGGGTGCAGTTCTGTAAGTATAGAACTACCTGCAAGTTAAAGAATGGGACAAAGCCTGAGTCTGTGGAAAGGAGCCACCTTCCATTTAGCAAGGAAAACAGGATCAGGCCCAGACAAGCAGGCAGGTAACAGATAGATTGAAGGCCTTGTGGTAGAACTGAGGAAAAGGCAGTCAGTACATGCACTGGAAATCTAAATCCTTAAAACAATACTTACAAGAGTAATATCTGAAACAAGGCCAGTTTTTTTTTTTATTTTTAGAGATAAGAAAGTGTTTTGAGAAAAAGGAAAAACCCACAGAGAATTTAACTCTACAGAGAATGGAGAGAATTGAGCAGTTGTGCAAATGCTAAAATGGTGTAGATAGAAAATTGTGGTTTCTTTGCAGCCATTCTGAAGGAAAAATGGGCCCTTTTTTCCAAAGGAATGTCTGTAAATAATCCAGGCAAATTTGACTCAAATCCGTACATTTAATTATAGATACTGCTAAAAGAACTGTAAAAGGGGATTCTATTGGAACTTAACTACCCCAATGAATAAAAAGGGAATGTAATTGTTGTACAGCTATGTAGAAATAGTGTAAGAAAGATTCAGAGAGAATGTATGTGTATCTGTGTGTATATAATATATAGAGTGTAAATAAGTGAGGTTTTCAAGGTCCAGTAATCTTATTTTGTAGGTTTGAAACAAATTGGTTTGGTTTACTTTCAGTAAGACCATTTCAGTCCAAGTTGTTTAATGAAAGTACAGGAAAACTGTAAGCATAAAGAAAGAGTTACACCCTATGCAAAGTTTAATGTGGCTAAGTAGTGTTATAAACAAAGACTGCACATTTTCCTGTGACATGCCATGTATATTGTAGAAGGGGTAAAACTGCAAACAAATTAAAATGCTGTGGAGGCTCCAGGAGCCACAACAGGTTGTAATTTCCTTTGTGATGCAAATGCCCTAGCTGGCAGCACAAAGAAGCTTTGCAGGTAATGGCTAAGTTTGATCAGCAAACTACCTGAGATCAGAAAGTTCAAACTGTAGCCCTCCAGAAAGTCAAACATAAAAGTGAGAATCTAAAAGGATTTATGTTTGCACAATGCTAAATGTGAGAACAGATACAGAAGGGGGAGCAACCTTTGGTAACAACAAGATGGAGTGTGCTTGTGGGTGTGTGAGAGTACGAGTGTAATGTATCATATGCATATGATAAGTATTGATTGATCTATGTATGTTCAATAAATGTGACGTGTTGCCTTATCCCCTGAAAGAAAGAAAAAAAAAGGAGGTATTGGTATTGCTATTTTAGTCCCAATAGGAGGTTGGGTATACTAGAAAATGTTTAAATATGTAAGCAGTCTTTTTAAGAAGGCTCCCAGAGAGAAGACTGAGAAATTGGCATTTGTAAAAGATGTTACCCCTTTTGAGCAAAATCTTGCAAAAGTTCGGGCATAGCCCTTGGTCTGATCTAGTGTTAGCTGCTGTCCATACAATTTCAGACCTAGAAGACAAATTGGCTAACTACTTGTGGATATGTAAACCCTTGGCCCCAATGAAGGGGGAAGCAGCTGCAGTTTGACTTCTATGGAAAACCTGTAATGAGGTGTTCCTCAAATTGACTGAATATAAGATTGCAAATATGAAGCTGCAAAAATGTAGAAGCCTCTGCTGCAGAAGTGGAGAGGTAGAAATGCATGTCCCTCAGTACCCAGACAGAGCTAGATTCCCTTAAGGATGGGTACTGAGAGTTAAAGCAACTCTTAGATTTTTCAGGAATATGCTTAAGAAAAGGACCAGGAGGTATGAGGCTTAGTGAACAAGGCCACCCTCCTTGCTAAACTGGTAATAGGCAAACTGGCGAATTGATTACATTGGCCCATTACCCTCCACCAGACAGAGAAGGAAATATGTTTTGACTGGAGTAGAGATTGTCTCGGGAACTGGCTTTGCCTACCCCACCCGATTAGCAATGGGGTTGTCAACCATCATGAGACTAAACCACTTAACAGCACTTGTCCCAACACCCCAAGTAATACAATCAGATAAGGACTCCAAATATGCCCCTGGGATACTGTTGTAGTCAAACACCCCAGCCTGGGCACACATACCTGTGTACTTCAGTCTTATAAAGATAAAGGCTTTGGATTATTGCAAACCCCGACAAGATGCCAATAACTATAACTAAGGCTTGGATTGTATCCAAGACCGGTTGACTTTATGTTTTCTTTTAGAATCAGACTTGGTTGTGTGGCAGACCCCGATCCGAGCGACAGCATGATGTTTGGACTCGTTGTAACGTTCCTTGTGGCCACAGCAGCCTCCACTGTTCCCAGACACCCTTTCCAGAATGCCATCCAAACTGGCGCCACGGACTGTTGGACGTGTACACTGCTGAACTTTTCCACAGGACTGGGAGTTGAATTTGTCCCTTTAAACTTGAATGACTAGTGGAACAAGAGCGACATCCTCAGATGGGGACCAGCCTGGTTTGATGACAGCAGCTCCAGCAGCTACAAACTTTTAAATGACTCTGGGAAGGGAACTTGGGGGTGGCATGGACAATGGCAACCTACACTATGGGGTCAAACTCTGGAGTATGTAACAGGAAGCTCCAGGGAAGTGTACCCCATCTGCTTTGAGAACAAAAGGTACTGGACCCCACCTTGGGTGGTTAGGGGACCAGCAGTGTGCCCACACTGTAAGTTTTAATGAAAGGTGAAAAGTCTGGGATGTCTATCCCAGAGCAACCCACCAAAAACCCTTAAGGTGCTGGGGATATAACATCTCCCAAGGTGGCACACCACTATCTAGCAATGTTACCATTATTCCCCTAAACTTCAGCCAATACCTGGAAGGAAAAGCCTGGTACAATCAGTCATTATTCATTATTCCTAACACCGGTCAAATATACAACCCCACACTGGTAACCAGTAACACCCTACTCCCAAACCAGTGTGCTAGGGCAGAGCTTTTTACAGCGGATCAGGTCCTACAGGACTTGCTGTTTGCCTTGCATTGCACAGCCGCTAATGATAGTTACTGTGCTACCCACCATACCCCAAAGAAAGGACCCACTGGAACAGGGTGGTATAAGGGACCTTACTCCCCTATTTTGAAGAAAGAGCCAGGACTCTTTTTCATTTGTGGGCAGAAAGCCTACAAGTATCTGCCACTGAATTGGACGGGGCGCTGCTCACTAGGGCATGCCGCCCCTGGGGGACTCACTGTACACCCCCACATTATGGCTCCTGGTATAACTAACCTTGGAAGTTTCCTGCACTGGATGCCAAGGCGATTCACCCTGAACCCCCTTGTAGAACGCCCTACAGGTTTTCACCAGTTCACCCGTGCATTCCTGCCCTGGCTTGGAGTAGCTGAGCTGGAACAGGCATTAGTAAATGTATCTGGGCAAATAGAACAGGCACTCAACCGCACTGCAGACGCCCTAGGCTTGCTTAACGAGCAAATTCAATCAGTAGCCCGTTTTACCCTACAAAACAGAATAGCTTTAGACGCGGTTTTAGCCCAGCAGGGGGGAGTATGTGCAGTAATTAACCAATCTTGCTGCTTCCATGTAAATAAATCAGGACAAATTGAACAAGATGTACTCGCTATAAAGGGCGCTGTTAAGGTGCTACATGCTGTAACAGAGGACGGAAAAGCCTCATGGCTAGATTGGCTAGCCCAACACCTAGGATTTTCGTTAACTCCATTCCTTCACTCTATTGTAAATACTATATTAACCATTTTCCTTGTTGTAATTGCTTGTTGCATGCTTCTATGTATTGTTAAGCGTTTGGTGTACACTGCTACCTCCTCTGCACAAGTCCAATATATGGCATTGGGAAGCGATCCTAATCAATCCCTCGATCCGAAATTATCTGATCAGACCCTGCCGATAGGGCGATTTTAGCTTCCTCCAAGGAGGGCAAAAAGGTGCTGGCATCACCGCCATCTTGCGTTCTGGGACATAGTGAGGCGTGTCAAGGGGGTGGAATGTAGCCAGACATGAACCCCATCTTGTTTCCCCCCCCCCCCCCCCCCCCCCCCCAGAGAGCAAGAGAAAGGCAGTCAGCCTTTGATGCCCTGGGAATGCAGGTGTGCTGCTTGTCCCTGACTCTAATAAACAGAAACCAGACAGTAAATGGGCTAGCTGATAACCGGAGGGGCCCCCCTCCTGCTGCCCTGATGGCTAGCACCAGTAATTGACACGCCTACACTGTCCCAGGAGAGGAATCTTCGCCCATCACATACTAGAAGTGCCCATTGTCTGCATTTTCCCAGGTGTGAATTATGCTTTGCACCCTTCCGTGGGAAACTTGGCATTCAAAGCCATTTTTCCTAAATTGGCCACTTGAGACCAGGAAGAAGCCTACGTGACCCAAGGGGTATAAAAAGGGGTTTAGTAGCCCACCCCATTTGAGCTCCAATCTATACCTGCTGGCAGGTATATGTTGTCTCCCGAGGTCTGTGGGACGCCCAGCCTCGCCCTACTTCTTCCCGAGGGATTGAGAGAAAGACGCTGGCCACGCCAAGTCTGGAACGCAGGGGTGAGAATTATACCTGCAATGTGTTTCTTATGTGTACACTTTAATTTAGTTACTCTATTATAAGTTTCTCTAATCAACCTGTTTCACTTCTATTGTAAACAAGAAAAATAAGATTGTGCCCTCATTCACTTTATAAGTTTAAATATATATATTGAACCAAGTTTTCTTTCTTCTTTCTTTTCTTTCTCCTACAAATAAGCAAGTGTGGTTTGAGTTTCTGACTTGAACCCGTGCTGCTGTACCCGAACCGAACACAAACAAAAGAACTCCAGCTGGTCATAAGGGACAGATATAGGGAGAGCTTGAGCGTTGGATCGTGTCGCTTCCAGGGGACAGATCCGTTGGGGCACCTCTCAGCCTCCCCAGGCTGCCCACTGCGACGGGACTTTGTGTCCTAGCAGTCAAAGTCTGAGGTGTAAAGCTCTCCCTGTTAAACTCTGGGGCGTCTGTCAGCCTGTTGGCTGCCCACTGCAAAGGATCCCGATCCTAGCAGTAAAGACACGGACGTTAAACTCTTTGGGGCACCCATCAACCTCCTCCAGGTTGCCCACTGCTAAGGGACCCCACTCCTAGCAGTTAAAGTCTCGGGTGTATAGCTCACACACACCACTCACTGCCCTGACCACCGGCTGACATCATGCCACTGAAATCCACCTTCCAGCTCTTCAGGGCTCCTCACTATCTTGTCCTGATGAACCAGAAACTCTGGTCTCCACTAGACCAGCACAGAGTTGGAATTACTGCCCCTACAGAGCAACTCAAACACCGAACAAGTTCACCTCCAGGAAGGCTCAGCTCTGAGGGCTCAGCATGGAGGAAACCAACCCTCAAAGGGACCAAAACCCAAACAAATCTGCCTTACCTTTTGTAAAAGTTTTACTCAGAGATCTTGTAAGGAAGTTTGCTCACTTTATCAAAAAGAGATACGCACAGTAGTTACTCCACACCACCCCCCAACAATTATTTACATTGGGCCTGATAATAAACAAAAATCCTACTTTTTATACTTAAGTGGTTGCAAGTGAAAACAGATCAGAGTAAGTTACTAAGATGAAATGAACAAAGAAGGCTAGCTAGTTCTAATCCAGTAAGAAACTTATCACTTGCAAATTCTTACCCTAAACAGGTGCTCTTATCTCAAATAAAAAGCTTCAAGTCAGAGTTGATCTTTACTCTGACTTGGGTTTACAGCTTTTTCAAAGTTCTTTGTATTTTAAAGACTAATGTATTAGGGCATAAGCTTTCATGAGCTACAACTCACTTCCTCAGATGCTGAAGAAAAGAAAAAAGGATACAGAGATGGCAGTGTGACATCAGTGCTAATTATATCCGAGTGGATGTGGCTCATCTCCAACAGTGATGAGAAGGGGAGAGTACCCAATTGGGAAATTACCTATTGTAATGAGAACCATTCCCTGTGTCTATTTAAACCTTGGTTTAGGGTGTCAGATTTGCATATGAATTCCAGCAGTGGGAAACTGCTGAGCTGGAATTCATATGCAAGTTTGACATTCTAAACAGTATGTCTCATATTGGCAAGCAGTGCTGGCCTGAGCCATTCTTGCGCCCCACCCCCGCATGCACGGTCATGGCCCCGCCCCCAGTTGGGCACAGCGCCCCTTTACAAGCACAATCAGGCGCCCCTCCCCCCCCATGGGTTGGCACCCCGAGCACCTGCCCGGCTAGCCCGCCCCTTAATCCGGCCCTGTTGGCCAAGTAATTTTCCAATCAGGTACTCCCACAGTGGATGAGCCACATCCACTCAGATATAATTAGCACGATGTCACACTCCCCTCTGAATCCTTTTTTTAAATCCTTGTTTAGGGTAAGAATTTACATGAAACAAGTTTCTTAATGAATTAGAATTAGCTAGCATTTTTATTCATTTTAAATTTAGTAACTTACTCTGATCTGACTGTTTTCACTGATGTCACACTGCCTTCTCTGTATCCTTTTATTTCTTTTCTTCAGCATCTGAGGAGGTGAGTTGTAACTCACAAAAGTTTATGCCCTAACACCCTAATAAATTCATTAGACTTTAAAGTGCCACCACCAGACTTCTTCTTGTTTTTGCTGAAAGGGGATGTCTACATTGCATTCCTCTTCTGAGAGGGGAATGCAAATGGAGACACCCAAAATTGAAAATGAAGCGCAGATTTTAATTTCCCATGCTTCATTTGCGTAATTGCGGACTGCCGCTTTTCCAGAATAGCGTCTTTCGAGACAACAAACGCAGTCCCCACAAAGTTATTTTGAGAGAAAGAGATGAGGTCTGTACTCTTGAAAGACAACAGCTGTAAACAGAACTGTCCCGTCCATAGGACAGATTGTGTTGGCTGCCCCAGGCCCTGCACACTGGGGGCCCCTATGTACCGTCCTATGAATGGGGCCCAGGGCAGCCTGGGGATTACCAGAGGATCTGGCATTTGATGGCAGCAGGGTTTGCTCCCCTCCCACACTTACAATGGAGGGGGAGCAGGAGTGACCCAGCAGCCTGCTCTGCCCCACCAGCCTTTCCCAGTCCACTGCACTCTACTTCACCACAGTGGGCTGGGAAAGGGCAGAGCAGAACAGGCTGCTCGGTCACTGGCTTCCATCACCATGGTGAGTGGAGGGGAGGGATGGACCCCTGCTCTCGCTCCATGCCAGGCTCCCTGGTAATCCCACAGCTGGTGTCGCTTGTGGGGAAGGGACTTCGAGTAGGGGGTGGAGCAGGAGCAGGAAAGGATACTGTAGAACCAGGGCAGAGCTTCAGGAAGGGGTGAAGCACAGGTGGTGCAGGGTGGAGTAGAGACAGGGGGTTGCCCTGAGCCCCGCGGCCCCTTAGGGGAAGCCCTAGAAGCCTCAGAATTGGTGCCTTTGTTGGACCACTGAGGGGAAATAGAGGGGTAGTTGCCCTGGACTGTGACACACAGTATTGCCAGACACCATTGTAAAGAAGCAGTTTTGATGCGGAGCTGCAATAGGCAGTGGAGATGGAGAGGGAGATGCCTTGTGTTGATGGAACCTATAAAATGTGTTGGTGCTGACCTTGGGAACTCTTAAGGGGTAGAGAGATGATCTGTATGAACACAGACTGCAACATTTCTAAATGCAAACATGCTAGATTTCTAGCCATCTTAATATAGAACCAATTTTCCAGTCTATGAAAGCTGCAGAAAGTACCATGTTCAATTGCCAAATACACATTTTCTATATTGAACTAAATGAAAAGTAAAGACTGCATGTAGCTCTCCTTTTTACTTAATTAAAGCTAAAATGATACATCAGTGTGTGTGCAAGCTGAGCCTTAATCTTTAAAGGCTGTCAGAAAGTATTAAGCTTATTGTTGACAATGGCCTAGTTTCCATTGATGGATTCTTTAAAAGTTTCTTGACTTTTCTGACCAAAAAAGAACTGACTGACAGTCCCGAATTAAATTCAGAAAGAGCCACCCTGTGTTGTTAATCCATTCCAGGTACTTGAAAACAACTCAGCAGGATAGGGAACTAATCCTCTTTCATTTCAAATGCCTGCTGGTTCCATTTAATGAGCATCATGTCTGGTTCTTATTTTGGATTAAAAAAACTGAACACTTTAAGTTTGAATCACCTTATTGGAAAGTGAAATTCTGGCACCTGAAGATACTTCGGGCCTGAATGTCACCTCCATCTGGAATAGTCCAGGATTCCCGAAGACAGTGCAAAGGGGATGTGTTGTGGTAGGGGAGAAGCAAATGGTCTCCCCTTCACCAGATTCTGTACCATGCAGGTACATTGTGGAGTTGGGGTCCTGCACTTTAGGAGTGAGGGTTGTGACAGTGAGGTGTAGAGGGAGATGACTGCTCTTCCTAGCATTACCCTGCTTCATAGTAGAGAAGAATTTTCCAGGTGAGATAATGCTCTCACACATGCTGCTTACACCTTTGCACATTAGAAAGCCTCCAGACAGAAAGAGGAGGCTACAGCAATTGTTGGTGTGGAACCCATTTCCTGAGAGCGCCATGCTGTCATGGAGGGAGAACAGCCCAGAGATTAATCCAGGAGCAATGCACTTCCATACAAATATTCTTTTCTCCTCAAAGGATTGTGAGATCTGTCACTTTGAGGTCTCATAACATATGAGGAATATATGGGTCACATGCTTTCCAATTCTAATGGTGCCAAACTCCAGGCCTTTATGATGGAGCAATCTGAAGGGAACCTTACAAGTTTCACTGTGCTAACGTTCAGTTTCCTATGAAGCAGGCAATAGAGCCCTTAAGACATACTATGTCCCAGTTTAAAAGGATTGAGGAAATCACAGTAGATACTGCACTGAACTGAGTCTTGAATTAAGAGATCAGAAAGTGAAAGAAATACAAGTTGAACCTCTGTAAAGTGGACTCTCTAGTCCGGCAGCATTCGTGGTCCAGCAGGACCATGGATGTTCCACGACTGGAGAGTCCTGATGGAGGGCTGGCGGTCAGGCTCACCACTGCTGGACTGCCCAGCGTGAGCCAGCTGGGCTGCCTGGCAGGGCTGGGAGCCCAGCAGGACCAGGAGCTCAGTGCGTGGCAGCAGGGCTGCCCAACGGGACCAAGAGCCCAGCATACCACAGCAGAGCTGCCCAGCAGGGCAGCATCCTGGCATGTTGGGAGCTGGGCTGCCCAGAATAACAGGGAAGGAGGGGGATCGGCAGGGCAGCTGGGCTGGCAATAGTCAGGGAGACGGCCAGGAGACCAGCAGCTGGTCAAGGGCTGGGAGGTCAGCAGAATGAGGGCCAGATATGACCTCTCCTGGTCCAGCAAAATCCCTCATCTGGGACCGGTCAGATCCCAAGGGTGCTGGATCAGGGAGGTCAAACCTGTACTCGACTATCACAAACGAGCAAACTTGGGGGGAAAAAACTGAACAACAATAGAAGGTGTTATAGTTTAGTCAGTATTTTTCTGTCACCTTTGCTAGTATCAAAACTATTTGTGCTCCATTAATGCCTCCCTCAGTCATACTCCAACCTTTCATTCTATTGATGCTAACAGTGATGTGAAAGTCTAACAAGTGAGATCATGGTGCTATGAAAAATTGTTGTGAGGTCTCCATTTGAATGTAACTTCCTTATAAGATCACATACAAGAGGAAAAGTTGTTTAAAGAAGAGCCTTCACCCTTTTAATACCAGGGCCCAGATCTTTTAGTGTGATAATTATGATTACAAACCATGCTTGCAACACTAAAGTAAGCTGCCCTGATCGTCCCCATTCAGCTGAGGCGAAAATGTGACAGCTTATATCCCAGATGGCCATTCTGGGGCAGGATGGCCTATCCACCCATTGCCCTCAGCCACATCCCTGTAATCCACTTTATTTTTGGGTAGCTCAGCTCACTGCATAAGGAATAAGCAAGCTGTCTGGATGTAGGATAAGCCTTGCCATTCATCCTGGACATATCCAATTAACAGTGCTCTGAGTCAGGTGCTTGTTGAACTACTTACTATTGGGTAAGTGAATCCCATCACTAATTTATTCCTATAAAGTTCCCTTATCCACACACATTAAGCTGAGCTGACCCTCACCTAACAAGCTAAGCAACTGCAGGGGCCTCATGCTGTGAACGAAATACAACTCTGCAGGAACTATCACCGTAATGTTAAACCAGGTAAAGAACACCCAGGTTTCCCCAAGAATACACACGTGCTACCTGCTGGCATACTGCAAAATAAGTCAGAAACACACTTCAAAATGCAAATATTCTACCTCTGCTGTTTTATCACTTAACAAGTCAAAGCCTGAGAGTGTCATCAGAACACTGTCAAGCCCAGAGTGCTTTGAAAGGCACATACAATCCAACTACGTATTAGCTGAGAGGAGAAGCTATCAGAAGAAAGCAGAGCATCACAATTTAGAAAGACAAGCATCAGTGGGATTACTATTTTATACCTCTCGGCCAAAATATGCAACCAGCATATTAGTCATAGCTGTGAAGGCCAGAAGGGACTATTATAATAATTTAATTTGGCATCCTGCATAGCATAAGCCATACAATTTGATCCAGCAACTACTGCATCAAATCTATAACTCGTGGTTGAGCTAGAATATTTTTATTTTGAAATTCATTTAATCTTCATTTAAAAAACTTAAAGCCTTTCAAGATAGGCCCTAAAGAAAACAGTATACCCCTTCCTAAATCCCAGCTGTTATACTCTAACCACAAAAGAGTTAGTAATATCAGTCATTTCCTAAATTTCTGTCTTCTGTAGATCTCCTGGAATAAGTAGCTTGGCCCTGGAGACTTCTCCCTCTGTCCTTAAGGGTCCAATATATCCCACTGCATGTGTGTTAATAATGGGCAAAGACTAAGTTTTCATAAAACTAGTTTTCATCTTTAGCAAGACCTCTGTATACACCTATCTCTGTCTAGGGGAACAAATATGTCCTCAGTAATGGCTGAGTGTCTGCTACATTTCAGGAGACTTCCAATATCAGGCAGACAGTTCATACACTCACAGACAGGTCTGCCAATGGGGATGAGGGGGCAACTGCCCCGGGGCCCAGCAATTCAAAAGGGCCTGTGATTCCAGGCCCTTGCGGGTACCCTGAGTGTGCTCTGGGAGGTGCTGAAGGGCTGGCAGGGGATGGAGTGGGGGAAGGCTAGTTGCAGCCCTGCCCTTTCCATCTGAGGCCCTGCCCCTTGCAGGAGCACAGAGCTGTCCCCACACACTCTCATGCTGGTGGGAAGGGGGAGAAGCTTGCAAACTCATGCCTGGGGCTGATCAGGTTGCTCCACTGCTGCTGAATCCTGGAGTGTCAGCTGCTGGATCTGAGTCCAAAGTGTGCTTTGCTCAAAGTTATGAACTTTTCATCGTTCAGACAACCTCCATTCCCAAAGTGCCCATAATGCTGAGTTTCTACCGTAATATACATAATTTGCCATGGAAGGAAGTATGAAATGTATGGAGAAAAAAAGGCACAAACAGTTAACATTACCCATTTGTTACTTTTATTCTCACAATTATGGGAGAAAGTGGCTTTGTGCACTGCCCTTACTGGATTACTCTGATTCTGAAGCACTTTGAGTGAGGAACTTAAATTTTCCCCTCATGTCAACATGGAGTGTAATTGTGACATCAGACAGTTGCCATTCTGTTGCTACAGCAATCTAAGGCTGCAGTCAGCATAGCACCAGAAAAGATATTTTGTCTCTGTGAGCAGGGGGGCTGACAGAATTGCTAGACACCTGGGCAAGGTGAGGGAAGGGTGAAAGCTATGCAGACCCCTGTGTTGCTCTTGGTCTGCTGCCTTAATCTGGCAGCCCCATAAGTGGCTGTCCCACAAGTGGGAGTGAGTGAGTGAGTGAGTGTGTAAAACCAGCAACCAAACGTGCCTACCTTTAAGATGCAGTAGAGTCACAGTACAGCTTTTTAAAAATCTCTGCTGTTGCCTGATTGGTTATTTCTGGTTTCACATGGTGTCCAGTTGACCAGTCATTCCATAACTGTGGCATGCATATCTTTGAAGTTTTACTCTATCATTTCAAGATAGCTATGCATCATTATCCCAAACACTGCTATTCCTACATGTTACATGGTTCAAGGCATAAATACACTGTTAGTAACCACAATGAACTCCCATTCACTCACAAGAATCATACAGCCCAGTATGCAACAGGTATATGTGCCATTTGATAGTGGAAATTTTGGGGGGGGAAAAAAAGTCACATTAATTAAGAAGAAAGGAGAAAAGTTCTTCCTTTACACAGATCACTTTATTAAATCATATTCATATTAAAAAACAACTGGAAATTCAAACAGCAAATTATTAGGGTACTCAATTTCTGATGGTCAAACCAAAATATTCAACCCATAACTGCCTGCCCACATAACTAACATATGGATAATGTAACATTTGGACAAAAATCCAAAGCCTGTAAATACTGGCATGTCATATTTATCAAAACTATTTTCTGAAAAGTAAACTATCATGCAGGAAAGAAAGCCAGAACTCTAGTAGATTACTTCCCCAAAAGCAGATTGTAAACATGTAATTTTTTACATTAACTTTTAGGAAACAAAACAAAAAATAATGAACCTGTTACAACTAAATTCATTAAGTTAAAATGAATCAATCCCTAATCAATATTTAATCTGACAAACTGAAATGAAACTTAGGGTTTGAATGTGAATATGAATGTGTTTGCAATTCAATTTTTACATACCGTTAGATTGAACTACATCCAATAAGGCCATCTTCAATGAAATACAGAATAATCTGTGACAACTGCTGTGTAATCATGGAATATTCAAGGTCTATTATATTAACTGTATAAATGTAATATGTATCTGTAAAGGCTTGTTAGCTATTGTATTCCTGGTTAATGGGCAAGATAAACAATGCTTCCTGCAGGAACTAAAGACAATGTGGGTAATTAATGCCAAATCCTGCAAGCCTTTTTAAGCTCCCCCTACTCAAGCAGAGAGAATACTTTGGTCTAATTCAAAGAACTAAAAAAAACCCCAAAGAACTCAAAGGAGCATAAAATGGCACCCTGGACCTTTAAGAGACTACATCTAAGAGTGTATAAGGCAAGGTGGCCAAACTGTGGCTAGGGAGCCTCATGGTTCCTTTATCATTATAGTGCAGCTTGCAAGTCCTGGCTACATGCTCATTTTCCACCTACCAGACTGTATGTGGGGATTTCAGGTGGTTAGGTAGAAGCTTCTGTCTTGCAGGGAGAAATGTCTTAAGGCTTCAGCCCTGTAGGGCACACCTGCTAGTGATAAGGGCTTCAGTAGGAGGAGAGCTGAAGTCCCAAACCCTAGCTTCTGGCATGCTCCAGCTCAAACATCTGAAGGTTGTCATATGCAGCTTGGAGAGCCAGTAAGTTTGGCCATCCTTGGTATCTGCATTAAACAGCAACCAACAGGAACAGGCCCTCTAGAAGGATTTAACATATTTTAGGCCTGCCAGGGTCTTCAAGTGGAAGATGGGTGGGCACCTTGGTTAGTGGGACATGCACATAGACTATTGTTTTAAGACCTGTTTCTCTGCAATGCAAATTCCTTCCAGGTATAAGGCAAAAGAACAACGATATCAAATTATTTTGTAGTTTTCAGATGTCTAGAGTTTGGGGAAATCTGGATCTTCAGCTAGATCTGATCTTCATGACTTTGCTTCATCTCTAGACTTTAGGTTATAATTAAGGTTTGGGTCCAGGGCCAGAAGAACTCTTCTGGTGGCTTGGGGCAAGTAGATTTTGTGAAGCCCCCTAAGCTCTGGGGTAGTGTAGCCAGACATGAACCCCATCTTGCTTCCCCCCAGAAAGCAAGAGAAAGGCAGTCAGCCTTTGATGCCCTGGGAATGCAGGTGTGCTGCCTGTCCCTGACTCTACCATAAACAGAAACTAGACAGTAAATGGGCTAGCTGATGACCGGGGGCCTCTCGTCACCCTGATGGCTAGTACCAGTAATTGACACGCCTGCACTGTCCCAGGAGAGGAATCTTCACCCATCACATACTAGAAGTGCCCATTGTCTGCATTTTCCCAGGTGTGAATTATGCTTTGCACCCTTCGTGGGAAACTTGGCGTTCAAAGCCATTTTTCTTAATTAGCCACTTGAGACCAGGAAGAAGCCTACGTGACCCAAGGGGTATAAAGAGGGGTTTAGTAGCCCACCCCATTTGAGCTCAAATCACCTACACCTGCTGGCAGGTATTGATTGTCTCCCACGGTCCATGGGATGCCCCACCTCGCCCTACTTCTTCCCGAGGGATTGAGAGAAAGATGCTGGCCACGCCAAGTCTGGAACGCAGGGTGAAAATTATACCTGCAATGTGTTTCTTTATGTGTACACTTTAATTGTTACTATGTTATAATAGAGTAACTAAACTTATAGTTTCTTAAGTCAAACTGTTTCATTTCTATTGTAAATTGCCTTTGGTAATGTGATTCAGCTATAAACTGTGAAAACCCAATTAACCTGTCAATCAAATCGCTGCCCTGTTTTGTTTTTCAGACCGCTGCCTAAATTATAGTAAAAATAAGTTTGTGCCCTCATTCACTATATATATAGAACCAAGTTTTTTCTTTCCTTTCTTTCTCTTCCTTTCTCCTACAAATAAGTAAGTGTGTGTCAAGTTTCTAACTTGAACCCATGTTGCTGTACCGGAACTGAACACAAACAAAAGAACCCCCGCCTGTCCTGGCTGCCTAGTGTTGTTACTGGGCGGCATACACCTTGCCTCACCCAACCATTAGCTGGCACCTGGGTATTGGCTAACGGGTAGGTAAAAAATTAAGGGTTCAGTGTGCAAGAGGGCTGCCGGGGAGCAGGTTGGGATGTGAGGTCTGGGTGGGAAAGTAGGGTACAGGAGTGGGCTAGGGAGGTCTAGGTGAGCAGTAGGGTGCAAGAGCAGCCTGAGGGTGCAGGGTCTGAGCAGGAAGGTAGGGTGCAGCAGTGGGCTGAGGGTGCAGGGTCTGAGTAAATGGTAGGGTGCAGGAGCAGGATGGGGGGTGCAGGGTCTGGGAGGGAGGGAACATGGGATGGGGGCACTTACCTGGGCACATATCCCAGAGTAGTGGGGGACAAGTGGCTTCATGCAGCCCTGCACTTGTAGGCACTGCCCCCTGTTGCTCTGATTGGCTGTGATTCCCTGCAGGTAAGTGCTGCTAGCGGCAATGCATAGGACTCCAGCCAGGGTGGGGAGAGGAAGAATGGCAGCATATGGATCCACTTCTCTGCCCCCCTCGCCCCACACCAGACACAGCTGCAGCATGCAGGGGCTTTAATGGTTGCAACTCTTAAGCCTCTTTCATAATCCAGCCCTGTCTGGGTCCATCTCATTTTTAGGCTCTTAAATGCAAATATGTATGAGAATTCTGTATTTGCTACAGCCTTGTTACTGAATTTGATATACAAAGTTCAGCAAATGTAGTGTTAACAAAGTAGAAGTTGCATGACTTTAATAGTGACTGTTAATGAAACTGAGTTGTGTCATTATTACCCTCATTTGCTACCCATATGTTTACTCTCCTTTCCCCCTCAGAAGCAGCAACTCTACATTTCATATTAATTGGTATACCCCAATTGCAGCTAGCTTAATTACCAATTATAACCTTACTCATTTAAAAACTAAATCAGCTGGAAACAACTTCAAACAGTGTCTCCCTTGACGAGAACTAAAGACTTTTTGTGTTAAATTTCTTCACATATTTTGATTAGTATAAAGGATTGTGTAGCTTAGAAGTTAATCTCCCTAAATGGTGTTAATTTTAAATCAAGGTGACACATTCATCTTTCTGGGAAAGAAGTCAGATCAATGCTATAGCCTCCTTCTTCTCCCTCCCCTCTGACCTGACATGAAAGCACATTCCTCCACAGGAGATTGACAATGCAGCACTATTGTAACCTGCTCAGCAGGCAGCCTTTTTTTTATTTCCACCATTTCTTGACATATTTTTTTCATGCCTGACCTTTGTTATTTCTTCAGGTTTACAAACAGACGTGTTGGTTTATCCTATGTGCAATTGCTCCATCTCCTGCGAGACAAGAGCTCCATTAACTTTGTAGAAGGCATATTAGTTTTTGGTTTGATATATTTTTGACCTGTACACAAAGCATTTTTCCAGTAGTGCTAGTGAATTTACAAAACGTAGCTAGTTCCTGGATGATTTTATAGTGAGTTTTTCATAGTGATGTTCTCCATTACCACAAGACATGCCAAAATAAATAGTAAGTACTGAACAACAGTCTAGGCAGCTGCCATCATTTGTGAATTTCTTTTAATACTCCTGAGTTTTCAACTCTTCAGTCGGTTAACACTTTTTTCTTGTGCATCTCTTTTAAAAAAAATAAGGTCTGGAGAAGTGTCTCCGAACAACAGTTCTGAGGTTTGGCTTGGGGGAGAGTACTGCAGTGGCAGCTCCCAGACACACTGAGCCTTAAGAGGGAAAAGTGCTAGGGACAGCATTGTGGGTGAACTTTACATCCATGTAGGATCAGTACAAGGCCTGTGCACCACATATATCCCATGTGAGCCTTTGGAATGGTCCATACACCTCATTTTGGCCTGCTGCACTGGTCTGAATTTATAGTGGAGGAGCCTGGAAAGCAGGGGCACAGGGTACTCCTCAAGAGATAGCCCCTCTCCTTTTGGGGAGCTCTGCTTTGGCAATGGCATGAACCAGGAATAACTCCTGCAGACTCAGGGGCGGCCGTAGACTAGCTGCCAGCAACTGGCACCCTAGGCGAACCATGCAATCGGTGCCCCCACCTCCAAACCCCTCAATGATATTGCACCACAATTTGGGGCTCCATTTAACTTGGTGCCCGATGCGACCACCTAGTTCACCTCTATGAACGGGCCACCCCTGCCTGCAGTGAACTCAGGTGCTAATCCACCTCCACTCACTTCAGTACAGTTCGAGTGCTCAGCCCTTGTACAGTCAAGTCTTGAAAGCACAACAGTCAGGATGGTGCTCATACTGCATACAAGTGTTGGTAAGGGAAAAAGGCTTCTCATCCCTGAACCAGGCCTTTTGTATCACCCATGACTTAAGATAGAATTATCTGTGAATGTAGTGAATTTTCTTCATCTTATTTCCCTGCACATAAGGCTGGTCTATATTGTAATTTTAGGTCATCTTAACTGCATTGCTCAGGGCTGTAAAAATTTTCATGGCCTATGCAACCAACCTAAGCCCCAATACATGCACAGCCCCAATACATGCACAGGAAATCTTCTATCAACTTAGCTTTCAGGTCAGAGAAGTGGATTTACTACTGCAACAGAAGAACTCCTTCCACTGCTAACAGTACAGTGCTACAGTGGTGCAATAGCAGTGTACTGCGGTAGTGTTTATAATTTAGGCATAGCCTTCATCTTCCACCCAATGCAGCAGGACTCAGAGACATAATGAACATTTTTCATGGACATGGCCTTCTTGGAACAATGAAAAATTAATTGCCTCAAAAATGTCATATGCGATTAGACCAAAAAACTTCTGTTAAAATAACCTTGGCGTTAAATCCTTAGAATGCAAAGAAATTCAGAGCTGAAGTTTAATCCTCCTAGTACAATTTATTTGTTAATCTTACTTTTGCCATCAGGGCATGCTATTTAGTCCATACTAAATAGCATGATAAAAAGGCAAATAGGTTCAGTAAAACAGATTTACTGCCCACTGTATTTCAGGATCAGTCATTAATGCACAGCTGATGTGCACTCATAATGCACCATATAATGAATTACAGAAGCATCTGGTACAATCCCCATGGGATTTACACAGGGGAGTGTGGCCTAGTGCAGTGGTTTTCAAATGAATGGTCAGGACCCAGTACTGAGTTGTGGAATGTCAGGCACTTTCTGAAGGGTGAGCAGGTGACCAGCAGGGGTGCTACAGCAGGCTTCCTCCCTGTCCTGGTACCACAGACCCCACTGTGCCCCAGAAGCAGCCAGAAGCTGTTCCAGATCCTAGGCGGGGCTGGATGGGGCTTCCTGCACTGCCTCCACCCTGAGCATTGGCTCTGGGGACCAGTGCCTCTGGGTGAAAGCAGTGCAGAGACCCACTTGTGGGCATCTGCTTATGAGCCAGACCTGCTGCTGGTCACTTCCCAGGCACAGTGCAGTCCACAGTGCCAGGACAGGCAGGAAGCTTGCCTTAGCATACCTGTTGCACTGCTAGCTGGGAGCTGGCAGTGGAAAGCCTACGCCCAAACCCTGAGCACCAACGCTGTGCCCCAGCCCTGAGCCTCTCCAAACCTTGAGCCCCATCCTACATACCAAACACCTCATCTTCATCCCACCCCAGAACCTCCACCCCCATATGGGGTCTGCACGCACCCTGAAAGCCACCACCATCCCAGCCAAGAGCTTTGTTTCACACTCTGAACCCCTCTGTCCTGCTCCCTCCAGACTGGAACCCCCTATTATACTCCAAACCCCTCATCCTACTCCACCCCAGAACCTGTACACCCAGATGGATTCCTCTCCTCCCCCCACACACCAACCCCATCCTGGCCCCACTCCATAATCCTTACTGTAGTCAAAAGATATAATTATACTGTGTTACAGGTATCAACAATTTTCTTCAGCTGGGTTACAAGAAAAAAAAATTGAAAACCACTGGTCTAGTGCAGTGCTATGTGGCAGGGGGAGGAGGGAGCAGAGAGCACACTGAGCAGGTTTTTGGAGGTCTGCCAAGCAGATCCAGCATTAGACTCAGTGGAGCTAGAGCAGAAAGATAAAGCCCTACAGTATGGGGCTGAAGCCCAGGGCTCTGAACTATCCCACTCAGAGCTGAAGCTGAAGTCTGAGCAATGAAGCTTCATGGTGTTCCATGTGACATGGGACCCATATTCCCTGTAAGTTGTGTGCTTGAGTGGTTACTCAGGAGAGATTCAAATGCTGCCCATCTGAGTAGCAGAGCGGCCACAGCATGGTTTTTGTTCCTACTGGTGGTGCACATTCTCATGTGCCTTGGAGCACATAAAATAATTTATTCTGCACATGGATGAAAAAAGATGAGAAAGATTAGAAATAATATTGTTGGGACCCCAGGCAACTGTCTTCTTGCTACCTCCTAACACCAGCTCTGGCTTTTATAATGGATTATCTTTATATTGTGACACAGGTGAGCTCTGGAATTTTTATAGCTTGTTGTGGGGTCCTCAGAATGAAAAAGGTTGAGAATCTCTGGTCTAGTGGACAAGGACTGGGATTTAGGACTTCGGGCCTTTTATCTTGGGTCTCTTCTGGACCCATTGTGTGGCCTCAAGACATCAAACCACTCTCCACCTCAACTTCCCACTTGTTAAACAGTGATTTGCGGAGCTCTAGAAGCAGAGAATAGCCAAAGTACAAAGGACTTGGCTATATAGCTAACATCTGCTCCTTACGCAGAGAGCTGAAACTAGGGCATTTTAGAACCTTTATGCCAGTTCAAAACATAGAAAGAAGGTCCTCTATGCAGAGGATGTTTGCATGGGGACCATTTCCTCCCCTTTTAGGGCCTCTTTACATTGCCACAGAATCATAATGAAGCTTTAATGTAACTGAAAATCAGGCCTACTGTTTCAAACTGTCTGCACGCTAGAGAGAATCAAGACTAAATCATTTAATACTTGATACACGTTTTGGAGTCTCTTCACTGCCAGAAGGTCTAGAAACTTAGTTTCTCTTAGATGCTGAATCATGATTCTGCAGTAGGGAGTGAAAGTTTCAGCAGACTTCATTGCTGATGAGTTATAGGAAAAATGATGTCCTGTCTTTTTAAACAAAGGCTTAATCCATTTTCTCCTTCCCCCATGGCAACATAAAATTTACATTTCAACAGATAATGAACTAGACCCTCTCAGCTGACCTATCCATTAGAGACTCCTTCTCATAGCATTAATGTTATTATTCCTTCCATAGACCCTGGTTAAGCTCTCTGTGTGTGTGTGTGTGTGTGTGTGTGTGTGTGTGTGTGAGAGAGAGAGAGAGATGCAGATAATCCTTTCCTGAAAGCAAAGGCGCGTTTCATTTTCTTTTTCTAACAGGAAAGATCTTATTAAGCACACCTGTCTGGTGATTGACTGGTGATATCATTACTCCCGCTTTTAATTGGCAGTTCATTAGTTTCCCCAAATCAGAAATGTCATGGTCCATGAGCCAGCATGAAGTTAGCTCCAGTTTTGAATGTAATGTGAAGGTTATTCACATTGCACAAAAACTCCTCAAAAGTACAGTTTGTTCTATCAAATTAAAATGGTTGCATGGCCAATTTTTTTTTTATTCCAACAGCGACATTTATTTCCCGTTTCCTAGCCTGCAAATACACTTCTGGTAGAGCATGAAATAAAACACCTAAGAAATATTCTTTATTCTCCCCTTCTCTGCCACCAGAGAGTTCTCCTAACTTAATCCCCCAGACTCCAGCCACATGAAGAATTTGTACAACAGTCAAACTCCGTAAAAAAAAGTAAGACAACATCTTCATTAAGGGCTGTAACAGTTCTCTCCTCCACTTGTGGAAATAGGGTGGATAAGGAATGCTTGGCTCAAAGCTGTGTTGCCTGTCCAGTGGTCTCTCCAAGGGCTTCGGGATTCACAAGCAGGCAGGAGTGGATAATACACTGGGGCTATGTCTACACTACAGGGTTTTTGCACAAAACCAGCTGTTTTTGTGCAAAAACTGGTGGAGCGTCCACACCTCAAGCACATTTTTGCTCAAAAAACCCCCCCAGTAAATCGACAGGACAGAGGGCTTTTGCCAGTAGATTTATTCCTCTCCCCACAAGGAATAACTCCTTTTTGTGCTACAGCCCTTGCGCAAAAAGGCATGTGTGGACGCTCCGCAGGGGTTTCTTGCGCAAAAAGAGCCTAGCACAAAAAGCACAGGTGCTCTGATGGCCATTCTGCGAATGGCCATCAGAGTCTTCTTGCGCAAGAGTGTCCATGTAGTGTGGACACTCTCTTGTGAAAAAGCACATCGCTTTTGCGATGCGCTTTTGAGGTGTGGACGTGCTTTTGCGCAAGAAGTTTTTGTAGAAAATCTCTTCCGCAAACAGCTTCTTGTGGAAATACCCTGCAGCGTAGACAAAGCCTGGGAGTGATTCTAACTGGGGCCTGTTAGCCCAGCAAAATAAGTGATGAGGCAGGTTCAGTAATCCTTCATGCTTTGCCACAAAGTATTATCACCACGGCACTTGCTCTCTTGCATTATAGAAGACACTCCTTTTTTAGTTGCAAGACAATGTTCCACTCCACTTTCACTGGCATTAACTTGTTTCTCTCATAAATTACTTTTTAAAAAGTGCAGCATCATAGACTAATAGGTTAGAGAAAGTGTGATTCACACAAAAGACATTTAGTTCCCCTTCCTTTTTTATTTTCATAGGAACTTACTGGGCAGCTAACATACTGTAGGCAGCTAACGAGCCTGATCCCAAACCCATTCAAGTTAAGGGCATATTTCCATTGACTATAGTGGGCTTTGAATCCGGTCCTATGTAGGCAGAGTTTAAAGTACAACCCAAGATAGCCTTTTCATTTACAATACAGACTGCATGGATCAAATTTTGTATAGAAAATACATCCCCGTTTTCATTAAGAACAAAAGTCCATTGAAATCAATTGGGGCCTTCCAATAACTTCAGCAGACTCTGGATCAGGCCCTAATTGTTTGTATGAGATTGGTCTTTTCATTCTGAAATATGAAAATAGTTCTGTGATTTTTAAATATAATATGGTGGCAACTAATCAGATGTTGTCGTGAGGATGTTGAAGAAATGATATTTCTTTTGAAGTGCTGGTAAGTGCTCCAATTGTTATAATTTTTGTAATATTTGTTTCACTTTGGAAACTGAAGTGGTAAGAGAAAAACCTAACACAAGGTTAAAATTCTCCCCTTGCATCTTATGCATGATCCTATAGCCACAGTATGGATTTGAGGGGAGATTTTTGCTCCAAAACTAGAGGTGGCATGGTAAAAATGTATAGCTTTGTGCTACAGTAGATGGAAATGGAAGACACCCAATAAAAATCTTAGGCATTTGTACCTATCAGAAGTCAGTTGCAGGATCAAGTCCTGAGTCTATAACCTCCCGCAATAGCACAGGGTTAGGCTCCCAAACCCTCTGCAGAAATAGATATTTCTATAGTTCTCGGCCACACAGGCTCATTAGTTTCAAACAGGGATAATCTTTAACTCCAGAAAGGTTTTCTTATGAATATAAATATTTCTCTGTGATAATTCAGTATGGGAAAGTTTAATGATACATACACAAACTTCAATCAATAAATCTTTTTTTTTTAAATAAGAAGGGGTCTGAACTGATATGTATCAGAGGGGTAGCCATGTTAGTCTGAATCTGCATAAACAACGAGAAGTCCTGTGGCACCTTATAGACTAACAGATTAACAGATTTATATCAGTTCTGAACTGATATAAATCAGAAATTACACCATTGCAAAACTGCTGTAAATTAGATGTTGGACCTAGTTCACATATCTCTGGAATAATTTTACATAAAGTAGTGCATTTATAGTATTACTGCTCTGCAGGATGGAATGTTATTTAGTCTATCCCTGCTGCGGATGGACTAAATTATATATCAGCTACACAGATTCAATATTTCTCCACTGTGGCCCGTCACCCAGAAATTTAGAGGAGCTAATAATAATTAAAAGATTAACACTCTGGGGATTATGTGCACTTTCTCTAAAAGAGATTATAGACTGTGCCCTTGTTAAAAACAAAGTGGCTTTGTTGCCACTAACTAGAGTATATGAAACAATCCAGAGGGTCCCAATTTGCATTGGGCAAGACTAGTATTTTCTATACCTATAATTTTTAATCTGAGGCACTACTGGTAGAAATGGACAGGAGGAAGCAGAGCTAAAATTATGCCATATTTACATCTAATTGCATTGTTAAATATTTAAGTTGAAAAGGAATTTTTGTATTATTTTTTGTTTGCGCCTACAAACTCCAAATAAACTTAAGGGCCCATTTCTACAGGTACTGTAGAAGCACAGGAGACTGTCCCTTCCACAAAGAGTTTACAACCTAGATATGCAAGACAGATACCGGTTGATAAAATGGGCTGCATCTTTTTTGGCACTAGGGAGATCAGCAGCATCTACACGCTGATTGTCAAAATTCCCATTGTCAAAATGTTGTCAAAATGTTGTCAAAATTCCCATTGACTTCAATGGTGTCAGTAGCCTCTCAGAAGCAGAGGGCCAGAGGAACTTCGAAGAAAAGTGACCATCAATTCAGGAGCAAGTGTAATGACACCAATGAAGGCTAGTTAAGCCATTGCTTGCACTCACCAAGCTGCATTTGGAAATTTACCCAATACTATACATTGGCGCTGGATGCCTCTCGCTGTGTCATACTTGTCCTAGTTACATAGGTCACCAATACTGTTGTGTTCAATGCTAGTCACCTCCATCGGAAAACAAAAAACCTCAACACAGCAGAAAGAGAAAGGTACTGAATGGCAAAATAAATGATCAGAAACATGACCACTTCTGCAACTCATCTGATGAAGTGGGTTTTACCCATGAAAGCTCATGATTCTATATATTTTTGTTAGTCTCTAAAGGCATATCTACACAGCAGCACTATTTCAAAATAATTCACATTATTTCGAAGTAACAGCGCGCATCTACACAGCAAGCCCGTTATTTTGAAATAATTTCGAAATAATGGGCTTCCTGCTCCGACTTCTGTAACCCTCATTTCACAAGGAGTAAGGGAAGTTGAGGGAAGAGTGTTTTGCCTTTGACTTCCTGCAGTGTCCACAGTTAAGGTATTTTGATTTCAGCTACACAATTAACGTAGCTGAAGTTGCATATCTTAATCGACTTTAGCCCGCAGTGTAGCTCTAGGGTGCCACAGGACTACTTGTTTTTAAAGTGACAGACCAACACAACTCCCCTTCTGAGACTAACAAGATGATTTACATTGCAGAGGAAATGTATATGAGAGGTCATAAAAGAGATAGTTGAAATAATAATGCAAAGTAAATCAAGCACAGTGATTGCCCCCTTTGATAATTCAAGAAAGAGGATACAGTCAATTACATACAAAAGCAAGAAATTTAAAACTGATACAAGGAAACTGGTCTCACACAGTGCATAACTTACTTGTGAAACTCATTGACATAAGACGCTTATGGCCAAGAGCTTACCAGGATTCAACAAAGGACATTCAGACATTTATGAGACTAATTTGATGTTCACTTACATTGGACAGGATGAAAAAAGCCCTCTTTGTACAGGGTAGAAAAGCTCATGCTTGAGTGTAGTAACTACCACTCACTGCCTGGAGTTAGAAATTTCCCCTATGGAGGAGTTATGAGTAACTGTCCATTACAGGGATTTCTGTGAAGCCTCTGGCTCCAAGCACTGTCTGAGAGGGCCTCATACTAGATGGACACTAATCTGATCAAGGATGGCAGCTCCTATGCACCTGAAGCTACATACTGACATTGTGATATAAAGCCTGTGGGAATTTTGGTTGGATGCTTTGATGAAAGCACCAGCTTTCAGATATGTCAGAGTGCACACTGAGTACTGGACAAACAATCTTTGACATCTTTATGGACTAATTAAAAAGGCTCTGTGCTCCTCAAGCTAAGCTTGCTGCTTTTTCCATTGTCAATGTACCTTCAAATGTTGTCCTCCAAACTAAGAAATATGTGCTGCCTCTATTATTTGGCAGATACCTGCAGCAAGTTTGGGACTAAGGGTGTCTCACTACCAGTTAGTAAACATCAAAAATTAATATTCTGCCACTTTTCTTCTCGTTCAGACAAAAAGAAAGGCTAAAAAGTTATGTTGTGATGGTGTAGTGTGGAGCCACTGAAAAAAATAGAAATCCATTGCCACAATGGGACAAAATCTGTAGTGTATTAAAGCAGAACACCTCAGACATCAATTACAATCCTTGACTGCCAAAGTGAAATTTCTGCCATTAGCAGCTACAAAATGAACCCTAAGCAGAGTTCATTTTCCTGAGGTAGTCACTGGGATCCCTGAATCAGTTTAATATAAACTACTGCTCACTGCCATCAAGGAAAACTTAGATGATGATTCTGCATTGGTAAGAATTATGCAAGAGGGTTCAGCTTTTTTCTTGCCTGTTGTTGAAGCCTTAGAAAAATGCTGTACTTAGAAAAAAAGATCTTCACCTTCTAAGACCAAATAATTTTATTTTTGCCATCAAAATAAAATGTGTGCTAGGTTGGAGTGGAAGATTGTTTCAAGAAATATGAGGAAGGTATTACTGGCACATTAATTGAAACAATTGACATAATCTTTTAATAACCTTGTTCAGAACAATCCCATAGCACGAGGCAGGGATTATCACTTACAATTTGTTTCTCAAACACGTTACCACTCTTGGACTGTCACCCAATACTATAGAGCCAATTTGGCTTTCTACTGGTGAATGAAGAAGCTGTCAAGGAATGGATGAGTTCTCCTTATTCCAGATTAAAAAGTAATGATTTTATTCAAGGTCCTGCTGAATTAGAGCTACTGGAATTCTGCAGAGTTCATGACTCTTTTGAACATGATAGTTTGAGAGTGACTATAAGGCCTGAACTGTGCAGGCCACACTTCAGTGCTGGGCCGGAATAGGCTTTCAGAATGGTAATTTTTTAAAAAAGGACCTGCAGCAGATGTTAAATCTATGGTAACTCCCTGTTTGCCATTAAGATGAAGAAATTATGCCCTTGACGGTATTGAAATACTTCAACATAACAGTCTTGGATTGCAACTTTGGACATCTGAAAGTCTATAGGGACTGTAAACAAGGAGGAGTTATGTCCATTCCACACCAACTTTAGAAGCATATTGTTGATACAGAGTAATACTTGGCTTCTAGCAGTTGTTTTACTGCACACTTCCTGACAAAGGAACTATTGACAAATGAGCTGAAGTGTTAGGGTATCACTCTCTTCCTGAGACTTTCAGGATTTTAAAAGCCCTTGGGGTTCATATAAGCACATAGTGTGGTTCCTTTATACATTGATATGGATGAAAGATAATAATGATCAAAAGCTGATCTTGCCATACTAAAGGAACATCGTCCCACCACATCATAACCCAGTTACTACATGGTATTGTAATTACTTTTCCATTAAATGATACTATGTAAAAACAAAAATTTTATATGGCAGGTGGCGACTAGAAGTTTGAAATGAACACACACAAATAAGAAATATTAGATAGGCATGGGATTAAGTATATAGATTTAGAGTAGAAGATTCGATAGTACTGGAGAGATGAAATCTTTGACTCTCTGCTGTGATAACAAGACAAATGCTAACAGCTCAAAATTTATGTAACAGAACCCAAGGGAGTTAGACACACAGCTCCTATTAAGTTTTTAATAGGAATTGTGCTGCTAAATCCCTTACATGATCTGCAAAATCTCCACACTATTGTAAATAGCCTGCTTTCGCCAGAGTGAATGCCACTGCTGACACAGCAGCCCCTATAGCGTGAAGTGAATCAAGCTCTATGGGTTTAAACATTTCACTCAAACTGGGTTCTCATTCTGCTTAGGAGAGACTGGAAAAAGAGAGATGATAGAAAAAAAATGATGTGAAGAATAAAATCTAGTATAGCTGCTCTATACCAAAAGGTCTATTTATATCAAGCTAGTTTTTTGGGAGGGAACATCTGGTCTGTTGCACCTAATTTGAAACATTTCAGTGAGGCTGAGTTTACATTAAGCTGCTTTTGCTTAAGCTGTTGCAATGCCTCATGGACATTATAGTTCAGGTGCTTCATGCCCTGATTGTCCCCTCTTGGCCAGGCTCTGCTCATATAAGTCATGTGCTCCAGACCCCTAATCATTTTTGTTGCCCTCTGCGGGACTTTCATCCACATCTTTTCGATAATGGGGGACCCAGAATTGGACATAATTCTCCAGGTGTGGCCTCACGAGTGCCAAATTAAGGGGAATAATCACTTCTCTCGATCTGCTGGCAGTGCTCCTAATAATGCACCCCAATATACCATTAGCCTTCTTGGCTACAAGAGCACACTGTTGATTCATATCCATCTTCTCATCTGCTGTAATTCCCATGTCCTTTTCTGCAGAACTGCTGCTTAGCCAGTTGGTTCTCAGCCTATAACAGTGCTTGGGATTCTTCCATTCCAAGTGCAAGACTGCACTTTTCCTTGTTGAACCTCATCAGATTTTTTTTGGCCCAATCCTCCAATTTGTCTAGGTTACTCTGGACCCAATCTCTCCCCTCCCTCCCTATCTTAGGTTATGTCTGCACTACAGGCTTCTTGCACAGAAGCTTTTTGCATAAGAGATCTTTCGCAAAAACTTGCACAATAGCGTGTCCACACTGCAAGAGTGCATCGAAAAAGCGATGTGCTCTTGCGCAAGAGAGCATCCAGACTGCATGGATGCTCTCTTGAAAGGAAACTCTGATTGCTATTTACAGTATAGCCATCTGGGCATCTGTGCTTTTTTTGATTGCCTCTTTTTGCGCAAAAAAACCCTGTTCTCCATCCAAACACATCTTTTTGGGCAAGAGCTCTTGCGCAAAAAGGAGTTATTCCTATTAGAAGGAAGAATAACTACACCAGAAAACCCCCTCTGTTTGTTTATTTTTCTTGCTCAAAAATGTGCTTTAGGTGTGGACGCTCCACGAGTTTTTGCAGAAAAACAGCCGTAGTGTAGACCTAGCCTTAGTGTAATCTGCAAACTTGTTGAGGGTGCAATCCATCCCCTCATCCAGGTCATTAATAAAGATGTTGAACAAAACCAGCCCCAGAACTGACTCTTGGGGCATTCCACTTGAAACCAACCACCAACCAGACATCGAACTGTTGATCACTACCCATTGAGCCCAATGATATACCCAGGTTTCTGTCCACCTTATCCAATCCATACTTCTTTAACTTGCTGGAAAGAATACTGTGGGAAACTATAGCAAAAGCTTTGCTAAAGTCAAGATATATCATGTCCACCACCTTTCCCATATCCACACAGCCAGTTACCTCATCATAGAAGGCAATCAGGTTGGTCAGGCATGACTTGCCCTGGGTGAATCCATTTTGAATATTCCTCATCATTTTCTCCTCTTCCAAGTGCTTCAAGATGGATTCCTTGAGGAGCCCCTCCACGATTTTTCCAGGGACTGAGGTGAGGCTGACCAGCCTGTAATTCCCCAAATTCTTCTTCCCTTTTTAAAAGATGGGCACTACACTTGCCCATGTACACTTATGCTCCTAAAACCCTTTGGCACTTTTGATATACTTTCAGCTGGTGGACGCTGATGTAGCTGCATTGACGACCATGGAGCTACATTTGTTTACATGAGCTGAAGATCTGGCTCAAGTTTAATGATCAGTTTTTAACAGATGGGCCTGATCCTAAAGCCAGGCACAAAGGGCACATGTACACTACAGTGTTATTTCAAAATAACAAGGTGAGCATCCACATAGCAAATCTGTTATTTTGAAATTATGTCAAAATAACAGGATTCTTATTCCGGAATAATAAACCCTCATTTCACGAGGAATAACGCTATTTCAAAATAGTGCTAGTGTGGAGTCTCTCCACTGTTGCTGTTTCAAAATAGCTCCTCCCCAGGGCCAGTCAAAGTAATTACTCCCCAGTGCTTTCTAGGGCTCTAAATCAAGGTAGTACATCCACAATAGGGGAGCCTGACTCAGACTAATTTTGACGGTTCCCTGTAGTGTGGACACGCTATTTTGACACAGTTATTTTGGGAGTTATTATTCCCAAATAACTTATTTTGAAATACCCTTGTAGTGTAGACATATCCAAAGAATTGAAGTTCAAGGGAATTTTATCATGGTCTTCACTCCTGGTCTGAAGTTCAAAAGATCTAGAGCCAAACTAACTTACCCCTTGTACTACATTGGGCTAGTCCAAAAGCTCCAGGTCCAAACACTCAAATTCCAGAGAAGCTCAGGTCTGAAGTTTTTGATGTGGGCTCTTTTCTAGCATGTGAGGGCACTTCTTTGACTGTGGAGGTTCATACACAAGCAACAACGTGTACTCAAGTGAGAAATGTGTGAACACAAGCTGTGGAGCAAGATAGTTATAAATAGGCTAGTCAATATCATCTCAGACTTTCATGCTGTATTAAAATTAAGTGCCATTCTTATAGGAATCTGTCAGCTATTTAAATGGGAGCCCACATGTCTTATAAACATATGGATCTTTGAAAAGAAGATGAAAGAGATTTCCTATGCAAGATCCTGATTTGCAGCCAAGTGAATTCTCTGGCTAATGTGGATGCCTAAGACAATGTGATGATAATCTTACATAGTGCCTTTCATCCCAAAAGACACCTATGGTAAAGGGCTACTCAGGTGCTTAAAGATAAACTCATGTTTAAGAGCTTTATTAGATTAGAGTATTCTGGACCTGTGAACTATTGTCTATAAACATGTTTTAGAGAAAAAAGTATGTTACTTGTAGACCATTAATTTGTCAACTTAGTTGCTGTGCATTATTTTTCCAGTTGCAATACAGAGTTTAGAGGCTCTCAGATGAAAGATGCTATAATATCAGTATAAATTTTCTAAATTCCTATATAGTGCCAATGCTGACAATGGCATTTTAAGACTTGTCTACACAATGCATTAGTGAGTACAGAGTGCGTTGTAATCTGCATTCTCATGCTGTGCACTAACTGACGATATAGATTCTGCAGATGTGCATTAAAAATTCCCTAGTGCACATTGACATAGTCCCAAACAGTACTATGTTAATGTGCATTAGGGAACTTGTGTACTCCAACAGTGCCCACAAGGGCTAGTGAGTGCACAACATGCTAATGAGAACTACAATTTGCACTCCAGTGATGTGGACAAATGCATTATGTGGACAAGACCCTAGAGACAGATAAGAAAACAAGATCCCTGATTTCAGGGTGTTTTCTTTTGACTTTAGTGAGAGTTGGATTGGGATCTAGACAGATTACTGTGCACATCAGAAGAGATCGGGGAGGCTGAGATAGAAGACTATAGCAAATAAGAGATAAGGGAAAACTACACTTTGTTTCATGTCTGTCCCAAAGAATTCAAGCCAGATATTGAATTTGGTGGTTTTTTTGGGAAGGAGTTTTTGTTTTGTATTGCTTCTCATAAAAAGACCAAAACAACAACATAAAACAGAAGCATTTTTTTGGTCCTCGGGATTTCTTAAATATTCATGGTTGATACTCTAATTCTATATGACATGATCTCAAATTAACTGCAGCTGCTCAGAAAAGAGCATTAGAAGCCCCTCCCCCCCACAAGATCAACTGAATAGTTAAACACACCCACTTGCACTAAAATTCATCCACTGTTTAGTGTGATCCTCCCTTTAATTAATTTGATCAATATTTTTGCAGCTAAATCACTGGTATTTAAAACATAGGCATTTTAGGCACATGTCTGGCAGTTCAGATAATGGCTAAGGGAGAAATTTCTAAATGAGATAAGAAAAAAGGAGCCCCAAATAATGAACAGTGAGTGCAACTAAATGGTGCTGTACTCACACAGTTATTGCCATTATTAGCCCTACCATTAGCTCTGCAGTTGTGCTACGCCCTCTGGTGGTTGCATGGTTAACAAACCCAGTTATTTCATTCCAAATAGTTGTGGGTACTATAACAGTCTGCTTTCTGTAAATCTGACCTAAGCGGATTCCATTTGATTCAAGCAATACAATAGTTTAGAAAACCTTTTGGTATTAGATATCAATGAAAGATGAATATTAGTGTTTAATATTCTATTATAGTAGTACTTCTACTTAGTATTGGGTTCCTGTTGTAGTATGCAGCATACAAACACATGGTATCTGGACTTTACAGTATAAGGGCCCGATCTTGCAAATAAACATAGGTGAACAAGTTTATCTAGCTAAGACACTCACTCATATGGCCCCTCATACGGCCATTTTATCTGACTCTCTCACAGTGACCAATATAGTTATTCGTACAATACTCCTGTGAGAAGAGGAATTATTATTCCCTTTTACAGATGGGAAAATGAGGAACAGAGAAACTAAATGACCTGACCAAGATCACACGGGAAATATGTGGCAGAGCAAATAAATGCACTCAGTTCCCAGGTTATCCCCCTAATCAGCAGACCATCTTTCCTCTTTAGATGAAAGGGGACTATTCATAGATTCACCAGTTCCAAAGCCAGAAGGAACAATTGTAATCATGTAGTCTGACCTCCTCCATAATACACACCATAAAACTTCCCCTAAATAATTCCTAAGGGAGCACATTTTTTAAAAGATTATTTTGATTTAAAACTTGTTGTAATGGAGAATCTCCTACAACCCTTCGTACATTGTTGCAGTAGTTAGTTACTCTCACCATTTAAAATTATACCCTATTTCCATATATTCACATACATAATGTTAATCATGTGTTTGCAAGATTGAGGTCCTAAATATCAAGTGGCATACCAAATGTAGGGCACAGGGATGAAATCAAATCTGCATATCTGTAATTTTTATTAAAAAGAATAATGGAGGGAGTGCCAACTAACCCCATCTAGCCCTCAAGCTATTGTTAATTAGCACACTTCATGGAAGCAACACAGCAGGTACCAGCCCATTAATGTTGTTTGATTGCAAATACACAGAAGTTTTATAGCATCTGGGTCTGATTCACAAATGTTACAGTGGTATATATCCATGAGGTTAATGTTCAGATAAGCTTGGAACAGTTTCATTACTTATCCAGACATCTTTGGTCTGAAAGTCTCCCGAGAATCAAGTTATCTTGTGATGTTTCCAGTGGTGCCTCATATTGCCCAGCTCAAGTTATCAAAAGAGCTGTGTTTCATAGTATTTCACTCCTGGTTCCGCTTGGAGCCAGGAAATGCAGAGGCACAATGGGTGGGTGAAGGCGGAGAGGAGAACCATTTGACCTGGGCCCCAAGCTCAAATAGGACCTCAAATTTAGACACTTATTAATTTTTTGGCATATAAAAGCATTTGTTAAATAATTCAAATATTCAAATTATGTTTCACTCTTTTTTTGGTGTCTTATTTTGTTTTCATGTGTCATCATGTTTTTATTTTTATTATGGCTAGGGGCCTCAAAAGCTGTAACTGGCCCGGGCCTCTCTGGACCTCTGAGAGGGCCTGGACAGGGCCGGGGGCGGGGACCCCATTCAGTGCAGGGAAGTGTTCCCTGTCTATACGGTGCAGGGGCAGGATATATGCCACCTGTGTCATGTCTCTGTAACCTGAGTTAATACTGGTCTCGGTTAGTGGCCTAATAGCCAAAGTCAATGTATTAGCCCCACTAAGCAGGATAGTATGGCCCAATGGGCACAGTCAGTAGATTTCCCCCTCTTGGTAGTGCAGTTTAGCTTAGCAGCCAGGGTCAATAACTTCACCCCAGTGAACTAGCCCTAAGGCCTGGCATCCAAAGTCCATTTCTATTAGCAGGCCAGAGTCAGCAAGTTCACTTCTCTTAGCAGGGCAGTAGGGTCTCATGGCCAAAGTCAATTAGAACTGCTCCAGTTCACAGGGCAGCATGTCCCAGTGGCCACAGACAATAGATTCACCCCGTTCATAGGGCAATAAGACCTTGTGAGCAAGCAGCATCAGTCAGAGAAGAGGGACACCACACCCCAAAAGGGGAGTAATGGCAGCCTGGGTAAGGGGGTTCAGACCCATCACTGGGTCTGAGACCAGGACCCTGGTACTGGAGCATGTGCCATTGAGTCAGTGTGTATGCGGGGGAGAGGGAGTCTGGTCAAAACACACTGCATCAATATTCTGGTTCACTAACTGGGACCCTGTTTTCCCTTGGCTGCTTCTTACCATGTTTCTTACTGCAGAGGTCTGGGCATTTCAACCATCTCTGGGTTCCACAGGCTGAGATGTCCCCAACAACTCAAATCTATTGGGCTTCTGTGAGTAGCCTGGTATCAGCCTGGGTTGCAGTATCTCCAGCTCCCACACCTCTGTTTTTGATGAATCCTTGGCTGGAGTGAGCATCAAGCATCCTTCCTGTCCAACAGTCAGTCCCAGCTGAGCTGTTCCCTTTTATACAGGTGCATGTGGAGTATGCCCCACGGAGTTGAGAGTGTTTGGCTTCCTCAGCCCACAATTTAGGATTAGCCCTTTCCAGTCCAGTGTGGTTGGGTGTACCCCATCACACACATCAACATCGAAAGAAAAGAAAACTGGAATTTTTCTGAGATTTCAACTATGTTGAAGTTTAAGTCTTACTTTATCTCAATGATTTCTCCCCCTTTTAGTGCTAAAGGTATAGCTCTTGAGATATGTACGCATATGGTTTTCAGGCCAGAAGCCTGTTGAAGTCTGAGCCAGGACTGCAGAATCAGATGATATGTCACTTAAAAGGACACCATAAGGACAATCATTCTCCTGTAACAACTCTGGTTGATACTAGTTTTGTTACTAATATCATTAAGATGTGTTTTAATCATGTCCCCAAATCATATGTTAGCCCTGCAAATGTTCCAGGCTATCTCACAATCTATGAATACTATTAAAATGTGACTTCCAGCTAAACTTAAATAATGGACCAAGGTAGAGCACTACCATAAAAAAACAACAAAGAATAGTCAAATTTTAAGCAAGGAAAAATTAAAAGCATATAAAAGCATTTGTTAAATAAATTAAATATACATAGAACCTAGAAGAGCAGGTTTATTCTGTACTGACCTATGCTTAAATTTTCTTATGAAAATCTGTTTGCTTTTAAAAGTGACATCCCATGTAAGAGTAAATTAAAGAAAAAGATACTTGAATACAGAAAGCAGGTCCATCTGTTTTCTCTGTGTGGGGAATTACCAGCTCTACTCTTAAATTCATAGAGCTGAAATAAGTGATGTATTGCAGTAATGCCTATTTGTCCACAAGAGGGTAGCAAAATTGCATATTTAGCTATAAAAGCTTGTTTAAAATCACTTGCAGAGGGTCAAAAGTGTATTTAATGATGTAGGGCCAGAGCCTTAGCTTGTGTGAATCAGCTTTCATTGACTCCATAGAAATATGCCAGTACATGATAACTGAGGAGCTTGCTCTTCATATTCTGAACTCAGGGCAGATACATTTTCAAAGTTTGGTGTGTACGTATAATTTATGTATGCAGAACTCAATATCATACTTACAGAGAGAGGTTAGTTAGGCACCTAAATGGCTGTGTGTGTGTGTGTGTGTGTGTGTGTGTGTGTGTGTGCGCGAGTGCATGCGCATGCGCGTGCATGCATATGTAGTTAATCTACATGCACACCTTCAGTATTTGCACATGTATATTAGGTCCTGGACACACACAACTAAAAATCTGTCCCTAACTATGTGCAAAGTCTGTATTTAAGAACAATGCCTCGTTAGCAGTATCAAAAGACAGAACTATGTAGCACTTTAAAGACTAACAAGATGGTTTATTAGGTGATGAGCTTTTGTGGGCCAGACCCACTTCCTCAGATCAATATGTGGAAGAAAATCGGCACAACCATATATACCAAAGTGATACAATCAAAAAAATGAACGCATGTGAAATTGACAAATCCAATTATAGAACAGAGTGCGGGTGAGGGGGGAAGGTTAGCAGTATCTTAGTTTTAAATGGATGATTTCAAAGGGAAGCTCTCTGGACATGTCTACACTACAGAGTTTTTTTCAGAAAAATGATTTTTTTTTTGAAAAAATTTGCGGAGCATCCACACCTCAAGCATGTTTTTGTGCAAAAAAAATTGAAAGAACAGAGGGGTCTTTCTGGCGTGGGTATTCCTCATTCTATGAAGAAGTACGCCTTTTTGCGAAAGAGCACTTTCTCAAAAAGGTGCGTGTGGGCAGGGAAGAGGGGTTCTTTGCGCAAAAAGAGGAAAGAGCACAGGTGCCCCGGTGGCCATTCTGTGCATGTCTATCATAGCTTACTTTCAGGAGAGTGTCCATGCTGTCTGGATGCTCTCTTTTGCAAAAGCGCATCACTTTTTCGATGCGCTTTTGCAGTGTGGACACGCTCTTGCACAAGAAGTTTTTGCGGAAGATCTCTTCTGATAAAAGCTTCTTGCGCAAGAAGCCTGCAATCTAGACGTAGCCTCTTAAGCACAATAAACATTTTGGAAGGGATGTTAAATTTCATGCTTTGGATTTTTAGTCTCAAACTAACATAGATTAGCATGAGACCTGGATATGGAGGAGCTTATTCTATATCTGCCTCTTGCAGAGTACTAGCATCTTCCTCTGAAGGCTCTAGCCATCTTTAGGTATATCTTCATTTGCACTGTTAAACCAGATGATCTGCACCCATGTTAGCCTAGCCCAAGTATGAGCATCCCCACTGCAAAGCTGCGCTGATACTACTATGTCCTTACTTCTGCACTCACCCATGTGTATCCAGGGGCTTATTCCATGGTTCTTTGTACTGAGCTGCTCTATGATTCTTTCCAAGTCAGTTGTGTCAGGTGTGGGAGAACTTCTCTGTCCTTCTGGGGGAATGTGGGAAGAGGACAGGAGGACTATCAAAACTTAAGTGATGTTGCTTGTATATTCGCTGCAATTATGAGGAGGGTTCTAGTTGAAGTAAAGCAGAGCTGGGGCTCTAATCTGTGTATCCAGCCAGGTAAATTGACTCAGGCTTCAACCACCTCCAAATCCAGCTCTGACCTCAACAGCTCCAAAGCCAGGTCAGTGGTTTTCCTGTGTGTATACTGGGAGGGGGAGTGTAGCGGGGGAAGAAATGGGGTTAAGCTAAAATCTGGGTAAGCTGTAGATGACCATTTTCCCAAAGGTAAAACAGGACATCCCTGGGCTGACCCAAGCCCCTCCCACCCCTGGGGTCAGCTCAAGTCCTCCCTGCCTCCTGCCCACGTGAGGCCACCCTGAGGTCCCTTTCATAACTGGCCCCCCCACCATCAACCCTTCGCCCCCTGCATGTGGGGCTGATGATTGAAGCCCTTCCTGCCTCCTTCTCACAAGGAGCCAGTCTGAAGGTCTCCTCCCCACTGGCTTCTGGGGCTGGCCTGTGGGGAGCTGGGCAGAGTCCCCCGCTGCCCACCCATGACCACCCTTCCCCCAGCAGTCCCCTTCTACTTACATGTGGGGCTGGTCTGAGCCCCCACTTTTCCCCATGTGCGGTGCTTATGGTAGGGTTGCCAGATTTTCTAACTGCAAAAGACTGAACAGCTTTGCCCCACCTCTGCCCTGCCCCTTGTCCAAGGCCCTGCCCTCACTTGCTTCATTCCTCCTCCCTCTGTCATTCACTCTCCCCCATCCCCACTCACTTTCACTGGGATGAGGCAAGGGGTTGGGGTGCAGGCAGGTGTGAGGGCTCTGGCTCTGGGTGCGGTCTCTTGGGTAAGGCTAGAAATGGAAGGTTGAGGGTGTGGTAAAGGGTTCCAGGCTGGGGAAAAGGGTTAGGGTAGAGCCAGCAATGAAGGATTTGGGTGCAGGATGGGGCTCCAGGCTGGTGCTGAGGCTGAGGGTTTGGAGAGTGAGAGGGGGCTCTGGGCTGGGCTGAAGTTGGGGTGCAGAAGCGAGGGCGGGAAGTAGATTTCAGGCAGTCCTTTCCTTGGGTGGCTCCCCAGAAGCAGCAACATGTCCTTGGCAGGTATTTGGAAAGTGGTTCACAGTTATTCTCATTGTGTGTTTTTTAAGGTACTGTACACAAAGTCATAGAGACTGAAGACAGAAGGGACCGATACATCATGTAGTGGGGGTAAGTTAATAAACAGCCTGCGGTCCAAATCAGGACCGCAAGAACCTTTACAGCACTCTTGGGGGCTTAAGGTTTCAGCCTAGCCCTGCAGTGGGTGTTTCAGTGCTGAGGTGCTTCCTGTGGGGCTGAACTCAGATTACTGGTGACTGAAGCACCAAATCCAGATGCACTTCCCATGGGACTGAAACTCTGCTGGAAGCATGCTGGGAGTTGGAGTTTCAGCCCCAACAGGACTCTGGGCTTCAGCTCTGTTTGGAGGCAGGCTGGGGCTTACTGCTTCAGCCCTGTGTGGGTGGTGGTTTGGTTCCAGCATGCTCCCTGCAAGGCTGAATTTCTGATTCCTAGTGAGGCTGAAGCCTCAAGTCCAGGCACACTTCCTGTATGTCTGAAAGCCCACTGGCGGTACGCCAGGACTCAGAGCTTCATTCCCATTGGAGGCATACTTGGGCTCATGGCTTCAGCCCCCTGGGACTGCTTCAGTCAAGACATGCCTTCTTTGGGGCTGATGCGCTGATTCCTGGTGGGTCTGACGTCTCAAGTCCAGATGTGCTTCTCTTAGGGCTGAAGCCTCATTGGAGGAATGGTGGGACTCAGAGCATCAGCATCGACAGGACTCAGAGCTTCAGCCCCACTGGAGGCAGGCCAGGGCTCAATTCTTCAGCCCCGTGGGGTGAAGGTGGTCATGCTTCAGTTCCAGCATTCCTCTTGTGAGGCTGAAGTTCCAGGTCTTGATGGGTCTTCTGCCCCTTGCAGGAGCAGTTCAGGGACTTGGGACTTCAGCCCCACTGGAAGCTCTCAGGGTACATCTAAATTACATGCCTCTGCCAACAGAGGCATGTAAAATAGGCTACCCGACATAGTCAATGAAGCGGGGATTTAAATATCCCCAGCTTCATTAAAATAAAAATGGCCACCATGCTGTGCCGGCTCAGCTGATCGTTGGCACAGCGCGCGAGTCAAGATGTGGATCGGTCGACAAAGGAAGCCTTTGTCGACCGCTCCTGTAAACCTTGTTTCAAGAGACATAAGGGAGCAGTCGACAAAGGCTTCCCTTGTCGACAGATCCGCCTCTTGACTCGCGCTGTGCCGACGATCAGCTGAGCCGGCACAGTGCGGCGGCCATTTTTATTTTAATGGAGCTGGGGATATTTAAATCCCCGCTTCATTGACTATGTCGGGTAGCCTGTTTTACATGCCTCTGTCAGCAGAGGCATGTAATCTAGATGTACCCTGAGAGACCAGTGCTTTAGGCAGGAGACACAGGGGGGTTCCCAAACATTTATCCAGCTCCATTCTGGTGCACCTGAATTTAAGCCCTGACCATAGTCTCTGGAATGCTACCCACCACTCCACTCAAAATCTAAAATAGTGTTCCTGCATCAGAGGCCCTGCAATTCAAATGTCCACAGTCCCACCCATGCTGCTGAGGGGGTGCACATTTCCTGTCTGTATGGGAGAAATCTCTTCTGATTGGCTTCCCCCCTCCTTGCTGCCAATCAGGTTTGCTGCAGGAAGCAGGCAGTGCTCTCTGCCCCTCAGCAGGTGCCATTTTTACAGGAGGTAGGAGTTTTCAGTGGCTTATGGTAGCCCTGATCTTTCCTTTCCTTTACTCTTGGGATAAGGAGAAGGCTCTTGTGCCTGTCCCTCTTCCTCCTTGCACCTCTTCAACCCTTCTGGGAACTGAAGCTTCAGCTTGGCCTGGAATCATGCTGGGACTGAGGGCTTCAGAGCATCGAAGAGCCCCAAGAACTGCAGGAGGAGCAAAAGTGAGTCAAGGTAGTCCTTCCTCTGGTGCTTTCAGTGTTCCATGGCACTATATTGAAAAATGGCAGATAAAAAAGGAACACTGACATTGAAAACTGTTCCTTCAAAGAAGAGTAGACCAACACTCACTGATTCATTTTGGGTATGTCTACACTACATGGCTCCGTCGACGGAGCCATGTAGATGAGGGTGGTAGACATAGCAAAATGAAGCGGCGATTTAAATAATCGCTGCTTCATTTACATCAAAATGGCTGCCGCGCTGTGCCGATCAGCTGTTTGTCGGCACAGCACGGTAGCCTGGACGCTCCGCAGTTGACATCAAAAGCCTTTGTCGACCGCCCCCGTAAACCTCATCCCACGAGGCATAACGGGGAGGTCGACAAAGGCTTTTGATGTCGACTGTGGAGCATCCAGACTACCGCGCTGTGCCGACAAACAGCTGATCGGCACAGCACGGCAGCCATTTTGATGTAAATGAAGCAGTGATTATTTAAATCGCTGCTTCATTTTGCTATGTCTACAACCCTCATGTACATGGCTCCGTTGACGGAGCCATGTAGTGTAGACATACCCTTTGTCACAGCACCCAAAGGGTGGACAAGTATGTTGAAATTTTACAGAAACAGTGGCTGTTGTTAAAAGTGGGAACATCAAAAGGCACTATGAAATGAAGACCTGGATTTTGACCACAAATATCCAATGGGTTCCCATTTAATATCAGATAAGATTTGCTTCATTAAAGGATGCATGTTTTCAGAGCAATTATTATTTCAAAGGCTTCTTGTGCTCAGGAAGAGAACTGAAGCTACACTAAGGTGTGTGGATATGCCAAAAGACAGAAAACCTTATACAGAGGTGGACATTATTAAGCAGTGTATGTTACTGCATCTGAAACCTTTTTTACAGAGAAGACACGTTATTAAGACAACTGTCACTCTCAGATAACAGCTATTATGTATGTTGAGATGATGGCACAGGCATTTTTCAAACAGTTGTGAGAGAAAATAAAAATTGGATAATTTTCCATGGCAGTGGATGGATCATGTGATAACAGTGCAGCTAGCTCTGGGTATACCTGTTTTTTTATGGAAAGAAATCTGGGGAAGAGTTGTTGTCCCTTGTGCCGTATAACAATCACATAACAGGTGAGGATTTGTTTAATTCTGTTCAAACTATGTTGTCTAATTCAGGTTTTGATGTGAATCAGATTGTGTCAATTACAACAGAGGGTGCATCTGCTATGATTGGTACTTACTGAGGGCTTATAAAATGTCTGCAATATCTGAACTCCAATTTGATTTCCTATTCCTATTTAATTCACCAAACTGCTCTTTTTGCAAAGCTGAATGATGAGCATGCTAATATAATAAATAGAGGCAGTTCAGAAGCATCTTTCGATTATGACAACCTGTTGGTTCATAATGACATCTTCTGGTTGAGCACAAGGCAAGTACTAAGATGATAGTGGAAAATTCAAGTTCATGTGGAAGAGTATCTAAATAACATTCCAGACAAAAAGACAGAAGAGTTACACATGATTTTGAGGGATACCACCAGCATGACCATCCCAGCCTTCTTTGCTGATTTAACAGGCCAATTAAATTATTTCAGTGTAAAGCTACAGGGATGAAATTACAATCTAGTGGCTCTCCACAGCAGTGTCACTTCACTTAAAAACATTGGGAAATGCATCATCTCCCCAATTTCCCACTCACTTTTGAAGAGGCTCCATTTGTTTTCAAAGTGGCCAGGACACTGCAGATGTGAATCAGATGTCAGCATTTTTGGACAGGTTTCTTCAAGATTTGCAGCAGAGGTTCCTAGAACTTGAAAGTGTTAAAGACATTTTCCTATTTATAAGGAACCCATTAGTGGTACAAGCAAATAGAACTTGATATGATCAAACAAAAGCATACTTTCCAGATGTTGAAAAAGCAGAAGTGCTGCTGGAACGTAATAATTTACAAGGAGATGAAGTGCTTAAGATGTGACACAATGAAACTATATGTGAAACTTTCTGGATAACCCCTGTGCTCAGTTTCATTGATCCACACTTGAGGAAGGTGACATTTAACATTTTGACTATGTTTGGCTGGACATATGTGTGTGAGTTATCATTCCCAACAACAAATAATGTTAAATCATATGATCCTTCTGTTCTGACTCAATAAACTGTGCAATTGCTTCTCTCTTGCCTTGACTGAACTCACTTCAAACTTTAAGGCCCTGGTGCAGCAGTGAACCTGTAACTTCCCCCTGATGGGGACTAATATAGTTGTACATTATTTACACTTACTTTATTTTAAATTTTTATTGGTGCATAAAATTATACTTTCAGTAGTGATACTACAGATTTAACAGGTATTTCACAGTAATTCATTATTCTTTTGCTGAATACACTTGTAGGGGGATGTGTATTTGTTATTGGAAGGACTTGAATAATAAAATATAAAGAATTTATGTGTACCAATTTTATTTTCTTTCAAACTCTGATACTTATGTTAAATAAACCACAAAAGTTTTGAATATGTTTATCTATCTATCTATCTGCAGAAATGCCTATATTACAATAATTGTATTTGAGAAAACTCATTCAAAACTTGAAACAGTTGTCTGAAAATGGTTTTAATACTAATATTTGCATCTGTTTGACATTCTCAAAATCTCAGATAAATTGCATCTTTCTTGAAATGTTATATTTAGGTTATACAGTGGTTTGATTTTATTTTTCATTTAATGCAGTAAAAAATATATAAGCATTATAGGCCCTGGATATATTCTACCATGTTTGTTGAACATGGGCACTAGTTGACTATATCTTGACCAAAAATGTGGACCTTGACAAAAATAATTGACTCCTCCATATGTAGTCTGACCTCCTACATGTTCCGGACCACCATCACCACCCAGCATGTGCACACTAAACCGAACAACTAAAATAAGACCAAAATATTGCAGCTTGCAGGAAACTAAACTATTTTGTGCCTCAAAGAGAGAGAAGGAGGAAATAATTGGCAAATGGCTCAGCCCTTTGCAATGACAGGGAAATAATGAAGTGAGATATACCCAGATAATCTTGGCAAGTGACACAGATCCACATGCTGCAGAGAAAAGTGACTCCCCTACCTCCTTTCTGGGAATTGGACCTGGAGGAAAATTCTTTCTCAGGCATTAGACCCTGAACATGTAACAGAGAAACATCCAGTCAAGCACCGGAGAGAGATTGCTGAATGCCACCTAAGTGCCTTTCTCCATGCCATTCAGTGTCCCATCTCCAGTTGTGGCCCTTCCTGATGTTTCAAAGGAAAAACAAACAAAAACAGAATACATTATGGGGTGGGGAGAGTGAGAAATACCTTCCCGAGCCCTGCAAGTGGCTGGCTAAAACCATGAAGCACAAACTTAGGAACATAACATATAAACTGGAAATGAATCCCAAGGCTATTGACCCTTTTCCCAACCATCGCAAGCAATCCTGTCATATAATTGCACTCAAATTTGTCCAGCTGTCTTAAAACTTATAAGCTGATTTCCCAACACTCCTGTTCCAGTGGTAGATAAGTGTCTTACCACTGCCTTGCCCCTCTGATAATTAGAAATCTTCTAATTTCTAGTCAGAATTTTGTTCATGGTCATCTGAATCCATTTATTCTTGTGCTAGTGTTGTCCATTAGTTCAAATAGCTTTTCATCCTCCCTGGTACTTACTTCCTTATTGTAAGGAAGCAACCATGTGCCCTCCCAGCCTTCTTTTTGCAACTTAATCAAGCCAAACTCTTCTGTTCTTCTCTCATATGATAGGTCCTCCATTTCTCAGGTCTCTGATCATCATCGTGCATAACTGGCTGAATAATCATTCTAAAAGAATAGTTATTAATGGTTCATAGTCATGCTGGAAGAGAACAACAAGTGGGGGTCCGTTGGGGTCTGTTTTAGAACCAGTTCTATTCAATATCTTCATCAATGATTTAGATGATGGCATAGAGAGTACGATTACTAAGTTGTCAGATGATACCAAGCTGGGAGGGGTTGCGACTGCTCTGGAGGTTAGGGTCATAATTCAAAATGATTTGAACAAACTGGAGAAATGGTCTGAGGTAAATAGGATGAAGTTTAATAAGGACAAATGGGATGGGAAGGGACTGTCTAGGAAGGAGTACAGCAGAAAAGGGATCAAGGGGTCATAGGGGATCACAAGCTAAATATGAGTCAACAATGTGACACTTGCAAAAAAAGCAAACATGATTCTGGGATGCATTAACAGGAGTGCTGTGAGCAAGACATGAGAAGTCATTCTTCCTCTCTACTCTGTGCTGATTAGGCTTCAGTTCGAGTTTTGTGTCCAGTTCTAGGCACAACATTTCAAGAAGGATGTGGAGAAATTGGAGAAGGTCCAGAGAAGAACAACAAAAATGATTAAAGGTCTAGAAAACATGACCTATGAGGGAAGACTGAAAGAATTGGGCTTGTTTAGTTTAGAAAATAGAAGACTGAGAGGGACGTGATAGCGGTTTTCAAGTATCTAAAGGGGTGTTATTAGGAGGAGGGAGAAAAATTGTTCTCCTTGGCCTCTGATGATAGGACAAGAAGCAATGGACTTAAATTACAGCAAGGGAGGTTTAAGTTGGACATTAGAAAAAACTTCTTAACTGTCAGGGTGGTTAAACATTGGAATAAATTGCCTAGGGAGGTTGTGGAATCTCCATTACTGGAGATATTTAAGAGCAGTAATGATCTAGATGGTGCTTGGTCCTGCCACGAAGGCAGGGGATTGGACTTGATGACCTCTGGAGCTCTCTTCCAGTTCTAGTATTCTATGATTCTATTCTACTAGCTCTTCACCACACCTGTTCCAGTTTAAGTTTATATTTTTTGGACATGGGTGACCAGAACTGTACACAATATTTTAGATAAGTGTCTTACCATTGCTTGCACAATGGCATTAGTAGTTCTCTATCTCTACTGGAAATCTGTCACCTGATACAGCTTAAGATCACATTTGCCTTTTTTACAGCTGCACCAACTTGGTGGCTCATTGTCATCCTGCGATTGACCCACACACTCAGGTCTCTCTCCTTGTTCGTCACTTCAAAGTGATGAGCCCCTAGATTTTAGCAGAAATTCTTATTATTACACCTGAAGTGCATGACCTTGCACTTTATTCTATTGAATTTCATCCCATTTCCATCACTCTACCCTTCAAGGTCATCCAGATCTTCATTTATAATATTCCTATCACCCTCTGTATTGAGGATGCTACACAACTTTGTATCATCAGCAACTTTCATTACACATTACTACTTTTGTAGGAAGGTCATTGTAATGGGGCAGACTAAACTCTGAGACCAGAAAGGGCCATAGAGGAGTCCTCCAGGAGGCTAGAGTGGCGACATATGAAACTGGCTCCAGAAATACAGATCCAGAAGATGTGGCTTTACCTGTTAAAACCTTGTTGAATAGTTGAATGGGGACAAGGTTCTATTGGCTGCATCCTATTCTATTGGTCCTCAGCAATGCCCTAGAGTGCGCTACGCTGCAGCAGGCAGCCCTCAGATCCACTCAGAGTGTGCCACACAGCGCCCCAGCGGTGATTTAAAGGGACCAGAATTCTGGCCACCAGTGCCTCTGCAGTAGTAGTGGCAGAGGAGGCTGGGAACCCCTGGCCCTTTTCAATTGCTGGGCTCTGGGGCATCTGCCCTTTTTGTCCCCTCCTGTAAGTGGGCCTGTTGGCTTGTGGTTTCCCACAGTCAACAATGCATGGGAAACTTGCTCATGACACTGGCTGGTTAATGTGTCACAAACACAACTCAGGTTAGTCCTGTTACCTCACCTACATAAGCTTCCATGAAAATAGTGTTGTTGAAAATATTATGTTGCTCTTCTGTCAGGTTTTTTTTTACAGGTATAGGTGATAATAATTAACACTCCATTTGTGATGCCCTAGAGTGCTTCCTAAGGCATACAGGTTGAACCTTCTACAGAAACATGATCCAAGAAAAGAAAAGTGTGGCTTACTGATTTGAGATATTTTCCCATTGGTTAGACAAAGCTACTTCATCAGTTGCAGTTGGAATAAAATCAGAAGGCATTTTTCTCGCAAACAAAAATGTAAGGGCATACAGGAAAGGTAAAATCTGTGGCAAATGAATGATAATGCATATGGATCAATGCTCCATAATATCTCAGATAACAGATAGCAAATGGGAACAGAGCAAAGAATATTTTTCACAGACAACCTGCATTCTTAGTCCAACTGGCTATAAAAGGTATGTGCACCTGGGACAAAGGGAAAAGTCACATCTAACAAATAGTAGTGTTGGCATATGGGATGAATGATCTGGCAGGTGATTTTCTGAAATTCTCTTTCTTCTAATCTCAACCCATTGCTTATTCATTTACATAATCTCTACCTAAATAACAAAAAAAAAAAAAAGATTCCCATTGTTATCATAGTCAGGTTCAGGGGTGTGAGTGGGGTGGTGACAAGAATTGGAATATGTAGACAGTTTTGCATCAGTTGAAGAAGATGGGGTGGGGTTTGTCCTGCCCTTTTTCTCTCTTGCTTTCTCATTCTCCTTCTGGAAGGACACTAAGGCTATGTCTACACTGGTGGCTTCTTGCGCAAGAACATCTTGTGCAAGGGTTCTTGTGCAAGAAGTCTTGTGCAAGAAAACATCCACACTGCCATGTGCGATCTGTGCTTTTGCGCAAGAGTGCCCATGGCAGTGTGGATGCTCTCTTGCACAAGAAAGCTCCAATGGCCATTTTAGCCATAGGGCTTTCTTGTGCAAGAAATCCCTGCTGAGCGTCCACACTGCCCTCTTGCACAAGAGCTCCTGCGCAAGAGGGCTTACATCTGTTAAAAAAGAGCGTAGCTCTTGCTCAAGAAGCCCTCTCTTACCACGCTGTACTGTAAATTTCCTTGCGCAAGAGTGGGCGGGCAGTGTGGACGCTCTGCGGATTCTTGCGCAAGAACGGCCATACATGCGCAAGAAGCCGCGAGTGTAGCCATAGCCCAAGGGTATGTCTACACAACAGCATTATTTTGGAATAACTGATGTTATTCCAAAAAAACATAGTGCACGTCTCCACTACAAGCCTTTATTTTGAAATAATATCAAGCTAGAGGACTTCTTATTCCGACACATGGTAATCCTGACTACACAAGGAGTAAGGGAAGCCAAAGGAAGAGTGTTCTTCCTTTGACTTCCTGCTGTGTAGACAGTGCCAAAAGCTGAGTTTAGCTATTTTGACTTCAGCTATGCAATTGACATAACTGAAATTGAGTAGCTTAATTTGACTTTTGTCCTGCAGTGTAGACATGCCCTAATGCTCAGATCCTCAAAGGGATTTATGTGCCCAAATACCATTGAGGATCTTACCCTAGGATAGGACAACAAACCTGAGGTTTAGGTTGGACATTAAGAAAGACTTCCTAACTGTCAGGGTGATTAAACACTGTAATAAATTTCCTAGGGAGGTAGTGGAATCTCTGTTGTTGGAGATTTTTAAGAGCAGGTTAGACAAACACCTGTCAGGGATGGTTTAGGTAGTGCTTGGCCCTGCCATGAGTGCAATGGACTGGACTTGATGACCTCTTGAGGTCCATTCCAGTTCTAGTATTCTATGATTCTATGATTCCTTGGATCACATTGGAATAAAGTCAGGAGAAGCTTGCTTTCAACAGATTGCTACGAGCTGGAAAATAGTTGTAATATTTTTATGATTATTGTGCATAATCATGTGCAGGGCTCGACAAATCCATACTCGCCCCGGGCGAGTAGATTTCAGCTGGTCACCCTGTTCACCGGTGGTGCGCGCATGCGCAGTGTGGGTCTGGCGCATGCACGATGCGGGGCTGGCAAGTGGATTTCGCCTCCGTTTGTTGAGCCCTGATCATGTGGCATTATGGTGACTTGCTATCAGGTGAGATCAAAAGGGATTGTTGAACAGGCAAAACAATGACTTAGAACAGGGACATGCCATCAAGCAGGCCAACACAATAGACATATTATATTATCTGTAAAGAAGCTATTTTCTCAGAGCAGCAAAGCTATTTTCCCCCAGGGCTGAGAAGAGAGAGATCAAAAGATACTGGCAAGTTAGAGGATTCATTCTGAAGAAAAGGAACAGGAGGAAGGGTTATCAGTAGACCAGTGTTTCTTAAAGTTTTTAAACAATAATTTTTTTTTATGAGGAACGCCAAGGATTTTTTGTTGAGCAAAAAAAAAAAAAAAAAGGGGGGGGGGGTTGAGGGGAAAGTTATTGAGCAAAAATAAAGGTTGCCTGTCCCTTTAAGGGTAGCCATTTTGAACTCTCCATGGCACACCTCCAACTGCCCTGGAACACAGTTTAAGAAACACTGCAGTAGACTGAGCATAACGCACACTCTGAATGAAACACAGAGACAGGGTTCACAGAGATGCAAAGTAACCTTCACACTCAGAACAGGGATGGGAGGGTCTGGAGTAAGCCAGATATATCTGAGCTTTGGATAGGGAGGCTAAGCTTAAGAAAGGCAAGACGCAAGGAATCTGTTATTTTAATCCATTTTCCTAAATGCTGGGTTAGCTTCTTTGGTAAATAAATAATACTGTGTTCTGAACAAGATGTTTCTGCATCACTGCCACTTAGGTCAGGTCTTCACTTACAAGCTTAGAGCAGCACAGGTTCTATAAGAGCACTTGCATGTCTGTGTTATGCTTATGATCATAACAAAACCAGCTTGATGAGTTACAGTAGCTATGGCAGAGGGAGAGTGTCTTCCCCTGACATAGCACTGTGTACATGAGTGCTTATACTGGCAAAACTTATTTCACTCTGAGGGGAGTTTTTTCCACCTTTGACTGACAAAAGTTTTGCCAGCCTAAGTGCTCATGTAGACAATGCACTACTCTGTCACTGAACCCTCAGAGGGGAAGGGTTTAGCAGTATTAACCGTTGATGGGTCTTCTGAATAAATTCTGTTGGTTTTCTGTGCAGCCCAGAGAACCAGTCTAAGGGTGGTTGGACCATGGGGTTCCTCCCAGAGTGAGATGTAAGAAGACAGATCTGTCGCCTCAGGGGTGTACTTGAGAGGGACTAAAAGGGAGCCAAAGTGCATCTTCCTTGGTAAGTTGTGACACTTGGTTTATGGTGACATAAAACATCGGAGGTATCTGCATAGTGACAATATATTTAACATTGCTATGCACATTTTGCAATAATTTTCTGCACAATCTTTGCATGTGCAAATGTATTTTCACCAAGAAATTCTATTCGAGAAAATATTTCAAAGTATCATGCTTTTACACTTGCAGGGAATATTATTTTGTAGTAAGGTCTTCCAGTTACTCAGAAATTGTTTAGAAATATAGGGCCAGACCTGTAGCTGGTGTAAAATGGCACAGGTCCGTTAACTTCAGTGTAGCTACCCAATTTACATTTATTGAGGATCTGACCAATGAAGGTTTGTTTTATCCTATATTACTTTCAGTTTTCAGTTGGAGGGCAGGAGGCTGTAATTTTTAGACAGGACTTGAAGATTAATACAAATTATATTTCTGATTGAATATCATTACCATTCATTTATTTTAATGAAGCTTTCATTGGAAAAATAGTGATGATTTGATTAATTACTTACTTTGGGTCCATTTCTTTAATAAACATTTCAGCAATTTCTTTTTTAAATTTCCCTACTACCTCAGTGTTCCAGTGCCTTTTTACAGCATTAGATTATCAACATAACTGTGGTAGCTAGAAATATAAGAAGTTAGTGCTTGATCTTGCCACATTCAACTCAATGGGAATTTTACCATCAACCTTAAAAGGGCACAGAAACAAGCCCTTAATGGGCACTTGTTATTAAAGAATGGACAAAGCAAGAAAGAACTTGGATCTGGTTACTGATAATGAAAAAAAAAATCCAGATAATTAACCCTAGCCTTTCTTCTTCACTAAAAAAGTATCATGGGATCCCAGGAGTAAATCTGGCAGTCTCTGCTAGTGCAACAATAAATCTTGTACAAAATTGGGGCTGTACTGGAGTGGGAGAGGGAAATGAACTCTGAAGGTTCTTTGACGCACAGCTTAATTATAACCCAGAGCTTTAACTGAGATGTATAGAAAAGGTACTGCAGCTCACCTCTTTAAAAGGCATATGCACTTCTCAGCCAAGATTTTTTTTATGCTGGCCCAGAATAAATTCAGGATCAAGTGTTCTATAGTCACACCCCAAAAGGAGGCTTTCTTCCAGGCCCACCGAGAGGAGAGGGCACAAGGGGCAGTTGCCCCAGGGCCTGGCGATTCAAAGGGGTCCACCAGGCCACTGCTGCTACTGCAGTAGTGGCAGCAGCCTGAGCCCCAGGCCCTTTAAATCACTGCCAGAGTGCCATGTGCTCCATGAAGTTCTGAGGACTGGGGAGCGGGGTGAAGAGGCACCCTTTACTCCAGGCAGTGCAGAGGTCTGGCCATTATGGCCCCACCTCTTCCACCTGAGACCCTGCTCCTTCTGGGAGTGTGAAGTCAGTCCCTGCCTTTGCTCAGGGGCCCACAGAGGCTGTAGGCTCCCCTGCTTCCTTCACCCTAGTTCAAATGAGCACAAACAGAGGACAAGTCTTGGAGGGGTAGCTGTGTATCTGACAAAGTATTTTTTATCCACCAAAGCTTATGCCCCAAAAAATCTTCAGTCTGGTGCACAAACAATCCACAAAGTCCAGCACTGAATGCACAGGGAGCCATTGCAAGGGAGCATGTACATAATATGAAGCAAAATTAGTTTCTCTACAACTGTCTTCCCCTTAACCTGATCATCAGGGCAGCTGTGTACTGTTTTGGTCTCCAGAGCAACTTAAAACAGCTCTAATACTTCTGTCAGTTACTGCAGCTGTAATGTCTCTCTTTCCTTAACATGCTCACTGAAGGCAGGGTTAGGGGCTATTCAAGTGTGGTATAGGGCAAGCTATGCCCATGCTGAGGACATCTTCAGTTGTCCACTTAGTATAGCTTTAAGCTCCTTTGCACCATCAAAGTGGCAGAAGTCCTTGCTGGGAGACAGGATTTGTCCCATTATGTCTGTTTTCAAAATAATCATCTCTGAAGATCTGTAAAGAAACCCATCCTGCCAGCTACTAACACACAGAATTCCCATTGTCCTGGCTGAGTAGTAAAATAATTTTATTTCTTGCATGACTGTTGCAATTTTCCCTTCTTTTGACATGTGCATTTATTACAGTTTTCATTGTTTGGCATTCAGTCTGGCCTTCAGGAAAGGACAGGAATGTTGGGATACATCGTGTGAGGTGTTATAAAATTGTGACCTCTTCTTAAGAGTCTCTGTTGCTGCTATTGTTTTTAAACTACAATGGAAAATAATGAACTAATATAATTTTTCTTAGGCTGTCTGCCAACCTTCTGAGCACTATTTGTTGATTTTCTTTTCTTGCTATATGTACTGTTAATTTTCAACCAGAGAGAAGCAAATCAACTGCAGCAATTTTCACTTGATTAGAGGGGAGGGAAGAAATAGAAAAAAAAAGGGGGGGAACAGCCAGATGTTTTAAAGTTATAGAGGGTGGATGCAGTCTATGTTGCTCTGGAGAATCTATATGAACAGTGATAGGGTTCCTTAAATTACTGTTTGTGAGTCCTCTCTATTTTCCTGATGGACAATGGTTCACTCTTCTTTAACCTAAAGATGTTTCAGTCAGGCAGAACATTAGAAAAGGAAAAGATTGCTTGCCAACATGTTAGAATTATGTAACTATTTCATTTCACCCCATGAGACTGAAGAAATACAAAATTGTTTTTCATGGGTTTTTTTTTCAATTGCTCTGAACTGGCGAAAATAATGATCAGGTGAGACTAACTCTCCTCTTTACATCTGGAAAGAATAGAATGTGATTTAACTTAAGGAACTTACTGATATTGCTTTTATTCTTTCCTTCCTTCCTTTCATATTGACTATGCTTCCTATTATACAATATTTTAGTTCACCTGGGTTTAAGTTCAAGTAATAGCTTACTGATGCTCACATTTGAAATTAAGACAAAAGAACCCATGAACTTTAAAAAGTGTATGATTGCCTCGTAATAAGGCATAATGTGAGAAACAATTTTGTTACTTTTCAATGTTTCCATTGGCTGTTTTGTGCATGGACAGCCACACATGGCAAGAAAGGGATGTCTGGCATTCTCTGATCTTTACTTGAAGCATGTGCTGAACAGGGCCAGGCCACAGAGGTCATTATACTAATGCATTTGGCCCACTGAGGAAGGAGATCCTTAAGATAGTCTGGGCACTGGTTCCAAAAAATGAGGAGTAACGTTAGTTCGAACCAAGGAGTTTGGTTCAAACTAACATGTCCCGGTGCGCACTTTCACTTTTGAAACAGCTGTTGTGCGGAGTAACGCGCCGTCGAGATCATGCTAATGAAGCGTGGGATATTTAAATCTCCACTTCATTAGCAATTTCGGTCACCTACATTTGCATCCCTAGTTCAAACTAGGGAGCAAGTGTAGATGTACCCTATGTTAGTATTTGCCTCTATTTGACAACAAATATCCAAACATTTGAAAAAATAGCCAGGATGCTATCTTTCCTAGAAAATATGGGGTTTTTAATTCTCTGACCCAAAACACTTTTCAGGAAGCACAGTTAGAGATGATGTCCACACTTACTGGGTCCTTAAAGGCTTTTGGCTGCTAATGGTGCACATGAAGCATACCAAAATTGGTAAAAGGAGGTCCACTGAGATCACCATGGCTGAATTTTTACCTTGATGTTTTTTCATAAACAGCAAATTGTAGGACATAACATTAGACCACAAACAACAGTGCTGGACTATTAAATAGCCAAATAGACAGTAATGCCCACAGAACAAATTCTGATGTTATGTATTTCTCTTGTTTTTTTATTTCCAATCCAATTCATCTGATGAAATGGGTTTTGCCCATGACAGTTCATAAGTCTATGCATTTTGGTTAGTCTCTAAGGTGTCACAGGACTACTCATTATTTTTAAAGCTATCATTGTGTTCATTCTTTTTTTTTTTTTTTGGTGCATGTAGAAGCTTACATTTTCCAAAGGCATCCCAGTTAATTTCCACTGGTGGAGGGCAGCACAGAGGAATATATGTGGCAGTGTGTTCTTATAGGCTGTGCTATGCCATTACTTTAAGATATTCAGGATTAATTTGTTCTTTGAATTTCCCAAATCACAGAACCTACATTTGTTTCTTCTAAATGTGAGTTCTCTTCAGCTGCATGACAAATGGTATTGGTTCTGTTTCTGGTATTGAAAGGTGAATTTCTTACTAGCTAACATCTTTCCTTGCAATAGCATTTTCCCCTTATGCCTTCATCCTCAGAACTGAATTGCATTCTTTGTTAGGATACCAGATGCAGTCTATAGCTCTCAAGCTTGGACAGTGTCAGAAAGGTTAAGAAGTAAATTGAGTTAAACATAGCAAGTGACATAAAACCAATACAAAAGGTTCTATAAATACATTGGGAACAAGAGAAAGATGAAGAAAAGTGTAAGTCTATTACTTTTCATTGCAGAAGAGCTAATAACAGATGACATCAAGAAGGCTGAGGTCAGTATTTGCCTGTTTTACTTCAACCTACATTAAAGAGGTAAATGGTGATCAGACACTCAACACAATTAGCATTTATAACAAAGGGGAAGAAACACAAGCCAAAGAAAGAAAGAACATGTTAAAGAATATTTAGATACATTAGATGCATTCAAGCTGGCATGAAATTTACCACATGGTACTTAAGGAAGTAGCAAAAGTAGTGGAGGATGGGCAAGGTCCCAGAGGACTGGAGAAGGACAAACATAGTACCTATTTTAAAAGAGAGAACAAAGAGGATCTAGGTATTTTAGACCAGTTAGTCTAACTTCTATACCTAGAAAGATACTGGAGCAAATTATTAAACAAGGGAAGCACATATAGAACAATAGGGTAATAAATCAATAACTTATATGGATTTTTCAAGAATAATCATGCCAATTTGGAAATTTCCTTCTTTGACAGGGTTACTGACCTAATGGAGGGGGGAAAGCTGTAGATGTGATGTATCTTAATTTTAATAAGACAATCTTAAACTAAGGAAATGAGGCCTAGATGAAATTATGATAAAGTGGGTGCATAAGTCACTGAAAGACTGCACTCAAAAAGCAGCTGTCGGTGTTTTGCTCTCAGACTGATGGGTGTATCCAGTGGGGACCCACAGGAGTCACTCAGTCCAGTACTTGTCAGTGTTTTTATTAATGACTTGGATAAAGGAATGGAGAGTATGCTTATAAAATTTGCAGCAGACAGCAAGGTGGGAGGGATTGTAAACATTGTGGAAGATAGGATTAGAATTCAAACTGACCTTGACAAATTGGAGAATTGTCCTGAAGTCAACAAGATGACATTCAGTAGAGATAAGAGCAAAGTTACCCACTAAGGAAGAAAAAATCAAATACACAACTACAAAATGAGGAATCACTGGCTAGACAGTATTAGTACTATAAAGGATCTGGGGATTTTAGTGGATCTCAAATTGAATGTGATCCAACAACATAATATAGTTCTGAAAAAAGCTAATATCAGTCACGGGTATATTCACAGAAATGTCATATATAAGAGATGGGAGGTAAGTATTCCCCATAGATGAGGTCTGAACTGGAGTACTGTGTCCAGTCCAGGGCCTCACACTTTAGGGAGGATGTGGACAAACTAGAGAGAGTGCAGAGGATAGTAACAAAATAATGAAAAGTTTAGAAAACAGGACTTACCAGAAAAGGTTAAAAAATCAGCATGTTTAGTCTTCAGAAAAGATGACTGAAGGGAGGACCTAATAATAGCCTTCACAGAGTGGCAGGTGTCAGTAAATGAAGTTAGTCCAGCTTTACTAGGAACTACAAAGCATCAGGGTGAGACCTGGTGATAGATAGGGTGAGTCCCCATGAATCAGAGCACAATGTTTCAGTCAGGGAGGGCAGGTGAGAGCTGTCAGAGACCAAAGGATTAGAGAAATTCCAGAAGGAAGCAGACAGTCTGTCTGTGTGTCTGTGTGTGTGTATGTGTGTGTTTGTGTGTAGGACTAAGAGGTGTCACAGGTGCTGACTTGTCACAGAGCTAAATTTATAGTAGTGCAAAGATGATTGGTACAGTATGTTGGTTTTATTAGAGAGCACAAATTATATTAGATATTCCATACACTTCACCGGGTGTTACACCCTGAAATATAATTGTATTTTTTCAGGCCTGAGAGAGCCTCTCTCCTCCCCCCCAAAAAATAAAGAATTGGAATTGAATTTAAAATGACCATTCCTCCCCCTCCCCCAAAAAAGTTAATGGAATGAATTTTAATTCTGTAATCATTAAAAGGAAGTCAGACAAAAGTCATAAATCTATCTTGCTTTAAACAACATCACTAGAGATACATCATAACCATATAAAATTTTGTTCTGTTTTTAATAACTGACTCAGTCATTAAGATTCATTATTTTATTATAATTATATCCATAGCCTACCCCACCCAATAGTTAAGTAACATATGTAAATCAATTTTAAGGGAAATAACAAGTTACTTTTTTTCTTTAATAGAGGGGTCAGAGATCCTTGTCAATATTTATTGGCATATTTATTCATCCTGTATTACCCTTAAGGATCTTGGCTAAATAATTGGTCCAACAACATTTAAAGAAGAACAGAAAAAAAGATGACTATTGTCATGGCTAAAGCAACAGACGTGGCTATGAATGGCTATGAATGTATCAGCACCAAACATTATTTTACAATATTAAGGATCTCGTTTGAAATGACAAATATAAAGAAATTGAGAGTTAAAGTTGAAACTTAGATCTATTTTATCTGCCCTCTCTCTTAGATGCAGTACTAAGCAACACTTAGCTAAAAAGGAGTGATTTAAAGACATGAGGCTAACTCTTGGGGTATGTCTACACAGCAACATTATTTTAAAATAACTAGCGTTTTTTTTCGAAATAACTTATTCCGCGTCTACACAGCAGGCAGTTATTTTGAAATAATGTTGAAATACTGTCAGGCTGGAGGACTTCTTACTCCAACTCCTGTAATGCTCATTGTATGAGGACTAATGGAAATCAGAGGAAGAGGGCTCTATTTCGAAATAAGTACTGTGTAGACGCTCCTAATTTCGAAATAAGCTATTTTGAAATAAGCTACACAATTGATGTAGTTCAATTTGTGTAGCTTATTTTATGTTAAGCTCTGCTATGTAGATGCACCCTTAGGGTATGTCTAGACTACATCCCTCTGTCGACAGAGGGATGCAGATTAGGCAGGTTGACATTGCAAATGAGGCAGGGATTTAAATATCCCGCGCCTAGTTTGCATAAAAATGGCCACCGTATTTTGCCACATTTTGCAAGGAGGTTTACAGGATCTGTCGAAAAAGGCTTTCTTTCTCAACAGATCCCCCTCTAGACTGCCGCTTTTTGCTGACAAAGTGCTGAGTTGACAAAATGCGGTGGCCATTTTTATGCAAATTAGGCACGGGATATTTAAATCCCTGCCTCATTTGCAATGTCAACCTGCCTAATCTGCATCCCTCTGCCGACAGAGGGATGCAGTCTAGACACACCCTTAAAGTCCTCCTTCAGATAAAACTCACAGTGAAATCAGTTCTCTTTTTTTCATAACTGAGAGGAAGATGGTTACTGACCATTGGGTGTTCACATAACATAGTAAGAAGGTTTGAATCCCTCTCCACTCACTTATGCCATATGCATGGATTACTTGTCTAGGCACATGGGTGGAGAGGAGAGCAGGCTCTGGCATCATTACTGCCTGTGCAAGGAGTAAGGAATGGAGTGGGCAGGGACTTGCTCCACCCCTGCTAAGGTGCCATTTAGTAGAGCTGCCTGCCATGAAGGGTGCAGTAGCCTGCACTCAGGAAAAGGCTGTAGTAACTTGCTTCACCCAGAGAGGTGAGGCAGCTAACTCTGAGTTACAACTTCTTCCAACTGCTCCTGGGTCAGCATAACTACATGCCATTCCTTAGATGTGGCTAGATGTAGGCTTTCAGTCTAGCATTGAGATGGGACCCATGAGCCCAATTACTAATTTTTCAAAAAAGCTCAGCTCCCATTTAGGCACATAACCAAGGACTAGATTTTCAAGAGTATTCAGCTTCCAACAGATTCTATTGGAAAAGAAACTCCTGCCACTTATGTAAATACTAAAATGGGAGCTGCTGGATTCTGGGCTTTTTTTGAGATTTAGTCTGTCTGGTTTTGTATCTTAAATGAATATTAACACCACATTCATTGTAGTGGGTGCTAGAAAAACAGAAAAATACATAGGACTGCTCATTTGCCCAATCTGAATGAGTTGCTGCTTCAGTTGTGTGTGGTTGAGGGCTTTGATTGTAAGGCAGACCATTGGGTATGATTGTAAAACAAATGATAAATAGTAACAGAGTGAGTGAATCATGAATGCTTATGATCAATACTTTTCTTTCATTCCACACCAGGTATAGATAAGGGACTTTGCTTGGAGAGGCCCCTCCAGTCTGAATCATCCCGGCCGACTGTGTGCATTTGTGGAATATATCAAATTATGGAGCCCTTGAGTCTTTTAACACAAAGTATGACGTGAATGATATTGTGTCATTATATAAAATCATCCAGGCAGATTTTTTTTAATAGACTGGCTATGTCAGTGAGTCTCTCTAGATAAATGATTATTTAATTACAGTAAATAGATTAACCTAAAAAAGATTATTAGGAATAAGCAGAGAGTCTATAAAGAATGGGAAAAGGGATAGATCAGCAAAGGAAGCTAGATCGTGGAGGTTAGAAAATGTAGGAATAAAGTGAAATCTGCTGAAAAACAAGCTGAATTAGAACTTCTCAAGGAAATTAAAATTAATAAGTGGATTTTTACCTATATAAGTAAAAGAATAAGGAAAAGTGAGGTTGCTCTACTGTGCAATGTGCTTGGGAAGATTTACAATAACATTGGAATAGCCAAACACCTAAATGCTTATTTTGCCTCAGTTTTCAGTAACAATGCTAATATGGATCATATTTATGAAGGCAGGATGGCTGATGGAAATGAATGTCTAGAAATGGAAATCACCACATATGAAATGAAAGAAAAACTTAGCAGTTAAAACACTCAAATAATGGTAACCAGATAATTTGCATCCCAGAATACTGAAGGAACTGGCACATGAGATTGCTAGTGTGATAGCAAAGATTTTGAATAAATCTGTTTGCTGATGACACGAAGTTGGGAAGCATCATAAATACAGAGGAGGATTGGGAAGATTTGGACTGGATGACCTTGAAAACTGGAGTGACAGAAAAGGGATGAAATTCAATAGTACAAAGTGCAAGGTCATGTATTTAAGGTGACATCATCAGAATTTCTGCTAGAAGTTGGGAGCTCATCATTTGGAAGCAACAAAGGAGAAGAGAGACCTTGATGAGTGGGTCAATCACAGGGTGACAATGAGTCACCAATGTGATGCAGCTGTGAAGGAGACAAATGAAATCCTAGGATGTATTAGGAAAGGCTTATCCAGTAGAGATAGAGTAATAGAATGCTATTGCATAAGTCACTGGTAAAACGTCATTTGGAATACTGTGTATAATTTTGGTCACCCATGTTTAAGAAAGATGAATTCAAACTAGAACAGGTGTGGAGAAGAGCTACCATGATGATCAGTGGAATGGAAGACCTATCTTATGATAGGAGTCAGGAAAAGGTTAGATTGTTTAGCTTAGTAAAGAAAAGCTGAAAGGGGATATGATTGCTCTCTATAAATACACTAGGCTGGTAAATATCTGGGAGAGCGAAGAGCTATTTAAGCTCAAAAACAATTCTTGCACAAGAATAAGTCATTATAAACTGACCACGAACAAATTCAGGCAAACCATCAGAGGAGTGAGGTTCTGGAACAGTGTCCTATTGGACTTGTGGGGAAAAAACTTAATTAGTTTCATGAGAACTGGATAAATGTAAGAATGCAATTGTATGACAAGATTGGTTGGATGGTAGGTGTAGCCAGATGCACCCCCCGATCTGCCTAGCAATTGCAGTCTGAACAACTTTCTGTCATCTGATGCTTGCTTAAATACCATATTCCAATTGTAACACATAATCTGTTAATGTATGTACTGTGTGAAGTGTGAGTGAAAAGCTACCAATGATAAGGCAGGGCAATGTATATTGCCTTTTAAGGCTCTAAGGAAATATGCTGTAGAGTGTATAAGTTGATGTAACAGGTGGCCAGGTATGTGTGTTTTCCCTTGGAAAGATGTAACAGCGCACCAAGCCCGGGAATAGATCAGAAGCTGTAAAGCCCTCCCGTGGATCTGAAGGGACTTCAGGGATTCTTGTTGTCTTGCGGTCGATCTCTGGGAAGCTGTCGACTGGCCAGTCTCAACCGCCTGTGAAATTGAGAGTAATCTATGCCACACTTGCAACCTGCCTCCAAACTGCCAGCATAAATGTGATGTGTGTGTGTATTTCTGTACCATTAAGAATCTGTACCAATAAACAAACCTTAGTACTGCTCTAGTTCACCCTTTGTCTGGGCTTATTTGTTGGCTGGCTCCAAGGACTGGTAACATTCAATGGTAGAGAATGAGGGCAGCAAAGGGTTAATTTGAACTCGAGCAGTATCTGACAGTGGATCGTGTTCCCATTTTCGACTACCACTTGGGTAGGCTAGCAATTCCTAGGTAGCGTTGGGAGCCCTTGATTTTCTGGCTACTGTAATGGGTAGACGCAACCCAGGTAGTGCCAAACACAAGTGGGGGATAAACACCATGCCCCTGTTTGGGAAAGGTAAGGGTGGATGGGAAGTGGGAGTGGAGCATGGTAAGTTGCCCCTCTCTGCTTCTAGCATGGCTACATGGCCTAGGCACAGACCCAGGGCCGGCCTTACCATGAGGCGAACTGAGGCGGCCGCCTCAGGTGCCAGATTGTGTGTGTGTGTGTGGGGGGGGGGGCGCCACTAGGACCCAGAGTGTAGAAAATTGTGTCTGCTGCTCGTGCATATGTATTCTCTCTGCTCTAGATGCACAGAGATGGTGGTAGAGTAGAACAGGAAGAAGGCAGAATTGAGACATTTCAAAGTTTTGGCTAAAGCAAGGGGACATGGGGGCGTCATTTGAGCTTCCTGCCTCAGGTGCCAAAATGTTATGGGCCGGCCCTGCACAGACCCCTGGAGTTCTGGGGTGATCTCGGGAGGGGACACGATTCTGGACTTGGAGAATAACTATGAAAAATACCTGGCTTTGTATAAACCCAATAAGAAAGAACAGACATCTGTGGCAGCATGGCTTCTGTGGCAAACTTGTTGGGCTTGGCAAATGTCACTGGAGAATCAACAGATGTGGAAAAACCTGATAGCTCAGTATCAGAGGGATAGCCATGTTAGTCTGGATCTGCAAAAGTGACAAGGAGTCCTGTGGCACCTTATAGACTAACAGATGTATTGGAGCATAAGCTTTCATGGGCAAAGACCCACTTCGTCAGATACCTGAGGTTTGGGCTGCAGACAAATATGACTGTGGCTGTTACCTGGGGGGACCCTGTTCAAACTGACAGCCCTTTGATTCCACCCCAGAGCAGTATTCCAATTGTGGCTCAATGAGCGATTGGTGAAATTCTGGAAACACTGCTAAAACAGGGAGTGATAGTTGAAAACACATCTTGTCTGCAGTATAAAAAGGAAACAGAGGTACACCACCTCATTAATTTAATAATTAAACAGTGAGGTAATTCACCCTAAACCCATAAGAGGGAAGAAATTATTAAAACCTGGCAGGTTTATAAAACAAAAGTATAGGTAATTATTGGGATACCTGAAGGCAAATAAAGAAATCAGCAAAAATACTCATAAAAGAAAAAAAAGGAAGCATTACAAGATGTCATGTACCACCCCCAAGGGGGTAGAAAATGTTCCTTTTTGTTTTTCAGAACAACAAAAGAGCTGGTATCAGCTAAAGAGTAGCCAAAATAACATGGATTTACTGTCGTGACAAAGATTGTTTTATGTTTATGTTTTATATTTTATGTTTGTTTTGTGATGTTTGTCTCAATGCTAGCATTGTTTTCTGTGTATTGTTTTTGAAAAGAGGAAATATTGCAAGTGAAGCAGAAGTTGGAGTGATTAGGTATAAAAGAAACTGTTTAGCAAGAGAAAAAAAGGATTGGGCCCAAAATAAGTGGCGTCTCTAAGAGAGGGCTTAGTGGGAGGGGTGAAAAAGGAAGTGCAGGCAGATTTCTGTAAATGATAACAGCTTAGTATGAAAATAACATTTTAAAGGATAGGCAGTCACCTAAAGTGGTATGGAACATAAACAGCAGATAAACTAAAGGGGAGGTCCCCGTTCCTGAAGTGGCACAGTGGCAAGAATGGGAATCCTCAATTCCATATATGTAGAAATCCTTGTTAATAAATTGGCAACCATGGGGTCATGTCTAGGGGAATGGGCGAAGCTGTCATCTGACAGCTTCTCCAACATAGCCTCAGTGGAAAGTCAAATCGCTGAGGATGGCTGGATGGCTCTGGGTCGCTCAGTGTTAACCCCAGAACTCTGCCGAGCAGCAGTGTCCACATGGGCTCACTACTCCTGGAGCCAGTTCTGTGTGGTGATCCATTTGCAAACACAAATTTGGTGGAAGGTCAAGTGTTCCAAATGAGCCATAGTGCAATTCCCCTTTGGGCCCCAATTTGGACTGGGATTTTAGGCACAGCCCCTCATAGACTTTGACAGGGTCAAGGCTGGGTTTTCTCCACTTACAAATTTGGGATGGCACCAAACAAGCTACCATCCCTTGCCGGCTAATTGAAAACCCCTGGTCAGTGGTATACCGGTTACAACTTCCCCTTAGAACTCAATCCCATTGGACTCCGGCTTGGGATACTTCACTCCCGCTGTTCACTGCTTGCAGCTAAGCAACCCTAAGTTGGGTTCTTTGGGTCTGTCTGCTTGGCTCAGTGCTCCAGGATGCCTGTTTCTTCAAGCTGGGCCCATAGAAGGGGGTTCTCTGGGTTTTCCTGCCATTGCAAAATAGAGTATCTGTCCTTTACACAGGACCTTCCTCTATGTGTGTAACAACCTCACATAAAAATGTTTCCTGTTACTGGTTGCCCTCAGGCCAAGAATGTATCTTTACTGATGGCCATACCCAATGTACCAACAATGTGTCCGGGGTTCTTGTCAACGGTACGCATCATTGTGCATGGATGCTGCCCTTACCCCAACCATTGATGTTTTGGCTCCTACGCCCAGCCTGCCTATTTCCCCTCCCCAGAACGGCCCATTTGGACTGAACTCTTAAACAAGAGAACCTATGTGGCTCAATGAGCCCGACTAGTAGCCCAACTCATGGCAACCACCCAAATTCATGTTTTAGCTAAAGGCCACCAGATTGAGCAACTGGGTGACAATGTTATGCTTAAATGAAGCACACGAGATCTTTTATAGGGGAAAAGGCAGTAGGCTGCATTTATTGAGAATACAACAGTAGCATATGCTTTTCAATCACTCACATACACAAACACCATACATACACAGTCCCGCCAGAAGATGTTATAGTTACCAGTCCAGAGTCTGGATCAATCTAGTGGCCAGCCAGATCGATCACAGAGGGGGAGCCGGGCTCTGTCGGTCACACGAGCTGATGCTCCTGGAATTAGTAGCAAGACGAACCCAAAGTTCCATAGCAAGGCACCCTGCTTTTATAATCCTATGGATTTTGCTGTGTCAGTCTGTGACTGGCGTGTTATCTTGTTGATGTTAATCATTCCCAAAACATCTCTAAGAGGCTCATCCTGTCCTGGATTGTTAATCAGTTGTTTTTAGGGATGCCTTCACCTTTAGAGCCATCAATCTGCCAGTCTGCTCCATTCTTGACCATGGTATGCACTGATGGTTCCTCTGATGCCGATGTCTCTTCGCAGTCTGTCTTTCACAGTCTGTCTTCACCCACATTGTCCCCTCCTTTCTTGGCAATCTGGCTCTAATGGTGGCCTTCACGCCTTTATCTTTATGATGATACATTTCTCATTCACACAACACTCTTTCACAGAAAACTTCAAAGGTAAACAGCACTGTTTTATATTAAGCAAAATCAAAATCAAAACAATTCACATCGAAGGCCCGGGCCTTCAATATTTCTAATCTCATTAACATAGACACAATACCAAAACCCTGTCTCTTTACTTACTAAATTCACTAAACTTTAAAACAAAGAAATGTATATTTAACTAAAGGTTTTAATTAATAAAATGTTAAATTTGTTACATTATATTACTTACTACATTATTAAACCTAAAATGCAAATATAAAATGATATAACACTCTCAACAAAATAGTCCACCTAACCAAGCATCATTGGTGGGACGTTTTCAAAGACTGGTCCCCCAAAGCCTCGGGAATTCTAAAGGTCTTAATGTACCTCATTGTTGTTTTACTGATTATTCTCAGTATATTTTTCATTATATTTTTATACTTACGTTGTTATACCAGGTCATTGGTTCAGTGAGTCACGAAGCTCCATCAGCTGTTTTGGGGGGGCCGCTGTCTGATGATCCTTATTGTGATCAGTTGTTTATCAAGGGGTGGGAATGTAGCTGGACGTGCCTCCCTGTCTGCTTAGCAACTGCAGTCTGAACAACTTTCTGTTATCTGATGCTTGCTTAAAAACCACATTCCAATTGTAATATGTAACCTGTTAATGTATGGCATGTGAGAAATGTGAGTGAAAAACTACCAATGATAAGGCAGGGCAATGTATATTGTCTTTTAAGACTCTAAGGAAATATCCTGCAGAGTATATAAATTGATGTAACAGGCAGCCAGATGTGGGCTTTTTCCTTGGGAGAGATATAACAGCATGCTAAACTCAGAATCAAACCGGAAACAGTAGAGCCCTCCAACAATCTGAAGAGACTTTGGGGGATTCTCATCATCTTGCGGTTGGTCTCCAGGAAGCTGTTGCCTGACCAGTCTCAGCTGCCTACGAAATCTACACTGCGCCTGTAGCCTGCCTCCAAACTGCCAGCATGAATCTAATGTGTGAGTGTGTGTGTGTGAGTATTGCCGTACCATTAAGAATCTGTACCAATAAACAAACTTCAGTACTGCTCTAGTTCAACCTTTGTCTGGGTTTATTCCTTGTCTGGTTCCAAGGACCGGTATCAGTAGGGCTGTGTCTACACTGCCAGGTTCTTGCGCAAGAACATCTTGCGCAAGGGTTCTTGTGCAAGAAGTCTTGCGCAAGAAAACGTCCACACTGCCATGTGCGAGATGTGCTTCTGTGCAAGAGCTCCCATGGCAGTGTGGATGCTCTCTTGCGCAAGAAAGCTCTGATGGCCATTTTAGCCATAGGGCTTTCTTGCACAAGAAATCCCTGCCGAGCGTCCACACTGCCCTTTTGCGCAAGAGCTCCTGCGCAAGAGAGCTTACACTTGATAAAAAAGAGCGTAGCTCTTGTGCAAGAAGCCCTCTCTTACCACGCCGTACAGTAAATTTCCTTGCACAAGAGCGGGCGGGCAGTGTGGACGTTCTGCAGATTCTTGCGAAAGAACGGCTGTACTTGCGCAAGAAGCCGCGAGCGTAGACATAGCCAAAGAGACAAGGGTCAAATAGCTTTATGGCTCACTTCCTGTTTATGTTCCTAAAGGTCAGGTTTCAGCTTTCAGTAAGTCATATGCCATGGTGAGGAAGGGATTCCTCCCCTCAGATCTCAAATGTATTCTGCCAGAGCTTTTTATGTCCTTTCCCTGATGCTTCTGAGATGGCTATGGCTGGAGATGAGGACACAGACAGGATAGGCCAAGACTCTGAGGTGGCACTGAGCATTCTCTCTCTGAAGTGCTTGACTGGCTGGTTCTTGCTGATACACAGGTATAACTCAGGTGTTCCCAAATGTTGCCTTCATGACTCCATTCTGAGGCTGTTTTCTGTGATCCCAATCAGCCACAAAACAACATAGCAATCAAGGGATCCAAGGAAATTACACATTAACTCTCTCTAGTGTTTTTAGTGCTCTCTAGTGTGACACATGGACTTGTATGTTGTGACACAGTTTGTGAAAGACTGACAGCATGGTAGAAATTACACATCTAATCTCTGACATGACATCAGTGATATCTCAATACTGAGATTTGATGGTGGAAGTGCACTGAATCCAGCTTCATTTAGTACATGCTGGCAAATTGCACCATGGTTTCAAGGCATGCATTGAGAGTTCAGGTTATTCATTTGTGACAAAATTGGGCATATGTTCCTTTCAAGAATTGATAGTAGGAAATTTTAACAAGCTCTTTGACTTCAGCTGCTGGCAAATCCATGGTATCATGTTTGCACTGACAGGAGTTTTGCACCCAATCATACTTTGTGAGGTCTTTGTTGGGTGGGGGGGAAGATGCAAACTGTTACTCCATCTGGTTGAGATGCTCAGCCATCACCTGTGTGGGAGGCTGAATAATTTAATTGTCAGCCAAGAACATGCAAAACTGTGGCACGGATACATGGATTATTCTTCCAGAAAACAATTTTCATTATAAATCCTGTCATTAGAGCACTCAGCTGAAAGATGTGGCTGTTCTTTCCTTGCAGATCTGTATTAAATTCATTCAGTTTTACAAATATGTGTGTGACATAGACAAGAAGGCGCATCTTCATATGGTCACACAGAAAATCAATAAATACACTCTTTTTGCAGTCCACTGCATAGGTTCACGGCTCATCTCTCAGTTCCAAAAAATCATCCCAGTGCTTTTCCTCTCAAGAGTCGATGACCTTCAGGCCCAACCTACACTAGACCAGGCACATCAGCTTAAGGTACGCCATCCAGCTACACAAATTGCCCACTAAATTGAATACTAGAAGATCAACCTCCGGAGGGTCAATCTTCTCCATAGTGTAGACATGCCCTCAGTGTGCAACACCACCACATCATGATAAGACCCTATGTCTTCGCATGGTTTTGCAAACAAACTTAGTCTGGATGTAGTTCACAATAGATGAGACCTGCTTAAAAATGTCACCTATTTATGGACTCCGAGTTTTATATACTAAGTGTTCCATGTGAATTATGCAATGAGTCTACATAGCAGATGGAACAATTCCTTTACCAATGTATGCAGACCTGCTTCATGGAGTGCCTAGACCAGACTTCCATGTGTACAAAAACCCACCATATCATTACACAGGATATTTATGTTTTGCATGTAGCCCATGAAACAATCTTTGTGCTGTTCTGTGTCTGAGAAGAGGGAGAAAGAACAAAATGTCCTCGAGCATCACACTGCCCCATATATATTTCACAAAAGCCAGGAGACATGCATCATAATCCTCAGTGCTTCCATCAACTTGAGGAGCAAAAGCATCTATGTTTTTTTAGATGCCTCACCTGTGTGTTTTCCTGATCTGCTATCACCTCAACACTTTACTACACTGTGTTGATGGAGAATGGTATGGCTTTGAATATATTTGTCTCAGTTTCCCCACATATTATTTTCATCATATTGATGGCAGATGTCAAAATCAGAGTCTCGCTACAATTGTGTGAGGCTTCTTGGCCAGTGTGATGTGGTAACTTACCTCAATTGATGCCATTTGAGCATGGCCAGAAATACTGTCTAGTCTCATGGGGATTATAATACTTTGGTCTCATTTTGGTTACTGGATTTAGAGTGCCTGTGGCCAGTGATTCACAGCAGCTCAGATTAGAGGCCTGAGAGATCACTTCGGGCCTTGAACACTATGATTTCAGATGACAGCAACAAAAGCAGGATGAATAATTAGTAAAAGACTTTTTGATGAGGTTAAAAATATTCCCATACTTAAAATGAAATAATGTTCCTCTTTAGCTTATCCTAGATTACTTTCAATTGATCAGCAGTAGTATTTCTTAGGGTGCATCTAGACAGCAACCTTCTGTTGGAATAAGCTACGCAATTTGTGCTATGCAAATTGTGTAGCTTATTCCAACTCTAGGTCGAAAGAACTTATTTTGAAATTTGGCACTGCATAGATAGTGCCAAATTTCAAAATAAGTTACTATTCTGACAAATCCCTTAACCCTTGTGGACCAAGGGTTACAGGGATGCCAGAATAGCACACATGCTATTTCGGGAAATAGCAGGACAGTTTAAAGACGTGTTGTTGTTATTCTGGAATACTTCCGGTATCCCAAAATAGTGCCCCAGTGTAGACATACCCTCAGAATGATTTATTACTTTGACTAGCTTTTCCTCAAATTCTTCCTTTTTCTTTAGCTGGACCTGTTGTTTCCTACTCTTCCTAACTCCTCCTCCTTTCTTTAAAACTATCTTTCTTTAGGAAGTTTAAGTGAACTGAGGTATCTTAGCCATGTAAGTATTAGAGACAGTTCAATAATCATTACAACAATGAGCTTCTGTTTAGAGAAATATTATATAGCAATATAATCAGTTATCTCCAATTCTTGTTTTTCTTATCTGTACATGACAACTAGAGATAGGCCAATAATTGAGAGCAAATAACATTTTCAGAGGATATAATTTTTCCTACATGCACGATGTCATCAGGAAGATCAATTTGCCTCTGATTTACACAGACAAAATTACACATTTTTTTTAATTCTACAGGTTGCCCTCAAGTAGTTTGCAGTAAGTGTTCAATATCTGACATGTGAGTTGTGTTGATTAACCATGCAACCCTTCTACTAGGTGTTGGCAGCACGAACAGTTGGGTTCAAAGAGCTGGGGTCCATTTTAAAACTAACAAATACACCAGCTTGAGTCCTACCTAGAATTTCTGGGATCACTAAATACTTTTCCTGAGCACTCTCAATAAGCAATACTTCCATACTCACATGCACTGAATGTGTTTATGAAACCAGAGAAATATTAGGGGAACAGGAAACGCAGCTTCAACATGAAAAAAACACAGAGCTGTATGATCTATCTCAGTGGTTCCCAACCTTTTCGAGCATACAGACCTCTTTTCAATCTACTAAAATTTTATGGACCCTCCCCAAACAATATAGCTGTGTTCAAACATTCCATTACTTGATAATCATTTGAAATGGATAATAGTTCATGTTATTGAAACAAATATAATAGTATTGAGAGATAATACAGGGTGTCCACATTGAAATGTAATTACTTTGAGGTGCCATATATTTTTATGGAATAAAATGTTATTGGATCCACCCATCCATTTTTGCTAGCAGGCCAACTAAACCCTTCTGGCCACTCAGATAGCTTTTGAATGGTTAGAGCAGGGTGACATGTTCATGTAACATGATCATTTCCAAAAAGAGAAAAAATGGTAAAAAGACACTGACCCGTCTAGAAGCTGACTCCAGTTGCAGTTTTTTAGCTTCAGAGAAGGCTGAGGGACATGCAGACAGCAAGGCAGAGGTTCTCATCTTCCATTGGCTGTTGTTCGCTGTTCACAGCTAATGGGAGTTGAGAGGCTCTGTGCCTGCAAGCAAACAAACTCAGACTCTACAAGCAAATAAATGTCTCAGCAGAGTACAGCAGAGTCTGCAGCACTTCCAGGGTCACTTCCCAGCCAAGCAGGGCAAACCACTGGTGTGTTGGGACTTTTTATACACATGGTTTGCCCTGCTAGGCTGGGAAGTGACCCTGGGAAGTGCTGCAGACTGGAGCCTGTCAGATCCCAGTCTCTGCCTTTTGCCATTCTGGATCAAGGGGTGCGGCAAGAAGCAGTGGCCAGCATGTCCCTTGGCCTGAGCTGCTTCCTCAGCTTCCGCCCCCTCCGTTCCATGCCCACCCACAGAGGATACAGCAAGGGGGCTCTTGTGGCCAAAGGTAGCTCCTGCCCCTGCAGGTTGGGCACTGAGTTCTGGGGGAGAAAAAATAAAAGGGAAAAGAAAAGTAAGGATCAGGCCCACTGTAGGACTGGGAGCAGGGAGAGGGACAGAGCGTAAACAACAATGCAGCTGGTGGCAGGAGGATGGATGGCAACAAATGGCAAATCCTGAGTGAGAATTGCCTGGCATAAAGTCCCAGTCCCATGGTGGGCTTGATCTTTCCTTTTAAACTTTCAGCAGACTATCTACAGTAATATCTTGGAGCACTGGGGCCCACGGAGTACAGGTTGGGAACCACGGATCTATCTATATGAATGATTAATAAAACACTCCTCCATGGTAACTTTGTTAGTTATCTGTTAACTGTGTCACACCCATCAGTGTGAACTTTTAGTAGGCAAATACCTTTACTGTGTCTCTTCTTCCTTTCCCCTCCACAAAACTCCCATCATGGTTTGATATCAGTGTGTACTGTAGTCTCAGAATCCTGAGGTGAATTTGGGCAAGCCTGTTTCTAGTCCAGGGCTGGGCAAAATCTGATTTACGGGCCAGATCTGGCCCACCAAGCTGCTGGAACCTGCCCATGAGAGACTCAGCTGGCTCTTTACCTGTCCCACTCCTGCTCGGCACTCAGTGAAGCCAGATGCTGCAGGACCATGTGCTTCTGTGAACGCTGAGAGCCCAGGGCAGGGGTCACAGGCTTCTCACCCTGCTCTCACCCCAGTAGCTCCCACTGGCCAGTTTCTGGCCAATAGTAGCTGCCTGTTTGCAGGACAGGCAGCATGTGAAGTGTCCTCCCCCCTTCATCCTTTGGGCCCCCATGGCCCTCATAGCTGCTGTGAGCAGTATAGGGGCGTGGAAGGCAGGGACCCTGGTTAAGGAACCTGCTGAGCTACAGGCTGGGAGCCACCCAGGTAAGCCTGCCAGAGTGTGCCTCTAGCACCCCAGCCCCTCACTCCCCCAAACCTCTGCCCCTTCCTGTGCTCCTACTCCATGTAACCCCTGCTCCAGCCCCCATACATCTTCCCAGACACTGCATCACCTCCTATGCTCCTCCTCAGGTCACAACCCTCTCCCAGGTGTTGCACCCCAATCTTCTATCCCCGGTCACAGCCCAAATCCCTGCCCCCCCTCCTGCACTCCTGCCCCAGGTCACAACCCCCTCCCAGGCCCTGTACTCCAGGGGTGGACAAGACAGCTTCCAAGGGCCTGATCCAGCCTGCCAAGCCTTTTGATCCGGCCTCTGGATGCTTTGCTGCTCCCCTGTCTCCAGGCCAGTTAAGACCTGGTGACGGGGGAATGCATGAAGTCTCCTCTTCCCCACCAGGAGAATAAGTAATAAGTAAATTGATTTAAATTTACACTGTTACTTTGGTGCATGCCCATGTGTAGTTCTGGCATTAACATAAATGTCTAATTTGATTTTAAGTCGGTAGCCTTGCATTGAAGCAACAAAAGGTGTGAATTAAAACAAGTGTATTTATTTTAGTACAAATGTGTGCATAGGCCAGCAGTCAAAAAGAGGTGGCCGTGTATGAAGTGGTAGCTAAGAGGAGGGCTTAGGAAAATTACTTTTAATTTCTGGGCAACACAGAACTTTCCTGAATCATCATTCTTAGGCAAAGTTAGGCTAATATAAAATTTACTGCTGGGAATGTAAATGTAATTTTCTTTTTTCACACTCAAAGTAATGTCCATATATGATTGATCCTATCTGCCAAAGGATAAGAATGATTGTATCTAGTGGATATAGTTATCCCTGTGTCAGGGTTTGGAGGTCCCATCACTCAGTTGCAGTAATAATAAATGTGGCCCAGTTCCATATAAAATAAACCAAGCACCTCTAGTTATTTTCTATATTTAACCACCACTTCTAATAGTCACACATGAGATCTTAAAATACAGTTTGTGAGCATTAGTGTGAATAAAATTCACGCCACCCACTGAAAGTCACCACAAAGAGGTGCAAGCGCAGTTTAGCAAATGCATTTGTAGATTGACTTGCATTCTTACTAGAAACATTTTAGTGTCCATCCAAGTTTAATCACAAGTCAGACCAGGTATAAAAGGGTTCACCTAAATTCTGTCCTTCCATGACAAATTCCCATCACTTATGTGCCTTTTTTTCAGACTTCAGATCATTGGGAAAAAATTCTTTACGAAAGGCTCAACATTATTGCACTTCCTATAAAGATTTATCATTGCTAGGGCCTATTTTCTGGTGTTTGCAGGAGACCTCCTCTTAATGGCAGTTTGTGTGAGTTAGGATAGTTCATTGGAAAGATTTCCCATCTCTTTCTTCAAAGAATAAATTCTCTAAGGTCAATGACCTGGCAGATTGACTCCCATAGAAGACAGTATGATATGCACTTTTACTTTTTAAGAGTCTGTTTTAAATACTGTTAATTTACTTTTAACAGTATACACAATTTTATTCTGGGGAAATAAAGACAATAGGTGGCAGTAGAAAATTCTCTTGCAGAACTGCTTTGGCAGAATTGCAATCTGCAGTTTTCTCCTCCAACCCCCTTTGTACATAAAGAATTGCTTAGAAATTCAGATATTGCTCCAGTTGCACTGCAAGATTTTCCTCCATTGCTATCAGCAGCACAGTAGTGAGCAATAACCTACACATGGGCTGGATGCAGTTTGCCAGGGTTAACCCCTGGTGGGCCGCAGCCACTGAATTTACCTGTGCCTCCACAGGTACAGGCGCTTGCAGCTCCCATTGGCCACAGAATGCTGTTCCTGACCAATGGGAGCTGCAGGAAGTGGTCTCCCAGTCTCTGCCACTTCTTGCCACTCCCATTGGCTGGGAATGGTGACTCATGGCCAATGGGAGCTACAAGCAACCATAACTGTGCATGCATAAGTAAATAAAGTGGTGGCTACCCACCAGGGGCTAACCCTGGTGAACAATCTCTGTCTTATTGTCTATCCCTGTTATAGATCTATTAAAATTTGGGATGGAAGAGTGGCAAAGCAAGAGGCTGGAGCAACTACTTCCCTATTTCCATAGCCAATGAGGGCAAATGGAATCAGTAACATTTTAATCACCATATTGCATAAGCTTGTACTAAGGAAGTTAAGACATGGTGCTTAAACTATAGGCAGCTAATCCACATTATTCTTCTAACCCAGGAATCAGCAACTTATGGCTTGCGAGCCAAATATGGCTCAGTGTAGCAGCAAGTATGGCTTTTTAATCAATGCTCCCCTTCTTGTTCTGGCAGTGAGGCAGGGCATACAATATGATGGGGACTAATTAACTACAACTACTCCAAGAGATCTTGGAGTCATTGTGGATAGTTCTCTGAAAACATCCACTCAGTGTGCAGCGGCAGTTAAAAAAAACAATAGAATGTCAGGAATCATTAAAACAGGGATAGAAAATAAGACAGATAACATCTTATTGCCTCTATATAAAACCAAGGTATGCCCACATCTTGAATACTGTGTCCAGATGTGGTCGCCTCATTTCAAAAAAGATATATTGGCATTAGAAAAGGTTCAGAAAAGGGCAAAAAATGATTAGGAGTTTGGAATGGGCCCATGTGAAGAGAGATTAAAAAGACTTGGACTTTTCAGCTAAAAGTGGAGACCAAGGAGGGATATGATAGAAGTCTATAAAATCATGACTAGTATGGAAAAAGTGAATAAGAAAAAAATATTTACTTATTCCCACAATATAAGAACTAGGGGTCACCAAATGAAATTAATAGGCAGCAGGTTTAAATCAAACAAAAGGAAGTTTTTCTTCACTCAGCACACAGTCAACCTCTGGAACTCCTTGCCAGAGGATGTTGTGAAGACTAGGACTTTAACAGGGTTCAAAAAAATGCTAGAATCTGTAACTAAAAAGCTTTTAATCTGCTGAATGTGTATATTCTATTTGTAGGCATATATTATTCTTGTATGTGAAGTTAGAAATATGAAGTATAGACCTATTTATATATCAGGGGGTACATCTAGACTACATGGCTCCGTCGACAGAGCCATGTAAAATAGTTTACTCGGCATAGTCGATGAAGCGGGGATTTAAATAATCCCCGCTTCATTAAAATAAAAATGGCCTCTGCGCTGTGCCAACGATCAGCTGATCCGGCACAGCGCGGCAGTTTAGACGCAGCGCGGTTGACAAGGGAAGCCTTTGTTGACTGCTCTGGTAGGCCTCGTTTCACGAGGCATACCGGAGCGGTCAACAAGGCTTTCCTTGTCGACCATACCGCGTCTAGACTGTCGCACTGTGCCAGATCAGCTGATCGTCGGCACAGCACGGTGGCCATTTTTATTTTAATGAAGCGGGGATTATTTAAATCCCCGCTTCTTTGACTATGCCGAGTAAACTATTTTACATGGCTCCGTCGATGGAGCCATGTAGTCTAGACATACCCTAGTGAAAGCTGTGAAAGCTGTTAGCAGTACTCATAGGATACATGAAAGGATCTGGAAACCTAAGAACTCTAATGACAGGGGTCAAGATGAACTACTGAACCCAGGTCAGAAAGAACAGCTCTGGCCTGAAAAAGACTTCACCTGAAATAAGAGCCAGGGTGAGAAATTATGATTTGTAATGATTTCTCGTAGAGTGCATCTACACTGCACCATTATTTCAGAATAACTAGTGTTATTCTGAAATAAAAATGTGAGCGTCTACACAGCAATTCCATTATTCTGATTTCTGTAAACCACATTACATCAATATAGATTAATAGAAAATAATCTTGTCAAAGTAACTTAATTTTTGAAGAAAAATTAGCCTGAAACCTGACGCTATATTTTGGTGGTTGGAAAAAAAAAAGGACCTGGATCTGAAACGTGCTTGATTTTGTTTTTAAATTTTATGAAACCAAAATTCTCCTAAGGAGGTCTTGCTAAACCAATGTCCCTAACAGTTTTGCCCAGCTCTATTGAGACAACCTATTTAGAAGCAAATCCCAGAAACAGCTTTGAAGACGAGGCTTTATGCAAATGAGATCAGGCATCACTAGATGATGTCATTATTGCATTTTATTCATATTGTTTACAGTGATGATTCTATTGCTGCAAGAGAAGAAGAACCATGAAGCAACCAAGTTCAAAATTAAGTTTAACTTTTCCACATCCCTTCTAAAGATGACTGGGACAGATTTTTTTCCACTAAACTGAGTCAGACTGCACAAGTGCAATGGAGAAAAGCATTTGCCCCCTGTGCATTGTGGGATAATTGTACTGAGCCAGACATGTTTGGCATTATCTCTGTTTGTTATCACTAATGACTAATGCCATTTATTTACAGGAGCCTCCATGACTTATTGTATGAAGTATATGAGTAGCCAGCTGCCTCAGAGAAAGGCATAGCTAGACAGGCCAGATTGAGGACGTAGGATATTACAGTTTTAATGAAGTTACATCCCCTAGTGATTTTTTTTGGATGGAACCTGTTAGTTGCTGCTTCCCAAAGCCCTTATCCTTTCACACATTGTTAGCTTTATAAAGGGGATGAGACAATATATAAAATCCACTTAAGTAAAGGTCTGCCTCATCCAGCATTACTGCTGGGAACCTAAACTGGCAGCAGTTTACCAAAGCACAAGCAAAAATCAATTTTAATTAGTATTTTTGGCTTTAATGAAAAGTGATTACAAAATTGGCATTTTAGTTAATACTGTTGAGATTTATGTGGAGTGATGCTAATTAATTTTCTGTTGAATTGCTCCAGGCCATGAATAACTGCAATAAAACCACAGATCTGCTGATACCAGGAGTCTATCAGCACTTCAGAGCTTCTTAACAAAAGGGAGCTTAATGGGCTGCAGGTATATTTTACAGTACTTCTCATAAACGATACATTATTACTCCTTTATAAAGAAGTGTTTCAAGGAGCCAAACCTTTTTGCATTTTATAATTAGAGCAATGTCTGTTCATATAACTTGGTGTCAGCATATGAACATGCTCTTTACAATGTATTGTGTTATATTAAGAATTGCTAGGTAGGAAGGATGTTATTTGGCCAGAATTAAGCCTATCTCTAATTAGTTTCTTGTTTATTTCCGGTGAATTATATTATTTTGCTTATTAGAAAGATAGAATTGAATTTGTCCACTCGCATTTAGCTTGTAAGCTCTTTATGACGGGGAATATTTTTTATTCTGATTCTGAACAGTGCTAACACAAAGGGACTCTGATCCTGACTGGGGAAGTGCTACCTCTCTCTAAACAAAAGCATTTAATATGGGAATATGGGGACTGAATCTGATTTAAGTTACACTACTAGTACAAAATCGGTGTAACTCTACTGACTTCAGGGGGCTCACTCTTTATTTACTATATGCCTGTATGACTGAGATCAGAATGAGGTGCACAGTTCACTCTGAGTCAAATTAGGGCTGCCCAGTGCAGATGAATTGGAGTGAGAGATGGTGTGAAGACACAAAAAACACACAGGAGGCAGCCCTAATGCTAGCTAGCACTCCTCGGCTATGTCTACACTCATGGCTTCTTGCACAAGAAATATGCAAATGAGGCTAAGCGTGGAATATAGCCGAGCATCATTTGCATACCTAATGAGCCGCCATTTTTGCAGAAGACGCTCTTGCGCCAGAAGGAGCTGTCTACACTGCCCCTTCTTGCGCAAGAAAAACCCTCTTGCGCAATACCGTTATGCCTGAAAATAATCGGCGTAATGGCATTGCGCAAGAGGGTTTTTCTTGCACAAGAAGGGGCAGTGTAGACAGCTCCTTCTGGTGCAAGAGCCTCTTCTGCAAAAATGGTGGCTTATTAGGTATGCAAATGAGGCTCGGCGATATTCCACACTTAGCCTCATCTGCATATTTCTTGTGCAAGAAGCCGTGAGTGTAGACATAGCCGAGCTCAAGTATAAGAGCATAGGCAACTAGTACTTCCAGTGGTAGAGAAATCCAGAGGTGGATACTAGGTAGGGCTGGGCATCAAAAAATTGGCAGTGAGATGAATGGTGAAGTAAAGGTTATTGTTCTGTCCATACTAGTCTCTACAATCTTTAATGTGATCATTATGACATGCTAAAATAATGAAAAATTCAAATTTAACATACTCATTATAAGCTTTCTATTTATATTTTTGATGCTTTGCTACAGGAATCTGAAGAGTTTTGTAATGATGAGCAAAATGTGATAAATACATATACATATACTCCTGCATATGGAGCCTCTGAACAATTGTCTATCTATCAGAGTTTCCTAGCACGCTCATCACCTGTAGTACCGGGTGACATGGGTCGGCATTCATGTCACACTCCCCATCAGTACCAGCCCAAGCCAGAAGCTAATGATACAACCAGCAGAGCAAAATCGGTGATTAATTCTGATCGTGGCCCACCTGAGTCATGTTGTATATACACAAAGATGACACTAAGACGACTGTAGGATGTTGACATGAAGCTGAAAAGGATGAGATGTGTTTTAGATTCTCATGCTTTTATGAAAATATTTTTCCCCCCAGATAGCCAATGTACATGTCTGGCTTTTGGCTGCTTTCCACTTTATTTAACAGTGCTGATTTACAAGATAAACTGACACTTTAGCCTCCTGTACTAATGAGTTGGAGATTCCCATCAACATCTTTAGGGCCAGATTATGGCTGAATTGTCCCAGATTCACAAATGGAGGATAGTACACAGTTCTATTGCCCATAGACAGGTGACAAAGCAGGTCTTTCACCCCCAAGCATGAAAAGCTGCTCAGGCTCTCATTCTCATGCCAAAGAGAAGGAATGGGAGAGGCCACAGCTTCCAGCCTGACAGGCTTCACTCAGGGTTCAGTGATGAGGTCCGGTTCTGTTTTCTATCGAATGTTACCAAGGTATATACATCATACTTAGCGCAAAACTGCTCAACAAAATAAATTAATTACAATACCATTGTATGTGCAGAGAAATCATACCTCAGACCATGAACAGATTCTAATTCATATGAATGAACTCTTGGAATGATGCAAAAAATCAGTCTTCCTTAGAAGCATGAGGATTATCAGCAACTTGAAACATTCAGAATGTAACAGAAAGATCAAAAATAGAAAAGAACATCACCAGAACAGAATAAACAAAACCCCTCATCACTTTGGGTATTAAGCTGAACTGATAAATTTAATTATTCTAATATCCCTTACTTAAGTGGTTGGAAGATAAGATGAAGGTGGTTTACTTAGTGGTTCAGACTACCATACATTATCTCCTCTAGTGTTCCAGGTGCATATACCCATCTGTGATGGGGTGGGAAGACCCTGTCCAGTGGGGGGGGGGGGATGAGTTCACCCCAGCTTTCAAGCAGTCCTCTGTCTCTAGGTAGTGATATCTAAGGGCTAAAGTCAACAGAGTTATCCTGATCTGCAGGATTGTAAAGCCCAATGGCCAGAGTCTACATAATCTTTCTTATCTGCAGGGTGGTAGAGTCTCGTGACACGTCAATAAGGTAGCCCTTCTCCATCCAGGGCAGGGATGCCTAGGCGCCAGCATCCATTGAGTTACCTTGGTTCACAGGTCAGTGTGGCTTGGGGTCAGATTCACTAGTGATACCTCAGGTTCATAGGATATGGGGGCTGAGCAACTAGAGTTAATAGAGTTGCCCTCTGTGGTAGGGCTGTATGGCCTACCAGCCAGCTGGGAGTGTAGGCCACCACCCAGGGGGAGTGGTTTGTGGCCAGGGTTGGGGAGCTTGGGCCCTCCCTGCTCCACTGGGTCCCAGCCCGGGGCCCTGTCAGTGGCAAGTGTGTCTGGCACTGAGTCAGCAGGGATCCATCCACCATATGCTGATTATCATCGGGGCGATGGCTAGTTCCTCTCCAGGCTATTGTCTGCCATGATACTCATGGTGGCAGTCTGTGCATCTTTGGGGTCTCCGGGTTCCTCAGCTGGGGCAACTGACAATAGCTCAGATCTCCCTGGGGCACCCCCAAGTTGCTGGATGTCTGCTTGGGTCTCAGTACCTGGCTTCCACAGTACAGGGTTCCAACTGCTCCTAGGTGGGAGCTGACAAGGAACATCCTTCCTGGCCAGCAGTTAGTCCAGACTGAGTGGGGCTGCTCCCTCCTATGCTGGTGCTACACCTGGCGCATACCCAGAAGGGACGTGGAGGCGTGGCTTCTTCTGCGCACAGTGAGGAGTTAACTCTTCCCTGTCTACTGTGGAGTGAGTTCACCACTTCGTACTATCCTACCAATTACTTACTTAACCTCATAGCTTCAGGGGGTAGCCGAATTAGTGTGAAGAAGTAGGCGGTGCCCACGAAAGCTCATGATACCATCTACATGTTTTGTTAGTCTTTAAAGTGCTACCAGACCATCTGTTGTTTTTTAAGTTTAACCTCATAACTACATGCAATCCATGGTGGAAACTGGATCCATGGAAAATGCTAATGAAACATCTGATTCTTATTAGTGGCTTCTAGTGACCATTAGACTTGGCATGTTTATGTTAAATGAAAAAAAATGTTGCTTCTTGTAGGTTTTATCTCCAAATTTGCATATAAAAACAGTTTAGCAGGTCACCTTTATCCAGTGGAGAGCTGGCCAAATGCTGCCTCTAGAACCCTGTGAAGTGACGAGTGACTGCTCTAGTCTTTCAATTCAGCCAGCAGAGTCTGTGGGTTCTAGCATGCTATTCTCCCTCTTGATCCAGCTAGCCTTGTCACTTAGGTTAAGTTCAAATGGTAGGATCAATGAGACCCATGCACCACACCCACACAAAATCAGCTTCAGGGGAAAACAAATGCAAAATAGTAATGTCATCCAAAGCTATTGAAAACATCAGCTGTTCTCCACTAGGGCCTTTATTCAGGGGCCTGGAGCATCGATTCCCAAGGGTTATTTTTAAGCACGAGCTTTGTGTGGGCCCTGTACAAGACATGAATAAGGAGATTGTTCCTATCACTGGGAGCTTGTAATTGAAAAGAGGCATCTCAGAACAACTGTGGCCTATCAGCCACAAGAAAAAAATGCCGTTTAGCCAGGGAAATATATCACACAGAGGGCTGCTCGCCAGTTTTGCTCCCCTCCAGCTGGCAGTTCTTCTCCAGTCCTATGATACTCCAATGTCATGCAGCGCCTTCCAGATTTTGGGGTGAGGAAGGGAAAGCATCTTTACTGCCACATCTCATTTCCTTGGTTTAAAACCACATGGTTTCAGCACCTGCTTGCTCCCCTCCACACACACACATACACACACAAATCCAGAAGGAAGCAAGAGATCCACAGAAATAAGAGACGGAGAAACCCTATTGTAAGGATGACCATATTTCCCAAACAGAAAATTAGGACAGCATCTGCAGCTAGTCTGCAGCCCCTGTTCCCACCCCTATGGCTGGCTCAAGCCTCCCACCCCATGTGAGAAGAGCCTGAGCTGTTCTCCCCCTTGGCGTGGAACCAAACTACACCATTCACACCTCTTGGCTTGTGTTGCTGAGTTCCCCCCATCTGGCCCAAACATAGCTGCCTGAGTTGCTCATCACCCAGGTCCTAGCGGGGCTGGTGTAAGCTGCATGCATAAGCCCTTGCTCCCCCCACATAAGGCTGGCATCACCTCGCTCCACCCATACATGCCTTCATGCCAAGTGATCAAATTAACAAGAGCAAATGGAACAAATGCCAGTTTTTCAAAAAGAGTTGGGATGGCTGGGACAGACCTTAGAAAAGGGATTGGTCCTGGCCAAAACGTGACGTCGGTCACCCTACTTATTAGGCAATGAGCTTAAGAGCTAAGTCAATGGGTTTTAGGCATGTGCTTAAGTTCTTTCCTGAATAGGATGAATGTTTTCCCAAAACAGATTCTTGATCCCAATGTATTACTCTCTGTCTTTGTTGATACTCACAACACTTAATTTAGTATTCTCCGTAAAGTTCATTATGATGTGGTTTCCTAGGCTCTTATTTAAAATTGATTTAGCATTGATCCTGGTGTACCACTTTAAAAAATAAACCCTACTCCACCCTATATGGAGTACAATAAATTCTTGTTCATCAATGTCCTTTATTTAAAATCCTTCTGTGAGCTTTGACTCATGCAACCGTGTGCCTATCTAAGCCACTTTGCATGAATTCTGAGAGTAAGATTTCATGGGACATGGTCTTAGAGTCTTTCTAAGAGCTAAGAGTAACATCTATCACTTTCTCTTCATCTACTAGTTTTGTAATTCTATCAAAAAAACAATCAAATTTTCTTCATATGATTGATTTTTATAAATCCATGCTGCTATGCTCACCTATTTTACTTTTAATGTTTAGGGCCTGATTATGCTATTGCAGAGCATAATGTTCTATACAAGGAGTGGTATGTAGAAACCATTCTTCCTTCCTTTCTGTTCAATTGCCCCATGGAATGGTAACTTGTTACTGACTCTTGCCAAGGGGAGATTACTCCATCCTCCATGGTATCTCCATGGCATGACCCAACATTGTGGGAGAGAATGGATGGCAGGGGAGGGAACAGAACCAAATGCTTGACCCCAGGCCTACTCTCCCTTCCTACATCCTGCACTACTGCTTCAGGAAAAGGAGAGGCAATAGCCTCCTGGATCCTTGGAGCCTTCAGAAGCTCCATCTACAAAATGAGCTTCAGCCTCCCCTTACAGAGAGGGGATGGACCATAAAAATGCACAGGTGAACTAAGTTTGGGGAACAAAAAATGGAAGATGGGAATGGGATTGAAAGCGAAGCTTTAAAATGAGAGATGCAAATGGGGACATGGAAAGGGGCAGCAGGTTTCCAGAAATGTTGGTAGCATCCAGAATGCCCAGAGCCAGCACCCCTCTCCCACCTGCCTAAGGTTCTGGAGGGAGTTTGGGTGGAGAAGGGGTGCAGAATCTGGGAGGAAGTTGGGTGCTGGGTGCAGGCTCTGGGCTAGGGCAGGAGTTGGGGGTAGAGGAGGGGATGAGGGATTGGGTTCTGGAAGGGAATGTGGGTGTGGGAGGGGGTCAGAGGTGCAGGTTCTGGGATGGAATTTGTGCACTAGGTTCAAGCTCTGGGATGGGTCAGGGTGCGGATACAGGAGGGAGTGAGGAGTGAAAGCTCTGGGAGGGAGTTTGGGGGCTGGATTGGGTGCGTGGGAGGAGTGGAGTTTTCCTGGGGCAACCCCTACTGGCAGAAGATCCTGGCAGAGATACCGGGGGTCTCCACACACTGCTGCCCAAAGGCATCACCCCTGCAGTTTCTCATTGACTGCAGGAGCAGCATGCAGAGACCACCCTGGTGGGGGCTCCAGGGATATGTTGGCAGCCATGTGGAGTGAGAGGTTTTAAAGTCCTCTAGCCACACTGAGCTGAAGCACCCAGAGCTGACAGGTAGGGCTGTGGGAGAAACCAGGTCCCAAACTTTACTGGAGCTGGACCCCAGACCAGGAATATTCCTGGTGCCTGAGCACTCTGGGCCCATAGAACGTGCTGTCCATGGACATGGAGCAGAGGGGCAATGCCCACTGCCTTCAGGATATCAAGGAAGACAGCAGAGGTCACCCAAAGGAACACTGCCTGGATGTGTGCAAAAAGGGCCCACAGTCACAGCTAGCCTCCCCCATCTTTTCCTTCACTGGCCATTTTGGCCAATGCCAGGAGGTGGATGGTGGAGGTTGTTTCTGGGCTTTGTGGGGGAATAGATAAAACAAAACCCAAAGAATCCAGAAGGGAATGCAGCCAATACTTCAGAAATATGTTGTGGGGAGGTGGAAGAGGGGCTACAGTCTGGTCTACTGCAGATAAGCATTCAATAAGCTCTCCCTTCTGCCATAAGATGGAGGACTGTTAAACCATGTTAGTAGTACACCCATACCCATGGCTCCATGGAATTGGTGCAAGCAGATCTCTCTTATAGGCTGCAGAATTAATGTGGAATATATTTTTGACCACTGGAGACCTTGCTGTCAGATGGTGGAAATAGGTCTTGCTACTAAGAGTATCTTTACACTGCAGTCAGGAGGTGTGACTGCAGCTAACATGGGCATATAGAGTTAGTTGTGGTCTACTAGAAGAACAATAGAAATGTAACTACGGCAGCTAGAAGGGTGAAACTCACAAGAAAATGTTGACCATTGGCAAAACAGAGTTGTAGATTCTGTGAATGGTACCCTCCCTGTTTAAAGGATATGGGTAATTTTAATCTGCTTAATTTATTATAAGTTAAGTACAATCCTCAGTCTTGGCAAGTTGTCAGTGGGCTCCTTATTTGGGCGAATTTTGAGTGCTCCGTATCTGCCTTAAGTCCCATTGTAGATTTACACTGATGCTTTCATACCTGTATTTTTCTGTGTCATCTGTCACTGACTATCTAAGTAAGAAAGCCATTTCTTACTTAAACAACCAGCTAGTTAAGTCACCTGGCAATTTATAAAACACAAAACATCACTCAAACACTAAAGAAAAATATTCTGCTAAGTTTACATGAGAAGGATTTCTTGTTATGACTAAGTTTTAAATCCAAGACAGTAGCTATTCATAATCAAAATGGTAATTGATTTATTTTTTATTGGCCTTACTCTCTTCTATTACCTAGTATTAGAATGGAGAAGGTATTTGGCAGACATGGGTTTCTTTATGGTCTCATGGGATATGAGTGTTTCAGAGGGACTTGAGTTATTATTTCAATGGTTTAGGGTCTAAGTTAACATATTTCTCTGGATCTCCTAATGAATTTTGTCTCAACCAAATGTATCTTATCATTTCTTAAAGAAAGGGTTGTTGAAATGTATAAGCTGGATAGCACCAAGCACATTTCTAGTGCTTTAGCAAATAACATGACAATAAATTTGTAATAAGGTGACAAATGATTTGAAAATGAAAATGCATTAGTCATGGGGACAGATTGTCTTTTGAGCAGCATCATTGTCAATAGCACTGCAAAATCTGAAACAAAAGATATTCCTGGATCCGTTTTGGTAAATTGGTATTGTTGTACACATGGGTCCAAATTCCATCTGTGTAGAATTAGGTGTGACTCCACTGAAGTCAGTTTTTACATGAAGTCTACTTTGGGCATGTGATACATACCATCAACTGTCATTGCAATTCCTTGAAAACACTGACGGACCACACGATGGGTTAAGGAAGAGCCTGGTCTTGAGCAGTGTTCTCAATGATGTCACTTTCTCAGTGAAGTTAATGGGAGTTCTGCAAACTTAGCACTATTGTAGATCAGGCCATTGAGGTTTAAATGGGGTTTTACGTCTCTTTTCTGAGGTGGGGGGAGAGATTCTAAGACATTTAACATTGTTATTTTTTGTGTGAAATGTACCATTGTCAAGTACCTGTAGTGATAATGCTAGAATGGTTTAATATACAATTTCCAACAAGTTATGTTTTGTGATGAAATTATTCATGTAGGGTTGCAGCCCAGAGATACATTTTTGGGAGAGTTTGAAGAGACCTAATCATTTGTTGCTGAATCATCTGAAGTGAAGAAATAGTTTACAAAGCTTACAAATTTTGTGTAAGCATTTTTGCACTTGGATAATTCCAACAAATGTGAGTCAGACTTGGCATATACATAAGCCTAATGGATACTGCTATTGAAAATAAATAATTAAAAGATTGGTCCAAACCCCAAACACTGGATCCAAACATCTCCATACTTCAAAGTGTTTGAAATCGAGATATGAATTTAGCAGCTTGGGCTCAATTTTGGTTAAGAAAAAAACATATGAATGGTCATATTGGGTCAGCTTTTCTGAATACAGTTGTTATACTTTTGGCCTTCATAACATCCCTGGCAGACACATCCCTTTGTGTATTACTGCTTGTATTCTATAATAAATTAGAGGTGGGTTATCCTTATTTAATGTGTGATGAAAATGTGCAGTGAAATTCCACCCTGGTCAAAGCGATCAATTCATCGTAGGTAACAATTGTGCCACGTTATGGAGCAAAATAAATAATTTTATTTGGGGAAGGATTTTTTCACATGCAAATTGTCTTTCCTGTTCACAGTACTGCTTTCTCAGTGATGTCGGTGATAGAAGAATTTTTTAACAACTTAAACTAGGGAATATTGTGATTTTGCTTTCTAGCTAACCATGTTAAATCTGGTCTAGATATTAGTGACTGAAAGTACTTGCTAAGGTTCTGGATGCACTCCAGCCCCCATTTTTTCTTTTATGCACTCGCTATCCATGGCCTCTCTCTGTTCTGAAATCTCAGCTTCCTCCTGAAATTGGCTGAGATAGCCATACCTCCATAAAGAAGGAGGAAATTGAATGAGGAGGTGCTCTGCAAGCATGGGGCCGACACAGCTACACCTATTTTCTAGTTATACATATCTGGGAAGAGTTCTCTTGGGCAGCATCCACCAACTCCTTGGACTTGGGGGTAGTAGGCATTGTGTGTTGCTCTCTGCTGGGTGCCCTGTCTAGTTCCCTTATTTTTAATCTTCTATTACCACTCCAATTCCTGTTTATCATTTGTTGTCTAAGAGAATCAGTTGTTTTCTGATCTCCGAGGTCCTTCCCTGGATTCCGGGGTAAGCCTCTAATTCAAAGTGGGTGTAGACCCATGGACCCGAATTCAAAACCTTTCATGTGTGATAAATTAATGGTTAGTTAAGATGTGTGTTTTCTTCTTAATCTTAAAATTAAAGGTGATGTGAGGGAAATGCTACTAGACTATAACCATCAATTTAGCTATGGATAAAAGCAAACAGATTCCAGTTCCAGAATTATAAATATTAGATCACATCCTTCTCAAAACCTTTTGGATAGAGAACTCTCATTTAAATCACTGAAATACAATTCAGATAGTAACAAAAAAAATCCATCTCAGCTACCTACTACCATATCTCTTCGCGATGTTGCTAGCAGAAGTAGTGGATATCTTTCTAAATAAGTGGAAAATGGCAGGCAGGCTTAAGATTCTGTAGATCCATGGGTAAGATCCTCTAGATATAAGGTGAAATCTTGTTTCTATTGAAGTTAATGAGAGTTTTCCCATTGATTCATTAGAACCAGGATTTCATAATATTCTAAAGGAATTATCCAATACATATTTAGATGCGGGACCTGGTGTCAGAGCTCATGCCTGTGGTCCTCTTATGAACCATCATGGAAGATGTGGCTCACTGGCTGAGTGGTTATTACGAACAGATTATTTTATTATTTTTAGAATTGCTGATACAAAGTCCAAATGTCTCAGCATTTAAGGCTACATAAAATATGTAAATAAAATAACCAGAATACCTCAACACCTGTAAGGATGGCAACTGTAATTTCATTTTCTACAACCACATATTCATTTTCATTAAAGTACTCCACACTTTTAATGTAGTCTAAATTTCCCTCATCTCATATTTTCAGATTTCTTGTACTTTTAGGCACTCTTAGACTATTTGTGGCTTTTTCCTCCCTCTATGCTAAAATCTTGGTAGATTCTCTTTGTATTCAGTACAAGCTAAATGCAAAAGTGTGTAATTAATCTAATAGGCTATGCACAGGTAAAGTATCATTTGTGAAAAAAGGGCACATTTCAGACAGAAGATTACTCAAATTTAAAGTTGATTGTGCTGTAATGGCCTTCACTTTTGCCATATGGGGGTAGAGCACAAGGGAATTTTTTTCCAACAGCTGTTTGGCTTGTGAATCCTCCCACATTGTTCATTACCAGAACTCTCTGGAGGATGGATGGGTGGTTGGAGGACAACATGTGTTGCAAAATCAAAATGATTGATCTCATGTATGTGAGAGTTTGAAAGTTCAGTCCAATACAATTGAGCTTTCTGGGAAAATGAGTAACAAAAACCTGAGTATAAATCAGAGCCCTCCCCCCAAAAAACCCCCCAACAAAAACCCCAACTCTTTCTCTTTTGGACTTCTATTTTCCCTTTATTGGCTACTCCTACTTAAGTGTTATCCATTGTCCCATAATTCTCTGGGTAGCTAATGGTGAACATAAGGCACTGTAGGCCTGGGGGTTGGTTGAATATCTGCGTGTTTTCATTTCACCCACGTGCTGTCTGGTTATTATTTAACATTTGTATTGTGGTAACACCGAAGGGTAACAGGTGCTCTACAAAAAAAATGTAAGGGACCATTCTTTCCCCATAATTTTTTATTTATATATAATTATGTTATAAGGGACTCTTCTCCTGTCAGTAAAGTCATGATCCAGCCATGTCTGTCAAAGCACCTCTTTAATGTTGTCCTGACATCTTCTAGGCTACTTGACTTATGGAACTCCTGCAGCCTAAATAATTTTTAATTAATAAAACCAAGAATAATAAATCTTACTCACATATAATGTCTTTCATCTCTAAGGAATGAAGAAATATTTTAAAAAGACATACTAGCTGGCAGGGAAAAACTCTGGCATCAATATTTTGTCAATTCCTTTCGGTTTTACAAACAAATTTTCCCAGCATCTGCAAGTCTCTGAAGAGCAGTCTCCTTGGAGAACCTTCAGCTGAGCTTGTAAAACTAACAACAGACTGGCTGAGGAGCTGTGTGCCTCAAAGACCTAACCTCACTGAGGCCTTGTCTAAATTATGCAGTGGATTGGCACTGCAGCAATCAATCCACTGGCCATCAATTTATTGTGTCTGCTGTAGATGCTATAAATCAATTTCCAAGAGCCCACCTGCCTACACCTGTACTCCACCAAGATGAGAAGAGTAGTTGGTGTCGATGGGAGAGCAGCCCCTACCGACCTTACTGCATGCAAGAAGCTGTGGTGAGCATGTTGTCTTCAGCTATGTTATTTCCCCAGCTGAAGTAGATCGATGGTGCAGGTAAGTGTAGACAAGGCCTAAGCCTCTCAAGTGCTAATATGTGGGCTAGGTCCCCAACCTTCCAGAGAGCACCACTACCACCCTATGTTTCATACAAATCTTAATACAGCTCCCTCCCTTACAAAGGGACTGTCACCAGATGGCAAGAAAACAGTTGGGATGGATTAAGGAAATAGGAAATTCCCTTTTTGGCATCTGTGACGTAATGGGGGTGCTGTCTGCTGTGTAACCCAGGGTTCCCCCACGCTGTGATGTGTGATTCCCACTGACTCACCCATATGTGTATTGGCCCAGACACCTAGTCCCCACCTGAGCAGATAACGAGTCTCTTCCTGGGGGAGAGACAAAGGAAGGGAGGCGGAGATGGCCACCTGGCTGGGGAGCAGGGCCTGGGAGCTGGGCAGTTTTTTGGCTGGAAAACCATGGAGAGAATAGACTAAGCAGAGTGCTGGGAAGTAAGGGGCCTACGCACCCCTGCCCCAAGGGGTCTAGGGCTGCCAACCCCTGACTCCTTATGTCCACATCACATCTATGCTGTTCCGTATCCTGGAGAAGCAATCAATCCTCTCTATTCTATAGGCTGGTGGAGTCTCATCTTGCTGGAAATGGAGTGCAGGATTGGGGGAGTCCCCGACGCGCTGCCACAGCATCTCACACCACACAAAAGCATTCCCCTGAATGCCACCTGCTATGCTCCTCTTGTGACCAATTTCCTCATTTCTCTCCTTGTGATTAAGTTTTTATTTTCATCAAGAACCGGTCAGTGAAAAGTACAAAAAGATGAAGGACTCAGCTTGAAAATCTTGTCACCTTACAATCATGCAATTGTTACCTTTTAATATAAGATGTAAAGAGCACTTATAAGCCAGGAACTTCATATTTGCTTTTAATATGCCTTAATATTTCTTAGACTATGTCAATACTGCAAGCTAGGGGCATGATGCCCCTGCTTCCATATATATTACTCTCACTGGCTTACTGAGAGCTGGCACTAGGTTAGCCACCTGTCTGAATTTAATCCAGACAGTCTATTTTTTGGATCATGTGTCCAGATGCTATTTAGCATTACCAGGTGCCTGGTTTTCAACCAGAAAGTCTGGTCAAAAAGAGGATGGGCAACCCCAAAGGCATGGGCGGTGGGTAATGTAGGCAAGGGAAGGCATTGTCTTCCCAAAACTTCCTACACTGCCCACCTCTATGGGACTGGTTGGGGCCACTCTATGCAGCAGCCTGGTGGCCAAGGAAGGCTGGGGCCACATCATGTGACTCCACAGTGGCCCAGGAAGGCTGGGGCCATGCCAGGTAGAAGCCCAGCTCCCCTGCAGCCAGGGAAGGCTGGGTCCTGTGTCGTACAACAGCCCTGGCCTTTAGCTGGGGTTGGGCGGGGCTTGGCTGGGAGGGAAGGTTGTGAAGAGGCATGGTCTTGGGGTAAAGGGTGTGGCTTCGGCTACCTTCCCCAGCTGGGCCTTCACCCACCACCCATGCCCAAATAGCACTCCAACCAAACATCTGGTTATTGTGGGGCAGGAGGAGATGTTGGGTCATTAACCTGCTCCAGCCACTGCTCAGCCAGAGCTGCCTCTACCTTCAGGAAGGCTCTTTGAGGGAAGCAGGGGATAGGAAGGAAGGGAAAGGAGGAAGTGACTGGGGCAGGGTCCAAGGAAAGAGATGGAGAAGGCGGTGAGGCTTCAAGGGAAGATATGGAGCAGAGGAAGGGCCAGGGGTGAGGGGAAAGAAGTGAAGTAGGAGCCAGGTGCCATCCATGCCCCTCTGCCATGTATACTGGCCAAACTGGACAGCCTCTATGACAAAGGATAAATAGACACAAATCAGATATCAGAAATGGTAACACATAGAAACCTGTAGTGGAATATTTTAATCTGCCTGGGCTCTCGTTAATGGATTTAAAATTAGCCATACTTCTACAAAGGAATTTTCCCACCAGTTACAGAATGAGAGAGAGAGAGTGCAGAATTGCCATTCATCTGCAGATTTGACACTGTTTCCCTGGGCTTGAACAAAGACATTAATTGGGCATTGAATTATAAAGCCAGTCTTCCCTGCATTTAACACCACATTTTTACATCAGAAGCTAAGTATGGGACACTCTCAGCCCACGCAATTGGCCCCATTAGCACCAGTCCTACAATTGACAAGTACCTTTTCTCTCTTCTTTTTCTGTTATTAAGTCTGGGTTTGTGTTATTCCTCTCTAGCTCATCTGATGAAGTGGATTTTGCTCACAAAAGCCCATGATCCTATATATATATATATATATATAGTCTCTAAGGTGCCACAGGACTACTCATTTTTTTTAAAGTTACGGACTAACATGGCTACCCTTCTGTTATTGTTTTTAGTTTTGGTGAAAATTGCATTTAAAAAAAATTGATTGTGTGGCACTGGGGACCGATGTAAACTACTACAGACATGAAGAAGGGAGAAGGACACAAACAGATAAGTTCGAGAACCACTGGTATAGACTTAGCCTTAGTTACTTATATATCATAACCTCACATAAAAACATTTATGAGGAAATAAATATCATTTTTATAGCTCTATATTAAAAAACTTCTTTTAGATTGCTGGTTCCAGCCCCTTGAAACTTAAACACGTGCATATGGGTCTCCATGCATTTCTGTGCATTGCAGACTGCCACTAAAATCTGCTTCAGCAGGATGTGATGTTCTTTGCTGGATCCCAGCCCATGACAGCATTATTTCTAGTACCTTGTTCCTGTGGCTGGGCAGCAAGCAGCTAAATCAAGGCCACTTTTTGAGATACACCCACATGCATATGAGGTGTAACTGTGGGAAGGCTTCCAGGGAACCGGTTATGGCTCCCCGATGCTGGGGTTGGGGCCATATTCTATAAGCTAGGAGCCACAACAGGGAGTAGTGTAGGAGGTGCCTATACCAGCTCTGTGCCAGAATGTCTCCCCCACATTGGAGAAATCCCTAGTTAGAAAGATCCAGCTGCTTGGCTGCTCAGTCACTGGTCCTTTGATGCTTCTGGTTTTTTTTTTAAATGCTGTTTCCAAAATACAAACAAAAATTATGAATATATCAAAATATCAGATTTCTGACATTATTTGGACTGTACATTTCTCTAATAATTACCTGATAAGTTATTCCAGGCTCTAGGATAACATAATTAGTATTAACAATAAGGAGTCCCCTGGAACCTTAAAGATTAACAGATTTATTTGGGCATAAGCTTTTGCATCAAAACCACTTCATCAAATGCATAATTAGTATTTAGATTCTGATTCTAGTCTCATACTTCTCTGCCATGAACTAAAAGCAAAATGATTAAGGTCTAAGTTGGTATGTAGCACCTGGCAAGAGTCTTATGAAACCTTTGGCCATTCTGAGAGATTTGGAAAATCCCACATACATATGTATTTCATAAGATTTATTGTCTAAACTTCTGGGAGACCTGAATGATATACAGAATATTATTGATGGTTTCTCTGTAAGTGTTAGTAAAGTGTATATTCAAACATCTATGTTTGAAAGGGTATAATGGTGTCCTTGGATTTGCTTGTGGAAACAGCCTCTCAACTTTATAGAATTAGGGTGTTTTTAAAAATGACAAAGGAATGATTAAGAAACTGTACTATTCATTTACTGCCAAAATACGGGTTCAGGTTTTGGCAGTATTTCTCTTTACTTAGCATAGCTTAAAGGTGTGGTCAGTAGTCTACTTCCATGTCTCATGGGATTAAAAAATAAGACTAGAGATGCTGTTGTCCATGTTGCTGATATTCTGGAAACCTGTATTTAAAATAGTCCATATAGTTTAATTTGGAGTGGAGATTTTCCTCTTTGCTTCATTTCTCTAAAATTAAAACGTGGACAATACTTTGCTAGTAAACTTATTTATTAGGGGAGTTCTGTCAACCAGAAAGAGACACTGTCATTTTCCACTATTGCAAGCAATATCTCCATAAGGTATTGTTGTTGGACATTTTGTTTATTCATAAAACTACTGCTTTGTGGGCCAGAAGAGCATGTCCAGAATCTTCTTATATTCCTTCAACTTCCAAAGGCTCCAATTAGGGAGGACTGGAAGGGGGGGGGGGGCCTGAAGCCTCTTGTACTGGGAAGCTGCTTGCTCTTCTTCCCTTTCCCCTTCCCCTCACTATCAGAGAGTAAGGGGAAAGCACACAACTTGTGTGCATGCCTCTGACTTCTTAAGCTTCTCATCCCATTCCATTCTCCTTGCTGAGTTGGTCCTAATTTTCCCCACAGACTCCCAACCCCAGTTCTAGTCTTCCCCTCCAGGTCCCATTCTCCTTGCCCAGCAACTTACAGTTCTCCCTGGATCTTTGTCCAGTCTGTCTCTCCCCGTCCAGCATCCATCACCCTCCCCACCATGCCCATTTTCTTCATAATTGAACACAGTCCCAGAGCCCATCTCTCCCCTTGGATTCTTCATCTAATTTCAATGTCTCCCTCATCATGCTTCTTGTCTCAGTCTCCTTGCACAACTGTTCTCAGTCAACCCTATGGCTCCTCATCCACTTTCAGTCTCCAATCCCCACCCACATGTTTCTAGTCCCTATCTCTTCTCTACCACTTCCCTCTCGGGTTCCCAGTCTTCTTGCCCAGCTTATTCTAGTCTCCTTCTCCAGCTCCAGCTTCTCCTTCTCCAGAATATGTATAAACTGATTTTTCAAGAGCTTATAACTTGGCCAGGTTTGGATGGGTTTTCACAGGTATAGTAAAAGCCAAATACTCTGACACAAAGGCCAGCCTGCTGCCAAATTTGAAGTCCCTACTCCAAATCATGGGGGCTCTTGAGATTGTAAAGAGAAGGATACCAGAATTCTTTAACATGGACAAAACAACATACTTTCCGTTAGCTTTGGTCTCAGAAAAGGCTGAAACATTTTGGATTCGATGTTCAAAAAGATTTAGCCTATAGCAGAAAGCCACCATGGAAAATTTCAGCCAAAATGGTTAAAGATTGGTAACATTTTCAGGGTCTTATAAAGGGACGTGTTGGACAACTGTATTAATAGATAATGTTTCCAGCACCACCTATAATAAAAGATTTACCTAATAGCTCAATTACAGAAGAAACTCTCAGTAGCTTTTTTCTTGAGACATTTGGAATTCATGTCATTGCAGCCACTACTACATTCTTTTAATGGGTTCAGAACTGGACATGCACCACCCATGCTGGCTGCACACTGCCAACCAGTGCAGAAGGTGATGGATCCATGTAATGCTAGAGATACCGGATATCAGAGATCTGATTATGATTGCTCCTCTTGCAGCACTGTAAGGAGAGATCCTCTTGCCCAGAGATGAGATGAGTTCTTCTCCCCAAGAAGCTCACTGATTGCATAGCTATCAAGATGAATAGTATTTGTGGAGAAAAACAACAGGAGCTAAGCTAAGCTGTATGCCAGAAAAAAAAATATGTGCCAGTACTCTCAAAAATGGATGTAGATTGTTATTTAAAAGACCGGAGCAGGGCCAATCCAATGTATTATTAGAGAGTTCAGCTATAGAGTATATATTGCCCAAGGAAATCATGTCTCCCTCAAAATAAATTCATCATGTTATAATAAAGGAGGATGAATATCAGAATTCCAGCACAGCAAAACGATGTTTATCACCCAGATACCCTCTTATTTTAGAAGGGAATTAAACATAATATTGGAAGATAAGTCAGACTGAATGAAACAGTCTATAACATTTTCAAGTTCTTTAGCTGGAAAACCACACAGATATTGGTTAATTATTTGAAAGCACAAAGGAATCTTATTTTTAACAGGACACAGTAGTAGTAATTTTAAGTAGTTGTAAATCTGTACCTGATAAAGATACATTGTTATTTAATATTTGCAACATAATCATATCCTCCTGATGGAAAAACATTCAAAAAATGCATTATACATTACTCTGATGAAAAGAAGCTGCATTAAATTTATGACAAAATTAATAAAGGCCTAAACAGACTTGTATGTACTGACCACTGAATCCAAAGACTTTAATAAAGTGAAACCCATTAATTTTGCCTTTTAATATATTTCTCCTCATTAAAGAAATTAACCTTTATATTGTCACAAGCAATGAAAAGTAAAACGTGACAGAAGTTAGTTATAAAATAAAGCTGGAAGAGTTATGGTAATCCAAAAAATAACAACTAGGAAATTGCTTGATTTTTATCATTGCTGAGCTCACTCTGTGAAAAATGCAACAAGTTCATGTTCATACAGGGATATCACAGCCAGAGACTTTCCAGATGTTTTTCTGGCTACAGTCAAAATATGGAGAGAACTTGTTTGCTGTGTTGCTTAACTATTATTATTATTATACACACTTACAAGACACCAGTCAGCATAATAGCTACACATGCTTTCCAAAATTTAGATCAAGAGATCACAACATTATATAAAAAGTAGAGAAGGTGCACACAGTATCCCTGTCCCAGTGATCAACATGATCTCAGGGTCAAAGGATGTCCAGCAGCTTCATTATGTCTAATAAAAAGCCTAAGGAAATGGCTTTTACATCATGCTCTGAAGGCCTGATCCAATGCCATATGAAGTCAATGGAAGGATTCCCATTGACTTAGTCATTGTATCAGTCCCAAGAAGCTGACAGGCTTGGACCTAGATAGATTTCCAGTAAGAGTAAATTACAAAGTCAGGGCTAGGCCCGCTAACCTGAGAGAGGGGCAAAAGGCGCAATTCAAAAGGGCCCAGAGATCCTGGCCACCGCTGTCACTGCTATTGTGGCAGTGGCAGTGCCCAGAACCCTGGGCCCTTTAAATTGCTGCTGGAGGGCTGTGAGGTGTGTTCCAAATGGCTCTGAGGACTGGAGAGGGGGCTGGTCATGGTCCGGTCAGCACTGAGGGCTGGCTATCCCAACCTGCCCCTTCAGGGAGTGCAGAGCCACCCCAAACATATCTTGCCCAGGGGTCTGCTGGGGCTGTCGACTTCTCTGGTCAGGGCTTTCCATCAAGAGCACCTTACCCCTTCCTAAGACCCTGCAAGTACCACCCGGGGGACTGAGAGTCTGAAGTGTGGTACTTAACTGAAAGAGTAAGATTCTGCTCTCGTTATACCATGCAACCATATTTAAGTCCTGGGTTGCATTACTGTGACTGAGGGCACAAATGGACCTACAGTGCCTAGGTGCTAATAAAAGTCATATTAGCACAATTGAAATCTGAAGAAATTAAGGATTAGGGACTCTCCCCTATTCTACAGCTCAATATCCAGAAAATAATTCCAAATATTGCAATAAGCTTATCTGTATTTACTGTCTTGCATGCAGTTTAAGAATTGTTTATATGACTAAATATAAGTAAGTAGCCTGAAATGTGACATTAAAAAATGTGAAGTGAAAGTACTAAAATAATATCCTCTGACAAGTTATGAATAAGTACTCTATATGTGAGACCACATTCAAATACTCATGGGTATAGGCTTCCTTTGATGTGTTTCTCTTCCTAATGCTGACAATCATTTATTTATGCACTGAGAAGAGTCTACAGGGGAAGGACCATCTTATGACTAAAAATCACAAGACTTATGTCAAAAGAGCTGAGTTCTATTTCAGGCTCTGACAATGATTCACTGAGTTGCTTTACACAAGTCACTTAGCGTCGTTATGTTTAATTCCTCCATTGGTATGACTGAGATAATACTACTTCCTTACCCTGTAGTTGTGCTTTCAGGATCAAAGTAGTAATCTCTGTAAGGTGTTCACAGGGCATTATATCAGTGCAACCTACCATTATTATTAGTTCCCCTCATTCCCATAATTTTTTTTCTTTATCGTTCATTTCTAGCATACTATATATTGCTAATGTGTTATATAGTCTCAGAATACATCTCTGAGATGCCACTGCTGATAACCCTCTCATCCCTAGAGGTGCCTACTTTAGTTCAGGACTGAGGCCCAGGCTATGTCTACACTACAATGATCTATCGGAAAAAGGTATGCAATTTGCGTACCTTTTTCCGATAGTTTTTTGGGAAGAGGCTTTTCCGAAATTTGGGCTGTCTACACTGGGTCAAATTTTGGAAAAGCCTCTTCTTTCAGAAGAGCCCTTCCTCCTCATGGGAGGAGGAAGACAGGGCTTCTGAAAGAGTATGTCTGCTCTTCCACAAAAAAAAGCAGAAGAGAAGACATGTTCCCTGGACATGGCGGCATTTTTCTGAGATACCAGAGGTATCCCAGAAAAATCCCATAGTGTAGACATAGCCCCACTGTTTGATCAGCAGGAAGTGTTTTTTGTGGCTGCTCTCCAAGTTTTACCTGTTCTATGGTAAGAGAAGTCCAGTTACAACTGTGATAATAACAATACAGTTTTCAACTATCTGGAAATTCTCCTCCCCACAAATGGGGAGGTCAAACAAACATTTTGACTTAAAAAAAAAATAAAGGAAATTCTGAATCCAAAATTCATTTTAAACAAACAAAAAAACCCACCCAAAATGTTTCATTTTAAAATGAAACAAAGCACTTCAAGTTTTTTCTAAATTTTGGAGTGAGGATTTTTTCATTTGAAACCATCACAAATTTGTGAAGTGTGTCAGTGTTGATGAAGCTGCATTTTTGACAACAAACAAAACAAAGCAGCAGCTTTGGACAACAAATTTTGCCCATCTCTAAAATTTGCCCAGAGATGCTATTCTGGCACCTTTTCTAATCATAATATTAACTTAAAATTTAAAATAAAATACATGAAATCCTTTCCCCAGGCAAGTTTTGCCATGGACTTCAATGAGGCCAGGATTTCATTCATTGTCTTCTATTTCCTCTGCAACCTATATTGATTAATAAGATCTTATTCTGCCCTTTGAATTAAAACCCCTGATACAATTTCACTTGAAATGGCCTTTATCCACAGCTCCACACTTCACACTACTCTGTAAAAGGTATATTTCCTGAATGATGCAATGTTTGCTCCCTTTGATAGCCTGCCAGGTTTGCTGACTACTGTGTGTGTGAACTGAAGAGGAGGCGATTCATGATCCTGTTTCCTCCTCACCCATTTTGGGCTAATTTTCACTTACCTACTAGAAATGACTCCCTTGTGGTTCGGCTTCTTGTGACTGGAGTCTCGGGGTAATGGGGGCTGTGGGGACACACTGAGGTTGCTCAATCAGGGCAAACTGCAAAGAATGGGGCAGACAATCCTCCATACTGGTGTTTATTCCAATGCTTAGCTCCACCAAGGCAGCAACAAAGCAGATTCTACAATGGCTTACTCATTACCCTGAAGCAAAAAACTCAGTTCCCTTAAAGCAATCCAGCCTTGGGCTTTCTCTTACACAGGTAAGACAAATATGATGGGGATTATATCTTGTTCTTGGTTTTCATATGAGAAGTTCTACCAATCCCAAACGTTCAGACAAGAATATTCCAGATCTTACCTAAATACTCGCTTACAGACAATTCCTATAACTCTTAGGTCAGTTTCATGGTAGAGATGGTGGGCTTGAGAATTGCATGGAGTTCTTTCAGAATTAATCTATCTATTATGCATTTGAGAGAGTTTGTCTGTCTTTCTGGCTGTTTGTTCAAGAACTGGTCCTAAACAGTAAGAGCTAGGACCTCCAAATGCCATACAGCTTCCTCTAATCATAACTTAAAGCATGGTAAAGGTATGGTTGTACCAGGAAAATGGGATGTGCCTGGAATGGATTGCGTCTAAGAAAAGAGAAGCACCAGGCAGGTGAAAGGGGCTGACTAGGGGCCTGCATTCCTCGTCTGGGACTGCCAGGTGCCCTCGGGCAAGGGGAGGCTGACACACCACAAATTTGTATGGGAACATTGCTGGTTCTTCCCCTTTGTACAATTTTCTGCATTCCTCACTCTGGGTGGGGAGAGCTGGGGGCAAATGAACCTGCACCTGTCCCAGCCGGGGAACATACACCCCTCCCCTGGCTGTGCCCACTGGAGCTACAGTGACTATGTAAAGGTGCTTCTCACCTATTCCCAAACTGCTGTGATAAGAGAGGGTTGGGATACTCCTCGCTCCCTGGGACAACCTGCATATTGAACCCCTCATCCTCAGTCCCACCCCAGAGAAATGATTCAAGTGAAGCATGTACATTTTCATTTTATTAAAAAGAATTGAGTTAAGGACTCAAGCAACACTGGGTAAATCTTCCAGCAGGTTATAGTCCAATGTTCATATTCAATACCAGGGCGATCCAGAATGGCACTGCAAACTCAGTCTTATGACTCAGACTTCCCCTGAGGAAGATTAAGCAGATCTGAAGTAAAAAGAATCAGGTCCCCGAAGCCCTTTATACATTGTCTGGGCAGCCTCTTGGCAATATGCAGTCCTTGGGTGAAGAATAGTGGTGTTGTAGTAGACTTGCCCATTTGCTATGCGAATAACTGTTTGTATTCATTAGTATACGATAATTATTCATTAAGCAGTTTATAAACAGTTTACGACAAACTTTAAAGAGAAATACAGAGAATGACATTATTGCCCAAGTTTCATTCAAATGTTAATATTTCCTTTTGATCTGTGAATTAACAGAATACAGTGATAGACAGTAAACATCTGTTTACAAGGTTAACATCTTTATAATTAGTATTATCTCTAATTCTCTAACAATACAATTTTGCATTTCAAAGCTCTTGTCCATTTAACACATCCATGTTAGCTGTTTACATGGAATATCTCTAATTACCATTTATATACTTCTCCAATATATCTTTAAAGTCAAATGTGGGTCATTTAGTCCATAAGTTGCTTAACCCCTTTTGCCCATATGTGTTACCCCAGCATGCCAATTTTCTGGTAGGGAAAGCTATTTGTACTCTGTGCTTCTTTACACAACCACCAAGAATAAATGATTAGTTAATAGCAAAAAAAAAATCTGTGAGATTTATTTAATCTAATCCATTAGCTAGCTAATGGGTGGAGCAGAGCAGCTGTATCAGAGCAGACAACATTGCAGAACAATAGAAATCAGAAAGTGAAGAACACTAGCGTACAAAGGTAAGATTGGAGGAGGAATTTAGATAAATAGAATAGTGTTACTGGAACTGGTATTTGTCCAGGATACAGATTTAACACACTTATTCTTAAAGAAAAGTGCCATGTAGTTTTTAATGAACAGAGTGATTAGGACCTGAGGTTTACTTGTCTTCTGAAAAAAACCAAAACAAAACTGCACCTTTAGCAGCATAGCTGCTAGCAGCATGCCAAGCCAGTGGTTCTGAAATGACTTAGAGGAATGAGTATCATCTATTGAATCATCTCTTCAGCTGGCACCTACTTTTACCTTAGAGGTTGAGGATTGGCCCAAACTGACCCTGCTTAGCATTTGTAACGTTATTATATCATAGCACAAGGTGGTGTGGTTATTAAGTAGTTCAAGATATTTCAACAAAAATGGTTTTTCCAAATATGTGAAGGAGAAATTATGTTTTAGAACTCCCTCTAAGAATGAACGATGAATTATTCACAAAAGATAAGGAAAAATAAGTCATTATTGTACTGGTCTTAAAAAATGAAGAAGATGAAGATTGACTTATTTCAGGAATCAGATTACCAAGGGCATAAAAAGAGGGATTAGGAACAGAGCAGATAAAATATGAAGAGGTTATTAAAAGATTACAGACTTTAGAAACTGACATAATAGAACAAAGTCTACTCAACCCATTGACACAGTCTTCTAAAGAAAACTAGAAAAATTTTAGGAAATTAACTTGCTGAAAAGATTTCCCAAGAGCACAGAGTATGCCATTATTAAAAAAAAAATCTAAGGAAATACCAACCAATTATAAATCCAACAAACTAAAAAACTTTGCATCCCTAAAATGGAAAGTTTTTTAAATAATCTTGAGGGTCCAAAAAAAAAAAAAAGTTCAGGGTACTGCAATGAATGAGAAATCCCTACTTTATACTAAATATATATATATAAATGTGCATTTGTCTGTCAGTCTATCTGTCCGGGAGTCCATTTGTTCAAGAACTCCTCCAAAAATGAAAGAGTTAAGACCACCAAAATTGTCATGCAGCTACTTCTTATCCTAACAAAGTAAATTTAGGGTTTGGTTGTACCAGGAAAATGGGATGTGCTTAGAATCTGATTGTTTTTCCATAATATGGAAAGGGAGGAGGTGGAAAGTAGGGGCAGTCATACTGCAGAGTGACCACAGGGAGACTCAGACCCTTAGCTCATAGGGCAGACGTAGCCTTAAGCACCAGGCTATCTGCGATGCTTATGTGTACTGCCTCTAGAATATGAGAAATAGATCTGGAAGCACATCACATACAGCTGTTGCTAGAGAATACAAAGAAAGTCTATTTCTGCTGACTATTGTTTGTGTCGTTTCCCATCTGGGGTGCATACCCAGGAAATCCTCACTTATCTTCAGGTCAAAGAGCATTAATGGACTGCACTGTAGCATCTTTTATGAAAAATGATCAGGGTCCATTTTTTCTACAGAACAGAATACTATTTCATTTGGAAATGAGCCAAATAATAATAATAAAAAAAATGTGGATCTTTAAAGTAAGTGGAAGACGAGAGCCAAGAATAATTAAAGAACAAGAGAAGAAAACGGGGAATCTGAAAATCTATCGAAATAAAAAAAGCAGATATAAAACTCAATTAATTCCCTGGAGCAGGGTATTGGGCTCATTTAATTTGATACATTATTAGAATGAAATTCTCATTACTCACACAGATCCCTGCTACTCTCCTTATTACTGCAGTGAGGTAGAGGCTTGGGAAGTGAAACCAACCCCTCAACCCAGGTTTAGGATTCAGGTCTGAGGTATAGACTCTCCATGGCCACTACTACGGCCTGTGGATTGGAACATTGTAGACCAGTCCATCTGCAAAACTAGTATTAAGGTTCTAGAGCCACACAGATCAGGTATGCTGATGCCCCTCCCCTCAGCCTTCCTTCCATTATGTGCTATGCAGGCTTGCCCAGAGATCCTGCATGATGGGGATATATAGTTCTCTCTCCCAAGTTCTATGGTGGAGAAATGCTTAAATTATGTAGAGAGCCAGGCATTTTTCCTAGTGATCAGAACCCTGGCTCGGCAAAACATTTTAGCACATGATTAACTTTAAGGGATTTAAGTGTGTGTCTAAATATGGTGCTGAGGAAGGATGGACATAAATTCATGATTAATGTCATGCTTGAGGCCCAGATTCAGAAAAGCGTAATTGTTCTGGAACACAATTTAAACACACATGTAATTCATTCTGAATCAGGAAAGCACTTGAGAACATGCGAAATGCTGCACTGAATCAGTGCCTTAAACATATGCATAACTTTAAGTACACTGAGTTCCACTGAAGTCAATGGCACTACTCATATGCTCAAGCTTAAACAAGTACTTAAGTGATTTGATGGATCAAGTCCTATGACAGCAATTTCAAGTCCTTTCCCTCTTATTCAACCTTCTTTCTCCTCACCAGACGATTGACAAATGAGCTAATATATAATATAGAACAAATATTCTGCCTATTGAACCTCAGGGCAATAAATAAAATAAAAAATATCTCTGGACAAAGCAACATCATTTTACAATGAATTATACATTTTTAGGGTTCTTTAAAATGTTTATTTATTATAGTCTGAAAAGAATGTTTGACACACTGTCAGTCTGTATTATCTACTACCATAAAGTCTCACTGTATTTTACATTCTAAACATAGGCTAGGTCTACACTATAGCCTTTTTTCGGAAAAAGCTACGCAAATTGTGCTCCGCAATTTTACGTAGCTTTTTCCAATTGCTTTTCCGGAAGAGGCTTTTCTGCCATTTGGCCTTATCTAGACTGGGCCAAATGATGGAAAAGCCTCCTCTTTTGGAGGCGCCCTTATTCCTCATAGAACGAGATATACAGGGCTTCCCGAATGAGTGTGTTTGCTCTTTTGCAAAAAAAAGCAGAAGAGCAAATGCTTTCCCTGGATGCGGCGGAGCTTTTCTCGGATACCTCTGGTATCCCGGAAAACCCATGAAGTCTAGACGTACCCATACTGGAAAACAAAGAAAGAAACAGATGTGAACTGTATCTCTGATAAGCTCCTATTAACATTAGTTCCTTTGGCAACAGCTCTCTTGTTTTTAAGTGAAACTTCTTTTTGGCATTATGATAGCAAAATAGCATGAAATAATAATGAAGCATCCTAGACTTCCAAATACAAGACATAGAGATAGGGGGAGGAAGCATAGTTCTGTTTAAATCCTCCATGGCTTGTGATTTAAGTGTGTTCTAATAATAAATACAAATGATAAAAAATAAGCTTGACTCATTTGCTACATTCTTATGTTTTTCCAGGACAGTGTATACCTTATAGGCTAAAACCCAAAGCTTTTATCATTTTAAAGCTCCTACCGTGGGACTTCAATGGGCTCTGTGTGGGTATAGAGATTGGCCTGAATAGAGTATTTTCATGGATCGGGTCCTAATTGCTCAGCCACTAGCTAACACATCATTTTTGGAACTGTCGCTTCTGAAAAGCTGAGCACACAGAAATGATAATGCAGGCCAATGAGCCACTGGCAGAAGGAACCCCTCTTGCTTCCCCCCACCCTGAAACAACCCATCAGCCCCTCCACCCCTATATACATTTACCCATGGGTCAGTGAGTTTTCCTTTGGTTTCACAGGTGTACCCATAGCATTTTTACTCTTTTTTTCTCCTCATTCATTCGCACTCTCCCCCTTTTCTTTAAGAACTATAAAATACTCTTCCAGGAAAAGGGCACATCTACTGCCAGCACTGACACTTATCTACTTTAGATGTTGACAAATTTAACATAAGTGGGGCCCCATATTTTATAAAATTGCCTGACATCATCACTTTGAAGGGTTGAAAGGCTCCACTAAGAAGAACTAGCTCCAAAATAATTGAACATTTGTGCAATATGCTAGAACCAGGGTTGCCAAATAATTTTTTTTTTACAAGCAGGACATAAACGGCAGCCAAAATCCAATGTAAAACAAAATCCTCAATTAATCAGAACCTGGAGTGATTTTCTTTTCAATTTACTATGCAAAAACATTAATAACTTTTGTTTTCCTCATACTCAGGCACAGGTTCTAAACCATATTCAAGCACAACCCGTAGGAGTAACCTCCAGACTATATGGAAAAATGGAAAAACTATTTTTTTGTTGTAACTGAGTCACACTAGGTAAAGACTGAGAAAAAAATTGCCTGGGAGTGGCAGCAAGGAGAAATACCCGCCAGTGTGGAACATAGGGAAAATAATACGTGGAACACAGTACTACGCAACTTTAGTAGGGATGGCAGAGTATAGTCATAGGATAGCTAGTTAGGATGGAGTTAATGGTTGAAGTACAGTGTGTCTACTTGAATTGTGTTGCTGTTGGTGTGATTTACACAGCACAATCCAGAAAGTGTGCTTGGCTCCTTATATACAAATAAAGGATCCAATCCTGCAAGTTGCTGCATGGCCTCAATTCCCGTTGGAGACAGAAGCATTCACAGCATCATGGTCAACGTTACACTACAACAAGGAATGATAATAAACAAAGGAATGGGAAGGAGGTGTGGGAAGGACTGGGGCTATGTCTAGACTGCAAGCTTCTTTCGGAAGAAGCTTTTCCGGAAGAGATCTTCAAATGAGAGCCTCTACAGAGCAAAAGCACATCGAAAAAGCGATCTGCTTTTTCGAAGGATAGCATCCACATTGATTGGACGCTATCACGCATACGAGGCCACCAGGAACCAGTTCAGGCAGGGCATTAGGTCAGCAGTTGCTTCTGGGTGCTGTTGCCTAAGGCTAGCTGAGAGACATGCTTAAAGGGACCCCCCCTGGACAGCCGTTTCTCTGCTTCTGCTGTTTATTTACCTACCTCTCCAAGGGACAGCAAAGCTTTAGCAGTGTGTGCTCTGGTTGCCCAGCTTTTGGACGCCACAGCATTCTTCTTGCCATGGAGCCGGAGCTGCCCCTGGGCATGTGATGGCCCCACATTGCCATGTTGCAGCTTCTGCAGCAGTTTCTGCAGTCTGCCTTAATGGCCCTCCATGAGCTTGACACCAAGCTCATCCTTGAGACCCTCTCCTTGTCTGCAGGAGCAAGGCCCTTGCAACTGCACCCCACAGTGGAGAGATGGTTTTGGAGGCTGGACACCAGTTCCGACTGGTGGGACTGGCTGGTTATGGAGCGGTGGGATGACCGGCCATGGCTGCAAAACTTCCACCTGTGCAAGGCCACCTTTATGGAGCTGTGTGCCTAGCTTGCCTCCTGCCCTCCAACAACGGGATCGCCATTGCTGTGTGAAAGCTCACCACCCCAGACAGCTATCTGTCTGTGGGCAACCAGTTCGGCGTGGGGAAGTCCACTGTTGGGGCCCTCCTCATGGAGGTAAGACACGCTTGAGCAGCAGTCCCTGCAAGGGGGCGGGAGTCCTGGAAAGGGGGACCCTAGGGAAAGGGGAGGTTGGGGTGCTGGGGTGGGCTGGGGAAGGGGGGAAGCCCCATCCCTGTGGGGTTATGCTCTCCTGCCCTCTCACAGCCCTGCTGCTGGAGGGGTGGCCTCATAGGGGCTGGCTTCTGGGATGTTTGTGGGGGGAAGGGAGTAGGCACTCCCTCTCATTCTCATTCTCTGTTTTGTGTGTTTCTTTGTCTCCTGCAAGTAGTGAGGGCCATCAACCCCATCCTGCTGCACAGCGTCATCCATCTGGGAGACATGGACCTGATCATCGTAGGATTTGCCACCCTGGCATTCCCCAACTGTGGGGGAGCGACTGATGGAACCCACAACCCAACAACCGAGAACAGTTTACTGACATTTTCATCGTGTGGTCGTGCAGGGCACATGACGCCTGCATTTTCAGAAACTCCAGCCTCTACTAGAAGCTGGAGGCTGGCACATTCTTCCCCCGCGGTGACTGTCAGGTTGAAGACGTGAAGATGCCACTGTGCATTCTGGGGGATACAGCCTATCCCCTCATTCCGTGGTTATGAAGTCATCTGGACCCAGCAGGGACCAATTCAATGCCCACCTCAGCCAGGCATGCATCCAAGTCGAATGCACCTTCAGGTACCTGAAGTCTCGGTTCAGGTGCCTCCTGACCCACCTTGATGTGAGGGAGCACAACATCCCCAAGGTCATCTCGGCCTGTTGTCTTTTCTACAACATTGTGGAGAGGAAGGGGGAGGCAGAGGCAGGCTGGGAGGGAAGGGCCTTCAAGCAGCCACGTACAGCTGCCATCTGGCAGGCCCACCTGGATGTGGGGGAGCACAACATCCCCAAGGTGGTATCCATGTGTTGTGTCCTCCACAACATTGTGGAGAGGAAGGGGGAGGCCTTCTTACCAGGATGGGGGGCAGAGTCTGGCCAGGAAGGCAGGGCCTTCGATCAGTCATAGACAGCTGCCATCTGGCAGGCCCATCAGGAGGGGTGTGCATCCAGGAGGCCCTGAGGGAGAGTTTCTCTCAGGGACCCCAGTAACTCTCCCCAGGGCCTCCCCACTAGGGGCCTGTGCCTTGCCCCCCTATGCCTTTTCCACGACAACCTCTCTCTTCCCCCCTTCCCTGAACTCTGAATAAACACAACAGTCTTGATTTGAATAAAACAAATTTTGTATATATATTTTTTAATAATAAATGTAACTGTGGAGGAGGGGGACTGAGAACCTGGATGGGGGAGGGAGAAGGGGGGCTGAGGGCTGGGAATGGTGCGTGGTGCGGCTGGAAGTGCCACCTCTGGTTCGGGGACCTCAGAGAGCTTGGGGTTGAGAGGGGCCTGGGACAACAGGCAGGTGGGCAGGAGAGGGGGCTGGAGCAGCGTCAGGTATGGTGGGAGGGGAGGGGAGGATCAGGGAAAGGAGCCGGGTGTGCCATCCTTTCCTGGATGGTGGCACATGTTTTCATCCTGCCGCACAAGCTGGTCCCGCATGTGGTTCTGCCACTTGGCGTCCTCCCGGACCTTCTGTGCCAGGGTTTGCTGCATGTCATGCAGGATGCCCATGTGCTCCCTCATGAGGTCCTCGTAGACTCTCCTGCACTTGCGGCTCCCCTGGGGTTGGGTGGCTCCCTCGGCTGGTGTGGATCGGCCCTCAGCGATGGCTGGTCCAGCTATAGAGAATAAAGAGGGAGAGATGGTCAGGTGTCCATGAGGCCATGCCCTCCTCTGTGAGCTGCGAGCAACAGTTCTCAGGCCACAGGACAGGGAGGTCCCAGGAGCAAGGCTATGTGTAGCCTGCACAGCAAGCTCTGCCTCACAGAGACCCTAAGGTGCCCAGGGGACCACACTTCCCTCTTCCTCACCCTGTCCCAAGGACAACCAGGCAAGGGAAGTGTCCGGTCACACTGGGATCCCCTGGGTGGGAGAGGGGCCTGGAGCAGCATGGCTTTCCATGGGGCCCACACACACACCTGTGCCTGTCAGCACTGTCAGCTGGAGTGGGTGGTGCCTCGTGCATACAGGAATGCCTGTGTGCTGTGTGCGGCACTCCTCCGTCTGTGTGGGGTCGTGCCTGTGCCCTTGTGACCAGACTTCTTCCAGTGATGGCTGGTGGTGGAAGGGCATCCCCCCCGGGGGTCAGAAGTGTGTGTGGCCTCTCCTGAGCCTGTGAGCAGGAGCCCAGGGTTGCTCCAGGGCTGCCTCGTGGGGCCGCATGGCACAGACTAGCACTGCACATGGTTCCATGTGCATGGATTGCAGCATGATGTCCAGGCCGAGTGACAATTGCACCCCATCCCCTCTGGGCCGCCTCTCCCGCCCTGTGTGTGTGACAAACTGAGAACACTCACCTGATGAGCCCTACCTGCCATCAGAGGATGCCTGTGACACATCCAGGGCCTGGGGTACGGCTCCAAGATCAGACTCACGATGCTGGCCATGTCCTCTTCTTCCTGCAGCTGCTGTTCCTCCTCCTCCTTGGCAGGGAGCTCTGAGTGGGTGACGATGGGCGTCTTGAGCCCTGAGTCCACCACCACGGGTGGGGAAAGGACTTCCCCATCCTCCAGTATTTGGTGGAGCTCCTGGAAGTAGAGGCAGTAGTGGAGCTCTGCCCCAGAGCAAGAGCTGCGCTCCCTGGCCCTGGTGTAGTCCTGGCCCAGCTTCTTCACCTTACTCCGGACCTGTTCCAATGTCCAGGGTGGGTGTCCCCTCTCGGCCAGAGCCTCGGCCATCTGGCCATATATGTCTGCATTTCTTCGCCGGGAGCTGAAATCCTGCAGGGTCTCCTCCTCCCCTCCACAGCATGAGGAGGGACAGAATCTCCGCACTGGACCAGGAGGGTGCACAGCATTTGCTGCCCCTGGCTGGGTCTTGGGAGTCCTGGTGGTTCTCCCTGTGAGGGCCAGGGGGATCTCAGGGGCTTGAGGCTGGGGCCTAGCTCAGAATTTGTATGGCAGGAAGAGACAGGGGGTCAAGTGCAGCTCTCAGGGCTGACTTCCTGCTCCAAGGCTTATCCTGGGTGCCTGCAGCTTTAAGAGCTGCCAGGAGACAGGAACTATAGAGTTCTGATTAGTTTGGATGGAGTGGCCACCGGGGCACTTGTGCTATTTCCTGAAGTCCTTTTCTTTTGAAAAAACTCCCTCTTCCGCATCCACATGCGCCTTTTTCCGAAAAAGTTTTTTCGGAAAAAGGCTTCTTCCTTGTAGAAAGAGGTTTACTGCCATTGGAAAAACCCCTCTGTTCTTTTGACTTTCTGTTGCATGAACTCAATAGCAGTGAGGATGCAATTCTTGTTTTTCTGGAAAAAAAGCTTTTTTTCCAGAAAAACGCTGCAGTGTAGATGCACCCTGGGAGGAGCTAGGTTAAGGTTTTCCTCTGGGACATTTGGGAAGGAAGTCACACATTGAGTATTGTAATAGTAAGAATTATTGGCACAATGATCAACACAGTCCCTTCTCACTTGGCAGAACTAATTCAGTGCATTTGAAGGAAAAAAAAACCACTTACTGCCCCCTAAAAAGACTTTTCTTGAAGTCTGTCTGAATCCAGATTTAAAAATATATTTTTTTCATAACCCCAGTTTGTCTGCTTTAGCTTTAAATGTGGATATTGTACTTCAAACGGTAGATACCTTTGAAGTATCCATAGACTGAAGGTAACTAAAAAAGGGCCAGTTTCTCTTGACAGTGAAGATATTCAGAAATCTTCAGGATCCTAGAGATGAGCTAAGTACTGGAATCCATTAGGATAGCAATCAAAGTGTTGGACACAACATGAGATTTTTGTCCTAATGGCTTCCTGTAATTAAATGTGAAGTTAGAGCTGTGCAAAATTTGACAGGCTTGCTTCATAAGGCTTCATGGGAGCATTTTCTTCTGTGTGTGTGTGTGTGTGTGCATGTGTGCACGCGCAGTTAATCATGCAGCTCCTAAATGACATGCTGTGTGACATAGATAGGAGCAGTTTCAGATTGATGCCTTTTTTGGACTCAGGAAACATGCACTGAATGGTGGGATTGTATCATCTTGCAGGTGTGGGATGACAAGCAGTGGCTACAGAACTTTAAGATGCAGAAAGCCATGGGAGGTCTGTTCAGGTAGGGTTGGGGGGAGGTAAGTCCCCAGCCCCACCCTCTAGCCCTGCCCCTTTCTGCTGAGACCCTGCCCTCACCACCGGGAGACAGGGCAGTGCACTGCATGCGCACACCCCCCACCAGCATGGATGGGGTTGGGGAAGGTGGGCACATGCACCGTAGTCTCCATAGTCCAGAGCACAGGGAGGTATGAGGGTGTGTGGCCATAGAGCTCAGAGAGGGTAGGCAGCATGCTTCCCCAGCCTCCCTGGCCCCGGGGCACATGGAGGGAGGAGAGCACGAGGCCCCAGCCTCCCTGAAACCTGAGAAACCTGACTTATCCGTGCAGCTGTGGCTCATGAAACGCCTACATGGGAAACCTGGACAGCAATAAGGAGTGGTTCAGGAACAGTCTGAGCAGGTGCTGACGACTGTTCAATGTATCTTTGGGAGATTAAGGCACACTGGCAATGCCATTATGGCAGCTTAGATCTCAATGAGGATAACATTCCCGTGATCATAGACACACGTTATATGTTGCAAAATCTTTGTGAAGCTAAGTGAGAAAGGCTTGCTCAGGGATGGAATGTTGAGCCAGACTGCTTGACTGCTGATTTTGAGCAGCCAGATACCAGGGATATCAGAAAGGCCGGAGGGGAAACGGCAATTTGAACCAGGGAGGCTTTGAACCACTTGGAAAAGGAGAACCAGTAATGTATCTCTCTGTGATTGATGCTGCTATGTTACATTATACATCAGGCATGGCCAACCCACAGCTCGCGAGCCTCATGCGGCTCTTCCCCCACATCAGTGTGGCTCACAAAGCCGCCCCCGAGGCTCGCGAACCTGCCCCTGCACTCCCTGAACACGGCCCATGCCTCCTGGCTCCCCTGTGTTCACTGGGCAGGGGAACCATCCGGATCCAAAATGGTGGATCCAATATGCTGGCCGTGGCCACCACTGGGAGCCTGCTGAGGCCAAAAAGCCTTCTTAAAGGGCCAATCCTTTTTTTTTCTCTATAACTTTTTGCCCCGGCTCTTTGTGCTGGATCCAGCTGGATCTTGGCTCTTCGTCCGGAACAGGTTGGCCACCCCTATTATACATCATTTTCCTAGGAAGCAATGGTGACATTTGGGGCCTTACATTTCAGTGAGCAAATGACTACACTATCTGTGTATGTATTGGTAGTGCCTAGTTTCTCAATTTGTAGGAAACAAATAAAGATGAATTACCAGTCAAAAACTTTACTTTTATTGTACAAGAAACATGCACATACGAAGATGCTTTGTGGGAAAGGAGCTGTGTAGAGGTTCAGCTATCATTCTGAAAGTTATCCAAAGGAGTGGAGTGAAGGGAAACTGGGGGCTTCTAAGGAGGAAAGGGCAAATGATTGTTTACTGAACTTTAAGGCACTGAAGTTCAAACTGCTGACTAGAGCTGTCATGATGGGCATTGTGGGACACCTCCTGGAGGTTAATTAAAGTGATAAAAGCAAAGATGGTGTCTCCACTGGCATTTTGACAAAAATTTTGCATAAAAGGCTTTATATCATTCATTGGGGTAGTTTTATTTTGTCATCAAAACAGGTCACTTTTGCTATCCAAAAACTCATTGTAGTGTGTATGCATCCACTGTTGTGTTGACAAAAGTTGACATTTGTCAATGAAGCTTTGTAGTATAGATAAGGCCTTAGTCCTTATGGATATAATCAAAACCTCTCTAAGAAACAACAAAGTCTAGTTTATAATTGGATGACTATATTCTACAGCTTGGAAGTAAGAGCTGTGAAACATTTCTTTCATGAGAATTAAAAAAAAAAAACCAACAAAAATGCAGAGTGCAAATAAACTCCATAGGCTAGATCCTCTGGTATAAATTAGCATAGCTAAAGGTTAGAAAAGCCAATATTTTATTTTTAAATGTAGTGAATTTGACATAAATGTCACTGAATGAAAATAAATATCAACGTAGGGGGTCCTTTTTATAACCACTTTTGAGTAGAACAGAACTTTTACACTTCACTTGACCATTTACATCTTGAACAATAGTTACATGATGAATTTGGATTAGGATTGAAATGACCAATTATTCCACCTTTACTCACTGATAGTACCTTACTCTGCTCCTGCACCATTGAAGTCAATGGGAAATTTGACACTGATGTTGATCTAACATCAGGCCATCTGATTTCAATAGAACTATGCACAATTGGATTTTTGGTATAATAAGGTGCTTGTCAAAGTGAAATATGAGGCCTGTATGCAGGGGTGTGAGTGTGAAGGGTCCAAATGCATCCTCTTTCCATGGTCCCCTAAGTTGCCCCAGCCTCCCTCCCCTATGCCCTGGCTGACCAGGGGAAGGCTGGGGCTGATTTCCTTCCCCATTCTCCAAGAGCGAGGCCAGGGGTGGGGTTGGGCCGCCGTGGCAGGAGTGGGATAGCCACCAGCCCCTCCCATGGCTCAGGCCAGGCTGCCATAGCCACAGCCTGGTCAGACAGGGACTGATTCTGCCCCAGCTCTCTGGGGCAGCTGAAGAAGCAAGCTGCTGATCTGCTTCATGATCCATAGGTTGACCACTTGCAATCGACCGGTCGACTGCAATTGACATTTTAGGCACCCCAGATATTGGATATAATTGGGCTATAACTGGGCCCTGCTGGGCGTCCCAGCATTGGGCGATTAGCACTGCTTGATAGTAGACTGTTGTTCTTTTCATTGCAAAGATGGCTGCTAGTTAGGATCCCAATATAAAGCAACAGCAGGTGAAGTGATGAAACATTTGCATTAGCTTTCCATCGCTGACCGTTTATTTTGAAACAGCTGTATATAGGCAATTTCACTGCAACTGGGCTGATTCCTTGTATTAGTATTATTTTAGTTTAAATTAGTATTTATTTTCAAAATTGGTTTTTAGGCACAATTGGAATATAACTGGAAAAGAATGGACCATTTTAAATTTAAATGAAAATTATTTAAAAATACAACCCTTTATAAAAATGGCCCATTATATACAGTTGTACCTGTTTTTATTTAAAACATATTTAAATATTGCTATGGGGAGAAAATAGCACCAGGAAATATATATATATTTTAAAAAATTATCTTTAAAAAAATTGCGGTCCACATTTACAAAAAAAAAAGCACCCCCTCCCACAGAAAATTCCTGCATACAAGCCTGGATATGAACTAGAACTGTGCCCAAAGAGACTTGGATTATGTCATTTCAACAATAATTAGATGTTTACACAAACAAACAACACAGTTTCGCTGCCTAGTATTTTCAGAGCCCCTCCCCAGCTGAGTTCCTCTTATACAGATATAGTACTCTAGTAATGTTTGTGCTTTTTATTAACTCACCTAAAATCAGTATGACAACATGGTGAGCTACAGACACAGGGCCAAATTCCCTGTTGTACTACCAATGAAGACAATCACTTTCAATTAAAGATTAATTTGCCCAGTTATTTAAGGCAGGTCAGGTCAGTTATTTAGATTGTAAACTCTTAGGGTACGTCTAGACAGCGGCACTATTTTGGGACACGTCCAGTATCCTGAAATAGCATTTTCCACATCTTAATAACAAACCCATTATTTTGAAATATATTTGAAATAATGGGCTTGCTATTCTGATGTTCCGGTAAACCTTGTTCCACAAGGGTTAAGGGTCTTGTCAGAATAGCAGTCTATTTCAAAATAAGCTGCGCAATTTGTGTAGCTCAAATTGCATAGCTTATTTCAAGCTACATGGCGCTGCACAGATGTATTCTTAGAGGCAGGGGGACATCTATTATTCTGTGTCTGCAGAGTGCATAGCATGATGGGGCCCTCTTCTTGGTTGGCCCATAGACACTGCTGTAACAAATGCAATTAACAACAGACATACAGTGTTTGTTAACCTACCCTATATGGTTGTATCCAGCCTTATTTAACCAAGTGGAAGTTGAAGGCCTCAACACATTAAGCCCCTTCTTTTTCAATTAAGAACATTAGAAAGAAGAACTCATTATTTATTAATTGTTAGCAGTTATCTAGTACTTTTCATCTTCAAATCTCTTTTAAAAATACTTAATTAATCCTCACAAGAGCCTAGTATTTAGGAGTAGGGAGGTATTATCAATATTTTTAGAATATAAGGAATCAGATAGTGTGTTTAAGTGGCTCACCTGAAGAGAGAGTCAAAATCAATGTTACTCACCTCTCTGTTTTATACATCCTCCATGGAGACATTCTTTGATATTGTAGAGCAGGTCTTCTGCATTGATGGCTGTTGTGATTGTAAATAGAAAGGAGACCTTGAAGAAACAAAAAGCAGATATATTAGCATTTCTAGAACTTCAAAATATGTACTTTTTTAACATTGCTTCATTTGTACTTTCTACCATGCCTCTATTAGCTATGACTGTTAATCTAAAATTGTTTAGTAATAAAAATTAAAAGCATGACTTCTTCTGAAAATAGAAAATAGTTGATTTTGGCAACGTATACAGAAGAAAATGGAAGAACAAATAAAGTTGTAATATTTTTGTAAGTAAATAAAATAGTGTGACTACTGTTAAAGTAGCAATTCATGAAATTCTCTTACTGCTTCTTTATTTAGATTACTATAGGCTCTATTGCAGCTTTAGAGGTATGAATGAGTATTTGGAGTTAATTCCATGAATGAGCTGAAAAGATATTAAAGTCTTATTATGAAGAAGGTTTAAAGACATGACTGAGTAATAAAGGTCTAATTCATAAAAAGTATAACAGAAATTAATACTGTATGGAGACTTTAGTACACAGGCAAAGCTTTCATTTAAACTTATTTTTTTCATGAAATGGAGTTCTAATATTGTAGTTTATCTTTGGTTTATTGGACGCTTATTAAGTTTAACAAGCTTATTCCATTTTCAGATATTCAGACTTCCATTTATATATTTTTCTTTGGTGCAGGATAATTAATACTTATAGGTGCCACTATTTTTATTTTGTACTATTAACTGTCGCTGTAAAAAGAAAGATTTACTAATGCCAAAAACCCAGAGCCAAACCAAAACATTCTCTCAATTTAGTAAACTTGCTTCTTGCAATTTTTGAAAAATGCAGCATTGAAAAATATTTTAAAAAATTGTTACTCCTGAAATAATCATATATGTTTGAAAGTATGGAAATGAAAACAAACACCCTTAACTCTGTTGTTCACTGGTATCTTGCAGAGTCAATATCAATGAACTACTACTTTAAGCAAATATATCTATGACAAGAATACTTAGAATGGAACTGGTCATCTAAAGTGCTTTGATAAGTGTAACAGCTAGGTATGGATTTTCCAAAGGTTGTTATCAATATATTGTTTTTAATGTCCACTCCCCTCTCTCTGCATTAGGTAAGGTCTTAAGTCTGTGCATGACCCATCTTCTGGTAAGGGCTTGAAAGAAGTTACCTTAAAAGAATTCACAACAACTTGCATATTTGACTATTTGTAGTCCCTGGAAGTTCAAAAAATCAAAGGAACAATTCCAAAATTAACTTATCAAACTTTACAAAATAGTCAAATGCAGGGTTTTCTTTTGGGGAGGAGTTTTTTTTAAGTACATTGAACCATTTTTGACATTTATGGAAAAAACATTTAAAAACTATTTAAAAAGTATAAAACACATTGGGCTAGATCCTTCAGCGTGGTGGTTACTTTACAGGCCCTAAATTGCCCTAATGCTAGCCATTGGAGAATAATGTATGTAACACTGACCTACTATAGCAGTCCCTAAGGCTCTCCTTTTCTTGCTTTCAGCATACAGGATAGTGGCCAGAGCTGCTTTATGCCTGGCTGATCTCTCGCTGCTGAGACTGCTGGCAACCAGTGAAAATTAGATCAGATATGAGGAAAGAACCAGTGTCAGAAAAGCTACAGGACAGGGAGATTGCAAAGCTACCATTAGGCTTTTCCTTGGCAGTACATCTGGCTCAGACTTTTCAAACATACATAGCCATCCATACACATAAATAGGTTAAGTTACAACAACCATTGATTGAAGCTGTAACACAATTAGGAGGAGCAACATGCCCAATGCCTGTCAAGTTATTATTAGTGATGCTTGACATAACCAGTCAAGGTCTGTGTCTTACATGAGAGACAGGTTACATGACAGCCAAGTGACCCTTGTTACTAGATGAAGTATACTGATAAATAAGTGTAACAAGTCCATTGACTGGTATGAAGCAAGAAACCTTAGACATGGATTCTTGAAATTATAAGGTAAATTAAAGGGATATGTATAACAAACGCACAAGCATTGACTACAGTAATGCTATGGCAACTAATTGACACGTGTAATAATGACTGTGAAGTAAATGGGTAATAAACCAATTAGAGGGAACCTTCAAAAGAAATGAGGTAAGGAAATATAGCTAAGGAAAGGGGGGTCAAACTCATTCTAAAACTGCCTATGAAAATGGGTGTTAGCATAGCACAGTATGAAAGTAGCTTGCTGGCCTAAGTGTGGTGGGAGATTCCATGTGACGACAACTCACTAATTCTTGGGTATCCCTGCAAAGGATGGTATAAGGAGTTCTAGCCCTGGATGTTTGGCATTGTGTTTCTTTTGTTTGGTATATTGAATCTGTGTATTTTTGCTTGGCTGGCTAATAAGATTATTAATTATAGAAAGAGCAGAGTGGTCCCAGCTGTGTATCTCATGAGCCTCATGCAGAAGACAGCTTCTCCATTGTAACTGATCTGGGGACTGAACCCTCACAGACCCCTATATCATAACTCTCAGGAAGTGAATAGGCTCAACACACTCACATGTATTTCAAGCGAAACTTAACTGTCCTTCAGTATATGCTTATATTTGAAAAACTCCATCCATGTCAGTTAAATTGTGATGAAATTGGAGATGGGTCACAAATGGCTTTTAACAGAATTCAAGCCACAATTTTAGCTAATTTGACTTCAATGTAGTTACTCCAGGTCAACAATTCATCTGAGAAGCTGAAAAAGTAGAAATATTTTATTATAGAGCAAGAAGAACTCTAACCTGGAGGAAAAATATGGAATAATGCCCAGATAGAGATGCAAATAAAAGGCAGAGTTAACCCAGTCATGTGCACACTAGTTATGGCCAAGGTACAAAGCCAAGCTGGTGGTTTTCCCCTATAAGAAAGGTAAAATAAGATAGGGTGTAGTCTTAAATGCAGGACAGGTAGTAGGGTGAACCACTCAAATGCCAGTTTTGCTACAAAAATTTAGGCCCTTGAAAACCACCAGCATGCAAATAATATAGACTGAGTGAGCTCGTCAAAAGGTTGTCAGTGAACAGAAACTGCATCTCCAGATGGTTTCTGATGGCATTTCTCACTGCTTGGGAGACTTAAGCTTCCTTGACTCTTTCTTCTTTCTTCTCTTATTCCTTTCTTTATGTTTCCCCCCACACCTTAGAAAAAAGGTAAGTTTCAGTCTGCTAAATTCATTATTTTCCTTTTCACAGAGAAGCACCATTTCTTTCTGCAGCTATTGCTTTTGGTCCACTGCCCTATTCTTGTAACGCTGAGTCGGCACTTCCAAAGACAGTGCTGCTTATTAATTTATGGGAATTACTGCTGCTGGCTGCACCAATTCAGAGAAGTATTAGACAGATGGGAAGAAAATGAACAGCACAGAATGGCACCACTACTTTTATTAGAGAGTAAAAAGTGGGGCTCTGTGTGTTTCCCATGGCCATTTCTCCCATAGTCCCTAATTCTGCCCCCATGCCACGGGCTCTATGTGCTCCCCACATTCATCGCTCTGCTAGTGACTCTGTGTCCCTCACATCCTATACCCCTAATACGATAGTTCGTCATTGTCCGCCCGCCCACCCTTCCCACATCATGAGCTCTGTGCAGTCCATATTTCCTTTCACCACATACTATAGGTTCTGAGTATACCCTGAATCCTTTTCCCCTTATACCACTGTCCTCCATTCTTCTCCCATACACAGGGCTCTGCATACTCTCCCCCTCCCAACTCCATTGCTCCCTTCAGCCCGCTGATAGTGTGTACTTTCTGTGTGGGTGTATTGGGGTTGGCAACTCACCACTCTGGCACCTTCTGCTGGCCATAGTGGGAATTAGTTCAGTCCAGCAATGTACTGTCCTTTAGTCGTGTCTCGCCTATTGTCACTTCTGCTCCACCTCTAGGACCCACCTTGCTCCTTTCCCCACTTGGTTCTTTCCCCCTTTCCGGGGGACTTGGCATTGCTTAGTCCAACTACTTTTCTTGGTGAAAAACTGCAGTCTCCAGTTTAGCCTCTCTCTTCAGTGGCAGGCTGCAGTTCATACATTGGCCACACCCCTCAGTGGCAAGTGGGGAAAAAGTGGGGACAGGCCAATCCATTACTCCAGGCCTTGACCCAGGTTCACTATAGCCAGCAGCCACATGCTGCCTCTCCTCCAACTCTCACCATCTGTTTCCCTGGGCCACTTCCCCATAGCTCCAGCACCTTCCTGGATCTTTGTATCAGAGCCCTCAGTCTGGCAGTCCTCTAGCTGCCCCAGTTCTTTTGGACTCAAGGGAAGAATTTGCTTACCCTGTCCTGATCAGTGCCAATTCTTCTATAGGCATCCCTGGCCCTGATTGGCTGCTCCAATAAGCCTTCTCCTGATTGGATCGCTATAAGTCCTTCTCCCATTCACTGAGTTCTACACAGCCTCCCTAAGAAGGGCTGCTTTAACACTCTAACTGTGTGGGGCAGCTGCCCCACCACTGGGAAATTAGTCATTCGGGGTGTCAACATTTTAAAATTTGTTGAGTCAATGGGCTGGGCTGAGATTGGGGGCTATTATTATAATGGAAGGTATTAATGGGTGCCATCAATCAGTTCTTTGATTTGTAGAAAGAGAAATGCCAGTAAATTGAGCATAGGATCTCTTTTCACTCAAGCAATGAGGGAATACTGAAGAATAAACCAATTAAGTCAAGTCCAAAAGATATATAATACCTACTTCATTACCCCTGCCTTCATCCATAAGGCTAGGGACTAGAGCTGGCTGAAAAATTCTTCTGTCCCTGCACGTTGAAAATGTAAATGAAGAACAAGAGGAAGAGTTCTCATATCATGATGTTAGAACACCTCCTGAGAGACGTAGTCTGGCTAGGGAATCCAGACTGAATGGGGGCATGATACCCACAAACTGAAACTCCCATGTGGCCCCACAGAGACATTTCCAAATCAAATTATTGGGTTTCAGGTGTTTGGGTTTTTTTTCTTTTTGACAAAAATTCAAACTATTCAGTGGAAATCAAACACAGCAAAAAATGGTGTTCCAGAACCTCAATTTCCTGTCAAATAAGTTTTAATGGAAACATTTCAGCCAGATCTACTGGAGACATACTGTGTAAAGACTGAAACTTGCAATCTGATCAGGTTATGGAGACCTCATGTTTACATGGAAACTGTCTGAAATCCATGGAAGTGTGCATGGGCACAGGGGTATGCCCCTGGGAATCAGATTTCAGGATAAGGGCCTTGTTTTGTAGGTATGTCCTCAAGTACTTACCAGTGGACTCTTTCAACTCTGGCAACCCCTTGATTTTAGCAAGGAGAGTGTCTTCTCCAAATTTAGACGATGGGGACACAAAATAGTTTAAAGCTGCTCCAATGCAGCTGCACTGCTGTAAGCTCTCTGTGTAGTCAATTGCTCTAAACTGATGGGAGAAAGCTCTTAATTACTCCAGTCCTCACAATGGATGGCAGCTATGTTGGCAGGAGAAGCTCTCCCACTGACATACTGCTGTCCACCCCGGTGCTTAAGTCTATGCAAGCTGTGTCACTCAGGGTATGTCTAGACTGCGGAGTTTTTTCAAGATACCAGAAGTATCCTGAAAAAACTCCACCATGTCCAGAGAAGGTGTCTGCTCTTCCTTTTTTTTTTTTTTTTTTTTGCGCAAGAGCAGACACGGTCTTTCGAAAGCCCTGTCTTCCTTGTTCCATGAGGAAGAAGGGATCTTCCAAAAGAGGGGTTTTTTTCTGAAATTTGGCCCAGTGCAGATGGGCCAAATTTCGGAAAAGCCTTTTCCGACAAAAGAATTGGAAAAAGGAGCTCAATTTGTGTATCTTTTTCTGATACAAGTTCGTAGTCTAGACATAGCCTCAGAGGTTGGCTAATTCACACCCCTGAGTGACATAATTGATATAGGCTTACACTGTAGTATAGCCGTACCCTTAGAAACAGTGCAACTCTTGGAGCTAGCCATCAAACATAGCTGACTTGGTGCTTAAAGTGCTTTAACATTATGATAATACCAGCTATGAATGTTTCACCAGATTCAAATTACACACCAGAGTTTTCTGAATGGCTAAAGGGTATAGAATCATTCTAGGACAGTTATTGAAATAATACTTTATTCTTTCTTTAAAACAGGCTGTTTGATGATGGATCTGTATAACAAAGTATAGTCTTTTGAAATAATGATTTTTATTTAATTGTGAGTGTGAGGAATTGATTGTGGATGCCTCCCACAGGAGTACATTCCTCTTGGAACAATTGAAACTTTGAAAGGTTGCAGGGATTGCTGTTGTAAAGAAAGAAAAAACAGCATATTGTCAAAAGATCACCCTCTCTCACTCCTATTAGTTGGATTATTGTTTAAATCAGAAGACAGACAGACCCTCCAAAGGAACCAAACACACACAGCTCTAAGTGCTTGGAGACCCTTACTGTCTTCTTCTCCCCCACTCTCCTCTTTCTCAAAAAGACAACTCCTGTAACTCAACCATGAGCATAAAGAATTATAGTGATAACACATCTGCTAGGGATGTGTGTAGGCTCTGATTTCTGAAATTTGTGTTATGGCTTAAAAGAGTTTTGGTTTGTACTTTGGGATGAACTCGGTTCTCTAGCCCACAGCTTCATGAGTTGCCTACTACCCCAATGATAATCAAATAAGTTCAGGTAGCTCTCTGTTTCAATAATATGTTTTCGTTTCTTAGCTGAACTTTCTATACTCATAAAGTTTCCTCCTAGGTCCTATTACCTCCGAATCATCTATCCCTCCCTTTCTCTCCTCCAGTAGTCTCTTAGCTTTCTCTCCAATAAACCATGCTACTTCACCATCCCCAGAAAATTGCCATGCTGGCTGCCTGCAGACAATTTAGAAGTTTGCCTGCTCTTACACTGTGTGCTCTTAAGATAACCATATGTCTTGTTTTGGCCAGGCTAATCTCTTTTTAAAGACCTGTCCAAGTCACTCTGACTTTCCTCCCCCCACCAAAAGGAGTCATTTGTCCCATTTGCTCTCAGTGACTCAAGCAGTTGGAAAAAGCAAACTGGACAAATGTCTACTTTTGTCAAAAAAAGTGGTGTGCAATGTGGAAGGGATGAGTGGAGATGCCAGCTCCTGGGGGGGAGGGGAGGCAGACTTGAGGGGGGGAGTCAGCATTCCAGTCTGAGGGGGGCAGGGTTCCAGTGACTGGTGACATCCTCCTGAAGGATCCCCCACCCAAAGGGTTCCAGCAATAGGAGTGGAGGCGGGGGGGGGGGGGGGAGGGAGTGCAGGGTTCCAGTGACAGGCAAGAGGTCTGGGGAGGAGATCACGTGTGTGCCTGGGGGAGTCCCATTTTTACTTTGGGAAACATGGTCACTCTGTGTGCTTCACAACTACACTGCTATTTAATCTGCACACACTTTGATACAGAGAAAATCCCAGGAACTTTTGAACACATCTGCAGATAGAACACATTAGGACTGCCAGACATCACAAGGCAGCAGCAGCAGTGGCTGGGCAAGGAATCAGTATACAGGGCCCCCAATGAGACATAACTGAGCATGGCCTAGAAACCTACAAGCATGTGTTTGCTTGAATTGAGACTAGACTGAAGAGGGAACCCTTGGTATTAGATCTGAAGAACCTAGATTATCAATTTATTGTTATTGCACTGTAACTGTTAAGCCTCTGAACCTAGGATATGTGCAAATTTCCCCTTTCCTGCCAATCCTAGTAAAAAAATCACTCCATTTAATCTTGTAGTTGAATGGTTATCAGGATGTCCTAGGGCCAGAACCCTTAAGGCCCAGTTTCTGAAACATCCACAGTGTTGGTACTCCTAATACCTTCAGATGTTGGGCAGTGGACAGCTCCAATAATTTCTCTGGAATATTTAAGTGTTTCAGCTAAATATAGCTCTGTAGGCAGGATTCAACCAAACTGACAATGCAGACAGAAGTGACATTAAAATACATTAAAAATATAATAAAAGGCAGAGGAGCCTTCTTCATTGTGATATTTTAAGCTCTCCTCTTTAATATCAGTTATTTAATTGTCTCTTAAGTTGAATTTGGCCACAGAAAAATAATTACAGAGATACAGGTAGTATACATTATTAAAGGGTTATTAGTTTAAATATGCCAGCTTTAAAAAACATTAAATTTATAGACATCTTGATATACTTCCCATTTTATTTACAGAGCTGTATTGATTTTGCCTTTTCCTAAAAGGCCCTTGGAAGGCATGGTAATGGAATGCTTTTCCTTATAGATCAATCAGTGTGAATTTCATGGATTGTATAAAGTGGACAAATTTACAGACCTCAGCAAATTGTTCTGGCTGTTCATGCAGCAGTAGCAGAAGCCAACCACTTAGTACCACTTACATACTTGCTGGAAAAGCTAGCAAAGAAGTGAACAGTCAAGTATAATTTTTTTGGCAGCCAGTTACACACTCTTTAACTGCTTTAATTCTGCTGATTATACTGTATGCAGTATGTCGCTAATGAAATATGGTTATCCAGGGCTGCTGCACATATCATTCTTTTGAACAGGCAGCTTCTCAAAATTGAAGTGCAGACATAATGATTGGTATAGGTCAGGAGTCAATAGAAGGGTTAACAAATCAATTCCTTAGTCATTCTTTTGTATTTCAATTTCCTCTATAATCATGTATCATTTGTATATGTGGTCAGAAATCTTAGACTGAATTGTTCTTACAACAATTCAATCTAGGATTTCTGACCACATATACAAATACGTTAGCTGACACATTTAGCCTTTTCTTTTCCTGGTTACAAGTTGTCCAAGAGCCAGTTTCTTGTGAATGTATTAGTTATTCTTAATATTCACCAGATTAATGAACCACTTCTGTCCTTTGGATTGTTTATGAATTGCTCATTACAACTATGATTTTGACTGTTCTCTATTCATGGTGTGTGATTGGGTCACTGAAGTCACAGGGTGTCTTTTTTATCCTAATTAGAGGAGAAACTCTTTAAAAAAAATCAGTTCACTGAATGTGAATAATATATTTCCCACTACAGATTTTCATAGGAAAATCATAAAACGTTCATGATTACTAAACATTTTCACCAACAACTTATTGTTCATCTAAATACTGGCAGACATAAATAATGTCTCCACAAAAGACTGAAGAATGTACTCAACATTGGGGTGGTTGGAAATTTTCTGTAAAAAAAAATCATTAAATGGAAAATTGGATTTCAACTAAATTTTGTGTCAGAAAAGTCTGCTTTCCAAACAAAATTTTGAATTTTCACTGATAATCTGAACACCCCCAAATTGAAAACACAACAAAATTAAATAGTTGGTCAAAAATTGAGACATTTTGATTCAACAATGTTCTTGTTGAGCCTCCTGGGAGTTGTATTTCAGGAGCATCATACTTCCATTTTTCTCCATAGGTTAAATTTCTTAGCCAGATGACATCTTCCATGATCCACCAGGACAAGTGACTCCTATGATAACCCATTCTGACTCAGCAAGAGGGAAAATTGTGATGCATCATGGGAAATATAATCCAGCCAGGGAGCCTGGCCTTTATAGGAGAATCGGGACCATAAGGTACCTGAACTATAACCCCCAGGAGAAATTGCAGCATTATTTCCTAATAGAAATTTTTGGTTTTCAGATGGTATTTTTCAATTTTTGATTTTTCACCAAAAAATTAAAAATTTTCATGGTAAAAACCCCTCATTTGCTGATCACATCTGGTCATAATGCTTACTGGTAATATTTGACCTGCACTGATAATGATACGGTTGCCTGATTATTGCCTATTTTTCTTTCACAAGCCTATGGCTTGGATTTAGCAAAGCACTTAAACACATGCTTTAATTTTAGCATTCATTTAAGTCCTATTGACTTCAGTGCAACTACAGTTGCATTAGTTTAAGCTCATATTTAAATGCTTTGCTGCCTAGGGATGGATTTAAGCAGATTTAAATACATGAGTAAACCAGGGCCCAAATAAGTAACTTCTCCATGGATGGACTTGTTAAATATGGTAAACAAAGATTGTACAATTGGTGCAAGTAAACATATGGCACCTCAAGAGCTATTTATTTTTCTATAACTCTGTTCAGAAATTCTGAATCCTACTTTTGTGAGCTCATTGTTATTAATAACCGGGATGCTCACAACTATTTCATGCTAGTTTTCTATATCTGAGTCCTTGGAGGCTTGAGCATGCTTATTTTTGTCCTGGATGCTTGTACAAAGATTCAGTCATTATCTTAGAATGCTACAAAGCGTGTCTCACAGATCTGCTAATTACATAAGTCTCACTTTGACAGTGGTTTGGGTTCAATTGATCTGTAAGAGTGCATGGAGCCATTATTCTACCTGTGCAATTCATTTAAGAATAACCTAATAATTTAAAGGCTTTTAGGCTCATCATCTTCATGTGAATTATTTTACAGGTTTAATTTAGCCATTAGGAGAATATGCATGCCTGATTTTTTTTAAAACCACTTACTTCTTATCGCAACAAAATAAAAGCATAATGTGAGTCAGCCACAGGCCATTGTGACTCATGAATTGCATTTGTTTCACCAAGTGTCAGGAAATGTTGGGATTATAGAGGGGCCTGCTATGGCTGAACTTTAGCAGATCAAGAACCCACTCTACTACCTCTTCTGAGGGAGTTCTGACTAAATGAAAATGCCTCCCTTTCTCCCAGTTCTATTTATTCAAACAATTAAAAATACTATATCTTTGTGATATCTAAAGAAAAGTATAACAGTACTTTGTACTTATAAACACACTTTATGTACATTAAATAATCCTTGCATTGTCCCTTTGAGGCACTAACAATAAACACTTATCTATAGCCCAATAATTTTGCACGCTGCTCTGGGAGTATGTATGTGTGTGTGTAATACATATACAGTGATTAGTGTAATGGAGAATATTAAAATAGCTATAGTAATACTAACCTATCTTACTGACTATGATACTGAGAAAAAGGGGTTAAGCGATTTGCCCAAGGCACCAGAAATGAAGTCGCTCCTATTTCCAAATTCCCATTAGATCCTGTGCCTGACATTTCTGTAAACTGCATTACATACCACGATGGTTACAGTCAAAGGTAACTGAGAAACAGTTTTTCTACATGAAGAACATATATTGGTGGGCTAAGATTATGGAGGGTTTGGGAGAGCGAAGAGAAAGGAGGAACAAACAAAGAATTATTTGAGAACAAGCAACATTTGTACACCTGGGGTAAACAGGGATCCATTCTTGAATGGTCATCCCAGAATATCTCTGCCATTAGAGAGTCTCACAACTCATGATATTTTATGTACATCGCATTGGCATGAACCTTCCCAAAATTCAGGAATGTCTCATCTTGAGTTTTCATTCAGGCCCATTTCTGTTTATTGGATGTAACATTTTAAAAATTCAGATTTCTTTGTACACCTCAATCTTTTTAAGATATGCAGCTTCAAACAAAAGGCTCAGTTCTGCCAACCTTTACTTTCACAACCATTCACATTCTCAACAAGCAAGAGCGACTTGTTTGAATAAGGATCTTCAAGGTTAGGCTCGTAATAAATACTAGGTCAAATCTAGGTTGCTTTTCTTTTTCATTAGAGATTTTACTATAGTTTTGTACCAGAACAGATGGAACATGATCCCCTTTTTTGTGGCATCCATGACACTGGTCTTTCCTCCTTGTTTTAAGACATAGCGTGATTGTTCATTTTGATACTTTCGAAATACTGAAATACACCAGTATGACAAAATCTTGACATTTAGTATACTATGGTATTTCTCCATAGGGTGGTATTCATGGTACTTTGCCATTACTTAGAATGAGCAATACCACAGATGGGTACATCTAGACTACATCTGTTTATAGGAAAAAGCTATGCAAAATGCGCTCCGTCTAGACTGGGTAAATGTTGGAAAAAAACCCTCTTTTGAAAGCACCCTTCTTCCTCCTAGAATGAGGAATACAGGAGATTCCGAAAGAGTGCGTTTGCTCTTCCGCACAAAAAAGTAGAAGAGCAAATGTGTTCCCTGGACACGGCAGAGTTTTTTTGGGATACCTCCAGTATCCCGACCCTTCCCCCCCCCCCCAGTCTAGCTGCACCCTCAATGGTGCATTTAACTACCGTCAATGGGAAATGTCATGATTTTGAATGGTGCTTGCTGTTTGGCTCTACAGCTCTAGAGTCAGGTTGATAGATTTCATATAACAAGAGCACCATATATCACAAACTGCAGCAATATAGGATATAGTCTGGATTGTAGTGTCACTTTCAAAAATTATGTAAGGTAGTGTCCTGGTTAGTTAGATGGGCAATTGTATTTTCTCACCAAAATCAGCAGCTTTTTTGGCTAGCCAGGTGGAGTGATCTTAATACTCACAGTCAAATATTTCAGGATTTGTTTTTTACCCAGGAAAGCTACGTATAGTTAAACAAACTACAGTTTTCCCTCACTCCTCACAAAATCCTCATTTCAGCCTGCATAGCACAAGATTAACAATGGAACCTTTAGGAACAGAATAAAGATCTGCATAGAAAGTAAAGGAGTCACAAAGTTTTATCTTTAAGAAGCTTACTTCAAATTAGCTGGATAAATATTTTCAGATTTATATCTGAAGGGAAATATTTAGTTTACACACACGAGAGAACATCTTATTTCAAACTGATGAAAGGCCATATCTACTTTGGCTATAGTGTAGGGTGAAAAAATCCTATGCCTTATTAAACATGAAGTGACACTTTTAGAGAGTTCCTGATCCTGGGCAGAGGAGGAGGAGGAGAGTCCTATGATGAAAGCAGCAGAGGAAGACCCATGAAGTCTGCTCTTTGTCTTGCTTTTGACAAACTAGCCTGCTTTTCTGGATGTCTGTAGCTGTACAATCAGGATACATAATACTAGATTTATTAGAAATCTGAAGACTGTTTAACCCTTTGCTCCTTTTCTGTGATTGCAAAACAGGAAAGTTACAAGCTTGAGATAGATTCAAAGGTACGTCTACACTGCACCGTTATTTTGAGATAACTAGAGTAATGTAGATATACCCAAAGTGGCTAACTTGGAAGCAATATGTACAGCATTACCTAGGAATAATACAGCTATAGAAATGATGAAAAGGATATTAAGAGAAAAATATATGTATGAAACTATTTTTAATATTGGAAGACCAGCATTCCATTCTCATAGTGATTTTTTCTAGGCCAGGGAAAAGCATTTCTGACAACTGAAGGAACAAGACTGGTAATATTTATTTAGAGCAAGATATTTCATCTATTGCTTTTATGCTTATATTTCCCCACAATCAGCAACATGTTTTTTAAATCACAATGGGTTTATATTGTACAGTAAAAGAGAAATAGGGTTACTTCTAAAGTAAAATGAACTAAATTAAACACTGTTTTACTGCAGTTCACTTTCATTATTACTTTTCTGCCCCTTAAAAAGTGACTGAAAAGTACTAGTAATGAGCAATGTCTATTGCATAAGAAGAAAGTAATGTTATCTTGTAAGAGGACAAAAACTGCTGATAGTTTAATAAAGATAATGGAAACCCTGACAGTCTAAAACAGAATGGTACTTACAAATATATAATTATCTTTACATCATTGGTATTTAGACTATATATACACATTTTACCAGTTGCTCACATTAAATCCCTGTTTCCAGTAAACCAGGCCTGTTAGGGTCAGTCTACCATTTGTAAAGGAGCGGCAGGATGCATAGTGCTTATTCAAGGGTCTCATGAGTGATATTTTTTGGATGAATGATTGAAAAACAGGGGCATTCAAATGGAATTGATTAGTACACAAATTGCCTTGTTACTTTGCACCTGGGATATTTGTCCTAAATTCTTTCCAAATCAAATGTGAAAGGTGAAGTGATTATTACTAAAAAGAAATGAGTCTTTCAAGAAAAGGAAATCAAAATAATTATTTGCCCTTGAAATTTACAATATAAGTGCATAATGCAATTTATTCATCTCAGCAGCAGCATCTGTTTTTCAAAGGGAGCCTGCTTTTATCTAATTTTATAGGTAAGTCATTCATGAGGTTCTCTAAATGTACAGAACACTTAGTTGTGTGGGTTGCATATACAGCATTTTGCTAATAACAAAATCACTCTCCTGAGGAGCTTTCATTAATTAGATTTTTTTAAATACTCTGGATCAGATGTTTTTGAAAAAGGGTAGCAAAGTTCATCGGGCAATCTCTGGGGGATAATCTGCAGACATGATAAATGTTTTCATCTCAGTTGATGAACATTGTATTTACACAGTCTCATACTCTCTGTAATGGATACAAATCAGGCTAGACACTGTTGTGTGACTGGAGAACAGTCCTTTGGAACCACAGTAGTAAAATACTCTGGTTTGGTGAGATTCTCATGACATTTTGGGACTGATTCACACTTCTGGGTCTTGAAAGCTGCAACTGGGCTTTTTTGCCTTGCCCTTTTATTGCTCTTATGCTCTTTGGAGCACTCAACCTCTATTGTTATCAACTGCAAGCATGGATGGTGGTGGGGAGGTCTCTAGATCATCACTCCTATCTTTCTGTGATGAGTTCCCCAGGAGGGCAACCTGGGACTGTGAGACCACACTGCCTCCTTAACTTATTAATCTGGGTTGTCCTTTACAATGCCTTAATGGTGATAAGCAGCAAGCTCCTCCAGGCATGTTACCACTCAGTACAACCACATATGGAGTCCCACAGCCAGCTAGATTGCATGAATGCTCACAGAGCCACTCATGAATCACACAGAGAAAGGCACCAGCCAACTCCCTCCCCACCCTGATCCCAGCCTTGTACCTCAAGAATATACTATCTTGTACTGCTCAAGACCCTTTCTTGAACAATACAAATGTATTAATTGGCTCACAACTTCATCAGTGGAAAGTGGACATACACCAGCCTTTATAACCTGAGCAGATTTACCAAGCTTTTCCATCAAAGTCACTGGTAAGGATAAACATGAGAATAATGTTACTGATTATAAAAGATGGATTTTAAGTGATTATAAGTTGTAGGCAAAAGTCAGAGTAGCTGCCAAAGGAAAATAAAAGATAAGCACAAAGTCTAAATTCTCAGCCTTAATAGACTGCACAATGTCAGACTAAACAGTTTTTCTCATCCCACTGTATACTACAGGTTGGATAGTCTTTCATCCATAGGCTTTCCTTGTTAGCCTGGGGATCAGTGCCCTCAGTTCCAGCATTCTCGTCATCTTCAGTGTAAGTGTGGGGAGGAAAGACAACAAACCATGTGGTCTCTGTTCTCTATTTTATATCCTCTTTCCATGCGCTTGCAAAACGCAAGTCCAGGAATGTCTAGTGGACAATACTGAGTTACCAGCAAGGTTGAATAACTCCCCTGGTGTGGCCTAGTGCGAGTAACTCCGGTGGTGGACAATAGCTACTGATGAGTGTTTGTCCACTGATGAGTGTTTGACGCCTGCCCAGGCATTGATTACCTCCCTTGTTGTTTCAGGGGATCTAATATCTGTGTGATTCCCCAACTCCCAGTATATTTTAGTGCAATACAACCTCATAACCCCCTTTGCACAAATGCTATAGATAATTAGATAGAACAATGGCTTTCAGCAGATCATAGTCTTTCCTGTGATGCCTTACCTAGCATGCTTTATATGAAATATCACAATTATATATAAATGGTAAATATGAAGGTTATGTAGTGCTCCCTTGAAGTACAGAGTATCACATTCTTCAAGGAATGCTGTCTTGTTGCTATTCCCATGGGGCCTCTTTGAGGGCATGGGGAATCAGTTTCCCAAGCAAACAGTTCTGCAATGTAGGGTGGAACAACATAGTTCACTCTTCAGCAAGGGCGCCATTTTGAGTGTATAGGGGGGCGGGCAGCAGCCACGCGTGCCATTCCTTCGTTGCTAAGAGAGTGAGGGGAAAGTGCTTGCATTCCATGCATTCCTCTCACACCTACCTCGTGTGAAGGGAGCTCACCAGCCAGGTGTGAGATGCATGCACGGAATGCAAGCACTTTCCCCTCACTCCCTTAGCATCTGGGGAACGGGATGAAAAGCTTGCCTCATTCCGGAGTGCATGGCTGCTGCCCCCCCTACACGCTCAAAATGGTGCCCTTGTTCTTCAGTGCTGGCACTGCATGTTGTAACTACAAATCCCAAGAAGGAAAGAAGAAAGGAAATGGGGAAAGCAGAAATAGCAGATCTCTCACAAGAAAAATTGTTCTCAGGAGAATTTTGACAGTTTGATTTTGTTCCAGATAACTGATGGGATTTAGAAGTAAGATTTACATGTTGTTGTATCTCAATCCTAGGCCAAAATTTTCAGAAGTGATGTGATTTTGAATGATGAACTTGAAACATGTTAAAGCACTGATGGCAACCAGACCATGGACCACACTGGAGTTCTGTGTGTGGCCCGAGAGGCATTTTATTTGCGAGTGCCTACATGCATGGCTGCCAGATTCTGCTGGTTTCTGTCTACACACTTCTTTTCCTACAAGTATTATTAAAGTGACACACAAGTAAAGAAAGAGCACCTAACGTGAGGTGCATGCTGATTGCACACAACTTTGACATTGAGAGCATGCATCCAATCAAAGCCCTGCTACAGTTCCATCAGCACACCCATCAAATTCTATGTAAGCAAGCACAGTTAGCAAAATTATCCTATCTAAGGAGACTGTCCCAGTTGTGGTCCACTGAGATGAAGGAGGGCCCCTCATGCAGCCCACTCACTAGCCTAGGTTTCCCATTGCTGCTTTAAAGGTCCAGATTTTCAGAAAGTGTTGAATATTCAACCCCTCTAAGGGCTTCCAAGCTTTGCATCTAAAAAGAGAAGCACCCCAAATCATTCTTGAAAGCCTTGGCTCTGATGTGAGTCTGAAGACAGCCAAGTCAGCATTTCTTTACACACTTGGAACAGAAGCCAAGAAAGAAGAGAAATAGATGAGCCATCAGCTCTAAGCATAATTTCCACTGATTCACTTTTTAGTTCATGTATTAAGTGGAGGGGGGAAAGGAATGTGCATGTCTGTGTGTGTGTGCGTGTGTGTGTTGGGGAACCTTTCAGATTTCATAAAGCTCTTTCTAACTGCATTTCAGAATCATAGCACGAAGACAGATGAAACATTTACCAAAGGAGTGGTTGTTTTTGTTGTACACTCATAAGGAAAAATGAATTAATTACATTTTAATTATGAAAGGCATTAAAATTTATCTGATAATTAAGTGGTTTCTAGTCACAGTAAATTAGGCATCAGTCCCGTTTCTGAGCTCTTATTTTGCTGACTGCAGGCAATAAGGGCTTTTAGGCACATACATTAAACACTGAAAGCAGCAGGGTAGGAGAAGCAGCCAAAAGATTTCTTTCGACATTAAAGAGGCAGGCTCTGCCACCAATTATGTTAAAATTCATGCTTGCTCTTGATACTACATTGTCTGGACAGCAAAGTGATGTCAATGGTACAGATATAATTAGGGTTTTTGAATAATAAACCTGGGACCAAAACCGTGTAATCATCTAGGGATGTGATTCTGATGTATATTGGTACAGCAACAAAAGAAAAGCTGGAGGTAGAGTCTCCAGAGTCTAGTTGAGAGATGAGGAAGATCCTTCTTGTTTTTATTGTTACAGTTCATGTAACTTTTGTTAAAAAGTTTCACAAGCTGGAAGTTCATAGAGAGTACGCTTATTAAGTTTGCAGATGATACCAAGCTGGGAGGATTTGCAAATGCTTTGGAGGATAGGGTCATGATTCAAAATGATCTGGAAAAACTGGAGAAATGATCTGAGGTAAACAGGATGAAGTTTAATAAGGACAAATGCAAAGTACTCCACTTAGAGAAGAACAATCAGCTTCACACATACAGAATGTGAATCGACTGTCTAGGAAGGAGTACTGCAGAAAGAGATCTAGGGGGTCATAGTGGACCACAAGCTATGTATGAGTCAACAGTGTGATACTGTTGCAAAAAAAGCAAACACAGTTCTGGGATGCATTAACAGGAGTGTTGTAAGCAAGACACGAGAAGTCATTCTTCCGCTCTACTCTGCGCTAATTAGGCCTCAGTTGGAGTATTGTGTCCAGCTCTGGGTACTACATTTCAAGAAAGATATGGAGAAATTGGAGAAGATCCAGAGAAGAGCAAAAAAAAAAAAAAAAAAAAAAAAAAAGATTAACGGTCTAGAAAACATGACCTATAAAAGAAAACTAAAATAATTGGGCTTGTTTAGAAAAGAGAAGACTGAAAGGGGACATGATAGTGGTTTTCAAATATCGAAAAGGGTGTTGCAAGGGGGCAGGAGAAAAAGTTTTCTCCTTGGCCTCTGATGATAGGATAAGAAGCAATGGGCTTGAATTGCAGTAAGGGAGGTTTAGGTTGGACATTAGGAAGAACTTCCTATCAGGGAGGTTAAACACTGAAATAAATTGCCTAGGAAGGTTGTGGAATCTTCATCACTGGAGATATTCAAGAGCAGTTAGGGATGATCTAGTAGGTGCTTGGTCCTGCCATGAAGGCAGGGGATTGGACTCAATGACCTCCTGACATTCCTTCCAGTTCTAGTATTCTGTGATTCTATGTTTCTATTGAATCCTCAGTGCTCCTGGATTTCCAGATAACAGCAGTGGTGTCCAATTGATCCTTTACAAATGCAGTTGAAATGTGATGTATGAAAGCTGAAAAGTCCTTGCCACTCCACCCATGCTCATTTTTGGTTTTTATTTAAATGAACTATTTACAATATTTTCTTGCATTTATTTGGCAAGAAGATTTCCTCTTGAATGGTTATTCATATCTTTGTCAGCTACACACTGGGTTATACCATAAAGACTTTATAGAGTAAAACCTTCCTCTGGAATTGCACCCAGACAGCAAATGGAAGTCATGACCATCTACAGAATACTGATGTAATATGCTCTTATCATATACTTGGAGGCTATTCAGAAACTTCTACTCACAGAAGATGTGGCTGCTCATTTTTTGTGTTTCAGGCAGGGAGCACCTGTACGCCATAGATTGCCTTGGGTTCCACTCGGTTCTGGAATGCAGTTCCAATTCACAATTTTAATCTACACAGTAGATCTAATCTACTGTAAATCTCAAAGGGTACGGCTACACTAGCTCGTTAGCTCGAGCTAGGTAGGGTAATGAGGGCAAGCGGAGTTGCAAATGAAGCCCGGGATTTAAATATCCCGGGCTTCATTTGCATGTTCCTGGGCACCGCCTTTTTAAATCCCCTTTAGTCTGAACTCCGTGCCCCCGGCTAGACGTGGCACGGACTAGGTAGTTCGAATTAAAGATCCTAATTCGAACTATCGTTACTCCTCGTGGCTTTCCTTGTTGACCGCGGCGCGTCCAGACTGCCCCGCTGTGCCGCCAAACAGCTGATCGGCACAGCGCGGTGGCCATTTTGAGGTAAATGAAGTGGTGATTATTTAAATCACCGCTTGATTTTCCTATGTCTAGTAAACTCATCTACATGGCTCCGTCGACGGAGCCATGTAGTTTAGACATACCCTGGATGTGTTACTTGTGTGAATACCCCAGAACCTGCCATCCGAATTTCCAGGCAGTCTTGACATGTTGGGGGAAATCAGAGTAATTTGGATATGAATATCAAAACTCCATAGGATCAAGAGATCAGTCAACATATGAGCATAGCCTTTAGAAAAGAGATCTGGTTTTAAGAAGTAATTTGGGATTAGTCCAGCGCAATCTGTATGTGTCAAAGAAATGATGAATAATGAGAAAGAAGTCAAAGAATGGAAAGATGAATGGTAAGGGGAATTCTTCTCAATACACTCTATGTTCACCATCCTCTTCTGTGTTATTCAGAGAAATATTAATTGAATATTATTGTTCAGATGAGCAGAATCAGTGGGTTTTGCCCACAAAAGCTCATGATTCTCTCTCTCTCTCTCTCTTTGTTAGTCTCTAAGGTGCCACAGGACTACTCATTGTTTTTTTTTAATTTATATACTAACATGGCTACCGCTATGAGACTTTTAAATGGCTTGTTAGCACTCTTGCTGACAACGTGAACCCTGCTCACAGGGAGTGGAAGTATCTTGTCTCCAAAAATGCTGACAAATGACGTTTACACCGTCTGACTTTTACTGACACAACTGTGTCGCTAAAAGCAGTATAGTGTAGACAAAGTCTTGGGGTATGTCTAGACTGCATCCCTCTGTTGGCAGAGGGATGCAGATTAGGCAGGTCGACATTGCAAATGAGGCAGGGATTTAAATATCCCGTGCCTAATTTGCATAAAAATGGCCACCGCGTTTTGCCGACTCAGCACTTTCTCAGCAAAAAGCAGCAGTCTAGAGGGGGGAATCTGTTGAGAAAGAAAGCCTTTTTTGACAGATCCCTTATGCCTCCTGCAAGGAGGTTTACAGGATCTGTGGGGAAAGGCTTTCTTTCTCAACAGATCCCCCCTCTAGACTGCTGCTTTTTGCCGACAAAGTGCTGAGTCGGCAAAACGCGGCGGCCATTTTTATGCAAATTAGGCATGGGATATTTAAATCCCTACCTCATTTGCAATGTCGACCTGCCTAATCTGCATCCCTCTGCCGACAGAGGGATGCAGTCTAGACATACCCTTAGTGTTATTTAACCTGATAGAAACACATTTCACTTGCTAGATTAGTTAGATGACTTTTTAAAATAATACGCAACCTATATTTTTAATTATTGCCCAGGTCTACACTGTGTGTATGTGAAAGAAATACTTTCAATATGGAAATGATTAAAAGAGACTGAGCCAGATGCTCATCTGGTGTAAATCTAAGGTGATTTCCTCCAGTTGAGCTAGTTAAATTTTTTGCATAGTGTATACACCAGATTCTACCTTGATTCACACCTTATGCAAACTAGTCAAATAATTTTGTACCAGTGTAACTGAAGGCAAAATTGGACTCCATTTGCTTTGTTTAAAATATTTCAGACCTCAGGAACCTTCATTCTGCACTATTTATAGAAATGTATTGAATATGTTACATATTCTTTGTATTTGTTACATATTCTTTGTATTTGTTTTCACTATTAATACTTGATTATCTTACAAAATAAAACAAAACATAACCATTGAAATCAAAAGTTTTTGGTAAAAGAAACATTTCAATTGCTGATATAATAAAAATAAACTAAGTTGTCTTTGTGTGTGTGTGTGTTTGAAAAAATTTTAAATTAAACTTTGCTCTACAGAAACAACTTTTTTATAAGAAAAAAAGTAATCGACTTTAACCAATGTATCAAAGCATCTACTTCAGGATTTAATTCACAAATCCTGTTCCACAGCCTATACTCATGTGGAAGAGATTTAATTGGTGGGACTGTGCTAAATACATTGTAGACTCTAAGGCAGAGTCTTTTAATTGTGTATATATATGCACAGTGTCCTTCCACAATAGGGTCCTGATCTTTAACTGAGGAATCTATATGCTATTATTGTATAATAAATGAATAACAATCTTGAGTTGTAACGCTGTGCTTGGTTTAGATGCACACTAAAAAAAGAGAGCCTTTTTTAGGATTCGTCTATTAGGTCTCACAATTTAACTCTAGAATGTTTCTATTTCTTTCAGTTATGCCAAAGTCTACCAGAAATTAAATACAAGAGCCACCATTTGAAACTAACACACAGGCTACGTCTAGACTGGCAAGTTTTTCCGCAAAAGCAGCTGCTTTTGCGGAAAAACTTGCCGGCTGTCTACACTGGCGACTTGAATTTGCGCAAGAACACTGACGATCTAATGTATGATTGTCAGTGTTCTTGCGCAAATACAATGACTCTCCCATTCGGGAAAAAGCCCTCTTGCGCAAATGCTTTTGCACAAGAGGGCCAGTGTAGACAACTGAGAACCATTTTGCGCAAAAAAGCCCCGATGGCGAAAATGGCGATCGGGGCTTTCTTGCGCAAAACCGCGTCTAGATTGGCACTGACGCTTTTCCGCAAAAAGTGCTTTTGCGCAAAAGCGTCCGTGCCAATCTAGACGCTCTTTCCCGCAAATGCTTTTAACGGAAAAACTTTTCCGTTAAAAGCATTTGCGGAAAATCATGCCAGTCTAGACGCAGCCACAGAGTATTGCCAATCCCAAATCATGCAACAGTCCTCTACATATCATTAGATTTGTTTAAAAAAACCCACATTCTCATGATTTTTAAGCCAATTAATTTTGCTTTCTAAGCCTCTAAGGGGTCACATTTCCAAGTTTTTTCTCTGCAACAACAAAGGCTAGAAACTTCCTCTAAAAAAAGATAGTAAAAATTATTTCATAATCATCTGACTCTAAGAGCTGGACTTTTAAAATAAACCACCAAATACTGAGATATAATTTGACAACAGTTGTATAAGTATCCTGCATAGTGAAATTTTAAAAAATATGGTCTAGAACAGGGATTTTCAAATGAATCAGCAGCACCTCTGTGATCCTGAAATTCAATTTTTTTTTTATTCAAAAGATATTTCCTTGTTTTTTCTAGAATCTGTCCCTCTGTGGGTACCGTGAGATCATCTCTGTCAGGATTGATTATCATCCCTAACTACTTTTATGTGCCTAGTACAGACTGGGATGGGTATAATAGGCAGGGGAAGTCATTGTCTTCCCAAACCGCCAGGCATGACCTACCCACATTCTGCCCCCAGAAAGCCTACTTCTTCTGGGGCCAGAATGTTGTTGCCTCCTGGGCTTCAGCCATGCTGTGGCTGGGGATACTGGGACAGTGCACCCTCTCCATGCTCCATGGTCAGGGAGGCTGGGGGCTGCGCACCACCCGCCCTCCCCATGTTGCTCTGGAACTGGAGAGACTGGGACCATGCGGTGCCCACCCTCCCTGTGGTGCTCCAGAGCTGGGAGGGCTGGGGCTGCATGCTGCCTGCCCTCCCTAATGTGCTCCAGAGAAGGCTCTGGGGCTGAGCTGTCTGGTGCTCCAGGCTGTGTGTGGCCGCACTGCTTGGTGCTGGGACGGAAGGGGCGAAATGCTAGCCTGGGGCAAGAGCCAGCAGACAGAATGGGTTGAGGAGCTTCTGATGGCAGGGGCAGGGCTCGGGGCGGGGGAGGGGAGCGCTAGTCTCCCCAAGCCAATAATTCACGCACTGACCATGTCTGCCTACTGCAGGCTTCTTATACTATCTTCTACAGCATTGGTTACTAGACGCTTCTGGAGATAGGATATGAGAATGGGCAGATGTAGGTCTGATCCAGTCTGGCTACTTTACATTCCTAAGTATCAGAGATAATTCTCTGTGATTTTTACTTAGAATGTACCAGACTGAATCAAATGAGACGTTTATATATTTTCCATTCCGAAGGATGCTGCCCATGTCTCCATGGCTGTCCATGGCTCCCTTTCACCTGTTTCTCTCCACAAAGGATTTAGTCTTTCTTTTGGTTGCAAGTTAGCCAATATTTACCACCCAGGCCACTGCCAAAAGTGATCGAGAACAAATGAGTGGCAGGAAGTTCAAACGCTATCATATCAGCATCAAGACTGAAAGGGACGGGGTAGAGGCAAAATTAATCTTAAAATTAATGAGTAGTTTATAAAAATGTACAAATGGATCCCTGGCCTGAAGAAATGAGAGAAATAATGGTCCACATCCACAGCATATAAATATGCTAGGAAATAATAGGACAGTCTGTACATAGGGAACTGTAATGTAATTTTGCAAGAGCTGATTCTGAGGTACCCCCATATAAAACCTTGATTGTAGAGTTTGAATTTGTGGAGGGGAAGACAGAAAATAATCAGATGGCTGCTGGCTTTGTTTATTGGGGATACATAGTTACAAAAGTGTTTTTAGAATTTGTTTTTTCACTCTCAACTAGCAAAGTTTTATTCCAATCTCCTGCAACATTGTTGATATGGCAATTAAGTGGAAGCAGAGATTGGCAGGTCTAACTGGCAGAAAGATTATTTGTTTCGAAGATGCATTCACAAAATCAATACGAATCCATTTGGGAAAGTGGAGTAATTTAGAGAAATATCCACTAGCCTCATTTCAGTTTTGTCATTTACTAAAAACACAGTGTGAAACCCAAATTGAAAAGGCAATGCACAGCTAAACATCTGCATTTAATAGCCTGTCACAAAAACGTGATTGTGCAGTTATTATAAAACAAATGCTTTCCTCAGGTTCAATAATTTCCTTCCTTTATAGCAAGAACTTTCAAACAGTTTAAGCAAAAGTAGCTTAAGTAGAATCCTGTCATAAACCCTTTGATGTGTTAAAGGGTATTCTTTAACTTAGATTACATGCCTCCGACTCCAGCATTTTGTTAGAGGATTTCTAAACACACCATGGGATTTATCAGGACAGCCGTTAAGATAGATTGGCTATAGCCTTTTTACATTGCACTAAGCCTTTCCAGAACCATACCTGAGACTCTCAGAGATGCAGTCTAGCATCAAGTGCTCTTTATGGCTTCAGTAAAGATTCATGGGGCGGGGGGGGGGGGGGAGAGTATCTTTTCACTAGCTATATTGCTTGCAAATGGGCTGAGGCCCAAATTTACAAAAGCACATAGGAATCTAACTCCCATTGAAATGAGCAGGAGTGAGGCACTTAAGTAATTTTGAGGAAGTAACCAGAGTTCCCACCCTGTCCTCAGAAGAGCACACAAACTAGGAACTCAGTCTCTGAACTCACCACATCCTGCGGATTGGTTTATCAATAGAGCCCTGCATGGATACAAATGTTGTATCTGCATCTGCATCTGCATCTGCAAAAATGAGCTGCGGATATCTGCATTAACATCTGCGGATGTGGATAATCACAGATACGAAGCGGATATCTGCAAATTTGCAGGGTTCTAGATACAAAATTTGTATCCGCATCCATATCTGCAAAAATGAGCTGTGGATATCTGAATCCACATCTGTGGATGCAAATACCCACAGATATATAACAGATGTCTGCAGATTTTCAGGATTCTATTTATCAGTACATTCTTCCTCCCAGAGTTTAGTTATCTTTAAGGCTTTCCTCCAGGAGCTTCACTGTCTCTGTTCCTTGCTTCCTTCTGGTCCACAGAAACACACTCATCTTATGTTTGGAGTTAATACACTCCACTTGCTCGCCTAACTCAGCAGTAAATACCCCATTCATTATGCAGGTTTAATTGATTAGGGTGATTTTAGAAGAATCCTGAATTTCTCTATGGGTTCCTTAGGGTCAGCCACCCTATTAAACGGGTATTAATTCCTGCACCCCAATCTCTTATTGCAACCTCCCTTCTGCTCTCAACCTCCATTCCACAGCTCGTAGCTCCTCCATTAATATGCAAGAGTGCAGCCCTTCACCACTTCCAAATTCTTGGAGTGCTCCCCCCATCAAAAATTATTGCCCACCCCTGATCTAGTAGCTCTTTTTTTGAAACTTTTATAGAAGTTATACTTCCCTAGGGTGATAAAAGGCCCCAAATTGGACACATTCTACTAGGTAGGACTTCTCAGTAACCTTGTGCTGTGCTGTAATTTTTCTAGACTTGTATTTATAATACAGCTTTGGATGCTAGTTAGGATCCTGTTGCCCTTCTTCTCCTCAGATGAATACCATGTTCCCATAGTATTACTGTTAATTTGATCCCCTTAGTCCCCTTCTTTGTCAATATATTTCAGGACTTTGCCCAGCAATGTATAATCAATGTAATTTTGAAACTTGAATTTGAGCTATGTTATTGTTTTTTAAACAAACAAACAAACTAGTATTAGAAATTACAGCAGATCACAATCTGTTCTGTTGCTTATCTCATCATGATAGTTAATTCATTTGACTGGCCTTGCCACAGGAATTAGGTTATAAATTCTGAACGTACAAATATTTGACTAGTCTATCAGACATTCATTTGATTATTCAGCTAACTCGGGCACTTGCCATTGTACTTAATCAGGGTTGAAAAATGAAGTTTGCTTTGCCTTCAGCTAAAAAATAGAACAGTGAGCTAAATTCATCCCTGGGGTAAACTCCAGAGAAGTCAATGGAGTCGCCTTGCAAAACTCTTGATCTTTTGAAGATAGTGGGGTTACTCCTGGGATGAATATGGCCAAACGCTATTGATATTTTTATTTATTTCATTGATTCATTTACACATTGTGCCCAACTCACTGTGGTCAAAAGTCAATGGAGAGGGGCTGCAGTGGAGCCTAGTGGACAGGGCACTGGCCTAGGACTCAGGAAGGCTGGCCTTTATTCTCAACTCAGCTGCTGATTTGCTGGATGACCTTGTCAAGTGACTGTAAAATGGGGATAATGATAATGACTTCCTTTGTCAAGTGCTTTGATATCTACTGATTATTAAGAGATTATTATTGTGAATTTTGCCCTCTGTCTTTAGCTCCTCTCATCCTACAAAACCTGCATTAGACCTTCTTGCAGTAAGGTAGTTTGGTTGTGCAAATGGGATGTCCTTTCAATGTCTTTACAAGAAACAAAACTTTACAAACACCACCTGTCTCCTGTCATGAAAACTGAGCGGATTTCTAGAAAACATGATCCACTAGCAGTGAAAGGTAGTATATCCTAACAAGCAAAAAATATTTTAGAAGTACTCTCCTTGTATCTTATAATGATGTCTGGTACTGAAATATAAGCGTGAAGCAAAGTAGAAAGCAAAAGAAAAATAATCCAACACTTATGGACAGTTTCCATAGAGTCAGTACAGCCAATCCCAAGCACTGAAAAGAGCATGAGTCAACTCCTAATTGAAAATTCATTAGAAACTCATGATTAAGCCCTTTTAAATATCTTTTTTGAAAATGTTTTCTGGTTTTTGAGCCTCTCTCAAAAACCTTTTCTTCACAACCACAGGGGCTAAGAATTCCCACCCCCCTTTTCCTCTCTTTTTATAAATGAAAATGGAAGCAATCATATAATCATGTGCCTGCCAGAGCTGGGGCTTTATGGAAAACACCAAATACAGGTTGAACTTCTCTAGTCCAGCACTCTGGTCCAGCAAAATCCATGGACTGGCATGATTTTAGTTAGCCAGATGTCCATCTATCATGGGTGTTACCAAGTTTCCTGCAGTCCCATAAAGTTTGTTTGCGGCCACCAGTCTTGGCTCTCAGTGCTCTGTGCTGTTATTTAGCTCTAATTTACTCCTACTTGTCTTCAAAGAGCCCAGTAAGCAATGGAAGTGTTGGTAATGCTGCTAGACAATACTGACCTCCCGTGGACTGGCAAATTCTCTGGTTCAGCACCAGTCAGGTCCCAAGTGTGCTCTACTAGATAGGTTCAACTTGTATCATGAGAGGCATGGTGAAATTATGAAAGCTGAGAGAATGGCAGATGTGGGACATGTATCCTTGGAGAGTTTGCCTAAGTTCTTAGTACATTACCATTCTCCTCATGTGTAACTAAAGAACACTGCTTTCTCTTTATAAATGCACTGGAAACATTTACTAGGGAGTTGAGAACATGGGAGATGGAGTGTAAATACAAGATTGAGCTTTCACTTTAGATGAATTCTCAATGCTGAAGTAAGTCCAGGTCGCTGGATTTCAGTCTAGAACATAACACTATTCTACTTACCCTGTGTTATATTTTTGCTACAGAACATCCTGTTCTAATTACACTTGTTTCAGTGAAAGCAGATGAAATAAAACAACATTTTCTGTCTTTACTAGCCAATGAGTATTGAATCTGCATGCCATACTTGTAGATAATAATAGTTTCAGACATGAGTGTGGAGAGAAAGTTCAGTTCCCCATTATTATTCATATTGCCATTCTTATGATATTGTATTTTGTTTCACACTGTTTTTCCCATGGCTTAGCTATTCAGCATCTACATAACAAGTGACATAGGAGGTGTTTCATTACTATGTGCCTTATGAAAGGAAACATCTCTTTTTCTCAGGTACTTTAGAAGTGTTTGATATTATTAGTTGCTAAAATAAACATTTGACAGCTGTATATGTAAATATTATAATATTTTCACTTTATACATATTTTATATCCACTTTATAAGAGTGTAAGGTTATTCTGGGACACTGGAGATATCCTGGAAATGCAATGCTGCATCCAAGGAATGCATCCGCTTTTTCAAAAACAAATTTCAAAATAGCAGATGTGTTCTTTTGCCATCCCTGTAAACCTCATTTTACAAGGAAGAAGGAATGACTTGAAAGAGCAGGTTTTTCTGAAATTTGGTGCCAGAAGATTTCTTTTGACATTAGAGAGGCAGGCTCTGCCACCAATTATGTAAAAATTCTGAAAAAAAGGTCTGATTTTAAGAGGAGTTGAGCACCTGAAGTCACTATAGGCTTGTTTAACTAAGTTTGAAAATTGTGTAGATTTAAAAACAAAAAGGAATCAAAGCTGCTTTATGTTTTAGTCACTGTCAGCCTGTTGTCTGTCTCCTCCCCTTTTAATGATGTCGCTTTCACCTTTTATTGTTATTTGACTTCAGATTTTTTAATGAAGTTTTGTACATTTCGTTTTTCTTTCATTATATTTTTAACCACAGAACATCCTGAGTGCCTGAAGGAATTTGATGTGAAGGTGCCAGTTTTCATTACTTTCCAGTATGGTGGATTGATTTCACTGCTGTCCAGCAGCTACTCCATTCTTAAAGCAACTGGTCATAGGTTTGGTCTTAATTATGTTCCTCTATAGGAGGTTATGTGTTTTATTTTTCTTTCATTGTTGGCACTCCGTTTTTCTTTTCCCTGAAAAGAAAACTAAAACACAAAATAGTCTCTTGAATACATTTATGCGTGTGTGAGGGATCACAAAAGTTGAACCACTCTTTAACAGGGACTTCCACAATATCAATTAATCCATTTTTATTACCTTATCTGACATGCACCTTGCAAACCCAAGAAAGTATATAAACTCTGTCCTTGCTTGATGTCATTTCTTACTGTGTCGTGCCACTCCTGTCCTAGGACCTGATCCTGAAGCTGGCTTCGGGAGAAGTCAATGAGGCTACGTCTACACTGCAGAGCTATTTCAGGATACTGGAAGTATCCTGAAATAGCTATTCTGCGTCTTTAAAGCATCCCGTTATTTCAAAATAGATGTTGAAATAATGGGCTTACTGTTGAGGTGTCCCTGTAACTCTTTTTCCACAAGGGTTAAGGGACATTTCGGAATAGCACTTTATTTTGAAATTACCTTGAAATAAGCTATGCAATTTGAGCTACACAAATTGTGTAGCTTATTTCAAGGTAAGGGTGCAGGGTGGATGCATCCTGAAGGTCCATGTAGGCACAAGGATCTACCTGTGTGGATCAGACTGAAGAAATGGGCCCTGGTTTGGAGGACTTTGTGAGTGTTCTGTACCTTTATTCTCGTTGTAAGTGACCACATATCTCTTTTTCATTATTTACTAATGTTAAATACTTTAATTTAGCTCAAAATTTAGATTCTGTAAAATGGTGCCTTTATTAAACCAAAACATATTTTCTCGTAATTAAAACTGCATTCCAATGATAGGACAATTGATTTCAAATAAACATTTTTCTATGGTGCTTGAAATCTGATCATTGGCAAACAAAGAACCTGGAAGTGAAATTGACCGTAAACAAAACTTAAAAGTGCCTCCACTGCCCAAATTGAAAGAAGCAGTAACCAAACTAACTTTCATTATTAACAACTTAAGTGCTCTCAGTAACATTGTGAAATTATTGTATTTCTTTATAATGTTGGGTCCTGATTCTCCTCTACCTTGCACCCTGGAGTTATTAACATTCATGCTAAGTGGATTTTTATACACAAAGTGGAATGGTAACAGTTTACCTCTTTTGTCATTGACCACAGTGCACAGCAGAAGAAAAATGCTACAATTCTACTCTGGTTGTGCTTCTAAACAGAGTGCCAGGCAGCGGAGGATCAGGCCCCATGATCTGTGAGGCGGTGACATACCCCTGAATGAAGTAACACTTGAAAATGCTTTGCAAATTTGAAAAGCTTTTTAGAATCTTGCAAAACCTAGATGGTTCTAGGTTCCTACTCATTCACACATCTCTATTAATTACCACAGCGATCTGGTTTCTACATCATAATAAGTTCCTTGTCTCTTCTAGGCAATCAAAATTTGGTAGAACATCATGCAGTTGAATAGTTTAGCAAGCATATAAGTTTAAACAGTGAGGGTCTGTAGGATTCTGTAAATCACACAATAGTCTAAAAAAATCCATCAGCGCAATGTTAATATTTTTTATGAAAATTTCAATATTTCTGAAATTATGAAAGATTTTGTATAAATAACTAAAATCCTGCAAAATCTTGAAGCACTGTTGAAACTTAACAAAATGCATGTTTTATGGCCTATTAATTAATGTACTTCATAGTGTCAGAGGTTGCCTTCCAGGAGAGAGTTCACCGAATGGAGATGATGATTTTAAGGAAACTGTAACCACATTTAGTTAATGAAAAGTATTTGTTATTAACTGAGGTCATCCCTTATTTGACAATGGCAAGCTGAATGTTCCTCAGAGATCAGTAAATAATAGAGCCTAGCTAAACAATTAGTCGCATGTACAGTTCCTTTGAGGCTACCGTTTGTAGTTAAATTAATTTTTTGTCTTAAATGCTGCTTATTATAGCTTATTATAGCATACAGAAGCATTCAAAATTTCCAAATTTGGAAATTATGATATAGTGGCTTATGCATCAATTTTAATTACAAAATACTTACAATTCACAAACTTAGTTCCTGTTCATTCTGCATGGATTTTAAAGATCCTATTGTACTCTGTAAAAGTAGGATATGTCTACTCCTTCTCTCCACCCTGAAATTGGCTGTTTTAGTGATGCACAAAGGCAAAGCAATTCCACTTATGAGGAAGGGGACAGAAACTACTATGTTGTTTATTGAACACTTTGCATTATCAATTATTCTTGCAACCTGTTTTTGAAGAGGTGCAGCATAGTTGGCAGTAGTGTTTGGAGATTTGAAAGGAGTATAGTCCTCGAGTGAAGAAAATGCCTTTTGCTAGCCTCAGGGGAATCCATTCAGACTTGGCATTTACAGGCTGTCAGAACCCCCATTTCTCATCTGTCATTTATATAGTGTAGTTTGTTTCTGGCACCAGAGCAAAAATTTCCTCAGTCTGCACATCCTACTCTGTTGTATTGTTTCAGCATTCCACACAGAGCTCAAATTCTGGACAGAACACTGGCAAAAATAATCCTCTAGATGATGCCAATGCTTTCCTCTATCAAAATATCATTTGTACTGACTGGCATTACTAATTTGCACCTTAGTAGCCCCTTGCTTTTGCACAAGGCCTTATACCTACAAAGAGGTTATGTGAGATGGAAACAGAACTGACAGATCTTCTCTGGCAGCACCAGATCCTATCTCCACACACTGGTGGTATGTCCTATAATTATATTAAACCTACTCAGTAACAACTGCAAACACCTAGATCACTGTATGGAGTCCCAGACTGTCCCCTTGGGCTCTTCAGTCTATCTTGCCATCCAGGAAAGCTGGCTTTAGTGATAAATGGTCACTTACATTAAACAAAAAAATCACAAAATATTCCGTTCCAAGAGACCAGTCACTCACTCCAGACCAATTTGTACCTTAGATCTCATACCAAATACAAGGCTGGTAGCCAAAACTATAGTGAACTATTTAAAGATGTATTAACTAGGGTAAAGAAATGAGATAATTATTTACTGGTTAAAGCAGGCAAAATATACACACAAATGAGTTCAGTCTATAGTTCCAATATAGTAATCCATTGTCTTTTTTAGGGTTTAACTCAGGTGGACCATGGGGAATCTCTTCTTTTTGTGTTTTAGCCCCAGCTCTCGTATGAGTCTGAACAACAAAGAGATGAAAAAACTTCATGTCAGCTATCTTTATTACTCTTTTCCAGAATTCAAGATGATAGGATGTGCTTTCTTGCACATAGCAGCTTCATGGGAACAAGAGAGCCATTCAAACAGAGTTTGTATCATGATATCCTGCAATGGCCCATGTAATCCTCTGGATTGGTGGGAAAATCACTTTTCTTATTAGGTTCACTAGTTCATCACAGGCATTTGTACAACTATAAAACAAAGGTTACCTGTTGCCTTATAACAAGGGATACAGACATTATAAGTAAGATCAATGCACACAGTAACTTACAGGCATTTTATAGGACCTAAACACTAAACACATTCCTACAAGTCTAACATTTGTCTTGAACAGTATCAACATACACCTGGTCTAGTTTCCAGCTATGAATTTGTCAGTGCCCAGCTGATGCCTTGACAAGAGCTGGCACCTGTTTTGCCAGCCTCACACTGGCGAGCCAGAGAGGAAGCCAAGTGAAGGAAGAGAGAAATTATAGTGCCATGTATGGAATCATAATGAGGAACAACAGTCATGGCATAATGAGTTGATGCTGAGTTTCCGTATCAGAGTATGAATCTACAGTGACCTAGTTGCTCTCTCACCCTTCAGCTGCAGTGGCTCTTCAGCTCTGAAATGTTTCCTGGTTCCTGGAACACTACTTCCATATTGTACTGGGAGAGAGGGTCACCCTCAATTCTAGTTAATCACCGCCACCACTTTCCTCCCAGTGGGACAGAGTGCAAGAGGTGTCTGCATCTCAGTAACTGAACACTGATTGTGAGAAAATAGTGGATTTGTTTTTTAATTATGAAAGACAGGCAGCTTGAGCTAGATTAGATCCTGGCCATTGCTCAGCATGAGGTAGATGGGGGGATAATACTGAGTTTTATGTCATCTCGTGGCAGTCCCCTAAGTTTAAGATGCTTGTCAGGGAGGGGGGGGGGCATAGCCATATCACTCTGTGCTGTGGTGATGCCCAACTAGCACATCAGAATGTAGGAAGCTGTTACAAGCAGATGTAACTTATAGTAACCTAAAGACTGCTTTTATCTCTGTAAGGAGCTGAAATGACACCCCCGCCTCCTGCCATGTCCCAGTGGCTAAAGAGTAGGAATCAGAAAAGAGAGCACAAAATAGAATATGAGGGCACTATATAAAGGACCTTCACAAGAGAGGAATGTGGAAGTTTACTGGACGGCCAGTAAAAGATTTGAAGCCAGAAATGCCAATAATCAGAGACGCCAGAGAGGAATATAATTGTTAGTGGCATTTTATGAAGAATGCAGTGAATTGAGAAGTGATGCAGTGAAGGCAGAAAGTCCCATTGCATCTCTCTCTTGTGAACTTGCAATTTTATGGATACAAATTTTGAGGCAATTTCTGATCAATTCCATTTTCACATAGTGTCTATAGCAAGCTGTATGGAACACGAAACAATGTCTAACGTGGTCTGTTAGCTTGTCTGAGAAAATAAAAACAGTCGCCCAGGGTTGATGTTGAGAGTGACAATATAGAATTATTCTGTGCTGATGCAGAGCCAGATAATACCATAAACTAAACAAGAAGTCTCACATACAGAGTTGTACTAACATAATTGATGTTGATCCACAAAGTGGAAATATGGAACCAAACTCAAAAAAGCCAGTTTAATTTTATCTCCAGTGAAAATGATAGCAGGGAAAGAAACATTTATCAAATGCAAAATGTCAGTTAGAAAAAGTATTTTTACTCTCAAACTTTTGAAAGGTATTTTCAAATCAAAGTATAGTTAACAAAGGCCACATTGTCAGCTTCTGCCTATAGGTGTAGCTATATTGAAGTCAAAGGTGCCTTGATAGTTTACATGAGCTGAGAATCCGGCCCTAATTCTAGAGCTGACCTTAAGTGTTCTCTATTAAACTTAATATATTTCATTTTCATTGCAATGGCACTATATTATAAATTAACTAGGAAATGCTAGAAATGGCTCTAATTATTATTATAATAATCATAATATTGTAATCTTCAAGTCCTTGTCAAATGCTATTTCCAAGACATAGAGAGAGATCCTACAGGCAAAGAAATTAGAATAAATAAATTAAACAATTTCCTACTGGAGAGAAAATCTAAAACACTAATATGTTTACATTCCTAGACTGAGTTCCGTAGCAAGGACATTTGTTTTATTATTAGAATTCAAAGATCTTACAGTAGTACACTAATCACAATAGGTTAATACAAAAATCAAACATAATTCTTACTATCCAGGCAATATTTTTCTGAGTTTAGAAGGTCAATGGTGGCTCATTAATCAGGGACAAGCTGCAGTTTAGCTGATAGCCACTTATGTCCAATGGCCTCATTGGTTTTAGATGTGTATCTAGCTAGCACTGCATCTGCTTACTTTTATTCTGCTAACCTGGAGTGTTCATGATGATTGTACAGATAAAGATAGTTAGTTGCTTAATGGCTTCTGTTACAATGGTAATCCTGAAATGTCGATGCACAGAGTTTATTTGAAATTGTATATGTGATAGAGTCTGTAAAAAAGAGCAGAAAAGACTAGTGAATGAATCCATTCATCATCAATTTAGTATTTGAAATGATAATGTGTCTTCTTTAAACCACAGACTGTGATGTAGCTAGAGGCAGGAAAATGACGTTTTTGTATCTTTCAGTGTACCTAAGCACCAGGAAAACAATTTTGTTAATATTTCATTTATAAACAGTCCTCCTCTGGCAAAGACTTCAAGTTACTTCCAATTTGCAATGAGTATATGGTTTGAAATATAATTCACTGGGATTGAGAAGGGTCATTTAATTTTGCCTTGGTGACATCTGAATAGATTCTAGTTGACTTCCAGTCTACAATGATCCTTCTTTGAAAGTAATTCTTGCCTGTTTAAGGGAATCAATTTTTTAAAAAGAAGTCTCTTGTTAGACCTTAAGTATTACCAATCAGGTAAATGTTCTTCCCACATGGACCATTGTCCCTTATTTTATATCAGGTTTATAGCATTGGCCTCTGTTAAATTTTAGAGCTTCCAAATTAAGAAAGGAGGAATAGTCTATCGGCAATCAGGTTCTGCTAGTGCACACTGCTAAATATACTTCAGGGATTGTGCTCCATGGGCCTAGACATTTTATACTCTCATAATAATTTTCAATCTGTGGCTCTAATACCACATGCAGCTCTTTGGGACGTTGTACATGCTTCTTCAGGAGCCTTTTGATTCAATCAGAGGTCCTTTGACTCTAGAAGGAAAAGGAGAAACACTCCACAATTTCTTCTGGCAGCAAGGCAGGAAATGGAGTGAAGGAAGAGAAAAATCAGTTTCATAGTGAGCCCCATGATATCATGGCACAGTGGGTTGATATTTGTTTTCCATGTCAGATCATGAGTTTAGCATGACTTAGTTGCTCTCTATAGTTCCACGGAAGAGGCTGTTTGGCACTGAAAGACTGAGGATTGCTGCTTTTATTTACTGAACAAAACAGTAATATTTTATTATTATTATAATATTTTATTAGGTGTTGGGATCAGACCAAAACAACTGTAAAACTTTGGGAGAGGAGTCTTTTCAAACAATCACCCCATATCCAAGTTTTAAAGATGGCCTTGGTCTCTGCAGAGGGCTATGCCCATACTCCGCCTCTAAGTGCCCCCTGAACAGTAGGGTATTCAAATCTAGATCTGAATTTGCTGGATCCCAGCACCAATATTATTGAACTTGTCAACAACTAGCACATGGAAGTCTAATCACCAGGCCAACTGCTGTGGACTGCTGGCAGCATATGGGACATGGGAGATTTGAGTTCAGTCCCCTGAACTTCCACAAACTTCCTGCAAATCACTTAGGCTGTACCTCAAGACCCCACCTTTAAGGCTTTGTGAGAATAAATACATTAAAGATTATAAGAGACTCTGATACTGCAGCAATGGGGGTCATGTAAATACCTAAAATACACAGATAAGCAACATGGGAGTACAGGTTTCACAAACTGGCCACATATTCTTTAATATCTGAATGAATCTAGCATCTCCGGGATCCTAGTGGTACTAAAACAAAAGTGACATAAATACATCCTGAAATATTCTATGTTATAGTACTTATATATTGAGGAGCCAGTGATAATATGGTAGATACAACATTGTGTTTTTCAGTCAACTGACTTACTGTAATTTTACAACAAGCAAATTTGTCAAGACCCGTGAGATTTTAAAAAATATATATATATATATATAAAGTATATTCAAATAATTGTCTTCCTTCTAATGCCTTTTGAGGAAACTGAACATTAAACATTCTCATAATATATTCCACAAATTATAAGCAGAAGAGATTCATGTGAGATGTTTGTGCTGAAGAACTAAAAACATGTGGCTGCAGAGTCAAACCTTAATTGAATGCTTTTGTGTTTCCTAGTAATTTGATAATAAATCTCCCAGCTTTTAGTAGTACAGGCTAATAGTAATGGAAAAATCATTTAGTTTTCAATAAAAAGATGTCATCTCTTCTTCTCTTGCTTTAGTGACAATAGCCTGTCCAAAACAAAATAGAGAGTGTCTATAAGCCTCCAACTACGCCATTTTTCAGTTCTGCTACTTGGGCTTGAAAGACTGGAAAAGTAAAGCAAACGTGAGATATTCGGTACTGTCTCATAAACAGGAATAATAAAAAAATATCTTAGATTTTAAAGATTTATTTAGCTAATCAATTAATCCAGTCTCAAAATCTGGGTATCAATTTGTAGTTCAATGTCAATTTTTTAAATTGTAAATGTAAGTCCTGATTCAGCAAAAGATCCTCATTCCAAAGCAGTTAAATTCAAGCACAGATTTACTGTATTTCCCTGAATAGGGATGGCATTAAATATCTTAGCTGGAGCTTGGTGCACTTGATGGATAACATTTATTGCTGAAATAACTCCACTGACTTCAGTGGAGCTGTGCCTGCCTATGGGTACATCTACATTTGCTCCCTAGTTTGAACTAGGGATGCAAATGTAGGTGACCGAAATTGCTAATAAAGCGTGGATTTAAATATCCCGTGCTTCAAAGCATATTCTTACCGGCGCGTTACTCCGCTCAACAGCTGTTTTGAAAGTGGAAGTGCGCGCCGGGACGCATTTGTTCAAACCAAAACACTTGGTTCAAACTAACATTACTCATTTTTTTAGCAGAACTTTTGAGAGACTGCTTTTGAAACAGGATCATTCCACACCGTATTACTCCTTTTGTATGGCTTGCGTAGGTAGCAACAGCTACAAAGTTATATCTAAGTTTGATAGCTAGCACATTGCTGCAGCAGTGAGCTGCTGAATATCCTTCAGGCTCGCAGCAAAAGAACAAAGGGGACATTCAAATGTGATGTGCACTATCATTTATACCATGGGATGATATAGGTATTTGCCTCATTTTTTATTTAAAGAGGGCTTGTCCATATGTCCCATGAGATATCCCAATGTGATTCAATCTGTGCCAGACTTTTCTACATAAATCAAAGTCTGGTGGTTCCTTGGCTGGATCAAGAATGAGCTGTTAATTTTACATAAGAACATAAGAATGGCCATACTGGGTCAGACCAAAGGTCCATCTAGCCCAGTACCCTGTCTGCCCACAGTGGCCAATGCCAGGTGTCCCAGAGGGAGTGAATCAAACAGGTAATGATCAAGCGATCTCTCTCCTGCACTCCATCTCCACCCTCTGACAAACAGAGGCTAGGGACACCATTCCTTACCCATACTGGCTAATAGCCACTAATAGATTTAACCTCCATGAATTTCTCTAGTTCTCTTTTAAACCCTGTTATAGTCCTAGACTTCACAAGCTCTTCAGGCAAGGAGTTCCACAGATTGACTATGCTCTGTGTGAAGAAGAACTTCCTTTTATTTGTTTTAAACCTGCTGCCCTAGTTTCATCTGGTGGCCCCTAGTTCTTATATTATGGGAACAAGTAAATAACTTTTCCTTATTCACTTTCTTCACACCACTCATGATTTTATATACCCCTATCATATACCCCCTTAGTCTCCTCTTTTCCAAGCTGAAAAGTCCCAGTCTCTTTAATTTCTCCTCATATGGGACCCGTTCCAGACCCCTAATCATTTTAGTTGCCCTTCTCTGAACCTTTTCTAATGCCAGTATATCTTTTTTGAAATGAGACCACATCTTTACACAGTATTCAAGATGGGGGCATATCATGGATTTATATAAGGGCAATAAGACATTCTCTGTTTTATTGTCTAACCCTTTTTTAATGATTCCTAACATCCTGTTTGCTTTTTTGACTGCTGATGCACACTGAGTGGACGTCTTCAGAAAACTATCCATGATGACTCCAAGATTTCTTTCCTGATCAGTTGTAGCTAAATTAGCCCCCATCATATTATATGTATAGTTGGGGTTATTTTTTCTAATGTGCATTACTTTACATTTATCCACATTAAATTTCATTTGCCATTTTGTTGTCCAATCACTTAGTTTTGTGAGATCTTTCTGAAGTTCTTCACAGTCTGCTTTGGTCTTAACTACCTTGAGTAGTTTAGTATCGTCTGCAAACTTTTCCACCTCACTGTTTACCCCTTTCTCCAGATCATTTATGAATAAATAGGATTGGTCCTAGGACTGACCCTTGGGGAACACCACTAGTTACCCCTCTTCATTCTGAAAATTTACCATTTATTCCTACCCTTTGTTTCCTGTTTTTTAACCAGCTCTCAGTCCATGAAAGGATCTTCCCTCTTATCACATGACAACTTAATTTACGTAAGAGCCTTTGGTAAGGGACCTTGTCAAAGGCTTTCTGGAAATCTAAGTACACTATATCTTCTGGATCCCCGTTGTCCACATGTTTGTTGACCCCTTCAAAGAACTGTAATAGATTAGTAAGACATGATTTCCCCTTACAGAAACCATGTTAACTTTTGCCCAACAAATTATGTTCTTCTATATGTCTGACAATTTTATTCTTTACTATTGTTTCAACTAATTTGCCCAGTACTGACGTTAGACTTACCGGTCTGTAATTGCCGAGATCGCCTCTAGAGCCCTTTTAAAATATTGGCATTACATTAGCTATCTTCCAGTCATTGGGTACAGAAGGTGATTTAAAGGATCGGTTACAAACCATAGTTAACAGTTCCGCAATTTCACATTTGAGTTTTCAGAACTCTTGGATGAATGCCATTCGGTCCCGGTGACTTGTTACTGTTAAGTTTATCAATTAATTCCAAAACCTCCTCTAATGACACTTCAATTTGTGACAAGACCTCAGATTTGTCACCTACAATGGACGGGTCAGGTTTGGGAATCTCCCTAACATCCTCAGCCGTGAAGACTGAAGCAAAGAATTCATTTAATTTCTCTGCAATGACTTTATTGTCTTTATTGCAGTCAAAATGCTCCATATGACTTTCCATTGAGCCTCGGAATTGAAATTGGATGCAATGGTCTTGATATGATTCAACAGGGCATTGTGGGATTTTAATCTCATTTTTGGCAGATTGTGGAGGGTATGGTGCAGCAGGGCCACCATATTTGCATTGACATGATTAAGAATATGAGATTACGTAGCAGCTCTTCTCATCTGTGAGGGTGGGATGTGTGATAGGACTGGTAGCCAGTCGGCTGGAGTTGATTTGGCCATCCCTGACACTATGTGCATAGCATTATTGAGTTGAGTGTCAAGGAGTTTAATGTGACTACTGTGAGACCATGGTGGCACACACTATTCAGAATATACCAAAGAAGTTGCTGCAGTTCGTATGCATAATACAAAATCTGACCTTATTATGGATGTTCTCAAGGTGTTGAAATGTCTGGTCCAGTCTAATGCCAAGACACCTTGAATTAGCCTGATGGCTGATACTCTCAGCACAGAACTGCACAGCCAGTTTGGTGTTAAGCCATTTTATTGTTTGGATGAAAAGCAGTTACCATGTTGGGGTTTTTTGTTTGGCGGGGGGGGGGGGCGGGGGGACCTAGCCCCAAGTTTTCAGCTTTGGAAATAATCAGCCATTGTGCTAAGATGTTAGGTTAGAGTGCATTTGATGGCATGGAGGCTTGCATGCTAAAAAGGGAAATGTCAGGGAACAAGTGGATTGCCTCTTGAGGACCTTCAAAGACCATCACATTGACATTGTGGCCCTCCAAAAAACCCATGGGAAAAAAAGATGATAAAGCTGCCCGAAATAAAATCTATGACTATACCAAAGTTGCTGCTGCTATCAACTATCCAAAACAGGCTAGTTGTGCACCTGTAAAATGGAGTAATGGACGTGGAAGTTTTGGAACAATCATCGACTGGTGGAAGAGACATCAGCACGCAATACTGCAATACCTTGACAAAGCTCCATGCTAGTAAAGTCTGATATTTTTGCACTGCAGTTAAAGGAAAATTTGAAGTCATTGGTAGTTACAATCATGCAGGAATGAATGAAACAGGATTTATAAGGAGTATTTCCTTCAAACAGAATGCAAAATGCGCAAAGTAACCTCAGTATGCAAAATGCACAAAGTAAACAGATTGATAAAAGCACACTTTCCACAGCTTTTTTTGCAAATGTCTTTCAGATGTGCAGTGGTATTAAGCAATTTGGAGGTGTAAGAGTACCTTTTAAGTTTGACATTTAAGTTTCTTGGAAGTGCACTGTCCACTCCTAAAAAATCCAAAGATTAGTAAAAATAATACTTGGGCAAACGGGAAATAACAGTAAATCACTGTCCTTTATATTAGAACTTTCTTTTCATGTGTGTGCAGTATTACTAAAGTCTAAAAGCACTACTATAGCTCAATCCAAGAAACTGGTTTAACTCTTGAGCAACATTAGAGTCCAATAAACATTTGTATGAAATTGATTCCCTCTCTCAAACTAAAATCAAAATGTTGCTTCTTTTTTTGCCATATAGCTGGATAAAAATTACAGCACAAATTTAAAGATTTACGTAGTTTTCAACTCTGACATTTTCTCCAGTTGTTAGATTGTCACAATAAAATGCTGAACAAACAGCAGTGTCTGAATTGTTACATTTATTGTTGAAAATAGCTGGTCGATATTAGCGTGCACATTAACTAATAGTATCAACTATGTCACTACCCATACAATATTATAGTTAACAGCAATCATAACATCTGGTACCACAATAATTGCCTCAAGGCGGTGGGGAAAAAAAAAAATCAATAGACTCTTCTCTGTAGAAGATAAAACATTTGAACAATACACTGTGAATTTAAAAGTGCTTGTTTATTCTGCCAAGATGGATTTAGAATTACTTTGAAAAATAAGAAATTTACTCTAGGTGCATAGTCTAACAAGAGTAAAGGAGCAGTGTGTGTTGCTTTTGTTTAGAAATCATAGCTAACATCTTGAAAACATTGGATCAGGCCTCTGGGAGCAATGTAGTTGCCTGTGTGTCACACTGCTATAGACTGTGGCAATAGAGCCCTCAGTGCAAGGGAAATAATTCACTGATGTACAAAGAGAATCTCAATTCTTCCCCTTTTCTGCTGCCAGTGAAATGAACATTTCTGGAGGAAAACAAGTATGGCTGGGATCACCAGACAGTATACAAGTTGTTGGCTATGGTTTGAACTGTGTGGTGCCACTTGCAAATAGCACAAGCAAAAACAAGTGTTAGGGGATACTGTAACTTATATTAGGTAATCTGACTTGCATACTACAATCCCAGGATCCGGGATACCTCAAAACAGTCTTCTTCTGACTGGCACTGCATGAGGTCAAGTTGTGCCCAGAGGGGGATTAATTCTAGGACAGATTGAAATTTTGCATAAAAACTGGTTTGCAGATAAGGCCTATTGCAAGCACCATCCACTTTTAATAAAAAATGATTTTTCATTAAAAAATGAGGGCCTAGATCCTGAAATGCTTTGATATGGACATACTATCAGTGTGCTTCATGATAGTTGTAGTATGATTTTCTCATGTCTCCCTTCCCCTTTTTGTTCGGGCTCCCTAGCCAGACTACATCTCCCATGATGCATCAAGGCCAGAGACACGACATACAACTTCAGCTATGTGAATAACATAGCTGAATTTGACTTACATAGGTCTACTTACCATGGCATCTTCACATCAGTAAGTTGACAGCTGACACTCTTATGTCAATTCTGCCCACTCTTCTCATTTTGGTATAGTACCAGGGTTGACAGGAGCATGCTCGGCTGTCAATTATCTATGTTAGACGCACTATTTCAACCACTGCTGGATCTATGTCAATCCAACGTCGATCTATGCTGGATCACCTGTCGATCCAATGGCTAGCGAAGACAGGTCCTAAAATATATGCTTTAGCTCAAACAGGAACTATTTTGGGGAAATTCTATAGCCTATGCTGCAGTTTATTAACAGACCACACTAGTCTCTTCTGGCCATATAATCTATGAACCTCTGGAGATATAATCTGAATAGATTGCCTGCTTTATGGAGAAGGGGAGCATGAAGCATCTGAATCAACTCCCATGAGGCACTGCAACAGCTTTTTAAAACTAAATATTTCAGATGTCAGCTGATTGTTTTCAGTGTTTACATGTTCATCCCCTGTTCTGACACTTTCCACTGCATTATCATTCTATCTACCAAATTCACAGCCAGAAGAACTGCATCAGGGACCAGGAAGTCTCATCTCCTGTGGTGAAATCTTGTCTTTGTGTGAGATTACTTTACACTATGCAAATTTCATAGGGGAGACCAGCATTTCTCAAATTGCAGGTCCTGATCCACAACGAAGTTACAAGGGGGAGGGGGGGGGAGGTGTCATCAGGTTATTTTAGGAGGGAGGGGATTCATGATATTGCCACTTTCTACACTGCCTTCAGAGCTGGATGGCAGGAGAGTGGGGGCTGCTGAATGAGGGCCCAGCTCTGCAGGAAGCAGCACAGAAGTAAGGGTGGCAATACCATATTATGGTATCCTTACTTCTGCACTACTTGTGGTAGCAGCTCTGCTTTCAGAGCTGGGCTCCTGGCCAGCAACTGTTGTTCTCCAGCTGCCCAATTGTGAAAGCAGCCCCACCGCTAGCAGCAGACCAGAAAGGTAGCAGTACCACAACCACCCCCTCACAATAATCTTGCAACCTCCCTCCTTCCACAACTCCTTTTTGGGTCAGGACCCCTACAACTACATCATATTGAAATTTCAGATGTAAAGATCTGAAATTTATTATTTTTAAAATCCTATGATTGTGACATTGACTAAATTGGACTATGAATTTGGTAGGGTCCTAATTACATCACAGTGCTTTCTGTGTGATAATGCAGTGCTTTCCAGGCAGATATTTAGCTTGTACTTCTGCAAGTTTTAAGAGAAGAATTCTTCAATTTTTATATTGTTTTAAAAATTGTTTTTCAGGGAGTGTTAACCAGCATGTAGGATCTAGTTTTCCACAGTGTTCCAAGATGACAAAACATAACCCCCATTCATCCTCTGTGTATAAAATATTCTTTTTTTTACCATGAGTTATGTGAATAAACAATAACAACCTATTGTAAAACCAAAATATTTTGTTGCATTATGTCATGGTGCCATGTATCATAAGATCAGTACGGCTGACTGCTTGAACATTGTTAGCTGGCTATCTTCTTTAGACCTCCATGTCATGCATAGATTTGTTCTCTTAGGGCTTGTTTTCACTTCTCCGGAGCATCAATCTGGGGGTATCCATCTTCTGGGGTTTGATTTAGTGGGTCTAGTAAAAACCCGCTAAATTGACCATCATGGTGCCTTGTTGACTCTAGCACTCCACCTGGTCATGAGAAGTAAGAGAAGTTGATGGAAAAATTTCTCCCGTTGATCTCCCATAGTGGGGATGCCGCAGAAATTCGACTTAAGGTACATCGACCCCAGCTATGTTATTCTCTTCACTGGAGCTGTGTAACTTTGGTCGACTTTCTCTGGTAGCTTAGACCTAGCCTTAATTGCCATATTTGTATCTCCCACATGGATGCGACACACTCAGATCAACTGACCTCTTTTCTGGAAGGAAGTCTTTTCTCAGTGTCAGAACTGAAACATTGACACCACATACTGCATTTCCCTTCTCTAATCATGTTTATTGGCATTTATGAGAGGCAAAAATGCTGGAAAAGTAGATGCTTATATGAAATGGGGCATTTTGTATAGTGCTCTGGCATCTCTTTTGGTTTTTTGAGCAGGTAAGTGCCCCATAAAATCCTCCTTTGCTGCCTTGTGAATGCAGAACATTGCATCTTTGGCTGCTTTTTTCACCTGTTCCTTCTTCCCTCCCCCTGCCCAACACATGAAGAACTCATGTAGGCACAGCTGGGTCCCAAATAACTATGTTAACTAAACATAGTATATTCTTGTTGCCCAAATAGCATAGAGGGCATGGATTTTATTTGGATATTAGAGTTTGTATCATTTAGAGAGCAGGAACCATTCAGCAGTGGGATGACCTCTTCCACAGCCAGGGACAACTCCTTCTCATAGTCCAGGCCTGGAGTCTCTGTTGAATTCTCCAAATTCTTCATTATCTTAATGCCTTCCTTGCAGCATATGCATCATGCTGGAGAGACAGGACTGTGATCTGGATGATGTGGCAGTTTGGATGATAGGGTTCCTGACAAACAGGAGTATCTGTAAAAATTAACTTCACCCTCACGAAGCTTGTGTGAGATCAAATATAATCTTTCAGGTGAGGTCTTAAGCACCAAGGCACATTTAAAAAAGAATTATTTCATAAGAATATGTAAACATATTATTAATTTGCTGTGGTGAGAGGATATGGATTAAACAAAAATACTATTTTCTATACGAGTAATTTTAAGTTGAAGTAGTAGGATCCAAAACAAGATAAGAACATAAGAACGGCCATACTGAGTCAGACCAAAAGTCCATCTAGCCCAGTATCCTGTCTGCCAACAGTGGCCAATACCAGATGCCCCAGCAGGAGGGAACACAAAGAGGTAACCATCACGTGATCCCTCTCCTGTCATCCATATCCAGACAAACGGAGGTTAGGGACACCATTCCTACCCATCCTGGCTAATAGATTCATGGAGGTTAGGTCCATCAATGGCTATCTAGCTCTTTTTTGAACCCCGTTAAAGTCCTAGCCTTCACTACATCCTCTGGCAAGGAGTTCCAGAGGTTGACTGTGCAATGAGTGAAGAAAAACTTCCTGTGGGTACGTCTAGAGTGGCAGCCTCATCCAGGGTATGCATTTGCTCTTCCACTTTCTTTTTTTTGCTAAAGAGCAAATGCACTCTTTCAGGGAGCCTGTATACCTCGTTCTATGAGAAATAAGGGCTTCTCCAAAAGAGGAGGCTTTTCCGCCATTTGCGTAACTTTTTCCTATAAAAGACTGTAGTCTAGACCTAGCCATTGTTCATTTTAAACCTGTTGCCTACTAATTTCATTTGGTGACCCCTGGTTCTTATATTGTGGGAATAAGTAAATAACTTTTCCTGGTTCACTTTTTCCATACCAGTCATGATTTTTATAGACCTCTATCATATCCTCCCTTAGTCTTCTCTTTTCTAAGCTGAAAAGTCCAAGTGTTTTTAATTCCTCTTCATATGGGACTCATTCCAAACCCCTAATCATTTTTGTTGCCTTTTTCTGGACTTTTTCCAAAGCCAATATATCTTTTTTGAGATGAGGTGACCACATCTGTATGCAGTATTCAGGATGTGGGTGTACCATGGATTTATATAAGGGCAATAAGATATTTTCTATCTTATTCTCTATCCCTTTTTTAAATGATTCCTAACATTCTATTTGCTTTTTTAACTGCCGCTGCACAGAGCGGATGTTTTCAGAGAACTATCCACAATGACTCCAAAATCTCTCTCGAGTAGTTGTAGCCAAATTAGTCCCCATCATATTGTATGTATAATTGGGATTATTTTTTCCAACGTGCATTACTTTACATTTATCAACATTAAATGTAGATAAAAGACTTTCATCGCAATATCAAAGCAGCTCTTAATGAAGACTTGAAACACCCTTCCATATGATCTGTTAATTGCCTGATTACTAATATTGAGTTCAAACTCCTAATGTTTCTTCTGATCTTTGTTTCTTTAACACTTATTGATAGATTCACTAATGAGATGCTTAGAGTGCTTACTTTCATTTGCCTTTCTTTCACACTGAAATCTTGGTTTCAAAAACAGAAGAGATTATGAAACACCAAAGGCTAACTCACTGTTAGGTACTTTACAACATCAACCTATTTTCAAGTTACTAACCATAACTAGTTTTTTTTTCCCTGCCATGACAAATACTCTTTGAAATGAGATGGGGGGGTCTAATTGTTCACTGCCCTTCAGCATGAGATAGGGGGGTTATATGCAACTGTGCAAAGTCACAGTAACTTAATTAATACAGACAGTGCCTGGCCTCTAACTGTCAACTCAGGCTCATAGCTTCATAGTGTGAGCCCCATTTCATTGCTGGGTAGGTTTATAGACTTGCGATGGAGCCTGAGCTCTCGGACCCTGCATCAAAAAGTCCTACAACCTGGGCTATAGGTTGAGTGTGGAAGTCTGCACAGCAGTGAAACAGCCCTGCAGATCAAAGCCTGTGAGCCTGAGTCAGCAGGCTAGCCAAAGATTTTTCTTTGTTGTATAGACATGACTGAAATGTTGGTTTGGGTTAGTGATGTATGCAACTGCAGCTACATCAATTGCGTAGTTGAAGTCGAAATAGCTTAATTCGGCTTTTGGCGCTGCCTACACAGCAGGAAGTCACAGGAAGAAAACCCTTCCTCTGGCTTCCCTTACTCCTCGTAAAATGAGGGTTACAGGAGTTGGAGTAAGAAGTCCTCCAGCTTAACATTATCATCGAGGAAGATGAAGAGAATCTAGCGAGAATGGTGCAGGTGCTAAATGAGGAAGGGAAGCGGTATGGACTGATTATAAATATTGATAAAACAAAGACAATGGTATTTGGAGATAAGGAAATAGGAAGGAAGATGAGTGTAGATGGTCTCGAACTAGAGAACATAGAGAAGTTCACTTATTTGGGGAGCAACATGACGTATGATCTAGATTGTAAGAAAAATAGCGACTAGAATAGCGAAAGCAAGAGTGAGTTTAAAGGCAATGGATAAGAGCTGGAAAAGTAAATCAATTAGCTTAGGAACGAAGCTGAGCATCTTGAAAATGTGTGTATTTAGCAGCATGTTGTATGGATGTGAGACATGGGTGATAATGATATATTTGAAGAGAAGGATATTGGCATTTGAGAGGAGTTGTTATAGAAAGATCCTGAGAATAGGATGGATGCAGAAGGTCACCAACGAGGAATTATATCGGAAGATACAGCCGAAAGAGAACCCACTGCAGAAGGTTATACAACAGAAGTTTCAGCTATTTGGGCATATCTGCAGAATGAACGATGAGAGAAAGTTAAGACCCTGGTATTCGGCATAATGGATGGTCCAAATAGGAGAGGCAAACCCCACAGAGAATGGGTAGATGATATAGTAGATTGGTGCAGAATAATTGGGCTGATAATCTGGGATCTCTATAAGAAAATTTTCCATCAGCAGCAAAGTGGGAATGAAACCATTTTACAGAGTCTGCAATTACCTAATAGCTAAGAATACGTCTACACTACAGGACAAAGTCAAATTAAGATATGCAACTTCAGCTATGTTAATTGCTGAACACTCTTCCTTCAACTTCCCTTACTCCTCATGAAAGCAAAGTTATCAGCATTGACCAGAGTGCTCCTCTCACTTGAAATTAACTGTCTTAATTAAACCCCTAATTCAAACCCTGGAAGATCATCAGCAGCAGCTTTGATTTTTTCCTCTGTAGTGTAGACATACCCTAATCCTACTAGCATAGAATTCATGAAGAAGGGCAAGAGATTCCTTGAAATGACATGGTAATAAATTTCATGCACAACTCCATAAAACAAGACTTCTGAATTTCAAACAACTCTAGATAGTACATTGAGAATGTAAATCAAACAGCTTTTGTTAAACTCTTGCACTGGACAATAAGAATAATTGAACGCCACTGGGGTACATAGATTCACTTAGTTTGGCATAGTTACTGATTCCTCGGTAGTATGGAAAGGGAAGTTGTCAAACACAAAGCTATCTTTGACAGGATCTGGACAGTGTTATTGATGTCTACACACAGAATTATTCCTTTTCAAGTGACCTTTAGGTTTCTTATTATTTCAATTGAATGTCTACCTACAGAAAGGAAAATGAGTAAGACAGAGCAAAATGAGGACATTATGAGTTTTGAAAGCAGAACAGGCACAGTACAACATGCCCTCTGGGTATTGGAAAGCACAGAACTATGCCCATTTATACTAATGGAAAATCAGCTGCCATATATTTGAAAGCTCAGTCAGAAAGGCTCTTTTTCGCTGTTGAGAACTGACAGGGTAACATCTTAGGGTAGCCATCTGACGATTTCTATATTCAGTTGTTAGCCCCTTTGAATGATGGTATTTTGGTTTAGATTAAGGTTAAAAACACCAAGCAGCACAGAAATAGACAACTAAAAGCAGCTCCCTTTGTGTTGTTTTGTTACATTTGATCCTTCTAGACTCTTTCTGATGCACAGACTAACAAATCTATGCAATTTATTATAAGAAAACACAAATTCACAGAGCAGAAAGAAATCCTCCTAGCAGCAATTTTTTGTTAAGTTTGCTGTTAACATATACAGAAGAATTTTGTTAGGATGACTATCTACAGCTAAATCGCTTTAATCTAAAATTTAATATCAGCTTTTATGCTTGAAAGAGAAAACTGTGAAATAAAACATAAGCAGAAATGAAAGAAATTATACAAAAATTACTATAATTATAAACAAAGTTACTTATCAAAACTCCTTCTCTTTTATGCTAATTATTTTCCCCAACAGATTATTCTGAAAATGATGTAGCCTTTCAGCTATGAAAGAAAAGTAGTGTTTTCACACTCCCATATAATTAGCCATTCATATTCAGATGACCTTCATTCACTGTGCACAGGTGCCTCAACCTTTGCCACAGAATGTCAACTTGCATGTGAAGAAATAATCCTTGCATCCTCTTTAAATTAGAGACAGCAAACCTGTATTAACAACCCAACCAGACAGCATATCTCCAGACAAGGAATCTGACAGAAGAAATGTATGGTTTTGTCCAAAGCATGCAAAGAACAATTTTTGACAGTGTAAAATATGATATAGTGTAGTGCTCAGTTAGTCTGCTTCAGCAGCAGGGCTCACTTACCAGCTTATTCAGCAGAAATTTAATTTCCATGGCTGCTGGCCATGCAGTTTGTGGAACAGATTCTATGGCTTGGCACCTATGAAGCTTAATTCCAATTTCATTCACATAAATTTGTGTCTTCCTCATTTGCGGATCACTTACCTGCTGACTGTGGCTATACCTCTCCAGTGAAGATCCCTCTTGCTCCAGATGACTACTTGCCAATTAAGATGGCTGCAAATAGAGGCATCTAATAAAGTTTTGAAGGACTCTATGGGTAAGTCTACACATCAAACTTAGTTTGGGATTCCAGAGGTATCCCGAAATAGCTACCCCGTGTCTTCACAAGCCACCCATTATTTCAAAATATTTTTCGAAATAACAGGTGTGCTATTTCGGCATCCCAGTAACCCTCATTCCACGAGGGTTAAGGGATGTCTCAAAATAGCACTTTATTTCAAAATTTGGTGCTGTTTAGACAGTACTAAATTTCAAAATAGCCTATTTCGAATTAAACTCGAAATAAGCTATGCAGTTTGCGTAGCACAAATTGCATATCTTATTTCGAGTTTAGAGTGCAGTGTAGACATAGCCTCCATTTTGAGATAGTAGGTGTTTGTGAGTGATGAATTTGGTCCATCTGTGGCTTGTTTGTTTGGTTTCTGTGTACTGTACAGACTGCCTAGCTGGGTCATGAGCCTCTAACTAAACTGGTCTGTTTGTTGGTGCTGTGGTAAAACACGAGGCTCTGACCCTTGGCGTTTTGATCAGACCTGCTGTTTGAAACGTGAATGGTTAACTGGTTCCTGGTGGTGAGGAATCGAACTGAACTGAACTAAGATAAAGCCACTGACAAAGAAAATTGATGCAAGATATGCAACTCCAGTTATGTAAATTGCATAGCTGGAGTCAATATGCCTTGCATTGATTTTCTGGGGTGGTCCCACCAACGAGGAGTATCATTGTCAAGGGGTGTGGCCTCAGCATTCAATTTATCAGTCTTTACTAGACCCGCTAAATTTAACCCTGGAAGATCAATTGCCAGAGTGTTGATCCTCTGTTAAATGGAGATATGGCCTCAGTGGGGAGTCTTGGTATAAAAAGTCAGGTGCCTGTAAATCTGTTAGATGTGCATGGTTATAACCAGTTAGTACATAGGGATAGAGTGGTTTACTTTTGGTCTAAGAGTGGAATAATCATGAGACTCCACCCTATGACAGGAAAAGGCAAAAAGCCAAACACCTAAGGGGAGTAAAGTCAGGGTGACTATTGTGAGCAACTGAGTTGTGAGAAGTCTAGGCCTGGTGATGGGAGCAAGAGTCCAGCCTATCAGTTAGAGCTCAGTCCAGATGGGAGCCAGGAGCAAATCAAGTGTCATAGCCAGATATTAGAAACAAAAGCCTTGGCCAAAGGGTTAACCAGACTTGCAGTCAGAAATTACCATAGAGGAAGTCAGAAAGATGCTAGAAGGAAGCCTACAAGCCAGCCAAAGGAAGGACAGCACCAAGCACAGCTATAGGCTAGGAATGCATTGAGCAGCCACTGGATTGCTGCTACTGAGCTTAGGTATCAGCCTGCTGACTCCTGCAGTCAGCCAGAGTCTGTGCTGCAGCCTAGGCTCCTGACAATGACAAAGGGAACGGAGGTGAAACTAGCCTTGTAACAACTGTAAGACATCTAAGATGATAACCTGGTCCAAGTGAAGTCAATAGCAAGTCTCCCACTGACTTCAGGACAATCCTAATTTCATCCCTACAAACCGTGTTGCTGTCACTGGGGGTGGTAAGCCTTGAGCACTTCTTTCAGTTAGGCCCTTGATCTCTCACATCAAACACCATCTTAATTTCATTTTTGTGACTCAGTTTACCTTATTATAAAACACATAGCAATTTTCATCACACAATTAGAATTAGAGAAGTTTATTTAATGTTAGCAAAAAAGATTGGCTCCCTTTCTATGGAAAGCAATATATAACCGTTGAATGTTATTTATCAATGTTTATATTGTATCTGTTTGGCGATGGGCATCAGCTAATGTTAATAAGGTTATATTTAAGGGAAGTATTTAATAAAAATGACAAAGCATTGATAAGTGAATGGAAACAAACATTCTTGTATTCCTCTATTGACACATGATGTATTAGTTTCTCCTTACAGCTATGTCTACACAGCAAAGTTATTTTGGAATAATGGCTGTTATTCTGAAAGAACTATGTGAGCATCTACACAGCAATTCTGTTATTTCAAAATAACGGAGGGCTTATTCCAACTTCTGTAAACCTCATTCTATGAAGAACAATGCCTATTCTGAAATAGCTATTTTGAAATAAGGTGTGTGTAGATGCTCTACTTCTGCTATTCCAAAATAGCCTCTCACTAGAGCCAGTCTCAGTTATTCTTCCCGGGGCTCTAAAATCGAGATAGCTCGTCTACATTAGGGAAGTCTGCCTCGGACTCATTTTGAGGCTTCCCTGCAGCGTAGACATGTTATTTCAAAATAAGCTATTTTGGAATAACTATTCAGTGTAGACGTAGCCTATTAGAGCACCAGCCATAAAACTTGAATAAAGAGATATTTGTTCACTTTTCATGTATATACAAACAAACTCAGGTTCAGGTACTTAATTTCATCACAAACAGTAACACCACAGCTGCTCTTGCAGGGCAAGAATCTTTTACGTGGTACTATTCCCACCTGATATCAAAAGATGTTACCATAGTACCATAAAGTTTGGATGAAGCAAATAAGCTATAACTTCCCTTGTTTTTTTTAAGCTATGAGCTTCAGATGTCTGAGAGCAATGGCCACAGAGAAGCTGAAATGTGGAGCAGTTCAAGCAGTTATACTTTAGGGCTGTGTCTAGACTGGCGCGATCTTGCGCCAGAGCTATGCAAATGAGGCTCAGCGTGGAATATCGCCGAGCCTCATTTGCATAACTAATGAGCCGCCATTTTTGCAGAAGAGGCTCTTGCGCAAGATGGAGCTGTCTACACTGCCCCTTCTTGCGCAAGAAAAACCCTCTTGCGCAAAGCCGTTATGCCTGAAAATAATCATCGTAACGGCTTTGCGCAAGAGGGTTTTTCTTGCGCAAGAAGGGGCAGTGTAGACAGCTCCGTCTTGCGCAAGAGCCTCTTCCGCAAAAATGGCAGCTCATTAGTTATGCAAATGAGGCTCGGCAATATTCCACGCTGAACCTCATTTGCATAGCTCTGCGCAAGATTGCGCCAGTATAGACACAGCCTATAAATATTCAATAGTAATCTTTTTCCAGTATCTGATAGTACTTATGTCTATTAGGGTGCATCTACACAGCACAGTTATTTTAAAATAATGTCCATTATGTTGAAATAACAGTGCTAGTGGCTACACAGCAATTCTGTTATTTTGAAATAATTTTGAAATAACGAACAGCTTATTTCAAAATCTGCAATCCTCAGTCAATGAGGAATAAAGCCTATTCTGAAAGAGCTATTTTGGAATAGCAGTTGTGTGGATGCTCCACTGCTGCTATTTTGAAATAGCTCCTCCCCAGGGTAATTCAAGGTAATTACTCCCCAGTGCTTTTTGGGGCTCTAAATCGAGGGAGCACGTGCACATTAGGGAAGCCTGCCTCAGACTAGTTTTGAAGCTTCCCTGTAGTGTAGATGTGCTATTTTGAAATAAGCTATTTTGGGAAAAAAAATTCCGAAGTAGCTTATTTTGAAATAAGCATGCTGTGTAGACGTACCCTTAAATCCCATCCCAGCTAGTTCACATTGAACTAAACCATAAGGTTGACTATGCAAATGAACTGATGACAAGGAGGGGAGAGGGTGATAAAAGAATAAGAGAGGAAGATTAATGTCACTCAGCAGTGAACTGTCCATGGAGCTGCAGCAGAGGGAGAAATGGAGACGGAAAGGAATTCCAAGGAGTTACAGCACCTCTGATGTCACATTACCATCATTTGTCACTGCGTTGTTTCTTTCTTCACCTTTCCCTAGATTTCAGATGACATTTACAGTGAAGCTCAAAGATAGCAGTGAATGAAAAAAGGACAAAGAGGGGGGAAGAAAAGGAGGGGGGGGGAAAAGAAAGAGAGAGAGAAAGGAAGAAATAAGAGGAAGAGAGCCACTGAACCAGTTGTCCAGAGATGTCAAGAGACATGACTCCTAAAACAATGTGGAAATCTGTGAAATTGGACATGGGTAAAAGCTTCACTAATTTTAGCTTTATTTAGGCTGTGTCTGGACTCTGGTCTACAGATGCAATGGTAGATGATGCCTGACTGAACTGGCTAACTCATTATCTTCTAAAATTATAGTCAAGAGAAGGCCATTTCCTCTTCAGAATAGGGAGAGACACCTGGAACATCCTTCCTGTCTTTGTATTATAGAATCTTTATTTGGTTCATATATCTCAGCTGAAAATAGATTCTCCCCTCCCCCTTTGCATACACTGCAACTCTTAATTAGAGCAAGGTGGATATGATTTTCCCATACTGCGAGAATTTTTGCAATTTCAAAAATGTTTCTGTTCTAAGGTAGCATGAAACTGAGACTTTTAGAAAATGTTCATGAAAAACATAAGGGCAAGAGCACTCCGCTCACACCAGCAATAGTCTCATAGTTATAGGATATGCAGGCCCTATGGAAATCAAGGTTTAAGTTGTAGCTTTGCCTTATTCAGAGCTGTAGCTTGAACCCAGTTGTTCTAGCTCCTGGGTTGGTGCTCAAATCCCAAAGCTAATAGCATTTTAGACAGATAGATGAGCCTTTCTCTTCCCCTCCCCCTTTGGAGTTTCAGCTTGGGCATACACAGCCAATCAGATGAAAGTTTTGTTGAAACCATCCCTTTCCAAGGGAAAAAAAAAAAAAGTCAGGTATGACAAATTGCCACTTTCCAACAAAATGTCTTTCATCAAACAATTCTTGAGTAGCTCTGGTTTTAATCTTGCTCTATCTGTGCTTGTCATTTTATTTTAAAATTGTAACCAAGATAATTCCTGAAAGCATTTAGTGATACAGTTTGCATGAAAGAAGCTTGGCAAAATATACCTTTGTTAGTATATTATCCATAAAACACCATCCATTTACATTTCAATTTACAAATTAGAAACATGGAGGAATAAATGAAAGGTTAACAGCCACTGTTCAAAACCCCTGACGTTTCAAGTTTTTTGGAGTGTGGTTAACACAAGCTGCCCATACTTTGAACTCTGGCAAAGTTCAATGCTGGCCTAGGTTATTCCTGATGATATAGAGATGGTCCTCTTTTGAGCAGCAGCTCCAGTTGCACTGAATTGTGACAAATTGTGTAGTTTTCTGGGGAATGTGAGAAAGTGCCCAGTTACTGTAAGATGATTAAATTAATTATCACTTGTGACAAAAGGTGGAATATGAACTAGGAACAAAAGCGCCAACTAGCTCCTACAGTAAAAATATTGGAGACTCACATTTACAGCTGCTTTGACTGACTAATGTAACTTAATTTCACAACTGCTAGGTTGCTAGTGCCAAGATTTTAGGCATTGCTTTTTCTGCCTTTCCAAAAGTGCCAATGAAGAGATTTTTCATTTAAAAATCTTATTACTGATTACTTACAGTGTCACTTAAAAGGATAAATGTATCAAAGTTTAAAGTGCAAGTCAATAAAATACTCTGATATATATCAAACACAAACTTTTTACCAGCTAAGTGATTAGGCCTAATAATAGAATTCACTAAAATATACTGTAGGATAATATTCTTAACAAAAGCGACTCGTACAGTGAGCCAACAAAATTTGCTTTTATGAAGCAGTGAGGGTCAGATTTTAAATATACTAAGAATCCTTGAATATATTCCAAATGACAAGGGAGAAACAGATTTTTTAAACGTATCTCTGTAGAATTATTTCTTTGTTTCAAAGAGGGAAATGTAAATCTAAAGAGAAAACTCTTACTTTAGTACCAACAAATTAGTTATTCTTTCATTAATTTCATTAACAAGATTTACACATGCCATGATGTATGTATTATGTATTGTAATGATGTATTATGAGGATTATGAGGACTTATAGATACAAACTGTCTCAGAGTATCTATAACTGGCTCAGTTAGATGAGATTGCTTTGAAGGTGATAGCAATGGAAAAGATAAACAAATACAATTACCCATATCAGCCTCTTCATGTGAGTTTTCCAGTACATCCTGACACATGTCTATGTTTTCGATCCTAACCCAGTGAACTGCTGTGCCTGGGCAGATCTCTGAATCTACACAGAGCCCCATTGACTGCCTGCACAAAGTAGATTACAGAATCAGGCCTTAAAACAGGTCTACATTGCAGCTGAAGGTCAACTTAAGGTACACAATTCCAGCTACGTAAATAACATAGCTGGAGTCGATGTCCTTTAAGTCAAGCTTTGGCAGCATCCTAATAGCAGGAGGTTGATAGGAGATATGCTTCCATCAACTTCCCTTGCTGCTGGTACTCCTCGCTGTCATGCAGAGTAAGGAAGACACCCTCAGCATTCGATTTAGTGGGTCTATACTAGACCCGCTAAATCAAATGCCGGAAGATCGACCGCCAGAGTGTTGATCTTCCTGCAAATATAGATGTGTCCTTAGTCTCTAAGCTGCTTAGAACAGGTTTATCTTTGTATATGTACTATATAGAACTAAGCACAATGGTGCAACATTGCCAACCCCAAGCATTTAAAAATCATGAGTGAGGCACCAAAAACCATGAGATGGATTTAAAAACAAATCACAAACAACAATATCTAGGTTCTTTTGATTTGTCTTCTGGTTTCTGACATTTAAGGGTCACTTAGGGATCATTAAATATCCTAGCCTTAAAAAAAAAAAAAAAAGGCTGTGATTCTCGCTTGATCAGAACTCCAGAAGCTGTGTCTATGACAGTAAAATACCAAAGCTTAAAAGAGTCACAGTAAAAGTATGAAATGACATACAGTGGTGAAACTGAAATTATGTAAGAATGGCCATATCTGAGCATTGAGCTGATATTTGAATGGAGCATTGTAGGACGGATTTACTGTGGGCCATCCTGCCTTGTGAGCGGGCAAGGTATAGTAGCTCTTTCCTCTTTAGCATGCCCTGTTAATGGTTGCTCTGGTCCTGTTGTGGCCTTTTTTCTTGTGACTTGGCCTGCAGGCATGTCATGTTTTAGTTCCAATCCCTTCTGGGGCAACAAATCATTCAGCATTTAATAGGCCCAATCCTTATATCTGATCTTTAGTCCTCAATTCTGGGCCCTGTGGTTTCTATACATTGTTCAAAGCCTTCTGTCCTCTTTATCCCCTTCTTAGACACTTCATGACACCTTCACTAGTGTCTGGTACTCAGACCATCCCACTACAATGAGTGCCAGTTCAGGGACCTTATATTCAGCCACAAGGGCAACTCCATCAGAGTTCTATCTAGACTGTTCTCGACAATAGTCTTCCCTTGAGCCTTCCCCATACTACCTCTCTGGTTTACTCTTCTCTCAAGATCAAGATTTCCATCATGGCACTCCCCTGGATCCCCCCACCCCAACAAAATTCCAAACCCAGAAGAACAAACAAACTAATTTCTGTCACCTGTAGGCTGGACCTTTCTTCCCTATGTTTCTCAGTTGAATGCCTCCTACAGCTTTCTTCTGGGAAGTCTAGATCCTGCTTTTTGTCTGAGCTCACCACCAGAGTTTGGTCTACCCCAATATCTACTCCCGGTCTCAAAAAGATATTTGTTTAAACCACAAGCCAGTCAGTGCTCTAAACAAAAATACTTCATTGTTCCTATCTGGGCCATGTTGTTATCCTTAACAGTGAAAAAAAATCTTTTTTCATTAACCTGAATTTTGTGCCTTTCCTCTTTTAAGCTTTTCTGTAATATGCTTTTGATTTCTGTTTATTCAAGGATATTTCTATGTCAATTCTTCCATTTTTAAAGCATTTTTACTACTTTGTCTACCACTTAATTTCACGTTAGCCCAATATGTGTTGGAATCAAGGCTAATGCTAGTTGTATACCCATTCGTACGAACTCTGCTACTAGAAATATAATTTCATTGATTAAACAATTTATGCATACAGAGATACCCTCTTTTATTGCTGTAAGTCCTGATTTTGAGTCAAAAAAAGGGGGAAAAAAGACTGCTGCTGCCGGGAATATATGCTAGATACAGTTTTATGCTATTATCATTGCTACTAATTCAACTGTCATGACAGCTACAAAATGGACATTCTTTTAAGTGTACTAATTACTAATTTTGGTGTACAATATGCTATCCCTATATTTTGAGGTTTTTTTTCTTTTTTTTATACCTGTCTCTATAGATCTGATAAAAACACCTCCAATTTTCATCTGTATACTGGTATAATTCATTTTTATACATCTTTTCTCTTGTTTTACCCTTAAGTTCATAAAAGAAATTAAATCCACATTTAGACATGTTCCTTTCCATTCATAGCTAATTTTTGGATGATCAAAAGTTTTGACTTTTTTCATTATTTCCTTCCTTGTCTTTCGTCTCCTGCATCACTGCATGCAGTATAATTGTGTGGTACCCAGGATATTAAAGAGACAAGGTGCATTAAGTCTTAAAAGATATTATCTCACCTGTTTTCTAACTCCTTCATCTACTCTTTAATGGAATTCCAGCACTTTGTCCTTTATGTCCACCAACTGAATTCCCCAAATCTTCATATATTTGTTTGGGACTTTCAACATTGTAATTCCCATTAACTTAGGCCCAAAAAGTTAGGTTCCATAATTTCGGTCATAGCGTAACTAGCAGTTCACTAGAAGATATCTGTAGCGGAGCTGAGTGTTGTAACAAATGCACTGCATGCAGCTCAGTTCCTGTCCATGCATTAAATCCAGGTGAGCCGAGAGAACTGCCAGGCCCCTGGGCAAAATGGGGGAAACAGCAGGTCTGCAATCGCAGAAGGGGAGAAGGGCCAGGGTTGGAAGCTAGCTTTTCCCCGCTAGCCTTTCAGCGCTTCCTGGAGCATGCATCTGTGGGCTTCAGTGGTAATTTAAAGAGCTCAGGGCTCTGGCTGCTGCTGCAACAGAAGTGGCAGCAACTGGGAACCCCGGGCCCTTGTGAATCACTAGACTCCAATGCCCAATTTTTGCCCCCTCCCTGTCAGCAGGCCTGAGTGAATCTATATTTTAAGTTCTGATTTGATTCTGACCCAGAAACTTGGAAGCCATAATCAATAACTGGTCTCATTAAGGCTCTGTTTACTGTCAGCAGTGTTTTCTTTTCCACCCTCCAATTATTGAAAAGAATACTTTTAAGTGTGTAGATTTATCCTTTGGAAAGATCATATAACCTGTGTTAAATATAAATGCAAAGTTTTTTAGTATCAAATAAAATCCTAGGAATTTAAAGCTTTTAACTACATTTCTTTGTTCTCAAAATAGGTGCAGGTGTATTTCTGTAGATCTTTCCTTTTTGTAAAAATCAGATTTTTGGTTTTAGCAATGATGAACTTGAAACCCCATGAATTACCACTGAAATCTCTCAATGCTCTGTTCATTTTCTTTTCTGCCCCCACATTATTCATACTCCTAACCAATAGAAAACAATTATCTGCAAATAGAGTGATGCCCATCTCAGCACCTTTTGCATTTTACAAGACCATTCATCATAATACTAAATAAGGTTGGTCTGATAACACCGCCCTTTGGTGTGCAATTTTTAATATATATATTCAGTATGCAGCACTTTCTAATCTAACCTGCATGGTCCTTTTACTCTGATCCATTCACACAGTCTTTCCCTTATCTGTAAGCTAGCTACTTTGTCCAACGTGTTTTATGTTTTTTCAATATCTATCAAGACAGCTATCAGGAAACCTCTATTTCTCATGCTTTTTTGTATTTCACTTTCCAATTTAACAGTATGGTTCCTGGTGCACCTTCCTTTCCTAAAATCTCTCTGCACCTTACCTATAATACCATTATTTTTCCAAACAGGCAATCAAATCTTTCTTTCACCATTTTCACCATAGTTTTGCCCAGACAGGACAAAGGCGATTGGTCTATCGGCATCTACTTCTGCGATTAGTGTGCCTGCTTTTCTCATTGATATTTCTGTTGCATGTTTCTACTCTACTTGTGCCACTCCTTTTTCTCATACAGCTTGGTATAATTCCTAAATAAGCCTCAAAGGGTGTGTCTACACAGCAGCTTTATTTCAGAATAATGGCCATTATTCCGAAATAACAATGTGAGCATCTTCACAGCAATTCTGTTATTTCAAAATAATTTTGAAATAACGGAGGGCTTATTCTGACTTCTGTAAACATCAGTCCATGAGGAATAATGCCTATTCTGAAATAGCTATAGTGAACACCCCACTGCTGCTATTTTGAAATAGCTCCTCCCCGAGCCATTCAAAGTAATTACTCCTTACTGCCTCACGGGGTTCTAAATCGAGGTAGCACATCCATATTAGGGAAGCCTGCCTCGTAATAATTTTGAGGCTTCTTTGTAGTGTAGACATGCTATTTTGAAATAAGCTATTTCGGAGTATTTCTTCTGGAGTAGCTTATTTCAAAGTAAGTGTGCAGTGCAGTACCCCTACTGCTTTCAGGAAGATACATAAACATTCTATTGCATACATTACCTTTACCTGAAGGCACATTTTTGCTGATATCAATAGGTTTCTCAAGTTCTGCATATAAACCTTTTCATTCAGTATAGTATTTTCATATTTCCCCAAATGAAATGTTTCCCAATTTTATTTGGCCATGGAACCCTTTTAAACTCAAAATAATTTTGTGGAACCCCTAATAACAGTCTTACATATGGAGCTGAAAAAGTAGACCACAAATAAGTAAGGATAATATTAAACAAATGCTAAACAAGGTCATGAGATCAACACAAATGAAAATTGTTTTCAATAAAATTCATAAATGCTTAAATATTAATATTTTAAAAATAAAAATGTTACTGTAATGGAATTTTATAGTGGAACCCTTATTTTCACTTTGTGGAACCCCAGGGTTCCAGGGAACACCATTTGGGAAACACTGCCCTAATGCATAATAGTTCATGTTTGTCCTCAACAAATTGTCTTTTAATCTAGCAAAAACCTGAACTTTTATTTTCATCATTACTTGTCCTTTGGAAATTTTCTGTTAAAATATTTGCGGTCTCAGTATCAGAACTAATATTTTTATTGAGTCAGTCACAATAATATCTAGGATGTAACTACCCTTATTCTGAATTCCTTACATTCTTCTAATTTGCCTTCCGATATTCTGGTAACTTTATCCATAATACTTCCTACAATTCTCTATGACCTCACTTTATTTTTTAATATACTTCATTGCAGCTTCATTAGCCATTGCATTTTTTGCTTTCTTATAGGTTTTCTTCCTGTTTTAAATTGCCATTTTGTACTATTTCTACAAAAGTGAGATTTTAATTGCGGAGTATTTTAATATCTTGTGTATTGTTCCAATGTTTTTTTCTATTATCCTCTTTATTACACTGTCATTGAAATTCTCTATATCATCACTCTCACACAGTGATCATTCAGAAATTCAGTACATGTAAATAGTTCCCAGTTAGCTTTCTTAAAATTCTAGGTGGATAATTTCTCATTACTTTCAACTTTACCATGGCCTCACAAAGTAATAAGTTTGGAAATGTAATCTAGCTTTATTCTTTCTTCCTTATAGATTTCCCATTTGCATTTTCATGCAGTATCTGCTGTTATAATTCCCAGGTCTAAACAAGAAAACTCGACATTTGCTGCATTATATCTAATTGGGTTGTCATAATTTAAAAATCTCTAGATTATATTTGTCTGTGAATGTCTCTAGGCATGTACCATTTCATCAGTTGTCTTACTTCCTCACAACTTATTGTTACAGCTTAGGTCACCATATATGTATTTTTAGAATTCTTTACTATTTCTTGTAATCCCTAGTATTCCAATTTTCCTCATGGATATGAATTATAGATAGTATAAATACTTAAAGAAAGAGCTCTCTTCTGCTTTGAGATCTCAACAGCATTATGTCTGAGACACTTCTTCTATGTAAAAATAACTTTAAAAACAACAAGTAGTCCTGTGGCACCTTAGGCATGTCTACTCAGTAGTAACATAGTGCACGTCTAGACTACAAACCTTTATTTTGAAATAACTAGGGGACTGCGCCCCATGCTCACTATGCTGTCCCAAACCTGTGTATTTGGCTTAAGCATTGGAACTTAACTTCATTTGCAAGTTTGATTCCTATCTCAGAGGTATGAGTAAAGACATTGGCTGGCTAACACACTACCTTTCACATCCTAATGACTTAATCAACTAAACAATGGGTACTTAGAGAAGGTGCAAATTGTTCTTATCAGCTTCTTGTAACTTGAACACTCTAATTCACTATTTTTTTTCCCTACCTTCCCCTATTTATTTTTGGATCTGGACTTTTAATACTTCATTCATCTGAAGAAGTGGGTGTGCTCACGAAACCATCTACATATTTTGTTAGTCTTTAAGGTGCCGCTAGGCTATTCATTGTTTTTCTACGTTTTTCCAGTTACAGACTAACTCGGCTACCCCTCTGAAGCTTTTCTCTTTCTCTGTAGTTCGCTTGTGAAGTTACTTTGTAGACGAATGACTACTTTTAAGTCTGTTAATGAGTGCGCAGGTAGGTTGAAGTGGGGTGTTATTAGTTCGAATTACTCTGAGGAGTAGTTATTTCGACATAGCAGCACCGGAGCATCCATACTATCATTATTTTGAAGTAACTATTTTGGAATTTGTGTTACTCCTGATGAAAAGCAGGAGTACAGATTTTGAATTAAGTGGCTCATTATTTTGAAATAATGGGCTTGATAGTGTGGACAGTGCTTATAAAATTGATCTTAGGGGAGTTATTTTGAAATAAAGTCCTAATGTAGACCAGGTCTAAGGTGTCACAGTACTACTTGTTTTAATAAAAGTTGTTTTCAAAGTAACAGACTAACAAGGCTACCCTCCTGGGAGTTCTTCTATGTAGTTTAACCTTTCCCCTATGAAAGTACAAACACCTCCTCTACTTAGTTTTTGGCATATTACCTTTAGGCCGGCACTGGAACTTTAAAAGCAAGCTTTTCAACCAGCTACATATAATAGCTAGTTTAGTTCTTGTTTCCAGTACATTTTCTTTTAATGTTTGACTATATGCCATCAAACAGTGCACATTCCAAAAAAAGATTGTGACTCCCATAGTAGCCATATTTCACCTCATTCACAATTGCATGAATATAACCCAAAGACAGATTGCAAACACATGAGTATGTTTTTGCTCCCCTTGCTAGAATTTTCATTTTTTCATCTGTGATGTGCAATTTATCACTCCTATCATAAAGGCAATGAACCTTTCTTTTTCACAATTAATATATCATTGCTTGTTCCTTCTGAAGTGTTTATCATGCTGTATCAAAAGAGGGTATATCTACAACCCCTTTTTCTCTGTACTGATTTTCTCTGCTTTTTATCTTGCTTTTTGAGAGTCTCAAAACAGTTTCCACATGAGATAAGTTAACAGTTTGCTATTTTTTGTATCTCCTTAGACTGTCTTGCCACAATAATATATCATCGTGACGAAATGTATAATATAAATGTCATCATAATATAAATTGGGATGAAAAGTCAAAACTTCATGGGAGAAAAAAATTTGAAAAATTCCATTTCAGAAGCAAAACTGAATTTATCAGCTTATCTCCTGCTACAGCCATCTCTTGTTCCTCTCTTGGCTGCCTGGAGAGCCCTTTTTCACTGCAGCTCACTTGACAGGGAGCCTTGAAGCACTGGCCCTGTAGCCGCTCACGTAATGGTCTTCTTGGGAGATGGGCTAGCTGAAAAGTGGGCTGGCTAGCTTGCCTCTCTGTCTCATTTCCATCAGAAGTTTCAGAAAGCTTGATGTGTTCCTATGGAACACTTTCATTCTGTTGAATTGGCATTTTCCAATAGAACGCTGCCATCTGGAATGGGCTTCATTGTCACATATAAAGTATTAAAATCACTGAAGTGGTACCAAAAAGGTAATCTCCTGATCCATTCATTTTCACAGACCTCCATTCACTCCTGTTTATTCCTTCCAGTAGCAGCTGTCTATTTCAGGGTTTTCTAGCATACAGAGTCAGTGAAGTATGTAAGTTTCTGATCCTACAATTGTATTCATATAGGTGGACTCTGTGACCATGCCAAGTTCCACTGACTTTAGGCTTCTGTGCTTGTTGTGTATTAGTGACAGTCAGAGCAAATATGCTCAGTTCACAAATAAAAAAGGGTTTATTTTATTTTTAAAACTGCCAGACTCCCATTTCATTTTGAGATTTACAAGTTAACCTAGAAAGGTTCCTTATGCTTCATGCCTCATCACCATCCCAATGATTTTTTTTTTTCTTTTCAGGCCAAATTTGGCCTTCATTTCCACCTGTGCAACCCTGGAGATGGTAGATGAGGTCACAGGGATATAACTGAGGGTGTAATCTAGAGGCAATAGTGTTGTACAAATGTAACTTAGGACATAATGTGACCAGATAGAATCTTGATTTCTAGTGACAATGCATGAAAAGGAGAGGACTTGGATTGATTTTCAAACCCCAGAACTAATTTATAGGGCTGGTAGTTCGGGAAGAAAAAAAATCTGTTTCCTGTAAACTGAGCAAATGTGTTATGGAATCTTTTGAAACGGCGTGGGTATGGAATCCCTCAATGCTATTTCTAGATACTTTTCAGAGTTGAACTACACTTTAGTCTGACAGTAACACTTAGAAGTTATGCAAAGTGATTTATGCATATTATCTAGTTAATTTGCATTTAACTCATTGTCAATTTATGTGTGTCATATTTAGCATATGCCATGATGTTACCATTTCAGTCTTTCCAGGACCTGAATGGTTTAGGTATTTATCTGTACAAAGAAGGTAATATACTGTACTATGTAAATATTTACCTTTTCATCCCATCTGATTAGTATTGTGGAAAGAAATCAGACAGGCAAATGAATATAGATGATCAAAGACATGTAAATACTGAATAGTCACATGAATACATCAAATATTACCATTTTTCAACTTTCAGGACACACATAAAATAGTATGTGCTGTTCATGCCATCCTATCTGACAGCTGGGGAGTCTGGCAAGACTGCCCCCTGATATCCCACTGACAGACAGGTCAGAAGACTAATTACTAACTCGCAGAAGTGGGAGAAGGAAGCAGATTCTTTCTCTTTCAGAAAGGAAAGTGGAGACTTTGATTAATCTACAGATTAAATTAACCAGGGGCGACAACACTGCTCTAATGCTCTGCCTGCTTCTCAGTTCTGATAGTTCATTGTGCAATGCAGCAAAGACAAACTGCTAACAAGAAAAAAAGCAAAAAAGATATCACTACGTAAGCTCAGTCTAGGCACTCATAGGATGTTCAGTTTAATGGTGTGTCTATAATATACATTAATTATTAATAGTTATAATATGTTGTGTTGTGGTATCATCTAGACTAGAGCCTCAACAAAGATCAGGACTAGAGCTGTGCATATAACTCTTTTTTGGGGTTGCAGAATATTGAGGGATGGTGGGAAATGATTTGTATTAGCCCCAAGACAATGGGGAATTTCCACCAATTCAAAATATAATAAAAAAAATCATTAAAGGTCAAATCAGCATGAATTCATAAGAGCTTTCAGTGTGGCTGCATTTTTCTTGTTGTTGTTGAAAGAAAAGTTTCAGTTGAAACTAAGAGTTTACTTTCAAAATGAGGGGACAAAGTATTATTATCTTCATTTTACTGATGTAGAGCGGGATTAAGTGATTTTCTCAAGGACATGCAGAAGACTGTAACAGAGTCGGGGAGTGAATATAGATCTACTGTCTGATGCCATGTCCACACAGAGATAAAGTTGAAATTATAAACTTGAATGCTAAGAAGTGGACCTTAATAAAGCTGAAGGTGCATGTCCCCACTGTGTGCAAGAATTCAAAATAGTTCAGAGTAGCCAGTCCCCACGAGGATAGCTAGCATCGATTTTGAGAGTGATGCACTATGGGTAGGTATACACAGTGCCTGTGCCCCTTTCCATTCAGGGTTATGCTCCCAGTGCATGCTGGGATCAAAACTGTGCAGTGGGTGGTTCTGGGTACATGTCATCAGCATCCCATAATGCATTCTTTTTCTCCCTCCCCTCCTGATTGAGAGCAAAAGCAAAAAGTCGTTTTGTGCCCTTCCTGTTTGTTATCCACACAAATGCCATAGCAGCATAAGCATAGAATCCATCATGGATCTCATTGAGCATAAAAACCAAGTAGTAAAACTGTCTATACATCTGATCAATTGGGTCTCTGTCCACGAAAGCTTATTCCCGAATAAATCTGTTTGTCTTTAAGGTACCATAGGACACCTCATTGTTTTTGTGGATACAGACTAACTGGGCACCCTTCTGATAGTTGTGACAATGCAACTTGTAACTTCCTCATTCCCTTTTTCCATCTGCTATTGTAACTGCAGCAATGAAACTATCATCCATTTCAAATGCCTTGATGACAACTGCCGCTGTATGTCACCATCATGATCTCTGCTGTAGCCTGTGGATGCCTGTGATCAAGGTAGCTTTTATATACCTGTCATGACAGCATCCTATAGACTTATTTCACACTTACAGTCATTTGATTTAGTAGAAACAAATGATTATTTAAAAAAAATATATTTTTAGTAGTATGGGACAGTTCGCAACACCACTTAGTCTGGATCTTTCATGAGGGTACAGAACCAGTACTTACTGTTTTAGAGCAAACTTGTGATTCTAGTTGTTAGCTTAGTTTTGCTGAGCCAAATTACCATAATTGTGCACATGTTGTTAACATTTCCACAAAGTGATCACTCAGTTATTGAGGGAGTCAGAGCTTTGCTTATTTGGTGATGTTTCCCCAGTGGGGATGTTGATACATAGTTTGCCAAAACATTTGCCAGACTTGAATATGTCTTGATATCTACCTTGGATTCTCATTTTAAATGCAACATTTTACTCCTTTTCTTGCACTCACAGAGTAAATGCATTCAGGGAACAATTATATAGAGAACTATGCAATGGAAAGTAGGTAGATGGAGGAGGATGAGAAAGAGGACTTGTCACAGGAGAGGATATGTGAAAATGGTATTGATTAGGGTCAGTTTACTAGAAATGATGGTGTCCCTAAGGGAAATAGCAGATACATTTGACATTACTTCTGGACAAGACTAAAACAAGAAAGGAAAGACACAGATAAATGATAAAATACCTTGGCTGAATGCTATTGAACTATGGCCTGAACTTTCAGAACTTCTTTAGCATCTATCAGCAATCTAAAAGTTACTCATAACTTGTACCAGTATTACATTTCTCAAATACATTCTAGACCCCAAATTTGGATTTGTTAAACATTTACATCCAGATTTGGCAGTGGTATAACCAGACTGCACCTGTCTAATATTCTTCAGTTTAAACAAAGTTCCACAAAAACTTAGGGTCCACTAATTTTTATTATTGAAAACTATTGATAAAAAAGAATCATGCAATCAAGGTTATAGAAACGGTTAATCTCACAGCAATTTTACTTTCTTATATGAATAATTTTTTTTATTGTCGTACCTCAGAATGGGTCTATATCATACATTATATTACTCATTTGGATCTTTGGGACCCAAATTAGGATTTTCTCTCTAAAGGTATATTTTCCTGTCAGAAAATGGGGTTTTGTCAAAATAAAAAATTTCCACAGGAAAAGATTTAATCTGGAGAGAATCTTTCACCAGGAAAATCCCAGTGAAATATTTCATATGCAATGTTGCGCCAGTTTGTCAACCAGAAACTAAATATTTCTTTCAAGCTAAGGCTGATGGTTGCCCATGTGTATTCCTGATCCACTACTGTGCTTTTATGAGAGTTGTAAGTCAAATTCAATTTTTTTTTAATGTTCCATCCCATAATAAATTTCAATATTTCCTATTTCATTTCAATAATTCAGCTTTGACTTAGAAGTAAAGTTAGTCAGCTGTTTCCACAAAGCCTCTACCTGTGGTTGTGCTACAGCACAATAATTTTACATGGCTGTGCCTCACACAGTGACATACAGGAAGAGGGCCCAAATAGATTTCTTAGTTTTAATACTGTGTGGACAAACCCACTATTTATACATGATTTGTATTAACATGTCCTGGCAACAGTCCACATATAGGGACAGCCTCATCCTTGGCGTAAGCCCATCATAGTCAATCTTATCTGTCTTGATGTTTCATACTGTAGTATCTTCACACCAGTGTCTGAGGAGTTATATAATAGAGGAAATTGTCCATAGTGAACAGTTACCTTACTGATGTTTTTAATGAAATGTTCTTCTTTTGGTGGAATTTTAAAGCTATTATAAAACTCTGATCAATTTAAAATTAACTTTAATACATAATATCAGCCCAGGGCTGTAGATATACACAGCTTCAGCATAACACGTTCCTTGAGGATGGAAATCCACCTAGGTTTACAAGCTCTGAGGGAGAAACTAGATTTTCATTGTAGATGAGCCCAGAGTCAAGTACATTTAGGAGTCTGTCCCTGATTGTGGCCTCTGGTGACACCATTATATAAATTAATGATAATGTTCTATTTATGTACAGGCTGTTATTAGCAAACAGAACATGTTCTTTTTGCTATTTCATGAATCTGAGGGGAAAAGATTAAAATTGAACAGGAAGTTTGGAAATACTATAGCAGCTGAATATGGCAGGTCAGGCATTCATTAGCCAATGACCTAGGAAGCAGTTCTCTTTGTTTAGCATTACCCTAATCTTCACATAGTACTGATAAGTTTATCTTTTTTCTACGATAAGATGTTTTATGCCTGCACTGGAATTAAGTTATCATGGATTCTAATTATGACAGCTGCACACTTTCCTGCTGAGAACTTGACAAATATGTATGCTTCTCAGCCACTTTTATTTCCCCATCTCATGCAATTTTGCTTCTTTATCACATCTGAAGCACTGTGTAACCGGTTGCTATAGAAGGCTGAGAACATCAATGACATTGGAAAAAGCATGTTGTTATATCGATCACAGTTAAGAATAGTAATATAACATTAATGGCATATTATTTCATATGGCATGATGGGCAAAAGCTCACTATTAAGCTGATGTTGTGTCTCAAAGACTACCCAATGATGTCTCATGCCCTTTGCATCAGTGTTTTGATCATTCAAAGATGAATAATTGAAATGGAAATTGTTCTGATTTTCATGGATACAAAGTCAATTCAATTGAAAAGAGTAAAACACACAAAATAGGTACAATTACTACAGTGTATGTGCAACTTAAGAGATCCATTATTTAACAGTGAACCACTTTCAAAATTTAGAATATTTTTTTTGAAAGCCTGATTTCTGCTAACTTGTATATCTTTTCTCTAATGCACTGAAAAACGGTAAGATACTTTTTAAACTTTTCTTGTGGTTTTCACATCCAAATAGATGCTCTACACCACTGGTTCTCAACAAAGGGTTCACATACCCCTGAGATTTCAGAGGTCTTCCAGGCAGTATATCAGCTCATCTAGTTTTACAACAGGCTACATAAAAAAGCACCAGCAAAATCAGTATAACTTAGAATTTCATACAGACAGTGACTTGTTTAAAGTGCTCTACATACTATAAATGTCAACGTAAGTACATGAGTTATATTTGAATTGATTTATAGTTATATGATAAAAATGAGAAAGCAAGCAATTTTTCAGTAATAGTGTGCTGAGACAGATTGGTATTTTTATGCCAGTTTTTTCAAGGAAGTTGATTTAAGTGAAGTGAAACTTGGAGGGTATGCAAGGGGGGGAGGGGGGGAAATTCAGATTCCTGAGAGGGGTACAGCAAACTGGAAAGTTTGAGAACCATTGCAGAGATTATAAAGAATTAATATTACTCAGAAAAGATGTTTCTGATTTTTTAAAATACATTTTATTTTCCAAATGTGGACCATTATTGTTGGCTGATTTTGTTCATTTAAGCTTTTTTAGTGAAAAGTTTTTGACCAAACAGAAAAATCATCATTTTGGTTCAAAATTTCAGTTTAAGAACACAAACAAATTTTTTTATTTAAAATATTATTTTCCAGTTCATCTTTTGGTTAAAATGTTGTTTTATGAAAATGGTTTTTAAGAATTGGAAAAAAGTTTCAGGTTTTATAATTTATTTCAACTGAAAAATTATTACAAATGTAGTTCCCCCCTGCCCCCCGCAAAAAGAATTGGCACTTTCAACCTGGTCCCATGATGGGTTAGAGCATAAATGATTTAAGGCCCAAAGGAACTTTTTGCATATCACAGGCCATAAAAAAACCCAAATACAATCATGATGATGCATCAGAGTGGACAACAGTCCACAGCTTCTTTCCCCACCCCATAGGTGGAATTCACCCATACTGGTATCAGTGGCAGAATGGTCCCAGTGCATACATAAAGCAATAAGTGTGGTCTCTATACCAGCTTTGTGTAGCCCTATAGGAGAAAGTGGGGATAGGACCCACAATGACTCCAGGATAGGTGGTAAGTCTCAGAGATGTAGCCGTGATTGTTTTTAAAGTTAGAGTATGGGTAGTCCTATAGCACCTTTGAGACTAATGACAATATATAGAACCATGAGCTTTTGTGGACAAAACCACTGCATCAGGCATACCAATCCTTCTCATGAAGTGGGTTTTTCTCCCCCAACAAAGCTCATGATTCTATATATTTTGGTTAGTCTCTAATAAGGGCATGTCTACACTTTTTGAAATAAGGAAAGTGTCTACACTATCAAGCCTGTTATTTCAAGATTATTCCTCTTCACAAGCAGGAGTTATTGTATTTTTGGAATTATCATCTTGAAATAACTTATTTTGATATAACCTGGCAGTGTAGACATAGCCTTAGGTGCCATAGGACTTCTCATTTTCCAGGATAGGCAGTACAATGGTGTCATGACCTCTACTCTAGTTCAGGAACCAGAAGAGTAGCCATGAGAACCAGCTAGTGTAACACCCACAGGTGGAACCAAACCTGAGACCTCTGGAACTTAGTGCATGAGACTACCACATGAGCTAAAAGTGGTCTAGTAGCTAAGGCTGTAGAGCAGACTCATCAGTCTTGCTGTAAGTGGTCTCAGTGCCTCTAGATGGGACAATACACCACACTCAGCAGGTGTGTGGGTTACACTAGCTCTACGTTATGTTCATATTTTGGGGCTATAATTGCTCTTCCCATGCCTAGCCTAGCACCACCTATAGACCTGTTCACTAATGTCACAAGGAGAAAGTAGGGAAAATTTACTATATGTAAGCATCTATACAAATACTTTATCAGCCAGGGAAGTCTATAGTTTTCATATTTGCAAGTGGTATCTCATTTCTCATAAAAATGAAGTGACACTCTTAAAGTCATGCATTCATTCACATTCACTCTAATGAAAGACATTCCTTCTTCAGAAGCATCCACTGTCACAGCATCAAAGGTATTTCAGCTAACAATATTAGTGCAATATTTGCCCAACAGTGTTGACAAAGAAAGACTTGTGGGATCTGGTGGATAGAGTTTTTTTTTCTTTTCTCTGACAAATATTTACATTTTACTAAACCAGGGGCAATCAGTGATGGCTCTTGCAAGTTTCCTGGAAGTTTATTTGGCATTTCTGTCCACAGTGTTTGAATCTATAGCCAGGGGTAGCCCTAGACTAGCTGCCAGCAACTGGTGCCCTCGGCAAAGCATGCAATCGGCACCCCCACCTCCAAACCCCTCAATGATATTGAGCCACCATTTGGCACCCCATTTAACTTGGCGCCCTAGGTGACTGCCTAGTTCGCCTATATGGACGGGCCATCCCTCTCTATAGCAACCTGGGAGATACTCATGGTACTCCAAGTAAATCTGTGATTATATCTTGTTTATATTAGGAAAAATTCCATGACATCTATCCATAGATCTATAAATATGATTACTGAGCTAAAATAAAGTTAAGTCTAAAACAAGCTTTAGAGAGAACATTTTTAGACTATTTATTCTCATTTCTGCTTCATAAGCTTTGGACTTGAACTTGCTCTTTCAAGACAGTGGCAAATCTCTCACTGGCCTCAGATGCTACGTCTACACTGCACACATTTAAAAATAGAGTGTGCATCTACCCAGCAAGCTTGTTATTTCAAAATAATGGGATTCTTACTTCAACTTCTGTAACCCTCATTTCACGAGGAGTAAGGGAAGTCGAAGGAAGAGTGCTCTTCCTTCCACTTCCTGCTGTGTAGACAGTGCCTAAAGCCGAGTTAAGGTACTTCAACTATGCAAATAACATAGCTAAAGTTGCATCTCTTAACTCAACTTTACTCCTTCTGGGTACATCTACACTGTGGGCTAGAGTACAACATAAGAAGTACTCGTCTTCCTATTTGGTTTTGAGACATAAGTTTTATCTTCACATAAGAGCTAATAATTTCAAAATTTTAAGTTATCTTTCACAGAACTCCATTCACTTTCCTTAAAGTAGAGGAATTATGTAATTGATTTTAATACAAGTGGTATTTAATCCTTAATGTTATCCTTTTAAGATTAATGCTGGGGTTTTACATTACTCATATGAGGAAAGAGCATACTCAAATGAGTATGGGTAGCAATCTACTGAAGCCTTTTATGTCTCTGAAGTCTAAGGAGCAAGGGTTACAGGATCAGACCCTCAAGTCCATCTTGACTTTAGCACTTCATCCCTTTTAGTTTTATTTTAATAAGCAGAATTACTCAATTTTGTACTTACCAATTTGATGACTGATGTATCAGCATTAACTAAGCACAGTTTCACAATCATTTGTATTCCATTGTAAAAGTGCTTCTTAGGGAGATACCGGGAGAAATTGGTGGCTTTAATTTATAAGCATGATTCTGCATATCTTACTCTTATAATACTTTCATAATTAAGGATTTATCTTGTAGTCTGCTCCCACTGAAATCAATGGGATTAACTCACACAATTAAAGACTCACATGGGTAAAGCGATGCTGAGTCAGGTCCTTAAAAAAAAAAAAAAAAAGTACCAATAAGTATCACTAATGGATTTATTCTACTCTACACTTGGACAAAAACAAACAAACAAACAAACAAAAGAAACACCCCCCCAAAACATGTCTTTTGCTCAGTTGCAACAAGCAACTGTGTGCTGTCTGAAGCTTGAAAATACACATAGATTGTAGGGCACAGGCCAGGACAAAGCAGCAAATGCATTTAAACATAGCCATGAAAAAATAAATCAAGTCTTTTCTGTTGACTAGAATAGTAAAAAGCCTGTTACTCCTTGTTTGGACTTGCATTCCAATGTAGGGTTCAACATTGGTTGCGTAGTCTCTTAAATTTTAATTCCTGCAACTAACCAGAGAAACATGGATGAGTTTATGATCATTTTCATCAAACAAATGAACATTAATGAGCAGCTATAAGAAGTCTTAGTATATGAAATAGCTTTTGGACATACACCGTGTAACCTTACTCTAGCCAACTTTTCTTGACAGTCATCATCGTTAATGTCTTGCTACATTTATTTGGTTTCCTGGTATGACAGGTTTTGCTTCTGCTTACTCAAGCAATGAATCTACATATTGCCCAGGAGATTGGCTCCTAAACAAAATCTTTCTAAATCAGAATGGCCAAGTCATAGTATTCATTGGCAATACAGATGTCAAAGGTATATTAATCTGATACCAGAATGAGACACTATTCGGTTCTTCTTGGGTGTTTTACTAAAATAATATTCCCTCTGAACTTTGTTTTATGAAGCTAGTGCTGGGTTGGTGACTACTAGTAGCAAAAGAAATCAAACCAGTTTCATTAAACACCACTCTGCTTGATTATGCAACTACAGCCATCCATTTACAGAAGTCAGAAATGTAATTGTTGTACCATTTAACTTCAGTTTGATTTAAAGTTTGAAAACCGACTCCACTCTTTGCCATCACATCAGCTACCTGATGAACACACTTTATTTGCACTAATTGTTTCTAGACCCCAATGTCTACTTTAAAAAGCAACCCCTTCACTTACCTTTCTCCCCCATTAAGATCTCATGGATCAGATCCTCAGGTGGTGCGAGTGGTCATCATGCCACTGAACTAGGGCAATTTACAGAAAGTAAGAATCTGCCCTTGGGGGGGGGGGGGGGGTGGATTTAAGTGGCCCCTTTATATTATGGCCCATTGGTCACTAAGGGGGCAGTCCCATTAAGTGATAGATCCTCCTTAACTCTCATTGGCTTCAATAAGAGTTAAGGGTGCTCAGTGCCTAGGAAGATAGGGCCCTCAGCCCCATTTCCACAAAGTGCTTAAATACCTACCTAAGCTTAAGGCACATCCGAACTTCCTATGCAGTTGATGAGAATACTCATGTGCTTAGGGTTAGATGCTCATTCAAATACCTTGCTAAACTGGAAGCCTCATCTGTTCTTGAGCCAGGTGATCAACACAAGTTGTAACAGGATCGATCACAGCTCTCAATGAATTAATGTCATCATAAGACAACAAGTGGGTGATATCGGCTATTACCAGGATGGGTTGGTGCAGATTGTAAGGCAGTAATGATTTTCACATTTAGATTATAATCTATGAAGTACAACTAAGTACTGCCCAGCTCCAATGTGCATCCAGCTTCCCTTGAATAGAAAATGGTTCCCTGACAGATTAAAAATACTCCTACCAATATACTATCAGAGAAATTGCTATTTGTCATTTTGGACAGACTTTAAAATTCATGATAGCAGTCTTTCAAAATTCAATATTTCAAAAGATAAAATATTGCTTTGCTAGTCTACAGGTATACACATATTGCAGTTCATCATTACTGACAAGAGCTAGCTGTTGCTAACAAAATACACAACCTATTTATATTTCTGTTAAATAGTCAAACAAATGGATGCAGAAGATTATAGCTAGTTATGTCATAGATGTACTATAAAATGCATTGAATAGCTGGTTGCTGCAGTGATCACCTGCATTTCCCTCATGGGAAATGAGGGAGAAGTCACAAGTGTGTGTTTTGTGAAATTAAACTATACCCTTTTGTTAGTTTAAGTTGGTAGCCTCAGCTCTAGATATTTACTAGTTCAGCCTCTCTCCCCTAGCAATTCACTAACACACAACAACATGTACATAAACAAATCTTTATTATTCATACTCCTTTAAAAATATGGATCTTTGTAACTATATGCAAGAAATGCCCATTCTTGCACCTGCAGAAGCTGAGGGAAAGCTTGGTTGAAGTTGCTCTGGGCACTAGCTGAAGCGGGAGAATATGGACCAGAAAGCTGGAGACTTTCAAGGACAGTTTGGTAGCGGAGGCCTGAGCCATCAGTACAATTTTCACATTTGATTCCCATGTCTGATGGTTCCAGTTGTGCCATTCATCTCTAAGATATCTGATCAATCTGACCCCAGATCAAGGTGAGGACTATTTTGCTTGGGGGAAAATAGAACACAGAGCCTTTCATCTCTAAACCTCCATTTCCCATCCTAAGAGAGACAACAATAGCTTTGATATGAAGAAATTAAAACAGCCTTTTGGTGCTCTCAGCTGTGTCAGATGCACTTTAATCTCTCTCAGTCCCTAGCCTCTGGCTGCTTGAGTTGCTGGCTTTTTACTGGGTTACTATCCCCCATCAGTGGTTTTTGGGATCCCGGCCTCTCCCTTCTCAAGGCTGGGCCAGAGAAATCATACTCCAGGGTATCATCCAAGTTATCTTCACCCAAATGTGAATGCCATTCCTTCTTAATGGATATCTGGAGACAAACAGATGAGGAAGCAATTAAACCTACATCAGATAGTTTCTGCACTAATCCAGTAACAGGACATCAAACAACATTAGCTACCCACTTTAGATGGAAAGTTCGAGGGAAGGGCAAGCACCCTAAAGGCTATGTCTACACTGGTGGCTTCTTGTGCAAGAACATGTCCACACTGCCAGGTGCTTTTGCGCAAGAGCATCCATGTCAGTTTAGATGCTCTCTTGCGCAAGAATGCTCTGATGGCCATTTTAGCCATAGGGCTTTCTTCCACAAGAAACCCCTGCCGTGCATCCACACTGCCCTCTTGCACAAGAATTCTTGTGCAAGAAGCCCTCTCTTCCCACACTTTGCTGTAAATCTTGTTGCGCAAGAGCGGGCAGGCTGTGTGGACGCTCTGCTGGTTCTTGCGCAAGAACCCACCAGTGTAAACATAGCCTAAGTGTTGGACAGATGGAAACCACCCACAAGGTTATCCCTATTTGACCTAGTTGGGGCACAAGAGAGAAACAGGACAAACTTGACCTAAATCTCACACACACACAAAAATTTATCAGAGGCAGCTCTGACTGTTTCCCCCTGTAGCCCACCAGGGTTAGAGAGGCCCAACTCCTAAAACGATCATGACAGTCATACAACAACAATTGGCAACTAGGGGACTGCAGGTTCCCCTAAAAAAATTTAGGGATAACATTTAAAATGGAATTTTCCTTACATTAAGTTACAATACTAAGCATTGAGGTTCACCAGCTTTTTTTTTTTTTTTTAAAAACTAACTACCCAGTGTATATATATATAAAGTTACCTGCCTCTGGAACAAGTGACCTTGCTTAGGTGCATAGATTTAGACCTTATGGACAATACAGTACAGTATTATCCTAAACCTTGAAAAAAGGCTTACTGCTTAAATCAGCCATACTAAGGAGAGCATAACAAACTTTCTTCTGAGGTTTGGTTTGGTCTCTGATGTTGCATCATTTGATTAAGAGTGATTGGACCAGGAAAGCTGCAGACTGGTAGTTTTCTCTGAACTCAGTGGTACAAAATCCAGTATACCTTAAAATGGTCTGGACTGGCCTTTGGCTTTCTTTGATTTTGTTAGTCTTTTCTCTGTGCTCTTATTTTTCTGGTTCAGTTCCTGAGAGGAAAGACCATTAATCCACAAGCCATTTTGTTTCTCTCAGTTTCACCACTACTTACTTATTCCAATTCAAGCTAAATCTACAAGCACCCATTCAGGATGCTGGATATAAACCCTAGCTGGTCTACACCTGTGACTCAGACCTTCTAACCCAGTATCAGATCTCAGACTCTGCTTACCTGAGGTGAGAGACATGATTTCAGTCTGAAGCCAACACATATGTCCCCTGTCATTCCTTCCCCCTCCCCATCTTGCTCTGTGTTTGGGCAAACTGAGGACAAGATTTGCAGCTTTGTTGCAAGCCCAGGATGTTGTAATTGTTACATCATTAAATTCCTTCATCCAAGAAAGGGCTAAGAAACAAAGCTAGTTTTGTAACTGGGAGAGGAGGGGGTTCTCACAGTTAAGTTAATACAGGAGGGTTAATTGTCACATATTGATAGTAAGAAGTTAAGTCTAAAAAATAATTGTGAAAAGCCACTATAGACACAACACTAATGTTATGGGAATGTACACAAAAGCAACTGAGTGACCTGCTAGCCATGCACTTCCCTTCTACTCTTGCTTGAACAACTGAAGATCACTCCCCAGAGCCAAGCCAGGAACTCTGCAATCCACCATTGAAACAGTACTCTCACCTCTTCGTCTGAGCTGTAATCAGAATCCCACACCTCAGTACTGGCAGGAGGCATATCCTTGGGGAGAAGGATAGAGTGTTTAAGTGAATTAGGTCAGGGAAGAGAAAGAAAGTCTGACTAGGAAGAGATGTAAAACATTAAAACCCATAAAGAAACAGACTATATTAAGGTCAGGCTTGAGCCTGAGCAGCCTAGACAGAGCCACTTGTGTGAAGCCCAAAACCAGAATAGCAGAAGGAGGTTATCAATCGTGACTGAAAATCATCAATTTTAAGGTGCATGGTCTGGGCCCCCTTGTCCTTCCTGCCTTCCAGGGGTGCCAGCTCTATCCCTCAGGGGGCTGGTGGTGGGTTTCCCCAGAGTGGTAGGCCTCAAGCCCTCAACCTCATGTACCCAGGGCAAGCACCTTATCCATTGTGCCAGCCAGGTTTCAGCACTGAGGGACATCAGAAGAGCTGGGGAGGAGGGAAATCAAGAAGCCCTATGTTGGAAGAACAGAGGGAAATAGGGGACTATAGGACTGAAGGGCAGTAGCAGAACTGCTTGGGGAGAGTCAGGTCAGGAGTGGAATAGCACATGTAGTAAAAATCCAGAGTAAACAGCATCAGTAAAGCTGGTGTCCAGGCCTCCAGCAACAAGAGAAATAAGAGAGAGAGGGACATTTACAGTATAAGAGAGCACATATGGCCACAAAGACAATTAAACACACCCACCTGTTCCATTTCTTCTTGCACTGCAGCTAGGAGAGGATCGATGAAATAGAAGATTGAATCAGGGAAACCCTAATTTAGTTGCTGTTACTTCAGCCAGGCAACTACTTCACAGTCAGTAGCAGTCTATCCAGAGACTCTCCCACCTCTCTGGCCACCACACCTTTATTATCCACCAAGCCTAACTGTTGCCACATCCTATTGGCTTATAACTCCTATGTCAGGCTAAGACCCCTCCCCATATTCCCCAAAACTGCTCCAGAGAAGAAAAGGTGTGTGGATCCACCTTATACTCATCCATAAATTACACTTATTCAGAACTAGGTAAAACTGCTAGGGTGATACTACCAAACTCAGATCCACAAAAATGTAAGAAATGTCACATCAAGCCATGTGTATCACATCATACACACACACCCATTCAAAAACATGCTCTCAGTTCTCTTAGCAAACCCACCCCACTCAATCACTGCCAGCCTAGTTTTTAAACAAAAGGTGACTTTTGTTTTGTTTTGTTTAACATAGTCACTTCTTAACAATATAACTTTCTAACCCTAAGGTCCATAGAAAATTCAAATATGCTGAGATTAATATTTTCAAGTTCTTTAAGAAAATCCAGACAGAAACAAACTAAAGGATCACAAATTTCACACTGACAGGAAAATCCTGTTATTAACTTAACTCTGGACTCAATATAAGGGCCTAAATACTATTATTTTTATTATAGATCCTAGCAACCCCCCCGTAATCAGAACTGGAGCTCTATCTCATTAGTTGCTATACAACACAGCCAAAAGAAAAATCCTTAGCTTTAACACCAGTACTCTTGCAAATGCCATGTGATATTTGATGAACACAGGTGATCAGAACCTAAATTCTCACCCAAAGGATAAATGTGATAGAGCAAATCAAGGATGGCTGCATTGCAAGTTGGCCTATGCACCTGCCAGTGATTACCTCTCCTTATACAATTGCATGTGCAGCTGGAACCTTGGGTATGTATATAAATGGATCAGTGGGTGTTACTCACTTGCTACTGCTCTCTAGAAAAGATGGGTAGGAAGGGAAATGTCAAGAGCTTTGTTTTTATCCATGATAGACAAAATAGCTAATTCAGCACTGGGAGGGTAATAGTTTACAGCTGGCCTGAACCACACTGCAGCTGTACTACAGTTGGGAGCAAGCTTCCTAGCCTAAGTAGACAGATGTTAGCAAAGCTCAAGGTAGAGGTCTCAGAATAGCTGAGTGGATATTGTAGTTCCAGCAGAGACACAGGCTAAACATCTGAGCTCAAAAGCAGGGAAGGAACAACATCTATACTTATACATTTAGGCTACATCTATGCTGGCAGCTTCTTGTGCAAGAACTCTTTTGCGGAAGAGTTCTTCTGTAAAAACTCTTCCAGGAGAGAGCGTTTACACTGGCATGTGCTTTTGTGCAAGAGCATCCATGCCAGTGTAGACGCTCTCTTGCGCAAGAAAGCTCCGATGGCCATTTTAACCATAGGGCTTTCTTGCGCAAGAAATTCATGTTGTCTGTCTACACTGGCTTCTTCTGGAAGAGCTCTTGCGCAAGAGGGCTTATTCCTGAGCGGGAGCGCCAGAGTTCTCGTGCAAGAAGCCCTGATTTTATACATTAGAACGTCAGTTTACTTGCGCAAGAACACGTGGCCAGTGTAGACAGGCAGCAAGTTTTTGTGCAAGAGCGGCCCCTTTTGCGCGAGATCACGCCAGTGTAGACACAGCCTTAATGTGCTAACTGGAGTCCCATTAGCAAGAGTCTCAGGCTCATACACAGAAATTTCTCTACGTGGGGTGTGTGCGCGCTTTTTTTTTTTTTTTGTAAATGTGGACTGCAAGGGTGTGAATGTACCCTCTGTGGTCCCCCAAGTAAGTGGGAAATCAGGCTTGGGCAGCGCACGGCTCTTGCCTTCCCCTTGTCAGCCTGAACATGTTTAATTTGGGGATTATGGGGGCGCTTTTGTGGCTTCTCCTCCCCCCCCCCAAGTACGGGCCTGAGTCTGTCTGCTCAGAATGGGAGGCTCATTCCCAGCTGCAGTGTAGAACATACCCTTTGCGGTTCAATGCCTCCTGGCACACACCCCCTTTCTCAGGGCAGGGCTATGCCTAAAGACTGAATCGTGCCTAAATGCCATAATTAGGAACTGGGCTCTAAACAAGGAATGCATTTTTCAAACAGAATTATTATATAGCACAGACAATTTTTTCTTAAAATTGAATTACTAACTGTAGTTTAAAGAGAAAAGCATATTAGCAGAGGAGAAAATTAATTCAAGAGCAGTTTTAGGATTCCAATAAAATGGAAAGTAAAACTAAAATTAAAAGTACATACCTCAGTGGAATTTAACATTTTAACTGAAGGTCTATAGGTTTTAATTAAGGCTAAGATTTAGTCAGGCATTTTTAGTAAAAGTCATGCACAGGTCATAGATAAATAAAAATCCACAGCTCCTTACCCATCCCTAACTTACTACAAATACCCCTGATTTAAGCTTACCCACTCCTAAGATGCTGCTGCTCTGGGAGGAGCCCCAGGAGACTGCTGCTCCAGCGGCAGAGGCTAACTGCATATGGTCAGCCTTGGGGCCACTGCTCCAGCTGCCTCTGTGGCCACCCAAGGACCATTGCTTGGGCTGTCCCCAGGGTCAGTTGTACTGGCAGATGTGCAGGTGGTTCCTAGAGTCGGTTGGCAAGGATGCTGGAACAATATGTATAATGGAAGTGCTGAGACCCATTGAATCAAACAATAAATCCTGTATATAAAGTAAATCATTCAATCTAGGGGGTGCTGCATCACTCCCCACACCGGTAGTTTCAGCATCTTTGGCAGTTGGTATGCTGCAGCTGGAGGTTGTGGAAAGTCACAGAATTTGTGACGTCTACAACCTTTGGGACACACTCACAGCCTTAACTATAACAGACTGTGTGGTTTTCAATAGGCACCCTCTGACTGACACATCTATCTGACTTTTTTTTTAAGCTAATATTACTACATGTAGCACCTAAGAAGATTATAACTGAAAACAATTGAATTACTTTATTCCCTGGGTAGCACTTTGTATTCATTGTTTTCCATGTACAGCCAGATAAAAACTTATCATGCATGTGAGTTCTCAGTGAGGCCATGTATGTGAACAAATACAAACCTATACTCAAGTTATTGCAGGATCAGGATCCTTAGTTATGATATTTGTGTGGTTCTTTCCAATAGTAACAAGGAGAAAAACACTATTTAAAAATACGATATTGTTCTAATGCCACACCAACTGGTAGGGAGATCCAGGGACAAGTGGAGTAGTTAAAACTGTTTTTTGAAACTGTCTCACAGTCAAATTGATATTGTGCATTTACATGGACTTAATAGATTCTTCAGATGAGACTTTGATTAATTTGGTAAAACACATGAAAAAAACAAAATAAAGGCAACTGTGGATAGCGCTTGATAATTGATAATGCATGAGTTTTGGACAGATTAGGGAAGAAGTGAGTAGGGAAAACTCATAAAAAAAAAAACCATGGCAAATAATCTTCGATTATAAATGAAACAACATGTGGCAATCAAAGGCATTTCTAATGAACCTGTATAAAAATGAAATGTAATTCACCACCATTTTGCTGTACCCTCTGGACATGACAAAATGATGCCATGATTAAAGCATAGTCATCCCTTTTATATGAGGACTTTTTATATACTCTCAACTTTATTTTCTTCCCTTTCAGGTGTGTTTAGTGACAGATATTGCCACTCTTTCCTGGCGGACACCAAGGAGTACCTTACTATTGAAGATGACAGAATCTTGTGTTTAATATGTGCCAAAAATAAACCAAGTAAGAGAGAGAGATTATCTTTAACCATAAATATTATAAAAGTAATAAAATACCAATTAATTCAAACAGATTTTTTTTCCTGGCAGTTACAGAAACAAGACAATGAAGTTATTGTAGAGAAACAGTGAAAGCCTACATATCACCATGTCCGTGCTAGTACCTAAAGTTTCAATAAGCTTTTGTTTTGGGGCCTAGCTATTAGCATGCAAGTCTGAAAGGTGTTAAGGTCAGAAAGGGCCATTAGATTATTTAATCTGATCAGCTTTACATCACAGGCCATGGAATGGCATTCAGTTTTTTCCCGTATTGTGACCAATAACATGTGCTTAACCAAAGTATTTCTGCCAGAAAATCATTCAGTTTTCATTTGCAAGTTAAGAACCTAAATATCTCTGATAATCCAGGCCATGTGAGTTGTCCATGTAGGGAGAAGTAGCCTGCTATTCTTCAGCTAACCTGAAGTCTCTGCCCAAGTCTCAAAAAAGAGAAAATTAAACATTTTAATGTTAAAATAAATGATATAATATAAATTGTATTTAATACCTCTTAAGGAAGGGTCTTCTGGAGGGATTACATCTCACAGTTTTGGAAAGCACTAAGTCTGAATTTGAGATGGGTTATATCCTTAAGCATTAATGAACTAAAACTGTCAATATCCTAGGTATTGACTTTATGTGTGGTTAATGTGCCACTGTGACTGTAAATAGCATCATTTATTGAACTGATTTATCAACAGTGTTGTATACTATAGTACACATCATTTAGAAGATCAGGTTGTGGACCAAACTGAGCCACCAGCAGAATACATTATGAAAACAAGCTTGGTCTCTCAGGAAAGAAGCCAACTGCTCATCACCCTTGGAAGAGCTCCAGGTGAACTCTTACAAAGCTATATAGACACAATTGCCACATCTGGAAGGATCCTTAATGCAAATCAGTTTTCTGTCACTGCAGGTGGAGTCATTGATCCCGATAAAAAGCAATATGCCAAAGTTATGGACTGGAATTAAAGATGGAAAAGATGCAGTAATAATGGGACAGATCTTTTGCTGATGTGAAATGGTGTTAATGAGACAAAGAGGGGACTGGAAAGTTTGTGCCGAGGGGAAATATAAAAATGAGTTAGTATCTCATATTAGAGGACAGCCACCAACAATCTTTCTTGGAAAATATATAGGAGAGGAAAAGGGATGTGTGTCCAGCCAGAAGGCTGGCAAGTCAAGGATCAGTCATTGTATGTGCCAAATTATCCTGACAAACTAGCAGACGGCATATCAAATCATCAAATAATGCTGTGTAATTTAATAGAAAGCACTAATTAAAAAAAATCACATCTATCCCAGAATCTTTGATTCTTATAACTGGTAAAGAGGTAAAGATACACATATACAAATTTTAAACAGTGTTCAAATAAATTGCAACAAATATAACACATGGAAAGTGCAAAACAACAAAAAAGATGTTTAGAAATATTGACTCACATTATTACTTATTTTGGAGTGTCACCATCTGTCCACAGAGTAGCATGTCTGGCACTCTGCATAATGCAGTGGCACGGTCACTGATTACAAATTTGTCCAATGTTCCCTGGATCATTGCATTATCCACAACATTGTTAACCAGCTTTTCAATCCAAGGGAGGAGGTTAAAATCACTGAAGCCCCTGTACAAAAGGCCATTTATCAAATTTTTCATCACATCCTTCATTTGGGTAAAGGATGGAATAGTTACCTTGCCATTCAGAGTTCACTTCTGCATCATTTTGGGTGTTCACTTCCAATTGGTTTCTAATCTTAGTCCCAGTGTCCTCATCAGAGACAGGTTATATAACAACAGCACTGTCATCGATGCCTATCCATTCTTCAAATTTGTGTGCACTGAATTCTCTTTGTGGCTCAATAACAATTGCTTCCTTTGTAGGTGCAATGACCCGACATCCCTTTTCCCAACAATTCTAAATTGTTGAAGCTTTGACATCAAACCAGGCATTTGCACGCATTAGAATGGGCATCTAAAAAACTGATCTTCGTGGCAATTTCCATAGCGGTAGCCCTGTTGTTCTTATCTGTGTGATGCAACATCATGTGAGCCATTGGTTTATGAAAGTGTACTTTGGCAGTGCTGATAATTCCCTAATCACACAGCTGAAAGATAGAAACTTGTGTTCTTTGGGAGGAATTCAAGTGAGATATTTCTCAGTGCTACTTATTTTGTGATGCGGCCTATGCAGTTGACCACAAGTAGCAAAATCTTTCTCTTTTCCTGGCCCAATTTTCAATTCCAATCCTTTGGCCAGGCACCTATTAGATACCCATCCAGACAGACGCATTAGCACCATTGTGTACTGGACAATATCTCTTTTTTTTAGAACACCATAATTTTTTACTTTGGCCAATAACAAAAAGGTCCCTTTTCTTATCAGATGTGGAACAGGTGAAGAGTGATTCTTTCTTAGGACTTCTTTCTTTCATTGTCTGACTAATGATGAGAGGGCCACCAGGCAGGGCTCCAAAGTAATTTCCACCTTCATCTATATTAAAATGTCATCTTCAGTGAAGTCATATCTCATTTGGATCTACAATAAAACTCCAATTGTCCAGCATCCAATAGTATGGCACTCCCGATAGCCCGGCATCAAAATGGCAAGAGCCTAGTGAGTGAGCTTCGGCAAAAAAATGAGTCACAAGGCAGCAGCTGAACCGAGCGAAAAGGGTAAAAAAGGGTTAAAAAAACTAAAACATTACAGTATACTGTATATAGTATGTACAATAAAAAGGGTTAAAAACACTTTATATACAGTATATACTGTATACAGTGTATATATATAGCCATCTTATAGTACCTCCTGATAGTCTGGCATATCCGATAATCCGGCACCACCTAGGTCCCAAAGGTTCCAGATTATCGGAAGTCTACTGTACTTGTTTTCTAACCATTCTACACATGATCTATCATCTGAGTCTTCCAGCTTCTCCATGCCTTTTCTTAAAAACAATCCCTTCTCAGTTTTATAAAGGGGTCAAACCACCCAGTGCTGGCCTTGAAGTCAGTTATGCCCAGGGACACCACCAGTGTTATTTTCTGCATCACCAACAGTCCATTTGGAAGGAGCCATTTCTCTGTCACTTCTGATGCATAAACACCATCTGGATCTGCCTGATCACATTCTTTTTCTGTTTCCTTCATTTTGTCCTTCAGAATCTTAGACAACAGAGGGATGGAATGCCTGGTTCCTGAGTTGTGGTCTTGGGAAGACTATCAGAGGAGATGGCATTTTTCATCTGCAGAAAGTGTTTCTTTTTCCTGCCATGTTGACTCACACATAAACAGCACAACTTGGGTTTCTTTTTTTTTTTTACACAGGGTTTATACTTTTTGTGTGTTATGTGCCTAGTCACATGAGATGTGATCAAATTCAGATTCAAAACAGATTTATTTTGTTGTGTCATTTTACTTGATCGAGCATTGTATTACATGTAGTCACTTTGCCCCAAAATGATTCTTATAAGTGGATTGCTTGATTCTTACAAGTAGAGTATTTAGCATGGTTAGTACAGGAAAGATTTTGTCCCAGTGGTTTTGATCTATATATGTAATTGATTCTTCTATCAGTAGTTCTTATACATGGAAAGCACTTATGATCTGCTTTAAACTTCCCAATGTGAACCCTATTGGAAAGGTAATGATGAAAACTAGTGGAAGCCTGGTAAAGAAGTTAACCATGCTGTTAAGTCCTAGGAGGCTGATTGGAGCTATGTAGAGGCATGACAGATAGCATTTCAATTAATTGAGACTTTATTGGCACAACAAATTCTGCAAGTGTTGTCAAAGCATAAGAGAAAGAAAACAGACTCTTCAGCTATCAGTGACATGTACAGCCCATCTTGGATGGAGCGTCACCCAATTTTAGTTTGTCACTACCATCCCTTCTTAAACCAGGGGCAGATTGTTAAATAGCACAATATAGTCTTTGACATCTCTCTCTCCCCTTCCCTTTTCTGCATATGCAGACCTGGCTTTTCCTCACTGCTGTTCAATGGGAAATGTGCTGATTCCTGATAATTTGTAGACATTGGGGTAGAAGTTTACACACGTGATATGACCTGAGAGCTGTGGGGTTTGGGTTGCTGTCGTTTCCCAAATATTGTCAGCTTAGCCATGTTTGGGAGGCCATGCTCTCTTTCTTCCACAATGACAACAGTGCCACATGAATGGGTGGAATTTGAGAAGTCAGGGAGGTTTCTACTTTTGTTCATTTTTGTTCAGTTCATATAGTTTTGTATATAGTAAATGCAATAACAAAGTTTTTTTGAGGTTAATGGTACAGGTTCAATTCCAGGAGGTCCACAGAAATTACTCCAAATCTATGAAAAATCAACGAGGAGTCTGACAAAGTAGTTTTACCCATAAAAGCTTATGCCCAGATAAATCTGTTAGTCTTTAAGGAGTGATCTGCAATCTTTTTAACCACAAGATCACTTTTTCAATTTAAATGCAATGTAAGATCTACCTCAAACCCAAATACTCTTGCCCCACTTCCTTATTGCCCCTTCTTTGAGTCCCTGCCCCTGCTCCACCCCTTCTCTGAGGCTTTACCCTGCTCACTCTATCTCCCTTCCTCCCCCATCCTCACTCACTTTCACCAAGCTGGGTAGGGGGTTGATGTGCGGGTGCAGGCTCTGGTCTTGGGCCAAGGAGTTTGGAGTGTGGGAGGGGCTCTGGGTTTAGCCCAGGGTGGGGGATTGGGGTCCAGGAGTCTAGGTGCAGGGGGACTCACTTCTGGGGCAGGAAGTTGGGTGTAGGAGGAGGTTCAGGGCTAGAACAGAGGTTCAGGAAGCAGGTTTTGGCCAGGCACCATTTAACTGAGATGGGTGGTGGAACAGTGGACTTAAGGCAGGTTTACTCCTGCCCTTGCCCTGCACCACTCCTGACAGCAGCTGGCATGTACAGCAATGGCTCCATGGCACCATGTGCTGTCCCTCATCTACAGGGCACTGAGCCCGCAGCTTCTTCTGGCCACAGTTCCCCTTTATTGATCAATGGGAGCTGCAGGAGTGGTGTCTGCAGGTAAGGAGAGACCTGCTCTGCCTTTCTCAGGGACTGCAGGGACATGCCAGCCACATCCAGGAGCAGCACTTACCACAGGAATAATTACTCCAGCCACAACAGGCTAAGCATTTTAGAACTCACTACTCAGAGAATTAAATGTATGTGTAAGAGAGAAATGAAAATTATGAACTGCACAGACCATTCAAAATCCAAAATAACACACTTTGCAAGCAGTAAAAGAAGTAACAACACTCCCCCCCCCCCCCGGCCATGTATGTTTTGGGGTGGGAAATGAGAGTGAAGGGCAGAGTGTGTTTGTGAGACTGACAGAGACACATGCACTGTGTGGGAGTGACAGAGATGTGCATTGCCAAGCTCCCTCCATCCCCTTCTCTCTGGGTGGAGATAGGGTACAGAAGTGGGGGGGAGGAGAAGGGGCACCCTGATATCAGTACCCCCACTCTTCTCCCTGCCACATCCTGCACAGGAGGTTCCCAGAAGGCAGCTCCAAGGCAGAGAGCAGAGCAGCATGATAGTGGGTGGAGGGGCAACAGAAGTGCCAGCACTTGATAGCTTCCTGGCCAAACCAGTCAGGCTCACCTGTCAAAGGCTCCAAGATTTACCCGTATATCCAGATCTACAGGTGATCACTGCTTTAAGGTAACACAGGACTCCTTGTTATTTTAATAGATACTGACTCACACAGCTACCTTTCTGAGACATACTTCCAAATCTATGGAATGTAATAGAGTGTGGCATGCCAGCTGCAGAATTCTACAGTTTGGCTAAATCCGCTGTACCTAGGATTTCATCCTCTAGTTGTTTCTATAGGACAGTGGTTCACAAACTTTTCAGCATCACGCCCCCTTTTGATTTTTGAAAACCCCTCACATCCCCTCTCAAAAAATAGCAGCAAAACTTGTTGAGCAAGAAAGAAAGAAAAGAACTGACTGGGGCAGCAAAACTTAATGGGGGAGGGGGAGCCAGGGCACCTCATGGCCCCCCCCTGGAATTTCTTCACATCCCCCAGTTTGGGAACCCATGCTACAGGACATTTTGATGGTGATATAACACAGTATAACTTGAAGATTTAGGGATGGGTCCAAATGTAAAGCCCTGATCTGAACCCTGAAGTTGGAATGGTTTGAAAAATAGAAATGGTTACCTAGGGCTGGGATGTGTGGTGGTTCAGGAGCCATTCAAATGCTGCCCAGCTGAGTAGCAGAGCACCCACAGCTAGGTTTTGTTACTACTGGTGGTGCACATTCACACATACCTCAGCGCACATAACATTTATTCTGCGCATGGATTGAATAAATGCGCAGGTGGATGGAAAAGATTAGAGGGGACATTGGTTCAGGCCCACCTCTCTTAGCAAGGTGGAGGTGGCTTACGGGGAAAACCCCACATTGTTTCCATCACCAGTCCACTAGCCTAGGAAACCTGTTTGCCCAGGATCCATGTCCAGAATGCACGAAAAATCCGGCCCCGCTCTTGAATTGCTGGAGCCTACTCCCTCTTGCCCTGTGCATGTGGCCAGGTACCCGAGGGAGTGAAGCAATACACCGCACAGCAGCTAGTCACTCGGGAGTAAAATGAGTTTCTCCCCTTCCTCCCCCCGGGCACCGTCAGCAAGTTGGGAACGAAAGGGACTGGCCGGTGCCAGATTTTCCTGGCAAAGCGGCCACGGGCGTATGCAAATGGAGCCCGCAGGCCGGCTTCCCGCCTGCCCCTGGGGAAGGCAGAGGGGCTGCTGCTGAGTCCGCCGTTTTGCAGCGGCCCGGGGCCATAAAAGCGGCAGCGTCGCGCGCGGGGCGGTTCACTCTGGAGGGGGCTGGCGGCGGCGGCGGCGGCAGAAATCAATAGCCCGGGGCTGTTTTTTCCCCCGGCGCAGCCGCTCGGGCTGCCTATATAACCAGGAGCATCCGCAGCCTCCCCCCGGAAAGAGGCGCAGGCAGGGCACGGGGCGGGAGAGCGCCGAGGGGGTGGCGTGGGCAGCAGGGGGGCAGCGCGACTCTCCGGCCGCGGGACATGTGCGGAGCGGCCGCGGCTCGGGAGCGGCAGAGCGCGCGGCTGCTGCTGTGAGCGCTGGCGGCGCCCGGGAGAGGCGGCGAGGAACCTGCGGCTGCCGGAGCCGCGCGGGGCTTGCAGGTGCAACAGCCCGGGCCTGCTGCCGTCTCCGTTTTGCTTGGGGACTCGGCAGCCGCGATGAGCGCCTCTCCCTCCGCCAGACTCGTCCCCCTGCTGCTGGGCGCCGCGTTGCTGTGGGGGCCCAGCTGCCTCTCCCTGCGAGTCCTCAGCGGTGAGTGAGCGGGCGGGCGTGCGGAGCTTCCCTCCAGGGCTGCCTGGCGTGCGCTGGGACTGGCACTGGCACTGGCACTGCCTGCGCAGCTGCAGCCGCAGCCGCCTAGGGCCAAATCCTCCAGCCCTGACCCAGAGCACACGCTGACCGCCTGCAGCGGGAGCTGCTGCTGGAAACATGGCCAGGGGAAGGGAAGCGGGGAAAGGCAGCGTTTGTTTAAGGCGCTGAGAGCTTTCCTCACTCTGGCCGAACTTCCACGCAAGTTTTGGCGGACGCTGGGCTGGAGGAGTTCGCCTCCGAGCTCAGCTTAGAAGAAAGAGCCACATCCATGCCATGCTGCTCACCCGATTCTTCCCCCCTTACCTCACCTTTCTACCTGCCCATCATCGCAGGTGCCAAAGTTGGAAGAGACAACCTGTTTAGGGATAAATCCTGAAGTTCTTCTTCCGCCTCTTGTATAAAATTGCTCCTTGAAGTCCGAGCTACGCCTGAGGAAAGACTTCAGGGTTTGGCCCCTAACATTTATATTGGCATTGCTCACAACAGAACTAGAGAGCCTCTCTTGGGCTTAAAAAAATCAGAACATGCTGTTAATTTAGTTTATAGGACATGGACCCATCAAAAATAACTGTTGTGGCAATTCACACCTAGATTGACTAATATGAAATAATTTTAAAAACTAAATGGTGTTTGACTATTTATTTATTCTGCGTTCTCTCTCCTTTCCATTCCATTAATTTTGATCAGTGAAAATAAGCTAGTCAGTTTCACCTTTGCTTACTGTTGTCTTCTAGTCAATTTCACACAAAGGTTCTCATGCAGTGGCAATTGCTGCGTTTTGGAATTCAAGTAGCAGTCATTTAAAAATAAATTTTCCTCTTATTAAAAAATTATTTAACCATCCTCTGTAAAATTAAGACAATATGATAACAACAGTGAAGTTGTTTTTTAAGGTACTGATATCATCTGTGAGTTAACTTCCTTTACTGGCTGCAAACAGGTAGGCCCTTCTTATAAAAAATAAACTGATCATACTTGAGGGGTTGATTCTTGAAAGACTGAAATCTGGAACTTTTTCTTTTAAATAATGCTGAAGGTTTAGCTTTTATATACACATATAGATATCGATGAGAGTGAATATGTGAATTTTGGGATTGATTTTAATTTTCCTATAAACTTGAGAAAGTCAGACTGCAAGTGCTCATTAAAGTTAGATGTATTGTAGCCAATCAATTTTGCAGTTTTCCCCTGCAGAAGTCTAAAATTCATCTCATATCCACCTGCTGTGCAGCTATTGAGAAGAGGCTGTTGGTTGTAGCTGTCATTTTTTGTAATCTGCCTAACTCATTACACTCAAAAGTAGATTCTAGATCTTCAGAGTTGAAAAGCTAGGTCAGCAAATCACTATGACATATTAAGATCTTCAACCACTCTAATATAATGTTTTCTAAGGTATTTTTCTGCAACCAGAAGACATTTTTTAACATCTCGCTACGCTGAAAAATGTCACTATTTTTGTATCTTAAATTATTTTAAAAGGATAATACAAAGTACATTCTGCAGCACCTTTCTGTATAGGATATCTTTACATTCACAGCTGTCTTTAGTGATATAGGATTGTTCCTTTTTTTATGATAACATTAGGCTAAAAAGAAAACAAAATAAACTTTTTTGTACTGTGTATATGTCATCATTTGCATTATCTTTTGTGCTACCTCAAGTGGAAGAGGATGCGAGCATAATTGAAATGTGAGTTCAAGCACAGTTCAGGAGGTTTATGGTCCTGCTTTGCATTCCTGACACATTCAGCATCTGATCCAAAGTCCACTGAATTCAGTGGAAAGATTAATATGGTCTTCCAGAGGTTCTGGATCTGAAAAATGAAGGCACTGAGAATCTTGGGTGCATTAGGAATACTTAACTGAATCTAGAAATTTATCCTGATGCATGATGATTTCACTCTTGCCTATACTTCCTAAGTTCTTAGTTTAAGGAGTTATGTACCTAATTCTTTGTGCATGCAGATGAGGCCATGCCTCTACTCACAGATAGCATAACAATGGAAATGGTTTCTACATGAAATGTTGCAAGTGAAGTGATAGCATAATGAGACAAGATGTATAGAAAATTTGATTCATTTTTTAGTTTTTATTTATTTATTTTGAGCACGTTATTTGAGTGCTAAAAAATTCAGAATTATCATATCATGGTGCTAAATACAGAGGGTGTGAGTCACTTGCTGTGAGTCAATAGGTACCTATCTGAAGCAAGATCATGAAAGTAATTATAGCATGCTTTTGTTTTTTTACACATTAATTTTTCTTTTTCAGGAAACAAGACCCAAGATGTGATACTTTGAAAGTTCTTGTTCTTTGAAAAGTCACATCAGGCTAAAGTGCATTCTAAGATGCACTACTTAAATTTGCACTGCAACCAGGAAGTTGAACTAGGAGCTTATGTAAAACAAAGAATGGTCCTGTAGCACCTTGGAGACTAGCCAAAAAATATAGATAGCTTTCGTGGGCACAGAACACTTGTTACATGGCTACCCTTCTGAGACTTAGGAGCTTCTGTGTATATGAATACATGACTATGTGTTTTATCATAGGTGCCATTTGGAAACTTTTGTGTTAATTTTTAAGGGTATATATCCTGTATAAGATTTGAGGAGATTCAAGCACATGGTCTTTAAACAGAACTGTATTTTTAGTGACATTTGCAAATACAGTTCATAAAGGATCATTTGTATCCGTAATGTTTTTTAAATCAGTCTATAGTATGTATATTTTCAAACCATGGTTCAAACCATCATTACATTCCTATTGAAAGGCCCACTTACCACACACTATTTTTCAAGCATAAAGTTAATTTTTTACATGATTATGCTATATTTGTGTAACAGATACAGAACAAGATTTGAAGTTAGTTGTAGGGGGGAAAAAAAAACAATTAAGGGTTGTATTGAGGTTTCAGTAATCAAAGCTAGGTTAAGCATGCAGGGAAGTACTACACCAAGCAGCAATAGCCAGAACACAGAAATTGAGAAAATGCCCCGGGGGGGCTGATGGGAAACTACTCCTTTCTGAGTAGGGGTCATATCCCTGCCCTGCCATATACACTTAAAATGGTCTACTCCTGTTGTCAGTGTTAATGTGCCCTGGCACTCGGGAAACAGACACATAGATGATGTGTAGGTACACTGTGCTATCCTCCTTTATTCCCACCTTGAACATCTGCCCTTGAGCAGCAACAATTTGGTCTTAAATAGGAATATGTGTATATATGGTCTAAAATATCACAGGAACAGAACTTCAGTGATGAAAAACAAAACTAGAAAGTTATTAACTTTCATTTTCATATACCACATTCTTCAGGAATTGTGAATTTCCCCTCTCTCTCTTTTTCCTCCCCACATCAGCTACATTCTTCTAAGAACTAGAATAGAGAACATTTTTCATTATGGGCTTGATCAAATGCCTACTGATATCCATGGAAAGACTTCCTTTGAGTTCAATAGGTTTTGGATCAGAGTAGACCAAGTAATTAGAGATGCATTATAAAAAAGTGACTCTGTGATAAATGGTTAAGATTGTGAACTATAATTACTCATGCTGTATTAGCATACGTGGTAGGAATCACAAAAAAGAATGCTCTGCTTTTTAAAATGGCTTTCACATTGTTGGCTAATTTACTTATGGAATAGTTCTATTGTTTATCCATTTTCCTCAAAATTAATATCTCTTAACCACTTGTTAACATATTGTTTTGTGAATAAGATCTGCCTAGTGAAAAGTAACTGGCCTAATATTTTATTTAGAATATTTATCACATTATGGTGACATTAGCCATAATTATTTTTGATGTGCAAGTTAAAAAAACAGGGTAAGTGTTATTTACTTTTTAAATATAGGTTGGCAGAAAATGAGTTTTTAAGGAAAGTAATAAAGTAGGGGAAGGGAAAACTGCTGAGCATTACATAGCCTGCATTGCTGTCCCATGACATCATAAAGAACATGAAGTGATGATAATGCAGTTTGCAAAGATGCAATTACTTTAAGTATCTGTTGGCCAGGAAAGAAGCAAACTAATCGTATTACTAACCATTTAACAACCTACGTATTAATCATAGTCATTATGCCTTAATGACTGATGTTTGCTGTCATTTTATGTTTGCTCTTTTAATTGCAATTTTTTTTTGGTATGGCATGGCATGTAACACTAAATTTAATATTTAATATTATATTTAGAAGCAATACGTATATTCAAATGGGAGAAATATTTAGATGTATAAAATATTTCCTAAGGTAAGACAAACTAACAGGCAATAGATAATAAAACAAGATAGTTGCTTTTAAATTCCAGAGATTTATTTAAAATGTCTCTGATGATAGTGTTTGTTCATTTGTATAGTTTATGATCTGATTTGCTGAAATACTACACTTTATGTGTGATGCTCAAAGAAGTTAGATGGTTAAAGATGCATATTGTAGAGGAAAACAAAATGAATTAGAGATAAATTTAGTCCTTGTGTAAACAGACACAATTTCATTGACTTCAATGGATTGCTTGCATTATCTTTGAATTTGGCTCCCTGTAGTTTTAATCAAGATTTTTTGAAATGATGGCATCCATTGCTTGTAATTATATGTTTTTTATGATCATTATTTGCAAGATTGTTCAGTTTACATGAAATTTTGAAACTGTATATAAAACAGTTCAGGAGGGAAAAAAGGCTAGTAACCTAGCCTAGGAAAAATATCATACTGTATATTTGGGTTTTTTTTTTTATATTAGTAAAACTATAGTAGCATCAGAGCCTGCCCCACAGGAGATGTCACTACTAGTACTGGAGGGCCTTCCAGGGAGAGCTGAGTGACTTTCACTGATAGCAGAAGAACCAACCATATGCTATGCAGTGCCATGGCTGTTGCTGTTGAATAGAGTCCATCACTCCTTCACCAATTAGCAACACAAACTACAGCTTAATTATTGAATATCACTGTTCATTTAGTTGTTTAACTTGGGATTTTTAAATGGGTGTTAGATATGGATGTGCCCGATTCTCTCAAAATTGGACATCTAATTCACTTAGGCCCCATTGGAAATCTTAGCCTTAAATCCAGACTTTAAAGATTGACTTCATTGAGTCTACTGATATGCTGACAAGTATTTTGCTGAAATGTGGCAAGAATCTATTTAGCAAACAAAAATACTTCTCATAAACATAACCAAGGAATAGGCAATGTTACTATGCTAAGTGCACTGGAAATATCTGTACTTTGTTCCTTCCAAATGTGTGGAGCATAGGGATAACATACCAAAATATATAGCTTCTGTAGCCTGATATGCTTTGATGAGAGAGTTAGGTCCTGGTTGAGTGGATTAAGAGTAGCCTTCCCAGGGAGTTTTTTGATGCTTGGTACAATCAGTTCTATTCCCAAAGGGAATGGATAAAGTATTTAAAAGGGATATTTATGTGACTTTCAGGAATCAGTCATCTTTGTCAGGCCTTTGTAATATCAGGACTGAAGATGAACCCCATTAGAGGATGGGAAGTCAGCTTAAACACTCACCTCAGTTTAGTGGCAAAGACTTGAACAAGAGCTCCCAAGAGCCTTCTCCAGTGCTTCATGGTACAGTGATAGTTCAAGCATGTAAAGATGAACCTAGCTATGTGGGATATTTGTGTGTATTTTGGTCATGTTACACCTGTGCTCTGGGGCCTGAAATAAAATGCATATAGTTTGTCTCAAATGAGCAACTTGCACCTTCCAGAAAAATTTTCTCTTTCCAATAATTTCTCCTCATTCTACCTTGGATCAGTGTAGGGTATATTTACGTTGCACAATAGGAATGAGACTGTGGTACTCAGGCTAGTGGAGTTGGTGGTTCCAAACCCGTACCTGAGCAGCTGCACTGCATTGTAAACCAGTGCTTACAATTGCTGGACCTGGGTGTCACAGCAGTGCTGTGCTGGCTTACAGCATTATGCAAATTTTTTGGCTTGGGTCCACGACTTGAGCTGCACCCATTCTACAAAATGACAGAGGTTGGACCTGAATCACAGTATTTGTGCTGTGACCCACCCCCATAGTAGAGTCCTAGGATCAGGTCCTGATCAGCCACATAGGGCTCCTGGGCAAGATGAGGGGTGGAACTATGTTCCACACACCCAGAAGGCGCAGAATTGGGGCTAAGAAGCCCTTAGCACTTCCCACAGAGCACCTTGCCTCCACCAGGCAGCCCTCAATGCTGCCCAGAGCATGCTGCATGGCACCCCAGCAGCAACTTAATGGGCCCGGGGCTCCGGCCACTGTCCCTGCCACAGTAGTGGTGCCGGTGATGGCCAGGAGCTCCAGAAAGCTTTGTGTTTTCAGGCCCTGGGGAAACTGTCTCCTTTTCCTTCCTTTCCTAGCAGGCATAGTCCTGCATGATTGCTGACCCAAGTTAAACTGATTTATGTGTGGGCAGACTAGGAGATTGGCCTTAAACCTGAGTCAAAGCCTGGGCTTAGTGTAGAATGTAGCCATACCACAAGGCAGGATGCCTAACCTAATTGCACAGGAGGACCACATAAACCTAAATGCAACTTTCGTGTAAGCCCAAACAGATCCTATATATTTTCATAAGATTTAAAATCAGCTATATTTATTGATATTTCAAATTCAGTGTGTTTCATAGGTATGTAGATAGGGTGTTTCTACACCTAGTATTGTCTGTTTATACACTTGTGTAAACAACAATGATGTAAACATGATGACAAAATGCTAATTAGTATACTGTGTTGAGGCAGGCTGTGGTCATATGAAATAGAGGTTGGATCACTCTAGTCCAGCACTCTGGTCCGGCAACAAACGTGGTCCAGCATGATTTTATGTGGTCAGGTTTCATGTGGTCAGGTTTCATGTGGTCCCATAAAGTTTGTTTATAGCCACCAGTCCTGATTCTCAGTGTTCTGTCCTGTTATTTAGCTCTAATTTACCCCTAAATGTCTTCTCAGAACCCAGTAAGCAGTGGAAGTGTTGGTAATGCTGCTAGACAATATTAACCTCACGTGGTTTAGCAAATTGTCTGGTTTAGCACCAGTCAGTGCCCTGAGGGTGCCAGATTAGAGAGGTTCAATCTGTGCTCTGGCAGGCTGTGCAGGGCCAACAGGTTGTAGGTCAGGCACTTCTGAACTAAGGGGCTAGCAGCTACTTCACACAAGTGTTTCTGCAGGATCCAACAATTTTCCCCAAAGACCATTAGATTTGGATCAATACTTTGCTTATAGAAAAGTCTTTTGCTTATAGAAAAGTCATACTTTATTACCATTAGCAAAAAGTAGAAAAATGTAACCCTACACAACAGTTACTATAAGCTGAAGGAGTCCCTGCCTTTACCAACATTCCTATCTTCAGCCCCATCTATTCCCACCTCTGCTATATACAGAGTGAAGTTTAACAAGCCACACCTGCATCACTGAGAGAGCAGGGATTAATTTACAGGGGCCAGAACGTCAGTGTGCAAGCATCCAAATGCCAATTGATTTCACTGGAAGTTAGAAACCTAAATAACTTTGAAGATCTGGGTCCAGCCACTAGGTTGAAGTCACAGTAGAATCCAGCCACCCTGTCACATTGCAAGATCATAGTATTTTCCACATGTTTGGCTGGATAAAAGAAATCAAACCCAAGACCCCATTTGTATGCACAATCAGTGGGGAGTTGCATAGGACATTTCACATATCTTTCAGATAACACTATAATGCAAATGAAGATTATAGTACTTCCATGCTGGTTTATGTTATTCTCTGGAGAATGTTAGGTTTATAAACCCAGGAGGAGAGTGTACTAATTCCCATATATTTTACATTTACACACATGTGCGTACATACAGTATTGTTATTTTATCAGTGACAGACAATGTAGATAACCTTTATTTAAATAATCATCCAGATTAATTGAAATCAAATTACTAACAAGTGGAAAAATCATTTCTATTTCAGAGGAACAAAACCATGAACAATGCAACTCCACAGGGTGGATGGTTTTCATATGAAATACAACTTATATTGAAAAATAACTGATTACTTACATTAATCTTAATGACAGAGCTCTTTAGTACTATTTGCTTGTAATAAGCAGAAAGAGAATAAGAAGCACATTTTGATACTGCAAAATGAACATAAGTATCTACGTTTATTCATGCAACATGTCCTATTGAGTTAGACTATGCAGCCAGGTAAAATTAAGCATGTGTGTAAATGTTGCAGGATTTGGGACAGGGGAATAAATATTCACTGCTCCCCTGGCTATCATATAGATGTTTAAACTATTTAGACCCTGCTGATTCTGCCAGCAGCTTCTTCCGTAGTGTTTCCACAAGCTATTACGCAGGCATATTATGTCTAACTAAAAAATGTCTCAGATGCCAGTTCTGGAATGAATTGCTACATGGAGATTTAAGATATGGAAAAAAAGACCTATTTTGTCAGTTTCTCTGTCAAAGCAAGAAATGTTCATGAGATTTTTTTGAGTGTTTTCTACAATCTTTAGTATTAAATGACTCAGATTATGGGGGATTCAGTAGTTTGTTTTGAAAGTCATACCATGGCCTACTTCATCATTTCTCAAACTTATGAAAGCTGAGATTCCTTCTGGAATATGAAATGAATCACATCTCTGTTGAACCCTGCCATATGTTGCTAAAGGTCTACCCCAAATGACTAGTCATTAAGGATAGATCATCTGGATGTTCATATCTTTGATGCTATCTCTTACCTACTATATATTTGAGTCAGTAAGTCTGTCTGTCTGTCTGTGAATCTGTTTGTTCAAGAACTAAGACCATCACATTTGGTAGGCAGCTTTCCTCTTATCATAACTTAAAGCAAGGTTGGGATTTCGTTGTGCCAGGACAATGGAATGTGCCTGAAATCTGATTTTCTCATCAAGTGGAAAGGGAGGGCTCTGATAGCAGGGACATTTATATTCCTGAATGACCACAGGGGGTAGCATGTGCAGGGGACAATTTATACTCCAAAATTACAATAGTGCACCACCTCCAGGATCAACCGCCGGCCAGGCATCATGGTCCCCGCCTTCCCGGCCCACCCTGCAGAAACCCCCCTACAACTCCCAACCTTCTGCCTGATGCCTGCACCACCATCCACTAACCTGAAACCCCTCCTACCCCCCAACCCCCTGCCCTGACTCAGGTATCCACACCCCCTGCCCTGAGCACCTCCTCACCCCTAACCCTGAAATCTGTACTCCCCACATCCCAATCCCCCTGACCTGCTCCCCTCCTTCAGGACCTGAGCAATACCAGGTCAATGTGGTAATTTCTCATATGCTTTGATAATTAAGGATATATGCTTATGCTTTGATATATAAGGTTATATGTTTTTATATGCTTTGATTATTAAAGGAGTATCCATAGCATTTGGGTTAGAACCCATTTCAATGAATGGGGCAGTTCATACCGCAGATGTATAGTTTCAGGTTCTATATAAACTTTGGCAGACATTGCTGCATTGCTCACATTTGGTTTTCTTCACAAATGTAATTTTGTAAGAAGGGAAAGCTGAGATATTGGTAAACACATTAAAGACCTGTCAACATCACACCTCTACATCTTAACTAGTCCTTCCCATCTCTCTTGAGGTGGTAGGGGTGGGGTGTGAGCATGTCCTATTCTTTGTGAAATGCTAGGCTTAATGATCTTGTATTAAGAAGTTCTGCCTAATATTCAAGCTATCTGATGCTGCTCAGTTTCAGCGCACAGGAGCGAGACTCATTGAGTGGAAAGCTAGCATCTACAGTGACACTTGTCTCTCCAAAGGGAGCAAGGAAATTATAAGGATCTGAGACTATGGAGTATGAGTTTATAAGGGTTTATGAAATTATAAGGGTGGAGAAAGTGAGTCTCATACAGGATGCAGGAGAGCTGGGCCTGCACATGAGGGTGGAGAGCACATGCTACAGTTGGCATCAGCCTGGGGCACTCACTGTGCTCCCAGAACTTTGGGAGGTGTTTTGACTGCTTGAGGCACAAGAATCTCAGGACATCCTCACCACAGAGATCGTGCTGCTGCATATTGGCCCTTTTTGCGGTGGGTATCTGTCATGACCAATCCTATGGTTTATAATCACATTTGGTCAGAAGGCAGTAAAGCACATTTATTATAGCTAGAGCTAAATGGATCTTGCAGTTTCAATTTATACAATGTTAAATATATGGAGCAGAACTGATGCCAAAAACAGACATTTTCCACACAGAAGAAAAAGTAAAACTGTCACATTTTAATAGATATGACAAAAAAATGGTATTAGCAAATGCCTCATAGATTCTTCTTATTCATAAAAGCATACTGTTTACACCAATGAATGAATCCGTGTTTCATTTGTTCTTTCAAAACATTTTTAGTCGAAGCAACATTTACCGTGTATTAATTCCGGTAATGGCAGTGGTATGTTTTCCTGCAGGGGTAATCGATGAATGCTGAAATATTGATTAACTTGTTCTAATAAGAATTAGACATCTCCTCTAGATGTAGGTTTAGTCTTGTGCAATGTGCCCCTGTATTGTGAGAGAAATGTACAAATGAAGTGATCTACTCCTTCCTTTTGATCTGCATGCCTAACTCCTATTAGTACTGAGGGGGGACCATTATAAATAGGGCCCTACCAAATTCACAGTTGTGAAAAATGCTTCATGGACTGAGAAATTTGTTGTCCCACATGAAAGCTGATCTTTTGTGTGCCTTTTACCATATGGAACATCAGGGCCATCCCTATTAGTGCTGGTGCCCTATGCTGCCCCGCACCCTCACCTCCCTTCTCCATGAGGAGAGTGGCCTCTCTGTGGGGACAGGTGCAGGGGCAGAAGCTTTGGAGGGCATTGCCAGTTCTCCCAGACCAGACGTACCAGATGACATTTGCTGCAATGTGCCTGGTCCATCCAGTCCAGGAGAGTTGGCAACCCAGGAGCGGGGCAGGGAGGGAGTCTCCCCTACAGCCTCAGGGAAGCAGGTGCAAGGTGCGGGGGGCAGCAGGCAGCATGAACATGGGTCAGGGGAGCAGAGGGCAGCTGCACTGCCAGCCAAAGAGAAGTGGTGCTTTGAAGATGAGGCCACTGCATCTCTCCAGCTGCCGACTGTGTGGACCCCCCTCCCCCTGCTCCTCTGGAGTCCTCTGGCCTGTGCTCATGCTGCTTGCCATCACCTAGTGAGTGGGGGCAAGGAGCAGAGCCCTTGGGTAGCAGGCAGCTGGGGGATGGAGCTGGGGGCTGCCAGAACCCCTGTGCTGAGCCCATGGGGGAGGGAAGGTAGCTGGGGAATGGGACCTCTGGAGTCAGCACTTCTTGCAGCTGCTTAACACCTCATGATTGGACATACGCAGCAGAGGGCACCACTCAATTTGGGGCTGGTGTCCTAGCAGCTGCAAATGCTGTGTACATCTAAAGATGGCACCGTGCAGCACTTCTGAAATGGGGGTGAGGTTCCCAAAGGCTATTTTAGGGGATTTCACTATTGCAATCCCTACTTCTGTGCTGCCTTCAGAGCTGGGTGATTGGAAAACAGTAACTGCTTCCTGGCCCTCCAGCTCTTAAGGCAGTGCCACCATCAGCAGCAGCAGCAGCACAGAAGAAAGGGTGGCATGCTATGGGGGAGGGTGTCATCACTTTTTGGGGAGGGGTGTCATCATGGGTTTTATATACTCATATCTTGCCATTTTAAATATATATTCATACTTTGTTACAGCACTGTGCAATTTTAAGACTTAAATATCAGCAACTGTGAAATTCAAGATTTTAAAAATGCAGTGACTATGAAATTTACAAAAATGGACTGTGAATTTGATAGGACCATGATTACAAAGGTTGCCATTACTCCCAACATGTGACATGTTTATGTGTGCAATACCCTGTATCTTGGGAAATTAGATACTTCATATCTTCATGTGCAAAGATTGCTAATGGTAGAACCAAACCCATCTAAAATTTTGAAAGTTCAGATAAAGGAGAAACTGGATTAAATCCAAATCTTTTTTGTTCAGTAAAAACCTAACCACTGAACTTTTGCAAAATCAGAAAAATGTGTTCTTGGCTGAGTTGTAAGTTACACTGTAAATCGAGGTGGGGAACCGAAGGCTCAGGGGCAGGATGCTGTCCCCGGGTTGCCTTGATCCATCCCCCAAGACTCAGGGCTCCACTTCCAGCATTGGGGAGCTCATACTGGCTATTCCATCATGGTGCTGAAGTACACAGAATCTACTAGCATGGACCTCCCTAAACTCTGGTGTGCAAGGGGAATGTCTTTTTCCTTCTCAGATGGGGACCACCTCAGTGAGGTGTTTTGGGGTTTTTTGCTTCACATTTGTGTGTGGCCCCCAACTGATTTTTCTGAGTCAGTGGTCCCCAACCCAAAAAGTTCCCCACCCCTAAATAATTTCCCAAGGTCATGCAAATGCATTTGTAGCATGTATGTCCCTCAACAGCATTCAGAAGTATGTTCCTTGCTAAATCTAGCCTGTACATATGACACTTTATGCAGTAATACCACTGGAACGGCTAAGTACTGAAGAACGTGAGGCTGGTGGCTCTAGCATATGCTCTGACATCTGAGTTAGTACAGTCCCGGTACTCCAGGAAATGAGCACAAGTGATAATCTTTCTGATTATCCTAAAATGTGCTGGGAACCTCACAAAAAATGTGTAAGGACAGTTGCCTGTCCCTTGACACAACAACTGAGGATCACTGAAAAAAGGGAGCGAGAGGAAGGATGTGAGCAACAAAAGCTGATTGGTGTAATATGAAATTCATGTTCTGAAACATTTAGGACTAGTAAAAACCCCACACCATATTCCATAAAAGGAGGAGGTGTCGATGTAACTCATGGCTAAAGTACATCTTATGTAAGTATACTTGCAATGCTGCTTATCTGCACTGTCAATGGGACAAAATATTGTTTTTCTACCCTCTGTCTTTATCCGTGGTATAGCTAAGCAGTTGCAGTAATCCCTAGAGTTGGCTGCATTACACTAATGCCTGATGATCTTTACTATAGGTTGAACCTCTTAAATCCGGGATTCTCTGGTATGGCAACAACTGTGGTCTGGCAGAGCCAAGGATGTCGCTGGACCAGAGAGCCCCGGTGCACAGGAATGTGAACCAGTGAAGGAGTACAGCAGAGGGGAACTTACCATCAGACTGGTGAACCCCATCCCCAGAGAGCCCCGGCCAGACAAGGCAGCAGCGGGACCAGTAAGCCTCAACCCTACAGAGCCCATTCCCAGCATGGCAGTAGTGGGGCAGCGGCAGAGGCCCGTCCCAGGGGAGGCTTGGCAGGGCTGCCAACAGCCAGTGAGCCCCATCCCTGGGAAGCCCCGGCCGGACGCAGCATCAGTGGGGCAGCTGCTGAGCTTAGTCCCTGCGAAGCCCCAGCTGGGCAGGTCAGCAGTGGGGCAGTCACAGAGCCCCAGCCCTGAGACACCTCTGCTGCGGGCCGGGGGGGCAGGTGGGCAGAAGCAGTGCTGCAGCGGCTGGGGAGCTCCATCCGGCTGGTGGCAGCATGCCAAGCCCAAGGCCTGTAGCAGCAAGGCTGCAGCCCAGTGGCAGTAGGGGTGGAGTGAGCTAGCCAGACGGAGGGGCAGTATCTTGGGAGGCCAGTGGCAGGGGACCTCCCCTGATCCAGCAAATTCCCTCATTTGGGATCAGTCAGGTTCTGAGGGTGCCAGACCAGGGAGGGCCAACCTGTACACATGTCCCTCTTCTCATGCACAGGGGTATTATGAGGATTAATTGACTAGGGTCAGATTGTGATTGGCTCTTGCATTGGGGGCAAACAACTTATGTGTCTTTATTAATCATTTTATTTCTGGTACATACATAGGACCAATTAAGAACAGGGCCCCGTTATGCTAGCTGTTGTACAAACACAGAATAATAGCCACTTCCTACCATGAAGACCACACAATGCACAGCAGCTAGCCACTATTATAAATCTTGTGCTTCCTTAGCTCCCTGACTACTAGTTACCAGTGGCCTTGAGGTGCAGACTACCCCAATCGCTGTCAGGGAGAAGTGATACCATTGTCCTGCCCCTTCTCAACACAAGCCAACTGCAGAAGTCAACTTCTTAAGAAGGTGGGTTGCGGTCCTTCTTTGCAGGAGCTGCAGGAGGCATTGTGACTCCGAGACTCAACCTCCCACAGATCCTGAACGATTGCCTCAAAATAGGCTTGTTACTTTTCAACCACATTCTGATTCCCAATATATGTGCAAAACACTTTGAGATTCTCCAATGATTTTTTTTTCAGAAATATCAATTATTAACATTTTTGTAGAGCAACTTTACCGAGATCAACATGGTGACAACTGGTATTATTTCCTGGACTAGAAACCATATGAGCCCTACATGATTGATCTGCCTTAGAAACCAGAAATTCTGAAAGATGCTTCTTTCCCTACCTTCCTGAGGAAAGGAAGTTTGTTGTTAAAATACTAATGATCACATTGGCTAATGTGATATTAAAATCTATTTACCAGTTTGCATCCGTATGTTAAATGAGTGTCACTCTGACTTCTTATATTTGCCAGGAGCATAAAGTAGGGAGCATTTGTGAATTGGACACTGTGACTCAATAACAAAGGGGAGATATGTCTTTGGAGTTACAAACCTTGGCAGATGAGAAGGTATTAGTCTCCATTTGCTTCCATTGCAAATGACGACAGAATGCAATTATGAAATCTTATTGCAGTAGTAATATTATTTAAAAAAAGGAGTAATGCAATATGATTCATCATAAAATCCAAATTAAATTCAGTGCGCTGGCCCAACCGAGAATATGATACAGTAGCACATCAACAATAGTAACACAGTATATCGAAACAAGACCCAAATCAAAACATTGACAGGATGATGCAAAGATCAGTTAACATATAATGCATCAGAGTTGGATCAGAATGTAATTAGAAAGATTTATTACTTTTTATCAGTGTCGTGGCCACATTCAAAAGTGCATTATTAGGGGTCAGCTTGGGACTTAAATGTGACACATGAAAGGGTGGCGGTGGGAAGAGGACAGAGAATGTGGACCAAACTTTCACTTGGTGTAAATTGGCTCAGTGCCTCTTTATGACATTATGCCTGGATTCCTCACCCAGATTCTCTCCAGTTACCCAGACGCGTGTCCTTTGTCTATTTTCCCCATGCTTTTTAGCCCATGAATTCACCTTCCAACACTAGTTCTTCCAGATAGATCTTCTCTCCTCTATCCCATTCCCTAGATCCCTCCTGCTTCCTTGCTCCACTGGATCCTCATCCCATTTCTGCCCAGTGTCCTTTCCTCCTCTGACCAGTTGTTGTACTAAAGGGTTGGGGAGTTTTAAGTAATATATTACAGGCACAGTAGGATGAACTAGATCTGAAAGACATATTGATCTTGAGTTCTGGTCTCAAGTGGGGAAAGGGTGCCTTTAAACCACATTTGTGACTCCCTCACTCCTGCTGGGGACTGGTTCAGCCCCTAATGAAAGTCAACAATCACAATTTAATCATATATTTCAGACATTTGGGTTTTATTTCTTAAAACCCCAGTTCCTGAACTCACGTTATTACATGGGAATCATAGATTGTATTATTTTACGTAAGTTTTTAGCCCTCATGGTTGCAGAGTAAAGCTTGAAAATATAGTCCGTAAAGTCCCAAAAAACTGAAGGCAATGGATTTTGAGACCATCTCAAGATTTTGGAGGCCAGACTCATCATTTTTTAATCCTTGGGGTGGGCAATACTGAGTACCCTAAGAGCCAGGCTAACTCATGGTGCCTGCGGTAGCTCCCAGGGGTTATAGATAGTGAGCCCAAGCCATGCCCTTCCCACCCCAATCCTCTGCACAAGGAAAGAGTAGAATAAAGCTGATTACACTATAGGGTACGTCTACACTGCATGGCTGGTATCCCGAAATAGCTACCCTGCGTCTACACCAGCCGCCCATTACTTCAAAATATCTTTTAAAATAACAGGCTTGCTATTTTGGCATCCTGGTAACCTTCATTCCACCAGGGTTAAGGGATGTATCCAAATAGTGCGTTATTTCAAAATTTGGTGCTGTGTAGACGTGCCAAATTTCGAAATAGCCTATTTCAAAATAGATTTGAAATAAGATATGCAATTTGCATAGTGCAAATTGCGCATCTTATTTTGAGTTTAGGGTGCTGTGTAGATGCACCCTATGACACCAAGTAGTTCATCTAAGCCAGGGGAAACCACAGCTGCTGATTCAGGGGGGATGCTTTGCCCCACTAGACCACTGGAAAACAACTCTTACTGTATGCTGACGCATTAACATGCTTGATGTGTAATATTTTATACAAAAATGAATGCATTCTAAAAATCCTCCAGAAAGACTGATCATTGCACATATGCCTTTGAAAATCAGTTCCTTGGTTGTTTACATGACACATTCTTTTTAATGAATCCTCCCTACCCTGTGCAATCTGAAATGCACTAAATCACATGGATTGATGGACTAGATAAATTGTCTGCTTGAAACTGGAATCATTACAGATTGCTGGGAGTTGAAAAGATAAGAAAAAGAATCAGAAGCCATAAATGTTTTTCATTCATCTATATACTTAGCCAAGCTAATTTGAGATTTCTATGCCAAGTTTAAGTAAAAAAAAAAAAAAGGAAAAAAAAAGAAGCCTTTATATTCATGTTATAAATTGTTGGAAAAACTGGCTTATTATGTAAACTCTTGCATCATGTTAACAGTTTATGCAAGTTTTATATTATGATATATATATGGCAACTGATGGAAAATATCAGCATTTTGGGATCTCTCATTGTAGGGCACGTTATATAATGGGACCCTTTTATCACAAATGTTCTGATTTAGGGCTTTAATCGCCAATCATTTTCTTGTGAGCAATGGGCATTCTCCTGTTAGCAAGTCTGACACTTAATAGTAAGTGTTTAAGAGAATGGCAACAGTGGATGAAATTGCATCGCTAAGTCTCACTTAAACCCTGTAGTGTTCCCTGTACAGGGATAAAATTCACCTGTAGGGATCTTTTTAATTAATATTTTCTCTTTACATAATTTAGTTTTAAACCTTACACATCTTTTAATATTATGACAGTATTTCTTAGAACAAAGAAAGTTTTGACCAGCAGAGATCCCAGTACATTTCGACTTCACTAATTAGTAGATAAGGAAAAACAGATGAAAGCCATATGACTTATCACATTGTCATCTTTCCACAATACAGCCCCAATTTTTTTCTAATTTGAAATTCAACAAGAAGGTACTTTGATTAACATTATTACATAACTTAAGATTTATATGCATGTCTGTACTTCATTCCACACTGCATGCCTATGTTACGGTATTTTCTAACATTTCATACATAAATTTAATGAGGCAAATTTCTTTGATCTAGTGAATATTTTCATGGGAAAAATCATGCTAGAGCTATAGTCTGTGGTTAAGGCAGTAGACTGAAATTTAACTGCATTCAATTCCATACTCTACCATATATTTTCCATGGGACCTTAGATAAGCCATTTATATTTTCTGTGATCCAATTTCCTATCCTGAAAACAGTATTTCCTTCCCCACCCCTTCCCTGTCTTGTTTATTTATATTGTGGAGTCTTTGGGTGTAGTGACCTGTCTTTTAATACATGTGTGGGCAGTACATAAGACAATGAAGCTTTGATCTTGGTTGGAGAGTACAGGTACTAGTACAATACAAATAATAATGTAATTTCACAGTATTATAATGAAATTTCCTTATTTACTCCTAAATTCTTTTGCATGGGGTTATATTTTTTTAATGTCCAACTCATTCTAAATGTACTATTCTACTCAGTAATACATCACTTGCAAAATGACTAAAAATAATGTACCAGCTTTTCTAGTCTTTCCCATATACTGATATTTGGATAACATACATATCTTAATCTTTTGAGTTAGAGCCTATTAATAATGGTCTGTAATTTTTATCCTTTTCATACAATATCCATATTTTCCACATCTTATCATGTCAAGTGGACAGTTCCCTTAATACATACAATGCACATCCTTCAAAGTGCTTAAATTCTGACCCAAACTGTCATTTGCTATTTTATATCATCAGACCATGAATTTGTCATGTGGCCAATTCTATGGAATCCAATCAATAAACCATAAGAAAGGGTTAAAACTTTAAAAAATTACTAATGGAAATGAACTTTTCATAACTCATATAGGGACTGATTTTAAAGACATGGCAGTATTCAGAAGTTGCAAAGAAAGCATTTTTCCTTGTCTGTAAGCAAAGGCATTTATTATTTTATAATACAGTAGCCCCATTATGGTAGGTGATGTATAAACAGAGGTATTTCCTGCCTCTAGGAATGTATACTGTAATGAAATAGGATGTTAATGACACTGGAGAATACTAGAGGTAGTTCCTATTAAAAATTCTTCTGCTTCTTACCTCTGAAGACCTATCGGAGAATCCTATTTTTTGGTAACAATTCAGACCATTGTTGGGGCAGCTTTCAAAAAAGATGACTCAGTTATGCCTAGTTAGCTCTAGCCAATACAGTTACTCATTCGCTTTAATAATTGTTTCCTTGCCCATTTTTTTCAATTAAAAACACTCTTTATTCGTTTGTGTTTTGCCAAAAGATAATATAGCTGAAGTAAGTGAAATTCATTTTGAGTACAGAAAATTTATGACTTTCCTGTGAACTTAACCAAAGTCTTCTATTCAAATATATGTGCTTGGTTTTAATTTGAAAATTAAAAACCTGTAAAGCCAGAAAAACTTCTCATATTATTTAGATAACTCTTTCTCTTTTTGGATTTTTAGTGACTAGCTTTCCATGCTGTATATTTCAAGTATACTCCAAATTATTTATTTGTTTGTGATAAGAAAGCTTTTATAATATATTCAAAGTAAAAAAAAAATCAGATTCATATACCCATTCTGTCCAGCAACCATGTTTTACTGCAGAAAAATAATAATTCTTTACATACTGTGCAAACAGTCTCCATAATTGCACCTAGATTAGTCTCTGAATTTATCAGAGGTAACATATCATTGGTGTTTAATTTTAAGGGAGCAATTCTGAAATTTATAGTAGTCTTTTGCCAGATTTTGTACAGAAAATGGAGGGGTTCAACGGAGTAAAAAAAAAAATTTGAGCTCCTTTAGGCTCCTATACATTCAGTGATTGGAAAAAGAGTTAAAATTAAGTGGTCACATGGAAAAAAGTGCAAGAGGGCATATAGCCTTGGGGTTAAAGCTCTGAACTGCAGCTCAAGAGCTCTGGGTTTAATTCCCAGGTCTACCACAGGCATCTTGTGTAATCTTGGATAAATCACTTAATCTTTCTGTGCTTCAGTTTCCTATTTGTAAAATAAGAGTAATAATGTTGATTTGTCTATTTAGATTGCAAACACTTTGAGACAGGGATTATTTTTCACTGTGTGGAAGCACACTGCCTGGTACAATGAGTCCCAGCCTGTAAGAATCTTACATCTCTGGCATCAGTTAGTATATTTTTACTTCAGTTTCCCAGTTACCTAGTAAGGTCACCCAGAAGGAACTTCCTCAAGGAATTAAAATGAAATGATAGGATGTTGACAAGACATAGCAATGAACAAGCTGAAGGAAGGAAGCAGCTAAACAGCTTAAGCTTTATATCTAGTAGGAGGAAATTAGAACAGAACAGAAAGAACTGGAAGAAAACATAGGGAAAACCCACACCTTCTTTACAATAGCTAAAGAGCTGAGTGGGAACAAAGTTTAATTTTCCCACAAGTCAAAGCATCAAATGAGCAATATGAGTTAATTCAAATCCAGTTCAAGCTAGGATTGACATCATTGGATCATATGGAATGAAGAGACTTTGCTTCTGATTGAATGCCATACATTGCTCTATTTGGCAAAAGGCTAAATTTTTAAGGCTAAATGTGATGAGGACAGTCCAATAGGTCTTCCTTTAAAATTGCTAATCTGTCTTTTTACTGAAAATAGTTTTATTTGAATATCCCATGGCACAAAAAGATAAAGGGCTATATCATGGCAAGCCCTGTATGGCTGCACAATATGCACAGGGAGAGGAAACCCAGCCCAGACTCTATTTCCTGATTACTTGTGAGTGCTAATGGGAGACGGGAGTGTGAGGTGTGAGCATAGCTAGCCAGGCTCAAAGGAAAGTGAGCACAACACTCACTGAAATGGTATTAGAGCTTCTGTTGTAGTGTGTATTTTTTGGGAGGACCCATGGCTGCCAGCATTCCTCATTGCTGCAGCAGGATCCCTCGAAACCCCCATAGCCAGAGGAAGTGGCCTAGTAAATAGTGTGATGTCTAGCTACAATATCAAGCAAAGACCGGTCAAGATTTCCAAAACTAACTAGTGATTTGGGATTCCTACCTTGAGACACCTAAAAGGTACCTTTTTTCATAAAATGCTGAGCCATCTAGCCCCACCCCTGCAGTTTGGGCATTTGGTGTTGTATGTTAAGTATCTACAAATTAAATGCACCCCACATCACTGTACACTTCTGAAAGTCTTGGCTAAAATTCCCAGAGCCGTGCAATTTTTATTGATGATCCTGGTTCTTAGTGAGATTTTGGCAGAAGTAACTTGTAAGTGCAGATTTTAAAGCATTTAGTATTCCCATTTAATAATGTATTACTGTGATGATATGAAATTAATTGTTCACCTGGAACACAAATATATAAAATCCACTACTGAATTATTTTATTTGTTTCCTGTTTTAATTTTCTTTCAGGGAATTGCTTTGCTCACATGAATTAAATTTATTCAGATGACAATTGGTTTTTAGATTTGCCTTCAAAATATCACATCATTGTGCTGGTTCATGAGAGCCAAGATGGGAATCTGATTCATTTTTTTGCAATAGTTGAATGTAAATAACACAAGAAGTTAATAACGGAAGTATAATAACGGAAGTATAAATTGGATATTTTTCAAAGGGTTCCAGTTTTAAAGACAAAGTGTTAATAGGGGTGAGGACACTTGATTTACAAAGCAAGTTTCAATAGACCAGTGTCGGTTTCACAGTCATGTAGGACTAAAAAAAAGAGTGATTCCTGAGGGGAAAAAAATAAGGGCAAAATCCAGTATTTGCTCCTCTTAGTGGTGTGGGGTTAGTAAGAATGAGTATTTTGAGCTATTCTGTCTGTACAAAGCAGGATGCCTCAGGAAGCTAGGGGTGGTAACACATTCCAATAAAACGAACTGTATACAGGTAATGGCCTACAATTAACTTTTGCTGTTCTGCCCACAATACCTGCTGCCTATTGGGGAAAAAGTCGGGGGCCCATCTATAACTTCAAAATAGCTGAATATATCATATGATAATAAAAAGAAGATACATTTGGCTTTTATATGATGCATTAGCCATCCTAGTGTTCAAGGAAATAGAAGGTATGTCTACTGCCCCAATTCCTGCCCAGCTGCTCAGTTGTGGATGAAAGAGATTTCTTTTGTTTTCTTCTATCAATCATTCATACAGCATACTCCAAAATTTTGCCCTAAGATACTACTGGCCCAGTCCTGACATCTTTATGCAGATTGAGAAATATCTTATTTTGCAGTAGCTCTTTTATTCCAATGAAATTACTTACAAAATTAGGCTCTACTCAAGAATTATAGTAGGGGAGAATCTGGTTCCAAATGTATGTCATACAATTTTCTAATACATTAGTATAAATTAATTGTGGGTTATTACCTGTTTTGAAGTTAAAGTTCTTGTTAGGAAAAGGATAAACCGCTCATAGTCAACCTTTTACTACCCATCTTATCCGCAACTCAGTGCACAATACACTTTACCATTTTTCACTGTTAGATCATTTTTGCTTTGCAGATGATGAATAGCAGAGAGATAAAATTGCTAAAAATGAAATTCAAGCAGCTGACATCGCAGCATTCTCAGAAAAGGGCACTAAAATGTCAGCTGATTTACCAGCCATTAATACACAGTTCTAGATTTCCATTAGCACATTGAATGACTTCTGCTGCAATTGCAAAGATGATGAAACTCCTCTTCAGAAGCAAAAAGAACAGCATTCAGAGTAGGTCACTACTGAAACACCAGGAACTAATTTAGCTAGAGCACAGAGGACTTCACAACCTTCTCTAAGAGTCGAAAATCTGATTTCAGGTGTTTCATTTGCACGTGAGTGGCTTGGGAAAAGCTATTAGGCTGGTATTCTAAGAAACAAAATATATGCCTTTTGCCAGAGCCTGTGGAAGGTATCAAATACAGTAGAGATCACTTTAAAAACTGAATTAGTTAAACCAATCCATACTCCAGGAATGTAAATGAAGGAAATCGAAAATGCAAATGAAGTGCAGATTTACAAATCTGAAAAAGGTTTTTTTGAAGAAAAAAAGCAGTCTAGACATGGTTCTTTTGAAAAAAAAAACCCTTTTTCAAAAGAACCCTTATTGCTGAAAAAATGAAGTTTATAGGGTTCTTTGGAAAAAGGGTTTTTTTCGAAAGAACCATGTCTAGACTGCTTTTTTTTCGAAAAAACCTTTTTGGAAAAAGCAATCGGACGTGATTATGCAAATGAAGAGTGAGATTTGTAAATCTGCTCTTCATTTGCATTTTCAATTTCCTTCATTTACATTCCTCTTTCAAAAGAGAAATGTAGTCTAGATGCATCCTTAGTGTGTAGAAAAGTTCTGAGGAATTTGCACATTCCTTTACATTCTGCACACCAGCTCCAAGGGACTCACTCTATAACTCAATGCAATGACATTTTGGGGAGGATACTTTCAGTGTATCCATTGATGTGTGTTCACTTGAGTTTCACAAATTGGAGACATAGCAATAAGGGCTTCAGGAGCATCTCCAGAGAGGCTCCACTATTGTTTCATGGCCTACCCTTCTTCCTATTAGAGTTCTTATTGAGCATCCCATATGTGTCAAGCCTGGCTACTCCAGATTGATGAAAGGAATGCATTTGACTCTAGGTGATAAAGTAATTCTCATGAAATCATGATCACCAGTAATCTCTCATCACCAGTACATCTCCTATTAGGGTCACATAGACATTAAGCCAGAAGGGACTGTCATGATCATCTAAAGTGACCTCCCGAACATCACAGGCCACAGTACTTTATCCACTCACTCCTGTAGTAACCTCATAACCTCTTGCTGAGTTACTTCCCTACACTTCCTGACCTCCGAGAGGTAACTTTTCCTTGCTGATCCATCCCTTCTTCCATTCCTTGTAGGCTTTCTGCTTTCTCTCAATAACATCTTTGAGATGTTTCTTCATCCAGTTTGATCTGAAACACTTCTCTTCCTATGTTTCCTCATTGCTTGGGATGCAGGCTTCAGATACTTTAAGTCAAAGTTTCAGAAATAAATTCCAAGGCTCCTTCACATTTGGATTCTTGAGTTCTTCAGTATAGTCCACTTCCCTACCTAATTCCCTTTATTTATTTATTTATTTGTTTATTTTATTTACAGTTTGCCCTTTTCTACAAACCTTTTTGTTTATCTTTCCATTTACTTTGAATTGGCTCATGATCATTTAAACCAAGGTTGTCATCCATAAGCAACTCTTCTACGAGAATCTAACTACTTACCAATACTAAATTTAAAGTGGCATCACCTCTTGTTGGTGTGGTGATTGATGAAGAATCAGTCATCTATCACATCCAAAAGGGTTGTACCATAATGAATGTGTAGAAGGGGGACAAGAATGCATTGCTTATGGCAACTAGAATACATTCTGGCCCTGGACTAGAAGTTCCTGGAGTTATGTTGTATACCCTTTTAAATGGACAGAAGACTGAAGAAGCAGCTACAATACAGGGCAATCTTAATTATTCACGTTTTCTAACTTGTGAATGCTTTTGCAGCCTGAATTATGCTCTTTGAATCCTTTTAAATATTTTAGGGAGAATAATTTGTAAAATGAAGTGGGTAAAATCAAATTTTGTTTTGCATGTTTACGTTAAGCATATATTTCAACTGCTTTTGGAAAAAAGTAAATCTATAATAAAGGCAGTTTCACTTTCTTTACCTACAGATTCATAAAAATAGGATCATGGGCTAGTTTGGTTTTATTCTTTAAATAGATTTATCAAACTGAAGTTTAAGTAAATGTTTGAAGAGTGAGGCAACATTTGTTTCTGTGCACATATTCAATTTGATGGTTTCTGAAAATATTTTGATTTTATTGGACTGCTTGACTTTATATTGTTATAGCTGCAGTTGCCATCCGTAGTTTACATTAACTGTATTGAACATGCTTGGAAATAGCGGCAAAACTACACATACCTGGAATCAAACCAATCAGGATTAGATAACTGACCCAAGAAGCTCATAACCTCCTTTTGCCAATGTAAAGTTTAGAGACTGATATTGTTCCTATTAAAGTCAAATGGAGTTTTGTCATAGACTCCAAAAGAAGTGGAATGGGTCTCATAGACAGTCATGTTTTAAAAATAAATACTATTTTTAAGGAAGGGGCTCAACTCTGCAGTCTTTAAACAAGAAAACTTCTCATAGTTGTCATGTTTTTGATGGGTCTTTCACCTGCTTAGGAATTTTAGGACAGGGACCAAGATATACATGACACCAGCAGTGTTAAAATTGGAGCTAGGAGATTCAGCAGCATCAGTCCAATCAAAAGAAAGTATGGCTTGCTTCAGCAAGTGCCAATTAGAAATGTTATTCATCTTTTTTGTCGTTGTTATACTGAACTAGATATTTTCAGGAAAAACTTAAAAAACAACAAATAGTCTAGTAGCACCTTAAAGATAACAAAACATGTAGCTGGTATCATGAGCTTTCGTGAGGAAAACCCACTTCTTCAGATGACCAGCTTAGATATTTTCAATAATTAACATTCATTTGTATTCTCCAACAGATCCTCTCTCTTTATATTTTTCAGGTCAAAAGGTGTGTTATAGTGATTTTAGGCATCCATGTTACAAGATAGCCTACTTCCAGGATTTGTCCAGACGTGTGGGCTTTCAGGAGGCCCGCCAAGCCTGTGAAATTGATGGTGGGATGCTCGTAAGTCTGGAAAGTGAAGCTGAACAGAAGCTCATAGAAAATATGTTACAAAACCTCACTAAGTCAGGCTCTGGGATTTCCGATGGTGACTTCTGGATTGGATTGTGGAGAAATGGAGAGGGACAAGCAACATCAGGGGCTTGCCCTGACCTCTACCAATGGACAGATGGGGCCATTTCATCATTCAGGTAAAAATCTGGGAGATTGCCTATAGTCTGAAGGGTTTATGGAAGGAAACAGTGTGTTGGTAGCACCCAGAAGGTCAAATGTTTTGTGAATTCAACTATACAGAAAAGTTAGTCAATGGGCTAGTAATATGCTCCCGATCACTTTTTCACAAAAAGAGGAGACTGAAGCTATGGATCTGTATTTGGCGTGATGTGTGATTATGACATGTTGTCTCTGTGGTATGCTTGTCTGAGGTCCTCTTCCCAAGTTTCATAGAATTAAGCAGCTCACAGGTTTCCAGCTGTGGTGTTGGAAGAAAGAGGGATGGTGGCAGGAAATGGCAACCAAACTCTGGCAGATTCCAGCCCTCAAACAACAGCTGAGTAAATCAGTGAATCTTTTAGAATAACTCACTCTGCCCTCACCCGAGATTTTGGAAACCTCCTTAGATTTCCTTGTTCAACTAATCATCAGTGGAACAAAATTCAGGAGCCATAATCTGCAGGTGATCTGTGGGTAGGTGACGGGGAAAGCAGTAATCAGATGGGAGGAAAGAAATATCTTCATAAATGTTCCTTTACTGCAGGATCCTCCAAGATCTGCAGACTGGTGGTAGGCATGCACTCTCTTCCATGCAGGGAATAGGAGAAATGCATCTTATTCTGCTTTAAGGAACAATGGAGCATATGCAGTCTAATATTCACTAGATTATGGCATTTCTGAATGTTTGCAAATGGTTCTGTTAGATGTCATGGTGGGACTTTTAACTGCAATATTTTGATTCTTGTGCACTGCTAGAAATTGGTACACAGACGAGCCTTCCTGTGGAAGTGAAGCTTGTGTTGTGATGTATCATCAACCAACTGCAAACCCTGGCCTCGGGGGGCCTTACCTTTACCAATGGAATGATGACAGATGCAACATGAAGCACAATTTTATCTGCAAGTATAGTCCAGGTAAGAAAAGCTAAGGTCAGATTTCACAGGTGATATATGTTGACAGAAAAGCTACTGCTTTGACTTTGCCTTATATAGGGATATGCAACCCCATTGTATGTCCTAGCTAGTGTAATTAACAATAGGGTGTGTAAATACTCAGAAGCACACCAATGATGGGGTTAGTATGAGAAAATGAGTAATACCCTTAAAAAACAGTTCATGGTGTCTATTTTTTTCTGCAAAAACTTAAATTATATTTTAATAAAGAATGATCCCCAAGCCTGATTCACCATTGTGTTGTCTGGTTTTAAGTTAGTATCACTCCAAGTGCAGTAATGCAATGACAAATCAGGTCACAAATATTACTGGCCAGAAGTATCTCTTAATTGTAATAACTTTAAACTTTTGGCTAGCAAGAGAACATTGTTTTATCTTCTAATGTGCTCCCAATGATGTTCAGTTGTTCTGTTAATTAGTTGGACCCACTGCAGAAAAGAAATCTAACAAAGGTCCAAATCCAGATTCGGCATATAAAGTTATAAATTCAGTGAAGTCTGAGAGTTACTTCTTACACAAAGTCTGAATTTGGTCCATTTTAAAAACCATTCATTTTACTTAATGGGACTTTTTCAATGTATATATTTGTAGTGATTTTACGTCATGTTGCCATGAATAAAATAATACAACATAATGTAAATTTATAGTATTACTTAACTTTTGTTTTTATAAAACAATTTTTTTAAGACAGACCCACTACTGAATATATTCTATTTTTTAATTGTTTACAAAAGAAATTAAAGCCCCAGACCTGCAAAACTTATTGCTATATATGTGAGTAGTGCTGCTGAATTTTCTAGGACAATGAATGTGTATATGTTTAGGGACAGGGCCTTAGACTGAATTTGACTATTTAGGTGATATCATAGGTAATTTCAGCGGGTTTTTTTCCCATGTACTTTGAGTTTTACTCTTTTAAAAACTATTTGCTATATCTCTATACTACTTGAACTCATGTTTTAGATGCTACTAAACAAGTTTGGAGTGCTAAAAATATTTAATTTTAGTTTAATAATCAAGTGCTTACTAATTTCAGATTAATTGTTACAGATCACTGCAAAACACAAATATGAGCTCAATACTTTGTCATATATGTCTCTCCAGTAACACTCTGTTTACACTTGGTGTTTTTCATTCAAGGATCTCAAAGTCTTTAAAATGCTTAATTAGATTCACAATTCCATTTACCTGTATACATTTTACAGATGGGGAAAGTGAGGGAGAAATAGGTTAAAGAATATTTCCAAAAATTCACAGCAAGTCAGTGATAGAGCCAGAAAAAGGGAGAACTAATACTTGAAATTGGTGAAAATATTTTGGCAGCACTTCACATGAAAACTTTGGCCAATTCATTTCACCGAGTTATCAAGTTTTCAGTACAGTTTCCCACAAAATAACAAGGGTCCAAAAATCCAATATTTTTAATGGATCATATTACAAAAATGTACTTAGATTGAAATTTCTTGACAATTTCCAATTTCACACCTTTGAAATTTCACCCAAAATTATCATTGCAGCTCTTGCTGGATATTTTTGATGGCCAGATGGGTCAGAGAAGTCCAGAGTAACTGGAAAGAAAATTAAACATACATGTATAAAGGAGAGCTAACAGCCTCTGAGGACTCTTGGGCAAGGTGTGTGTGTGTGGGGCCACTCTGTTCACCTGGAAGGAGCATGGTCTCAGGCAGAAAGGGTGGAGCTGGGGGCAGCCATCCCTCTATGCCACTCAGAGTGTGGTGCAACCTGCCCTTCTCAGTTTTCAAAGCCACACAGTGCACGCTTCATGGCACTCGGGCAGCAATTTAATGGGCTCATCTGCAGCCCTGACTGGGAGCCTTAGGCGCCTTTGAATTGCTGAGGCAACTGCCCCATTCCCTCCCGCCCAACACACATGCTCATTGGCGTGCCTGCATGCAAACACATAGCCAATTCCATTAGGTGCATTCCAGTTCAGATGGAGACACAAGTAGCCAGGGATTATTCAATTTGACTTAAACTCCAGAAATGATATGGGAATCTCTCCTGGGTCCTGCATACACTGGTTGAGGACAGCTAAAACGGGACAGACAGAGCAAGGAAATTGGAAGCAAGCTTGAAGTTCAGCCTAGCATAGTTTTTATGGTTGGTTATAGTAGTTATGCTCAGCAGTAGATCCACACCATATTTGTTACCAGGACTATGGTATTTAAAGCATTATTGATTATCAAAAATTGTCTATTGTGTCCACAAACACAATTCATAGGGAAAAACCCCCATACAAGTCCTATCATAAATTTAGCCAAATTGCATACAAAAACAAGCAGACTGTAAACCATCCTCAACGACAGACTGCATGTAGAAATCCATATTCAGCCACAGTTTCAGTGTTTAATGTGACCTATTTGTATCTGCAGAGATTCCCATCCAATTGCTCTCCACACAATGTCACATGAAGGTGACAGGGTGTATATTGCAAGATTCATTTGCACCTTACAGATGGTACATTTCAACAACCTGCATGCAGATTAGATTCACTGTTTCAATCTCAGTGAGTTCTATACATTTAGAAATATCAGAGTAGGAGAACCAATGGATCACCATTCCTCAAACTTCCTGCTTCTGATGCATTTAAACATGTCTTGTTTTTTTCATCTTTAAAACGGGCTGCTGAAATTCAAGGTTCTCTGTCTCACTAGGCAATATTACTCAGCCACCCTCTAGGCCTAATCTTCATATGTTCACTTGCATTTTTTTTTGTTTTGTTTTCTAAGTACTATCTTTAGTTGGGGGAAAAAAAACCCTCCCTTGTCACAGTTCTAGCTCTGGATATGAATCTCTTTCGCTTGAAAGAATGTTGATCTTAATTAGCTAATGGTAGCTCCAACCACATTTTGTTTAAGCCAACTCTCGCATCCTGGTTTTCAGATCAGATTAAAAATTAATCCATTCTTTAATGCTCCAGAATAAGTTAATTCTAGAAGCAATAGTTTATAGTGTTTGACATTTCTGCAAGCCATGTCCCAACATAACCAGCTTTTATTTGAGAAGCTGAAGTGATTGCTACTATTGTAGTAGGTTTTATTACCTCTTGAAAACTCTGAGCATTCTGCATTCACCATTATTGTACTGAGCTCTGGATTATGGAGAAATAGGTGTTCATAATCTTATAACTATACAAATTCTACTTCTGTGAACATCCGTTCCATTCAAAATAATTTCAATAATCTATGGAATTATTTAGACTTTCAATAACACTACTCTTCCATTTCTACAACCTGGCTTTGCTGCATGTCTTATAGCCCTGAATCATGGTTTCCAATTGGTTATTTATAATTAGAGATGGAACATTATCCTCCTCTTCTGCAATGATTGCATTTCCTTACCATTCAATTTCTAATAGTTCACTGATTAATCCTGGTTTTGATTATAGGGATGTCTGTACCAAAAAAAATAGCTTCATATCTGCCCTCAAAACATCTAGTCCATTCATCTCCTTGCTTCAAAGCCACTTTTTAAATAATTATTGTGGAAAAAAGAAAGTTTCTCTATCCTACAATATCACAACCATTGCCCCACTTTTTCTGTTTTAGAACCCTCTGGCTGTAAGAGAAGTGAGATATTAAAAAAAGTTACATTCAAATTCCATGTGACACAAAAAAAGGGTGGGATTTTATTATTTGTCTAATAAAATTGAAGATTCCACGAGAAAAAGTAGATTTAAGGCAAAACTGCAGGTCCTATTATACGGCCCTCCTATTTATCTAGAAAGAAGGACTAGAAGTAGACTGATACCAACCCTTAACTTTAATGTTTTGTGTTTAAACATTCTTTAGAAAGTTGCTTACCAAATATTGCATTATGAAATTGAAGAACTCTGTAATAATTGTATTTTTTTAAATAATGAGCATGGGGATGTAGTTTTGAGCTATGGTACAGTGTGTAAAACAATGTAAAAGACATCTGTGTTATTACTTTTACTCTTTCACTGTCAAACTATTGATTTAACAGATAATGTCCTAGAAAAAGAACTAGGCGACAGAACAGAGACAGATTATGGTAAGAAACTTTAAAATTTTAGATTGAATTTCAATGGTAAAGATATAATCTTATGAACCATTTACAGGATCCGGGAATGTTACATAAAAAAACCCAGATTTGTGCATAGTGGAACATATTGAAAAAGAATCCTGGAGAGGAATATTTGCAAATGTAGTTACAAATACATGGATTTAGTTCAAAACGGTGCTTCTTTTAATTCCTATTCCAGGTTTCATCTTAACATTACACTGAAGTTCTGTAGACACATTTACTTACAATAACTTATTCAAAGCTGAAATGGTTCAGATTCTAAATATAAATCTGTTTTAAATGTAAAAAAACACTATGAGCACATTGTGCAATATGTAATAACCACCTCTTATATTGTTGCTATTTTTTCTAATCTGTTTAACTTCTTTTTCAGAGGTTTTCCCATCAGTAACAGCAGGAAAGCCCTATGATGAAAACAAACCAGAAGATAATTATCATGTAGCTGTAACTGAAACAGGTAATTTATTCATAAGGCTTTTATGTTTAGCATGAGATGGAGAGAATTAGAATTAGGTATGCAACTTTCCCAGTTAATAGGAATAAACTGCCTAGTTCCCAAGAGGTCTGCTGAATACCTGTAAGGGGTGGCACCCAGCAGGTTGCCCCAGCTGGTTGTGTATTGTGTATGCTTTCACTCTCTTAGTCTGCAGTGACTTCTGTTGTCAGTTTCTCAGATGGGTTTTCAATGACACAGCCCTCTGAGTCATACATGAAGTCTGTTTGAGAAACAAAACAGCCCTGTTGGGCAACGTCTACACTACAGAGGAAGATTGAAGCTGCCGCTGTTGATCTTACAAGATTCGAATTAGCCGTCTAGTTAAATTAGCTAATTCGAAGTGAAAGGGGCACTCCGGTCGATGCCGGTAACCCTGCTTTCACAAGGAGTAAGGGAAGTCAAAGGAAGTGTGTTCTTCCTTCAACTTACTGCTGTGTAGACAGTGCCAAAAGCTGAGTTAAGCTACTTCAACTTCAGCTATGTAATTAATGTAGCTGAAGTTGCGTATCTTAATTCGACTTTGTCCCATAGTGTAGACATAGCACTACAGTGTATACACTCAGCCAGGAGCCTATCCCAGTATCCCTCCATTGGTTCTCTGTAGCACTTCCTGGGCTTAGTCTTTACGTAGTCTGGACCCTGATGTGGACCTGAGTCTGGACACTGGGGGCTTTCCCCTTGGAGGCATAGTCTTCATGCAGCCCTCCTTGCGCTCATTCTGCTATCCCTTCTGGGCTAGCTTCAAATAGTCTCTCAACCCTGGTAAAGGGCTATGCCCCCAGGGCTTCCTCCATAGAGACCTTTCACCCTTTCTGGCACCAGCTCTTCTATCTTCAGTGCCAGCAGCTTGTCAGGAGTTCCCTCTTGCTCCCTTGTCCCTGCCAACAACTGATTTGTTCTCAGTCCTGCTGCTCCTTTAGCCAGCCAGGAACACAATTTTTATTCCTCTCGTGCTGCAGGTCCTTTTATATGGCCATCCTGGGCCTTGGCTGTTGCCTGCAGCACCTTTTGTTGGCTGACCACATGGAGGACTCAACTCCACACTAGGATAGAATGCGGTAGCACCCTGAGCTCTTGAGCCAGGGCCTTCTGCACCTACCCCACCTCAAGTAATCCAAGATTTTTGATCAGTTTCTCTTAGTTGTTCTTGCAGAAATCAATGGCTAGGATTAGCTATCTGGGAGGGAATGATCAACCATTTCAAATATTGCTGCTGTGTCTTCAACCCTGCAACTGGATCTGTATGAACCTGGAGCAGACCTTTGCACCTCAGCAGTGCCACACTGAACTCAGCAAAAGTGATGAGGAGTCCTGTGGCACCTTATAGACTAACAGATTTATTGGAGCATGAGCTTTTGTGGGCAAAGACCCACTTAGTCAGATGAATGTAGTGGAAATTCCAGAGGCAGGTAAAAAATATATAGGCATAAGAAAAGAGTACCAATCAAGAGTGAGGCTAAAGATAACAAGGTCAATTCAGTCAGGTGGATGAACTCAGTGGGTCTCTACCAGGTCACAAGGTTCTGCCACTGTGGAACTGATTACAGGCTTAGGTCTCAAATATCTCTGATACAGTCAAAATCAGCAATGTGTAAAATGGATTGACACAAACATAAAAGATTTATTTTCTCTTTTAGAACATGGCCAACTGATATTTCTAGGGACAGAAGTGATCTGTCATCTACCCAAAAGCTCCACGGTATAGCAGAGTTCTACGTGTGCCCCAACACTGATCCGGAGAGATCATATTTAGGATTGAAATAATCTGAACACTCTACTGAAACTGCCAAGAAAAGTAATAATTCTGGTGTTGCCTTTTGGGCTAGGACCATCTACCTATGAAGAACTACTCAGAGACTGACCAACTAATTTAATTTAAGGGTTGATATCTGCCGAGTTCCAAACACCTTTTGAGAGGTGCTCAGTCCCCTGAAGTCATATAGATTTCAGTGGGCACTGATGGCATTCACATGTCTCCAGAGCAACTCAGCATCTTGCAGTATCTGATTCTTAGGTCACTGAACAGCTGAAAGATGACAATAACTGTCCATTACTATCCATCTGAGATAGATTTGGGTCAGTTGCCTTGTTGTGGATGCCCATGTGTACCATTATCAGTCCCCTAGGACAGTTTTACATTGGTCAATGAACTATGTTGTTGTTGTCGTCATTTAGAAAGAATAACACTATTTTAAAATGTCATCATTACTGTGCTGCTTTCTGAATATATAATGAGAATGCTAATAGACTGAGAAAGGGGAGAAAAAAGAATCCTAAGAATTGCTAGATAATGGAGAGGTAAAACATGGGGCTTACAATGGTGCATGGGAAAGATTAAGCACCAGCAGTACCTATCAAATATGAATCTCCATTTGCACCTGCTTTGTTTCCCAGAGGAGTATTTTATCTGAGCACTCATGGGCAAATGCTGCTGTTATAAATAAATAAATAAATAGATACTATACTTTTCAATGCAGAACATGTAAAGAACAGGCATTTAACACTAGTGCTATGGTCTATAGAAAGCCAAATTCTGATTACTAAGTAAACTGGCCTTAAACATTTGATCTTACAAGATAAAGTATATTAAAAATAATTGGAAAGAAGAACACTACCTAGAATACCAGCTTGTGGGTCAAGTACCTTGTCTTCTATACAGTAATAAATATGGGGATACACTTATTTTAAACGTACTTACAGTTTCTCTGTTGAAACAGGAAGCTGATACTATTAAACATAGCTGTACAATGATGATTGCTTATTACAACATGGTGATCAGTGAGCAACAGTATGTTAAGCATAGGGTGGCATATTAATGAAGAGGCAGAGGACAGTTCCTTTATTACACACATTACCCAGCTATTTCTGGAGTCTGAACATCCCTGTTCTTAAGCCTAGTGTAAGCATGTGGGTTGAGAGGGACTCACCTCTTTCTGATGTCAAAGGGGATGAAATGCTTCAGGAATTGTTCTTGTTCCTTAACTGTCTAGCTTGAGAAAGGAACAATGTGTAGCTGTGCTGGACTAGGAGCAGATCAGAGAACCAATGGGGACTCAGCATCTGATTTCTGTCTGTGCTCACCCATTGCTCTGTAGGAGGAATAAATTGTTTTACCCTTTTTGTGGAGCAGCTTGCTTACTTCCCACCGAGTACCAACACAGGGAGTAGAAGGGATGTATTTAGGGTTTTTTATGCTCCCTAACCGTTCCTTTCTATTTGTTTATAGCAGAGCTGATCATGTGAGCATCCCCTGTTCTCCCCACCTCGGCTGAAGTCACAGTCTAAGCAGAGCTATAAAAAGGAATGGGGGAGTCAAAGGAACATGCAGTTTTTGCTCTCTTATTTCCTTCCATGGCCAAATTAGAGCTGTGCCTGTCCAGCCCAAAGCATGAAACTGAGTGTACATTTTTACAATAGATCTATATTTTAGCTGAACAGTAAAGTATTATGAAATGTGAATCATACTTGTTAAGTAGTCATATTTTGACTTGGGAAAATTATAGTGAAATAATTGATGCATAATGAAAACGATGGACAGCTTTTTTTGGACAGCTTTTTCATAAAATATTGGAAATGTATTCTTATAATCCTAACACATTCATATTTTCAAATTGATTGGAGGGCTTTGTGCAAAAGGAATGAAGGATTGGTCTATGTTTGCATATAGATAAAGATAGTTAAGGCAACGTATTTCTCCTTTGTTCTACTCCAACTCTTTTAGTGAAATGGGACAACATCTTTCAATGCTCTAGGCACTGATGAGATACTTTGCTTCTCTTGTAGGTATCATTCCAAATCTCATTTATGTTGTTATACCAACTATACCACTGCTGTTATTGATATTAGTGGCTTTTGGTACTTGCTGTTTCCAGATGCTACACAAAAGGTAAATACTGTCGATGCACTGGTATGAATTTGTCTTATAATGATGAACTCATGTTTCCAATAACAAGCTTTTCATATTTAAAGAATGCTTGCATCTCTTCCTTGTTTCCTCCTCAGTTGTGGTATGTGCATCTTGTCAACCCAGAAAATCTAAGCAATTTATTTATAATTGACAGCTGAAAATTCAAAGTTCACCTATGAAAAGGCTCTGGCCTAATGCAGATACACAGATCCCTTAAGACACACTGGGCATATCTATATTTTCCCACAGACCGACGCTCCGGAAGTTGATCTTCTGGCGTTTGGTTTAGTGGGTCTAGTATAGACCCGTAAATTGAATGCTGAGGGCAGCTCCTGCTGGTGTCTGTACTCCTCACAGTTTCATTTGCTTCCATCGGCTTTCCACTGTGTGGATGCCACCAAAGTTCGGCTTAAAGTAAGCCGACTCCAGCTATGTAGAATACGTAGCTGGAGTTGAGTACCTGAAGCCGACCTTCCAGGTCTATTGTAGACCTAGCCATTATGTTGCCAGAGGGAATATTTCCAGGTCCTAAGGATGACATTTTTGCTTGCAGGTATTGTTGACATTTTTCCCTTACTTTGTGAAGCCTGATCACCATCTATATTGGAGTTGATCTCTTGGGAATGACACAGGAGGCTTCACTGACATGAAGCATGCCCAAAAGGAGTCCCTTCCCACACCTAATTTTCTGCCACAAAGGGTAAATTCTTCCCTGTCTAAATGGGCATAAGTTGTTAAAAGAAGAACGTAAAGGTGCAACAGTCTGCTGAGACTTGATTTACTAGCCATCCTGGAAGAGCAAGAAAGATGTCACCAGAACAGACTAACTTTAAACCAACATATTTAGAGGCAGTGTAATTACCTGGATTCCAGTGTTTGCAATGAAATCACCAAAGCTAATATTTATGAATGCTTTGTTTTTACAGTAGCAGTCAGCACTTATGATTGGAGGCGGTGTCTCCCTCCTCCGAAGCATGTACATATGATTGTGATGCTAATGCTTCTTTCATGGTGATTTTCCTGCCCCTGGATGACAGCTCTAGTGGCAGGGCAGGATTATTAACAACTCTCAGGACCCAGGAAATAGCGGATAGGAGAGTTTCTGTAGTAAAGTGGGTTGAGATTAATATTCCATGTGAACTTCCTTTTAACTTTTTTCATTTCTAAGACTTAATTTCCTGTTTTGTGGTGGATTTCAGTTTTAATTCTTCTTTCGGGGAAACAGAAAACAAAATAAATAGGTAAGCAATTTCTGAATCTATTTCCCTTTTGGATCACTTAAAAAAATCCTGATATTTATATAAATGGTCACTGTGGTATTATTCCCTGGTATCACACAGTTGTTTAGTAATCTTATCCCTCCAGATATGTGAGGCTTGCATTAGAACACACAGAGTTTCCTAATGACCCACACTTCCATATTACATTTCTCAACTTCTATGGTGGCAACTTTCAGCAATAGTAACATGCAAATCCATGCTTACATACAACCACCATGATTTCAATGTTGACCAACAGAGTCTTGATAGATACCATGAAGGTTGTGGTGAAGGGAGCCCATCCATAATATTATAAGGATTAAGGATATATTTCACCTCACATAACAGTGGGATTGGCTTTTCTAGGTAAGTATTAGAGTAGGTGCATTCATGATTTTTTAGCAGCTCATTCCCCCTCTCTGTTGTCATGCAAAAGGCTCTAAAAGCTGAGTTCAGGCCTTGCCTTTCCTCTAGATAGACCATGTAAAAATGTGAACATGTGACCCACAGTCTACTGATGTCAATGGAAAGACTTGTTGATGTCAGTGGGTTATGGACCAGGCCTCTGAAACATAGAATTCATCCAAGAAAGGAAATTTGACTTCCCAAGATCTAGAAATAGCAGAGCACAAGAAGTTGGCAACTCCAATGCTTTATGTGAATTCTACCCTGCAGGGGCTTCCCACTTCCAAATGAGTCTCTTTTCCCCCCTTTTTCTTTTTTTAGGCTTTTATGGGAGGATGACATTTCCTTTGAAAGATGAGCTTGCTTTGCAGCCACAATCCATGGTCTTCCAGGACTTATTTAGCTTGGAAGAACATGGCTAGTTTTGGCTAGTGTGGGCTGTTACAGGATAATAGTAAAGGGAAGCAGAGCATCTTTCCTGTAGTCAGTAGGAACAATCAGCTCATTCATGCTTAGATGCTCTCCCTTTCCTTTCTTCCAGGGAAGCAAGGAGAAACTGCTTCACAGACCCATCTCCATTATCATCTGAATGCCTTGCAGAAAGTTTAAATTCCAACCTGGTACATGTCTTAGTTTCTATGATTGTATTTCACAGTCAAAACAACAATTCCAAATAATATCCTCAAACTATTTATTGCCCCTTACTTAACATTATTTCCAGAAAACATGTGCAGAGCCCAATCCTCCATTGGTGTCAATAGCCACTGCTTTATCGAACTCATTGGAGATGTATAGTAGCTGAGGATTTCATCTATGCTATTTAGACATGTTGTTTTGACAAGTGTGTATTTTTAACTGGTTTTGGCTTAACTTTCCATTCTAGGTACCCCAGACATAAACGAACAACATGAGTTGGATTCATTAATGTAAAACTGGAGTAAAGCTTGGACGCATATGGCCCAGCTCTAAAGGCCACTGAAATTAATGGGGATCTTTTAAATGACCACAATTACCCTCTCCCCTTTGGCAAAAAAATCAAACACTGAAATATTTTATCTGAGAACCAAAACATTTTGATTCTGATCTGCTGCCATGGTGCCTCATAGATATTTTAGTTTGTTCCCATTCTCCTGTAACATCTGGGATTCATGATCTGACATCATCTGTCATGCTGCACTATTTTCTCTTCTGTGTGAGGGGAGATGGTGAACCATGTAAGTCACACGGCTGAGGTGCATCCTGGATGTCGCTGGACATCATGCATCATGCATCATGAAATCTGGTTGGGGATCCCAGTCCACAGAAAAGAACGAGAACATGAGGTTCTGTAAGGGCATTTCAAAATTAAAATTTTTCAGTTTAGACTTCATTTTTTTAATGAAAAATATTTTCTCCTATGGAAAGTAAACACTTTTTGTTAAAACATTTATCCCCATTTTCCCTAAAAAAAAATTTGATGGAAAAATTTTGACTAGTCATAATTAATACTTTTCTACTGTGGTCAGTTCATCTCCAAGAGTTTGCTTCACTGCCCATTGATTTCAGCAGAAAATGGATCAAGTCCTAAATGCAAGATTTTGTCCTACTTATTCACTCTGAAGAGAACCTTGCCAATGGGACTACTCTTAAGAGTAAGATGCTGTTCAACATGAGGAAGGGTGGCAAAATCTGAACCTAAACAATACAGCACAGAGTGGACAATCTAAGCCCACAGGAAGACAAAATAATTTACCCTCCTTTCAAACATAATGTAGTGGTTTCTTTGTCTTTGCTGATCAACAAGGTCATGCTTTTAGTCAGAGCTTGTATATAACTTTATTGTATCGGGAAATGACAGCACATTAATAACAGAAGCCACTCTGAATGAGTAGATGGATGCTAGTCTGACATACCCTGACCTAGTCACATCCTGAATCTGAACCCCAAAGAAATCAAATGAGTTGAAATTATTTTACATTTTTATTTTTCAGTAAAGGAAGAACAAAAACCAGCCCAAACCAATCCACATTATGGATTTCAAAGAACAGGAAGGACAGTAGCATGGAGGTATAACTCTGTAATGACTGAAAACAAAGCAAAAATAATACTTTACAGTCGGGCTCTATTATTATGTCATCTCAGCACATTAGCTTGGAATGGCTTGAGATTGCAACGGATTGGCAAGATGAACTGTAAGCTCCCCCTTGAGGCAACTATTCAGATCATTTTTATATGTAATGTTTGATTATTAATTAAATGAAATATGTCATGCTAAATAAAGAAAGAGGATGTGTTTTGCTAAGGAAAGTAACTCGGCTACAAAGGAGCAATGAAATGGACAATGCACTTGAAGTTCACAGGGGAAATATCTACAGTATGTATCAGTTTTAAAATTGTTTGTAGTAATCATAACATTTTTATTTCCTGTAGTCCCTCATACATTCTACTTTAGCTGATGTACTGTAAATCGAATGATAAAAAATTACAGTGTAACAAAATAATTTATCTTTGCATAAATATTTGATAAAAATGGATTGCTTAGTTATTTATTTGCACATTTTCAAAGCCACTCTTGATTCTTAAGGCATAGCTTTTATTTTAATCCTATAACTCATGCTCATTAGTAGAGACAGTTACCAATGCAGTGATATTGATCTGCAGTGGCAAAATTCAAGTATTCAGGAAAATCACTGGGTGCTGCATAATGGGTACACTTTGCTAGTGGATGGCCATATCTTTTTGATACATTTGTCCGAAGTCAACATAAATAATTCTGCCAAAAGCCCATGAATAAGATATGTTTTAAATGCAGCTTTTAATAGCTATACTGGAACTAGACTGATTTTTATTTCTTTGAAAAGACCAAAATATGAGTGCCACTGTTTTATAAAGCCTGAGATGTTAGTGGATCTTTTATATAAAAACTATGCTTTAAATGAAAGTCAAAAGGTTATTAAAAACAGGAGCTAATAGCTTTTGCTAGTAATAATGCATTTTAGGATAAACTAAACAGTAACAAGTCACCAGGACTGGATGACATTCAGCTAAGAGTTCTGAAAAAATGTAAATGGGAACTTGCGGAACTACTAACTATGGTTTGTAACCTATCCTTTAAGCCCTCTCCTGTTCCAAGTGACTGGAAGATAGCTAATGTGATACCAATCTTCAAAAATGGCTTTATAGGTGATCCTGGCAATTACAGACTGGTAAGTCTAACTTCAGTACAGGGGAAACTGGTTGAAACTATAGTAAGGAACAGAATTGTCAGATACATAGATGAACACAATTTGTTGGGGGAAAAGTCAACATGGTTTCTATAAAGAGAAATCATGCCTCACTAATTTATTAGAATTCTTTGAGGGGGTCAAGAAGCATATGGACAAGGGGGAGCCAGTGGGTAAAGAATTCTTTGATTTCCAGAAAGCCTTTGACAAGGTCCCTCACCAAAGGTTCTTAAGCAAAGTATGCTGTCATGGGATAAGAGGGAAGGTCCTCTCATAGATTGGTAACTGATTAAAAGATAGGAAACAAAGGGTAGGAATAAATGGGCAGTTTTCAGAATGGTTAAAACTAGTGTTGCCCCCCTGGGGGTTTGTACTGGGACCAATCCTATTCAACATATTAATAAATGATGTGGAGAATGGGGTAAATAGTGAGGTAGCAAAATTTACAGATGACACTAAACTGCTTAAAATAGTTAAATTCAAAGCAGACCGTGAACAGCTTCAAAGGGATCTCACAAAACTATGTGACTGGGCAACAAAATGTCAGATGAATTTTAATGTCTAATGCATATTGAAAATCATAATCCCAACTACATGTATAAAACAATACGGATTAAATTAGCTATTACCATGCAAGAGAGATCTTGAAGTTATTGTGCATAATTCTCTGAACACATCCATTCAATGTGCATCAGCAGTCAAAAAATCAAGCAGAATCTTAGGGTATGTCTAGACTACATGCCTCTGCTGGCAGAGGCATGTAAAATAGGCTACCCGACATAGTCAATGAAACAAAAATGGCCACCGCGCTGTGCCGGCTCAGTTGATTGTCGGCACAGCGCGCAAGTCAAGACGCGGATCGGTCGACAAGGGAAGCCTTTGTCAACCGCTCTGTTATGCCTTGTGAAACGAGGTTTACAGGAGGGTCGTCAAAGGCTTTCCTTGTTGACTGATCCGTGTCTTGACTCGCACACTGTGCCAATGATCAGCTGAGCTGGCGCAGCACGGTGGCCATTTTAATTTTAATGAAGCCGGGGATATTTAAATCCCCACTTCATTGACTATGTTGGGTAGCCTATTTTGCATACCTCTGTCGGCAGAGGCGTGTAGTCTAGACATACCCTAAGGAATCATTAAAAAGGGCATAGAGAATAAGACAGAGAATATCTTGTTGCCTATATAAATCCGTGGTGCGCCCAAATCTTAAATACTACAGGCAGATGTGGTCAACTCATTTGAAAAAAAGATATCTCAACACTGGAAAAAGTCCAGAAAAGGTCAACAAAAATGATCATCCATATGGAATAGCTGCAATATGAAGAGAGATTAATAAATCTGGGAGTTTTCAACTTAGTAAAGAGGAAACTATAAATAGATAGAGGTCTATAAAAGCATGATCTGTGTGGAGAAGGTAAATAAGGAAAAGTTCTTTCTTTTTCCCATAACACAAAAACTAGGGATCACCAAATAAAATGAATAGGCAGCAGGTTTAAAACAAACAAAAGGAATTATTTTTCACATAACACGCAGTCAGCCTGTGGAACTCCTTGCCAGAGGACGTTGTGAAGACCAGGACTTTAACAGGGTTAAAAAATAGATAAATTCATGGAAGATAGATCTATCAATGGCTATTAGCCAGGATGGATAGAAATGGTGTCTGAGACTCTGTCAGAAGCTGGAAATGTGTGATAGTGGAGGGTTCACTCAATGATTCCCTGTACTATTAATTCGCTGTGGGGCACCTGACATATGCCACTTTTGGAAGATAGGATACTGGACTAGATGGACCTTTGGTCTGACCCACAGGAAAACACACATTTTTAAGTAACATTGATATATTAATATTGATGTTACAATAAATTTGCTTTTTCCTATTATGCCATTATGATACCTAAATAGGAGTTTAGAAATAACTCTGATGGTGTTAGTATCTTTAATTTCTGTACTTCTGGCTATTTTAATGACATTAATGTCCATTCTCTTTTTTTGTCCTTGATTTCACATCAATTATCTTTGTCCCTCATACATAGGGTGTTGTCTGTTTATCAGAACCAGAATTTAGAAAAAATACAGATAGGTTATCAGTTAAATTTTGTTTCCTAAAGTTCGGAGGCGAGTTTTCCATTGACTGCTCTTATGATAAAGAAAATTGAAAATAACACAACAACCTCACAATATCATTGTTAGTGCATATGTGAAGATAGTCAGACACTCTAAATTGAAATTAGCATTATTCCATGGGAAGATGTTTTGTCTGAGGATGTATGTTGTAAACAATATTTAGAAAGATACCCAAGAGTGGCTGGGATCTGTGGACAATGAGAGCTGGGGGGTGACACCTGTGAATGGGGGCAGCATCAGAGCTGCCTGGCTGCACCACCACATAGGAGCTGGAGGAAAAGGCTGATTGCGTCTGGGAGCCACTTGAGGTAAATGCCAACTGAAGCCCTCACCCTAAATCCCCTCCTGCACTCCAACCCTCTCCCCCAGCCTTGAGCCCTTTCTCACACCTTGCACCCCAACTCCTTGCCCCATCAGGGAGATACCACCTGTACCCACACTACCTTCCAGAGCTCTCACCCTTTCCTACACTCCAAACCTCTTAGTCCCAGCCCAGAGTCCACACCCCACATCCCTCACCCTGGGCCCCACCCAGAGCTCCCACTGAGAACTGGAGCTCTTGCTCTCCTGCACACCTTAACCTCTTGCCCAAGCCCAGAGCCCCATATCCTGAACCCCTCATTTCTGGATCCATCCCAGAACCCACACCCCCCAGCCCAGAGCCTGTACCCTCCCACACCCTATGTTCCTGCCCCAGTTTGGGGTCCCCTCCCACATTCCAAACTCCTCAGTTTCTGGCCACAACTCAGGGTATGCATTCCTAGCCAGAGCCTTTATCCCCTTCCTCAACCCAATACTCTGCTCAGCACGGCAAAAATGAGCAAGTGAGTGATGATGGGGGGACCATGTGTAATAGAAGGAGGAGGGATGGAGTGAGCAGGGGGTGGGGCCTTGAAGAAAGGACAATGCAAGGGCAAGGGTGTGTGATTTTCTGCATTTGGAAAGTTGACAATACTACCTATGATGGCTTATTAACATCTGAACTAATGCTGAACCCAACAAATCTGCAGGTGCATCTGACATGTGTGTAGCATGGAGGGAAAATAAACCAGCCCATCCCCACCACCACCCGCAAGCTCCCGGCTTGGCTGGCACTTTCCCATGCCAAATTGGTCCTGGGATGTGTGGTAGCAAGGCTCCTCTGGGATAGCCATGCCCCTGCAAGATAGTGCCCGCTGTCTAGGTCGCAGATGGCCTTGCTTGAAGCACTTCACCTTTGTCTGACCCCGAGATCTTTCAGCATTGGCTCATAGATGAGGGCTAGGCTTCATGTACCCTGTCTCCTGAGATGACTGCCCTTCTCTCTGTTCTTCACAACTGGACCAGCTATGAGTGAGGTGCGTCCAACACCTCCCATGCCAGCCTCCTGACATTGCGAGACCTAGAGGTGTTGGTCACCCCAAGAAGACCTGCAGCAGGAGCACATTGCCTGGCTATGTGCCCTGCAGCAGTTTCTGGAGTTGCAGGACTGCAGACTGGATGAAGACTTGGAGCTACACCCCACCACCTGGCAGGAGCTCTTGTAACAGGCCCAGAGCATGTGCGTGGCTTTCACCGCTGCCGTCGCCCACCTGGTGGCCACTATTGAGTGGTTCAGCAGCCACCACCCCGCTCCTGCTGCTGCTCCAGCCCCAGCTCCAGCTCCTGGCCCTGCTCCCACCCTCACCCCACCAGCCTCTCCTCCCAAATCCTCCCAGCCACTGAAGGCCAGCCATAAGAGGAGGTGGGACCACTCAAGACAGCTGCCAGTCCCAGCCCCACACTCCTCCCTCTTCCACCTCCCTCTTCCCCCCCTTCCAGGTTCTTTCCCCAGTTATATTTACCCCAATTAAAACAGTTTATTATTCCAAAATAAAAAGTCTTGTTTATTGTGTCTGCAGGGCAGGCGGAGAGAAGGGAAGGGTGGGTGAGAAAAGGCACAGAGGGGCAGTACAGAGTCCCCTTGTGGGGAGGCCCAGTGGAGAGCGTCACAGGTATCCTTATCTGAAACTGTCCCTCAGGATGTCCCGGATCCACACAGCTTCCTGATGGGCCTGCTGCATGGCAGCCGTGTGTGTCTGTTTCAAGACCCTGGCCAACTGCTTAGCCTCAGTCCCCCACCCTGGCAGGAATGCCTCCCCCTTGATTTTGCACAGGTTGTGGAGGACACCACATGTGGGATGTTTCCCTCACTGAGGTGCAGATGGGTGAGGAGATGGCGGAACCTCCCATTGAGATGGCTGAAAGCACCCCCCCACAACAGCGTAGGCCCTGCTAAGCCTGGCGTTGAAATGTTCCTTGCTTTGTTCAAGGTACCCAGTGTAGGGCTTCATCAACCAGGGAAACAGAGGATAGGCTGCATCCTCCACGATACACATGGGTATGTCTATATTCCTGACCCTGATGGTGTGGTTGGGGAAAAACGTGCTGGCACACATCTTCTGGAAGAACCTGGAGTTGTGGAAGACATGGGCATCGTATACGTTCCCTGACCACCAGACGCTGATGTTGGTGAACTGGCCTCGGTGGTCCACAAGGGCCTGAAGGACCATGGAAAAGTACCCCTTCCGGTTGATATAATCCGATGCCCAGTGGTTGGGGGCCAGGATGGGGACATGAGTGCTGGCAATGGCCCCACCCCACAGTTGGGGAAGCCCATGGCGGCAAAGCCAGTGACAATAGGGTCCATGTTGCCCAGCATGATGACCCTGCACAGCAGGATGGTGTTGATGGCCCTCTCAACCTGTAGAAGGAGACAAACAGGGAATCATAGGGTTGCCAGGACCCTCAGGAGTTTCCTGAGCCCAACCCCAACTTACCCCTTCCCTCAGCAGGGCTTTGTGAAAGTGGGACTGAAAAACCTGCCAAGAGGCATCATACCCGCATGACCATGGCCCCAACAGTTCATCTCCCTATGCCATACTGGTTCCCAATGGAATGGTAGCTGTCCAGCATGAAAAGCTTCCAAATAGCAATGGCGACCAGCTTCTGGAGGGGAATGGTGGGTAGCATGTGGGAGTCCTGTTGCCAGAGGGGAGAGGTGAGCCATTCACACAGCTCCAGGAAGGTGTCCTTCCACATGTGGAAATTCTGGAATCACAGCTTGTCATCCCACCACTCTGTGATGATGTGGTCCCACCATTCAGAACTGGCATCCTGTAGCCAGAAGCGGCAGTGCATGGTGCGCAGCAGGAGGGAGGGAGGGGCTGCGCTGCATGTGGAGAGAGGTGAGGAGGTGCCTCACAGTGAGCTGCATGTCCTCTTCCTCAAGAGAAATGAGGGCAGCCCGGCAGTAACTGCAGCAGGAGGTGTGGCAGCAGGTCCAAGAGCTGGCGACTGCTTCGCAGCAGGCCTGGCTCCATGGCTGGAGTGTTGTGGTGTCCACAAGGGCAACCAGAGCACATAGTAAGAAAAGTTTGCTGTCCCTCAAGGAGGTAGGCAAAGGTAAAGAGCCTGAGGCACAACTGTACAGGGGGGTCCCCTTAAGCATGAGCCTCAGATAGACTTAGGTAGCAGCTCCAGGAAGTGACTGCTGTCCTGAAGCCCTGCCTGAAGTGTTTCCGGGGGTATTAATGCGATTCAGACTCCAATTGGTGTAGATGCTCTATTTCAAAATAGTTCTGCACTATTTCGATGCACATTTGTAGTGTAGACGTGCTATTTCAAAATGAGCTATTTCAGAGTTTTTATTCTGAAATTGTTTATTTCAAAATAAACATGTAGTGTAGACGTGCCCTAAGGTGCCACAAGACTCTCTGTTGTTTTTGCACATACAGACTAACATGGCTATGACTCTGATACTTTTCATATCATGGCCATAGCTTGTCATGGTTTTGTAATCTCAAACCTAGATTAATGACAGACCCTTGGTTTGAGACTGTATTTGAAAAGGATTTTGAAACTTCAACCAGGGTGGAAATCCGTGGGTCAGCTGTTAGATGAGGTGCACTGTTCTAATCTTACTGCTGTGCACTGCTTATCTGTAATTCATAGCATCAGTTCTGACAACCATTTTGTCCAGAGGAGAGGGGAAGGATCTACCTGGTCTCTCTTGTTGGACCATCTTGTATAGCAAGACAATATAAAGCAGGCCAAGGCCCTTTTCATCGGAGAACCCATACCTCTCACACCTCTCTTTTGTGGGCTGCTAGAGTCAAATAAGAATGGCAACACTTTACTCTGGCCTAAATGATGGGGCAACACAGAACTGGTGCACTGTCTTGAAAGAGTCCAGATGTAGTGTAAAATCAGACTGAATAAGGTTTAGCAGTGCAGCATATGAAGAGCAAGGAGTGTGGGGGGGGGGGGACGGCAAGGTGAATTCTATAAGACTCTTATTGTGAAAATTTTATTTCCCTTGTTAATAGCTGTACTCAGTGATGGAAGACAGGTAGGCAATAGATAACAAGTGTCTCTATATAAATACGTGTTTCTTTATAAATAATTACCATTCTTTTTGGACTTTTACATAACACCGTGGAATTAGATTTTAATTGTTCTATAGAAGGCTCTAATAGAAAAAAAATAGAACATGTCATATTGTAGTAGAATGATTACATCTTTAGATACAAACATACATAAATTGTGAGTACATAGTTATTTATCTTTAGAGAAAGTCTTATTTTGAGAAGACTCTCAGAAATTAAAGCAGTCAATTTCAGATTTTATACAATTGAATTCCTTTAGTGGGTGATTCGCCCTAAGTGTTAAAACAAAACAATCCAAAACATTCTTTAAAAGTCCCTTGTATTGATGACTGATGTACTATAAAAGCAGCAACTTGAGTGGCATGTTTATTTTCTTTGCAAAATTAGCTGAGGAAACTTATTGCTGGATGCTCGTAAGAGCATTGCTGTTAATAACAGAAGCATTTGGTTTTTGTGTGCACAAGTGTGTATCTGTAATTAGATAGTTTAGTACTAATTTCTAGAATGTTTGCCAGTAATAACTAGAAAAAAGGTACCACGTTTATCCCTGGTATAACTTTATTAATTCCAAAGCAGTGACACCAGTGGGGGAAATTGGCCCCAGATTAGTTTATCCATTATAAAGCAGTCAGATTGATTTGCACACCATCTCCATGTATAAAAACCTATTCCAGAACTGTTTGTAATAGATAAAACAAAAGATCTCTCATGGCTTCAGATTAAAAAGTTAAGGTGCAGCCTCTGTATCCTTCAACCTACATTTTGATGTTGGGGATTATTAAACAAAATTCCCCATGGATTGAATGGAAATGCATGTAAAAATACTGGAAAAAAGTTTAAATGTTTGGCTGGGATGAATATTTTATATATTCAGTAAAGAGTGTGTCCTTCACAAATCACATATTTTACTCGAAACCTTAGTTCAGGTTTCCATAATGTACTGGACATGGGTATTTTAAAAATAATATGTTTTTAAGGTGGACAAATAGTAAAACCATATTTCTTACTGCAGTCAAGGTAAAGTGGTAAGAACCAATGGCAAAAGAGACAGATGATGTTTTGAAGTGATGCTTTCTGACATGGTAGTTTTCTGATATTTAATGTTTTCCTTCCAAAAGTTTGTTTATTCTTAACCTCATATGGAATGATAGGATTTTATTCAGTTTCTCTCACCAATGGCTTTGAATGTTATGTGGTATATTATAATCTTGCTTAATATTTGTCTTTACATTCTATTTTGTTAGCTTTTTAAAAATTAAGCTAACGTATGAATTGTTTTATCCAGTCCACAAATTGTGTGACTCGAGCATACACTCCAGGACGCTGGGGCAGTGCACATTGATAGCCAAAGGATGTCACACCTGCCAAAAGCCACCTGCTGTTGTCTTGAGTCATTAGGGCTCCTCCTGAATCTCCCTGCAATATTGAAATTCAGAGTTAAAAAACAACTCCTCTCTATTTTGAAGTAACTTTGGAACTAACTATATTCCACTTTTGGTGCAAATGCTCTGGATATACCCAGAAGGAGAACCACATGGAGAAATATTCAAAGGAGAATACTTTGGATTTTTTATAAACATAACATAGGATCTGAAGCTCTTAGACATCTGTCAGTCATGAGCTGTATCAATCAGGAAGCATAGTAGAATCCTTTGCATTAACTGATTTACTTATCAACTGTAGGTTGTACCCTCTTACTCTGTACAAATCCTTATTACATGGGCTTTGCACAGGAGACTTCTGCTGGGTCTGAGGGAATAAAATCTTCCTTCAAAGGCTGCAGAACAGCTGCAGAAACTGTCTCACTGTGTCAACAACCTGCAGGCTGTCTGTGCTTGCTATATCCTTCCTAATTCATGCTTCTTTAGCCATTGATTATACGCTGATCTGTCTCACTCTATAACGTGTTCATGCCTCCTTGCTTTTCCCCTCTTAGGTGCGGCATAGGGGTAAGCACAGGTAGGGAAAGCTCCATAACACAAAGGAGAGGGGAGTGAAGCCAATCTATTACGTCCCCCTTTCTTTATGAAATCCCATAAAGACAATTTCACTCGGTATATTCTGACACAAGACAGAAGCGGCAAGCATAGATCCAGTGAGAACCACATTATATAGCACGCTCCCATTATAACATGATTAAAATGGTCAGCAAAACCAGAGTTCATGCTGACAGAAGCAGAACTAAGAAGCATTCAGTACTGCCTGCCTCCCAGTAAAGCGGGAGCACACTGAAGGCTGGGGTGAACAATGGCTTCTTAGGAAGCTATGCTGCTCAAGGGAAAGAAGATCATAAGAGATCAACCCTGTTATCTTGTCCCAGAGAAGGGCAGTCCATCCAAGTGGCTGGACCTTTCATTTCTTGAGGATTTATAAAGTAATAAATGTTTGAAGCTAATGTCCTTTTTACAGCTCTCCATCTATCTATCTGCAGTATTTATTGGACTTGTATCATCCTGGGATTTAAGCCTCAGCATCTCACATTTCCACCCAACAAAATTTCTTCCTCCCGAGAAGGACACTCAGCAGAAATGGTGTGAAGTTCAATATATGGTCCTTCTAACACCCTGTATCGCTCTCTAGCATTTTTTTTAATGTCAGGCATGTCCCTTCTAACCTTAAAGTCTATTAGTAGGTCCCTACCAAATTCACAGCCATGAAAAATGCATCACAGAACATGAAATCTAGCCTCCCACTGTGAAATCTGGTCTTTTGTGTGCTTTTACCCTATATTATACAGATCTTACAGCAAGACCAGCGTTTCTCAAAATGAGGTTCCTATTCCAAAAGGGAGTTGCTGGGGGTTATTTTAAGGGTGTTGTGGTATTGCCACCCTTACTTAAGCACTGATTTTAGAGCCAGGCAGCTGGAGGGTGACAGTTGTTAGCAGGGCACCAAACTCTGAAGGCAGCAGCACAGAAGTGAGGTTGGCAATAAAATCATATTACCCTTGCTTCTATGCTGCTGCCTTCAGAGCATCCAGAGAATGGTGGCTGCTGACAGATGGCCCAACTCTGCAGGCAACAATGCAGAAGTAAGAGTGGCAATATTGTACCATATCACCCTTCTGCACTGCTGCTCGTGGTGGCTTTACCTTCAGAGCTGGCCTTCTGACCAGCAGTCACTGCTCTCTAGTTGTCTAACTCTGAAGGCAGCCCCACCAGTGCCGCAGAAGTAAAGGTAGCAGTAATGCAAATCCCCCCACAATAACGTTGCAACTCCCCACAATTGCTTTTTGAGTGAGAATCCCTACAATTATAACACCCTAAAATTTCAGATTTAAATAGCTGAAATAATGAAATTTACAATTTTTAAAATCCTAAAACTGTGAAATTGACCAAAATTGACTATAAATTTAATAGCACCCTCTCTTTGAAGTACAAAATAGCTTGTAATCTTTAACGCATATATCCTGCTACCATATGCAGGATATACCGTAAAATTTCTCTGAGTAGAAATTATATTCTGATAGTGAGTGGCTAGTTTTTAATGATCAGAGAACCAAACATGAGCTGTTCCGTAATTAGAAAAGGGGAGGGTAAAATACAGTTGTGAACCAGATCTGGCCTGCCAAACTTTCAGATCCGGCATGCCACAATACCTTGGGCTGCCGATGTCCTGTGGCCCAGTGGTACCCTCAGGTAGGCTTCCTACCTGCTGTGGCCCCACATGCTCCTCAAAGTGGTCAGCTGCTGGGGCCATATGCACCTATGCACTGAATGTGCCATGGGGGCAGGTTCTGTGTGATGCCCCCACACCCAGCACAATATTCACGGCTCCCATTGACCAGAAATGATGCTTGCAAGAATTGTACTGGGGCGGGGGCAGCATGTGTAGCTCCTCCCCGCCATGGGGTGCATGGCACAAAGATGTATATGGCTCCTGCAGCTGGCCGCTTTGAGCGGCATGTGGGGGCTCAGCAGGTAGGGAAGTAGGGGACCTGTCTGAAGGTTCCACTGGGCTGCTGGCCAGGAGGTGCTTACTGTATGTAGCAAGCGCCTCCCAGCCAGAATCTACACCTGGCATCTCATCATCTTCCTTCCCACCAACTGCCTCCGCCAGGTCACAACTCAAAACCCTATGAACCCTGTCCTATACCCTCCCTAGGTCAGAATCCTCTCCTGCACCCATACTACCTCCTGCACCCCAAACCCTTGCCCCAGGTCACAACCCCCTCCTTTACCCAAACTCCCTCCCAGACCCCACACCACCTCTTGCACCCCAATCCCTTACCCCTAGCTCCCTTCTGCACACAACCTCCATCCCAGATCCTACACCTCCTCCATTAATAGCATAGAAGAGTGCATCCCTGACTACTTACCAAATTCTAAGAGTGGCCCTCCTTCAAAAGTTATTGAGGTAGAAGGACTATAGTATGAACAATGGAAATGGGTTGTTTTTACTTACCTGACAGGAATCTACTCCTCCTTCATCATAGCCTGCACACATCATATTCTCTGTAATATTATATTCTGGCAGCTGTTGTTGACATTTCTCATTTGTTATAAGAGGGACCTCTGCTTCTTGCAGTATGTTTGCAGTGGAACCTTATCAAAACACAGAGTATACACGACCAATGTGATCAAAATGCACAGCGTAAACAACAGCCATTATTCCTCTAGTGATTCTGAAATTTCACTCTTATTACAGGGCACTATTGAGGTCCTGGGTTACCACTTCATTACTTCAGTTTGTACCAGCAGGACCACACTAAACTATATCTATGAACTTATATTGCCCTGGCTCACTGTCTTTAATGGATTATATCCTCTGTGAGGTAAAGAAGTATGACCTTTATTTTATAGATGGGGAGCTGAGGCAAAGGGTATATTATGTGATCTGCCTCCAAGAGAAATATGGCGGAGCTAGCATTTGAATAAAGGTCTCCTGAGTCCCAGGGTAGGCTCTTCCTCCTCAGTCACTGGAATTACTCTGGAGTAAAAAGTAGCAAATGACATCCTGAGCTTTTATAACAGGGATCATTGCTAAATTTTGTTTTTCAAATAACTTAACAAAGTCCATAAGTATATATTATTATGTGTGGATCCAAGGACTAATTAAGAATGTGGCTTTGACTTTCTTTGAGTAGACTGTATGCTTTTCAGTTGGCCAATTTAACTCCTTCCAGTAATTTAAGCTATTAATTATTAACCGAAGCTTTACAGTGCCATTGTACTCTGACAGTAACTCCACAAAAATGGCAGAGATGTTCCATGTTTATTGCTCTGTGACACTAGATCAATATGCTTGATTTACAAATGAAAATGTAAACGCTCAGCACTAGCAATTCAGTCTAGTCTCTTAACAGTCAAGCTGTATTCTTTCCTCTGTATGCATCCTTACCAAGACAGGATGAGTCTCTCTAGTCAGGCATCCTGAGGACCAGACTAGTGCTGAACCAGAGAATTAGCTGAATTATGAGACATCAATATTGTCTAGCAGCATTACCAACACTTCTACTGCTTACCGGGCTCTTAGAAGACAAGTACTTAGATTCATTCCTGTCTGGTGAAGGGAGGGGGCAGAGGTGTAAATCACAGAATCTAAGTGCTTTCCCCTTGCTTCCTTATCGTCAGGGGAACTGGAAGAAAAGCAAGCTGTTTTCCGGTACGCCCGGCTGCTGCCCCCTGCTTTTGCTCAGTTGCTTAAGCAAGATGAAAGAGAGAATTTCAGCCTTATATCTACAGAAACAAGGCCTTTTTCCCCATAAGAAGTACACTCCATTATAGTCAATGGCCAAAAAATCAGTCTCAGTAGACGACGATCTGTTAGAGTTCAATCAAATCTTTTATGTTACAGCAGGAGATTAAATGAAGAGAGCACTGGACTAGGGCTCAAGATACCTTAGTTCTAATTGTGACTTTGCCTGCGGGGGGATATTGGGCAAGTCATGTCACCACACTGTGACTCAGTTTCCTTACTTGTAAAGTGCTTATAATAAAACATCTTTTGTAACGTGTTTTGAGAAATATTGAGGAAAGATGCTATTTAAGAGGTATGTATTGCATACAGATTCAATCCACAAATATGCACAGACAGTGCATAGTGACTTCTATTGTGTGCACAGAATTAGAAACAAATACAAAAATCAAACTAAAAATAAAACATTGTTAACTATGAGGGAAATTAACCAGTGAGATAATTTCCCAAGCAATGTGGTAGATTTCCCTTCACTTGAAGTCTTTAAAAGGTAGAGTAAGTAAGGAAATAAATAAATAAAATACATCTCTGACATCAAAGAGTTTTCCTCATTATTTTGTGTGGTAATTTTTAAAAGTGTGATGACTAACCTTGATTTTCAGTTCTACCCCAGCCAGCAATAGAGCAATTAATTCCTGGCAAAAATTGTTGACTTGCTTCAGGTAAGCAAATAGGCTGTATGTAATCTGTGAAAGATAAATAATTCATTTTAATTTATTTCTAATATTCTGATTTTTGAGATGTCAGTTACCAAAATGCACATTGATCTAACCCTTATATTCCTTGCTTAGTCAAAATTCCCAACAAATGCAGGACTGAGTCCACAATGATTGGTTTTCCCAAAATTATATCAAATTTATAGGATAAGTTTAAGTATCTCATAAACCATTCATTACTGAGTAAAATCAGGCTGACTAGTACACTTGGAGCTAGCTCAAATTAATTTATACAGAGTAAATAAGTGTGTAAGAGAAGACCTACAGTCCTACCTGTATAATTGACTTTGAACTGAAGATGCATCATAGCAATGTCATTATTTTTTGTGCGCTTGTTATAATGGGGATTTATGACAATTTGATCGATCTCTTGAATTACTGTCTGAGGATAAGTCAGATTCAAAGTGGTATGCAAGCCAAGCACTGCTTTCCACCGAGATGGTATTAAATTCCTCCTAGAGATTGCAATAAATATTCACAATTATTTATGATCAGATGAAGGATTTGAACAATTTTCCATGTATAATTTATATTAATTGTTAATATCCTCAAGTGTGTGTATATACACTCTCTCTCTCTCTGTGACACACACACACACACACACACACACACACGATATATTTTTTTCAGATTACCTGGAGTAGCATATTGTCATTTGAAAGTGCTTAGGGTTTTCTAACAGCACCTCTGGCCTAAGGTTTCCTATTACAGAACTATCGGTTATTTTTTGGTATTAACCAAATTATAGATTTATACAGATTTGCATGGACAATAGCAAAGTTAGGGAAGAAGCATTCATTATTATGACCCTTTAAACATCTGAAATTAAAAATCCGCACGTGATTAATAATCACTCCTCAGAAAGAAAATTATGAGCATCGAATACATTGGAGATGGATAGACTATATGTCTACATTGCAATTGGGAGTTGTAATTGCAGCACATGTAGACATACCCAAACTATCTTTAATTTAGCTAGTTCACAGGTAGCTCAAGTTACAATAGCAGTGAAATCACTGTGGACAGTAGCTTTTTAAACACGTACCCAGAGTTTAGGGGTGGACAAAACTAAGGATGTTAAAATAGCCCGTGGGGTAAGAGCAGCCCCTGCCACCCACAGCTGCAGCACAGTGGAACTGTAGTGAACTGTGGTCAAGCTGGAGCAGTCCCCCACCTGCAGTCTGTGGTTAACTGATTAAACAAATCACTTAACTGGTTAACTATTCTGGGCAATTTTTACATCCCTAGACCAAACTAGCTCATTTTACCATAACTTCATTTGCTATTGTTACTCAAGCTAGCTAGATCAAAGGTAGTTCAGACATGCTGCAATCACACCTCTTGATTGCAGACATACCATTAGAAATTTTTAATGCTTTTTACCTACACCTGAAAAAAAAATCTAGAAAATTGGAACAAAACAGAAACACAGCATTTAAGAGAAAAAAATATGACAGGTTCATTCCTCGAGAATACATATTGATTGCAGAGCTGTACTGGATGTACTTTAGTTAGAGACCTGCTTTGTAGCTGATGTTGTTTTGAACCATCAAATGTCCACTGAATGAACTGATTTACAAACAGTATAAATACTTAAGTGCCTGGTTGAAGCTGAGCACCCAAATTTCTTACAGTTCTCTACAGTGATTGGAATGCAACAAACATTGATGTCTGTAAAAACAGTTAGGCTACATCTATACTACATGCTTCTTGTGCAAGAAGCCTTTTGCACAAGAGTTTTTGAGCAAAAACTTCTTGCACAAGAGCACATCCACACCTCAAAGCACATCACAAAAGTGATGTGCTTTTGCACAAGAGAGTGTCCACACTGTATGTATGCTCTTGCACAAGAAAGCTCTGATTGCCATTCACAGAATGGACATCAGAGCACCTGTGCTTTTTCCCATAGGGTTTTCTTGTGCACGAAACCCCTTTGGAGCATCCACACTTGCCTTTTTGCACAATAGCTGTAGCACAAAAGGGCGTTATGCCTTGTAAAAGGAGGTTTACGTACTCCGGCAAAAACCCTCTCTTCTGCCGTTTAACTGCTGATTTACTTGCGCAAATGCTCATTTGAGGTGTGGACGCTCCGCAGGTTTTTGCACAAAAACAGTTGTTTTTGCACAAAAACCTTGCAGTGTAGACATAGCCTTTGTGATAAATACAGACTATCTCTGAATATGGTGAAATGAAATTCATGTATATTGAAAATTAATGCAGGCAAACATCTCAATTAATGCTCAAGAGGTAGTGGGCGCTTTCAGTTATCTGGGATTATACATTATTCAGGCTGTTCTAAAAAATTTGGGTAAAAATTTAAGAATTATTTGCTCCTCGAGATCCTCCCCACAACAAAAGTTTGGAAAAATAGAATCTTAAAATGTTCAACGTTTCAACTGGTGAAAAACTTAATTTTCTCAATAGCAACCAAGGGATGTGAATTATGGGAAATTAATGCTGATGACAAGAAGAAAACTGAAACCTTTGAAATGTGCTGGCAAGAATCTTACATATTTCCTGAATGGCAAAGATGAGGAATGTTTATATTATAATAGTGCTGGAAAGGAGCAGGCTCTGTAATAGGAATCAACAGACACAAACTACGTACTTTGGTCACATCAGGCACAGAGATGGAAGTAACTTTGAGTTATCATGGTAGGGGATGATGGCTAGTCATTGTACTAAGGTATGAACTTTGAGGGGATGGATAGAGGGTGTATAGCAGATTATTGGGAGGTCACCTGCCAAGTCCTCATAGATAGCAATGGACAGAGAAAACTGCCATGTCACCAATATTCAGATATAAATAAATGGCTTTTACTTATTTATTTACAATAGTGATAGTTCTTCCATGATTTTTAAAGGCTATATTTTCCTATTCTTGGTCACCGCTACAGCACTTTAATTATAGACATAACAGTAACATAGTGTAGGAAATACTGGAAAATATATCTCATCTTCTCACATTATGTGTAGTGCACCATAGAGACTCTTTGAATTGATTTACATGTCTATTCAGACAAATTGAGATTTATTCCGATTGTGCAGAATAGTGTAAATCTTCATTAATCTCTCATAGTGTATAGCAGAGAGTCATAATTACAGAGGCGACACTAAATTTACTTTTATGTGATATGATGTCATTCTTTACTCTCACACCATTGGCAAAGCTATGAGTGAGTAATGAAGACACCCAATTAATTACAAATAAAGTGCATATGCTTGGTGAGGTATCATATATTTCATGTATACATCCTTCCATTTTCCAGAAAGTGTCTCTTGATTTATATACATTCCTTACTGGAGTCACTGAAATGAGGGGCTACTAAGAACTCCAAGAACTCTGAGTTGGCGTCCATCTCTTATCAGGTGAATGAATAATTCAGAACATAATAATTAAACGATGGGCGGGGTTGTTAACTGTTCTGATCACTAATTTCAGGTTTTCCCTAGTCTGACTTCAGTGGTAATGTCATTAATATAAAACTAGATCCCTACTGTACATGAGTTGTCACCACAATATTATTCATTGGAGGACAGAGAGAAAGAGAGAGAGAGAAATTAGATGGTCAAAAAATCCTACCGAACTGCCTCAGGTTCCATACATGTTCCTCATAATTTATATTGACTCTGTTTATTCTCCATTTGAACACAGTTTTGTTTGTGGGTTTTCAAGTACCTAATCTGAATCATTTATCTGATGGGCTTTTGGACCACTAAACATTTCTTTTTCAACATTGAAAATACACAATTAATTTGGCAACACAACACTATTCTAATGTGAAAAAGTCCTTTTATTGAGGCAAAATAACTGAATATTATTTAAAGCAGAAATGTCAGTCCTGATTCTACAGTCAGATCCATCAGAACATAAGAATATAGAACTGGTAGGGACCCCCTGAGTCAATGAGTCCAGTCCCCACCACTGAAGGCCACTATATCATTTACTTCTGTTCATGGCATCCATACAGAGAGATCCCTGAGAATATATGGTTCCCCAATGACTTCAGTGGGACTCTGTGATTATGTCTGCACTGCAATAAGAAACCTGTGACGGCAAGTCTCAGAGGCTCAGGTTAGGGGTTGAAAAATTTCAGTGTAGCTTTTCAGGCTCAGGCTGTAGCCTGGGCTTTGAGACCTACTCTCCTTGTGGGGTCTCAGAGTCATGCTCCAGCCCCTGGCTGAATGCCTACACTGCAATTTTATAGCCCCACAGACTGAGCCTCATGAGACTGATTCAGCTGACCAGGGTCAGCCATTGGTCTTTTATTGCAATGTGGACATGTGGCTACCAGTGTCATCCTGTGCATATCTGATTGACAGGTCAAGGCCATTCTGTTAACCCAGCTTTATGACGAAGCATCTTCCATCAGGCTATATGTATCTTTTGGGAAGGTCAATGTGTTAGCTTAAGGAGAAAGTAAACATTACCCATATACACAGTGTGCTGCTGAGACCAGCCATTCATCACTGAGGAGGGAAGCTCCACATGTAGGCCTATCCTTAAAAAACAGTGAGACTACCCAAGGCCAAGCTCCTTCTTTGGCATCACTTCCACCTACAATCTTTCCATTGGTCTGCTGGGTTATCAGCCATTTTCCACAAGCTAGAATTAGTAAAGAGAAGAGAGACTGGGAATTAATTTATGCCATATTTCAAGATGCAGACAAGATACAAAGTTCCAGTTTGGAACTGGATCTGATCTTCCCTAAAGTTCTAGCATGGTTTGGATATCTGCTTTTTGTTTCTTCCCATTGCATGTTTAAATATAGAAACACTTAAAGATTATAACAATTCCTGCTCTATGAAATCACTTTATATTTTACTGCCAAAATCTTTCAAACAATATACATGAACATAAGAACATAAGAATGGCCGTACTGGGTCAGGCCAAAGGTCTATCTAGCCCAGTAGCATGTCTGCCGGCAGTGGCCAGCACCAGGTGCCCCAAAGGGGGTGGACCAAAGACAAAGATCAAGTGATTTGTCTCATGCCATCCATCTCCAGCCTCTGACAAACAGAGGCCAGGGACACCATTTCTATCCCCTGGCTAATAGCCTTTTATGGACCTAACCTCCATGAAATTATCTAGCTTCTCTTTAAACTCTGTTATAGTCCTAGCCTTCATAGCCTCCTCAGGCAAGGAGTTCCACAGGTTGACTATGCGCTGTGTGAAGAAGAACTTTCGCTTATTAGTTTTAAACCTGCTGCCCATTAATTTCATTTGGTGTCCTCTAGTTCTTCTATTATGGGAACTAATAAATAACTTTTCTTTATTCACCCTCTCCACACCACTCATGATTTTATATACCTCTACCATATCCCCCCTTAGTCTCCTCTTTTCTAAACTGAAAAGTCCCAGTTGCTTTAGCCTCTCTTCATATGGGACCGTTCCAAACCCCTAATCATTTTAGTTGCCCTTTTCTGAACCCTTTCTGAGGCCAAAATATCTTTTTTGAGGTGAGGAGACCACATCTGTACACAGTATTCAAGATGTGGGTGTACCATAGTTTTATACAGTAAGATATTCTGGGGCAGTAAGATATTCTGTGTCTTATTTTCTATCCCTTTCTTAATCATTCCTAACATCCTATTTGCCTTTTTGACCGCCGCTGCACACTGTGTGGAAGTTTTCAGAGAACTATCCATGATAACTCCAAGATCTCTTTCCTGATTTGTCGTAGCCAAATTAGCCCCCATCATACTGTACGTATAGTTGGGGTTATTTTTTCCAAAGTGCATTACTTTACACTTATCTACATTAAATTTCATTTGCCATTTTGTTGCCCAATCACTCCGTTTGGTGAGATCTTTTTGAAGTTCTTCACAGTCTGCTTCTGTCTTGACTATCTGAAACAGTTTAGTATCATCCACGAACTTTACCACCTCACTGCTTACCCCTTTCTCCAGATCATTTATGAATAAGTTGAACAGGACTGGTCCTAGGACTGACCCTTGGGGGACACCACTAGTTACCCCTCTCTATTCTGAAAATTTACCCTTTATTCTTACCCTTTGTTTCCTGTCTTTTAACCAGTTCTCAATCAATGAAAGGACCTTTCCTCTTATCCCATGACAATGTAATTTACACAAGAGACTTTGGTGAGGGACTTTGTCAAAGGCTTTCTGAAAATCTAAGTATACTATATCTACTGGATTCCCCTTGTCCGCATGTTTGTTAACCCCTTCAAAGAACTCAAAGGGTACGGCTACACTAGCCCCCTAGTTTGAACTAGGGAGGCTAATGAGGGCAACCGAAATTGCAAATGAAGTGTGGGATTTAAATATCCCGCGCTTCATTAGCATGTTCCTGGGCAGTCGCCATTTTGGAAACTAACTAGCCTGGAATAACTGCCCGCGTCTACACGTGGCAGTCAAACGGGAGTTTGAAGTAAACCCCTAACTCGAATTAGCTGTTAGTCCTCGTGGAATGTGGTTTAACAGCTAATTTGAGTTAAGGGGTTTACTTCAAAGTCCCGTTTGACTGCTGCATGTAGACACGGGCAGTTATTCCAGCCTAGTCAGTTTCCAAAATGGCGACCGCCCGGGAACATGCTAATGAAGCGCGGGATATTTAAATCCCGCACTTCATTTGCAATATCGGTTGCCCTCATTAGCCTCCCTAGTTCAAACTAGGGGGCTAGTGTAGACGTACCCTAATTGATTAGTAAGACATGATTTCCCTTTACAGAAACCATGTTGACTTTTGTCCAACATGTTCTTCTACATGCCTGACAATTTTATTCTTTACTATTGTTTCGACTAATTTGCCCGGTACTGAAGTTAGACTTACTAGTCTGTAATTGCCAGGATTGCCTCTAGAGCCCTTTTAAAATATTGGTGTCACATTAGCTATCTTCTACTCATTAGGTACGGAAGCCAATTTAAAGGATAGGTTACAAACCACAGATAATAGTTCAGCAATTTCCCATTTGAGTTCTTTTAGAACCCTTGGATGAATGCCATCTGGTCCCGGTGATTTGTTAACGTTAAGTTTTTCTATTTGTTCCAAAACCTCCTCTAATGACACTTCATGGAGTTTATAGATATAACAATATATACATGGAGTTTATAGATATAACTATTTGATTTTTAACATGGAATTTTCTTATGAAATATATGCTTACGTTTATCGTTGCATTGCAGATAAATCACCAGATTATTGAGACACTGTTTGCTAGAAGGAAAGCACAGATACCTGTAAGCTAGCTGACATTGCTTGGGTAGGTTTAAGTGCACTTTGGCATCATTATAAAACTCCTTCCGCATATCAAGTTTATTCTAAAGGAAAATGACAGTGTTAATGTGCTGTAGTTTGGCTGTACTAGGCAATGCTTGAATGTAGGTTTCAGTTATAATACGCAAAATGGATATTGCACATATAATTCTCTTTTGCTGGACTTTTGATTGAAATCTGAGCATATTATAGAAATAAAACTATGCTAATCTTTGGGTGGGAAAAGCAATTTACTAAAATTTTGAATCCAATACAAAACTGAATTGAATATGGATTTTTTGCTGTCTACTTAGGTGTTTTCAGGAACTTGCCACTAGAGATCAGTGTAACCAAAGAATTAAAAAAATATATTAGTCTGATCTCAGTGTAGCTTTCATAGAGCTAACACTTCACTGTAGAATATATATAGACACATATAAAGGCTTAGGAATTATTTAGAAGAGACATAAAGCCAGAAGCTTGAAGAGCACAAGGCCACAGATCAAAACTACTCAAGCTTTTCTGACACCCAGAGGTTTTAAGGTTATCTTCATCATTTGTAATAAATCTGAGCATCGAGGACATTACCTGTGCCATCAATTAAATCTAACATACAAAAATATACCAGGAAAGAAAATCAAGGGAGGACTAGTTTATCCCACAGTTTGTTTATTAGATGAATTAGAGTATATAGCATGATTATATAAATTTAGCTGTCAACATTTTCCTATGAAACAACATCATACACTCAAGGTTTGTAATTCAGAATTACTGTGTAGTTTTCGCATTACAAACATCTCCTATTTCTGGTGTTACATATTACCCCCAGTTGTACTTTACACAGTGAAACCAAATTCTTCAGTTTTTACTCAAACTCCCACTGAAAACTCATAAGCCCATGTAAAACAGCTGTGCATTGGGCTATCTGGCAGGGAGGATGAATAAGCTGGGTCAGAAAGGTGTAAAGGAGAGAATGAACCTGGTCCAGCAGGATTGCATAGTAGCTAGGAACTTATGCAAATGAGCTCCATCTCTACCAAATTACCTTACATGGATTCCATGGAGCCACAGGGGGTGCAGGAACTAATGCAGTCCAGTCCATATGCAGGTCCAGCAGGTGGTGGAATAGAACATGATAGCTCATTGAGCCTGGGCTCATGCCTTCTTTTATAGTGATACAACCTCTAGCACCTTCTACTCTTTCAATCTTCAGCAGGGACTATGGGTAAGTTTTGTGACTCCCTGAGGTGTTTCATCTACTGCTGATACCCTCTGATTGCCATGAAAAGAGGGACTTCAAACTGATTTGCCTCCACCTTTAGATCATGTTGGAGCTGTCAGCCTGGAGATTGGTTTGGGGCTGTTTACACTCATTTTCTATTCCTCTGGGTGCCAAATAGGTAGCTGAGGTGCCATTCCCCTCAAGTTGGATGAAATTTGTCAGTTGAATCATTTATTAGCCAAAAAATACAGTTTGGACCAGCCTAGAATTATTCCTGAATTTGGAACAAATTTGCCAAATGTTTTTGTCCAAAACAATGATTTGGGATTAGGCACAATTTGCTAAATAGCCAGACGAGAGGGTGATTTCACCTGCCTACTACATTTTAACCAGTGTTTATAGCATTCAGATGAATCCAGTTGTCCTCAGAACCTGATAGGAAGAAGGAATTTGAACGTGGGTCTCACACATTGCAGAAAAGTGTCCTAACCATTAGAACAGCTTCAGTAGAAGAACTTGAAACAACCCCATAGCAGTGTATCCTACATGGATTCACGAGGGTACTCCCCTGCAACGTTGGGGTATGTCTACTCTATGGGATAAGATCAAATTGAGATATGCGACTTCAGCTATGTTAATTATGTAGCTGAAGTCGAAGTAACTTAACTCAGCTTTTGGTGCTGTCAACACTGCAGGAAGTCGAAGGGGAACACTCTCCCTTCAACTTCCCTTACTCCTTGGGGAAGTAGGGTTACTGGCATTGGCCAGAGTGTCACTCTCAGTTCAAATTAGCATGTCTTCACTAGACTCGCAAATTCGAACCCTGGAAGATTTACAGAGGCAGCTTCAATCTTTTCTGTAGTGTAGACATACCCTTGGAGATCTGCATTCCAATCCCTTTTCTACATCTAGCAGGGGGATGTATGTGGAATTGAACATGGGTCTCCTACATATTGTATGAGCACCTTACTCACTGGTATAAAGGTAATAAGGTAGGCAGCATCACATCTTTCCCTTCTCCTCACCCCTCTCATTTCCTTGGCTATTATTTGAAAAAGCCTCTAGAAATGAAACTCTACATTCTATTTGGGATCAAATTAAATGTCCTGGCTGACACGAAATTAAACTTCTCTTGGTTTGTTCAATTTGCCAATTTTTTTGAGAATTTTTTATTCTGGTTTGAGTTAAGCAAAAATTGTTTTTCAATCTTTTGCAACTGCCAGTAAAATGAAAAATCCAACTTTACTTCTCCTCCTCTCCCCTGAAACATTAGGGAGGCCCAGTGCATGCTGACTGCTTCCCCTGCGTTATTTCCAGAATATCCACTTGTCCTATATCCACTGGATATAGGAGTTGGCCTGGCAATAACTTCTATGGTGGTGTCAGTGTCAAAACTCCTATCACCTTCAATGAGAGTTTTCACTAGACAAGGACTGAATGCAGTGTGGGATCTGGCCTTCATGAAAAACACTGTCTAATCCTCCCCTCATTCTGTAACATAACAACTTCCGTGAAACTACATAATGGTAGCGTATAATGGTATCACCACAATAAAGTGACCCTTATCAGATGTCCAGCTGATAAACAGAAAAGAAATCTCTTTGTGCAGTAACGATGCAGTTAAGCTGAATGACTTTCTTTTCCTCTTGCTCTACTCATTTTTAGTGTCTAACTGATAGTAACAGAAGACATCTTTAAATCACAGACTGTTCTTTAAGATACCTCATGGCAAGACTTGTTTAGACATACATTTTATTAAAAAAAGAAAAATAGCTTTTAATGAGCCTCCATTACTTTAAGATATTTTCTTTCACCACCAGTGAGACTGATAAATATTTGATTTTAACAGGGTAGAATTAGAACAGAAAATGTATCAATCAGCTTCCAGCAGGAAAAAAAGAAACCTCTGCAGCAAATTTAATATTCTCTATAGCTTTACTACTGTGCAATATGGCTCATAAGTGAAGCCTACAAGAGTATTGATGCATCCCATCTTCAATCTAGTCTCAGCAACTGAGCAATTATATGGTGATTTTCTGTGTCAGCGCATCTATCAAGGTTCCAGGCAAATGTAACTGTTAATGTGATAGGACTACTAAGTTTCCTTAGCTCTTTTAAGGCACTGCTTTAACTGAAGTGTAAACTATCTTGCCAGTCAACGGCAAACACCTCTCCTTTTGTAGGTGCACCTGAAGCACTGGCACCTTTTGTGAATGTAATTCTTTGCAACTATTAAATTCAGGGTCTACAGTCAATAAAAACTACCAACAATTCCAAACCCACAGGAATCCTTCAAAGTCACATCAGATATAATATAGGGTAAAAGAGATTAGTTGCTAGGATAAGATTCTGAACAGCTCCTCACTTAATTAGCTGTTTTCTGCAAGAAAGGCTTGTAGACAAAGCCAGAAAACCCACACAGACCTCATTTTATTTTTGTTACTATCACTTGCTTTAAAACATCTCCAACCAGGAAGAGAGGTCAGGCTTTTTTGTTTTCCAGATGGCTATTACATTTGTATCACTCTGTGTTCTTGTTAAGGACTGGTGCCAAACCACCAGTTTTCAGTAGTTTCCAAACCATTTAAATGTAATGTGAAAAGTGTTGTGGGCTATGCTATAGGACATTGAACCGGGACTGGGAGATCTGGGTTTTTCTATTCTTGTCATCAATCTGAGCGATAACCATGGACAAGCCACCATACTTCTCTTGATGCTTCATTTTTAATTTGTTAATGATACTTACCACCTTTGTAAAACACTTTGAAATCTGTACATATATGCTGTAACTAGGGGTGCTGGCAGTGCTATTGCACACCTGGTTTGAAGTACAGTTTGGACCTCCTTGGTCCAGCACCCTTGGGACCTGAGTGGTCCTGAAGGAGGAATTTTGCCAGACCAGGAGAGGTTATTTATGTCCCGCCTGCCACTGGCCTCCCAGCCTGGCTCTGCTCCTGGCCTGGCCTCTTGGCTGGCTGTCCACATATATCCAGCCCCGCTGCCCTGGCACAGCATTGCACAGTCCCGCCGCTGCAGCAACACCAGCCCACAATCCCAACGACGGGACTCCCAGCTCCCCACGGCAGACTGCTGCTCAGTCACCGGGGTTCTCAACTCTGCCAGCCCTACCCAGCAGCTTTGGCCCCTGCTGCTGGGGCTCCTGGGCCTGCCAGCCCTATTGCAGCAGACGGTGCCCACCACCAGGGCTCCTGGCCCTGCTGTGGTAGACCTCTGCACCACTGGAGCCCGATGGTGTTCCGTCCGCCCTGCCACCACCTCATCTGGACTCCTGCACAAGGGCTCCCAGGGCTGACCTCCCTACAGGTTCCTGGCCTCCACAGGACTCCTGCCTCTGGCCCGCCACCAGATCTCTCTAGTCCAGCAAGATCCATGGTTCTTCTGGACCACAGGTGTTACCTGACCAAGGAATCCTGGTTGAGAGAGGTTGAATCTGTAGTTTTCATTATATACGGACTTTACAGTTTGGTTTAATGGCTCTTAGCACCCGCATTGTAAAAATTGTTCCAGCATACATAGATCTCTGAATAGAAATGCAATGAAAGAACAGTGCTATTTATTATTGTAGTACCAAGAAGACCTAACCAAAATTGTAATGTACAAATACATAGGCACAATCCTTGCCCCAAAAGCTTACAATAGACAACACATATTAGGGGAAGTAGAGGCACAGAGTTGTGAAATACTTGACCAAGGTCACACAAAAAGTCAATGGCAGAATTAGAAAAGAATGTAGGTCTCCTAGTTCTCAGTGCAGTGCCTTACATACTAAATCATATTGTCTGTGAGCAAAACATTTATTATATGTATTTTTATTTACCTCCATCATAAATGTGATCCTTACAGTGGGAAAGATGCATTGATGCTTACCTTGGCGTAAGTATTGTGCTCTGGTTAGCTGCTTTGGTGATTTTCACAAATGGCCCGTTTCCAGTAGATGGCATCATTGATGATGTATTCATATTCCTAGCAGGAGGAAAAAAGTGAGACATTTTAAAGATACTCATTCTGTTTCTCTGATTGAATAACATTTAAAAAATGATTATGTCCATAGTATGCCTTGTAGTACTGCTTCCTAGAACAGTGGATATTTATTTAAATATTTTTGAGCTTTGAAATTTAAAAGCAAAAGAACTGAAATAAACACTAACTCCCCATAAAAACCTTCACTCTGACGAACACTTCCTGAGATATTTCATTTAAGATGCCTGAATGACATTGAAAGGTCCAGATTAATGATTTTAATGACAATGAGTTATTAGATTTCTTTTTTTCAATGCCACCACTCAAAGATAGTACGCTGCCATTTTTAAAAGATAGAACGCTAAATTTTATTATGCAATGTTCAGAATAGTCAGTTGAAACTTGTGTAGCACAGTTCTGTGCTTTGGGGGGAAATAACCATTAATGTTATGTATACTGGGCTTTACAGAGCAAATAGAGGTATATTCTGTATAGAGAACTGTTTAAAGTCAAAGGACTTGGTGGAGCTATTTCTGAATATTTTTAATTAAAGTGAAAGTGATAGAGTCTAACGACACATTAAGAATAGAAGAGACAATAACCCCCAGGGACAGAAATGGGTAAGCACAAGTAAAATATGATTGTCCAATTACTTGGGAGGCTAGTATGTATGTTTTGGTGGCTGGACTTTTTTTTCTAAAAAAGCAATGTTTTTAAACCTGACCATACAATAGCATACAAAATCCTTGCCCACTGAAGAATTCCATCTGAGCAGAAAAGCAGTGCATTTATTCTCCATTAGCACCTGTGCAAAGCTAGGATAATATACTGCCATTCTACTCTGAGAGCATCTTACATGCACTTTGCATCGGGATAAGTGCCTACACAGGATGCAAGACAGCAGTAAAGCAATTCTATAATACTTATGTATCGAGTTGGGAGAAAACTGTAATCCTTATTACGAAAGTCAAATCCTCCCAAACTGATGGTAAATTCTGATCTGAACTCTGTTTTCCTGAGACAATTTCTGTAGTGAGCTAAACCAAAGCCCATTGAGCTGGATTCTCCACATCACACCAGATCCATGCCAGTATCATTTTATTGAATTTAATGGAGCCAGGCTGATGTAAAAGTAGTATAATGGACTTGAACACTGGGGTCTAAACAGAAAACACCCTACATTCTGGAGAAAATGATCTCTGTATTCAATTCAAAATGCAATCTTAGTAATGTGGATCTACTCCTAGTTACAAGTCAGTTCAAACCAACTTGCTTAAAAAGCAATCTGAAAAGAGAATACATCCATATTACACACCCCATTTCATGGAATACAAGAGGACATGCACATGGTGATGCAGGTCATATGTGACCTGAAAAGTTTCTGTGAAATCCTGGGCAAATTGCTTCAGTTCCTCACCTTTTAAAATGGGATAATAGCATGCCCCTATCTCACCGGGGTGCCAAACACCCTGCCCTTATTAACAGTGGTGACTCTGGCTCACACGATATCAGATTCTTAGGGTATCTAAATTGTTACACAGTAATGGTATTTAGGCTGGGGACAAGTGGGAACCTGCAGACAATGGCTTTAATACCAATGCAGCTGGAACCAAGCACTTGCTATGGGCTTCACTTGGGTGAGCAGTCTTTGGTCCTATTGATTTTCTGATTATTGGTAGTGAGTATCGTTCAGGGATGGGCGTGGTCTCTGTTACTCTGAGTATAAGTATCTGAACTCTGTAGTGAATCTGTCTCAAGATGATGGACTCCTCTTTGTCTTTGCTGTACTTGCCTCACTTGGAGCCTGCACAGAATTCCTCATGGGACCTCAGATCTTCTTGTGCATTGATGACTGATAGCTTCTTGAAGGTTTCCTTCTCACATATTTTTGCTTAGAGACACATGTAGATGAGGACTTTGGCACCATAGATGTACCTGGACCCATGGTACTGCCTACTTCTCTGGTGGTCTCTGGTGACCAAGATGTCAATGTGGATTGAGTACTAAGTGAACTGGGAGGTCTATGTACAAGGGGGCTCTCTCCAATTTCTGAAGTTGGATGTAGAGCTTACTCCATCATCAGGAGTTTAACCTTAATTTTGCTATTTTTGGGGATCCATCACAGTAGAGACCTGTTTGGGATATGACTATTTCCCAAACGGCAGATGTACTGGAAAGTCTGTCATTTATCAGAATGACTTCACAACAGGAGAGACACTTCTTGAGTCCCAGGTGAATCCTAGGCATTCTTGAGCAAAACTAATGAAAATTTAACCCCTTGAAGGGAAAACCTTCTAACTATGTAACCTATGAATACAAAAGGTTTTTTTTTTTTAAAGAAAGAAATGATAAAATATAAGGGAACAATTGTTCTAGCACCTATAACACTATACATTTGGGAATTATAAGGTGCTTATCTGAGAAAAAGCTAATTATTAGAGAATATTCACAGTTGTCTCCATCTTGGGCCAAAGGGTGGTAGAGAAGGAACTGAGGGCTGTTCATCTGTGCAGGGCATGTGGATGTGTGGAATGCATGAGTGGACCAAATAGGCACTGTTACCAAAAATCTCTGATCAAAGGGACAGGGCTCAAGCCTGCTGAAGTACAGCATCCTAAGGAACGCTATTTAAAGAAGAACTATCAAATCTTAACATGATGAGGTTTGTTTTAGGATAGGGTTTGTTGTGGAATTGCATGCCTAATTTGCACATAGAGTTACATTTGTATGCATTAATCAGGTAATTGTACATACAAAGTGCCATCATGATTTGTATATCCAGGTACTCGATATTTACAAAAATGAAATGATTGTTCTGGCAAAAACAACACACATTTTCTCAGCTAGTGATGAAAAATAAGACCCCAAATATTTTTTTACAGCCTCCTGATTAGGTTGATTTGTGTAGTTTGTTTATTTATCATAAAAGCCCTTGCAGCTATCCCACCTGTGCATTTTTGTCCGATCTCACAAGCCAAGATTTCACCTGGTTAATAGCTGGATGAGTGACATTTACTGAAAACCTACTGGCTGCAAGAAATAGTGCTTGTTATTAAGTGGCAGTATGTCCACATAGCAGTGTTATTTTGGAATAACTAATGTTATTCCAAAATAACAGTGCACTTTTACACCACAAGCCTTTATTTCGAAATAATGTCAAGCTAGAGGACTTCTTACTCCAACTCATGGTAAACCTCATTTCCCAAGGAGTAAGGCAAGTCAAAGGAAGAGTGTTCTTCCTTTGACTTCCTGTTGTGTAGACAGTGCCAAAAGCTGAATTAAGCTATTTTGACATAAGCTGCGCAATTGACGTAGCCGAAGTTGCGTAGCTTATTCCGATTTTAGCCCTGCTGTGTAGACGTACCCTGGGTGCCTGTGATATAATTAGAACTGCTCTGAGGTTGAGACTAAAATATGTTCCATTAACTGCATTGAAAGTGTTGAAAGTTATAAAGAGCAAGCAGTATCTTCATGATCTTGCCACACAGAGAATTCCAACGCACCACTGACTTAAGCCATATCTAATTTTAGAGTTATTGGGCTATAGGTGATAGGCCAGATTTTGTTTGTGTCCCTATTGTATGGAGGCTGCATGGAACAGATCCTCTTCTTGGATGAAATTAAGAAAAAGGAGAATTTAGGCCAGTGAATTATGATAGACTGTGGAATAATTTCACTAAGGAATTGGGAATATACTTTTGTCATAAAATTAGACTGGACAAAGTAACAGAAAATATTATGAAGGGAACAATCTGCTACTGGCAGGAGGTTGGACAAATGACCTAACAGGTCTTGTATGTCTTTGATTTTATTATTCAATAAGCCCATACCACTTTACTGAAGTATTTGCCCAGCAGCAGGACCCACACACAGCTTTGATGGGGAGGTCAGCCCTTACCAACGTTCAGTTTACTATACTACAGTAGGTCCCTTTAAGGAGTAAGAATAGAGTTCAGGAGACCATCTTCTAACTTCTCAAGCAACAAGGATGACAAAGGAAGTCAATTAAGTCACACACACACAGGGATAAGAAAGAGCTCAACTTCTTTTCCCTTGGAAGTTTGATGCCAGACAAAAACTGTCCTGAGGTCACTATCAAGGGAGTTGGATGTAAGAACATTCAGTCCTCTGACTTACTCCTGTTTGCCACTGTGGGAAGGAACAGACTTTTCTGTTTTCATCGGTGGTTGGTCTTTTTCTTTCAGGCAATACGTCGAGGTGGGCAGAAACCAAGTTTCCCTGTGGACCTTGATTGCTGAAGTTTACTCTTTTGAAAGATGTTCCTGCTTCAGAAGAGAAGCAGCGGCTGCCATCTCTCTTGCCTCCCCGCTGCACTATTGAGATACATTTTTATATATCCCCTTCTTTGTAATATCCCTTTCAACTTATACTTATATACAAAAATAAGTATATTATTCCAGACTGCCTGCCTGCTTCCTTTTAGGAAATTATTCCCTCTTTTTGTCCCTTCTTCCCCAATTTTTCTAAATCAACTGAAATTATCATTGCTTTTCTTTGAGCACTTCTGCCAAGCCAGAGCCAAATCATATAAACTACATTATTGCTCTTTTTGTGGGTTCCTTCTTCCAAAAAGAACAGTGGTTTTATCAAACTTCTCTAGTCATAGGGTGTATTTAAAACAAAGTGCAAAATTAGATATTTCTAGAACTTGTCAGGTCACAGTACAAGCTTTCATGAAAAAAATCTTCACTTTTTTTCATTAATATGTCTAATTTTGACTTTTTTGGCTGTTACTTGGCATATCTTTACCACTCCTCCTTGCTATTTTATTTGAGTCCACAGCACTAACACTGGTTAAAAGGTGTATTGCTACAATACTTATTATTTTTTATTATACTACCATTTCTATCGTACTGAGGAATAAAAGATTGAAATGATCTTTCTCTCATTTCTAAAGCAGACAGAGCTCTCAGAGGAAGAAGCATGCCAAATGGCTAAGCAGAATTATTGAGAATCAAGCAGACTCCTAGATTCCCAGCTCTGCCACTGATTTAGTATGTGAGTGTAGGCAAGTCTCATAACTTTCCTCTATGTTCCTTCCTCTGTAAAATGAGTAAGACGAGATGCTTTGTGAGGCTTAGTTATTATTTGCAAATCACTAAATCAGGGATACATACTGAAGTTCATAACTATTTTTTATATAGTACTTATATAACAACTCCCTGTGAGTCAAAAGCATAATTTAGAATTATGCCTAGGGCCCTCAAACTAAAACACAGACCACTTCTAAGGGTATATCTACACAACAGCGTTATTTCGGAATTACTGACATTATTTTGAAATAACATTTCAAAGGGAGTACGGGAAGTCGAAAGAAAAGTGCTCTTCCTTTGACTTCCTGCTCTGTAGACAGCACCAAAAGCCGAATTAAGCTATTTCGACTTAAGCTGTGCCATTGACATAGCTGAAGTTGCATAGCTTAATTCAACTTTAGTCCTGCTGTGTAGATGTACCCTAATTGAGCTAAATAAAGGGCATGTCCACACTGGGGAGTTATTTCAAAATAACTCCCCTTATTTTGAAATAACAAGGTGAGCATCCACACTACTAAACCTGTTATTTCGAAATAATGGGTTTACTATTTTGAAATAATAACTCCTACTTGTGAAGAGGAATAAGCTTATTTCAAAATAATTATTTTGGGAGTTATTATTTTGAAATAACTTATTTCAAAATAACTTGTTAGTGTAGACATAGCCTAAATGACTTCATTAGCTGACAGCAGTGGCAGGTTGTTTACTCAAGCAACACTTAAAGGGCATGTCTACAAAGCAACATTATTTTGAAATAACTTAATCGTGTCTACACAGCAGGCAGTTATTTTGAAATAATGTCAAAAAATGTCAAGCTGGAGGACTTCTTATTCTGATTCCTGTGACCCTCATTGTATGAGGAGTAAGAGAAGTTGGAGGAAGAGTGCTCTATTTCAAATGAAGTGCCATGTAGACCATCCCAATTTTGAAATAAGCTATTTCGAAATAAGCTACGCAATTGACATAGATCAATTTGTGTAGCTTATTTCGAGTTAAGCCCTGCTGTGTAGACGCCTTACTGAACTCAATGTTAATTTTTTTGGAGTAAGCACTGCAGATGGATTTGAAGATAAAAGGCACCATGAAAATGCCAGTAATATTATTAGGACTGATCCTTGTCAGCTGAAGAAAGACTAATCCTGAAAAACCATGAAGAAAGACTCAAATAAAATACAGCTTCAAAAGAGAGTTTAGTGGGTACAGAGGAACAACTTAAAACTTAATTTTTTTAGAACTTAATTTGAAAGACAAACAATGTGAGAGAAGAAATCTTTATTTTTTCATCTATGTCTTTCCAGACAGATCTTAGCCTTCATCTACACTAGTTACTTTGCTTGTTATTTCAAAATAACAAGCAGATCGTCCACACTACCAAGCCTTTATTTCGAAATAAGGGGCTGATTATTTCAAAATAATAACTCCTGCTTTCCTTGGGGAAAAAGCTTATTTCAAAATAGTTATTTCAGGATTTATTATTTCGAAATATATTATTTCAAAATAATTTCCTAGTGTAGACATGCCCTTAGGAAGACAACTCCATTTCCTCTCTGCAATTCTTACACCTAAAATTGCTGAAAATAAATTATTTCTGCATTTTTTGCAGACAACTCTTCTTAATGTCTGACAATATACCGTATGGGCTCTTGTGAGACTATATGAAAATTTACCAATACCTATAACATATTTTATGTTTCTTTGATGAAATATATGATTGGGTTCCTTTTCCCCACTTGGAGGTGGGTATAAAATGTTACTTTTTTGACAGAAACAATAAAGAATATTGGAATGATCAAGCCTCAGGAGGTTCATTATAAAAAAGTGCTATATATAACATTTAGAGACCTTGTCATGCCACAGAGATTTGGGTATGAGACTGGAAGTTTCATGGAAAAAGATTTCACATGAGTTTTCTGGACTTTCTGGTTTTGGTCAGGTGAGGAACTAACAAGATGGAGACAGCCTCTTTGGCAGTATTTTAGTTTATCCAGTGTTTTATATCTAGCTAACACCTGGAAATAAAGGATGGACTTTTAATAACTGGCTTAATGACTTCTAATATTTTTTTCCAAACCTCAGAAGAATGCCATGCTCCACAGACATATGCATGCTTCCTTTTCTGGACAGTCCTGAAGTTAGAATAATTGGGCTGGAAGGGTACGTCTACACTGCGGAGCTATTTTGGGATGCCGGAAGTATCCTGAAATAGCTATTCTGCATCTATTTAATCTATTTGAAATAGATTTTGAAATAACGGGTGCTTATTCTGATGTCCCGGTAGCCCTCATTCCATGAGGGTTACGGGGCATTTCAGAATAGTGAATTATTTTGAAAAACACTCGAAATAAGATACACAATTTGCATAGCGCAAATTGCATAGCTTATTTCGAGCTAAAAGGGTGCTGTGTAGACACACTCGAAGAAACCTCAGGAGGTTATTGAGTCCAGCTCCTTGCCCAAAGCAGGAGCAACCCTAACAAAACCTCAAGCTCTGGGCTCATCCAGGACCTCTCATCCTTGAGGTGAGAATCATACTCCTAGACCAAAAGGCAACTAGTAAAGCACAAATAGCTTTCATACCCAATATATTTATAAATGAAGTACTACAAAGACAATAAACATTACTTACCCTAGTCCTAACGCATGACAAACGTCATCTGAAATCTGCTCACTCCAATAATCTGCACATGCTATATACCATTTATTCTCAATCCTGAACTGTACCAATCCATTGATGCTTAGAGAACCATTAAACAGATGCACTGTGGACAAAAACAGACATATGGATTGGCAGCTAGGTTTATAATACTGAGATGTAACAGACAGCAAACCAGATTCACTAGCACTGGTACAAGGAAGTGTAAATCACACGGTCTAGCAGCAATGAGGAATCCTGAGCCCCAGTGGTGACATAACCCGACAGAATACAGGCATGCTGCTGCCTCCTCCACTAGCATTTCAGACATGGGAGAGAGTTTTAGTTTACAGCCTGGGGAGCTCAGGAATCTTGTCAATGGAAATTAATAAGTTGATGTGCTGAATCAGCAAATTCTCTGTCCAACCTACACAAGGCCCTTTACAGGCTGGCACCAGCTTCTTTTTCAAACCATTGTGTAACGATGTAGCTACCCAATTTTCATTAAAAGCAGTTGGAGATTAAATTAAAACCAGAATGGACCAAAAATTCTTATTTTCTCTGTCCAAGAAATTCTGGGATTTCAACATTTACTTTCATTGTAAATTCGGACTAAAAGTTGAGACATCAATTTTTTTCGCAAAGCAAAACCCAGTTGATCTGGAACTGTTGAAATGCTTTGTTCAACATTAAAGTGTATCTCCAGGAGCCTCTGAGGAGGCTCATAGAAGCTGTAATCTGGCTAAGCAGCCCTACCTCTAGTGGAAAAGGACAGCTTGAAGACTCCAACCTATGACTCTGATTAGGCACTACTGCCACTCAGGCAGATGAAAATTATTGTCAGCCTGACAAAAAATGAACCATTATGTTTCAATGTTCCCAATGGGAAAAAAATCAATGTTTTTTTGTTGCCAAAAAAAAAAAAATTTCTGTGGAAACTTCTGATTGTGAGGAAACCTCATTTTCCTTAAAAAATAAAAATAAATAAAAATCATACTTACTAAATATTCCAACTGGCTCTAACTAAAACATCACACAGCAGAACTTTGAGAATGTTCTGCTCATTGTGCAGTTAGTATAAGTAAGATCCTTCTGGCAGTCATATTGGTGAAATACATCATTACAAAGCAGAGATAATGATGTAACTAGTGACTGTAATTAGTGACTGGCAAACATCAAAATTCAGGAGACTTAGATAAACAGAGAAAACATTAGAGGCACCTACACTGTCTGGAGAGGTCCCTTTTCCTCTCTTCTGTCTCAGTCGGATCTGTCTGCCTTTCTTTTGACTCCCATCCTCTCTTACCCTTAAATTTCCACTTGAAGTTCTTCAGTTTATCTTCTCATTAATTAAAGTTGTCAACTCCAACAAGCTGCTGTAGCCCTTGATTCATATATGACTGTGATGGAGTGCAAATGCTCTGCCACCGATCAGGCGCCGTGGTGAGGAGCTGCGGCTGCTTGACCCCGCCCCAGCGCCCATGCGGCACATGCTCGCACCAGATGCTGGGCAGTTTAAATGCCGGCAGCGTGGCAGATAGAGGGGGAGGAAGTCCACCACGGGTGCTCGGGGAAACACTTCCCCCCTGCCCGGTGGAGAACCGAGCAAGCTGCCAGTCCGGGAGGGAGGCCAGACTCAGCTGCTGGGGGAAGAACCGGCAGTGGCCGCCAGACATTCGGATGACTCCTTGGCAGGAGAAGTGGCCGGTGACTCCAAGAGTGACACTCTTGACCTGAGTTCACAAGGGTGAGTGTGGGCCCGGTAGGAAGAGGCCTAGGGTAGGCGTTGGCCCTAGTGGTTGGCAGGTTGCAGAAAGGAACACCCCCCCCCCCCAGCCATAAAGGGCCTGGATCATAGACCCATAGGGCCCTGGGCTGGGACCCGGAGGTGAGGGAGGGCCTGGGTCCCCCTACCCCATCCTAAGGGAGGGTTTGACAGGGTACCGAACGGACTCGAGCTGAGACCTGTGGTACATGACAGAGACAAACTGATTAGCTATCCCCAGCAGCCCAGGAGGGTGGTGGACTGGACAGGGCAGCACCTGGGGGAAGGACAGGGAGAACTGTAATCCCTGCGAAGGCAGATGGCACTGGGAATAGAAGGCCTGAGGGGCCAGAGCAGAGCCAGGTACGCCCAGGGTAGCAGAACATCGGGGAAAGAAGCATTGGCTTCTCTCAGGCCACAAACGTCCCTCCCGCGGGCTAGAATAAGAGGGCGGTTCAGCCCAAAGCGACTCCCAAAGAGGGGTGGGAGGTGTCGTGGAGGGCCGCCCCGCCGACAATGACTCTTAATTGGGTCTCTTATTGGTAATGTTGATAACGGATGCAGGGAATTCTGATACCAGGCCCCAAACATCAGCTATTCTCAGTCTTCAATATATGATGGAGTTTCGCTAGGTGATAGAAGCCTTAGAATACATTGCCTTTTCTGTGACCCTTGAGAAGCCACTAGAGAATTGAAGATGGCAGCTAGCTTAGCTTGATTGCCATACCTGATGAGACCTTGAATGAATTTCAGGAAAATTAGGAAAAAAATTGGGAACTAAAAGGTAGCCAGCTGACTTTTCACTTCCTTGACAAGTTTAGATTGAGATTAAGGTAAGTTTCTGGTTTTGTTTGTTTTGGTAACAGCTCACTCAGAACAAGATGTCTAACTTAATAGATGCTGTTAAAGCAATCAGTGCCAAAAACATCTCTTTGGGAGAAAGTACATAATTCTAGGGCAGGAAGTAACTGCTTTATCCTTATTTTAAACCTGCAATATAAATGGTCAAAGTCTTTTCCAGCTGTTCTTATCTATATAATTATATTCACAGCTTTTCCTGTAAGAGGAGGCTGCAGGTCAGTTTCTTTTATGAAATCAGGGAAAACAAAGACAACAGCATTCTCACACGCAAAAAAGAATACATTGAAATAATGGAGAGAGCCAAATTCTGCTTTTTGGATGCATGCACACAGTTCCAGATGAAATCAATGGGAGCTGCCAGCACACATCCAAGACTTGGACTAACAGGTCTTCCTGAAACCAACCACAGGCAACTCATTTGCATCTGAGCCTAAAAGCCTGCCCTAACCTGTATGTGGACTAGAACACTTTGTCAAAAATATCAGTTTCATTTTTGCCAGACTCAATATGATTCTAAAATAGCTTTTGCAGATAAATTGTCATATGGGGACCATTATTTCCATTTTACATGAAATAAAACTATGTGCTGTGCATTTCATTTTTTTATCATCTTCACAGATGGTAACATGACAGCAGCTGTTGCTCTTGTTGTCATGGAAACCTGTACGTGCAAACAGCTGTGAAAAAACATCTTAATGCTGCTCCCGCAGCTGTCTGACAGATAGAGAGAGAGAGAGGCCAGGCAAGTTCTATGGTGTCTGGCATGGAAGCAATGGTTTACAAGCAGTAATCATTCTGAGGTATCCAGCAGTCAGACTAGCTTTCTTAGATGAGAAATCTACCTGTGTACCATGGTAGAATTAGCTATACAGCTGAAAAAGAATATCTTCCTGCCATTTTAAGTAGCTCATGCTTGAAGAAGACACTTCCAGATTTTGCAGGGATATTTGCCATCTTAAATACAATGTCATGGAGTGAGTCACTTTGTTTCTTTTGAGCCAAACCTTCACCTTATATATATTAAAGTAAAGAATCTCTGACAATTTACACCAGCTGAGGGTATGTGTCTTTACATTTGTTCTTTCTTTGATGGTTATTTACTTTGATAAAAAAGTAATAAATAAATTTTAAAAATACCATTATTGAAAATGCATGTATTGCTCTTTGGCTATGAGGGAATCAACACTTACCACACTCTGTTTCATCAGAGCCATCTTTACACTGCAAATGTCCATCACAAAGGTTATCCAGGGGTATACATTCCCCACTCCCACACTGATAATCTTTGGGTCCACAAGGTGCTGCAGAAAGATTTGGTTAGTGAAGGAAACAAAAACCATAATTACCCGGTAAGAGTAGTCACACAGATCAAAACAGTGGACACAGTGATGAAATGAATGGGGGCTCTTTACTGCTATCTTATTTTTATCGAAGCACAGGCGCTTTCAAAATTAATTTATAGGAAGAAGTTGAATGGAAACAACTCTATGGTAATATCTCTTGGAGTTATTGTTAATGGTGTTCTATGGTTGAGTATGGTATGCAGGAGTGAGAAAGGAACAAAGATCACAGGTGACATTCTGGTCCCACCAGATCAGCTGACTTGGGGGGGAGAGGAGCAAAGATAGCAACTGCCCAAGGCCAGGCCTCCATCGCTACTAGTGCAGCAGTGGTGGTTGGAGAAGAATTGAGGAGGGGGAATAGGAAGAAAGAAGCAGAGATGAGCTAGCATGTGATCTGGATCAGTCTACTGAATAACAGAAGGTTACATTCCTTCAGAAACAGCTACATTTGTTTTCTCTAGTTAATATTTTTTATTATAGTGCCTATCCTATTAACAAGCTTGTTTTGCTTCAATTTACTTTGCCTTTCAGGCTATGATGGCAGAAATTGTATAATTTTTCTTAAGGTGAATCAGTTGTTTTGTCATTTGCTAAAGTGATATAATACCCAATTAGAACTATATGAACAGATATCTGGACTTTGAAACAATGTTGATTAAAAATTGCACATTATATGCACAAGAAGTTTTTTGGTCCAGATTTTCAAGTGTTTAGTAGCCATAATTAGGGTCACATTTTCAAAAGAGCTACTCGCTGCTCTTTTGCATCACTTCTGCAAAAAGCTGTTTATTGCCCTTTCCCAGTAAACACAAAGTTCTGGATTTTTAAAGGCACCTAAAGATATAACTAGACAATACCTAGGATTTTCAGAAGGGCCAAGGCACCTAGCATCCATTGATTTCAAAGGCACCTAAATACTTTTGGTCTATGTCTAGACTGAAAGCTTCTTTTGGAAGAAGCTTTTCCAGAAGAGATCTTCCAGAAAACCTTTTTCCGAAAGAAAGCATCTACACAGCACAAGCACAATGAAAAAGCGATCTGCTTTTTCAAAAGATAGTGTCCAATGAATGTGGACACTATCTCGCATTTCAGTTGTAATTACTGTGGATGGAGTGGCTATCAGGGCACCTGTGCTTTTTCCTGGAGACCTCTTCTTTCGAAAAAACACTCTTTTCAGTGTCCACACACCCTTTTTCTGAAAAAGCTTTTTCAGAAAAATGCTTCTTTGTAGAAAGAGGTTTACCACTGTTGGAAAAACCCCTCTGTTCTTTCCACTTTCTGTCGAAAGAACGCAATAGCAGTGTGGACGTAAGTGTAGTTTTTGTGGAAAAATGGCTGTTTTTTCCAGAAAAACTCTGCAGTGTAGACATACCCCTGAAGAGAGCATTAAATGCCTAGGCACTGCTGAAAATCTATTGCACTGTTAAGCACCTAAATATCTTTCAAAATCTAGCCTATAGTTCCCCTGTATACTAATCTATTCTAACCGATCAGGTCCATAGTAAATATTTTACAAAAACTGCATAAATCTAGCCCAGGATGGACCAAAATGACTGACAAGGAGTTATGTTGGCTATTGGGTATAAACATGATTTATAAGAGCTGGTAACTTTCCATACATTTATTTTTCTAAAATAAAATAAAAAAATATGGTAAACATGAAAACATGGAGTCAAATTCTGCACTAAATTCAATAATACTGCATAGAGTCCTAGGGAGTGCAAAATTTGGCCTCATTTAATACCCTATTTAAATGAGTTACAGTGACACCAGGTATACATGATCAGATAATCCACAGCTTAGAACAATTTGGTGCATGGTGCTATTGTCAATCCCAGTTTCATATAAATTTTTTCTACACTCTTAACTTTATTTGAGTGTATGTTTAAATTCAGCATATTGCATAGTTTACTCACCAGGCATTCCAAGATTATAACCAGTTGTGAAATTTGCAAGAAATCCTTTCCGAGTTGCAGATTTGTCAGTAATGAAGAGCACTGTCATCTGGTTTGTGGTAGAGTAGACATCTGGAACGGGGTTTCGTCCTGTATAGACAGCTATTCTTGAGGAAAAGATGAGTACATTTCAGTAATGTGTTAGATCAGTAGTTCCCAACAGCCTGTCCATGGACTGATGCCAGGCCACAAACCACTGGCTGCTGGTCCATGGCAGCTCTGGGGGCAGGGCCTGGGATACACCACCCAGCACCTCCCCTCCTGCTGTGGCTGTTGGGAGAAGCATATTCTGCCCCACCTCTCAGCCACCCAGGGTCTTTTCCCAGACACGGATGAGCGGTTCGCTGCATGGCAGGAGGGCCGCATGGAGCCCAGCATGGCAGCCTTAGAGCAGTTGTGTCCTGGGCAGCAGCACTCAGATGGTGGCTGGAAGGCAGTGCAGGGTTAGGTGGGGGGGGCAGGGGAGGAGCTGGCACTGCAGGCTCTGGGGACGAATCTAATACTGAGGGACTCTCAAGGTGGGGCTAGTATTGGGGCTCTTTAAGAGACTGGGCTCGGGGGCAAGGCTAATGCTGGGGGGCTCTAGGGGTGGGGTGCTCTAAGAGGTGGGGGGCTGGCACTGGGGAGCACTGGCGTGTCAGGGTGGGGAGCTGGCACTGGAGGGTTTGGGGGTGAGGCTAGTAATGGGGGGCTATAAAGATAGGGCTAGCATGGGGGGGCGCTCTGGTGATGAGGCTAATATTGGGCACTGGGGGCTGGCACTGGAGGAGGCCCTGGGTTGGTTGCAGTGCGGCTCTGGAAACAGAAGGCTGGCACTGGGCGGGAGTTTGCATGCAGGGAACTCTGGGATCAGTGGCTGGTGCTGGGGGGGGTAGTGGAAGGGTGGGGGGCTCTAAGGGTTAGGGCTGGAACTGAGGGGAATCTGGGGGCGGCAGACTGGTAACATTTATTTTCACATTTTCATATTCATTATTTGGATAATGAATATGCAAATAAAATATTCCTGGTCCACCAAAAGTTTGTGAAAGGGTTTGCTAGTCCATGGTTTAAAAAGGTTGGGAACCACTGTGTTAGATGATCTTCATTTAGAAGGATTGTCAAACATTTTGGGATACCATAGGATGAATGGTATTAAAAACTCAAATTAAGAGCAAGCAACATAGAATCATAGGCTATTTGTAGAACAGTGTTTCTCAACCTTTTTTTTTTATAAAGTACCCCTTTTTCAAAAAAATATTATAATTACCCCCACTTACTTACAGTTTTCAGATACACAATTTTTTTCTACCATTGCAAGATATTTGTTTAAACAACTTAATCATAGCCTGGAGGGCAATGAAATTTTTGGGTGTAAAAAGTACAAAAATAATAAAGCACTATAAAACTTAAAACAAAAATTCATTTTTCTCCAAATTTCAGTCATGTTGATGTACCCCCCAGACTTCTCTCAAGTACCCCTAAAGGCACTCATACCACTGATTGAGAAACACTGATCTAGAATACAAAGAAAAGTCAGAAAAAGATATGCAAATTGCAAAACACAATTTGCGTATCTTTTTCTGCTTTTCTTTCAAAAAAGGCTTTTCCAAAATTTGACACGTCTACACGGTTTCAGAAAAACCAACGAGGTTAACAGGGATGATGAAAGAACGTGTCCGCTTTTCCAAACTTTTTTTGGACGTATTTCTTGGACGCGTTCCTTGGACGTGGCATTGCTTTTCCAGGATACCAGAGGTATCCCGGAGAAGTGCTGCAGTTTACACAAAGCCATAGGTTAGAAGAGACCTCAGGAGATCATCGAATCCAATTCACTGTTCAAAACAGGATCAATCCCAACTAAATCTTCCCAGCTTGAAAACCTCTAGGGATGACAATTCCATCACCTCCCTAGGTAACCCATTCCAGTGCTTCACCACACTGTTAGTGAAATAGTTTTTCCTAATATCCAATATTAAACCTCCCCCGCCGCAATTTGAGACCATTACTCCTTGCTCTGTCAACTGTGACTACTAAGAACAGCTTCACTCCATCCTGTTTGGAACCTCCTTCAGGTAATTGAAGGCTGCTATTAAATCACCCCTCACTCTTCTTTTCTGTAGACTGAATTAGTCCATATCCCTTAGCCTCTCCCCATAAGTCATGTGCTCCAGTTCCCTAATAATTTTGGTTGCCCTCTGCTGGATTCTTTCCAATGCATCCTCATCCTTTCTAATAAGGGGGGACCCAGAAATGGATGCAATACTCCAGATGGGGCCTCACCAGTACAGAATAAAGCCATTAGTTTTCTTGGCTACAAGGGCATACTGTTAACTCATATATAGCTTCTCATCCATTGTAACCCCCAGGTCCTTTTCTGCAGAACTGCCACTTATGCAGTTTGTCCCCAGCCTGTAGCAATACTTGGGGTTCTTCCGTTCCAAGTTCAGGACTCTGCATTTGTCCTTGTTGAAACTCCTCAGACTTCTTTTGGCCTACTCCTTCAATTTGTCTAGGTCACACTGGACCCTCCAGCATATCTATCTCTCCCCCTAGCTTAATGTCCTCCGCAAACTTGCTGAGGGTGCAATCCGTCCCCTCATCCAGGTCATTAATAAAGATGTTGGGTAGCAATTATTTTGCAAGCCCCCTGCATCTTCACAGGTATTTATAACAAGCAAGGTGTATATTTTAGTGCTGACACATTAATATAGCAACATAAGTGTAGATCCTGTCAACATTTACATGTGTGCTGAGCTACACTGCATTTAAATTTAAAGCATGTGAATAAGTCTTGATAAGATCACATAAAGTAAAAATATTCTCATGTCTTCTTGTTAACTTCCAAATATCGTGGATCATTCCAAAATATAGATAAAATTAGAGACAAGTATCTCCTTTTCTGTTATGATGATCAGACCACTCAAATCATCCCTGATTTCATTCATCTTATAATTCAATTATATAGTACTTGCCTAAAAACAAAGAATTGTCTCCTCTTCCATCTCTGATTTCAACTACATCATAGATATTTTCCAGGTCAAAATATTGAAAATGAAGTTGAATGTTTTTCCCTTTTTCAGCATTTAAATACCATATACCTGGAAAACAATAGTAATTCAAACCAACAAAATCAAATAAAAAAAGACCACATGCTTTGTATTTTGAGCATTTGCATGTTGACAATCATGAGGGAAAAGATCTCGGATAAAATTTTCAAAAGCAGCTAAGTGATTAAGAAGCCTATATCCTATTCTCATCAGTTATCAAGGGTCATATTTTTAAAGATATTTAGAGGTTTAACGCCATATGACTTCTCTTGTCACTTGAATTCTGTGCAACTTGGGATCAGCATTATTTAATTAAGAGAATTGTATGGTATTGGTCTGGTCATTCAAATTATGACCCTTCTATGGAAAATGACTTTGCATCTTGGCATGTACTGAAGGGAAAGATTTGTTTTACAGAAAACAAACAAACAAATTATATGAACAAATTGCATACCCGAGAGGCATAAGGAACTTGAGCAAAAAGGGGTTTTTGCGCAAAACGGACAAGTCCACACTGCATATTTTTGCGCAAAAACCTCTTGCACAAAAATGGATCGGAAGAGATTATGCAAATGAAGCATGGGAAAATGCTAATCGGGGCTTCATTTGCATTGCCTCTTCCATCAAAGTGCATAGTGTAGACGTAGCCTAAGACTCCAATTCAACAAGGTAATTGAGCACATGCCTAACCTTAATCATGGTTTCATTATCAGTAACCTCAATGTAACTACTCATATACATAAAATTAGGCATGTGCTTAAAAGGAGGATACCATGTGCTTAAAAGTAGGATACCATGCCCCATTGTGACAAAAACAAAATAAAACAACCCAGGATTTGATTTCATGTGATTAGCACACCAGAGAATTTATACAGCTTTCTCACAACAACTGAACAAAAAATAATTTCATTGAAAAGCAACATGAGTGCTTTCTTCTTCACTTCAAGCATCATCAGCAAATATTGTACATTATCAAAACATTGTGGGCCTGATTTTCCTCTGACTTACATCAGTTTTACCTTGGTACATTCAGTGGACCTAATTTATATCACTGTGAGAGAAGACTCTCCAATCAAAAACACAAAATATACCTAAATGTTTCTTGTATATAAAATATTTTAAAAGGCTGCCAACAGGTCGGATACATCAAGCTGACATGGAGTTCTCCAGAGTGGTCTGTTGCTACTTACACTGTTATGAGGCAAAAATACAGCATGTAAAAGCTACGGCTCCCATAGAGCCATGGTGTCTTCAGCAAAACTGAGAATGTATGCAGTCGTCTTCTCTATCAACTAGCTACCTTAGTCTCCCGGCAAGTTGCCAACGTAGCCCTCAATTAAGAATCATCCAATTATACATCAAGGTTTCTTTTCCTTCCTCACAGCACTTAGTTCCTATAATCTATTTCCATTTTAATTGTACTGACACCTGAGGAAAGGGAGACTTACAAGAGGCTTGGTCAGGGTAGTTGTTCGGGTAATTTTTAGAACTGAATGTAGTGTTTGGTTCCCAGAGTTCAAATGGTCCCCCGCAGTCAGCTGAAAGAGAAAGCATTTCAGAAATATGTCATCTATTGCCTGTTTGTGCAGCCAATTACCCAGAAAGACCATGTTCCAGTCAATAAAATTACAGGTCATATATTTAATGGCATTTCCTTCTGCTTTATAGACCTGGGAAGAACTGCAAATATTTTGTGCTTTTAAATACACCAGAGGATATTTTCTTTCTTCACCCAGTAAATAAATTATTAATGGAGACCACATGGAACTAAAATGGCAAAAGTGGCCCAGAAAACTTGCCATTTAAAAATGTTGTCATGTTCATATATATATTTGGGGAAAATGTCATGCTTTGTCATTCAGCTTTCACCATAATTAAAGCATTAACCTACCACAATATCATGCATGAATCCCCATGCTTCTATATTGCCCTCTTGTTTCAGTAGCATAATAAAATTCTAGGGCTGAGATTTGCAAAGTTGCCTTAGGAATTTGGATATCCAATCCTCAAAGGGAATTGATTTTCTAAATCTCCTAGGCAGCTTTCACTATCTGAGCTCAGATATTTGTATTTTAGAATACAGAACTAATTTAAGCCTCAATGAGAATGGGACACAACTCCCATTGTCTTCCAAGGAGCTACCCCTGCTTATTCTAGGTCTGAACATAACCTTTATTGTATTCACTTCTTGAGTGGTACAATATGAGTATGAATAATACAAAATGACAGTGAGCAATTCAAGACCATCCCTTACCATATTGTACTGCAAATCACTGGTATTACTAGAAAAAAGGAAAAGTCTGCCCATCTTTACTTCAGGCCATGCAAAGGATGAAAAAAAGGGGATTTAGGCTGTCCAGGGAGCTGCAGAGCCTACTGCCAGCACCAGGCGGGATAGTTTATTATGATAATGAGAGGGAGAAGAGAAATGTTCTCTGGAACTGACTTTATTGATCATCTAAAAAGGGCACTGTTGTAAACTACTAACTGCAACACTGACCCCCCCCAACATCAGGGACCTGACCATACCTCCAAAGTGGTAGATCTTGCCCTATGAGACCAGTGTGATGGGAGGTACACTGTGAAAAGCTTAGTATTTTTTATTTGGAATAGTTATATAGGTATGTTTCATAGAACACTAGGAAGATTAACATCTTACTCCTGGGAAGATGTGTTAGTGGGTGAAAGGAAGAGCCCAGAGCAATTAATAATATAAAAAAACCTAATCTAACCCTAGAGAAAAGGCATTAGAAATGCTTTCAATAGACCTTCTGCACCTATTTCTCTGTGTGCCTGCCCTCCACAAAGAACATTTCCTTCAGTCATGAGATTTCCTCCTTCCCCACTCTTTCTGTGTTCCATGCAGCTCCTTTCCTCAAATGTTTCTCATTAAATGGAAGAAGAGGGTTCTGATAACAGGGACAGTTATATTCCAGAATGACCCCAGGAGGGCAGCAATGTTGTTCCACACAACAGTGCATAAACTAGCCCTGTTCTTCTATTTTTTAAGAAGAATAATTTAACAGGCCACAAATGTATTATGCTTTAAAAGACATAGCAGGAAAGACATGCCATTATTATTTCTATAGAGCACAAGTGGATATGCCACCATGAGCAGTACATAGCAACATTTGCTGATGTGATACACACATGGAGGGTGGTATTATAGTGTGACTATGCTAAACAAATATAAGGGTTTCTTATAAAGGGTTTCATTTAACAGAGAGAGTTTAGAGAGTTCTGCACATGTATCTTAGCCTTTCATAATATACTGTAATAAAATATGTTAAGGTGACTAGTTAAGACCTTGCAAATACATCCAGATTTCAATGGCGTTAGTGAGCCTGCCAAAATGGATAGCATTCATAGTATTTATACACTAAATGGAAGAGTTTCAAAAGGGTCATTGCTTTTAAGTATTTAAGAGCTAGTATTGTAGATGAATTTCAAGTCTAATTTCACATTAAACAGCTGGCTAGGAAGATATCTTTTATACTTGTTCTTACAAGATATATTACGAGCTGTCTAAAGACAAATGATGGCAAGGAACTGGCAGAAGCACTTACAGTATCTACCATTCTAATTATGATGATACCATTTACTCTAATGGTGGTCCAGCTATTTAGAAAAGATGGTATATATTATGTAATAAAGCAACAAAAGACTCATATTATAATGGATCTTGAGTATCCCTGTTATGCAGTGTTATTATATAAAAGGGCCACAACTATAGCAAAAGTGTACAATGGGTAATAGTTGAATTTCTTGAACACTTGTGTCAGTTATTTTCGGTTCATTGGTTACCTATTAGCTCATTCATGTCATCTTTCTAAATGCTAAAACTAGACATTTGTCTTTTCTATGGAACAATTTTTCTCACGAGTTATGCTCTGACAATAAACTTACTCTACAGGCAAGACATGCCGATAGTGTGTTCTCGTACATGTGTGTAAAGAATTACCATAATTTGAAAAGAAAATTATATATATATAATATTGATTGGAAATGATAGTGCTCTGTTTCTCTAATAATACTATTTTTTCTGCACAAGATAAAATTCTTAGCTCCAGCAGCTTGAACAGAATATACCATACTGCTCTCCCAGAAAAGACATCTGATTAACGTTTTGGCTAAAATACAAAGCTACATTTGTAAATCAGTCACCAAATCTAGTGTTATGATTAATGCCAACTGATTAAGAAATTTTCACATCTAAAGTTCTTACAGAAATGAGGGATTTGAGAAAAATGCACATTGCAATATTCTGTTTGCTTGCAATATCTGATCTTAGTTTTGCAGCATTTTATCTCTGCTTACATTCTTTAGGCCAAACTTTGTCCTTAATCGCATCCTATGCAGCCCCACTAATGTCAATCAGGTATCTTTTAACTATGAGCAGAAATTGCTATTTCTGGGGATGTGAAATGTACATTATCAGAATACTGATGGGCCATCAGAAATACCAGGACCCTCCAAAGAGCATTACGTTCATTTCAGAGAAGCATTCAGACTTTTGGCATCAAAATACCTTTATCTCTTCAGAGCACAATTGGACTGAAAATCTCCAGATAAGAAGCTTTATTAAATAAAGAAGAAAAAACAGAAGAAAATGGCTTTTTTGGGATACTTTATCATTTCCATTTGCTAATCTTCATCTGAATGACTAAAGTTGAATATGATAATGAGGGAGAGAGAATAAAACTTTATAGATTTGGGAACGGAGGAGGACTGTTTTACTGGCTTTTTGTTGGTGTTCCCCCTGGCTTATTTATTTATCATGATTATTTTAAATCTGAAACTGTGATTCTTGTGTGTGAATCTGATTAATCATGCATTGTATGTGAATATGTTTTATGATATTTCTTTTTGGATTTTTCTCAGGAACTTTGGGATATCTCATTCTAGGATTTGATTCTGTGGATTTTTCTTTCTTAGGTATGTCCTTTTCTATCTATTGTTCAGAAGCAAGATCTGCAGATTTTTTTAAAAAACCAACAATAGATTTTGTAGATGAATAATGAGACAATCTCAACATATATTAGGATGACTCAATTGACCAAGAGGAGTCACTTGAAGTCAAGAAGTGAAATTATATTGATTGAAAAAAATCTTTAAGCATGATACTCTATTTTTTTAAACACAGTGATAAAAGATGGTTTACATCTGCAATAACATTATAGTTTTTAAGTATACCTCAGTGTGAGGAATCTTACTTATTTTTGACCCAGAGTTTCCTATGTTAGCACAAATGTGGTGTCTCCTCATTTCTATTGTTCACACTTATTTACAACAAAAATAAAGAATATTGAAATTCAGATTTCAAGAAGAGTCATTTACTCTAAAAGAAGGACTCCATTATACTTTAATTTTCCTGAATGTAGGATTATTTTGTATAGCTATTTTTGGTCTTTGCCGCTCATTGCATTTTACATTTGTGCCTTAGTGGTTAGAGAAAAATGATAATTTTAGAAGAACAAATGGTAAAAAATTGTGATCTTATTTACCTAATTTATACAGCAATATTTTTTCATTATAAGCTTAAAAGAATGAAACAGTGAATTCTTCTACAGCCATTTAGAGACTTCCTGCATGGCGGGAAAGTTCCTGTTGAGATTGTCCACAAAATTCTCCCAAGAGGAAGTTCTGGGACACAAGGAATGGCTTAATATTTTTCCATGATAGTTGCATTAAATGGTTTCCTATCTGACTATTATTCTTGGCAAGGAATGTCAAGAGCTGTCAAAGAGAAAAAATAGTCCAGGAGTCTGAAGACACACACATTTTATGTAGAAATTATGTAGAGTTAGAAAATACATCAAGTCAGGGTTATGGCTAAAATGGTTCAAAGGGAAGTCCACGTTCTATAAATGGGATCAACAATGAATGAAGACCCAGGCATTCTGTTATGAAACACACATAGAGATTTCAATTGCTAATAGGCTTTCTGAATTAATATAATCTGATAGTTTTAGCAGAACTGACAGCTACCTTAAAGTAGTACCTTGTTGTTGCTCAGGGCAAAATTTGATATTGTGAAGTCTGAGCATAAAATACATTACTCACAATCCTCTAATCAGTGCCCTGGCAAGGAAATACAGTAGAAAAGTAATTGATTTTACTCATGTCTGGAAAAATTATTGGAAAACTCATTAGTGACCTTTTAAAAAATGTAAAGTATTGGGCAGTTACTCTGGACTTCATGCTTGATGCTAGTTACCAGTAACAAACTGCAATTTTCTTGTTTTTTTTTCCTCCCACTGCCAATGACACTACAGGAGAGAGTTTTCTGAGCACTATTAATTATTCTATATGGGCCTAGCCCTGAATCACTTATTCACATAAAGCTCCCTTCTGTATTTGCCATAATCCTAATCAAGATGGGTACAACCAACTCGGCTGCAAAAACCACCATTAGTCATTTCCACTACGTTTGTGTACTATGCTCAGTGTCAAAACATGATCTGAACATGAGCATTGACAGATTACAGCAATGAATATTGCAAATAAAAATGTACAAATGACCGTCTTAAGCAAAAAAGCTACAGAAATACATGACATTTCAATGGCATTTTGTGATACTTCAGAAGACAATGCCACATTTTCCTGAAGCATAAAGTCTAGCAGGAGAAATTAATTCAACTGAAATTCCTCTCTTCTCTTGCTTTCTGGCATGACATTTATAATGAAATCAGTATCATTAGTAAACTTGCAGGAAGTCTATCTTTGTAGTGCAACATTGCTTTGAAGCATTCAGGACTTTCAGTAGCTTAGAGAGAAGATAATTTTTAATATACTTTAAATACAGGAATGCTACAAGTAAGCAAACAAGATCTGCTCATAGTTTTCTAACATCCCTTGTCCACAGAAAGTATGTTTTATTTTCACTCTGAAGGACAAGATGATTTGATCATGGTGATCATCACTAATTCCATGAGGAATGAATGGATATGATACTTGTTACTCTTGATTCTTTGGATACATGATTTTATATAATATTTCAATGGTGTGGAATTTTTCATTTCCTGTGTGATAACATAAGAAAATGGATAAAACTCAGCTTCAGAAATGTTGTATAGTTATTAAACCAGGCCAGCACATGGCAGTCACTGGAAAAACAGAAATCTTACACTGATTCCTTCATCACACAGATGGAACTGAGCAGTGCATTGCTCGTGTATTTACCACTAGAGGATTTATCCAGTGTTGCTCAGGTCCTTAACTCAATTAATTTTTGTTTTTTGGAGAATAAAATGAAATGTAAATGCTTCATTTAAATAATTGCTCTGGGTTGGGTTTGGGGATGAGGGTTCTGTATGGGAGCTGCCCCAGGAAGAAAGGACTACCCCCGCCCTCTCTCACCACAGCAGCTTGGGGCCAGATGAGAAGCACCTCCATGGCTGCTGCAGCTCTAATAAGCTCTACCGGGGAAGGTGCATGTCTCCTGGCTGGGACAGATCCAGCTTTAGCCCCCCCTGCCCTCCTTAAAGGGTGCTTGGGGGGGGGAGGCTCGGGGTTGAGGTAGTCTCAGATGGGCGGACCGTATCCCCAGCCAGCCCATTTCATTTGCATGGTGATTGTCTCTTTTCTGTATGGTTTTCTGAGCTCCATTCTAGGAACATCTCACTTTCCTGGCACAGCCAAACCCTTACCTTGCTTTAAGTGATAATAAGGTGAAGCAGTATACCAAATTTGGTGGTCCTACCTCTTGTCGTTTAGGAGGATTTCTTGAACAGACAGACAGACACAAAGATAAACTCTCTCAAATATATAGTAGATTAGAACATCCTTCAACATTCTTTTGCATTATTTAAAAAGAAACTGGTGGAAGTTCACTCATGTGCTTCAATATCTCTAAGACTTTTGACTTCTTATGCAGCTCAAATGGAAAAGGGAATTTTCAGATTGAAATTAGGATAGCTTCACTCTCCTCCAAGACCCAAGAATGAACCATATTTTCACTCAAATTTCCAGTGAACATAATATTACAGGTTGAACCTCGCTGGTCCAGCACCCTTGGAAACTGACTGGTCCCAAACAAGGGAATTTGCGGACCAGGGAAGGTCCCTCCCCTCATGGCCATGCTGCCACTGGGCTAGGGCTCTGGACTGCCCTCACTGCTGCCAGGGCCAGAGTGCCATGGTCAGAGCTGTGCAACGGGGGCAGAGCGCCACAGCTACCTGGCTCTATGGCTGGAGTGGAGGGACAGGGCCAGAGTTCTGCAGCCCAGGACAGAGCTCCTGGGAGTGAGGCTGGAGTTCCCTGGCCACTGGAGCCAGAACACGGATGGAGCTCCATAGCTACAGTTGGGGTCGGAGCTCCCTGGCCAGGGCCGGAGGTCCATGGCCGTGGCTAGGCTAGAGCTCCCCGGCTGCTGGGGCTAGGAATTCTGCTGCGGCCAGAACTCCCCGCCATGCCATCCGTCCTCTCCCCCCCCACACACATACACAGACACTCTGGGCTCCTGGCTGAGTTGCTGGTGCTCTTTATGGAGTTCCTGCCCCACCGCCAGACCTCACTCTTCCTGGACTCTGTGGTCCAGAAACATCCACGGTCCATGCCAGACCACAGATGTTGCTGGACCAGTGAGTCCCAGTTAAGGTAGGTACAACCTGTACTAGATAATATTGTTGAAAACTCACTGGGAAATTTATATCAATGAAGGCACACAAAGCAAAGCAAAATTATGGTGTCTAATATTAATGTGTTGTCCCAGGCTAACTTTGGATACAGTGACTTTGTGTGTCCTCTCCTCTCCTCTCATATTTATTGTAAGGAAGGTTTACAATTGATATTTTATTGTATAGTCAAAAAGTCCTAGTTTGCTTTCCTTTACTGATGTCTTAGATTTAGTAGTGATGGGATTTTTAGTGAAATGTCAATATTAGTAAACCATACTTTGAGTGATCGGAAACCCAACCAATAAACTTACTCCATTATTTTAATTTCAGACGATCATTATTCACTATATACAGTCAAGTTAGCAACTTGAATTTATAAACAACAATACATCTAACATGAAATGGAATTCTCATGCACTTATTTTTCATTTCAATTAATTTAGATATTCTGTGCACATCTAATGTTTTTATCCTTTTAATTTTCAAAATTCCCATGACTTTTTTTCCACAAAAAATTCCCTTCCCCCCCATAACAAAATAAAACAATGTTCTCTATTTTTTACCATCTTTATTCATGCTTATAGGTAGGTACCTAGAAGAATAGGTGGACCCCTGTATCAGATATATCAATTCTACACTCTTATATGCATGTTCCAAACACAAAGTTAAGGTTACATTAAAGAAAAAAAAGTTTAAATGCCCCCAAGCAATATAAATACAGGAACATTAAATCTATGTGGTCTCCACACAATGGCTCTTGTGAACTTTTCAGGAACGGTGTAGACAGAGGAGTGTGGTACTGCAGAAAGGAAGATTACAACCAATGTTTTTAATAGCTTATGAACTTTAAATTTCATTTTTGTTCAGAAGGAATTTTTGGATGGGTGACCCCAAATCTGGGTGGCCCTGGCATGCTGGTATTTGACACTAATACAAGGCTTGCAACACTAGAGGCTTATCCATTTAAACAAGAAAGTTATATATGAAGCACAGAGTTTTCAGCTCTATTAAAACACAGATGTGCATACATACTCAGATCTCCATGAAATTTTAGTCATATAATCCCTTATGATGTAAGTGTGTGGCATGGCAAAATTATCTAGTCACTCTGTATTACTTTCAAATATAAACTCTAATATAAACATTAAAATAAATTTCCAGGAAACCTCAATTTCTACATATTGTTGAGACAAGATTTGAGTCCTTCGGTGGGGCTTAAAATTTGATACTTTCAAAATCTAGGCCCTCATCCTCAACTGGTTTAAATCAGTGTATCGCTATGCATGTCCACAGTGCTTTGATGATACATTCCCGCTTAGATTTTGATCCTTAGTTTGTAACTACGGACACACATCTAAGTAATTAAGCAGCTGAAAATGTTTTAAGATAAATATATTCATAGAAAGTAAATATATACTTTACTTTTAAACTGACTTACTGGGAAGCGGAGATGGGGTAGTGGTTGTTGGAACTAAAGTTGGCTCTGGATAAATACTTTCCTTACACTTTCCACTTATCAGGCCAATGTCATCCAGAGCAATATCACTCAGACCTGGGTTTTTAAAGGCATCAAAAATAACCTGAAATTAATGGAAAACACAAATTTAGAATATAATGGTAAATTATCTAACCAAATGTGCTTTCTGAACAAATTTCCCCTTCTTTCATGTGTTTTTTGTTTAAATTTCTACTGTAATTGCTGCTCTGTCTTCCATTCTAAGTGGGTCACTAATGGCAAGAGATAATTCCCTGCTAGAAAACTTTGTGAAACAGTACTACACAAGAGTAAATTGTGGTTCATGCTTAGAAATGGAGAGATCTACTTATTTACCCCTATGTATCAAATGAGTTATGTCACTGAATACACAATTCAATAAGCTTATTATCTATTATTATGAAGTTTCCCCATAGAGAATCTGAAATTGCTGTGTTCAAAATCTCTGCTGACCTTGATTGTCTTATCTCCCTTGATTACTAAGGAGCTGCATTAATTTAAACAGAAGAGAATCTATTGTTATTGTGCCTCAGACTTACTATTAACGTGCAGCAGACCTATTACCAAACATTAAATGATGGTGATCTAAACAGCCAAATGCGATATTCTTCTTGGTGTTATAAGGAAATCCAGCTTTCCTGGAAACAGACCATACCTATTCTACAGAAACATGTGTTTGCTAAATGGTAACTGCAGTCTTTAGCATTCCTCTTTGGCAGCAGTTTTGCTCGAATGACTGCTCATCTTCACCACCACAACTAGATTGGTCATCCCTAATACTTATGGAATGAATTTGCTGTGCAATCCAGAATAGCTGAAGGAACTGCCAAGTGTAGTTCTCAAAGGCCATGTCTACACTGAAGGGAAAAGTTGACTTAAGATATGCAACTCCAGCTACGTTAACTACGTAGCTAGAGTAAGACCTTAAATCGTGTTTTCAAGCTGTCCATACAGCAGAAGGTTGATGGGAGCAAACACTCCCATTGGCTTCCCTTAGTCCTCATAACGAGCAGGACTACTAGCACCAACAGGAGTGCCCTCTCAGTTTGAATTAATGAGTCTTCACTGCACTCCCTGGAAGATCGACTGCGGCAGCATCAATCTGCGTAATATAGATACAGCCTTATAGAATAATTCTTTTTGATTTATGATGTAAGTACAGTCATTCTTTTACCCAGCTGGATATAAAAAAAATCCTTTTGAAAGAAAATTCCAATTTGTAATTATGTACTTAATTGGATGGTCTATTTGGGAATCTCAAGTTTCTGGTTTGAATCTTATTAGAGACAAATGTTTCATATTTTGATCATTTACAAGGTAATTCAATTTATAATCAGATTCGGATACATCCTCAGATTTCCCTTGTTGTGGCAAAGAGCTTTCTTTAGAGATAAAGCTGGCTGTCCTTAGTCAGCAGTAAGTCTCGCTGTGCTACTATATCAATAACAACAATTTAAACTCTAGAAAATGCACAGACTAGTTCTGAAGATCCAGTCTTCTGCATATTAATAAGTATTTGACAATAAGTATTAATGGAAAAACAAAGGATATTATTTCTGCAGATGTGGAATATTGCAAACATGTTCCAAAAGTTGTTGGAAAATAAAGTGAGAGTTAGCTAAAAGTAAAAACATTAATATCTAAACAAACCTTAAAATCAGATGTTTCATTTAAGGTTACTTGTCCATAATTCCAGTTGTTTCCATAGTTTCCTTCTTTCTGGAAAACTGTCTTTTCCATGTTATTGCTATTCGTGATTTTAATACTGAAGCGATAAACATTAGTACCATACATATGATACCTGGAGGGGAAACAGCAAAAAATAGTAGACTGGAATTCATCCAGATGAGTGAATAAAAAGAAATATCATACTGAAAATACTCCTTCAAGCCTTTCATTGCATAAATAACTTTATGAAGTCCAGATAGGTCAAAAACTAAAATGTTTGAAGCATTTTCACCCAGTATAGTTTGGGAATTTGTTTCTAATATTCCACAGCTGTTTGAAAATTCCCACAACACAGGGTATCAAAGTAAGATCTCATTCAGACTCTAATAACTGTAATTCTAAACACATTTTGATTGTGACAGTATCCTTCCTATAATGTCACCAGACTGCTAGCCAAGGCCCCATTTCAGGAGAGCGGGGGGGAGGGGACAGCACCCATATGTGCCTCTCACTCCTGGCTGGTGAAGGGAGGGGGCAGAGGAGTAATTCATGGAATCCAAGGACTTTCCCCTCTCCCCCTGAGGCTATGTCTAGACTACGCTGAAGCTTCGAAAGAGGATATGCAAATTCCACATAAATTGAATTTGCATATCTTCTTCTGATGTCGTTTTCGAAAGTGAAAGTAGTTGGGACGCATTTTTTGGGCAACCCCCCCTTTTTGAAAAGCTGCGTAAACCTCATTTTTTGAGGAAAAGCGGCTTTTCGAAAAAAGCGGGATTGCTGAAAAAACCATGTCCCGACTACTTTCACTTTTGAAAGCGGAGCTTTCAAAAGTGAGATTGGAAGAAGATATGCAAATTCTATCCTCTTTCAAAATTTCAGCGTTGTCTAGACGAGCCCTGATAGTCAGCGGAACAGGAAGAAAAGCAAGCCATGTCCCGGTATGCCCAGCTGCTGCCCCCACCCCACTCTCCCGAAATGGCATGTGAAAGTTCAACAACCTAAAATGGCATTATAAAATGAGGTTTTAAGTCTCATGGCTTCATAATGGGTTTTCCCCCCATTTCAACTTAAAACATTCAAGCTAGAGATATAGATTAGAGACTTTTTTATGTGTGTACTTCTTCCAGAAAAATAGACATTATAGAATAGAGATTTAGTTGTAATGTACTATGAATTAGCGAATATAACCCGCGGGTTGTCCATGTTTTTACCAACCATGGCCCCCCTCCCACCTTGGGGTATACATGTCTGCGTCTTATGCAAGTTGATTTTTACTCATAGTAAAAGAAGACAAGACCAACATAATAAAATCATCATCTTTGATTTAATAATAATTCAATTTAATAAGAGCAGCAGTGTTGTTGTGTTTACTAAAATACAATAAAAATTAAAACATTACTTACTGTGAAGCTACTAAAAAAATAAATATTAATACATACGATATTGCAGTTTAAAAAAAATCCATTCTATGTATTGTTATAAAATAAATAGTACATGCTGCATGCTGAATAAGTTTATTCTGCATCACTTGAGTCATAACTAGCAGCATCCTCCTCAGCGTCTGAGTTTTCAAAACTGTCAAAACTTTCATCATACTCTCTGTCTTGAAAAAAATCCATAACCTCAGCTAGGCGTGCCTCGGTGACGGTTGAGGTTTGTGATACTGCGTCAGATTCACTCTCGTAGTCGGATTCAGACCTAGACAAGTCGACTTCCGGAAGAATTTCACATTTACGGAATCCATTGCGAATAGTAGCCAGTGTTATTCTTTCCCAAGCTGCCAATACCCATTTGCAAACTTCCACGTAAGTTGCACGGTGCTGTTGACCTGCCGGAGTGAAGATGTGCTCCCCGTTTGTCATCCAATTGTCCCATTCCTCACAAATGAAGCACTTGAATGGGTGGTTGACAGCTATATCAAGCGGTTACAACTTGCAGGTCAGTCCACCTGGAATTATGGCGATATGTGCTCCCACGGCGTTGAGATGTTTTTGACCCAAAGTTTCTTTATGGGTGGCCATGGCATCTAAAAGTAGCAGAGATTTGGGATTAAAAAACCCGCCTTTTCGTGCACGAAAGCAGCTGTCTGTCCAAATCTTCATCACCTCAGTGTTCATCCAGCCCTTTTTGTTACAGACCACAGAAACACCGGCTGGTAGTTTTTCTTGAGGCATCATCACCCTCTTAAAAATTACCATCAGTTTTAATTTCTCACCACCTGCCGTGCATGCCAATATAACCGTAAAACAGGTGCGTTCATGGCCAGTGGTTGCTACACCAACTGTCTTCACTCCAGTTGCTACAACAGACCGAGCTGTGGGTATATCAAAGGACATGGGCACCTCGTCCATGTTAATGACGTTATTTGGTTTTAGGCCCAGCTGGTTAATTTCTTTATGGACAAAAGCTTTGAAATCATCCATCTTCTTCTCCCATTTGTCAAGAAGCCGTTGCCCAACACTTTTCCGTGCTTGAACTGAAAGGTTGTTTCATCTCATAAATTTTGTAAACCGAGTTACCTGACCCTCCATGAAAATCATTGATTTTCATCTCCATAGCCATAAGTCAAGCCTTGAGATTTATGGCTACCGTTAACACTGCACGTTGGCTATCTCTCTGTGCAAGAACCCACTTCACCAGGTTTTCTTCTAGATTTGGCCACTTTGATTTCTTTCCTCGGCACGCTCTTTTGTGAGGATTTAATTTCTCAATCTCCGCTTCTTCTTTACTCCACTCATGAACAGACTTTTCATTAACAGAAAATTTTCTGCCTGCTGCTCTATTGCCATTTTCTTTTGCATATGTAACAACAGATAATTTAAAATCGTCTGTATATGATTTGCACTTAGGCATCTTTACAAATATTTTGTTGGACTATATTTGTTATAAACTGAAGAAGTTTTAAAACGTTATGGTTGGTAGGTCTTATATACCAGTAATAGGGTAGTGCTTATTGCTCAGTGGCCTCAGCCGTGGTTCATTACCAGTATAACAAGACCCAGTATTATCGAGTGACATCATAATCTTCAATCTTTATAGCTGGCAAGTGGCAACCACACCAAAGACCACCTTTTGTGAAGGCGGCAGAAGTCTCTGCGGGTTATGTGCGTCCATGGGTAATCTAATATTTTTTTACACACAATAGAAAAACTGTGGGTAATACATGAGTGCGTGTTATACATGGACGTGTGTTATATTCGCTAATTTATGGTAAATATCTTGATATTTTAACCAAGAGAAACTCTGCTGTAAAAATCCAAACAAATGAGTGTAAAAGTTTGTGAAGTTTGATTTTCTAAGTGGAAAAATTCAGTCAATATTATTATTACTACTTTTTCTAGCAATCAGAAATTTCAAAGCTAGAAAGGATCTTCAAAAGTTAAAGAGGACAATTTTTCTTTCTGCTTCTTATAATAACCTGGTATGTACTTGAAAACTGTTACCATGCCTCCTCTCAGCCTCCTCCTCTCCAGACTAAACAAACTGAATTGTTTCAATCTTCCCTCATAGGTCCTTAGACCTTAGACCTTGTTTTTTAGACCTTAAATCATTTCGGACTTTCTCCACATCCTTCCTAAAATGAAATGCCCAGAACTTGACACAATACTTCAGTTGAGTTTTAAGCAACACACAGTAGAGCAGAATTACTTTTTATGTGTTGCTTAAGACACCCATGCTAATACATCCCAAGGTGGATGTGTCCTTTAACAAAACAATTTTATCACCCTATTACAGAGGGAGACAGATGAACTGGAGTTCATTTACAAGTTCAATGCCATTTAGGCTTCGATAAATATCTTAACTGGTTAATGTGCTACAAAGGCAATTTCTCCATCTTTGATATTTGCATCTCCTCATCAAATACTGTGAATGAGACACATCCACCCTGATTTAACTAGCTTCATTAACACTGGTCCTAGAACTGACCAGTAACTTCTTTTTGCTGTTATATATGCCCCAAATGCTGTAATTTCCACTTCAACTCATCTGATGGCGTGGGTTTTACCCATGAAAGTTCATGACCTAATACATTTGTTAATCCTTAAGGGTATGTCTACACTGTGGCACTATTTCAGGGTACTTCCAATATCGCAAAATAGCATTTTCTGCATCTTGACAGCACACTTGTTATTTTGAAATGTAATCAAAATAATGGGCATGCTATTCCGACGTCTTGGTAAACCTTGTTCCATGAGGATTAAGGGAATTGTCAGAATAGCGATCTATTTCATAATTTGGTGTTGCGTAAATAGCACCAAATTTTGAAATAGTCTATCTTGAAATAAACTTGAAATAAGGAACACAATTTATGTTGATCAAATTGCGTAGCTTATTTTGAGCTAACGCTGCAGTGTAGACATACCCTAAGGTGCCACAGGACTGCTTGCTGTTTGGTCAATGAGAGATCACCTATAACTTCTGTGTGCTTTGGATCAAGGTCTATATTGTAATTTCTTATGGCACCAGAGTCAGAAACTTGCAATGAAATTTCCATTGACTATAATAGGACCAGGATTCCACCACAGGAATCTCTAGTTTGTTATGGAAATCTAAATTCTTTGCAGAACTGTACTACTGCTGTTGCATGGTTGGGCTAGATTGTAGACCTAATTAATTAATTACATTAATTAAATTAATTATTCAAACCAATCAATTCAAGCCAGATTGCTGACTCAGTTAATCAAATGATTTATGACAAAATACATTTTCATATGATTTCATTCTTATGTAACTTGCAGATACTTTATAACATACCAAAAACTTAGACAGAATGGATCTGATGCCGGAACTAAAGGCAAGCTAAAAAGTTGAACTCTCTGCTGTCTTGTTGTAAATTCTATGGGTGTTGAAATATAAAATCCTATAAAACAATAAAAACCTTTCATTGGATATCAAGTTAATGAAGGTTGATGATGACATTAAATAATTATGGTCAATAAAAATCTGGTTAGCAAAAAATATCACAAGCAACAATGCTAACTGCACATAGAGCTAAATATGTGGGAAGACTGGGGAATGTCATAATAGCAGGTGAAAATGCAACTGTGAAGTTATGCTCATCGGCAAACAGTAGTTTTAAAACATTTATTTTAATGGATCCTTAACCTGCACAATGACTGACAAAGGGTGAAAACCTGGCCCATTAAAGTCAGTGGGAGTTTCACCAGGCAGGGAAGGATTTTACTTATTGGATTTATAGTGAATGAATTAAAGTCTATCCTTATGACAGTTATCCATAACATTACCCATATGACCTTAAGGAGGTCATCTAGTCCAATCCTTTGCTCAAAGCAGGACCAACCCCAACTAAATCTTCCCAGCCAGGGCTTTGTCAAGCAGGGCCTTAAAAAACTTGATTATTTCCTGCTCTGTTCATTCCCTCTGGGACACCTGGCAGGGCCACAGTCAAAAGACACTGGGCTAGATGAACCTTTGGTCTGACCCAATATAGCTATTCTTATGTTCGTATAGCTTGAGTCCAGCTTACTAAGCAATTCAAATTGCTCTGAATCAATGACCTGTCCTCTTCATTATTTAACACTCCCCTAGTTTTTGTGTTATCTGCAAATTTTATCAATGATGATTTTATGTATTCCTCCAGCTCATTGCTAAATAGCATTAGGCCAAGCATCAATCCTTACAGGTACATACTTTTATTGATAATTCCCTATTACAATTACATTTGGAGACCTCTCAGAGTTAACCAGCTTTTAATTCATTTAACGTGGGACATGTTAATTTTATTTCACTCTATTTTTTTTAATCAACAGGCATGTGGCACCAGGTCAAGGGCCTTATAGAAGTATAAGTGTATTACATCTACACTATTATTTTTGTTAACCATACTTGTTAATCTGACCAAAAAAGATGTGGTTAATTTGACCAGATCTGATTTCCATAATCTGCATTGAATGGTATTAATTATATTGCCATCCTTTAATTATTTATTAATCAAGTCCCATAGCAGCCACTCCATGATCCTGAACTATAATGAAAAAGTTTTCTTTAGAAGTAAGTGAATGAGAGATGAAAGGGAAAGATGCCATCCCTCTTTTAAAAATCTCTAAAAAACTTTCAAGCAATGGATTTCTTTTTGACCCCTGGTTGATTAATTCTCTGAGCAATATGAATTAATTTGGGGAAACTTGTCTAATAATACAGACAGTTTTCCTTGGAGCTTGTGCTGTTTATGTGTTTTCTTATGTAGCACATATCATTTTGGCATAAGGAATGACACTGTATAATACATTATGATGTGAAGAAAGTGAGATGAGGTTTAAGTCTAATTTAAATTGAAAGTAAATCTTTCTAGTGTAGGTTTGAAGTATTATGCTAATTTGGTTCTGACGCTTGTTCAATATGTATGATCTCTTCTGTGTTTTTGGAGAGGAGCAAGCAAAATTGAACATTTTTAATATCTGTGTATAATGATGCCAGCTCACCATATGTTTACATCAAACAGAAGTCATAGAAATATGTTGAAATAATGGCACTACTGCACATAAGAACTGTCCACTCATATTTAGTGAGGTGAAACAGGAAAAATCTACAATAAATGAAAAATTCAGAGTTGAAAATCACAGCCAAATGTTGTACTAAATGAATGTCATGTTCTTGCAGCTGCTTTGCTTTGCATGATTTGAGAGTGAAAATAAGATACTGGTCTTAAGATGGCTTAGGGAGTGAACATGTATGTACTACAGCCAGATGAATACTTTATACTAAATAATGTATTAGGCAAATTTGTTTCTTTTTCTGTAAGTAACTTGTATTTCAACAGATTGCAATTTTCTGTATTTAATTCATCGTAGCTGGATACATTTTGAATAATTCTCAGTCTGACAAACAGTTTGTTGTGACCATTTAAAGTGAAATTAAAACTACATTGACTAGCATTGATTGGGCTGACAGGTTATATGTTCTCCCTTTGAATAAGCATAAACTTCAGAATCAATTTTCAGGGATGAGTTTTAACAATGACGATTTCAAAATTTTCAGACCATGAATATTCTCTGTTTGCTTAAAATTCACTTTTTTTCATTTGGATGTTTCTTCTATTAAACTCTTTGTTACAACAGTCACAAAGGGTGATTTGTATTTGTTCTTACCTGACAAGTTGCCATACGTATGATCATAATCAGGGCCAGACATAAAAGGAAAAGTAGGCCCACTAATTCTCTCCCATTCACCGTCATCTTCTAAATCTTGAATCCAATAACAAAAACTATCCTCAAAATTGCAGTTAATTTTCTCATTATCTGTGAATATCAGATAAGAACATAAGACTGATGATTTAATCAACATGTCCAACTGTGAATTGCTATGAAAAAATAAGAGTTAGAATGTATGAGTACCCAGGAGGACTGCAACATATGACCATTTTTGATTCACTCCCCTCAGAAGAAACATTATAAAGTTGAAACCGTGTACATATTGAAATGACCTAAACTGGGACTTGCTGGCCTGGCAACATCTGTGGTTCCACACAACCACCGATGTTCCTGAGCCAGAGAGCCCAGTGGCTGGGAGTTGGGCAGCTGGGAGCTCTGGGAGCACAGTGGGGCTGGCAGGAGCTTGGTAAGGGAGTGGGGGGCTGTGGCAGCCCAACAGCCCGGAGGATGAGTCAATGCCTAGACAGTGGCAGCCCAGCTGGGGAGCCTGGGCAAGGCAACGTGGCAGCCCGGCAACCCAGCAAGGATGTTGGGCCATGGCATCACTGCAGTGCAGCAGAGGGGCTGGGGCCCCTACAGTCAGGCAGCTTGGCAAGGGTGCTAGATCTGGGGCAGCAGCATCCAAGCTGGGGCGCTGGGGTCATGGCAGCCCGGCAGCCAGCTAAGCCTGGGTCAGCGGCAAGGAGCCTGGCTGTGGCCAGCCATAGGGTGACCTGCTGGGGCCAGAAACTGAACCAGCAGTGGACTGGGGGCCAGCAGCAGAGGACCTCCATGGTCTAGCAAATTCCCTCATGTGATATCAGTCAGGTTGCCAGGGTGCCGGACCAGGGAGGTCCAACCTGTATATGTTTGCCTCACAATCTTAAACTCTTCAGTGGATGTCAGTATATCCACGAAGTTGATCCCTAAGGGTACGTCTAGTCTACATGGCTCCGTCGACAGAGCCATGTAGATGAGTTTACTAGACATAGGGAAATGAAGCAGCGATTTAAATAATCGCCGCTTCATTTACATCAAAATGGCCACCGTGCTGTGCTGATCAGCTGTTTGGTGGCACAGCATGGTAGTCTGGACGCGCCGTGGTTGACAACGGAAGCCTTTGTCAACCACCCCAGTATGCCTCGTGGAATGAGGTTTACCGGGGTGGTCGACAAAGGCTTCCGTTGTCGACCGCGGCGCATCCAGACTACAGCGCTGTGCCGCCAAACAGCTGATCGGCACAGTGTGGTGGCCATTTTGATGTACATGAAGCGGCGATTATTTAAATCGCCGCTTCATTTCCCTATGTCTAGTAAACTCATCTACATGGCTCCGTTGATGGAGCCATGTAATCTAGACATACCCTAACTGTCCTAGGATTCTTTGTTAAGAATTCCTTTGATGCTCCATAGGTCAACAATGATCCATTCTCTTTTGTTCCCTGTTCCTTGTGTCCACTCCAGCATTGTTCCTTTTGCAGGCTGCTTTCCACTCACTCCTTCTGGCTTCCAAATTCTTTTTCTTTCCCACTATATCTTACTCAGTAGGAAGGGAATCTTGTCTTCTAGCCACCATACTTTCTATTGCAACTCACAACTTTTGCAAGGGTTTCTAGAGCACAAGAATGTTGGCCAGCCAGTTGCCTTGCATTACCGTAATCTCCCCCAGGGTCACTCCCATTACTCAAAATATGCTATCCTAGACAACAACCACCTGTTCAGCCTATGCCTAAATTTTCCCCTGACCATCTGGAAACACTTAAACTTAACTCAAGTTGTCCTTCATTTGTCACAAACAGATTGGCTACATTCAGATTTTCTTCCAATATATATCTATTGATTGAAGCTGATATACTCCTCTATTGACTTTAACAGTTCTAGGACCATAATTCATTGTAATGAGTTAAAACATCAGTAACTCCACCATTTAATTCACCCCGAATGTGAGCAGATACTGAAGAGCAAATGGGAATTAATGTCAATGATTTTGTATTGCCAGTTCTTATATATATTTTTATGACATATTCTCCAAAAATGTAAACCAGGTTTTAGTTTTTATTAAACTTATAATATACAGAATACTACAACCAGTTCCTCATAGACTACATAGACTCTGGTCAATGGAGATTTGAAGAAGCACAAAGGTCCACAAATATGGATCCAGTTGCAGGACTGATCCATAAAATGTATCCGTTCATTGCTCTCACCATCTCCACTTTTTATTTGTTTGTTGAGAAATAACAAAAGGACAAGACACTTACTGCTTAGTTCACTGGTATGAAATGTGGTATATGTTGCATTGAATCCATTATAATTTTCAGAATAATCTGTAATAAACTCTGCTGTAGCCTCATCAGAAAAAATGTAAACTGTTCCAGGATTTGTTCCCCAGAGCGAAGCTAAGAATGAATACATACATACATATATAACTGTCAACTACCTGAGGTAATTCAATGTCACCTAAAGTGAGTGGTGCTATTATAATAAAAAGAGAGTGGCTATTTTTTTCAGTTCTAAATAAATCTCTCTTTACAGAAGTGATGACTGTCTAAAAAGCAAAAAAAAGCATTTTTGTAATTAGCTAAAATATAATTATTTTGTGAGGTAAAGCTTTGTCCTCAAACCTGCACATCCTTCCAACTTTAACTTTAGCACAGATGCCAGCTTGTGAACAAAATACATTTTCTAATATAATGACTACAATTAAACTGTGGTTGTGCTTTAATTATATTTTGTAATATCTAACTATTTGCATACTAGGTCTTCAGCTTCATACTTATTCCCTGTAAATATTCTGGAGTTTGCGCATACTCAAAAGCCATAACACCAGAAGGTTGAGTACTTGATTTCATTATTTGAATTCACCTCCATGGTTTGGTAATTAATACTTGTATTTTTAGAATCAAAGAACTTTAAATACATTGTGATTACTTTGTAGTTTTATTTTCCTGTACACATCATAAAAGTTCGAAATATAACATAAAAGCAAATACGATTCTAATTAAAAGGAAACCTCCCAACATTTCCCCTAAAGATGTATCAAACTCCTCATCAGAAATGGAAGTTACTTAAATGAGTTTATTTAGGTAAAATAATGGTGGAATCCCACTTCTTTAAAACGGGACACAATGGTAAATAGTACGCATGGTGATATTCTGATTTATTTAGCCCATAAGCCCAATAAAGCTTTAAAAATGTACTCTCTTCTTAGAGCAACATTTAGCAAGTTACTTTAAATGAGTAAGCAAATATATTTAGATTAGAAATCTTCAGAGAAAAATCTTAATCTGGACAACTATTTGAATATATTTGATCAGGGAGCCAACAGCCACTCTGGGACCCTGGGAAAGTGGGGGTGGTCCCATGCTCCTTGAAGGAAGGGGTGAGGCCAGGGACAGCCAGCCTTCATCACTGCCTGGAGTGCACCATGGTAGCCCTCCCGGACCTTAGAGTCACCAGAGCGAAACATGTGACACTCTGGTAGTGACTTAATGGGCCTGGGGGCCTGGGTCCTTTAGATTACCGGGCACAAGGGCATTTGCTCCCTTTGCCCTCCCTGTTGGCAGCCCTGTGTTTGATTCATCTCAAATAATAATGTCTGCCTTACCTCTTAAAATCTTGCTTGGTCCTGTACCTTCATAAATGTTTAAAGTGTCTGCGTATTGTTGGGTATCAAAGGAAGTGAAGTTTAGTTTAATAGATAATCCGTGATTCGTGCTAATATAACCAAATTTAAAAAAAGAAAAGAAGAAAAAGGGAAGATTATATGATTATATTCTCTTGGACTTTTCCTTGTCTGTAGTAAATAAACAATGTGTATAAAGTCTGCTTAATGGATAATCCAGAATGGTTATGGGAATTGCATTATCAGCTTTTCTAATCTGTGCTAATCATGGTGAAATTTTAGATGAAGCATTACACTTTGTATGTTAGCACAAGAGAAAAGACGGGAATACTCTGCAACAGTGGAAACTGTAAGAAGGATAGGGTATAAAAACAAACCTCAGTTAAGCAACTGCTTAATTATCCATACCACCGATTTAGGGTATATTTAAATTTTGATAACTTAATTGAAGAAATGGATTTGAAAGATGAATTTTAATTTTATACAGTTTTATTAAAAATTCTTACCAGCAGCAATTAACGCTTGAGCATATAGAAAGACAAAACTAGTGATAAAATGGTTGATATTCAGGTTTTCAGAATGAAATTAAACTACATTAGAAAATAATATGTATCCTCAATTACTATCTTGGGAAGGTGAAGTTTAGATATTTGACCAGAAGTCCCTCATCATGGGGCCTCGTTGTCATTTTGTTATCATATGAGATAACATAAAGGGGAAACATAGAGGGAGAAAAAAACAATCCGAAGAAGGATCACAACACAGTTTGGTTAGTTATTTTTATAGCAATTTACCAACATCTCCTTCCCAATGGATCATAGCAGTCAACCCTTATTACCTATTTCCCAATGAATTATATTAGTCTTAGGATCTAACTAACACTACTATCCATTTTACAAATTCAATACTTTATGACAAATTATATAGACTGGATGCAGGACGAGAATGTTTGGTCTCATTTTGGGTCTGTATACAACAACAATTCAAAGGCAGTATGAAACCATTAATAACGGTAGCTAAATACACATTTTTTACAATCTTAGTTAACAACAGAAATTCTTATTTCTAAAGCTATTTTGCAATAATCTTTATTGGAACCTATTAGAAAACAGGGACACACACACTGTAACTCTGACAATCTTTAAAGCACATATACAAACAAGCATGTACACTTCCTTACCAAGTAGGTACCTAGTTTCAGAGAGTGGTTAATTGATTCATTTAGTCATCACCTAAAAATGTCTGTATCACCTGATTTTTGCTTACTGGTCATGTTTTAATTCAGTTATCATCCACAGTAGGTGTTCACCTTGCAAACACAGATAGAACAAAAGATAGGCACTACTACAGTGTGCTAGTAGGCAAGCAGAATTTCTGGAAAAGAAACATTCAGTTTAAAACTTCTATCTGAGATGGATAATTAATGTCACCAGGAAATTCCCGGTGGCTGGTCCAGGACCTTTGTCTTATCTGTTCCAGATGTCTTCAGTTTCAGGAAGTGATGTACTGAAAGAGACTGGCACTTTTATCTCATTTCTACTGGATGGTTCAACTTTATCCCTTTTCTTGGAGGTGCTAGAATGGACCAGTCAGACAGTGATTCATACTACTGAAGATTTGAAATGGCCCACCAAAATGAGAGTTGTCTTTTCTCATCATCCCCTCAGGGAACAAGATCTCAGCTTTTGAGTTCTTGCAATGGGGAATGGAATTTTTTAGTCTCTTTATGCAACGTGCTTTATTACACCAGTTTCTATGCTTTATTACACAGTAAGTTTGGCTATAGCTGTTGGTCCAACCATCTTGAGACATATTTCGAATACTACCTAGTTTGCTTTGGGCAGCAACTAATCACAGAAACTTGTTTTCTGTGAACCCCTTTGCAGTGCATCCTTGGCTTTTGCAGTTTTGCTTGCTCAAGTTGGAGCTTCTTTAGCAACTCTCCGCTAGATGCTGAAATCTTCTAAGTTCAGATGATTTACCCAAAGTCCCTCCATATTCTTTAATACCGTTAAAACGTGTTATAACTGTCCATTGTACAATGCAAAATCAGTTCAAGAACTGTTGTTCTCCAACAGGCCACAACAACTCTATAAATTGTATGAGATCCTGGAATGTATGGCTGAGCTGAGTCCATGCATTATATATTACCAATTACATTTCTGATTATTCCACTCTGTGATGAAGTGTCCTTATAAATGCCTTGTTCGTGTTCAATTCCATTTTATTTACTGCCTCTTTCAGTATAGGTGTATTTCACTAACTTGACAGGATAAGCATGCTTGATTGCAAACATTAAGCTTATTGTATCACTTAAGCTAAAATAGATCAGTATGAACAAGTGCTGCTTTCTTACCTAACAATACTGCCTGTCAATAAACCCTTTCATTAAATTCTGAATTATTTTGCCCAAAGGTGTGTCACCTACAGTTGACTTCCCTTTTGTGTGCATTTTAATCATAATATTAGATTTAATAAATTTTCATATTCACTGATGTACCTGGCATGTAATATAATATCAGTGTCTGACATTACATAAATATTTAATTCATTCATTCACTGACAGGAAAATGGAGATTTTTTTAGCTCCATCAGCCATATACTTTTGCAAAAGGTTGCATCAACTATGAGTTTTCTCAAACCATTGAATAAACCTAGCTGTTAGATTTTGAGTTTTATTATCTTTGCCACAGTTCTAAAAGGCCTTAATGCTTGGGAAAATTTATATAATTGCTTTGGGCAGCAACTAATTACATTTCTGTAATAATTCATAACAGGCTATGTCTACACTATGGGTGTTTTGCAGAAGAGGAAATGCAAATGGACCTCTCCTTTGCATATCTTCTTCCGATCCTTTTTGCGGAACAGGTTTTTGCGATAAAAAGCCCCGTGTAGATGGGGCCATTTGTTGGGAAAAAGCCCTTTTGTGCAAGAGCCTGTAAACCTTCTTCCACAAAAAGATCAGAAGAAGATATGAAAATGAGAGCACGAGATATGCAAATGAGTGCTTCATTTGCATTTCCTCTTCCGCAAAACACCCGCAGCATAGACATAGACTTAGGCAAGAATAAAGATTTCCGTATCTGTCACCTAGTCCATGCTCCCATCCTCCTTGTTGCAAAACAACAATTTAAATTCAGAAGAACTGGGGTTGTCCAACATATCAGTTGGCTGTATGCCTTCATTTCTAACCACCATACAGCAGTCATCTGTACCAGTTCAATATCACAAGTGCTGCACCCTATTCCTCCATCACATTCTCCATACTTTTTCTAAATGATTCGCTCCATATTCCCCACCAGAAATATATGGTGATCCAAGAGCCATAAATTCATTGCCAAAATCTATTCATCTTTCCAATAGGTCTATTACTGTGTCATCTGAAGAAGTGGCTTGTGCCAATGAAAGCTCATGATATCATCTACATTTTTTGTTCGTCTCTAAGGTGCTATAGAACCCTCCATTGTTTTTTTTTTTTTTTTTTTTTTCAATTACTGTGTTGTTTTCTCTGGTTGTGATTCCCAGCAGAAGTCCAAATACAGATGAAAAAGCAACAGTCTCAGAACCAGTTAGGAGATACTTATGGAACAAGATTTCATACAGTTTGTAATCCTTTTTTCTTTTTTTCTTTTGTGGCTGTGCATAGGTAGAAAAAGAAATGTATATATTTATGCAAATGAAAAATGATGAATGGTGTGAAAAGTAAATAGACTAGGGGAAGACTGCTTGTGTAATTAAATACGATAGAGGGAAAATGGTCCCATTGTTGCTGTCACATTAGTTTTGTGCTTTTAGTTAAAAAAGGTGACATTATGTCTTTGTTCAGGACAGAAGTAGAAAAGAGAGCATGGAAAATGTCTTTCATTTGGGTCACTGCTGATCTTTCTGCTTACCTAGTACAGAAGGAAAGGATGGGAAAAGATCAAACCTGATTGTGCTGTAGGTTGATTTTTTTTAAAAGTTTTTTTAACAAGAATAACATAAAATGCATCCCACTGGCAGCAACATTCAAAAGACTCCCTAAAGAAACAACTGTACTCTGCAGGAAGACTGTGCCAGAGTTAGGAGATACCCAGCTGATCTTTTGAGACTTTCACAATAAGTGCTCAGACTTTCCTGAGGCAAAGAACTGAAGAATAAAACTAGACAATTATTTTTCCCATTGAGAAACATGTAGCTACACACATTTGCTGCATCATTACTGTAATGTTGGACATAGTAGATGAACGTTTAAAAGTCCTTTGCCTAGGATGTGTGGCATCCAAAGGTCAACCCCAAGATACAGGACAATTCCTCTTATGTTTGCATGCTATCTGTAATGCTCCTTTATCTATCAATTCACTGTGCAGCACAAGTCCAACATTTCATGACAGAAAAGTGCTAGAGATCTGCTACATAAGGGCTAGGTATTATTGTTAGTAATAATTGATCAGGTGATTTTGATTCACATTAACAACAGGGGAGTATCTTAGTATGAAAGCATTCTTGTCCAAAACTAGTCTGACCTTTGTGGGATGGTGTCATGGGCTCCACTCACCACTGGGGCACCTACTCCTAGTCACTCTGGGGATTAGTTCATCCAGAAGCTGTGCTCATTGCTGGCAGGCTCTTTCACTTGTAGCCCCCATCATTCCAGTAGCTGCAGTTTCCTCTTTGTGACTTAGCTCTCCCTTTCTAGGACATCAACTCTTTCAAGGCAAATTGTCCAAGGGAGTCTGCTCACTACTGCCTGGTCTGTGCCACTTCCCCAGTGGCTGGTGGGAGAACCTAGGCCCATCCTCTATTCTGGGTTCCAGACCAAATCTGTTCCACCCTGGACCATACTGCCTTTTCCCTGAGGCTTTGCTTATCTTCTGGCTTTCCCCATTTCCCTGGATTGCCAGCCATATATCTCCCTCCTCCCAGGGAGTAGCTGTAGGCTACTTGCCTCTATACCTCCAAACACACCTTCCTTCTTCCTACATCCTTGCATCCCCTTTCTGCTTTCAGTTCCTATGCTTTGTACAGGTCCTGCCTGTCCCCAGGGCAAATCTGAGGGTGGGGTAGGAGAAGGAGGGCCATTTGGCTTGGGCCTCAAGGTCGAAGGTGGCCTCAAATTTATGCACTTGTTAATTTTTTGACAAGTTTTGCAACTTGCTTTTATGCGCATCCCTATCAGACCAAAATGTGACACATACTCTCAGCTTAGAGCTGCAAATTTAAGCAAATAAGAGATGTGATTTGGTAAAAGATTTTTTTTTTTTTTGTTAATTGGTATAGTTTCTGTCATATTAAAATGTTCATACATATTAATAAAATATATAGTCATTCTGATGGCACAAGATTAGACTGTAATGAACTATGGGACAAGAGCATTTGAATGGGCTCCCCATGCTTAACATCAACTATGACATTGTACAAAAGCTAGATTTTTCCTCAATAGCTAGTGCATCTACACAGAAAAAAGAAAGGCTAGAAAAGCATTTATTATATAAAAATATTCAAATTATGTCTCTCTCTTTTTTTGGTGCCTTATTATATTTTCACATGTCATTTTTTATTTTTATTAAGATGAGGGCCTCAAAAACTGGAAGTGGCCCAGTCTCTGGACCTCTGAGAGGACCTGATTGTCTCTGTCTAGCTGAGCCATAAGTAATTAATCCCTCCTCCCTGGTTCCTCCTCCAGCTGTTGTCTAAGCAGCACTTTAGCACTCATAGCCACATTAACCCCTTCAAGCCTGGGCTGGGATGGACACCTCATAGTATATAATACTCATGCAGAGCCTCATTGATTTTGATAGGGGCCTTATGCCTGATTTAATCTGTTGTAGGTATGGGGGCCATATTTTTTCCATGTATTTAAAGAATAAATGAAACACCACTATATTTTTTAAATTGGGTGGCTACAATGTGGGGTCCTAAACCCTTTTTTAGGCACATGATTTTCAAAAGTGCTGTGTACCTATCAGTTTTCATTGAGCAGTCTCAGGGGTGCTCAAGCTTTTTATTTAGATGCCACCCAATTTTGAAAATCTTGGTCCCAAATCACTTTCACAGTGATTCTCAACTTTTCCAGCCCTCTTGGGCACATGTACCACTGGATGAGAACCAGTGCTCTAGGGTCGAGGTAACAGAGGTTCATATTTGGATACATAGGCACAATCATAATTCCTCTTGGAATGATCATAACCTCTACATCAACATTTGAAAGAGTGTAGTGTATTGTCCCATTATTAGCCTAAATGGAAGTAGCATAATTCAAACAATTACACCATGCTTCAAATTCTGGGAACCTGCATGCTATGGAGCAAAAGTCATTATGCATCTGATGGTAAAATCTGGCCCTTAGGATATAATACTCACTATATCTGATAATTAGTGTTTGCCAGCAGTTACCAGTAAATGACACTGAAGATATAAGAAGCTGAAGAGGAATGAATGTGTTTACAAAAACCAAAGCATGAGACTTAAATGTTCTGCTGATTAGCACGTTAAAGACCTGAACTGAAAGACTGGGATTTTCACAGGAGTCTGTGTGATTTTAGGATCCCAAATCACACTGAATTTCAGTGAGACTTCGGTGTCTAACTCCCACATTAAGCACTTTCATTGAGTACATGAGGATCACAAGGCTGCCATCTTTTACAAAGCCATAACAAGAACCTTTGCCTCTGACAGTACTTTTGAGTGTCCCACTTGGGTGGATTTTCAGAAGCATCTAAGGCCCAGATCCTTGAAGATATTTAGGCACATAACTCCTGTTGAAATCAATGGGAGTTAAGTGCCTAAAAACCTTTGATAATCTGAAACAAAGTTTGGGAACAGAAGTTTCATTGATTTCTAGCAGAAACTTGTACTTCTAAATTACCTAGGCACATCTGAAAATTCCACTCATCAACAACAGTGTTATCTCTTTCAAAACTATTGCTATGAACATAATAGTTCTATGGTATGGGGAGTCAACTGAATGGCAAAGCATCAAAATTATCCATGGGCAGACAACTACAGTAGACTTCTGATAATCCAGCACCTTTGGGACCTACGTGGTGCAGGATTATTGTATATGCCGGAGTACCAGGAGGTACTATAAGGGGGCATATTCCCAACCCAATCCCCCTCCCCCCCACCTTATGCTCGGGTCCCGGAGCTGCCGGTACAGCTGCGCATCTCCCTCCAGGTGCTGGGGCACGTGCGCTGAGCAGCCGGCTTTTCAATGAGCTGGCCGGGACGCCGTGCGCAACCCAATCCCCCTCCCCTCCCCTTTCCTTCCCCAGAGCCAAACACCTCCCCTCCCTGCTGTCACCCAATGCCCCTTCTCCCCCAACCTTATGTCCGGGTCCCAAAGCAGCTGCCTGTGCTCAGCGGCCTGCTGCTAGTACGTGCAGGCTGGATGCTGTGTGCACTGGGGACCGTGAGCACACATGCGGCTCACAGAGGCCCGGACATGAGAGCGGCTGATCTGAGCAGTTCCGGGTTCCAGTTGATGCTGGACTATCAGGAGTGCCGGACAACTGGATGCAGGACTATTGGAGTTTTACTGTACTTTCATATCCAGAAATTCAGTACCCAAGCTTCTTCATGCCATCACTATCATCTCATGCATCAAATATCTTAAGTGAAAAATCTGATGGCATATTTTACTCTGGAAGTTTGGGTTGAAGTTTCCTTATTTCAAGGAGAGCTGTGTACATAAATGGAAGAAATTTCTATTTTACATTTTGCATGGACATCTTAACAAGGAATGCAGAATACAAAGAATAAGTTCTGATATACAGGAAATGAGCACAATTTACAATCAAATAGATGGTAGGTAATAACATGTTGTGAAGCCACTTACCGTATAATCCATTGGCAAACGATATTTGAATTATAAGGCTTTGGATAATTAATAGAGTGGAAAGACCCAGAGGAGCCAGTCAACATAAATTTTCCATCACAAGTTGTAGCTGTAAAGAAATCATCATTATTTGTCATTGTACAATATGAAATTTGAAAGTACAGGTAGTACTAAATGAAACTGGAACAAGAAACAGGCTTACATCAACAATTTTGAAAATGTATTATAAGGGAAAATCTTGTAGGTATAAACAGGGGGATAAACTAAATAACACAATAGATCTTTCTTATATCTAACTGTATGATTTACCAGTCCAAAATTGACTTTTTTTGTTTCACTGACATCTTATGGAAAAACACAGTAGTCAGAGACAACACTGCTTATCTAGCTATCCAGAGAGAGAGAAACAGCAACTTTCCTTTGACGATCATATTTCCTTTTGTTCATTTATCCTTCAACTCACAAAATATACTGTTCACACCTTTTAAAAAATCAGCAAATTTAAGCAAAAACACAAATGCAAAAAGCCAGGTAAGAACACATGAAAATGGACAAAGTTTTACATTTGCACATTTTGAATTTCATAGAATATTTTTTATAAAACAGAGGCATTTTCCAAACCTTACCTTAAATACTTTTTCTGTATTCTCAGTAACATGGGGCTCATTTTTTAAAACAATGTGTTTTCTCCTAAGTTTTCCATTTACTGTTTAGATATTTTACTTGCAAAAACAGACAGGTACTATATTTTAAATGCAATGCCACATATTACTCAGAGAGCAAGAGAAAGGTGGTCAATTTGATATAGACCATAAGAAGTTATATATTGTTAGTAATTGATTTATTATATGGGTGTGGCTATTCTCCCTTTATTCTTAATAATGAGCTAAATTTATCAAGTGCCTAAAGATGTGGTATTTTCTTATAGATGTTCAGCAAAATAGATACTAACCTTGTAGAGTTATTGCCCCATCATGCCATAATGACTAAGGCAAAGTTTGGCACATGCTTCATTTGTTCAACAATTCCCTTTGTCTCCTCCTCCATCAATGTTTCCTTTAGCTGCTCTCTCACCATCTACCCCAAAACCAACTTTCCACATTAGAGAGCTTGGGACTTACTGTAAGGCTATGTCTTGACATCAGGGCAATTTTGGGATACTGGAAGTATCCTGAAATAGCAATACTATGTCTTTAAACACGCTAATTTCAAAATATATTTCAAAGTAACGGGTGCGCTACTCTGGTGTCCCTGTAACCCTCATTCCACAAGGGTTAAGGGACTTGTTGGAATAGCAGATTATTTCCAAATTTGGTGCTGTGTAGACAGCACCAAATTTCAAAATAAGCTATTTCAAAATTACCTTGAAATAAGCTATGCAATTTGTATAGCCCCAATTGCATAGCTTCTTTAGAGATAAGGATGCTGTGTAGATGCACTGTAAGTGGGCTATATAATACAAAGGCATTAAGGCAACAATGCACTTATCCAAAGATTTGCCCAATGATCACACAGGTTCTTATGTAAAGGTACTGGCAGAGGGCTAGCTGAAGAGATCCCTTTTGATTTCTCTAGCCTCCTCACTGGTGGCTCTGCGCTGCTCCAAGTACTTCCCTTCTAAGCAGGGGTAGACTGGCCCAGCGGGACACCGGGAATTTCCTGGTGGGCCATCTGCCAAAGGGCCGGCTGGAGGCTGCTGGAGGAGGAGGGGGATTGTGATGGGGGCCACAGCCCTGCACTTTAAATTCCCCGGTGCTGCGTGCTGGCCATGTTCGAGTCACGGTGGGGCTGAGGGAGTTCATGCACAGCGTGCTCAAACACTGCGCAACAGGTGAGAGGGGAGATGCCTGGGCATGGCATGACGTCATGGCCCGGGACTTTAAAAGCGTTCAGCCCAGAGTTGCACTGCACGGCCCAGCTCGAGGCCCTACAAGTGGTCTGGAGCCCCGGAAGTAGCTGGGGCCCGATCACAGACTCCAGCCCCACAAACTGGAAGGCAGAAGGTAGGTGTGTGTGGCGGGGAGGGAATAGGAGGAAGGGGTGGGAGAAGAAGGGGCTTGTGCTAAGGGGAAGGAGGCAGGTCAGGAGAAGAAAAGAGAAGGCACCATGGGACAGCATGGAGGAGAGACAAATGCCAGGGGCCCAAGTGGAGACAATGAGGAAAAGGGCAGGAGGGGAGGTGTCAGTGGGAGAGGGGACAGGGTGATGCTGGGCAAGGAGAGGGTAAGGGCATTGGGGGCTGGAGGGGAGGTGCTGGGATAAGGCTTGAAAGAAGGGGTGGGCATGAGGAAGGCGGGGATGGAGCAAGTCATGTGTGAGGGCACAGGGGCATGAGGGGAACAGGGGGCAGAGGGTGATGAGGGGGTGGGCATCAGGGAAAAAGAGGGCAAAGGGGGCAGGGGCAGTGAGGGAAGGGGGAAGCACCAGGAGGGTGCAGGGCTAAGGGAAGGTGCAGGTGCCAGGGGTTTCTGGGGGTGAAGCAGAAGGGCAGACACCTGCAGGGGAGGGACCAGCACCAGAGGAGAGAGGCAGGGCAGATGTGTAGAGGAAGGTGTTAGGAGAGGGGATGAGGAGGGGTAGCTCACATGATCAGAGTGGGGCTACTGGAGGAGTGGGCACAGGGGGGGAGAGAAGGGCTGGTGGAGGGGGACAGGTCTCAGGAGGGCTGAGGGCAGTGAGAAGGGCAGGAGTCCGAGTCAGGACAGCAGAGGAGGGTAAGGGGTTGAGGGGCATCAGGCACCAGGGGAGCTGATGGAGCAAGGGGAGGAGACATGGCAGCAGAGGGAAAAGGTGGCGGTTTATAAGATATTTATTAATAACTTGGGTGCCACAGTGGCACATCCAAACAAGCCGCATGAACTCAGTACTGGTGCACAACACAAAATTAATTCTGCTCATGGGAGGAAACTCTTAGAGGGAACACTTCCCCCAGCCTCTCCGCCCCCGAGTTAATGTCACACACATTGGGTTAATGCAATTGCAGGATAGTTGCATGAGGGGGGTTTGGTGGGGGCCAAACTAATCCCTATCGGTAGGAGGATGGTGGGAAAAGTCCTTAGAGGGGTCACATGACACCTTTTACTTCTGGTCATGTGTCCATCTTGCCCCGAGATTGTTACCTCCAGAGGCCTGGCTAATGGGAGTCAGGGGGCGTGGCTAATGGGGGTCAAAGAGTAAATTTAAAAAAAATTCTTTGATGTGAAAAAGTGGGCCATTCTCAACCCATTTCCCGGGCCTATTTTGATTGTCAGTCCACTCCTGCTTCTAAGAAAGGAGGCACCTCTGATCAGGGCAAGGCAGATACTGAACTGTCATTTTGACTTCTTTTGCTTCATTGCTGGAGCCTTTGGGCAGCTCCAGCTGCTTCCCTTGCAGGGACAGAACAAGGTTGTTTGTGTCCAACATGGGGTTGGCTGGAGATGGTCCTTGTTTCTTCTCTACCCAGTAGAATCCAGTCAGCCCCAGCCACTTGTTTTGGGGGCTGGGAGCATTTAGGATTTAATCCTGCTCTCATTTAAATCAATGAAGCTATGTCTACACTACAGGGGTTTTGGGCAAAAACCCGCAACGCGTCCACACCTCAAGCATGTTTTTGAGCAAGTAAATTTACAGTAAATCAAAAGAACAGAGGGTTTTTTGTGGTGTAGGTATACCTCTTTCTGTGAGGATTAACTCCTTTTTGTGCAAGAGTTCATGTGCAAAAAGGTGCGTGTGGAAGGGGAAACAGGGTTTTTTTGCGCAAAAAGAGCCAATCGAAAAAAACACAGGTGCTTTGGTGGCTATTCTGTCAATAGCAATCAGAGTTTTCTTGCAAGAGAGCATCCATGCAATCGGGATGCTTCTCTTGCGCAAAAGCACATCGCTTTTGTAACGTGGACGCGCTCTTGTGCAAGAAGTTTTTGTGGAATATCCCTTCTGCAAACAGCTTCATGTGCAAGAAGCTTGCAGTGTAGACATAGTCTGACAGAACACCCATTAACTTCAAAAGAATAGGAACCAGCCTATCTTTTTAATGTGCAGAGTCCTTTATCTGCCAGTGAAGGTTTATTTCTTCACTGCTAACTTAGGTTAATCTCTTTTAGCAAAATAGCAATGCTGTGGAGTAGGTTTATGGTGGTAGATAAAAATAGAGTTCTTAGTGCCTGTTATGAGAAATAATGCTTCCAATAGATGACCCTCCAGACTGCCTTTTCCTTAGACTGATGTGCTAAACTTCTGCTTTTCCAACAAAACTGTTTATTAATAAAAAATAGTTTAGGCTTTTCCACTTCTCTGGAAATCCAACTGCTATTTTTAATTGTTCTTCAGTTTTGCCTATTGTTGCTACTGCTCATAGCAGAACCAGAAAGAAACATTTCATGGGACTTTTATTGACAACATAAGAAAATGGATGTATTTTTCATCATCTGTTGTCTGAATTGCTGTTTAAAAGCTTATGGATTTCATTACACTCTGTCAAAGTCAGGAAGAGACTGTAAGAATTCCACCTTTCCTGTAATGTATACATCTTTAGCATCTGCTAAATTGGGCAACACTTGAGGGAGAAATAGCTGAGGAGGGATGTGGAAAACAAGTTTAGTTGTTTAAAGGAAAATAGCACTTTTTGTGTGCAAAAGTACTTGCAACAAGAATTATAAATAGGCTATAAATCTCATTGTAAAACTCTGGGGCACTTCTGAAAAGCCAGACAACTTTAGATATTATATGGCCATATTAAGGCACTCTGGGGGATGGGACAGGAGTGAAAAATCAAAGAAGTGGAAAATTTGGCATGTCTCCCAAATGTGCAGATGGCTTATTGCCATTCTCTACACAGGCTCTGCAAATGTTGCTAAGAAGACTAAATATAGAAACCTGCAAAGCTCTTTAGTTGGGAGCATAAGATTTAAGATTCAAAATCTAAAATAAGGGTGATGGGCTGAATAACATGTTATCCTGATGGCAGGCTTTTATATTCCCCAAGGCTGTGAAAAAACATCTTTCAGTGAAAATGTGACCTGAAACAAACAGGTTGAATGCTTGATCCACCAGGGACAAATTAAAAGGATTTTGCTTTGTGAATGTCTACATCAAGTTTCTGTGTAATATAATTGCACATCATCTCTTTCCTAAAGACTCATACAACTTTAGACTCACTTTTACATAGTCAGTGCAATTTGAAAGAAATGTTGCTAAGAGTAAGAAATAATGTTCTGATTTTTCAAAGGAACTGAACATTCAAAGATTCCACTGAACTCTCCCTTATTTTCTCAACTGCTTATTCTCTACAAAATATAAACAAAATTTGTGAGTGAAACTGATTTCACCATGTACAAGCAAATTTAGTCTTGCCTCAGTGCAGGGTGCTGGACTTGACTTCTCAAGGTCCCTTCTAGCCCTGCATTTTTATGATGCTATGAAAAAGTATTATTTATTCTAATGAAAATTTTGTGCAATTGCTGTTAAGAGTTAATGTTCAAAATCTAAAATAAGAGTGATGGGTTGAATAATCATGTTAACAATAAAACATGATTGGTTTATTTCTTTAACTGTAGCAGGTAGAATACTTTGTGTTATAGATAACATGATGACGGGGAATGTTTATGTGCTGTTTCACAGTTTAGTTAAATTATTGGTAGGTGCTATTGCATCAAATAATGTTCTGAGTCTAAGGTCCAGTTACACAAACTTCTGAATTCCCTCCACTTTCACTGATTTCAATGGGAGTTGATAGCTCGGATAAAGCCTATTTAGTTTAATTAGTAGTGAAATGCAAGATTAAGTATGGCTACGTCTAGACTACAGGCTTCTTACAGAAGAAGCTTTTTTCGAAAGAGATCTTCCAAAAAATCTTCTTCCGAAAGAGAGCATCCATACTGCAAAAGTGCATCGAAAAAGTGATCTGCTTTTCGAAAGAGAGCATCCAGACTGAATGGACACTCTCTCACATGTAAGTTCTGATTGCAATGGACGGAATGGCCACCAGGGCACCTGTGCTTTTTTCCTTTTTCCTCTTCTTCTGAAAGAACTCCCTCTTCCCCATCCACACATGCCTTTTTGCAAAAGAGCTCTTTCGCAAAAAGGCTTCTACCTCATAGAATGAGGATTACCAATGCCGGGAAAAATACTCTGTTCTTTCAATTTTCTTGCAGAAGAATGCAATTGCAGTGTGGATGTTTCTCAAGTTTTGTCAAAAAAACAGCCGTTTTTCTGACAAAACTCTGTAGTGTAGACATACCCTGGCTTTTTGTTGTTTTAAACTGCTTTTATTTTCTCTAGCGCTTTGTTCCAATTATTAAAAAACCCTACATTTTTCTCCAAGAAAGTTATAGGTCACTAACACTAGTCACAAGTTCCTGAAATGAGGAAATTCTGGTGCCTAAAACCCTGATAGACTTGTAGGGTGTAAAATCCCAGGGCGGGGGAGTATACCTCAGTTTTGAGCTAAGTGTGGGGAGAGCAGTGAGATTCCACCCTGAGATAGGTACAGACAAGGGACCAGAGAGACCAGAAAGGAGGCAGGTGTGTCACTCGCCATAAAACAAGAGTAATCAATGATCTGGAAGGGGCTCAGCACCATTTGAGATCAGGCCTATTCTTCAGACATTCATTAGTCATTTTTTGCACTATTTGATCAGTTCCATTGCAAACATTCTAGTAAGATAGTAACCAGGCTTGAGATAATAAAAAAGAGACCTATAAATTGCCTCAGTGCAGTAGAATCCCCTTGATCAACAGTATTAAATGATAATTGAGAACAGAAAGCTGTAAAAGAACATCAGATTGAACTGGGATACCATTGTTAGTCATCACCAGGGACATTGTTGTACTGGTTCCATCATAAAATTAAGATACACTTAAAAAACAACAGATGGTCTGGTAGCACTTTATAGACTAACAAAACATGTAGATGGTATCATGAGCTTTCCTGGGCACAGCCCACTTCTTCAGATGACCAGAGTTTTTTATCAGAAGGTCATCTGAAGAAGAGGGCTGTGCTCACGAAAGCTCACGCCATCTACATGTTTTGTTAGTCTATATAGTGCTACCAGACCATTTGTTGTTTTTTTAAGTTTATCCTGTACAGACTAATTCAGCTACCCTCTGAAGCTTCATAAAATTAAGGTTAGGGCATCCTGAAGACGGGGTATGTGGTTCTGCAGCTGCACAGAAACGTTGTTTTGAAGTACTTTTTGATAGCACAATGTTGGATAGTATTGGTTAATTATTTGACAACAGCTTTTCCATTAGAAGAATGTAGCTGGTTTACACTGTTTCAGCATTAAATCATACACATATTCATAAAAATATCAAATCAATCTAAAGTGTCATTCATAACATTTCCTTTAGAGTAAAAATCTTCTTGGATGCTATATTTCACTTCTAGTGGGATTGGTTTGAAAGTTATGTTTATTGTTTAATACATTGACCGTTACAAGCAGATTTAAAGATTGATTGAAAGTTTTCCATTCTTACCACATATATTGTGAGATTCATCTGAACCATCTGGGCAGTTTGGTACTCCATCACAGTATAGGTCTTTACATATGCAGTTTATGGCATCAGCACAAGATTCCTCAGAAGATAAACACTTCACTGAAATAACTGAAAAAAAGGGGAGGAAAAGGATTAATAAAAGAAATGTACATTACAAAGGAGAGGTGACTTGTGTTTGGAACTCCAGCACAACCCTGGTTACACATCAGGGGTGTGTGTAGGTTGTATGTCTAAATTGTTTGCCGTATTTTTACATGCTCTGAGTAAAAAAAAAAAAAAAAAAAGCTGAACAAACACAACAGAAAGGTGAACAACATTGGTACAAAAGGGTAAAGGGTAAATATGTTCAGAACTGAACATTCATTAAGCTCAAAACTAGGACTCATGGAAATTTTTGGCGTCTTTTTTTACAAAATGAAAAAAAGATCATTTTATTTAATTCAATTGGAAATTCATTTTTTCTATCTTCACTAATGGAATAAAAATAAAATTTTAAATTCCCACGTTTTGACCAGCATTACTAAAAAAACCTTTTTCAGGTGAAGTTTTAGAAATATTATAAATCTCTGAAGGGAAAAAATCTATTTCTGTGCAACTTTCTGGCCAGATTCTGCAATCAGGCCCTTAAATCTCTGTAGCATCACATTAACAGGAGTGCCCAAGGGTGTAAGAGTGTCTCACATGGATCTAATTGCTTGATAGGACCAAAGAGTGCAGTCCACTCCACATTTAAGTGAATAAGAGTTCTGCAAATGGAATGGAATGCAACCATAAGACATTAACCATTTTGAATAAGCATCATAGAAGAACATACCTCATGGGATGAAGATGGGGAGAAGGGAAACCACTCAGTTCTACCTACATTTTCTTTTGCTTTCGTTAGTAAATACACATGAGTGAAGGTAGATAATCTGACTTAAGAAAAAAAGCAGCAAAACATAAGGTTGACCACACTGGATGAAACATGTGGTCCCTGCAGTTCAGTATCTTGTCTTTTGACAACGACTGGTGCCAGATGCTTCAGAGGGAATCAACAGAACAGGACACTTATGGAGTGATCCACCCTGTCATCCAGAGCCATCTTCTGGGAATCACAGGTTTAGGGACACTATGGCTATGTGTACGCAGCACCGTTATTTTGGAGTAAGTGACGTTATGTTGAAATATCAAAGTGCGCGTCTACAAACAAGCAGTTATTTTGACATAATGTTGAAATAATGTCCAGCTGGAGGACTTCTTACTCTGACTCCAGTGACCCTCATTTTATGAGGAGTATGGGAAGTTGGAGGAAGAGTGCTCCATTTTGAAATAAGTGCTGTGTAGACATGCCCAAATTTGAAATACGCTATTTCAACTTAAGCTCTGCAATTCAGTTGAGTAGCTAATTTCGAATTTAGCCCTGCTGTGAAAACGTGCCTTGTGAGCAGTGGGTTGCATCCTTGACTATTTTGAGCTAATGACCATCCATAGGTCTGTCTATGAAATTTCCTAATTCTTTTTTAGAACCTATTTATACTTTTGGCCTTCACAGCATCTGGCAATGAGTACCACAATTTGACTGTACATTGTGTGACACTCTTCTTTATCTTTGTTTTAAACCCATGCCTATTCATTTCTTTGGGTGATCCCTGGCAATTTTGTTTTTTGAAGAGGTAAATAACACTTCCATATTCACAGTCTCCACAGTTTCATGATTTTGTAGACATCTTTCATATTCCCTCATCTCTTTTCTAAAATGAATGGCGTACACACATGCATATGTATACTTAAGATGGGGTGACCAGAACTGCACACAGCATTTCAGGTATGGGAATACTATGTATTTATTTAGTGGCATTATGATATTTTCTGTTTTATTATCTATCCCTTTCCTAAGGATTCTTAGTACTCTGTTAGCTTTTTTGACTTCTGCTATATACTGAGCAGAGGTTTTCACAGAAGTATTTATGATGACTCCAAGGTCTCTTTCTTGAGAGGCAGCAGCTAACTCAAGCCTACCATTTTGTATGTACAGTTGACATTTTTTCCAGTGTGCATTAATTTGCATTTATCAACACTGAATGCCAATCAGCTGGGAGGTATTTGAATCTCCCTTGATTGGCCACTCAAATGTTCATCTTAGAGGGGATACTGTTCACAGTTGATCCCCTTTTCCAGATCATTTATGACCATGTCAAACAGCCTGGATTCCTCAGGGGACCTGGCTATTAACTTCTCTTTGCTGTGAAAACTAACCATTTATTCTGACTCTTTGTTTCCTATCTCTTAGCTAGTTACTGATCCATAACAGAATCTTCCCTATAACCCCCATGGATGCTTACTTTGCCTGACAGCTTTTGGTGAGGGACTTTGTCAAAAGCTTTCTGAAAGTCCAAGCACACTATTATATGGGATCACCATTGTGTGCATGCTTGTTGACACCCTCAAAGAATTGGATTGGCAAGGCATGTTTTTGCTTTCCAAACTGTTGCCTTTTTCCCAACATATCATTGTCATGCTTGTGTCTGGTAATTCTGTTCTATGCTGTAGTTTCAACCAGTTTGCCAGTCCTTACCAGCCTGTAATTCCTAGGATTGCCACTGGAGCATTTATTTGTTATTTGTTTGTTATATTACCCTGCTCCAGTCCTTCGCTATGCAGACTAATTTAAGCAATAAGTTATATATCACATGTAGTAGTTCTGCAGTCCAGATTGGAGTTTCTTCAGAACTCTTGAATGAATACAATCTGACCTTGGTGACTTATTACTGTTTAAAGTATCAGTTTGTTTCAAGACCTCCTCCATGACACCTCAATCTGAGACAGTTCCTCAGATTTATTACCTAAAAAAAGAATAGGTCTTGTGTAGGAATCACCCTTCCATCCTCTGCAGTGAAGGCCAATTGCAAATAATTCATTTAACTTCTCTGTAACAGCCCTATAAATCAGATATTTGCAATACAAAGTAAAGATGTAAGAATGAAAAGCTGCCATTCTGTACTCAAGCAATAGGCCACAGTCTTCATAGCCTTTATAACATACCCTGTTTTGTGCAGAATGGAATTTTGGCCAGGATACAGCAAATATGTAACAAGAGTTTGGATTTTCCCCAGAACAACTACCAAGGATAAGCAGAAAAACCTCAAACATAACATTCAGTCCAATGCACAGCACCCTTCTCATTCTCCATTGAAGCATCAGCAAAGGTAATGACTACAGTCTGGTGAGATGCTTGAACCTAATGCATTCTAGACTCAGGCAATGACCACCAACAAAAGTACACCAAATACCCAGAGATACGTTTTGGGTGAAATTAATATGCAATAGAAAATCGTGTGTTTACAAAGGCTATCTTCAATTCCATGGTTATTCTTATCCAGAAAATCAAACTGCACTGCCATCTTCTGGACACAAGAAAACTGATATTTTGTATTAAAAACGCTTTTTCTTTTAATTTTAAGACTAAAGAACAAATTATCTCTAAATCACAATCCATAAAGAAGTATAAACCACTACATGTAAAACTTACAAATGCTTAGACACATCTGAAATGTGTTTATTTTTCACACTTTCCACTAATTAATGATTCTGGGAAATATTTACAAAGGTACAAATGACAGATATGTACTTAACTTCCCCTGAAAGATGATGGGAATTAAGCACCTAACATTTGAGCTCTTCCCCCTGGTCCACAATTTGCAAAAAATAGCTTTATTATTCCAACATGATATATTATAAATTTCCCTTGTGGTTAGGGCCTTTACAGTCAATGGGATCTCTGTGTGTGAAGTATTTGAAGGATTAGGCCCTGAATTGACACCAAAGTCTTCTGTGTAAAACATCACTGTTTTCACTGTATACATGTTACCAACCTGAAGTTGCTGAAGAATTGCTTGTAGTGAGTTGTTCTGAATCTACATAAACAAATAAAGCTCAAAATTAAAACATTAGAGAAGTATATTTCCTCTCTCTTAAAGTTCTTCCTACTATTGGAAAAGTATTAATTGTTTCTGTAAAGAATCCTGTATTTGCTACCCAGCATTTTTCTGAGTCAAGAAGTGCTACTGTCATGAGTCTCAAAACTCCAGATCCTGGAGTTAGGCGAGAAGCTCAATTTTGATTTTGTAAACAGGTATGTTACTGTTGCTCCTGCCTTTGTGGAAAATCTTGAAAATGATAAATTTAATGGGTCAAAAGACCATAACATAAATCCAAAAACATAAATAATCCAACATATATTATTTTTTTAAATGATCTCATTATATACGTGTGTGAGAAGAAAGAAGGAAAAAGAAAAGGTTCTTCCATTCTAATCTGTAAACATTCTAGTATGTAGTTTTATTTTATTGATGGTTCTCAAAAAATCTGAAAAGTTTTATTTCTGAACTTTGGTTATCAAAATCTTCCTTCTAACCTTCTTAACAATAGTCTATGTTCATAGAATCAAAGAAGAGTAGGGTCGGAGGAGACTTCAGGAGGTCATCCAACCCCAAATAAATCAACCCAACCAGGACTTTGTCAAGACAGTTCTTAAAAACCTCTAAGGATGGAGGTGACACTATGTTTTAAGTATGGACATCTTCTTCTTCTTTATGATTCCACAGATACTCCCAGCTCTTCCTGAATCATCTTCTTCTTCTCCCATAAACCTTTGGCTGCTGTACCCACAGAATGTCTTACACAAGCTGAATATCTGGCCTTAGATTTGTTAGCATGCCTTATTTGTGCACACAAGCTAACTTTCATTTACAAGAAGCACTGACCTGTTGATGTTAGAGGTGGGCTTGTAGTCAGCGTTCCAGGAGCTGTTGTAACAAAATGAAGTGAAGTGTAAACTATTTGTGTAAATTACTTTGGAGTTTTACATTAATGTAGGAATATCTCAGATAAGTATGAGATTGCTTTTGACATCATGTTCCTCTGAGCCATTTGAGTTTTCCAGTGCCCTCTTGCTGACTCACTATGCCTCTTGCAGCTTTTCCTCCCAATCTGTGAGCTCACCAAGGATTCCAATTCCACATTAGGCCCTTTCCCATCTCCCTCTCTCTATCTCAAGCACACAAGCTCCTCAATCCCTATTCTTTCTCCAGAAGGACTTTGTAGAGAAAGCATGCCTTTATCTTTGACTGTCGAAGGGGACATATAATTTCCAGTAGCAATCTTGAGTCACTTGTCACCATTTATATCACAGAACTCCTTGAGGTCCCTTGGTCTCATTAGACAATACTTAGAAGTTAGACCAGTTAAATGAGCTGAAATTAAAATGTGGTGTGGCAGCAAGTTTTCAAATTACTTTCTATCACTATAGAAGCTGTGGAACTAAGGGCAAATCACTTCATCTCTGTGCCTGAATTTCCTCATCTGTAAAATGGAGATGATGAGACTTTTCCTGGCACGGTATGTTAAAATTCAGAATATTAAAGGACGTATCTAGACTACGCTAGACTTTTGAAAGAGGATATGCAAACTCCATGGGAATTTGCATATCTTCTTTTGAGCTCACTTTTGAAAGCAGCACTTTCGAAAGTGAAAGTAATTAAGACGCGGTTTTGTCGGCGAACCCTCCCGTTTGTCGACAAGTCAATTTTCCTTAAAAAATGAGATTTATGTGGCTTGTTGACAAACGGGAGGGTTCGCCGACAAAACTGCATCTTAGTTACTTTCACTTTCAAAAGTGCGCTCGAAAGAAGATATTCAAATTCCCACAGAATTTGCATATCTTCTTTCGAAAGTCTAACATTGTCTAGATACGCCCAAAGTGTTATATACAATTGTTATTCTAATTATTAATTGGATGCTCAATTCTCAATATCACATTGTTGCAGGAATCCTGGAGGAATAACAGTTGATGCATTATTTTAAATCAGACTTGTTAATGTCTCACTGCAAGAAAAATTTGGCGACTCCACAGTTCACAAGTAGATATATCACCTTTTAAATTAACAAAATTCTACAGAATTTCTGGGATATAATGGGCCATCATTTCCCACAATTATGTGCTGCTGCATAGAAGAACAACTTATAGATGGAACAAATAGACAAGATGAATAATGATGAATGATGTGCTGTGCCTTGAGAATATAGAGATGAAGAGACTACACACCAGATGTCTCTCTCCCCTTATGAAGGCATTCAGTAGCTACTTATTAGTGTTCCCAACCGAGGTTAAAATGTCAGCTAATTAATTTCCACTTCAAAGGATTCAAATATTTTTTATCCTCTTTCTCATTGAGACCCTTTTCCAAACATATTGAAGTCAATGGAAAGATTCCCTCTGACTTCACTTGGTTTTGGATCAGGTCTTGATAAATTATCATTGCTCATACAGCTCTTTCCTCTGGATCCCACCATCATTTTTTAACTATATATAAGGTTTAGCATCACTTTGTCTATTTACTGACCATTCAGAGTTTCTCCTTTCTAGTTAAATCCAGCTGAATCTTCAGAGCTGTTTCAGTTCTGTTTTTAGTGTTTGTTTTCCCATAGATGAGATCCCACTTTCAGCAATGAACAAGATAAATCACCTCCCTTTCCTTTCACTGGGGCTACGTCTAGACTGCATCCCACTGTCGACAGAAAGATGCAAATCAAGCACATCGAAATTGATAATGAAGCAGAGATTTAAATATCCTGTGCTTCATTAGCATAAACATGGCCACCGCTTTTTTTCTAAACGGAGTTTTTTCAGAAAAAAAGGCAGTCTAGATGCAGCTCTGTCGAAAATAAACCCTTTTTCGACAGATCCTATATTCCTAAAAAAATGAGGACAGAGAGGTGTAGTCTAGACACACCCTGTGTATGAATATGAACCTCTCAATACACCTGGTCAGAATGTTTGGTAAAAGAATTGCATTTATTTTGGAAATAACATTGTTGAGCCCGAATTACATTATCTAGAAGGACATTGGTGGCCATGAAAAATGGTAGACACCTTAAATAAAGGATTAGTATTATGGATTTCTCTGGGAGTGCACTATTCTTTTATCCTCCTATTTATTTTTTTTAAAGCATATATCTCAAGCTGACATTCTGCTGTGAAAATGTTTGTACATGGCTCTCACTGTGGTTTGTGAATGCTACTTCTAGGTTGGCTAAAGGAAATAATTTGTAAGCTGCTCAAAGGTTATTGGTGTCAAAAGATATTTAGGTACCTATCTCCTTTAGGGATCTGGGCCTTCTTCTGATTATGTAGCCTCCATTGTGCCACATGTAGGAGGCTGCCACCACCTGCCCCTGGATGCCTGGGCCATGCCAGCCCTACCTGCACCCTGCCTCTTTCCTTCCCTCATATGCCCCTTTCCCAAGGCCCTCACTACCCACCACTGCCTGGTGAGTTTCTCATTGCTCCTCTCCTCCACTCCACCCCAGAAGTCCCTACCATTTACTGCACCCCCTATTTTCCATCCCCTGCCCCTGAAAGCCTCCCACTAACCTGAACCCTTTCTCTCCTCCACTCCTTCCCTATGAGACAAACCTCACTATTTGCTGTGTCCTCCACAAGACCACCCCCACCCACTGTTCTTCTGGTCCCTCCTCACTTATGGAGTGGGGTGGAAAAGAGGGATGCATGGAGTAGCAGGCAGAGGAGAAGATAAATGCAGTGAGTAGTGGAAGGGGGCAGGGAAAAGAGGAAAAAAGAAGAGATATATCAAATGGAAGCACAGGGCGGGGGAAGGGGAGGGCCTGAAGTAAAATGGGGGTGGAGTATGTGGAGGGCCATAGGTGGAACTTGGAGGGACTCAGAGGTAGCCTCCTGTAGGGAAAGATTCATCTGTCACAGTGTTATCTAGTAAGCACATCTCCTGTAATGGAAATTTCATGGATGGACCAATATGCCTTCACATATTCTGCTGCAGAATTGACTGCCAAAGTCTGCAATTAACTTATATGCCAGGTTTTAAAACAAGGACATAATTTTCATAGTTACCTGTGACTTCTATGCTGTTCACATCAATGTTAATAGTCTGCAAAAGGCTAGTTTTGTTTGCTTCAATACCTAAAACCAGTTCATTCTTTGCTTTCTCGTTAGATACCCACTGTGCAAAGTTTAGGCTGAATACTACAATAATGCTGCCATTTCTGCCAAACAAAAACATCACACACACACATAAAAGTTAATCACACAAAATGCCAAGTGAATAAAATAGCAGACACATTTTTAAAAATCAAGATTAGATTTTTTTTCTAAATGATATACTGTAGTTCAAACAAGAATTATTTTGGTGATTTTCTGTTGCCTGTGTTTTCATAGGAGATCAGGCTAAATTATAACAGTGGTCCCTTCTGGCTTGAAAATATATACATCTAAAGAGGACCTCATTCTAATCATAGCCTCCATCCAGCACACTCAGACTGACAGGGTATGGGCAACTAGAGACTTGGCGAAGGGGTGAATTTATAAATTACTAAACATCCTAGAAACTTAAGGCCTGACTGTCCTTTCACTTACATCAGTGTAAATCAAAGCCAACTCCATTTATGCCAAAGGAGTCGATGGTGTGACACTGGTGTAAATGAAAGAAGAATCAGGACCTTGTGTTTAGCTAAAATCATAGGGTATATCTACACTACAGAGAAGATCGAAGCTACTGCTGTTGATCTTCTAAGGTTCAAATTAGCAGGTCTCGTGAACACACGCTAATTCGAACTGAGAGGGGTACTCTGGTCGATGCTGGTCCATGAGAAGGAAGGGAAGTTGAAGAGATAGTATTCTCCCTTCTACTTCCTGCAGTGTAGATAGAGCCAAAAGTCGAGTTAAGGTATTTTGACTTCAGTTATGCAATGTTCTGCACCACCTGTGTCTTTCTGGTGCAGAGAATGGGCTTTAAATATCTTGCTGGTATGCAATAGCATAACGTACTGCTGTACTCACAGTAGTATCTCTTCCCCAGGTGAGTGCTCTAATCATCAAGGGTGCATCTACACAGCAGGGCTTAAATTGAAATAAGATACACAAATTTAGCTACATCAATTGTGTAGCTTATTTCAAAATAGCTTATTTCGAAATTGGGAGCATCTACACAACACTTATTTTGAAATAGAGCACTCTTCCTCCGACTCCCCTTACTCCTCGTACAATGAGCGTTACAGGAGTTGGACTCAGAAGTCCTCCAACTTGACAGTATTTCGACATTATTTTGAAATAACTCCCTGCTGTGTAGATGCGGCCTAAGTTATTTTGAAATAACGCTGTGAAGACGTACCCCTAGGTGCAGAGTTGCTCACTCTCTCTTTGGCCCAATGAACATTTCATTCTTGAATACAAAAAGGCACAGCTTAAACAGGCAAAACTGAGGGGATAACGAGAAGGTTAAGGTATTCACTGGTGATAGAAGAGACCTGGTTCCTGCTCCAGAGTTGGGAAGTGAACCCAGATTTCTCACATTCCAGGTAAGTGCCCTGGGTATAAAGAAGGATGATACCCCATAACCCCCACTGGTTTGTGAATGAACTTAAGCTCCTTACATGTCCTTTGCTTTTATTAAGGAACATTTAAAGTTGTCTGGAACTGAAAAAAGAAACCCTATTTAGCTTAACCTGCAACAATATTTTCTGACTTTTGTTTTGATTCACCAAAAATTGCCCCAAAATTCAGTTTTGAGTCAGCCCCAAAGCATACACAGTCCTGATTTTTCAGAACTGCTATCAGATTGAAAGATATTTTCCCAGCTCTACTAGTAAGGTCTATATTTATAGCAAAATCTGGGTTGATTGAATGTTTAATTTTGCTTACTGAAGAAAAGGGACATTTTCTCTCCCTTGCTGAAAAACAGCAGTGACCATCCTTATTGCAAAGTATTTGTGCTAGCGGACTGCCACTGATTCAACAGCGCTCTTTGATATGAGGTGATTAATCCTATCACTGCAGTGAGCACAGTTTGCAATATATCAAAAGACTAATTTCTTAAATGATTCTGATAACCTCTAGGCCATGCTGAGTAAACAAAATCTTTTATTGCTATCTTTCTGACTCAGCTGAGTTCCAAGGGTGAAACAATAAACAGATTGCCCAAAAGGGTAAACACTTTTTTTTATGAAAAGAGTGCACTAGAAAATGATTGCTGAATGAAAGTAATATTTTAAGTATTTTCACAGTGGACAGGAATAGAGATTATTCCAAAGAAATAGGGGCCTAATACAAAGTCCTTTGAAGTCAATGGAAAGGCTCCCTGTGATTCCACAGAAGTTTAGCTCCTGCTTTAGCTGGAGAAAACTAAGAGAAAAAGGCTAGAGATCACAAGTGAACAAGAATGGATGGGGAGTGGGGGAGGTGAAGGGGGAGCGGAGAAGGGGGAGGAGGCGGGAGGTGAAGGGGAAGCCTCAACTTCGGGAAAATCATAGTGTAAATCTACACTGTTGACAGGGATGTGATTTCTGGCTTGGGTAAATGTACCTGTATTATCTTTGACTGATCCAGAATGTGAAAAATATTTTTGGGCTCACAGTGAGTGACCTAAAAAATAATCCTGCTTGATCCCTTTGAGTATGTGCTTGAGTGTTTAGCACAAGCCACTGCCCATGTCGTGGCAGCCATATATTCACAGCAACATCACAAGATTAATCAGAGCTGGGTGAATATGCCTGTCTAACCTGGAAATTGTTCCCCAGTTGCAGGGTAGATCAGATCTAAGATGCATCTCCTCCTGCATGTTGTTAAGTGAAAAAGCACTTTACAAATAAAAGCAAACAGCTCTTTATAAATATATGACCACCCCTACACTTTTAAATACACATCAATAGCAATTTTCTCTTCTCCCCTCCCATTTTAGTCTCTTACAGTTGTATTAAAAGGAATGAAAAGGCAGCATTGGGTTTCTCTGTCTCTTCTCTTTTCTCTTCTGAAAGCTCCATTCTCTGCAGTCATTTATGCCAATACAGAATGGATTTACAATGCTACTAGATCAGAAAAACAGTGTTTTACACCCTCTTTGCAATGGAGTCATAGAGAATCAGATGCTTTATTTATTTATTTATTTATTTTGAATGATTTTGTGCAGGAAAGCATTGTTAGTAATTAAATGCTCCTCTGTCTCATACAACCCCTGAATGTATGGTACCCCCACAAATATTGCACAAATATTTCTGCTTCCATCATACTGAGGTCTCCTGCCCTTTGGTACAAGTTAACATTGCCTGATGACCTGATTAAGACAAGTTCAAAAAAGCTTCTCAATGTTGTTTAGTGAATAGAGATGGTCCAGAGCATATGCTCTGTTGTGTCAAGGCTTTATTAAAACATGAACAGATGGGTCTGAACTTGAGTTTGGTTAGGCTTGTGGCATGAGGGGTATTGGAAAATAAAACTAACCATTCTATAGTGAAACAGAATATACTCTACATGCTTTATATTGTACTAAATACACTAGATATGGATCTGTCTGCACTATAACAATAGCCTAATCTCTACCACCAAGAAGAGCTGATCCTAAAATGTTGTACATTTATGTAGCAGAGCTATTGCTGCTAGGTCAGTTTAAACCAGCTAAGGATCTGTCCCTCAGTCTTGAACCTGTCTCTGGCTCTCTCAGGCTCCAGAGTCTGGGAGCACTGTGGATGAAGCATACTCAGTAGAGCTTGGGAAAAAAAGACATATTTCTTTGAAATTTTTTCAGATTTGTAAAATTATTTTTCATTCAAATTTAGACATTTTCTGGCCTTAGAAGAGAAGCACTGTATATTGCTTGGGGCCAGGGAGCTCTGCTGGGGCCAGAACGCCCCGCTATGTTGTCCATTTTCCTCCTTCTTCCCCCACTCTGGGCTCCTGGCTGAGTCCCAGGGCCCTTTATGGCACTCCTATCCTGCCACCAGTCGTCCCTCTTCCTGGGCTCTGTGGTCCAGGAACATATGGCCAAGGCTTGGCATAGCATTAATTGGTTCTGAGAAGCAGCTGTATCCAGAGGGACATAACTATACTGTGCTTTCTGCAGTAGTGTTCATCAAAGGGAAGGAGAGAAATGGAAGGTCCCAATAGACCACTTGTGAGACAGAATCATTGTTGATATTTATAATCTAATGAGGATTTTTAAATTTTAAAATTATGAACTACAGTATATACCCACTTGAATTGCAAAACTTCAGAGTTCTTATATTCATTCTTCAGCTGACTTGCTTGATAGATTTCAGTTACCTGTAGAAAAATATATATAAAAAAATTCTGAACAGTGGTTAGAAATATACACAATTGTACCTAACAGTTGTGATTTCAACACTGCTTCCCCCCTCAGATCTAGGCTTGGGAAGTCCACAGGTTTCTGTGATGCTTGGCCAATATACATGTAAATATTTTGAGTTTTGATTGAACTCAGAAACAATAACCTCTGTCACAGATGAAAAGGAAAAAAAGGCACCAATAACAGAGCTGGCCAAAGCTTGGGATTTCCAGTTTGTGGGAAATGTTGATATTTTGAAATTTGGTTTAATTCTGATTGAGAACAAAACCAAGTTTTTTTCTAAACTTCCTGCACATTGAAGGTCCAACACGACCATAGGTGGTTTTTATGTCAAAATGAAATATGTTGCTAGAAGTGACTGAATATGATATTGTCAGTTTCATTGCTACTATTCAAGTAGCAGTGGTTAAATGGACAAGAATCATGCCAGTTGGCATTGAGGAGAGGGACTAAGGGATCCCAGTGTTCTGGGCCAGCTGTATTCCCTGTCCGATTTCTGATGGAACCAGCTTGGGTTTGATGAATCTGCAGGAAATTCCCAACCTGTTATAACTGATATTGGGTGAATTTTGGAAATGAATACAGTTAATGATGTGTTATCTCCTCTTGTATTAACCATACATGTGTAGACTCTTACCAATTGCTGAATATCGAAGGCAAGGGCCTTGAAGTCAGCTGATGAGTTGTCTTGCAAACCAGGGCTGAATGATGCTCCTGACAGTATTTTAAATGTTCCTGTGGCTGCATGACTATTTTCATGTACTTCAGTTGGATTAGTTAAAGAAAAACAAAAGAGCGGAAATATTGATTTATGTAGTAATGTAAGCAACAGTTTGCATTTGACTTTCCCAGTAAAGGACATAATACAAAAATTGCTACTCTCATTTCACATTCTATTCAGAACTTTTCTTTGCATTGCCCTGGTTTCAAAAGAAAGTCAGATTCTTTTCAGCTGCTTAAAGAACACTATTTCACAATGCTACCATGTTTAAATCCATACTTTTTTCCCAATCATCCTATTACTTTCAATTATATCTTCAGTTCAGAGCTTTCCAGAACCACTATATTACCGCTGAAAGAGGCAATGACCTGTCAGCTTCCTCCAGTTAGAGCAACTGACAGATACTAGGGAAGCATGGTGGGAAATGAGCTGTTAAAAGTTTGTCAGTTCTTGGACTACAAGCATCAAGACCTCACACTGTTGCCTTTCTACAATTAAAAACTCTGAATTTCTAAATGCACATACAGCCTGTTGAGAGGCATTTTTGAAAATACTGATTTCACTGAAGTAATTATTATAGTCTTTTCTACTAGAATGTATATGCTTGTGTGGGTGAGCTTAAAAAAAGTTCAAACAGGAACTAATTCAGTGAAAATCCTATAGCCTATGGTATGATGAATATCAGATTAGAAGATCGTAGTGGTCCTTTGTGGTCTTATAATCTATGAAGAAAATTATATGAAAGTAGGTAACAAGGGCTGGATCCAGAAAAGGGCATAGACACCTCACTGGCACTATACACCCTAAGTCCAATGTTTAGGTACCACTGAGGTCGTCAAACCTTCTGTCTAGCTGCTGCCTAACTGTGTAGGCATCTAAAGTCTCTAGAGCAGCTAAATTTTAGCTAAGTGCCTAAAAATCTGCTGGTGAGCATGCACACAGATGCTTATCTGACATGTAAGTCCTAGCAGGATCTTCAGACTAGATGTTTCCCCACCTATCTCATCTGCAATGCAATCTGGTGCAGGTTGTACCCCCCTTAACTGGGACTCCCTGGTCTGGCAACATTCATGGTCCAGCAAGAGGGAGGTCTGGCGGAGAGGCAAGAGCACCATAAGGGGAACCAGTGACTCAGCCGGGAGCCCAGAGTGGTGCGGGGAAAGGGAGGATGGTCGGTATAGTGGAGAGTTCTGGCCACAGCGGAGCTCCCTGGCCCCAGCGGCTCGGGGCTCTAGCTTGGACATGACCATGGACCTTAGCCCCAGCCAGGGAGCTCTGATCACAGTGGCAGCCAGGGAGCTCTTCATTCCTCATTCGGGACCAAACAGGTCCCGAGGGTGCTGGACCAGTGAGGTCCAACCTGTAATACCAAAAAAATGTTCACGGCCATATGCCGCTTATAAAGATTTTGCAAAAAAGTATTTTCAAAAGAAACACAAACGTTAAATTGACTTATTTCTATATTTTCTCTTAGAAAACTCATTGAAATCCCTGTGACATTTTTTTATTTCAGTGAAACTACATTTTCCTATGGAAAACTTATAAAAATAAACTAACACTGATGGTGACTGTAATCTACTTTGACTATTAAGGACTTGATTATGCAAAATGCTGAGTACCTCCTACTACCAGTTGAGTGCCTTCACATCTGACTATCCCCAGTGTTGGGCAATAAAGGCACCATGCAGGATGGCCCTGGAAATCAAAATGATCTCATAAATGACTACTACTATTTGTCTCTGAAAAAATGTGATCCCAAGTGGTGGCAAGTACTTGCAAGATGCATGGAAGTCAATGGGTGCTCAGTACTACACAGGATCAAGCCAGAAGCTTGTGATATGGTATTCCAAGTAAAGACATTTACAAAAACAATGCAGCCTACTTTAATTGAAAAACAAACATAAAACAAGCAGAATAGCTTTTAATTTTTCTCTTGACAGATCTGATCAAACATCATTATCTTTATTATTTAAAGTCCAGGGTCCTGACCCAAATCCCACTGAAGTCAATAAGAGTCTTTTCATCAACCTCAGTGAACTTTGGATCAGGCTTGAAATGCTTCAGTTTTTATGTATCTCGTTTGTTCTGATTGTCAGTGGGAAAAATAGTAATGCATCTTTTTAAAGCAGCAGTGGTAACAGCAGAGCATAAAAAGTAAAAAATAATTACAGTGGCAACAGTTGGCTTCTAAGTCTGAACAATTACCAGATAGCTCCTTTAAAGGTTAGATCTTGACTACTTACCTTGTTGTGACTCCTTGATTAGTAGCCATGAAAGTGTAATTAATCCAGCACAAACACACATAAAAATTACAAGCAGAGCAGCAAGCCAGATTTCAAAGTCATTAAGAGGGCTACCTCTCTTAGACAATGATTTTTTCAGATTCATTCCCAGTTAGGAAGTTTATATCAATTAAGAATTGTCACAGGAAACATAGAGAGCAGCGATCCATGTGAACAGATATTTATAGGAAAAATCTGTAAATTAATTGCACCATTAATCTTCATTTACATTCAGTCAGTATGATGTAGTTTTTATATCATTCCTGAATGGTTACGTCAATGTGCAGTCTATGCTGGTATAAACAGAACACAAGACATTCATTACAGAAGATGATAATATCTCAGATAAAAAAATACATATGCAAACAAATACCCAAAGTTGTAAATGTTAATCATCAGCTCTGTGCAATCACCTGTCATATGCCAATTTTAATTTGAAAAAAAAAAGGTTAAAAATACAGTTTATTGCAGCTTAATTTACTATTTTAGGGAATAAGTACCCAGAAATAAAACTGAACTTACCATTGCATCAGTAAGAAATAAACCAAAGTAGCAGGTTGCTCTGAGCAGTGGCAGTTGCTTGAAGGGCCCAATCCTGTTTCTGATTGAGTTTCCCTAACTTCTCCTGAAATGAATACGAGTGAAGCGTGTTTTGCACCTCATTGCAGACACTCATTGTCTCATGAGTTTTAAGCTTTTCAATTTTTTTATGTTTATTCTAAATATTCTTTTTGCTGGACACTTTTATTAATTTGTTGCACACATAAATATTTCTGATAATTTTGTCTAGGGTAATATAAATTGCTCAAAAGTACTCCTGTAGTGTGCGTGAAGGCATCTAACAATCACACTAATTTTGTTAGGACATTAACCCTTTAAAATAGCAAGGGTATAATGATCATTTAAAACTGGATTACTAAATTACTAAAAGTTGTGTGAGCATCTAATGTTTTTTTCTAATCAGTGGTCAAATTAAAAAAGAAATACTTTGTATTGAGATGTTTTAAGGTGTACAAAGTACCCATTATAAGGAATGTAGAGTCCAAAGGAAGTGCTAGAACAGAGGTGGCAATAAGCAACCCAAGGTACAGATGAAGTTCACTAGTATTAGCCTCAGGCGGGCTGCCAGATGCTTTATTTACCTGTGTGTCTTCAGGTACAGCCACTCACAGCTCCCACTGTCTGTATAGACCAAGTGTAATGTCTGGACTATTCATATCTGAAATGGAGAAAAAGCAACACAGCTGTGGGAGCATGTACAAAAGCTTATCTTCATATGATTGTACTGTTTCCCACTTTTATCAAGAATGAGTTGTTGCAAAATAATCTACAATAAAATGTAGTTTCAATATAAAGTCAGGCAAGAGTCGCACTTTAAAACAATCCATTCTTTCACACTTTTCACGGTATATTATATAAAGTATTAAATTCCAGTAATTCTATGGAAACCGCTATTAAAATTTTCACATAAAAGAACTTAAGTCCAAGTTCTTAAAATATTTTATTATATTTATCTATTTAAATTTTCATATAGGGTCTAAGGTTTTTTGAATACCTAGTACCTTACACAGGTTGAACCTCCCCGGTGTGGCACCCTTGGGACCTGAGCGGTCCTGAACCAGGGAGTTTTCTGGACCAGGGGAAGTCAATGCTCCCTTGCTGGCTGCCCCACTCCCAGGCTCCCAAGGCTGGGGCTCCCGCTGGCTGCTGCCAGAGTTTCCTGGGTTCCAGCCAGGGTCGCCTAGGTGCTGCTGGGCCTGCTGCCACCGGGGGTTCCCCGGGTGCCCCTGCTTGGGCCACCCAGCCACCATCAGCCCTGCTGATGCTCCAGGGCTCCCTGGCCAAGGCTCCCATGCTGCCGCCTGGCCCTGCTGCCGCCGGAGTTCTGCATGGCCACCCCAGCCCCATTGCCACTGGGGATTACCTGGGTTCCCCAGCTGCAGCTCCCTGGTCACTTGGCTCCATTGACAAAGGTGTTCTTCAGCCCTGCCTGGCCTTGATAATGTCAAGGAGTTCCCTGACCAGAGCTCCCTGGCCTGTTGTCACTGGGGGGTTTACCGGGGATCCCTGGCAGGGGCTGCACAACCACCTCTGGCCCCACAGCTAGGGCTAGTCCTGTTCCCACCGGGGGTTCCTTACCCCAGGGCCACCTGGCCACCGCCTGGCCCCATTGCTACAGGAGGTTCCCCAGCTGGGAAAGGGGCTTCCCATTCACTGCCTGGTACTGCTGATGCTGGGGGTTCCCCAGCCAGATCTCCACAGCTGCCACCTGGCCCAGCCACAGCTGGCCCTTTAGTCCCGCAATATCCGTGCCAGACCAGAGAGTCCCAGATTTGGGAGGTTTAATCTGTGTCAAAAACAGAGTATTAGCTCAAATCTAGCCAAGAAGTATTATGTATTGTGTGGGAAAAAATACCTGAGCACTTTCTTTGTTCATCATCTGGCAACTCTTCCATCAAAGTTGTCAAGAGTTCTGCCTGCATAAAGTTTAAGTGAATGTTGAGGGAGGAGTTATGGGGGACTGCTATATAAATATTCACACCACTATCATTTTGCACATTTGAACAAGAATAAAGAATATCACGTGAAGACTTTTTTTGAATCGTTAATTTTGGATTGATGCCTACACAGTAAACTAGTGGCCTCATTATATGAGAAGTAGCAGAGACTATAATAATTTACAGCTCAGTTAATTTTGTCAAGCTATGTATATGTTTAGATTTACTTATGTTTGGACAAGGATAAAAACTTGCAAGTGCTCTCTCCAATTCTGATCATGATTAGTATAAAGGAACTAATTTCCTAAATATGTTATTTTCTATTCTGAAAACTAGGTAACGGTGGCAGTAATGAATACGCAATCTCCAAAGTCTAAGTCAATAATGAATGCAATGTCAGGTTTCATAAAAGTGCATTATTATTGTTGTTGTTGTTATTATTATTATTGTTACTACTACTACTACTATATTGTTTGTAACATAAAACATTGTGATAAGGACAAATTGAGAAAGAATAATAAGACAATCAATGCTTTATTTCTCAGTTTTAACCGAATACCTTCAAGACTTTGGAACAGACAGACATATTTTGACATAATATTTGCTTAGCAGTGGTATCATACAAATGAATAACTTCTTTGGTACATTGTCCACTCACGTTCACCCAACTAAGAAGCTTTTGAAGACACTCTCCCATTACATTACTACTGAGAAAGCACGTAAAAGAATCCCTCCAAGCATACATTTTGCAACACGAGACTTCACAATTAAAATAGTGAATTAAACCCTTTTGCCTGCCAATGGAATAGTGAGTGTTACAGCATCAGCTCTTTTCTCCATGAAATTTCCTTCATGATCTCAATCAAGTAAAGAGCCAAGTTAGAAAGCCCAGGGAAAGCTGAGTCAAACACATACATTAATCTTTTAACTGAAGTTGGACGAGCACAATCTCATTGTGACACTGGCAAAGGGGGTGCCTACATTTGCCAAGGCTTTAGGCCTCAGCCCAGCACTGGCAAATGTATGGATGGAAGCCAGTCTGTTTCACCTGCATGTAAGTATGATCAGCATGGGCATTGATTGTATAGCAGTGCGTTTAGTGATATTATTGTTTACTCGTAATGTCATCTATGGTCATTCAGAAACCAAAATTCTTGAGAATTTTCCTCTTCTCCCTTTGTATTTTGAATGATACTCCAAAAGTCAAAATGTTCTATTTTGAAAATGTGGCACTGCATCATTTCTAATCTTTTTTTCTCTTTGTAACAGAAATAATTAAGTGAAACCAACACAAATTAGCAATATGTTTCATAGACTCATAGACTCATAGACTTTAAGGTCAGAAGGGACCATTATGATCATCTAGTCTGACCCCCCGCACAATGCAGGCCGCATAATCTCACCCACCCACTCCTAGAATAATCCTCACCCCTATATCTCAGATATTGAAGCCCTCAAATAGTTTGAAGACCCCAAGATGCTGAGAATCCTCCAGCTGTGATCTGTACCCCATGCTACAGAGGAAGGCGAAAAACCTCCAGGGCCTCTGCCAATCTACCCTGGAGGAAAATTCCTTCCCGACCCCAAATATGGCGATCAGCTAAACCCTGAGCATGTGGGCAAGACTCCCCAGCCAGACACCCAGAAAGTTCTTTATAGTAACCCCTATCATCCCTCCATTGACCTATTTACCACTGATAATGACTAGTCAATTAGTTACCAAGACCATGTTATCTTGTCAAACCATCCCCTTCATAAACCCATCTAGTTTAATTTTGAAGCCAGGTAGATCTTTTGCCCCCACTACTTCCCTTGGAAGGCCATTCCAGAACCTCACTCCTCTAATGGTTAGAAACCTTCGTCTAATCTCAAGTCTAAACTTCCTACTAGCCAGCTTATATCCATTTGTTCTTGTGTCCACATTAGTATTAAACTTAAATAATTCCTCTCCCTCTCTAGTATTTATCCCTCTAATATATTTAAAGAGTGCAATCATATCCCCCCTCAGCCTTCTTTTGGTTAAGGTAAACAAGCCAAGCTCCCTGAGTCTCCTTTCATAAGACAGGTTCTCCATTCCTCGAATCATCCTAGTAGCCCTTCTTTGTACCTGTTCTAATTTGAATTCATCCTTCTTAAACATGGGAGACCAGAACTGCACACAGTATTCCAAATGAGGTCTCACCAATGCCTTGTATAATGGCACTAACACCTCCTTATCCCTACTGGAAATACCTCGCCTAATACATCCCAAGACCATATTAGCCTTTTTCACAGCCATGTCACAGTGGCGGCTCATAGTCATCCTATAATCAACCAGGACTCCGAGGTCCTTCTCCTCCTCCGTTACTTCCAACTGATGTGTCCCCAGCTCATAACTAAAATTCTTGTTATTAATGCCTAAATGCATAACCTTACACTTCTCACTGTTAAATTTCATCCTATTGCTATCACTCCAATTTACAAGGTCATCCAAATCTTTCTGTATGATATCCCGATCCTTTTCTGAATTAGCAATACCTCCCAACTTTGTGTCATCTGCAAATTTTATCAGGACACTTCCACTTTTGGTGCCAAGGTCAGCAATAAAAAGATTAAATAAAATTGGCCCCAAAACTGATCCCTGAGGAACTCCGCTAGTAACCTTCCTCCAACCTGACAGTTCCCCTTTCAATATGACCCGCTGTAGTCTCCCCTTTAACCAGTTGCTTATCCACCTCTCAACTTTCATATTAATCCCTATTTTTTCCAATTTAACCAATAATTCCCCATGTGGTACTGTATCAAATGCCTTACTAAAATCGAGGTAGATTAAATCCACTGCATTTCCTTTATCTAAAAAATCTGTTACTTTCTCAAAAAGAGAGATCAGATTGGTTTGGCACGATCTACCTTTTGTAAAACCATGTTGCAACTTATCCCAATTGCCATTAACCTCAATGTCTCTAACTACTTTCTCCTTCAAAATTTTTTCCAAGATCTTGCATGCTACAGATGTCAAACTAACAGGCCTATAGTTACCCGGGTCACTTTTTTTTCCTCTCTTAAAAATAGGAACTATATTAGCAATTCTCCAATCAAATGGTACAACCCCTAAGTTTAGAGATTTATTAAAAATTTTTGCTAATGGACCTGCAATTTCATGTGCCAGTTCCTTTAATATTCTTGGATGAAGATTATCTGGGCCCCCCGATTTACTCCCATTAAGCTGTTCAAGTTTGGCTTTTACCTCAGATATGGTAATATCTACCTCTATATCCTTAGTCCCATTTGTTATATTACCATTATCCCTAAGCTCTTCACTAGCCTCATTAAAGACTGAAGCAAAGTATTTGTTTAGATATTGGGCCATTCCTAAATTATCCTTAACCTCCACTCCATCCTTAGTAATTAGCGGTCCTACTTCTTTTTTTGTTTTTTTCCTATTTATATGGCTATAAAACCTTTTACTATTGGTTTTAATTCCCTTTGCAAGGTCCAACTCTACCTGCCTTTTAGCCTCTCTCACTTTGTCCCTACATGCTCTAACCTCAATAAGGTAACTTTCTTTACTTATCCCTCCCATCTTCCACTCCTTATATGCTTTCTGCTTTTTCTTAATCACCTTTCTAAGATGCCTGCTCATCCAGCTTGGTCTAACACACCTGCCTATAATTTTTTTCCCTTTTCTTGGGATACAGGCTTCTGACAGTTTCTGCAACTTTAACTTAAAATAATCCCAGGCCTCCTCCACCTCAAGATCCATAATTTCTTTAGACCAATCAACTTCCCTAACTAATTTCCTTAATTTATTAAAGTTAGCCCTTTTGAAATCAAAAACCCTAGTCTCAGATTTATTTTTGTTTATCCTTCCATTCAATTTGAACTGTATTAGCTCATGATCACTCGAGCCAAGATTATCCCCTACAACCATTTCATCTATGAGGTCCTCGCTACTCACCAAAACCAAATCTAAAATAGCATCCCCCCTTGTAGGTTCAGCAACTACTTGATGAAGGAATTCATCAGCTATCACATCTAGGAAAATCTGAGCCCTATTATTATTACTAGCACTTGTTCTCCAATCTATATCTGGAAAGTTGAAATCTCCCATGATTACGCAGTTTCCACGAGTATTTATTTCATTAAAAACATTAAAGAGGTCTCTATCCATATCCAAAGTGGATCCTGGTGGTCTATAACACACCCCAAGCACTATCCCAGGGGAGGATCTGATAGTTTTCTTCCCCAATGTGATTTTTGCCCAAACAGACTCTGTCTTCTCCATTCCATCACTTTTTATTTCTTTACAATCTACCTCATCTTTGATATACAATGCGACTCCACCACCTTTACCCTTATTTCTATCTTTCCTAAACAGCACATACCCTTCAATACCTGTACTCCAATCATGCCTAGTATTCCACCATGTTTCTGTTATTCCTATAATATCTGGTTTCACTTCCTGGACCATTAACTCTAGTTCCTCCATTTTGTTACCCAAGCTCCTCGCATTGGTGTACAAACATCTTAATTTTTGCTGTTTGGCCTCACTCACATTCTTTACCCAATTTGGCACGGACGTTGTACCTCCAATATGACCTGTTAGACTAGTATCCACCCTACCCTTCCTCATGTACATTCTCCTACCCCCAGCTATATCCTTTACTTCATTTGCCTCCCCCTCAGTGTTAAAATCTGGCGTAGAGATTACCTGAACATCTCCCAACCATCTCCCCCAAATTCCTAGTTTAAAGCTCTCTTTATCAGTTGAGCCAACCTCCATCCTAGAAGTCTATTTCCCTCCCTACTTAGATGAAGTCCATCCCGAGAGAACAGTCCTCTGTCCATAAATGCCTCCCAGTGGCCATACATCCCAAAGCCCTCCTTATAGCACCACTGCCTAAGCCAATTATTGATCATCATAATCCTGTCACATCTTAGTTGCCCTTCTCTAGGAACAGGCAGGATGCCACTAAAGATCACCTGAGCCTCAATTTCCTTGAGCATCCTCCCTAGCCTAACATAGTCGCCCTTAATTCGTTCCAGCGAAAATCTAGCCGTATCATTTGTTCCTACATGAAAGATGATCAACGGATTCCTTCCTGCTCCCTTAATAATACTCTTCAACCTCAGTTCCACATCCCGTATCTTAGCACCTGGCAAACAACACACCCTTCTATTCTCTGGATCAGCTCTGGTTACAGGCCTATCTATTCTTCTCAATAAGGAGTCCCCAATCACATAAACCTGCCTTTTCCTAGTGACAGTGTGATTGCCTGGTCTATCTCTAGCTTCCTCTAGCTGCAAGTCCTTGCCATTCCTGTCTTCCCTTGTAATCCTCTTTAACCCATCCTGTATCTTCCTAATACTGTGGAAGAGGCTTGTACTCATTATTGGTGCTGTTTCCATTAACTCTTCCCCTTTATCTATAGGGCTAGCCACTCTTCTCTTCTTCCTTACCCTTCCATCTTCATTATCTGCCTGTTGTACCCCTCCTTCATTCTCCAACTCCACATACCTATTCTTAAGCTCTATTTTTCCTTCACTAACCCATCTTTTCCTCTGCCTGGTTCTCTTAGTCACATGCTTCCACTGTCCATTTTCTTCACCCAGCAGTCCCCCCTCTAAGGGGCTTGATCCTGCTTCTTCTATCTGCATATCTAAACTTTCCCCTTTAGCCACGTCATGCCTTTGCTCCATCATCTGCTCAAACCCCCTTCTAAACTCAACCAAAGTTTCCACCTGCATCTCCAGTCCTCGGATCTTTTCCTCCATCAACTCTATCAGGCGGCACTTCATGCAAACAAAACTCCTTTCGGGTAACCCCTCCAGAATCATGTACATACCGCAGCTACCACATCCAATCATCCTCCTTGTGTTCTCTACTGCTTGGGTCATGGCACTACTGCCTCTGTTATATCTACTTTCTCTTCAAAATCCTATTAGTCCGGTGAACACAAAAACAAACCAAAACACCCCCTCCACAGCAAAAACAAACCCCAAACAAATCCCAATATCCAAACTCCCCTTATAAACTCCCACTCAAACTCCCCTGTTTACAGCTCTGTTTGCTGGCTCCTGTGCCGCTGCAGCTGTCTGTGCCGCTGCCTGACTAGAAGGCTACCTTTATAGGACCCCTAATCAGTGAAGCCCCGCCCCCTAATCAGGGCTCAGCTTCTCTCCCAGCACACTACCCCTACAAGCCTCTACACATACAAACAATACAAATACAAACTTCTCCTCCAACAGAACTCCCACTCAAACTCCCCTGTTTACAGCTCTGTTTGCTGGCTCCTGTGCCGCTGCAGCTGTCTGTGCCGCTGCACGACTAGAAGGCTACCTTTATAGGACCCCTAATCAGTGAAGCCCCGCCCCCTAATCAGGGCTCAGCTTCTCTCCCAGCACACTACCCCTACAAGCCTCTACACATACAAACAATACAAATACAAACTTCTCCTCCAACAGAACTCCCACTCAAACTCCTCTGTTTACAGCTCTGTTTGCTGGCTCCTGTGCCGCTGCAGCTGTCTGTGCCGCTGCCTGACTAGAAGGCTACCTTTATAGGACCCCTAATCAGTGAAGCCCCGCCCCCTAATCAGGGCTCAGCTTCTCTCCCAGCACACTACCCCTACAAGCCTCTACACATACAAACAATACAAATACAAACTTCTCCTCCAACAGAACTCCCACTCAAACTCCCCTGTTTACAGCTCTGTTTGCTGGCTCAGTTGATCTGAATCTGTTCTTTTAATTAAAAAACAATTTCAGCTGAACAATTTCATCCAGCTTGAGTTACAAACAATATTTTTTTTAAATATTGTAATTTAAAAGTGCACAATATTTAATTGTTATATGGGCAAATATTATGACCATCTCCATGTTCAAAACTAGACAGGAAAGGACAACTTTTTCTGAAAAAGTGACTTAGAGTTATTACATCTAAGAATTGCTTGACTGACAGCTTTTCATTATCAGTTTCACTCTCACTTGCCAAATTCTAGTTCAGGGCATTTTCAAAGAAATATATTAGAATTCAGTCCCACAAGATTGACAGTACCATCACTTTACATTATGTCAGTGTCATCTGTAGACCAAGCAAAATTTACAGTCTCTTGTCATGTATTTATTTTCCTTTTTAATCATACAATTGCATAGGGCAAAAAGGGTGCTGACACAGAAAGAGGGGAAATGCTGTGTTTAGATAATTCCTTTAATACTCATTCTATGACAAACACACCCAAAGCCTGACAATCCATCTCTGGCAAAATTATTTGGTTAGATTTACAGGAATGCCCTCCATTAACAAGATGAAGTGAGATTCAGCTTCCTTGTGGCAGGTGTTTTCAATATGTAAGTATATTTTGTAGTGCAGACTGCTGTGGAAAGAGCTGGAAACCTACACCTAGAAACAGACCAAAAGCTTATTTTTGCTCATGCCTATGCACTGAGGAACTAGCATTTTAAAACAGAACTCAGGCACATGTGGGAAGAAAAAAGCCCCACAAGATTCTTAACTCCATCTACAGCATGAGTCACCTCCCTTGTTTTGGTAACTTAAAGGACTATGTTATTCTGTATTAGTGTCTCTCTAGTGTAAACTGTTCTCCTCACACTTGGGCCAGGGCTACCAATTGAAGTGAGTATAAGGGGGCATCTTCCCCAGGCCTGGTGATTTAAAAGGCCTGGGGCTCCAGGCCTTCACTGCTACTATCGCAGCAACAGCAGTGGCTGGAGCCCCAGGCCCTTTAAGTCACTGCTGCAGTTCAGGTGGCACTGAGGGCTGGCTGGGGGACACTGGCCCCAGCCCCTCTCTGACTGCCCAAGTCCCCACTCCTTCCAGGGGGTCTGGAGCTGAGCCCTTCCCACATAGCTCAAGGCTCAGTGACGTCTGTTGCCAACCCTGACCCCAGAACAATTAGCCAGGGCTTGATATTTTCTGCATAGCAATGGCATGACATACATCACTTGCATAGGGTACGTCTACACTACAGCATTATTTCAAAATATCTAATTTCGAAATAGTTAATTCAAAATAAGATATTTTGAAATAACGCGTCTACACACAAAATGCATTTCGAAATAGTGTTTTGCTATTTCGAAATAGCGTGTCCACACTGATTGGATGCTGAATCGCATTTAAGGGCAGCTGAAACCACTTCTGGCAGGGCATCAGATCAGGAGTTACTTTGTGTGGCTGCTGCCTGAGGCTATTTTGAGGCTTGTGCTTAAAGGGACCCCCCCGGACAGCCAGTTCTCAGGTTTCCCTGCTTGCTTGCCTACCTCGGTGAGGGACAGCAAAGCATTTTTTTTCTCTGCGTGCTCTGATTGCTCTCACTCAGGACACCACAGCACCACCACCGCATGGAGCTGGAGCTGCCCCTGGGCACTCTGGTGCTTCTTTTGGATGTGTTGCTGCAAGCCTGGCAGCAGTTTCTGCAGGCTGCCTCACAGCATCTGCTGCAGCCCAACCTCCACGCCGTCATCCAGACCCACCTGGGGTATGTGGAGGAGCAGCTGCAGCTCCCGGATGCCAGTGTGCCCCGCCGTATCTGGCGTCTGGACACCAGCAGTGACTGGTGGGACCACATCATCCTGGAGAGCTGGGGAGACTAACAATGGACCCACAACTTTAGGATGAAGGACACCTTCATGGAGCTCTGTGAGTGGCTCGCCCCTGCTCTGCAGTGATGGGACATGCACATGAGGCCTGCCATTCCCTTCCACAAGCGTGTGGCCATCATCCTCTGGAAGTTCTCCAAACCAGACAGCTACCGATCTGTGGGGAACCAGTTCGGTGTAGGGAGATCCACCGTCAGAGCAGTGCTGATGCAGGTATGGCAGTCTCCGGCCACTGTGCCAGGAGGGGGGGTTGCAAGGAGGGGATGAGCTGCCCTAGGGAAAAGGGGGGGAGGTGGTGAAAGTCCCCTCCCTGGAAGGGTTTGTTCTGTCCCGCCCACACTAAGGACTGTGGGTGGTGGCCAGGATTACAGAGGGGGTTGCTCCTGGAGAGTGAGGGAGTGGGGCAGTAGCGGGGCAGGGGTACTCTCAGCCGCCTTGGCACCCCAGTGACTCTCGGTTTTGCGTGTCCCTCTGCAGGTGGTCAAGGCCATCAACGCTGCTCCACAGAGTCATCTGCCTCACTGATGTGGACATGGTGATCGAGGGGTTTGGCGGTCTGGGCTTCCCCAACTGCGGGAGGAAATCGACGGGACACATATCCCCATCCATGTCTCGGACCACCAGGCCTCCCTGTCATAAACTGGAAGGCATACTTCTCCATCATCTTGCAGGCTGTGTCTGACCACCAGGGCCATTTTGTGGACATTAACATGGGCTGGTCCAGCAAAGCCCATGACGCGCAACTCCTCCGCGTGCCAGAGGTTGCACGCTGGGACTTTCTTCCCCGACCGCCACATCAAGGTCGGGGACATGGACATGCCTCTCTGCCTGGTGGGGGATGCGGCCTATCCCCTACAACCCTGGCTCATGAAGCCCTATTCAGGACACCTCAACGCTTCCCGACAGGCCTTTAATGCCAGACTCGGCAGGGCCCACATTGTGGTGGAGGGTGCCTTTGGCCGGCTGAAGGCCCGTTTTAGATGCCTCTTCACACGCCTGGACCTCTCTAGTGGAATATTCCGCACATGGTGGCAGCGTGCTGTGTGCTGTACAATTTGCGCGAGAGGAAGGGGGAGGCTTTCCTGCCAGGCTGGATGGCAGAGGCCGACCACTTGGCCTGCCTGTACGTGCAGCCCCACACAGCTGCCAGCTGGGAGGTCCATCGGGAGGCTGTTCATATCCAGGAGGCCCTGCGGAAGAGTTTCCAGAAGGAGGAGGACTAAAGTCTCCCTGATGTGCCCCACTGGGGACTTGTGCCTCATTCCATCCTCACCTCCTTCCACTTACCCCTCCCTAACCCCCCTTCCCAATGTAAAATAAAGACACATGTGTTGAAGAAAACAAACTCTTTATTGAACAAAACTGGGGGGGGGAAGGAAGGCAGGAGAGAGGAGGCAAGAGGGTGGGATGGGGAGGGGTAAACCTGGGAGGAGGGAGCTGGAAGGGGGAGGCATGGGGAGGAAGGGGGAGGAGAAGCTCAGGGTTGGGGGTCTTGTCGGCCCACCTGTCTCCCAGCACTGTGGGTGCGGGGGCCTCGGTGTCCTCGGGAGGGGGAGAGCGGATGGGGATGGTGGGGAGGAAGAAGTGGGATGGGGAGGAGGAGCAGTAGCTGGGGATGCAGCAGGGGCTGGAGCAGCAGGAGGCACCAATCTGTGCAACAGGGTCTGCAGGTGATCACAGATGGCATAGCCCTGGGCAAGCAACTTCCGCCAGAGCTGCACGTCTTCATGCACCCAGTAGTCCAGGGTGCAGTGCTGGCCTTGCAGTATCCCCAGGTGCTGCTGCTGGTACTCCTCCTAGTTACAGGTCAGCCTGCTAGCCCGGGTGCGGGAGGATGTCCTGGGCGGGATGGTGCACCCTGCATTCGCAGCTGCTGCAGCTGTGGAGAAACAAGAGAAGTGGTCAGTTATCCCGGGGGACACAGTGGGTGAAGCCCAGCCCCCCTCTGCAAGGCGAGGACGACAGGTTTCCACACCATCAGAGCTGATGTGCCTGCACACAGGCTATGTTCAGTGTGTCCTGCTATACCTGGGAGTGGAAGCTGGCCCGGGACTACACGCATGCCCCTGTGCTGTATATAGTGTGTGTGAGGGGGAGGGGGAGATGTGCCCCGCCTCTGTGTAGAAGGGGCTTCTGGAGGGAGGGCATTGTGCAGTGTCCCACCCGGGGTCAGGCGCATGTCATGTGCCTTCATACATACATGCATGTAGGTAACAGGCCAAGGCCCCTGTGTGGCAGCCAGCTGGGGCCACGTGCCCAGGGGTGGCACGGCACATGCACAGATTGCCGTGTGATCCGTGGTCAGGAAGGGCCACGCGCATGGTTCCTGGTCTCCCTCTCCCCCACCCCATATAAGGGGACACTGGCAACAGGCCAGCCTGGACGGTTCGGGGGTCCTGGGTGCGCGGCACGCTTCCTCCAGGATCCTGAGGCTCCTGGCCCTCCTTTTCCTCCTCGTCCATTTCCTGGTCAGGGTCCGTTTCCAGGGCATGAAAATAAGGGCAGGGGTTTGGGTCTGCCCCTGGTTGGGAGCTGCCCCCTGTGGCCCTGGCACAGGCCTGCCGCAGCTCCTTTATTTTCATGCAAACCTGCTGGGTTCGCATGTGGCCTTTGGTGGCCAGGCTGGCAGCCATCTTCCGTTTAGTGTGGAGATCCTGGACATTGGAGGCATCCCCCCAAACCTGAATTAAGTCCATGATCTCCGCACTGCACCAGGCAGGCGCCCACCTTTTCTGGCCCCTGGCAGGCTCTTGGAAGCTGGCAGACTGGTCCTGGGGAGTGGTGGAGGGTTGGCTGGCACTGGCTGCCTGGCTCATGCTGCGACCACTGGGTCAGGTGCAGCGACTGCTGGCTCTGGGCTGGCAGGCTTGGAGCTGGCACAGGAACTGTGGCTAGAGTCTGCCCCTTTAAGGGCTCCGGGAGGGGGAGGGGGAAGAGGAGAGGAGTTTTCCTGGTTGGGGCCAGAGTGGCCACCAGGGAAACCTGGGAAGGGCTGGAGGCCCCCTATTTCGAAATAAGCATCTACACAGCGTTTATTTCGAAATAGCAATTTCAAAATTGGCGCTATTCCTCATGGAATGAGGTTTACCAATTTTGAAATAAGCCCTCCACTATTTCGATTTAATTTCGAAATAGTGGTTTGGCTGTGTAGGCGCTGGTAAAGTTATTTCAAAATAACAGCTGTTATTTCTAAATAACTTTGCTGTGTAGACATACCCATAGTGTGCAGTTCTGTTGCTCCTACAATTTCTTTTCTTGAGGCTAAGTTATACAACTTCATCAGAGATCCAGCAGAGGACTTAATACCATTGTTGGTCTGTATGTGATATAATGCATCATATTTTTGGAAAACTGTTGTCAATAAAACAAGTGTTGTGTTCTTTGTTTTTTAGGACACCAATTTCCATCAAATAATTATTCTGATCTTAGGAGTATCTCAGCACCAGTTTAAGTTCCACTGAAGCTGATATTTTGAATGTGACAAACACCAGGTTGGAATGTCCCAAACCCTCTGACTAGCTATTGATTAAATACTGAGAGATGAGATTTTAGGGCCTGCTCATGTTGGGAGATCTCCACACAACAGAAAGACTCACACATGGGGATATCCAAAGGGAATATGTTTTAAGACATTATCGTAGAACTTTCACATACAAGATTGCCAAGGAACAGAAGGATTTTTACGGGCCATGGCTGAACATATACACAAAATCATACTTTGGTGGGTAACTGAATGCAGTGATGAAACTGATAAATTTACTTTCTATGGAAGAGAATGCTGAGGCTTTAAAGAACAGATTCATACCACATAAGCCAATATCTGAGCTGTACAATGTTTTGTGCATTCACAATTTAATTAAATTCTGGGTTTCAATAACACTATGATAATAGGCCTATAGTATAAACCCCCTGAAGGCATCAGACATTTTCTGAAGAGAATTCAGAAATAGGAATTGAAATTAAGTATCCAGTGAAATGATCCAAATGGATTGCTGAGAACTAATCTGTCTCAGTGTGAAATGATCCATGTCAGGGAAATAATTAAAAATACATTGCAGTCATAAGCAGCTGTAAGTCTTAAACAACTCAGGTGAAAGTAAAATCTGCACATAAAGCAAAACTGGAAACATATTGCTGTGCCACCAATTATGGAGAAGGACAATAAAAAAAAGCATCCTTAACTCTATGCTCAATGTAAGCCCGCAGGATGTTGCAAGTCAGGGATGAAGTGCATTGCCAGAGCTGTATGTGGAAGTATGCATTATTCCTACCACACTTTGCTCAGCTCTAGGCAGCTTCTAGTTACCATTCATTTTCTCTAGTACCAGTTCCAAACCTGTGCTGCAACACATGCAGCACTGGATAGACATGTCTCAAAAAAAAGATCACAAGCAGACACCTTTCCTCACATGGAATAACACCTTACTCTGTGATGAATTCCACTGACTTCCATAACATGACTTCAGAAGCTACATGCCTTTCACTGTGAATAAGTCTGTAAGGGTATGTCTACACTAGCTCCCTAGTTCGAACGAGGGAGGCTAATGTAGGCATTCGAACTTGCAAATGAAGCCCGGGATTTAAATATCCCGGGCTTCATTTGCATGTTCCTGGGCGGGCGCTATTTTTAAATCCCCCTAGTCCGAACTAATTGCCTGCGGCTACACGCGGCAGTTAAAAGTTAATTCGAACTAAGTCCTTAGGAATTAGTTCGAATTAACTTTTAACTGCCGCGTGTAGCCGCGGGCAGTTAGTTCGAACTAGGGGGATTTAAAAATGGCGCCCGGACGGGAACATGCAAATAAAGCCCGGGATATTTAAATCCCGGGCTTCATTTGCAAGTTCGAATGCCTACATTAGCCTCCCTCGTTCGAACCCTAAGAAAGTAACCCCAAAGATTTCCACTTATGGCTTTGTCTTTTTTTAATTTTGTTTTTCAGTGTTTTATTTCATGACATGAATGGTGGAAGAGAATGTGTAGGTCATGGGAAAAATGGGGAGATTTAAACCCAGGTGGAAGGGAATGTGTGGAAGGGAATGTGTAGGTCATGGGAAAAATGGGAAGATTAAACCCAGGTGAATTGCAAAATGACACACACAGTAGAAGAAAAGCTGTAAGGGAAAAGGTATGAACCATGCACTAGTGAATAAAATATACATATGAGCCCAAAGTTCTTTCTGTCAAAGATAAATAACAGCAAAGGGAAGGTACAGATAAGACAAATTAAGAAGGAATCAACTTCTTATCTCCACTGATAATGTTAATAGCAAAATAAGCACGCAAAAGAAAAAGGTCAAGAGGGAGTAAAACATCAGTGGGGCTCAGATTAAATGAGCATAAAAGCCAGTGAGTTAATAATATGTCAATGACTGGGAAACAGTAGGAAGTCCAAGAACAATATATAGGAGTACAGGGAAGACAGGAAATTATAATACATTTTATGAAGGTAGATCTCCTTTTTGGAGACAAATATGGTAGATCTCCTTTTTAGAGACAAACGTCCTGAAAAGAAAATCAAGATGTCTGGTATTTGGCTTCTCCTTCGCTCTCGCCCTGCATTTAAAGCCAGAAATAATACTGTCTGCTAGTTGTGTAAAAGCACTGAAAGACAGTCAGTGTGGATTCATCCAAGCCTTTAAGCAGCTCTTTGAACAAATACTTTTGAAAAGAACCCCAGTTGGATTTGTATGTAGTCCATGTTACTGCTAAAATATTCCTCATTGAAAGTAGGAGTAACCAAATTGAAGTTAATGGAGTTACTTGTGCAAAATCTGTCTGGGAAGAATCTCATTGTAATCTTTATAATAATCATATAGTTAAAGTCACAACAATTTCTGCTCCTCCCCCAATAACTAAGCCAGTATACATATACTCCATAAACTATACGTCTTGAAAACACTCTGTAATGCTTAACAAACACCATCCTGTCTGAAATCATCCAGTTTTATTTTGTTTGAGACCATACAGTTTGTTTCCTTTAATGAAGTCAGTCCTTCAAAGGCAATTTACATGCAAAGGGAAGTAGTTGGGAAATAATCAATAACCATCTAGCTCCAAAACTTTTTAGTTAAAAGTGTCTTTGTCCCTTCCCAAATCCCAATGCCACTTTAGTACAACTTATCAAAAATGGGAAACAAACATGAAAATTGAAAGGATTTGAAAAGGAAGGCTTTTTAAGTCTATTTTTGGCAACATTTTTTTTGAAACAAAATTGGAATTTAACTTATTAGATTTGTTTTTGCTCAGTTTTCCTTTCCCACCCTTGCCTTTACTTTCTCCTATTTTTCTTTTGCTCACCTTTCTACTGTGGAGTGGGGAGAGAAGAAAAGGGAAGAAAAAGAAAAAGCAAATCCTGAAAAAGTGGCAAAAATTTTGCTGAAAAATTGGAAATTTAAAAAAGGGCTATTTTTCAACTAATTTTTTTATTTCCCAAAGTTTCTCCAGTTCTATTTATCATAGTGTTCCCTACCTCAAATTAAAAAATTGACATATTTTATAAAATAAACTAATTGCTGATCATTAAGGTAGTGGTTTTGAAGAGTAGAGGGGTTAAACAAATAGTAAGAAGAGATGGTAAAAAGAGGGAAGATCTGTGTACTCAGCACAGATTTTTGAGAAGATAATCAATCAAGGAATCAAAGGACATAAAAAGAAGAAATTCTTGAATGGCCTATATACTAATGCTAGCAATACTAGGATTGGGAATTATGTGATGCAACTTATGATAAGTAGACACACACATTAAATCTAAGTATTTTCCCACTTACTATTCCCAGAATTTTATTCTGAAAATTATTTCTATTCTATAGCTCATAGAAACAAGAGAATCAGTATCTGAAATAAATAGCCAGGATGAGACATCCAGAAGTGCTCTGGCCTGGTCTACACTACAGTAGAAGGTCAAAGTAACATACACAATTCTGGCTACGTAAAGTGCTTAGCTGGAGTCAACATATCTTAAATTGTGTTTCCATGCCGTCCACATAGCGGGAGGCTGATGGGAGCAAATGCTCCCATCGGCTTTCCTTACTCCTCGTGAGAAGCAGGAGTACCGGTCCCGATGAGAGCACCCTCTGAGTTCGATCTAGCGGGAAGATTGACTGTGGCAGTGTTGCTTTTCCATGTAGTGTAGACATGCTCTCAGAAACTCTGATTCAGTGAAAATCAATGGGATTTACTCAACTGTTCATAGGACAAGTCACAAGCAAAAAAAAAAAAAAAGTAGATTGAATTGGTCAATAAAATGTTTGATTTGAATTTTCTCCAGTTCTAACAAACAATACCCGTGGCTATGGACCATTGTCTACCTGAAGAATAAAAATGCTGAGAATCAGGATGAACATAAAATTAATCAAAATGGGGAGACTGATGATCAATAGACAAGTTGTTTGGTAAAGATATTGAAGAAAGAGACCATCTTAAGGGCAAATGTTAAAGTCTCAAAAAGACCATGGTAATGAGTTTATAACTCTTCTGTAAAAGTCAGAGAATTACTAGAGAAGTACAAATGACTTTGTAAAAGAAAATTATACAAATCATACATTTTAAAAAGTGCATTCAGAAACATTAAAATGAAAGGCTAATAGGAGAATAAATATAAAATGAGAAAAATGTAGACTATGAACTAACTAGTTTGACACGGGCATTAAATTCAATAAGGCGTTTTCATTTTTGAAGTGAACAATATCCTGAATTTTTTTAAAGGAACAATTTGTTTCTCTTCCCATTAATAATACTTACTTCTCTACAAATAATATTTGGCAAAATGTTTAAAAAACAATTTATCAGATATCAGAAAGTGCAAAAAATGATAGATTTCTTCTCATAGAAACATTCCAGGATACAGATAAATTAATCTCCTTTAAATAGTTAAATGTAGAACACTCAGAGCAAATACATTACTAAGTGTAGAGTTTTTGCATGCTTGTTAAAACATGGTTTTGGTTGACCAAGATATTTGCTTAACTCAACCTGTGATTGCCACTCCTGCATAAAAGCATAATTGCTACCCCTCAAAGTGTAGGTAGCAAGCATAATGTCCTATATTGTGGGAACATATGTGAGACACCTATTTTCAATGTGTGTTTTTGTTGTTCTTTTTTAAAAATACTCATCACATACATTCAATAAAGATTTGAGAGGGTGGTTTAGAGCAGAACTTGGATTTTGTTAAATATGAGAAGAACATTATTTTGTGAATTCTTCGATTGGGAATGAGAGTGCCATCTATTTAAGTGTGTGAATTTTAAAGGTCCTTAGTCCACTCAGGCTACAATTCAGGAAACCACTTAACCAGTGTTCTATCCCATGCCTGTTCAGGAAAACACAGGTTTATATTTAAGCTTATGTTTAAGCCCCTTTCTTGATTAGATGCTTTCCTGAATCAGGGCCTTTGAGATGACATTGTCTGGGTACAATGCAACTGAAAACAAGCAGTTGAATTCACACCCAATATCCATTTTTGATTGTTAAGAAGTTTCCCTAATCCTGTGAGTGGCTATTTTTTATATTATCAGGCTTTGGAGATCTTTTCTCTCATTTCTTCCTGATCTACTCTGTTAGCAGAGAAAAGGCCACATCTCAGTACTATTGGTCTATGACTAAGGTTGTCAGGCGTCCAGTTTTCAAATGCAATTCCCAGTCAAAAAGGGATCCTGGCAGCACTGATAACTGGGCCATTAAAAGTCCCATTGGCATCAACTGGCAGACTTTCTACCTTGTTCTGTGTGGCTCACCAGAAGGGGCAACATGTCCCTCAGTTCTGAGGTAGAGGCATGGCCAGTGGGGCCAGCTATACTGCCCCACCCTGATCATCATCTCAACAGCTCCCATTGGCTAGGAAATGCAGCCAGTGGGAGCTGTGAAGGTGGCACTGTGGGCAGAGGCAACACTCAGAGCTATCTGGCCTTGTCTCTGCCTAGAAGCTGAGGGACATATTGCTGCTTGCAGGGAGCTGCCAGAGGTGAGCACTGCCTGGATCCTGCACCCTGACAATCTTCCTACACTTCAAGCCCTAGCTCCAGTCCTGAGCTCTCTGCAGAACCCAAACTCTCTCCATGTTCCAGCCCTCTGCCTTGCCCCAGGCCCTCTCCCACAGCTAAATTACCTCCCAGAACCTGGATCTAACAACCCCTCCCATGCCCCATGCTCCTTGCCCAGCCCTGAGACGTCTCCTGCACCCAAATTCCTTCCTGGAGTCTGCATCCCTCTCCCCCACACACATCCCAACCCCAGTTCTGAACACCCACCTGTGCCCCAAACCCCTGCCCCGACTCTCAACTCACTCCCACACTGAACCTCTCATCCCAAGTGTGGATCCCCCTCCTAGGCCCAAAGCCCATCATCCTCATCACCACACTAGAACCCCCCACCCCAGCTGATGCCCTCAGCCCCTGCCCCAGCCTGGTGAAAATAAGCAAGTGAGTGAGAATGGCAGAGAGCAAGAGACAGAAGGAGGGGGAGATAGAATGAGTAGGGTGAAGTTTCAGAGAAGTGGTGGAACAGAGTCAAGTTTTCAGGGCAGGGAGTGAGGCTCATCGTTATCAATAGAAAACCTATTTACAAAGAACACATTTGAATACTTACTACAGATATCTCCTCCATACACATCTTACCTGAAATAAATAATGACTCTCCAATTGTTTGAGAATTAAAAGAAATATGTCATGGTGATCATATTAATTTATCTGTAATGTTAATTATCTTAATATATCCAGAAAATTTACCGACATTTTCTGGAAGTCTTTGAAGCCATGATACAAAGTTATACTTTGTAGTCCAAATTCTGCTTTTAGTCACAAAGTACACATCCAGGGTACATCTAAACCACATGGCTCCATCGACGGATCCATGTAGATTAGTTTACTTGAAAAAGGGAAATGAAGTGGCGATTTAAATAATCATCCCTTCATTTAAATAAAAATGGCCGCCGCGCTGTGCCGATCAGCTGTTTGTCGGCACAACGCGGCAGTCTAGACGGGGATCTGCTGACCCCAGAACCCTTCGTCGGCAGATCCTGTAAGCCTCATGAAACCACTAGTGTAACTGAGGTCAGAATATATCCATATTTGTACATTTTGCCCTCTATATATTTAAAAAACATAGGAACACTTCATGCAACCACTTTCTGACCTAATACTTATTTTATATGTAATGCTGCAATGAATTTAGCAGTAGCATAACTGTAAATTATATATCTCTACACTGTCCACTCCTCCAAGTCTTGTTCCAGCAGTGATGCCTTCACGTTTCCGATAATGCGGATGGATGAACCTAAGAACATAAGAATATAAGAATGGCCATTCTGGGTCAGACCAAAGATCCATCTAGCCCAGTATCCAGTCTGCCAACAGTGGCCAATACCAGATGCCCAAGAGGGAGAGATCACAACAGGTAATCCTCACAAGATCCTTCCCCTGTCACCCACATCCAGAGAAACAGAGGCTAGGGAAATCATTCCTACCCATCCTGGCTAAAAGCCATTGATGGACTTAACCTCCATGAATGTATCTAGCTCTTTTTTGAATCCTGTTGAAGTTCTAGCCTTCACCTTATCCTCTGGCAAGGAGTTTCACAGGTTGGCTATGAGCTGAGTGAAGAAAAACTTTCTTTTTTTTTTAAACCTGCTTCCTATTAATTTAATTTGGTGATCCCTAGTTCTTATATTGTGGGAATAAGTAAATAACTTTTCCTTTTTCACTTTTTCCACACCAGTCATGATTTTATAGACCTCTATCATATTTCCCCTTGGTCTCCTCTTTTCTAAGATGAAAAGTCCAAGTCTTTTTAATCTCTCTTCATATGGGACCCATTCCAAACCCCTAATCATTTTTTTTGCCCTTTTCTGAACCTTTTCCAATGCAAATATATCTTTTTTGAGATGAGGTGACCACATCTGTACTCAGTATTCAAGATGTGGGCATACCATGGTTTTATATAGAGGCAATAAGATATTTTCTGTATGATTCTTATCCCCTTTTTAATGACTCCTAACATTTCATTTGCTTTTTTGTCTGCCGCTGCACACTGAGTGGAAGTTTTCAGAGAATTATCCACAATGACTCCAAGAGCTCTCTCTTGAGTAGTTGTCGCCAAATTAGTCCTCAATCATATTGTTTATATAGTTGGGATTGTTTTTTCCAATGTGCATTACTTTACATTTATGAACATTAAATTTGCCATTTTGTTGCCCAATCACTTAGTTTGGTGAGATCTTTTTGAAACTCTTCACAGTCTGCTTTGGTCTTAACTATCTTGAGCAGTTTGGTATCACCTGCAAATTTTGCCATCTCACTGTTTACCCCTTTTCTTTAGATCATTTATAAATAAGTTGAATAGGACGGGTAGCAGGACAGACCCTTGGGGAACTCCACTAGTTACCTCTCTCCACTCAGAAATCTTACCATTTATTCCTACCCTTTGTTTCTTGTCTTTTAATCAGTTATCAATCCACAAAAGGACCTTTCTTCTTCTCCCATGACAACTTACTTTACTTTAGAGCTTTTGGTGAGGGATCTTGTCAAAGGCTTTCTGGAAATCTAAGGATACTATATCCACTGGATCCCCCTTGTCCACATGTTTGTTGACTCCCCTCAAAGAACTCTAGCAGATTAGTAAGGCATGGTTTCCCTTTACAGAAACCATGTTGACTTTCCCCCAACAAATTATATTCATCCATGTATCTGACAATTTTATTCTTTACGATAGTTTCAATTAATTTGCCTGGTACTGACGTTAGACTTACCAGTCTGTAACTGCCAGGATCACCTCTAGAACCCTTTTTAAATATTAGCGTCATGTTAGCTATCTTTCTACAGAAGCTGATTTAAAGGATAGGTTACAAACCACAGTTAATAGTTCCACAATTTCCCATTTGAGTTCTTTCAGAACTCTTGGGTGAATGACATCTGGTCCCAGTGACTTGTTACTGTTAAGTTTATCAATTTGTTCCAAAACCTCCTCTAATGACACCTCAATCTGGGACAATTCCTCAGATTTGTCACCTAAAAAGAATGGCTCAGGTTTGGGAAGCTCCCTAATATCCTCAGCCATGAAGACTGAAGCAAATCATTCATTTAGCTTCTCCACTATGACTTCATCATCTTTGAGGGCTCCTTTAGCATTTCAATCATCCAAGGGCCCCACTGGTTTTTTAGCTGGCTTCCTGCTTCTGATGTACTTAAAAAACTTTTTACTATTACTTTTTGAGTTTTTGGCTATCTATTCTTCAAACTCCTTTTTGTCTTTTCTTATTATATTTTTACACTTAATTTGACAAAGTTTATGGTCCTTGCTATTTTCCTCACTAGGATTTGACTTCCACTTTTAAAAATATATCTTTTTATCTGTCACTGTTTCTTTTACCTCGTTAAGCCACGGTGGCACTTTTTTGGTTCTCTTACCTGCTTTTGACAAGAGTTTCAAATAAACTTGTTTTCATCCAAAACCTAATTTTATTGTAATTCTAATGGAGCAGCCAGAAAGGTAGAAGGCAAACAGCAGTGTGATCAGAGGTGAAAATAAGCCGGTGCTAGCCTGTGTACCACTCCAGGAAGAAAGAGCCTGCTGGTTGGGGAACTTGTCTGCAGAAGGAGGCATGGTGCACTCCCAGCTGGGCTCCCGTCTTCCTGTTAAACAGCAGGCAGGCATACTAAAGAAGTCGGTTGGAGGAGCACTCCTCCATTTGATCTGGGACTGCCTCAGCCCTGAAATCCCCTGTTCATCATTTAGGGAGGACATGAGGGTCTGAAACCCCCCCTCCCCCACCTCCTGAGATTCATAGAGTGATGTTGATTGCTGTCCCCTTTCCCTTCAGGGAGCAAGAGCAAAGCACACAGTGTATGTGCATTCCTCTTTGTCCTTGCTGGGAAAGGAAGGGGAGGGGGCAGAAGAGTGAATGACCCACATTGTGAGATTCCCTCTCACTTCCTGAGAGTACTGAAAGGGAACAGCAAGCGGCATCCCTGTACAAATCTTTGCGGGATGCTAGAGCCCTCCTTAGACCTCTCTAAATAGCATCCACACATACCCCAGCCCCAGCCCTGAGCCCCTCTCTCAGCTCCTGCCCTGATTCCTGCACCCCTACACACTCAACCCCCGCCCCGAGCCCCCACAATCCCATACTCCTTACTCCTGCACTCCCCACATTTCCATCCTCTACCCTGAGCCCACCCACACCCACCACAACCTCCTGCCCTGAGCCTCCCACACTCCACCCCACATCTAAATTTCTTACAGGTCTATCATATCGCAATTCTCCCAACCCCGTGCTCTGACCCCCCTGCATTGGTTTCAGGTCCAGCCCACAACATTTTGGCACTTGAGGCGGGGAGTTCAAATGACGCCCCCATACCCCCTCACTTGGGCCAAAACTTTGAAAGGTCTCTTGTGCCCTCCTTCCTCCAGCACAGCACTCTACCACCTCTGTGCATCTAGAGCAGAGAGAATACATATGAAGCAGCAGACACAATTTTCTACACTCTGGGTCCTAGTGGCGCCCCCCAACAGTCTGGCACCTGAGGCAGCCACCTTAGTTCTCCTCGTGGTAGGGCCAGCCCTGACTGGTGTGTATGTGTGATACAACAGTACCTGTAAGCAATTTAAGTTACTTTCACCTCTGAGTGGGACCATCAATTTTTAAGAAAGACAACCTGCTACACACTTATCTTTAGTGATAGTGGGTGAACCTCAAATTGTCTGAAAGTATGAATAAGTGCACCTATGTTTCAATGCCTACTGTCCCACAGATAGATGCAATGTGTCACACCCTTGTGACTGCACTAGTCTGCACTCATGTAGAGCTTATTTTCTCCATGATGTTTGAACTATTTTGGCCTGAAAACGAGGCACAAATCATACAGGAAGAGTCTTTTGAATGAAATGTATGAGACTTCTTCTTTCTCGTTGGGTTAGTCCTACACAGAGGGGGTAAAAGTATAATATAGAAAAAAAATTGAATATTTTCAAATATAAAAAATGGTTAATTTAGAACAACATTACTAAAATTACTTCCAATTTTATGCAAAACAAATCACCTTTCTCTAGAGAACAAAGGGAACGTCTTCTATAGTCCTTTTCAACAGGCCTGCAGAAAGACAGCCGTTACTAACACAAGGCTTCTCCACTGATTCTTTATCCATGTTACTTTCTGAATCCCTTCTAATTAGAGCTGGTGAAAAATTGGAAGAAAAATTATTTAAAACTTTAAATCATTGTCACTCTGGAGGGTTTGAAAAATAATCGTATTTATTATTTATTTTAATTTTCTAACAAAATGGTTTTGAGATATTCAGGTTTTGGAAATAAGGGATAAGGGATCTTTTGGAAAAGGCTTTATTTTCCACAAGATCAGCGTCTAGACTGGCGCTTTTTCCCGGCAAAGCTCCGTGTGGAAAAAAAGCGGTAGCCATTTTTATGCTAATGAAGCGGGGGAGATTTAAATCCCCGCTTCATTAGCAAATGCAATACGTCTAATTTACATCCCTTTTACGAAAAAGGGATGTAGTCTAGACGTAGCCCATGATTTTGGAGACTTTAGAGGTGCCCAAGTGTACATAAATTAACTAGTTAGTAAAATACTTCTAGAACTCTGCAGATTAAATTTCTTCTCTGGGAGATTTCACAGAACCGCAGTGGCAATTTTTTTATCTCTTGAAACAAAAAAAGAAAGTCCAGTGTCACACTTTTATTTAACAGGTATTTAAACAAATTAATTTTACTTTAGAAATTATTAACCATAAAAAACTTAAATCAACATTCCCTTTCCCACATGAAAATTAGCTATACTGATATAAACAATTTTATACCAGTATAACAGGGGAGGGGAGAGGGCTAACATTTTAACTATACATGAATACTTTATGCTTGATACTGGGTAAGGGATGCAGAAACCATGGAAGTTACTGATTGTATTAATGTTTCTCTCTTTTTGGCCACAGTAGAAGCACAGTTATGGAGCGGAGACAATGGTGGAGTAATATGTTGAATCTGGTTTTTAGACTGGGATTGGATATTAGACATTAAAATCAGTGTCATGAGCCAAATGTTGTCTTCTGCATTCTTAGGTTGGGGCTTAACATGCCCTGTTTTCACAGTATGCCTTTAGAGATCAATGGAACCATAAAGTTTCCAGAGAGCTAAGAGAGGAACTTACTTCACTAACAATCAACTTCTTTAATACTTTGGTTGAACATTCTAGTACTTTTTTGTCCTCCACCTGTGATAAGACACCATTTTTCATGGCTTTGCTTTCACAGGTTACTGATAATTTGTTACAAGTGAGACAAGAGTGAAACAAGATGACTAAAACATTGGGGTTGGAAGTCTCATACTGAGGCTGATCAATTGTAGCATATAGATTTAAAAATAACACTTCTACTGTGGCTGTGTGGGAGGCAAAGAAAGCATTATTTCCCTCCATCATAGCATCTTAGACAGCAGGATTGTTCCAGATAGCAGATAGTCCAGTAAATCTGGTAGATAGTTTGAGTTCCTCTGATTTTGAAGCAATTCCTTGTTAATTAGCCGACAGGATAAGGAGAGGGACTATGCACTTCTTACCTTCTCTGCTACAGTTTCAGGTCATGTTGGTCACTGAGCTACTGGAGATGTTAGAAGAACTTTGTCTCACAACCTGTGCTTTGTATTCATGTCCTTCTTGGCTGGTGAGGTCCAATGGGGATATACTGGGTCCTTTGCTTGTGAGGATTGTCAATGTCTTCTACTTTGAAGGAATCATGAGTGTGGTCTTTGCTCACAAGGTCATTGATTGACTCAATCTAATTTTCAACTAGTATCACATCTTCCTTTCTTGGGTAAGTTTTTGGAGAAGGCTGTGGTCAGAGAATTCTCAGCGTGTCTAGGTGTCTTTACCCAGACAATGGTCTAGAGGATCATGGATCTGGCTTTGGCACAGAGACTACAAAGTCAATTATATTTTCCTTGAATTAATGAAGTTCAGGAATCATCATTTATTTCAGGTAAAATGTGTGTGGAGGGAACATATGTTGTAAGTATTCAAATGTGTTCTTTGTAAATAGGTTTTCTATTGATAACAGATGAGCATGAGTACACAGAGCAGTTCTTCAGTGTCTTCATTCTTTTCTCTTTGAAATCTCAGAACTGTGGCTATCACTCCTCTTCCAGAACAACTTTCAAGTGTAGGATATCACTAGGTGTCATTCTATTACTTTTCTTGTTCAATGTGTACATGGGGCCTTAAGGAGAGAGTAACAGGATGTTCCTTCATCTATCCAAAAGAGCAGCACTGCCTCACCTGATTTCATGGCTTTTCAATCACAAATATAATGAGGCTGCTTTCTTTTTTCTTTTGTTCAAAAGTAAAATAGAGCATGATGCAGGTGCAATGGGAGGAGACTTGCACACAGCCTTCTTTCCTCCCCCAAGTTAATTCTCTGTGCAAGTAACCCCCACTCTGAATACATTGACTGAATCAATCAAGCCTATAGCTTGCCCTGTTCTGCAGCAACTTCAGTGACTAGGTTGCTTAAGCTAGTCCTCTATTGCAGAGGGGAGTAAGGAGGCATGGGGTTTGGTGATTTCAGGACACCAAAGACAGCGAATGGTATGTCTGTAGGGTTACAACTACACTACAAGCCAGGTGTGTGATTCTTCTGGTATCTGTCATTGAAGTAGTAAGAATATGAATAGCAAGTTATAGCCACAGTTGCATGGGAACTGGAGGTGGAGGCACTGCTGAACCATGTCACATACATACTCACTTGTTTCAGGCAGGATTTTACTCAACACAGCTTAGTCATGCCTCCACTGTTGTTCTTGGTGCAGCCACACCTACACTGCTCTTTGCACTCACAGTAGCTAGATGACAGCTAGTGGAACTGTGTGTCTGTGAGCAGGAGGAATCACACTCCTAACTCATAATGCAAATGTAGCTTACGTTGTCCAACTCAGAGAATGCAGGTGAACACCTCAACCAATGCTTCATTTAGATTAATGCTTGGATGAGCTTGCTACAGTTCAGTCCAGACAAGACTGAGATAATGATGGTGGATATGAGGAAAGCAGATAGAGACAGTGGAAGATATATCAGTCTCTTTAAATGAGAAAGTGTCTGCCATTAGTTACTAGGATTTAGACCTTAAGGCTGATTTTAGATCTCCAGCTGCTGTCTGATTATCACATTACAGCAGTGACTCAGTGAGCTCCTATCTGTCTGCTTCTGGCTAATAAGTTGTGACCCTGCTTTTTGGATGTTGACCATGTCACAGTTATCCAGGCTTTTGTTGCCTCATGATTAGACTACAGCAATGTGTTTTGCAAGTGGCTAGATTTTAAAACCAGTTGGAATCTGAAACTGTCGCTGTACACGTTGTCTCACTTATTGAATCAAAGTATCACCTTGAGAGCATATGATACCAGTGCTCCAGGATCTGCTTTGGACTAGAGCATAAGGTGTTGGTTGTAACCTTATGAGCCATACATGACCATTGTTCCTGAGCCATACTGCCACAGTTGCCACTACAGGAGCTTGTGATTAGGATCATCCTTGTTCTGAAAGACATGGGCTACGTCAAGGCTGCAGGCTTCTTTCAGAAGAAGCTTTCCAGAGAGATCTTCCTAAAAAACTTCTTCCCAAAGAGAACTTCCACACTGCCAAAGCGCATTAAAAAAGCGATCTGCTTTTTCAAAAGATAGCGTCCACAGTGAATGGAAGCTATCTCGCATGTAAGCTGTGATTGCTATACATGGAATGGCCACCAGGGCACCTGTGCTTTTTCCTCTTTCCTCTTCTTTTGAAAGAACTCCCTCTTCCACGTCCACACATGCCTTTTTCCGAAAGAGCTCTTTAGGAAAAAAGCTTCCTCCCCTTAGAAAGAGGTTTACCAATGTTGGAAAAAACCCTCTGTTCTTTCCATTTTTTTCCTGAAAGAATGTGATTGCAGTGTGTACGTAAGTGAAGGGTTTTTTTAGAAAAACAGCTGTTTTTCCAAAAAAACTTTGTAGTCTAGACACAGCCATGGTGTGGTTGTCATGGCATTCTCTGTGAGGGTGTCATGACTGAATCTTTCTTTTCTACTTGTGCCTAAATTCTATGACCTTTGTGGAATGCTGCCAAAAAAACCCCAAAAAACCCAAAGCAAAACAAAATCAAACTCAATGACTATTGGACAGGTTTTGTTGAGGGCCATCTGTGAACTTCTCATGCTCACATCAATGAATTAGTAGAACTGAATGTGTATAGGTATCTGATTTCTTGTTGATGCTCCTGGAATCTTTTTTCATTTTTAATGATGTGCTGGAATGCCTGGGGCCTTAGGTGTCCTTTTACTTATTTTAAATCTAAATAAATAAATAGCAATAGTAATTAAAAACAACAGTTGCAATAATCAAAGAAAAGAATGGCTTTCTTGCATTTAAATTGAACATAACTGGTGTGAGTGCATGAACTGAATTTCATATTGTTACCTGGTGTTTACAGATGTTAATAGGAGGGAAATTCCATCAACAAGGAATTTTATTCACCGCTTATTGGTGTAAGATAATAATCTGTATCTAATGTAGACTAACGCCTAGAGATTAAAAAGAAAAACAACATTTTAATGTCTTACAGTAGATTATACATTTCCTACCTTGTTTGCAAAGCAGCCTTTTCAGCACAGAGCAATGAAAATCAAGTTCAAGTGATCTCCTCTACAATTTAATGTAGCACTTGGCCTCAGAACAGTTTGTTCCTGAGCTTCTATTTAACCTCACTTACCGGGCTATTGCAAACTGCTAGATGATTGACAAAGAGTCACACTATGGCTATTCCAGTGAGGCTGAGAACATGGGGAAAGAATATTTTCATTCCCAGAAGAAACTGACTCAGGCAAAAAGTCACATAAGAATAGCCGTCGAGTTTAGGAAGATAGAGTTTAAAGGAAAGACTGAAAGGAAAGATAACTCCTTAATGAAACAAACTGTATAAAAGTAACATAATACAGTCAAACACTTATGAAGAAATGTCCAAACTAGTACATCTTACAGAAATACATCTGTGAAAAAATTTCTCAACAGGTACTTCACCAAACAGCACATGCACATTGATTCATCTTTCAAATGCCTGTGTTGGTATTATCAGTAGTCCCTCACTGTTACAATCTGCATCCTCAACACTTATTGGGGCCAATTGTTTTTGAAGATAAATGATGAAATCCAGCCACACTAAAGTCATTGGCAAAAAATCTCATTTAGAAGTTTCTTTCCATAGGGGCTTTCTCCCAGATATTAAAAATCTTTTCTTATATTCTACTGAAAGTAGACCACAGGCACAGATATTTTAAAAGCATGGACACGGGTGCTTGCTAGGTCCCAGTGTATGTGCACAAATTGGAGCCTAGCTTTAAACTATATCCCACAGTTAAAGTCTCTCCTTACCATGGATCTTCCTGGGTTTGGAAATTCTTAATAATTGTCAAACCCTTGACAAACCTTGTTGCAGATTTTCTTTATGTAGGCAAAAGCTTATGGGTTCTCTGATCAGCAGGTGACAGAGGCTAGAGTGTTGTGAAAGAGACTGGAGAAAAAAATTCACCTGCAGCCAGATGTAGTCCCAAGAGAGGGTACTACATTATTCTCCTAAATTAACATTTTCATTTTTAATTTTGTGGCTTTCCACGTTATTTCATTGTGCCTGCCCTACTTTGAAAGTTTATTTTCTATTTTAAAAGAAAATTCCCAGTTTAGGGTTATATTTCCTTTTGAAAGTGTAATTCCTATTAGTGCTAATGAGACTTATGTGCAGGCACCAAGGGATGACTCATGTCCCTTAGCTTATTTAATAAACAGTGAAAGTTGAAAGGAATTGCATCTGTGCTATTTGAAAGCCTTTACTCTTGTGGTTTACTCTTTCACTAGAACCTCTCAATGGTTTTATAGCTTTATTGCGTACAAATGAACATACTTTATTCTACTTCACTTCCTTCGGGGAATGCAGTGGATCATTTTAGTTTATTTAGTCGAAATGAGAGAGATGATTGCTTTCTTTGCAATTCAGAAACCACCACATTTACCTTCCATTTCCCTTTGATGTGGCTGAAATCAGAAAGGAGATTTGAATGGTCACTGACTTTATCCACTTCTTAAAACAAAGACATATGTGAACTTCTCATTAACAAACTAGGAAAAAACAACCTAGTAGGAGCTACTATTAGGTGGGTACATAACTTGTTGTATAAATAGTTCCAGAAAATAGTTATCAGTGGTTCACAGTCATCCTGAAAGAGCATAAAAAGTGGGATTCCACAAGGATCAGCTCTCAGTCTGGTTCTGTTCTGTATATTTATCAGTGATTTAGATAATGGCATAAAAAGTAAACTTAAAAAGTTTTCTGGTGGGAGGGGTGCCAAGTGCTTTGGCAGAAAGGATGAAAATTCAACATGATCTGAACAAACTGGAGAAATGGTATGAGGTAAATAGGATGCAATTCAATAAGGAGTATTTTTCATTTGTCCACTTAGGAAGAAGTAATCCATTACCCACATACAAAACGGGAAATATGTGCCTGGGGAGGAGTATTGCAGAAAAGGATCTAGGGGTCACACGAGTCAAATGTGATGCTGTTGCAAAAACACCCAAACATCATGCTGGGATGTATTAGCAAGAGTGTTGTAAGACACACGAAGTAGTTCTTCCTCTCTACTCCACCCCCCAAGCAATTTTAAACCACCACCACTACCAGCAGTACAGAGGGGCTAGAGTGGCTTCTTCCAACCCTTTGGCCCGGGGAAGGTGTGTGCAAAGCCATAGGTGTAAGCTGTGAAACTATTAATTCATTTTGTGAAACTGATTAGATATCAGTGATGCCAACTCTCCTGATTTGATCACAAGCCTCCTGATAATTGGGCAGTGGCATGGAGCTAGCAGTCAGGGCCAAAAAGAATGTTTCCTAACAAAAGTCCCCTTCAAGCTCTTTGCATGTCAACTGATCAAAGATTTGATAATGTGGATATGTTTATATTTTTAAATTAGAGAATCAATACTATAGCTGGACATGAAACTATTTTCTTGCTTTGGGAGATTTCAAAACTTTCCCCATTCTGGACTGACATGAAACTAAGACCTTTCAAAAATGTTTAATGAAAAAAGAAGGCAGAAAGCAAGAGACCAGAATATCCAATAACTCAGTGGTTAGGACATTTATCATGAATGTAAGAGATTCCTTGCTTTGCCTGATTCAGAGCATCAACTTGAATCTGAGTCTTTCACATCCTATGTGAGTACCATAGCCACCAGATTATAGAAGTCAGTCTTTCTCTAGCCCAATGAATGTTTAATTATGGAACAGTCCCAATGGGAGAGTTAGAAAAAGACCAAACCTTGAATGGTCATTAACCTACAGGTTAGATCACTCAGGTAGAACATAGGAAACTGAAGATCAAGTACCAGCTCACCAGAGGTCCCACTGAGGTGGGCTTACTTTCCTCCTGCTCTCTGCTTTTGACCAGAAATTCCTGGGCCTGAGAAATCTTTCTATTTAAAGTTTTTTTGAAACCAACCCTTTCCTGCACAAAAGGTTCAGTTGAGACAAATAAGTATTTTTTTACAAAAACACATTTTGTCACAAAATTCCCTGCCAATTCTATTCAATAATAGTCTTCTTCATATCCAATATGTGTGGTATAATTTCAGAAAGCTGACTTGAATCTCTCTATGCTACAGGCAAAGCCTACAAATTGTAAACTGTCACTGAGGCAATTACATTGATTGAATGCTTACTGTCACTTGAACTTTTGCCTTTTAAAAGGATCTTTTCTGGACTTTGTGCAGATTTTATTTCCTCTCACATAAAATTATGCCCCTTATCTATTCCATTAGATGTAACATTTAATTATATTGACACACAAGCAGGAATGTTTTATTAATCACTAAATGCCTTCAGATGCTGATGATGGAAGTTAATGTATTAATGTAACTTGTATTTTATTGGGTTCCACAAAACCATTAAAGAACTGGCACGAACATAAAATGCGCAGATCTCAATTATAGGAACATTCACACAGAATTAAGAAATTATATTCAATAAAATAATTTTATTTCAATCATATTTCTTAGTAAATTTCAGTATTAAATATTTTTCATATACTACAGATGATATACACAACCTGTTAAACAGGGTATATGTCTTCTGCTAACCTCAGGGGGACCTAACTTCTATTCTTCTCAACACTTATTTTACAGACAGTCACAGCTTATATTATTCACTAGGAAAGCATATGAGAAGATATGTAAGCAAAGACCTTCTGATGACATGTAACACAGAAATATGTCAGCATTTATGTAAATTTAGTTAAAAAATCAGTTTCCAATTTGACCTAAAAAGAAATGTGTTCCAACAAAAAGAAGAATTTATTTCAATGTAAAAAGTGAACAAGTTTATTATGAATAGTATATGACTTTTCAATAAATGTTCCCTTGTAAATGAAGCAGTTACTGGAGAATGACTCCTAATTAATTCTTTTTTATTGCATTTGATTAATATTTTATACACGAATATAATAGATAATAAACAACATGACAAGCTTATTCTTTTAGCACGGTATAGGAATAAGACATACTATCATTCAGTGTTCCAGTCTTTTAACTATGCTAGTTTCACCTTTTGTTTTTGTGCATTATATTTTGCTAGAATATTTACTAGATCTACTAGCTTCTAAGGAATGGGCTGTTCCTAGGATTTATATGTTCAATGCAGCAATTTATTTAATAATTAAATCGCTATGCCACTGTGATATGCTTGGATAATTATTATTTTCCCCAAAGATAGAAAGATGAAGTAGGTTATCCAAGACCACAGTTAGTAGCAAAGTCAAAATTAGATGTCAGGAAATGCCCAATTCTCAGAGCAGGGCACATTTTTCCTGCCCGTACCGACTTTGACTCAGAGCCAATGTACACAGCCATTGAAATGGGAGCAAAAAGAGGCTAAGTAATAGACCAACGTTTTACTTAGAAACAGAAATGTATTTCAAGTGAGGTATTCAAAGCTTTCACTGATTTTAGTCTGCTCCTTTGAAGTAAATGAGCTTTTTACTATTGATTTGAATTAAAACAGTCTGGCCAACATTGAGCAGTTTTGAAAATTTCATTTGAATTCAAATGTAGATATTCTTGTTGAGCAACAAGTGGATAGAAAAATACACTGTATATTGTAATTCAGGAGAACACCAGCTAAAATTTGGTCATTTATATAATTAAAAATAGCTTCAGGTACTGCCCATGTTCCTGAGCCCTATAAGAAATATTGTGAATTTACAATTACATTTTAATGAATTTTTGTAGAGAATTGTGATTTTTAAGTTTATAGAATCCCTTTAGTATTTGTCAGGATACACTGACAGAAGGACAGGAGACACTGGATGTGAGTTTTAATCAAGCTGCAACAGTATACGTGTGTCTGGGACAACCTGGAAGATAAAGTGTCTAGTGCAGGTCAATCCACGTTACTTTATTTCCAGGGGCTCCACCAACCCCCTTTTATTTCCATCCAGGTCTTCCAGCCAACCCATGGCTTGGACCTTACCATCCACCACCCTCATAGGAGGGCAAAAGTGGGCAGTGAGAACAGGGCAGAGTTGACTCCCTGCTGTTCCAATCAGGGAATTCCCCAAATCCCCTCCCCCATTCTGTTCCTTTTTCCTGTATCTCCTTTTAAGTCCTTTACCAGGACATTTATCTGGTCCCAGGATGTCTTCCCTATGAAGTAGCTGCACTGAACAGTCTTCTAGTCTTATGAAATAAGTTGTGATATACGGCCTACCACCTTTTTTTTTTATGCTAATAGTTTCTTCCTGACTGACCCTTGCTGTGGGGAAAGTGAAAAGCCCTCACTCCACCAAAGCCAACCTTTAAAAGGAGTGACTAGCGTGATGCTCACAGCAGGTCCTAACCCAACCTGATGTTCACCTTCAATAGCGGAAGAGAGGGTGGGTGCCAGCTTTGCTTGCTACACGAAACAAAAAGGCTTTCCTTACCCAGTGCTTGTACCTTATACTTTTGGACCTCACATTCCTGAGGATATGAGTCAGCGCTGCAAACTGCATGCTGTCCACCCCTTCACAGCGGTTTCTGACCTCATCCCCCCATCAAGCCATAAAGCAGATCTGTCCTTCTCCGATAAGCCCAGACAACCCCTCCCAATTAATTGCGCTGGAGGCATTGTCACAAAGGGCCGATAGAAAGGCAAACTTTATCAGACATGTTTTCTACACTGGTAATAAATCAACAACACTAATCATTCAATATTTGAATCAAAGTTTTGGTGTTTAATAATAAAATACAAGAAAAGTGTAGACATCAACAACAAACTATTTGCAGGTAACTGAACAGAATGACTAATTTGGACTGCTGGTTGGGAAGGGAAGAATCTAGAACTGAAAGATTATGTGAGAGAAGTACAGCATCTGAGAAGGCAGACCTAGGAATATCTTGGATTAAAATTTGTTCTAAGTGGGATTTAAATTAACTTTCTGCTCCAAGATGGAGTGTATTTTAGGGTGTGAAGGTGTGCCGAAATGAGCATATAAGCACTATGTGAAATCCACTGAGGAAGAGGGCAGAAGGAATATTCCCTAGGTTTGTATATAGTCTTAAATCAGCGCCTCATAAAAGTGATGAATAATCTATAGTATGAGTCTCCTAAAGAATTAAACATAAAACTGTCAATTTAAGTTCAGCTGTCAGCTGTAGACTGTCATGGATAAGTTAAGTAAAATCATTGAAGTTCTGCTTTTCAGAAACTCTTTCCAAGATCTGCAGTGTGATCTATGTGGATAAAAGGCAGAAGAAGACTTGTCACCACATTAAAGGAAATCTGAGGAGGAAGTCCTGTTAACCTTGAAACTGTGGTCTCACACAGTAGAAAATTTGCTTTCATTATCAGATCATTATTTAGTTGAGTTGGTTGAAATTTGTTAGTTGAGATTTATGACCAAATGTAGCCACCTCCTTGGATTTCCTTTTAGGATATATCAGTTAAGCATTGATTATTTGCTTTATTAATCCAAATTGATTTGACCCCAATCCAATATTGCTGCTAACTGATTTGAGCTTGATTTAATTTCTATTGTTTTTTTTAATTTTAGTATTGTTACTGGAATTTAGGGATGTGTTTCTTGATTTTAATTTTGCTTGTTTTATTTATTCACTCTTGTTTCATTTAGCTATAAGGGCTAGAACCACAAGAAGCTGAGTGAGCTGGTCCTCCTATGATCTGAATTAGTTCCCTGTAAATGAACCCTTTTGCTGTCACAATTTTGAGAACTAGGCTTTTATCAAAACACTGAAGTCAAAATGTTCGTAAACAACCAATTATTGACGTGTCTAATGAAAACTCCTTAATGGAGCCTGATTTTCAGAAAGTGCTGTGTTTTCACCCACTACAAAATCAGGCCTCTTTGACATGTCTCAGGTTGGGCACCCAAAAACTGAGACAAGTGAAACCACTAAGCTTTTGAAAATCTTGGCCTTAATTTATAACTTTGAATATTTCTTGAATAAACTTATTTTTAAGCTAGTTGATGGATGACAATCTTCCTCCCCCCCTCGTTGAGACTGAAAATCAATTAATCATTTGAATCCTAGCTCCCATAACTGTGATATTTCTCAATTACGCCAGATCACACGTTATTCATTTTCTTCCTATAATTACAAATCAAAATTTTAACCTCTCATTTTCCTTATCTAACTTTAAGTTTGTCCAGCCTTTCTTCTATTTAATTACAGCCTTCTTTACAGGCTGTGGACACTGCAGGTTATAGTATAATAGGCTAAAATAATGCAATATTTCGACTTCAAATACTCAGTCATATTCATTTTGGCATACAACAGAAAATATATCAACAGAGGGAATGTCTAGGATGGAAATTTATTTCCCCAAATATAACCCCCCAAAGTCACTATTGTACAAGAACTTCATAACCGGAGATGTGGAACAGTATTTTCAATAGCACAAAGTGGTCAGTAGACATGACTTCAGGTTTGTGTGAAGAGCCACAGATGATTAATGGAAAATATACAATCAGAACATTGCAGACTATTTATGACCCTAAACGAATAAAGTGTTTGTGTGTGTGCAGGGGGTGGTGGTGGGGAGAGATGTTGGAGTCTTCTACTGGTGGTGGGAATGGTGAGGTTATTGCTAGTCAAAATAAAGATGAACAAAATGTCTGTTCTGGCAGAATTAAAGATGTTCACATTTTAGAATGTGTTTTTGTGATAGTTTCAAGAATTTGCCCCATCATAGGGACAACCAAAGTGAGCCTTGCATCTTATTTATCAATCACATTCAAAAATCAATGCTTAGGTGTACACCAATTATTTCTCTCTCTCTCTCCAGAGCTAGACCAGCAGAAGGGTATGATTAAAAACCAGGTATGATTTAGAAGGGTATCATCATACAAATGAGCCACCATGCATCTAAACACCCTCTATTTAGATGTACCTACAACAGTTTGTCCAATGAAAGAGTGTATTAATGCTTTGGAAGAGCAAATTTTGAGGATGAATCCCAGAATTTTATTTTGTTTTATGTGCTTCCCATAATCTTACATTTAAACAGATATGACAAGTTGTTCCTGTTCTATGGCTAGAGTAAGCAGTTCTTGAATCCCACGTAGAGTTCAAGTTATCAGGCTTTATGTATCTGCCCTGAAATGCAACTGAGTTGTCTAATGCACCAGTAGCTGCTGTAGTTATATACCCCTATGCAGATGAATAAACCTCATGCCCTGGCCAATGTTCCTTTCTGGAACCAATGCAGCATCCACCATGCAACCAAGCAAAAGTGCAAGACCATTTTCCCATATTGTCTCCCTCCCATCCAACCACACATCCAAAAGTAAACCCCAGGAGTTTCACAGAATAGAGTCCATTTTGTGCCTCTTCTCTTGCAGGAGAGTTTAATCCACACCAAAGATTTCAAGCTCTCTGGGTCTGTGAATGTACATCATAGGCACTGGTATTCTTTGATCACCCACCATGTATACAATGTTAAGAGAATCTCAGGATTATCCTAGAAAACAGAAACAATAAAAATGGTAATGCTTCTTCCTCAAAATATATTGAATGCAAATTTTACTTTGTAACTCCATAATATTTCTTGTTCATATGCTGATCAGTTCAGTTCAGTTCACAATTACATGGTGACAACAAAGAGTTTATCCTTTTGTTTGCTATTCTGATTTGTAATTACAAATGTAATTGAATATTATCTGTATCCATTCAGTTTATGAATTTTTCACAGTGCCTCATGCTTTGGTAATTATAATTTAATAGTCAGGAACTTTTAAAATCTTTGATACTCTGAGACTTATGAATATAATTATTTATGTTAATGATGGAATTCCCCTCACCTTACTCTATAAAGAGACAATATATTTCAGGAAATTATAACTTAGTTTAATTTTATTCTTCATCGTTGGTTTATTAATTAATCCCTTTAATATAAACAGCCTTACAGAGATAGCATAAAATAAATTAAATATTATCTCTCAGTCTAAGTAGAATATTATTATTTACTCTATAGGAACTGAAACTCTTTTGAGATATTATACTAAATGCTGATCCCACTTTAGGTGTATATGTGAAGCCAGATATTTTTAAATAGCCGCTTTGGGAATAAGACAATTAAGGCAAAAGACTGGTTCAAATGGAATTCGGAGGTCTCTTTAGGGATGAATTTAGGGTATGGTTTCATCACACTTTGTCCCTGTGGAAGGGTATATAGGGTTACCCAGATATAAGAACTTGTAATTTGCTGAATCTTCACGCTGATGTGATGACTATGAGAAAAAAAATCTAGATGGGGTGATGATATAACAAGTATTCTTTAATGGTTCCTATGTTGGCTTTCTGAGGCCGTGTCTAAACTACATTCCTTTTCTCAAAAAAGGGATGTAAATTAGACACTTCGATATTGCAAATGAAGCCAGGATTTAAATTTTCCGTGCTTCATTTGCATAATGGTGGCTGCGTTTTTTTTTTAAACGGGTACAGGATCTTTCGAAAAAAGGTTTTATTTTCAATTGATCCCCGTCTAAATGGCCATTTTTCTTTCGAAAAGCCCTGTTTTGAAAAAAAACGCCGCTGCCATTATGCAAATAAAGCATGGGAAATTTAAATTCCATCTTCATTTGCAATATCGAAGTGTCTAATTTTCATCCCTTTTTCAAGAAAAGGGATGTAGTTTTTAGACAGCCTGAGCTGCAGGACAGTCACATTAAGCTCTTATGTGGGAGTAGGTTCATTAATTGGAGGCCAGGTATGAAGAATGCCTCGAAGGAATCTCTACTCCGTAACATATGAAAAGACCAAGAGTGACTATACTGGAGCATGACATGTTGATATTGTTGCCAGATGGATATTAGCAGAGCTAAATGCTAGTCTTGGTTATTTCAGAAGTACAGAATATTTTATATCAGCTGGCTTCACATTGTTTTCCATTGATCATATGGAAACTGTTTTCTGCTTCAAGGTATTGCTAAAAAAATCCATTCCCAAGCAGAGGGGTCATGTATACTTAGAATGCCTTGAGAAAGAGGTACTCTAACATACTTAAAGAAAAGCAAATTACCTGTTCTTAGTTTAATCAAAGTATCCATGGCTTAGTGCTAGATTGCAATCTTAGGAACAGATTTCTGCAAAAGAACGGTATATGAATTATACCTCCCCTCACATTGTCCTGTATATCACTATTATTTAGAGACACATATCTCAGGTCACGATTCCTCTCCTGATTTCTATTTGTTCTTAGAGGGAGCAGTGTGATTTTCTGCTGGACTAAACAAGTAGCTATTTATGACAACCCTGGCGTAGGTTCACCTCTATTGGTGAGTAAGAAAGGAGGTAGATCAAAGGCTCTGCACACTCTCCAATCCACCTCACTAACTTTGTTGAAGAAAGGGAGTAAATGGGGATGTAGCTCCCTACATCAGGTACAAGGAAGGTCTAGATAACCCATTTGAAGAACTAAAAGCGGGTGTGTACTCCAAGTCACAATCTACTACATACAAAGGAAGAATCAAAGTCAGACATCAGACAAATCAGACATCAGGGATAGTAACATACATTAACCTGCAGGGGAATGTTTTAACCTACCTGGGTACTCAATCATGGATTTAAAAGTAGTCATTCTTCTACAAAAGAATTTTACCACCCAATTACAGGGAGAGACTGATGAACTAGAATTAATTTACAAATTTGAATTCATCAACCTGAGCTTGAATAAAGATATTAACTGATTAAAGCACTACAAAGCCAATTTCCCCTATCTATGACATTCACATTTTCACATCGAAAGCTATGAATGGGACATATCCAGCCTACTTAATTAGCTTTATTAACACAGATCCTACCATTGACAGGTAACTGCTTTTGCAGTTATATATACCTTGGAATCTGTTATTTCCACTCCAACTCATCTGATGAAATGGGTTTTACCCAAAAAAATCTTATGATCCTATATATTTGTTAGTCTTTAGGGTAGCCATGGGACTACTTGTTATTTTTAAAGTTACAGGCTAACACAGCTGCCCCTCTGAAACAAAGGAACAATGTTAGTCAATGTTCCCTCTATTTTTTTCCATCCATGTGCAGAATAAATATTGTTATGTACACAAAGGTATGTGCAGATAAGGGAACACTAATGTCAGTAAAATATATCAGAATTACTGTTGACTGAGATACATTTAGGATGTCAAAGAGATCATATTATTTAGTTAATATTGCTTTAAGTTGAAAACAATATTTCTACAATATTTCTAATAATGGACAACAACCATACATGGTCCCCCACACAACTCTGTAATGTGCCTGAACATTAATATGGAGGGGGGATCACTATGGGTAAAATGATAGCTTAAGCTTCCATGCCCTTTCAGTCCTTCACTTCACGGCTTCTGCCAGCAATGGTAATTAGTGCTGATTGTGCTGGAGGCTTTTGTTTTATGGACACAATCATTCTAAAAGCTGGATACATACTATCAACTTATTTCCAGTGAGCCACCAAAGAGACATCTGATGGTAATGACTATCACTCTTTTGCTCACGATCAGCCTGAGCAGGATTTGAACTTGAGACAAAGATAAAGTATTTTGAGAATTATTACCACAGCATCTCAAAAGTATTTAGCTGACTGACTCCCATTGAAATAAATGGGACTCCGTGACTTAATCCCTTTGAGAATCTAGTCTAGTCTGAAAAAGGACCTTAGGATTTGTCCATTTATTAATAACCATAATGGGTGTTTGGAGCAGTTGACTCTCTCATTTGTTTTGTATATTTTAAAAATGCACAGCTGTGCAAACAGTTTAGGGGAAATTAAAACTGTTGCATTTTTTTCTTCAGGGCTCTTGTAGTGACTTATTTTTCTGATGCCTAATGGCAAAAATCAAGACTAAGCAAAGATCAGCTTTCACCATTTATATTCCCATTTTCTAATGGTGAGTCAACACAGCAGGGCTTAATTCAAAATAAGGTATGCAAATTGAGCTATATCATTTGTGTAGCTTATTTCAAAATAGCTTATTTCGAAATTGGGAACGTCTACACAGCACTTATTTCAAAATAGAACACTCTTCCTCTGTCTTCCCTTACTCCTCATACAATGAGGGCTATAGGAGTCAGAGTAAGAAGTCCTCCAGCTTGACCGTATTTTGACATTATTTCAAAATAACTGCCTGCTGTGTAGATGCAGACTAAATTATTTTGAAATAACACTAGTTATTTTGAAATAATGTTGCTGTGTAGACGTACCCTTTAAGAGAAGAAAGGACCAATTTCACAAACTAAAGTGCTGGTGAAAGCAAATGTTCCAAACCCTTCTGTGAAAAATGGAACCGTAAAAGCAGATAAAAATCAATTATGTCCCTAAAGTAAAATAAACCCAGGAGTGACTGGACAAGATATTTATGGAGATTGAGAGGAAAGTGTTTTGCTTTGGAATCAAGTGCCATAAGAGAATGTACAGCTAGGCTAATTCATTTTACAATATTTTACAGTCTGTATTGGATGTCTTACAATTTTGTAGAATAATAGAACTAAAATACTCTTTCCAGAACTGCGGGTGAGAGGTGCCGTATAAACACCTATGGTGGATAGGTACAGGTCATCTTTGTTTAATTACTTTATACTATTCAATCTTTGAGAGAAAGAGGATATCTGAGAGAAGTCAGATAGACATTTCTAAGAAACTTACACTGCATCACCAGTCATGAGTCCCACAAATTACTAAATTAAAATGTGATGCTCGTCTCAGTAAATATACCAGTTAGCTTTTAAAGTAACTAACAAGCCAGAGAGCCTCATTCCTTTCCAGAAAGGAGGCCACTGGAGCATGTGAAAGCATTCAGTATTCAATTCTATATTTCTAATTTGCAAATAGAAGTAATGGACTGATCAGCAGCTTGGATATAACTTGAATATACAGTAAAACATTTCCTGGTGAATACAAAACAAACCAATTGCTAAAGAAAAGATGTAGTCACCACCTTAAGGATTCTGAAAGCCAGCAACAGAAGCAATGCACGTTAGCAATGCACACACTTAAGTTAAGCACTTGGTGAGGTGCTTTGCTGAACTTGTTTGTTTACTTATGTCCAGTCAGTGTACATAAGTAAACATTAATAGAGAAGCATGTAAGTGTAGATGGTGAAGGTGGTGAAGCATGATGGTGAAGATGAGCCCACACGTCAGCTCTAACACTGGAACCGGGTAGAATCTGCCTGGAATAATATTCTTTCCTCAAAGATGTTTCATCATTCAGTGGTTAGTGGAAACAATATAAGTGGGTGCAATCTGTCAACAACATTATTTCAAGCTGCTGGAGCTAAGGAAAACCTGCTTGCTGACAACATTGCTTGAAAAATTGGTGTACAGTAGAATCCTTGGTTAGAATTATTCTTTTATCTGAATCATTACCCTTTTCTATGGACAGCAGGTATAGCTCAGCTATGCCTGTGGATAAAAGATAACACGCTGGGCAGAGGCAAGCCAAGCCCCAATGTTACATATAACCTAGCTTTGGAAAATGTCCATGTGACTTTAGTAGCTGAGCCTCCAATTCTATTTGCCCTTTTTTAGAATGATGTTGATGACAAAAGAAATTGTATTTTGGTAGTGAACTTAAAAACAAGAGGAACAAAGTTACTTTCCACATGTGGCCCAATAGATTTTTGCAATGGTGATTAAGTTGTAGCTACAAATAGAAATAATGTATGAAAATCTAAGTTTTTTTTAAATGACCTTAGTAATACTTTACTCTTATAGTTAAACATAAAGGTCCCAATTATGATCTCAATTACAGCAGTGTAAAATCAGAATACATCTTTTGAAAATACAGCCAAGAAGGAGGAAGAATTATTCATATTTCAAACAATTGATACAAGAAAAAATATTACAAATATATGGAAATAATATGATTTTGTTCCCTATTTCTTTTTGATTGGCTTTGAGGAAGAAATGGTTCTGTTATTTACTTTGCCTACAGTTTATTATGCTTTACCCAGATACTAAAATATTTGGATTTCCATATGTTCATTGTTTCTTTTTAAACTTATTAGTTACTAATCAATTGCCTGTAAACGTAGCCAAAGGGCTGAGAAGCTTTTTAATACATTGAACTATAAAGTAAATGAGTATATTATCAGAGACACTGATTTCATTACACATTATTTACTGAAGCTTTAATTCTTTATTATAGTCTTTTTTTCCCACTATAGTCTTGCATTTCTACAGTACTTTATCCTTCTAAATTCAATGGCATGGAAATATTTGTGCACAGTACTATAAAAACACTCATTGCTATCAGATATAATAGATGCCAAGAAAGCTTAAATTTCACTAACAGATATTTTGCTGACATAATTACTGAAGGTGAAATTTCTTAAAGAATCTACACTTGAGAATCAGAGAAATCATAAAGGATCTCACATTTGTGAAGGATAAAACTGGCCACTGGAGGGCATTGCTGCTCTTCATCAAGGTCATTTTCAGCTACAGCAGTTAAAACCAGCCAGTACAAATACAGCAAACCAAGGTTTCAATGTATAACTCTATCAAGAAAGAGAAACTCTAATGCTGTTATTATTTCTCACACAATTCTAAATTTGGGAAGCTTATATGTGCACCTCCACCATTCCAGTTGAAGTTTAGATGCCAGGTGACCTATTATTTGTAGTGTATAATTTATTCAGTGGGCTATGCAGTCACACCTTCAGAAGCAATTACTATTTGTAAATGCTTCAAACTATTTGGTTCCCAAACTACCACAGCTTGTATCTGGTTTTCAGAGGTGGTGAGGATATAGAAACCAACGGGTCCCATTTTGGGCAACCCCTAAATTAAAGTGCTTTAAAATAGTAAACATTTCTGAAAGTGTTGACTCTTTATCCACCTTCCCATCTTTTTATTTTAGTGAATTATTGGCAGATTTTGATTTTTTTGTAAACGTGTCATTTATTTGAAATTATTCACCTTGGCTACGTCTAGACTGGCATGATTTTCCGCAAATGCTTTTAACGGAAAAGTTTTTTGTGGACATTTTCTTGTTAAAAAGGATGGAAGCAGGATAGAAGAAGAAATATTATTAAAGCCAGTATGTGTTTTTTAATCAAATACTGACAAATACTTTTTAAAGTATTAACTCAGTTTGAGCAGCGCATACTAAAATGCAGCAACAGACTTTTTTTATGTTCTGCTTTAATTCTGCTTGAGTAAATCCTGTTACTTTGTCAGCCTGAAATACAAGGGAATGGGTAAAAGAAATTGAATATAATTATTCAAGCTTCTTGGCACTGAAACATAAAGTTTCAAAAATTGTTGTTCATGGGAAACATATTTAATTTTAATGTGTAATAATAATTTACAATGTTAAGGCACTTGAAGGCTCCCAAAGAGCTTTCCAAACTGATACACAAACTCGAGCTAATGATCACTGTTCCCATCAATTTTAATGATGCTTTCTCTGCAGTAGAATATAGCATCTTTCTAACATTGCTCAGTCAAACACAGCAAAGGTAGATGACAGAAGGGGAAGCAGGATATTGTGGGGCAGATTCCCTGGTGCATTAAGTTTCTGCTGGGCATAGTGGAATGGGGGCAGAGACCATATGGGCACAATTAGGGTATCTCTACACTGCACGCTTATTTCAAAATAAGATATTCTGGAATAATTATTCTGAAATAGCTTATTTCGAAATAGCATGTTTACACTGCAGGGAAGCCTCAAAATTAGTCTGAAGCAGGCTTCTCTAATGTAGACGTGCTATCTCAGTTTAAAGCCTCAGGAGGCACTGGAGAGGAATAACTTAGAAAGACCCCGATGAGGGGCTATTTCGAAAAAGCAGCAATTAAGCATCTATGCACGCTTTATTTTGAAATAGATATTTTGGAATAGATGTTATTCCTTGTAGAATGAGGTTTACATATTTTGGAATAAGCTGTGAAGACGCTCTCATTGTTATTTTGAAATAACGCTAATTATCTCAAAATAACAGTGCAGTGTAGACACGCCCTTATTGCCCACATGGTTTCTGCAGCCAATCCCAGCATAGCTGAATAGAGCCCAGAAGCTGCTTTTACTTGAGGATCTGACTATGAGCTTCTAGGGACTAGATGCCAGCCGAGGCTAAACAAACTACATATCACCCTGGCCAGATCTTCCAGCTTCCCTTTAACCCTGACACACTCCTCCTGACCCCAAATGTGCTCTTATAGTGGTGGCTATGGTGAGAGAGCCAAGCTAGATTTTTCTACAACACCTGGGATTACTCCACAGTGGAGGCATCCTCAGCAGGGGACTTAAGGCATTTCCACTTCTTTGGCATTACCAGAACTTTCCTCAGTTAGAATCACAGAATGGGATGCTGCATTTTGCTATTCTGAGGTAATTCCAGGTTGGTAGGGCACAAAATTAATTCGCTATTGAAATTCATCTCTGTTTATATCTCAGCACTTCAAGAAACTACTTAAAACTTTTCTTCCCCAAGCAGGTGACTCCACTATGATTATTGTTGCACCCATATTTGTGTTATCATTTTTTCTCTTATTTTTCTATGTATAAAAATATTTAATTGTCACATTTTCATTGTGCTTAAAACACCCTGAGTGCCTTGGTGAGATGAATTATCAGTACTCTGTAATAATTTTAAAATGTTAATTTATTTTATCACTGAAAATAAATTTGAGGAATGAAGAATTTAAATAATAAATAAGAATACCAGCATCAATTCTCCCGGAAAAGCTCTTTAGTCTAGATATATCCTTAGATGAGCAAAACTCAAATTTCTGAAAAATAAAAATGCAGTTTAAGTTCTCCATGCAGTCTTAACTCTGTCATCTTTCAGCAAAGTCTCTGTATGTCCTGTAACATACATACTTTTACTCTGTCAGCTCTCCAGTTAATGAAAAGTACAAGCTCTTCACCTGCTTTTACAACCCATTGCCCCTTATCCATAGTATTACATCTATTAAAAGTACCAAAAACAAAAGATCACCAGCCATCATCCACTTAATCCAAATCTCCTTTGGTTTTAAGTGAAAGTTTGTGATTACCCTTAGTTACATTAACTGAAGTGTGAATTCTCAGCAGTCAAGAGGTCCACAACCTAAATATAGTCAAAAGTTCAACAACGTTGCAAAAAAAGCACACATCATTCTGGGATGCATTAAGAGGAGGGTTGTAAGCACGACACAAGAAGTAATTCTTCCTTTTTACTCTGCTCTCCTTAGGTCTCAACTGAAGTATTGTGTCCAGTTCTGGGCACCACATTTCAGGAAAATGTGGAGAAATTGGAGAATGTCCACAGAAGAGCAACAAAAATAATTAAAGGTCAGGAAAACATGACCTATGAGGGAAAATTAAAATAATTGGTTTTGTTTAGTTTGTTTAGTTTGGTTTTGTTTCATTTGGAAAAGAGAAGATTGAGAGGGGTTATGATGACAGCTTTCAAGTGCCTAAAAGAGTGTTAAAAGAAGGAAGGAGACAAAAATATTCTCCTTAACCACTGATGATGATAGTACAAGAAACAGTGAGCTTAAATTGCAGCATGGAAACTTTTAGTTGGATAGTAGGAAAAATGTCCTAACAGAGTGCTTAAGCACTGGGATAACTTGCCTAGTGAGGTTGTGGAATCTCTATAATTAGAGCTATTTAAGCACAAGTTTGACAAACATCTGTCAGGAATGACCTAGATGGTGCTTGGTCCTGCTGTGAATGCAGGGGACTGAACTTGATGACCTCTCGAGGTCCCTTCCAGTTCTAGTATTCTTTGATTCTATAATGCATCAAATAATTAATGTCTCTCTGTTAAACAGCACAAATCATCAGAAGGAAACCATATTTCTGAAAGGCTTATATTTCAGGATCCTCTTGGTCAAATAACCCCAAATTTGGACCACTTACCTTATCCAACATCTTCTGGAGGCACACACAGTTTCAGTGAAATCTGACTAAGATGACTAATTTTAGAGAATTTAGAAAGGTTTACATTCAAACAGACAAGATGCAATAATAACTATAATGTCAATCTTCCACCACTATAATTAACTACATACAGACTTATATCATAATCTCACTTCCTCTTGTGCACGTTGCATGCTATGCACTGATTTAGAGCTGTCTGCCATATTTCACCACTGCAGTTACTATCTTTCAATAGCAGATGAATTGATCTTTTTGTATCATGTTGGGAATTCCTTTGTGACAGTACACACATATACTGGTATTTAATATTATTTCTCTGCTAAGATTTGATTCATTCATTTATAGCTTCTACACTTAATTATTGTTTGTCCCCATTTGCTTAACTTTCTGCCACTTGGTTGATTACAGCTTACTTAAAACACAGCCACTAGATTTCTCAACAATATTCAACTAATAGCATTTGACATTGACAACTTTTGTCCCTGACTTTGATGAAACTCAGTTTTCTCTCTCCCTTTGTTTCAGCTGAAATTCTACAAAAGCTTATTCTTTTCATGCACTGTCATTGCAGTCTGCTGCCTCCTCATAAAGAAATCCAAATTTCTTGCTCCGAATATATATTTTGTATTGTATTAAATGCAGTTTGTATGTCTGTGATCACCTGAAAATTGTATATCAGTAGGTGAAGTATTCTGCCTACTAACCTAACAATGACATATCATTTTTGACTGGTTCTGTCCCTAAATAGTCTACCCACAGATAGTGGTATTTCCAGGATACATGTAATTGAAAATGGCAGCTTCTCTATTGACTTCAGTAAAAGCAGGATTGGCTTCTAATATGGAACAATAAACTGTTGCCTAGTCTACTTATTTTCACTTGTTACTGAACAATTCACTGGAACATTCAATTGCCCTAATAATCCCTGGACACATAGGCAGTATAAAGTGACACAAAGATAGAGATTTTCCGAGCAGCGAAGGAGATTTACGTATACATCTTTCATTAAAATTAATGGCAGACGGTGGGATTTCCAAAATCCCCTACCAATGGAGCTTCCTTCCTTCCATGATTTGGAAGATCTCACCCTGCATTTCACTAATTGCTTGGAAAATTTCAACCTAGGTCACTGGCTGACCACACATAGGCTGTGTCTAGACTGGCGCGATCTTGCACCAGAGCTATGCAAATGAGGCTCAGCGTGGAATATCGCCGAGCCTCATTTGCATAACTAATGAGCCGCCATTTTTGCGGAAGAGGCTCTTGCGCAAGACGGAGCTATCTACACTGCCCCGTCTTGCGCAAGAAAAACCCTCTTGCGCAAAGCTGTTATGCTGATTATTTTCAGGCATAACGGCTTGCGCAAGATGGGGCAGTGTAGACAGCTCCGTCTTGCGCAAGAGCCTCTACCGCAAAATGGCGGCTCATTAGTTATGCAAATGAGGCTCGGCGATATTCCATGCTGAGCCTCATTTGCATAGCTCTGGCGCAAGATTGCCCCAGTCTAGACACAGCCATAGAGACTAACACTCAAAAACATCTCACTCCAAAATCCAAACATTTCTGTTGCTGGAATCAAAAGATAGTCTCAATTTGATATCAGGTATGGACTTAATACTCTTTGCAAGAAAGAGAAAATCTGGCACTTTCCATCTGTATTCCACACAATAGAAGGAAGGCATTAGTACACATAGATGAAAAAAGATTTTACCTCGGGGCTCCGTCATTTATAACCAGTTAGAGCTTCTTGAACTCAGGAAATAAAATAGCCTCAGTCTTCCACAATAACATGACTTATAGTCACTCTTAAAAATGTGGTGGAAGTGAGGTAACAGGGAGGATTAGATGCCTCAGTAATAGATTACAATCTAGATGCCACTTCTTAAATGGCTCACTTTTTGAACAACCTTCAGAAAACAAGTGCTTTCATAATAGTAGGAATTTGCACATTCTATTCTTCTGATGGACAGTTATCCAGGGCCATGCATATTGAAAAGGTATTCAGACATTTAGATTGAACTGTGTGGTGTTCAATCAAAAGAATAATGAAAACCAAAACATACTAGAAATGAATAAATACAATGACAAAAATAAACAAGGGTAAAATCTTACAATGTAATTTTTTCTCTTTGTTATTATAAAATAAATTGAATTAAAACTCTTTAAAGAGACCTATTTTTGCCTTTGTAATTCTTAATTTCAAATTATATGATCTGTAAAAGAATGGCTTTTTCAGGTTAGTCAACATGCCTCTTTTAAATCTTCACTAAATGAGATCACCAATTGAAATGCACTGCTTGCTGCAAGAATTGTCCTCATGGTATCCTGCCTCTTTGGGGCATTTACAAATAATTTTAAGCCTCTTCATTAGATTTTGTCCCTTTGTAATGATATGAGCATCCACAGTTGTGAGAGTGGCCAACAACCTCTTTTAACCCCTAAACAGCTATGGCAGATATTTTGTTAACAACAACAACAACAACAACAAAGTTGGCTATCCTAGGTGCTGGCATCTATTTTAATTCATGGAAGCTCTACTTATAATGAATACTACCAAAATTGTGGTAGATTAACAAAAAATGTTATGGTTAAGTCACTGCAGGGACCTTTACATTCAGTTCTCATATCTGCCACAGACTTCTTATATATTAGGTAAGTCACTTACTTTGGTCAACATAGTTTTTGTACCAATATACATACTTTGCTTAGGGTATGTGATTTTTTAGCAAGATACTGTTAAACCAATATCAACCCTAGGGCAGAGAGTTATACATGTTTAAAGATGTCTTTTACTGATGTAACTTAATCCCCTTCCCATATAAGTAATATTGATATATTTAATGTAATGCAGCTTCCTATTGAGGACAAGGCCTTCATCTTGCTGTGTCACAATTCCTCAACTTTAAAATGGGGACACCAGTGCTTTCTTTCTTCCACTTTTTGTCTGTCTTGCCTATTTAGATTGTAAACTCGTTGTGGTGAGGCACAAACTGTTTCTTTCTATGTGTATATGTACAGTGCTTTGCACAGTGGAATCTTCATATTGATTGTTCATCTAGGTGCTACCACAACAGTAATAATAATTTAAAAAATGCTTTACCTGAATGTTGTTTTCTCATGTGATCAGAAAGACTTGTCCTTTGAGCATGACAAGTTTTCTCCTTTCACAATAGAGCATTTTTGTTAGGGACAAATGAGGGAATCTTTCCAAATGAGATGATATGATGGGGTTGCCTATGACAGAAGGGGATTGGCCTTATGTGTCCCAGTATATACAGAAAGTTACAAGGGTAACTTTTTTTTCAACTTTGCAATGCTAAAATCTGGTTTTGCCAGCATGGGCCATGGGTGAATGTAGGGCTTAGGGAGGCAAGCTCCCAGTCCCATCCCTTCTTCCTGAGGCTCTGCCCCCACAAAAAGCCTCCAGCCCAAGAGTACAGGGAGAGGGGTACCCACAGCTCTGGAGCATGAAGAGAATGGGCGGTGCATGGCTTCAATTTCTTGGGGGGTATACAGTGGGCAGGTCCATGTCTGGAAGTTTGGAAGGCATTGCCTTCCCCTGCCTCTTATAACCACCACCAGTGTCTGCCAGTCAAAAAACCAAAATTCTACACTTGACCAAACTAACACAGAAATCTGACATGAGCTTTTTTGTCTGAAAGTAATAACTGGCTTTTGCATACAGCTTTGATGGAAATGAAAGAATTACAGAGTATTCAATGGAAATGCAGAGATTACTGGGGACTATTCAGTTACATAGCACAGTCTCAGAACCTCCAATTAGAGGATCATTAATGGAGCATAATTCATAGCAGGTGATTTTACTCACTAGCTTCCAGCTAGCAACAGGCTGTACAAAATTACTATCATTTATCACATCCAACAACAGGAGATATGCTAGACCTGCTGAGATGAACATTTGCTAACTAGCCCAATAACCAAAGGTTAGCAAAGAAACATTTTTAGATTTTTTTTTTATAAATTCACCGCAGCTCTCAAGCGACAGCATCCAGCTCCCACCCAAACACTAGCCAGAAATTGGATGACTGAGGGTATGTCTACACAGCAAAGTTATTTTGAAATAACAGCCCTTATTTCGAAACAACTTTCCGAGCGTCTACACAGCCAAACCGATATTTCTAAATTAATTCGAAATGGCGGAGCGCTTATTTTGAATTTGGTAAACCTCATTCTACAACGAATAATGCCAAATTAGAAATAGCTATTTCGAAATAAGTGCTGTGTAGACACTTATATCAAAATAGGGGGCCTCCAGCCTTCCCAGGATGCCCTGGTGGCCACTCCAGCCTCAACCAAGAACACTTCTCTCCCTCCCCGCCCCCCCCCCCGGAGCCCTTAAAGAGGTAGACTCTGGCCACAGTGCCTGTGCCAGCTCCAAGCCTGCCAGAACAGAGCCAGCAGTCACTGCCCCGACCCAGTGGCCCCAAAACATGAGCCAGCAAGCCACTGGCAGCCAGGCCTCCACCACTCCCCAGGAGAAGTCTGCCAGCTCCCAGGAGCCTGCCAGGGCCCAGAGAAGGCGGGCGCCTTCCTGGTCCAGGGTGGAGATCATGGACCTTATTCAGGTTTCGGGGGGATGCCCCCTATGTCCATGATCTCCACACTAGATGGAGGAACGCAGCCGTCTATGGCAGGATAGCTGCCAGCCTGGCCACCAAAGGCTACATGCGAACCCAGGAGCAGGTTTGCATGACAATCAAGTTGGTCCAGCGAGACCCCCAACCCTGAGACCTGAGCTTCCCCTCCCTCTTCTTCCCCTTGCTTCCCCCTTCCAGCTCCCTTCTCCCAGGTTTCCCCCTCCCCTCTCCCACTCTCTCTTCTCCCCTCTCCCGCTTCCTTCCCCCAGTCTCACCAGAGTTTCATTCCCTCCCCCCCCCAGTTTTGTTAAATAAAGAGAGTTTGTGTTCATGAAAATACGTGTATTTTATTTGACATCAGGAAGGGGGGCTAGGGAGCGGTAAGTGAAAGATTGTGAGGGAGGAATGAGGCACAAGCCCCAAGTGGGGCAGACCAGGGAGGCTCTTAGTGCTCCTCAGGGTGGAAGCTATCCCGCAGGGCCTCCTGGATACTGACAGCCCCCCAATCGACCTCCCAGATGGCAGCCTGCAGAAAGTGCAGCCAGGCTCACAGCAACGCGTTCAAGAGAAGCATCAGAGTGCCCAGGGGCAGCTCCGGCTCCATGTTGCAGAGTGCTGTGGTGTCCCGAGTGAGGGCAACCAGAGCACGCAGTGACAAAATGCTTTGCTGTCCCTCATCAAGGTAGACAAGCAAGCAGGGAAACCTGAGAACTGGCTGTCCAGGGGGTTCCCTTTAAGCACAGACTCGGGCAGCAGCCACACACAGTAAGTCCTGATCTGGTGCCCTGCTGGAACTGGTTCCGGCCAGCCTTAAATGCAATTCAGAGTCCACTCAGCGTGGACGCGCTATTTCAAAATAGCAAAATGCTATTTTGAAATGCATTTTGTGTGTAGACATGTTATTTAAAAATAAGCTATTTCAAATTAACTATTTCAAAATAACTATTTTGAAATAAGCTATTTCGAAATAACACTGTAGTATAGACATACCCTGAAGGAATAAAGTATATCAGTTTCTTAACTAGCACTATAGTGTTTGCTGCTGCTGCTGCTGTTGTTCAAGCTTTTCTTCATAGAGGCTTTAGTTCAGCAACCTATATTGCAAGGCCAGCCTTAGGAATGAGCTACCCAGGGTGCCACTGTCTGGGGAAGGGGTGTGAGGCACCATGCAGCAGAACAGTGGTATATTGCCAGTGTAGTGTTAGAAACTGCTCCTGGCTGGCAAGGGATCACCACAAACTTGCAGAGGAACTTGAGGGTGTGTGTGAATAGTGACACACAGATTCTGCTCACCTCACACACACCATTCTTCCATGGCTCCCCAGGTACCTATGAGGGGGGAGTGAGGAGCAACAACAGGGCTCCTGGATCCAGGTATGTGCAGCCCAGGTGGGGAAAGTGACCTGGATGCAGGCAATCCTGGGATTGCTCCTCACTTCCCCCTCTCAAAGCCCACAGGAGGGTTGGAGGAGCAGTATTTGGGGGGGGGGGGGACAGCAAGCAGCAATGCCAGCAGCTTCATGCATCCAGGTCTGTTTCCCCAGTGGGCAAAGGAGAGGGGTGCAGATGTTTATGGTTAAAGAGGGGACAGGGAAGGGGAAGTGATAATCCTACATGGCCAGAGGCAATGTGGTTGCCTGCTCTTTCTGTGTAGATAACTGATGTTCTGGAAAAATTCTAGGCTCTCAATCTATTTAGTAAGGTGTAATGGAAGTTTTCTAGTGAAATATTTTTCAGATGGATAAATATAGATTTGTTAAAATAAAATGTTTTGTGGAAATATGTTGATTTTGACAAAAATTATTTTAAAAAATGGAGAATTCTGATAAATATGAATCTTTTAGGAATGAAATATTACAATTTGGTGTTTCACTTGTTAAAATTATATAATTTAAATATATGGGTATACACACTATATAAAAAAGACAAAATCAGAATGAGACATTATGGTTTTATCAAAAAGGAATGTTGTGATTGACCTGAAACTACTTTTTCTAGACTTTTGTTTCATGAGATATTCCAAAATTGTTTGTTTTAATTTTTGTGGAATGGAAAAAAAAACCAAAATCATGGAATTTTCCAGGAAGCGAAAAATTCGGCTAACCATCGATCCCTATCATGTAGCTTATCAAAGAGAAGTAACAAGTGACTTAATCATGGTATTTACATAGCTAAATCAGATGTCTGGTAGCAGAAGTCTTTTTAATGTAGCAGATGCCCGTAACAAAATCCACCAACTGGAAATTAAAGTCAGAAGAAAGTCAAACTGGAAAAAATATTAGTGGAATTAACTATTAGAACAGTTTACCATGGTATGTGGCATCATGTGGCCTCTTTACATCAAGCCTAGATGGCTTTCTAATTGATGTGCAATCACAAGACTTTGGGTTAAATGAAGGAATAACTGAGTAAAATTTTATGGGATGTGTTATACAGAATAATAGATCTGCTCATGATAGTGATCCTTTCTGTGCTCAAAATGTAATAAACTGTAACAAGAAGTAGAATTTGGTCCTAAATATCTGTGATCTCATCAATTGGTTTAAGGAAAATGAAGAATCCCAAATTCAGTCCTTCTAGTATGTGAAGCAGTGGCACACTTTCAAATACCAGGTGTAATTCAATTCTCACTTGTACTTGTGTAAATCTGTAATAATTCCATTGACTTCAATGCAGTTGCTCAGGATCTACATTAGTGTAAACAGCAGCAGAATTTGGTCATTAACTACATATATGTTTTGCTTTAGGATCTTAAATCTATTTCAGAACAGCTATAATGTTATTTAGTTAGTTTATTTTTTCAACACATGCTTATAGTAAGGTTGCAGATATCTGAAGGGATTTTGCTGCTGAGCCTTAGCTCATTGTTCAGTTCCAGTGTAACAGCTTTTTTTCTTACAGAGTTTCAGCACAAGCGATTACTGAAGATTACTTTTCCTGCTTAACTGACTCCTGTCAGCGGATTGTATTTTGCCTTCACTCATACACCTTAAACCATTTGCCTTTCCTGGTGGCTGAGTGGTGGGCAGTGTCTTATTTTGCTGATTTTTGAGATAAGGAAACTAAGGCTCAGACAGATTAAGACCTGTATGTTTTAAAGAATACACAAAGGTTCAAACCCTCTGATTCCACATACAAAATACCAGATACACACAGTCATGTCCAGAGTGTAGACTCACAGAAGTACAAGCATACACTAATCCCTGAGTGCTGCATGCATAAGCAATTTAAGCATGAGAAAAATCTATGGGCCATTTGTGCACTCACTTTGAAATATTGGGGCCTCTATGACCCCAAATGTCTGACTTTGGATTTGCCCTCATTTCCTAAGTAAAAGCTGTCTCTTAAATGGCAGTTGATACAAAGTATTGATAAAGATGGATATGGGACTTTTGTCTGCTCCTTGATTTTGTGCTGCCTTTCTTCTGGTATAATCCCAGTCCTTTTGTGTCACCAGAATGATCCTGTCATCCTCTTTTTGTTTCCTTCTCTTAAAAGAACTTTTGTAAATTCTCTATAGGTGCTACGTCTGCTCCTATATGCATCCTCCTTCATCTCCTTCTTTCAAATCAGTGTTGTTGGGGTTTTTTCCTACAGTCTCTCCAAGAAGGACTTCTGGACCTGAAATTTTAAACCGACATAAAGCATGCCTTGCAAAAACAAGAAGCCAGATCATAATTTTATTGTTGGAGCTGGGCAAAAAAATTCTATCTTACTCTTTTGACAGAAAGCCGGGCTTTTGAATAAACAAAAATTGTTAATAAAAAGCTTCTATGAAAGTATCAAATATTGCACGTGTAAAACAGTGCATCATTGCTATGTCAGAAGTTGAGTTATATGTTTTATTTTACAATGTGAAGCAAAGCTGTGTATGTAAACACAGCTATACTATGTCACAGCAAAACTTCAAAAGAGCACTGTCTGGGTTTGCTGCCTGGGGGCAGGGTCTGGCAGTTCAGTCATCCTCAGATGCCCAGGGTCAGCCAGTCATACCCTTGAGTCAGTGTTGCTCAACACCTTAGTGAAGGACAGTCAGCAACCCACAAGAGCTGTTCTGACATGTTATAAGCCCAAATTCCAAAGATGCTATGCCCATGAAGGATTTGGATTGTGTTGGACCTGAAAAAATTGGTAAAAGGTTTTAACAAGATTGTAAAAGGAGAATCACAAATACATGTAAGATTAAGCTTGTGTATTTATTGTAGATTATTATTGTTAAAGTAATAGTAAAGCCCTGATTTTTTAATTCCTGACTGCTAATGAAATACACTTAATATATATACATTGCCTTCTGTTCCTTTGGAAGGAAGACAATTGGTACTTGAAATGCAACTGTTTATAGCACTGACCAGAAACACTGTGTACAACTGAAATGGTTAAAACTTTAAAGTGTTAGCTACTGGGCAGTTTACCCTGTACAATATAATTGTGGAAAGATTATTGCAAAGTAGAAAAAAATCAATCAAATATTTTTATATTTATATTGTGCATTTTGAATGCCAAGAAAATAAAGATAAAATTTCATTCTAGAGTCTAATTTTCTCCATAGTGAATGTGTCACCTAGGACACGAAAAGCCCTTAGGCCAGCCCTGCCCCAGATGCACCACAACTACCTTCATGGAAGTCTATTGGTCATGATGTGTCATGACCAATACTATCCAGCTGAGAAATCCAGCCCACAGAAGAGAATGGGGACATAAGTTGCTCAAACTATATTTCCCATAAGGTGCTATGGCTTCCAATTTTTTTACCCCCAACAGCTTTCAGTACCCAATTTTTTAATGAAAAATTAGATTTTTCCCATGGGAAATATAGCCAGTTTTCCACAGTTTTTTCCCCCCTCTGACCAACTACTTATTTTATGAAAACCTCCCTCCCTGGCCTGATAATCTCTCTCTCTCTGCATCACATCAGATGTAACCTAAATTGTAAATTCAGTAAGTCAGGGACTGTACGCTTTTTAGGGCAGGAACCATCTAAATACTATATATTACTACAGTGCTTTACGCAACAGGATCTCAATCTTGGCTGGCCCTTAAACACTTTGGTAGTGCAAATAATAAATCATTACCCTCTCTCTAACCTTTCTTATATGGTACTCGTATATCATAAGTATCATATAAGGTATGGTGCAATATATAAACCTTAAATAATAATGGCTACTGCACTCAAGGTGCAATTTGGAAAGCAGACCAACAAGATCAATAGTCTTCTCCCACAAGACCCTAATGCTATTCCATAATGAGACCTTGGATGATCAGTGCTGAAAGTTATAGCTGCTGCACCTTGCAAAAGTCAGGTGAGACTGCACAGTAGTGTATCCAGATGCACAGCAGAACAAAATTCATATTGTTCCGCTAGTGTCCCTAACATTTTTCTTAGCTGAGCCACTACCTCAATCTGAATATTATTTTTAGACTGGGCTTGTGAAATTCCCCAGGCTCCTGCCTGGAAGTTCTGTGGGGAAGACTGGGGAATTGAGATAAAGACAGCTCATAGGTTTAGTTGCTGACCGTTAGCCATGTAATTCTAAATAGGGTATATTATAAATAATGCTGAAGTTAAGATTTTTTTATACTGGTGTTCAGCTTACTAATGCGATTTCACAAAAGTGCAAGACCTTTCTTCATATTAATATTTAATCAGGCAATAAACATGGCTTGCTCAAAAGCCCAGGGCTGACAGAATTCTCAGTGGTTATGTTCTCTCTGTTAAACTGACAGTAATTTATTTTGCCATATACTGGTGATACATTTCCCCCACCTACACTCTTAGGATGTATACTTCTTTTAAGATATGTCAACTCTGTTTATCCCAGGGAATTCCAATCTAAATATGTACAATATCTATATTTCCCGTACCCAGGCTCCCATAATATTTCAGGAAGTGATACCTATTTCTAGGAATGACTGTATAAACTTTTGTCTTTGGCTGGTATTGCACACCCAAGAGGATAACTAAAGACCCCAGGGAAAAGGGGGGTCAAAGACTGCTATAATTTTGTTCCTATTATGACTCATGAGGAATCTGGGGGAGACAGTTGGGAGATGTCCAGGTAATCTCTATGCCAGATTTTAGCATTGAGAGGGAGGAAAATGAAGTAAGAGAGGATATAGCTGGGGATAGGAGAATGGATATAAGGAGGAAGGGTAGAGTGGATACTAGTCTAGTAGGTTATATTGGAGGTACAATGTTCGTGCCAAATTGGGTAAAGAATGTGAGTGAGGCCAAACAGCAAAAATTAAGATGTCTGTACACCAATGTGAGAATCCTAGGTAACAAAATGGAGGAACTAGCGCTATTGGTCCAGGAAGTGAAACCTGATATTATAAGAATAACAGAAACATGGTGGGATACTAGGCATGACTGGAGTACAGGTATTGAAGGGTATATGCTGTTTAGGAAAGACAGAAATAAAGGTAAAGGTGGTGGAGTAGCACTGTATATCAATGATGAGGGAGATTGTAAAGAAATAAAAAATGATGGAATGGAGAAGACAGAGTCTGTCTGGGCTAAAATCACATTGGGGAAGAAAACTATCAGATCCTCCCCTGGGATAGTGCTTGGGATGTGCTATAGACCACCGGGATCTAATTTGGATATGGATAGAGACCTCTTTAATATTTTTAATGAAGTAAATACTAATGGAAACTGTTTAATCATGGGAGACTTCAACTTTCCAGATATAGACTGGAGAACAAGTGCGAGTAATAATAATAGGGCCCAGATTTTTTTAGATGTGATAGCTGATGAATTCCTTCATCAAGTAGTTGCTGAACCAACAAGGGGGGATGCCATTTTAGATTTGGTTTTGGTGAGTAGTGAGGACCTCATAGATGAAATGGTTGTAGGGGACAACCTTGGCTCGAGCGATCATGAGCTAATTCAGTTCAAACTAAATGGAAGGATAAACAAAAATAAAGCTGAGACTAGTGTTTTTGGTTTCAAAAGGGCTAACTTTAATAAATTAAGAAAATTAGTAAGGGAAGTGGATTGGACTAAAGAATGTATGGATCTAAAGGTGGAGGAGGCCTGGGATTATTTTAAGTTAAAGTTACAGAAGTTATCAGAAGCCTGTATCCCAAGAAAGGGGAAAAAATTTATAGGCAGGTGTTTTAGACCAAGCTGGATGAGCAAGCATCTCAGAGAGGTGATTAAGAAAGCAGAAAGCATATAAAGAGTGGAAGATGGGAGGGACCAGCAAAGAAAGCTACCTTATTGAGGTTAGAGCATGTAGGGATAAAGTGAGAGGCTAAAAGTCATGTAGAGTTGGACCTTGCAAAGGGAATTAAAACCGATAGTAAAAGGTTTTATAGCTATATAAATAGGAAAAAAACAAAAAAAGAAGTGGGACCGCTAATCACTGAGGATGGAGTAGAGGTTAAGGATAATCTAGGCATGGCCCAATATCTAAACAAATACTTTGCTTCAGTCTTTAATGAGGCCAATGAAGAGCTTAGGGATAATGGCAACATAACAAATGGGAATAAGGATATGGAGGTAGATATTACCATATCCGAAGTAAAAGCCAAACTCGAACAGCTTAATGGGAATAAATCGGGGGGGCCAGATAATCTTCATCCAAGAATATTAAAGGAACTGGCACATGAAATTGCAAGTCCATTAGCAAAAATTTTTAATGAATCTCTAAACTCAGGGGTTGTAGCATTTGACTGGAGAATTGCTAATATTGTTCCTATTTTTAAGAAAGGGAAAAAAGGTGACCCGGGTAACTATAGGCCTGTTAGTTTGACAGCTGTAGCGTGCAAGGTCTTGGAAAAAATTTTGAAGGAGAAAGTAGTTAGGGACATTGAGGTTAATGGCAATTGGGACAAATTACAACATGGTTTTACAAAAGGTAGATCGTGCCAAACCAACCTGATCTCCTTTTTTGAGAAAGTGACAGATTTTTTAGATAAAGGAAATGCAGTGGCTCTAATCTACCTCGATTTTAGTAAGGCATTTGATACAGTACCACATGGGGAATTATTGGTTAAATTGGAAAAGATGGGGATCAATATGAACACTGAGAGGTGGATAAGCAACTGGATAAAGGGGAGACTTCCGCAGGTCATACTGAAAGGTGAACTGTCAGGTTGGAGGGAGGTTACTAGCGGAGTTCCTCAGGGATCAGTTTTGGGATCAATCTTATTTAATCTTTTTATTACTGACCTTGGCACCAAAAGTGGGAGTGTCCTAATAAAGTTTGCGGATGACACAAAGTTGGGAGGTATTGCCAATTCAGAAAAGGATCGGGATATCATACAGGAAGATCTGGATGATCTTGTAAATTGGAGTGATAGCAATAGGATGAAATTTAATAGTGAGAAGTGTAAGGTTATGCATTTAGGGATTAATAACAACAATTTTAGTTATAAGCTGGGGACACATCAGTTGGAAGTAACGGAAGAGGAGAAGGACCTCGGAGTCCTGGTTGATCATAGGATGACTATGAGCCGCTATTGTGACATGGCCGCGAAAAAGGCTAATATGGTCTTGGGATGCATTAGGCGAGGTATTTCCAGTAGGGATAAGGAGGTGTTAGTGCCAATATACAAGGCATTGGTGAGACCTCATTTGGAATACTGTGTGCAGTTCTGGTCTCCCATGTGTAAGAAGTATGAATTCAAACTGGAACAGGTACAAAGAAGGGCCACTAGGATGATCCAAGGAATGGAAAACCTGTCTTATGAAAGGAGACTCAAGGAGCTTGGCTTGTTTACCTTAACCAAAAGAAGGCTGAGGGGAGACATGATTGCTCTCCTTAAATATATTAGAGGGATAAATACCAGGGAGGGAGAGGAATTATTTAAGCTCAATACCAATGTGGACACAAGAACAAATGGATATAAGCTGGCTATTAGGAAGTTTAGACTTGAAATTAGATGAAGGTTTCTAACCATTAGAGGAGTGAAGTTCTGGAACACCCTTCTAAGGGAAGTAGTAGGGGCAAAAGACCTATCTGGCTTCAAGATTAAGCTAGATGGGTTTATGAAGGGGATGGTTCGATGAGATAACATGATCTTGGTAACTAATTGACCTTTCACTATCGGTGGTAAATAGGCCAATGGAGGGATGATAGGAGTTACTATAGAGAACTTTTCCTGGGTGTCTGGCTGGTGAGTCTTGCCCACATGTTCAGGGTTCAGCTGATCACCATATTTGGGGTAGGGAAGAAATTTTCCTCCAGGGTAGATTGGCCAGAGGCCCTGGAGGTTTTTTGCCTTCCTCTGTAGCATGGGGCATGGATCACTGCTGGAGGATTCTCTGCATCTTGGGGTCTTTAAACCATTTGAGGACTTCAATATCTGAGATAGAGGTGAGAGGATTATTCCAGGAGTGGGTGGGTGAGATTCTGTGGCCTGCATTGTGCAGGGGGTCAGACTAGATGATCATAATGGTCCCTTCTGACCTTAAAGTCTATGAGTTATGAGCTTGCAGAAGGCCTTTAAATGTAGCAGGTATGTGGCAGATTGTCTCTCTTAAGTGTGTGTCTTCATGGCTGGAATAAAATCTGACTAAATTTTTTATTTCTCAGGAGCACATATTTTTCAGGGTCTCTTGAGACTGAAGTATACTTACTGCAACTACAATTCTAAAACTGTACCATTAGATACATATATATAACCTCACTGCCTTCATATTCTGCGTTCAGTGGCAGACATAGAAGCCCATTGTTTTCAAAAAGGGAATCTTGGGAGAAAATTTGGTCAGTGGCTAAAATCTTTGAACCACAAATTACTTTGATTTTGTAAACCAAAACTTGACTGCAAAGTTGTGCAAAATAAAAATTCAAACCAGAATTTGAATTTCTCAATTTAGAGGTAAGGCAAAAGCAAAAATATTATGTCTAACTACCTTCCTTCCCCATAAACTTCAGTGGTTTACATGAAATTGAATGTATATAACAATTGCCTCAGATTTATAAGTGCAAAAGTTGATGAATGCAGCTTGGTAAATAGTAAAAGCAATATATAAGCTCCTTGGCCTCTCCAGAGAGGAAAATTGTGTTCAAACTGTAGGGAGTTAGTTGCAATTACTAGTACCAGTGGGAAGAAACAACTATTTACAGAGCAAATACCAATAAGGAATAAGCAGATTTAGAGCAAAGTCACTGAGGGCTACCTGTACCTCCTCCCTGCCTCTGAGCAGCATGTTACTTCTTGTGAGTGTGAGCAAACAACCAGAGAACAAACAAAACAACAGAGAGGAGGAGGAAAGTAAATGCATTAAAGGGGGGGGAAAGACATGTAGGAAAAACAACAAAAAGACAGAAAAGAATAGACAGGGAAGGGGGGAGAGGGAGATGATGGCAAGTCTTTTGGAATGAGGGGAGCTTGAAAGGGTTCCCTTCTACCAATAAATTACAATGAGGAAATCAAGTAAAAAAAATGCTGTAAAACCATTCCTCAGATTTAAAGAATAGCAGACGTGATGCTAGAATGTAAATCACAAAGACATGTAACTGAAATAGAAGAGTTCTGGGGAAAGTATAATAGGATTTACAATAGTTAATTGCATGTGTATTTTGAATAAAGTAAGACCCTAGCATTGCATACATTCCAAGCTTTTCCTCTTCCTTAGATCATTAAACAAGACCCTTTCTCCTTTTGGGTATGTCTCCACTACAGTGCTATTTCGAATTAACTTAATTCGAAATAGTTAATTTGAAGTAAGCTAATTCGAAATAACGCATCTATACACAAAAAACTATTTCGAAATAGCGCGTCCACACTGAGTGGACCCTGAACCGAAGTTAAGGCTGGCCAGAACCAGTGCTGGCAGGACATCAGGTTAGGACTTGAGTGTGTGGGGCTGCTGCCTGAGGCTAACTGAGCTCCGTGCTTAAAGGGACCCTACCCCCACCCCGGACAGACAGTTCTCAGGGTTCCCCGCTTGTTTGTCTATCTCGATGAGGGACAGCAAAGCAGTCCTGTCTTGGAATGCCCTGAGTGCCCGCACTCAGGACACCACAGCACTCAGCCACATGGAGCCAGAGCTGCCCCTGGGCACGCTGGTGCGTCTCGTGGGGTTGTTGCCATCAGCCCGGCTGCACTTGCTGCAGGCTGCCATCCGGAAGGTCCACCGGGGGGCTGTCAGGATCCAGGAGGCCCTGCGGGAGAGCGTCCACCCCGAGGAGCCCTCAGAGCCTCCCCGGTCCTCCCCACCGGGAGTTCGTGCCCCATTCCTCCCTCACGTCCATCCACTTACCGCTCCCTAGCCCCCCTTCCTGATGTTAAATAAAAGACACGTATGTTCAAAAATAGAAACTGGGTTTATTGAACAAAACTGGGGGTGGGGATGAACCTCTGGGGAGATTGGGAAAAAGAGGTGGGAGAGGGGAAGAGAGAGGGTGGAAGAGGGGAGGGGGAAACCTGGCAGGAGGGAGCTGGAAGGGGGAAGCAAGGGGAAGAAGGGGGAGAGGAAGCTCAGGGTTGAGGGTCTCGCCGGACCAACTTGACTTTCATGCAAACCTGCTCCTGGGTTCGCATGTGGCCTTTGGTGGCCAGGCTGGCAGCTATCCTGCCATAGACGGCCACATTCCTCCATCTAGTGCGGAGATCATGGACGTTGGGGGCATTCCCCCAAACCTGAATAAGGTCCATGATCTCCATCCTGGACCAGGAAGGCGCCCGCCTTCTCCAGCCCCTGTCAGGCTCCTGGGAGCTGGCAGACTGCTCCTGGGGAGCAGTGGAGAGCTGGCTGCCAGTGGCTTGCTGGCTCATGTTTTGGGGCCACCAAGTCTACCCCTTTAATGGCTCCAGGGCTGGGGGAGAGGAGAGTAAGTTTTCCTGGTTGTGCCCAGAGTGGCCACCAGGGCTCCCTGGGAAGGGCTGGAGGCCCCCTATTTCGAATTAAGTGTCTACACAGCACTTAATTCGAAATAGCTATTTCGAATTTGGTGTTACTCCTTGTAGAATGAGGTTTACCAAATTCAGAATAAGGGCTCTACTATTTCGAATTTATTTCAAAATAGCGGTTTGCCTGTGTAGACGCTATTAAAGTTAATTTGAAATAACTGCTGTTATTTCGAATTAACTTTGCAGCGTAGACATACCCTTTGATTTTTCATTACAATTAGGAAACATAAATCAAGACAATATGGATTGGAACTAGTTTCAAAAAATTACACTTTTCATAGCTTAAGCAACAGCAGAATCTACCCAGGACATCAGTTTGGTTTAGAAAAATCAGCTTTAATGTATCTTGTCAGGTTTTCTGGATGAGCCAGATCTCCAGAGCTCTCTGCATTCATCTTGTCCTCAGTGCAGGCTCCTCATCTTTGATTAGCAGGAGGCATCCAGTTCTTTCAACACAGAAAATAAATGTTCTGAGTAAAAATATGACACGACCTAACTGCTACAGTAGATTTATGAAATAAAAATCACTAACACCCTATATAGCATGTTTATTTTTGTAGAAGAATAATGGCTACTGTTTGTACTACTAACCTGATTTTACATATCTCAGAGGGTTAGCCATGTTAATCTATGACTTCAAAGTCAATGAGTAGTCCTGTGGTACCTTAAGGCTCGTCTGCAAAGCAGAGTTATTCCAGAATAATGGCCATTATTCCGAAATAACTATGTGAGCATCTACACAGCAAGCCTGTTATTTCGAAATAATAACAAAATAACAGGCATCGTATTTCCAGATTCTGTAACCCTCATTGTATGAGGAATAATACCTATTCCAAAATGGCTGTTTCAGGATAGGGCATGGGTAGATAGGACAGATGGAGTTATTTTGAAATAAGAGGCCTCCAGCCTTTCCCACAGGTGCCCTGCTGGCCGCTTTGTCCACACTTGCCAAAACTCTGCAGTCCCCCTTCCCCTGCAGCCCTTAAAGCTGCAGCCACAGAGGAAACAACTTGTGGCACACAGGAGGCCCTGACAGCCTTGAGCCACACAGCAGCTACCAGAGCAGTTTTTTTGGCCACCATAAGCAACCCCATTGCTCCCACTGAGCCCTCCCCTGCTCCTAGGGAGCTGACAGCCAGCTCCCAAGACGCGGCCCAGGGATGGAAGTGGCGTGCGCCTTCCTGGTCTGGTGCAGAGATCCTGGATCTCACTGACCTCTTGGGAGAGGAATCCTCCAGGATCTCTGCACCAGACTCAGGAATGCAGATATGTACGGCTGGATGACTAACAGCCTGGCCACCAAGGGCAACATGCATACCCAAGGGCAGGTGCACATGAAGGTAAAGAAGCTAAGGCAGATTTATGCCAAGGCCACGGAGCACAGCTCCCTCTCTGATGTGGCACTGCAGGCCTGCCCGTACTACACAGAGCTCCACCTCATCCTAGGAGACATCTGTCATTGCCCTCTCAGGGGGCACAGCCAATGAGGAAGAGGAGGAGAAGGAGGAGCAGCTGGACGAAGCCAGCACTATATCCATGCCCAACAGCCAGGAGGTCATGCCAGCTGGTACTCCCTGCTTGAGTGTCTCTTGGCATCATCCAAAGCTGGAGAAGGCCCATCAGGTGAATGCCATTACTTTCCCTACACACACACAGGTGGAGGCACAGGTGGCAGGGGGCTGCTGCATGCTCTTCGGTCTGCCTTCTCAGCCTGGGGATTACACAGCAGCCTGTGAATATGGATGCATGTGGATCTCCGGTCCAGGGCGCACAGCCCCAAGAGGCATCAACAGAGGACCCTTGGGTCTGGAGAGGCCTGCCTTTCTCCTGACACTGGGGTGGGATATCCTCCCATCACAAGCCACTACTAGAAGGAGGCTCGGGACATGCCTGCACTTCTAGGGACAGTGCGGTGAGGCTCAGGAGCATCTCTGTGCAGCAGCAGTCAAAAAAGCAAATAGGATGTTAGGAATTATTTAAAAAGGGATAGAAAATTAGACGAAGAATATCTTACTGCCCCTATATAAAACTATGGTACGCCCACATCTTGAATACTAGGGGATAAGGAATGGTGTCCCTGGCCTCTGTTTGTCAAAGGCTGGAGATGGATAGCAGGAGACAAATTGTTTGATCATTGTCTTTGATCCACCCACTCTGGGGCACCTGTCACTGGCCACTGTTGGCAGACAGGATACTGGGCTGATGGACCTTTGGTCTGACCCAGTATGGCATTCTTATGTTCTTATGTTCTTATCTGCTGCTCACACACACCTCCCCACAACATTCCGCACACCCCCCTCCAGTGGACAGGGATACAAATCCTCTTCCTTGGGGTTGCCGCCACTTCCAGACCCAGCATGTGTGCGGCACGGAGAGAAGCCCAGCTGCCCTGTGGCCCCACTCCCACCTTCAGGCTCCTGGTCTGGCTGACACCTTCCCATGCCTGCTTGTCCCCAGGACATGGGATGTGTGGGTAGTGAGGCTCCCCGCTTTGGACATCAGTGCTTCTACAGGAAAGGGCCCACTGTCTAGGCCTCAGGCAGCCTTGCTGGAAGTACATGGCCTTCAACTGACCTATGGTTTTTCGGTCTCAGCTCAGAGATGAGGGCCGGCGTCAGGCACAGTGTCTCCAGGGATGACTGACCTTCTCTTTGTTCTACTCAGAGAGGGGAGTGATCAACACATTGGAGGGGGAGAAGGGAGTTGGAAGGGGGAGGAGTAGGGAAGAGAGGCTCAGGGCTGGGGCTGCGAGTGGCACCTAACTCAGGTGATCTCACTGGCTCATGTGAAGGGCCCTCAGTGGCTATGGGGTATTTAGGGGGAGAAGCCGGAGGGGAAAGAGCTGGCACGGGAGTAACACCAGCTGTGCTAGGGGAGTGGCCAACACTTCCTCCTGACCCCGTGTGACCCGCAGGCTGAGGAAAGCCCATGAGGACCTTTAGAGGGATGACTGCCCTGTGAGCCCTGCAGTGCTTCATGAACTGGCAGTACCGGAGACTCGAGGAGGACCTTTAGCTGTGCCCCGACACACCTGGTAGGAGCTGCTGCAACAGAACTGGACCATCTCTGTGGCCTTCACCATGGTCATTGACCATCTGGTGGCCATTCCTGCTGCTGCTCTCAAGCCAGCTCTCACCCCTCCGGCTTCTTCCCCTAGATTCTCCCTTGGCCGCTGAGGGCCCTGCAGACGAGCCAGTGGGACCACCTGAGTTAGGTGCCACTCCCAGCCCTGAGCCTCTCCTCCCCACTCCTCCCCTTTCCAACTCCCTTCTCCCCCTTGAAGGTTCTTTCCCCAGTCCCTTCCCAGTGACATTTATCCCAACTAACAAAACAGAGTTCATTGTTTCCAAACAAAAAGTGTGGTTTATTGTCTTTGCAAGGGTGGGGTGGGGGAGGAGGAACAGGAAAGGGAGGACTGTGGGAGGAAAGGCAAAGAGGGGTAATGCACAGGCCACTTGTGGGGAGGCCTGGGAGGAGTATCACTGGGATTCTTATGTGAAACTCTCCTTCAGGGCCTCACAAATACACTCAGCCCCCTGATATGCTTACTGTATAGCAGCCCTGCGCAGCTGCTCAAAGACCCTGCTGATCCGATTAGCCTTTATACCCCACTTATCCAAGGAAAGTCTCCGCCTTGTTTTTTCAAATATTGTGAAGGACACAACAGGCTGCCACCACTTGGGGGGTGTTCTGCTTGCCGAGGTACAGCTGTGTGAGGAGGCAATGGAATCTCCCCTTCAGATGCCCGACAACAATACGGGCCTTGCTGAGCCTGGTATTGAAATGTCCGTTGCTTTGGTCCAGGTGTCCAGTGTAGGGCTTCATTAGCCAGGGGAGTAGAGGGTAGACTGTATCCCTACAATACAGATCAAATGTCCACATTCCCGATCCTGATGGTGCGGTCAGGGAAAAAAGTACCGGTGTGCAGCTTCTGGAAGAGGCTGGAGTTTCAAAAGACATGTGTGTCATGTGTCTTCCCCGACCATCTGATGTAGATGTCCATGAACTGGCCTCAGTGGTCAATGAGGGCCTTCAGGACCATCAAAAAGTACCACTTGCGGTTGATGTATTCAGATGCCCAATGGTCAGGGGCCTGGATGGGGATACGGGTGCCGTCAATAGCCCCCCTTCCTTCCCCCCCCACAGTCAGAGAAGCTCATAGTGGCAAATCTGGTGATGATGGGGTTCACGTCGCCCAGGCTGAACACACTGCACAGCAGGATGATGCTTATGGTCCTCACCATGTGTATAAGGAGACAGACAAACAGAAAATCACAAGGTTTCCAGAACCCTTAGGAGGTCCCCAAACCCACCCCCGATTTCCAGCACATTCCAGGAGCAACCCCAACTTGCCCCATCTGCTGGCAGGACTTTGTGAAGGCAGGACTGAAAAACCTCCCAGGCAGGGAGCTTCCATCACCACTACCACCACCATCACTCCCTTCCCTAGGGAACCCCACTCCAGGAGTTCAGTTCACCACCTTCCTGAGACAATAGCATGAGAGCACCCATACCTTTATGATCACAGCTCTGATGGTTGATCTCCCCACACCAAAGCAGTTCCCAATGCATTGGTAGCTATCTGGAGTGACAAACTTCCAGAGGGCGATGGTGACCCGCTTCTGGAGGGCGATGGCAGGTCTCATGTGGGTGTCTTGTCACCAGAGGGCAGGGGCCAGCTACTCACATAGCTCTATTAAGGTGTCCTTCCAGATACGGAAATTCTGGAACCACTGCTGGTCATCCCATTGCTCCAGGACAATCCAGTCCCACCCATTGGAGCTGGTGTCCAATCGCCAGAAGCAGTGGTTCACTGTGTGCAGGGGTGGGGTCGAGCTGCATGAGCAATGCCTGGAGAGAGGTGAGGAGGTGCCCCACAATGAGCTGGGGGTCCTGTTCCCATAGGGGCAGGAAGATAGTCCACAGAAACTCCAGCAGGAGGTGCACCAAGACATATAAGAGCCGTCAACTGCTTGGAGGTAGGTCTGGTTCCATGACTAGAGTGTGGAGGTGTCTGCAAGGGCAACCACAGGAGGCAGAGAAAAGGCTTTGCTGTCCCTCAAGGAGGTGGCAAAGGAGAAGAGTATGAATCATGGGTGTTTAGGCACAAGCCTCAGATAGCCTCAGGAAGCAGCTACGAGAAGTGACTGCTGTTCTGATGCCCTGACTGAAGTGCTTCTAGGTGGCCTTAAATGCAATTCAGCATCCAATGAGTATGGATGCTCTATTTCAAAATAGCTCAGTGCTATTTCGATGGACATTTGCTGTGTAGTCACGCTATTGCAAAATAGGCTATTTCGGAGTATTTCCTCTGAAATAGCTTATTCTGAAATAAGCATGCAGTGTTAGATGTACCCTTAGAGACTAACAAAAATATATATAATCATGAGCTTTTGTGGGGAAAACCCACTTCATCAGATGAATTGTCTCCACAAAAAGCTCCTGAGTCTATATATTTTGATTGGTCTCTAAAGTGCCCCAGGACCACTCGTTGTTTCTGATTTTACATAGGTAGGGTTAGTGAAAAGTTAATAAAATATCTATCACCAATTGTTTCAAGAATTTAATCTTTTCCACTTTCCACCAAATCACAGCAGAAAGAAGGTGAAGTTAGACAGAGGCAATGGTAACTGGCTATAATTTAAACGGTTAAGTGACACCAAAACTAAATATTTCTCCTCTGAAATAAGAGCCATTTATAAATAATAATTAATAAATCAGACAGGACAATCAAAGAAATTAAGCAGCACAAAAATGTATGATGTACACAGCGGAGGGCACTCCTGGCCTGTGGGAAAAACTTAATTTCTAAGCCAATTCTTTTGACACAGATTTAAAGATAAATTCAGATTCACAATACATTCATTAGTCGCCATGTGAATGCGTGTGATAATCTTTGCAACTGCACTTTATAAAGTGCAGTAAGGAAATTTTTATAGCTTCAACACCTGGTCACATAGTCATAGGTAACATCTACAAATACGATTTTTCATCTAACATGAAAAACTAAATCCAAAGGGGAAGCAACAGAATGAACTCATTAAAATTCTAACATTGATTATATTGTATATGATTAAAATAAGAGACTGGTAGACTTTATTGCCTCAGAAGTTACATGGATACACTTTCCAACTGGACAAGCAACTTCCAATAAAACCTCTAGGTCTTTCTCCCGAGCACCTTGAGATGTTGCTATCAGCTTCCAGGGTGGAGCGAATGAAGATACAACACAAACACACACACACAAGTTGACAGCTCAGAAACAAAGCTTGTAAAGCTGGAGTCTGCCAGTTTTCCTGGATTCGCGCAGTGATGCATCTTCTATGAAAGGGAAGGATGAGGAGGGTCATCAAGTGATGGAAAACGTCACAAAGAATACAAGGGTGAAAACACAACTTTTATATTTTTCTTTAACCTCAGTAGAGCTGGATAATTCTTTGCTTGGAAATGGTGGTGGTCCTTATCCCAAGTTTGAATGCTGAAAGATCACTCAAAGTTAAACAAAGGAAGAAAAAGGAGGAAAAAACCCCTGTTTTCAAGGTGGAAAACAAGCAGTGAATCTCCAGAAAGGAATATGCAGGTGTCTGGGTGGAATCTGTCATTTGAAAAGGGCTACTTAATATTGCAATGAAGGCAAGAGGAAATGACTTGGTTTTCACGTGAAATGCCCAGACGCATTCAAAGAGAAATCAAATATACAGAAAGTCATTGTGAAAAACTCAGAACATACATTTCCAGTTTACAAAGTTTAATTGTCAGTACAGCTCCCCTGGATCAATATCTGTTCGCTAGTGCTGTAATTCCTTGGGAGCAACAGCTGGAACTCATGTTAAAAAATAAGGCAGCTTTTTAATACTCCTCACCCCAGGAATTCCTCCAAAATCATATGATTCTTTCAACACAAATGTCGCCATATAAAATAAACATTATTTATGCTGCGCTATTTATTCTATTCAAGCAAAGCTAAGTTGTATTTTTACACTAAGAATTTTACAAAGAAAAGCACATAGCATTCAGGAATTCTATCCCTCTAGCATAGTCTAACTGCTGTGAAAAATGGAACCACTTATTGTAAAATAAATGACCACGTATTTGTAGCTATTTGCTATATCTGAGTGATAAATTTTAATGCCCCAAATAGAGACAGCCTAGTGTGTATATCTGTGTGTGTGTGTGTGTGTGTGTATATGGGTTCTGAGCCCTCAACCAATGTGGACCTGGCACCCTTGGGACATAGGATGGATAAGGGGGGCCCTGAAGGTAAGGAGCTTGGGGGGGCTCCTCCAGTGGTGCAGTAGATAAGGTACTATACCTTATCTATATATAAGAAACAAAAAACAGGACTATGTAGCACTTTAAAGACTAACAAGATGGTTTATTAGGTGATGAGCTTTCGTGGGCCAGACCCACTTCCTCAGATCAAATTGTGGAAGAAAATAGACATGACCATATATACCAAAGGGATACAATCAAAAAAAGTGAACACACATAAAAAATGTGTGTTTTATGTGTGTTCACTTTTTTTGATTGTATCTGAGGAAGTGGGTCTGGCCCACGAAAGCTCATCACCTAATAAACCATCTTGTTCGTCTTTAAAGTGCTACATAGTCCTGTTTTTTGTTTCAGCTAGACTAGACTGACACGGCTACATCTCTATTACTTATCTATATATACACACACAATGTAAATCAATAGACTAGCAGCCAGACATAATTGCTATTCATTTGATGAAAAATATCTTGGGAATACGGAATGTAGTAAAATTAATGAATAAGTGTTTTCACTGCAAGGAATAGTATAAAAACAATTTAATAATTAAGACTTCAAGGTCAGGCTGGTAGTAATTGATCAAGAGTTACATTTTGTGAGAGCACTGCAAATGAATCTACCAAACTTCTTTCTTGTGTGAGTGAAGTGGAATCTTTCAGGAAGAGCTCAAAATCACAATGGTAGTAGTTAATGCAGTAGCCTTGTATCTATGGGAAATGCCAGTTCAAATTCTGAATGTATTACAAGACAAATGCATTCACCACTCTCAAGCCAGCCATTACTAAGCATTTGTCCACATCATAAAACCACCACATAATTTGTCAGAGTTGTCAGGTTCAATTCAGGACTAACCCTGATTTGCCAGAATAAGAGTGAGTTGTTGATAGGGGAATATACATCCATCATGCTGCATACCATTATTCTGAATATCTTTTAAAATTAGATGTCAGAAGACTCATATGTTCACCATTTAATCATTGGGAATTGATCATATGGGCTATATAAAAGTGATATCTGCAGGTGATGATTTTACCAAAGAAGAATGAAAAACAATCCCAAAGTTCGGAGGGCAACATTTGTTCCTCACAACCAGTTTGGCAACCAGTTTAACCCTTTGCATATCAGCAAGAAGCATCTTAAACAATAAATTTCTTTTCACAAAATAATATAGTGTTAAAATATTTTTCCATTTTTTTTCTAAAACGGTTTCTTTCTGGATCTGGGTACTACTTTTCAGCAAAGACCATGTATTTACATATTACATTTTACTTTAAAAAGTCTTTACCAAAGCATGAGTTTGGCCTCTTATAAATGTAAATGCAGTAAGAGCCCTCTGCAGTCTTCTCTTCATATTTTATAGATTTCAGTTCTTTAGTGTACTGCTGTATTTAAGGCACATGCAAATAGCTATGGCATACTGGACCAAAATTATGTAAGTAACCACTCATTTGCCCACTCTAGCCTTCTGCAGCAACTATGAATTTCTGCATCTGTATATTTATTTTGATTGATATTTGAAACCTGTGGTTATTGGATTATATTTTAAATGAACTTAATAGAATATTTATTTTATTAGCTATTTTAATATCAATATTGCATAAAACAGTTTTATTCATTGGAATATTTGATGCGATAAAATAGCTGGTTTTGAATACTTGTCAGGTCGGTTTTTGTTTCTGCAGAAATGTCACTTTACTGATGACTTAATATTAATAAATTCTAAATGTATAGGTTTTACCACTAGAAGGGTCCCTTATGATAATCCAGTCTGACCTTCTGTATAATACAGTATATAGAACCTCAGCTAACAATTTCTACATCAGGCCTATATAACTTGTTTGATCTAGGACATCTCTACTGGATATTTGCCTGCTTATACATCTAAGGACCATATTCATTCCCTTATCCACAGCCTCATACTGGGAGTTCATGTCCAATTGATTATCTTCCATGATCCCCAGGCTCCTTCCAGTGTGACTGCATTCCAGGATATAGTGTCCTAGCTTGTAAACTTGACCTACACACTTTCTTTCTAGATATATAACCATGCATTGGGTTGTATTAAAACACATTTGTTGTTATTATATAAAAATGAGATAACACTTTTTGAGAAAATATTTGTGAATTTGTCCATTAGCCACTGAAATTTCATTCAGAGGAATATTTTCCATTCAGCTCCAGCAACGATATATAACTGCAATATTTCACGTATCAGAGGCGTAGCCATGTTAGTCTGGATCTGCAAAAGCAACAAGGAGTCCTGTGGCACCTTATAGACTAACAGCTGTATTGGAGCATAAACTTTCGTGGGCAAAGACCCACTTCATCAGATGCATGTAGTGGAATTTCCAGAAGCAGGTATAAATACGCATGCCAGAATAAGGTTAGAGATAACGAGGTTAATTGAGTCAGGGAGGGTGAGGCCCACTTCTAGCAGCTGATGGAGGTGTGAACAACAAGAGAGGAGAAACTGCTTTTGTAGTTAGCTAGCCATTCACAGTCTTTGTTTAATCCTAAGGGGATTGTGTCAAATTTGCAGATGAACTGTAGCTCAGCAGTTTCTCTTTGAGGTCTGGTCTTGAAGTTTTTTTGCTGCAGAATGGCTACCTTTAAATCTGTTACTGTGTGTCCAGGGAGATTGAAGTGTTCTCCTACAGGTTTTTGTATATTGCCATTCCTAATATCTGATTTGTGTCCGTTTATTCTTTTACGTAGGGACTGTCCAGTTTGGCCGATATATATAGCAGAGGGGCATTGCTGGCACATGATGGCATATATTACATTGGTAGATGTGCAGGTGAATGAACCAGTAATGGTGTGGCTGATGTGGTTAGGTCCTGTGATGGTGTCACTGGTGTAGCTATGTGGGCAGAGTTGGCACCGAGGTTTGTTGCATGGATTGGTTCCTGAGTTAGAGTTACTGTGGTGTGGTGTATAGTTGCTGGTGAGAATTTGCTTCAGGTTGGCAGGTTGTCTGTGGGCGAGGACTGGGCTGTCTCCCAAGGCCTGTGAAAGTGAGGGATCATTGTCCAGGATGGGTTGTAGATCACTGATGATGTGTTGGAGAGGTTTTAGCTGAAGACTGTAGGTGATGGCCAGTGATGTTCTGTTGGTTTCTTTCTTGGGCTTGTCTTGCAGTAGGAGTCTTCTGGGTACATGTCTGGCTCTGTTAATCTGCAATATTTCAGGGGTCTCAGAGAGCTTGGGAAGAAGAGACAGATTTTGTCACTGGAAAGGAAGCTGAGTTTTGCTACAGAGGAGAAAAGATCATGACGCGAGGGGCTGGTGGGCTAGTCATTAAAAGGAGAGAGTTTGGAGACTAAGGTTATAAAAAGGTCACAGTGGCTTTACTGACAAGAATGAGGGAGTTTGTTGATAGGATGGATGAAACATCTCCATGCATTTCTCTTATTCCCTCAGTGCTTTTTTTTTTTCAAATTGTGTTTCTCATCTTCCTATATGAGGAAGGAGTCACTTGCTTGGCTGAAATCATAGACAAAGTATTTGTGTAATTTCTTTTTTCCTATAGCACTTGGCTACATACCTCTGCCTCTATTGACTAAAAAACCACCAGCAGCTAGGACCACTGCAGGCCAAAATTAACAATTCTTCTTTCAAAGAAGATAGCCCACATGCCTCCCTGAAGCATGTAGTAGTCTGGCTAGTTCTCAGTAAACTAATACTGGACACTGTTGGTATTACAAATCTTCAGCTAATCTCTAGCCTCCATTTTGTAGTTAAATCACTGAAGAAGCAGTGAAAACTAAACTTCCTCACTATCTACGCTCCACCAGCACAAAAGACTTTTTGTGGCCAATCTCCTGGACACACCTATTATAGATATTTTTGACACATTGGTTCACAGATGTTCTGTCTCTGAATACACCTCATCGAAATAGATGCAGTAGAACTAAACTGGCTTTAACTCATTCCTCTCAGTCAGATACCAAGCAATGCTTATTCTTAAGAGCTTTACATAAAAAAACTTTCATATCTGGATTAGCCTTCTCCCCTCCCCACACTGTAACATACACATGAAAACTCTAGGCAATGTAAGATTCCCTGGGAAAAATTGTCACTAGTATGTCATTGACATCCAGCTTGACAGGGCCTATTCAGCTGGTGCAGTAATATGTTAATCAAACCTATGTCACTCTGCCTGGAAGATATAACAGCTGGATGAAAAACATTCAGCTCATTCTTACCCCAGTGCAGAGATGTGCAATAGAGAACAGAAGAATTTTTAATCTATATGTGTGTTCTAGGACAGGCAGGAACCTGCCCTGTGTCTGGTGTAAGTCAGTGAAGACTCAGGCAAGGTCTACACTGAAGGGAAAGGTTGAATCTAGGTATGCGACTCCAGTTACATTCGTTACAAAGCTGGAGTCAATGTACCTTGATTCAAGTTTCCACGCCATTCCCATAGTGGGGAGTTCCAGCCATCAGCGGGGACACCTTCTGAATTTGATTTAGTAGGTCTTAATTAGACACGCTAAATTGAATTCTGGAAGATCAGTTACAGCAATGTTGAGCTTTTGCTTAATGAAGACATGGCCTCCAAGAAGCTTTAAACTAATATTTGTTTTCTTATAAGTAGTCACAAGCAGAGTTCAGTACTTTGCAGTCTAGCTACCCTTCTATTCTCATCCCTGTCCTCTGATGTGCTCTCTTTGGGTATGTCTACATTTCATTCCTCTTCAAAAAATGAGTAAGGATTATTTTGAAGGAAGGGTTTTATCTCGAAATAACCCCTTTTTTTTTCTTGAAATAGTGCTATTTCGCAATAGCGCCATAACGCGATTATGCAAATGAAGTGCGGGAAATTCAAATCTGTGCTTCATTTGCAATTTCAGGTGTCTGCATTTGCATTCCTCTCTCGGAAGAGGAATGAAATGTAGACATACCCTATGTCAACACTAAGACGAGGGTGGTCAAGAGCCCCTTATACCAGCTCTATTCTGGCACTAGGCAAGGGTTATCCCCTCTGAATCATCTTCATGGTGGGATGCCAGGCGGGGCAGATTGCAGTGGAGAATCTAGCCCTGGATATAGAAAACACATTTCTTCTAAGGGACTCATTTAGGTCAAACAGGAGAGTTTTTGTAATGCACCCTCAGTGGGTAAGGAGACCCTGGTTTTATGTTTAACATTGTATTCATGAAAGCTCACGATATCATCTTCATTTTTTGTTCATCTCTAAGGTGCTGCAGGACTATTTGTTGGGAGTTTTTAAAGTTTTTTTCAGTTAGGGTATGTCTACACTCGCAGCCTAATTCAAAATGGGGCTGCAAATATAGGCATTCAAAATTGCAAATCAAGCCCGGGATCTAAATATCTCACACTTGATTCACGTGTTCCCGGCCGGGCGCCATTTTTGAAATTGACAAACCCGGAATAACTGCCCGCGTCTACACGCGGCACTGAAATGGGCATTTGAAATAAAGCCCTAATTCGAAATACCTGTTAAACCTCATTGCAGGAGGAATAACATGTATTTCGAACTAGGGCTTTATTTCGAACGCCCATTTCACTGCCGCGTGTAGACGCGGGCAGTTATTCCGGGCTTGTCAATTTCAAAAATGGCGCCCAGCCGGGAACACGCAAATCAAGCATGGGTTATTTAGATGCCGGGCTTGATTTGCAATTTTGAATGCCTACATTTGCAGCCCTATTTCGAATTAGGCTGCGAGTGTAGACATACCCTTACAGACTAACATGGCTATCCCTCTGAAATTTTATAACATATATATTTCACTCTTGTGTGATGCAATCTAAATATATTAATCCATTAAAAGATTTTGGCTGTTTCTTGAAATGAAATGAATCTGTGAGACAAACTTTGATACATCATAAGGGGAAAAACAGCTAATGCAAATTTTATTGAATTGTATTATAAGCAAGGTATGAAATGCTGCAGTGCTCTCTCTTCAAAGAAAACAAGTGCAGTCTTCCTGATATATCCCAGACAATACTAACCTGCAGGAGGAATCTAGTGACTTAGAAAAGTGAGTTTGTTCTCTAAGGCTATGTCCAGACTGCATTCCTCTCGCGAAAGAAGAATGCAAATGAAGCAGTTGAAAATGCAAATGAGGCACGGATTTACAAATCTTGTGCTTCATTTGCATAATTGCATCTGAGCGTTTTTTTTGAAAAAGGGTTTTTTTAAAAAAAATCCTGCCGTGTAGACTGAGTTCTTTTGAAAAAAAACCCTTTTTCGAAAGAACCCGTACTCCTCATTTTTTCAGGAGTATGGGTTCTTTCGAAAAAGGGGTTTTGTTTTCTAAAGAACCCCGTGTATACTGCGGGGTTTTTTTCAAAAAACCTTTTTTCAAAAAAACACTTGGACGCAATTATGCAAATGAAGCGTGAGATTTGTAAATCTGCATTTCATTTGAATTTTCTATCTGCTTCATTTGCATTCTTCTTTCAAGAGAAGAATGCAGTCTAGACAAGTCCTAAGAGTGAACACTGTCACTTTGATTCTGGCCAACCTGTGCTTGATTGCAAATGGGAAGGCAATATGATTATTTATGATTGCCATCCAACTAAGACATATTTATTGTTGCAATTTGAGAAACACAAAGAGCTGTTCAAGGAGAATGTTTGTGGCTGTTATATGTTGCTGCTGAGTTCTATTATGCTTAAAGTCGATTAATCTTAGTAAGAGGCAAGAAACCATATGTATTATCTGTGCTGTAATCAGTCAGATCTTCCTTTCATTCCTGCTTCATTTTGATTTAAATTGTAGCTGCATTTCAGATGCATCTTCCTAAAACTAACTCTTTTCCTTCTAAATGTTCAGTCTCCTTGAATATTATTTTTTACATTTCAGAACTGTGATCAATTAATCCTCTTTATACTAGTTTCTTTAGGCATAACTTCTATTGGCCCAATTTGGAGTTAATGAGAATTTTAGACAGTGTAGTCTAAAATTCTTTACTTTTCTTTCCCTTCAACACTATTCTTTACTTTTCCTGCCCCAAAGTTTTGGGTCCATGTGCTCTGCATACTTTGTGCTGACATGATTTTAAATTGAATAAATAAAAAAAAGAAGTGTCAGATTATCAATGCCCATGTTTAAATGGTCAACAATAGTTTTTGAGGTTAGTAAATGGAAACTCAGCCCATTGACATATGTTGATTAAAGAGCCAAGACAGTGGTTCTGACATACCCAGAAGGCAGATTAATGAATAGCTATGTCACCCCTGGCACCCAACCTCCAGTCCTGGATGAATGCTATATACTTCCCAGCCCTCTCTTGGACACCACAAGCTTATATAAAGCCAATAATCTTATTACTAAAATGATGTGTACATATCTTATTATACAAAATGGAGTTTCCCAAGCACTTCAGTTCCAATACACACTGGACTGGAAACAACAATAAAATGAGTTTATTAACAACAAAGAGATTTTAAATGAGCACATATAATGATTCATAAAAGTCAAAAATACAGTGGGTGCTTCACTTAAGAAACTAGGTTAGATTCAAAGCAAAGCTGCTATCACCACATGCTCTTAGGGTATGTCTAGACTACATGGCTCCACCAATGGAGCCATGTAAACTAGTTTACCCGGCACAGGCAAAGAAGCGGGGATTTAAATAACACGAGTCATAAGGGATCAGTCGGAAAAGGCTTCCCCAGCTGACCGATCCACGTCTAGACTACCACGCTGTGCCGGATCCGCTGATCGTCGGCACAGCACGACGGCCATGTTTATTTTAATGAAGCGGGGATTATTTAAATCCCCGCTTCTTTGCCTATGCTGGGTAAACTAGTTTACATGGCTCCGTCGACGGAGCCATGTAGTCTAGACATACCCCTATTGTCCACATTTGTTAGGCCAGGACTTCTTCCTCTATTTAATGGCTGCTTCCTTAGTTCCTTCTAGTTCAGTGAATCAATATACAGAGAGAGAACAAGGAACAGGAGTGCTGTTAGATATTTGTCCCTCATTTTCATAGTGTCAGTCTTCCTCTTGGAAAACATTTCCAATTCTGGCTGACTTTCAGGAGATAGAGAGCCCACAAGAAAGGATATAGTTTCCTTGTCTACCCTTCCTGCTTAAGTACTTTGTTTCCTATTTAAATGCAAATTAAGCAGAACACTCTTTCTTTTGTTTGAAACAGACCTGATTGCCAATTTCTGTTTGGGCAGAGCTGTGGTTTGGTTAACTTGAGTTAACAATACCATATAGCGGAATCTTACAACTTTACATTAAAAAATGCCACACATATTTTACTAGGACAATAATGACCATCACCTTGCAAGTTTCGCACAAGGCATGTTTTCTCAAAATATTATTACAATACTGTGCAAGGGCTAAATATAAAGTGTCCTTGCTTACAGGCAAAAAAGGGGTAAGCAGTGGGTGCCAGAGGATTAGAAACTTGATTTTGTCAATATAAACTTTGACTCTGGTGAATATGCTTAGATAACAAAGTGATGGGCACCATATAAAAACCTGGTCAGAACAGAAAACTAACTGCAAAAAGTTTAAGTTGCTGGAAACCTGCAGCTTTTCCTCAGCTCTATTTATTATTCATGCTTGCACTGCACAACACTGGAAGGAGAAGAGCATGTAAGCAGACTCTTCTGGATGTGCAAAAGGACAGGAAGACAATTGCTTTTGTGTGCAGGAGTGAACTAGCAAGCATACCATACTAATGTTGTGGGGTACATCAAATCTCAAAGCAGACAGGGTATATGAAACGGGAAGTGTTTGTGTCTGCCACCTCTGTCAGGCTAGTATTTATTCTGTCATTAGCAGCAAGTATTAGCTAGTGGGAGTTCAGAATAAACTTGGCTTTTGTTCAGAGGCATAAAGAGGTGTAGTCCCCAGTTGTTGAAGCCGATCAAAGTGCCAAATTTTGCCTTGCACTATCAACCTTCCCTGTGCAGAAGAAATACTTACCAGCAATTCTGCTATCTTTCCTTTGTTACCTTAGATAGGAGCTGATCATCTGAAAAAACTTCTTGTGTCAAACATGTAGTGCTATGGCGTTGCTCACAGTCAGGGATAATATTGTATAGTTGAGTGAATTAACCTTTTATATGGACAGAAATCATTGGCGTGAATATGGCTGTCTCCAATATGTTGAAAATATGTGTTCTTGTGTATTTCTACTACTTTAGCTCCATGCATGCCTTGTCCTGTACTGCCAATAGGCTACAGCAGTCTGCTTTACTCCATTCTCAACCTGTGCAATACATCAATCAGTCCTTTTACTTCATGTATCTCTAACTAAACAAGCACACCATTCCTTTAGCTGAGTCTAGATCAGAACAAGCAGCTATATCCCATTTGTTTCTATAATGGATCTGTGCTGTGGTGCAGGAATATTCTGCTTAATATGCTATAATAACCAAATTACCAAGCATACATTTTTGTAGTACCCTGAAATCTGCACCCACATACAAAAACCGTTCTGTACATCCAGGGGCGGCCCGTGCATATAGGCCGACTTGGCTGTTAAACGGGGCACCCAATGATGGTGTCACGCCATTGAGGGCTGTGGAGGTGGGGGCGCCGATCCTGCATTCCGCCTGGGCACCAGCTGCCAGCAGCCCGCCTTGGCCCGCCCCTGTGTACATCTGTATATTTTCAGTCTAAACTGACTTGATTTTGATTAAAGCAATTGAGGTTAAGTTTTCGTGAGAGAGCCTGACAAGCCTGGGTCTTCTTTATAACAAGGTGCAGCAACTTTGAGAACAAAATGGCTGCTGTTTCTTCACATAAGAAGAGTTTTCTATGCACTGAGCTTTAAAATTGTGCAAAACTAATGCGTCATCATTTTATAGCGAAAGAAACACTCTCTTTATGTGCCTTTTTTATTCTAGCATTATTGAAATCTCTTTGTTGCTACCAGCACTTTCACCAGTTGTAGCAACAGTGAAAGTGCAAGCACAGAGGGTATGTCTATACTACAGCATTATTTCAAAATATCTTATTTTGAAATAGCTTATTTCGAAATAACGCGTCTACGCACAAAATGCATTTTGAAATAACTTTTTACTATTTCGAAATAGCGCATCCACACTGAGTGGACGCTGAATCACATTTAAGGCTGGCCGGAACCAGGTCTGGCAGGGCATCAGGTCAGGAGTTACTTTGTGTGGCTGCTGCCTGAGGCTATCTGAGGCCTGTGCTTAAAGGGACCCTCCCCACCCCACCCTCCCGGACAGCCCGTTCTCAGCTTTCCTTGCTTGCTTGCCTACCTCAATGAGGAACAGCAAAGCATTTTGTCTCTGCATGCTCTGGTTGCCCTCACTCGGGACACCACAGCACTCTCCAACATGGAGCCAGAGCTGCCCCTGGGCACTCTGGTGCTTCTCCTGAACGTGTAGCTGTAAGCCTGGCTGCACTTTCTGCTGGCTGCCATCTGGGAGGTCCATCGGGGGGCTGTCAGTATCCAGGAGGCCCTGTGGGAGAGCTTCCACCCTGAGGAGCACTAAGAGCCTCCCTGGTCTGCCCCACTTGGGGCTTGTGCCTCATTCCTCCCTCACGATCTTCCATTTACCCCTCCCTAACCCCCCTTCCTGATGTCAAATAAAATACATGTATTTTCATGAACACAAACTCTCTTTATTTAATAAAACTGGGGGGGAGGGGGAATGAAACTCTGGTGAGACTGGGGAAAGGAGGTGGGAGAGGAGAAGAGAGAGAGTGGGAGAGGGGAGGGGGAATCCTGGGAGGAGGGAGCTGGAAGGGGAAGAAGGGGGAGGGGAAGCTCAGGTCTCAGGGTTGGAGATCTTGCTGGACCAACTTGATTGTCATGCAAACCTGCTCCTGGGTTCGCATGTGGCCTTTGGTGGCCAGGCTGGCAGCTATTCTGCCATAGACGGCCGCATTCCTCCATCTAGTTTGGAGATCATGGATGTTGGGGGACATCCCCCCAAACCTGAATAAGGTCCATGATCTCCACCTGGACCAGGAAGGTGCCTGCCTTCTCCAGGTCCTGGCAGGCTCCTGGGAGCTGTCAGACTGCTCCTGGGAAGCGGTGGAGGGCTGGCTGCCAGTGGCTTGCTGGCTCATTTTTTGGGGCCACTGGGTCAGGGGCAGTGACTGCTGACTCTGGGCTTGCAGGCCTGGAGCTGGCACAGGCACTGTGGCCAGAGTCAATGCCTTTAAGGGCTCCGGGGAGGGGGGAGGGAGAGGAATGTTCTTGGTTGAGGCTGGAGTGGACATCAGGGCACCCTGGGAACGCTGGAGGCCCCCTATTTTGATATAAGTGTCTACACAGCACTTATTTTGAAATAGCTATTTCGAATTTGGCATTATTCCTCGTGGAATGAGGTTTACCAAATTCGAAATAAGCACTCCACTATTTCGAATTAATTTTGAAATAGTGGTCTGGCTGTGTAGATGCTAGTAAAGTTATTTTGAAATAATGGCTGTTATTTTGAAATAACTTTGCTGTGTAGACATACCCAGAGTCAACTGGCAGTTTAACCACAGCAACCTACATACTGTCTGAGCAGAATCAGAAGACAGAACAGATGAAACATTGTTGGTCTATTTATGTAAGGATTCGTACCATCGCTGTCACCTGTGGGACTCTGTTGGAATAGCAACAGTGGGAAAATAGTAAATAAAACATACTTTATTTTCTTCCCAATTTACTAGATTGCCACAATGACAGATTTTCTATGAGTTTGCACTGTTCAGAAGGGACAAAGCTGTTCAGTAGTCCCAATTGTTCTCTAGTGAATGTCACAGCCTTGCATGACCATGACTTCTATTGGATTACTATTCCAGAATCTCACTACTGTGATCATAAGAAATCTTCTGATAATTCCTAGCTTGAATATGTATATGGCCAGTTTACAGCTATTATGTTTCTGGATTATATAACAGCTATGGAAAAACTTCAGATCTCAAGAAATGTTCATTGTGAAGATTACATACAGGTGACAATGTTATCTTCCTTCAGTTCTTCTCCTGAATAGAACAACACTATTACAAACAGTCGTCTTTTTTTTTTTTTACATTTAGCTCTACTGTTTGATTGCTCTCAGAAGGCAAATGAGAGAATTTAAGAACAGAAAGCTCCACTATAACAAGCAATTTCAATGCATTTGTGTTCTTTCATTCACATGCTCAGTAGTACCTTCTTCACTATACTGGCTGCAATCTGAAATGAACCAGGATTCCAGTATTTGATTACAAGTATATCTGTTTAGATCTTGCTCTTTAAAGACTAACAAGATAGTTTATTAGGTGATGAGCTTTTGTGGGGCAGTCCCACTTCTTCTGATCATATTCTGAAAGTGAATTGGCATGACCATTATATAACAGAAGGATACAATGAAAAAGAAAAAAATTATAAACTGACAAACCAGCTACATAGAATAAAAGGTGGGGGCAAGGTACAAATTACTGATGGCAAAATCAATACCACTCTCTACAGGAAGCCCACTAACTGCTACACTTACTTACATGCCTCCAGCTTCCATCCACGACACACTGTACGATCCATCGTCTATAGTCAAGTCCTTAGAAACAAACACATCTGCTCCAATCCCTCTGACAGAGACCAAAAACTTCAAGATCTCTAACAAGCATTCGTAAAACTCAATTACCCATCAGGGGAAGTAAAAAGAAAGATTGAAAAGGCCAGACGAACACCCAGAAACCAGCTACTTCTAGATAGGCCCAAGAAAGTCAACAATAGAACATCACTTGTCATCACCTACAGCCCCTAACTCAAACCCCTCCAACACATTATCAGTAACCTACAACCTATACTGGAACATGATGCTACACTCCAAGAGGCTCTGGGTGACAGAGCTGTACTATCCTATAAACAACCACCTAACCTCAAGAAGATTCTCACTAACAACCACAGGGCATACCACATTAAAACTAACCTTGGAACTTTTCCTTGCAACAAACCCCGTTGCCAGCTTTGTCCATATATTTACTCTGGAGATACCATCACTAGACCTAACCATGTCAGTTATACAATCAAGGGCTTATATTCCTGTATGTCCAGCAATGTGATATATGCCATCATGTGCCAGCAATGCCTCTCTGTGATGTATATTGGACAAACTGGTCAGTCACTTTGCCAAAAAATCAATGCTCACAGATCAGACATCAGAAATCTCCACACACACAAACCTGTCAGCCAGCATTTCAATCAAACTGGCCATTCCCTTAAAGACCTGACAGCATGCGAACTACAACAAAGAGAATTTAACACCAGATTACAAAGGGAGACCTCAGAACTTTTATTTATTCTAAAATTTGATACGTTGCGAATGGGCCTTAATCAAGATGATAATTATCTTACACATTACAAAGACAGCCTCCCCACCTTTTGATATTCGTAGTGACCCCAGATTAGCCACTTAATTGACTCTTAGAGTAAACAATTTCCTCCTTCCTTGCCACTCCTCCCCTCGCCCCCACCTTCTGTTCTATGTAGCTGATTTGTCAGTTTGTATTTTTTTTTCTTTTTTTATTGTATCCCTTTGTTATATAATGGTCATGCCAATTTGCTTTCAGAATATGATCTGAAGAAGTGGGATTGCACTGTGAAAGCTCATCACCTATCTAACTATCTTGTTAGTCTTTAAAGTGCTACATGACTGCTTTTTTTGTTTTACCAAAATCAGACTAATACGCCTACCTCTCTGTTACTGTTTAGATCTAGAGCAACTCTACCAATGCTAAATGAGTTAGGGTGCATTTAGACAGCAGCGCTATCTCGGGATACTTCCAATATCCCCAAATAGCATTTTCCGTATCTTGACATCACACCCGTTATTTCAAAATAGCTTTCAAAATAACAGGCTTGCTATTCTGACATCCCTGTAAACCTCGTTCCATGAGGATTAAGGGATGTTTCAGAACAGCGCTCTATTTTGAAAATTTGAAATAAGCTATTTTGAGCTAAGGGTGCAATGTAGGCACATCCTTACTGATTAGGACATGCAGGGGAACAAAGGATTGATTTAAGCAAGAGGCCACAACTTTATTAACAATGCGGATGGATACTGCTTACCCACCCTCTCTCTCACACACACCAGTATTCAATTGGATCAAATGTTCGGTAACAGGGCTCCCATCATACAATCAATAGCTTCGGGTAGACCCTCTTCTGCCTAACCCTAGTACTCACCTCACTTCTAAACAAGAGGGTCCTAAGGCATTTTGCCAGCCAACGCAAAGACCATTTTTGGTAAGCCTTCTAACTCCTTCTGCATGAGAAGCCAAGCTAAAAAACCCCCAGGAAAACAAAACCCCAAGTGACACAGCTCTTCCATGGAATTCAGTGCATAGGGCAACCACTGTGGTGACCTACCTCTAGAACTGCTTCTGAATCCTTTGCTCCCTTCCATAGGGCAGGCAGAAGACTCAGCCTATAAAGATTTCAGGTCTCCCCTTCTCATTACAGGCAAAAGGTCCCTCCCCCATATCCCAGATCACAATTACTTCTGGAAGCTGATCTTATTAGCCTGTATCTGCATAGGACACCAGCCCCAAGTTGTGATGAATTAAACATTTATCTGTCACTTCCTAACATGAGAATTCCTGTTCCTACTCCTTTTAACCTCAACTGGGCCTCCATAATGAAGCAAGGAAGGAAAAAACCTCCAGATTCTTGCCCAAATGGGCCAACAAGGGAAAAATCCTTCCTATTCCCCCAGACAGGCTATCAATCAGATCCATGGCATCATGGAAACACAGTTCCATGTTACTCAGCTATAGCGGAAGGAGAGAGGGCAGAACAGCAATGCAGCAAGATGTCTGTCAAACACTCAGGGAGTCATTTAATTGGCTGTTATGCCTTCCTTTCCCAATCAGTCCGTAAGCTCTCTCACTGGGAGGAAGAGAAGCCCATCCCTCATGCATACTCCCACATGCAGTTTGAGAAATAATACAGGCTATGGTACATTGTATCTGGGCACAAACTTTCCCCTTCAGTACTTAGCCACCATACTGTTAATCTGACTATACTCCCCCACCTCCTGTCTTCAGAGTGGGGGCCAGGAACTCTAATACAAAGTCAGTGTAATGCAAGGGAATCTGACCGAGTATAATTATTTCACATGTAAACCAGTGAAACTGATATTGGAATCTGGCCCAAAGACCGTGATTATACAAATCAAGGTGTAAGGAGCTACAGAATATAAAAGTTTCAACATGAAAAAGACCAAAGTTATTCTTTCCAAATTTACAGGGACTGATCCTGCAAACAATCCATGAACCAAACTCCTATTGGTTCCCATGCTAGTGCTGAATGTGCAGCTCTTGAGTCATATGTTCATACTTTGCCATTCAGTGGAGATTTTTCTTTTCAGTACTAAGGCCTGCTGTAAATGCAGTCACTGTCATGGACACACTGGGTAAATGTAAGAAAGAGACCATTTTTAATTTTCTCAGGTTGTCTGTAAGGGCTAATTCAATTTCATTGTTAAATTAAAACAAAACATGAACAAAATCTTTCAAATTAACAATTAAATAAAACAATATAACTAAAAATTCTATAGTTGTTCAAGATCAATTAAGAAATAAATCATTGTTCCATAAATTCCTCTGTTTCACCTCAGTGTCTGTGAAGATGAGGTCAATTTATATCTTTGGGTATTTAATTCTACCTGGAAGTCATCAATGAATTATCCCCAGTGAGCTGCTAATCACAAACAACTCATATTTTCATCAAACTTTAAAATTTCATTAGGCTGACTATAAACTGTTTCTGTCTAATTTCACTGGTGCTCTGTTTGTTAAGAAGTTTGCTCTTCTAATAGCTACATGACTGAAATAGATAGAGATACATGCCCTCTATTAATCTGTATTTAAACTTCATTTAATCATTCCAAACTAATGTGAATGGCTTGAGAAAGAAAGGTGACTCAGATTTGAAGCTAAGAACTGCAGCTGACCCTTTGTTTCAAACAATGAGCTAATTATGGGACATGTAGAGGTAATGTGTACCTTTTGTGTGCTGTATATATCTCGAGGAAATGGCTGGAGCCGTGGATGGTAAGTGTACATAATTTTTTATTGCATTTCTGAATATCTATTGTGATTTTAACATTAAATATTTGTGGCTATTTCATTAGAAGATAGGATATTCTGTAGAATTTGTGTTTTTATTGCTACCATAGAATAGATATTTACTAAGTCTTTCTTAATGAAAACAGTTCCTACAGAGCCATTACAAACTATGTTGTGAATGCATAATCAAAGGTTTTCCAAAATAGGAATAATCTATCCAGCATTTTATGACAAAGTCTCTGTAAAAGTACATGATTACAGGTCTTTCGGGATACATATATATTTACTCAATCTATAATGACTCTGCTTATCGCATCAAGATTGACTTACAGAGTTCTGAATCTGTCAGTAATTGGCATAATAGGACAATGATATGAAATTATTGAGATAGGGCCTGATGAAATGCTTGTTTAAATTAATGGGAATCTTAACTGCCCTCAGTAGATGCTGGATCAGGCTCTTCATATAGACTATGTCTATACTGCAGAGTTTTTCTGGAAAAATGGCCATTTTCCCAGAAAAACTACACTTATATCCATACTGCTATTGCATTCTTTTGACAGCAAGTTGACAGAATGGAGGAATTTTTCCAACAGGAGTAAACCTCTTTCTACAAGGAAGACGTCTTTCTCCGAAAGAGCTTTTTTCAGAAAAAAGCATGTGTGGACTCAGAAGAGGGAGTTCTTTCGACAGAAGAGGCCTCCAAGAAATAACACAGGTGCCCTGGTGGCTACTCCGTCCATACTAATTACAATCTAGACATAGCCATAGATGTCTGGAACATGTGATAATAATTCATGACATTATTCTTGCATTAAAGTCTTGCAGTATATGCTTTGTCCTACAAATTTCAAATATGTTTTGTGACCCAGGAGGAAACAGTGAGAAAAAAAATGTTTGATCTCAATTACTATAATAATTTCCCGCTTTATGTCAGTGTTCTCAAAGTGATCTGCAAAACCACTTTGAGAATCCTGTTAACTGCCTGCTCCAAAAGGCAAAATGGAGCCAATAGGAGCTGCAAGGTTCCACAGCTGCAGCACCAGTAAGTAAACACACTGGAGTGGACAGTTAACATATTTCTCGAAGTGCTTTCACAGCTCACTTTGGGAAACACTGATTTATGTGTTACTTAGACTCATTCAAGTAGTTATATTTATTTTATATATGATGGATATTTAGGTCACGTAAATATTTTTACTTTTGCTGGAGAGTTAACTCTAAAAGTTTTTCATTGGATGAAATTAATTAACCTGATATGCAAGCTAGCAGTCTATTCAAAGAGAATGACAGATCATTGTGGTCAATACAGCTTTCTCTTGTGCAAGCAGAATTTGGGAGAATTCTTATGGGGAATGAGATGAAAGGTTTTTGTGACATAAATCTGTTGACTCCTTTTGTACAGTTTCTTTCTTCTTTGGCTTGTAGTAGTAAAATTATAACATGCTGATTTTTCTTTGTCTTTAATAGTGTATATAATGATTTGGAAAATGTTTGGAACTGTGGTTCTGAACTTTTTTTCTTTCTTTTTATATTACCTTTCTGGTTAAAATAACATTCCTCAATTTAGAAGCGAGAAAAGAGCAATTTTCCCTTCCTCCTATTGGCAGTTTCCTTTCCAAGGAGTTGCAAGTAGGCCAACGCAAGCAAACAAAAAAAAGTTATTAAATAACTGATGCAGTTGGCAAAGAGAAAATAAGAATGGAATCAGACCAAAGGTCCATCTAGCCCAGAATCCTGTCTTTCGACAGTGGACAATGTCAGGTGCCCCAGAGGAAATGAACAGAAAGATCATCAAGAGGGAATATAAAGGGATAGTTCAATTGTTAAATGTATTATTTAAATGATATATTTTTATTTCAGTTGCTTAGGATCTAAGTGTTTTCTTCATACATTCCCAGAAATTTCTTCTTCATTTCAGGGCTGTAAAAGCTAATGGGGCACCTTTCTATCCCTTGAGGTCCTTATTGAGACAAAACTGCCTGAAAGGGCAATTAGGATGTTGCATCAGTAAAGGACTAAAGTCTGCAGGATTTTCCTCAGAAAAAGAAATAACCATTAAAAACACTGCTCAATCTTAACAAAAGACATGCACAGCAATATTCTGCTCCTTACATGGTCATACACTTCATGGGCTCTGGCATGTCTCTTGATTCTGCATTTTATGAGTGCTCTCCATAAATAATGTATTTAATGTTGCTTTTGCCCCCCACGGAAACCCACTGCTGCTTCTACATTCAGGACATACCTTTGTGGTATTAGCTGGGCTGTCTAGGGTCACATGGGTCTCTCTGCCTTTGCCAACATGAGGTTATCACACATATGCACTTATATGACATTAGACTCACATCTTCTTTCCAAAAGCTTCAGAGGGTAGCCAAGTTAGTCTGTACAGAAAAAAAGCAACAAATGGTCTGGTAGCACTTAATAGACTAACAAAACATGTAGATGGTATCATGAGCTTTCTGTTAGTCTATAGAGTGCTACCAGATCATTTGTTGGTTTTTACCTTTTTTCCAGCTTGCCATTTGAGGAGTTCTCAGAGGCCTTATATGTCCTAGATCCCACTTCAGGAAAAAAACATGGATATTAAGGAAGGGATGTTTGACTATCAAAATGACATAAGCAGCATTTTATCACACAGCATCCCTGAAGAAGTTACGTCAAATACACTCACATCATGATCATCTTCTGTTGGAACTAACCATGGGAGAGACGAAGTCTGACAATAGTTGCCAAGACTACAATAAAGGACATTGATATAGACATCAGCATAAATGGTCCATTGCAGGGCCTCGGCCAAAGAAAACACTTAAATTGGCCAGTTTCAGTTTGGAGTGATTCTCTGAGTAAAGGCTGATATTCTATCTGGCATAAAAATAGACATTATGTGCTTGCAAGAGACAAAGACAACAGCACCAAACTTTCCAGGCATGTATAGTGCTGCAGCAAACATTAAATGCAACATCTATGGAAGCACAGTATTTATACACGACAAAAGACAGGCAGATGCTCTGCTGTGAAACACCATGCAACAATGGAATTTACTATGGCTGAACTTGATCAAATTGCAGTAGTTTTTGTTTACAACTCACTAGGTGAACAGTGTATATGGTCAATGGATTTTTCCCTGCCAGGAAAAAAAAATGTATTGTCATAGTTGACTTCAACATTCACACCACCATCTGGGGATACCCCCAACAGTGGCAATAATAGTGAAGAATTTCAGAAGTGGATTGCAACAAACAAGATGATCTTGCTCCCTATATGACTTCAAGAATAAATGTATCTTCCAAAACACAGGCTATAATCCTGACCCTAACCTTTGCCTCCACAGCATATGCAGGCATCTTCACAAGGGAGGTTTGAGGTAGATGAATCTCTATGGAGAATTTGTCTCCCTGATGTGGAAAATTATCCAAAAGTACATCCCTAAGAAGTGTTGGATAATATATATATCTGGACTTTCAGAACAGACAAGCCAATAATAGTGAATATGTTCCAAACTGTTTGCTCTTTGATGAAGAAAGCACTGGTGGTAGAGAATTGCTCATGAAAGAGATTGGAAAGAAGCCAAACATTTCTTGGAAGGAGTTGAATGAAACCTGTGCACATTACAGCAAAAAAAAAAAAAAAAAAAAGGATTGGACCACCATTCATAAGCTGAAGGCTGATGGACAACAACCAAAGTGCATTGCCACAGACTCCCCCAATTGAATTGCACACTAACTCATCCCAAAAGGTAAACAAGCCCAAAAAGCAAAGCACAGAATGAAACAAGTCAAGCAGGAACTTTGCTCACTCTGCATTGGTGGCAAAGACCGCAATGAGAAACTAAAAAGTTGAGGAGATGACAGTAACCAAAAGAAGACAGCTAGACTCGATGATGAGAAGACAGCTAGGCTTGTTGATGGGAGAGCAGAAAGTTAGCAGACTGAAAGCCACTTTTCTCACAGGATGTTCATGTTGTGGCCAAGGTGCAAATCTAAATCAGTACAAGATGGCTTTGAAACCCAAGGAATTACAGGGGCAGTTTGTCAATCTGTCAGCTACTTTTGACATTGTTGATCACTGTGCACTTGTACTGAAATTGGCACGATTTTTAAGAAGTAGCTGTATGGTCAAGGTAATCTGTTATCATCTAAAAATATCATTGTTTCTTTGTTAAGATTGGTGGTTAGAAAAATCAATAGCATGCTCAGCAGAATGGATTGCCTCAAGGTTTGATTCTATCACACTGGCAGTTAAAGACCTATCCCATGGGTCTGAAACTCATGATGCAGTAAGTACAGAGGGGCCCGTGCCAGGCACTCCCAAAGTTGCCAGAGGCTGCGTCCCTCTGGGGGATGGGAGTAATGGGAAGAGAAGGCAGCACAGTGGCAAGAAAGGGTGACACTTGAAAGACATGTATGAATGCCTCTCTCAGGCTGCCAGGACTCCTGGGCCAGATTGTGAACATACTCCAGCCAGACATGGCCCCTGGGCCATGAATTTGAGACTCCCCCCGCCCACCCCAAGTTATAAAAATAATTAACCAGGATTCCATGATGTGCAAATATTCTTTGATGCAGATGATATTGACACCGCCAAATCAGGAAGATTTGAGGGCATTGAATGCTTTTTAATTGCCTTGCTGAGTGTAGTTGGAAAATATTATTTCACATGGTTTCTGAATTCCAGCTGTAACACGGCACAAGTGTGGGCTTCTGCCTGAAACACCAGCAAAATGAGAAATAACTCCAGATATTTTTGCATGGTACAATCCTGGAACACTATGAACATTCGGCATACCTCAGTATTCAAAAGCATATTAGACAGCTGTAAAATAATGATAACCTGAAGAAATGCATATTCTAGAAACTGACCAATACAAAATAGAAAGTTGATCTCAAAATACTCTGAGCAACCAGTCTCACTCTGTGTGAAGTACTGTGCATCGGTATGGTCCCACTTGAGCCATACACGCAATACTGATATTGAACTGAATCAATCCTATATGATCTTTACAGTAACTTTGAAACCCATTTCTGTAGTCTCACTATACTGCTTCATGGGCATTGCACCAACAATGAAGCCTGATAGCACCTGTAAAAAGAGAAGCACAAAAACAGGTGTAGGTGTCCAGAAGTCCTCTGCCTGCACACACTCCTTTACCCAAAATGGTGAAGTCTAGTAAGCACTTTGCCTCTAAAAATCCCTTATCCCAAGACACTACCGGGGAAAACTAGAGTAACAAAAAAAGGGAGAAAATACAGGCCCTGATTCTCATGGGGGACTTTAATCACCCTGATATCTGTTGGGAGACCAATACAGCAGTACAAAGACAATCCAGAAAGTTTTTGGAGGATGCTGGGGACAATTTCCTGGTACAAGTGCTGACGGAACCAACCAGGGGCCATATGCAGCTTGACCTGCTGCTCACAAACAGGGAAGAATTAGTATGGGAATTAGATGTGGGTGGCAATCAGGGAAGTAGAGATCATAAGACGGTTGATTTCAGGATCCTGACCAAAGGAAGAAAGGAGCACAGCAAAATACAGACCCTGGACTTCAGAAAAGCAGACTTTGACTCCCTCAGGGGACTGATGGGCAGGATTCCGTGGGATGTTAATATGCAGGGGAAATTAATCCAGGAGAGCTGGCAGCATTTTAAAGAACAAATCATCAGGATGTGCAGTAAGAAAAGCAAATGTGGTAGGTGACCAGCTTGGCTTAGCAGTGAAATCCTTGGTGAGCTTAAGCACAAAAGAAAAGCTTACAGAAGCAGAAATTTGGACAGATGACCAGGGAGGAGTATAAATATATTGCTCGAGCATGAAGGGGTGTAATCAGGAAGACCAAACCACAATTAGAATTGAAGCTATCAAGAGAAGTGAAGGGTAACAAGAAAGGTTTCTACAGGCAAGTTAGCAATAAGAGGATGGTCAGGAAAGGTGCGGGACCCTTACTGGATTAGGGAAGTAACCTAATGACAGATGATGTGGGAAAAGTACTCAGTACTTTTTTTTTTTGCCTCTGCTTTCACAGACGAGGTCAGCTCCCAGACTACTGCACTAGGCAATACAGTATGGGAAGGAAGTGGGCAGCCCTCGGTGGAGAAAGAACAGGTTAAGAACTATTTAGAAAAGTTGGATATACACAAATCCATGGAGCTGTATCTAATACATCTGAGGGTGCTGAGGTAGTTGGTTGATGTGATTGCAGAGCCATTGGCCATTATCTTTGAAAATTCGTGTTGATTGGTGGAGGTCCCAGATGATTGAAAAAAGGCAAATTCAGTGTCCATTTTTAAAAAAGGGAAGAAGGACAATCCAGGGAACTACAGACCAGTCAGACTCACCTTAATCCCTGGAATTAATCGGGGGGGAGGAGAGGAGTCCCAAGGATTCCATTTTGAAGCATTTGCAAGAGAGGAAAGTGACTAGGAATAGTCAACATGGATTCACCAAGGGCAAGTCATTCCTGACTAACCTGATTGCCTTCTATGACAAGGTACCTAGCTCTGTGGACATGGGCAAGGTGGTGGACATGATATACCTTGACTTTAGCAAAGCTTTTGATAGGGTCTCCCACAGTATTCTTGCCAGAAAGTTATGGAAGTATAGATTGGATAAATGGACTGTAAGGTGGATAGAAAGCTGGCTAGATTGTCAGGCTCAAGAAGTAGTGACCAGTGGCTTGATGTCTGGTTGGTGGTCGGTTTCAAGTGGAGTACCCCAACAGTCGGTTCTAGGGCCAGTTGTGTTCAACATCTTTAGTAATGATGGGGGGATGGGCGGGATGGATTGAACCCTCAGCAAGTTTGCAGATGACACTAAGCTAGGAGGAGAGGTAGATACACTGGAGGGTAGGGATAGAGTCCAGAGTGACATAGACAAATTGGGGAATTGGGCCAAAAGAAATCTGATGAGGTTCAACAAGGACAAGTGCATAGTCCTGCACTTGGGACAGAAGAATCCTAAGCACTGTTGCAGGCTGGGGACCGACTGGCTAAGTAGCAGTTCAGTAGAAAAGGACCTAGGGATTACAGTGGATGAGAAGCTGGATATGGGTCAACAGTGTGATTGTGTAGCTAAGAAGGTTAATGGCATATTAGGGTGCATTCAGATGAGCATTTGCCAGCAGATCTAGAAAAATTATTATTCCCCTTTATTTGGCACTGGTGAGGCCACATCTGGAGTATTGCATCCAATTCTGCGCCCCTCATTAAAGAAAGGATGTGGACTCATTGAAAAAAGTCCAAGAGAGGGCAACAAAAATTATTAGGGGGCTGGAGCACATGACTTACAAGGAGAGGCTGAGGGATTTGGGCTTGTTTAGTTTCCAGAAGAGAAGAGTGAAGGGGGATTTGATAGCAGCCTTTAACTACCTGAAGGGAGGTTTCAAAGAGGATGGAGAGAGGCCGTTCTCAGTAGTGACAAATGGCAGAATGAGAAGCAATGGTCTCAAGTTACAATGGGGAATGTCTAGGTTGGATATTAGGAAAAACTATTTTACTAGGAGAGTTGTGAAGCACTGGACTGGGTTACCTAGGGAGATGGTAAAATCTTCATCTCTAGAGGTTTTTAAGTCCTAGCTTGACAAAGCCCTGGCTGAGATGATTTGTTAGAGTTGGTCCTGCTTTGGGTAGGAAGTTGGACTCTGTGACCTCCAGATGTCTCTTCCAACACCATGATTCTATGATGAGCACCCCTAATGCATCTGACTCTGACATATGCAGCCGGGGGGAAAGTTGTGCTTTTTAAACCAAAATAGGTTTAAGGCATTTGAAAAACAGTGCAAATACTGTACTCAAATCCTATAGCAACTGAATCGGCTGGAAGACAAAACTAATGACCTTCAACCTAAACAGAGGCATGGATTGTTTGTGTGTCCAATGTGGACTCTTGCTGGAAGACATGGCAATCCCAATTAAAAGAGCAGTCAATTTATTATATGTCATTGTTGTTCTATTTATATTGCATACTAATCTTTTAATTTGGACTCTCCCAACTAAGTAAAACATTTACTCATGTCTCCCTTTCTGAAAAGCACCACTCATGTTTTAAATTCAGCATATGCTTAAGCATTTAGCTGATCTAGGGCCAAGATGGTTAAGTGCTGCAGTAAATGTTTTAAATAGCACAGACTAAAAAAACAAAAGAATGCAAGAAAACTAGAATAACTACAGATTGAATCTCTCTAATCCAGCACTCTCTGGTCTGGCAACATCTGTGGTCCAGCATGATTTTAGTTAGCTGGATGTCCACTTATCATGGGTTTGACCAAGTTTCCTGAAGCCCCATAAAGTTTGTTTATAGCCACCAGTTCTGGCTCCAGTGTTCTCTGCTGTTATTTAGCTCTAATTTACCCCTAACTGTCATCTAAGAACCCAGTAAGAAGTGGAAATATTGGTAATGCTGCTAGGCAATATTGATGTCCCATGGTTTGGCAAATTCTCTGGTTCAGCACCAGTCAGGTCCTGAGGGAGCCGAAACTGTATTAGATAAAGCAGATAATATGGTGACATGCTCCACCTTAATTGTCCGAGAAATACAAAAGTTTTGAAGGAAGAAGAAGTTACTCACCTTGTGCAGTAATGATGGTTCTTCGAGGTGTGTGTCCCCATGGGGGCTCCACTGTGGGTGTTGGGTCCCATCCCGGCACCACAGATCGGAGATCTTCTAGCTGTTGTTTGCTGGACCGTGCATGCACGGCGGCCAACTTATGGCTTTTCGCACCGTTTCCAGTTGCACGGGCTGGCCTGCCAGTTCCTCGTGACCATCGAAGTCTGAAAGACATAAGAGAGAGACTCTGAAGCGGGGAAGAGGACGGGTAGTGGAGCACCCACGGGGACACACACCTCGAAGAACCATCGTTACTGCACAAGGTGAGTAACTTCTTCTTCTTCTTCGGGTAGTGTCCCTGTGGGTGCTCCACTGTGGGTGATTTCACAACAGTAGCCTGAAAGAGGGCGGTGGGTTCGGAATCAGTGGATTGTTGCCGTGGTTAGCACCATGGTGGCTACAGCTGTGTCAGTTATAATGATATTCTGTAGAGCGTAATGTCTCGCAAATGTGAAGTCCGAAGACCAGGTAGCTGCTCGGCAGATGTCCCTTAGGGGAACTCCCTTAAGGAAGGCTGCCGAAGAGGCCATCGCTCTGGTAGAATGAGCTGTAATGGTGTGTGGAACTGGTCTATTTCTCAGTTCGTAGCATCGGGTTATGCAGGAAATGATTATTTTAGAGATTCACTGTGAGGAAAGCGGGGAACCCTTAGAACGAGCATCCATGGAGATGAACAAGTACTGAGATTTCCTTGCTTCTCAAGTTCTGTCAATGTAAAAAGCAAGGACCCTGCGTACATCAAGGCAATGTAGCCTTACTTGAAGTTCCGAGGTATGGGGTTTTGGATAGAAAACCGGTAATATGATGGGCTCATTTATATGGAAGGCAGAATTAACTTTTGGCAGGAAGGATGGCTGGGGATGAAGGATAACCGTGAAAACGGTATACGGGGACTTGGCCGATAGAGCTGCCAACTCCCCCTTCTGGCGGAGGTAATAGCAAAAAGAAATATGACTTTCATGGCGAGTGTATTAAAATCACATGTAGCTAATGGTTCAAATGGTGGACGCATTAGCATATCTAAGACAAGCGCTAAATTCCAAGAGTTCAGAGGTCACCTGTATTCAGGGAAGAGATTAGTAATTCTTTTAAGGAACCTCTTTGTAGTTGGGTGAGAAAAGGGGGTGAACCCTTCTATGGGCTGATGAAAGGCCGTGATCGCTGCCAGGTGCACTTTGAGCGAAGAAATACTGAGGCCTGTTTGTTTAAGGTGTAGAATGTATTCCAGTATGGATTGCAATGAAGAAGTGGTAGAGAGTAAGTTATTGGCAATGCACCATTGTTGGAATCTGAGCCATTTATGAAGGTTTTCTGCTGTGCAGAAGGATATCCTTCACCTCATGAGAGCAAGTTATCTCTGTTTGTTTGAACCAGTTAGGAGCCAGGCCATGAGAGCGAGGTGATATGGTTGTGGATAGAGAGTGCGGCTGTCGTCCTGAGTAAGAATATCCGGACGATTCAGAAGATGGAAGGGACGATGAGGAGACATCCGAAAGAGGTAAGGGAACCATGTCTGGCGGGGCCAGAACAGTGCTATTACAATTACTGTTGCATTGTCCATAAGTATTTTCTCTAGGACCCTGGATATTAGTGGAATGGGAGGGAACGCATAAAGCAGCTTTCCGCTCCAGTTGTAAAGGAAAGCATCCCCTAGGGAGGCTCAGCCTATGCCTGCTCTGGAGCAATAGTGAGTGCATCTTGTGTTGTATTGCGTGGCAAAGAGGTCTACTAACGGGTGACTCCACTTGTTGAATATGGCACGTAGTACGTGTGGGTGCATCTCCCACTCGTGTTGTTGAGCGAATTTCCTGCTGAGCGCGTCTGCCATAGTGTTGTCTTTCCCTGGCAGGTAAGCAGCTATAAGAGTCACCTTGTGGAGATTGCAGAAGTTCCAGAGGTGGACAGCCTCCATGCACAGGGAGTGGGAACGAGCTCCTCCCTGTCTGTTTATATAGTAAATGGTGGTAATATTATCTGTCAGAACTGTGGCGACCTGGTTGTGGAGGTGGGGAAGGAAATGTCTGCATGCATTCGAGACAGCGCGTAATTCCAGTAAGTTTATGTGGAGAAGGGACTCCTCTGGGGACCATCGACCTTGAATCTGACTGTCTTGAATGTGTGCCCCCCCATCTGATCAACGAGGCGTCCATTGTGAGCTGTAGCATGGGTTGTGGTTTGTGAAAGGGCATACCTGTTATGATGTTGCCTGGTGTCGTCCACCAGCGAAGAGAACATTTGACTAAGACAGGAACTACTACAGACCTGCGTAAGTCGTGTCTGCCTGGTACATATATCTTGGAGACCCAGTGTTGGAGACAGCGGAGGTGGAGCCTCGCGTTGGATACCACATACATCGTGGCCGCCATATGACCTAACAGTTGAAGGCATGTGAAGACGGCTATAGTAGACCTTGTGGTAATAACCTGTATTAAATCTTGAATGGCACGGAACCTGGAGAGTGGTAGGTAGGCGTGCGCCATGGTGGAGTCGAGGCAGGCTCCAATGAATTCTATGGACTGCTGAGGAGTTAGTGAAGACTTTTGAACATTGAGTATAAGACCTAGTATGTCGAATAACTGGGTCATGGTAGTGACCGCTTGAGAGGCTTCTTCTAATGAGCGTGCTCGAAGAAGACAGTCGTCTAGGTAGGGGAAGATGATAATTCCTAGGCGACGAAGATAAACTGCCACTACTGCGAGAGTCTTCGAGAAAACTCTCGGAGCTGACGATAGTCAGAATGGCAGGATCTTATACTGATAATGATTCTTCCCTACTACAAAACAAAGAAATTGCTGGTGTGCTGGATGCATGGCGATATGGAAGTAGGCATCCTGCAAATCGAGGAATGTGAAACAATCGTGCTGTTCCAGTGCTGGAATGATCTTTGCTAATGTCACGATCTTGAAGCACTGTCAGCATAGATAGCGGTTCAGTTGCCGAAGGTCGAGTATAGGTCTCCATCCGCCTGATTTCTTCTCTGTTAGAAAGTAACGGGAGTAAAAACCCCTGCCGTGGAAAGACTCTGGGACACTCTCTATAGCCCCTAGCTTGAGGAGGTGGGCTACCTCTTGAGCGAGAAGAGGTTCATGAGAAGTGTCCCTGAAGAGAGAGGGGGGGGGCGGGAGGGAGGGAGAGAAATGGAATCACGTAGCCAGATGTTATCAGCTGTGTGACCCATTGATCTGATGTGATGGCGGCCCAATGATGTTGAAAGGGCCTTAAGAGGTGGTGAAACAGCGCTTTGGTGGTGTTGCAGGAGGGTATCAACTGGATGGTTCGCAGACCCTCGATGCTCGCAACAAGCTTGTTTTTTGTTCGACTGCTGTTGCGCTGGTCTGGGTTGCTGAGGACGACGTCTCTGGGGATGCTGTCGCCCTCTTTGAGCAACATACTGCCTCCCCTGGTGTGATGTGTAGGGGAATGGTCTCTGCCTCTGATAAGGAGTATAACGTTTGCGTCTGAAAGGTGGGGTGTACATCCCCAATATTCTTAAGCTAGTATGTGTGTCTTTCCCAGAGTGTAAAACCTGGTCCGTCTTATCTGCAAACAGATTTTGTCTTTCAAACGGCAAATCTTTGACCTTGGTCTGGAGCTCTTTGGGGGTTGCTGCCATGTGAAGCCAGGGTGCCCTTCGCATAACAATAGATGTTGCTGTGGTGCGGGCCACCATGTCTGCCGCATCTAGCATGATGTGGAGCACTGATCGTGAAGACGCAAAGCCCTCTTGTATAACTCCCTTCAGTATCTGGCGCTTGGACTCCGGGAGATGTTCGAGGAGAGGGACCAGTTTGGTGAAATGGTTGAAGCTGCGGTTAGCTAACAAGGTTGAATAGTTCACCATGCGGAGTGACAAAGTGTGGAAGAGTAGACTTTTCTGCCAGACAGGTCCAGCCGCTTAAGATCCTTGTCCCCCACAGTGTTCTTATACTGGGGTGCTTTTGCCCTTTGTTGGGCTGCATCCAGAACGAGGGAGTTGGACCTATGGTGGTTGAACAAAAACTCCATACCGGTAGCAGGGATGAAATATTTTTTATCCGCCTTTTTATTCGTGGGTGGGGCGGAGGCTGGCGTCTGCCAGATAGAGTCGGCTATTTCTAAGGTAGCATCATCTAATGGCAGAGCTATTTTTGAAGACTGAGAGGGGTGAAGATTTCTCAGTAATTGGTGCTATTTCCATTGCACCTCTCCTAACTTGACCTTCTGACTCTCAGCGACCCTTTTAAAAAGTTCTTGAAAATCCTTGAGGTCATCTGTAGGAGAGGTATCCCCCCTGGAACACAGCGTCATCAGGGGATGATGATGCTACCTCCGTCAGGGACTGACGAAGGGAGTCCTCTGTATCGGCTGGGTAGCCTGTATCCTCTGGCATGCTTTCAAGAGGCATAGATTGACCGCCTGAAGGTGTGGGGGGCCTGTCAGGCTGTGGGGAGAGTGACACGCACTTGGGTGGTACCGCAGATGACAGAGCCAGCAACAATGGCACAGCTGCCAAGTGAGATGACGAGCATGGTGACCACTCCCTCGAATTGTATCGCCTGTACCAGCAGTCGTCATGATACAAGGAATAGTCGTAATGACGTGAGTAATGGTGCCCATAGTGTGAGGACCTGTGATATGATGGAGATCTTCGAGGATCATTGTCTAGAATACGAGGGCGATGGAGAGTAGCACCGGCCATAGTAATAGCATGTAGGTGAGGCATGTGGAGTATGGTGCCCTGCAGGAGAATGATAGTGTCTCATCCTAGGTGAGCAAACTGGTGGAGAAGGTGGTTCAGGTGAAAAAGTTTCTGGACCCAGGCTAGGAGACAGGGTAGGTAGCCACTGTGATTTCTCCCTCACTCTGCTCGATGTCTGGATGGGTGATGTGGAGGATATCGACCTCAGGGATGGTACCATTTGGTCCGCCTGTGCCAGTGCCGCCCTGGTAGTGGTGGAAGCAGCAGGTCATATGGTAGAAGGTGGCACTTGAATTGTAGTGCCGGATACCGAAGATGAAGTAGGTGCCGCGGCTCTCGGTGCTGGCAGCCCTGTAGGTACCGTAGCTCTTGGTGCCGGTGGCGAGGATGGTGCCCTGGCTCTCGGTGCCAGAGAAGATGCCAATGCCGAGGGTCTTGGTGCCAACTCCAGTGCCAGAGCTTTCAGAGACGGCGCCGTTGGAGGAGTCAACTTAGTCCAATGTGGTGCGCGTTCCGATGGGCTTGGTGCCAACGCACTTTGTGTGTGTTTGTTTTTCTCCGGTCTGCGTGCCCTGAGCCTGAGGTGCCCGGTTTGTCAGCCGTACTCACTCTGGATGGTAAAGAGTGAGATGGAGAGGTGGCCTTACGCAGAACACGACAAGGTGCCTCTGCCGGAGGGTCTGACTGCAGTGTGAGGGTTTTATCAAAAAGAAGCATTTAGAGATGCATTTTGCGGTCTCTGTGAGCCCTGGCCGTTAGCTTTGAACAGTGAGGGCACTTCTGTGGAATGTGCCCCTCACCGAGATATTTTATGTACGCCGAATGCCCATCTGAAGCAGGCATGGAGTCTTTACAAAGCGCACACCTCTTGAAACCTGGGGAGCCAGGCATTGTAGTAAATCTAACCAACTATGAAGAGAAAAATATATTTTTTTAACTTATTAACAATAACCTATCATATATATAGTAGCCCAATGTCTATGACTCTGTAATGCTGAAATGCTGGCTGTTCCCTCTGGGCGGCGCTGTTGCCTCCCACCGTGGCACTTGGCTGACTTCTGCGCCTCTCAGCCAGGCCGCCGCATGGGAGCAAGCGTTGCAAGAGGCCATTTGGGCCCCGCGCTCCCCATGCAGCACCCCTGTGCTGCATGGGGAGTACGGACCCCAAACACCCACTTGCATCGCTTGATCCCGCGCGGTGGCCTGGCTGAGCAGTGCAGAAGTCAGCCGAGCGCCACAGCAGGAGGTAACAGCACTGCCCAAAGGGAACTGCCAGGGGGTGGGCCTGGACGAGCGTGCGTCTCTGACATCAGGAAAGGGTGCCGGATTCAAAAGGAGGAAAGCAGAGCAGACGCAGAGGAGACAGAGAGGAGAACGGAGGAGGCGGAGAGGAGGTGGAGGACAGTGAGAGAGAGAGTGAGAGAGACGCAGCAGGAGGAGGAGAAGAGAAACACAGAGTGAGAGGTGGGAGGGGGAGAAGAGAAAGAGAGAGAGAAGGAGAGAGAGGCAGGAGGTGGACAAGAGCTGAGAGAGAGAGAGGGCGAGGCAGTAGGAGGAGAAGAGAGAGAGAGGCCATGTGCGCCGTTTGCTCCTGCACGGCAGCCCGGCTGAGCGGTGCAGAAGTCAGTCAAGCACCACAGTGGGAGACGAAGGGGGGCGGGGCATGGATGAGCGTGCATCCCCGACGGAGACAGAGGAGAGTGGAGAGAGAGTGAGTGGCAGGAGGAGGAGAAGAGAAAAGAAGACAGAGCGGAGACAGGGTGAGAGGCAGGAGGAGGAGGAGGAGAAGAGAAAGAGAGAGATGGAGAGAGAGGCAGAAGGCGGAGGAGAGCTGAGAGAGAGAGAGAGAGAGAGGGGGTGGCAGTAGGAGGAGGAGAGAGAGAGAGACAGAGCGGGAAACTGGAGGCTCAGGAGAGAAGACTGACGTGGAGGAGAGACCTGAAAATCCCATCTTATGATTGGGTAATTGGCTAGTTATATATAACTAACTAAAGTAACTAAACTATGAACTATTTACACTAAACAGATTTACTCCTCTCAGGTAAAACGAAGTACAGGAGAGGGAGCTGTTTCTCTGTCTGTGCCCGAAGACAGTTAAGAGGAACTGGCGGGCTGGACCGCGCGACTGGAAATGGCATGAAAAGCTGCAAGATGGCCGCCGCGCATGCGCGGTCCAGCAAACAACAGCTAGAAGATCTCCGATCTGCGGCGCTGGGATGGGACCCAACACCCACAGTGGAGCACCCACGGGGACACTACCCAAAGAAGAATTTGGGATTATCTTTGGATTCACAGTTGTTCAATCAAAGTCTGAAATTCTGCCACTCCAGAAACACTTGTCTTACCTCGTTAAAAAAATAGATTATTTTTTAAGATGCAAAAAGCTGACAGACGAATCTTTTAAATGATCCAAATATATCCAAAATAAAAGGCACCAAAAGTCAATAGTTTTACATCATGAGTCAATCTGTGTCACCAATAATTATTAAAAGAATAAAGAAGGCATTAAACTCCATAGAACAAAATTCCAGAATTGTCGCTCTATCTCTCACTCTGAAGCCTAGAATATCTGCTCAGGCATCTTGAAATGATGTAAACTGATACATGCATAGTGAAGAGCTTTTGCTATTTAGAATATCGCTAATTTTCATTGTTTGTCACCATCCAGTTTTTCAATTCTCAGCCATTTTACTTTATGAACCATAATCATGTGCTATACAGGTAAGGCAAGGCATATATCTATGCAATGCAAGAGTCTTTGACCATTGTGATATCTGGAGTAACCCAACAAATCACCAGCCATTGCTCTACAATGAATTTATATGCAATAATTTCATTGGTAGTGTGTGGGAGACGGCATAAAGGTGAATTACTTGGATGAGCTACTATGCTCATGAAACAGCACAGGCTTCCAGTTACTGGTAGCATCATTTATAAAGCCTGAGACCAATTAGGTGGTGATACAATGCCCACTTAAATCTCAGCAGCAGTCTTCCTGGGAGCACAGTCCATAAATACCTTTTTGTTGATGTTTCTCCTTACAAAAAATCTTTTGGTCCATTCTTGATTATGACCTGTTTCATACCTAGTGTTTCTTTACTGGAATCAGGACCATCCAAAAGGGGATGCAGGGCCGAGGGCAACCTTCCCCCAGTTCCCCAGATACAGGATGGGGTTGCCCCCCGAAGGCCCTGCCCACCCCTACTCCACTCCTGCTCTGCTCCTGAGCAATGAAGTCTGGGGCATTATAGGTGGCTTACCATGAGATGGCAGCAGATGTCATATCCCTCTCACAATGTGGGCAGCAGGATCCAGAGCTCCCCAGCAGCCTACTCCACTCTGCCCCACTGTGCTGCCCTCCTGGCTCATTGTGCCCTGCTTCTCCGCAGCAGTAGAAAGTGCAGTGCCTGGGAGTTGGGGAGCTCTGCTTCCTGCCACCACTGAGAAGCTGAGTATAGCTGGCTGGGAGATGGTAGTAGGGTGGAGCACAGCTGACTGACAGGCCACTCCAAATCCTGCCACTGTGGGGAGTGGATGTGTGGGGAGGCGACCCTTGCTGCCACCCCATGCCAGGCCCCTGTAAACTTCTGGTTTCCTCCCTTCTATAGGATGGTTGGGGTAGCAGCAGCAAGACCCCCAAAAGAGCAGGACCTGGGACAGTCGCTCTAAACCATCCTATGGACTGGATGGTCTGCCTATAATATAAATAAAAGTTTATTGTGCTTCACTAATTTATTAGAATATTTTTCTATTTTGCTATTTGATTTTTCCTGTTCCAGCTCTTTTCTAAAGCTAATGGTGGCAATACCAGGAAGAAATGGAAATCATTTTATGCTAGATAGAACATTTTTGCCAAGAGCCAATACAATGTATTTTAAATAGCAATTTCTTCAAGTGATGGAGATACTGTAGCAAAGAAAGACCAAACTATTTTGAATCAATCATTCAGTCTGCTAAGAACTCCTAAAGTGTGATTTTAGACTAAATAAGAAAAATGGACAGAGGGGTGTTGAGAGAATAAGTATATTGAAGATAATGAGGCTCTCAGATACCTTGGTAATGGAGGACATATAAGTATCTAAGATAGATAGATTTTTGTAATAATGGTGAAAAGGCAGTGTATATCAATTGCTATTTTGTAAGCAAAGGTTGGATGAGCACATAAATACACATGTACTTTAAAAATGGAAGATAAAATATTCTGTTTCTGATTCATTAGGCAGAAGTTCAGAGTATTGAGCAGCCCTTGTTTTAATGAGAAATTCAGCGAAGAAATGCTGTACTAAACCCTTTGGTCTTTTTTAAATAAAAGTTATATGAAAACAAAATAGGAGAAATCTTTCAAGTGATTTTATATTTGGGTATGCATGTAAACAAATGCCGCCCTCAGGTATACATGAAGACTCTGACTGTGTGCAGATTTATCTATCCTTAATCTAAATCTTATCAAGACTAGTTTTTTTGTCTCATCTTCAGGAATCTCAGTTTCTCAACCACCTACAATTTTTCAGTTAGCGAATGTATTGCCCAGCTTTGTGTCCTCTTCCTCAATAATGATAGCCAAAAGAAGAGACCTTGACAGTAAAAAGTATGTGTTTGAAATTCAGGTATTTGTGACTAGTTCCTCATCAGGCACTGAAGTTGAGGAACTCATTCCATCTCAGTAATAACACTGAAAAATTTTGGAAGTGACGTCTGATGCAGGTAATTATTTTCTACTTAAAATTCCTCTCAAAATTGCATATGGATACAGTGTGACAGATATAATGAACATAGGTACATCTTTGAAACTATGGAAAATGTTTGCAATCTGAGACTTTATTTTAACGACATCACGGAGAGTAACCGAAGTTTCCTCAAGTAACTACAAATAAGGAGGAGTGATCAATTCAACTGCGACAGGAAAACAACTTCAACGACATGCCACCCCTTGAGAATTTTTTGCAGATATTAAGTCATGCTGGTTTCCAGAGGCTGAGGAGGCAAACATAAAAACAGCCATACTAGGTCAGACCAAAGGTGATGCATCCCCGTTGCCCATTCCCTGTTTCTGGCAAACAGGCTTAAGGACACCATCCCTGCACATCCTACCTAATAGCCATTGATGGGCCTATCCTCTATGAATTTATCTCACCTTTTTTAATACTTTTGCTATATACACTGACCTTACACTGGCTGAAAGACTTCTTGATTTGAAAACTGCCACCAAAGGCCACATGTGAACCCAGGAGCAAGTTCGCATGAAAATAGAGGAGCTGTGGCAGGCGTATGCCAGGGCCACAGGGGGCAGCTCCCAACCAGGGGCAGACCCAGACCCCTGCCCCTATTTTGATGCCAGGGACCACATCCTGGGGGGCAGGATGGACCATGCCCCCCAAGTGGTCTTTGACCCTGGGGCAGAGCTTGCTGCTTCCTGCTGCTCCAGCCCCTGCTGCCTCCACAGCTACTGCTCCTCCTCCCACTCCTTCTCTACCTCTCACTTCTTCCTCCCCACACCCCAGGGATGCCGAAGCCCCCACACCCACAGTGCTGGGAGACAGTTGGGCCGGGGAGAACCTCAACCCTAAGCCCTGAGCTTCTCCTCCCCCTTCCTCCCCTTGCCTCCCCCTGTCAGCTCCCTTCTCCCAGGTTTCCCCCTCCCCTCTCCCACCCTCCCTCCTCCCCTCTCCCACCTTCTTTCCCCAGTCTCACCTCAGTTTCATTCTCCCCCCACCCCAGTTTTGTTCAATAAAGAGGCTTTGTTTTAATGAACACGTGTGTCTTTTATTGTACAGCAGGAAGGGGGGTTAGGGAGGGGTAAGAGGAAGGACATGAGGGAGGAATGAGGCACAAGCCTCAATGAGGCACAGTGGGGCACACCAGGAAGACTGTTACTGCCTGTAGAACATGCTGTCAGGCTCGCAGCAATGCGTCCAGGAGAAGCACCAGAGTTCCCAGGGGCGGTTCCAGCTCCATGCTGCAGAGTGCTGTGGTGTCCTGAGTGAGGGTGACCAGACCACACAGAGAAAAAAATGCTTTGCTGTCCCTCACCGAGGTAGGCAAGCAAGTAGGGAAACCTCAGAACCGGCTGTCCAGGGGGGTCCCTTTAAGCACAGGTCTCAGATAGCCTCAGGCAGCAACCACACAAGGTAACTCCTGACCTGATGCCCTGCCTTAAATGTGATTCAGTGTCCTATCAGTGTGGATGTGCTGTTTCGAAATAGCAAAATGCTATTTCAAAATGCATTTTGTGTCTAGACACATTATTTTGAAATAACGCTGTAGTGTAGACATACCCTCATGTATTTGGCCTTCAATAAATGTAATTTGCTTTGTAGACACTGTCTCATCATTGTCAAAGTCACTGAAAAAACAAGGAAATTGTAGGTGTTGAGTTAATGTCAGATCTGGTGGGATAATCACAGTGCATTGAAGGAGGACTACAAACCTAAATCCCTGCCCAGAAAAAGGAATATCCTTTGAGCAAATCATGGATGGGTCAGAGGTGCAGTTACCTTGAGATCGTGACTGACAATATTCTTACATTTTCTGTTCTAAAGTGTTTGGGAACATTACTGTGCACATATTTCACATTAGTGCCAAGTTAAGTGGTTCTCTGTCAATGCTGTGGGAGCCTCCAGGATGAAATGTGATATATTCCATAGAGAGAATTATTTTTACTTAGTATAATATTTGTTGGATACAGTGAAAAGTCTGAACCAGGTTGCTTCAGAGGCTTACTGATGGAATTCCACTTCCTCACTGACTATGTTTGAATACTACACCCACTAATATGGCCTTATTTTAAAATGTTGTTGGATCAGGAAAGACATACAGCCCGTCTGTGCAAGGAATGCAGAACTGGGTTAGAAAGCTATTGAACAGAAAATTGAGGAAAACTTTGTATGAGCCAGAACATTTAGTCCCTTAAAGCTAGTGAATGATTTATGCAAGCCAATTTACTCTTTGTGTTGCAGGCATTCACTAAAGCTAGGGCTCACTAATGAGTTATCAGGAGAATGGGGGGAAAAAACACTAAATGGGGAATCCTTTTAGAACTGTCAGTGGTAAATTAGGTCTATCAGGATCACAATAAAGGATACCTGGAGTAATCAGTCATAGGCTAATTACCTCTCCAGATGTGAGAAGACAGGAATTTAGCTGGGAACAGGTATGTTAAGATCAGTTGCTCAGTATCATTTATTTCTGGCATTCCATGCAGATCTGATATTTTGGAAAATGAAATATGCATTTCATTCCACTGTCTGTTTTGCATTGTTGATCTATTATCTTAGGGCAAAAGAGAAGCCAAGGGAAAAATATTATCAGACTATTTGATAAATACTTTTTATGTTTAGTATGAGGAACAGGAAGAGTTCCATCTGCCATCTATTCTGCAGTTTTATTTAGGTCTAATATAGGGCAATGAAATCTTGTTAATCTTTAGAATTACCCTACCCAGCAAACTGAAGTCAGCAAATTAGGGTGCGGCCACATAGCACCCTAAACTCAAAATAAAATATGCAATTTATGCTACACAAATAGCATATCTTATTTTGAATCTATTTTGAAATTTGAAATTTGGTGCATCTACACGGTGCCCAATTTTGAAATAACATACTATTTTGAGACTTAACCTGCATGGAATGAGGCTTACCGAGATGCTGAAATAGTGCACCCATTATTTCGAAAAATATTTTGAAAGAATGAGAGGTTTGTGTAGACACAGGGTAGCTATTTCAGGATCCCTTGGTATCCCAAAATAGCCGTGCTGTATAAACGTACCCTTACAGTCATTCAGAAGTCACATCATTCTGGGTTGGCTAATTGTTCCATGCCCTCAAGGTAAAATTGTTAGCAATCTTGTGGCAAATAATAGGATAAGCACCAATTTCTCTGTATTAACTTTTTAGGTTAATCCTCTGTTTGTTTACAACAGAGAAACAGAAACAATGTGGCGGTTTTCATGAGGTGTTCATTTTTTAACAATCTCAGGGGAATGGTGATCACCTTAATATATTTTGGCTTATTTGGCATCCTTGACAGTACTAATAAAATAAAACTATGGTACTACTTTTACTAAACTGCTAGTGTAAATAAACAGGAACCAATTCAGAGTCATGGAATGTTGTAATATGGTCTTTGCACCACCTTTTGATGAACAGTGAGCTCCTGGGTGTCTTGTGCCAAGCCAGGGTATGTCTAGACTACATACCTCTGGCAACAGAGGCATGTAAAATAGGCTACCCGACACAGTCAATGAAGCGGGGATTTAAATATCCCTGGCTTCATTAAAATAAAAATGGCCACCACGCTGTGCCAACTCAGCTGATTGTCGGCACAGTACACGAGTCAAGACGCGGATCGTTCGACAGGGGAAGCCTTTGTTGACCACTCCTGTAAACCTCTTTTTACGAGGCATAAGGGAGAGGTCGACAAAGGCTTCCCCTGTCGACCGATCCGCGTCTTGAGTCGCACGCTGTGCCGACGATCAGCTGAGCCAGCACAGCACGGCAGCCATTTTTATTTAATGAAGCCGGGGATATTTAAATCCCCGCTTCATTGATTATGTTGGGTAGCCTATTTTACATGTCTCTGTTGGCAGAGGCATGTACTCTAGACATACCCCCAGATTGTTACTTTTCCTGACTGCATTCCAGTTTGAAGGACAAAATAAGGAGTCTATGCCAATGATTCAGCAGTTAGGAAGTATCCTTAGGAAATATTATGGAAGTACACTCACAGGGTCTGAAGCATAATACATGATTTCCCATTGCTGATTTGTTTCCTCTCATTAAAATATGCTGTAGATAGGACCTGTCTGGTCTGGCAACATCCCTTGTCTGGCATGATTTTAGTTAGCCAGATGTCCACTTATCATGGGTGTGGCCAAGTTTCCCATGGTTCTATAAAGTTTGTTTATGCCCACCAGTCCTGGCTATCAGTGTTCTGTTCTGTTATTTAGCTCTAATTTACCCCTAAATGTCTTCTAAGAGGCCAGTAAGCAATGCTAGTGTTGGTAATGCTGCTAGACAATATTGACCTTCCATGGTTTGGCCAATTCTCTGGTATGGCACTAGTGAGTTTCCTAGGGTGCCAGACTAGAGATGTTCAACATACAGTACAGAAAGCAAAATGTCTGGGGCCATTAGAAATAAACAGTTAAACTCTAGTCTAATAGGCAATGGGAGACAGAATTAATATGCATGCAGGTGTATTTGTGTACTGTGTGGGAAATAATCTTGTTCGCAATCCCAGCACAACACATTTAATATGTCAACATAACTGTTGTATAAAATAATACTTTAAAATGTTACTTTGCTTTCAGTAGTCGCCTTTGCAATAATTGTTTAAACTTATGTTGATGCTTCAAGGTACTTTTAAAAAAAAATCTGTGCATGTGTGTTATAGGCAGTGACTTTGCTGCTAGTCCCAATTATCCTTGCATAAATCCTTGCATAAAATATTTTCTCCACCCCCACAACATCATAAGTGAATTTTGCTAAAGCTTTTGGTCATCAAAAAAGAATAGAAAATGTATTTGGCTAACCACAGAGAGGATTTGATCCCATGCACAGCTTGCTGGGAGTTTATCTTAAGCACTGATCAAAGTGGAATACAAAAAGACTGTTTAGTTCATCCAAAGCCATTGTTTCACTTGCACACATTTGCACAATTTAGTGTCACAATTAAAAGAAAAAATATATAAAACAAAACACTGACAGTGACCATAAGAATCTCTACATTCTGGCACGGAAAAAAAGAATAACACTGAGCTGCTGTACCATGCAAACATTTTTGTAAGACAATTGTGGGGACCCATTTCTATTCCACATGGATTTTAGTATTTGGTTTTTAAAAATACAATCATTTATCAGATGTGCTTTCAAGCACAGCTCTTCAGTCCAGTCAACAAAATGTCACATTAATTACCTCACCGACACAGTTCATCTTTAGCATACTATACCATAATCATATTTAGGATTTTATTATGTGCCCATCTCATAGGCAGTCCTGCCAACTCTTGATTTTTGGTGGGTTTTTTTTCTTTATAGTCCCAGCTTCTGAAGTTAAGCACTGAAAGGAGGATTTCAGCTTCTAAAACAGAGGGGAGTTTCTTAACCTTATGATTGTAGAGGAAAGTTTGAAAATGTGATCTGAGTGCACTGAATGGCTTAGAAAACAAATTATAGGAACCCTAAATGCCTTACTGGATTAAAAAAATCATGAGAGTTTTGTTACTGGCTTTTAAAAAAATCTCATGGTGTTTTTGGAGGCTGAACTCATAATTTTTGGACACATGGGGTTGGTAATACTCCCAGTGGGCTTAGTTATGCATTTAAGGCACAGTTTTGCATTAGTAAACATCCACTAACTAAGGGGTTGCTCTTCCAGGGTTTGTACCTCAGGAAGGAGAAATCCCTCCTGGTGATGAGACAAAGGGTATAGAACACCTACTCCTATATCCATTAAGAGATGCAGCATACACCCATCATGTATACCCTTCATATCATGGGAGAGAATGTGATCTCTAAGGAATATCATGATAAAAAGCCTTCAGGGACAGCAAGAAACTTTCTAGGTCCTTTCCAAGAAGGAGGAGTCGAGTTATAGTAAAGTGTTATAGCCCAGTCCCAAAGATTAATCAATAATATGATCGCAGCAACAACGAGCAAGTCATCTTCCAAACTGTTAATCATCATAAGAAACTGATTGCTCATATATTCCTATGTCATACTTCTGGACTATTAAGGATATTAGAAGCTGGAGGAATTTAATGAAGGTAGAATTAATTCACTTCTGGTTTCCTGACAGCCTACAAGTAAACAGTGTATGTCAGGATGCAAATTGGTGGGCTATTACTATGAAGAGATGGTTTCTTGGACAAATATATATAGTGCAATATATATAGTGAGTGATAACCTGCGGTAGATAAATTCATTTTGTATGTGTAGTATTTTATATGATAAATACTGGGAATATAAATACTGGTGTATTTAACATCTATTTCTATTGGCACTGATTGTAACTCATTGGATAAGTGAAGAAATTAATCCTTTCTTACAAACCCAAACACCCCACCAATTTACTTTCTTCTCTTCCTTTAAAAAAATCTCCCCATTGCTGGCAACAGCTCTTTCTTCCCTGTGGATCTTGTCCACTGAAACAATTTTCAGTGAGCTGGGGAGATGCAGGATTCTCAGTAGCACATCCAATTTCAACTGAAAATGTGTTTGCTCATACTTTTTAATTTTCTTCTTTCTCTTTCTTTTTAGGGTGAGGGTCCATGATGGACAATTCTGGAAAGGTAATAGTCCCCCATACAGAAAACAACAATTAAGCTATTTTGATACTAGTGTCCCTTCGGTACTTACCAAAGATGGATGTGGATTTGTGCATGTCAGAATACCCTTGTGCACAAATGAAAAGGCCATAAAACTGTGCTTAAATTGTCAAGAGAAGTTTGAAAAAAAGCCCTCTGCCAATAAATGGGATTTATTTTAAAAGACAAAAACAAATTTTAGCTATGAAAAATATTTTTGACTGCAGTTATCACTAATTCATTTTAGAAGATAACTAATAAATTCTCCCCATACAAATAGTTTGACACAAATTAATAAGGCTCATTAAGAAAGGAATCTTGGTCCTGTCCTTTGTATTGATAAATCCACAGATTATTCATTGACACAAGTTTTAAACAACATGCATAATAATAGAAGCCAGGTATACTATTGCATACTGCTGTGTTAGCAAAACACTACTAGCGATGGACAAATAGGACAGTATATATGTGTATCTAGCCATTTTCAATATAATTTCCATATGTGACATGCCTCAGAACTAGTATAGAAAATTAAAGCAACCCAGTTATGCCACTCATGAGTGTGGTTTTTTTAGAACTGTAGTCTTAGAGACTCATCTGGATGGACAGTTGATGGTTTTCTGAGTATTATAACCATCCTCACCACCAGTGCAGAAGAAAGTTTGCATGCATATAATTTTCTGTGTTGAACTACTGGAATTGAGTTTATATGTGCCTTTCTTTACACCCATTGTAATGAATTCCAAGAGTGCTTCAAGGGCAGGTGTCTGTGTTTTTCATGTGGAGAAATGTGTCAATCCTTGTGGTGATTCCAGCCATTTCCAGTGGGGGGAAGGGAAGTCATGGTAAGCCTTTATGGCATGTTTCCATATTAGGGTCCTGTAATTTGCATATTTGGTATGGTGCAGAAGACTGACAAAAGTTCATGGACGGGCTTCATTCCATATCTGTCTGCAACAGAATAGCACATATTCACACACCATTGACATTAGTTATTGGATCATACAGAAGGGATATCAGAAGTTCTACTGATTTTAACTGTACAGCATAACGCCAAAATTGGCAATCTTTCAAGATTTGTATAGGAGTGATTTGTACAGGAGTGGAGTATTAGCCAAGTATCTGTTTCTTTTTTGTATGATCAGAATAGAACTTCTTGTCTACAACTCCATTTGAAGTGACCATGGAAATAATGAGGCCATCTTTGAATCTGTCTACAATAACCATTTTCTGATCTAGGCCAAGTAAAGTTTCTGCCTCATCACACCATGATTCTGACCAAACAAAATTACGAGAAATTCTTTATTTAAAGGGTTTTTAATGAAGTTTTTCGATGCATTGGGATGGATATTTTGGGTCTGCGGATATTGACTTCATGACTTCAGAGGAATGCTTTTGGACACCAATTCCTTTGTTTCTCTCAAAACTCTGCAGAGGCTGACATATTATTCTGAGGTACATTTCAGCAAGTTCTGCAAAGCTAGTTATACTTCCTTACCTAAACCATTTGTATAATGGTTATACCATCCACTATGCTGGCAGTTGATATACTGACTGTTTCTTTTTCTAATTTATAACTTATTTTTGTAGCTCTGTTCAGGGCACCATGTGAGTGTGCTAGAGCACAGGCAACTGTGAAAAGCTCATGTGTGAAAACTTGCTTCAGAGCTATTTCTTGGTTGTGCAGCTCTCACAAGATGGGTAAACAACTCTCTGTCTCTACTGATAGTCACTATGGGTATGTCTACACTACCACCCTAGTTCGAACTAGGGTGGTTAATGTAGGCATTCGAAGTTGCAAATGAAGCCCGGGATTTAAATATCCCGGGCTTCATTTGCATCTTGCCGGGCGGGCGCCATTTTTAAATGCCCTTAGTTCGAACTCCGTGCCCGCGGCTACACGCGGCACGGAGTAGGTAGTTCGAATTAGGTTCTCTAATTCGAACTACCGGTACACCTCGTTCCACGAGGAGTAACGGTAGTTCGAATTAGAGATCCTAATTCGAACTACCTACTCCGTGCCGCGTGTAGCCGCGGGCACGGAGTTCGAACTAAGGGCATTTAAAAATGGCGCCCGCCCGGCAAGATGCAAATGAAGCCCGGGATATTTAAATCCCGGGCTTCATTTGCAACTTCGAATGCCTACATTAACCACCCTAGTTCGAACTAGGGTGGTAGTGTAGACATTCCCTATCATATCACTGATAACTTTTGATTACATTTTTCTTGCTTACAACTGCAAATGTCTTGCTATTGAGCTTGTACAGTGCATCAAAGAATTCAGTGAAATACAACCTAGGAGGGAGCTACTATAAGGAGGGTGCATAACTGTTCCCAGATAGCAGTTATCAATGCTTCAGAGTCATGCTGGAAAACATAATGAGTGGGATTCTGCAGGGATCAGTTCTGGGTCCCATTCTGATAAATATTTTTATCAATAATTTAGAAAATAGCATAGAGATTACGCTTATGAAGTTTGTGGAAGATGCGAGGCTGGGAGGGGTTGCAAGTACTTTGCAAGATAAGATTATAAATCAAAATGATTTGAAAAAACTTGAGAAAGGTTCAGAGGTAAGTAAGATGAAATTCAAAGTACTCCATTTTGAATGTGTGAAACAATCAGTTTATAATTACAAAATGGGAAATGACAGTCTAGGAAGGAATATTGCAGAAAGGGATATATGGTTTATAGTGGACTACCAGCTACATATAGTCAACATTATGATGCTGTTCCAAAAACAGCAAACATCATTCGGGGGTGTATTAGCAGGAGTCTGTTAGCAAGACAAGAGAAGCAATTCTCTTTTCCATTCAGATTAGGCCTCAACTGGAGTACTGGAAAGATATAGGCAAATTGGAAAAAGTCCAAAGAAGAGCAAAAAATAATAATAATTAAAGGTCTAGAAAACATGACCTATGAGGGCAGATTGAAAGAATTGGAGTTTTTTAGTCTAGAAAGGATAAGGGGAAGGGAAATTATAACAGTTTTCAAGTACCTAAAAGGTTGTTACAGGAAGGAATGAGAAAAAATATTCTCCTTAAATTCTGGATGAGAATGGAATGGGCTTAAACTGCAGCAAGGGAAACTTAGGTTAGATATTTGGAAAAACTTCCTAACTGTCACAGTGGTTAAGCACTGGAATAAATTGCCGAGGGAGGTTGTGGAATAAGAGGAGGTGAGATAGAACACCTGAATGGTGCATGATCCTGCCTTGAGTGCAGAGGGCTGGACTTGATGACTTCTTGATGTCCCTTCCAGTCCTATGGTTCTATGATTCTTTAAGATGTTAGTTTGATCCTCTCTGATGTGAAAACTGAACTTCCAGCAGATCAGGGCCCTAGCACCATGATGGTGAAATGCCGCAATATTAGTTATTATTGCTTCATGTTTAACTTTGTGGACAGATACAACAACTACATGCAATATCTTTGGCAACCATGTATTTATAAATCTTGGTGAGTAAGGAAGGTATGCAACTCCAGGAAGGTTACCGCAGCTCCTCCGGAAATGAAAAAAAAAAAAAAAAAAAAAACCCTGTAGGGCAGGAAGAGGGGGAGGAAGTTGTGTATAAATCATTCAGGTTGTAAAAATCTCAGGAGAGGTACCACTTGTTTGGCATACATCAGTTCACACTGAATTTTCTAGACACTAATAGACATAGAAAAGGCTTATTTTCATAAAATGGCTCAGTGTAAACTGACATAGGACTTTCAATCAGTGTCAGCAAATTGATAGAAACTTCTGTCAAAGGGCTTGTCTCAAGCATTGTGGGAAAGTTGGACAGACTTTTTCTTACTAGGACACTATAAGACTAATGTTTGACATCTGGTAAGCTCTTAGCAGGAATATGGGGAATGACTTAAAAAAAATCTCTGTAATGCTTTTACCCTAAGAATACATATGTTTTTGCTTTGTGAGGACTGATCACTAACTGGTATACACTGTAATAGCCCCAGAGTGAATCAGATCTGCTGTGGAAATTACAATGAGGGACTGCAGTTCTAAACTTTTGGTAAGGAATTAGAGAACTGCAGGTCTCTACTCATGAAAAGTTTCAGACTTTGAGCCATCACCTAAATGGGTGCACTCAAGGAAGACTACGAGATGAAGTCAAAGATGCAGTTAACTCTGAAACTGTGACAAACTTATTCTACTCTTATTTAATGTCTGGTATACTGAAAGGACAGGAGATATTTGACATAGGTTTAATCAATATACATTAGTCCATTTTTCCTGCTGGGTTTGCAGGGTTTTAAAATGAGGCATGAGTCATTTTCTCCCTAAATGTACCATCTAAAATTTCTTTAATTTTTCATACTGGAAAGTAAATCTTGTAAGGATGACTTAAAATAAAAATTATTATAGATACACATTTTCATTATATTTTAAATTAGTTAGATATGTGTATTAAGGGAGTATTAACTGTAGCACATTTTTAATCTTTTCATGTGGTTTGGAACTGAATGTTTTGTAGTTCTACTTTTATTTAGAGGTCAGGCAGCTGTCCTACCTAGATTTGCTGACCAATAGTTCTGGCTTCAACAGCGTAGGGACAAGGACTCTGATCCCTTCCACTAGCTTTAGTATTGCAGAACCATGTATAATGAAATCTCAGAAGCTGACAATCCTTAAAATGAGCATCCATGGCCAAAAGATGGATTCTGCTAAGAAGTATTTGATGGAAACATTAACATCTGATAGTTGAGTTTTCCCCAGTAAACTATATGCACACTGTACATAGTGCAAATCTTCCCTCATTGTGAGACTTGGCTGTGTGGGTACCTCAAGTAATGCAGTTAAACACACCCCTTGGCCTAAACTTTCTCAACAAATATATACATTTGTTGGAGTTTTCCTGTAGGTTTTTTTCTGATTAAACACCACAGTTCTCTGTGGTCAAAGAGACAGCTCCAGCTTCCCCTGCAAAACCTACAAGTCCCTTTAGACCTTAAGTGGAGCATTGGGCTCAATTCATTGTTGTCCTGCATGTTTGGAGTCATTTGAACCAGTGTAAAGAGGGTGCAAAGCACTTACAAATCAGAATGGCAGTGCTTTATAGTCCCTTTGCACGGGGGTAAATAACTCCTGAAGATACAGGAAACTGATGACTCCAGATGTCTCTAGGCAGGGGTTTTTATAGTAATGTATGTGAAGGGATGCTATAAAAAATTGTCATTGCATTTTTCTTGTTTGACTCATATCTCTTTCCCTTAAATTGCCTGCTTATGAGAAGAGGGGGCCATTTAGATCCATCTTCTATTCAGAGCTGTAAAACAGTCAACAGTGCAGACCCTAATGCAGTAATGAGATAAAACTACTTCTATACTTGGGTTTATGTCCTATGCTCAGAAAGACAAGGTAGGTGAGAGAATATTGTTTTTTGGGACAATTTCTGCTGGTGAGAGAGACAAGCTGTAGAACCACATAGAGCTCTTCTGGGCTAGGAAAGGTATTCAATGTCACAGCTAAATAAAAGGTCGAACAGATAGTTTAGCATAAGTAGTAGCACATATTCTAATGGACAATTCAAGGTGAAGTTGCCCATTACCACCTTTGTGCTCATAGGACCAAAAAGGGGGTCTTATGTGTCACACATTATTATAAAAAGCCATAAATCCAGTGTCTTTATTAATAACATAATTTGTACTGTAGACCAAAGTGATTAATTTAAACTCCAGCACCATGAAACCAATAACATACCAAGATATTTTCTCACCCACATTTGTGGCTCTATGAATTCACCACATAGTTTTGGAAGAAATATTTTTTCAGGATTGAGATGCTATTCAGAAATGTAAGGACAGAAGGGGCAGGGAACTTTTCCTATGACTGTTAGCCCAGCTGGGTACTCACGTGGGATTAGAGAGATCCAGATTCAATTTCCACCTCTTCCTGATGATTTCATGTAATTGAGCTCATCACAAGTCTGTACTGTGAACAACAGACCCTGGTGCAAACAGCAGCAAGTGACAGCAAATGGGCTCCCGCTGGATGGGATGAGAAACAAGAATACATTGTCCCCAAGTCTTTTCAGCATGCCTGAGGAATTTATGAGGAATATTACGAGATGAGCCCTTAGAAAGTTTTGATAAAGTAGAAAGAGCGGGGATTTCTACTCTTAACTTACCTGCTTGTGACTCAATACTCTTTGCTGCAACCATCAATGAAATGCAATTACTGTTGGAGCCTGAAAAAAACAGAAAAATTATAGACTATCCTTGAATGCTGTAAAACAAAAAATGCATTTTTGTTGCCACAAACAGTAACAAAAACATGTAAGTGGACATCACACTCAACAGTCAAGATGTCGCTGCGTAAATGAAATCAATTATCGAAGGAAGTTGTTCCAAAGAAAGCGGAAGAAGGCTAAGAATGGTTCAGTCAGCCACAGCCTCCACTTGCAAAAGTGGAAAAGCATGTGGCATCTTGAAATGTATGAAGGTTCAACTGGAAGAAAACGTATTGTTTTCCATATCAACAACTAATGGATGTGAATTGTGGGAAACTAATTCTACTCACAAGAGAAAAATCAAAGCCTTTCAAATGGCCAAGATTATTACATATCTCCTGGATGGAAAAAAACAGTGAAGACTTATGTTAATGAAACAGCTCTGGAAAGAAGTGTACTCTGTTTTTGTACATCAGTAAGTACTAACTTATATACTTTTCTCACAAGAGGCATAGAGATGGAAAACATCTCAAGAAAGTTATCATAGAAGGAACGGTGTTAGGAACAGACTATCACTGAAGAGTTGGGTAGATGGTGTGCATCAAATTCACTGGTAGCTTAGTTGTTGAATGTATGAAGTTAACATCCAACATTTTGAGACTCATGGTAAAATGGCAAGAGTTGATAACACCATATGCCTGTCTGGTTTGCATGAAAACCCTGACATTTATTTATATAGCTTCTGTGTAATGTTACACTTTCATGAATGTATTAGTATACGTAAATATATAAAATTACCGGTATAGAGTAAATGAATGAAATATTTAAAAAATTACAAGGCATATGTGATAAATGATTTAAGAGTAAAACCCTTGTGAAACTAGTCTTGAGTATGTATTGTGGGGTGGTATATAAAATGCATATCCAAAGTCAATTTGAATTCTTATTTCATAGTGTGAGGAGAAAAATATTTTAAATATGAGAGGTCTTAATAAGATATACACTTTTTTTTAAATCTACAGGTTGAAACTCTCTAAACTGGGATGCTCTAGTCCAGCAGCATCTGTGGTCTGGTGCAGATGTTACAGGACCAGAGACTGCTGATGGAGGGCCAGCAGCAGGGAGGGCAGTTGTCTGCCTGCAGTGGTCTGCCAGAGGGGCCACCCAGCATGTGGCAGAGTGCCAGCCTAGCAGGGCTGGAAGTTGCAGCAGAGCTGACAGCAGTGGCTGCTGCCCAGTGGAGCCCAGAGCTACAGTGCACAGCTGCTTGACATGGAAGCAGAGATCCAGAAATGACCTCTCCTAGTCTGGCAAAATTCCTCATTTGGGACTGATCAGCTCCCGAAGGTGCCAGACCAGAGAGGTCCAACCTGTGTTTACAAACTTCTCATATGGGCAGAGAGATAATTGTATAAACCTAGATCCAGAAACTTATATCCAGAATGATATTTTTATCTTTTTCTCAAATTAAGGCAAAAATAAAAATATATTAATATACGAAAATAGATTAATTTCAAATAGTAAACGTTAGGGTTTTTTTTTTAAATTAAGATGGTGAAATAAAAATCCCCAGAAGTTATTGTCTGGCTAAATCAAATGGTGGACAAGAGACATCTGATCTGGGTTTAATTAGATGACAATTTTATTATGAGATGTCTGTGACTACCCTGCAGATAAAATTGTACAGTGTAAATAACCCCATTTTTATTCTGTAATTACCCAGGGGAGGAGGGGAAGGAGGGTGTGTGTGTTTCACTAGCCCCAGTTATTTTCCCATTCAAGTCTCTCCAGGAATTCCATTGCCAAGACCTTAAAATCTAACCTTCTCATAGGAGCGTTAAGGTGTATTATAGGAATGGGGAGATTTGGCTCCCTGCCATAACAATTACAGTTCCCAGCCATTGCCCCTCCCCACCACGTGAACATTTCTTTTTTAAGTTCTTTTCCAAGTAATTTATCTGTTTTTTTTTATACCTTTCCTATGGAGTATCTGCACTGTACTTCTGCCACAATGAGGCACCACCTGTTGCACGCTAAAAGGCTGTTTTGGGCGCAGTGTTGTCCCTTTTAAAACCTGCATCACTAGGGGGGGATGAGTCAGTGACCACACTGATCCCTTTTGCCACAGTTTTCATCTTCCCCCACCCCAGCCATAAGGCACTGTTCCCCTTATTGTGTCATCCCCCAGTTTAAAGGTATAGGGTGGACATTCACTTCATGGGGTGTGGGGGAGAAACTAATACATGACTAAATACAACTGAATTGATTTGTGATTAAATATTAAGATACCAGATTGAATCAAAACAATTTTTAAAATAGGAAACCTTGGAAACGTATTTTGTGTTAACCTAATGGCTTGGAAGTGGGGTGATAGGGAAAAAATCTAAAATCTTTGCACAGTGTCTTTGTGCTAAGAGTTGTTTGTTTGTTTGTTGATTCAGTGGTTGTAATTTTAAGGTGCAGATGGTGAAACTGACTATAACAGTGGTTTACTGCTGGTGCTCTCTCTCTCTAGAGTTTTAAGTTCAAATTGCACCTATAAAAGGGGGTAATTAGTCTTTTCTGTTTTATTGCTGTTAAGGGACAGGAAGCCGTTTCAGTTAACTACCATCTAGACACCACTCCAGATTAAATATCCTAGATTCCGTACCTTATACGGTCTTTTAAATATCAAACTGAGAGTTCAAAGAATGTAGGAAATGTCACCTTCCCAAACATTGTGGACTATTAATTATTCCATTGCAGTCAACTTTTTCCATACAATTAGTTGACAAATATGAATACCAGTCTTTTTTAAAGAGACTAAATGGTGAGAACAAAGTTAATTCTATCTTAATTTGTGTTAATAAAAGGAGTGAGTGCATTAAGCAAATTGAACAATTATCTCATAAATACAATTATGTGCAACAGAAAGAACAAAAGAACAATTATTTTTAAAATAAGCACAGGAAAATAGTAATACATATGTTTCTCTTTTCTTACATATTACTATATATTATTACATATATTTCTCATATATTTTTTGCATATGTTAGTACTTACTTCATTAATTCCCCATGTAAAATACGGTCCTATGAAGTTCTGATCACTCGGTGGTAGTGCTAAACATCCATCGCTGTCATTGGTATGTTCAGCAAGAAGGTTTTCAGCAGGTCCCAAGAGGCTTCAGCATCTTGCATGATTGAGACCAGAGTTTCTTTTACTGTTTCTTGTGAATGTAGAAATGGAGCTGATATTTACAGCATTACTAAAGATGGATACACAAAAAATAGTTAAAATGGCTTTTAAATTATTTTCTTCCCCTCAATTGTGAATAATGTAAAATGGATAATATGGGGGAGCTTGTGTGGAGTTTTGTGCCTTTTCTTTGTTCAAAACTTGTATTTAAACATTGTAAAAAAAATCACCCCCCCCCCACTTTTCTTACCCCATCCACACCAAAACATTTGCTAGTAAATGCTAAATAAATAAATACATAAAAAACCAGACTGCATTTTAGATCTTTTTTAAAGTTACAAATTGAAACCAAAATTGCAAAAAACCTCACACCCACACCTTAGAAGATCCATTTGGAATCTGCTGAAACAATAAGCAACAAGAATATTTTTGGGAAAACAATCAGTTGACCACCTTCTTCCAAACATTTGGAAGAAAAAAAGATAGTTGATAAATGTGCATTTGTGTGCACATGGAGGGAGGATTGGAAATGAGAAGGGTGAGCTCACCAGGCACATCAGTGGAATTGTGCACACTACTGCCAATGATGAATTTGCCCTGTATATGTATTTACTAGGCTGATACAATATCTTATGACCAGTCAAACTTTTTAAATTTCGAAGTACAATTTTGCACATTCAAGATGTATGATTTCCATTACCGTTAACAGTGTGAGATAAGGCAAGACTTATGGGTTGTCTCCAAATCTTGCTGCTGCTTCATCATAATCTAGAATTCCAGCTCATATTTTTATCCACAGATAAATGCTAAAATATTTCCCCAACTCTCCATCATCTCCTGTCTCAGTTTTCACCTCTCTTTTTCCCTAGCCTCCTGGACATTCACATCACCATATCCAACATGTTTAAAATGAGCTGATAAATTCATTTTACTTGTCTGTCATTCTAGCCAAGTCAGGCCTCCTCTCTCACTTTGAAACCCTCTGTTGGCTCTTCCTTTTCCACCATATAAATCCTAAGCTTGTTTACCCTGGCTTCCCTGTTATTTCAGCTCCATTATTTCCCATTATGTCATCCCCCTCCCCCCCCACACACGCACCAGAAGCAACCCCCCTTCCCCCCCATTAACCTCATCCCCCTGCACGGCTTTGTGAGGGCAGTTCTGAAAAAACCTCTCAGGGAGGGGGCTTGTACCTTTCATCCCCCTTTCCCATTCTAGCAGTCTATTTAGAAAAGAGGAGACTGAGGGGGGATATGATAGAGGTATATAAAATCATGAGTGGTGTGGAGAGGGCAAATAAAGAAAAGTTATTTATTAGTTCCCATAATAGAAGAACTAGAGGACACCAAATGAAATTAATGGGTAGCAGGTTTAAAACTAATAAAAGAAAGTTCTTCTTCACACAGCGTGTAGTCAGCCTGTGGAACTCCTTGCCAGAGGAGGCTATGAAGGCTAGGACTATAATAGAGTTTAAAGAGAAGCTAGATAATTTCGTGGAGGTTAGGTCCATAAAAGGCTATTAGCCAGGGGATAAAATGGTGTCCTTGGCCTCTGTTTGTCGGAGGCTGGAGATGGATGGCAGGAGACAAATCACTTGATCATTGTCTTCGGTCCACCCTCTTTGGGGCACCTGGTGCTGGCCACTGTCGGCAGACAGGATACTGGGCTAGATGGACCTTTGGTCTGACCCAGTACGGCCATTCTTATGTTCTTATGTATTCTCCCCCTTGGAACAATAGCCCGAGAGTGACATGCCTGCATGAGCACAGCCCTGATGGTCAATCTCCCCATGCCAAAATAGTCCCCAACAGATTAGTAGTTGTCCAGTGTGGCGAGCTTCAAGAAGACTATGACAACATGCTTCTGAAGGGGGAAGGCGGGTCTCATGTGAGTGTCCCATCACTTGAGGGGCAGGGGCAAGCCACTCACAGAGCTCCTGAAATTCTGAAGCCATTGCTGGTCGCCCCACTGCTCCACGAGCCAGTCCCACCAGTGTCCAGATGGCAAAAGGAGTGGTGCACGGTGTGCAGGGGAGGGTGGCAGATATCCAAGAAGAGTCTCCCAGAAGAGCTGGGGGTTGGGTTCCTGCAGGGCCTGGGCTGCTACCTGCAGAAACTGCAGTATGAGTTGCAGCACAAGCTGCAATAGCCATAGAATGCTCAGAGGCAGCTCTGGCTCCATAGCTGGCAAGCTGATGTGTCCGCAAGGGCAACCCCAGCAGGCAGAGAAAAGCTTTGCTGTCCCTCAAGGAGGAAGGCAAAGACAAAAAGCCTAAGACACTGCTGTGTGTGTGGGGGGGGGGGGGGGGACAGTGTCCCCTTAAGTAAGAGTCTCAGATAGCCACAAGTAGCAGCCAAACAAAGTGAGTGCAGATCTGATGCCCTGCCTGAAGTGGTTCTGGGTGGCCTTAAATGTGATTCAGCATCCAATGAGTGTGGATGCTCTATTTTGAAATAGCTAAGCGCTATTTCGATGAGCATTGGTGTGTAGACATGCTATATGAAGATATGTTCCGAAACAGCTTATTTCGAAATAAAAGTGCAGTGTAGATGTAGCCTAAATGACGTTTTAGGCATATTATAGAGGTTCTTGTGTGTGCTAAAATTAATTTGGAATGAAATTGTTTTCTTTAGGATGAAGTATTTTTATTATTTTTATTTAGATAATAAACATTGTTTTAATGCAAGTTTATACATTAATGTTTTATATTAATTTAGTAATATTGAAGATTGCCTTGTTTTGTTTTGCCTAGAATTGTTTCATTTTGTTAGAAGTTTGCTTTTGAAATTGTTGCACTGCTTTGTGTGTAACTAAGGCATATATGGTATGAAAGTAAATTAAAATAAACAGACAACAGAAAGTTACAAAAAAAATCAAGCAAGCAAAGGTGTCAGTATTATTATTTCAAGACTTGATGGCCAGACAAGAGTACAAATTAACAACCCTAAATTGGAAAAGGCACCAACCGCAGAACTTTTGGGGTATGTGTGTGTGTGATATGAAAATATTCATAGGCTAATATCTATTCTGTACTTTTAATAAATGTCATATTTCCTTGTCCCATTAAAATAATTATGTGTGCTTTTATTAGCATAACATTGTAAGGCAAACTGCTTTCATTGGCAACTTAAAACTCCAGGCATTTCTTTCACAGTACAGTCATCTTCTCAGTCTGGATTCAGTCTTTCTCCCCGACCCTTCATCTTTGTTTCCTAGATGTTCACCGTATCATCCTGGGTAGGGATTCAGTGAAGAGGGAACCTTGATTATATCACTCCCCTGCCTTAAATAGGTTTTGTATCCAGCAAGAAATTTTTGTTTTCAAACTCAATATCCATGGTACACTGGTAATTCAAGATGGTTTCTGGTACCAGGTGACTTAATCATAGGACCCTGCAGCTATAACTCAAAGTTTATTTACAGTGCCCACAGGAAGGCTTTCTAGAAAGGTATGAGATTAGCATCTTTAAAGACCTATTGTTCTGCCTAATTGTCCATTGAATTAGTCTTAGCCAGCCAGCCAAATTGATTGTATTCTCTCTGGTGGGCGTTCCCCAGCCACAAAATGCTTTTGTATTACAGATGTATAGTCAATATTTCTATCTTTAGGCACCAAAATGATAGACACCATGCATACAAGTAAGATAATCATATTCTGTAACTAATAACCTTTCCAATGAATTGTGCCCATGAAAGCTCAAGATTATATATATATAGTTAGTCTCTAAGGTGCTCTAGAACCACATATTTTCTAAGTATTTTTAAGTTACAGACTAATGTGGCTACCCCTCTAAAACCTGTCCAATGATACTTCACATGACCTATCTTGCATCAAGTACATTATGATTATGTCACAATTCTATATTACTATAGGTTGAACCGCTCTTGTCTGGCACCCTTGAAACCTGACTGGTTCTGAACCAGAAAATTGTCTAGACTACTGGAGGTCAATATTGTCCAGTATCATTACCAACATTTCCACTGCTTACTGGGCTCTTAGAAGACATTTAGGGATAAGTTAGTGCTAAATAACAACACAGTCCACTGAGAGCCAGGACTGGTGGATGTAAACAAACTTTATGGGACTATGGGAAACTTGGCCATACCCATGGTAAATGGACATCTTGCTAACTAAAATCAAGCTGGACCACGGATGTTGCCGGAGGAGAGAGTGTCGGACTAGAAAGGTTCAATCTGTACGATGAAAAATATGGGAAGCAGTGTCAGAGTGAGGTTCTTATGTCTTCTTCTAAAATATGTATTATCCTATGTCTGACAGCGGTCAGCACTAGACAAGCTTTTCCTAATTGTTTCCTCAGAGAACACAGTGGCTCACAGGCATTGGTAGTATGACTCAAAATTATTGGTGGATAAATTGCAGACCTTACATTTGCAGAGAGGTGAGCAAACTCACCATTTGGTAGCTAAGCGGTATAGTCTATATGATAAGTGTTTGTGGGCTCAGCTCTGTCTTTTTGACCAAAGCCCACAGCGCAAATATGAAATGATTATTGGGAAACTTGTTTGTAGGTTCACCTGAGGGGATTATTCTGTTCTATATTATTTCTTATACCATGCTCAACACTGCAGGATTGAGTGGGCACAGAGACCTCCCAAGTTAATTCCATTCAGATGAGTGAATACGGTCTAGCAGGGCAATGGTGGAAAGCTACTACCTCTTCTATCAAAAAAACAACTTAGAGTAGCCAGCACCTTCTACAATCACAAAAGTTACTCCCCAAAAAAAGAAAAAAAAAGAGAGAGAGAGAGAGAGAGAGAGAGAGAGAGATGAATCTATTAATTTTCTGGGAATAACTAAAAATATCTACAAGTTAATAAATGACTACTTCTATAACTCTGCATAGGATTAAATGAATAATAGTAGCTGATCATTAAATTTCTCCAATAACTATCACAGCTAGTGTTCCACTTATAACATATATATCTGAAAGCTCACAAAAATTGCTCCTTTACTTTGCTTAAAAGGAAGAAAAGAAAAAAAAGTTAGAACAGGTGCAACATTATGATCTTTAGAAAGTTATTATGAAATCATGAATAATGTCATTCAGAAGGTTAGCCATCTGCTTTCTGACTATCTGTCAGAGATGGAGCAGCACTAATGTAAAAATGATTCATGAAATAGATCTAGCAAAAAGCTTGTTGAAAAGAAAATATTCAGTTCTAGATTAATAATTAATATGGAGTATGGATTTGGTAAATATTAAATAACTAATCAGACAATAACAGTGTACATATATATAAATATGTTAGTCATAATTTGTGTCCCAAGGAATTCTCAGCTTCATTTTTTAGGGGGAGGTGCACTGTTATTGTGTAAAATTTAAAATTAAATCCAGGGGAAGTGGGTGAAGCTTCCACAAAAGGAAGCTGGCTCCCTGGCTCACCTCTTCTGTGTATGGTCCTGTCCTCACTCCATCCCTACTCCACACAGGTCACACCCTCTCCTCACTGTCCCCTTCCGTCCCTGCTTGTGCCCCCACCCTTTCAGGAAAATTGCTCCAGCATCACACAGTGAGAGGAGTCGTCATCCCATGAAGTTCCAATCTCTGGTGATTCAGCAGGCGTGCATACTGCATGAATGATGCATAGAGGCTTTGGAACTCTGAAAGACTTGTTGCAAAATTGCACTTCTAAGCACTTTCCATCTGCTGAGTTCAAAGCATCCATTAAAAACAAATTAATTGAAACAAACTCCTGTGAGGCAGGCAAGTATTATTATCCCTGTTCTTAAGACAGAGAAACTGAGGTACGGGATAATTAAGTCCCCTAAGTGCTGCCTTTTTAAAATCAATGGAAAGACTTCCCTTGAAATTAAGTCTTAAATGATGGGTTCGATGTCATGGTGGAAGTCTGTGTCAGGGGCCATTAATAAAACTTCTAGCTCTACTTTCAACAACAACTCATGCCTCTTCCCTTCAATTTTTACTTTCCTTTTCTTTTATGCAGAAAACAAATGAATCTCTTTGAAGGTACTCTTAATTGATAATTGAACAGGCTATGCATGGAGGAGAAGTGTGTATGTGGTAGAGTACACTTCATAGAAGAATCCAACAACCATGATTTCATTGTGATTCTTTGTTTCAGACAGGAGTTATGTGTGAGATCTATGTGACTTGTGTTCTTTTTGGGTGTGTCCAGACTGCAGGGTTTTTTCAGAAAAACGGCCGTTTTTCCGAAAAAACTTGACTTACATCCAAACTGCAATTGTGTTCTTCGGAAAGAAAATCAAAAGAACTCAGGGGTTTTTCCAGCATTGGTAAACCTCATTCTACAAGGAAGAATGCCTTTTCTGAGCAGGTGTGTGTGGACGTGGAAGAGGGAGTTTTTTCAAAAGAAGAGGCCTCCAGGAAAAAGCACAGGTGCCCTGGTGGCTACTCTGTCCATAGTAATCACAGATTAAATGCAAGATAGCGTCCATTCAGTGTGGACACTATCTTCTGAAAAAGCAGATTGCTTTTTTGATGCGCTTTAGCAGTATGGAAGCTCTCTTTTGGAAGAAGTTTTTTCAGAAGATCTCTTTCAAAAGAGGCTTGCAGTCCAGATGTACCTTTAAGAGACAGAGTGGTACCCCCTGGACTATTAAACCCAGTACTGCCCATGAAGGTGGCTGAGAAAAAAATATATTTTATTGGACTAGTTGCTGGTGGTGAGAGAGGCAAACTTCCCAAAAGCTCTCCATCTTTTTAAGTGACCTGCCCCACCCCTGCCATTCTGGCAGGCATTTTAGCCAAGTTGCTGCAGCAACAGCATAGAGAGAACCCACAGCTGCGTGAAGCAGTGAAGAACGGAACCACTTTCAAAAGTGATGGGCCCCTTCCTCCTCCCCCTGTTCTCACATTCCTTAGCTGAGCTGTTACAGCATCAGCACAGCTGCAAGAGGAGTTCTACAGTGGGTGGAATGGATAGGGACTGCAGTGAATGTCAAAGAGGGGGCATATACAAGCGAGGAGGGGAGAGGAGAGGAGAGGAGCAACCCAAGGAGCAGTGGCTGGATGTATGGAGGTGATTAGGACCAGGAGGAAATCCACCAGGCAGCAAATGTGGGGGAGGCGAGGCTGAGTAGAGAGAGGGAGCTGGGGCAGAAGGGGAGCAAAGAAGACAAAGAGGTAGGCAAAGAGGAAGCCCACAGAACAAGGAGGACTGGATGGGCGAGGGAGGTTGCTAATCAGGGAGGAAGGAACCTGCAGCGTAGGCAGCAGCCCAGGAGGGCTCTTCAGAGAGAGGGCTGAGTCTTGGAGGTGTCTTTCAGAACACTGCAGCAGCACTGGCTGAGAGAAAGAATGTACATGGCTGAATGTACACGAATAACAGATACAGTGTTTCCCGCTACCCTGGATCCTACCCTGGAACATAATAAACTAACTCTTCCTGTGATATGGAATGCAGTGGGGGGAAGAGGTGGGGCCACCATGGCCCCAGCCTTCAGCTGTATGTCTGCAGCACCTGTATGGAAAGGCGCAGCTTTCCTATGCTTATGATATATGTTGCTCATGATTAAACTCTCCATTTTTATATCTGATTATTTTCTGATTCAAGGTGTTTTTGGTACATTTTGACAAGAATAAAAAGCAATTAACCATACATATTGAAAGATGTAAGCTTAAAGGTTGTACATCTGTCAGAAGAAGGATGACTTTGTAGCTAAACCTTTAATCAATGTAGTATATTTCTAGAGCACCAATCAATGTAATACCTAGCTACCTGGCTGTTAGGAGCTGCCTACTGTGACATTCTCTAAGAAAAGAACATGGGAGGGCAGACACTAATTTAAAAAATCAGCTGGAATCAGCATTTACAGGAGCATTGTTGCAGTAGATTTATTAATATTTAAAATGATGATAGAAGAAGTACCTTTCAATGTTACAAGTAACAAATAAATATCTCCACTGAGACAAAAAAGTTTTCATTAGGAAAGCTTTACTTTCTTAACCATAACAATCAATAGAAAGCAAAGAAGTTAAAAACAAACCCACAATAACTCTTCAGAGATAGGGCATCAGAAATATAAGCTTTAAAAAGGTTGTGACAGAAATCAGAGTCCTGTTAGTATCACAACACAAGTAGCAAATGCCATGAATACAGTAATGATAGCTGTCTTTCCAAAATATGGACTTCTACTATGTTTAGTGAATAGTAATGGAATTCAGTTTACATCAAAGGACTTCAAAAACACATGTCAAGAGGAACAGGATTAAGCACTAAGGTAAAAGTGGAGAGGGAACAAGCCACCTGGGAAGATGAAAAAAATCATCACTGTCACACACTTCTTAAAGTAATTTGATTTGCTCAGCTTTAGCAGAAAGAGTTCAGAAATGAAACAGTGACATTCCTTTTGGCCTGCTGATCTACTTCCTTGTAGACCACAAGGGTCAAATCTGCTGATCTATTCTTTGAAAGGAAAACATCATATATTAACTGTTCTGGTTGCAGAGAGTACAGAAGCATGGCAATTTCACTTCAGCACTTGAGCACTCAAATGCTGTATGACACATAAGCTGTAAAAATGAAGTACCCCAAAAGGCCCATTGCTCTGGGGGCTAACTTGAGACTCAAGAGACACAGGTTCAATTCTCTGTTCCTCCACAGACTTTCTGTGTGACTTTGGACAAGCCACATTTTCACTCCATTCTTCAGTGCTCATCTGTAAAATAGGGATAGCAGCACTTCTCTATCACACAAGTAGGTTGAGAGGATAAAAAAAAAATTAACCCCATACATTTTTTCTGAGAGTTCTCATTTTAAGTCTGTTGCTTCACCATATTTTAACCATTTGGGCTGAAATTTTCCATGCCCAGTGCCTGCCTCAGTCCTTATAATATATAATTTCAACCTAAACAATTCAGCCATTTCTGAGAATAGGGGTGGGGGAAAATATGTTGTTTTGCCTGTGCCTAAAAATGAGTGTGAGGCTTCTACATTGCAGAGGAGTGGAATTATGCACCAACACAGCTGTACTGTATATTAAGACCATAATGTAGAATGCTAGTAATTGTGTTAATCTAGGACAGAAATGATGTACTCATCAGGTGAAAATCAGTATTTTTGTGAGCCAGTGGAAAGGAAGGATAAAGGCAGCCCAGAATGTAGGGAAGTTTTGTGATATGTGGTTATGAAACTATAATTTGTCTTTCCTTTGAAATTATGACTTGTATCACACAAATTGCCTCCTCCCAGCTCCCTGCAGACAATCTATCAGTACTAATTGCCTGAGTTTGGGTTTATTTTCTGGATGGTGAGCTGAAGTTAAATATATTCCCCAGTGAACTTATATTGTGTAATGAACATACAAAAACTATATAGTAGGCATTTGAGAACTTGTCTTTCAAATATAGAAACATACTTTTATTGTCTATTGAAATGACATGCCTAAAGATTAAAAAAAACATATAGGAGAATGTTTATAGAGCTCTAAATATATTAAAATAAAATAAACCAAATCAGTAGGTAAGGAGATCAGTAAACTCAAAATGGAATTCAAACACTATATTGGTTCCTACAACAATTTAAATCCCCCCACAAACATACACAAATCAGACACAATTGATTGATTAAAAAGAGATAATCCAGTTTTCTACCAGGAATAATAACAACTAAAACCCACAACCCCCCAAATGCTTACATTTATTGAACAAAGTTACACAGGGGAAAATAATTATAGTCAATATAGTCCATGTTCATCATGGAAGGCAGTCATAACTGAGAGATGAGTTTGTGCACCCTGAGACCCCAATCCTGCAAATGAACCCCTATACCACAGGCAAATGCATTTGAAGACTTAGGGCCCAAATTGTGTACCAAGATAAACATTTTTGCATAAAGGATGTACAGTGCAATGTCATGGGTTAGGTTATCAGTCCCCCCACAACAATTTTTGATGCTTTGTTGAACATTCCAAACAATAGCGGTCACACTCATTTCTGCAAAAATAAAGGTTGCAAGCCAATTTAACAAAATTCAGTAAACAATGAAGTATCATACCCTGACATTTTTCAGCATTCAAAGCTATTTTCAGTGGGCACAAGTGGAAAAGTTTTCTCATTTCTGGGAATGTTGGTGAAAGAGAAATATAAAGTTAGCAAGATTTTTTTTTTTAATTTAGGCTTTCAAAGATTAGATTTTTATAGAGGTTAATGTTGGAAAACATCAATTTCATCATACATCCACCAACTGACAAAATATTTGATGGTTTATAATAAAAATGTGCAGATAGGCAAAGCATGAAAAACTCTGTTTAAGAACCAGTTTGATTTAAAGCTATTTATTTTATATATTTTGACATGTTTGATGTTAGCAGTTTGTCTTCAAATATTATAAAGCTTTATTTGGTTTTAATCACAACATCAATCATTATATAATTATTGACTGATCCCTTCCACCTTTTGTGCAATTGTGAAAATTTAAATAAAAATTAAAAAAGGTTAAAAACAAACAAGTATTATCCATCAAAATAAAATTTTCACACACATACATTCTGCCAAGTCTATTCATAGTATAATAGTGCCCAGATGCCATTCTACTAGGCGCTTTGCAAACACAGAGACAGACACGTTCCCTGCCCAAATGGGGTTATACTGATGGTAGCTTAGGAACAAAATCCTGGCCTCAATGAAATCAACAAAACTTGACTTGATTTCAGAATGATCAATATTTCACCTGAGATTTTTAAAAATATGAACATAATGTCAAACTACAAAATCCATATTATAGTCACCTACATTATTTTTCCTGTGTCCTCAATTCCTCTTTTCTTTGTTTTTTTTTTTGTAGTGCTGATTGAAATTTTTCAAATGTAAAAGTGCCACTTCTTGGCAAAAGCACATTTTCAAATGCATTTTGAGGAAAAAGATGGGGATTCCAGGGTACAATATCAATATTTGGCATATTTTACAAAAAATGTCATGACCTTTTATAAAAATATTATTGATGATGGTCTTAGAAATGTTTCATTATCAACAATTTGGTTTTAATCCAATAAAAGCATGGAAAAGAATCTATTTCAAATCCTTTGAAATGAAAATGTAAAAAAAATGACTTTTTTTTTGGAAAAACTTTTTTTTATTTTCCAACCACTTCTACTTTTTGAATTATAACTAGTAGTCCCAGACCCTCAAAGATAATTATGCATTTATCCATTAAGTGATAAATGTTCCATCTTAGAACGATTAGCATACGGAAGCCTTATCAGAGAGAACTGTAACTTCACTCTTTGACATACAGTAGGCCAATGGGAGAATATTCACTTTACTTTTGTGTAAATCCTGTGCACAACTCCACAAATTCTACCCACAGAGATAATTACATAAGAGGACTGGGAAGTTAAGGAATCTATACTTATGATCTTGGTAAAAATTGCCAGTAAATCCATAAAGCTAGGAACTTCCCTTTGATAGCCCTTCCCACCACAGCCCTGCATCTTAACTCTCTTAGTAAAGGGTTATGTCAGGGTTATGAAAGAGGGGCCAGAACACAGCGGCCTTAGAGATCCATTACAAATCAGCAATATTTAGCACAACCATTAGGCTGGTCTAACTTGTCCTCTGGGAACCAATTTTTCTCTTTCCCCACCCAACAGATGGCGCCAGGACAATGAAGAGAAGGAAAGTTCCACATCCTTTAGGTCCTGTGATACATGAATTCAGCTGAGACCAAGGCTCAAGTCCATCATCTATTTATAGCCCTCAACTCCCCTTGCAAATTGTGAAGTTTTGACACTAATAAACTAATTGAAATAACAAGGATATGACTGGAGCACAATGTTGTTGGCATTTGGTGACCTGGTACAGTAATTATAGTGTAAACAGGAGCTAAAAATATCTATCACTTCATATATTCACTGGAAGAACTATGCAAAATTTGTAGTTCATAAATTTCCATATGAAATATCTGATTGTATGATATGATCATGAATTGATCCTGGACCAAACATCACTAATTCCATTGGTAAACCCTACTCTTCACAGTGAAGGCAGTGATTTTATTTCATCCAGGGGCAGGGGAAAGGGTGAGTTTCCCAGAAATTTCACTATTTTCATAGTGAAAAAAACTTTGTTAAAAAAATCCTAACAAGCCACCTACCCCACAAGAGGTGGACAACCAAAAAGTAGCTTTGTATTTTCCCAAAATAGTGAAAAGTATGATTTTGTATTGTTTTCATTTTTCTGGTTCTACTAATTGTGAAAAAATATGTTTTGCCTTAAAAGCCAACTACATACAGAGACTCACAAGTATTTGAACTCAGAACTACTGCTAACTCAGCAATGTAGTGTTATCTTGTTAGACCTTATGCCCCAAGTAAAGGGGTCCCTACTGCTTATCTCTGTTGGCTGGGGAACTAGAAATATAAAGCACTCTTCTCAATGGCTAGGGCATGATTTCAGAATCCCTGGCAACAATCTTAAAAAAAAGACGTTACTAATCTGCAAAGCTGATCTTAAGCTAAGGCTGAATGCATAATTGCTGACACATTTACTTTCACATTTAATGCACTACTAAGTGGAGAAACAGATTGAGAGACTGGACTCAGAGGGACACTAGTAGAGGGCACCGGGATGGGCCCCTGTTAGGTGTGTACCCGGAAGGGATTTGTGATTTCACACAAGACTGTGTGACTGGGCTGGAGGGCTGAATAGCCGAAAGGCTGAAGATTGAAGGTAGTGCAGGAACCCGCACTCAGTCAAATGGGGGGCGATTGCAGGAGGTGAGTGCCACCCCATTACTCTACACATAATGAAATAGAATATGAATGTAGAGCAGTGGTTCCCAAACTTTTCGGCATCACGCCCCCTTTTTGATTTTTGAGAAACCCTCATGCCTTCCCCCCCCCAAAAATAGTAGCAAAACCTGTTGAGCAAGGAAAAAAAAAAAAAGAACTGACCGGGGCCGAAAAACAGTCGCGGACCCTTTAATTCCTGGGACCAGTGTAAAAAAAAGGTGCCGTACTCTAGGGGAAAAGTTGTTGACCCCCCCCCCCAAAAGTTTCCCTTTTAAGAGCAGAGGAGGCATTTTAAGGAGGCCATTTTGAAGTCTGCCCAGAACGCTCTATCCTCCCCCCGCCCCAGCCAGCCTGAGCTGTGTGTGTTCCAGCAGGTGCCTGAGCCAGGAAAAACAGAAAATACCAGACATTTCACATGGTATTTTCTGAATTTTTTTACTGGACGGACCAAGCTCTTTCTTGGGGGGGGGGGGGAAATTGACGGAGGAGGGCTGGGTCACCTCTTGCCCCCCCCCAGAATTTATTCATGTTCCCCCCAGGGGCGCACCCCCCAGTTTGGGAACCTATGATGTAGAGCATGCATCTTGCATAACCTAGTAGTTGCTGATATGCTCCAGAAACAATTTGACTGTGCGTGATGCAGGTACCCTCAAAACAGAGGAGGAAACTAAAATGTATGCAAGACAAAAACCAATATGCTACTGTCAAGAATCTAGGCCACCCTCTCACCACCACCACCACCCATTTCAATGTTATGACTAGGGAAAACTGGCTGACCAAAAATATTGGAATTTAAAAAAAAAAAAATCCCGGCAGTTTAGACATGGCTTATTTGACAGAAATGCCCCATTTCGAAAGATCCCGTACTCCTCAAAAAATGGATCTAGAGGGAGGGGTGTAGTTTAGATGTAGCCTTAGAAACTAACAAAAATGTAGATGGTAGCATGAGCTATTGTGGACACAACTCACCTGTTAATCTCCAAGGTGCTGCACGACTATTCACTGTTTCAGTTACAGACTAAGGCAGCTACCTCTCTGAATCTTTTAATGTTAGTCGCTGAACTGAAGCAAAATATCTTTTTATGGCTTGGTTTAACATTAATGTGTGCCCTTTGACCTACCACACTCCTTCATGGGAATGGTAATCTGTCTTTTGCTTCCATTCTCCTTTTAGGCTGAAGTACATTTATAATGACGCACCATGGTAATAGAACTCTCATGATGCATCTTTTTGGTTCAGACACATGGGAAACATAGGCTTGGAAGGATTAGATTTTAATCAATATGTGCTAACAAACAACAATTTTATCTTATACACACAAACCAACAACACATGATAATTATTTGCACTAATTTGTTAGAAATTTTCTATCAAAAATATTTTGATGGAAAATTCCTGGCCAGCCTTCTGAAGGCTATTATTACTTAGACATTTCTCTGTAATTACAAATGAATGTTAGCCAGCTGCTTCAAAAATCCATGGTCTGAATTGAATCATCATAATTTTCAACTTTGTGATATAACTAAATATAATCATCATCCAAAATTGTTTTCAACAAACACAAGCAATTAACGGATCCCTGTGTGTAATAGCCAGCACAAGTACTACCATAGAGAAATAAAGTTAAAGTATGAAAAATAATATTTGTTAGCAAAGTTTGAAAAGCATTATTAATGCATTAAAATATGAGCTCATATCCTATGTGGGTGAGAAAGGGAGGGGAATTGTAGCCTACACATTATAGCATCTTACAGAATATAAGGCAAATGGAATATTCAAAAAAGATATCCAAAATTGCAATTCATAACATTATCTATAGCAGAGATTTACAGCACAGGTGTTCACCATATGCAAAACTACAGGATGCATTGGTAACTTGTCTAGAACCCAAAGAATGCAGATAATTGTCATATAAATGTGTACTACACAATTTTACAGCCCTAGTGTTACTGTACATGTTGAACTTCCTTTACAAATTATCTGAAATTGTTTGTGACTTGAGTTCACTCTCAAAAAAAACCTCTAGTTGATAGGCTTAGTCTTTTCTCATGAATTGCAACGTGGGAGTAGATCAGAGCTGTGTTTACAGCTATGTAGACTGCATTTGCTCTTTAGGATGTGCATACCTAACTGACAGTGAAGAACTATAAGTGGACAGGTGCACTATATTGAGGGCTAGACTGACATGGCAACTGGATGAATTAACATGATCTCTCTGTTACAGAGAACTAAATGGCTCAAAAAAAAAAAAGATCACAATATCCTAGAAAGAAATTTCTCTATGAATGGTATCTGTCAACTATAGCTGCTTTCCCCCAAGTACTTCATGATATCTGGATATCACATATTAATTATTAGTCTTCTTGCACTGAAGTCAATGAAGACTTTGTCATCAACATCAGTTGCAACAGGATTGGGTCCATCTTAGAAATGGAAAAATCCAGTCATGGTGGAACATCTCCAGTTCCATTTTCAGGATTCTAACTGGAGTCCTGGGTGACACATTTAACAATTTAAAATATAGTTCTTAAAGGGTTACCTTCTGAATACTTCATAAGTAATTTATATAATAACTATTTCTAGCAAAGAAGTTAATTTGAGCACCCTTCTTTCTCTTTGAAATAGTCTATATGCAACAGTCAAGATATTATTTGTGCATAAGAAGTGTGTCTAGGTCAATTTCTATACAATAGAGCAAGGCTACTCAACTTTGGAAGCCCTGGGGGGCCACAATGATACTCACAGCACATGCCAAGGGTCTCAACCTAAGTCTGGTTGCATATACATGCAAATATATATGCAAATAGCTTATTTCACACTGACGGGCATGAATACAAAGATTAAGGCAAGACTACACAACACACAGGCCCCATTTAAGTCAGTTCTGCTGATATTAATAAAATGTAATATTTATCTGATTTCCACCCATATGACAGCATTTTTAATGAGCAATGACAGTCCAGGAATGTAACTACTAAAAAGCATATCAACAGAAGACCATTATACTTTTTTCCTTTGGCTTCTACCCACGGGCCACATGTTGAGCCCCACGTAAACTCAATCTGCACCGTGTGCTGCAAACAAATGGGCCACAGACTGCATGTTAAGTAGTCCTGCAACAGAGTAATCAAAATTAAGAACTTAGTGATAGCAAATTATCACTGGATGTCTACAACCTGTCTAATGCATTTCAGGGACAAATTTATGATGGAAAGAAAAAAAAAGTAATGAAACTTTGCCAGGCAGCATCAAAATTGAAAAAAGATATATTTTCCTATTAAGCAGCATGTAGATGTTGTAGAACTTACAACTGTACCATTAATTTTGAAGAGATTAATTCTATTTTGAATGTTTGTGAGGGAAGGTGACCTTCCCATCTGCTATAAAATAGAGTGCATACCTGCTGCATAAGATCAAGACTCAAGAGCCTCTCTTTGAATTTCAAATGAACAATAAGAAGTGCAGTTCAAGACTTTTGCCCAGCCTGATTCCCTGTAGGGTTCATAACTCAGCACAGTTACTCTACCCCATTTATTTTTGCAGGAGCTGATTTACAATGAAACATGCTGTACCCTGGCATGCCACCCCTCCCACCAACACCACAGAGCCCCCAGGGCTGTGCAGTCCAACACTGTGTCTGACACTCCCCCCATGCAGGGAGGCAGTCCCTCTGCAGAGAGGACTATGTGAGGGACAAGAAAGCAGGGAAGCTCACCTGCACATTGCAGCCTTAAGAGAGCCAGCAGGACGTGGCAAGCAGTGCGAACATGGGCTGGAAGGCTTCAGAAGAGTACTGGGCAGATGCACAGCTGGTCGGAGAAAAGCTTTGAAGCAAGAAAGTGTTGCTTCTCTTCAGCTACTGGCTGTGTGGCTGCACTGCCCCCTCCTCCTGAGTCCTCCAGCCCCCTGTAATGTGCTGCTGTTGGCTGCCACCTGGTAAGTGGCTGCTGCCCATGGGTGAAGGGGAGAGCAGCTGGGGGATGGGGAGCCTAGGGTGAGGGAGGGAGCTCAGATGGCTGATGGAACTGTTTCCCCCCCTCCACCTTCAGGTGGAGCACATGTTGGTCTCTGTCCATTTCTCCAGGCCAGCGAGCACAGGGCCACTGGGGTGCCTAAAGCTATCCTCCGCAGTCATGGAGATCTTCATATCTCTTCTGTCAGTCTTCTTCTTCAGCCCCACCATGGTGGCTTTGATCTTGCGCAGGGCCCCTTCTACCCAAGGCCCTGCCCTTGTGAGGGGCCCAGGGCCCTGGCTATTGTGTCATCAGCTCTGCCTGAACCCTAAGTTCCTGTGCCTATGGCCTTCACAGAGGTATGGACCGATGCTCAGGAGAGACAGGGGCTGGCTTTCTGTACCCCACTATTAAAAACTTTCCAGTGCCACTGGTGTTAAACCTAACTGGGGAATGGGTGATACAGACCACTCAGGCCCACTCTTAGCTCCAACCCTGCTTTTTCAAACATTTTTAATTTGGCTAAAAATTAAGGTCAGTTTTTTCAATAATGAAGTGATACTATGAGTCTGGCAGGCAAAAATAAAAAATAAAATTAAGGTGAGGCAAAAAGACAAAGCTAAGAAAAAAAGACAGTTTGTCATCTTATTTTAAAAAACTTGAAATATTGAATAGAGGATGTTCATCAAAAAGTATGAGTGTGGAAACATCTCAATTATCTGATCACTTGCCATGTTGTGGGGATACCACAATGACTGCAAACGTTGAACAAGTAGACTCTGAAGTGGCAATGAACTAGAAAATATTGGTAATTTTGTCAAAGTAAGGGAGGAATCCTACCCAGAAGGCATTGCATTATGGCCAAAATCTATTTCATTGAACATGATAAAATATTTTTTAGTAAATAAACCCAAAAACATAGGTAATATGGAAAATTAGAGAAAAGAGTATGGGGTTGGATGACAAAAACAATTTTGAAGTCTTCATGAGTCCCATTTTCTGAGGATGAAGAAAAATGGGACCACAGAAATAAGAAATTGGTTGATTTTTTTGGAAACCACTAATGCAGTCTACTGTCATGTTTGCAAATTATTCCCTGACCATAGTAAAAGAAAACAAACATTTGTCAACAGGTACTCTAATTGGAGAAATGTTGCAAGAGATATTGTTGATAATGAAACTTCCAAAGCTCATATTAATGTTTGTTTAAGTTTGTTCAAAGATGTAAATTGTCTGAAAGAAGTGATTCTGCATTATTGGCTCAGTATGAGAAGGAGTGTTCTTATTGGAGGAAAGTGCTGAGATGTGTTGTTGCGAAGGTGAAACTGCTGTCTTCTTTGGGACCGCCTCTGAGGACATGATGAGTCAACAGGGTCAAATCAAAAAGGACATTTTTAACCTGCCTTGAATATCTTACTGAATTTGACAATTTACTCAATTAATATTTAAAAAATTATCAGTATTGTGGATCAGGGAAGATCCACCAAACCTACGAATTGATTACTAAAATGGCAAAACAGTTCAGAAACCAATTTTCTGATGAAGTAAAGGATGTCAAGTACTATCCCATTATAGTCGATTCAACACCAGATGTGAATCATGTAGACCATTAACATTAATTTAAACATATGTGGCTGGCAATGGTGAAGTTATAGAGCAATTTCTTTGTGTTGTCCTCCTAAAATCCCACACTTCTGAATGTCCAGAGATAACAGTTTTGGAAATCATTGCAAATTTAGGTTTGGACATCAAAAATAGTCATGGGCAGACCTTTGCTAATGCCACAAATATGGCTGGAAAATATTCAGGTTTACAGGCAAAACTGAACAATGTAAATCCCTCTGTTTTATACGTACCATATTCCAGCCATTCCTTAAATTTAATCTGCAATGCTGCAGCTGCACCTTGTGAGGGGGCTACATATTTTTTTGACTTCATTCAAAACACATATGCTTTTTTTTCGATTTCCATACATTGGTGAAGTATGCTACAATCACTCTTAGAGCAGGCAAATGGAAAACATTTGACAGTCAAAAGAATTTGTGACACCAGGGGGTCTGTTCATGCAGATGCTGTTTTGGCTTTGAAAATAAGCTATGATGTTGTAAGAGAACTTTATTAGACATAGCCACATCAAATTCTGAAAAACCACATGTAAAAACTGAAGCAAAATCTTTAGCAGAAATCTTTGAAAAGTATGATATTGCTGTTTTTACTATTTTGTGGAACCATTTACTTTAAAAAATTAATGCCATCAGAAAGTCATGTAAAAAGTGGATTTAAATTTATTGAATGTTGCACAATTTTTAGCTTCGGTTACAAGTTTTGTCACTGAAGTTTGAAATGACTATAGGTCCATGGAAGCAGAGGCACTAACATTAACAGAAAATATAGGTTCCTTTGATATATCTGATGAGAAGTGTAAAAAAAAATCCAGGAACTTATTTTTTGATGAAACTAGAAACAATGAAATCAATTTAAAATGGAAAGAGAAGATCATATTTGAGATCGTCTATGTTATTTGTGACACAATAATAGCGCAATTGCAGAGTAGATGTGAATCTCTAAAGAAAACCGTTGATTTATTATGCATGCTTTTTGACAGATGAATGGATATAGATGCTAAAAACCACTACAGTAAGAAATTAAGTGAATTCTACCCAAAGGACATAGACATAAATCTTTTTGAAGAAGAAGTGAAACATTTCATTCATTTTATAAAATATGATGAGGTCTGTGCTTCGAGATCACCAGTTGATTTGTGTAGGACTTGTACATGATGTATAGCTTTGAATAGGACTTGTACATAATGGTTTGCAGGCAACCTGTCCAAATGTAGAAACCATTCTGAAAATATAGAAAGAAAGAAAGCTATCTGAATATTTATTTTTCAGATTGAGTAAGTTTCTTCAGAGGAAGATAACTTTTATTTTTCCATTCATGCATCATCTATATATTTTATTTTTACACATTTTTCATGTTAGCTTAATGCAAATACAAGCTTTCATCTAGACCAAAAGTTCTCAAACTGCTCTGAGAATTCCATTCAGGTGGACTAAGGATAGGTTGTTATGGTTTTTTTTCATAAAGCGCTCTTATCCAAAGCACTTTACAATAGTTAGCTAATGGTACAAACAATATTTGGAAAGATCATTAAGTGGTCCATGGAGACCATAAAGTGGTCTTTAAAAAAAATTAGACTAAAGAACCAATCAAGGTGCCTCAATTTATTTTCATTTACTTATTATTTATAATATAGAAGGAGGATGAAGAAAAAAGAATGAAAAATGGGAGGGTGAATGTTCTTTTTCTTGGCGTGGTCCTTAGAGGGCCCCAAAAATGAAATTGAGCACAGGGCCCCATTTAATCTAAATACGCCACTGTATTTTTGGTCCTCTCTGTTACAAATCCAAGACTGTTCAGTCAGTTAAACACAGATCTAAACCCAGCTCCTCCCTTTTTAATCTATCTAGGCTTGATAGCTGCCATCAGGTGTCACAGGGCAAGACTGGTTACAATTCATCTCTCCTACACAGATCATTAACTCCTCCCTTACCTCGACCAGTGGAGGTCCTGTCTAACCTAACACAGCAAACAACCACTTTATGGAAAATCTATCAGGAAAATTTTGCTAAATAAAGCAAAAACATGCTCTTTCAAATACTAAACTCATTATTTGGTGTTCATATTTCCCAATCCAAAAGCATTAGATATACAAGATACTTCACATAAAATGAACACAAAGAAACCTAACATAGTATTCTGAAAATTAATGCAACTACTGTGGAAAAAGACACAACTTAAGAAGGGTCAAAAATAAAGGATTACCTTTTAGAAGTATTCAAATGGATGGAAAAAATCCTGCTTCTGCCATACTTGCTCACTGGACCTGGTCAAAAAATGCAATTTTAATTTCACATGGAAAAAATAAAGCTTTTGGGAAAAAAACAAACAAAAAATATAGGGCTGTCAAGCAACTAAAAAAGTCATTATTTATAGCACTGTTAGCCAACAACAGAATACCATTTATTTAAACATTGTGGGTGTGTTCTACCTTTTCAGATATTTTTATTTCAATTACAACACAGGATACGAAGCGTACAGTGCTCACTTCATTTTTTATTACAAATATTTGCACTATAAAAACAAAAGAAATACTATTTTTCAATTCCCCCACTACAAGTACTATAGTACAATCTCTTTATCATGAAAGTTTAACTTACAAATATGAATTATGTACAAAAATAACTTTGCATTCAAAATACACATTCAAAAGTAAAACAACATAAAATTTTAGTCTTTAAGTCCACTCAGCTCTACTTCTTGTCCATTTAGACAAACAAATTTGTTTACATTTGCAGAAAATGATGCTGCCCACTTCTTTTCTACAGTCACCCAAAAGTGAAAAAAAACAGGTATTTGAATGGTGTTGCAGCCAGCATTACAATATATTTACATGACAGATGCACTAAAGGTTTGTATGTCCCTTCACACTTCAACCATTATTCCAGAGGACATGTCTCCATGCAGCTAATGGGTTCTTCTTGATAACTATCCAAAGCAATGTGGACCAATGCATATTAATTTTCATTCTCAGAATCAGATGCCACAAGCAAAGGGTTGATATTCTTTTTTTGGTGGCTTGGGTTCTGTAGTTTCCATATCAAAGTATTGTCCCTTGAAGACTTCTAAAACCATGTTCCATACCTTATCCCTTTCAGATTTTGGATTATCCAGATTCTTAAACTTTGTGCGGAGTGCAGTAGATATCTTTAAAAGCCACTCTGGTATCTTCTTTGTATTTTATTAAATCTTCGGTCATCAACCAAACCAACCATAACATGGTATATATGGGAAAATCTGGATAAAACATAGAGCTAGAGATGCACAATTCTCCCCCAAGGAGATGTCTGACAAATTTGATTAACATCTTTTTTTTAACAATCATCATCAACTTGGAAGCATGTCCTCTGTAGTGGCGGCTGAAGCATAAAGGGCACACAAATGTCTAAAATATCTGGCACATTAATACTTTGAAATGCCTGCTATAAAATTGCCATGGGAATACCTATTTTCACTGTTAGGTGACATTGTAAATAAGCAGGAGTCAGCATTATCTTCTGCAAGTGTAAACAAATTTGTTTCTCTTAGCTATTGGCTGAACAGGAAGAGGGACTTAGTGGACTTGTAAGATGTACATTTTACATTGTTTTCTTTTTGTGTGCAGTTATGAAATCATCTGCATGTGTAATTTGTACTTTCATAATAGGGAATTCACACTACAGTACTTGTATAAGGTAAATAGGAAAATTGCATTTCTTTTGGTTATTTTAACATTCAAATATCTAATCTAATCTACTCTAATGATTTTAATTGGTATTCTATTATTTAGCAACGTGATTGAAACTGCAATTATTCACAATATTTTTTTTATTTGCGTTTTTGTTTCATTGCATGAGATAACTGATTAATCAACAGCTCTACAAATCAAATAAAAAAACCCACCTTTCCAAATCAGGGGGAAAAAAACAAACAAATCCAACTTCTCCATGAATCAGAAATTCCCAAATATTGCCACTGTGGGAGCATCTCAGTATTTCCAATATGAAATATGTTCTTTGGGCTCCCATTATCTTGGGCTCTGAAGCAGCCCACGTGGGATCCTGGTTTTTCCACACAACTGACTGAGGAAGGAGCCTGCAGTCTTGAAGCTTATATTTGCCAGCACCCTACTGAGGAGCTGGAGAGCACAGAAAGAGGATCAGGTGGGTGAATGAGCTGGTTTTTGTCAAAAGATTTTTCCAAAGTACATGTATTGTTGGGGAATACTGCAATACTGAAAAACTGGCATTTTACAATGTAAAATGTATGTTCTTTCTGAAAATTTCCAAACAGATCTATTGAGTAGTAGTATCATCAGACACAGAGAATTAAGCCCTTAGTTTTCAAGAGGTGAAAGCATAGGCTTACATGAAAAAACAACCTGTTCTCTCTTTAAAAAAAAAATGTGGCTAGGCAGGTATTTACTTCACTTGCAAAGTTATAACTGTAACTATGCATTTGTTTTGCATGTGGACCTCAGTTCCTTTCTGGATCATTTGGCCCTTAATATACACAAAGTAGTAAATAAATATGCTGAGTTTGTGCATTCCCTCACATACTGGGCTAAAACTGTGGAAGACAAAGGAGAAAAGAGAGGCATACAACATTAAACTCCAGGTTTCACTGGTGAAATAGGCTCATGCATAAAGATGTCAGATTGACAGTTGTTCTACCTACAATATAATGAGTGTTAATGATTACTGCACAATTGTACAAAATAAATCACACAAATTACTGCAAAGCAACTGCAAGCTAAAATTCTAGAATAGTACATTAGTGTGCCCCTGGAGGAAGATACACACTGACATGCTTATGACAAGGGCAAGCTTCACAAACAACATTGAAATAAGTCGACATTGGGTAGGTGACCCAGCTATCAGCAGAAATGAGTAATATGAGGCTTTTTTGTAAGTAGTTGTAGAATTGGAACATCACCCATTGGAAAAACCACTGGAAAACCTCTGGTTGCATCTAGACTGGCATGATTTTGCGCAAAAGCAGCCACTTTCGCGCAAAAACTTGCCAGCTGTCTACACTGGCCGCTTGAATTTGCGCAAGAGCACTGACATTCTTATGTAAGAAATCAGTGCTTCTTGCGCAAATACTTTGACACTCCCGTTCGGGCAAAAGTCCTTTTGCGCAAAAGCTTTTGCGCAAAAGGGCCAGTGTAGACAGCTCAGATTTGTTTTGCGCAAAAAAGCCCTGATCGCGAAAATGGTGATCGGGGCTTTCTTGCGCAAAACTGTGTCTAGATTGGCACGGATGCTTTTGCGCAAAAAGTGCTTTTGCGCAAAAGCGTCCATGCCAATCTAGATGAGCTTTTGCACAAATACTTTTAACGGAAAAACTTTTCCGTTAAAAGTATTTGCGGAAAATCATGCCAGTCTAGACGTAGCCCTGTGTGTGGTATCCAAAAATGTGGGTTGCTCTGGACTTTACTCACCTACTCTGATTTAGGTTTGGGTCACCCTGAACACGACCAATACGCTTCCTGCCCCACAAGAAAAGGAGACTCAGTTCAGGGCTAGGTAACAGTGGTAAAAGCACCGGCACATATTTTATTGTGAAATTAATGCTTTTATAGGACCAATGCAGCTTCACTTTTGTTAGAAATGGAGAAAACATGTCCTGATGTAGACAAAGCACAGCAGGGCAGTATTGAAACTGGTCTCAGATCTCTGATTTGTGTGAGGCCTGTTATCCACAGAGAACACTGCTGAGATGTAATGAAAGCTTCTGTTGAATCTATATATCCCAGGAAGTTGGCAGAGCTTTAAATGTGGGCACTTGCCCTTTTAGAAGTTTGTTCGCACTCCAGTGACTTTAGGGCTCCAGTACCTCCACCAGGAAAGCTGAGGCTGTGTGGCTGAGAATAGTTAGTGAAGTGCTTTTTCTCTAACATTACATCACTAAAATCACTGTGATACTCTGAAATATTTCTAAATGGTCCCCACCTTTTTGTGTGAAGGTTCAGCCTTTCCCACCACCACTTCGGTGTCCAGAGACACATAGAAGGTGGCAGAGCTTTACAATTCATTCTCTTCACAGATTTGCTGTGTGTGGGACTTGGAAAATGATACGATAGAAACAAAGAAACATTGCTGTACCACACACACACACTATCTGAGGAGAGAGAAGGAGCAAACCAGGTCCTTTGAACAAGTGGAAAGCATTCTACCTGATCTCAAATTAAAGGCAGTACTAGTTAGTGAATATCATAGAAGAAACCTTCACTTCTCTCACCATTCCTAGCCCAAATAAAAGCCATTTAAATATGTTTTTTACTTCTCCAAAAAAGTGTTTGGTCTCCTTCCTACTTAACTTCTATATGGACATAGACATCTGTATGAACAATGGGAATTTTGAAAGTACAAACAATTTTGTGTGTATAATTAAGGAGACATATCTGTAAATTTGGACCTAAATATCCAAGTTTTTTTAAAAAGTCTCAAAAACCAGAAGAATCATAAACCAGTTTTATAAAAAGATATACCCATATTACTCTATATTCGAACCACAAAAGAATTCACAAGACTGTTGCAGAACAAACTAACTTTGTACTCTTTGTATTATTAAAACATATTTCTCAATTACTGAATACCCTCAAAAGCAAATTTCTCTTGTTTTATTTGGGTCAACATACATAATGAGATTGTGTTTTCCAGTCTCAGACATTGCCCCTTCATTGCTGTCTACATTTAATTAATAACCTGCTGATATTCCTGACTCCACCTTACCCTTTTTATGAATATTTAATTAAATACTCATCACTTGAGATCTAGAAAGCTGAATCCTGACAAATAATTAATCAGCTGCTGGCAAGAGTTCTGAAGCTCCATACTGCTGTTCTGTTCAGCTTGGATGAAGCTGCAGACAGGAATCTTGCTGATGCTGCCTCTACTCATGAAAGTACAGCAAGTTCAATAATTATTATGAAAGGGCTTTATTTAAAAAAAAAAAAAAGATAAAGGTTTTGTTTTTGTACACGATTTAAGAAAACCTCACAAACTGACTTTGAATTTAAGCTTGGTTCTAGTCCCCCATGTGTTCATGCCAATAACATCAGTGAAAGGGTAGAGTTAAAAAAGTATGAATGAGCTTGATTTGCAACAGGAGAATGTGTATTTTAAATAATAAGAAAAATGCATAGAACTTTAACAGTTAACCAGTGAAACAATCTGAAGCAAGAGATTGTAGAATTGCCATTGCTGAAGATATTCAAAGCCAATATGGATTCCACTTTCTCCCACTTCATCTAAAACAAATGATTTAGATGTAATGAAATCATGTTATTGTGTCAGAAAATGGACCAGATAACATATAAGACAACTCCTTTGGTTCTATACTTTACTCTTTTCACACTCAGTGGAAAGTAAGAAGCTCACTCTGCTTGGAAAAACAATGGACAACTATCACCCACAAATCTTGAAGTTCATTCTGTGTCTCTACACATGTGGTTTGGGCCGTAATTTTGAGGATTCTGTAATCTGGGAGAGGATTGTTTACATGTTGTGTGTATACTTTGCCTCTGCACATCCTGATTTAGGCTATAAAGTGTACAAGCATGTATTTTATATTACCATTCTGGTACTAACCTCACAAAAGGGTTTTACTCCACTTTATTGAGACGTGAAAAAAATATCTTACAGTAGATGCATGAAGTGTTAGATTAACCTTCTTTCTCCACAATTTACTGTTCTCAGCAGATGGAATTTAAAAGTGTCTTTCAACAGAATAGCACACACATTCAGCATCATTAATTAATCTTAGGACTTTTACAAGGCAGAAATATAATCCCCAGAAAAACAAGATATCAAGATACTTCTGTGAAGATAATTTAATTTTAAATTTGATCATCACTCACTCTTGATTGCAATTGGAGCTTAACTTATTAGATACCATCTGTTGTCTAAGCATCCAGCAATAGCCTGAAAAGATATCTTTCTTGGGGGAAAAAAATCTTATGCCATCTCATTTATCATTGCTTTAGATACTAGATTTTTAACCTTGTAACAACAAAAATTATAGTTCACTGCATAAGGTAATAAAAGAAAGAAATGAATGTGATGAGAACTCAATGAATAGTAAACATTTTTTTCCAAATTTCTTACTTTCACATGCTTATAATGAGCTTCTGGAGACACACGAGACTACAGATATTTTCTGACTATGTCAATGTAAGTCTAAGATGACCTTGAGTGCTTAGGAAATTTGTTTAAACATTTTAAACATATTTTAAAAGAACTGTATCCATTAAAAATCCCTCTTCTCATGTTAAGAATTCAGGCCATGACCTTGCAATTGGATCCCTGCATATGAAGCCTCATGTCCAGGATTAGTGTAGAACCAATTACATCACAGTTCCTAGAAGGGAAGGCTCTTATTAAAGAAAATTCCTGAATCATCAGATCAAATTGATAGCATAATGGAATTTAAGGCCAGAAGAGATCTAGTCTGTCCTCCTGTATCACAGGCTATTAAATTCCATTCAGTAACCATGTTCTGAACCCAATAGCTTGCCTAAGCATATTTTCCAGAAAGGAATCCAGTCCTGATCTGAAGACATGAAAAGATGAAGCATCTTTCAGTTTTCTTAGTAGGTTGTTCCTGCAGCTAATCGACCTGTCTTAAAAATGTGTGCCTTATTTCTGATTTGAGTGGGTTTCTCTTCAACTCTTGGATACTACAGGGATGGGGAGCAGTGATCCCTCGAAACTGCATGTCAGCACAGCTTCACTGGTGATTAATCAGCCCTGCCCAGTCAGTTAGCTCCATGCACTGAGCCTCTGGCTGGGCAGGGCTGATTAATCACCTGAGCATTCAACTTAGAGGGAACACTGATGGAGAGGGTGAATGGAGTATTGTGGCCACATATGTTAGAGCATGTCCACACAGCAGGGCTAAAGCCAAAATAAGCTACGCAGCTTGAGCTACGTTAATTGCATAGCTAAAGTCAAAATAGCTTATTTCGGCTTTGGCGCTGTCTACACAGCAGGAAGTCTGAGAAAAAGCGCTCTTCCTCCAGCTTCTCTTAGTCCTCATACAATGGGGGTTACAGGATTCAGAGGGCGTGTCTAGACTACATGTTTTTTTCGAAAAAAAATAGCCTTTTTTTGAAAAAACTTCACCTGCATCTAGACTGCTGCCACGTTCTTTTGAAAGTAAATCAAAAGAATGTGGCAGTTTTTTCGACTGTGGAAAACCTCGTTTTACGAGGAAGAATGCCTTTTTTCGAAAGTGCTCTTTCGAAAAAAGGCACTATGTAATACAAACTGTGCTTTTAAGAGAGCATCCAGACTGCCTGGGTGCTCTCTTTCGAAAAAGCGTCTTGCTTTTTCAAAAGTACTGGTTGTAGTCTAGATGCTCTTTTTCAAAAGAGGCTTGCAGTCTAGACGTAGCCAGAGTAAGAAGTCCTCCAGCTCAACATTATCTCTCCAAAAAATGTAGATGGTATCATGAGCTTTGTGGGCACAACCCACTTCTTTAGATGAATGGAATTAAGGGTTCAGGTTGCAAAATAAATATCAGAGAAAGAGAGGGGGTGGGGAGGGAAAGAGAAGGAAAAAAATGGGAAAAAATTGTCTGTTAGAGTGTCCATGCTAAGCCATGGGTTTAATTAGAGTTACAGGACTTCCTTCCAGGTTCAACAAATGGACCTCATACTTGACTCAGGAAGGAACGCACCCCAGTGAGAAGTTTGTAGGACTTAAACCTGCAGGACCCCATAGGGCCAATGGGTGACTTCTTGTGTGTTCAGTATGCACATATTTCTTCTATTGTTTTGTACATTTTCTCTCCATGTTTTTGTCTGTAAGGCAGCATGCTCTGCTTTGAAAGAGTTGCTTGGGTTACTGATAGACTATCTTCAGCCTTGGAGAGAAACCAAAGAGTGGAGGGTAAATGTTTGTGAGATCTGCTTTAGATAATGAGTGTGAAGGTGCAAAAATTTTCTGATCAGAACAGAGAGGAACATGGCTCCCTGCCTAGAGAGATACGATGTCTAGATTCCAGAGCAGACCATGGGACGGTGTAACTGGACCTGTGATATCATCAGTCAAAAGATTGATCAGATTTCTAAAATAGAGAAAGATTTTGTATTAGCTTAGGCAAATCATAGATACAAGAACCAATTACATAACAAATATAAAAGGTAACTTAAAAAATCAAACAGGAATTCTTTACTTTCCTGATAGCTAAGACAATATTAGCAACTTCATTATAATTTGATTTCACAGAAAAATTCTCTGTGGTACAATTTTTTTTTCTGATAGACCATAAACAGGATCTCTTCTCTCAGAGTTTATTCCTAACTCATCAATTTTTTATTAATACCTTAAGTCTACTTAGCAATGAGCTGCTGTTAAATGTTTGGGAATACAGCAGAAGTAATGAGTCATTTAATAGCTTATTTCAAGTATTTCCTTGCAAACACACTGAAATTTAAAGCTATTATTACAGCTATTATTCTCCTGGATAGTCTACCACTGGAAAAAGCAAAGCTACCAAGGGAATAAAAATGGTTATATCTATAAATTGCACAAAGATTTTAATAAATTTTGTATTGTATGATGATTTGAAACATCACATCTCAGCTGTAGGCATCAACACTTTATGTAAAAGTCCAGTAAAGTTTTATTCAGAGAAAGAGGAAAGCACTCTCATGATTTTTTTTCTAGACTGCCAGCTACAAGAGATCATTGACCTTTCAGATGATTGTAAGGCAAATCTTTTAAAATATTTCCAAAATTAGAACGAGAGGTGATTAGAAAATGTCACACATGCAACAGAACAAATAAATATTGGCATTTCTGAGAACTTTTCCTAAGAATGCTTTTTAGCCAGTGGGTGGATAGGTGGACAGACTAGGTTTTAGTCTTTTGTTCTGTTTTGTTTTTTTGGTTGTTTTTAAAGAAAAAAAAATGTTTTAAGAAAAGATCTGAAGAACAAAATGACAAGGGAATATCCCCAGATCAGTCAGAAGAACCACTACAGACATAAGGCAGTAAAACAGAGGAAAGATTAAAGTGGGAAAAGGACACAAATGAGGTGGTTAATTCTGTGAGGTGGACTGAATGAAGGTGAAGTAAAAAAAGAAACAATACAAGCAGGAGCTCCATTAAGCCTACATTAACACCCTTAAATTTGATGTGGAGAGTGAAGAAATATAAAGAGCAGATGGACATGATCCATCATTATAGACAAGGTAGATAAAGCTGGGGAAATGCTGGCAATGTTGTGTAACTGGAATCCAAAGGTAATCCAAATGCAGAGGAGAAGATGAAGGACAAAATTTGGAGGGACATCAACAAAGAGGGGTAAGTAAGAAGAAAAGGGACCCAATATGGAAACGTTGGTCAATAGGTAGGACATGAATCAGGAAAACTGACAGGAGTGTGATTTTAGGAGGAAAAGTTTTTGATGTTGTAAGCTGCAGCCCGTTCAAATGGTATGAAAATAGAGAAGAAACCTTGTGATCTAGCTAAGAAAAGGAATATTGATGAGGGCATTTCAATGGATGGGGGAGGGGAACGGCCACATGCTGGGTTATGTTAAGAAGAGACCAAATTCTATTACAACAGACACCTCTCAGCAAGTAGAGACCCAACTGAGATATGGATGTAGGATAGGGGAGTAATGGCTTTAATCTATATAACTAACAAATATGGAAATGCATTAGGATGGATAAAAATACTCCATTTAATATATATACCAAAATTTAATGTATGAAACCCAAGATCATCTTAATACCAGTTAACAAGGGGGTTACAGGTATATCTTTATTCAGGTACAGTTTAAACCTCTATTGTCCGGAACTCTTTGATTCAGCAACATCTTTTGTCCAGCATGATTTTAATTAGCTGGATGGCCACTTATCATGGGTGTGGACAACTTCCCGCAGTCCCATAAAATTTGTTTACATCCTGCAGTCCTGTCTCTGTGGGTACATTTACACAGCACAGTTTATTTGAAATAACTAATGTTATTAATAACTAATAACTGACATTATTTTGAAATAACAATGTGGGTGTCTACACAGCAATTCTGTTATTTCAAAATTCAAAATAACAGACAGCTTCTGTAAACCTCATTCCACCAGGAATAACACGTATTCCAAAATAGCTATTTTGAAATAGTTGTAGTGTGGACGTTCTACTGCTGCTATTTCAAAATAGCTCCTCCCCTTGGGCTCTAAATCAAGGTAGCCCATCCACATTAGGGAAGCCTGCCTCAGCTTATTTTGAAATAGCATATTTACACCACAGGGAAGCCTCAAAATTAATCTGTTTCGGAGTATTTCTTCTGGAGTAGCTTATTTCGAAATAAGTGTGCAGTGTAGATGTTCCCTCAGTATTCTGCACTGTTATTTAGCTCTATTTTACCCCAAATGTCTTTTAAGAGCCCAGTAAGCAGCAGAAGTGTTGGTAATGCTGCTAGACAATATTGACCTCCGATGGTCCAACAAATTCTCTGGTTCGGTACTGGTTAGGTCCCAAGGGTGCTAGACTAGAGAGTTTCGACCTATGCATACATTCTATTTCACCACATATTCTCACATTAGGTCTCAATTGAAAGGTGGTGACACAATGGCTATTAATATCGTACTGAAATGTAGTGAATATACACTAATAATATGTTCCTACAGTCTATTAGAGTACTAGTTACCAGCACAGATTTAAAAAAACACATATTTTTTATCTGCCAAGGCACGCTTATTTACTTATTTCTCCATTGCAATAATAATTATGCATTGTAAGCTAAAATAACAGATACTTATTTATATATGAAGTCATTTGATATATATATATATATGTGAAATCAGCAGGAAAAGTGCACTGGGGCTGAGGAGAGGAAAGAAGAAGCAGTCCATAGGAGGTTTCCTATCTATGAATAACACAATGGACTTTGGGGAGTATTTCTAGAAGGCATAGTGATGAACCAGGCATAATTTTCCTTGTTACTGAAGTGAAGCCTCCATTCTTTTTTGTCTCTTGCTGACAAATTCTCAGTTTCAGGTTCAATCTGAGGGTCAAGCTGATCTGCAAAGGTAAAAGAAGCCTGTTGGACATGAAGCCAAGGACTATATTTTTCATGTGTTTCTTTTCTCTTATATCAGGTCCTTAATCTGATCTGACTGACAGAGGAAATCAGGATTATGTTTGTAATTCCATGCATTTATTTTCCACAGAAAAATTTAAATCTCAGGACTCAACACAGGCTTATGGGATGAGATAACATCTGCTTATATTTAAAGCTTTTTATCTGAAAGGAATATATCCATATCTTTCTGAAATCCAGAAAATAATAAAAAATGTGGTATATCTTTAGGTGTTTCAAAATACCATCAACTGACAATTCTAACCTGTCTGTCAGGTAACCAACATTTTGATTTGCAATTTGAAAAAATAAAATATTTGTGCATACTCTGGTGGAAGATATGTTATTGTTTGACAGTGAAACACTCTTTACAAAATTGCACTTTAAAAACTGGACACTGGATTATTGTAGGAAAAATTTAATCCTATGATTTAATTATAGACATTTACAATATTATTAATAATAATAATGTAAACAACGGAGTGTTACAATATTTTATGTAATATGCTTAATGGATAGTGTGAGAATAAATGTTAAACAACTATAACTTCATCAGCCACCCTTCTCTGGTTAGCAGGGAGGAACAGTCTTCTAGGCCTGTAATAAAGATACATCAGGAAGACTGCTTGTGTCTACATCTTATTTTAACACAGAAAAAGACCAGAAGGATCCCATGTGATTCAGCAAGCACCCCTTTTACATAAACACTGGGAAGGAAGCACTGATGCCAGATGACAAAGAAAAACATCTTCTAGATAAGCAAATGTTACACAAACTGATGGTGATTAAGAACTGACACAGCAAAATGTATAGACCTGAATGGGAGCAAAGTCCTATAAAAGATGGGGTGTCTTACATAAATCTTTGGGTCTTGTCAAGATCAGAGCATTTGTCTGGACTGAGAGGAGCCCCCAATCTCCCCCTTGCATTTAACTCACCTGGCCAGTTAGTTAATGTGAGCAACAATCTGGTAACTTTAAGCAACAACAAGATGGGGTGTGTGTATGGGGGATATGTGTGAATATGCATAGAACAGAATAATGTTAGATTGTCAATAAATGTGATGTTTTGCCTAAAAAGATACTGTGAAATTCTTTCAAGTATAACAATAATTGAAACCTACAATTAAAGGAGACTTCATTGACTGTGAAAGGATTGTTCCCTTAAATGCTTGAAATTTATATTTTAATTTTATTGTCCTTATGTACCACATTACTCATTATACATCATTTTTATACTGCTGAACACTGGTTGGGAGATTCTGTTAGTGGCAACAAGTGAAGCTACAGTGCAAAGGCACCCAACAAAGCATATAATTTCAAACAGTAAACAGAGTTGACAAGATATTACAAAAGATTTTTGAAGGAATTTAGGAGGAGCAACAAAGTCATGCATATTCCTGGCTCTGCTATTGGCTTACTGAGGGACCTTGGGCAACTCACTTAATTTCTTTGGCCTCAGTTTTTGCATCTGTAAAAGAAAGAAAGGGAGTCCTTTTAAAAGGCCTTAGAAATCAGTGGGTGAGCAGTACTATATAAGAATTAAGTATTGTTATAATAAATGCAACAGTTTATTAGTATAAAATGTGATAAGTAGATTGTCACTAGTAATTACTCACTTGGCAATTTTCTGCTACTTTTGGCATTGCTGCATGTATTTTAAAGCTAGATCAGTCTGCTAAAGTGTACTGCCTTCTTTCTTGTTCATGTATTCCTGGGAGTAGAAAACTAGGCTGCCTTAGGATATGTTGACACTTAAATTTTTAAAAATGTGTGAATAATATGACTAAATTACAGTGTAGATGCTATACAAGCATTTGTTCTAGCAAATAAACTTTTGTTCCTTGTAATGTTCAGCTTTGTTAGATACTACTTGGAACAAATGTCTGTGCCTTTTAATGCTACAGTTTATAACTGATTTAATTTAATGTTTTTGACTAAAAATTCCACTGTAGCCATTGTATCAGACCAGGTCTGAACTAGGAAAAAGGTTCATCCCTTCACCTACAAATTGAGTATGCTCATTCAAACTTTGTTAAATGTGACCTACTAAAATAAAGGTAAAGGTGTTAAACTAAGTGTACACTGATAAGTGGGATTTTCAGTCAAGTTAAGTCAGCTTGATTGAGCTAAATTATTAAAGGCTGAAAGAGCACTGTATTTCTTAATTTAGACAAGGCTTAGATGTTATATGACATCCACCTTCCCGACAATGTACCTTCTGTGTGTGTAGCTGATGAAACTACAGTACATTTTTTATCTTCCTGAAAACAGCATCCTGGCCTCCATGAAGCTAGAAGCTCTCTACGTCAACATTCCACACAAAGATGTATTATAAGCTATCAGGAACATATCCCCAATGATGCCATGGCACACCTATGGTGTGTCTACACAGCAGGGTTTAACTTGAATGAAGCTTCACAAATTGAGCTTCGTCAATTGCGTAGCTTATTCCGAAATTGAGAGCATCTGTTACCCCAGAGTCTCAGTAACAAGTAGAATCTTTTGAATTAATTTAGAATTTAGGATAAGGATCTGATCGAAGATGTTAAGTGCTCTGGTTACCAGAAGGGAGATCCCCTGACACCGTATCTGTCACCGGTGATTTTTCCTCACAAGAAAACTCAGAGTCCAGATTAAAGTTAAACAACATGTATTGTAGAAATTTAGGATGACACTTGCATGAAACAAATCCAAAACAACAACCAACAATCCCAACCTCCACCCCAAAAACGGAAGAGAAAGAAGATAGAAAGATTCCCGTACAAATAAGGGTAGGTATATGTTACAAAATTCACACTGATGGTAAAAGCAGTGCTTGCAACCTCAACCCTTAGGCTATGGTTAGCCCTTGGGGAGAAACAGCAAGTGTTCCCTCGCTGGTTGGCTCGACCCCAGGCATTCGCCACAGGAACCAAAGCATCATGATGATGGTAAATGGTGGCACAGGTTACAGTCCTTACTGGGTCTTCACCACAGCAGTGTAATCCTGGTTGGAAGTGACAGGCTGAGGTGACTGGTGCAGAGAGACGTCTCTGGATCCTGACCCTTCGGCACAGGTGATGGATGATGCACAAGTCCCAAGGCCTGACAGGCGCTGTCCTCACAGACCATCGACAAAAGGCGCGCACTCTCACAGGGTGTGGCACTTTTATCTTTTCTTTGGCGGGAAACTGGCACGTGTGTTGGGTGCAAAGATTGAGTGTCGTGGGCACAGTTCTAGCGTGCTAGGTGCATAGTTCTAGCGTGCTGTGAGCACAGTTCTAGTGTGCCATGTGCAATTTTAGTAACAAGTGCAAACATTTAAGGCGGAAAAAGTCCAAAGTTCAACTGTCCACAAACTCCATTTTGTTTTCCAGTCACTGATGACAATCATCATTTTAAGTGTGCACCTTACCCAAATTCTGCACACAACAATTGCACTATAAATATTATGAACAGATCAACATTATAACATTAGAATCCCTCTAATACAGTTGTTGACAGGAATTTAATGTACTCAGAAATGCACTAAAATCAAAATGGAGACTGTGGTTGAAAGGACAATTCAAAATGGAGTTGTGGTGCATGATGGGATTTTAAAATGGAACCCAACAGACTGAGAGGCCTTTTGCCGCCAAAACCATCTTCTGCACACGGCAGGTGGCTGTGCACACCGCACCAGTTTGTCTGCACGCAGCACCATCCTTTGCACTCAGCACTCCAGCTGCCTTCCTGCCCAGGGATGCTTATAAACCCAGACCTCAGGGAATTTCGGGTTCTCCATTCTTCTTCTCCTTCTGGTTCGGACGGTTTGTTCGTGCATCATACCAGCAGCCTGGCGAAGGCCGAGACCTGCTTGGAACAGATCGCTATCTGCTGCTCACAGGGTGCTTCAGCCCACCACTGTGGCGAAAGCCCAGTGTAGTGGACTCTAGCTACCTGTGCCACCGAGCCATCCTCCAGCCTGCTCTAATTATTGTGGTGAAGACCCTTTAATTGCGGAACCGAGAACCACTCTCCCTGCCGCACTACTGTCACACTATCGACGGAATAACACCAAGGACTCCTCAGTGTTCCTCCCCCAAGGCTATCCCAAGCCAAAGGGTTGTAGGTCCTGAGCCTCGGCAGCAGCCAGTTATCATACCTCATAGATAGACTTAGTATAGTTTATGTCATCTGTTTATACTGTACTATCTCCTGTCATTTCAGAGTGTGAGGGGTTGGTTTTACAGTGTTGTGTTGTGTTCAGGGTTTATTCAAGTTTATTGGTTACCTGTTGTATTCAATACATTTTTACATCTTTTAAATTTGATATCAGAGTCTGTGTTTATTTCCATCTGAGAAATCCGCCGGTGATAGATACGGTGGGTTCCAGGCCGGACCACCTTCTGGGACAAAGGCATTATTTACCATCTAGTCAACAACCCCAGTCTAAATTATTCTAAATTAGTTTACCACTCCGCCTTTGCTGGTAACACAGTGGTTCCCAAACTTTTCGGCATCACACCCCCTTTTTGATTTTTGAGAAACACTCACGCCCCACCCCCCGAATAGCAGCAAAACTTGTTGAGAAAAAAAAAAAAAAGGAACTGACTGGGGCCAAAAAACAAAAATAGCAGCACAACTTGGAGGGGGGGGGTGGAATTGATGGGGGGGGGCTGGGTTGCCTCATGCCCCCCCTGGAATTTCTTCATGCCCCCCCAGAGGGGCATGGCCCCCAGTTTGGGAGCCCATGCTCTAACAGCATCTACACAGCACTTATTTCGAAACAGAGCACTTTTCTTCCAACTTCCCTTAATCCTCTTACAATGAGGGTTACAGGAGTTGGAGTAAGAAGTCCTCCAGCTTGACAGTATTTTGACATTATTTCATAGTAACTGCCTGATGTGTAGACACGGACTAAGTTATTTAAAAATAACGCTAGTTATTTCAAAATAATGTTTCTGTGTAGATGTACCCCCAGTGGCTGAGCTATGTGACTTTCTCTCATTGACTTTCTGATTAGAGTTACAGGACTTAAATTATTTCTTCTAGTCAGACTGGCTCTTGCAATATTATTAGTGGTTTTTTTTCTATACATTGACTGATGTTTCCTCCTTTTGTTTGCCCACAGAATAACTGTGAATGGCAGTCAATCAAAATGTGCTACTGTGCATTTAAATGAACCTTTTAAAAAATGTACAGGATTGAAATATTTAAAAGACCCTGGTACATTCATGAAGTGCAGCAGGGATTAATCTTTTTATCCTTTTGTTGTCAGCAGCCATAAAATCCATGCAATTAAAGTCTATAAAGACTTACATTTCTATGACATATGCTGAAAAATTGACCAAAAGATAAACCGTAACAGAAGAATATAGTCAAAACCTGGCAAATATAATCTCCTATTAAAATTTCAACCTAACATATAATTTAGAAATACCAAAATGGTTACATATTTATATATGAAAAAAATTATGAACAATCATTTATTTTTTGAAGAAACGGTTTTTAGTTTAACCATAATTTGAATTTGTTTAAATGAACAGTATAGGCATTCTGATGGCTGCTAATGATAGGAGGTATGTGTAGTAATGGTATCCTTGAAAGCAGTGACAGTAAGTAGTAATCAGTGGTCATAATGGATAGTCAATGGAACATAAGATACCAGGATAATGCTCTTCTGGATTATTCAATTCTTAACTATATAAGCAGTGGAATATCAAGTAGGAGTAGGGAGGTGATATTACCTGTATATGCAGCATGAGAAAGACCGTTACTAGAATACAATGTCCTGTTCCGGTTTCCACAATTCAAAAGCAACATTGAAAAAAATGGGAAGGGTTCAGAAGAGACTTATGAAAATGATTTGAAAAACCTTCCTGACAGTGAAAAACTCAAGAAACTCATTCTATATTTAACATAGGCCAAGTCTACACTTACCAGATCGATGTTGGTGCAATTGATACCGCAGTAGTCCATGTAATGGTTGTCGTGAAGGCCCACTATATTTACAACAGAGCACTCTCCAGCAATTCTGGTACTCCACTGGAATGAGAAGAGTATGGTAAGTTGATGAAAGAATGTATCCAGTTGGTGCAGCACAATATAGACACCTCAATAAGTTAACTTAAGCTATGTTGACTCCATAAGTCACATAGCTAGAGTAGCATAACTTAGGTTGACTTACCACAGTAGTGTAGACCGGGCCATAATCAAGACAAGGTTAAGAGGTGATTCAGTCAGTCTGAACGTACCCATAGAGGGGAAGATTTCTGATAGTAGAAGGTTCTTTAATGTAGCAGAGAAAGATATACTGAGATCTAATGGATAAATATAGACAAATGAAGAGCAGCAATAAAGTGAAAAATTTTAAGTGTGGATAATTAGCCTTTGAAACAATTTATTAAAAGATCCAACTTCAAGTATGATAGCTGGTGTGTAAGTCAAGATTTCACGTCTTTCTGTAAGACAACATCTGGTTTCAACCAGATGCCATGAGCTTGAAGAAGCAACTAGGAAAATTCCATGACTTATCTTGGAGAAGTTGGACTAGATCAGGGTTGGGCAAAATTTGGCCTGAGGGCCAGATCCAGCCCACCAAACCACCAGATCTGGCCAGTGGACCACCCTGCCGGGACCGTCAGGCACGCAGTTGCAGCAGTTTAAAGCGCAGTCCATGTGGCTTTCTTCTCTGCAGGCAAGGGAAGGCTTTGTGTGATCTCATCCCTAGCCCAATCAATTCTCAGTTACTATTGGCTGGAAACAACCAGCCAATAGAGGAACTGATCCCAACCAATCTCTTAGCTCCTATTAGCTGGAAGAACCAATTTCCCCCTCCCAGAGCTGACAGTCACATGGAAGGAGCAGCCTGTAGTTTCAAGTTGTGTGGGGCTGCAGCAGGCAGAGAGTCCAACCTTCCTTGGTGGTGCTGCAGGGCTGCTGGCCAGGAGACACTCAGGTAATCTCCTCCAAACCAGAGCCTGCCTCTAGCACCCCTATCCCTCCTGAACCTTAACTCCCTCCATCAGGCCACCATCCAAACCCTCTACACCCCCTTGCCCCAGATCACAACTGCTTCCCAGATCTGGTGCCCTCCCCTTCACCCTCCCTCCGGCCAGAATCCTCTCCTGTACCCAAACACCCTCCCAGATCCTGCACCACATTCCCCTGACCCAGGTCCCAAGCACTCCTTCACCAAAACTCCCTCTCAGACCTCACACCACCGCCTGCACCCCCGTCCCTTACCCCGTGTGCCCTTCTGCACCCAACCTCTATCCTAGACCCCACACCTCCTCCACAAAACGTTTGGCCCTGGACTAAAAGATCATAATGATCTGGCCTTCAAAAATTAGGAATCCATACAGGATAAAATTTGCCCTTCAATGGTGCTCATGCCTTCCTGGGGCATCATTCATGTCACATATCTGTCAAGTTTTGAGGTTGTTAACTGAGGTGCTGTATTAAATCTGTGTTGTCCCTCTGCAGTACAGTGAATTTCACCACAGACAAGACACCAGAGTGTTTCTGTTTTTGTCATGATTGGTCCCAGTTTATCCTTTATTTCTTTTCTCATGTCTTTCCCTTTTAATTTTGCTTTACTCAGTTCTAAAAACTGAATTGCATGGTTAGCTTCCAATATTTAAAACACATCAAATATATTTCCTTTCACCAACAATAAAAACAAGCAACAAAACAAACAGAAGATGCAATAATATAGGACAAATCCTGCATTGTGCTGAATTATTCCTTAGTCATAGAAAAATATCCCTGATAGCAGGAGAACTACAGAAGAGTCAGCCTTACCTCAGTCCCCGGAAAAATCATGGAGGTGATCCTCAAGGAATCCATTTTGAAGCACTTGGAAGAGAGGAAAGTGATCAGGAATAGTCAACATGGATTTATGAAGGGCAAGTCATGCCTGACCAATCTGATTAGCTTCTATGATGAGATTAACTGGCTCTGTGGATATGGGAAAATCAGTGGATGTGATATACCTTGACTTTAGCAATGCTTTTGATACGGTCTCCCACAATATTCTTGCCAGCAAGTTAAGGGAGTATGGATTGGATAAATGTACTGTAAGATGGATCGAAAGCTGGCTAGACTGTCGGGCCCAACGGGTAGTGATCAACGGCTCGGTGTCAGGATGCCGGTCGGTTTCTAGCGGAGTGCTCCAAGGATCGGTTCTAGGACCGGTTTTGTTCAACATCTTTATTAATGCCAACTGACAGATGGCAGAACAAGGAGCAATGGTCTCAAGTTACAGTGGGGGAGGTCTAGGTTGGATATTAGGAAAAACTGTTTCACTAGGAGGGTGATGAAGTACTGGAATGGGTTACCAGGGGAGGGGTGTGTGTGGAATCTCCATCCCTAAAGGTTTTTAAGTCTTGGCCTAACAAAGCCCTTTCTGGGTTGATTTAGTTGGGATTGGTCCTGCCTTGGGCAGGGGGCTGGACTTGATGACCTCCTGAGGTCTCTTCCAGATCTATGATTCTATGATTCTATGAAGAGACAGATTCTAATGGGAGCTTTGCATTGAATCAGTATTAGAGAACTTAGCCCATAAAGAAGTAAGAACGTTCACATGTAAGAATATCCACAACTGAAGACAGAGAACATTCCAGAATGTTTTCAGGCTCATATCAGTCTTTGGTCTCACAAAACAATATTAATGAAATCTGCATCCATCCAAGTTAATACATGTAGGAGTTTTGCCATTGATGCATGGGACCTGGATTTCACTCCATGATGTTTTCTTTTACAGTCCTATTAAATGTTTGTTGTCATACTCCATCAGATTGAAGAATTGTTAATGTTTGAGATCCAGTGAGTGGTAACATATTCCAAATTTTAAAACCTATACTCCATGCATGCATATATATAGGGGAATGTTTTATTTCCAGAAAGATGAAGAATTTTTGAAAGGAAGACATATTCACAGAATTCTGTAAAGGAGAGGAAAGAAAACAAGTTCTATCAGAAAATAAAATACTGAAAAAGGGCAGCTACTTTTTCTGATTCTTCTTCCTTTCTGAGCTTCCCTTTGCATTACTTTAATTTTTGTGCTAGAATATGTAAATTTGATTACTTAGAAGCTAAAGTTCAATACAATATATTATTTTTATCTTAAGCCAGTGAAACTTACCGCTTTTTTTTTTATAAATGTGGTATTTGATGGATTTCAATTTTAAAAGGAAGCATCACCTTTTTCCATATTTTATTATGGTTGTAATAAGCTGGTATTTCCTTGCTGCATTTAAGAGTATTTGTCACAAACCATGCTTCATCTCAGCAACAAATGTGATGAAGGAGTTAGTAAGGCTGTATATGATTGTGGAAAATAATGAACTCATGGAAGAAATAACTTTCTTAATCATGTGCAGTGTTTCTTTTTGTAATGCAGGTGGTTCAGAAGCTGTTAGTAAATTTTCTTATACTGTAGGGGCATGTCTAAACTACATTCCTCTTCCAAAAAAGAACCCATACTCCTGAAAAAATGAGGTGTACGGGTTTTTTCAAAAAAGGGTTTTTTTTTTTCAAAAGAACCCCGTGTAGACTGCGGTTTCTTTTTTGAAAAACCTTTTTTCGAAAAAGCACATTCACACGATTATGGAAATGAAGCATGAGATTTGTAAATCTGCGCTTCATTTGCATTTTCAATCGGGCTCATTTACATTCCTCTTTCAGAAGAGGAATGTAGTTTAGACATACCCTAGGTAGAGTGCAAATGTAAATTTCTTATTGCAAACTAGTATCTTAAAGACCTACAGATGAGTCCTGGGAAACTCACCATTTCCAAAGGAAGAATTCCTTCTGTCACAATTTTGAGCTTATCTGCACTCTGTATTCTTCTTATCCTTTCTTATTTCAAAAACGAGTAATCATGTGGCACCTGATAAACTAACAAAAATATATAGTATCACAAGCTTTCCTGGGTAAAACCCACGTCATCATATTACTGGCATAAAGCAGTGCAACTCACTTTGCTGTTTGTTTTATTTCTCTTCACTTTCTGTTGTAGCTAGACATCTTTAACAACTGAAGTGAGAAAGGCCTCACTTAGGCTACGTCTTAGACTATAAGGCTCTTACACACTTAGGCTACGTCTAGACTATAAGCCTCTTTCGAAAGAGCTTCTTTCAAAAGAGAGTGTCTAGACAGCAACCAGTATTTTTGAAAAAGAGAGCTGCATTTTCGAAAGAGAGCACCAAGGCAGTCTGGATGCTCTCTTTCGAAAAAGCACTGTTTGCGTTCAATAACACCTTTTTTCGAAAGAGCACTTTCGAAAAAAGGAGTTATTCCTTGTACAGTGAGGTTTTCCGCGGTCAAAAAAACTGCCGCGTTCTTTCGATTTAATTTTGAAAGAATGCGGCAGCAGTCTAGAGACAGGTGAAGTTTTTTCACAAAAAAGGCTACTTTTTTCGAAAAAACCCTGTGGTCTAGATACACCCTTACACACTTTGGAAGCTAAGTATGCTTTAAATCAGATGGGAAAAGGTATTGCTTTAATGTAATGTTTCTCAAAGTGGTCTGCATACCTACTCTGAGAAAGCTGCTACTAGGCCTCTCTGGTTTGTTTACTTACCATCTCCGCAGCCACGGAGCCTCAAGGCTCCCATTGGCTCCGGTTCACTGTTTGCAGCCAAGGGGAGCCATGGGAATCATCGTAACCCAGGCCATTGCTTCCTATGGCTCCCCTTGGCTGCAAACGGCAAACTGGAGCCAATGGGAGCCATGAAGCTCCATGGCTGCAGGGCCATTAAAAACACAAACCGGAGCGGCCCAGTAGCAGCTTTCTCAGAGTGGGTTTGCAGACCACTTTGAGAAACACTGCTTTAATGTTTCATCAATTAATAAACTCAGAACATTCCAAATACCTTTAATGGAATAAATAGCTAGTCATCCAACATCAAGTACATGCTGGCTTCCTTTATGAAGCATAAGTACACAGCTATTATATGGAACAGGGAAATGGAAAACAGGATTTTCATTTCATGTTTGCACTTATACCTACACCACAAATTCAGCTATAGGAATAATGGTCTTATTAATAAATGTGGGATATAAGTTAATATACACTACTCAATTACTCTGACCACACAAGGAGGGCTCCCACACAAGGAGGAAACAGAGACAGCTCTTACTCAGTAGCAATATCCGTTCTCCTTTTGAACTCCAGTTTTAACAAGATACAAACAGACCTTGCTGGCAATTCTCTAAAAGGCAAAGTAGAAAAAGAAACAGATTTTCCAACTGTCTTTTGATGACAGCATATGGCACTGTTAATTGTTAGTATAGTTCCACTCTCTCTGCTAAAAAAAGAGAAGTAGCATCCATCTTTGACCTGCCTGCATTTCTGCTTAAGGCAAGCTATGCCCTTCCACAGTGATACAGGAATAGGAATTCAGCTGCTCATTTCCATGGGTAGGTTCTCTTCTTGTCCGGTTTCTTTCCTTGACAGACTTGCTAGCACACTTTTTTCTCATCTAGACACCTGGCAAGTTTTCCAACTGGTTTCTCTTCTCTTTTCTCATTTTCCTCTCATATTTATTTTTCCTTCCTTTGTTTTTGTCCCTTAGCTCCTTTGCTCCTTCCTTACTCTGCCCTCATTGCTTCCTTTCCCATTTCTGTTTTTTGATCTATTTCTATTCCTCCTTTCCCCCCCTTTTGCCATTGCAGACTGCCATTAGTTCTAATTTTCCCCTTTCCCTCATCTCCTCCATGTTTCCATATCTCTGTTCCTTCAGTCTCCTCCTCCAGTTCTCCTTCCCAGAATCCTGGCATACATCTCTGCCCCCACTAAGAGTATAGTTTACAGACTATACTGAAGACATGCCTAGACCGCTTGGATAGGCAATCCCTTTGATTGGGATTCTGCTTTGTATCCAGATCATTGGCAAAATGGGGAGATGAGTGCATGTTGTAGGAGTTTATTGCCTGACAATCTTGCAATAGATGGGTTTCTTCCTCTTCTGCCTTTGTGGTTCAGGCAGACAAGATAATTGATCTTTGTTAATGAAAGCAAAAAAATAAAAAATAAAAAATGCAGGCCCAGAATTTCAAGTGTCAGTAGCCCCGATGATGGGAAAAGGAAATAAAATCACACAATGAAAAATAGGGCCAGATAAGTGATATCACAGTGATCAAACGAAACTTTAGACAACTAGAAAATGCATCATCAGCACATTTAGTCACTGCTGATGCCACCTGAATTTGTCAGTCTCAAAGGTATATGTATTTAAAGAAGAAATAAATAACATTGGCAGATGAACTTTTGATACGGACTGGCCTAGCAGTTAGACAAGGGTATCAAGAATCGTGCAACAAATGCACTATGCTGACTCAGTATTTGGTAGGTTGGTTTGAACTTTTTAAGTCGGAGTCAAAAGCCAGATTAAACCTCAACAATTTTTTATTTTAAAAAATCCGATCAAATTCTTAAATTTGCAAATCAAAATTGAAAGAGAAAACAAACAAACCCTGAAAACTGAAAGAGAACCACATGAGCAGATGCTAGTCACATCACTTAACTCACCTCTGGAAGGCAGTCATATGCTACAGTGATGGGTGTGGTAAAAAGACTTTGAACAAAACAAATGAATATTGAAAAATAAACATGTATTGCCCTGCCCCAAGCCCTTTCCTCCCCTCCCAGCCCATGGCTGCAGCACTGGAGGGGAGAAGGGAACAAGCCCCTGGCAGCTGGGGAGGTGGCCTGAGGGGAGGGAGAGAATTCCTCTGAGAATGTTAACATTTTGGCAGTAAATAAACTGCTTTTTGATGAAAACTGAAAATTTTAATTGAATTGTTAAATTGCCTCACCTGTCCTTTCTCCTCTATGGTCCAGGCTTTCTGTGTCGTTTCCCATGATGCAATATTATCTCTCCTCTTATCAAGCCATTGCAATGCATCAAGGGAAAGGGTAACGAATCCTGCCATAGAGAGGAACTGGATTGAAGGCTGTGTCTGCATTGCTGAGACTACAACAACATAGGTATGTTAGCCTAGCCCTGTAGTGTAGACAGCCTATATGGGCACAAGATTTGTTTGGTCATTGTTGAACACAGCATCCTCCAATGTGGTTAGCTGTGTTGACAGAAGCCATCTTCTATCAGTATAGATTGCTCACTGTGGGTTTTGCATAGAAACATTAGTCAAGAATGTTGATTTTTTTTGCTCCCCTGACTAATGTAGCTATACCAATTTAACTTCTCGGTGTAGATGTGGGCTTCTATGAGACAGCACATCAGCATTTCGAAACTTGAACAGCTTCAAGATTTGGGAATTTTTTTAACTAAAAATCATAATTTTCAATGTAAAGCTGACACTTTTTCACACACAAAAATTTATTACTTAAAACTCCAGCTTTCTGTTGAAAATGGTTAAATATTTTTTCTTAACATGAATAGTAAAGGGCTGAAGTCTTTTATTTATTGAAAAGGCAGGGCACAGACAGAGACAGGGCAGGCTTCCGTGTAATTCCATGCTAACTTTGACCAGTAAGGAGCATCCCTATGAGTAATAAAGTTGTTTTTCTTTTCCTGAAAAAAAAAATCTTCAGCATCTTCTGTTGAGACTGTCAGTAAGAGAAACAATTAGTGTGATTTTTTTTTTAATAACTCAGCCATTACACACACACACACACACACACACACATTCTTATACAGGAGTGAGGGGGCAGGGAATTGGACTGAAGCTGAACAGTCAGCGGATGGCTTTCTAATTGTGATTCTGACCAAAGCCTGATTTGAGCTAACAATCTGGAGATGTAAGGCTCTGTATCACTGTCAATACCTTGGGCTAAATAGCTCTCATCCAGAAGCACATTTAATAGTTAATGAACAAGGGCATCAACTCCATACATTTTCTTTACTGATATGCTGAAATTATTATTTAGATCTCATCACATAGAAAAAGATGCATTGTTTCATGTGACTGTTACCCTACCTAATCATATAAGGTTTGGCAGTATATTAGGTTAAAAAATCTCTTTCCTATAGTGGGTAAAATGAAAACTGTATTTGGAAATCCCAACTAGCAGTTTGCAAATGTGCAATTTAAATTCTGTTTCTTCTCTAATTATGGAACACTTAAGTTAAATGGTCTTAATAGACATATAATGATAGCTTTATAAACCTACAGTTACTTATAATCCAAAGCAATTTATAGTTCCCTTTAAAAAGCAGCCATTAAATGCCTATTATGATCTTTATGTAATTTAGCAGCCATTAAATGAATGCTTAATAAACCTAAATAGCAATTATTCCCAAAGACTACTCTTAACCATACAAAGTAACTCAGCTGTTAATGTGAATTGACTATTTCAGATTAAATGGTAAAACTCATACTTAAAGTCCATCAAACTGAATGCTAATAAAAATATCATGCATATTTTTAATTAAAACGTTGGGAGGTTTTAATAGGAAGAGTTGTTCAATTCAGTTTTTAGTACTTTGTTTTGTTAATTGCAACCAAATCAAGCTGGAGATCTGATCAGTCAGAAAGCCAGCTGAATAAATCTGATAAGTTTCCATATGTTTCCTTTAAAATACTACTTCTCTGTCAAGCATAGTGTTTATGAATTTAGCCATCTAACTACAGTTGTTGCCAGGCAACTGTAGTGTCCCAGGTTCCTCAGAGCTTCCTGGATTAAAGTTGGGAGACCAACGAGCAATTATCAACTTTATTCAGCCTGTCTACCTTGCAAGGACATTTATAGCACTGTCTCCTAATGCCTGATTATATTCTTTCTTTGGTGTAAATTAGGAACAATAAATACTCCACCAAAGAGAGTGGAGTTAAACCAGTGTAAAACCAATGCAAGGCTCCCAATTCCTGCTTTACATACTTTGAGCCCCAAGAAAATGAAGAACAAATTCATGGAGCTGCCTCTTCATTGTTTGCTGCAAAGCTACTGAAGAATGTAATTGGTGATCTTCCCAGAGCATACCAACAGCAAGGACAGTCCAAAAGAAAGCAAAAGATAACTACAACTGGTTGAAAAGATTGGCAGTTTTCCATGGGGGGGGGGGGGAGAAAGATTCATGTAAAAATGTTTACCATTGTAAAGTATCAAAACAATTTTTTTCAACTTTGTAATTTTGTTTTGTAAATGTTAAAAAAAAGTTCATTTTAACATGGACAAAATATTGTGTTTCAACTTTAGAGTTTCATTTCAACTTTTATAATATACTAGTTTTAATCTTTCTCTCAATATATATATAAAAGTTTTTCCTGATGGGCAACAGAATGATGTCATCACACTCTCACGCTCTCTGGCTGTGAAAGCGAAATCAGCCAGATAGAGAGAGGTTGGCAAGCATAGTGAGCATGGGGTGCAACCCGCTAATTACTTTTAACATATGTATGTTATATTTAGAGTTGTATATCATAAGGTTTCATTATTATTGAAAAGAAGTATTGTGATGTTTCCAAATCTATCTCTCTTTGTATACATGAACATATATAAAATTTCTGCTCTATGAAAAATCTTGATGTTTAATATTTCATTCTGATTTGGAATTAAAACAAAGTATTAGAATTTCCTGGTAGATGGAAATTCTTGTTTTATGATCAACTCTACCCAGAAAATCCCCAGCAATGTTTTATAACAGTCATTGTGGTAAAATCTGAAAGCCACAAATTCAATGTTTTCTATTACCAACCAAATTTGGCCAGATTGTCCATTATATAGGAAATACGTTAGCTCGGATATGGTAGATTCATCATTTTAAACCAAATGTTTCTGCTTGAGGTTTTATGCCAATTCTTCTGACTTCATTCTTGCATACTAGTTTATATGAAACAAAAGCAAATAAGTGAATGACATACTTTAACAGAAATGAGACCATCAGGTTGTTATATTTATCATAATATTCTTCATCAAGACAGTTTTCTGCCATAAGGATTGCTAAATTTTCTTGCCTAATTATCAAACCAAAACACTATGTACCAGATTCAGGTTTGAATTTACTGGCACTGCACTAAGGATGGATCAGATCCCATAAATTTTAAGGTTTAACGGATATGGCAAATATTACAGTTTTGCTTAGGAAAGATGACAAAAAAGTGAAGCAAAGAGTAAGCAGAGTGAAAACAAATCCAGAAACACTGAAAAATAAAAATAAACAGGAAATGTGGGAAATATAGAAAAAAATAATAAAAATAAATATGCATGTTACTGAGTCATTGAGGGTTAAGCAACTAGCAGACTAAATGACACAAATACAACCTTTAAAGATACATTAGAAAAGTATATAAATGGTCAACAAAGCTATGTTAGATAGACTAGATACTGATTATATTTGCAGCTTTTATTTAAATCTTGTTAGAAATTAACAATATAACCAGGTTAGCTTGTAGATGCTAAACTTTGGTTGCTGTCTATTACAATATTTTATGAATTGAGTGATCAAAAGGGAATATTAACATTTGGATGAAATGTAGTGTAATAATATAATTATCTTTATTTTCCTTTGAAGTTTGTAATAAACTACCTATGAACTGCTTGAATGAATTACCTTATGCTAATCAATTCAGCTACTTAAATGTATAGGCGTAGGAAATGGAACTGACTTCAAAGCCACAACATATATTACATATTCTTCATCCAGTGAATTATTGTTGTGTTGACTACAGTCAAGAGGCTATCACAGCCTTAAAGATACCCATAAAAGAACTCTGGGGCTCTACCCTCTTTTCTCAGATCTATTTAAACTTGATGGTGAGTCACAAGACTGAGATCTCCAGCTCAGTCTGAATTACTTATGAGAAGTAGCAGAAAGAATTTGAAAAAACAAACAAACAAATGAACAAACCAATCAACCAACCAACCAACAAACAAACCCAAAACAGGAACTACTTATTGAATTATAGCCTCTGACATTGATTCTGGAAGAACTTCCTACAAATCAGCAGCTCATCATCTCTGCTATGAAATTGACCTAAGAACATTAGTCACATCTGTACGTATATTTAACCACAATAACTCCTTCTTTTAATTGGTAGAAATGTATACACAGTGAATAAGATTTGAAATAATCGTCACTATATTTGACATGGCTGACTGTGGAGTCCAGAATTGGGTTGCTTTAAGGAACTGTATTTTTGGATTTTGGGTAACCAGAAAGGAACGGAAGAAACTGTTTTGCTGCTGGCTTGGTGAATCTAATTATTAGAATAGCCACTAGTTTGGAGGACGGTCTGATCCATTCTTTGCCCCAATTAAGCAATCTCACTGTGGACCCTCCTGCAACCATAGTCACAACAGAACGTCATATGGGATATCTATCTATAGGGTACCTGTTGTGCTAGCTTAGCTTCCAACTTTACTAAAAACTGTCATAGGACAGTAAAGAGCTATAGAAATCACACTAAAAAACTACAGAATTGAACAAAAACCTTTCTATATGTCTTTTCAGTCATTTAATTCTACAGAAGAAATATTCTCAATTAAAGTCTATAGGATGATTTTAAAAAATAAAGATTTTTTTTTATTAAATTCTATAGGATTTTCCTATAAGGAAAGGGGGGGAAATATATTCCTAAAATAAAGCAAAACATCTCTTTGGACAAAAAGTGTGTGTTTTTCTTTCCTTTTATAAAGACTAGCTGTTTTTGTTCTTTTTGGTAAGGATAGGGCCAACTTTTGTAGCCAAAATTAACTTTACAATGCTAGGAACTGACAGAATTTTTATCCCTCTGCATGACCGAGATCTATGAAAATATTTTAAAGCTAAACCAGGAAGAAATATTATTTTTTGTGGTTCCTTTTTCAGAGTGCTTATGGCAGCAAAACACAAATGAGAAAGTCTGAAAAGGAGAGACTGCAAACTTTTTGGCAAGAATTTTTTTCCCAGAATTTTGTTAAACTGTAAAAAGCATGGTGACTTTAAACAGGAAAAACGTGTTTAAAAAGTGGCTAGTGAAAAGATCTGATTGGGAATTTTTGGGTGAAACATTTTCCCTCATTCCATTCATAGGAAAGAATTGTTTTTGAAAAGAAAAATCAGTTAAAAAATGTGTTGTCCTATTTCATCATTTTTAAAGGTAAAAATTCCAGTTTCCCAATTCAAAACAACATTTTTCTTTGGAATATGAGGCGCTTACAGTAAAAAAAATAGTAATATGAAATGAAACAAAACATTTTCCAGTTATTTTGTCAAAGCAATCTGACTGATCTGAATCGATCATTGTTGCAGCCTTGCAAAAATTTGAGATTTCATTTTTTTGTCCTGATTAGAGATTAGAAATTTCGAATATGTCCAGTTTCTTACCAGAGACATAGACTAAGAGTATAAAATGTGGAATAGGGGAATCATGAAACCACCTCTTCCCCACCCCAGCCCCGCACTATGCTGAAGGCAACAAGAATTCTGGGAAGACAAAAACTTGAACTGAGAAGACCAGTCCCAGGCTGAGAAGGAAAGTCATTCTGTGTATTAAAGAATGGTGACTTCCTTGCAACATCCAGTGAAGAGAGAAAAGCTCTTTGTTTTAATTCTTGCTTAGCTTACCATTTTAAGGTTTAGAATGTGTTTACTTTTTATTTTCTAATAGGAACATTTATAATCACTTAAAATCTGTCTATAGGTAATATACTTATTTTCATATTTTCATATTTTCTCCTTACTAGTGAGTTTGTCTAAAGTTCTTGGAAGGTTTGTTGTTGTTTCCTTATGTGTTGTTCATGAGTGACTAGAACAATGTTTCTTAAACTTTTTAAGACCGAGGAACACCAAACAATATTTTTTTTTTCTGAGGAACAGCAAGGATTTTTTTGTCGGGGGGAAAGTAATTGAGCAAAAAAAAAGGCACCTGCCCCTTTAAGGGCAGCCATTTTGAACTCTGTTGTTCTCCGCAGCACACCTCTGACTGTCTTGTAGCACACCAGTGTTCCCTGGAACACAGTTTAAGAAACACTGGACTAGAAGGTCATTGATGTTACTCAATTGGGTGTGTCCCGGTCTGTGAATGGCTGTTTAAGTGCAATCCCTTTCAGAGGCTGGTAGGTTAACATTAGCATCAGTATGAGAGACAACCCAGGCAGGTGGGTTTGGAGGACTCAGCAGTCCCATTGTCCAGGCTGAATCCTGGGGATCTCATCACAGCATTAAATTGTATTTACATTGATAATAAGTGGGGTTTTCATTCAAGCAAAGCTATATCCCCTTTGAGCGAATGTGTTTGAGATTGTCTAGACAAAACCAGTGAGAATTTGGATTTGGGGGGTGTAGAAGAAAAAGATGGAAGAATTAAAAATGGCATTGTAAACCAGCATACAGACATGGTGGTCAAGTGGCCATGGGAAGGAGGGAGTGGAAAATGTTTATATGGTAATATGGGATGATCTACTCTAAAAAGACCCAGTTGGAGATATTCAGGTGCAGATGTCAGAGATATAACTAGCAATGAGAGATTGGACAGAGAGGGAGAAATCAGGCATAGAGTAGTGATCATTTGAGGAGCTTGATGCAGACAGAGGCAGAAAATTCTTTAAATTGAAGCACAGAGAATAGAGAAGAAAAAAGTTGCTACTTGATACTGTCAATTATGCTTTTGAAGAAACTGCCAAGAAGAATCAGAACAGTAGGTTGGGGAGAAGCAGAACAGTAGGTTGGAAAAAACTAAATTGCAAAGGAGTTCAGAGATGAAAGAGGAGAAAAGTCAGAAGACATTCGAAATGCAAGAGGCAATAAAAAAAATGGAGGGAAGACAGAACAGACTTAAAATAAAATTAGTGTAGTAATGATACATTGGCCAAAGGCAGTCAGCAGTGTGGTGGCAAGAGGTTAAAGCATTTCCATATCAAAAAAAGATAAATAAATTGTCAGTGTAACTTGAAAGACACTCTTTTGTAGAGGGATCCCTCTCCTGACGTGTTGCTACTCTGCTGGAAATCCTCTCAAAGTTACAGAAGTCTGAGAGATGCTCCAGCTTATGAAAGGGCCTCTGTGTACATAGATCTGACACAAGTTCCCAGAAGTACAAAGATGGTTTAATGCTTCTTCTCTTGCCCCAGACCACATCTTGTACCCAGCATATAGCACTGGACTCCAGAATTTGACCCTGGCTGCTGCTGGTGCTACCTGGCAGAAGGGTTACAAATGGTTTGAGTCCTTCCCGGAGGAAAGCACCCAAAAAGTAGTGATGACCTCTAGATCTCTTCCTTGTGGAATCTCTGAAGGATCAATTCTCTTTCTGGTCCTTTTCAACATTTACATGCAATTAATAGGTGAAATACTGTGAAATGCTGTGATAGCATGGAGTAAAGTGCCATCTAAATACAGATGACTCAAAGCTCTACCCATCCTTCAACACATTCAGTCACACAACCAAGATGGCCTATGCTTGAACTAAATCAACACATGGATGAAGAACAGATGTTTAAAACTGAATTTAAGCAAGAGAGATGATACTATTGGGCAGAGACAAGGGTGTCCTTACAGATTTTGTAATCTCCTCCCTCTCCCATGCAGCTTCCACCATGGGATCGGGGCTTGCCTCCCTCTTGCCCCTGGGGCTTGGGGCTTCTCTCCTACTGCTACATTGTTTCCATCTGCTCCTTACTCAACAGCTTCTGCTGAGGCTCAGGAGCTTCTCTGGAGCTGGACTGGAACTGCAGAGCCTGGGAGCTCATCTCTGTCCTCAGTCTGGCATCAGGGACCCTCACTAGCTCCCAGATGCTGCTGGCCAAGAGGCACATGTGGATGAGGAGGAGGAAGGGAGCAGGGAGAAGCTCTGACATGAACAGGAGCGGGCATCTGAGAGGAGGAGCCAGAGAGAAACCATCAGAGGTGGTCAGAGCTCACGTCAGGCATACTAGCACTCATGGCTGCATAGAGTCAACCAAAAATTTGTTGCCCCAAATTTTCGGGTGCTCTAAGCACCTACATATTTCGCATAGGCCGAGGGAAAGTTCTGGACAGAGGAAAGCATTTTGAAGAGTTTGCATCCACAGAGAAGTTTTTTTCTGGTGTAAAGTATTCACCCCAGCTGGTCCACTAAGTCCGTGGTTTAGGAGTGGTCTTCTGTTCCTCACCAACACTAAACTTTTGAAAGGCAATGTCCCAGCCAGAATATTGCTTTCTATTATTGCTGATTAGCCAGGATACTCCAGATAATTACCTTGCCTGAGTCATTCACACCTTCTTATTAGGGGTACTGTTTAAACAGAGTACAGTTCCACCATAATGTAATTTCAAACTGCTTCAAAAGTATCAAGGAATGAACACTGCAGATTGTATGTGCATACAAGAATTTAAGGGAGAGAAGTTAGAAAGCAAACGTTAATTGAAGAGATAACACTCATGTACAAAAACCTGATAGATGATTTAATCTTTGATGAAACCAACAACATACTGTAGAAATGTAGCACTGGTTTTGTTCAGATAGGTACACGTTTATTGGTACTTTATGGAATTTAACTTTTTCTAATGACAATATGTCCAAGTGCTGAACTGCAGATAAATACTCAGACACTATTATAAGCATTTGTTCTTTGGAAATATTTGTAAGTCTTCAGTATTATGGCAAGCTGATCCTAGTATTTCAAAATTTAAAGGAAGCATAGATACCTATCCTTGCCTCTTCTGCTTTGCTACAGGCCCACAACCCTAATATTTCCTCTGCTGTCTGTAGAAGTATGTGCACAAATTATGGAGAAACTAGATGAAGTAATAATTTCTCTAAGTCAGACTGGACTTTGTTTTATTTGGACAAAAATGGTATCTTCGATCAGTCAATATCAAGACTGGCAAGATGATCTGAATGGTGACTTATTGGTCCTGTAAATGATGTTCTGCATAGAACTGAAAAATGTTTTACCTGTAAAACTTGGAAAACTGGATGATAAAACTTAAAGTCTTAAAATCAGTCAATCTTTACAAGTCCCCCAAACTATGCTTCTGACAGTTTTATTATACTTTCTGTACAATGTTTAAACTGATCCATGGAAACTAAAGAAAAAACAAGAACCAAGTATTCATAATCATGCTCTGTTTGAGGTTGGAATCCTGTCTCTTGTCCTTTTCATTACATTTCCAAATAAAATATCTGCGGTCAGCTGTTAATTGATGTTTACTTCAAAAGGAAATGACTAAGATAACCATTAACATCCTAATGCAAGACTCCATTTTAAACCTGTTGTCTTGATTTTTGCACAAGCTAGCTAAACATGGCTTGGATTAAGAAAATATCTGAAAAGCAAGATCTGAAGATGTAGATAGGTTAGACTGTTAATACTGATTTTATGTAATGCACAGAAACACTTCCACCTTCGGAATTATTATATAATTATATAAATCAAGTTGTGACTGGCCCCAAAACAGACATGCACAAGAGAATTCACAAAGAGCCACTCCCACTCTGTTAGGCTTCTGCACAAAGGCCAGCTACTCAATGGATAAAAACAATTGTTCCCTTCTAGCCCTTCCCTAGGCCTCTGCAGGCCTAAGTAATTGAAAAAGTTACAGTGAGGCACAGTCCAGTACTTTCCACCAACCAGCAGTGACTGTAGAGTGCAGAATAGCCCAAGCCCAAACCCACAATCATCCTTGGGTTATGAAGCTGATGTGCTCATGTGTGTTGCTCAGGATGACCTCAGACTGAGTAAGACCGAATTCCTTTTTGGGATAATGTTTGCAGTGTTGCTGATCCAATTAATCTGAATTTACCAAGATGACAATCCAGACTTCAATGCTCTCTATGCTATTCATGTGTAGCTTCCACAGTGAAGTCTTTATGTAGTTGGATTACGTAGACATGAAAGAAGAGCATTTTTTCATGGAGAGATTATATGGCTGTATATATTAATACATTTTTACGGAGAAGTGGATGTCAGTAGGACACAGAGCCCTTTGATGTTCATGTTAGTTTCAGTTTACCACCTAGTAACCAACAGATGGCTGTTTTGCAGCTTGCATGAAATGATTTTAGTGGCCTCTTACCTAAAAGATGGCTCAAACTCAAAAACATTTCAGATGCAATTGGAGCCTCTCTGGATAACCTCAGCAGAGAAAAACTGAGAATTAATAGGTTCAGTTCCACAAGGCACTAAGCTGTGATCTGGCTATGTAACATGGCTGCAATTGGGTTAAATACTATCTGGTTTCATGACTCCCCTGATTTTGTGCTGTAAGTTCTCAATCTGTTTTATTCTGAGTACAGAAGGAATGCATTTCAGTCCTCAATAGGTTTAGAATATCCTCTCAAACAGATGAATAATGACCCTTAGCCAGTTAAAATGCAAATTAGGCTGAAAAGTTTTGCCTGCTTAGGATTGGCCAAAAGTAGTCCCTAATCATTATGTTGAGGAAAATACAATATCAGACTTTCAAGGGTGTGGAAGAGTAATAAAGATGTTGACTCAAGATGTTTCAACCTACCCAAGTCAATGCTGCATGGGCTGCCGGCATTGTAAAGTGGCTCAGTCATAAATCATTTTTCAAAAGGAAAAAAATATGAACAGATATTGGCCATCCTTGAAATTTATGTCAGAAATCTTGGACTCCTGTAGGCAGTGGATCATCTTCTAGCAGTAGTCTCCAAAAAAGTGTGGGTGGTACAACACAAAGGTATCTGTGCTGCAATAAAAAATCTGTGGCACCAAGTCTTCGCACCCAGGTCAACTGTCTTAGGCTTGCAAGTCTTAAAATAGCATTGAAGACATTCATGCTTGGGCCAGAGCTTGGGTTTCAAGAGCCAACTCCCCCTTAGGAGTCTCTGAGTCACACCTACACTGCCATTTTAATGCCACACTGCCATTTTAGCTCATGTCAGCTGACCTAAACCAGCTGTGGCCATGCCATGGGTCTTTTATTGCTGGGTGGGTTGAAAGCTAGAAGAGAGCATTGACTTTTAGATTTCAATAAGGCAAACTTTAGCAAACTTAGGGAGTCGGTACATAAGATTCCTTGGGAAGCAAGCCTAAAGGGGAAAAACATTACAAGAGAGTTTGCAGTTTATCAAGGGCACAAGAGTAAACTACTCCACTACACAGGAAAGATAAGAAGTATGACAAGAGTCTACCCTGGCTTAACCAGGAGATCTTCCATTATCTGAATTTCAAAAAAAGAGTCCTACAAAAAAGGTGGAAACTAGGTCAAATTACAAAAGATGAATATAAACAATCACCACACGTATGTGGAGATAAACTTTGAAAGGCCAAGTCACAAAGCAAGAACAAGCTAGCCAGTTACAGAAAGGGTAAAAAGAAAACATTCAACAAATATATTAGAATGAAAGGAACATCAAAGACATGGTAGGCCTCTTACGGGAGGGAGGGGAAGGGTGGAAATGGCAGATGTGCTAAATGACTTTGAAACAAATAAGTTTTCCCCAGAAAGTGAAGTAGTGCTTGGGTGTCTAACATAGTGAAAGCCAGTAAAAATGAGGTAGGATCTGTGGCTGAAATAGGGAGAGAACAAGTTAAAAATTACTTAGACAAGTTAGAGATCTTCAGGTCACCAGGGCCTGATTAAATACATCCTAGAATACTCAAAGAGCTGACTGAGGATATAGCCATAAGCAATTATCTTCAAAAAGTCTTGGAAGGCAGGATTCTTTCTAGAGGACTGTTAAAGGGCAAAGATGGTGCCGATTTATAAAAAGAGAAATAAGCTCAACCCAAGGAATTATAGACCAGTCAGCTTAACTTCTGCATTTGGAATGATAATGGAATAAATAAATAATTTGGAAATTCTTAGAAGATAAAGTGATAAGTATCAAATAGAATGTATTTGTCAAGCACAAATCATGTCAAACTAGCCTAATAGGTTCCTTTTATGGAGTGACAAGTCCTGTGGGATGTACCTAGACTACAGGGTTTTGTTGACGAAAGTGGCCTTTTGTTGACAAAACTATACCTGCATCTACACGACCACCGCGTTCTGTCAACAGTAAGTTGACAGAACGCGGCAGTTTTGTCGATAGCAGTAAACCTCCTTTTACAAGGAAGAACGCCTTTGTCGACAGAGATCTGTCAACAAAAGGTGTGTGTGGATGCAGGGAGCCAGTTCTGTCGACAAAAAAGGCCTCCAGGAAGAAGCCCTGGTGGACAGTCTAGCCTTTACAGGTACAGCACCTCTGTGGTTCCTGGCCACAGCCTCTTAAAAGCACAGGCACCCAGACAGGCCTTGCTGTCTGGCAGCTAGCCAGAGCACCCATGTCAGCCATGCCAGCCGTGTCCCAGCCTCAGGGACAGAAACGAGGACCCACCCAGGGGCACCAAAAGGCGGGCACCAGCCTGGTCAGGGCCAGAAATCAAAAACCTCCTGGAGCTCTGGTCCCAGGAAGAAGTCCTGCAGGTCCTGCAAACGCGCCCGCAGGAATGTGGACATTTATGAGCACCTGGCCAGGGACTGGCCACCAAAAGGCATCACCCCCGCACCATAGCACAAGTCAGGGCCAAGGTAAAGGAGCTGCAGCAGGGATATGCCAGGGCCCGGGACCAGAGCTCCCACTCTGGAGCAGCCCCCAGGACCTGCCCTTACTATGAGGAGTTGGAGCAGATCCTGGGCGGTGGGGAAGCCCAGACTCCACTGCATGTGGTGGAGTCCGGGTTACCCCACCACATCGTGGACCGACCCCTCCTGAGGGAGGAAGACCAGGTAGGAGAGGCAGGAGAGCTGCACCAGGAGGAGGAGGAGAAGGAAGAGGAAGCAGCAGGGACCCAGACCCCAGAGGCCTCCCAGGCATCCATGGACATCGGGGAGGGAATCAGGTGAGTGCTTTGAGGGGTGACCACACACGGGTGGGTTGGCAGTATGGGGGGCTAGCTAGCCCCATTGCCACTGTGGGGCCCCTGTGAAGCTTTCAGGCCGCTGCCCAACTCACACACGGTGTCATGTGTAACATCCCTGAGTCTCCTGTCCAAAGGAGAGCCCCTGACAGCCACGGCATGCCATCAGGGACAGCAGGGGTGCACACAGACAGTGATTGTCTCCTCCTCTTTTCCTCCACAGCCGGACCTTCTACCCAGCTGAGGAGCACCACACCTGCCCCACCACCATCCAGGACCTGTGGCACCTGCAGGCACTGGCGTGTGTACATGGACCTGCTGAGGGAGCACGTTGTGACCCTGCAGGACCTCAACAGGACCTTCCAGCAGAGGATGGAGGCAGAGGCCGAGTGGCGCACCAGGCTGCTGGTCCAGCAGTGCACTACCATCTGTACCACAATGAGGCAGCTCTTCGCCTTGCCTGCCCGTCCCTGGCACTGCTCCTCCTGCAAGCCAGGCCCCTGCTCCTCCAGCTCCCCCAGCCCGTCCAGATCCCCCTTCCCCCCTAACCTCCCAGCCTTCCTTCCCCCCCAGCCCCACCTGCTCTGGAGCCCTCACAGGCCCAACAGCTGCCCCCACCTCCTGCCCAGGCCAGGATTAGGTCTCGCTCCACCCAATCCCAAGGCCGTGGCTATGCCAGGATACAGAAAGGTGGCAGGACCCTGCAATCAGGGAAGCAGCGGCCTACTTGAGCCCCCCTGCCCCCTCCAGGTTTTCAGTCCCCTACCACCGCAGTTAAAGGTCATTTCAATTATATAACAAAATCTTTATTTTTGAGTGAAAGATTTACCTTTACAAATTTGAACAGTACACAGAGAATTTTTTTAAACAGTTAACACATTTTCTTTAATGATAGTGTTTCTAATAAAAAACTAATGTCTCTGTACAAAGAAAACCGGGTGTGTAAGTATTCTTTATGGGAAGAGGGTGAGGTAGTGCAGGGACAGATAGGGGTGGGCCATGCCAAACCCCCCATGGGGGAGGCTCTGGGGAGAGTCAGTGGGCTCCTTCTGAGAATCTCTCCCTCAGGGCCTCTCAGATTTGGACACCAGCCTGGTGAGCCTGGAGGATAGCAGCTGTCCGGGGCTGCTGAAATGGCCTGTCCTCACCATCAGCACCTGTCCCCCACCCCGGCAGGAAGGCCTCCCCTTTCCTCTCCACCAGGTTATGGAGGGTGCAACATGCGGCCACCACCTCCAGGATGTTGCATTCGCCCATCTCCAGCCATGTGAGGAGGCAACGGAACCTTCCTTTCAGCTGGCCGAAGGCGCATTCCACTGGGATGCGAGTCTGGCTAAGATGCATATTGAAAAGCTCCTTGCTTGCATCCAGGTGGCCAGTGTAGGACTTCATGAGCCATGGCATCAGGGGGTAGGCTGTGTCAGCCACTATGCACACCGGCATCTGCATGTCCCTGAGAGCAAGGTGCAGCTGGGGGAAAAATGTTCCTGCCTGCAACCTGTGGTACAGGTAGGAGTTCCGGAATATGCGGGCATCATGTGCCCACCCCAACCACCCGACACAAATGTCCATAAAGTGTCCCCAGTGGTTGACCAGGGCCTGCAGCACCATGGAATAGTAGCCCTTCCGATTTATAAATTGGGCTGCTCAATTGGGCGGTGCACGGATTGTGATGTGTGTCCCATTGAGCGCGCCTCCGCAGTTCGGGAATCCAAAGGCGGCGAACCTGGAAATGATGTTGTCCAGGTCCCCAAGATGGACGAGCCTCTTCAGCAGCTCCGCATTGATGGCCCTCACCATCTGCAGCACGAGACAAATAGACAGACACAAACCAGGGAGTTAGACAGGTTACCTTAGGTCCCCCCCCTCAACCTACCCCTCCCCTTGTCAGGATGCCTCCCTCCCCTGCATCAGTGCAGGGGTGGCCAAGGAGCGGCCTCCTAGTGCCACTCCATTCCCCACTCCCCCTTGCCCTTGCTTGGCAGTCCCCCTTTCTCACCTCCCCCACTCAGCAGGGCCTGTCCCCCGAAAGTGACTTACCTCCATCAAGACGGCCCCGACAGTAGACCTCCCCACACCAAACTGGTGTCCCACGGAGTGGTAGCTGTCGGGGGTGGCCAGCTTCCACAGGGTGATTGTGACCCGCTTCTGCAGGGGGATGGCGGGCCTCAGGTGGGTGTTCCAGAGCAAGGGCGAACCAGACACACAGCTCCAGGAATGTGGGCTTCCGCATCCGGAAGTTGCGGAGCCAGTGGTCATCGTCCCAGAGTTGCATGATGAGCCAGTCCCACCAGTCCAAACTCATCTCATGCCTCCAAATCTGCCTGTCCTCAAAAAATTGGCGGGCAAGGGCAGAGCTCCTGCATCCCGGAGGAGGGTCTCCTCTGTGCGGTCCGGGTCCATATGGGGCAGGAGATTCATGACAGAGTCATGCAGATGCAGCAGAAGCTGCAGTATGGCAGCGTGGGGCCATCGCCTGCCCAGGGGCAGCTCAGGCTCCATAGCCAAATAAAAAGTGAAAAGCAGAAAAAAAACCCAGAAAATAAACTGCTGTGGTTTCCGAGGAAGCAGGGCAACCAGAGCAAGCACTGAAGCAGCTTTGCTTTCCCTCTAGGAGGTAGGCAAGCCAGAAGCAGGAGCAGAGCAATGGCTGTCCAGGGGGATCCCTTTAAGCACGCGTCTCTGCAAAGGACATGCAGCAGCACCTGGAAATAAAGGCTGCCCCCATTCCCTGCCAGAAGCACTTCTGGGTGCCTTCTTTTTTCGACAGAGCGTCCAGCAGTCTGGATGCTCTTTTTCGAAAAAGCAGATCAATTTTTCGATCCGCATAATGTAATCTAGATGCTCTTTTTTGACAGAGGCTTTATCGACGGATACAATCCGAGGGGAAGCAACAGATGGGGTATATTGTGACTTTAGTAAGGCTTATGATACTGTCTTGCATGACCATATCATAAACAAACTAGGAAAATAAAATCTGGATGGAGCTATTGCTGGGTGGATGCATAACTACCTGGAAAACTGTTTCCACACAGTAGTTATCAGCCCTTCACATAGGGAACCATTGTTTCACACAGTGATCCATCAAGTGAGTTCCCATATGGGTCGGTCCTGGTATGGTTCTGTTCAATATTCTTCATCAGTGATTTAGATCAATGACTCTCAACCTCTCCAGACCACTCCATCTCTTTCATTAGTCTGATTTATCTTGCATACCTTAGCACACTTGAATCCTCAAGTATCACCTAATTTAAAAAATACTTGCTTACAAAAAACATACATAAAAATACAAAAGTGTCACAGCAAACTTTTATTGAAAAAAGTGCATACTTACCATCTCATTCTTACCATATAGTTATAAAAAATCAATCAGAATATAAAGATTGTATTCACATTTCAGTGTATAGCATACTATATAATTTAGTTTATACTGACTTCCCTGGTGCTTTTTATGTAGCCTGTATAAAATTAGTCATATCTAGATGAGTTAATGTACCCCATAGAAAACCTCTGTGTACCCCAGGGATACATGTCTATCCCTGACTGATAAATAATATGCAATCAAGTTGGGAAAGGGTGAAAATTCTCTGCAAAATATGATGAAACTGCAAAATGATTTGGACAAAGTGAAGAAATTATCTTGAGTAAATAGGATAAAGTTTTATAAGGAGAAATACAAAATAATTCCACTTAGAAGAAACAATCAGGGCATGTCTAGACTACCTGCGGCTTTCGAAAGAAGATATGCAAGTTCAGTATGAATTTGCATTTCTTCTTATGATCCCATTTTCAGAAGAGTTTTTTTCCAAAAAAAAGCAGTCTAGATGCGGTTCTTTCGGAAAAAAACCCCTTTTTCGAAAGAACCCTGTACACGTCATTTTTTTGGGAAGAAGGGTTTTTTCGAAAAAGGGGTTTTTTTCGAAAGAACCGCATCTAGACTGCTTTTTTTGGAAAAAGCTCTTCTGAAAACGGGATCGGAAGAGGATATGCAAACTCGCACCAAATTTGCATATCTTCTTTCAAAAGCTGTGGGCAGTCTAGACGTACCCTCAGTTGCACCCATATAAAATGGGAAATGACTGCCTAGGAAACAGTACGTTGGAAAGGGCCTAGAGTCATAGTAGATTGCAAGCTAAATGTGAGTCAGGTATGTAACACTGTTGGGGGGAAAAAAAGGACACAGCATTCAGGAGTGTTGTAAGCAGGACACAAAAAATAATTGTACCTTGTACTTCATGATGCCAAGCCTCAGCTACAGTTTTGTGTCCAGCATAAGGGTATGTCTACACATTGATGCTATTTCAGGATAATGGTCATTATCCTGAAATAACATTGTGCGCATCTCAACAGCATGCCCGTTATTTCGAAATAGATTTGAAATAATGGAAAAACACTTTATTTTGAAATTTGGTACTGTATAGACAGTGCCAAATTTCGAAATAGGCTATCTTGAAATAAGCTATGCAATTTGCGTAGCTCAAATTGCATCACTTATTTTGAGCTATGCATGACTGTCTAGACATACCCTAAGGTGCCACATTTCAGGAAAGATGTGGACAAATTGGAGAAATCCAGAACAGAGTGACAAAAGTGACCAAGTGCTAGAAAATATTACCTATAAGGAACCCATGAAAAAAAAACTAGGTTTGTTTAATCTGGAAAAGATGACTGAAGGGGGACAGTATTCAAGTACATAAAAGATTGTTGTTTTAAGGAAGAGAAAAATTTCTCTTGTTAACCTCTCATGATAGGACAAGAAGCAATGGGATTAAATTTCAGGAAGGGAGGTTTGGATTGGACATTAGGAAAAACTTCCTAATTTTGTTGTCAGGGATGTTAAGCACAGGAATAAATTATTCAGGGAGTTTGTGGAATCTCCATATTTGGAGGTTTTAGACAAATATGTAAGGAATGGTCTAGATAATACTTTGTCCTGCCTCGAATGCTGGGCACAGGACTAGATGACGAGTTCCCTTCCAGTCCTATAATTCGATAATTCTGTGTATCCCTGGCAGTATTCCCTGAAAGTTGAGCACTTAGGCGGCCACCAAAGAGAGAGTCAGGTACTGCCTAGCTGATTATCAGAGCATCCATAGCCACCCATTGCCAAGCAGTATGTGTTTCTATTAGTGTTGCACATCCACACATTCCTTGGTGCACATAAGAAAATTTATTCCACCCATGGATGGAAAAAAATAGAGGGACCACTGGCCCCTGGTATTTTCTGCCTGATGGCATAAGGATGTTCTTGTGTCACAAGATTGTTCCACTTGAAGGAGAAGAAGAAAATGTTCCATTCTACCAGGACAAAATAAAATGTTTGAGATACAGGAATTCTGGAAAGAAATCTGTATTTACCTTAAAAACACTTTTTAGTGTCTGTAAATAAGATAGTAAAATTGCTTCACCAGACGTCTGGACAGTAAGCTGATTGGTGAAGTTAAAATGTAATTTTTTTTGGTCAGGTGTTTACTCTGGGGTATGTTATAATGAAAACATCCTTTGTTTCATTTAACCTGGATTCAATTAACTGCTCTATTTAGCAAATAGTAAATTTACTACCTTTTTGTAGGGCATTAAGTAACTTACCTGATTCAATTTTAAACAAAACAAATAATAGAAAAGCAAAAGGAATCATAAAATCACAAAACTGGAAGGGATTTCAAGAGGTCATCAATTCCAGTCCCCTGCCCTCAGGGCAGGACCAAACACTGTCTAGATCATCCCTGACAGGTGCTCTTAAATATGTCCAGTGATAGAGATTCTACAACCTCCCTAGGCTATTTATTCCAGTGCTTAACCACCCTGATAGGAAGTTTTTCCTAATGTCCAACCTAAACCTCCCATGCTACAATTTAAGCCCATTGCTTCTTGTCCTATCCTGAGAGGCCAAGGAAAACAAATTTTCTCCCTCCTCCTTCTAACACCCTTTTAGAGACACGAAAACTGCTATCATGTCCCTCCCAGTCTTCTCTTTTCTAAACTAAACATGCCCAGTTCTTTCACTCTTCCCTCATAGGTCATGTTTTCTAGACCTTTAATCATTCTTGTTGCTCTTCTCTGGACCTTCTCCAATTTTTCCACATCTTTCTTGAAATGTGGTGCCCAGAACTGGACACAAAAGGAGTTGACTGCTTAGTGACTGATTTGTCAAAAGAGGAGATGCTGAGTTGGCAAGAACCAAAAGCTTATAGAACTTCTTTTGGCACAATCTAGGAACATGCAACGAAAGAAGGAAAGAACAATAAACTCTATAGAGATTGAAACATATTGATACCTAAAGCTGTATTTAAAGGATACTATATTTTAAAACAACAACAAAAACAAAAAAATCAGTGTTCTAGACTCAGACATTATTAAAATAATTCACACATACATCTAAAACAAACAATTCTTTAGTTTTAAGTATTCACATCTGACACCTAAAGGGATTATTTTTACATGAATATCAATTTTAATAAAGATATTTGCTATTTTTAACCAGTGATTTGAAACAGCCCACACAATATTAATTAGCTAAATTAATCAGCTAAGTGTTAACATAGCTCCTTTTATGTCAAAAAGACATAATTAAGGTAATAGAGAACAATATTATCAGTTGTATTTTGCTAGATGAAAATGATCTGCATAATTTAAACGTAACAGTAGGTAGCACTTCTCGCTGTTAATATTACAAGACTGTAGCCTATATTACTTATGTGTTTTCATTAAAGACTTATTATTCATGATTTATTATTCTATTGCCTTGGGAAAAAGTTTACTACTGAATAAAGTATTACAGATCTGAAATTAATGAGTTATCCTGATAATGTTAGAGGGTTTCTTAATGATTAAGAAAACATTTTAATGGGAAGGAGTTACTAAAATAAAACACAGAAATTCCATTATTTCTAAATAAGTTTGAAATAACGGATGCCTTATTCCGACTTCTGTAAACCTCATTCCACAAGGAATAGGGCGTGTGTGGATGTGGCACGGGGAGTTATTCCAAATATAGGTGGCCTCCAGGAAATCCCACAGGTACCCTGCTGGCCACTCCATCCACACTCCTCAGGACTCTATAGTTCCTGTTCCCCTGAATCCCTTAAAGCTGCAGACACAAGGAAAAGGGCTTGTGGCAGAAAGGTGGCCCTGACAGCCTCCAGCCACACCACAGCTGCCACAGTGACTCAGAGGGCCACCATGGCCGACCCTTGGGCCACCAGGAGCACTCCCCTGCTCCCAGGGAGCATTCTGATGGCTCCCAAGAGCCTGCCAGGTGCCACAAGAGGCATGTGACATCCTGGTCTGAGGAGGAGATCCTGTCCCTCATTGAGGTGTGGGGCAAGGAAGAAAACCTCCAGGATCTCCACTCCAGATGGTGCAAAGCTGACATCTATGGTCGCATGGCCAATAGTCTGGCCACCACGGACCAAGTCCAGACCCAGGAGAAGCTCCAGATGAAAGTTAAAGAGCTCTGCCAGGGCTACGCCAGGGCAAGGGAGTGCAGCTCCTGCTCAGGGGTAGAACCACTCTCCTGCCCCTCTTACCAGGACCTGTACTGCTTCCTGGGTGGCAGTGCAGCCTCTTCCCTACTCCTGGTGGCAGATTCAGGGCTGGAGATGCCCATCGTTGCCTGCCCAGGGGTTGAAGCCAGTGAGGAAAAAGAGGAGAAGGAGGAGGAGGAGGACCCTGACGCAGCCAGCACCATCACCTCGGTGACACTGGAGCCAGTACCACATGGCATGGATGTATCCCAGGCATCCACCAAGGCCAGAGAGGGAACATCAGGTAAGGGACCTTATTTTTCTCACATCGACAGGGTGGAGGTGGCAATTGGCAAGGGGCGCTCCTCGCTGGGCCTTCTCGGCTTGGGGAATCATGTTGCAGTCTGTGCATGTGGATGCACGGTCTGTGGCAGTCTGTGCCACATAGACCCAGGAGGCTGCATCTCCTCACCCCTGGGCTCCTGCTCACAGGGTCTGAGGAGGCTGCCCACACTTCCGACACCAGGACTCCCACCACAAGCCTCTGCTAGAAAGAGGCTGGGGCCAAGGACACACACAGACACTGGAGTGCCACACATGGCACATGGGCATGCCTGCACGCTCAAGGCAGCACCCACTCCCAGGAACAGCACTGCCAGGTATAGGTGTGTCTGCTGCTTATACCCCGTTCCCCCCCTACACCCTCACCCTTTCTCCCCCAGTGGCCAGGGATACAAATTCTCTCTCTTTGGGATGCTACCACTGCCGGACCCGGTGTGTGTGTGGCACCGAGGCGAGGCAAGCCCAGCCAGCCCAAAGTCCCTCTCCCACCCACTGGATCCCAGTGTGGCTGGCAACTTCCCATGCCTGCTTGTCCCTTAGATTTGGCAGGGGGAGCATGCTCCCCTGGGGACATCCCAGCCTCTGTAAGAAAGGGCCTGATGTCTGGGCCACACATGGCCTTGCTCCCAGGACATCACCTTAATATGACCCGAGAACTGTCTGTCTTGGATCACAGATGAGGAAAAGGCTTCAGAGACAGTGTCTCTCCGGATCACTGACCATCTCTCTTTATTCTCCCCAGATGGACCAGCTGCAAGAGGGGGGTGGGCAACACCACCCAAGGCAGCCACCCGACAGCAGGGGAGCCACAGGCACCGGAGAACGCAGGAGGAACTGATGCGGGAGCACATCACCGTACTCTTGGCCCTACATGAGGTGCTGGTCCAGAAGGTCTGGGAGGACACGCAGCAGCGGAGAGAGACCTGGATGGAGTTGCTGCAGTAGGGATGCAATATGTGGGTGACTGTGAAGACTCTCCTCACCCTCTTGCTCGTGCTGCCACTCCTGCCCCAAATGCAGTTCCTGGTCCTGTCCCTCCTCCCATGTCTGACCCTGTTCCAGCTCCCCCCCCCCCCTTTCTTCTCCTTCTAGACTCCCTGCTTCCCCCTCCCATCGTGGTCCCTGTGGTCCCCACAGATGAGGCAGAGTAATCACCGGAGCCAGCTACTACTCCCAGCCCCAGCCTTGAGCCTCTCTTCCCCCATTCAAGGTTCTCATCCCCCCCTTCCAGGTTCTTTCCCCAGTCCCTGCCCAGTTACTTCTACCCCAAATAAATAATCGGAGTTCTCTTTTTTTGTTTTATTGTCTCTGGAGGGGAGAGGGGTCAAGGGGGGAAAGAAAGGGTGAGGGATGAAAGGCAGAGAGGGGCAAGGCACAGGCCCTTAGTGGGGAGGTCTGGGGGAGGTCTTGCGGTCCTCTCCCTCAGGGCCTCTCTGATGCGCACCCCCACCTGATGGGCCTGCTGGATGGCAGTTGTGCATGGCTGCTCAAAGGCCCATCCCTCCCGGCCGGTCTCTGCCCCCACCCAGAGAGGAACGTCTCCCCCTTTCTCTCACAGAGGTTGTGGAGCACCTAACACACGCATATCACCTGGAGGATGTTCTGCTCCCCTATATCCAGGCAGGTCAGGAGGCATCTGAATTGCGCTTTGAGATGCCTGAACACACACTCCACCTGCGTATGGGCCCTACCCAGTGGGCATTAAAGAGGTCCTTGCTGGGGTCAAGATATCCGGTGTAGGGCTTCATAAGCTATGTTCATAAGCCATGGCAGGAGAGGGTAGGCCACGTCCCACACGATGCACAGTGGCATGTCCACTTCCCCCACCCTGATGGTGTGCACGGGGAAGAAAGTGCAGGTCTCCAGCTTCTGGAAAATGGCAGAACTGTGGAACACAAGGGTATCGTGTGCCTTCCCCAACCATCTGATGTAGATGTCAGTAAACCTCCTGCGGTGGTCAACCAGGGCCTGCAGGACTATTGAAAAGTATCCCTTCCAGTTAATGTAGAGATGCCTGGTGGTCAGGGGCCCATCTGGGGATGTGGGTGCTATCAGTCCCCCCCCCCCCAGTTAGGGAAGCCTCTGGCGGCAAAGCCAGAGATGATGGGGTCCATTTAGCTGAGGTGGATGACCTTGCACAGCAGAATGGTGTTGATGGCCCTCACCACCTGCAGAAGGAGACAAACACACAAACAAACAAAACAGAGAATCACTAGGGTGCCAGAGCCCTTGGGAGGTCCCCGAGGACCCTCTTTCCCCCCCAACCAAACCATGAGCCACCCTATATGTAGTCTCCCCCCGGCAGGGCTATATGAGGGCAGGACTGGAGAACCACTTGGGGAAGGGGACTTCTCCCATCCCCCACATCCACCCCACCCTTTCCCCTAGAGTTCCCCTTTCCAGCACTTCACCCCCCCAAACCCGGGACTACAGCTCAAGAGAGCCATACCTGCATGATGAGGGCCCCAACAGTCGACTTCCCCATGCCGAACTGGTGCCCGACAGATCAGTAACAGTTTGGCATAGCGAGCTTCTAGATAGTGATGGCTACCCGCTTCCCCAGTGGTATGGTAGGTTGCATCTGGGTGTCCCATCAAGTGAGGGCGGGGGCGAGCCAGGCACACAGCTCCAGAAAGGTCTCCTTCCTCATGCAGAAATTCTGGAGCCACTGCTGGTTGCCCCACCGCTCCATCACAAACCGGTCCCACCAGCTGTAACTGGTGTCCAGCTACAAGAAGTGGCGGTGCACAGTAGGGTGCAGCTGGAAAAGCTGTGCTCCCAGACAGAGGTTTATGATCGCCTCAAACATCTGGGGGTCATGTTCCTGAAAGGCCTAAAAGGCAGCCTGCAGAAACTGCTGTAGAAACTGCAGCATGACAGATAGGGGCCGTCATGTGGCCAGAGGCAGCTTCAGCTCCATAGCTGGGAGTGCTGTGGTGTTTAAAAACAGGGCAAGCAAAACATGCAGTGAAAATGCTTTGCTTTCCTTCAGAGAGGTAGGCAAACAAGAGAAAAACCTGAGAAACGGCTATCCGGGGGGTCCTTTTAAGCTCGTGTCTCAGATAGCCTCAGGCAGCAGCTGCAGGAACTAACTGCTGACCTGATGCTCTGCCTGAACTGGTTCCAGGTGGCCTTAAATGCGAAGTAGCATCCAATCAGTGTGGATGCTCTGTTTCAAAATAGCTAAGTGCTATTTCCATGCGCTTCTTGTGTGTAGATGTGCTATTTCAAAATAAGCTATTCTGGAAAATAAATTCTGGAATAGCTTATTTCAAAATAAGCAAGCAGTGTAGACGTACCCTGAGAGTACTATGGATTTAGTGGACATTTACTAGGAACTTGGGAATTGTCACACTAGAAATAGTCTGGTACCAGATGCTTGGAAAGATGAAATGGTCCTATAACACAGTCATGGTGTAATAGTCATTCTTCTTATGGCTCAGTGACCCAAACTATGCTTATTTCAATACACTTACTACTGAAGAAGTTGTGACCATGTTAAAATGTTCACATTTTATGTAGATAATGAATATTTTGGTCATGCATTTTTCTTTTAAAATATTGTACATTTTTGCCAATATGACTATAGTACATAAAACTGCTTTATAAATTCTTCTTTTAAAAAGAGTGTTTTGCTACTGCCGGTTTCTTTTAAAGAAATGCAAAATGTTTATTGAGGATATTGACAATTTTACATCATGGAGAGAAAAGTTTATCCTCCTGAAGACATTTGTAGGTGTTCAATAAATCATTTAATCTACTTTATTTTAACATTAATGCTTAAGCAACACGGGGCTATGGTTAAGTCTTCTATTGACAAATAGTAAGCCCTCTCATTAAACTTAATCCATTGTACGGCAAATGTCACTCCCCCAAGCATTCCTTCAAATCAATATCTTTTACTCTCTGGTACCCTGTCAGATAAGATATAGTCTCCATATGCAGTATTGACTCTAATTCTACTTTGAAGATAATATTGCTCATGTTGAACTCCTTGAAATATCTTATTGTATAATGAAAATTCCCAAATGTGACTGAGTCAAAGTTATTTTGAAAAGCAAAATAATCATGGAAAATAGTGTTTTGTGAGATATTTCCTCTAAGTTACTTATCCCCAGATATATGACACACTTTTGTATGAGAAATGCAAAGAAGCTCCTTTGTTGAGGTCTTTTTAGTCTGGCACTTAAGCTTAATTTTACTAGAGGCTATGATGATGGAGAGAGGGAGATAATATTTTTGTTAAGCATAGCAAAGTACTTCTTTGAGAAAGCAATAAAAATAAACTAAACAGATTCTTGCTTAATTTTCTTCTTAAAGGGCACTAATAATCTAATTGCTTTCTGGAAAAGGTTTGCAGCATACAGAATAGGACAGATACTGTTGAGAGAAATATTACAATATTTTTTGAATAACTCTTTAATATGTCAACTGTGATCTGGAATGTTTTCTTTCTTTAAGTGTTAATAATTTAGTATAACAAAGAACATTATTTGAAAACCATAAGGGACTCAAATTAAATGGAAATAAAAACCTTAATGTTATTTAAATGTTCTAAAGAAAATGAATGTATTAAAGTGAATGCATTTCACAGACCCATGTGATTACGGTGCAACATTTATTTAAAAAAAATAAATATATTCTTTTGAGATATGAGAAAGGGGGGAGTTACATAAATCAAAATTGGAAAAAATGCAGAAGTCAATCGGTTCCATTCATGCTCATCTTGCATTCTTTGGGCATGGAAATCAGCAGGAATTTTGGTAGCAGAAAGAGTGCAGCTCTGGATGAGTACATTATGCAAGAAAAATCAGTATTGCAAACAGTACCAAGCATAGTGCTGGTGCACATTATTAGATCCACAGGAGGACTTCCACAGAAGTACTCAGGAATGTTTATTGTTATTATTTATACTGTGTTAGCTACCCAAGGCTCCCATGGAGATCAAGGCACCCATTGAAGTAAGCACTGAAAAAACTGTGTTAAGAGAGTGTAGCCAGACATGAACCCCATCTTGTTCCCCCCGCCCCCCGCCAGAGAGCAAGAGAAAGGCATTCAGCCTTTGATGCCCTGGGAATGCAGGTGTGCTGCATGTCCCTGACTCTACCATAAACAGAAACCAGACAGTAAATGGGCTAGCTGATAACCGGAGGGGCCCCCCCTCCTGCTGCCCTGATGGCTAGCACCAGTAATTGACACGCCTACACTGTCCCAGGAGAGGAATCTTCGCCCATCACATACCAGAGGTGCCCATTGTCTGCAGTTTCCCAGGTGTGAATTATGCTTTGCACCCTTCCGTGGGAAACTTGGCATTCAAAGCCATTTTTCCTAATTGGCCACTTGAGACCAGGAAGAAGCCTACGAGACCCAAGGGGTATAAAGAGGGGTTTAGTAGCCCACCCCATTTGAGCTCCAATCTATACCTGCTGGCAGGTATATGTTGTCTCCCGAGGTCTGTGGGATGCCCAGCCTCGCCCTACTTCTTCCCGAGGGATTGAGAGAAAGACGCTGGCCACGCCAAGTCTGGAACGCAGGGGTGAGAATTATACCTGCAATGTGTTTCTTATGTGTACACTTTAATCTAGTTACTCTATTATTAAGTTTCTCTAATCAACCTGTTTCACTTCTATTGTAAACAAGAAAATAAGATTGTGCCCTCATTCACTTTATAAGTTTAAATATATATATTGAACCAAGTTTTCTTTCTTCTTTCTTTTCTTTCTCCTACAAATAAGCAAGTGTGGTTTGAGTTTCTGACTTGAACCCGTGCTGCTGTACCCGAACTGAACACAAACAAAAGAACTCCAGCTGGTCATAAGGGACAGATATAGGGAGAGCTTGAGCGTTGGATCGTGTCGCTTCCAGGGGACAGATCCGTTGGGGCACCTCTCAGCCTCCCCAGGCTGCCCACTGCGACGGGACTTTGTGTCCTAGCAGTCAAAGTCTGAGGTGTAAAGCTCTCCCTGTTAAACTCTGGGGCGTCTGTCAGCCTGTTGGCTGCCCACTGCAAAGGATCCCGATCCTAGCAGTAAAGACACGGACGTTAAACTCTTTGGGGCACCCGTCAACCTCCTCCAGGTTGCCCACTGCTAAGGGACCCCACTCCTAGCAGTTAAAGTCTCGGGTGTATAGCTCACACACACCACTCACTGCCCTGACCACCGGCTGACAGAGAGAGCCTCTGTTCTTAAGAGCTGACCATTTATACAAGAGACAGATAAAGGATGGGAAAAATCAAAAGGCAGAAAGGTGAAGTATCTTCACACAACAGGTCAGTGTCAAAGCCAGGATTAGAATCCAGGTCCCTTTACTTTTAGTCCAATGCCCCTACACACTCAACTACCCTACTTCTCTAGGAAGCACCATGCTCATGTTGCATCTTACCAGTGAGAATCTAATGATATTTACTTTTCAAAGTTTAGGATCAGGGCAAATAAGGCTAATTTGGGGCTACTTAAGGAGTACTGGCATATATGGGGCTAGTGAATAGGCTGGTGGGCTAGGAAACTTCTTCAGCCTTCTCTGACCAGACAGTTCTTAGCTCTAATGAGCACCACGCATAGGAAATTGGTCGCATAGCCTCCTAAAGTGTTTCATCCATTTAAGTTCAGCACTGTGTGTGTGGAGGGCAGGGGAAGGAAGGCTGAAAATCTGCACTGAAAATGAACTGGCCATAGAATGAGATGGAAGAAAGGCTACAGCAGAAGGAATGAGCTGATTCAATATAATGTTCTCCCAGTTTCCATTTCCTTACCCTGTTGAGACAACAGGTCTGTGGGATTTTGCAGATTACCTCTCCACCCTTCTGCTACCCCTCCGCCCCCCATGAATGTGGGCAGGAGACCTGTGGGGTTTAATCTATCAGGATACGTTCCATGAGTCATATCAAAAGTTATCTGCACCACCATGTTTCTTGCCTGTGAATAATTTCCCTCCTCAGACCCATGACCAATATCACAGTCCAGCTTCTGCCTTTACTTGTGCCAATGAAGCTTCTGCAGTGTTCTGCCGATCTGTCTGCCCTCTATTAGTCCATTCTCTGACATTACCAGCATTCCCTACCCCCCACTCATCTAATCCCTCACCCACATCTCTAAACGCAGACCCTGCCACCACTAATTCTTCACCCAGAATCAAGTCATTCTCAGCTTTTATACTCTGACTCCTGCACCAGGTATTTCCTGGCCCATACTCAAACCTCTCAAGGCTTCCCATCTAGTCATTGTCTGTTCATTTTCCCCATCTTTGACTCCTCAGATCAATTTTCTAGTCTCCAATCCATTCTCTAAGCTGCTCTCATCCTCTTCCACATAAAACTGAGAAAAGATAGATGACACCCCCTCATCCCTCAAAAGCCAGTGATTACAGACACTGAAGACAAAATGGAAGGCCTGAAACAGGAGGAAAGACATTCTTCCTGTGCAAAAGGAACACTTCACTTTGAGTCATTCAATTGCAGGATAACAGGAAGTCATAAGCTCTTTGATGAGGATAGGCAGAAAAAATGGCAAGACAGAGTCTTTAAAGGTCTCAAAGGACACATACAGAGGAGTTCCATCAGCCTAAAAGTGACAGTGACAGTGGTTAGTTGTCTGAGACCAAGACAGAAAAGTTCATTGTTAAGAATCAAGCCTTATGGGAATCATGACAAAAGGAAACCAGATTTCGGCATAACTATGACATTGATCCAGGAGAGTGGAAAGGTCTACTGTGTCAAAGGCTATACTTAAATCAAACAGACTGAGAATGTGCTTTTATCAGCAGAAAGGAAAAAGTTATTAACTATACAGAAAGGAGTGCCATGAATACAGGCAAAAAAGGACAAAGTTCATATTGCTAATGACTAGCAAGAATGCTACGCTAAATGTGACCAGAAAAAGGAGAGAAACTTTCTTGAACACATTCCTAAGGGAAGGCTAAGAGAGAATTTGGGAGTTAAAATAATCAATAGTAATGAAAGTTTTTTATGGTTTGTATATCAGAATGTTCTTATATTAGTGGGACTTTGCTTGTTTTACATGGCCATACAAATGACCAAAATGCGATTAAGTTGCTTGCTTTCCCCACCCCCACACCAAGTATGAAAAAAAAGAAAAAAGACTATTGATTTAAAGATAGAAAATGTATTAAGTTTTATTCCAGCTATTTATTTTAGGTGCTTATATGGCGATACTATCTGAACATGCCACAATCTATTGTATTTATCCTCCCAATATCCCGGTGAGGCAGGGAAGTGATATTATTTTTTCCTATCTCACAGAAAGGGAAGCGAGACACAAAGAGGCTAAGAGAGTGTCCTACAGCAGAGCAAGAACCTAACCTCTGGGCTCTTGAGTCACCTAGGCTAATGCTCCAACCACTGGACCACCTTTCTGCCTCATAAGGTGTCTGACCAAGTTTTAGAAAATATAATGTGAACTTACCAAAGCCAATAGTCACAATTCTATGTTTTAAGTGCAGGGCTGCCAATCTGGGGTAGGGAGACAGGCAAAAGCAGGAGCTGGTCTAGGACCTGGTGATTGAAAAGGGCCTGGGGCTCCCGGACTATGCTGCTACTATAGCAGGAGCAGTCAAAGCTCCGGGTGTTTATATCACCACCAGAGCCTAAGGTGGTGCGGGAAGGGGCCCTGCCCCTTCTGGAGGCCCAGAGCCAGCCCTCCCCATCTTGTGCATGGGCCTGGCAATTCTGTCAGCATCCCTATTTAGGTGTAAGCAATCAGGGTATGTCTACACTAGCCCCCTAGTTCGAACTAGGGAGGCTAATGTAGGCATTCGAAGTTGCAACTGAAGCCCGGGATTTAAATATCCCGGGCTTCATTTGCATCTTCCCGGGCGCCGCCATTTTTAAATGTCCCCTAGTCCGAACTCCGTGCCTGCGGCTACACGCGGCACGGAGTAGGTAGTTCGAATTAGGTTCTCTAATTCGAACTACCGTTACTCCTCGTGGAACAAGGTGTACCGGTAGTTCGAATTAGAGATCCTAATTCGAACTACCTACTCTGTGCCGCGTGTAGACGCAGGCGCGGAGTTCGGACTAGGGGACATTTAAAAATGGCGGTGCCCGGGAAGATGCAAATGAAGCCCGGGATATTTAAATCCCAGGCTTCATTTGCAACTTCGAATGCCTACATTAGCCTCCCTAGTTCGAACTAGGGGGCTAGTGTAGACATACCCTCAGAGTTTTAGGGTTAGTTCATTTTTCTCTCACTCATGATTGACTTTTCAAAGACAAAAATAAACCAGGTTGCAATTCATAACCCATCTGATAATATATATCTTTCCAAGAAGTGTTTAGTTTTATGCCATGTCAGTTATCACTACCATGACTCCCAGTTGCATATTTGGGGCACAAAAGATCATTGAAAAAAACATTAAAATCAAATCAAGAAGTTACACTGAACAAAAACAAAATGGCAAAAGGATAATGAAGAATACAGATATATTAGTTCTAACTGAATTTAAAAAAAATCTCAAGAAAGTCACTTCATTTTATTTTAAAAATGAATAATGCATTTGGTTCTGGGGTGAAGGCTTGTGAAAAATATTCAATAGCCAATAAACTGATTTTCAACTTTAGCCTCCCATATTTACAGAATCCTGTGGAGATAAGCAGATAATTCAGCAATGCAACAAATCCATGAAAATATGTATCTCAATTCCAGATCATCTATGTTCAAAACTGCACTCATTACTGAACTTACAGAATGCCCTTCACAATATATCAGACACATTAATATTACTGTGTATCTGTTGTATGTGATATTCCTGCCACATGTCCTTCCTGAAGTAGCTTAACTGTTTTGTAGGAATCCTAACTAATACTGATTTTCCTCAATATATACAGGCAATTAGCTTCAGATCTTATATTCCCATGGTATTTAACTCCACCCCTTTTTTCAGATTTAGGATGAAATCAGAGTGCCTATAAACTGAAAGCAAACTTTACTGCACTGAGACTTAATTAGGTATTAACAAGTATAAAGTGGATCCAGTCAATAGAGCACTGAAAAAGGCCAGTTTGCATCACTCATTAATATATTCATAGCTCTAAAAATATTTGCTGACAGAACAGGCAACATTAATCCGTTTATACTTGATGTTCAGTGGGATAAGTGAAGAACCTTATCTTGCAGTTTGCAGGTAAAAAGTTCACCTCCCCCATCCCCAATCCCTATCCTTCACAGCATGAAGAGTTTTAAAAGTGAAGAGAGTGCATAAGATGAATGGTAATCACTACAAATCATGTTTAAAAGTGAGAAGAATAGCAAATACTCAAAGGACTAAACAGTGTTCTTTCTGAATAAATATCTGATTACTATTTGCTGTGGTAGACCAGTTATATAAAATATGATTAGGTCTAATGCTCTATTGATATATTGTAGGCTAAGAGAAAGTTAATGGTATAGTTAGCCTGGGCCTCCCTGCCTTTCTTTTCTCATTTTCTAAGTTGCAGTGTAGCATAGCCTTTAGCCAATATAGCAACTCCCTACTGAGCATGCATTAAACTGAACAGATGAATGGCAGATTTTAAAGCAGATTTGATAACCTAGACATGCTTGTGGGTTTCAAAGAGGCCACATCAGATAAAAAGAACTAGTGGACACTTGAGAGCTGACATTCGTCTAAAAAGAAAAGATGTTGAGAAATCAAATGGGCCACAGAGAATAGTCTAAAAAAGATCAAATAGTGTAAAAGTGTTTTCCTTTTCACTGAAGAAACATTAAATGTTTAGAGGAAACACACTCAGTTGCTAAGACATATCTAGTATTTTTATAGCACTCCTTTTATTCAGAAATAAATGTTTTATAGCTAATACAGTGATTCTAAAAGAAATAATGACTTAGTGATTCGCCATAAAACTGCAGGCAGACAGTAAGCTTCAAACCCTTAAAATAAAATTAGTGGACTTACCATTTCCTCAAAAAATAAGCTAACACAATTTGTTTTATGTATGCATAGTAGGACAAGTTTTATCCTAGACCTAGAATTGATGGGAACTGCACAAGAAAGCATAGTAAATACTGTTGGTACTCAAATGTAACACAATGATTTGCAGATTTTGGCTGGGGAGGAGGAATGGGTGTGTTTTAAAGAAAGGAATGTCATTCTCTAATATCATTTTGTCAAATGTGACAATTCTAAAGTGTCTGTGACTGCCTTTGCATTCTTCACATATGCAATAAACTTAAAATAACATTTAATGATACAGACTGATAATTAAATGAGCACTTATGATAGACACACACTTTGGCTTGGTGAGATTAAACAAATCTATTGACATTTAAACTTGTTAAATCTAAAGGGGAAAAAAACAGATTGTACATGTATTTATCAGAATGCCCTTAGAGCAGAATCTGGTTGTTGCTCCATTAAATATTGGAGGCTGCTGCTTTCAAGGTGAAAATTCTTCCAAGTAGCATAAGTCTTGCATATGAATGGCCTGATACTTCCCCTGGGTATAGAGGGGTAATTGGAAGTGGGGAGGAAAGCAGTCTATAAAAAGCCAGGGCAATGATGCCATAAAATAGAGCAGCTGACCAGAGGTTTCCTAAGCCATCCTGATGTTTTCCAAGTAACCTGGAACCATCAAGCTGTCCAATAGTTAAACTACATAATCACAAGGGTATTTTTTATTATAATCCTTGCCCTCCAGACCCAATCTCCTTCAGTACTGAATTCTTGTCATTAGATTGTTAGTTTTTTGGTTAGGCACAGGCTGTTTCTTCATACATGTTTATAAAAACATAAATACAATGGGTTACATAAACCTGATGGCAGCCATTAGGTATTAACATTGCAGTAGTAAGTAAAGATAAGTATTGTCTTGATCATAGAAGAGAGGAGAGCTGGGCAGTTGAGTACCACAATGCAGCTCTCCTTAGTGCTTCTCTTTGAGGCATCAGTGTGACCCCCTCCCACACACACACTCTCTCTCTTAAGGTGTGTCTAAACTACACCCCTCTGCTGACAGAGGGATGTAAATTAGGCACATCACTATTGCAAATGAAGCGGGGATTTAAATATCCCGCGCTTCATTTGAATAGAAATGGCTGCCGCTTTTTGCCGACCAGGAAAGCCTTTTCCAACTGATCCCTTATGCCTCATGCAACGAGGTTTACAGAATCAGTCAGAAAAGGCTTTCCTTGTCGGCCAATCCCCATCTAGACTGCCGCTTTTTGCTGGCAAAGTGCCGCATCGGCAAAAAGCGGCAGCCATTTCTATTCAAATGAAGCCCAGGATATTTAAATCTTCACTTCATTTGCAATAGTGATGTGCCTAATCTACATCCCTCTGTCAGCAGAAGGCTATAGTTTAGACATACCTTTCCTTGCTGCTTGAAGGGAGAACTCTATAAACACAGACTATACTCCCAATTAGGAGCCCCTTCTTGGGACTATGAAGTACTAATGGGGATATTCTGCACATGAATACTGAGGCAATGGGGCATGGGAAAGAGGATGCCAACATTCTCCACATACTTTTTTTTAAGCAAACCAGGACAGAATCTTGATTTTAGGGTCACAATGCTAATTAGACAATCTCGAAATCTCTTAACCAAGCCTAAAGCTAGATAATATTTCAAACAAAACTAGACATGAAGACAACAAAAGTCAAATAAAATCAGAGAGACTCTACTTCCTATGGGTAAAGTTATCTGAGACATTGTGTTGGATAGTTAACGTATTGAAGTATTGACACCTGGTGCTAACTTACCTGCACAAAGGACATTTTAAAATGCATACATTTGGCATGAAAGTGAAAAGCAATAAATCTTTCAGAAAAACTGATTGTTTAATGACTCTTCTGGATGCTGCTAAAGCTGATAGCCCCATATTAGAATGGCTCAGAGTTGTATATAATCAGTTTGGAACTGCTGGAATATCTTTGAAGGGTTATTATCTGTATAGTTTTCTCCACTGCAGAGAAGTTCTGAGGCACTATTTTTTCCCATAATGAAGTGCAACATTTTTAGCGCAGTTTGCACTATGTGGCATGACATTTCACACAGCCCCTATGACATTACATAAGATCTTGTATAATGCGTAAGTTGTTTTCTTTAGAAATTAATTTACTGTCATTTGCTTTTCTTTCTCTATTTCTTTCTCTATTGTCTTTCATCTGCATATCTCCATCTTTTATCTCCTTTACATAGGATTTGATTCCCAAAGGCATACAAACATTTTGTTTATTATACTGGAGAGGGATTCCTATAGTCTTTTGGTTTCTCAGTCAAAATAAATAGGGACTTCTGGGTAATTTAGTTATGTGAATAGTTTATTTTTTAGCCAATAAACAGTTTTATATCAACTGAAATAAAGAGAAATGGACAACTAGCTAACTAAGTGCTAAAGGAAATTTTGTGCTTATAATATCAAAAACAGAATAATTAACAATCATCTATATTTAAAACTATTCTGCATGAAATGTACATATTAAACATTAAGGTATTCTGGGCACAGATGATCTATTCTGCCTCCATCTTCACACATTACATTCGCAAAAAGGAAACAAATCAGTTCTGGTATGTAAAGCTTCCTGACCTTTTGGAAGTCATTATACAGTCAGTTTGTGAAACCAGCAATGGGCTTCAACAATTTCAAGGAACTCCTCTGGATCCTCTTCTGTATAAGAAACAGTGAAGATAGCTGCTGTAGAGTTACAAGAACTAAAGAACAAGCACCAGGTAATACCACCTGAACTTTTTAGATCAGCACGCACATATACCACTTGTGAAAAGAAGCACATCTCTCTGCATGAGGCAACTGCTGTGTGGAACAACACTATCTTGATTGCAACTAGGGAAGTAAATACATGAAAGAAAAACAGAAGGGAAAAGTTGTACTTTTCAAATCCTTTTCACTCTTTGCAAACATAGCACCTCATTTTTTTTTAGATCAAAAAGGAAAAAACAAAAAAACAAAACCAAAACCCAACACCTTACAAGTTAAACACTCATGCAGTAACTTGGGGGAAAAAGTAATCCTGTAAAACAATTGTTGAAAAAAATTTAGATTTAGAACTTTTAATACGTGGCTACTACAGATATTTGTCCCCAATAGGTATTTTATAAAGTGAGTGAACAAGGTTTCAAAAGACATTTGGATTCTCTCTCTCTTTTAAGATCAAACATTTATTGAATGAATACATGGAAAGAGTCAATGGAAAGGAATACTGTCCGCAGTAAACAAAGAGAACTAGATAGGAAATATTGATTTTAAAACCTTTGAACTTATTTCATAATCCTTCTTGAAACTTAAATGTGCTTTTTACAGGAAGTTATTTAAGTTAAATAAGCACTTATTTTATGCTAAATCTGCCTTAATAACAGTGAGCCAAAGCAATATTTATACGGCATATTTAATTTTAGGAAATTTAAACATATTCCTGACCATCTTGTTGCTTTTTCCCTTGACTTTTAGAACTTCCTTTGGAACTCTGAATACTGCTGTATACTTCTTTGGATTTTGCCTCACCTTCCCATTGGACTGCTTATTCCCTGAAGTCTACTAAAGTACACTTCTTTTTCATTAGAGGGAAAAGCTTTCCTTTGTCCAAGATATTTAGAAATGCCCCCATTGAAGTGGATATTTTACCATTAATTTGAAGTTGAACAAATTCAGACTGGAAATAAAGGAGTAAGTAAAAAAATCAACAATGAACAGTGTTAACCACTGGAACAATTTACGAAGAGCTCTCGTAGATTATCTGTCATTGACTGCTTTTAGGAGATGTTCTATGGCCTGTCTTACTCAGAAGGTCAGACTAGATAATCTTCTGGACTTAGAATATATGGGCGTGTTTGCTATTAGACACCCATGGCTGACTTGGTCTGACTTGGGTTAATGAAGTTCATGCTAAGGGAATTTTAACTGCATAGACATTCAGGCTCAGGCTGTAAGAGTTGATATCTTTAAATATATAAAATAATTATTTTGGTAAAAATAAAATAAATCTCAATATTCTCAATGAAGTATTTGTATTGAGGTACTGTTTAAAACACTGTCATTGAAGTTGAACTTTTGATAAAAGTGACTAGAAAAAAAAGTTTACTGTATTTATAATCAGCTTCACTGGAGATGTGGATTTTAGCACCAGGACTTCATTTGAAGGCACAATGTTTCATGTCTTCATTGGAAAACTCAATGTCCCTAAAGGAACAAAAAACAGGACTATGTAGCACTTTAAAGACTAACAAGGTGGTTTATTAGGTGATGAGCTTTCGTGGGCCAGACCCACTTCCTCAGATCAAATTGTGGAAGAAAATAGGCATGACCATATATTCCAAAGGGATACAATCAAAAAAATGAACACACATAAAAAAGGACAAATCAAATTTCAGAACAGAGGGGGGATAAGGGGGGAGAGGTAAATGTCTGTGAGCTAATGATATTAGAGGTGATAATTGGGGAAGCTATCTTTGTAATGGGTAAGGTAATTAGAGTCTTTGTTGAGACCCCGGCGTAAAGTGTCAAATTTAAGCATGAATGACAGTTCAGAGGTTTCTCTTTCAAGCCTGGTGTGAAAATGTCTTTGAAGCAGTATGCAGGTAATCAAGTCATTGAGACAATGCCCTTTCTGGTTGAAATGGCAAGAAACTGTTTTTTCTTTGTGATACTGTCTATCAGACTTTCATCAGCTTCCTGCATCCTGAGGCCACTACCCTGTCATATCCCCTATTAACACCTTTCTCTAGCAGCCCCCTAAAGGTGGGTCTACACAGCAGGACTTAACTTGAAATAAGCTACGCAAATTGAGCTCCATCAATTGTATAGCTTATTTCAAAATAGCTTATTTTGAAATTGGGAGTGTCTACACAGAAATTATTTTGTAGAGCAGTCTTCCTACAATTTCCCTTACTCCTCATACAATGAGGGTTACAGTAGTCAGAGTAAGAAGTCCTCCAGCTTGACAGTATTTCGACATTATTTTGAAATAACTGCCTGCTGTGTAGACGCGGACTAAGTTATTTTGAAATAATGTTGCTGTGTATACGTACCCTAACTGTCCAGCACTGCACGCTCCATGGTTCTGATGGGCCCAGCTTCTTCTCCTTGTGCTCCCCTGAGGGAACTGAACTTCTCCATCTCTCAACTCCTTTTATACGGGGCTTGCTCAGCTCTTATTGGTTGTTTTTCAATCCCTCTTTCTATCATCTGTTTTCTGATCCATCCTCATATTGGCTGTTTGCAAGGATTAAAGGCAGGCCCATGAAGGCTGAACCACAGAGGGCCAGTGTAGGGCAAGCATCCTGTCACAGGGATCTACTCTTTAAAAAGATTGACAAGTCAATACCTTTTTGTACAGCAAATTATTGGAAAAATGTGACTTCTCTTACTGAACTATAGTATTTTAAAATATGGACTGCCCTTATAATGGCAATGCTTTCCACAGGAGAAGCATCAAAAGGATGATAATAGGAGTGCTCCTCAGTCAGTAAGCCAGAATCTTTATCCAGGTTCCAAATATTAAAAAGGGCTAGAACAGTGTTTTTCAACATGAGGTCTGCAGACCATATGTAAGTGGTCCACAAAAGGTCTGTGGACTATGTCTAAGATTTCCAAAGGTATCTACATTATGACACTATGCCCCCATATTGTATGGAAATATGTTTTTGAATATGAATATGCATCACCTGAATATGCTTTATGAAAAATGCAGAATGTAACCTGCATTGAAAAGCTTGTAATCCATTGAACGTGTATATTTGTGTGCATGTATCATTCTCATATCTGAAGTTAAAAACATGAAATGTAAACCTGCTTGTGAATTTAGTTCTTCTAGTGAAAGCCATTAGTGATACTTAAGGACCTTATTGGCCCAGCGCTCAAGGCAATGATCTGTGAATAATCTTGTTTTTCTAGTAAGCCTGGATTGTGGTTGGTCCTACAAAGTCAGGTGACCATGTCACCTGTTGCTGGAATCCATCTTGAATTCTGTACTCTTCCGGGGGGGGGGAGGGAGAATTTAACAAAGGATTCCCACCTTGGGGAAATTCTATTTAAGGGATGGGGATTAATAATGACTGTCATCATCTGGCTTCACAGATTGCTCCCCATCACAAGGGGACATATGAAGATCCCCAGAAACACAGAACTCTAATGGGTGAAGGAGAAATAGCTGGGCCCAGGTCAGAAAAAAAGGCTCACCTCGGGCCTGAAGAACTTTATCGGAAATAAGGAGTAGGATGAGAAATTACAAATTGTAAAAATTTATCTCAGTGCATTAGGATTAGCTGAAGTGTTTTGTTTATTTTATCTTAGTAATTTACTTTGATCTGTCTGACACCACTTGCAACCATTTAAATCCTACTTTTCATACTTAATAAAATCACTTTTGTTTATTATTAAACTCAGTGTACATAATTGTGATCTGCGGGGAGGGGGGACAACAGCTGTGCACATCTTTCTCTGATAAAGGGAGAGAATTTTATGAATTTTTGCTGTGTAAAGCTTTTATAGAGAGTAAGGGCATGTCTACGTTGGGGGGTTATTTTGAAATTTCATAATGATAAGGCAAGCGCCCATACTACCAAGCCTGTTATTTTGAAATAAGGGGCTTGTTATTTTGAAATAATAACTCCTACTTGTGAAGAGGAATAAGCTTATTTCAAAACAGTTATTTTAGGAGTTTTCATTTTGAAATAACTTATTTCAAAATAACCTGGTAGTGTAGACATAGCCCAAGAGATTCATTTGGGATTTTGGTCCTTTTGGGGAGCTGTGCTCCTGGGTGCTGTGTCATGTCGCTATAGCTGAGACCTCCCAAAGCTAAGCTGTTCTCATTGTCTGTTACTCTGCTGGGGGGCTGTTACCCCAATTCTGTCCCTTGGCTGTGGGAGACCAGAGCTTCTTTCCCAGAAGGATAGAATGGAATGGTATTCCCACTGGGCAGCTTGGCAGGCCAGTGGTATGATCAGCACATCAGATAACAGTCTCAACCCTGTGACAGATGCCATAACTTTATATTCGGTCACATGGCACATATCCCATTATGGATATCCAGAGGCATGATTCAATACATTTAGGGGCAGATCATATCATGTTGTGTAGAAATCAATGGAGCAAAGAAAGCAGGCAACAGAGGGGAAGGAATAGATCCACAGATGAATATGGGCAATGATTCCTCAATATGCCCTTGTAGCTATTAGCTAGTCAAAAGACATCAGGAATGGACAGAGCGAGATTACATTAGGTGTGTGATGCATATACATTGCTCATTGCAAAGGGTCGGATCAAACATTCCATGAAATTGCCAAGTAACCCCAAATAGAATCTATTTGGGTCTCTTTCTCAAAGCAAAGCACCCCTGCATGCCCTTCAGTGTGTTCCTGGTTGCAAAAGCCAGTATCTTGCCTATAATCTGCATTTTGTAAAGTAAAAGTATTAAATAAAAGAGAATGGGGAGCATGCACGTGTAACCCACTCAGCTTCTGAGAATGATGTACTGTCCCATGTAGTGGCACTTAGACCACGTATAGAGAAAGAGTGTGAATGTGTGTGCTCTATAGACTTATCTGAGAGCCAGCTGGTTTTTAGCTCATGCATTAAGCTCCAAAGATCCCAGGTTCAGTTCTTCCTGTTGATGGTACACATGCATGCAAGGTTTGTAGTTTATCAACCATTAAAAACCTTTAAGTGAAAAGATACAGAGTTCCTCACAGTAATAAAGAAAATAATCTTTATAGATTTTTGAGGTCCAATAGAACCATGTTTCCTATCATCCTTTAAGATGCATTCATAGGTTTAAAGTAAACCTTAGGCTATAGTTAAGCAGAAAAGACACTTTCAGGTCTTGAGCAGCTGTTATGGTAAGAATTTTAATGACACTTTCTTCTGATTTATTGCTGCATTTAGACTTGGATATTTGATTACTCCTTGTCTTTCCCTGGCAGCTTGAATATTGCATATTTCTTCCTTCTTCCTTATTACAGACACAGCTTAAAAAGTTGCAAGTGTTAAAATGAAGTAGTGAAATTCCTGAGACAATACCATTTCTTGAGTGTGGTACAATGTCAATTTTAATAATAGTATAGTGAAATAATACAATACATACAATTTTTATTGTGCAATGTCATAACAAACTGAAGTGTTCTTGTCCTCTCATAATCTTTGCTCAGAAGGGCTACAGAAGTAATGAACTCTTGGTTTAACTTTTCTACCTTGATCCAGAATCAAATCTAGTAGAATGGAACCAAAGCTAATAGCTTTTCAACTGAGCTCTAAAGAAACAATGTCAGATAAAAAACAAAAATAAAAACTCTATGATGTCCTTCACAGATTAGATTATCAAAAGTTAACAGTGTAAAAAATGGATTTTTTTTACCAGTTAGATGATTTATACACACTTCAGTCAGTTTAGATAATGAAATCCATTTCACTTTCTAGTTTTATTTTCTCCTTTCCTTTGATCTGTGAAGTACCTTAAGGGGTTATTCTATAAATTTAAATATACCCCAGAAGCAGTGTTTCCTTTTCTGTGTTGCTTATGGGTTACTATTACAAAAAGAGTTTATCCTTTCTGTAACCCCATGTGCCTCCAGATGCTGATTCCTGCCTGTCTATCTAAATTTCCAGTACTGGTAGGATGAGGAGGCATTAGTTGCATCTATGCCTCTTTGTGTGCCTCCCTTTTGGTGTCAGGTGTGTTACTTCACTTATCCTGAGGCGAATCTCCCTCAGACTTCCACTCAGAGTAGTGTCTGAGCTACAGCATCCTGTGCAGTTCTTACACTGCAGGTCTGACAGAGATCGGGCACCTCTGGGTCCTCCATTCAGGCATTTATGACAGTAGTGAATATAGTGAGCAGACAGTCTTCTTACAGCTAAAAGATTGTTTAATTAACAGTGGGAACAAAGCATTAAAAAGGATTTTTAAACATGTAGGTTTTGCTATTTCCTGTAGGTAATCTAACCAGGTCAGGGTGGATTTTTGTGGAGGTACTCTGTATTTTATGGGTCTTCGGTTACAACCACATTTGTAGACTGTCTGGAAAACAAAGAATCAAAGTGATCAGTTCTGGTACTGTGCTTGTCACAGGGTGATTCCTTGAGCGTTGTTTCGTGCCTCAGTTACTGGCCACCAGAAGTCCAGGTGTTCTTAACCACCTTTGTGATTTATTCAATTCCTTCAGCAGGCCACAACCTGTGGTCTTATTTACAACTGATATCCAGTTCCCCACTCTTGCTTTTGGAGCATAGTATTTGGAGTATTATTACTAGCAGCAGCAGAAGTCATTGGCAACCCTACTTCATTCCCTCACTCCTGCTTGCCTGCAGGCTTCCTAATTCTCCTCTCTAGCACTTCTTTCCTAGCTCCATATGTCTCCCAGGTGCTGGGTTTACTTCTACCCAATTGGCCTCTCAGCTGTATCTCCACTCTGTTAATTGGCACCCTCTGCCCACTGATCTTTTCAACCAGGCCCCAATCAGTGACTATTGGTGAGGGCAAGTCCTGTCTCAGCAGACCCTGTTTCAAACCTTAGGCAGTTTAAGTGTCATTTGATAGGTGTCTATCTGGAGCCAACTCAGGCAGACATGCTATATCAATGGATTATTACAGGACAGTTCCAAATCCAACACAACTGGAATAAAGAGAGAATTATTGGTTACCATATAAAAACACTAGTACCTGAAAATGGATGATGAGATGGAGTTCTCAGTAGCTTGGAAGCTATTTTGCAAAACTGAAGAGCTTATCTAAACAAAGGATTAGTTTTAATCGTCTTAATGAAGTGCATAAAATATTTGTTAGGAAATAGGATGCTGTGCTACTGTGAAATAATTTTTGAATTAAGGACTACTCTGCAAATGGTGATTATTTAAAAGTTTTCTCTGTTTTTACAGTTGCACATATTGACATAGCTCTGCAACATTTCTAGTAGCTGACAAAACTTTTCCAAATGTTTTACATACATACCATATTTCAATTTAAATACATAAATATTTCCAGCAAAGAACATGGCACAGTTGATTTCAAGACAGATTTAACTATATACTAATTTCAAAAGCTAAACCAGTACTGGACAATTAACTAGTATTAGGGCAGCAACAGAAAAGGAGGAAAACCCAACAGCAAACAAAAAAAGCTGAACTGAATATACACAATGAAATCTATACATTTTTAGTTTTGAATGTAATTTTTCAGAATATTCCAATCACATTAGATGATTAATAGGATAGAAAAGAAGTTTGAATGCTGTTGATTATATCTAAAAGTGAAATTTAAATCTTTCTTCATAAAATAGGTGTTAATTCTTCATTGCTTACTGCTCAATCCTTATTCATTAAATGTTGATGGAGAAAGAATTGCAGGCTCTTAGCTCTTTGAATATTATCATTTTCCAGAATGTCTAACAAAGCTTAGAATAAGATGTACATACATGCACAATATGCAAGTTCTCAGTGTCCAATCAATTAAAGGATTTTGTGGGCAGTGATAGCCTGTTTGTAGTGGGATAATGAAAATCAGCAATGAATTTTTATTTACAATATTCATCAGCTAGAAGATCTCTACGTGACAAAGTCTTATTTTAGTAATGAAAGGATGGAACTTTAAATTAGGCCTGTGATCTTGGTCACAGTTCTATGTGATGTTTTATCCTTAGCATTAATGTAAGGGAGTAGGGTTAGCAAGAACCACCAACTTTAGAATTATTATTGGGACTGAGCAAATTACAGATCCAGGTATGTGGGGGTGGGGAGAGAGAGAGGGAGCAAGATGAAGCAGAAGATGAGTGCCTTCATGAGTGAGTGAAGAGTTCATGGAACCAGGACACCACTGTACTCTACATATTAGCTAGCAGAGCTGGCCAAGCATTAGCAGGGAGAAGATGTGTGACTCCCCCTGAAAAGGAGTAAAAACTTCCTTCCCATGCCTACAGATGAAGGGGAAAGAGGATACCAACTGTACCTCAGGGTATGTCTATATTACAGCTAGGAAGGTACCTCCCAGCCCAGGTGGACAGACTTACACTAGCAGGACTTGAGCTAGCATAATGATAATAGCTGTGTGGATGCTGCACCTCAGGAAGAGACTGCAGGAAAGTACTGGCCCTGAGGTGCAGCATCCACACAGCTATTATCATTATGCTAGCTCAAGTCCTGCTAGTGTAAGTCTGTCCACCTGGGCTGGGAGGTACCTTCCTAGCTGTAATATAGACATACCCTGAGGTACAGTTGGTATCCTCTTTCCCCTTCATCTGTGGGGGAAAATAAGCACTACATGCTATCCACTACATCAGGCTGAACATACAAGCACAGTCTAACTCATGCTATCTTCCTGACCTCACTATCTCATTGATAGGCTAACGCCCCACACCAGCCTGGTGAAAGTGAGTGAGGATGGGGAGAAAAGGGGATAGAGTGAGCAGAGTGAGGCCTCAGAGAAGGGGTGGAGCACTATCCATGGAGACAGTGTAACATTCCATGGCACCTCTCTATTAAACTTGCCATGGTTCATCTTCAGAATAGCTTAGTTCAGAAGGCAAGAAAATTCATCAGAAGAGAAATTAAATTTTTAGCATTTGGGATTACCTTTGTTTTAGCTTTCTTCATCTGGGAAGTTTAAAAATGTGTGTGATTTTAAGTTTTCAGAGTCTTACCAGACTTAGGGTATGTCTACACTGCACCGTTTTTCCAGAATAATGGCCGTTATTCCGGAAAAAACAATACTAGCGTTCACACAGAAATTGTGTTATTTTGAAAGAAAATCAAAATAACAGAGGGCTTTTTCCAATGTTGGCAAACCTCATTCCATGAGGAATAACACCTCATCTGAAAAAGTTTTTTGGAAGAGGGTGTGTGTGGATGCACCACTACTGCTATGTCGAAATAGCTCCTCACCAGAACGATTCTAAAGTTATTCCTTCCCAGTGCCTCCTGGGGCTCTAAGTCGAAATAGCACGTCCACATTAGGGAAGCCTGCCTCTAGGACTAATTTTGAGGTTTCCCTGTAGTGTGGACGCTTTATTTCGAAATAAGCTTTTCTGGAAGATATCTTCCAGAAAAGCTTATTCCGAAAGAAGCTTGCAATGTAGACGTACCCTTAGTCATAACATCCTGGGCACACTCTGTTGAAATAAGAAACTTTTTTTTTCCTGGGAATTGTATCTTTGGAGAATATCAGGTTTCCAAAAGCCTGGACTTTAAAATAAGCACCAGCTAATTTGTTCATAACAATAGGATGATCTACTTTAAATGTTTATGGACAATGTTTCTAAAACACAGGTAGGGAAAAATATATAGGGGGGTGGTTGGCAGGGTAGACAGTTTTAGTGTCTACTAAAACTTATCTTCTGACTCATTAAGTAGAATCTTGTTTACCGGTGGGGTATTCTGAAATTTTAAGGGACTGATCCTAGAAATCACCTTGGCAATTCAATCACAGAGATGTGCATGCCAAATTAAAATGTAACTTGGGGTGAGTCTCATGCTTCTAAGGAGTTAATCTGCTCAATAAATATATTACCCTACAGCAGAGGCCTGCTGTAGAATTAATCTGTGCACATTACTGAAAGCTCCAAAGGCGAACATCAGTTCTTCAGGCTTAAAACAGGGAAAGAAATTAAGCTGACACAATCACCTTCAGCATTTTTCCTTGTTTGAATATCAATGAGTACATACTTTAAGTCACATTTTCCCTTGGCAGAACTTTCACTACCACTTGTACATGAGTAATTTTTCTTTCTATACATCCCAATATCATTTGGTTCAAAACACATTTATCATTATGGAATGTGATACAGGAAGAGCAAATAGCAAGTGATACTCATCAGCCGAGTCTTTATGAAATGACTGCATATGAAAGATGGCCAGCGTGTGAAACTGAGAAAGTTATTTTACAATATCTGCTATTGCTATGGGCCCACACATATCAAACTGGAGCTTAGTCACGTGACATGCCTTATATGAATCTTATACTGTGAAACATCTGCTGGAGGTGAGGTGTTCAACTGAAAATTATAGTTTAGATGCTATAGCTAACATTTCATTATGAATATTCCGACATGTAGTGCTGTATATCAACTAATAAAGTGCTTCCAAAGAAGCTCTATTTTCTAACATAAACTGGAACTTTAGTAAATATTAGCAAGCTATAATTGCAACCTGATTTTATCTAATAAACATCAATAAAGCACCCTGATACAGATGGATAAGTAAAACTGGAATCTATCCAATAAACATTGCAAATGATTACTTGCTTCTCAGGGTTTATCTACATGGAGCAGTAAAGCTGACTACAAAGGTGTGATTTCTAAAGCACACTAATGTGTTACTCATTAGTTAATCTGTGTGGACCCTTTTGGTGCACACTAAAGTTTCTCTAGTGCAATTCGTGGTACTGCTGTTTGAAACAAAACTACCTTAAGTGCACAAGAGAATATTAGAAAGAGATTGCTTATCACAATAGTACATCCTATAATGGTAATGTAATGCATAATATATAAGGGTATGTCTACACTACCACCCTAGTTCGAACTAGGGTGGTTAATGTAGGCATTCGAAGTTGCAAATGAAGCCCGGGATTTAAATATCCCGGGCTTCATTTACATCTTGCCGGGCGGGCGCCATTTTTAAATCCCCTTAGGTCGAACTCCGTGCCCGCGGCTACACACGGCACGGAGTAGGTAGTTCGAATTAGGATCTCTAATTCGAACTACCGGTACACCTCGTTCCACGAGGAGTAACGGTAGTTTGAATTAGAGATCCTAATTTGAACTACCTACTCGGTGCCGTGTGTAGCTGCGGGCACGGAGTTCGACCTAAGGGGATTTAAAAATGGTGCCCGCCCGGCAAGATGTAAATGAAGCCCGGGATATTTAAATCCCGGGCTTCATTTGCAACTTCGAATGCCTACATTAACCACCCTTGTTCGAACTAGGGTGGTAGTGTAGACATACCCTAAGTTATTAAAGTGTATACAAAAAGCCCTGAACCCCTCCCCCCATTTTTGATATCTTCAAAAATTACATGTAACTCTCCTGGTGAACCTATACACTAGTGTAAGAATATCTTTTTCCAAGTTAGCTTATGTTTCTTTGGAAGCATTTTAAATTAAGTTAAGGAAAAAGACATTCTTATTTCATAAGAGCATACGTCTAATAGTGTACCTATAGTGGTTTAATTATATCAGGAGTATGACTGAAAAACTCATACCATAATATCACTCAAGCCCATAACTTCACAATTATGAAGCATGGCTGATGTACTGCAAAGTGAAGCATCAACTGCCACCACCATACAACTCTTTGCATAGCTGGACAAGCTACAGTCTTCCCAACTGCACTACGTACAGACACCACTGAGAAAACTTAGGGTTTTGCAGCACATACACCATAGACAAAACAAATAGGTGACACAATGCAGAGATTATAGGCAGAGATGGGTGAATATTAGTTCAAACAATGTTTAGAAATCCAAATAAATGTCCATTGTCAACCTTATTTCCATCAAACTCCCCACAACCTCAAGCAGAAATAAAATCTACAGTTGTTCAGGCAAAATGTTTTATTTTTCAGATTTGGGATTTTTAAAAATGAAAAACAACTACATTTTGTAATGTGATTTCAATGAAAAATATTTCTCAAAGTTTTCTATACAGTTTTAAAAAAAACCCAACAATACTGCCTGAGCAGCAATAATTACAGGCTAAAATACTGAAATGTATGCAGGACTATGGGGCTAAGTGGGATCACATGAACAATCTCCCTCCAACTCTCTGCTGTTTTTCCAGGCTCAGCAATAAAGTGGTGGGAAGAGGGCTTAGGGACCTGGAAATGTTGAAAGGGTTAGGTCCAGAGCTGAAGTGTGTGGGTCTGGCAGTTAAATAGGAAGCATGGGGAATGAAGGCTTAGACATATTTGAGTTAGTAGGGGTCATATTGGAGTGAGCTAATGGGGTGGACTGAATTAGCAAAGCTGAGGAGACAGAAATGAGGTCAATTGGTGAGGGAGGGTGAGAAATGGTGTTGAGTGTGTGGAGATGAGATGGTAGGGTAAGTCTTTAGATGGAGAAGCTGAAGTTACAGGAAGATAGTAAAACAGACACGTAGAAACAAACACTCTCATATCCTGTCTCAAAGTAAAGTGACCCAGCCCTCTGTTTGAAAACATGATGGACCTGAGGGGAGACAGTGAGTGGTAAAAATTACTAACATCAACTGGCCATTTATTTTCGGTACTTTCTGCCAATTCACAGCCACAGGGACCATAGCTATTGGTCTGTGGTAAAATAAAGAAATAATAAAAGATCCTTTAATATGTATAACCATGTTAATTGTTGAAGGCAGAATACAGACACATTCTAGAACTAGCTATTGTAGTGTGCTTAATTCACGAGTTCTATTATTTTTAATAAGATTAATACATGTTAGAGTATAAAGACTGGAAAAACATGAACAGACAGGAAGAAAAAACCCCAAAGAACAATTTCAAAGAACAAGGAGCTATGTGGGCAAAAGACCCATGGAATGTTGAGTATCTATGAGGCAGCATTTAAGCCAGAATCTTGACTCAGTGAAATATAATAAATTAATTTTTATTTCTGCTTCCTTCTATTTGTTAATTAAGCATAAAAAATTAAGTCAAAATGACAAAGGTGGCTTGTTTGTTTGTTTATTTGCATCAGTCTTCATAGCTGAGGATGTTGGGGAGATTCCCAAACTTGCACCATCCTTTGTGGGAGATGAATCTGAGGAACTGTCCTGGATTGAAGTGTCATTAGAGGAGGTTTTTGGAACAAATAGAAAAACTTAACGTTAACAAATCACCAGGACCGGATGGCATTCTCCCAAGGGTTCTAAAAGAACTCAAATGGGAAATTGCAGAAATGTTAACTGTGGTTTGTAATCTATCCTTTAAATCGGCTTCCGTACCTACTGACTGGAAGATCACTAACGTGACACCAATATTTTAAAAGGGCTCTAGAGGTGATCCTGGCAATTACAGATCGGTAAGTCGAACGTCAGTACCGGGCATATTAGTCAAAACAATAGTTAAGAATAAAATTGTTAGGCACGTAGAAGAACATAATTTGTTGGGCAAAAGTCAACATTGTTTCTATAAAGGGAAATCCTGTCTTACTAATCTATTAGAGTTCTTTGAAGGGGTTAACAAACATGCGGACAAGGGGGATCCAGTAGATATAGTATACTTAGATTTTCAGAAAGCCTTTGACAAAGTCCCTCACCAAAGGCTCTTGTGTAAATTACATTGTCATGGGATAAGAGGGAAGGTCCTTTCATTGATTGAGAACTGGTTAAAAGACAGGAAACAAAGGGTAGGAATAAATGGTAAATTTCAGAATGGAGAGGGGTAACTAGTGGTGTGCCCCAAGGGTCAGTCCTAGGACCTATCCTATTCAACTTATTCATAAATGATCTAGAGAAAGGGGCAAGCAGTGAGGTAGTAAAGTTTGCAGATGATACTAAACTGTTCAAGATAGTCAAGACAGAAGCAGACTGTGAAGAACTTCAAAAAGATCTCACAAAACTAAGTGATTGGGCAACAAAATGGCAAATGAACTTTAATGTGGATAAGTGTAAAGTAATGCACATTGGAAAAAATAACCCCAACTATACGTATAGTATGATGGGATCTAATTTGGCTACAACAAATCAGGAAAGAGATCTTGAAGTTATCGTGGATAGTTCTCTGAAAACGTCCACACAGTGTGCTGCAGTGGTCAAAAAGGCAAATAGAATGTTAGGAATTATTAAGAAAGGGATAGAAACTAAGACACAGAATATCTTACTGCCCCTGTATAAAACTATGGTACGCCCACATCTTGAGTACTGTGTATAGATGTGGTTTCCTCACCTCAAAAAAGATATTTTGGCCTTAGAAAGGGTTCAGAAAAGGGCAAGTAAAATGATTAGGGGTTTGGAACAGGTCCCATATGAAGAGAGGCTAAAGTGACTGGGACTTTTCAGTTTGGAAAAGAGGAGACTGAGGGGGGATATGATAGAGGTATATAAAATCATGAGTGGTGTGGAGAGAGTGAATAAAGAAAAGTTATTTATTAGTTCCCATAATATAAGGACTAGAGGACACCAAATGAAATTAATGGGTAGCAGGTTTAAAACTAATAAGCGAAAGTTCTTTTTCACACAGTGCATAGTCAACCTATGGAACTCCTTGCCAGAGGAGGCTGTGAAGGCTAGAACTATAACAGAGTTTAAAGAAAAGCTAGATAAATTCATGTAGGTCCATAAAAGACTATTAGCCAGGGGGTAGGAATGGTGCCCTGGCCTCTGTTTGCCAGAGGCTGGAGATGGATGGCACAAGATAAATCGCTTGATCATTGTCTTCGGGCCACCCCTTCTGGGGCACCTGGTACTGGCCACTGTTGGCAGACAGGCTACTGGGCTAGATGGACCTTTGGTCTGACCCAGTACAGCCGTTCTTATGTTATTTGTTTGGTTTTTTTTTTCATGGCATCGTTTGCTAGTAAACAATCCAGGGCTGCCATTTCACTTAGTATACTACATCAGTCCTCCATTTCCAGCAATGAAGCGCTAATCATTGTGTAATCAATACTGTGCAAAGAAATAACCAAGGTCGAGGACTTGTAAGCATGGATACTCTTCTGGTAAAGTCCAGGATAAATGCCTTGTGTCTCTGTTGGATGCTAGGGTGAACCTAAATTCAGAAACCCATGAAATTGAGATGATCTCCTAACTTATACAATGTGAATGAAAAAATAATCCAGGAACCCACTTTCCCCCCATCCTCAAAGAGCATTACTATTTGTACTTTTTTTTAAATCAACAATTTAGTACACAAATATGTAAATACTGTTTATACAAATAAACATTGTTGGTGTTGTTCTCACAGGAAATGCATATATTTAGAAGTGACATAACATAATTTAATGTTATGATGTGTTTTTCTTCCAGATTTGTCTATCTTCATTTACACATCACCAAGAACTTGTTTTTTCTGAAGACTAATTTCTGTAGTTTTATGCTAATGGACCTTTATACATCTCTGTTCTTGAAAGAGTCACATTTAACTCCAAGACAACTAAACAAAAAGATCTGTGACAGTTTTTACTTGTGCTGAAGAAAGAGCTTAATTGATCCATGCAAGTTGGTTATATTACTGAAAGGTCAACAAAAGACAGGGACTGATTTTCATTCTTTTACAAAGGCAAAATATCAATGTCATTTGAATACTATGTTACTAAAAATGTTACTACAAAATTCTGTTTTGACAATTTGATAGTTAAATGTACACTTGTAAATTAAATTATTCTGTTGTGAACATTTATTTTAAGATACCTTTGTAGTCATATTCAAAGGATAAGGATGCTCATAAAAACCATGATAAATTGCTCTTCAGACTGAAATTTTACAGGTATCCGATGGATTCAATGAATGCTTTATGTTCTACTTTAATTGCCCAGAAATTTCAATGTATTTTGTAATAATATTATATGGTCAACTAAATCTCATTACTTAGCAATTATAAATAAACATATTGAGCTGTTTACTGGATTAGATTCTAATTGTTTCCCTAATGGTGCAACATTCAGGATGACACTTTTATTGGATAATAATATGAATGCTAATGGCATTCTGCAAGGAACATGTTAAGCTGAATGCATTGCACTTTTAGAGTATTCATTATCTAATTATATTTCATTTATTTTAATTTTAAATTGTTATCAAGGTGATGAGCCATTGTGATATCCAGTACCTGTGTTATTTACACTTTAAAACAGGAAGAGATTAACTTTATACATTAGGAGATTATAATTAGATATTTATGCAAACTAATCTTGAAAACATTGCAACTAAGTACCAGAATTTCTTAACTTTTCTATTTAAGAAAGTCAAGTAGGCTGCATAAAAAAAAAAGAAAAGAAAAAAAATGGCTATCTGTCCCACCACAAGATAAATGGCACATATGAATCTCCCTATTCTGGGTGTCCCTAATCTGGGAACATCTATGGTCCAGACCCTGGCAGGAGGAGAAGAAGGTCTGCATGCTGCCACAAGTCCCCACCCCCCCAACCAATGGGGGAAACGGCAGTGTAGTGATGCACTTCCAATGAAGCTTTTTCCCAGAGGTGGAGAATAATTACCGGTAAGTAGAAATACTTCATTACACTACTCAAGTACATTTTTTCAGTATTTGTACCTTACTCAAGTAATTTATTTTTGTGATACTTCGACTTTTACTCAAGTAGTTTTTTTTAGAAAATATCATACGTTTTCCTCCACTACAATTTCCAGAAACACTTAGGGTATGTCTACACTACCACCCTAGTTCGAACAAGGGTGGTTAATGTAGGCATTCGAAGTTGCAAATGAAGCCCGGGATTTAAATATCCCGGGCTTCATTTGCATCTTGCCGGGCGGGCGCCATTTTTAAATCCCCTTAGGTCAAACTCCGTGCCCGCGGCTACACGTGGCACGGAGTAGGTAGTTCGAATTAGGCATCTCTAATTCGAACTACCATTACTCCTCGTGGAACGAGTTGCACCGGTAGTTCGAATTAGAGATCCTAATTTGAACTACCTACTCTGTGCCGCGTGTAGCCGCGGGCACGGAGTTCGACCTAAGGGGATTTAAAAATGGCGCCCGCCCGGCAAGATGCAAATGAAGCCCGGGATATTTAAATCCCGGGCTTCATTTGCAACTTCAAATGCCTACATTAACCACCCTAGTTCGAACTAGGGTGGTAGTGTAGACATACCCCGCGTTACTCACTACTTTGAATAATCTCATGTGACCTTACCTGGGGCCAGCCAGCTACATAGGTGGGAAACCCAACAGCCACCTCAGCCAATGTCAGGGAGGACAGAGGCACTTACTTGTGTCAGGTAAATCCTCTGTTCTGGTGGGAGCAGCAGCAGGGTGAGTGCCCAGGGCAGGCACTCCCCATTCTCCCTGGGACAGAGGGCCCCCCATAGAAGCCCTGGGCAAGAGGGTGGGGCAGGCTATTCTGGAAGAGGCTAGCGGTAGGCAGCTGAGTTTGGTGGGGACTGAAGAATTGTGTTTGTGTACACAACTTCCCTCTGTGTGCTGTCTGGCTGGGATTTGGCGCAACCCTGCTATCTGGGTGTGTGCCAGTGTGGAACAGGTGTGCGTTACCCCCCCTGTTTCCCCTTTCCCCCTAAGAGCCCCATAGGGGAACTGAGGAGAGCTGGGCTACTGGCGTGGGAGGGGGGTATAACACTTTGAGTTGTTGGGGGGAGACCTTTAAATTGCTCCCCTATGAGCAGTTGGTCTTGTCCTCCTGCTTCCCTGGCTGGCTCAGAAGTTTTGCTCACTTTTTTGGGGTGGATGGGGGAGGGGAGGAGCTGCTGCTGCTGCTTCCTCAACGTGAGGCAGGTGGGTGCAGAGGAAATGAGTGTTACTGAAATCAGCTCTCCCTTGTGCCCCCTAGGGAAATGAGTCACAGTGGGTGATGTCTGGTGGGATGGCTGAAACACATTTACCTTCCATTCAATTCTTAATGACCTATCCCCATCCTCAAGTTTTGTTTATGTTTTCACTACAAGTTGTATTTATCAGTACACTGAAATTTCTCAGGTCAGGGGGCCTTGTTGAAGCTGTTTCTGAGAGTGTTGTTCTTTCATTAAGATTAAGAATAAGGAAATTTTCTTTGCTCCCATCTTAACCTGCAAACCTTCTTCATGCTCTGGAAGTCATTGGGGTTCCTAGTGTGAGAATCTGAAGATAGGGTGTGATTGTTGTGACTTGCAGTTTCAATGAGGCACTTAAACTCAGAAGAACTCAGTGGGAATATAGGCTCTTTCCCATCCCCTGTGCAATGCTTCACCCCTGCTTCTCCGGCTTATAAAAAGGCTTGGTGGAATGCACTTTTTATGTTTTATAACTTTGTGAAATGTTTTAAGCTTTTCATCTTTTTATAATTTTCAGTTATTGGGAAATTATGGAGGGAGGTCCAATAATTTTTTAATGACAAAGTGGAGATGCAAAAAGTTCAATCTTTAAAGCTGTTAAAACCCAAACTAAGGGTATGTCTACACTACATGGCTCCATCGACAGAGCCATGTAGATTACCTTTGTAGACATAGGAAAATGAAGCGGCGATTTAAATAATCGCCGCTTCATTGAAATTAAAATGGCTGCCGCGCTGTGCCGATCAGCTGTTTGTTGGCACAGCGCTGTAATCTGGATGCTCCTCGTGGGTTGAGGTTTACTGGGGAGGTCGATAAATGCCTTTGATGTCGACCGCAGAGCATCCAGACTACAGCACTGTGCCGACAAACAGCTGATCGGCACAGCGCGGCAGCCATTTTAATTTCAATGAAGCGGCGATTATTTAAATCGCCGCTTCATTTTCCTGTGTCTACAAAGGTAATCTACATGGCTCTGTCGACGGAGCTATGTAGTGTAGACATACCCAAAGAGACAAGGTGGGTGAAGTAATATCTTTTTTAAAAATTGTTTTGGAACAGTTTTGGTTTGTGAGAGATTAGCCCTTTTGAGCTTCACAGACCTGGAGAAGAGCTCTGAGGAGTTCCAAAGATTGTCTCTGTCACCAACCATATTTGGTCTAATTAAAGATATTACTTCACTCACCTTGTGACTCTCATCCAGGCACCAATATGACTACAACAAAACAGCAAAAACCACCATATCACAGTTAGGATACATGTCCAGATATACAAAATAATTGTCCTAACACCAGACATAATTTGTTGATTTAACTATTCATTCACTCGTCCATTTGTGACAAGCCCAGTTCAGAAGTTTGTATCATTGAATTTTAACTCTAACAAGTGCTCAGGACGCATTTTTCTTGCTTTCCCTATCTGTAAATAATTATTAGTGATGGAAATATTTCAGGATTTCTGTGCACTGTGAAAACAACTAATTTCTAAGTTATTTGCAAAGAAACAAAACAAAATAAGCACAAAACTCAAATCCCTAGAGATTTCAGGTGCCTAAGTATCCTCTGGAATTGTTAAAGTTGCCTTCCCAAGCCCCACCACAATCTGAACCGGCACCCCTGGTGAGTCAGGATTGGCCAGAGGGCTGCAGGAGGGCCATATGCACAAGATGCAGCCCCCTTCTGAGAGCAGGGAGCTCGCCATGAGCTGCAGGCCAAACACCAGGCATAAAGGGCAAGGGCTGTGCAGCAAGGGAGCTGCAAGTGCCTCTTCAGAGTAGCTCAAACTGTCAAGGAAGAACCCACTGAAGGGCAAGTTACCCACTTAGGATTTTTTACCCACTATTTCATTTCACTGATGTGATTCAAAAACAGCAGGTGCTTTCTGTGTGTCATATCCGAGGGAAAATATTTAATCCAGGTCTGGGGAAATGTTTGGGTCGGGGGCTACAGACCCACAAAAAAAATCAGTTGGGGGCCACACAAGTGAGAAGAAAAAATCCCCCAGAACCCTCACTGATGTGGCCCTCAGCTGAGAAGAAGAAAGACATTCCCCTCGCACACTAGAGCTTTGGGGAGCCCAGGCTTGTACATTTTGTGTGCTCCAGCCCCATGGGGGGATGGCAGAAGGTTGGCTCACAGGGACCCAGTCCTGGGGGGGGGGGGAGGAGGGGGAAGCCCTGAGCCTCAAGGGCCAGATCCAGGCAAGCCAGGGACCACATCCAGACCCCAGGCCTTAGGTTCTCCAACCCTGATTTAAGCTACAATAATCCATTCCCCATGTAGCTCTTAAAGGAAGGGCTTGGTCAAGGACTATGACAACCTATGACATCTCCCTTTGCAAGGGGGAGAGACAATAGCCCTGTACTACGGAGAACAAGGGACTGAGCAGTTTCCAAGGGAAATGTGGGGGGCACCATGCCCAGGGTAGGGAGGGCCAGGGTGCCAAAATGCAAGTTTGCCTAGGGTGCCATTTTCCCTAAGGCCAGCCCTGTATGCAGGAGTGGGGAACCCTGAGCCTCATGGGCCGGATCCAGCGTGTGGGGGAGAAGAAGCACAGTGCCACGTGCTGCTTCTCAAGTTTCCCCCGGCTGGGGGAATGCAGTTCTGGAAACTGCTCGTGAGAGTTTCCCCGCTACTCCTATTGGCCAGATTTCAGGGCTAAATCAGGGTTTTGTTTGTTTTTGGGGGGCGTTGCCTCTCACTTGTGTGACCCCACCTGATTTTTCTGTAGGTCAGTGGCTCCCGACCCAAAAAGGTTTCCCCACCCCTGATCCACAGTTTTCCAGAAGAAGCATCATCTTCATCAACAGCTATTGTTGTTTCACACACACACATAAGTATATATGCATATATATAAATGCACATTGTGTGTATGAAAAATAATGGTGCCTTATGATAACGCGGGTGGTTAACCATAGATTCCATAGGACGGCTATTTTTTACTTCTGGATACTTGAGTACTATTAAGATACAATACTTTTGTACTTTTACTCAAGTAGTTTTCCAGAAGGATACTTTGACTTTTACTTAGTTACATTTTTTTTTTCAAAGTAGCAGTACTTTTACTCAAGTAACTTTTTGGGGTACTTTATCCACCACTGCTTTTTCCTGCCACTCCCATAGTGATGAGAGATGGTGCCTGGAAGTGGCTGGGAATATGCAGCCACATGTGCCCCCAGGAGTGGGGTGCAAGGTAAGTGCCTGACTCACGTCCCCCTCATTCCCAGAGCCGACAGCATCCTCTGTGGCATGGAAAATTCTTTAATCTGACATGCCCTGTTTCCTTGGGTTGCTGAATTAAAGGGGTTCAAGTGTATAAAGTATACTATTCTTGGAGGCAGTGAAAATTCAGGCTAATTTCACAACAGCAACAAAAAAGTAAAACAGCCCATCAAAATAAAATTGAATTATAACCCATTTAGCTTGAAACATGTTCTGATTTCCAGATTCTAAAAAAGAATAAGCAAAAAGAACCAACAGTGTATTTATTCTTGCAGGAAGATGGCATGGGACTGTTTAGTTCTGCTGATATACAAGATGACAGGAAAGTAAACTTGTCTTCATGTTAAATATGTATATACCTGTTTGTGTTCAAGCAACACAGCTAAGAGACAGAGGTAAAGATGCTATAAGAGAACAATGTAAGAGTCACTGGAAATTGTAACCAGAATGTATGACAGTCCTCATATAGCACTATAGAAGTAAACATGTGACATGGAAGTAATATACAGAGGTCAACTGGAAAAAAAATGATGTGTTATTTATAATATTTAATTCTAAAATGCAATAGTTTTTTTTTACTGGCACAGAATGTGGCAAACTGATAAATACTATCAATAAAAAAGAAAACATAAATGGGGATAACACTTCTCTACCTCATGAGAAGGTTGCGAGAATAAATACATCTGAGATTGTGAAGCTCAATATAGTAGGTAATCATATGATTACTTTGGATAGAGACATTCTGCAAAGATATAAAATATCATCTCTGCTCTATACCTTAAATGACTAGAGTTTTTACATGTGGAGGTCATATGACTTATGGGAACAAAATCAACCCATCAGGCTTTGTATACAATTCATAATGCTGCTAGCTCTTAGCTTAGAAGACTGAAAGGAAATTTATGATTTCAGAGGCCTATAGTCATCTCTGCAGATTACTCAAAGGTGTTTAAATAAGATTATATTCCTTGGTTAGGCAAATGACACAATGAAAGAGACCGAGCATGCCTGCATCTAATCAAGATGATGTAGTTAACATGCGCCACAACTTTGCCAATATCCAATTAAGAACACAGTACAGGTTGAACCTCCGAAATCCAGGTATCTCTGGTCCAGCAACATCCATGGTCCAGAAGGAAGGACCATGGATGTTGCTGGACAAGAGAGCCGTGGAAGCAAGGTTCATGAGTCAGCTGGGAGTCCCACAGGTGCTGGGGAGCCCCAGCTGGGCTGGCAGGTGCTGTTCCTGTTGTGGGTGGGGAGTCTAGCCTTGGGGAGTCTAGCCTTGGAGAGCCCTAGGCCAGGGAGCCCCTGTGGCAGCTGAAAGGAATCCCCAGTCTTGGCCAGGAACCCTGGCGGTAGCAGGGCCAGTGCCATCTGGGAAGAATCCCTGGTCCAGGCTGGGAACCCAGGTGATATCTGAGCCAGCAGTGGGTGCAGGGAATCTTCAGCCGGAACCCCAGTGGAAGTAGGGCCAGCAGTGGCTGGCAGGGAGATCCCTGGCTGGAGCAGGGCCATTGGTGGCCAGAGAAAAGCCCTGCCCCCGGGCCAGAGCCCCAGCAGCAGCAGTGGGAAGCCCTGGCCTGACTAGCAACCTTGGCAGAGAGGGATCAGAGGCGAGTGGAGGGAATCCCAGCCCAAGGAGGCTGACCCATGGGGCCAGCAGTGGGGAGGAAAGCCCGTGCCCCGGAGACTCCATAGCCCAGAGAAGAGCCTTGACCTCCCGCAGCGAACTCCGTAGTTCAGGACCACTCAGGTCCCGAGAGTGCCTGACCAACCTGTATTTGTCAATTGATAACTCCCATTCTCTTCAATGATGGTAGGATCTGGTCACTAAAATTATACTGATTGGAGCTGAGTTTGTGAAGTTTTCTCAGGTTTAAAAAGAAAACAGAGTGGCATAAAACTAATTTGAGCTAAAATAACTGAAATCAATCTACACTAATATACTTTGTAATACTTTCTCTTCTATTTTTAAGTTATATGGCAGATGCTAGTGTTGAAGGGGAAAATATTACGTATTAGACAGAGGAACAATGAATTAAGTTTTAGATTTAAAATATAATTAACTTGCATATTTACCTAGCATTGCTTGGGTTCTTAAATCAAGGGTTTTTTTGGTTTTTGTTTTTTTTAAATAAAAGGAAAATATACATGCTTTATTTACATAACTGTATTTTTCAAAAAAGTGTTATTTTGATTAATTTAATTTTTATTTTGCATTTCTTTAAAAAAGGAAGTTGTTAAAATGTGTATTTATTTTTAGTAAAATTTTTATGTGGGAATTCTATCAAGTGTATTTTTTCCTTCATACCTATAAACCCTTTTCATTTGTTATGTTATAAACAAAAAAAAAGCTAGCGTCAATTTGGTTTCCAATAACATTTTCTTCTAGTTTTCAAACCTTAAGCATTGATTTAGCTGTGCCAAAATAGAGCACTACTCCACATTGCTCTGTTTAATATCTTTTCTGTAAAGTTATTGAGAAGCAATACTATTCCAGGTTCATCCTATTTTTTTTGGTTAATTTTGCTTCAGTCTCTTTCAACATTCATTGAGTTATCCCATTTTGAGACCAATACTTGATCTGGTGATTCTGTCTCTTTTCTGTTTGTTTTATGAGGAGCAATCCCATTTTCCTGGCACAACCAAACACTTACGTTGCTTTAAGTTATGATAAAGAGCTAAATCTAGCTAGTGGCATAAAAGGTAACAAGAAGATGTTCTACAAGTATATTAGGAGCAAGAGGAAGACCAAGGACAGGGTAGGCCCTTATGCTCAGTGAAGAGGGAGAAAGAATAACAGGAAACTTGGAAATGGCAGAGGTGCTTGATGACTTCTTTGTTTAGGTTTCTGTTAAGAAGGATGGTGACAGGATGCCTAACATAGTGAATGCTAGTGGAAATAGGGTAGGTTTAGAAGTTAAAATAAAAGAACAAGTTAAAAATTACTTAGAAAAGTTAGATGTCCGCAAGTTACCAGGGCCTGATAAAATAGAGGTATTTGAGCTTTTAACTATCATCTTTGAAAAATCATGGAAGTCAGGAGAGATTCCAGAAGACTGGAAAAGGGCAAACACAGTGCCCATCTATAAAAAAGGGAAATAAGAATAACCCAGGAAACTACAGACCAGTCAGTTTAACTTCTGTGCCAGGAAAGATAATGGAGCAAGTAATTAAGCAATTAATCCGCAAACATCTGGGAGAAAATAAGGAGATAGGTAACAGCCAGCATAGATCTGTAAAGAACAGATCATGTTAAACCAACCTGATAGCTTTCTTTGATAGGATAACAAGTCTTGTTGATAAGGGAGAAGCGGTGGACGGAGTAAACTTAGACTTTAGCAAGGCATTTGATACGGTCTCACATGATCTTCTTATCAATAAACTCGGGAAATACAATCTAGATGGGGCTACTATAAGGTGTGTGCATAACTGGCTGGATAACCATTCTCAGAGAGTAGTTATTAACGGTTCACAATCCTGCTGGAAGGGCATAACAAGTGGGGTTAAGCAGGGTTCTGTTTTGGGACTGTTCCTGTTCAATATCTTTATCAATGATTTAGATGATGGCATAGAGAGTACAATTATAAAATTTTGCAGATGATACCAAGCTGGGAGGGATTGCAAGTTCTTTGAAGGACAGGGTCATTCAAAATGATCTGGACAAACTGGAGATATGGTCTGAGGTAAACAGGATGAAGTTTAATAAGGATAAATGCAAAGTACTCCACTTAGGAAGGAACAATCAGTTTCACATATACAGAATGGGAAGTTATTTTCTATGAAGGAGTACTGCTGAAAGAGATGTAGGGGTCAAAGTGGACAACAAGTTATATATGCGTTAACAGTGACACTGTTGCAAAAAAAGCAAACATGATTCTGGGATGCATTAATTGGAGTGTTGTGAGCAAGAGACGAGAAGTCATTCTTCCACTCTACTCAGCATTGATTAGGCCTCAGTTGGAGTATTGTGTCCGGTTCTGGGCACCACATTTCAAGAAAGATGTGGAGAAACTGGAGAAGGTCCAGAGAAGAGCAACAAAAATGATTAAAGGTCTCGAAAACATTAGCTGTGAGGGAAAACTGAAAGAATTGGGCTTGTTTAGCTTAGAAAAGGGAAGACTGAGAGGGGACCTGATAATAGTTTTCAAGTGTCTAAAAGGGTGCAACAAGGAGGAGGGAGAAAAATTGTTCTCCTTGGCCCCTGAGGATAGGACAAGAAGCAATGGGCTTAAACTGCAGCAAGAGAGGTTTAGTTTGGATATCAGAAAAAACTGATAAGTGGTTAAGCACTGGAATAAATTGCCTAGGGAGTTGTGGAATCTCCATCACTGGAGATATTTTCAAGAGCAAGTTAGACAGACATGTATCAGGGATGAGCTACACAGTGCTTGGTCCTGCCATGAGGACAGGGTTCTGGACTTGATGACCTCTTGAGTTCCCTTCTAGTTCTAGTGTTCTATGATTCTATGATAAGAGGAACTGAATACCAAATTTGGTAGTCCTAGCACTTACCATTTAGGAGTTCTTGATCAAACTGTAAATCACTCTAAAATTTATACAATATAACATCTGTATACTAAATGTTGCCTCCATTTCACGCTATTGGGGAAAAGATATAAAAATGCAGTATTGACATCACAATAAGCTAAATGAGGGATAATCAATTTTTTACAGGGGGAGCCACATATTAATGGTGAAATTTTTCTGGTGGATCTTCTCTTCCTATATTCATGATCCTGTAACATTCCATGAACAAGTATGATTGCAATACAGACATGGAAAACATGATTAGGAAAATAATGCCTTTTACCTATTAATGCAATTTATCAATGGAAAGAAGAGAAGAATAAACTTTGAGCGCTAATGAACTAGGTCATACCATCCCACATTAAAAGCTATAGGAGAGCGAAGATTAGTCGACATGTTCTGTATCAGCTTCAACAAGCCCTCTGAAGTGGGTTTTGGCAGTAAGTCATGGGGACAGACAATAAAGAAAGAGATGATGCTGTGAAAGTAGAAAAAATGTCAGAAAGAAAGTACTGGTCTCATCACTTTCTTTCATGGCTAGATCTAATGGAAAGTATGAGGGAACATTGTAAATAATTTGGGGGTAAAAACTTCAGCAATTAATCAGAAATTATTCTTAATTTCAAATAGTAGCATTTAATTTCTTAAAGTACACGAAAAGTACCTTCTAAGTGCATTGGTTTTAGTTAAAAAAAAACAGTTTTCTCCATTTGCTTCTCTCCTCGAATTGTGTCAAACCTGGAGATTGGCAGCAAGATGAGTGCTTAGAATCATTTTGTGGAAATAATACCATTACTGCAAATAAATATCCAGCACTCAAATTGTAAGGATATCAATTTCACCCTATAGCATTTATTACATTCTGCCACCAGGAATTCATTCCTAGCAAAACTGATCTGAAGATGAAAAAGAGTGTAATGTATTCTAAGGAAGTTGTAAAGGGAGCTGATTATAATAAGACCTCCAAAAAATTAGTTCCTTTAAATTTGAGGGTTGATAGTTTTCAGCGTTCACTTACACCAATCAGTAAAGTGTTCACCTTTCCCTCACAACAAATGTTTTACACTTTCAACGTAATTATCACTATATGTTTTTTCTGAATGTGAACTTCAGGTTCCTTTATTTCTTTATGGCTTGAACTGTAAACACTGAGTCAGTTGTAGTTTTACTTAGATGCTATACAACCTCATTGTAGCTAAGAGTCTTTATCACAGCAGATTTAAAAAAGGTAGCAATGATGGTCTTCTCTAATCTCTTAATGTGTTTTATGTACGGGTCTTTCATCATGACTCTCAAGCTATCTGCCTAATAGAATACATCATCATCAGTCTCTTGAAAGTGCTCTTGCATGCATTACACTTTTATTTTCTTCAGCTGGCAAATGAGAGAGGATCATTTGGTTGAGCTCATCAGCCTGATTACTCTCAAAAGCAACTGATGATTTCCTTTTAACTAGCAGCCCATAAGAGATTGAGTACCTTATAATTTCTCTCCTCATGGATATACCTCCTGTATTCAGACCAGAAGGCCAACCTGATGCATAATTCTTGGTGTTTGAGGGAGTCAATATATGCTGACCTCAATGCTTAATTTCAGAAGTTTGCTTTTTTTATTTTATGCAACTGCACACTCTTTTGTTTTGCACTAGGGCTATTCATTTTTATCTCAAATGTCACTTGATTGTCTTTTCCTTTGTGGCTTTTTGGGGTATTGCAGTTAGCAAGGAAAGAAGTATCTTGAAAAAAATTAGAGGTAGCCAGTTAACTTCAGTCATACACTAAGCATCCAGGGCAGTGGATGATCACAGGAAACAAAATAGAGAGATTTAACATAACTAAGGAAAGAAGAGCTTTTAAGCATTGGTGCTGCAAGAAAGCCTCCCACATAGTTTTCCTGTAACTACCAACACTTGGAAAGCAAATTAACTTGTTGCTGGAGAAGGAGCTGCAAAAAAACTTCAATACATTTAATAGAAATTACAACTCTTGTATGTCACAGCGATGACACATTTAAACTCATGAAGAAGCCTGTGGGATGGGATGATTGATCTAGCAACTTGTGCTGTCTGGAATCTGAATTGCATTTTTCTTGCTAGTCCTGCTGGAAAGTGGAAATGAGATGAATTGGAGGAGGATGAGAAGTTGGGGAGTGTGAATGAAACATTATCTTGGAGGAAGGGGGAAGGCGAGGAATCGAACAAGAGTTACAGTATCTATTCTAGTACTATTGACAGAACAGAGAACAAAAAGAAAGGAGAAGCAATTATACCTTTTCCTTTAGATATACTGCAAGGGGAGACTTTCTAGTGACTGAAAGAAGATTTCAGCTGTCAGAGAAATGCTGGAATACTCACTCCTTTCAATACTCAGAGTGAAGAAATGCTTTGGTTATGCTTTTAATTATTAAAACTGTCTTTATTCATCTTGCACAGATATGGGAAACTGAACTCACCTGGACTGAAAATCAAATCACATATTAGTGATTGATGCAAATGGACTCTGTTCTTAAAGCCAAACACTGAATGGTCAGTATCTACTGTAAATCACAATAATGTCTTCCTAAAACTTTTGAAGAAATGGAGAAATTTCAGATTTTGGATATGAATGCTATGTAGTGAGAGAGACTTGGCAATGAGAGTCTTTTAGGAACAAGGACCAGAAATATACCACTGTCTACAGGAAGGTGGTTGTCACTATTTACAGGCTATTCAGTGCTCCAATTTCAATGAACATCGAGGAAATACCAGCACAAATGCATTTACTGATGAAAGATAATTGGTTTGTATCAGGCAAAAAAATTAAAGAACAGAATGAAAAAAATCCTTCTATTTAATATATATCAGTATTGCCTCAGCTATTCTACTGCTACTGTGAACAGCACCATATGGTGACAGCATAGTTTATTTCTGTGGGAAGCCATTTTGGTGCTCAATGTATTTACATTGAAAATTATGATGTCCTGAAGCACATTAAGTAAATTAACAGCAGTGGAAATTGCAGTGGAATACATCTAACAATAACAACACCCCCCAAACCTCCTTCCACATACAAATTTGTGTGCATGTTCAAGAAGCAATATGTTCAGGAGTAGACACTTCCAGGCTGTAGAATAAATATGAAAGTTAAAAAAAAATTGTCATCTTAACTTAGTTAAGGAAATATATCCATTGTAAAGAAAGTCCCTGACCATCAAGAAGAAGGAAGACCTCAAAAGAATGAGCTATAAGAACAAAAGCAATGAGCTTGGGAGGATCCAAGCCCCTAATAGGGAGTGCTGTGGATAGTTTTAAATAAGACTACAAATCTGGTTTAAAAAGAGTCAACATGAATCTCTCCATCCCATACCAGAATTACCTAAAAAATAAAGCTTATATGAACATAGGCACAAAGGAAAATGTGTTAGTCAGCGTGAAGGAAGGAAGGGATAGGCCTTGGGAAGAATGGAGGTGGTAAATCTTATCTGACTAAAGACTGGAAATAAGAGTGTCTCAAATACATTCAGTATTTGACAATGAGATTACTTCTTTGTTAAAGGGTAGAAGTAGTAAATTCTTATAGGGTTTTAGCCAGTCAATATAGGTCTAAGGTTTAGCCCATTTCCAAGTTTCTCAATCAAATGCTTAAATATGCGTTGTTACTCTGACAGTAGTGAAACGAAGCTTCAGGGGGTAGCTGAGTTAGTCTGTACAGAATAAACTTAAAAAACAACAAAAGGTCTGGTAGCACTTTATAGACTAACAAAACATGTAGATGGTATAATGAGCTTTCATGGGCACAGTCCACTTCTTCAGATGACCAGAGTTATGAGTTTAGGATGTGCACACCCAAAATAAATAGGGGAGAAGGGAGAGGAGGGAAGGAAAAAGAGAAGGGGGCGGGAAACAAGGAGCAGAGGGAATGAAAATATCAAAGGGAAAAACAAGTAGGCAGAGCTAGTGCCTATAAGCATTGGATAGTTAAAAGGAAGCAGATAAGGATCAAAGGGAACTAACACAAGAATCCACACAAAGAGCTGTTGGCACTTTCATTGAATGTTAAGTTGGTAATGTCCCAGCCAGCCATTGTGCTGATTGAGGAGATGATGAGCAGAGTAAGAATTGAATTTGTGGATGAATTGTAATTCCAACACCTTTCTGTGTATCTGGCTTGTAGAATTGGTTTGTGACAAGTCAGCCACCTGGAGTTCTTTTAAAGAGTGATTAGGTAGATTGCAGTGTTCCCCAACAGGTTTCTGTATGTTCCTTTTACGGATATCTGATTTGTGTCCATTGATTCTTTCCCGTAGGGACTGTCCAGTTTGTCTAATATATATAGCAGTGGGGCATTGCTGGCATTTGATGGCAGAGATCAAATTACTGGATTTGCAGTTGAATGATCCCCTGATTTGGTTGCTTATGTTGTTGGCTCCAGTAATGAATTTGCTTGTATAGATATGTGGGCAGAGTTGGCGCCGCGGCTGAATACAGGGCTGGGTTCCTGGAGGCTTATGATGTGGTTGTGTAGCATAGTTACCAGAAAGAACTCGTTTCAGGAGTTGTCTGTAAGCAAAAATAGGCTTTTCCCCCAAGGCCTCTGAGAGTGAGGCATCATTATCCAAGATGGGTTGCAGATTGTGTATAATGTGTTGGAGGGGTTTGAGTTGTGGACTATATGTAATAACAAGTGGAATTCTGTTATTTTCTCTTTTGGGTCTGTCTTGAAGTAGTTCATGTCTGGGTACTTTTTTGGCTCTGTTAATCTGTTTTTTCACTTCTCCAGGTGGGTATTTCAGTTTTAGGAATTCTCTAAAAGATCCTATAGGTGTTTGTTCTTTGTGGGATCAGAGCAAATCCGGTTGTATATTAGAGGTTGGCTGAATACAATAGATTGAGAAATGTATCTGGGATAGAAGCTGGAGGCATGAAGGTAAGTGTAGTGGTCGGTGGGTTTCCAGTATAGGGTGGTGGAAATGTTTGCATTATTCAATTGTACTGTAGTGTCCAGGAAGTGGATTTCTCATGTGGACTGGTCCAGGCTGAGGTTGATTGTGGGGTGGAAGTTGTTAAAATCTTTGTGAAATTCTTCAAAAGTCTCTTTTCCGTGGGTTCATATGATGCAGTGTAAGTAAAGTAGGGGAGTTAGGGAGCGACAACTGAGGAAATGTTGTTCAAGGTCAGCCATAAAGATGTTGGCATATTGTGGTGCCATGCGGGTGCCCATGGCTGTGCCGCTGACTTGGGAGATACAAATTGTTTTCAAAATGGAAGTAGTTGTGGGTGAGGACAAAGTCGAAGAGTTCTGTAATCAGGTTTGCAGTGCTGTTATCGGGGATGGTGTTCCTGATAGCCTATAATCCATCTTCATGTTGAATGTTGGTGTAAAGGGCTTCTACGTCCATAGTGGCCAGGATGGTATTTACAGGTAAATTATTGATGCTTTGAAGTTTCCTCAGGAAGTCAGTGGTGTCGCGGAGGGAGCTGAGAGTGCTGGTAGCATAGGGTCTGAGGAAGGAGTCGATATAACCAAATAAGCCTGTGGTAAGTGTGCCAATGCTTGAGATGATGGGCCGTCTGGGATTTCCAGGTTTGTGTATTTTGGGTAGCAGATAGAAAGATCCTGGTCGGAGATTAGGGGGGGTTGTTAGTGTAAATTTGTTCCTGGGCAGCATCAGGGAGCTTCATGAACAGTTTTTTGAGTTTTTTGTTATTCCTTAGTGGAGTCATAGGAGAGAGGCTTGTAGAATCTGGTATTGGTGAGTTGTCTGTTTGCCCAGAGGCGTAGCGAAGGGGGGGGCAATTGCCCCCAGGCGCCACGCTGGGGGGCACCGGGCCAGGGTGAGAGCAAGCACACGCTGCGCAGGCTCACTTGGCATGGGTGGCGAGTTATATGGGTGTCCCCTCCCGGCCCCGGACCGTCCCTGCCGTGGGCAATGTTCAGTTGGCTTCCCCTTGCCGGTGCACGGTGCTGGTTGCTGCTGCCATGCATGGCATTTCCAGGTGACCGGGGAGATGCCCAGGCATGATGTGACGTCATGGTCCGGGACTTTAAAACTGCTCGGCGTGGTGTAGCGTTGCGCTGCACAGCCTAGCTCCAGGTTCGGAGTCCGGGGACTTCTGGGGCCCGAGCACAGACTCCGGCCCCACAATGTGGAAGGCAGAAGGTAGGGCAGGGAAGGGCAGGGCAGGACAGGGGGAAATCTAGGGGGAAGGGGAGGGAGAGGGCGGGGCTTGTGCAGAGGGGGGAGGAAGGGGAAGGCAAATGCCAGGGGGCAAAGTGCAGACAATGAGGAAAAGGGCAGGAGGCAGGTGTCAGTGGGAGGGGTGACAGGGTGATGCTGGGAGAGGAGAGGCGAGGGTAAGGGCATTGGGGTCTAGAGGGGGGAAGGGGAGGTGCTGGGAGAAGGCTTGAAAGAAAGGGTGGGCATGAGAAAGGTGGGGATGGAGCAAGTCATGTGTGAGGGCACAGAGGGGCATGAGGGGAATGGGGGCAGAAAGTGGTGAGGGGGTGGGCATCAGGGAAAAAGAGGGTCAAAAGGGGTAGGGATAGTGAGGGAAGGGGGAGGCACTAGGAAGGTCCAGGGCTAAGGAAAGGTGCAGGTGCCAGGGGATTCTGGGGGTGAAGCAGAAGGGCAGACACCTGCAGGGGAGGGACCAGCACCAGAGGAGAGAGGCAGGGCAGGTGTGTAGAGGGAGGTGTTAGAAGAGGGGATGAGGAGGGGTAGCTCACATGATCAGAGTGGGGCTACTGGAGGAGTAGGCACAGTGGGGAAAGAAGGGCTGGTGGAAGGGGGTAGGTCGCAGGTGGGCTGAGGGCACCGAGAAGGGCAGGAGTCAGGACAGCAGAGGAGGGTGAGGAGTTGGGGGGCAGCAGGCACCAGGGGAGATGATGGAGCAAGGAGAGGAGACAAGGCAGCAGAGAGAAAAGGTAAAGGTTTATAAAATATTTATTAATAACTTTGTATGCTGCCCACGGCCAGTTTGTTTGCGCCCCGCGGTGCAGTTTGGGTTTATGTGGGGATCAACACATGGCCGGCGAGTGGGAGCCAAAACAAAAAAGTAGTCAGTGTAATGATCTTCTGTTGATATGCGTTTTAGTAGTTAAATTCTTGGACTGTCATTGCTCATGAAAAGTGCTGTCACATGGGTAGAAATCGGGTAAATGTTGCATTTTATTAATATCAGCAGAACTGACTTAAATGGGGCCTGTGTGTTGTGTAGTCTTGCCTTAATCTTTGTATTCATGCCTGTCAGTGTGAGAGAAGCTATTTGTATATATTTGCTTGCATATGCAACAACACTTGAGTTGAGGCCCTCAGCATGTTCTGTAAGTATCAGTGTGGCCCAAAGCTGAGTTGCCCTAGCTCATCCTTGACAGGTGTCTGTCTAACCTGGTCTTAAATATCTCCAGTGATGGAGATTCTGCAATTTCCCTAGGCAATTTATTCCAGTGTTTAACCACCCCGACAGGCAGGAAGTTTTTCCTAATGTCCAACCTAAACCTCTCTTGCTGCAATTTAAGCCCATTGCTTCTCATCCTAACCTCAGAGGCCAAGCAGAACAATTTTTCTTCCTCCTCCTTATGATACTCTTTTAGGGTATGTCTACACTACAGCACTAATTCGAACTAACATAGTTCGAATTAGTTAATTCAAACTAAGCTAATTCGAATTAGTGCATCTAGACCTAAAAACTAATTCGAATTAGCGTTTTGCTAATTTGAACTAGCATGTCCACATTGAGTGGACCCTGAACCAAAGTTAAGGCTGGCCGGAACCAGTGCCGGCAGGGCATCAGGTTAGGACTTAGAGTGTGGAGCTGCTGCCTCAGGCTAGCCGAGGGCTGTGCTTAAAGGGACCTTGCTTGTCTACCTCGATGAGGGACAGCAAAGCAGTCCTGTCTTGGAGTGCCCTGAGTGCCCACACTCGGCACATCACAGCACTCGGCCATCAGCCCGGCTGCACTTGCCGCAGGCTGCCATCCGGGGGTGTCAATCGGAGGGCTGTCAGGATCCAGGAGGCCCTGCAGGAGAGCTTCCACCCCGAGGAGCCCGCAGAGCCACCCCAGTCATCCCCATCGGGGGCTTGTGCCCCATTCCTCCCTCACCTCCTTCCACTTACCCCTCCCTAGCCCCCCTTCCTGATGTAAAAAATAAAGGGCACGTGTTCAAAAATAGAAACTCTCTTTATTTAACAAAACTGGGGGGGGGGGGGATTAAGCTCTGGGGAGACTGGGAAACGGAGGTGGGAGAGGGGAAGAGAGAGGGTGGAAGAGGGGAGGGGGAAACCTGGGAGGAGGTAGCTGGAAGGGGGAAGCCAGGGGAAGAAGGAGGAGGGGAAGTCTAAAACTATGGTATGCCATATCTTCAGTACTGTGTACAGATGTGGTCTCCTCACCTCAAAAAAGATATTTTGTCCTTGGAAAGGGTTCAGAAAAGGGCAACTACAATGATTAGGGGTTTGGAACAGGTCCCATATGAAGAGAGGCTAAAGAGACTGGGACTTTTCAGCTTAGAAAAGAGGACACTGAGGGGGGATATGATAGAGGTCTATAAAAGCATGAGTGGTGTGGAGAGGGTGAATAAAGAAAAGTTCTTCATTAGTTCCCATCATAGAAGGACTAGAGGACACCAAATGAAATTAATGGGCAGAAGGTTTAAAACTAATAAGCGAAAGTTCTTCTTCACACAGCACATAGTCAACCTGTGGAACTCCTTGCCACAGGAGGCTGTGAAGGCTAGAACTATAACAGAGTTTAAAGAGAAGTTAGATAAATTCATGGAGGTTGGGTCCATGGAGTGCTATTCGCCAGGGGGTAGGAATGGTGTCCCTGGCCTCTCTTTGTGGAAGGCTGGAGATGGATGGCATGAGACAAATTGCTTGGTCATTGTCTTCGGTCCATCCCCTCCGGGGTACCTGGTGTTGGCCACTGTCGGCAGACAGGCTACTGGGCTAGATGGACCTTTGGTCTGACCCAATACGGCCGTTCTTATGTTCTAAGCTCAGGGCTCAGGGTCAGGGGTCTCACTGGACCAACTTGATTTTCATGCAAACCTGCTCCTGGGTTCACATGTGGCCTTTGGTGGCCAGGCTGGCAGCTATCCTGCCCTAGACGGCCGCATTCCTGTGCCTAGTGCGGAGGTCGTGGACGTTGGAGGCCTCCCCCCAAACCTCGATGAGGTCCACGATCTCCGCAGTAGACCAGGCGGGTGCCCGCTTCTTGCATCCCCAGGCAGGCTCCTGGGAATCGCCAGCCTGGTCCTGGGAAGAGGCGGAGGGCTGGGTGGCAGCGGGTGGCTGGCTCATCCCATGCCAGGCGCAGGGTCTGCTGGCTGGGTGCTGGCAGGCTTGCAACTGGCACGAGCACTGTAGCTAGACCGTGCCCCTTCAAGGGCTCCAGGGTCGGAAGGGGGGCAGAAAAGTTTCCCTGGTTTGGCCCAGAGTGGCCACCAGGGCAAGCTGGGAAGGGCTAGTCTCTACCTAGTTCTAATTAAGTGGCTACACAGCCCTTAATTCGAATTACTTAATTCAAACTAGGCATTAGTCCTCGTAGAATGAGGTTTACCTAGTTCGAATTAAGCGCTCCGCTAGTTCGAATTAAGTTCCAACTCGCGGTTTGTATGTATAGATGCTATGAAAGTTAATTCGAACTAACAGCTGTTAGTTCAAATTAACTTTGTAGTGTAGACATACCCTTAGATACTTGAAAGCTGCTCTCATGTCCCTTTTCAGTCTTCTCTTTTCCAAGGTAAACAAGGCCAGTTCCTTCAGCCTTGCCTCATATCTCATGTTCTCTAGACCTTTCATCATTTATGTTGATCTTCTCTGGACTTTCTCCAGTTTCTCCACATTTCCTGAAATGTGGCACCCAGAACTGGACATGATACTCCAGCTGGGGCCTAATGTAGATGGCTCATTTCCTGCCTAGGGGACGTGAGACTGGGTGGGTTAATTTCCAATCCTCCTGTTTATTCTTTTCCTAAGCCAGGAGGGCACAGTAGTTCTGATGGGGGCTCTGCAGGAAAGCAGCCCGCACTGCCTCCTGCCTGAAACCTTGTTCAGGTGTTAAACAGCTGTCCAGCCCACCCTAGAGGTGACTGCATTTCAGCGTGCCTGAAGCAACACAGTACCAGCAATGGACAGGAGAATGGCTCCCGGGCATGGCTTGCTCATGACTGCTTCAGTCCTGTTGGATGGGCCTCAGCCTCTTTTCTTCCCCTCCCCCGCTTTGCAATGGGGCTGTAGACTCTGAGGGAGAGGGGTGGAGGCAGGCAGAGGTGTCTGTGCAGCAGATGTAGACGCGTCTCTGTATTAATCATTCTCTCATTGAAGTTTTTAGCTTTGTATTGAGTCCTTTTACATGGAAACTTTGTATTACGCCTTGGTAGAATAGTCCCTAGGACAAGTGAGGCAGAGACTGTCCCTGTGGGGTGAATGAGGTGGGAATGTATAAGGTGGAAGGTGAGCACCTCTGGGCAGTTGCAAAGGTTGGAGAGGGAATGGAAGCCAGATCCAAGATCAATGAGCCCTGGGAAGTGGGCCCATTGAAAGGAGACTGGACCTGTGGATGCCTTGGGGGTCAGCAGCAAGGGCCTGCTTTGGGAAGCCCCTTATTTTCTCCACATTCTTCTTTGGAGATGAATGTGGCAGCATTGAGACACCACCCAGAAGCAGGCACCACAGACACTAACTGCAGATTCATGGGACGGCTCTCACAGATCTTGCACATGCATAAGATGATAAATCTGCAGGAGGGGGGGCAGTGGCGTAGCGAGGGGGGCCGGAGGGGTCAGTTGCCCCTGGGCACCATGCTAGGGAGGTGCCAATTTAATCCCATTCTGCTCCCCCCATCATCCCTTAGCTCACATGATCCTACTTTGCCTGCCACCGGCAGCTGGAGCTTCCTCCCTGCCTCTCTGCTCCAAGCCCAACCCTCCTCCATCTCCACTGGCGGGTTAGTGCATGCGGGAGCCCGGCCCCAAACTGTAGGGGGTGGGGGAAGATGCAGTACAAGTTCCCCTCAGCTGTGTACCAGGTTCAGGGCCGTGCAACATGGCGGTGGGGGGAGGGGGAGCGCAAATTTTTCCTTTGCCTCCGGGAGCATAACACCCTCGCTATGCCTCTGTGTTTGCCTCCTGTTCACAATCTGTCCTGTTCATGATGACTACAGCGTCTTCTTTGTAGGCCTCTGATTATGATGTCAGGATTGTTTTTGAGGCTGTGTATAGCATTGCGTTCTGCATGACTGAGGTTGTGTGTTATATGTTGTTGTTTGCTGACAATATCAGCTTGAGCACGTTTGCGGAAGCAGTCGATGTAGAAATCAAGACTTTCATTATGGCTGTTAGTGGGGGTCCATGTAGAAGCTTTCCTCTTGTGGGATTGGTGCAGGGGAGCGGTAAGGTCAGTGTGTTGTACATCAGTGTATTGAAAGTATTCCTTCAGGCGGAGGCAGCGAAAAAGGATTCCAGATCCCCACAGAACTGGATCATATTAGTGGGGGTAATAGGGCAGAAGGAGAGTCCATGGGAGAGGACAGATTCCTCTGCTGGGCTAAGAGAGTGTTTAGATAGGTTGATGATGTTGTTGAGTGGGTTGAAAGTATCTGGAATGAGAGACCCTGAGGCATGTAGCAGTTTGATAGTTTATTGTCCTTTTTCTTCTGAAGGGAGATGAAGTGGTCCCTGTAGGTGGTTTGTTGAATTGTAGTAAAGTCTGGAAAAGATGAAGTGTATGTGGAAGATGAAGTAGTAAAGTGCTTATTATTTAGGCTTTTTAGTCATGTTTGGAACAATTGTATAAATCCTATTCAGCCTTTGGATGTAATAAAGGAACTCATGATTAAATTAGTGCTGTGATAATATCCTGCCAAATAACAATACTTCTAACATAGGTGCACTGTTTATTCTGGTCCTATTTATATTGGAATGTCATTAGATATTCCTTCATTTCCTACATGCTAACCAACAAAAGCAAGAGAGCAGATGAATCCTGCTGTAGGTAAGTAGCTGTAGCAGCTTTGATGCTTCTATATAACATTAAAGGTATCATTTACACACCTTTCGAATTATCACTTTTTATGGTAACATAATTCAGCAGCAAATACACCAGCAAAGAAATGCAGATAGTCACAAAGGGAACTAATAGAGTCTGCAATGTGTCCCAGTTATTTAGTTTCTCATTTTTAGTAGCACAGACAGAGACTGATCAAAATTGGTGGGCTTTAGATTCTTGTAGCTTATTAAAACTGTACTCACAATCTTAAATGAGGTGATATTTTAAAAATGTAATGATATCTAGCATTTTTAGTTAATGATTTTTGTAGCCCATCACAATTCACTGACTTTGAATTCAAAGTCTGATTCTTATGGTAGAGAGACTAGATGAAAGATAGCTTTCTTGAAGTTATTTGGATGGCTACAGTTGATATGATTAAAATATATGCTGGCTATGGAAGGCTGGAAGCTAATAGTCTTTTTGCAGCTGGGAGCTGTCATTTTGCATTGAGAACTCAAAGAGAGATGAATGATTTTGAAAACAGATTTCTATACTTGTTATGAAACTTAATAGAAACCATGAAGTCACTACTACTCTAATAACCTGCTAGTGGTTTTGAGAAAAAAACGAGTCTTTGAATCACGGATATTACAGCAGTCTGAAAAACAGGTTGGGTGAACTAGACTCACTTTGATAATTCTAACTTGAATCGCTCAAATCTGTTTAAGTATGCAGCAATTCCTCAAGCCATCCCTGTCTTCCCTCTACCACGGCAACAGCAAAAGCAAACCTTTTGGTTCATTTGTCAGATAAAATTCAAATTTAGGCTTCTTGGAGGCTGAATTGTCACATGCTGTTGCTTTAATTAACGGACAAACTTCAAATGCTTCTCTAGTTCCAGGTGACTTGGAATCACAAAAGCCCCTGCAGGCAGCTTTTTTAACTGTTATCTCTCTTTCTCACTATGCTGATATCTACTCTATCACACAAATGTTCCTTTTCCTTTCTGCAGTGGATTAAAATTTATCTCTGTTCAACAAGGGTAGAGGATCACTTAAGCAGTCTGACATGCTCTTCCCACCCCACCCCCCAAAAAACGGGACAGACACACAAATTTGTCACCATGGATCTAAAAATGGTAATTATAGATTCAGCAGATAATCGTCACTGATTAATAAAGAAGAAAGCTACTTTAAAGGCAAATTTGGGGTCTGGTGAAAACAGCAAATACAAGTAAATACAGAATTGAAATAACTTAAAAAGCAATGAATAGTTCTGAAGTTATCAAGGAGTGCTTTGCTCACCTAGTCAGCCAGATGTGCAGAAATGTAGGGGTCTAAGATGAGCAAGCAGCCACAAGAATGAGGAACTTCATGGAAAATTAAGGGGAAACTAGGAACATTCACAATATTTTTTTTCCTTCTGATGGTTTAGTCAGGTGCTCTGAGATAAGTTTACATTGTGGTATACATAGATATAGGCATCTAGCTCATATAGATGCTGCTAAATAGTGAATTCATGCATGCCATGCATGCCAAAATGTCTCTGGAAAAGTTATTTTAATGTAGTTTCTTTCAGTTGACTATCTAGGAAGCTGATGATTTTAAAGCAGTGAAGATCTCTTACAAATTTGTTCTATAGGAAAATCAGCTAGGTTCCAACATGATAATTTTACATGGCCTCAGATACCATCTCTACATTCCTTACTTTCATGCATTGCTATACTTGCAGGAAACTGTTCCACCCCATCAAAGCTAAGATTACTGTTAGCCATGCTTTCAGAGCCACATAATCATTCTCTTGTGATACAACATCTCTAATCTAATTTTATAACTGAATTTATTGCCCTTTTTATACTACTGCTAAATGATTAAATCAGTATGTGATGCTGTCCTATAACATATAGAAAATGACAAACCCTTCATTTAAGTGACGGGTATCAGACCATTACATTGGCTTCTCTTCCTGTAATCGAGAAGCACAGGAAGATTCCTCCGTCATGAAAGAAAACTTTTCTCCCCAGAAAGACTTGGGTCTACCAAGACATTTCCTGGATATGTTAAACCCACTCACTTGTTTCAGTCAAACACATTTCTGAGTCAAAATGTTTCATTGTAATATTTTCAAAATAAAACATTTCATTTTTTTTTGATTCACAAAGAACTTTGGGGGTTGAATTGTGCTTCACTATTTTAAACTTTTTTAAAAAAAATAAACATAATATTTTAGGTTGAACAAAATATTTAATTTGACCCCACTTTTTTCATTCAAAGCCATCCACCAAACCAATCAGATCAGTTCTTTTGCACAGCTTGGCTCCAAAGCTTTCCTGGAGGCTCACTGAAGGCACCAGGTCTCTGTGCAAGGACGCCCATGAGAGGACAAGGATCTGAATAAACTCTTTGAAAGAGTTTTGATCTGTCAAGGAACAAAATGAATGATAAGATCTGATGCTGTTATATTTAGGACTGATTCAACTACACACTTAGTTGTGGGATATGAGGCTGGCTCACAAACCCACACATACTTTAACAGCACGTCTAGCCTGCCACTGCCCATGCTATACTGGGTGCAATATTATTTTTAGCACATTAACTTGATGAAAGCTAGTGCCAGCTCATGTATACGGGTACATCCACACAGCACCCTAAACTTGAAATAAGATATGCAATTTGCGCTACACAAATTGTGTATCTTATTTTGAATCTATTTCAAAATAGCTTATTTTGAAATTTGGCACATCTACACAGCACCAAATTTTGAAATAACGTTCTATTTCAAGCTGTCCTTATCACTCGTACAATGAAGTTTACTGGCATGGCAAAATAGCACGCCTATTATTTAAAAAAATACTTCAAAATACTGGGAGGCTTATATAGGTGCAGGGTAGCTATTTCAAGATACCTCCAATATCCCAAAATAGCTGTGCAGTGTAGATGTACCGATAGACCCATTTGCTATTATACCTCTAACATCAACTATAGATGTAGCCAAAAGTGGACCTTTGTTTCTGTGTTCACCTCAGTTGCGCAACAATCCAACCAAACTGAAGACAGACAATGGACTTTTGATATTATCTCACTGAAATATTAGACATCTGATTAAAATATGGCAGATGGCTAGAAAAGTTTAAGCAGCACATAGGCTGAATGACCCGGGGTCCCTTTTAAAGACATGTTGGGAAGGTATGTAAATGATAGTTGGACTGTTAAATTAGGTGAGAATAGAACTTTGAAATGCAAACTTGCATTGTTAGAGCAGTATTTGGGATGAGCTCTGAAATAGTTATTGACCTGGAAGGTAATATTTCTGATCTTTTGGGATTGATAGGACTGTCTGACTTGGCTGTCTGGGTGGAAGCCTCTTCAGCTGTGCAAAAAGCTCCAGTCAAGTCAATCATTAGCTGCATTTTAAGATCTGAGCCTGAGACTGTTTCTAAGGGTACATCTACACTTGCACCCTAGTTCGAACTAGGGATGCAAATGTAGGCGACCAAAATTGCTAATGAAGTGGGGATTTAAATATCCTGTGCTTCATTAGCATGATCTCGCTGGCACGTTACTCCACTCAACAGCTGTTTCGAAAGTGAAAGTGCGCGCCGGGACGCGTTAGTTTGAACCAAACCCCTTGGTTTGAACTAACGTTACTCCTCATTTTTTGAGCATTAACGTTAGTTCGACCCAAAGGATTTGGTTCAAACTAATGTGTCCCGGCGTGCACTTTCACTTTCGAAACAGCTGGCATTTGGAGTAACGCGCCGGCGAGATCATGCTAATGAAGCACGGGATATTTAAATCCCCACTTCATTCGCAATTTCGGTCAACTACATTTGCATCTCTAGTTCGAACTAGGGTGCAAGTGTAGACGTACCCTTTGAGATTAGTTCTTCTTAGTGTATGCAAATAGACAATACTGACCCCAAAAGTGACTACAACATAGGATTTACCCTTCTATTGGAATTTATTTTATTTTTCAGATATTAAAAAGCAAGTTTCACAAATCATTACAGGAGACATCCTCAGCAACCCAAATGCTAAAAGCACAATAGAGAAAAGAGATTTTTTGAAATACCTTCAAGTGGCCAAAAGCCAAACCTAAGACAGACCAAGATTTTTCAAATGATGATCCCTTGCCCAGAAGCCACACTTGTACAATGGAACAGTTTCTATAACCCACCAATCCCCACTCCAACCTGCAAAAAACACACCCCTTTGACTATTCATTCATTTTCAGGAGCCTTCCCTTTGTTCCACTCTAAGGGAAATTGACTCCCCTCAATCTTTGGTCTTCAAGTCATTCCCACACCCATTGGTTTCTTCCAATAAAGGAAGCAGCAAACGCATCAGGGATAGAGACAGATGCTCTTCCCCAAACACAAGAAAGCACTCAGGTGTGACATTTGTTTTCCCTCCATAGTGCAAAGTCTTATTCATGGAAAGGATCTTCTGAGAAGTTGGGTTGAATGGCCATAGCATTGCGAATATTTTCCCCAAACACATGAAGACTATCATATCAACATGGATTTTTTTGTAATATATATGCATTTAAATACTGATTGCTCCTACACTTGGATTTAGACTCCTACATGTATAAATCAGATGGACTTATACAATTAACCTAAAACAAAACAAGTCAGGGAAGAATTATTTTTCAATTAAAGTCAGTACAAAATAATCTGAGATATTAGCAGATTTGGTGCATTAAGTAAAGCTTAGTAGTACTATTGTTAATATGGGGGGGGGGGAGACAGCTTAATTGTTTCTGATGAATAATTAGTTTACCTTTTAAAAAATAATTTAAAAAAGTGAACAGCACTTATTTTCACTCCAGAAAGTAGGGTTATGTAATTCCCTAAGGGTATGTCTACACAGCAATGTTATTTCGAAAGAACAGCTGTTATTTTGAAATAACTTTATTAGTGTCTACACAAGCCAACCGCTATTTCAAAATTAATTCTAAATAACGGAGGGCTTATTTCAAAATTTGTAAACCTCATTCCACAAGGAATAATGCCTATTTCGAAATTGCTATTTCGAAATAAGCGCTGTGTAGATGCTTATTTCAAAATAGAGGGCCTCCATCCCTTCCCAGGGTGCCCTGCTGGCCACTCTGGCCTCAACCAAGAAAACTCCTCTCCCTCCCCCCCCCTCGGAGCCCTTAAAGGGGTATAGTCTGGCCACAGTGCCTGTGCCAGCGCAAGCTTGCCAGCCCAACAAACAGTCTGTCCTGCCCCTGTCCCGGTGGCCCCAATATGAGCCAGCAAGCCACCAGCAGCCAGCCCTCCACCGCTCCCGAGGAGCAGTCTGCCAGCTCCCAGGAGGTTGCCAGGCGCCAGAAAAGGCGGGCACCTTCCTGGTCCAGTGTGGAGATCATGGACCTCATTCAGGTTTGGGGGGAATCCTCCACTGTTTATGATCTCTGCACTAGATGGAGAAATATGGCTGTCTATGCCAGAATAGCTGCCAGCGTAGCCAGCAAAGGACACATCCGCACCCAGGAGCAGGTGTGGATGAAAATAAAAGAGCTTCGGCAGGCATATGCAAGGGCCACAGGTGGCAGCTCCCAGCCAGGGGCACACACAACAAGCTGCCCCTATTTCAATGCCCTGGACCGCATTCTGGGGGGCGGGATAGTCTGTACCCCCCAGGTGGTCGTCAACCCTGGGGCAGAGGGCCCTGACCAGGGCATTGAGGAGGAGGAAGAGAGCCAGGAGCCTCAGCAGTCCACACGGAGTGTGCTGAGCAACCTGGACCTCTGAGCCACCCCAGTGGACCTGTCGCTGGTGTCATCTGAGGCCAGGGAGGCAACAACAGGTGAGTGCCATCACTGTCCCCTTATGCAGGGGGAAGAGGGGATGGAAACCAGGGACTGCATGCGTGGGCCTTGCTGTCCACGGACCACGCAACAACCTGTGCATGTGCGAGCATGTGCCATGCCACCCCTGGGCATGTGGCCCCAGCTGGCTGCCACACAGAGGCAGGGGACATCTCCCCCCCACCTCACCCACACTATACACAGCACAGGGGCATGGGTGCGGTCTTGGGGCAGCTCCCACTCCTGGGGACAGCAGGACATTCTGAACATGGCCTCTGTGCCAGCACATGAGCTCTGATAGTGCAGGGAATGGTCATCCTTGCAGAGGGGGGCTGGGCTTCACCCACTGTGTCGCAAGGGATAACTGACCACTTCTCTTGTTTCTCCACAGCCGCACCAGCTGTGCGTGCAGGGCACACCACACCACCTAGGACATGCTCCTGCACCTGCGGGCTCCGCAGGACCACCCATGCAGTGGAGGGGTACCAACAGCAGCACCTGGGGGCATTGTGAACCCTACACCGCACCCTCCAGCACTGGGTGCAAGAAGACCTGCAGCTCCAGTGGGAGCAGCTTTCCCAGGGCCATGCCATCTGCCAACACCTGCAGACCCTGGTGCAGAGTATGCTGCCTCCTGCTGCTCCAGCGCCTGCTGCCTCCCCAGCTACCGCTCCTCCTCCCACTCCTTCTCCCCCCCGACTGCTCCCTCCACACCTTCCATCCCCTCCCTATCCCCCTGGGGATGCCGAGGCCCCCGCACCCGTGGTGCTGGGAGACAGTTGGCCTGGCGAGACCCCCAACCCTGAGCCCTGAGCTTCCCCTCCCCCTTCTTCCCCTTGCTTCCCCCTTCCAGCTCCCTCCTCCCAGGTTTCCCCCTCCCCTCTCCCACCCTCTCTCCTCTCTTCTCCCACCTCCTTTCCCCAGTCTCACCAGAGTTTCATTCTCCCCCCCGTGTTGTTAAATAAAGAGAGTTTGTGTTCCTGAAAATATGTGTATTTTATTTGACAGTAGGAAGGGAGGTTCCGGGGGGGGGGGGAGTGGAAGGATGTGAGGGAGGAATGAGGCACAAGCCCCGAATGGGGCAGAACAGGGAGCCTGTTAGTGCTCCTCAGGGTGAAAGCTCTCCCACAGGGCCTCCTGGATACTGACAGCCCCCCGATAAACCTCCCAGATGGCAGCCTGCAGAAAGTGCAGCCAGGCTCGCAGCAACACGTCCATGAGAAGCACCAGAGTGCCCAGGGGCAGCTCTGGCTCCATGTTGCAGAGTGCTGTGGTGTTCTGAGTGAGGCAACCAGAGTGTGCAGAGACAAAATGCTTTGCTGTCCCTCATCAAGGTAGGCAAGCAAGCAGGAAAAGCTGAGAACCCTGAGAACCGGCTGTCCGGGGGGGGGGAGGGGAGGGAGGAGTGTCCCTTTAAGCACAGACCTCAGATAGCCTCAGGCAGCAGCCACACAAAGTAACTCCTGACCTGATGCCCTGCTGGAACTGGTTCCGGCCAGCCTTAAATGTGATTCAGCGTCCACTCATTGTGGACGCGCTATTTCAAAATAGCAAAATGCTATTTCGAAATGCACTTTGTGTGTAGACGCATTATTTCAAAATATCTTATTTCAAATTAACTATTTCGAAATTAAATATTTCAAAATAACGCTGTAATGTACACGTACCCTCAATTAGCACCAATCCTGTGAGGTGCTGAATACTCAATTCCCATTCACTTCTTTAAGAGTTGAAGACATGAAACACCTAGTGGGATCAAAATCATTGCCAGCTTCATTGTCCACTTCTATATGTCTGATTCCAAGAGGGGAAATTTTCCAGTATAGAAAATTAGCCAGGTGCTTAATTCCTATTGACTTTGAACAGAAGTTAAAGATTTATATTGCAGTAACACCTGAAGATCACAGCCACGATGAGCCCCTTTGCACCAGGCACTGTGTAAATGCATAATTAACTATTTCTGCCCCAAAGAACTCTCAGTCTAAAACACAAGACAAGTTGAGATCCAGGAGATAGGCTAACCAATCTAATAGGATGTGCGTTTAACAGTCATTTAACCTTCGAGAACACCCTCTCCCCACCCCACCCCCCCAACCAGCTGCCTTCATGATTCAAACTTCTTTATGGTCTTTTTTAACCCTACCCCTTCATATAGACTTTTTCTATCTTGGACTATAAACGGGAAGTGGGAGCAAGTGTTTTATACAGATTTAGCTTTATTAGCCCACAAGAGCCTACTAATCTTAGACTCTTCTGCTTAGGGAGATCCTCTCACAATCACCTGTCATATTTAGGGAAAGTTAAAAGGGCTGAACCTATTAAAGAAAGCTGTGTAGCTATGTCTATACAGCAGCATTATTTCGGAATAACTGATGTCATTCCAAAATAACATAGTCCGCGTCTACACAGCAAGCAGTTATTTCAAGATAATGTTGAAATAATGTTGAGTGGGAGGACGTCTTACTCTGACTCCTGTAACCCTCATTTTATGAGGAGTAGGGGAAATTGGAGGAAGAGTGATCTATCTTGGACTTCCTGCTGTGCAGAGAGCACCAAAAGCCAAAATAAGCTATTTCGACTTTAACTGTGCAATTGACGTAACTCAAGTTGCGTAGCTTATTTTGGCTTTAGCTCTGCTGTGTAGAAGTGCCCTGTGGATCAATTATCACTTGCCTTTAGAATGCCAGCACCTGTAACAGATGAACAGGTGTAGGAGAGGAAACACTAGATTTAGGAAGTGGGTTATTCAGCCTCCTCTGTGTGGGAAAATGGAATGCTGCTTACAAAAATATGCCATCAGAAAAGAAGGGAGCTTGTTTTTTTCTCTCCCCAAGCATCAGATAGCTGGAGAGTTGGCATTGTTGTTGGTAAGTGGTATATGGAGAGGGTTCCTAAAAAGTTCAGGTATTTCAGGTAAATATCAGATCATAGCTGAATGCTTGACATCTTACATAAACTGAAAATCTACATCTATTCAGGTTTTTCCATCGCTCTCTATTATACAAAGTAGTGGGCAATTTTGTTTCTACAAAAGAATATTCAGACAGGTTCAAAAGCTTCATCTGTGCTTGTGTCATTGCTCATAAGTCTGATAATAGGTAGTCAGTCAATCTCAAGAAAAAAAAATCTATTCCATTTTAACTTGGTATTGGAAAGGAAAGACAACAGTGCAATTATCATTTCAGAAGTACAGCTGACAATCATGAAAGCAAAATATGTACTAGTTAAGGAGATAGGTTAGCCATGTGCTTGTTAAGCAGTGGCATCCTCTTTCAACCACATGAAGACACAGATCACCGGACAAATACAGTTCCATAATTTCCTTAAAGTGTTATTTTCCTTCTCATCAACTCAGTTAAACAAATATGTGCCACCCTTTAAGCTTTGTATTTATGTTCCCATAGTTTCTTGTCCTTTTTTTTATGCTCAGTTGGAGGGGGAAATGCTGGTGATAAAACTCCTGGTTGTTTCTGGGGTATTTTCTGGGACTTTTTCTGAAGGCTAAGCAGTTGCAGTTACAGAATAATTTCAGGGTAATTTTATTTTTTTTATATATCCCAATATCCAAACTCATATGAAACCCCCACCTACTAACAATTAGCTATGAATTCTATGTCTGTTGCTTGGCAATATGTATAGAAAGATACCTTAATAAGCAAAATATTACTGATATACTCTGAGAGAAACATTATAACCCCCTCAAAACTATTCTATGGCATTATATAATATTGAATTCTCATGGTAAACCACATCTTAAAATAACTACCTTCTCCAACTAGTAATATTTTTGTGAGAGCTTTGCTTGTGAATACAATCAGGTCTTGTAAATTGCTCTGGTTTTATTCCTTTGAGGCAGCCACATACTCTGAGACAAATAGTAAACACCATCTTTCCATATTGTATCAACCTATTTTTCTGCAATGTTAGATCTCTAAAAACCAATATGTGAAATGAATCATATATATTAAAGTGATTCATTTCCCACAGTCTCATGAAGTGATTGTGTTGCTGCTGAATTATGAAGCTGTGGATGCTAACATAATTTTGTTATTTCAGAAATACTTTGCTTCATAGAATCTTATCGGTATTAAAAGAGAAAAGCACATTAAGAGGAAAACAACTGCATTTTACCAAATAAATAAATATATAAAATAAAAAGGATACAGATAGATTAAAGTCATGGAATTAGTGACAGAATATGTACAAATATAAACATCAAAAGACAGGGATCTCTATTTTACAAGACTGATCAAGGGCTTTTGTATATTCCCCAGAAGAAAAAGGTTGGGTTAATGGTGATAAGTCACTAGGCTTCCATTTGTAGAGGAGTGTAAGGCAAAGATGCCCTCTCTCAACTTTTCTGATTGTCTCTTCAGGAAAATCATCTGCTAGAAGCCCTGATATCACTTGCAGTCTCCTCAGCTGGTGGTGTTGACAATCGTGTTGCCATGCATATAGGGGACCAAGTGCCCTTTGCTTCCACAAGGATCAGTTCTGGGATTGGTTCTGTTCAATATCTTCATCAACAATTTAGATGATGGCATAGAGAGTATGCTCATAAAGTTTGCAGATGTTATCAAGCTGGGAGGGTTTGCAAGTGCTTTGGAGGATAGGGTCATAATTCAGAATGATCTGGACAAACTGGAGAAATGGTCTGAGTTAAATAGGATGAAGTTCGATATGGGCAAACCAAATACAAAGTATTCTACTTCGGGAGGAACAATCGGTTTCACACGTACAGAATGAGAAATGAGTGTCTATGAAGAAACTTAAAAAATGAATGGTCCTGCAGCACCTTAAGGTTTGTCTACACTAGCTCATTAATTCGTGCTAGGTAGGCAAATCAGGGAACCGGGGTTGCATATGAAGCCCGGGATTTAAATATCCCAGGCTTTATTGGCATGTTCCCATCTGGCTGCCATTTTTAAATCCCCCATAGTCCGAACGAACTGCCCGCGGCTACAAGGAATGAGGCGTAACAGTTAATCCGAACTAAGGACTTAGTTCGGATTAACTTTAAACTGCCGCGTGTAGCCGCGGGCAGTTCGTTCGGACTAAGAGGGATTTAAAAATGGCGGCCAGACGGGAACATGCAAATAAAGCCCAGGATATTTAAATCCCGGGCTTCATTTGCAACCCCGGTTCCCTGATTTGCCTACCTAGCTCGAATTAACGAGCTAGTATAGACATACCCTTAGGGTATGTCTACACTACAAAGTTAATTCGAACTAACAGCCGTTAGTTCAAATTAACTTTAATAGCATCTATACATACAAACCGCTAGTTTGAACTTAATTCGAACTAGCGCAGCACTTAATTTGAACTAGGTAAACCTCATTCTACGAGGACTAACGCCTAGTTTGAATTAAGTAGTTCAAATTAAGGGCTGTGTAGCCATTTAATTTGAACTAGTTGGAGGCTAGCCCTTCCCAGCTTGCCCTTGTGGCCACTCTGGGCCAAACCAGGGAAACTTTTCTGCCCCCCTCCCGGCCCCGGAGCCCTTAAAGGGCCCCGGTCTGGCTACAGTGCTCGTGCCAGTTGCAAGCCTGCCAGCACCCAGCCAGCAGACCCTGCACCTGGCACGGGATGAGCCAGCCACCCGCTGCCACCCAGCCCTCCGCCTCTTCCCAGGACCAGGCTGGCGGCTTCCAGGAGCCTGCCTGGGGACGCAAGAGGAGGGCACCCACCTGGTCTAGTGTGGAGATCGTGGACCTCATCGAGGTTTGGGGGGAGGCCTCCAACATCCACGATCTCTGCACTAGCCACAGGAAAGCAGCCGTCAACAGCCGCATGGCTGCCAGCCTGGCCACCAGAGGCCACATGCGAACCCAGGAGCAGGTTTGCATGAAAATCAAGTTGGTCCAGTGAGACCGCCAACCCTGAGCCCTGAGCTTAGAACATGAGAACATAAGAACGGCCGTACTGGGTCAGACCAAAGGTCCATCTAGCCCAGTAGCCTGTCTGCCGACAGTGGCCAGCACCAGGTACCCCGGAGGGGATGGACCAAAGACAATGACCAAGCAATTTGTCTCATGCCATCCATCTCCAGCCTTCCACAAATAGAGGCCAGGGACACCGTTCCTACCCGCTGGCTAATAGCACTCCATGGACCCAACCTCCATGAATTTATCTAACTTCTCTTTAAACTCTGTTATAGTTCTAGCCTTCACAGCCTCCTGTGGCATGGAGTTCCACAGGATGACTATGTGCTGTGTGAAGAAGAACTTTCGCTTATTAGTTTTAAACCTGCTGCCCATTAATTTCATTTGGTGTCCTCTAGTCCTTCTATGATGGGAACTAATGAAGAACTTTTCTTTATTCACCCTCTCCACACCACTCATGCTTTTATAGACCTCTATCATATCCCCCCTCAGTGTCCTCTTTTCTAAGCTGAAAAGTCCCAGTCTCTTTAGCCTCTCTTCATATGGGACCTGTTCCAAACCCCTAATCATTGTAGTTGCCCTTTTCTGAACCCTTTCCAAAGACAAAATATCTTTTTTGAGGTGAGGAGACCACATCTGTACACAGTACTGAAGATATGGCGTACCATAGTTTTAGACTTCCCCTCCTCCTTCTTCCCCTGGCTTCCCCCTTCTAGCTCCCTCCTCCCAGGTTTCCCCCTCCCCTCTTCCACCCTCTCTCTTCCCCTCTCCCACCTCCTTTTCCCAGTCTCCCCAGAGCTTAATCCCCCCCCCCCAGTTTTGTTAAATAAAGAGAGTTTCTATTTTTGAACACGTGTCCTTTATTTTTTACATCAGGAAGGGGGGGCTGGGGAAGGGTAAGTGGAAGGAGGTGAGGGAGGAATGGGGCACAAGCTCCCGATGGGGATGACTGGGGTGGCTCTGCGGGCTCCTTGGGGAGGAAGCCCTCTTGCAGGGCCTCCTGGATCCTGACAGCCCCCCGATTGACAACCCCCCATGGCAGCCTGTGGCAAGTGCAGCCGGGCTGATGGCCGAGTGCTGTGATGTGCCAAGTGTGGGCACTCAGGGCACTCCAAGACAGGACTGCTTTGCTGTCCCTCATCGAGGTAGACAAGCAAGCGGGGAACCCTGAGAACTGTCTGTCCGGGGTGGGGGGTCGGGTCCCTTTAAGCACAGCCCTCGGCTAGCCTGAGGCAGCAGCTCCACGCTCTAAGTCCTAACCTGATGCCCTGCCGGCACTGGTTCCGGCCAGCCTTAACTTTGGTTCAGGGTCCACTCAATGTGGACATGCTAATTCGAATTAGCAAAACGCTAATTCGAATTAGTTTTTAGGTCTAGATGCACTAATTCGAATTAGCTTAGTTCGAATTAACTAACTTAGTTAGTTCGAATTAGTGCTGTAGTGTAGACATACCCTTAGAGATTAACAAAAAATGTAAATTGTCTCTAAGATACTGCAAGATCATCCATTGTTTTTTAAGTTTTTTTCAGTTAGGGCATGTCTACACAGCCGGGCAAAACTCAGATTAAGCTATGCAACTTCAGCTATGTTAATTGTGTAGCTGAAGTTGAAAGAGCTTAATCTGGCGTTTGGCTTGGTCTACACAACAGGAAGTCGCAGGAAGAGCACTCTCCCTTTGACTTCCCTTGCTCCTCATAAAATGAGGGTTACAGAAGTCAGAGTAAGAAGTCCTCCAGCTCACCATACTTTCAAAATAATGGCTTGCAGTGTAGACATGCTCTTTATTTGTAGACGTGTTGCTGTAAAGAAATACCCTTACAGACTAACACAGATACCCTTCTGTGTCTAGGAAGAAATACTTCAGAAAGGAATCTAGGGTCCCTATACATTGGGGAGCTCAGGAAATCATTGTGCCTTCCTGAGGATAGATGCCTCTTGTTGCTTTCTGAGGGGTTGCTGACAGGAATTTGCAATTTGCATTGTTTAAAGATTCTCAAACTTTATTGCACTGTGACCCCCTTCCAACAGCAAAATTACTACCTGACCCAGGTGTGGTGTGCTGGAGCCTAAGCCCTAGTCCTACTGCCCCAAGTGATGGGAGAATGGCTCAGAACTCAAGTCCAGGCTCCCCAGGTAAGGTTGGAGCTTTGGCTTCCATTTCAGCCCCAGGTCCCAACAAGTCTAATGCTGCCTCTGGCAGCTCCATGAAAAAGGGGTCACAATCTACTTCAGGGTCCAACACATAGTTTAAGAACTGCTGGTAGCTTGAAGAGAAATTGATTTAAAGATCACCCTTTTATTTAGTAACAAACTCCTTCCTGAACTATGGAATAGCTGTTTAAATGCAGTACTATATAGTATCTCCTCACGTGAATATGTGAAATATACAAATGGAAATGTACCCTTCACCTATATGTATTTCTTCTTACAAATATAGTCCCTTTGAGAATCGAGGAACCATCTAAATAATCTGGGATTCAACAGCAATGTAATTACAAAATAATTTCCATGTAGTCCTGAATCAATTAAAATATTACATTGCAATATTTTTTCAGAATATAAGTGCATTAATCATTTTATTGGAAGCAATGGAAAATTTCAGAAGATTAGCCTTATTAGTCTTTTTCAGCAGAAACAACAAGTATTTCTGTGGCACCATAACGACTAACAAATTTGTTTGGGCATTAACCTTTGAGGGTTGGAACCCACTTCATCACAGAAATGGGTTCCAGCCCGTGAAAGCTTATGCCCAAATAAATGTGTTAGCCTTTAAGGTGCCACAGGAAAATATAAGATGACTGGGAGACATCTTAATGTATTAAGACAACTTTTATTTTGAAATGTGTAGACATTAACAAAATTCTATACTGCATTAAAAATACAGAAGCCCTTCTTTGTCTGAAGTAAACAGAAAATAAACAGTATGAAAAATATTTCTTTTCATGCCCAACAGTACCAAAAGATCTTTTTACCAATGTTTTGACAACTTGTGCATCAGAAGTACATGATAAAGTTATACATCCGGGAAAATAAAGGTTTCTAGAGAAAATGAATGCAACAACAATATTAAATGTGGTGTTGCAAGTGTAATAGTAATGTGATTCATTTTATCAGTTAAACAGAAATTATGCTTAGTATGTCAAAAATAGCATTAGTCTTAGCTCTCATCTTTTAAGTGCTGTTTTCCTTCACTCAGTTTTCTTATATCTTCATTGAGTCTTCCACATTCTATTTTGAGTCTACGTTGTCTGAATTGTTTGGGGGCATGAATTTCAGAGGCTAACAGCTCTAAGCTAGGATGAAACTTGTATATCACACTTAGCTCTGGCTATACATCTCATTCTCAACCTCAGTATTGCAGGCATTCCTCCCTTGAGCATTTTCAAGTAAAAAAATCTTGCTTGGATTTGTAGTATTTGAAGAAGTGGCCCCTAGGAACTAAGGGTCTCAACCAAACCCAGCTGAAGTCAATGGGCATCTTTCTGTTGTTTTTATTGGAAAATGAATTAGGTCCTAGGTTAAAATCAATAACTTGCTTGTGTTAGTTATTTATAGAACAATAAGGAGAAGTCTCTTGACTGTCCCATTTAGTATGTATGTACCCCCTGTTGTTTACATAAATATTTTGGACTAAGAACCTAGTCTTGCAACTGGATTCACACTGGTGCCTTCTGACTCTGTCTGGAACCAATTATTGGATCAGTATCATAGACCCTGAGCTTACAGTCCAAACTACACCAGAGTGAAACAATAGGAGTGTGGTTTCCATGAACAGAACCATTTTGTCAGAAGACAGAGAGAATTCCATTTCCTAAAATTAATTATACTTGTCTTTCACCAGAATTAATGTCATTATTAAGTCGTTTTTGTTTGTCTTTGCATTTTTGAAGTCTTATTCATAATATTCATTAATCCCAAACAATCAGCTTTGGTAGCTCAATTTTGTATTCTTTCCAAAACTTACCTAAAATCTCCTGACATTACTGCGTTCCTGTGATTGAACCGTTAAGTTTCAGTAGTATGTGAAAATCACTGGATTTTTATTTTGTTTCCCATTTATTTTCAATAAATAATTATTTTTATCTCAATATTGTGTAGAATGTTTTATACTGAATATTCTTCTGGTCTTCTACTCTTGTGACTTAAAATATGTTAATAAAAAGAAAGACACTGAATTAAGGAAATCTCCATGGGCTTTTTGACTCCTTCCCACTTATACTTAAAAGTAATTGTGGAGCTTGGACTCCACAACTGGATCTTGGATTATGCAAGAGCAGAAGAGTGGAAGAGAAAGTAGTGAAAAGGCCAAACTTCTACCATGCTGCAGGGGAACGTTACATTGAGGTTACATGGATGCAGGATTCTTTCCTCACTCAAGACAATCTTAGTGCAGAAGGGTATGGCAGAGACTGTCAGCAAGGGTACATCTAGACTGCAAGGATCTATCAGAAAAAGATACACAAAATGTGCTCTGTATTTTGTGTATCTTTTTCCGATACTTTTGTTGGAAGAGGCTTTTCCAAAATTGGCTTGTCTAGACTGGGCCAAATTTAAAAAAAAACCCTCTTTTGAAAGCCCCCGTCTTCCTCGTGGAACGAGGAATACAGGGGCTTCTGAAAGAGCACATTTTTTCTTCCTCAAAATAAAGTGGAAGAGCATACACATTCCCTGGACGCTGTGGAGTTTTTTGGGGATATTTCCAGTATCCCAAAACCCCCCCACAGTTTAGCCATACCTCAAGATAGTTATGAATCCTTGTTTCCATAGAAGCAGCTGTGGAATGGCTTCTGAAATTCTCTATTCTGGGAAGAAGCATTTTGTCTTTCATCTCCACACCCCTATAGCCACTGTGATCCACTTTGCAAAGCCAAATTACTCAGGCTTTGAGCAGGGGTCCAGTGTTTGATTCTGAATGTTGAAGTCTCTGATTTTTTATACCAACAAGTGAACACTTAACTGAATGGATTGTTGGGCTGCAAAATGAAAGGCATTCTGGACTAGAATAGAAAATAGAAAAAAAAGGTGACCTTAAGCCATGGTTCCCCACCCCCTTCAGGCTGGGGAAAAAACCCCTATAATCTTCTTTTATGCTTTTCTGTGACAAAAATTATTTATAGACACACTTTTTATTTAAAATGTATTTAAAATGGTGCTTGTGGAAGGTACCAGAGTGAAGTATTCTACTAAACCATTTATACAATACTGATAATGGGAGTGAAAACTTCATATCTATCTTCTTCCCCCTTCACTCTCCTGCATGCAAATACACCACTGACCAACATTCCCTAACTCTGGACTGTGGAAATGTAACCACTACGGGACAGATTTGAACCTGGAGCTTAATGTAGGAGCCTCTACTGCTTGAGCTATAAAGCCAGCTGGCCCTGAACTTAGGCTGTAGAGCTCCCCTGTTGTTATTGCTTGCTGTCGGTGGTCTAAGTGCCATGAACCACACTAGGGGAGTGCCTACACTGCAGGGCTTAACCTGAAATAAGCTATGCAAATTGAGCTATGTCAATTGTGTATCTTATTTTGAAATAACTTATTTCAAAATAGGGGGCTTCTACACAGCATTTATTTTGAAATAGAGCACTCTTCCTCTGACTTCCCTTATTCCTTGTACAATGAAGGTTATAGGAGTTGGAGTAAGAAGTCCTCCAGCTCAACTATAGTTTGACACTATTTTGAAATAACTGCCTGCTGTGTAGACACGGACTAAGTTATTTTGGAATAGCGCTAGTTATTTCGAAAGAGTGTTGCAGTGTGGAGGTACCCTAGGTGCGTGAGTTACAGAGACACTTACACAGCATACCTCCAGTTTCTATGCTCAATATGGGACTGCTGCATTATTGAAATCAATGAATCCCTCATGGAAGAGTACTGCAAGATAAAGTTGGGGTGGGAATTAAGCTTTCTTCTACCATTACTCCATTTTGGCATGCCAATGTCTATAATTCTGATATTCGTTATGTCCAAAATGTTAAAACGTGAGTGCCTAAAATTAGGAACATAAGACCATTACTGTGTGCAAGTCGGCAAGTTAATCTACAGTATACCAGCTTACCACACAATAAATTCCCATGTTGATAATACTACATGAAAGTAAGTCCTAGAGAGAAAACAGCTTAGCATAGTATACAGTGGACTCTGGGGATTTCATTGTGCTGTATCAGTGTCCATGAGGGGTGCTTCTTCACAACAAGATGGTACACTGTCGCTTGACACCCTGGTCCATTATACAATAACGTACCATTGTAGATAAGCCCTAAAAGTATATTTTGCACGGAAAGAACATTCCAATTTTCAGAAGCACACCTGCAGTTTCTCAGCAATTTGTAATGTAACTTACAATTTTCCCCATTTCAGTTTTTCAAGGGCTATCCAAAGAAATATATTTTGAGCTAAAAGGTCTTCTGCTTGATATTTATACAAAAGCAAATGTTTTGCGACATTTCAGCAAGTTCTATTTAAATGTTCTTGAGTTAACTGTATGTTAACCCTGCTCCCTACAAAAGCGTTATCCATCCTACATATTGTGAGGATCCATTTTATGAGTGCATAGCTGATATAATTTTGTGCATATATGAGGGGTATGCTAGATCTGAATGTGATCTATGAAACCAGGTAAGTTTAAAGGTAATTGCTTCCACAGTTTATGATTAATGGTCACTGAAAAGTCTCCAGGGCATGCAAAATGGGAAATGCTATTATATTTCTTTGTTCAAGTTACATTTTAGAACAATGAGTGTACAATGAACAGAGCTATTTGTTTCTTCTACTAACAACAGAGTGGTCCTGAAGTAATTTGAACGTAATCTAAAATTTGCCAGTTCGCTTAAAGGCTAATGAAATATAAATAATTTAAAAATACGGGACACAAAAAAGTGGGGTAGGACAGTAAGACATTACTGCCTGAGAAGGTATATTGACTAGAGGAATGAGCAGCATAGAAGAACCCCTGAACCTTTTCATTCTAGTTTCTGTAAGTAAGGATTGTAGGATCTTAAGGCAGTGTGCATGAGTTGAAAACGTCCCTATTTAATTCACCTTAATTAAACACACACACCTGAAGTGAGGATTGAATCATAAGAAGAAATATATGAGTGTGTGAAGATTTATACTATTCATATGGAGTTTTCAGGTGGACAGATGTTGGCAAAGTGCACTTTTTTCCCCCATTTTTTTCTATTTTCATTTAGTATCTCTCTTTAAAAACTAAAGCGATTCAGAATTTACGTGAAAAATAAGACTACTGAAATCATTTTAAGGTCAAATATTTGAAAAGAATTTTATACATAGGAAGTAGTACTGACTAATATTGCATTTAATCTACACCTTGTTAAAATGCATATTTAACATCCTAAATAAACAATCAAATTTCCTGCAGATAATTTGGCTGACCAGAAATGAATCCATGCATAAGCCTCCTTTTAGTATAAAAATTTCCCTCCACAATGTAAGTCATTGTAAAGAACTGATGTGTGTCAGCTCTAGAATACTTGTCAGGCAGCAAAATCCAGATATCATCTACTTCTGTTGCTGGCTCTGGTTTTTCTGGAATAGAGAATATGTGCCTGATAGAATTTGGTTCATGCTTGTCCAACATGTAGATATAGCAGCTGTTAAATGTGCATATTTTGAATGCTCTTCCAACATACAGTATGTTGTGAACATTTGTTCAATATTGAATATAGAAAAAGCAATATTTAATGGAGATTTGAGGGGTTTATGTAGATGGTCCTTGATTGACTAACATCCGGAATACATTTTTATAAAATTTTAATAACTGTAGATGGATGAATGTACAAGAGCAACTGATTTATATACCTACCCATATTTTAATATTAATGATGATATTTAACATGAAAATATATTTTCTGCCTTTGGAACTTGCCTTATTTTTCCCAAGAGAAGTAATTTTCTACAAATAGATTCAATAACATAAATTTAGTCCACTGGTGCACCAATTACTTGGAAAATAAATCCTGTATGTTCACTTCCAATTTTCTCGAGAAGCAAACTAAAAGCAAAATAAAATAAGAGAAAAAAGTGAACCAGTAGAAAGGTCAGACACATCCTGCAGACAATTCCGATCTGGAAGAGAGAATTTTTTATTTTGAACTACTGAAACTACGTTTTCCGATGGAAATTATGGATTTGATTCTGATCTCACATACACTACAGAAAATATTAACTCATTAGCAGTCACCTGAGACCTAGTCTACACAATGTGCCCTCCCCACTTGCCCATTGATCTAAGTTCTAAGCTATGCTAGTTCAGTCAACCTACTTACTATGGTGTTTTCCATGTGGCAAGGTCAGTGGGGGCTTCTCTCCTGTCAACTGTAAATACTTTTCTTGTTCTGGTGGAGTACCAAAGTCAACAGGAGAGCACCTGGAAGTTAATTTATTGCATCTAAATGATAAATTGACCACCAGTGGATCAAATGCTGCAGCTTCAATCCACCATGTAGTAAAGACAAGCCCTGAGATACACTCGTGTACATCTAGTATAGGTTAAATCAGAATTGGACCCTTTGAGATCTTAAAGTCAGAAAGCACATTCAAGTCAATGGGAGTAAGCCTCATAAGGTTAAAAAAGGATGACTTTTCAGCTGTAACTTCAGTTCTCAGAGTATAATACCTTTGCAGTCACACGCTTAGGAATATGCAACCTTTGCATTCCAAATCCTGGAATCATTTTAATAGCAATGACTGTTGTTGGAAGAAGTGAATTGTGCCCATGAAAGCTCATGATACCATCTATAAGTTTTGTTAGGCTTTAAGGTTCTGTAAGACTATTAGTTTTGTTTTGGTTTTTTTGAAGTTTTTCCAGTTATAGACTAACTCAGCTACCCCTCTGAAGCATAAGCCCTCTGTTAGGTCTGCATACTGGATACAAAGCCTTGTAACAGTTGGCTGCACTTGCCTTCTATCCCATTCCGTCACTGAGGGTATGTCTAGACTTGCTTTCACTTTAGAAAGAAGATATGCAAATTTGGTGCGAATTTGCATATCTTCTTTCTAAAGGGAAAGCAAGTCTAGAAAGCAGGAAAAAAAGAGTTGCTGCAAGTGACTCCGCAGAAGACATTTATTCTGACGTCAGTTGGTGTTGATCAACTTCACATACAATTTCTTATATAAGTGGTTTATGGGGCACGTTTGATGCAGGTGAGGCTAGAATATCCCAGTTGAATATCTCCAGATCAAAACAGGAGACTCCATGTTAGATGTATTTGGTGATAGTTTGTCCAACAGAAGGAATAGCATGTCATCTGTACTTGCTGCAAAAATATACTCAGAAAGACTATATTAAGATTATACTAATCTCTGTTGTATCTTCCATTATTCAATAAGGGGATTCCAAAAGATGGTTGGCAACAAAATGAAAAGTCCATTAGTAGAAGAAGACATCATTAAGTCTCTCTGGATTTTATGTTTTTGGTACATTTGTTTTTTGACTACTCTAAGAAGGGACACAAGTTTCAAGATATTCTTCTTCCTACCTCTCATTTCAGGTACATTGGGTCTTTTCCTGACTAGTATGACCAATATCCTGATCATCCACATCTTATTATTGGATTTTTCTGGATTTTTCTTTTGGGTTGCTATAGCAAGTTGATCCACCTGTGGAAGTTCAGAAGTCATTTTACATTTTTGATGTTGTAGAACTCTGCTCATCCAGTAATCCCAAGAGAAAACCTGTAAAACTAAATGAGAGACCTATTGCAGTTACTACTGAGGTGTAGGAGGAGATACTGAACAATGGTCAGAACTGTAGCAGTGATATCAAGGAATTAAACTGTTTCCTTCATATTCTTATGAATACTGACATTGTACAGATGACATGTGTAGTGACAATCTCATAAATCTTCGGAAGTGAGGAAGAGATCAGATACCACTGACACAGAATTTTGAAATGATTCTCTTGTGCTTATCTAAGATGATGCAGCCATCTGCCAAATTGACTGCCTGTGTTAATATTGTAGCTATCTCTTTGTCTCAGGTCAGAACACGTACTTTGCTTTTTGTTCTTCATCTGTTGATTTTACTGTTCAAAGACTTGTATGTTAGTGATAAGCCCTTTTGTGTTAACTTGTACTGTTTATTTAAAATTTAAAGATATCAGGTTTACAGTCTGTTGCAGCAAAAGTGTTTGACGACCTCTGATTTGTTTGGGATGGTTTTAATCAGGTGTAATTATCTGTATTAGTATCTCTTATCTTATCTCTTATCTCTTAGACCATATGTTGGACTGCAATTCCTTTAGTATTAGGCATGCCTTTTGGGGAGGTCACTAATGCTTTTCTTCAAGATAACTATCTTTGTTGATTTGCAAACTTTATGTTGTAAATACTATAGCTATTTAAACAAATTATTGTGAGGTTTTGGCTTTCAGCTTATGTCTACTTCTAATAGCAATAGCAATGAAGCGCAATTGGTAGTGTAGACTAGTCACTCCAGTACAAACCCAGGGTCTCAGGTAGACTTGTGTACCCTGTGCAGCCACAGCTTCACTACTATTGTGTACCTGTGCCCCACAGTCACATCTTTGACTACAGTGTAGACATGCACTGAGGTTAAGTCCTGGTCTACACATAAAGTCTCACTAGTTAGACTAAGGCACATTTTCTAATTCTAAAGGACATGGCCAGCATGCTCCCAAAGAGGGTTGCCACATCCTCTTTGGAGAGGCTTAGCCCACCTGCTTCTTATAAGAATATAAAAATAGCCATATTGGGTCAGACTAGTGGCCAATGCCAGGTGCCCCGGAGGGAATGAACAGCACAGATAATTATCAAGTATCACCTATTCCTATCCCTGACAAAACAGAGGCTAAGGAAACCATTCTTGCCCATTCTAGCTAATAGCTATTGATGGACCTATCCTCCATGAATTTATTCTAGTTGGTTTATAACCCTGTTAAAGTCCAGGCATTCACAACATCCTCTTGTTCATACTTCCTTTTGTTTGTTTTAAACCTGCTGCCTGTTAATTTCATTTGGTGACCCCTAGTTTTTGTGTTATGGGAAGGAGTAAATAACTTTTCCTTACTTTATCCACACTGTTCATAACTTTATAGACCTCTACCATGTCCCTCTTAGTCATCTCTTTTCCAAGATGAAAAGTCCATGTCTTATTAATCCCTTCTTATATGGCAGCTGTGATAATTTTTGTAGTCCTTTTCTGAAGCATTCCCAATTCCAATGTATCTTTGAGATGGGGCCACAATATTCAAGATGTGGGTATATGAAGAATTTATATAGAGGCAATATGGTATTTCCTGTATAATTATCTATCCCTTTCTTAATGATTCCAAACATTCTATTTTTTTTTTTGACTGACACTGTACAGTGAGTAGATGTTTTCAGAGAAATATCCACAATGACTCCAAGGTCTCTCTCTCTCATGAATGGTATCAGCTAATTTAGATTTCATCATTTTATATGTGCGGTTGGGTTATGTTTTCTGGTATGCATTACTTTTAATTTATCAACATTGAATTTCATCTGCCATTTTGTTGCCCAGCCACCCAGTTTTGTGAAATCCTTTTGAACCTCTTCACAGTCTGCTATAGCCTTTACTATCATAAGCAATTTTTTTATCATCTACAAATGTTGCCACCTCATTGATTACCTCTTTCTCCAGATCATCTGTGTATATGTTGGATAGGATTGGTCACAAAACAGACCCCAATACAGACCAATACACTCTGCCCTCACCCTCAGATAACGATTATCCTCAAGGAGATGTTATCTACATACTTGAAGTGTGATCAAAGCACAGTGTAAGCAGAGGTTCATGTTGCTTTTTTCACACCAATACAGACTCCTTTGTATAATCTTACCCTATGAGAGCACCAATCAGTAAGAGTAGGACTTTGCCCTAACCTTTTTATATACAATTGAATTAAAAATGAAATGCTAATACTTTTGAGTATTCCTCAATACATATCTGTGACATGCTTGATAAATATCTAATGACAAAAATTAATAGAGCTAACCCCCAAACCCTAAAATATGGTGTTACTTCATAACAGATCTTAACTTGGTACCTCAGGCCCATCTTTATAATAAAGCAATAACTTATATTACAGGAAATCATTAATAAAGCAAAAACAATCTATTTTAAATGTTTTTTTTCTGAACAGACAATTAAAAACAAAATACCAAATGAGAAGTATAATAACAATTACAATATAAATAAAGTTCTTTATATATCAAGTCCTAGAGAGAATGGATATGGATGAATTCATCATGAGTTTTTCATTTAATTAATTTATTTTCTTTTTCTGTGTGTGAATTGCCTAACAAATGGTAATTGTTTTGAAAATATTTGTTAAAGGTAAAAAATAGCAAACAATGTCAAACAATATCAAACAACACGTGGCATCTAGTTTGTTCATTAGCTATTTACTGTGAATCCTCAACATTCTAAATTCATCTGTTAACCCAGGTAACATGGTATGTTCTGTTTTCTGACTGTATGGATATAATTCAAAAAATCAGGACTGCCAGCAAGAATATTCAGAATTAAGAAAATGAAATTCACTTTTCAACAATATTACTATTTTTCGTTTGTTTATTTCAGAGATGGTATAATAAATAGCGCCTGTTGGGAAATGTATCTGTGGAATAAAAAGGGTAGAAAACCAATTAAATCAAATTAATTTTGATATTTGAAAGGATATTCATGAATTTGCTTGTATACCACTTAGTCAGTTGTACAAATATCTCTCATATCAAATTATCTTCAACATAAAATTCAGTGATCATCTTGCCTCCATATTATGAATTTAATATTAAGATTTTAAAATGAATATTTTGGTTAACAGTCTTGCTAAAACATTTTAAAATACAAATATGACAGCAGCAGAGTGATGGAAGGTATTCTGTTTATTCAAAGATGTTTTGTGTTACATTTGTTCCTATATCTCAGTGTGCTAACACTTATCAGGGAAATGCTCGTGGTAATATTTGCCATTACAAAAAAAAAGTAAAATAAAAGAATTCTCAAGCAATTATCTACTAGTGAACCATTTGGATTTTTTTTTAACTACAAAGTCTACCAAAAGCAAAAAATACGGAAGACAAACTTACTGACATTGATTGCAATAAAAATCATTGGCAATGATAAAACTTGAAATGAATGTTTTATTTTCCTTACATTAATATGACTATATATCAGAAGATCATTAAAGTTTACTATTGCTTTAATAAATTCAACTTTTTAAAGAAGCTGCACTCAGGATTGGGTACAATAAGTAATCAGACTCTGCAATGTCCAATTTTAGGCCTCTTGAGAATCATAAGGATTCAAAAGCCTAAGTTAGAGTGGAGCCTTACAATAAATGGAGAGGGATGGATGCCTGGAATGAGAGCCACAAAAGCCTCATTGCCCAGTGGAATGACTTCAACAAAAGAGATCAAGAAAGACACAGATCAGAATGTCCCCTAATCTAGTTGTCAGGGCACTTACCTATACAGTGGGAAACCCCAGTTCAATTCCCTTCTCATCAGGCATACGAGAAAATTAAACACCCATATCCAGTGTGAATTCCCTAACCACAGCCTGAAAGGCAGTCATCTGCCTCTTTCTGCACCCAGGAGTTTGATTGTGCTTTGAGAACATATACCAGATCATGCCCTGTAGTGAAGACAGATGGAGGAAAACCTATCTTCCCCTAGAATCAGCATTATGCTGGGTGTGGGTGCAGGAATAAAGGGGGTCTCAGTGCTGGATCTGGCCTATAGGGAGCTGAAAGCAGGATCCAGGCATAAGAGCCTGCCTTCATAATTCTCCATAGAAATCCATCTTGAAAGCAAGACGACCCTCAGCTGCATGGGGGGCCCTTGTGTAACAGGAAAAAGGGCAATACAAGGATTGCCTCAGGAGTAGAGTCCTCTCATAAATTAAGCCACAAAGTTCCCTAATTTGGGGCCTTACCGTAAGTTAGGCCATCCAGTTACCCAGGTAAAATAAGGTAAAATAAAGTAAAACTGCCAGTAAAATAAGGCTTCAAAATGCACCATATAAGGAATCAATAGGTAGGGTCCAGGGAAAGGTAGCCTCATCATATTAGGAAACAAAAGGATGATTTGGAAAGAAAGGGATAGGGCGGGTACCAAGAGAAGGGTAGGGATAAAAGATGCTGTAACCATAACTCAGGGCTCACTTCGTTGGTTGCGAGGTGGAGAGGAACAAGCGATCTGGATGCTGTAACCGAATAAATCACCTCTTACCACTCCACCGGCTTCGTCCATCATTTGGCCCTGCAACACTGGGGACTAAGTATGATATAGGTATCCAGATGCTTAGAGTGAGGTAGCATCGCACATGCTCAGAGATAGACACTTAGGCACCAAATGAGTTCAGGCACCCTCAGGATTAGATATCAGCAGAGTAGGGCTTCTGTGGAACACAATGGTATCCAAAACTGGGATGTCAGCACAGTAAAGTACACAAGGGTAAACATGGATAAGCAGAGTTAATGCAGTTCTCATTTTGGGTATATAGTGTTTACTCATTTCTCATTTAAAGAATAAAGCTTTTGGACACTCCTGGCTGCATGACTACTACAAGTGCAATGCATGACATATATTAGTTGATTATGCTCAGCAAGAATGATCAGTCATGGAAATTGTGGCCTGTATAAACCACAATGAGCCATTCCGTGCTACTGCCTATGTACATTGACTGATTACATTTGGACAATTCAAAGAATATGACATTCATTACAACTTTACATTATTCACATTCATTTGGTAGAAAATGAAGCTTCAGCAATCACACATTCTTTTATTCTGGGGGAAGAAACAAAATATTTCCTCAACAAATCTGAGTTTGGTATCTGAAGGTGAGCAGTTCCCATACGCAGTGTTGCTTGTCTTCACAGATTACTATAATCACAAATTAACCACTCTTTTACTGATATCACATATCCTGAATGCCTATCATGCCAGGCCTTGGCCTGAAACATCAGTAAGGTAAGTTTAACTGCTTTTGCTGACCACTACACCACTGCTTACACACTTAAATTTGGGTACAGGTGCCCAGGTCCCTTTGTGGATTTGGACCCCTCAATGATCAATATCTGAAACCACACAAAGTACCAGCATTTTAGAAAAAAAGGAACTGTTGTTAATCCACAGTACCTCCTTAATTTGCAAAAGATATTTCCAATTATGCAAATTTTTGCATAATTTTTTTGCAAAAGATATTCCAATTATGCATAAGAGGAAATGAAACCTAGTAATTTATCTTCTTTGCTCAGAATTAAAAAAAAGTCACATAGTAATCAGTAGAAGCTATCCCACTGTCATGGCATCCCTTATGATTATTTTGAATGCCTAAAGTAAACAAATATACAGGATGAATCTACTGTCAAATTAGTAATCCTCAAAGAAAGAAGTTGTGTGGTATATTGGTGACAATTTATTCCAAGGATAGCATACTGAAATAGAAATATGCAGAAACTTTAAAAACATGTAGAGTGAAGATGATTTACTACACTGAAATGCTTTTTAAGTATGCAGTGTGTGTTGGAATGGAGTCTTTAGAATTTTGTTTTAAGTGATAAATCAAACATTGATGAACTTGGAAAAGGACAAAGAGTTTATGGATATGATATGAAATGTACAAAGCTTAACATTGGGCTGAAGGTTGCAGAACCTGGTGCTATTAATCAATTAAGACTTGTGATGATCAAGAAGTTTAAAGAATGAAGCTTTAAATAATTGAGTTAAGAAGACAAAGAACATGGTACAGGATAGATGTGACAATGATCTTCTTAATGTTCTTTATTAGAAAAGAGGTATCTGGGACTATGGCCTGATACACTTCAGTCCTGAAAACACTTAGGCACCTGCTTAATTTGAATCAGGTGGCAACTGCCATTGATTTCAAAGGGTACTTAAAGTTAAGAACATCTACTATATGTTTGAGTCTGTATTTATATCCATCTAACTGTGAATCCATTGTTCAAGAACTCCTCCTAAATGGTAAGAGCTAGGACAACCAAATGTGTTATGGAGCTTCTTCTTATCCTAATTTAAAGCAAGGTCAAGGGTTTGTTAGTTCCAGAACAGTGGGATGTGCATAGAATGTAATCGTTTCTCATCAAACAGAAAGGGAGAGGTATGATAGCAGAGACAGTTATATTCATGAATGACTACAGGGGGCAGCAAGCACAGGAAACAGTCATACTCTAGCATGACCACAGGGGGGCTTCAAGCACTCCAGCCCCAGGGAGCAGCTGCTGGCTGGCAGCATGGCCCCAAAATCCCAGCCTACCACAGGAAGCAGCCACCAGCTGGGCAGCATGTCCCCTGCCACACTGGGGCATCCCTCAGGGTGGAGCTGCTTCCTGGGTCAGATGGCCCTCACCACTCCTAGGTCCAGCCCAGGAAGAAGCTGGTGGGTGGACAGAGTGGCACCCGCTGGTCCCAGGACATCCCTGGGAAGAAGTCAGTGACCAGGCTGCAGAGTCCCCACCATACCAGCCTGTCTCAGGGAACAGTTCCAGGTGGGGGAAAGATCAGCAGGCAAGCTGTGCCAGCCCTACCCCCTGTCCTGAGCCCGGGACTTAAATTGCAGCAAGAGCGATTTAGGCTGGACATTAGGAAAAACTTCCTAACTACCTGGGTGGTTAAGAACTGAAATAAATTGCCTAGGAAGTTTGTGGAATTTTCATGGCTGGGGATATTTAAGAGCAAATTTAGATAAGCATCTATCAGGGATGACCTAGATGGTGCATAGTCTTGCAGTAAGTGTAGAGGACTGGACCTAATGATCTCTTGAGGTCCCTACCAGTTCTTTGATTCTATGAAAGTACAAAAAAGTGTACCTATAATGGCCCACATTTCATGTAATGAATAAAAATGATTAACATTGATTTGAATCAACCTGAGATGGTATGAGCATAAGCAATGCTTTGAAAATATAAAATGCAGTGCACTTATTTGTTAATAAATATTTTTTTCTAACACAGAAGGTGTGTCTTAATTGTCTTTCATTACTTTATCCTATTTTTGACACACTTTCATTGATTGTTTCTCCTTTGCCATTATCCCCTTCAATTTTTGGTCATTTTTCTAGGTTTTCCTTTGTCTATTCATGTCTTTATCCTTTCTGTGTCTTTCATCCTGTTCCAATTCCCTTTTCTCCTACAGTTGTCTTCCATTCCTGGTCCCTTTTGCTTCTGTAAAGCAAGGGCACCATTCTGGGAAAGCGGGTGGAAAAGGGGGAAAAGCAGCATATATGCGTACTGCCATGAGGCTTGCTTTTCTTCTCATTCCCCTGACTATCAGGGAGCGAGGGGAAAGTACTTAGATTCCATTCATTTCTCCTCTGCCCCCTCCCTTCACCAACCAGGAGTAAGAAGCATGCATGGATCAAGTACTTTCCCCTCCTCACTGAGGGAGGGGAAGGAGAGGGGAGGCAAAGAAAGCAGCTGCCCTGTGATTCTGGGCCTTTTAAATTCACCACCAAAGCCCCATACTGTGTAGTGCTGAACTACCTCAAATCCTACCCTTCTGCCTGAGGCCTTATCTTTTCCAGAGGACCCGGAGCTGAGCCCCCAACACTGTCCAGAACCCAGAAAAATCTGTTGCCAGCCCTGTCCTCAACAAACTCAGGTTGGTCGACACAGAATGTGGTTACTGCATAGTTTGTTCATTTTGACACACACTGTGAGCAGCCAGAAGAAAACTAAATAGGAATCAATACATTTAAAAAAAATCTACTAAAACATAGTCGTGCTAAGATTACTGGGTCACAGTAAGAGCAGTTGGGTCACAGTAAGAGCAGGCAGCTCACAATTCTCCAGGAGTCATTGGTAATGGTCAGCTAAAAGCAGTCAGTGAAACAACCCTCAGTTTTTAGTCTTGAGAACTATAATTCTCAGGCCACCTTTGTAAAGTTATTTGAAGTAAATAAGAACAAATGCAAAGTACTATGCTTATAAGAATAACCAACTGCACAAATACAAAATGGGAAACGGCAGCCTAGAAAGGAGCCCCGCAGAAAAGGATCTGAGGGTCACAGTGAATCACAAACTAAATTCGAGTCAACAATGTAAAACTGTCACTAAAAAGCAAATCATATTTCTGGGATGTATTGATAGAAGAGTTATAAGTAAGAGACAAGTAGCAATTCTTCCATTCTACTCAGCACTAATAAGGCCTCAGACAGAGTATTGCGTTCAGTTCTGAGCACCACACTTCGGGAAAGATGTAGACAAATTAGAGGAAGTCCAGACAAGAGTAACAAAAGTGATTAAAGATCTAGAAAACATGACCCATTAGGAAAGACTGAAAACACCGGGTTTGTTTAATCTGGAGAAGAGAAAACTGAGCAGGGTCAAAATAACTGTCTTCAAATATGTAAAAGGTTAATAGAAAGACAAAGGTAGTACATTCTTCTCCTTAACCATGGAGGATGGGACAAGACATAATGGCTTTAAATTGCATCAATGGAGATTTAGGGAAGAAATTAAGGGAAAAAAGCTTTCGACCTGTAAGGGTAGCCAAGCACTGGAACAAATTACCTAGGGAATCTGTGCTATCTCCCTCACTGGAGCTTTTTAAGAATATGTTAGACAAACACCTGTCAGGGATGGTGTGGATAATACTTAATCCTGCCTTCCTGCCTCAGTACAGGAGACTGGACTAGCTGACTTACTGAGGTTCCTTCCAATTGTGCATTTCTATGATGTATGAATGAAAAAAAAATTACGATGTGATAGCTATTGTCAGTTATTATAAGATTTCTGTATAAATATCTATTTTCTCTTACAGTGAATTTCAAGTCATTTGACATTCATTGTAAGAACCTACAGTCAGTATCAAATAAGATACTCTAGATCAAGTAGATCTGGAGACATTAACACCCTTTCTTTTAAGATTATAAGGAAATCTCCTCTCCAAGCTACATCTCATTACACTCACTATTACATTTCATGTTTGATAAAGAATGTGGGCATCATTTCAGAAAAAAGGGATGGTGGATGGAAAGGCTAATGACAGAACTTGCTTTGGAAATGTATTACAAATTAATGGACTTGTATCAGATATCACTGGTCATGGATCAACGGTATTTAATTTAAAAACCAATAATCTATCATCAGCTACAAATCCAAAGATATCATGAAATGGCTTTTTAAAATTAAAACTTAAAAGCATTATATTACCAAGATGCAGCTGTTATATAAAGATTATCAGAAAGAACATGTATGATAACAGACATTCCTATTTGTGCAGATACAGACTAATCACAACCAAACTAATTACTCTAAGTGTCATTTTTTTCCCTATTTTTCCCAGTAGCCCTTAATGGCTCTTTGTGAACCACAACTTACGTGAGCGGAACAGAACAACTTCCAAACAACACAGAAATAAACAAAACATGTACCTGTCTGCCATGCTCATCTCTCACTAGGCGCATACAAGGGGAAAGTTTTTGTTTGGTTTCAAAACTATTTCTCCCACTAGGCTCCCATCAATCTTTCCTTAAAGAACTCATTTTATTGTGGTAAGGCAAACTGAGAGGAAAAAGGAAGAAAAACAGAACAGTTAATGAAACAACGCATCAAGTCCTCAGGTGTATGATTATTATTATTTGATAAACTCCACCCGTGAACTGGAGCATACACACAGCGAGTAAAGAAACATAGCAGAAATCAAATCAGAGTTTTTGCAGTTCTTGTCTGTTGTTCTGTGATTCAGAAAGACCATCAATACTGAAGGCCAAACTCTGCCATGTGATGCTTATACAGCTCACAATGATCTTTGAAACTTAATTTTAAAATTTGGTACATTTTGATGAGGACTTCCTTCTCTTTCCAGATTTCCGGACAATCTTTTCAGTTCTGATGTCAGCTCAGCATTCAGATGTAAGATAGAAAGGACAACTTCATTTTCTAAGTAGAAATTTTGCCGTTGTCTTGTTTTGAAAGTCAGTGCCAATCCTGGGCTTTTAATTCTTTCCTGCTCCCTTCTGTTTGTAGCATTTTTTTAACCTGTTAAATGAAGGGAATACAACAACAAAGCTCCCATTTTTCCTTTTTATGCCTTCACCTCTTAAGAGCTTTAAAAAGGAGTGTATCATTGGGTGAGAGAAGTGAAGAGCTGAACTTGCAAAACAGTGGAGGCAGGCTATAAATCACCTTTGTGCTTCCTGGTTCTGGATTGCACTTGGGGCTGAAGAGAACCCTGGCATGATTTAGACAGCCCTAGGGAACTAAGGGTATGTCTACACTACCACCCTAGTTCGAACTAGGGTGGTTAATGTAGGCATTCGAAGTTGCAAATGAAGCCCGGGATTTAAATATCCTGGGCTTCATTTGCATCTTGCCGGGCGGGTGCCATTTTTAAATCCCCTTAGGTCGAACTCCGTGCCCGCGGCTACACGCGGCACGGAGTAGGTAGTTCGAATTAGGATCTCTACCGGTACATCTCGTTCCAAGCAAATAGAAAATCATTTTAATCTAGCTCCAATGTCTCCTTTGGATTTCTATCCTATGTGTCACACAACATACAGAGACTAAGTATGGGAACATCTATACTTCCAGGAAGTAAGAGAAGTTGATGAGAGAGTTTCTCCCATTGACCTCTATCTGTAGGGCCACCCCAGAAAATCAATGCAAGACACTTCGACTCCAGTGACACAATTTATGTAGCAGGATTTGGGCATCTTGCATTGAATTTTTCTGCCCTGTAGACCTAGTCTTAGTGTCCAAAATCATCGAGTCAGACTATTAGATCAGAAGGGATCACCATGATCATCTCCTCTGATCATCTACTACTTATCATAGGCTATATAACAGGTTAGTTATTTTTGGAACTACAGCATATCTTTTAGAAAAAAATCCCTTTTATTTTATTGGAAATTGAATAAAACCACCACAACATAAATCTCATGCTAGTGTTCCTTTCTGAGCTTAGTCATTCCAAGGGTATCTTCTGCATAATCTTCTCTATCATATCTTCCTTATTTCCTATCACTCCAAAGAGTTTCTTTCACTTCCTTTTAATTTTAAATACAAATATTGAACTGTACCACCCACAGTATGCCAGCAGGTGCTTAATTTTTGGTTTGAGCAAACGAAAACGAACTTGGTCAGCAGAAGAACACTGATACTTTCTTGCACACACAGTAATCCAGTCATTGGGAATTGTTATTATTGTATATTGTGGATCATATATTCTTTAGGGCTGTCAAATGATTAAAAATAATCATTGTTAATCACAAGACTAAACAAAGTTGTGATTAATCACAGTTTTAAGTGCTTGTAGTGTAGACAGTGTGTCTGAAGAAGTAGGCCTGAGAGGACCTCTAGACTCTAAAGTTTCACATTGTTTTGTTTAAGCGCCATTATGTAATAAAAAAAAATCTATATTGGTAAGTGGCACTTTTACAATGAAGAGATATCTCTGTCCTATTTGTATGAGATGAACTTATTTAGAGTGCAAATATATGTAGTAAAAATAATAAAAGCAGCGTATACTGTCAGTCTATGTTGTAATTAACATCAAAATGTTTGAAAATATAGAAAAACATCCAAAAATATTTAAAATAAATGTAACATGCTATTCTATTATTCACAGTGCAAGGAAACCTGTGATTAACTGCAACTTTTAAAATCTGGTTAATTTCATTTTTGTTAAACGCTTGAGATAAATGTGATTAATTGAAAGCCCTAATAAAAATTATAGCCCAATTTTACTATATGAACCATTTCCTTCCTTTCTGAATTCTGTTGCCACATTAAAGCTGAGGCACAGTCCTACTTCTGGTTCTGATGAACCAATGGAGAAATTTGAAATGGCACATTAGTCAGACACAAAACCTCACATGAGAATCTCAGTAAGAGTTGGCCAATGTAAAAACTGAGCTGGAATGAGGGGCTGTTTTTGTTGATAATGCATAGGGAGAGCTTTATCAGCCTTTTTTTGTAGAATCTTCAGCAACATGAGGTGGATTTCACTGTTAATAACCCCTAAAAGCAGGCAAATTTCACATTTCTCCACATTTTTTCCAAATAATTTTCAATAGCCCATGGTTCTGAAATAATCACATAAGATTTTATAACCACAGCTAATTAGCTTTAGCATGTTAAGTAGTGTACATTGATCTTGAAACCTATTCACTACTGGATATTTTACCTTATAAATTCATATTAAATGCAACTAATAAGATATTAACACTCTACTTAAATAGTTAAAGGAACTAGATGGTTATTTTTTGTTATAGAATAAAGCTTTATTAAGTAGGTGACATGATTTATAAGGAATTCTGTAATCAATACAACATTAAGCATTAAGAAGCTCATCCATTGCTCTAACTACAAAACATGCCTGGAACCAGTGATAAACATTTAGGGTGTGTCTAGACTACAGGGCTTTTTCGAAAAAAGTGGCCTTTTTTCGAAAAAACTTCCCCTACATCTAGACTGCCGCCGAGTTCGTTCAAAATTAAATCGAAAGAACACAACGGTTTTTTCAACCATGGTAAACCTCATTGTACAAGGAAGAACGCCTTTTTTCGAAAGTGATCTTTTGAAAAAAGGCGTTCTTGAATGCAAACAGGGCTTTCTCAAAAGAGAGCATCCAGACTGCCTGGGTGCTCTCTTTAGAAAAAGCGGATTGCTTTTTCGAAAGTACTGGTTGTAGTCTAGATGCTCTTTTTCAAAAGAGGCTTTTTCGAAGTATCTTTCAAAAAAGCCTCTTTTGAAAGAGGCTTGCAGTCTAGACGTAGCCTTAGAGACAAGTTCTGACTCTTCTCTTAGAGAAAGTGTACAGCAGCCTGCAAAAACAGATACAATGTAAGCATTTAGAGCACTGCTATGCCCAAATTCTAGCTAGACCTCACAAGAAGATGTATAGCTTCAGAGGGGGCAGCTGAGTTAGTCTGTAGCAGGAAAAACTTAAAAAACAACAACAAATAGTCTAGTAGCACTTTAAAGACTAACAAAACATGTAGATGGTATCATGAGCTTTCGTGGGCACAGACCACTTCTTCAGATGACAGGAGTATTATCCAGACATTGGTGGAGTCTTGGAAGCTAAAAGTGCTAACAGTTTATGCTGCTCTCAAGAAACATATGGTAAGTGAAAGTTAATAATACAGGCCGAACCTCTCTAGTCTGGCAACATCCATGGTCTGGCATGATTTCAGTGCTGTCTCTCAGTGTTCTATGCTGTTATTTAGCTCTAATTTACCCCAAATATCTTTTAAGAGCCGAGTAAGGAGTGGAAGTGTTTGTAATGCTGCTAGACATATTGACCTCCCGTAGTTCAGCAAATTCTCTTGTTCAGCACCAGTCAGGTCTGAAAGGTGCCAGAATAGAGAGGATCAACCTGTAGAAGTATGTGCAAGTGGTGCCTTATAAACTAGATAAATGTACAGATGTAGACCACAGAACTAGCCAAGATGGTAGACTAATAAAATGGATACATACATTTCAGGACTATAGCATATATATAAGGGAATTGCAAGGACCATAAAAGAACCCATACATATGTCCATGTATTTTATCCACCTACTCTAGCTCAGAATATCACAATGGGTCAGAATAATGGAAATCTAGGATGGTAAGTGCCAGCAGCAGATCTTCAGAGTTCATTGGAAATTCTAAGTAGAGTAAATCAGTAGCACACACAGCACTTTTTAGGTTTGAGCCCTTAGATATTTAGGTATAAATTATTTTGCCCCAATATCCCAGCTTGTTTATCCTCCCACACACTTACTATTCAGGATGTCCACCAGACTGTGCCCTTTATTTCAGATTTGTGCAGGTTTGTTCAGGCTGCTAAATGTCATGTTGCTAGAGCTGACGTTTCTCTATTTTTCTACATAGTGTTTTTCTAGATCACCCTCTTTTTCCCTTCCCAAATGGTGTCCAGTTTCTCACTTGATGTGGACACCATGTCACTGGCATCCTTAAAGCAGTCCTAATATATAGAACATCATCTTTCTAGCACATTTGGTGTTCTCAATTGATTTTCTCTACTTAGAATTTCCAGTGAACTCTGAAGATCTGCTGCTGGCACTTGCCATCCTAGATTTCCATCATTCTGCTACATAGAGGGGCATTGTGGAATATCAATAATATGCCAATCTGACTGTTTCAAACAAGGTTTTTTTCTTTAATTGGAAGGTTTTTTCCAATGGTAAATTAATAATTTACAATACATAGAGTCTACACCCCATGACATAAACCATTCCTATTTTGCAGTGCTCATTGTCCATAGTTTCTGGTCCTGGGAGAAGAATAAGGAATAGTTGGGAAATACTACAGCAAGCTGTGCAAACTACCAACAAATGTTTAGAGCTATAGAAAGGGCTTTTTAGGCCACATCAAACTTCAAGAGGTATTGTCAGGGCTGTTCCCCACTCTGGCACTCAGAGCGCAGAAGATGGGGGCCCACAAGATACCTTAAATACCTTGATTCCATAGGCTCTGTTTACAAAAGCTTCCCAGAGTCACAGACGCACCGGTTCTTAGAAAAACAAAAACTGCCACCCTCAAGTGATTTGAACCTTAAAAAAACCAGGAAGGAACACTTGAATTCCTTCCCCAGGGGTACCCCAGGCTCTTTCACCACAAGAGAGCTTGCAAAATCAAAGAGAAAATAAACTGCAGTCTCTGTAGCTCACCTCTTAGTCTGAGGCATGCTTACACACACGCACAAACACACACACACAGACACAAGACTTTCAAGGACACAAGACTCAAATCATTGCCTTAAAAAGAGCAATTGAGTAAAACAAAACACAGAGAGCATCTCTGGGTATGCTCTTAGCTAGTGACTTAGCTAGTGGAGGGAAGGCATAGATTCACACAGAGAAGTTTAACCAAACAACCAAAACAAAGAAAAATACCCCGATTGTGACTAAATACACCTTTTCCCTTTACTCACAATCTATGCTGATCTGTACTTCAAGGCCCAGTTCACTCCCGTGTCCAATAATTCTTATAGGCTTGGTAATTCTGCTTACTGCATCTACTCTCTCCAGCCCTTAACTTAGAATTCTTTTTCAAAGAGAGCAGGCAAGGCATCTAAATACAATTAGAATTTCAGCACTGTATCCCCATTGGTTCTTCAGCATCCCTGCCAACACCCTTGCTAGCTACCTGAATTTAACCCATTAGTCACCAGATGTTAGCCAGCACTCCTCCTGTCCATCAAAAGTGTGAATTATGCAAGAAGGGCAAATTTATAAATAAACTGTAAGCACCACTGACAACTTTATCTGAGACACCAAGAAAAGAAGTGGTAGAGAAAGTGACCTACCTTTTTTCTGTCCCTTATAATCATGTTTGAGACAGGTTGGCATGGAGAAGTTTGGAAAACTCATGTTAACACTACTTATACTGCACTTATTCTACAGAGAAACAACTCTGATGCTTACTGATGTCATACAGATGCCATTCTTAAAAAGACCACAGTATAAAACAACAATGATTTATTAGTTACAAAATGCAAAGAATTCAAAAACACAATATAAAAACTTTAAAAGTAAATAGAGAAACCCTAGTCTCTAGATGTTTTTCAACAAAATGCAAGCTGAAAACTGAGCATTCTTTACAATGGTTGATTACTGACTACATCTATTTTCTGACAGCCATTTCTCCTTCAATTCAGATTTCATTTGCTGAAACACTCAACACTCCCTTGCCTTCATAGCTTAATTTCCTCCCCAAACAAATTAACATCATGGCAGGCTAACATGTCATGTAATTATTTTAATAACATTTATTCATAAGATTGTTACTCCTCCCAGCTTCTGCCTCAGGGTCTGCTAGAATATCATGTAGTTCATTAGCAGACACACTGAGAAGTCAGTGAGGCAGATACAATGTGTAACTAACAAAACATTAAGTTTAACTCATCTCTAATCTTTGCAAGCCATTTGTAGGCTTATACATTACTAATCTTCAATAATAATTTGTGCTGTTTTACATTATAAGAACAATGTAATTTAAATATCTTGTATCACATACAAAGTAATCATGGCATTTTGGTAATTTAGCCAAGAAGGGAAAAACAAATTTCAGAGAAAATCAGGTGAATTTCTTTCCTAAAAGCTCATAACGTGCTTCTTAAGATTTATCTATGTTTATGTAAAATATATACAATGGAAAATTATAGATCTTAAATATACAGTAAACTTCTGATAATCCAGCACCTTTAGGACCCAGGGGGTGCCGGATTATCAGATATGCCGGGCTATCAGAAGGGGGGGGCTATGAGGGGTCTGGGGTGGAGTGGGGGGGATGCGCCCCTCGGTGCTGCGGGACCAACCTGGCAGCACCCCAGCTGCTCTTCCCCAGGCGTCCCCAAGTCAGCCCCTGCTGAAACTGACCAGTGGCTGACTTGGGGAAGCCGGGGGGCAGAGAAGCTCCAGTTGTCTGGCTGCCCAGGTTCCAGATGGTGCCGGACCATCAGGAGTGCTGGACCATTGGATGCCGGACCACTGGAGTTCTACTGTAATTGTTTTCTGAAATGTAAACATTATACAGACTTTACCAAAATCTCTGTTGCTTCCATTATAGATAGTAGATTTGATAGGACTGTGGTTCATTTTATAATTTGCTAGACCATAGTAAGTATACAGATTGACAAAAAAATTAAATGTATAGTGGGGATTAATTTGCATTGTTGGCCATGTGGAGAAAGCAAATCCCCATGCTTAGAAGTAAGAATAAACCCCAATGTTTATATGGGTGTGTTAAATCCATATACGGTATACTACAGAAGAAGAAATGCAGTTTGACTCAACAGCAAAATAAAATACAGCCCTAGTAAAAAAGTTTATTCTAAATGGGATTCTGTTATTACCTTAATGACCCAGACATCTCATCCTGCCAACATTGTTCTCTAGCCTATTCCAATGATTCCTTCTACATATGCTCAACATTTGTAACTGTACCTAGAATAAAACATTTCAATATTCCATCCAGTTTTCCCCTGCACTATTCCCAAGACATGTTGTCAGGAAAAAAGGCCTCATACAACTAAGTGGTGACCTGCAGTTTAATAGCAAACCTTCAGTTAGTATGTGAACTCATCCCTCATAATAACTACATTTACTAGAAACCTGTTGGGGAACACTTTAATCTTCCTAATCACTGTTTAAAAGATCTTCAAGTGTCTGTCTTGTCACAAACCAATTCTACTAGCCAGATACACAGAGAAGCATTGGAAATAAAATTCATCCGCAAATTCAATTTTCATGGTAATGGATTCAATCATGATGAAGGATGGTTGGGACACTATCTACTCAACAGTCAATGAAGGTGCAAACAGCTCTTTGTATAGATTCGTATGTCAGGAGGGATACTGTCAATTGACTTTGATTCTGATCTGCTTCGTTTTAACTACCCAGTCTTCAGATACTTACTGACTCTCAGCGCTACCTTCCTGTTTTTCCTTTTGATTTTCCATACCCTCTGCTCCCTGTCTCCTACCCCCCTCGTTTTTTTCCTCCATCCCCTACTCCTATTTATTTTGGGTCTGCACACCCTAAACTCAAAACTCTGGTCATCTGAAGAAGTGGGCTGTGCCCACGAAAGCTCATGATAAAATCTACATGTTTTGTTAGTCTATAAAGTGCTACCAGACCATTTTTTTTAATGGTAGCATAGTTTTTGGTTTTCCAGTCCCAGGAATGTTTTTGTCTAAGAATTGTGTAAAGCAACATATATATATTTACAAAACACTACTGTTTAGACTTTTTCTCTAATTAGGATTGTGGTTATTTAGAAAAAAAAACCCATGCTCTGGGGCTGTGGTCACTCAGAAAGAAGGCTTCTGCATTTACATGGAGGGTTCCCCATTTGGATGGGAGAGAAGTAACCTGTTTGACTGTGGTACATTAAGAGTCGTGTTGAAATTATGAGCAGTAGCAGGTGGGGATAGATAGTTTTTAGTCCTGCCTTTTCTTCTGAGCTAGGATCCTGTAGCAAAGCATGTGATATGCGTCAGTCTAGGGGAAAAAACAGTTTAAAGGAAAAATAGGATGAGTTGTACCTTGCTGACTTAGGCAGTAACCTATTGTCACCTTCTGTTGGGGGTTCTTGTGTGTTATTTTTCTGAATAATAAGACAGTTGCAACCTTCCAATAAGAGTATTTTTTTTCTAATTGCCTGTGTGTATATACTGTAACCATCTACAGACATGCTTTTAATCACACAGGAATGTTAAAGAAAAATGGAATCTTCATCCCAAGAGTTTGAGAAAGTCCTGGCTATGAAGATTTAATTGGGACTGGTCCTGCTTTTAGTAGGTGGTAGGACTCGATGCCCTCCTGAGGTCTCTTCAAACTCTATGATTCTATGATTTCCCTGCACACAACAAGAAAAATCAGAACTGTTCCCTCTTGTCCCCCAGACTTCACTGAGGGAAATGAAGAACTAGCTGGGAATTATCAGAAACTCATATGTCATCATCTGAGGACATTTCAGACCCATGTCACAACTCTTTCTGCACTAACTCACACAGGAGAAAGAGATGCTGACTCAGCAGCACCAATTAGGCTGTTGTATAACAAAGTGACAGATACCACCAGTAGTGAGCTGGCTCTCAGTTTGAGCTCAGCCACCAATCCCTTTTCATCTCTTGTCCTGGAACAGCCCTCATTCCTGGGCATGTTCAATGTTCCCTGCAGGAGCTGAACTCACTTCCAGTGTCCCTTCTAAGGCTAATTACCATTTGTCTTTAGCATTTCTCCTCAGGTTCAACTGTAGGGCACTGACAAAGAGCCGACATCCAGAGCCCATCTCAGGGGCTGCAGTGTGTTTGCCCTAAACAAGGTGGTAGTGAGGGGAGGCAAAGCTAATCACTGCCTCAGGCTGTACTGGGCTCTCTTGCCATCTCTAGCACCATCTTTTCTTGGATAGACTCACTAACTCACTCTGTGGCCAACTTCATCTATTTAAGTTCCTTGTTTTCAGGTTCAAGTCAAGTCTGCAAGTACCTTTCCTTAGCAATGAACTCACTTGATTTTGGTTGTCTGTTAACAGGAGTTATAGTTAATGCATCTCTGAAAATTGTCAGCCTATTCTGTCCTCTTGTCTCTGAGTCAGGTAAATCTTCAACAGTGTCATTCCAAATAAATCCTTTTCCATCCTTCCTTCCTTCTCTCCTTATCTGCCTTTTCCCCAAAAATCTTCTTCATCTCCTTCCTTTGCTATTCTCACTTGCTTGCTCCTCCATTTTCTACAAGGCCCACATGGTTGCTACAGGATAAAGAAAATCAAATCACCCACAACTAAAGTAACATTTGGCAGCCAGCCATCCACTCTTATGTTGAGCTTTCAGTCTGCTCTTACGTTGCATTGCTTTCTCTCGGCCTTAGCCTGTTGTGTCCATTTAGACAGCAACCTTTTCAGGGCAGAGGCAATCTCTTACCTTGTGTTTGCAGTGTGTAGCACAATAAGGCCTCAGTCTTGCTAGAAATATTGATTCCCTGGGGGAGGGGGCAGAAGAGTTCTGCTGACTTAGGTGCTCAAAAATGTCAGCAAAGTAGGCTAATAAGTCAGCCTACAAGAATTACTGAATGCAAAAGCAAGGAGAAATTGCTGATCATTCATGAAAACCTGCACTTCAACTCTTAATATGAAGAGTTGTCTAGGAAGGAGTACGGCAGAAAGGGATCTAGGGGTTACAGTGGACCACAAGCTAAATATGAGTCAACAGTGTGATGCTGTTGCAAAAAAAGCAAACATGATTTTGGGATGCATTAACAGGTGTGTTTTGAGCAAGACAAGAGAAGTCATTCTTCCGCTCTACTCTGCACGGGTTAGACCTCAGTTGGAGTATTGTGTCCAGTTCTGGGCACCACATTTCAAGAAAGATGTGGAGAAATTGGAGAGAGTCCAGAGAAGAGCAACAAGAATGATAAAAGGTCTAGAGAACATGACCTATGAAGGAAGGCTGAAAGAATTGGGTTTGTTTAGTTTAGAAAAGAGAAGATTGAGAGGGAACATGATAGCAGTTTTCAGGTATCTAAAAGGGTGTCATAAGGAGGAGGGAGAAAACTTGTTCATCTCGGCCTTTGAGGATAGAACAAGAAGCAATGGGCTTAAACTGCAGCAAGGGAGGTTTAGGTTGGACGTTAGGAAAAATTTCCTAACTGTCAGCGTGGTTAAACACTGGAATAAATTGCCCAGGGAGGTTGTGGAATCTCCATCTCTGGAGATATTTAAGAGTAGGTTAGATAAATGTCTCTCAGGGATGGTCTAGACAGTACTTGGTCCTGCCATGAGGGCAGGGGGCTGGACTCGATGACCTCTCAAGGTCCCTTCTAGTCCTAGTATTCTATGATTCTATGAAGTAGAGTTAGAATATATGTCATGTGAGCTACCTCAGGGAACCCATCACATAGCAAAACAAAACTACAAAAAAAAAATCACGGGATGGTCTTTTATGAAGTTCAGTATCAGAACAGATTTATGAAGGACAGGGTGTGGGTTGTCAGGAATTTTCTAGGTAGCAAAGGCTTGGAGACATATGTCAGTGCTTTGGGTCTCCATCACCAGACATATCATTCATTAACTTGGCAACTTATGTGTAGTTCACAGTAATCCACTGCCAAAGAAGATGGAAATCTGACTGTTCCCTGGTATGTATCAAAGAAGCATTCCTTTGTTGTACTTCCTGGCAGAGTTTTATAAAATAGCAATTCTTCGGTGGAACAATCAGAGATCTACATAAAATACTAGATACTATGCATCACCAGATATGTCAGTTGAGTTAATAAGTAGAAAATTTTCCTGATTTTTGAAAGATGTTACTCTTGATAAATTTTGTCCACATGGAAAATCTAGTGCACAGCATAGACCCTATCCCCACCTTGCCCCCAAATTTGGTAGCAGTTTCAAATCCTACAATTTAGGAAACTATCATACTTCGAAAGATTTTTTTTGCATCACTGTGCATCATATATTGTTTTGTGATTCACCGAGTTAACCTACAAAAGCCCTAAAGGACCTTCAAGTAGATATTACAAGTCTTGTTGATTTGTCAGTTGTTCCCTGAAAAAGTCCTCACTTTTCATTCAGTGACAGATGTTTGGTCAAATGCCACAAGAAATTCAAAGGCTTCAGACCCTCAGCAGACAGTACCCCATGACATGCTACAAGCTGTGGTTTTGAATTAAACTGATGAAAAAGCATATGTCATGTTTTCTATCGTACTATATCATATTTCCTTTTCTTCTTTCAGACACAGCATGGAAAGAAAATGCCACTTTTCTTTTCAAGGAACAATCCATCTTTCCAACTCATATCGAGACTAATGCATAATTGCACATGTTGTCATATGTAGGAATCTTTTGTGTGGGGATTGCTCAGTTTTGTATAAGGTCAATTCAGCTCTCATTTTGTTTATATTCCAGGAAAACAGGTCACTTCTACTTAAGTGCTGTATGGATTTAGGATCCTAACTTTAGGTGAGCAGGTCTGAAAATTGCACCCTTTATTGATTGTAGCTATTACATCTTGCCCATCATGCAGGTATGTCATATTCTTCTGTGGCAGGGCCTGCAAAGGAGGGACAAAGAGCCCATGGTTGTGGAAGTTTTCCTTTCAGCATTTTTAACTCATGCTTCTATTTGGTGGGAAGGCATGGAAGTACATACATTATTTCTGCTTTTGGTACAAAAAAACCAAACATTTTGATACATATTGTACCATAAGTTTCTGTTGTATGTGTATAATGGTAGCATCTATGGGCACCAACTGAAATCTCGACAGCACTGTGCTAGGCACTGTACAAAAGAGAGTAAAAACAATCCCTTTCCCCAGTCAAATTACAATCTAAACAGACAGACAGAAAGTGAGATGTGAAACAAGGACAGAGAGGTGAGATGAGTCATCCAAAGTCAGCCAGCAGTTAAGTGGCAGTACTTGAAACAGAATCCACTACCATGAAAAGGTGCTACTTATCCGATACAATAGCATGGTCCAAGCCCTATTGGATCCCTGTACAATTTAAAATTCTAGTCATTTAGATTAATATGTAGGTCTCATCATGGGGTTTTTTAGTTTCTTAAAATTCCCTTCTGTTCTAACCCTTTCTCAGAAGATCCATCTTCTCAGCATGGATGATAATAATAGTAACTACATTGCACATCAAAGCAAGAGCACACTCGTGATGCAAACATTAAACTCTGGGTTCAAGATGCGGAGTTTGTTGTGCTCTCTAGGAAAAAGGGATACTCATGTAGCTTAAACTCATGAAAGGACAGAAGTCTGAGCCACTTCAACTAAAGAGCATCTGGATGAGACACAACTGTCTTACAACTTTCTTGAAACACATAGTGAACCTGACACCACTGTAACAAACCAGGGTGCAATCCAGAGTAATGAGTAGCTGTGCCATTCCTGACCACTAATTTGGTGTGCTCTTTAAACTGCTTTGCCTTAAGCCTGCACTGCTAACAAACAACGTCCAGCATGCAAGTCATTCCCAGCTATCCCTCTGTTTGGGATACACAAACTGCATATCTTATTTTGATGTTATTTCAAAAGAGCTAATTTTGAAATTTGGTGCTGTTCCGAAATGTCCCTTACTCCTCGTAGAATGAGGTTTACAGGGATGTCAGAATAGCAAGCCCATTATATTTTAAAATAATGGGCATGCTCAAAAGAGGCAGAATAGCTATTTCGGGATACCTCCACTGCAGTGTAGATATAGCCACAGGTGTGCTGCTACAAGCTAGCTACAACTTAGCTCTTATCAGTCTTGATTATGATGAAGGGTGGCCCTAATACACTCTCTAATATTAGATTTTCCCCCAGAAATGTATGTCCTATGATGCTGAGCCCTCTCTCAGCCAATACATGTTAATGTAAAGTCCATTATCTTTCTCAGGGTACAGCTACACAGCAGTGTTATTTTGGAATAACTGATGATATTCTGAAATAACAGTCCATGTCTACACTACAAGCAGCTATTTTGACATTATGTCAAAATAATGTTGAGCTAGAGAACTTCTTACACTGACTACTGTAACCCTCATTTTACAAGGAGTAAGGGAAGTCAGAGGAAGAGTGCTTTTTCTTGGACTTCCTGTTGTGTAGACAGCGGCAAAAGCAGAAATAAGCTATTTTGAATTAAGCTACAGAATTGACGTAGCTCATGTTGCGTAGCTTACTTTGGCTTTAGCCCTGCTGTGTAGGCATGCCCTCAGTGAATGCAAGTAAAGAGGCATAAGAGTCAGAAATAGAAGAACAATAGAGAAAAAACTCAACTGTTACCCAACTTACTGAACTATATCAGATTTAAGGAAAGTTTCTCACTGTATGCTTTCAGCAGTCTTGTTGACCAAACCCTCTAGTCAGAACCCCTTCTCCCCAAATCCAATGCATGTTTCCTTTGTTGTATTAGATGCTGTGAACGCAATGGGTAGAGGAAGAGAGAACATTTGTCCTCGTTATTATCATTTCAGTTCCCCTCTTGAAATACATTTCTAGATGGATACCAGAAGACAAAAGCCTTGTGACAAAGAATATTCCTGTTGCTTGTTGCAAGAATGTTATTTTCTCACCTGTTTGAGTTTTTTTCCTCCCCGTTCCAGCTTGATGACTTTGTTTACTGTTTAAATGCAAATTAAGCAGAACACAGATTCCTTTGTTTAAGATTGACTTGTTATGCCATCTTCTGATTCGGTAGGGTTGTGTTAATAACATCATACAGGGAAATCTTAAAACTTCACATACAATGTTTTACCAGGACAATACTGATCAACAAATTATTAGTTTTCAAATGATGTCTTACAAGGCATACATTATGCAATGCTTATTAAAGTGGTGTGTATGGTGTTGACATGGGTACATTCTGTCACAACCTCCTATAACCTGCCATCTTCACCTGTAACTTTCTATCATATTTATACTGATCCATTCAATGCTGATTTTACAAAAGTGTTTATGATCTGAGCTGTAAAATGAAGAAGATGGAGGCATAAATCTACTGTTAAGAAAAAAAACCCAAAGAGTGACAGCTGAAGGATAGAACCACTCAGTATTACTTATTATAGTATGCAGAAGACATATTTGCCATTCTTAATAATATTGGAGATAATGATGGTGACTATAGAAAAGTCCTTGGCAATCAAGGTGAATATTTTTCACAGCATATAAATGTTCCTCGTGTTTAAGTAAATGAATGAAGATGAAATTAAATAGATCAATTTATTTTTCTCTTAAAAGAGAAAGCTTAAAACAGTCCTCTAATAGTCATTGTAGGTGCACATATAAGCTGGGAAGGATTTGACAAATGAAAATTGGCATGGTAGCATATGAAATTATTGAAATCCTGAGAACGCACACCACACACAAATGCTGCTGTTGTTGCTGCCATTTGTATCTGAGACTGCAACATTTTTTTCTACATAAGTGGAAAATACTTCTAAAGTTAGAGAGAGCAGTTCTGGAAGGGAATGAAAAATCAAACAAATTGAAAAACAACACATGATTTTGCTGAACCAACACATGATATTGTTGTTATTGTTGAGGAAGAAAAAGCCCAGGCACAGCTCAATTGGTTAATACAGTAGCAAAGGATTTTGTTAAACCTCTGAATTCAGGCCAAGTAACTCAAAAGGAAAAAATGTTTTTTTTCCCCTGAAACTTGATACATAAGACAGCGATGAAATAAAAATGGCAATTTTCCACTTTCCCCAACAAAATCCCTCTATTGGGTGTAACACTTTTTGAAAGCCACAAAATTAATAAGAGAAACGTAAGAGTTGGAGTATTTCAAATGAGGATCCTTTGTACATTTACCCCAAAAAGAGATTTGATTTAATGGCATTTGACAATGGAACTAATCTTAACAAAATCCAGTGGCAGAGCATACAAGTTAACACAGACATGCTAAAGTGGGAAATCCATTCAGAGTCTAGCTGTTTCCCAGGGATCTGATTCAAGTTCATTGACTCTGAATGACAGTGACTACTGTTTAATGAGGATGATACTCATTAGCACACTTAATTGGAAGCCATCAGATGTTGTAATGGAGTTTTGCTCCCCGTTTCTTTGAGGTTGCCTGTCTATTCTTCAAACACTTTTTAGCCCCTCCATAGCACGGACACATGGAATAAGAGCATTAACTCATATTGCTTCACTGCTTAGTGTCACTTTGACTTCTATGCCAGCTTCACATGCTGGGCTGCCATAATGAGCATCCGTCCTCACCTCTTACTGATTCTGCCCAGGCAGCCACCTCGAGTGCAGACAGTGCTTTGAACATGATGAGTATTAGTTATTCTCATTAGCTAAATAAGATTCCTGACTTCAAGTTTGTATTGCTAGTGTCTGATCTCACTACTCCTCTAAATTCAGTGAAGTTGTGCCATTATAAAATTGGCGAGAGAGGAGTATTAGAACCACCACATTTAGTCCATTATTTCATGGTATTTTGCAGTTTCATTGATCTCAAGGAGCTTTGAAAATATTAATTTAGCCTAATGTAACCAAAGTGAGGTGGGCACTGTTGTCTTTGCTTTGTAGGGAGACAGGGAGCCTTTAATTTGTCTGTGGTCACCTGCTGAGCAACAGTAATAATGTGTTCAAAGCATCAGTCTCACAGTTCTGTGCCTGTTTCATTGTACCAGTGTAGACCAGATGGACTCTGGTCCTCAGCACATGGAATTGAACCTGGGACCTTAGGGTCTAAATCCATAAGCATCAATCCCATGAACTAAACCAACAACCACTTAGCTGAAGCTGTAGAGCAGACTTCACTTTCTTTTCTCAGTAATTCTGGGTTACACCAAGTTCATTGTTCAAGCTGAATATGTGTAATGATTTTCTTCCTTCATCTTGATCATTTCCTTCTCTGTCTTTTTACCTTGTATTTACTTTGATTTATAAAATGCAAAATGATTCCATGTCAGAAAGCTCTGCATGCTGTGATGGGGTGTTGCCCCACACACTAGCCTAGAGGGGTGAATGAGGCTAGATGGGGGTCAGTAAACTGGCTCTGTCTCAGCTGTGGGCAATTAGATGACCCAAGGAATGCTTGAAAAATGATGGAGCCCAACTGAGAAGAACAGGTGGGGCTAGTATAAAGCCAAGTAGCTGATTACAGATGAGGGCTACAGTAACAGAGCCTGTAACAAAGGGAAACACAAACAAACATAATGAGTAGAGGCTATAATAAGAGATTCAGGGAAAAGGCAGTTGTTCAGAAGATCCCTGAGCTGGAGTTTGGAGTAGAGAATGGATGGCCCGGGGTTCCCATACTAATCAGTGGGGAGGTTCCCCAGACTGGGCAGTGAATATGAAGACAATACAGTCCAGTTTGTATGGAGAAACTTTGATACTCTGAAAGGGAGAAAACACATTATGACTGGCTTGGAGGGTCAAGCTATGAGTGTGAACAGAAAGTATATGAAGAAAGTATTATGAGTTTGAGAGTGAGAGAGGCATGTGGCAATATATGTGAATGAGCAACAGAAGGGTGGATTCAACTTGGAAGCAGCTAATTGCTAGACCAGAAATGAGAAGGCATCTCATGGATGTGTGACCCTGTGACACATGTCCATAATAAAAACTACATTTTACAATGTGCATAAGGAAATGAAAGTCAATGGGTGTTAATGTATAATCCCATTGGATGCCTTCAAAAATTCCATGTAATAACATACTCAGTTCCCAAACACGGGTCTATTCCCTCCTGTCCTAATAATTGCTCAGAAAACAAATGGTTCCCTGGGTAACCAGCAGGACTCTGAATCACCTTACTTTCTGATTCCAGTGTGAAGGTATCTTGCTTGTGCTTAGCTGAGTATCAGCTCTCTTCAATCTGTTAATCAACGAAGCATTCTTTTCTGAGCTATGCCAGATCTTACCTTGTCTGGCAGGATAACAATGGGTGCACCTCAGCACCTGTGTTCCCTTAAAGTTTTCCTTGGTGATATGCAGCCTCCCCCTAAACTGACTGCTCACTGATAAAACAGATCTATTTTTCAAAAAGGTACAGTGCACACCAGATTGTAAGATTCAACTCAGGACCAACACTTTGCTTAATATCACACCAATTAGATATTTGTAGTAAAAACAAGAATATGTTTATAATCAGATTCAAGTAGTAGTGAGAAAAGGGTATTGGAAACAAACGGTTACCTATAAAAACAAAAGCATAATATGCTTCCTAGAGACTAAAACTAGCTAGTGTAATAAAGTTTCGTAACTGCATAGGTTTAAAAAGTGCTGAAAACTAGCCTATGCATAAAATATATTCAGATCATGCCTATATTTTAAAGGGTTGTAGTTATGAAGAAGAATTTAGACTACAGAACAATTTTTGAAATGTCTCAGTTTTTATTCAGTCAAAACTCTCATTGCCTTCAGCTGTAGATTTGCCTGAGTATAATCTGAATACAGATGCCAGATTGTCCCTATACAATGATTTCCTTCCAGTTTCAATTGACATTAAGAAGAATAAAGTAGGTAGCATGGGCACAGATTAGACAAGAAAGCAAAACCTCTCATGTTTTGAATGCATATCTAGTGTTTGAAGGAAGGGCTATTTATTTATATGAAGGCATTAAGAATTCCAGTGAAGCAATGATTAGAAAAAAATACTTGATGAATTACAGCAATCTAGTCATTAAATGTGACTTTCAGTGGTGTCACTTCTAGACATCAAATTGGCTAATCTGCAAAATATATTGCTATGAGACGTGAAGAGGCATTAATACCTTAATTTGTAAAAGAATGATACACAAACACAGATTTGTTTAAAACTCATAAACCTCAGATATCCAGCAGAAGCAAACAACATGGATTCTTTTCTCTGTTGCTGTAACTGGGGTGAAAAGATCTTGATAGTAGAGGAGCACTACTCCCATTTAAACCAGTTTAAACTCCAGCCACGCTAGGACAAGTTTGCGTGTGTGTGTGTATGCGCACACACACCTCTATCATTCTTACAATGTTCCATAGACACTGGAGTGCCTTCAAGCATTGTCACCTGCTTATGATATCCAAAGTACTGGATTAAAGTAGTAGTATATTACAAAAAAATTTTGAGGGGAAGGGGGAAAAAACATACCAGCAGCACAACATGCTAAAACTTTGGTGAACCAGTCAAGGAAAGTCAGTTAGCTAGTTTTCATTCACTGAGATTAGCACATTTTGAGAGCACACCTTTTTCCTCCCAGGCAAAGCAGCAGATTTCAATGTTATTATTATATTATAATTGACATCCATGGGGCTACTTGCCTTAGAGAATGTAATGTGTCTCCTTCTTTCCTGTGATCAGTTAGATTTTCTATTTTTGTGATGCTGAGGGAACAGTAGCAGCAGTCTAACTTTATTTCATGAAAATTCTCTTAGGCACACCAGTAGCAGGCTTAGTAAAAATATTCTGTTTAATCTTGTTTTGGGGGCATATTTTAGGCACTAAGAAGGAAAGTAGGCTTGCCCAAGAAGAAGGAGAAAATAAAACAACAAACATGATATAATAGGAATAAATAAAACTTTTATAGACTAAACTTGTCATTATTTGAAAAACAGTTCTCAAAAGAATGGGCTAGCAAGCTGCAGGTAAATACAATGTAATGAAATTATCAGTAGGAACTGGTATAATCATTGTATCCCATTAATTAAATCAACAAAAAGTAAATGTCAGCTCCTAGAATTCAATTACTCACATATTCTTCTAGCAGAATGAAATCACAAAAAGCATGGCCTCAGGCTAGACTCAGACTCCTGCAGTCTCAATTGGATAAAACACACTACAAGTCTGAAGAGCCATAGAACACAAGGAAGATGGAATTTGAGTTCTCACAGATAGGATGTACGGTACAGAAAAAGGCAGAGTAGACAGATATGGGAATAGTTACTGAACAAAATGATCAGTCAAGTAAGATCATAAGATCTTCAAGGGAGAAAGCTAGTCTACCTTTATATTTGTGCAGTACCTGCACACAAGTCCTCAGTCAGAGTCAGGATACTATGTTACAGTAGTATCTATAACTATTAATCATAGCTACATGATAAAACAGTATATTAAATATTCATTTTGGTTTTTGTTAATAACCTGCAGCTTCTTTCAATATTTCCATTCATTCTTGCACTGTCTTTACTACTGATTTTCATGTCATCCGCACTATTCTTTTTAAGAACGGACAGAATGGGGCATATCTTCCATGCATAACCAGGTCCATTAGTCAATTGAGGCAAAAAGTGTCAGGCAGGCCAAACTATAAATGTTAACTAGTACCTAACAGGAAACACATCCAATGTGATCCCCTCTGATATCAAGTAGGGATATTCATTGCTCCTATTTATTATTGCAGTCCAGATGACAGGGTGAAACTGACTATTTTGTAGAGATCCATGGGCCTTATGAAAATGCAGTTCAGCAACAGAAGATGATATTAAATTGTTAAAGGACACGGACGTTTCTTAGGAGCTCATGGCAAAGCTCAGCCAATGAGCCTCATTGACCTGCAATTTCCTGAAAATGACATTCTGACTAAACTTCTAAGCTTCCAAACATGATTCTGCTGGTAAACATTACAAAGGCTCCAAATCCATGGGATTTACTATTTATTAGGTTTCACGTTATAAAAATGTACCACTACAGTTCACTAAGTATGTGCTTAATTTTTACAACAATTGATTAACAAATAGGACTCAACATCACAAAATGTGGACCAGTGTAAATCTTCAGAATTCAAGATTCCAGAACAAACACCTGTTTGCCTCCCTTTCCTTTTGTGAGAACCTGGAAGAATAGACAGAACCGCTATTATGATCTGATGGTCAATAAATCTGGGGTCTGAGAATCCAATGGGGAAAAGAAAGTTCCCAATGGAAGACTTCTTGCTGAAAACACTCTGCCTCCAGCTCCTCATAATTAGGCCAATTATAATTAGCCAATTTCATGGCTGCGAAAAAACATGTCATGGAAAGTGAAATTAGTCCTGCTCTGTGAAATCTGATCTCCCAGAAATCAGCTGAGCTGGAGAGAGGCAGGACTTCTCTTTACCCTGCTCGGCTGCCACCTCCTCAGGCAGCACGCTATCCTGCAGCAGCCCCAAAGCTGGGCTTTGGGCTCCTGCATAGGCTTGGGGCACCTGGACTGGGGGGTTGCTGCCATGCATGGAATTCCAGGCTGCTCCCTCTTCCCCATCAGCTCCTGCAGGGGCTGGAGACTCCTGGGCTCCAGCCAGGGTTTGGGGTGGCCACAGTTCCCTCCCCTGCAGCTCTAACTCCTGCAGCTTCTGACCCAGTTCGGGACTCCTCTCCAGGGCTGGGGACTCCAGCCCTGGGATTGCTGTCACTTCCCCCCTCTGCTCTCCCCTGCAGTTCCTGCTTGGGCTCTGGGCACTCCAGACTTCTGTTCCCTCCTCGCTTGTGGTTCCTGCTCCAGGTTACAATGATTTATTTACTGCTACCCCCTTTCCTCTCTTCCCTGAAGTTTCTGCTGGAGCTCAAGGCTTCTATTTCTTCCCCAACTCATGGCTCCTGCTCAGGATACCTGGGCTCTAAGGGTGTGTCTAGACTACAGGGTTTTGTGGACAAAGGTGGACTTTTGTCGACAAAACTATACCTGCGTGTACACTACTGCTGAGTTCTGTCGACATAACGTCGACAGAACTCAGCAGTTTTGTCAATGGTGGAAAACCTCATTCTACGAGGAATAATGGCTTTTGTCGACAGAGTTCTGTCGACAGAAGGTGTTATTGCATCTACACTGTCCTTTGCATCTACACTCTCATGTCGACAAAGTGGCTTGCTTTGTCGCCAGAACTGGATGTATTCTAGACACTCTTTGTCGACAGAGGCTTTGTTGACAGTGTCTGTCAACAAAGCCTCTGTCGACAAAAGCCTATAGTCTAGACGTACCCTGAGATAGCTGCTGCTACTGTCGCCTTCCTCTCCATCTCCTCCTCCTCCCTGGGGCTCCTGCCTGTTCCCTGGAGGCCTGAGCTCTGGATTTGCCGCTGCTGCCGCCCTCCCCCCACCCTACTGCAGCTTCTGCCCAGGCTCTGGGCACCTAGGCTCTGGCCTGCTGTCCCCTCCCAGCAGCTTCTGCTGGGGCTGGGGATGCCTGGGCAGCAGCTGGGACTCAGGACTTCTACTTCATGAAGCTCCTAGCTGGGATGAGAGGGGCTGCCGCCTTCTGGGGCTTTTGCCTTCTCTCCTCCTGATCCTGACTGAACTCCAGGCTTCCACCCTGTCCTCGCCTCCCATGGCTCCAGCTGGGGTTTGGGGTGCCCATGCTCAGGACTTCCCTCTCCCCTCATATATTAAGTTGTCCTGGGCCCTTGAGCACAGCCCCACTAGGCCCTTGTGTTAATCCTCAACTTGCCCTGAGACTGACTAGTAGTTAGGAGCCCCTGTTTGAGGCCTTCCCAGCAGCACTGGAGAGATCACACATATCTCCACCTCTGGGAGCCTCCTCCAGATGCAGAAAACTCGCAGCTTCTACCTTCAGAATTGGGCTCTGCAGACAGCATAGAAGTGAGTCAGGCAATCCTGCAACCCCCCCTACAGACCTTATACAAAGCCCTTTAGTATTAGGATCCGCACAGTTACTATGCTGTGATATTTCAGATGTAAAAGTCTGAAATCGTGAAAATGACCAATTTTAAGACCCTGTGGCTGTGAAATTGACCAAAGTGAATTGGGAATTTGACAGGGCTCTACTCATTACAAACAAGAAGACTGTTAGTTTGAACATTTCAGATTTCAGCTGGTCTAGTGTAAGTTAGAGGAGGTCTTGGAGCAACTGGGATTGAGCCACTGACATTTTTGTAGGTTTAAAACTGACACCGTAATTTGCACATATCGGGGAACAGGAAGCCAGTGCAGATTGAGAGGTGTGTTCCTTGTGACAGACATCTTTTAACAGATGGGTAACACAGTCTCATATAGAAATGGTCACAATTTTGGTCAAAAAAAATTTTTCCTATGGAAAATGCCTTTTTCATTAAAAAATCTTCATTTTAATCAACATTTTTTGTCTTTTTTCACTGAAAAATGGTTGAAACAAAATTTTATATTATAGGAAGCAAAAAATTTTTTTCACATGCTAATTAACAACAGAAGTTGTGGTGCGGTTTCTCAGAGAGACAAAACAAATATTTTAATGGAAAAAATATATCCACAAAAGGACAACTTAGGACAACAAATAAACTTTTCATGAAAAATCTAACAAATTAAATATACTTAGTTGTTTCGATGAGCTCTAATTTCTGCGTGTGTGCCCAAGTGCTCTTCTCAGAGGACAAGAATTAATATTCTATTTATATGACCTATCTCTGATGATTGATATCAAACACATATACTTTGTTACAATGCCATCCCATAAGGCCCTGATCAGATAAAATACTTAAGTATATGTTCAACTTTTAAGCACATCAATAAAATCCATTGAAGCTCAAGTATTTTGTTTGATTGGGGCTATAGTAATTAATTATGGTAATGGATGGTAAAACTGATGCTTTATTATTAAAAAATAAGGAGGTTTCGCAGCTATGTAGAGCAGATTCACCTCCATAAACAAGTAGATCTCATTAAAGAAAATAATCACATTAAAATGAATGTTTGCAGGTCAGCATTATTTGTTAACTACAATTATAAAATATTGTTTTACTACTGGAAACAAAGGTCCTTCAAGCATATAGAACTCAGATGGAGATAATCCTTCTGTGCCTTTTATACACTAAAAAAAAAAACGCTAAAAAATTAGCCAGGGACACCTTTCCAAAAAGGGAAGCACATGGAATCCTTTGTATGTTTTGTTATGTTGTTTTGGGGTTTTTTGGTTCTAGGAATGATATGGATACAGTGTCTACAACTGATCAAGAGGCAAAAACAGACTAGACAGTGCTTCTGGAACTTATTTTCATTTATACTACAGTCACTTGATACCCTGCTAGTGTGGTAAATGGTCTTTGAAGTGGGTATAAACAATATTTACATTCTCTTCAACATCTATTTATCCTGCAAGAGAGGTGCAAAATAGCCTTAACATAAAGGAGAATCAGGCTCTGATATTTACAGACACCACAAAGGAGACACGAGGCTGCAGAGAGAGGCTGTCATCTTAAAGATTAATTTAGTAAAATCGGAGCTTACTTTCCCATATTTTTTTTCTTGCGAGGTTACATGTCATTCTGGTGGACAGGAAATATATCTTTACTGATCCTGATGAGGCAAGTAATTTCCTGTCCTCCAGGAGTTTTGATTGCTGCAGCCACAATTGAACATAAGGAAGAGCTTCAAGGTGATTTAGAATTGACTGAAAACTCATCTTCTTACATTTTAGTAGAATAGTTTTTTGGACGTTCCTATAAGGCTTTTATATATACCTTAAGAAACTGAAAAGATGATCCCGAAGTGGAACTACATAGAGATCTCTTATTCTGATTTCACCTACAGTCTGATCCACACTGTGGCATTTCCTCCTACTTCTTCTCATGTCAAATTTTATTTGACCACATTTGTTAGACCTTTTAGACTAATATTTTAACATTTGGATATCCAATTATACTCTTGCCATTTTCATGCTGTGGACAGATATGAACTGGCCAGCTAGTATGTATCAAAACTCAGTGGCTGTGTCTAGACTGGCCGCTTGAATTTCCGCAAGAACACTGACGATCTCATGTAAGATTGTCAGTGTTCTTGCAGAAATACTATGCTGCTCCTGTTCGGGCAAAAGCCGTCCTGCGCAAATGCTTTTGCGCAAGAGGGCCAGTGTAGACAACGCGGTATTGTTTTGCGCAAAAAAGCCCCGATGGCTAAAATGGCGATCGGGGCTTTCTTGCGCAAAACCGCGTCTAGAGTGTCACGGACGCTTTTCCGCAAAAAGTGCTTTTGCGCAAAAGCGTCCGTGCCAATCTAGACGCTCTTTTCCGCAAATGCTTTTAACGGAAAACTTTTCTGTTAAAAGCATTTGCGGAAAATCATGCCAGTCTAGACGCAGCCACTAGTATGTTTTCTTTATCTGTAACTTAAGTTATGTTGGATGTTTCAGAGAAAGAGGAACATTTACCATAATGCACATCACCATATTTCTGCTGCTGTATAAGAAACAGTATATTTTTAAGGGAAAGGAGCTTTCTTCCTGAGTCCTGCTGTTCTCCTTAATATACCTTAGAAAATGAGAGTCAATAAACCTTTGCTATTCTTATTCTATCCATTTTTTTACTACAAATGTTGTTCTCATTCATATTCTGTCTCTAATGTTTTTAACAATCTTGGTAGGCTATTTGCTTCAAAAATATCCTTTTATGAGATTTTCACAGTTTAATTATACAGTGCTTTAGAAAATGTTTTTATTTGTTTTCAATTGTTTGCCTTTTAATGTCAACAAATGTCCTTGTGCTCATTTTGTGAGGCAATCTGAACTGCATTTTCAAGAATAATAATTATAATATTTTTCCTCTTCCTCCAAGACAAAATTAAATAATCTGAAGTTTCTGATTTAGCGCCTGACCCTACAGTTACTCAGTGCAGGTAGATCTTAGATTTCGGTGTGCGTCAATCCATGCAAGGTGTTGCAAGATTACTCTGAACAAATGATAACCACCACTTCTTGTACCATGAATATTTTGTCTCTATAACATCATAGCTTACATGCTATTACCTGCTATACTAGGCTGTTTTTGTTTTTAGTTTAACCACAGGTTTCAGGTGGTACAGCTTAGAGTCTTTTTGTTCTGATTAATTTAATATACTTTGAGGTTTTATACGTTCCTCATTTTCACACATCTTTGACCTTTCTGGTCATATAACTAGAGGGGTGCTTGTTAGGAAAAGACTGATTCCTATAATAAGGCACAGATCAAATCTTTGCTTAAAATTCAGATGCAGAATAAAGCATAGTTTATACCTTTGAAAACACTTGCTTTATATATTTTTCCATGACTTTACTCATGTAGTTCCACTCTCAGTATGCACTTACCTATAATATTATCAGTGTTTATTTATGGCTGCAAATAAGAAAGTGTACACTCGTGCTGATTACATATAATTTATTTTGCATGCAATACTTCTTTTAAAATGTCAATAGTTACCCTTAGTTGTCAGGCTAAGTAAAATAAATCAAGGTCACCAACTTCCTACTATGAAATTTCAGGTTGGAGCTGAACAATAAATAAATTACAACTTTGTAATGAAAGTACAGATGAAGCTTTTACAACTGTTAAGGCTGAGTTCTTCTGGTTTTAGAGATATGGAGTAAGCCTGAAAACTTTGTTCTGATGGCAAAGGATAGCACTGAAGACTGAAGGTGGCTGGAACTACTGTGATGGCCCACATTTGAACGGAATAGGGGTGACAGAAGGGGGAACCAATTGAATAAATGTACTGGATAAATAAGGAGCTTAGTCTTGATAAGGAACATGGAGGGGAAAGGATCTTTAATAGTGGACAAATAAGAAGAACCTTCAGGCAGTTCACAGGGATACCAATATATCAATCCATGAATGCTTTCAGTCACAGATCAAATATAATAAAATACCTGCATGATAACACAAGAAGCATGAAGGACAAACAAGGGGAAACTGGAAGCTGTGACTAACATAGAAAAATGATAATGGAAAGTTGACAGAAATGTGATGGGAAGAGGTACTTGACTAGCTAGTAAACATGGAGATTTTGACTTCAGCAATAACAGGAATCAGGTAGAAAAGAAGAAAACATATGGCTAGAATTAATGTAGCAATCCAGGAAGTTATGAATGGATAATACAGCTGTAAAAAGACAACTAGAATAGGATGCTAGAGGCAAAAGCTTTTATGGACATTCCTAATTAAATAAAAGGAAATTTAGTAACGATGGAATTAAGCACAGCTGCTATGCAGGGAATTAATGTCCAGAATTTTAGAACCAATTCTTAATACAATTAGTAAAGAGACAGCAGACAATAGTGGTCTTTACAATACAGAAGTGATTAAGAACATATTGTATAATACATTTACATTACAGTTCATACAAAGGTGGGTGGGAGGATTACCTACTTCTGAATTTAATTACTAAGGCCTGAATTAGACACATAGTTGGGCATGTAAATAGTCCAGCTGTGGTCAATGACTGGGAAACTCACACAATTAAAGTACAAGCTTTACTACCTTACTGAGTCAGGATCTGACTTTTTATTAAAGAGAAACATAATTGTCAACAGTGCAAATTATTTTCTTGTATAACTATTAAGAGCAAAGGGGATGGATACAGAGATCAGATAGCATAAACAATATACAACAGTAGGAATGCTTATTGTTATTATGAAAATTATATTTTAATTAGTCAATTCCATTGGATTTCATTCAGCAAATAGTTCAGTGCATAATCTAATATTGACACAAGTACCTGCTTTCAAAGGTTGGGGGGAAAAGAACTAGATAATGTAGCTAATATGTTAAACAGATCAAAATATCCTACTAGTAGGGGGGCAGCAGCTAAAAGAATGTGGTCTAATGTAGTGGCTTGCAAACTGGGACAGAACCCCAAAGTGGATCATGACCCCATTTTAATGGGGTTGCCAGGGTCAGCATTAGATTTGATGGGACCCAGGGCTGAAACTGATGTAAGAGTTCCACCACAACCTGGCCCACAGGGCTTGTGCTGCAGCCCCCTCTCCTTCCATATGAGGGAGCAGGGTTTGACCTGTGGCCCCCATTTCCCCACCTGGGGCATCAGGGCTTCGGCTCCAGCCCTCCCCGTTCCCTTCCCCCAGGAGTCATGTAGTAATTTTATTGTCAGAAAGGGGGACTGCAGTACAATGGAGTTTGAGAGCCCCTCATCTAATGATGTTCTCATCATTAGAGATAGTATTTTCCAGGTCTAAACAACAAGTGTTTTCATGGGTTGAAACTGTTACCCACATTAGGTTACAAATATCAGTTATTCGTGTGGTTAGAGTGATGATGTGCCTGTGTAACCCACACATCTAGGCTATGTCTACACTTGCGGCTTCTTGCGCGAGTAATATGCAAATGAGGCTAAGCGTGGAATATCGCCAAGCCTCATTTGCATACCTAATGAGCCACCATTCTTTTCAGAAGAGGTTCTTGCGCAAGAAGGAGCGTCTACACTGCCCCTTCTTGCGCAAGAAAAACCCTCTTGCGCAATGCCGTTACACCTATTACTTTTCAGGAAGAACGGCATTGCGCAAGAGGGTTTTTCTTGCGCAAGAAGGGGCAGCGTAGACGCTCCTTGCGCAAGAGCGTCTTCTGAAAAAAATGGCGGCTCATTAGATATGCAAATGAGGCTCGGCGATATTCCACGTTTAGCCTCATTTGCGTATTTCTGGCGCAAGATCGTGCCAGTGTAGACATAGTGTTTGTGTGGTTCACTGTCTCATGCAGTGGCACATAGACCACAGCAATAGATAAAAACAAGAGACCTCTACAGCATGGGCTGTAGGGTAGTGGCTCCTACACTAAGCTTCAGAGGTCCCAGGTTCAAATTCACCTGGTTACACCTGTTTCTTGGAAAAGAATACAAACTTGAACAAAAGCAATACAATTTAACAATAGAAGCAAAGAGGGGATCACTGTGTAACTTTTCCAAATGTTTCCAACTTCAGAAAAATTAGAGAAGAGAAAAAAATATTTTCCCACCTAACATTTCAAAATGTGACTTTTTGAAGTTACAGAAAGTTTCACTTTTATCTATTCTTATTTTATAAAAGCTTTAAAAATAAGCATTGTATTGGATTTGCTTGCAAAGAAGCGAGGAAACACACAATATATGTAAAAAAAAAATTAAAAAATGGAAAATTAAACTGAAATGAAACTTTTAAAAGTTTATTGAAAATTATTTTTCTCCAGGGAAATTTCAGATAACTTTTTAATCTAAAAAAAATTGACTCATTCAATTCTTTTTACAACCAGATGGATACCGCTACTAAAACTCTACAGTGGAGGTAATCCTGATACTGGAACATTTCCCTCAAAGTGTGTGCCTACATTTCAATTAAAAACCTGTGCTTAGCCCATGCCAGTGGACTGTGGCTCAGGCTAAGGAACTGTTTATTTGCAAGGTAAATGTTTGGACTTGGGCTGGAGCCTCGTCTCTAGGACCCTGCAAGGTGGGAGATTCCCAGAGCTTTGACTACAGCCAGGGCACGTCTAGACTACATGGCTCTGTCGATGGAGCCATGTAGATTAGGTCTGTAGGCAGAGGGAAATGAAGCGGCGATTTAAATAATCGCTGCTTCATTTAAATTTAAATGGCTGCCACGGTGTGCTGATCAGCCTCGTGGGATGAGGTTTACTGGGGAGGTCAACAAAGACCTTTGATGTTGACCGCAGGAGCATCCAGACTATCGCGCTGTGCCGACAAACAGCTTATTGGCACAGCGCGGCACCCATTTTAATTTAAATGAAGCGGCGATTATTTAAATCGCCACTTCATTTCCCTCTGCCTACAAACCTAATCTACATGGCTCCGTCGATGGAGCCATGTAGTCTAGACGTGCCCTCAGAGTCCAAACAGCTACAATACAATTAAACTGCCCCACAGCAAGTGCCCATTAGCTCAAGTTCATTGGCATGAGCCAGCAGTGCAATGTAAACACACCCAAAATGGCTATTGAGTGCCGATTACTGCACATGTACCCCTAGCTGAGGACCAATGCTTTATGGGCATGGAAAAGCAAGTTGATGTCATCTCAAATGTCAAGGTCCTCTAACTTGAAGCATAAAATACAATTAGAATTGAGATATGACCTGCAATTGAACTTGCTTATGCTTATGAAAAAATAAGATTTAACTTACCGTTTCACGTGTTGTCATTTGCTTTTAACATCTGCTATTATATTCCTGGTTATTTATCGTGCAACTTTTGTCTAAAACCAAGCTTATTTCCACGCTGAGATACAAAATATTTTCCTCATTCTAGTGTTTCTATAACAGAGTTTTAAGAAAACATACTTTTAAAAAATTGTGTAACTAGGAACATATGGTTTTGAACCATCTATGAAGTTTTTCTCTCTTTTTGTAATGAAATCATCCTAAAATTATTATGATTTTTATAATGAAAAAGAAAGGTAACACATTTAAAGCATTGAATAGGAATTATTTTTACAGAGTGCAAATTAGGTTGTAGAGTTCATAACCTCAATGCCATCAGGTAACAAAGAGTTTATTAAGATTCACATGAGACTGAGATGTTTATATGGACATAGCCTCATACTCGGAATATAAACCCACAACTAACTAATGGAAATTAGGAAGACACTTATTGAAATAATCATACTGTTTTTTCCACTGAAAACTTTTGCAAATGCTCCTGAGATTGCATTATACTAATGCTATATTCAGTAGTCCTCATCAGAAGGAAATGGGACACTTCACAGTACTTTGGTTTTCCTCCAAATGGCCATAATCTGATCTCAGTTACAATGGTACAAGCCCAGTGTACCTCCACTGACATGAGAATCTGGTCCTAAAGATGAATTCATGCTAGAGTCTTTGAAATTTTGAAGGTTGGAGGGCTTAGGTTGGTTCAGAATCCACTCTTACAGTTTTGGTTCCAGATGGGATCCCAAACCAAACAGACCTGTATAGTTTTTTGTTCAGATATGGTCATAATGTCATATCACAAGAACAATATACTGTATAATATTTTGTATATGCTTACAGATCACTGATCAAGTGAACTTAAAACCTAGCTTTAGTTCAGCCTCAAAATTCTACTGTGAACCTAACCCTATATATTAACCCAAGTGCTTACTCTATGATTCAGTTATTCCTAGCAAATGATCAAACATGCTTATTCTGTTTAGCTGAGAAGGATGTTTCCGATCTCCTATTTTAAAATGGAAAATTCGGTTTAGTCAGTTAAAATGTCCTGTAGGAAATTTTGATGTCATTTTTTAAAAACTATCCATTGGGGAAATTAAAATAAAATATTTCAGTTTCTGGAACTGATACAAAATGTGTCATTTTGAACCAGTTCACCAGTGAATTACATTTCCCTGATGATACATTGTCTCATGGGAAGTGTGGTTTAAAGCACTCTGGCTGTGTCTAGACTGCATCCCTCTGCCGACAGAGGGATGCAAATCAAGCACTTCGTAAGTGCAAATGAGCCCGGGATTTAACTATCCCGGGCTTCATTTTCATACTCACGTTCCGAACACTGTGCCAGTCAGGCTCAGTGTCGAAAGTGAAAGTAAAGTGTAGCCGCAGCTGTGCTGCGTTTCTGCCGACAGCGGGGTAGTACAGGATCTGCCGAAAAAGCCCCCGCTGTCAGCAGAAACGCGGCAGAAATGCGGCTACACTTCACTTTCACTTTCGACACTGAGCCTGCTCGGCACAGTTTTAGAACGTGAGTATGCAAATGAAGCCGGGGATATTTAAATCCCGGGCTCATTGATCCCCTGTCAGCAGAGGGATGCAGTCTAGACACGTATGCCCCAAATTAAAAACACAGTAAGAGAACCAAAAAAGCACCACCAGCTAAATAACCAGGTAAAAGAAGCAGTGAAAGATAAAAAGGCATTGTTTAAAAAGTTCAAGTTAATTTCCTAGTGAGGAAAATAGAAAGGAAAATAAAGTCTGTCTAATTAAGTGTAACAATATAATAAGAAAAGCCAAAAAGGAGTTTGAAGAACAGCTAATCAAAAATTTAAAAAGTACTAGCAAAATGTTTTTAAGTATATCAGAAGTAGGAAGCCTGCTAAACAACCAGTGGGGCCTCTGGACAATTGAGATGCCAAAGGATGCACGGTGCCAAATTTCAAAATAAAACATGATTCCAAAATGTCCCTTAATCCTCGTGAAATTATGTTTGCAGTGTCACTGGAATAGCGAGCATGTTATATTTTGATATAATGGGTTTGCCCTTAACACACAGAATAGCTACTTTGGGATACTGGAGGTGTCCCAAAATAGTTCCTCAGTGTAGATATAGCTCTAGAATTCTTTGAGGGGGGCCAACAAACATGTGGACAAGGGGGATCCAGTGGATATAGTGTACTTAGATTTCCAGAAAGCCTTTGACAAGGTCCCTCACCAAAGGCTCTTAAGTAAAGTTAGTTGTAATGGGATAAGAGGGCAGGTTCTCTCACGGATTGATAACTGATTAAAAGACAGGAAACAAAGGGTAAGAATAAATGGTAAGTTTTCAGAATGGAGAGAAGTAACTAGTAGTGTCCCCAAAGGGTCCGTACTGGGACCAATCCTATTCAACCTATTTATAAATGATCTGGAGAAAGAGGTAAACAGTGAGGTGGCAAAATTTGCAGATGATGCTAAACTGTGCAAGATAGTTAAGACCAAAGCAGACTGTGGAGAGCTTCAAAAAGATCTCACCAAACTAAGTGACTGGGCAACAAAATGATAAATGAAATTTAATGTTGATAAATGTAAAGTAATGCACATTGGAAAAAAAATCCCAACTATACCTACAATATGATGGGGACTAATTTAGCCACAACTACTCAAGAGAGAGATTTTGAAGTCACTGTGGATAGTTCTCTGAAAACATCTACTCAGTGTTCAGCAACAGTCAAAAAAAGCAAACAGAATGATAGGAATCATTAAAAAAGTGATAGAGAATAAGACAGAGAACATCTTATTGCCTCTATATAAATCTATGGTACACCCACATCTTGAATACTGTGTGCAGATGTGGTTGCCTCATCTCAAAAAAGATATATTGGCATTGGAAAAGGTTTAGAAAAGGGCAATAAATTATTAAGGATTTGGAACGGGTCCGATATGAAGACAGATTTAAAAAACTTGGACTTTTCAGCTTAGAAAAGAAGAGACTAAGGGGCTGGGATATGATAGAGGTCCATAAAACCATAACTGGTATGGAAATGTGAATAAGGAAAAGTTATTTACTTGTTCCTATAACATAAGAACTAGGAGTCCCCACATGAAATTAATAGGTAGCAGGTTTAAAACAAATAAAAGGAAGTTTTTCTTCACGCAGCACACAGTCAGCCTGTGGAAATCCTTGCCAGAGGATGTTGTGGAGACCAGGACTTTAACAGAATTCAAGAAAGAACTAGATGTATTCATGGAGGTTAGGTCCACCAATGGCTATTAGCTAGGACGGGTAGGAATGGTGTCCCTAGCCTCTGTCAGAGACTGAGAATATGTGATGGGAGAGGGATTGCTTGATGATTCCCTATTCTCTTCATTCCCTCTGGGGCATCTGGCATTGGCCACAGTCAGAAGACAGGATACTGGGCAAGATGGACTTTTAGTCTGACCCAGTATGGCTGTTCTTATGTTCTTGCATTCACATTTACAATCCCTAGAGTTCTGATCAGGAGCTATGAGTAAAACTATGAGTAGATGAGTCATGCATTCACATATTCTATAGCCAAGCAGAAGTGTGCTAGGGATGGATTGCTTTTTACTTCACCACATCTTCCTACTGTACTTTCCAATATGTATTTTAATAGTAGGAATTATAATTATATCTGGATCAGACATTGGTGGGATTATGGTAGAAGAGAAATAGGACCAAATAGCTGTTTATGTCTGAGTGGTTATGGGACAATCCCTATCTCTTTTACAAAAGACAAGACTATACAGCACTTTAAAGACTGAAGTGCTGCATAGTCCTGTCTTTTGTTTCAGCAAGACCAGACTAACATGGCTACATCTCTATTCCTATCTCTTTTAGTGTATTTTAGTCCCCGTGAGCCTTCTCGCCCATGAAACATTTTCTATCCCTCTCATGACCTCCTGTATAACCATTGCTGCTGCAGCACCTTTTCCGCTCAATTTCAAATGCCTCAACATAGGTTCAAAGACTGTGCTCAAATCATCCCATTTTACATGTTGTCACTGGTCACTTGACCATTCTCCCGATCAGATTATACCATCTGCTAATTCCACTTGCCTCCCTGGTGTCTTTGTTCCCCTCTTCTAGTAGTTTTTTTTCTTTCTTTTTACTGCACTGATTACTGTGCTTAGAATACCCTCCTTGGTCTTGTATACTGCACAGCCTCCCTTCTCCTATTCTCCCTTCGAGACCTGAACTCGCCTCTATTATCCTTTATTTAGTCCTTTATTAAAAAGACTACAGTCAGCCACTAAAGACCTGATCATGTACCACTGACGTCAATGACAGTCCTTCCCTTTATCGAAGTGAAAACTGGGTTGAGACTAACTTATGCACTATATTGACATAAACAACAATACAAACTTACACCATGAATTCCTTCCTCATACTCCCAAATATCATTGTCCCCAGCACTCTGTATTGTTGGGGGTCAACATAGACTAGAAGATCTTCAGAGTTTTCATCTTTTGGCTTTTGATTCTATATAAAATATTCTTAAACACTTCACATGGCTGGAGGCCAGAAAAGTATGGGAGTAGAAGGCCATTTGGTTGAGAGGCCGTGCCTTATGGAAGATTTGAAGCTCTTCTTTTTTTTTTTTTTTTTGCAATATGTGAGATGTCTCAGAACTTCTTCCCATAGAAACCCAGCACATCTCTCCTTCATGAAAGTTGGACAGGCTGGTTTTATCTTTCTCATCCCCCAATAATACCTCAGCCATTCTCCTGGAGAGAGAGGGCTTTTGCCCTTGAAGTGAGCTTCACGGCTAGCATGAAGGAGCCAACAGGTTGCTTTGGTCTGTACCTATTTCTGAAGCTGTGACAACCATTAGTTGGAATAGCGGTGATTTCTCTTAAGGGGTGCAAAAAAATATTGGAAGCTATCATGGGAAATTTCTATTAAAAAGGCACTGCAGATCTTTTTCAAATTATCCCCTTTCCTTTCCTTTTCCTGTTAAGGTTTCTCTGCTTCAGAGACATACCAGTTAGACACAATTGCAGAAGATGTCTTCTTGAGTGAATCACTGAGTGACTTAGGGATTGAGCCTCAGACACTGAGAAGGACATCCCAGAGAGGGAGGAAAGTCATAAATAGTGATCAATTGTTATCCTTCCTGTCAGAGTGAGGCGGTACCCAATGTCTACTCTGTTCCAGCCTGAACTGGAGAAAACATCTCTCTGTTCAAAAGAAACATATAAATTGTATCCAATAATTGAAACAACCTTACACTGCTGAATACAATCCACATAGTAATGAAAATATATTAAATTCACTTCTATGAAGACAATTTAATGAGGATTTGTTCTCCCCTATGCTTTCTAAAACAACCACAGAATTTGAAAGGGAATTTAAGCTTCTAATTGATTTACTGGTATTGCAGCTCTACAAGAGATAATAGTCATTTTACTGATGGCACACCTATGGTTGTAACATTATTTATGAGTTACTGGGACTAGTAGAAAACAAGCAGCTATATCAGTATTTTCTTGGACACTAAAGCCAGTTTTATTGATGTTCCTGAACTTGATATATTACCTTATAGGGGCACTGAAAATGGAGTTCTTATAAATATACAATTTATTACAAAAAGGATATTGTTAATAAAAGTATCGTAGTGTAGCAGACAAGTCATTATTAACTATGGTTACAGATAATCAAAATTCAAAAACATACCTGTGACTTTTTATTGTCTTCATGCTACTTCCGTGGCTTTTTCCTCTAGTAATCTAGAAATGAGCAGTTGTGGCTGGACATCTTTTCAGAATCCACCCTCTGAATATTACATTTATTAATACTCAGAGCGTGGATTATTAAATTATTAAATTTCATACTCAGACACTAATACCACAGAGAAAAGTACTATTGTTTTGCAATAATGTATTTCAATGTTTTGATAGACGTTTAATTGGAGACAATATAACTCTACTCAGTGTTTAAGATTATTTTTATTTTCACTGAATCCATGTAGGTGTTTGTGCCCAGTGTATACAGACACCCTGAGGGTTATGCACTTCGCAGTAAAGATTGTCAACTTTAGCTGTATTCTAATTTTGTCTGTGATGGACACCTCTCTACAGCCTTTGGCAAGTCATTAAGCCTCCTTACTTTCATTTTCCCATAGTAAAGTGAGGAAAATACTACCTCAAGGGTGCATTTTCAGACTGAATTACTATATAAAGCACTTTGTAAATGGAAAGAACTATAGTGTTAAATATTGTTATTACAGCTTTCTTCTCAGGCCATGCAATTTTCTTTTGTCTGATATAAAAAACAGTATAAAATATGAGATAGTGAGCTGGGGCAAATTTTTCAAAAGCACTTATGAGACTTAAGAGCCTAAGTTCACAAGTAACTTAGGTACTTTTGAAAGAAATATTTATCATCTATCTACAAGAACTAGCTTCCATGGAGTTTGGTTATTGTTTAAGGTAAAAAAAATATTTTCCAAATATAATTCCAAAAATATCAGATTTTGACAAAGAAACAGAATATTTTAAAGACAGCTTCTCTCAGAAACATTGATGTACAGCATTAAATTCCTCCAGTGGTGTGTTTGTTGCTAACAACTTTCTCATTTAAACACATTCCCACATGCATACATTTCCAGTAATGCAGTTGGGAACTGACAACCTGGAAAACATAGTTGTGAGATTTACAGTTTTCACTTTCCTTACAAAATTTTGGCCTCATTAACAGAAACAGGAATAATAATGCAGCCTGATGAAAACAGTTAACCAAATTCACGCATGGAGCATGTGGTGACAACTCTATTCAAGTCAACTGAGCTGCACCCCATTCACTGGCGTAGAATTATCTAGGCCACTGTGAATGACATTTTATAGATTTAATAATGCAGCATCTTGATTTTTGCTAGCCATTGTTAATGTTTTTTTTCCCTCAAATGACCTTGGGCATAGAAAGTTAGCTTTCTCCTGACACTAACGACAGTATATTGTATAACCCAGCTGATAAAGAAGATTTTGTCTTTTCACTTTGGATATTTATACAAGTTCTTTAAAAAAACAACAACTTAAGACCATCCATCACCTAAACTAGAGTTTAGCAACAAAAGAATGAGACAAGATATAAAGTGGTAATTAGCTTCTGTTTGTCTCCTCTGTCCCTGTAGCTTCACATATACCTTTTTCTTTGATATTATTTTGTTTTAACAGTACATAGTTGGACATGGGCCTTATGAGTTAATCATAAGAAGAGTTAATATAAGTTCTTTGTCATTCCTATTCCTGAGCACTAATACTAAAAATTGAACAATTCACTATGTTGTGCTAAAACAAAGGCTATTTGCACACTCACAATGAATACTGTATTGCTTGGATTCATTTCTGAAGTTCTGAACATGTAGTTAAATTCTGCCCTGGTTATACCCCTTGCAATCCAACTGCAAGCAATAAATGTGCTCGGGTCAGGTTATAAGTCAAGGTAGATCTTGATCCATAGATATAAGAAATGCCATTCAAGAGAAGATGCTCAATTATAGCACAACTGGAGTTATTACAATATATTTATCAAAAATAAATATTACCAAACAAAAAGGCAATTGTTTGCATGTTGAACATTTGCTACTTTTTATCCTCTCAAATGTACTTTTAGAATCACAAATAAAAGTATTAAATTTCTCATGCTAACCCAATAAATAATGGGAAAAACCACCCTTCACAGGCTAAACGTAAATTTAGCTTCCATGTTATCACAATCTATGAGCTCTTCCAAGTATTCAGGCCTCTAACTATGTTAAAAGTATATGCAGCAAATGATTATGGTATGAGATACTGTTTTTACTGAACTGCATTTTCAATGTACTTTCAGACAGGTGGCTTTAGGTTCTTCATTATGTTTTATCATCTTTTTGCATAAATCTTAGTAATTTGGTTCATTGGATGAAGATACAGTAGTTTTTCATTTATTTAAAAAGGTACGCATAAGCGAACTCTAGCTCCTGTTAAACTGACATTGGGTGAAATACCATGGAGTCTGACAAAAGTGCTGTGTGTGTGGAAGCCCTGAGTTGCAGTTCTAGGTCTGCCACTGATGGACAATATGATCTTGTGATGTCTCTTAACCTGGCAATGGGTTAATTTCCTTTTCTCTGAAAGGGGATTATAGGATATTCCATGAAGAAACTGTAGGGAGGATTAAAGTTCTCAGCAGGCTAAGCAGGCTATATAAATGACAGGGATGAAGGGGCTAGATATTAAGTCAAAATATTTTGCTCTAACTTCCCTCTACCTCAAATGTCCTCCAGTCCTTATCAAATATCTCCTCCTTCCCCTTTGCTCCTGTTCCTCAGGAAACCTCTCACACAATATATCTGTTCCTTCTTCTCTCCACAACCTGCTACTCAATTTTGAGTGCAATCCTCCACTGAGTTCCATCCTGACCCTGATGGCCTTCGTTCTCCTTCCTTTTCAGCTCTGCTGGAAACTCAAGGGGCTCATGATGTTGTTGCCTTTTGTGAGCTGGGAGATCTTTCAGTCATTGGTTCCTATTTCCTCCCTTTTCCCACCCTAGGACACAAATTCCAAAAAAGGATGAGAACTACCAAGGATTTCTGAGCCCAGATCACTGTGCTGAGCTCTCATGAGCTACCCTCTAACTGGAGCTCTGACTTTATATGATTTTTGAGGATTCTAACATTATTATGGAAGACTGTATTCATCAGGCAGAATCACAAATCATTACAATAAGGCTGTGTCTACATTGGTGCGATCTTGCGCCAAAGCAGCCGCTTTTGCGCAAAAACATGCTGCCTGTCTACACTGGCGGGGAGTTCTTGCGCAAGAACACTGACATTCTAATGTGTGAAATCGGTGCATCTTGCACAAGAACTATGATGCTCCTGCTCAGGAATTAGCCCTCTTGCGCAACTGTTCTTGCGCAAGAGGCCAGTGTAGACAGGCAACATGAATTTCTTGCGCAAGAAAGCCCGATGGCTAAAATGGCCATCGGAGCTTTCTTGCGCAAGAGAGCGTCTACACTGGCACGGATGCTCTTGCACAAAAGCACATCTCTTGCGCAAAGGCACATGCCAGTGTAGACGTTCTCTTGCGCAAATACTCTAACGCAAAAACTCTTGCGTTAAAGTGTATTTGCGCAAAATCATGCCAATGTAGACGTAGCCTAACTGAGAGGACCAAAATTATATTTTTAATAAATCCTTAGCAAATTCAACATCAGTCAACAACCTTCAGAGGCAGCAATTCCAAACACAAGCTGACCTAGCAATTTATTAATGGCAGAAGTATGTCCAAAATTAGCAACAACAACAAAAAGGTGTGTTTCCTTTACTATTGTAGATTTCTAAAAGGAAGCCTTGACACTCAGCTCAGCAAAGCTAGGTGCTCTGCAGTGGAAAGTGTTAGTATTTGTCGGAAATAATATATGGCACAGAAGGTCAAAACAGAATAGTCTGGCTACTTCAAAATCATAAGCAGAGCGTACTTGCTGTACTATCCACAAATGCAATCAAACATCATCGCTTAAAAAAAACCATGCAGGAGGCAGATAGTTGGAAGAATTTCATTCTTCATTGTTTGAAGAGGAGATAAAAATTCTATTTTACTTTTTTGCCTATATCATTGTCAGCATCTAGATAGGAAGTAAATTAACCAAAGATGGAATAATAAACAATGTTGATGGGTAATATATTGTGAATTTGTGGTTAATTTCTCTTCTTGTTCTTTCATAGATTAATTTAGGAAAGAGGTAATTGATCAACCACAGATGTCTACATAGTGTTTTTAAATCATAACAATCTTTCAATTTATCTGAAGGAGAGAACTAATACTTTAGGATATGAAAATGTCTCCCTCCCCAACCATAGCTGTATCCTAGTAAATAGAGCAAAACAGCTTAGAAGATTCTGCTATAATTCACAGAGACAAGATATACTGAAAAAGAACTCATTTACTACATAGGCCTGAAATGACAATCGCATGTCTATTCAATATGTTCCTGGATAATACATTTTCATTAAGAGATCATTTTAAAATATAATAAGAGTGTTCTGTGGATTTTTAGAACTGTTGGATGCATAACAAAAATGTTTACTTCCTATTCAGTAAAGACCCTTTTTTATTATACAGGCAACACTAACTTGAATTTCAGAAGACTAGGGGTGCATCTACACTGCACCCATAGCTTGAAATAAGCTAGGCAATTTGAACTATGCAAATTATGTAGCTTATTTTGAGTTAATTTCAATATTTTGAAATAGAGCGCTATTCCTTAACATCCCTTACTCCTCATGAAATGAGGTTTACAGGGATGTCAGAATAGTGATCTCATAATATTTCAAAATAATGGGCTTGCTCAAAAAATGAGGAATAGCTATTCCGGGAAACTGGAGGTACCCTGAAACAGCTCCACAATGTAGACATAGCCTAGGAGAGTGAATGGATTGGGATCCAGAGTGTCACACATTTTAGGCTGTTCAAACTGAAACCTGATTCTCACAGTTCACAATGACTTTCAGAAATTGAAGAAAAGTCTACCCCTCACAAAAATACTTGCTGTCCTGCTATATTCTAGAAAAAGGATACAGGCGGAATGAATCAGACAAAATTTGCCGCTTTACCATCCTTTCCTGGAGAGACAAAGAAAGGGAAGAGGATGAACTGCATTTCCTTGAGTGGGGTGGGAAGTGAGGGTGGGAAATGTGAAAGGTGGTTCTCCCCTTTTCACTGGAAAGATGCTCACTCATTTCTCTCACACATCCTTATAATCAGTGAATATAGAGATGTGGGAGCAGAATGCCTTTTCTCCTACCAACAAAGCAGGAAAAAAAAGGAGTTCCCCCCTCTGCTTACCTCCTAAAAGAGGAAAATAAACCCACAGTGAGGCAAAACTCCCTCAATGAGGTATGCAGACATTACCGTGGAGACGGGCATCCAAGTGCCTAGACAGATAGAATCCATGAGTGAAATCTTGGCTTCACTGGAGTCATGATTTCACCCTTTTCCTTTACGAGCTAGGAAATAACCACCATATGGGTGCAGTATAAGTTAGAAAGCACAAGAAAAGCATACAAAGTAAAAGTTTGGTACTTTGGTTGACAGACAAAGGACTTCATGCTGACAAGGACACAAATGGTGCCCTATTGTCAAATAGGCAAAGGGAAATTGTAGCTCTGAAAACAAGCAAAGAAGCTAGGATATGATGCCTACATAAAATATGATTTATCAGTAGATTTGTATTCTGGCCACTTTATAGATTAAAAAAACAACAACAAAGTGTGAAAAACACAGGGATATTTTTCTCTCCTGTCTCATAAGCAGTCTGGGAGAAATGTTTGGAAAATTTTATTGATCCTGAAAACATTTGTACTGGCCTGCAAGCAAAACAGCTTTTCAGTCCTTTCCCCACATGGATTTTTAACAGCCAATATCTCATGAACACTAGAGTTAGAGATTAATATTTTATGTCACTTGAAAGCTAGAATCACAAGCTTACAGATGATACTAAGAGTTTGTTTCTAGGTCTGGCAGCTCACAAGATAACAGACCTCAGCTCTATGTCAGGTCTTTGTCAGTTCCTAGGTCTAGCTGTGCTTCTTTGGCATTAGTTCTTGAAAAAGAAGCTACCAAAAATCAGGCCAGAATGGAGAGGGAAGAACAGGGAGAGGGAAACAAATAAAGATTATAATCCGAAAGGTCTTTAAAACATCTATCTTAACCCCTAATGTTAAAGATAAAGGTTTTCTATCATTTCAAGCTAGGAATCAAAGTTTCAATGGCAGGTTGTATTTGTTTGTAGGTCTTGCAATTCAGAGGATACTAGATCTTTACAAGTTTGTCAGTCCAAATTTAATCACTTATCCTGGCAGGGTTTCCCCTTCTTCTTCTTCTTCCCAGAACTGCTCCAGGAAAATACACAGAGATGGCATGTCCCAGAATTTTGGATCAGTGTAGTTTTCTATTCCTCCAGTGATTAAAAAAATAAAAAATAAACATTAATTGAAAACAACCTGTGTATTTCTTTCTGAAATTACATACTTCTTCTTGTCTGTATGAAGATAGGTGGATCAACCTTCCACAGTCCCATGTTACACTGAACTCTGAAGAAAATGTAAATCTGACACCCTTCAGCTCAATCTGCCCTCAAAATGTAACAATGAGCTTGTTACAGTGACAAGCAGTGAAATCAGGGACTAGGAAGGCGGAAGACCTTGTTTGCCAGCAGTTGGCAAGATCCCATTCAGGCTCAGTGCAAAAGGCTAATAAGGTAATTTATAAATTGTCATTTTTCATTCATGTGGGTGGTAGCTGTATTGCTCCTTCCAAAAACAAAGTGACATTTCTTATTTATCTTTTATGTATGATGGGCAAATGCATCAAAATTGGATTTGTCCTGCAAGAGAGGGTAAAAGACTTTACAATGTTTAATGATAAGGCAGTTCCCCATAGATATGGATCCCCTGCTCTGCTCCTGATACTCTGCCAAGACACCAATTGGCATCAACCTATGTAATTGGGGGACTCTCAAACATCTCTGTTGGGTTGGAGCTGCAGGCAGCACAAGCCTTACTGTGAAACTTAACTGGTGCAGAATTTTGCACTCCCACCCCACATCACTTGTGAATTTCACCCAGTACATTCATTAACCATCACTTGGTCAATAAGCCAAACTCTGAATTTGTTGGACCAAGTGCCAGACTTCAAACCCAAAGCAGAACCCAAACCAATAACCTGAATTTTTTCCCAGAAAAAGTGGGTAGTTCCTGCAGTCCATATATTATTTATTTTATTTGTTATCAATATTATGTTAGTGGCTCTAGGGCTAACCAGAGCCAAAAAGCACTAGGCTCTGCAAAAATACAGAGCAAGAGTGGGTCCTGAAAAAGGATTTCAAGGAAGATGGGATAGTGACTCAGACATGGTGTTCCAAGGAAAAGCACTGAAGGAAGTCCAAAGATATATGTTGGAAAGGCAGACAAATAGGTGATGGAGACTGACAATGATGGAGCAGAGACAATTGTGTGTGGGGGGTGGAGGAGTGCCATGATAAAATACAGGAGCAAGTAAGGATAAGGAAGGGCACAGTTGTGAAGGTTCCTAAAGGTGGTGGCTGAAAGCTGTATTCGATGTGATCATGAAAGGGAACCAGTAATGTAAGTCAGAGGAGAGCATCATAGTTAGAATAATGGACCAGGAAAAATATCATTTCAGAAAGGTTTTGAATGGCTTTGGTGAGAGTGAGGTGCGTTTCAATAAAACAAACAAAAGAGAGGTTGTGACTGTCATGAGGGAAGGTGAGTAGGGTCTGGACAATAATTTTAGTGCAAGGGCTAAAAATGAAAATCCAGATGTTGCAGATTTTGTGGAGGAAGAAGTGGTAGGACTTGGGTTTGTATTACCTGATGCAGAGTGTGAAGTCAAGATGACAACCATGTTTACAGGCCTGAATAAGAGGGAAGATAGAGGTAGCATCCATAGTGATGGAGGAATGGAAAGGGAAGGCAGTTGATTCAGTTTTGAACACAGCAAATATAAGTTGATGATGAGACATCTTGGAAGAGATATGGGACAGGCAGCCAAGATGCAGGATTTGATGGGGGGGAAACAGGTCAGGAGCAGAGAGGCAGGTTACTGCATCAATAGAAATGGTAGGTGAAGACATTTCAATGGATAGAAAGGGAAAACATGGACAAGATAAGCATAACAACTGGAATTTTTAAGATATTCCAGGGAGGGAGTAAACTGCATTGAGTCTATAGCCAGTGTGAGCTACATAATACACTGATGTAATTATGCCACTGGAAACACTGCAGGGCAGAGCCAAGAGTCTGACCAATCCCCAGCTATTCTTGTCCATGGTACAAACAGGGGACACAATGGCATCCCAGAGCCCATTTGTCTTCCCACAGTGTTACCAGAGATCAAGGTAAGCAGTTACCTCAGAGGTGGTCTGTCACAGCACTCCCCCAAGGACTATGTCAGGCTCTGAATTCACCCAACCCCTGGTCTTTGATAGCCAGGCAGGCAACAACAAAGCTTCCCTTGTGGGAGACTGAGCCTTCTGAATGAGCCTGCAAAAGTCCATCCCCTTCCAGGGCAGTCAAAGTTCTAAAGGACAATTAAACTCAATTGAAGTCATCTAAGTTTGTATGGTAGGATGCTTGTCTTCCAGGGAGCTTCAGTACCCACAGGTAAATCTCAGCTACTAGCCTCAAAGTGCACATTCAGCATCAGTGTTCTCCCTTCTCCAAGAGAGTCAGATGGGTAGGGATCACCCTAGAAGTTCTTGCCGTTCCTTAGGTCCACCATAGGACCTAAGGATTGAAGGCCTGCTCTCTTCCCAGTCTGCTGCCAACTCAGTTGCTCCTCTCCTTCCAGGCCTGACATGCTCTGAAGGTGTATCAGGGTAGGCACCTTTAGCTCAGAGTATTTATTTAATGGTCACCTGTCCCATGGAGTTACTACACCCTGTCACTTGAGTGCATAAGCCAGGCTCACCGATGGTGTTGGGGGGGAGGGTGGGAATGAAGGTTCAGCAATTCAAAGGGGCCCAGTTCTCCCAGCCACCCTTGCTGCTACTGCAGCAGATGGCCGCTGGAGCCCCAAGCCCTTTAAATCATCAGCAGAGTGCCATACTGCATGCTCCATGTGACTTTGAGGGAAGGGCAGGGAGGGGGGCAGTGCCTGAGACACCTCCACATCTGGGATCGTGAAGCAGTCCCTCCTCCCGCCCCCCAATTTACCCAGGGGCATGAGGAGGCTGTCATATCCTCTGGTAAAGAAGCTGAAAAAGTGACTTATACCCCAACACTGCTATACTAGCTATGCCGTACCACGATTCAAACTTCAATTGTAATAAAAATGTAGTGGCATGAAAATAGCAAATAATTATTAATACATAGGTTTTATTTATGAACAATTTTAAAATATAGTCACTAGAGCAAAATGAATATATCTCTTTGATGTCTAAGGAATCATTATCCTTGTTTTTCACAGCTGATTTTGAAAGACAGAAAAAAATAAGTATGTCTATTTTTTACCTCTCTCATTGTTCCTGTTGGCTGTCTCAGTAGGGAGTTAACCTGTCAGCTGCAGCCTTATATAGTTTGTCTCTTGGGTTATCTAGACTAATCGACTAAGGTCTTGGATAATCTGTGGACTGCAGCTCTCCTCTACACAGCAACTAACATGACTGAAATGAGAGAACGGAAACTAAGCCCAAATTGCTTAAATGGCCTTGTCAGTAATGGCACATTGAACTATTTAAATGAGATTTTAAGTACTTTTGTTGTTAAAATAAACCTCAATTAAAAAGAACACAACAAATGAAATAAAACAAAATTAAAGGAAAATACTTTCTTTGCCTAAGCTATAGAAAATATTTTATATAAGCTTCTTTCAAGAACATTCAGGTTGATTTTTTCTTGTGTGGGCACATTATAGTGTTGGACTTTGAAATATAACACATTATGTTATGCCCACACAGAATGTTGTGCCCACGGTTATGTAGGGCTAGATGATTTTTTTTTGAACTTTTGACAGAAAATTGGGTTTCAAATAAAAAGTTTCTTTTTCCAAAAAGTGACTGCTACCTGTGAAAAGAAAATGATTTTCTGGAAAAAAATACAAAGTGGTCAACCCCTCAAATGTTTCAATTCATAAGTGACACAGTGGTTCCCCATTAGAGGTTCAGATCATTTGCCTCTTGTCCCCATTCACTTCCATGGTCTGGTTTTCCTAGCTGGGCTACATTTCCTATGGTATATCATAGTCATGTACTTACAATAACACCCCAGAGTTTCTTCAGCCTAATTCTTAGATGTCTTGACCACATTGAACCAGAGAGAGGGCCCCTGAAGAATTTGCTATGTGCCCCAGATCTGACCAAATCCCAAGTAACACCTGGGACGTGAAACTTTGGCCTTAGCTACACTATACAGGTTTGTTGACAAAAGTCAGCTTTCATCGACAAAACAGTAAAGGTGTACACTGAAAATGTTCCTCCCACTGATGTAGCTCCCTTACTATGCTGATAATATAAAACCACCTCAACAAGAGGCACAAAGCTTTTTGCAATGTAGATAGAGTGATTCAGCTTTGATGTAAACACTGTACATGCCCATCAAGACAACGTGGTCAGTATTTTGAACTCCACTGCCCTGCAGGTACACAGGCATGCATCCCTTCCCCATTTAGATGTCCTGGAAATTTTGAAATTTCTCTTACTCTTTGCTTGGAATAGACTATTCACATAGCATCTTCCCAGCCAACTATGCCAGCTTTCCATAACAGACACACTCCTGCCTAGAGGCAGTGGCCAGTGGAGTCAACCTAGGGAATGAATTGGTGGATGAGGAGGCAGTTGGAACAAGATGTGGAACATATAATAGGGTCATCCAATGGTATGACAAGCCAGGACCTATTTTTTATTCCAGTGGGGGAGGTCGTGGTAAGGAATCTATTCAGTTCTAGCACCTTTGCAGTAGAGGCAACCTATGGTATGTCATTTTGCTTTAATAATGCAGAGTCAAGAGATTGAGGTCTCATTTACTCTGTTATATGGTAGAGAATGGATAAAGGACTGAAATTAGTAACAGAACATAACCAGCTATGTGATGAGGATCCAGTGGATAAGTTTGTTAATGTACACCAGAATGTCCTGGGAATCTATAGGAAACTTTAGTGAAGTTATTCTGCAATCATCTGCTGAAGGTTGCTTGGCAGAGATGCTTTGTTTCTCCTTCTGCTATAGGAAACTTTGCCATGCCAGCTGGAAATTATTTCTGTGGGGAACAAAGCAGCTTAGAGGCTAGCAGCATACAGAACCAGTATGAAACTGTATGCATGCAGGAGATGAATCCTTGAATTCTGAGTTACCCTCAGGAGTGAGATATTAGAATTGATTATCCCAGCCTGTGCAAAAAGGATGCCAATATTCAGACTCTTAGACACTCTCCTTAGGCAGTTATAGGACCATCTTTGCAAGCCACTCAGCCCTTTCTTGCCCATTCTCTCTTCCTAACCCTTCCCCCACACTGAAATCCACATAATTGGGACTCTTACCAAGTTGTGTGGTAGCCAAGGGATGGTTTGAAAGAGGTGCATGTGACTTATGTGATTCACAGCTTTGAGTTCACTCATAATGCTGTCTCTGCTCATTGTTTCTTTGGATTCTGCAGATGTACCCTTGAGGATAAGACATTGCACATCGGTGGTGAACTATCAGATGCAGAAGCAAACCAGGAAGAGTAAGGAGGATATGTCTAGGGAAGCACTTCAATCATCAGAAATAGCAGACAGTGAAACAACAGCATGGGAGAAGATAGATAGTAGAAAAACTCAGGCTGGATATCCCAGAAAGGAAACAAGGGCAGGAGCACATGGACAGGAACAGATGACAAAACTACTGTGGGGCCATATAGAGATGCTCATGTGCTTTGTACCACTGCAGTCCAAGCATATCCATGCATAATCCCTGCAGCCAACGCAGAACACTGGTCTATGCCCTCCTCCAACACATTCCTTAAATGTTCCTATTATGTCACTATATCTTTTGCATTCCATCCCAAAAGACTAGTTTCATGAGGACATCTGTAATTACACACAGCTGTGAGAGTCCTAACTGAGAGACCATTTCTCATTGCCATGTCCCTGGTTTACAAAAAAAAAAAGTTTTATCTTTTAATGTAAGTATAGTCTATGACACAAAATGAGTATATTTCTGTTATGCACACAGTAGTTGCTGCTAATATTCAAGGACAATGACTATAGACGGGAACATTTCCTCAGTACAATTAAAGCTCAGTGAAGCAAGCATTATAGGGGTCGTTCAAGGTGGCAAGTAAACATTACCTGGCCAAATGCATCACACAAAGACACGTTACTAGGGCGCATTGTCAAAATGCTTCTTTCAGAGCCTCCTTGATTTGAATAGTCCCTCCCACTGAATATCTCTAATTGCCCTACTATCTGACTGTTCAAAACTAGCAACCAGCTGATCAACCTCAGAGCTGTACCCTAAGGAAACATTTCCACCACCCCACATCACAAATGTTATGCAGAGCACAGAAGGCTGTTATGACCATCCGAATATTTCCCTGATTAAGGGATAACTGACTAAAAGGGAAACAACAGTGACATTTTAATCTGCCAAAGGCACATTCAGTAGTCACTCTGCACTTACAGAGCCTATTGTTAAAGGGCTTTTTGCTGCTGTTTAGGTTCCCAGTGCAAGGCTCTATGAGTGGAGCAAGTGGTAGATGGGTCTCCTAGAATCACTATGGACATTTACATACCTTGCATTGGAATATTCTGGTCTGGAAAGAAAGCCCTAATCATTCTGATGCTCCAGTGCCGCGGGAGAGGAGTGAGCACTGCACACAGTTCCAGAAAAGGGACTTTACACATCCAAAAGTTCTGCACAAATTGCTAGTTATCCCACACCTGCATCATGATGTGATCTCAGTGCTCAGTGCTTATTTTCTGAGCCCAGTACCAACAGTACGCCATGCACAGCTGTTCCATGAATGTCAGCAGCACTTATGAATTTTGTCTTTTCATTGCACGCAGGAGGGTGAACACCACAGATTCAATTTCTGTTTTGCAGCTCAGGAAATACTACAAGATCAGCTATGTTTTGTTCATAACGCTCCTTATCAAACTGGTCAGCCATTCAAGATCCATACTTTCCAGCAGAAATGACTGGCAGACAGTTAACAGGGACTGCTCAAAACCAACAGAAAACCATGTCCCATGGAATGATGGGAGAGAAAGAACTGAACCACAATGTGATCCATTCCCAGATCTCCCCACAGCAGGGTGTCATGTTGTGCTGTGGGATCGCTACCCATGCAACACTCTCTGTCTGGATGCAAGAGCACTGTGTGTGGACATACTTGGCTGAAAAAAGGAATGCTGTGTGAATGTGTGGGTAATTCAAGTGGCATCTGATTGTCGACATAACTTAAGTCAATTTAACTCTGTAGTATAGACAAGGTCTGTAACATATCCTTCTTTTCTTCCTTTCCATCTTATTTCTTCTTTTTCCTGTGCCTATCTTTTTTTTCCTTCTGTCTAATGTGAATCTGGCTTCATTGGCCAGGACAGTATATTTTGCAACACTGCTTGACTCATCTTCTGTACTATTTCTAGCAGAGGAGGGTCCCACTGTTAGAGACTTTCCCCACTTTATCCTTCCATCAGAACCTTTGGCACACACAGCCACACATTGCAGTGTGGACACACCTTGCTTTTCACAGACCCTATCCTTTATTGAGAGCTGTACAGCCCCAGCCTACCTCTCATACAAGGCAGAAGGATTTTTTTCCTTCTAAAAACGCTGTCTAGCTTAAAGGAACCAAGAACATTTCATATTTTACATTTCTTTCAAATGCCTTAATTGTTTTTCTCTCTTTTCTGCATTAAAAGGATTTTTAACTCCATCATACTAAGCAGGCTGAGATCTTTGTATACCACACCCCTAATAATGCTGGACAGTTTCCAGATCATGTTTCTACAGGACTATTTATTTCTGTGTACTTATCCTGCAGCTTACCCAGTAAGGCCTGGTCTACACTAAAGGAGAAAGTTAATTATGTAGCTAGAGTATATGTATCTTAAATAGTGTTTTTTGGCTGTCCACACAGCAGGAGGTTGATGGAAGCAAATGTTCCTGTCAACTTCCCATACTCCTCATGAAAAGCAGGACTATCATCACCGATGGTGGTGCCACTAAGTCTGAATGAGCAGGTCTTCACTAGACTCACTAATTTGAATGCTATAAGATCAATCTCCAGAGGTCAATCTTCTCCATAGTGTAGACAAGCCCTAAGAAAATATGCTTTTGCCTAGAGAAAGGTCCTCATTGGTAGGAAAAATAGAGATCATTATGACTTCCAGCTTCACTATGTCTAATGATTAATGTTAGTAACTTTGTGCTTTTCATTAAAATACTGATTTCAGTAATTTAACCAGCATTAGTCTGTGGATGGCAAGATCACATTCAGCCAGTCTGGACCACACTTTTTCTTCTTGCAACCTCCTGCCTCATTCTCAGAACCCTTCCTTCCTAAATTTTATAAACAAGTTACCTGAAGCTACGTCTAGACTGCATCCCTCTGTCGACAGAGGGATGCAAATCAAGCATGTCAAAATTGCTAATGAAGCAGGGATTTAAATATCCCATGCTTCATTAGAATAAACATGGCCTCTGCTTTTTTTCGACACAGAGCTTTTTCGAAAAAAAAAGTCAGTCTAGAAGGGGATCTGTCGAAAAATAAACCCTTTTTTGACAGATCCTGTATTCCTCCAAAAATAAGTTTACAGGATCGGTCAAAAAAGGGTTTATTTTTGACAGATCCACATTTAGACTGCCGTTTTTTTCAAAAAATCTCTGTGTCGAAAAAAGCGGCGGCCATGTTTATTCTAAAGAAGCGCGGGATATTTAAATCCCTGCTTCATTAGCAATTTTGATGTGCTTGATTTGCATCCCTCTGTTGACAGAAGGATGCAGTCTAGATGAAGCCTGAGCGACTACATAAGGGTATTTCATGCAGAGCTGTGACTGGAACCCAGGTCTGGAACATGGAAGATCCCAGTGTTATCCGGAATGCATTTTAGATGGAACATTATATATAAACCTATTTACTCACCTGTTCCATCTGTAACCACTCAACAATGCTCCCTAGTAAGAGCTAGGAATAGATTTATGGTTCCTGGTCTCAAATATTCTTTTGCTGTTTACTCAACAACTGCGTAAATCACTTTTAAAATACGTATTATGTTCCTGGCTAGCAGCTGGTCCATGGGGGAAAATAACAATTCCAGCTGTGGCTCAAGTAGTAGAAGTTTGTCCTGTGACTATGTAGGTCCAGGAATAGATAATGTCTGATATAACTCATTAGATGGTCTCCTTATGGTTGTACCTCATGAAATTTGTTTTCCTTCCTTTAAACCTGCTTCATTCAATTTATGAAGTGAAAAAATATTTTAAAGTTGTTTTTATAAGTTCTCAGGTGTGCTCAATCCATTGGCTTGAACTACATTATGACACAAACTGGTGGATACCAAACACTGGAGCTTAGTCATTTAGCTCTTATGCCACAAAAGTGTCTCCACAACTACTGCCATTTTGTGGAGAATTCAGAGACAAATGAAATGCTGTTGGAAGAACTAGGAAGGAAATTTTCTATCTGATCTCTTAGCAATGCAATACTCCTACTGCCATAACAGTCTTCTCAGCAAATGTATATTATAACAGAACAGTTTGGAAAATGGAAAGTGTTTTACATGCAAAATTAAATTGTTAAACTCTGCAGGGCTTGTTAAAAACAGAAAAATTTCAGTTCTCAGAGGAGAATTAGTCTGTATCTGTAAAAAAAGGAGTCCTCTGGCATCTTAAAGACTAAGATTTATTTGGGCATAAGCTTTCATGGGTAAAACCACTTCGTCAGATGTATGGAGTGCATGGATCCACTCCATGCATCTGAATAAGTGGTTTTGATCCACAAAAGTCCAAATAAATTGTTGTTAGTCTTTAAGATAACACAGGGCTCCTTATTGTTTTTACAGAAAATTTTCAAAGAAACAAAAATATTGCACAAAGGTTTTCATTATTTACAAATGGTATTTTCATCAAAAACAATTTCTGTTGGAAAATGTCAGCCATCTCTAACTATAATGATGTCCTAAGGGTGGCTAAAAAGATACTGGGGAACTGCAAAAACATTTCAGGATGGATTATTAAAGCAAGCTAGCTTGGCCAGGGATCTTGAGTGTTTACAAAGAAAAGGGTTTAAATTCTCCCACAGCTTCCTGACTTAATGGACCTAGTACTGGAAAGGTCTCTGCAATCTTGTAAAGGAGAAAAATAGACTTCTCTTTTCCTTGATGAGGCGGTGCAGGGCTGTTGTGGTTCTCAGTGCTGTAAGTTGGTTGTGCTGGGTGGCTTCCCAATACTAAATCCCAGAAGATGAAATAATCCTGAGTCCATTGAAGTCAGTGACAAAACTTCCATTGACTTCCCCTGGATTCAGGATTTCACCTTAAACATTCACTTACCCACAATAAACAAATGTGTTAATGTTCTATATTCAGTGCTGGTTGGGGGCGAGGGGGAGAAAAGAGGATGTCCCTTGTCTTGGGTTGGAGAACTCTCCCGTAGCACATGGGGACATAGGAGTGACCCAAAACTCACTCTAACAGCTTTATCAGAAAACATGCAGCCCTATTGTCCCTTCAGCATCAGTCACCCAATGACCAGTCAGGAAACTCCTCCCTATAGGCAAGTAGCTGACTGTCACGTGTGGTGTAGGTACATAGTAATCACAGATGTAGGGCAAGATCAAACTTACATCCCTACAGCACATGAAGCCCACAAAGTCCTTTCTAAAATTATTGTCTGTTATACCAATTGCAGGAGAACTGGCAGTAAGAAGGAGCAATCAACGTACAGAAAGAACTTGCTAAGCATCCTGATAGAAAGGTAAAAAACAATTCAAGATTTGTGGGCCAAACACAGTTTACACATAACAACTAAACGTATTTTGCTTAGCTGTAGAGACAAAAGGGAGACAAACTGTGTTTGAAAACAATTTTCAGACAAGGTTAATATTTCCATTACAAACAGAGCACTGGTCTCCATGGTGAATAAATCAGAGACATACATAATAGCTAGAGATTGTGGAGGCGTTATAACCCCTGTTTCTGGGGTGATAAAGCATAATTCTGAATTCTTCCAAACTCCTTCTTTGCTAGTGGCTTTAAGGATTAAAATTTAGTACTTGCTATAACATGTTCTAATTACAATGGACAATCATCATTTGCTGTTTAAAAGCTGAATTACAGTTACATATTTATTTATAACAGATTAATAATTTAAGGATAGATTTCCCCCCTCCATTTACTTTTAAGAAAGAGTAACAATGATTTCATGCTCTGGAAAGGTGATTATGTTGATTCTGTTCTTACAAGAGGATTAGGTAATTATGTAAATCCAGAACACTGACAGACCTGAAGAGCAGCCATATCTGTGTACCAAAACTAACCAACCAAATGAGAAGAAAACAATTCACAATTCACAATACTGTGCACAACAGTGGTCATGGGTCAAATGTTTGCCAAGAACACAAAAGCAAAATAAGTCTGACATGAATTTCCTTCCAATACATTTGTCAGAAAATGCAGATGAATTGAAAGTAGAATTTATGTGTGGGAAAGTTCCAGTTTCAATGGATTTCACTTTCAAAAGCTTTTAAGTTTTGAAATTAACACAATGTTCAATTTTTACTTTTTTAATGAAAAAAAATCTGTTTTTCTGTTTGAACAACATTTTGTTTAGAAATATGTCAATTTATAGTTATTAAATTAAAAATAATTAAAAATAAAAATGTCAAAATTGAAACAAAACATTTGAAAATGATCAAAATAAAACACTTTGACACTAAGCCCTGGTCTCCACTAAGCAGTTATTTCGAACTAACTCCCCTTATTTCCAAATAGCAAGCAGAGCATCCACACTACCATGCCTGTTATTTTGAAATAAGGGGCTGGTTATTTCAAAATAATAACTACTGCTTTCCATGAGGAATAATGCTTATTTCAAAACTGTTATTTCGAAATAGTGGTAGTGTGGATGCTCCACTGCTGCTATTTTGAAATAACTACTCCCCAGAGTCATTCAAAGTAATTGCTCCCCAGTGCTTCCTGGGGCTCTAAGTTGAGGTGGCATGACACATTAAGGGAGTCTGCTTTGGACTCATTTCAAGACTTCCCTGCAGTGTGGACAAGCTATATTGAAATAGTTATTTCAGAAGTTATTATTTCTTAATAAGTTATTTCAAAATAATTTCCTAGTGTAGACATGCCCTAAGTAACTTTTTTCCCTTCGATTTTTGGTTCATATATTCTTTTATTATTTCAATTTTTCTCCCAATTCAGGATGGGAATTAAAAAAAAAAATGAAAAATTTCTGTAGAACTGGAAAGCCATTTCCTACCCGTATTTATTTAGAATAAAAATCAAAGGTAGGCCTTCTCTTTCCAACTGATTTGAAAAAAAACAAACCATTAACATTTCATATTATAACATAGGGGTCTCCAACCATTTAAGCACAAGATCACTTTTTGAATTTTAAGTGCAACACAGGATCTACCTCAAACCCAAATACCCTTGCTGGGCCTCCTTTGTGCCCCTTCTCCGGAGCTCCACCCCGGCTCACCTTACTCACTCCATCTTCTCCCATTCTCCCTCCCTTTCATCAGGCAGCAGCAGAGAGTCAGGGACAGGCTCTGCCCTTGGGCTCCTTGGGCTAAGGGATTTGGAGTGATAGAGGGGCTCTGAGCTGAGCCTGGGGCAGGGAGTTGGGGTGCAGGAGCGGGTTCAGGGTACAGGCTGTGAGAGGGAGTTTGGGTCCAGGGGGCTCAGGGCTAGGGCAGAGGCTTGGGGTGCAGGAGGGGGTTCATGACAGGGCCAGCGGTTTGGGATTCTGGCTCCAGCTGGACAACTTCTTACCTCAGGTGGCTCGTGGGTGGTGGCGCAGTGGGGCTAAGGTAGGCTCACCCCTGCCCTGGCCCTGCACCACTCTCAAAAGCAGCCTGCAAGCTCTCTCCATCCCAATCCCTGCTGAGCCTCCACCCTCGTTCTGTGGAATAGGATACAGAATGGAAGAGTGGGAATCCTAACATCAACCCCCCCTCCTCCTTTCCCTTCCCTGTCCTGCACAGCAAGCAAGAGGCTCGCAGTGTGTGTGTGTGGGGGGGGGGGGACGGGACGCATCTGCAAGGAAATGGGCAGGAAATGCACAACAGTTGGGGGGAGGGGCAACCAAAGTGTTGGCACTTCGTAGCCTCTTGGCCAGACCAGTCAGGATCCCCTGTAGGAGGCTCCAAGATCTACCAGTAGGTCCCGATCTACTGGTTGGTGACCACTCTTATAACACAAAACTTAGATTACAATTTTAGCAACATTTGCAAATATCCAGGTTTGTCTCTTGTGTTGTGTGTTTCTGGGGGAAACATGAGGTTGTAATTAAGATTTTGAATTATAATGAGGGAAATTAATGTATTGCATGTGACCTTACTTCACTGCTAATGAAATAACAGCTGCCTGCTGAAGCACTGTGTAGCTTCAATCCTATTTCAAGTTATCAAGAATGGTGACCCTTTTGAATAAGGGAAAATTATGAATAAAATAAGACAAGCAAATTTCATAATTGTTTTTTCCTGTTTACAGTCTAATGTCTATAAATGTATATTCAAAGGTAGCTGCCAAAGACATAACTAAATGGGAAGTCTGAAGGAAAATAAATCAGTTATTCATTAGTGAGACTTTATATGTGTATATATATCCCAAGGGCTATAAAGCCTTCATGCATAAAGCAGCCACAAAAAGGGTTTAGAAAGAAATTTAATCTACAAAGAAGTTACTCTCTCATCCTCACTATATGAGATTTTTCTGTTCCTATGAAGTATCTTTTACTGATTATTTTTCAAAAGAGGAAACTAACGAAATGGGCCTCAAGTTTGACTCAGTATGACAATTCCTAGGTATTTCCTTTGCAGAATGTTATATAGATCGAGTTGAACCTCTCTGATCCAGAGACTGGGAGTCTGGTGGCACAGGGACTGGCATCTACAAGTTCAGCTGGGGCCGGGAAAGAAGCTTGGCCAGCAGCCATAGGTGGGGGCAGTGGCTGGAGCCCAGCTTTGGCCAGGATCACAGCCGGTGGGCTGGGAGCTCAGACAGGCTGCCAGGCTGGTGGCAGGTGGGCCAGAAGCCAGGAGCCCTGTGGCTGTTGTTGATTGTGGGGTCAGTGGCTGAGAGGGGAACCGGGGAGCTGGGGCTGGCAGCCAGATGGGGAGCCCAGCCAGGAGGCTGGCAGCCTTCTGGAAGGGGTTAGCATTGACCTCCCTTGGTCTTGCAAACTCCTCTGTTCAGTCAGGTGCCAAGGTATTGGCCCAAAGAGATCCAACTGCATCATGAAGTTAATCCTTAGTTACTTTAATAGTTGTGTTATTGATTAATGTCTGTTTTTCTTGATTTTGTTTGGCTGATGACATAGGACATGAAACATTCAATATGATAAACTGTAATGAATTGTATTGTGTACTGTGGAACAGCTGTTGGGTTGGTGACAGGTTCAGAATAAAAGGTCCAATACACATGCCTGCTGTTACTATGTCTGCTAGAAGCACAGATCCCTTCATCTTCTTTTCCTAGAAAAATAAATTATAGTTCTCAGTTGTCTTTAGTTCTACTGCAGCATTTTCTTAGTGAAACCTTGTGATTGATCATTTTATCCCCTCTTCAGCTCATAGGGTCACAATCCACATCACCCTAATTATTCAAAAGGACCCAATGATAGTCTAAATAATTCATACAGAAGGGGAGCCCACACTTCTCAGGGAGGTTGTGTCTTGTTTGGGGAAAAAAGGAAAAAGAAAATTTAAAAAGAGGAAAAGGAAGAATTACTGAAGTAAAGCAAAGAATTTTAGAAGTCGAGTGTCTTTTGCTGATGGTGCTTCAGAAATAAGAACAGATATACAGATTCCAGACATGGCAGATGAAAAACGAGTCAAGACTCATGTGTTGTGGAATACAAGCTTTAAGTCAGCATAAAAAATAGCTGATGAACTTTGAAAGAGTTCATCCCATTAACTGACAGTACCTTTTTTTCAGTATATTTATCTGAAACAAGTTATAATAGATCCAAGTACTGATGGCAGGCTGACAGGAAAAAGCAAAAGTGACAGAAATTCAAGTGTCATCCACACAAAAGGAATTCAAAAAGAGTGGGTGCGTGGGGCGATGTGGGTGGTCAAAAATGAGAAGAAAATGGCGAATGATCAAACTGTCCTGGACATGCTCAGTCAGTTTCTTCTGCCTTCACTAATCAGATTACTTGAGTAGTAAGCACCTTACTACAGGAGTCCCATTGTACTACTCAGGGTAGTTGTATTAGCATCTGATCCTATATTTAATGTGAAATTCACAAATATAATTAACTAACAGCAATATTTTCATATGAACATTAACCAATATTAGATATATTCATATTTAAAATTAGAGGGAATGTCCATACAATCCATTTCTGTCATAGATATTCTAATATATTCATGCTTGTTTATAAGGACGCAACCCTAATCAATACTTTAATACTGATTTAAAAGAAAAAAAGATGTTAAAATAATTCAATGTTGCCACAAGCACATCAGGTGCATTAGTGTTTCTGGTTTTTACTGGATACATACAATGTCTTTTTAAAATGTATAGAGTGTTCCTCTCCCCTCAAAATAATCAAGGGAGATTGGTTCCGGTATGCCTCGTGAAATGAGGTTTACCAGGGCGGTCGACAAAGGCTTCCCTTGTCAACCGCGGCATGTCCAGACTACCGTGCTGTGCCACCAAACAGCTGATTGGCACAGCACGGTGGCCATTTTGATGTAAATGAAGCGGCGATTATTTAAATCGCCGCTTCATTTCCCTATGTCTAGTAAACTCATCTACATGGCTCCGTTGATGGAGCCATGTAGTCTAGACATACCCTGTGTTACAAGTGCCTGAAAATGGGAGAAAGTGCTTTAAGACAGCAGTAATATCAGCATTGCAGTCATTTGCAAGTGTGAGACTAAACAGCCAAGTAAAACTGAAATGGACCATTTAAAATTATCTTATTTCTTATTAAAGCTAATTTAAAAATTAAAAAATGAACGACAATTTGCAATTATTTAAGGCATATTTTAGCTTATTTATGGAATTAATAAGTATACAACTATACCACTTTCTAACAGATGGTTTTGGACATCTATCTTGTTTTAAATCCAACTAAACTACACTTCTCATTCTCTCTAGTTGGCAAAAGTACCAATTGTGGAATAATTTCTGTGCTTCTGGAAAACCAGTTTGATTTACTGATCCTTCTAATCCTTTTCTGGTGCATATTTAGACTCCAATCTGTCAAGTCTCTAAATGAGCGCTTATTTTTTTCCCATTAGAAAGTAAGAATCTAATTGCCATTTTTATGCCCTGTTCTATAATAGCTCTCATTTGATAATAGACAAATCAATCAAATATCTTTTCTTCATGTCCCTGCAGCAATAGAACTTTATTATTTTTTACTCCATTGACACTGAGAAGCCTGAATCAATATTGACAAAATGTCATCTCTTTTTGAAAAATTTAGCTATGATGGATCTCAACACTTAACCATTTCAACTCTACAATAGAGAACCCCGGAATCAACCTGCTTTCAGATACGTGAGCTCCCATTATAACTCACATCCTGGAAAGACAGTGACAGCGCTTGCCCATTCATTAGTCCAATAATCAATTTCACTGCCCATTCCAATATATTTAACAGATTAGTAATTTAGATATTCATCATATCTGGGTCCTCCATTACCTCTAAAGTAGGTCACTATCATTTCACTTTCAGTCAATACCTATGTATGAAATGTGTGGGAAATGACAATGTGTCTATAGCTGGAATTTCCAAATTAAATTGTTTCTCAAATCCCTTTCAATTGGTTTTCTCTTCTACCCAAGGTGTTGTTCAGAACCTGTGTTATGCATCTATTTCCAGCAACATAAGAAAAGAGTAGAGAATGAAATAACTCTGGTATTATCAGCAATACGTAGGTTCACCAGCACATCAGCCTTTTCCAAGCATGTCACCATCTTTCACCATGCTTTCAATCTAGTTTGCAGGATCTCAGATTGAATGCCAGGAATAATGTTACTAGTCACCCAGAACACAGGCAGATTCCAAAGAGACACTGCGAGACTATCACATTGACACAAGGACAATACCCCCCACCTTTCCTCCCAAGAATAATTAAAAAGTCATTGACACAACCTTTGGCAAACCCCAGCAATCCAATTTTCTTCTTAGTACAGTAGACTTCCGATAATCTGGCACCTTTGGGACCCAGGGAGTGCTGGATTATCGGGTATGCCGAAGTATCAGGAGGTACTCTGGCGGGGGACTGTGATTGGTCTGCCGGGACCCGCACTGTGACCGGGGGGGGGGGGAGGACGGGGAATAAGTGGGGAATGGCGCAGCGAGCAGCAAACCCTCTGCCGTTTTGCAAAGAAGCAGGGGAAGCCCCGCGCAGCCGCTGGCGACAGGCCAGCTGGGGTTGCAAGCGGCAGCAGCGGACTTGGGGAAGTGGCGGAGCAGAGCAGCTGGGGTGCCATCGGGTTGGTCCCGTAGCGCCGCTTGGGTGAGGGGCGGCACTGCGGGACCAACCCGGCAGTACCCCAGCTGCTCTGCCCCGCTGCTTTCCCAAGTCCACCGCTGCTTGTAGGCAGGCGGCGGTGGACTTGGGGAAGTGGCGGAGCAGAGCAGCTGGGGTGCTGCCAGGCTGGTCCCGCAGCACTGCCCCTCGCCTTTCCCCCTCTCCTCCGCTGCCACTTGCAGCCCCAGCTCGCCTGTAGAAGGCAGCTGTGCAGGGCTTCACCTGCCACCCTGCAAAACGGTGGAGGGTTTGCCCCTCGCCGTGTCGTTCCCTGCCAACCCCTCCCCGCCCAGCCGAATGTAGTGTGGGTCCGGCAGACCCGTCACAGGGGTATAATCCCCTTCCCCTTTCCTCCCCTTCCCTGTCCCGGCCCGTGAGCGCACATGGGGGTCACAGGAGCTCCAATTGTCCAGCTGGCTGGAGCACTTCCAGGTTCCAGTTGGTGCTGGACTATCAGGAGTGCCAGACCACTGGAAGCCAGACAATTGGAGTTTTACTGTACCTGTAAAAGATTTTCTTAATTTAATATGAATTCCATTGCTTCTAAGAGGTGAAGCTCTGCCTTTACATGGTATCCCAGCAGATTTTCCTTCTGTACCAAATCAGTAAAATGTCTAAATAATTTTATTGGCAAGATCAAGGCGAATGCCTTCATTATCACAGTAAACACTCGTGATGCAATTGGCTGCCAATGCTATCTTCCACTAGAATATCTTTTCTTTTCGGGTACTCTTCAGAGTTTTTTTTGAACTTCTGACACACGGATAAGCTTAAACACTTTCAAGATCCAGTTTACACATGCAATCTCCCAGCTATATGCTCACTTTTAAAACCTTTTGGCTATCTGTTTGGAAAGCCTTTACTCTTTCTACTATGTCTAAACCTATATATACTTTACATGTCAGGAAATTTCCCCTTTCAGCGCATCTCTCTCATGAAAAGTTACCAGAGTCTCTACTTTCTTTATTGGAATTTGTGTAATAAAATTTAAACCTTTTTTATATCCCAGTGCAGTGCCCATTCTCATAGGCCTAATATATTCTATATTATATATTAGAAGTTTACCTGGTGTTGCTCAGACTTTCAGTTAATTTTTCTTTGTCTTCATTTAAATCATTGTTCTGGTTTGAGGCTGAAGATGAGAATTTCAGTAGGCGGGCTACCCGGGGGAGAGAGGACAATCCCAGCCCTCTCTCACTGCAGCAGGCAGGGACAGGGTGAGAAGTGCCTCTTCATGGCTGTTGTGGCTGCAGCTGACACAACCAGGGGATGGATGCACGTCCCTTGGCTGGGGGACAGACAGACACACAAACAAACACTCTCAAATATATGGTAGATAGCTGTCTCTTTCTCCACCTCTGCCCATTGCTATCCCAATGGGGTTATAATTACAGTGACTATATTTTCTGAACCACAAATAGGGACACATTAGCCATGCCCCATGACACTGCTTGCCACGACCCTGACCCCTTAGGCCCCATACACTTGCCACAGGATATCCCACCCATGAGAGTAGTATTTCCGGGATCAAGATGGACACATGACCAGAAGTAAAGGATGTTATGTGACCCCCTCTAAGAACTCCCACTGTCCTCTCCCAATGGGGATGGGTTTGAGCACTATAGGAGCCCACCATGAAACTATACTGCAATTGCATTAACCCAGGCCCCAAACCTAGGGTCCCATGACACTGCAGCACTAGGGGTCCAACCTCAATTCAAGATGAGGTCCAGGATCCGAGACCTATTACTTTGCAAGGTAGATGCAGCCCCATTTGACCCAGGGCCTGGAAATCATCCAGAACTATCCCACAATTTCATGGGACAACTTCCTTAGTCCTCTTAATGGATGATGCTTACCAGTTCCAATTCATTGGTAATCAGAGGGGGCTAGAGCAGCTCCCCACCTCCTGCAGGCAGGGGGCTACTCCAGCCCCACTGCACACAGAGGTTGTTCTTGTCCGGAGCAGTCCCTGTCTCTTGGGAATCTGGTGACCACACAGGTAGTGACTACACCAGTGTCCAGAGCAGCCTATCTCCATGGGGATTCCAGCTTGCTGTGGACCGGAGCTGCTCCAGAGGGGGTTGGGAGCTGCCAGCAGCCCCAGTGTGACCTAACATTAACCGGTTAACTGATGAATGGGAATTTACATCCTTAATGAGATGTACTGCAACTGCATTTTTTTAAGTTACTGCAAAACTATCAAGTGTCCTGCATTTCCACAAGCCATAATTACAATACTGAACTAACCATGACAATTACAGGGTGGAGGAGACCATATCACTAACCCTCACCACCACTGCTTGAAAAGTACTTTTCCCATGGAGATAAATAGGGGCTGGGATATATGTAAAGATACTGAGAAATGTGTGTGTCAATATTATGTAAATAATACTTAACAATAATTGCCAAATGAGACCACTTCTCAACCTCCTTACAAAGGTCCTGATCCAATTTAAATTTTGAGCTAGGAGTGGGCCCAAAGCAATCTGTTGATATTACCCAAGAAGATCCAGTTAACATTTAGTCACCCTTCAAAAATATAAGGGATCAATCAGTAAAAGCCCCACTGCCTGACAGAGGTGATCTTTGAAGAAAATTGGAGAGACTTTGAATTTACTTCTCCTGACAACAGCACTTTTTTTCACTGGGCATGGGGCCTTTAGCACAGGTTTCACTTTGTGTGTCAGAATAACTCAGAAATGTGTTGTCATAGCTAACTCAATTCAGGTCTAGACAATGTGAAGCCCAAAGACAGAAGAACAAATCCCTTGAAACTGGAAGTCAAAACATCTCACCTGTTCAGAGCTCACAAAGGGCTTGTTCATTCAGACACACAAATCATGACATCCCTCTCTGTAGCGAGACAATACATCCTGCTTCTCTGTGAACACACCAAGTGTTTTCACGTGACATCTTAACGTGCTGTTTAAATCATCAACTGCTTGGATGAGGAACGCTCACAGAGTCTGTCCATCATCCACACTGAAGTGACACAATTATTTCACCGCCATGGTAACAGACGCAATCTCTCTGGGCTCTTGTGGAGCAGTAGGGAACCTGCAGTGGTCTCTTGGGGGAGAGGCGGGGGGTGCCTCTATTTCAGTGCTTCTCAAACTTTTGGGCCTGTGGACCACCGGGCTCCATGTAAACCTTTCCACAGACCACCAGTTGCTAATAGAAACTCACCGTTAATCACATAATTATGCCCAAGCCATTTTGCTAGTGGTGCAGCTAGGGTTAACAGTTTAATTTAAATTATTAAACAGATTAAGCATTTTAACTTTCTCATGTTAGCTTATCACATTTCATTTTAAATAAAGTAAAATATTAATTTATGTCCAACACAAATGTTTCAGTGTTTTCTTTATTTATGGCAGGGATAGGCAACCTTTTCTGGGTTGGGGGCCACTGACCTACAGAAAAATCAGTTGGGGACCACACAAGCTAGAAACAAAAAAACTTCTCTCAAAACCCCTTACCCTCACTGAGGTGGCCCCCAACTCAGACATCTAACTCCTCTGGCACTCCACGGAGTGAGGGGAAGGGACAGGGAGGACTGAGGTTGAGGTCTTTCCATAGGCCAGATTTGCTTTTCTGGTGAATTTTATGGACCCCCTTAGGTTCTGAGGTGGGGACAAAAATGAGGGGTTCAGTGTGTGGGACATGGCTGTCATGGGAGAGTGGGATAGAGATGGGGTGCAGGATCTGGGAGGGAGGCAGGGTGCAGGAACAGGGTCGGGGTAGGGTGTCTGGCCAAGAGGGAGGGTGCAGCAGTGGACTGGTAGTGGAGTGTCTGGCCAAGAGGGAGGGTACAGGAGGGGACTTAGGGTAGGGGTTGGACCTCCCTGGTCCAGCACCCTCGAGATCTGACTGGTCCCAGATGAGGGATTTTTCAAGAGCAGGGGATGTTATTTCAGGTCCCCTGCTGCTGAACACCCCTCCCCCCACTGGGCTTCCTGGCACCCCCCACCCTCCACAGCTCAGCTGAGCCCAGCACCAGTTCCTTGCTCCTGTTTGTCAGCCGGTGGTCAGGGCAGTGAGTGGTGTGTGTGTATTATACACCCGAGACTTCAGCTGCTAGGACTGGGGTCCTTTAGCAGCGGGCAACCTGGAGGAGGTTGACGGGCGCCCCAAGAAGTTTACAGAGAGAGCTTATTACACCTCAGATTGTGACTGCTAGGATACACGATCCCTTCACAGCGGGCAGCCTGGGGAGGCTGAGAGATGCCCCAGCGGATCTGTCCCCTGGAAGTGACATGATCCAACGCTCAAGCTCTCCCTATATCTGTCCCTTATGACCGGCTGGAGTTCTTTTTAAAATTGTGCTTGGTTCTGTTACAGCAACTGAAGGAGTCAGGTCACAGCTTAAACAGTTACTATTTTATTGTTACAGGGTAAACGTAGCTGTTAAATGCTACTACTGTGTTACAGATAACACAGCCACTACAAAGGACAGGACAGAAATTACACTAATAAGTCACTTACAGGTACCACGAAACCCTTTTGGTCCTCTGAGCTCTTATTAAATGCATGCAAAATAGACACCTAGCAGGTATATATTCTCACCCCTGCATTCCAGACTTGGTGTGGCCAGCGTCTTTCTCTCAATCCCTCGGGAAGAAGTAGGGCGAGGTGGGGCGTCCCACAGACCTCGGGAGACAACCAATACCTGCCAGCAGGTGTAGATGATTGGAGCTCAAATGGGGTGGGCTACTAAACCCCTCTTTATACCCTTTGGGTCATGTAGGCTTCTTCCTGGTCTCAACTGGCCAATTAGGAAAAATGGCTTTGAATGCCAAGTTTCCCATGAAGGGTGCAAAGTATAATTCACACCTGGGAAAATGCAGACAATGGGCACCTCTGGTATGTGATGGGCGAAGATTCCTCTCCTGGGACAGTGCAGGCATGTCAATTACTGGTACTAGCCATCAGGGCGACAGGAGGCCCCCGGGTCATCAGCTAGCCCATTTACTGTCTGGTTTCTGTTTATTAGAGTCAGGGACAGGCAGCACACCTGCGTTCCCAGGGCATCAAAGGCTGACTGCCTTTCTCTTGCTCTCTGGGGCGGGGACAAGATGGGGTTCATGCCTGGCTACACTGTTCCCATCCCTGCAGCCCAGTGGCTCCCTGTGCTACCCTCCATAGCCCAGATGAGCTGCCCATTTGTTCCCTGCACCTCCCTCTGCCCCCTACAGCACAGCTGAGCTCCATGCCAGTTCCCTGTGTCCCTCCCCCACAAGCTGAGCTCTGTGCCCTGGTTCCTAGCACCTCTGTCCCTCCCCCACAGTCCAGCTGAGCCCCATGCCTGGGTTCCCAGTGCCTACCCACTCACAAATCACTTGCTTTCCCGTGCTCCCAACAGGCACTGCCTCTGGCTGCTCCTATTGAACAGGAAGTGTCAATGACTCCTATTCCCCCAGTGAGGGAGGGGAAGGGGAAACAGTCACTCACAGCTATGTTTGGAGTCTCAGGACATTTCAGTACTTCATGGGGACATCGAGACAGAAGATTAAAAAGCTGGACTGTCCTGGATGTTCCAGGATGGATGGTCAGTGTAGTTATAATTGTCCCACTTCCCATCTCAGGACCTTTGCTACCTCCCTGTGATCATTATACAATATAACTGTTCCTGCTTTCCATCCCATATCTACTGGCTTTTCCCATGTGGTCATGATAAAGCAGAGCCCTCCTGTTCCATTTTATGAGAAGCAATCCCATTCCAGGCATGTCCCATTTTCCTGGTGCAACCAAACTCTTATCTTGCTTTAAGTTAGGATAATAGGAAGCTGAATACCAAATTTGGTGATCCTAGCTCTTACCATTTAGGAGGAGTTCTTGAACGGACAGACAGACAAACTTTTTCAAAGATATAGTATATTTCAAGATACATAGTTTCTATAGAAGAAGCCACCCAGGTACATCAGTGTAATCTTTATTAATACAGGTAGTTAAACTAATAATCTGATGAGTAGACCTCATCAAGACCAAAGGAACAACATTTTGCAAAAATGCAATGAATTTTCCCCTGTATTCTTAATTTTTTAAACTCAAATATCAACATTTTGAAATTCAAAAACATGTGACTAATTTTAGTGAGAATCTTATATTAAGACTGTAATCTAATCTTTACGAAGTCTGGAAGGAAAGACTGCCTTGGTTCTGGAATATATGAGAAAGACTATTCTGTTGCAATGTAGCCTTGCTGATAGACTGGAGTAAAAAGTTTTCTTTATTGCTAATGACTTTTTTCCATTTTTCTCTCTTATTCATGAGCTTGTGTAATCTTTGCAATGGTCACCCTATTCTTTATTTTCATCTAGAGCCATTCCAGGATATCGTCTGATACAAGTTTGATTAAGTCTTAAGTTATAGGAATCACCTATGACAATACGAAGTGAATCAACTCCAATGTATTCAACGTGCACCAATGGGAGCCCCCGATGTATTTTGGTTTGCTCCAGCAGCACATATTTTGTTGCTGCATTTGCAAAAGCTACAAAAATGTCATCCAGCTGCATCAATGATTAGAGGAATTTGATGGGCCATTTAAAGGTAAAAAAAGCAGTGGCAAGAGACAGGGCAATAGGTAGATCCTCTAACTGAGAGTCTCTTCCACTCATTGGCCAGCTGCAGGAGTGGGATGATGATGGGATTTGGTGATCACTGGTCAGAAATTTAGCCCAGCACAGAGGCAACGTGAAGCCTCTTTCAGCATCCCACTCTACCTACCTCAACTATGGATAGGAACCTGACATGGTAGGTGCTGTGAATCTAGCCAAATGCCTGTTTAGCAGAGTCAGGAAGGATTTTTTTTCTCCCAGGTGCCAAGTGGCAGAGGACCAGGGAGTTTTTTGTCTCTCTCACAGCACCTTCAAATCTCAGTGGGTTGAGTCAGAAGGCACTTAGTACCTAACTGGTACTGGGGTAGAGTAATTTATTCACTGCAAATTGCTGTTGGCTTCCAATGCAGTTAAGAGAATAGCCTGAGCACTCTATATCACAAAAAAAAGATGGGAGTGACAGGTGTTACAATATTAGGGGTGTCCAAATAGTTCGTTAGCCAGTCATAACAACGCAAACCTCATCTTGCCTTGTATGTTATTGTAACATTGTAATTTGACTTTCATGAGCTGCTACCAACATTTTTCAATCTCTTCTTTTTTTTCTGGGATTCATCCTCTCCTGAGGGTCAACACTGCCATTTCCCCAGGTAATCCAGTCCTATCTTAGTATTCAAGAGACTCCATCACAGCCCTGATAGAGCACAAACTGCCTTTGGAATCCAGTTCTCCAGAGCAATTCTTTAGTGGTCAGTATTGCCTATTTGGAAGAGTAGTAACTTTTCAAGAACCCTCCTGGGAAACCAGGGTTCTTTCTAGATCTTTGGTACTACAATTTTAAGCATAAAACTAATCTACTTCCTTGAGGCCTTTTCCTATAATAAATGCTATGAAGCCAACTTTCTCTCTAGTGACTAGCACTCAGTTCATTGGAATTGTTGGTGGAAGTCGGGGGGAAGGGAGGAGCTAGCAACTATATAAATTGGTCTCTTGGCTGTTATTGATCTCCATAAAACATGCCAAGATACATTCTTTGTTGGCTTGATTTTATACATAGCTGGCCAGCTTTCCCTGCTGCTTTTTTTTCCAGATTTACAGTCAATGAGCAACTATGAAGTTACTGATACAATGTCACATGCCCAAGGTTAGCTATCTAACACCTTATCAGTGAGAGACAGCTCCATTTTCTTTTGGTCCCCAAGAAATCTCAAAGATACACGAAAGAAAGTGGGGCTCCTTCAGCATGGAGAGACTATTAAAGGAATGACTGTAAATCCTATGCTATGCAATGTGCATTTGTTGTCATATGACAACAAATATTATAGCTTGTAAAGAAAGAATATGAAGAAGGCACAAGTCTCACATGCAGAATGGTGTTTAGAAGGTTCTCATCAATGTTCTGAAGTCACAATTTTGATTATTAACCATCTGCAAACCACAAATGATTAATGAGGATTCAGAGTTCTTTCAGCATGATAATTATATTCCTTGTACATTATAAACCATGACAGCATTCCTGTTTTTAATTTAATTATGATTAAAACAAACAGGTGAAATCATATTATATAAGTTACAAAATAATATTGGGGAGAGGGTGAGAACAGAGTACAATTTCTTTGTAAAAAAATAAATACGGTGGTACAGATTTCATAAAACTACTTTTTTAGACAATAGCTATCCACCATTTCTATTAAAAAAAATGTAGACAATCCACTGACCTGGTTCTCTAAGTTGCTGTCCTGTATTGATGTTACAGCCCATCCCTTTCCTTTATTCTCTTAACTATTTCTCTCCTTTATTCTCTTAACCATTTATTCCTGTCTCTCTCATTCTTCCCTTCATTTTTGAAGACTTCAGTGTCCATGGCCCTATCTAAAATAGGAAAATAAAGTATATTTTTAAAGCATGATAGGCAATGTGCAAGTTATTAAACACTGCTTAGCACCTAATGTAAACAAAGACAATGGTGTTTAAAACCCGAGATTAACAAAAAACAGCTAACATCATTTTAAAACACAAATATTTTCAACGCCTACTAGCAACTATTATCATTTTGCTAAGACACAATACTCCTCTCTTTTACATAAGGCCCATAAACATTTTGAAAGAAAAATTGCTGATAAATACAACCTTGACAGCTATGGTCTTAATGAAGTCATGTTATCTTATGTTAAAATTTTAAGCAGGGTACCTGATTCCTGTCATGAGATCATTCTACTTCTTACATAGGTTTGATTGGCCCATGAACTAAGTTGCCAGTTTTGCTTAAATAGTTAATTTTGTAACAAAATGGCATTCTAGAGAGGGAAAGATAGTCTTGTGAGTAAATAACCAGACTTGAATTCTGTGCTTCTACCGAACTTATTTAGCAAATCACCCAAGGTTATTCAAAATGTCAGTTCCTGAATACCACATCTCTAAGGCTACAGTGGCACAATTGCAGTGCCGCTCCTTCTCTTCTGAAGTACTTCAATGTAGACAATTAGAACAGGGATTGGATGCATTCTCCTATGATTGTATCTAACCCACCTCCCCAGCAATTAGAAAGAATTCTTCCATTGACCTAACACTGTCTATAACTGGGAGTTAGGTGGGCTTACCTACGTCTCTTAGGGGTGTACGTTTTTCACACCATTGACAGACATAGATGTGCTGATGTGACATCAGTGTAGACCAGACATCAATTGAAGATAATACTTCCTTTCTATAGCCCTTTGTTGGCTTGTCTATTCACACTGCAAGCATTTTGGAGACTGGTACTGTCTTACTCCCTGTACTTCTGTGAAAAACAACAAATACAATGGGGCCCTTTGATCTTGGTTGAATCCTCTCATGACAATAATAAAATAGTATCAAATATTTATTTTAACAAATTATCCCCTTTGGAGTTAAAGCTGATGATGCAAATGCTACCTAAAATGTGTTATAACTAGCACAAATGTTCTTCCTGAAAGGTCATCACAAAAGGAAGCTATAAAAATACACTACCAACCAGGCAATTCACAAGTAATTCACAATTACTTTCAACAATAAACAAGCCCATAATGTACCATAAAGCTTTGAGAAGACAATAAAAAGAAGATCTCACTAAATAGGGATATAAACAGAGAGTACATAAAAAAAGATATCACAATTAACAGATTTTGATACCGCTATGCTTGTGCAGCAGTAAGCATGGAGTGTTTCATAAATGGAGAAAGTAGAATGAGTTAAGCACTTTTGAAGCAGCAAACTCATTTAGTTATTTTATGAGGTATGGACACTTATTGTAAATCATTCCTATAGTTGTATGCAGGCAATATAAGTTGCCTCAATAAGCTGGGACTGATTTAAAATATAGTTCTTTAATAGTACTGGAGGAATTTAAAGCACCTTATAACTAGATGTGGACTGAACCATTTAAAGAATTAATGGTATTTCTGAACCTAGTATTTGAAGGTGCATGGGCACTTCATATAAGTATGTAAAAGCGGGAGAGTAACTATTAGGGTATTAGACTCTTTCACTTTCCCATACCCATGGTGCCAAGTCACAGGCAAAGTTATTTCACAAGAATGTCAGCAGAAAACAAGAACTTTTCTCTGATATTGCTTGTAATTTACCACATCTCTTTCTGTAATTTACAATTTAGCATGTTTCCTCTCTTAAAAAACAATACAGTAGGGTTTTGTACAGATTTTGTAGTAATACTAAAGTAAGATATGGATTTTTTTATATTAATGTCTATTACTATTGTGATTACTTATCATTGCAGAGTCCTCAAAAAGAGAGCTTATAAGCAGCACATATCTTAGCAGCCTTCTCCTTCCATAAACCAAGGTGTTTCAAGAGGATTGGTCAGTTTTTTAATTAAATTCTAAATCAAGTGACAGAGAACGAGAAGACCAATATATCCAATGCTATACCTACTGAAATCAATGACACCTGACAAACTCTTTTCAGAATCTTTGACATGCTCAAAAATTGTGCACTAAAACTAACCGAATTCTTCTCCACTCTAGCAATGCTTAATTTATTTTTGGTATTTAAATGCAAGGCTTCCAAAGACATGAAGGAATTACAATTCACAAACACACATTTCAAAGAAAGCAATATGTCGTCTGTTTGAGATATCAGATACAAAAGGAGCCAGCAGACACCAAGGACAAGCTGTACCTCTAACTTTATTATACAGAAAATAGTAAAAAGAAACAGACTCTCATATATTTATTCCACTAAAAGGGGTAGTTAGCACAGACAGTATAGGAACACCTACCCGAAAAGAATGCACAAGGTATTTAACCACAAATGGTCTGGTAGAACTTTATAGACTAACAAAACATGTAGATGGTATCATGAGCTTTTGTGGGCACAGCCCATTTCTTCAGATGACTGGAGTTATGATAGGGGATTTGAAAACTCGAAATAAATAGGAGAAGGGAAAGGAGGGGGGAGAGAATGATGCCCTGATGCTCCCCCCCCCCTTCCCTTCTCCTATTTATTTCGAGTTTTCAAATCCCCTACTCATAACTCTGGTCATCTGAAGAAGAGGGCTGTGCCCACGGAAGCTCATGATACCATCTACATGTTTTGTTAGTCTATAAAGTGCTACCAGACCATTTGTTGTTTTTTTCTGTAACAGACTAACTCGGCTACCCCCTGAAGGTATTTAACATTAAGGATATAGATATACAAGTACTTATTTCTATAAATAATGCACAGTTCAACTGTAAGCAGCCTTATAATTGTCGGATAGGAGGCCTCATTCTTTCCTCACATGTAAAGGTGCCCACAATGCATCTGCCGGTATGAATGGTTCAGCTTCTAGTTGCTGTGAGCAAGGTATGTGGGGATACCTTGCCCAGTCCCTCCTGCTGATTATCCTTCCTGCACATATATTCATACTTGACTTGGTCGTTCTAATAATATCTACAATTGATTACATATTGTGTATGATACCTAAAATGCCTTTATTTGGGGTACACCATACTACTCAAGATGTTGCAAAACTATGTGCATAGTTAACAGTTCTATAGCTTCATCTGCTTTTTGCTTACCAGAAATAAAATGTACCAGTTTACTTCTGGTTCTTTTGGCATAGTCATGCTCTACTATTCTGAATATGCATGACTGTGCGAAAACATTCCTGCCTCAAAGCCCCCAGACTTGCCTTTGTGCCTACTTGCACCAAGCTCATAACAGGCCTGGGGTTTGTTTTGTTAGAGATCTGTACTTGATTCCAAGACAGACATCCATACCTCGGTCAAGACACGGCTGTGCAGGCTCCTCCTCCGCCCCCCACAATACTTCAGAATAAATACACACAGTAATTTAGTTAATCAGACAAATGCCTATCTTTAGCTACTTATCCATTCATTAGAATAAATCAGAAACTCCAAACATTTAGTGGGAAGGTCTTCCATTCAGAAAATAACTTTCATACATGCTTAAATCCTAGGTTTAGCTTTATTGATTTACGATCTAAAACCCAGCTTTTCTCTGCATGTGGTAAGGGGCATAATGAAGTAACATGCAATTAAATTTAGGAGCTCATAGAACTGAGGGTCTGGAAGTGATCTCAACAGCTCATATAGTACATTCACTCTCCCTTTTCATATGCTGAGGCAAATATATTTATCCCTTAGACCAGAGGTTTTCACACTCTGGGTTGCAGCTTATAAGGGCAATCGACTAACTGGCCATGAGATGTTTTGTTTACCTGTGCCTCCATAGGTACAGGTGATGATAGCACCTGTAGTTTTCCTCTAATATCTAACCTAAAACTCCCTTGCTGCAAATTAGGTCGGTTATACTACAGACATTCAAACTTAGTATTAACTATGTTCTTTCAAGGTAGCCTATGAACAAAACACAAGGGGAAGTAACACAAATAAATGGAGTTAGCAAGAGATAAATGGGAATTACTCCCCATCAGGGTGTAACAGTGTCTGGCCATCTCTTCCCGCAGGGAGTGGCCTTCTGGAAGAGGTAGCATGGGAAGCTCCTGCCTTCAGTCAGTCATCTCCTCAGAAACTGAGGGCTGAAGGTCTGTTCTGTCCCCTAGTCTACCAACAAGGGAGGTGTTCTACCCCCCTTTTAAACTCATCCTTCCATCTGTTCATGTGTGTGATGTGTACAAATATGAGGGGATAGAGCTAACTGAGCTAGAACAAACCATTGTTGCTCAGTATCGGATTTGCATACTCCACCAGAGTGCACTGTAAGAACCTATATAGAACAGAAACAGCTATGCTATACAAAGCCATTTTTCTAACTCTCTGTATTATACAGGATATGGATGAAAGTTAACCAAGTCTCCAATAATGTGTCGTATCTAATAACAGTAATTTCAACACATCTGCAGCAGAAAGCATGATTAATACCTACCCTGATTTTGTTCAGTTAACTAATAAATGTTATTTGTATTATATTTCATGAAGCTTTTATGAGATTTTAATGTATTTATTACTGAATGCAGAAAAGGTGGCCATTTTGTGAAAGGTTATGTGCTTTTCAAAGAAAGTGGGTGTGCTGTTTGCATAGCCAAACTTAATATTAAAAATAGTGCACTACAATGATAAAATAATAATTAAAAAGTATTTAGGCAAGACTATTGTGTTAAAAATCTTCTTTTTACAGCTGCAGTGTTGTTTTATTAGTTTAAGAGGAATATCTTCCTCCTTCTTGAAATACTATTTTGTTATTTCTTAAAAAGTTTAAAAATCCCAAAGTGCATCACATGCTTCCTGTCGGCCAATTCAATTGGTTAATCTTTTTTTAAAATGCTTGCTGCAAAATTTTTCCAAACCATTGAGACCAGTTAAACACCCCATAGAAAAATTCAGAAGAGAAAGAACCATGGTGATTTCATAATAATCAAACTCTTTTTTCACAATAATTTAAATCAGAATTTATTTCAGTGGAGATACATACTGGCATCAAATTGATGTGATTAGGGAATTGGGCTAGAATAGAGCCATTACATCCTCTGTAGTAGATTCCATTATATCCAGGGTTTATATAGTTTGGTTCAATGATTCTCAGAAGCTCTAGTGTAGATATTATTCCAGCATCCCTGAGTGGGTGAGGCCACATGGTCCAAGGAATTGTGAAACACAGGTTTAAACCTAGCAGATCTCCATGGCAGAACAGAGGAAGTTATTATCCCTTTGCCTGGCCTTAGGGAATCTCTTTTCCCCGGCAGTAGGTCTCCAGTGCAGACTTGCTGCCAGTGACTTCCATGTCATATCTCCTTTCCCTATTGGGGATGACTGTTCTACTTATATTAACCTTTGTGGTGATTGCTACAGTTTTGTTCTATATAGCATTTTGTTCTGTATAGTGTTTTCCCATGGGACGTATGCCGACTATTCCCCTGGTCCAAACTATCTAGTCTCCCCAGACAAATTTTTGAACAGTTGTAGAACCCCTCAATAGCATTAGGTGCTAGTGTGAAATAAGTTGTCTGCTCCTGAACCAGTCAAGTCTACACAATGCCTCCCTAACATGCATCTCTGCCAGAGGACTGGCTATTGTTAATCATGTCATTGAAAATGCTATCACCCATCTGTTCCATTAAAACCTTAGAGAAAAAAGGTTCCCAACAGATCATTCAATAAAGCTTGTGTCTAATTTGTGCTGTTTATTCAGACTCCTAAGCGTAAGTGTAAGTGTAAGATTATGAGGTGCAATCCTGACCACTGTGTGGCTGTGTCTCTGCCTGCTACTACAATCTTGGATGCCTCCCTGTGCTCTGCTGAGTGTCTCTGTATGTCTGTAGCCAGCAACTCTGACCCAAGCATCCTGTCAGCAACACTCTAGTTGCTCTGGCTTCCACCAGCCCTAGTTACCATTGACCAGGTGACCCCAGCATATATGCTCTGAATTTTCCCCAAACATGTTCTGCACTGTCCAACCCTTTCCTAGACAATTCAGATATTAAAGGCCCATTGCCCCTATATGGGCAAATATGCAAGAGTTTGTTACCTTAACAAGAGTAACTAAACAGCTCAGTTTAAACAGAGAAGTAGATTAGTCCAGATTAAATACAAAACAAGTATATTTAACTACAAAGAGTGAATCCAAGTGAAAAGTATTAAACTCAGAAATAGTCACAAGAGAAATTAGAGTAAAATATCACCTAGCAGCTAAAACTTAAACTAAATTTGATTCCAGGTAAAATCCTTCTAATATGTTCCCAGAATATGGCTGATGAAATTCTCAAGTCAGGATATCCCACCCGAAGTCAAAGGGTTGGATCCTTTGTCTTCATAGTTGAAAGACAAGTGTTTTTGTCACTCATTTCTATAGTCCAGTCACCCTTTGAAATGCATTTTCCTGAGGATTACTCCTAGGTTTGTTTCAGCTATGAGGACAGAGAAAGGGGTCTTGTAGTGAAAGAGATTCCATAATATTGTTTTCTAAAAAGCAGAATGTTCCTCATGTCCCTCACTGCAAAGGAATGGCCACTTGGTCAACTTTGATGACTTCTGGATGGTGGTGTGATCTTAGAAGTTTGAGAAACTGATTTATCCTCTCCTTGAATTGTCTTTGAGATACGTGGTAGTTATAATTGCAGTTTATGTTCATAATTCTTAATATTCCATATATACATGTATTATACAAGTTATTGATGATCAGTGTTAGTTTTTAAATTATACATTAAGACAAATCTTACACAAAATTACTATAATGTTGTGTAGGGTATAAATACATGAATGTTTAGGGAGCAAGGAAGAAGGGAGGAAAGAAGGAATGACACCAGTATCAATTACCAACTGAAAAATCAATGGAAGAATTAAATTCAAATAGTAAACATGAGTGAGTCCCTATAGTAAAAGGATAATTAAATGAGGCAGTGGCCAGCGGAAGCCAAATTAGCAAAACCTTCTTAAATCTTGGCCAGATTGGATCCATTGTCTTTTTTTAGATCAATATTTTTGTTTGTTTTGTTATTGTTTTAACAAGTATGTAGTGAACCCTGCATGCTCCCTCCCCAATTTGGAGAATAAAGAATTCTGGAGAAATGACACAACACTAACTGAGACAAATCAGTATTTCTGCTTTAATGAACATCTGATGAAAAGATTCAGATAAGTGTGATAATTTCTTTTAATATTACTGTAGAACCCTAAATAGTAATTCACCAGCACAGTATGGCAACACTCTCAGAAAAAGCTTTGACCTATATATTCACTAGTAGATAAAGCTATTTTACCTCTACAGGTGTATTTTTGCTGTTGTTTTGTTTTGTTTTTCTGTCATTATTACAGGTAAATTATTTCAGGTTTACACACTGTTCTATTATTTTCCTCCTATAAAACCTGTCATAGCTAACTTTCTTCTTTGAATTATATTTTGATAATGCACTCTATACTGCATGGAAAATTTAAATGAGTTCTCTTTATTTGTACCTTTCTAGTCCAATTACTGTCCTTTCAGTACTGGTTGTCTGGCTTTGAGTACTGATGTACAAAGTTTATGAACAGTTTGTGATCAGAAGCACTATGTGAAGGATGAGAAATTGTTATATGTTTAGTTAAATTGCTTTGTTTTTGCAACATTTTAATACACATTATGACAAATAAACTTAATTCAACTTTAAGGATGATTTTGCACAGTAGTGATGAAAAGAAATCAAGCTATTTAAAAGCTGACTTGATGTTTCCAAATCTTATGAAGGATAAAGTCTTGAGGGCAATGCATTCTGAGGAACCTTGGCTCTTGATACCACCAGACACAAGAAGTTAGAGCAGCTTCACTAATGGCAGGGAAACGTTGGGAATGCAGAAGTAGATGTCAGTTGGCCAAAGACATCAGATGTTTATGAGACAGAAGGACAACAAAGGACACAAGAGAAGTCTGGGATGAGGATGAGAGAGGGGAGAACAAATATGACAAGAAGGTAGATTATAGGCTGCTTAAATAAGCATCTTGAATACCAAATCTCTGTCTGCTCTTTATTATTGATGGTAAAAGATTAACTATGAAACTCAAGGGAAATGTCATATTTGAGATTTTTTTTAACATGTGACTGCCTTAAAACAGGCTTTGACACATTATGTTTTATTGTTTAATACTTTATTGTTTAATGTTTTATGTTTAATACTTTATTTTGTGCTTTCAAACCAGAAATACTGAAAGAATGTTCTTTAAAATAAACTGTGAAGTAAACTTTTTACAAAACTTGTCATCAGTTTAGAAGAGAGTCAAAGAAGGTGTAACATGTAGATGTTATGAATGTTAATGTTTTTTTTTTTTGTTAGATTTTAGGACAAATATCTTTTCAGTGATTCTGTTAATTATCAACTACATGTGTATCATAAAATGTAAATAACATATTTCTAGCTTACTGTAAAGGGCTCCACCCTTCTTGTGAGCACCCCTCTATGGCCAAGGGGAGTCCTGTAGTCTCTCTGCTCAAGAGAGAAAGTGTTCAGCATGTGCCCTGGGACCAGGCCTCTTCTTACCCTGTTGTGGCTGATGGAGGTTGGGGAGGACCCAGGCCTGCCCACACCTCTGGGCCCCAGCCCAGGAATCCTGTAAGCAGCAGTTACCTGCTGCATATCAAAGAAGTCAGTTGCTGTAAAGAGCCTGAACCAATAGACTTGGCATTTGTCTCATGGGGTGTTAAGGCCAGAACCCACTGCTGTAAGGTTCCTGCCAACCCGGCAGCAGAACCAGCACCCAAATTATGTGGGGCAGAAGAGTGCTATCTGATGTTTATTTTTGCGGCGCAGCTTGCCAGCTTCCTAAGTGGGGGGGGGGGGTCAATATTGCTGTTGCCCCTGTGTCCTTGGGAGGAGGGTATCTTCTATCACTACTCCAGGTGGGAAGAGGGGGGGCAAGAGGTGATGGTCCATTTCATAGCATGCTTTGGGTGCTGGCTTGTCTAGATCCTGCCTTGCATGCAGAAGCATGCATTCCCTGCTTTGCTTCTGCTCTCTACCATCTATAAGTTATTTATAGATGGTAGAGATGCTTCTGCTCTCTACCATCTATATTTACTACAGAGTCTTTTGGCTGGTCTGGAGAAAAGCTAGCAATATGAGCCTCTGCAGGATTAATTTACATCCTGAGAATAGATCCAACTATTACACAGTGGGACAAAAGAGTCAGTGATTCAACATATGGCCTTTTTGACATTGTCTATAATACACTTCTGCTTATCTTATCCTAATGTTTCTCTAACTATAATCCATGATTAATTAACAGTCCTCAGAAACCAACATTTGAAAAACCAAACACCAATGGAATGGGATTTGTTTCTTATAAAAACAAGTGAGCTCCATCAGAGTTTGTTTTTCGTCTAAGGTGACCTGCAGAACAGAAAATGTAGACATCTAGAATTTTTACTTGGTTTCTTTGCCTCTGTATTTAAATATGGCCATCTAAAAACAGAGTAATACAGTAATAATACCAATGTTGTCATGAAAAAACATTAATTCATACAAAGGGCGGAAAAAGTTTAAAAAGAATTCAAGTAATTCAAGTAATTTTGAATAATTCAAAAGTGTATGCCCTAGGAAGAACCTAAGAACTGTAAAACTCCTGTTCTGGTGTTGATAAAAACCGTAAATAACACTGAATTCATGTAAAACAGATACCTCCTATTTCCTGCAGATCAGTGAAATTATAAACTTCCAGAACTGCAGGTAGAAAAATCTGATTATGAGGAGCATGGTGGTTTTCTGATGTCTATCATTAATCAATCTTTAAGTGTATGTCTAGACTACATCCCTCTTTTGAAAGAGGGATGTAAATTAGACATATCAAAATTGCAAATGAAGGCGAGATTTGAATTACCCGTGCTTCATTTGCAAAATCATGTCACAGCGTTCTGTGGAAAAACGCCATTTTGAAAGTGAAACCATAGTATAGACATGGTTCTTTCGAAAATAAAAGCCTTTTTTGAAAGATTCTGTACTCCTTATTTTAAGTGAAATTGTGCACCATAGACATACTTGAAAATATATCTAAGACAACAAGCTTGTTTGAGAAGATAAGAAAAGTGGCACAAAGATGAGAAAATGTAAATGAGTCTATCCAAAATGCGAATAAGTCTATCCTTATAGGAAGTAAGTGCATATTTTGAGACCCTTGTTAAAGTATACGCAGTTCATTTATCATTCATAGCAAATGAATGTGTTTATAGCAAATAAAGCTGTTTCTATATGGAAGTCTACATCTCAGTGCTGATATATACTCTTTCAAGGTAAATTTAGGGTTTCCATTCATACCCGTTGTGGTAAAATACATTATTTTTAGAAGAAAGCAGTAAATGCTGACTTTTCTAATAATCCAAGCTATAATCTTTAAAAAATATTTAACAGATGGGATGTGAGTCACGGAAAATTAATTCATGGAAAATTAATGCAGAGATCCCTTAATTTAAAATTTGATTTCACTTCAAAAGACTCCTTTCTATAAGTGAGATCGTGGAATGTAGATTTTATTATACACTAGAACAGTGTTTCTGAAAGTGTTCAGCGAAATCACTTTGAGAAACACATTAACTGGCCACCCTGGTTTGTTTATTTACTGGCGCCACAGCCACGGAGCCTCATGGCTCCAATTGGCTCCGTTTTGTCCTTTGCAGCCAAGGGGAGCCTCAGGAAGTGGTGGCCCGGCCCATGCCGTTTCCCGTGGCTCCCCTTGGCTGCAAAGGACGAAACAGAGCCAATGGGAGCCGCGAGGCTCCGTGGTCGCAGCACCAGTAAATAAACAGACCGGGGCAGCTAGTTAATGTGTTTCTCAAAGTGATTTCATGGAACACTTTCAGAAATATTGCACGAGAAGATTTACTCGACATTGCTCTGGTCTTTAACTCAATTAACTTTTATTTTTTGGAAAATAAAATGAAAATGCACATGCTTTATTTAAATTATTGATCTGTGGTAGGGGTGTAGAAAAAAATGTAGTATTTTAGTATCAGTATATAAATACAAGTTTGATGTATAATTATTCGCTTATGAGATCAGTATGCTTCTATTTCATCTTGTCTTTCATGATTAGACAATTGTATGGAGTGGAAATCCATCAACTACACAAAGTTGTCATCTGAAGAAGTGGGTTGTGCCCACAAAAGCTCATGATACCATCTGCATGTTTTGTTAGTTTTTAAGGTGCTACTAAACTATTTGTTATTTTTTAAATTTTTCATGATTAGACAATGCCTGTATTGTAAACTAAGTTATGTCTTCTATGTAATCCTTATCTGGAATGCTCTGTAAATTGTTTGGTATGAGTGTAGGATGTGAGTAAGCAAGAAAGCCATCCCAAATGCACAGGTGGTGAAAAAGATATGGAAACCTTGAATATAACCAGGAATCATCCATTGTGTCAAAGGCTGAATTAAATTAGCAGAACTGACAAACCCTGGAGACAGGCAGACACCCCCAAGGGTGAGACACAAACAAGAGACAACGATGGGAAGCCTGACAATAACCATCAAAGGATAACTGTAGAAAACCTGGATATTAACACCTTTTAAGGATAAATGATTGTGGCATGACATTGCAGTACACACAGACTCAAATGGGAACTTACATGTATAAAATGGCGTGCTTTTACCATTAGACTCTGGGTTCAGTCCTGCAAGCCAAGCTTCAGAGAAGCCTCAAATCACAATCGAAAGAACCTGACTCCTCATTCAGTCACTTTTGCCTGGCCAGTAAGACTGACTTGAGCCATGACAGACTCATAACTATACACATTTTCTGTGTGTGTGGGTGGGAGGGAGGGGGTTTGTCTACTGCTTTGATATTATATTCTTAATAAATGAGGTCTCTTGCCTGTTCCCCTAAAAAGACCCTGTGTGCTTCTTATGAGCATAACAGTGGGGATGTGGGGTTCAGTATGCAGGCTGCCCCATGTTGCATAAAAAAGCCTCCGCCTGAGCTCACTAGATTTATATACATGGATTTTCTAAAGCTACACCAAACTGTAAGGTCTACGGTTTTAAACTGCAACTTATTGTGATCCTTGCCAATCTTTGTAATATGTGTAACTCTCAAATTTACTGTAAACTGCAATTTTGTAATCTTTGTAACATGCAGCCACCTTGCTTGTAACTTTCCCTAAGCTGCATTCTCCCCTGAGTGAATGGAGAGAGAGTGTGAGTGTAAGTGTGTTTGAAGAAGGCTTGGAACAATGGACCACATGGCAATGAGTCATCGCAGTATGGGCATGCTCCCTGCTGGATAAAGGGAAGTCTGGGCATGCTCTCTGCTGGATAAAGGGAAGTCTGGGCATGCTCCCTGATGACAAAGTGAATGAGTCACAGGAGCCATTTAGACACTATATAAAGAGAAGGAGCACATGTGAGACTCTTTTTTTTTTCCTTCCACTGAACCTGAGAAGCTCTCCTCCAGTGTCTTTCCTCCTGACCAGCTTCCCCAGCCGTGATGAGCAGACAGACCCTCCAGGATCCACATGCCTTGGCTCCTTCTGCAACCTATATGTCTGTGTAAGTGTGTGATTGCCTGAGGGCAGGAATGAATGGGTGTGAATGAGTGCATGAATGGAGAGGTGTGTGCTTGATTGCTTGTCTGTGTGTGTGTGTGAGAGAGAGTTCTATCTTCTTTAGCTTAAACCTTTGGTGGCTGCTTTCTCCTCTTTAGTTTTACCTAGTGGAAATAAACCCATACTAGTGTAACCCTGGGTGGTCTCCAGTGAGAATATTTTTGGGGTAACACCTCAGGGAGAAAGGACTACGCCAGCCCTCTCTCACCTCAGGGGTCAGGTGAGAGGCACCTCTCCATGGCCACTGCAGCTCCACCGGGCACAGCTGTGGAAGGGATTCATGGCCCCCGGCTGGGGCAGGTTCAGGTTCGTCTGCCCCCTGCTTTCACCAGCCAGAGTGAGAAATGTATCAAACTGTGCACTTTCCCCTCCATCCCTGATACAGGCAAACAGCCAGAAATGTTCCCGTAGGAATTGGAATGAGGGAGGGAGAGACAAGCTTCATCTCTCCCACCCTCCCTAAAGAGCACCTGGAGAGTGGGAGGCTCAGGGCTGGGGCAGTCCTGAATGGGGGCAGGGTGCCCCCAGCCAGCCTGTTTTACCTGCCTGGTGAGTATGTTTATTTTCTGTATGGTTTTCTGAGAAGCAAGCCCATTCCAGGCACATCCCATTTTCCTGTCACAACCAAATTCTTACCTTGGTATAAGTTATGATAAGAGGAAACTGCATACTAAATTTGGAAGTCCTAGTTCTTACCATTTAGGAGAAGCTCTTGAACAAACAGGGAGACAGACTCTTTCAAATGTACAGTAGACTAGAAAATGTAACTGGTGTTGTTTGGATCCTTAGCTGAAACAGGTTTTTTTGTTTTCCTTCCTTTAAATCATTATTCTGGGGATGAGGGCTGTTTGCGGGCTGCCCTGGAGAAAGAGGACAACCCCAGCCCCCACACACTGCAGTAGCTTGGGGCCAGGTGAGAAGTGCCGGTCCATGGCCACTGAAGCTGCAACGGACACACAGCTGAAGGTAGGGCACATGCCCCTTCTCAACTCTAGTCCCTGTCCTGAGCCCCTCCTCATCCCCAACCCTGATTCCTGAACTCCCTCACATGGCAGCCCCCTTCCTTGAGCCCCTCCTCACCCCCTATCCTGAGTCTTGCTCCCCCCCACACACACCCCTAACCCGCTGACCTGAGCCCACTCCACATCCCCAAGTCCCTGTGCTGAATCCTGCACTGCCCATAGTCACCACCCCCTGCTCTGAGCGTCTCTTTAATGACCAAGCAATGCTGGGTAAATGTGCTATTAAATAAATAACTGGTGTAGGTAGAAGCATCTAAAATTAAGATGGCCCAACATACTTTTAAGTGCTTGACTTTCCAAACTTCTTTGCATTTCATGTATAAAAAGGGTTCCAAAAAATTCAGACATAGATATAGACCCTGTAAAAAAGGAAAGTTGTGATGCAATCTTAAAGGTGGTTTTATATTGTGAGATCATAATGATATTTATGAAGATATAATGGTGATACCAACAATTCAGAAGCTGCTCCTGTTGCCAGAATAGTTTCTATGGTAATTTATGGGTCTTTTCTAACTACTCTTCAGCTCAGATCTTGAATAAGAAATTTCCCCCCACAGCCCTTTCTAGTTTTGGTTCTGAACATTTAGCACGGACACGCAATAGCAACCTAAAGTGACGATTTTACAACTGCATCTCTCTCACTTTCTTTCCCCTAGCTGTAGTACATGTCCTTAATTCCTGTTATATTTTCCACAATCTTTTCCATTTTTTACCATAGATTCATAGAATTTAAGGCCAGAAGGGACCTTCATGAACTGACCTGCACATTGCAGGTCACACCCTACCACTCCAGCAGTAGGCTCATAATCTCTGGCTGTGTTACTAAAGTTCTCACATCTTGATTTAAAGAATTCAAATGACAGAGATGCCACCTGTTCAAAATAGCAAATCACCCCTACCCAATGTTGCAGAGGAATGTAAAGAACCCTGCAGGTCTCTGCCAATTTGACCAAGGAGGAAATTCCTTCCCAACCTCAAATCTGGCTATCAGTTGGATGCTGAGAATGTAGATGACACCCACCAGCCAGACACCTGGGAAAAAATTCTATTTAGTAACTCAGGGTATGTCTAGACTGCAAGATACCTCCAGTATCCTGAAATAGCTATCCTGCATCCAAGGAAGGCATCCGCTAGTTCAAAATAATTTTGAAATAATGGACGTGCTATTTCGGCATCCCTGTAAACCTTATTCCATGAGGAATAAGGGATGTCTCAAAATAGTGCTTTTAATAGTCCTGATATGACACAAAAGCAAAATTTTGCTCTACACAATCCAGAATCACATAATCCAAAAATGTTGGAAAGAAATGATAAAAGCAAAATTGCCACCTCAACACACTGGTTTCAGAGAGAGGTAAGGCACATATAATCAGGTCATCAACATCTGTTACATCACTGACAAATACAAAGAGAACAATCACTCATTGATCATATGTTTCATTCACTACTCAAAAGCATTTGACACCATCTAACATGACCATCTTTGGAAGATATTGTCAGACACAGGCATTCCAAACCACCTAATTGAACTAGCCAAAAGTCTTTTCTGAGAACAAAAGATCATAGTGGGAATATTAGTAGGCAAGTGGCTTTTCACTGGGAAGAGTGTGAGACAAGGGTATATTTTATCCCCAAGACATTTTAGCGTATATGCAGAATTTATTATGAGAAAAACTCTGAGAAGTCTTGACAAAGTGAAAAGCACTCAGATTTCTACTGTCTGAACTGACCTCAGATACTCCGATGGCATGACATGCTTTACTACAACCACTTATATAATATAATGAATTCTGGAGTCTTTAAAAAAAATTATTCAGCAATATGGACTGTCCTTGAATGGGGCAAATATAAATGCAAACCTGGTTAACGGTAAAGTTGTAGAGGCTGTGAATGAATGTAATTATCTAAGCTTATACATATCTAACCAATGAGGTAGTTCCAAATAACAAGACTAAGAATGTCTTGCCAGGACAGGACCTCCTTACAGAAATTTGTCATCTCAAAATGTACAAAGGGTTGTCAGGTAAAGAGCTTAATTATTTTCCATAGTGATTTATGGATGTGACAGTAGAAAATTAATACTACTGACAAGCATGAGATTGAAGCCTCTGTGATGTGACCTGGTAAAGAGTCTTGTATGCCTGTTGGATGGAAAAAATTAGAAATATTTTTGAGTGAAACAGACCCTTTTGTCAGAAATCAGCAGGCACATATTTATGCACTTAGATCACATCAAACCTAGATGCAGAAATAACCTTCAGAAAGTTATCTGGGAAAGAATGGTGTTGTGTCATTGTAACAGCAGACAATCTGTTAGGTGATGGATAGATTATGTGTGGCAGATGACTGGATAGTCACCTGCTCAGTGCTCAAAACTAGTAATTGGTCAAGACAACTTCCAAAATTTCTACAATTATTTTATCAATATTCAAACATGAATAAATGGGTCGTACTTATTACTGTAATAACTTTACAAATATGATATCATAGAATCATAGGACACTAGAATTGGAAGGGATCTCGAGAGGTCATTGAGTCCAGTCTCCTGCCCCCACAGCAGGACCCAATACCATCTAAACCATCCCTGATAGATGTCTATCTAACGTGCTGTTAAATATCTCCAGAGACGGAGATTCCACAACATTCCTAGGCAACTTATTCCAGTGTCTAACCACCCTGACAGTAAGGAAGTTTTTCCTAATGGCCAACCTAAACCTTCTTTGCTGCAGTTTAAGCCCATTGCTTCTTGTCCTATCCTCAGAGGCCAAGGAGAAAATTTTTTCTCCCTCCTCCTTGTGACACCCTTTTAAATACCTGAAAACTGCTATCATATCCCCTCTCAGTCTTCTTTCCAAACTAATCAAGCCCAATTCTTTCAGTCTTCCTTCATAGCTCATGTTCTCTAGACCTTTAATCATTCTTGTTGCTCTTCTTTGGACCTTCTCCAATCTCTCCACATCTTTCTTGAAATGTGGTGCCCAGAACTGGACACAATACTCCAATTGAGGCTTAATCAGTGCAGAGTAGAGTGGAAGAAGGTCTTCTTGTGTCTTGCTCACAAAACTCCTGTTAATGCATCCCAGAATCATGTTTGCCTTTTATGCTTCAGCGTCATACTGTTGGCTCATATTTACCTTGTGGTCCACTATGACCCCTAGAACTCCTTTCTGCAGTACTACTTCTTAGACAGTTGCTTCCCATTCTGTATGTGTGAAACTGATTGTTCCTTCCTAAGTGGAGTACTTTGCATTTGTCCTTATTAAACTGCATCCTCTTTACCTCAGACCACTTCTCTAGTTTGTCCAGATCATTTTGAATTATGACCCTATGTATCTTTATTATTTAGTGTTTGAATTCCTGATTCCATGGATAGTTACAGGATTTCCCACAGTAAGGGTATGTCTAGACGACGGGGTTTTTTTGAAAAAAGTGGCCTTTTTTCTAAAAAACTTCTGCTGCATCTAGACTGCTGCCATGTTCTTTTGAAAGTAAATCGAAAGAACGCAGGTTTTTTTACCTTGTTTTACGAGGAAGAACACTTTTTTTCGAAAGCAGTCTTTCAAAAAAAGGTGCTATGTAACACAAACTGTGCTTTTTTAAAAGTACTGGTTGTAGTCTAGATGCTCTTTTTTGAAAGAGGCTTTTTCAAAAGTATCTTTTGAAAAAGGCTTTTTCGAAAGAGGCTTGCAGTATAGACATAGCCCAACTAAAATCACTGAGGGGTAATTAATCCAAATCTCTAAGCAGGTAAGATGGATGGAAGGGGAAACTTTACAAATACAAAACTAATCTGACATGGTTCAAGACTCATGATAAAAAACGAATTGTGTAAAATGACTCTCCTAATGTGGGGAAATAAGTCACATGATCTCTCTTGGTACGTCTACACTACACAGAGAGACACACCCTCTCCAAAAACTGACACAAGACTGTCACTACAAAGACCGGCTCAGCAAGAAGGCCTGAAAGCTGACAGGCTCTCCATATGGGTGACCTTATAATAAGCAACAGATTTCAATTAACTAATATTGTTTTATTTGCTCAATTTTTTTCAGATATAACTTAAAAATTTGGTGAAAAATCCTGAGGGCATAACAATGGGATTTAAAAAGAAAGAATTAATCTCTAACGTTCCTTCTTTCAATATGTTACCCTTTCAATTGTAAATAATTTTGTAAATTCAAGCTCATCACTGGTAAATGTTATTATTCTGCATCCTTTCACTCGCATCAGTAAAAACTTGTTGCAGATAAAAATGTGCTTAACTCAGAGAACAATTTATTAATCTATAAGGAACCGAGACATTTTATGTGTATGTATTTGATGCTTTGGTAATACCAAGAACAGACATAATTACACTTGCACACAAACACTTTTATGATGGAAATGCAAATCCTGACAGATTTACCAAATCTAAAATTGCAATGATTCCTTAAAGTGAAGTTTAAAATTCCATTAACCAAATATCTTATGTAGTGGTGCACTTTCTTGGAGCACTACAGGACTCTGAAATACCTTCAGAAAAATTAATATGAAAACTGGCTCATTACTGTTACAAACTTCTGATGATAAATCAGAAAGTGGTTTATTAAGCTGGCTATTCAACAAATATATCTGTAAGTAACTCTCATAATTCCTAGCATATGTTACACAAACTGTACAGCACAGCAGTAGCTAAACAATAATATGCATATTTCATGTGCAATAGAGTTAGTACGTATTTTTAAGGTCCTAAGCAGATACTTTGTCTTATTTAGAGGGTCAGATGTCATCAGAGAATAATTGTTAGGCTATGCTAATAGAGTATCATACCTTGTTAAAAGCAGGTATGAATAATTGATACTCAGAGCTCCAAGGCATGGCAAAGTAATTATAAAGAACAAGAACCTATGCATTATTTAGAAGGTCTCAATGGAAGACATTGATATGGATCTTTTAGAAACCAGTTCATCAAGAATTTACAACAGTGGGGCGGGGGTCCTACTTTTGGTCATAAGTGATCATTTTTTCTAACATAAACTAAAGCTGGATCTATACCGTGTCACAAAAATGAATAAATAAATTAGTAGACCAGGCATTTCAGCAAAATCCCATATTTCATTGCTTTACATGTTCAACAAAATTAAGAGTATTTAAGTGTTATGGAAATCTATTTTCTGGTGCACACATTTCAGATATAATTAACTCCAAGCTGGAAGTAGCATTTATCTAGATTTGCTAATTACAAAACTGTGGTAATCACTCAAATGGTCAGTAGAAAGGACTCCATGATTCACATCATCTGAGGTTCTAATAGATGGATCAGTTACTAGACAGTACGGTAAATTATCTTTCACTTTGCACACTGTACAAAACATTTTAACACAAGGGATCTGTAAGTGACTTTGCAACCTTTTATTTCTAGGATTTTGGTCTAATATCAGTGTTGGCACTGACTGAAAATTTATGTGAATGATGAGCTGATTTCAAAGGCTCACCTTAAACATTCAATAGCTTGTCTTTTTGTCCAAAACCTTTGCTATAGAATTCAACAATCCCTAATTTTGACTGAATCTGAAGTACCACAATGTCAGAGAGTTTTGGTACTTCTGTTCTCAACCAAAATCATGAGGCACAACACCTTATGGTAAGTCACTGGAACATAACAAGTCTTACAGTCTATACAGAGGCAGCAAATTGGCCAGGAATGTTAGAAAACAGAGGAGAACTGAGGATTTTGAGACTTCCATTTAGAATAGCATCCCTGTTCAGGACAGCACTTAAATACATATTTTTATTTCACATACGGTGCACCAGCCCCACTGAATAGGAATCAGTTTAAGCATGTACTTAGGTACTTTCCTGAATCAGGTTCCCAGAAGAAAAAAACTAATTGCTACATACTGAGATCCTCATTAAGCAATTTTTTAAGTACATGCCTAAACAGAGTTTGTCAAAGTGGTAAAATAAGTGTAGCAAGGTAGTGTTTAGTTAATAAAAGACAGTGACTGGATTTAATTTATTATTATGCAAATGTTATGCATAGAAATGTTATATTTCACAACATCTTTACCTCAATTGATAAGTAATAAAAGGTGAAAAAGTAAACTTTCAGCAGAATCTTCTGAGCTTTTCAAGAGAAAACATAGTGGCTTTGTCTACACTGCAGGATTTTTACACAAGAAGCATTTTGCAGAAGAGATCTTCCGCAAACACTTATTGCGCAAAAGCGCGTCCACACCTCAAAAGCACATCACAAAAGCGATGTGCTTTTGCGCAAGAGAGTGTCCACATTGCATGGGTGCTCCTACGCAAGAAAGTTCTGATTGCCATTCACAGAATGGCCATCAGAGAACCTGTGGTTTTTCTGATAGGCTCTTTTTTTGTGCAAGAAACCTCTCAAGGTCTCAAGGTCCCTTCCAGTCATAGTATTCTATGATTCTATGACATATAATTTAAAAACTGTTTCACGTATAATTCTTTTGAGTTTGACCCCCAAAAAGTCTTTGTAGGCATTTCATATTACTGAGAAAAAAAAAAGAATCTATTTCAATTCACAACTCCCTACCAGATTTTCAGTTCAGCCAGAAAACTAAAGGATCGATTGTCTGCTCATCTTTAAGTCAGACACTTTAAAAATCCTCACAATACCTCTTCTACAAGATTCCTCCCTGAGTGTAATTTTTAGCCATCATTAAAATATAAAGAAGCTCTTCAGTTTCCTATCTATGCTAAACTTTCATCACAAAGCATGTCCACCAGAAATTGCCTTTATATTTAAGTCTTTATTATCTTCTTCTGAATAGTGAATTTGAAAAGCTAATCTATTATTAGTAGCCCACAGAGGGAAGAAAAGTTGATATGAATGTCTATCATTACCAATTTGTCATTAGCATTCATTAAGCAAACTTTGTAAGTGGTCATGAATTATATTAATGGAGGGACTGTGGGGTCTGGAACAGAGTTTGGGTGAAGGATGGGCATCTGACCTGGGGCAGGAATGTAGGAGTGGGAACAGGGGGAAGCTCTGGCAGGGGATAGGAGTGCAAGAGGAGATGGAGGGTCAGGGAGAGAGTTTGGGTGCAGAAGGGGAGTCTGGTCTAGGGCAGTGATTGGAGTTCAAGAAGGGAGTGCCAGATACAGGCTCTGCCTGGAAGGCACTTATTCTCTAGGTGGATCCTGGATGGTATCCCAGCAGGGTACCCAGGCAGGCAGGCTTCCCTATGCCACTCAAAGATGCCAGCTGCTTCTGGCAAATATGTCTCCATGCACCGTTTGGAGGATTAGGGTCAGTGGGTCTCTGTGTCCTGCCCAGGCCTGCAAGCACTGCCTGTGCAGCTTCAAACCAATTGGTTGGTTTCTGGCTAATGTGAGCTGTGAGGCTCATGCTGGATGTGGGGGCAGTGCAAGGAGACCCGCTGCCGCCTGTCCCCAAGCAATGTGCAAAGATGTTTGCCAGGAGATGATGGCCATGCCGCTTCTGAGACTGGCAAGGCTGGAGCCACAGCAGGCTGCAGCATGCCTTAGTGCCCTACTCAGCCATGGGATTTTTTTTCTCTAGCCACATCCCGGAGAGTAATGGCAGGTCAGAGGAAACAGGTGGTGGGCTGGATCTGGCCCATGGACCATATTTTTCCCACCAGTGCTTTATACAAATCTTATAGCTCACTGTATTGCACTCATTGCTGCTGCACATCCCTATTTATCCTTATCTTAGGGGTTTTTTTTCTTGAACTCCACTAGTTATATGAGTCATTCATCATTCTCATCAGATTTGCTTAGATACTGGAGCAAGGAGTTTGACCCCTTAATCTGAGAACAGCTACCCTGCTTGGGCTGACACACAGGGGATTGGTCCTGGGAACCTTCAGGGTTAAAAGCATCAGCTACTACAGCTTAAAATGTAGAGCCACAAGTTTCTCTGGCCTATGACTTGAAATATCAACAATCCTCAAATACATTTTTTAGTAGGAAACAGAACAACTTACGTTTTTGCTATGTAGCCTTGGATGGTTAAATATGCGACTCTAGATCCCTTAAAGTTATTTTTGCTTATCAGGCCAAAGAGCAGTGGCACCAACCTGCTGAAAGCAGTTTCACTTAGTAATGTTTTCTATTTGGCTAATGTGCTTGTTGAATTTGAACTGACTCATAAAGGCTATTAAATCCTCAGAATGTGGGAAGGAACTGAACATAAAAAGGGAAATGATTCCTGCCTAAGATCAATTATGGTCAGCTGTTCCAAGAGGGAAACAGTGATCTGCAGCCACCATTATCCCGCCTCAAAAATAACCAATATAATTTGCTGTTCGGAACAAGTCTAGTGGGATATTACATCAAAGAAGCTGCTTGCAGTTATATTGTTTGTTCTTTTATTACATTGGAATTTTTTTACAAAAAGTATATATTATTCTATATGTACACTTGCCAGATTTAGAGCAAAAAGTCAAGTTTTTGTGTGAAAACCATGCTAGCATCTTCACCAGAAATCCATATTTGGAGCTGAAAATGCTGTTTCATTGCAACAGTAAAGCCACCACAAAGAGAGTCTTTTTGTTGTTTCTGATGATGTGCCAGTGAAGACACTTCATTGATTTTACCAATCTAATTCCCCTCTGGAGCTATCCCACAATGCAGAATAGGAATGGCTGCTCTTTGAAATTCTGCAGTCCTGTCTACAGCCACGTGCCCCTCCCTGGTGGCTCCCTTCTAACAGCTAGTGCTGCCGCTCCTCCAGAACACCAAAACAAATCATTATTGTGGAATGCTTCTGTTGCCTCCCATGATGTGGGAAGAGGCAGACAGACAGAATGTGCGGTGCAGAATCAGGGAGGGAGGTGAGGGCTGAGGCTGAGGCCTCCTCTCCCCCTGTCTCAGGACTGGTTGCTGCCAGTGGCTGTCACACACGTATATCCATCCCTGCCACAATCACAGAATTATAGAATCATAGGACTGGAAGGAATCTCGAGAGATCATCAAGTCCATCCACAGCACTCATGGCAGGACCAAGCACCATATAGATATGGTGAGTATATTTTCTGAACCAAAGTTAGGGACACACTAGCCACACCCCCTGGCCCCTGTTGACTATGCCTCTGACCCCCATTAGCCATGCCCCTGACCCTCATTAGCCACGCCTCTGGACCACTCTCGGGGTCAAGATGGACACATGACCAGAAGTAAAAGGTGTCATGTGACCCCATCTACGAACTTTTCCCACCATCCTCCTACCAACAGGGATGAGTTAGGCCCCCACCAAACCCCCACTCATGGAACTATCTTGCAATTGCATTAACCCAATTTGTGTCACATTAACTCGGGGCGGGGGGGGGGGAGGGCTGGGGGAAGTGTTCCCTTTAAGAGTTTCCTCCCATGAACAGAATGAATTTTGTGTTGTGCACCAATACTGAATTAATGTGGCTTGTTTGGATGTGCCACTGTCGCACCCAAGTTATTAATAAATATCTTATCAACCTCTATCTTTTCCCTCTGCTGCCATGTCTCCTCCCCTTGCTCCATCAGCTCCCCTGGTGCCTGCTGTTCCCCAACCCCTCAACCTCCTCTGCTGTCCTGATTCCTGCCTTCTCATTGCCCTCAGCCTTCCTGAGACCTGCCCCCCTCCACCAGCCCTTCTCTCCCCCCTGTACCCTCCTCTGATCATGTGAGCTACCCCTCCTCATCCCCTCTGCTAACACCTCCCTCACCTCTCTCCCCTGGTTCTGGTCCCTCCCCTGCAGGTAACTGCCCTTCTGCTTCACCTCCGGAATCCCCTAGCATCTGCACCCTCCTGGTGCCTCCCCCTTCCCTCACTGCCCCTGCCCCCCTTGCCTTCTTTTTCCCTGATGACCATCCCCTCACCTCCCTGTGCCCCAGTTCCCCTTATGCCCCTCTGTGCCCTCACACATGACTTGCTCCATCCCCACCTTCCTCACGCCCACCCCTCCTTTCAACCCTTCTCCCAGCACCTCCCCTTCCCCCCTCTTGCCCCCAATGCCCTTCCCATCTCCTCTCCTCTCCTCTCCCAGCATCACCCTGTCCCCTCCACCCTCCCACTGACACCTGCCCTCCTGCCTCCTGTCCTTTTCCTCAGTCTCCACTTGGTCCCCTGGCATTTGTCTCTCCTCCACCCTGTCCCTTGGTGCCTTCTCCTTTCTTCTGCTGCCCTGTCCTCTCCCCTCAGCACAAGCCCCTTCCTCTCCCATCCCCCTTCGCCCTAGTTTTCCCCCTGCCCCTCCCACATCTTCTGTCTTCCAGTTTGCGGGGCTGGAGTCTGTGGTCGGGCCCCAGAAGTCCCCGCTGGTTGGGCCCCAGGGGCCCGGGGCAGGACCACTTTCTGGGTCTGGAGCTGGGCTGTGCGGTGCTAATTTTACTGCAGTCCCCGCACCAGCTTTGGCTCCCATTAGCAGGAGCACGGGGAGAGGAAGCCCTGCCCCCAACCCCTCCATGCAGAGCGTGGCTGTACTAGTAGGTCCATGCCCTGCTGTTCCCCCAGTGGGGTGGGAAGGGGCAGGGGGAGAAAGGGCCGTGCACAGAGCGCACTGGCAGAGCCCGAACATACCCCATTCTGCAGCGCTCCAGCCGGGCTTTGTGCTGTCTCTGTTGGGACTCGGGCAGCCACTCCCAGGAGCAGCTTGCTGGGTTTATCCCCCTCCCCCTCCAGCAGCGGTGGTGGCCGCCTGGGGTTGGAGGAGGCGGAGTGGTCGGGCTGGCAGTCCTGTAGTGGGAGGGAAGGGCCATGGGGGGCAGGAAGGAGCGTGCCAAACAGCAGCGTGTGCTGCAGGGGAGCTTGGTGCTCTGGACACTGTGCGCCACCGGCAGCGGCCCTGGCTGCCCGTGCAAAGCACCAAAGGAGCTGCTTACATGTTGGGTGGAGGCGGGGTGTTGCTGTTGCGCTGTGCTAGTGCTGGATGTCTGCGAGAGTGTCCCAGAGCAGGGGGGAAATGGTGGTGCCATTTGTAGCTGGATCCCTATGGGTTTTCTGGGACATTTGCCACCTTTATTGGGACACTGAGACAGAACCCTGAAATCCAGGACTGTCCCGGAAAAAAAGGGCATATGGTGATCGTACATATAGACCATTGCTGACAGGTGTTGTCTAAGTTTCTCTTAAACATTTCCAGTGTTTGGAGATTCCACAACCTCCCGAGGCAATTTCTTCCAGTGTTTTTCCTAATGTCTAATTTAAATCTCCCTTGCGGACCATTGCTTCTGTCCTAACATCAGAGGTCAGGGAGAATATTTTTCTTCCCTCCTCCTGGTAACAATCTTTTAGGTATTTGAAACCTATTTTTGTGACTCCTTTTAATCGTCTCTTCTCCAGACTAAATAAAACCAGTTCCTTCAATCTTCCTTCATACATCATGTTTTCTAGAACTTTCATCATTTCTGTAAGTCTCTTCTGGACATTTTTCAATTTGTCCACATCTTTCCTGAAATGTGGCACCCAGAACTGGACACAATACATCAGCTGAGGCCTAGTCAGCACAGAGTAGAGTAGAAGAAATACTTCTCCTGTCTAGCTGCTTATAAGACTCCTGCTAATACGTCCCAGAATGATTTTTTACTCATATTTAGCTTGTGGTGGGGTAACCCTATTTCCCTATCATCAATATGGAACACATCATAAAATTACTTAAATTGAAGTGAATTAAATGGCAATCAATCGGAACTACATATTATAAATATTCAAATTTATATTAAGTTGGCTGAGCCCCTATGAAAGAAACTACTGTGTAGCTAGCTGAAGTCTTTTTATTTATCTTATCTTTAAGGTTGCACAGGGAGAGATGACTCTCACATTTCTGTATATTTCTCTCAAATGAGTACGGGGGTGACTGACCGACCTGCCCAGCCCTCCCGACTTAGTGCTCTCCTCCTGCCATGCCTGGCTGGGCTCCCTGGGATGGATCCACCTCTCCTGGTGCTTCATGCTGCATCTTCTCAAGGCAGCACATGGGGGCATGCAGGGTCACAGGCCCTCTCCCCGGATTTCTGTTGGTGTTTACACCAGAATGGGGCAAGTGGAAGCCTTTTGGCACTGTGTGGGAGGGAAGGGATGGGAGCTGCTTCCAGCTGAAGCGGGGAGGGGATGACCTGGCCCATGTTTTTACAGAGGTTATTTCTTCCCTCCTGCCCCACCAGATCCCCTATGGCTAAAAGCAGCTTGTCATTCCCTGCCCACACAGTGGAGAAAGACTGCTAACATTTCCAATCTGCTGCTGGCCACCAGCCACCTCCTGTCCTCTGGAATTAGTGTGGGCAGGAATGGGTTAAGCCCTAAGGGTGCATTGAGCATCAAGGCCCAGAGAGCTTGGTTGCAGGTGCATCAAGCGAATCCTGCCAGAGGTGGCTTAGAAGGGGAGGATTCCCAGGGGACAGAGCATTTCCACACTCCCTTGGGGCAGGACCTGAGGATGAGGTAGCATGTGAAGAGGTTGCTAAGTGCCCCTGCCTGGGGACCTGCAGGGTTGGGACACAAACAGGATGGAAATAACTTCTTCCCTGACACTCCAGAGCTGAGCTAAGGGGCAGAGAAGTTTCCCCATGTCACCACTTAGTGGGGTTTTGGCACTCTACCCCAGGCCAGAGAGTCTTGAAATTTCTTTGGGTGCCAGCCCAGCCACAGGCAGTGGGGAAGGAAAGAGCCTGCCAGCCAGGCTGTTGATGATCTGAATGACTGGACCCGTTACTGGTTCTCCACACAGCACCAGGAGCAGCACACTCAACCCTGGGAAGAATACGGATGATCAGTGGAACTGGGGGTAGGAAGTGGTCAGGTTCATCGGGGAGAGGACACTGAGAGAGGAAGCATGTAAAGTGCTGATCTGGGTGACATGAAATCACACAGCAGGTGTGACATGAAATCAGCCACCATCAGCCCACACTCACCAGACACCCTAGCAAGCAGCCAGTGCTGGCTGGAAATGGGGCAGGGAGCAGCTGACAGGCAGAAGAGGTTACACTGGCGACATTGAACCCTGCAGCTTTGCCTAGCTACCAGCTTTTCACATTCAGCCCCCTTACTCAGCCACTGGACCCCATCCCGCACTGCTGGTGGGTGGAGCTGGCAAGCAAGGATCAGCCCAGCAGTAGGATCCACTAGTACTGATGGGAGGGAAGAGACAGAAAATACAGGAGAATTGCCCTGATTTTTTTTTTAAAGTAGGGAGGGCTTAAATTCAGAACTGTTCCTTTAAAAATGGGACATCTGGTCACCCTATCTTGTAGTCCACTATGATCCCTAGATCTGTCTCCACAGTAATTCTTCCCAGGCTATGCATCTGATGAAGTGGGTCTTTGCCCACGAAAGCTTATGCTCCAACACTTCTGTTAGTCTATAAGGTGCCACAGGACTCCTCGCCGCTTTTGCAGATTCAGACTAACACAGCTACCCCTCTGATACTCTTCCCAGGCTGCAATTTCCCATTTTTGTATGTGTGCAACTGATTGTTCCTTCCTAAGTGGAGTGTTTTTCATTTATCCTTGTTGAATTTCATCCTGTTAATGTTCATGTTCTTATTCATGTTTATATGAAAGGGAAAAAGTAGTCATTAGGGATTAAGCTAGTATGTACTAATTTAGCTGTATACCTGCAAATTAGCAGCTGAGCAATCAGTGGTAAGCCTTCATTATAGGCATTCAGTGACACAGAGCCCTGCTATGCATTTATTGGTGTGCTATCAAACATCCTAATGAAAAACACCGAGGGAGAATAAGCTTATGTCAGAGGCAAAGTGAGTATGAAAGTGATTGTTGCTTCTGTATTTGTTAAAAATGACCTGCAGCATCTGTAACTATGACAACATAAAGGCAAATCAAATTTCTAACTATTTTGCGACTTGGTTTCCTATCTGTAAAATGGGAATAACATTGTTACAATAAAATCTGTTTACGTGTATGTAGTGCTCCTTTACTCCTTCATGAGGTGTTATAAATACAGCCACAGAAATGTAGAATTGGAAGGGAACTCAATAAGTCTAGTCCATTGTGCTGCATTAAGGGCTACTGTAGTGCTAAACGAAGATACTACTTAACAATGATGGAAGAAATTCTTCTATCAGTGCTCCACCACCCGAGAGGTGGTAGCTATGTCAACAGTAGAAGCATCCCCTTGACATTGTGCTGCCTACACCTGGAGTTTGCTTTGTAAAATGGTTTCACTGAGTGGCATAGTTATATCATCATAATTTGGTAGTGTAGACCAAGACTGAGGAAGGAGAGCATATTTGACCATCTCTGGCACGTATTTGTTGAACCTGTTTTTAAAAGTCTCTAATGACTGAGATTCCCTAGATAATTTGTACCAGAGCTTAATTACCCTCACAGATAGGGAGTTTTTCCTAATGTCTAACCTAAATCACTCTTTCTTCAATTTCAGTCCATTGCTTTTTGTCCTGTCATTAGTGGTTAAGGAGAACAATTTACAACCTCCTCTTTATGACAACCTTTTATAAAAAGTTATTCCCTCTCAGTCTTCTTTTTCTGGACTAAACAAATGCATGTGTTTCTTTTTCAAACTTACTTCATAGGTCTTGTTTTCTAGACCTTAAACAAACCATTTTTGTTGTTTTCCTCCTACTTGTGCACATCTTTCCCTGTGAACATAGTACTCTAAAACTGGACATAGCATAGATTGCACCTCCCAGGTCCGGCTTGAGCAGTACTAACTGAGGGTATGTCTACACTAGCTCGTTAATTCGAGCTAGGTAGGCAAATCAGGCAACCGGAGTTGCAAATGAAGCCCGGGATTTAAATATCCCGGGCTTTATTTGCATGTTCCCGGGCGGCCGCCATTTTTAAATCCCCCTTAGTTCGAACGAACTGCCCGCGGCTACACGCAGCAGTTTGAAGTTAATCCGAACTAAGTCCTTAGTTCAGATTAACTGTTACACCTCATTCCACGAGGAGTAACAGTTAAGGGGGATTTAAAAATGGCGGCCGCCCGGGAACATGCAAATAAAGCCCGGGATATTTAAATCCCGGGCTTCATTTGCAACTCCGGTTGCCTGATTTGCCTACCAAGCTCGAATTAACGAGCTAGTGTAGACATACCCTGAGGGAGTTTGCCAGACCAACAGAGGCAAATTCTGCTGCCACCTACCACCAGTATCTCGTACCTCAGTGTTCTGTACCTCGGTACCTTCGATGGTCTGAACTGTCAGTGTCAGCATCGTCTGGTCAGGGTCGTCCTGGCATGCTCCTGACAGGACCTCTACTCCGTCGGTGATGATAAACTTTCAGCTGCGTGCGTAACAATCGGTACTCCCTTTATCTAGAGTGTTAGACCCTGTGCATTTGGGTCAACACAGGAGATCTCTGAGAGGCCCCGGAAATGACAGATGCAGGCAAGGTTTGAAATCAATTGAGCAGGTTTATTGTCAAATGCGAAGCTCTACCAGCTGGTAACAGAGATCAGTACATTGTTACACCACTGGGCACTATGGCCCGCGTTGACAAGGTACCAACACCGGGCAGGCCTATTGCCGTATATCAGATATTAACAGCAGTTAGTCAAAGTTAAGCTACTGTGCATTCTGTAAGTTTAGGCAATGACACCTACCGTTCAGACGCCTAGTGTGCCCCCCCCCCAGGTCGGACGGAGAGCACCCTTTGTGGTGTCCTTTTATAGATAGGTACAGACAACTTACATCATTTCTTTACGTACCAGGTTGCCACCCTCTGTTGCCTAGTTACCACCCCTCACCTTATGCAAGGGGGGCTTATCTTCTATTTGTCATCCTGTCAATTCCAACCTGGTCCTGAACCTAGGTTGGTATGTGCCTAACTTCTAGGGAGTTCTTGTACCAGGACATTCCTTAAGATGTGCCGTTACTCCCTTTTGGCTTACAGTCTGTACTTGGTGCTTCCCTGTGTCCTTCCATGCTTCACCTAACTTACACAATTACACAGTTATCAGTAGGGCCTCTTTCTTGGCTCCTGTGTTACAGAACCAAAGTCTTGCTCACTAGATTGCAGGCCTGTTGCTGTTTTCATGTTACAGGCCTCTATTTAGGTCTGCTGACTCCATGTTACTGACCCTCAACTTACGACACCCCCACCCCCACCCTAGCTCTGCTCCTGGCCTTGCTGCCAGTCCCCCAGCCATGCCTCTCCCTGCCACCAGCGTGGATGAGCTCCAGGCCCCAACAGGGCTGCTGGTCCAAAGGTTGCCAGCCCATCTGGGCTCCTTGCCACCTGCCTCTCCCCCTGGGCTCCCGTCCTTGTCAGGGCTGCCAGCCATATTTATTGCAACACTATATCTGCATGAAGCATTGCAATTAATATCCCAGTGAAATGAATCAGCCCAGTACAGCACTTCATGACTTGTTTTCTGGCTGCAAATGGGAAAGATCAAGTGTTTGTTTTTTCTCTGCCCTCTACCCCATATCTCTGTTAACCTGAGGGTAGGACAGAGACAGCTACATCTCTGTTCTATTTTCTCATCATTGCCCTTGCTTTGTTGGTCATCATGCAGCACAGGGAACGTTCTCATGATTAGAGACCTGCTTATTGCCCTAGCAGAGTGAGGAGAACTATGATCAGTTCTGATTCACCATTTGCCTGCAACTTGTGTAGCCATTTATACTGTGAAAAGTTGATGTGAAATGCTACCAAATAGGAACAACAATGGTGCTCACTTTACAAATGATGCTGAGGCAAAGCAGGCCCATAGACTTCAGAAAAGACACTTACAGGACCAACAAAAGGCTGAATGGATGATTGTAAAGTATGCATAGCCCTAGATGCTAAAACTCTGTTGCCTTCATTGGGAATTATCAAATATTGCTTTCATTCATTAAAAAATAAAAAGTATAATTTATTTTATATAACTCTTTCTCAAATGCCTCAATTCTAAAAACTAAGAAAAAGCCTAATACTTTATTTCTTCTTCAGGTCAGTAACCATTTTATGAGTCATGTCAGTGTGCTCTACACCACTATTCTAACAAAAATGATGTCAACTTAACAACCCCTGGAGAATAGACTCCCTGATGATTCACCAGGTATTCTAACCCTTAGCTCTAAAGACTACAGTAAGAGACAGCAGAGTGCTCAAGCATTTTTATTAGTGCAGAATATATGTACATTGTTTGAAAGACCATACAAAAAGATTAGAGAAAAAACAAAATTCTTAAAAAACAGGGTGACTGGGTAGCATATGTGATGGGGGTAAAGGGTAATAGGCATCTATTACATACTAATGCCCCAAATATCAGGACTATCTCTATAAAATCAGTACATCTGGTCACACTATAAAAAGTGGAAGTCAAATCCTATTGAGGAAAATAGAAAGGAACAAACTCTGGCAAGTCAAGTGAAAAAGTATAATAATAATCAGGCCAAGAAAAGAGTTGGAGGATCAACTATCAAGACACAAAAAACAACATTAATTATTTTTTAATGCACGCCAAAGCAGGAATCCTGCCAAACAATCAGAGGGGCCACTAGATCATTAAGGTGCTAAAGGAGCACTCCAGGATCAAAAGACTGTTGAGGACAAGTAAATGAATTATTTACTTCAGATGTTCTGAAGATGTGTCAAGAGATTCACAGGCCTGAGCTAGGCTTTCTAGGTTAAAAAAAATCTGAGGAACCTTTCCAGATTAAGGTGTCAATAAGGATGATTTTGTATCAAATTGATAAATTAAACAATAACAAGTTACCAGGACTAAAGAGTATTCACCCAAGGGTTCTGAAGAAACTCAGATATGAAATTCTAGAACTAATAACTGTGGTATGTAATCTATTGCTTAAATTTCTTTGTTTACTAGATGACTGTAGGATAGTTAGTGTGACACCAATTTCTTTAAAAGGCTCCAAGGTCATTTTGGCAATGACAGATTAATAAGTTTAACTTCACCACCAGACAAACCAGATCACTGGTCTGATACTCTACGGCTGTTTTTATGTTCTTCAGGAAGTACCAAAACACTCATGTGAGACCTGAGGGGACAGTAGGTAGTGAGAGATGTAGAACATAGATTGGCAGCTTATTCCAAAGTTCAACCAATAAAGAACAGAATTATCAGATACATAGGAAAATATGATATGATATGTTAGGGAAGAGTCAACGTGGCATTGCTAAAAGTAAATCACACCTCACTGATCTATTAGAATTCCTTGAGTAACATGTGAGGAAGGGTCAACCAGGATATATAATGTACTTGAACTTTGACAAGGTCCCTTTCAAAGGCTCTAAAATGAAGAAAGCAATCATGGGATAAGAGGCAAAGTTCTCTCATGGATGAGTAAATTGTTGATAGATAAAAACAGGAGTAAATGATATTTTTTTCTGAAGGGAGAGAGGTAAATAGTGTTCTCCAAGGATCTGCACTGGGACCAGTGCTCTTCAATATATTAATAAATGATCTGGGAAAAGGGATAAGCACTGAGGTGGTGAAGTTTGCAGATGATACAAAGTTACTCAAAATAGTCATGTCCAAATCTGACTGCGAAGAACTACAAAACTGATCTCACTAAACTGCATGACTGGGCAAGAAAATGGCAAATGAAATTCAATGATGAAAAATGAAAAGTAATGCATGGTGGAAAACATAATCCCAAATATACATGTAAATGGGTGAGTTCTAAATTAACTATTACCCCCTGGAAAGATCTTGAAGTCATTGTGGATAGTGATTTGAAAACGTTCCCTCAATGCAGCATCCAAAAAGGCTAATAGACAATTCAGAATGGTTGTGAAAACAGTGTAATTATGTTCAAAAAAGAATTAGACAAGCTCATGGAGGATAGGTCCATCAATGGCTAATAGCCAAGATGCTCTGCATATCCCTACACCTCTTAGGTGCTAGCCTAACCTAGGCTATCCCCATTCATTTAATGCAAAGATTGTTGCAAGAGCTGAAATGAATTCCATCTGCAAGAACCACAGTTGCTGGAATACCTTATGTAGACTGGCCTAGCTGCTAAAATTTTCTGAAGTTTATTTCATTATCTAAAGTACTCTTCACTAATGAGGATACAACACATCGGAGGCATGCTGCAATATGCACACATTTGGTTTCTTGTGCAGAACGGTAGAAGAAATGCTTAAACACCAGCATATAATCCAGATGGCTGGCACAACATAAACAGCTTTCCAGTATGCCTTTCCCGATGGTCATAAATTATGTCTTGCATAAATCAAACTCCTGTACTTTTCACCTTTGGGCTTTAGTATTGTAATGTGCTGTACATATACATGAAAATGACAATCCTAAACCTCCAATGGGTTCAGATTTCAGCAGTTCACCTACTTACCAACACATGTTGATGAGAGAACACCACCAGATGCTCTGGCCATGCTAAAACAAAGATAATATTTTTACTCTAATAGTCAAAGCCCTCTGTGGAAGCAATATGGGCTACCTGTAGAACCATTCACCCTCTAGTCAAGACCTCCATGACATGGAATAATTTGGTCAACTGTATGAGTATCAATGAGAATAAAGTGTGCTGGCAGTAGAGCTTTCTGGAGGGATGGTCTACCATATAGCAATTGCAATGACATCCTGGACTTTAGCTTACTTTGCCATGAATCAAAAAAGCAAAAGCCACAAATTTCCCACCAACACAGGGAACACAGAGAATGAGAAACTATGAGGGTATGTCTACACTACAAAGTTAATTTGAAATAACAGCAGTTATTTCGAATTAACTTTTATGGCGTCTACACAGCCAAACCGCTATTTTGAAATAAATTTGAAATAGTGGAGCCCTCATTTCAAATTTTGTAAACCTCATTCTACGAGGAATAACACCAAATTCAAAATAGCTAATTCAAAATAAGTGCTGTGTAGACACTTATTTTGAATTAGGGGGCCTCCAGCCCTTCCCAGGGAGCCCTGGTGGCCGCTCTGGGCACAACCAGGAAAACTTGTCTGCTCCCTGCCCCAGCCCCGGAGCCCTTAAAGGGGCAGACTCTGTCCACAGTGCCTGTGCCACTTGCAAGCCTGCCAGCAGACCGTGCACCTGGCACAGCATGAACCAGCAACCTGCTGCCACCCAGCCCTCCACCGCTCCCGAGGACCAGGCTGGCGGCTACCAGGAGCCTGCCAGGGGCCACAAAATGTGGGCACCTTCCTGGTCTAGTGCGGAGATGTGGACCTCATTGAGGTTTGGGGGGAGGCCTCCAATGCCCATGATCTCCGCATTAGGCACAGGAATGCGGCCGTCTATAGCTGCATGGCTGCCAGCCTAGCCACCAGAGGCCACATGCATAGCCAGGAGCAGGTGCACAGCAAAATCAAAGAACTGTGGCAGGCCTATGCCAGGGCCTCCCAACCAGGGGCTGACCCAGAGGCCTGCCCGCACTACGAGGCCCTGGATCGATCCTGGGGGGTCAGACGGTCCGTGCCCCCCGGTCGTCATCGACCCCAGGGCAGAGGGCTCTACCCCTGACACAGGGGAAGAGGAGGAAGAGGAGGACGACGGCAGCCAGGAGCCTGCAGGGAGAGTGCCCTGCACCCAGGACCCCCGAGCCAAACCAGAGAGCCTGGCAGCAGCCTCATCCGAGGCTGGGGAGGCTTCCATATGTGAGTGACATCACGGTCCCCTTATGCAGGGTGGGGGGGGGGGGAAGAAGGAGCCCAGGGACCGTGCACGTCAGCCTTGACAACCATGGAGCAGATGGCAACCTGTGCATCTGCCGTGCCATCCAGGACATGTGGCCCCAGCTGGGTGCCATGCAAGGGCCCTGGCCTGTTCCCCACATGCGTCTACGCGTGAAGGCACATGACAGGCTCCTGACCCCGGGGAGAGACACTGCACACTGCCCTCCCTCCAGACACCCCCTCTACCCAGAGGCAGGGCACATCTCCCCCCCCCCCCACACACACCACACTATAGGCAGCACAGGGGCTGGGGTTCAGTCCTGGGCCAGCTCACACTCCCAGGGATAGCAGGACGTGATGGTGCGGAGACCTGCCGTCCTCGCCTTGCAGAGGGGGGCTGGGTTTCACCCACTGTGTCCGGAGGTAGAACTGACCACTTCTCTTGTTTAACCGCAGCCGCAGCACCTGCGAGCGCAGGACGCACCACCCCACCTGGAACATCCACCCGCACCGGGGCCAGCAGGCGCACCTGCAACCAGGAGGAGTTCCAGAGGCAGCAGCTGCAGTTACAGGGATGGCAGGTCCACAGCCAGGAGCAGTGGGTGCAAGAGGACCTGCAGCTGCGGTGGGAGAGTTTGCGGGAGCTGCGGGAGCAGGGACGTGCCCTCTGCGAGCACCTGCAAGCCCTGGTGGACTGATTGCTGCCTCCTGCTGCTCCAGCCCCTGCGGCTGCCCCAGCTATCGCTTCTCCTCCCACCCCTACTCCCCCTCCCGCTTCTTCCACCCCCCCCGTCCCTCCTGCCCCACCCTCCATACCCACTCCCCACGGGGAATGCCGAGGCCCCCGCACCTGCAGTGCTGCAAGACAGGAGGGCTGGAAAGACCCCCAACCCTGAGCTTACCCTCCCCCTTCCTCCCCTTGCCTCCCCCTTCCAGCTCCCTCCTCCCAGGTTTCCCCCTTTCCCTCTCCCGCCCTCATTCCCCCCTCCTCCCACCCCAGTTATGTTAAATAAAGAGAGTTTTTTGTGGCAACACAGGTGTTTTTATTGTATATCAGGAAGGGGGGTTAGGGAGGGGAAAGGGGAAGGAGGTGGGGGTGGAATGTAAGTTACAAGGCCCCAGGGGGGCACGCCAGGGGGACTTCAGTCCTCATCCGCCTGGAAGCTCTCCCGCAGGGCTTCTTGGATGTGGACAGCCCCCCGAAGGACCTCCCGGCTGGCAGCCGTGCAGGGCTGTGCATACTGGCCAGCCAGGCAGTCAGCCTCTGCCATTCACATAAATTGTGGAGCACACAGCACGCTGCCACCACATGTGGAATATTGTTCTGGGAGAGGTCGAGGCAGGTGAGGAGGCATCTAAATTGGGCTTTCAGTTGGCTGAAGGCCTCCTTGACCACAGTGCAGGCCCTGCTGAGCCTGGCACTGAAGGCCTGCCGGGAGAGGTTGAGGTGTCCCGTGTAGGGCTTCATCAGCCAGGGCTGTAGGGGATAGGCCACATCCCCCTGCAGGCACACTGGCATGTCCACGTCCCCGACCTTGATGTGGCAGTCGGGGAAGAAAGTCCCGGCGTGCAGCCTCTGGCACACAGAGGAGTTGCAGTACACCCGCGCGTCGTGTGCCTTGCCGGACCAGCCCACATTGATGTCCATGAACTGGCCCTGGTGGTCAGACACGGCCTGCAGGATCACAGAGAAGTACCCCTTCCTGTTGATGTAGAGGGAGGCCTGGTGGTCCAGGGCACGGATGGAGATGTGTGTCCCGTCAATTGCCTCCCCGCAGTTGGGGAAGCCCAGGGCGCCGAACCCCTGGATGACTGTGTCCAGGTAGGTGAGGTGGACGACTCTGCGGAGCAGCACCATGTTGATGGCCTTGACCACCTGCAGAGAGACACACAAAACCAAGGGTCACTGGGGTGCCCGGGTGGATGGGAGTGTTCATTCCCCTCCATTGCCCCGTGCCCCACTCCCAGGAGCAACCCCCGCTGCAATCCTGGCCACCACGGGCGGTCTGTAGCATGGCTGGGACAGCCCAAACCCTCCGGGGAGGGCACTTACACTACCTCCCCCCTCCCCGTTTTCCCTGGGGCAGCCCATGTCCTCCTTGCAGGCCCCCCTCCTGGCCCAGTGGCCGGTGAGTGCCACACCTACATGAGCACCGCTCTGCCGCTGGATCTCCCCATGCCGAAATGGTTCCCCACGGATCGGTAGCTATATGGCTACCAGAGGGCGATGGCCACCCACTTGTGGAGGGGAATGGCAGGCCTCATGCATGTGTCCCGTCACCGCAGAGCAGGGGCGAGCCACTTGCAGAGCTCGAGGCAGGTGTCCTTCTTCATCCTGAAGTTCTGGGTCCACTGTTGGTCTCCCCATCGCTCCAGGATGATGTGGTCCCACCAGTCGCTGCTGGTGTCCAGACGCCAGATGCGGCGGGGCATGCTGGCATCTGGGCGCCACTCCTCCAAGGCCCCCCGGGGGGGCAGGGTGAGGGCCAGGGGACTGGCCTGCAGCAGAAGGTGCCAGGCAGCCTCCAGCAATTGCTGCCAGACTTGCAGCAAGACTTTCAACATGTGCACCAGAGTGCCCAGGAGCGGCTTTGGCTCCATGGTGCCGAGTGCTGTGGTGTCCCAAATGAGAGCGACCAAAGCAGGCAGAGAGGAAAATGCTTTGCTGTCCCTCAGTGAGGTAGGCAAGCAAGTGGGAAAGCTGAGAACCGGCTGTCCAGGGGGGTCCCTTTAAGCACGAGCCTCAGATAGTCTCAGACGGCAGCCACACAAAGCAACTACTGACCTGATGCCCTGCTGGAACCGGTTTCAGCTGCCCTTAAATGTGATCCAGCATCCAATCAGTGTGGATGCACTATTTGAAATAGCAAAACACTATTTCTAATTAGTTTTTGTGTCTAGATGCGTTATTTCGAATTAACTAATTCGAAATAAGTTAATTCGAAATAGTGCTGTAGTGTAGACATACCCTGAGATACTAAGGTTTTCAGGAAGATATATAACAGATTGCTATTTGTGTTTGAACATATATTCTTTTCTTATACAAAATCAGAACATAAAATTATTTACAATTGTTTTGCTTTTTGTTTTGTTTTCCTGTGATAAATAAGGCTTTCAGTTAAAATCTGACCCCAGGGAAAATCCTTACAACAGACACTATTTTGCCTTCATTTCTGAGGATTTGAAATGCCAGTTTTATGGAGCAGAATGCATACAATCTTGTATATTTAATTTGTTTTTCTTCTAATGTTGCATTAATCTTCTATTTCAGTAGACTTGTTGTACCTTTAAACACACAATTTTTGAATTTGTGAGTATGTTTTGAGGCATTTTCTACAGTTTACTGTAATACATCTTAGGTTTTGTAACTCTAATTAGTATTAAATCATTGAAATATCAAACAAAGAAAACCTCCAACAAAGACAGAAAAAGTGAGAGAAATCATGTTAGCAACTTTGAAAATTGCAAGTCACATAATTCAAATAGTAGTTCCTGGTGAGTTCCTGAGTACATTAGTTTCAAATTTATCATTTTCCCCAGGAACCAATCCTGGTATTTTATTGTGCACTGTGATTCTAAAGGACAACACTGATTAGAAGGATTCTGGAGGAACACATATAGTCACATAGGGTAAGCCTCCATGGAAAATAAAAGGATAATAAAACAAAATAAACCTATACATTTTAAAATAATTGATGCATAATGCAGCAGGGGGCTTCCTTAGAAAATCTCTTAATTACAACAGGTCTTTCCCTCCCATTCTTTGAGTGATTTTTTTGGTCAGGTTATACATTTGTGCAATCATGTTTTCAGAAACACATAATATGTTCCTTACAAACAGTTCCAAAGTGTCTTTGTTTTGAAAACATTCTTGAAAATTACCTAGAAATTCTTTTCTACTAATTAAAAACAAATATGCAGGGCTAAATGACTCTGACTTTGCTACCAGTAGGATTTGGCTATAGTGGTCAAAAAGTTGGCAGTATTAATATTGTGGCAATTTTTCCTCATGATTGCACACCTCAGATATTTATAGCATTCACAGTCAGAAGGGATGCAAAGCATGTTTAATACACAGTAACTGCTATTGATATTAAACTGGAGATTTGAGAAGTTTTTGTAGCTGGTTTCTGATGCAAGTTCCTAGCCTTGTCCTTGCTGCCCAGTAACAAGGGAATACATTTATATAAATCCCATGGAGGAGCCTTGCATAAAGGTGAAATGGCTACACTGGATTCTCTCCCATCAGAATAACCACTGTGGTATTTATGTGATGCATAGGCTGAGCAGGCAGAAGGTGAAGACATTAGCTGAGGATGAGCTAAATTACACACATTATGTTCAGTCAGCAAAAAAAGGGAATGATCCATGTAAATTTACATTCATTGTGATTCTGTTTGTCTGCACTGGAAAATGACACTGTTATGAAACATGTTGACTAACACAATGTTAAACATGATTTTTAATCTGTGTAGACTGGACAGTCATATTTAAAATTTGTAGCTCTAAAGGTTAGCTTGCCTTTATAATAGTCACCACCTTGACTTTATTATATTATAACTTTATTATATTCGGCAGTAATACAAGCAACCTAGAGGCCTGCATCCTGTAAAACACTGACCTCAGTAGTTAGCATAAGGCATGAAGTGTATGAACTTTGGTACAGACAAATGGCCTAATGGTCACCCTTAAGTTTTGGGGAACTGAAAATAGTGTGTGTAAGGGAGAGTTCTGTCAGAATTTTTCTAACATCTGCAAATATCTGACCACAAAAGTACCATGGCAACACACTGATGTATATAATAAGATGAGATCCATTAATATACTAATCAATAGGAGAATGGCACCTCAAAAGAAGGATGAGGAGATACAGAGCAGGGGTGCCATTTCAGATTTTTGGTAGGTTGGGGGCAACCTGTGCATGCCATGATGTGGGGGGTAGGGAAGAGAGTGAGAGCATGGGGGAGGGGAGCACTGAGGACAGAGGCTTCAGCAGTAGCTCAAGTACTCAAGAGGCTTAAGTAGCTCAGTACAAGCCAAGCACCAAATTGGGGTGTTGGAATATGTAAAAATTAATAGGGGTCTGGGATGGCTACATATTAGTGATGAAGGGTCTAGCCCAAATTGCCATTGCCCTTTAAACATGTTTTTCCCCTTTGTCCTTGGCAGCCTTGGAAGATGGTTGCACTGAACAGTGTCTTGTTTTGTTTTTGCATTTGTTCTGTAAAAACATTTGCCCTCCTTCCCTATAAGCTGCTGATCAAGGGCTCATCTAGACTACGCGGAAGATTCAAAAGAGGATATGCAAATTCTGCGGGAATTTGCATATCTTCTTGCAATCTCACTTTTGAAAGCAGAGCTTTCGAAAGTGAAAGTAGTCAAGACGCGTTTTTTTCGGCAACCCCCCCCCCTTTTTTTGAAAAGCTGTGTAAACCTCATTTTTTGAGGAAAATCTTCCACATAGTCTAGATGAGCCCCATGACACTATGTAATGCTGGTTCAACTAAAAAACAGTAAACAACAAACAGGGCATGTATAATAGTATTAATCCTCTGCTTATTAATATTCATTGTGTCGGACTTAACATTACTAAATAAGATTTTAGGGAAAGTAGTGATAGACATGTGAATTAAGATAGTAAAATAGATAAAAGGGTGCAATTGGTGCCAAATTGTTGTTATTTGTAATTTGTTGTTTGTTTAAAAAAAATGTGCTAGAGCTGAGCGAGTCTAATATTTATTTAATTTTCTTTCTTTTTCTGTGGTGTCCAACCAGTTCTGAAGCAGTAGCCACTATAGTGAGTTAGAGACACTATTCTGAAAATGTAAATAATTTTGTGAGCCAACTAGCCACACTCAACCTGCCAAATAGCCACATGTGACCAGTGGACACCACGATTTTATATGGTAATTTGATACAGCACTCTTGTCAGATAACTGCTAAATTGTCTGCTAAAAAATTTAGTTTTCCAGTGCCTCAGTAACCCCGGGATAGAGGTGATATGTGTGTGTGTGTGTGTGTGTGTGTATGTGTGTGTGTGAAGGTGGATGGGATCAGTCTCCCTCATGTTAGAGAAGAAACAGGTGACCCAGGAATGGATGGGGTAAACAGAACTGCTTTATTGTCCATATACGTTAATCCTCAAACCCCTGGAGGAGTTGTTTGGCCCTATTTTTTCAAATAGCTCACAACCCCTCCCTCCCATCTTGGTCTCATTCACAAATGTTGTAATCAAATAGTCCACTCCATTAGTGAAAATATTGAATAATATAAGACCCAAAGCAGATCCTTCTGAAGGACCCTCCTAGATATACTCTCCCAGTTTTACAGGGAATAGAGTGTGACATGGAGGGAGAGGAAACAGATGAGCAGATTACAGTTCAGTTGAAGGGTAAAATACTAGAAATGACAAGGTGGGAAACAATGACCCTGAAACTAGTCCTGCAGCCTTTGAAGTAGGTGTGTGTTAGAGGAAGAGAAACTGCTGAAAGAGATTGCAGTGTGAGACAATAAGTTAGAGAGGTAAAAATAGATTTTTGTGAGGGGAAGCACACTGAAAGAGCAAAAGATAAAGATATCTTGTTCTCTCTGTTGAAAGTTGTTTGAGAGGACTGTGTTTTAAGAACTTTCTCTGACACCCCTGATCCTCTCCCAGCACTTGATCTTTTAATTTAGTGTCATTACTTTTAATGTGTAACAACAACATTGTTTAACCATAGATAAAATTGTGAATGTGGGCACTATGATTTCATTGCAGACTAAAAGTATGAGAAAACACTGGTGAGAGGGATAAGTCTCTCATTTAAACACAGATATCGCTGATAATTAACGAAAGGAAGCAAGGGAAATTATGAATAATGCACAAAAGTTAAACAGATTTAAGTTTAATTATACTATATTGTAAAGTTTTCCTATGTTAAGAAAACCCCTCTTCAAAGCGAGAGAGAGGCTTAAGCTAGATAGGAATCATGCAAATTATATTAAAAATGGTTTAGCTACAAAGAACAAACCTGCAGGAAAGCCATTAGCATCTCACTAGGTCGCCCATTATACTAATATGTGCATCATTCAGAAAGCCTAAATAAAGAACAAAATTACTTTCCATAGATTGGACACCACAAGAACACATAGACCATGTAATTAATACAAATATGGCAGGATATATCATTAAGTATTTTCACAGTCTAATAATCAAGGTTAGTCTTCATGGTAGGAACATTAGATGGAGAGCTAAGTTTTACATCTTCTGTTCTATACAGATAAGGAATTAGTATTTAAAACCACAAGGGTTGTCCTAATGCTATTATATTAAGTAAATATCATGGTTATTGGCATAGAAATTGAGGGGTTTTTCACTCACATATTGAATTACAAATAAAATGTCAAATAAAATATAGTTGTCTATGCATGAAGAATGAGTCATATGACATAACTTACCTCATATTTTCAATAGGTTTCCAGGTAACAGGAAAAACAAGTTTTCCATTCATATTGTTAGGTACTTTAAAAATAATTTAGTGCCATTGAGAAATGCCAGACCAGGCTGATGGAAAAAGGAGATGAAATCCCCTTTAAGTCCAGAGACTATCTATAGCAGGTACTGCTCAATATTCCACTCCATCCTCTATATGAATCGACCCATATACTTTTTGTTGATGGTAATTTTTCTGTTAGGTGTGCTTAGAAATTAGAATGAATTCATAAATGAATAGTCCTCAGACAACACTATCCATCTCTTGGAGGTCCAAACTTATAATGTTCCACAAGTAACTTTTGCTGAGTATATCTACACTACCGCTGGGTGATGTGATGACAGCACACTTAACTAGAAGATAACTAGTTTCAGTGACAATGACAGTGAGGTAGTGGCAGCATGGATACAGGACATATTTGAGGGGACACTGCCCTTGCTGACATAGTTGGCTGCTGTTTTTACGAAAGCGGCTTTGATCTACCTACATTTGATGGAAGGATACCACCCTGTTGCAGTGCAATCATGTATGGCTTGTCTACTCTGCTGAGCCAATAAGTTTGTAAACCCACCAACATTCTTAATAAATCATTTTAGTGCATATTGATAAGCAATATTACAGAAGTGAATACACTGTAAGCTAAATGTTGAAAAATTGAATCTTTATTCAGAGTCTGTAGTCCATATGTGCTCTGATGTTCCCAAAACTTTTAACATATGTTGTTGGGTTTTGTTTATTTGCCTGAAAATGCACCTATGGGCACAAACCATAAGCCATAGGCCATAAAGAAAGAGAAAGTGAAAGAGAAAGGAAAGAGAGTGTGAAATGAGGGCCATACAATGGTTTCCAGCCTGAATAGATTATGTGAGCAGTGGTATCTTTACATACTTTCACTATGTATGTTGCTATTCATGTACCCTAGGGATATAGGAAAGTGATTTTGTGGCAGCCAATCTTGGGGAGACTGCCACATCAGCTCCTCACTCCTGCCCAGATAGACCATGGCAAAACTATGAAAGAAAGTGAAATCGTTAATATTAAAGTGGGGCTTTACACATTCAGCCAAACCCTTTGGCATAAATGAATTGAAGGATAAGGACTGCAACAGAGGATGAAGAAAACAAACACCATGCATTCGAAATAGCAATAATTAACAAACAGTTCCCTACTTGTTTGAGTACTACCCAGCACCACCAACAGGGTAAGGTGTAAAGTGGGCAGCAGCCCTGGGGCCCAGAAATATAAATGTGGGCTGCCTTGGAGCCCCAGCAGTGCATACCATGTGGTCCCAGTGGCATTGAAGGGTTAGCTGGGAGAGGCTAGTCCTCAGCATGGCTCCTTCCATCTGAGTATCCTCCCCTTCCACACAAGGCCCCGTCTTTTGGGGAAACATGGAGGCAGCTTTTCCCAGGGTCCATCAAAGACTCTCATTAACCCTAGCACTGCCACACAAGTGCAGCAGTGTGAGACCATAGCAGTGCTGTGATTCCATAGGCTAGAGAGGTGCATTATTGAAGGAAGAAAAGAAACTCTTAAGGAAATCCAAAATAGGACCATGTTCTCATGGCACAGGAAACAGTAAATCAGGGATATCACAAGACATCATCCTAAATCCATTCAAGTTCAATATCAGCATTGGCTTCAGAAAACTCAGAAAGAGGATATGCACTTGTACTTATGTTTCCTTAGAGAGCCAAATTAATACAAAGAAGTACAGCTTCAACAGGATGGCAATCTCTCCTTAATAGTACTACCACTTGAATGTTGGTACTAAGGAGCCACTCATTACTAAGGGAACAGGGTAAAGGGAGAGGGTGGGAAGGATAAGCAAGCACATAGCTGATTAGTGCAGGGAGGGCCACAGGAGAGCACTCTGACACATTTTGGCAGGGATATAGAGTTGGGGGGGGAGGGGGGAGTGTGCCTCCTGGATGCTACCATGAGTCACCTATGAGCAGGCACATGGGAAAGACAGCATATAAACTCATTTAACTTGTAATATACCACATGGAATATTTTCTCTTTCAGAATTCCAGCCTCGTTTACCTCAATGTGAGGCAGCCATATATTGATACCCATACCAGGTATCTGCTGTCCCTCTACCATAGCGCTGGTTAAATATGGTCTACAATCATCATTCATCAAACAACATGTGTAACTAGTAAGAGTTATTAACTGAATTTATAATCTGACAAACGATATTCTACCAGCTGGACCCTTCTGATTCCTGACTCTCTCCATCTGTCTAAGATTTATATGATACCATACAGCATATTTTATTTACAGATTTTTTTTCTCTACAAAACCTGTTGTGATGGTCTCCATCTGGCTGGTGTTTCTTCTAACAGTTGTTGTCAATATTCACACTGTTTATTGTTGCTGCAATGCATTATGTGTTCATTTTCCCTTGAATATTTTATGTTGTGCATTTTTAAAAATATGCAAGTGTTTTGATTAAGTTATGTGCATCAAATGAGAATGGTGGGATTATTTTATACTCACTGGAAATAGCAGAGAAGAGATCAGCCCATTCAATATGGGAACTCAACAAGCTGTTGCAAAGAAAAGGAGTGGTAGCAAAAAGTTAGAGCAATTACTGGTTTAATATTTTTACATGCTTGTCTGTCATTTTGTTGTAGCCAGGAGTAAATAGGGTTTTATTTTTTGTTTGCTGTATTTGGTATCCTCAGGTGGTTCCTGGAATGACCAGTATGGGCAGCTGAGTCTATCTGACATAGAGTCTGTCTGGTAAACTGTGGGTGGAAGACATGGATGGAAATTCCTAAAACTACAAGTTTGCAGGTGTTCAATGACAAAGACAGTCAAGGGCTAACAGCCCTTTATACAACACTGAAGATTATAGCAGGCTAAACATAAACAGGAGCAGGTAATTTAGTGGGGAAATTGAGCCAGGACTAAGACCAGAACTTCCCACCTGGGGAGGGAGAGAGCTGATGATTACAATGCGATGAAATGCAAAAGGTGCTCAGCGCTCAAGCCTCTGGATGTGGAGGAGTGGTACACCTATGCTTTTACAGGTGTAGTTGAGCTATGGCTACAGTAAACCGAGCTGCAACTGACACTCCAGTCAGAACATTCCTGTGTGTCTGTTGGTCATATCTGAAGACATAGGATACTCCAACAGCCTGGGTTGCCAGACATGCCAAAAAGATGCTGACATAATCACCAGTGGTACAGCATGGATCTTGGGTATATGCATGAGACTTTTAAAAATTCCTGTAAGTTTTAAGAAGCTTTCAAGACAATTTACAACTCTTCCATTCTTTCCCCAGGAACATCTGTATAGCCACTATGTCAAAAGTCATTGCAAAGGATCTGACAGGCTTATAATTCAATCCTTAGTCCTCTAGTCTTCCATCTCTACCTCCTTTTCCCTTTCAGTTCTAAGCCTTGACTTGACAGTAATGTGAACTGGGAGTACTTGGCTGTGGATTTGCTGAGAAGCCTCAGTGTGGTACCAGATAAATCCCTGTTTGTTTGTTGCTCAACTAAAATAAATCAATGCAGGAGATCTGAGGGTGGAGACACTTAGCACAATTTCTGCCACAAGTTTTTGGAGCCACAGTTCTCCTTTGCTTTCAGGTGTGCCCATTTGAAAACTCCTAGGTATGTTCAATATTCTCTAGGTCATGGGTTACTATGCCCCTCCTGACAGTTACAACTCAGTAAAGTCAACATTACACTATCTTTGAAAATGGTCAGAGGACACCAAGGGTATGTCTAGACTACAGGGTTTTGTTGACAAAAGTGGACTTTTGTCAACAAAATTATACCTGCGTCCACACTGCCATCGAGTTATGTTGACATAACGTCCACATAACTCAGCAGTTTTGTCAATGGCTGTGAACCTCATTCAATGAGGAATAACTCCTTTGTCAACATAGTTATGTCAACAAAAGGGCAGTGTGGACACAGTGGAGAAGTCATGTCGACAGAAAAGGCCTCCAGGAAGAATCCCTGGTGGACACTCCTGCCACAGCTTGCAACTCTATTGTTCCTGCCTGCAGCCATCTTTAAAAGGCACAGGCACCCAGGACTGTCACTCTGGCAGCAAGCCAGCTCCAGAGTGGACCCTGACGGCGGACTGCTGTTGTGTGGTGAGCCATGTCCCAGGGACAAGCCCCCCAAGACACCCTGGCCCTTCCAGGGACTCATCCCCCCTGGGAAGCCAGGGGCACCAAACGGCGGGCACCCTCCTGGTCAGGGCCAGAAATGAAAGCGCCCCTGGAGCTGTGGGCCGAGGAGGCGGCTCTTCAGCTCCCTCAGGGCGGGCACAGGAACACTGACATCTATAGCTGAATGGCTAACAGCCTGGCCAGGAAAGGCCACCATCCCTGCACGGCACTGCAGGTCAGGGCCAAAGTCAAGGAGCTCAGGCAGGGGTACATCAGGGCCCGTGAGCTCAGCTCCCGCTCCGGGGAAACGGCACACACCTGTGCATATTTAGAGGAGCTGGACAGGATCCTGGGGCCAGGGGAACCCTTGCCTCCTGAGTGCCTGGTGAAGTCTGGGCTGGAGACCCCTGCTCAGCACAGGCCGCAACAGCAGCCTGAGAACCCGCAGCTCCTAGAAGAGGAGGAGGAGGAGGAGGAGGAGAACAGCACCCGGAGCACCCAGGAGCCAGACGCCCAGGCGCAGGAGGCCTTCCAGGCAACTTCAGACACTGGGGAGGGAACATCAGGTGAGTGCTGTGAGGGTCCAATGCACACAGGGCAGGACAGGCGGGAGCAAAGTGGATGGTGCAGTGCTGTGACATATCATGCTGATTACAGCCTGGGGGGAACGGGGCACACCCATGGCCACCCTCAGGGAGGGCCATCATACCCGTGTACCCTCACAGCTGCTAGGCACCACCTGCTCCTGCAGGCAGTGATGCCAGAGGCAGGCATGGGTCAGGGACGCCGGGATTGCCTCACAGCTGCAGGCCTCTCAGCACTCTGCAAGAACCCCAACTGTGGCCTGACACCTGCTGCTCGGCCATAGGGTGTGTGCGAAGGGGGGCAGGATGGTGGCCTGCACACCTTCTGGGCTCCAGGGAGGCCATGGCTGCGGGCCAGGCCACACCATGCCTTACTGAGATGCACATGAGCAGCCTCTGACCCTAGGACAGGCACTGCCTGCTGACAAGAAGGAGGGCATGCCCTCTCAGGGAAAGGGTGAGCATGCATGACTGACGACTTTTCCCTCTTGTCCTCCACAGCCGGACCAGCTGACCAGGAGGGGGGCACCACACATGCCCCACCACCCAGATGGCCACAGGGAACCTGGAGGCACAGGCGCACCTATCTGGACCTCGTGCACCAGCACGTTGGAGTCCTGCAAAGGATGCAGGACTCAATGGAGAGGAGGCTGGAGGCAGAAGCCAAGTGGTGCCAGCAGTTGCTGGCTGAATTCGCCCAGCAGTGCAGGGACATCTGTGCAGCAATCTGGGAGGCCATGGCCTTCCACGGTCCTGTGCCTGGTCCTGCTCCTCCTCCTCAGCCCCTGCTCCCCGCTCAGCCCCTGCCATTCCAGCCCCAGGTCCAGCCCCACCTCCTGCCCTGCCCCCGCATGCGCAGCCGGAGGTGACAAGGCCTCCGGAGCCAAACCGCCAGGGGCTCTTCCTCCAGGCAGCCCCCTCAGCCCTGAGCCTCCCTCCCCTCTTCCAAGTTGACATTTCCCCTTCCCACCAGTGACACAAACTGAGGGACGCACTGTATTTTTTTCCCAAGCAGTTTATTTTATAAGAAACAAATTTTTTTTTTCTCTGAACACAAGAGTTATTTATTTTATTTTGTTCCAAAAGCAACAGTTAAATAAACTGCACAAAAGTTTTCACCACCACCTGCCTCCATTCTCAATGTGTGATGAATGGGTTGATTGAGTGAATGTGGGGCCGGGAGGGGTTGCAGGGAGGAAGGCATCGGGGGTATGGGGCTCTCCCATATGTGGAAGGCCCTGGGGACAATCAGGGGCCTCCCTGGGTGAATTGCTCCCTCAGGGCTTCCTGAATGCGCAGGCCCAGCTGGTGGGTTTGCCGGGTGGCAGCTGTCCAGGGCTGCTCGAAGTGCCTCCCCTCCATGTCAGCTCATGTCCCCCACGCAGGGAGGAAGGCCTCCCCTTTCCTCTCCACGAGGTTGTGCAGCACACAGCATGCTGCAACCACATCGGGGATGTTGTGTTCCCCCATGTCCAGCCACCTGAGAAGGCACCTAAACCTGCCCTTCAGAAGGCCGAAGGCGCACTCCACCTGGAAGCCAGCTCTACTGAGGCAGGAGTTGAACAGTTCCCTGTTCGCATCCAGGTGGCTGGTATAGGGCTTCATGAGCCAGAGCATGAGAGGGTAGGCCGCATCGGCCACGATGCACATAGGCATCTGCACATCCCCAACTGCCAGGTTCCTCTCTGGGAAGAATGCCCCGGCCTGAAGCCTGTGGTACAGGTATGAGTTCCTGAACACACGGGCATCGTGTGCCCGGTCTGACCACCCGACACAAACGTCCGTGAACTGTCCCCTGTGGTCAACCACGGCCTGCAGCACCATGTAGAAGTAGCCCTTCCTGTTGATGTATTGTGCTGCTCGATGGGGCGGGATGGAAGCTGATGAGCTTCCATCAGCATGGTATGGGGCCATCGCCTGCCCAGGTACGGATGGGGTATGGATGGGGATGTGGGTCCTGTCGAGTGCTCCACCGCAGTTTGGGAACCCCAGCCCCACAAATCCGGCCAGGATGGTCTGCAGGTCTTCGAGGTGGACCGTCCTGTGGAGCAGCTTGGAATTGACAGCTGTCACCACCTGCAGAAAGGGACAAATAGAAACACACAGAACAGGACATTAGAGGGGTTGGCTCAGCTGCTGAGGGGTGCTCCCCCCTTCCCTCCCAGACCCCAACAGCCTCCCCCAGACAATCCCTCCCCCACCCCCCGCACCATGGCACGGTGAGGCTGCCACGCCATCCCCAATTCCCTGTGCCTGGTGCTGACTGCTCCCCAATTCCCTCTGCCACGCCATCCCCAATTCCCTGTGCCTGGTGCTGACTGCTCCCCTGGAGTGTCCCCTGAGAGTGACTTACCTCCATCAAGATGGCCCCGACGGTAGACTTCCCCACGCCAAACTGATGCCCCATAGAGCTGTAGCTGTCGGGGGTCGCCAGCTTCCACAGAGCAATGGTGACGCGCTTCTCCAGGGGGGTGGCGGGCCATAAGTGGGTGTCCTGGCGTTGCAGGGCAGGGGCAAGCCAGACACAGAGCTCCTGGAAGGTGGCCTTCCACATCCAGAAGTTCCAGAGCCACTGATTGTTGTCCCACTGCTGCAGCACTAGCCAGTCCCACCAGTCGAAACTGGTGTCCAGACTCCAAACTCGCCTCTCCAGGAATAAGTTGGGGGGCAAGGGCAGAAGGGTTGGAGCCTGAGCGAGGGGCTCAAAGCTGGGCTCAGAATCCAGCTCTGCCACCAAGGTCAGCATGCTCTCCTGAGCATGAAGCAGAGCTTCCATCAGCATGGTATAGGGCCATCGCCTGCCCAGGGGCAGCTCAGGCTCCATGGCCAAAAAAGCCAAAATAACACAAACAACAAAAGAACAAAACAAACAAACAAACAAAAGGACAAAAATACAAAGAAACAAACAACCAAAAAAGCCAAAACCCAAACAAGCAAACAAACACACACACAAACACACGAGCAAACACACAAACAGACAAACCAGAAAATAAACTGCTGTGGTGTCCGACAAAGCAGGGCAACCAGAGCCAGAAAAACTGCAGCAGCTTTGCTTTCCCTGTATAAGGTAGGCAAGCCAGAAGCAGGAGCAGAGCTATGGCTGTCCAGGAGTATCCCTTTAAGCACGCATCTCTGCAGAGAGCATGCTGCAATGCCTGGGTTTTATGGCTGCCCCTGTGACCTTCCAGAAGCACTTCCGGGTGCCTTCTTCTGTCGACAGAGCATCCCGCAGTCTGGACGCTCTTTGTCGACAAAGCTGATGACTTTGTCGACAAAGCGATGTAGTCTGGATGCTCTTTGTCAACGGAAGTTTTGTCGACAGATCCTGTCGACAAAACTTCTGTCGATGGAAGCCTGTAGTCTAGACATACCCCAACAGTACTTGCATCTTTTATTTCAGACACAAGTGTCCCATTTAGTAGTGAAAACCCTTTGAAACAGCCTTCCAAATCTTTCTTTGTAAAATGTTATAAATCATCCGTCCTTCGTGGTAACCAAGGAATTCTGGGTCTCCTAATGTAAATGTTTACTCCTCCTGACAGCAGACAGCTTTTTAAAAAGCCATTTATTATAAGAATTATAGAAATGTTCATTATCAAATCAGTTAAAATCTGTACTCTGCAGCCAACAATCATCTAAATGTGTAAGTCTATTCAACACTCTTCATCATTAGTAGAAAAACTACACCTCTTACATAAGGACTTGTTGAATAACAGAAAGATCTCACAGTCAGATCCCTCCATCTGCAATGCACTCTGCACTTCAATAAGGAAATCTAAATGCTTCTGAGACTATTTGGTATGCCATTTACATCAGGTCATTAACTAATATACTATATGGCTCACATTTACCAAGAAGTCTGATCTTTGAAATTATATGGCATACAATAAAAAGGGAACATTTTATGCAAACATATTTACTGTGTTCACTCTTTCATTCTGTGTCTGTGCCACAAAAGTGGGACAAGCTGCCATTTTTAACATAGCTGGGAAATTGCATTTGCTCTGGCAGTTAGCATTTAAATACGCTCTTCACATCTACTGAGAGGAAAAAATGCTCAAATTTCATTTTTTCTTGATGGAATACTTTCATAAGTGAAGCATTCCATGCCTGGGGGATTAGACTGATATTTCTTTTAATTAAATTGATTAAATTAAAGCAAATGGTGGTCTAGCCCCAACCGGAAAATATATTTCACTTATGAAATATGCTGTCATTCAGCTTGCTATATTGCATATATGGCACATAATTTCTTAAACATAAGGCTTCAGTCTCTTTAACAACTTATTTGCTATTAGAAATGTATGTTTATTTTGAATATTTTATGTTTTCAATATTTTAACTTAAGCATACAGGACCATATGCTTCTCCTCTGCTAACAGGAGCAGAAAAGAGCTACAAGTGAGCCAGTGTACTTGAAAGAGCTGGTACAACAACTTTGAATGAATGCTCTAGGGCTCAGACATTCTGTATAGACATGACCAAGAAGACAGTTGCCTCCCATACCTTTGTCCTTCCTTACAGTCCCAGAGGAATCTACTCCTGGAAAATACGTGGACTTGTCCAGTATGATGGAACTGATTAAGTACTCAATATAAATGAAAAAAAAAAAAACTTCCACTGACCTCAGTGAGGGTTGCATTAGGCCCTTAATCCCATGAACTTCCCATTATGAACACTTATCCCTCAACATCCCTGGAATGATGCAAGGAGTTTGGGACAGCTCCCGGCAAAGAAGCTTTTGTATATACTGTATAATTCTATAACTTTTATGTGAAGGGAAATATATGTGGTCATTTTTATCTCTTCTTCAAGCAATAGGGATCAGGTGACTACAATAATGCCTAAAATTCTATGACCTTGCTAAGAAAAATATTTTAAGTGCAAAATTGACAATTTCAATAGACATCAAACCCCAAATGCTGGCTAACTGCACATTTTATTCCTGATTTTGTTTTCTTTTTACTATAGTATGACATTCAGCCCTTAACACCAAAATCTATTTAACCACAATTGAATTGTTCTAGATTCCTTTGAAAAATCCCTCACAAAACAACAGTACCATATGCCAGATGCGTTATTTCCTAGTTTTTAAGTCAGAAATATATATAAACTGCTGGTCTCAGCATGCAAACTGTTTCTTTTTTGTTTTTGCTTGTGGAGTCCTCCCTGCCACCAGTCAAATATAATATTCCTTAGAGTTCTTTTTTTTCTTTGTAGATTGCTGAACAGAAACAAGAATTAAAGAGAGAAAACACCCAAGAAGTTTTGAAAAGAAAACATTATTAATGATTTCCTGTATTTTCACTGTCTGAATCACTGTGGGTCCCTTCAGTACCCTATTGAAACACCTAATTAAAAGGTAATTAGTATCTTTCACGGTGAGAAAGAATATGTTGTTAAATCTTCAGTGACAGACTTCAACTGTACATGTGAGAAAACTTCAAGGTGGCTCTGCTGCCAATCTGCCTTTAGAAAAATCAACAATTAACTGTACGAAATTAAATATGCATTAAATTCAAAACAAATGTTAGCAATCCAAAAGTATATAAAAAGGGACATTTTCTCAACAGAAGGCTTTTTGAAAAGAAGGCTACAAGACATCAGGTTTCCTGTAAGAGTATATTTTAATGAGCACCTGATGAGGAATATGAACAGTTTCCCTGTGAAATTGAATAAGACAGAATACTAACTTGGAAATAACTGAGTATTAACTGACATTGAACCATACTTTATAGAAATATATAAGAAAATGAAAATATGTAATATTACTTTACAAAATATATGGTTTGGTTTGGTTTTGCTTTGAAGTGTTAAACAGATGGCTTTTCTTGTTCTGCAGTGTTATCTGTTTTTTTCCCCACACTGAATAATTTCTCTCCAATAGTTTTTCAAGACAAACAAATAAGGGCACTCCCAAAGTTAGTGTCAAAGCTTCCATTGACATCATTGGAGAATGACTAGCCCTAAAATAGTCTATTATTCTGTGATTCTATGGAAAGGAAGGAGTGTGAGCAGTGGAATAAGATAATGGACATCAAAAAAGTAGACTTTAACAAACTGAGTAGGTATGGTTCTATAGGAAGAAAATCTAAGGGGAAAAGGAGTTCAAGAGAGCTAGCCATCTTTCAAGGAAATGAAGGCACAATTGCAAATATCTTGGTTTGAAAGAAAGATAGGAAGGAAGAACAGTAAAAAACTAATATGGGGGAAAAATGGAATTCTACAAAAAGTGGGATGATTTTCTAATGATAAGTACAGAAGAAGAGCACAAGCATACAGGAACGAAATAAAAAAGGATTGATTGATTTTCTTTTTGAAGGAAAAATGTATAGATCCTCTAATTGGTGGGGAAGGAGAGCTAATAACCGATAACGTCAAGACAACCAAGCTATTTAATACTTATTTTGTTTCCATTTTCACATAGAAGGTTAATGATGAGTAGATATTCAACATGATTAATATAAACAACAGAGGTGAAGAAACACAAGTCAAAACAGGGAAAGAACAGGTTACAGAGTATTTAGATAAATTAGATGTATTCTAGTTGGCAGGGCCTGATGAAATTCAGTGTAAGGTATTTAAGGAACTAACTGAAGCAATCTCAGAACTGTTAGCAGTTATCTTTGAGAACTGATAGAGGAAGGTGAGGTACAGGGTACTGGAGAAGGGCAAATTAATATCTTCCTTTAAAAAGAAACAAAAAACAGGACTATGTAGCACTTTAAAGACTAACAAGATGGTTTATTAGGTGATGAGCTTTCGTGGGCCAGACCCACTTCCTCAGATCAAATTGTGGAAGAAAATAGGCATGACCATATATAACAAAGGGATACAATCAAAAAAAGTGAACACACATAAAAAAGGACAAAACAAATTTCAGAACAGAAGGGGGATAAGGGGGGGGAGGTAAATGTCTGTGAGCTAATGATATTAGAGGTGATAATTGGGGAAGCTATCTTTGTAATGGGTAAAGTAATTAGAGTCTTTGTTGAGACCCCGGCGTAAAGTGTCAAATTTAAGCATGAATGACAGTTCAGAGGTTTCTCTTTCAAGCCTGGTGTGAAAATGTCTTTGAAGCAGTATGCAGATAATCAAGTCATTGAGACAATGGCCTTTCTGGTTGAAATGGCAAGAAACTGTTTTTTCTTTGTGATACTGTCTGATATCCGTTTTGTGTGCATTGATTCTTTGGCGAAGCGCCTGAGACGTTTGTCCAATGTACATAGCAGGTGGACACTGTCGGCACATGATGATATAGATTATATTTCTGGATGAGAAGGAATATGTGTTCTTGATCTTATAACTGAATTGGTTAGGTCCAATAATGGTGTCAGCAGAGTAAATATGTGGACAAAGTTGGCAACGGGGTTTGTTGCAAGGAAAAGTCCCAGGGTTGGTATTAGTGTGGTATGTCCTGTGGTTGTTGGTAAGAATCATCCTGAGGTTAGGTGGTTGTGTGTTCACTTTTTTTGATTGTATCCCTTTGTTATATATGGTCATGCCTATTTTCTTCCACAATTTGATCTGAGGAAGTGGGTCTGGCCCACGAAAGCTCATCACCTAATAAACTATCTTGTTAGTCTTTAAAGTGCTACATAGTCCTGTTTTTTGTTTCAGCTAGACTAGACTAACACGGCTACATCTCTATTACTATTCCTTTAAAAAGGGGAATATAGAGGGTCCTGGGAATTATAGGGAAGTCAACCTAACTTTGATACCTGGAAAGAGAGGGGAACAAATTATTAAATAATCAATATGTAAATGCCAAAAAAGACAAAAGCAATAACATGACATGCCCTCAGAAACTTTAAGCTATGTTATTATTTCTGTATAGAAATCTGCACTGCATATGTTTTGTTCTTCTTGAAACTGTAATGCAAGGATGCTAACATGAAGTCTATTGTTTAATATGTATCACTATGTTCAGTATGAATCACTAACGCATATTTGAACCTCTCTCATAACCATTCTGTACTCAGACACTGCTAATTGCCACTTTGATTGAAAGAACAGAATAATGAGAAACCATCAGTCTGTTTGGACAACTGAAAAATTTCATCATTTTGGACAGGAAGCAAAAAATTGTTTTTCTTGAAAAAATGATTTCTCTGGAATTGGGCCATTATTTTCCCTAAGGTCAAATTTTATAAGGTCCCATTGTCTAGACTATCACTTATAGACATAGTGCCAACCACTGTAGTATTAGGTGCTGATTTTGATAGCAAAATATTTTTTACCTCAAGCAAAAATATGGGAATTTCACGAACAAAAATTGTTTTCAAATAGAAAATAAAGATTGAGATAAATGATTGACATATGATTTTTCACCAGGCACATGAATTTTTCACACTACTGTAGACAAGACCGAACACCCGTGGTTTTACACATTACATTACCTTGTCCTGCCTCATATTTACTGTTAAAAATGCAGTGATGACTAAGTTATCTGGATAAACATAGGGCATATGCTCCACCACTGTTGCTGCATAGGAAGAGATAGTATATGGGTCGCAATCTAAGCCATGGGAATGGCTGCCAAGAACCAAAATGATGAAACTTTAGTCAATAATATGGTAGAAGATGGTGAAATCAGTAAGTGTAGCTGACTGGCATTAGCTGCTGAATAAATAAAATGAGCAGGCATATAGGTCAGAGATCCTAAGAGTTCTTGCTATTCAAGAGACACAATACAAGACATTAGTCTCAGGCCCCTTGGGATAATTTTAAGTCAGTAGAGCACTCAGAAAATATTGATAATTTCACTAGATGCTTATTATTCACTCCAATGGACCACCATTAACAGCTAGTGCTTGTGCAATATAGCACGTTATCTGTGTGTGACAGGTTGTTCTCCCATCAGTGGGCTTCGTTCCTCTTTCTTAGTTTGTGAGATATTAACCATTTACATTTGATATACATTTTAATGCTTATTTTAATTTTAAAATGCTGGTCTCGTATTTGTCCTAAACTGTACAATACTTGGGTTTAGAAAACCTGGCTGGGTATCTGGAAGGTGTGATTTCCTACTTTAATTTTACTATTAAATGTTCATTTTTCAAACCAAGAACCATGGAAGTGATGGAAAATGTTAAGAAAGTGATTAAAGAAAAGAAAGATGTACAAATGGTGTCCAGATATATGTTGGTATTTGAGTTGTTGTGATAGCATTTCTGCATTTATTAAGCTGGTTAAATTTAACACTCAATAAATAGGGCATGGAGATTAGTGATTATGATTAATGGAAGTATAGTTAGCGTTGAGAGAGGAAAGTGGAGAGGGGGAAAAGTAATTATTTAGGCAATGGAAAGATGGGGAGTCTCCTCCTGGGTGAAAAGATTGATGCTGTCTTCCTTGCCCGTTGCAGCATGGAGTGATTCCAATAGTTCTGTCTTTACAAAATGGTGTTGATGCATCTGAGTCAAGGCTTCGTCCCTATTTATTTTTTTGTTTTTACTCCTTATCTGAACCCTAAGAGTTTGAATAGATGGGAAAAAGAGTCCTGCCTGCAATTTCTCCCTCTCCCCCAATATTTACTGTGGAAACTTTCTGAAATCCTTTAGGTTTTCTGTAACACTTCCTTCAGTATGAGATATGGACATTTCTCCAAAGTGATGTGTTTAGTTTATTGAATGAGCATGAGGCTAGACATCATTGAGGAGCTCTGGATGATTCCACTCAATTAAATCAGGTAAACTATCGTTCTTATATTCTCGATTTCATAAATTTTATGTGAAAAACATGTGAAAAGAAACACAGTAACTGAGCTCAACTGCATCCAAAATTTGAGTGGTCACTAGAAAAATACCAGATTACTATTTTAAGTCTGAGTTCATTAGTAGTGGCTTGCCAGCATTGCCTGTCTCATTCCAAATGCTTGGATTGGTTTGGAAGAAACTGGCCTTCTTCTTTTTACATTTGACAACATCTTTATCAATCTGATACTAATGACTGGGTTCTGGGAGGGAAAAATAAAACTAGGATAGAAACTCTAATGGCACTTCTGAGCAAATAATGCTGACTACTTTTAATAGGCAGCAGGTTTAAAACAAACAAAAGGAAGTTTTTCTTTCACTCAGCACACAGTCAATCTGTGGAACTCCTTGCCAGAGGATGTGGTGAAGGCTAGAACTTTAACAGGGTTCAAAAAAAGAGCTAGATAGATTCATGGAGGTTATATCCATCAATGGCTATCAGCCAGGATGGGTAGGAATGGTGTCCCTCTGTTTCTCTGGAGGTGGGTGACAGGGGAGGGATCATGTAAAGATTACCTATTGTGATCCCTCCCTCTGGGGCATCTGGTAATGGCAACTTTCGGCAGACAGGATATTGGGCTAGATGGACTTTTGGTCTGACCCAGTATGGCTGTTCTTATGTTCTTACTGCTCTGGTTACTGTTATTTTCAGGCTCTTGCCCATTCAGACATAATGATTAAATTACTGCATGGAGTATCCATTGTGCAAGATACTGTAAACACATGTAATACTCCAAGGCTACATCTACATTGCGCATTCTTGAGCAAGAAGATATGCAAATGAGGCATGGCGATATTCATTGCCACACCTAATTTGCATACTTAATGAGATGCCATTTTTGTGGAAGGGACTTTTGCGCAAGAAGGAGCAGTCTATACTGCTCCTTCTTGAGCAAAAAAACCCTCTTGCGCAAGAGCCATTCTGCCTGAAAATAAGCGGCAGAACGCTCTTACGCAAGAGGGGGTCTTTGTGCAAGAAGGAGCAGTGTAGACTGCTCCTTCTTGTGCAAAAATGGTGGCTCATTAAGTATGCAGGTGAGGGGTGGCGATATTCATTGCCATGTGTCATTTGCATATGTTCTTGGTCAAGAGAGTGCAATGTAGACGTAGCCCAAAGAGTTTATAGTCCAGGCATATGAGGAGGCACTACAGCTTGAGACAAACAAAAGGGGAAGGAATGAGAACTAAGTAACAGAGCCTTCATGGCTGTGTTTGCTGTGATAAACATTAATCTCGAAAGCACTACATGTTTGAAATATTAAGTATCCTGTAATATGAGGCTTCCATCGCAATTTTGTCAGCCATGTGGCTGACAGTAGGAGCCCCACCATGCATGAGGCTGATGGCTGGGTCTCCCACTGTCAGCCCTGGGCAGCTGGGGCCAATTTCCCACTGTTAACCACATGTGTTAATGCCTGTAATATAGTCACAGCAAAATGTTTAGTTATAAAAAAATTGAAAGACACAACATAGTGCTTCAGTGTTAATATTGTTTTCTGAAACAAATAGGTCTTCTTTGGCTTTTTCCAACTTACCACAATTAATAAAGGTCCATTATTACTTCTATGCTGTTTTCCATTTATTGTCCACAATGCAGCCACAATCATTTAACAATCATCCCACATTTCAGGTAGGGCCTTACACATCTCAATATTCTCATTGTCAAGTATTTGATAAGTATCACTTCAGAGATAAATGTAGGATGAGTATGCAGAAGAATTTTTGGTGTCCATAGATGTCCTTCTCACATTGCCTCCAGTACATGTTGAAAGATTTCAGCAAGAATATCCCCAGTTTATCACCCTATTTTGTACTATTACTTTTTCAGAACATGGTGCAGTCTGAACCATGTGACAAAAAATGCCCATGTATCAAATCTTTTTAATTTAAAAAGGTGACGCTATTCTAATGGCTGACAAGGAAAAATAACATTTTCAAGAATGAGAATTACACTTTCAGCAGTACATACAGTAACTAGAATTTTGTCATTTCTCCCTCTATAGTAAATCTTATGCTGTATTATTATAGATATCCTCTGATCTAGCTATATCAGATTAGGTACATATCAGACTTGAAATCCTTCCCCTGTTTCTTCATTTAAGGCAAAAAATGATTTTATCGAAAGAGAGAAAGGATGTTATTGCATTTTCCAGTGCTGCCAATTGAGATGCACATACTTTTTTATATATTGTTCTGCCATAAACAGGCTTTGGTCTTTTCCCGATTTTTTGAACAATAGAGTATAAATCATTAGTGATAATAAACAGATTTAATCAACTAAATAAAGAAAAGAAAGATAAGGATTTTTTGTGGCAACTGTAAAATGAATACAATTCACTAGCTTTACTGACAGCTCTTCTCATTTTCATGTTGTATTAATCCGGGGGAGCATACCTTAGTGAATAGTTTAAAGTGGGTTTTTTTCATCCATGAAACCTCTCTAACCATGCAGATAATGATTCTCTCAAATTTGGTTCTTTGAAAACCTTCACTAAATGATTCTGCAAACAATTTGAACTATGCTGGTGAATTCTGAGTAGACATAGAGATACTTGTTCTGTACTGTGATTTGATGAATGTAACATTCACGTTTTTAATCTCAACACTAAGGTTTATGATATTAACATTTTCAGTCAATACTTTCTAACATTCACGTAGTGAATTTTGTTTGGAATACTCTTGTCAGTGAATTCATTCACTAGAATATCTACAAAAGATGAATATTTACCTATTCACAAAAGAGGTGTGAATGCACTTCAAGGGTATGTCTACACAGCACCCTAATCTTGAAGTAAGGTACACAATTAAGATATGCAATTTGCATAGCACATTTTGAATTTATTTTGAAATAGCTTATTTTGAAATTTGAGCTACACAGCACCAAATTTCAAAAGAACATGGTATTTCGAGCCATCCCTTAACTCTCGTGCAATGAGGTTTACCGGGATGGTGAAATAGCGCTCCCATTATTTTGAAAAACATTTTGAAATAATAGGCGGCTTGTGTAGATGAGGGATAGTTATTTTGGGATACCTCTGGTATCCTGAATTAGCTATGCAGGGTAGACGTACCCCAAGTGACTTTGATTATTTGTTCAACTGAATATTAGGGGAAATTCTTTAAGGCATTCACTAAGCTTGAATGGTAATATTTTTTAAATCAGTCTGTGGAGCTTCTCTGCAAATTTCATTCATTTACAACTAAGATCATTATCATATTGCTAGTAATTTAAAATTTATCAACAGTATTATCCAGATTTTATAACTGACCAGAATGCAGATTTTCCAAATAGCTGAGCAAGTTGGGTAATGAGATTTTTTGGAAAAATCTGGCCATAATTTCATAATGAGATATGTTGAATACTCATCACCTCATAAAATCTGAACCCCTTATTAATTTATTTAGGATGACATATATATCATCCTTCTATGTATCTTGAGCTAATTGACTCACCAAATAGCTTGCAGAACAGTATAGACTGAAGACAGACTCAGATTATTTGGTGGAGAGAGGACATGGCTTATTTGTGTTTAGGAAAGGGAGAATTAACTGGAGACAGAATAGATTTTTTAAGGGAGAGGGTTGATGAAGTTGGTGAGTATAATGTAAGCACTTAGGAATCCAAACTCAATTTACTGTTGATGGGATTTAGGTCCCTAAGTGCCTAAATTAGTTGGCATTGTAGCATTGAGTGCAACAATGCTTGAATTTCTTTAAATCTGCACTTTAATCTGATCAGTAATAGACACATTATTGCTTGGGAAATTAAAATTTAGAGTGGACAAAGCACAAGAAAACATACCTAAGTGGACAATATCGCACTGGCAAATGTGAGAAATATATCTTACATATCCTTACAAGACCTCATTAAATTAAGTTTAAGTATCTTTTGATTCCAGTATATTAAAGAAAAAAAAGTGTATTATTGTGGGTTGGGATTGTATATAAACCTCTCTTGGGGAAAGGTGTGACGTGTGTTGTGATATCTGGGAATTTGGTGAACTCTACTGAAAATGTATGAAAGAAGAATGGACTCTTGTGACAATTATTGTAAAGTGGGTACCATGGGAAAAGTAAATGCAAATTTTTCCAACTCTGTTTATGCAAAACCTTAGCCTTTTGAACCAACACCCTGAGGACTGAGTCATTGTCACCTATTCCTGGAAACAAGATCGAAGGCTTCCACTGTATAAAGAAACAGCTTTACTGCCAAGACTGGATTCTGGTTCTGAATCTGAGACAATTCTGAACTTGTAAAAATGGAGAAAATCTACTTGTGCATTTCATTTTTTAAGGTGTGTCTAGTATTTTAATGTCTTAAATATGTTTTCTGTAATGCTTTCATTACATGTGCTTGCTTAGAAATAGTTGTGTAGTAACTTATAATTGTGGGCAATGCATTGAACATTCATGGAGAAAATGAAAAACAAAGCATTGACGGTGTTTTTTCAGACCACTTGGCTTGCTAAGAATAACAGTGTAGGCACAGAACTGTGATGCTTTTAAAGATCCCCTGGGTCAAAATACAGAGAAATGCAGGAGCCTGCCAAGAATCATAGAGTCATAGAATTCTGGGGCTGGAAGAGACCTCAGGAGTTCATCGAGTCCAGCTCCCTGCCCAAAGCAGGATCAGTCCCAAATAAATCAACCCAGCCAGGGATTTGTCAAGCCAGGACTTAAAAACCTCTAGGTATGGAGATTCCACCACCTCCCTAGGTAACCCATTCCCAGTACTTCACCACTCTCCTAGTGAAATAGTTTTTCCTAATATCCAACCTAGACCTCCTCCACTGTAACTTGAGACCATTGCCCCTTGTTCTGTCATCTGTCACCACTGAGAACAATCTCTCACCATCCTCTTTGGAACCTCCCTTCAGGTAAGTTGAAGGCTGCTATCAAATCTCGCCCCCCCCCACTCTTCTCTTCTGCAGATTAAATAAGCCCCAATCCCTCAGCCTTCCTCATAGGTCTTGTGCTCCAGCCCCCTGATCATTTTGGTTGCCCTCCACTGAACCCTCTCCAATGTGTTCACATCCTTTCTGCAGTGGGGGCCCAGAATTGGACACAATTCTCCGGATGTGGCCTCACCAGTGCCGAATAAAGCGGAATAATCACTTCTCTAGATCTGCTGGAAATGCTCCTCCTAATGCACCCTAAATGCCATTAGCCTTCTTGGCTACAAGGGCACACTGTTGACTCATATCCAGCTTCTCATCCACTGTAATCCCCAGATCCTTTTCTGCTGAACTGCTACTTAGCCAGTCGGTCCCCAGCCTGTAAAAATGCTTGAGATTCTTCTATCTCAAGTGCAGGACTCTGCACTTGTCCTTATTGAACCTCATCCAATTTCTTTTGCAATTTGTCTAGATCACTCTGGACCCTATCCCTGCCCTCCAATGCATCTACCTCTCCCCAGAGCTTAGTGTTATCTGCAAACTTGCTGAGGGTGCAATCCATCCCCTCATCCAGGTCATTAATAAAGATATTGAACAAAACTGGCCCTAGAACTGATCCTTAGGGCACTCCACTTGAAACCAACCGCCAACCAGACGTCGAGCCATTGATCACTACCATAGAAAACTAATGGCTCAGGAGTTGGGAGCCTAAAGACGGTGCCCTTGAGGGACTATGGAAAAGGAATGTAGTGCAATTGCCCTGAAGTCAGACAAAAGGAAAATTCACTGGCTTTACCTTATCTGCCCTTTATTTCAGTGAAAACAGAATCAGGGCACATGAGAGGTGATTGGATCACATGATAAATTGGGCACAAGCAAACAGCATGTTTTAATATGGACAAAGGAAATGTATCTAGTATGGAACAAAGCATGTAGGTCATAGACAGAAAATGGGAAGCAATGACTCTGAACAAGGCTTGGGGGTTACGATGGATAATCAACCAGACATGATCCCTGTATGCCTAAAATGGAGAATTCTGAGTAGGAGTAAAGAAGTTATTTTATCACTGTGTATGGCACTGGTGTGAAAGGCTGAGAAAATCAGACTGGAAATAAGGTATATATATTTTCATGGTGAGGTTACAGTATGATGGGGGCTAATTTGGCTATGACAAATCAGGAAAGAGATCTTGGAGTTATCGTGGATAGTTCCCTGAAAACTTCCACACGGTGTGCAGCGGCGGTCAAAAAGGCAAACAGGATGCTTGGAATTATTAAGAAAGGGATAGAAACTAAGACACAGAATATCTTACTGCCCCTGTATAAAACTATGGTATGCCCACATATTGAATACTGTGTACAGATGTGGTCTCTTCACCTCAAAAAAAGATATTTTGGCCTTGGAAACAGTTCAGAAAAGGGCAACTAAAATGAATAGGGGTTTGGAATGGGTCCCATATGAAGAGAGGTTAAAACGACTGGGACTTTTCAGTTTAGAAAAGAGGAGACTGAGGGGGGATATGATAGAGGTATATAAAATCATGAGTGGTGTGGAGAGGGCAAATAAAGAAAAGTTATTTATTAGTTCCCATAATAGAAGAACTAGAGGACACCAAATGAAGTTAATGGGTAGCAGGTTTAAAACTAATAAAAGAAAGTTCTTCTTCACACAGCGTGTAGTCAACCTGTGGAACTCCTTGCCAGAGGAGGCTGTGAAGGCTAGGACTATAACAGCGTTTAAAGAGAAGCTAGATAATTTCATGGAGGTTAGGTCTATAAAAGGCTATTAGCCAGAGGATAGAAATGGTATCCCTGGCCTCTGTTTGTCAGAGGCTGGAGAGGGATGGCAGGAGACAAATCGCTTGATCATTGTCTTCAGTCCACCCTCTCTGGGGCACCTGCTGCTGGCCACTGTCGGCAGACAGGTTACTAGGCTAGATGGACCTTTGGTCTGACCCAGTACGGCCGTTCTTATGTTCTTATGAGGTTAACTACCCACTGGAACAATTTATCCAGGCTGGCAATTTTAAATGAAGATTGGATTATTTCTCTAAAAGTTGTGCTCTAACTCAAACAGAACTATTTTGGGGGAAATTCTGTGGCTTGTGTTACACCATAGGACAAACTGGATAATCAGAGTGGTCCCTTATGGCCTTGGAATCTCTGATGATGTTGAACACCTTGCAGGATAAGCCCCTCCACAGTGGTGAGGGAAAGGTAACTTCCCAGTTTACATTATTGGTCCCTTTCCAATTAGGAGATCTGAGGAGGGAAAATCCCTAATTTTAAGCAGTGAGCAGAATGTTTATACCTCTTTGCACCCTCTGCAATAACTTTTATCTCCATGAGACAAGACTAGATATGCTGGTTCCTTTGTATTTTGAGTTTTACGTTTCTGCCAGAAGTGCCACTGGAGTGAACTTCTAACAGAAGAGATAAAATAAACTCTTTGAAGAACTGCACCTGTCAAAGTGGATGAAAAAGAATCTCTTGCTGTGTGTTAAAATAATCGATGCCTCATACATAAGTAAAATTCAAGAACAATCTCAAAACTTTTTACATTACAATTACATTTTCTAGTGATGCGAGATTTTTTTTTAAAAAGCACATTCATTTGGACTAGCCAGAGAAATAATATTAAGATCTATAAATATTAGAGTTTTCATTGATGTGACAATTTTTTTTTCATTTCCCCCCTTGCAAGACAGCTACTGACAGGAAAGAAGTGAAAGAATACCCTGAACTGTTGTTGCCATGGGAACAGGAAATGTCTTTTTCATTTGATTAGATATTTCAATAACTCATCTGGGCAAGGGGGTCTATTTATTTTGAAGGAATAAATCAGATTTAAAAGAAATTATTAATAGCACAAAGAAAATATAGCCTTTGTATTCTATTTGGTTCACAAGCACTAACTTGATCACTGAACCTCCCTTATCCAAAACATCCAGTGTTAATCAACAAAGGGTTAATTATGTGGGTGTTCAGGTAATAGGGATGTTCTGATCATACAAACAGGTACACAGTAATGGTTAGCATTCCCAAGGCCAAATGGCTCTGCAGGGAGTAGATCTTAGTCCTGAGTCAGCAAACTACCTGGCATCATTTGAGAGCTGAAGCCACAAGTGCTTCTGTGGAAGATACAGGTTGCAACTCTCTAATCAGGAACCCTGGGGACCTGACTGGTGCCAAACCAAAGAATTTGCTGGAACACGGGAGGTCAATATTTTCTAGCAGCATTAGCAACACTTTCACTGCTTACTGGGCTCTTAGAAGACATTTAAGGGTAAATTAGAGTAAAATGGTGGCTGTAAAATGTATGGTACCGTAGGAAACATGACCACATCCATAAGTGGACATATGGCTAACTAAAATCATGCCAGACCACAGATGTTGCCAGACTAGAGAGTGCCAGACTAGAGAGGTTCAACCTGTATACCGATGTGGCTGCAGATGTTCAGAAAGCAAAACCCTCAGCTAGTATTGATCAGCATAGTTCACTTCATTTTCACTGATCTATATCTGCTGAGAAGCAGAGTCTATATGGATTAAACTGTACAAAGTTCAGGGCATGCTTTTATCAGTATCCCCCTTTAGTAAACAATCTTGTAAAAACTGCTTGTGCTTTATTATGTCTTTGTGTGCTCAGTGCCTGATTTCAATTTTCAGACATTGTTTTTTTCCTCTACTTTTTTTATGTTATAAATCTATTCTGTTTTGTTTCAGTAGTTTGCACAATTGCAGGGCATTGGCCATTTCAGAAAGCAATTAAAGCCAAAGGGGACTATTTCTCCTGTGTAGCAGCTCCCGAGAACTCCTTTATTATCCACAAATGCCTTTGATAATGGCAGTGAAAGTGCAGTTATAAACATTCCTATTTTAAAACAACAACATTTTGGTATTCTGAGTCTCATAACAAACACTCACCTTTAATAATTCAGCAGCTACTCACAGTGTGAAGCATAGCATTTCTTGTTTCATGTATTTCAATACACAGTTAGGGAGAAAAAAAATATGGACAAATCATCAAACTCAAATTTTTAAATAATATGGGGCACACTCTCTTCATGTCTAAGCTCTACTCTGTTAAGGCTTCTTGACCCCATTGTCCAATTTGCTCTAGCCCAGCCTAGCAGCATCTCTAATTTACATTATTGGTATGTGAGGCTTGATGGACCATGTACTAGTGGAGAATTGGTGTAGTAGAACTCCACCACACTAAGGGTATGTCTACACTTGCCCCCTAGTTCGGACTAGGGGGGCAAATGAAGCATACCAAAGTTGCTAATGAAACACGGGATTTAAATATCCCGTGCTTGATTAGCATATTCGCGGCTGGTCGCCATTTTAAAATGCCGGTCGCCCGATTTAACTTGACACGTGTAGACGTGATAGTCCGATCCAAAACCCTTCCCTCAAATTAACTGTTACTCCTCGTGCAATGAGGGAAGCGTTTTGGATCAGACTACCACGTCTACATGCGGCAAGTTAAATCGGGAGACCGGCATTTTAAAATGGCGACCGACCGCGAATATGCATATCAAGCGCGGGATATTTAAATCCCGTGCTTCATTAGCAACTTCGGTATGCTTCATTCGCCTCCCTAGTCCGAACTAGGGGGCAAGTGTAGACATACCCTAACTCCTCATCCTTCCAGCCATCAACATGGCCCACTTCCCCAATATTGTTCCCTATCTGGGTGGGATGAGGTGCTGGTAGAGGAGATGATCCAACCATCCTATGCCTTTGATGAATTCCCTTTCACCAAAGGACATGTCTGTGAAAAACTTCCAGGACCAAAATCTGGCTTCAGCAAGGCACCTGAGCCACAGCACAAAGGGTTTGAGGTGCAATTCAGAATCTGGCCACATACATCTTTCTGCCTTATTGTCATAGGAAAGAAAAGGTGTGGTGGACTCCTTTAGATTATTGCATTATTCTGTTCAAAGTCAGTTTCTCTATGTCCCAATTTTAAGTGGGACACTACAGCCTATTTTACTTATGTATTTACTGATTAAAGGAAGAGAAAATATCCTTCAGTCCTCTATGTATTTATCTGTCCAGCCACCACCCATATTGGTAATTAGGGGTGTATCTAGACTACATGGTTTTTTTTGGAAAAACGCCATTTTCTTGAAAAAACTTCACTTATGTCCACACTGCTCTTGCATTCTTTCCAAAGAAAATTGAAAGAACAGAGGAATTTTTCTGACATTGGTAAACCTCATTCTATGAGGAAGAATGCCTTTTCTGAAAGAGCTGTTTCGGAAAAAGGCATATATGGATGTGGAAGAGGGAGTTTTTTTTCAAAAGAAGAGGCCTCCAGGAAAAAGCACAGGTGCCCTGGTAGCCATTCCATCCATAGTAATCACAGCTTAAATGCGAGATAGTGTCCATTCAGTGTGGACACTATCTTTCGAAAAAGCAGATTGCTTTTTTGATGTGCTTTGGTAGTGTGGATTCTCTCTTTCGGAAGTTTTTTCAGAAGATCTCTTCGGTAAAAGCTTCTTTCAAAAGAAGCCTGCAGTCTAGATGTACCCTATGTGTCCTCGATCAACATATTATCTCAGCACCTTTGCTACCACTAATAATATACTCGCTATGAATTACCCCAACTCCCTGAATCCTTGCTTCTTTGAATGTGAATTTACCAATTCTGGGGCAACAGAAGAGTTATCCAAGTATACAACCTTCATCTAGGAGATAATATCCTGAAAAGTTGGGAATGGTTAATGACACACTGAATTAGAATGAAAGGTTATTAATTTAAATTGAATTGTTTTCTCTTTTCTGAACAACAGACATGCCACTCTTTGCTCTGTTGATTTGTTCTACTGTTCCAGTTTTCTGTGGTCAGTTTGATTTTTGAGCACAGCCGGAAAGAATCAGAGATGGAAAATGATTCTTCCCAGAAACTATGGGAAACACATTGATGTACAGTATGTTTTTACTGTGAGAATTCCATGACTTTAAAAAGAAACTGAGCTATAATGGGGGGAATAATTGTTCTGACCCACTAACTGTGAAACTCCAGTTTATAGACCTACTTTTACAGGTCTCATTTTTATAAGGAAACCATGAGTCTAAATAATTGTTAACAGTGTGGCTCTGATCATTTATTTTCTTTGCTTTAATTTTTTTTTTACAGATCCCCATTACATAGACACAAACACATTCTCTAAAGAATTATAGCCTTAGAGAATTAGAAATGATAGTTTCAGTGCATTGTAGCTTACTGTGGAAAGAACTTTTCTGGGACCTTCCATCAAATATGTCTTATTTGAAGCTAAGATTGCTGGGTCTTTATATGCACTGAGGGTAATCAATATATCTTCCCTACTTTCAAGGATGTCCCAGTGACAGTTGATTTGATATTAAGTCAATTGCAATGTCCAATTGTTGCTTTTTATCTTATTATTTCAAGGATAGTTTGATTAGTTGTAACATCACTCTAATATCTATATTTGTAGGTGACAATGGCTTTCCATTATCGTCACAACTTATGACACCATTTTCCTTTCTTCAAATTTCAGCAGAGGAGAATTGCAGTAATTCACTTAAGTCTGTTATGAAATGGACTTTTGGATAATGAAAAAAAGAATTTGAGATGAAGAATAAGTCATACAGACCTACTTAGAAAGCATAAAAGTCACCTTCAATATACTATTTAGAGTGTGTAAAAAGAAAACTTGAATTGGGAAGAAGCGACACTGTCAGGAAATTGGCTGCCATTGTTTATTGGATAATGCTACTTTTTGCCATTGGCACTTTTGTGTTTTGTATTTTCTCTATCCAAACGGTATTACCTTATAAAAGCCTCATGGAAAGATTCCATCTATTGACCATGAACACTTCCTTCACAGTAAAATGAGGACGTATATTTCTAGAGAAATTTAGACTTGTGATCAACAAACCTGTCAAGACTTTCAAAAATGGATGGTTAAAGAAAAAAAATGCTATTTCAATATTAAAATTTTGGACAGAATTTTTTTTAATAACTAATTTAATTTGGAAAATGGAAGTGTATCTGCTAAAAATGTAAACATTGAAATTACCGTAAAATTAGAAATGTATTTGTGTTGAAAAATGGTATTTGTGGCTTAAAAAGAAACCCCAACAGCTTTGCTTGTTCCATGTATTCTCCAAATACAAAGTGGTCTTAATGAAAAGAAAGTTTTACATGTTACCTAATTAAACATATTGTCTAGCATACGCTAATCCATACATAACCTAGAGTCTAATATAATTGTGATTGCTGTTTTTACTGGGTTTGTTTTATTTCAGCACCTCCAATCTCTTGGGATGTACCTATGGAGAAAAATTAATTGGTGCTCAGCACCCAGGCTATGACTGGACTCCAAAGGTAAGTCGGAAAAAGATACGCAAATTGCAAACCACAATTAGCATATTTTTTTCTCCTTTTCTGTTGTAAGAGGCTTTTCTGAAATTTGGCACCTCTACACGGTGCCAAATTTCAGAAAAACCTGCTCTTTCGACACATCCCTTCTTCCTCGTAGAAAGGTTTACAGGGATGGTGAAAGAACATGTCCGCTTTTTCAATTTTTTTTTCCAAAAAGTAGACGCATTCCTTGGATACGGCATTGCTTTTCCAGGATCTCTCTGGTATCCTGGAAAAGCGCTGCAGTCTAGACATAGCCCCACTGACAGCCAAGTTCTCCCTTTTCTCCCCTATGCCTCTCACCTGCTGACAGCCCCACTGATCAACTCTTCCCCTCCCTCCCTGCATCTTCTGCCTGTGGTGAACATCTCTTTCATGGTGCACCGGAGGCTCCAGGAGGGAGGAAGAGGAGATGGGATGGGACATACTCATGGGAGGGGGTAGAAAGAGGTGGAGAAGAGTTGGAGGATGTGTGGGGGCAGGAAGAGGCATAGTGGGGATGGGGCAAAGACACAGCAGGGGCAGGAAGAGACAGGTCAGGAAGTTGGGGAAACGTGTGGACTGGAGGCAGGGTCTTGGGGCAGAATGGAGGGCTGAGAACTCTTCAGCTAGAGAGGAGGACAGCACCTATCCCTAACTATACTTGTGATTATTATTGGAATTGTTGCTAAGTGGCATACTGAAGACCACACAGAAATCCAGTGAGATTCAGGAATAACATACACAATGATTTCCAGGGTTTTGCAGTAACTACTATATAACACTGCTTCCTTATGACTCTCTGGTAATGCATAATTCATTTGGTGAAGTCCCAGAAACTGGATTGGAGTAATAGAATTCACAAATGATATTATAATGAAAATCTCTACAGGCACTTTGAGCAGCTCCTTTAGCAATTATTGAAGACCATTTCCCTGGCAATAAGTCACAGATTAGTTTCAAAGGTAAACTACTTTTTAAGATATGTCCACAGTACATGATATGTTGCATATAGAAAAGGGAAGTAAAATAAACTACAGTGCATACCGTTACAATAATAGGAACCTTTAACTATTGCATATAGTACAATTATGGAAAGTAAAAAATGTATCTTAGAAAGTGTCATGCTCCATTCTTCTCATCTATAACAAATCACTTAGTTCTGCCTCCCTCTGGGCCTGTAAAGTTTATTTGCCTCATTTTTCAGGCAATAAAACATTGTTTTACAGTTAGCTGGGTATTCCAGTTTTATAAAGGCAGCTATTTATTCTATATTTAACATGTTGGTATTCACTGAATGTTATCCCATTCCTGATGGAAATTTAGATTGGTTTACTATAGCTGAGGAAACTAGATAGGCTTCATTATTTTGCTTATTTATTTGTAACTAACTTGACGTGTAGAGCCATTTCTCTTATGTTCAAATCTTCTTTTAGTGGATTCATATATTAAAGATATACAACCAGCATTTGTCTAGATAAATGAAGCAAGGTTTTCAATGTTTTACTTAATGTCATGTATATAAGAATGCAAATGATCATGCTAATGAAATAAAATAATCAATAATTTTCTACATAGAAAATTTAACCTTGAGTAATGATTTTTTGGCAAAATCTAATTCTTAATCACAGCAGTCATTGCAATAACAATAGGAACAATAACCAGTACAAATATGTAATGTGTTCAACTCCAAGCAGCATTTTGGTGGATAGAGAAGTACTGAGGTTGTTAACAGTGTCACAGACACTGAAATGTAATAAAAAATATATTACATAATATATTTCCTGCATCTCAAACGAGAAAGCAGAAAAAATGGATACATTTAATACAACTCTTACTCTTCATCTTCCAGTGTTTACCCCATGACATTAACACACCTCTTTCTATTATTTAATTAAATTTTCACTTAATGAGCTTTGATTGTTGAACATACATAAACCTTCATACCCTTTGCAGAATTTATTGTCCTGCACATCTTCTTTCTTACCCTTTTGATGAGAGGCTGTTAAAAATGAACTATACACAAAGTGCTTGATCTTGTTTAGCTTACCCACACAGTGGTCCCAGTGAAGGCAATGAGTTTATTGACAGAGGCAGGACTGCAAGATCAGATCCAAAGCATCATGTGTTTCACTGATTACCAAACTATTTTTAAAGAAGGGCTTATTCCTTCACCACTGAAGGATGTTGCAGTTTTCACATTTGGTGAACTTCAGTCCTCTGCAGAGAGTCTGAAGAAGCATATCCACATTTCAAGCTCCAATAATTACCTATTTATTTATTGAAACTTCAGTTATAGAGAAGTACCTAACACATGACCTACAGGTGTTCTTACAACAGAACATAACTTACATTCATATCTATATAGGCATATCACCATATTTGTCTTACCCCAAGAAATGAACATGCCAGCCTGTAAACAGAGCAATCAAACATAACCCAATGTCATTCTGCCCAGCAGCTTGGTCACTTCTGAAGCAGACCCCTAAAGGTCCATAATTCTGGGTTATTTTGGACAATGCTGAGGAGTGACTACTAGAGCCAATAGGGGCCCTTAAAGGAAATATCCTATCCACAGCCTTGTCTCTTTTCTGGCAAAGATGGAAGAAGGGAGGATAGAGTTCTAGGTTTTCAGGTGAAGCTAATTATTTTTAGTATAAAATAGAACATAGTCCTTAAGAAGAAACTATGCAACATAGTCAGTTGTAGCTACTGACATCTGATAGAATAAGATCAAGCTCTGCAGCTGGTATTTGCAAAGCTGTCCGAGTGCATTTAGCACCTAAATCCCATTAAAAGTCAATGGAAGTTAGGTGCATAACTCATTTAGGCACTTTGAAAAACTTGCCCTAAATACTTTAACCCATAAGCACTGATAACCTTAAAAAACAACAATGTGCACCACAAAAAGGTGGGTTTTTTTCATTTTAAAGATAATTGTAAAAGGTGACTGCTTTGGCATTCAGGTTTAAAAATTATGCCATTTACAAACACATAGTCAAAACCAAAGGAGAGGATTTTACAGGAAAACCATTAAAATGTTCCCAGAGGAATATGCTGCTTGTCTTGTCCCACTTGACCAAGGACATTCTGCAAATGGTCACTGACAGCTGAATCTGCTTCAGGTAACTTTTGGCATATGCTTTACAGATAAGCCACATATTTGGCATGCCCTAACAACAACTCCGAATTTCCTAATTTAGAGGAAAAATATTTCACATTACATTTCAAAGAATCTAATTTATTTTACATTTCCTGTATTTTCTCAAAAATGATTTCAGCTCTGCAACCTGACATGAAGCTTTACTATTTCCAGTTAGCTCACGCTTTGATGGTTTGCTTGAAAGTAAGAAGCTGATTTGTGTAAACCTTCAACTAACTTCAGAATAATTCTTAGCTACTGAAATTCTAAACTTCTATCATAACTAGCAAGTATCATAAATATTAACTGTATTTTCACTCTTTATAGTTGTGATTGAGGGGTGGTGGTGCTGGTGTTTCCTGCCCAATAGCAAGAATTCAGTAGGACAGCAGTCCTGCTGAGTGTCAACAGTTCAATATGGCCGCCATCTCATCCACTGACAATAATTTGACATGGCAGAACTCCCACCTAATGGTAATAATTAAATATAAGAGCCAAATTGGTTTAGCTTCTCATACATCTCCATCCCTGGGTCATTTCCTCCTCCTATCTGAATCCTATTCAGCTGCCACTGATCTCTAGTGAACATTGCCTGCAGGGCTTACAGCCCGTATGGCAGTTATTGGGTGCTCTGATTCCCCTGTTTACTAGTTTGCTGCAGGTTCAGGTCGAGTCCTCCCTGGGACCTCCTAGAGCTTGCTACCCTTGACGGATCTGGTTGCCTGACTTTTAAACCCTATTAGCTCAAGCATGCTCAAAAAGAATGTTGGGGAGAAGCTTCCTTAGCCCACAACTGTACCTCAACACCTTTCTGGACAGTGATGGGGAATCACAATAGGAGACATCAGTGGTTTTTTTGTGACGGTACTGCCCGGTACACAGTACTGGAACCTCCAGTCAGAGCTTACCTAGAAAGAACGGAGCATACCGGCACCTCTGTGGGCTGCGTGTCTTAAAGGGGCAATGTCGGCCCCACCCCGGCTTTTTTTTTTTTAATCGAAAAGGATGCATTTTAACTTGTTAGATTTCTGGACTCTGAACTGTAGCTTTTGTTGTCCCTTTTGGCATTCATGATCTTAGTCTCAATATTTTCTTTTGATATACTGCAAATAAAAATTGTTCCTGATTTTTTCCAGTTCATTTTATTTACAAGATAATTTTAAGTTAGGTTACTGTTCCTATTACCTCCTCAATATTCTCTCTGCCCATGATCGTCATGACATGGCCCTACTTGAATTTCTTTCTGCCAATACTACTTGAAAGTATTAATCCATATGACATTCAAATATCTTCTAGTTTTGATTATGTGTAAAAGAGATGAAGAGCCCCTTGGAATGCACACGTGTATCATATTGCAACATGCAGAATTCTCATGGAAAAGCCCCACCCAGTAATTTAACAGCAAGATCACCCTTCCTCTACAAAATATGTGTCTTGTTTCTTTTTCATTTGGTACAGACATAGGTACTAATCTGGCAATGAATTTTGCATAGATAGAGCTCTGGGCCAATATAAAACACTACTGAAGTCATGGTGCTCAGTTACTCCCCAAGGAATTAGGCACAGAAAAAAATCAAATTCATACAAATTTAACTATATTGAACAAATTTAATGAAACATAACAATATCTGAACCTTCTTTATGCACGCTTTTTATATTTATAAAGCAGATATAGCATAGCTATCATTCTTTGAACAAAAAATTTGATCCAGCAGGTGTGATGTTTAAAACTAAGTAACATTGTTAAATAAGGACTTGCTAAATAGGGATTAGTTTTTATAATTTTCAGCAAAATGACCTTTTTTGTGATTAAATTAGATACATCTTTCCAAAGTCCAAGTGCAAAACAAAAGAAAACCAGTTAAACAAATCAATATTTTATTTGAGTTCTTGTGGTATGTCTCATACTGTGCAATGTAACAAATTTATTGTGCAACTATAGTGAACTATTTCTTACATACTGCTTTGCAAAATATTAGCTCAGTAAGAAAAATTAAAAAAAAAAAAACTAAACCAGTAGATTTTTGTTAGCAATGTCTTTTTAAATTCTAAGATTAAAATAAGCAAACACTAGCCCTTTCAGTTTGTCTTTCAAAAGAGAATGCCTCTCACCAAAGAGGATAGATTAAATAGCTCCAGTACATCCCCACTTGGTGATGTTTGGTTGTTATGCTTATTGAAAAGGAAACCAAATATTGAAACAACAGTATTGTTTGCAAAACAGAATTTTCATGTTCTGGAATTTCCTTTTTAGGCAAAATCTACTTTATCTCATGCTTGTAATACTATTATCACTAATGGAGCTATGCACTAGTCCTAGCAAAAGTGAGATATTTTAAAGAAAAAATTGTGTACATGCAGTTTCAGGGACAGTTGATTGGCAATTGTGTGGAACTGGTAGCCAGCGTCTATGGATGTAATCATTTTCAGGAGTGATTATGTTTTTCTTGTCTAGCAAACAGTTATAATGGAAGTAAAGTGCTACTTCAAGTTGCATGTCTATCAACAGATAGCTTTTCATTGTTAGTAGGATTGTACAAAGGGAAGTGCCACAGCTTTTTGTTGTTTTTGTTAATACTGACAGTATATTTGTTGCAACTTTGTCTCTGGTTCACTGAATACTAGAACTGGAAGGGACCTTGAGAGATTATCAAGTCCAGCCTCCTGCCCCCACGGCAGGACCAAGCTCCATCTAAATCATCCCTGACAGATGTCTATCTAACCTGTTCTTAAATATCACCAGAGAGGGAGATGCTACAACTTCCATAGGAGGCCAAGGAGAACAATATTCCCCCTGTCTTCTCTGCGGAACCCTTTTAGATACCTGAAAACTACTATCATGTCCCCTCTCAGTCTTCTCCTTTCCAAACTAAACAAGCCCAATTCTTTCAGTCTTCCTTCATAGGTCATGTTCTCTAGACCTTTAATCATTCTTCTTGCTCTTCTCTGGACCTTCTCCAATTTCTCCACATCTTCCTTGAAATGTGGTTCCCAGAACTGGACACAATACTCCAATTGAGGCCTAATCAGTACAGAAAAGAGCGGAAGAATGATTTCTCATGTCTTGCTCACAACACTCCTGTTAACGCATCCCAGAATCATAGTTGCTTTTTTTTTTTTTTGGCAACAGTGTCACACTGTTGACTCATATTTAGCTTGTGGTCCACTATGACCCCCAGATCCCGTTCTGCAGCACTCCTTCCTAGACAGTCGCTTCCCATTTTGTATGTGTGAAACAGATTGTTCCTTCCTAAGTGGAGAACTTTGTATTTGTCCTTATAAAACTTCATCCTATTTACTTCAGACCATTTCTCCAGTTTGTCCAGATAATTTTGAATTATGACCCTATCCTCCAAAGCACTTGCAACCCCTCCTAGCTTGGTATAATCTGCAAACTTAATAAGCATACTCTCTTTGTCATCATCTAAATCGTTGATGAAGATATTGAATAGAACCAGTGCCAAAACAGACCCCTGCGGAACCCACTTGCTATGCCCTTCTAGCATGACTATGAATCATTTAATAACTACTCTTTGAGAATAATTATCCAGCCAGTTATGCACCCACCTTATAGTAGTTCCATCTAAGTTGTATTTACCTAGTTTTTGATAAGAAGGTCATGCAAGACCGTATCAAATACCTTACTAAAGTCTAGGTATACCATGTCCACTATGTTTCCCTTATATATAAGACTTGTTATCCTATCAAAGAAAGCTATCAGATTCGTTTGATATGTTTTGTTCTTTACAAATCCATGCCGGTGGTTACCTATCACCTTATTTTCTTCCAGATGTTTGTGGATGAATTCCTTAATTACCTGCTCCATCATCCTTCCTGGCACAGAAGTTATACTGACTGGTCTGTAGTTTCTTGCGTTGTTCTTCTTTCCCTTTTTATAGATGGACACCATATTTGCCATTTTCCAGTCTTCTGTAATCTCTCCAAACTGCCATGATTTTTCAGAGATGATAGCTAAAGGCTCAGATTCCTCCTCTATCAGTTCCTTGAGTATTCTAGGATGCATTTAATCAGTCCCTGGTGACTTTCAGACATCTAACTTTTCTAAGTAATGTTTAACTTGTTCTTTTGCTATTTTATCTTCTAAACCTACTCCATTTCCACTAGCTTTCATTATGTTAGGCATCCTTTCATCAAACTTCTTGGTGAAGACAGAAACAAAGAAGTCATTAAACACCTCTGCCATTTCCAAGTTTTCTGCTATTGTTTCTCCCTCTTTACTGAGCAATGGGCCTACGCTGTCCTTGGTCTTCCTTTTGCTTCTAATATATTTATAGAATGTCTTCTTGTTACCGTGTATTTCTCTAGCTAGACTGAGCTTGTTTTGTGCCTTTGCCTTTCTGATCTTTCCCCTCCATTCCCGTGTTGTTTGATTATATTCATCTTTTGTAATTTGACCAAGTTTCCACTTTTTATATGACTCCTTTTTTATTTTTGGATCATGCAAGATCTCATGGTTAAGCCAAGGCGGTCTTTTGCCATACTTTCTATCTTTCCTATACAGAGGAATAGTTTGCTTTTGGGCCCTTAATAATGTACCTTTGAAAAACTGCCAACTCTCTTCAGTTGTTTTTCCTCTTAGTCTTCCCATGGGACCTTACCTACCAGCTCTCTGAGTTTACTAAAATCTGCCTTCCTGAAATCCATTGTCTCTGTCTTGCTGTTCTCTCTTCTTCCATTTCAAGGACACCATTGGGCTCAGTGGACTGTGTGAGGATCCCGTTAATGACATTGGAACAAAAGCTGCGAGAAATCCATGAGCTGCATAACCAGCTTGGTTATTCTGGGCACAAGCAAGTAAAAAAGGTGGCAGCATTTGGTGATCAAAATTCCCGAGAGGCAATAGGACAGCTGTTCCAATAATGCAACAGGGACAGCAGCAAAGAATTTTTTGGGGAAAAAGAGAGGACTTGTTTGTGACCCGAAGAGTGTTATCCCAGAGACTTGCTAAATACATGCCATGGGATAAAATTAAAGCTATGAGTCTAGATGCTATTTTTAAAGAACTCTCTTTGTTTGAGAATAATCGAGATGTTAAACCAGCGGGAAATAGAGCGCCATATTGTTGTACGGAATCGCCATCTTACCGTACACACGCCGGAAATAATGGATGCTCCTATTATGACGCAGAGCGACGTGAGAATACGGGACGCCATATGGACGTGACCACGGGAGTACAGCGTCATGAGAACCAACAGCGTGAGAACCAACAGCGTGAGAACCAGCAGCGTGGGAATTTTACGGAAGACAATTGAAGGTGCCGAGCTTCTCGTCAGCCCCTTGTTGAAATATCACCAATATCAATAGACAATTATGGAAGACCAGTAATCTGGATTGAATATAGGGGGAAGTTCGGTATCGTTAAGCAACAAACACTAGTAGATACTGGGGCTTCTGCTAGTCTTATTTGTACTTTGAAGCTTCCTGGTATAAAAAAATCTACAATCACCTGCGTCAAATCACTACAATCCTACAATAGTAAGACCTCAATAGTGCCTTTTATCAGCAATGTGGAGTGTATAGTAGGAAAAGAATCAACAATTATGAATGTCGGATTACAAGAGCTTGATGGAATTGGAATTATGGGCATGGACATGATTACTAAATTGGGTGTGATTATTGATATACCTAACAGAATGGTATATAAAGCACCTAGCATTGGGGAGATAGGGATGCGAGTGTCACCTCTATATCGGTTGGGAGCTATTAAGCCATGCGAGGAAATTTTAATGCCGGAATGGGAGCCAGAAGTTCAACAGGTAGTGCAGAATCACAAAGCAGCATTTGCAACTCACAAATTAAGCTGCGGGAAAACAAAAGAAGTAGTTCAAGTTATCGGACCCGATCCTAAACCGATGAAGCAATACTGATTTCCCATGGAAGCACAGCAGGGAGTAGAAGATACCATCAAATCCTTGCTGCTTCAAGGGGTGCTGGTTAAAGGATCTAGTCCATGTAATTCCCCACTATGGCCAGTAAGGAAGGCAGATGGGAAGGCATGGAGGCTAACCGTGGATTACAGGGAGGTGAATAGAGTTACTCCATGGATGGCCCCGGTAGTAGCAAAGTATCCCGAGATCATGGCCCAGATAGCAAACGGAGCCCGGTGGTTCTCGGTTTTGGACATCAGTAATGCCTTCTTCTCGATTCCTCTGCATCCCAATTCCTGGCATAAGTTTGCTTTCACTTTTCAAAATCAGCAATACACGTTCACTAGGTTACCTCAAGGCTTCCATAATGCCCCAACTATATGCCATCGAATTGTGTCCGCCCTATGGAAGAACCTAAAATGCTCCCAAAATGTGATCAGTTATGTTGATGACATTCTTATAGCCACAAAGGATAAGGAATCCCACTTGGAAGCATTGGATGAAGTATTAACGGCTATAGAAAGATCAGGATTCGTCATCAATCCGAATAAGGCACAGTTGGTCCAGAGAGAAGTAACCTATCTCAGAGTAAGATTGGGTCAGGAGGGTCGGAGACCAGACCAGGCCAGGATCGAATTGATAGCACAAATTCCAGCTCCTTCAGATGTTCATAGTTTAAGAATATTCCTAGGACTTATAGGTTTTTGTAGGGACTTTATAGAGGAGTTTGGAAGGAAGGCTAAACCACTTTATAAATTGTTAAAAAAGACTCAAGAGTGGGAGTGGACCAAGGAACAAGAAGAAGCCTTTTTCCAACTGAAATCTGCGCTTATGATAGCACCAGCATTAGCGTATCCAGATCCCACAAAAGAATATCATCTGCAATTAACTACGGGAAAGGAAGCGATAGGAGCCATTCTTCTGCAATTCAAGGGGACATCTTTGAAGCCCATAGCATATGGATCCAGAACTATCACTGGAGTGGAGCAACAGTATTCTATCTGCGAGAAGGAAGTGTTGGCCTTAACGTGGGCGTTACAGCATTGGGAATATTTGATTGGTAGATCACCAATTATCCTTAAAACCTGTCATACACCAGTCAGATATGTGATTTCAGGGCAGGCGAATAATGGCAGGGTGAGTCACCCGCGTTTAGCTCGATGGACGCTTTCCCTGATGAATTATGATATTAAAATTGAAACATCTAAATCGCCATCTATGACCCCTGCGTTACTATGTCAACCTTTCACTTCAGTAAAAGATCATGAATGTCCATTACCAACCGATACACCAACTACTGAGTCCCCGTTTCACCTCCTGAACAGTTATGAAGAGGTAAAGAAGGCCACGCCTAATGAAATCTGGGTCATGGATGGGAGCTGTTACCACAAAGAAGGTAAAACAGTGACTGGAGCTGCCGCCCTCCACGCAGACTCGGGTAAAAGCGTAAAGAAGGCTGTCAACATTCCATCTGCCCAGGCTGCGGAAATCATCGCAATTGTCCTGGCATTGGAGAATGGAAATGAGAACGAAGATTTGACCATATGCACTGATTCCGACTGGGTCTTGCGGGCATTCATAGACTGGATGTCCGTTTGGAAGGAGAGGAATATGTGTACTTCGGATGATCGCCCGGTAGCGCATGCAAGCATTCTTAATTATGCATGGAATTTGGCTTGCTTAAGAAAAGAGAAAACGTTTTTGTTTAAGGTTCGAGCCCATCGGAAGAATCAGGCAGAAATTTCAATTTTAAATAATAAAGTAGATTTACTAGCTAAGAAGGCAGCACTTTTAGATCCAAAACAAGCTTGGACTCAAAAATCAGAAAAGGTGGATTCAGTCAGACCACCTATGGAAATAAAGGAAACAGTGGACATAGTCAAAGTGCAAGAGATGGATAGAGAAATTATGACATTATTGAAACAAGGGGAATGTAAAAATTACTTAGTAGAGAAACAACCCAATGGATTAATTATGGCTAGAGAGAAGTCGCCTGAAAATAGCGGAGATAACCTTCCTGTTTTAGTAATGCCGAATGTGCTTAGGCAAGAATTAATTGCATGGTCCCATGCCCAAGGACATTTTGGGATAGATAAGACCATGAATTGGTTGAAATCAGTGGCATGGTGGCCTCAGATGAAACAAGACGTAGAACATTTTGTGAATAACTGTTTGCAATGTGCACAAAATAACCCTAAATCCCGGAATAATCCAGGTCCACTCAAACATCAGCTGACCGATGGCCCATGGAAATGGTTACAGATCGACTTTATCGGTCCTCTGCCAAAGTCATCAAGAGGCAATCAGTACTGTCTAGTAATTGTGGATCCATTCTCCAAATGGATAGAAGCTATACCATCTAAAAATTGCACAGCAAAAACTATCACCCGTATTTTACTTAATGAAGTGTTTTCTAGATTTGGGCTACCTTTAATAATAGACAGCGACCAAGGTCCACATTTTACAGGAGAAATCACAAAACAAATGTGTATAGCCTTCGGAATAAAACAGCGCTTTCACATAGCAGGGCATCCTCAATCTTCGGGACTAGTGGAGCGTTCAAACAGAACCTTAAAAACAGCTTTAAGGAAAGTGGTGGAGTTGTCAGGAAAGAAATGGGATGAACATCTGCCCTTGATTTAGATGGCTATACGTTCCACTGTAAGTTCAGTGGGATTTTCACCCCATGAAGTGTTGTTCGGAAGGCCAATGAGGAGTCCAGAGCTATGGTGGCTACAAGGAGGGGTACCACCTGACAACTACCAGCCTAGGATACTAATAGATCAGTATATCAAACACATCCTGGAAGTGATATAGGATACTCAATATTCAGTAGCCATGAGATTAAAAGGTAACATCAAGAAAGTGGATAAATGACTGGGAGGAGAATTGACTCATCAAGAATGGAATATTGGAGATAAGGTGCTGTATAGGCATTTTAGTGAAAAAGATCATCCGCTCAGCCCAAGATGGATGGGACCGCATCCAATAGTAAACAAAGCTGGGTCAACGGTCTATCAAGTTGAGATAAACTCCCGCAGGAGAAAAATCAAAAAGTGGTTCCATATATCCCAATTAAAGTTGTGGAAAGGAAGGGAGCATGTTAGTAACGAGAATAGATCAGACAATGAGTCTACTACTAGACCTCCTAATGATGATAATAAGATTTAATTGCTTTTTCTTGTTGTTACATTACAGGTGGAAGGATGAAAATCTCAATTTGGGTTTCTATGGTAGCTGTGGTTTTTGTGGTTCCGAGTAAAGAGTTGGAATTCAAGAAAAATGAGTACTGGCAGTGTGCTATTATCGATCGCCCACTTCGATTCTGGAAAATTCCAAGGACATCTTCTGTAATAGTTGCACCTAGCAAACGACATTCTTATAACCGAGAGGTGTTTAAATCACAAAATGTGACTATGATGGCACATAACTTTGATGAGAGATGCTATTTCGAGGTGTGAGATGAACAATCTGATATGGCGGAATTGACCTTTGCCGCCCTCTGCAGCACAATAAAGTAGACATTTATACTGTCAATTGGGTGAATATGACGTTGTTACAGCATGCAGCAACTGAGTTGAGACCAGGGAAAAGGAATTGTGATTGGGATTTAAAGTTGGATGATCAGTGTCAGCAGAAGAAACCAATTCGATGTATTATTAATTGCCGTAAAATTATAGAATCCTGGACGGCAACTAAATGTATATTTTTGGATGTAGTCTATACACCAATAGTTAAGCCAGGATTAGTAACATGGACCATACAACTTGTACATCAAAATGAGAATACCAAAGGTATTCCTATAGTCGTCTTCGGCCCACGAGGGGAGAGACAAGAAATTCAACTGTCATGCGATCGCTATGGCAAGCAAGCCCGATCATCAATTTATAAGGGTTCGCCGTTTTGTGAAATAGAACATATATCTGAGATGAGAGGTCATGAATGTATAGGCCAAGTGTATATTGAGGCAACTGAGTCTGGATTGTGGACGGTGAAAGGTCCCTTTGGAGTACTTTATGAAGTGAATTTAGTGGTAGCTCACCAACCCATATCCTATAAGGTTGGACCGTTAGTCGTAAAACGGAATGTGGCCCGCCAAGTTTTAGTGGAGCCTAGGTATCACATCAAGTGGGTACATATTCCTTTGCATGTATCGGCAGCAGGAATAAACAGAGTATGCCGAGCATATGTAGGTCCGATTATTGTTGGATGGAATAAGTGGCTGCAAATTGTTTTGACATCATCTGATTTCCATAGAAGAAGAAGGGATGCTGTGGCTAAGATCATGGGAGGAATAGGGGCTAGTTTAGGAGTAGTTTCAACTTTGAATCAAGTGAAGATAGCACAACGGATAGCTAAGTTGGCCAATACATTTTCTTCAATGACACACCCTATTAATGATGCGATTTTATCTCTGAACAAGATACAACTGGACATTTCAGAACTATTACCTATCTGGATGGAGGTTCAAGAAGGTGATCACCTTACTTTGGTAGGAGAGATTCAATCGCTGCAAAAAGACGTGTCAATAGCATTAGCGTGTTTGCAAGCTCAAACTATGTTGATTGAAGTAGCAAAGGACATCATACGTGACAGCTTATCAAACAAAATTCCCATAGAAGTCATATCTTTGCTGAAAGATTATACTACCCCATTTGAACGAGAACATACCGAATGGTGGACAGTCTTGGACTCATCATATGATTTGATGCAGGATGTCTTACAAATAGCCATCCTTACTATACAAGATGCCGTTGAGGAAATAATTTTTCCAATAGTGCCTTTAGGAGTATTTGTAAATCATTCCATTTTAATGCCAGTGCATGATCGTGTGTGGGCACATGCCAAAAATGAGTCTTATAGCACGGTAAATATGCAAGCATGTACAGAACAAGTCAATCTAGGATATACTTGTACTGCGGGATTGTGGGAAGAGTCTCATCTGTGCCTGAATTCTAGAATAGGGGAGTGTCATTACAAACTACACCCTTCTGTTCCCGAGACCAACCATTCCGTAGTAGTTCAAACTGACAAGACTTGTTTATGTATAAGAAGTTTATGTCCGTTTTTCATCGTTAATTCCTTCTATACTGTTAATAACACTAAAGGTTCAAATATTTGTATATGTAAAGCTTTTCATGTACGAGGTTGTGATGTGGACGTCACATTACACCCAACCTATTATGAAGACATTACGGTAGATTTACGGATCATTCGTATTATAAACCCTGTGTCTATTGGTCCGGATGTAAAAGTTATAGAATCACTTATGCATCACAGTAAACTCTTGGGTATGGTAAAAGAGATAGAATCCACCGGACAGAAAACGAGTATTGTGGTACAACATGCTGCAACAGAATTAATGAATGTAAATACTTTAGTAAAAGATATAGTTAAAAAGACATGGTGGGAAAATACTGTGGAGGATTTTAATATACATTCAATATTTACGAATCCTGTAATATTAGGAGTAATTGTACAAGGTTGTATAATTTTGTATTTGTGGATGTTGACGATTGTTGTATGTTGTAAGAAACCAGTTGTAAAAGGTTCTGAAGAAAAGTTTGTCTTAAAAGTATAACAATGTATATTATGATGGCCTAGTTACTCTGTAACCTCGTAACAGACCATCAAGGAGGGGAAAATGTAACCTCAGTTCTGATGTTTAGTGGTTGTGTGGATGGAACTAGCAAAGTTAAACTGAACTCAGCTATTAGTTCAAACTATCTCTCCTTGGTTCGAACTAAGGAAGGTTGCCAGTTAGAGGCTTCCCGCCTTTTTAGAGTTGCACACAGTACTAGTGCTTTGCACCCCGTCCCATTCCTTTGCACCCGGCTCAAAATAGCTGCGCACGACCCAAATTGTTATGTACACCACCCGCAAAAGAGTGCACTCAGCATCATTAGGGTTTTCCCGCCTAAAGGTGCTTAAATACCCTAGTTAACATTGGTTCGGGTTCCCAGTTCTGTTTGGGTTCCGGAGCGTGTGTGTGGGTTCTGTGGAATGTCTCTCTCTGTTTAGTATGAATGGTAGAGTGAGTGAGGGAGTGTGAGGGTGTGAGTGTAGACAGCATAGTTCGCATGTGAGTGGAGGGATTTATTTTGGGGTTTTGTATTACTGTGGAGTATTCCTGGGAGAAAAAACCTTTTTGGAATCCCAATGGATTATCCCCGGAGAGCGGAAGGCCTTCGAATAATAATCCATTGTCCGTCCACCACCTGCCCGGAGGACCAGATCCTGAAGGACATCTAGGGTCTCCTCACTGTTCCTCTGTCACGGCTTCCAATTAGCCAAGACAGAGGTCGTGAGCTCCTACCTACTCTATGCCAAGTGAATGTAAAGTATTGTCCTATTGTTTGGGGGTCTTTACTATCTGCTTTGTCTTCAGGGATAGGGAGGTTTATATAGAGTGTTGTCATATTCTGTTCAGTTCTGTATTCCAAATTTACAATATATGGTTTGGCCCCAAACTGAGACTCAGGAGTGTTATTTGGTAAACCACGCGCCGGTGATAGATACGGCCACGAGTAATCAGCCTCAGGCAATCTCTTCTTCTGGGACCTGGGATATCTGTCATCCTCACCATAAGTCAGGGCGTGTCCTTTTAATTGGGTTTGGAAAATTATTTGTTACTGTGTCCCAGGGTAACAATGGGACCTTACCTACCAGCTCTCTAAGTTTACTAAAATCTGCCTTCCTGAAATCCATTGTCTCTGTCTTGCTGTTCTCTCTTCTTCCATTTCTTAGAATCATGATCTCTATGAATTCATGATCACTTTCACTCAAGTTCCCTTCCACTTTCAAATTTTCAACCAGTTCCTCCCTATTTGTTAAAATCAGATCTAGAACAGCTTCCTCCCAGTAGCTTTCTCAACCTTCTGAAATAAAAAAGTGTCTCCAATGCAGCCTAAGAACTTATTGGATAGTCTGTGCCCTGCTGTGTTAGTTTCCCAATATATGTCTGGATAGATGAAGTCCCCCATCACCACCAAATCCTGCACTTTGGATGATTTTGTGAGTTCTTTAAAAAACCCTCATCCATCTCATCTGCCTAGGAAAAAGATCTGTAGTAGAACCCTAGCATGACATCACCCTTGTTTTTTTACCCCTTTTAACCTAACTCAGAGACTCTCAACAAGCTGTCTCGTACGTCCATCTCCACCTCAGTCCAAGTGTACACATTTTTAATATATAAGGCAATACCTCTCTTTTTCCCTGGCTATTCTTCCTGATTAAGTTGTGCCTTTCTATACCAATATTCCAATTGTGTGCACTATCCCACCAGGTTTCTGTGATACCAGCTATGTCATAGTTGTGTTTATTAACACTTCAAGCTCTTCCTGCTTATTACCTATACTTCTTGCATTTGTATGTCGGCATCTAAGATACTGATTTGATTTTGCCTCCCAGTTCTATCTTGTCCCTCCTTTATCTCTGCTTTTATAGCCCATGCTCCCTCCTATTTCTGACCCATGTCCCAGGTCTCCATGTTTTTCACTTGCCTGTGGGATTTGGGCATCTGCCCCCGTCTAACCTAGTTTAAAGTCCTCCTCACTAAGTTAGCCAGTCTTACAAATATGGTCTTCCTCTTCCTTGAAAGGTGAACCCCATCCCTGCTTAGCTGTTTTTTCTGGAACACTATCCCATGGTCAAAGAAGCCAAATCCCTCCTGGCAACACTATCTTCACAGCCAGGCATTCACCTCCAGGATATACCTGTCTCTCCCTGGACCCCTACATTTGATAGGAAGGACTGAAGAGAATATCACCTGTGCTTTAAAATCCCTCACCTGTACTTCCAGAGCTCTGTAGTATTATATGGTCTCTTGTCATCTGAAACTGCAAAAAACTTACACAAGAAGAATAAATCTTTGTTTCATGTTCATTAAAATTTGGCAGAAGAAAATTAATTGCATCTGAAGTTAAAGTAGAAAAATAAAAAGAAAATTGGAAGACTGCATAATACTAGAGAATTCACCTGTGGGGATGCATCTACACTTCACCCTTACCTCGAAATAAGCTTCGCAGTTTGTACTTCACAAATTGTGTTGCTTATTTCGAGGTAATTTCAAAATAACTTATTTTGAAATTTGGTGCTGTCTACACAGTGCCAAATTTCGAAATTAAGCACTATTCCAAAATGTCCCTTAACATTCCTGGAACAAGTGTTACAGGGTCCCCAGAATAGCGCATCCATTATTTTGAAATCTATTTCAAAATAACGGGTGTGATCAAAAGGCATGGAATAACTATTTCAGGATACTTCCAGTATCCCAAAATAGTGCTGCAGTCTACATTGAGTCTAGGTGACCAGAGAAAAAAGTATTTTTGGGGGGGAAGCAAAGTACATCTTGGAAGATGTAATATTCTTCAAAGATACTTCGGAAACTTCTGATAAAGTTATTAAAATATTTTCAGGCTTTACTTCTCTCTGAGACTTTGTGTTCATAATAACCTAGAGTTGACATCTATTTTTCTTCACACTGGTTAAATGAATTTGAAAGTGCAGCGAAAAATAGTGAGATTTTCTATTCAGCTTATTTTGCTTTTTGTAGTTTGTTAGTTAAAGCACCACCTTAAATTGGAACAAAACCAATAGAAATCGTTCACATTGAAACCAGATACATAATATGATGGCCTTGTTTGCACAATGAGCTCTATGCATATGTACCCAGACTGAGAACATCCCTGGGAATTATCCAACTGTGTGGTCATGTAATTACACTTAAAACATATTGAACATGCATGGCTTGCATAATACTGCATGTCACGGAGTGTGCAGCCCGTGCCCCCTAGGTCAATCAATTTTCCCCACCCCGTGAGTTATAGCGCCCCTGTCTGGGGTAAGTATGGCCCAGTGGCCAAGTCTCTAATGCCCCCTGTCTGGGGTAGCTTTGGCCCAAAGGCCAAGTCTATAACTCGTATGAATCACTCCCCTCTCTGTGGTGAGGCAGGGGTAGGGTAGGGAGGCCTGGGCTCTCCCTCTCCACCAGGCCCCAGCCCAGGGCCCTATCAGTGGTAGGCAGTTCCCACCACTGGCTCGGCTGGGAATCTCCCCCGAAGCACGCCAAGTCTGCCAGGGTCCCTCCTGCTCCCTGCCCTGGGCTACTTTCTACCTCTGTCTCCTGGCCAGCATTATCCCCACCTGGGTCGGCGAAGGCTGCAGCGTCATTGGCTGTGGTGTCTGTGGCTGGCGTGGCAGCTGCAGCAGTGGCTGCAGCCCGTGACTGGCACAGCAGCTGTGGCAGCGATTGTGGCGGCTCAGGCTGGTGCAGCAGCTGTGCCTGTGGCTGCAGCTGCGGCTCCGGACAGGGCTCCAGCTGGCCCAGGCAGGGTAGTTGCTCCTCTGCTCTAATAGGAGCTCCTTCCCCTTCCCTGGTCAGCCACAACTGAGCTGCTCTTGCGGCCTTTATACTGCCTCTGAAGTTGGAGTATGCCCAGCAGGGCTGCAGGGGAGGGGCCTTTCTCAGCCCAGTAAGCCTGGTTAACCCCTCCATGGCCAGTGTGGGGTTGGTACACCCCGTCACACCGCACAATAACTCTTAACAGAGAAAGACCGTACAAAATGTTGGATCACACTTCAGGCCAAAGGAATAATTTTGGCATTGCAAATATACCAGCAAAATAAAGAGTAAAAGACTTTCCTGGACAGGCATTTGAAGATGACAGAAATCTCTTTCGCAAAATATGTAACATTGTTCTGACTTCTGAACCATCAAAGGAAACTGACAATTGCAAACCACCCCACCAGATCAAAAAATCATTTAAAGAAAAAAGTTGCACTGCAGAGAGAATCACAAAAAAAATGCAGCATACACTTCTAGAGCCTTTCAACATCACATGAGCACTGGATGTTTTCCAGGACTGGGTCTTAAGACATGCTTCTGCAAGCATACCATTATCTAAAATGGATTATTTTTTTCTATATGAGTTTCTGAACATTCAAGACAAAAAGGGTGGTACAATTCCAGGAGGTTACCAGCTTCAAGCTGCATATCTTACAGATATCTACAGGAATGCAAGACATAAACTTCAGGACAAAGTGAAGGATAACTATGTAAGTTATATTCAATGCAATGACTGATGCTAAGGGGTGCTAGGTAATTAACATTTTGCTCATATCACTGGTGAAAAATCATACTGGGAAGGCATCCTCCTATCTTGCTGACAAACACCTTGAGTAGAAAACAGATCACAATACCATGTCACAAGCAATCATTCAGATTGGGCGAAGTTACAAAATTGTTTACAACAATGTGGTTGTCTTTGACCTGCATAATGCTGCATACACCATAAAAAGCTTATAAAACTGTTTTCCCCTGTTGGTTAGAAGATAGTATCCACTCAACAGATGAAAATCAGTGTTTAATTCAGAAGATTGCACTGCATTTTATCAATGAAATATGCAAGCCAATCATTGACTTTACTGGCTACATTCGGAAGCCAGAGACCATGCACTGTCTTTGCTTTTGAGAAGAGAGAAGAACTGTTGTTTTTCCTTGACACACACACTCAGTTTTTGGAGAAAAGCACTCAAAGGTTTCTCAGGACTGAAAATGTCAATAACTGATCAAAGTAGTAAGTTGATGTACCTGTTTCATTCAGCTGTTGAAAAGCTGAGGAAGTACCTCCGTAATACTGTGAGTGTGCAGCCAGCGATCATGTTCCTGAAATGCATCAGGATTTTCAGCCTCAGAAGAGATCCTGGAATTCCCCATGTCAAGGAGGACTTTAATTCAGTTGTTGACTTCAGTGACATTTCAACAGAAGAGGATGGATATCTATATAGCTATATATAGATATATATATAGTGGAATCCAACGTGATCCAGAGGACTCTATAGTCAGGGGGAATTGACCCTGCAATATTTTGGTCATCGACAGCTGACCATCTTCTGAATTTCTATGAAGAAAAATGACACATTTAAAAGGCAAAATAGAAATAAAAAAGCTGTCTGTGTTATGTACGTAACAGGATACCTTTGATGCACATCTGGAAAATCCCTTAAGCAGTGAGATTACTGAACTGCTTACTGGTCACTGAAATACATGTTTGATTAAATTTGAGATTAAGAATTTGACTCCACTGTCATTCTGTCTGGACTGGCTCACACAACCATCAGTGCCTACTTCAAAGCAGAAAACAAGCAGATACCCCAAACAGGTGGGGTGACCTATAATTAGATTTACCCAAGGCACAGTGACAAATGTGATCTCCTGGATCAATTTACCAGTCTTACTATGGAGTCACAGACAGTCAGCTCCAGTCTCTCATGCAACCCAGATAAACTGAACTTTGCGATAAAATGTCAATTAAATAAAAAATCACCCCATATCAATTTGCGACCAGTCCCAAGAGACCAGTAACTTAACCCAGTTCAACTGGGACCCTAGATTGGTGGCCATTAATATCTCAGTTAGCAGGTCATGACACCTGGGTGGTCACAGGATAGGTTTGGGGGAGAGGTTGCAAGTGCAAGGCTGGCACTACAACACGGCAAGCAGGATAGCTATCTGAAGCCCTATGTCACAGGCCCCCCCCCCCACACACAAAGCTAAAGTCCACGCTGAAAACCCAAGCAGCAGAGCTCAGGATTCAACCCCAAGTGGTGGGGCTCAGCATGGAGCCCCCAGCAGTGCCACTTAGGCTTCAGACTCAGGAAAGTAGCCAGGTAAGTTTGAGATGTGGTGTCAGGGTCGGCTTGAGCCATTCCTGCGCCCCGGGCAGTGGGCGCGCAATGCATACATGGCTCCGCCCCCCAGGCGCACGGCACATGCGTGTCCCCCTCCCCTGGCGCGCTGCACACCTTACAGCTGCAATCGGGTGCACGGTGCCTGTTTGCAGCTCTAAGGGGTGCCACACAGCCCGGCGTGGGGTGCCCCTTACAGCAGCCATCAGGCGCCCCCCCCATAGGTTGGCGCCCCGGGCAGCTTCCCGGCTAGCCTCCCCTTAATCCGGCCCTGTGTGGAGTCTAGTACTTACACCAACAACAGCACTGGCAGCCAATTATATAATAAAGCAAGTAAAGATTTATTAACTAAGGAAAAGAAATGAGAGTTATCAAGATGCTAAAACAAGTAAAATATATGGATGATTGAGTTACAGATTCCAATTCCAAATGTTGCCAGTTTTCCTAAAATCTCATCAGGGTTCCCAAGATTCTCTCTGAGAATCTCTGCTTTTTGCAACTAGTGCACTTTCTTGCAAGAGTCCAAATAGTCCAGAGATAAAGGGTCTTTCCTACTTGTAGTTTCATATTTGTAGCTTCTTCTCAAAGGCTACGTCTAGACTGCAGGCTTCTTTCGGAAGAAGCTTTTCCGAAAGATCTTCCAAAAAAACTTCTTCCGAAAGAGAGTGTCCACACTGCCAAAGCGCATCAAAAAAGCAATCTGCTTTTTTGAAAGATAGAGTCCATTCAGTGTGGATGCTATCTCACATTTAAGCTGTGATTACTCTGGAAGGAGTGACCACCAGGGCACCCGTGCTTTTTCCTCTTTCCTCTTCTTCCCCGTCCACACACGCCTTTTTCCAAAAGTTTTCGGAAAAAGGCTTCTTCCTCATAGAAAAAGTTTTACAAATGTTGAAAAAACCCTCTGTTCTTTCAATTTTTTTTCGAAAGAACGTGATTGCAGTGTGGACGTAAGTGAAGTTTTTTCAGAAAAACAGCCATTTTTCCGAAAAAACTCTGTAGCGTAGACACAGCCAAAGAGAATAGGCTGTTTGAGGTACTGCCCATGTGGGCTTTGCCTCTGATGGCAGAGGGTAAGGAATGCATTTTGAATCTTTGACCTCCAGTCATCGAACACAATGACCACGTGCTTTGAAATTAGCCCTTTTCTGTTCAATGTTTCTTTCTTTTTGATGGATTATTTAGAGACTGGGTAAACACAATGTAAATGTTTGCAACTATATTCCAAAGGGATATATATATAAGTGAAAACTATGCAAGTAATGTTCTACTGGTTTTCATGCAGTTTAAACACCAAATACAATCTTATTTATGAACCAATTATTTTGGTCTATACTAACAGACCAATAAAGTGGCCTGGGTCTCTGGCATGAGCTGCTACTTGGTCTTCTAGAATCACACCCACAGAACGATGATTATCTAACTCCTAAAAAGTGTTTAGGCACGCTCTGCTCTCACGTGAGACCATTTGAGTAGGGGATGCCCAGTACCTTGTGGAATTAAGCTCTGACATCTGAGTTAGCAAATTCTAACCTGGCATAATTTCATTGCATGAAGTTCACCCAGGTTCAAAGTGACAACGTGAGGTATATGCACCACTTAAGTCCCAGTTAGGGCCTCAAAATAGTTCTACTGGCATTAATGAAAGCCCTCATATTATAGGAATTTAATAGTATTTATGGGATCATATCTTATATACTTTATTTATATTTGTCCTAATGCAAATAATTAACATACAGTTAATACTAAACCTCACAACAAATGGGAGGGTTGGAAAAATTAAAAGTATGTGTTATCTACGAAGATAGTAAATTCGGAAAATTTGTACAACTTCACATCTTTCCTTTTACCATGATGTAAAGCTAACATTAAATATAATATATGAATTATTGTTAAGGAAATTTATTTCCAGAACCAACATTTTGTTTTAATCTAGCTCGCTGTTCCACTGGAGCAGGTAATGTGTGTCTAAATAAACTGGGGAAACTGGGCTGAATTGAGATCCAGAAGATCATGAATTTAAATCTCACTTTTACTGACTGGTGTTTACATTCCATTTCATCCCCTACAGTAGCTCCAAAAACTCATTTGTTCCATCATTGGTACATATAACTAAAGATAATCAAAGACCCAAGTAGCTTCAGCTATGTTGATTAAAGTTTATTTTCAAATATTTTTCTAACAGGTGTATTATCCTTAGTGATTTAAATTTAACACTTACATTTTTAATGCTGCGTCCATACCTACAATTATATAGTGTATGTGAGAATGTTTCAAATTTTGACACTACCATTATAAGCTAGCCTTATCCTTGTGGTGTATACCTCCAGCTTACATTTGAAGAGCTCCTCCACCACTTTGATCACCCCTGCAAATGTTTGTAATGACCTGGTTACATCTAGGAGCCACTATCATTCTGTATAACGTATACTGATTATTGGCAAAAGAGACCCTTTCTATTTCCTGGCCTGCTTCTGACTGTATATCACTATTTGAGGAATATTTTCGCAGCTGGGTGTTCTCAAATGATTATTTACTAACTCATGGGATCTATGGTACAACAAATTAGAAAAAAAAACACCAGAAGTTTATACTCCCTAGTTCATATTCCCTGAAGGTAACACATGTTTCTCTATCAAGAATAAGAACAAATGTCAAAAAAAAGGAGGACAATAGAAAACTAATCAATTCCTGGCATAAACTTGCAACTAAAAATGACAGGAATTTGAGTGGCCAATTTTCATTTTGAGTTGATCCTTTTCCAGCTATTTTCTGTTTGCTTGTTATTTTGAAACAGTTAAGGTAAATAGAGAAATATAATGAAAGAAGGAAAATAATCCTAATCAGTGCTACTCATTAATGGAGCACTATTCATAAAAATATGAGGGAATATCAGCCATTAATTCTTGAAATATAACTGTGTAGTTTGAGAAAGTTGGTCTAGGTAGCTAATTGTCCACTGTAGGTTTTAGCATTTGATTGCAGCATAGCATTATCTCTGATATGAAGTGCAAATTTATCTCCCCTTGAATGAGGATTAAAAATATGTAGATGTTTCTGACAAGACCTGCAACTTGCAAATAGATTTCAGCTTTATAAAGTTTGTATTTCTGCTGACAATAGAAGTTGACATTTTACTTTACATTTGCCTGCTTGCAGAAAATTTTATTAAAAATGTATCCTATAAGTATGTGAACATTCCAGAGACATTAAAATTGTATTTGCATTTGCATTTTAATTCTGACTCTTTAAGTCATTCTGTGAAGAGACAAGCTGGAAATGTATGCCACCAAAATAACATACTTTGAGGGGAAAATAACACAAATTGAGAAGGAAAGCTCACACATTAGTCACAGAACTTTGTCCATATTTAAATAGCTGATGAATTGCGGCCTTTTGTGAGGATGTAATGCATATACACTATGCATGTAAAAGGTTATATAGGACACTGAGACTTGTGAGGAGAAAGTTTCCATCAAGGATCACCCAGGCCAGGCCAGTTTGAGGTTTTTCTAAAAGAAAAAGGAGACTTTATCACTGATAGAGATTAGGTAAACTTGGACAAGCAGTGTGGAATCATAGAAGAAGTTCATTCTGCAGATTCAAACTCTGGGACTTAAAGCCAACATTCCATAAACAGGAAAGCTGTAATTTCCCTTGCCCCTGGATAACGAGAGATCAGGTTGATCCATGGTGGTGTCTCTCCAGCCAAGAGATCTCTCGTGAAAGGAGTATGCAGGTAAACTCATTTTTCATTTAGTACTTTAGAACAGAATTTTCCAAGCAGCATTTGGAACAAACCCTGAGACTGCGTATGTAGATTCTATTTGGGAATGGTTAAAATTAAGTTACCCTAGGAATTTTCTCTTAACTCATAACATTTTACACTTTACTGGTCAGTCTAGAGAGCATTTCCATGCTGAGGAGTTATTTCGAAATAACTCCCCTTATTTCAAAATAGTAAGGTGAGCGTTCACACAGCAACCCCGTTATTTTGAAATTATTTCAAAATAATGGGCTTGTTATTTCAAAATAATAACCCCTGCTTCTGATGAGGAACAACTGTCTAGTTTGAAATAGTTATTTCAAAATAGGATTAATGTGGATGCTCCACTGCTGCTATTTCAAAATTCAGAGTAATTACTCCCCAGTGCTTCCTGGGGCTCTAAATCTAGGTAGCATGTCCATATTAAGGGAGCCTGCCTTGGACCAGTTTTGAGGCTTCCCTGTAGTGTGGACACACTATTTCAAAATAGTTATTTTGGGAGTCATTATTTCAAAATAACTTATTTCGAAATAATCTCACAGTGCAGTCATAGCCTAACAGTGCATGTAAAGTATTTTTGATTACATATAGTTAACACTAATGTGGAAGGAGATATAAATCAGTTACCATGAGTTTTCATATATTAGCATTTTATAATTCAAGGGCAACATTCTATAAGTGTAACAATTTGCACATGCAGTAGTGCTAGTTTAAATCCAAGGGTAATGAATATTAGTAATGCTAACAAAACCTTTAAAGGTGCAGCATTTCTCAGAAAATGCCTCTAAGTTTTCACAGGCCAATTTGTCTTCTTCTGGATGAGTTACTCATTTGCAATGTATGTTATTAGAACAAAAGATACTAACACATATGTGAAAGTAGGAAAAGTCATAATTTATCTCATAGACTCATAGACTTTAAGGTCAGAAGGGACCATTATGATCATCTAGTCTGACCCCCTGCACAATGCAGGCCATAGAATCTCACCCACCCTCTCCTAGAATAATCTTCTCACCTATATCTCAGCTATTAAAGTCCTCAAATGGTTTAAGGACCCCAAGATGCAGAGAATCCTCCAGCAAGTGATCCGTGCCCCATGCTACAGAGGAAGGCGAAAAACCTCCAGGGCCTCTGCCAATCTACCCTGGAGGAAAATTCCTTCCCGACCCCAAATATGGCGATCAGCTGAACCCTGAGCATGTGGGCAAGACTCACCAGCTAGACAACCAGGACCAATCCCAACTAGATCAACCCAGTCAGGGCTTTGTCAAGCCGAGACTTAAATACCTCTAGGGATGGAGACTCCACTACTTCCCTAGGTAACCCATTCCAGTGTTTCACCACTCTCCTATTGAAATAGTTTTTCCTAATATCCAACCTGGACCTCTCCCACCACAACTTGAGACCATTGCTCCTTTTTCTGCCATCCGTCACTACTGAGAACAGCCTTTCTCCATCCTCTTTGGAACCTCCCTTCAGGAAGTTGAAGGCTGCTATCAAATCCCCCCTCACTCTTCGCTTCTGCAGACTAAACAGACCCAACTCCCTCAGCCTCTCCTCATATGCTCCAGCCCCCTAATCATTTTGTTTGCCCTCCGCTGGACCCTCTCCAATGCGTCCACATCCTTTTTGTAGTGGGGGGCCCAGAACTGGACACAATACTCCAGATGTGGCCTCACCAGAGCCGAATAAAGGGGAATAATGACATCTCTGGATCTGCTGGCAATGCTCCTCTTAATGCAACCTAATATGCCATTAGCCTTCTTGGCTACAAGGGCACACTGTTGACTCATATCCAGCTTCTCATCCACTGTAACCCCCAGGTCCTTTTCTGCAGAACTACTACTTAGCTGGTTGGTCCCCAGCCTGTAACAACGCTTGGGATTCTTCCGTCCCAAGTGCAGGACTCTGCACTTGTCCTTGTTGAACCTCATCAGATTTCTTGTGGCCCAAACCTCCAATTTGTCTAAGACACTCTGGACTCTATCCCTGCCCTCCAGAGTATCTACCTCTCCCCCTAGCTTAGTGTCATCCGCAAACTTGCTGAGGGTGCAATCCATCCCCTCATCCAGGTCATTAATAAAGATATTGAACAAAACCGGTCCCAGAACCGAACCTTGGGGCACTCTGCTAGAAACTGACCGCCATCCTGACATCGAGCTGTTGATCACTACCCGCTGGGCCCGGCCTTCTAGCCAGCTTTCTATCCATCTTACTATCCATTTATCCAATCCACATTCCCTTAACTTGCTGGCAAGAATATTGTGGGAGACCGTATCAAAAGCCTTGCTAAAGTCAAGGTATATCACATCCACTGACTTTCCCATGTCCACAGAGCCAGTTACCTTATCATAGAAGCTAATCAGATTGGTCAGGCACGACTTGCCCTTTGTGAATCCATGCTGACTATTCCTAATCACTTTCCTCTCCTCCAAGTGCCTCAAAATGGATTCCTTAAGGATCCCTTCCATGATTTTTCCAGGAACCGAGGTAAGACTGACGGGCCTGTAGTTCCCTGGATCGTCCTTTTTCCCTTTTTTGAAGATGGGCACTACATTTGCCTTTTTCCAATCATCCGGGATCTCTCCCAATCTCCACCACTTTTCAAAGATAATGGCCAAAGGCTCCTCAATGACATTTGCCAACTCCCTCAGTACCCTTGGATGCATTAAGTCCAGACCCATGGATTTGTGTACATTTAGCTTTTCTAAATAGTTCCTAACCTGTTCTTTACCCACTAAGGGCTGTCCATCTTCATCCCATCTTGCATCACTTAGCGCATTAGTCCGGGAGCCCACCTTGTCCATGTATACAGAGGCAAAGAAAGCATTGAGTACTTCAGCTTTCCCCACATCATCTGTCACTAGGTTACCTCCTTTATCCAGTAGGGGCCGCACACCCTCTCTGATCACCTTCTTCTTGTTAACATGCCTGTAGAAACCTTTCTTGTTATCCTTCACATCCTTAGCCAGTCGCAATTCCATTTGCGCTTTTGCCTTCCTGATAACCCCCCGGCATTCTCGAGCTATACATTTAAACCCCTCCCTGGTCATTTGTCCCTGTTTCCACTTTTTGTAAGCTTCCTTTTTGTGCTTAAGTTCACCAAGGATTTCCCCCGTAAGCCAATTCGGTCTCCTACCATGTTTGCCTCTCTTGCTACGCATCGGGATGGTTTCTTTCTGTGCCTTCAATAAGGCTTCTTTAAAATACTGCCAGCTGTCCTGGACTCCTTTCCCCTTCATGTTAGCATCCCAGGGGATTCTGCCCATCAGGTCTCTGAGGGAGTCAAAATCTGCTTTTCTGAAGTCCAAAGTGTGTATTTTACTACTCTCTTTTCTTCCTTGGTCAGGATCCTGAAATCTACCATCTCATGATCACTGCTTCCCAGGTTGTCACCCACCTCTACTTCCCCTATTAGTTCCTCCCTGTTTGTGAGCAGAAAGTCAAGCTGCACATGGCCCCTGGTCGGATCCCTCAGCACTTGTACCAAGAAGTTATCCCCAACATTCTCCAAAAACTTCCTGGATTGCCTGTGTACTGCCGTATTGGTTTCCCAACAGATGTCAGGGTGATTAAAGTCCCCTACAAGAACCAGGGCCTGCGCTCTGGAAGCTTCTCTCAGTTGTCCGAAGAAAGCCTCATCTACCTCATCTACCTGATTCGGTGGCCTGTAGCAGACACCAACCACAACATCACTGCTGTTGTTTGCACCTCTAAACTTAACCCATAGACTCTCAACAGGTTTTCCTCCCTCTATATACTGGAGTTCAGAGCAATCATAGTGCTCTCTTACGCATAGTGCAACTCCTCCTCCTTTTCTCCCCTGCCTGTTCTTCCTGAACAGTCTATACCCTTCCATGACAGCGCTCCAGTCATGCAAGTCATCCCACCAAGTCTCTGTTATCCCAATTAAATCATATTTCTTGGACTGGGCCAGGGCCTCCAGTTCTTCCTGTTTGTTGCCCAGGCTTCTCGCATTAGTGTACAAACACCTCAGATAACCAGTTGATCGCCCCATCTTCTCCATTCGAATCAGGGGTCCTCCTTTCTTGCTAGTTCCTTTTTTGCATTCCTTCCCGGTATCCAACTTTCCCACTCTCCTCAGCGTGTTGGTCACCGTCCCCCAACGAACCTAGTTTAAAGCCCTCCTCACTAGGTTTGCAAGCCTGCCCGCGAAGATGCTCCTTCCTCTCTTCGTTAGGTGGATCCCATCTCTTCCTAACAATCCTTGTGCCCAGAACAGAGTCCCATGGTCGAAGAAACCAAAGCCCTCTTTGCGACACCACCTGCGTAACCACGCATTTACGTCCTCAATTCGACTATGAATCTATGAATCTATAAACAATTTTCTGCAAAGCTCTCAATGGTCTCAAATGTGACCCTCGCTGAGGTACTGCAGGGAGGTAGAATAAGGCTCACACACTGGCATAGATTTCTTGTACCTGGTATAAGGTTTAAAAACCAGATATCAAGACATACTCTGATACCAGATGTCAGTTCCCCTGAATAAAAGGAAACCAGAGTTCCAAGGAAAAATAAAGAAACCTACACCAATTTAACCATAAGAAGTACTGCTATTTTAACTATTTAGAGAAAGATAATTTCCTTTCCATATATCAAGGGAGAAACTTGCTGTAGCAAACCAGTGTGCTCAGGTCAGGACAGCTCTGCCCTTTACACCATTGAACGAGGCAACTGAGGACGCATGTGAAAACCAACAGGAAGAACCAAAGCTGGGATCTCTGGAGCTTAGTGTATGAGCCTTTACAGCTTGAGCTATAAAGTCAGCTGGCTTTCTCTCTCTGTGTAAATGATCTAAGTGCCAGTATATGGGACAGTGAATCACACACAGTACGTGTGTGGGTTACACATGTACCATCCTAACAGGTACTGCTAAGGGAAACATCCTCAACTCTTGTGTTCTGGCTTTACATACACTGGAAGTGGAATCAATATGAGTAAATCATTGGAAGAATTTTCTAATCTATTGTATTTTGGTATATCATCATAGTGTACATGTCACTGTAGTGTTTAAGTATCTACATTACAGGGGTTGAGAGAACAGGTTGTCAGGGTTATAAAAGTCTATATTCATGTCCCATGGCAGGTGTTAGTATACACAGGTGTCTGTGATTACAGCACAAATTGTTTTCCATTCCATGGTTGCAAACCTCATGTCCTAGCTGAACTCACCTGAACTCATTTTGAAGGAGAAGCTGTAACTTGAGGGAAACAGAATCAATGTGTAGTCCAGGTGTAATCACTGCCCTCTCATGGATGGAATTTCAGATTTTCTCAAATGGAGTTGAGCACTTTGACTCCCTCAGTGGAGTTCTTAAACACAACATTAACTTTAAGCATCTGAGTAATCCAATTAAAAGCAATAGGACCTGTGTGATTAAAGTTAATCATGTGCTTTAAGTGCTTTGCTGGAACTGGGCCATAATGCTCAGTGCTTTGGGGGGGGGGGGAGGGACGTATTCTTAGGTAAAGGAGCTTCTTTAGAATATAGAGATTCCATTAGAAATGCCCTTTCCTTTTGAAGAGGAAGGATGAGCATTATCTAAGGGTATGTCTGTGAGGTATACAGTAGGGGTATGTCTAGACTGCATCCCTCTGTTGGCAGAGGGATGCAGATTAGGCAGGTTGACATTGCAAATGAAGCGGAAATTTAGATATCCCGTGCTTAATTTGCATAGAAATGGCCACCATTTTTGCCGACTCAGCACTTTGTCGGCAAAAAGCAGCAGTCTAGAGGGGGATCTGTTGAAAAAGAAAGCCTTTTTCGACAGATCCTGTAAACCTCCTTGCAGGAGACATAAGGGATCTGTTGAAAACGGCTCTCTTTCTTGACAGATCCCCCTCTAGACTGCCGCTTTTTGCTGACAAAGTGCTGAGTCGGCAAAAATGGTGGCCATTTTTATGCAAATTAAGCACGGGATATTTAAATCCCCACTTCATTTGCAATGTCGACCTGCCTAATCTGCATCCCTCTGCTGACAGAGGGATGCAGTCTAGACATACCTAGGTGTGGTGTTAAGTTATAATATAAATCAGACTAAGTGGGCACACATCTGCTATAGCAGATGTGATCAAATTTCTGGGTACTCCATGGCTCATCATTCTTACAAAAAAATCATGGCTAACCCAGCATACCTGTTTCACAACAAGAAAATGACAAGAGAAAAGCTGCAGAAATACATGAACCAAGAGTTCTGAAACTGTCGGGGTAAAAGCATGTCCTCTCAGTAGAGAAAAGTCTCATCTTTCATACTTTCACATATTTGAACTATTCCCATTTTCAAGTTTTTTGTATTTACTCAATAATTGTGATGATTCTCTTCACCTTTCCTTTCCCCCCATTTTTCTTGTTTGGAAGAAGATGGAACACTTAATTAAAACCGCATTAAAAATAGTCACAACATTTCTCCAACTCACTATTCTTAAGTTTCCCCATTCCTCCCACTTTCCAACAACAGAAAAAGATCAAAATCTTTACAACTTTAGCAGATTCCAAACCAACATGTTTTTGGAAATCTTGCCAGCATTTCTTGTTTTATATTATTTCTTTCCTTTTTTACTGTCATGATGGTCGGGCATTCCAGTATTCTTGAAATTAAGTTTACTCTGTATTCTTATCCTATTCCTAACAATACACTGAGTGTCTCAACAAGAATTTAAAGCAATCTTATGCTTTTCCTGTTGAATTTATTTTTTTGTATAGATTATAGGTTTTTTTTAATGGAGAAAAATATTTTGTAAAAGGTAAATTGAGTAAATGTGATTCAAATGACAATGCCATTGGCCTTTTTTCACTTCTCCAATAGTGACCTATACCATTTCAGTTCATCTCATGAGAAAGAGGTCTCCTGTCTCACAAGTTATTCCAGAGTAGTTTTAACCGCCCCCCTCCCCTCCCAGCTCTAGTGGAATGTGCATCATAATTTAGTTTTTCAAAAACCTTCCAATTAGAGGAAGTAATGTTCACAAAACTTTCTGTTTCCAACCCTCTGCAAATTCTCGCCTCACAAATAAGGAAATTAATTAATTAACTTATCCCCAATAGAATTTGAACCAAAAAGAGAGAATTGGTAAAGACTTTATTAGGTCCACTAAGGACTTCTTTATTCTATTTGTTTTATGTAGAAGGAGCTAAGCCACCATGGCAATAAGTAGCAGTGTGAAATCAACAGAAGAGAGAGCTATTTTAGGCAGTCATGCTTATGGAAAGACAGTGTCTCAAGATAGGTAATTCAATCCCACAAAGGAGAGAGACCTTGAACTAAATTCTATTCAATACACTGTGGAGGTGAACATACAGAGATCACAACAACCTGTGCTGCACTGGCAGAGACAGGCTGCTGCATTCTTTGTTAGCTGGTACTTTGAACCTTTGCTTCAACATATTCTGAGTTGTAGTAATCAAGTCTAGATGTTACAAAATGCTTGTAGTCTGCTAAGATTAGATATAGTACACTGGCCAACCAGCACTGGAAATTGGCATTTTTCATGGACATGGGTATTTGACCATCCATGAGCTTCAAGGAGCCCCAAAAGACTCTCAGTCAACAACACAAATTGAAGACACACCTCCTCCATAGAAGGGAATGCTGTGGAGGAGGGAAGTTCTTTGACCCTCTTGCCAGCCAGCATCACTTACATCTTGCCTGAATTCAGATTCATCCAGTGGCTCAGTATCCAGACACTGGCCCCAGCTAGGCATTGTGTGGGCTGAGATATGGTTATGGTTACATTTGACATAAATGAGTTAGAAAACTGTATGGGTGCGTGCTGTCATCACTTCAGCCTATATTGCCTCACCTGTTCCTACAGCAGATTCATGTATATGAGGAAATGAATGCTATCTTGTGGAGTCCACAGAAGAGGGCTTGGAAGGTGGAGAAACAGTTGCCCATTGGGATGCACCTAGTCGGGCCTGGGCCACTTCAGTGTGTTTCCACGTATCCCTGCCATCTCCTGGAAATGGGACAGCTGAATCTGGTGATCAAAAGGTATTAAGTACCACAGAGGTGTCTAGTAGGGTGAGTATAAATACACACCCTGTGAAAGTGGGAAGATGAATATCATCTGTCTGATATCTGCACTGATGTCTGACCATGGCAGCTGAAGATTCCTGGCAATTGAAAACTGACCCTTGAGACTGATTTTTCCAATCTTCTGACTGGGGATTCTCACTGCCATTGTAATATCAATATTAAACAATAGTAATTATAAAATAATAATCTCATATTATGATAGGTCTCTGATTAACTTAGAAATATCTACAACCGCTTAATTTTAATTGCCTTTCTGGATGCCACTATTGCCTTCAACCACTGGAATCTGTTTTGTTTATGTATTTCCCACATCAATGGAGTAAGTACTTCAGTCCTATCTAGTGAGATATTCTCAAGTCAGACGTTACAGCCTGTTGGGTATCAGGGGCCAGGAATCCTCACAAGAAAAACATGAACAAAATTTAAAAAGCCTCAAAGGCTCAGTAGCAATATCAGTAATAGATATCCTCATACGTAAGCTCAGAGTCAAGAATAAGCAACTACTTCACAGACTATAGTGTGTATGACAACCCCGTTTGACCTCTTCCACAGGAAAAATTGGAACATATGGCATTTTTAATTTCTTTGGTAAGTTGTAGTCAGTAAATGTTCTGTTATTGCCTGCAGTAGAAGTTTACATTCTCAGCTCATAGGAGGATTTTTACCATTTCCTACTTCTATCTTTTTTATGTAGGTTTTTTTTCTGTCTGTTAATTTGCATAGCAACAAAATCAACTTTACAATTTTACAATATTTTACATCAGCTCAGGTAACATGTCCAAGACATGTAATTTTTTCAAAATAGAGAGTTTTGAACTGCAGAATGGCATCTTTACTCTCAACTATAAACAATGCTTAGAATATATCAAAACATGAAAAAGAGCTCTCAGCAGACCCATCACAGAGGGGAAAAGTTGTGAGGGAACACTGCTTACTCAAGCCAGACAGAAGAAGATCTGCACTTCTTTCAATTCCCTCTGCTTTTATTACTGGCAATAAAGAGTAGAATTATCTTTGAGTAAGTCTAAAGAACAGCTGTAACTGTTACATCTTCATAGTGTTTTCTTCTTCTGAATAAACATAGTTTAAATACTTTCAGCAAAATGGCCAAACACTGACCAGAAAGTGACATGATAGAAATAATAAATATTATAGTGGGAAATCCAATGAAATTAAAGCAACATGTTCATAACTGATACAAGAAGTTACCTAAGGAAAATATCTAAGTCAGATTTAAATAATATAAGGCTGTAAGTAGGTTGCCCTCGGGGAGGGGTGGCTCCCCCTCATGGTCAGTGGGCTGCCACTCTGACCCACTACATTTTCCATTGTCACTTGGGGAATTAGTGGAGGCTGCGATTCTGTGTGGGCGGCAACCCGGCATCTAGAGCCTGGCTGCAGACTAGAGCAAGTAGCAAAAAGTTGAAATCATGGCCTCAGCTCAAGGTGGGCAACAAATGCCTGGCCTCAGTTTGCGGGAGAAAGTACAATAAACAGTTCAAGGGCCCAGCCTCAGTTTGGGGCAAGCAGCACAATAATAAACAGTTCGAGGGCCAGCATCAGTTTGGGGTGGGCAGCACAATAATAAACAGTAGTTCTAGGCCAAGCCCTTGTTCAGAGTGAGGCAACAGTTTAACAAACAAACAAACAGTAAAGAGTTCCAAAGCCAAACCCTGGTTCACTGTGTGGCAGTCGGCAAAGAAGCAGTCTAAAGCCAGGCCCTTGTTCAGGGCATGGCAGCAGTGGGTGTCGGGCACAGCCAAAGGGGGATTCTGCCACCCGAGAGCGGGGTGGCAGGGGGGACGCAGGCCCACCCACACCACTGCATCGCAGCCCAGGGCCCTGGTAGCAGCAGAGCAGTCTGCTGCTAGGTCAGTGGGGATCCACAATGCTGCCCGAGCTCTGTCTCAGCTCACAAAGTGTCAGCTTTCCCTGGGCTACTTCCAAACTCCCCTAAGGCTGTACCTGGATTCCCAGTGAGCCTTCGGGGCTCCAGTGCATCCGCAGCTTGGGCCAGACAGGGAGTCCATCTGGGAGCAGCAGGCCCTGTGGCCAGGGCCAGTTCTTTGCTTCTGCAAGGTCTTGCTCCTCCGGTGAGCACAGCGTGGAGGCTTCTGGCTCTCTCCGCCACCATCGGGGACTTTCTCCCAGGGCCCCTCCTCCTGATTGATAGTCAGGTGCTTCATTAGGGCCACCTGTTCCCCACCAAGGTTCAGGGAGGGGTGGCTCCCCCTCCTGGTCAGTGGGCAGCCACTCCAACCTGCTACAAAGTCACTTACATGGATAAGAACATATACAACTACATTAGGCAGGATAATAATATAAATGGAATATTAGCTCTCATGCTTCAGGATATAAAGCAACTGTCACAACTTGGTTCGGTGATGTGATGGGAGCCCTCAAGGGTTAAAGCCGACTACCCAGTGAAAACTACTGGATGATGGTGAAACAAATGATTTTTTATTAAATGGAATGATTCTTTTATCAAAACCAAATAACTTTCAAATGATTTTAAAAAACAGGCAATTACCTAATGCTTATACAGGGTGGAAAAACCTAAACTTAGCTATACTTAACTAATTACAAACTTCTTTGATTACAATTCAACTATACCAAATCACTGTCTCTAGTTCGCTTAAGGCAACGCAGCATGCAAGCAAAAAATACAAAAACAAAGCCAATATAATGATAATAAAAACTCCGTCCACAGCCAGCCCCTCTATGGTTATTTTAGGGCAGCTGGTGGAGTTAGTCATTAATCTACCTCTACAACTTAACAACTCCTGGGTTTCTATTTCTAACACTTATATTTGGCCTAAATACAACACCACTATACAACACAAGATTATACAATTTACACAGTGTGGTTAATAGAACTCAGTTACACTCTATAGAATTACACAGTGAAATTAACACAATTCAACTACTAACTAAACCAATAACTAATATATTTAAGCAATACTTACAAATCCAGCAACGATAACAGCGTAAAGACACACTAGAACTCGGAGCACGCTCAGGACTCGCGCACCTCTATCTTTGACTCGAAGGGTGGGGAGGCAGCCTCAGGGTGATCAATCCTTCAGCCGGGCAAAAAAGACACGTGCCCTCAACACTCGGAACCTCCTCAAACAAAGGGGTAGAGGGTCTTTTATAACATAACCAGATAACCGGTACCATATTAGGATTTGTTCCCTGGCCGGGCCTGATAGGCTGGTAATGAGGTAATGTGCAATATTACCCTATAGGATTTTTCATGATGCCCGCCTGATGGCCCCGTGGACAGTGCTGGGTGCGGGCATGGTCAGTGTGCATGGCAGTTGTGCCTAATCTCCCTATGCCTACCTCCCTACCTTCAAGGACTGGTCAAGAGAGTCTTATCTATCTCTTGCAGCTGTGCTCTATCTTTTCATGCTCACCTCCCTGTTCTTTGATGCCTACAAGGTTAAATTCCATTCACAGAAAGCTGCATTGTGCGCTTACAAGTTATGCGTTCTCAGAGTATGTCAGCGGCCTACATTTTCTGTGAGGGGCCTTTGTGTGGCAGAATGGGCAATGCGTGCGCGAGGCCGTGGTCAGAAGGACCTGCTCTGCAACAGCAACTAGTGACAATTTGGGATTAGGAACTAATCTTCCTTCATGGGCATGCTATTGCATATTTTAGTCCTTATACTTGGGGATTTTACACCTTCCACCATTTGGGTCAGCGTTTGCCACATTCAGATAGAATGATCACTGTGTGAATATATATATGGCAAATACTAGAGTCTTAATAATGTTCTAAACAGCAAAACAGAATAGAAAATGTGTTAAAAGTAAAACCAAAATACAAAATATGACTATTGTAAAATTATTTTTTAAATTATGCAACTTCATTAAAATGAGTCCCATTCAGCTAGAATTAAAGAATTCATATTATTTCTAATTCTTTGAAGATGCTGTTTTAAGATCATTTCTGTGTTGTAAAGATAGTAGCTAAGAATACTGTAATTTGATTAATATTCAAAGAGTAACCTCCTGGGTCAAAAACACTGAAATTGCCAATAATAATGGTATATTTCAGTGGTGGTCAATAATTTTTGATGGGGAGCAACTCCAAGATTTTGTAATTGGTCAAGGGCCTTACTCTCTTGTGATATTAATGAAGGAGGTGCAGGGCCTGGGATGAGGATGGGTGCAAAAGAGAGCTTGGGGTGTGAGATTGAGGTTCATGAGGGGGTATGGGATCTCAGAGGTAGTTTGGTTGAAGGACAGGCTTGTGACCTGGAGCAGAGGATTGGGGTTGCAGGGATTTGGGTTGCGACCTAATACAGGAGGATGTTGTGACCTGGGGCTGGGTTTAGGGTGCAGCGTCTGGGAGAGGGTCTGGGTGCCATAGCAGGGGTGCAGAGAGGGTTACATTCAGGCATGCTCTGCCCCGGAGGCACTTACCTGGGTGGTTTTCAGCCAGCAGCCCAGAAGATTTCTCAAGCAGGCTCCCTGCCTTCCATGACCCTGCACTCACTCTCACTCTACCTGATTTTTACTGGCCCAGCTCACCTTAAATTTGCCCCCTAAAATTTGCCAACATGTATACATAGGTCCAAATACAAAGTGTGAAAAACAAATATAGCTGCAAGGATGTTAAATATCATTCATTAAGACCATGTCTACACTTACCAGAGATTGAAGTTATTGTGATCAATGCAGTGGGGTTTGATTTAGTGGGTCTGATAAAGACCTGCTAAATCAACAGCAGAACACTGAGCAGTTGACTCAGAAGTCCACCAGAATGCGAAGAATAATGTACGTCAATGGGGGTGCATCTACACTGCACCTTTAGCTTGAAATAAGCTACGTAATTTGAGCAACACACATTGCATAGCTTATTTTGAATTAATTTCAAAATAGCTTATTTCATAATTTGGTGCTGTCTACACAGTGTCAAATTTCAAAATAAATCACTATTCTGAAATGTCCCTTAATCCTTGTGGAACAAGGTTTACAGGGACACTGGTATAGCGAACCTGTTATATTTCAAAATAACGGGCTTGTTCAAAAGACCCAGAATAGCTATTTTGGGATACTAGTAGTATCCCAAAATAGTGCTGGAGTGTAGACATACCCTGAGAGAGTATCTACTATCAACACAGTGATAGAGATGCAGCCGTGTTTGTCTGGTCTAGCTGAAACAAAAGACAGGACTATGCAGCACTTTAAAGACTAACAAGATGGTTTATTAGGTGATGGTTTATTTATTATTTCGTGGGCCAGATCTGAGGAAGTGGGGCTGGCCCACGAAAGCTCATCACCTAATAAACCATCTTGTTAGTCTTTAAAGTGCTGCATAGTCCTGTTTTTTGTACTATCAACACAGCACAATATAGATGCCGTGGTAAGTCAACCTAACCTATATGGATTCCAGTTACATTATTCACATAAATGAAGTAGTGTATCTTAGATGGACTTACCATGGTAGTGTAGACATGGCCTCAGGAAAAAAAAGATTTTTGTTCAAGTTATTTCACTTTTAAAGTGCATGAAGAAAGCTGAAGTCTTACGTGAATTTTCAGAGGTGGTATAGAGAAAACTTCATCTTATACATAAATCATATCATAGCAAGGGTTCCCAAACTCCCTCCCCCTGTTCCTTTAGTGCTTTGTACCCCAGTCCCACAATCCTTTACAGGTTAACTCATCCTCAGTACTTCAATAATTCACATATTTGGGTGTTAGCTTCTTTTCCATTCTGCTTCCTCACACCATCCTCAACAATTAAATATTCAGTACTAGATCTTAGTTTTGGCTGTGACACACCAGAAAATAACAATGCAAGAACCATTATTCAAGGCCTTGTTGATAAAACATTGGCAACAGTCGTAAATAATTTAAATTATTGTACAGATTGTCTCCCAACTCATAGAAAGCAACATGTCATTATTTAAGTTGTTTTCTTATAATTTGACAGCTTTCCAAATGAGCTTCTAACCAGCCTCCAATGTTCAGTTTGTCAGATGAGTAGATAAATAATAACAATACAATGGAAAGTGTGAAGGGGAGCTTTGAGACCTTTATAACAATTTTATTTTTTAAATAAAAAATCTTAAGATGCTTTCTTCATATCTTCTGACAATCATTCTGCATTTTCCCTTCCAAACATTTAGGAATGTTAAAAATAAAATGGGCAGTTTGTTTACAATAAAGGCATTTTAATAACATAAAACATTATTAATAGTAAATAATAATCTAATATATAAAGGAGAATGTTTGTATGTTTGTGCGCTAATAACTTGGACACTATAACAGCTACAGCAACCAAACTTTGCATGGGATGACCTTTTATCCACGAGAAGGTTTTAAGGCAATGATGAGGGATGGATGCCTCTCTCCGGGGCTGCACAGAGCATGGCAGTGCGGGGAGAAGCGGCTTCCCGGGGAAGCGGTGGGGACAGTTGCTCACTAAGGCCGGCGGAGAGATAACCTGTTATCCAGGAGAAGGTTTTAAGGGACTGTGGGAGGGAAGAGATGAGAGACCGAAGCCTCTCCCCAGGGCTGCACGGAGCTTGGCAGTGCAGGGAGAAGTGGCTTCCCGGGGGAAGCGGCAGGGACAGTCACTCACTAAGGCCGATGGAGGGACAAGGAAGCGGAGGAGGGCTCGGGTGCCAGCTGCAGGCACACAGCTCCCTTCCCTCTCCCTTTCCTCAGGCTCCTCACCTCAGTTATATCAATTGTCCCGAGCACTGCCGGGTAACTTCAGCTAGTAATTATATAAACCCTCAACAATTCTTAAAGTCCAAATAGTACACTGTAGAGAGATAAGAATTATGGACCTTCTCTACTCTGTTCTCTTGGTTCCAATGGTCCTGGATAAGTAATAAACCAAGAACATACATATTCAAAATATTAGTGATAGTGGGCCTTGCTGGCTTAGGCCAGTCATATAACTGGAACTATATATTAATGAAAAGTCTGAAAGAAATAGAGATGTTCATTTCATATCCTTTGAATGGGAGAGGATGCAGAGTTTGTCACTGAGTATCATAGTGCAGGAGCATTACTGGATAACCAGCTTCTTCAGAATGTTTTTTTTTAATTGTCAGTGCCAAATTTGGTGTCCTTCCCCCCCCCCCCCCACACACAACCTGCTCTGAGGAAAAGTTTGGCACCAATAGTTTTTAATGTACATCTCACTACAGTGATCCATGCCTTTATCACATCAGGACTAGATTATTGCAAAATTCCCTGTGAAGTGGTACATGAATGGAACAGCTTGCTTCATAAGTTGTGCTTTTTATAGGAAGCATATTATCCCTGGTTCTATGATCTTCACTCTCCAAACTGTTCCTCAATACAGTTGAAGACATCTATTTTAACCTATGAAATATTAATTTTTGTTGGTCTTGGCTACCTAAAAGACTCACTCACTCACTCACTCACTCACACTCTTTCTCTCTCTCTCTGTAAAAGTAGCAATAGGCTGACATTCTTGACCTAAAAACCACTTATATGGGAGGAGGCTAATAGCTACTCATTCACTTAGGTACCTTCATCATAGAACTATTTTCCCTTTGACAGACTATGAATCTGTTGGCAATCATAGCCACTTTTGAAAAGGGGTGGATTAAAGAAGTGTTTTACCATCCCATGCATGTTGCAAATTTCTTTGTCATGTTCTCCCAAAGACAAAGAACAAACAATATTTTGTAGTCAATATGACCAAAAAGGATACTAAGGGCATGTCTAGATTTGCTTTCACTTTTGAAAGAAGATATGCAAATTTGGTGTGAATTTGCGTATCTTCTTCCGATCACTTTTTCGAAAGAGGTTCTTTCGAAAAAGAAAGTAGTCTAGATGTGGTTCTTTTGAGAAAAAAACCCTTTTTTGAAAGAACCGTACCTCCTAAAAAAATTAGGTTTACACGGTTCTTTCGAAAAAGTGTTTTTTTTTCTCAAGACATGAGCCAGCAAGCCACTGGCAGCCAGCCCTCCACCGCTCCCCAGGAGCAGTCTTCCAGCTCCCAGGAGCCTTCCAGGGCCCAGAGAAGGTGGGCGCCTTCCTGGTCCAGGGTGGAGATCATGGATCTTATTCAGGTTTGGAGGGAATGCCCCCAACGTCCATGATCTCCACACTAGATGGAGGAACGCGGCCATCTATGGCAGGATAACTGCCAGCCTGGCCACCAAAGGCCACATGCGAACCCAGGAGCAGGGTCACATGAAAATCAAGTTGGTCTGGTGAGACCCCCAACCCTGAGCCCTGAGCTTTCCCTCCCCCTTCTTCCCCTTGCTTCCTCCTTCCATCTCCCTCCTCCCATGTTTCCCTCTTTCCTCTCCCACCCTCTCTTCTACCCTCTCCTGCCTCCATTCTCCAGTGTCACCAGAGTTTCATTCCCTCCCCCCCAGTTTTGTTAAATAAAGAGAGTTTGTGTTCATGAAAAAATGTGTATTTTATTTTACATCAGGGAGGGAAGGGAGTTGGGGGGGGGGGTAAGTGGAAGGACGTGAGGGAGGAATGAGGCGCAAGCCCACAGTGGGGCAGACCAGGGAAACTGTTAGTGCTCCTCAGGGTGGAAGCTCTCCCGCAGGGCCTCCTGGATACTGACAGCCCCCCAATGGACCTCCCAGATGGCAGCCTGCAGAAAGTGCAGCCAGGCTCACAGCAACACGTCCAAGAGAAGCACCAGAGTGCCCAGGGGCAGCTCCAGCTCCATGTTGCAAAGTGCTGTGGTGTCCCAAGTGAGAGCAACCAGAGCACGCAGAGACACACTGCTTTGCTGTCCCTCATCGAGGTAGACAAGCATGCAGGGAAACCTGAGAACTGGCTGTCTGGGGGGGTCCCTGTAAGCACAGACCTCAGATAGCCTCAGGCAGCAGCCCCACACAGTAAGTCCTGACCTGGTGCCCTGCTGGAACTGGTTCTGGCCAGCCTTAAATGCGATTCAGAGTCCACTCAGTGTGGGCGTGCTATTTTGAAATAGCAAAATGCTATTTCGAAATGCATTTTGTGTGTAGATGCGTTATTTCAAAATAAGATATTTTGAAATAACTATTTCGAAATAAGATATTTTGAAATAACACTGTAGTGTACACATACCCTTCCAGTAGATGCCACACAGAAAAGCAGTCAAATTCATATCGACTCTGAAAGTTGAAATGCCATGTCTTGGTAGCGAAATTACTGGGATAACTTTAAAAATTAATTTGTGAGATGAACATCAGGAAAAAATGCTTTCACCTGTATATGAAAAAAACCCACAAAGAACTGTGGATAAATGACAAGAAAGTTTTGATGGGGGTTTTTTTCCTTATGAGGATATTTTTAGAACATAGTGAAGACAATGCATATATCTGTATTTTGAAAATACCATATAATCATAGAATAGAATCATAGAATACTAGAACCGGAAGTAACTGTGAGAGGTCATCAAGTCCAGTCCCCTGCCCGCATGACAGGACCAAGCACCGTCTAGATCATTCCTGATAGACGTCTATCTAACCTGCTCTAAAGTATCTCCAGCTATGGAGATTCCACAACCTCCCTAGGCAATTTATTACAGTGTTTAACCATCCTAACAGGAAGTTTTTCCTAATGTCCAACCTAAACCTCACTTGCTGCAATTTAAGTCCATTGTTTCTTGTAAGAAGTGAAGGAGACCCATTTTTCTCCCTCCTCCTTGTGACACCTTTTTAAATACCTGAAAACTGCTATCATATCCGCTCTCAGTCTTCTCTTTCCCAAACTAAACAAACCCAGTTCTTTCAGTCTTCCTTCAACTATTATGTTTTCTAGATCTTTAATCATTTTTGTTGCTCTTCTCTGAACCCTCTCCAATTTCTACACATCTTCCGTAAAAACCAAATTTTAACCTGGGAAAGGATGGTTCCAACCTGTGTATTGAGAAACTGTAACCTGGTTGCACCATCTGTCAGGGTGAAATTTTTTCTCAGTCATCTCTTGCTTAGACTAAAAGTTTAGAACAGGGGTGAGGAACCTAAGGCCCGGGGCCAGAGGCAGCGTCCGGCTTGCTTGGATCCTGCCCAAGGCTTGGGGCTCCCTACCCCAACATTGGTGCTCCATCCCACTGCTGTCCCCTCGCAGTCCTGGAGCACACAAAATCTACTAGCCTGAACTCAGCAGGCGTCCGTCTAGTGTGTTAAGGGAATCACTTGTGTGTGGCCTCTAACTGATTTTTTTGTGTGTCAGTGGCCCTTGACCCAAAAAATGTGCCCCACCACTGGTTTAGAATATAGAATAAACATTTACTTTTCATTTTCATAAGAAACTATTTATGATCTTTAAATCTACTACTTGTAATCTATTGTTCTGTAGTTAATATGTCATTTTAATGTTTCATCCTTGCCAGTGAGTTTGTCTGAAGTGCTTGGGAAATCTGCTCAGGTTAGAGAGGCTGGTGCATGCTCACCTTCCTGTGAAGAAGTGATGAACTAAATATTGAATTTATAGCAGTTGACCTTCTTTCCAGTGCAAAACAGTACAATTCAGGGGTCCAAGACTGGAGGTTTGCGGGGAGGGGGCAGAATTGGCTGCAGTTACTCTATTGTTGGGTCATGAGTGGATGGGAAATCATTCATATAACTCAGCTGAATGTGTCCCTGCCTGTGGATGTCTCTGTCACTGCAGTGCCTGTCAAAGGTTTGTAGCTTGCCATGAATATCATGGGCTCAGGAGTCCCACCAATCTAGGTTGCATCCCAGAGATTCCACTGCAAATATACAACACAGTCCTACACATAAGTTCAGCCATGTTATTTGCTGGACTAAGATTAGCTATTTGATAACAAGTGCAGAAAGACTGACCTCCAATATCTTTGATCCATGAAACCTAAATTTATAGAACTAAACACAAAATGAAACGAGCACCAAAAGTAATTTCAGCATAATTTTCAAAATAAAGTAGGAACAATAAAGAATGTAAAGGGCAAGCTAGAGCTGAAAGGTAATTACTCACAAAAGTCCCTTAAAGCAAGATATTTTCCTTTTATATTAATAAGGTGGACTCAAGAATGGAGAAAGCTCTTTTATATAATAGAGAATGGTTTCATTAAAGAGAAAATTGTGATGAATAGACAATTTTCATTCCAGTGCTTATAAAAATGCCAATAAAATGGTGATTTTCCATAAACTGAAAGGAAAATATTAACGCTAATGCAGAGATTAAAAGCTTTCAGGAAAATGTAGCTTGACCACATCTGACAAATTGATTTGTGATAAGACTTTTTACTGCTTCGAGTCAAGAAAGAATCAACAACCTACTTCACTAACAATATCCTGAAAGACATATTTATTTCAACATTGTAGTCTTCTGTTATGCATCATCACATCCATCTGGTAATGAAAAGTTGCCCAGGTGTTACAGGAAATAGCTGGCATAAAAGTACTTTGAATAGCATGTTCTTAACTGGGGTACCAGGGAACAAGTTATAAAATATGAAAGGGCACATCTCAGGCATTTAAGTTACCTCACATTTATACACAAAGATAGACAATCAAGGCAATGATATTACTGTGTGAACACTTGTAACCTACTCTAATGAAGCAAATGTTTCCAGATAAAAAGGAATGGATTTAGCACAGTGTAGCCAGTAATATAGTAGAAAGCTGGAAAAGAGTTTTCATTAAATTAAAATATTATGGACTTTGAGCCTGAAGTGGTAGTTTTATGTACATAGGTCCCACAGCCTTGTTTGGAAGGCTTTCTGTAGCCTCAATTCAGAGGTGAAGCTGTGTAAATACCCATTTCAGCTCTCTGAGAAAATGTTAAGATTAATCTGTGGTTAACAAACAATAATGTTGGCAAAAATGTGGAGTGTTCTTTGCCATTCAACTCAGGTATTCAGATACTCCAACCAAATCAAGTACATCCATATCTCATTTGATGAACATAATATACTTCATGTACTTGCATGAATTAATAATTAATCATGTAGACTCCTCATTATGGATGTAATAATCATAAGAATAATGAGTGTGTGCAGTGTGTAGATAGAGTATCAGACACAAAATCTACTAAAATATGTGGCGAATATAGACATATGAAAGTCACATACAAACTCATTAGGCCACTGATAACCAAGGAATATCAGTATGTGGTGTGGTTTTTACACAGCATGAATAGTGCATTGTAAGAGCTTTCTTTACTAACTATATGATGGCATCAGCCATCTTCAATTTCTGTCCCTCTGGAAACTGAACAGTAATAGCCTGTGGATACTCTGCATCTGCTATATTCTTTAGACTATTTGAAAGTCCATTTCAGATCTGAATATGTGTGGCTTATGTAAACACTTTTCACACTGTTCAGCTCCTAGGATATGTCTACATTATAAACAGAGGTGAAAGGTGTATGCAGCATATACAGACATATTTGAGCTAGCTTTGAATGACAATACCTGTTATGCTGTGGCACCACAGGATGTACAACCCTGCCTGGGATCTTGGATATCTATTTTAACGGCCAGTCCAATCTAACACAACTTTACTCTTATTACTATTTGAGCTAGCTAAATCAAAACTAATTTGGGTATAGCTACACATGCTGCGGACACAACTCTGACTGCAGTGCAGACATACAGGTAGTCTGTATTGAGAGGCATCTTGTGTACCGCTCTCCCTAGTTTCATCCTAGTATTGAGGAGGGTATATGTTTTAGGGAAGAGCAACATCAAGCTGGAGTAAAGAGAGATGATATCCTCCTTCCAGTTGATGACATGAGATCCTCTCACGGTGACCTCAGCCTGAAATATAAAATCCTTGTGGAGGATGGGGTCTGAGGTGGGATTTTTATGTGACCTCAGACTAGTTATTTGTTTAGCACAAACAAGGAAAGGCACTGGAATAATGACACTAACAAGACCTCAGGAAACAAGAGAAAAATATATTTATTTCTGAAAGAAGATACTAAGGTAGATCTCAACATAGTGCTGTGAAAAAAAAAAAGTTTAACTTTCTCCTAAGTGTGAATGGCAGGAAGCATAGAAACCTCTGGAACATCTTTCCATAGTTACTTCCTGGGACTGGGAGCCTTCCTGTGTGGGGCCACTCCCTCTTTTCAGACTGTATATGTGCCAGTATTGTCAACCCTGTATATGTGCCAGTATTGTCAACCCTCCAAATTTAAAAATCATGAGTGAACCCAGATCTCCTGAGAAAAAAGTGGGAGAGGAGAAGGGAAGGTCTCTTTGATTATTAACTGTGTCAAGTCTGTTTCCAAGCCAGATGAAAATGAACCATGTATAATAATGGGACCTTAAAATATGAAACTGTTGACCAACAGCTTGACTTAAGCCTTTCCATATAATTCCAGAAACACTTCAAAATGTGATCTAATAGACATACAATTTAGTATAATTCCCTTTCCATTAATGTTTCTTTTGAAAAATTAAATGCCAATGATGATATTAAACTATAATAAAATTCCATGGATGAAAGAAATCAGAAAAGTGATGCATTTCTTTTCTGCTCTCAGAAGTAAACGATGATAAAAGATTCATCCAGTGATAAACAACATATTTCAGCCTCTAGTACCACTAAAAACAGAGCATTAATTAATGAAGTAGAGCCAGCTACACAGTCATATATACACAAAATAAAGTTGTTTATTCAGAAATTGTAATTACTTTAGAATCACAATTCAATTAGTATTATTGGTTCTCCAGCACTGTACTTGACATTAAGACAGAGTTTTAAAAAACTGTAGTTAATTCCAGTTAATCATTTACTGCAATTGCTACTAATGTAATTATTCTCAGATGCTGACCTTTGGGTTATTGCATTCTAAAATGGAACTCTCAGCTAAATTAAAAAAGCAGAATAGGTTTATAACATGCTACTTATTCAACTGTATGTATGCATTAGATCTTACTAAATATGAAAAAGCACATTTCTGGGCTATAATTCTTCAGATTATACCAACAATAACTTTTACTTTTGAATGTTTCTTTTTATATTATTAGCCATAAAAGTTTCAATTGCTTTTATTGCAGCTTCATGGATATAGTTTGCATTAATTTCAGGCAGTATAATCTAAAAGCCTTTTTGACTAAAGGATCCACTTTCTCAAGCCTCATCAGAACTTTGAGATAATAAAGGTTTATAAAGAACCCAGAAATGAAACAGAACGTTGAAAGACAGTGAAAGTTAAAAACTTCTATTCAGTGAATATTCTGATCCACACCTGCTTAGTCATGAGGTTTATTAATTCAGTTAGTGGCTGAGAACTGACAGATCCTACTCAGCAGATGCTCTAGATATCTATATTTGAGCTGCTGTGATTAGTTGCCACGCACAAATTCACAAAACCACTAGCATCTTTGCCTTATGTGACATTAGGTTCTGATAAGGGAAATGGAGCAAATTCTTTGGTGGGTAAAAGTATACCCCAATTTCAAAAAAGAAAAGTAAGAACATCAAAAAGTACCACAAACAACTAAAAGGAAAAGAGATAAAAAGGCATTTTTTAAAAACTGAAAGCTAAATTCTGGTGAGGAACATAAAAAGGAGCATAAGCTCTGTCAAACACCAAAAAGGAATATAAAGAACAGCTAGCCAAAAAACTCAAAAAGTAATAGCAATTTTTCTTAAGTGCATCAGAAGCAGGAAGCCTGCAAAACAACCAGTGGGCCACTGGATGATGGAGAAGCTAAAGAAGCACTCAAGGAAGATAAGGTTATTGCAGAGAAACTAAATGAATTTTTCCATTGGTCTTCCCAGCTGAGGACATGTGGAAGATTTCCAAACATGAGCCATACTTTTTAGGTCACAAAACTGAGGAATTCTCCCAGATTTAGGTATAATTAAAAGAGGTTTTGGAACAAATTTGATAAACTAAACAGTAACAAGTCACCAGGGCCAGATGGCATTCAACCAAGAGTTTGGAAAGAATTCAAATGTAAAATCATGAAACTACTAACTATTGTCTATCAACTCTCCTTTAAGTCATTATCTGTAATAAATGACTAGAGGACAGCTAACATAATGTGATGCCATTTTAATAAAAAAGGGCTGTAAAGGTGATGCTGGCCATTTCAGGCTGGAAAGTCTAACTTCAGTACTTGGAAAATTGGTTGAAACTATAGTAAAGACCAGAATAATGAGACATGCAGATGAGCACAATTTGTTGGGGAAAATAAACATGGTTTCTGCAAAAGAAAATCATGCATCACCAATCTACTAGGATTCTTTGAGGGGATCAACAAGCAGGTGGACCAGGGGGATCCAGTGGATATAGTGTACTTAGATTACCAGAAAGCCTTTGACAAGGTTTCTCACCAAAGGCTCTTGAGCAAAGTGCTGTCATGGGATAATAGGGAAAGTCCTTTTGTGAATTGATGATTGATTAAAAGATAGGAAACAAAGTGTAGGAATAAATGTTCAGTTTTCAAAAATGGAGAGAAGTAACTAGTGGTATTCCCCACAGATCCTTTTTGGGACCAATACTATTCAACATGTTCATAAATGAACTGGAGAAAGCAGTAAACAGCGAAGTGGCAAAATTTGCAGATGATACAAAACTGCTAAGGTGGTCAAATCCAAAACAGAGTGTGAATAGCTTTAAAAGGATCTCTTAAAACTGGGTGACTGGGCAACAAAATGACAGATGGCTTTTAAGGTTGATAGATACACAGTAATTTAGCATTATAGAAAACATAATCCTGACTATATGTATAAAATGGTGGGGACTGAACTAGCAGTTACCACTAAGGGCAAAAAGGTACAGCTTTATTTAGAAAAGATGCCATTCTTTTTCCATATTTCACTGATTTTAAGGTAAGAATGGACTGTTAGCACTGTTCCCTCTAAGCTGCATAGCAGCTCAGCTTCATAGGTGATTAAACAGCCCTGCCCAGTCAGAGGGTCAGGGCATAGAAAGTGACCCAGTGATTCCTATATATGTACAGATTCTAGTACTTTCTTTTACAAGGAGCTATCAATAATCCTATGTAGTAGAGCTTGTCACCCTTCCCCTCCCAACCCTGAAAAAGAAAAGAGCAATACTCCTGAGAAAAGCCAACAGTCAAGTGATTAGGGCATGCACTTGGGATTATGGGATATCCATGTTTAAGTCACACTTATTTTGACCAGAAATTTCATCGTGAACCTACAAAATCTTCTTAACAAACTTTGTGTCAAAACTGATATATTTCAATTTAATCTAAACAGAATTTTGTTGAAAAAAGTTTCACCATAATTCATCTGCTATGTAGGAAATCAGATCAGGTTATCATAACAGTTCCCTTTCTTCTTAAAATCAATGAAATAGTTAATACAAAGAGTTTCAGACCAAAAGAAAATGAGAAATGGCAGGAAAAAAATGATTGAAAGCAACAATCTTATTCCTAATATTGTGAGCTGCTGCTTGTGCTTCAGATTTCTTTGTGGAAAGAAAAAGTAGTATTGGAAAATGCCAGACTCACCCCCGTCCATTATCTCGCGCCCAACTCTATCTTGAGAAATTACAGCTGCAGGTGAAAATTACTTGCATGGACAGTAATTTCCAAATGAGAGAAGCAGAATTTGAAAGAAAGATTTGAAAGGAATGAAAGACCTGTTGGTACAAGCTCTTCTCCATCTGCATTCCCCTGCAATATAAAATTAGAAACATACACACACCTTGTAGAATTTCCTTAACAAAGCAGTCAGCTTCCCAGAATGGCTAGAAGGAAGAGAATGGTGAATTACAGGCACTCATTGACTTGAAGAATCACAAAATCACAAGAAGTACTACTGACAATATACACAGAAAGAAAGATCCTTTGAGGCACTCCAAAGAAACCTCCTGTGTGTTACATAGGTCTGAGCATGCTCTGGGATCAATTTTCTCCTCAAAAAACAATCCTGTCTATCTGGAAATTTCAATCAGCTGCTCCCTTCAGGTCCTGTACAAGTGTTTACATTTCAAAACAAATGGATGAATAGCTCAAGGAAAACACAATATGTCCACTATCTCATCAGAATGAGAGGTTTGCATATCAATAATTGTTAGGATTGTTTGTCATGGTAAACTCTACAAGTAGGGTTACCATATTTGAACTTTCAAAAAAGATGACACTCTTGAGAGGGAGTGTATCTGTATCAGGATCTACCAACTCATGTTGTATTAATGTGTTATATACTATATGTGGTAACCGTACATAGGCGTAACTCCACTGAAGTTAATGAAGTGATGATTATTTACTTCTGCTGAGCATGTGGACTATGGAATATATAGTTTGGAGAGTGCGGCAGAATTAAACAAAGTATTTTTTTGGTTTTAAAAAATGCCAAAATTAATCAATCAAAATATTTAACATATCATCCATTTTTCAATAAAAAAACCCCTATGTAACAACTTTTAATGAATGGTTTAAAACTTCCATTATGGCTCTTTCTGGTTTAGCTGTAATACAAGAAGAAGTTCAAAAAAGTGGGCAGTCAAAAATTATTATTGCTTCTTTCTCAAGGCTGCTTTTCTGCTTTGGCCTAATCAAAGTCAGTGACAGCAACACGTACTTCTTAAACTCCATAAATTTCTGCCCTAAAAGCAGAACTATCATGTAATCCAAGAGCCATATTTACTACCCAATTTTACAAAAGTCCCTATTTGCTCTCAATCTCCTTTGGTACCTAATTTCTCATTTTATAACTCTCAGAGTTCTTAGTAAAAGTGTTTGGTCTATCACATCTGCCTACATTCAAGCAAAAAGTCCCCAAATGACCAAAATTCATGTTTTTTCCATATCTTGACACTTTAGGTTTCGTATGTGTAGGTGGATCTGTTCATAAATGTCTGAAACAATTCCACAGAATTTATTGCCAGTCTTTAGGCAGTCCTGCAGAACAGTAATAATACTAATCAAATGTAATCATTGTTTTAATGGAAAAAGCTGAAGTAATGGAGGTGACTAGCCATGTTCTGCTGTCCTCCAACCTGACTAAGATTCAATATTCTCTATTGACACTTTTCCCTATAGAGGATGTAAGTCTCAAAACTCTTGTTTCATGAACAAACACCATATTTCAAACTTACCCATTTTGGATTGCATACAGGGTAATACTGTTTGATTTATCAACTAGTAAATTTAGGGCCACATTCAAAGACCTTTTTTGCCTATTTGGGTGACGAGTGATTTTTTTTCTGATTTTCTATATTTTCAGAGGTTTTGTAAGTGTGGTGCCTGAATAGCAGTGCCTATCACTTTACACCTTGATTACAAATAGATGTACACAGATGTACATTTTCTATCACTCTCTAGATATCCTCGTTTTTTCTGTAATCAACCAATACCATTGCACTTTTGCTTCACACTGAGCTTCTCATTTTTATCTCCTATCATGCTGACACCTTGCATACTGGCAACAGGTTTAACCTCAAACCTTCTCACTACACATTTTAACTATCAAAATAATGATGTGCAACATTAGTGGCAAAGAGAGTGTAGAAACAGAAATAATAAAATAAAGTCCTTTCCTCCATGAGCTTATATTCTAGTGAAGTCCAGTTATTCAACAGAGATCTCCTTCCATATGTTTGTTAGCACCTTGCTACAAAAATAGCACCACTCCTACAAATATTCCAGTTGTACTATTTTCTCAGTCCTTGTGCATGTATTTTAAATAATGCCCAGTATTTGGGATGACATCACCTAAGGAATCATTGGATAAAATCCTACAACAGATACAGTGACACCAGATGGTTCAAAATATACAAATCTATAGATTTATGCATTAGAAATAGGTCCAAATCAAATTGCATACATCCACCTACTCCTGTATGTTAGGCAATTTAATCGATATCCAAATTTTGTGTTTCAGCATGCCAGCTAGTTATTATATGCATTTATTCTCCTAATTGTGTTTGCAATTGAGATTTAAGTGTGAATCTTTATCTTTAAAATTGCTTTATGCATATCTCAGTCCTCAAAGAGATACCTAAATATTTTAAATGCTATCAACAATTTTACTGCAGATTACGTTAGCAAAAATAGCTCAAGTGGACTGATATTGAAGAGAGGTCTTTTGTATTAGGTCTGTAGTTTAAAACTCACAACCTCCAGGCTATTGCTGACTGCTGTGTCTCTCTAAAAGAGTAGAGTACTTGTGGGGTTGGGAAGGAGAAGGGAGGCGAGTACTCTTACATATTCCATTTAGCTCATGCTTATCTAGGGACTTCTGCAGCAACCTTCAGGGAACTCACTGAAGTCTCACTGCTCATCTGCAGTTGGTGAGGAATACATTCTCCAATTCTTAAATCACTTGACAGCTGACAAAATATCTTCAGGTGCTTACTAATATTAAACTTGGGAAGCGGGGGGTGAATATCTATGTTTAGATGTTGAAGCTGAGAGGGGGAAAAGTATTTGCTTATAGCTGCTAAGGGAAACAAAGGGAATAGATCTCTGCTTGCAGTTGCAAGCTTTTCCATGGACAGATTCAGTGAGATAACAAAAGCTGATCTGAAAAGAGCCATTTTACTCATTTGAAAAGAGATAGAAAAGATTAGGTAATGAGTTTTCCCTCATTCTCTGATATTTTTATATTCTTCTCCTGCTTCTTTCCTGCAGAGAAAAGGGGGCGCAGACATATATATATATATATATATGTATATATATATAGTAATTCCTCATTTAACACGGTAGATACATTTCTGAAAATGATCGTGCTAAGCAAAAACGTGTTACGTGGGGTCAATTTTCCCGCTGAAAATAATGGAAAAGTTGGGGGTTGCGTTTCAAGTGGTAGTGTTGAAGTCAATTTTCTGTTGGTGCTGAGTCATCAACGTCAACATTAGATGATGTACTATACAGTAAAACTCCCATAGTCCAGCATCCAGTTGTCCAGCATCAACTGGAAACCGGAAGTTTTCCGGTCAGCCGCTCTCCCGGCCAGGATGCTGTGAGATGCATGTGCACTCGTGGCTCCAGCCTGCACTTGCTAGCAGCTGGCCACTGAGCACAGGCAGCTGCCTTGGGACTGGGACATAAGGTTGGAGGAGAAAAGGGACAGGGTTAGAGCAGGGAGGGAAGGTGTTTGGCTCTGGGGAAAGGAAGGGGAGGAGAGCGGAGGGAGATTGGGTTGGAAGTATGCCCCTCTGACGGGTCTGCCGGGACCCGCACTGCATCTGGCGAGGGAGGGTTGGTGGGGAACGGCGCGGCGAGCAATGAACCCTCCGCCGCTTTGCAGGGAGCGCAGCCGCCAGCGACAGGCCGGCTGGGGAAACCCAGCTGCTGGCCTGCAAGCCCACGTCCCCGGACACCTCGCCCTCTCTCCTCCGCCCCCGCTTGCAGGCCAGCGGCTGGGTTTCCCCAGCCGGCCTGTCACCGGCGGCTGCGCGGGGCTTCCCCCGCCTCCCTGCAAAGTGGAGGGTTCGCTGCTCGCCTTGCCGTTCCCCGCCGACCCCCCTTCACCAGACGCAGTGCGGGTCCCAGCAGACCCATCACAGCCGCCTTATAGTACCTCCCGGTACGCCGGACTATCAGAAGTCTACTGTATTACCGCTGTTTTCACAATTTATACCGCCGCACAAAGTAGTCCGCCACTTGATTTTTTTCGTGTCATTTCAGGGACGGTCGTGTTATTCAAAAAACATTCCCTAAAAAAAAATCGTGCTATCATGAAAACATGTTAAACGGGCATGTGTTAAACGAGTAATTACTGTATATATATATTTTAGAGAGAGAGAAAAATCCCAAATCCAAAAATGGAATGCTATTTTTATATTCCAAAAAAATAAAAATGAAATTACATTTTGAGTTCAAAAGGGTTTTTTTAAATTTCAAACTATTGATTTCTAAAGAAGCGGGTTATTTTTAATTTTCCCCATCAGAATATTGAAACAGTTTGCTAAAGGTGACATGTTAGCATAGATAAAATTAATTGTGATTTAATTATGCTTTCTAATAGAAAGAGTTTTGATTGAACAATTTCAGGTGAAGAAGGCAAAATAGGTAATTTTCAGTGTTGTCACTTCAATATGAATAAGTAAAGTAAGTTTTCAAAAATCTTCTTTATATTACTCCATTTTATTCAGTACTTTTTTATGCTTTCTCAGCAATCAATTGCATAGCTCACACTGCAGTAAAGCTTGATTTCATTATTACAGCCTTTCCTGAGCCTGTTCACCACTGTATGTATAGTACATAATCACATGAACAGCCATATTTTCTTAAAAATACACCAATTTATCCAAAAACTGTTTCCAGATTGTGGTAGTTAGAGACAAGTGCAATATTTATACAGAATGCCGCCAGCCTGTAGCTGTGTCACAGTTTTACTTTAGCAATACACAGCATGATAAGCATGACAGGGCCACAGACATTTTTCTCCTTTGGAAATGTGTAGGATTTTTTTGGCACTGAATGGAAGGTAACATGGAAAATATAATCTACCTTGTTAAAATTCATGTTTTTTTCAACTATGGAGAAAGGCCTGAAGAGAAGGGGAAACTCTCCTTGATAAATATTTATCCTGTCAGTTTAAGTTACACACAGACAGAGCTTCAGATACAACATTTCGTGGTGTTGGACACCTTAATACTAAATATGAATGTGATGTTTCTCAACTGACTAAATCTACAATACAGATGTACGCTTAAATGGAATAATATAGTTTCAGATTGTTGATAATAGTTATATTTGATATTATATTTGTCCTGGATAGTTATGTGGAGAGTTATAGAGCCTCAGTAGCAGCTCCATAGTTAAAGCTGAAGCAAGGTTCCTATTATAAACTGTAAATAAACACTCCAAGTTCCTCCCAGACCTAAACGATCTTACTGAAATTTCAAAAGCCACATCTCATTCTGTGGTAAAATATTTCTGCAGAGTTTGCAAGACAATGTCAAAATTGTTCTTAAGATTTTGTTTTATAAAAAGTATGCTCCCCTTCTGAACACGTTCCTCATATTTCCCATGTATCTTTTTACATCAAAGTTAGAAAAATGGATTGATCTATACACGCCTGTTAGTTTTGTTTTTTGAAGAGATGTGTCTGCCAGGATGTTTTTACAGTATTTGCTTTGTTTCATTTCATTTTGGGGGAGGAGAGGATTTAGAATAGAAAAAAGAGGCAATTAAGGGCATACATTGGATTATTTAAATGAAGAGTTTGTGATGGCGTGTGCAAACTCAACAACAAAATAGACAGGCAATGTTGTAATAAAGAGAGGCATTAGAATAGAAATATAAGCTACGACACAGGAAACCAGCTTTCACTCTCTCACCCTGCCCCCATCTCCACAAACCCACAGAGTCTGATCCAAACTCCACTAGGATGAATGGGAAAAAATCCCAATGATTTCAAAGTCATAAAATAAGGTAAAAGAGCAGACAGAGTCAGGCACAGGAAGCAAGGAAGAATTGGAAAATTGACCATACTGCTTGCACATTCATATGCCTTTTTGTCTCCCCCTTCACACTGTTCCACCATCAATTATCTTCATGTCCTATACAGATTACAAGAGAGAAGCCATACTTTATTTGACTGAATGACTTCTGCCTAAACAGTGCAGGTCTTGTTGCCAATTTGGTTTAACTTTTGATCATTGCTCAAAACACTGGGAAATTAACCCTTGAAAGAACTGAACTGAAACCCAGAAGTTTGCTAACTGGCCACTTTGCCACTTCAGGTTACTAATCCCTGGTCTACACTAGGGCGTTATTTGAAATAACCCCCCTTAGGTCAAATTTATGAGCAGAGCGTTCATACTACCAAGCCCGTTATTTTGAAATAACGAGCTGCTTATTTCAAAATCTGTACTCCTGCTTTCCTAGGGGTATGTCTACACTACAGTGTTATTTCAAAATATCTTATTTCAAAATAACGCGTCTACACACAAAATGCATTTCAAAATAGCGTTTTGCTATTTCGAAATAGCGTGTCCACACTGATTGGATGCTGAATCACATTTAAGGCCAGACAGAACCAGTTCTGGCAGGGCATCAAGTCAGGAGTTACCTTGTGTGGCTGCTGCCTGAGGCTATCTGAGGCTTTTGCTTAAAGGGACCCCCACGGACAGCCAGTTCTCAGGTTTCCCTGCTTGCTTGCCTACCTTGCTGAGGGACAGCAAAGCATTTGTTCTCTGCATGCTCTGGTTGCCCTTACTCAGGATACCACATCACTCTCCAACATGGAGCCGGAGCTGCCCCTGCACACTCTGCTGCTCTTGGACATGTTGCTGCAAGTCTGGCAGCACTTTCTGCAGGCTGCCTCATAGGAGCTGCAGCAACCTAATCCCCAGGCCTTCTTCCAGACCCTCCTGAGGTATGTGGAGAAGCAGCTGCAGCACCTGGACGCCGGCGTGCCCCACCACATCTGGTATCTGGACACCAGTACCGAATGGTGGGACCACATAGTCCTGGAATGCTGGGGAGACCAACAATGGATCCAGAGCTTCTGGATGAAGAAGGACACCTTCTTGGAGCTCTGCAAGTGGCTCGCCCCTGCTCTGAGGCAACGGGACATGCATATGAGGCCCGCCATTCCCCTCCACAAGCATGTTGCCATTGCCCTCTGGAAGCTCTCCACGCCGGATAGCTACTGATCCATGGGGAACCAGTTTGACATGAGGAGATCCACCATTGGGGCTGTGCTTATGCAGATATGGCAATCTCAGGCGACTGTCCCATGAGGGGGTGGAAGGAGGGAATGGGCTGCCCTAGGGGAAGGGCGGGGTGGAGGTGGTGTAAGTCCCCTCCCCAGGAGGGTTTGTTCTGTCCCAGCCACACAAAGGCCTGCCTGCAATGGCCAGGATTGCTGGGGGCTGCTCCTGATGCATGGGGGAGCAGGGGATTAGAGGGGAGAGGGGGGAACTCTCAGGCACCCTGCTGCACCTGTGATTGTCAGGCTTTGTGTGTCCTTCTGCAGGTGGTCAGGGTGATCAACACCATCTTGCTCTGCTGAATCATCCTCCTGGTAGATGTTGATGCCATCATCAAGGGGTTTGGAGCCCTAAGCTTCCCCAACTGCGGGGTAGGGGAGCTATCGACAGGACACACATCCCTATCCGTGCCCTGGACCACCAGGCCTCCATGTACATCAACCGGAAGGGATACTTTTCAGTGATCCTGAAGGCTGTGACTGACCTCCGGGGCCACATTAATGTTGGCTGGTCGGGCAAAGCACATGACGCGCTGGTCTACTGCAATTCTTCTGTGTGCCAGAGGCTGCATGCTAGGACTTTCTTCCCCAACCACCACATCACAGTCGGAGATGTGGACATCCCTGTCTGCCTGGTGGGGGATGCGGCCTCTCCCCTACAGCCCTGGCTGATGAAGCCCTATACTGGACACCTCAACCCTTCCTGACAGACATTTAATGCCAGGCTCAGCAGGGCCCACATCATGGTCGAGGGTGTCTTTGGGCGGCTGAAGGCCCATTTTAGATGCCTGGACCTCTCAGAGCGGAATATTCTGCAAGTGGTAGCAGCATGCTGTGTGCTGCACAACGTGTGAGCAGAAGGGGGAGGTCTTCCTGCCAGGCTGGGTGGCAGAGACTGAGCACTTGGCCAGCCTGTATGTGCAGCCCCGCACAGCTGCCCTCTGGGATGCCCATCGGGGGGCTGTCCGCATCCAGGAGGTCCTGCAGGAGAGCTTCTACCCAGAGGACCAGTAACAGTGCTCCCTAGTCCACCCCACTGGGGGGGTTGTGTCTCACTCCTCCCTCACATCCTTCCTCTTACCCCTCCCTTCCTTCTGTTCCTCATGGAAAATAAAGACAGGGTTTTTTTGAGAAACTGAACTTTGTTTATTGAACCAAACTGGGTGGGAAATGAAACTTGGCTGAGACTGGGGAAAGAAGGCGGGAGAGGGGAGAAGAGAGGGTGGGAGAGGAGAAGGGAGGGGGAAACTTGGGAGGAGGGAGCTAGAAGCGGGAAGAAAGGGGAGAAAGGGGGAAGAAGGGGGAAGAGAAGCTCAGGACTCAGGGTCAGAGTGGTGCCAGGGCTGCTGGCTCCCAGCACCATGGGTGCGGGGGCCTCAGCATCCCTGGGGGTGTGTGGAGGATGTGAAGAGTGTGGAGGGAGAAGCAGGAGGGTAAGAGGGAGTGGGAGGAGGAGCGATCGCTGGGGAGGCAGCAGAGGCTGGAGCGGCAGGAGGCAGCATGCTCTGCACCAGGGTCTGGAGATTGGCACAGATGGCATGGCCCTGGGCAAGCTACTCCCGCCACCTCTCCCGCTGGAGCTGCAGGTCTTCTTCAACCCAGTGGTCGAGGGTGCGGTACAGGGCTCACAGTGCCCCCAGGTGCTGCCGCTGGTATTCGTCCATTGGATGGGTGGGCCTGCGGAGCCCTCGGGTGCAGGAGGATGTCCTGGGTGGTGTGGTGCACCCTCCACTTGCAGCTAGTCCAGCTGTGGAGAACAAGGACAAATGGTTAGTCATCCCTGAGGACACAGTGCCTGAAGCCCAGCCCCGCTCTGCAAGGTGAGGACGACAGTTCTCCTTGCCATCAAAGCCTATATGTTTAAACACAGGCCATGTTCAAAATGTCCAGGGGGCCGTGTTATCCCTGGGAGTGGAGCTGCCCCGAGACTGCGCCTATGCCCCTGTGCTGTATTTCGGTGTTGGGGGGGGGGAGATGTCCCCTGCCTCCTTGTAGAGGGGGCTTGTGGAGGCAGGTCATCCTGCTGTGTCCCACCCTGGGGTCAGGAGTGTGTCATATCTCTCCATACACCCTTGTGGCTAACAGGCCAAGACCCCTGTGTGGCAGCCAGCTGGGGCCATGTGTCCAGGAGTGGCACAGCACGTGCTCGCATGTGCACAGTTTGCTGTGTGATCCGTGGCCAGCAAAGCTCAGGCACGCAGTCCCTGGTCCCCCCACCCCACCTCCCTGCATAAGGGGACAGTGCTGGCACTCACATGATGTTCCATCCCCAGCCTCAGACAATGACTGGGACAGGTCCTCATGGATGGCTCCGGGGTCCTGGCTCAGCTAGGTGGTGACCCTGGCCTCCTCTGGCTCCTGGCCCTCCTCCTCCAAAGAGAAACTGCTGAGCTACAGTTCATCTGTAAGTTTGACACCATCAGCTCAGGATTAAACAAAGACTGTGAATGGCTAGCTAACTACAAAAGCAGCTTCTCCTCTATTGGTATTCACACCTCCAGATCAGCTGCTAGAAGTGGGCCTCATCCTCCCTGATTGAATTAACCTCATTATCTCTAGCCTGATCCTGGCCTGCATATTTATACCTGCCTCTGGATATTTCCACTACATGCATCTGACGAAGTGGGTCTTTGCCCACAAAAGCTTATGCTCCAATACATCTGTTAGTCTATAAGGTGCTACAGGACTACTTGTCGCTTTTGCAGATCCAGACTAACATGGCTACCCCTCTGATACTTAAGGCAAATTTAGTTATTTTGAACTAATTTCCTAGTGTAGACATTCCCTAAAAGAATCCTGAAATTCTAAATTCAACTGCAGATAGGTGCTGGATTACTGCTCTGAAGACTAATTCCAATTAAATATAAACAGCAATAAATGCAATGACCCTGGAATTCAAGTTTAATTAGCTCCATTAAAATCCTAAAACCAAAATAAATGTCATGCCAGCAGGATGATTGCACAATACTAATGAATGCATGCTAGAATGTAAAGAGATGAGGAGATCATTCAAATTGTAAGGGGAAAAAATAAAGCTTATGTAAGGAAAAATAAAATAAAATAAAATAGTACATTCAAAGTATTGGGTTATAAAATATTTACACACTCTGCTGGTAAATTAAATCTGTGTAAAGGTATATTAGACTAAAGATTATTCCAATAGGTAAAAATAAGCAGTTCATTCTGATCAGAAGGCGCATTAACAACTGACGTAATGCTGGGAGGGGAAAACAAAGCATGGAATTGTTCAACAGGGGCTTAAGTTTCTTATTAGCAATGTTTCTGAGTCTGAAAATTATTTTGTATTAAACAACCCTATAAGTAAAAGCTTTGCCCCACAGAAGTCAATGGCAAAATCTGCAGTGTCTTTAGTTCAGCCAGGATTTCAACCATTGTGAATAGCTAGTTTCACTGTTTCCTTTGTACAGTTATTGCAGCATTTAGTTCCTTCTCTCTGTGTGGGTCTTTCACACAAAGACAAAGGAGAAAAGGGCCATTTAAAATAGAGTAATGTAATTGTAAAACTATAAAAATATTGCCAGAGAGATTCAGAGGTAGGGTAAGCAGATGTCCTGTTTTTAAAGGGAAAAGTCCCATATTTAAGCCCCCGCAATTTTTTCTTAAAAATTGCCCAGTAATGTTGCCCTGCTCCATCAGTACTAGTGGGTCTTGCTGCTGGCCAGATCCCTGCTCACCCACCAGCAGTAAGTGAGGGATTCCAGTGTTCAATGGTGTTTCAGGGTGGTAGGTGGGGCAAAGATGCAGTGGACAGAGCTGGTCACTCTCTTTGCTGGTCCATCAGTGCAGCCCCTCGCAGTGTGTCAGCTCTTGGCTAGCTCTTGGCTTCCATCTCATTTCCAGCCACTGCAGGCTGTGCACTCTGAGCTGCAGTGTTTGGTGAGTACAGGCAGGTTTCAGGGTGTGTGTGGTTACATGCTGCCTCTGATTCCCATCCATTGACACTTTCCATGTTCCTCCCTCTTTCGGTCCTCTCCCTGCTTTGCCACTTTACCCCTCAGCCTTGTTACTCTGCTATATTGCTCCCTCCCCCGGTAATCTGAGTGCTGTGTGGAGAACCAGACTCCTGCCAGGGCACTCAAATCACCAAGAGACTAGCTGGCTGGCTCCTTCCTTCTCCCACTGCCTCCGGCTAGGCAGGCAACCTGGGAAAACCCAAGACCCTACAGGCTGGGATTCTGGCCAGGAGAAGCCAACTCTTGTATGTGCCAAAGTCCTGTACAGTGCTGGCCAGGGAAATCTCTCTACCCCTCAACTAAGCTCTGGAGTAGTGTGTATGGAGAGAAGCAATTTCCAATTTGATCATGCCCCAAACCGACAGGCTACACAGCAGCCACCAGGGCAGAGACTTAGCACTTTCTTTACTCCACCCCATGTTCTGTCCCTGCAGGAAGCACAGGGTTGCTCTATCCCCTAGGCACCCACCCTCACTGAGCCACCTTTCTGGCCAGTCACTGAAGCTCTTGCAGTTATGTTCCGAGGCCCCAAGTGCACACCAACTGAAACCCTTCTTGCCCCCACTGTCACTAGAAGCAGCTGGGTTATTGTGGTGGTCAGCAGTAACCTGGAGATATTACCTTCCTTTCCACACAGTGTGGACGGGAAGGGGCAAGATGCTTCCAGCCATGCAGAGGTGAGGGCATGAAGAGATAAGCTCTGCAAACACAAGGACCAGGTCATCCCTTCTACTCTTCCCTTATCCCTATGCCTAGAAGTAGCTCTTATCTCTTCCCTCCACACAGCACCAAAAGGCTGCTGCTGGCTACATTGCCGCATGTGTTGCCTCAGGAACATGTGACACTAGGTACTAGGAAAAGAGAACATGTGGCACCAGGTCAACCCCAGGGGCTCAGATCAGGTGAACCCTTTCTTTCTTAGTGGGAGAATTGCATGAGAATGTGCATGTCACTCCTCTGCCCGAATGTGGGGGTAGTGGTGTGTGTGTCACCCCTCCCCGTGTGATCCCTAAAGCCTTAAGGGAAGAAGGTTAATAAAAAGACTCCAACTATGCAATATTTCTTTTTAGCAGTCAACTTGATGTTAATTTTAATGTTTGTACTGAAAAGTTCTACTTGATTGCCCTTGAACTTGCTGGAATATGAGTAATTTTACCAGGTGTCCTGTATTCAGCATAAGGAGAAATGGTCACCCTACTGAGATGCTGATATAGGACTACAATCTACTTTTAACCTGAAATATAGTTAATTAACAAAAATATAATTTGACATTTAAATAAGTGTGTCTTCTCTCTAGCCAACCTGATTCCTTTCTTAATATTAGAAAACTTTTTTCAGGTAAGTAGTTCTCCTCTGTCATTTTCAGCATAATTTTTCCAAAGAAGTTTATGTATTTCAGACAAGCAACCCAACTTGTGGGTTCCTGTCGTTTACAAATCAAAACTCTGGATCATATACAGTGTACCTAGCAAAATTAGTGAGATGGAAAGTAATATGGAAACTTTTTTTAATATAAAGTGGCTTTTAAAGTTAGCATAGAATCAAAAGCCTGACGGAATATTTTTCCTGAGAGTATTTTCAAAAGAATTATTAAGGTTCCAACAGTTATTACTTACTTAGTAATGTTGCATCTTGCATTTACCGTGTATTTAAACCATCCCTTGGAATTAAAAACATTTTGAATAATTTAACTCTTGGTCAGGAACCTTAGACAGAACTCTTTCAAAACAATTTTTTAACAATAAAGGTGGGAATAACATAGAAGACAAGGTGGGGAAAAAAGCAAAGAGGAAACAGAAAGGCAGGCCAAGTTAAAGTCCTTTAATGAAATTTCCCCTGCTATTAGTACAAATCAGAAAACAGTTTTCCTTTAGATTATGACAATGAAATTGTGTCATGTCTTCCACGTCTTTAGCTTTTACAGTTAAAAGGTGAGGCAAAGGTCGAGATACCAGCATAGCCTAAAAAATCAACCCTAGATCAAGTTATTTTTCTATAGTGTTACCTGGGAAAGCTAATAGCTCTCAGGGTGGATAAGTGTAGCTAATGAAACATGACTAATTTGAAATAACTTGCACCTTGTATAGTGAAAGCTGTGCTCTTCAATCACAACATGTCAAGGACAAGTTTCCTACTATATAGAACAGAAAAGAGCAGGGTTTTTTTTAACAGCTGAAAAAAAATCCAGATGATATGCTGAAGAACTTCATAGGTACAATCTGCTTCAAAATAAGTCTGCTTAATTGTTCAAGTATGCCTCTAATATAATGCATCATGATTATCCTCTTGATGCTTTAAGATGCTCATATGTAACATACTGTATACTTAGTTAATGGGTATTTTTACGTCCCTAGGGATGTGCACTCTTTATTATATTGTGAATTTTCAAGATTTTATACAAGATTTTTAAAAAAGCCAGCCATATGGAGTAGTACTTAAGGGTTTAGTCAATGTTATATTTGTTAAAGACGTGCTGAACTGATGAGCTTCCTAATAGCAAAAGGGTGATCTATTAAAATAACCCTAAATGCATTCACTTGTACCAGATTCTTGGGAAAAAAACAACATGCTTATGTTTGACAATGGAACACTCATACTAATCATATTAAAGCAGGCTTCTTTCCAAATAATCAGATAGATATTCTTTGTCTCCAATTTCTATGGCCAACATTTCCAGTTTTGTCTCCTATGGTATGTCTTTTTTAGAGGTGTTGAGTGTAATAGACAGGAGGAGTGCTGACCAGCACCCTGTAACTAAGGAATTAAACTCAGGTAGCTAGCAAAGGTATTGGCCAGTTGGCTGGGAGAACCAATCGAGATAGAGTGTTAAAATTTGAATTCAATATAGATTCCTTGCCTGCTTTCTTTGTGTCAGAAACTTAAATCAGGAGTCAAGAGGTACAGAATGACTTAAACCCAGGCAGGACTACCATGCCTGCAAGGAATTTGGAGCATGGAATTGGACTGAATAAAGAGAATATTGTAAGTAAGTAAAAGGGCTAAGTGAATCTAGTCTTATTCAGGGTATTTTTTTCTTTATTTTGTGGTTTGGTTTGAACTGCTTGCTCTGGGTGAATCCCCTCCCCATTTACTATCTAGCATTGTGCCCAGAGACTCTTCTCTGTGTTTTAATTTGTTTTCCTTAGTTGCCCTGTAACATCTAGCAACCAAGTATGCTTTATCAAGTTTATCTTTTATTTTGTAATAAAAATCACTTTTTTAAGGTGATGATTTGATTCTTGTGTCTTGGAAGGTCTGTCTGTGTGTATCTGCATGCTTCTGACTCTGATATCAGCTATTAGAGACTGCAGCTTGTTTCCCTCTTTTCTTTCTTCAAGCTTTTTCAGGGCAAAAGAGCTTGGGGCACCCCTGGGGGTGGTTTTTTGGAATAAAAAAATCATATGATGGGAGCAGTAATCCCCCCCCAAAATCTGTGTATTGTGATTATGGAGGGAAGGCTTTTGTAACCAGTGCCTGTAGAGGCAAGGTTTTTAAGCTCTCTTGCAGGCCGTCACCTTCTGCACTCAAGAGTGCCAGAGTGGGGAACAGCCCTGATATTGATCAACAGAAATGTATATTTAAGTCATTTGTGCTACTCATATTCTTAACTTTAAACATGCACTATAAGCTTGTGCCTAAGTGTTTAAGCTGAATGAGGAGCTAAAGCTTTACATAAACTGTAAAAATAATGAGTAGTCCTGTGGCACCTTAGACACTAACAAAAATGAGCTTTTGTGGGCAAAACCCACTTCTTCAGATTAGTTTGAGTCAGTGCAGTAGGGGTGCAGTGGTAAAGATTCCCTCCTAACACATAAGAAGCTTAGCAACAATTCACAATTCCATTGCCATTACATATGTAGAATAGTACTTTGCTCTCAAAACAGTCCAATTTAAATCAATACTATTTGACTTAATGGGAACTGAGGGTGGGTGGGGGGAGGGTGAGAGAAAATCAAGCCCAGCATAGGGAAAGAGAAATTTGGAGGTAACCCCACTGAAGTAAAATCCCTTTTTCAGTGAACTGTGATCTTTCATATTCACACAGAACAACCCACAGTCTCTCTTTGCAGATCCTCATTTGAAAGCCCCCACTCCTGAAAGCAGTAGACTATGTGGCTTTTGGGTCTCCTAGAAACAGCAGGAGAACTTGGAGTTTTAGGGACACCAATTAGTCCAAAGCTGAAACCTATACCACCAAGCCAACTCCATTTGCTACTCACACTACTTTGGTGTCTCTCCCAGTCCAGTTTAGAAAAGCACTTGAACCAAAATCCCATTTGAGAATGCTCCCCAATTTTGGGGATAGTCACAATCTAAACCTGGCTCTCTTACATCTACATTTTTCAAGTAGCTCCTATTTTTAGAATGAAACAAAGGCTCCAAACTGAATGCTGTCAAACTTCCAGATGGTTGGAATCCAGAACAAGACCTGAAGCCTTGGATTCTCTGTTTTTCAGTGACAATGATAGAGACAACTTCTCAAAGGGGCCTCTGCTTGTGCACACGCACGCACGCGCGCACACACACACACACACTTGTAAGCATAAACCCTTGGGCATGTTTCAAAAATTAAAAAATTTCATCATAGGAGAAAGTATTAGAATTTACACCCACTGATGCATGGCATTTTGAATATTTATCTGTCCACACACACTTGTGGGCAGCTGCAAATCAAGGGTGTGCCTATGGAATTTAGCATATCCAGTTCTGAACACTGGGGTTTTAAAATAGGCATTATGACAATCAATTACTGTAGTTAATAAGGTGGGCAACTCCCTGTTTGTATGTATCTGAATCTTTTCAGGCACAGCAATGACATTTTTCTTCTGGAACTATGTGAAGATTACAGAAATATTATATAGTAGTGAGCGCTGTACATTTTGACCCACAAGTCTTTCCTGAATTCTCTCATAAAATGACAGCAGCATGGCATATTTATTTTGATAAAATTGTTACTGTTCCTCATCAGTACTTCATACCTTCTTGCCTTATAACAGGATAATTAAAAATATGACATTCAGAAAGACACCTCTCTGCAGCTGCTAGAAAAACGCTGGCTGTGCATTTTGGATGAGTTGGCTGTCTGGCTGAGGGTGATACCTTCCCACAACAGCTGATGTAGGATGTTTCTGTTTGACCAAAGTAGATGAGAGTTTTCTGAAATAGCAAAAGGCTGTTTATAGATATACTGAGAGTTACAAAACAGGATTGATACATATCATCCTGAGTTTCATGTACTGAATCCAGTTAATCCTTGTCAGTCCATAATGGTGACAATCATTTCATAATTACACATGTTCACTAAGGCAATATGACAATAATAGCAAAAAAATTGACTAAGGAAAAGGTGTTTACATTTGGAACTAGACAGCGTTTAAGCTGAGATTCAAGTTCACACCTGAAACAGAACTAGGACATTCATAGATTCATATAAGACAAAATGAAAATCTTGGATGCTATTTCACTTTCTCTCAATGTCAGAAATCTCAAGATAGTAGGCATTCTGTTGTCTTATTGAAACTGCACCCCATTATTTTTGAAGGTGACTTGACTGAATCAAAATTATACTATCAAGTTGTGCTCAAAGGATTCAAATCCCATAATGTAATTTAAGAAGTTTAACCTTAAGATTCCTATTTGAGCCCAAGTCCAGAATTAACACATTCCATACATGACAAGTAAAAATGGCACTCCAGCAGCATGTGTGCTGTCTCTTTCCATTAAGCATAACTTTCCATCAGCCTCTTCAAAAGTACTTCAAATAAATTGACCAAATCCTCTCATGCTATCTGTTGGCATGCTGCCTGGATACATGTTGCATCTTGTGGGGGGAGGAGGGGACAAATGCATTTCAGGGAGAGAAGTGAATAATAACTGATTTTATGCCTTCTACCATAGCAACCAAAAATACACACACACAAAATTCCTAACTTTCTAATGGACTATCAAGAGTTTAGAATGTTGATTTGACTACAAAAAAAAACGCTATTTTGTTGTATTTTTATAAGATATAGTGTTTAAAATGATTTACAAAGAAAATAGCTTTCACTCTCCCATTTCAAGTTACTGCAGTACATCCATTTCTAGGTTAGTTAAGCAAAAGATTTGGTAAAGTGATTGCCATTTTTGAGCAAGAAAAGAAAATGTAGTTAATATATTTGTAATGGGTTTTGTGTTTCTGTGTTTATAAGCCAACATATTTTATTAAAAAAGATGGTAACATCCATACCTGTAGTGAAAATTATTCATCTGATAGAATACATCTCCATTACAACTGGGTTCTGTTTTTATTTATAAGAGAATGTAAATTAAGACTTTTTGTGAGGAGTTTTTTCCCCCTTGTAAGAAGAAAGGTCATTAACTACCTTTTCGGATAGCCTTTTCTGGAGTCCAAGTCTACAAGCACTCACGTGAGTAATCCTTATGTCAATCACTCCAGATACTAGCCTATTATACCGTCTTGTGGAAACTTGTGCCTCCTTATTGGTTAAGATATTGTGACTAGGATAATACATATGTGTATGGGAGTAAAGAGAAACACTTCTGCAAGCTCTCCTTCTCCCTTGCTAGGATCAAAAATGGATTCATTGAAGTTTGGCTCCATGTGAACAGGAGCATGCAAGCACTTTGCTCCTGCTGCTACCCATCAGCTGGAAAAGCAAGTGGACCCTTCTGTGACCCCCTTCTCTACCCACTGACTGAGCCAACCAGTATCAACTGGGCCATCTGGAGAGGCCAGAAGGAGCAGTATGTGTGCTACACTTTTCTGTTGGTACAGAGTGGCAGCAAATTCTAACCACTACAGAAAGAGAAATGGGCAGACAATTGTACATTAAGAGGAGTGTCTTTGGTCAGGGCTGTGCTGAAATGCACAATCAATCCCTAAAGATTTTGCAAGATTTTCTTTTGAGCATTGGTGGGGGTAAGGGACATTCAGTGGAGTTATCATAATTTTATAGACAATTTAAATGGATAGCAATTCCTCAGGTTATTCACAGTCAGTGGGGTTTTCTTCTGCATAAGAAGCACACAATCTGTCTGTCTTAAATACTGATTTTAATTTAAATACCATATTCATCTCCACAACATTTTTATTCACATATTGCTGACAACTCTGAAAATAATGTAACAATAGTCTTACCATGGTGATGGGCAGGGCCTAAATATCTGGGTAAATACAAGAAGTCTGAATTTTTTACCTTCATCTTCCTGCCATTGAAGACGCATACTACCATTTTCTTATAATGAGATAAAAGCCACCAGTAATCTCCTAGTAAAATCAATGTTGAGCGTGTCAGAGAAACAATGACAGAATATCTCTGAAGAATCTGAGAACAGTACATATATATGAGCATATATTCTGAATTTTTTTTTAATGTGTCATTTTTTTGGAGAAATGATGACAGTATCACTGAAGAATTTAAGAATAGCATATATTTGAACAGATATATATTCTGAACTTTTTCATGTCTCCTATTTTGTCATTGTTCTGCCATTATGGTACAGGTTGAACCTTCTAAATCTGGGACTGTCTGGTCTGGCAACATCTGTGGTCCGGCAGAATCATGGATGTTGCTGGACCAGAGTCCCACTGCCTAGGAGTATCAGCTGGTCGGGAGTTCAGCGGTGAGACCTGTGAGCCCCATCCTGGGCACCCCACGGTGGGTGCAGCATAGCAGGGTAGCCGCAGAGCCCCAACCCAGTGTGGCAGCAATGGGGCAGCCATGGAGACCTGTCTGGGTGCAGCAGCAGCAAGACAGATGCAGAGCCCCGTCCCTGGGAAGCCCCGGCCAGGCAGGACAGAAGTGGAACTGTGACAGCTGGGCAGCTCCATCTCCAGAGAGCCCCAGCCAACTGGCAGCAGTGGTTGGAGGCAAGCCCAAGCTCTGTAGCACCAGGACTGGAGCAGAGCCATCCAGAGGGAGGGGCAGTGTCCTGGGAGGCTGGTGGCAAAGGACCTTCCATGATCTGACAAATTCCCTCATTTGAGATGGGACAGGTCCCAAGGGTGACAAACCAGGGAGCTCCAACCTGTATACCCACTCTATATAGCCAGTGCTTTTGGCCTCTGGTAAAACAACGCATAAACAAAAATGTCACCTTTTAAATGATAATTTCAGCTGGACACCAACATTTTCAAAATTATTATTTTGGTGCCTAACCCGAAGCTGCGTAAAGGGGCCCGATTTTTAAAAGGCAGATACTCAGCCTCTTTGCAAATCCAGGCATCTTTGATGCTAGTTCAAAATATTCTAGTCTAAGTGAAATTGTGTTATTGAAAATGTGCTGACAAAATTTTATGATTTGCACATCAATTACATTTCAGATGATATATGGAGTTTGCGTAAGAATGTAGGCAAGGGTTGAGGATCAAGGCAAGAATAGAGATTAAATAAAACTAAAAATCTGGCAAACTGCTATGAAATGTTAGTCCAATATATTAGAAATGTCATCAGAACTTCTCTCTCACCCACCTGAGGAGAGAGCCAAAAGTTTGGGCTGAAAATCTTGAAAAAAGGGCAAGTTTCTGGCAACATTCAAAATAAAGTTCAAAAAGAGTCCCTTCCCTTCTTGCTTTGGATCTACCCCCACTGGATTGTATTGGGAGATTCCATAAAACCAATAACAAATATAAGATTTCTGATGTTTGAGGTTCGACTTTTAGCTCACAACCTTTTCTCTGCCTTAAAGATTTGGACTGGGATTATAAAATTTATAATGAAGAAATCACTTTTTGGATTATTTCGCTTGATGAACAACACTATTGCTGTCTGTTTCTAAAAGGCAGTCAGTAAGACTATTGTAACAAATTAAACAGTCAACCATCAGCAATACAAACTAATGAGGTTAATAGCCTATTCATTGGGCAACAAATGATTGTGGGAAGGTAGAAGATGTATATACATTCTACTTTTTCTTAGCCTGGTTTTGGAAAGACTGATCAATGTAGTTGCTGGCCCAGACTATTTTGCATGAAGGAACAAAAGTACATTTAGGTGCGACTGGAATTTAAAATAAAAAAATAGTAATAACAATCCTCTTCTCTACCTAGACTGATAAGGGAGTCAGATCCCTTATGATAATTTTTTATGAATAGAAGCTTGTGAAAATGACACTGAATCATTAAGGGTTAATATATTATATGCAGGAAAAATTACCTGACCTGTGTGTACTTCAGAGGAAAAACAACATAATCAATATTATTTCAATGAACTGATAACAGTGACTTTTTGAGTTATAAGTAAAATAATAATTTCTTTTTTTTTGTAAATGTGAACACAGCTAGGGAGGCAAATACTACAGTGTGAGGAGTATGTGAAATGTCACAAATGTAACATGAAATTGTTTGCTGCTGAGTTCCCACTGTCACATGCTTTGCTAGATGTGAAATGGATTCATGTTAGTATTCTAATATTTATTTTTATTACTTAGGTATGTTCTTTTGCTCATTATTGGGTTTATGGTATTAGGTAAAGCAACTTTCCTAGGCTGTGTCTAGACTACACCTCTCTGTTGACAGAGAGATGTAGATTAGAAACGTCAAAATTGCTAATGAGGCAGGGATTTAAATATCCCGTGCTTCATTCGTATAAACATGGCCGCTGCTTTTTTTGAAAAGGAGCTTTTTTGAAAAAAACGGCAGTCTAGATGTGGATATGTCGAAAATAAACCTTTTTTCGACAGATCCCGTAAACCTCATTTTTTGAGGAATACAGGATCTGTCAAAAAAGAGTTTATTTTTGACAGATCCATGTCTAGACTGCCGTTTTTTCGAAAAAGCTCCATTTCGAAAAAAAGCGGTGGCCATGTTTAGGCTAATATTTAAATCCCTGCTTCATTAGCAATTTCGACGTGCTTGATTTGCATCCCTCTGTCTACAGAGGGATGCCGTCTAGACGTGGCTCTAGTGTGAATCCTATTAGAATCTAACTGTGAAAATCATCCTACTATTAGCCTAATACCTAGACGAATGCACCCAAGATCATCTGTTGCTTCAATAACAACAACAACAAAAGATATATCATCGATTACTCATATATTTATTTATACAGATTTACTAGTGACATTTAGGTTGCTGTAGCACTCATAAAATGTCAGGCACATTGGCATGCAAGCGCTCATGGAACTTAACTCTGCACCCCAAAGGTAGTCTTTGGTGCTAAAAGAGAGCAGTCTCAGTCTGCACACTTTTCCATGGCTATAGCATGGTAGGTGGGTTCTTAGATAGCTCATCACTCGATTGTCCTGGCAGGATCTCCAGATGGCTACCTGTCCAATGACCATCCTACCATGATCATTATATTTTTCAGATTTTTTTCTTTCATTTTCCCGGGACTCTCATTCAGGTCCATTTTCCATTTGTGTGTCTTTAGCTTTTCCCTGTTGTTCTTAAATCTTCCTGTGCCCTACAACTCTGGCTGACCCACTCCAAAACTTTCCCTCTGATCTTCAATCCATCCAATACTTTCACTAGCCTCTCAGATAGGTCTGCCTATGTTCTCTCCTGAAAACGTATCTAATTCTTTTTGTAAACTCCTAGGTCTTTTAGCTGCATCATCCATAAAGTAAGGTCCCTGATAATGAGTATGAGACTCTAAGATCAGCCCTGAGTTTGGGGTGTGGTGTAGCATGGTATGTACCATCCCCAGAGAAGCATCATGGGGAACTGTAATTCAGGCCTTGTCTGCTCCATAAATGTTTTTCTACTTTAATCAGCAGCATCTACCTGGAGTAGGTTAAATATTGGCAGTATAAGTGCTTATACCCATATATTTTATACTGGTTAATCAGAGAAATAAGATGTACTAGTATCATATCCCGATACAGTTGTCCTAGTACAATTTTCTTTGATACGTAGACCAAGTCTCAAACAATTATTTTGCCGTCTGGAGGGTAGGGGGTATTGGAAATGGGAGGAGGGCAGGAGTGAGAAAAGTAACTTACCATATCTTACCTCTCTCTATTCCACCTCATTCCCATTCCCAGCCATTCTTTGGCTATTTTGTTCAGAGAAAGGTGTTGGAGCAGTGTGATGCCTAGAACCCACAGCTTCTCCTTGGGCAACAAATTAAAAAGCAATTACTGTCACTGATATAGTTTTTCAAGATAGACAATTAAAAAAAACCAAACAAACATGGGATTTCATTTCTGTGGAAGATGCTATTACATTTGTTCAGAGGCTTCTGATGTTGATGGTAGATCATGTATATTAAAAGGAGATATATGGGCACCACTTTGTTTATGATTTCCAAAGTAGTGCAGTGCATCCAGACACTTTATTTTCCCCATAACAGTAGGATCAGTTACACGTCTAGAACTGTACTGTATACCTACATTTTTTTTCAGATGGCTTACTTAATTTAAAATAATGAATAGAACCATTTATCTAGGAACACGTTCAAATATAAAATGACAGTCAGCCATGGCCAGAGTTTAGTACAGTTGATCCTGACTAATTGCATTTTCTATATTGCTCTATGTCCTCCTTACTAGACTCAAGCTTTGCATTGATATAACAGATGTTTACAAATGAAAATCCATGTTCTTTGGCCTATGCATCTGTGGAAAATCTAGCCTTTTTCAACCTAATGTTGAGAGTAGTAGGTTTTTTTCTAAGTAATATAAATGTCAGGTTTCTGGTTTACCTGTCTGATATTTCATTTCTAACCCTTCTATTGTAGACATTGACAGTGTCAATGACAATGTCAGAGCCTCAGATTTATTCTGGGAGTTGATAGTTCACACAGGAGGGCTCCTAAATTTGACTTCCTCAGGTTATCCAAAATTTCTTGTGGTTCTTTACTTGAAAACTAAGAAATGAAATCAGATCTAACATTTAGATAATATATAAGTAGTGGAAAATGCTTAACACTGTGGTATGTCAGGGTTCCTTTTGGGGGTCACAGCCCCATATATGAAAAAAAATAGAAGAACTAAGAATTCTAGCTAGACTGTAGAACTTCAGATTTTGTGTGTGTGTGTGTGTGTGTGTGTTTATTTAGATAATATTTTGCATTTGCCCACTTGTTTTAAATGATGAATATTCATGATTATGCACCTAGGCTTAAAAGAAGAAATTCCAGTTAAGGCATTGTCCAAAAGGAATTTTCTATACACATCTTTATTCTTTTACTAAATGTCATTGGGCCTGATCTTCAGTTGGTATATATCTGAATAGCTGCACTGAAAGAATGGAAATACCGATGCAGAAGAGCTGACAGTTTGAACCAGGGCACTTATATTGGCCCCAATCCGGAAAACACCAAATTTCAGTTTACACATTTGGAACTAACAGCTTATTCATGTAATATGTTGTAGGCCAGCTATGCCACAAGAAGCTTCTATGATGTGTTTGTATTTATGATATTTGTTTCTTTTGGGTACTTTTTCTGTCTAACTCTAATCTAAAAACTGTATTTCCCCTTTGAGTTCAAAAAGGCCACTAGCTTGATATTGTAATTTACATGGAAATGGAGGTCTGCTTCAAGCAATGTGTGATCTAGAGCAACTGGCTATAAATCTAGCAAGAGGGTAATGGATATGTTTGTGAAAAGTTTATTTATTCTAGCCATCATTTAGTGAAAAAATATTAATGATCATTTGGGTTCAGAGGGGAGAAAAGGAACATGCAAGTATAAGAAGAATAAAAGCTTTTTTTGGGAGGGGAGGGTAGAGAAATCTGATTATGCATCATAGAATGATAAGGTTAGAAAGGACCATAAGAGCTGTCTTTGCCTCTCTGCAAAGATGCAGGATTTGTTGTATCTAAATCTGTCTTCTGTTTTGATCTAAAAAAAAAAGACGGATATAGAATGGGAAAATTAAAAAGGAAATAACGGTGTGTCTATGTACATATTTATAAGATAAAGCAGTAAGTAATTATGGAATTTTACATTAACAGATGGGTAGGTTATATCTCATTAGACACTACCTATTTTGTAAATAGATCAGTAATTTGGGGCTTGGTTTTGCAGGTTCATGGCACTATGTTGTGAAAATATGCCTATTCTAAATGGTCTGTCTTTGTCAGGATCAGATCCTATTCTGATTATGTTGCTGGAGCAAACAGAGTGCTATAATCTTAGTCTTCTGCAACTCAAATATATGAAATTGGCTTCTAGTATCTAATTGCGGGTAGTAGTAAACACTTGTTTTATTTAGGGATTTATCAGGGATGGGAACCTACAGCCCATGTGCCAGATCCTGCCCATGAGGCTCGGGGCATTCTTTCCTGCTCCCACAGCAGGGCAAGCTGACACAGGTGCCCATTCAGGGATGGAGCGGTGCTGGGTCCCTGCTGCTGGGAGCAGTGGGGGAAAGTCCCAAGCCTCACATGCCAGATCAAGGTAAGCTGCCAGCTGCATCAGGCTCACAGGCTCTGTCTGGCAGGTGGAAGAAAAGGCTCTGTGCTGGGAATGGTATCACAGGGAAGCTATAGCCCCAGCACTAGCTTGCAGGATCCACTCCCATCACTCCTATTAGCCAGGAATTCCAGCCACTGGGAGCGGAAGAGGCTGGTTCTTGCCTGTGCAGTGTGATGTGGAACCCTCTGCAGCCCCTCCCCCTGGAAGCTGCACCAGGTAAGTACCCCCAACTCTTGCCTCCTCCAACAGTTCCACACCCCCCGTGCCAGGCCCAGCCCCCTTCTGCACCTCCCTCCTGACCAGATCTTCCATCCTACCCCCACCCTGCATCTGCACCCCACACACCACCCAGGCACTCTCCACCCCAGATTGCTCCTGCACTTCTATTCCTACCCCAACCCCACTCCTCCAGCTGATGCCTGCACCCTAGCTCCAGCCCATACCGTGAACTCTCACCCTGCTACCTGGCAGCTCCCTCCCATGCACTGAACCCCACACTTTTGGCCCCACCCCAGAGCCTAGCCCCAAGTTCCCAGAAGAGTTAATCTGGCCCTGGGGAGAAGCCCTGAGCCCTGGTGTCCCTTAGAGGCCTGGAGTGTAAGGGGAACTCTGGCACCCCAAGTTACATGAGTGAGGTGAGTGTCTCTCTGTTGTTGTTTTTTCTGCTTATCAGTTGAAGGCCCTGACCCAAAAATCGTCCCTCATCCCTGATTGAAACTGTGTAAGAGTTGGACTGTTCCATCTGGGAAAAGTTGCATGCTGGTGACCTTAAATGGAATAGGTAGCAGAGGGAGATAATGTAAACATCAGTGCACCAATCAAACACAGGAAATTTGAGATCTTTCCTATTGAGCACTCTCTCAGAAAGTCCGGGTAAACGCTATTGTGGGAACAGGATCCAAATGACCTAAAGATATCATATATGCAATTGTTTGTATCTCTGATGCTGGTATATTATTTTACCTATCTATCTAATCAAATCTACTTTAGGTATTTATAAATCACCAATCACTATGCTATCAGGAAACCAGATATATACCTCTTCTATAGCATGTCACCAGTTTCTTTTGGCTACTGTGAAAGTCAATATAGAAGCTGTGTGACCTGTCAATCAGGAAGCACTTGCTGAAGTGCTTTAGGTCATTATGTAGAAAAATGGTCTTGTAACTGGAGATGGGATTTACAATCTTTTCACTTATCTCCAGGCAATGCTGTATTTCCTTATGCTTTCCAAAAAAAAAAAAAAATGGCAGGTCACTTTAGGACACAGTCCTGCAGAAACTTACACACTTTGAGTTCTACAGGACTATTTACATGCATGAAGTTACTCACTTGCATAAGGTGGGTTGTTTTTGTTTGTTTGTTTGTTGTGACTAGTGCCTTATATACTATGAGGCTCTGAAACTCATCTACCATTAAAGCTCACAGCTTTATGTTCGTCAGCTAGCTGTATGAAATGGGCACCCTATTGCATGTACAAAATGCTGCCCCTGAGGTGATTAGAATTAAATATGGTATAAGCAAAGAATAAATATTTCCTTATGTTTATACATGCAGACTAATCAGTTTTGCCTGCTTCTTGAGGGCTTCGAGAAAATCTTTTTACTTCAGCTCTCTCTCCTATATCCCAAGGTTATCATTAGAAGTAATCAAATTCCACAATCCTTTCTAAGGCACACTTCTTAGAATGATGGTATTTTATTTGTTGATAGAACTATGTCTTAATGTGTCATTTGTACATGGATGCTGAACAAACAGCAATTACATTTAATCAGAGTCTATGGAGCCTTTACCGTGCATGTCCTTTTATGCTTGAGTATCATACTAAATAAACATATTTCCCCCCCTTTTTTTTGTTTGCTCAAAGAACCTTACTTTTTTTAAAAAACGGGTATTATGTCCATGGAACTGTATCAGTTCACTACTGTTAGGCATGTACCCTTATGTCTTTAATCTACTTACTATGTTTGTTTTTTGTTACTCTTTCCATAAAACAGATTTAAATACAGAGACATTCTAAACAATGATAGAAAAGCTTCCATAGTTTTGGTAGTTCCCAGAAAACCTCAATAGAATTAAAGCCAGATACTATTCATTCTGTACCCTGCATGTACTACAAATTGCATATATGTTTATATAAATTACTATAATCTGCCATATATATTAGTATTTGTCTGTCTGAGTGAGTGAATCTGTTTGTCCATCCTTGTTCAAGAATGCCTCCTAAATGGTAAGAGCTAGGACCACCAAATACGTAAGTAGCTTCCTCTTATCGTAACTTAAAGCAAGGTTTGCTTGTGCCAGGACAATGGGATGTGTCTGGAATGGGATTGCATCTCACAATATGGAAAGAGAAGAGGCTGCTATCTGGGATAGTTATACTGTATAATGACCAGAGGGGGAAGCGAGGGAGTAGGGGTGGAGTAAAGGGTCCCATGCAGGTGCTGGATATGGTTAGCCCATTCCTCCCATTCTGGCTCCCATATCCCATAGTCAGAGCCCAAGCCACTCCCCTCCTCCCTCAGCCCCTGCACCACACAGATGGGAGTGGGGAGGTAAGAACCCAGTTCTGGTGAGATCTCAACCTCTGGGTAGCCAGAGTGCCCCCCAGGTTGTACCCCCAAAACTAGGGTGGCTGAGTTCTGCCCACTGCTGGACCACTTCTCCAGCCAACTTGCCCCCTCCATACTGCCCTGGCCAGCTCAGGGGAGCCACTGCCCAGGCAGCATTGCCCCCCCCCCCCACACACACACCTGCTCTCACCAGTCATGGGAAGCCAATGCCCTGGCCAGCCTCTGGGATCCACTGCCTGGGTAGCTTGGTGGTCACACTCCCAGGCTCCAGCCTCCCTCACTCCAATCCCCTGCCCTGAGCCCTCGCCACACACCTAACCTCCTGCCTTGACTCTTTCACCCCCCTGCCCTGGCTGCTGCAGTGAGAGACGGCTGGGGTACTCCTCTCTCCTTAGGGCAGCTCATTCCCAGCTCCACCCCAGAGCAATGATTCAAATGAAGAAAACAAAAATGATTTCAGTTAAGGACCCAAGCAATGCCAGGTAAATCATCTAGCATAGTACATTATTAAAATATCACCTAATACATTAGTATCAATTAGCACATTTTTCCTTTCGCTATTTATGTCCAGTAAGTAAACAAAAGCTATACTATGTATATGACTAATGTAAATAATAAAATAGAAAATTATGCCAGAATAATATAAATATGAGCTACAATGATTTGTAGATTAGTAGCCTATAAGCATATATATACATGAGAAGTACAACAGCATGCTTCTAATGCATTCCCAGGCATAGCGTATTGTTATTGCAATAAAGGATTCTTTACTTAAAATTGTATTGTAAAATATATATATATATATAAATCTAGTTCCACGAGGATTTGTCTTATGTAACCTGGCATCTTGCTATGAAGGATCAGGGACAATAGCAGTGGAAGTTTATAAATATCTTCTCTATTACCTTAATTACCAATTTAAAAAAATTTTTTTTTTCCTTTTGTCTGTAGTTGCCCTGGACTTTCCTTCTCCTGACCACCTGACTTCTAACTTGACCATCCTCTTCTCTAACATTCCAACATCAGGAGCTTGCAGCTGCACTTTGTGATGATTATAAAACCTTGGCTATATCCTCAGATGGTATCAATTGTATTAGGTCCAATGACTTAGATAAATCTATGCCAGTTTACAGCAACCAAGAACTTGCCCACAATCCACAAACACATCCTTGCACATTCTTATGGCTCTCTTCATCATCTCTTACAGTCAAAGTGTAATGCACACTGCATTACTCATTACCGCCGACTTTCATCCAGGCCTGAATTTAAGCTGAGATTATTATTTATTTCTTATCCTGCAAAGGCCTTTGATTAAATCCATCCTAGGTCTGTATCACTCTAGTCCCCATGCATGCACATCACAAAATCAGTGCAGGGAATCAAATCTGATTGCATTCTCCATTCAAGAGAGGATCAGAATAGAATCAGGGGGCTGTGTGGGACAGGAAAAAATCTGAATCATCAAAGCCATATAAGGATCATTGGCTATCATTAGTTCTCATGTGAGTAGGCATTTCTAGACATCGCTCTCAGTCATTAGTTCTTAATATACCCAAAAATGTTTTTAATGTGTATTATACATTTAACACACAACAGGCATATATATGAATGACTGGGTGGCTCAATATCAGTATTGAGTTGTTGAGTCTCCTACCTACTCTAAACTATCAATTCATATCAAGCCCCAAAATAATTACTAACTGACTAACTGTTTAGTGACCTATGTAAAATAAGTTGGTGGACTTAAGGCAGTTGTTTCTAAAGCAGATAGCCATAACATTTACCACCCATTTGGCACACGTTGGTAAACTTTTTCACAGCTTCAGCAGTGGCAGCACAGAACGTAAGGAAGTCAGAAAAATAAATCGGTGCATAGCCTGACCTAGCTACTGACACATCAACCAGGTCATGGTTAATACATATTGAAAGAGCAATGTGGGGACACATGCAGTGCTGTTGGCTAGCCTAAATCTGTTCTGTAGTTAAAACAAAGTATATTAGCCTCCAGGGTTGTGAGTCTGGCATCTTTCATGAGCATTAATAAAAGCAAAATGTTAAATTAAAAAAAATCCCTCATATAATGTGTTGTATTTTTCCTATCATTGGAAGTATTTGTCAGTTTATGAAACAATCACTTCTTTATTGATATTTAATTCATGCTGTATCTATTTTGAAAGAGACATATGGGGCTAATTCTCCAATCATAATAAAAAGCAGCATTAACTTTTATAAACTATAGAAAAGTCTTCTTTAATTGACTTCATACTGGAAGGGGTAAACTTATTGTGATCCTATTTGAATTATTATTTAAAAGAGACAAATGATTGTGTTTTTTATTACCAACTTATTCACACAGTACATATGGAGATGCTACTTTGAGAAATCTATCTTCATTTGCTTAAAAATGGTCCATTGCTTTTAATGTAAAAGCGTTACATTGATTATTTAAGAATTCATTTATTAGCATGGGTTCATTTTAGCCTCTAAAAAAATTCATAGCAAAACATCAAGTTGTCACGATGTTCACTCCTGCACTCAAAGTAAATATTTTGCTGTGCCAATATTTTGTGTGTGGGTTTTTTTTTTCTGTCAATTAAATTATATAATAATCAAACATCCATGGCAGATAGCCATTGATGGAGCTATTAGACCACAATTTTCCAGAAGCTGGGAATGGATTACAGGGGGTAAATCACTTGATTGTCTATTCTTTTCATTCCCTCTGTATCACCTGCCATTGGCCTCTTTTAGAAGACAGGATACTGGACGAGATGAACCTTTGGCCTGACCCAGTATGGCCATTCTTATGTTTTTGTGATTGTTTTTTATTTGACTCCATTGTGAAATTAATTGGCACCACAGCTCTTTCTATCTATAATCAGTATGTACAAAGAATACAGACAAGTTTTTGTTTTATCATTAAGAATGGTTTAGATCACACATGATACTTTACTAGCTATGAAAATATCTTTTTTGTGGTTAGCAATTGAAACAAAAAAAATGGTAGGAACTGTACAATGCTACTATATACTGCATAAAACTATAAACACTGAGAAAAAGCACTAGTTTTGGATTTTTAACTCTTTTGGGACAAATAATGGCTGAAAGATACATTCCAGTTTCAGTTGTTCAGTAATATGGCATTTCTTAAAAGCTCATAAGCCTATTTTACATTATTACAGTTATACTTCAGTTATTCTAATTGCTAGTAACTTAGAACAATCTGAAAAACACTGTACTGATATGAAGTCAAAATGCTGACCTTTCCTTTTTTTGAAATCATAACAAACAACCTCAGAAATGTGAACCTCAACCAGAGACTTTTTCACATACATTAAATGAACAATCTTACTCCCAAAGAGGTAACACACGATTTGATATTTATTCATGCAAAGGACAAGGCCAAACACTAAACTGTAAAAGTGTCATAAGTAAGGTGCACAGATTTTCTTTTGTCCTTAAAACATACTAAATACCCTTGAGTACAATGCTGGACAGCTAAACAAACCAGCATTAATATACAACCAGTAGGCCCTTTCCTAATGGCACAATTTGCACTAAAGTGCAGCCTTTGTTGTAATTTCCTTTAGTTTTTGTTTATAGGCACATCCAAAGAAGTAAATACACCAAGTCACAGGATTTCTATTCATGAGCCTTTTGTCTCCTTAATAGGATTAAGGTGAATAAGAAAATTACATCTTATGTTTCATTGTCTTCTGCAACGATTATATTGTAATGGGCTCCCTTAGAAACAGATTAAATAAAAATATCAAGTTTATTCTGCAGTATGGAGTCCCTGGGACATCCACAAAGATCAGTCAAGCTTGATGTTTGTGAAGAGATAATATCTTGTAGTGGTGATACATAGCTTCTACTAAACCTCCACTTCTAGTGGTGATACATAGCTTCTACTAAGACCCACTTAAAGGGAGTGGGTCTGAAATAAGACCCTTCCCCCAATGTCATATATGTCAAGAGATACAGTGTAGAATGTTTGGGTGGAGATGTGGTACCTCCGCTGAGATTCTGATGTGGAAGGAGGACTCTCCCTGGGTGAGTGCTCCTCATCTCAGGCTTAAAACCTTCAGGTCACACATCAGCTGAGAAAGAAGGGCTAACTGGAGCTGAAGACATCCACTATTCTGAGGAAGTCAAGCCATAGGAAGGAAAGCACTACCTCAACCAATCCTTCCTATCCCACCTAAAAATCTGAGGGACAGTTTTCACCTCATGTCCACCTGTCTTCCAACAGGCACCTTCCTGAGTTTATCACAGGAGAAAGAATATAATAAGGTCCACAAAAGTCCAATTAATGGGCTGGCAAGTCATTCATTAAGTTGCTTCTTTCCTCAGTAGTCTCACAATTTCTATTCAATGAGCAGTTTTAGAAGTGCTTTTGTATAGATACCCCATACAAAGATATAATTTGCTCCATAGCTCCACCGAGGGCAAGCCCTGATTGTTAGAACACTGCATGGATACAAAATGTGTATCTGCATCCACATCCATATCCTCAAAATTGAGCCTCAGATTTCTGTGGATACAAAGTAAATATCTGCAGATTTGCAGGATTCTGGATACAAAACTTTTGTCTGTATCCATATCTGCAAAAATGAGCCATAGATATCTGCATCCATAGATATCCGCAGATATAAAGTGGATATCTGTGGATTTGCAGGGCTCTATTGATTGAAATTTGGTGCTCTCAACATATTTAATCTGACTATGAAATATTGTAAGTTTAGCATATTAGGGAAATCATATTCTTTTTTTTTTATCACCAGCACTTTGGTTTCACTAATGATGAATATTCTCTCTACTACAAAGAGACAGCAATATTTAGACTTCAAACACATATTTGTTATGAACAGCGGCCACATAGGCATACAAACCAGATATATTTGTGGAGATTTTACCTAAAAATTCAGCACTGCAACCACAGCATTATTATTTGAGCTAAAGGAGAACACACATGCTACCCAATATAAATAATATCCTGGTTTAAAACGCATGTAAGCAACTTAGGTGTTGAAGTTCCATTTTCAAAAGGTACTTAAGGACCAGATTTTTAAATTTGTGTAGGTACCTACAGATGCAGAAAAGCTGGGATTTTCTGAAGCTCATGGGTTCCTAATTTTCACTGATTTCAATATTAATTGGAGCTAATTCAATATTGTTTGAAACTGGCACAGGTGAATGCTCTTATCACTGGTTTATAAAGTGTATCACTGGTGACAAGAAAGGCTGTTTACAAAGTGTATCACTGGTGACATGAAAGGCTGAAAAAGACCCACTGCAAAATATCCAGTAGCCTTGTTGTTAATGTAAATTTCCTGGAATCGGAATTAGACAAAGCAGGAATTTGGGTCTTCCACATTTCAGGAGAGTGCCCTAACCATTAGGCTACTGGCTATAATGGGGTGGAATCTTTGTCTCTCTATTTTTTTTTTCCATGAGAAAACACAAGTCAGTCCTAGGGACTTCTGGAGAGATTTATAACTGAGAATTCCAAATAGAAGGAGGCTAATCTCTCTGGCTTCTCAGTTAGGCACCCATAGCTTAGCTATGGAACGAGGTGTACGGGTAGTTCGAATTAGAGAACCTAATTCGAACTACCTACTCCGTGCCGCGTGTAGCTTCATTTGCAACTTCGAATGCCTACATTAACCACCCTAGTTCGAACTAGGGTGGTAGTGTAGACATACCCTTTGTGAATCTGGGCCCTATGTCTTATCCCTTTTCTCTGCTTTTAACACATGGCTAACAGAATCTCTGTCTTAGACACCTAACTTTCCCTATACAATGTGTGGGGAGCCTGTGCACCTAGCTCAAGGCTGAAAATTCCACTAGGGTTTACAATGCCCAACTCTTATATCCTATCCTAGGGTATGTCTACACTACAGCGCTAATTCGAACTAACTTAGTTCAAATTAGTTAATTCGAACTAAGCTAATTCGAACTAATGCATCTAGATCCAAAAACTAATTCGAATTAGCGTTTTGCTAATTCGAACTAGTGCGTCCACACTGATTGGACGCTGGGTCACATTTAAGGGCAGCTGAAACCAGTTCCGGCAGGGCATCAGGTCAGTAGTTGCTTTGTGTGGCTGCTGTCTGAGGCTATCTGAGGCTCATGCTTAAAGGGACCCCCTTGGACAGCCTGTTCTCAGCTTTTCCGCTTGCTTGCCTACCTTGCCGAGGGACAGCAAAGCGTTTTTCTCTCCGCCTGCCTGTGTCGGTGGTTCCCATTGGGGACACCGCCGCAGTTGGCAACATGGAGACAGAGCTCGCCCTGGGCATGCTGCTCCAGTTTTTGGACTTGCTGCTGCAAGCCTGCCAGCAATGGCTGGAGGCTGCCTGGCACCACCTGGTGCACGTCAGCCCCCTGCCTCTCCACCTGGCCTCCCTGGGGGTCGTGGAGGAGCCGCAGCAGTGGCTGGACGCCAGCGTGCCCCGTCGCGTCTGGCGCCTGGACACCAGCAGCGACTGGTGGGACCGCATCGTCCTGGAGCACTGGGGAAACCAGTAGTGGACCCAGAACTTCAGGATGAAGAAGGACACCTTCCTGGAGCTCTGCGAGTGGCTGACCCCTGCTCTGCGGCGACGGGACACTCGCATGAGGCCCACCATCCCCCTCCAGAAGCGTGTGGCCATCGCCCTGTGGAAGCTCTCCACGCCGGACAGCTACCAATCTGTCAGGAACCAGTTCGGCATGGGGAAATCCACCGTCGGAGCAGTGCTCATGCAGGTACGGCACCCACTGGCCACTGGGCTGGGGGGGAGGGGAGCTGCAAGGAGGGAATGGGCTGCCCCAGGGAAAACAGCGGGGGGGAGGAGGCGAAAGTGCCCCGCACGGGAGGGTTCTGTCTGTCCCGGCCGTACTACAGGCCGCCCGCAGCGGCCAGGATCACAGCAGGGGTCGCTTCTGGGAGTGGGGCACGGGGCAGTGCCAGGGAACGAACACTCCCAGCCACCTGGGTGCCCCAGTGATTCGTGGTTTGCTGTGTCTCTTTGCAGGTGGTCAAGGCCATCAACCGGGTGCTGCTCCTCAGGGTGGTCCGCCTCGCTGACCCGGACACGGTCATCCAGGGGTTCGGCGCCCTCGGCTTCCCCAACTGTGGAGGGGCTATCGACGGGACACACATCCCCATCCGTGCCCTGGAACACCAGGCCTCCCAGTACATCAACAGGAAGGGGTACTTCTCCGTCCTCCTGCAGGCCGTGTCTGACCACCAGGGCCAGTTCACGGACATTAATGTGGGCTGGTCCGGCAAGGCACACGATGCCAGGGTGTTCCGCAACTCCTCCATGTGCCAGAGGCTGCAGGTCGGGACCTTCTTCCCCAACCACCACATCAGGGTCGGGGATGTGGACATGCCCGTCTGCCTGGTGGGGGATGCGGCCTACCTCCTACAGCCCTGGCTGATGAAGCCGTACACGGGGCACCTCAACCCCTCCCGGCAGGCCTGCAATGCCAGGCTCACTAGGGCCCTCATTGTGGTCGAGGGGGCCTTCGGACACCTAAAAGCTCGATTTCGATGCCTCCTCACCCGCCTTGACCTCGCCAAGCACAATATCCCTCCCGTGGTGGCAGCAAGTTGTGTGCCGCACAATTTATGTGAAAGGAAGGGGGAGGCTTTCCTGCCAGCCTGGATGGCTGAAGCTGAGCACATGGCTGGCCAGTACGTGCAGCCCCACACCGCCGCCATCTGGGAGGCCCAGCGGGGGGCCATCCAGATCTGGGAAGCCCTGCGGGAGAGCTTCTAGGTAGAGGAGGAGGACTGAACTCTCCCTGCATGCCCCACTGGGGCCTTCTTCCACCCTCCCCTCCTTCCCCTTTCCCCTCCCTAACCCCCTTTCCTAATGTAAAATAAAAACACCTGTTTTGCCAAAAAAACCCTCTCTTTATTGTACATAACTGGGGTGGGGGGATGGAGGAATGAGGGTGGGAGAGGGGAGGGGGAAACCTGGGAGGAGGGAGCTGGAAGGAGGAGGAAGAGGAAGAAGGGAAGGGAAAGCTCAGGGTTGGGGGTCCTGCTGGCTCTCCCGTCTGACAGCACTGTGGGTGCGGGGGTGTCGGGGGGAAGTGGGTGTGGAGGGTGGGGCAGGAGGGACGGGGGGGTGTGGAGGAAGTGGGAGGGGGAGCAGGGGTGGGAGGAGGAGTGAGAGCTGGGGCGGCCGCAGGGGCTGAAGCAGGAGGAGGCATGGAACCTGTCCACCAAGGTTTGGAGGTGACCTCTGAGGGCACGGCCCTGCTCCTCCAGTGCCTCCAAGCTCCGCTGCCACAGCTGCAGGTCCTCCCAGACCCAGTGGTCCTGGGTGCGGAGCTGGTGCTTCAGTAGCCGCAGGTGCCGCCAGTGGTAGTCCTCCAGGCCCAGGTGCGGGTGACTGTTGCAGGCAGGGTGGTGCACCCTGCAGTCCCAGGTGCTGCGGCTGTGGTGAAACAAGAGCAGTGGTCAGTTCTCCCTGGGGACACAGTGGGTGAAACCCAGCCCCACTCTGCAAGGCGAGGTCGGCATGTGGGGAACAGGCCAGGATCCCTGCATGACACCCAGCTGCTGCTCCATGGTGGGCAAGGCCCAGGCGCACTGTCCCTGGGCTCCCTCTGCCCCCACCCCCCGCATACACATAAGGGGAGCATGATGGCACTCACATGTGGAGCCCTCCACGGCCTCGGACGACACAGACGATGTGCTCTGTTGGATGCCTCAGCGGTCCTGGGTCCTGGGCAGTCTCCTTGCAGGCTCCTGGCTCTCGGCATCCTCTTCCTCCTCCTCCGTGTCAGGGACGGGGCCCTCTGCCCCGGGGTCGATCACCACCTGGGGGGCATGGACTGCGTGAGCCCCCAGGATGCGGTCCAGGGCCTCATAATGAGGGCATGCCTCCGAGTTGGCCCCTGTCTGGGAGGCCCTGGAGTAGGCCTGCCGCAGGTCCTTGATTTTGCAGCGGACCTGCTCCCGGGTCCACATGTGGCCTCTGGTGGCCAGGCTGTCAGCCATGCGGCTATAGACGGCCACGTTCCTGCAGCTAGTGCGGAGATCGTGGACATTGGAGGCCTCCCCCCAAACCTCGATGAGGTCCACGATCTCCACACTAGACCAGGCGGGCACCTGCCTCTTGTGGCCCTGGGCAGGGTCCTGGGAGCCACCAGCCTGATCCTGGGAAGAGGCGGAGAGCTGGGTGGCAGCGGGTGGCTGGCTCATGCCGTGCCAGGTGCAGGGTCTGCTGGCTGGGTGCTGGCAGGCTTGCAGCTGGCACAAGCACCGTAGCCAGACCATGCCCCTTTAAGGGCTTCTGGGCCGGGAGGGGAGAGAAGAGTTTCCCTGGTTTGGCCCAGAGTGGCCACCAGGGCAAGCTGGGAAGGGCTAGCCTCCAACTAGTTCGAATTAAGTGGCTACACAGCCCTTAATTCGAATTACTTAATTTGAACTAGGCATTAGTCCTCGTAGAATGAGGTTTACCTAGTTTGAATTAAGCGCTCCGCTAGTTCGAATTAAGTTCGAACTAGCGGTTTGCATGTATAGATGCTATGAAAGTTAATTCGAACTAACAGCTGTTAGTTCGAATTAACTTTGTAGTGTAGACATACCCCTAGTTTCTGAATCTAGACCTAATTTTCAATGGAGGGTCAATGGGATATTGGCCTCTATGGATACAATTTTCAAAAGCACCTCTATATTTTAGGAACATAAATCCCATTTTCAGAAGTGATTCAGTCACATAGAACACTACGTTCCATTGACTGTCAGTGAGAGATAACCTCCTAAATGCCCAGGTCTTTTAAAAATAGAATGTAGGCTCATCAAATAGGTGCTTTTGAAAATTGTATCCATTGTCCATATTTCTTTCTTACTAAAGGATTAGTATTTCCCATTAGAGTTAATATGCAATACTTATAATTGCTTAAGGGCTTTACTTTCAAATTTGCATAAATTCTTCCCAAAAGACAGGTTTGTTTGTTTGTTTTTATGAAATACAGTAATTCCTCATTTAACACTATTGATATGTTTCAGAAAATGATCATGTTAAGTGAAAACATGTTATGCAGGGTCAATTTTCCCATTGAAAATAATGGAAAAGGTGGGGGTTGTGTTTCAAGAGGTGTTGTCTGTTGGGACTGGGACATAAGGTTGCAGGAGAAAGGGGACTGGGTTACAGCAGGGAGGGGAGGTGTTTGGCTCTGGGGAAGGAGAGGGGAGGAGAGGGAAGGGGGATTGGGTTGGGAGTATGCCCCTGTGACGGGTCTGCCGGGGAATGGCACGGCGAGCAGCGAACCCTCTGCTGCTTTGCAGGGAGGTGGGTGAAGCACCATGTAGCCGCCAGCGATGAGTCGGCTGGGGAAACCCAGCCACCGGCCTGCAAGCGGGGGCAGAGGAGAGGGGGCAAGGCATCCGGCGAGGGGGAGCCAGTGGGGAACGGCGCAGCAAGCAGCGAACCCTCTGCCGCTTTGCAGGGAGGCGGGTGAAGCCCCACACAGCCACTGGCAATGGGCTGGCTGGGGAAATCATGTTATTCCGAGGATGGTCGTGTAATTCAAAAAACGTTCCCTAAAAAAAAATCGTGCTATCGCAAAAACGTGTTAAACGGACACGTGTTAAATGAGGAATTACTGTACTACCAGGGATTGATTCTACCTCTATGTGCAGTATAAATTAGGAGTATATTCTTCATTTATAGAATGTAGAGCTTTATCTATGAAATCAAGTAAGCATTATATATTACTAGATATTGTACTTCTTCATTTTTTTCATCTGCCCTTTCCAGTCCCATGTGATTAGAGTCCTGACAGTGTTGATAAGCATAGATTTTATATATATTTTCACAAGATCTTGCAGTGCATTGTGATACCATTAGTTCTTATTCTACCTGCTTTCACACAATGCAACATGAACATCATTAGAGTAGCTTGGACATTATCATGGATTTAAACAGTGCAGCTCTGAATGTTATTATACTTACAATTGTGTATTATAATTATTCTTTTCTTATGATAGTCTACCATGGCAATATTTTTAGTAAAAATACAAGACTATCCAGGTTTTAAAATGAAATATGACCTCACTTAGCATGCACATGCTGATTCTCAGTCTTAATTAACTGACAGTAGGTCTATTTCATTAGTTTTGTCAATTTTTAGCTATTTCTTTTGCAACCTGAATTTACCAGTTGATACACATTTAGTGAAACAATAAATAAAAGTAGTCCATAAACACAAATCATAAAGAAGCTTTGATTACTGTACATGTAGTAAATGGTGTGACATTTGATCCATTGATTCTGACCACTCATGTGGAAATCAATTCCTTATAATAGGACATGGTCCTGCATTTATATATGAGACTGGAAAACATACTGACCCAGAAGTGTTCACTCTGTTTGTAAATTCTATTTTTGGGTGAGATTATCTGACATGCAAATGTGAGCTATTGATTATTCAAGTACACCTTCCAAAGTCGTTAGGAATAGCAGGACCAAAAGCTAATAATCAGATTTGAAGTTTGCAAGAATAGTATAAGTGAAATGGTTCCTATTTTCAGTTTTCCTTGTCGTCATCTTTCTCCTTATTTCCAACTAATCTGTCATGAAACTTGATTATAGAAATAGAGGGGCCATATAAGTTTAGGAAATCTTTTCTTTTGTAGAAAGACATGACATTTAAGATACTTGTAATATCAGCTTGTAATCTCATCTAAAACATAGATACTTGTAATCTCATCTAAAACATAGATGAGAATGTTTAACATGAACATTTGTCAGAAATGCTGACATAGAAATTTCTTATATAAGAAATACCAAAGAATATATCTGAGTTTGATAAAACAAGAATAAAGTGTTGTTTGTTTTGTTCTTTTGTCTTCTGAATTTTAAAATGTTACAAAAGCATTTTTATCTATGATCCATGGTTAAACAAATCCAAAGTTTTAAAGTGAAGCTAAAGGAAAAATACTGAATTGTGCTTGGCTTTAATTGAATTCACAAACTTGTGATTTTCTTACTATTTATATATAAAAACACAAATCAAACCAAGCATACTCAAAACTATGTTCACAGAAATGCTGCTGTTTTGAACTTTAGCAATCTTTTGAGGAACCAGAATTGAATTTCAAGTTTGTAATGAACGTCAAATTCTGGTGAGTCTTATCGTGTGGGGATTTGTTGAAAACATTTTTCATAGCTTCTACCAGTCTCTCTTATTTGGTACTGATCAAAATCATTCTGTTTTCATAACAGAATATAAGAATAGAGCTCAACCAGAATTAGTTCCTAAGTCTTTCAGTTGCTGGAGGTAAATAGACAATTGATTGGCCATACCATGCTGGTTCTCTTTGTTTCCAGTTGCTGAATCATCTTCAATAGCAACAAAAACATATTAAAGAGTTGTCTAGTTTAGTTTAACATGATAGAAATTGTTGTAGGTGAATTTCTATCATGGGTGGGAAGAAGCTCATACAGCCAAGAGACCAGACAATCTCTCTTAAAATGTGATCTACTATATGGAATAATTTGAGAACTACTCTCTCAGACCTAGAAATTTAAATCAGGGGATTGTGAAAAGGACTCAATGCCTCAGGTGATCTCACTTATCTCCATAAAATACAAGAAGAGAACTATGGCCCCTAGGGCAGCCAACATTTAAACAATGAAGGACCTTATATATAATCAAGCACTTGATTGCATCTACAAATGAATTATATAACAAAGATGTGTGCAAGAAACATATCTTTTAAGTGGAACAGACATATTTTACAATAAGCCAACTCCTGATATTTGGGGTTCTGTCTTATATAGGTGCCTTTTACCCCTCACCCCAATCTTTCATAGTTACTGTCTGGTCTCCCTACATGCAGTAGAGTACTTCCCAGTAATCTGTTTTGGAAGTATCAAAGGGAATGTTAGGAAGGGAAAGATAACAGAGGCAAAATCCACATCGGAGATGAAAGGTACAGGCTTCTTACTAAGTTAAATGCAAAAAAGTGTTCCCTGCTACTGCTGCAATTTGGATATCTAAAATCAGCTGAAGACTTCACTTGACCTTTCTTCTTTCTCTGTTGTCCTCTTATCTCCTTTGCCTTAGTATTTACTTTTACAAAGTAGCTATTGTAGTAGCTTTATAGTCATTCCCATGGGCACCATTATAGTTAATATTAAAGGAACTGCACTGTTACAAGCCCCAATTTTAAGGATTTATAACTGGACAAAAAAAAAAAAATCCTTCCAAAACGTGAAGTTTGTCACATGAGGACTCAGCACCCATGAAACTTTTTTTCCACTAAATTGAAGACAACACTATAGTTTGTAATAGCCATTTTTATAAAATCTAAATTTGGAGACATTCATATTGACATTTTACCTTATGTTTGTTTGCTTTTTAAAGGGCACACTGATACTTTAATAATAGCACATATATAATTCAAAACATCCCTACTATTATTTTATAACAAAAATCCATTCTATTATCTTGTTTTTACTAAAAATATTAAAAGGTATTTTAAATTACAGTATAACATTTCCTAACACCAAATATTGTTTGGCCAAAGAGAAAAATGGGAAAGTAGAAAAAGCCTTTATACCCCTGCCTCTACTTAATTCACTACTTCAGCAAGATGAAACCTTTACATTTCTGTTATTTTTTACTATATTCTTAAAGTGTTTTCCAAGTTTGAGTGCTAAGCTCAGCTTCAGATATATGAATTCAAGTTTCAGTGGGGTCAATTAGAGTATCCTTGAAATGGCTAAGAAGGTGTTGTGCTCTGACCCTGTCTATCGTTGTTTCCTTGTACTCTTCTGTTTGCTGCATACATTTGTTCTCTCTCCTGATTCTTACATCTTAAAATCTTTGGGCATGTCTAGACTGCCCACGGCTTTCAAAAGAAAGCAAATCTGATGCAAATTTGCATGTCTTCTTCCAATCCCGTTTTTGGAAGAGTTTTTTTGAAAAAAAAAAAAAAAGCAGTCTAGATGCGGTTCTTTAGAAAAAAAAAAAAAACCTTTTTGAAAGAACCCTTCTTCCTAAAAAAAATGAGGAGTACAGGGTTCTTTCAAAAAACGGGGTTTTTTTGAAAGAACTGTGTCTAGACTGCTTTTTTTTTAAACCTCTCCCAAAAACGAGATCGGAAGCAGATATGCAAATTCATGCCGAATTTGCATATCTTTCAAAAGCTTCAGACAATCTAGGCATGCCCTTTGACACAAGTATTGGACAATGCCTAGTACAATGGCTCCCTCATCCATGACTGAGATTCCTGGGAGCCACTGTAACTTCATACCTTTATAGATACCTTTGCATGTAAAATTTGTACCAATACATGGTAGTGAGGTCTCTCTTAAGTCTGCCATTTTGTAATTTACTTTTTTGAAAAGAAAGTCTCCTTGACCTATTCAAAAGTTATTAGCACCTGGGAGACAGGTTTTTGTTGTCTACTCCTGCAATCCTGAAGCAGTTGTATTCCTGCACTCTATTATGTCTCATTAGCATGGGATAGGAGTATTTGTTTAGCAGTATGACCTGGTCATTTCCTTCATATGTTGCTCTTCATGGAGTCCTTATTCTGGCCTGCATATTTATACCTGCCTCTGGAAATTTCCATTACATGCATCTGACGAAGTGGGTCTTTGCCCACGAAAGCTTATGCTCCAATACATCTGTTAGTCTATAAGGTGCCACAGGACTTCTTGTCGCTTTTGCAGATCCAGACTAACACGGCTACCCCTCTGATACATGGTAGAGGTAATATACCTGGATTTCTGTACAGTATTTAATATGGTACAAAAGCACACTCTGAAAACCAAATTAAATTGACTGGGATATCAACAATGCCCCGTGGTATGCAAGCTGGCTCGATGACTGTAAAAACTCAGGAACAAAAGTAATTTAGGGTCACACAAGGGCTGGTAGGAGTTTTCATGATAAATAATCATGATAAAGAAATATGAAACACAGGAGAGAAAAGTATCATTCATTGATAGAGACCTAATAGCTTTTTCAACCTCTACTGTTCAAATCATTCCTGCTTTAATTCCAAGCTGCAAAATGTTCTTTGCAACTCATTTTACCAGGAAGTTCTTAGAGAGGTACTCCAATTAGTGTAGGGATTCCCCATAGACTGATTTAAACAGTATCTCCCTTCACCATCATTTTGTTTTTCTCTTACCTTTGAGCAAGAAATGAAAGACAAAAGAAATCAGTGTAGTGAAGCATATATTGGGTTCCAAGAAAACTTCCCAGTGTTTCTCATCCTAGGAAGAGAACATGTGGCCAGGACATTCAACTGAATGTCTGATGAGCCTGCCATCTTGTTTTCTATGGCTCTGTAAGGAAATGTCTGAAAGCAAGAAGATTGTGTGCAAGGGAACTAATTACCATAATATATCTACATTTAGTATTTTAGACTTTAAAAAAAAAGCTCAAAGTACTTCAATTTTGTCAGTTAACCTACGAAACAGCTTTTATTTTGCTGAAATCCTCAGTGTCTTTTAAATCTCTATAAAATGTAATTCAAATTTGTGTACGTGTGTAGCTATATTCCCTGATGCCCTATGCTTCTCAGTGACAACACTCAGTGTAAAAGCCCATACTATAAAATTGCCAAGGTTAAAAGATTAGATCTGTGATTCTTGTGATTTGGGAAAAGTAGAAGAAGAAAATGAATTGTTACAAAACAGGTCATATGTCCCAACATTAAGGGAGTGTGGGACTACAGTATAAGCAAATGAAAGTACTATAATGAGTATATCATTCCCACAGTAACAGGGAAACAGAAGAGTATCTACATCTATGGCTTGCCATATGCTACTGCACTATCATTAGTTTCTCAGCAGTAAGTTAAATCTAATGAGAAAAAAAAAGTACAAAGAAGTAAATGACATGATAGCAAAGGCAAACTAAAGTACTTCAGCATCATTTGTCAGCAAGTGATAATGAAGACACATCCATCTTTCAAAGGGTGAAGGACACTGTAAGTTTGAAAAAGGATTTGATTTTCTATACTGTTGTTTTGCCTCTCGGTCAGTCTGACTTTCTGAGTTTCAAATTTCTTGTATTCTTAATAGAAAACTAAGTGAAAGTTTATGAGTATCAGAGGACCTTCCTTTCCAAATGCCTGCTAAACTGTATTTGACAGAAAACAACTGCTTGGAAGTACCAGAAAACCCCCATACATTCTTCTGCAATTGGCACTAAGCAGCAAGGTGTTATGCTTCAAAGTATACTCGCTCCACAACATATTTCACAGAAACCACAGCTCTCAGGATTCATAAAATGGACCCAGTAATCTCAAAGGCATTTAGGGGTTGAACCAAAGCCTAATAAAATCAATAGAAATATCAATCAGATTTAGATCAGGCACTTCCAACTTAAACAAAAATACACATCACCAGAAAAATTAGATATATGCTCAATTACTATGGGGCTTTCCTCTTTCAGGAACTCTGCAAGTGTGTTTTTTTATTTTTACATTCTTAAGCAACTTTCAGATTAACAGACTTCAGAGTTTATATAACCATCAATATTGTTCAAAGCAGCATAGGATTTGATTGTATAACTCTGGTATTCATGATGAGCCCCTGAGCACACGGCTACACTGCAAAGCAAAACCCACAGAACCTAGTGTCAGAGCCTGGAGCAGTTGATTCAAATTTTCACTGTGGGGCTACAAAATAGCAGCATAACCATTCTGCTTGGTCTGGGTCCCAGGCTCCCAGATCTTCTTTCCTCACTGGGGGAACATCTCTATTGCTGTTTTTAGTCCCACAGCCTCAGTCAATTGACCCAGCTTTTGAGATTTGGCACTGCAGGTTTTACCCTAAATCATATCAACAGCAACGAGCCTATTCATGTGAGTAAGTGCTCACTAAAAGTCATTAAGCTCATAATGGAGTACAAAATTGACAAAATGTATATAAACTATCAATTTAAAAGAAAACACAAGAGTGTGCTGTAATGTGAAATCTATTGCTATCAGTGTTCTGGCCTAGAGCAGAATAATAGAATAGGAAATGCTTTGTATTACAAGGTTACTAGTTCTAATTCTGATGCATTCACATATTTGATTTATAAAATTTTAATGGTAAAAATACGCAAAGTTTAGCATTTAAAGCATGTGTAGAGGGTCTTTAAGTGCAGTGTTGGAAAGTCCTAAATCAATCATGAACATAACATCTTGAATGGGGGAAGGAAGGTCTCAGATCCCATATGGCTGAAGAATTCAGTGCTTGATTGATTAATTTTATTAATTCATTTGTAATGGGCTACAGGCAGGATAAAGGTGACCGGGAAACTTACAGGAGATGTGGTAATTGGCAATGCTCACTGCAGAGTAGTTTTAACACTTCATGACTGTATACTAGAAAGGAGACAATTTCACTTCACTTATGATTTATTTCTCCATATATCACAGCTCCTTCTTCCATTTATACAGTAAGTTACATTTTTATATAATTATAGGAAAATGAATAAGTGTACCTTTCTCCGTCATATTTCACTGAACTGGGCACATGTGTTATAATCCTCTGCGCCTTAGGAGAAAGCAAAAATGACAACGACAGCAAAAGTCATGGAACTAAGGTCCTGGCCTACTTATTGAAGATAAAATGAATTTGTTTTATATGGGATTCTTCTACATGTCTCATTATTTGGCTGCTAATCTCTCATGTGTAATGTTGTTTTTATCAATCTCCTTTATATAAGAGGAGATTTTTTTATATTTCTAAACTTTTATGCATCAAAACATTTTCCCTTACTTTTTCTATAAGAAAAAGTTTGCTATGACAAGCTAATTCAAAGTCACATGGAGCATACCTTGGAAAGCTGATAGATAAAGCACAAATAACTATTTCAAATATTATCAATGAACTGTGGTTAATATCAACCCCAATTCAGGAAAGCATATAGGGTAAGAGTCTCAAAACAATACAAAAGGCAGGTTGGCACATGTCATTCAAAATAAGGTTTCATGTGTTTTTCTGAATAGGAATGGGATGACTCTTGAGATTTCAGAGGCATAGGATCTGATTCTCTTCCCACACCTATTTTACGCTAGTATAACCCTATTGATCTCAGTGAAATTACTTCTGATTTGCATCTGTGCACATGAGATCTATAGTACATGATAAATTTTTACAACAATTGCAAGTATACAGACAATCAAAGGTGGCAACTGTGAAGTCACCAGGAAAAAGAGGTGAAAGTCAAAGAAACAAAGGAACTAAGGTCATGAAGGATCAGAGATTATACCATGACATTAGAAAAAGTAAAAACTTAAAAAACAACAAATAGTCTAGTAGCACCTTAAAGACTAACAAAACATGTAGATGAGCTTTCGTGGACACAACCCACTTCTTCAGATGACTGGAGTGGGAGACAATCTCCAAACCTGAAGCCAATACTTTCCAGCAGCCAAACACCACACCTCAGACATACTCACCCAGAAGCCCATCCCTGCAACATACCCCCTTGCCAACTCTGTCCACATATCTATACAAGTGACACCATCACAGAACCTAACCACATAACCCACAACCTCAGGGGTTCATAGAACTGCACATCTTCTAATGCCATGGTGTCCAACCAGTTCTGAAGCAGTAGCCACTATAATGGCTGCTGCTGTAGTGAACTAGCTACATTCAACCAGTGAAATAGACACATTTTTCAAGCCAACTACCCACACTCAACTGGCCAAATAGCCACATGTGGCTAGTGGCTAACATGTTGTAGCCCTGGGATTTTATAACTAATAAGTCAGGTAGTTCTAATGAATGTATGTAATAACAAAAGGTTTGGATTAAACTGAATTTAATATGTAGGCCTCAGACAGGCCAGGCAGCTTTGTTAACTTAGCTCCAGCTCTGTTTGATGTTAGCATATTGAAATGAAGAGATGGAATATTAACATAGTGATGTTAATATTAGGCAAGGCTTTGTAATAGATACAAATAAGTTTAATGTTGAAAGAATTTGTAACTTTGTTAAAGTGACTAGAAGTACCCCTTTGTTCCATGCTGCAATTCTGTAAATGTATTGTTTGTGTTGAATGAGAGAGACAATGTTTTAGGAGAGATAAGTGTGAAGGCCACTGCATACTCAAATGATCAGAGGAGGGGCTGGAGACTCAGAAGCACCAAATAATTATCACCTAAGTGAAAGCACACTGAAGACGCAAACTGGACAGAGGCAGATTGATGAAGCCTGAAGTTAGTGGCAAGCACCCCTTGATAGGGAACCGATAACAAGTTTCGGCAGAAGACAATACCCAGGAGGGGCTATCAGCAGACTGATATCAGATGGCTGTGAGAACAACTTCTTCCTGATTGATTGTGATGCTGAGTGACTGATTAAGGCCTGACAAGGCAAAATGCATAGACTTGCATGGAAATAAAATTCTACAAAGGATGGGGTGTTTTGTATGGGTTCCCATGCTGCCAAGTGGAGCATCAGTCCGGACTGACAAGAACCTGGCTCCTTCCTTGCACCCAACCTATCTGGCCAATAGGTTGGGCCAAGCAACAGACTGGTAACTATTCCATCAGCAGGGCATATGTGTGTGCGTGTGTGTGTAAATGCATGTGCTACTTTGTGATATTATCAATAAATGTGGCGTGTTGCCTTATCCCCCTGAAAAAGATCCCGTGTGCTTCTTTTAAGCATAATAATGTTGGACACCATGGTTCTACTGTGATATATGCCATCAAGTCCTAGCAATGTCCCTCTGCCATGTATATTGGTGAAATCAGTCTCTATGACAAAGGATAAATGGACACAAATCAGACATCAGAAATTATAACACACATAAACCTATAGGGGAACATTTTAACTTACCTGATCACTCAATCATAGATTTAAAAGCAGCCATTCTTCTATAACGGAATTTCACTATCCAATTACAGAGAGAGACCAGCTCTCCCATCTGGTAACAGCTTTGAGGTGGCAGGTGTGGGTGGGGATGAAGGGTCTTTGCACCAGTGAAAGCTGTGGAGTTAGCACTCAGGGCCGTGGCAATGCTCAGAGACATCCCTGCTGCTACCAAGAGTGGCACAAGAGGAGGAAGGCAGAGTGGGCAGGACACTACCTTAGTCCTGCTGTGCTGCTGCTATCATGTCTCTCTGAATCCCTTGGGAGAAGGGGGGACCATAGGTCTCCATGCACTGCCTGGGACATTGTGCACAGTGCCACCCTCCCTCCCAGAAGAGTTGCACAGAGATGTGTCATCAACTGGCACTCCCATGAGCAATGTGGGGCCACCCGCAAAGAATGCAGGCAGCCTGCCTTCCTGTGCTCTGCTTCACTGCCATATTTTGATGGACCCGTGATGTTTGGGTTCATATGCCAGCCACTGCACAGTGTGTTTAATAGGAAATCCACTCCTGGAGCCTTCTCTCTCTCTCTCTCTCTCCTTCCCTTTTCTCTCCTCTATTTCCTCTCTTGCCATGAAGGTGTCAAATGCCTGTTTCCATTCTCTCTAATCCCTGTTACTTTGTTCATTGCCTGAGGTACAATATATTATCTTTCTTTTTGCTTAAATGCTATTCTTGAACATAGACTGAAAAAATAAGCCTCTTTTCTGATCTCTTCTATCGCCCTTTCTTCCTTCTCCCCCATAATGCTCACTTGGCATCCCGCTACACAGACAATCATCATCATAGATCCCAATAAATCATATTATTGAGTTATTATGACTGTTTTTGGCAATCAGAGTAACAATCACACAGAAATAAGATGACATTTTTGGTTTAGAAGGTGCCATACCAAGGAGCCTCTGAGCACCTAACAAAAGATAACTAAAAATATAACTTGAGAAAAAAAAGGCAGTGCAGCCCAATTAATTCCCAGACTGGTAAGGGGATTAGCCAAGAGATTTGCTATGGTCCTTTTTTATCCCCCTCCCCCCGCAAAAAAGAAAAAAGAATAGTTAGAATTGTAAGGGATATTTAATATAAACTGTCCTCTCAAACTATTGTAGCTGAGGTTGTATTTTTATCCATCCAAATGGTGTGGCTAAACTGCTATCTCAAAACTGCACCTGTGTTCATTTCTTCTTGTAGCTACCAAATGGTATAAAATTTGTATAAAATATCACAAAGTTGCAGCCAAAAAAGCTGAACACTCTCCTACTGAATCATACGAAAAGATACATAGCATTTTATACATCCCCTGACACATAAGATATAATCATTTCTGTAAGGCTGAGGAAATTTATCTTATTTATTTATTTTGTTGTGTGAGACAAGTGTGACGGACCTCCCATGTTCTATTAAATGGACTTATGGACATGAATGTACATAACTCAAAAGTGATTGAGACAAATTGCTTCATGTAACAAATCAATCTTCATGTCATAATCCACTGGATCTGTTTATCTTATTTTGGTGTATGTATCATTCTTGTGTGTAAAATTAGACATATGGAGTGTGGAATGCTTTATAGTTTTCAAATGTGTGAATGAAAGCCATAACACGTTCCCTCAATGTCTTGATGACCAGCTGCTAAATAATCACTTTTGTCCTTCAAGTCTGAGCAGTGGTTCATCTGGGGGAAGTCACATATCCACTCCAACTGGCCAGGTGATGTCCCATGCAAAAAGGGAATCTTTAAAAACAACAGGAAAGCAGGAATGTGGGTCTTTTGGCTGGCTGGTATGGCACACCCAAGGAAGGGAACCAGAGACCCCAGGGAAAAGACTTCCCTGATTTAGGAGGCTTGACCGGGAAAGAAACAGTTTTAGGGTGAGTTTGTAGTAAGCTTGTAATAAGTTTGTACCGAAGTTTTAGTGCAGAAGTAGCCAAGTGTTTTCTGTTATTCTGAGTTTGTAATCTACTTTGCTCTGCCTGTTCCCACATATTACCTCTTAAAGGCTACTGCTTGTACTTAATAAAATCACTTTTATTTTCCATCAAACCCAGTGTAAATAATTATTACCTGGGGAGAAATCTGTGTGTACATTCCCCCTTTCATTGTTAAAGGGGGCTTACCTAAATAATTGATTTGGGGTTCTGATCCCTTTTGGGGAGTGGTATCCCAGAAAGGTGGGCCCAAAACTGCATTTTCCTTAGACCTGAAGAGATTCAGTTTCTGCATTGCTTCTCAGGAGGGCCACGATTCTCAGCTCTGTGCCTTGGCTGGGAGAGAGCAGGGAGCTAGCCCAGCAGGACAGGGCTGCAAGAAGCCCCTGAAAGCAAAAAAGAGGGTGGAAGTGGCCTTGTCAGCACCCTTGGAATCACCCCCCAAGGGGTCTTCTGTGACCTTACCCTGTCACAGTAAGGTTCTCTCTGTTATGCTGAATTTTTACCAGACAATTTTCAGTCTAAGGACAGACTGTGGCACACTTACTCATGCTTGTCCCATTAGCAATATACATGCTCAAAATGTGCTAATCAGCTTGAATAAAGGTATCAGACTGGGTCCCCATGTGTTTGGAAGTAGACAACCATTTCCAGATTCTTAGTTCTCCTTGTACTAGTTTTGCATGAAGGGTACTGTTCAGATGAATACTATGATAATCTCACCGGCACTGAGAAATATTGAAAAAAGGAATGAAATTTGTACAAGAGGAAAGTAAGTTTATAAAAATTCCAATGAAACCCTAAATATTGTCAGTGAAAATTCCCATTTCATCAAAATATAAAACAATGTTCCATCCAAACCCATTTTGAAGGAAAAATTTCCACTTTGTCTACAATACAGTCAGCAAAAAGACTCCCTTCCATTTGTTTTAAAGAGCTGTAAATCAGGTCCTTAGGAATGGGAAGCATTAAGTTCCAAGCAGATTTCTGCTTCAAATTAAGAGGGAAGCTTGTAGAAGAAAATGGATATTCCTTTGGTATCTATCACATATTTCTACCACATGTATACCTCTCGCAACCCACAGAGATCCAACCTTCACTATATACCTTTAGGCTACCATAGGTTTTAGTGGGAAGATAAAAACATTTCCTCCACTACTTTGGTGCCATCATATCCACTTACACTGCTTTAGGTCCCATACACCAGGGCACATGGAAGGGGAAATTCACCCCAGTGAGGTAGTGAATTATTCACATAGACTTCAAAGTAGCAAAACATTCAAAACATCATTGCTTTACTTCCCGTTGTTGATTGAGCAGTGCCTTTCCTGTCTTTAGATTTCAATAACAAAAGCTGGGTATTCACTGATGAATTACGTTACCGCTTTCAACAATATTTCCAACTCCTATTGCCATTTTTTTGTTCTCTTTCCTTTTCCTCTAAGGTTTTTATTCAATATTTTTGAGAAATATTTTGATAGCTTTGAAAGCATATCACAGATGTTATTGTTGTTGCTAATCCATTACAGGAAGTAGCTCAGATACAGTGGTGATGAGGAAAATATAAGAATTGAAGAGAACAGCTGAGAGAGGGCAAGAGAAATAAGAAGCATTTCTATTTCCTAATTCTCAGGCCATGTCTTCACTAAGCGGAAGATTGATGCTGCCACAATCGATCTCCTGGAGTTCAAATTAGCAGTTCTAGTAAAGACCCGCTAAATTGAACTCAGAGGACACCCTCAATGGTAGCCGGTACTCCTGCTCCTGTGAGGAGTAAGGGAAGCCAATGGGAGCATTGCTCCCATTGGTCTTCTGTTGTATGTTCAGTTGGGAATCTCAAATCAACGTATGTTGATTCCAGCTTTATAATTAACGTAGCTGGAGTTGCATATCTTGATTTGACCTTCCCCTTTAATGTAGACCTGGCCTCACTCTTCTTTTCTTATTCCCCTTTTTTTGTCCCAATAATTTGTCTCTTTTGGGGCCAAATCTCCAGCTGGTGTAAATCAGTAATTACAGCAGATGAAGATCTTTACCTTAGTGCTTTTGCTTTAGTTCTATTAGTTTCTGTTTATTCTCTTTTCATTGCCATATATTTGCCCTTCCATCATCGTAGTTTCCTTCTATTATCATCCTTAAAAACCCTATTTGACTGTTGAGGCTCTATCTATCCCACATAGATTCCTCTCTCTAGTTCACATCTTCATAACGACTTCCCTTCACCATCCTGATCTTCTCCTTATTCCTGAGATTCTCCTTTCCATTTCTCATTTTTTTTCTCACTCTGTCCCCAGGCTCTCATTTCATTCCCATATTCTGGAGGACAACTACGGCATGTCTACACTAGGAGATTATTTCAAAATAACTAAATTCAAAATAATAACTCTCAAAAAAACTATTTTGAAATAAGCATTATTCCCTGAGGAAAGTAGAAGTACAGATTTTGAAATAACCAGCCCATTATTTCAAAATAATGAGCTTGGTAGTGTGGACACTCCACTTATTATTTTAAAATAAGTGGGGTTATTTCAAAATAACTCCCTAGTGTAGAACAGGGTCTGAAGTCCTCCAATCCAGAATCATAATGAACAATAGCAGACAGTTCAGACACTTCCAAAGAATAATGAAACTGGTTGTCTCACTGTATCCTTTCCTACACTTTATGGTTCCAGCCTCTAAAGAAGACTTCTTAATCATTTGCTTTAGTAAAGAAATCCTATTATGAAAAAAAAATCACCTTCTGCCAATAGTAGCATTGGGATTTCTGAAACTCTGCCACTGTTGAGGACAAATCATGATACCTTGAGGTGGGGAAAAGAAATCAAATGTTTGCAATTTTAAAATAGCACAAACATTTTAGCATCTCAATTTTCAAAAAAATTGGTTACCCCAATCAAAAGTTGAAAGTATTTAGGAATTAAATATAGAATTGCTACCAATATCTCCATCATACTACTTAACTATGTTATGCTCTGGTCTATTACTACAATTCGCTGAGAAATAAAAGATATTATGCTGCAGAAAGAAGCCATAGATTTTGCCTAAATGTTCTGTTGTGCAGTTGTGGGGTGCTATTTTGAGGAAGCATAAGCTGTAATAAATCATGGCATCTACCAATGACAGTTTCAAATGAACACATTTATTGGGACAGACAAGTACATCACTAAGAGTGTTATTGACTTCAGGTGCTGACATACAGTAACAGCTGTTGGGTTTAAACACTGACTCAGTCATCGAAGCCAAAAACTGCAGTGGCATTTTTTAAAGCATCTGTTCTATACCCTGATCCGAGCACAATCCAACAGTAAAGCTTAACGTAAGCAATGGAGAAAGGATTTAAAATGATTACCTTTGCAACTTTAAGAAGCCATGAAGCCAGACATAAACACAGATGTAGTGTTTGAGATATTTCAGTGAGACTGATGCATATAAACTACTTATTTTTATTGTTGTAGCTTTAAAAATGTGCAGACTGGCGTGTCTTTTGGAATGTTGTCTGTAGTCATCAGTGTCTCAATATTAGACATTTAGTAAATTTGATAATTTTGCTTCAGGGAAGCTCATGAAAGCATTATTTAATTGTCAATTAATGGGTTTAATTCTTCATGAGTTTTACTTTGAATTTATGTTTTATTAGAACCTAATTATGCATATGAAACTCAGTTGAACTTGATTAGTTTCACCTTGTTTTATATTTGAAATGTACCAAAAAATCCTCAAATTTCACAGGTTTGTCACACAAAATCTAACAATCAGACTAGGATTGTTAGAAACTAAGCCTCACTTTTTCTAAGGGTATGTCTACACTTGCACTCTAGTTTGAACTAGGGATGCAAATGTAAGCATTCGAAATAGTCAATGAAGCGAGGATTTAAATATCCCGCACTTCATTAGCATGATCTCGCCAGCACATTACTCTGTTCAACAGCTGTTTCAAAAGTGAAAGTGCGCACCGGGACGCGTTAGTTCGAACCAAACCCCTTGGTTTGAACTAACGTTACTCCTCAAAAATAGCTATTGATCAGAGCACCCTAAACTCTAAATAAGAAATTTGGTGTGGAGAGATTACAGGGGGCCGGTTGCAAGCCTGGAATCAGCTGATTCTAGGCTCACACCCTGTCCCAGAGGCTTCACCTCTGCTTTTTAAAAATTAGAAGCACAGGGCGGGGACCAGCACACTGGGACAGCTAATTCCCAGCTCGCACTGGGTCCCCCCTCTGCACCTGCAGCCTTTTTACATTTAAGGGTGGTGCACAGTATGGGGGACTTGGCACGAGCCAGGAATCAGCTGGCCTAGCTCGCACAGGGTCTCCCCCACTGCACTCCCACCTTTTAATACATTTAAAAGGCAGAGCCACAGTGGGGTAACCCTGCTGTGGCTCCCTGCTTATCAATTACTCAACTAGTGGATGGAAAATCCATCGACTAGTTGATTAGTTGACTAAACTAAATAACATTCCTACTCCTGATGAGTGTATGGTATTATGGAGAGAATAATAAATATGGGTGGCAGAATGTGAGGGGACAGGAAACTGGGGTATGTTTACACTGCAAATAGAAACCCATGATTGGTCCATGCCAGCTGACTTGGGCTTGGACTAACGGGCTGTTTAATTGCAATGTGGACATTTGTGCTCAGGCCAGAGCCTGAGCTCTGGGACCCTCTGACCTCACACTCTTAAATCCAGGGTCTGGTACCCCATGAGGTGATAGGGCCCTGGAGCTTGGCCTCCAGTCTGAGACCAAACATCTATCATTTAATTAAACATCCCCATAGCCCAAGCCCGCTTGCCTGAGCCAGCATGGTTTTTTAATTGAAGTGCAAATGCAATGCCAACAGGAGGAACTAAACTTGGGACTTCCGGAGCCTCTAATGCTTGAGCTAAGAGCCAGCTGGCTCTCAGCTAAGGCCATAGAGCAAACTCATTCTTTGTCTTTCTCTCTGTAAGTGTTCTAAGTGCCAATACATGTGGCAGTGAACCACATCCAGTACGTGTGTGGGTTACATAAACCTACCAGAGGTGAAGAATGGAGCTAAGTGGAGCAAAGAAGGAGAGACAGACAGAAGACAATAGAGGAAAAGAAGAATGGCTTCAGGGGCTAGAAGAGGATCAGTGAAGTTCTACACTAAGCAGGCAATGGACAGGCCTGAATTCTGAACCTAAAATAATCATACACCAACTGGAAATGGGTAGCTTCACTTAATGGCTTTAGCATCAGTAATCAGACCAAACAACCTTGTGACTCACTGTTATATTTAAATCTGATTATTTGGGATTTCTAGAAGGAGTTCTATGACTCATGTGTTAAATTCTCAAGGTTGAAAATATAGCTGCTAATGCTATGCTTTCTGTTTTTCTTTATCTCTGCAATCACTTTCTTTAATCTCTTTCTGTTTCACTTAGAGACAAGAATGTTTCAGGGTAAAGAGATAGTAAGAGCTTCCCAGCAAATATTGTATGACTTCCACTAACCTTCAAATTATATTTAACATTTATCTCGAATAAAGCTAGAAGGTTGCTCAATGTTGTGGACAGACAGATTCATTTGGCATCGTTAACCTGATCAATAGTGACATAAAAAGTCAACGGAGCTTATATGTTTATGACCCCAGGAGAAAGTTAAAAAATGTGTTAGTAAGTTTAAGATATTCATGACAAATACAGAATCTGTATCCAAGCATAAAAATGATAATAGCACAGCAAGCCCACTGTACTCTTCAGTCTTGGGCTACATTTAGCTAAGACAATTTTATCCTTTTTGCCAATTTTATCCTTGTTGCCTTGCTGCCTTGTTCTAAGATTTCCAATAATGCACCTCCTCAACAGAACTAAATAGACAAGAAAGACTGGGAATATATAAGCACACATTGTGTTGCCCTTTGTTAAACCAGTATCTGCAATAACGTATTCATGGTGATTATTACAAAACTCTTGGACTCTTTGTTAAGCCAGAGTTACAGAAGAAATTTGTTATGTGTCATTTTTATTAGTTTAAAAAAAATTCTGAAAAAGTAAAAAAAAATTCTCTGACACTTGTTATAACTTATATTAGATCCCAAGTTTAGGCTGTTTTCTGCTTTAGACACCCAGTGGAAAAGCTTCATGAACAGCTCAGACACATTCCAAGAGTTTAACACTGTAAGCAATCTGAAGCAGTTACTTTTTTCAGAGGACTTATTTGTTTTCAGTAATGTCTGATGCACTTCTTGTAAAGTTTGCTGTAAGAGGCCCAACTGCTGCAGGTGCTTTCCATGGATGCACCCCTTCACACACACTGAGCCCTACTGAAAATGGTGGGATTCTGCATGGGTGTACAGAGTCACATATGTGGAACAGCCACAAGCTCATAATAAAGCAATAATACTTTGCTTTTTTCACATGCAAATCACTTGATTAATATCTACTTAATTCTCACATCTGTACTGCAGGAAAGGTATAAATGGAAAGTCTAATTAATATTAAATGTAGCAGAATTTTGTCTAAGACTAAGCATGTGAAATTTCCCATCAAAAGGAATTTTGTGAAAATTGAAAAGATTTTTTTTTAAATGAGTTTCAAATAGAAACTGCCCTATAACCTTGACAACAGTAGGAAGTTGCTTTTGTGCCTTTACAATATTTTGTTACTAGAGAGAGACTTTTGTGCCACTTTATGTCAGCAAATCATGTTAACACTAAATCAGCCAGACAATCCTATAAAAAGTTAAAATCATATTCTATTTTTTCCTAATAAAAAATATCTTATTTATCTGTACATTCACCAACATAGGTAAAACAACAATACAACAAATTTAACTATTTTTTAAAAAGAATACATTGTTTTCCCATGAACTTTTAAAAGCACATTGAGGTGCCCTTTAGACTATATGCCAGCAAGTTAAAGAAAAACTGAAGGCCAGAAAAAAAAATGAAAAATGACAGGCAGAAGAGTTTGAGGAGGGAGCACAGATGAATGCAGAAATTAAATATAAACTTCATGAGAACCTTTTTCCATCCTGATTGGCATTTATATTCCAGGCTAGGCTGTAACTTGCAGGTTTTAAGCTTCTTGCTATTTGGGGAAGATAAGGAAAGACTGTACTGATGTTTTTTAGAGTCCCTAGAATTCAAGCTGACTGAATTCAAGAATTTTTAGAGTCCCTAGAATTAACACGAAGATGGTTGGGGGCTACCAGATGTATGTGCGTGTGCAGAAGCTCTTTTGTTTGCAGGGAAACCTTTGACACTATTCCTGGAAGAATTTCTTTTTGGTTAGAAAGTATGATTAAAAATTACATGATAGGAGAATTCCTCTATAGGCTTTGGAGGAAGATTTGCTAGTGATACAGCTCTGTCTCCTTTTGAAAGAGTTTGGAGTGTGCTCGGTCCAATAAGGCCTTAGTTAAGCAGAGCACTAATATATGGCTACAATTAAGCTTGAGAGTAGTCCCAGTGCAGTCAGTAGGAACTACTCACATGCTTAATCTTAATCATGTACCTGAAATGGTTTGCTGAACTGGAGCATAGAACCTTTTCACTCTGGAATGACTCCAAACCTTTAGAAAGGCTAGTAGCCTTGAGGTTAGGGACTACGCTCATGATACAACTGGCAATAGCTTTACACAACATCTCCAGTCTAAATAGAGGTGACTTGCACACAGGGAAGGGAAAGTTCCTTGCACATAGCACCCATTGAATACCTATGGAAGACTCCCTACTCTCTGCCTATCAATGAGCTTCTATAGACCAATATTTTGTGAAATTGAAATGCTTTATCTCCCACCATGTAGGTTTTAATATAATTTTGCAACTGAAAAGCAGTTCTTTCAGAAATAATGTAAGTTTCCCAACAGCAAATATGACATCAAAGCCAATACACACTACAATTCAGCACCAGTGTTGTCTCACAACTATATAGCTATATAGTTATGCTACATAGTGTGGGGTGCTTTGGGGGATGAAGATATCTAAATCACGATCCTGCACACATATATGGACTGTTAATTCTGAGAAGAGTTCCACTGATTTAACTTGAATATGGCACATTCAGAGACATCACCTTGAGGTGATAGCTCTAAAGAGAAAGAATGTGAAAATGAATGACTGATCCAATAGACCCTTGCCTACATTATACTTCATTAGATATACATTTACATTCTATGTATATTTAGGTGAGAGAGACACCTGCGTTTTTTAGTTTTATTTCTAAATGTTTTAACTGAGGGCATGTCTAGACTAGGAAATTATGTCAAAATAACTACATTTGAATTAATAACTTCCAATTTTTTAAAATTGAACTAGCACGTCACCGCTACGGGGAAGCCTAAAAAATTAGTTCTTTGCAGGCTCCATCATGTGGACTTAGAGCCCCAGGAAGCATTGGGGAGTAATTAGTTCAAATTACTCTGGGGAGTAGTTATTTTGAAATAGCAGCACCAGAGCATTCACGTAAACGCTATTTTGAAATAACTAATTTGAAACTGTATTATTCCCCAAGGAAAGCAAAAGTACAGATTTCAAAATAAGCAGACTGTTATTTCAATACTAGCCAATTAGCCTGTCATAAAACGGGATTTTCAGGTCTCTCCTCCACGTCCTATTCCCTTTCTATCTCGGTCTTCTCTCCTGAGCCTCCGGTCTCTTGCTCCGTCTCTCTCTTTCTCCCCTTCTCCTACTGCCTCCCCCTCTCTCTCTCTCAGCTCTCCTCCATCTCCTGTCTCTCTCTCCATCTCTCTTTCTCTTCTCCCCCTCCTGCCTCTCACTCTCTCTTTCTCTTCTCCTCCTCCTCCTGCATGGGGAGCGCAGAGCCCAAATGGCTGTTTGTGCCGCTTGCTCCCACACAGCAGCCTGGCTGAGCGGCTGCCTGTGAGGTCCAGCTGCCCCCCTGCACCATTTCCCTTCACCCCAGCACTGATCCTGCAGCCTCCCAGTTGTCCTCCCCCTCATTCCCCTGCCTATCCCCGGCCAGGGTCTGTTCACGGCCAGGGGGCGGGGCCTGGAGCCGCTGTCACGTCACACATGACCGCCCTGCCCCCCTTCGCCTCCCGCCGTGGTGCTCAGCTGACTTCTGTGCCATTCAGCTGGGCTGCCGTGGGGGAGCAAATGGAGCAAGCAGCCATTTGGGCTCCCCCGCGGCGGCCCAGCTGAGCAGCGCAGAAGTGAGCCGAGTGCCGCAGAAGTGAGCCGAGTGCCTCAGCAGGAGGAGAGGGGGGCGGGGCAGTGACGTTCATGGCCAGGGGGCTGTCAAGTCACACGTCACCACCCCACCCCACTTCACCTCCCGCCGTGGTGCTCGGCTGACTTCTGCGCCGCTCAGCCGGGCCGCCGCGTGGGAGCAAGCAGCACAAGCGGCCGTTTGGACCCCGCGCTCCCCTTGCAGCATTACAGAGTCACAGACATTGGGCTACTATATATATATGATAATTATCTTGGCAGTTTTGATGCTCCGCTTATAAATTCAACCTAAGGGGGGTTATTTCAAAATAATGCCCAAGTGTATACCAGGGCGGAGAGCTTTGATTGGGTGGAAGTGCCAGATCACATGAGGGTCCCAGAACACTGACAAATGCATAGCTGGAAAACAATGAGGCTTACCTATGAGTTAGTATAGTTAAAATAGATATTTAGAGTAATAAGAATGGGTTTGGACTTTATGAAGTGTTTGTAGGGATGTACTAAGCCTACTTACAATACCAGTATTCCATATTTCAAATTAATATGATATATTTGCTCTGTAACTAGACACATGTTTGCTTAGACTCTAAATCCTTCACAGTATGTATAGTAAAATTATCACAAGAAGTGTTATCTCTTCCCCAGCTGCAGTGGTCAATTGCGGAAGAACTTTATACATGCTAGTTTAGGGGTGGTGAGGCCTGCATTCTTTCCCCCCTTTCTCATCCCCCCCCCCTTTTTCCCTACTACTGATGAGCCAGAAGCAAGTCTTTGGGAACATACACCATTTAAGATGAGTATTGTTGCCAGTATAACAGGAACAAGTATGAGATAAGGGTAAAGGGCAAGAATGCATAAACAATTCTGTTTACCTAAACTTACTGATCACGTAAACAGGTCCAAAGAACAAGTGGATCCAGAACAGAACCAGATGGATAACTAACAGCTAAGACCTACATCAGCACGTAATGAGTGTAATGAGTAACCCCTGGAAATTTCCAAACTGCCAAACAAGGCAGGGAAAACTGTATTTAAGGCTGCCTCAGAGCTGCTTGGTTCACTGATGGGTCTGCCCAGTACGTGGGGGGTGCCTGGAAGTAGCGAGCTGCTGCCCTACAACAGACCCGGAACAGACAGATGATTAAAGAAGGCACAGGAGGGTCCAGCCAGCTAGCAGAATTAGTGGCTATACACCTGGCATGCAAGCAGGCAATAGAGCTGGGGGACAAAACATGCCTCTTTTACACAGATTCCTGGGCAGTGGCCAATGGCCTTGCAGTTTGGTCAGGGCACTGGGCTCAGAATAATTGGCAAATTCATGGACACCCAGTCTGGGGTGCCCCTATTTGGCAGGAATTGTGGGACCTCTGCCACCATATACAGATACAGGTGTCACATATAGATGCCCACACATGAAAGCCTGAAGAGGATGTGAAACTGAATGCTGTTGTAGATGCTTTAGCAGCCATACGCTCAGTGACAACTGCTCCCGATCGAACTGAGCTGTCTCTCCTAGCTACATGGGCAGGGAAAGGCAGGGAAAACTGTATTTAAGGCTGCCTCAGAGCCTAGCAAATCGAACCTCATCGATGGGCTTTGGGTACCAGCGCCTTGGAAGCTGAGACAACCTCCCACTTCGTCCACAGCCTACCTGGGGTTCCAGGCTTGCAGGAAAGGACGTAAGATATGCCGCTTCTTTGTTATGTTGTTCTTCCAGTTATGGGGCACAGCTATTAGCTGTCAGAAAATAAACTACTTGTGTTTGACAGATACCTGTGTGGCGTATTTTGTACCTTGAGAGCCCAGTGTCGGACCTTCGACTTACTCTGGCCGGCTACACCAACAATAGCAGGTCTACAGACATCAGAAAAGCCATTGTGGTCTTTGCTGATTGCTTACTGACAGCTCTTGACGAGGGTACATACCCAAGCCCTGAACCTATCATAGTTTGAATGCTGGGGGAAAGGGAAAAAATTTTGCAAAGAAGAACATATTATTCCTATGCTGCTTGAACTCTGTGGGGGCAGGATTTCAAAGCATATATAAGGACTCATCAACTGTTTTGCCTAGGTTCACCCTAAAGGATATACAGAATCTGCTCACTATTGAAATTTCTATTACCTTTTGAAACCTTGACTAATCTATGTGTGTGTTTACTTGGTTTAACCTTGTAAATAACTCTCATTTATTTTTCTTGGTTAATAAACCTTTAGTTAGTTTGTTACAGGATTTGCTATACGCATTGTCTTTAGCTTGAGATCTGAGAACAACTGACCTGGGGTAAATGACAGGTCTTTTGGGACTGAGAATAACCTGAATATTATTTTTATGTTTGATGTAAAGCAACTAAGACAAACTCAAGCTTGCTTGTGTGGCAATGTAGATTGGAGTGAGTCCGTGGTAAGGCAGCTATCATGCTTTAAGAGTTCACATTTATTACTAGGTTGGTGGAATCTAATTCTAGAACATACGAACAATTTTGGGCTTAAGCCATCCTTCCTGATAATCTGTCCCAAGGTTAGTATTCCTGGCCATGAGCCTCTCCAGACAGCGCTGAGAAAACTGCTAGATATTCACCTCCAATAATGTTAACTACATTTCTAAATCCTAAATATACACTTGAGAAAAAATTATAAACCCTCAGTTTTTGAAATCTTTAAACTTTAGCTTAATTTATCACTTTAAAATTTAGCTTAATTTATTCTAATTAATTTTAAACTTTGTTGTTTTTAAAGTTTTTCCTGTTATAGACTAACTCGGCGACCCCTATGAAGCTTTGGAAATTATATTAATGAAGTCCATATTTTCTTTGTAACAGATTTCCCCCCCCCCCCATCTTATTTTTTCCATTGGATTGATACATTTTGTACTATTACCTAAGAAACACTTGGTACTATAAATCTTTTTGTGCTATATCTAGGGCCATGACCTCTTTATTTTTAAAATGGCAAGATTTTCTTGCGTCTCCCAGCCCACACTGTACTTTGCAAAAACTCATATAGCATACTCAGAACAAATAATCTGTATATATTCTTCATACATACTTTCCTCCTGCAAGGAAAATTTCAATAGATCTAGTTTAGTGTGTACACATTTTTGGTCCTTATTCTGAAGAAGTGCTGCACGCTTTTTCAGATTAGGAATTTATATCACATGACACCAAGCTATTTGAAACACCCACTAAATAAATGGGCATTTAAAACAGCTTTAGGATTTTGTCCTTCATGCTCTTGGAGTTTGAATATGCATCCAGAATACCCAGAATGTATCATTCAGTATCTGCTTCTCTCCAATCATATTGAGTGCTTTATAATTAGACCGGTCATGAATTTCCAGATTCCATCTGAGCTATTGTTTTGCCACAGGTAAATTGGTTTGTGGTTTGGGAGCCTCATGCTCCCATTCACCAATATGGGCCACAGTCCTCACCAGACTGTCCCTCTATGATGTACCATAGTTCCACTTTTGGCTGAGCTGCTATGGTGTATATTGGCAGTGCCATGACCACACTCACCAGAGATGTGATCCTGCTAGGCTAAATCAAATCTTTTTTGGATTTTTTTTCCTGAGAAAAAACTTTAATACTCTGACTTTGTTGCTATTTGCAATGAATGCATATCAACATTTCTTATGGGACCTAAGTTCCAATTTTCAAGCAACTTTCTCTCATTTCCTATAAGACATATTTTTCTGGAAGGTTCATTTTGATTTAAGGTGTCCTTACAGCTGGTTGTCTTTCTGCAATCAAGCTGAAACAAAGTACTGTATAATTCTCAGAGTTGCTAGGACTGTTCACAACTTACAATTTCTTTTTTAAAAGCTGCAAAATTAGACAATATAAAGAAGGATTTTGGTTTTGAAAAGAGAAAATTTGGAAGAGGAATGAACTTGAATCCATGACTTAATACTCAGTGTTCAAGAGATGTTCCTTTCATTCCAGTCAGACTCATGCTAGGAAAGCTAACTAGCTCACTTGGGTAAATAAGGAGATAAAAGAATGAATTCAAATGAAAAATAGGGTTTAGAAAGAACTATAAAACATCTACAGGGAATTATTTAGGGAAGGATGAATCATATAGAACTAGCATATGCCAAAAGAAAAGGAAAGGCACTTAAAGGAGAATGGCACAGGAGAACAAGCAATATAAATTACAAACATGACATTTTCTAGAAATATTGTAAAGGGGAAAGTAGAGTAAAAGAGATGACTAGGAGAAATAAACAGAAATGTAGAACAACTTATTTTACATACCCCAATGTTAATGGCATTGCATCAGAGTAAGATGATTCAAGTATATTAGTAGGGAACATGGGACATGATCAAAAGCCCAGAGAAAAATAATTGGAAAGATTCCCTTTGGATTCAAGGGGCATTAACTCAGCCCACAATGAGTTTGCAAAGATCTATTTAATTTACCCAAGCAATGGCTGATGATAATCAGCAACAGCTGATGATCTGAAGCTATTGTGCTAGAAAATATATTTAGAACACATAACAGAATTAGTAAAATAGATATTGGGACAAACTGTAGAGTAAAGTTATCCTCCCAACATTTACAGTATAGCAGGGGAGGAAAAAGTCCATTTTCAATCAGCACATATTTGACAATTCAAAAAATTGCAAAACAAAATAAAAAAGGGGGTTGGGTCAATTAAAATATTTTCCCCCCATTGTTTTACCATGTTTCAGCTTGATTTCAACTTATTTCTTTAGTATAATTAACTTAAATTTCAAGATGAAGGGCATGTCACCTACACTTCAAGCTCACTGATCAAGCTGTGTGATTCTGATCAAGTTAGTGATCTAAAAATATAGCTTCAGTAGTGTTCATGGAGGGAGGAGCTAGCCACCCAAAGAAGCAACTAGGCAAGAGGAGCTGGCCCCTCTTATCACTCACATACACTTTATTTTTAGTGCATATGCTGAATCAGAGCTAAAGCCAGAGCTAGTTTGTTTCCTTGTGTTGGAAATCACACCCAGTGTTCCCTTTAAGCTGAGCACTTCGGCAGCCATCCAGGAGAGAATGAAATGCCACCTAGCTGATTAGTAGAGCACCCACAGCTGGCAGTATTTGTTTGTATGGGTGGTGTACATTGTTACAACTGTAGAAATAGAGCTAGCAGAATCTTGTTTGGAGAATAAGGCAATATGCTGAGTTTATCGTGATAGCAGAATTCATTTACTGTCGCTAGCTACTAAAATTACTCACCACACATACACACATACAGTTCTACATAAGTGATATTATTACTAGCCTCCATTGTTCATGCTAGTCCACTAGCTAGCTGGTCTAGACATGAAGAGGTGGTCATGTAGATGCACACCAATGTTCCTGGAAGTTGACTATAGAACCAGAAGATCCAATTCTAAAGTTTTGAACCCATCTTTTTATATGTTTTAGTCCATAGATCTTGTCCTGTCCCACTGCCCCAGGGTACTGTATAACCACAAGTCATCTGTTAAAAGCAGATGTGACTTTGATCTTTTTTCTTGATAGGGCTTTTGTCACTCTCTTTCTTGAGGTGAGGAGGCATTTCTTTTGCAGGGCTCACTCCCATTACTCTTCAGCCATCAAGATGGTGCTGGCAGCTGGTCCACAGACAGGCGTGCTTCAGAGATTGATCCCTTTACACACATACCCGCATTCACACCTTTAAATGAGATTATGTAGACACGCACCTAACTTTAAACAGAGTTAAGGCAGTACAAAGTTTAAAACAGGGTTTCAGTTACAATATATAAAATGGTTACAAAAAAGTTGCAACAGCAGATTCTTCAAATGCAATTCTTAACAGATTACTAGCAAATTAATCCAAATCCCATTCATAAAAATCAGGCTGCGATTCATGAGGCTACATAATGTCATATTGGTAGATATAATTCATAAAAATGGCAATTTCATTCTTCACCTCTCTAACATCTGCACATGCCTCACAGAACTTTAAAAAAATTATTCCACACACAAATGGAAAAAATGGAGGGAACATTGCTCAAATGCGCAACTCAACGTGCAAATGTAACCCCAAAGTCATTTAGAACTTGAAAACAGGACATTGTCCTTTAGAAAAATCTCAAAAATCAATGTTTTGATCATTTCAAAACTATCCATTAAAAAAAAAACATTCACGTCCAATTTGCGGAGACCAAAATGTTTTGGTTTTGACACATTGGCATTTCTGACAAATAGGGTTAGCTGAAAAAAAGTCCCAATCAGTATTACTATAAAGCAGGTAAATTTAAAAAAAATAAAAGGATGGTGGTATTCTAGTTTCCTAGGTTCCTGGGTATACTTTCTAACAGATAGCAAGGGCATTAATTAGGTGGATTTAAGCTTCTCTCCATCATTAAATTTCTATGTTCACATTTCCCCTTATATTATCATCTACATCAAAAGGAAGGATTTCTTATTGGATATATGGAAAATGAGATACAAATGATTGGGTAGTTTTTTAAATTCTCTGTTGCAGAATTATTTCTAAGAATAATACCTACCTTTTGAAAAACAGCTTGGTGTCCGTTTCCCCTGATATTTCTGTTTGATTTTAATGGGTTCAATATTTAGAATAAGATACCCATTATGGCAAATTGGTTTGAGAAACATAAGTACATTAATGCCTAATTGATTCTAATCATAAACTGGATTCAGCAGTCACTCTAGCCATTCCCCGAAGAAGAGACAGTGTAGACTTTGCTGTATTAAAGGGACATTATCAAAATATTCAGGCAAATATTTGACCTTCATTAGAATACTCATAAAAATGTCACAGAGGATGCCCTTCCAATACTAAAAGCCTGTTTAAACAAAGAAACAGAATCCCCCCTTTCACTGACAAAATATCTTAAGACAAAAATAACTACCTTTTCATGTGATCATTTGACAAAAGTGTCTGTGCTTCCCCTGCTGTTCTGCAGCAGCAGATAATTAACAAGGAACATTTTCTGAGCTGAAAACTTCCTTGATAATAGGCTCTTACCCAGCCCCAAGATACCTCCATTGCAGTGTAACAGGTTCTGTGAATTTGCTGGTCTCTACAAATGCAGAGACTGCTGTGCATCTTTGTGGAAGAGGAATAGTAAGAAATAGAGAAGTCTTTTGCCTCAGAAGTATCTGGGTGAAGCTAATGTTGGACTTTCCATACTAGACATAAAATATCCCTTCCTCCAAAATGATGACTGGTAGCCTGATATGAGGAACAGATTCTTCCCCAATGGAAGTCATTGTCATTCATGCCTTTCAGCTAGGGAAGACATATTTTAAACTGGAGAAGGGGGAGGGAAGAATAAGCAACTCCAGATTGATGTCTGTGACGGCTCATTTAGGAAGAAGAGTTAGGGCACCTCAGCTCAGGAAGCTACTTCTCCCCAGCAAACCAAAACCAGGTATCAGTAAAGGAATGACGGAGAAATCCTGTTGCAACACCCAAAAGAGATGAAAGGCAGAGGAGGTAGCAGGAAGTACTGAACCAACATCTGACTGACATCCATTTAGCAAGTGAGAATTGTGGCAGGGTCAGGTAAGGGAGCTGCTGCAGAGAAGGAAAAAGGCAGCCCAAAAGAGTAAAAAAAAACCCTGCATGTAGAAGCAGAGAACTGCAGGCCAATTAGATGCAGCTGGGAGGGAGCTGGCTCAGGCAGATTGGGGCCAGCTGACTTCTCTGCTGGCTGACTAAGGGCCTTTAAAAGCCTCAGCAGTTGGCTGGTGGGGATGTGTGTGAGAGGATGAAGGGAGGTGGTGGAGAGACAGAGAGGAAGATGTTTGTGAGAACAATCTAGAACAGCGTTAGGTGGAGGCAACCAGGGAAGGAGTCTGAGGAGGTGTGGCTGGGCTCCCTACCCCAGAGACCTGCAAAACCCAAACTCTGGGGTTAGGAGTGAGAGGCCTGCTCAGTGGTGGCTTGGGTAAGAGCGGCCCTTGCCACAGGATAAAGAAACCTCTCACACAAATGCACAATGAATTGATTCTGTTTTGAAAATGGGGTATGAGGTGGGGAGGGAAAGACATCTTCCTCATTGGGGAAAAATGGTCCCCTCTTTGTATATCAGCATGAGCTTGAGTATAATTTAAAAATAGTAGAACCAATTAGCTTGAAGTGTGCCATCCTTTTAATGAGCAGCATTTAGTTTTATACATTTCCAAACATTTTGTTAAAATTCTGAACATCTGAAAATAAGCACAGGCACACTTGCTACAGGAAAGTCTATTGTGTTTTAGCTATAGAACCCTTAAGTGGGCAACGTAATGATCACCCAAGATGCATGCAGGCAAGCTACTGAATGCCTAGCTCACTGAACCACTGCAGATCAGGGTTTATAAATAATACTTATGCACAGCCCACTTAAGGGTTCTATAGCTAAAGAAGACAGATTCAGAGCATAATGAATTCTGCTTCCTCTTCTTCTAGTGTGTCAACTTCATAACAAATTGATCTTTACTCTGTATATTATTATTTATTGTTTGCATTACCATAGCATATAGGAGCCCAGACACAGACAAGGACCCTGCTGTGTGAAGTGCTGCACAAACAAAATTGAAAAAACTGTCCCAACCCAGACAACATTCAATCTAAAAGAGTCCCTGCTCCCAAAGAACAGAAGGTACAGAAATATTGTTATTAGGGCTGTCAACTGACCTGCATTAACACCTGCGATTAACACAGGACAGGATGAACGTGTTAATCCTTTCAATGCGTTAGTCACAGGCATTAATGCTACACTGCCCCTTTGAAGTGTTGCTCCAGCACTTCAAAGGGGCAGCGCAAGCAGAGCTGGGGATCAGCTGGAGTGCCCGGCTGATCCCCCAACTCTGCATTGCAAAGCCCCTTTGAAGTGCTGCTCCTAATGCGCTGCCCCTTTAAAGTGCCAAAATGGCACTTCAAAGGGGCAGCACAAGTGGAGCCAGGGATCAGCTGGAGTCCCCAGACGATCCCCAGCTCCGCTCTTGCAAAGTGCTGCTGAAGTGATACTTCAAAGAGGCTTTGCAAGCGGAGCTGGGAATTAGCTAGGCACTCCACGCTCCTAATGCATTGCCCCTTTGAAGCTTCACTGCAGCACTTCAATGGGGCAGCACTGCACAGAGCTGGGGGCAGGTGGGGACTCCAGCTGGGGTCAGCTGATCCTGGGCTCTTGCAGAGCTGCTCCTTTGAAATGCCACTGCCGGCATTTCAAAGGGGTAGCTGCACTGAGCCTGGGGTCAGCTGAGGACTCCAGCTAATCCTGGGCTTCCACAGCACTGCTCCTTTGAAACGCCGCCGCAGTGTTTCAAAGGGGCAGTGCATGCCATTAATCGCGATTAATTTTTTAAATCTCTTGACAGCCCTGCTTTGAACCTAAATGAATATCTCTTGCTTTACCTGAGCTGAGAATCTAAACCAAAGTTTATTAATGAAGATGACTTGAAACAATAGTGTTAAATCTCCAACTATACAATTAATTACACTAAAGCTGAAGTTCTTAATTTAAATGGGTAAAACCCCAAAACATATAATTAGAATATTTGTTACCTTGATATGAAATAGCTGCAAATATTCTTTTTAAATACTTCCAAAACACAGATTATGAAAAGGGGATTTAAAACAAAGAGGATCAAAACAGATGGAAAATCCTCCCATTTGCTCTCATGGGTTGAAGGGAAAAAATCCAAATGAACATACTGCCAAGAAATGTATTTTTAGTTTCATGCCTACACTTACAAATCTCAAAGTTTAAAACTGAGCAGATTGACAAACACATGGAAAAGTGTGTCTGGCAAGATTCCAGCCCTAGCATTTAATCAAAACCATTACAACTTTTGCAGGAGAGGACAGGTTTGTCATCAAATTAATGTTTGTCGGTATGCCACAAAAAGCAGGTGACATTAGATGGGTTTATATAGAACATAAAAAATGTCAGGAGATTACACCAGATTAAAATATAGTTATGTGTCCTTTATATCCTAACCTAGCCTAAACCAGAGAATTATGCAAGAAATAATATCTAGATTTGCAAAAATTTGTGGGGGCACAAAAACTCTTCAAGGTTTGGCTGTGAGCAGGGGAGACTTGGATATCCATACCTAAATGGATCTCTTTCATCTCAATTTTTGGTTGCACAGAGGCCCATTGCACCACTCTAGGAATAGAAGGAAGCTTCACCGAGGATGGAAATGGTCCCTTAAGAATAGCCTTTGCAAAGGGGGCCTCACTGCCCAGTGTAAACCTAGTATAAAGATTATACAATGGCCCTGCTCCCAGCACTCAGGATATGGTAACATGAGGGGGAGAGGGGCCAGCAAAAGGCAGAGATGTCCTTAGCATTTACGGTACCCTACATAGCACTATTAAACTGGTCCCTCTCTTCCCAGTGATAGCCTGGAGGGATGATGATGATTTTTTTAGATATTTGATTTTATAGCTTTCAGCAATGCACTAATATAATATTTAAAGGGGAGTAACACAGTACATTTAGAAACTGACAGTATATATCTGGGGTTGGCAAATGCCTGTTAAATGGCTTCATTACCACTTGAATGGCTCTTTTGCAGGTTTAATAGTCTGCTAATAGGCCTGGCAGGCTTTTTCATTTTTACCTTAACTAGATCCTATCTGGAAGAAGCAGAGACACAGAATAAAAATAGGAAGAGGCAGGTGGGTGAACACTAAAACCAAGTGGTGCCCCAAATTTTCAGGTGTCCTATGCAGCTGCATATTCTGTGTATGGTTAAGGGTGGCCCTGGCAAAAAGGGATTGTGGGAGAGATCCTGGGCCATTCTATGCTACAGCTATGGAGAGTTATGAGAAGCACAGAATAGATGCTCTAGGTTATACCAGATGCCAGAATGCGAAAAGGGAACAAGTGGCTTAATTTTAATGTACCTCTTCCACTGTTGCAGAAATTGCATTTTCTGGCATATCTTTGGGGGAACTTATTGAATTAAGATTCATTATCTTTTGGGTCCAGTGTATTAGATGCAAAGTTTATATAATACTATGGGTCGGGATTGCATGTACCCATCTAGGAGAGAGATGTGAGGTAAGACCTGGGACTTCAAAGGATTATACTGAAAATGTGCCAGCCAAGAACAGCCTTTTGTGACAATGAGCGTGAAGTAGATTTCCTGTAAAATACTAGCTTCCCCTCTTCAGTTATGCAAACCCGAGGCTTTTGAAGTTACGCCTTGAGGAGAAAGTGATTGTGTTCTGATTACTTATTCTCAGGGACAGTAGATCAAAGGCCTGAGCTAAATACAGAAACAGCTGAACGGTCCACCTTGTTGTTATGGATCTGAATCTGAGACAATTATGAACCTGTAAACATGGAGAAAACCTAGTTTTGAGTTTTGAGTAACTGACACCCTATACTGAGGGTGGAGATCAGGAGACTTCTGGTAATCTTTTTTTCACGTGCAAGCAGGTTTGTCTCTTATGTTTAATGTTTTCTCTCTATGCTTTCCACTTAAGAATAAAGTGCTGTCTAGTTACTTGTCACGGTCACCAATTATGCAGTTCCTAGCCCTTGAAATGGGAGAAGAGGGCAGGGTGGCCTTTAGGAGAGAAACATAGGTCTCGGCTCAAGAAAAGTGAAGGCAGTAAACCACAAGCCTAGAAGTGGGTGCCCTTGAAGGGGGAATATTGGAGCAATTGCTCTGACTTATGCTGCCTCACTCAATTCTTAATACAGGAATGGCAGAACAAGAAAACAGAGTTGGTTTTCCAGAAACAGAGGGTGATTATCCAATGGTTGCACAGCTCTACATGTGAATACGACTGACTTACTTCCTTCCATGGACAGAAATGAAGCTGTGTTAATCTGGAATTGTGGCTATGCCTTTAGATTTAATCTAATGAAATACCTAGAAGAATTAACATCTAATGATTTCAAATACATTGCAGTTACCAAACACTAAATAGCATGCAAAAACAATGTGGAGTCCTGTGGCACCTTAAAACTAACATTTATTTAGGCATGAGCATTCCTGGGTAAATAAATCACTTCATCAGGTGCTTTGAAGAAGTATTTTTTACACCAGGAAGTTTATCTGTTAGTTGTTAAGGTGCCACAGGACTCTTCATAGTTTTTTCAGATAGAGATGAACACAGCTACTCCTCTGAGACAAAATGGTATGACACAGAATAAAAAGTAATATTCAGAGATCATGTTTTACAGCTACTGTTTCAAGCAGCTCTATTTTCTCCCTAAACCCCATATAATTCAAGGAGCGAGACATAACCTGTTTTCAGCTTTTTCTCCTATTGTCATTCCTCTGCTCCTGGTGAAGGAATAGGCTTTCACTAAGTCAACTGCATAACTTCACAGAATGGTAAATTACTTTAACTATTGTAATATCTGTGAAAAGACAAATCTGTGATAACCCCATCTTGTTTTATTTCTACATAAAATACAATTTACAGGATAGATTAAAGAATTCCATTCATTTAGTCTAAAGAAATGACATTTAAGAAGGAACATGATAACTATATAAATACTTAACGACCAATAATGTAAGAGAAGAAGAATTAGTCACATTGGACATTAGTCATTAAACAAGGAGTATTGGGCTGAGTTACAAGAATAAATGTAGCTTGGTTAATAGGGGAAGAAACCTTTCTGACAGGAAGGACAATCATAGTAGAATGGTTGCTCAAACTTCAGATGCATTAAAGGCAAGATTAAAACCTGGATATAAAGTGTAGTGGGCTGCAGGGGGCTGGAAAAGGTGACCACAGATATCCGTTCAAACACAATCACTGCATAGTGCTGTGAGAAAAACAGCAGAGCTAGTGATATATCAAGAGGCAGAGTGTGGCAGAAAAAACACAACCTTTTCCAATGGAAGAGGGAAAAAAGAAGTGACATAGAATTCAACAGCATACTCTTTGAACAGTTATTTCTATTTAAATTCATACTCTGGACCTGTCAGCTTGATATCAGAATACCTTAAATTAAAGGTATTGATTGGCTTCTATCGGGAGAGGGGATGTTACATCTACTCCTTTTGTGGGCAGATAGTAGCACTGAGCACAAAACAAAATAAAAACCCCAGATAGCCAGAAACTAAAAAGAATCATACTGGGTCAGCTAGTTGTGCTTTAAAAAAAAAATGGGGAAAACTGTATATAAGCAATGAATTTTGTAATAATCAGACACATCACACCAGTTAATAATTAGCAGAAAGGCAACAGACCCCCAGTTGGGAGTTCTAATTTAGGCCTTACTAGACCTTTTTTTCAGGTGTCTGCTTGCAGTAGGGGCTGCATAGCTAGTAGCAATCCTCAATGAGGCTACGTCTACACTGCAGCCTTTAGCGGGCAGAGAGTATGCTAATGAAACACTCATTAGCATTTGTTGCACTGTCATTTGCATATTCTCTGCCAATGCTTTTTGCACAAGATCCTTCTACCTCCTTTTTTGAGGCATAAGGATCTTGTGCAAAAGGGTTTTTTGTGCAAAACAGACCCTTCTGCACTGCTTGGTTTTGTGCAAAAACCTCTTGCACAAAAAGCATTGGCAGAGACTATGCAAATGACAGCACAACAAATGCTAATGAGTGCTTCATTAGCATACTCTTTGCCCACAAAACGCTGTAGTGTAGATGTAGCCTGAGTAACCCAGATGTACACAAACGACTCCCTGGTGATGATGGGCAACTGTCCTAAGTCAACCTTCCCCAACTCACAACTTCTTTTCCAAGGTATTTTGGGGCCACAAGCTACTTCTGGGGGGCTTTGGCATGCCTGCACACCTGCAGAAACCCCCTTATCCCTGAATTCCTGTGTTTCCCTCCAGAACACAGCAGGGAAGCTCTATGGGCAATTATGGGCAAAGTTTTTGCCAGGTGGGGTTGTCCCTCCAAACAGAGGTTAGAATGGGGGTGACATTCAGGGCTACTTGACCCTGCCTTCCTCCCATTTCTGCAGGCTCAGAGCTGCCTAGCTGAAGGAGGTTGCATCTGAATGCTGCCTCCTGGGTTCTAGTGTTAGTTGAGATCCCTTTTATGTGTGATGGGAATCTTGTGGTTTTTGGCAGGAAACTGAGTGCCCACAGTGGGGCTGGTAAGAAAGAGTGGGAGAAATGAGGGAAGATGGGGAGGAGGAGATGGGGGAGGGAGAAGTAGTGGGGAAAGAATTGGAATGGAATAGGGCAGGGGAGGGGAATGTGGGAATGAAGGTAGGGGATGGAGAATAAAATGGGATGGAAAATAGGAGACTGGCATACATCATCCATTTGGCAGTAGCTGAGGCTCTTCTATTAAGCAGGCTTATCAAACCCCCACCCTCACAAGCTCCTCCTCCCCCCAGACACCTCAACCTCTCTGATGAGCCTTCAGCACCCAGACTGCCCCACAATTAAACCTCTTACCCCACACCTGAATCCCCCCACACTAAGGCCCTCCACACCTGGATCCTGATGGGCTGAGCCAGCCTGCCCACCTATGCTGGGTGCCCCTGGTACAGAGGGGCAGGACCCATAGGTGTTTCTGAATTGGGCCCAGACCTTGCATTTTGTCAGGGTCAGGTGCAGCTCCAATGCAGAGTCCCAGTACTGGGGCCAGTGGGGGTTTCAGGGTGATTAGCCAGTGCCCTGTGCTCCCCACTGCCAAACTGGAGCCACATGTATTCATTGACAAATAAAATTTGCAGAATTTTATGTTTTTTGGTGCACAGTTCCCTCAGAAGTAAAGAACAAGAGGGGATTTTTCAACAGATGGTGACAGAGTGGCTATAGAACGGTGTGCTTTGACTTTTTTCTGAGTTTCAGCAGTGGTCCACAGAGTGGTGCTTCCCTAGAATAAATTGGACATTAGGAAAAAGTTCCTAACTGTCAAGGTGGTTAAACACTGGAATAAATTGCCTAGGGAGGTTGTGGAATCTCCATCTCGGGAGATATTTAAGAGTAGGTTAGATAAATGTCTATCAGGGATGTTCTAGACAGTACTGGGTCCTATCATGAGGTCAGGGGACTGGACTCTATGATCTCTTGAGGTCCCTTCCAGTCCTAGTATTCCATGATTCTATGATTCTATGAAATTAGAACAGTCAGTAGGATCATTCTGGTTTTGGCTATCCTCACTATACAATTATACACCCTTTAATTGTAAGAGAGTTTTCTCATCTAAAAATCACTTTCCAAACTAGTATGTCCTGCATCTGGCAATGAGGACTTATACTTCTTATAGATAGCTGGCTGCTGCCATAAGGAAGCCAATGTGTTGGCTAGCAATTCTTCCACAATACAGCTTCTAGTCAGCCACTGTGGTTCACAAAGATCTATTCTTAAGTAACAACTTGAATGGCCTACATAACATCATTTTCAAGATGATCAGAGCTATGGCTGTGGAGACATAAGGGGTCAACAAAGGAAAAGAAGGAGTTGTTTAGGTTCAGATTAAGTTGGTGGGTAGAAAAGACGAGTAAAATATATTCAATGAGTGAATATGAGACAGACTAAAAGGGAATGACACTGTATATATATCAAAAGTAGCGTAGGCTCATGGTGTAAAGATACAGGATTGGGCCCTGAGTAATTTCTGAAAATCGTATTGAAATACGATTTTTGGTACCCTATATTGAGTGATTCTACCTCACGTCTTACACAATAAGTTCAAAGTAATATTGAAGGAAGGAACTGCATGACTTAGAATGGAAGCAACAAAGCTCCTATAGTTAATATTGTGAAATATTTTTCATGAGTCACTATCCCATTTTCCATGAAGAGAAAGGATAACTCAGTGTTAAAGAGACCAGGATTTGAGAAACCTGTCCTTGAACAGGTCATTTAGTCTCCCAGTGTTTTAGTTCTCCATCTGTAAAGTGGGGATAATAGTACTTGTCTAACTCCCATTAATATTGCTAGGGTAAACACAATAAAGATTGTCAGGCATTTAGATACTTTGGTAATGGGGAGTCATAAAAGTACCTTAAATACAAAAAGCCATTTTCAGACAATTAAAACTTTGCCTTTCAAGCTGAAACTTTCACTTTGGCATGCAAATAGTGCTCCCTGAAGAGCAGTGCATGATGTTGTTCCATACAAAGTCAGTTTTGATTTCTCTCAATTACAGTATAAGCAGATAAGACCTGGGCCCTGAGCATATTCTGTTGGCTACAGCCTTCAAGCACACAAAGGAACAGTATATAAAATTGAATAATAATATTTTCTACCTTCTAGCCTTTCCAAATAGCAACTACTAATTAAATCAGTCTCTCAAGGATCAGTCAAAAGCAGCAGAGAATCCAAAATGGGGATTGTAAATAAATGTAATTGAGGTGAAAAGGTCCAAATTAGCAGCTTGGGAGGCCGATATGTTGTATTTATCTTACATATCAGGAACATCAGGAAGCTTCTTCAGAGCGCCCTTGGACTGTTCCTTCAGAAAAATTGCCAGATAGTGTCAATTGTGTCAGTGTATTTTGTGGTGAACAGCATAGTAGAAACGAAATATATCCTCCAGATCATTCCATTCATGGTTCTAACCTTTGCAGGGGTGATAATTTTGGTTACTAATTACCTGCACTAGATCTGAAGAGCGAACAAGTAATAACAACATTAGATTACATCATTCATACATTGTGCCATCTGCTCTTCCATCCATTTAATAGTGTAGACGCATATGAGACTGTAGGGTAAACTGAGGCAGTCCATGGTATTTTGCTAAGTACCCCTATTCAATCCTAAATTTAAGACAGACCTGGGAACACACAGCACAGGCCGTTAACATGACCCTGGTCGCCTTGGCAACCACATTCCAAGAGGACCTCACTCCGATAAGACACTGGCTGGTACCAAAACAAACTCTGTTAAGGTTAACGAGTGTGATTTGTGCTCACTGCCTTCCTTTAATCCTAGAAAATGGGCCTGGAACCAAAGGACCACGCCAACACGAGGCAGTATCCTCCTGCAGTAGACGCATCATACTCCAATAGACAAAGTTGCTATTGAAATGTCTGTCTTGTTTATGTTGACTTATTTAGCTTGTTAGGAATAACTACCTGTATTATTGATAAGATGTTTAATTGGCGATGAGCGGAGATGTTATGTAATCTTTCATAGGTTATTGGCTTATGTGCTCATTTTGTCTTGCGGCTAGAACCTATCAAATTGCTTCTCCTCCTATTTAATCTGCCACCTATTTAATCTATTGTAATGTTTTGTTTAACCAGGGTTCACCAGGTTAACCCCTGGTTGTCACTCCACCAGCACTGAGTGTGTAATAAATCCTCTGACTTGTTTTCACCTGCATCCAGAGTGTCCAGAATTATTCCCTACAAGACTGTGATTTTTCACAAAGTAGCTTTGTTTCTTTAGGGCTGAAAGTAGAAAATGTAAACTAGTAAAGTGAACATGATGGAGTTATCCCCTCCCCCCAAAAAATCCATTTAAATGAACTATATCTATCAGTCACCACCACGTTATAAACATGTTACTGAGCAGCTCTCAGCACATCCTTCAGATGACTGTACTCAGTTTCATATTTGGATTGAGACCAGAGATTAGGTACATTTCATCAGAGTTTCTGCTTTCTCTGGGAATGTTTCACATCACTTTCGCTTGGGTGCCTTTGTGCTGCTACGACTGAAATCCCTTCTCATTGATTTGAGAGAGAATTTTAAACACACTGTACCTCTTTTACCCCAACCTGCCTGGTTTCATCTCTTAGCCATTGCGCACAGTCTCCTTCATTTCTAGTTGAGGTGATTATATACCCCTTTCCTTCCATTACACTATCCCACCACCTCACATATTTAATTTGTTTATCTGCAATACCCTAATGAGGTAGGAAGGTGCTATTATTTACATTTTACAGATATGGAATCAAAACTCAGAGAGACTGAATGACTTGTCCAGTCACAGTCATGCAGGACATCCGTGGTGTAATGGAGAATTCAAGACTGGTCTCTCTCTGGAGAAAGCAGCAGACAAAAGTGGGAGTAACTGAAACCCATCCTTACCCATATGTGGAATATGTTGCATAGGGCACCTGAAAATTTGGGGCACCTCTGGCTCTTAATGTCTACCCACCCACTTCTTCTTATCCATGTTCTGTGGCTATACTTCCTCCAGAAAGGATCTAGTTAACTTACAAATGAAAAAGCCTGCCAGAACTCCTTCTGAACTTATAAAAGAGCCATTCAGTTGGTAACAATGCCATTTAACAGGCATTTGTCAATTCCAGGCATATACTGTCCGTTTCTGAATGTATTGTGTTAATCTATAGCATCTTAGTTTAAAATTTGTTTTAAAATTATTTCATTACTATGTTGATTAAGATTATAAAATCACATCTCTAAAAAGTCCCTCCTATCTACCATCAGGCATAGGGGCACCAGTTTAATAGTACTGTGAAGGCTGCATAAATCCTAAGGCTGGCCCTGACTGAAAGCGTGATTTTTTTTTAATTTTGATATTCTTGTTTGTAATAATAGACCTAGAAGCTGGCCCTGAAGCTGCCAGTTTAATTCCTAAGATCTAACATTTTGCAATATATTTATCCCTTTTATATCATGTATACCCTTTGTAAGCAGTAGAATTGGGAAAATAAGACTATTCAAAAATGTTTTGTGTTGATATTTTTCTCTAGCTCACCCAAACAACAAATCTACTGAAGCTTTATTTAAACACCTTTAACAACTAAATGAAATATTTGAAGAAACCACACTTTCATGCATTGATTTTACTTACTGTAAGCAGAAGGAAAATATAGCTGTGGTATTGTGTTTTGAAAAACTCTACACTGTTCTCACTCCATAGAACACCAAAAGACAGGAAAATTGCGAAGTCTCATCGGTTGCAAACCTCTTGACAACAGCATGGATAGTCTATCGTGGTAAATGCTTGTAAATGCCCTTGTTTTAAGCCTATGTAGTTTATTCAGTGAGAATTATAGTATGCTATGTGATGCTTGTTATTTTGCAGGAATTGAAAGCTATAAATGCTAAAGATAAGAATGTAAGATTGCATAGAGTTCTGTATGACTGTGCACTTCACGGTAATGGACATGGATTAAGTTCTACTTTATAAATCACTTAAAACACTTTCTTCACTAGAAATGACTATGTCAAAATGGTACCCTCTTAAAACTCATCTGTCCCTTCTATATATTCACAGTTCTATCCACTTATATGGGTAACGAAACAAATCCTTAATTCCTGTTGGCTCTGCTTAGCCGAAAGAAGCTATGGGAGAATGAGCCATATGCATTAACAACAATCTTCTTTCTTAAATTTTCAAGTCAATTACAATAATTCAAGTCTGCCTCATCATCACTGAAAATAGATTTTGAAGACAATATGATTGTAACTGAGTATTTAAGTAAGCATGAACAAATTCTCTATGGTAGAAGTAGCATAACTTCTAAATTCCAGAATGAGACTGTAGGACTCGCAGTTAGAAGGAAAAGCATTTTAGCTTTAAACAAAGCACATTTTATCTGCAGTCATTAAGAATAAATAAACATGAACTGTCAGCAGGCCAAGATAAGCAGAACAAAGCAACCTTGAGTTAGAAAGAGGAAGCATTTGCTTTATTCATCCTCTCACATCTACAACATCAGACTCAGGCAATGTTTCTCAAAGTGGTTGGGGAAACCTCTTTGAGACACCTGCTAACTGGCTGTGCTGGTTTGTTTATTTTAACAGGTGTCTCGAAGTGGTTTCCCCTACCACTTTGAGAAACACTGGCCTAAGGTTTACAGCTCCCTCTGAGCCCCTAAATCAGTGGTCACTCTGGAGCCTTTGACAGGTATCCTGACAAGTTTGGAGGCTGTCAAGTGCGGGCACTTCATCTTCCCCTATCAGCACTACTCTGCTGCTCCTGCCCTATGCCTTGGAGCTGCCCCTCACCCTCGGGAGCCTCTTGCTTGCTGTGCAGGGCACAGGAAAAAAAGGAGGGGGTACTGATGTCAGGTTGACCCTCCACCCCCCTGAACTCCTTCTCCACAGAGCACGGAGCAGGGATGGAGAGATTTTGCTGGCTGCTTTTGGGCATAGAGGTAAGCCTGCCTTAGTCCCCTGCACCACCACCCAGAAGCCACCCGTGGTAAGCGGTACCCAGCTGGAGCCCACATCCAAACCCCTGGCCCCAGTCCTGAACCTCTCTTGCACCCCAAGCCCCAGCCTTAGTCCCCCTGAACCCAAACTCCTTCCCAGAGCCTGCACTCTGAATCCCCCTGCTGCTCAACTACCTCTGCTCAGAACCCCTCCCATACTCCACATCCATTAGCCCAAGATCAGAGTCCCTATTCCCCTCCCTCACACTCCAACCCTCTGCCCCCAGCCTGATAAAATTGAGGGAGGGAGAGAGGATGGAGTGAGCAAGGGCGGGGACTTGGAGAAGGAGGTGGGAAGGAGGTGGGGCAAGGGTGTTTGGGTTTGAGGTAGATCCTGGATTGCACTTAAATTAAAAAGTGATCTCATGCTTAAAAAGGTTGGAGACCCTAAGTTATTTTCCACCATATACTTGGACTTAATTGAGTTCACCTGTAAGCACGATTCATTAGTAATAACAGTGAATATTAATGTAGGGTTTTATCACCCGTGCCTAGGATGACTGACTAGATGAGCCCGATATTTCAAAACACTGTCACACCCGCAAGGCATTTTTACATGTTCACTTTGCAAAGTAGAACTGCATTTTAAAATGATCATCTAGCAGAAGCATATACAGCATATTTTAAGCAATTTATGAACAATCACCATTCCCCAAAGATGAACAACTTTGAATTTAGTAGGTCTTTTGTTGTTGAAATTAAAGTTGCACTCAAATCAAATCCCTGAACAGAAACACCATTGATATATATGAAAGGGAGTGAGTTCAAAATCCTAATTTTTTAACAGATCAATGTTTTGTAATAGCCTCCACATTTTTACAATGGGGCTAAACCAAACTTCTGAATTTTGTAGTTAGGCACTTCAAAAATTAAATTGGAATGATGATTTTACTTACTTTTTTTTCAATATTTCCCACATTGTCTTTCTGAGTCTGGAAAATCACCCTCCACACCAGTGATTTTCAAACTTCTGGTTATGACTCAGTACTGGGTCATGGAATGTAAGGCACTGCTGTCTTGCTCATCACCCAGGGACCCTGGCGACTGGCTAAACCTGGGTCACAACCCACGTTTTAAATACAGAGGCTACTCTCTACATGTTCTTATACTGTGCTGCATTCTAGAAGCATCCAGCATCAAGACTGGCTCCTAGGTAGGGGACATGGGTCTCCGGGCAATGCCCCTGCCCTGAGTATTCACTCTGAACTCCCATTGACTGGGCAGTGCCTGCAGATGAGAGCTGTGTGGAGCTACTTGCATGCCTCCACCTAGGAGCTGGACTTGCTGCCGGTCACTTCTGGGGTGCAGTGCAGTCCATTCTGCTGACTGTGAGCTGTCAGAGGAAAGCCCACACACCAGCCCCATTTCCTATCCTCTGCCTCAGCCCTGACCCCCTAAATCCCTCCTCCACAGGCCTGTCCCAGAGCCTGTGCCCTCAGCCCAAAGCCCTGACCAGCTCCCACATTCCAACCCTCTGTTCCAGGTCAGAGCCTGCACTGACACCCAGAATCCCCCATTCCTCAGTTTTCACCCCACTCCACAACCCTCTGCCCCAGCCCTGAGATCCCTCCAACATGCCAAATCCTTCACCCCCAGGACCACTGGGTCATGGGCATCAATAATTTTCTTTGACTGGGTTGCCAGAAAAAAAAATTTCTGCTCTCCATAACCCCCTCCCCACACATCATCCCACTTCTCCATTCTCTCCCTTATTAATCTAAAAAGTAAGTATCTGGTACTAAAATAGTTATTTGCAGATACTCTAACATCCCAGTATCATATCTGTAACTATAACATCTGGGTTTTTTTCTTTAAAAATGCCCAATGGATAATAACCCTATAACACCTTTTATCAAAATAGTTCTGCAGACTTCTTTTGGCCTATGTTCTTTAATGTGACTATACATATATTGCCATAGACTTAAGTTACTTTTTCAATGTACGATCAAAGCTAATAAAATATAAATTGAGGTGAACACAGTAGTATCACAGAGATTCAACCTTGACACATTTAATCAAAGGTTCACATAAAATTTTGAATTAGCTCTATTTAAGGATTATGTTTAAAAATACTATACCCCTGTTCATTCTAAACCAGTTTAATTCTCCCAAAAGGCAAATTGTCACAGACATACTCCCCTTGCTGTCCTCAAAACTGCTGTTTAATTAATATGCTTATTTTATTTCTCTTCTTACACACACTGATAACTTTCTATTACTTGGGCAATTTGAAAAGTTCACACTACTGTATTTATGAAACTAAGTAATATACAGAAATATACATGAGTTTTCTCTCAATCATTCTGAGTAAAATTAAGGGCTCTGTTTTAAAATTTATTTAACAATATTTTATTGCATATCCAATAAAGACATGAGAAAAGTCAAGCAAGAAATCATATTTTTATCAAGAAACATATTTTTTGTGCAGTGAAAAATCTGCAAAAACAAAATTCCCCTCCCAGTTTTCATAATAGATCCATTCAGCTCTTGTTGTAAATAGCTTTTTGATTTTTGGTTTTTAGATTTTGGTCTATATAAACAGTTAATACTCCTCAAGAAACCTAGTTGTGACAAAAAAATATAGTATTTCTTATAATGTATCACTGTATAAATGTATTCAGTAAAAAACGAGTGAATGTAATTGGTATAAATATTCCCTTGGTGAAAGATACTGGGTTACCTAGCATTATGCTGATTACAGTAGGTGTTTCTGCTAAGGAATGCTGTTTGTATGATATGCAGATATTCATGATAAGTTCATCAGGTAATCAATGAAGGAATATTAGCAATATCATATTCGAATATTCAATATTCTCAAGGGCATATCTCAACTCATATTCTTATTGCTTTTTGCTTCATTGGACAATCAGTCACTCTGTTCCTTTCCACTTTCTTTCTTTCTGTCTTCTATGCATCAGTCTTCTCCTATTTCACTGACTGCTCCTTTAATGTTTTATCTGACAGTTCTTTGCCTTTCCTGTCTGTTGAGATGACTCAGTATTTTGTGCCTAGTTCCTTCCTTTTCCCTCTTATATTGTCTTTTTATGTAGGCTTTGCTTTTCCTGTGGCTTCAGCTACATTCTCTGTCTTTTGATTCCTGACCTGACACTTCTGTTTGGTCTTACATCTCCAGTTGCCTCTCTAATGTTTCCTGGATGTCCCATTGCTGTCTCCATTTTAGTCTTTCCAAAAGAGATCTCCTGATTTGTCCTCCCTTTCCATTTTCTCCTTACTCTTTTACAACTCTTCTATCTATTCTGTCTTGCAGGCTCCAATCAAAAGTAATGCTATTCATTTGTAATTACCTATTTTATCTGCACCTCACCTTTCACTTCTTTCTCAGTTTCTTCATTTAATCTTCCAGCAACAATCTGATGCTTTTATCCCTCTATAGGATAGGTTGTTCTGATGATATCTCTGTGTTTGAACCTCACACTTTCATCATGTGATAAAGAGGCCACTATATCACAATTATACTTTTTAGGAACGCTTAAAAAGCCCTCTACTGGTCTGTGAATTCCTGGGCGGGGGGAGGATAAAGCTTGGAGCTCCAGACACATCTCATACTTTCTAACAATTCTACTATAAATCCACGGAAACGTTAATTTAACATCATGTGGCATGGACTTTTCCCCATATTGTGGGATAAGCATGTTCCGTGTGCAGTAGGTCAGAACAGGTATTATCTTAAGAAGCTCTGGCTGAACTGCATTGTCAGGTAGCTGGGAGTGGAGGACGGAAGGCTGCAGTGCCACTATGGAGAGCAGGGCCTTTTCCAAATTGTTATTGTTCCTGTTGCAAATTAATTTGTATAGCTTGGGAAATAAATAGCTTTTATGTTTCTGACATTGCTTTATGAAAATAAATGGTGTGTGTATAGGACCATTTTATGAAACCTTAATTACACTGAGTAACAATATCTATGCTATTTGATTTTGAGTAAGAGTTGCAAATCGGGCTTTTAAGTAGTTATGTGAAAGATTTCCCTTGTTTAGCTTCAGACATATTTGACTTTAGGGTTTTGCAGGCACATCTCAAATGCTAATTCCAGCTTTTGGAATAATGGAAGCACTTTAATTTGTTTTTCATCTTGGGCCTATTTGTCTTCTGACTTATACTGTTCTTGCCTAATGTAAAACCAGGGAGTTCAGTGGAATTCTTTACACCAGGAAAGTGAAAAGCGAGTCAGACCTCTTGTTTAAGATACCTATTGAGATTTTTGAGTGTTTTTTAAAAATATTGACTAGAATATCCTTAAGGATTCTGTACTTGTTGTTACTCTGGTAGACAAGGTGCAAGCTCATGCTAAGATCCATAGGCCTTAAGTGAAGACTATCAAATGCACAGTTGGAAATTAGTCTGATTCACCTGTGTGCTAGTATTTCTAACCTAAGTATTAGACTTGTAGCAGTGTGGTTAGTGTTTAGACGGTATGAAATGCTTATGAATTGCTGCCCTTATAATATCTGTAACCCATGCTATAAGGAGTCTTGTTGCACCTTAGCGACTAACAGATTTTACTATATTATAAGGTAATTCTTAGGTGTTTGTTCTGTAACTCTAAAATGCTTTGTCTGAAACTGTAAACCTAGTCAGAAAGAAAACATCACCAAGATTGAAATACTAGTTTGCATCCATAAGGAGGAGTTATTTCTAGTCTGTCAGGCATGGCTATTAAATACAAATAGGGTATCGTAAGCCAGTCAGAGAACAAGGACTTTGTTGATTGCTCCTGGCACCCAGTTGTATAGAAACACTTGTCTCTTCAGCTTGGAATCTAGGGAGAAGGGAATAAAAATCCCTGGCTAGGAGAAATTGGAATTTTTATGCTGTCTGGACTCGCAGGGGCAAAAATTCTCAAAACATAAATGAAAGATCCCCAAAGCGCTTGGCTTGAGCTAGCCCTTAAGGACATAAAAGTCTGCTTATTCTAGGTAAATATTGCTTTGACCTTTTGAGCTTAAGATTGTAGTTTATTTATGTGTGTATGTACCTGCTTTAAATGTAAATGACTCTTTTATTTTCCTAGTTAATACATCTTTAATTAATTTGTTACAGGACTGGCAACAAGTGTTGTCTCCGGTTTGAGGTCAGAATATAATTGAGCTGATATAAGTCGCTGGTCCTTTGGGATCAGGATTAACATGAATTTTGGTGTAAGCAACCATCTATCACTAAGTCTGACTTGCCTGGACAGCAAGATATCCTGGAATGTTCCAGGGGACTGTCTATAACTCCATGGTAAGACTGATATAGTGGTTTAGGATTTCAGGCTTGTTAGTGGGTTGGTGAAAGCCAATTCTAGAACATTTAACCAGTTTGGTGTTTTTTCCCTGGTTTTTGGCAGACTGCCCTGAGGTTGGCACTTGCAGTCATGAGCCACTCCAGGAAGTGTGACATTTGGCAGATGTTTATTTGATTTTTATGTCTCCATTGTGTTCCTATAATCTGTCATGGAGTGAGTTTCCAGTGCAGAGCATATCAAGAGGAACAGTATTGCTGAACATGAAAGGATTCAGATTGCTTTGGTAAGGTGTTCAGAAGAATTCAAATGTTCAGACATGTAAAACTGTATGAGCAGAAAGAACCAAATCATTAGCACACTGAATGAGGAAAAGATGTGGTGATAATTGGAAAATTCTTTAGAATTTTAATCTCAGTGAACAGCAGCTGAAAAAAAAACAAATAAAAAAAACCTGAAGAGGGGAGAGGTCTGTAAAATCTGGTGTTGGAGAGTTGTCTGGTTGCCTCCTGGTCATAGTCGGACTTATTCATAATGACCACAGCACCCCCTTTGTCAGCTGGTTTCATTATAATGTCCGAGTTGTTTTTAAGACTCTGGATAGCATAGTGTTCTGCGCAGGTGAGCTTGTATGTCACTTGTTGTCGTTTGTGAATAATGTCAGTCTGTGCATTGTTGCGGAAGCTTTGTATATAGAAATCCAGATTGTAATTCCGACAGTCAGGGGGAGTCCATATAGAATTATTTTTCTTTTGGTGTTGATAGGGGGGGATCTGGTTGGTCAGATGGATGTTCATTGGTAGTTTGGAAATATTCTTGTAGGCGGAGGCAGTGAAAGAAAGCCTCAAGGTCACCACAAAATTGAACCCAGTTCGTGGGAGAGGCAGAAAGAGACCCCAGGATAAGACAGACTCTTCTGCTCGGTTGAGTTTGTAGCTAGAGAGGTTAACAATATTATTCGGTGGGTTGAGGCAGTTGCTGTTGTAGCCTGTGGTGTGGAGCAGTTTAGAAAGTTTATTGTCTTTTCTTTGTTGTAGGGAATAGAAGTATGTATAGTAGATTTCTTGTCTGGTGGAACAAAAGTCTTGTAAGGTGTTAGTCAATGTAGATGTTTGTCTTGAGATGAGATTCTGTAGGTTAGAGATGTCATTCTTGACATTTTTCTGTTTCTTGTATAAGATACTAATCAGGTGGTTCCTTAATTTCTTGGATAGTGTGAAGCAGGGTCTCTCACTGTAGTCTGTACAGTATGTTGATCTTAATGTTCCTGAGAAAACTACAAAACATTGATAACCTCCCTGATAACACCATCCTTGCTACCATGGATGTAGAAGCTCTATACACCAACATCCCACATTAAGACGGATTACAAGCAATTAGAAACACTATCCCAGAGGATACCACTGCCAATCTGGTAGCAGACCTATGTAACTTTGTTCTCACCCACAATTATTTCCAATTTGAGGACAACTTATACCTCCAGATCAGCGGCATAGCCATGGGTACCCACGTGGCCCCACAGTATGCTAACATCTTTATGTATGACAGAACAATGTTTCCTCAGATCTCGTCCCCTTTTACTCCTCCTTTACTTACGCTACATCAATGACATCTTTATGATCTGGACCCATGGCCAAGAAACACTGGATGCATTCCACAGAGACTTTAACAACCTACACCCCACCATCAATCTTATCCTGGACCATTCTACACGAGAGATCCATTTCCTGGACACCACAGTACGAATCACCAATGGTAAATTAGATACCACTCTCTACAGAAAACCCACTGACTCATACACTTACCTACATGCCTCCAGCTCCCATCCAGAACACACCATACGATCCATCGTCTATAGCCAAGCCCTTCGATACAACCGCATCTGCTCTAATCCCACTGACAGAGACCAGAAACTTCAGGATCTCTACCAAGCATTTATAAACCTCAATTACCCACCCAGAGAAATAAAAAAACAAATTGAAAGAGCCAGACGAATACCCAGAAACCATCTACTTCAAGACAGACCCAAGAAAACCAACAATAGAACACCACTTGTCATCACCTATAGCCCCCAACTTAAACCCGTCCAACACATTATCAATAAACTACAACCTATACTGGAACAGGATACTACACTCCGAGAGGCTCTGGGAGACAGACCCATAGTCTCCTATAGACAACCACCTAACCTCAGGATGATTCTTACCAACAACCACAGGAAAACCACACTTATACCAACCCTGGAACTTTCCCTTGCAACAAACCCCGTTGCCAGCTTTGTCCACATATTTACTCTGCTGACACAATCATTGGACCTAACCATTTCAGTTATAAGATCAAGAACACACATTCCTGCTCATCAAGAAATATAATTTATGCCATCATGTGCCAACAGTGTCCATCTGCTATGTATATTGGACAAACTTCTCAGACACTTGGCCAAAGAATCAATGCACACAAAACAGACATAAGACAGTTTCACAAAGAAAAAACAGTTTCTTGCCATTTCAACCAGAATGAGCATTGTCTCAATGACCTGACTACCTGAATCCTGCTTCAAAGAGATTTTAACACAAGACTTCAAAGAGAAGCCTCTGAACTGTCATTCATGCTTAAATTTGACACTTTACGAATGGGCCTTAACAAAGATGCTAATTATCTTACCCATTACAAAGATAGCTTCCCCAATTATCACCTCCAATATCATTATCTCATAGACATTAACCTCCTCCCCTCATCTTCCCTCTATTCTAAAATCTGATTTGTCTATTTTATATGCGTTCACTTTTTTTGATTGTATCCCTTTGGTATGTATGGTCATGCCAATTTTTTTCCACAATTTGATCTGAGGAAGTGGGTCTGGCCCACGAAAGCTCATCACCTAATAAACCATCTTGTTAGTCTTTAAAGTGCTGCATAGTCCTGTCTTTTCATTTTAAGTACTTCTATTTTTAAATTTCCTTTGAAAAAATAATAAAAAAAGTATTAGAACTCAAAATCAAAATATTTCTTTTTTGGGTGAATGAAAATTTTTCATTTGATCTAAAATGTTTTTTTATTTGTATTTTTTAATTCACTGTTTTTAAAATGCTTTCAATTCCCCCCTCAATTTTAGAATTACCATTAACCCCCCCCCAAAAAAAAATCCATTATTCACACAGTCCTAATTAAGATGAGATATTATCAATATTAAATGTGAACTGCAATTAAACATATTCTCGGTAAATACTTCAGAATGACTTTGCTGATTATTTTATATTACAAATTCATTACAATAAAACTTTTTTTTGTTAGTTTATATAGCTGGCAGCTGGCTATTTGTGAGTGTTAAGTAAATTTGTTGAAGGAGTCTTCTAATGCAACTGATCTTGGTTAGCAACTAAGGTTCATATCACAGCTAGTTTGTGAACTCATTCTGTTTAATACATTGGGTCACCTTAATTGATTATGTGTATTCCTATAATGATGATTTCTTATTGCCAGCTTCAACCAAACCCCTTATGTGTTCTCTGATATATTATCATTAGATTGACCCTTAATCACACCATTTTCCCAATACTTTTGCATAATTGTTCCATCTGGCTTTATAAATTGGATAATTGGTATCCTGCCAAATTACTAACCAGCATATAAGCAATTGATTATTTCATAGCTGGACTTCTCTTGAGTTAGAAAGTTAAAATGTAGTTTGTTTTGTTCATGTGGATGCTTTTTGGTTATAACTCATAGAACAGCTTAAACAATATACTATAAATAGAGGAAGAATGACATTGATAGATGGTGAATGGGGAACTAAATGAGACTGTTGAATATTGGACCTCATTGATTGAAGAAGTTGGAAAGGGTGAGGTGAAAGGGTGACATTGTGATTAGATCACTTGAATGCCACTGCATGAATTGACTTATCCCTGTCTTTGTTCCAGATATCCTGAATAACACTAGACAAGACTCTAAAATACATATTTTTGCAGATGACCATTTAATGTGTATTCCTCACTTTCTGAGTACCCAACTGGAAGTATGTAAGGCTTGACTTTCAGAAATGCTGAGCACTCATGACTGGATTTGAAATGTATGTCAGTGAGAGCATTCTGTACTCGACACTTCTGAAAAATCTGGTCTGAGGTATTTCAAGTGCCTAGTCATTCATGTACCAAGATTAGGCCTGAATCATGCTAACATGCGACTGGCTTAACTTCACTACAATGAGAAGTCCTATTGAATTCAAAGTAGTAAAGTTAAACAGATGCATGTGTTTGCAAGATTGGGGTCTTAGTTAACATTCCTTCTTCCAGGTGTTAGCTTCAAATCTGTCTGGATTTCACATTTGTGAAATAAGCTTAATAATACTTTTACTTACAGGAAAAGGCCATGAAAGTCTGTTGGTGAAAGATTGTAAATATATGCACAAGAGAAGATAATTAAGGGTGCTTTGGAAATTGTACATTTTGGTATCTTCTAACATTTTTGATTCAAAGGCCAAGAGCCATAGACAGAGCTCCCCCTGCCTGAATGTGAGTGTGTACAGAATGGAGAGCTGTGCACAGGCCACAGTCTTAGGCAGCAGTGAGGCAAGTTTATGTAAAAGACTCTGAGAGTGAAGGAGAGGGAAAACTTACCCATATCCCTACAATTGTGAGTCAACTGCCTTCATTAACAGGGAAACTGAGGCATAGCTGAGTATTACAGCAGCCAAGACTCAGCTGAAAGTGGCAAGATGGGGGCACAACTACATGTGTGGATGTGGCTAAAAGCTCAGGCAAAAGTGGGAGAACTGAGGAAGAGAAGGAGTAAGTCACATGTGATTCCTGTTTGAGGGTAGGGAAGCCCAAAGGAGATATGCAGGAGCTATGAGGCTGCCATCCATAGAAGAGGAACCTTTACGGAAGGTGGCCATCAATATGGGAGTAAACCTCAGTAAAGAAACCCCCCCCCCAAAGCAAAGAGAGGAATCAGACCCCAGAGAAGAGGTCTCCAAAAGGGGAGATTGTTTCCTCATATACATGCAGTGTAGGGGCAAAGACAGACCCCTAGAGAAAGCATGTCATGACTGGGAAGAGGACCCTGTATTTTTCCCTAACACACACGTGCTAGTTGAAATCCAGGATTTACTTCTTTGTTAAGATCAGATGTGCAGGTGATGAGCCACTTGGATACACTTTTACTTGCAATGCAAGTAGATTCAGCAGGATTCAATGCTGTTTATTTCATTGCACTTTGGCTGGCAAGATAGCAATATCACCAGAAAAAGAAACTGACAGCTCCCTCCCAGTATCCTCACTAGACTGGCTTATCTGGAGACTAAGTTAGATACAATGAAGTAGGTATTGCGGCTCACTCTTAATAAATTGACAAAATTATAGGAATTGGCTAGGAGGGTTGAAACATTCAAGAAGATTACTTTGAATGAATTGTGGGTTTGGCCAGCTTCATTTTCATACTCTGGGTGTGCCCTTGGGGAGGATAATTTGCCTCTGACTTAGGAAACAGACATCTTCCATGACTGGATCTAATTTGTTATTAAGTGGTAATTAAGAAATGGAGGGTTGCCAGGACTCCAGGACTTGACAAGGCCAGAAGATATGTGAAGCCTTAGGAATAAGGAGGAGTAATAATTACACTCCAAAGAAAGATTTTGTATCTGAATTATTCAGGAACAAAAGGGTAAGTCTGTCTGATTGAGAAGAGGATACGCTTTTGGTCAATGTTAGGGATGAAAGTACAGAATATTCACCATTTACACTAATTTAAACATGCAAGTGACCAGGTCTGCTGACAGCAATTCTGGGTTCTAGAACAGAAGAACCAATGGGCCCCCAAACATTCAAAAGCTGTGCCCACTCACACGCAGTCCACCTGATATTTGGGCAGTGCTGAACCTGTGCTGCTTGGAGCCCAGCAAGCTGCCAGTTGCACTGGCTGATGTCCAGCAAGTTGCGGCATAGCCAGGGCTCCCAAATGCCCTCCTGTGTAGGGCTGCCAACTGTCTAACTGCGCAAACCCCCAAAACTTTCCCCTGCCCCGTCCTTTCTCTGAGGCCTCAACTCTGTTCTACCCCTTCTCCAAGGCCCCACCCCAGTTCACTCCAACTTCTCCCTCCTCTTTTTCACTCTCCCCTCACCCTCACTCACTTTCACCAAGCTGGTGCAGGAGGAGGTGCAGGCCCTAGGAGGAAGTGTAGGTGTGGGTCAGTGTGAAGAGGGAGGTTGAAGAAGGTTCTTACCTCAGGCAGCTTCTGAAAGCAACTGGTATACCCTTCTGGCAGATGAGGTTGGGGGGTAGGGGAGTCTCTGTCCACTGTTGCCTGGAGGCATCACTCCCACAGCTCTCATTGGCCACGGTTCCTGACTAATTGGAGCTGCAGAGTTGGTGCTTTGGACAGGGGCAGCATGCAGACTCCCTGACTCCCGCCAGGGGCCGCAGTGATATGTCGGCTGCTTCTGGGAGTGGCACAGAATGATGTGCTCAAACCATGTGTTAGCCCTACTGTACTGCCAGTGGCAGCCATGGACCCTGGGCCATTTTAAATCATCCAGTTCCTGGGCCAATTGCCCCTTTGTCTTTCCCTACTTCCATCATAGAATCATAGAATACTAGGACTGGAAGGGACCTCGAGAGGTCATCAAGTCCAGTCCCCTGCCCTCATGGCAGGACCTAGTACTGTCTAGACCATCCCTGATAGACATTTATCTAACTTGCTCTTAAATATCCAGAGATGAAGATTCCACAACCTCCCTAGGCAACTTATTCCAGTGTTTAACCACCCTGACAGGTAGAAAATTCATGGGAGTAACTCAGAGACTTCCCCATCTAGTGTCCCATTTTCAGCCACTGGGGATTTTTGCAACAAACTACATAACCGTTTATAATACTCCGTAAGATTCAGCATAATGTGATCTACGGTTATACAGGAATTATTGTTGACCAAACTAAATCTGAATCATAACAGTTTATGGATATACTTTTTTATTAAAAATGTTCCCAGTAAAAAGTTTTCTAATTACTAATAAATTATCTGTAGGATAATTTTTACTCCTTTATCTACCAGATGTAGATGTATACAACATCAGCTGTCAGAGTGCATAGGGGTGGTTAACTACCAAGTTGGAAACTTAATGTCAGTATTATAAAGTCATATGTTCCAGTGCAGAAACTGCACGTGGAAATGTATTTTCCTCCCTTCCTTGCAGTTCCCACCAGCAAATTATTTTAAAGTGTGCTTTGTATGAACACCTGCGTGCACACACAAATGGGTAAAATACACATGTACACAAACACCACAATGGGCAAAACAACTATCCCTTCTATAAAGAAACTGAAGACAGATTTCCAGCCTTTAACACTGAACTACTCCAGGAATGGCAAAAAGCATACAAATGAGTAAAACAAATGCAGCAGCCAATGAAGGGCATTTGTAAAGTTGTTATACTTTATATACAACTTTAGGAAAAAATTTAAAAATAGAGGGATCGGATACTTCCAAAGCAAAACTAAATGGAGAAAAGAGACCAGAGACACATCTCAAAAAATAAAAAGTTTCAAGCAAGCCAAACAGCTTAGGCTGGAAAGAGGCTTTGCAACAAATTAAAGAAAGCATTGGCTCTTTTTTTACTGGATGGATCCAAACAATAAAGACTTGTAAATGTATGAAAAGAACTCCAGTGATGGTCTTGCAAATCTCCTGAAATGACATAAGCTGAAGACTGGCAAAACAGTTCTAGAGCATAGAGAATGGGCGTAAGTGTGACAATTGAATTGCAAGACTGTATCAGTAAAAGATGTAGTTTAGTGGTCATTTAGAAACAGGCTCAGACTTTTAACAGGTACTTAGGAATCTGTCCACTCTGCATCACAAGGCCCAAGTTACTTAAAACCCAAGTCTCATTTTCAGAAGTGACTATGATATGTTACTACTATGCCCCAGTGACTCTCAGTAATACCTAGGCTCTCAAGGCTTAACTATATGCTCCAGATGAAGGTATGATTTCCAGCTGGGATAGTCATGGACAAGGGCACCATTTCAGGAGTGGGGAGGGGGGGGGGCAGTAGCCATGTTCTCCGGGACGCAGCAAGCTTTTCATCCTGTTCCCCAGATGCTAAGGGAATGAGGGAACATGCTTGCATTCCATGCATACCTCTCACACCTGATTGGTGAAGGGAGCTCACCACCCAGGTGTGAGAGGTATACATGAATGCAAGCACTTTCCCTTCACTCTCTTAGCATCTGGGGAACAGGATGAAAAGCTAGCTGCATCCAGGAGTGCATGAGTGCTACTTCCCCTACCAAAATGGTGCCCTTGGTCATGCATGCATGAGCTTTGATTAGGTTAGAGCATAATTGCAGCAGCACAAGTGGCTAGCCACTCAGAGTATATACCCATCTAAAACATGAGTCACACACTTGATGTAGCCAAATCCTCCCACAGCTAACCTGTTTTTAGCATATTAATACAGATATGTATTAAGTGTATTAAGTAAGTAATACAGATATGTCCTCAAGTAGGAATTTACACCTCTAGCTACATGCACAAACCCACCTGTAATTGCACCCTCTTCTTGCACGTAGAACACAGCTAGTAAAGTATTATTTTCCCAGGAACTTGATGAATTTTGCAATTTTTCAAATAAAATATTTGATTAATATTTTTCCTATTACTTGCACATCTTTTATTAAAAAAATCATGCTGACTTGAAGTATTCAACTAAATTTGGACCTCTTTTTGGAAAACTAGGTGTCTACAAGTCCTTGGTACTTAAAGATCTACTTTCATCTAATCCAAGACATCTGTCACTGTGGTATCCAAGCACAAAATATCTGCAGGATGCAATTGTTGTAGCTATCTGAGAAGAAATATGGAGAAATATGGGTCTCCTCCCTGCTTCCTTGGAGAAAGATAATACTATATAAAATATAATGTTCCCTTGCTTTGGAATCATTCCACAGTTACAATTAGATGTTAAACCATGCAGAAATATTCTTATAGGACTATCTTTCATGTAGTGAACTGAGATTGAGTACAGTATAATAGCTTCTGTCATCATACTACTTGAACATTATGACATAGAAAGGCATTAAAATCAAATTAATTCAGATCTTTCTGTTTCTGTTTGTTGTACCCACAGTCTGCAGGGAAATGTTCCATTCCTTATCTCCAGCTGCATTTGGCTCAGTTTTGTGTTTATAACAAATTGTCATTGCTCAAATCTCAAATACTCAAATCTGTGATGGGACTGTATATTTTATTTATTTATTTATTTATTTTACTTAAGGCTATTCTGTGGTTCATGAACATTATTTTAAAGTTCCTTCTGATATGAATGTAAATTTGTAATATCTTGCTATTTAAGTATTTTTTGTGGTTTTAATAAAATAACAAAGATCTTACTGTTGTTTTATTGTTTGTGCACAGAAATATTTATTTTATTTTTTTAAAAAAATATAAAAAATATTGTACTAAATCCCATAGTGTATAGTGGAGATAAATGGAAGGATTCTGAAGCTGTGTTTACACTGCACCCTTTCTGCATAGCTTATTTTGAGTTAATTTTGAAATAGTTTATTTCATAATTTGGTGCTGTACAGCACCAAATTTCAAAATACACTGTTATTCCAAAAGCGACAAGGAGTCCTGTGGCACCTTATAGACTAACAGATGTATTGGAGCATAAACTTTCGTGGGCAAAGACCCACTTCATCAGATGCATGTAGTGGAAATTTCCAGAGGCAGGTATAAATATGCAGGCTAGCGATAACAAGGTTAATTTAATCAGGGAGGGTGAGGCCCACTTCTAGCAGCTGATGTGGAAGTGTGAACACCAAGAGAGGAGAAACTGCTTTTGTACTTGGCTAGCCATTCACAGTCTTTGTTTAATCCTGAACTGATAGTGTCAAATTTGCGGATGAACTGTAGCTCAGCAGTTTCTCTTTGGAGTGTGGTCTTGAAGTTTTTTTGCTGCAGGATGGCTACCTTTAAATCTGCTACTGTGTGTCCAGGGAGATTGAAATGTTCTCCTACAGGTTTTTGTATATTGCCATTCCTAATATCTGATTTGTGTCCATTTATTCTTTTACGTAGGGACTGTCCTGTTTGGCTGATGTATATAGCAGAGGGGCATTGCTGGCACATGATAGCGTATATTATATTGGTAGATGTGGAGGTGAATGAACCAGTGATGGTGTGGCTGATCTGGTTAGGTCCTGTGATGGTGTCACTGGTGTAGATATGAGGGCAGAGTTGGCACCGAGGTCTGTTGCAGGGATTGGTTCCTGAGTTAGAGTTACTGTGGTGCGGTGTATAGTTGCTGGTGAGAATTTGCTTCAGGTTGGCGGGTTGTCTGTGGGCGAGGACTGGCCTGCCTCCCAAGGCCTGTGAAAGTGAGGGATCATTGTCCAGGATGTGTTGTAGATCACTGATGATGCATTGGAGAGGTTTTAGCTAAAGACTGTAGGTGACGGCCAGTGGTGTTCTGTTGGTTTCTTTCTTGGGCTTGTTTTGTAGTAGGAGGCTTCTGGGTACATGTCTGGCTCTGTTAATCTGTTTCCTCACTTCCTCGTGTGGGTATCATAATTTCAAGAATGCTTGGTGAAGATCTTGTAGGTGTTGGTCTCTGTCTGTTGGGTTCGAGCAGATGCGGTTGTACCTTAGTGCTTGGCTGTAGACAATGGATCGTGTGGCACGTCCGGGATGGAAACTGGAGGCATGAAGGTAGGCAAAGCAGTCAGTAGGTTTTCGGTATAGGGTGGTCTTTATGTGACTGTTACTTATTTGAACTGTGGTGTCCAGGAAGTGGATCTCTTGTGTAGACTGGTCCAGGCGGAGGTTGATGGTAGGATGGAAGCTGTTGAAATCGTGGTGGAATTCTTCCAGAGTCTTCTTCCAAAACGCCCCTTAATCCTCACAGAACGAGGTTTACAGGGAGGTCAAAATAGTAAAATAGTGAACCCATTATTTTGAAAGCTATTTCAAAATAACAGGACACTTTAAAGATAGCTATTTCAGGATACTTCCAGTATCCCGAAAGAGCTCTGCAGTGTAGATATAGCCTGAGAAGTCATCTACTCTATACCCCAGCTCTGAAACAGGAACAAATACACACTAAACCATTGCTGCCTGATTTTCTCTAACTTGTTTTTTAAACTTTCAATGATGAGAAATCTTCAGCCTCTCTCAGTAAACTAGGTCAGTACCTAACTACTCTTACAGTTAGAAAGCTTTCCTAATATCTAACCTAAATCACTCTTGATTCAGATTAAGGCAGTTAATACTTATCCTACCTTCAGTGGATGTGGAGATCATCATCCTCTTTATAATGATCCTTAACATATTAAAACACTTATGTCTCTCTTTAATCTTTTTTCTCAAGACTAAAAATATCCACTTTTTAAATAATCTTTCTTCATGGGTCACATTTTCTAAACCCTTGATGGTTTTGTTGATTTGCTCTGTACTCTGCCCAACTTTGTTTGCCTACTTTTCCTTAATTTTATCAACCAGCCCCCAAACATTTCGGGAGGACCGGGGGAAAAAAGAAAAAATGAAAAGGTGAGAGAATTGCAAGAGAAGGAAGGAATAAGAGGAGCAAGAAAAGAGAGCAATATCTAAAAAGTTAGACCAATCTTTTAAAATTTGTCTGAGACCTTTTCTCCTAAAAAAAGTACTTACTCTTTAGGTGCCAGGTCAACCAAACTGCTGAGTCAAACTTTTATCCTTAGAGGCAGTCTGTTCTTCCATCTAAGCAACATCAGTCATTTTGCTACATTGGCATTGCTCTAGAGAATCAAGCTTTCTGTGAATCCTGGAGTTTCTAAAATGATAATTATAACCCTATATACACTTTGGGAAGTAGTTTTTAAGAAGATATCCAGAATCATATTTTTCTTTCTACCTAGTTTTAGTCCAAAAAGTTGTATTCTGGAAAGTTCCAAAACACATGAGCCAACATGATTTCAGGTGACACACACATCCAGCAAGTTTTGACAAGTCTGAGAGATAGTTGTATTCGTCTGTATCCAGAAAAAAAACCATGAGAAGTTCTGTGGCATCTTAAAGTCTAACATTTATTTGGGCATAGGCTTATGTGGGTAAAATCCACTTCATCAGATGTATCATTGACAGAACTTTCAATGGGAAAAGTTTCTGAGGTCTTCACTCAGACTTCAGGGGGAGGCAAGCAAGACCCCAGAAAAGCAAATAATATAGTTGTTAGGGTATGTCCTTGGGGGCGTAGTATATCCACGTTCAAGTTATGTCTCTGAAGTCCCCATTGAGTGCCCTAACTATTAAGCTACCATTTTCTTCTGGGATGGGTGTCACTTTTACACAAAAACAATCTCCAAAGGTCTTAGTTTGTCTCAATTAGAATGGTAATATTTTTCATCTTAACATGCACTCCATATATAACATGACTTAAAACTAGCATCTAGTTTTAAGAGAAGTCATTGAAGTTAGAGCAGTAAATAATTTGGCTTATTGTGTTTTTATCCAGGCATATAATATAGACAGGGGTTTTTTTAGGGGGGAGGGGAGAGTTTCAGATGTAGTTTTTCAGAAAAGTGTGCCTCATCTGGACCAGGCCTCTACCAACAATTGTACCAGATTTGATATTCAGATCACATTGTTTCACTTTAAAATGACAGGGGCACCTGTGCTAGTCACATATTGATGTATCACATGGTTTTTTAATTGGCATGCTGATACTGTTAGTATTTCATCTCACAGATATGAGTAGGCAGATAGACATTACTGGATCAGAAATGTAAAGCTACTTCTGCTTAAACAATTCTACTGTACCGCAGTAAGCCTTGCGTACTTATTTCTGTGCTACACAGTTCTTGTTTGTGGTATATACATCTGGAGGATAGCCACTTTGTTTACTAAAACTCAATGGGGTCTAACTACATTAGTGTAGAGATCAGATTATCTGCTGTGAATTGTTTCTGTGTCTGGCAGCATGTTCAATGTAAAGATTCCCCCTTTTCTTTAAAGGTTTAAAAGACCTTAGTTCTAGCTATCCTGATGTGTTGATTCCCTGGAAATCCGTTGCTTCCTTACCCTGATTTGTCTTTCTAGATTTGCCGGTTGTCATCTTGCTTGTTACATATAAGCCCTTGGCAGAAAGTGCCTTCAGGATTTCTATTCCTTCTGCATGGAATCTTGTCCATGAAGATTAGTGTTATTTATTTCACAGCTATTTAAATAATTTTCTGTTTTCAAGAGCACATAATTATATTTAAATATATTTGTGGTCATGTTTGAAGGTTCATTATGGAAATCCCGAAATAATAGTTGTCAATAATGCATGTTAACTTAAAAGAATACCCTCTCTGGACAAATCACTAGTATTGGGGTTTTAGGTACAAGAATGACATTGCTTTCATTTGATTCCTCCTATACACTCTGAGAACTGACGTGGCTTGTAATTAAATATGATAATTAAAGAGAGATTAATCCTACAAAAATCACATGATTTATCATGCTCTCCTTGGATAGTATTACAGCCTTGAAAAAAATCTGTATATTGTAAATTTAAGATTACCAAGTTTCCCAGGTAGATAAGTAATTCATGAAATTGTATAACAGACAACATACTGATATGGAAAGGTTTGCATTAGTTGCCATTAAAATTAACTATTCTTGTATAATACGTTCAATTGATTTGTTGTATCAGCTTCAAAACACAAACTACTTTTTAACCAGTCATTCAATTATTTTTTTAAGGCAGAGATTTTGTTTTTGCTTTGATATAACCACCTGGTGGCACTGTTGATTAAATTTGGGAAAGACTGGATGCTGACACAGTTATATATACAGAGCTCATCCATATTAAATTTGCTGGATGTGTGCAAATGAATCTTATTGCTGCATTCTGTTTGGGGATAATAGAGCGGGGGTGGGGAGAGGGAGAGACTTGTGTGCAAAAGAAGATGTTGAAGGTTATCCCAGAAAGACATATTCAGTTTGCAAGGAATACATAGTAAAATAAATGTATGCCAGGACAATGTGAAAACACAATGTGGTCATGTACAATTCATTGTCATAGATACAATATTTTTGTTGTAAAAAGGTTTCTCAGGGAAAAAATGACATTTTGAAGAGAAGCAATTTTCAGAGAATGGGTTAACTTTTTTTTCATAAAAGAACAAAAAAATAGTGTTGCTGACAGCACTGTGTTCAATGTTTTAGTAAATTTGACAAGGATCTGAATAGGCTTTCAGGAGAAATACCTGCAGTACTCTATTCATTTGGCATAATAGAACTTCAGGATTGTTTTCACTACCATTTCCTGTTTAAATTGATACTTGCACTTGGCATATGCTTGTTTTGGAATGTGAGTTGGCCTTTTCAGTGAGCCTACAAAGAATCATCAAGCACCCACAAGACATGCCACTCATTCCTTCTAAAAAGTAACTACAATCTTTGAGTTTCTGAGCTTATAAATATGTTAAGAGAGGCTGGTGAGCTCTAGCAGTGGAATCATTTGGCCCACAGTACTGGCTTGAGAGGATCTCTGTTGACTTGCACAAGTTATGACTACCCTTTGTAGTAATAAAGGTAATAAGAGAATCAGTTTGCATAGTCTGCCTCCTCTGTGTATCAGCTTGATGTGCATTTGTGACAGGGGATGGAGAGATTTCCATAAAGCAGTCAATGGAATTTATGCAGGCGGCAGAGCTGGGAATTTATGTGTAAACATGTGATAGCTTGAAATTACCAATAGGTTGTGATGCCTGAGGACAGAAATACTTGTCTTGGATCACTGAAAAATGAAACCATTTGGTCCTCAAAAACTACATTTCTGCCCCCATGTTTATAACTTTGAAAATATATTGACACTTTATGTTGCAGTTGTATGAAACCAACAATGTTTCCATAAGTCTGTTTTTGCTTCAACATTGTTTTCCTGTTTTATTTTTACATCTATTATACCTCTGGGATCTCTCTGATGTTAAAAATTGTAACTATCCAGTCTTGATCTTCAGTACTGGGGCAATTGATTTAAGAGTACTGAAGAGTTCAGAGGATTCTTTGATATGAAAATTAAGTTTCAATAAAATGTTCCATTATTTTAAAAATCATCAGTAATCCTGCTGATCTCTAATGTCATCTCATCAAAATATATTTTCCTATATGAAATAAACTTTGATAAGCTGATCAAAATTCGGACTATAAATCAATTGCTGCTTGTTTCACCACATTAATAGTCCTACTGATGGAAGAGACTACAGACAGGAAAAAGCCAGCAGGATATGGGACTCTTCATACTAGGGATGTTAAAGATGAGTCGACTATCTGATAAGTATTTGCTTATTGGATAGTCTTTTGACTAGTCGACTAGGAAATTCCCCGCCCCCCCCTTTGCTGCCTCTCTAAGATAGAAGAAGCAAAGGTGGGGGAAAGGGTACTTTAAAGTAGCGGCACTGCTGCTTTGAAACCCCAAGGTGGCTTTTCAAAGGGGCAGCTGCTGCACAGCTGATCAGTGGATCAGCTGTGCTATGGCTGCCCCTTTAGAACACCCCTTTAGAACCCCTTTAGAACTCCATGGGCTGCCATGGAGCCCGGGGTCAGCGGGAGACTGCCTCACTGACCCCAGGCTCCATGGCTTTGAAATGCACAAGAGCCGCCGCTGGGGACTGTTGAGCATTTCAAAGCAGGCACCCATGTGCCACCCAGAGTCAGTGGGACTTGCTGCTGGCCCCGGGCTGTATGCAGAGTTCTGCATTCCTCCTTTGAAATGTACAAGAGCCCCAATGGGGCTCTTGTACATTTCAAAGGAGGAATGTGGAAGTGCTTGTCGACTAGTCAATGGAAATTCCATTGACTGTCGACTAGTCAATTAACCGCATTTTAACATCTTTACTTCATACTACCTTGCAAGGGCAAGAATCTTCTTGGATATACAAGGAAAGCAGAATCTGGCCCTGCATGATTTTGTATTTTCAAGTTCAATTTAAAATGATGTGAATACAGTGCCAAGGCTGTTAGGATGTTTTGGATTTGCAGTATTTTAGCTAAGACAGCAAAAAGTATTCCTTTCAGTTCTTCAGTACTACAGTATAAACAAGCTACACTCACCCTTTCACTGTTTGAAGCCTCTAGTGCTGAAGTAATTGGGGCTGATCACCTTTATACATCAATCTCTTTGAGGAGCACTGAAGTGTATTTAGGAGTGTATTAGAATTGCTTTGGGATCTCATATTTCTTTCATTCAAGGTGCCTGTAACAAAGATGTGATCTAAGGTCTTGTTTCCACTACTGGATGGATTCTCACTGCAGTGATCAATCCACTGGGGGTTGATTTAGTGAGTCTAGAGAAGACAGTCTAAATTGACTGCTAATCACTTGGTTGCTGACTTCAGTATCCCACCAGACTGAGATAAGTAAGAGGAGTTGACAGGAAAGTTTCTCCTGTTGACCCAGCATGTAGTGGACTCCATGGTAAGTAGATCTAAGCTACATCAAATTGAGTCATGCTACTAATCTAACTCAAACTGCATAGCTTAGTACAACTTTCCCTCATAGAGTAGACCTGCCCTGAGCAAATGCATCTTCTACTGCCTGTCTTGATTTTGAAAAGACACAGCTTAAAGCAAAGTGGGGTGACTTGTGCCTTACTGCCTTAGGGAGTGGCCTGTTTCTTTTCTCTTTGTGTGTGTTACCAATTGGAATTCTTAGAAATAAAATAGTGTCACATTGCAACATTCCAGCAAGAGGATGTGTTTTAAATCAAATTTTTCTCTATTTATGCTATGAACATAATACATCTTAGTGAAAAATAGGTTTCTTTCTCCACAAAAATCATCAGAAAATTACATCTCCAACCTGCTTATAATGGGATAAACTTACAAGAGCCATTCTTACTGCATGCACCTCCCACAACATAGACGCCCAGACATTCCCCGCAATACCTGTTTACACAAAATATTCCATATAAACATTTCACAGAGGTTTCCCAAAGTTCCCCACTGTCCTTAAACATAGTCATGGAAGGAACCAGTCCCTAGTCCATTTTGCTTAAGGTCCTGTGTGCAGTGGCCAGTTCTATAGATCATCTTTAATTAATATTTTCCTTTCAGCGTGGCCACCTACTCCATCCCATTTTCACCCAACTGGGCAACATCATTTACTTCAACCTCCTGCCTATTCAAAAGTGTCATTATTTTTGGCTAATAAACATGTTCCACCACCCTTCTAGTGATCAATTTCATCTTAGAGACCTGCTTCCTGAAGCTGTTCTATGTCACCCTTTATTGCATTCTTCAGCCATGCCTCAAAAACCATTGTCTTACAGTTTTTCAGCCTCTTCACACCTGAATCCCAGAAAACTGAAGAAAGGGGTCATTGGCATCCACTCCTCTCCCTTCATCTTTGGAAGCATGCGCCCTGTGGATAACTGAATCTCAATATTCCTCTCAGCTTTGACCCAGCTTGTCTCTATGATCATACTCTTTTTTTTCCCAGTTTTTGCCCACTTTCTTCTGGGTAGATTGGATGTGTAACTGTAACCATTGCCACTGCATCTACTTTCCTGGCAGCCTTTATATTGGTTCTTCAGAATACACATTTCCCTTTTAGCTTATCATCAACTTCCTTACCTCTCGTCTGGCTGAAGCTCACCCTATTATAAGGGCAATGCCAACATCTATGGTCTGCTTTCCTGCCACAGAAACATACCACTTTTGTACATAAATTTGCAATCTGTCATTCAGTATCTTCAGGTCTTTTTGTGTTCCACTTCCTAAAGTTAATATTTTAGATACAACAGTCTTCCACATGCAGCAGGGGGGAGGGATAGCTCAGTGGTTTGAGCATTAGCCTGCTAAACCCAGGGTTGTGAGTTCAATCCTTGAGGAGGCCATTTTGGGATCTGGGGCAAAATCTGTGAAGGATGGTATTTGGTCCTGCTGTGAAGTCAGGGAACTGGACTTGATGACTTTTCAAGGTCCCTTCCAGTTCCAGGAGATAGGCATCTCCATTTATTTATTTATTTATTTAAATACCTACAGCTAGGCCTCAGGTCTCCTGGATGCCGGGTACCTTTTCTAGTCTCAGAATCTATGTCAGGTGCTGACTTGTTCTTCTAGTATCACCAGTCACCTTTGCAGATGCAACTGCATCTTTTAGATGTCTGTCTGGATTATCCAGAATCTGAAGGCACACTGCCCAGGTTTGCTGCTAGTACTGGCCACTTCCTGAAACTGAAGCAGAAATACCCACAGTCACTGTTATTCCTCTATATGCCAGCTGGAGAGAATAAACATTTCACTTCATGTTGGCTCCATCTTTTCTTACCCAACCCTTTTTTACTCCCAGGAATGGCTTCAATCTACCCTAGTATTAAGGACTTATGGAAGTACCTTCATTCATGACCCATGTTACAAGGCTTCTCCCTAACTTGGAAAAAAAACCACCCCAAAACAACAACAACAAAAAACCCTACTACACCCATGTTCTCCTGAGGAAATGTTGTTGTCTCAAACTTTGACAACAACAGTTGTTTAGCTTTGTCTGGACTAAAACAGCTTTACCTCAGGTACTCACTTCCTCCCTTCTCAGGAGACTGTGAGAAGTCCTGTTTCTTGGACTTTCCTAATTTTAACTCATTAGGTCTCCCATTTCTTTCCAAGCAGCCTCTTTTAAAGGGGACATCTGGCCTGCACCCTCTTGAAAGCCAGCATCACTGTGTGATAGGGACTTTTCCAAAAGTTCTAGAGAAAGGATACATATACATATTTATAATACAAATACAAGTGGCAAGAATAGAGTCAAATCCACATTTCTGCTCTGAATCTAACACAATAACATGTCCATCAGTATATGTATTTTTCTAAAACTAGATTTTTCCGGAGTTAAGGGATGCATAATTCAGTTTCCCACCTCTGAGATTTTTTTTTCAACATTGGTTAGCATCATTGAATGCATGGAGGAAATAACTAATGTTACCGTATTTTTCTTTATATTGTGTTGAAAACCACAACTCTTCTCTTAAAACCTTCACAACAAGAACTATATATTTCTCTGGGGGGTGGGAATGGGCAAAATGCCAATTTACTCCTTCAGTCCTTAAAACGATGCTTAAATGAGACTTAAGAGGTGTGTAGGTTTTGTTCTGGCCTGTCTGCCCAGAAGTGAATTTTGCCCATCAGTTAATTACTCCATGTAGTCCAGTCACAATGATACTCCATAATGTACTTATAGGTAGACTGGTATCACCTGTATTCCTTTTTCATTTTGGTCATTGCATTTTCTTCTTAAGTATCAGCCAAAATGCTGAAATAATTACCAAGCGTCATATAAAATATGTGTATGAATATCTGTTTCCTCTTTTCATGGTATTTTTTTACCTACACTACTCTTGGAAACTGAGTGTAACTAGACAAAAGTTACTCATCCATTACACCAAGTCTGATGTTAAAGATCTTGCTTAATACACAAAATAAAGGATATTATTAGTGTGATTTTCAATTTTCAGCCTCCTCCCATTGATATCAGTGACAAAACTTCTTACATCTTCCTCCCCAATTCCATCACCATGGTTCACTTAGGGCCCAACTAGTACTGAGACTCTTCTGCGGGATACTGGTGTGAGTTCTCTTAACTCCTCTTGACTTCATGTGGCAGGATCATGCTATTCATTGTATTATCTAAATGCTCACATTAAGTTTGCCGATCTTAAGTAAACATGTCATCTTATTATAAATCTATCCTCCTTCCCCCATCATCACATGGAACCAGTTGCACAATTAGAGCCTTACATTTCAAGCAACTGGGGATATGGACCATAATTTATCTGTGCTAGAAAATGCCTAGACCACTGTTGGGTGCTCGTTTATTAATTCTATTTATTTTATGAGTTTCAGTGAATAAAAGGAAAAAATAAACTAATCACAACAATGTGTTATCCTGCTATTGCACTGCAATGTCTGCATAGATACTGTCTCATTCTCAAGGGATACTGACACATCATAAAGTAATATGATGGAAACATAACAATGCAATGTTAGGATTTATTAGGGTCAATAATTCATAACAAGTAATTCTGAAAATCTTTTCCTTATATTTCAGTTTTGAATTTTCCTCAGAGAGGTTGGTATTTAAATTTATTCACCAAATAATTTCTGACAATGATTCTTGCCTTTCAGCTAGTTTGGAAGCAGTCAGTTTAGTGTATTTGATATTCAAATTTTCTGCAGTTGTGTCTGGTTAGGAAGACAAGTGTTATGTTTCACATGATTAACCAACTCCTAGACTAGATCCTTGTCAACAGTATGCTGTGGATCAACTATGCTTACTTAACAGGTCCGGTTGGGTTTGGTGCATTCAGTTCTTCTCTTTGGGAGTTTGTGACCAATGGTGAATATAATGACCTGACAGCCTGCTTAGACCAAACAATATTTAGTCTTAAAGTAAGATCAAAACATACAGAGAACAGGAATTTTTTTTAATCTATATGCATGTCTACCTTACCATTAGGATTACCATTACCTGATTATAGCCAAGGGTGATCTAACTTCATAAGATATACCAGCAGGTGTTCTTGTCAGTTTGAAAAACTGACCCCAGAACAGAGTCTTTTTATCCAGCCATACTTATTTTTATCTTCAGCTTCCCAGTCTTGGACATGAATGGAATAAGAAGTTTTATCTCAGCTGAACCCCAAAGGCAGAACTTTCACAGCCAATAGCTCAGGAAGTGTCTCATAACAACCATGAAGTCTTTACCTAGGATGGTTTACCTTGAGTCATTGATTTGCTTCTTAATAACCTTTCTATTAAACACATTCATGGAGTAAATCTCCCAACAACCAGGTCACATACAGTATTCACACGTCAGAGCAGCCCTACACATCTGTAATACTTTGTTCAAAGTGCAAAATTTTCTTTTTATAATTTGACATGTGCCATGAATATTCAAAGTCCTGGCTGGCCTTGGAATGATAGGTACATTGCCCCAGTTTTCCTCCTTCAGAGTCTTCCACAATAGTCCACACAGCCTTCCCAAGCCTAAATGTAGCCTTTTTTTACAAGTCTTTCTGGTTTGGAGACACCAGCTGGCAACCCCTTTCTGCTGCTATCCTGCCTTCAGCCTTCTCCCAGGGCCCAATCATATGACATTTCTTTCCTATTCCAAGGGAGGGCCTGTGAGGAGCTTCCTGCTCTCCAGAGCTTTCTCTTAGAAACCTCCTCTTAGCATCCTGACTAAGTCCTTTCAGGAGCAGGATGGATGGATCTGGACCCAAACTATTGGGAATCTGGACATACTTCATTTACATGTACCAGCCACACTGTGACAGTCTCCTCATTGGTGGATTCACACGAACAAGTAGAGTTCCTAGAATACCAATCAATTCAGATACCGATTTAGTAATGAGAATGAATATTTGTTACTGGAAGAGGGGACAGAAATAGTTCCTCTCTACTCATTGCTCACTTCAACAGACTTTTATCTTCCTCAAGCAGGAAACACACACTTCGCCCTGAACTTCTTCTCAGCATCATGTCTTAAGCCATAGTCCCTGAAATCTGGGAAGAGCCATCCTCTTTAGAGGCTGTCTGTGGATGTGCCATGCCAAAATCCACTATGTGAATACAAGATATCTCCCACCTGGTCATTTGTATCATTTGCAACCTCTTGACCATTAATGCAAGAACAAAGAGGGGTCTTTCTGGTTTGCCTTTAGAACTCTGTCAATTTGACCAGATGGCTAACAGGTTCTATTTGATATAGTATAAGACAGTATATCTGTCTTGCTCAGACTTCATCACCATCACCTGACACACTACCTCACCTCTTAGAAATGACATTAGTAAAGTGGCAGCATACAGTGGTCTCTGCTACTATATCCATCTTGATTCTATCCAAATTGCTAGTAGCTTCTGCATTTCCACAACACTTATCAGAAAAAAAATCACATTGGGAGTACATTGTTACCAGATTTGCCCAATACTCTGGGGTATGCTCATTTATCAGGGTTACTCTTATGGGACTGGGGAAAGGTTAACAATTCTATCAGTGTGCTGTTTGTGCTTACTTGTGCTCTTATATAGAGCTGAATTCTCCCTGCTGCCAATTCCCCCTCCCACTGGAGCTCTCCTGCAGGAACTAGGTTCCACAGGATGCGGTTCTTCCCACCTTAGCAACACACACAGACGCTCACACCCACTAACAGAGCACATCTGAGGGGACTGGGTAATCAGCACTCACAAGCTGACCCCCCTCATATGTCCCTGGACTCAGCTGGCTGGGTTAACAGCAATGCCACACTGCACCCTCATGTGCCTTTGGACTCAGTGGGCTGGATTAAACAGCACTTTAAGCTGCCATCCTCATAAGCCCCCAGGTTCAGCACCCCCTATCCCCACTTCCACACCACAGTCATGCACTGGTAAACCACACGATGAGCAAACCCCACAGAATTTTGGGCACTACAGGGATCTTTAGCTTAGGTACAAGAAGCGTTGTTGCAGAGTGAATGGGGAAGCCAGAACAACACCCCTTAAGGAAGAGTGAGCGAAAGAGAAAGAAAGAGAGAGAAGCAACCAGCTTAACAATGAAAGTTATTTATTTTTGAGTAGTGAATAGATATAAAAAAATTACAATATTAAATCTAACAGTTACAATATTAAATCTAAATTGAAACTGATTACAAATGTTAGGTAACCATATATATATGGTTACCTAACATTTGTAATCAGTTTCAATTTAGATTTAATATTGTAACTGTTAGATTTAATATTGTTTACATAGGGCAGGGTCAGGAGGCTATGCTTAGAGAGGTAGTTGATGGGAGGGGGAGAGAGAGAGAGAGAGAGAGAGAGCTCACCACCCCATGGAGCTTGCACTGATCGGGGTTCCCAGATGATGATGGTAGCCGGGGGTCCAGAGGGCAGGAGACAAGCAGTGCAGAGCCCCCAGCACAATCAGACAGGAGATGAAGAAGTCTCAATGGAACTGATGCAGTTTAAATCCAGGTATCAGAACAGTTTTTCTTGGGGCAAGGATAGGAGTTTTTATAGGGATAGTTCAAAGAGAAAGAGGAGAGACAATAGAGACTGATCACCCCTGGTTATGGGTGATGTTCCTGAACGAGCTCACAATGCAACTAGGCAGTTTCAGTATTTTAGATGTCAATAGGATCGTTACTAGAATTGGTCTGATAATGACTAATTTGGGTGTGAGCAGGCCTGGGTTCATTAGCATCTGGAGTAGAGCTTTCCCATCAGGCAGTGCTTCTCTACTTTCGGTATCCCATAGTTCACTGCAGTTCCTGCCTTGGAAGAGCTGGTCTCCATACTGTATGCTAATGAGTTCTATCTTCAATGCAGATGAGGCTGGGGTGTTTCCTTAATTAGTTTGGGTGTGTCTTCCCTGGCCTTTTCATGGCTTTGTCTGATTCTAGCAAAGGCTTATGGGAAGGGGGGGGGAGGATGGTTTTCCATGAATGTCACTGCCTGACTCCCAAGAGCACAGGGCTGGTAGGTAACAACATGGGCCCATTTTGATAGGATATTCATTACTTGCTTTCTCACATCTCCTTTACTGTTCCTTTACCTTCAGAGAAAGGAGAAAAATCCCCTAAATTAGTGTCATAGCTCAAAATTGGAAGCATTTTTGCTAAATTAGCTACCCAGTCAAGTCCAGCTTCTTTTTTGTGGTTCCAGAAGAGTGTGCCACCAGAGAGCCTCACAGTGTCCTTCCTGGAAGCTGCATAATTTTCTTTAGTCTGTCATTATTTGTTGTACCAATTACATGGGCTGGAACTACCTCTTCCACCATTAGGGAGAATATTACATCCTCTACTGCACTTACACTACACAGAATCATGGCATCTTTCTGCCAAAACACAGGAGTGTGTTTGGAAGTTATAGAGTGCATTTTATCCCCAATATTAATTTTATACATCAGAAAATCAGTAGCAACCAATGCCCCTTTATCAGAGTTTGACAATAAAATTGACAGATCATTACTATCTGTAGTGGCTTGCCAATTACTCATTACATTCAGACTTGAGCCATTCCAGTCTGACACCTCAAAGTATGGATTTAGTTTCAGACATCTTTCCCTGGATGTTGCTTTCCAAAGCCTTTCAGATAACATAGCAACTTGTGCTTCCAAATCAATCAAAATCTCACATAAAACTCTTCCAGCCTTTCAAGGCAGATAGCTATTACTCACTGACATACTACTATGGCCTAAAATTTGCCAACAGACAGCTTGTTGTACTCTTCCCTGCACTAGTCTGTTCAGTATCCATTTTAGAGGGCAATTCTGATTCAAATGTCCAGACTTTTTACATTTTCAGCAGCTCTACTTTTCTGTGATATGTACTAATTCACTCCAGTTTTCCACCAAGCCCTCGTCACTGCTAAATGGCTCTGCTAAATGGCTTCTTTCCAGGGATACAGGTTTTGTCCATTACTGATTTAGTAAGAAGGGTGAGCTCCTTAATTAACCATCATACTTTCTGATTCCTTTACTCAGGTAAATCCAAATGTTCATTTTTGCAGTCAGCTAATTAAAAAAAAAAAAAACCCTCCTCAGTACAGGGTTTTTCATAACTGCCAGACTGCAGCGGTATCTTTTGAGTGATATTAAGGGTTTGTAAATGTTTGCCAATTTGCTTTCAAGGTCTGCATAATATAAACAAGTTAAAGTATCGTCAGACCGTGGGCCATGCCTAAACTTTTGCAATACTTGCTTTTAAAACATAGTTTACTCCTCTTCTTCACATACACTGTAGAATGCGCTTTGGAATAGCCATCCGGCCTGACGCATCCCCTTCTCCTTCTTATGCACTTCCAACGCCTCTAGTACCTTTTAGATATCCAGCAGGACTGACCCCATCAGCTAGCGCCTCCTCAAACTGCATGGCAGGTGTTACAACATACCAGATTTGAGCAACCAAACCCCAGGCTGATGTGCACAGCCAGCCTGGAATTTGACACTCTACCCTACTCTCTCCCTCACCCATCTGCTTCCCCTTCTTCCACATGCTGAGCAATTTGTACCAATAGAACCCTGCTCGCTGCATCAAAATGTTGCTGGCAAGAGTAAATCTCAGGTCTGACACTGGGTTCTCAAAGTACAAAGACATGCTACACAGGTATCTGTCAAACACAAGTAGTTTATTTTCTAACAGCTATCAGCTGTGACCCTTAACTAAAAGAACACCATGATAGGAAAAGCGTCATTCTTACATCCCTTCTACTAGCCAGGGAACCCCGTTTTGGCTGTGGATGAAGTGGGAGACTACCTCAGCTTCTGAGGCGCCGGTACCCAAAGCCCATCGGTGAGGTCCAAATTGCTGTGCTCTGGTGCAGCTTTAAATACAGTGTCTCTATCTTGTTTAGCAGTTTGGAAGTTTCCTGGGGTTACTCATCACTTGTTACAATATGGCTCAGCTGTACTGCTTGTCCTTTGATTTTGTTTACATGATCAGTACATTTAAGTAAACAAGATTATGTTCCCGCCCTTATCTACAATTCGTTCTTGCTACAATGGTGTATGTTCCTAGAGGCTTGCTTCTGGCTCATCAGTAGTAGAAGGGAGGGGGAATGGAAAAGGAAGGGGGAATGCAGGCCTCACCACCCCTATACTTCACACGTACAGAGTTCTTCCGCAATTGACCCCTACAATCTGGTAGCACTTTATAGACAAACAAAACATGCAGATGGTGGGCTGTGCCCACGAAAGCTCATGATACCATCTACATGTTTTGTTCGTTTATAAAGTGCTATCAGACCATTTGTTGCTTTTTAAGTTTTTCCTCTAGGGGATACTTTCTGAACCAGGAGTCCTTCTCCTCTGGGACTAAACAGCCTGAAATAATTGGTGAAATAGACATGAATTTGTTAAATGTTTTGGCCAAGATGAATGTGTACTTTTTGATGGAAAAAGTTTTGGCTAAGAACTTTAGACCTGCCAAAACACAGAATACATTTAGAATGAAACAAAGAACTTTGAGCAGAGTTTAGTCAATATGGGTCAGAATGGCAGAATCTAGCTGAGTTTGTAACCTGAAGTTGTTACTTTTTCCTTTATTGCTTAGTGTTAAAGTTTACAGGTCACACAACTGTAGGTTTTCTCTTTGTTTCTTTTTTTCTCTACACAGTTTAGGACCTAACAGGGGGCAAGTTTATGTCACATATTGAGTCAATTTGTTAGTCTCAAGGGGTCCCCAAAAGAAGTTTCTTATGCAGTGCAATTTTGTAAAGAGTTTCCTTTTCTCCTAAATGGGTTTCTCCAGGGCACAATGTCTAATCAAGTCTTTATTTGTGCTTCTACTGTGGGAGTTATTTCCTTCATCCAGAAAGTATGTTCCTTCTTTTGACCATTGTTACCAGTCAACGTTTATTACTCCCACAGTGTGATCCTTATGGTCAAGTCTCTTCTCAAAGTCGCATGTGTCATTCCCATTGAAGTCAAAGAGCTTCAACATCTAAACAGAAACTTACTTGGCAAGTTATAGTTGTGTTAAGACAGTAAATGTTTTTTTTCTCCCACTTCTAAAAAACGTGAGAATGGGAAATGAGTTCTAGCAAGTCAATGTCCTTCCATTCCAGATCTGAAAAAAATCTCTTTTGATCTATCTTGAGAATTAGTTGTATATTAATTTTCCTTTAGCCCTCTGTTAATCTAAAGAGAAAGTTTAGGAGCTGTTTCCATATATATATATATATATATATATATATATACGTATATATATATATATATATATATATATATATATGTACATATTTATTTTACAGAAAAAGGCTCTACTTTATTATGATTGGCAGTAGGGAACTTCAGGTTTTGTCAGTAATCTTTACTTGAACATTTCCAATATTAGTGCTTGTATTTAGGTAATGGCCACATGGCCTGACTGTGCTAAGCTCTGCCCAGAAGAGTTTACAATCATACAAAGTGAGCAGAGGGTCAATAATGATAACCATGTTGGTATTCCTACACCAAATGGGAGAAGTTTGAAATCTGGTAGGCAGGTTTAACCCAGAGGCACTGTAACTACTGACAAGGGAGAGTAAAGTCTGCTCTACAGACTTACCTAAGGGGCAGCTAGCTTTTAGCTCATGCAGTAGAGGCTCATGCACTAAACTCCAGAGATCCCAGATTCAATTCTACCTGGCAGCATGACACAACAACCAAATTAGGGTTATTTTGTTCCATTTTGCATAGACTTATTTTAATTGGATGTGTAACCTCTGTTATATATATGATCAGCTAGTATTTAATGATATGCCTTGAGATGACACAGAATACCTCTTGTTTCAAAGTGATTTCTATGTAAAGCTCTTGTTTGCCATCATGCACATGGGTGTGTGTGTAAGTGAGAAGAGTGAAGGACAGAATACAAACCACAGATTAAATTATTTGGTTCACCCTCATTTCTGAAATCCCTGTTAAAGTCCTGATTCACAACAATATTTCCATTGACTTCAACAAGCTTTAGATTATGGACTAGGACCTATAAATTTACTTCAATTAACAGGTTCTCAGAAAGTATCTTATTTTAATTAGCTGAGCAGAATTATTTTGTTTCCTTCCTAATACTTCTCATCAGTGTTTTATCTCGATGAAACCTGATTTGCAACACAGGCATTTTGGGAGACCCGAAAGAGAAAACTACCATGCAGACAGAAGAAAAAGCAGCCAGCTTTTTAAAAATAACAGGCACTTAATTAAATAGGTGTAAAAATAATCATTATTTTAAACAAAGAGATTTTTCCACTAACAGAACTGGCCACATAAATAATAACTATTCGCTGTGTTTCTATAGCCATGTTGTTCCTAAAATATGAGGGTGTGTCTAGACAGCACTCTTAGCTCGAAATAAGCTACGCAATTTGCGCTACACAAATTGCCTAGTTTATTTCAAGAGTATTTTGAAATAACTCGCTATTCCGAAATGCTCCTTAACCCTCATGGAACAAGGGTTACTGGAACACTGGAATAAGCTGCCAGTTACTTCAAAATAATGGGCTTCTTCAATAGATGCAGAATAACTATTTCAGGATACTTCCACTATCCTGAAATAGGTCTGCAGTGTAGCAGCATCCCTAGAGAGTCAAGGTAGATAAGATAATATTTTTATTGGATCAACACTTTATTTTTTTTATTGGTGCAGTGAAAGTAATTACCTTCCTTATCTTCTTTTTTTTTCAAGTCAGTAAAAATGAGGCAAATTCATTGATTTCTGTAGAGTTACACTAGAGATGGATTTGGCTCAGCCTTTTTTAAAAGGTAATTTTTAATAGTCTTTGAGATCACAGGCACCTTGCACATGCCCCTTTTTTGTGACAGAGATTGACTAGAAAACTACAAATATATTATAGTGAAAGATGATGCAAAAGAGCAAGATCTATCAATGCCCATCTCCCTCCCATGGAGGAAATTGATCATGTCAGACATATCTAACCGCGCCTAATAGGATATTCTTTCCCATTTATATAGAGAAAGACGAAAATAGAAATTCAACAAAATCTCTGATAATTTGTTTTTGTGATAAAGTACTTCCCAAACTCAAATCTGGTGATCAGTTTAACCTTGTGTATATGCAGGTGACTTAAAAAAAAAGAGGAAAAAGTTCATGCCAGTAAGAATGGGTCATATTCCCAGCTGGTGTAAACTGATAGTTTAATTGACTTCAATGTATTGACCTCAGTAGAGCTAGGCCAATTTGCTGAAGACCTGGTTCTATGTCAGATGATTTAACTGGTCCTCCAATCAGAATTTGTACTAGGCTATAATTATGATAAAAACAATTAAAATAAATCTCAGGGGGATTGCCATCTCAGAGGGACAGCTGTATTAATCTGTACCTGCAAAAACAATGAGGAGTCCTGGGGCACCTTAGACTATGTCTACACAGGAGCATTATTTCAGAATAACTGATGTTATTCCCAAATAACAAAGGGTACGGCTACACTAGCTCGTTAGTTCGAGCTAGGTAGGGTAATGAGGGCAAGCGGAGTTGCAAATGAAGCCCAGGGTTTAAATATCCCGGGCTTCATTTGCATGTTCCCAGGCGCCGCCATTTTTAAATCCCCCTTAGTCCGAACTCAATGCCTGCGGCTACACGCAGCACGGACTAGGGAGTTCGAATTAAAGATCCTAATTCGAACTACCGTTACTCCTCATTCCACATTCCTAGCTTGAACTAACAAGCTAGTGTAGCCGTACCCAAAGAGTGTGGCTACACTTTAAGCCATTATTTCAAAATAATGGTGAGCTGGAGGACTTCTTATTCCAACTCCTGTAACCCTTATTTTACAGGAGTAAGAGAAGTCAAAGGAAAGATGTTCTTCCTTTGACTTCCTGCTGTGTAGACAGCGCCAAAAGCCAAATTAAACTATTTTGACTTAAGCTACACAATTGATGTAGCTGAAGTTGCCTAGCTTAATTCAGCTTTTGCTGTGCTGTGTAGATGTAGGGCCTAACTCAAAATAAACTATGCAAATTGAGCTACACAGCACTTATTTCAAAATAGAGCACTCTTACTCTGATTCTCTTACTCCTCAAAAAATGAGGGTTACAGTAGTTGGAGTAAGAAATCTGCCAGCTCAACATTATTTTAACATTGTCAAAATAACTGCTTGTAGTATAGATGCAGACTATGTTATTCCAGATTAACATCAGTTGCTCCAAAATATCACTGCTGTGTAGATGTACCCTTGATTCTTAGCATGGATCCCCCCATCACATAGACTTGTTTCTTCCTGGTGGTATTATGAATCTGTCTTATTTCTTGTAGTACCCTGTACATCATTCTCATTTTCGCTTGAACTCTGAATCTTGTCTATCTGAATTGTTTCTTCCCTTCTTTCCCCCTCCCCCGCCCTTTCCATATGTCTTCTGGGTGTTTCTCCTCCTTGTTTCCCAGTGCATCAAAGCAAACCTATTGCACAACTTTATCTCCTCTAGCTGGTCTCTTTCTCTGCCTAGTCCTCATGTTTGTCTTCCTAGGTAAAAGATATTTGCCTAAGCAGGTTTTTCACATATATACAGTTCACAGAGACTTCAGTCCTCCCTTGATTGAAGGACGTGTCTTTCTCAGCTTGCAAGGGCTCTGTTGTATTCCATCCTTGTTTACATCTTCCAAAGTTCAATGAGCTTGCTTCAAAGGGCACAGTAACCTCATGCTGTTTCCCATTCCCATGGTCTCCCCATACCCCTGCGAATTTCTGTGTAAAGGGGGCTTCCTTTGGTTTTATTCCCACTTCGTTTAATGTATTTGCAGAAAAGTAGGTGGCTGCAACATTCCTTCCTTTTTGGGAAAAACCTTTTTCTCCTTGTTTCCATCACAATTAGTAAAGTATAATAATAATGAGTTTTTATAATCATTATGCAGTGTTAATAGAGACTATTCACAATTATATTAATCACCAGTGTTTCATAGGCTTTCATAAAAGACTTCATTGAATACAATTTTATAATTCCATAATATTATATAAAATCAGTTGACTCAATTGCTTAGCACTTGAGTTTTAGCCCTCCCATCTTTACAAACCAGTAAAACTTTGCAACATATTATTTGAAAAGTAAAACCCAGACCTAGCTTCTCTCTCCTTTGGAGTTTCACACTGTCTTCACCTCATTATTAGCTTTGATTACTTGCTATGTAAAATGAACCTTCTTTGCTTTTGGCCTGATGGCTGGAAAACAAACACTTTCCGTTGTCTAGGGCAGACATATTTACCAAGTCTCTGAGATATGCTTGGTTTAAACATACTTTAATCATAGTTTCAGCACATATCCATAACCCATAATAAACACCATATACATACATCATGCAAGAATATCAATGCTCAGTGAATTATCAATTTTCATATGGTACCACAGAAGACATATTTGTACAAAGATTATTACAATAGTGTGTAGGTGTGAATACAGAGGTGTGTATGGTCGCACAGGATCCTATCGGTGCTTCACTGAGTTTCTACGTTTTAACATACACTATCTTAATTGTATATATGCTGGCATACTTTTTTTTCCAAATTGACTACTGATTTTGGATGCCTCAATTTTGAGTTGCCCAACTTGAGACATGGAAAAGTTACATGGTAGGGAAAATAATTCTTCAAATCACCTGTCACTTTTTAAAATTTAGGCCACTACTCTGTCATCCCAGCAATTTTATTAAAAGCTATTACAATTCCAGATAGTTAAAGTAAGTTTAGTACTATCAGAGTATACCCTTCCATTTGCTAGAGCAAATTAAGCTATCACATCTATTGCTAGTGAATTTTCAGAGGGAGCAAGCGATGAGATTCAGTATGCTTGCATATAGGAATGCATCACCTGTCAGTCATTCCCTTTGTTTTAAATTGGATTATATCTTGGGTAAATGTCTTATATTAAAATACTAAATAACTGCAACAATATGAGAGACTGACAGGTAAAGGGTCTGAAACTAAGATACCTTCTCATTTAACATGCCCTAATAAAGCCCAAGGTTGAACTCGAGGTGTATATCTACCCTTCGATTAAACACTTACAGCTGGCCCAGCTCATGGGGCTAAAGGGCTGTGGGGCTATAAAACTGTGGTGTAGGCATCTGGGCTTCAGCTGGAGCCTGGGTTTTTGAACCCTTTCTACCTTGTGCAGTCCCAAAGCCTGGACTCCGTCTGAGTTTGGATGTTGACAGTGTAATTTTATAGAAATATACAAGGCTAAATCTGGCTTTCCATACTTCTATGAAAAATTGCATAAGCTTCAGTGAAAATATTCTTGTGAGTAAAGCAAGTGGTGTTGAATGCAGCACAGAGAGACTTTTGGTTATGATTGAGGTGGTATGAGAATTTAATAGGCTTTGCGAAAGAGCTCTGGTTACTGTGGGGAAGGAAATTTTAAAAACATATGGATTTAAAATAAATATATTCTCACCCATGATGCTCTGAAGTTCTATCATGTTGAAACACTGGTAAATAAACACTTAACAGAGTAGACATGAGTTACAAAGAGGCTGTGCATATGTGTCAATTTATCTGTGGACATCAATGTAATAGTGATAGTAACATTCAATTGGTTGAGATTGTTATCAGATCACTAAATTGTGTGCACTGGTTTAGCCATTGTTTTCTTGTGATAATAGATAAAAGAAAATATCACAAATATATATAGCCCAGATCCTGTTTCCACTTGCATCTATGGATCAACCTCAGTGGAGGTAGCATAGCACAGAATTTTAGTGTATGTTGTTGCTTAACTAACTTATAAAATGTACCTTTTGCCCATCTGCTAGTTCAGTTTTCTGTTTATTTTTGGTTGGTTGGTTTGGTTTTCGATAGAGTTCTATGTACTTTTGAAATAAGAGGAAATGGAAGTATTTGTCTGTTTTAAACATGAATTGGATGCCCAGAGATTTGGGACAAGTCTTTTTGGGAAGCTGATCAGTTACGTTGCTAGACCATGGCATCAAAGGCAACTCAATCAAGAGCAGATTTTATGAGATTTCTATTTCATAGCCTTGTTGATTTAAACACGGAACAATATAAAAGATTTTTTAAAAATTAGCTTACACTTTAAAAGTCATAGGAATGATCTCATGCAGAATGATATAAATTTATAAAAGGCAGCATAAGATAAAATCCTGCTATTGTTGAGAGTGTGCTGATTGAAGTGAAATCACATTATATGCATGATCCATATGAATTAAAACAAAAAAAGCTAATCAAGGAACATTACAAATACTTTGGGGATGGTCCTAAGACAGCGGTGGGCAACAATTTTTGGCCAGGGGCCACTTCAAAAATTTTTGAAGGGCCATGGCCACCCCAAAAGGGGCGAGACCTAAAACAGACGGGGCAGGACCAGGATGCTTCCAGGCTTCCCCTTCCACAGACCATGATTGGTCTGGGGGTGGGGGAGCCCCTTTCTCCCCCCTCCCGCTTCCCAATAAGCACCCATGCCATTGGCAGGGCGGGAAGAGGCTTTGCATGCTTCCCAACCCCCTGGCCAATTAGGGCCTGGGGGTGGGGGAAGCGGACAAAGTTTCCTCCGCCCTTCCAGGAGCATGTAGCACTTGGAAGTGCTGTGCGCTCCTCACAGGGTGGGGGTAGGGCAGAGAAAATTTGGTGCACTACTCCCACCCCCAGGCCAATCTGGGTTTGGGGACGGGGGAGCATGTGAAGTCTCCTCCCACCCTGCCAGGAGCATGTAGCACTTCAAAGTGCTACATGCTCCTGGCAGGGCGGAGGAAATTTCGTGAGCTTCCTCCGCCCCCAGACCCTAATTGGCCTGGGGGTGGGAGAGCATCAGGCTGGCCCGTGGATGCCCTTTTGCCCACCCCGTCCTATGGGATATCATTAGAAGTAATATAGTGAAATTAAGAAACTAAACATTCAGTGTGAATGTGAAGATAATATTTCTAATTTGAGATATATCACACTGTAGCAAAAGTTTATTTTTATAGAAATCCCATTACTCGAGACATTTAAAAAGAGACTGAGAACATACTTCAGGAAATAATTCCACATTTACAAGAAGATGGGCAAGAAAATATAGTTATTTTTCCATTTCTGCATTATATTATTTGATTTCTATTTGCTAGGCTAAAAATTCAATGTATAGACCAGTGAATATTAATTTATACTGTCTGGAAAGTTGATTAATTTACACATTTTCTGATTTCAAATATTGATTGCACTTAATTGGTTAGAACGTCTAAGAATATGGTGATTCATATGGTAATGGGTTTATAGATTACTTTTTTTTTCTTCCCTAACACATATTCCTGCTTATTCAACATTTTTTGTTGTTGTTGCTGAGTGAATTGTCCTGTAAAAAGATATATTATCACAGAGATTTAACTCAATAGCAATTAATTTTTCTGGGTTACACGAATTTTATATTATGAATTATTTTATTTACACAGTTATATGACTATTAAAATGTTCAGGACCATCTAAAAATGAGGTTTACTTCTGCAAAAGGAATTTCTTTATTATATTGTAATATTGCAGAGACCAATCTTGTTGTAATATGTTGTTGTCCTTTTCACCATGATAAGCTATATACAAGGAGTCATTTTAATCTGAGTCGTTTTATTTTTCAGTTTTTGCTTCCCTTCTGTTTTTTGAAAGACTAGTCTTTTGAGCAAGGTAGCCTAAAACTAAAATACCTTTTGAAGTTAACCCTGTCCTTGAGGTCCCTACTGCTTTGGTGACATGCCTCTTCACATTGGATTTCATAGTTAGAGAGGAGTACTTAATGAAAATTAGACTTTGGGTATGTCTACACTGCATTCCTCTTTCGAGAGAGGAATGCAAATGCAGCTAAGCGAAATTGCAAATGAAGCGCGGATTTGAATTTCCCATGCTTCATTTGCATAATCGCATCCGGGCACTATTTTGAAAAAAGAAACGCTGTCTAGACACGGTTATTTCGAAAGAAAACCCTTCTTTCGAAATTACCCTTACTCCTTATAAAATGAGGTTTAAGAGTAATTTCGAAAGAAGGGTTTTCTTTCGAAATAACCACGTCTAGACAGAGTTTCTTTTTTCAAAATAGGGTATTTTGAAATAGCACCCGAACGTGATTATGCAAATGAAACGTGGGAAATTCAAATCCGTGCTTCATTTGCAATTTCGCTCAGCTGCGTTTGCATTCCTTTCTTGAAAGAGGAATGCAGTGTAGACATACCCTTTGGGGCATGTTACCATCTTTCTCAGGAGTGGGCAAAAGGGTCTCCACGGGCCAGATCTGGCTCTACCCCTCCCCCCGCCCCCAGGCCAATTAGTGTCTGGGGGCAGGGGAAGCTCATGAAGTTTCCTCTGCCCTGCCAGGAGCACGTAGCACTTTGAAGTGCCGCACACTTCTGGCAGGGTGGGAGGAGACTTCACGTGCTCCTCTGCCCCCAAGCCCTGATTGGCCTGGGGGTGGGAGGAGCACGCAAAGTTTCCTTTGCCCTGCCCCTGCCCTGCAAGGAGCGCATGACACTTTAAAAAGTGCCACGTGCTTCTAGCAGGGAGGAGGAAACTTTGTGTGCTTCCCCCGCCCCCAGGTCCTAATTAGCCTGGTGGGGGGGGAGTATGCGAAGCCTCTTCCCGCCCTGTCGGGGGCATGGGTGCTTAGTGGGAAGGAGGGGCAAAGGAGCTCCCCCATCCCCAGACCAATCTGTGGGTGGGGAAGCCCGGAAGCATCCTGGCCCTGCCACTTCGGTTTTAGGCCCCGTCCCTTCTAGGGCGGCCTGGGGCCACTTCAAAAATTCTTGCCCACCCCTGATGTTTTTGAAAGTGAATAGTTTTTGTATAATTTGGGTTTTGTCAGAGTTCCCAAATGTTCCATCATCAGCCTATCACAACAAGATGATCACTTTTGTTTTCCAGTTTCACATACTATGTTAGCTTTTAATTATTAAATTAATTCTAACCATTATTGTTTTACCAAAGAAAATCTATTGTTGCTAGTCTGTTTATCTTTATCATTCCATAGGGGTCAGGCATATGCGGCAGTACTTTCTCTCTTGGGACACCTTTAAAATTGCTCTTCTCACCACAAATGCTTTTGCAGAATCTTAGTTGTGCGGTGTTCCCTTTTGGAGAAGGAATGATAGCTCTACACACTCTCAAATTCACAGTTTCTTATTCAGGCTTTCTCATGGACCAGATCAGAAAACAAGTACATCTAATGCTAGGTCAAAATTAACATTTTAAAGAACTCATTTTCTCAGCAAGATGCTTTGCTTTCGTGAGAACTAAAATGTTCAAAAATGCCAAGTTGCACAGGCTTAGTGTACACAATAGTGTGTATCCTTATAAGTAAGCCAGTAATTATAGTGGTACAACATACCCAGATGTATTGAAGGGAATCAGATATACTAATATAAGCTTCCCTGATACCAATATAAAGGATTGCACTAAGCATTTCACTGATTTAATTCTTTTTTGGTAAAAAAAAATGCATCCTTAACCAAAATATAAACAAGGTCTTTAAATACTGAAATGAATATAAAGCTCAGAATTGCAGCGCTAAGAAGCCCACTTTTTTTTGACTAATATAACCAAGTTCTGTGTGAAAACCTGTAGAAGGAAAGGGTTATTAAAAAAATAAAATAAATCAAGTATTGTCACACCAGTCTTTATTCACAGAAATATAGAAACACTTCCCTTCCTTTCTTGCTGAATTCAAGCAGTAACAATTAAAGCAGGCTCATCACAGCTAGATTTTCAACCAGCATCTGGGTTTCAGCAAAATGGCATTATGAACCTAATTCTAATGTTAATGTTACTTTAGTTATCTTCTATATTTAGAACAACACAGAATGAACAGTTTTAGGAAATTCTATTGTTTGGGTTTGTGGTCAGAAAAGACTAATTTTTGATGAAGAAGAAAGCAACCTAGACAAATGTTGACTCTGGATAATTTGGTTATGCATAGCCGTGCTGAGATCTTAAGAAAGGCTCCTCTTCTTTTCTTTCAGTGAAAAAATAATCTTTCAGGAAAATAAAAACAAATTGAGTGAGCAGTAATGTCGTTTTTAAATAGTTGGTTTATGCAAAAGTCTATCCCAAGTTCCACAATCATAGACCTAGTAGAGGGATTGTAGTAGTGTAAAGATCAGCTGAAAGGGAGCTCATATTGAATAAAGAGACTAAAATACAACTTCACCATGGGGTCTGCAGGCCATTGCTACTGATTTGGAAGTGACATTAATCAAGAAAGACTCAAGTTAGAAAAGTGCATCTCTTGGGAGCACTAATTGTATTTTTAAAGTTACCCTGCTACAGTGGAACCCCTGGGAAAGGTTGCAATGACTAGAACGTATGCCTTTCCCCAAAAGAGAAGGACACCAGTGATTCTACTAGTACAAAGTGCAGAAAAAATGACTCAAGTACAATATCTATTATATCAGAGGTGGGGAAATACTGGCTGGATCGAGCAAATACTGGGCCTTGGCAGGCCGCTACCATTACATTTACCGGTGCCCCCACACATATCAGCAATTGTATCTTCCATTGACCATGGATCGCCATTCCCAGCCAATGTGAACTGCAGGAAGTGGTGTCCCAGTCCACGTTGCTTCCCGTTGCTCCCATTACCTGGCAACAATGATCCACAGCCAACGGGAGCTGCAGTCGCTGGTACCAATGGAGGTGCAGGTAAATATAGTGGCAGTGGCCCGACAGGGGCTACTCCTGGCAAACTGCCACTGTTTTATTGCCTGCCCCCATATTGTGTGAATGAACCAAAAGCCTTTAACTGTGGTATTGTCACAGTTTGCAGAATGTACACTGAATAGTTTCTGTCTATTTCTGTCAGGAACTTCTGAAAACAGGGTGCATTTCAGGTGTCCCGATACAGCAAAGATAGCAAAGTACAGCTGACAACAGTCTAGAAAAGCTTCTAGCATATTCAAAGCCAAATCAATACAAGGTTTATCTCCTCCTGCTTTTGAGCCATTTTATTATTATTGACAAAAAAGCCAATGCCAATTATTTTGATATTCTAAAATGACTGAAGAAAAATCAGCTTACACAATCTATATGAATGAAGGATATGCCATCTCAAGAATCCTGATCATTTATACACAGTGAAGCTGATAAATGATAAAACCCCATTAATCCCTCCTCCTGACTTGCCATGATGCCTCTAGTAAAGATTTCAGGTATTTTAAACTCTACAGTCTAGAATATATTGCCCTGTTTTATGAAAGGAAGGCAAAAAAAGTTGTAAAATTACCTTGTCCTATTTATCACCTGTTATATCTCTTGACTAAGGATTATCACATTTTTATTCGATAAGACAAAAATAGACATATTTTGTAACTTAGGTGTCCATGAAAATATTTCCAATGTAGAACTAAAATTCTCAAATATTTGTAGCAATATTCATAGTGAAATTGTCTCAGAGCTGTTTACTGATAGGCCAGAATAAGTTGACAACCACAGAAAGGGAAAGAGGAGCAACCAGAGAGAATGTAGTAGTTTGTAGAAAGGGTTATATCAATATTTAGTTTACCCCCAAAAATCTTTAGCTGCATATTCCTGTAAGTTCTCTTAACCTGTCCAAAGTATCAGAGGGAGAGTCATGTTAGATGATTAAAATATGACTGATATTGCTACCACTATTATATAATTGCAACAAATCTTATGTAAAGTATGTCATTATAATATGTCAATAGAAAGTTGTGGATCACTGAATATGATTATTCTATTTGTATGCATGCATCACTTTTTGTATCTGAAGTTATGAGTATTGATTATAAATACTTTTGTATTTCAAATATGTTTACACCTCTGGTACCATCGACAAGATAATTTACATTCAGTATAGCCAGCATTTTGTATCTGGGGTGTTCAAGTTGATGGCCCAAATACAGTGGGCCTGGAAGAAGCCTATGCCTACCTAATGGACTTCCCTGTGGATGTCAAGAAAATGGGTAATGGCTCTTCTATGACTCAGCAAAGCAAGCACATGTGATTATACCATGTGGTAATGAATTCCATCTTGTGCCTATAATTTTCTACTGACTGTGCTGAAGGCTATGTTTGGAACAAAGAAGTTTTCCTCACATGGCAGTAACTAAGGCCCTGGAAGCATATCCTTTTTATCTTTTTTTTTCCTCCTCTGATGTCTGGATTGTGGCTTTATACTAATGGGAACATTTTAACCAATGGACTGAGAACCATCCAGTCATTTGGAAGCATCCAGAGACTTTAAAAGCCAGAGTTTATGCCATCAGTGCTTCAAACCTGATTCAAGGTTTTGCACTGGAGTGTATGTATTTGACCCCTTTTACCAATTCTAACTCTTACATCTTTCTTGTAAATGAGCTTTTAGGTATTAGACACTAAAGGTTTGGCAACAGCATGATTATACATCGACCTGGACATGCAGCTGTTCCTTTCATATCAGAAGAACCCTTTGGTTGATAAAACTTTTCTCCTATAGTCTAATATTTGAGTGTTGAAACAAAGTCTGGAATACCTAAGGAGCCTGATTATTTTTTTTTTTACTTATATTAAGCCAATGTTGTAAGACAGGACATTTAATTTTGTTGCTTGTTTGGTAGATTTTATGGAAAAATAACAACTAGTTTTCGGTGGTGTCTGCCCTATTTTTCAGCAGTTTGCCCTAAATATGGTATTATTAGTTGTTACCCAGTGAGGCCCTGTGACTGAAAGGCAGGTCTGTGCCCTGCTCTCCCCTAAACTGAGTTCCTTTTATGGTTGCCTCCTTTTCTGCCATTTCTGGAGCTGTTTCATGTGTCTTATTTAATGTATGTTTAAATAAACTAATTTGTAAAAAGTGTCTATTCCATAAAAGAGCTAAATTTGACACATTTTTATACGAATAATTCATTAACATTTGTTCACACCTAACAGTGGAAACCTAGAAAAAAGAATATTCAGTAGCTAGAAAATAAATTACAAAACTAACTATTCTCTTAAGAACACAGAACCTGAAATGTTAGATCAGAACACTAGTATTTTAAAATCTGGGATACAGGTATGAAGTTTGCTTTGTAGAAAAGAGGACAGGGAAAGAATTAAAAATTCCTAACTGATAGAATTAATTCCAAGAGCTAACAGAGGCTAGTACCAGATGGAAGGTCCAAAAGAGTCCACAAAAAACTTTTGTGGAATAATTTTCTCATAGGTTATATTTATTCATAAAGCCTAATGATACACAACATAACACAAATGTGAAAAGTGTGGTCTTGTATGGATGCGAGACCTGGTCTTTAAATCACAAGCTACAGACATTCATAAACAGATGCCTGAGGTACATTCTTTGCATCAAATGGCAAGACTTTGTCGAAAATAAGGAGCTTTGGAACAGAGTAAGACAAGAACCACTTGACATTCAAATCAAGAGAAGAAAGTGGGGATGGCTAGGCCACATTCTCAGAAAATCATTTTCCAGTGTAGTCCGTCAAGCTCTCGCATGGAACCCTGCAAGGAAAACGCAAAAGAGGAAGACTTTGGACAATGTGGAGAAGATCTACTGAGACTGAAGGACGAGAGCTGAGGTACTCCTGGAGTCGGCTAGAAGTTTTGTCCCAATACTCTGAAGTGCAGGAGACTTGTAGATGACCTATGCTCCACTTGGAGTACAAGGGTTTAGTAGTAGTAGTAGTAGTAATTATACATGGAAGTCTCAAGTTGGCAATGTTGTAAAATGTGAGGTTTTTCTCTGCTGCTACCTCATACCTCTCCACTTCTTCATCTACTCAGGCACCAACTCCATAGATGATACAAAAATTAGGAAAGTGGTAAATCATGAAGAGGACAGGTCACTGATACAGATCAGTCTGATCACTTGGTGGACTGGGAACAAGCAAACAACATGCATTTTAATATGACTAAATGTAAATGTGACTACTTACAGGCCTGTACGCGGGGGGAGGGGTGCAAGCTATGGAAGGGGCTAGTGGCTGCTCCCACACAGCAGCCCAGCCCCACCCGCAGCATCACTCCTGGGTGAGGAAGTGGGGAATAAGCCCCAGTCTTATCCAGCTGGCTGAAGCATAGGGAAGGGAGGCTGGAGAAGTGTGCTGCCCCGCCTTCCCTAGGTTAGCCAGAATCGGCCCCAGGCAGACCATGAAGGACCATGGGGGGATGGGTGTTTGCACTGTTCTCCCCTCTTGTCCCCCTCATATGGGCCCGACTTAGGAACAAAGAATATAGGCCATATTGATGGGATGGTGGTGGGGGTATGTTATCCTGGAAACAGTGACTATGAAGAAAGATATAGGGATCATGGTGGATAATGAGCAAAAATTGTGTTTACAGTCTGATGCTGTGGCAAAATTGGCTAACGAAATCCTTGGATGACAAACAAGGACATCTGAAGCAAGAAAAGAGAGGTTCTTTTACTACCAAAACATGGCACTGGTGAAACTAATATTGGAATACTATGTCCCGTTTGGGTGTCCACAGCTGGCTTCCAGCTCCCACTGCCTAGCTCCAGGATGTCAAAAGCAACACATTATAAATTTGTTTTTCAGTCTATTAAAAATGTCAGATTGGCCACAAATATTTCTCCCAAAACATTGAATCTCTGCTATTCTACCTTTAAAAATCAGAAGAGTCTCATGATGTTGTTTCTGTTCTCATGTAATTAGAAGTGCACTGAAGCACTTACGTCATGAATATTTGTTTGAGAAACCAAAATGTGATTTCTGTGAGAACTTATTCTTGTCATGTTTAAGTGAATATTCTTAAAATTTTTTGACCATAAATACTTGACTGCATCAATGTTTTGGGACAGTGATTAAAAAAAAAGAGTAAGTGGCTCTGTGAAATTGGAGCAAACATTCCAGGGCAATTGTTTACAGTATTTGACCAACTCTATTCTTCTTTGCTTCTGTAGGTTAGCATATTGGAAGCTTCACTCTTTTAGCTCATTTTATTTCTTGAAAGATATTTTCTATTCATCACAGAAAGATTTCACTCTTCACTGAGAAGTGGGAAATGACTCATAAATTACAGCATTGCTCAGTAGAGTCTCTTGGAATGATCTCTGTGGGGGGACATGATTCTCCACTACTTTTCACATAGTAGTTTTCATTTGTTCCAAGTCAGTGTACCAAAATCAGGAAAGTAATGTTTTAGAGGCACTGGCATGACTACTTAAGGTTCAAGGAAATGGAAAATCAGGCCCACAGTTGTTGTTGGTTTTTATTTAAAGATATATTAGAAAAAAGATATAAACAGTAATTAGGGACATTCCTTATAAATAGCTTACAAGGCATGTGAGACAGTCTAGAGCTTTGAAATGTAAACCTGTATCGTTAGATAATTAGAGGTTAATACTGATTGAGTTTATATGTGTTAGATGTTAAGCATGTAACCAGATTAGTTTGTGGATGCTAGTTCCCTTTCATGTCTTAATTACATATTATACTTGTGGATGGTTCAGTGAACCTTAAGATTAAAGATGTAAGATATTGCAGGAAATAATATTACCTGCATTGACTTCATTTTAAATTGTCTATGCTATAATGGAATGCTTGATAGTTTGAATGGATAATTGCCTTATGTTAATTTAAACTACTAGTTTACATGTGTATCATAGGAAATAGTGATTTCTATTTCAAAGCAATGATGTGTAATAGCTTTTCTTCATTCAGTGAATGCCTGCTTTTGAGAGACTACAGTAGACGGCCAGAGATCTATAAAAGAACTCTAGGTCCTAGTCCTGTGTATGAGAAGGGCTTAATCTTGATCAGAAAAAGCCTCTCATGGAAAAATTGATATAGATTCTGTATGTGGACATGCCTGTTGGATTGTAACACATGGAATTCATGCTGAAAGAACTTTTTGTAACTCAGTGACTCACCATCTCTACTATGAACTTTGTTAAGAACATAAGAACGGCCGTACTGGGTCAGACCAAAGGTCCATCTAGCCCAGTAGCCTGTCTGTCGACAGTGGCCAGCACCAAGTGCCCTGGAGGGGGTGGACCGAAAACAATGATCAAGCGATTTGTCTCATGCCATCCATCTCCAGCCTCTGAGAAACAGAGGCCAGGGACACCATTCCTACCCCCTGGCTAATAGCCTTTTATGGACCTAACCTCCATGAATTTATCTAGCTTCTCTTTAAACTCTGTTATAGTTCTAGCCTTCACAGCCTTCTCTGGCAAGGAGTTCCACAGGTTGACTATGCGCTGTGTGAAGAAGAACTTTCTTTTATTAGTTTTAAACCTGCTACCCATTAATTTCATTTGGTGTCCTCTACTCCTTATATTATGGGAACTAATAAATAACTTTTCTTTATTCACCCTCTCCACACCACTCATGATTTTATATACCTCTGTCATATCCTTCTTCAGTCTCCTCTTTTCCAAACTGAAAAGTCCCAGTCGCTTTAGCCTCTCCTCATATGGGACCTGTTCCAAACCCCTAATCACTTTAGTTGCTCTTTACTGAACCCTTTCCAAGGCCCAAATATCTTTTTTGAGGTGAGGAGAACACATCTGTACACAGTATTCAAGATGTGGGCGTACCATAGTTTTATACAGGGGCAGTAAGATATTCTGTGTCTTAGTTTCTATCCCTTTCTTAATAATTCCTAACATTCTATTTGCCTTTTTGACCGCCGCTGCACACTGTGTGGACATTTTCAGAGAACTATCCACGATAACTCCAAGATCTCTTTCCTGATTTGTCGTAGCCAAATTAGATCCCATCATACTATATGTATAGTTGGGGTTATTTTTTCCAACGTGCATTACTTTACACTTATCCGCATTAAACTTCATTTGCCATTTTGTTGCCCCATCACTTAGTTTTGTGAGATCTTTTTGAAGTTCTTCACAGTCTGCTTCTGTCTTGACTATCTTGAACAGTTTAGTATCATCCGCAAACTTTACTACCTCACTGCTTGCTCCTTTCTCTAGATCATTTATGAATAAGTTGAATATGATAGGTCCTAGGACTGACCCTTGGGGGACACCGCTAGTTACACCTCTCCATTCTGAAAATGTACCATTTATTCCTACCCTTTGCTGAGGTGTTCTTCCTACCACAGGAATGTTAAATGTTATTATATTATGGTCACTATTCTCAAGAGGTCCTGTAATAGTTACCTCCTGGACCTGATCCTGTGCTCCACTCAGGACTAAATCGAGAATTGCCTCTCCCCTTGTGAGTTCCTGTACCAGCTGCTCCAAGAAGCAATCATTTCAGCCATTGAGAAATTTTATCTCTGCATCACTTCCTGAGGTGACATGTACCCAGTCAATATGGGGATAATTGAAATCCCCCATTATTATAGAGTTTTTTATTTTGGTAGCCTCTCTAATCTCCCTTAGCATTTCAATGTCATTATCACTGTCCTGGTCAGGTGGTCGATAATATATCCCTACTGCTATATTCTTATTATTGGAGCAAGGAATTCCTATCCATAGCGATTCTATTGAACATGTTGATTCATTTAAGATTTTTATTTCGTTTGATTCTACATTATCTTTCACATATAGTGCCACTCTGCCACCCACATGGCCTGGTCTATCCTTCCGATATATTTTATATCCTGGTATGATTGTGTCCCACAGATTTTCCTCATTCCACCAAGTTTCTGTGATGCCTATTATGTCAATCTTCTCCTTTAATACAAGGTACTCTAGTTCACCCATCTTATTAGTCACACTTCTAGCATCTGTGTAGAAGCATTTTAAAAATTTGCCACTTTGTCTGCCCTTTCTTGATGTATTAGATTCCTTTGTATGTGGTTGTTTGTCTGCTCTGGCCCCTTGTTTGTCCTCTCCCCTCCTCTCTTTTTGACTACAGACTAGAGAATCTCTAGCAGTGGATTCTCCTCTAAGAGAAGTCTCCATCCAATTTACATGCTTCTCCGCACCAGTTGGCTTTCCCCCATCTCCTAGTTTAAAAACTGCTCTACGGCCTTTTTAATGTTCAGTGCCAGCATCTGGTTCCACCCTGGTTTAGCTGGAGCCCATCCTTCCTGTATAGGCTCCCCCCTTCCAAAAGTGTCCCCAGTTCCTAATAAAACTAAATCCCTCCTCCCTACACCATCATCTCAACTACGCATTGACACTCTGAAGCTCTGCCTGCCTACCTGGCCCTGTGCGCGGAACTGGAAGCATTTCTGAGAATGCTACCATAGAGGTCCTGGATTTCATTATCTTTCCTAGTAACCTAAATTTGGCCTCCAGGACATCTCTCCTACCCTTTCCTACGTCATTGGTACCTACATGTACCACGACCACTGGCTCCTCCCCAGCACTACACATAAGCCTATCTAGATGCCTCGAGAGATCTGCAACCTTCGCACCAGGCAGACAAGTCACCATACGGTTCTCCCGGTCATCACAAACCCAACTATCTATGTTTCTAACGATCGAATTACCCACTACTAACACCTGCCTCTTCCTAACAACTGGTGTTCCCTCCCCCTCAGAGGTATCCCTAGTGCGAGAGGATGCTACAACATCTTCTAGAAGGAGGGTCCCAACTATGGCATGGTTTCCCTCTGTTCCCATTGAATGCTCTGCTCCCCTGAACCTTTCATCCTCCTTAAGAGCACTGGGGCTCTCAGACTGGAGGTGGGACAGTACGACAGTGTCCCGGAAAGTCTCATCAGCATAGCTGTCTGCCTCCCTTAGCTCCTCCAGTTCAGCCACCCTGGCCTCCAAAGCCCGAACTCGGTCTCTGAGGGTCAGGAGCTCCTTGCAACGGGGGCACACATACACCACCCGCCCACAGGGCAGGTAATCATACATGTTACACTCGACACAATAAACAGGATAGCCCCCACTCTGCTGCTGGGCTTCTGTCTGCATTTTTCTTATGAATGAGTTTAATTATAAACTGGGCTTCTTTTTAAATGTCTGGAATATAGATTATTATAAAAGTTGTTTAAAGAAGGTCAGAAGTAATTAGCGCCCTCTAACCTCCCCCTCTAAACTCTCCTTTCAAAACTCCCTCCTGTTTGCAGCCGCCCTGGTTGCTTACTAGCAGGTTTTATAAGCTCTGGCCTCCCTGAAAGCTCCTCCCTCCAGCTACAGATCGACCAATGAGCAGTGAGTTTGAGATTTCAAACCCTAATCAAGGCTCACAGCTTCCAACTGGCAGCCTGAGCATACCGCCTTTCAAACAAAACAAACAAACACACAGCTCAGCACTCTGAACTCCAAACAAACACAGACAAACACAAGCCCAGAACCCCCAAACACAAATGCCCCCACACTCTAGACAGCCACTTACCACAAAGTGCTATAAATTTCCCCCTCTTTCACCAGGAGAGCCCCTCTCAAAACTCCCTTTTGTTTGCAGCTAGCCAAGTTATTGGTATGTATAATCTATTTACCACAATATTGTCTCTCTCTCTTTTCTTTTCTTACTATATCTTATTAACTCAGAATTGTCTGTAAGTGTGCATTTGGATAAGGTCTGAAGCATTCATTGACATAATCTCATCCTTTGGGACTGGAAGAATTTTATATATGATGAACAAGATTTTCAGTAATGTTCTTCATATTTGATGTAGCTGTCTGGGTGGGTGCCAGGGAAATGTATTTTTCACTTCTGGGTAACCAGTAAGGGTACATCTAGACTACAAGCCTCTTTTGAAAGAGGCTTTTTTGAAAGAATTTTTAGAAAAAACCTCTTTCGAAAGAGCATCTAGACAGCAACCAGTATTTTAAAAAAAGAGAGCCGCTTTTTTGAAAGAGAGCACCCAGGTAGATTGGATGCTCTTTTTCGAAAAAGCACTGATTGCATTCAATAATGCCTTTTTTCGAAAGAGCACTTTCGAGAAAAGGCATTATTCCTCCTAAAATGAGGTTTTCCATGGTCGAAAAAACTGCCACGTTCTTTCAATTTAATTTCGAAAGAGCGTGGCAACAGTCTAGACGCAGGTGAATTTTTTTCAAAAAAAGGCCACTTTGTTGAAAAAACCTGTAGTCTAGACACACCCATAGAGTACAGAAACTGCATGTCCAGCTAACACAGATATAAATGGCAGTGTAGACAGTGAGGCACTGCTTAGGCAAGTAGCGCAAAGATATGTGAAAACCGTAGAATATATATCCTACATGCCTCACTATGCTCCCAAGCTATACCTCTCCCATGTGCATTGCCACTTTTAGCAATATTGTATCCCACTGCCTTCCCGCTGTCTGAGTCTTTTCCAGCTGCACTTGAGAAGCTCAAGCAGCAGGGACTGGTTCTAGCAGAGGAATGAAGAAGGATCAGGCTCCTGCAGCTCCTCCCACAAGAACCTTTCCCCACCATATCAAAAGACTCCAGCAACGGGCTGCTGCTAGAGCTTTTCCCTGCCACAGAAAATGACTCCTGCAGGAAGAAAAGACTCTGGCAACAGGGAGGAAGTTGGGAAATGTTCCAGAAGTTCCCTACTGTCTAAGCTTACTCCTGCTGCTTCCCCCTTTGCCAGAGCCTTTTACTGCCATATGTAACTATACGCCTCTGTGTGGATGCAGCCTGCCGTTCACTGTGCTGTATGGTATGTGACACATACACCACACACCACCACATATACAGAGAAGGTTTCAGTTGACTGGCAGTCATCTCTCAGGACATCCTTATGGCACAGTATGGCCCTTCAGGGGAACATACCCTCTACTCTTCCTGCTTGCCTTTTGTAAAAAGCCATTTTCAAGCCAGACTGCTTTAAACTGAGATCTTCCCCGGTGAGGGATTATTTATTAACTTTTTTACAGTATGTCAAATTAGTGCTTAGTTCCACAAATCCAGCCTTTTGCACATCTTGATTCATGATTCCTGCAGCCCTCTTCCTGAATCTATGTTGATAACTCCAGCTCACTGGAATCCACAATCAGCTTCTCAGAGATGCCCCCTTCTAACCCTGTAGTTTTCTCTAGGGATGGGAGCAGTCAGTAGACCAGCAAACAGTCCTCATTCTCCTCTCCCTAGACAGTCTTCTTCCAAGCTGTCTGGTTTCTGGAGGCTTCTCTTTTATCACTTGCTTTTGCTTTTTTATGATTAATAGTCTATTGCTGCTATGATGCTAGAATTCCTATAATTTCTCAGCTTACTTTCTCTTGCACTGTCTTGTGTCTCTCAGGTAATGGTAACACATATTAAATAATACCCCATTTCCCCAGTGTTTTACTAAAGAACATAACGTAATTTTGTTTCCTTAAGGTGTTTGTGAATTCCTCAGAAATCTTTTTCTTTATCAGAGCCTTTACATGCCATATAAGTTGATTGCTTGTTCCTTCCACCAGCCAGCATGCAAACAGTACATCTTTTGTCTGTTTACTTGAAAAAAAATTAATAGTTTATGCCACAATGGCAATTAGTACACTAAACAAAAGCACTCCACAATTCCTAACAAGACCCTGAAATATGTCATAATCCTGAACTCTAGGGTACAGTTCAAACCGCCTTCTTTTTTTACTAATCCATTTTTTTGTCATTCCTCTTTTAACATTTTCTGTTCTAGGTTAAGTCTTCCATTCTGTATAGTGTGTTTAGCTTCTTTGTCCACCATTTCATTTCCTGTTACCACAGTGCAAACTGGGATACAAGTTAATAATACACATATTCACCATCCATACTAATTGTTGTTAAATATATAATTTCATTGATTAAATCATTTCTAGTTTCACATATACCCTTTTTATCACTATAAGGCTTGACATTGAAAGCAAATAAATGACCCTTTGTAGCTGGGCTTGCATCCCAGATTCAGTTAAATGCTAACATTAGTGCTACTACTTTAGCTATCATGAGAACAACATAATCGGATATTCTTTTAGAGGTATACAATATACTATCCATGTTCTTCCTTTTTTGTTTTGTTGTTTGTTTGTTTGTTTGATCCATCTCTATATGTTGGACAAAATTGATTCTACTTTTCATCTGTATACTGGTACACTTCTTTCTTTAATACCTACTATCTATTTTCTTTTTTACCTTTAAACTTATAAAATTCATGTTGAACATGTGACTTTCTGTTCATAGTTACATTTTCCATGACTAAAAGATTTGACTTTGTTCGGTTTTTCCTCGTCCTTCAAATCCTGCATCTACCCACAAACTCAACAGCATGTGGAGTTCTCATCTCCTGTGCCTGTTTAATTCTCAACAGTCCCTGTACATTTGTTTGATATTTTCGTCATAAATTCTTCATTAATTTTGTCCCAGAGAGTGAAGTCCATTAGTTCCATTCATAGCGTAACTGGCATTTCACTAGAAACTCTCTGTGGCATGTATATAGTTATGTGCAGCATGTATAATAGGCATGGGAAGACTGTGCCATCTCACACAGGTGCTCAAATGCACCAATGAATGCTGGGGCCATGATGGTCCTGCCTTTTTCCCCTCCCTGAATTCCATGCCACAGGAAGCCTTTAAGTAATTATGCTCCATACAGGGGAGCAGACAGCCTTGCCATGTCTGGGCAAGGTATGTATGGGGTCCTGCTCTGTGCTCTCAGAAGAGGCAGGGCCTTAGGCAGAAATGCACCGCAAGGCACTCTGGCAGTAATTTAAAGGGCTGGTGCAGTAGTGGCTGTGACCTTTGAATCTCCAGGCTTTGGGACAGTTGCCCCTTCACCCCCAACCTCACCCCTCCCCTGTCGGCAGGCCTGGCTCCATGCAAGGTTCCGGGTTATCTACTACTCAGCTTCCTGGGCCTCTTGGACTTCCTGTAGAGCAGTGTTTCTTAAACTTTTTAAGCCTGAGGAACACCAAACAATAATTTTATTTTATGAGGAACACCAAGGACTTTTTTTTGAGCCAAAAAAAAAGAGGTTGCCTGCTCTTTAAGAGGAATGACGTTGTTCTCCGCGGCACACCTCCGACTGCCTCGCGGCACACTGGTGTGCTGTGGAACACAGTTTAAGAAACACTGCTATAGAGATACCAATGAACCCAGGAAGCTGAGTAGCAGATACTACCTCCTCAGCCACTCTAAAATCTGCATGGAGAAGGTCACCCACGGACATTCTTTCTCCCAGCTGCTGCTGTGTTCTTCAGTATGCCTCCTCTCCAAGGATGCTGCTGTGCTGCTGCTTGCTCTGCAGGTTACCTCCTCCTCTCCTCCCCACTAGTCTCCCTTGCTGCTTGTGCCCTCACCCCCCCTCCAATCTTCCCTTCCTTGCTTGGCATCCTGCTGCTGCTTGCCTCCCACTCCTCTGCTTGTCCTGTCTCTGCTCTTTTTCGGCATCAGGCCCCTCTCTCTGCTCTCTGTTCAGCCTTCCCCTTTTTGCTCCATGTGGGATTTCCTCCTGGCTGCCCCCACCTCTACTTGTTCCCCAAGCCCAGCTTCTGCTGACTGGGTCCTCCTATTTACTCCTCCCACCTGCCCTCTCCTCACAGGCTTGCTGCAATCTTTCTCTATCCACTCAGGCTCCCCTCATAACTGCTTGCTGTATGGCAGGTTTCCTTCTTGCTCCCCTCCTACTCATGCCAGCTCAACCACTGCTCACAGGGCCCTCCTTTCCAGTCCTCCCTCTCGCTGCCTGCTCACTTACTTCCACCTTTCTGGGCCCTGCCTCCTCACCCCACTAATTGCTGGTGGTGAGTTTCCTCCTGGTCTGCTGGTGAGTTTCCTCCTTGTCTTTGTTTCCCTTGCCCTCACTCAGCTGCTGCTCCCTGGGTTCCTCTGAGCCTTTCCCTGCCTGTGTTTGGGCCCCATGATGCTCTCTCTCCATTCACTCAATTCCCCCCTGCTCACTGTGTGAGTTTCCTAGCCCACCACCACCAATTATCCCCCAACATCTGTGGGAATCCTCTGCTGCTGTGCTGATGTTGGAACAACTCAGTTAAGGGGAGTCAGAAGAGGATGAGGGGAGGAGGAAGAGCCACATCAATTTTAAAAGTGCTTCTGTTCTTCACTGTTTGGCCCAGCTGTGAGACATCTCTATGCTGCCACTGCAGCAACTTAGCTAAGCTGTCTGCCAGAATGGCAGGGTAGAAAGCAGGTCGCTTTTAAAAGAGGGAAAGGTTTTAGAAAGCTTGCCCCTCTCATCAACAGAGTGGGTCCAATAAAATGTATTATTTCCTAATACACCTTCATACACTTTCATGGGTGGTGCTGGGTATAATATTCTGGGGGGCAGAGGTGGGGGAGGGAACCACCTTGTCTTTCTAAAAGGACATAATCATGTAGAACTCACATCAGTCCTATGATGTGGTTTTCTCTATGAACTGTACTCTTCCTCAAATACAGCTATCCTACATGCACAGCCTGTTCAGTAATCAATTAAAAGAATATCCGCAAAGAGACTCATTTGTTTTCCAGGTAATGAAAATGGGAAGTTAAATGTAAATGAAGAAGCATGGCTTGGTGTTGAAATGTGAATATCTATATTTTTATTAATGGCCTTCCTGTCACAGATTTCCAATGTGACATTAGACCCATCATTTAAGGCTTGTTTTCAAGAGCAGTTTTCCACTGATTTTAAAAGACAGCAGATAGAAGACTTAATTAGCCAGTGCCTCAGTTTCCCCATCTGAAAAATACGGATAGTAATCCTTGCCTGTCTCACATCAACTATGTCTATTTGCTCTACATATAGATACAAGTTATATTTATTTGTAATTTTGCTTTTTTAATGATAAATTATTTGGTTTTTAGTAATGTATAATTTGAAACCCCATGTATTTCCCCACTTAGATGTGTCTTATAGTGTTTTGTTCAGTCTCTTCTTTGCCGTCATGTTACTCTTAACTCGTTGAGCACAATCACCCTTGAATAAAATGACACGTCCCCAGCTATTTATTTGTTTGAGGAAATTGTCATAATAGTAAAGGTTGGACTGATAACACTTTCCTTTTGTGTATGATTTTTAATATTATATATATTCAGCATAACTTTTCCAACTCCGACCTGAATGGTCCTTTTACTCAAAAAAGACTCTAATCAACCACAAGATTCTTTCCCTTATACCCAGTGTAGCTACTTTCTACAACAAGCTTTCCCTCCGTAGTATGCCATGCATATTTTTTATATATTTAGAGAGCGAGAGCTATCATGAAACCTTTATGTTCAGACCCTTTTTTTATATTTCAGTTTCTAATTTAACAATGAGATCATTTATGCATCTTCCTCTCCTAAACCTTATATTTGCCAAAAAGGTAACCAGTCTTGCATTCTGTGTACTCTCCATAATTTTACCCAGACAGGGCATAAGGACAATTTTTCTATAGGCATTCACTTTTGTGCGTAATTTCCTGGTATTTGTATTGGCATTATGACTACATTTTTCCACTCTAGTGATATCACTCCTTTTTTCCTCTATATAGTGTTATACAATTCTAAAAGAGCCTTCAAACTGCTTTCAGAGAGATATTTAAACATTGTTACATATATTACCTTGCTGATAATCAAAAGCTTTCTCAAGTTCCTACATAGAAGAAGATTAATTTAATATATTGTCTTTGTGTTTACGCCAACCATGTAATAGAGTATGATGCTCTTCATTTGTCTTTTATCTGGTGGAAAACTATGGTTTGATTTCAATCATCTTCTTCTTACCCACCCTTCAGAAAGTTTCTGCTAAAACATTTGCTTTCTTATTATGAGAACTTCTACCTATGTTGTCAGTTTCAGCAAAACCTGAAATGTGACTATTCTCCTGTTTTATTTCCATTCATTCATCTAATTTTCCTATATCTTTCTGATGTGTTAGTATCTTTATTTATAGATAGACAGTACTTCCTGCAACAATCAGACTTCACCTATAACAAGATTTTTATTTGCACTTGCTGTTGATTTAATGCATAAGTTGAGAGTTACAATAATGGGACAAATAGCATTTGAAATATTTGTTGTGTGTCTTGTGTATTTGTGTGTGTGTGTGTGGGGGGGGAAATAAGATCTCTTTTCCCCTTTTCCCCCGAGAAATATCTCATTTTTTTTTACTGTTCAGTTTCCTATTATTGTATCTGGAATGTTGTATCATCTTCAGCTAAATAATAAAAAACCTAAAAAGAATGTTGATAAATCTCTATTTCTGTTAAGTGGACTGTGTGAAGTACTTGGTACAATGTGAAGTCCTGAACATGTGAATCAAAAATGCAATCTCTGAAGTGCAAACAGAACTTTCTCTTTAAGTATGTTTCAAACACTTCAAGCCAAACATATCTCTGGTGTAACTCTTGACCTCAGCAGAGTTATACCTGGGATGAATCTGGATTTTCCTTTCTATGCTAGTGACAGATAGCAGTGTCAGTTTGCCATTCTATTTTTTTTTTTTTTACCCTCACCTCTACAGCCTTAGGCACAAATTTCTGCAGTAAATTACAAGACAGCTTTCTTTACAATGGCTTTAGGAATGGATGTGGTATAAGTGAATTGTGCCTTTGATCTTTCCTCCCCCTCTTGTCCCCAAGATAGATGGAGCAGGTGTAGAGGAATTAATGAAGCAACTGCCAAATTGCAAGGGTCACTGGTGTGTTGAAAGCTATAAATTAGCTGGCTCTTAAGGGAAATTACCCTCCACCTCTGAGATGCTGCCATTTATAAATTCAAGTTAAGGCCATGGGAAATAGCAATTTGAAAGTTTGGAAGAGAGAAGAATCTGTTGATATTCATTCTTTTTGTTTAATGATATTTTTGTTTTGGTTTTTTTAATCAAAAGGCAAAATAGATACAAGACTTAAGAAATTTGTTTAATGAACTCTGAATACAAAGTGAAGGTCAAACTATATGTATAACCAATACTCTCACTTTGTTTTTGAGAGGCTTCGCTGGAGTAAGATAATAATACCTTGCCAGATTGGACATATAGAATAAGATTTTGGCCTGCTAGGGTACTGATTTGGAAAAGAAAGTTGAAAGCCATATTATGTACAAACTTATGTACAGCATTAATCTATATTTTATATAGCATTTGTATGGGAAAATGGTGAAACATGGCATCGTAAGCAGAATTGCATTAAGGGCATAAAAGATCAGATGTAATAATATCTGTATGTAAATGAGCCTAAATGTAAGAACTATGAAATGCCTATGTACTAGAACTAGTGTACTGGATGTATTAGATCAGACTAACAACTGTCAATCAATGTTCTGTCACTCAAAAGGAAACCATTACTGTATAAGGTAGTTTGCATGTAGTCCACGTAGAACAACATATCTGTTAAGATTTGAAAGTTAATTAGATGCAGATGTTATGATCTTGTGATCAATCATTTTGAAAATATGTAAAATAGCATCATAGTAGAACCAATCAGTTCAAAGTACAATATTAATGAATATTCGTGAGTTCAGGGTATAAAAGCCTGTGACACACACAGTGGGGCGTTGCGTTGGGTCACGTCGGGTTGTGTCGGGTACCTGTTGCGTCGTGTCTAGAGCTAGGCTAGAGTGATTGAGGTCCAGTCTTGTCCTAGGTCTAATGTGTATGTGAGTTAAGGGCATCTAGGGTATAGCAGGGCGGAAGGCTTTTGCTTATCCTATAATCTTATTTTAAGTTAGGTTTAGGTAGTTTAGTATTAGATAGTTTAGCTTTCATCGTCGAGTCTGTTCGGCAGGTTACGTCGGGGGTCCACTTATCGGCCGTCATTGTGACTGTCCGTCGGGCGCGTCGGGGAATAGCTTTAGGGTTTTATTTTAGATTAAGTTTAGGACAGTTAGGCCAGAGTTTAGCATCCATCGCCTGTTCCAGCTGCGCTGAAAAGCAGGAAGAGGAATCATACATCACAGAAGGCGACGTCACTGATTCATCTCAGCTCTTCGTGGGACTCCTAGTAGTTCCTCTCCTGCGGCTCGGAAGAGCCAAGGGATTGAGGTCGCCAGCCTCGGCGTCTCCGTCCACTGAGGGACTCCTGGTTGTTCCTCATCCGCGGCTCTAAATCAGCCAAAGACTTGAGGTCGCCAGCACCACCACCATCGTCCGTGTGCTGACGACTCTGGTATAGGAGTAACGTAAGGGGACTGCCCTCCTATGTTTACTCGAGGTATAACTGTTTGTAATTTGGTTATAAACAATATAGTCTAGTTGTTGAACTTTATCTAAATTGTTAAGTTTTCATTTCATTGCATCAAATCTCTGACTGACCAGTGATCAGATACGGTTGGTGTCGAACTTATATGCCACCCCTTGCGGATGTGCCCTGATAATATTTAGTGTCAGGTAACAGCATCTCTTTAAGTTTATGCAACAGAAGTATGTAAATGTTGAAGCAATAATGTGTGTGCATGTCTAGATAACTTAAAAAAGAAGGGAAAACTTTCTGCAAGCAAGAACACAAAGTACTTAGAATGAATTCATAATAAACAGTGAACTTCTGTAACGGTAGTCCACTAACGTCTTTAGGTAACTGTCATATGAAGCCACCACAATGTTCTCCAAGGACAGAGAATATAGTATCAACCTGGATTTTTTGACATTGCAATATTGGCCCCAGAAATATTACCTTTTGATATTTTAAGTCTCTTTTGATAACAACATGATAAAGGTTGCAGCCACAACTGTTTCTATCTTGTTAATGTTTGGAACAGCCCTGTACCACAATATGTGGGTGGTAACTATTTTTTTTCTGATTTTTTTTTCTTTTTCTGTCAACAACCACATAACCTCACAAAATTTACAAAACACACTTTCCCCTCTTGTGTCTGATGTAGGCAAGTGGCCATAACCCCCTTAAAAAATTATGGTGGAATATAAATCATAAAAACATTGTATGCCAGACTCCAGCATTCTTTGCAAATTTACTAGCTGAACAGGTCCTTCAGAGTGGGCCACAAATTATTGTGTTACTAAAGCATGAAAAGATAGTTCATCTGCAATCACCAATCTACTAATCCTAACTGTGACCAATCTAGAATAGCTATTTTTCTGACATTATCTCTGGAAAAACAATTTAGAATTGGCACTAGCTTATAACTATTTGTATAAACAAAGGAATGGATGCAAAATTGCTTCCCTTCTCTTACAAAAAACTGTTCAGCCCTTCAATTTTTTAAAAGTATTACAAAGTTGATAGCTAATAACTCTCTAGTTCTACACACTTTCAGGCAGAGCCATGTGTATTGTAAAAATAACTAAATCATTAAACACTGAAAAAAATAGGGTCTTCTCTAACATTATAAGTAATTGCTACATTATGCATAGCTGCTGAAATCCATCTAATACTACATGATGCATCAACCCTGAAAATCACATCTACTCCAAATCAGCCAGCTACACCAATGAGGAATATATACTTTTCTGAGTGGATTGAATGTGAAATAATGCTTTCTTTTCTCTGGTTTCCAACACTCAGTTTGTTACAAGTGTGTCTGTTCCCCTTTGCCATCTCCATTGTCCGATGATCTATTCATGAATCACACACCATACATTCATAGATCTGTGTGAATAAAAGCCATGCATGAGGTCAGCCCTAAGTGAAGGGAGTTACATTTTGTCAGTCAGTGATATGTAGCTTCAATACTCAAATACACATCCCAAATAGCTAACTGAGAGATTCCCCATTCTGATGCATTCTCCTTACAACAATAGAAAACCTCTAGCACTGTGTAAGGGAAGCTTCCCAAAAGACAAATATTTATTACATTCTATCCTAATGCATTATATTCAATTAAAAGTCATCCCTTCTCACACATGCAGTCTGATCTTTATCCCATTGCAATTGATGGAAGACTTTCCATTGACTTCACTGGACGTTTAGATCAGGTTCATAACAATTGACATTCATCTCACAGGAAATCCAAGAATTTCCATCAGGACAGGTACCCTACCTATCACTGAGTCAGTGTGTTTCTGTTGAATGGGAAAAGGGAATGCTATGTGATGCGAATCATGCACTCTCCAGCAAACCACCAAGGATAGCTCTCCATTCACATCTCATAGCATCATGGATGGAGATTTGGCACAGTGCAATGAATGGTACTTTGTACTTCACATTCCCTTTTGCCACTAACTAACAAGGAATATCTCTGGCTACCAGGACTTTTCATTCAGATGTGGGCTATCATTCTTAAATATACATCATCACTGTTTTGCTTATATTGTAGGCTCTTCAAAAGAAAAAGTGACATACTCATATGCCAGTTCAAAGGTATAAATCTATAGAGATAGTGTGACTTTACGCACAGCCCTGAGTGAGAAGTGATGCAGAAGTGAATTGGATCAGGAGGCTAGTGTCACCCCTGTCAGTCACTATTCCATGATTTCTCCTTTCTCTGTAGAGTTGAAAATTTAATGCTGGTACATGTTGAAACCCTGACAAACTCTAGATAGCAAGCAAAGGGAGTGGAAGACAAAGTTTTGGATATTATCCATCCTCCCCCATTCCCATCCCCCCCATCCCCCTCTTTGCTCTGGGAAGGAAATAAGCAGAAAAGTCCTTAAAGCTCAGACCCAAGATCCAAGTAACCCATATCAAAATATTGCTAGGGAGTGTGTGTGTCTTTTTTTCTATGCTTGTGTATTTTCAGAGTCACAACTGATGTAAAATTTCCATTTAATTTTTTAAAAATTATTAAAGCAAGCAGGACCATCGGTTTTGGGCCACCTGACATATTATCACTTTAAGTATTTAACACTAATTTCTCATATAGTGTGATGACTTATGGACTGGAAAATTCACCTAAAGTTGGTCATCTTTTTGGCATTTCCCATATCCAGTGTTTCATGTTGTGCAATAAACATTTGTTAGTCTCTGGAGAAAAGACCTGGTAAATTGTTAATAGTTTATCTTTGACTAGATCTGATCCTGTTCCTTTTTTTAGTATTTTTAGGGTTATAGCCTCAATATGCCAAACAAATCTGTGAAATGAACTTCAACCACTCTGTCAAAACTAGGATATATCCCAACCCCAAAAGAACAAAAGCAAACTTTAAAAATAAGTTGGAATATAACCTTTTCTCAAACTAGCAATAAAATTATCTATTCTAAATTTACATGAATTTATTTCTACATTTAACTTCCTTCTGCTGTTTGATTTACATGATTAAATTCTTTAGTTTACACAACTGTTTATGTACCTGGAAGCCAATTACAAGATCATTATTTTTTTCTTAAATGAAATCCATGACTAATATTTTGGAAGAAAAAGACTATCCAAAACTTAAATCTGTGAAGATTTTGTAATCCTTAAATTAGCTTTTCAAATGTACCTAAAATAAAATAAAACACTTGCCCCCAATTGTTATAATAAAATATATGTAGCCTCAAAATATGTTCTAGCTCTAAGTTTGTGTGGAGATTCACCAATTCTTTGTGCCGTGACATAATTCTTGGAATACTGTCAGAGTCCATAAAAACATTTTTTCTGTCAGTTTAAAATAATGATTGAAAAAAAAAAGTCATCGACTGTACAGATAGTCAAAAGTGAAAGGTGTCAACTGCCTATAGTACCAATAGGTTTGAACTGTAATGACTAAGAAATCCCATACTTGAATTACCCTAATATTTCTAATTCAACTGCAACAGAATAGGAGAGCTTCCTCCTTTGTACTAGTTTGGGTTGTATCATGTTCTTTCGTGGAAAAATCAGTGAGAATGTGAAAAAGCACTTGGGAAACGATGAGGTTCATGAGATAGATGCTACTTTTAGGGGCAAGAAAAGAAACAAGAGTCTTGGATTCAAAGATCAGGAGATCTTCAGGAAACTGCCAATGTCATTTGAAATCTCATTGCTCTGCGTGGCAGGTCTGTCATTAGCCTCCCAGATGCATTGGGGTCATCCTCCCCTGACACATGGAGGAAAATGTGTGTTATGGTCACTGATGCTTATTCTCAAAATCTTCTTGCAACATTAACTCCCACATGGATTTCTTTCCAAAGAGAGTAACTATTTTTGAAAATTATGCCTCCATATTCTGTCCTATGTCTATGCTTTATTGCTCCACTTCACTAATATGATTCAAGGAGTGTATCTAAATAGACCAAATACATTTTCCAGCATGATGATTGCTGATTGTAGGCTTGGGATTATATGTATGTTTACTGAGAACATCTCACAATTTATCCCTAACACATGTACATTGTTCTCATAGTTCAATCTTAGGGTATGTCTACACTAGCCTCCTAGTTCGAACTAGGGGGGTAGTGTACACATACCCTTAGTGTTTAACAAGCTTCTAAACTATTTGTGAAAAATTTAGAAGTTTTTCAAAATCCTCAGTAAAATATTTGTATCCTCTACAAGATAAGAACCTCAAGATTATGTGTATACACAGCACCTTACACATGTACACCTGGCCATATTTATTATGCAACTGTAATTTACATAAATAGGAAACCATTTAGGAGTAATGACAACTGGAGGAGCTTATTACTTATTTGCTGAGTTCTGGTGTTCTGGTGAGGTCTTGGTTCATATTCTATTTCATTCATAAAAAGAATAGCATCCAACTTCTGATGCAGAAACTATTTTCACTTCCACTATATAGCTCCTCACTGAGATTAGAAATCATTTTTTATCTGGCCAAGAGGATTTACATTGGCACTGCCAATCAATGAAAAAGCTCTTGACATTCATATACGAGTCGTTTTTTCACAACTCTAGATAGGAAATTTTGATCTTGTCTAAAGTTGTGGTTTTATCAAAACTGTTTTATCTTCACATTGCATAGCACTTGGGTAAGGAAACTGCAAATACAACGCCAATAAAAAATTTACTATGGCTATGATTTGTTAGTACTTATTGTATACATTGAGTCCTCTCTCATTTGATGGGGGAAAATGATGCCAAACAATATCCACTTTGGCATCATTTGTTTTGTGTGTTAAAAATCAGCATTACTTCATAAGGAAAAATTAATTTGTAACGTGTGCCTATTACTACAGCATTCAGTCATAATGGATGCTTGATTGCAGAAGAAAGAAATAGTCTGTTCTGGTGTGCCTCACTTATTTGAGGGTGAATTCCAGGAATGATGGATTGATTGGCACAATTTAATCCATTTATTATGGCTCTGTCAACAAAATTGTGAGAAATAGAGATTAAGTGACATTAAAGCCGTCAAAATTTCCTTGGAAGAAAATGTTTTTTGGGGTTTTTTGAGATTATACAGTCATATTTCTTTGTCTGTATATATGATGATTTCTAAAGCCGTTGTGGGATCAATGACTATCAGGGCAGAAAATGAAAATGCAGAGAGGAACAATGTGAAGCTCACACTCTGGTTGCCTCTGATAGAGATGCACAGCACAGCAGGGATGCCAAGAAGTGTAGCAGCTGTTATTGTGCATGTGATAGAGATAAATTGTGAGATGATCCTAATAAAAATGGGTAAAATCCCAACACCACAATCAGCAATCAAAATGTTGGGAGATCCATTTGTCCTAATTAGATAGGGCACAAATGTCAGTTCACTTAATAAACTATATGTCCCTCTCTTTGTTCCTAATAAACCACATGACTATTGAAGGTTTGTCTGGAATGATATTGTTCTTTGCCTTCATACAACAATTTGTTACATTTTACTATATGTTAGAAATGTGCACTACAACATGCTACTTTATTAGAATTCACTGGGCTTATAAAACCTTTCAATGTAAAATTAATTAGAAAATTAGTAAACTGTTCTGTTGAAGAGGCATAAGAAGCAATAAAATTCAGCAAGAGCTAATATTTCTCACTAAAATAAGCATATATTATTATAAATACATATAGGAAACCAAACTGCTGAGTAAGAGCATTCCATGATTTAGTCACGGTTGGGAATATAGCTGTACTTTAAAAGACTGTATGAGAAAAAATATTCAGGTTTTGTTCTTTTACAATTAAAAGGCAAATCTGTTGGTCTGAACAGAATAAATCTTCCTTCAGTTGCATGACTGTCATATTTTTAAAATCTGACCGTGGATTTCAAACTTTTTTTTCTCGCAGCCCAGTTGAAGAGGCCACAGGGGTTGAGGGTACAGGGTGTGATGTAGTGTCAGTACCTTGCTGGTTGCTGTGCTTGGGCTGTGGATGATCTCTACTGGCCTCTGTCTGTAAGCACTGCCCAGTGGGGGGCGTCTTGAGGGCCCCCATGACAGTGACCGAACCGGTTCTATCACTGTCATGGGGGCCCTCAAGAAGCCCCCAGTGCTTACAGAGGCCAGAAAGGATCATCCACAGCCCACAGCCCAAGTACAGCAACCAGCAAGGTACTGACACTATATCACACAGGGAAATAAGGCTTTACCTGGGGGTATGGCTTTGGGGTAGCACCAGAGATGAGAGGTTTGGGATTTTGTATGTAGGTGGGAATTCTGGGCTGGGGAATGGAGCTGCAGTACAGGGGGTGTAGGCTGTGCGATGCGGCCGGGGATGAGGTGCTTAGGGTGTAGGAGGGGTTTCTGGTTTCAGAGGGGCTCAAGGCTGGGACGGGGGATTTGGGGGGTATTTATATGCCAAATATGCGTAAAGTTTGTATGCTTCAAACACTGTTCTAAAAGACATTCTTCCGTGCTGCATTTAAATTGGTATTCTATCATTAACAGTGTGATTTTAAAAAAAACATGTGATTTGTCATGTTTTTTTTATTAATCTTTCAGTGAATTGTGGTTATATTTTAATCATTTGGTAGCCCTATTTGTTTATCAAACCTAAGTTAATTGACTGATTTAAGAATTTTATACTTTAAGAAGATTTTAAAATGATGATAAAAACAAACTCCATATATTTTTGAAATGATCCTGTTAGTCCCCCTTGTCACAAAGGGTCAAATTCTTTTGATTCATGTTAATTTGTCTGCTCTATAAATGTTTAATTACTCATTTTGTTTGTGTTCATTTTGTGTGTGTATATACAATAAAACTTTTGTTATGTGGCATGTTGGGGGAATGGGAGGTGCCGGTTACTCAAATATTCCTGGTAGCTAAGAGTTAAATGGAATAAGTGCGGGAGGCTTCAATTGGAGGTAAGGGCTCCCAGGTGGAGCTAGAACTGAGGAGTTTGGGGTGAAAGAGGGGATTAGATGCAAGAGGTGAGCCACAGGAGGAGTTTTGGGTCTGGACAGCGCTCACATCAAGCAGCTTCCCACAAATATGGAAATGTCCCTTTTGCTCCTAGGAAAAGGTGCAACTAAGCAGCTCTGTGCACTGTGTCTAGCCACAGGTGATGCCACTGAGGTTCCTAACCAGTGGGAGCTGCAGAGTCAGAACTCAGAGCAAAGCAGTGAGTAGCATATGGGGTAGCATGCCCCTACAGCTGTTCCTCAACCTAGGAGCAGCAGGGACATGTTGCCACTTCTGGGGAGCCAGACTTAACCAGGTAAGGCCTGCCTGCCCCTCACCAACTGGATTTACCATGATGAGAAATGCAGATTTATAACATTTTCCAGATGGTAAAGTGTCAAATAAAATAGCTTTTGCTGTATATGTGTATAAAAAGGCTGTTCAGTTACATGAAGCAACACTGAACAAATGCCAGCAAGTCTGAGATTGTGTTGTGAGCTTGGCTTTAGCAAATATTGCAAGATTTATAGCTGCTGACAAATTAGTCAGATGGGTACTGGACAGAATATTGCATGCTTTGGGCCATATCGTACACCCATTTTAAAAAGAAGAACTACCCACCTTATTCAGTGGGGCTTCTGTTTAAAAATTTATCAAATGATTTGACCTTATTCTGTTTTCACGTTCAGTTTCAGCCATTTTCATCATTATTTTTAATTTATATTTTGGCATCTTAGAAAAAGATGAAATAAGATAAGCATTTGAGTCTTCATCCTTCAAGTCCTTCTACTGCACAGAGGGAAATGAAGTCAGGAGATGTACACCTGCTGAGCTGTGTGCACATTCTCAGCAGGTGTGTAGGTAACAACTTTAGAAATTGATAGCTCTTGTGTTTGTTTAGTGTATCTAGTGAAAATGCATCCTCTTCATTATCGAACACAATTTTAAATGTACTTTGCCTTAATGCTTTAATACCATTATTTATGTTCACTTTTCAACACTAGAGACTTTTTCACACTTCATTATATTGATGCAGATGTTTCAGGAAAACCTGATTTGGTGCAATTGTAGGCATTGCCAACACTATGATTCTAGTTGTACATGTCATACATTGCTGTTAGATATTTCATGAATGACTATCCTAGATATGATATCTGAAACTCCTTTATTTCACTTCTCATCCTCAAATGATTTAAGGTTTTTCTGACATGAGTTGCCATCAGTATCCCCATTGGAATGCTGTTGTGTATACTTCTTCTATGGTATGGTTTGCTTCTATAAAGTGCTAAGATGTTTGTCCCCAAACCAGGAAGAAAAGGTGAATGAGATAATATTTTTTTCACTGAACCAATCTGTGCTGGTGAAAGAGATAAACTTCCAGCCACACAGAACTCTTCTTCAGCCCTTGGAAAGGTTCTTGGAGCATCACAGCAACATGCAAGATGGGATAGGTTGTTTAGCATAAGTAATTAGTGTGGCATTCTATACCTTAGTGGAGCACTCTACCTCCCATACTCCTTGTACATAACTGTGATACTGTGTATAAAGGATACCATGTAAGGTATCAAAGGAAAGGTTATGAAGTGCTGAAACCCACCATTCAATCTAAATATGTATATCTTTAATGCATATGAAGTAATGAGATAGTGACAACCATACAACACAAACATATTCTGCAAGTTGGGGAATCAACCATCTATTAGCTCCCCAGAAGCAACAGCAAGAAAAGTAACCAATGCCTGAGTGGAATGTCAAACAATCATTAACAGCTATTCATTGTCCAGCAAGGGAACTGCAATTTGATGACTCGCATGAGGTTACATCGGGGGAATCCGTCAACCTTGCCTGGGAACTCAACAACTCCCACTGGACATGCTTGGACTTGTATTCCAAGCATATGGAACTGAAGGTATAAAACCAAATACAGGGGCCTCGGGTTTTGCCTTTTTTCTCTTTCTAATGTGAAAGTAACCAGAACATGTATAAGAAGACTGGAGCCTCCAAGGGTGTGTCTACACTGCACTGTTATTTCGAGATAAGTAGTGTTATTTCAAAATAACAATGCGAGCATCTACACAGACATTCCGTTGTTTGAAATAATTTTGAAATATTGGACAGTTTATTCCAAAATCTGTAAACCTCATTCTACAAGGAATAACATCTATTCCGAAATAGCTATTTCGAAATAAGGCATGTGTAGATGCTCTACGGCTGCTATTTCGAAATAACGCCTCACTAGGGTCATTCTAAGTTATGCCTCCCCAGTGCCTCCTGGGGCTCTAAATTGAGATAGCACGTCTACCTTCGGAAAGCTTGCCTCAAACTAATTTTGGGGCTTCTCTGCAGTGTAGATGTGCTATTTTGAAATAAGCTATTTCAGAATAACTATTCCGGAATAGCTTATTTTGAAATAAGTGTGCAGCGTAGACATACCCCGACAGAGGGAACTGGCCCAGTTTTAAGGATAACTCTGTATATTAAGAACTGAAATATCCAGAGGAGTAACAGAAACTGCTTAGTCTAGAGGTTTGCCCAGTCTAATAGGACTGAGTTGAGACTCCATGCTTATAATTCATTTTATTTTTGGTAACTATTCTGAATTTTTGCCTATCACTTATAATCACTTAACATTTATCTTTTGTAATCAATAAACTTGTTTTACTTTCATCTTTACCAGTGAGTTTTCCTGAAATGTTTGGCATTTGCTCAGGCTTTACAAAAGCTGGTATATGTCCACTTTTCACTGATGAAATGAGGAACCAATTACAGGATGGTCCTCCCTTGGAAACTAACTGGTCCTGGATGAAGAATTTTTCCGGACCAGGGGAGGTCATTTCAGGCCCCCAGCTGCTGCCCCCCCCCCAGGCTTCCTGACTCCCCTGCAGCCCAGCTGAACCATGCAACAGTTCCCAGTTGTTCCTCAGTCCAGATGAGCCATGCCAACTCCTGGCACTCCGCCCCCCTCCCCAGCCTAGCTGAGTTGCATGCCGGTTCCCTTCCTCTCCCACCCCCCAACAACCCAACTGAGTTGTGTGCCAGGTCCTGGGCCCTAATCCCCTGCAGCATGATGGGACTCTCTGATCCTGGAACATCCACGGTCATGCCAGATGATGGATGTTGCTGGACCAGAGAATCCCAGATTTTAGAGGTGCGACCTGTAATAAATTTCCAATAAATTTTGAGCAGTTCAAGACAATATACTCCTGACGTACAAGACTGGGAGCTGGGTGATGGAACTGAGTGCTGCCTTCCTCTGAGTGATTCATGAGTGGCTCTTGAGCTTTCATGCAAACTAGCTGCATGTGGGCCTCCACATGCTGTTGTGCTGAGTGATTACAGTGCCTGGATGGGCTTGCTGCTTGTCACTTGCAAAGCATTGTGAGAGCCCAGGCTGGAAAGTTAAGGGGACACAGCAGTCCCACTGTGCCAGACTGCACCACAGGTATCCCATCACAGTTAGGACATGGTAAAAGACAAAAACACCCGATAACCTGTGGATGAACTTTTTTGACAAAGCAATCACTCTTTGTCTGACTGTCAGTCCTCATCCTCAAAGAAAACCTGCACATTTTCAAAAGATGAGCCTGGGGGGTTAAAATTCATTACTCTGCTGCTAGACACCAAAAATCATGGACTGAACTGAGATACTGGATATATGATTTACAACAACAGTCTGTAACCCCCAAATCCCTTCTTCTTGTCCTGGCTGTCAAAGTTACATTCTCACTTTGAATGGTTGTTTAGCATAAGCAAGCAATCTATTTCACCTTGCATTTTGCTGTGACACTGGGAAACCCTTTCCAGTACCTTAATAAGTACTCTGAATGGCTAAAAAGTTTGTCCCCAACATCATCAGAAGTTGGTCCAATATAAAATATTACCTCACCCACATTGTCTTGCTAGGGACAAGTACATTGTATGTTCTATTAACAAAACAAAACCAAAAACAGCCCCCCCCCCATTTAAACAAATGCTTAATATTAACCATGCCAGTCCCATTGACAGGAGTGGGATTACTCATGTCCTTAAAGTTAAGAATGTATGCTTTGTTGGATTTGGGGTTAATGTCTTCAACAGCTTGCAAGAAGGAGCACTTACTTTTAAAGGAAGGGAAGAAAATGTTAAATGGAAAATGATTTTCATTATTAACAATCGCAATCTCTCCCTCCTCCCAATTATGCCCTAAAAGTCAACAAGTGAGCAAAGTGAACTGTAGACCTCTCTATTTTAAAAGGTTCACATCTCACTCTGAACAAGCCCAAACCCATTTTGAAAGCAAATGATTTTATTTGCTCCATGGTTTTTGTGCTAACAATATATAATAAAATTTGAAATTTCAGATCACTACAGAAGAAGAAAGTTTAACTGTACTTATTTTGATGACTGCTTTTTAACAATGATTAATAACTATATAGGAACTATTTCATACAATAAAAAGATTTAAAATGGACATAAATAACACATTTATTATATTGTTATATATGTATTCTCTTCCACCTCCCTTTTAATTTCCAGACAAGGACTATGTGATAAATGTAATACAAAAAATGGAAAGTACCTTTAAAAAAAACTGTAGATACATTCAGAAGTTAAAATACACAGAAAAATAACACTGATTGATTCACACTTGTGAAGCTGATATTTATAGCATATTTCTCCCATTCTATAGGTATTCTCTGTATACAGTGACATTTATTACTGTGTCTCATTTATCTTCAATTCTTCCTCTATCTTCTCAAGTTGGCCAATTAAATTTGTGACTATCCTTAGGAAATCTGAGTCTTGTTCTTTCTTTTTCAACTGCACTCATAATCTGACCCTTTGCTATTTATTGAGTTTTCACAGGAAAGAGAAAAAAGGACTGGACTTAAATAGAGTTTGGTTGGATGTTGTCATATACTGTTTATCATTACAATGGGACGCTGAATGTCCAAAAATATGGACATCTGGCTGAAAAGATTTCAAAAAAGATAAAATTGGAAGACTATATTAACAGATTCTATAGTTGGAGACTATTGTTCCCAGAGTCAGGAAATGATGGACAGGATTTCATGGACATAATTCTAGGTACACAGGGATACTTTCTAACAAGCTCAGAAAGTCAGTGTCTGAACTAACTCAAAAAAATTTGCTTGGCAAAAGATTTGGGTGTGAATAGGGACTAAACACATCATTATAATTATTCGTTGTGCTAAATTCCATAATTCCATAGGCTATGTCTATACTTCAACTTATGTCCAAATCCCTTTCTCATGCTTGCAAGTGCTAAATTGACAGTGGTAAGGCAGGAGAAGGTGATTGGGAGGGATTTTTGTGGTCCTTCAATCTTTCAAATGTCTTGTTCATTGTTGCAGTTGTGGATGGTAAGATGGAGACAAAGAAGAGTAGAGTGTTGAAGAATGTGTGTATGGTAATGTTTAGGAAGGCTAATTGTGATGGCTAAATGTTTAGGCCACGAGTTACTCTTATTAGACCTAGTTGTCTTGATGTGGAGAAGGCGATGGGTATTTTTTATATCATTTTGAGTAAGAATGCAGCAGGCTATAAATAGTGTAGTGATAGCTCCGAAGCAAAGGCAGAATAAGGTTGTTGGTAGCTAAAATGGGATGAAAACAAAGTAATAGAAAAAAGCCAGCAATTATTACAGTGCTAGATTAAAGTAATTCTGAGACTGTGGTTGGGCTTCTATAGCTACTGGTAGTCACAAATGAAGGCCAAATTGGTCTAATTTTCCCATTTTAGTGAGAATTAGGCCTATGAGAAGGAGCAGTAGGGCAGCATCAGTTTTAGGGGAGATTAATAAATCACACTCCTTACCCCCAAACATCCTAAATTACAATGATGTAAGTGCCAGTGTGGACACTGCTTTTTTGGCGAGAGAGCTTCTCCTATTGGTGTATCTATTATTGCCCACTGGGGATGGAGTAGTTAAGTCAGCAGCACAGCTTTTGTCCCGTTGGCTGGCATGGTATCATTACAGAGTTTACAGCTGTGCCACTGCATCAGTGCAACTGTGCCCCTGTAAACTCTCTAGCTTGGACAGCTCTATGGACAGAATGTAATTCTATTCCTCAGCCCAGCCTAGCCCCATTCCAGCTTCTTCCCCTCCCCTCCCCACCCACAAATAAGGAAAAAGCCAGCCAGGAATGGAATAGTTGGCTTCAGGGCAAGCAGCTCCACATCTCCATGAGGAGAATTTCACTTTATCCTCCTCTTCTACCTCCCATTAAGCTGCTAATGGAGGGCATGGGATACAGCAAGTCTATTGCCACAGTGAGAGGGTGCCATAAAGGGTATTCAGACCAAGCACCCTAGCACTGGTGCCAGGCCTATAATAGCATCACATCAACCAGCAGAGAAATTGTGGTGCGTCATAGTGATGTCTCCTAGCAAGGGAGCATGGCTCTGGAAAACAGGCTCATGAGTCACTGTAGCAGCTCAAACAGAGATTAATGTCAAACTCACCCACAAGTAAATGTTTCAGTTCAGTTTAACAACCTGAAATAGTTCAATACTGGTCATCCTCCCAATCTGAACAAAATATTTTGTTTTGATTGTCCTCTCAGGAAAATAAACCATTATGGCCAAAGCAGTTTCTCGCTGAAAATGTTATATTGGATACTGCATTTACTAAAACCTATTGCAAATGTTAGTGTAGTATACAGACATGTTTCAGTGAACCAGTGTTCATAGAAACTTAACCAATAATTACTGTTATCTCCTCCACATCTGACCCTATCAGATATCTTATCAAAGAGCAAGATCTCATTGTCATTTCACTCCTCCCTCAGCTGAGGAATAGAGAGAATGAATTTTTTAGAGGGATCCATTCATTTTTATGTCAGATACCAGCCTGGGATAATCAAGGGGTCTTCCTGAGATCATGTTTCAAGCTATATTTGTGAGTAAACACAATTAAGCATAAAATAAATGTTATATAATTAGTTTTATTATTACGGAGTAAATAACACTGGTCATTTCTGAGAATGGCTTTTAAATTCTTATTGATATTTGATGAACCAACTTATCCATTTATTTGCAGGATGAGGTACTATTCAATGTAAAGAATAGGCTGTAGAATCTGACCTAAAAGAACAGAATTCCCCATACAAAGTATTTGATGAGACAGTTACAGGAGATGAAAAAAAAATAGAAGTGTATTTTGTTTTCTTGTAACCCATGTCATACAAAGGGAAAGTTAGAATAGTGTGGTTTGATACCAAGGGACCATTGCCAGGGTGATGACATTTAGGTGAGACTAGCATTCTTTTCAGAGAGTATGTTTATGGGAGCATACAAAGGGACAAGCTGAACCTCAGGAAAGAGAGGAGCTGGTAAATAAGAGTCCACACAAAGATCTGTTAAAACCTATGTTGAATGCACAAATTGATAGTCACTGTGATTTTGTTAACTCCTTAAGCAGTCTACAGCTATTAGGGATATGGCTTTATGGATATATCACACATTGTACTGAATTTTCTGAATGGGATTTTCTAAAAATGTGGAGCATCTTCTGTCAAAAAGGAGGGGGGGGGGGAGAAAGTTGAAAGAGAAAAGTCATATTATACATTGTCCCAAGTTCCTTTATTCATGGAACTTGAGGGTTTATATTTTTTCTGTTGGATCAGGGTACAATCTGCTATTACTAGAAAAGTGGAAAATGTACTCAATGAACACAAAATACAGTGCTTTTACAAAATCTTTACTGTGAATAGTTGTCTACCTAGGAATGTATCCAAACTCAGCATTAGAAATTAAGAAAGTTTTAAATTAATATAAAACTTTTACTTAATATATAAAATTGCTAATAAAAATGACAATAAAAAGCAATAGTTATTTTAATGATCTCTCAAGACTTAAATATTTGCTAGGGAGACTCTAATCCACTGTTTTGCAATATAGGTAATTCATGGTAGCACTTGGGAAGTGCACCACCGCCTATATCCCTGCAAAAATTTTACCAAATGGGGGTGCCCTCATATACCCTTTCCTGACTCTCTGGGTGGCCCTCTCTGCACCCCCCCCTTTCTTCTGCAGGCACCAGTCATTCCTGTTCCTCAGTGACGGTTCATGGGCAGGTGCCAATCCTTGAGAGCTCCCTGACACAGTTTTAGAAAGGCAGCAAGGTGGTTCTTGGTGTCAAAAAAGTAGAGAAATATTGATCTAATCTATGTAATAAGGTGTGGCCTATATTTTAAAATTACAGACCTAAATCTATCTTTCTTGCTCAGGGCTGTAGGACATTTTGTGCACTGAATAGCATACTTAGTTCATGGTAGTGTCAACAGAACTAACTATTGCCTCTTGAAGAGATGGATTAATTACATTGACAGAGCAATGCCTCCAGTCAATATAGGAAGTTTGTACATTATGGAGAAAACTCTCAGAAATTCCACCTCCTCAGTGATTTCTGCTCCTAGGAATCCAAGGTACAAGACAATTTTTAACTTCAAGCCTCAAAGATTGGATGGGGGGATGATGTTCATGATCTATGCCTATCTCTTAATCTTCCAACTGTGGGTTGGGAATTAAAAGGAAAGGGCAGGCACAATGTGCTAATGAATGCTGGTTTTAGCTTTTAGCAACAGTAATCGGTATTGTTTATTTGGGTGCTATTTCTACTTCTTTCAGACTCCCAGACCATACTGAAAGACATCTAAATAGCTTACTCTCTCCCAAATACAGATTTCCAACCAGATGGAGTTCAGCAAAAGAGCTTCTATGTTCTAAGTTACTTCAAACTTCAGAAAAGGTCTTTACATTTTTTCACCGTTTCAGTTGTTTGTAATAAAAAAGTTCTTGTTTTCCGTAAAGATATGTGTAAACATTTTCTGGATGACTTTGTGCAACAAAATGTGCCATGCAGTGTAGTGTCACTCCCTGCAACATGACTGAACGAAACCAATGTGACCCATTAGCTGCCAGAGATTGGAATAGTAAAGATCGACCCCAAATCTGTGACCTGTGAAAAAGTAATTGCTTTTTATTCTTAAAAACTGTAGTCGTGAATTTCATGTTTTTGTAAAGGCAGTTTACAAATGGTCTTGGCACAGTGTACTGAAGGCTACGTCTTATTGTTTTCACATGGTCAGCACATCTCTAAATTTAAAAGCACAGTATTTAAACTTGAATCTGCAATTTTGTTTTATTTTGGCATAAAGTACAGTAGATGCTTTACTAATTTTTGATACTAGAGAAAAATTTACAAGTAAATTATCTTCTATTAAAACAAGTATTAAATTGTGATTGGAAAAGTACTTTTTAACTAGAAGCACTTTCAAGAGTCAGAAAGAGGAAACCTTTACTAAAGTATCCTCTTTAGCATCCATAAGCTTGTTAAAAATTAGTGATCGATGGAATTTTAGAATTATTAATTGTTAGTAAAGACCGCTGTTTTTAAACCTGAGACATAGATGAAAATATTTTTGAAGCAATGAACAGAACGAGAGAGGTTTTTTTGTGGCTAAGGCTCTTCACTGGGATGCAGAGGACCTATGTCTACCACAGATTTACTCGGTCACTATTGGCAAGTCACAGAGCAAATCTCTTGTGTACCAGTTCCTCATTTATAAAATGGAATCCTATTCTGGAATCCTAGCTGGTCCTCTGCATAGTAACGTAACACACCCATCTTTGCATATATTTATATACCTGCCAAACTCAAGTTTCCACTTCATGCATCTGACAAAGTGGATTGCAGCCCATGAAAGCTTATGCCTAAGTAGATTTGTTAGTCCTTAAGTTGCCACAGGACTCCTCATTTTTCCTGAACAGACTAACATGGCTGCCCCTCCAAAATATGAAAGATTCTGTAATCTGTAGAAAATCAGACATAAAGAAGTCAATTTAGCACATACTTTTTATTACACGGGAATTAATCTAATTCTTCACTAAGGTGCCAGTAGGTCTTTTTATTTAAAAAAGGAACATTTCTTGTAATATGGGACTGTTGGCAATCCTTCGATTCCATGGACTTCATTGGAGTAAGTGTCAAATTGATGTATTATCAGTGAACTCTACTTGCTTCACTCTCCTTTCCAACTTCCTTTATTAAACAAACAAAAAAAATATTGTAGGAGAGAGGAACATTTCATCCCTTTAAGCTCCACTTCAATTCTCGTCCTCCAAGAAAGCACAGTAGGCTACAGAGTGCCACATATGAAATCATTATTCAAGTGTTCAGTGCAAACATCTTGTGATTGTGCATTGTGGCTTTAGTTTATCAAGTCATGTAAGCCCCTGCCTAACTTGAATCATACAACTGGTACCTTTGACTTCCGTGGAATTTGAGCACATTATTAAAATTATGCATGTTTAAAACTCCTTTCCTGAAGATGGATGCTTTCCTGTGTTAAGGACCATTACTACATAATTGTGCAGAGTTTCAAAAGGACATAACTTACTGTGCAGAGTTTCTCCCACTCCAACTTGAAACACACCGATCTACTGTATAAATGTGGAGTCTCAGCCTAGAATCTTTTCTAAGGGGTTCAGAGGAGAGTTTTCCATCAGTTAAGACAGCTCACAAAATTGCAAACCAATGTTTTCCATACCTTTTGGATATTAACTGGGTATTATAGTCAGGAGGGCTGACAGAATTTCCAGGCCCCTGGACAATGTGCAGGGTCCCCAGCTTGCTTCTGCAGTAGTAGTGGCAGTGGCCAGGAACCCTGGGCCTTTTTGAATTGCTGAGCCCTGGGGCCTGATTCTAGTAAGTCTGACAAAATCCATTCACATTTCCAAGAGCTTTATATTTTGACTCTGTAAAATATTTTTAACTGGAGATGACATTCTCTTTGTCCCTATTCCTGTCTATTTTAGAATTTGTACATGAGAGATTTCTAGTATGCAGAACATTCATCTTCGAATATTTGCCTCACACACAAGGAACACAGCTGGATGACAAAAGTTTAGAATGGATTCAAGATTCTTAAGTGTCTTCTTTTGTATACAATCAATGGTGAGAAGAATGGATTCATTCAAGTGATGGTCCAGTTTTGTTCAGCTTACGGTCTTTGGCCTCAGTCCGGCAACTGTGAATGGTTGAGTAGAATACCTGCACCTGAATAAAGCCCCATTAAGCATAACTCAGCATTAGAGATAGGGCAGACTCACTTGCCTTAGGAGAATTCTGTGAGACTTGAGGCCCTGCTTCAAGGAGGACAAATTAGAGCAGCATTTAATTTTTTGCATGAAACATTTTTTTTCATTAAAAAAATGCAAATTGGATCAACTGAAAGAATGCATGAACTCTGGTGGAATTTACCAAATTGTTTCTGGGGAAGACTAACAATTTTTTTTAAATGAAAACTGACACACATCAATTTCTCCCTCAATTTTTCAGTTCAGCCACACAACCGAGAGATTGATTGCACAAAGTTCTAGGTAGAATGTCTCTAAGAGCTCCCTGTGTATGCTGCTATAGTCCTTGAGGAAGGACAATTCACTCTATTTATGTGCTTAGTTCTGACCTGAGGAGGAAAAATCAAGGCCTTGGTCTAAATTTCTCACTATGTCCTGTATATTTTATTCCCACTAAGGAACAGGGAGTGAACTCAAGGCTTGGAACTGTGCCTGGTTCTTCACCAGATGATAGCAATGTGGACAGGGGCATTAGGAAGAAAGGGCCCTTAACCTGGTGAATAGGGGGTTGCCAGGAAATAAGACCCAGTCATTATCTCCCTAAAGTAATACAGCTTGTTGTTCTACCTGAAAGACTGTGGTTCTGATTTCTCATTCTCCTCACAGAAGGATACAGGAAAATTGCACAGCCTGGATCTATTCTTGAGACAAATAGAAAATGGGATCAATTTAATCAATTTCCAGAAAAAAGTAAGAATAGAATCTTGTGCTAGGTTGACAACCTTTAAAAAATGTGTTTTATTGAACTAAACAACTTTCTTACCTCAGCCTGAGCAGTATTCTAGTTATTGCCAAGAACATGTAGGTGATATCAAGATAATGGTATGTATTTATCTAAGGCAAAATTGGCTGGATTTAAAGAGTGACAAGTTTCATTTCTTCACGTGTCCATATATAATTCATTTTAAGATACAGTTATTTTTGCTGAGCTTCAAATTGTGAAATTTAGTTATAATTCTAATAAAAAATTTTAAGACTTTGAAATTATCTAAAAAAGCTGAAGTCTCTAATAGGAAAATTAACTTTTTTTTATTTGCTTGGTTTCAGAAACACTTCTCTGTAATAACTATGTGCTATTCATATAAAATTCTCATTCAATTTACAATGTAGAAATTTGAATATTACATTTGGTAAATAATTGCTGGAGAAATGTGGGGTCTGCTATACAGTCCATGCATTCTATCTTTGAAATTAAATTTTTGTGTGGCAATAAATGCTGTATCTCAGATCACATAATATTATAGAAAATCAACATTTTCTCTTTAAAGATACAGAATAATTGATTTGAGTGGAAACCTTCCAGTTTTGTACTTATATGACTTTTTAAAAAATACACCTTAAAAAAGCTATAATTTTAAAGAGTTATTACCCAACATATTTTTCTAGAATTTCAAGAGTCTGAATTTGGCAATTTGATAACCTGGGATTATTGGAAAGACAAAATAATTGTATGTTGTTTGCTCAGCTCACTTAACTCCAACACAATATGATTTTGATGGCAGCATTTTAAAAACAATAGAAAGACTTCTTTTGTTTTTGTTTTGTTGCATCGTTTTATTATTATTTTAAATAAAATTCCTGAAACTGAGTGTGTTATTTTTCTTCTATAGAATTCAGCAAATGGTAAATTATTAAATTCAGCATGACACTGGAAATATTGTATGCCTTCTTTAATATTATTATTGTAGTAGTTTAACATTTATATTTCAGTATTACATAGAAGTCCCACAGAGTGGGGCCCATTGTACTGGACATTGTACACAAACATAGTGAGTTTCCATCCTTCCAAATAGAATTCAAATAAATAAAAAAAACATAACAGGTGAATGGAATGAGCAAGTGTACAGGGCTAGCAGTAAAGAGAGCAAAAAAAAAAGGGAAAAAAGATGTTTTAACAGATTAGCGGTGTGTACAATCGATAGCAGTAATCACAAATCTAGACCTGCCTAGTAATTATCAAATGACAGTTTACTGTATTAATTGGGACAGAGGTGAGTTTAAAGGGAGACTTGAAGGATAAACTGAAGATCTTTACAGATTTTGATTGGGAGCTTTTCCAATAAACATGAGGTAGTGTGGGAGAAAGTGGAAAGGTGCTTATGACAGAAGTGGACTAGTGGGCAAAAAGGGGGCTACCTTAGACCAACTAGAGATACCTGAGTCCAATTAAGGCTTCCTGAGACATTTTAAAAAAATCCTCTAGTGAGAGAAGATCAAGAGAGACAAATTGCTGCTGAATTATTGGAAGCAGAAAGAAAGGCTTCTCCAGTTTGGATGGCTGTTCTCTTCCCTACTGAAGAGACTACCTAACCAATAGGGTAACCTGTTTAGAGGAAGGGCTGGCACTCTAGTTTGGGAGCAGTTTGCATAGGACAATAGGACAGAAGAGACGGAGGAAGAATTTAAAGAAGGGGTAACAGTTTGAATGGAGTCAGAGGAGCAAGACAGTAAATATCACCAAAGAAGAGGAGATGCAAATAGTCAAGGTACAAGATATTCAAGGCTTGATAGAAAGCTTTAGAATAAGGAGAAGATAAGAGGGAAATGAAATATTTGATGGTGTAGGTGTTGTACAAGTTGATGTAGCAAAATTTAGGCCTGGCATGGGTGGTTGGTTCAAAAGAATGAGTCCCAAAAGAAAGTTGAAGCCACTATTGCAGACTTGAGTGACAGAGAGGATGATAGTATTGTCTATCATGTGATAAAGAGGAGGAGAATTGACAGTTTCAGTGGAAAAGTAAGTAACTCAGTTTTCACCATGTTACATTTTGGTTCACAGACAGATATCCATAGGAGATATGTAAAGGACAGAGATACCTCCTTTAGATACTCGAATCAATAATTATTAGAAAGGGGCATTGGTTGGAAAAGGAGTCCCTGGAATTATATTACCATGTAGTGGTCAATTGTGGAAGAACTTTGTACATGCTAGTTTAGGGGTGGTGAGGCCTGCATTCTTTCCCCCCTTTCCCTTTTTCCCTACTACTGATGAGCCAGAAGCAAGTCTTTGGGAACATACGCCATATAAGATAAGCATTGTCGCCAGTATAGCAAGAACAAGTATGAGATAAGGGTAAAGGACAAGAACGCATAAACAATTCTGTTTACCCTAATGTACTGATCATGTAAACAGGGCCAAAGAACAAGTAGAACTAGACCAGAACCAGATCGATAACTAACAGCTAAGCCCTACATCAGCACGTAATGAGTAACCCCTGGAAATTTCCAAACTGCCAAACAAGGCAGGGAAAACTGTATTTAAGGCTGCCTCAGAGCCTAGCAAATCGAACCTCACCGATGGGCTTTGGGTACCGGCGCCTCAGAAGCTGAGACAACCTCCCACTTCGTCCACAGCCTACCTGGGGTTCCAGGCTTGCAGGAAGGAACATAAGATATGCCGCTTCTTTGTTATGTTGTTCTTCCATTTATGGGGCACAGCTGTTAGCTGTCAGGAAATAAACTACTTGGCTGCATCTAGACTAGCTGCTTTTGAGGAAAAACTTGCCAGCTGTCTACACTGGCCACTTGAATTTGCGCAAGAACACTGACAATCTAATGTATAATCATCAGTGTTCTTGCGCAAATACAATGACTCTCCCGTTCGGGAAAAAGCCCTCTTGCGCAAATGCTTTTGTGCAAGAGGGCCAGTGTAGACAACTGAGAACCATTTTGCGCAAAAAAGCCCCGATGGTGAAAATGGCGATTGGGGCTTTCTTGCACAAAACCGCGTCTAGATTGGCACGAACGCTTTTCTGCAAAAAGTGCTTTTGTGCAAAAGCATCCGTGCCAATCTAGATGCTCTTTTCCGCAAATGCTTTTAACGGAAAAGCTTTTCCGTTAAAAGCATTTGCGGAAAATCATGCCAGTCTAGACGCAGCCCTTGTGTTTGACAGATACCTGTGTGGCGTATTTTGTACTTTGAGAACCCAGTGTTGGACCTTAGACTTACTCTGGCCGGCTACAAAAAGAAGGTCAAGAAACAAGAAAAGGACCACAGCTGCCACTGAGTCACTGCAGATGCATAGGGCTTCTGCAAATTTTAGGTTAGAAGAAGGGAGCAATGCTTATTCAAGCCAAAGAGATAATGGGAAATTGCTCTTGTAATCCAATGTAAGAGAATGTGTACAGGCATTATTTAAAGAACATACAATGCCATATTCATCTTCAATGCCATATTAATTGATTAAGTGGGTGAACAACTTATCGGCACACTCTGTATAAAACGTTAAAAGTAAGGAGAATTTATCTGGGATTCTGGTCCCAATGGAGCTGTGCACCTGGGTACTGTATCAAGTTCCCTTGGCTGACTCTTCCCAGAGCTGAGTGGATCTCAGTGTCCGTGTTACTCTGCTATGGTCTGTAGCCCCCAATCCTGTGCCATTGCTGGGAGACACCAGAAGTTTTGGCTCAGCAAGCCAGGGTGGTGGGGTGTTCAAGAGAACAGGTAGGTGGGCACATGGGCAGCTAGTATGCTAGAAGGGGGAAGACATTGCCTTCCCTAACTGCCAGTCTGGTCCCACTTACACTCTGCCCCCAGAATGCCTTCTGTAGGCATTCTGGTGATGGAGTGTTGCTGCCCCAGAATGCCCTTCATCCCTGTGCTCCAGGGCCGGGGAAGCTCGAGCCACGCATTGCCCGCCCACCCAGTGATGGGGACGTGGCCTGGGCAGAAGGAACGGGGTGACAGGCTGGGTTGAAGGCTTGCTTCCCCCAGCCTTACCTTCACCAATTGCCCAGGGCTCACTGATATTTTCAGCACATTGAGCAACAGTCTCCAGGAGATCCATGTGACCAACTCCATCGCAGGGAGTATGCAATGCAATGGCCTTCTATAATGGATCATGATTGACATTCAAGGCTGTCCCAGAGAGTTTACAGCCTTCAACTTTCTAAAACTAAAGAATTGTCTAGTTTCACATAGTGGAGGCTTTGGGATTAGAATAGTTTTCAGGGGCTGGGAGAGATTGATTAATATTTAAAGACAATGCTTTGGATTTTGTTGTGTGATTTAGTCTCAGGTTTGGAGTCCCAAGGCATAAGAATGATGTTTTTATTTTATACACACTTCTATTTTTTTCCAGTAAGTAAGATTTTAAAAAGGGAAAGTGTAATTTTCCACATAATTTCAGAACACTTTTTTTAAAAGTTCAAATTTTTCATTATGAAAGGTCAAACATTTAAAAAAAATAATGAAGAAACATTAATTGAAAAATTTCTGGTCAGTCCTAAATATATCCCTTATTATGTTCTGTGCTATATAGATGCAGACATAAAGAGTCCCAGTTTAACAGCAAATAAAACTAGGGCTGCCAAGCGATTAAAAAAATTAATCTCGATTCATTGCGCAATTAATCGCATGTGCTGCCCCTTTGAAACACTGCAGTGGCATTTCAAAGGGGCAGCGCTGTGGGAGCCCAGGATCAGCTGGAGTCCTCAGCTGACCCCAGGCTCAGTGCAGCTGCCCCTTTGAAATGCCACCTTAGGGGCAGAACCGCAGGAGCCCAGGATCAGCTGAAATCCCCAGCTGATCCCGGGCAGCACTGCACAGCTGATCCCAGGCACTGCCCCTTTGAAACGTAGTGACATTTCAAAGGGGCAGCGCTGCCCAGAGTTCGGGGTCAGCTGTGGACTCCAGCTGATCCCAGGCTCCTACTACACTGCCCCTTTGAAATGCCCTGGTGGCATTTCAAAGGTGCAGCGCTGCGGAAACACCTGAGGTTAATGAATTAAAAAATTAATGAGTTAATTGTGCTCTGTGTTAATCCCAGGCATTAACGCGCATTAATCGACAGCCCTAAATAAAATTATTTGTGTAACTTTTGAGGAGCTGAGGAGGAATTATGGGTTAATGATATCCCTTTAAACACTGATGTCTTGGTCTCAGTCTGCACATAATGAGTGCAAACTAGTTGTTAAATGTAAAACAGATTGGTAGCTTGAGCAGGTAAATGACTACACATGATACTAAGTGTCACCTTTGAAGGTGGAAGATGCTAGATAACAGGCTCTGAGAACTTTTTCACTCTAATGTGTAACACATTGCTCTGTAGACAGAGTTGAACGTTTACTTTACAATTAAGTCTCTATAGTATACTAACTACATTACCTCTTTGTTCCCTCCTTGTCCCCCTGGTTTCACTTGAAAATTGAAACCAATGATTTGGCTTGAAAAATTTCATTTATATAAAGGTGTTTTCTTCTGGAGCCATTTATCTGTCAGAACTATTTAGTGCTTATTCTCTTAACCCTGATACTCTGATGAAGAGGTTAGCTGGGGTTCAGTGCCCCATTTGATTACTTTGAAACACCTTTCAGTGTCTGTTGCTTCAAAAAAAAATCTGATACCATTAACTGGATGGAATAAGCCAAGAAAAGCTCAGATATTCAATAAAATACGAATCAAACTAAACAAAGACTGCAAATACCAACAAAGAGGCAAGGATTAAACAAATAAAAGAGAAAATACAGGGTTTAAAAATAAGGAACAATAAAAAGTGATTCCAGAGATGTAGCCGTGTTAGTCTGTTTGAGCAAAAACAACAAGGACTCCAGTGGTACTTTAAAGACTAGCAAATGTATTAGGGCACTGAGAGCATAAGCTTTCATGATTTACAACTCACTTCCTCAGATTCTGAAGAGAAAAGAAAAGAAAAAAAGAAGAGCTACATATAGGGGAGAGTGACATCAGTGCTAATTAAATCAGAGATGTGGTTCATCTCCAAAAGTGATGAGAAGGTGGGAACAACTAAATGGGAATTTACCCATTGCAATGGAAGAACCACTTAATGTATCTATTAAAACCGTGGTTTAGGGTGTCAGATTTTCATATGAATTCCAGCTCTTCAGTTTCTCCTTGAAGTCTGTTTTTTATTTTTATATTTTGCCTGAAAATGGCAAATTGCAAGTCAAAAACTGCATGTCCGGGGAGGCTAAAATGCTTCCCCACTGTGTTTTGTATGTTGCTATTTTTAATGTCTGATTTGTGTCCATTTATTCTTTTGCATAGAGACAATCCAGTTTGTCTGACAACAATGCCTGACAGAGGGGCATTGTTGGCACAATGGCATTCTTCACTTTAATAGATGAGCAAGTGAATGAGCCTTTGATGGTGTAGCTGATGTCGTTAGGTCCTATGAGGGTGATGGGGTAGATTTGTAGACAGAGTTGACACTGGGTTGTGATGCAGGGATAGGTTCCTGTTTTAGTGTTTCTATTGTGGGATGTGAAGTTGGTGGTCAGTTTTAGTACAGGGGCTGTCTATAAGTGAGGACTGACTTACCTCCCAAAGTCTATGAGAGTGAGCAACTGGTATTTAATTATATGTATATTCTAAATTACTTCATGGTATCTTCTTTTCCTTTTATGAAATGTTTAATAGAAATGGACCCAAATATTAGGTACACAGGGAAAAACAAACACAACTAAAAACCCTCAAACTTCTTTCCCCACAAACAGAATCAACTCCAGAATTTTCAAGTTGTTTTGTATTTTATTAGGAATATTTGATTAAGGTAAGTGTTGATATATCCATTTTTATAAGAAATTTGACTTAGTACAGAACTCAGTCCATCTAGGAACAAACTATATAGGCTGTGGAAACTTTGTAGAGCAGTTACTCTGAAAAAGGGACTTGGTAGATAACCTTCTGAACATTGGATCCCATGGTATATATGAGACTGAATGGGCTAGCGCATTCCATTGGTTTATAAACAGGAAAATGTAAGGAATATGTATAAAGGAGAAATATAAGACTGAGCTGGGAGATGACACTGTGTTTTTGTAAATGGGATTGGTGTAACCATTATAAGAATATTATGCCCATAAAAGGAAAGAATGTTTAAAAACTGAAATGTTGAATGAACAGCTACAATAAGACTGTTTACAGAGTCTTATACACTTTACAGAGACTGAGCTCCCTAAATCGATCACTTTAACTCATTTCAGGTTAAATGATTACTTGTTTATGGTCTATAACAACTTAAAAAAGAGAAGTAATAGAGATGTAGCCGTGTTAGTCTTGGTCTAGCCGAAACAAAAGACAGAACTATGCAGCACTTTAAAGACTAACGATGGTTTATTAAGTGATGAGCTTTCGTGGGCCAGACCCACTTCCTCAGATCAAATTGTGGAAGAAAATTGGTATGACCATATATACCAAATAAGAGAAGATTTCTGATGTTAAATATTCAGATATTTGTCAAATATGTCTGGATCTCAAGGCATGCAAACTCTGAAATAAATACATATGGTTACTCAATGATCAGAAGGCAACCTCTTGACTAACCTCTCAGACTATTTCCTTAACAAGTTTTCCTTGAATGCCAAGTTATTTTAACATTAATGAATAAATAGGGAAAAAAGTTTGGGGTAGTTGGACTTGTCAGGAAGGACTCCTCAGGAACTCTCTCTGGACACATCTTGTGATCCCCTTTTGCAGACAGAACATTGGCCATCAGAAGACTGCTGCTGTGCCACTCAAGTGCAGCACCCAACTTCAGTAATTATTCAGGTCTGGGGGTCTTTTACTAACCTGTTGCAAATGTGTGTAAATACTGGAGACTAAGTAAAATGTAGTTTTAAATACAAGCACGCTTGTGTGGTCTTGTTTTGGCCAGCCATCTCTTGGTCAGATGGCCATGTCTCCCTTGATCTATGCCCCACTGCAATATATATTGGGCAAACTGGACAGTCCCTACAGGAAAGAATCAATGGACGCAAATCAGATATCTGTAAAGGGAACATACAAAAACCTGTTGGGGAACACTTCAATCTACCTGGGCATTCATTAAAAGATCTTCGAGTGGCTGTTTTGTTACATACCAATTCCACAAGCCAAATACAAAGGAAAGGGCTGGAACTATAATTCATTCACAAGTTTGATACTCATGCTAATGGATTAAATAAAGATACTGGATGGCTGGGACATTATCAACCTACCAAACAATGAAGGTGCCAATGATTCTTTGTCTGTATTGTATCTGGTGTTAGTATTCTTCTTCTCTATTGCCTACTTATCTGGTTCTTACCTGCCTCTTTTGACTATCCAATCTTTAGGTTTTTATAGACTATTTGTTTTTCCTCTTACATTCCAGCTCAACTTTCACCGTGATATTTTTATATCCACTAACTCTTCTTGTTTCCCCCTCCCTCCCATTTGTTTTCCTTCTTTCCCCTTCTCCCCCCCACTCCCTATTTATTTTAGTTCTGGACATCCAACACTCTGGTCATCTGAAGTAGTGGGCTGTGCCCACAAAAGTTCATGATACTATCTACATGTTTTGTTAGTCTTTAAAGTGCTACCAGACTATTTTTGTTTTTTAAGTTTATCTGTACGCAGAATTTTATGTATATGTAAATGTCTTGATTATTATTATTATTATTACTATTATTGTATTTTAATAAGAGCAAATATGGAAAATGTAAAGCCTGAGTTCATACATTATCTGTACACCTTATGTAAAGAAAACAGAAAAGAGAGCATTAGAATGGATTGAGATCAAATGTCAATCACTGAGGTTGTCAATCATTGTAAACTACCATAATGACAAAATGTTTTGGCACGTAGCTCACGTATGTCACATCCACCAACTTACCTGTTGGAATTTGAAAGATAATGTATGCGCTTGTTATGATTCTCCTTAGCCAATCATTGTAAAGCTATGTAAATTAGCATTCTGAATGAGCCAACCAGTTTAAAGTAAAATATTATGAATATTCATGAACCCATGTTATAAAAGCCTGTACCACGCAACAGTTGGGGTGGCGTCGGATATCTGTGCGTCGGGTTAGGTATAGTGTAAGAGAGTGAGAGAGGTCCAGATCTTTGTCCTAGGTAAAGAGTATGAGAGAGGTCTAGTACAGCTTTTAAGAATTGAGTAATGCGGAAGGCTTTACTCCTTTCTTCCTTTTAGGTAGCTTAAACTTAGTTAGATAGTTTAGTATTATAGAATAGTTTAGCTGTCGTCGTTGTGTCTGTTTGGCAGGCTGCATCGCGGTTCCGCTTATCGGCCATCGTCGTGTCTGTTCGACGGGTGCGTCGGTGATTAGAGTAGGGTTTTCTTTTAGGTTAGATAGGATAGGATTATTAGAGTCTAGCGTCCATCGTCTGCTTCGGCCGTAGCTGAAGAGCAGGAAGAGGATCGAAGACCAGACGCATCTGCGGAAGGTAGATCTGCCATCTTCGAAATCTTCCTCAGCACTTCGAGGGATCGCACAGGCTGTTCCTCTCCAAGGGCTTCAAATTAGCCTAAGGATTGAGGTCGCCTGACCAACGACCCTGCCACCGAGGGACTCCTGGTTGTTCCTCGCCCGAGGCTCTCCATCAGCCAGAGGCTTGAGGTCACCAGCATCGCCACCATCGTCCTGTTTGCGCCGAGGACTCTGGTAATTATTATTAGGGGTAACCATAGGAGGACTGCCCTCTATGGTTATTCGATGTATGTTATTTAAATTTGCACTACAATATAGTCCTGTTGTTTAACTCTAACCACTTGCCAGTTTTTATTGACTGCGCCTAAAATCTACTGATATTACGACCGGTGATAGATCCGAGTAGTGAGGACCTTAGTCCATCCCACGAGGATGTGAATCAACTGTAGCTTCCCTGCTAACATATCCTTTACAGACTAACTCAGCTGCCCCCTGAAGCTTCCTCTCAAATGTGTCAACTTCAGCCTATTTCATCTCCCCTCCTCCAAATTCTTCCATGCTCACTCCTTCTGGTCCATGGCATAGGTTCATAGATCTTACACTTCAAGTTAACAACTCTTTTTCCACCTTTCCTATTTACACAGCTTCAGTTTTCTTTGTGTTTTACCTCCAAACCATGGTCTTCAAACTATGTTTACCAATTTCTCTTTGCATTCTGCCAGAAAGGTCAGATTGTCATCATATATTCGTTTTCTCTGTGCCTACTAAATAAGTTTATAGCTTTTGTCAAATATGTAAAACAACTAAATGGCATCAGGAATCTCATGCAATGAAACTCTAACTGCCATGCATCTCTGGAGAAGTCACATGCCCTATTTTTCTCCTGTGCCACAGGTTAGCAACCAGTCCTTTAACAAGTCATTTCTGGCATTTAAATAAGTCCTAGATAAATTCTGATGCAAAACATGTGTTCCCAAATACATATCAGTTTTAATTGTTCTTTTGCATTTCTCTGCTTCATTTTAGATCACATTGCCCATAGTTTAGATCCAAAATGTAAATTTATGTTTAAAAAGTAAAATAAGGGAAAAGGGTAAGATTATAAATCCAACAAGAAAAGTATTCATTGAAATTTCAAAAATAAAATAATTCACCTGGGGGGGAGCGGGGGTTGAAGTATTTTTTTTCACTGAAACACTTCTTTCCAGTAATGGAGAATCAGTAGGAATAGTATAGTATTAAGGCAACAATCTAGATTTAAACAAACAAGTGAAACTGATGATTCTGATGTTGCTGACCAAGCAAAAGGAAATGAAAAAAAGATTAAATTGTAGAAAATATTATATATAAAATTATATTTTATTTGAATATTGTGTTATTCACATCCATATTTTACAAAGAATTAACTATTTGACTTTATTTTGTTCTTTATTAAAACTGCATGAATAATGAGGAGTAACTCTACTAAAGGCAATGTTTAACATTAGTGTAGGTAAGAGGAGTCAGAATAAGGTAGCCTGATCTTCAGCAGAAATAAATCAGCATGGTTCCACTGACATTTATGACACTCTTATGATTTATGCAAGCTTGAATCTGGCCCATTATTTCCAGTACCTGTCGTGAGAAAGCAGTGTTCAGAATGAATCAGTAACTCTTGGTTTGACTGATTGTTCTGTGATCGGGAGGACTAATTTTGAACCAGATCTTAGTGCAATGAACAGAGAAAGATCTAGGTCCCTTCAAACTCAGTGTTTTCAAATATTTCCAATGACAAGAAAGACACAAAGCAAATGGTGGCCTATTTGGGTAATGGAAAGGTCTGAAATATTACTCTATGTAACGTAATAAAACAGCAAATGGAAAATCAAGTATTTCTGAAACAGTGGCTCCTTTAATGAAGTGTAGAGTTCATTTTCATCAAACTTTTTATTATCCACATTTTTGAACACATGTAGTATAAAGTAAGGGCAATAACCATCTCACCATCCCAAAGCAATTATACAATTACAAAATCCACATTTTTACCTATTATAAATAATATAAATTTATACTGTCTTGGTGCCCAGAAGGCTTTGGTGAGGCATTCAGCATAAGTGGCTCAGTACCATAAAACAATTTTATATTTGAGTTAAAAATATTAAAAATTGAAGAAACTTGAGAGTAATAAAGCTTCCCCAAATACTCTAGTCTTTCTTTAATATGCTTTGAACTATTAAATGCTTTCCAACCTGACAGAGTCAAATTGAGCTGTTTAGAAGGCAGCTGTATAAAAGAAATAAGTGAGAAATCTGGGTAAATAACTTTACTTTTTACCATGGCTTGAAACAGCAACAGTTCAATAGAGTTGGCTTTCTCTTTAATTTGAAAGTAAGGTTTTCTTCAGTAAATTTCCTGAATTGACTACTTTAAGTCTTCGTGAAGCTCAGAGTTCAAGGTTTTAGCATTGATCGTTGACTTCTCACAATGAAAGATGAGATAAAATAATTAGAACATCTTGTTTGGAACTTGATTTCTTTTTGACTATTATCTTGATCCAACAAGTGGCAGATAATGACATTTTGTTTCATTTGTCCTTCAGTATATTTCCTTATTCAGACACTGAAATAGGACTGATATGCCTATATGCTGCAGATAAAATGGTAGGTGCTGATTTTTTAAAAAGTTATATGGGTATTTTACTGATGCCTTGTTAAATGTATGAAATAGTTCCAGAGAATTGTTATTAAAATCTCATCTAATTCAAAAACCAATAGTAACAAAAATCCCATTAACCACTTGGTACAGTGATTAATTAATTGCAGATTTGTTTCAGTATTGAATTTGTTCACTAGTACGTGGCTAGGAAAGTCACTATTTTCACAGTCATGCACTGTACCCCATAAAAGAATGTAACTTCAAGTGAGATTTTGGTGAGAAATTAAAAAGTTCAGAACCACAAAACCCTACCTTTCTTCCCTTTTATCTGTTCATAGTTACTTGTGAGGATACATTGATTTTCATGACTGGTTGTTTAAAATTAATTCAATGAATGTTAGAAGCAAACACATTTCAGACTATGTTTCACTTCTTGTTAATCGTATTCACCATATGTATGCCCTATTAAATATTGTTATCACTTCAATGGCATTGCTATTGCGACGATATGGTGCTTGCTTTGTTCCCCCAATGAATGAGCATAATTGTGAAGATGAGGGTGTAATCATATCACTGAAATGTGGTTTCCCTCTTAGGGACCATTGGGGCAGGTTGTTGGGCCAACAGGAGTTAGAATAGCAAAATCAAGTGTATGTCTACATTGCCTCACAGTTTGGACTTGAAAATGTGAACAGTATCATACACCAAAGTACTGTACTGGAATTCCTCCATGTGGATGTTAGAGGTGTGAACTAAAAGATTCCTAAGGGTACATCTATGCTACAGTGTTATTTCGAAATATCTAATTTCAAAATAGTTATTTTGAAATAAGATATTTCGAAATAACGTATCTACACACAAAATGCATTTCGAAATAGCGTTTGGCTATTTTGAAACAGTGCATCCACACTGAGTGGACTCTGAATCGCATTTAAGGCCGGCCGGAACCAGGTCCGGCGGGCCTCAGGTCAGGAGTTACTTTGTGTGGCTGCTGCCTGAGGCTATCTGAGGCCTGTACTCAAAGGGACCCCCTCTCGACAGCCAGTTCTCAGGTTTCCCTACTTGCTTGCCTACCTCAATGAGGGACAGCAAAACATTTTGTCTCTGTGTGCTCTGGTTGCCCTCACTTGGGACACCACAGCACTCTGCAACATGGAGCCAGAGCTGCCCCTGGGCACTCTGGTGCTTCTCATGGACGCGTTGCTGTGAGCCTGGCTGTACTTTCTGCAGGCTGCCATCCAGGACGTCCATCGGGGGGCTGTCAGTATACAGGAGGCCCTGTGGGAGAGCTTCCACCCTGAGGAGCACTAAGAGCCTCCCTGGTCTGCCCCACTGGGGGCTTGTGCCTCATTCCTCCCTCACGTCCTTCCACTTACCCCTCCCTAATCCCCCTTCCTGATGTCAAATAAAATACACGTATTTTCATGAAAACAAACTTTCTTTATTTAACAATACTGGGGGGGTGGAATGAAACTGGTGAGACTGGGGAAAGGAGGTGGGAGAGAGGAGGAGAGAGGATGGGAGAGGGGAGGGGGAAATCTGGGAGGAGGGAGCTGGAAGGGTGGAAGCAAGGGGAAGAAGGGGGAGGGGAAGCTCAGTGCTCAGGGTTGGGGTTCTTGCTGGACCAACTTGATTTTCATGCAAACCTGCTCCTGGGTTCGCATGTGGCCTTTGGTGGCCAGGCTGGCAGCTATCCTGCCATAGACAGTTGCGTTCCCCCGTCTAGTGCAGAGATCATGGATGCTGGGGGCATCCCCCCAAACCTGAATAAGGGCCATGATCTCCTTCCTGGACCAGGAAGGCACTGCCTTTTCCGGGCCCTGGCAGGCTCCTAGGAGCGTTTGGGGCCACTGGGTCAGCGGCAGTGACTGCTGGCTCTGGGCTGGCAGGCTTGGAGCTGGCACAGGCACTGTGGCCAGAGTCTACCCCTTTAATGGCTCTGGGGATGGGGGGAGGGAGAGGAGTTTTCTTGGTTGAGGCCAGAGTGGCCACCAGGGCACCCTGGAAAGGGCTGGAGGCCCCCTATTTCAAAATAAGTGTCTACACAGCACTTATTTCAAAATAGTAATTTCAAATTGGCGTTATTCCTTGTGGAATGAGGTTTACCAATTTCAAAATAAACCCTCTGCTATTTCGATTTAATTTTGAAATAGCGGTTGGCTTGTGTAGATGCTACGAAAGTTATTTTGAAATAACAGCTGTTATTTTGAAATAACTTTGATGTGTAGAAATACCCTAATTCACATTGTCGTTCTTTTTTTCCCAGACCAATGAGTCAGATCTTGCTGAGGCATCATAGGCGAGGAAAAATAAGCTATTGTCAATACTCCATAAGCTAAGGTTTTTATTTTAATTTTATTAACTATCATAAAGAGTAATTTTATGTGATGAGTGTGTAAGAAAAAATATATCTGCATTTCTTCCTTAGTCCCTTCCTCTGGTCGTGGGGTATGATTGGGATACCAGTAGAGCCAGCTGAGATCACTAAATTAGGGTGAATTGCAAAGAATGAGACAGCCATTGCCCAAAGTTCAGTGGTTATTCTAACTAATGTGTAGATTTACCAAGACAGCACAATACAGCTTCTGATACCTTACTGGTTAATCAGAAGCTAACAACACATTTCCCTTAAAGCAACCCAGTTTAGGACTTCACCCAGACACCCAAGCCAAATAAAGTTCTATCAATCCCAAAAGATTGGACAAATTACCTCTCAGGTTAATGAATATTTCAGAATTTATCCCAAATACACACTTATAGCCAGTTCTTATTAACTCAACTAAAAATGTAAAATGACAGAGTATTGGTTAAAAGATCAGGATACATACAAAGATACCTGGGAAGGGCAGGGTTGGGTGTTTAAGTCCTGCCCTCCCCCCACACCACCCACCTTGGGAGCAGTTCTAAAATCTGATTCATAGTAGATATGGTGTGCTTTTTAGTTGCAAAGAGTTCTTTTAGAATTAAGTCCATAGATTGTAGTTTTATGTCCAACATCATATTCAGAATAAACTTAGGACTCAAAACTCTGGTCATCTGAAGAAGCGGGCTGTGCCCACAAAAGCTCATGATATCATCTACATGTTTTGTTAGTCTATAAAGTGCTACCAGGCCATTTGTTGTTTTTTAAGTTTATCCTGTATAAACTAACCCGGCTACCCGCTGAAGCATCATATTCAGAATGTACCAGTTTAGGACTTGGACTTCAGTCCTTGGCTTAGGTTTCCCTTGTCTGAAAACTTAAGCAGATCTGAGATGACAAACAACCCAGTGATGGTCTTATGCTATTTCCTCGCAGCCTTTTAACCAGCCTCTTAGGATTTTGGTGTTACCTTCTGTTTCCCAACACCATGGTAATTAACATAAGGTAATTTATCCATAAAACAATTTATCACAAACTTTAAAGAGACATATAGTCAATGAAAATCAAATATGTTTAAATGTTAATATTTCTTTTGATCTCCTAATCTACAGCTATAGTAATAGACTGGAACTGTCTGTTTACTACACACATAGTCTCAGAGAGGTAGCCGTGTTAACCTGTAACATAAAAAAAGAGTAGTCCTGTAGCACTTTAGGCCATGTCTACACTAGGAAATTATTTCAAAATTACTACATTCGACTTGAGAACTCATGATTTAACAAATTCCAACTAGCATGTCCTCACTATGGGGAAGCAGTCTCCAATAATGTGGACACACTACCTCGGCCTTAGAGCTCCAGGAAGCACTCTGGGGAGCTTCAGACAGCCTCCGGGAGGCCAATTATTTTGAATTAGCAGCACCACAACATTCACACTAATGTAATTTTGAAATTAATATTTCAAAATTAGCATTACTCCTCATGAACAGCAGGAGTATAGAATTTGAATTCTGTGGCCTCTTATTCGAAATAATGGGCTTGGTAGTGTGGATGCACCACTTATACATTTGAACTAGGGGAGTATTTCAGAATAATGTCCTACTGTAGACCAGGGCCTAGAGACATTCTATCTATCTCTATCTCTATCGCAATCTATATAGTATCATGAGTTTTCATGGGCAAACCCCTCTCTCTTCTGAGGAAATGGGTTTTGCCCACAAAAGCTCATGATTCTCTATTTATATCTATAGTTATAGCTATAGCTATCGTCTCTAACTTGCTACAGGATTACACACAATTAGGTTTGCATTTCAAAGTTATCTAGCATATCTAGCACTACATAGCCCTAACTACTATTTACATACTTCATGAAGATGTCCCTAAGGCCGACTCTGGGTCAGTTAGTCTGTAGGATGCCTAACCCTTTCTGGCCGTATGTCATACTTGGCATAAGATTTCTTGCAATTATATAACAATGCTAGTAAAAATGGTTTTCATGGTCATATTATATAAGCAGATAACATCACCTGGGTAAGCTCCATTCAGTTTCCTTGTTTTCATACTCTACTGAACAGAGTCATTTGCAATATAACTGATACAACACAATGTATTTATTCTATTATAGGTAAATTATTCCTCTTTCTATGTGGAAAAAGAACAAGAACAATACACTCATCTTTCATGCCTTCTGTTACATGCTCATCTAGGTGAAAATAAATCCCAGATTTTTATATTTTTTTGTTTAAATGAGAAAGTTGTGGTTTGAACAGAGATGTGGTCATTTATGTACACTAAGGGAAAATGTCAAAAAAAGCAATAAGAAAATGTATAGCACAGCTAGAGACAAGTGTTAGTAAATGAAAAGTATTATTAATAAAATTGTTAGTTCCCAAAAGATTTCTTCTTACAAAAGCAATGAAATAATGCTTCATATATATGGTTCATAAAGATATTTCTTTGTACTGGGAACAGGTCTTACAACATAAGCATCAAAGTTAATTTGGTGCATTTTAGGTGCAGATGTGTATTGCACATATTTACCTTGGGAAGAGGATAGAAAAGATTGTCACTAGAAAGATTGTCACATGCTCGTCTGTTTTTCAGTTACACATAGGGTTTTCTTTGACAGCTTTTCAGACAAAAGAACAAACCCCTGAAGTCTCCCCTTAGTAGTTTCACTAGAGCAAACTCACTTGCAGAGAAAACATAGGCCATTCTTTTTCCTTTTGGAAGATTTTTTTTTAGAGATGAAATAGAGGCCAATCCCACTCAGACGTGCAAGGGCATTGGGTGATGTGTTGCTTTTCTTTTCTTGTGCCTCCACACAAGTTGATTGCTGTGCACACATTTTCTTCCTCATCAGGGCTACTACACTAGGCTCTCTATAAAAATTTCCTTTTCTTTCTTTCGCTTATGCTTAAATCACTGAAAAAAATGCCTTTTGTAAGAATTCTTGAAACAGGCTTGAAGTAATCTTATAATCTTTGTGCTTTGGCATTTATTGTAGTTACATAAAGGGTTAGAGCTGTAGAAGTGCAGAACAAACCTTCTGTGCTACTCCTCTTTTGCCTCCCTCCTGTGAGTAAACTCTCCCTTGTAAATCTGGAAGTTTTCTAAGACTTATAAAAATGTAGCTGCACTTTTTTCCTCCTCTCAATCCTTTATGCCATTTCAATAGGATCTTTCTTTAATGTTGGATTGTCTTTTAAAGAAATGACCTTGGGTTAGTGGCCCTAGAGAGCGTAGTTTTTTAACTTCCAACTAGGTATCTGTGGTACAGGTTCAAAAGTGCATAACACATGCAGATTTGAAAAAAGAAACAGAAAGACTGGAAGGAATTAGACACCTTCATTCAAATGTTTGAAATCTGCTTTTGATTTTGGATAACTGTAACAAGGTGCCTGGAAGGACAGACAGCTTTGTGATTGGTATGCCTGACTTCTGGCCCCTTATATCTCTATTAACACTCCAAGGTCTTTCAGGAGATGGAGGTAGGGTGACTGGGGTCCACTATTCTACCACATCTTAGACATACTCTCTCTAAGTTGACCCTTAGCAGGAAGTCTAAATCAGTGGCTCTGGGCTACTTCCTAACAGACTTCCTTCAGTTTGGGGTGTGGTAGTTTGCTGCGGTGGCTTGCCTCCCATGGCATCCTCTCATGGATCTTGAGTGGCACCCTGCTGCAGTCCCAGGCTTCTTTAGGAAGGGCAGCCATGGGTTTGATGAAGCAAAACTCAAAATATCTTGGGGCTGTTACCTCAGGTGCTGGAGGCTCCTGTGTCTCCTCCCCTGTCTTCTTTGTCTGGGAGACAGAACATTCTCTCTGGTGTTTGCCTTGCCCAACAGACTAGTGATTCTTATTTTCAGGTAAGGTGGTAACTAGCTGCTCCCTCTTCAGCAATCAGATCTGAACTGCACCTGGCTCCCTTTTTCTTTCTCACTCCAAAGGCCAGCATTGTCTGCAGTACAATATGATGGGACTCACTGGGCACAAAGGCTCTCCTTATACCCTGCTATGCAGGTGTGGGGTTTCTCCATGTCACTGCAGTGACTATAACTTCAAGTATCTAAATTATGATCATTAGGGCCTGGCTTTCAGAGGTGATGAGCATGCTGGCTGATATATGTAATTTTGTGGACTTGACAGACTCTTTAATTGAGAGAGGATAGTCTGAGGCACTTGGGAAGGAACTGCTCTGGGAAAGTAATGTAGATAGATGCTTAGACATAGTTACATAGTAATCACCACAGAGTGGTGAGAAACAGAGAAACAACAGGAAGTCAACCCCACAAGGAGAGAAGAGTCTCAACAGAGAGATAGTGTAATGGAGTGCACTCACCCTATTATGGCTCCCCTGGTCAAGTGCCTAAATTCCCTCTCTCTTTCCCCCATGTCTTTTGGTGACTCAACCCTCTAGCCATGTCACAGGTGGTCTGTGTGATGAGGACAAAGCAAAACCCCTTCCAGGGTTCAAATCCAACAGGAATCTCTCTCAGAGTCTCCTGTAATGTCTCCTACAAATAGTCCATGCTCTAAAACAGAACAGTGTCACGGGGCTCCCTCCCTAGTGTCAAAGCCTTAGGGCCTTTCCAGGCTCAGCTCTGCATCTGGGCCTTTCCTGTTCAGTCCTTCTCCCATCCCCTCCATGTCAAGGCCACTTCACCCAGTGGCTAATTGGGAGGAGTTGGGGGGGGCGGTTGGGGAGACCCAGGCCCACCCACTACTCCAGCCCAGGGACCCGGAAGATACCAGCTATCTGCTCTGTCTCTTTATCTAAGTCACACTGATGCTGTAATTCCCTGGACCGCTTTCACACAGTTCTGTACCTTGGTCTGAAGGAGTTCCTACAATCAGCTCAGGTTCTTGCTTTCTCTGATTTCTGGCAGTATGACTTCATCTGAGGTCCTGTAACTCTGTCAGCCAGCAATACGCTAAGTACAATCCTCTAGGTTTAGCAAATAACTGATCTCAAACTTGCCCTGCTGCTCTTCCCATATAGCCACTCTAAGCAGCTTGGAGGATCTTTCTACTGCCCTTTTCTGGGGTAGGTGTGGCTACAAGGCCTCCAGCATGGGGCCACAGGATCTAGTTCACCCCATCACAGAGAGTTCAGTAGATTCTAACATGAGTGATAGAGAGAAGAAAGAGGTCTCTCCCAGTGTGATTGCCAGTCAGCTATCTCTGTGGTAAAGATGAGAGTCAAAATTAGCCATTGGCTACCAACCTCTGGCCAAAGGGAATCCTAGACTCCTCAGCAGCCTAACAATCTGGCTGCCAGGCAGTCAAGCTCACAAAAAATCAAACAGGCTGGTATCTGCTGTAATTCGTCGAAATATAACTGCCTCCCGGGAACACACTGATTTTGACAAATAAGAAAAATAAATACAGTGTTTCACCCTTTTCTGACCATCTGTACACAGAATTTGATTTTTCCTCTCAAAAATATAGTTTTGTTTGGTCTTTGTAAAGTTATATGGTAGAATGTTACATTTCACGTATTTTTATTAACAGCTGTGGGAAGCATGATTGCTGTAAGATACATTTCTTCAAACTATTTTCCTGAAAGACCTTGACCCAATATTCAGCAGTGCCAGAGATATACTCAGAACAACTGAAGGAGCTATGGGAAAAGGCTGCTTTATGCCAGCTTTATGGTTCCCTAATACCCTCACTGTGAACTTGAAGCCTCACACTGTCGGTCACAGGAGTAAAGATAAGTACAAATTGGGTCAGAATATACTGCTGAAAAAGCTGCATATTTAAACTTCTCTTCTGTCACCCAGCCATAAGTTAGCATATAGGAATTGGTAGTTTTTCTCTAAATAGCTGGTAAACTCTTTGCAGTCTATGCTGGTTTATAAGTGTGTGTGTGTGTGTGTATGTGTGTGTGTGTGTGCACGCACACGTGCATGTGCCTGCACATTTTGAGATGGCACAGGCTACAGTTATTTGGCCACCACCATACCTATGGAGTTTCTTCATGGTACTGTTGTTGTGTTAAGGGTAAAACAAAACAAAACACGTAATCATACATTTCTGAAAAGCAGTGTTGAAACAGAGACACTGGACTAGATGAAAGCTATCTGGACTCAATGTTCAGTCCTGTGTGAAGTTGGACAAGTTTCTTAATCTCTCTGTGGCTCAGACCACCAGCTGTAAAACTGGGATGACATTGCTCCCTTTCTCCTGCCTTTTATTTATGCTGTCTATTTAAATTGCAAGCTGTTTGGGGCAGGGATTTTCTCCAGCTAATTATACACACAACAATGGAACAAGGGATGATAGCTGGGGGTTGTATAGGATCCTTTATAATATTATTTATTGCTATTATTTTAAATCTTTCCAAAGAAGATTAACTGACCCAGTAACACCATTTCTGAACACTACTGTGCATTTCAAATACATGGCCAAAGAACAGCTCTAAACATTGGGTTACATAGGGCTAGAGTCTGTGCTAGTGTGAATAAGTCTACCTCTATTGAAATCAATGAAACTATACAAATTTACAATAGGTGAGGATCTGACTCATGTACCTTTTCAAGACTAACTACCTACCTTTGTTTACAAAAGACTAGACATTTTCTTTATTATGGGATGCAACATAATGGACAGAAGTTTAGTAAACTTGTAAGTAAACACACTTACCCATCCTCATCAAAATGAGACATATAGACAAATAGACACCAGTAGTTTATGAGCAGGTATATTTCCCTGTTTTGGAATAAGCTGATTTTGATTATCTCTAAGGCTATGTCTACACTGTCAGCTTCTTGCACAAGAACTCTTTTGTGGAAGAGTTCTTGTGCAAAAACTCTTCCACAAGAGAGCGTCTACACTGCCACGTGCTTTTGCGCAAGAGCATCCATGGCAGTGTAGACGCTCTCTTCCGTAAGAAAGCTCTGATGGCCATTTTAACCATAGGGGCTTCTTGCGCAAGAAATTAATGTTGCCTGTCTACACTGCCCTCTTCTGGAAGAACTCTTGCACAAGAGGACCTATTCCTCATGGGGAGAGGAATAACTCTTCCGGAAGAAGCCCTGTTTTACAATGCTATACTGTAAATTTACTTCTGGAAGAATGCTTGTGCAGTGTAGACAGCCGGCAAGTTTTTGTGGAAGAACAGATGTTCTTCTGCAAGAAGCTGCCAGTGTAGACATAGCCTGGCCAGGGTACGGCTACACCGCGGGGGGAGGGGGAGTGTTCGAAAGGAGGTATGCAAATCGTGCTCGCATTTGCATATCTTCTTCCAATTCTGTTCCTGGAAGAAGTTTTTCTGATATTTGGCCTGTCTACACGGAGCCAAATGTCGGGAAAAAACCCTCTTTCCAAAGGCCCTGTAAACCTTGTGGTTTGGAAGGTGATGTGAAACGAGTGTGATTTGCACCTAAGGCAAGAGATGCACAGAAGAGTACCCTGCAATAATTTAAAATCTATTTTTAAAAGGTCTTATTATGCTTTGAGGGTCAAATTCTTCCCAGTTATACACATATGATTCCAGTGAAATCAATTCAAGTGACTTCAGTGGAGCTTTGCAGGTATAAATGATAGCAGAAGCTGGCCCTGTATCTGTAAATATATTACTAGTAAATCTAGAGCTCATTATTTTCTTTAAAAGCCCTATATTATTTGCTGCTGTTTTTTAGTTAATTGCAATTAACCATCTGAGTTCTGGTAGCCTTTACATGTCAACATTATATCACACAACAGATATATGTACTTTGGACACTGATTATAAGATAACTTCCATTATCTTCAACCTGAAATGTAAGCTTGTGACAGAATAATATAACAGAAAGTAGATTAAAAGGTCTGAATGATGAACAAATAGAAGCGGACAAGCCTACAAACACAGTACATCATATTTCTAATTATACTTATATCATATGCCCCATGCTTTCAAGCCTATCAAGATATCTTTCAAAGAGCTCACATATCTGTTCACAATACAGTCCTTTGTTCTGAAAGGTATTTCTGAAGCAATAGCACCAGAGTTTGACATACATTCTGCAGAGTTTATTCCATAATAGTACAAAAGAATTTTCATAAAACCACATTATAGATCATTTTAAGCTAATAAACATGCATGTAATTACAAAAGAAGATGTGCATTAAATATAATGTTGGATCCTTAGAACTTCACCTGTTTTGCATGAAGAATGTATCTCTTTTTTCTTAATTTAGATTTCGATGTTATTTAATTACCTAAAGCAAGAAATTTTAAAGCTTCATGGCTGGCCAGAATAAAATCAGTTTTTATTAGTTTGGATATTTATGCAGAACAGATTAATATACTGCAACAGATGTGCTAGACTCTTTTAGCCATGCTTCTAGATCATCACAACTGTGTTAAAGAAACAAGACCTTCTGGGAACTGTAGTCCAGAAGGATTGATGGGGTTTGTAGGCATGGAAGAAATTCAGACTGGAAATGGTCAGGGATACAAAAGAACTCCCTTTTCTGTAAAAGGAATACTAGAGAAGAGGTCAGACTGGCATGGTACAGAGAGAAAGAAAGAGAACTGGAGAATGCACTAGTCACTAGAGGGTCTCTACAGTGTGAAGGTGCTTAAAGAATTCCAAATCATGATATACTTTAAAATCATACAATTTAAAAAAAAAATACATTTAAAAAAAATTTCTTCTGGATTTTGAACCTTTCAGATTCAGGATTTCAAGCTTTTCTCTTGTAGGAGCTGATGTTTTAACTAGTCAGTTCTGCAGCAGGTCCCTCTCCCACTCCACCCTTTCCTCCACAGAACCACTCCTACCCTACCTCTGCCACATTACCCTATCCCCACTCCATCCTTGTCCCATTCAACCACTTGCTCCAAATGAGCCTGCCCTCATTTCTCCCTTCTTCCACCAGTGCCTCCTGCACACCATAGTGCAGCTGATCCATGCCTGGCAGGAAGTGTGGGATGGACAGGAAGGAGTTAATTGGTGAGACCACCATTGGAGAGGAGGTGCTGGAGGAGGAAGAAGTGCTGATAGGGAGACTATCTGTGGTTGCTCAGCACTCTCATTTTTTCCCCATGGTTGCTCCAGCCCTGGAGCACCCATAGATTTGGTACCTATGATTTCTCTCCCTCATATTATCCCATAATCATGTGATTCTAGGAGTGGGGAGCATTAAGAAAAACACTAAATATTGCAAGACCCATTATCATAAAACCCATGATAAAATTGTGACTAAGGAGGGGATGTGGAGGCTACAACTTGGGAGGGACTATAGATAAATGCTTGAGAAAGCCCTGGGAGAAAGTATGGGATGTTAAGAAGGGGAGCAAGGATATTAGGTCATGGTAACTTGTTTAGTAGGGAGAAAAGTGTTGTTAAAGCCTGCATTCAGATTGGTGAGCTCTGCACAAACTGATGAAGGTTTGGTCATGTCCTCATGGCCTTCAGGACAAGAAAAAGTATATAAGAACATAACATAAGAACGGCCATAATGGGTCAGACCAAAGGTCCATCCAGCCCAGTACCCTGTCTGCCAACAGTGGCCAATTCCAGGTGCCCCAGAGGGAGTGAATCGAACAGGTAATGATCAAGTGATCTCTCTCCTACCATCCATCTCCACCCTCTAACAAACAGAGGCTGGGGACACCATTCCTTACCCATACTGGCTAATAGCCATTTATGGACTTAACCTCCATGAATTTATCTAGTTCTCTTTTAAACCCTGTTATAGTCCTAGCCTTCACAGCCTCCTCAGGCAAGGAGTTCCACAGATTGATGTCTTTGAGGGTTGCAGTCAGGGCTTCCAGAAAGGATGGGAGGAAGTCCTACTTCATTCTCATGCATGAAGATTGCTCAGATTCACCAAGGAAAATAATAGTTTGTAGGGACCTTTATATTATTATTTGTTTTGTTTTGATTTTTACTGTGAACAGGAATTTTCTTAATTTAGCCTACAGCGAAGTTAAACTGCCCAGAGCGTTGTGGCCTGTAGTCAATGGTGGAGAGCCGGGTAGTCTCTGTTATGTATACTGCTTGTTGAAAAAAAATGTGTGAAGTTTCTTCATTTTCCATTCTCAGAGAGTGGATGGACTGAGGAGTCCATTTTCTTGTGTTGCTGCACAACCATCTCACACAGGGTGAAAAGACAAAATCTCTAAAGATAAAAAGCAAGTCACTAAATAATAATGTAGAAGGGACCAGACTGGGTGGTTTTAACCAGTGATTTTATTGAATTTTCCCCTCTGACCTCATGGTAGTCTGCTGCAAAGACAATTGTACTGAGATTGGACCCTGCATTTTGAAATTGCCTGTCTAGCCATTGACTTCTGTGATACCCATCTATGTGTTGTAACCGACCACTCATACCTTGGAGCCTGGAGGAGACAGGAAATTAAGAAAGTAAAACAAGAAAAAACAGAGAGAAAATATCACAAGGGAACAGAGGGGGTCAGATCTATTACAGCAGGCTGGAGAAACAGCAAATGTATTGAGTAGATTTAGGGAATGCCAGAGGCAGAAATAGAACCTTGCAGCCTCAGACTCTGATCCTGCAAACATTTGCTTATTTCTCATTTTATGTGTAGTTTCATCAAAGCTGCTATTCTATTCAGGATGCCAAGAACTCTAGGCCAGTGGGTTAAACTTCTGCCTTAGCAAGAGCGAGCTTTGATGGAGACTAAACTGTGCTTCAGATCCCTTTCATTTCTGTCTGTTTCATCAGCAAACTCCTTGACACTCTGCCAGTCTTAAACTTGCTTTCAAGGTAAAAATCAGTGAACCCCAGCTCCTGAGCTCCCCAGAGATATCCCTCTGTAGTGTCCACATGCTCTCACTATGACACAGAAATTATTAGTTTGCTGCTTCCAAACTACACACCAGCCTGTGGGATTAACCGAAGACTCAAAATTCACTTCCTTACACTGAGAGAGATGGTTTTGTAATGAACAAGAATAAGTTTATTAATAAAGAGCAGAGATTTAAGTGATACTAAGCAAGAGAAAAACAAGACAGCCATGATTAAAAACAAAATGAAAATAAAACACACTTCCTAGTGTCTAAAATTTAAGAGTTTACAGTTTTGGTCTTGGCCAGTTTCTTACGAATGCTCAGCTCCGAGAGTCTTCAGCCCTCATGACTGAAGTATGTACCTATTACAGATTCCAAAATGTCTGGCTTCTTTGTGCTTTAAGTTATGTGCTTTAAAATGTATTTTTGCTACTCTTATATTTTCTATTGAATCTACCTCAAGAGTCAGGAAGGCATTGGGGGGGGGTAGATTCTGTCCCCCAATGAGATCACTAAGCTCTATCCTCTGTTCATTAGTTTGATGTCTTTGATTAGTTTATATGTAAATGTGCACTGCCTGCCATGAAGCCAGTCAGTAGACCCCTGTAATTCTGTGGATATTTGCTTTATATCTGTGGGTATCTACATCAGTGGATGTCAATGCAGAAAACCACAGATCATTTTGCAGATACAGATGCGGATGGAGATACAAATTTTGTGTTGTGAAGGATTCTAACAGTCAGACAAGTATCTATGCTCTGTCTATGCTGTGTCCGGTTTGGTATGTTTACTCTACGTCCCAGACACATTCTAAGGACATATTTCTAGCATATATAGAGATATATAATTCTCTCTTCACAAGCTATTTGTACATCACATAATGATTTTCAGAACTGGCCATATGATACCATCCATGACTCAATTTAAACACATATTATTCCAACAGTGTGTTGGGGTCAAGTCTGATATGAGTTAAAGTAGGGTGGGCCTTCTGCCACTTGACATTGGAGTGGCTCCAAGGAGCACAATGGGACTACCCACGTGATTAAAGTTAGAACCTAAGCTATAAGCTATGATTTTTAAGCACTCTAAGATTAAAGCACCTATCTTATTTTTGCATCCCTGTTCTAGGTCACAACTGCATTGAATATATCAGTCTCCACTTATTTCCACATCAAGAAAATAATTTGGAACCAGTTTGAGTATTACTTTGGGAAAAATTATCATGAAGCAGTATGCATGATGTGTGCCACAGGTAAGTCATTTTATCAGCTTTATAAAGAGTTTCTTTATGCAGTACTCTTCACCTATATCATATCTTCTAATATTCAAAGATGCTGTTATTCACTTACTCAAAACAGTTATTTTACTAGCTTTTACAGATTAGAATTACAAAACTTTAAGTTTGAGAAAGGTTGAAAATTATTGTGATTATAAACTGAAGTTATAAAACAATTGTTTTTTTTAAAGTCTGTAGTTGCATGTAATGGGGCAAATAATTCTGTACTGAACTTCCAAAAATAATGAAAATTATTCTTTCCATAATGAATGATATTACTACACAACCTATCTTTTAAAAAAAAGTTGTAATGGTAACCCTGGCTTCAATCATTGTGGTTTCTAATCCTTTACTAATGACATGTAATAATCATGTGGAATCAGTTTGATGACGAATAGACATTTTTTTAGTTCCATGTGGCCCTCAGAGGAACCCATTTTCTCTGATTAAGCTGTATGGGTTTCTGCCTTGTGAAACATATGTGGTGGGTCATGTAGAATGTTGCTCTCTTAATCCAATTTTTAACACAGACTAATTTTCTTCGTGCAACATTCTAAGCCATAGAGACAGCACAAAGCAGCTACAAAGTAAGTATCTCTGGCCCAGATCATAAGCTGGTGTAAACTGACATAGATCTATTCTGTGTCCATCTGATAATAGCTGCAAAGAGCCATTTTACTAGTCAGGCATCAGTGGACCACATTACTAGCATCTTTAGAAAAGCTGGTATGTCTTCTTATATCCAATACATTATAATTTAGCAAAATGGCTTTCCATTATTTTGTGCGCATATAGACATGCATGTCTTTGAGAGACTCACTCTGGAAATTTATAATTGTAATATATGTGAAAACAAAATTCCTTTGAATTGTGCCAGGGAGTATCCTGACTGCATGCCACCTCTTTATGCTGCTGGTAAAGTCAATACTACACAACAAGGAAAGAAACAGAACGAATGAAATGACAAACTGACAGAGATGCTACTGCTACAAATTGAATTCTAAAGCTGGTTGAACATCTGTAATTTTCAGAAATACAGCCCAGCCTGTCTGTAGCCACATCACCAGTCTCAAGGCTAACACAGCATACAAAATGAGTATATTCACAACCACTGAGAATGCATCCTCCTTCTTTAATGGAATGACCTATTTTATTGGGGCTACACTGTCAGGGTGACTTTGGAAAAATTGTGAAAATAAGTTTGAGGAAGGACGAACATTCAATTACTGCTTTGGGTTTTGTTAATTTACAGAATTAAATGTATGCTCTAACCCAAATTGATCCTCTGGAGGTTCCATTCCAAATTATTTTCATAATTGTTATTGTGGGATTGTTTTAATCTTTCCTACAAAACACTTCCCAAGTAAGTCTTTCATTAGCCCTATTTAACAAATCCCAAAGTCTCAAACTGTTCCCTGCACTGATACATTTAACAGGTGCTGTATTTAGCATTCTGATACAACTCAATCAAAAAGTATCTATTCTAGGATTCATGGCATTTTTTTTTTTAAACTGACATAGTCCTCTGGCATCCCAGGGTCACATTACAAAAGTTAAAGATAGCAAAGTTCAGATTGTATCTTTCAGCACCCTTGACTGAGTGATTTGTGACAAAACATCTAGAATATGATATCACTTATTCCATATTTTAGTATAGATAATTTTATTTCTTTAATACAATCTTTGGCGGAAATGTCATTAACTTCTTTTCTTGGATTTTAGTTTTGGGCTGTTTTTTCACTTACATCTCCTTTTTTCCTAAAATATTTTTAAATGATTTAATTTTGTGTGACACTTTTTTGGGGTTTTCTGTTTTATTATAGTGTTTGCTTCATGATGTTCGTTCTACTTTAATGTTGTCTTATGAAGGGTTCCGTTTTTATGAAGCTGCTTGCATGATCAGAACTAATCTTGTCACATTTCAGACTTCTATGCCTTTCCCTAGAAATATATATAATTTAAAAACTCACAATCTTTTTTCTTTAAAATCTATCCTATCATCCCCTCTTGTATTCATTGGATTATTATATTTGCTCAAATGGAAAAGCAATTATCCTTGAACAGGAAGTTTGAAAGGTAAAGGTTTAATAAAGGTATAGACAACTTTAAAAGGAGTGTATAAAGGCCACACTGGGCCCTAAGGAGTTAATGAGTATATCTACTCTGCAGTTAAACACCCATGTCTGGTACATGTCAGCAGTCTCAGGTTTGTGGGAGTCAGGCTGAGAGGTTATTTAATTGTGGAGTAGACATTCAGTCTCAGGCTCAGTCTGGACCCTGCACTCTGTATTTCTCCCCTGTCTTGAGGTCCCCAGAGCCCAGACTCCAGCCCAAACCCAAATATCTATTTCACAATTAAACAGTCTCCCTGTCCCTGCCCTCCTACCCAGTGTAGACTTACCCAATGAGAACCTATCAGTGCAATCAGCTTCACTCTGTTACACTAACAGTTAATGTTAGACCTGAAGAAGGAGTTAAAAGGGCTGAACCTGGCTCACATAGGGTTGAATCAGGAAGAAGAGCAGATTTTTGTCTCTCACTCAGAGAAGCCTGATTCAGGGAACTGTGTTAGAGCACTGTGAAAGGGACAAAGATACCAAGGAAGTTGGGAAGGAGAAGCAAGTTCTGAATCTGGCCAGGATTCTGTGCTGGTGGAGTAGCCTGCATGGAGTAGAAAGACTATTACTAGGTCAAACTGTCCTGTGATGAGAGAAAACGCTCCGGCTGCAGAAGTTGCTAAGGAGTTCTGCAGTCAGCCTGGGGAAGAGGATTAGAGAGAGAGAGAGGAGCTGGTGCACTGGGAGCCTGGGAAGAGGCTGAGGTAAAGGACCTTGACATTCAAAGTAGGAATTGTTCCAGAGAAGCAGCAAGAGGTCTGTGTAGTCTGCTTTGAGTGCCTATTTATGAATCCTTGGACTGCAACTCAATGGAGAGGAAAGGCCTGGGTTCCTATGGGAGGATGGCACCCTTCTCTCATGGGCATATGGGGCTGCAATTCTCTCAGACTGTAATGATTCCTCTTACTGGTTTCTCAAGCAGGTTTGAGTGAGTCAGTCCTCCAACTGAGCCACACACAGTTTGGATAAAACAATCCCCTTCTGGCATATGCAGTCCAATGGGGGCCTATCCCAGTACCCACACTGTAATATCTCTTTAGCCCTCCTCAGGCTCAATCTTCAAAGAGTCAAACAAGGGACAGTCTTCAAATAGTCCCTCAAACCTGGAATGGGTCCATGCCCCTAAGGCATCCTTCCTGGAGATTCTTTACCCTTTCTGGGCTTTTCTGACCCCAGTTGGACCAGTTCCTTTTATATTGTCCTTTTTGGCACGGATTGGCTGTTCCTTGCAGCCTCTCTCTCACTGGATACTTTCCCTGAAGTCACTCTTGTCATCTTGGTCCTTTCTGGGATGAGGTAGGATAGGGGGCCTCTGAGCCTGATCTACCCTGTCACGTTTCCCTTAATAGCCCAACAAGGAATGAGGAGTGGACATTTCCCCAAGAAGGGATAAGAACTACCATAACCCCCTATATTAAGGGTGATGACTTCTGAGTCCAGACTTAGACAAAGTGAAGTTGAAGAACTATTCATCATTAGATTATTACTTTACCCTCATAGACTGGGACTTTGTGAGCTAGTCAGTTAGGGTATGTCTACACTACAGCGTTATTTTGAAATATCTTATTTCAAAATAGTTAAAATAACGCGTCTACACACAAAATGCATTTTGAAAAAGTGTTTTGCTATTTTGAAATAGCACGTCTACACTGAGTGGATGCTGAATCGCATTTAAGGCTGGCTAGAGCCAAGTCCAGCAGGGCATCAGGTCAGGAGTTACTTTGTGTGACTGCTACCTGAGGCTATCTGAGGCCTGTGCTTAAAGGGACCCCCCCCCCCCCCCGGACAGCCGGTTCTCAGCTTTCCCTGCTTGCTTGCCTACCTTGATGAGGGACAGCAAAGCAGTTTGTCTCTGCGTGCTCTGGTTGCCCTCACTCGGGACACCACAGCACTCTGCAACGTGAAGCCAGAGCTGCCCCTGGGCACTCTGGTGCTTCTCATGGACGCGTTGCTGTGAGCCTGGCTGTACTTTCTGCAGGCTGCCATCTGGGAGGTCCATCGGGGGGCTGTCAGTATACAGGAGTCCCTGCGGGAGAGCTTCCACCCTAAGGTGCACTAAGAGCCTCCCTGGTCTTCCCCACTGGGGGCTTGTGCCTCATTCCTCCCTCACGTCCTTCCACTTACCCCTCCCTAACCCCCCGTCCTGATGTCAAATAAAATACATGTACTTTCATGAACACAAACTCTCTTTATTTAACAAAACTGGGGGGGGGGGTGGAATGAAACTCTGGTGAGACTGGGGAAAGGAGGTGGGAGAGGGTAGAAGAGAGGGTGGGAGAGGGGAGAGGGAAACCTGAGAGGAGGGAGCTGGAAGGGAAAGCAAGGGGAAGAACCAGGAGGGGAAGCTCAGGGTTGGGGCCTGACCAACTTGATTTTCATGCAAACCTGCTCCTGGATTCGTATGTGGCCTTTGGTGGCCAGGCTGGCAGCTATCCTGCCATAGACAGCCACGTTCCTCTGTCTAGTGCGGAGATCATGGGCATTGGGGGCAACCCCCCCCAAACCTGAATAAGGGCCATGACCTCCACCCTGGACGAGGAAGGCGCCCGCCTTCTCCAGGCCCTGGCAGGCTCCTGGGAGCTGGCAGACTGGTCCTGGGGAGTGGTGGAGGTCTGGCTGCCAGTGGCTTGCTGGCTCATGTTTTGGAGCCTGGGCAGTGACTGCTGGCTCTGGGCTGTCAGGCTTGGAGCTGGCACAGGCACCATGGCCAGAGTCAACCCCTTTAAGGGCTCCGGGGGGCGGGGAGGGAGAGGAGTGTTCTTGGTTGAGGCTGGAGTGGCCACCAAGGCACCCTGGGAAGGCTGGAGGCCCCCTATTTTGAGATAAGTGTCTACACAGCACTTATTTCGAAATAGCTATTTCGAATTTGGCATTATTCCTTGTGGAATGAGGTTTACCAAATTCGAAATAAGCGCTCCGCTATTTCGATTTAATTTTGAAATAGCGGTTTGGCTGCGTAGACACTGGTAAAGTTATTTCGAAATAACGGCTGTTATTTTGAAATAACTTTGCTGTGTAGACATACCATTAGCTACATCACAAGAAGAAGAGGATTGAAGTAAGGCTGATATGACTGTCATCAGGTGTTACTTAAGGAGAAGAACCTGCTACGTCATACTCAGCCTCCAAAATGCGCTGTCCGATGTTCCAGATCCACTACATTAGAATCCCTTAGGCAACCAAAATTATAACCAGCATCTTCTATTTATTAGAAAGAAATAAAAAACTGTATATATTGTTTAGAAAAGCAAACTTAGTAGAAGAATGGGGTAGTGGAAAGAGACACTTAGCAAATGGTTGAAAGGAAATGTAGCAGGGAACATGGTAAACTTTTTTTGGAGGAGGGCTCATTCTTTCTTTTTACTGTTTTCCTTTCTCCTTTTTCTTATGCCTTGTCCATATCCTCCTAGGAAATGTTGCTAATGCTTCTCCCTCGGTAGGTGGGGAGATAATGTTTCTTACAAAAATGTCATCAGACTCTCCCATATTTACAAGCCTTTACTTGAAGTCATTGTGACATGAAATTGACTTTGACACAAAATTGATTCTGAATATTAAAGTGATGAGAACTTATTGAAGCACTTCAGTACCAAGTAAAGAGCAAGGTTGTTGATCAATGACTTAATCAAACCTCAATGCTGTTTGTGTTCGACCTAGAACTGACCTTCGGGCACAAGTATCATGCAAGAGAGGCTTTGCAGATTGGGGGAGGGAGCCTACAGGCCAACTCTGATTCAGTTGTTCATGGCGTTACTGCTGTTTGCTATGTTGGCAGTGGGGGCACAGTTACAGCATCTCAGTGTCTGATCTTCACTACTTGAAACAGCATTTTACATGTTCTTTTTCCAGTTGCAGCATTGGTATTTTGGGATATAAATAGTAGTCGCAACTCTCATTAAATCCCGACATTTTGCATATACACTGCCTCTTAGTACATAGCTGAATCCTGAGCTCCACAAACAAACAAACTAATAAAACCCCCACAAATCTTGAACTCCTACACTATATGAATCAATGTATCAGAGGTGGGGAGAATAACCATTGCTTCCTAACAATGTGGAAAATGGAATGCCGACTTAAATGTTTAGTGAAAAATGTACATGGGATTTCATGGTAATTGTTCTATTATAATAATTTCATGTAAAAAATACTTCAGAATGTTATTAAGATTAAAAAGTCAAATATTCCAAACCTAGGAAATGTGGTTGCCCATGTAACCTAAGTTTGGGTCTCTTCTGTATATGTGTTATAAATCAATCTTTAGTTACAGGATCACATGCTATATTCCTCAGTTCTCTTTTTCACAGGACAACTACCTCTCCAGTGCAAAGGTAGTGGGGGAAACAAAAGAGGTACAAAAGTAGACTATGGCTTTGCAGGTGGGAGGAGGGACATGAAAGCAAAGAGATGATTTGAAAGAGGGAGCTAAAAGGGAACAAAATGAAAGAAAACTGTTCATCATTGAAATATAATAATATTCCTGAGTCCTTATAAATTCCTTATTATTATAGTATTTGAGTGCCATGGCTTTATCCTAAAAATGTCCTATAGAGCAGGAAAATTCTAATATCCCCACTGGATGGATGGGAACTGAGGCATAGGGAAAATAAGTTACTTGTTTAAGGTCACACAAGAAGTGTGAGGCAGAATTCTCTGTGATGATCTCCTAAGTCTCAGACTAGCACTCTTACCCCTAGTCCAGTGTTTCTCAAAGTGGTCCATGGATCCACTCTGAGAAAGCTGCTACCATGCAGCTTTCCGCGGATCCCCTTGGCTGCCAATGGTGAACCGCAACGAATGGGAGCCGCGAGGCTCTGTGGCTGCGGAGCCGGTAAGTTAAATTGGAATGGGCCAGTAGCAGCTTTCTCAGAGTGGGTCTGAGGACCACTCTGAGAAACACTGCCCTAGACAATTTTTCTTCTCTTAGTAAATCAATTTCCATGGTCAGTTTTACTTGAATGACATCCTTGATGTCAATGGAAATTAATTGTACAATGCAATAGAAGCTGGCCCAATATTTTGATCACTAAACAAGAATAAGAACTAAGCTCCCCATCAGTGATATTTTAAGAATCCTGTCCCCTGCTGGTTACAGTTAAGATGATTTCACAGTTGCATTAAAATTATTGGCTCAGGCCTGATCCAGAAAAGTGCTGAGTGACAAATCTTTGAATGTATTTAGCTGTCTAAAGATATAGAGCAAGTGTGGGGAACTTAAGGCCTGGGGGCCAGATGCAGCCCTTGGCTTGCTTGGGTCCAGCCGCCATGGCCCATGGAGCTGAAGCATACAAAATCTACTAGCCTGAGACCCTAAAGGTGTGCGATGGGGAGTGTCATTTTCTTTTTTAGTTTGGGTTCATGTCAGAGAGAATTTTTTGTTTGGTTGGGTTTTTTTTTTTTTTTTTTGCTTCTCACTTGTTTGTGGCCCCCAACTGAGTCAGTGGTTCCTGACCCCCAAAAACGTTCCCCAGCCCTGATATAGAGAGATTCCTAGTGGGATTTTGCAACTTCTTGGCTAAGACATTTATCTGTCTGGATTTCTTGGCAAGCCTTGTATGTTGTGGGTCTGTCATCTCACAATAACATTGGCTGTAGGGCTACTGAGCTGTACTTCCTCCCCTCCCTAAATCTTTGGGGTAGGAAAAATAATGCTGGTGTTTCTATTGCTGACCAACTGGATTTCCGTTTTGGCCCATACAGTAGATATTTAACACAGATTCAATATTTTCATCACAGAAAGGCAAATAGTGGTATTGAATGTTTTGTAGGTTAGAAGATGCCTTCCTTAAAAAAAATGTTTTCTTCTTGCGCTGTTCTAAATATAGACAACATTGTTCCCTCTCTGAATTATGATATTGGCAGACTGCAACATGAGGCTGCTAACAATCACCAATATCTCATGAAGAAGCATGTAGTGTAAGAAAAAATCTAGCATTCTTAATACTGTGTTTGTTCAATGAAAAATCCGTTGTTGAGACTATATCACTGCAATGCCAACAGTTTGCAGGAACAGAGGATCAGAACTGCCACTTTTACTCTTCCTCCGTGTATCAAAGTCTCAGAGTTCCAAATCAGTTTGAAATGCCAACATTTCATTTGGTTTTGATGCAAAAATGTCAATATTTTCCTTTTGACAGGATACAGAATCATAGAAAGCTACAACTGGAAGGGACCTTGAGAGATCATCAAGTCCAGTCCTCCAAACACCATCTAGATCATTCCTGATAGATGTCTAACCTGTTTTTAAATATCTCCAATAATGGAGATTTCACAACCTCCCTCGGTTATTTATTTTAGTGGTTAAGCCACCCTGACAGTTAGGAGGTTTTTCCTAATATCCAACCTAAGCCTCTGTTGTTGCAATTTAAGCCCACTGCTTCTTGTCCTATCATCAGAAGTTAAGGAGAATATTTTTTCTCCCTTCTCCTTTCTTAGATACTTAAAAGTTGCTATTATGTCCCCTCTCAGTCTTCTCTTTTCTAAACCAAACAAAGCCAGTTCTTTCAGTCTTCTCTCATAGGTCATTTTTCTAGACCTTTAATCATATTTGTTGCTCTTCTCTGGACCTTCTCCAATTTCTCCACATTTTTCTTTAATGTGGTTCTCAATATGCCAATTGAGACCTAATCAGCGCAGGGTAGAGCGGAAGAATGACTTCTCTTGTCTTGCTCACAACACTCCTGTTAGTGCATTCCAGAATTATGTTTGCTTTTTTTGCAGTAGTGTCACACTGTTGACTCATATTTAGCTTGTGGTTCACTATGACCCCTAGATCCCTTTCTGCAGTACTCCTTCCTAGACAGTCATTTCCATTTTGTATGTGTGAAACTTATTTTTCGTTCCTATGTGAAGTACATTGCATTTCTCCTTATTGATCTTCATCCTGTTTACCTTAGAACATGTCTCCAGTTTGCCCAGATCATTTTGAATTATGACCGTACCCTGCAAAGCACTTTCAATCCCTCCCAGCATGGTATCATCTGCAAACTTTATAAGCGTACTCTCTATGCCATTATCTAATGAATCTATGAATCATTACAGTCGGATTTTTTGTTTTGTGGGAAACCTGAAATTTTTTTCTTATTGCAGAAAAAAATTGATTTTAAAAATTCCTGTGAAACTGTTTTTTGACAAGATTGAATATCAAAATTGAATATTTACTTGTGGCTATGCTTCTGTTATTAGCATCTTCTAGCATACATCTCACAATAAGGAATGTTTATCTAGGCATACAATAATCTTTTTAGTAAACAATGGTTAGTGATTCATTAACATGTTAATAGACTGGAATTTATTTAAAGTTAAGAAAGGAGTAAGAAGTTACATTGGTCAATTTTGAGAAGATAATTTGAAATGTAATGAAGTTATTTCCATTTTATGATGTCATAGCTTAATAAATGATGGCTAGATTTAACAGTTGTATAAGAACCAAATTGGTGAGAAAATCTCGATGAACAGTCTTCTTATATGATCAACTAATATTTTGATTATCGTAAGATTTATGCTCAGTGTCCTTTAGTTTAAACAATATAGAAACCAAGATACAAAAATATTCTTTCTACTAAAGTAAAAGAATCTTTAGAAACTTTTTAAGGTGCAGATAATTAAGTATTTGTTAATTAAAAAGTGTTTTATGTGACACAAAACAATTGCATAGCAGCTGCTAAAATAAGAATTTTATGCTATTTTATGTATAAAAGAACATAACGAAATATTTGCAACAATCCACTACAGATATAAGACCAAGCCTCATTCTCTCTAAGAATTATCTGTAACTTGTGCACTCTAAAGGAAGTCAGTTGAGAGTTTGTCAAAGGCTGGAGATGGATGGCAGGAGACAAATCACTTGATCATTGTCTTTGGTCCACCCTCTCTGGGGTACCTGGCACTGGCTACTGTCAGCAGACAGGATACTGGGCTAGAAGGACCTTTGGTCTGACCCACTATGGCCATTCTTATGTTCTTATCAAATTTGGAGGTGTCAATTTAAGGAAATTATCTGTAGGGAAAGTATCCTGATTTGTTGGAACATGTCTCAACTATGTAGAAAGTGAATATAACCTGGAAAAAAACACATTTAACCTGTATCAAAAATGAACTTGTGTTGTTACGGGCCATAAATTTGATTGTATTTCCTTTGGCATAACACCAAGTTGAATTGAGAGTTTTTGAGAAACTCTGATAAATCTTTGACAAGCATTTTATTTGAAATTCATTCCAAACTTATTTCAAGGGTAAGAATTCAATATTGATGCAAAAATTAAACATTATCTTAATGTTATGTCATCAAAATTGCCTGCACATTTACCAAAGTTTTGGAAGTATTTATAAAGCTTTTTATATCTCTGGTGCTTGGAAAAAATACCTCAAATACATACATGTTTGTTTATTTAATCATATAAAATATTTAAGATAACCAAAGGCATTCTAGGAGGTTTCTGCAGAAACAATGCCAAGTCAGAAAACAACCACTCCTTATCCATGAAACTAAGCTTATTACTCCAAGAATGTTGTAATACATACTCAGAAAGGATTATTTTAAACTTTACCTTGCTTTAATCTTTATACTAGTTTCTTTTTTCAAAAACAGTGATTTTTGAAATGTGTGCTTTGTAAACAATATTTAACAGAAGTTTAATTGCTATAAAAACAGATCATAACTCTAAGAACCTCGAGTAAAAGCCAATCAAACAGAAACTGTGTCTTGTGTAGATCATAACATCTCCCTCTTTTATAAGGTATCAGCTTGAGTAAATAATCCTAATACGAAGAAAACAAACCATGTAAAACTTTAATGTTTCAGGGAAAGATCTGATCATGTGTTTATAAGTTCTTTGTGCAATATACTTCAAAAGGAATGTGTTATAAAAGCAATTACAAGTGGTAAAGTGGGCTGTGTCATCATCACCATTCTTTCTTTTCTGTCCAAGGAAAATTTTCTGCATGTGTCTTTAAAATTCCAGAAAATAAATATGTAGTTGAAAATGTTTTAAAACTTGTTTACTTTTTTATGTGTTGAAATGACACCAATGTGAAAGGCATTACTTGCAACTTAAGTACAGTAACTAAATTAATGTTCCTAATATTATTTCTTAATATCTTTGCTATGTAAATGTAGTAAAATGCTTTAGGTACTAAAATAGAATCAAATGACCTTGCTAAGTTAAATGGTTTCCTGAAGTAGTAATTAAGTATAGAATATTTACATTAATGGAAAACATGTAAATTATTGACAGTGCACAAGCAACTCCTTTATCCAACTCAGAAAGACAAAAAAAAATAACTTTCAAAAATGAATAGTATTAAAAACAAACAAAGAAATAGCTTGTGACTAACATACCAGGAGTTATACCTCTGATTTGTCAGTAAAAGGTATAGTTAGTAAGAGTTAGTGTGGCATTTTTTAGGGCGGGGGGGGGGGAGGAGTTGGAATAAATATTCTTTAGTAATCTTTTAAACAAAATTACTTGGTATCCAACAATTTAAAGTGACCCCTTTAAGCCTTTAATTGATCCCACATTATAAGCACTCTAAGTTATAGTCTTATTATCATCATGTTATATTTTGGTGATTTTTTTTCTTTTTATAGAATCATAGAAATGTAGATCTGAAAGGGACGCTAATGTCATCAAGTCATTGATGCAGGACTTGGTAAGCCGATACCATTCCTGACAAGTGATTTTTCCAACCTGTTCTTAAAAAAACTCCAGTGATGGGGGTTCCACAACCTCATGCAGATGCATCTTCCGGTCTGTCTTGGAGTCTATGTATGCTTTGTTTGATTGATTAAGTATTGACCACAAAGAATTTAACTTGAATTGTATATGTTATTGATAAAAGTGTAGAAAGGAGTGGAAGCTCATATTTAGCTAGTTGATACTATATATAGCATATCTTGCATACGTGGCTTCTCACTGATGAGAGAATAAAACTGTAAAAAAAAAGGCAAGTGAAAATAAGCAAATACAAGATCAAGGTTCCACTTAAAAAGTGAAAGGGGAAACATTCCTCAGAAACTGGTTTCAGTTTCAAGCCAAGGTATGGTGTCTGTCAGGCTATTTCTAGACTGCAAGCTTCTTTCGGAAGAAGCTTTTCCAGAAGAGATCTTCAGGAAAAACTTCTTCTTAAAGAGACCGTCCACACTGCAAAAGCATGTCGAAAAAATGTTCCGCTTTTTCGACAGATAGCGTCCACACTGAATGGATGCTATCTTGTATGTAAACTGTGATTACTATGGGTGGAGTGGCCACCAGGGCACCTATGCTTTTTCCTCTTTCCTCTTCTTTCAAAAGAACTCCCTCTTCCCCATACACACGCACCTTTTTCTGAAAGAGCACTTTCAGAAAAAGGCTTCTTCCTTGTAGAATGTCGATTACCAATGTCAAAAAAACCCCTTTGTTCTTTCAATTTTCTTTCAGAAGAAAGCAATTGCAATGTGGAAGTAATTGAAGTTTTTTCTGAAAAATGGCCATTTTTCCGAAAAAACTCTGTAGTGTAGACATATCTTCAGAGAGATAGGTGAAGTTTTGAGACCAGATTTATAGCTTGCTCAAAATAACTTGCTCATCCCTAATAGAAACTTAATTATGATGATCCTGTCTACCATAAACTGAAATATTATTTAATTACAAATCTGTTTCCCTTTCTAACACTTGATAATGTTTTCTGCTCTAACTGAAAGTAAAGTTTTCAGTGGTTCATCATGTACACTGATTCACATATAGGTTTAAAGGAACTCATCTGTAATTTAGAGGTTACCTCTCAGTTTATAGTGACTATTGTCTATATGAGCAATTTTTCAGCTGATTTTGGAGTCTTAGAACTCTTCAGCATATGGCTTCTTGGTCAACTTAGAAAGGGTACCTTTGTGAAAACTCAGATTCTCTTTGCGTTTTGAACAGTGAGGTGCTTCAGTGTGTTCTAAATACTGTTCAGAGCGACCCCATATAATATTTTCTGTATTTCTGAAGGCTATAGACTCACATTCAGAAAGAATAGAGGATTAACTGAAACTTTGTAAATGTTCAGCAGATAAAGAGAGTATTCTACAAAATAAAGAAATGAATAAGCATATTATAAAAAATATTTAGACTTATAAGCCCCTTACCCTTTCCCTTTTCTTAAAAAAGAAAAGACAAAGATAAAGCAAATAGATATAAAGGATTGTTCAGACATAGCCATAAAGAGAACAGATATCAAATTATCCTATTCATGTCCCATTCCCAAAGATTAACAAATTATTCTTCAGCAATGCATAATTATATTATTTGAGGATGATCAGGAGGAAATAGCTATCCAAAATTATCCTCTGTTTTATATACTTTTATTTTTGTTAGAAGCATAATTTTCTATACATTTTCCCTTACACATTCACTTTTCTCTTTTTATCCAAGCCTCAAAAATAATTGTAAAGACTCTGAATATGAGCAAGGATTCTCTCACTAATTAGTAGTTATAAATCACATTTTCCAAATTATCTTAAGCAGTTGTTTTTCTGCAGCACTTCAACTTACACCCTTCCTTCCTTCCTTCCTTCTTCCTAGTCTGGTCTATTTCCTGTGATCATTCTTGTTGATAATTGTCTTGATGAAGTGACTGGATTATCTTTAAGGATAAGGCATTTCATACTTTTTTTTAATGCTATTTGGAACAGAAGTCTCAAGTTTTTGCTGGTACCTGATTTTCACTTTATTATCTCTCATGAAAGCCACCACAAATTGCTTGGAATTATTTATTTAATACCACTTCCTCCCTCATTTTTCTATTTTTGTATTGTATGAATGGGCTAGCAGGAAAGAACGTCAGGTAAAATCTAGAGGATTTAATAATTGAGAATAGGCCTAAACTACAGACACAAGTTGGTCTAAGCTAGGCAATTTGAATTACATTAGTTGCGTAACTCAAATCAGATCCACTTACTACAGGGTCCACATTGTGCAGGGTTGACAGAAGAAACCCTCAACTCCCCTTATTCATCTCCTTCTGGTAGACTACCGGAATCATTCGGAGAGTGATTGGGAGTCGATTTAGTGTGTCTTCACTAGACCTGCTAAATGCCTTCCCCCTCCAGTGGATCAATCGCTGCAGTATTGATCCACCCCATAGTAGAGACATACCCTCAAAACCTGGCATCTTTAAGTTGCCTACAGTTAGGCTTTTAAATCTCTATTGAGGCATATGAATTAAAGTGGTCTGATTTTTCAGACATGCTGAACTCTCACTAGTCTCACAGACTTCAAGGGAGCAGAACATGTTAATTAAGGCTACAATTTTCTCATGGTTATTTTTAGTGAAAGTCACGAACAGGTCATGTGGGCAATAATCCAAAATTCACAGAAGATGTGACCTGTCTGTGACTTTTGCTGCTTTGGCCCCATGATTTTCCAATGCACCATGGTAGATGGGAACTACAAGGTTCCCTCCACCCTTTGAGGCTGTTGCCCATCACTTGACCCTTTCAGGGGGCCAAAGGATACCTGGTCCAGTCGCTTGGCCCCAGGAGCTGAAGCAGAAAATATCAGAGGTCTCTGGAAGTCACAGATTATGTAACCTCTGTGACCTAAATGCAGATTTAGTATTGTTAATAAATTATGACAATTTTATTCCCATCCATGCATGGGGCCCTTCAGCTCTCCAAGATTGGACTCTCTAATTCATGTTAGCCAGCAAACTATAAATTAGTCAGTGTGCATCTTCCATATTTATTTTCCTTGACATCCAACTTGCCTAAAAAAACCTACATTCCTACTGGCTAATCACTTCCAGGAACAATTGGGGCAAAATCTGTGACTCTTCACTGAGAATGGGATTAGGTTTATAGTGGCTTCTAATTCTCAACCCACTGGGTATTCTAGGGCAGTAGAGGACAATGGTGAGCCGTACATGGTTCGCCAGGGTTAGCTGCTGGTGAGCTGCCTGACACTTCATTTATCTGAGAGGTGCGGACCAGGCCATCACTTACCACAGCTCCCATTTGCTGTGAATGGTGAACTGTGGCCACTGGGAGCTGGCAGAGTCCATGCCTGCAGATGCTTAGATAAACAAAGTGTCTGGCATCCTGCCAGTGGCAAACCCTGACAAACTGCATCTGGCCAAGGGTGGCTTATTACTTAGCCCTGTTCTAAGGGAATATACTCCTCACACACACCTCCATCCTCCCTCCCCCACCCAATTCCTTGAAATGAAAAGCTGCTTCCAAAACTGCAGACGTGGAAGACTACCTGGTGTTCACAATCCACATCTGCGAGGTGGTTATGGCCTGAATAGAACCCTAAAGAAGCATACAGAAATCACACTCTAATTCTGGAAAGTGTATAAAAAGGGAAAAAAACTACAAGGCTATGTCTACACTGCCTTCTCTTGCGCAAAAAGTATGCAAATGAGGCAAAGCGTGGACTATCACCATGCCTCATTAACATAATTAATGAGGCTCCGTTTTTGCGCAAGAGAGAGGTTTTGTGCAAAAAGGAGCCCTTTTTGCACAAAACCTTTCTCTTGCGCAAAAGCCTCTTGTGCAAAAACGGAGCCTCATTAATTATGCAATTGAGGTCAGCAATATTCCACGCTTTGCTTCATTTGCATATTTTTGTGCAAGAGAGGTCAGTGTAGCCGTAGCCCAAAGGTTTGGTCAAATTCCAATCTTCTAAAGATCCACACTCTTAACTTAAAACACTGGCAGATGACACTGAAGAGGAAAGGCAACAGAATCTATAAGAATGTCAGCTCCCTTATTTCATTGAACTCATATTTAGACCTTTTACATACAACTCCCTTATGTATGCAGGATGAAATCCTGCCCTATTGAAGTCACTGAAAAACTCATTCCTGTTCCCATGTATATGTCTGTGAGTATGTCCATATGTGTAGCTTTCAGAAGACTTGTTCTGACAGATACATTTAAAAAGGTCTTCCTAATGATTTTTCATTTCTTAACTGGGTGCAACAGAGCAGCACAGTAACTGTAATTAGCATTATACAGTGTAGGAAACAACTGGATGAAACTGAACAGCTTCTAAGCAGCATGTCACTATAAAAGTCTCATTTTTGATCCAAACTTATCTCTCTCACACACAAAGTTTCTTTTAACTCAGCTTTTTTAAACAAGTTACTTACAGGAAAAAAACATACTGAATCACATTGCAAAAATGTTTTTCTTATTTATTCTTTCTTATCCGTGCCTGTAATTTTCAGTCAATGTCCAACAGTTGGAGCTTGAGAAGTAAAGAAGTGTGTGTGTGTGTTACTGTAGGACCAAAGATTATTATGGGCCTGATTTTCTAAACTGTGCAAATGGAAGTGTGTACAATAACTCCTTGTTTTAACATTGTACTCTTGAAAAATACAGCTTGGAGTAAAACAATATTAATCAAATCCAATTTCCCCATAAGAATTAGTGTAAATGCGGGAGTTAAGTTACAAGGAAATATTTTTGCCAGATGAAAGATATTATATACATATACGATATATGTTTTAAACAAAGTTCTAATCAGAGGATTGTCTGGGGACCAGCTCATGAGCTCCCCAACCTTTTCCTAAAGCAATTGTGTTGATATTGAGTGAGATCATTCCCAGGTAATGCCTTCCTGCACAGGTAACAATTTTCCAAAGTTCCTGAGATGGCATAACCCTGGCTCTGTCCCAGGTCTCTTCCCACTCTATCCCCTGTTCCTGAGCATTTCCTCATTCCTCTTCCCTCCCTCCCCTGCCTCATGAATACTGGAAACCAGCTGACTGTTGTGGATGGGAAGAACAGGGAGGGAGTAGGAAGGCTGCTTGCCTCCTGCCTACAGCAATAAGCTGTTTTGTGGCATTCAGGAGGTTTGGGAGAGAAGGGAAGTCTGTGCACTATATCCTCACTACTCTCCTTTCCCCCCAGATCTTCCTGAATGCCACCAAACAGTTGATTTCTGCAGGTCAGAGATGTGGGGGAGCTCCCCGGAGCTCTCCACCCTTTATTGCAGGTAAGAGGTCCCACCATTTGTTATCTGGGTGGAACACGAGGTTGGGGAAGTGAAGATGTGAAGCACGAGTGTGTACAGATGACTTTTTTGTGTGTTTCAAAAGGGGACTGACCGCAATATGTGCCACCAACTTGGATGATGAGGGGGAGGCATTTGGGAAGGCATGCAGGGCTGGGGACTGATGGAGAGATCCGGAAGGCCAGGGGTAAGCGGTGGGCGGTGTGAGCCCTCTCACAGAACCAAGTCGAGGTAAACCTGAGTAGAAGGCAGCAAAGCATCCCTCACCTTCTGAAGTACACACTGGGGAGTCTGAAGGGTAGAGAGCCCCACACACTGGGTGAGCACCAGAGGATCCACCCAGTCTCCCTGGTCATGGTCCAGGAGGTCTCTGATCCAATTCTGGTGATTTCTGCAAGGACCAACCTCTGGTGCACCAAGGGGCACTCTGCCACCTGCACATGAAGATGGGGATAGTTTATCAGGGGCTATGCGAGGAGGTCTGCTCCTACAGTGGCCCCCAAGGACCTGTTTGCCGAAAGCAGCTTCCAGGTCCAGAAGAGGTCCTGGTAGAAGGTTAGCAGCTCAGAGAGGTCTTGTGGAAGACTTCTCAAGTAAAGGATCTGCCAGTCATATCAGAGCCCTGGGAAGAAGCAAAGGAAAGTGTGAGCTAATGTGCTCCATGCTGGACTACCTGCATCATATAGGAGCCTCTTCAGGGCCTGGAGATGGAGGACATAGACTTGTGTGCACAAACATGTCAGCCCTGCCCTCCCAACTCAAGAGGAAGATGGCGAACACCTGCAGAGATCTAATACAGTCCTAACCAGAAAAACCGCAGTATCAGCTGCTGGATCTGAGCCAGGAAATTCGAGGTGTTGAGATGGTGCCAGAGCCTGGACAGGACCAGCTGGTTAAGCACCAGCACCCTTCCACATAGGGAGAGACACTGCAGCAGTCCTGTCCATCTCTGTAATCGCTCGGCCACCATGGACTCTAAACTTTGCCAGTTCTCTAGCAAGAGGGAATGAGTGGCAGAAAAAAAAAGCCAGGCTAGAGCAGCAAATCCATGCTCCACTGGGTGGCCTGAAACATGGGTGGGAGGGAGCTTACCTGCCACCCAACCCTGACCACCAGGTTAGAGCTCTTGACCCAGCTGACCTAAGGAGAGAAGGCCATTGAGTAGACTGCTTGGCAGGCCTCCACTCTGTCAGTCTGTTCCCCACTCTGGCACTCCAAGTGTAGAAGGTGGGGACCTACAAAGACGTTAAATACCTTGCCTTTATTGGCTCTTCTTACAAAAAAACTCCCCAGAGTCACAGGTTTACTGACTTTGGGGGTTAGCTGCCACCCCCAGCTGAAACAAAAGAAAAAAAGACCCTTTCTCCTTGAACCCAGGAAGAAGCACTTAGACGTCCTCTAGAGGGGGTAACCCCAAGCTCCTTTACCACAAGAGAGCTTGAAAAACAAGGAGAAAACAAACTGCAGTCTCTGGTAGCTGACCGCTTGTCTTAGGCAGGCAGACATATACACACAGAACCCCTGTTCCTTTCCAGGACACAAGAATCAAATCATCACCTTAAAAAAGTGACTTTTATTAACAAAACAAAAGATATACTTGATAAAGCATACTCAGTTGCTAGGTATTACAGAGCAACCAAGTAAAACAAATTAGAACACAGAGAAAATCTCTGGGAATAACTCTTAGATAGTGAATGGGGGCAGGGAGGCATAGATTCACACAGAGCAGTTCAAATTAAATCACAACAATTTTTTTTAAAATACCCTAATCACAACTAAATACATGTTTCCCTTTATTTACTCATGATCCCTTCCTGGTTCAGTCCACTTCCATGCCTCGAATTGGAGGCATGGTAATCCTGCCTGAGTTTAAATCATTCTGTGTCTCTCAAATCTTGGCTTAACTTCCCCCACACAAAGAAATCAGGCAAGGTATTTAAATTTCAACACCCTATCCCCATTGTTTTTTCTGGCCCTCTTCCAACACCCTTGCTAGCTACCTGAATGTAACCCTTAGGAGGCTAGCACTCCTTCTATCCATCATACACCCATTCCAGGCCACCCAGGTCCTGGACCATGAAGAGCATGTTGTCAGTGTATGCTGATAGGACCAGCCACATCTCCAGCTCATGGAGCACCAACCCTGTCAACCTCTTGCAAAGGAGACAGAGGAAGGGCTTGATGGCCAGAGTATACAACTGACCAGACAGGGGACAGCCCTGACGCACTCCCCACCCAAAGCTGACCGGTGCCATCATGGTCCAGTTGAGTTTGACAAACACTCTGGGGAAGTGCACAGCACCTGGAGAAACCCCACAAAGTGGGGTCCAAAGCTGAAGGCCTGAAGAGTGCCCAGGAGATACCCGTGGTCCATCCAGTCGAACAACTTCTCCTGATCCAAGGACAGGAGGTTGAACAACAGACCATCCCTATACCCAAGGTCTATGAGATCCCAGACCAAATAAAGATTACCAAAGATGGTACAGTCCAGAACAGTGTAGGTACGGTCTGGATGGACCATGTTTGCCATGTGCTGTTTGCACGGACCAGAGCCTCAGTGAGATGGTCTTGGAGAGAGGCTGGGCAGCGCAGTGTGTCCTCCTCCCTTCCCCAGTGCTCTGGGGCTGGAGAGGCTGGGGCCACACCACGCACCATCTGCCCTCCTTGGGGATAGAGAGGCTAGGCTGGGCCAGACCAGGTTGAGTAGCATGGTGCGGTGTGCTCTCCTCCTTCTCCCTGTGCCTCATGCTGCACAGCACAGCACTCCCTGCCTCCTCCCTCCACCGAGGCTGGGCTGGGCTTGGTCGGGCGGCGAGGCACGGTGTAGCTTCCTCCAGGGCTGAGGAGGTTGTGGCGAGTGCACACCCACTCTTCTCCCCATAGATGGAAGGGGGGGACAACACACCACCTGCAGGGAAAGGTGTGGGGCCTAGTAGAAGATGTGGGTCTGGCGGGGCTTGCCTCCCTCAGCCATGCCTTCACTGACCGCCCATAACCTCATATGTGCTGTGAATGGAAGAAATGAGAACCACTTCCCAGGAGTCTGAGATAAATGTGGCAACTCCAGGGGCAGCAGTAATAGGGGAAAGAGGTGTGGGAGAGGATCGGGGAGAGGAGGAAGAGGAAGAAGGGGTTTGCAATAGCTTTTTGCCAATACTTAGACATCGTGGGGATAAGCCCTGTGTAAAAAACCTAAAATGTCCAGGTGTTATGCAAGTTGGTATAATTTTATGTGCAAACAATCCCTTGTCCAAAGATAATAGCAAAGGAAACAGTTAATAAAATAAGAAATACTGAAATATCAACTTCTCAGATGGATCCATACAGTCCAGTCATTAATTTCAAGACCCCATTTCCCCAGGTAGCATCCGCAATCCACAGGATGTCCTGACAGGCTGGACTTTGCAATTGAACTCTGATTTAGCTGAAAGATGTGCAAAATCTCTCACAGTCAGTAACTCCCTATTGGTAAGACATCTAAAGCAACTCCATAGTAAGTGAATGGTTCCAAGGTCAACTATAACGCACACTAAATAAGCTGGCTCACATTCTGCTGCTTCTTGCAAAAGCAGCTCTTTTTTGTCCAATCCACACTTCCTTTAGCAAATCTACTATCAGATATATGAATATAAGCAGGGTTTGAATCAATGCTTGCATTGTAGTCAGCTGGAATGGAAAAGGAATCCTGGGTTTGGTTATGCTCACTCAGTTGCTTAGCCCTGCAAGGTATTCAGCCGTTGTTATGTAAATACAGTTCATGTTGGAATGGGAAAGAAATCCTAGGTGTAGTTACGTAAATATAGTTTACTCAGTTGCTTCAGCCTGATACACAGTCAGTTGTTAGAATGGTATTTTGCCTATTGTAAACAATTTGGCTGTCCTGGGATCACAAACCATGTTAACCCTAAATGTGGGAATTTGAAATATAACCACCAATGCTCACGGTTATTGGGAATGCAGAAAAGCAGACTGTGTTTAACTCAGTTCATAGGAGAGACACTCCCATTGCAAAGAATCTCAGATGGACAAGGCTTTTTCTTCCAAGCTCCGTGAAGTTAATCTGGGGGAAGGGCAGAGTTCTGAACCAGCAGGCTACATGCCTTCCAGGCATGGGCTGTAAATGTGCACCTACACAGCGCCCTAAACTGAAAATAAGATACACAATTTGCACTACACAAATAGAGTATCTTATTTCGATTGCATTTAGTACCAAATTTAGAAATAGCAGGCTATTTTGAGACATCCCTTAACCCTCTTGGAATGAGGGCTACAGGGATTCCAAAATAGAGTGTCCAGTATTTTGAGACATATCTCAAAATAGCAGGTGCATTGAAAAAAGATGCGGGGTAGCTATTTCGGGATACTTCCACCACCGTGTAGACATACCCTAAGACTGGTTCAACCTGTTTCTCTTCCCTCCCTCTTTTAATGATAGAAAAAAACAGACTCCATAAAGGGTCTTTATTATTTTAAAATGTTATTCCAGTGGATGCCGGAATCTTTTGGCTGGATTGTGCTGCAAGCCAAGAGCTGAAATCACTGAGAAGCTGACATCACAGAGAGCTGAAATCACTAGTTTGGCCTAGAGCCAAATCTATTGCAACGCTGGCCAGCAGGTGGCCAGCGTGTGGATGGTGGGAGCAACTAGTAGGTGGCTGGCAGGAGCAGCAGCAGGCAGCAAGCAAAGTTGCGCCAGAGAGCAGTGAGCAGGTGGATGGTGAGTGACCAGCGGAGGGGTGAGAGGCCTCCTACCCCTCTCCCCCACTCAGGTTGGGAAGTGAAGTCTACAGATTACCTATGAACTCTGGCCTGCCTTGACTAAGGGCAGCAGCTATGAGTGGTGTGCAGAGAAGGATTGGGCATATGAAGAGGACACTTACATTGCTGGACTTGTGAACCTGAGAGGAAAAGGACATTGCCCAACCCATTGATATGGGATGTTTACTCATGGTTTGGTTATGAATTCTGTTTGTGGTGGTTCCTGAATTAATGCCATGTTATTTCTCTCCCTCTTTTATTGAAAATTTCTTTTCTATGCTCAGACTCTGTGCTTGCAAGAGGGGAAGTATTGCCTCCCAGAGCACCTAGGGGTGTGTGTGAATTTCCCAGGTAACTGGATGGAGGCCGGAGCCAGTTCTGTGTTGGATGGATGGAGAGGAACCCCTAGATGTTGAATGTGTCCCTGGCTGCTGCTGGCGCTACCTGGCAGAAAGGTTACATGCATAATATGTAGAACTTGAGGATCTATGCATTTTTGACAGTACCAGAATGACATTAGTTCAAACCTGGGCTTAATGTTTCTGCAAATAGGAACCTCGAACACTACAATCTAACAACTTTATATGACCTCAATTCTCCCATTGATATTGATGCAAGTTCTCCATGTTTGCTCAGGGTATTATGTAGCTGAACGTGCAGTGACAACCCTCTGTAAAAAAAGCTAAATGTGCATACACTGCAGTAACTGTCTACTGCATGAATATCTGAAACAGTTAATAAGGTCCTGATATCCTAATCCCAATAAACACTCTCCATATATCCACCATAGTCACTGAAATATTTTGATTTTTTTTTTTTACCAAAAATCAAGCTTTGTGAAAAAAGATATTTTTGCTTCAAAAATAATTTCTAAAAAAAAAATTCCAAAGCAAAACATTATGAAAAAAATGCATAAATATTCTGGTATTTTAAGTGATTTTGAAATAGTGGGAGAATGCCCACCAAAATTTTGTTTGATTAAAATCATCACTTTTCTCGAGCAAAATATTTCCAATAGTTATTCATGGCTGTGACTTTAGAGAGATTTCTATCCATATATTTAGAAATTTGCATCTGTCCGTCTGTCTGAGTCCATTTGTTCAAGAACTCCTCCTAAACTATAAGAACTAACACCACCAAATTTGGTATGCAGCTTCCTTTTATCCCAACATAATGCAAGGTCAGGGTTTGGATATGCCAGGAATGGGCTGTGCCTTGAATTTGATTGTTTCTCATAAAATGGAAAGGGAGGTGTCTGGTAGGAGGGAGATATACTGTGGAATGACCATGGTGGGGGAGGGACAGCAAGCCTTTCCCTTCCCCTAGGCCAGCCCTGGGGTGAACCCAGGGGGTGGGGTGCATGCCCCCTCCCTACCCTGAGGCAAAACAGGCCCTGGGGTGAGCAGTCCACCTCTCCCCTGCCCCCTGGCTGCCCCTAGAGCAAAGCTGATGGCTAGAGTACACAGCTTCTCCCACTCCGGGGAGGTGGGAAACCAGCAGCCAGGGTGCACGGCTCCACGCCCACTCCAGGCTGAACCCCGGGTAACACTGGGTAAGTCTTCTAGTTAATAGATAAAGAAGAATCCCTGGAATAGGTGAGGCCTAAGGAAGTAAGATAGAGCATTTAGGACAGAATCAGAGACCCTTATTAATTTTTGGCTCCCATAACTCCATATTCTTTCTATTTTTCTCTAGAAGTTTAGTTAAAATTTAAACATATTTCACTTCAAGATCTTCATCCTGGATTCTCCTTTCCCTCTTATTTCTTATCATCCTGCTTTATCTGTGCTCTCTGTTGTCCTTATTCTGGTTTGGTTTTACTGCCTAATTTTTTTCTCTTGCTCTTCTGTTTATTTCCTTGATCTAAATGTAATGTTTCAGTTTAGTCCCTCTTGCTTTTTCTGCATTCCCCTTTCCCAGTAGTCCCTGTAAAGGTGGCTCATTTCTGAACTTAGCACCTACCAGTGCTTAATTTCCTTCTGGGAAATATTGTATAAAAAGAAATGTGAACTGCGATTATGAACTGCCTCTCCCACTCCTTTTCCACAAGTCAATGAAAAACATATTCAACTTGACCTATGCACTTTTGCATCCTAATGGTAATTAACCTATGTAGGGCCAGAGTTTCACTGGCATATTTCAGCATAATTTCACACTGACTTCCACAAATCTAAATGAATTTGCACTAGCAGAAGATGTGGCCTACATTTGGGAATTATTTTCACTTTGAGTTAAAAGTTGGGTTTTTTTAACTACATGTTCTGCATAATGACATTCTGTTCAATAACTTATTGTTAATTTAAATCATCAATCCATAACCAGATGTAATTGCTTTTACAGGCTCACTTTTCCAAGATAAACTATGTGATTTTGCAATTTATTAAATTCTTTTCTTCTGGATACAATGGCCTGACTTTTGTAACACAATGAAGAAATTTGTAAACTAAAAAAAGAGATTTAATCAATGTGGTAAGGGCTAAATTGTGGCCAAAAAATGCAATTTTTTGTGGGAAATGCACATATCTACTATCTCTCTTAGAACTCCCGGAGGGCATTATTTTCTGAGAAAGACCTCAAAGCTCTGCTTCACCCTGCACTAAGGGTGCTCCTATAAGAGTTTCTACTGAGCTAGCTAATGGCCAGAGAGGTCAGGCAATTACTTTTCAACCAGGATGCCACAGTAGTTTATCAAAATAGTTCTCCCCCAGCTGGTAGTAAGTGCAAATGAGCCTCTTTACACTCTATTCTTCATAACAAGAGGCAGAGGTTATGCTGTCAGGTGCCAGGATTGGGCTCTCTAGGAAAATAGATATAGTCATGCATGATTTATGTATTTTATTTATTTTATGTTATTTTGAATGATCTGCCCATAAAATTACTTGGAAGGGATTCAGTTAGAACCTTGCTGAACTGAGGCCAATTTGTCTGACATCTAGATCTCAGAGAGAGTAATATTATATTCAAGCCTGAACTTCTGATGAATCTTTTTGCCTCATTGTTCCTCTCCTCACCCTATTAACAACAAGCATAATGGCTGTGTCTAGACTGGCAAGATTTTGCGCAAAAGCAGTAGCTTTTGCGCAAAAACTTGCCAGCTGTCTACACTGGCCGCTTGAATTTGCGCAAGAGCACTGACGTTCTAATGTAAGAAATCAGTGCTTCTTGCGCAAATACTTTGATGCTCCCGTTCGGGCAAAAGTCCTTTTGCGCGAAAGCTTTTGCGCAAAAGGGCCAGTGTAGACAGCTCAGATTTGTTTTGCGCAAAAAAGCCCCAATGGCTAAAATGGTGATCGGGGCTTTCTTGCACAAAACCGCGTCTAGATTGGCACGGACGCTTTTGCGCAAAAAGTGCTTTTGCAGAAAAGCGTCCGTGCCAATCTAGATGCTCTTTTCCGCAAATGCTTTTAACGGAAAAACTTTTCCGTTAAAAGCATTTGCGGAAAATCATGCCAGTCTAGACGTAGCCAATGTGACCTGGAGCTTCTGGGAAGCCCAGATCTGTGCCTTGGGGATTTTCATAATCAGTCTTTTCTAAGACCAACCAGCAGAGATGGAGTATGGAGGGATAACCCACTGTTCTGCCAGTCTTTTTGCAGAGGTGAGTTGCATTATTCCTTTTGGAGGCACCAATCATGCCCAAAGGATTCAATTGTTTATAATGCAAACTTTAGATCTAGAAAATTAAAAATGTTTTCAAAATGCAAAGAATTTAAGATCATCTCTGTCTTACAGGCTCTTAAATTCTGGGTTTCTTCTGCAACTGCATGTGCTGTTCAAAGGGGGAAATAAGGAATAGTTACCATAGTAACTGTCATACAATACTGTGTGGTGCTATGTTACTGTACCTCTGAGACAATACAGAACTGCTTTCTTAATCCCTTTAGTGTTCCTCTTTGAACAGTGTATGCCACTTGTAGGTCCCTTGGCTGCGCACTCTATTTTCCCAGGTCCTTCTTAATAAAATATAGGTCCTGCTATAGGAGGCATGAGATAAAGAAACAACAAATCCAGCATTCTTACATAGAAGCCTTGCCTTCAGACATTTACAGACATTATCCCCATGTTATAATTGTCATAGTGGGATTTTTTTTACATTCTCTAATATCTTTAAACATTAAATATTTAAATTGGTAGCAGTAGAAACAGAGATGGAATGCACCCTGCTCAATGCATATACAACTTTTTGTTACAGTTATTTTTTATGTAGAAAATGTGGGCATCTGTGGGCTTTTTTAAAAATTTTGTTACTAGGGTAGGTAAACTAAAATAACTTTGGTTTTAGAATGAAAATCAAACTACCTCAAAATGTTATGTTTTAATTCTGTGTTTCAAATGCAGAGCTTGCTGTGTTTGACATCTGTTATTGTTATCAACCCTCACACACTTCAAAGCCAAGATAGTGTTGAAAGCTCTAGTCCTGCTGGTGTGGATAGACTCAACTTCCTTCTACATTCTTTGTAGGATGTCCACAATGCTGTGCCTCAACATGGGTGAAACTTTATTGGTACTATCAGGAACAGTGAGACAACACATTTAAATACCAGCTTTAAGGGGGATGAGGGCATCTACTTAAATAATATGCTTGAAAAAAGATAGGGGACAACATCTATTAATTGGCACATAAACAGCTTATTTCTAGAGACGTGAATTCAAATGTTACATATGAAATTTTTTTTACTGCTTTTACCTACTTACTATTTGGGCACAGAACAAAACAACTAAACAAAGTTGGCACAAGGCCTGACTCTGGAATTACTTATGACCAAGTAAATGAAATGTAACATTCCAGATTCAAAGGAGTGACTGCTGTTATAAACTGAAGTATAGTGTAATTAGAAATAAGACCAAATTTTAAATCGTTACTTAAGAAAATGCTCAGAATGGAATAGCAAGGCTGTTGGAAGTCAGGATTATGCAGTTTAAGTAGACTTGGTGGCATGGTGGAAAGGATCTTTGTAAAATGCCTGCTAGTCACCTTCATATACTGCATTACTGCTCTAAGTTTTTTCTCTTCCAAGGACATTAACTCACACCCTCGATATTTCAAGAACAAAAAATAAGTATTTTTAGTATCTCACAAATATTCCATATTTTAATCACAATTTCTCATCTTTGAACCCATTCAAAGATGGATTTCTTTGGGGCCAAACAAAATTATTTTTGTAAGACTGAAGTTTCTTATTGAAGCTAGCATTAATGGAACTTAAGCTTGTGCAAGATAACAGTCAACTAGTGGGCCAATTGAAGTTTTGAGTCTGCAGAAATTCCACTTCATGAGGCAGAATCTCTTTCTTTCTCTCTCTTGCCTAGCTATTTATTTTTGAAGGGAAACGGATTTAGTTTTGAAGTCAACAGGAATATTTCAACTCTAAACTCTACAACAACCCAAACTCTGTTTAGAGGTGAGCAAATCTCAAAAGAATCACAGGTTTGGTTTAGATATGAAACCTAGGGTTTAAATGGCTTCCCAAAGGACTTGAAGCCCTCAGCAATTGTTCCTTCAGTACACTCTTGCATTAGCTCCTATTTCATTTCCCTTTATATGAAAAACCCAAAATCTTTGTACCGGTTTATTTGTGGGGGAGATGCTCTAATTTTAGCCTGGCTCTTCTCTCTCTTTTCCTCTGAAAACCTCCAGTTGCCTCTAATTTCCTTTCCTCTTTTTGGCACTCCAGTAACACATATCTCCTCACAGTGAACTTTGATTCCTTGAAATTATTTCAGATGAAATCCTCACTGTCATAGCTCTGTTGGAATAAATGGAGCTCCATCATTTAAATAAGTTGAGTATCTGGTTCTGAAGTATGGTGGAGTCCATTTTACCAAAAGGCTGATTCCTCCAGAACCTTTCTAAGTTAATTGAGCTAACAAATGCAAAGGTGGTTCCTTCTATGCTCAGAGCCCTCTGGGAAATGAAGAGACATTCTTCCATTATTAATTATGATTATCACATCAGTTGTCTGTGTTGTCTTGTGAAAGATGATTGTAAATTAAATATATGATACAGTAATTGAAAATCTGCTCTTCTGTCCAGGCACTTTAAGCCCTCAGGGTCTCATCCTTTTGTGGTTGTAATTAGGATGGCTTTTTTTTAAAGGATCCTACTCACTTCTGTCTAGAAGCTAAACTTCTCTGAATTTAGTTATTTCTGTATGTTTTTCTTTCTGTTATCATTCTTTCTCCAGCTTCCTTCCTTACTCAGGGTTCTTTGAGCTCTCATGCTTCAGCAGGTTACTTAAATATGTGCCTAACCTTAAGACAGTGTAGTCACACTGAAATTAATAGTTTTGGCGCATGTTGTACTGCCTTGCTGAAATTGGATCTCAGACTTCACTCTGATACAAGGCTTCCCACCTTTCAGTGTTGCTGTTTCTCTATGGCACTGTATTTTCTGTCCTATTGTTGCCAAACTGTACTACCAAAGGAACCGATCTTCTTGCTGTTTCTTCCCAACATCGTTTACTATGCTTTGTAATTATCTGCATGTGAGCACAATTTTTGCATGGAATCAAACCCTTTTCCTTTAAACTCCTTAAATTTCAGTTCTGAATGGTTACTCTATGAATGGTATAATGAGGTTACATGTTTACTTCTCAGCTGTCTTCCCTGAGAACTTTCCATTCCTAGTTAAGCACCAGTGTGTCTCTAATCAGGATTAGACTACATGGTAGTAAATATGCCTGTACCTAATGCACATGGGTGTACCATTGAATTTGCCCTGCTGTTATACCAATGGCGAGAGAAGTATTGGAAGATGTATTGCAGATACCATATTAATTAATGATTCTAGATCAAATGTACTCAAATTATGCTGAATAAAAATGTTTGCTTTCCTGTCTGATGGACCTGCCTATGTAATCTGGGCTATGAAAGTCAAGATGTGGTATTTGTCCATCACCAGTAAAAGCAACAGTATATTAAAATTCTCTTTGTCCAAAATCTGCCTCCAAATTTGAAATATTCCTTTGCTAAAGGATTTTTTTGGGGGGTGGGGAACTCTTGTATAAACAGTCTACATATTACTTAGTCATGACATGGATCTTCTATTTTGAGTCAGTCACTTATTTAAATTTCTATATCTAAGTAAATTCAAGGCTATAATTTCAGTCAGGAGCTTTCCTAATGTCTGACTGTGAGAACACAATGCATTATTAATAGAAAAAGAACACCTTGTGCAAATTCACTCTGGGGTCAACAATATTACTGTTGAGCATAAAATGCAATCTAATTATTATGTACACTGATATGACATTTTTGAGCCAGAACGATAACAAAGCCCTTTGCAAATACAATTGATTTGCAAAGCAATGTAAAAACTCAGTGATCTGCACACCAGTGAAACAAAATTTTTGAATGTCCAAAGGTCAGATGTTCTCTAGGCTTTGCTGGCTAGCTAAAGAGGCTGTGGAAAGGAATTAGAAGCTTCTGTATCATCATCCTTCTCCAACGCTTGCTGGCTGCTGAGGAGAGAGAGACAGACATCTGTATGTGAAGATGTATTTAGCAATATGGAGATCGGCACCTTGCTGCTATTGTTTATTTGTATATTGAAGGGATACAACTTAAGGGGAGAGGCCCAATAACTTCTGGGTGTATCCAAGTTTTCACATTCCTGAAGATTTCAGATGACAGAAGGGGTGAGAGGGAAGACAAGAGTGGGGTGATGTGCATGTAAATGAATGAGATTATTCACCACTGGAATACAGCTCCAATGGGACGAAGCACAGCAACTGTTAACACTGCACAGTGACATTGTAAAATAATGTAGGCCAAGGAGGGAAGCCTATTCTATACAACTGGACACAACTGTGCTTTACACAAGAGATCTAGATTAACACGATGAAACTGTAGGAATTGGGGGATTAATGATCACCAGTAGTCAGGGCTTCAGTTTCATGTCACATCTGAAAGGCAGCATCTGCAGCATTATAATGCCACTTAACATCATGCTGTGACACAGGTACACAGATAAAAAATGCCAACCATTTGAATTACCAACACTTCTTCCTACATATGATACATAGCCTTAAGAGTCAAAATGGGGAAACAATTTGCTAGGTATTACCATTTATTATATTTTAGCCAATTATTGTAGATTTTTCTCCTCCCCCTCCCCTTTTTAAAAGAACTTTCATTTATTTCCCAGTTTGTCTGATGAGTAACATCATTTGCTGTGACCATATTAACAGAACTGTATTTCCGATGCATTTGTACTTTTTACAAATAATCAAGCTTCTGAATCAAAGAAATACTATTCTTTATTTCATGGACAAGAAAAATTAATTTAGCATTGGATATGATTTAATCAAATTCAAGTGGAATGAAATGAAATAACGAATAAAACTGGGTTTTCAGCTATGAAAAACATTTCATGTGAATTGTCAACATTTCTTGAATATTTCCCTTCCCATAGGAAAAGTGAAAATCACCAAAATATTTTTGGTTTATTGACATCATAAAAGTCCTCAGAGATGGGAAAAAAAAGTTTTCAAATCAGTTGTAATAACTATTACATTTTTCTTTACATCTTTTATGTTTTCAAAGTTCATTAAAATCATCTGATTCAAGATTTTAACTTAAGTCAATTACTCATATCTACTGCCAGTCATAAACTGGGTGAATATTCCTTTTAGTCAAAAATGATTTCTTTTATATTACAGATTAAACAGCTTCTTAATTCACATTTGTAAAAGTGCAAAAGTGCATTTCTCCCACTTTGTAATCATAACTAAAATGTATGCATGGAAAACATGGACTTTAAAGCATATGTCATGCACTCACACGCGCGCGCGCACACACACAGAGACACTCACATTTTTACTTTTGTTTTGTGTGTTTAAAAATAGCATGTATATATATTTAACATAAGATTCCTTGATTATATGATTTACATAATACAGTGGTCCTCAAAGTGTGGGGGGCATCCCCCCTGTTAGGACTGAAAGTTTTATTCTTTTTTATATTTGTATTTTAGGTTTAGTAATGTAGTAATGTAAGGTAATATATATAATCATATTTAATATTGTAGTAAGTCAAATCCTTTAGATAAGTACATAACTCCTATATTTCCTTGTTCTAAAGTGTAGTGAGTAAAAGAGACAGGATCTCATATTTGTGTCTGTTAATGAGATTAGAAATATTGAAGACCTGGGCCTTCGATGTGAATTGTTTTGATTTTGATTTTGCTTAATATAAAACAGTACTGTTTACTTTTGAAGGATTTTGTGAAAGACTGTTTGTATGAATGAGATACGGTGTGAAGGTCATCATTAGAGCCAGATGGTCAAGAAAGAAGGGGGACAATGCGGGTGAAGACAAACTGTAAAAGACAGACTGGGAAGAAACCATATCGGCATCAGAGAAACCATCAATGCGTACCCACGGTCAAGAATTGATCAGATTGGCAGATTGACGGCTCTAAAGGTGAAGGGCGGACACCCCTAAAACCAACTGATTAACAATCCAGGACAGGATGAGCTTTGGAAAATGTTTTGGGAATGATTGATATCAACAAGATAACATTCCGGTCACAGGCTGACAGAGCGGTATCCATTAATTTCAACAGAGAAAAGGATTATAAAAGCAGGGTGCTTTGCTATGGAACTTTGGGTTTGTCTTGCCACCAACTCCAGAAGAGCATTTGATCGATCTACCGACAAAGGCCCTGCTCTCCCTCTGTGTTCAATCTAGCTGGCCACTAGACTGATACAGAATCTGGACTGGTAACTATAACATCGTCTGGCGGGACTGTGTGTGTGTATGGTGTTTGTTTGTGTGAGTGACTGAAAAGCATATGCAACAGTTGTATTCTCAATAAATGAGGCATACTGCCTTTTCCCCTATAAAAGATCTTGTGTGCTTTGTTTAAGCAGATAACACCCCTACAGCAGTGAAAGGAATTTCTGGGAAGGGGGAGAGCACAGCAAGGCCCCAGACAGCCCCCTTAGGGGTCGGTGATGAAGCACTACGTAGCTCTGCTCCACCCCTAGCTACAGTTCTGCTCACCCCCAGCCATAGCTGCAGCTCTTCCCCCAGGCACAACTCCACTCTGCCTGTAACTCCAGCTCTGCCCTCATTCTTTCTCTGTCCCAAGACCAAATCTTCCTCTAACCCCAGTTCCTCCCGATCACAGTTCTCCCCCAGCACTGCCTTCAGCCCAAGCTCCTCTGGTGAGCCAACTGTGCTTTAATGGAGTGGGGGAGCATGCCAGGCAGATTTCATTACTGGTTAGGAGTGGTGTGACAGGAAAAGTTTGGGTACCGCTGGTATGACTTTACATTTTATGGTCTTGTTCTGGATGACATCTCAAATGCTAAATCTGAATTCAGAAAAAAAATTGTTATGGTTCAGTTAGTAGTCTCTTAATAATAAAAAAGCATACTGGTAGGTTTATAATGATGGTGTTGACAGACTCTTGAATATTCCAAGATAACAGAGTTTCAGTATAATAACATTATTCATGGTAAAGAGATGCATTGTTACCTTTTTTTTAGTAGGGGATGAAGGTGACAATAATGGACTTACCTGAATGACTTAAGATGACAGTTGCCAGGTACATTTAAAAAACTTCCTTGATGTGACTTCAGCCATAAAATGTTCTGATTTATCTTTCTAGGAAGGTTTTTAGGTAGGTAAAAAAGTACAGTGTCACATGCTGCGTAACTTTACTGACATCAAATACACCCGGGAAACCTGATTTAGCAACAGGAAAAATTATCTCCATAGCTGGAGTTCTGATATACAGCAAAAGGGATATATAAATTCATGATATAATACTGGTATTACAGAAAATGTGTATATCCCTGCTGTAATACTGACTTTAATTCTTTATTGTAAAAGGGTGCGTATGTAAAATGGACGCTGTGGGATACGGTACAGTCAGTATTCATTAAAATGCTGCCATTCTTCTTTCAGCCATTGTGGTGGAGGAGATAAATGGAAACTAAACGTATTTCCACAAAGGGTGTTGTAAAATTGTTTGAGGTATCTTGATGTAGATACCAGTCTAAGAAGACCTCCTGTCACTCTATGAACTGATCAATGTCCATGAAAACTAGTGATACTAGTTACTTTTTTAGGAGTAGGGAAACCATATTCATTCCAGCTGACATCTTTTAACTCCCCAAGTAGTGGCTATTAGAAGTACAAATAGCCCTTCTATTTCAGCAGCTGGATAAATTTCTCTTTTTGTCATCCATATAATATTTAATAATGGTCTAAAGAACCACTGCTGGTGTCATGTCAACTTGCTACTATACCTCTTCACCTCCAGTCCAGAGTTTAAGTGTAATATAATGCATACTAGCAAATGCAAACCTGAGAATGATCTCTGCTGCAGCTGAGCACATGATGTTACAATTTCTCTGATAGTTCTTTTTCAAAGTTTTCTAAGATTTTACTTCAGCTTTGTCTGCATCCTTTTGAGATTCATTTGCAAACTTGATTCTGGATATTGCTGAGCATACTCACCTCAGTCCAGAAAAGCACTTATGCACATGTTTGAGTCAACAGAACAGTCGCAATGATTTCCATATGTTTAAAAAATATGTATGAAATTAAGCTTATGTGCTTTGCAGAATGGGGCTTTATGATTTGCATTGTTCTAGAGCAGTGTTTCTCAACCAGTAGTACAAGTACCCTTGGGGTACTCAAGGGAAGTCTGGGGGGTAAGTCAACACAACTGAAATTTGGAGAAAACTGAATTTTTGTTTTAAGTTTTACAGCGTTTATTATTTTTGTACATTTTACACCCAAAAATTTCATTGCCCGCCCGACTATGATTAAGTTGTTGAAACAAATGTGTTGCAATGGTAGAAAAGAAAATGTGCGTATCTGAAAACTGTAGGTACTGGGGGTACTTAAAATTTTTTTTAAAGGGGGTACTTGATAAAAAAGGTTGAGAAACACTATTCTAGAGGAGTGCAAATATCTTTTCACCATAACCATATTGTAAGTGCAATACTCAGATTGCCAAGTTACAGAAGTATGCCACATAACTCAATCAAGGGAGCTCAAGGTAATTTAAAAATTACCTGTGAGGGGATCTGTTCACCTGGAACTATTTTCAGAAAGTGCTTGTGGAATTATTTCAAATAATGAATAGATTTGAGAAAATCATGATCTCTTAATGGATAGTGCACAGATGGAAATATGTGATATTAACATAAAGCTAGTTAAAATTATTCACCCACTCTAATCACTGGAGACAAGGTATGGCATCTTTTTTTAAAGGTCTATCTTTTTGTGTGTGTGTGCTTCTCCCTCTGTCCATATATTTCATTTTTAATTTCAGCATAAAAATTAAGAATGTTTAAATTAATGCAGAATGACTAATCCTATTGGGTGACTATTTCCTACAATTAGTTGTATATTGCATTGTGTGTAATGTCAGTCATTATCTCATAGACATTATTAGTGATTGTTGATGGCAGATGTGTATTTCTAATTAATGAGTCATCTGTTTTTAATCAAAGTGCTATATTAAATTACACTTAAGTCTAGCAAATTGTGCATATGAATTTATTTAATACTACTTACCTGGTTTGTATTTTCTTTTGATTAGCAACTTCTATTTTCCTCTGAGTAGTGTCAAAAACCTTTGTGCATGGAATGTTGGGCTGAAGTGCACAAGGAATGTAATTTTTTCCCCCTGAAGAAATGAAAGAATATGGAACACAAAGCCTGATTACACCAAAAATTCCCTTTTGGTTTGGATTCCCTCAAGAAACAAGTGTCTTCAGCTCCCATTTATCACAAGTCACTGAGCCTCCCTGAGGAGCCTCCCTGAGCATTTAGCCATTATCTAAAACTTTCGACTGCACAATAGCAGTGTTCCCTGTAAACTGAACACTTGGGTGTCCACCCAGGTGGGATGAAGGTGATGCCCAGCTGATTAGCAGTGCACCCACAGACAACCACAGCATATGTTACTATTGATTGTGCACATCTGCTCTAGTCTTGGTACACATAACAAAATTCATTCTGCACATGAATGGGAAAAATTAAAACTCCCGTGAAGTGTTCCCTCTAATTTACAAAGGGTGTAATTTATTTAAGTGTATGCCCATTTATGCTGCAGTACAACTCAGCACTAAAGTACATTCCCAAAGCCCATTGAAATCAATGAGACTTAAGCACATGCGCCAGAATAAGCCAGTGTTTTAATGAATTGGTCCCTTTACACATGATCCTACACTACTGATATCAATGGATGTTTTGCCATTGGCCTCAATAAAAACAGTATCAACCTCTTAGGTAAGGTTTACACAATAAAAGTAGCACTAGATAAATCAGAATGTCTAGAATACTGCAAGTCCCATATTAGTTACATTTTTGCACTTAGTGAATGCAGCATAATGTATTTACACTGTGTGATACAACTGATCAGTTGTACTTCACAAGATGTGTATGTTTATTCTCTTAGGAACTGCATCACAAACATTCCTAATTTTCACCACAAAATAAAGATATTTTTATACTTTTGTCCTTTGTAACATGACTTTTAATTAAATAGGATAAAGTACTTATAGATATTTTATATTAAATATCTTTGAAGTGAGGTCACCAATATCCATCCATATCTCCTCTCAGTCAAGCTCATTATATGTTGAGCTATCATCTTTAGAGCAGAAGTTCACTTGGCTCCAAGAAAACAGACAGTTTGCTTAATCTTCTTGACTTTAATATAAGATGGGGTTTCTAGGTAATAGAAGTTGTTTGAAATGGTGTCACTGTATACAGTGTTCCTAGAACAAATTCAAATGTATTTTGCCATAAAGTCTCTATATTTGTTATTGTTATTGTTATACTTATTTTAAAGAAGTTATAACTTCAATACAAATAGTGTGTGCAGTAAATGTATTTTATTCTGTATTTGCATAACATCTACCACAATGGAACATAATCATGACTGAGCTTCCCAGGCAACACTAAAATGCAAATAATTTATAATCCTGAGACACAACATTTTTATAAGGATTCAAACTTTGTGTGAGGGAGGAGCAATGATTTCTATCTGAGGTTTTGGTTTGAGCCAATATTCACTGTTCTAGGAAATTGGTATATTAATATTTCAAAAGCCTGATTCAAAGCCCAATAAAGACCTCACATGAAGTTTTGCCTGAGTTGACCAATTCTAAACTTGTATTATTCTGTATATTTTTTCTGTCTGAATTCATTTCATTTAAAATGAAAGAAAATCAGAGAAGAAAGAATAAAAGTGAAGTCTCCACGTGAGAGCACAGTGTGTCTCCTGTAAGACGTTGCTTCAACTCTGACTTTTACCTTGCAAAATAGCTGTGGTTTCTGAAGATAGGTAGAACAATAAATGGAATTTTATAACTTGAATTACTTCAATACCTTTCATCTCAAAAATCCCAAAGCACCTTACAAACGTAAATGGATACATGGCAGCTAACAGTGCATACTAGTACTATATAAAATGAAAAATAAAATTGTATCCAGTGGAAACTGCAAAGAAAACTTAAGGTAATCATATTGTATTCATTCAGATTGGTATTGGTCAAACACCCATACTAATGTTCTCTTGAAGGAAAGCAGCAATATTTAGGACCCAGAATCGGAATAGCATTCTATTGAAGCATCCTAAAGTCACATTGTATAAAACTGCATAAAGATGAAGAGTAATTATTTCTAACTTGTGCAGATAGGTGAATCTTATTAGTTTCAACAAAAGTACAAAAGAGGTTGGAGGGTCTCTGAGGCAAGGAGAAGCAGGAGTTGCCTGGGACTGTTGCAATCCTGCAGATAGCTCCACAAACAGCTCACAGTAGAAATGTGCATGTCTGTGCCATGCTGATTATGTCTGAATTGACAGTGAAGCAAAACTACATGAAGGACATGAATTTGAATTATATAATCTATGGGGGGGGTGCATATGCGGCACATGAGCGCACATATCAGTTAGTACAGGGAAGGAAATTACACCTAATTTTTCAAAAGTTTCCCTGAGATTTTTAACAAAGGCCTTGGTTTTATGTCTCTTTAAAGGATTGGTTTGGTTTTCATTTCTCAAAGAACATGAACTGTCAAAAGAAAAAGCTTATCAATTTAATATGGGATGGAAATAGGTACTACTGACATTTTTAATTATAATGAAATTAGGGTAACTGGTAACAATGGGTACAGCTGAAGTGTTTTTCCCCCCTTTTATACTAATAGGTTAGATATTAACAATTGTAGTGGCATCCCCATTAAGCATAGGAAAGGCCAACTCAAACAGGGAAGATATTACCTACTACAGGTTGGACCTCCCTGGTCCAGCACCCTTGAGACCTGAGCTGTCCTGGACCAGGGAATTTGCCAGACCAGGGGAAGTCAGTGCTCCCCTGCTGGCTGCCCAGAGGTTCCTGTCCTTGGGGCTCCCTGCCCTATCACTGGCCCCGTTAACACTGGCCCAGTAGGGCTCCCCACCCTGCTCCCAACCTGCTGCCCAGGGTCTCCTGGGGTTCCCTGCAGGGACCACTTGGCTGCTGCTGGCCCCATTGCCACACAGTGTTCCTCGGAATTCCTGACTGGGGCCATCTGGCCACCCCATTCCACTGCTAGGGCCACCCCGCTGCCACTGGGGATTCTGCGGATTTCCCTACTGGGGAATGTCCACCTCTGCCAGCGCCACTTCAGCTGGGGTTCACTGGCAGATGCTGTCCGGTCACCCCTGCACTGCTGTCACCAGGGGTTTCCCGGGGTTTCTGGCCAAGGCCGCCCAGTCACTGACAGCCCCGCTTCAGCCACGGGTTCTCTGGCTGTGGTCGGGATTCCTCTGCTGCCTGACCCTGCTGACACTGGGGGTTCCCTGGCCAGGGCAGGAGCTCCCTAACCTCCTCCTAGCCCTGCTGACACTGGGACACCCTGGCCACCACTTGGCCCCGTTGATGGCGGGGGCTCCCCAGATCTCCCCTGGCTCAACCGGTGCTCCCCAACTTCTGCATTGTCTCAGCTGGCTCCAGGGCACTTTGGTGTAGTAACATCCATGGCTCTGCCAGACCAGGATGTTGCCAAACCAGAAAATCCCAGATTTGGGAGATTCAACCTATAATTTTAAAACATACAACTAATCTTTGCTTCACAAGGATATTTTTTCTGTAAGTATTAAGGAAGATTTTTCTTCTCTCTGCTTTCCTCTTCAGTGAACACATGACTGGGTAGATATTATTTGATTTTTGTCCTGTTTCAATCTATTATATTAGTAATTTCCAACAAATAATTAAAAAGAGAAATTTTAGAAAAAGGATCAACTCATACAAGAGTGTCTCTTACAGGAGAGCAATAACTACTTGAAAAGAATAAGGAGGAAGCTGCCCTTTCAAAAAAGACACAGTAACAATAAATTGTCGCATTTGGAGGGGAAAACTGACAATGGATGTCAAACTCTCCACTTTGAGAGAGTCTTTTTGAGTGAAAAGAAACACAGTGAACAAATCGAGAGACAATTAAAGAGAGAAAACTGAGACACATTATATGAGAGCTTTTGCTTATATCACAACTTTAAAATCAGAAAATTCAAAGCCCACGATAGAGTCATTCTTTTTACAACCAATATCCTTTAAGCATAGCAGATTAAGGAACAAACTTTCTCTATAACACATCTTGATTTTGATGACCAAAGGGATTCCCTATCCCAAAAGGATTAAAGGTAGCTCTTAGATATCGCCTTAATTTTTTTTCAGTTAAAAAAAGAAGTGAATGGTATTGTATTGTAATCTATTCCTATTTGAGAATAGAAGATGGGGGTGAGAGATATGCCTAATTTCACATATTTTGTCAGTAACATAGATAGAAACGTTGTTCTAAAACATAGGACTAATAAAACAAAGGAACTATTATTCACATAAAACTCTATTTCAAAGTTTATTTTTAACAAAAACTCCATAATTACTAGTTATTACTTGTAATTTACTTGTTAATAATGTAACTTTTCTTAGATCTTGATCCAGCAATGTACTTAAGCACCTACCAACCTTTTAAAGCATGTGCTTAAAAGTCCCAGTACCTTCAGGCTTAAGTGCTTAGCTGACTCAAAGCCTTATTGAGGAAGATATCTTTGTTTATGAGAGTAACTGAGAGTCTTACAAGAAGCTCAGAATCAACAAAAGTAGAAACTGAGTGATATTGTTTACATTCTGACTTGTAGGCATAGGTTTGATAACATATTCCCAAAGTCCATACAAATGCTTTGTGCTGTTTGTATTGCTCAGAGGAAGAAATATGCCCTGTATCATGTTAGCATTGAAGGTCTTTGATCTGCTTATGGTTGAGATAAAGATCTTAAGCATCCTAGTGATTACTTTTCTGAGGCTTAAATACACAGCTTTTGAAGGAGAAGAAAATCCTGACATAAAGAACATTTTAAAGAGTCGTTTACAGCCATGCCAATCAAAACTCAGAGAATCAATTAGGTTAAGAATTCAAAAGACATAGATATGGAAATGACAGCAGAAGCTGTTTGTTTATAACAAAACACATTCAGAACACTGGAATCCTGTCCAATATAATACACTTAAAAATAAAACCACAGTTGAAAGTGGGTAAAAATGTGACACCCAGCTTCTAACCAGGGAATGTTATAGGAGAATACACAGAGGTGACATGTTAATATGGATGTTTATCTAGGGCATACATCCCAATGTGAAGTTTTAAATGCCAAAAAGTGTATTGTAGTAACATAGCCAAATAGAAATTTCCTACAGTAATAACAGGGTGCACATGTAATATGAGTTATCACAGCTTCCAAGCTTTCAAAAGGGCACTGACAAGGTTATGGAATGTAAAATCTCTAGGCCAGCCTTAATATGGTACAGTACAATATTTCTGAACATTTTGTGGTATACAGAAGTAAATGAATTGTGAAAAGGGACCCGTGATAATCAATTAAACCATTTGTTTGGGGACTGCAATGGATCAGGGAAATATTTCAGCAGTGAGTCTGATGGACTGTTTACTTTTTAATGATTAAATGGACTATTGCTTTGGAGTTAGGTAGTAGGGGAGACTTTGTAAATTTAAGCTAGCCCATTATGCCATATTGTAAATGTCAGATTTTCTGGGTGGGAGGGAGGGGCGGGGACTATGTTCAGATGCAATCAATTAAGATTTATAGTTAGACCAATGTAACCCAAAACACGGCTTAATCAGGAAGAAGACTAGATGATTTACATTCAGGTACAATGCACAATGACCTAATTAACCTCCAGAATTAATGCCCCCCAGAATGGCAAACTTACTGGTCTAGATGACATTCATACTGAATAAATAAATTACTTCAGACCAGCAACAACTTTTTTGCAAACTGTTTAATGAATGTTCAGCCACATATAAAGTATCCAAGATCCAACAGCAAGCACATGTCATGACACTCCTGAAACCAGAAAAGGACTCAATGGAGCTGAATGACTTCTGGCATTTATCACTACTTTACCACCTCTACAAACTACACAAGCACTTAAACCCACAACAAGCTGGATTCTGGCTGGGTAAGTTATGGACTGGTCAAATGCTGAACATCAGTGAGTAATATCATTCAATACATCGAAAATGGCTTTGAAAAGGCTATGGTAACAAGCAGTGCATTTGTCAACCTTTCAGCAGCATACAACATAGTGAATCACCAAAGGCTCCTCTGTAAAAGCCTACAACCTGATGAAAGATCATCATTTTATACTACAGGTTGAACCTCTCTAGTCGGGCATTCTCTAGTCTGGCAACATCTGTGGACTGGCATGATTTTAGTTAGCTGGACGTCCACGTATCATGGATGTGGCCAATTGGCCCGTGGTCCCATAAAGTTTGTTTACACTCACCAGTCCTGGCTTTTATTTGCTCTGTGCTCTTATTTAGCTCTAATTTACCCTGAATGTCTTCTTAGAGACCAGTAAGCAGTGGAAGTGTTGGTAATGCTGCTAGGCAATATTGATACCCCCTTGATTTGGCAAATTCTCTGGTTCAGCACTAGTCAGGTCTTAAGGGAAGACTAGAGAAGTTCAATCAATATTGGTGCAGTCTGTGTCAGAGAACTGATGTTTTCACATTGAACTGCACAGGTAATTGAGCCTATGGCAGCAACAACAACAAACCAAACAAACTTCCCATCACAAGAGAACACAAGTAATCTATCTCAGCACAAGAAGTTTTATCTATTCTGATGACCTATGTGTCTCTGTGAAAACCAAGGATTTAATCCAGACTGAAGCTATGCTGATATCGGTACTGTCTGGGCTTTCAGTTTATTACCCCAAGAACCAATTTTGTAATGATCAAGGTCAAACATGAGTGAGTCTCTTCTATACTTTGGAATTAAGAGGCCAATAGACAAGTCACTGTCATCTGGAATGGAGTATCATTTGCCCACCACTGGAATCTTGTCAGCCTTAAAGTGATGCTAGAGCACACACTCTCCTTCAAGACACATGTGGAAAAGATGAAAGACAAAATTAGAGCCTGAAATAATACTTGCAGATTCCAGTTGGGGACTTAAGCCAGGAACACTTAGAGTCACTGCAATTGCACTTTACTATTTGATGATCAAACATGCATAACCAGGGTAGGAAAGATCAGCTCATGCAAAGATATTGGACTCTTTTGAATGATAGCTGCTGCTACATCATCAACAGATGTGAGCCTCCTTTATAAGCTTGCCAGAATCACTCCACAGATAGCAGGAGATTAAACACAAGCAAAATGCAGTGATTAAGACATATCAGAGATACCAGACCTCCATTATATAGCCATACCATTGCCTGATATCACAGACAAATCTTCCTAGATGTAAAGGAACTGCTTAAAGGACAGCCATGTGACTGGAATGTGTGTATACAGCTAGAAATACTTGACAAAGATGTCAAAATGCTGACTACCTTCCTGAAGGGGAAGAAATAGTTTGGCTGATGGGGCAATATTTAAAAAGCCTCTAAACAAGAGTTGGCAGGTTGAAAGTTAATATGCTGTAAAGGAGCTCTTACAGCGACTCAGACACACATCACTGTGGTGAATCACAGAACACAGAAGATGCTTGTCTTCCATTTCCAGAGAAACTGGGCCAGACAGGGTCATATTATGTGCCCTACACTGGAGAAACCTGTAATTGCAGTGGAAAGACATGAGAAAAAATTGGGACTTTTTCTTTATTAGTGTGATGCAGATGTCCCTCAAAATAAATGCTTGGAGTAAAATCCTTTAACTTCGTCTTTGGTAATCTCCAAGAACGTGTCTCAGTGATAAATGAACTTCCAAATGCATGGGTTCAATAAGCAGCTATTTTGGATTTTTTTCTGAATCTGTAGATCTGTGAAAATGGACTGCAAATATCCCAAGAGCACATTATCACAATGCTTATGGTCAACCTGTTTAAAAAACAAAACATTCAAAGATCTTTTCTTGTGATATTTTAGTGGAAGCTAAAAAAGTCAAAGGCATGCAAAGGCTGTATTACTCTCTTTGATGTCCTCTCTTCTTTTTATATTGCTTTTAACCATCTTGATTTGCTTCTGAGATACTTATCTACTTCTTTGTACTCTCCTCCTGCCTCCTTGTATAAAAGGGTATTTCTCATTTCTTGCTCTGTGAGTAGTGCATTCCTCAGTCTTAGTGGGAAGTCACCAAGGTCTAGATGCTGAAAATTATTATTTAACACATAAAGCAAAGAGGAAAATTAATTTACTATGAGCATATGAATAATGGACTATTTGGTGCCAGACCTAGCTTGTCTGTCTTGTGCATTCCCTGTCTTATGCCTTTTGGGGCTGAGATAACCCGAGTCCCAGTCCTAGGCTCCCTGAATGCAAAAAATGGGGGAATCTAGTGCCAATGTTAGTGCCGTGTTATAGCTTAGCTGCTTGCACACTGCCCAACAGCTCTTGAATTGACACTGTCTGAAAGAGTTGAGTGGTGTCTGCTACAGTTTGTGTTCCTTTAATACTCCCATAGGTAGTGCACATCGAAGGCATGATACCTTTTGGAGCTGCCATCAGTTTTGTTTCTCTCTCCTCTCTCCATATCCACTACTGTATACTTAAATGGCAAAATAAAGTCCTTATGTATTCTTCTAATGTTTCTGTGGTTTTTGATAAACTGTCTCTCATCTCCTTTGAACTCTAAAGTTAGTACTGTAGGAACATGAAAACATCCCATGGCACTTGCTGTGACTGCTGTCAAACCATATGTGAACTTCCTGACTATCTGTATTTTTAATTAGCTTTAATTGCCCTAAAGAAATGGTAGAAATAATAGAAGTAAAAATACTACACTTGTTTTGAGTTGTACAACTAATTGTACCTCAGATGACTTTCATATATATTGTGCCTGGCGTACAGTTCAATTAAGAATATCTTCTGGTAACATGCAGCTAGAACATAAGAAGAACATAAGAATGGCCGTACTGGGTCAGACCAAAGGTCCATCTAGCCCACTATCCTGTCTGCCGACAGTGGCCAGCACCAGGTGCCCCAGAGAGGGTGGACCGAAGACAATGATCAAGCGATTTGTCTCCTGCCATCCCTCTTGAGCTTCTGACAAACAGAGGCCAAGGACACCATTTCATCCCCTGGCTAATAGCCTTTTATGGACCTAACCTCCATGAAATTATCTAGCTTCTCTTTAAACTCTATTATAGTCCTAGCCTTCACAGCCTCCTCTGGCAAGGAGTTCCACAAGCTGACTACACGCTGTGTGAAGAAGAACTTTCTTTTATTAGTTTTAAACCTGCTACCCATTAATTTCATTTGGTGTCCTCTAGTTCTTCTATTTAGGGAACTAATAAATAACTTCTCTTTATCGGCCCTCTCCACACCACTCATGATTTTATATACCTCTATCATATCCCCCCTCAGTCTCCTCTTTTCTAAACTGAAAAGTCCCAGTCTCTTTAGCCTCTCCTCATATGGGACCCGTTCCAAACCCCTAATCATTTTAGTTGCCCTTTTCTGAACCCTTTCCAAGGCCAAAATATCTTTTTTGAGGTGAGGAGACCACATCTGTACACAGTATTCAACTTGAGTATTAGCATACACCTCCAGTACCATAGAGTTCTCTGCATGCCTTGGAAAAGCTTGAATATGGACTCCTTTCATGTTCTTACTTGTTTTTCTTTAGCTCAGCTCCCCATAGCAGACGTGGGCCTTTTCCAAAATTGTTTTATCTGCTAGGTTTTTCAAAGTTAACATTATCAGAGATTTAGGCTTAAATTAACTGCTACGGGTTAGAGGGGTTTTTTTGTTTGTTTTATTTTGAGCTTCGACATTTAGAATGGAATTATCCCCAAATTAAATTTGGTATGCTCACTGTCTGCCAGGACCAGATTTATACCTGATGTGCCTCAGAGAGTAGCATCCTCAATGCCCTTGTTGCCTGCAGCTGACCTTCATATTTTCCATTAAAAAAATGAAACTTTTATACCACTTTTAACTTATAGGTGCCTTTAGAACACAGGCATCCCTACACATGCGCCCTGCTCCCTACAGGGTTTTTCTTCACACACATTCAAGTTCATGCCTTCTGGAAATTCTATGATATCTCAGAAAGTATTAACCTTTGTGTGTGTGTATGTGCACATATACACAATGATCACAGAGAAACCTTTGAATTTTTTAGGATTAGAAACAGCACTTGAGTCTTTGAAGATTACTAGATCATTTGAGATACCAAGAAGAATTTCAACAAAGCTATGAAGTCTTTTTCAGGTCAAAGGAGGAAGGTTATTGAGGTTTTTTGGCAATTTAGACCAAAAGAGTGAATCAGCTGAAGTTAGGTATAAAATGTATCCATTTAGAACCATTCCAATCCTCCCAGTTCAAAGTCAGCATGTTGACTGCACATACATGCTCTTCTTGGCTGCCTGCCTCATTCCCATCTGTTACATTACCATGTTCTTTTTTTTTTTCAGTCGCAAGAGAATAGGGCCTTGCATTATCGCATTATCGAGTGTAGTGCAGGAACTCTTCCTGTGAAGGCACTGAAGTGTCAATAACACCCACCTCTTTACCTGTGATCACACCTCATATCTTAGTGTATGTGCCCGCCTCAAAAAATCAAAAGTATGGGGAAAAGATAACAGAGGCAATAGATATATCAGCTATAAAAAAAAAAAAAGGCAGATTGCATTACAGCAGGGGTCTCTGATATCCTTGGTGATGACTTAGGTTAATCAAAAAGGATGTAACAGAAAAGTGCAAACACTATGTATAAAAGCAAGCCTGTAGCATATTTGTGATATCAGGGAAAGGACTGAACATCACTCTGTATAGAGTCACGAGGGAAACGGCAGTGAGTTTTTTCCACAGAATTTGCAATTTAAAACAATATTTTCAAAAATTTAAGTTACAGGAGAGAGTTTATAAAGAAAACCTTCTGATTGAGTTGAGGCAGTGTAGCTCTGTGGAGGCGGAAGACAGTGGGTCAGACATTAACTGTGAGTTGTGAGGTGCTTCCATTTTTCTCTACTAAGTGATCATTGAGAAGCCTAATGGCAACTGTGGAGAAAGTGGGAATATGGGGGTAGGCAGTGCATGACTCAGCTCACACATTCACTCTGCATTGCTACTCGGTGTGTGTGAAGTTAATTTTTCCTCTGGGCCAAGGGGAATAAGGGATTGTTGGTGGTCTTTGCATAAGCTTGTCTGGGAATGTGTTCACATGTGAATTGTGTGCCCTAGAAAGAGGATGAAGACCCAATGACTGGACATTCATGATAGGTAGCTAAGGCAAGCAGTATAGTTCACATCAGCTTGACAGCAATTGGAAACAAAGGAGCAAAGGTATCAGATCACTGTGATACACACTGACTGCTCAGGACAGAGGAACCATAGAGCCAGATGGAATTTTAGGAGGCTTTGGAAAAGCGAGGCAGAGAGTCTACCAACAGGAGTTCATAGTTAAGCTTTGTTTCTCCGTACTAATCAAAGGACCGTTAACTATTGTATTGCAGATGAACAATAATGTTTTCTCTTGAAAAAAGCTACCATGAGTCACGACAAATACCTGTTGGTTTCATGACTTCATAAAGAAAAATCTCTTTATGTGTGTGAAGTTTAAGTGTCATAGCAGAACTCACCCTTGCAAAAAGCTAGGGAGGCATAGGTCTAGTACAAAGGGGGGACACATCAAGAACAGTTTGCACCATGGTCAGGGTGATAGTTACAAATTGAAATCTTGGCAACTTCTTTTATGGCCTAGAAGGAGGCAGTGTGGGTGGTGGGAGGTTGGATGTTACTATGCAAAGTGGATCACATTACCTGAAGTTGCCCTGGAATGATAGACCACTGGTGTTGTGGGACTGGCTGGCTACAGACAGGGAAGTAAATTTTCAAAAGAGCCCAGATGCATTTGCCCATCCAGACTTTCATGCCCAGCACTTGCCACCTTAAACACGCTATATGCAACAAGCATTTTTGCCTCCATTTTAGAGATGAGGGAGGGGGCACAGAGGCCAAGAGAGGTTTTTACTGGGCCAATATCATACAACAAGTGGGTAGCCAAACCAGGAATAGAACTGAAATCCCTGATTTATAGTCTTGTGCTTTGGGCATCAGAACACAGAGAGCCTGTTTTCAAACAAATCTCACCCTTTTCCCCACTTTCCTCCATTTTTTTTCTTCCCATTCCTGTAAGGCACCAGGAAATCTTTCTAAAGTGCCACCTGCACCCAACTATTTTTTGCTGTATGTTTTGTATGTATAGTGTCAAGGTAAAAAGTAAATATAATTTTGTTTAAAGTAAATTTCTAACTTTTCATTTAAGTAACAAATTCATCTTTTCAACATTACGTGCATTTAAGCTACTGCTTCTTATGTTTTTTTTCTCAGAGTAGATACTGTTTTTTCCCCACACAGGTAAAATTAAGCTTTTTTGAATCTTAATCATGAAATAAATATTGTGAGAGCATGTTTCATTAATGTCTGGAAATATAATGCAGTTTTAGAGAATGCTGGAACACTGTGGAAATTTGCAGAACTTTCTTTATCACTTGATATAAAAGCTTCCCCCCCTTGATATTCTTCACATTTAGTTCTTTAGATTGCTAAAGGGTTAATTAATATGCCTTATCGTGAATCTGTTTATCTTAACAAAGAGAAGGATAAGGGTTGACTTGATCACCGTCTATAAGTATCTACATAGGTAGCTGAAATTTGATGAGAGGGCTTTTCGATCTAGCAGATAAACATTCAATGCTTGGAAGCTGAAGCTAGACAAAATCAGACTAGAAATAAAGTGGAGGGTTTGTTTGTTTTTAAACAGTGACAGTAATTAACCATTGACTCAAAGGGATGTGATGCTTTAGTTGTAGACTAGCATACATGACCAAAGGCTTGGCTTTAGAATCTATGACTCCTCTAATCACTTTCTCTTTGAAGATAATGCAAGGGCTAGTTTATATTTTTAACTTACTTTTCTATTTTCAGATTGTCCTCTCTGACCTTTGTAAGCTTGTTGGACCAAATATACAATGTGTAAATTGAAAAATAAACAATTATGTTAATGCACTGAATGATTCATAAAGTTGAATTGTGTTTTCCATTGATATGAGAATAGTTGCCACAACTTCTCAGCTAAGCCTTCACATCAGGAGATACAATCTTTCCCCTAATCTGTTTACATTTTCTGAGTTTCTGGGTGAATTTACTTCACTAATAGTTTTTACAGATATCTTTTATAATCATGGCAAAAAGTGATGCATGCTGACCTTCAAAATTAGGAGCTATACCAAACTCTCTCAATAGCTTCTTTGTCAATGGTAGGGGGAAGAAGTATACAATTGTGTGATTTCGTGTAACTATTATAGGGTCTCATAAGGTAGCATCTTAATTATTTGTGTGTCATCTCCATGGTACTGGACTTTGCTGTTACTGTATATTGACAATAAATCAGTCAGATTTTAGGGCCGAAATTTCTCATAACAATTTTGTTATTATGAATATTCCTAAAGCTGTATTTGGAATGACTCTATCATTGTCTTTAGCAGCAAGTGATAAGAGGGAGACAGTCATTGATGCAAGAAAGACAAATATGGCTTGAGATTAATAAGTGAGTTTCTAGTAATATTTTGTCATTTCTTTGTTGTTGCCTTAAGAAATTGCTCAGTTAAGATGCAATATTAAATAATATTCCTACAAAGGGAATGGATTCTACTGAAGTCAAATTAATTCTAAGCCCACTGTACTTGATGTTACAAAAAAAAGTCACAGGCAGACTTGAGAGAAGCTAGATTGTAGGCCGATGAAACTAATTCCTTACCATGAAAGAACATCTGTCCAACACAGAAAACGGGTGTTATGCCAAAATTATGTTTTTAAGTGCCTACTAGGCAGCAGGTACAACACACAGAACTTAAGGGAGCAGCTGGACTCGGCTTGGTGGCAGGCATAATAAGGAACAGGTCTTGGTCTTTTGCTTCCACTTTTAAAAGCATGTGTAACACAGTGGCTTGCACCTCCTAAGGATAGGCAAGCATCTGCATTTTCAGAGGGGGGGGGTCACAGTTGTGAAGGGCTGAGCCGGGGGAGGGGAGGGAATCTGATTGTGGCAGCAGAGGCTCACGCAATCATCATGAGTTTGGCACCCCTGTTGGCTGGGAGAGTGCAACTTTCCTTCTCCACAGGGGCCTGCCAAGGGGAGGCGCCCGCCTGGGAACATGCAAATGAAGCCCGGGATATTTAAATCCCGGGCTTCATTTGCAAGTTCGAATGCCTACATTAGCCTCCCTAGTTCGAACTAGGGGGCTAGTGTAGACATACCCCCAGAGATGTTGCAAAACCTTCATTTCAGGAAAGCCGGGGTGAAGGTCATTGTTCAGAATTTTCATAAATTAGCATGTAATTCTCTTTACTCATGCATTTAGAGGATTTTTTTAAATGCATCAATGAGCAATTTTGTACCATAAGCAGTCCACTTTTAATAAAGTGAATTACAGGTTGAACCTCCCAGAGCCGGGACTCTCTGGTTTAGCAGGGCCATGGATGTTGCTCGACCAAAGAGTCCCGGAGGAGGTGGTAGCAGGGCTGAGGAGTCTCAGCTGAGTCAGACAGCATCTGGGGAGCCCCCGGCCTGGCCAGGGAATCTCTGGCATTAGCCAGGCCAGCCAAGGAACCTCCAGCATCAGCAGGAGCAGGTGACCACGGAGTCGGAACGGAGTCCTGCTGAGGAACCCCTGTCTGCAGTGAGGCTGCCTGTGGCTGGGTGGCCCCAACCAGAAATCCCAGAAAACCCCCAGTGGCAGCAGGGCTAGGGGATTAGGCAACCTCTGCTGGGGAACCCTCCTATCTGAAGTGGGGATGACGGAGGCAGGCAGCCGGAACCCCTGTGGCAGTGGGGCTAGCTGTAGCAGCAGGGTGGAGTGGCCAGGTGCCCCGGCTGAGGAATCCCCAGCAGCAGCAGGGCTGGCAGCAGCCAGATGGCCCCAGCTGGGAACCCCGAGGATCACCCTGAAATAGCAGGGCTGGCAGGGGTCAAGCAATCCCCGCCAGGAACCCCTGGGACAGCAGGCGGGCAGCTGAGTGGGGAGCCCTACCAGGCCAGTGTTGTGGGGGCGCAGCGGCAAGGCAGGGCAGGGAGCCCCAAAAGAAGTGCCCAGGAGTGGGACAGACAGCAGGGGAGCACTGACCTTCCTGGTCTGGCAAAGTCCCCATTCTGGAACAGCACAGATCCCAAGGGTGCCAGATGAGGGAGGTCTAACCTGTAAAAGAACTTCAGCTCCATGCTCAGTATTTCCTTTATGTGATAATGCAATCTCTAATCTAGAGGAAAGTAGAGGAGGGTGTTAAGTGTTCATGAACATGGTCTGGCAAAAGAGCACTGCAAAGGGGTCTCTGCAGGCCAGATTTGGCCTGCCAAGCCGGTGGATCTAGTTGGCAGCTGCCCTGCCACTGTGCTGTCCCTAGGCCAATCGACACCTGGGGATAAAGGAGCACTTGAAATCTCATCCCCCAGCCAATGGTGCATAGCTAGAGAGAAATGCCAGCTCTTTCTAAAACAGACGGCAGCTCTCTGTGGCTGCTGTGAACCTTTGCAGAGCAGGGGCAGGGGATAAGAGACTTCATGCACTCCTCCTGCCCCCAGACCCTGCGGTCTCTTCCTGCTGAGGCACCTAGAAGGAACCACCAGCTGTTTTAAAACAGCTGGCAATCCTCTCTAGGCCCTAAGGATGGTGGGGGAAGACTTCACATGCTCCCCAACTCCCAAACTAATTAGGGATGAAGCATGAGAAGTCTCCTGGCCCAGTCCCTTCTGGGGAGGCCCGGGGCCACTTCAGAAATTTGTGAAGTGGCACCCTTCTCAAAATTATTGCCCACTCCTGGTATAACGGATATATAAAACCACACAACTCTCCACAGCACAGATCTTCAACTGTATTAGCCAGTTTTATCATAGATGATAAGAATGATGTGGGCGATGGCACAAAAATATTTATTTCCTTTGCATTCCTCCAGTTCTTTGAGGCATGTGAGGACTGGTTTAGCTCCTACCACAGTTTAGAGTCATTCCAAGGATTTATTATATTGGCAAGGCAATTCTCTGGCCACACTCCTCACCTTGACATTCCACTGTGTGACAGGGATTTAAGAGTAAGTGGCATATCCCAAACAATACTAAAACTTCAGAGTTTGCTCCATGCTGTCAGGGCAGGTCTCCACTATGGGACAAGTCAGTCTACACAATGTGAAGTATGTTAGTAATGCAATTCAAATTGATCAAGTAGCTTAGAACTACTTAACACAGGGTCCACACCACACTGGGTCAATAGAAGAAACTCTCTCCCACAACTCATCTTACTCATCTAGGAATTGACAGAAGAGTGATTAGTGATTGATTTAGCAGGTTTTCATTAGACCTGCTAAATCAAAACCCAGTGGTTTGATTGCTGGAGGCCTGCAAATCTGCAGATATCCACTTTATATTCATGGGTATCTGCACCTGTGGGTGTGAATGTGGATATCTGCAGATCATTTTGCAGATGAAGATGTGGCTACCAATTCTGTATCTGTGCAGGGCTCTATAGATCACTGCAGTGTTGATGAACTCCATAGTGGAGACATACCCTCAGATGCTCACGGAGAGCAAATTTATGACCCCTTTGTGATGATATGAAAGAATCTGTCTTCACAAATACAAAACCTATAAATCTTATTTCTTACTGAGAATTTACATCAAAGAACAAGAGACAGATATGGGGGAAGAGAAGAAAGAGTCGTACTGATTCTTCCTAAAAATCAGTGCAGATAGCTAATTATAGCCAACAAGCTAAATATGAGCCAACAGTGTGACACTGTTGCAAAAAAAAAAAAAAAAAAAAAGCAACTATGATTCTGGGATGAATTAACAGGAGTATCCTGAGCAGGACATGAGAAGTAATTCTTCTGCTCTACTCTGTGCTGATTAGGTCTTCACTGGAGTATTGTGTCCAGTTCTGGGCACCACATTTCAAAAAAGATGTGGAGAAATTGGAGAGGGTCCAGAGAAAAGCAACAAAAATGATTAAAGGTCTACAATAGGCTTAAACTGCAGCAAGGGAGGTTTAGATTGGACATTTGGAAAAATGTCCTGTCAGGGTAGTTAAACACTGGAATAAGTTGCCTAGGGAGGTTGTGGAACTCTATCACTGGAGATATTTAAGAACAGGTTAGACAGGTATCTATCAGGGATGATCTAGAAGATGGTGTTTAGTCCTGCAGTGAGGGCAGAGGACTGGACTTGATGACCTCTCGAAGCCCCTTCCAATTCTAGTATTCTATGATTCTATATTACTATCACCCTAATTCCATTCTGTGTCTGGAGGACTGATGGTGTTTGTATTGCTGTCCTGGATGTTATTTCAGTAAGAATATTTGCTGCAGTGCTTTTGTGTCTCCAAATGACAATGTTCATTTATTCAGTAGAAATTCAAACTCTGTGCTGTTTTAAATTCCAGATCATTTACCTTCTTACATGTGATATAGCCCAGCCTCATGTTCTTCAAATTAGACAAGGGTTATTAAGGCTGTTTTGAAGGTGTTATACTAGCTAATGGTTCATTACATGGGAATGATGCTTTAGTTCCTCGCAGTCCACCTCATTACTTGCAGTGCTATATCGTACAACTGGTAGTGAAGGAAATCAGAATTCCAGCATATACCATTTATATCATTACATTTATATTTTTGTTGGTATTTGAGTCATTTGAAGCCTCAGTCAATAACCAAGGATATTTCAGCCACAGTAACCTCATTCTTCAGACTGAGAAAAGCTCACAGCAAATAGCATTTCTAGCCTGTGAAATAAATGGCTGAAGAGTTAAATGTCGAACACTGTTTTTTTCCTTTGACATATGTCAATGCAACATCCAGATTTATTGCATGTATTCTATAGAACTCTTGAATATGAGTGCTTTTCCAGTACAACTGAAGTATTTTAACATAAATCTAACATTATCTAAATATGTTATTTAACTGATTAAAATAACATAGTAGAAATATTTGAAAGCCAGGCAAATGAGAGTTTAAAATGCATACTTTCATCCTGCAAAACAAATTCTTTTTTCTTTTAGTGGGAGACAAACATCTAAATGAGGCAGTAAAATCATTGTTGTATGGGGTGTCTAAGGTTGCAACCTGTCCTATATCCCAAAGAGCAATGTTATTTCTTTTATCCCTGCCATCTGATAATACTGTTCACTGTAGGGATTAGATAGTAGAAAGTAATGTTGTGAAGTTGTTCTACCATTACAGACAACTCTGGATGCCATTGTGGAAAACTGAGGCGAGGTGATGACTAGTCACCAATGAATATGCAGTGCCCAGATAATGAACAGAGCAAATTTTGTTCTGTTATTTTTCAACAATTATGAATAACAAACAACACATCATATATATTGCAACCTGTTCACGGGTAATTTGCTGATAAGCCAAAATGTTACATGTATGAGACAAGTTATTTCTAGCCAATAAAGTAACCAGCTCTAACCCAGGTACAAGCAATATATTACCAAATAAACTTGCCCCTAGTTCAAAAATCAAAATTTTGGCAAGTCCGTAAGTGTCTCACGGATTTTAACAGGAGATTTAGCTATACAATTAAGTGGAAGTGCTGAATATTTAGGACAGGGGTGAAGAACGTAAGGCCTCGGGGCCAATTGTAGTCCCTAGCTTGTCTGGATCTGGCTTCCAGGGCTCAGGGCTCCCCCCCCCCAACCATACCACTGGGGAGCTCACACTATCAGTCCAGCCCTTATAGCTCCCTGCCAGACTTATTTTTCTGTGGTTCAGTAGCCCCCAACCCAAAATAGGTTTTCCACCCCTGATTTAGGGCTAGATCATATGTTTAGCATAGCCTTGAACATAGGGTGATATGTAAACTATTTTCCCTGCATGACGTGATTCAAATGCATCTCCAAGCCACATTCCTCCCTTCCCTGCTCCAGGTGGGATAGTGGTAGTAACTTACCACTGACCTGATTACTACCTCGAGGATTCCTCAGGGCAAATGTCATGGAAAACTAAAAATTCTTGCAAAAAAAATACATTTTTTTCTTTTTAAAACAGCCATTTTATTACAGATTCAAGTTTTACAGGTTTTTACTTTCTTTATCAAAGGTCCACTGTTATCTCATAAAGCTTTTCTATAATAACTGAAGAATTTTTGCTCCAAAAGCTTGCATCTAATAATAGCTACACAAAGTACTATGCATAAAAAGATACTGTAGAGCTTAGGCCTATAGACACAAGATGGCAGTACCAGCCTTTAATGTCTCAAAGCATTGGTGTCTGATTTGTTAGTATCCCTCTTTTTCTCTTCCAGTCACTTTAGTTGTAGAGTAATACCTTTGATCTTGATTCCGGTACTGCTGACATCAGTGTGTATATGGAGTAGCTCTTCTTGAATTGAATTTCCCTAGGGTGAAGGAAATCAAAACCCAGGACCTTCATCTCTTCCAGCAAGCTAGAGCAGTTCTGTACATTTCAAACTATGTTTCATGGCCATTTTGTAGACTGCTAGGAGAATAGAGAAGGAAAAGAAAAGAAGTTGGCATTTTAAAAGGGAGGTTGATTGATAATTATTCTTTTTGCTAGTCATGGAATTTTGACTTTCTAATCTTCTATTGTCTTCATAGAATGTAATAGTTCTTGGATGACTTGCAATTTATAAAAAAGTGTGAAACAAGAACATTTCAAAGTTGGTGGCTGAAAACAGTGTATACACAAAGGCTACATCTAGACTGCAAGCCTCTTTTGAAAAAAAGCGTCTAGACTACAACCAGTACTTTCAAAAAAGAGAGCCACTTTTTCGAAAGAGAGAACCCAGGCAGTCTGGATGCTCTCTTTCGAAAAAGCTCAGATTGTATTACATAGTGCCTTTTTTCGTAAGAGCACTTTTGAAAAAAGGTGTTATTCCTTGTAAAACGAGGTTTTCCGTGGACGAAAAAACTGCTGCGTTCTTTCAATTTACTTTCGAAAGAACATGGCAGCATTCTAGATGTAGGGGAAGTTTTTTTAAAAAAAGGCCACTTTTTTCAAAAAAACCCTGTAGTCGAGACACACCCAGAGTTAGAATTTCCTCCCACCTATGTCACTGGTTTGAAGGAGGCAAAAAAGCCAGACTCTCCTTCGCCAGAAAAACAGAAAAGTGACCCTATGGAGAATTTTTCTGCAATATAAATTCCTTAGCAAATCTTCTTTTCCTACATTCAAACCTGGAACTCAGCACCTCTGGCTGCAATTAATTATCTTATTTCAAAAGACCACACCCTTTTCCAAAATAATCCCCAAATCAACAAGCCCAAGTAGGACCAGAAATACAAAAGCTCTTTTAGAAGTTAGGCCACTCATACAAGACATAGATATGCAAACATTGACTAAAATCAGGACCAGCACTTCCACTCTTGCCATTTAAGAAATGTAAGACAAAATACCTGGTACCCCTTAGCAAGTAACCTCTCCTTTGAGGGGAATATAGCAACCATTCTAAAGCGTCTAAAAAGTGCTAAAGAAACCATTAGTCAGTGTTGGAGACCTTGCAAACTACTATCCAGTACCTAACTTCATTCTTTCTAAGCAAGTTACTAAAGAAGGCTATAGAAAAACAGTCCACAACAGCTGACACCATTACCCTGGTTCTCTATTAGGTTTTAGGCAAAAGTGTTGGGACAAGGGTACAACTTATTGCTGTTCTGTACCTAGAAAAGGGATGTATATTCTTACTCATCTTGCTGCATTGATCTATGACATCTGAAACCATTGATCTCCAAATATTCTTGTCCCACCTCTAGAAAGCTGTAGAAATTAATGGAAATGTATTTTAATGGCATGGAGTCTTGTTAGTTGTCCGTAGTGACAACTCTTCTCATCTCCGAAGCTCTAGTCTGTGAGAGCTCATATAGGTCCATTATTTCCAAGTAGTAATTAATTTCTATAAACAGAAGATATTAGGGGTGCTGGTGAGATGTACTGATGTACTAGCATGGTATGGAAGAAACCTAGCTTTATATTTCATTATCATGAGTGTAAACAGAACCATCTCTCAGGTTTCTCGGTGCCAAGCTGAGATCAGCACTTAGATAATGAGCAGCCAGCTAAAGCTGAACCAGACAAAACTGTAGCGATCCTGGTGGGAAGACACCAAAGAATGTTTTAAGGATTTAGGTGAGGTGAGGTGTTCATATGTGACGGAGATTGAACCATAATAGCAGCTGACTCACATGGCCAATCATTATGGAGTTATATGCAGAGATATTAGTAGGGAGAGAGGAGGAGGAGTTCTTATCTAACAAATAATTGGAAAAAATATGTATTTGGTCATATGTGAAAAAATAAATTCCATGATTATTTAAACACAAACTATATAGTCTTTCTTTTTCATTAGACTCTTGAAGGAATAAGTATGTAAATTTCATGGAGATTGCTTCAAATCCTGTATGGTGCCATGATTTTATTAAATAAATTAAACCTACTATGAATCTTTTTTTAACGCCAACAATGGCTGTTGTGGGCTGTATGTCTGTAATTCTTTACCTTGTTTGTCTTATACAGAATATAATCTTCATATCCCCCTGTGGTCTGCGTATGTATAAATGCCTACTTCTTTGTTTGTTCTATCATATGGGTAAAGGTGATAATAATGTGACTGTGACGGGGTGTGCATACCCCTCACTGAATCAGTGGGGTTAAAACCCTGTGGGCAGAGGAAGTCCCACCCTCCACCAAGACTGGGCATGCTCCAAATGCTGGGGCAGCATAAAAGGCAGTAGGGCAGCTCAGTTTGGGCTGGCCACCGAAGGAGAAGGACCTTCACCAGGAGCACCAGAACCACACCCTGCAGAGACCCAGATGGCAAGAACCAGAAACACAGGAGACCACACTGACCTACCAGAACTAGAGGAGCCTCAAGCAGAACCAGCTGCAGGTTAACTGAAGAATCTAGGGACCACATGAGATGTGGTCCCTCCAATGCTGGTAGGCAGTGACCCAGGGAGGGTGTTGGAGTGGTATCTCCCACTTAGGTGAGCTCAGTATGTTTTGGTTGGACTCCCTGCTGAACAAGTGTTAGAATGTTTTGCCACTCAAAGGGCCCTGGGTCAGGACCTGGTGGAGTAGAGTGAGCCTGGGTCCCCCTACTGGGGCAGTTGACCCCCGACCCCAACTTATTGACTCTGCCCTGAATTAAAGGGCTACGCCATATTTACTTTGTCTGTGAGGCTGTGCTTGCCCTGAGTTAAAGGGCCACCTCGTGTTGACTTTGGCCACTAGGCCATGCCACTCTGAATTAAAGGGCCATACCTTATTGACTGTAGCCTTTATGCCATACTACTCTAGACAGAGACTCATTTGTACAGACTGAGAGAGGTGGCCAGCAACCCAGGTGGTGGCCACACCCATGGCTATTTGAAACCAGACAAATGGGTGTGCACACCCCACAACAGTGACAAATTGAATTTATGCATATTTGATTGTGTCTTTTGCACATTGCCCTCAAAAACCAACTTCCCCAGGGCAAATTTTAACATTCCAAGCCCTGGGCCAAGTAGGTTAGCTTTGGCTTTATGTCTAAAGCTGAATTGGAAGAAGGGTTTGGCTATTATGGTGCTGAAAACCATTCAAGTAGTTGTAGTAAGATTTTTAGCCTCAGATAATGGAAATCATGCTTTCACAATTCTTCTTACATTCTAACCACTTTGGGCCAACATTAAATGTTAGCCCCTTATAAACTGGTATGGGAAAATAAATTCTTGCTAATTTTGGGTTGGGTGCAGAACAAGAAATTCTGGTGTCAGATTCAGATGGGGATGAGATCTGGGACTAGTACTGAACTCCTCATGATTCAGAGAAGTCTGCAATTCTGCTTCCAGATTTGAACAATCTGTAGTCAGAAACACAATAATTAACAACTTCAACTTCCAACTCTATTTATGTTAAATGGAAGAAATCCTAGGATTACAGACAGGCATTATTTTTCACCACTCAGGCATAATTTGAACAATATTTCTGTCTAAAACTAATTATTTTTTTTCACTTTAAGAGAAAGACTGCCGCTTTTCATCTCTTACATTAGTAGTAAGTGCTACCAGATTTTCAAAGGAAATAATTCCTTTATACTAATGTGTTCTAAAATAGTTATGATTATATTGATTTAATCTGTAGCTATAACAATGAAACTTGCAAGTTCTGCAGCTATGTAAAATAGATTCTTTTACTCCATAAATCTAAATGTTACCCTACAAAGTGGATTATGCCATTATTTTTTAAAATGTATTTAATTTTTCAAAGCGTCAGCAGCACTTGTAGTCTTCAATATGCTATAATTCATTAAGACCTTTTTAATATTTATATATTACATGTTGTATATTGTCTACAAGAATGTATGCATTTTCAAGGTATTAAAAAGTAAGCATCTAACCATAACAAAACAGTTTTGAAGGCTAATTTTGGTCTGAAAGTCTTTTTGATTTCCATGTCTTCATCTCCTTATGTGTGCTTAGATCAAGAACAAATATAAAAAAAATTTAAAGGCAAGATTCTGTTTTAGACTTGGTTTTTCCTCAGAAGACATCCTAGATCTTATGTATAAGATTACAACTGTTCTACTTTTATCTGATGTTTTTGGTTGCCTTATAATTTTTTGTTAATGCATATAGAGGTAATGTTTTCTTCCCACCAGGAGGTGGACCCAGAATTTGGATGATATTGTTTGAGTTGCTTGAAAATTTGAATTCTTTTGTTTCTACACTTTTTTTGAAAAATGTCTATTTTCATCTAATTTTGTCTCAAGACAAAAAGCCTGAAAAGTACATATGTTTCATTTACCAAAAGAATGTCCTGACACAAAATTAATTTTCTTTTTTAAATTAAAAAAGTTTGAAATAAAACAAAAAATCAGTTTTATTAAAATGAAGGATGATTCAAATGATAAATCCACAACAAATATATGGTTTTTTATTTCATTTAATGTAAATCTTAATTTTGTGTATGTTCAGTTTCAGAACAAAAAACATTTTGAAATAGCAGAATTTCCCACAAAATGGATAGTATGGTTCCCACCTAGCTGTTGTCACTATTCTTCTTCAGAGGGCAGGCTAGTTGCCAGTCTCCATCTGCCACATTCTCTTATTTCTGATTTATCCAGTCTACTCTCTGTTAATTTCACATTCAGAGTAAAATAAAATGAAATCCCTGTGCACTTTTTTACTAATATAAACAATATTTACGTTTCTTAAAAGCTGAACTGTGTCCATGGTTTTATTATGTTATAAGAACATGGATGGTAGTTTTCTTAATTTGTTTTTACTTGTCATATTTCTTTTTCGGTTGTTTTCTTTTAAACGGTAGCAGTGAATGATATTATTTGCTGTAATTATTTTTTTTATTTAAATAGAAAAAGATCAGTCCTATGGTGATAGGTTGAGTAGTCTCAGTGGATCCTCATCCATCAAATCCTCAACCAGATCAGGATTTGTCCACTAAATTAGACAGACTGAACTGGAGAGACAGGTCTTTGTTAATCATAAGTCTGAATCTGTAGATTTAAGATGAGAAATCTAGGATTTATGTTATCAACTCCGAGGGATAAAAGCATTTGGAAATTGAGAAAAATACTTAGGAAAATAATCTTTGTTCTAGAAGCTGTTGGCCCATGTTGCAAATTGAAAGAATAAATGATTCCTGTGTGCTTTTAATGGATTTTATTAAAAAGAATAAAGAAGCAAGTGTAAAATTAAACAGCTATTTCCTGGTGTGGGGAGGATCAACCACTGCTGCCATCCCTCACTAGGTTGCCCCTGTAATCCCCAAGGCCAAGTTCCACAGCCCTCATCTACACTAGGGAATTGTCTTGAAATAATTCCCCTTATTTTGGAATAACAAGCAGAAGATCCACACTATCACGTCTGTTATTTTGAAATACAGAGCTAGTTACTTTGAAATCTGTACTCCTACTTTCCATGAGGAATAATGATTATTTTGAAAGCGAGTTAGTGTGGACACTCCGCTGCTGTTGTTTCAAAATAATTGGCCACCAGGAGCCTCTCGCAGCTTCACTTCTGGCCACTCTAGTCACATCTGCCAGCTCCACAGCTCTCCTTCTCCTATAAGGCTTTAAAAGCAGCAGGCTACATGAAAAGGGCTTCTGGCACAAGGACAGCCTTGCCAGCCCCATGCCACACCACAAAAGCACAGGCGCTATGGCCAACCCCAGCACTCCCTATGAGCCCCCCATGGCTTCTAGCACTCCTGCAGCACCCTCGGCTGCAAGTAGCCAGGGACGCAAGCAAGCACCGGCCTGGACTGGTGTGGAGATTCTGGATCTCATCACGGTCTATGGAGAGGAGACCAACCTACAGGATCTCTACACCAGAAAGTGCAACATCAATGTCTATGGCCAGATGACCACTAGCATGGCTGAGAAGGGACCCTCAACCAGGTCTGCATGAAGATAGAGGAGCTCCATCAGACCTCCGTCAGTCCATCAAGGCCAGGGAGCTGAGTGGACGCTATGAGGTGGCACCAAACACATGCCAGTACTACCACCAGCTCAATGCCATCCTGGTAGGCAGGCTAGTCATCCCCCTCCCCCTTTCATTGTTAAGTCCATCCAGGACACGCCCGGCATCAGCCTCCAGGAGGGTGGGGCTGTGGAGGATGAGGGGGAGAAGGAGGAGGAGGAGCAAACCACCATGCCTGCCAGCCAGGAGCTGCTCATCACCTTGGAGCCAGTCCCCCTCTTCCAGAATGTCTCCCAGGCATTGGATGGTCCTGGGGAAGGCACTTCAGGTGATTCTACAACTTTCACTATACACACACAGGGACGATGGGCTGCAAGGGGCTCCTTGCTAGGCCTACTTGGCCTAGGGGTGCCTGCACAATAGCATGTGCATGTGGGTGCACATGGAACACCAGTCTGGCTCACTCAGCTCCATGATACTCTCACACAGGAACATCTTGGTCCTTCTCACGAGGTTCCTGGGGAGGTCTGCCTCACTTCAGCCTCCATGATGGGACACCTTTCCACGACAAGCCTCCACTACAGAGGCTGGGGTCATAGTAAAAGTTTTCCAGTTTTCACTCTGTGGGACACCACCAGTGCTGGACCCAGCATGTGTGGGACACAGAAGGAGGCTGAGCCACTCTGTTCCCCACCCCCCTCCACTTCTGCCCTCAGGTTCCTGGCCTGGCCATCACCTTCCTACACCTGCTAGTCCCTGGGCCATGGGTGTAGAGAGGCTCCCCTGGGAAGTCCATGTTCCTGGAGGAAAGTGCCCATTGTGTAGGCAATAGATGGCCTTGCTCAAAGCACATTGCCATTGTCTGAACCAAGTCCTATGGTGTCAGCACAGAGATTAGGGCTAGGCTTCGCACACAGGGTCTCCTGGGATTACTGCCCCTGTAACTTTTCTTCACAGCTGGGCCAGCTGCTAGCGTGGCATGTCCAACACCTCCTACACCATCCTCACAACTCCACAGGATCCGCCGGAGGAAACAAACCTGGGAAGATCTGCTGCAGGAGCAAATGCCCTGCCTCCAGTCTCTTGTCTGGGGACTTGATGAGGAGCACCAGGAGCAGGACACTGACCAGGAGGAGTTCTGGGCTGACCAGGAGCACACTCCATGATCCTGTGGCACCTGCCTGTCTCAAAAGAGGAGAGCCTCAAGCTGGCTCAGAGGTAAATGATCCCATAGTTGGAAACTTTCTTTCAGATGATGTTAAGGAATCCTCTTGGAAGGAGAATACCTTTCGGGGGTGATGACCCCAGTTATTCAGAAGAGATTGGCAATAACAACAAGTGTTCAAATATTAGCAATATAAATAGTTGGGGTTTTGAAAGTGGGAAAATCATATGCAAATGGCCTTTTCATGGTGAAGATTGTGGCTCTCTTGTGACATCTGGATAGGCTTAGGTGCACTGCACAGGAGGAGCCAGAGGTTGTGGTATCTGTTGGTACCCATGATATATGGAAAGGTAGCAGTGAGGTCCTGGAGGCCAAATTTAGGCTGCTAGGTAAGATATTAAACTTCAGGACCTCCCTGGTAGTATTTTCTGAAATACTTTCATGTGGAACTAGAAGCAAAACTGCAGTCTCTGGGGTGCCACAGGACTACTCATTGTTTTTCAAGGAAGATAAGGTAATTGTGGAGAAACTAAATGAATTCTTTGCATGAGACTTCAGTGATCTGAACCTAGTTATATGTATTTAATTTGATTATCAAGTGTGGGAACATCACAGGAAATCAGGAGCACATTTTGGAATTCTATTTGGCATAACACAGAAGAGTGAGAGAAAAAAATTTCTGAGGAAGAAGTAGACTGTATTAAAATATTAACAAAAATGAGGAAAATTGAACTGGCAATGCAAGAGACTTGAGGCTTTATTTGGAAAGGAACACATAATTGTCACAGTTAACATTAAGGTTTATTTCTGCAGAACTCTTTTTTAAAAGGTGCTATGCATTTGGGGGGAAAAAGCTACTTGAAACCAGTGTCATCTGGCTTCTGATAACCGTGAAAGAAATTGCAAAAAAAAAAAATCTAACTTCAGTTAATGCCAAGACATTTCAAAAATAGTAGTAGCACCTGATAGGAAAAGACTAGATTTTTTAACTGGGAGACCTCTATCTGTTTCCTTTCTTCTTCTTCTTCTTCTTCTTTCTTTTCTTTTTTTTTTTTCTTTTTTTTTTAATAGAAAGATCTCCCTCCTATTTTGTGGAGAGAAGAAAACATGGAGAATCTGTTGTTTTCACCTCTTTTTCTAGGGGAATAGGTAGATCCGACCACTGACTTATCTTCTAAAGAAAGAATTTAGAGAAAAACCAAATAGTTTGGTCAGTTTCCTTCCCACTGTTGGAATCCCTGATGGTGTGTTTTCTCTCTTTCTGTCAGTTTTCTTCCTTTACTATGGCTATATCTGGGGACATTGGATAAATCTTGGTTGGCTGCACTGAAGTCAATAGCAAAACCACACTTACTACCATAGGGTCAGGATTTCATTCAAGGACTCTTTTTAAAATACATATAATGCCTTGTCCCCATTTTATACCATAGATCAGGGGTGGGCAAGAGGCTGCCATGGTTCTGACCCGCCAAGCCATTGGATCCAGCCTGCGGCCGCCTTGCCTGAATCTTTAGGCAGAGAACAGCTCACACTTTAAAAAACCAGCTGTTCTCCATTCTGGATGTTCTGGACAAGGGGGGGGGGGAAGGGAGGCTTCTCATGCTGTTCGCACCCCCCCAGCAAAATCTCTTACTCCCATTGGCCAATTTCTCAGTTTCCGGCCAATAGGAGCTGAGAATTTTTTTCTGGGAGCAGGGGCAGTGAAGAAAGCCTTCTCCTTCCCTCCTCAACCCCCTCCCCATACCCCTTCCTCTTATGCCCAGAGCGGAGCCATATGGAGCAGTGAGCAGCCTGCAGCAGAGAGTCTGCCTTAGGTTTCTGCTGGTAATTGCCTCCCAGCCAGAGCCTGACTCTGGCACCCTAGCCTCTCTCTTCCCCAACCCTCTGCCCCCACCTTCACATATCCAAACCCTCTGCCCCCTCCTACACCATACCTCCCTCCCAGATCTGGCACCCCAGTCTCCTGCCCCAAATCACAGTCCCTCCTACCCTAGGTCACATCCCAAACCCCTGCATCCCAGTCTCTTGACCTAGGTCACAATAGCCTCCTTCACTCAAACTCCCTCCCAGATCCCAGACCCCCTCCTGCATCCCAATCCCTTATCCCAAGCTCCTTTCTGCACCCAGCCTCCATCCCAGACCCTGGAATTCCTCCATTAATACCAAGGAAGAATTCAGCCCTTGACCACTTACCAAAATCTTGGCGTGGCCCCCAGTCAAAAATTAATGCCCACCCCTGCCATAGACCATGCCCGGTCACACAGGATGATGCACTGTCACTTCACTAAATGATGTCCACTCTTACGACAGCGTAAGACCACCCAAACTGATAAATTCCCCATCCTATCTTAATTGAAAAATAGCTTGAGAATGCAGGGCCCATGTAGTAGAGAGAGTACCACAGCACTGCAAGGCCTGAAAGGTGCGGTGAGGTTATGGGCCACTGCAAGTGAGCACGTAAAGTATAAGATCCTCTCTATTTCTAGAGTCCATGGATCCTCCAAAATGTTCATAGTATTTCCCACCTCATAATAGGAAAATTATGTCATAGATATTTCCCACACCCTATTCATGATTGCCTAAGATCAATATTGGGACTACAGCAGTTGTTTAGCTAGTAAAGTCATAGTGGGAAAATATATGTGTCATTTTTAGATGTATCTGAATGAAATTTAGCACTTAAAAATAAGGAAAAGAGTCAGCAGCAAATGACCAGGTAGCTCTCTGTGGACCACCAGGAAGTGCTCCAGTAACAATAGTTCTGAAACCTTGGGTCTGACCCCAGAATCCAAAAGAGAAATGGGGTGGCTTTGGCCTTCTCCATGTAAAGCAGAAATTCAGCAGATGAAGTCTTGCCACAATCAAAGTGCAACCACCCAAATCTAAATATAATAGTTAATAAGCCATAAGGTAAGCCAGCAAATAGCTAATGAAGTGCTGGGGATAAGAAAAATTCCAAGTCTTCATTCTATTTACTAAATAGGAGCCAGAATGAGTAATTAATTTTTTTCCCACTCAAGGATTTCTATTCTGTCTTTCCCATGGCATCACATCCTTGCATAGATGCTTGTAAGGGAATAATCTTACACAAATATGTTCTTTAGCAATGGCACTAAAAGTGTCTGGTTTTACAGAGGTAAAAGATAATGAAGTGACCTCTATGTGATAGACAATTTTGCTATATTTGAAATCCATTGTAGGGGGGATAAATCTGCTGCCACCATCTTTGCTGTTATTCCTCTAAAACTCTTTTTTTTTTAATGTTGCCCTGCCTTTTTATTATCTTTTCAAAGTTTTTTTTAAAAACTGCAATGTAATATGGTGCTTATGGATAGATGCAAGTATGAGTGGCTTAAAAGACTGTAATCCTTCTGTTTCATTATAGAGTTAAATGCTTCCACCATACAGGAACTCTGGAACACAGGCACATATACTAACCTCATCTGAAATAACCAACTTTAGGAGTCAGATGGCAGTTTAGTCTATTTGTACTAGGTATGGCTTCTGGGACTGCTACAAAGGGTGTAAAACATGGTTGTGCATACAGTGACTTCCCATTGCAGTGTCGCAGCAGTTCCAAAAGAAGGTAAATGTGTTTAATAAGTATTTCTGGTTGATGCAACATGTGGTGGCAAACAGGTTATGGGTGCTCCTGATGACAATTCATTTGAGTGTGCAGAGTGTTGAGAGAACAGATTTAACCACACTGGTCCCCAAAGACTGAAATGTGGACATCGGGGCCCCTGAAGTTATGATGTGGAAGTGGGTTTTGCAGGTCACTAACTTCCACCTACAGAGATAATAGTATGAGTAACGATGGGAAACTTGTGATTAGATAATACAGAGAGGATTAGGTGAGAAAAAAAGGAATTTGTGGTAGTGAGAGAGTCCCAGTGTCCCATTCCTCAGCATACTAATTGAGGAGCTGGAAATATGCCTGCCCTAACTGTGCCTATCCACTGCCAGTATCCTAAGTCCCTGCAGCAAGTCCCTCCGTCTGATCCCTGGCTCCACATTGTGCTGCCCTCTGAAGTGCCGGAATGGTGCTTCAAGGAGTCAGCGCAGCATTAATGCCTGTGATTAATGCGTTAAAAAAATTAACACGTTAATCTTGCCCTGCATTAATCGCAGGCGTTAAGGCAGATTAATTGAAAGCCCTAATTAAAACCAATAGTCAGAAACCCTCTTCATACTAGCTGAAATTTACTCCTGGTTCATAGGGACTGTGCTAGCAGTCTGTAGATGAAGCAATCAGGTAGTGTGTCTTTTACAACCCCCATGAAAAATAAGAAGAGGTTTTGGTCCTGCTTAATCTGGTGGGGATGTCAGGAAGGGTGTGATAGGCTGTGGATCCATGTTTATCCACATGAGGCTGGATCCAGGAGTCAATGGAGCCATTTTCCCTGTGGAATTTGGAACAGATTCCTGGTGCAAAGATGCTTCAGCTACTATTTACCTCACCGTTGGCTGTGGAATGAAGGGCTTCACATTACCAATGATAGGATGGTGATCAGAAATCCTTCATTTCCCAGTCTATCTGCCTCCATCTGCATGGAGCTCAGATACTTGGGTATTATATAGATGGAGTGGATTTCACCCAAATTAATGTAAACTCCATTAAAGATGCTGCCACATTCAGAAAAGGATCAGATGAATGCTTGAGATGAATGCTAAATATATGAGGCAACAAAATGTATAATGTTTGAGAAATAAGGCAATGCATGAGCTTTTTATTACTTTATTAGGCTTCTAAACACAATAAAAATATCACATAGGGCCTGTGTGTAGATCATCTCCGCTAATAAAAATCCCAAAGTAAATGTTGCCAGAGTTGATCCAATGACATTGATTTTTTTAATGCCACAATGTTTTAACATTTCAAGACTCCATAGATAATGTTTTGATTTAGAACATGACCTGCATCAGCAGCACTTATAAATTGAGTGGAAGTCTTGGTTACGCTCCCAGTAGGACTGAAATCTGTGAACTGACTCTGTGGTACAGTGTCAACCTCTCCCAACAGTGGGCAATTTAGAAAAAAAATAATTAATGGTAGGTGAACCTCAGATAGATGGATATTTGCAGAATATTTTATAGTAGTATATGCATATAAAGAATATATGGCTCTGATCTCAGCTGCTATAAATCAGAAAAAGATCCTGGGAAGTCAAAACAAAGCTGTGCAAATTTAGAATCTTAGGATCTGGCCTATTGTATCATTACATTGTATACAGCAACACAAGACAAGACAAGGAAGTAATATAAATACAAAAATGGGTTGTTAAATCCACATTGAGCTCCAGGCTCCATGCTCAGAAATATGTTTCATTACATGGAATTGCAAAATACTAATATAGCCACGCATCTGATGTCTATGTGGCAGTGAGTCATTTTCCTAAACTAGATAAAGAGTACGATGAATACCTGACCAGAAATACCCAATGGGTATGGCATATACTGTGTAGATAGGTCTATGTTGCTACAAGTGCATTTGCTAGTTTTTAATTTATGTTGGAGCACACCTTAAATTTATTTTCTTGATGAAACTCCCCAGCCATTTCAACTCCTCAGTCAAGCATAGTTTACATTAGTCATTTGGTGTTTGCCAGTTCCCAGAGATCTAGATGGAGCTTTTAGGGGACCCTACCAAAAGGACTGCAACTGTAAAGACTCCTAACTGGGGTTAGGAGTGGACAGAAGGAACTAGAAACTCTTGATGAGGCCATCAGGGGAAGCTTCTCCATGGGATGAGCTGGATGAGCAATCCACTGGACCAATGATAAATCGGGATTGCAGACCTCCAAACACAGGGTCAGTTTTTAGTGTCAGTTTTTGTTTCGGAAGCTAAGGGTATGTCTGCACTACAGTGTTATTTTGAAATATCTTATTTCGAAATAGTTACTTTGAAATAGCTTATTTCAAAATAACGCATCTACATACAAAATGCATTTTGAAATAGCGCATCCACACTGAGTGGACTCTGAATCACATTTAAGGCTGACCAGAACCAGTTCCGGCAGGGCACCAGGTCAGGACTTACTGTTTGGGGCTGCTGCCTGAGGCTACCTGAGGTCTGTGCTTAAAGGGGACCCCCCTCCCCCCCGGACAGCCAGTTCTCAGGTTTCCCTGCTTGCTTGACTACCTCGATGAGGGACAGCAAAGCATTTTGTCTCTGCGTGCTCTGGTTGCACTCACTTGGGACACCACAGCACTCTGCAACATGGAGCCAGAGGTGCCCCTGGGTACTCTGGTGCTTCTCTTGGACACGTTGCTACGAGCCTGGCTGCACTTTCTGCAGGCTGCCATCCGGGAGGTCCATCGGGGGGCTGTCAGTATCCAGGAGGCCCTGTGGGAGAGCTTCCACCCTGAGGAGCACTAAGAGCCTCCCTGGTCTGCCTCACTGTGGGCTTGTGCCTCATTCCTCCCTCACGTCCTTCCACTTACCCCTCCCTAATCCCCCTTCCTGATGTCAAATAAAATACATGTATTTTCATGAATACAAACTCTCTTTATTTAACAAAACTGGGGGAGAGGGAATGAAACTCTGGTGAGACTGGGGAAAGGAGGCAGGAGAGGGAAGATGAGAGGGTGGGAGACCGGAGGGGGAAACCTGGGAGGAGGGAGCTGGAAGGGGGAAGCAAGGGGAAGAAGGGAGAGGGGAAGTTCAGGGCTCAGGGTTGGGGGTCTTGCCGGACCAACTTGATTGTCATGCGAACCTGCTCCTGGGTTCGCATGTGGCCTTTGGTAGCCAGGCTGGCAGCTATCCTGCCATAGACGGCCACATTTCTCCATCTAGTGCGGAGATCATGGATGTTGGGGGCATCCCCCCCAAACCTGAATAAGGGCTATGATCTCCACTCTGGACCAGGAAGGCACCCGCCTTCTCCGGGCCCTGGCAGGCTCCTGGGAGCTGGCAGACTGCTCCTGGGGAGTGATGGAGGGCTGGTTGCCAGTGGCTTGCTGGCTCATGTTTTGGAGCCACTGGGTCAGGGGTGACTGCTGGCTCTGGGCTGGCAGGCTTGGAGCTGGCACAGGCACTGTGACCAGAGTCTGCCCCTTTAAGGGCTCCGGGAGTGGAGTGGAGTGTTCTTGGCTGAGGCTGGAGTGGCCACCAGGGCACCCTGGGAAGGCTGGAGGCCCCCTATTTCGAAATAAGTGTCTACACAGCACTTATTTTGAAATAGCTATTTCAAATTTGGCATTATTCCTTGTGGAATGAGGTTTACCAAATTTGAAATAAGCGCTCCACTATTTTGAATTTATTTCAAAATAGCGGTTTGGCTGTGTAGATGCTAGGAAAGTTATTTCAAAATAACTTTGCTGTGTAGACATACCCTAAGACTTGAGACAATAAAGTAAATAAAATGGAATTTTAATCTCACTCCTCTTCCAGTCTGCTGCAAGATCTAGTTGCATGTATCAAGCTGTTCAAGAACTGCATCTGACAGAAGGAGATTCAATGTGGAACTGGCTGCTAAAAGCCAGCCGAGACTCCAGGAGTATTTCAAACTTAGGAACAACAAACCTCACACAGGTATGAAAATAAAGTAGGGATTTTTGTGTAAGCCGGCTAATGCCACAGTACTGTTCAACTTCACCCATCTTCCCTGTTAGAAGGCGAGTGGCACTTTCTAACATGTCAGATGGAAATGACATGGGGTTAGTCTGCATGGGTTAAAAATTATTTGAATGAAAAAAAAGAGGAAGAAGTTTTCGGTTGCCCTGTGTGGAGTCTCATTATAAAATTTCTAGTTTGCCATACATTCCATTGATTCTTACTCCAAATATGAATTGGTCAAATAATGTCCTTGAAAAAAAATAGCTTTGGTTAATTTCCTTGTTATTTAAAAATTAGTTATTCATCTATTATTCTTTCTTTGTTCAGTATGTGGCCACATTTTCACATCCAGGGATCTAAAATGAAAGTTCATTAATTAATATATAGTCATCCAAATAAAAGTGGCTAAAATTGTCAGACTGGATGGGAGGCTAGGTGCTATGCATATTATAGTTATTTAAGATTGTTAGTAAGTGAATGGGAAGTAAAGGTATTTAGCACCTGTCCAAAATGTACCAATCTCCCCTGCCCATACAATAGTGCTAGGAATTGTGTTGAATAGGTCAACACATTTTAAAATAGGATTGAATAAAGAATACTTTCTTGTAAAATAATTTAAGACATTATCTACTATCACAGCCTAGTTTAATTGAGCAAGATTCACCAGAAAGTACTTTCAAGTGGTCTGATTTTTCAGTGGCTGGATTTGATTAGCTGAGAACTCCACTGATAAGAGAAGCTCTAAAATTATTCCTATGTCACTACTCAGCCTTGTATGATCATGACTGGTGAAATGGTATGTTCTGATGAATTTCAACTAGAAGATAGTCCTTTGGACAGCAGTTGGAGTATCCCCTCTAACATATGTTGGGAGAAGGGCTGGAATTATGCAGAGCCTAGCAAGGTATTTCCCATTGCGAGAAAGAAGACAGAATTTGACTCACAGTAAACAATTTTTTAACAAGATTGGAGTTTGTATTTTAAAATTGCTCTCTCAGACATCTCTGATTACTTACTTTGTTGCTGCTGCCATCAGTGAAGATTTCTGGACAATGGACCAGATTCTGTGCTCTACTGGGCATAGACAAAGTATGCAGTTATTGCTGATTCTTGTCTGCTGGTCAGGTTAGTGAGGGCTGTTCTAAAGCCATGTTAGTGGGTTATGGCCCCCTAAGGAACATTTGCTAGAGGAAACACAGAATCCATCATGTTCTTAACACTCAGAACTCCTGCTTCCCATACCAACACACCTCCTGTCTGGGAGGGAGGTAAGGTGTACACATTGAGTTTATGCCTGCTGAGGGCGTCTCCACACCAAAGAAGGTGGAAGAGAAGCTCAAACACAATAGGGAAAGCCAAGAATCTGTCTGAAATGCTGACAAAATTGGAATTGTTGCATGCTGTAGAGGTGGAAACAATCATTCTTTCTGGCAGTTTGAAATGTATTTATTTCTACAACTAATTTTACCAATAGCCTATTAATTGTAAACATTTAAATATTCCATTTAGGATAATTAGAAAATGTCGTTTAATAAAACCCTGCATTGATAAGATGACAACTGACCCTATATTGCTAGTGCAATTGCCTTCAAATATTTTATTACTGATGTCTGTGCAGTTCATCATTTCTGCTTGGACAAATTTTCAAGCTTTTACCCTGAATATCTATCAGGAAATCTTCTGGGTTCTGTTGTACTAAAAAACCAATAATATTCCTGGTGAAATCTCCAATAAGAGATGGGGCCATGCCATTTTCTGTTACATTATATTACATGAACATTTAATTTCTCATCTAGTTGAAGGTTAATTGCCTAATGCCTCGGTCAATAAAGATAAAATAGATTTAATGGCTCTTGGCCTGAAAGGGTTCAGCATGACACCTTGACTTCCCTAGCTACAGATCCTGGTCTAAATTTATTCTTGGTTTCACACTACTGAATCAAAGAATAGGAATAAATCCCCCTGTCCCCACTCCAGACATGTCTGATTTGCTAGTCAGCTTTGCTCTCCTGCAGTAAAGGTAACTCTGAGACATCTGTTGATTGCCCCACTTCCCTTATCAATGTAAAACCTCATAATTCCTCCCAAAGAGTTGCCATATAGTATGCCATTTGAGTGAAGGAAAATGTCATGTGGGTATCTCCTGAGCCTCCAAGTACTCACGATGTTCCACACTGGGATGAGTCTGTCACAGCAGATTTTACAAAAATGAACATAAGGGCCTCTATTTACTGGTAATAATTGAAATGTTGCCCCTAACCTGAGCCTCCGTTCTCACACTCAACACGTTAATATGAGCATATGGGGGCTTTTCTCTTGAGCTGGATGACCCATCAAAGTGTATATGCTACAGCTGAAGCTAGCATGCATCATCAGTGGCTCATGCAATCACTGTAGAAAGCTGAGAGTTATTTGGTAGTCTAGCTATTCTCATTTTGGCTAAGCTATTTCAAGTGTAGATAACTTAAATCTGCACTATAGACACAGCCTTAGTCAGCTTGGGAAAAAGCTGTCATCGATGCCTGCACCAAGGGACTTAAAAAATACATCCACTGAGCATTTTTTGCCTTGGTAACACGACAGACTGCAAATGCAAAGTGTTTAATTTCCCAAGGGGAGGATTCCATTCCTCCTACCCCCCAGTGAATTCATTTCAGAGTACATCAGCACTGTACTGTTCTGTCATGATGTATAATGATTTTTACTGAAATGGGAAAACAAATAGATGCTCTAATCCCTTTCTTCTGTATTTTTGTTTTGAGAGACAAGCTGTATTTTTATCTCCCATCATTATGGAACCAACTTTAAGACATAAAGATATGTTTCAGGTGGAAGGAAAGTTATCTTTGAAAAATATGTCAAAGACTAAGGAAATGCATTATTGACTAGCCAATCTATTTCACACTAAGGACTTGTCTTCGCTGCAGCGAAGAGAGAGATAGATGCTGCAACGGTCGATCTTCCAGCATTTGATTTAGCAGGTCTAGTAAAGTCACAAGAAATAAGGAAAGTCAATGGGAGTGTTTCTTCCCACTGTGGGGATGGTGCTGAAACTCATCTTAAGGTACATCAACTCCAGCTATCTTATTTGTGTAGCTGTATACTTTAAGCCAAAATTCCAGCTTTAGGATAAATGTACCCTGAGAATGGAGAGCTTTGCAAATCTAGGAGAAAGTTTGGGATGTGCTATTATGTAGAAAAGAAAAATATAAACTATAGCAATTTAGTTTTTCCTTTGAATATGGAGAGCAAACTGCCTTTATTTTTTTGTGGATAAAAAATCTTTCCCTAAATATTTTAGATTGTTTGTTTGAAAAATGAAAAGGAGAAAATGTTAGTGTATGGAAGGGAGTGGGGGGTGTTGATTGTTTGTTCTTAAACTAGAGAGCAAACATGAACAACCACAGCAGTGTCCCTCTATTTGTTTGGGAACCCTTTTACAAAGCATTTAGAATGAGACTGTTGCTGACAAATGTAAACTTGGCTTTTTGTTCTTTTAGTGTAGATTTTGCAATATATTTGAGGGATACCAGACTTTAGTTGGTTTTAGGGACTTAAAGACAAAATGTTACTGCTTATGGAAGCTTTTTACAATATTTATAGAGAGCAATTTGTCTTCCAATTAATAGCATCTTAGAAAGGATATTTAATTGGTGCACAGATATTAACAGGCAAAGCATCATTAAGACAGAGACTAGTGATTTTGAAAATATTTTTATGACAACCTGCTTTCCAGGTTCTAAATGGGAGTGCTACAGGTTATGTGGAGTAGAAAGTATTCTAACTGCCTAAATTATGACTCTTAAAATTTGATATCTACATTGTTTTATTTATAGAGATGAGGTTGAAGTGGTTTTACTTAAATAAATGCTTCGTGTCAGTCAAATTCCATGTATTTAAAACAAGGAAAACAGCTACAGCATTAGAGACATGGGATGGGTTTTAGGATTCACGCTGTCAGTAATGTTTAAACAACTGACAGACTTATCAGCTCCCAGTTTGGATAATTACTGGGGAACTGTTGTCATGATTTGTTTTAAATACCTAGTTTATTTCAGGTGCCAATTGAGTTTTGAGTGTAAGCCCAAGTGCTGAAGGAAGCCTCTCTCCAACACTACCACGCTTATTTGATTGCCATTTACACCTGGTGGGTTTGACCAATATATTTCTTCACTAAATATTGAGATTATTCCTGATGATTGGCAAATATATTTACAGAGATTTTCAAGACTCTGAAGTTCCCAGGCATATTCAAAGAAAATGTAATTATGATAATGAACAGTTAAATAACTACCTAGGAAAACATGTATTATTAAAAAGGAGAAGAAAGGTTGTAGAAATATATATGATAATAAAATCAGGAAAAAAGAAGCTATTTACTTCAAGTACAACATGCATTCAAGATTAAAATGTTGTTAGATCCAGACGTGATATAATTTGTCTATTTGTCTCTTTCTACAGAGTTCAATTGTTCATGTCTGATATCTGGATGTATTAGATCCTCCTCTTCTACACCAGAATTCATGGGATGAGCAAAGTGACCTGGAAACTCCTTTCAGACTTTACACTGTATCTTCTGTTCGATTAGGGGTGTGATTTCTGATCAATCTGATGGGAAAAGGGGCTAGATTCTACGGCTGTTTTGGGAAACCAGGCTTCATTCCTCACATCCATATTAGGAACCAGATACTTCTGCTGGCCCTGTGGCTACCTCTTCTCTCACCAGTTGCCACAGATTGTCCCATAACCATACCCCATTTCCTTTTCTCCAAACAAGCAAGTGCAGAAGGCACTTAGAGCAGCATTTACCAAGGTTTGTGGAATAGCTTGTGAGTTACTGCTCATCATCTCTATCCTAGTAAGTCCTCTTCCAAACCATGAATTACTGAGCCTCCGATGTCCCTTGTCCTCAGTGAGGGAGCAGAGGAGGAATGTAGCATAGGTACTGATCTCTTGTCATTGACACTCATTCCTGCTAGTTGGGAGGGGGTGAGATGGGACATGTATTTTCCTTCCTGTCTTTCCAGAGAGCTCATGTGAAAAAGGTATTTTGCTAAAACATCCTCCTGGAGAAGTTCTCTCCTTTAAGATCCTCCAGTGGATTTTAATATGGGAAGGTGTGGTGTCACCCTCTGTCAGGGTACCTCTACACAGCAGCGTTATTTCAGAATAACTGATGCTATTTCAAAATAACCAAGTGCGTGTTTACACAGCAAGATGTTATTTTGAAATAATTTCGAGATGGAGGACTTCTTACTTTGACTCCTGTAATCCTCATTTCCTGAGGAGTAAGGGGAGTCGAAGGAAGATTGTCTACACTGCAGGAAGTCAAAAGAAAAACAATGCCAAAAAGCTGAGTTAAGCTATTTCAACTTCAGCTACACAATTGACATAGCTGAAGTTACATATCTTAATTTGACTTTTGCTCTGCAGTGTAGATGTGTGCCAAGTTCTATTTTATTTTTTACCTGGAGTAAATTACAGTACAATTTGTCTTCTTTTGTCCATTCAGAGTCTATAACTTACAATGAGTTATGTTGCTTTACAGTATAGAAAGAGCCAGAAACTCAGCTGGTGAAAATGGCCATGCCTCTATTGACTTCAATGGGGCTATGTTAATTTACATCAGCTGAGGATATGGCCAACTATATTTTATTCATTAAAATTTAACTGAACTGGCTCCACCTGTATCATCGTGTGAATGGAGGGAGTGGGAGTGGGGTTTACAAACTGATGCTTTCTAAATATCAGCTTACAAAATAATGTAATAAAAAATTCTTCCCCCATAAGCTGGCTCCTTATCATTTTGTAGTGTTAATGTCACTACCTGCTGAACTAGAATTACTTCATTTGAACAGCTTGATACTGACAATTTTACTGTTTGGTAAGTTTACACACACAAAAATAGAACATGAAAGTATTTTGTATTTCTTTAATGTGCAAGCAATCATCTTCATTGCCCAAAGCAACCATTTTGTAATTCTTTACACTAGGGAAAATGTCTGATCATTAGTTTCCTTAGTTAATTCAGAGATACTTAAAATTATTAAAATATAATTAGTAAGTAGGTTAGGAATGCATTCATTAAGATATTCATAATATCTCTTTTGTCACACATTTTATTTTGTAAGTGGGTATCTTTGTTAATTTTTTTCATAATTTACACCCACCACTACCTTAATTCTCTATTAATATTTATTTATTTCTCATCAGTTGTTATTTGGCTAACATTTTACTGATCAAATTAATTTTGTAGCAGAAAATTTCCACTCACTTTGGTCTAAATTTTGAAAATTGATTTTGGGTAGCATAATTTTTGGACTTCAACTAGAATATTTCAAGGAGACTCATTTTCAGAGAGCATCCATTTTAGAAATTTAAGTCACAATATTTAAATAAATATGCATGTACAATTATTAGTTTTAAAGACTTGTTATTAGAAATGATAAAAACATCTGTTAAGATGCTTGTATTTGTTGATTAGATCAGGTACTTGGATTTAAAATGATTGCTGAGCTCTGAGACTAGGGGCACATCTACATTATATGCTTATTTCGAAATAAACAATTTTGGAATTAAAACTCCAAGATCGCTTATTTCGAAATAATGTGTCTACATACAAATGCCCATCAAAATAATGCTGAGCTATTTCGAAATAGCGTGTCCACGCTGACTGGAGCCTGATTTGCATTTAAAGCCTCCGCAGAAGCACTTTGGGCAGGGCATCAGGATAGCAGTCACTTCCTGGAGTCTGAATGAGTGACTGAGGCTATCTGAGGCACGTGCTTAAAGGGAATCCCCCGTACAGTTGTGTATCAGGCTCTTCACTTGCAGACACTATAGCATTCCAGACATGAAGCTGGGCCTGCTGGAAAGCGCCAGCTCTTGGACCTGTTGCCACACCTCCTGGTGCAGTTACTGCAAACTGCCCTCATGGCTCTACAGGAACAGGACCTGCTGCAACCTGTGGGGCACCTCCTCACCTCTCTCCATGTGCTGCTCATGCAGCACAGCCCCTCTTGTCCTCCCCTGCAAACTTTGCACTGCCACTTCTGGTGACAGGACACCAGTTCCGACTGGTGGGACCAGATTGTCATGGAGTGGTGGGATGACCAGCAGTGGCTCCAGAACTTCTGCATGCTGAAGGCCACCTTCCTGGAGCTCTACAAGTGGCTCACTCCTGCCCTCCGATGATGGAACACCCACTTGTGACCTGCCACCCCCCTCCAGAAGCAGGTCACCATCTCACTCTGGAAGCTCGCCACACCGGACAACAACCACTCCATTGGGAGTGATTTTGGCATGGAGAGATAGACTGTCGGGGATGTGGTCTTGCAGGTATAACTCTCTTGTTTTATTGTCCCAGGAGGGTGGTGAGCTGCTGGAAAGGGGCTCCCTAGGGGAATGAAGGGGGTTTGTGGAAGCTCCAAGCCAGGTGTGTGGGAAGGAGGGTTGGGCTCAGGAAACTCCCAAGGGAGTTTGTCTCCTACTGGTAGTTAAAACCATCAACACCATCCTGCTGTGCACGGTCATCATTCTGGGTGACATGGACCCCATCATCACCAGCTTTGCCACCATGGGCTTTCCCAACTGCAGGGGGCCATTGACTCCAACCTCCAACTCCAGTCTCTTCCAGAAGATGCATGCTGGTACTTTTTCCCCTGACCTAATCATAAGGGTTGGGGAGGTGAACATGCTGATGTGCGTGGTGGTGGACACAGCCTACCATCTGCTTCCCTGACTGATGAAGCTCTACATGGGACACTTGACCAAAGCAAGGAACGTTTCAATGCCAGGCTCAGCAGGGACCACATTATTGTGGAGGGTGTCTCTGGCCATCTCAGATGGAGGTTCCGCTGACTCCTCACCAGCCTGGACCTCGGCAAGAGGCATGTCCCCAATGTGGTGGCACCCTGTTGTGTCCTCCATAACCTGTGTGAAAACAAGGGGCAGATGTTCCTGCCAGGGTGGGGGGGAGGGGGTAGAGGCCAAGCAGCTCAGCAGGGACTTAAAGCAACCACACATGGCTGCCATCCAGCAAGTCCACCAGGAGACTGTATGCATCTGGGAGGCCCTGAGGGAGAGTTTCAGATGAGGACACCTGTGAGACTCTCCCCCAGGCCTCCCCACAAGGGGCCTCTGCATTGCCCCTCTGTGCCTTTCCTCCCACATCCCTCCCTTCCCATGCCCTCTCTTCTCTCCTTTCTCCCCCACTCCTCCTCCAACACAGACACAATAAACAAGACTTTTTGTTTTTGAACAACTAACTTCTTAAAATTAGGGTAAATACAACTAGGGAGGGACTGGGGAAAGAATATGGGAGGGGAAGGAGGGAGATGGAAGTGGGAGGAGAATGGAGAAGGAGCTTAGGGAAGGGGCTGAGGGACTGGAAGCTGCCTTGGCTGGTCCCACCAAATCATGTGCAGCACCCTCCGTGGCTGGGAGGAGGTCAGGGGAGAATCTGGAGGGGCAAGGGTGGGAGCAGGGCCAGGAGCTGAAGCTGGGGCAGGAGCGGCAGCAGGAGTGCGGTGGCGGCTGCTGAACTGTTCAATAGCGGCCAACAGGGGTCCAGGGAGGCAGTGAAAACCATGAACATGCTAACATGCTTCGTGCCTGCTGAAACAGACACAGCTCCAGGTCTGCATCCAATCTTCAGTCCTGGTTCTCCAGAGACCTCTGCAGGGCTTGTAGGCAGGCAACATGCTTCACTGCAGGTTTTCCTGGGATCACTGGCACCTGCAGGGAGTTGGTGGATGCGCTTCACTCACATCTGGTTCAGCGGTAAAGAACAAAGAAAAGGGCAGTCATCCCATGAGACAGGGTTATAAAGTCCAGCTCTCATCTCTGAGGTGACACCAAAAGATTTTGTGTAAGATGAAGGTGAAGTGATTCAAGCAAGGCCATCTGTGGCCTAGACAGCGGGCACTTTCCTGCAGGGGCATGGACATTTCAGGGGAGCCTCGCTACCCCCATATCCAGGTGACAAGCAGGTATGGGAAGGTGCCAGCCAGGCCGGGAGTCTTCAGGTAGGAAGGGGGTGATGAGTTGGTGCACCTTCCCTCCATGCCACACACATGCCAGGTCTGGCAGTGGCAGCGTCCCACAGGGAGACAACTTCTATCCCTGGCCACTGGAGGAAGAGGGGGACAGGGTGTTGAGGGAGGTGTGTTTGAGCAGCAGAGGCCTCTTGCAGGAGAGAGTGATACTTGGGTCCCCTCCACTTCTCCTCCTGACAGGCTCCCCTGGCAGGGGCTCAGTGTCCTCTGCCTCACCGCACTTGACCAGGGGTGGATGATGCCCCAAGAGTGCTGTCATGCCCGTGTACCATGTGCAGCACTGCTGTGTGTGTGTTCATGCCCACATCCTCCTCAGTGGTGACTTGTGGTGGGAAGGCATCTCACTATGGGGTCGGGAGTGAGACAGGCCTCTCCAGAAACCCTGTGAGCAGGAGTGCAAGGTTTCTATGTGACAGCCTCCTGGATCTTAGCGCTCTGGACCAGCACACCATGTGCACTAACGTGCACAGGCTGCTGCCTGATGCCCAGGCCGAGTGAGGACCGTGCAGCCCCTTGCCACCTACCACCTCCCTCCAAGTGTTTCTAGGGAAAGTAATGGGCCTTCCCCAGCCTCGTCTGATCCTTGGGTGACATCCTGGGAGAGGGGTACCCCCTCCAGGGACAGGTTGACCTCCTAGCTGGTGGGCATGGTGTTGATGCTGGCCTTCTCTTCCTCCTCCTCATCTTTCTTGTCATCCTCCTCCACAGCCCCACCCTTGTGGAGGCTGACAACGGACTTGTCTAGGCTGGAGTTGATGACGAGGGGAGGGGAGGTAACTGGCTCCCCACCCAGGATGCCATCCAGCTGGGTGTAGAAGTGACAGCTCTAGGTTGCCACTCCCGATCGGGAGCTTCTTTCCCTGGCCTTGGTGTAGGACTGGCAGAGCTCCTTAATCTTCATTCTAACCTGATGCCCTCTCTGGACCAGGCTGTCAGCCATTCAGCTTTAGACATTGGCATTTTGTCGTCTGGTGTGGAGATCCTGGAAGTTGGACTGATCCCCCCAGACTTCGATCAGATCCAGGATCTTCCCTTCAGGGCTTGAAGGAGCCCTCCTTTCAGCCCTGGCCAAAGGCTTCTGAGATGGTTGCCAGCTCTCTTGCAGCTGTGGGGGGCTCAGGTGGAGTGCAGAGCTCTGCCAGGGAAAGCAGTGATGGCTGCTTGTGCCACAAGTCCTTTCCCCTATGGCTGCAGCTTTAATGGCTGCAGGGGAAGGGGAATGATAGGCCAGCAGAGCACCTATGGGAAAGCCTGGAGGCCACCACAACTGCACTGTCTACATACACCCTATTTCGAAATAGCCCTTATTCCTCATGAAATGAGGGCTACAGAATTTGGAATAAGAAGCCTGTTATTTTGAAATTTATTTTGATAAAAATGGGCTTGCTATGTTGATGCTCACTTTGTTATTTCAGAATAAGATTAGTTATTTTGAAATAACATTGCTGTTATTTTGAAATAATGCTGCTGCTGTGTAGACATGTCTATGAGAGCTAGTTGAGATCAAGGGAAATGGAAAGAATAAGGAGCATTCCTTTCTTTCTAATACATACTTTCACATTTTTTCTGAGCATAGAAGGCCTTTGTCAAGAAAGCTTCATAAGAATAGGAGAGCTTTTATAAATTGGTTTCTAATATATAACTCTCTATTCCTTAATATACAGTACTTTGGCGCTTGTTTAAAGAATTGGAGCTGACAAATGCATTTATTGGTCTTATCCATTTCCCAGTGGACTGGTACCCATTTCACAGTAAATGCCATCTTTTCTGTCTCCCCTAAAAAAGAGCCCAAAGATTCAATGGGCATTCAGGCAGACTTGGCTATCATAATACATCATCCTTAACAATAGAAATATTGGAAGAGATATTCAATTTGCTTTAGGGTATAGGTAATCTCTAACTACTAGGGACCCAAATGAGAACTAATGTCACAGACTGATTATCCCATATTTGCCTACTGTGGGTTTTTGTACTTTCCTCTAAAGCAATCTTGTACTGACAGGATGCTAGACTATGGATCTGATCCAGTACAGCAATTCCACTGTTCCTTCCCATTTATCTCCTAGAGATGATCCCTCCATGTTGGCATTGAAACTTATCAGTAATTCAGCATTTATGCATTGCTGCTGTCTGTACTCTACATTTTCTGCTATTTATAACAGTATAGTAAAGGTTGAGAGTCACATGGGATGGGATCCAGGAAGTGATGTAAGCATTGCAACACAAAGCATGACAGTGCCTAATGTTTAGGCACTTAGAAAATCCTAGGAACAACAATCCATCCACAAACCTGATCTAGGTGGCTGCATTCCCCCACACAAAGAATGGGGAGAGATAGGTAAGTAAGAATAAAAGCGAGCCACAAAACACAGCATACACGGAGTATCCTAAAGCAGCTAGTGGAAGATAATTACCAGAGGCATGCATGCTAAGTTCTGACTCTTACAGAGGTAGGTGCCTACATTCAAGCTTAGCCTATCATTGTTTAGCAATCCACAAACAGGAAGCAGTTTCCTGGAGTCAGGTAGTTTAGGTGGAAAGGTGTTAGGTGACTGTCTCTTTTCACATAAAACGGCTAGAAGAGGTGGAGGTGCTGGCCATCTTTTAACTTTTAGCCTTCTGGTTAGTGCACTGGCCTGGGTTATGGGAGAGCCAGGTTTGATTGCCCCCTCTCCACCAGCAGCAGAGCAACATCTGTTCACATGCCCCCTCAACTACTGAGTTATAGGACTGTGCTGTGTAGGGCTCCTCAAGCTCTCCTATTGGAGCTATGAAAGAGTTGGGAGCTGGGGGTTGGAACCAAATTCCCCGACTATTAGGTGAGGACTCTAACCGCTGGATTACAGAGATTCTTTAGGTTACCCACTCACTATAATAGTCATTTGGGTTGCTGGAGGGGCAGGAGGACAGTTCAATAGAGCCGATTATTTAACTGGAGCTGCACAATGGCTGCGTCTATACCTTTTAAAGAGATAACCAGATTGAAGGCTATCATCTTAACCCTAAGTGCTGTAGGTGGCCTTTGGTGAACGGATCCTTTAAGTGCAGCAGAGGGTGTAGCAGGTCTTGTTGAACTCTGGAGGAAAGCTGTCAAGACCAGAGGATTTATCAATGAGCCTAGATGTAATCGTAGTTATTATGTGCACAGTGGAGATAACTTTATCTATGGTGTGTTTTGCTGTGTTTCTGAAAGTTGTGGGAAATTGGGTCCTCGAAGAAGGTGTTTATATATTATTAGCATCCGTGGAGTATGTTTTTGTCAAATATTATAAATTAAACTATTGATTTGAGTTTAGTAATAAGGGAGGTAGATTGTGTAGAGGAGAGGGCTATAATTATGGCTTCTTTTTTTCTTTTTTTATATGGCATTTGCTATACTAGAATTTTCCCTGCTTTTTCTTCTACCTCTCAGCATAGTATTTCTGACTGGTTATGGAAATGACAGTCTGTTCTTAAGAACAGCAAGTTGTTGGAGACTTTTGAATATTCTCTTAAATGTAAACAGGATTTGAAGGAACGTTTCTATTGCAGCTACTGGAATGGGAGAGAAACCCTGGGGCAATGTCTACACTGCTCCCATTTTGCACAAGATATATGCAAATGAGGCTGAGCGTGGCATATCTTTGTGCAAGAGGCTTTTGCGCAAAACCCCCCTCTTGAACAAGAGCCGTTCTTCCGCATTTTTTCAGGAAAAACATCTCTTGCACAAAAGCCTCTTGCACAAAAACAGAGCCTCATTAATTATGCAAATGAGGCTCGGTGATATTCCACTCAGCCTCATTTGCATATTTCTTGTGCAAAACGGGCACAGTGTAGACATAGCCTGGGTGTGCCTATGTAAATACAGTTTGTTCCTTCTTTGCTTAGATTTGTTAAATATTCAGCAGAGGGAGTGGTATTTTGCTCATTGTAATCAACTTTATTTGTGATACAACATCAACTATGTATTAAGTGCCTGGGTAACTAAAATATGGTAACCAATGTTTGTAATATTGTGGGAACACAGAAAAGTAGGACTGTGCTAAATTGTTCCAAAAGAGAAAGGTCACAGTCATCAGAAAGAGCATGGCTAAGCAGAGGCTTGACTTTCAGAGCCTGGGGGGAAGGGGACAAGAGTGCTATTTCAGTTGGGGGGGGGGGGCAGCAGCCATGTGCTCCAGGACACAGCTAGCTTTTCATCCCATTCCCTGGATGCTAAGGGAGAGAGGGGAACGCACAGAATGCAAGCACTTTCCCCTCACTCCCTTAGCATCCAGGGATGAAAAGCTAGCCACATCCCAGAGTGAACGGTTGCTGTCCCCCTACATCCCCGAAATGGTGCCCTTGGAAGGGGATAAGAGAAGATTATTCTGATCAGGAAGCTGCACAGCATCTCTTGCCTGGACTGGTTTGACCCATTTCCCCTTGCTCCCACTGTTCAAAGATCAGAGGTAAATAGGCATCATCAAGAGCTTTTCTTATGTTAATTGTGTTGGAGTTTTGTTTCTTCTATCCTGCTTCCAAAGAATTGAAATCACTGGGAGCTTAAAGCATTTGAAACTGATGAGCAGAAGTCACAGCCAAAAAGTGGATGGCAATAGAGAGATGTGGTGAGAGGCCAGCAGAGCAGCAGCAGAGAGGCATAGTGAGCAGAGGTGAGAAAAATAGCCAGCAGGGACGCAGCGGAGAGCAGCGAGCAGGTTGATAGTGAGTGACCAGTGGATTGAGTAAGAGGACTCTTTACCTGCCCTCTCCCACTTAGGACGCACCTCTGAATTCTGGGTCTGCTCTGACCAAAGGCAGTAACTGAGTGGGGTGCAGAGAAGGGCTGGTCATGTGAAGGAGACATTTTGATGGCTGGACTTTAGAAGGTAAGAAAAAAGGACATTGCTCAACTTACTTGGCACGGAACCTTTACTCATATTTTTTGTTTATGAACTCTATTTTGTGATGTTTTCTCAAATTAATGCCAAATTACTTCCCTCCCTTTTATTAAAAGGTTTGTTTTGGTTTTTTTATGTTCGGGCCCTGTGCTTGTGAGTGGGGAAGCATTGCCTCTCAGAGGCACCAAGGGGTGGTGTGTGAATTTCCCAGGTTACTGGGTGGGGGCTCGAGCCAGTTCTGTATTGGATAGATGGTGAGGAATCCCTAGATATTGAACCTAACCCCAACTGCTGCTGGCTCCAAGACCTACAAGGGCTATATAAAGATTTGGCTAATGAAATAGAGTTCGGATAACAATATTGTCTCAGATTGCAGGGCTTTCTTTATTGTTATGTTGCTTGTGAGAGTAGCTTTGGGTGTTTCCCATGTAGTCTCTGAACTTAATTTCCTTGGTAAGTGTTAATTTTCCAAACAACTCGATTGAGACAATATAAATCTTTGGCAATAGTCACTCATCCAGTTGAACTGTCTGTCTTCCAATATTTACATAATCACTGAAATGTCTTATTAATCGGAGTCAATTTTATTGCATTATCTTTTACATCCCTTAAAAATTAAATGAAACTATTCTTATTTTTCTGCCAGCCTCATTTGATCAGCCAGCCTCATTATCTATGTGAGTGTTGATTGAGGTTATTAGAGAGAGGTAAGCTAAGAAGACCTCTCAATAAGCTTGAAAGATTATCCCTTTCACTAACAGAAGTTGGACCAGTAAAAGCTATTCCCTCAACCACCTTGTCACCCCTATTACCTGTCTCATAAAATGCTGTTTTAAAATGAAACAAGGCACTTTAGGCTTATAATAAAAATATTGTATTTGAATCCAATTTAGTCTTAATTAAAGCTTGCTGGATAGGTGGCAACAAAAGCAGACTGTGCTATACTGTAACCAGAGCACAAGGCTCTAATTGTGTTGTAAAACTCAGCAGTGGTCTCATTATCCATCTTTTTCATGCTGCACAAAGAAACATAAATCCTCATGAGGGTGCCTAGCATGTTCCCAGTTTTTTATATATATCTTCTCTCATCATCTTAAAATGGAGCTCTGTTCATTTACACTAACATATGTGTCTAAGAATTGGGAGGATTATCTCATGGTCCTAATTTTTGGGTAAGGATACAGTGGGACAAATTCTGACTTGCCAAATAGGGGAGGGAAAAGACATACAGGGCTTTTGCAATCACCTGTATTGGCCTGAGGCATTTTGCTTCAGTGTGGCAAATGCAGACAATCCCCTCAGGGGCACTGGTTGGAGGAATATGTTTCAACTGCTATATCTCTCCCTTAGAAAGTCTGTATTTCACTGTTAGGTCTGTTCCTCACTCTGGCATTCAAAGTGCAGAAGGTGGGGGCCCACAAAAGATCTTAAATACCTTGCCTCTATAGTCTCTTCTTACAAAAAAAATTCTCTAGAGTTACAGATGCACTGACTCTGGGGCTAGGTTTACACTACAGAGTTTTTGCACAAAACCAGCCATTTTTGCGCAAAGGTTTATGGAGCGTCCACACCTCAAGCACGTTTTCGCTCAAGTAAAATGAAAGGACATAGGGTTTTTTCCGGTGTAAGTATTCTTCATCCTATGAGGAATAACTCCTTTTCATGAAAGAGTTTTTTTGCAAAAAGGTGTGTGTGGATGGGCAAGAGGGGGTTTTTGTGCAAAGAGAGGGAAGAGGAAAAAGCACAGGTGCCCTGGTGGCCATTCTGTCCATAGCAATCACTGCTTACTTGCGAGAGAGTATCCAGGCAGTCTGGATGCTCTCTTGTGCAAGAACTTTTTGTGGAAGATCTCTTCCGCAAAAAGCTTCTTGCGCAAGAAGCCTGCAGTCTAGACATAGCCTGGAACATAAGCTGCCACCATAAAGAGATTTATAAGAACCCTGAAAAACCAGTAAGGAACACTTGAATTCCTTCCCCAGAAGTACCCCCACGCTCTTCTGCTACAAGAGAGCTTGAAAAAAGAAACAAAAGAAAACACAGAAAACAAATTGTGTCTTTGATAGCTGACCTCGCCAACTATGTACAGACCAGTTGCCTTCCAGGACACAAGAATCAAGTCATTGCCTTAAAAAAATTATTTTATTAACAAAAATATAAAAAAGGCATCTTTAATAAAGCATACTTGGTTGCTAAGTGTTACAGAGCAACTGAGAAAAACAAATTAAAACGTAGTATCTCTGGGTACAGCTTAAATATAGTGAATGGCAGGGGGGAGAGCACATGGATTTTACACAGAGATATTTAACCAAACAACCACAACAAAGAAAAATACCCTGATTTCAACTAAACATACATTCCTCTCTGTACTCATGATCTGTGCTGGTCCGTACTTCAAGGCCCAGTTTACTCCCATGCTCAGTATTTCTTGTAAGCATGGTAATTCTGATTGTTGCATGTTGCTCCCTTCATCCCTTTACTTATAACACACACAAAGGAAAAAGGTTAGGTATCTATATACAATTCAAATTTTAACAGTTTTTCCCATTGGCTTTCCTAGCTTTCTGCCAACACCGCCACTAGCTACGTGACTTTAATCCTTTAGTTACTGGTGGCTGGCCAGCATTCCTCCTATCCATTACAATCACCCTGCCCATCAGTGAGAATACTCTCCTCACTTTTTGGGGTCTTGAGGACAGCTGGGAGCCCTAATCTGACTTGTCCCAGTGGCAAGAGGCAGAACCCACTAAAATGTCTGGAGATTCCTACTGGCTTACATGAACTCCGAATCAGGACAAGAGAATGCTAGTGTCAGCAATCTACCTGAGTCCCACATCGGTTGACAAGAGGAGAGAGAAGGCTCACAGAGGACAACTAGATTTTTAGGGCTTAATAGTAAACCTCTTTGTGTATAACCTAATTGTCCAAAACCAGCATTATATTATGCTATATACTGCCATTAGTAAGGAGTAATTATTTTAAGCATAGGTACAGCATGAGCTCTGAGGCAGAAATCAGTCTGTTTTATTCATTCAGACATGCTATCTGTCAGTTGTCTCAGAAACCATGTTCTAGAATAAGAACTCTGTGCTGCTCAAAAGCTTGTCTCTTTCACCAACACAAATAGATCAAATAAAAAAATACATACCTCACCTATCTTGTCTCAGTAATATCCCGGGACCACACTGCAAATATAGTTCTTTTTTAAAGAGTTTTATTGCATCTTGACTTTAATAGGTCCTATTATGTCACCATTTGGGCTCTGCCTGTAGCAGAGTCGAGGTTTTAATCAAATCCTTTTCCCAGTACAAATCTGACAAGCTCAGTATTAAGAGTTTGAGACTGTGAGTGAACAGCTTCAAATGGCCACCAATGGCATGTGCTGGCTGAAAAATTCATTTTGTCTAAAACTGGTAAGACTGATTCTTCTTAAAGATTGTCTTCTATTGCTGTAGCTCCCTTTTGTAGCTTAAGAGAAAATTCATATTAATACTTTCCAACCTTGCTGTGGTTCTGTATTATTTGGGTTGTAGTGAAGCAAGCTGAGGTAAGAATTATCACTTTTCTCTTCCTGGGACTTTAATGAAAGAAAACGTGAATCCCAGAGGGCTGAGTCCAAAACCAACAATTTTAAACACAGCTTGAAAATAAAACAAATAGTTATTTTGTTCTCTGCAGTCCTAAGGTCCTATTTCACTGGTTCATTGCTGTAACGAGCCATCCATCCCATACTCCTTTTCTCTTTTCCATATATTGTCAGAAGGCTTCTATAGTACACTCAAAAAAGTTATATAAGCAATTCCCCAGACATAGACCTCCATTTCACCACTTTCCATTACTTGCACTATTCAAAGAGTTTAAAATGCTTCTAAAAAGCTTGGCACAAGTAAATGAAAATTGTGGATGATGTACCCAGTTTCTTGCCGTTTGAAATAACCACTTTCTAGCGATAGACATTTTTTGTTTACATGGTTTTCACAGTATATTTCTCAATTTTTTTCTTAAAAAACTAACTTTCTTCATCATCAGACTCTTCCCATTTTGAATCTGGAATCTCCTGATCACACAAGTAAGATTCACCCTATAGGAATATGCTACAGCCTAGCAAAATTTCTTTACTGTCCTCTAGACCAGTGTTTTTGAAAGTGTCCTGTGAAATCACTTTCAGAAACACACTAACTGGCTGCCCCAGTTTGTTTATTGACTGGCGCCACGGCCACGGAGCCTCACAGCTCCCATTGGCTGCAAAGGATGAAATGGAGCCAATGGGAGCTGCGATGCTCCGTGGCCGTGGCGCCAGTAAATAAACAAATTGGGGCGGCCAATTAATGTGTTTCTGAAAGTGATTTCATGGAACACTTTCAGAAACATGGCTCTAGACAATGCACACAGTTTTGACTTAGTGTTAAATGAATAAACATAAGTGATTAAATATATTTCTCTACTTGAATCTTAGTTGTAGTGTTTCTTTCTAATTAATACATTTCTCACTACTCTGATCATTAACCTTGCCATTAGTTGATATTTCAGAAAATCAGGCTTTTATGGCAATGAGATTTCTTGGTAATGATATGGCACATTTGTGTTGCTGGGGTGGAAGAGTAAATCTTTGTTGTGTCTGCAAACAATAAGGTTAAAAAAAAACCTTTGACTATCACATTAGAGTTTTGTTTGTTTCAAGAAAAAATATATCATGATACACAGACAACAGTCCAGAGTCAAGGTTATGTGTGGTATTTTAACTCTGGCATTTCCTGAATTTTGAATGCTCACCTGTGCAGTCATAATGTGATATATATCTGAGGAAATTAAAATCTAAATAGCAAAATCTCATCTTCCCCAGATGTAATGATTAATTATTTGATGTATTAATAAATTAGTGGAGGTGTAAGGAAAAAATGAGGATCTATTTGGAAGACTTTTCCCCCTCCCTACTTGACTAAAGTAAAAACACAAAGATAAATAAATAACTCTTCTTTAAAAGGATAGAAGCCCCTTCAATGAATTCAGGCCCAGTTCCTAGTTTGGTTCAACAAAGAGGGTGGGGCTGAACCATGGGAGTTATACATGAAAGGCAACCTCAATCTAGTGGGATGGTCTAGAACCTAGTGTCCAGAAAGAGCAAGTATGAGTACATTAGCTCAGAAAAAGGGCAGAGCTGGGTTGCTTGCTTCAGGGAGAGATTTCCTCAAACTTTGGCCATGGTTCTCTGGCTTGGAAGAGATAACTGAAGTTTCAGACCAGATGCCAATGGGAGGGAGATGCCTGCTGGCTCTCTGAGCCAGAGTACTGAAGCAGAAAGGCTGGAGAGGGTTGAAGACTAGGGTTCAATGCATGGATGAGCTTGCTGATGTTTGTGAGTAAGAGCTAAAACCAGAGTTGAGAATAAAACAGTAAAAAAATGCTGCAGCTAGCGGGGATGTGGTGAGGCATAATGAGAGTTGCTGAAATTCTATCTGCATGTAAAGTGATGAGAGATGCCAGAGCTGTACTGTGTATGTTGAGGATTTGAAACTGCATATGAATTTAAAAATAATAAATTTCATGATTTCAGCTATTTAAATTTGCAATATAGTAATTTTCAGTGTCCTGACCCAAAAAGGAGTTGGGGGGGGGTTATTTTAGAGGGTGTTGTGGTACAGCCACTCTTATTTCTGTGCTGCTAACAGCACTGCATTCAGAACTGTGAATCTAGAGAGGCATGGCTTCTGGCCAGGAGCCCAGCTCTGTGGGCAGAGCTGCCACTAACAGCAAAAGTATTGGTATGGTATTGCCACCTTTATATCTGCACTGCTGCCTGCAGAAATGGGCCCTCAGTCAGCAGTCACTGTTCGTCAGCTGCCCAACTCTGAAGGAAGTGCCAAAGAAAGGGTGTCAATAGCATGACCCCTCTCCCTTTAAAATAATCCTCCTTAAAACCAACTTTACTTTTAAACTACAATTAAACTTCAGCAGCAGCTCATTCTTTTTATTAATCACACCTCCTGTGGTTGGTTTGGAAAAGTGATGCAGGCTCATTAGTTTAGAACATTTAGTTAGAACATCAGAAATATATTTTTAAACCCTAGAACACTGGGGGTACAGCTACACAGCAGTGTTATTTACTGACGTTTTTCCGAAATAATATACTCTGTGTCTACACTACAGGCAGTTATTTCAACATAATGTCGAAATAAAGTCAAGCTGGAGGACTTCTTACTGTGACTCCTATAACCTTCATTTTACAAGGAGTAAGGAAATTGGATGAAGAGTGCTTTTCCTTGGACCTCCTGCTGTGTAGACAGCACCAAAAGCCTAAATAAGCTATTTTGACTTAAGCTATGCAATTGACATAGTTGAAGTTGCATAGCTTATTTCGGCTTTAGCCCTCCTGTGTAACATGCCCTGATATTATTTAGGCAAGCTCCCAAATGCTGGTCTCCCACATGAAATCTGCATAGTATAGGATAAAAAGCAGATATGGCTAGATTTCATGGAGGGGAGAGATCATTTTTCAAGGTGCATGGCACATTTTTCATGGCCATGAATTTTGCAGAGACGTACCCATCAGAAAAGACAATGGATCCTTGAAGAACTTAAGCTTTCTGTGAACTTTCCAGATGGCCTGTAAGGCTACGTCTACACCGCAGCCTTTTGTTGGCAGAAACTATGCAAATGAAGCGCTTATTAGCATTTGTAGGGCTCTCATTTGCATATCTTTGCCAATGCTTTTTGCGGAAGAGGTTTTTGTGCAAAAAAAAGCAGCGTAGATGGGGCCGTTTTGTGCAAAAAACCCTTTTGTGCAAGATCCCTTATGCCTCAAAAAAGGAGGTACACAGGATCTTGCACAAAAGGGTTTTTTTTGTTCAAAACAGCCCCATCTACACTGCTTGTTTTTGCGCAAAAACCTCTTCCGCAAAAAGCATCGGCAGAGATATGCAAATGACAGCCTGACAAATGCTAATGAGCACTTCATTTGCATTGTCTCTGTCAACAAAAGGCTGCAGTGTAAACATAGCCTAAGTGATGGCTGCTATGATTCAACAAGTTATCAACGGCATATGACCAGGCCACATGACTCTGGCCTGCAAATTTTCTGCAAATTGGTCTGGGAACCAAGTTTTGAAACAAAGGGTTCCCACCATATGCTAAAGCTATATAAGACAGGGAGTGACATCATCTGTTGTTCTTCATCCCACCACATATGAGGACTCCTGGAAACACCTGAGGAATGATGACCAAACTGAGGGCAAGTGCTGGATCCAGGCTGACAGGATATCTAGCCTATGTAAAACCTGGGGATTCCAATCTGTAAAGTAAATACAGTTTGTGCCTTGAAACTCTGCCAGCCAGCTTGTATCATTAGTTAGGGTAAGAGATTGTTCATTCAAATCCTATCCTTCTAGTATGTTAAGCTTAGCTTGTGTTTTCATCTATTTACTAGATAATCTGCTGTGATCTATTTGCTATCACTTATAATCACTTAAATATGTTTTTCAAAGTTAATAAACCTATTTTATGTTTTAATCGAAACCGGTAAGTTTGGAGTGCTTGTGAATCATAGCTTAGGGACAGGGGCTATTGCATTTCTTCTCCCCACCGAGGGGAAGGCAAACTGGATAATAAATTCATACTGGTTAAGGTTTTGACCGGGGCAAGACCGTATAGCTTTGGGGTTCTAGGCTGGGAAGCTGGTGGTTATTTTGGCTGTATCCTCTGTACTGTTAATTCATTCAGTGACAGGTCAGAGAGCCTGCATGTAACTACAGCTTGGTGTGTCCCTAGCTGTGTGAATGCTGGTGGAAGTGTAAAACCAGGAGCATGTTTGCAGCTTATCACAGCAGTACACAGTAAGAGGGAGCCCAGGCTGTTGAATCAGACTCAGCAGTACCCAAGTCCCAGGTGGTATCCTGAGGGAAATCCATCACAAAGGCATTTTAAAATTCTGAGCAAAAGTGATTTATTTCTGGAACAAACCTTGAATTTAACAAGCCTCAATATAGCGTCTTTATTGTAGTTTTAATTAAGCATGACACTCACACAGAGTACACAACATTCTCAGCATTAATTTGGTTCCTTTGCTGAATAATACCAATGTTCTAGGGTTTAAAAATATATCTTTGATATTCCAACTAACTATTCTAAACTAATGAACCTGCATCACTTTTCCAAACCAACCACAGATAGTGTGATTAATAAAAAGAATGAGCTTCTGCTCAAGCATTCTCCCAACTGTCGTTATAAACACAATAGGGGTATATCTTCACTGCAATTAGACACCTGTAGCTGGCCCATGCTAGCTGACTTGGAGTCACACGGCTTGGAATAAAGATCTGTTTAATTGCAGTGTAGATGCAAGGCTTGGGCTACGGCCCAGGCTCTGGGACAATCTCACCTCAGAGTGTCTTATAGCCCAGGCTACACACCGAGTCTAAAAGGCTGCGCTACAATCAAACATCCCATAGTCCAAGTCCAACATCCCTGAGTCAGCTGGCAAAAGACAGCTGCAGATGTCTAATTGCAGTGTAGACATACTCTGGGATACTGCAACAGAAATATTTGTTTGTGAGACTTCTTCAAAATATCTTTGTACAAAAGGCAGTTGAATACAAATTAACGTAAATGGACCAACACAATTGGTCCCCCTCAGGAAGTGGATTCAATTCCTCCAAAGTCTCCATATCCCAGGTATAAGATGGGTGACAGTACCTCCTCGTTCCACACATTCCGTGTGGAATAAGGCATACATTTTCCTACAAGAAATGCCTTCTACTGCCTAAACTGCCTGGCTTCACACAATTGGTTCGTGGATTACTAAACTGAGATAGGCACCTCTCTGCATCCTAGTCTTAGGTGTCTATTTTTGAGAAAGGGACAGGCTTACCATGCCTTGGCATGTGGACCACAGTTTAAGAACCCTATTTCTTTTCACTCATAGGGAGTGTAGGTTCCTAACTTTGTGAATTGTAGTGTGTTCCTGTGATTTTTCTCTAGGTGCCTAAATATAAGGCACTCTGATGCTCAGCATGGCAACAACTAAGACCTTTGGTGGACTTGGTCCTTACTCAAATAGCAGATGTATTTCTTAAGTACAGAAGGCCCCATGTTCATGGGAGGGAGGGTGGATACTCAGTTAGAAAAGCCTGGAATAGCATTATCCTTTTCACTGAATCTCTGGAGGGCCAAGGTTAGAGTAGTGTTCATCTCCCCACTTCTTCTTTCAGATCACCCGGTGCACTCCTCCTCTACATAGGTACACGTCCTGCGTGCCAGAACACTCCCCACACAGTCTGGATTTACTAGAGAACAAAGCCACAGAGCTAGTTGACACCTCTCTCTCTTGCCTTTCCATATAGTAGGTTTGAGATTGGTGTGGAGCTGAGGACATGGTGTGACAAGTCATAGGGAACAATCTAGGAATTTATTTTTGTGTAGTAGTTGCTCACACAAAACACCTACTAAAGTCATTGTATGGCAAAATGGAAGTTCAGTGGTAATTATGCCCAGATTACATTCTTCCACTCATTCTCTGAGAAAATGAAATCTGGAAATGAGCTATGACTGACCTTGTGATCAACTTATGAAGTGACATTTTGAAATGCTTGCAAAATACAGAATTATTTTTACAGCAGCTCTCTGAAATTGAATGATGTAATGTAGTATCATGAAAGGTACATAATTGGCTCAGTTTTAGTACTAATTGCACATCGCATTGCATTGCCAGAGCTGCCAGTGTCTGTGAAGTTTATGAGTTAGTGAAGACAAGGAAAGTGCCAAAGAATGAATTATGTGCTTTCAGTTGGCATAAGTAATCAGATTTGTGTACTTATAGAAGAACAGAGAACTTTCCTCAATCAAAGAGGATTCATTCAAGAGCCAAACCATGTACAACTAGAGTTCATAACTAATTTCACCCTCCTAATCTAACTAGAGGTAAATCTTAAAACTAACTAAACCATATAAGTCATAATTCTGTAATTTACAGTCTGCAAAATTGTCTGAATGAATAATACAAAAAAGTCAACAACCCTGCAATGTATTAAAACTTCATAGTCGTGATACTACCATATTAGTCCGTGTTCTTACATTATATCTTTCTCCTTGGTCATATGTCTTAGTGACTGCACAAAGGAGGTTTTTTTGTTTTTTTATTTTATTCCAAATCTTGATTTTGTAGCCTTTATAATATGGCAAAATGATTGTTCATTAGTGTGGAAGTTTCCATGCTTTCCCTCAGCCTAAAAGCAAGCTCATCATGAAACATTTGATCATATATTATTGTATGATCTGTTTATTCAAGGAAATTCTGCTCATAATTAATCAGGTATAATATCTGTGTATTAATGTTGTGAGTACATTTAATAAATTATACATAATGACTAAAAGTTGGAGAGCAAAGTGAACAAGAGTAAGTAATCAAGTAAGACTACAGAGAAGTTAAATGGATGTGGGATTGTTACTAATATTAATCACACAATGGTAAGACTGTAACACATAGAATACCCATTGACTTCTTGGTAGTCTAGGATTGAGCCTTAAATCTCCTGGGAAGGAAAGAAATTGAAAAAGGAGATTTTCCACGGTCAATTTTGTATATTTCCTTTGAAACAAATCAAAAGCATGGTAATCATTTAACATTCTGGAAGAGATTTTTGTTGCTCTTAACAAAGCTTGTTCAACAGACCAAATCTTTTTATTCTGTACTGGAAGCAGAAACTACAACAGACTATGGACGTGCAGTCTATAACTCCCTAACTGAAGGACAATGCTATTGTGCTTGTGTGCCAAACTGGAAATGACCTTTTGACCACTAAAGTCATCTCCTACATCTTTATATATAGAATTGTATGCAAGAATAGTATGAAATTGTGTTGGTCCCAGTATTGTAGAGAGACAAGGGGGGTGAGGTAGAATCTTTTATGTGAGAGAAGTTGGTCCAATAAAGGATATTATCTCACTTGCCTTATCTCTCTTTATGTAATTTTGTCAGTTACTCAGCACAGCTTTCTGAGGGTCAGAAGACATGCATTATAAGCAACTCTATAATAGAATTGCTTATTCACAACTATAAGGCTTGGTTGAATAGCATGCTTGTTTGGTTGTTTTGAGGTGTTATTTAATATCTCAACATGTTCATGTTTCCAAACACTGAAAAGTATTTTATATGACAATTTCTGATGTCATTACCATATTTGCAAACAAGCACAGTGTGAACTTGTCTAATTTTTGTCTTATAACAAAAGGAATCAGTGGCGCTCTTAAGTGACATGTATAAAAACTCTCTTTCTAGCTGCCTTGATGCTTTCCTCTGTATATTATCTTGCTCCTGGGTGTACACTTAGAAGTAAGATAACAGTACAATCCTGATTACTGAACCTTTTCTACAACACCACATATAATCAGGTAATCATTAGTTAATTAATTGCTAAATGTCATAGTGGCTGTTAATTAGAAAGGCAAGTTGGGATAGTGGAGGAGGGGAGTGGTGGCTCAGATAACTTGGGTATCATCAATGACCAGAGCTTGTTAACTGGTGGCTCATTTCTACATAGTTCTGAGTAATAAGCCTTAGTCAGTAGTAAAGCTGATACAAAACTAAGATGAGCTGCTAAAGTCTTTCATTGTAATCTTCCTATATCAAATGTTACCATGGGAAACCTAACTAGAATTAATTTCTTTCTATATTCAGCTATTCACAGGTGGCAAAGAAAAGCTAATTAGCATTAGTCAATTTCCCTATATCTAGCGAAGTAGATGTCTGTGTTTTGACTTCCATGAATTCTCTAGAAGATTAATTTACTGGGATGAATGCCTAAAGGAACAGTGAATTTTAAGCATATATTGTAGAATGCTCACAGAAAGCAAATTTTAAATTGGTATTCTTGATTATTTGCAAAGGAAAATTAATTCTAACAGTTGCACTCATGGATCTAATGAGCAGAAGTATCTTAACCTATGCCCAATCAAATAACACATACTTAATGATTACTCTCAAACAGTGAAACAAGAAGCAGAATACACACACTTATTACAAAATTAGTCATTAAAACTTCTTATTCTGGCATTGTTCCTTAACAAGCCATAAGTGTAAGGACAGTTATTTTGCCTCACCATTGCTACCCAGACAGACTCTAGTAGGAAATACTTTTTGCCATACAAAGAAATCAAACACCTTGTTAATGATAGATCCAGCTACACTATGAATAATTATGAAAGAGAATCTTTTCACCTATCACAAGAGATTTCACCACATCTTGGTCATCATTCTTCCACTCTTATTCACACTGAGCAGTATCATATTCTGTGAGCACATGGACCCTTTTTTTTATTCCCAGTACTTGTAGAAATAGCTTTGATAGTCCCTATTATATTTTATTTGCTCTTTATCCTGATTTTTTCTTCCTTGTATTCTATTTTATTGTTTACACAAGAGCCATCTGATGGTCTAAATACAACTGCTGAAGTGTATCTACCTACCTGCCTTCTTTGTACTGATATTTGAGATATAACATTGGGATTAAACCTCCTCATTGAATTTTTTTCTTATGCCTTTGTCTGATTCCCACCACTAAAAAGGAGCTCTAAATATTAAATAAAACCACAAGTATATTTCATAGCTCCCGTACTGTCTCTGTCGAAGCTCTGAGATCTTCAGTATGAAGAAAAGGAAACATTTGAACTGTAAACATATGGGAAAATATTATGGAAAAATAAAACACAAACTTGGCTTGAAAATAATCTGGACATAATACAAATTAAAAACTTTGAATTTTGCACTGTAATGGACTTAAAATGTAAGGGACAAATTGACAACTATTTCAAATCAGTGTAGCACAATTTACTTTAATGGATCTATGCTGACTTATATCATCTATGGATTTGTCCCAAATTTTATATGTAGTACTGATTACATTAATATAATCAGACCTGGCAACATATTACTATGGTTTGAATGTATTAAAAGCAGCTTAAGTTACTGTAGGAAAACTAAAGTCACTTCAGGCTCTAGACCACTGCTACTGCAAGTTTGCATAGTACTTTCCCATCTGGATTATCAGTTTCATATTCTTAAAATATGGTTTCTGAGAAAACGGTTTATGATTAGTGCAACTATGAAAGAAATAAGGGATGGAAAAGGGGTAGGAGGATGTGATGGGATGGGAATTAGAGGGGGAAGTATTCTGTAAAAAGGAATAAAGGAGAGGACAAAACAAAAGATTACACATACATTTGAGCCCATTAATATTTATGAATGATTATTTTATAGGCAGTTCAGACTACCGGTAAGATGATATGATCCCTGTTTCAAAGATTTCACAGTCTGTTCCTCGACTACAGCAAACACTCAGCCACATATACAGGCACATAAGTGGTCCTGTCAAAATCAGTGGGGCCATTTAGGAGAGCAGAGCTAGTAAAAAAAAAAATCTTTGGCAAAAAAGTGTGTGAAAATGTTGACATTGTTTTTCATCCAACAGTTTCTAAATTCAAAATTTTTCTGTTAGCTCTGCACAAGACTGAAGTTATTAATATTCTTCGTGTATCTCCAGTCATGCACAAGGATGCACTGTAGGAACACAGAACAAAAAGATGATTCCCTGCCCTTAATAGTTTATAATGTAAGTTAAGCATCACTTTAGTATCTGCATGATGGGCCTATTTTCAAACATGATGGTTCAAAAGGAAGTTGGCTATGTGTTAAGTGTTCCCAACCCCCTGTTCTTCTGCACCTCACCTCTGTTGCTGTTATTTAATGGTAAAATCCCCAGGAGGAAGCTCTAGTGAGCCATTCACAGCCTTAAAATGGGGTTAATTTCCAGATGGGTTTCAGAGATATTGATGGAAGTAATTAAATCCCAGGTGCTAGTAATTGTAGGTGACCCTGATAACTGTCTTTCCTCTGTAGAGGAGGGTATTAAAACTCTCTTTTTTAGTCCAACACACAATCTTAGAATTCAAGCACATAGATCACATTCTGGGATACTGATAGAAATGTGCATTTATTTCAGACACCCTATGGTCATATCAGTACATATACTATTCCAAATAACTTTAACACTTGAATCTGCCTTACATAAAACAGCAACTTAGAAAATCTGAAAATGAGTGGTGGCTTTTCTATTTAACGTTAGTTGGTGCTCTGTTGTGCACCACCGAGAACCCCACACCACATAGCTTATCCAGCCAGGAATATTTGATCATTTGGGGTACGTTTAGACTGTGGTGCTATTTTGGGATACCTCTGGTATCCCGAAATAGCAATTCTGCATCTTTTGAACTAGCCTGTTATTTCGAAATAGATTTCAAAATAGCATGTTCGCTATTCCAACGTCCCTGTAACCTTCGTTCCACAAGGGTTATGGGACGTTTCAGAATAGCAGTTTATTTTAAAATTAGATACAAATAAGATACGCAATTTGTATAGATCAAATATCTTATTTCAACCTACAGATGCAATGTAAACCTACAGAATGCTATGTTAATCTTTCTCTGCCCTACAAATCAGAAAGTCAATATAACATGTTATATAACAAGTTATTTAACAAGAGGAACGTTGGAGATTCAACTTAAAGTAAGATTCCTGACATTTTTCCTAGTAATGGAATGAGGGCTCTGAGAAATCTTGGCTAATGATGTACCATGTTTGTTTCAAAAGACACACCATTCAGTTCAGAATAATGATTTATTATGTTTTTTGCTTGCATTTTTTCTGTAGTCTGATCACTCTGTTTTTTCTTATTTGTAGTATAATTAATAGTTGCACACAGCATGCCTAGTTTGCATGGTGTTTTACAGAAAATACAGACATGGTCCTTCTGTGAGTGGTTGCCCCATTGTGCTAAGATTTCTGCAATGGAATTACTCTCACTATATAAAGTTACGTTTGTGTGTAAATCTTTGCAGGTTGGAACTTAGATTAAATATATGAAACAGAGAGTGAATAAATTAGGTTAATGAGGGATGTTAAAACCAAAATCAGATTATGAGGTTGCTTGTTTTACAGTACATGAAGCTTGTACTCTTCCCATCATTTCCCTTCATTAGTTTAAAATCAATTAGCTCAGAAGCTACAGTGCTAGGTTGAAGTGGAGAGTGTGGGATAACTGTATAGATAGCTATGTTTGCAAAGCTCACTGTTTCACTCTTCTACTTTCAGAAGAGGATTTGTTTGTTTACAGAATTTAAGGCTAGTCGTGCAAAAGTCTGCCGTTTATCAGAAGTGCTCAAATTCCTGTGAGAATGAGTAGGAATTCAACGGGTCTATCATGGAAGTGATGTTGCTGAAATAAAGAAATACATTAATACTTCTATTTCAATGTATTGGTTACCCCAGCACCAATTAATGGGAAAAATATGAGAACACATTGAATGTAGATGAAGAGAAACTAAATAGATTTCAACATGCCAAGAGAGTAACAAATTACATTTCCCAAATCACCCTGGTGAAATCTACTTTTCAATAACTTAATTCTTGGGAAAGTGACATTGCTAATTTATATCAATTAAAATTTTGCAATAAACCCTTATTTGTGCCAATTAACTGTAAACTCTGACAGAACTTATAATAGAAATGGAAAAAGAAAATAGACTTCTTCAACTGATTACTCCGTCACAATTTCTGAGGTGATTCTTACTGCTCAATCTGTGCTAGTCAACCTCTTTTTTACATCACATTGCTTTTTCCCATTAAGAAATATAATACAGTCACTGGTCATAAAAAAGTACACCTGGTCATTATGATCTTCTTCCTAAGACCAGTGAAGTTCACCAACTAAGCCCCCGCTTTTGCAAAAGGTTCTGTGTACGTAGAGTCCTGTGCATGTGGGGAGACAGTTGCAGGATCAGAGTCAAAGTACAGCTCTCAAATTGCTTTCTCAATATGAAGTCTCAAATCTTGTAGGAACACATGTTTAGCTTTTAAGGCAACATAAAAAAATCATTGTGTTCAAACAAGCGAGATATTACACTGATGTTACATTCCACAATTTCCATTTGAGATTAGTAATTTGTCCAATTTGCTATCCTGAATGGAATGTGTTATACAAACTGTGTAACCTTGTGACAGACTTTAAGATACTGCTCCATGGGAATGTTGCAAATAATAACGATTTTAGGGAAATGATGAGAATTTAAAATCAAAACTGCCATGATCCCACAGAAAACTAAAGCAAATAAGCAGTTCAGTGATGATGCTTTAAAAGTTTTATGATGAATTTAAGACTGCAAAAAACCACAACCTTTTAAAATAAAGAGTTCATGAAAGCCCTCCGAATAAGCCATTATACTATGCTATTCGCAGTGCTCCCAATCATACAAATCGGAGTGGGGTCCCTAGCCAAGGGCTAGCTCAGCTCACTACCAGAATGGAAATGGCAATCTATTACAGCCCAGGATAATTTTTCAAAATTGTTCTTATTGAAGTTGTTACCAGTAATAATAAATAGCACTGAGGGAAGGCTTGCTATTTTCATCTAGTATGTTAGAGAGAAGAGGTGGGTGAGGTAATGTGTTTTATTGAATCAGCTTCTGTTGGTGAGGGAGACATAATTTTGAGTTTACATAGAGCTCTTCTTCAGGTTGGGGAAATGTATTCAATGTAGCACTGGCAACTGCAAGTCACATTTATTTTAAAAATTTTGTTTCCAAAGAGGTTGCACAGGGGATTAACAGTAGAATAGGTAGGCTCTAGCTGGTTAAAATCTAACCCAGATTAAGAATCACTTAATGTCAAACATCTCCTAGATGTTTAGTAGTGAATATCGCATTGATTGGTTGTCATGCTCAAAATGAACAGGTATTCACACAACAAAACAGAATTATATCAGACTTCTCCATTCCCCATTTGGCAGCCTGAGAGCAGAAGCTACATAGTGAGTGGGCATGGACACTGGACTACTTTCTCACTGCTGTTCCCTCCATGATAAGGCTATAGCAAATTAACGAAGCAGAGTAGGACATGTTTCTGATACTGTTGCTGCTTGGGCTGTTCCTTTTCTCCAGATAAAGAGAGGTCTTCACAGGCTGGTCAATATATCACCTTTCACAAATGCTACAAATTACTTAATTTTGTCATATGGAAAAGTGTATGTGTGAGAAAGAGAGTCAGACTATGTCTTCACTAGCCCCCTAGTTCGAACTAGGGAGGCTAATGAGGGCGACCGAAATGCAAATGAAGCACGGGATTTAAATATCCCACGCTTCATTAGCACGTTCCCAGGCGGTCGCCATTTTGGAAATTGACTAGCCCGGAAGAACTGCCCGCGTCTACACGCAGCAGAGAAGGGCGATTCCGAAATAAACCCCTTACTTCGAATTAACAGTTAAACCTCATTCCATTAGCATGAGGTTTAACTGTTAATTCCAAGTAAGGGGTTTATTTCGGAATCTCCCTTCTCTGCTGCGTGTAGATGCGGGCAGTTCTTCCGAGCTAGTCAATTTCCAAAATGGCGACCGCCCAGGAACGTGCTAATGAAGCATGGGATATTTAAATCCCATGCTTCATCTGCAATTTCAGTCTCCCTCATTAGCCTCCCTAGTTTGAACTAGGGGGCTAGTGTAGACATAGCCAAAGAGAGAGACAGATTTTTTTCAGCCAGTGTAAGTGAAGGAGGGAGAGTGAAAGGAGGGTTGGATCGAGACATCGGGATGAAAATGGGAGAGGGTCAGGATGAGATAGAATATGCAGGGAGACAGATCAGGATCTTCCTGCCCAGACACTGAATGAAAATTTTGTATTCAGGACTGGATGAAATTTCAGATTTCTTTTGCCAGATTCCACTCTTTAACCTGTATTTCCTCAGCTATCAGTGGCTGATGCTAAAGCTTCACAATTCACACCTCAGTAAGAGACACACTTATCTGAATGCTACTTTTCCATTCTCTCTGGCAGCAGCCTTATTGGGCACCCATGAATGTATTTATATGATCAGTGTTCTTTTTCTCAATAAAAACATGAAAATACAGATCTACATATTACAAAAAACCTCACTGTACTAACTTCCTAATTGATTACATGAAGAAGTCTGAAAAATGATCAATGAAAATATTTAATAGGGAAAAAAGTTGTTTTTCCTATAAAAATCTCACACAATTTCCCTTTTCCCTCCCCCAGTCAGCTCCATAAATATTAGTGACCCACTGGAAATAATGCATTTTTATATATTGTCTATATATTGGAATTATATTAGAATTAATGAATATCTATAATATAAATGTCAAAATTGGTACTTCCATTTAATTTTGAGATAATGTTATTTTCTTTATGAATAATATCTTAACTCTTTAAGATGTAAAGTGCTTGCAGAATATCCTGACTATCATTACTAAAAATTACCGCTAAAATAAGATTTCAGAACATCCAAAATGCTTACTTATGAGCAGAAAAGGAAACAAAACATTATTTTGCTGAAATGGATAATATAGCTTATTAAGCCTTTCGTCAAAATGTTTGTCTCTCCTCCCTGCAAACAGAAAAATGGTTTTATGTTTAAACCAACATCTTGGGAGAGAGAGGAAACTGTTTATCAAAAATGTTTGAATATTTCAACAAGACTCTAAAGGTAAAATAATGTTCTTTTTATTAAAAACAGGCAAAGGCAGCAGAAGTACAAACATTAAGAGCCTGAAATGAAGTTGTCAGTGAAGAGAGAATGGGATTTAAGATTAATCTAATTAAGTATCTGTTATGTTTAAGGTCCAGTTGTGCACATTGCTGGGAATTAAGAACACTCAACATCTTTCTGGATATGGCCCTTAAAAAAGGCTTTTATATGAAATGGGGAGGAATGACTAGATGACATCTTCTCAGTTCTGTGTTTCTATAAACTCTACATACTACCACTTTTTTAAATATTAGCCATTTATTGCGATGTAAAGAGCATGGGAACACGGAGAAATCAAAATGCTGATAAGTATCACCAGATATTTTAGAAAGAGAGAGAGAGAGAGAGAGAGAGAGAGGCAGGCAAGTGGTTTGTTTCCATGGGATGTGAATTCACAGCAATATACTTTGACAAAGAAAAATGCAAGAGATATATTTATTTTGTGCCAGGATGAATCAGCATATATTAGCAGACTCTTTCCAGACATAGTGCCATCTGTAATTTGTGCAGAAAGGTACTGCAAAAGAACTCTCTGATCAATCAGCCTTATCCAGACAAGGCAGGAAAAATAGTTGCTTCTGATGAGGGTTGTAGACACAGCAAAACGAAGCGGCGATTTAAATAATAGCTGCTTCATTTACATCAAAATGGCTGCCGCGCTATGCTGATCAGCTGTTTGTCGGCACAGCACGGGACTCTGGACACTTGGCGGTCAACATCAGAAGCCTTTGTCAACCTCCCCATTATGCCTCATGGGATGAGGTTTACCGGGGCAGTCGACAAAGGCTTCTGATGTCGACCGCCGAGCGTCCAGACTCCTGCGCTGTGCTGACAAACAGCTGATCGGCACAGCGCAGCAGCCATTTTGATGGAAATGAAGCAGCGATTATTTAAATCGCTGCTTCATTTTGCTATGTCTACAACCCTCATCTACATGGCTCCGTCGACGGAGCCATGTAGTGTAGACATACCCCTAGAATTTTAGATAGTCTTTCTGGATATGTCTAGACTGCCGAGAAAAGTCAGAAAAAGATACAAAAATTGCGAACCGCTTTTTTTCCAAAAGAGGCTTTTCCAAAATTTGGCCCATATATGTGGGGCCAAATTTGGAAAAAAAATCCTCTTTTGGAACGTCCTTTATTCCTCTCACTGACAGGAATATAGGGATGCCAAAAGAACACGTCTGCTTTCCCAAAAAAGCTCTGCAGTCTAAACATAGCCTTAGATATCTAGGGATCAGTCCTTGGAGCACTTTGAACATAAAAATGAGATCTTGAACTTCATTAGAAATTTGATGGGAAGACAGTGTAGATCAGAGGATAAGCGTGGTGTGCTCAGATATGTCTGGGTGAGGTAACCAGTTAGCTACAGCAGAGAGTCAGCAACGCCCTTTCCCAGTAGGATCAACACGTGGTAACAACAGAGAAGAGGAATTAAAGGCTATGTCTAAACTACACTGTTCTTCTGGAAAAAGCTACTCAAATTGCGAACTGCAATTTGCATAGTTTTTTCCGCTTTTTTTTTCAGAAGAGGCTTTTCTGACATTTGGCCCATCTATACTGTAGATATAGCCTAAGAGTGCAGAGACTATTTCAGACAAACACTGTCAACCTAGTCCATTCCTCCATGTTCCATTCCTTTAGCACTGGGTAGAAGTTATTGAAGTTACTCATTTACAGGAGTTTCCTGCTTTTCACTAATGAAACAGAACTTGTTTCATGAGAGAAAGCAACATGAAAATTGCTTCATAGATAATACAGGTTAAGTTGAATTTAATTGACTGTTATCCTCTAAAAGCTCATCAAAGGAAATGTAATGCTGTTTAGCAAAAAAATCTGTTTTATCGTGTGAAAGTCAAGTTACATTTAGAGCAGTCAATCATGATGGAGGTTATCCTTTCATATGAACAGCATGATAATGCCTGTGTTTTTAACTACACAGTCAGAAATGATATTGTTTTACTCAAAAATAAAAATGAAAGAGTGCATCCTAAAGTGAGGAGAACTTAGAGCCCCCAGAAATCAGAAAGGATAATTCATACTGACTTGATTGCTTATATAATATTCAAGACTTTATATCTGGAGCATAAGACACTGCAGGAAATATAATATTAAAAATCATATGTACAAATTGTTAAAATAATAAAACTTCAGGTAGCTATGGTGCCATCTGGGATTTTTATTATGTGGCTTGATTGATCCCTTACATACAAATCCAGTGGTATTTAACCACATGAATAAGAACTAACCATGTGATTAAGCACCTGGCTGATCAGATCATAGGTATTGTGTCTGCCACCTGGCTAATAGACATTTGAGCTCACAAATAATTTAGGCCCACCAGGTAATCAAATCTGCGCACCAGTTTTGTAAATACTCATGCATGTGCTTAACTGTATTACCACTTGTCATCACCTACAGTCCACAACATAAATCCCTCCAACAAATTATCAACAATCTACAACCTATCCTGGAAAATGACCCCTCGCTCTCAGAGGCCTTGGGGGGAAAGGCCAATTCTCGCTTACAGACAACCACCTAACCTCAGACAAATTCTTTCCAGTAACCATGCTACACACCTCCATCATAATCATCCAGGAACCCACCCCTGCAATCAGCCCCGGTGCTAATTCTGCCCACACCTTTACATCAGCTATTTCATCACTGGGCCCAAACACATCAGCCATCAAATCAGAGGCTCATTTAACTGCACATCCACTAATATGATCTATGCCATCAAATGCCAGCAATGCCCCACTGCAATATATATTGGACAAACTGGACAGTCCCTACGGGAAAAAATCAATGGACACAAATCAGATATCTGAAAAGGCAATACACAAAAACCTGTTGGAGAACACTTTAATCTTCCTGGACATTCATTACTGATCTCAAAGTTGCTGTTTTGTTTCAGACTAATTCCTCAAGCTACATTCACAGAGAAGGGTTGGAACTTAACTTCAGTCACAAATTTAATTCTTATGCATATGGTATGAACCAGGATATCAGATGGGTCACACATTATCTTCCTCACCTTAATGACTTAAACAAACAATGAAGGTGCTAATGGTTCTTGATGTCCGTGTAGAATCTGGTGTTGGTCATCTTCTTTTCCAAGTGCAAACTAATGGTTCTTATCAGCCTCTTGTAACTATTTAGTCTTTAAGGTGCTACTAGACTATTTGGGGTGTTTTTTTTTAATTTTTCCTGTTACAGACTAACTCGGCTTCCCCTTTGAGCTTTTGTATTACCTGAGTAAGCCCATTGATTTCAATAGTAAAGTTAACCACATGCATAAATGCTTGCAGGATCAGCATCTTACTCTGTATCCAGCACATTAATAGAAACTCTATTCACAATCACACTCATCTATATGCAGCAAGTATTAGCGGATCCAAAAGAAAAGCCATTCTATCTCCTGTGTTCTATTGTCTGAGCCAGTAGGAGTTCTGTTAAATTTGTCATACCTGGAGATTACCCTTTGGGCTAAACAACAGCAGTTATACATTCACCATACAGAGTATTTTACAGCTTTATACATTCTCTTTGGCACTCCAAAATGTGAGAGAAATCCAGCTGCTGAGCTATTAGCTGTTAAAGGAAGAGCGGGACCATGGGCCAGCCTCATCTTTGTCTCTTTCTCACCATTTGGGGTCCAAGACGCAACCCATGTGCTTAGAGTAATTGTGGTTAATTGTGACCAGCTACTGCTCAAGTGGCACATAAAGCAGGGACTTGCACCCTCATTCACGTGCTTACCTGTGCCTAACACAATCTGGCTCTGTGTAGGTACACATAAACTAATATACTTCAAATGACTTTCTCTTACTCACACCAGAAATTTGCTCAATTATTGCTTTGGGCAGTTTGTTACATAGCTAATTGGACACCTGAAAATAAATATATGTTGCCAGACTATGTTATCAAACATAAGTAAGATGGAGGGGTATTTCCTTTACAGTGGGAGAAGACTTGATATAATCACAAATATTAGCATGACAGAAAATCATTCCTTATTTATCAATAAACACAGCTCTTCAATGTAATGTTTGATTGATTGACTTGGGCCATTCCTTTAAAGTAATAAAAGGACATTGAGTGTGTTCTTTACTACTACAAAATTACTTGATTAATGCATTTAAAAAAAACAAGGATATCGTGATCTAAATGCTGTTCTCTTTTAAAAAGTAGTTTTGAGATATTTTAAGTGGATAGGTAGCTTGTGAGCTATACATACAAGGGACACCTGACACATATCTGTTGCAGGATTTTTACTTCTGTACTGGTAAATACCCTCTTCCAAATATTGCAGTACTTCCTGAAGGCTCATTCCTTCAAGGACTTGCTAATGAATATGTAAGAACATAAAAAATAAGAAGAGCCATACTGGGCCAGACCAAAGGTCCATCTAGTCCAATATCCTGTCTGCCAACAGTCGCCAATACCAGATGACCCAGAGGGAGGGAACACAACAAGTAATCCTCACGTGATCCCTCCCCTATTATCCATTCCCAGACAAACAGAGGCTACCCCTCCTGGCTAATTACCATTGATGAACCTAACCTCCATGAATGTATCTAACTCTTTTCTGAACCCTGTTAAAGTCTTAGTCTTCACAACAATATATGAAAGTAGCTGCAACTAGTCTCATTTGTTTTGTTCCTTATCTTTCACATGGTCTCTTTGGGTAGGCCCCTGCGCTTGCGCACATCAGTTTGTCAAATGGTACCCTTTGGCTGGAGCAGTATACTATTTCTTTGAAGTCCCAGTACATTTCACTATGAGAGCATTTTGTTTTGAGATACGTCAAGATAAATCTCATCAGTAATGACACAGAGTTTCAACACCGACAGCATGAGATTAAATACCTGAAGATAAAAAAGAAATCAGTCTGGTTACATGAATAAATAGCCCCTTATTATGCCTAGATATTGTTACACATAGGACAGTAATTTTGCCCATTGTTTTGATACAATTGCGTTAATAAGGGAAAATGAAGTGATGTAAGGACAAGGGTCTCATGCTCATTTACATTCTTTTCTATTTATGGATTTAAATCTACGAATACACACATGTAATTCAGATGTTATAGGGACTGTTTATAGAGTCAATGGGCCTCTTAAGGTTTGTGTAAGTTTTGTGTTATTTGTAATTCATAGTATGCAGTGAAACATTTATAATACTTGCTAATATTAAGCTTTGCACTTGGCTCAGACCCTTTAAAATACATGTAACTATTCTAATGGTTCTCATGTACAGCTGCAGTGAGTGTATTTGATGAGGTGAGAGAGAAGGGACTGGGAATTGAGGAGCCATTGGCAATGTCACTTTCCCAGTTGTCATGTTCAAGAGAAAGACTCTGCCCTACAGTGCTATCTCAAAGTACATTGCCCTTGTGAGAGCCTGCAAAGGATCTACCCAAGACCTCAATTCCAAGAAGTTCTGTGAGCCTCATTGCAATTCTGGTCCAAATCCTTATTTCAGGACTTATTTCCATAAACTATGGTCCTTTGAGTACAGAGAATAAGGTGAGAAACACAGGCACCATTTTCCTTCTTTCTTCAAAATACTGCTAAATGTTTCTTTTGTGGAGTATAACTTCAAAACAAATTGAAATATACTGTTACCAAATGGGTTTTTTAACATTGTAATTTTACTTCATTTTACCTGGTTTCCAGCCATCACTCATTTTCATTTTAAGGTTTTCAGACTCCCACTAGAAATCTACAAATGAAATTATCTCACTGTCAGGAAAGGTGAATAAGCTTTTTCCCTTGGTATGAGGGAAGGTTAATTAATAGGGTAATAAAGAGGAATCTTACTTCAATATAAGTAACAAGGGAATTTCTTCATATGGAGGGAAAGCTGTTAAACATCATTCTTTTGGCATTACTAGCCATCAATTTGGCACTGAAGAATTTAAATTTAGTAAAGTGTAGCTAGAAGCTGGGGAAATTACACATATTGACATGAAGAGGGATAAGAGCTTATTAAATGCATGCTGTTAAATTCTAGAACACGTTATTATTTTTTCTAGTTGTGGATTTCACTGGGTTTTGTGGAAAATACACTGAAGCACCCACGTTTTAGGCATTGTTCTGTGTATGTTTTTAAAATGAAGTACTCTTTTTGTTTTAGAAGGTTAGACAATGTATTAATATATTACCAATACTGGTCCAAAACAATTGCTATAGAATATTGTATGATAGATACATTCTTTTAAATAAAACCACAATCAGAAAGAAAGGCGATACAATACTGTACATAAACTAAAAAAGATAAATTTGGACTTGTGATAAGAAAACTGGCTTATCAGTGGCATCATCTAGTGGGTAGGTCATTGGCCCCAATATCCCTATTTTGGCCTCTGGTACATCCTATTGGCTACTCCTCCAGTACTGTGATAGTCCACCATTTGGTAGGTGGCATATCAGGCTAGGGCACCATTGCCGCATTACCTATGTTTCAGGGTACCAGTGTCCAACGAACTCTAGAGGCCCTGCAACCTTATGACAGGAAAGGACCATCAGTCTATCCTTTGGCTACATAGATGGCTCATGTTAGCCATAAGGGCCAGCTTTCAGCATCTCTATCTTCTCTTCTGTTCTGGGATGGAATGGGTGGAAATGAGTTTTATGTCCCTACATAGCAAGGGAGTTTGGTAGGGGAGCCCAGGCCCTTTTACTCAAATCCACTGTGAGGAACCAGCCCATCCCTCAAAACTGCCTCCCTCAAAATCCAGCTTCAGATAGCAAAAGAAAAAAAATATGGTAACTGAAGCTACAAGTCAGTTGGTAGTTTCATCTTCTCCATCTGAGGCATCTGTGGCAACTTTGGTCAGGAACACTCAGGATAGATCTGCCCTGTTCCCTCACCTGCCTCCATTTGAATGGTCTGTCTCCATCTTATGCTCTTCTATCTGGTGCATGTTCTGCAGGTTCAGGGGGGCAGAGTCATCTGAGCCCAGACTGGCTCCTTACCACTTTTGGTTCTACTGTTGGACTCATGCACCTCATCACAGGACTGAATAGAAATATTTGTAACAATGAAAGAATAATTTCCATAACCTGCACACTTGTCACTGGTCAAATTCTAATGGACAAATTCCATGTAGAAAACATGAATGTTCTTTCTCCATCTCACAGAGGTTACTTAAAACCTAAAACTTGCTCAGAAAGGGAGCAACTAATGCAATAACAGCTTGTAGAAACAATCTGTTTGTAATATTTGCAGCACTATTGTTTTTGCTTGCATTCCACCAATAGTCTTACAAGATAGTGAACAAAATATTATTAGCAAAACAGCAGTACTCTACCAGTGTTTAATTCTCTCTGATCTTCACAATTAATCTCTTTCTCGCTCTTTCTCAGTCCATGAAAAACAAAACCCACTTCGCATTCAACAGGAAAGAGGAAAACAGAAAAGTCATTAGCAATTTAAGAAAAACTGAATAATTAGATGCATGAGTGTCACAGAGTGTGTGAAAGTCACTGGTCCCTGCTCTCCCATCTGCAGCCAGATGTGACTCTCAGCCAGCAAGTAGAACAGAAGGTTTATTCGTGACAGGGACACAGCGTAGCACAGACTTGTTGTTTCAGGAACCAGGAGCAGCATCATTACAATCCATCTTGGAGATGGGGGGGAGGGGCAGAGCCAGGGCTCTGGGCCCCTGCCCATCCCCCCAAGCCAGCTGGACTCCCTTCTCCCTGAGCCAGCTGAAAAACTAAAACTCACACACCCAGCAACTGGTCCCAGATCTCTAGGCAATCCCAACCCCTCTTCTTTCAGATTCCTGGGCCCAAGATGTTATCTGCTGTCACTTGGTCCTCAGGACATGAGAGACTGGACATTCTTTAACAATGAATCATGCCCAGCCTTCCCCTCCTCATCCAGATAGTGTTGCAGTGCCCAGGGAAACTAGAGCACTCACATACACACAAAGTTACTACAGAACAGCACAGGACAGTAGAATCACATACAACACAACAAAGCAACCAGTGAATAAAAAACTAGAGTGAATACAGTCACTTCAAGAGTGAACACAATCCCCACTACATCACAGTGGCATTGTGAAATAGAGTGCATTCACTATCCGTTAGGAGTGGATAAACAATATATTTTACTTTTTTGTGAAATTTAAAAAGGGGCTAAATTTTTTCTTTATTATGTTTTCAAAGACTGTTGGGGGTTTGTGTGCGTGTGTGTGCGTGGTTGTTTTTTAAAAAATCTGTTGTAAAAAACCAATGCTTTTTGGAGGTTTCAGCAAATATCTGAAAAATGTAGATGATTTCTGTTTAGTCACAAGCCATGTTTTACTGAAAAGATTTTAACAAAAAATATTCAATTCAACCTGCTCTATTACATATATTATCAATCCTAGCCTGGAAAAACTAGAAGTATAGTACCTGGAATTATTTAGTATAGTATTATTACATGACAAAACCTGATTGGAATCCCACTGTGAAGTACCAATATTTAGTAAGTAATGATGGCTGCCCTGATGAACTTACAATTTCCAAACAGAGAAGAAGCAATAAATGTACAGAATATACATTGTAGAAGGTGCATGAGAATTAGAAATAGATTTAGTCTCCTTATAAACCAAAAGACTTGAAGTATTACATCGCTGATGTCAGTTTCTGGACATCAACATTGCTAGATAATATCCATCCAGCTAACAGACTGGAAAAATAAAGAAATCTGGATCTGCTATTGAACATTAATATATGTCCAAAACTCTAGCATTGAGTAAACATAGAGAATGTATGCTTGCACATGAACTCAAACTCTTCCTGCTTCCTGGAGATGGTTTTGCAGAGTTTAGAGTTTTTCTCACCACTTCAAAGAAGTATCCAGTCATCTTTTTGTGTACCATTACATGGTGATACTGATGGCAAGATGCTACAGTGTGAACAAGTGCAAGAGATATTTGTATACCCACTCCTAAATATGATTATTTGCAGGCCTAGTTCGAATGGGGCACTGAAGCTTGCACACACCAACCCCAGGACTCTGGGTCTGTTTACACAGGGCTGTGGCAGCTGCTCCCCCAATGGCATGAAGAGCTCCCAGTCTGGCAGCGTGGACCGCCAGGTCGCAAGGGCACCCTTACATTGGCACCCTCTGCAGCCTCCTCTTCTTCTCCTGCAGGCTGGGGGCCCACTTGGGCGGGAGCGGGGGAGGCACCGGAGCCATGTGCAGTCTACAGCTTCAGGATATGCCTCAGGTAGGATGCACTGCCTGGGCAGGCAGGGCCCATAATAAAGCGCGGAGCCATGCATGCGGGAATTGACTGCACATGCCCCCCACCAGCCCTGTGTATAACTTTATTCATATGAGTAGTATAACTCAAATGTTTAAAGTTAAACATATGATGAAGTATTATGGTTACTGAAGCAAACTTCCAATGTTTTGCCAGTTTTACAGGTTTTAATTCAATAAGTTCATGATACTTTGGATTTTTCCCCAACCTCTTCATTGTGTTATCATATTATCATAACCTTAATGACAAGGTTTAACTATTAAAATATCAGGTGAAGATAAGGGTCATTTTCAAATTAATCCTAAAACATTGAATCAGATTTTTTAGACAAACTCGTCTTGTGAAGAGGATAGATGGTATTTCTGTTAAACCATAGGTAGAGGAGTCAGGAGACTATGGATACATCTAGACTACAGCGCTGTTTTGGGCTATGAAGATATCCCGAAATAGCTATTCTGCGTCTTTTGAACCAGCCGGTTATTTTGAAATAGATTTCTAAATAATGGATTCACTATTCTGACATCCCTGTAACCCTCATTCCACGTGAGTTAAGAGATGTTTCGGAGTAGCACTTTAATAAGCTATTTAGAAATTAGATCAAAATGAGATATGCAATATGCGTAGCTCAAATTGAGTACTTATTTCAACCTATGGGTGCAGTGTGATACACCCCTAGGTTCTACTTCTCGATCTTCCATCCTTCCCCAGTGACCCTGAGTTAGTTACTTATACTCCTAGGACTTCTGAATATTCATTTGTAAACTTTTTGATGTCACAGCTCTGGGCTTCTCCATCTGTGTTCCCCCTGAGTGAATTTGTTTTACAAGTCCACGCTGCTTTTACTTCCTAAGGGCAGTAGTCCGTGATCCCCATTATGCGTGGAAATACTTACAGTCCCTCAATAGAACACAATTGCATTTTAATAGAATGAACTCCTAAAATACTTAAGCTTTATTCAATAAGGATTAACTTAATTCAATAAGTGATGCCCAGAATATTGTCATATCTGTCACAGGGGATAGTATTTTCCTCACAAAGACACTGTCAGGCTAAATTAATTTATATTTCTTAAGTGTTTCCATACTCTTGGGTGGAATGTGTTACACTATACACATGCAAATTATTCTGAATATTTTCTAATCTTGTGATACCTAGGGACAAATAGTCACGCGTCTCTTCAATTCAAGCCCCCTTCACCTACCATGGCTAGAGGCATGCTAGCAGTAGAGGACAGAATAATGAGGACATTTAAACCCTATTAAGAGAATAAGATTTGATGATGTGAATAGAGGCTACTCTGACCCTCCAGCACATTGCAATCATGATTCATACCTTTTAAAGCCCAGGAAATAGTTTTTCCCATTATTTCCTGGGGGATTTACTTGACAATTTCTGTGATGACTTATTAAGGTATTTCCTGGAAGACACTTTAATACTTGACCCAAATATATCTAATACTTCCTTAAAGATTGTGATGTGACAATTTTAAGTTGTGTTTTATTAGTTTATTGATCAAAGAAATAAAATCTATTCAATTGCATAATATTTGTTATTCATCAGCATATGAAAACTGTGTAGTAAGATTTTTCTTTTCTCTTGGGGAAAAGTTGCTTCTGGAGCAAATTATTCCTCAAGCTACTGATGAGCATGTTACCAATCCCAAATGCCCAGCATAAATTCATTTTACCAGAAGCATCCATACCTAGCATTTCATGTATGTGTTCATTTGAAGCACATTTTCTGCTGTTTCAAATATAGCTCCCTGAGGGTACGTCTACATTGCACGTTTATTTTGAAATAAGCTATTCCGGAATAGTTATTCTGAAATAGCTTATTTTGAAATAGCATATCTACACTGCAGGGAAGCCTAAAAATTATTCCAAGGCAGGCTTCCCTAATGTAGACATGCTATCACCATTTAGAGCCCCAGGAGGCACTGCGGAGAAATAACTTAGAATGGCCCTGGTCAGAGGCTATTTCAAAATAGCAGCAGGAGAGCTTCTACACACGTCTTACTTTGAAATAGCTATTTTGGAATAGGCATTGTTCCTTGTAAAATGAGGTTTACAGATTTTGGAATAAGCTGTCTGTTATTTTGAAATTATTTTGAAATAATGGAATGGCTGCGTAGATAACGCTAGTTATCTCGAAATAACGATGTAGTGTAGACTCACCCTGAAACACTAATAGGAAAGAACAGTTTCGTAAGTGTCAACACTTAATAGTACAACTGGGTCCTATAATCATGAAAATACCTATAATTGCTATGATTTTTATCACTTCTGTAGCCTGTTAAATCACCTATAAAGAAGATTAGGAAAGTCAAACAATCTATTAATTAAATATATGTGTTTTTATTCATATTGAAACTATTAAATTTACTTGCCCAAATATTTTCATTCTACTCAGTGGAAAAGATACTCAAGGACCAACCCTTTCAGCTTTCATGGTTTATATCGTGGTTATTTATGTGTATGAAAGCAGTATCTAGAAACTCCAGTCACAAAGGGGGTCAGATTGTTCTAAGCATTGTTCTTAGGACTGCAAAAAAAGAAAAAAAAATGTTTCCTGAAGAGTTTACAACCTAAGGTCTCAGTCTCTGCTGATATTCAAGTACATTTTTAACGTTACAAATAGTTCAATTGAAGTCTGTCAGGTATAGCTTTCTGTTGAGTTGAATTAGGGTCCAAAAAGCTCAGCAACATAAGGGGCATATCCTTCTGCCCGTATTGTGCTAGCATCATGGGATGGGAAGCTGTTTCCATGGTTCTGTTGTATTGTATTTTTTGCAAGTGGATAGTAAGGGACAGAGCCTTAGTTTTATGCCCAATTTCACCAGTAGCATGGCTGTGCTGGTGTATCAGAGAGTGTACACTTTGTCAGAAATAGATCCAGTGCAGCTTACTCCCACTCCAGAATAGAAGGGAGTCTGGTGCAAAGACTGTGATTGCCTGATCCACAATCTCCCTCCTTGACAGCTACATGGCAACACTATACCACCATGACAATGGTCAAATTGTAATGTCTCGTAGTGAATGAATAACACTTTTTTTTTAAAGAAATGGAAGCCATCAAGTTAAGTAAACTTTTAAAGATACATTTTATTTGATATCTTTATTTTTAAAAGAAAGTTTTGAGAAAACAATGATTTTATGATCTGCTGAGTTCCATTTTTTTCATGACAGTCTCAGTTTGTTTCAGTCACATTATAGTCTCCACTGAAATGTAACATGGCAGAGTGCAAGTGATGCAGTCTGATTTGAGTTGTCACAGTGTGATCTGTCCCCAAGTCAATTTGAAAAGCAAAAGAAGATTGCTGAAGAAAGTACTATAAAGCAAACATTTGCTTTCCAATGCAAAAGTAGAAGTTTATTTATTTGCTGAATGGAATCACCAAGATCACAGACTGGAACAAACTCTCCCCACAGTGTCTCTCATGCAAGTCCACTCCACTAATTCTCTGGGGAAAAACTGTGGTGAATGTCCAGTGATTTTTGTGGATTGTGCCAGAAGAGCTAAAAGTAGCACTAGTCATCTATGTTTGCTCTGAACATCTTTTTAAAAAATGAAGTAAAAAATTACAGTATATAATGATTTTTTTTCATTTCTTTACTTTTTAAAGTAAATTTTATGAACTTAAGGGGAGATTATCAAAGCTACAAAAGACAGTTAAGTACCATTGTCCACCAGTAGGATGCACTATCTCCTGTGTGCCTTTTTGAAAATCTGCTCCAGACTGCTTATAACACATGAAAAACTTTGTGAGCAGGAGAGTGGGGTGTTTTATTAATACACTGGAGAGTTACAACACAGGCTTAGTTCAAACTGGCCCATATTGTCCTGTCATGCCTCTGTGTTATCCTGTAATGCCCGGAAGGAAATTCTCTGTACAGGTGAGGTAATGTTACTTTCTCTCTTCATTCAGTCCTACCTTGTACATCGAAATAACCTATGGGGGGGTTAATCAATGTCATTTATAATAGTAATAGCTAGCCAATGGGAACGGGACGAAGACCACTTCCTCCTCAGAATCAATACAAGCACATACTTGTTCACAGATATAGTGAAATTCACCCCAGTGCAAAGGCTAGTAGAAGGTAAATACATCACATACATCCCTCTTAAACCCTACTTTGAGACTTTGATAATGCATAGCCTTTGAGCCAGCCTTCAGAACAAGGGGGGAATTTAAGTTCCATTCAGAAAAACTGAGCTAGTTTAATAACAATCATAATTAACATCACATAACAGTGTTAGTTTATCATAATCTTCAAATGTGACAAATAATAATAATAGACTATAAAACACATAGGCCCTTTCATTGTTTGTTAGTCACAAACTGAACTGTAAAAAAGATGGACAAGCAAAATTGTGACTTTTGGGGATGTTGGTTATGGCTCAGCTATATTTTAAATAATATTGATCTATGCATTTCACTTAAGAGAACAGAACCTAGACCTTCCCAGAACTAGACTAGGGGGTTCGAATGAATCTTTCCAATACTCCTCTCTCTCCCCTTACAAATGCATATTTGCGTCAATTGAAATGTTTCACAAATCTATTCTAATTTTGCTGAATTATTTTGGGGTAAAATAAAATCCCAAAATGTGAAGCATTATGTTTTCACATATTTTAAATAAAACATTTCATTTTTTCAACTCAATATTACTTTATTAAACATTTTATTTGTTGTTTTATTAAAAACAAAAATGATAGAGCCTCACTTTATGTTTCATTTTAGGTTGAACAAAATGTGTTGATGGAAAACATTATTTTTTAACACTTTTATTTTGAAAGAAAGAAAGAAAGTCCTCTTCTGCTGATGCCTTTGCAAACGCAGCTCAGAAGCATATAGAAAAATAAAAGCAAAACAATATCACATTGATAAAGTTACTTACACTTTATCCCTTGGGTATCTTCCAACCTTGCAGATTTTTGAATACTTCCCTTTTATTGAATAGATGTATCTCAGATTTTGCCCCCTTCATTCATTAAATTTCATTTTTTTTAAGGATGACTCTTATTTTTTGGCCACATTTTAATGTTTCAAAATTCCTTTGTATAATTGCTTTATCCTGGATAATGTTTGCAATAGATCCCAATTTTGTATCCTCTGCAAATGCAATTAAACAGCCTATTTACCAGCTCTTCCAGATCATGAATGCAGATGCTAAATAACAACAGAGCTTATACCAGCCTCTTGGATGCCTGCTCTCAGCTTGAAACATTGCCAGAGTGTTCGTTTATGTCCTTCCAGTTTTAAGTTCATTTGATAATAAAGATAATAATTCTCATTATCAAGACAATGTAAATTATTTTTTAAAGAAAATTTTCATGAGAAACTTGAAAACTAACTTTTGATGCAAGGTACAAACAACTGCTATGGAAAAATATAAAGTAATTCCTGAAAGTCAATGGTATTCTATATGCTCACTGAAATAAATATGAATAAAAATAACCCAAAGCTCAAAGTAAGGGTTTTATTTTTTAATAAATTAATATTCAGAAAATTCTTCTCCATAGTTTATGTCATTATTCAGTGAAAATGTAATTTTTAGAAGCATAACGTTGTTTCGAAGCTTTGTGTTTATGGGAGAGCAAAGGAACAATTTTGGTAGCTCTCTGTGCCAGAAAGAGCCCATGTTAACTTTTATCCAGTATGGAGGCCACTGCAATATTTGATATAAGAAGCTAATTTGAACCTTAATGCTCAGTTCCTGTTTAATGGAAATGTGTCTGTGTCATCCCAGGAGGATCATAGGAAAGGAATGATTAATAATTCTAGAGGGTCACAATTTCTGCCCTGCCTTCCTTCTATACTCTGGGGGTGGGGAGGGAGAATAATTTATGACACTGTGCTAAGGGGTCTGTGCGTTTATTTGCCCGGCTTCCCTCTTGTTCACAAGGGGGTTTATTCACTCGAGTTCATTCCCCCTTCCTTTTTTCCCCATTAGAAGTCTCGGAGTTCACCTTATATATAGTTTTTAAGGTCCCACCAGCTCCTGTGGCAGCCTGTAGGAACCTTCACTAACGTACAGTTCGTTCGATGCTTCTGCTCTTGGCAAATGGGCAAGGGAGGCCCGGACCTGCCCTCACTCACGGGGCCCAGCCCAGGGCCCTAAGAACAGGGACTATTCCCGTTCCTGTCCAACTGGCGGGGCTTCCTGCCGAGACACGCCAGCCCACGGGTGTCAGCCATATGCCCCGTCCTGGGCTACTTCCTCCCCACTTTCCTCCTACTGCCGCCTTGCCCATCCGCCGTCCCTTTCCTGGTAGCGTTTGGGCCATCACTGCATCTCCCTTCTCCCCAACCATCCAATACCTCTTGAGTCTCCTCCGCACTCTGTGCTGTCCCCCTCTCCTCCTCTCCTGCACTGTTGTTCTGCCCCCATTTTAAACTCCATGCCCGCTACCTTCCATTCGGCATCCTCCTGACGTCACTTTCCTGCACCCTGTTGGCCCCGCCCCCTTGCCTTGGTGTCACATTCAGCGTGTGCGTGGTGCGGCCCTCACTCCCAGCTTCTGAGGCTGTGGGGTAACGCAGCTGAGCCGCGGCCCGCAAACACCCGGCGCACGCAGCATGTTGGGCTCCGCGCGCCACATACATGGCGGGTACAGAGTGGCTTGGGGTGCAAGGAGGCGGCACCCCTTCACCCCCCCCTCAAATTCCCTTTTACCCCCTGTCCTTTGTCCTCCTCCTGTGAGGCTAGCCTTGAAAACAAATCTGTATTCCCGTGGGCTCTACCAGCCCGGTGAACCACTTCAAAGGAGTATGGCTGTAAGGCCAGGTGCCACCTCATGATACGGACGTTTGCATCCTTCATCATCTTCAGCCATCGCAACGGGGCATGGTCAGTGACCACTCGGAATTGGTTTCCTAGAAGATAATATTGCAGCATATCAATGGCCCATTTCACAGCTAAGGCTTCTTTCTCAATAGTAGAATACTTGAGCTCCCTAGGGAACAATTTACGACTAATGTATAAAATAGGGTGTTCCTCCCCCCCTTTTCTTGTGACAAAACGGCCCCTAACCTGACCTCCGAGGCATTGGTTTGTAGGACGAAGGGCTTCGTGAAATCCGGCTGTGTCAGAACAGGGGCATGGGTCAGCTGATCTTTTAGTGTACGAAACACCTGGTCTCACACTGTACTCCAGCGTACTTTCTTAGGCAATGAGCTGTGAGTCAGGTCTGTTAAGGGGGCGGCCAGCATAGCAAAGCTAGGCACAAAGCGTCTATGGTAACCGGCGAGCCCTAGAAATTGTGTACTTATCTTTTGGTCATAGGGGGTGGGGATAGTCCCTCAAGGCTCCGATCTTGTCCACCAAAGTCTTTAATTGACCCCTCCCCATGGCATACCCTAAGTAGGTGACCTCCCATTCCCCGAAATGGCATTTACTGGGGTTAGTGGTGAGGACGACCTCTTGCAATGTCTTTAGGATGGCTTCCAGCCTTTGGAGGTGTTCAGGCCGGGAGACACTATAGATCACTATATCATCTATATAGGCCACAGTGTACTGACCATGGTCCCGCAATACCTTGTTCATTAATCGTTGGAAGGTGGTGGCTGCCCCATGCAATCCAAATGGCATCCTCACGAATTGGTACAACCCATAAGGTGTCGAGAACGCTGTTTTTTCTTTAGATGTTGGGGTCAGGGGGATCTGCCAATACCCTTTAGTCAAATCAATGGTTGATATATATTGGGCCCTCCCGAGACGGTCCAGTAATTCGTCCACCCGGGGTATTGGAGAAGCATCAAACTGGATACCACATTGACTTTGCGGAAGTTGATGCAGAAGCAGGTCGAGCTGTCTGGTTTCGGGATCAGGACTATCGGGCTTCGCCATTCACTGTGCGATTCCTCAACAACTCCCCACAGTAACATTTGTTGTAGTTCCTCCCTGACCGTCTTCCATGTCTTCCGCAGAAGGGGCCGGATGGGGTCTCACACTTTCTTACCTGGATCTGTTGCAATAAGGTGGTACACCAGGGTACTATGTGCTGGTTGGTCATTCAAGACTTGTGGAAACCTATGTAGCAGGCCACGCAACTCGGCCTGCTGAGCTGGAGTCAGCTCACATCCTGTCTGCAGAGGTGAGGCGGTAAAGCCTTCTCCCCCACCCACGGTCCCAAGACTAGTTCAGGAGTCACCGGATTGATCATTAACCCTTCCCATTCTTTCCATGCCTTTAAGAGGTTGACGTGATAAATTTTGGTGTCCTTTCATTCCCCCCGATACCCATACCTCATAGTCAATCTCTTCTACCCGCCTCACTATCTCAAAGGGCCCTGCCATTTGGCGAGCAATTTGGAATCCAGCATTGGCAGTAACAGCAAGACTCTATCCCCCAGTTCAAAGGTCCTTAGTCGTGCCCCCCTATTGTAATACCCAGCCTGCTTCTCCTGGGCTGTCAATAGGTTGGCCCTTGCAAACTCCCCCAGGGTATGCAATTTTTCCCGTAAATTCAATATATATTGTACCGAGCCCTGGACTCGTGCTACTTGGTCTTCCCAGGCTTCTTTAACAATGTCCAATATTCCCCGGGGTTGTCGTCCATATAAAAGCTCAAAGGCCGAGAACCCCGAGGAGGCTTGGGGCACCTCCCGGACCACAAGCAACAGGGCTGGCAAAAGGCTATCCCATTCCTTGGGATCTCCCTCTACAAACTTCCTCAACATGCTTTTCAGTGTTTGATTGAACCTCTCTACTAGGCCATCAGTTTGGGGATGGTAAATGGAAGTTCTCAATGTTTTGGTCTGTAACAGCCTGCACAAGCTCCCCCATTAACCATGAGGTAACATTTGCACCCTGGTCCGTCAAGATCTCCTTAGGTATCCTGACCCTAGAGAAGATTTTTACCAACTCGGCCACAAGGGTCAGTGTGGTAGTATTCTGTAGTGGCACGGCCTCGGGGTACCTTGTTGCATAATCTATCTGTACCATGATGTACTGATACCCTGTCCGTGTCCTTTTCAGGGGTTCCACTAGGTCCAGGGAGACTCCTTCAAAGGGGACCCCAATCACGGGTAATGAGATTAGGGGTGCCCTGGGTATCCCCTTGGGGCTAGCCTTTTGACGTTCCAGGTAAGAGACACAAAAGTCCTTCACTTCCCAGTATACTCCGGGCCAATAGAACCATTGTAGAATTCTTTGAATAGTCTTTCCATACCCTAGATGGCCCACCCAGGGGTTGGCATGTGCTATTTCTAGGAGCTCACGATGATACCGCCGGAGGACTAACAGCTGTCAAAGGGAACGATGATCATCCACCCCCTTTGTAACCCAATACAAGCGATCATGGCATACCTTGAAACGGGGCCCTGTTGCTTGCCAGCCGGTCTCTTCCTCCGGTGCGTCCATTCCCATGGTATCTTCCCAGGCTCTTTGCAGCAACAGGTCCTCCCGTTGTTCCTGCAGGAAGTTCCCGCTCCATAACTTGGGGCGGTTCAGCGGTTCCATGGTTTCCCCCTCGCCGGGGTTTCGGGTCTGACTGGGGGTGGCCTAGTTCACATTTGGGGTGCTGGCCAGGTTCTCGTAGGGGTCACTGCTCTCTCCCATCATACCGTCTTGTTTGCCCTGGCCGTCATGCCACCCCCACTTCTCCATTTCCCGATCGAACCCTTCCCAGTCACGCCCCAGAATGGGGTACACCAGGGTCGGGGCCACTGCCACGTAACGCTAGCACTCATGTTGACCATCTGCGATCTGTACCCATGCCATGGGGTACGGGTGGACGTCCCCGTGCACACACTGCACGTGCACAGGCACCCCTTGCAGTTCTCCCTCCTTCAGGATGTCTGCCCGTACTATAGTCTGGCCACAACCAGGATCAATGAGGGCCTTCACCGATAACCCCCCACTTTAATCATCCTCATAATTCTGCCCTTTTCTTGGGGTCCCCCTCACCTGCCAGGGCCTGCGCATATGTGCAGTCCATATAGGGGCAGTCCTTCTGAAAATGTCTTTCCTGGCCACATCTAAAACATGTGCCTTTTGGGGGTCCTCCTTTCACTGGGCCCCTTCCCCCTTCACCCATGGGGGGAGCCTTCTCAGGTGCTAGGTCTTTCAGGGGGGTCGTCCATGCTGGGGCCAGTCTTCATCCCTCTCCTCTTCCGCTCGACCACCACCGCCCCCCTTCGGGATTCTACTTCTGCTGGCCTGTCACTGCAGTCCCTGTTTTGGGGAGTAGGCTTCCCCTGACTGTCCTTCCTAGCTCCTCAGCAGACTCCACCATTTCATAATCATCCATCAACTCAATCGCCTCATTTAGGGTGGAGGGATGGTGCCTCTGTACCCACCACTGCCCCCCCGCTGGGCAAGATGTTTAGAAACTGTTCTAGTATGACAGTCTCTGCTACCTGTGCTCCAGTCTGGTGGTCTGGGTCTAGCCAGTGTCACCCCGTCTCCCTTAATCTTTGCGCCACAGCACGTGGCCTTGCCCCCTGCGGGTAACGCTCCTGTCTGAATCTTTGTCTATAAGTTTCTAGTGTTATTCCCATCTGATCTAGAATTGCTTCCTTAACTTTGTAATAATGTAAAGCTTCTTGGGGGTTTAGGCTACGGTAGGCCAACTGGGCCTGTCTGGTCAGATAGGGCAATAGCAAGGTGGCCCAGTGGTCTTCCAGCCAGTGCGATGCAGCAGCCACCCTCTCAAAAGTAGTTAAAAAGGCTTCAGGGTCATCAGATGGGCCCATCTTGGTCAAACGGACTGGTAACTGCTGCACCCTGCCCGGTTTATTCTCATTGCTCACAAGCGGCCCCATGCTCCCTCGGTTAGGCAGGCCATACTGGTGCATCCACCTTTCCTGCTGGGTTTCGTATTGTTCGGATAGTTCTCTCACCAGTTGTCTCTACTGCTCCTGGTGTTGTGTAGATAGTTGTTGTATTAGTATGGTCTGATGTTGTTGATGCTGCCTTTGGCTTTCAGCGATCCATTCGAGCATCTTCGCGGACTCCATGCTTTCTCCCGCAAGGGTAATGTCACAAAAAAGAAAAACAAAACATACACACACACACACACACACACACACAAAAAACCCCAAAGGAAAAGGCACCAGTGGTCTCCCTCCCCTTTCCCAAGTCAAAGAGTTTTCACTCTCTCCAAGTTGCTTACTCGTACCTCTTTAGCTCTCCTTACCCCAAGGGGTTGGGCTCAATGCCCACGAGGAAAGCTGGGAGAATAAATGCACCCCTTAACAACATGGTGGAGAATATGGGCATTGGTGGAGAATGTTGTTAAAGGGTGCATTTATTCGCCCAGCTTCCCTCTTGTTCACAAGGGGGTTTATTCACTCGAGTTCATTCCCCCTTCCTTTTTTTCCCTGTTCCGAGTCTTGGAGTTCACTTTATATATAGTTTTTAAGGTCCCACCAGCTCCTGCAGCAGCCCACAGAAACCTTCACTAATATACAGCTCATTCGATGCTTCCACTCTTGGTGGATGGGCAAGGGGGGCCCAGACCTGCCCTCACTCATGGGCCCCAGCCCAAGACCCTAAGGACGGGGACTATTCCTGTTCCTGTCTGACTGGAGGGGCTTCCTGCCAAAACGCGCCAGCCCACGAGCATGGGCAATACACCCTGCCCTGGGCTACTTCCTCCCCACTTTCCTCCAACTGCCGCCTTGCCTGCCCGCCGTCACTTTCCTGGTAGCGTATGGGCTGTCACTGCACCTCCCTTCTCCCCAACTATCCAATACCTCCTGAGTCTCCTCCACACTCCATGCTGTCCCCCCTCCTCCTCTCCTGCACTGTTGTTCTGCCCCCATTTTAAACTCTGTGCCCTCCACCATCCATTCGGCGTCCTCCTGATGTCACCTTCCTGCACCCTCTTGGCCCCACTCTCTTGCCTAGGTATCACGTTTGGTGTATGCATGGTGCGGCCCTCACTCCCAGCTTCTGCAGCTGTGGGGTGACGCAGCTGAGCCGCAGCCCACAAACACCTGGCGCACGCGGCATTTTGGGCTCCGCACGCCGCATATATGGCGGGCACAGAGCAGCTTGGTGACGGCAACCTGTCACACACTGCATTTTGAGATGTAGCACAGACACCTGCCTCTCATAGGTGGGAGGTACAAGCCTGAGCCCGTGCAAGAAAAACAGCCCCCTTTCCCTAAAGAACCCTTTTCCTGAAAAATAGCATGAAGATGAATGTGGTGTCAAGCCTGTAAAGAGCCCATCTGTTCTGATGATGCAATGATAAAATCAGGCCTGGAAGATCAAATTTATCTCATTGATTTTGAGGGGTAGCTATATTTATAAATGTATGTGTTAATATATGCCTCTCTCTTTATATATATACACATATACAGGCACACCCACATTTGTAAAATAGTCACTGCCCTGTCCTGGTTTTTTGAATAAAGGCATCTTTTCTTTTCTTTCTTTAACTTTCAACTGTAAATGGCCAGTCTCTCCCCCATAGTTTTGCTGACTAATATTTTGAAATGTTCACACTAATTGACTTCAGGGAATTGAAATGGACAGGGCATGCTTTTTTATAAAGTTTTCTGTCAGACCTTGTTAAGGGAAGTGGCTTTGATGCACTTTTAAGTTTTTGGAAAAGTTGGAGGAAAGAAGTTACCCTTTGACTTAGAAAATAGGACAGCAATAAGTTTGCATAACCTTCTATTTTCTTCTATTCACAAGTGCCCCTCCAAGATAAACCATGGGACTATGTCTGGACTGCAGAGCTTTTCTGGGATACCAGAGGTGTTCTTTCAGCATCCTGGTATTACTCTCTGTAAGAGGAATAAGGGATGTTCCAAAAGAGGAGGTTTTTTCTGAAATTTGGCCCCATGTAGACAGACCAAATTTCAGAAAAGCCTCTTTCAGAAAAAAAGTGGGAAGAGATGCACAAATTGCAGTTCGTGATTTGTGTATCTTTTTCTGACTTTTCTCTGTAGTGTAGACATAAGAAAAAAAAAGGGAAGCTCTCATAAGATATAAGGTATTAAAAACAAGTTCAGCAGCACCTCATTTATGTGGACTGTATTCCTGGTCTCACTACCCCTTGAAGAGACATGTTCCATCTCCTTCATTCTCAAACAATTCAAACAAAGTGAAAGTGACTCTCTGACTGGCTGAGAAAAAAATGCTTTGTTTGAGAGGCAACTTACAATGGTTGTGTCTCTTCCCTTTGCAGTAGAAAAAGGGAGATTATTCAGGTTATGATGGGTCCTAACTGGAATGGGGGAAAGCATCCTGAGAGACTTAAGATGAGGAGGCAGCAGAGGTAGGATAGAGAACTGATTTGCCGGGGGTCAGAAAAATGAAGTGGCTACTCCTCAGAATCAGTGAGATTATTTTGATCTTTGCATCGCCAGAGCAGATGGGTTCTTTACAGGCTTGACACCATACGCCCCCTTGTACTGTTTATAAGGGAAAGAGGGGCTGATTCTCTTGAACGGGCTCAGTGTATTAGGAGGGGGTGAGTAAGTTTCATCACAAAATGGGAGTGTAACAAATTATTCTCCACTCCCACTCCCAGAGAAAAGAGGGGAGGCAGGGCAAGAATTGTGACCCTCTGGAATTCCTAGCAATTCCTTTCCAGTGATTCTCATTGGACAACACAAATTAATGTTTCCATTAAAAAGGAAATTTAGCCCCTTGTATCAAATACGACAATGGTCTCCATTTAAGATGCTGGAGAAAAGTTAACATGGGCTCTTTCTGGCATAAAATTATTCCTTTTCTCTCTCATAAACACAAAGCTTCCAGACATTGCTATGCGTCCACTTATATTTTTCTCCTGAAATTGTGACATGAACTGCATAGTGGAATTTTCCAAATATTTATTTATTACAGAATAACCTTTACTTTGGAATAAAACCCTCTGTCTCTATATATACATTGGTTTTAAATGTACATTCACAAACATATGCCCTTTCAATTTTGTGAGTGCAAATCAGGTCGTTTTCTAATGCAATCAGTTGTGTCCACAGATTACTGATGAGGCAAAATTCCGTGTGCTGCAGGTCAAGGTTGAAGTAGAAAGACATTTGCCCATGCATTCCTGATGCCCATACAATACTATCCTGTGGCTATACAGAGGACTTCAGTCTTTGAAATCATTAGGCCAGCACATCTCATAAGCACTAAATTCACTATATAATATTTTCAAAGAAAAAAAAGTTGTTCAGTGCCAACATTCACTTTACTGACTATAATAGAAATTTTGTTTTCTATTTTGAAAAGGCCATTCTATTTTCTAAGTACCTGATAAATATTCATATTCTTTCCACATTTGGCAAATGCACATGAACTCCATTTTTTCTCTCTTCTTACATCACTTTGCCAGTTAAAGAATCACTTTGGGCTTAGTCCTGGGGGGAAAGACCTTTGATCCAAAGGACTGACAGATGGATATCAAGCAATTAAAAAAATTATGTGCTTGGTTTTTATTGTCTTATCTCCCAACCGTTCACATTCTTCCAATGCCTGAGCTTCTTGAGGATCAGTAAATTATTACACGTCACCATCAGTTGTTGGTACTTGCCAGGAGTTGATATTGAAGTGGTGCATGTAAAAACCACTTAATTTTGGTGTCCATTTCTGAATTATCTGCCTCCCTGAAAAGCAGCTATTTGGTAGGTGTAAGGAAAGTAATACTTGCCCAACTGCAATCCTGAGTTCTAATCCACAATAGAGAATGACAGAACTTTGTTAGAGCCTATATTTCTGGTCTTCAGGAAACTGGAATGTACATTAGCTGGCACTGTCACTCTTTTCCTGCACTATAATTTAGTATTCTTTGATTCACTGAATGCTGTGAAAATCTGATTATCAAATGGGAGTTCAGATTTAAAAGCTGGTAAAAAGGGGTCTTCTCATTATATCACCTTTAATGACAGCTTCAACAGTACTGTCTGCTTGGATATATGAGATCTGCAAGGGTGATGACAAGAACATGATTAAAAGCAGAAATGGCTTGAGAAATCATTGGAAAATTGCACATTAGTTTCAGTTTATTTGCCTGAACCCCAATTCTTTGCTTACTGTCTTTCTGAATGTCATGTTTTATGTGGTTAGTGAAAGATGAGGCAAATGGGTCTTTCAATTACAGCCACTGATCAGAAGAGTGTAAGGCCAACTCAGCCATCTACATTTGACCCTGGTGACCACACAGCCTGGAGGTATCACAAGTATTCTGATAGTTTTCTATCCAGTGAAGTAGCTTGTCATCATCTGTATTGGTAGGATCTCTTAAAAATCAGTTAAAATGGCATAAAGGCCACCTTTTGCTATCAGGACAATATAAAGTTGTCCAGTACAGCTACGCATTGGAGCCTGTTCTTTCTGTTGCACCTCATGTGACGCAGCTTGAATCCCTGAGAAAAGCAAACATTGCACTGTAGTTCCATTATCTACCTCACATGTCTGGGATGTCTGGGAAGGAAGGAAGGAAGGAAGAATTGATTTCCCCAGGTCCTTGCAATGTGATTCAAATGAATTCATGTATGACAAATGCTTGAAATAATTTCTATAATGGTTTTTTTATTTGTTTGTTTCCTCCCATGGCTAATGTGTCTCCAAATCAGGTGCTGAGAGAGGACAGCATTAGATGCAATGCAATCAAAGAGAATTAATTATAACAATGATATTATCTACAAGGACAAAATCAAACCACTGAGGAAATATGAAAAATCAGTAAGAAAATCTGCGTTATAGATAAGGCATGCTGCTAGATATCTTCATTATACAGAGAGAGAAAATTAGACCTACTAAACCAAATTAATCCCTAATGCCACACCACTAAAATCAACAGTCATCCAGAAAAACCTTCTGATCCTGTTTAAACACAAATCTGTTCTTTCTAATTGGTTGTGTTTTGGAATGTGAGGGATCCAATTTAATCTTTTTATGGGATCCTTGGCCCAATCCCCTCCCCCCAATTTGAATGAAATTATCCACTAAGATTTCCCTGTCCTAGGTTGGGGAAGAGAGTCAGAAGGGTTGAATTAGTGGAAAGTGGAGGGAACATAGCTCCTTTGCTGATTCTAAAAGAAGACTGCTCCCTCTGTCTCCCTGGCTTGGATAAGCAACACTCCCTCCAGCCACTACCCTCCTCTGGCTGGTGCAATGAGAGCTTCCCTTCATGTTTCAGTCTACTTTAACCATTGTGGTCAATCATTTCCAAAGTATCCCTCCCCCTCATTCTACTTCTGACAGTGAGGAAAGTTCTCAGTGGGGCTGGGAACTAACATCTGGTCAGGGCCAACAAGTCCTTAGGATATCTTTACAATGAAGCGGGGAGTGTGCCTCCCAGTGGAGGTAGACAGACAGGCTATTTCTGCTTGATCATGTGTGCTATAAACAGCAGTGTGTCTATTGTGGCATAGGTGGAGAAGACATAAACAAGTCACAGAAGTACAGCACGCTAGAACTATTCACCTGGCACACTCAAACTGTGCCCATGACACTCAATCTTTGCATCCGACACACGTGCCCATTTCCCGCCAAAGAAAAGATAAAAGTGCCATGCCCTGTGAGAGTGCGCGCCTTTTGTCGGTGGTCTGTGAGGACAGCGCCTGTCAGGCCTTGGGACTTGTGCATCATCCATCACATGTGCTGAAGGGTCAGGATCCAGAAACGTCTCTCTGTACCAGTCACCTCAGCCTGTCACTCCCAACCAGGATTACACTGCTGTGGTGAAGACCCAGTAAGGACTGTAACCTGTGCCACCATTTACCGTCATCATCACGCTTTGGTTCCTGTGGCGAAAGCCTGGGGTCAAGCCAACCAGTGAGGGAACACTTGCTGTTTCTACCCAAGGGCTAACTGTAGCCTAAGAGTCAAGGTCGCAAGCACCGCTTTTACCATCAGCATGAATTTTGTAACATATACCTACCCTTGTTTGTACCGGGAATATTTCTATCTTCTTTCTCTACCGTTTTTGACGTGGAGGTTGGGATTGTTGGTTGTTGTTTTGAATTTGTTTCATGCAAGTGTCATCCTAAATTTCTACAATACATGTTGTTTAACTTTAATCTGGACTCCGAGTTTTCTTGTGAGGAAAAATCACTGGTGACAGATACGGTGTCAGGGGATCTCCCTTCTGGTAACCAGAGCACTTAACATCTTCAATCAGATACTTATCCTAAATTCTAAATTAATTCAAAAGATTCTACTTGTCACTGAGACTCTGCGGTAACAGACTCCAGTGAATGGAACTGGAGGAGATAGCTATAATTGGCTGAGGAGTCAAACTGTGAACGTGGAGAGATGGTGATATTTGTTGCTTTTTGCAAATCAAACACAGAAATCAATTGCAATATATTTGCTCCCATTTGTAACATGAGCTGTGCAGTGTAAAATGCTAATTTGTTGATCTCATTCTTCATTTCTTTGACACACAACATACTGTATAACTACTATACTGTAATTATGAGCCAGATCCTGTAACTCCCGCTCACACTGAGTAGCACTTACTCATTAGAGCTGTCCCATCACAGCCAGTGGGAATACTTTCCTGTGTAAATACAAGTCAATGTAAATACAGGTGAGTACAGAATCTAACCTTAAGTAAAAAATCATGAACTCTATATTTTAACCTTCACTCTTCAGTCACAGCATTTATGTCTAATGACTCAAGCTTAATAATATCAGGACATTTTCAAATGTGGTCATGGATTATAGTAATCTTTCGTCACTTCACTATTATTTCAGTTATCAAGCCTATTAATGGTACATGGTTTATTTTGTGAAGGCCAAGACTATGACAGGATTCAAAAAAGAACTAGGTAAGTGCAGGAGCATTGATTCATCAATGCAAGATCTGCTGCTCAGTGCGTAAGGAGATGATGGGTCCCTGAACGTTCTTGGGAGGGAACATATGACACATAAACCCTTTGAGACTCACTTTATCCCTCACAAACATGTGGGGTTCAATGCATGATAAAGGCCCAAAATGAGGGACACACAAAAAATATGTGAAGGAAACTTAAAATGCCATGGGAGTCATTTCTTCTAAGTAATTCTGTAACCCGAGGCTCATGAATCTTTATTTCTGATGTAAATACATGTTGAGAAAGAAAAAGAGAGGATTTGAAATTTGTGTGGAAAGTAGGTAATGTTTTGATTGAAATGAGTGATTTCCCACAAAGAAAATGGAATATTTGATATATCTATTCCAGGTACAGAAACTGTGATTTGAGTAGCTCTAGCTCTGCCTCAGTGAGGTAAAACTTTATTTTCACTTAATGCCCTTCATGGGTGCAGAAAGTCTAGTCACAAACGAATCTTAGGGCCCTGAATCAGACCGAGGGTATGGAAGATTATATGGTTTTTATTATTATTTAGGCACCTAGGTAATGAATTTAGGAGCCTACCTTTAAGCACTTAGGTTTGAAAATTGAACTCAAATGTTTAGATTTCATTCATCCAGAGAGCTAACATTTTCTTGAAGATTTTTCACTTTGTCACTTAATTCCCCCCAAAATGATATGGTCCTGGTCCCAAACTAGCTAACATTCATAGTTGCCTTTCCAGTGCTATGATGGCACTTTAACAAGTGATAACCAGTGAATTTCCATATGGAGACCAATCTGCATTGCTTTTTCCATTTGGTACCATGCTCAATGTACTTATGTGTGTGTATTTATATTTTTCCATTTTAATAATATGCTTGCTTACTTTCAACTCCAACAACAAAATCATATATATAAAGGATAGTCACAATAAAATATATGCACAATCATAAAAAAAGATACAGGTAGACTCACCCTATAATAGAGAGGAGTGCAGCTATATCCTTCCTCATTCCTCAACATAAGGTCTGAGGGTAAAAAACTACACTTATGTCCACACTGCAATTGCGTTCTTTTGACAAAAAGTCGAAAGAACACAGGGTGGTTTTTGGAGAGTGGCAAACCTCTTTCTATGAGGAAGAAGGCTTTTTCTGATCTCTGCATGTGTGGACAGCAAAGAGGGTTTTTTTTGGAAAGAAGAGGCCTCCAGGAAAAAGCACAGGTGCCCTGGTGGCCACTCTGTCTATAGGAATCACAATTTATATGCGAGATAGCATCCAATCAATGTGGATGCTATCTTTCAAAAAAGCAGATTGCTTTTTCGATGCGCTTTTGCCGTGTGGACGCTGTCTTTCGAAAGAAGCTTTTCCGGAAGATCTCTTCCGGAAAAGCTTCCTCCGAAAGAAGCCTGCAGTCTAGACATAGCCTGAATAAATAGAAGGGCTTTGCACATAAGCACACTCAGGCTTTTTGAAACAAAAAAGGAAACACAGTGTGAGAAAAAGAGTCTTTACTGATACCAAATTTTCAATTCTACAGACTTAAGTCAATGATGCTTCTTATAGGTATACCTGCATAGAGTTCATTCTAGGATCAGAGCCTAAGTGAAGGCATCAGTTTACTTGAATTGTTCAATGGGCATAGTGAGAAAACTATCATAAGTGAAACCTGTGCTTCATTCACTTTAAAGTGAAGCAAAAGATCAGACTGGAGGTAAGATGCTGATAATCTTTATGTTTTTGTTCTTCTCAAAAGTGTTGTTGGTTTTTTGGAGACAGTAAGATCGAGACTTTGGAAATATCTACACAGCACTCTTATTTCAAAATGAGCTGTTCTGGATTTTTTTCTGAAATAGTTTATTTTGAAATAGCACGGCTACACTACAGGGAAGCCTCAAAATTAGTCCAAAGCATGCTTCCCTAATATGTTCGTGCTACTTCAAATTAGAGCCCCAGGAGGCACTGGGGAGTAATTAGTTTGAATGGCCCTAGGGAGGAGCTATTTCGAAATAGCAGGAGTGGAGTGTCCACACTACTTCTATTGTGAAATAGGCATTATTCCTCATGGAATGAGGTTTACAGAAGTCAGAATAAGCTGTATGTTATTTCAAATTTATTTTGAAACTAGCTGGAGTTACCCGGCATTGCTCAGGGCGGGCGGTGGGGTCCTGCCGGGGGTGCCCCGTGTGAGGGGTGGGTGGGAAGGGGCGAGCACAGGACCTAGGGTGGGCGGGGTGGCCCAGCTCGTGCCCAGGGCTGCAGGTGCCACGGGGGACAACAACCCCACCGCCCATCCTGAAACTTTCACCCTGCTACTAGCTGCACCATGGGGCCGCGCCGCGGGCTCCCCTCTCCCGCAGGCTGCGGTGAGCAGGTGCCGGGCTCCCCACCACACGACCAGGAAGCTGCACCGGACCCCGGGCCACTCCCAGCACCGCCGCTGCCGTCGCCACCTCCCTGCTGGGCTCACCCTGCTGCACCTGCAACTGCCCCCTAGCGGCGGCTGCGAGCTCCAGCTCGCCGCTCAGCAACCCTTGGCTGCCGCCAGAGGGGAGGGGCCCGGGCCAAGTGACATCATGGGTGGGAGGGAGAAGGGGGCTCCCCCACCCTGGACGCACCTGCGCAGTGGAACAGCCTGGTAGAGGCGAGTGGGGCAGCTTCCGCTCAGAGTGCCGTCCCTCCCCTCGCATCTTCACCACCGGCCTTAGTGAGTGACTGTCCCTGCCGCTTCCCCCGGGAAACCGCTTCTCCCTGCACTGCCAAAAGTACCTTAAAACCTTCTCCTGGAGGAAAGGTTACCCCATGCAAAGTTTGGTTGCAGTAGCTCTTATAGTGCCCAAGTTATTAGTGCACAAACATACAAACATTCTCCTTTATATATTAGATAACGGAATTGCTGTGTAGATGCTCACATTGTTATTTCGAAATAACGCCAGTTATTTCAACTGCTCTGTTGATGCACCCTTTGAGAATGAATTAAGTTAGTGCTGAATGCTTTTGGAAAATGCACCTTTAAAAATGAATTTAATGAATATCTTGAAAAAAATTGATCATTTAGACAAGGAGGAATTCTTTGTACATAAAAAAGGAGTCCCACATAAAAGAACACATAAAAGAAGATACAGCTGGTCTACATTTTAATGCCACTGATTTTATTCAGCTAGAGAGATTAATATGGTCTTTGTCACATGCAGACCATTAAAATGCTTTTCTTTTTGCCTTACCATAAATGCACCATCAGACTGTACACTTTTTAAAAAATGAAGTGCTTTAATAGCACTAGCTGCCACCTTTCTATGCAGAGTTTGACAGAGAGCAATCTCTTTAGGGGTCTGACTTCCTTAGTAATTGTGGGATTCAGTTTCTCACATTTTCTTTCAGAATACTCTTACAGTTTACTGATTAAGTTAAAAGAGACAGTCTCAAAATGGAATATCATTTTATAAGCTCTTATGCTGCATTTGAAAAGAGTGTACCGGAATCCCGTACAATGGAATGGAAAAATAGAATACGTTTTTAGAAAATTAAAAATAACCAGTGTAACAATCTTACACTGTAGGTGCTTTCGTACAAAGTCTGTGTCATCACGTGTACTTATACAGTTCATAGAAGATCTAAAAAGCAGAAAGAAGGCAGTTCTTTTCAGATAGCCTACTGAAAATTACTTTCTAGGGAGAAGGCAGGTTCATATAGACTGTGTGAGGATCTGTGTGTAATCTCACATGAGTGATGTAAATCAGAAGTAACATCACTTAAGTGTTACACTGGGGTAAAATTAGTGTGTGATTAGAACTGGAATTTATGTCTCTGCCCTTTATCTTTTACCTGCAAGGCTTGGTGAAATACTGGCAAGGGTTTTAAAAACAATTGGTTTCCTTAAGTTTTGATTTCTGAGGTGCAGTTATGGAACATTATCAGGATGTAGTGATTGACTTAAACATTTTGCCTTGCTTTATAAATACCAAGAATATCTATTCTCTGCTTTCCTGTCCCAGTTGTGGATTCTTGAGGGTCTCTGGTGGGTCTGAAAAGTGATATCACATGAGTGAGTAGCTTAAATAGCAGCTTTTCCTCAGCCAGCTGGAAGAACTGACAGTCATGGCGGGTATACAACAGGATGCTACAGCTTGAGTTACACTCTCACCTAATATCACTTCAGATTCTTCAGGGATGCCAAGATCACCCAGTAAAGGGAAGAATATTAAGACCATTTATTTTACATATGTAATCCTTCTACCAGGTAGTGCCAGCAGCAGTCAGGGCGAGGTTCAATATCTAGAGGTTCTTTTTCATCCATCCCACACAGAACTGTCTTGAGCCCTCACCCAATAGCCTGGGAAATTCACACACACCCCTGGATGCTTCTGAGAGGCAATGCTTCCCCACTCACAAACACAGAGTCTGAGTGTAGAAAAGAAACTTTTAATGAAAGAGGGAGAGAAGTAATGTGGCATAATCTTGGGACAATACCACAACAGAGTTCATATCCAAACCACCAGTTAACATCCCAGCTCAAGTGGATTGAGCAATGTCCTTTGCCTCTCAGGCTCACAAGTCTAGTAGTGTAAGTGTCCCATTCACACGTCCAACCTTTCTCTATACCCCACTCACTTTGGTCAGGGCAAACCTGAACTCAGAGGTGATTTTCAGAGTTCATCTCCCACCCTTAGGGGGTGGGGATAGGAGGCCACCCCATTGGCTACTCGCTGCTGCTCCTGCCAGCCACTCCCACTGGCTGCCTGCTGGCTGCTCCCACCAGCTGCCTGCCACTCACTTGCTCCTGCCAGCCACCCTGATGCTGATGAGTTTGGATCTGGGCCAGACCTAGTGATTTCATTTCTCTGTGATTTCAGCTTCTCAGTGATTTCAGCTCTTGACCCACAGTTCAGGCCAGCAGAAAATAAAGAGATCCCTTATGGAGTCTCTTTTAGTTCTATCATTAGAACAGAGGTGGGGGGAAGAGAAACAGGCTGAACCAATTTTACAGCTCATGCCTGGAGGGCATGTAGCCTGCTGGCTCAGAGCTGAGCTGAGCTGAGCTCTGCTCTGCTCTCCTCCCACCCCCCCACCAAATCCAATCCACTTGAGTCTGGAAGGGAGAGGCTTGTCCATCTGAGATTCTTTACAATGACAGTGTCTCTCCTGCAAGCACTGGTGTCACATTTTACTATTCTTACATTTAGGGTTAACATGGTTTGTGACCCCCATAACAGCCAAATTAGTTACAATAGGCAAAATACCATTCTAACAATTGAGCATCCATCAGGCCTATATCACAGACTGAACTGGATTCAGATAAGCACACCCAGGATTTCTTTCCCATTCCATCATGATTTGTATTTACATAACAACAGTTAATACCTTATAGGGCTAAACAACTGAATGAGCATAACCACACCAAGGATTCTTTCCCCTTCCAGCTGGCTGCATTGGAAGCAGTGATTCAGACCCTGCTTACACAAACATAAAACAAATGGAAAATAAAGTGACCTCTATCACTATGCTATTTTCTAGCATGATATCAGTGACTGTTGGAGAAGACTGAATGCTGGGCTGAATGGAGTACTGGTCTGATGTACTGTGACAATACCTGTCACACTGATTCAGAGATACATCCCTATTCAGAGCAGTTCTTATGTGCAAGCTTGACTTTAAGTCATTCTTGAAGTTTATAACATGGTCAAGTGCTGTCCTGAATAGGAGTTGACTGTAAAGTCAGTGTAAAGTCTGCCATTTGGGAAAAATAACTTAATTCAGGAACCACTGATAGAGAATTCAGGGAGAAAATCGGCATGTTGATGTTAATAAAAAAATCTTTCTTGAAAAAGCATAAATATTTTTTTCTCTGAGGCTATGTGTAGACTGCAGAGTTTTTCTGGGATAGGCATCCTGGAAAAACCTTGCTGCGTCCAGGGAACATGTCAGCTTTTTCAGAACAGTTTCCAAAAAAGTGGGTGTGTTCTTTCAGCATCCCTGTATTCCTAATTTTATGAGGAATAAGGGATCTTCCAAAAGAGGAGGTTTTCTCCACATTTGGCCCCATGTAGACGGGCCAAATGTTGGAAAAGCCTCTTCTGAAAAAACAAGCAGAAAAGATACACAAATTGCAGTTCGCAATTTGCGTATCTTTTTCCAGAAAAAAAATGCAGTGTAGACATAGCCTGAGTAACAGAAGTAGAAACCCAAGGACCTGAAAAGAAAATTAATTTTTCCTTCAAAATTAAAAAATATAATATAATTAGCTCTACTGTTATATTAAAAGCACTCAAATCAACAGCAAAGCAAAAACCTCGGAAACAGTCTGGGCAGCATTCAGCTGAGGTTCAAGTAATCAATGGTGTGGAAGTGCTTATGGCAGGGTTTTGCTTATTCTGTTTCCTCTATTCTTCACTTTTGCTTTAGGAGGCACACAGAGGAATAAATTCAAATACCACAAGTAGCTATAACATTCATGATTTCCATACCATGTCTATATTTGGAGGGAAGGTCTGCAGAGGCTTATATCTTCCTTTTTTATAGGTATACTTTTGGGGAAAATTCCTCCACCATTTGCACACATGCCTTTAAAGTAGACAGCCTTCATCTGGAGAGTGTTGGATTGGAACTATTAATACCTCCTTTAAATTGGTCAGAGGAGGTGGGGCAGAGTCATAAAAGTTGCTTCCCTTCTCCAAAAATGGATGTTATTCCTGTTTACTATCTACTTCTGACAAGAAAGGAAGTAAGTAGCCAAGTTAAAGTAGGATCTATTGCATGGTATTCCCAGGTATTAACTAGAGGGACCACACAGAAGCTGGTCATCTGCCTCATGTTCAAATCAGCAGACAAAAGAAGAAAGTGTCCTGAGGATAACAATTGGAGTAAGTCAATCACTTTAGATCACTTATTGATGACATTGTCTTAGACAACACAGATGGTCTCTTACATTTTCTAAGAAAAGGGGTTACTCCAAAACTATTGAACTGAAGAGTACCTTCCACTTCTTGACCACCCTCTTAGGGTACGCCTACACAGCAACACTATTTCAAAATAACTAATATTATTTTGAAATAACAGTCCACATCTACACATCAGGCAGTTATTTTGAAATAATATCGAAATACTGTCAAGCTGGAGGATTTCTTACTCCGACTCCTGCAATCCTCATTGTATGAGAAGTAAGGAAAGTCAGAGGCAGAGTGCTCTATTTCAAAATAAGTGCTGTGTAGACACTCCCAATTTTGAAATAGGCTATTTCAAAATAAGATGCACAATTGACATAGATAAATTTGTGTAGGTTATTTGGAGTTAAGCCCTGCTGTGTGGATGCACCCTCGGTGGAATATCCAACTTTGAATCTGACAGTCCAATGTTCAAGTCCCTAATGAGGAAATTTTTTTAGTTTTGCATAAGTCATTTTAAGTGTGGAGCAAATCTTTGTTTCAAAACAAGATTTAGTACAAGTAATAATATATATAATTTTTATTCTTATTTAAGAAATCTCCTCTTAACTATAAATTTGCACCATTAGAGATTGCCCTCTGATACTTTGGAAGCACCTTCTTTCTTTTAATCCAAACAAAAGACACATTTTAACCAAACAATGAATGACTAGAAATTGTCATACTTCAGTTTATATATTAATAATTACTTTGTAGGTCTTTTCATCCATCTAAATTTGCCTGGCATTAAAAAAGCTTCCCACCCACTTTTCTTCTGCAAATAATCTCGCAGCTGAAATATAGCACCACTTGATTTTCATTCCTTCGGTTGCCTGATGCAAAGTCACACACTTAAATGGAAACTGGGGCTTAATTCTCACTTCTTATTCTCACTAGAGAATATGAATTTGTGCTTGATATCACTCCACTAAGTCAATGGAATTATACTATGGTTAAATCTGGCCTCCACACAAAGTGAAATTTAATGCTAAAATTTTTAGAGAGACATTTAAAGGAGACTTAAATGTTGAAAGCTACAAGAGAGAGCAAGGGGGAGGAGAAATAATGTACATCCCTAAGGGTACATCTACATAGCAGCGTTATTTCTGAATAACTGATGTTATTCCGAAATAACATAGTGCATGTCTACATTACAAGGCTTTATTTCAAAATAATGTTGGGCTGGAGGACTTCTTACTCCGACTCATGGTAACCCTCATTTCACGAGGAGTAAGGGAAGTCGAAGAAAGAGTGCTCTTCCTTCGACTTCCTGCAGTGTAGACAGTGCCAAAAGCCGAGTTAAGCTATTTCAACTTAAATTAAAATTGACATAGATGAAATTGCATAGCTTATTCTGACTTTAGCCCTGCTGAGTAGACATACCCTTACACAACTAACCTGCACTAACTACTATGTACACATCTCAGGTCCCAAAAGTCGGGGCTAGATTTGCCCTGTTTTGTATAAAGAAAAAAGGTTAGGATAACAGGCCATAGCTTTAAACACTATTGCATAGTCAGAAAGCTTACAGTGCTGGAGGAGACTGTTTAATAACAATTTGCATCTCAATTTTAATTTATATGCATAGAAAAGTTTGAGATAAAAATACCCAAAAACTTGTAATGTAAAAACAGACAGTAATGAAGGTTAGTTATTAGTTAATAGAACTGCTTCATAATTTTGAAAACCAAAAGGCAAAGACTGATTTACTAGATTTGTTATGCAGTCCATGTACAGTATTCTGAAATTCAAATAAGTTACTATAGATAGGAGTGAGTTCATATATAAAGACTATTTACTGCAAAGTTGTGAGAAGTAAAGTTATGGTAGCATTTTACAGATGAAAGTAATATTGTTCATGCATATTGATTACTAGAAGGCTCATCAAGCATAGAGCTTTGAGAAATACAAATTACAGTTCCTAAAATTTAGAAGAATCTTTTGTCAGCATCATGTTGGAGACTGTGTAAAATTGTATCCATCACAATTAGGTACTAAATTAATGGAAAGGCAGAAGTCAAAAGTAATTTGGGTTGATAAGTAAAACAGGACTATGCATCTTTTACTTAAGAATTAATCAACTCAAGTAGATGTCTTACCCCTGTGAAATGCTAGGAAGCCATATCCAGATCACCATTCTGGTTTGCTCTTGTCACTCCTTTAGGAATGCGAGTTTGGGTTTTGTTTTGTCTTGTATAAAAAGCTATTTCTTTGTAGATTTGAACAGAAATTAAAGGCAAATTGGAGTGATGCTCATTTCCTCCAAATTGAGAGGCAAACACTTTTGGAGATTATATATGAATATTCAAATCCAAATCTGCCAACCATAATACATTTTTCTTACTACTGCTATAGGTGAGCATGGTGTGAAATATGATAAATTAATATCTTTATTAAAGCATCTGTTTTCCACTGCCATGGCCCATCTATCCTCCTGTTCAACATTGCACTGAATTGTAGCCTCGGGAAGAATTACCTCATGAAGCTTTCTGGAGGTGACATTGTAGGGGCAAGTTGAGCAAGCAGATGGGTGGCTTGTGGTGGTAAGTAAAAGAGAAGCACTTTGTGAAATGATTTTTTTTAATCAACAAGTGATTTTAAAGCATATATAGAGAGTGAAATAGGAGACAGACAATGAAAAAAAATAGGATTGTATGTTTTCTTTGGCCCCTTCCTTCAGTTGCATCTATGTGAGTGAACCTTTGCAACCATGTAAACCAAGCTGAAGGATTGGCTACACTATAAAACTATCTATCAGCTATTGTACCCTAAGCAGGATCCTTTATGGCCTAAAAGTCCTAGAGATGTCAAAGAGCAATTTAATTTATTCTTGGGGTTTTTTTTACTGCAATTGCATTTATACTGTGATTTTTGTTATTTATTAACTGATGATAGCTCTGTAGCCAGCCAGATAGTATACTTGCTATATTAGTGATTCTACCAGGAGACAATATTTGAAGTGAAATTCCTGACCACTGAAAGTTCTTATTCTTTTATTTATAAAATTTGAGCAATTTTATGACATTTTTAAACATTTGGGGGCTTTTATGTTTGATAATAAGAAAATTGTGCAAATTTAGCAGCAAACTGTCTTACCTTTTTCAAAGTTTGAGCTATATTGCTTGGTTATGTTTGGTTACATAATCTCATAGGATTGATCCTGGTTTTGTGATTAGTTAAGCTCAACTCCTATGTTCAGACCAAAATTTTTCCTGACAATTCCATTTCTCTATTATGAGATCAACAAAGAATTTACATGCTGATGTAAACCAGCAGCTTTTTGCCCATGCTGACTGGCTAGGAACTGATCTGATTCCGACATTGCAATTGAGCCGGGGAAGAGTTTCTGACGTGTGCTAGCACATGGCTGTGGCACTGGTCTCTTCTCTGGGACAGGGAAGCAATAGTGCTGCCTGGGCCCCAGTTTTACTGGTCAAATTTGGCCTAGAACAAAGTTCCCAACTGTGAAGGCAGCAGGTTCAAGAGAGAGAAAGTCTGAAATGAAATGTAGAGGCAGGAAACAAGGCTGATGATGACTGAAAGAGCCAGTTGCAGAGGCAGCAAGATACTGACATATTCCCCATCTGGCTTTTGGTTAAGATAATTAAGCACTGAAACCTTTGTCTGTGCTACTAATCTGGGGTAAACCACACATGCCTCCTATAAAAACTATTGAGAGGAGACTGGGATTTATGGTGTCAAAATAGTTACTCTCTGATATTGGCTAGAAATATTGTACTCATTTAATTAGCCATTCTATGTTCCATAACTTAGACCCTACATCATAACATTTATCCCAAATATTAGACAATGACAGTTTCCAGAACTCTGTAGATTCAGAAACACAAACTGTGTCAAGGATTCTCATTCTAATGCCAAACAAAGGTTTTCAGTAGTACAAAAAGAACTGTAATCAAGTAAGAGGGTTTACTGAATCTTAAAAAATTCTAGATTTTATGAACTTACAAACTGCATTTTTTTCATAGGTAATTAAACTTTTAGAAGTTTTTTTTCAAAATTAAACTTCTAGTCATTTAAACCCACGTTTTTCAAAGGGAAGAGAATGGAGATGTAAGGCAGCGGAACTACAGCTTTCATCAGGCACTGTGGTGACATATCCAAATCAAAATGTTTCAGGTTTTGGCCAGGTTTTCAGAAAAAATTGAAGATGTCTGTGTCAAGCAGACACTTTCTTGGAAAAATCAGTTGAAAAACCCGATATTCTTTCAGAGGACAGGTAACATGGAAAAAATGTAACCAGTCCTAACACAATTGTGGGATTAACTCCTAACTCTGTGGGTTAGAATGCACAATCATAGTGCAGGAAAACTCAAACCTGAGGACATTTTAGAATACACAGAGACAGACATATGTTTTTCATGCTGCCCAGGGAAATTCATGGCTTGGACGCGGGCTCAAAATTCTCTGCCATGATTCCCTGACCATTGCTGTTACTGAAGAAACCCTCCCCTGTAAAGTCTCCATCCCCTCTGCATTGTACTAGAGGATGCATGGAAGGTATGGAAAAGGAATATCTGTACATCACTAAATGTGACATAACTTTATATCAGTGAATGAATATAGCAACATGGTTTGCTCTTAAATTTCTGGGAGAATTTAGTGCTGCACATGAAAATGAAGGACAAGTAGATCAGTGTGACTTATATTGAGAACAGGTGCTAAACAGTGAAATATGGTGATAACAGCCACTAAAGGGACTCTCATTTCTCTAGTCTTTCTAACAGGTGGCTGAATAATGCATTGTGATTAATATGCACAAATTCTTGGTGGGGTTAGGACTAAGATTTAATTGAACATTAAGAATGATAACTGTGCTTGGTAGATGACCATTAGCACAGACAAAGGTGTTTGCATGCCATTCTGCTAAAAATTACCAAAACAATTAAATGGAAAAATTGAACAATCCCTTTCTTTAAGAAATCCAAAATAAAAATTAACTTAATAAAAATAACACCATTTTTGTAAAACATAATAATTAAAATATATCATATACATTGTCCTTTTATTAATTGAGTTAAGGACCCACACAATATTGGGTAAGTCTGCTAGTTATGTTAAAATGGTAGACTTTATTAACAAAAGGATAAAATAACTAACTTTGCTATTTCCCCTCCCCCAAAATTTCATTTTTATAACAGCTTTCACACAATTTTAAATATTTCCTTCATTTTGAATGCTACAGGCTTTTGAAGCATTTCCAAATCTGAACCTTCACAAAACTCAAGGGCCTTTAGATCTCATGTTTCATCTTGGGCATAGCTCTACTCTGCCTGAATTCATCAGATAGGCTAAGACCTTTAAGCTTGACCATCTTACCTGATCCAAAAAAAGGAACTAGCTGGGGGACTTCCCCATCCCCAAAATTATCATTCTACACTACCCAATTCTTACCAGCATCGGGTCTCGTGAAATCCAATAGCTGACCAGATCACTAATAGTACTACATTTCTGATCAGTTATCAGAATAACCTTAATTATAACCTTCACTGGGGGCTTCTGATTATATGATAGCTAAGACCTGAGGCTGTTCTGAAAGCTGCTCCACGAAACCTTTATTTCTTTACTATCCATGAAACTGTACCAGACAGGACTAGGTTTTACATTTTGTGTATGTAGTAAGTGTAAGGTTTCAGGGTCAGAGTATGAACAGCAGAGGCTTTAATTCATATTTGACCTGAATTCTGGTACCATAAATTTTATTCTGGTAGGAAAATGTCCCTTAAGCATGCAAGAATAGCCAGAGTGAGGTTACACATACCATTCATTGTTTATGTGTTTTCTGTTGAAAGACAAAAATGAAACCAGCCAGTCTAAGATCTAAATAACATGCAGTGAGAAATGGATGAATGTGCAGTGATATTTAAAAAAAAACACGCATTGGCTTTATAGAAATATGCACACTGAGGATTAAACTTGAAGTCCCCAAAACAGTGCTACAGAACCACCGTGTCCTTTTCTACTGTGTTCAGTGACTTTTAAAAAATGCTTTTAGGCACTGGAGGACTGGGGGAGATAGAAAGGATGAGTCTGTCTGTTTTATCCAGTTATACTGGCAGGTGTGCAAATTATGAGGCTAATTAAATCCTTGTGTTCTCAGGAAGCCAGGAATATACTGAATAATATACAGTATGCACTATTTGCAGTCTTGTCACATTAAACCAACATGTGGTCTGGTTGATAGCATATGAATAAAATGTGCAAAATGATCCATGTGTGGCCTATCCTGAAATGGCCAGCAAGACACATATTATAAAGAAGAGATAGCCTTTCCCATAGGATAACTTGAAATTATCAGTATAAAGCCTTACATTAATGCCTCTAAAATTTGGCTGGAAACCCTAATTTGGTCAGATTTATTCAGAAGGTAAAAAAGACTATTTCTGCAATTTCAAAAAAAGCCATTCATACTGTTCTTATAAGTCATTTAAAATAATCACCCAGGTGTGAAATGCTGATTTTAGTCTGATGTTCATTTGTCTTTCTCTGGCCCCAAGAACAGTTTGTTATCACTACTTCCACATTCCATAGAATAAAATCTCCTTGAAAGGTTATTACTGAAGTAACCATATTATGAATAACCCAACTTATTAATTACTTGTATTATATTTGCACATTAGAGAAAATTCTTATTTTTATATTTGCATTCCACATTACTGGAATTTTTTTTAATGAAAAAGTTGATGATGAGATATTATAATTGGCTAAAAATATTTTTAAAAAGTCATTCTCCCCTTCCTCCCACTCCCAGGAAATTTTTGAGGAAAAAAAAAGTTTCTTCAAAGAATTTCACAATAAATATTTTGCTTGAAAAAATCCTGAACCTGAAAAGCAAACAACATTGGATTTTATTTTTTCCATATTTATCATCTTTTGGCTTCCCCCACACTCAACTTTTTTATTTATTCTTTTTTCCAGGAGAAAACTGAAACAAAGGGAATTAAAAGGGTCACTTTTCCCCTCTTGGTTTTTCATTAAAAGAAAGTAATCCAAACATCTATCAACAGAAAAATAGGGATGTTAAATGGTTACCTGGCAAACATTCTGGTAAGCATTAGGCTTACCAGTATGCTTTCTGGTTAACCAGTCCTCACAGGTGAACTCTGGAGGCAGTCAGCTGTGTTGGCTGGAACAGCCCCAGCCACTGAGAGACTGGCAGGATGGGCATCAGTCCAGGTGGCAGAATCCACAGTCGCAGTAGGACTCCATCGCTGTGGGCTGGACAGCAGGCCCCAAGTTAAAATGGTTAACCAGTTAAGCACTAGCTTTGAATGTCTCAACTATTTTAACATCCCTAAAAAAAGATAGTTCTGGTAACTATCAGTGACTCATACAAAGAGTACATCTGAATACAGTTGGCAGCATGCTTCCCACCTTGAGTAGCTGTATAGGTATCTATGTGTGTGGAGGGAGGGTCGGAGGGTCCAAGCAGGTTTGTATTCATATAAATAGGCAGAGCTTCTGTGTGTGCTTCCCCCAGCTACACTGTTATTTTTAGCATATTAGCTCAAGCAGAGACAATATATGCCTATCTCCTCAAGGTAGAAACGTACTTCTTGCCACACTGTAGAAATACCCTGAAGAATATAGAGTAGAGGCTGGATTCCAAATAAAGTCTAGTAGGAGAGGTACAAAGTGCCTCAAAAATAGCCTACTAGATTTCCAAAAGATTTTTTTTCCCCATCATATGTGAGACTTATTGTAAAACTAGGGAAGGATTCTTGAATGCAGTTGTTCTAATGTGGTGATTCTAAAATCTTAACAAGGAATCTGAAGGAAATCTCATCAGGTCTGAACAGTCTATTCTGTTGATAGGACACACAGATGATAGGTTATGCTTAACATTTCCGGTTTGTGCTGTCAGAGAAATGTTCTAAAAGTGCTGACATCTTAGGATGTATTTGCACAAATAATGATACTTGTCTCATGATCAGTATGACCAGATGAATATTGGTTCAAATAAACAAAAGAGTAGGTCAGGACAGAGGCAAAGAACAGTATAGAGAAAAGAAAAATCTGCTTTTCTATTACTTTCAGCTTTTTAACTATAACCCGTACTACGTATTGAAATTAAAGGTTAGCAAGACACCATTTTTTGGTTCTTCCCTGATGGAAATAAATGGGCAGGTTCACACATGGTGAGCATGCTTAATAACTCTGATTATGTTACCTTAAGGCTCCTTGTAATCTTTTTCCTCCACCCCTATGGTATTGTACAGATATTCTTCAGCTTTTTGGTCTTAAAAGCCCATATTTAGTAAATGTATAAGGAGTCTCTGTGATTAATTTAAATTAATATGATATATTAATCTAAACTTTTTATGTTGATTTTTTAAACTCAATATTTCAGCATCTTGATTCACAATTACTTTACATGTTATAATTAACATGAGTTTTTTAAAAAAAATACTAAAGCGATGAAACCATTTGTTCAAACTGAAGCAAAATGTGTATAAAGTTTTTAGTCTGCTAAAAAAAGTCATGTTTAAAGTGATACATATGAGTAAGTATTTGCATGACTGGGAACTAAGGGTACATCTACACAGCAGGTTAGAGTTGAATTAAGCTGCACAATTTCAATGACATCAATTGTGTAGCTGAAGTCTAAATAGCTTAATTCGGCTTTTGACGCTCTCTACACAGCAGGAAGTCGAAGGAAGAACAAAGAACACTCTTCCTTCAACTTCCTTTACTCCTCGTAAAATGAGGGTTATTGTGTTGGAGTAAAAAGTCCTCCAGCTCAACATTATTTCGAAATAAAGGCATGCAGCATAGATGAGCACTATGTTTGAATAATGCTGCAGAGTATATGTACTCTGTGAGAAAAAATGTATTAAACTAGCAAACAAAATATCTTTAATAGCAATTAATGTTGCAACAGGACATAACCACCCAAACTCTCACAAGAACTGAACTAAGAAGCTAAGGGTATATTACTTCCCACCTTCATATAGCATATAATATGTTGGTAACTTACTCAAACATCCTCTAAGGCTTTCACTTCCAAAAGATTTTAAAAAGCAACATGTGCCCCATCTTCATTAAACTTCCCCTCCGGTGCTAAACCTTGAGATTGACCTTATATGCTTTTTTATAACTACTACTACAACAGATCAACACATCTAACTGTCACACATGTTGTTTATTTGGAAAGTCAATATGCCTTAACATGCTGAGGTCATTATAATCTTCTATGGATTGGGTAGATAAAAGAGGGACATAAATCACAAACACACACTGAGCAGTGGGTTACTCAAAGAAAATGTGTAACAAATGACAGAAAAAATAACATGTATTTTTGGTGATTTAGACCAAATCCTATGCAGCCTTACTGACTCCCCACATGGATTCACAAGACAATTTGAATTCCTTGACTTTCAGATATGTAGTTTAGATTCTTATTATTCAATCTATAGGAATAATTGTAATTTGAAGATTACCCAGTGGTAGCTGTTTCACCTGATGTCCTGATTTTATAGGGAAAAACCCATATTCAGGGCTTTTTCATGTATAGATTGCCTATTACCACCCCTCACCCTCTGTCTCAATTTTTTACACTTACTATTTGGTCACCATAAGTGGAGGTCTAATACCTGTATAAAGCCTCCGCCCGAGCTATTATTTGATTTACACATAACTTTTCTGGAAATGCATTAAATTGTAAGGTCCTGCCAACACATGACTTTGAGAATGACAAAACCTGCTGCTGACTGCATTGCCATGAACACTGTTTGGGGGAGAGGGGGTTTGTCTTCTAAGTCACTTTATTACTGATGATTTGGAGATGATTAAGATGGAAATTGTTCTCAGTCAGTAGGGGTACAACTACACTAGCCCCCTAGTTCGAACTAGAGAGGCTAATGAGGGCAACCAAAATTGCAAATGAAGCATGGGATTTAAATATCCCGCGCTTCATTAGCATGTTCCCAGGCGGTCGCCATTTTGGAAACTGACTAGCCTGGAATAACTGCTCGCGTCTACACGCGGCAGTGAAACAGGAGTTCGAAGTAAACCCCTAACTCAAATTAGCTGTTACTCCTCGTGGACTGAGATTTAACAGCTAATTCGAGTTAAGGGGTTTACTTTGAACTCCCATTTCACTGCCGCATGTAGATGTGGGCAGTTATTCCGGGCTAGTCAGTTTCCAAAATGGTGACCGCCCGGGAACATGCTAATGAAGCACGGGATATTTAAATCCCGCGCTTCATTTGCAATTTCGGTTGCCCTCATTAGCCTCCCTAGTTTGAACTAGGGGGCTAATGTAGACGTACCCTAGCTGTGCTTTGGAAGGTACCTTTGTAACCATTGAGTTTTGAAGCTTTGTACTTTTTCTTTGCAACTTGCAGCTACCTTGCTTTTTAAATTCTGCAACTTGTAAGATTGTTGAGCTTTTCAACTTTGTAATCTTTGTGAATCTCAGCCAGCCATTTTACTTAAAGCTTGCTCTTAGCTGCATTCCACCCTGTGATAAGAATGTGTGTGTGAATGGAGACTATAGCATGTTTGTGGTGAGGAAAACAGCAAGGCTAAACACCTGGAGCCAGGTGGTGACTAATTAAAGCAATCACAGAGAGCAATCACCCCTGCTCTAAGCAAACAAAGGACCCTGATCAAGGGAGGTCTGGGCATGCTCCTCGGTGACAAATGTGGAGGAAGGACCCTGTGTTTGTGACAGAAGCTGCCCTGTTCTAATAAAAGAAGAGAGTACAGGGCAGAAGCACTTTTTATGATCAGCTCGCCAGTTGGGATCCATGACTGCAGGCAGACGCTCTGGACATAATATGCCTTGGCTCTCTCTGCAACCTTTTGCCTGTGTAAGTGTGTGAGTGCCTGAGGGCATGAATGAATGTGTGTGTGAATGAAAGTGGCTATGTCTAGACACATTGCTCTTTCAAAAGAGGAATGTAAATGAAGCAAATCGAAAGTGCAAATGAAGCACGGATTTAAATATCCCGTGCTTCATTTGCATATTCGTGTCGGAGTGCTTTTTCGAAAAAGGACTTTTCAAAAGTGAAAGCATAGTCTAAATGCAGTTTAAAAAAAAACACATCCTTTTTCGAAAGAACCTGTATTCCTGAAAAAACGAGTATGGGTTCTTTCGAAAAAGGGTTTTTTTTTCAAGAGAACCGTGCTTCATTTCCACTTTCAATTTGCCTCATTTACATTCCTCTTTTGACAGAGGAATGTAGTTTAGATGTGCCCAGTGTGTGTTTGTGTGTGAAATAGCTCGTTCCCCTTTAGTTTAACCCTATAGTGGATTGTTAATTCCTCATTTAATAAATCCATATGTGTACGTCTACACTAGCCCCCTAGTTTGAACTAGGGAGGCTAATGAGGGTGACCAAAATTGCTAATGAAGCAATTTAAATCCTGCGCTTCATTAGCATATTCCCGGCCGGTCACTATTTTGGAAACTGACTAACCCGAAGTAATTGCCCGCGTCTATACTCAGCAGAGAAGCGGGATTCCGAGCTAAACCCCTTCGTTCGAATTAACTGTTAAACCTCATTCCACGAGGAGCAACAGTTTAATTCGAACTAAGGGGTTTATCTTGGAATCCCACTTCTCTGCTGCGTGTAGACGTGGGCAGTTACTTCAGGCTAGTCAGTTTCCAAAATGGTGACCGGCCGGGAATATGCTAATCAAGCGCGGGATATTTAAATCCTGCACTCCAATAGCAATTTTGGTCACCCTCATTAGCCTCCCTAGTTTGAACTAGGGGGCTAGTGTAGACATACCCTATGAGTGTAACCATGGGGTGGTCTCACTTCCATGTTGTTTATACCACGGACGCAGGTTTGCAGAAATATTGTTGGTGCCTAGAATGCTCAGAGCCCAAGACTCTCCCACTTCCAAGCTTTATCGCCACCTGCCTCGGTCTCTGGGGTGAGTCTAGACAGTGGCGATATTTCAGGATACTTCTGGTATCCCATAATAGCATTTTCTGCATCTTGACTGCACACCCGTTATTTCAAAATAGCTTTTGTAATAATGGGTGCACTATTCCAACATCCATGTAAACCTCATTCCACGAGGATTAAGGGATGTTTCAGATTAGTGCTCTATTTTGAAATTTGTTTCTGTGTAGACAGCAGCAAATTTTGAAATAAGCTATTTTGAAATACATTCAAAATAAGCGACACAATTTGCAGTTCAAATTGTGTCGCTTATTTTGAGCTACAGGTGCAGTATAGATGCACCCTAGGAGGAAGTCAGTGCTCCTTTCCATTTTCCTCACTAGGATTTAACTTCCACATTGTTTAAAATGTCTTTTTATCTCTTGCCTCTTCTTTTACTTGATTGTTAAGTGACGGTGACACTTTTTTGGTTCTCTTAGTATGTTTCTTTGATTTGGGGCATGCATTTAAGTTGAGCCTCGATTATGCTGTCTGAAAAGTTTCCATGCAGCTTTCAGGGATTTCACTTTACACTGTACCTTTTAATTTTTGTTTAATTAACCTAATCATTTTTGTAGTTCATCTTTTTTAAATTAAACGCCACAGTGTTGGATTGCTATGGTGTTTTTCCCACCAAAGGGATATTCAATGCATTATTTCTAAGCTATATTCATCTTCACATAGTTCTAAATCAAGCACTGTCTCTCCTTTTGTGGGTTCTAGAACCAGCTAGTTCAAAAAGCAGTCATTTAAGATGTCAAGTCAGTTTATCTCTGTATCCTGTCCTGAGGTCACACGTACCTAGTCAATATAGGGATAGTTGAAATCCCCCATTATTACTGAGGGTTTTTAAATTTTTTTATTTTCTCTCTATTCTCCCTAAACATTTCACAGCTACTGTCACCATCCTGGGCAAGTCCTTAGTTATAAGTAGTAAGTAAGTCTCTTACCTAGCAGCTTACATTTGGCCTCCAAAACCTCGTTCCTATCCTTCCCAATGACACTGAGGCCTACATGTACCATGACCACTGGTTTCTTCCCAGCACTACACATAAGTCTATCTGGATGACTCAAGAGTTCACAACCCTGGCAGGCAAGTCACCATGCAGTTCTCCTGGTCATCACAAACCCAGCTGGCTATGTTTCTAATGATTGAATCCCCCATTACTAATACCTGTCTCTTCCAAATGACTGGAGTTCCTCTCCTGCAGAGGTATCCATAAAATGTGAGAGGATACTATGACATCATCTGAAAGGAAGATCCCAACTATGAGATTATTTCCCTCTGATCTAGTTGGATGTTCTTCTTCCCTGAGGGTATGTCTAGACTGCAGAGTTTTTCCAGAATACTGGAGGTATCCTAGAAAAGTTATGCCGTGTCCAAGGAACACGTCTGCTTTTCCGGAAAAAAAAGTTCGGAAAAGAAGACGTGTTTCTTTGGCATCCCTGTAAACTTCATTCTATGAGGAAGAAGGGATGTTCCAAAAGAGGCTTTTTTTCTGACATTTGGCCCATGTAGACATTTGTCCCGGTGAAGATGGCCCAATTGTTGGAAAAGCTTCTTTTGGAAGAAAGGTGGAAAAAGATACGCAAATGGCGGTTTGCAATTTGCGTATCTTTTTCTGATAGAACTTTGTAGTCTAGACACAGCCTGAGACTTTCATCTTCCTGAGCAGCACAGCAGCTGTCTGACCAGAGATAGGCCTGCTCTACTGTGTCCTGGAAAGTCTCATGTATGTACATCTCTGCCAGCCTTAGTTCTTCTAGTTCAGCCACCCTATTCTCCAAAGCCCATACACAGTCCCTAAGGGCCACCACAAGCTCTTTGCATGGAATGCACACATACATAGGCCACCTGCCCCAAAGGCAGGAAATTATATATGCTATATTGGGTGCAATAAACCAGATAGCCCTCTCTCTGTTGATGGGCTTCTATCTGCATTCTCTTTTTACTCCTAGAGCTTATCCTTTCATGAAGTTTATTTTTCAAACATGTTGTTTTGATTTTAGTTTAAAGAAGCTTAAAGAACGTTAAGTGGTAAGTTTGTCTATCTCCCCCCCCTCCTCCCCCCCGCCACACACACACACACACACACACACACACACACACACACTCAAACTCTGCCTCTAGGCTTCCTAGAAAATCTCATGTTAGCCCACCTTTTGTTTCTTATCTTTTGACTGGAGTGCCAGACAATGCTTTTGGATTAATTGAATGAGCCTCAGTTCACTTTAATAATAGAAAGCCTCTTAGTTGCCTTAATCACCCTGTCTCTGTTTATAAACAAACTCCCTGCTGCAAAGGCTGTGCTGCTCCCATCTTCTCTATTCATCAGTCACACTTAGGCTGTGTTGTAGTTCACATTGCTGGAGTGGAGCCCTCAACCCTTAACATTCATGCTGCCTGAGCACCTCAGGCCCATATAACTCACAGACTATGGTTTGCACAGCTGTTTACTAGACAACAATAGTATTTTTGATCAGGTATACTGGATTCTATCACTGGCTCTTCAGGAGAAGTGTAGATAATGTTAAGAAATAAAATAGGTCACTCTAAAAGGCAGGATAAACTTAAAAAACAACAAATAGTCTGGTAGCACTTTATAGACTAACAAAACATGTAGAGGGTATCATGAGCTTTTGTGGGCACAGCTCACTTCTTCAGATGACCAGAGTGTTGTATGTCCAGAACCAAAATAAATAGGGAGGGGAGAAAAAGGAGGGGGAGGGGGAGAACAAAAGGAAGTAGTGGTATATAAATATCAAAGGGAAAACCAAGCAGGAATGTAACAGGAGCTGTGATTACAGCTCCTTTTGGTCACGGATCACCATTCCCAGCCAAGGGGAGGTGGCGGGAAATGGCACAGTCCAGGACACCACTTCTCATAGCTCCCATTGGTGAGGAACAGTGATCCACAGCTAACAGGAGCTGTGATCACTGTTCCCTGAAGCCATGCAGATAAATATAGCATTGGGGGCCCTACAGAAGCTAATCCTGGTGGACTGGATCTAGCCCTGTACCAGGACTTGCCCATCTATGCTCTAGGTCCAGCTCTTAGTGGAAATTGGCATAAGGTCTCAAAAGTTGTTGTAACCTAATTAAGAAATATACAAATACAGGTTGGACCTCCCTGATCTGGTACCTTCAGGGTCTGACTGGTCCCAAATAAAGGAGTTTGCCGGATCAGGTGAGGTCAATACCATCTCTCTGCTGATGGGACACCAGGCTCTTCTGGGGTTTATCAGCATACCTAACGGAGCTCCCTTTCTGCCATCCTGCTGGCTCCAAGCTCCTCTGGCCAGTCCCTGTCACCACAGCTCTGCTGCCCTGGGGCCATCTATCTCTACTCACCCCAGGGCTGCCATGGTTCCAATGCCCAGGGACCGCCGGGACTCCAATGTCCCCGGGCCACTACAGCTCTGCAGCCCCAGCACCACTGGGGCTACACAGCTCTTGGGCACAGAGACTGTCACAGTGACAGAGTGTCAGGGCTGCTGCAGTTCTGGGACCACCAGGGCTCCACTCCCTGGGGCTGATGGGCTCAGTTTTTGCAGGGCTGCCACTGCTTCGTGGCTCCAGGGCCACCAGGGCTTAGGTGTTGGGGCTGCCACAGCATCCACAGCTCCACTATCCCAGTGCTGCTGCAGCTAATCCCATGGCCACCCAGCCCTATAATCCAGGGGCTTTATGTTCCAACAGCATCCATAGTCCTACTGGATGTTGGTAATTAATGTATTGGTCATGTCTCTAATAGTCTGTTTACTTTTGAAGTAGAAAATTGCCTGCAGAAGCCTGGAAAGAAATGTTATGGCTCAAAAGTGATCATAGCAACCATTTACACAAGCAAGTCAAATTAAGTTAACTATTTCCTTAGAAAGACTAAGACTAGGCATACAACATCCATTGTCATGTAGTTTTCATAATACTAATGCCAAGAAGGGAATATAGTACCTATCCTGCATACGGTTATGGTATACTGACACGGGAGATGAAAGTGTGCTTCCCAGTCCGGGCAAACAGGCATGAACTATCTCTGCTTGAGGTATCTAAAATAGCTGTGAAGCCAGGAGCACCACAGTGCCCATGCTAGCCTCCTGCATCCCAACCTACCTGGACCATTAGGTACTGCCTGGGGCAGCTAGCACAAACTACTGCCCATGCTACCTGGTCTATGATGATGCTATTTTTATCACTATAGTTCAAACCACTCTATTGGATGCCTAGCTATCTGTGCTGGGAAGCACACTCCCAGCTATAGTGTACACATGCCTATATTTGCCTGCTTAACATTTCGCATGTGATTAGTCTCACTGATTACTCCATGTAAGTTAGAATTAAGCACATACTAAAGATTTGCCAGATTGGGATACAAGTGGGGAGAAGAATGGATAGATCACTTAATTAAAAGTCCTGCATCCAAAGCTATGTTTACAAACACTTTGTGTGACGCTTAGGCAACATACAGTTAAGGATGAAAACCATACGCAGTAAAACTAAATGGTTTTACACATTTTCCCCTAAAAACCAATGAGATATGCTGCCAAACCAGATACACTGTCTACTCGACAGAGAAACACAAGCTTAGTTACTACATTGATATAGCAATGTGTTTTACATTGGACAATAATCTAATAGAGGTGAAGGAGCAATAAATTACAGGAACAAGATGCATGGCTGAAAGCCACCCTCTCCTGCTCCAATGAAGATGAGAAACTTTCCTTGAAATTTCTGCTTTATGATTAATGGCAACTGCAGGATCAAAATGCCCTCAGTGTCAGAGCTCCACTAATGAATGGCAGGCACATACTTTTACTAAAGGTGAGCTGAGAAAAGATCCTCTCCATAATTTCAGGTTTATTTCTCATATTTACTAGCATCACCAGAAGCTTACCTGGACTGAACTTCATGCAGCAAACTCTCATCCATGTCCCAGTCTCATTTAAATGCTGGAAAAATCCATTGTCACTCTTAGCTAAGCAGACAAAATGCAAATATAGAACTAGGTGTCATCAGCATAGCGAAAGCACTGCAGCCTGCAGCACTTCACTAACCCTCCTGATAACAGCATGTACTCATGAAATCAGAAGTAAAACAAAGTAGAAAACTCTGGGATACCTGAGGCTATGTCTACGCTACAGAGTTTTTGTGGAAAAACAGCCATTTTTTCACAAAAACTTGCAAGAGCAAGTTTGCATCTCTTGCACCTCAAGAGATTCTCTTGCACCTCAAGCACATTTTTGTGCAAGAGAATCGAAAGAAGAGAAGGGTTTTTACACAATTGGTATTCCTCTTTCTATGAGGAAGAAGCCTTTTTGCGAAAGAGTTCTTTCACAAAAAGGTATATGTGGACAGGGAAGAGGGGGGGGGGGGTTTGTGCAAAAAGAGGAAAGAGGAAAAAGCACAGGTGCCCTGGTGGCCATTCTGTGCATACCAATCAGTGCTAACTTTTGAGAGAGCATCCATGCAGTCTGGACGCTCTCTTTCACAAAAGCGCATCACTTTTTTGATGCGCTTTCGTAGTGTGGATGCACTCTTGTGCAAGAAGTTTTTGCGGAAGATCTCTTCCTCTAAAAGCTTCTTGCGCAAGAAGCCTGCAGTCTAGACGTAGCCTGAATAGTAGCTGTCAACACAACTACATTGGGAGCATTAAACAGGGAACAAACAGAGACACAATATCTGGATATCCTGTAGCCAAAAATAAAGCTTAAAAACTAGCGTTGTCACCATATATCAGCAAATTATTTTATCTGCATTTCCTTATGGAGTATGTCTGACCATTGTATACAGGGGGAAACATTGGAAATTCTTAGACATCTCTAAGAACTCATCAGTCAGCAAAGCTGAACTTCAGACTTAAGGTACATCTACACAGCAACATTTTTTTCAAAATAGTGTTATTTCAAAATAACGTAGGGTACGTCTAAATTATGTTCTATTTTCAAAAGAGGATAAGCAAATTCTGTGGGAATTTGCATAGCTTCTTCCAATCTCACTTTCAAAAGCGGAGAAAAAAACACGTAAACCTCATTTTTTAAGAAAGAGCGGTTTTTTCGAAAAAGGGTTTTTTTTCCTGAAAAAAAAGCGTCCAGACTACTTTCACTTTTGAAAGCTCTGCTTTCGAAAGTGAGATCGGAAGAAGATATGCAAATTCACACAGAATTTGCATAGCCTCTTTCGAAAATAAAGCGTAGTCTAGACATAGCCTTAGTCTGCATCTACACAGCAGGCAGTTATTTAGAAATAATATCAAAATGCTGTCAAGCTGGAAGACTTCTTACTCTGATTCCTGTAACGCTCATTGTATGAGGAGTAAGGGAAATCAAAGGAAGAGTGCTCTGTTTTGAAATAGGTGCTGTGTCGACACTTCCAATTTAGAAATAAGATATTTTAAAAAAAGCTACGCAATTGATATAGCTCAATTTGCATAGCTTATGTCAAGTTAAGCCCTGCTGTATAGATGCACCCTTAGTGATTGTCGACCTTCAAATATCAATTCCTTTGTCAGTCTTTCTTCCCTTGATAGTTTGATAGTTTGAATTTATTTTAGAACAATAAAATTGCAACATACTTTCTGAAATTAAAATATGCTTGTAATTGTGGTAAAATATATGAGTAACAATTAGTGCTTTTTTGAATAAAGGAAAGGATATGTCCAATTGGGAATGTAGATAAAATAGGTGCAAGGGAAAAGTGAATAGCTTGAGTAACAAGATAATTTCTTGGTGTAACTATCATGTGGCTGTCATAGGAAGGCAACAAAAAGCTGTCCGTATATTTTGTGTAACTTGCTGGTGCAATTAGTGGACAATATAATTATAGTACTATCATTAGCAATGAATTTTTCTCTCTGGGAAACTATATGGCTTAGGGGATTGATAACCAGGCACAGAGTCTTTGTCTATACTAGAAAAGTCTATTGAATGTTTTAAATCAATCTAATTGAACAGGTATAAATCCTTAATGTGGTTGCACTTGTACCTGGTATATCAATTCAGCTGAACTTGGTAACTTACTGAAACAAGCTAAATCAGTTTAAGCAAATGATAAACCAGTCTGTGTGAAATCAGAGGTTTACACTGGTTTAACTAGACATAATATAAAATAGTTGAATTAAACTGGTGTGACTTTTCTAAATACACACAAAGGCCCAGAGATTTTCTCTTGCAGGATTTTCTCTTGATTTGAACCTACCACAGGTTGCTGGTGACTAAAAATAACACCTGTCTAGTGGCTGAGATGAACTGAGTTGATGGCCTCAGAACAGTTAGCACTTGCATGTACGTAAGGTCTTGCCAGATTTTAGCAAAAGTATATTAACAGAGAGAGATGCACCTTTATAATGGAGGAAGTAACTGTGCACTGCTGCTATCTGTAATGTCCCTCTTCTGTGGGGGAAAAAAAAGAAACAATTTTAGTTTCGAAAGCTCTCATTATGGAATCTTTCAGAATCATTTCATCTACTTGAAACAAAACAGATAAAGTCACTATTTTTTATTACTGTAAATCAGATTATATAACCCTTCAGTGCTAAAACAGAAGCCTAGATTTCTAAATATCCTTTAAGCTTTGATGAAACAAATGCAAGGAAGTTATTTTCTTTGTAATACTCTTGCAGCTACTGTCTTCTATATAAGTTTTTAAATGGTATTAAATTATAAATAAAATATGATGTGTTGGACAATGCGTTTTCCAGGGAACAGTGAATCACAAAGTTAAAGGCTCTCTCTTACCCTACTCTTTGCTTAAATCAAGATACTTATTTTTGTAGCTTCCAGGATGTGGAAAGAAATTAGGCATGTCGGTTTATTTATGGAAAGGGGTAGAGCAGTATCAGTGCAGAGGAAAGTGACAGGTTTTTTTGATCAAGAGAATATAGAATACGTCTTAGAAAACAGCAGTGATCTCAGAAAAGTGGTATTTGGCTAATTGGTTAAAATAAAAGTTAAGTAAGTATTATGTCCTTATCCAAAGTATCTCCTCTAAGGCAAAGTTAAGCTTGTGAAAGGCATGTGGCTAATTCAGATATTATCATTTAGAACACCATAGAAAAGGAATGACAAAAAGTAAAGAGCATCCTAATTTGTAATGACAAGCTAACAGGCAAGTTCCAGATGTTGCAACTGCAGTTCAGGGTATATTCAAGAACAGTGACTGCTGTAATTTCCACTATCCTACCGTAATTATAAACAGACACACCAGAGGTGAACAGTACCAGCTGAATATCTTCAGATAGGCCTTAAAAATGGCAAAAGGTTATTGTCACTTATCTCATTTAAATATGTAAGCAGGGTTTGAATCAATGCTTCCATTGCAGCCAGCTGGAATGGGAAAGAAATCTTGGGTGTGGTTATGTAAATACAGTTCATTCAGCTTGCTTAGGCCTAGTAGATACTGTACTGTTAAAAGGTGTTTTGCACATTGTAACCAATTTGGCTGTTGTGGGGGTCACAAACTGTGTTAACACTAAATGCAGGAATTGTAAGATATGACCTCCAATGCCTCCAGTTATCGTGGGAATGCACAATGCAGAAAAGTCAGACTGTGTTTAATTCAGTTCAAAGGAGAGACCCTGTCACTGTAAATACACTTGGAGGTATAGAGGCTGGTCTTTCAGGCTACGTCTAGACTGCACGCCTTTTTCAACAGAGGCTTTGTCAATAGATACTGTCAACAAAGCCTCTGTCAAAAAAGAGCATCTAGACTACAATCAGTATTGTCGACAAAGCAAGCCTCTTTTTTGAAAGAGAGTCTAGACACTCTCTTTCAAAAAAGCACAGTTTGCATGCAATAGTGCTTGTAAAATGAGGTTTACCACTGTTGACAAAACTGCCACCTTCTGTCGATTTAATGTCGACAGAATGCGATGGTAGTGTAGACACAGGTGTAGTTTTGTCGACAAAAGACAACTTTTGTCGACAAAACCCTGTAGTCTAGACACACCCTCAGAGACCTATAAATTAAGTTGGGGAGGGAACTGAGTCAGCAGGCTGCATGGCCTCCAGGTATAAGCTGTAAGACTGGTTCAACTGGTTTCTCCCCACTGTTTCAATGACAGAGTTAAATAAAGGCTCCATAAGGAGTTTCTTGTATGTAAATTTACTCCAGTGGATGCTGGAGTCTCTTGTGGCTGGACTGTGCTTTGGGCTGAGAGCTGAAATCCCTTGGTTTAGCCCAGAGCCAAATCCACCACAAGCCAGCAGAAGATGCAATGAGTAGCCAGCAGTGCAGCGATGGAGAGGCATGAGGAGGGGCCAGCAGAGCAGCGGCAGGAAGAGGTGATGAATGGCCTGCAGAGCAGTGCCAGAAAGGTGTCCGGTATTCACCCGGACAGTCTGGTATTCACCCGGACAGTCTGGTATTCACCCGGACAGGTGTCCGGTATTCACCCGGACAGTCTGGTATTCACCCGGACAGTCCAGTATTTTCGCCTCCTGTCCGGTAAAAAAATCCAGAAAACACCAGACATCTAAGATGTCCGGTATTTTCTGATTTTTTCCCTGGCCAGGAGGTGAAAATACCGGGCACCTGGCAACCCTACAAACACTCAGTGCCCGGCCTCCCCCCCATCCCCGGCCCCCAACACCCCCAGCCTCCCGACCCCAGCCCCCATGCTTACCTGGTTCCGCAAGGCTGCCGGCACAAAATGGCTGCCGGCAAAAGACCAAGGGGAAGCAATGACTCCCCTGGGTCTTAGTGCTCAACTGCTCCCCTGTTCCTATCACTGCACTCACTCTTAAAGGGGACATGCTGGTTTTTTTTTTTGCTCAACAACTTTGGTCTCCCCACCCTTTTTTTTTTCTTCAAAAGAATTTTTTCCTGGTGTTTTTTTTTTTTGCGGGGAGGGGGGGTGTTTGGTATTTTTGTTTCAACCGTCTGGCAACCCTACCTACCTTCCCCCTCACACACACTCAGGATGGGAGGTGAACTCTATAGATCACCTCTGAACTCTGGTCTGCCCTGTCCAAGAGTAGCAACTGTGAGCGGGGTGCAGAGAAGGGTTGAGCATATGAAGGGGGCATTTGCATTGCTGGCCTTGAGAGCTTGAGAGGAAAAGGATATTGCCCAACCTTCCTGAGCTGGGATGTTTACTCTTGGTTTTGGTTATGAGCTCTGTGGTGTTTTTCTGTTTGTGGCATTTTTTCCAAAATTAATGCCATGTTATTTCCCTCCCTTTTTTATTAAAAGTTTATTTTCTGCACTCAGACACTGTACTTGGGAGTGGAGAACCATAGCCCACTCCCAGAGGAACCCAGGAGTGTTGTGTGATTTTCCCAGGTTACTGTGTGGGGCTCAAACCAGTTCTGTGATGGAGAGGAATCCCTAGATATCAAGCCTGGCCCTGGGCTGCTGTTGGTACTACCTGGCAGAAGGGTTACAAATAGAACAAAGTTTTAAGACTGTAATGAAAGGGTTTTGCATTTGCAAGCATTTCCTAAGAATGGAAGAGTCATGGTCTGTGCTTTTATTAAAAAATAGTGTACCAGATATTACTTATATGTAACATAATACTTAGTGTATCATAGTGTTGAATACTTGCAATATAATCATACACTTTGTTTCAATATAAATAAGTTATTTCCATAATACTGTCCACACTGGACAATATGCATAAGCACAAGCAAAGTACATTCTGTGTGCATTATGTATTTTGCAGCTGCAATTTATTTGCTATATTTTGTAATTTTTGCCCTAAATAGAATTCATTGTTGTAAGACACAAAATAATTAAGCTTAGAAGTGTCCACATTAAAGCTGCTGGAAAAGAGAAGATGAGGAGTATTGTTAGATTTATTTGTACATCATTGAAATTCTATGAATTTGACTTTTGTTTTTAAATTCTAATGTATAGAGTTAGCTTTTAACCTCCCTGATTATTTCCTAACACTGCTTGTTACACTGCTCTACAGCCAAAATGCTTCTGAAATAAATGTAGTCAAACTTTACTAATTCTGGGTCACTGAGAACGAAAATGATGCTTAAAATTGTTGATTGGCTCTAGTTTTCAAGATATGCTATTGGGTCAGTATATACGACCCTTGACTTGGGAATGGCGGAGGATAAGTGAGTTATAAAGGGAAGGGATCTCAATTTAAACCAGAAATGACTAAAACACATCTTTGACTGGATCTATGAATAAATCTATGACTGGGTTTGGACAGTACTTGCTTTTTAGGCAAAACAATGAATGATGCAATCTGAAGCTGGTATTGCATCATACATGATATGAATTGCATCATGTTATTCCTAGAAGTCATGGATGATGCAATCGTAATGAAGCTTACATCACTCTGCTGAACAAATTGCCCTGTATCAGCTCTAGAAATCATACAGTGTCGTGCTCTCTTATTTGTCAGTGTTTGATTTTGCAAAGGGACACATTTCTGTTTAGCCAAAGTGAGCAGAGATGCCTCGTACTTGTGTGAACAGTGCAGATAACTTCTGCTATGTTTGTGGTGAAGTGACTTTTGCATCACAAAAGCACAGTATAACCACTATGGTTAAGAAAGCCTATTGCCTTTATTTTGGCTGCAAAATTGGAGCTCGGGACAAGAGGTGGGCCCCACACATATGCTGCAACACTTGTGCAACAAATCTTCGCCAGTGGTTGAACAGGAAAGGGAAATCTATGCCTTTTGCAGTGCCAATGATTTGGAGAGAGCCAACAGATCATACCAGCAATTGTTACTTCTGCGTGGTGCCTCCAGTTGGGAAAGGTGTGTCAAAGAAGAAAAAGTGGACTGTGCATTATCCAAACATTCCATCAGCTATACGCCCAGTACCCCATGGAGAAGGACTGCTGGTTCCTGATGCACCAGAATCATTCTCACTTGAGTCAGACGAGGAAGAGGAAGAGGATGAAACTTCTGGTCCTGAACCATCAATGCCACATTTTCTCCCATCCTCCTCCTCTGAACCACACCTCATAACACAAGGTGAACTGAATGACCTTGTCAGGGATTTGGAACTACCCAAGAGTAAGCAGAGCTGTTGGGCTCCAGACTACAGCAGTGGAATCTCCTGGCAGGTGATGTTAGGGTTTCCATGTTCCGTGACCGTCAAAAGGATCTTGTCCCATTCTTCTTCATGGAAGGTGATCTTGTAGCCTGCAACAACATCAATGGTGCGATGGCAGCCCTCAACATCGTTCACGATCCAGATGAGTGGAGACTTTCATTGATTCATCGAAGACGAGTCTTAAAGCTGTTTTGCTGCATAATGGCAATGTTTTGCCATCAATTCCAGTTGGTCATGCAGTCCATATGAAGGAAACCTATGACAACATGAAACAACTTTTGAGATGCATAAACTATGACCAACATCAGTGGCAGCTTTGTGGCGATTTGAAGGTTGTTGCTCTCTTGCTTGGTCTGCAGACTGGATACACAAAGTACTGCTGTTTTCTCTGCGAATGGGATAGTCGTGCAAGAGATTCCCACTCCATCAAGATAGATTGGCCACTCCGACAGTCATTGGAGCCTGGGAGAAAAAGTGTTCAGCATCTACCACTTGTTGAATCAAGGAAGATTTTGTTCCCACCCTTACACATCAAGCTGGGTCTGATGAAGAACTTTGTCAAGGCCATGGACAAAACACAAGCAGCTTTCAAGTACCTCCGTGGAAAATTTCCAAGGTTAAGTGAAGCTAAGATAAAGGAAGGTGTCTTTGTTGGTCCTCAGATTCGTGAACTTCTTCGAGAGGATGCATTTGACCATGCACCGCGTGGCAAGGAAAAGACGGCATGGAAAGCCTTCCAGTTAGTGGCAATAAATTTTCTCGGAAACAACAAGGCAGACAACTACAGGTTGTTGGTGGAAAACCTCCTCAAGGCATACAAAAGCCTTGGTTGCAACATGTCACTAAAGATACATTTTTTGCACTCTCATCTAGATTTTTTTCCACCGAACTGCGGAGCAGTGAGCGACGAGCATGGCGAGGGATTTCACCAGGACATTGCAACAATGGAGAAACGCTATCAGGGCAAATGGAGCCCATCAATGCTTGCAGACTATTGCTGGACAGTGACAAGAGATGCTCCATTTAATGAATACAAGAGACAAGCCAAGAAGCGCCAAGTAGACACTGAATAGGACTAAACTATGTACATAATCGTTTTTTGCCTTTTGTTTCATAATACATTTTATTTATATAACCCTTTTGCTGATTTTTAAAGTGTTACATAAACAGGACAGGTGAAATATTATCATGTAAAGCAACCATAAACACATGAAAAGACCTAGGTTTACAATTTATGATTAAAACTCTACTATCTACACAATATACATAGACGTAAAATGTAAAAACTTAAATATCTTGGAAACAGTAGCCAATCAGTTGTTTTAATTGTCATATTTGAATTCAGCACATCAAAATACATAATAAATAGCACATTTTATCTCTGAAGCAGACGACTTCTAAAAAATTGTAGACCAGTGTTATTGGCCTGACCTTTCCTCTGGATAACACTGGTGCTTTTGATTCCAGCATCAGCTATTGCACTGATATGTAATACTGATGTAAGCAGGGTCAGGATAAGCTCTACCCTGACATCTGTTGGTGAACTGTGGAAAGTCAGGGTCAGGATAAGCCCTACCCTGACATCTGGGGGTGAACTGTGGCAAGTGATGCAAAAAGACTTCAGGGGCTGATTCATTTGCATATGCACGCCCACCCTACCTAGTATGTGCTCTCAGCAGCCAAATGGTCACTTTGGCCACTGTGGGATCTCAAGTTTCTCTGTTATTGAGGCAGAGAAACTAAAGTGTTGTTACCCTGATTATGTGAATCGTATAGTGGAACTGTTTCATCATAAACAAAGTAGCACTTGCTAGACAAGGGGCATGGGTTCCAAACCCAGTCAGACTGAGAGAGGCTGGGGGCAGGTTTTTGTACCTGGTGGTGGGGGAGGCCCAGTCTAAGGGCCCAAAACACACCAATTGCACTGTCTTCTCTTTTGCTGGCTTCGCTGTGGGCCAATAGTGCACTTGTGCTGAGGTTCTTCTATTGTGAGCTGAAATCACTGTATACTGAGGGGAGTCTGGTACCATACTGCTGAAGAGCTGAAATCTACTGTGAGCTGAAATCACTGTTGCTGAGCTACTAGCAAAGCAGATCGTGGGATGGCTAGCAGAGCAGTTTGCAGGGGTGACTGGTAGATGCAGGCGAGTGGCTGGTGGGGACTACCGACAGGCGGCCGGTGGAGCAGCTGCGGGACCTACCAGCTGGTGGCTGGGGAGCGTGGACCAAGGTGGGCTGGCGGAGCAGACACTGCTCTGTGGAACGGCTGGAGCAGCTCCCAGGACAGCAGGTGGAGTGTGGCGGAGTGATTTGCGTCAACGGTGGCAGCAGAAACCTACGGAAAGGCGGAGCCGCCGGTGGACCGTGTAAGGTGTATCAACCCCTGTCCCCTCCATTGCACCCAGGTTGGGATGATAAAACCCTGCCAGGTGAACTTTTGAACCCTGGGGCGGCACTGACCCGGTGCAGAGACTTTTGGGGTGTCGGACTTTGGGACTTTGGGTGATTTTTGGGTTGCTGGACTCGAGAGACTTTTAGGGTGTTGGACTTTCGGGGACCTTGGGTGATTTGTGGCTGGGGGGTGGGTCTTTGCTCATGTCTGGTTTATGACTCTGAGTTGTGGTGTTTTCCCACTTCAATGCTGATGTCGGTTACCTTGTGTTATTAAAGATTTGCTGCTATACCAAGGCTCTGTGCTTGCGAGAGGGGAAGAATTGCCTCTTTGAGGCACCCAGAGGTGTGTGTAAGATTTCCCAGGTTACTGAGTGGGGGCTCGAGCCGGCGTTGTATTATGTTGTTGGGAGGAGACCCCTAGATATTGAACCTGGCCCTTGCTGCAATTAACTTGTCCTGGCAGAAGGGTTACATTGATAATGCTTTGACTCAGTTTGAAGCCTTTTGTAGGTAATGGAATGCCTCCAGCTGACTTCATTGGTCTTTAGACCAATGTGACAAAATTGAAAAATGAGATCTTTACATTTTCTAACTGATGATAATGAGGGTTGACAGATGAAAGTCTATAATTTGGAACAGGTTTCTAAATGGAATTCCAAGTGAAAAACTATTTTGTAGTTAATTCTATGCAGGAAATTTTATCTTTGAGCTCATTTTGGGACTGAAACTATTAGAATGGAATGCAATGTTAGCAGGAGCATGCTCCTTGTAGTTAGTGGCTTACATAAGGAGGAGTGGAAACCTGGGAACAATAGGCTACAGAGGAGAGAAGGCTATATTGTCCATCAGCCATGACAGGGTGTGCATTCACTATTGGTGCACAATTTGAATGAGGCATAAAGCAGAAGTTAAGTGTCTTCCACTTTCACAAATATTAAAACATCCTTGGAATTTCCAAACCTTACAGGTGACAATGTCCTACCTTAAAAAGCAATATAGGGAATTCTTTATTAGACTTTGTCCCAACAGATAAAGAGCAATTTATCACAGAACTAAAAATTAATGGTAGATTAGAGACAAGTGATCATGACTTAATCATGTTTATAATATACCAACAGAATGAAGTCCAGACCAGTTATATATATGTGTGTGTGTAATGTGTATGTATACATACATATAAACATTTATTGCTTTAATTGGATTTTTTTGGTAATATACAAATTTATCTGAGAGCTATTTTATTGGTCTATGGTATTACTATTAACTTTGGATAATACATTTAGCCTTATATAATTCAAACTGACCATTATTTATTCTCCATGTATAGCACAGAGAAAGATATGATGAACTGCACTGAGAAGATTGTATGATTCTTGTGAAAGGAAATCATCCCAAATAATACAGACACGAAAAAAGCAGAAACACACACTTTTCTTTCTGCAGTAAAGACAGTGCACATATGTCCAACCCTCTTTAATACTAACTGTTTATATCAATTTCAGCACAAAGACTAAAAAAGTGAATGGGCATGCAAGTTAAACTATTATCTCACTCATAGAAAAAAGTACTAAGTCATTTAATAGCATATGATAAGCCTTCAATACATATTTTGAATTATCAGTTTCAAGTGAGACACCCAAGAATTGAGAGAGCCATATCTGCTAGTCAGTCTGGAAAATCTAGGCTTTTCAGTTCATAGAAAAGAAGTTATGTGGTGGAATGTTATTTCTCACCTCTGCCTCCCACCCTCGCCTCTTTGCCAGAATGTAGAAATGGCTCTTTAACTCCCAAATCATCCATGTGAGGTGAAACAAAGGTAAATAACTAGAGGTAGGTTTCTCCCATTCATTTCTATTGATTTTTCCCCTTTTAGTTGATATCTAAATGCATTGACTTACTACAGTTTCATTATGTTCAATATTTGTAAAGGATAATACTTTATGACGATGACTGAAGAATAGTTTAGTGAATATCTATACACTTTCTAAGGCATTTATTTGTTCAGTATCTTATCTGTCTTGTGTAAGGTTGTAACTTATAGTTTTTTAAAGTTATATCTGTCACATATTTAATTCAAGGAGTTTGGTATTAGTTTTAATTTATCATTAAAAAAAAGACTCACTCTTTCATTCCATTCTCTTCCAGTTCTTTCAGTATTTGAGTATTGACTTCATTTCTCCCTTATCTTGAAAATATATGCAATTCTGGTATGTGCTGGGGACTTTGTGACATCCGTAAAAGAAAATTTTATTGTTATTGTCCATAAAATAAAGAGGGTGGTCAGCATTGCCCAACTGAGTTAATGTTGTGAAATTCTTAACTTTTAACAAGATAACATTCATTAATTTCTTTTGGCTTTTCTACCTCCTGTAAAAAGAAACTAGATTGTCGGTACTTAATATTAGTATTTTGACTTTGAAATTCATACTACAGTACATTCCTATGTATATCTCGAATGTTTTATATAAATCTGAATAAAAAGGGCAGCGTGACATCTGCTTAAATGTAGCTGGCATTTCTTGGCAAATGAAGAAAATTAAATAGTTGTCTTTAAATAGTTCTTTAAAAAGAAGGATGAGAAATTTGCAGAATGCATCAGAAATTGTTGTGAGATGAGATAGTCACAAGGTTCTCAGTTTTTATTATATCCATGATACTCTCTTTCATGCTAAGCATGAATTTTTATGGTGGCTTTGCTCTCAAGTTACTGAAGCCCAACCTGTATGCCACCAAAATATTGAAAGATGTGGTGATGAAGTTTGGTTTTTACTATTTTGTCAAAGATTTTGTCGAGCAATAGGCAAATGAAAAGGTTTTCTATATCCATTATAAGCTTTTTGAAGATTAAAAAGAAAATATCATTGTTCTGGGAGGTTTACAGTCTTGCTTCGTTGAAGGGAGAGTTTCTGTTAACAGTACAGGTTGGACCTTCCTGATCTAGCACTGCTGAGACCTGAATGGTTCCAAACGAGAGAATTTGCCAGACCAGGGGAGGTCTCCTGCCGCTGGCTCCCAAGCCCATTGCCTGCTGCTGGCAGGCTTCCCCAGCAAGCACCCTGTTTCAATCTCCCTGACCCCCAGCCTGGCTTGGCTGTTCTGAGGCTCCACCCACATGCATCTGGGGACAGCCATGGGGCTCCCGCATGGCCCTGCACTCCAGGGGGCAGCTGCAGGGGTCTGACCTCATGCTGCCATGGGGCTCAATTACAGCCCCATGCTCCCGGTGCTGCCATGGTTCTCCGGACCCATGCTCCAGAAAGCCACCAGGGGATTCTGGTCCCACACTGCCTTGGGGCTCTGGCCACAGCCCCAAGTTCCTGGGGACTTCCGTGGGGCTCCAGTCCTATGCTGACCCATGCTGCTGGGGGACTCCAGCCCAGTCCCACACTGCTGTGGGCTGCTAGAGGCTGTAGCGGGGCTCCAACCCTGGTCTCGCACTACCCCCAGCTGGGCTGCTGACCCTATTGTTCCGGTCAGCTGGCCCTCCTGCCTTTAGGCTCCTGGACTCTCTGATCCAGGAGCATCTGTGATCCTGCTGGACGATGGATGTTGCTAGACTAGGGAATGCCGGGTTTTGGAGTTACAACCTGTATTCTTTACTCTTAGTGGAAACAAGAGGCTGGGTTTTGTTTCTCAGATGGTGCCTTCCATATTCTTAAAGGCTCCTACACTTAGGCAATGTCTACACTAGGAGATTATTTTGAAATTACTAAATTCGACTTGTGGGCACCCAATTTTACAAATTTGAAGTTCCGTGTCCTAAATACGGGGAAGAATCGAATGTAGTCCAAGGCAAGCTCTGTTAATGTAGTGTGTGACTTCAGTCTCAGATTTCCAGGAAGCACTCTAGAGAACTGTAGGAGGCCTCCCAGAGGCTAAGTAGTTCAAATGAGTGGCACCAGAGTATCCACACTAACATTATTTCAGACTTACAAGTTCAAGAACAGTGTAATTCCTCATGGAAAACAGGAGTACAGAGTTCAAAGTCCATGGCCCCTTATTCCAGAATAACGGGGTTGGTTGTGTAGACTCATTGCTTACAAATTCAACCTTGGGTGGCTAATTTCAGACTAAGGTTCTGGTGTAAACCAAACCCACCCAGGAGTGCTTTGTGGAGAACATTTTGAGAACCACTGCTCTCTACTGTGTTTGTGAAAGAAACCAACCTGAAGTTTTGGAAAAATGAGTTGATAGTGAAAGAATTACCCAACCCTTCTCCACTCCTCCCCCAATTCAATATTAGGGTATAAAGTTGCATATGCATGGAAAACAGGTTTATAGGTTTGCTGTAGAACCGGGGTGGGCAATAATTTTTGATGGGAGGACACACCAAGATTTTTGGAAAGTGACCAAGGGTCGCACTCTTCCATGATATTAATGGAGGAGGTGCGGGGTCTGGGATGGAGGTTGGGTGCAAAAGGGAGCTTGGAGTAAGGGACTGGGGTGCAGGAGTGAGAATGGAGTTTGGGAGGGAGTCTGGGTGAAGGAGGAAGTTGTGACCTAGGGCTGGGACTGGGGTGTAGGATTTTGGGATGTGACCTACAGTAGGAGGGGAATCTGGGGCAGAAGATTGGGGTGCAAGATCTGGGAGGTGGCATGGGTGCAGGAGGGGTGCCGGAGTGGTCAGCAGAGGGTTGGGGAAGGAAGGAACTGGGGTTCCAGAGAAAACCAGCCTGCCTGCCTGCCAAGCTAAAGGCTTGCAGATCTTAAAATGTTTCCTAGCCAGCCATCCTGCCTGCCCAGCCCAGTGTTTTTATGAATAACTGAGTCGGAGGAGAGGGGGTGTGTTGCTTTGTGGATGCAAGGAATCTGTTCCAAGACAGAATTTGAAATAGAAACCCTCTGATCTCAAACAAGTGCCTCCTTCACTTGACATGTTGGACAATGTGTAAATTTAACAGTGTCAGATATGTATACAAAATACCTATCCATGGTCCTTCTACCTGAAAAGAAAAGATCTGAAAATCGAATTCGCAAAAGAGACAATGCTTTTGGTTTCCTCCTTTATTACTTGATATGTTCTGAATGAAGTTCACTGCCTGATTACCCACTGAGTTGTTTTATTAGATGTTCTTTTATTATATTACTTGAAGAACTTGTTCAGATGATAAATGTAAAATGTATTTCATTTCAAACATTTTGCACAGGTTTCTATAGTTTACTACTCTGTCTCGTTTATTGGTATTTTTACAATTTATCAGGTTTTATAATTTTACAGCAGTACACAGACAATCCAGGAAGTTTTTGGAGAATGTTGGGGATAACTTCTTGGTACAAGTGCTGAGGGAACTGATCAAGGGCCATGTGCAGCTTGACCTGCTGCTCACAAACAGGGAGGAACTAGTAGCGGAAGTAGAGGTGGGTGACAACCTGAGAAGCAGTGATCACGAGATGGTAGGAAGAAAGGAGAGTAGCAAAATATACACCCTGGACTTCAGAAGAGCAGACTTTGACTCCCTCAGAGAACTGATGGGTAGGATTCCCTGGGATGCTTACATGAAGGGGAAAGGAGTCCAGGAGAACTGGCAGTATTTTAAATAAGCCTTATTAAAGGCACAGGAAGAAACCATCCCAGTGCACAGCAAGAAAAGCAAATATGTTAGGCGACCAGATTGGCTTACTGGGGACATCCTTGGTGAGCTTAAACACAAAAAGGAAGCTTACAAGAAGTGTAAACTTAGACAGATGACTAGGGAGGAGTTTAAATATATTGCTCAAGAACTCAGGGGAGTTATCAGGAAGGCAAACGCACAATTGGAATTGCAGCTAGCAAGGGATGTGAAGGATAACAAGAAAGGTTTCTACAGGCATGTTAGCAATAAGAGGGTGATCAGAGAGGGTATGGGGCCCTTATTGGATGAGGGAGGAAACCTAGTGACAGATGATGAGGGAAAAGCTGAAGTACTCAATGCTTTCTTTCCCTTGGTCTTCACGGATGAGAAAAATGCACTAGGCAACACAGTATGGGAAGGAGGTAGCTTGGTGAGGAAAGAACAAGCTAGAAATTATTTAGAAAAGCTAAACATACACAAATCCATGGGCCCGGATTTAATGCATCCGAGAGTAATGAAGAAGTTGGCAAGTGTCATTGCAGAGACTTTGGCCATCATCTTTGAAAACTCGTGGAGATCGGGAGAGGTCCAGGATGATTGGAAAAAGGCAAATGTAGTGCCCATCTTTAAAAAAGGGAAGAAGGACAATCCAGAGAACTACAGACCTGTCAGCCTTACCTCAGTCCCTGGAAAAATCATGGAGGGGATCCTCAAGGAATCCATTTTGAAGCACTTGGAAGAGGGGAAAGTGATCAGGAATAGTCAACATGGATTCATGAAGGGCAAGTCATGTCTGATTAGCTTCTATGATGAGGTAACTGGCTCTGTAGATATGGGAAAGTCAGTGCATATGATATACCTTGACTTTAGCAAAGCTTTTGATACGGTCTCCCACAATATTCTTGCCAGCAAGTTAAGGGAATATTGATTGGATAAATGTACTGTAAGATGGATAGAAAGCTGGCTAGACTGTCGGGCCCAAAGGGTAGTGATCAATGGCTAGATGTCAGATTGGTGGTCGATTTCTAGTGGAGTGCCCCAAGGATCTGTTCTTGGATCAGTTTTGTTCAACATCTTTATTAATGATCTGGATGAGGGGATGGATCGCACCCTCAGCAAGTTTGCAGATGGCACTAAGCTAGGGGGAGAGGTAGATATGCTGGAGGGCAGGGATAGGGGTCCAGAGTGACCTGGACAGATTAGAGGATTGGTCCAAAAGAAGTCTGATGAGGTTCAACAAGGATAAGTGTAGAGTCCTGCACTTGGGACAGAAGAATCCCAAGCATTGTTACAGGCTGGGGACCAACTGGCTAAGTAGCAGTTCTGCAGAAAAGGACCTAGGGATTATAGTGGTTGATAAGCTGGATATGAGTCAACAGCGTGCCCTTGTAGCAAAGAAGGCTAATGGCATATTGGGGTGCATTAGGAGGAGCATTGCCAGCAGATCCAGATAAGTGATTATTCCCCTTTATTCGGCTCTGGTGAGGCCACATCTAGAATATTGTGTCCAGTTCTGGACTCCCACTATAGAAAGGTTGTGGACGCATTGGAGAGGGTCCAGCAGAAGGCAACCAAAATGATTAGGGGGCTGGAGCACATGACCTATGAGGAGAGACTGAAGGATTTGGGTTTGTTTAGTCTGCAGAAGAGAAGAGTGAGGGTGGATTTGATAGCAGCCTTCAACTTCCTGAAGGGAGCTTCCAAAGAGGATGGAGAAAGGCTGTTCACAGTAGTGACGGATGGCAGAACAAGAAGTAATGGTCTCAAGTTACAGTGGGAGAGGACTAGTTTGGATATTAGGAAAAACTATTTCACTAGGAGAGTGGTGAAGCACTGGAATGGGTTACCTAGGGAGGTGGTGGAATCTCCATCCCTAGAGGTTTTTAAGTCTTGGCTTGACAAAGCCCTTGCTGGGTTGATTTAGTTGAGATTGGTCCTCCCTTGGGCAGGGGGCTGGACTTGATGACCTCCTGAGGTCTCTTCCAGCTCTATGATTCTAGGTTTCACAATGGAACGCATACTCAAGGAGAAAAATTAGCCGCTGCAGAGTTTAGTTTAACATTGCCTACTCACCTATAAATTCTAGAAATTCAAAAAGAATATAAAAAATAAATTTTCCCTCTTATTTGCCGAGCCTGAAAGATTGGACAATTTTTCTGTCTATGGACTATTCATTCTATGTTTTGATTTAGTATGAATTCAGGAGTTACAAGATATAAATGCACCTATTAGAGCTAATAAGATGAAAGTAAATCCTCTTCCTAGTTCTTGCGTAGGATGGACTGTTTTTATTTTTTAATATATGCAGAAAGTAGAGCTACTGACTCTTTTCCCCCAACTGTTCTAAAATCACGTTTGTTTGTTTTTTTCTGAAATTTTATATAGAGCCTTTCACATGTATGTTACAGCATCAGATGTAACCCAGATCAGTATTCAGTCAATTTTATTAGTGATCTTCCTTTAATGAGTTAGTGGTAGCTACTCAATTCTAATTGAACAAACAGTATGTCCACATGACAAAACTCCCAATGATATGTATCACAAACTAACATCTTAATGTCTATTCTTAGATTAGATTATGACATTGTATTACCAAGAGGAATGCTCAGCGAGACTCCTGCAGATAGTAAGCACTATTTCTAGTGTTTGTAGGATTGGAGAATTGGCTGACAGTTTATTTTGTGAGGCAATGAGACTGACTAGGCCAACATAACTAAAATACTCTCTCATCTTTAAAGGTGATCTCATAATAAGTACATTGATGAAGGAGTGTGAGGAAGCTTGTAGTAACTTTGGCCATTCTGTACCATTTGCATTAATAAATTTAGGACTTCATTATCCTGGACTGTCGATCTGGCACCTTTCCCAAGTATTAAATTCATATTACAAACCCCATTTTTATGTAGTTGCGCTGTTACCATAAAATATTGATCGCTGCTCAGTCTTTTACACCCCATTAACAAAGTCTATATTGTAAATGTGAACCAAGATCATAATTGATTATGACATTGTCCAGTGTCAATGTGGTTCGAAGCTAACTGTGCTTGTTAAAGCCATTTTTAAATATATTTGAGAACTTCTACACTTTATTAAGGGAGTGCATGTGTAGTGCAGCTTTGAGGATGATTATTACTTATTTAAGAACATCCTACAGAGCTTTGTAAAAAAAATAATAAAAGAAACGAATCTGTCAGTATTTGCTAATGGCATTGCACTTATTTGTGTCCTCTTCATAGTCTTTATAAAATTATCATTTGAAAATCTGATAAACTTAATTATGTGCCATTGGTTGTTTGAAAATATTGTTTCAGTTTGTATTTTCTTTCTCATTTGGAGAAATAAAATGAAATTTAGTGACAAAATTAAACCTCCAAAGTATAATATTCACCACATGCCTAAGTTCACAAAACTGGCCTCCAGAGTTGTTTCAAAGTCTTTGAGACATAACAAGTGGTCTCTGTACATCTTCTTGAATGAATATTTTTTAAAGTATTAGACTTATCGCTTAGTTTGTAGTAGCATAAAAAAATCAGAAAAAAAATCTGATTTAGAATACTCTTGTGGCCTAATTTTTCCGAGGAGCTGCTTACCCACAACTCTCACTGTTTTCCACAAGATTGCAGGTGTTAAGCACATCTGCAAATCACGTATTTGAAATCTTTAATGAGAGTTGCATCAATACACATAATGGAAACATTTTTTGAAGAGCTACAACTGATAAGGGAATCCCGAGTGGATGATATAGGAGGACTTGTTCATAAGTCACATAGTGAACCATAGTATCTGGCTGATTCTAGGCCTGATTCCTCTTAAAAACTAATGCTTTCCTGTTAAACAAACAAACAAACAAACAAACAAACAAACAAACAAACAAAAACTAATTTTCTCTTTTTTTGAAAGGAATATGATCACTAATGATATAAACACTGGGTTTTACAGAGTGTGTTTTAACACTGAATTAGTTTTGTGTGTCATTCACATCTATTCTGCAATGCTTTTCACAATACATATTTTAGCATATGGTATTCAAATAACCTGTGGTTCAACTGTTGAAATGTTCTCATTGTTTACATATCACTCATGTGGAGCTTGTTGCATGCTGGAGTACAAGTGCATATTTATTCAAAGTAATTAACATTTCTGATTAATAACTGTACAGCAAGGAACTTCACAAGCTGATCTTGTTGCTTGTAGACATCTCTTTTTTTCTTTAATTTTTATTTTTTGTAACTCTTGGTGAATTACATACAAAACACCTAAGATATTGCAACACTGAGATGATATCAAGTAATTAACTCAAGAAATTTCAAAATAAAAGGTTGCTTTGATAACATAGGCCTTTCTATGCTGCACAAATGCATTTTTCTCTTTCACTTTCCATTGTTTTTTATCCAGCCCTCAAAAACACTGAGATTATTATTTCTAATGACAACATTTATCGGTTTTTTTCCTCTAGCTCAAAACCCCAACATAGATTTTTCTCACTTTGTCTCTCTGACTTGCTTCTCCCCACCCCCCTTCTTCTTCAAAATCCTCTTCAGGAAGGGACCATGAAAATTGACCCAAAAGACGAACTTCTAGAAAAGTTATGAAATTACCACTTTCAAATAATTTCCGTTATGTATGCATATTGTCAAAAGCAAATAAAATAAGTAGACCTATTTCTCTGTTCCCAATAACTTAATGATTTTGTTGAATTTTAGTTATAATATTCCAAGTATTAGTTTCTCATATTTTTCTGTCATGACAAACATGAATTAAGTATAATATAGCAATGGGTGAAGCATCATTTTTCATTATCAGAAGCATTGCAATATTTACTGCATTTTAGGGTTTTTACTGTGCCTCCCATCTAGTGTATATGCAATTATCTTTTTATTGTAGTTTTCCTTCTACTGCAGCTGTTCAGGGTTTTACCAGCCATATTATTCAATCAATGCAATCAAACTGAGGGCTCAAAATGTAACTGAATTTCTTTGTGAACTGGAAGGTCTTACTGCTGTTTTTAATAAAATATTAAGCAATTTTCACCTGTTCTTAAAAACATAATCTTACTGTTCCATTCTACCCTTACATAACCGGTACTGCTGAACAAAAAAGAGTTTTTCACACTTATTCTTCACCTTTTTTCCAGACATATCTAATCTCTTAGGCTACGTCTAGACTACATCCCTTTTTCAGAAAAGGGATATAAATTAGACGTATCGCAATTGCTAATGAAGCGGGGATTTAAATCTCCCCCGCTTCATTAGCATAAAAATGGCTGCCGCTTTTTTTCGGCACGGAGCTTTGCCGGAAAAAAGCGCCAGTCTAGACGCTAATCTTGCGGAATAAGGGATCTTTCAGAAAAGGCTTTATTTTCCGCAAGATCAGTGTCTAGACTGGCGCTTTTTTCCGGCAAAGCTCCATGCCGAAAAAAAGCGGCAGCCATTTTTATGCTAATGAAGCGGGGGAGATTTAAATCCCCGCTTCATTAGCAATTGCGATACATCTAATTTACATCCCTTTTCCGAAAAAGGGATGTAGTCTAGACGTAGCCTTAGGGTATGTCTACACTACAGCACTATTTCGAATTAGCTTATTTCGAATTAGTTAATTTGAAATAAGCTAATTCGAAATAATGCATCTAGACACAAAAACTAATTTGAAATAGCGTTTTTCTAATTCGAAATAGCACGTCCACATTGAGTGGACCCTGAATTGAAGGTAAGCCTGGCCGGAACCACTGCCAGCAGGGCATCAGTGTCAGACTTAGGGTGTGGGTCTGCTGCCTCAGGCTGTCCGAGGTCTGTGCTTAAAGGGACCCAACCCCCCATCCCGGACAGACAGTTCTCAGGTTTCTCCGCTTACTGGTCTACCTCGCTGAGGGACAGCAAAGCATTTGTGTCTCAGAGTGCTCTACTAGCCCTCACTCGGGACACCACGGCACTCTACAACATGGAACCAGACCTGCCCCCAGGGACTCTGCTGCATCTCGTGGACATGTTGCTAGCAGCCTGGCTGCACTGTCTATAAGCTGCCATCTGGGAGCACCATCAAGGGGCTGTCAGGATCCAGGGGGCCCTGCAGGAGAGCTTCCACCCTGAGGAACGCTAACAATCTCCCCGGTCTGCCCCACTGGGGGCTTGTACCCCATTCCTCCCTCTCATCCTTCCACTTACCCTTCCCTAGCCCCCCCTTCCTGATGTCGAATAAAATACGCATATTTTCAAAAGTAGAAACTGTCTTTATTTAACACAACTGGGGAGGGGGAATGTAACTCTGGGGAGACGGGGGAAAGGAGGTGGGAGAGGGGAGGAGAGAGGATGGTAAAGGGGAGGGGGAAACCTGGGAGGAGGGAGCTGGAAGGGGGAAGCAAGGGGAAGAAGGGGGAGGGGAAGCTCCGGGCTCAGGGGTGGGGGTGTTGTTGGGCCACATGTCTCCCAGCACGGCAGGTGCGGGGGCCTCAGAATCCCCGGGGGGATGGGGAGGAGGGTAAGGAGATTGAGGAGGAAGAGGTGGGGGGGGGCAGGAGTGGGAGGAGGAACAGTAGCTGGGGGGGCAGCAGGTGCAGGACCAGCCTGGGGCAGCATGCTCCGCAGCAGGTCCTGCAATTTGAGCACATGGCATGGTCCTGAGCAAGCTGCTGGTCCTCCTGCATCCAGGCCTGGATGGTGCGGTGCAGGGCTTGCAGGGCCCCCAGGAGCTGGTCCCAGTACCCCTGCCATGTGGTGGTGGTCCTGCTGAGGCCGCGGGTGTGGGAGCATGTCCCGGGTGGGGTGGTGCGCCCTGCACAAGCAGCTGGTGCAGCTGTAGAGAAAGAAGAGAAGTGGTCAGTTCTCCCTGGGGACACAGTGGATGATGCCCAGCCCCCCCTGCGACATGAAGGCGACCATGCCCTGCACCGTCAGAGCCAATGTGCTTGCACAGAGGCCATGGTCAGGATGTCTGGCTCTCCCCGGTGTAGGGATAACATATTAAAGTATTAAAAATGATTCCCCAAGTAGAAGAAGCATATCAGTGTTTAGATTTATTATTGTTATCATTATTTAAGATTGTTAAATGTTTAGATTTATAATTATTACCCCTCTAGAATATAATTTGTTAAGAATATAATACTATGTAGCCAGAAACAGCTCCCCTCTCTGTGTCCCAGGGCATGCTCAAACTTTTGCAAGTGGCTGCTTGTCAAGCCACTAACTCTGCTCTGGGAGCAAAGCCCTGTAATTGATTAAGGGTATTGTTACACAATTGACGCCCCTTCACTTCAAAGCATTGTGAAACAATTAACCCTAATCGCAAAGCGAAATGTTGTAACTATAACAGTAACTAACTCAGCACTCATAGAGAGAGTGTTTTAAGAAATGCCACCCAGAAACTTTTGTAACTTTTTGTAACTACAACTCTTGTATATGTAAAATTATTATTATACAAAATACTGTATATGAAACATTAATTAGGGAATGTATGTAAGAGAGAGAGTGCTTGGACAATGAATGAATGGTTTGAGAGGTGCCAGCCTGAGAATACAGTATCAAAGGGCTGAAGAAGGCGTCAGGTGCCAGTGCAACCAAAAGGTGTCAAGTGGAGAAAAACTGGAGACTGGAGGTCCACTCTATGAGATCACTGACGAGCACCTGGCAGCCACCCTGTGGACATCAGCATGACGCAGCAATTCCCATAGACTGGCATAGGAAGAAATTCCTATAAAGACTGGACCAAACGACTATGGAGTCAGAGTCCAAGGTTCTGCTGCCAGCCTACCAGGAGCTTCAGATGCGCATCTGATCAGGACTTCGCTCTCCACTACCATCACTTGTGTACAGAATACCTGGCCAGTACTCTGTCACAAGCAACTTCCAGGCTGGTAACTATAACAACTACACAGAACCTGAATGAATGGATCAATGATTGAATGAATGTTTATATATATATATATATATATATATATGTGTATAAGGGTTAAGTAGTGATAGGAATATGTAGTTAAACAACGTTGTTTGTTTCTATCTTTTCTTTATTCTTTATTATTATCTTTACAATAAATGTGGCTTTTTGCCTTATCCCCCTCATAAGATCCTGCTTGCTTTTATTGGTATAACACCGGGACTGGGAGCTGCCCCAAGACTGCACCCATGCCCCTGTGCCATGTATAGTGCGGCCAGGGCTGGGGCGGGGGGAGATGTCCCCTCCCTCTGTGTAGAGGGGGCGTGTGAAGGGAGAGTGTCCTGCTGGGTCTGGCCCCGGGGTTGGGAGCATGTCAGGTCTCTTCACACACGCGTGTGCCTATTGGGCCATGGCCCCTGGGTGTCACACAGTTGGAGCCACCTGCCCAAGGGTGACATGGCATGTGCTTACACGTGCACAGGTGGCTGCGTGATCCGTGGGCGTCATGGCCCACGCACGCAGTCCCTGATCTCCCTCCCTGCCTCCCCCCCAGGTAGGGGACAGTGCTGGCACTTACCTGGTATGACCTCTGCAGACAACCCTGCCGACTTTGGTGCCGGGACAGCTGGTGGTGGCCCCTCTGCTGCACCCGGGTCAGGGCCCTCAGCTCCCAGCTCGCTGTCCCCCGGGCTGGTGAGGACCGCCCTGCCCCCCAGGATTCGGTCGAGGGCGGGGAAGTAGGGGCAGGTGTCAGCCCCTGCTGCAGTGCGCCCTGGAGTATGCCTGCCGCAGCTCCTTCACCTTCAGTTGCACCTGCTCCTGGGTGCACCTGTGGCCTTTCCTGGCCATGGTGGCCGCTATGCGGCCGTAGACGGGTATGCGTCTAGTGCGGAGACCATGGCCGTTGGGGGCCTCCCCCCAAACCTCAATGAGGTCCATGATCTCCACACTAGTCCATGAGGGCGTGTGCCATCTATGACCCCTGGGTGCTGGGGGACTGGGCAGGGGACAGCTGGCTGCCACTGTGTGGCCACTGGCTGAGGGTCTGTGGCTGCTGGCAGGCCTGGCTCTTGCACGTGCCCAGTGGCCAGAATCTACCCCTTTAAGGGCCCCGGGGCTGGGGGAGAGGAGAGGAGTTTTCCTGGTTTGGCCCAGAGTGGCCACCAGGGGAAACTGGGAAGGGCTGGAGGGCCCCTAATTCGAAATAACTGTCTACTCAGCACTTATTTCAAATTAGCTATTTCGAATTTGGTGTTATTCCTCGTAAAATGAGGTTTACCAGATTTGAAATAAGGGCTCCACTATTTCGAATTTATTTAGAAATAGCGGTTTGTATGTGTAGACGCTATTAAAGTTAATTCAAAATAATGGCTGTTATTTCAAATTAACTTTGTAGTGTAGAAATACCCTTATAGTTTTTTCCCCCTATTGGTAATAGAATGCATCATTTAATTTATTGAAATGTGAATGAAGAGATACAGATATATAATGTTACAATGCTGCAAGTACCCTTTCTAGTAGTTACTCATGTTAAAAATATTCTGATGTTCAGAAGTGTGTGATGTGTTGGATTTGTGTGTTTAGTCCTGAAGAAGCCAAGGCTTGGAACATGTTATAAAACCAATTAATTTCAATGGGTACAGCATTTGCAGCCGATGAGAATTTTTCCAGTTAACTAAGGATTTCAACTTTTTTTTTTCACATACCTGTGTCCCTAAGGCAGGACACTTTATTGCCTTTAATTTTGTTAATATGCTTGTATCACCTGAATGTGTCAAGATGCTTTGTTATCAGCTTTCAGGGTTGGTTTTGGGTTTTTTTAAAGTCAAACAATACTGTTGCTTAGGCTTTAATTCTACACAGACGATGGACCATACTTTCATCCTCACATATACAAAACCAAATATCACTATTGTAAATGGGAGATTTATATGTGTATCTGAGGGTAAAATTTGGCCCATATGCAAACACATTTGCAAAAACGTATATGTGACATTTTGGAGAAAGGCAAAACTAGTTGCCATATCTGTCTGTCTTTTTATTTTTCATGGATCTCTTTGTGATTTTGTTATGTGTATTGAGGGTACATAGAAGTCTCAAGAAGGGATTGGGTGAAATGTATTTTTGATAAAGTTTTTGATCATCTGGATCACAGTGACATTAGGTAACTTCAGTCATAATAATTTATGATCTAGCTTCAAATTTGCAAATTTGTAGATCTCATTAACAGGCTTTGTAAATATGATCTACAAGACTTAACTGTGATAAACAATGTTTAATGTGTAATGAAACAAGTTCCGGGGTTCAAGCTGGATAGCCAGAGGGGAATGGTACTGCTAGCTACGCACCAGCTCTGACGGCAGGACCACTGCCATCAGCAACACAAAAAGTAAGGATGGAATGGTATGGTATTGCCATCCTTATCTGTCTTGCTGCTGGTGTTCTTTCCTACAGAGCTGGGTGGCTGGAGCATGCTAGCAGCAAGCCCCAGCACAAATTAAGCACTAGTGATAGATAGTGATGGTGACATTGCAAATACGGTATATACACTGTATAGACACATAGCAAAAAGATGGCTTTTGCCCCAAAGAACTCACAATTGCAGTCCTGCTAAAGACAGGCAGATGCAACATGTGGATGGGGGGAGTAAGTAAGTGAATACCTTAAAAACAAATTCAAATTAGATATAATTGTTTGTGAAATGAAAGTTGGGCTATTTTTAAAATATTATGACACTAGCAAAATCTTTACATTCACATTTTTTGTCTATACCTTGTTTCATTTGTCTTTAGGGATAATTAATAAAATATATAGAGCCTGAAAATTTGTATGTTACTATGAAAATAAAATATTTAAAGCAGTAAAGATGTCTTCAGTTATTTTTAATTCAACATCATATAAAAAATAATTTCCCCTTTAAATAAAAATAATTGTATATATAGGAGTAGCTTTCCGTTTTCAAGCTGCTGCTGTACATAACCTGAGCTAATTTGCCTCCACAGCTAATATCTATAACACAGTCTCTGTGATATAAACATCCGGGACTTATCAGTAATATAAAATAATTGAAATGATCAGCAGATAGAATTAAAGGAGAAGAATTAAATGATAAAATTACATGCCAGCAGTTTCTCAAAGTGAATTACCAGACCATAATGGCACATTTCTGCGTTCTAAAGTTCAACAGCTTGAATTGTTATTGAATTATGCATGCATTAACAGTAGTGTGCATTCCAAAGACTAATTCACTGAAAATACAAAAACACCACACAGAAAGATGAAGCTAGAAGTCTGTCAGAAGTAAAATGAGAACTGCGGAGATTGTGGTGCATGTGTACCTGGTATCATGCATCTGCCTACTTACATATCTATATTTTTATGTGGCACACATCACTTTATAATAGGAGTGTTTCAGTGGTAATTGTGGTTTGGGTAGATCTGCTTGACTGCTTGTCTGTAGGGTACTGGACATACACCAAACTAATTTCACAAAGGCCAAAATGGTATCATGAAAATTAGTTTGTCCTACTGAAGTGGTATAATTTTGATAGTGAACAGTGTGAGGTTTATTGTCAATTTAAGGAACTTAACCCATGCTATAAGTACAAAGCTCAACCTTGGGAATCACCCCTTTCATCTCTCTCACTGTAATGCTTCCAAACAATGAAAAGGACTGTCATCATATATATAGTAGCTCAATGTCTGTGAGTCTGTAATGGTGATGTACACAGCCCCGCCCCCTGGCTGTGTACATCATCGCCCCACCCCACCTCCCTTCCCCTCCCGCTGTGGCGCTCGGCTGAGTGCTGCACCGCTGAGCTGGGCCGCCGCGGGGGAGCCAGCGGCGCAAGCAGCCGTTTGGGCTCCCCTGCGGCAGCCCGGCTGAGCATGCAGCACTCAGTTGAGTGCCATGGCGGGAGGGGAAGGGGCGGTGAGGCAGTGACGTACACGGCCCCACCCCCTGGCCGTGTACATCACCGCCCCGCCCCCCTCCCTCGTGGCGGCCCGGCTGAGGGGGCAGCACTCAGCCGAGCATCACTGCAAGGAGGGGAAGGAGGGCGGGGAGAGATGGAGAGGAGAGAGAGGCAGGAGGAGAAGAGAAAGGGAGAGTGAGAGGCAGGAGGGGGAGAAGAGAAAGAAAGAGACGGAGAGAGAGGCAGAAGGCAAGAGAGGCAGGATGCAGATAAGAGCTGAGAGAGAGAGGGGGGGAGGCAGTAGGAGAGAGAGAGAGAGAGAGAGAGAGAGATGGAGTGAGAGACCGGAGGCTCAGGAGAGAAGACCAGCGTGGAGGAGAGACCTGAAAATCCCATCTTATGACGGGCTAATTGGCTAGTTAAAGAGAATAGATAAGCCCATTATTGTCTCTCATTTTGTATTTCTGCTATTAGTTTCCTCTCATTAGGTTAATTGATTTGGAGTTGGGGTTAACAGCTGATGTGGGAGGGGGAACAAAATTTATTAATGTAAGGGTGCCATAGTCAAAATAGTGATTTCCACTACATTAGTCATACAAGTTGTTTAACATACATTAAGGGTAAGCACGGCAGAGTTCAAGAATCAGAAGACATTTAAAAATCATTTAAAAAATACCACGATGTTTGGGGCAGTCAAATCTCATGGCTTTTCCTGTCTGGGGTTGGTGATGCTCTAATCTGTGAATGGTAGCTTGTGGTTTGATTCTATCCTCTTGTATTTGCTAGCCCTCCAATTTTGTTGTAACCCACAAATTTGATCATGGTTGAATTTGTACTTAAAGATACCAAGATGGTAGACATGGTACAAAATTGTGATTAGCTTTTGGCTAATTTCTATAAAGAAAAAAAAACCCCTAGAGGTCTGAAGTGGGCTCAACCAACAGGCACTATCATCCCTGAAATATGAATAGATGCTTCACTAATACATCTACCACCACCCAGGAGAGCTCTATGGACAACATTTTGAGAACCACTGCTCTCTATTGTGTTTTGTGCAAAGAAACCAAACTGGAGTTTTGCAAAAATGAGTTGATAGTGAAAGAATTACCCAACCCTTCTCCACTCCTCCCCCAATCCAATATTAGGGTATAAAGTTGCACATTCATGGAAAACAGGTTTATAGGTTTGCTGTATAACATGGGTGGGCAATAATTTTTGACGGAGGGCCACGCCAAGATTTTGGAAAGTGACCAAGGGTTGCACTCTTCCATGATATTGATGGAGGAGATGCAGGGTCTGGAGCGGAGGTTGAGTGCAGAAGGGAGCTTGGGGTAAGAGACTGGGGTGCAGGAAGGAGAATGGAGGATGGGCGGGAGTTTGAGTGAAGGAGGCAGTTGTGACCTAGGGCAGGGGACTGAAGTGCAGGGTTTTGGGATGTGACTGAGGGTAGGACGGGATTGTAATCTGGGGCAGGAGATTGGGGTGCAAGATTTGGGAGGGGGTATGGGTGCAGGAGGGGGGCAGGAGTGGGGAGCAGAGAGCTGGGGAAGGGAGGGACTGGGGTGCCAAAGGCAAACTCTGGCCAGGAGACTTATCAGCAAGCATCCAAATCAGCCTGCCTGCCTGCAAAGCTAAGGCATGCAGAGCTTAAAATGTTTCCCAGCCACCCAGCCTGCCTGCCTGGCCATGTGCTTGTGTGAATAACTGAGCTGAGGAGAGGGGGCATGGTTCTTCTTGGCTGCCTGTTATTCTAACAGGCAGCTCACATGGGCCAATTTCTGGCCAGAAACCAGCCAATGCGATTGTGCTGGGTTCGGAGGCAGCTCCTAAAGCTTTCCCCCTCACCTCCAGTTTTGAAACAGAAACGGGGCCTGGCAGCCATGTTTCTGAGCACTGTGTGGGGCTATGGGGCAAACAAAGAGCCTGCTTGGGTTTCCTCACTGCCTCCATGGCTGGATCCAGCCAGCGGGCTATATTTTGCCCAGGTCTGCTATAGAATAAGGTTAAAAAAACCTAAACAATGCAGGATTATTTATTGAACATTAAAATACTAATTAGAATCAATCTGTTTTAATGATGATGCCAGAAGGGCTCTAGTCTGTATTAAACTAATTAAATATATCCTAAAGAAAAAAAATGAAATTCAAGCCACTTTAAACCTGAATATCCAAAATTTAAATGAAAACCAATGATGGAAAGTATTATATTTAAATTCTTTGCCAGGTATCTCAATCCACTATTTGATGATTAGAGAATAGAAATTAATATAATTTGGGAAATATGTAAAAAGATTTTTCGGTAAACACATCAAATATTCAAAATACATAAATATAGGTTTGTTTTGCAAAACGTATTGAGATAAACAACCGAGTCCTCCAATCCAAATCCTTTGGGTCTTTTTTATTGGTAAAAAGATTCTGTGATTGGATCTTGAGCTCCTAACTCAGGCAAAACTCCCATTTACTCTCCAGTTTCTCGTGATGTGGGCTAATTAACAGCTATACTCTATTGTTTGTAACCGCAGGAGTTACTTGGTTAGCACATTTTCATGGCATTTAATTCTCATAAACGTCATCTGAATGTGAGATTCATAATTTAGACTTGAGGTCTATTTGCTACTTATATCTACCTGATGTAACTAATTTGATTTTACTATTCTGTATGGATTTGTCCCTCCCAGAAAGGTAACTATTTGTTTCTTCTTCTTCTTTGTCACAATTTAGAAGGAAAGCATCAAACTTATTGAATGAGAATTCATGTAGACAAAGAGCAGCTGATAATAATTTGTGTAGTCTAGGAAGAACAGCAGAGTTCATTTCTAATTTCAAAAGCTATTTGTCATGTAAAGCAAAGCAAAGTTACAAAGGGAGAGAGGACTGACTTTTATAAGCTCTTATCCTGAAAGTTGCCTGTGGGGCTCTGCACAAGGTTACACTTATTACCTGAATATTCTTGCTTACAGGATTGGGTGTACAGATTTTCCAGGATATATGTGATGTCAAGGTACAGAGCTGCCAGACCAGCTTTAGGGAGTAAAGAAGCTTTTTATTTTCTATTTTCTATCATGCAGCAGGTGCAAACAATATATCAATATTCTGTAACTGAATTTAATATCAGTCCTTTTCACAGTGTTCCTGAGTTTCTTCTAGAGCAACAATATCCATGTTATTCACTCGAGAATGCTTGGAAAATAGTCACACTTACTATGTAGTGGAACTTCCACAATAAGTTGGTTACCCTAGTATTCAAGATATTGAATATTGGGGATGTGGCATTCTCTCTCTCTCGTGCGCGCGCTTTTTCTCTGTCCCAATGGTTATTCAGTTATTTCGTGCAAATTTGAATAACTAAAACAGGAGAGATTGAGAAAGACCTACACACTATTTCCTTCTGCTGTTCCTTATACATTTAGTCCTTTGTTTCCTTTACTTCAATGATAAATATCCAAGACAATATTTTTTTTTTGGACCTTAGATCACTAAAGTTAAAAATGTATCTTTTGACTGCCAGCAAACTGAAAAGTCAGTTATCAACTCTAGTTAAAAATCTTATTTACTAAAAAGCTGAAAATGTGCCCTTTCTTGTTTAGAATGCCACCTATAAATATCAGTGATATTCACGCATCAGTTTTCCAGATTTTTAGCTAAAAGGTAGAAAAAACTTCTCACTACACAAAGTGCTGATTACAGCAACTCAAAAATGTTACCATCAGTATACCACTTGTCCTGTATGCTAGAAGCAGGACAAATAGGCCCTTTTAACGCTGTATATTGTAAGTTAATCAAACTCTACTTTATAAAGGTGTTTTTTGTAAAGTAACTGCAAAAATTGGTGGTGTGCTGCTCTCTGTATTGCCATTTCATATAAAATGTGAAATACATTGGCCAAACTATTCTCTGAGGATCTGAGTGTGCAATCTTTGAGTGAGAATAAGCTTCTTTGCTTGCAAGAAACTCCACTGACTTCACAAAGTGTGTTGTTCCTTAGAGATCAGCTTGCAGGGTCCGGACCTTAGTTCCATTGACTTCAATTAAGTTACTCTGAACTGAAACCCATGTTACAGAGAGCAAACTTTGACTTGTTTTTGTATAACAGCCACCACTAAAAATATAACGGGCTCTGCATGGTTTCTCATGCATCACCACGTATAGAAAGAGTCCTACAGATGAAGTTCTACACAAACGACACTTGTATAGCACTATTAGCTTTGTACAGTTGTGGTTCACTGGAAATCTGAGGAAATGCACATAGGGAAGAGTAGAATCAAGTTTTCTGTCATAGCTATGTTGATTCTACAGGGCTAACAGGAGCATGAAGTAGTAAAAAATTATGTCATAAAAGCAAATATGACTCTCATTATGTTGATGGTGCTAATTTTACATGGCCACTCTGCAGTATTTTAACAAAGCAGAAACTGGAAAAGTATTTTGTATAATATACCTTCAACTTAACTTAGTAAGATCACTCCTTCCAGGCTTTTTACATGGGTGTTGGCAGGTCACAGCAGAGATGCTACAGTTTAAACATCCTGGGTGCCAGTGAGAACAGATTGATCGGAGCAGAAGAATTAACAACAGCTTCAAGAGAAACTTTGCTGTATTCTGAATGGGATGATGGGCAACACCAGCCTTTTGAAAAAGGGACTGGAGCATTCCCTGCTTGAATGGAAGTCCATTAGAAGCAGACTTCTGAGAGGCAGACTGAAAGGGAACACAATAATATCACCTCGATTCAATGCTATCCTCCAACCAATGACAGTGATGAAGAAGTAAAGAATAAATTCTTACTTACACAAGCTGACACAGTGCTCTCCAAATGGCAGAGATATGAACCAAGTAGCCCATATGCTGATCAATGGCAAATGCCAATGTCACTGACAGATGTGAAAGTGAGAAGAGGAAAAAGTGCAGATGAGTGGACTAATGGTGTTCTAGTGAAGATATCATAGAAGTAAACTCTCCATTATTGTTGTAATAAGTGCTGTGGTATCACACTTTTATCTGTGCCAAGCAAATATGATCATATAAGATCATATAAGATAAGATGTATAAGATCATAATCCAGTGACAATCAGAGGCAGTTGATAGTGCTCTCAGAATAGAGCAAGCCAGTTTTCAGAAATGGCATGGATGCACAGAACAGACCTTCATTCTATGAAACATAATATAACAATGCTTAGAATGACAATGGCAACTCTATATACACTAGCCGATTAGCCTGTCATAAGATGGGATTTTCAGGTCTCTCCTCCACGCTGGTCTTCTCTCCTGAGCCTCTGGTCTCCTGCTCCGTCTCTCTCTCTCTCTCCTCCTCCTACTGCCTCCCCCCCATCAGCTCTCCTCCACCTTCTGCCTCTCTCGCCTTCTGCCTCTCTCTCCATCTCTTTCTTTCTCTTCTCCTCCTCCTGCCTCTCACTCTCCCTTTCTCTTCTCCATCTCCTCCTGCCTCTCTCTCCACTCCGTCTCTCCCCGCCCCCTTCCCCTCCCGCCGTGGTGCTCGGCTGAGTGCTGCGTGCTCAGCGGGGCCGCCGCGGGGGAGGGGGGCGGGGTGGTGTCATTCACGGCCAGAGGGCACGGCCGTGTACGTCACCACCCCGCCCCCTTCCCCTCCCGCCATGGCACTCGGCTGAGTGCTGCGCGCTCAACCGGGCTGCCGCGGGGGAGCCCAAATGGCCACTTGCACTGCTTGCTCCCCCGCAGCGGCCCGGCTCAGTGGTGCAGAATTCAGCCAAACACCATGGCGGGAGGCAAGAGCCACCTCCCAGAGGCAAGTCTGTAATGCTACAGCATTACAGACTTACAGACATTGGGCTACTATATATATGATTTCATAGTCTTTAAGAAGGCTTTGATAGCATTCATTCATGGTACACTCTTCAGGAATATAGAATCCCTCTCTGTACAATCAACATCATCAAAAGCTTTTGTTTCAACTTTAAATGAAGTGTTGATCACAGTGAACTCAGTTTTGAAGTCAAAACAGGAGTATATCAGGGTTGCATCATGTCTGCAATCAGATTCAGCTTTGCCATTCATTGGATAATGCAACTTACGACAGAAGACATGCCAAGAGACACTAAGGGTATGTCTACACTACACCTCTCTGTTGACAGAGAGATGTAGATTAGGCACTTCAAAATTGCTAATGAAGCAGAGATTTAAATATCCCGTGCTTCATTAGCATAAACATGGCCACCTCTTTTTTTTTGAAACAGAGCTTTTTCAGAAAAAAAAGGCAGTCTAGGCGTGGATCTGTCAAAAATAAACCCTTTTTCTACAGATCCTGTATTCCTCAAAAAATAAGGTTTACAGGATCTGTCGAAAAAGGGTTTATTTCTAAAGATCCGTATCTAGACTGCTGTTTTTTCTCGAAAAAGCTCCGTTTTGAAAAAAAAACAGTGGCTATGTTTATGCTAATGAAGCACGGGATATTTAAATCCCTGCTTCATTAGCAATTTTGATGTGCCTAATCTACATCTCTCTGTCGACAGAGAGGTGTAGTCTAGACATAACCTAAATGAACACCCTTCTCATCCCTTGAAGACCTGGACTTCTCAGGTGATTTTGCTCATTTATCACATACCCAACACCATACACAAGAAAAAAACAACTCAACTCAAGGCAGTGAGCCATCAAATTGGACTGAAAATCAACTAGCATGATATTTAATATTGTTTCACCATCACCCATGTAGGTGGAGGATTATGGTCTTTCCAATGTAGAAACATTCACATAATTGGGCCGCACCATCAGGCAGGAATAGTGGAACAAGCCAGGACATCCAGAGCAAAATCAATAAATCCAGGAACACCTTCAGAATCTTAAATTCAGTCTGGAAATAATCAGAACACAACACCAAAACCAAACTGAAGATTTATCAGAGGTGCATACACATTACTTAATAGTGCAGAATTCTGGGGAATGAGGAAGTATGACATGGCCAAACTCTTCATTCCATACAACTTACCTCAGAACAATCTTCCATATCTTTTGGCCCAGAGTAATCTCAAATCTAGATCTACTGACACAGTGCAGCCAAGAGAATATGAGCATCGTTTCCAGGAGGAATTGGAGATGGATGGGCCATGTGCTTTGGATGGAAACTGATTCCATCATAAGAGCAGAGATAAGATGGATACCTAAAGGCAAGCAAAAATGAGGCCACCCAAAAACAACACGGCGAAGAGCTGTGAAAGCCAACTGGAAAACCTGGGATTGCAGCCATTGAAAAATTTTCCAGAAACAGGCAAGGGATGGTGGAGTTTTATGCTGCCCTAAATGCCAGAGACATAATGGGAAGAGGATGATGAAAAGATGTGCTGGATTTTTATAATTAAATTCTAAAATATTTAAAGTGTGATGACAATTTATCATAAACATATTTGCTATAAGTTGTGTTGCTAATGGCAAATGTTTCCTTCATTATATTATTGGCATTCAAATAACATTATGTAGACTCATTTTTACAGCTCTATGTAATACTATACTAATTTGGTGAAGGGTTTTTCCTCCCCTATATTGAAAAATTACTTTACTTTAAAAGGCTTAGTAGATATGGAAATGGCTTCAGTTCAACCTTTTGCAGTGTGTTTGAAACAATATCACATTTCTTTATTCCACTTCCAGGAAAATGCATTGCTTTAATCTAATATCTATGAAATACTAAATGACAAACTTCTCTCAAAAAAGTATATATATATTTAAAAGTCTGTTTTTCATATGCCAAAAAACTTAAAAGCAGTCTTCCGAGAAAGCATGTGTTTAAAAAGTAATTATCTCTATAAGACTGTCCTCCTTTCCTAACCAAAAGTGTGAATACTATATGATAGAATAAAAGCAGACACAATGTAAGAAAAGATAATAAAATACACTTCTTTAAAGTACACCCATAAACAAATGGGGAGTAGAGTAACCAAAAGGGAGAGAAAGAGGAAAGTAATAAATAAAAGATTAGCCATTGTCATGCTAATCCCTTCTTATTTTGGGCAGGGATGGTGGAGGTACATGTTGAGGTATATTCCATTTCAAGATGAAAAGTAGCATACCAGGTTGTAACTTTGTTTGACTGTACCATGTACCAAACTTTATTTGATAGTCCCACAATAAGCAGTAGTCCCCCAAAGATAATCCTTATCTTAACTAAATTAAGCCTGGAGGCATGCCTTAATATCTTCTCTCTATTCCCTTCGAACCAAGTTGCGACACGGACAATCAGTTAACAGTCTCCATTGATATTAATTTCACTTGCTGCCTCTCAGATGTTGAAACATAGCTCTTTTCTTGTGTCATTATGAATTCTATTGGAGGTGTCATCATATGATCCATTGAGGGATTTTCATATATTTGGTTTTTTAATTGTAACTTACAAAACAGGAAACATTTCTCATAATGAATATTCCATTGTTTTTAATATAAAGATTTATTTTGCTCCCTTTAAACTCCTTTGAAATAATTTATCTTGATAAACTGACTGCTGAAGAATCATTTTAGCTGTACTTGCACACGTTTTGTGTGTCTCTCTGTGTGTGTAGTCATTTTTATTTTGGTTTAAAACTCGCTTAGGGCTTGTCTACCTAAATAAGAAAGACAAATTAAGCATGTCAGATTGCCTAGTAATCTTTTGGTTCATTTTTAATTTTTTTAAGCCATTATAGTTGAAATAATTTAGGATGGATTTAGAAAATAAGATGGAAACTGAAAATTCTTATTTTACAAAACTTACACAGCCAAATTGGGACCTAATGGAAAATAAACAAAATCAAAAGCAGCAACACAGCCCTGTTAAAGAGCACTGGGGAACTGGAAAAGGGATCTGAGTGGAAAAAAAAACAATTGATCAGTATTATAAACAATAGTTAGTGAGGCCAGAAAATGAATGAAGCGCATCAGAGTGCTATTGGGAACCAGCTTTATATAGTCATCTTAATGGCATGTTTGAATTCCACATCGAGAAACCACTGTAAAATAGGATAGAATATTTTGTAAAGGCACTGAATAGAAGCTTGATTTTGGGAATAACCAGATGGTTTTCATGCTAATTTACCTGGAAAAAGTGTTAGTAGTAGTTTAGAATTGCTTTTTGTGTGTGTGAATAATCTGAGTTGTTTAAATAAAATCCAGTGACAGCAGAGATACAATGTACTCATTGTTAAAGCCTCAAAAGTAGAATGCAATAATTCTTGTATATTCAAAGTATTTCCCCTAGGAAAAGCAAGAAAGGTAAATGTTTAATGGAATAAGGATATATGCAAATAGCCTTTCTGTGTAATAGTTGTAGAGTTCATTAGAGAATCAAATGAAGGCAACTCTTGAGCAATAACAACTCTTCAAAGTAAGAAAAAATTGTAAGTATAATCTTTTTTTTTCTGGGAGATGGGGAAATTTATTCTTAATATAATTATTCGTTCATAAAATTATGGTAATTTGGTCCTTTCAAAACTTTGGTTTAATGCATAAAAGCAAGATAATCTGTAGTTTAGAACAGTGACTCTCAACCTTTCCAGACTACTGTACCCTTTTCAGAAGTCTGATTTGTGTACCCCAAGTTTCACCTCACTTAAACTACTAGCTTTCAACCTAAAAATACAAAAATGTCAAAGCACACCATTACTGAAAAATTGCTTACTTTCTCATTTTACCTATACAATTAAAAAATGGAAATAAATGTTGTACATACATTTCAGTACATAATATAAAGAGCAGTATTAATAAGTTGTATAACATTGTAATTTGTACTGATTTCACAAATGATTTTTTTCACCTGTTATATAACTTGGCAAATATCTAGATGAGTTGATATACTCCTTGGAAGATTTCTGTGTACCACAGGATACATGTATCCTGTTATATTGTTTGGAGTAACAGAGTTTAGGAAGATATCACTTGAAATATAGAGAGCTGCATTGTTTGCAAGTTTTCATTTTATTCCATCATACAGAACTAACTAGACCCAGTCAAAACTCTAGTTTTGGCTGGGCTGACCCCTAATGACCTGACAGTTATTATAACAACAACAAGATCTATATCTACAACACAATACACAGCATACCCATGGCTGAGAACCACTGGTTTTAGATCAAATCTTGAGTTTTAGGGGAAGTGGCCAGATTAATCTAGACTTCAGAAAGCTCCAGTCTAACAATCTTGGTAGAGGCTGGTAATTATTTTATGAAATTATGTGGTAATCCAGTTGGTAACTAATTTTACCACCATAGGTGACTGTTCCATGGCTGTGAAAATATTAAAAAAATAGACCATTTAAATGTGTTGTCATTTCACATTATCTGACTTGAAAGCTGGCTAAATTGTTAGGCTCAGTAGGTAGTGATGAACAACTTGATGTCTAGTTGGAAGTCAGTATCATGTGGAGTGCCCCCAGGGTCAGTACAGGAGCCAGTTTTGTTCAACATCTTCATTAATGATCTGGATAATGGGATGGATTGCACCGTAATCAAGTTTGCACATGATACTAAGTTGGGGAGAGAAGTAGATAGTTGGAGGATAGGAACAGGGTGCAGAGTGACCTACACAAATGAGGATTGGGCCAAAAGAAAGCTGATGAGGTTCAACAAGAATAAGTGCAGAATCCTGCACTTAGGATAGAAGAATCTCATGTATTGCTTCAGACCAGGTACTAATTAACTATGTGACAATTCTGTAAAAAAAAAAAACCTGGGGATTGACAAACCCCTGGCTGGGATGATTTAGTTGGAATTCAGCCTACTTTGAGCAGAGAGTTGGGCTGGATGAGCTCCTGAGGTAACTCTACAAATCCTATTCTTCTATGATTCTTTTTTTTTTCTGTTTGTATTTCTCAAATCACTTTTAGCTAGGGAGATTCTGGGCCTGATTCTCCTCCAGTCACTTTACACTAGTCTTACATCTATGGCATTCTGTTGGTTGTCAGTGGAAGTTACTATTGATTATCATGAATGTTAGAAGAGAATTGTGCTCACAGTCTCCAAGGCATTATTCAGGTCACTTTCCTGTTTTTAAATTTCTACAAGCAACCATTGAAGGTTATATCCTGGACCACATTTATCTCTAGTATAACATCATTTACTCCACTTCACTGAAACATGTATTTGAGTGTGGGTAAATCATGTTAAAAACATGACCTAACACATGTTACTCTGCATATTGGCTTTTTCTGTGAAAAAAAAATTGCCAATAGATGAACTGAACAATGTTAGTTAGCTTCTCTGTCATTTTGTCTTTATAACTCAAATGTTCTGAGCTAAAGTAAGGATTAGGATTAGAAATCTGATTAATATGCTCATTTCGTGGACCAATGATGTCTGCTTTTGCATTGTGGTCAAGGTGTATCTGTCCTATTGGGGCAAAGTTCAGTTGCACTATATCCTACTGGTCGAAACAGTGTTAATACTTCCAGTTGATACTCACATATTTTGTCACACATGGAAAAAGAGACCCATCACAGAAATGAAGACAGGAGAGGTTGCAAAAGCATTTGTAGTGTGCTGACTGCAGAACATATAACTAACAACAAGGAATGTTATTATAAAGCCTGTCACAGGTGGCAGTGAATTTCCTGAGTCTGGTTTTGGAGGCTAATGGAAGTTTATGAGTTCCAGAGGATTTTGAAGAGAGAACGTGGTTTGAAACAGACCACTCTGAGGCTGGATTAGTAGAATTTAATTACAATCTTTTCCTCTGTTATCAAACAGAATGGCTCCTGAGCACTCTTTTCCCCTGCTTCACTTTTATAGGCCACTGCTATTTATGAATGACCTGCAATAACTAAAGTAGGAGGGAAGGTAAGACTACTGATAGTGAAATCTATTCTTGATTCTTAAGCTATCTGAAATGTACTACTGAAGTGGCACATCAGGATGAGAGAGGTGGCAATATGGGGAAGACTTACGATTGTAGGATCTAAGAACACTCGGAGAGTTCATCTGGTGTGATACTGGCGCTTCTACAACTCCCATAATAAAGATGAACAGTTCATAGTCTCTAAACTACAAGACAAAAATGTTCAGGAAAACTTTGTTTAACATCATTTAGAATACTTTTATCAGTTTTTAGAGAATTGTTGCTAGCTTATTACAGAAAACTTGTCTTAGTTTAACAGAGAGGAAAGTTATGTTTTTAAGTTAAGACTTTTATGTAAAACAAAATGGATCTTATTCAGTTATGATACTTAAAATTAAATAATATTTTAAACAAAAAAATAAGTGTGTTCTTTTGAAAACTTAGTTGACGGTATGACAGAGAAAATTCTTTTTTCACCACACCTTTAGCAAAATCAATAACATTTATGGATACCTTGAGTATCATTCATCAAGACAATTACATTTTTACACTGTAGATGAAAAATATGCCCAGGAGTTGGACACATTAAATTATGATGGAGTACTCTATAAATGCATAATACATTAGATTTTTCCATTTTATTTTAGTTATGGCATTAATATGTTTGACCTTACTCCAGTCAGTCATCAGTTGAAACATTCTTCAGGACCATAATACTGCTTTCAAGCTAATAAACTATATATTTTACTGTTTCAATAGTAAGATTAGATTTTCATTTTTTAATGGATATAGTTGCTAAGAAAAGTGATTCAATAGCATCATGAATACACAGACATTAATGAATAAGTTTCTACTGGTCTAAAACAGATAGATTATCTTCTTTGTCAGAGATCTGTCCAGCACAATCTCAGGATGATCTATATCCTGGTCCCAGATTCTGAACCTACTAAGAGCTCATGACATCCAGCTTTAAGTTATGCCACTGACATATGTTCGTAAATGGTTCTTAGGCAAATTGAGGAGAACTTTAAGGTACTTGGTCCAGTTTTGTGACATCAGCTTGTCTGTCAGACCTTCCTGTAAAGTCAATTCTATGCTATTGCTGCTATTGCCTTGATTTAGGCCATCCTTACAGCATTGGTCCATACAGGGTTCAGACTCTTCAGATGAGGAGCCCAGAACAAACCAGGACCTGGATTTAGAGTTCCTGTTCTCTAGGATAAAGCCTTGTGTTTATACCTTCTTGAACTTGAATCCTGGTCACAAACTAAAGTCCACTATCTGTAAAGTCAATGATCCACTTAATCCAAGGCATATCTAGTACAATTCCTCTTCCCTTTCTTGACAAGCAACAAGCTGCTGTCACTTAGTCTGACCAGACAAATTCCAACCAAAGTAACAAAAAACACAGGATATGGAACCACAGGTAAGTAACATTATAATTCATGTAAATAATGCTGGTCAGAATAGGTATTTCCTCTCTTTCCCTGTCCAAGGAGCAGTGAGATCCATTCTTCTAAACCTCCTCACTCTGAGGCTCACATGTGTTTATAACTCTAATGTTTGGGGAAGCTTGCACAGGGAGCAGCCATGGTCAAATTAAATGGATTTTTAAATTAATGTAAATGCGTAGGCATTTTAGTAATGTTTTCTAAACTCTTCTACATGGTCAATTTACAGAGAAGTAATAAAAGGTTAATAGGTTAAGTGCTTTCATTTACAAGGCAATTGTCTGCCAAGTATTTCCCAAACAAATGAAATTCACAATAACATGTAGAGAAGTGGTATCCAACCTTTTTAAACATGAGATCACTTTTTGAATTTAAGTGCAATCCAGGATCTACCTCCAACCCAAATACCTCTGTTCCGCCTCCTTCCCGCCCCTTCTCCGAGGCCCCACCCCTGCTCACTCCATCCTCCCTCCCCCATCCTCACCCTCTTCTATCAGGCTAGGGGCAGGAATTTGGGGTGCAGGAGGGATTCAGGACTGGAGTCAGGGTTCAGAATGCAGGTTCCAGCTGGGCACCACTTACCACAGATGGTTTCTGGGTAGTGGTGCAGGGGGCTAAGGCAGACTCACCCCTACCCTAGCCCTGCACCATTCCCAAAAGCAGCCAGCAAACTCCCTCCATCCCTGCCCCCCTCTGCTCTGTGGAGATGGGGTACAGGGTGAAGGGAGGGGCACCCTGAGATCAGTACTCCCCCTCCTCTTCTTCCCATGCCCTGCACAGCAAGCAGAAGGCTCCCACGGGGGGTGAGAATGAGGGGGGCATCTCCAAGGCAAAGGGCAGGAGCAGCATGGCAGTGCTGAGAGGGGCAGCTGAAGTGCTAGCACTTGATCGTCTCCAGGTCAAACCTCTGAGGATCCCCTGTCAAAGGCTCCAAGATCTACCAGTAGATCCTGATCTACTGGTTGGTGACCACTGATGTAGAGTCATGTCCATTTTGGCTGTGCTTCAAGCTTTAAATGCTTGTTTTAGTTTTACAATGATTTTTATGTCCCTGTGCTCATAAAATGCTGAATACCTAAACTGAAGCTTTTTGAGGATGAATTGCTGCTGCAGAAATTGTTATTGGGTGAAAGAAATCCAAATTGGTGACCTTCACCGGGTTCAGATTTAAGCTCTGGGGTGGGTGGTAGGATAAGCATGTAAGATTTTTTAATTTGGATCTTTTTAATATACTGAATCGAAGGCTTTTAATATGATCAGGGGCGGCTAATGCCAACTAACTCATACTGTCTCCTAATCCTAATTTTCTGGAACTGCACTAATTGTCCTGAATCCAGACACTCTGGCAATGTCTACACTAGGAGATTATTTCAAATTTATTAAGTTCGACTTCTGGGCATCTGATTTTATACATTCAAAATTCCAGGTCCTCACTATGGGAAAGAATCAATGTAGACCAAGGCAGGCTCCATTAAGGTGGACACACTACCTTGGACTCAGAGCCCTAGGAAGCACTCTGGGGAGCTGCTGGAGACCTCCCAGAAGCCAATTAGTTGGAATTAGTAGCACCGGAGCATCCACACTAACATTATTTCAGACTTACAAGTTCGGGAATAGCTTTATTCTTCATGAGAAGGAAGACTACAGCGTTCAAATTCCATGACCCCTTATTCCAGAATAATGAGCCTGGTAGTGTGGACACATTGCTTAGAAAATCAACTCTGGGGGGCTAATTTCAGACTAAAGTCCTAGTGTAGTCCTTTGTGCTTTACTACCAGTCAAGACCTCCTGAAAACATACAGCTTATGTTACTGAGCACTGTGCTGGTTCTGGTATGCCTGATGAGGTGTCATTATAAGAGGAGGTGTATATTGATAACTTTCAATCTCTCTCTTTCCTTCTTTAGATTGTTTCAGAAGGAGCTAGCACCTGATACATATGGGCCATCTCTGGTTTGCTATAGTTATTTCTAACTCTAATAGACTTTGGTTGAGACAGTTACAGCAGCAATGATCTGAGCTCCTGCTCAAAGGTGAGAAAGTTGCTAAAGTGAATGTTATCTTAAATGGCACAAAGAAAGCCTCAACAGAACCATTCCATTCTAAACCCCTCTTTCATACCCTTCCTTAAGGGTGCTTTTGTGTCACGCTGGCAGAGCAACAAGGAAGTTCAGATTTTTCAAGATGCATCAGTGAGATTGCGACTCTTCCCAAGGGTACTCAGAGTTATGAGGCAGTACACTATCACCTGTCCTTAGTGTGAGGAAGTCTCTTGTATGTGCCTGCTATTGTTCAGTTCCCTGAATCCACTATCTTATGGCAAAACAACTGCATTCCAGGCCTTTACAGGCCTTGCTTTCTTAGTAAAGGTTAACAATAGACATACACTAACATCTCTGAGGGTAAGTCCACACGGCAAGACTAAACTTGAAATAAGCTACACAACTTGAGCTATGCTACTTGTGTAGCTTAAACTGAAATATATATATATCACAAAAATGTCAAAATAGTACCTAATACTTATCCATCATGTCATAACTTAATCTTATTAACTCCATGTATTCATTAGAGCTTTCTTGCCTGCTTGCAAATTCTTTGACAACAGAATATGTATAAGAAGATCAGAAAACCTGCCAGAGTAACTTCCCCATCTTCATGCCATTTTTTTTATCATTTTTTGTCTATGTTCCATTTTTGTTGGCACCAGGGGAGGAAAACAAACAAAACACAATTCTTTCAATCTTTTGCTTGGGTAGTAAAAGATAATAAGATAGCAGAAAGATTTCAATACTTAATGAGAATGGATTTTCAGTTGTCTACAAATACTTGTGCAGATAGCCTCAGATTTCAACTATGTCTAAACTGCAGTGATCTATTGGAAAAAGGTATGCAAAATGTTCTCCGCAATTTGAGTACCTTTTTCAGATAGTTTTGTCAGAAGAGGCTTTTCCAAAATTTGGCCTGTCTACACTGGGCTAAATTTCAAAAAACCCTCCTCTTTCAAAAAAGCCCTTCTTCCTCGTGGAAAGAGGAAGATAGGGCTTCCAAAAGAGTGTGTCCGCTCTTCTGCAAAAAAAAACAAAACGAAAGAGCACATGCATTCCCTGGATGCAGCGGAGTTTTTCTGGGATACATCTGGCATCCTGGAATTACCTAATGCATTGCTGATTGAGAGATTTACTCTCAAAAACCAAGCTTTTATTACTCAGATAGGAAAAACTTTGTCTATACATTCAAAACTAACAGAACATGAAACTCAGTATTTTGAAAACATTTTCAGAGTACATAAGAAACTCCATATTGGATCAGATCATTGATTCATATAGTCCAATATCTGTAGCCAGACATGAACCCCATCTTGTTCCCCCCCCCCCCAGAGAGCAAGAGAAAGGCAGTCAGCCTTTGATGCCCTGGGAACGCAGGGGTGCTGCTTGTCCCTGACTCTAATAAACAGAAACCAGACAGTAAATGGGCTAGCTGACGACCAGGGGACCTCCTGCCGCCCTGATGGCTAGCACAAGTAATTGACACGCCTACACTGTCCCCGGAGAGGAATCTTCGCCCATCACATACTAGAGGTGCCCATTGTCTGCATTTTCCCAGGTGTGAATTATGCTTTGCACCCTTCATGGGAAACTTGGCATTCAAAGCCATTTTCCCTAATTGGCCATTTGAGACCAGGAAGAAGCCTACGTGACCCAAGGGGTATAAAGAGGGGTTTAGTAGCCCACCCCATTTGAGCTCCAATCATCTACACCTGCTGGCAGGTATTGGTTGTCTCCCGAGGTCTGTGGGACGCCCAACCTCGCCCTACTTCTTCCCGAGGGATTGAGAGAAAGACGCTGGCCACACCAAGTCTGGAACGCAGGGGTGAGAATATATACCTGCTAGGTGTCTATTTTGCATGCATTTAATAAGAGCTCAGAGAACCAAAAGGGTTTCATGGTACCTGTAAGTGACTTATTAGTGTAATTTCTGTCCTGTCCTTTGTAGTGGCTGTGTTATCTGTAACACAGTAATAGCATTTAACAGCTAAGTTTACCCTGTAACAATAAAATAGTAACTGTTTAAGCTGTGACCTGACTCCTTCAGTTGCTGTAACAGAACCAAGCACAATTTTAAAAAGAACTCCAGCCGGTCATAAGGGACAGATATAGGGAGAGCTTGAGCGTTGGATCATGTCGCTTCCAGGGGACAGATCTGTTGGGGCATCTCTCAGCCTCCCCAGGCTGCCCGCTGTGAAGGGATCGTGTATCCTAGCAGTCAAAGTCTGAGGTGTAAAGCTCTCCCTGTAACTCTTTGGGGCGCCCGTCAACGTCCTCCAGGTTGCCCGCTGCTAAAGGACCCCAGTACTAGCAGTTGAAGTCTCGGGTGTATAATACACACACACCACTCACTGCCCTGACCATCGGCTGACAATATCTTGTCCCCATAAGTTGCCAGCATCAGTGCTTACAAAAGGAGAAACCCTGTAGTAGATAGTTTTGGAAAAATCATCGATAGAGACAAGTTCCTTCTATAGTAAGAAGCTGATTCATATCTTGAAGCTTGTATTTATCATGTACAAAAATAGAGATTAGGTACCTAATCATTCCTGGTAGTTTGGTGCATTGTATCACTTATGGAGTCTCCATTTTTGAAAAACATGCACTCTTGAGGTGGAAATCCTCATACATGGGAAAAACAAGCAGGGTCATGTGCTGTTCCCTCAGAGAACTGGACATTAGGTGCAAAATTATTGAAGAAGCCCCATATAGTTCCTTTCCACTTCAATGCTATAAAATCTGAGAAATTCTGAAAGAAAAGCAGGCAGCAGGTACGGAATATGGATCTTTGTTATTCCCCTTGAACTACAGTTAGCAGGTAAGAAACCTTATTCCCATTTAGTAACTGTTAGTATATATTACATTTTGGGGGCTGATTAAATATCATAGTTATCTTTAAAGCAGGTGGTCTCAAAGAAGTCTATGAAATTGTCCACATGGGAACACTCAGAAAAGTTACTCCAAACTTACTAAAGTTGTTTAAAGTAGACTAGTTAAACCACATTAAACCCCTGAGTGGGTACATATACACGGCACACTTATTTTGAAATAAACTATTCTGGATTAGTTATACCAAAATAGCTTATTTCGAAATAGCACATCTACACTGCAGGGAAGCCTCAAAATTAGCCTGAAGCAGGCTTCCCTAATGTAGATCTGCTATTTCAATTTAGAGCCCCAGGAGGCTCTGGGGAGAAATAACTTAGAATGCTCCTGTTACAGGCTATTTTGAAATAGCAGTGGTGGAACTATTTCAGAATAAGCGTCATTTCTCGTAGAATGAGGTTTAAGGATTTTGGAATAAGCCGTCCATTATTTCAAAATTATTTTGAAATAATGGCATGGCTGTGTAGACGCTCGCACTGCTATTTCGAAATAACGCTATTTATCTTGAAATAATGGTGCAGTGTAGATGCACCCTTTCAGACTTAAAGGAGCCTTAATTGTGCTTAGTTTCATTTGTGAATTAAGATAAATTGAATTAAGGCCACACTGGGATTTAATGCAGATTAGCTAATACACTTTAATTTCATATTCAATTAATTTGGATTAATTTTCCTGAATGTTCCTACCTAGACAAGCTAAAAAAGTGCAATACCTTTATCCAAAATCTGCTGTTAGATACAGTGGGGCTAGAGAGTACAGTAATTCCTCATTTAACACTATAGATATGTTTCAGAAAATGATTGTGTTAAGTGAAAACGTGTTATGTGGGGTCAATTTTCCCATTGAAAATAATGGAAAAGGTGGGGGTTGTGTTTCAAGTGGTGGTGCCTCTTAGGACCAGGACATAAGGTTAGGGGAGAAAAGGGACTGGGTTACAGCAGGGAGGGGAGGTGTTTGGCTTTGGGGAAGGGAAGGGGAGGAGCGGGGAGGGGGATTGGGTTGGGAGTATGCCCCTGTGATGGGTCTGCCAGGACCCGCACTGCGTTCGTCGAGGGGGGGTCACCGGGGAACGGCGTGGTGAGCGGTGAACCCTCCGCCGCTTTGCAGGGAGGCGGGGGAAGCCCCGTGCAGCCGCTGGCAATGGGCTGGCTGGGGAAATCGTGTTATTCCAGGGACGGTCGTGTAATTCAAAAAATATTCCCCCCCAAAAAATCGTGCCCTTGCGAAAATGTGTTAAGCGGGCACGTGTTAAATGAGGAATTACTGTAATGCTATGTAAATATAGGAATTCAACTCAATGTAGCAGTTTGACACTTTGCTAACTGAGACCAAAGGAAAGACCCAGAAAATATAGAAATATTGTGTCTAATATTTCCCCTATTGTTATTCATCATAAACGAGGATGGTAGATTTTTGGTCCTTTATTTTTTATTAGAGCTCAAGATACGCTCGATAGGTCCTATGACACAAACACTGATATATCACAACAGTCACTGACACCAAAGAAGCTGTTGTATTACATTTGTAGCCTGAAGCTCTCATAGTGAGTGCACCCCTCCCCCCCTTCCAGATCTTGTGTCATAATAGATTTGCTTCCTACTCCTCATGTTCTTGGCAGGTTTTTGATCCTATGAATGGAAGTCATACTTAATGAAAAATAGCTTAAGGTTTTTAATACAAAACTTTCAGAATGCTGCACTTGTGACTTTTGAACAAATCCGTTCACTTTGCTTCTTCCTTGTGAGCAGTGGATCATGGTGTTTTGTTTTTTGCTGCTCTAGCTCTCACTAAGGACCAATCAGAACTATGCTGCTGATTTTACCAATAGGGGTGCATGGTTGTCCAATCCTTTGGATATGTTAATACCATATTTCCTGGGATTCTTAAACCTGAATCCATCTTGGTTTTATGCTATTATTTAAAGACTACTTTATCTGCATCAGTGCCACAGTCACCAAATCAGCTACCTAAACTGATGTACTCAGGTAACAGGGTAGAGTTAGGAATGTGGATCCTTATACAATCTTGTAGTTCCTTGAAGGAGTACACATGTGGTCCCAAAAGACATTGCTTTCCTCCAGAGTTCTGGCCTCTCTAGTCCGCACACCTAAGGATGGATTCTCTGCTGGCAGTATTCAAAGAAGAACTGCCTTTCAGATTTTCCAGGTTCATTTGTCATGCAGCAAAGCATCATATCTAGTTCTATCAGTGATGTCATGTCACATAAAGCTATGCAGTAATATTACAAAAAGATTGATGCAGCAGTTTGTGGCATATCACATCTTTCTGTATCAGTCCAGGAAATTGAACAGCTATAGATGGATTTCACACATTGTGGGTTTGAATGTGTGAAATGATAAGAAAATAATTTAAAATATACTTCGCAAAATTTAATAAAGAACAAATCTTCTTCCATGTATATTTGCTAACCCTTAGTCATTATCAAGATTCTCGGTCATGCTGTCATACCTATGATGTATGTAAAACTGCATATGCTGGCAAACTTGGCTCAACTGCTGAAAAAATCAGATATCTCTAATTCACCTTGCAAAAGCTTAAAAACATGTGTAGAATTCTGTGTCACTTACTTTGATGTGGCAGTCTTTAAGAACAATTGGAATTAATGTCTGGAACATCTATGAATAGTAGTCTGAGAGCTTCTAACCTTAAGTGTTGCAATTAACTCAGAAATGTTCATTAGTGCACAGAGAAACAATTATGATTCTTTTTTGGGAATCAATGAATAAATTTTTTTGTTCAAATTACAGCAGTCTGAAGCCTTACCTGTAAGAGAAAAATGCAGCCTTTTATGTGGTTATACAGCTATTCCTGGAGGTCTTTTCCCTTCCTCTAAAATTGCTGATTTACTTATGAATTTCACAAAAGAGAATTTTAAAGATAAAAAAACCCTCAGGAGACTGCATAATGTGAAGAAGTCTTTGCAGAACTCACCAAACATGTAGGATAGTCTTCTATTTTACATAGTGAAGATTCTGAGAAACTCTTTATTCTTCGACCATGTGTCTCTAACATTGGAAAAGAAGCAACACAGAGATCAGAACTTGGAGTGTGAGGAGTGGAATATAGAATCCTACAAACAAATGAAAAATTATTTTCTAGTTAAAAAAATAAAAATAAAAATAAACCTTTACAATGGATCAGGATATAACTCCTATTGAGTTATTGAAGGGTTATATTATCAACTAAGCTATTATGTTAATTAGTCATCTGACCTGGCAGAATAGTATTAAAGTTTTAACACACTTAAGTTACTATGTGTTATTACTTACAATCATGCATGAATAAAATTAATACAACAGCCTGGGCGCCAACATAGAAACACTGAGTTTGTATACCTTTGAGAGATAAAGAAAGCACATGAACTTGTGGAAACAGATTTCCTCTAGATTGGTGACATGGGGAGGTATGAGAATATGCCATCTCCTCAGATACGAGAAAGGGAGAGCATAATAGGTGTATTTACATGGTGGAATGGGGAGTGTGTTGCAGTGTGTGTCAAACATTCACTGTAAAACTGCAGTGCGTGTGTCTGCACAATGAAAGGACATGCTATTAGAAAACATGCTAGGAAAGGTCCATATAAAAGTGTGATCCTAGTCTATGTATGGCTACTACAGATATAGGAGTCATGTAAAAAGATGCTTAAGGGGAAGTGGCTGTAATGACTGGCCTGTGTATGCAGGACATACAAACTAGTGATCACAATGGTCCCTTCTGGCCTTAAAGGGTATGAATTTATGAAATCCTACCCGCTTAAGGAAAGGAATCCTCTGGCTTTGTATAGGCAATGTCCTTTTTCTAGAAGCACAGGCTGCACCATCCCAAGAAGTCAATGGGACTATTCATATGTTTAGTTACATGTATGCCTAAGTACCTTACTGAATCAAGGCCTAATTGGTAAGTTTTAAATGAAAACTGGGCCTTTACTGGGTTCTACTGGGTAGAGTTGAAATGTATTAGTAATATATCTTTGTTCCACGTTAAGTAATTATCTAGGGTGTAAAATATGTATATAGTTTTTTATTTAGATCAATCTCTCTCACCTGTCCCCTTTTCCAGAAAATAGGAAAAGCTGTAGCAATATTATACACTCGGCAAACGAATGAGCACATTTAAAATTATACCTTTAAAACAAGACAAGCTGTAAGAAAGTGAAGCCATGTGCAGCTGTTTAACTTTAATCAGAATCTGGGACACCACATTAATCAGATTTTTGAAGGGCAATACGCACAATAAATCCCTATTTCCATTAGGATTTATACTAGTATTTGTTCTAATTATACCTTGAGTTTCATGTCACATTATGGTGCTTCTCAGAGGAGAGAAATAACTGCTGGTCTTCTGGAGCAAAAATGTTCTCAGAATCTTTCATTTTGTCTAAGAGCCATTAGGGAGAATCTTGGTAGTTATTGGAGGAAATGGTACAACAGATGAACAGATAATATCACGTGAACTGTGAGTTCCTAATTAATTGATCTAATGCAAAGTAACTTTCAAGGGCCCGGTGACAAATAACTTTTATTAAATACACAAAAATTTTAAATACAGAAAAGGATAGTCCTAGCAGCATTTTAAGTCCTTTCAAAGAAAGCAATTTATTGTTGATGAATTCTGGAACATGTGTACACATTGGGGCTCTAATTTTTTTGTAACTATTTAGATGTAGTGTGAGAACTTAACTGCTGTGCATTTACAATTTCCTTTCATTACCACTTCATATTCTGGCCGGGGAGCAATTTATGTATAACACCGAATTAAGAAAGTGTGATCTTGGGGGTTTTTTTATGTTCCCTTTATACTGAATACTGATCAGTTTCTTTTAGTTACATTTTAATGAGAAATAATTTTGAATATTTCAATTACAGTGTAAATTGAATTTTAAAAATCCCTCAGACTCTTATATTTGTTAATAATAAATATAAGTCACTGCAAATTATTATTAAGTCTCCCAAGGAAGAAAAAAATCCCTCTGTATTCTTGTCTGATGCCCAAATATATGTAACTCTTAATTTTTTTCTTATTCTGTGTGACTGTGGTTAGTGCAATGTACCAGAAAAAGTCTTTCAGCTCAATAAATCAATTTAAAATAAAAATGAACCATGGTTGCATTATAATAAATTGAGTTAATGTGGCCAAGAATCTAAAGGATTTCATAGATTCATAGGGCTTTTATGCTCCTTTTTCAAGTTCATAGATTCAGAAATGCCATAGCCAGAAGGCATGATTGTGATCATCTAGTCGGCTGTCCTGTATAACACACAGCATAGAACTTCCCCTGAAATAATTCCTAGAGAAGATCTATTAAAAAAATCCCATCTTTACGGACGGAGAATATACCACAACCCTTGGTAAATAGTTCCAGTGTTTAATTTCCCTCTGGGGTCTTCCTTATTCCTAGTTTGAATTTGTCTAACTCCAGCTTCCAGCCACTGGATTATTTTATACTTTCCTCTACTAGATGAAAAGCCTATTATTAAATGGTTGTTCAACATGTAGGTACTTACAGACTATATAAAAAAGAGATAGAGAATAAGATAGAGAACATCTTATTGCCTCTATATAAAACCATGGTTCACCCACATCTTGAATACTGCATACAGGAATGGTTGCCTGATCTCAAAAAAGATATATTAGCATTGGAAAAGGTACAGAAAAGGGCAACAAAAATTATTAGAGGTTTGGAACGGGTCCCATATGAAGAGAGATTAAAAAGACTGGGACTTTTCAGTTTAGAAAAGAGCAGATTAAGGGGGGGATATGATAGAGGCCTATAAGATCATGACTGATGTGGAAAAAGTGAATAAGGAAAAGTTATATACTTGTTCCCATAACATAAGAACTAGGGTCACCAAATGAAATTAATTGGTAGCAGGTTTAAAACAAACAAAAGGAAGTTTTTCTTCACACAGCGCATGTCAGCCTGTGGAACTCCTTGCCAGAGGAGGTCGTGAAGACCAGGACTTTAACACGGTCCAAGAAAGAACTAGATACATTCATGGAGGTTAGGTCCATCAATGGCTATTAACCAGGTGAGTAGGAATGGTGTCCTGAGCCTCTGTCAGAGTCTGGGAATGGATGACAGGTGAGGGCTTGCTTGATGATTTCCTGTTCTGTTCATTCCCTCTGGGGCATCTGGTATTGGCCGCTGTCGGCAGAAAGAACACTGGGCTAGATCAGGGATGGGCAAAGGGGCCTCTGTGGGCTGGATCCAGCCTGCCAAATGGGAGGATCCTGCCTGCAGATGCCCTGCCTCTCCCTTGCCCCCAGGCCAATCAGGACCTGTGGGCAGGAGGGGCATGCAAAGTTGGTCGCTCCCTGCCCTGCAAGCACCACGTGCCCTATGCAGGTTGGGGCAGGGAGCGAGAAACTTTGTGCGCTTCTCCCTCCCCACATCCTGATTGGTCTGAGGTGCGGGAGTGCGTGAAGTCTCCTCCTGCTCTGAAAGGGGCACGTGGCACTTAGAGTGAAAGCGCTATGTGCTTCTTGCAGGGTAGGGGCAGGGAGCAGTGAGGTCTCCTCCTGTTCTGCAAGGGGCATGCAGTACTTTCACTCTAAGTGCCACATGCCCTTTGCAGGGTGGGTGCAGGGAGCAAGAGACTTCATGTGCTCCTCCCGCTCCCAGATCCTGATAGGCCTCAGGGTGGGGTGATCTTCTGAAGTCTCCTCCTGTCCTGCAAGGGGGCGGGTGCCTAGAGGAAACGGTCAGCTGTTCAGAACATCTGGCAGTTCTCTCTTAGGGGTGGAGCAAAGACTTCACGTGCTCTCCCACCTCCAGGACAATCAGAGTCTGCAGGAGGGGGTGCCACAGAAGTGTCCTGGTCCCTCCCCTTCTGCCAGAGGCCCTGCCCCTTCTGGGGTGGCCCCGGGGCCACTTCAAAAATTAGTGATGTGGCCCCCTATCTAAAATTATTGCCCACTCCTGGGCTAGATGGACCTTTGGTCTGACCTAGATGGCTGTTCTTATGTAATCCCTCACTGATTTTTTATTTTTAGATTCTAGAACCTCAGTCTATTTGGGTTATCATTGTAAGGCATGTTGGTTTTAATCCATTAATCATTTTTCTGACTCTTCTCTGAAACCTCTCCAATTTGTCAAGCCACCTTAATCTTGAGCTCCAAAACTGGGAACAGCATGCCAACCTAGCTCAGACCAGAGATAAAATAACCTCTTCTCTTACTCAAAGTTCTCCTGTTTATGCATTCCAGAATCACATTAGCTCTTTTAATCTCACAGTTGCACTAGGAGCTCATGTTCAGCTGGTTATTCACCATGATCCCCAAATGCCAGGATAGGGATAGGATAGGGTTCACGATTCTGTAAGTGTGGCCTGCATTTTTAGAAGTATACATTTAGATGAAGCTGTATTAAAATTCATACTCTGCTTTAACTCAGTTTACCAAGAGATCCAGATTGCCCTGAGTTAGTGAACTGTCACTGCATTGTTTATCAATTTCCTGATTCAGTGATGAGTTTGTTTTCTTTCATATCGTTGATAAAAAATGTTCAACTATCATAGGGCAAGGAACTGCTCCTTGTGGGACCCCAGTGGAAACACACCCACTGAATGACTATTTCTTGATTATAATTACATTTGGGACATATCAGTTAGCTAATTTTTAATCCATTTAATGTGTGTAATGTTAACTTTACATTCTAGTTTTTAATCAAAATGTCATATGGTACCAAGTCAAAGGCCTTTCCAGAAGTCTATTATGCCAACATTGTCACCTTCATCAACCAAGCCTATAATCTTATGGAGAGAAGGAAAAACAAACAAACCACTATTTACCGTGACAGTCTCTATTTTCATAAACCACCTTAACTTGCATTAATTATATTGCCCTTTTAAAATTCTTGGTGTTCTGTTGTTTGCCAAGTGTTAAATTGTCCTTTTGTGACATACAGAACTATCACACAAGGATTGGAAACACACAAGCAGCTGGGTCCTTTCAACTAACCTCTGAGAGGCTGCTGGAAATGAGAGAACTCTGGGGCTGACCCAATTCATTCCAGAGGAAAAAGGAGAGACAGCACTCAAGGAGCACTCAACAATATAAAATTCAGCATTTGAAAGGATGCAGTTCTGTCCCTACCCCAATGCAGGTCCGGGTTAGGGGGACCTGAGCATTAATTCTGCAGTCATTCATACAGCCTATGATTCATTTTTAAACCATTTCCCACAGCCCTGACACATACCTTCCCACTTATCCCCACCCAGAGTCTTCTTATTTACTTCTGTTGGGTGAATTCCCGCAGAGCTCAGCTTTTCAATGCCCAGAGTCCTTCCTGCAAATACCATAGCATATACCATCTCCATTTCACACACTGCAACCACAGCAATCCTGTTGTATTTTATCCACTTTGAAGCTGTGGAAGGTTTGGTGCAAGGTTTTCACCTTAAAAGCTAACCTCATTTATGAAACTGGTTTGTGCTGAATCTCATAAATATTGACCAAGAAGTCTCTTATGGGTTGGGAAGATTCAGTAGAGGGCACACACTAGTTGAACTCCTCTATGATTGTGTGTGTGATGAGCTGTGTAATCAGGAAGGCATTTGGAAGGCATAATAATAACTTTGCTGGTATTATATACTCCTGAACAGAGTAAATATACTTATGTGCCAGTAGATGGTGCTCCTTCTATTAGCTATTTACATATACTACAACTGGTAGAATTTGTATTCTTATTTTCATGACAAACATGTCAAATATGACGTATTCAATGGAAAACATTGAATCCTTTCAACATTCTCATTTGATTCAGTAATGCCAAAAAGCTTTGTTTCAAAATCATAATTGTATTAATTTTGTCTTGACTTTTATATTGTCTTATATTCTGTTTAATATATAAAATATAGATTATTAATATATCTAAAATTTGAAACAGCATGGATCAAAACGATCAAGTCAAAAGGACACATTTTAATCTTCTTGAAATAATACCCTATGACATCATTGAAAGGAAATGTTTCAGTGGTCCCAAAAATATTTTCTGCAAATTCTGGCTTTTTTTCCCATTTCCCAGCATTTTGAAATGTTGGAATTTCTCATCAAATGGAAATTCTATTCTGCAAACAGTTCGTTTGTCCATCTCCAACAGAGTAAGTTTAAAAAAAAGCAAGCAGATAATCTGAATATCATACTATTCAGTATTTTTCACTACAGTATTGTACTACTCACCACAATCAGTTCCACTGTGTTAGCCAGAGAAGTAATTGAAGTTTAACCCATGATCCTCAAAGGAATATTGTATCAGAGCCTTTATACACATAAAGTGTATAGGAGTCCCATTGATATTGATGGACTTCATTCAAACATAAGGTACTGCATTAGTGGATCCCTTTGATTTATGCCAGCGTTCATGCTTTCCATTAGCTTTAGCAGGTGGTCTCAGACTCACAACCCATAGGTCATCTATGGCTGGAACATATTTGCAATCCAGCCTGGGAGTCCCAGTGGCCTAAGGAAAGATGGTTTCCATCACCAACCTCCAAGGCCTGCTGCCTCCTACCGCCCCGCCCTCAACCCCTCCCCATTTCACCTCTTTGCTTAAGCACTGCTGCTGTCCTGCACCAGCCCACCTGGCAATCCCTGAGGCAAGTCTGTCAGGGGTGGGGGTGCAATGGGGAGAAGAGGGCACAGCAGAATGGAGCAGGGTGGGAAGGGGCCACTGAGACTCCCAGCAACAGTACTATAATTATTTGGGGGGGTCCTATTTTTTTTTCTGTTCCTTTTATCTCTAATTTTCCTTTGGTCTACTGACCAATATCAAAGTTCCTTCAAAACGAGGATACCACTCATTCAGAGCTAAAAGAAACATTAGTTTAGTCTAGGTGAAGGTGTATTTTGCAAAGATTTCTTTTCTAAATTGAAGCAATCTGTGACAGCACATTATAGCTCATTTTTTTAAAAAAACTATTAGCCCACAGAAGAAGGCATAAAACTTGAGATAACAAGTGATGCATGAAAATGGAATAAAGAATAACTATATAATGACATTTAAAAGAAGAATTTAGCTTCTTGGATCTCATATATTTTTAGATAAGATGTAGAACAATTAAAGAATGAGTTCAGCAGAGTGAGATTCCCACACTATATACAATGTAGCACTATGATAGTGTATATAGAAAATAAAACTGTAGGTACAGCTGTCCGGATCTCAGGGTCACTGCATCTGTACACCCTCATTCCCTCCCCCAAAGAGTATGTGGTCCACTCCAGGATTCCCTAGTTGTGTCTCAGCTTTCAGCCATCACCTGTATCTGGTCCAGAATTCCATTTCCTTCTGACCAAGAGTTTTAGGGATGAATAGCTGCCCACATTACACCATGATATCTCTCCAGAAAAGCAATCTGAACAATGGAAGGGCCTATGCTTTGCTTTCTCTCCAAAGTCTACAAGCAACTGTTCTTGGCAGTTACAAGTTACCACACAGCTCTTTCTAAGCAAGCACTTTTATTCTTTATGTTACAGAGACCATAATAAAAACAATAAAGATATTTAAATACACACTAAAGATACCAGGAATCACATAGCAGTTTTGTGGGTCGCTATTGGGCCAATGCTTATCCAGCCCCTTAACAAGGGTTGGGGACTTTGGACAGAAGGTCCTGTCTGTTTGCTGGATCAGAAAGTCAGCCCTGAGATGGGTTAAATGCAGACTCTTTTATGAAAAAGCCCTTTTTTAGTCTGTTGGTCTCTGGTTGAAACTCATTAGGAACCAGTATTGGACAGCTTCCCCAAGAATTTTTACTACCAGAAAGATTCTTTTTAATTACTCTGCACTGTTCTCAGGTGTTGGGAGAGCTGGGGCAACTGTCCTATCCACTACCTTCCCTCACACATAAGTTGCATGCACTCACTGTTCCACATTGGCACATCAAACATCCATACATTTAACACAATATGTTCCATAAATGATACTGTATGCAGTTACAATATTTGTTACATGAGGCTATGCATCTATAGTCTGTTCTCTGATAGTAAATCTTACACTCAAAAGTAGATTAATTGAAATCAATGACAAAGCCTTACATACGGATTCCATTTGCACACAGGGGTGTGCCTTATTAGAATCAAGGTTTTAATTTGAAACCATTCTGCTTATTCTGATTCTGGATAAAAAAATATTTGAAATATAAGCTAAGAAAATCACTTCCTGTGATTTTTTTATGCAAAATTATCAATCTGCTCAGATTCCCTGGATACTAGCGTAGGGCTGAAGAATGAAATTGCCCTTTTATGAACTGTATGACATTATGTAACTTCAGACATTGTGGACCAAATTTTTATGCACGGGATTTTATAAATGAAACAGTGTTAATCACTTTTGGATGATTGTGTTCCTAACCCATTAAGATTTGTTTTTGCAGAATTTGTTGTTGTAACTTTTTTTTATATTGTAACTGAAACCCCATTTTAAACTGTTAATACATTGTAGCTAAAGTGATTCCATAGTGTAACTGAAACTCCATTTTACACTGGCTACGTCTAATCTACAAAGATTTATTGAAAGAGGATATGCAAATTCTGATCGCATTTTCAAAAGAGGATCTTTTGAAAGTGAATGTCGTCCGGATGCGGTTTTTTCCAGAAAAAAACCCTTTTTCGAAAAACCGCATAAACCTCCTTTTTTTAGGAAGAGCGTTTATTTTTGAAAAAGGGGTTTTTTTTCCCAAAAAAGCCTCATCCAGACTACTTTCACTTTTGAAAGATCTTCTTTCAAAAATGCGATCAGAATTTGCATATCTTCTTTCGAAAAATCTTTGTAGTTTAGATGTAGCCCCAGTGTACTGCCTTAACTCTGCTTAAAGTTAGGTATGTGTCTGTAATCTCATTTAAATTTGTGTGTGTGTGCATGTGTGTGTGCGCGTGCTTTCAATGGGATCAGTCCCCAATGCCAATGTGTCTCAGTGACAAGGTGCCAACACCACATTGGTGGCAGAAGAACAATGTGAGTGAGCCCTGTAATGTGAATGATCCCTAAGAAAAAGAGATCCAAAAGAAAAGAAGATCAAAGTCACATCTGCAGTTAACTGATTCAGTTAACTGACTCATGGTCATACAGTGCCATGGGCCAATGGGACAGGACAAGACCTATGAACTAAAACATATAAAAAGATGGGTGCAAAACTATAGAATTGGGTCTTTGATCTACAGTCAGACTCCAGGAGCATCAGTGTACACCAACATGACCCAGCTTCCCTCCTTATGTCTAGGCCATCTGGCCAGTGGACTAGCATGAGCAACACTGAGGCTGGTAATTATATCCCATCCACAGAACTATGTGTATATGTGTGGTGGATAGTTTGAGTAGCTAGGGACAGTAAATGCATTATTTATCCACAATAAACTTGGCATACTGCCTTATCCCCCTAACAAGATTCTGCTAGTTCTATTTCTAGTTTCTAACAGTAGGCCGAGGCTGACTTCAATTCATTTGTACATTTTAACAAATCTTTTGACAAAAAGTGATCTAAATTTCAACTTTACCCAACTAAGCTATACTTGAATGGTTTCAAGTTTCATTGCAACCTTTGTTAACTGGTCTAGTAATGAACTGTGAACACAGAAATTACTCTTGAATATCTGTAGTAAGGTGCTCTTTCAAAACATTGTGTGAGGTAGAAACTGAAAGGTTGAACTATTTTCAAGAAATGCTGGCATCACGACGACAGTTCAGAGTTTTGAAGAGTGGACTCTCTTCGGGTATGTCTACACTAGACCCCTAGTTCGAACTAGGGAGGCTAATGAGGGCGACCAAAATTGCAAATGAAGTGCGGGATTTAAATATCCCATGCTTCATTAGCATGTTCCTGGGTGGTCGCCATTTTGGAAATTGACTAGCCTGGAATAACTGCCCGCGTCTACACGTGGCAGTGAAACGGGAGTTCGAAGTAAAGCCCTAATTTGAATTAGCTGTTAAACCTCATTCCAGGAGGAATAACAGCTAATTCGAGTTAGGGCTTTACTTCGAACTCCCGTTTCACTGCCACATGTAGACGCGGGCAGTTATTCCGGGCTAGTCAATTTCCAAAATGGCAACTGCCTGGAAACATGCTAATGAAGCATAGGATATTTAAATCCCACACTTTGTTTGCAATTTTGGTCACCCTCATTAGCCTCCCTAGTTTGAACTAGGGGGCTAGTGTAGACATACCCTTAGAGGAAAGGCTGTAGGAGAGGAGTATGATGTGTTTAAGACTTTTTTGAAAATGTTCTCTCTTATTTGTATCAAGTTCTTAAAAAAAAAGAGAGAAAGAGATACTTAATTGACCCACAAGTTGCGCAACTTAGAATATTCTCTCACTTTCTATATCAAATTACTTTTTATAGAACAAGTAGGCTGAAATTTTAACAATTGTCCAGAGTTTAGACCCATCTATATTTAGCAGTCATTGCAAGTCAATAGTCCATTTCACAACTAATTTAGTAGCATGAAGATGTGGTTTGTCATGTATAACAGCCTAGTAGATATTGATGATTTTAATCTGTAGCAAGAACTGAGGAATCGTAAGCATCTTCTGGGAGTTAGTCCACTGAGAATATGCTAGACTGAAGTGTTTTGCTTTTAGTTTCAGATAACTTCAGTTACTTATCAGGCCCAGTTTAGCGTGGATCCTGCATAGGCTTGGTTCCACTGATTTCAGTGGGGCTAGGTTACTCATTTGTGTAAGTATTTCTAAGATCAGGTATTTTATAAATCCACAGGTGAATGGAGAGAGCTCTTCTGAGATTAACTAGTAAGCAAAATTTAAGCTTGCACACAGCCTGGAAGTGATTTAATTCAAGGGCAGCTTCTTATAGATTTATTATAAGTATTTTATTTTAGCGAAGTATGTTTTGCTATTGTTACTTCATAGTTATTTGATCACTGATGATAGGTATTCAAGTACTGTAAAGCTTTGCAATGAAGAAATATGTATTTAAGTGGGGCTTTTACACAGACTGCTGTCTCTTAACCTCAGAAGTCAACAGGAATTAAGTCAGCTTTCCAAAGGGCTGAGGCTAGTGTCATACTAATAAGCTCCGTTCGGTAGAGCAATGTCATGTGTTTCTTTTTTTAGTCAATGTGTGGACAACTGGTGATGATCCAGGTCACAAAAAAATTCTTTCAAAGTTGCAGAGTGGGAGGTGTTGAAAGAGCTATGATAGCTGAGGGGATACTTCCATTCTGAGGAAGCTAGTTCTCCCTCTCCGCCAGATTAGAAATCCTGACAAATTCATTACAACATACTAAACTCTCTCCAGGATTTGAGACTGGTATTTTTGTCCCCACCATTTCTCATAATGAATATGATATTGTGATATTTCAAAGGTCAAGTATATGTATTTAACATTTTCTAATTTAATTAATCTTAATTCTAATACATTTACAAAAAACTTTTCTAATTTCTAATTATTTTTGTGACTTGGTGCCTAAATAAAACTACATGTTATTGATAGTCAAGTCCAGTTTCTAAAATGTAAGATCTGGCTGCTATTGTTTTGAGCCTCACTGAATCCCTGATTTTAGAAATACTTACACAAGTGAGTAACCTAGCCCCACTGAAATCAGTGGAAGTGGAACCAGGCCTGTGCATTTACAGGATCCAAGCTAAACTGGGCCTGATAAGTAACTGAAGTTATCTGAAACTAAAAGCAAAACACTTCAGTCTAGCAGCTACGTGCATGAGTATATTTATGAACAGTGAATTGAAGGATCAGATTTTTCGGCAGTGAAAAAGAACAACAAAAACTGTCCCTCTTTGTACAGCATCCAGCACAACAGGAATCCGAGCCTAAATGGAGCTTTTGGATATTATGGTGTAATTTGTTAATAATTTTTATTTCTGATAAAGGAACTGCAGCAGAATGAAGGTAGCTTAAAGCTCATGAAAACGATAGGTTTCCTCACAAGATTTTGATTTTATGCACATCAGAATTTTAAGGAAGTTCACAAATTGAAACAATAACAATTAAGTCCAATTACAGGCACTGGAATCTGATCCCTCTTCCCCCATTTCTCCTCTCCACACCCTAGAAAAGCTCAGGGTCCTGGAGTTATTACATTTTTAAAATAGTTCTTTGATGTGCAATTTTTTCTGTTCTTTACATGTTTAAAATAACCCAACCTATATTGTAGTGCTGCATGTTTGCAGCTGCTATTCCAGATCAAATGTGCTCAAGTATCAATTTAAAGTTTTCTTTTTGTTAACACTGCAAACTGAATCTGGGCTCTTTTCTCCTTCCATGTCGTCACCAGTAATGCAAGCTTGGCAAACAAATTAGGTCCTCAACAATACTTATGTTGTGTCTCAAATGTCTACACAAGTGTGACTGGTTTAGTTCCACAAATATTTATACAAATGCTTAACTTTTTTCATGTGTGTGTGTGAATGAGCAAGCTATAAAGTCTGATCCTGTGCTCTTTGAAATCAATGACAAAATTCCTGTTTATCTCCATAGTGTCAGATCTGTCAGAGTGATTTTGAAGATGTGTAAGAAAGAATGGAATCTAGCTCATTATCTGTTAACATTGTTGGTTCTTTAGCATTAACAGCAGTAAAAAATCTTCAGAGCCCATTTTTGTCAGGAAAGTAAGAAATATTGCTCAGAAAATACACAGGAATCAAATCTGTTGAATAGCAAGACATCTCACTTTGCACAATAGAACAGCATTTTAAGAGTCACTAAGAGATCTTTATTTATTAGCAAAAATAGTGTAATTATCTGTAATTATGCAAATTATCATACATTTGAGTTACAGTCAGAATATTCCATTTATATATTACTCTGTCATACATTAAAGAAGAAACAAAAGCACCCTTAATAATACAAATATGCCATGCAACCCAATTTTATGTTTTACTGTTATGCAATAAAAGAGGGGTTATCATCAGATCAATTAAAGATGTCAAAGATCAATGTCTTATTAGCACAGTTGCTTGTGTTATACAAACAATAGCATTTTTTTCTGGCTGGGCAATGCGTGGCTTTTGCAGCATATTGAAAATGGTTTTTCAATGATTTGATTTGTGTATACGTATCCATCATCCATCTAATCTCCTTTAAGTGGTATGGATAGTGGCTATTAATGTAGATCTAGCACTCTAACATTTGAATGTAGCTTCTATGTCTGTCTACCCTGAGTGTATCTACTGTTCACAGCTATTAAATGGGGCTGCCATTTCTAAACCTCATGTTAAAATATGTACAAGCCAATATAGTTGCCTGTTTTTGGCTTTACATGTCCAACGTCTAGACTACATCCCTCTGCTCTTTCGAAAAAAGGTGTTCTTGAATGCAAACAGTGCTTTTTCGAAAGAGAGCATCCAGACTGCCTGGGTGCTCTCTTTTGAAAAAGCGGCTCGCTTTTTCAAAAGAAGTGGTTGCAGTCTAGATGCTCTCTTTTGAAAGAGGCTTTTTCTAAAGATATTTTCGAAAAAGCCTCTTTCGAAAGAGGCTTGTAGTCTAGATGTAGCCCCAGGGTGTGTCTAGACTACATCCCTCTGTCAACAAAGGGATGCAAATGAAGCCGGGATTTAAATATATCGCGCTTCATTTGTATAATCATGTCATGGCACTCTTTCGAAAAAGCGCTATTTCGAAATTGAAACTGCAGTCTAGACATGGTTCTTTAGAAAACAGGGCACTTTTTTGAAAGAACCTATAACCCCGTTTTTGAAAGAACTTTGTCTAGACTGCGGTTTCAATTTTGAAATAGCGCTTTTTCGAAAGAGTGCCATTACGTGATTATGCAAATGAAGCACGGGAGATTCAAATCCCAGCTTCATTTGCACTTTTGAAGTGCTTCATTTACATCCCTCTGCCAACAGAGGGATGTCGTCTAGACATAGCCTTAGATATGTTATTAAGCATTATGTCAGAAGGATCTTTCAAAGGGGATATTTATATGTGATATGCTCTCATGCAAGACAGCTTTGTGCTCTTATAAAAAGATCAGTAGTTCATACGGTGATCATTAGAAGAAGCAAATATAGTCTAGGTAATAATACAAGTTAACTTTGGGTGAAATTTGATATCATATACAAATGCATCCTTCTCTTTGTAGTTGGCTTGGTTATAAAAATAGAAGGAATGTTTTAGGGTAAAAAAATATCATAACATGTTAGACCAAATTCTGCATTTATATATGGCCTTGTTTCAGTGAGTGTACGGGTGTAACTGAAATTCAAAATTGGCCTAATTAGTTCTAAATTCTGCTTTGATTTTGAATAGTACAGGTGGTCTAATCTTTGAAAGTGCCTGAAGTTCATATATAACAACAGTAATCCAAAGGGGGATCACCTATTATTAAATTAATTTTGTTGATTCATATTAAATCTGGTAGACTTTTTTATCATATGCAGAGACAAGTACAGCAGAAAATTATACTCCACCTCTCTGGCATCTTCGGTTTTCTTATTGTATTGTGTTCATAGTATATTTTTTCTCAAAACTCCTGTTATTTAGCTTGTTTTGAACAGAAAGGCCTAAAATGACAATGTGGCGTCCCTGAATATATAATCACTTTTTAAATGTCTGCTCGTGAGCCAGATGTCTTTATTTCCAAACCGGAGGACTAAATTTTTTTTAAACTTTGCAAAAGAATTTAGCTTTTATTTTAATAAGTGCAATATTGTAACAATTCAGAGGTAGCCAAAACATTTCATCATTGTCATATGTTGCACACAATAACCAATTAAAACTTCACAGCTATGACAAGGAAAGAACTCAAAACCTACTGCATCAAAACCAGATACCCTTTCTTCTTGAATTTAGCTGGCTGGAAAACAGCAATTCCAACTCTGATTTTTTTTTCTCTATGCTGGAATCCAAAGAAACCCCATTCAAACATTTTCACAAAAATGTAATTGTATTGCATTTTCCTGTTAAAAAGCTCAAGATTTTGACTCAGTTCTCTCTTTCCCCAGAAGATTCTGGACTCTCCCTGCTTGACTGCAGAGGCAAACCTTGGCATTGATACATCTTCACTAAATATTTCAAATGTAATGAAAAGCATATTTCAATAAAAATGTATTTGAAAATATTCTGCCCATTTCTACACTTGGGGTACGTCTACACTGCAAGCTTATTTCAGAAAAAGCTATGCCGGAAGATACCTTCAGGAATAGCTTATTTTGAAATAGAGCATCCATACTACAGGGAAGTCTCAAAATTAGTCTGAGGCTAATCTTAGTGAGATCTCTAAGCTCAGTAGAGTCAGGTGCTGAATGGGAGACTTTCAAGGAAAACCCACTCATTAATGGATCTCCAAATCACCGTTTTGTTTCAGGCAAATTCCACAAGCCAAATGCACAGAGAAAGATTGAAACTTAACTTCATTCACAAGTTTAATTCTTATGCACATAGTATGATCAAAGACATCGGCTGGCTCACACACTACCTTCCACATCCTATGATCTAAACTACCAACCAAACAATGGAAGTGCTAGTCGTTCTTATCAGCCTCTTGTAACTGTTTAGTCTTTAAGGAGCTACTAGACAGCTGTTTTTTAAGTTTTTCCTCTTACAGACTCACTCAGCTACCCCCTGAAGCTTTTCTACATTAAAAGTGTAAGGTATAAGTTGTAATGTCAGTATAAGTACATGAGATGTGTGCATGTTTCTCACCCATGAATGACAGTTGCACCACCGTATATTTGTAGTATAAAGTAGGGCTGTGTCTGTACTGCATACCTTTTCCCACCTTGGTCTTAGATGTCATTCTAAAGGGGTTCCAAAGGTGTTATCTTTCAAATGAGATATCAAACTGAGTTCAGACCATTTGTGGTCACTGGAGCCCATAGGATAGGTGTTAACTTGAATTAGCTTCATTCTTACTTCTTAATTTCCATTTCACAGGGTATGATGATCTTCAGCTTATCCTTTCTTATATCACTGAAATTCTCTAGAGTTCTTTAGGTATTTGCTACATGGCAGTATGTCAGAGGTAGTTGGAACAATTTGCATACATTCCTGAAAGCATTTTGGGATACCACAGGAGAAAAGTCATTATATGATGTGAGATATTTATTACATAAGGAGAAGCATTTTGAACATACCTTACTTTTTTTAATGCATCATCTTCATTTTTCTCCTCTATTATTTCAATAGTTAAAAAGACATATTTTATATTTTGTAGCCAGCTGTCTCTCAAAATAGTGGGAGCCGAATAATTCATGGTAGTGATAGAGATTGGCTTAAGCCAAATCCTGGCTCTCTACACCAATGTACCAGGATTGTCCAGATTTGTATCTGAGTTTCTCCTTCTCCCTACTCAAAAGAACTAAAATAGCTGGATCTGATAACTCTGAGCTTAGGGGCATTTGGATTTAGATATAGTTGTGGTAGCTTTAGTCCATATCTAATCGGTGATACTCCAGGAAAAGCTAAACCTATATTGAGAATAAACGTTACAGATTCCTCAGCTAGTGAAAGTTATCTCCACTGAAATAAAGCTGAGCATCTGGACATAGTGAGGGCTGCTTGGGATTCAAAAGACCACCACACTTAAGGATTGTTTCTCTAAAAGTTAATATACCTCCTGAATTCTACCTCTCACACTTGAAGTATATGCACATATGGTGAGTATGAAGAGACACTGTTAGGTATGTCCACACTACAGTGTTATTTCAAAATAAGCTATTTCGAAATAGTTAATTTGAAATAGCTTATTTTGAAATCACGCGTCTACACACAAAATGCAGTTCGAAATAGTGTTTTGCTATTTCGAAATAGTGCGTCCACACTGAGTGAACGCTGAACCACATTTAAGGCCGGCCAGAACCAGGTCCGGCAGGGCATCAGGTCAGGAGTTACTTTGTGTGGCTGCTGCCTGAGGCTATCTGAAGCCTGTGCGTAAAGGGACCCCCCTGGACAGCCGGTTCTCAGGTTTCCCTGCTTGCTTGCCTATCTCGATGAGGGACAGCAAAGCATTTTGTCTCTGCTTGCTCCAGTTGCCCTCACTCGGGACACCACAGCACTCTGCAGCATGGAGCCAGAGCTGCCCCTGGGCACTCTGGTGCTTCTCTTGGACGCGTTGCTGCGAGCCTGGCTGCACTTTCTGCAGGCTGCCATCCGGGAGGTCCATCGGGGGGCTGTCAGTATCCAGGAGGCCCTGTGGGAGAGCTTCCACCCTGAGGAGCACTAACAGTCTCCCTGGTCTGCCCCACTGGGGGCTTGTGCCTCATTCCTCCCTCATGTCCTTCCACTCCCCCCCCCAGAACCCCCCTTCCTGATGTAAAATAAAATACATGTTTTTTCATAAACACAAACTCTCTTTAGTTATGAAACCCTGGTGAGAATGAAACTCTGGTGAGACTGGGGAAAGGAGGCAGGAGAGGGGAGGAGAGAAGGTGGAAGAGGGGAGGGGGAAACCTGGGAGGAGGGAGCTGGAAGGGGGAAGCAAGGGGAAGAAGGGGGAGGGGAAGCTCTGGACTCAGGGGTGGGTGTCTCACCGGACCAATTTGATTGTCATGCGAACCTGCTCCTGGGTTCACATGTGGCCTTTGGTGGCCAGGCTGGCAGCTATCCTGCCATACACGTCTGCATCCCTCCATCTAGTGTGGAGATCATGGACATTGGGGGCATCCCCCCCAAACCTGAATAAGGTCCATGATCTCCACCCTGGACCAGGAAGGTGCCTGCCTTCTCTGGGCTCTGGAAGGCTCCTGGGAGCTGGCAAACTGCTCCTGGGGAGCGGTGGAGGGCTGGCTGCCAGTGGCTTGCTGGCTCATATTTTGGGGCCACAGGGTCAGGGGCAGTGACTGCTGGCTCTGGGATGGCAGGCTTGGAGCTGGCACAGGCACTGTGGCCAGATCTACCCCTTTAAGGGCTCCGGGGAGAGGAGGAGGGAGAGGAGTGTTCTTGGTTGAGGCTGGAGTGGCCACTGGGGCACCCTGTGAAGGCTGGAGGCCCCCTATTTCGAAATAAGTGTCTACACAGCACTTATTTTGAAATAGCTATTTCGAAATTGGTGTTATTCCTTGTAGAATGAGTTTTACCAAATTTGAAATAAGTGCTCCGCTATTTTGAATTTATTTCTAAATAGCAGTTTGGCTGTGTAGACACTAGGAAAGTTAATTCGAAATAACGGCTGTTATTTTGAAATAACTTTCCTGTGTAGACATACCCTTAGAGAGTAAGGGAAAATATTAATTTAATGTGGTATCGAGTCACTGTGTGGCAAGATCAAGTGGGCCTGTTTCTGCACCACTTTTTACCATCTGTGTGATATAGTTGTTAAATGCTACCATTCTGATCTCGTAAAATATATAGCTATTTTGCATGGGATTAAACATAACGTGCAAGACAGTGAAGAATAAAGCCCAGCCTATGCAACTCTGACTCCTCTAGAGGCCAGGCCATCAGTTCTACTAGTTTAAATGGACAGGGTAAAATGATGCCATAGAATATTCCACAATCCATCAGAGAGCCAACAGCTATAAAACCTTACATAAAGGTAAAGTCAAGGAAGTAGCAAAATTCTGGCGAGGTACAGCTCTTATATAAAATAGTTTATCTATGAGGTCTTATATACGGCAATATTCTCCCATGATTGGTCCATTGGATAGTACCTTACCTCATCAGTGCAAATGTACATGTCTTCTTAAAGTTTTCTCTTGTAAAGTAATATCACCTATCTAACTGCCTGAAATCCTGGCCGTCATTAATCATCTAAATGCCTTGAGTTGCCATATAAGAAGTAGGTCTTGAAAGAATTACAAAGAAGAGAGAGATAGTGGCTGCCTAGATCAGTTCTCTTCATAAAGGATGGAATAGAGAAAGATGATTGTGGGAAAAATGGATGAGGCCAGCTAAAGGTGGTATCGCAAGGAAAGGGGTATGGAATAAAAGATGAGTGCAAATAAGTAGGCATGAACAGAGAATTGTGGATTTGAAGGTACAGCAGCTATGAGAGTACTCTTGGATTGCAAGTCTATCGTGTTTTTATCCTTTTGTTTGATCAAGAAGTCGTGAATCATCTAATTAAAAAAATGGCAATGTAAAGTACATATTACATTTTTCACATTATCTGAGACAATAGTGGCCAAGGGAAGGAGAAAAGTTGCTGTGCTACTGGGTAATATTTGTCATGCAACCTCCCTAATGAATTAACAGAAGTCAAATAATTTAGCTACCTCTCTTTCATGGAGGAAAATCACATTGTCTTGGGTGTGAGAGACAGTGTGTGTTCTGCTTCTGTAATAAGCCCTGTCAAATATTGACCTTCCCTCAACCATATCACCTAGTATTTCCAGAATGTTTTTCTTTTTTTAGAATTGGGAACAGTAAAATACCATGGCCCCATCACAAAAGGTTAGTTAGAAATTGTCTTTGATACTTCTTGTCAATTAGAAGCTGTTATGCATCCAAAAGAGACTGAACATTTTTTTTTCTGGCTGCTGTTAATTTCAAAGAGTGCTGCAATCTTTCTTTTTAAATAATTCACTGATGAGGGGAAACTGGCAATTATTATTCCCATTCTTTTCTTTTATGATTGTTGAAATGCTTCAAGATTAGGAAGTCTCACCCGAAATGAAAAAGAGACCAAAAATTAATTGCAATAATACAAATTCAAAAAAATGTGATACGATGAAGTAAAGATAAAAATATAAAATGATGGAAAACGATTCACAATCTCTCATCCTTGAAAAATTAAAAGTTAAGACAGCAGATTCCAAAAGAAAGGTAATTCTACTGTTGTTGTAGACATTCTTTGGCAGAAATCTGATAGAGTGCAAAATATGGATGGTTGGATATGAGACACCTTAAATTGTTAATTCAGGGTTGTTGCTAGTGTTTACTGACACAGTAGTAATTTTTCTCCCAATCTTTTTTTCTGGCTACCTAGGATCTTTTGGGATATTAAAGTAAATTTGTGCTCACAATATCCCAGAGTGAGCCAGACTACAGTCTCCTCCATGACACAGACCTGTCCAATCACTTACTTCTTGCACTTCTTGTTGAAAAGTTAGAGTTGAGCTTCTCTCTCTCCCTTTCTCTCTCTCTATCTGTCTCTCCCATACATTTTAGTAACTCAAATAGAGAAGTTAGCTTTAGCTAATGATTTCTGTTATTTGATTCTTGTTGTGTTAAAATTAAGTAAAATATTCTTTTGGCAAGTTTACATGAACACAGAAAAGTAATTCAACATAATTGTTATAAAAATAAATGTGAATAAGTGAATGTTATGGAAATCAGTGCAAGAGTGGTTCTAAACTTAGCAAAGTATTGAAATGTTTACCTGGACCTACATTATGGATTAGCTTGTCTTTTCTTCTGATAATGAACCACATGACAGATTCTGAAACAAAAATGCTCAAAAAGGCCCTACTCTCACGCAATGTTGAAAACACACAGGTGGCTGCACCTGTGCAAAGCACCACTGATGTAGCAATCTGCATTGCGTATTGCTGTATGAAGGCCAAGTTGTCCCTCTCCAAGGCCTGGTCTGTACTAGATCAGGCAGGTTGGCTTACAGACACAACTTTAGCTACACAAAATGCATAGCTGAAGTCATCTTAACTTAAGCCAAGGAATGGCAGTATCCACACAGTGGAAGGCCAACAGGAGCACATGCTCTCAGCCGCTTCCCTTACTATTCACAGAAGGAGGAGTACTAGATGCCAGCAGGGGCTGCCCTCAGCATTCAATTTAGGGGTCTATACTAGACCAGTTAAATTGAACTCTAGAAGATCTACCTCCAGAGACTAAGGAGGTTGTGGAATCTCCATCACTGGAGATATTTAAGAGCAGGTTAGACAGGCATCTATCAGGTGCTTGGTCCTGCTGTGAGGGCAGGGGACAGGACTTGATGACCTCTTGATATATCTCCCAATTCTAGTATTCTATGATTCTATGATCTTCTTATAAATTGAGACATGCCCCAAAAGAAGACTCGCCTGTCTTGTTACACTACTGATCTTCTGGAGAATTTCCTCTTAAAGAAATGATCAATTTTCCAACCCTTGCAACTTTTGTTATGGGAGGGATGCTGCTACCAGCAAACCTCTCTAGAACCTATCCCTACAACAGGTTTCAGGGAAATCAAAAAAATCGTTCCTCTTTCTCTCCCTCCCCACAATAGTTACCTGAATCCAGACAGAATACCTGTATGTTTCAGAACTGGTTGCTCCTGCATACAAGAAGACAGGAAAGGGATAGAGGTTAACCCTTTGTTTTAAATATCCCTTCTCTCCTCACTGCCATCGGCTCGAATTTCAGAGATAATGAATGGGTGTAAATTGGTTACAATCAACGAAAGCACTGAGATATAGACAGTCTCCTTAAAGAGTGAGTAGGTATTTTTGACTTTGCACTGGCCCCATTAGTACTCTTTGAAAAGTGACTATTAACATAAAGCTATTTGCTTAAAGTAAAACAAAGATCAAGTGTGGTGCAAAAACATAGTGAAACAAAGCAGAAGAACAATTTATAGTACATATACCAGCACACACATAATATAGGACCTGGAGAGTGTCCCAATACAAGGGAAAGAAGAAAAATAGTTCCTTTGGCAGAAAGGATGGTCTTCCAGTTAATGCACAGGAGTGGAACTCAGGACATCTGGATTAAGTTTCTGTCTCTGTCACAGTTTTTCTGAGTGTCCTTGGCAAGATATTGATTCTGTTCACATATCTATACAAGCAACACCATCATAGGACTTAACTACATAAGCCACACCATCAGAGGTTCATCCACCTGTGATATATGCCATTAAGTGCCAGCAATGCCCTCTGCTATGTAAATTGATCAAACCAGACAGTCTCTATGCCAAAGGATAAATGGACAGAAATCAAACATCAGGAATGGTAACACACATAAACCTGTAGGGGACTTTCAGTAATGGATTTGAAAGTACTCATCCTTCTACAAAATAATTTAAAAAACTGGCTACAAAGGGAGACATCTGAACTGGAATTCATTTACAATCAGTTTAGGATTGAATAAGGATCTCAACTGGTTAACACATTACAAAAGGTAATTTCCCCTCTCTGAATATTCACATCTCCAGACTCAATGCTATGAATGATCCACTTCTATCCTGACTTGATTAGCTTTATTACCACAAGTAACTCCTGCTCCTGTAACTTCCACTTCAATTCATCTGATGAAGTGGATTTTACCCACAAATCTTATGCCCTAGTAAATCCATTAGGCCTGGTCTACACTACAGAGGAAGGTTGAAGTAAGTTACGCAACTCCAGCTATGTAAATTGTGTAGCTGGAGTCAATGTATCTTATACTCCGTTTCCATGCCATCCACACAGCGGGAGACTTTCCTTATTCTTTGTGAGGAGCAGCAGTACCGGCACTGACATGGGCAACTTCTGACTTTGATTTAGTGGGAATATCAACTGCAGCAGCATTGATCTTCCACATAATGTAGACATGCCGTTAGTCTCTAGACTCCTCATTGTTTTCATACAGCTGTAACAGCAAACCTATGCTGCCATTGACCCCAGCGTCGATCTCTCTGTTCTGACAGATTATGGTCAATATTAAAAAAAAAACCCACTACCTCCCCAAATAATGATCACTAAGGTAGTTAAGCTAATTCTTCTCTCAGTTGCAGCAGTGCTGGGCATGCTCCAACTGCAGGCCAGGTATAAAGGCCAGGGAAACAGCTCAGTGAGGGCTGACCTCCGGGGAGGGAGAAACTCCTGCCCAACCTCCAGAGCCACAGCCAGACCTACCGCCGGAGCAAGAGCCGCCGGGCCTGCCGCCGGTGCCACTACAGTCCCCGGGCCGAGCACGATCGCAACGCTGACCCCAGGGGGCAGCCTGCCTTGCCGCGGTGGACAACCCCGATGCAGCTGCCCCAGATGCCAGACCTGCCAACGTCATGGTCGCTGCCAGCCCAGTGCCTGCAGGTGGGGTCTCCGTCGGCCACGGGGCTGGGGTAGGAAGCAACCCAGGGCAGGGGGCAGGGAACCCTGTGGGCTCGGTGCATTTCGGGGAGGACCCTCCGCCGAGCCAGTGGTGGGAACCACCCATCACTAATAGGGCCCTGGGGATGGGGTCCGGTGGAGAGGGAGGGCCCGGACCCCCCTTACCCCATCCACCCCGAGCCTGGACTAGGCCTCAGGGCCTGCATTGACTGTGGACTAGGCCTCCAGGCCTGCGTTTATGCTGGACTAGGCCTCAGGGCCTGCGTTTACCATGGACTAGGCCTCCAAGCCTGCGTTTGTGCTGGACTAAGCCTCTGGGCCTTTGAGTGTAACGGCTCGACCCCTGGGCCGAGCAGTGCGGGGTGGGGCACCCCGCGACACCCTCATATTCCTATCTAACATAGCTATGCCAGTACTGTACAATTTTATAGTGTAAACTAGTCATTAATTTCTCTGTTCCCTGTCCCATGAAAATGGGTCATGATGTTCCTCTCTTCTCCAATCTGTTTTATCTATTTAGATGCTGAGTTTTTCAGGGAAGGAATTGTTTCTTTCCATGTACAGTGCCCAGCATAATAGGACTATTATTAAAATAGGGACTTGTAGGTGATGCTACTGTAATACAATTAAATAGTAAAAGGTGATCATTAAAATATAATCCAAATTAAGATGTGATGTGGCTTTATGGTAGCCAGCAAACTACTGTCCATAATATAAATATATTATAATTTGGAGATACTAAAAAAAACCTACCAAGATGCAAATCTGTAAACATGTCACATTTAAGGAGTTGGGGGAACATAATATAGCGGCTAGCAAAGAAATTATTTAGCTTCCCTCACTTTAACTGTCTGGAGTATGAATGTTATTTTGTATGACTCTACTTAATATTCTTGGTGATAGGCAGAGCAGGTTGTCTTGCCCCAGATTGTCTGCTGGCAAACTGATACCATCATTCTTTGTAATCATCTCATTCTTTATTTTGAAAACTTTCCATATATGCTTTCTTTTCATATATAACCAGAGATTGTATCCCTCATCAATATAATTATTTACTTTTTGTGTTCTTTTTTCTCTCTCCAATATAAATTACTCTTCCAAAATAACTCTATCTTCCAATCCCTTTCAGCAGAGTTGCCCTTTCTCATTGTCTTATTTCCCTCCTGTAGTTTGTCATCTTAATAAGAGATCCATAGTTGGTTCCTGATGTTTTCTGCTTTGCCATTTATTCATCCCAAATTTACTCTCACTCTCTGACAGTTGAGGGCAACACCTTAACATTGCTTCTCTGATGGACCAGGCCGGGTCTGGGCACTGCTGAGGGTGTCCGCTCAGGGCGAATTGCTCAACACTAGGGTTCCTTGAAGCCCCTAACTAGAGACCTTTCCCAAATAGGTCACAAACCAGTCACACCGAGCGCTCCAGCTGCCAATCCGGCCAGCAGGAAGCCTCATGAGCAAAACCCCTCAGACACCCCAGCTCTCCCTGTGCCACAATCAGCCCCAGGACTTATACACAGGTGAGGGGCTATAGAACCGAATCTCACCTACCCTGAATGGGTTATCCTGGTCCCAAAAGACCAGCCACAGTTCCCAGTCAATTTACACTTTGGATCTCACCCACAAGATCACGCTGGGCCAATCCTTTAGAATCTTAAATCTAAAGGTTAGCGTGTACTGGCAAATGCCAAGAAGATTTTGTGATTGTAATTCAATAATATAAATTCTTCTCATCAGTAATAATCATAGCAATTCTTGGTGTAGGAGGAGCTCAAGAAAAGGTTGGGGGAGTGTGCTATGATGGTAGATTGTAATTGAGTGTGTGTTTGTGTGTGCTGGTGAGAGCAGCACACTTGCTTGTGTGGTGGCCTATTCAGTCCCTGGTGAGAGCAGAGAGGGTAGGCAAGGGTTCTTGGTGAGAGGAAGTTCCCTTTAGCTACCCAAACTGAAGGTGTATGTTTGTTCTGCTACCCACCCCCCCACCGCCAATATGTGGTTTGGCACAGATGGGGTGCCTAAGGAAGAGGGCTCAGATGGCATCGTGGCAGTTGTGACAGGTAGGGGTAGATATGGAAGTAAGATCCAGACTGGCCAGCCAAGGGGAATGAGGTCTAGACAGTTATGTGCTATTCCTCTTTCTGGTCCTATTCCCAGCCTTAAAAATTTTGGGAACTTTAATACCTGGCCATCAGCCCTGAGGGTGCTGTTGCTGAATGCCAGGTCAGTATCCCAGAAGACAGCTGTCATCTACGATTTAATTCTGAATGAAGGGGCTGACCTGGCTTGTATCGCTGAGACCTGGCTGAGAGTGGAGTGAGGCGTCGACCTTTCCCAATTGTGCCCGGCTGGGTTCTCAGTACAGCATCAGCTGCGGCTTAATGTTTGGGAGGTGGGGTGGCAATTGTCTATCGAGATACTATCTCACTAGCTAGGGTTGTGGTCCAACAAAGTGTCAAATTCGAGTGTCTGTACTTGACCTTGGGTGGCCGGGATAGGTTGGGTATGCTGCTTGTGTACCGCCCACCTCGCTCTATGGCAGATGCTCTGCTCGAGCTGGCCGACGTGGTCTCGGACATGGCATTGAGGACGCCGAGGCTTTTGGTCTTGGGGGACTTTAATATCCACGCCAAGGCTGTTCTATCTGGTCCGGCCCAAGATTTTATGGATACCATGACCACCCTAGGATTATCCCAAGAAATAACTGACCCAACACATGTTGCAGGTCATACACTCAATTTGGTTTTTTGGACTAAGGGTGATAGAGTTCTTGGGATAAGGGATGTGGCTACATTCCCTTTGTCATGGACTGATCACTACCTGGTCAAGTTTAGACTATCTGCTGACCTTCCCCTCCACAGAGGTGGAGGACCAATTAAGATGATCCGCCCTTGGAGGCTGATGGATCCGGAGGGTTTTCTGAGGTCCCTGAGGGACTGTTCAGCCATTATGGCAAATGGTCCTGTATATACCCTCGTTGATACATGGAACACCGAGGTAGCCCGGGCAGTTGATATGATTGCTCCTAAGCGCCCTCTTCGGACCAGTCGAGCCAAGTTTGCTCCCTGGTTTTCTGGGGAGCTGATGGCAGCAAAACAGTCTGTGTGACGGCTAGAACGCCGCTGGAGGAGAACTAGAGCTGAGTCTGATCGACTGTGGGTTAGAGCTGAACTGCGAGCTTATTCTGTAGCGGTGCTGACAGCGAAGAAAAGTTACTTCTCCACCCGTATCGCGTCCGCACAATGCCGTCCAGCGGAATTGTTTCGAGTAGTGCGGGGCCTGTTGTAGTCTGGCACTCATGACGAAATAGAGGAGCCTTTGGCCCCCCGCTGCAATCTGTTTGCAAAGCATTTTCCGAATAAGATCGCCCACATCCGATTGAATTTAGACTCTGGTTGCTGTGTAAGTGGGGCACAGAATGTGTTGAGTGTACCACCCAGTCTTTTTTCTCTGGATCAGTTTCAGCTATTGCAGACTGAGGATGTGGACAGGGTGCTTGGAGGAGTGCGACCGACCACGTGCTCACTTGACCCCTGCCCTTCATGGCTTATTAAATCTAGCTGGGAAGGGATAACTGGCTGGGTCCAGGGGATTATTAATGCGTCTTTTAGATCTGGTATGGTTCCTGCTGCCTTGAAAGAGGCAGTGATAAAACCGTTACTCAAGAAGACCTCCCTGGACCCACATGACTTAAATAACTATCACCCAATTGCTAGTATTCCCTTCTTGGGCAAGGTACTTGAGAGAGCGGTGGTGCTGCAACTCCAAGCTTTCTTGGAAGAAACAGACTACTTAGATCCATTTCAGTCTGGCTTTAGGCCTGGTTTTGGAACTGAAACAGCCTTGGTCACCCTGGTAGACGATTTACGCCAGGAGATAGACAAGGGGAGTGCATCCCTGTTGATTCTCCTAGACCTCTCAGCGGCTTTTGATACCATTGACCATGATATCTTTCTGGGATGCCTGGCAGAGCGGGGTACTGGAGGCACTGTTTTGCAATGGTTCCGGTCCTACCTGTCAGGACGCTTTCAGAAAGTGGAGCTAGGGAGCTGCTATTTGACCCCGTGGTGATTGTGCTATGGGGTCCCACAAGGTTCCATCTTGTCCCCTCTGCTGTTTAATATCTACATGAAGCCACTGGGAGAGGTCATAAGGAGTTTTGGAGGATGGTGCCATCAATATGCAGATGACACCCAACTCTATTTCCCTGTGACATTAGAACCAGGTGTGGCAGTGACTGATCTAAATCGGTGTCTGGAGGCAGTGATGGTTTGGATGAAGTCAAATAAGCTGAAGTTGAACCCAGATAAGACTGAGGTCCTGTGGATCAGGAGGCCATCTGTGCTTGAATGTGGCATGGCACCTGTTCTAGATGGGGTTACTCTCCCCCTGAAAGAACAGGTACGCAGCTTGGGAGTCCTCCTGGACCCTTTTTTAACATTTGAAAATCAGATTTCTTCGGTGGCCAGGAATGCCTTTGGGCAACTTCGTTTAATCCGCCAGCTGTGACCCTTACTGAACAAACATGACTTGGCCACAGTGATCCATGCTCTTGTTACATCCTGACTGGATTACTGTAATGCACTTTATGAAGGGCTGCCTCTAAAGAGCCTTCAGAAACTTCAACTGGTCCAGAATGCGGCTGCTCAAGTTTTAACCAACGCTAGTTATACAGAGCACATTATGCCAGTGCTTCGGCAGCTGCACTGACTTCCGGTATGTTTCCGGACACAATTTAAGGTTTTAGTTACGACCTATAAAGCCTTAAATGAGTTGGGTCCAGGGTATCTGAAGGACCGTCTTCTCCCATATGAAACTGCCCGGGGATTGAGGTCAGTTGGGGAGGCTTTGCTTTGTGTTCCCCCACTTGTGGAGATAAGATTAACATCTACGTGACACAGGGCCTTCTCAGCTTTTGCTCCCAGGCTGTGGAATTCTCTTCCTCAGGATATTCACATGGAGCCAACGCTAGCATTGTTTCGGTGTCAGGCTAAAGCCACCCTTTTTACTCGTGCTTTTATTAATGTTTGAGTCTGTATGTGTGTGTTCCTCCTCTCTATATGTTTTTAGCTGGTTATGTCCCTCTGAGATCTCATATTTTATAGTCTCATATTTTAAATTTTTATATATATTTGTATTTTTTTTGTTTGTTCTTGTAAGCCGCCTTGACTATTTTAAATAGAAAGGCGGGGTAAAAATATTTAAATAAATAAATAAAAATATAAAAAAAGAGGATGAGCTAAAACTAAAGAAACAGCCATTCTACCATGACATTTTCTGGGTAGACTGGATACTTTATTGGTCATAATGCCAGTTTGTTTCACTAGTGAATTGCTCTCTGTTAAATGCTGCAATTTTAAGAGTTATTGATCAATGTTGATTTCTAGGCTGAAGTTTGCTTGACAAATTCTTTAATTTGAAACAATGAGAAAATGGTAACATTGTAGAAAGAAGGCACATGTAGCTACTGACTGTGCAAACTTCCTTAAAGTGTCACAGCATCTAGACAAGTAAGGCTGACAGTTTCCTGAGCAGACTACCACAGACATACCACAGACATACCAAAGTATGAGACTTGTGGTGTTAGTTTTTTTATAATGTGGATATGTGTAGACTGGGAAATATGATTGCATCCATATCTCCAGATTCATGCATATTTACTGTGTCTCAGAAACTGTGGTGTCCAACACGCTAGCCACTAGCCACATGTGCCTATTTGGCCAGTTGAGTGTGGCTAGTTGGCTTGAACAATGTGACTATTGGCTGGTTGAGTGTGGCTAGTTTGCTTCAGAACTGGTGGGCAGCATAGATTAGAAGGTAGTTACTTTGAGGATTATTAGGAAGTAATCTAAATATTTAGTGGCGATTATTGGGAAAAGAAGCTATTAAGATCAAGGAACCATGGATGAAACCCAAGCACTGCTGAAGTCCCTGACAAACTCTCAATGATTCCAATAAAGTAAGGATTTTAACTGATGTGTGTATAGATAAGACAAATGTTTTAATAACTGTGCAATATAGGAATGGAGTAGCAATAAAGGCTCTTGAGTGATTTCGATGTTAAGCTTGACCTTAACCCTACATCCCAAACTTTCCATGTTGTGGAGAGGGAAGCCTCCTATTTCCATAAAACTTATTTTATGTTGTCTCTATTTGAAAGAAGACTTAAAGGCACTTGCACAAGCTGTTCATGATTTGCAGTAAAAAACTCTAGAAAATAACAGGGTCTCTCCCAAATGACATTTTTTAAGGTGCAGATATGACTCTCAGGTACTTCTGCTTCTTACTAAAATACTGACTTACTGGTTCTTTACCTGTGCTATATAGACTCTCTCAGAAACATTCCTATTTCCCAGCCCTAGCCATTTTCATTTTGAATTTTCTGACCACACTCTTCCTTTGTGTCCTTTGTAGTTACATGAAGTCTAGTAGTTAAGCTATACTTCTCAGATAAAGGTTGTCTTATTTGAACACTCAGATTCTACTTAACTTCTGACTTTTTCTTTCTTTTTATGCTCAAGCATGCTGTTTCCTTTCTTGTTCTAACCTTTGGCTGCTCCTTTCTGAACATAATGTTAGTACATACCCAAGAATACCTTCTTCAACATATTAGCTGCTAAAGAAAATAACAGGACACTTTTTTTTTCCTTTTGTGGGAGTGCCTAAGAAATGTCTTTGTCATATAAGGGATATTTGTCTCAGTACATTTTTGTAAACCTGATACTCAGTTACTCCATCCCTGTACTTGGAGACATTTGGGAGGCGTGAACTGAAGGGAGCTTTAATTTAACTTTTATATTCTGTATATTCAGGTGATCTTCAGTGACCTTATTCAGCCATCTGTGTAAATTATTGCAGCTCAAGAGCAGCACTAGCTTATGTTGTGCTCCTCATTATGCCCCACTGGGCTTTGAGAAGAAGACAATAGCCGGGGTGCATTGTACTCTGGCCACACACCCCAAGGCCTAGAGTCATGGTGATGTTGAGCCCTTATGACAGCACTACTCTGCCTGTGCGACAGGCTGTATGCAGGAGTTGGTGTGAAGGGACCAATTCCATCTGCTTTAAGTCTCCTTGATGCTTCTAGTGCAGGGGTAGACAATAAGATGGAGGCAGTTCACCAGGTTTATCTCCTGGCAGGCCACCAGCACTTTACTTACCTGTGTGTCCTCAGGTACGGGTGCTTGCAGCTCCTGTTAGACATGGATCACTGTTCCTGGCCAATAGGAGCTGTGAGAAGCAGCGTGAACTGGGACACTGCTTTCCACAACTTCTATTGGCCGGGAATAGCAATTCATAGTCAACGGAAGCTGCAAGCAGCTGTATCTGCAGATGCACAGGCAAATAAAAGACTGGTGTCCTGCTAGGAGCTATTCCTGGTGAACCACATCCAGCCCACTGGTTGCTTATTGCCTACCCTTGTGCTAAGGCCAAGGGTAATTGAGGATCAGGTCAATATTTTTGTCACAATATACCATATCCTACTAGGACCAAAGAACAAGGTAGATTAACATATTGTTAACTCATAAAATTACATTACTTCACCAAGTTTCAGAGGGGTAGCCGAGTTAGCCTGTAACAGGAAAAACTTAAAAAACAACAAATAGTCTGGCAGCACTGTGTTCATGAAAGCTCATGATACCATCTACATGTTTTGGTGGTCTTTAAAGTGCTACCAGGCTATTTGTTGTTTTTTAAGTTTTTCTTATTATTTCACCAAGTTAATTCTCCTATAGTTAAGGTTGATGTAAGTAGCTACCTGAATTGGAATTTATCAAAGATTTCACAATTAACACACCCTTAGTCTTATGGAAACTGCTTATGGCATGTTTAAACACAAGTGATCTAGACCCACTTGATCTCAGCTAGAAGATGGCAACTTTATTTGTGCATGTGCCTACAGAGTGAAAGGAATGAATGCCACCTACCAAATAACCCAGAACACTTCCTGCAATTGCTATGTTTGCCTTGGAAGCATCCTATACATATACTAGTCAGGTCTGACCCTACTCACTTATGGGATCTGTCAAGATCTCAGCCTGAGGTGGTATAGCTGTAGGCAATACATACCACAGGGGTATTGTGCTAAATGGAATCCTGATTTATGTTCTCCTAATGCTATAAAGTATTGCCTTTTTTGTAATGGCTGTATAAAGGAAGGCTTTGGTATTATGGGAAGAATGAGTCAGAGATTTACTGAATCTCTGTAATTGTGTTTGTAGAATACTTTAATGGAATAACTAATAACTACTGACATAGATGAAATGCACAGTTGTTTTACACTGTGCTGTATTGTATAATGACTTTTTTGGCCATGTAATATCCACATGTTCAGTGGTTTCATATGCAGGGTCATTCCCACAACACCCCCAAAGAAGACGAAAAGTAGATTTATTATCTAAAGATATTGCAATGGCTCCTGATCTTCTTTTCTTGGATATGGCTCCATCCCACAACCCTTGTTCATATAATTGAGCTATCTAATTGTCTTTTTTCTGCCTCCTTTCTGAACTTTGCTGATGCTTTACGATCTGTCTCCACTGGTCGTTCTCTCGTTTCTCTTATTATAATATGAGATAAGAAGAGATGAGGACACATAATTCCTCTATTTATATCACTGATGAAGCATTACTTTGAAGGGCACCAGCCAGCCCATTAGGAATGCGGGATAAGGGCTGCCCTGAGGGTACAGAGGTGGGGTGGGTTCTTCAGTGGCCTAGGGGATAGGGCATTGGCCTGGGGACCCCAGGGTTTTGGGCTCGAAAACCCCCCACCCAGGAGTATCACCAGCTGCCCTATTAGGAAGGTGGGATAAGTATTTCTCAGCATGTTTCATTGGGGAAAAAAGTGATAAATTACAGAATATATATCAGGAATTTCTATAGTATGGTTTATTAGGCAATAAAGCATTTTAATACAGAATCCTCAAAGTAATGAAGAGTTATATGAGAATGCTACGCAAATAATGAAGAGAAATTCAAGAAGGCCACACTTATATGTGGCTTATGTATGTATTATTAGAAATAACTAGATGACAAATGATCAAATTAAATTAATGAGTAATTCATATTTTCCTTATCTTTCAGGTCCTCAATGTGAAACCATTCTCTGCTTGCTGATCAACATCTGAAATCTTTCCACCTCTACTTTATCTGGATCATGCATGCTGCTTGTGGGTTTATCATTAGTCATGGGGTCCCTCCCATTCCCAGTACTGAGAATTATTTTTAATAGATCATAATTCCAATTAGCTTAGGAACGAAACTGAGCATCTTGAAAATGTGTGTATTTAGCAGCATGTTGTACAGATGTGAGACATGGGTGATAATGAAAGATTTGAAGAGAAGGATATTGGCGTTCAAGAGGAATTGTTATAGAAAGATCCTGAGAATAGGATGGATGCAGAAGGTCACCAACGAGGAATTATATAGGAAGATACAGCAGAAAAAGAACCTACTGCAGAAGGTTATATAATGAAAGTTACAGCTATTCGGGCATATTTGCAGAATGAACAACGAGTGAAAAGTTAAGACTCTGGTATTCGACATAATGGATGGTCCAAATAGGAGAGACCCACAGAGAATGAGTAGATGATATAATAGATTGGTGTGGAGCTAGTCTACAGAAACTAAGCCACTCCGCACTGGACAGGGAAAGATGGAAGGAAATAGTGAGGGAGGCATCGGACACTAATGGGCGTTGAGCCCATGGTTGTTGATGATGATGATGATGATGATGGTGTCCCTCCCATTCCCAGTACTGAGAATTATGTTAAATATATCATTATTCCTATGCTATATCCCTAAAAGTGGGGGATCATTGGAACATTTTATTCTTAATTACATCTAGTGTAATTTCACTACTTAAATAAATGACTCTCTTTGGTAATGTATCTGGTTTTATAAATGTCACACTTTGTATGGCTTAGTTTCATTCTTCATTTAAAATATTATGTATCAGACATGAATGCAAACTATTCCTGATATCAATGAGGTAGCTCTAGCTTGTTTAAATGGTTGACTTTGACCTCTATCCTTGGGAATCTTGAATGCTAAAGAAAGATTGCTCAGCAGCACTAAAGAAAAGCTACATTAAGAAATAAGGAGCTACTTTTATGAGCATGATGTCAAAGATGTTAACATGGCTGTTTACAATGATCTTAAATCAGCTGACACTGATTCTTGAAACTTCTGAACTTACCATTTGAATTTTGTATTTCTGTTTACCATTTTCTTCATGCAATAAATCCACAAACCTTTACTCCGTAATCCTTTCTTAGTGTGTCTAATTGGGACTTTCTCTTTGGCAATGCTAAGATTCTCTGATTCAGAGTAATTAAATGGGGTCTTCTTACCTTGAATGGTATTAATTTTCCATACTGGCTGCCGAAATGACCACTGACAGGATTTAGAATTTGCTGTATAAAGTTAATTTTTTATTATCTATATATTTAGTAGTAGTTGGGTTTTGAAAAAAATCATAGTTTATATTAACATTTTTCCTGAGCAGTCAGCCAAGTAATGATGATATTTTACTCTATCCTATCTATACATATAAATATACAAACATATATATTTATTTAAAGTGAATGATAGTGAAGAGTTTGAACAAGAAAATGGGTGAAGTATGGAAAGTCCTTTAGTTATTGTTGTTCGAGATTTTTTTGTTTTCTGACCAGATAACCCCCTTCCTTTGAACTTTAGTGGTAAGATAATACAGAGCCAGTCTTCAAGTCATCCTGATCATGACTGCAGATCATATCTGAGGAAGAACAACAAAGTGGCTTGGATCTAGGTCCCAATTTTTATGAATATCTAAAAGTTGGTCGTGTTAAAGAACAAAAATAATTTAATTAGCTTTTTTAGGCAAACATTAAAAAAAAGATAGTTGACCTAGAGAGAACTAGTCTGACTGACCCATCTATAGGTGCTTTGTTAATTTGACCTTTTATTTATTTATTTTTCCTGCCTATTCTTAAAGCTGGTATTGTAGCCTGACTTTCTTTCTCCTGATTATTGTAACTACTAAAATAACAAAAGAAAGTGTATATCTTATTTGACATAATCACATCAGGGGTCATGAACAGCTAGAACTCCTTGAAAACTGATACTAACTGAAGGCTCAGGGAAGAAAGATGATGGGAAGTCTAGGTCCTGAAGTAAGGTAAATTGAGATGGCACTGGCAATTTATGTTATCAAAATCAGATAATCAGAAGGGACTAAGCCTAAAGAACAGAGCGATGATATAACAAATTGTATATAGCTCTCTCTCTCTCTCTCTCTCTCATGTTGGGTCTTTGGAGTCATGAATGAAAATCTATGGTAGCATAAGTGTGCATTTCATGAAGGCAATCAGAATTTAAATATAGGAAAAATGAAACAGCAAACATCAGACAGAGAATATGCACTTTGGGGGAAAAATTATCTATGTAGTAATTGAATGACTGAAACTAAACAAAAGTGGGGAGACAGGCAGGAATGCCTATCTGAAGTGGTGATGGGGGAAGGAGAGGAGAGAACAAACATATTTGGAACATACTGTTGGTTTTTAGGGACATCAGATCTTTCTCTGAATTTGAATACATATTCAGTTTCTATTTCAAGGATTTGCAGTGAAAGGTCATACGAATGTCCCTCAGTCCAGTTGAGGGACTTCCATTGTAAATAAAGAATGAGTGCTAAACTGCCCACCAGAAGTGGTACAGGGCATGTCTATGCTGCCACACAGTTTGAAATAAGCTCTGTGCTCTCTCTTCTGTGTGGGCACTGTGTTTGAAGAGGATAACATTAATGCAAACCACGGACCTTTCAGTTCATTCCCAGAGCATCCGTATGCCTACAGTTCCCTTGAGTGAGTAGGTTACACCAATGAGAAAGGTGAGGAGGCTATTCTCCAAAAGAATTAGGGGGTTGAAACTATCTGTGGTCCTCCTGAGGTCCCTTCCTATCCTAGGTTTCTATTTAGTAGGAAAGCAACATGTTGCTAGAAATGGTTGTCAGCAATGGGTTACCCTGAATGGCTGTTGAAAATAGTGTAAGTGCTGCTATAGATGAGACTAAATGCTTTAAAACTCATTTGAATAGTACATCAAGAGTGTCTGTTGCTGACAGCCTTTCTCAAGTCACTTTTTCTAGTGTAGAGTGTATGTGTGTTTAACACATGTTAACTAATATGTTTCAAAAATCTAGGGTGAACCAGGCATTTGTAGTTTTAACATATTAGCAGGTTGATTCATGAATTAAAACTAAAAATATCTTGACCACACCAAGCAAATAACATGATAAACAAAGAAACACACTTTCTTCTTAGTGAACACAAAACCTTAGAGCAGAATGAAACTTTACTGTAAGCCAAGTGAAGAGTCATTCCTAGGTTTGTCTATTTAACAGCTCTATGCAGATTGGGCTGAAATTTTTTCACTGGAAATTTTATTGGATGGTTTTATTTAATGGAAAATGCCCTTTTTGGCCAAAAGAGAAATATTCACAAAAAAACCTTAGATGAGCTCAGTGGCTTTTTATTTTATTTTCAATTAAAATGTTTATATTTTCAGCATGTGTATAGTCCCACTTTGGCCCTTCTGGCCTGTACCATAAGCCTATGATACTATCTTGGGGCATCCAGAATCTTAAGTCATCTTGTTATTCCCCCCTGCCTTATCAAAAGATGGAAATGTAGGTGCTAAATTATGTGACAGCTCCCTGTCAGTCCATATATTAGCGAAATAAACTAACTCCTCACTCAAAGATAACAGCATGGAAATGAATTTATAATATAACAAAAATAAGAATAGATTTATTAATGAAGAATAGAGATGTAAGTAATACTAAGCAAAGGTAATAGAAATAGAAAATGATTACAAATAAACCAAAAGTACAATGATGCTTTCTACTGACCACAAGAAGCTGTAATTCTAGGCTAACACAATTTTCTTAAAGCCACTTCTTAATATCACCAATCCACACAGAATAGATGCAAAGTGTGATGACTTCTTTGTTCCTTCATTGATGGATAACTAAAATGTCTTTTTGCTTTTCCTTATATTCATCAAAGTTTATTGTCTTTGGCATCAGAATCAGGATGAACCAATAGGATTCTAACTCCGGTGTCCTCTCATGCAGATTTCACGGATTTTCTTCTGTTAATTTGTTCCTCCTGATTATTGTCAATGCATATGAACTACTCTATTGTTCCTGTCATTGACGTGCTCAGCTTACATTGGAGATGACATCATTATCTTCCCTGTTGTCTGGATGAAAATCTGTTTCTTCCTTTGTTTAGTGACAGATTTTAAAGCATGCTATCACTAAGAATCCATAATTCTTTATGCAGTCTTAATACATGTTTTACAATGACATTGATTACCACTGTGTCACTGGCTGTCTTCTGATAACTTACATAACATTCTTGATAGATAAAGACCATGCTAGCAATTGATAAGTGTAGTGAGATTGCCAGGCTTGATAGAGTTGCTATTTGTAACCTTTTGTAGTCTTTATGTTGAAGTGTTCCCAGTTAATATTAATTTGTTATATTTAGATTCAAAGATGGAAAGTGTCTGAATGGTGATCAGTCCACTGACAACACAGGGAAGTAGAGCATGATAATACTGTACTATACTCAACAGCACCCTTTCGATGTTAGCAGGACCTTTCCTGCAATTTAGCAAGACTTCCTTTTCTAATCCATTATAATTAACAATAAAGTTCCCCTTACAATTGCTGTATTTCTGACACTTAGCTCTTTACATTACATATTATTTAAATTAACATCTGCACCAATGTCTTCCCCATATTGAGTATAGACAGCATTTTTATAAAACATTTACAATTCCCAAAATACTTCCTAAAAACCTTTCTTAAACTAATTATAGCCACAACATAGCAGCAACATAACCTTGGGTCTTGTCCTTGTTCACTTCTTTTTTCCTGCCTTATTGTCTCCAACAGGTCCTTCCATGAATGCTGGGGATTGGATTTGATGACTTGGCGAGGTTCCTTCCACTTCTACGATTCTACTCAAACCAACAAACTCAGTTGCCATACTTCATTACACTTATGCTAGCTTTAGGCCAAAGGCTAATTTCTACTTTACATATTTTATAGGCTACATATTTCATGACACTGAATCCTTTGCCAGTGTGCATTAAAGGTTGCAAAGCAATAGACAGCATTGAAGTGGTTGCTATTACTTGGAACAACCTCTGTTTTATTCAAGAGGCCTTTTCAGTTCTTGCAGCAGACCAAGATCAGTTCAAAGCCATATTTGTCTTTGCTTCCCATGTATTGTGTCGTCTGTGATGTACCTTCTTAATAACTATTTGACATTTACTATTATTTTAAAAGGCTATAGTGCTATTTTTTAATCAAAACTGAATGTCACAGAAACATATGGGATTCATTTATTTATTTTTGCACTCTAGTAGCAGTGTATTTGTAAACTAAATTAGTTTGAAAACAAAACCAAATCCCCCTTAGCTCATTAATCTCAAATTTAAAGGAACAAAAAGCATTTTCTTACTTACAGTTCCTGTGCAGATGTCAGCTGAAATTATTTTAAAATGGCCATTCTATTATATAAAACAGCTAGTGGAGTGTCTACTTCTACTAATGTTATTTCAAATTAATTTAGTCCGTGTCTACACAGAAGGCAGTTATTTCAAAATAATGTTGAAATTCTGTCAAACTGGAGGACTTCTTACTCCGACTCCTGTTAACCTCATTGTACGAGAAGTAAGAGAGGTTGGAGGAAGAGTACTCTGTTTCAAAATAAGTGCTGTGTAGACCTTCCCAATTTTGAAATAAGCTGTTTCGAAATAAGCTACACAATTGACATAGCTCAATTTGTGTATCTTATTTCAAGTTAAGCCCTGCTGTGTAGATGCACCCTAAGACAAGATTGACGTTACACTGCAATACAATCCTATGGAAAGCAAGTAACAACAACAATATCAAGACAATTCCAGTTATTTACAGTCCTCTCTGTGTGTACATTTATTCTTTGTACCAAATTAATTTTATAAGAGAATTCAGCATGTTTCAGGCTTAATGATACCAGAAAATAACATTTTGGAGTAAAATGTTAACAATTTGAACAGTTAGCTATTAAATCTATAATACATATATCAGGTATTTTATAAGCTATAAAACTTTTCAGAGGGCTTGTGCTGGGGATGAAGCTGTGTAAACTTTTATGTTTAACTGTAAATTGGAAAACAATATATCACACGTCTCTGGAAAGGATTTTGATTTCAAGAGATAAACTAAGACATTTGATGAAACCTGAAGGTTTTAAAAAAATTAATTCTTTATTTTAGTTACTTTTTGATTGTCACTGAAATCCAGTAAATATTATCTTTCTGGAGGGATATTTACACAGGTGCTGAAAGAGAAACCAGTAAAAAGTGCTTAGTATCATTTGTCTACTATAACTTCATTTTACACAAAGTAAGCCAAATTCAGCACTGATGTAAACTGATCTCTATATATACATACATACATATATATATACATGCATATTGGAGCGACAGGATGTGTGGAGCTTAGGTATGCTCAAAATTTTTCCAGTGGAATGATTGTCCTGTGGAAAATGCTATTTTGTCAAAATACAACATTTTGACAGCACAAATATATTTAGGTGAAATTTGATTTAAAGAAAAAATGTTGAAGGAAAAGCCTTTTGGTAAGATACATTCAGTTTGACATTTTGGAATGGAAAGTTCTGCTGTCTCATTTTGAGACAAATTTTAAAACAAGTCATTTTATATTATAAAGCATATAAAAAGAAATATTGAATTTGAAATGAAATGAAATGTTCTTCTTTAATCAAACCAAAATATTTCTATTGACCCCAATTAAAAAAACATACATTGTTTTGTGGAAAAATTTCACTGGGTTTTTTTTCATTCCTGTTTTGAATTAAACTAAATTATGAAACTGGAATTCCCACAAAATGGAAATTCTGGTCCCCACACATTTCTAAACGAACAGTGTATTATATTAGGATGTAGGGGTGTGGCTGAAGAGGTCAAAGGGTCAACCTCCATATGAAGGGCAGTACCCTACATTGCAAAAATGGAGAACGTTAACAGTGGGTTCACATTTCTCTTGTGTTAGTTATGTAGTCTTTACACAGCAGTCTTTACAACACATAGTCTGGTTGTTAATGTAAAGAATGCCATAATGGAATTGTCCTCAGACACCAACTTTTGTCTGCCCCTGGATTGGGCAATAAGCTGGAGGCAGTTTGCCAGTGTTAACGCTGGGGGGAGGGGGCACCAGTGCTTATTTACATTCATGTCTGCAGATACACTTGCTTGCATCTCCTATTGGACATGGATCGTCATTCCTGGCCAATGGGAACTGCAGAAAGTGGTGCAGATGGGGACACCACTTCCTGCAGCTCCCATTGGCCAGAAACAACAACCCATGGCTAATGCGAGCTACAAGCAGCTGTACCTGTAGACACACAAGTAAATAAAGGGCCAGCAGCTTGCTAGGGGCTAAACTTTATGAACCATGTCCGGACTGCAGGCTGCTTCTTGCCTATTCCTGGTCTATCTCTTTAGTGTATCATTCTGTACTGATCTTGTGTGAATTGGGTTTGAAAAGTTGTGTATATTGATTCCAATTTTCAATAAGTTTCCTATTCTAACAAACCATGCTTTGTATGGTTTACTGTATTGTAAACACATCAAGAAGATTCCCTTTTCTCGCTAAGGCTTTCCTTCAATCCAGTCAGCTGTATATTCTTCAGCATACAGCTATGCTTCTTCTTAAGACTTCTGTTCCCTGTGAATACAGCAGAATGGGCACAGATAATGTTGAGTGAGACTGATTCTATTTTATTCTGTTTTATTGTTGTGCATCTTCAACATAGCTATTAACTGGAAATCAGAAAGCTGTTTTGCCTGTCGACTGAAGGCGAAAGATTTTTAAAGTGTAATGGCCCAGTTTTGTCTGTAAAACCTTTATTATCAGGGATGTTACATGAGAAGGAAAGTACACAGCTTGCTGTTCAGAGCCTGGGCTGAGTTTACTTTTTCTAGCTGCTAATAAATCTGTCTGCATCAGCTCAGAAAGTACTTGATTTCACTTTTATGTGTAATTTTAAACTTTGCTGGTTCAACTATCCAATATTTTACACCCAGACTTGTAAGTGCAAGTCTTACTTTAAGAAACAACTTACTTTTCAATGAAACTTCCTAAGTCAAGTCTGTTTGGAGGCAACATTCCAAGTTTCTTCAATATTGTGGCGACGGTGATTGAGGTCTAACAGCCTCCATTATTTGTACAACATGAGGGAATCTTAGCACATTAATGATAAAAGCTTGTGGGGTTTCTCTTAAAAGTCTAGCTTGAAGAATACCCTGTTGGTTCTTTAAAGTTCAGAAAGTCTTTCAAGAATTATATTTAATTATTTTGGAATCAAATTATCTATAAAGGAGAGTGGGTCACTTCCTCCTTTTCCTGCAGGGTAATCAAAATACTTAGATTAATGCTTTTATTTCTCTCCTCTTGTTTCTCTCTTCAAGAAGCTTTCTAGAATTTTCACACTGTGGGTATATTGAGCAGTATATCCATCTTCGCTCTATCTGGTCCAAACATTGTACATTTCTCTCCAGGATAGCATTAATTTTCTTACAAAGAAATTAAAGTGACAGGTTATATGGCGTGGAAAGTGTGTCTTAGAATTAGATTTTGCTAGAGTTGGTCTGAAAGCAAAAAGTTTTGGGGAAACATTTCAATTTTCATGTAACTTCATTTTGGCAATGCCTGGCATAAAGCATTTTGATAATGACAGAACATTCCTTTTCAACATTTTCAGAATGAAATGTTTTGATTTGTTTTGAAATATGTTTTTAAAAGTTTTTTTTTATTTTGTATTATTGAAAATTAAAACTAAGAAGTAAAAATTAGAAAAAATATGTAACTTTTATAACAGTGTTTTTATTGACCTGAAATATAATGTTGCAGGATTTTATTTATGGAAAAAATTGAAATTATTTTTTTAACAGAAAAAATTCTTTACAACAATTTCCCATGATACCGAAAATCTGGGTCCAGATGTTTGCATGGCAATTTAGAGATTGTTAGAGTCTGTCTATACTGCACATTCAAACCTGTTATATCCTAGCTGATGGCCAACATGATTGTGAGCAGGCATATTTTCCAGCCTAATGTAGAAATACATTAAAAAATGAAAGTCCAAATTCATCCCCTTTATGATATCTGTAACAAAAAAGAACTCACAGAAAACACAAAAACCATTGTTGTCCATCATTCTAGGATTAGCTGATTCTAGGATTACTCAGTTCACATTGTAAATTCTCAATCTGAAAAGCCTCTTACTCCTTCCTGTACCTGAGTATTGAATCATTTCCTTCTATGAATCAGCAGAATCCATGTAATGTTTTCTAAACAATCACACACCTGCTAACTATGTGCATGGGAGTTCAGGCAACCTACTGTGTACACGATGGTAAAGTCAGGGATCTGTTTTGCAATGTGTCTGGGATCTAATTTTGTGTTACCTAGTGCTTTATCCTCCCACCTTTCCCCTTGCTTAGAACTCTTAACGCAGAGGAAGACTTAGGGTGTGTCTACACTGCAGAGTTTTTTTTGAAAAATGGCCATTTTTTCCAAAAAAACTTCATTTACATCCACACTGCAATCACATTCTTTTGAAAAAAAATTTGAAAGAACAGAGGGTTTTTTCTGACAGCGGTAAACCTCTTTCTACGAGGAAAGTGTGGATGTGGGGAGGGGTTTTTTTCAAAAGAAGAAGCCTCCAGGAAATAACACAGGTGCCCTGGTGGCCACTTCATCCAAAGTAATCAGAAGTCCATAGTTCCTGTCTCCTGGCCCCTCTTAAAGCTGCAGGCTCCCTGGAAAAGCCTTATGGCAGGAAGCCGGCCCTGGAGCAGCACCTGCCTATGCAGATCTCCCTGCCACATGCATTCAGACTCATGGCACAGCCAAAGCCCCCTGAGACTCCCCTGGCCCTTGCAGGGAGCATGACCAGGGCTCCCAGGACCCACCGAGAGGCAGCAAGTGGCAGGCACCCTCGTGGTCTGGAGCGGAGATCCTGTCCCTCCTCAAGCTGTGGGGGAAGGAGGAAAACCTGACAGGATCTCCGCTCCAAACACGGATGGCTGGATGACCGAGGCCCTAGCGGAGCAGGGACAGCCACCCCAGACCTTAGAACAGGTCCTGAGTAAGATGAAGGAGCTCCACCAGGGCTATGTGAGGGTCAGAGAGCACAGCTCATGCTTCGGGGGAGGACCCCACACCTGCCCATACTTTAACGAGCTGCACAAGATCCTGGGGGGTGGAGAAGCCTGTTGTAGCCTGGCCAGAGGTCGCAGAGGAGGGGAGGAGGAGGGACAGCAGGGGCAGGAGGAGGAGGAGGAGGATGACATGGCCACAACAGTAACGCTGTCCCTGGAGCCAGTCCCTGTGAGCCTGGACATGTCTCAGGCATTGTCTGATGCTGGGGAGGGATCTTCAGGTGAATGCTCTCAGTTTGTCACACACACAGGGTGGGGAGCCAGGCACAGAGGGCGAGGTGTGCAAGCGTTGCACGTGCAACCATGGGCAGCATTATTGTGCACCACGCAGTCCCAGCAGGCAGCCCCTGAGCACCCTCCTGCTCCTGCTCCCAGGCTCAGGGGAGGTGACACACATGTCTGGCCCCAGGGGGTGGGGAGAATCCCTCCCACCACCTGCCATGGTTGGAAGCAGGCTAGCCACAAGGGCACAGGCACTACCCGAGACACACGGAGGAGTGCTGCACACAGCACACGGGCATGCCTGCACGTACAAGGCACCACCCACTCCCGTAGACAGTGCTGTGAGGTGCAGGCGTGTGTGCGGGCCCCAGGGAGGGCCAGGTTGCTCCAGGGTCCTCTGCTGCCCATTGGATCCCACTGTGGCTGGAGATTTCCCTTGCCTGCATGTCCATGGAGTCGGGAGAAGTGGGCAGCATGGTCCCCTGGGCACCTCGGGGCCTCTGTGAGGCAGGGCCTGCTGTGCAGGCCACACATGGTCTTGCTCCCAGGACATCCCCCATTCTCTGGCCCGAGGACTGTTGGTTGCTGCTCATAGAGGAGGGTACAACCTCAGGGACAGTGTCTTCATGGATGACTGACCACCTCTCCTTCTTTTTATTCTCCACAGCTGGGACAGAGGGGTAAGCCATGCCACATGAGCCAGCCGCCAGACCCTGGGGGACCTAAAAGTGCTCCAGGGTCCATTAAGACCTCCTGAGGAAGCATGTGGGCATCCTGTGCAACATGCAGCAGACCCTGGCGTAGAAGGTCCGGGAGGACGCAGAGTGGTGGACCCGCATGTGGGACCAGCTTGTGCGGCAGGGTGATAACATGTGTGCCATCATGTGGAAAATGATGGCACACTCGGCTGCTGTCACTGCTCCTGCCTACCACCCTCTTGCCCCCCCTCCCACTATGCCCATTCCCCCTCTCCCTGCTCCCCAAGCGATGCCTCTGCTCTCTCCCCAAGTGATGCCCATGCCTTCTCCCCCAGACCTCACTGCCATCCCTGACCCCTCTCCAGGCCCCCCCTTCCCAGCCCCATGTGGTTCCAGGACCCATTGAACCCCAAGTTCAATGAGGTCCCCGCACCCGAGATGGCACATCCAGCCACCCCCCATGCCACTCCAAGTCCTGAGCCCTCCTCCACCTCCAGGTTATGAGCCCCTTTCCCCAGCTATTTTTAACGAAAGATAAATACAAAGTTTGTTATGTAAAAATCCAAACAGGTGTCTTTATTCAGAGTTCAGGGAAGCGGGGAAGGGAAGGGTTGTGGTGGGAAAGGGATATTGGAGCAAGCCACAGGTCCTTAGGGGGGAGGCCCTGGGGGGCGTTACTGGGATCCTTAAGAGAAACTCTCCCTCAGGGCCTCCTGGATGCACACCTCAGCTTGATGGGTCTGGCAGGTGGCAGCTGTCTGTGGCTGCTCAAAGGGTGTCCCCTTGTGGCTGGCCTCTGCCCCTCACCCCAGGAGGAAGATCTCCCCCTTCCTCCCCACAATGTTGTGGAGGAAACAACACGCCACGACCACCTTGGGGATGTTGTGCTCCCCCACGTTGAGGTGGATCAGGGGGCACCTGAAATACACCGTGAGGTGGCCAAAGGCACACTTCATGTGCATCCTTGCCAGGCTGAGGTGGGAGTTCAACTGGTGCCTGCTGGTGTCTAGGAGGCCTGTGTATGGCTTCATCAGCCACGGCATGAGGGGGTAGGCTATGTCCCCCATGATGCACAGTGGCAACTGCACATCCCCAAACACAAAGTCATGGTGGAGGAAGAATGTCCCCACTTCCAGTTTGCTGTAGAGGCTCAAGTTTCGAAAGACGTGGGCATCATGTGCCCTGCTCTACAACCCAACAAAGGTCTCAAGAATGAGCTCGGAGTTGAGCTAGTGCAGGGTTATAAAGGCAGCTTGCACAAATTGCTGCACAAACTGCAGCATGGCAGTGTGGGGGCCATTGCATGCCCAGGGGCAGCTCCGGCTCCATGGCACAAAGAAAAAAGCTGTGGCATCCAAAAAACCTGGGCAACCGGAGCACGCACTGCAAGACCTTTGCTGTCCCTCAAAGAGGTAGGCAAGCACGCAGCAGAAGCAGAGAAACGGCTGTCCAGCAGGGTCCGTTTATGTGTGTGCTTCAGCTAGGCTTTGTCAACAGCACTCAGAAGCAACTGGTAACCTAAAGCCCTCGCTGAACTGGTTCCAGGTGGCCTTTATGCGAGATAGTGTCCCATCAGTGTTGACGCTATGGTATGCCTACACTACAGCGTTAATTCAAAATATCTTAATTCAAAATAGTTAATTTGAAATAAGATATTTTGAAATAACATGTCTACACACAAAATGCAGTTCGAAATAGCCTTTTGCTATTTTGAAATACCGCTTCCACACAGAGTGGACACTAATTCGGATTTAAGGCCGGCCGGAACCAGGTCAGGGGTAGGACATAAAGTCAGGAGTGTCTTTGTGTGATTATAGCCTGAGGCTATCAGAGGCCTGTGCTTAAAGGGACACCCCCCAGGCAGCTCAGGTGTACCTGCTTGCTTGCCTGCCTCTCTGAGGGACAGCAAAGCATTTCTGTCTCTGCGTGCTCTGGTTGCCCTCACTCAGGATAACATAGCACTCTGCAACATGGAGCTTCTTGTGGACGCGTTGCTATCAGCTTGGCTGCACTTGCTGCAGGCTGCCATTCAGGACGTCCATCAGGGGGCTGTCAGTATCCAGGAGGCCTTGAGGGAGAGCATCCACCCTGAGGAGCACTCAGAGCCTCCCTGCTCTGCCCCACTGGGGGCTTGTGCCTCATTCCTCCCTCACACCTTCCACTTGCCCATCCTTCCCCCCAACCCCCTTCCTAATGTCAAATAAAATACATGTATTTTCAAAAATATAAACTCTCTTTATTTAACAAAACTGGGGGGGGGGGGGGAATGAAACTCTGGGGAGACTGGGGAAAAGAGGCAGGAGAGGAGAGAAGAGAGGGTGGGAGAGGGGAGGGGGAAACCTGGGAGGAGGGAGCTGGAAGGGGGAATCAAGGGGAAGAAGGGGGAGGGGAAGCTCAGGGCTCAGGGGTGGGGATCTCACTGGGCCAACTGTCTCCCAGCACAGCAGGTGCAGGGACCTCAGCTTCCCCGGGGGGATGGGGAGGAGGGTGTGGAGGTTGAGGAGGGTGTGGCGGGAGAGGCGGGAGGGGGAGAAGGAATGGAAGAATGAGCGGTAGCTGGGGAGGCAGCAAGCACTGGAGTGGCACAAGGCAGCATGCTCTGCACCAGGGTCTGCAGGTGTTCCCAAATGGCACGACTTTGGGCAAGCAGCTCCCACCAGAACTCCCGATCATCTTGCACCCCGTGCTCCAAGGTGCGGTGCAGGGCACTCAGGGCCCCCAGGTGCTGCTGTTGGTACCCCTGCAGTGTTCGGGTGGACCTGCAGAGCCCTTGGGTGCGGGAGAATGTCCCAGGCAGGGTGGTGCGTCCTGCACGTGCAGCTGGTGCGGCTGTGGAGAAACAAGAGAAGTGGTCAGTTCTCCCTGGGACACAGTGGGTGAAGCCCAGCCCCCCTCTGTGAGGTGAGGATGACTGTGCCCTGCACCGTCAGAGCTGATGTGCTTGCACAGAGGCCATGGTCAGAATGTCTGGCTATACCCGGGAGTGGGAGCTGCCCCAAGACCGCACCCAGGCCCCTGTCCTGTGTATAGTGCGGCTGAGGTGGGGGGAAGATGTCCCCTGCTTCTTTGTACAGGGGGCTTGTGAAGGGAGGGCATCCTGCTGTGTCCCGCCCCAGGGTCAGGAACATGTCATGTCTCTTCACACATGCGTGTGGCTATCAGGCCAAGGCCCCTGTCTGGCAGGCAGCTGGAGCCACCTGCCCAGGGGTGGCACGGCACGTGCTTGCACATGCACAGGTTGCTGCGTGATCTGTGGTAAGCAAGGCCCATGCACGCGGTCCCTGGTCTCCCTCCCCGCCCTCTCCCCCCCTCCAGGAAGGGGACAGTGATGGCACTCACATGTTGTGGCCTCCCCTAATGACTCAGCTGCTGAGACAGCTTGGGGGTCCTGGCAGCGTGGCACCCTCCGTGGTGGCTCCTGCGGCTCCTCCTCCACGCCCTGGTCAGGGCCCTCTGCTTCCGGATCGTTGCCCCCCGGGGTGGCATGGGCCGTCCCGCCCCGCATTATGTGGTCCAGGGCATCAAAATGGGGACAGGTGTCTGCCCCTGTTGGGGAGCTGCCCCATGTGGCCCTGGCGTACACCTGCCGCAGCTCTTTAATTTTCATGTGCACCTGCTCCTGGGTGCGCATGTGGCCTTTGGTGGCCATGGTGGCAGCTATGCAGCCATACATGGCTGCATTCCTCCATCTAGTGTGGAGATCATGGACATTGGAGACCTCCCCCCAAACCTCAGTGAGGTCCATGATCTCTGCACTAGTCCAGGAGGGCGCTCGTCATCTCCGGCCCCTGGCTGGCTCCTGGGAGCTGGGGGACTGGGCAGTGGACAACTGGCTGGCACTGGCTGCCTGGCTCATACTGGGGCCACTGGGTCAGGGTCAGTGACTGCTGGATCTGTTCTGGCAGGCCTGTAACTGGCACATGCACTGGGGCCAGAGTCTACCCCTTTAAGGGCTCCGGGGCTGGGGGAGAGGAGAGGAGTTTTCCTGGTTTGGCCCAGAGTGGCCACCAGGGGAAACTGGGAAGGTCTGGAGGTCCCCTATTTCGAAATAAGCATCTACACAGCACTTATTTCAAATTAGCTATTTCGAATTTGGCATTATTCCTCATAGAATGAAGTTTACCAAATTCGAAATAAGTGCCCCGCTATTTTGATTTTATTTCGAAATAGTGGTTTGCCTGTGTAGATGCTAGGAAAGTTAATTTGAAATAACGGCTGTTATTTTTAATTAACTTTGATGTGTAGACATACCCTTTCTTTCAAAAAAGCAGATCACTTTTTCATTGCGCTTTGGCAGTTTGGACACTCTCTTTCAGAAGAATTTTCTCCAGAAGATCTCTTCCGGAAAAGCTGTTTTCGAAAGAAGCCTGCAGTCTAGACGCAGTAGAGGGGGAGATGAGGATGGAGTATGGTTGATAGGTACATTTCAGTGATTGTGTTTCCTACAGACGATGCATGATCCAGTGATTAATGTTAGCTGGAGATTAGTTTTCAGTCCCCTGCTCTGACACAGACTTCCTGTGTGACTTTGGGCAAGCCACTTTGCTTCTTTATGCCACAGTTCCCCAAATAATAATATTCCCTACTTCATGATAAAGTGTGTGTCAGTTGGTGGGGGAGCATAGAAATTCCTAAGTAGTATGCCTGAATTGTATGAAAATCCGGGATGATTAACTTATATGAACTGTCACATTCAGGCTATGTCTAGACTGCATGCTTCTTTTGGAAGAAGCTTTTCCGGAAAAGAACATCCACACACAAAAGTGCATCAAAAAAGCGATCTGCTTTTTTGAAAGATAGCATCCACACCCAATGGACACTATCTTGCATTTCAGCTCTGATTACTATGAATGGCATGGCCACCAGGGCACCTGTGCTTTTTCCTCTTTCCTCTTCTTTCAAAAGAACTCCCTCTTGTAGAAAGAGGATTACCAATACCAGAAAAAACCCTCTGTTCTTTTGATTTACTTTCAGAAGAATGAGATTGCGGTGTGGACGTAACTCAGGTTTTGCTGGAAAAAATGGCCGTTTTTCCGACAACATTCTGTAGTGTAGACATACTCTCAGTGAAAATGGGTAAATGATGACGACTTAAAGTATATAATCTCCTTTGAGGACAAATGTAGCTTAGGTCCATTTACTGTAGGCTCTGTTTGGTAAAGATTCTAACCTTACAGCTTTGCAAAGGAAGACTGTCGCTGAAATCATGATGAATATAATTAGAAGCTGTGAGTTACAAGATTCAGCATTAATGGTATATCAGGGCACCCTGAAATTAAAAACTGTATACAAAGATAGTAAAAGAAAAAAAATGTTGATGGGGCCTTATATATCATCATGTGGCACTTGACAAATTATAGGTTGTGTACTTAATTATGTAAATAAAAAAAAACTCTGCAAGAGTGTAATCACATGATTCCCCAGGGTGTAAATTAGAAAATGAATAAAAGGATAATTATGAGTACAATATTCAGTGTTTACCAATCTAAATGTCTATCGTTTCCTAGCTATCTGATTATATTTCATGTTTTTCACTGAGTACAAGTAATTTTACAAATTTGTTTGAACATGCAATTCAGCAGTGTCGTCCCTATTTGTCCTTAATGAAATAGTTGAAATAGCTGAAATAAAATATTTTAATTGTTGGCAACATTCAACCAGGTCTTAATGCTCTTAATCTAATAAATTATTCAATAAACTGGAGTAAAATTAATCAAATTATTTAATGAATTTGTTAAGCATCTGATTAGTTTTTCTAACTAAACATCTGGAGTGAAAATCAGTAAAATTAGCTTTTCATTTTCAATTGGTATAGTGTACGTTTACACTTATTGTGGAATGTAGAGTACAGACAGTGCATGCCCAGCTAGTAAAGGCATGTTGTTACATGTGTACAGTCTGAAATCTCCACGCCACAAGGCCATAATGATGTGTCTAATGCAATGGTTCCCAATGATGTGTCTAATGCAGTGGCTCCCAATCTGTAGATTGCGACTCCAAATGAAATTGTGCCATCAGCAACTGGGGTTACAGGTCCAATGGGACAGATTTGGCCTTTGAAACTCTACCGTCTGCCTCTGAATGCATCCAGACCTGCTCCACAAACACTGTTCCTAGAGGCTGTCATTTTGATCTACAAAATAGCAGCCTGGACTTGCACATACAATGTGTGAGAGGCCACATTGGACAAAGATTGACATGTCATAGATCACAACATGGAATGGTGTCTGTGGAGCAGGTCCAGACATGTGCACTGTGCCAAAGTGTCTGTGTGATCATCATTTTGGCTGTTTGCATCATCTGAGTATATAAGCAAGCTAAGGGACTTGAATAAAGAAGATTCCTATCTGTGGGCAGCAGCTTTATCAACAGACCGTCCTCTCTGCTTGAGCTGGTAGTACCCTGAGCTAGCCTTTTACAAAAATGGAAATCTTCAGTGGCAGATATGCAACTTAAGGTACGGTCTATATCTTCTTTTATCTCAGATTGAGTACCCATTGGCAGTTGGTGAAGAATCATTGTCTCTGTGCAGACATAGTATCACTACAGAGGGTCTTTTTAAGTCTTAGCTCATTAGCTTAACAGTGAATCTGACACTGTGCCCTATAGTAATGTTATTATAATATGAGTGTGTCATATTTATGATACACTTTGAACAAGATAAATCTTGTGAAGTGTTTGAAAAAGTTATGATTTGCTGAAAATGATTATCCTATTTATATATTTTTGTGTCTGATGTTATGAATATTGACTAGGTATCTCTATTTCAAATGGGCCCACCAGCAATGATAATGGACCTTAGAAGAATTTAACCTTTCTAGACAGCCTGTAAGTAGTGGCTTCTATGACTCAGGACGGTATGCCAGGGCCTATGACCAGGAAATATGAATCTGGACTCCCTTTGGGGAGGATGCCAGTAATTTTCCACAAACTGAAGTTTAGGAGATAGGATTCTACCATATGTTAAAGCTATATAAGGCAAGGAGTGACATCATCTGTTTTTCTTCACTCCTCACACAAGAAGACTCCTGGAAACACCTGAGAAATAGGAACTGGGACAAGGGTTGGACTCTGGCTACAGGAATTTCTGGCCTGTGTATGAAAACCTAGGGATTCCAACTTGCAAAGCAAGTGTAGCTTGTTTCATAAGAATCTGTGGCCAGGGTGCAAATTTGTGAATTCACATCCCATCTTTCTAGTACCTTAGGCTTAGGTTTGTGATTTTGTTTATTTGCTAGGTATTCTACTTTGATCTATTTGCCATCGGATGTACAATTTCCTCCATGCTGCCAGTGAAAAAGTAATAGAAGCTTCTGTAATAAGCAAGCTCTATGTGTCCTTTAGGGCTCTCCGGGCTAAGCACTAAGAATCTTTATACTTATGTTTAGTAATTGTTGGTATTCAGAGTCCAACCAGCACAAAGATTCAATTCCTCTTTGCAAATGCTTTGTAATTCCCTTTCCCCTTGATTTTTGAGATGCAAACTCAGCTGATGGAAGGAAGTCACTTGCACAACTCCTCCTCATTTGGTGTGGTGGGAGGAGAGCAATCCATCAGGGGCACCATTTCAAATGGGGGGGGTGACCTATGCATGCCGTGAAAGTGGGATGGGGGAGAGATTGAGGTCCTGGGGTGGGACAAAGTAAGGTAAGCAGCTTCAGTAGTGTTAATGAGTATGCTCAGTGTAATCAAAGCAGCAAATTAGGGTGGAACTGACCCTATCTGCTCCCCTCCCCCGCCACCCACACACATATCATCTCTTTCCAGGAGCTATTAAAGCCTTAAAAACTCTAGTGTTTTGGCAGATAACTTAGCAATTAGCTGACAGGGACACTGTATTTAATTCTTATATAAAAGAAAGACTATGAAAAATATTAGATCCATTGAGCTCTATTGCTAAGATATTCTGACATCTTGAGACAAGTCATATAGGAGACACTGCTTAGCCTTAACATTTTAATGTATATTCCTACTTTGTTACTAACTTTGTGGAAATAGAGACAGACAGAACTCCTAGGCTCTATCTCAGTTCTAGGAGGGGAGTAGAGTGTAGTGCGGCTGTGGCCAACCCGCGGCTCGTGAGCTGCATGCAGCTTTTACCCCCCAAAAGTGCGGCTCACAAAGCCACTCCTGCACCCCCCCAATGGCTCCCCACCTGCCAGCTTCCCCCTGGCCCCCGGCTTCCCTGTGCTTACCGGGTCGGAGCTGCAGGGTTTTAAAAATGTCACCCATGATGGCGGCCATCTTAAAGGAGCAGCCTCCTTTAAAAAAAATGTTTTTTCTAATTTTTTTGTTTTTGCTCAACAATTCTGTTCTGGGGCACTTTTTCTTTTTGCTTGACAATTCTGTTGCAGCTCTTCGTGTTTTTTCCACCGCTGTTTTGGTTCTCTTCGTTAAATGAGCTGGCCACCCCTGGTGTAGTGGGTTATAGCAGGGAGCACATACATCTGGGTTCTATTTAAGAACATCAGAATGCCCATACTGGATCAGACCAATGGTTCATCTAGCCCAGTATCCTGTCTTCCAACAGTGGCAAATGTCAAATGCTTCAGAAGGAATGAATAGAAGAGGTGATCATCAAGTAATCCAAGCCCAGTCGCCCATTCTCTGTTTCTGGCAAACAAAGTATAAGAACGCTATCCCTACCTTTCCTGGCTAATAGACATTGATGGACCTATCTTTCTTGGGCTTAGGGTACGTCTACACTAGCCCCCTAGTTCGAACTAGGGAGACTAATGAGGGTGACCGAAATTGCTAATGAAGCGCGGGATTTAAATATCCTGTGCTTGATTAGCATAGTCCTGGCCGGTCGCCATTTTGGAAACTGACTAGCCCGAAGTAACTGCCTGCGTCTACATGTGGCAGAGAAGCGAGATTCCGAGATAAACCCCTTAGTTCGAATTAGCTGTTAAACCTCATTCCACGAGGAGTAACAGTTAATTTGAACTAAGGGGTTTATCTTGGAATCCTGCTTCTCTGCCACATGTAGACGCGGGCAGTTACTTCGGGCTAGTCAGTTTCCAAAATGGCAACCGGCCGGGATTATGCTAATCAAGCACGGGATATTTAAATCCCGTGCTTCATTAGCAATTTCGGTCACCTTCATTAGCCTCCCTAGTTCGAACTAGGGGGCTAGTGTAGACATACCCTTACTTATTTCTTATTGGAAACCTGTTGTTATTTGGGCCTTTCTACGATTACCTGGCAAAGAGTTCCGTGTGCTGACTCTGAAGAAATAATTTCTTGGTTTAAATCTGCTGCCTATAAATTTTCATTAGGTGATCATGTTGTGTTATATTAATGAAAAAGTAAATAACATTTCTTTATTATTTTTCCATACCATTCATGACTTTTTAGACCTCTAACATATGCCCCACCCTTTAGTCTTTTCTTTTCCAAGCTGAAAAGTCCCAGTCTTTTCAATCTCTCCTCATATGGAAGCTGATCCTTACCTTTAATAATTTCCTTTGCCCTTTTCTGTACCTTTTCCAAATCCAATACATCTTTTTTGAGATGGGAGTACCAGCTCTGCATGAAGTATTCAAGATGTGGACATACCATGACTTAATGCAGAGACTATATGATATTTTCTGTCTTATTATCTATTCCTTTCCTAATGATTCCCAATATTCTGTTTGATTTTTATATCACCACTGAATATTGAGCAGGTTTTTTCAGGGAACTATCCCCAAGGATTCTAAAATCTTCTTGAGTGGTAACAGCTAATTTAGACCCCATATTTTGCATGTATAATTGGGATTATATTTTCCCATGTTCATACTTTGCATTTATCTTACACAGAATTCCATCTGCCATTGTGTTGCCCAGTCACCTAGTTATGTGAGTTCCCTTTGCAACTCTTAGCAGTCAGCTTTGGATTTAACTATTTTGAGTCATTTTATATCATCTGCAAATTTGCTCCCTCTCTGTTTATCCCTTTTCAAGATCATTTATGAATAAGTTGAACAGCACTGGTCCCAACACCTGCCAGTTGAGATCTTTGTTTCCTGTCTTAAGTGGAGTACCTGGCAATATTTTCATGATCATCTAATGATCCTTCAGTAACTTGAATAACAAGCCCTTTGTTATCTTAATCTCCCTGCCTCCCACTATAAATAAACTGCCTGTTCCAAAGGCAAAACTGAAAGCAGCACAAGCTCTGTTGCAGTTCAAGTCCATACCCTAGCAGCACACACACCTCTTAAGTAGACCTCAAGTGTGAAATTCAGAGATTCAAACTTCAGGACAGAGCTACAGCACACTCCCTCCCCCTACCCCATCCCTTCCCAGATGCCACCCTTGCAATTCATAAAGTCTTTTTTTCCCTTCTGTATTGTATTCCACAACAGTTTATCTGTTGTTGATGGACCTTTCTTTTTGAGCAGAATGTAATTGCTTCCATTTGAGACGAGCATTTCGCACTAATTAATTCTTCCTTCATGTCTGGTGATTTACACAATTACAGAGGCCAATAATGCAAAACCTCAAAATTACCTTATAATTCAGGGTGTGTTATGTGTTATAAATGATAGTACTGCATGCAAAAACTTACAAGCATTCAATAAATCTTAAGCACCTTTTTGTGACTCTATTTTACCTATTTTAACAATACCGCCGCATAGGTGAACCATCTTGATTCTAGCTATTCAATTTTTAGCTGTTTCATTGTCATAATTGTCCTAGTATCTTTAAAAAAGTATAAAATCAAACATCTTTAAAAGAGTGTAAAATCGAATTAAACTCTAAAAAATGGCACAATGGATTTCCATTTTTCTTGTTTCTAAATTTCTGTATTTTTTAAAAAATCACAAGTAATATCTTGTTTTTCTGTGTTCTCGCCTTGCAAATCTTATGTTAATTTTGAAACTGGGCTCTTTGCCTCTTTAGTACCATCTCCAGTAATGAAGGTTCTGCAGGTTAATTCTACCTTCAGTTACATTAACTTCTGTTGATTTAACTTTAAGTAGGAAACTATTCAGCTGATGTACAAAAGAAATAGAATCTAGCTTACTTTCCCTTTGCTATGAGGGGTTCTTCTAAAGCTAAAAGGAGTAGAAAGCTGAAATGTGTTGAATTAGCTGAAGTAACAGGTTAAAAGATGGGTATTTTCTGCTGGTAATAGCAGATGTCTGTGTCAACTTAGCTTGTGGTGCTAAGGATGTTGATTATTTTTTCTTGTTCCAGGTCTCATTTTTCACCTGCTCTGACAGTGAGTTCTGATTCTAGCTTCTTGATCTCCCACTGTGAATCGCTGGAACCAGCAGTGATCCAAGGACACAACCTCTAGCTGTCTGGATAAAAATGAAGTAGGTTTGGGAGTTCTTTGCAAAAGTTTAAGGGGGAAATAGAAGGGAAAATGGAAACTTAAATCCATATTTGCTTTACTCTGTTTCCAAACTCATTCATGGTTTGTATAGATATTATTCATCGTTTCTTTCTGTTAAGGATCTAGCTGTTCATTAATGTCATAACTCAAGCAGTAAGGTTTTAGAATATGCCCTTAAAGCATTACAAAGGAGACTTCTGTATTGTTGACACATGCTGCTTCAGCTGATAGCTTGCAAGCTTTTTTATTAGCTCAAATTCAGCTATTAAGCAACAAGCTCTGGTTCAGTGACTGCAGTAGTTTACTTTTTTTCTTGTTAGTGTGTCTATTATAATAACTCATGCTGGTTAATGAGTGTCACATCAGTAGGCACAGATGATGCACTAAAAAAGCTTTTGGGATTACTTTGAGCTGAACTTCACAGAAGAAATACAAATTGTGTAACAACAATCCTCTAAATTATTACTTCTACATGGATCTATAATCCATACAAGAGACTGGAGGTCTGTCAGAGTTCCTGACTAAGGGTATGTCAACACTATAGGACAAAGATGAGTTAAGTTATGCAACTTCTGTTACATTAATTGCGTACCTGAAGTTGAAGTACCTTAACGCAATTTTTGGCGTTGTCTGCACTGCAGGAAGTCAAAGGAAAAACACTCTTCCTTCGACTTCCCTTACTCCTCGTGAAAGCAGGGTTACCGGCATTGACCAGAGTGCTCCTCTCACTTCGAATTAGCTGTCTTAACTAAACAGCTAATTTGAACCCTGGAAGATCAACAGCAGCAGCTTCAATCTTCCCCTGTAGTGTAGACGAACCCTTAGAGTTTACTCTCTGTAGGCAAACATGGGTTCGTGAAGTACTAAACTATATATTCAGCCACTCTGCAGCCAATCACAGAATGGAACTTAATAACTGTAGTCAGGAGACTTCATGAGCACAAGTGGGTTTTAAGGAGGGGGGGACATCCTGGAACAGAGGAAGTGGATGGGAAGTTCTTTCATGCATAAAAAGATGTATGAAATAAGGCACTAAATTAAATGTGAAGAGAGAAAAAGGGTCTGTTTACACTAGAAAAACTTATTTGTTGCTGGCAAGAGGTGTCAACTGTGCAGCCGAGAATGTATTTATTTGTAAGTATAGACAGAGAGAGAGTCCATATATGGAATTATTTCAGCAACCATAACACTGCTCTACAGCCAAAATGCTTCTGAAATAAACGTAGTCAAACTTTACTAATTCTGGGTCACTGAGAAAATGTAAAAACTTAAATATCTTGGAAACAGTAGCCAATCAGTTGTTTTAATTGTCATATTTGAATTCAGCACATCAAAATACATAATAAATAGCACATTTTATCTCTGAAGCAGACGACTTCTAAAAAATTGTAGACCAGTGTAATGTAGTGAAAACACAATGATTTCTCATTAACTTGGTATTCCTGAAAGGTGAATATATTCATAGTCTAGGAAACTAAAGTCAAGTTAATTATATTCCTACAGAACAAAAACAACAGCCAGTAGTCATCACCTTCTCCATACTGTTCTCTTCAGACATGACCTTCTAATGTTTCCACACTGACATGCTAGAATCTTCTCTACTGGACTGTGGGCAGGTCATTCTGCAAGTCTATGTATGCAGTTTTTGTTGACTTTGCTGACATAGCTGTTAACAAATGCCAATTTTCATAATTCTTTCCCTGGGCAAGGGCTGAGGCTCAGCAATGGGATGAAGAGTCTAGGAGAGAGTTAGGAACTTAGGGTTCAGGAGGGGGAGTTAGAGTGGGGGAGAGGACTCCAGGCTGGGGCAGGATATTGAGGTGCAGAACACTTATCTGTGGCCACTCCCCTTTGGTGGGGGTGAGGGGAAGCAGGTGGCTCAGTGTGGGCTGTACTGCTCTGCGTTCACTTGCAGGTACTGCTCCCCACAGCTCCCAGTGACCAGGATTCCAAAGTCAGTGTGGTAATATTTTTGGCTGGAACAGCTTCCTTTGGTGAGAGAGACTAGCCTTAGAGCATATGCAGAGCTCTTCGTCAGGACCTTCAGTTTAAATACTGATGTAACATAGATCTTACGCAAAATGGCATGTCACAGACAACTATTTGACTGTACTATGCTTGCTAAGATTCTTTACATCTTTTCCCTCATTAACTTTCATCCAAGAGTTTCAAAAGAGCTTGACAAGGAGCTCTCTGCACTTTTAATGTTTACATTCAGTAAGTCTTGGCACACTAGGGGAATGACAGAGAACTTGAAGAAAGCTAATGTTGTATCAATATTTAAAAAAAAAGTAAACAGGATGATCCAGATAATTATGGGCCTGTCAGTCTGATATTGATCCCAGGTAAATAATGTAGCAGTTAATACAGCACTCCATAAGGAACTAAAGGACAGCGGTATATTTAATGCCAAGCAACATGGATTGATGGAAAACATATCCTGTCAAGCAAACTATGAGATTACAAGTTTGGTTAACACATGAAATAATGTTGATGTGATGTACTTAGACTTCTGAAAGGCACTGAACTGGTATCACAAAAATTTTGATTAAGAAACTAGAATGACAAAAATTAACATGACATTAAATGGATTAAAAACTGGCTAACTGACGGGTATCAAAATGTAATTGTACACAGGAAATTCATCATCAGATTGGTATGTTTCTAGTGAGGTCCCTTAGGGCCCTACTCTAACATTTTTATCAATATCCTGGAAGAAAACAAAGTCATAACTCATAAAATTTTCAGATGAAACAAAAAATGGGGGAATGGCAAATAATGAGGAGAACTGGTCACCGATACAGAACAATCTGGATCACTTGGTAAACTGAGCACAGGCTGACAATATGCATTTTAGTACTGTTAAGTCATTTATCCAGGAACAAAGAATGTAGGTTACACTTACTGGATGGGGGACTATTTTGGGGAGCAGCAAGATGCTGTGGTCAGAAGGGCTAATGTGATGCTTAAATGTATACATGGGGGGGATAGATCATATTAGTGAGTAGGGAGGTTCCCTTGTCCCTGTTTGGCACTGGTATGACAGCTACTAAAATGTTTTGTCCAGGGTTGGTATACAATTTATCAATATCTTTTTTGAATTGTTTTCAGAGAATAGCTACTAGAACAATTAAAGGATTGGAAAAAACCTGCCCTAAAATGAAACACTGAAGCAAGTTTAAACTTAAACTTAAAAAAGTGACTTGATCACAGTGTATAAGAAACTACTGGGAATGTATATTTGATAATAAATCATCTACTAGATAAAGGTATAAAACATCCAATTGCTAGAAGTGGAAGCTAGACAAATGAAAACTAGAAATAAAGTACTCGTTGTTTTAACAGTGAGGGCAATTAACCACTGTACCAATTTACCAAGGTTTTTGGTGGATTCTCCATCAATGGCAATTTAAATATCAAGAACAGATTTTTTTTTTTCTGAAAGCTACACTCCAGGAATTGCTTCGGAGAATTTCTATAGCCTGTGTTATATGGAGGTCAGTCTAATTGATCACAGTGGTCCCTTCTGGCTTTATAATCTAAGAAACTCTTGTACATCCTTACTCTGATTAGGGTTTAGTCAGAGATACTGAAATGATGCTGAATGCATATTGCTTTTGTTTGCACTTGAGCCAAACCATATTCTTAACTGGCTCGGCTGTACCAATTGCTAACATTAACTGTTAGCAGTGGGTAATCTGGGTTTTGACAATCCAAAATAACTCATAGACACAAAGAAAAGGAAGCATGTATGAATAAAAACAGGCTATGGGCATACATGTGAATAGGAATATAGGGAATATAGGTACATATGGAGATGTATTGAGCTCAGAAGGCTAGGATGAACATTTAGAACCTTATTGTATGAGAAAAGAAACCAGCAAAGGACTTTGAGGCAGGACTTGTCTGGTCAAATCACTGGGAAAACAATGTAATAATAACTACCAGATCTTATATAGGGTTACATTTTCATTAGTAGAACTTGTAGCACTTTACAAAGGAGGCAGATGTAATTATCTCCATTTTACAAATGACTTTGGCAGTACTGTACTATTCTGCATAAAGTGAAAGGGACTTACATGTCATGCCTGGAGACTGAAAAGGAGGATTTTGCAGTGGTCTAAACAAGATATATCTAGGGTGACTAGATGTTCCATTTTGAAAGGGACAGTGCCATATTTAAGCCCTCCTCCAGCTGTCCTGACTTTTTAAAAAATTGGCAAACTGTCCTGTGTTTTCTGTCTCTTCCCTCCCTTCAATATGGATGGGTATTCCTGCTGGCCTGATCATTTCACAGCAGTCAGGAGGAGCCAAGCCCTGCATATGCCAAAGCCCTACACAGTGTTGACGTGTGGAAGCTAAGCTCTGGAGTGGCAAGGAGGAAGCTATTTCTAGCCTGTTTGCACCCAGCCCTCAGGTAGACATGCTAGCGCTTTCTTCACATGCTGTCCCCCACCCTAGATCCTACCCCCAGTGAGTGCAGGGCTGCTCATTCCCCAAGACACCCTCCCCTGCTGAGCACCTCTCTGGTTGGGTTTGCTGAACCCCCTGCAGACATGTTCCCTGGGCCCTAGTGCTCAATGCATCCTTAAGACTCAACCACTTTCTGCCTATACCGTAGCTAGGGACAGGAGGTGGCTGGGTTATATTGGTGGCCAGCAGCAGCTTGGTGATGTTAGCTGCCTTTCTACATTGTGTGAACAAGAAGGGACAAACTGCTTCCAGCCATAGAGGAGCAGAGGAATGTGGGAGAAAAAAGATGACCTCTGGAAAAACACGGGTCAAGTCATCCCTACCCCATCCCCATCCCCTTTCATCTGGAAGCAACTCCCATCCCTTCCCTCCCACACAGTGCCGAAAGGCTTCAGCTTTCCACATTATGGTGTGAACCCTGAATAGAAATCTGAGGAGGAGGTCCTGTGAAAACTTGTCTTGAGAAGACGTGATAGCAGGCACCAGGAGAAGCAGATCTTTCCCAGGGGCCCAGCCAGGTATGGCATATGGAGAGCGCTGGGTAGGGAGGTTTGGGTCAGGTTGGTCAGTCACCTCATCCCCATGTAAGAAATGTACATGTATATGTTTGTGTCATTTCTCCCAATGCAAACCTTAAAGGTAAGAAGGTAAATAAAAAGACACCAGCTATGCAGTATTTTTAACAGGGTTCAGTCCAGTAGAGGTTAATCTGAATCTTTATACTTCATAGTTCTGATTAATTGCAATTAAACTAATTTGAATACAAATAATTGTATCGGGTGTCCCACATTCAGCATAGGGATGTTTATTTATTTATTTATTTAAAATATTTTTACCCTGCCTCTCTATTTAAAATATTCAAGGTGGCTTACAATGGATATATGGTTACCCTAAATATAACCAAACCATGGACCAGCATTTTAGCTATAGAGATGGAGATCTCAGATTACACTGGTCTACAATTTTTTAGAAGTCGTCTGCTTCAGAGACAAAATGTGCTATTTATTATGTATTTTGATGTGCTGAATTCAAATATGACAATTAAAACAACTGATTGGCTACTGTTTCCAAGATATTTAAGTTTTTACATTTTATGTCTATGTATATTGTGTAGATAGTAGAGTTTTAATCATAAATTGTAAACCTAGGTCTTTTCATGTGTTTATGGTTGCTTTGCATGATAATATTTCACCTGTCCTGTTTATGTAACACTTTAAAAATCAGCAAAAGGGTTATATAAATAAAATGTATTATGAAACAAAAGGCAAAAAACGATTATGTACATAGTTTAGTCCTATTCAGTGTCTACTTGGCGCTTCTTGGCTTGTCTCTTGTATTCATTAAATGGAGCATCTCTTGTCACTGTCCAGCAATAGTCTGCAAGCATTGATGGGCTCCATTTGCCCTGATAGCATTTCTCCATTGTTGCAATGTCCTGGTGAAATTGCTCGCCGTGCTCGTCACTCACTGCTCCGCAGTTCGGTGGAAAAAAATCTAGATGAGAGTGCAAAAAATGTCTCTTTAGTGACATGTTGCAACCAAGGCTTTTGTATGCCTTGAGGAGGTTTTCCACCAACAACCTGTAGTTGTCTGCCTTGTTGTTTCCGAGAAAATTTATTGCCACTAACTGGAAGGCTTTCCATGCCGTCTTTTCCTTGCCACGCGGTGCATGGTCAAATGCATCATCTCGAAGAAGTTCACGAATCTGAGGACCAACAAAGACACCTTCCTTTATCTTAGCTTCACTTAACCTTGGAAATTTTCCACGGAGGTACTTGAAAGCTGCTTGTGTTTTGTCCATGGCCTTGACAAAGTTCTTCATCAGACCCAGCTTGATGTGTAAGGGTGGGAACAAAAACTTCCTTGATTCAACAAGTGGTGGATGCTGAACACTTTTCCTCCCAAGCTCCAATGACTGTCGGAGTGGCCATTCTATCTTGATGGAGTGGGAATCTCTTGCACGACTATCCCATTCTCAGAGAAAACAGCAGTACTTTGTGTATCCAGTCTGCAGACCAAGCAAGAGAGCAACAACCTTCAAATAGCCACAAAGCTGCCACTGATGTTGGTCATAGTTTATGCACCTCAAAAGTTGTTTCATGTTGTCATAGGTTTCCTTCATATGGACTGCATGACCAACTGGAATTGATGGCAAAACATTGCCATTATGCAGCAAAACAGCTTTAAGACTCGTCTTCGATGAATCAATGAACAGTCTCCACTCATCTGGATCGTGAACGATGTTGAGGGCTGCCATCACACCATCGATGTTGTTGCAGGCTACAAGATCACCTTCCATGAAGAAGAATGGGACAAGATCCTTTTGACGGTCACAGAACATGGAAACCCTAACAGCACCTGCCAGGAGATTCCACTGCTGTAGTCTGCAGCCCAACAGCTCTGCCTTACTCTTGGGTAGTTCCAAATCCCTGACAAGGTCATTCAGTTCACCTTGTGTTATGAGGTGTGGTTCAGAGGAGGAGGATGGGAGAAAATGTGGGTCCTGTGACATTGATGGTTCAGGACCAGAAGTTTCATCCTCTTCCTCGTCTGACTCAAGTGAGAATGATTCTGGTGCATCAGGAACCGGCAGTCCTTCTCCGTGGGGTACTGGGCGTATAGCTGATGGAATGTTTGGATAATGCACAGTCCACTTTTTCTTCTTTGACACACCTTTCCCAACTGGAGGCACCATGCAGAAGTAACAATTGCTGGTATGATCTGTTGGCTCTCTCCAAATCATTGGCACTGCAAAAGGCATAGATTTCCTTTTCCTGTTCAACCACTGGCAAAGATTTGTTGCACAAGTGTTGCAGCGTATGTGTGGGGCCCACCTCTTGTCCCGATCTCCAGTTTTGCAGCCAAAATAAAGGCGATAGGCTTTCTTAACCATAGTGGTTATACTGCACTTTTGTGATGCAAAAGTCACTTCACCACAAACATAGCAGAAGTTATCTGCACTGTTCACACAAGTACGAGGCATCTCTGCTCACTTTGGCTAAACAGAAATGTGTCCCTTTGCAAAATCAAACACTGACAAATAAGAGAGCACGACACTGTATGATTTCTAGAGCTGATATAGGGCAATTTGTTCAGCAGAGTGATGTAAGCTTCGTTATGATTGCATCATCCATGACTTCTAGGAATAACATGATGCAATTCATATCATGTATGACGCAATACCGGCTTCAGATTGCATCATTCATTGTTTTGCCTAAAAAGCAAGTACTGTCCAAACCCAGTCATAGATTTATTCATAGATCCAGTCAAAGATGTATTTTAGTCATTTCTGGTTTAAATTGAGATCCGTTCCCTTTATAACTCACTTATCTCCACCATTCCCAAGTCAAGGGTCGTATATACTGACCCAATAGCATATCTTGAAAACTAGAGCCAATCAACAATTTTAAGCATCATTTTCATTCTCAGTGACCCAGAATTAGTAAAGTTTGACTACATTTATTTCAGAAGCATTTTGGCTGTAGAGCAGTGTTATTGATATAGAAAGAATTGCTTAATAACTTGAAAAGGGGCAAAGAACTAGAATGAGTTCTTTTCTAAAACATTCCATTGACTTGCTACATGACAATGGTCAAGTCATATAAATTCTCTGTGCATCATTTATCTTCAGCTGCAAATGGGCATAATTGTGCCCATCTTTGATGTGTTTTGAGTTCTTGAGATGAAAGGTGCTATATGTATTTTGTCTCATTGTTTTCTATCTCCCCTGTCTTTTGTATCTCTCTGTTATCTGTGGTCTTATACTTGGTTTGTAAGGTCATTGAACAGTGACTTTTTCCTTTGTGGTTTTTACAGTACCTTAGAATAGGGGTCCCTAGACATTACTGCAATATAAATAACCAGAACTTTGAAATGAATAATAATACAGCTACAAAGTGTAGCTGAATTTGACATATTCAGTGGCCTGTGGCTATCAATGGCTTTAGGATAGTGGTTTTAAGGGCATTTAATTAGCTTGGTAGGTGTACATAAAAGTATTCATGTACTTTTTTCACTCTTGCTATAACATACTTTTATGTTACTGTTCCTAAGGTCTTTCATCCTTTTTTGTTTTTAAATATCCTGTTTATTGCGAGCACTATAGAAAAGAAAATCCCATAATGACCTATTAACAGCAGGTTGCAAAATACCTGTGGTATCTCTATGTTTGAAGGTTTCTGAGCTTGTTTGAGCCATTCTGAGAACTTTCCTGTGTCTTTTGTGTTCTTTGCCTGTGAAGTTAGGATGCTTTTAGAAATTCTCTCTCACTTGTTAAGCATAAGAATGTTCTTCATATTAAAAGACATATTTTTGAGCCACAGATTTCTTTAGGCTTACTAGGTGCTTGCTTTGCACCTTCTTTTTTTCCTGATCTCTTAATAATTGTATCTAGTGGGACTTCATTAAAAAAACCATTCTGTGATTGAATTTTGTTTTGCTGCATTTAATGATATTATAGTAGTGTTATGTTTCCTTGCCTGCGTACACTTGGTAAAATTGCCTCACCCCACTTATAGATCATTATTGTTTCTCACTATTGTCCTTGAAGCAAACTGCAGCTGAGAGCAATGTAAGTAAAAAGTCAATGGCTGGAAAGTTGATGGAGAGAGACTGTGAATTGCATACATTAATCAGTTTAATATTTGTGTATGACACTCTTAGAAAGTGTTGGTACACTTCAGAGCTAATTACTCTCCTAATATGTACAGAATAAAGAAAGACTTGCTTTGTTTTCTGCACAATTCAATGTATTTTAAATCTTACAGCTTCAACAGGAGTCACTAATACCATTGTAGCTCACTGTTGTATAATGATTTTTTCCAGAGGTCAAACTGATGGGATGGAAATTCATCTATCCATTTATTTTCCTGCTATAGCCTACTTATTTTCAATCTTAGTCCCTTATCTTGTCATTTAATATTTAAGGGCAAATCCTACTTTCCTGTCCCTCCTACAGAGTCAAAGAGATTTTTCTAGCAGTGGCACCACTGAGCTTTATTCAAAGAGGTTAATACAGTCTTTTTGGAGCTCAAAAACTAGCTGAGTGACACCTCACTGTATGTCAGTATATAGAGTCAAGGAGGGGTAGGTAGGAGATGTGTTGGGGTCAAAATATCTTCTGTTACACATTCTCCAGTTCTTTGTCACCTTCCTTCATGGAGATGACACATTAGAAAAGCCAACCTACTTAGATTGGATGCTAAGTAGATGATATTCCTCTTTAATTTTTACCACAGTTTCTTCCCATGATACTCTGTGACATATCTGGTAGGCAACATGTTCACATGTGTTTACAGAGATGCTTAAGTCACATTACTTCTCTATAGTGCTTTTTTTGTGATGTACTGCCCAGTACTCAGTACCAGCACCTCCAGATGCAGTCCTCGTGGAACGAGGTGTACCGGTAGTTCGAATTAGAGATCCTAATTCGAACTACCTACTCCGTGCCGCGTGTAGCCGCGGGCACTGAGTTCGGACTAGGGGACATTTAAAAATGGCGGCGCCTGGGAACATGCAAATGAAGCCCGGGATATTTAAATCCCAAGCTTCATTTGCAAGTTCGAATGCCTACATTAGCCTCCCTAGTTCGAACTAGGGGGCTAGAGTAGACATACCCTGAGCAATACTTCTTGGCATTGTTTCAAAACATTACGAATATATAAAGGCAGTGGTGACTGAATGTGCAACTGTATGGATACTCTACTCACCACTGACATAATCTTTGCACAAAATATTCTTTGTGAGGTATCATTCTACCCTATTCTTCATTGGCTGTAGCATTTCATTTGGCTTCCAGTCCACTAACAATTGACTGGATTGAGCTCAAGCTGATTTTTAAAGACGCCTCTAATCTAGGGAAACCAGAGGTGACCTTTCATAACCTCTTCTTTATTATTTTCCTTACCTTCTCTTTCTCTTTAAATTAAGGTTGGGTGCTGATCTTCCTGCATTGGATGATCTACTACTAGTACATTTTATCAAGGCACATTTGTTGAATCTAGAGAAAAGGTAGGTATAGGCTGAATCTCCCTGGTCCAACAACATCTGTGGTCCATCATGATTTTAGTGAGCTGGATGTCCACTTATCATGCATGTGGCCAAGTTTCCCATGGTCCCATGAAATTTATTTACTTAATTTTATTCCACCAGTCCTGTGTCTCAGTGTTCTGTGCTGTTATTTAGATCTAATTTACCTGTAAATGTCTTCTAAGAGCCCAGTAAGCAATGGAAGTGTTGGTAATGCTGCTAGACGATATTGACCTTCTGTGGTTTCTCAGATTCTCTGGTATGGCACTGATCAGGTACCGAGGGTGCCCGAATAGAGATGTTCAACCTGCAATATTAACTTTGACAGATATTGCTACCCAGTGTAGTATGTTTGGGGACCCTTGTAATATATTTATGTATAGTTTCTGTTTAATTATGTTCTACTGTGGCGGGCAGGGGGTGTAAGTGAGGTACCAAAGCTGCTGTTAGAACTAAAAACAGTATGGGGAATACATATTGTAAATATTTTTGGGCAAATTCTCAGCTGATGTAAATTGACTTCATTGGAACTGTGACAATTTACGCCAGATGAGGAACTGCCTCAATAACTCCAAAATAATCAAATTCCAATTTATAGTTTATTAATGTTCCATTAAAATGATATGCATTTCTCGGGGAAGATTCCATTTTAATGTTTTTCTGAGGTAGTAAGTTGTTGGTACCACAGTAAACATATTTTCAAGAGAGAATTCAAACTCTTTATTCCTTTACCCTGCAGGAGGAACATAATTTCTGATTGCATTAGTTTAGTCTGTCTCACAAAACTGATTCAGCTCATCTGTCATTTTCAGTGATAGCTAAAACTATTTTACGACTTATCTGTCAGCTGAGAGGACTTGAAATGCAAGTTGTCTGGAATAGTTTTCAAAAAAGTGCTTTTCCAACTTAGAATAGTCATGTGTGCCTGGTCATCATTTTTGTAATTTCATGTTCCCAATATGTATTTCCAAGGAAGCACCCATGAGGTTATTTTTTACATCTTGCTAATTAGTATTTTACTTAATAATTCATTAGCTCAATTCCTTCTTCCAAATGGAAGGTCTCTTGGAGGTGCTATTTCACAAATTCTAATAAGTAATTAATTACAGTAGCAGATGCAGCGAGGACTTTAAGAAAAATAGGTCGTTTTTAGCAGTCCGATTATACATGATTATTTCAAACACATTTATTGGGTTTTTGATACTTAGCTATCTTTGTACTTTCTATGTGAACTATACATTGCTTTTCATAATGAATATTGATAAGGTGTAAAAGTTTTACAAATGTGCATGAGTAGGCAACAATAATCGCTGCAATAAGTTTACAGTTAAATTATCTGAGGAAAATACAAGTGGCAAGAAGTATTTTTTTAAACCTGAACAAGAAAAGAACAGTATAATTTTATAAAGTGCTTGATAACCAGTTCATTAAAATAAAATAAAATAAAATAAAATAAAAATAAAATAAAACATGGCTCAAATAGCTTGAGTTAGAGTAGAGGAAATTCTCCTAGGACAAGATATTCATTCATCTGGGCCTGATCTTAGGCCTTGGTCTCAGGACCATACCAAGTATATCTCATCCCTGATCATCACATGACCTAAGCAACTGTGTCAATGTTTCTTTTCCCTCCTCTCTGGCTGTGGAGACAACAGTTTTGATACACTCATGAAAAATTGTGGACCCAGACAGTTCAGAATGCAATACTGAAGAAAACTCCACTTCTGTAGGACAAGTTTGTTGTTAAGCTTGTTAGATATGGCAAATACCTGCTCACGACTACCATTAATAACCCGCTTCCTAAGTGCCCTGTCTCCCACTTTCCCCATGCAATATTTCAGTTCATCTATGAACTATATTAACTGAGGCATGCAGTCAGGGAACTAACATAGGAATGTATTTTACCATTTCATCTACTTAGAAAACTAAATTATTTCCCCTCAGCTGCAGATTTAGCAATAACAATGCATGCTATATCCTGTATGCAAGATATTGTATCTGGGGTTAGCTGTGAAGGTCACAGAGAAAGCAGCTGGTGTACTAGGTAAGATGGACCAATGAAAGTGCACCACTTCAATGGTTCTTGACTTACATTGGATTCCTATGAGATTCTTGATTCCTCCATGGACAAGAGCCCATCTATCTTGAGGAACTCTTCTGGCATGGATTCACTTGTATGCTCTGCTGCTGACCTTCATATAGTTTTTCTCAGAGGGTATCAATAGGCACTAGGCTTTTATTTTTTTCCTAGGATGCACCTGAAGACCCTTTACCCCAATATTAGGTCACTGGCTTAAACATCATTGTGTCACACCATGGCTATTCCAGCAAATCCTGAACTTCTGTCAGAGATTTCACCTCTTTGAAAGACATGCAGTCAGCAAATGTTTTGAAGAGACATAGGAAAGCCTTTTCAATTTGAGAGATTGTATTTGTCAACTGGAATACAGTATTTAAGGGTCTTTTTTGTTAGAATTGTAAAGTACACCCAGGGCTGGCTCGAGCCATTCATGCGCCCCGGGCTACGGGTGCGCAACGCATGCGCGGCTCCGCCCCCGGGTGCACGGTGCTTCTTACAGCTGCCATCAGGTGCCCCCCATAGGTTGGTGCCCCAGGAAGCTGCCCAGCTAGCCCCCCCCTTAATCCGGCCCTGAGTACACCACACATTTCTCATTTACCTTGCTAACATCTGTTTTTTCATCAGACAGGCCCCTATTTGCTTGGCTTGGGAGGCAGAATCCATGTTTCAAGCCAAAGCCTGTCCACCTTGCCCCAACAGTTTTAAATAACAACTCTCTCTACAATGGGCAGCATAGAGCATAGAATTCACATCAGTTGACTGAACTCACACCTCAGTTTTTTGTTTTCAATTTTCAGCTGAGCTAGATCCACACGTTTTTCTCCCTTTGGTGGGCAGTTAATACCTGGTTGTTGCTTTTCATGTCATTTCCAAGTCTATTGTACTCATACAGTTAGTGTTCTTGATAGCTCATTCATTCAAATCTTGATCTCTCTACTCCTGACTTGACTCTTACCTTTTCCCAAGAAATAAATTAGTCACTTTGCACCCTATCGTCAATAATGTAAAAGTGACTGGAGAAACTGGAGTCACATTTTTTCATAACAGTATTAGAGATTTCTCATATTCTCCACAACTCATCATGAGAGATGAAGAACTTGGGGGTAATTAAAGCCACTGAAGAGCAGGGTGAAATTCCTGGATGTAAGGCCAGGAAGTCTCATTGGAGTATTCTCATCAGTTATGGAGCTCCCTATTTCTGGAGATCAGGATGATTCAGAGACCAGATAACTGTAAAGTACAAGATCATCCATTAACAGAAACTTTCTGCCAACAATGATGGTTGTACACTAATTTAGTTGTGTTTCTCAAAACCACAACTGACCAAAACTCTGATTAAAAGTGCACAAAACAACAAAATCCTAGACAGAGAGAAAGAGAAAGTATGATACCTTTGTGACTGGAATTGTACTGATTGTTTTATGGAATGATATTTAGATAATTCATTTATTTACATTTTTATAAATATATACAGTGCTTTTTTTGTGATGGTACTGCCTGGTACGCAGTAACGGCACCTCCAGGGTGCAGTACCAGCACCTCCAGTCAGAGCTCAACAACTTTTCCCCTGGAGTACCGGCACCTTTTTTTTTAAAAACGAAAAAAGCACTGAATACATAGATAAATGGCTATTTAAATAAATACATATAAATGTTTCTATTTCATCAATAAGGTAAAAGGTATTTTACTACCAGTCTTTCTACATGGGGCCAGCAAGCAGAACCTTTGTAGATGGTGAATAAATATGCATATGAGGATTCTTCTCTACAGAAAATATTAGACAGGTTAACTTGACAAATGCTACTGACATAGCCATTAGCAATACCAAATTAAATTCAATTCACCACTAAATGAAAATAAATGTTATATTTTTCAATTACTGCGCTTGGAACACTAAGCCTGAGATGCATAGTAGTGACTTTCCCTACACCTTTTACTACATCATTTCACCTTCTCTCTGTCCTTCTGTAAATCCTTCCCAGCTTGATTCTGAAAAAAAAAGCAGCTACCCAAAAGATGGGATAGAGAAAACCATTGAGAAATTATGATGTAAATAGACTTTTTCAACAGATTTTTACAAGTTACCCAAAGGTTAAGGCATTTGAATACATTAGATACACTCAGGGACTGTTTTTATAGTCCAGTCTCCAGGAGTACTATACATTTCTTTAGAACTTTGACATGATTTAAAATTATATTCAAAACTATTTGAATTATATTTTGCAAGTTCCTGATGGGCTAAATCAGTTGACTCTTTGTTGCATCATTCAAATTAATGATTATTTAGAGAAAATATTACAGAGGGATTGCTATGTGAATGCTTAAAATAAGCAGCATTACTAGATTTGGCTGGGAAATGGTTGAGTGGGAGTTTGGGTAGAAAGTAGTGAACTTTTCAGCCACTTTCCCTCACACTTTTTATTTTTAAAAAGGGGTGAGGGTTTTGATGGAAAATATTCAAAAGCTCTAATTCCTACCATATTCAGACTCCTGTACTAGTAAGTCAAAAGGTGAAACAACCCACTAGGCTCTATGTCTATGTGCACATTACGTGTTCATACTAGAAAAATCTGTCTGTGTGGGGTGAACATTTATGAAAAAGTTACTTATATTCAAGGCATTGCTTTCTTATGTATGACACACGTGTTAGTATATTAGAGTGCAAGGAAAGTCTTTTTTTCCCCTATATGTTTCCCTATTAGACTTACTCTTCATTTTAGAGGAAATGAGTCTGATAAACAACTCCTCCAAAAGAAGATTAAACAGCATGGACTTTGTATTGTGATCCCGAATTCCATGCTAATATAAATGCACAATTTCTATAGTATGATAATGCCTGGTCAGATAGTATGATATAAACTGCATTATTTTGAAGTAATCAATGGGAGGAGGTGAACAGCTTGAATGATTATCTGATATCAGTTTCTGCCTATACCAGGCATTCCAGCTTATAAAGGACTAGCTGACCTTTCTTCTCCTGTGATGTATTCATGATCTTTCCTGCCACACAATTATTGTAGTAAGCAACATTTCCCTTTAAAAGGAAAACAGAGGTGGGAGAAGGGAGTGGGAGAGAGAGATATCAGATAATAATCATTATGAAGCAACACCATTTTTATCCTCTAGCAGCATGGAAAATTAAGGAAATGTCTTTAGTCAGTGGCTCAACCCAAGAAAAATAATTCCAGATCCTTGTCTGGCAAAAAATAATATATTTGTATAATGGGAGCAAAGGGTGGCTTACTGTACAGAAATAAAAGGTAATATGGATTTTTTCATTTCTTTGGCACCGGATCAAATTGAGATCAGAAGTGCCCCCCTCTCAAATCAGCACTCTCTAAAGTCTGATGCTATTTAGTGAGTAGTCCCCGGTACGTAGGCTTTTCCTCATTTCTAAACAGTCTACACACTTGTTGTCAGACTCCAGGAAGGACTGACCCATTCCCCTAAACTCCACCAATGAAAGAGCCCATCCATATGTAGAGCACATCTCTCCTTCACAGAGGGTGCATAGGGCTCAACCTACCTTTTTCATGATAGGTATCCTTCCTAAGGATGACATGACAGCTCTCTGAAAAGCAGATATCTGTGAATGAGAGGTGATGGGGAATGATGGACTCCAGCTTTACGGGCCTTTAGTGAACAAGTAGGTTTATTTTTTAAAAGTGTTTTTCAATAACTCTGAACATTGTCACTTTGCTTAAAGGTGGCATAAATCAAACTGAAAATAACCCTATTTTTAAATTGTTAAACACCTTGAATTTCAAATAGTGAGAGGGTGAGAAGCATAGAAACACGGACAACATTACAAACTCTAGGCTAAGAAAACTTACTGCACACCCCACTGCATTGACCTTTCCTTGTTTAGAGAAAACTTGAAGTGCAGCCATTAGTTGCAGCCACTTGGGGTCAGACTTTTACACCTGTCATGAAGAGTTAATACTATATAGTTTAAAGGATTAGTTAACTCACCTTCTTTCCTACATTGTTAAACATTAAATCAATCATTTACTCTGTATTGTTAAAGATCACAAAAATCGGGAAATTTTAAATAAGGTTCCAGCTGCAACATTAATGAGGCTGCCTTGCAAAGTCCCACGTGTTTTATTGTGAAGAGCTTACAAAAATAAATAGAAATATATTAAGCTCTATTTATAACCAGAAAAACTAAGTTACACAATGATGTGTCTGTACAGCGCAGCAGAGAACACTCACTGGAATCTCTACAGCTAACTGTGCTTAGATTTCTGACATCTGTAGTAATGTGATTTTTTAATTTAACTTTTTTTTTGATCCATCTGGTTGCTTTCTGGAGGGAAAAATGCCCATGCTTATTAATCTCAGCATTTGAATGGCTCCAGTTAAAACATTCAATTTTAAATATAATCATAAAAATAGTTTCATATGCTCCACCTGACCTTGTCTCAATCTGCCAATTTATGTTTAAAAACCATATTTTCCTATATTAGCAAATATTTTTCTCTTACTTGTTAGGTGAAAGGTCCAAAAAGGGAAACTAACCATGGAGAAAAAACAGTGAAAATTACTTTAGACCAAGCATTGTTACCCAAAGTAAACAAGCTGGGAAAATAAGGGAATTTTATTTTTTGAATCTGTTTTGGTTATAGTTGTTGTTGAAGTCTATTTGTAACAACAGTTGGTACAAACATTTTCAGACAAAATTGAAACTTTTAATAAGTAACATTTTAAGCTTTTAAATTCAGTCTGTGTTCAGGTCAATTCAGTTGGTAAAGGTGAGTTCCCTCCTTGGCTAATGTGTATGTTTATTTTTCATTGTGTTAACAAGGAAGGAAAATTCTGGACCTGTATCTTCACAACAGGAAAGGACAGAATAGTGTCCTGAATAGAAGGCTGAAAATGTAATGAATGAAGGCACCAGAAATTGAGATGAGAAACTAGAATTTCAGAACGTTCAGGTTTTGTGCCCAGTTTCCTCCTATTCTTAATGACACATTTAAGTTTTCTTTGGGGTATCTGAATGTAAGTTGGAGATATTTCAATTGTCCCTCCTGCAAATTGTGCCAATAGAAATCTCAAAATGGAAGATCCAGAGTATGCTTACCTGCTGGGACTGGATCTAACATCATATAACTCATCACAGTTTTTAGTATCAGTGCATAGGGTTGTCCACCAGAAGTACCTCATGATCAGGGTCTGGGTTTTAAATTGGCTGAAATGTCCCACCATGTATGAATTGTGACACAACTTTTGAACCTGATGCCTCAGAAATGTAGAGACAATCCTTGCAATGAAGGAGATTTTGTTGTGGGTGAAACTCTGAATCCAGAGAAGTACTTATGGTTCTTAATTTGGAAGATCAGGGCGGCAAATATGTCACTTGGAAGTAAGGAATAGGTAGTTGCAGACAAGTGACAGTGATGATGACACAAGATGGGTAGGTTTATGGAAAATGAAGAGAACTTCCTGCTCCACTTCACAGTACTTATCCTTGCAGGAAAAGGCCATCTACCATCTTGTTCATATTCCCTGGTATGTAACTGATAATTTAAATCAGGTGAGGAAAAGGGTTCACTGAATTTGACATTGGTTGAGTAATCATTTGTATGTAGATGCTCCAAATGCTTGCAGTTTCTCCAGAGCTGGGCAGGGGAATGGGGCTCCTTAAGGAGGTGCCTCCATTCATCAAAGGTAATGTAGAAGGCCTGGAGATCTTTGTCCCACATCTCAGTATTTCTCTCAGTAGAAATCTGTTTCTTGGATAAAAAGGCACAGGGATGAAGCAACAGGTGAGGGGATTTCCCCTATTGCAAAATCTGAAGCACTGGTCTCAACTATTAAGGCTTTTGTGGAGTCTGGCTGGTCAGAGTGGGGGAAGAAATAGATGCCTTTTTCAAGGGGTTGACACCACCTGCTTGTCAATGGAGATCATGAACTTGACATGACAATATACCAGGTTAGAAAATCCTTGGATGAATCAGTGGTAAAAAATTGTAAACTCAAGGATCAGCTACACTCCATTTTTTGGACCTAGCCAAGTTCATTAGTTTTCTACTAGAGCTGTATGAATAAGATGCCTTAATTTGCTGGCAATTCCAAGAAATACAATACTATTTTTGGGTCAAACCATTTTTAAAATTTTTCAATAAATTGAAAAGTATAAGTAAATGAATAAGGATCAATCAAGATAGTTCCTTTTGATTTTAGATTATTATTTTTTTTAAATAACATTTAAGGGCATTTCTAAAGTGAGCAGTTTTGAATGGAAAAATCAAGCATTTCCCCTGGAAAAATGCTGAAACAATTTTTTTCATGTTTTAGTCTATTCCCACCATACACATATACGTACACAAACAAACAAACAAACAATTTAGCCCAGTCTGCATTTTTTTCTGGGAAAAAAGTTTACCTAGCATTATTTGCTATCAATTGCATACCCTAGGAGCAATGTCATAGTAAGGAAGGGGGTGTGAAGGATCAAATTACAACCCTTCCTTTTCTGAACTCTTAATACCACTGAGGGACTCAAGAGTAGTTGTCTCTCAGTGAGCCCCAGTGTAGAATTGGTTCTGCAACATCTACCAGCACAGAACTATGTGCTAAATGGTAAACTACTGTATTTTTGTACAGCCTGTCACTGTAATAAGTTATTACTTAGAGGAACCCAGCACTACAGGGCTCCTTTCATAAAATTGCTTGATAGTAATTTTTTATCTCTAAATTAGTCATTTCAAACACCATCAGTGCTGTCACACCACTTGTGATTTCATTAGCAAACCAGCTGGAAATCTGTGCATTAAAACCAGTTTTATGTAATCATGGAGTCCTTTACCTACACATCTAAGTGGATTTGTCCATTGTATCATGAGGAGAAAAAAATGTGGCAAGGAATATACTAAAAAGAGACAAATGAATGTAATATGGCCAGTTTGCTACACAGTTCAGGAACATTAGTAAAGAATAGCAGCTTGCAGTTTGTAGCTAGGCATTACAACACAGATGGACACATTGTTAATGAAGCTTTAGCAATATCTGTGTTAATGAAACAGTGCTTTCTTCTAAGCTGCCTTCTGCTCAAGGAAACAGGATGATAGGAAGGAACATTAGTGTTTACCTAAAATGGACAGTTGTCAGTATTTCTAAACAAAGATTTCTCAGTGTTACAATAATTTTTGTTTTAAAGTGTAAATGCACTTACACTTCCCCTCCCACTTTTCTTCCCCACAAGTGCCACTTCTGACGCTTCAAGCATTTCTATAGTTATTAGGTATAATAGATATACAAACATATATACACACTTTCCCATTGAAATCATCCATCAAAACTTGGAACAAACATAAATTTTGAACGTCCAAATTTGCCACAGACAGAAAATTCCATTTTCAAACTCGACAAAACCTCTCTCACATAAGCAGATATCCCTCAGTCCCTCCACTCCCTTCACCAAAAGCACCCAAAATAAATTTTGAAGACAACACTGATGGTCAGCAAATTTGAGTTCTGCCAGATCAAGCATTGAGTGACTTCTGGAATGAAATGACCCTCATTGAATTTAACGAGGTGTCCTGTGGTACCTTTGTTACCGAGGAACTCAGTAATGACAATGAAATTGATGGAATTTAAACTAGGATCTGATCTTGATTTTGATTTTGTTCCTGACACCAGAAGCACAGGTCCCCTGACACTGTATCTATCACCAGTGGATTTCTTATGGTCCCAATAAAAACAAAACTCAAATATAAATTTAACCAATCTATTAAAGAATTTGAATAGTACACAGCATGTGACAACAACGAACAAATTAACCCCAGAACAACCAGTAAACCAACCCCACACCCTCGAACCAGAAGAGAAAAGAAGATAGAAAAGAATTCCCCAATACAACAAGGTAAGTTAAAATATTTTACAGGTGTCTGTCTGGCTTAGATGGAAGATGACCCTTAGCAGATGGAGGGAGAGATGCAAGCAGCCAAGGACGTTCTACCATTCAGCAGGGAATCTGCTGTCTGGGAGGAACACGAGGTGATCCTACAGAGATGTTATTCAGAGATGTTATATCACAGAGGGATTCGCCACAAGGATCAGGATCTGGGATGAGTGGAAGGAATCAGAGAACCCTGCTGAGTGTCCCCTAAACACAAGTCCCCACACGCTTCAGTGGAGGCTGTGAAGAGAGGCACCCACAGTGGCTCAAAGATCCCTATCACAGTGGTTCAAAGATCCCTATCACTCAGGTGGCTTCTTTACTGCGGCTGGATCTGTAGGCCTTGCTCCAAGCCTTTGCCAGGAAGAGAAAGCAGAACCACACGCGTGTTGTCAGATGGACGACCAAGAAGCAGCAGGTGTTCAGGAAGAGCCCCACCCCTCAGACTAACAGTCCTTTTAAAGTTCCTTAGGTGGGAAAAGCAGCAAGGGGGATGAGTGCACTGTCTCTGTGCCATGTGCAAAATGTCCCGTACCGTGTGCAGCGTAGTGCACCCCTGAGGTAATTTCAGTCTTGGTGGGAAAAAACAGATGAAACTGGTTTTTGGTGCAGGGCACAATCCAAGATGGAGTTGTTTGAAACAAGATGGAGTCAGCATAACAAAATGGAGTCCATTATAATATACAGATTCTTACACCTTGGAGACTAACAGATTTATTAGGGCATAAGCTTTCATGGGTAAAGCTCACTTTATCAAATAAATTCCACTCCAATTCATCTGATGAAGTGGGTTTTACCCATGAAAGCTTATGCCCTAATAAATCTGTTAGGCCTGGTCTACATAGGAAGGTAAGTAAGTTACGGAACTCCAGCTGCGTAAATTATGTATTTTCCATCATGTTTCCATACTATCCACATAGCGCTCCCATTAGCTTCCTTTATTCCTTGTGAGGAACAGGAGGACTGGGGATTACAAGGGCATTCTTTGAGTTTGATCTAATGGGTCTACACTACACCTGCGAAGTTGAACCCCAGAAGGTCGATTGCAACAGTGTTGATCTTTGTCATGACCATGGGTTAGCCAGCAGTCTGGGGACTAAGGGGTTAACTATACCTAACTCAGGTAGAGTCAGCCAATAGGAATGTAGGTAGGAATCTCAAACTAGGACAAAGGAATTTTTGGGTTTCCCTCCTTTGTCTCTGGGTAGTCTTTTCCTCTCTCCAGCTTTTGAAGGGGACAGGATGTCTTCCTCTAAGAAAATACTCTTCACAGTCTGTAAGTAGGATAAAGTTTAGATAGATCCATTAGGTTTTATTGTTTATGGTTTGGAAAATGGGATCTGATGTGTTGGCTTTCCTTTGTAACTAAGTTCTAGGCCCATGGAGTTTCTCCATGAATATATTATTTTGTTACTTTTCCATCTAATCATTATGCTTGCAACAGGAATAGTGTGGTGATAATAAAAGTTTTCTCTTTTCTTTTTTTTAACCTGGTATTGGTTAATGGTTGTGTCCTGGTTTGTATTTTAGGGGTGAGATTTCCCAAGTAGTCTCTCCCCTGTTTTTCTTTATTAATATTTGGGTGGTGGCAGTGGAGATTTTATCCCCCAAAATCTAGGTTTTTAAGATTTTGGGGGGGGAGTTTTATACCAAAGCCTGGTAGATAAGTTTTTTGGGTATGTTTGCTGGCCCCCACTTCTGCATTTATTGTGCCAGAGCGGGGAAGGAGCCATGACAATCTTCCATATAGTGTACACATACCTTTAGTTTCTAAGGTGCCACAGGACTCCTTGTTGTTCTTGCAGATATAGACTAACATGGCTACCCCAGTGAGACTTCCTCATTGAATATGTCAAGCCTCCAGCACCTTCTCATTAAACTCAGGGCAGTGTTACTTTGATAGCTTATGCTGATTACAGATGCAGCCAAATGAAACAAGGACTAAGGTGGTCTCTGCAGATCTTTCAGGTTGCAAATCATTTAAGGCTTTATAGGTGAAAATCACCACCTTAAATTCCATACAGAAACTACCTGGAAGCCAGTACAGGCTACAGAGCAAAAATGCACTATGTTCGCCCTGTAAGGTACTATTCTTAACAGACAGACAATTATATTTCGTATTAACAGTAATTGCTGAATGACCTGTACTGTTATCTAGACTGTCATGCAATGTGGTCTAATCAAAGATTGATAGGACTGGAAGAAACCGCAGAAGATCATTGAGTCCAGTCCTCTGCAAGACCAAGACCAAGACCAAGACCAAGACTCATGGCAAGACCAAGTATTAAGTAAACCATCCATGAAAAGAGGATCTAAAAATAGATCATGACAGAAATTCCACAACATCTCTGGGCAACTTATTCCAACGATTAATCACTCTAAGGCTATGTCTACATTGCCCCCGTTTTGCGCAAAAAATATGCAAATGAGACAAAGTGTGGAATATCACCATGCCTCATTTGCATAATTAATGAGGCTCCATTTTTGCACAAGAGGCTTTTGCACAAAAAGGAGCCATCTACACAGCTCCTTTTTGTGCAAACCCCCCCTCTTGCACAAGAGCCGTTCTTCTGCATTTTTTTCAGGTGGCGAGCTTTCAGACAGTAGTAGCGACCCACTCCTCCAGGGGGATGGTGGGCCACAGGCGGGTGTCGCATCATCGGAGGGCAGGGGCGAGCCAGGCACATAGCTCCAAAAAGGTGGCCTTCCACATCTGGAAGTTTTGGAGCCACTGCTGGTCATCCCACCGCTCCATAACCAGCTGGCCCCACCAGTCGGAACTGATGTCCAGCCTCCAAAACCATCTCTCCACTATGGTGTGTGGTTGCAAGGGTCTTGCTCCTGCACACAGCGAGAGGGTCTCAAGAATGAGCTTTGTGTCAAGTTCGCACAAACTGCTGCAGAAACTGCAGCATAGTCATATGGGGCCATCGCATACCCAGGGGCAGCTCCGGCTCCATGGCAAAAGGAAAAATGCTGTGGCATCCAAAAAAGCTGGGCAACCAGATCATGCACCGCAAGAGCTTTACGGTTCCTTGGAGAGGTAGGCAAGCACACAGGAGAAGCAGAGAAACAGCTGTCCGGGGGGGGGGGGGGGTTGTCCCTTTAAGCATTTCTCTCAGCTAGGCTTAGGCAACAGCACCTGGAAGCAACTGGTGACCTCATGTCCTGGCTCAACTGGTTCCAGGTGCCCTTATATGCAAGATAGCTTCCACATTGATTGGATGCTCTCTTTCGAAAAAGCAGATGGCTTTTTTGATGCACTTTTGCTGTGTAGACATGCTCTTTTGGAAGAAGTTTTTTGGGAAGATCTCTTCTGGAAAAGCTTCTTCTGAAAGAAGCCTGCAGTCTAGACGTAGCCTAAGTTTTAGGAAGTGTTTCCTAATCTTTAACCTAAACTGCCCTTACTGCAATTTTTGCTTCTTGACCCATTGTCAGAGGTTAAGGAGAACAAATTTTCCCCCTCCTTTTTGTAACAACCTTTCCTGTATTTGAAATGTTATTTGCAATCTTCCCTCACAGGTCATTTTTTCTAGCACATTAATCATCTCTGTTGTTCTTCTCTAGAATGTTTCCGGTTTTTCCACATCTTTACTGAAATGTGAAGTAAAAAATTACTTCTCATATCTTGCTTGCAACATTCCTCCTAATACATCCCAGAATGATGTTTGCTTTGTTTGAAACAATGTTATACTGTTGAATCACACTTGGCTTGTGATCCATTGTAACCCTAAGATCCCTTTCCAATTCTTCTTCCTAGGCAGTCATTTCCCATGTTGTATGTCTGTAATTGATAGTTCCTTCCTAAGTGGAGTACTTTGCATTTGTTCATATTGAATTTCATCCTTTTTAGTTTAGACCATTTCTCCACTTAGATTTCCTGGTTCAGGCAGGGTAGTCTTTTGCCATATTTCCTATCTTTCCGACATAGTGGGAAATCTTGAAATATGGGTAATTGTACTGAGATCTGCACTGAAAAGAAAAAAAAATCATACTGTTTTTGCCAAGCACAGATGGAGCGGGCAGAAATGCAAGGAGATTTTAGTCAGAGTTGCTAAGTCTCCAGGAACAACTAAATTTCTCATCTGAATACACATTTGCAAAACTAAATGTGAGAAATGAGTATTTATCTGCATATATCTCTTGCCATCTGGAAACTCCATTCTGTTTTGCAAATGCCACTTTGATAGTGGATTTTTCTACACCCATGACTTTTGCACTGGGGCCTCCACCTTGAGGTTGGACACTCAGAAGGTTTTAGACCAGTAGTTCTCAAAGTTTTTGGTCCATGGGCCATATGGAACAATGCAAACCTTTCTGCGGACCACCAGTGGCTAATGGAAACTTACTGTTAATTACATAATTACACCCAAGCCATTTTGCTAGGGCTGCAGCTTAGGAGAACAGTTTAATTTAATTTAAATTATTAAACAGATTAAGCATTTTAACTCTTTCATGTTAGTTTATCAAACTTCATTTTAAATAAAGTAATATATTAATTTATGTCCAACACAAAAGATTTCAATGCCTTCTTTATTTATGGCAGGGGTGGGGAACCTTTTCTGTGTCAGTGGCCACCGACCCACAGAAAAATCAGCTAGGAGCCACACAAGTAAGAAGCAAAAAAACTCCTCCAAAAACCCCCAACCCTCACTCCTCTGGCACTCCAGCCCCATGAGATGAGGGGAAGGGACCAGGAAGACTGAGATTCAGGGCTTCCCATAGGCCAGATTTACTTTTTGGGGTTCTGGAATTAGTAGATTTTGTGGACTCCCTTAGGCTTTGAGGTGGGGACAAAAGTGAGGGGTTCAGTGTGTGGGACAGGGCTGCCAGTGAGTGGGATAGGGATGAAGGTGAAGGATCTGGGGGAGGAGAGGTGCAGGAGTGGGGGCGGGTGTGAGGTTTGGGCGGGAGGTAGGGTGCAGAAACAGGCTGGGAGTAGGGTGTCTGGCCAGGGGGAGGGAGCAAGAGCAAGAGAAAGTGCAGTATGTGGCCAAGAGGGAGGGTTGCAGGAGCAATGGTGGCTGCAGGAGTGGGATGGAGGTAGGTGTCTGGCCTGGGGGGTAGGTGCAGGAGCAAGGGAGGATGCAGAGTGTGCCAGGAGGGAGGGTGCAGGAGCAAGGGAAAGTATAGGAGCAATCTGGGAGTGCGGGGTCTTGGCAGGGGTGGGGAATGAGAGAGGGGGATTGAGGTGCAGGGGTCTGAGCATTAGGGGGGACACTTACCTCGCTTTGCACCCCATTGCAGTGGGGGAATGCCTCTGGACATCAAGACCCTGCACTGTGGTTCCCCCAGCAGAAGGAGGAAGTGGAGGGAGCTCAGTTCCCTTCTGGCCAGCAAGTAGCTCCTAGGCTCCCCACTCCCTTGACTGTCCTTCCAGAGATGTTGGCTCCCCTCACCCCCCAGCAGGACCCTCCAGGACACTTCACAGGCTATGAGACAGCCGAGGCTGTGCAGCATTGACACTAGGTCTGGTTAAACAGGGATCTCTCACCTGGTGCAGAGGAGCAGTTGGCCCTGGGGTGTCGTAGGGAAGTTGTTTCGGCAGGGATCCCCTGCTCAGTGCTGAGATGCAGCTACCTCTGGGGTGGAGCTGTCTAAAAGCAGCACTGCATGGTCTCTCAGTGTGTTTCAGGAAGAACTGTTGGTTGAGTCTGACCTCAGTTCCCTGATGTAATACTAAAGGAGACAATGATCTGTCCCCAGTTATGGTGGGGAGGTCTAGTTTGTTAGAGCAGGGGGTGATTTCAGAGCAAGGAACTGACGTGAGCGTCCTTGTCTTCCCTGAAAGCAGGCCAGAGCTACTCTCCCCCTGCATCGGTCCAGGGCTTGCACTCTCTCTGTCTGTGCCCAGCTCCCTGGCATAGGTCAAGCTGTGGGCATTCCCCAGCGTCTGCTCCTTGCACAGCCTTGCTTGTGGGTAGGAGTCACACTTTACCATATGCCCCCAGGACCTACAATCTCATTTCATCCACTGATGCATATAACTCTGGCTATGTCTATACTGCACCCTTCTTGCGCAAAAGCCTATGCAAATGAAATGAGGATTAGCATATTGCCACACTTCATTTGCGTAATTAATTAGGGGCCACTTTTGTGCAAGAAGCTTTTGCTCAAAAAGGAGCTGTGTAGATGGTTCCTTTTCCGCAAAAACCCCCTCTTGCGCAAGAGCCGTTCTTCATTTTTTCAGGAAGTATAGACGTAGCCCCTGATACAGATAACAAGGATCTAAAACTGTATTTGCTTCTAGGAGGTGTTTCAGGAGCAAGCAAGATATATTTTAGAGAGTTTCTCTGTTTGATCAAGTACTTCTCCTAAACAGTAAGAGCTAGGACCACCAAATTCAATATACAGCTTGCTCTTATCATAACTTAAAACAACATAAGGTTTTGGTTGTGCCAGGAAAATGGGATGTGCCTGGAATGGGTTTGCTTCTCATAAAAGCAAACAGAAAAGAGGCAGAATCACCTAATAAAGTACAGTTCCTCAATACTGACATAACTGAGTGAATGTTGAAAGGGTGAAAATTGCAAGAGACTGAACTATGATGAGTCAGAAAAAGAGGATGAACATGGGATTAGGATTGCTTCTCAATACACTTTACAGAAAAGAGATAAAATAGAGAAATCTGGAGAAGTGCTCAGTTTTGGCACAAGTAAATCAGCGCTTATGGTCTGAAAACTAAAAGACAATGTTATTAGAAAACAAATTGACTGTAGTCCCTTTTTTATTAAAACATAACAAATGATAAGAGTTTATAGGGATGAAGAAAAACTATACTAAATGGAGTTCCCATTTTAAAAAAATATCAAAATTAACTTCATAAAAATAACACTATAATTTTTTAAAATACAATCATTTCAATAAACCATATACCTCTTTCTTTTATTTAAAAAAATTGAGTTAAGGACCCAAACAACACTAGGTAAATCTGCTAGTGTGTGTGTGTATAACAGCAGAAAGAATCATATTGAATTCTCATTTATGTATTCATGAGAATGATAAGGATTATTTTAACTAAGTTGTCTGGATACAACAATTAATTATGAGCTGTTCAGGTATTAGTTTAAGAAGTTCCAAGAAAAAAAAATCAGAAAATTTTAAAAGTGGAAGAAAAAAATTCTGTGTGTAGGATCAGCTTATTTAGATCAAAGCATAGTTTCTCTGCCATGCCCTCACTTGTATATGTTGATAGGGTCACCTTTGAAGTTAAAATGGTTTCTTCCTCTCAGACATGAGTAATTTACATTATACATGTGGAAAGATTTGAGTCCAAGTCAATGACAAATAACAGCTGAATACTAATGTTGACACAAAAATCCTTTTATTTTTTTTTCTTTCTTTGGGGCTATCTTTAGAGGAAAAACTCTTTCATTATCTAAGGCTTTGTCTATACTGCCGGCTTTTGCCAGCAGAGAGTATGCAAATGAAGCACTGATTATCATTTTGTCACACTTCATTTGCATAATACATTCGAGCCATTTTTGCGCAAGGGGTTTTTGCTCAAAAACAAGCAGTGTGGATGTTTCCTTTTTGCGCAAAAACCCGGTTTTGCACAAGATCCTTATTCCTTGCCTTTCCATTTCTGAAAACTGACCATTTATTCTTTCCCTTAGTTGCCTATCTTTTAACCGGTTATCAATCCATGAGAGGATCTTCTCTTTTATCCCATGACAATTTACTTTGCCAGGATCACCTCTAAAGCCCTTTATAAAAATTGGTGTCACATTTACTAGCCTCCAATCATGTGGCACAGAAGATGATTTAAAGCAGTGGTCACGAATCAGTAGATCAGGATCTATTGGTAGATCCTGGAGCCTCTGACAGGTAATCTTAACTGGTTTGGCCAAGAGGCTGTCAAGTGCCAGCACTTTATCTGCACATCTCCTGCCCTTTGCTTTGGAGCTGTCCCCACAGGAGACTCCTGCTGGCTGGGCAGTGGAGGGGAGGGAGAGGAGGGAGTGCTGATGTCAAGGTCCCCCCTCTTCCACTCTGTATCCTATCTCCACAGAGCAGAGAGGGGACACAACAAGATTTGGGATGGAGTTTGCTGGCTGTTTTGGGGATTGGTGCAAGGCCAGGGCTGGGTGAGTCTGCCTTAGCCCCACTGCACCACCACCCAGGAGCCATCTGAGGTTTGCAGTGCTCAGCTGGAGCCCACATCCTGAAACCCTACCCCAGTCATGAATCCCCTCAGCACCTCAGATCCCTGCCCTAGCCTTGAGCACTGCTGCATCCAAATGCCTTCCCAGAGTCTGCACCTAGAATCCCCTCCAGGATCCCAACTGCCTGCCCCAAGCTCAGCTCAGAGCCCCTCTCACACTCCAAAGCCCTTAATCCAAGACCACAGCCTGCACCCCATCCCTCTGCCCCAGCCAAGTGAAAGTGAGGGAGGGTGGGGGAAAGAGGGATTATGGAGTGAGCAGGGGTGGGACCTCGGAGAAGGGCACAAAGGAGGCAGGGCAAGGGTATTTGGTTTGAGGTAGGTCTTGAATTGCACTTAAATTCAAAAAGTGATCTTGTGCTTAAAAAGGTTGGAGACCACTGATTTAAAGGATAGGTTACAAATGATAGTTAATAGTTTGCTTCTTTAGCATCTTGATCATCCAGTGGCCTCACTGGTTGGTTAGCAGGCTTCCTGCTTCTAATGTACTTAAAAAGTTTTGCTATTCCTTTTTGAGTTTGGGGCTAGCTTTTCTTCAAATTCTTTTTTTTTTTGGCCTTCTGTAATTAAAAGTGGAATTATTAATATTTGATTCAGTTTTATTTTGCAATCCAAGCCGTATTCCATTGCATTGTAAAAGAAAAGCTATCTGCAATCCCCATTGTAAAGGAGAGAGCTGTATGCCACTGAGCCCTCCTCTAGGTTGACTCTGAAACAAACAAAAAGTAATCCCTTTTCATCTGTTGCAAGTATTGACATCTACTTAGGAGGTTTCTTGCATTGTAACATAACCACTGTCAGTTTTCAGATACTATGGTGCTAAGCGCAATACAAGAACCTTTCCAAAGTATAACAGAACTCATTGGCTGTCATTGGGGTACAATCATAATATGTCCCCATACTGCAAGTGGAAGAGAAGTGTAGGAATCATGGTACCACGAGTATTAGAACCAGGTGAGAAACTTCTGCATCTAAATGGCCACATCTGCTCATGGTGAAAATCAGATTTATTGATAAAATGCTATTTTTTATTTCTAGTAGGAGCATCGGGGAGCAGTAAATGGCTGGTTTGTGAACATTTGAATTATTTTTCTCATTGTGCTTCTCTAGGTCCCAAGTAACACATAGACCACTGCAATAGTATCAATATGGGTAGCCATTGTCAGATTATGAGGTTTTCAAAATTCTTCAGAAGGTTTGGACATCCAATTAGGTTCAAAACCCTATGGAATCTTTGAAAATTTTAGCCACTGCATTATTTGAATGCAAAAAAATGACACCAGAACTCTAGACACAACAGAGAAAAAGAGTATATCTGTCTCTAGAAAAAATACTGGTAAAACAAATGAATCTTTATTAACTAGAAGACCTAATTTTCAATTAGTAGTTGCCAGCTGCCAAATTCTTTGGGTCTATTAATCCAAAAATCCTGTAATTCAGTAGAACAACAACATAATGACAATTCATTAACCTTAAATTCAGCTGACTTTTTATAAGGTATATAATATAATTAATAATTATCAGCTTATTAAATTATAGTTGAAAAATACTGCAGATAATAAATCAGTGATTGTTTCTAGCTATCCATTTCCTCTGAAATATCCATCAGAATGACAAAGATTATGGAGAACAGCCCTCATGTATTTTGTGCAAAATATATCTATTATATATTTGAGAGATTCTGTGTGTCTGTCTATCCGTCTATCAGTCTGTGAGTCTCATTTGTTCAAGAACCCCTGCTAAACTGTAAGAGGTAGGACCACCAAGTTTGGTATGCAACTTTCACTTATCATCACTTAAAGCAAAGTCAGATTTCTGTGGTGTTAGTACAACGGGATATGCGTAGAATGCAATTGTTTCTCATGAAACGGAAAGGGAAGACTGTGATAGCAGAATGGCCACGGGGGGCAGCAAGTAAGTGTGCCCTCACCACCCCAACAGCCCCAGACTGTCCTCAGGGAGCGATGTCACTGGCAGGCCTAGCAGTGCAGCCCCTGCCACTCTAGGTTGTCCTCAGGGAGCAGCTGCCTGCCTTCCCCACCCCTTGTCCTGTAGCTCCCACACGTCCAAACCCCCTTCCCTGATGCCTGCACCTCCATTCTCTGCTCCCTGCCCTGAAGGATCCAAGCAATGCCAAGTAAATCTTGTATTTATCATAAAACAAACTAAAAAAATTACACAAATAATGTCTGAAGACTTCCTAAATCACTGTTTGCTAAATCACTTTAGAAGCTGAGAATTATAAAAACTGTTGGGAATCTGAGTGTAAAAATACTGCAGCAATTAAACAATTACAAAAGTAAAATGATTATGTAGAAATTGCAAACATGAGTCTAGGAGGAGATAATCATGTGTTAGGTTGCAAATGTGGTTATAATATACCTTAGATCCTTAGTAGAGTAGCCATAAATCTTTTCACACAAGCAAGCTAAAGAGGATTACGAAATTAATCTGTTATACTGATCCCAGTGTGAAATAATTATATTAAAACTGAATCCTTTTAGATTACTAATACAGGCTATTTTTCTTAAATGTGTGCATAGCCACATTCACATATATGTGTGTTTTGTTGAACTGAGAAGAGATTCAACCTTTATAAAAAATATAAATTGGCAATTTACTTTTTTTGAGCACAGGTTGAATTTTCTGAGAATGTCCAGGTTTGAGTTCTTAATTGTAAAGTGGAGGTGTGAACAAACAAACAAACAAACAAACAAACAAAAAAAGATTCAGCAAATAAATGTGTCTCCTAACCTCAGTTCAAGTAGAACCAGAATTATTTGCAAATATGTGTCAAGTTTATGGAACAGTTTTGACTGAATAGACAAAAATTGAAACATATCAGCAAGATTGACACAAAACATGAACATTTTTGTTTCAGTTTTGAAGAGACAACATGGATGATGTAATCACTTTTGTTGGACCACCTTCTATTGGTGAAACTTAAAAGATAAATAGTCTTGCAACACTTTAGAGACTAACAGAAATGTAGATGGTATCATGACCTTTCGTGGGCACAACCCACTTCTTCAGATAAATGGAGTTGAGGGGTCCGTTTCCAAATAAATAGCAGAGAAAGATAGGGTATGGGGGGGGGGAGGAGGGGAGGAGGGAGTAGAAGGAAAAAAGAAGGGAAAAATGTGCTCAGACAGGATGTAGCAGATGGTTCTCCTCTTTGACATCTTCCTTTTCCTTGTCAACTCTATCCTGTGGAGTTTTAGTCCCTTCTTTTTTGACTCAGCCCTCTGACTGAGTCATGCATTCCACTCCAACCATTTCAGCGAATCCAAAAGAAAGGTCCCATAACAGAGAAGTCTGTTGATGCCCTTAAGGTCTTCAGGGCTATCTAAGCTCTATGACTTGGGTGTGGGCCCTTGTATATTCAGCGTCTTCTCCAGTGTGATTCCTCACCAGGGTTGGACTCCTACTGTTTTCCCACCTTTAAAGATTGGCAGGAAAAGCTAGCTGGGCCCTCTTTGTCTATCAGTATTTTATCCAAGGCCCAATGTTAGGCAGTGTTGTTCTGCATCTTGAGATACTAAATAGCTTCCTTCCTGGATCACTTCCTACCAGCATTCCCCCTTTCTTTCCACAGAGTAAATTAAAGAAACAAACTAAGAATACATTTTCTGATTTTCATGAATAGTCATCTTTGCAGGTTTGCTTACGTCTTGGACAATTAGAGCTCCTGAGATGGTACTTCTCAGAGCTCAGATGCCTGAAGCAGAAGTCTGTTCTTTCTGTGTTCTGTATGTCTTTTTCACTGAGCATTTTGTTACCAGTGATATGTATTTTAAGTCTATTAAAAACAATAAAAAACTTCTAGAGGAATGAAGCCTACACATATCTGTGAAGGACAAACTAAATGTAAGGACTTCTTGGGGTTCCACTTCTCTATGTAAGTATTTCCCCTAAGGGTATGTCTAGATTACATGCCTCTGCTGACAGAGGCATGTAAAATAGGCTACCCGACATAGTTAATGAAGCAGGGATTTAAATATCTCCGGCTTCATTAAAATAAAAATGGCCGCCACGCTGTGCCAGCTCAGCTGATCATCGGCACAGCGTGCGAGTCAAGACGCGGATCAGTCAACAAGGGAAGCCTTTGTCGACCACTCCAGTAAACCTTGTTTCACGAGGCATAAGGGAGTGGTCGACAAAGGCTTCCCTTGTCAACCGATCCGCGTCTTGACTCGTGCGCTGTGCTGATGATCAGCTGAGCTGGCACAGTGCGGTGGCCATTTTTATTTTAATGAAATCCCCGCTTCATTGACTATACCAGGTAGCCTATTTTACATGCCTCTGTCGGCAGAGGCATATAATCTAGACGTACCCTTCGTCTCCTCTTTTCTAAGATGAAAAGTCTAAGTCTTTTTAACCTCTCTTCTTATGGGACCCATTCCAAAACCCTAATAATTTTTGTTGCCATTTTCTGAATTTTTCCAATGCCAATATACCTTTTCTGAGATGAGGTGACCACATCTGTACACAGTATTCAAGATGTGGGTATACCATGGTTTTATATAGAGGCAATAAGGTATTTTCTGTATGATTCTCTATCCCTTTTTGAATGACTCCTAACATTCTATTTGCTTTTTTGACTGCTGCTGCACACTGAGTGGATGTTTTCAGAGACCTATCCACAATGACCCCAAGATCTCTCTCTTAGTAGTAGTTGTAGTTAAATTAGTCCCCATCATATTGTATATATAATTGGGATTATTTTTTCCAATGTGCATTACTTTACATTTATCCACATTAAATCTCGTTTTCCTTTTTGTTGCCCAATCACTTAGTTTGGTGAGATTGTTTTGAAGCTCTTCATAGTCTGCTTTGTTCTTAACTATCTTAAGCAGTTTAGAATCATCTGCAAATTTTGCCACCTCACTTTTTACCCCTTTTTCTAGATCTTTTATAAATAAGTTGAATAAGATGTTTCCCACCTTTTGGGGGAACCCACTAGTTACCTCTCTCCACTCTGAAAACTTACCATTTATTCCCACCCTTTGTTTCCTGTCTTTTAACCAGTTACCAATCCACGAAAGGACCTTCCCTGTTATACCATGACAACTTACTTTACTTAAGAGTCTTTGGTGAGGGACCTTGTCAAAGGCTTTCTGGAAATCTAAGTATACTATATCCATTGGATCCCCTTTGTCTAAACATTTGTTGACCCTCTGAAAGAACTCTAGAAGATTAGTAAGGCATGATTTCCCTTTACAGGTTGACTTTCCCCCAAACAAATTATATTCATCCATGTGTCTGACAATTTTATTGTTTACTATAGTTTCAACTAACTTGCCCGGTACTGACGTTAGATTTATCAGTCTGTAATTGACAGGATCACCTCTAGAGCTCTTTTTAAATATTGGCGTGATGTTAGCTATCTTCCAGTCATTAGATATGGAAGCTGATTTAAAGGATAGGTTACAAACCACAGTTAATATTTCTGCAATTCCCCATTTGAGTTCTTTCAGAACTCTTGGGTGAATGCCATCTGGTCCCGGTGACTTCTTACTGTTAAGTTTAGCAATGTGTTCCAAAACCTCCCCTAATGACACCTCAGTCTGAGACATTTCCTCAGTTTTGTCACCTAAAAAGAATGGCTCAGGTTTTGGAAACTCCCCAGTATCCTCAGCCGTGAAGACTGAAGCAAAGAATTTGTAGCTCCCCACTCAAGCCCCTTGGTCTGGGACACCTTCTGATCCATGAATCAGCCAGAGATGCTTCTGGTGCAGTCACCCATGCTTTTATTGTTAGTTACCACCACCTTCTATGTACAAAGCTTACAGTCAATTCAGCCAGCTCTTCCGTCTGCCTGGGAGGATACTCAGCCACACCCTGGCTTCTTGCTCCTCTTTGCCCCCTTCTGGCTTCCTTTCTCTGCCTTATATAGCCCTCTCCCAGTGAGGCCTACAGCTTCTAATAGCCCTTCAGGCCTGGGCTTCAGCTGTTTCCCCTCAGCCTCTTTAGCCAGGCTACAGTGGCAGAGCTCTGGCTTAGCCAGCAGTCTGTCACAGAATTCATTTAGCTTCTCCGCTATAACTTTATCATCTTTGAGTGCTCCTTTAGCATCTCAATTGTCCAAGGGTCCCACTGGTTGTTTAGCCAGCTTCCTGCTTCTGATGTACTTAAAAAACATTTTACTATTACTTTTTGAGTTTTTGGCTATCTGTTCTTCAAACTCCTTTTTGGCTTTTCTTATTATATGTTTACACTTATTTTGACAAAGTTTATGGTCCTTTCTATTTTCCTCACTAGGATTTGACTTCCACTTTTAAAAGATATCTCTTTATCTGTCATTGCTTCTTTTACCTGGTTGTTAAGTGACAGTGGCACTTTTCTGGTTCCCTTACTGTGTTTTTTTAATTTGGGGTATACATTTAAGTTGGGCCTCTATTATGGTATCTTTGAAAAGTTTCCATGCAGCTTGCAGAGATTTTCCTTTTGTCACTGTACCTTTTAATTTCTGTTTAACTAATTTCTTCATTTTTGTTTAGTTCCCCCTTCTGAAATTAAATGCCACAGTACTGGGCTGCTGAGGTGTTTTTCCCACCACAGGGATGTTAAATTTTATTTCATTATGGTCACTATTTCCAAGCGTTCCAGTTATATTTACTTCTTGAACCAGATCCTGCTCTCCACTTATGACTAAATCAAGAATAGCCTCTCCCCTTGCGGGTTCCAGAACCAGCTGCTCCAAGAAGCAGTCATTTAACGTATCAAGAAATTTTATCTCTGCATCCCGTCCTGAGGTGACATGTACCCAGTCATTATGGGGATAGTTGAAATACCCCCATTATTATTGAGTATTTTAATTTGACAGCCTCTCTAATCTCCCTTAGCATTTCATAGTCACTATCACTGTCCTGATCAAGTGGTCGATAATATATCCCTATTGCTGTATTGTTATTATTGAAGCATGGAATTACTATCCATAGAGATAGTAATTCTATAGAACATTTTGTCTCCTTTAAGATTTTTACTTCATTTGATTCTACATTTTCTTTCATGTATAGTGCCACTCCCCCACCAGCACAACCTGTTCTGTCCTTCCGATATATTTTGTACCCTGGTATGACTGTGTTCTACTAATTGTTCTCATTCTACCAAGTTTCCATGATTCCTATTATATCAATATCCTCCTTTAAAACTAGGCACTCTGGTTCACCCATTTTACTATTTAGACTTCTAGCACTTGTGTATAAGCACTTTAATAATTTGTCACTATTTATCTGTCTGCTATTTCCTGATATGTTAAAGAAACATTTACCATATGACAGATTTAGAGTTATGAATATGAGAGAATTTACCGTTAATACAAATAGAAAACATACAGTTGATTAGGGTATGTCTACACTACCACCCGAGTTCGAACTAGGGTGGTTCATGTAGGCATTCGAAGTTGCAAATGAAGCCCGGGATTTAAATATCCCGGGCTTCATTTGCATCTTGCCGGGCGGGCGCCATTTTTAAATCCCCTTAGGTCGAACTCCGTGCCGGCGGCTACACGCGGCAAGGAGTAGGTAGTTCGAATTAGGATCTCTAATTCGAACTACCGGTACACCTCGTTCCACCGCCGGCACGGAGTTCGACCTAAGGGGATTTAAAAATGGCGCCCGCCCGGCAAGATGCAAATGAAGCCCGGGATATTTAAATCCCGGGCTTCATTTGCAACTTCGAATGCCTACATTAACCACCCTAGTTCGAACTAGGGTGGTAGTGTAGACATACCCTTAGACAGGCAAATACTTGTTCAATATGAATTGAACACAAAGGAAAAGTATACTATAATTTATGAAGCATTGGATGAGTTTTCACTGTTAGTTAATAATAACAGAGGCCTATATTAGTGACCTGCTTCTGAAAAAAACCCTCTGAGAGATCATTACCCAATAAGCAATACACTGTTATACATAAATTTATTAATTCAAGAAATACAAGTGGTGAGAATTGCTCCCTCCCTTCCCGTCCAAGGGTGAGTCTACACTGCACCGTTATTTTGAGATAGCAAGCGTTATTTCAAAATAACATTGAGAGCATTCACACACCCATTCCATTATTTTAAAATTATTTCAGAATAGCGGACGGCTTATTCTGAAATCGGTAAACCTCATTCTGCAAGGAATAATTCCTATTCTGAAATAGCTATTTCAAAATAAGGCATGTGTAGACGCTCCACTGCTGCTCTTTTGAAATGTCCCCTCACCTGGGACATTCTAAGTTATTCCTACCCCAGAGCTGCCTGGAGCTCTAAATCGAAATAGCACATCTACATTAGGGAAGCCTCCCTTAGACTAATTTTGAGGCTTCCCTGCAGTTTAGACGTACTATTTCAAAATAAGCTATTTCAGAATAACGATTCCAGAATAGCTTATTTTGAAATAAGCATGCAGTGAAGATGTACCCTGAGGATACGTCTAGACTGCATCCCTCTGTCGACAGAGGGATGCAAATCAAACACGTCGAAATTGCTAATGAAGCCGGGATTGAAATATCCTGCTCCTCATTAGCATAAACATGGCTGCCGCTTTTTTTTGAAATGGAGTTTTTTTTAAAAAAAGGCAGTCTAGACATGGATCTCTCAAAAATAAAGCCTTTTTCGACAGATCCTGTATTCCTCAAAAAATTAGGTTTACAGGATTTGTCAAAAAGGGCTTTAGTTTCAACAGATCTGTGTCTAGACTGACTTTTTTTTCGAAAAAACTCCGTTAAAAAAAGCAGCAGCCATTTTTATGCTAATGAGGCACAGGATATTTAAATCCCGGCTTCATTAGCAATTTTGACATGCCTAATCTACATCTCTCTGTCGACAGAGAGGTGTAGTCTAGACACACCCTAAGATGCCACCTAATACACTGGGGCCTGTATGCCTGTTCCACCAGCTAGGGCTTATTTATTACGTCTCTGTTGTGGCAGACCCTCAAGCTTTCTCTGGCCCACACAAAAGTAAGACCACACCCAGCTCAGGCACAGACTGAAATGAGCTCTATGTGGGAGGATTCAGCTTGAACATTTACCTACCACTCATGTGCTCCTTTGGGGTGTAAATCCAAAATAATATTGTCTTGTGCTGGAGAGAGTTGGACAGGGTAAGCTGATGAAAATCATCTTCTCCCTCAGTATGGAAGGAGATATGTACAGCTTTTTGTCTTCCTCCCCCACCTTCCACATATGAATTGTACAAACTGGGGTAAGTGATAAACAAGAAATAAGTGTATTAACTACAAATGGTAAATCTTAAGTGATTATAAGGGATACAAAACAAATCAAAGCAGCAGGTATAACAAAACATGTAAATTACTCTTAATACACTTAAGAAACAGGTTACAAAATGTATTTTCTCACCAAAATGTTATTTTAGGCAAGTTGCAGATTATCGGTAGCTCAGAATTCCAGTTAATTCTCTTTACAGGCTCCCCCTTTTTAGCCTGGACTTAGCCCTTGTCTTTCCCCAGCTGAGTTCCTTTGTTTCTTTCCATATTTTTAGCAGTCTCCTTTCTTGGGCAGGTATGCAGTCAAAAGGAGCCCTGATCGACTCATTTCCCAGCCTTAAGCAGGATTTATAAAAGGCAGGAACCTTTATTTTCAGCAGAAAAATACCAGCAGTTTCCAAGGTGGTACTCAGTACTAGGTGACATCACATGACTTAGCTGAGTCAAGGCAGCATTCCAGGAAGCTTCTCAGGAAGGTGGAAGTTTCGTATCTTTAACATTCTTTACTCTTTAAATGGCCCATCCAAGCTGATTGCCTATGATCTGGCAGGCTTTCCTGAGTACACGCACACTTGCAATTGATACATAGTCAATTTTCCTCAATTCAGATAGAGAAATTAGAATACATAAAATTGGATAAACACATTCAGTAAATCAGAACTTTTCCCATGATACCTCATATGATTCCTGAACCTGTAAGGAGTTCAAGGACCAGGACTTGATGACCTCTTGAGGTCCCTTCCAGTTCTATGATTATATGACCTATCTTCCATAAAACTGTTATGACATATTAATATTGTAATGATATTTCTATGAAGAATTAGAGGTCTAACATCACAAAAAGTACCATGTATCACACGCCTGGAAGTAAACCATTTATGTCAAAAATATTTTAAAATAATGTTGAAAACTAGCTCATTTTTCCTAATTATCTGAAAATAGTCATCTTTTGTTGCTCCCCAAATCTAATCCCAAACCCAGGATTTGTTTTACATCAAGACCAGAAAGCAAACCAAATAGTGTAGGAGGTAGAATTAGGTAGTGGTGCAATTTAAAGTGAAATGAAGCAATATAATTATTAGGTCAAGCAACTAGTCATTTGAAAGACATTAATTCTATCATTCTATTTTACAAATTGGAATATGTACTGCTAGTAGGGCTATAGCAATCAGCTTACCAGAGATTCAAACTTTCTCCAACAAGCTTTTATCGGCTTACCTTAAAAAGCAAATTTAATTACCCCTTCATTCAGTTGTTAAGCTTCAGTCAGATTTGAGAGCCATGGGAAGAATATATTTTGGTGCACCATCTCTATTATGCTTCTTTTAATGCAAAGGAAAGTAAAGCTGCATAAAAGACATGTTTCATGCTTAGAAAAATATTCTGGAAAGAGAAATCCCAGAAAATGATAAGGACATATACCAGCGTTTCTGGTAAAGCCTGACAAATAGGTTTAGCTCAAACCTGACAACCTAGTCAGTTGCCTCACATGAGCCTTAAAGGGAATATCCCAAAAAGGTTGCCAGTACTAAAAGAAAGAAGCTCAAGTTAAAATAGAGAAAACGAGACGATGAGTGAACAACCGAGACCATTCAGATTCCCAGAACATCTGGGGCAAATTATCTAAAACTTCTACAATGCAGAAGGGATCAATCATAATGTTAATGAAAAGGGGATTGACCCAATTGAAGAAAAATATACTCCTTTTGAGTATGGGGGGGGGGAAACAAATCAACTGGTCAATATTTTTTCAGTTGTGTTTCATAAGAATCTACCAAAACATGTTGATTGAGGGTGGATGAAATTTAACCTTGGCAAACACAAGCTAATGAACTGTAGATGGAATCATTTGAATTATTTGTACACATTTCTGTGTTTTAAACTAAATGTAGCTATTCATTCAAAAAGATCTTGGTTTCACTGGGGACATCAAACAGGAAACTTCTTCTTCATGTGTAGGGGTCACCACAAAAGGAAACAAAGTTATGGTGTATGAACACTAGATTGAAACCAGTATAGTGGCACTATCAAAATTAAGGGAATGCCTCCACTGGAATTGAATTGAATTCTGTCTTGTTTATAACAACTTATAGTAGAAATAGAGACTAATTAAATATCTATATGCATAAGTAAAACACCCACTGTTAAAAAGAGATGTTTTTAAATTTAATGCCAAGGATACAAACCTTTGTGTTTGGCAGCAGAAATAAGCCACTCAGTCATAGGTCTGTGGGCTTGATATCAGTTGGCAATTGCTATCTTTTTTAAGGGTTGTTTTCAGGGACCTACTGCTCAGTTATTGTAAGAGGGCATTGTAGGGATGCCTGTTCAGGAATACCCAGATAGACCTAAACTGACACATTTTTGTTTCTATTTTTCTCATTCCAAGATTGTGCTTCCTGCCCTGACTGTCAATTGGTAACCCCCACATGAAAATGAGCAGCCCCTTTGATTCCCCGTCCTCCAATAGAAGTCCCACTGCTGTGGCTAGGAACAGACCTCATAAGACTTATTGAGAAGAGTATTCATACATACTGGTTGTAACTGACTACATTACCCATTCTCGCAAAACAGTTCCCTCATGAACCACAGTGTATGCAGTTCTACAGTCCTTGTCCCAAAATCTGATGGCGTAGTCTTGTTTTGTGTAGATTTTCACTGGGAATATATCCTCAGTGATAGCAAAGGAGTTTTAAAAATATTTGCAAAGACAGGTCTGTCTAAAGAGATCCTGATGGATGAGGGTACCCATTTATTTTTCAAACTGATGAAAGAAATATGCTGTCTCTATGAATTAAGAAGTTATCTATGTCTGTGCATCACTCCCAGACAGGTTAGTTGAACACTTCAACTAGACCTTAAGATTCAGTGCAGTTTACTCTGCCAAAACTGATGACATTATGAGCACATACAATTGTACAAGAAATAGAGTATAGCTTTATCCCTACTCTTTTGTAGGACTTAGAGATACCAACTACTCAGAAGAAACACAGCATACTTAACTGTGGACTTGTGACGTTATATTGATTTCTGTCCACCTTTAATTTTACAAAACGTTTGGTGTATGAGTGCAGTGATGTTCAATGCTTTGCTAATGTTACAGTTGCCAAGAAGTCATGATATGAAATTAAGATAGCAGAAGTGGAGACTGCTACTCCACTTATAAGTCTGAGAATAAAGCAACCTTGTGCCCTCTCTTTCATGTCTGTAGTGTACAAAAATATGGCAAGCTGAAAACTGAGATTAGTGTCACTGCAACTTTGCAGTTTGTCTAAATAAGCGTGGTTTCAAAAAAAGAAAGAGGAGATTTGGTAAAGCTTCTTGAGAATCATAAAATAGCACAGCGTTTTGTGTAATTGTGCTGCAAAATCATATCACAAAAATAATCTTTTGAAGGACGGCAAACAACAAGCCTTTGATTTCAGAACAGAATAAACATCAAATTGCCCAGTAGTAAATATTCATGAACTATATTCAATCTTTTGTGTTTTACTGGCAGCTGCAGCAAATGCGCAATGTTCATTGTCTGTACCCATATTATTTTGCCAGTTCAGTGGTTAAAAAGTGAGTTGTGGTATTCTAAAATTCAACACATTTAAAATGTGCATTTGTTTTCTAACTCTGAGTTATGTTATCAACCCTTTGATCAAACTGTATCTTCAGCATGTTTTTATATAGATCCATTAATTGCATAAGCTCTTTTGGTTGCCAAATTTGACTGTGTTGTTCAGGGATTTCACATTGTGCATCCCACTGGAGTCAAAGGCAGTTTTGCTTCTAAATCCATTCAGTGCTTTGAACATTTGCCTAACGAACAGCCAAATTGTGATCTGTTATAATGAGCAATTCCAGAGTGCCTCAAGTAAGTTCAGTGTATTTACGTAGGCAGAAAGTGAGATCAGAATTGGGCATTTTAATTCTTTCTCAAGTGTTTGAAGGGTGTGTCTACACTGCACCATTATTTCAAGATAACTAGTGTTATTTCAAAATAATCATGTGAGCGTCTACACAGACATTCTGTTATTTCGAAATAATGTCAAAATAGCGGAAGGCTTATTCCGAAACCTGTAAGCTTCATTCTATGAAGAAGAGCACCTACTCTGAAATAGCTATTTCAGAATAAGGCATGTGTGTAGATGCTCCACCACTGCTATTTCGAAATAGACCCTCACCAGGGCCATTCTAAGTTATTTCTCCCCAGCGCCTCCTGGGGCTTTAAATCGAGATAGTATGTCTTGATTAGGAAAGCCTGCCTCGGACTAATTTTGAGGCTTCCCTACAGTGTAGATGTGCTATTTTGAGATAAAACTTTCGGAATAACGATTCCAGAATAGCTTATTTCAAAATAAGCGTACAGTGTAGACGTACCCTTCATGAGTTTTCCCACTATGTTATTCTAGTTGCAAAGAATTAATTTGTTTCTATAAGTCCCTTTGAAGTGCCTTTTTATCTAAACATTAACTAAAAGGAGGACTAGTGGTTGCCATAGCACCTTTCTACTTGCCTGAATTCTGTTATTCAACTTCTGCCTCATGCACTGAAGTTCTTTCACTTAAGTTTCAGTTCCTGGTAGTCTCCTAACAGCTCTCTAAAGCATACTTTTTTTATTCACAATAAAACTTTGTTTTTTCAAGCATGATTCCCTTTCCAAGGTTCAGACTTAAACAGAAGCTGGAAATGCTGAATGACCTATCACAAACCTCCCCCCCACACACACACACACTATTTTGTGAATAGACATCAAGTTGCTTCCCCCTCTCCCATTAGCACACAAGGAATCAAACTGTAATCATGAGACATCAGCAGCTGTGAAATGTAGTGTGATGATGAGGATGCTGAAGATACTCCTTGAGCATCAACAGCAGAAGCCTCTTAGAGGAGACATAGTTGGGGGCAGCCATATTGACACACTGTTGCCTGCCTTAGCAGTTTCTGATGACTCCTTTGAGTTTCTTTGAGTCTTAAAATTAAATGATAATGTAATACCACCTGTAAGGAGAGAAAAAAACATTGTAACAAACTTATAATTAAAAAAAAACCAGAGTTCCAGAGTAGAGAAAAGAAAAGTTAATATATATTATTTTCTATTAATTTTAATTATGTATTTATAGAGACAAATAGGTATTTCAGATATTAGCCAGTATTGAACTCCTCACCTATGTATTATTAGAATTCCTGCTCTAGCAACAAAGGGGAGAACAGAGACAATGAAGAGCTTGGTTTAGAAATCCAATAAAATGATTGACATCATTACAAAAATAGATTGGAGACTTTTTTTAAAGTAGTTTTTAAGAAATAGGATGCCCCAAAAAACCACTGCATTTCCAGTAGGGAGAGGACAAGAACATATATTATGTTCAGAAACTGTTATTAAGACTTTTGCCAAGACTGTCTGACTTAGAAAATTTCTAGTCCTGGCACAGTGCTGCAGCACTACTAAATTGATCTAGCAGTGTGTACAAACTAATCTGCTGGCATGAAGCATACTTTTCTTTCTTTGGAAAGGCATATTATATGCCATGCCCTATATTGTATAAAGTGATGACCTGCTATATTTTACTGCTCTAGGCAGGTTCACTGATGGGGGAGGGAGCAAAAGGGTCAATTGCCCCAGGTCCTGGTGATTCTAAAGGGTCCATGGATTCCAGCTGCTGCAGCTACTACTGTGGCAGTGGCCAGAACCTTGGGCCTTTTAGAATCACTGCAGGAGCATTGCATGTGCTGCAAGCTCCAAGGGCTGGCTGCCCCATCTTTGCCAGCTTCTGCCTGAGTCTCCACTCCTTCCAGGGGTGCGGGGCCGCCCCTCCCCGTTGCCCAGCCTCCCTGCTCCAATACTATAGAAGGGATCTGATGAAGTGGGTTTTACTCACAAAAGCTCATGATGCTATATATTTGGTAGTCTCTGAAGTGCCACAGGACTATGTGTTGAAGTTACAGACTACAGGTTGGACCTCCCTAGTTCAAAACCCTCGGGATCTGAGCAGTCCGAAACCAGGAAGTTTGCCAGACCAGGGGATATCAATGCTCCCATGCTGGCTGCCCTCCTCCCAGGCTCTCAAGCCTGGGGTTTCTGCTTGCTACCACCAGAGTTCCCCAGGTTCCAGCCAGGACTGCCTGGCTTCTGCCAGCCTCACTGCTGTCGGGGTTCCCCAGGGTTATGGGGCCACCCGGCTGCTGCCATCCCTGCTCAAATGTCACCAGCCCTACTGCCGCTGGGGATTCCCTGGGGATCCCTAGCCAAGACTCCCCTGCTGCCACCTGGGCCTACTGCCACCAGGGTTCTCTGGCCAGGGTCACCCGTCCACCCCTGTCCCGCCGCTACTGGGTATACTCCAGGTCCTCCAGATGGGGCACCCCACTTGCTGGGGCCAGTTGACACCAGGGGTTCCCCAGCTCCACCTGGCCCAAATAACATCGAGGAGTTCCCTGGCCCAGGCCACCCTGCTGGCTGCTACGGGAGTTTCCTGGGGTTCCAGTTCTTTCAGCCGCCAGTGGCCCCACTACTGGAGCCAGTCCTGCTCCCACCGGGGGGTTCTCCAGCCTGGGGCCACCTGGCTACTGCCTGGCCCCACTGCTGCAGGGAGTTCCCCATCAGAAGCCGGGGCTCCTCATTTGCCACCTGGACCAGATGACGCCAGGGGTTCCCAGGCCAGGGTGGGGGTTCCCCGTTTGCTGCCTGGCCCTGCTGAAGCCAGGGGCTCCCCAACCACTGCTGGCCCAGCCACAGCTCCCCAGCCCTGCATTATCCTGCTGGCTCCCACTCCACCTCTGGGGCTTTTGGTCCAGTAACATCCATGGCCCTGCTGGACCATGGATCTTGCCAGACCAGAGAATGCCAGATTTGAGAGATTCAAAGTTTAATATGGCTACCCCTCTGAGGTAGCACTATTTCTTAAGGTTGCCTGACACTTCCCACTGTAAGACCTTGCTTACAGTTGCTGGTAACTTTGCTGATGAAGTTTCCAATGCCAGGTGTCTGTTTATGAGAACAAGGCTAAAGAAACAAGAAGGTTATGTCTACACTAGCCCCCTAGTTCGAACTAGGGAGGCTAATGTAGGCATTCGAAGTTGCAAATGAAGCCCGGGATTTAAATATCCCGGGCTTTATTTGCATCTTCCCGTCCGGGCGCCATTTTTAAATCCCCCTAGTCCGAACTAACAGCCCGCGGCTACACGCGGCAGTCAAACGTTAACTCGAACTAAGTTGAATGGAATGAGGTGTAACAGTTAACTCGCACTAAGGACTTAGTTCGAGTTAACGTATGACTGCCGCGTGTAGCCGCGGGCAGTTAGTTCGGACTAGGGGGATTTAAAAATGGCGCCCGGACGGGAAGATGCAAATAAAGCCCGGGATATTTAAATCCCGGGCTTCATTTGCAACTTCGAATGCCTACATTAGCCTCCCTAGTTCGAAGTAGGGGGCTAGTATAGACGTACCCAAAATGTTTTCTCCGTGTTAAAAAAATTCGAGTGATCTTTTCTTTGAACGCTTCTTATGCTTTGAAACCGGAACTTGAAATTTCTCAGGGTGATGATCCAGTCATGCCTTTTGCCTTCCCTGGTGAATCAGACCAAATATGGCCAACTGGCGGGTCTTTGAAAAATTATGGTTCTCACATGCTCAGAGGGTTTTTTTATATAACTTCAGAGCTGATTTTTCCAAAAATTCTTTGTATTGAGCATGCTGCATGTTATGGCTGACCAATTTTCCCTGCAACTGCAGTGCTAGAGTACTGTGGGCCTTGCTAGATCTGGAACTCCATACACTTAGCAGGGAGCTTGTCTATTCCATGCTGTTAATGTATCCCTGCTGGGCCTCAGCAGAAAGGAGGGGGAAGCTGTCTGATTCAAAAGTACCAGGGACAAGAGCCAGGCCTTTTGAGGTGACAGGAGCACTGAGATTGGAACTGGCTGGGGAAGGAGACTAATACAGGAAGTGCGAATGAATGGGGAAATATGCGGACTGATTAAGTAAGGAGAATTGGAATGGGTGTTGAGACTGTAACTAACTATGCACAGAGACTAGGTCTCAGCGATGTGGAGGAAAATGAAGGATGGGACTAGAAACCTGTAGTTTTGGGGTAACTGAGCTGGGGATACAAAGGAAATTGGCTGGGCAAGAAGACTGGAGCATGGTACCAGTTTGGGGAGAGGGGACAATTAAAATGAATGAGAAGCTCGGGAAGGGAATTTGGAACTGGGAGTAGTGGGAATGGAGAATATTAGGGAGAACAACTGGAGGCCAAGGTCTGGGAATTCTGGACATGGAGATGAATAGTGTGTGGGGTTAGGACTGAGATGGGGAGTGGAAATTAGGGATGGGTAGGCAAGGAGAATCTGACTATAATGAGAAGCCAGGATTGGGGAAGACATATGGCTGAAATAAGGCCAGCAGATGGGCAAAAAGGGTCAGGCTTGCAGGGGGGTGGGAGAGAAGAATCAGTGTGCATTACAGCACATAATTGTGTAGAGCCTGGAATGGAACCCAGGATTCCTAAGCCTCACCATTTGAGAAGGGGGTCTCTACCTAATAAGCTATCTTGTTAGTCTTTAAAGTGCTACATATTTTTTTTCCTTTTGTTTTACCAAGATCAGACTAACACGGCTACTTCTCTATTACATTTCTCTGCTGTCATCCAATATCTGTGATAGCCTTTGGCAAAGTGTTCATCTCCCTCTAGTTATTCTGAAGAAGTGGGTTGTGCCCATGAAAGTTCATGATACCATCTACATGTTTTGTTCGTCTTTAAGGTGCCTATTATAGTCTTTAAGCAGACTATTTGTTGTTTTTTTAAGTTTTACCAGTTATACCATTAGCTCAAGTGGCAGAGGCCTGTGTGCGGTACCTAAAGGTTCTGGCCTTGCTGATGTGGCCACTGTGAGCATCTAGTCTGGCCTCCTGCTTAACACAGGTCATATAACTTCCTTGAATGAACAGGGAATAGCTGATTCATGGCATTCCAGCTCTGGGAGGGAGGGGGAAGAGTGGGAACGGAGTGGGAATCAGTGGATTTGCAGTGCTCCAAAAGTGTTGGGAAGAAGGGAGGATGTGGAGTAGGAAGTGCAAGACTCCAGAGACCCAGTGCATGAGAGATACACAGGGGAGGCAGTAGACAGGGGGTCTGCGGGCCACAAGTGGATCCCCGGTGGGTTACATGTGGCCTGCAGGCCACAGGTTGCCCACCACTGTTCTAGTTCATTGACAAAAATATTAAATAGTGTAGGGATACAAACAGATTCCTGCAGGATCCCACTAGAAACAAACTGGTTCAATGACAATTCCCAGTGTATTTTTGAGTCTATTCTTTACCTAGTTTTGAATCCAATTAATGTGTTACATGCAAATTTTGTATCATTCTAGGGTTTTTGTAATCAGAATGTTATGCAGTACCAAGCATAACAGAAGCTTAAGTATGTTATTCCGTCATTATTACTTTTTATCAGCCAAACATGTAATTTCATCAAAAATACATCCTGTCAAACTAACTTGATATTTACTTTCCATGAACCCAACCTGAATGGCAATAATTATATTACCCCCCTTAATTCTTTAATAATTATTCTATTATTTTGCCTGTAATCAATGTCAGACTGACAGCCCCATAATTACCTGGGTTGTCCTGTTTACACTTTTAAAATATTGGCAGATTAATTTTCTTTCAGTCTTCTCAAACTTCCCTATTGTTCCAGGAGTTCTTAAAGATCAATACCACTGATTCAGTGAGCTGTTTATAAAATGTCTAACTCTGGAAGCTGCTGTTTCCTCCTCAGTTACTATTGTTTCTTTATAATCATCTGAACAGAAATATTTTTGAACATTTCTGCTTTCTCTGTAGTATTATTGACAATTTTAATACTCTATCTAGTAATGGACCAATACCACAGTTAGGACTTTTTTGCTCCCATTACATTTTAAAATATACTTTCTTATTGTCCTTTAACTCTGCTGAACACAGATTTCTATAGTTTTCTGCAATTGCTAAGTTCTGATTTCTATTCATTACTATCAATTTCCCCTTTCTTAACTCTGTCATATATATTATTTTTATTTTTTTTTCAATTTGCTTTTTTCAAAGATCTACATTAAAAATATTAAGGTTGTAAAGAACTCAAAAGTTATGAAATGTTAAAATTAAGGTTTCAGTCTACTATTGAGTGCGCACTGCAACAGAGTCTTTTATTATTTTATAGTCATGGTTATTTTGTTCAGGTCTCTTTCAATCTCACCTGTGAAAATTGGGCAGAGTGGGGACACACCTACACACACCAAGCAAATGACACAATCACCAGACAACTGATAATTTTGGCAGCAATCTCTCTTTTCTGGTTTTCAACAGGTACTCCATCATGGACCTGAGAAACCTTCCAGAAACCTTTAGTCAAAACCACTCCTCTCATGGAAAAACTTTAGGGATTTACAAATTGGCATTCTGCCCCCACTCCAACTCCACCTCCAAATCATAGCCTTCTCTAAATAACACTTCCTGATCCTTTGGCTACTCCTGGAAACAGGATGAGGTGAGGATGAGGCCATGGCAGTGGTGAGCTGGCTATGTGGAGAGGGGAATTTGCACTACCCTGTCTGAAAGGGTGGCAAAGCTGGTGCTGAAATTTGCATTTTTTTTAAGACTTCAAGATGAGTTCTAGCTGAGTCAGCCTCTTCCCATGAAAGCATTGTGCAGAACATGCCATATCCTGTGTGGGTCATGACTTACAAGCCCTTCACCACATATTATGCAGCATATAAAATCTTACCTACAGCTTACTACAATAATACATTTTCCTCATCATGTTCAATGTTACCTATGCTGCTCCTGCTAAGTTTTTTCCACTGACATCAAGATCTCTCAATAGAGAAACATTTGAAATGTAATTATCACATTCTGGTGGAGGTTTTTCCAGGTTTATAGTATGCAGAGATCTACTGAAATTGAGTCTCAACTATTTATTTTTGCTTTAAAAGGCATGATTTTAGTAGAAAATGTTCTGCAAAGAATCATATAGTATACAGTGATTTTTTTCCCAAATGGGCAATATGTTGTATTTCAATTTTTGTTTACTGATTTCTGATTAGGAGCACAATAATAACAATCCCAAAAGAAGATTAAATTTGCACCCAAATATTTTTATCAAAATATAAAAATTCTATTAGCAGAGAGTCAGGGTATGCCTAAACTACACCCTCTTTTGAAAGAGGGATGTAAATTAGTTAGCTTGAAAGTGCAAATGAAGTGGGAATTTAAATATCCCGCACTTCATTTGCATAATCGCATCACAGTGTTCCTTTGAAAAAGGGAAATTCGAAAATGAAACTGCTGTCTATATGCAATTCTTTTAAAAAAAACCCTTTTTTGAAAGATCCTGTACTCCTTAAAAAATGAGGAGTATGGGATCTTTTGAAAAAGGGATTTTTTTTGAAAGAACCGCGTCTAGACAGCGTTTTCACTTTCAAAATACCCTTTTTCAAAAGAACGCTGTGACACGATTATGAAAATGAAGCACGGGATATTTAAATCCTTGCTTCATTTGTACTTTTGATCTGCCTAATATACATCCCTCTTTCAAAAGAGGGACGTACTTTAGACATAGCCTTAGAGACATATTCCATCCTGGACTTGCCCAAATCTTCTCATCTCTATAATTTGTTTCTGACAATGCAAAATGTGTGTTGAACTTTTTGCTCCCAGGAAAATTTTACTTTTATAATACTGAAATATAATTCACTTCGTCAGCCTTGTCCCATTGTTTAAATATCACTTTGGAGGACTAATTGTGGAGTAATTAGCATTCGTTGTTTCAGAGTACTTGTTCCATGTTTAGACCTCCACAGTAAAGTTTATTCAATAAAATTATTTTCAGAACTGAAACAGGAGCTAATTATGGTGGCTACTGCACTTACAAAATACTAAAATTGTGATTTAGGGATGGATTTTAACTATCAGTATGTTACATAACTTTTTTTGTTACTTTAATAACATAGACAATAAACTAGGATGAAAGGTTGCTCAGTAGGTTTATCTATGAAGAATTCTACTAAGCAAAGTCATAATTGTCCTGAAGTCTTAGCATGATATCATTAAGATGATTAAAAAAAGACTCCAAGTTGTTATGGGCCATTATGCCTACATTTTATCCATTATATGAAGTAGATGTGAAATTGGATATTTCTTATACTAATGTAATGTAGAGTGTTCACAGTGAGTTCTAAGTACTGGATAGTATCACATCAATTTTAAATTACAGTAGGTAAATATGTGACTTCTTCTGAAGAAAAATGTTCATATCTTGCAGCGTATTGGTGCATAACCTGCTGGCAGCACTGAACACATTTCTGTCATTTGTAACATCTATAATGCAAGTACATTAGTAAAGAACTTCATTTTAAGCACCTATGCAATGTAACTCTTGTGAACTCTTGAATCATAGAATTTCAGACTTTCAAAGGCAGGATCACACCAGAGCTTGTCTGAAACTTGAACAATATTATTTCAAACTCAGTAATTACTATTTTATATCCTTGATTTCTGAGAAGGCAACATGTTGTAAGAAAGGAAATTATCTGCATTGCCCTATTATTCACAGATTTTGAAAATAAGTATAGGTGAACAATTACTCCTGTCAATTTGTGAGCAAAGTTTATTTACACTCAAAAGATGATTACACAGGCTTCCCTTATTCTGATGTACAGGTTGAACCTCTCTGTTCTGGGACTGTTCGGTCTGGCAACATCTGTGATCCTGCAGGATCAGTAGGACCACGAATGTTGCTGGACCAAAGAGTTCCTGGACCAGAAAGCCCCAGCTGCAGATGTTTCCAGTACCTGGGAGTTAAGCCAGTTTTCCAGCCACCAACCCACAGGGTGAGTGGCCTGGGGAACAGGGTGGCCTGTCAGTGGCCTAGCAGTCAGAGCAGGGCCGGCAGCCAGGAGCAGAGCCCTGCCAGCTGGAGCAGAGCTGGCAGCTGAGGGCAGAGAGCCCTGCTGGCTGGGACTGGAGAACCGCTAGTCCAGAGTGGAGCCCAGCTGGGGGTCGGGAGCTCTATTGGCTGGAGCAGGGATGGCAACCTGGAGCAGAGTCCACAGTGGGCCATGGGCAATGCACTGGTTGTGGCAGATGGCCAGGAGGAGAGCCTGGAGGCCTGACCTCCCCTGGTCTGGCAAACTCCCTTGTTCAAACTACCACTCAAGTTGTAGTACAAATCAATTAGCAGAGTATTCTCAGAAGTTCAAATTCCTAAGTTTTGAGAGGACAGACCCAATTCTGCAGAAAGATGTGTGGGAACATACACTCCTCTCTGATTCTTAGAGCTTCCTTACTTTTCTTGTCTGCCAAACTACTTAATATCTTTGCCTTTCCTCATTCAGATTTCATCTTTAGATGCAATTTCTCCCAAAATCTTTTCAGATCTGCCAGAGTTATCAGAACTATGATAGGAAGAGGCCTGTTTGTTTATGAATTACTCGTCTACTGATACATTTTGTTTGCGTCATTGTTAATGCCTTACAAAACTTGAGAAGCAAGCCAGAGATACATGAATATGCAGTCAATCATAGTTTATTCTTCTCAGGATACACTTCTTAATTTTAAATTTCATTTGTAAAAGTCTCTAATCCAGGGGTGGGGAACCTCAGGCACAGGGGTCGGCGGCAGCCCCCCGCTTGCCTGGCTCCAGCACCCGAGGCTCAGAGCCCCCCCCCCCCAGCACTGGGGCACCTGCACTGGTGGTCCATTGGGCTGCAGCACACAAAATCTACTAGTCTGGGATCCCTTAGGCTCCGATGGGCAAGGGGAATGTGGGGAGTGTCTTTTTCCTCATTTGGGGGCCATGTCAGTGAGAGTTTTTGGGGTTTTTTTGTCTTTTGCTTCTCACTTGTGTGTGGTCCCTAACTGATTTTTCTGTGAATCAGCAGCTCCTGACCCAAAAAAGGTTCCCCACCCATGTTCTGATCCCTAGTTTTACAGACATACCTTCCTGACTAGATTTCAATGCTTAGGTGTTGTAACTCTCATAGAAATGCCTTAATTCTCAAAGATTTTAGAAACTTTGAAGCACTGTGTTATGCATAGAAAGATTCCAGTCCTTAGGAACACTTTGGGATTTTCCTCCTAAATTGTCTTCTGTAAAAAAAGATTGTGATGGATGCATCTACATGCACCCATAACTCGAAATAAAATATGCAATTTGAACTATGCAAATTGTGCATCTTATTTTGATCTTATTTCAAAATAGCTTATTTCATAATTTGGCATTGTTTACACAGTGCCAAATTATGAAATAAAGTGCTATTCTGACATGTCCTTTAATCCTTGTGCAATGAGGTTTACAGGGATGTAGGGATAGCAAGCCCATTATATTTCAAGATAACGGACTTGCTCTTAATACACGGAATAATTATTTTGGGATACTGGAGGTATCCCGAAATAGTTCTGCAGTGTAGACGTCGCCATGGGAAGCTGCTCCATTACAGCTATTTCCAGCTCTCAGTTAATCCATTAGGGAAGGATAATATTCTTTGTCCTTTTCAGTTGTTTGCAGACTTCCTGATAATTTCCTCAGCGCTCCATTCTTAGTTATTGGAGCACAGGTTTAATTCAAAGAGCTTGATAGCTTATCAAGTTTTGGGTTTTGTCCTGAGAAGAGGGTTCCTTACATCACTTCTATTCACGTACAGTTCTTTGTTAACCCAGTGAATTTGACACATTTCAGAGCTGCACCATCATCCCCCTATCAAAACTTTTTGGTTTGAATATTTTAATCGTGTACTGAATTTTATGTGTTTCCTTGGGCCTATTTGTTATTCTCTTTGTATTATCTGTTGTCTTTTCCTTCTCTATCCTTGACTCAGCTGAAGAGATGTTGAGAGCCAAATAGTTCTTTGTGGACAAATGGAAGTATCTTCCTTACTTGGAGATCTTAAAGCTCCTTGAGAAAGAATGTAACACTTCAAGTCTTCTGAGAATTTGAAATGAGATGCTGGTCAATCTGAACCATATATCTGGTTCAGAGATCCTCAAAGTGATCCATGTTGAACTTGAATCTGGGATTAGCAAATTCTGTGTTGATGCCTTTGTCTATCATATAAAGACCTTGAGGGTCCTGGCATCACTGCAGAGATGCCCCACAAAGTTGGAGTTTTCTTTTCTGATGACTTGTTGACACATTATGCACTGAAAGTAAGAAGAATTCAGGTTACGCAGGCTGGAGTGAGTGGTATCAGCACACATCCATAATACCAAACTTCAAGGATTAGGCAAAGATAACCCATCTTGAGAAATCAATGAAGAATATTCCTGCAGTGTAAGAAGCACTATGCTTTATCAGAGTTGTGGAGGTCAGATAAAGTGTCATAGAGATGTAGCTAGAGGCTAAAGCATCTATTTGCTGCATGCTTCTTCATGCTGAAAAGTTGATACAGCATTGAATAAATATAGAAATAATATTGCTGTTGGGGCAAAAGAGTCACATTGTCAATCATGGAGGTGTATCGAGAAGTAGAAATATTGGCATATTGCATGTTATAGTTTGAGCAGTTAGAGTAAAATGGACTTAACACATATTTGAATCTATTAAACACAAGATGTGTGTCTTTAGTATAACCATAAAGCACACCATGAATCCAAAACTTCAGTGTCATATTAGCTCCCTGTTGAGTCAACATAGGATAGCTTCAGTGCAGGAATCTTTGATACATTTGACGGATGACATATTCAGAGAGCTACTCAACCCAGTGAAATCATCTACACTGTAATGCCTCCAGTCAAGAAACATCAATTTTTTGTTGATCTTTGACACTTCATTCATTGTTGGTGCCCTGAACTGTGGCAGAGAAGTAGACCCTTACACTTCTTTAAAATCTCAAGTCAAAAGTTATGGCATAAAAAACACTGCACCATAGATAATCTGAACTGCGTTAGGCTACTGTACTTAGCCATCAATACTTTGCAGACTCTGTGCTGGCTATCTTTTTCATATGGATGCTAGACAGAACAATACCTCTCTGACAGAGTGGATGAAACAGGGCTTTTTTGCCTTTGGGAGAATCAGATGCTTCTTGAAGTAAACTATTCATGCTCAAAGATATTCCATGCAGGAAGGGTATTCTCTCAAATATTGAGGGCCAAACATAACACAGCTGATTAAAGAATGAATTAATCTCAGTACATGAAGCTAAGTGTTGATCCCAGAACGTAGGACTGAAGGTACCTCTTGGATCATCAGGTCCTGTCCCCCTGCAATTGCAGGCTACTCCATCTTATAATCCCCTTTATTTAACAATTGAATACATTATTCGATGCAAGAGGGCATGGCGTCATCACACTCATGTGTAGATGTACTAGCTCATAGATTTCTCCCACACAGTCAAAGGTAGGTTAATAAAGGTAAAAATCTATCTAATCATTGCCAGTGTAGACTCAGTCCTTAACATGGCATTCACCCAAACTTTTGCAAATAGACTTTACCATAGGCATCCTTTTTACAAGTTTTAAGTTAATTTGTGGTCAAGACATTCAAAGCTAACGTGTCCTGTCTCTACTCTGTTTTTTTTCACTACTGAAGCATTGTGATACAGTTATACATTTGTTTAATCTTTACAAGGGATGAAGCTCACAAGTCCATCACACCCAGCTTCTGTTGTGGAGGATGTGTGCATAAGACATAATATATAGATGCACACACATATACATGCATAAAATTATAGGTCATATCTTATGTATATAATGGCACAGATTCTTAGCTCCTGTTAATTGACATAGCTCACATGAAATCAAACATTAGGGAGGCATGAGCTGCAATTACATAGGCAAGTTGAGTATGTTCTGTATATATAATGTATATGTGATTAATTATTCCGGGTTCATTGGTGGGGTACTTATGCAATTAGTGAGGATGTTAAAAAATGGCTGACTGAATACACGTGTGCATGCCTATGCGTGTGTGCGCATGCGCATGCGCGCGCACACACACACACATACAATTTGCTCTCGCTTCAGGTTTTACAGGAGAGGAGAAATACAGACAATTACGATGTGCAAATTTTGCCCTTCTGAAACCTTATGAGATGACTGAGCGTGTCACTATGTTAGTAATGGTCTCTGCCAGAACTTCTTCCATTATGCATTGTTCAAAACTTTAAAATCTATTTAATGACTTTATGCTTGGCCAAGTGGTCCATTTGCAACAAAGTACAGGAACAGTCTTTTACCATAACTCTTGAAGCAGAAGTCGGTCCGATAAACTCTCCAATGCCTGGAACTTATGTGTTTTTGTATCCAGATATTGGTGCTTGCAGGCACTTATGGAATGTGGTAAAGAAGGAGGCAGTGAATAGGAGGCCTTCAAGTCTTGGGGCCTGATTCCATTCATCTGCTTTTGTTGTCATGCACATCACTTCTGCAAGATGACATCTTGCTCTTTCTGAGGTTACAGTGCCAAGAGTGAGTCCTAATATAGCCACTAAGGTAAGGAAGGCACACATCACCTGTTCCAGCACTGGCCTCCACTTCTTCCTGTATCCAGAGAGACAACCTGACCAACCAAAGCTCATCAGTGTCAGATAAAAGAAGCAATGAAGTATGCTCCTCACTCTTCACAGGAGCTTGAGAGAGAGCCAGAAGATGGGTTGTGGTGACATTTTGCATTCAGCAAGGAGGAAGGCAATTTAAGAATGTGAGATAAGGGGGAAGAGAACAGGGCCATGTGGGAAACAGCTGAGGAAATAGCACCAGAGAACTGAAGGCAGGAGTATATTTGCAAGCCCAAGCACAGGTTGGGATTTAAAGGGGCTGGAGACAGGAGCTCGAGACCCTTTTGAGGACAAAGAGAGTGTTAGGCTTTTGCTACCCTCAGGAGAGATTGGTTCAGTTTTGATTGTTTGACTTAGCTAGAATGACATGGGGAGGGGGAAGATTGCAGCAACACACCAGGCCGATAAAAGCCATTTAAGAGGAGGATGTCCCCTGTCACAATGGCATTAAGATCAGGACCTTTTCTCTACAATTTTGATTATGTTGCCAGATTATTCACAAAGAGGAATCTGTGAGGATAGAAGTTTTTGCAGTATCTGCACATAAGTGGAAATACTGACTAAACACCTTTACTTAACAATTTTTCATACAACACAGAACCATTTCCTACAAGAAGAGACGGATTCAAATGTGAATAATTGTCAAACACATTTTAGATGAGATATTTGCAAGAGGGTATTAGTCAGATGCTTTCCAAAAGTGACTAATTCAACATCTGCACATCTTTAGTTATGTTAAGTATTTCAGATTGTCATTTGTCTGCATTACACGTTGGAGAGATTACACTTTAATACCTGTCAGATTATATAATGTAATAGCATTAGCTATTTCTTTCATAAAAGAGGGCTAGAGTCCTCAGATGTAAATTATCTTAGCAAGATGTCAATAAAGCTTTATTATTTTTCAAACATACTTGATTTATAGAGTCTAATTTTATTAATATGTGACATTTATTTGTGTAACCATATTGTCACTGAATGGAAAATATAAAGACAATTTAAAAATAAATAGAGTTGGTTTTTTTTCATTCCACTGGTAGTAGTAACAAATATTTTTCAGAATTTTAAACAATCCTTTAATTGCTCTGAAAATGGTGTCAAATATATTGTTTACAAACTAAGACCCTAAGAACTTTTTAAATCAACCCTTTACATGGGTCATATCTACCCTTCACATATATAAGAGTTTTAGAATGTATGCCTCAGTTGCTGTATTTGTATATATGGTCGATGATGCAGGTGATGATGCCTGTAGTCAAGATTGCCTGACATTTTTCCTTATAAGGCCCTGTTTTCAGCTGCTTATGATGTCTACTCTTTGGGCTGAAAATTCTCAATGGCAGGCTTCTGTCTCTGGCTTCAATTTCTTTGAAAAGTTTTAGTTAAAGTGCTTCAATTCTTTCTGAGAATGATGATAGGTGAAAATACATTGTTTTGCCCAGGCTAAAAACTATTGACACAAAGCTTCAGCTGAGTTAGTCTGTACAGGATAAACTTAAAAAACAACAAACAGTCTGGTAGCACTTTTTAGACTAACAAAACATATAGATGGTATCATGAGCTTTCGTGGGCTTCACGAAAGCTAAATTCTCTGGAGCTGTTCTATGCACTGAATATGTTCCACCCTATCGCAGCTCTTGTTTGTGATTGTAGGGGTATGCACCATCCCCATAGAGTGACTAAGAAAACTCCATATTGGGATTGTACTGGGTGAGCAGGACTTTCCCTGAATTTGCTCCTCCCAGTGGCCAAGACTACAATGGCACTGGACACAGGAACTGAGAGCTAGAAGACTTTCTCTACTATGTTTTCAATTGTTCACTTTGCTGGAGCCCAGGCAATGTTGGGGAAAGGTATAAGTTCAAATGCAGAGGAATGAGGAATAGGGTGGAGGAGAGAGAAGAGACAATAAGACAGGAAATATCATATTGCCTCTATATAAATCCATGCCACACTCACTTCTTGAATTCTATGTGCAGAAGTGGCCATGCCCCATCTCAAAAAAGTTATTTTGAGATTAGGAAAGATTCAGAAAAGTGCAACAAAAATGATTAGTGGTATCAAGCAGCTTGCATATGACACGAGATAAATAAGATTGGGACTTTTCAGCTTGGAAAAGAGATGACTCAGAGGTGATATGACAGAGTTCTATAAAATCATGATTGATGTGGAGGAAGCAGGTAAGGAAGTGTTATATACTTCTCATAACACAAGAAGTAGGGGTCACCAAATGAAATTAATAGGCAGCTACTTTAAACCAAACAAAAGGAAGCATTTCTTCACTCAACACACAGTCATCTTATGGAATGCTTTGTCAGAGGATGTTGTGAGGCCAAGACTATAAGAGGACTCAAAAAAGAACTAGATAAATTCATGGAGGATATTAGTAAGGTGACCATATTTTGTTATGATGAATAGGGGACACCTGGTAAAATTACTCATGTTCAAATAAGTTCAGTGGCAATCAATCAGAACTATGCAATGCAAACATTCAAATTAACATCAAATTGACTGAGCTCCTGTTAAAAAGAAATACTGAGTAGCAAGGGTCTTTTTATTTACCTTCTTGTCTTTAAGATTTGCATGGGGAGAGGTGACATACATGCACTTCCATGAACCAATCTTGTACAAGGATGGTGGAGGCCAACTGACCTGGTCCAAGCCTCCAAACACAATGCTTTCCTCCCTATGCCTGTTTGGGCCCCTGAGATGGACCGTCTCTCAGTACCTGGTGCTGTGTCTTCTTGAGGCAATATATGAGGGGCATGCGTGGTCACAGATTTCTGTGAGGGGTTGGTCACCAGAATTGAAAGTCACTTAAATTTCTTACAGATACCATCCTATCATGACCTCCCCTCTTTGGGGGGAGGGGGTATCAGGGCAGGGGGAGAGTTTTGCAATACAACAGAAATTTAAGTGTGGAGTGAGGGGAAGGGGGGTGTCAGGCCACAGGGTTTGGGGGTGCGGGATTCAAGTCAGGAGACTGGTGATGTGAAGGGGAGCAGAAATCAGGGTCAGGGTGTATGAGGGACCCAAGGCAGGGGGTGTGGTGTAGGGGAGGGTGCAGAAGGCAGGGCAAGGGGCTGGGAGTATGGGGAAGGTGCAGGAGTTAGGGTTGGGATGTATGAGGGGCTCAGGACAGGAGGTTGGAGTGTATGGTGAAGGGGTACAGGAGGCAGGACTGAGGGTGGGGGGTGGAGAGAATGTGTGGTGGGCTCTGGGACTGGGTTAACTTACCTGGCCAGGACCAGGCCATTGCAGCCTGACAGCTGCAGCTGGACAGGGCTGAGACAGGATCCTGGTCAATTCCTGCCTCTCCTCCTTCACCTGCCACAGCAGTAATGGGTCCAGGGCCAGGCTGCTGTGGCCAGATGGGAGCTGCTGCCACCCCCTCTCGTGGCATCCAAGACCATGGGGCCAGCCCCAGGATCGATGCCGGGCCACTGCAGCTGCGGCCAGACAGGGGCCAATTCTACCTCTCTCCTACATGGCAGGAGCGACATTGTAGCCAGGCTGCCATTGCAGGAGTGGAGCCACTGCCAGCACCTCCCATGGCTGATGGGGCTAGTCCATGGGGCCACAGCTGCAACCAGACAGGGGCCTATTCTGCCCCCTTCCCCTGACCCTTTTTCACAGTGGGAGTGAGGCTGAGGCTGGCTGCTGTGGCTAGACAAGGGCTGATACTGTACTTGGCCCTCCCTCTCCTGCTGGACAAGGGCCGATGCTGCCCCCCTTTCTCCCTCCACAGCAGTAGTGAGGCTGACTAGGGACTGGCTCTCTGGGTCTGAGAGCAGAATTCACCATGCTGGATTTATACAGTTAAGCAGCAGGGTTGAGGAGTTAAAGGGGCACAGCAGGGAGAGGACAGTGAAAGGAGGAGCATATAAAGGGCCAATGGGTAGGCAGCAGAGGCAACACATAATCAGCCACCACAGAAAGCAGACAGTGTTGCCTGGAAATGGGACAGAGGGTGATGGGAACCTGCTGTCCATGAAGACCACATAGCAGGACCTGCACTGATAAACCAGCAGAGGGAGCTTTTCCTGACCACCAGCCTTGCCCACCCAACCCATCATCAGCCGCTGGACCCTCACCACTCATTGCTGGTGGATGGGTAGCTGGTCAGCAAGGATCAAGCCAGCAGTAGGAGCCCCCACTACTGATGAGAGGGACAAGGATGGTGTCCCTTGCCTCTGTTTGCCAGATAGGAGAAAGGGGAATAGGAAAAAGGGGGTGGATCACTTGATGATTCTGTTCTGTTCATTTCCTCTGAAGCACCTGAGATTGTCCTTTGTTAGGAGACAGGATAGTGGGCTAGATGGACCTTTGGTCTGATCCAGTGTGACTGTTCTTAGATATGTTGTTATGAGATTTGGGGGGTGGGCAGGAGTGAAGAAATTAGAAGTGGGGAGAAGGAAATATGTACAATATCTGGGGACAGTAGCCAGAGAGGTCAGGGAAAGGACTGAATTAAGCAGGAATCCAATGGATAAAATAGTATATGATCATGTAATTAGACTATCCCATAATATATAAGCACTAGGAGACCACATTCAAATTGCAAAATCAACCTCAATTCTAGCATTTCCTAACTTTTGGTTCCTTAACTTTGTAACTTAAATGTTCTTCTAATGTACTTTAATTTTTGATGTAATCTGTATATAACATTAATAAAGTATGCTAAAATTTCCTTGTTCTCTTGAGGGTCTGGGAAATGTACTAGCTGGATTCAGGCACTCAATGAAGTACAGACAAAGCAAATCAGCTTCTTTGTGGGTATTATCATGGTGACCTGTAAGTGTCGCTGCTCGTTATATTAATGAAGGTAAAAAGTGATAACATGAAAAGGGGTTCAAGTCTGCCAGATAAATAACTTGTTATTCAAATGTAAAAAAATGTTTAATTTAAAATCCAATCGTATATTTGCAAGTTTATTATCTATATTATTTATTATAATCTTGTTAGAAATGAATGAATCCCTTGGGTGTATTGGTAAATTATGCAGGTTAATGTGTTATTAATTAAAGAACCACTACAGTTAAACTGTTCCTGGAAAGTATAACATTAGTAACAATCGTCTTAACCAGCTATTTCACCTCTGTGTCCTACATGATATAACTTCACTACGTCTTTGGGGAAATAATTGCAAGAAATCATACAAATGATATTAACACTCATACCTCATTGCAAAGATAAACATCTCTATACACTGGTTGAGGGTTGAATTCTGTTGTGAGGAAAAATCTCATTAAAATAATGGTGAGTGTAATTTAATCTGATTATAGAAGGGAGTTCATGAGTTCATTCAGCGCATAGTTTCATAAACTTTCTGATAAAACAATTTCATTTCTAACTTTTTGCGGGAGGGACTATGAAGGGACTTGACCCTTCTTGCATTTTCTGCTACTAAATTAAAAATAAATACTGTCAGTGTTAACATTTTTTCAACAATGAAGAAATACAAGGAAGTCTTATGATCCTACTAGAAAATAAACATTAATGGACCTTTGTTTGAGAATATCTGCCCTAATAAGTTAATCTCAGATACAGAAGTGAATAGTGAGGAAAGAGAGATGTAGGATGGTCTTTTAAGTAAAAAAAAGCAACTGGGAGTGTAAACCGAACTCTATTTGGGCTCTGCCACATGTTTCTTGAGTGATTTTGATCAATTCAGAGTCAAATCTCTCCTTACATGTGTTACTCCCATGTAAGGTACAAGGCATCTACTTGAATTTTTACTTTAGGAGTTTTCCTGGAATTTTCTATTGCTGGAGGTAATATTGCTCCTTCTTCTCCAGCAAAAAGGCTGTTTTTTTGGCTTATGTAACCCTTGAACATATAAAGCTTGCTTCAGGTCAGGCTACTGTCCGTACATCACTTTCTGTCCCAAGCTAAAGCATGTCTCCCTGGCAGGACTGGTATCTTGGGATCAGTGGTGAAAGTGGGCTGGTGGGGCCCACTGAAGAGAACTGGCCACCGGAACAGCCTGCACATAGAATACTTTTTGCTCCTTAGTGCCCTGTTGAATCAAAAATGCATCTAGTGAAATGGGGAAGTAGCATCTTAAATCAAATTTCCTATTGGTTTAAGTTTCATGGTTCATCTAAATGAATATTATTGTATTAACACAACCATGCACTCAGCACCTACTATTATAAGCTCATTTATTCCTCAGATTTAAATGCAGAGAAAACACAAAATGGGAGACAAGAGTGAAATATTAGGCCAGTCTCTCAAAATCGAAGGTTTAATTTTTAAACGGTAATTATAATTTTAAAATGTAGGGATGGTAAATTCTAGTGATTGCTTGAGTGTAGGAAATATTTAGCATTCATCTGGATTTCTTGAATTTATTTTGAGTTTTTTCAAACACTTTCCCTCTCCTTTTAACATCATTCTTCTTCACAGGAAACATAATTAAAATATATTTTTGACTAAGTATAATTATCATGACTGTCAAAGAAATAATTCTTTTGAAGAATGCATCAGGTCAGAACTCAGATCTAAACACAAAGTTAAATTTCCCCATTACTGTTACTTAGTCACTTTCTTGATTCTATATTTTTTATCACAATAATACAAAATAAATAAGGCTTACAACAAATCTGCATATGGAAGAATACATTTGGATATAAAAAGGGGGATATTCCAAATAATGAATAAAGTAAGCAAGATGCTAAAAAGCAGGAATACATAAAACATATTGATTCCTGCATGGAATAACAAGAAATACATTAATGAATGCCACATTTTGAACAATATGCATATATAAAATATGTGACCCCAGCTTGATAAGAAAATACAGACAAATTGAAATTTCACCTGCTATCTGGTCAGATATGTACTGGAGAATACAAAGCTGACCTGGCTTTGCAATGTTGCTAATTAGGATGGAAGGTGCACTGTAGCATCTGACATCCGTCTTGCAATACCTCAGGGGAGTCTTATCAAAATATTGCATATTGCTCTGAGACCTGTGATGCTTGTCTTGGTGTTTTCTTCCCTTTTCTCTGTCATTTCTATGCTATCTGGCTATTTTAATGTATTCTTCAAAGTGGTATCTATTCTTCTTGAACACTCAGACTGTTCCCTTAGCTCTCTTGTTTTGCACAGCACAACAGTTAATAACAATGGTTCAAATTGCATGAGTGAGATCCTCTTCCAGAACTAATGAGCAATGAGGGTGCTGATGTTACCGTTGGCTGATGTCTTTTCACTTTGGCTACTTGCTGCTGTCTTTTCGCACAAAAATAAACAGGAGGGATTTCTGTACACCATTGTTCTTGCCATCTTCATTACTCATTTTTTCCTTTCCTTTTTAATTTTCCAGAATCAATTTAGTGAGCACTACCTACGTATTCACTTCCTACCTGTACTCAGCATCTATCATCCTCACCCCAAAAGCAGGGCCCACTGACATGTCCCATCTTTGCTAAACCACTGGTATGTACTCTACACAGAACCATAAAATGCAAATGCACAATATGCTGCCTCTTAGTTTAGTATCACCTGCAATAAGTGTGCAATCTGTTGAAAATATGCAGACTTGATCATTAGATCATTAGTAGTTACTGACAATTAAATATACAGAAAATGGGTCTTAAATGTGAAATTATGGATGGAGATGTAAAGTCGGCCTTTCTCAATTAAATAAGTTAAATTTAAAGATAGTTTCTGAAAAAAAATATTACTGCATTTTGGATTTTAAACTTCATCCATTAGACCAGAAACGAATTGTTTCTTGAATTGTTATCCAAGAAGTACAAAAGAAAGTAGCGGAGTCTCCATCCCTAGAGGTGTTTAAATCCTGGCTTGACAAAGCCCTGACTGGGTTGATTTAATTGGGATTGGTCCTGCCTTGGGCAGGGAGCTGGACTTGATGGCCTTCTGAGGTCTCTTCCAGCTCTATGATTCTATGATTCTATGAAAAAGAAAATCATTCCTGCAGAAACAAATGTTCAGTCTTTCACTATTGAAGTAAATGATCCAGACAGGATACACTCTTATGGATATAAGTTTAATATACATCAAATAAATTCTCTCTATATATAGTCTTATGGATGAAAAGTTTATTGGAACATCCTCATATGTTTTAATCCATTCCAGATAATTTGCTGTAACACTTTAATAATGTAAAAACAGGGACATTTGTGGTATTTAATAAATGTACAAATGACTTAGCCCTCTAAAATGTTCTAAAATATTTACAAAATCCTATATTAAATTTTAATATTGTGTGTAAAATATTACATTCTGTGTAATCAAATCCTCAATTTATTTTGCTTCATTCCATCTATATAGAAGGACTTCAGAAATTCAGATGAAGAACTTTAACATGTTTTTTGTGTGCAAGACAGAAAATCTTGTATCAAGTTGAGCCTCATAAAACTAATTGCAGTGCAAATCTCTAGTTGCATATTAAATAATAAAGGCTCTTTCTGCAGCTGTGTTAGATGTTTAAGTCAAAGAAAAATGTTATAAAAGAGCTGCTGATGCTGCATACAAAATTTTGAAAATCCTCTGAACCAAATTTCTATCGGCTTGTTTTCTTTCAAAAAGGAGACACATCCCTCAGAGCTCAATCCTGTATTTCCTCTTCACTGTAAAATACCATTTTTTTTGCAGCTTTGGTACAGTTTATTTTCCATATGTCTTCAGACTTTCTGTGTAACTTTGAACCAAGACAGCTAACCGTTCTATATTTCAATTTCTCCACAGTAAAGCTGAGCTGCTAATGTTTCTATATTCAGGCTCATACAAAAATCTTTCAAAACTGGTTTTCCACCAAAAATTGCATTCCCCCCCAACATAATTTTTCACAAAAATGTCCTTTTCACCGAAAAAAATGTGTTGTTTTTATCAAAATCCTGAACATTTATAGCCTGAAAAGTTTGGTCTGGAAACGGAATTTTTTAAAATTTGGAAATACTGTTCAGAGTGTCTTATGGGAGTAGTAGTATGGATTCCATCTGCTCCCTTTTACAATTTTATCTCTCAGGAAGTAGTATGGCCATGGGATTCCCATGATTCACCATCATGTTTCAGCAACAGAAGATAATTTGGTACATCATGGAAAAAATAGTCTATCCAAGGAGTCCAACCCACAGAGGAAAACAGATATCTGAGATACGAGAACTATTATTCCCACGAGGCATTGCCATTTCTGAATTTTTGGGTTTTTTGCTGTAAAGATTTGGATTTTTTTACTTTAATTTTTACCAATAAATCACATTTTTTCAAGAGCAAATTTTGTTGAAAGAGATTTGTTTTGTGATCTATGGGGGAATATGCCATTTTGCAAACAATTATATTCTGTACCTCATGGGGACATTATCTGGATTAATTTTGGAATTTTTGTGAATGTTCTTTGAAAGAAGATGCCAGATCCTCAGCCTTATTAAGGTTGTTTTGTGCAATCAGAGGAGTGCAATATATCAATATGGCTTCTATAACTTGCATCAAGTCCAGATTTGATCCATTAAGAAGACTTAAAAATACTTTTGCTTCTTCCCACCATCAGCTCATAGTTTTGCCCAAGAAGCTTTACAAATATAAACTGTAAAATAAATAAATATGAGAGCAGGGTGAAAAATGAATGGCCATAATTAAAAAAGAATAATGTAAAATGGTCCTCTGTGAACTCAATCCAATTCCTACTGATATATTTCTATGAACTTCAATGAGTGTCAGATTGGGAAGGCTCTAACTTCTGCTGTAAGTGTTAAAAATATCAGACTGAAAACAAAATATTTGATTTCAAGAGTATATCTGCTGTTTATATTTATTCCCTTAGGAATTTACATTCTCTATTTATCATGTCTTCTGTCTTTGGTTGATTCAGAGATGATTTTGCTTCAGAGGACTGTGGCTTCAGATGGGAAATAAACATCAACAGGTGAACTCTCACATGAAACAAACAGAATTCTTATGTTTTTCCAATTGTCCTCAGTAATAAAGAAATATCTGAATGCAGTTCCTTCCAGTTTAACATGACCCCTACAAAGATTAGCTAAAAGTGTCTAGGAGAACAATACAATACAATACAATACCATACCATGCCATGGAGAATGGATACGGTGACTACACTTGTGCATAAGATAAGGAACCTAAGAGGAGTAAGAAATTTCACTTTGTCCTTGCATGGCCTGTTTAAGAGCTGTGTAGAATTGCAGTCTCTAGTCTGACAAACTCAAGGATTGCTCCCTAATTAGTTTCCCAAGGACACATGCTGCCCAAAGGGTTGGGAATGGGAAACAGAGAAGGCAGAGCCATGAATCCTTTTATCCTCCACACCAGCTTGTGGAGCAGGCCAGCCATACTTGGGAGAGTAAGTTGCAACTCGCCTGTTATGGGAGTAGCAGTTAGTATACTTTCCTAAGCACAAAGAAGTTCTGTGAATTAAGCCCTTAAACCATACATTAGGCTTATTTTTCTATCGAGCGTATAAAGAAAAAGAACAGATGTACCATATTAATCCTTGATGCAATTCCATTGAAATTATGCTGGAATTTAGCCTAATATGTTGTATTGTTTGAAAGCATAGCAGAAAGACATGAAAAAATAATGTAGGAAAGCAAATTATTTCACTTATTACAGTCTTTTTCAACATCTATTGAAATCTCATAGAGCCTTTCCATTGACTTAAATAGGCTTGTATCAAGCTCTCTACATCTTCATTCAATCTTTGTCTGAAAAAGTGTCCATTGTGATAATGCAGCAACATTCTCTTTTTTTTCTAAATTCCTAGTGTATATTTTTTTCTCTCAAAGGTGAGGGCATGGAGAGGACGAAAGGGAAGATGAAATCCAGACTTTGTTGAAGTAAATGTCAAAATTCCTATTAACTTCAATGTGTTATCAAAATATTCATATTAGTTATGAATTGGTTGGTATTATCGACATTTGTTTTGTGTTTCAGTTATCGGGTGATTTTATACCTCTTTAGGTGGGAAGAGGTCAATGGAAGCATTCTTTGAGTTAAAATCTCTCATGCTTAGTCTAAAATTCAAAGGTTTGAATTGATTATTTTAGGATAGTATGATGAAATGTTAATGGTGCTCAAGGAATGGAGGATTATCAGGCTTTTGAAAATGAAGCAGTTTTGAAGAGTGATACAAGAACTCCTTGATTTTTCTGATTTTTTTTCTTTTAACGGAAACTCAAATTCCTGCTTCTGTCCCATAGAAGAGCTTAACATTTCATTAGATGGTGCTATAGGTCTACTTGACTTTGTTTCAACTTTGGATTTTAATGCAGTTTAAAATCCCTACAACTGCTGATTGGAATTGTTTTGTGTTGTGTAATTTACATAATTCTGATTAGGTAAAACTTAAAAAAGGAGAGAAACAAATCATTATTAATTTGGGGGTATTAACTATCATCTAATGAATCTTACTGAACTCTTAAATTTTTATGAAGAGCTGTATTTTAAATCTATAGGAGTTCCACTGTAATTAGTATTGGTCAATGTCCATTTAATTTAAAGTATTGCTAATACTAGATGCCAACAAAATAATATTTTTGTAGAGCTGTGATTACAAATGGAACTTTAAAAATCTAGCTATCACAAAGTCGAAGCTGTTATTTAAATATCGTATTTAATAGGTTAATCTATTCCAGCAGCAGGTGGTATCTATGGTAACTTTAACTGTTGCTTAAGTTAATTTATCATGTTGTATTCACTGATCATAAAAGTAAAATTCAATATTGATGCGTATGTCAAATAGCCCTACATCAGCCTGCCAGACCTGCGTGGCATGCCAATCTTGGAAGAGGAGCCTTAAATGAGAGAAAGCCTCCTGAGGCCTCTCTTGGAAGAAGGGAGGCCAGGGCCATGGGGGGATTATTTTTGTGTTGTGCCTTTCTGCTGAGGACTAGGGCTTGCCACCTAGCCAGTTTTGTACTGTCTTGGTGGATAAAAGATTTCAATGTGCCAGGTGGTTTACCTTTTAGCAATTTGTTATAATTGGCTCTAGGATGCCTTTTTTTAGAAGTGGAGGGGAAGGAGTGTCTTTTTTTGTTGGTGTGGAGGACTGCTCAGTGATCAGTGTTTCTGTGTGTGAGGTAGCAACACTAGGCAATAGAAAAAAGTTCTGGGAAGAAGCAGGAATTCTGAAGAGGCAAACAGTCACCTGCAGGCCACCAATCAAAAACCTGGTAAAAAGCCTGACAAAGGTCATAAGACCTAGAGGGCCTAGATTCAGTCTGAGGACCTGGGTACAAGGCTGCTGAACAATAATTGAACTAGACTCAGACTTACAGTGAAGACGAGACTGAAATAAGACCTGGCCACAGGGCTGAGTCAGAAGATCACCAGGGGATCTAAAGGGCTGATTGGCAGGGCTATAGTGAGAAGAATCCTACAATGCCACACCCTATATGCTGGCTGGTGAATCACTCATTAGAGGGACATCTAGGAGTAGTGATCATTCTCTAATAAAATCCCCAATATTTCTTACCTTCCAAAAGACCCTGATAGTAAACCGTAGTCTTGAGAATGGGTTGCTGTCTAATATTAATTCTTACAGCCCAGTGGTTAGCATACTGACTTCTTGTCAAGGCTGTTCCCCACTCTAGTACTCCCCAGAGTCACAAATGCACAGACTTCCACCATCAAGTGATTTTATCACTAAAAACAGGGGCGAACACTTGAATTCTCCTCCGGGGTACCTCAAGCTCTTTTGTCCCAAAAGATCTTGAAAAAAGAAAAAAAGAAAAACATGCTGCATTCGCTGGTATCTGACGTCTTAGTTTGAGGCATGCAGACACAAACAGACACACAGACCTCCAGTACTTTCCAGAACATAAGGATCAAATCATCACCTTAAAAAGTGATTTTTATTAAAAAACAAAAGATATATTTGATAAAGCATACTTGGTTGCTAGATGTTACAGAGCAACTAAGGAAAACAAATTAAAACATAGAGAAAATCTCTGGGAATAATTCTTAGATGGTAAATGGGGAGGGGAGGCCTATATCCACAAAGAGCAATTCAAACCAAACCACAAAATAAAGAATATATCCTGGTCATGACTAGATTCGCTTCTCCCCCTTTATTTACTCATGATCTTCTCTTTGTTCAGTTTACTTCCTTGGAGGCATGGTACTACTGCCTGGGTTTAAATTATTGAGGGTATATCTACATTACAGAGTTTTGTAGGAAAAAAGCTGTTTTTCTGACAAAACTTGAGGAACATCCACACTGCAATTAAATTCTTCCTCAAGAAAATCGAAAGAACAGCGGGGTTTTTTTGGTAATCCTCATTCTACGAGGAAGAAGCCTTTTTCCAAAAGAGCTCTTTCACAAAAAGGCATGTGTGGACAGGGAAGAGAGTGTTCTTTCGGAAGAATAGGAAAGAGGAAAAAGCTCAGGTGCCCTGGTGGCTATTCCATCCATATCAATCACAGCTTACATGTGAGAGAGCATCCATTCAGTCTGGACACTCTCTTTCAAATAAGCAGATAGCTTTTTTGATGCACTTTTGCAGCGTGGATGCTTTCTTTCGGAAGAAGTTTTTTCGGAAGATCTCTTCCAAAGAAAGCTTCTTCCAAAAGAAGCCTGTCATCTAGACGTAGTCTCAGTGTCTCTTGTCTCCTGGTTTAACTCTCCCCCACAGAGAAAACTGGCAAGGTATCTATATCCAATTCAAAAGTTCCACACTCTATCTCGACTGGTTCTTCAGGCCCTTTGCCAACACCCTTGATAGCTACCTGAGTTTAACCCTTTAGTCACCGGGTGTTCTTCAGCACTCCTCCTATCCATTACACTTGTGTTAATGTGTCTATGAAATTCTAAGTTCTATTCTGTTCCTGATAATCATTTCTGATAGAAATTTTGTGGAAAACAGCACACTTACACAAAATACTTTAATTTCAACGATGCAGCTTTTTCCAATGAATAAAGTTAAATAGAAATATTTTCAACTATTTCCACCCATACTATCTAATGCTATTGTCAAATGTATGTGGTTCAAGTCTTGTATCTTCATGAAGTCCTTTAAAGTCAATGGCCAATGAGTGGAAAATCAGTTTCAACAACTGATCTGGAGGCTGGAATTGGTGTAATAATTTGTAAGTAATTGAGCCAGATTTTGCAAAGAAATTCTGTAAATGCCTGATCTTGCTACTGAGAATTAATCTTTTTAAATATTTATGCTTTGGTTACTTGCTGGCTCAAGTCTTGCTGTAAATTGGCCTTTTGTACATATTGTTTTTTACATATTTACTTTACAACTGAGATTATTAAATTTTACTTTGGTTCCACTGGAAAATGATTGCTTAATAAGAAGTATTTAGTTTTAGTTTTCTACTTCAGTGGGCTACATTGTACTAGTCTAAATGCTTTGAAAATGTAATGTAGTTTGAAATGGGTTATTTCTTTATATTGATTTAATTTCCTTGGTTCCACTAAATCTCTCGCCTAGAGTGTTTCGTTACTGCTTTTCTGTTAGCTCTGACACTGTGCAGTTTGCTATTCTTCTATTTGCAATATGTTGTAATTGGAAATGTGCTGAATAACAGGTGCATTTTTCACCATGGGAGCTCATATGCAAAGTAGGAATTCAAAAGAAATGAGGAAGAGATACTTTGAAAACTTTTACTCAGTACCTATCAAGTAACTAGGGTATGGATCTCTTTTCTTCAGGTACATACTTTAATAATGGCATCCTCAATTAGATCTTGCTTCTTATACAATTTAGATCCTTCTGTAGTGATAGAAAAGAAGAAAAATACTTTAAAATATTCTTAATTACTGGAGTTGGACTCTAATCAGTTCTCCAGATCCAAACATACCTGAATTATGAGATGTTAGTAATCCAGAGTCAATTTCTGTAGCTTTGAGGCCATATCAAAGACCCTGCTCCCCCAAAAAACCACCCACAAATAAATAACAAAAATATATCTACCACAAATGGGGATGTCAATTATTATTTACTCTGGGTTCCCTTTAGTTTTTTTAATCTAACATTCCAAATGTTTACATTTATTGTAATTTAAAATATCAGTTTTTGTTTCTCTATTTCTTTAGATCAGATTGAACATTTGGTAGCACTTTGGAAGGGATTCATAAGGTGGCCTATTTGCCACTTTTCATGCCAGTGATATCAACAAAACCCCACTGCCAGTTGTTGTACATTGCATAGTCTGCAATTCTTCTGTTTGCAGTATAATAGGAAATGTGCTGAACAATCGGTGCATTATTCACCAAGGTAGCTCATATGCAAAGTAGTTTAATAGAGGAAGAGATACTCTGAAAACTTGCACTGAGTCCACTTCCAGTAACTAGGATACTGAGTCCCTAGGCATCTAACATTCCACTAATAAAGTCTCAAGGACTTAAAAATTTCAACAGTTGGGCATGTACAGAGCCACATCATTCCTGACTCCTCCCAGCTGTTTGGTGCCTAAGTCTCAACTCTGTATTAGCAGGACTCATGAACTGGGCATTTTTTCTCCCTGCTTACATTTTGTCTTTTGGTTCTAATCTAGTAGGCATGCTCAGAGCATATATATATATATATATATATGAATCCCTAGAAAATGGCTGGAGGATGAGCAGGTGATGGTGGTGTTCCCCACTCCTTTATAACATTTTGCTGAGTGATTAGGACACTCACCCAGAATGTTGGAGATCCCAGTTCAATTATTCACTCTGTATGGTGTGGAGAAGGACTGGGGTTTGGCAGGCTAAGTGGGAGGCCTTTACCACCAGGCTGTGGGAAATTCTCCCTTCAGGTCTCCCTGAACCCCTGAGTAAAAATAAAATAATAAAATGTTCAGTGACTCCAAACTACAATGAATGACACCTTAACCCTGTGGTTAGGGCATCCACCTGGGAGTGGGGAGACCCCTACTTCCAGTGCTTATTTATTTATACATTGCAGCTCCTAAGTTCCCCTTGTTAATACCTACTCTATATCTAATTTCTAATCTGCTCTCTGAACAAATTGCAGCTCCCTTTTCTTGGCAGGGATTTTGTTTCCCCAACTTGAAAAATAATCCTATCACCTTTTTTTGTTAAGCCAAGCATCTTTTTGGTTGTTAGATATGACCACTTTCAGTTCCCCACCATGAGTTCAGATCGAAAGAGAATCGGTGTACAATTTGCCCCCTTTCAACATTATAGGATCAAATTAATATAGATGTGATGTCTCCAGAGCTTACACAATAAGGGTATGTGTACACTAGCTCGTTAATTCGAGCTAGGTAGGCAAATCAGGCAACCGGAGTTGCAAATGAAGCCCGGGATTTAAATATCCCGGGCTTTATTTGCATGTTCCCGTCCGGCTGCCATTTTTAAATCCCCCTTAGTTCGAACGAACTGCCCGCGGCTACACGCGGCAGTTTAAAGTTAATCCACGAGGAGTAACAGTTAATCCGAACTAAGGACTTAGTTCGGATTAACTGTAAACTGCCGCGTTTAGCCGCGGGCAGTTCGTTCGAACTAAGGGGGATTTAAAAATGGCGGCCGGACGGGAACATGCAAATAAAGCCCGGGATATTTAAATCCCGGGCTTCATTTGCAACTCCGGTTGCCTGATTTGCCTACCTAGCTTGAATTAACGAGCTAGTGTAGACATACTCTAAAAGCTTTTTGACACGTTTATTAAAACTTAGTTTGAAAATTCTGCTTTCATCTATTTTTCTTTGTATAGGAAATCCTATCCTATGGATGTACCCTAAAAATAAGTGACAAAACCTTAATGTGGAGGAAAGTGATAGAGATGCAGCCATGTTAGTCTGGTCTAGCTGAAACAAAAGACAGGACTATGCAGCACTTTAAAGACTAACAAGATGGTTTATTAGGTGATGAGCTTTCGTGGGCCAGACCCACTTCCTCAGATCAATATGTGGAAGAAAATTGGCACGACCATATATACCAAAGTGATACAATCAAAAAAAAGTGAACACATATAAAATTGACGAATCAGATTTAAGAACACATATAAAATTACAAAGATAGCTTCCCCAATTATCACCCCTAATGTCATTACCTCACAGACACTAACCTTCCCCCCTCACCCCTCCTCTGTTCTTAAATCTGATTTGTCAATTTTATATGTGTTCACTTTTTTTTTGATTGTATCACTTTGGTATATATGGTCGTGCCAATTTTCTTCCACATATTGATCTGAGGAAGTGGGGTCTGGCCCACGAAAGCTCATCACCTAATAAACCATCTTGTTAGTCTTTAAAGTGCTGCATAGTGCTGCATAGTTAATGTGGAGGGATTGAATAGAGCTGGAATTATGTCTATGGCTCTGCCTATTGACAGTGATAAATTTAAACCATTTATAGATCTTCAGCAACAATTTTACTTGCCCTCCTCCAGGGCATGGAAATGTCTTAAGTTAAAACATGTATTTACAAATGTATTTTTATTGGGTGCTTTGAACGGACCAAGATTTGGAGAACTTTTATTATTTTGAAGGTAACTTCCTCGACTTACTCAGCCAGCCATATACTTGAATAATTTTCTGGCTCAAAAAGCTCTGCCAAAGACTGATACTTAAAGAACAAATAGAGATTTGGATACAAAACTACCTCTGAGCCAATGAAATACAATTGTTCATAATGTTAAAAAAAAACAACTATAGTCTTGAGACTGGCTTAATCACCAAAAGACACTTTTTTTTAATATACTGGTCCTCACATATGCTAATGGTACTGGACCTTATAAATGCTGAACCCTATTGGAAATGTAACTTATTTGGTGCTACATAAGCTTATATGTTTTGGAAGTCAACCCTTTCAATAATTTATGGTATGTCATGGATTAAACATTATTAGTAGCTAAGTGGGAGCCATCCTCCTTAAATTTCATTCTTGGATATATTCCTGATACCTGGAAGATACCTGATAAAAAGCCTGCAGAGCTTTAATGTGCAGTTTGACTGATGAAAATTTAATTCTACAAAAAGGAAAATTTGATCTCCACCAAACATTGATGCATGGTTCAGTCATGTAGCTGAACTGACAGATAACAAAAAAAGATATTCAAAGCAATTTGGGCTGACTCTTTTTTTCCAGGTCTATCATTAATGTATACTCTGAAGATAGATATGTTGCTTTCCTTCCCCTACCTTTATCTTAATTCTCTTTACTCACTTGTGTTTTATGATGAATCAGGTATTTTGGTATATTTGTTGTATTTGGTAAAAAAAAGAATGCAAATATGAAAAAGATGGGCTAGAGAATTCTTGACACAATAAATAGTGACATCTAGGAAATGGTAGGAGGTGCGGGACTTGTCAGAAATACAGAGATTTCAAGCAGAAAAGTTTAATGAATAACTTGCAGTTCTGTGCGATACAGTCAAAATTGACAAGTTTAGCCTAAAAAGACATGATTACCTTACTACTTTACCACTTTCCCAGAAGTTGCCACATTCAAAGATGTCAAAGCTGCAGCTGTACTCAGGTCCATTACCTTTTGTTTTTCCCCCTACATAATGGAATTCCAAGCACCATAATAACTGACAATAGGCCACACTTCAAGAATACAGAATTCCTGGACTTTGCTAAAATTAACTTTCCTCATGAGACAGATACTCTCAGGTATCTTGACTCCAACGAATTAGCTGAATGTGGAGTATGTATAGTGAAAAATATCCCCCAAAAATGCAATGCATGCAAGATGTGTATTTAATAGTAACAAAGCTGCATTTCTGCAACATGGAAAATTACCTGCTGAACTCCTGTACAACTGACATACAAATACGTTACCAGATGTGGAACAAATGATGACTAAGGAGTTTGTGACAGTGAGGAAAATCTTGGGACAGTCGAAGCAAACAAAATATAATGAAAGAACAAGGCCACTTCCACAATTAAAGAACAAAGACTGAATGAAAACTTGGCAAAATGGCTAGTTAAATGTACAGAGATCAAAGAAGAGTTAACCCACTCATTTTTGGTGATCGCAGATGATGGCAAAATCTTACAGTGGATCCATATGCATATGCTCCAGAGACCAAAGAACTTGGAGGAGACAAGTGAAATGAGAGCAGGCATGCAAGTAGAAAATAATTCACAAACAGATCCTGTTATTGACCACAAAATTGGACAGTCTGGGTTTGTCTGGACTACACCTCTCTGTTGACAGAAAGATGTAGATTAGGCACATTGAAATTGCTAATGAAGTCGGGATTTAAATATCCCGCACTTCATTAGCATAAACATGGCTGCCGCTTTTTTTCTAAACGGAGTTTTTTCGAAAAAAACGGCAGTCTAGATGCAGCTCTTTCGAGAAATAAAGTCTTTTTCAAAAGATCCTGTAAACCTCATTTTATGAGGGATAAGGGATCTTTCCAAAAAGGCTTTATTTCTCTAAAGATCCTCATCTAGGCTGCCGTATTTTTCGAAAAAGCTCCATTTTGAAAAAAAGCGGCAGCCATGTTTATGCGAATGAAGCATGGGATATTTAAATCCCAGCTTCATTAGCAATTTTGATGTGCCTAATCTACATCTCTCTGTCGACAGAGAGATGTAGTCTAGACACACCCTCTGTTACAAACACTTGCCTAAAGAGGATTTACAATAGGGCGTTTCAGCAATCCTTCTGATCTGTTCTAAGAGACTGATAGAGATGTGCTGCAGTTGCGTTAAATTAGTTATTGTATTTGTTGTAGTTTGTAGGTTCATTTGATAGTGATTTAGTTCAGTGAGAAATTTAGAAAGGAATCTGTACAATAGGTCTTTCAAGAAATGTAGAGTAGTAAGACTCCTTGTACACTCTAGGCTGTCTTTTTGCTTTCCTGTGAGGCACTGCAAAAGAGCAAACAAAAGATGCACAGCACAGGGAATGCTCACAGGCTACATTTAGAGAATAGCAGATAATTTTGTTACCTTTTTTTTGGTATGTAGTTTCCGTTCTTAATGAAGGGTTTATCCTGAAAGTGGTATTGCCTGTCAATTAGACACCAAATATTTCAAACAGCGAACACATGATATTAGAGCAAAAGAGTGCATGAGTTCTCTCCTATGACACATACAATCTGAAGATGTTGGTGTCTGTATAAAGCCACTGATCATTTCCCAAGTAAGAAAAGATTCATTCCCAGTGTACAGTAGCATAAATTAGGTAATACACTTGCAATAAACAAAAAGTTATTTTCCCCATAGGAGAAAGTATTATCCTTTAAATAGCAGTATCAAACCACATAAACAATTTTTAATGGCCAGTCTCACCAAAATATTATTTTGTAAGCTGCTACAAATAGTTCACTACATACATGAAGTAAGAACCAAAGCATCTCCACATATGTTCTAGTTTGGTGGAGATAACTTTAGAACATGTTAATAATGAGAAGATAACATGTATAACTTTTAAGAAAACAAATTATCTTAAACAAATATTCCGGGACTTCTTCTGTACGAAAGGTTTTGTTTAGATGAGTCCATTCTATGGGAGTATTTTGTATACTGGTGTCTGGGGAGGAAAATTTCCCTGATCTTATACTCCAGATTTATCATTTATCTTATACTCCTAATATCATGAAAAGGATTTTCCAGCTTTTGAGTTGTGGCTTGACACACAGATATGACTAATAATATTTAGCATTTGTATGGTGACAACGTTGTATAGATAATAACTAGTTCTCACTCCACTACTGTCAGACAGATGGTCAGTGTTTCTGTCCTCTTTTTACAGAGGGTATCCTAAGATAGAGGAAAGGGTATTTGCTCAAGGCCACACACAGCCAGCATTAGAACTCCAGACATCCTAACCCAGAGCTCATCACACTAGTCCATACTGCCTTTTTACTTAAGTGCAATGGCTGTCATATATGGCAAATGTTCATAAGTCCACCCAAAATGGGATGCTGGTCTTCTAATTTAGTTCAACTCAGATAGCTTTTGTGTAATGCTTTTCATCTGTAGATCTCAAAGTGTATTACAAAGGAATATTAACTATCATTATCAGAGCAAGGAATAGGAAGAACCTAGAACTCCTAAGTTCAGTCCAGAACTCTATCCTCATGGTGTCCAACAGGCCAGCCACTAACTACATGTGACTATTTGGCGGGTTCAGTGTGGGTAGTTCACATTACCACTAGTGACTATAATTGTTCTACTTCTATAGTGGCTACTGCTTCAGAACTGGTTGGACACCACGGGTCTATCCTCTAGTTGTATGCCTCTAAGGTATTCATAGAGTTACAACTTGATAAATATTTATTTTGCCAAATAGTTCAGCTAGTGTGGAATAAGGACTGTAGTACTTTTTACCTGCTAACCTAGGGTGTGAAACACATTTTGGAGAACATTTGTTTACCTGAATAGTCCTATTGACTTCATTGATTCCAGTATTTAATATTAATGGACATTTATATTGATAACAAGAATATACAGAGTTATCTGAGTAAATATATTTTTTTTAAATTAACATGAGATTTGGGAGGCATATAACCTTCATGCTTCAGAGTATACAGCAAACACCAACTACTGGGGATTTGGTGCAATTTTGCCTTTTTACCAACTTATCCCATACCTGTCTACTGAAAGATGTTGTACCTTCCTCTGAAGCAACAGACCTATCCACTGTCCTAGGTACGATTCTAGACTAGACCAACTTTTCACACAGTAATTCCTGTTGTACAGAGAATTAATCTTCCCTGAGATTTATACTCCAAGTCTGGAAAATACTACAAACAGGCCTAATTTTATGTATTTCAGTTGGCACACAATGTATTTCATGCATTTATAAATGTTTGTAGGGTTAGTGGCTTATTTCCTTATTTTTCCCATGCTTTATAAAATAAGAATTGGCATTTTATTTGATAGCTGGCTGTGTGGTATAATAATTAATTGGGCTGTAAGTGTGTCTTTGTGATATTCAAGGCTTCTTCTAATCTAGTCCCTTGACTATATGTCTTGTCTTCTGTTTGCTTTAATTTATCCTGCCTTTGTTCTAATTCTCTAATTCTACAAGTATTACTTTGCCTTGAACAGTTATGCATGTTTTTTCCTTGTGTGTAATCAGATATGTTCTAATATATTTTTATTCTTGTTTGTGCTCAATTTTCTTTATCCATTGGAAATACAAATAATTTTTATTCCATAAATTATCACCAGCTTCAGTTATGGTACTAGTGGCATTTTTCCTGTACTGTCTGAAATAAGTTTCTTTGAGTATAGTATATTGTTTTTATATTATCCTCTTAAATATAAGCTTCAGCCATAAGCTTTTCATACTCAGACCTGATCCTTTTGCTATTCTGCTATGAAGTTATTCCCTCCTAGATCTATCACAGACTAGACAATTTTTGAAAGTTATTTTTTCATCTGAAATTACAAGACCTGGCACATTTCAGTTCAAGAACTACTGTTTTATTTCTTCACCTCTTGGGGAAATAATTGAAGAACTTCAAAGATTCTAAAGTCGGACAAAATCAAAGAGATAGAGAGAGAGAGAAAGATGTGTAGAGACTGAAGAGAGCAAAAAAAATGATAAAAGTTTTAGAAAACCTAACCTGTGAGGAAAGGTTTAAACCCACTCTGAGCATATTTAGTCTTGAGAAAAGAAGATTGGAAGGGGAACTTAATAATAGTCTTGAAACATGTTAAGAACTATTATAAAGAAGAAAGTGATCAATTCTTCTTCATGTCCACTAAAAATAGGACAAAAAGTAATGTGCTTATTCTGCATAAAGGGAGATGTAAATCTGCTATTGTGAAAAACTTTCTAACTATAAGGGTAGTTAAATTCTGGAATAGACTTACAAGGGAGGTTGTGGAATCTCTCTCCTTGGAGCTTTATAAGAATAAGTTGGACAAACACCTGTTGGGATGGTCTTGGTGTACTTGGGGAGCTGGATGTGATCTCCTTGTGAGGTCCCTTCGACCTCTGCATTTCTGTGATTCAGTGAAACTCAGCCACTCTTGGGCATTAGTAGCACATATACAAGTATGTGTTTTAGGGCTATGGCTTAAAAACCTAGGGAAGCAAAGGTCCAGAACTTGAATGGGAGCACCTGAGTGTGAGGAAGCCACCATTGTCCTTATTTGTGTTTTGTACAGCACTAAGCACACTAAATACTACATGACTGTATTTTATAATAAAGCAACTATAATGATACTCTCATTTTAATAGAGTAATTACACTGTAGTTATCATGTAAATACATTGGATAGGTTTGTTTATCTAGGAGGGAAAATTCATAATTGGGGTAAATTATCATAGCTCCACAGCTTCAGTGGAGTTATGACATTCTACAGCTGCTGAGGATTTGTCCCTGTGACAAAGTTCCTTCTTAACCTTAGTGGGTCCTGGATTACTTGTCTCAAACTATGTCTAGACTGCTGCTTTTTATGGGAAGAGGCTTTTCCGAAATTAGGCCCATCTACACTGGGCCAAATTTTGAAAGAACCTCCTCTTTCGGAAGAGCCCTTCTTCCTCGTGGCACGAGTAAGACAGAGCTTGCGAAAGAGCGCATCTGCTCTTCTGCAAAAAATGTCAGAAGAGCAGTTGCATTCCCAATATCCCAGAAAAACACTGTAGTCTAGATATAGCATCAGAGACTCCCAGCAGCTCTCAATTTAGACACCATCTTGCTGTTTGTTGAACTACTCTCATCATTGGCCAGCCTGGAAAACAAGGGAAACCAAAATTCATGGTCTGTGGCCCCCTCCCAGTGGTACAGGATAGACAAACCCTTGTATCAAGCCAGTGTCTTCCTAGACCTAAAATGGGGAGTTTGTGTATGGGGGGGGGGAGGAGCCCATAAAAGCAACTGTCTGTAATGTTTGTAGTAACAGCTATGTGATGGCTACAAATCCCACTTTCCCATAGCCCTCCCCAGCACCTTCTTTACCAGAGGTCCTCCCTCCTGGTATCTGCTTGAACTTTATTCTCCCAGACTCTCCACCTCACTTACTCTCATCAGCTTCTTCCTCACACACAGAGCAAACAGAAGGGAAGTCTTTTTAAACCAGACTCAACTGGTTCTTAATTGTCCCCTCCCCCGGTGTTCTGATTAAGCTGTCTCCCTTGAGTCTGAAAGCCTCCTAATTGGTTTAAGGTGTTTTAATTGGCCTGATTACTCTGATTTTAGCAGGTTTCTGCTGGTTCCTGGTTAGCCCTTGCTAATTTATCCTGGGAATAGGGACCTCTTTAATTAGCAGCTAATATATTTCTCCTCCAGCACTCTCCTTTACCCCTCTAGTCTGACCCTGTCACGCCCCATATTTGTGAATGTAACTTTAATGACTTATTAATACTTATTAATATTTTGGTATCAGATATGATACATTATTTAGCAGTGTTCTGTCAATGTGCTATTTAACCCCTGTTTAGCAAAATCCTACAACCTACCCCACACCAGTAGAGTTTGTACATTGTAATTTAATTGTAATACCAGTATAAGAACCAACCCACTTGTATAAAGCAATCAAAAATGTATTACATGCAGGGCTGTACTAAGCACCAGAAATTTACAAAAGAATTTAAACATCTAACTATGCAGATAGAAATCTAACTCCCATTGAATTTCAATGGATATTATGTACTTAAATATTTAGGTTCTTTTGTAAATCCTAGAACGGGTTGAATCTCTCTGGTCTGGGACTCTCTGGTCCAGCGGCCTGGAGTGGCGCCCTGCCAGGAGGCCAGGGGCAGCACACTGGCTGGAGTCGGTGGCCAGGAGAGGAGCCCTAGGAGAACCTGAGGCCTGACCTCCCCTGGTCCTTCAAATTCCCTTGTTCAGGTCCCGAGGGAGCCAAACCAGGGATGTCCAACCTGCAGGTGCATATCTGTGTGTTTAGCTGGCTAAATATTGTTGTAAAGCAGTCCCTAAGTGATTTTGCTAAAGATCTTTTCCATCTCTTATTTCTATGACACTTTCTAAAATACAGCATTGAGAAACAAATTGATTGTAACACTGGAAAGTAAACATTAAAGAACATAAATACTGGACATGACTTCTGGAGCAATCACAACCCCATCAGTTGCAGGTGTGTAGTACAATACATAAACAAGACTTTTGTACTACAAATCAGCTTCAGCTCCTGCACTTTCTGATAAACACCTCATTAAAATGTTTCCATTTGCTTACTGATAACTTCCTAATGAGAAAAATGTGTATGTGAACAGTGTGAAACAAAAGATCTGCTCTTGTGTGACGGAGTTATCAAAGTTCTAAGTCCCTGTTGAAGCAGCATGATTTGGAATAAATATTCCATGTGTGACAAATGTTCTTCCAGAACAATTGAGCTGATGAAAGATATTCAAAAGATAATTGTAGGAAACATAAAAAATTTTGAAAGATGCCTAAATTACAATTATTAAGTAATGCACTTTGTCAGGAAATTCATAATAATAGGATAAAACTGTTTTTATACGTCAAAAAGAAGACCAACCTCTAAGAAAGCAAATATCCTTACCTGGTAGAGAATATTTCTCCATGTATGTCAAATATGATTTTCATATGTGCTTGTAAATCCATTAATGGTAATCAGTGTTGTTGTTGGTTTTTTTTAAATATTGAAGAAAGTTCATTCAGGAAGGAAAATAGTTTGCAATTTTCAAGGAAAGTTAAGAGATTGATAGAACATCAGTTGATTTTATTAAGATATAATTATAGTACTTTCTGTGCCAACCCAATCTGTGAAGCCTTATTTGGCCTAGTTTGAAATTCTACAGTTCACGATTGTCTACACTAGTTCTGACTCATTGATATTTGAGATTTTATTCCAAGTGGATTTGGATAGATCTTTTGAAAAGAAGGTTATGACACTATCTTTCATTAATGGCCTTCAGGTTTTTTTTCCCTCTACTGGATATTTAGCATGATCAGAATGTCTTTTTATTTTAAATGTCCTTGGGGAAAAAACATCCAATTCCCCATTTATTCTTTGGCTTTTGGGTTGTCTCAGCCAGAGCATACTTGCACATTCCAGCTCCCCTTTTTCCTGTCCCCCCAAAAATAAAAAACCCTTTATTAATAAATTAGCATCAACATTATCGTATCTACTTCCACAGGACAAAACCCCAGAAGATCCCTGCCTAGGACAGATGACTCAAAGAATACCATTTATGTGGCTTTGTTCTTTGAGTAATCCGGGTGCTGTAGTTGTTTGCCTATGACGATTCATATCTAGAGATCGGGAGGGACCAGCTTATGTGGGCCAATGCTTTCCATGCTCCCCCTATTCAACAAACTTACAAAGATTCTGTTCACAAATATTACTAAGTGCCAGTGTTAATTTTGTGTATATCCATTCTACTTTGTGATTCCCTGAAGTTCCAAAGACTCCCCAAAGGCATTGGCCATCTCTACAGATACTATGGTTCTCCTTCCGATAGCTCTCTCTGATATGGGAAGCATGCTGTCTTGGCAGTGAAAATGAGGGCGGGCTCTGGTAATAAACTTTGATTACCAGGGGGATCCAATGGAGAACATGAACACATATTGCCTCTGAACCTGCTATTCTTTCTTCAGGAAACAGGACCCTCAACCCTGAGGGAACACACACAAAAAGCTCCACAAGAGAATCCCACATATGGTTTGGTCCAGAGATCACTGGAATGGATGACAGTTTATTGGCTTTTATAGGCTTTGGATTGGATCCTGAATTTGGAGTCTTTTATGTGTTTTACTTTGGGTTTCCCCCATCTAGGGACAGTCTGGGCCAAAACTGTTTGAAGCCTGGTCATGTAGAGCAGTGCATAGCCATGTATTTATTTGTTAGATTTCTACTTTTTATTATTTCTTCATGTAATTCAGATATGTTCACTACACTCACTAGACCTAACGCATAAGCAATATGATTAATCGTTACTAACATCCTCCAGATGAAATCTTTTAATAAAAAATGTGTTGTCAATGCCTTTTATTTAAAGGCTAGCACTGAGCAGCAGCTGTGCAATACTTTGGCTTCAGCAGAAATAATAAATCATAATCATTATTAAACCTCTGTTCACTATGTTAGATATTTGAGAGAGATAAATCAGTCCATAAATAGCTTCTTCAATACAATTTTTTGAGATCTGTTTGGAGTTCTGGAGATGGATAACTCTTTCTACAGGGATTTACTCTACCATTTACTTTGCCTCTCCTGTCATGGTGTGACCTTCTTTATATGAAGACCTCAGTCTACTAATTTTACAGGACTAAGAATGATTTTGTCTGCACTTATAGGTGTCATGCAAAGAGTTAGCTCTGCTTTTTTCTCCCCTTTCTGATATTCAGGGTACGTGTTTTAATCCTCAGTCAATTTCTAGATCAAATTTTCATGTTCTGCTTCTCTATTTTTTTAATAACTATACTATATTTCAAGCAATTATAATTAAACAAAAATATTCCAAAACTTATGGAGGTCTGATTTAAACCAACAAAACCAGAGATCTGTGGTGATAGATGGGATTCCATCCTTTAATTCAACCTATTGTTCTTGGGTTTTAAAATATATGTGGTACTCAAGACCACCTGCTTGTCTGGTTAGTATTACAGTATGTACTGGGAAGATGAGTCTGGAGTGAATGGGATCCCTGTCTCATTCATTAGCTATCTTTTGAGGTAGGGCAGTGTGAGGCAAACTTTATACTATGTAGGCATGTGGAGTAGATTAGGGAAATATTTCCAGAGTCAGGAATTATTAGCACTTAAAAAAATAACCCTTGGAAATGCCATCAAGAAACTGTTAAGCTGCAGAAATTCAGAAATAGGGAAATGACCATGTTAAATTTTGCATGGGATGCCTTAGACTTCTCTCTTTTATACATGCAATATAGATTTTAAGGCCAGGAGGGACCATTGTGATTAGCCAGTATAACCTCTTGCATAACACAGACCATAAAACATCCCTTAAATAATTTCTATTTGAAATTCAGCATATCCTTTAGAAAGACATGCACTCTTGATTGAAACATTTCTAGATATGCAGAATCTACCTCAGTCCTTGGTAAATTTGTTCCAATGATTAAATACCCTTAGTTTTTAAAATGTACTTTTTTTTCCAGGCTGAACTTATCTAACTTCAGCTTCTTGCCATTGTATCCTGTAATATCTTTGTGTGCTAGTTTAAAAAAAAAGCCTGTTATCCAATATTTGTTCCCCATTGTGATAGAGTTTTTAAAAACATGATCACATACTATTTCTCAGAATACAATACCGTCGCTTTTCGACATTTCATCATTTTTCAACATACAATACCATTTTTCAACAACCTGAGACATAACTAATCAATTGCTAAGAGGTGTTCTGTGTGTCTGAGAATCCTTTTAAACTATATTTATAACCTTTATTCCACTTAGGTCTCTTTTTTACCTATCAGACTAATTTTAACCTCCTTATTACTGAGACTAAGGGTGTGTCTAGACTATACCTCTCTGTCGATTTAAATATCCCAAGCTTCATTAGCATAAACATGGCCACCACTTTTTTTCGAAACGGCGCTTTTTCGAAAAAAATACAGCAGTCTAGACACAGATCTGTCGAAAATAAAACCTTTTTCAACAGATCCTGTATTCCTCAAAAAATGAGGTTTACAGGATCTGTCGAAAAAAGGGTTTATTTTCGACAGATCCACGTCTAGACTGCTGGGTTTTTTCTGAAAAAGCTCCGTGTCGAAAAAAGCGGCGGCCATGTTTATGCTAATGAAGCGTGGGATATTTAAATCCCTGCTTCATTAGCAATTTCAATGTTCCTAATCTACATCTCTCTGTCAACAGAGAGGTGAAGTCTGGACACACCCTAAATGTTTCAGCTTTTCTTCCGAAGACTGAAAGTACAGCCGCTAAAGATTCTAGAACTATTGTCTTCATATTCTTATCATGGGGAGTTTGGGTTCTAAAATTAATTGGCAATGCACTGACACATTAATAATGTTTCATTCCCAGAAAGGGACCTTGGGGATGGTCAGGATGATGATGAAGGAGACTGGAGTGATTTTTCAACTATTCTTCAGTAGGATCCTGCAGAAGCCTAGAATGGAACCGGATGCTTATACAAATACATTTTCTTTCTTATTCTCTAAACTTCTGCAGGCTCTGATTTCTTTGTGCAAGAGCCATGAAGGTTGTTACTGCCTCAGGACACTATGGAGTACCTGTACAGGGGAGAGAAGGAGCCATGAAATTAGGAGAACTCAGTAAGGGCCCCAAATGACAGGTTTCTGGAAGATGGAATGGTAGTGAGGCCTTGTAATCTCCCCTTCTTCTCTTAGGAGATATTTTCAACCTGGTGACTTTTTTATCAGCCAAAGGCTCTTTCTATGGTGGACTCTGGTATAGGTCCTGTTAGAATGTGGGATTTGGGGAGGGAAGGAGTTTCAGGAGTTCAAGGAGAGTGTGTGTCAGGGATAAATAAAAGCGTCTCAGGGAAGGGAAGAATGGACTGTAGCCAATTTAGGGGAAAGGGGGATACTAGTTTCAACACAGAAAGAGAAAATCTAATTTGAGTCATTTGGGAGGGATGAGAAAATGTTTGGGATATTTTTCCCGAACCGATTTATCCGTTCCTAAATTGTGTGTGTATTTCCCACTTCACATAGTTATTTCTGTCATTTCTGATTTCTTCTCCCCTAACCATACTTACCCCCTTCAATCTGCATACATCATTGTGTGTTCTTGATGGATTAATTTGGAGTAGTAATTTGCAAATTTTTCCCAATGGCCCTTAAGCTACCATAAATTTCTCAAATCAGTGGAAGTCCTTGAAATGTGCAGATGAAGTGAGCAAGTTAGAAATATGTAAGTGGACAGGAAATTAGAGAGAATATATTTTTCACTTACACGGGCCTGGGATTTTCTTTAATTATTTCTAACTGGAAAGCCATGGAGAAATCTCTCTTTTGAATTAGATTTTACAAGAAGATTGTCTTGTTTGCTTGAGAGTACTATATTAATGAGTTTCAGTCAGGAGGAAAAGAAAGGTGAGACTCATAACAATATCTAGTCATTTGCTCATTAGGAAGTATTATTCTTAACTTTCAATTAACCTGGAATTTTTCTTTTTGTTTTCGTAACATTTTCAAGTGAATGCAATGCTAATGGAAGCTGCCAATGGACATCCTTGGAAACGGAATGCCTCTTTTATCCACATATCAGGTACAGAACAGCCAGAAGCAGTATACATTTTCCTATGTTTACACAACCACTAAATGTCCCTGTGATGTGATGAGATGTTAAAAGTCCACAATAGGAAGGAAGGGGTTAAATAGCAGTTCGGGGACCAGGTGGCTCCACCCCACTACACCTACAGAACCTGTTCCTGCAGGAGGAGGAGCTTTAAAAAACCACACAGCTGAAAAGAAGAGCAGGCTATGGGCGGATCTTCTGCTGTCTCTCCAACTGGTTGATATTTTGGTACATTAAAGGGGCTTCTGAAGAACTGTCTGGGTAGTTCAGCTGATCTGCTTGAGCAATACCTTCTGAGGAGAGGGATGGAAGATATAATGATTACTGGAACATGGCTAGAAATTGACAAAGGAAATAACAGAGGAAAAACTGGCCACAGGTTAGGAAAAGCAAAAGACTGGACTTGCCAGAGCTAGGTGAAGAAACAATAAGAAAGAAGCTAGAGACTAGAGAGAAAAATCTAAGTGTAACAATAATAAAAATCATTAACAAGGAAGTGAATACAGGGGATATAAACCCACTGAAAGTAGCAGAGTGGATTTAAAATATTCTGAAGATATAGAGACAGAAAGCTACAACAAGGAAATCTATTAATTAAATGTAAAAGCAAAGAACAAATGGGAAAATTAATAAAGATTAAATTGTTAGGAAAACTGGAAATAAGCTGCTGACTGCCTAAGTTTTTGAGACAAGAGGAATTTGTGTAGGGTATCAGACAAAAAGACTGAAGTAAAATAAAGCATAGGAGATAGAATACTATATGCTTTGTGACTAATTAGCAAGAGAGAAAGAAGGAAAAACCAATCAACATCTGTGCTAATTGCAATTAGGGACAAACCCTTCAGCATAAGATGACAATAGGACATCAGACTTTTGGGGCAAAACCATATATCTCTCCCCTAGTGAGGTGCCATATTTCTGGACTTGTGGTGAGTACATGTGAATACATGAAAAGGGAATAGTAGATGCAATAAATGTGGAGGGGAGCATTCCTATGACAAATGTGTAGAAGGACCAACATTAAAGTATAGTACCTGTGGAAGAAAGCACAGTGCAACATATGGTTATATAGTGCAAAGCAAGCAAAAGAGATTTTAAAAAGTTAGAAATAGCATATCATGTGCAGAAGCTATTAAGAATCATTTAGGACCAAAATGGTAAGAGGAAAGGAAACTCAGAATGAAATTCAAGGAAAATACACACGACAATAAATCAAAGGATAAAATGAAAGTTACAGGGGCCAAAGACATTATGTATAGACAAAGAGATGTTTGTAGCATTTATGACTGAAGATATAAACTGCACATTACAGTCAAGGAAAAACAGAGAAAATGAAAATTATAGTTGAAGCAGAAAAGTGTCTAAGTGTTAACAAGCTAACAGGGGAATGACTCCGTGTTTGTTTCTTTGTTTGTTTTTTAAGTGAAGGAAATAATGAAGGATTAAAAGATTGGTACTTACTATTGAAATGCACATAATAACACATGTATAGGAACTAAAGAAAAATATCTTTGGTAAGGATACTAACGTGGTATCATGTGCAAGACATATGACTAATAGGAAAACTAGATTTCAGAATTCCAGGGTATGGTGTTTATAGGCAATACAGAGGAATAGGAAAGGGAGGGGGAGTTTGTATATTCCTTAAGAACTACCTAAATTATCTTGAACTTGAGGCCAAGACACTTAACATAGAGTATAACACCACTGAGTTTATCATGCCCAATAAATCTGTATTTTTGAGACTGTATAATGTATGTAACCCAGATGGAAAGCAGAAGATAACGGATATTAGAGAGACAGATGAAGATGCAACAGGTCCCATACAGTAGAGGTGGAGACCTAAGCAGCCATAACGCATTATAGGGAAGTGGAAAATTTTGATAAAAATAATGCAGAGATGGGCAAATCTTTTGGCTTGAGGGCCACATCCAGGTTTCAAAATTGTGTGGAGGGCTGGGTAAAGAAGGCTAAGAGAGGTTGTTGCACCAAAGAGCCAGGATGAACCAGCCTCTCTCTCCACTCCTCCAATCACCACCCCAGGCTCCTGCCCCCATCCAGTCCCTCTCCTGACTGCACCCCCTCACCTCCGCCACATCCAACACTATGCTCCTTGTCTCTGATCACCCCTTGGAATCCCTTGCCCTCTATCCAAATCCCCCAACTCCCTGTCACTTAACCATCTCCCCAGGACTCCCACCCGCTATCCAAACTCCCTGCTCCTCTCCCCTTAATTGTCCTGCCAGGACTCCTGCCCCTATCCAAACCCTCCCTGTTCCCCCACCTGACTGCCACCCAGAGCACTAGGGATGGCAGTGCTGGATCAGCACTGCCCAGCTAAAGTTCACAGCCACATCTCCTGGAGTTTTGATGCTGCTGGCACAGTGTGCTGGGACTGGGGCCTACCTTCCCCGGGGTGGAGTTTAAGGGGCTCGACAAAAGTATCATAGAATCATAGAACACTAGAACTGGAAAGGACCTCAAGAGGTCATTGAGTCTAGTCCCCTGTGCTCACAGTGGGACCAAGCACTGTCTAGACCATCCCTGATAGATGTCTATCTAACCTGATCTTAAATATCTTCAGAGATGGAGATCCCACAACTTCCCTCGGCAACATATTCCAGTGTTTAACCACCCTGACAGTTAGAAAGTTTTTCCTAATGTCCAACCTAAACCTCCCTTGCTGCAGTTTAAGCCCATTGCTTCTTGTCCTATCATCAGAGGCTAAGGAGAACAATTTTTCTCCCCCTCCTTGTAACAGCCTTTTAGATTATTGAAAACCACTATCATGTCCCTTTCAGTCTTCTCTTTTCTAAACTAAACAAGACTAGTTCTTTCTGTCTTCCCTCATAGGTCATGTTCTCCAGACCTTTAATCATTCTTGTTGCTCTCCTCTGGACCTTCTCCAATTTCTCCACATCTTTCTTGAAACATGGTGCCCAGAACTTGACACAATACTCCAACTGAGGCCTAATCAGTGCAAAGTAGAGTGGAAGAATTACTTCTTGTGTCTTGCTCAAAACACTCCCGTTAATGCATCCCAGAATCATGTTTGCTTTTTTTTTTTTGCAACAGTGTCACACTGTTGACTCATATTTATTTTGTGATCCACCATGACCCCTTGATCCCTTTGTGCTGTACTCCTTCCTAGACAGTCGCTTCCCATTCTGTATGTGTGAAACTGATGGTTCCTTCCTGAGTGGAGTACTTTGTATTTGTCCTGATTAAACTTCATCCTAGTTATCTCAAACCATTTGTCTAGTTTATCCAGATCATTCTGAATTATGACCATATCCTCTAAAGCAGTTGCAACCCCTCCCAGCTTGGTATACTCTGCAAACTTAATAAGTGTACTCTCTATGCCCATATCTAAACTGCTGATGAACATATTAAACAGAACCAGTCCCAAAACAAACCCTTGTGGAACTCCACTTGTTATGCCCTTCCAGCATGATTGTGAACCGTTAATAACTACTCTCTGAGAATGGTTATCCAGCCAGTTATGCACTCACCTTATAATAGCCCGTCTAAGTTGTGTTTGCCTAGTTTGCTGATAAGAAGATCCTGCAAAACCGCATCAAATGCCTTACTAAAGTCTTGGTATACCACATCCACCACTTCTCCCTTATCCACATGACTTGTTATCCTATAAAAGAAAGCTATCAGATTGATTTGACATGATTTGTTCTTTACAAATCCATGCTGGCTGTTACCACTCACCTTATTTTCTTCCAGGTGTTTGAAAAGGAATTCCTTAATTACTTGCTCCATTATATTTCCTGGCACAAAAGTTAAACTGACTTGTGTGTAGTTTCCTCGGTTGTTCTTATTTCCCGTTTTATAGATGGGCACTATATGTGCCTTTTTCCAGTCTTCTGGAATCTCTCCCGTCTTCCATGATTTTTCAAAGAAGATAGCTAAAGGCTCAGATATCTTCTCTATCAGTTCCTTGAGTATTCTAGGATGCATTTCGTCAGGCCCTGGTGACTTGCAGACATCTAACTTTTCTCTGTAATTTTTAACTTGTTCTTTTTTTTATTTTATCTTCTAAACTTACCCTCTTCCCACTAGCATGCACTATGTTAAGCATTCCTTCATCATCAGACTTCTTGTTGAAGACTGAAACAAAGAAGTCATTAAGCACCTCCGCCATTCCAAGTTTCCTGTTACTGTTTCTCCCTCCTCACTGAGCAACGGGCCTACCCTGTCCTTGGTCTTCCTCTTGCTTCTAATATATTTAGAATGTCTTCTTGTTACCCTTTATGTCTCTAGCTAGTCTAAGCTTTTTTTGTGCCTTTGCCTTTCTAATCTTGCCCCTGCATACTTATATTGTTTGCTTATATTCATCCTTTATAATTCGTCCTAGTTTCCACTCTTTATATAACTCCTTTTTGATTCTGAGATCATGCAAGATCTCCTGGTTAAGCCAAGGGAGTCTTTTGCCATACTTTCTATCTTTCCTACACAGAGGAATAGCTTGCTTTTGGGCCCTTACCAATGTCCCTTTGAAAAACTGCCAACTCTCTTCAGTTGTTTTTCCTCTTAGTCTTTCTTCCCATGGGACCTTACCTACCAGCTCTCTGAGTTTACCAAAATCTGCCTTCCTAAAATCCATTGTCTCTGTTTTACTGTTCTCCCTTCTACCATTCCTTAGATTCGTATGATCGTAGTATGATTTCATGATCACATTCACCCAAGCTGCCTTCCACTTTCAAATTCTCAACCATTTCCTCCCTATTTGTTAACATCAAATCTAGAACAGCTTCCCCCAGTAGCTTTTTCAACCTTCTGAAATAAAAAAGTTGTCTTCAATGCAGTCCAAGAACTTATTGGATAGTCTGTGTCCCGCTGTGTTAGTTTCCCAACATATGTTTGGTAGTTGAAGTTCCCCATCACCACCAAATCCTGCACTTTGGATAATTTTGTTAGTTGTTTAGAAAAAGCCTTATCCACCTCTTCTACCTGGGTAGGTGGTCTGTAGTAGACCGCTAGCATGACATCACTCTTGTTTTTTACCCCTTTTAACCTAACCCAGAGACTTTCAACACATCTGTCTCCTACGTCCATCTCCACCTTAGTCCAAGTGTGTAAATTTTTAGTGTATAAGGCAACACGTCCTCCCTGTTGACCCAGCCTATCCTTCCTGAGTTAGCTGTACCCTTCTATACCAATATTCCAATTGTGTGTATTATTCCACCAAGTCTCTGTGATACCAACATTGTCATAGTTGTATTTATTTATTAGGACTTCAAGTTCTTCCTGCTTATTACCCATACTTCTTACATTTGTATATAGGCATCTAAGATACTTATTTGATTTTGCCTCCCAGTTCTGCCTCCTTTTTCTCGTGTGGGATCCTATGGGCCAGATGTGGTCTGCAGGCCATAGTTTACACACTCTCCCTCCAGTCTTGGACAATTCATTGACGAAAATAATTGAGTAATAATGAATGATGGTACACTTCCTAAGTTCGATACATCCAATGGAAATGTCTTCTGTCTTGACCCTGAAATTGTGCCAGGTAGTATAGCGATCAAATGCATCTGAGAAGACAACAAAAAGGAGGGAATGGGAAGTCATGACTTCCTGGTACTTAGAGCTTGTCAAAGGAGAGGCAATGTTGTAAATGGAAGAAGGCCCTCTACTTGAAACATAAATATAACATACAAACTAAAAACTGTTTAGAAGTAAATGTAATGAAAATATTAATCAAACAAATATAAGTGATGACACTGAGGAGTTTAGTACCAATTTAACTGAGGGAATCATGATGGCTGAGAAGTTAGCTATGTCTAAGATCTCCCATAACCCTAAAGTTTCAAAATATATCATGGTAGAATAAAGAGAGAAAAAATAAATTGAAGAAAGGAGAAAATCATATAAGAAAGCAACAAACACTATTAATAATGAGGACCTAATGTCATGTTCAAGAAACAAGGCAATTATGCAAAGGGATATTTTAAAAGATAGATAGATAGATAGATAGATAGATAGATAGATAGAAGCTGGAAAAAATTCTGTGGGATAATAAAGACACTAAACCATCAGAAATTTATCAGAACAAGAAAATGTAAATTAGTGTATTCAGCATAGTCAAAGAAGCGGGGATTTAAATAATCCCCGCTTCATTAAAATAAACCGGTCTCTTATGCCTCGTGAAACGAGGTTTACAGGATCGGTCGGCAAAGGCTTCCCCAGCCAACAGATCTGCGTCTAGACTGCCGTGCTGTGTCGGATCAGCTGATCGTCAGCACAGCACGGCGGACATGTTTATTTCTTTGACTATGCTGAATACACTAATTTACATGGCTCCGTCAATGGAGCCATGTAGTCTAAACACACCCCTGATGTCCCTGCAGAGAAACCAGGGAAGCTGTGAAGAAGACCTGCTGCATAGAGGCCAGATGTCCTTACATCGTGTATGGTTAAAGCCATAGACAGAATGGTGATTGAAATATTAATATGTCTGAAGAGAAATGGATTTACAGACAATAAGCAAAGTGGGTTTGAAAGGGGAAGAAGTGCATCTGATCATACATTAAAAGTAGAGTTGTTTGCAGAAAAAGTATATGAAATGAATGTATGTAAATGTAATGTGCTTTTTCTAATTTATTAAAAAAACACACAATACATTATGGAGGGAGAGCTTATTGCATAAAAGGACAAGTATATGGGTGAATAAGAGTATGTCTACACTGTAACACTATTTCAAAATAACTAACTCCATTCTGAAATAACTTAGTCTGTGTCTACACTGCAGGCAGTTATTTTGAAATAGTGTCAAAATACTGTCAAGCTGGAGGACTACTTACTCCAACTCCCTCATTGTACAAGGAATAAAGGAAGTCAGAGGAAGAGTGCTGTGTAGACACTCTGTATTTCAAAATAAGCTATTTTGAAATAAGATACGTAATGGATGTAACTCAATTTGCATAGCTTATTTCAAGTTAAGCCCTGCAGTGTAGATGCACCCTAAAATATTACTTGAGGAGAAGAAGTATGCAGCTCAGAGCAGAGAAAGCCCATTCTAGAATATATATAATCAAAACCAGCATTCCGCAGGGGAATGTCATCTTCCCTACTTATTCAGTGTAATAATAAACAATTTCCCCAAAAGGATGAGTGCAGAAATAGGATTACTGTTGTTTACAGGTGATTGTGCTATATGAGCTAAAAATGGAAACCTGGAAATAGCTGAGAAAGGAATTAATGAAACACTTAGGGGAGATATGCAATACTTTTTTTTTGTTCAATTCTCAAAACTAAAGGCATTATATTCATTGAAAGAAAAATTAACAACCTATAAGTGTAGTTAAAATATATAAATTCCTCAGTGTGCCATTTGATAGCAAACTAACATGGAAGGATGACTTTGAAAATATTATACCTAAATGTAAAGGTAAACTCAATCGACTTAAAAGTATTCCTGAACTGCCTGGGATGTGCAAAAGAAAGCAATGGTAATGCATCATAGAGCAATAATAAGACTCAATATTGTGCATAGGTGCCAAACATGTAGCTCAGCATTAACAATTAATCTGAGAAGCTAGTCTGAATCCAAGTCCAGGCATTCTGTGCTGCATGGCACATCACCTTTTTGTGTCATGCAGGTGAACTGCCGATAGTGGTAAGAATGAAGTTACTGGACTTAGCATTTTAGGGAAAAGTTATCAAGAAACAAGGAAGATGGAAACAGTAAACAAATATATGAAGAATGCTGGGAATTCAGTGGACTGTATGGAGGAAAAATATCAAAAATACCTCATGTCAATAGAATTAAAATATGGACAAACTAAGAAAAAAGAAAGACCTAGAGGAATTAGCATGTATAGGCATGAAAAAATGCATTATGCACATTTTGTCTTCTGTCTTGACCTTGAAATTGTGCCAGGTAGTATAGCGATCAAATGCATCTGAGAAGACAACAAAAAGGAGGGAACTATATGTACAAATTATATGTACAAAATGATGGGGTCTAAATTAGTTAATACCACTCAAGAAAGGGATCTTAGAGCCATTGTAGATTAGCTCTCTGAAAACATCCATTCAATGTTCAGAAGCAGCCAAAAAGCCAACAGAATGTTAGAAATCATTAGTAAATACATAAGTAAAAAGACAGAGGATAACATAATGCCACTATGCAAATCCATTGTATACCCACACCTTAAATACTGCTTTCAGATCTGGTTGTCCCATCTCACAAAAAGATGTATTAGAATTAGAAAAGATACAGCAAAGGAAAGCAAAAATTACTGGGGACATGAAACAGATTCCACACAGGAGAGATTAAAAAGGCCAGAATTTTTCATCTTGAAAAAGCGACAGCTAGGAAGGGAATATGGTAGTGGTCTATAAAATTTTGAATGTTGTGAAGAAAGTGAATAAAGATGTGTTAGTTACTCCTTCACATAACATGGGAAACAAGGAGCACACAATGAAATTAATAGGCAGAAAATTTTAAACAAAAGTAAATTATTTTTCACACAAGGCACAGTTGAAGTGTGGAAGTCATCTGGGGATGTTGTGAAGGCCAAAACTATAATTGTGTGCAAAAAAGAACTAGATAAATTCACAGAAGATTTCAACATCAATAGATATTAGCCGAGATGGTTAGGGATGCAGTGTTTCTAAATCTCAGATTGATGAAGCTGGGACTGGATGATAGGGGATGGATGATGATTGCCTGTTCTGTTCGTTCCCTCTGAAGCACCTTGTATTAACCACTGTCAGAAAACAGGATACTGAGTTAGATGGACCATTGTTCTGACACATTACAGTTTTCTTATTTAAGCCTGAGTCAAGGCCATGCAGCCTTCAAGACGTGGAAGTGGTTTGGAGATCCTTTCTTATGTGGGGATATTGGACTCTGAACTTAGTTATACCAGGTCGGCTTGACTGGTGACCTGGCCAAAGGGCCAAGTTGGTACCTACTGAAAAGAGAGCCACCACAGTGATTGCTGGAAAGAAACACTAAAAACAGTGCAGAGTTGGAGACCAGGGACCTAACCACTATGCCAATGGTGGGTGTTAGAGGGACTCTAATGTTATAATGTTGATCTGTTCATAATGGTTATAGTGCAGTTGTTGTGTACAGAATTTGGGTAAGGTGCACACTTAAAAGGGCGATTGTCATCAGTGACTGGAAAACAAAATGGAGATTACCATCAGAACTCTGTGGAAAGATCTGGACTTGTTTCCCGCCAGAAGTCTTTGCACTCATTACCAACTTATGCACATGGCATGCAAAAGCTGTGCACAAGGCACGAAGAGGCTTGCACTAGGCATGCAGATCCTTTGCACCCAGCCCGAAATTGTGCACAGCATCCTACCCGAAATTGTGCACAGCAAGTTTTCCCGTCAAAGGTTCTACAAAAGCACTGCATCCCAAGGGAGGGTGTGGTCAGTGTTCCATCTGTGTCTGTGAGGACAGTGTGTGTCAGAGAAGGAGCCATTGAGGGCCCAATTCCCTGTATCGAAGGATCAGGATCCAATGACGGTTACCCTTCAAGAGTAGCATTCCAACCTGACTGCGCCACAGAGGCAAAAGGCATAGGGATCATTCACAACTGTGGTGGGTTCCCACACCACACCGTGGCGAAGGCTCAGCACTGGTGATCTGGGATACACCAAGCAGAGGTGTTTGATCTCTACCCGCCTTGGACCAAAACATTGTCATCATCCCTGAAACACTCCGTTGTGGTGAAGGCCCAATGAGAATCGTACCAGAACTGTACTACCATTCATCATCAGCCTTGGCTCCTGTGGAAACAGCCTAGGATTCCACCGAGGGCAATTGATCAATCTGCGAGGGATCACTAGTGGTTCCTCCCTGAGGGCTAACCTGAGCCCAAAGGTAGAATGTCGCAAGCACCAGTACTACCATCAGCGACACAGAGACTTTTGTAACGTATAAGTACCTTACCTGTATTGGGGATCTTTCTGTCTTTCTTCTCTTCTGTTTTGGTGTGGGGGTTGGATTTGTTGGTGGTTGTTCTTGTTCTTGTTCATGCACTTGTCAATTTAAATTCTTACAATATATTAGTGAACTTTAATCTGGACTCCAAGCGTGTTTCTTTTGGGGAGAAATCACTGGTGATCAGATACGGTGTCAGGGGCCTCCCATCTGATAAGCAGAGCATTTACCATCATCAATCAGATCCCTTATCCTAAATTCTAAATTAATTCAAAAGATTCTGCTTGTTACTGAGACTCTGGGGTAACATGGGGAACCTTTTCTGGGTTGAGAGGGGGTACTGACCCACAGAAAAAGCAATCGGGAGCCACACACAAGTGAGAAGCAAAAAAAATCTTCACTAACATGGCCCCCAACTTGGAAGGAGAAAGACACACCCCACATTCCCCTCACATTCCAGAGCCAAGGGGAGCTCAGGCTAGTTAATCTTGTGTGCTCTAGCCATGTGGGGAGGACAGCAGGGGGGTTGGAGCATGAGCACAGGCTCCCCCATGCTGGGTAGGGAGACTTGGGCTTTCGGGGCTGGATCTAGGCAAGCCGGGGGCCTTATCTGGCCCCCTGGGCCTTAGGTTCCCCACCCCTGTATTAGGTGGCATCACCAATAAGCCTAACCTAATCATAATGCCTTCAACAAGTTCTGAGAGACTTATCTACTTGTCCATGAAATCCTTACATTAATGAGATTGCCAGTAACCTGGGGGATGAGTTTGTAAGTTGTGAAGTTGAGTTTTTCTGTTTTGGACACGGAATAAAGCCCCTAAATCGAATTAGGTGGTAAACCGCATTCCATGAGGAATACCACCTAATTCGATTTAGGGCTTTATTCCGGAATCCCGTTTCACTGCCGCATGTAGACGTGGACAGTTACTTCGGGCTCGTCAATTTCTAAAATGGCGACCGGCTGGGAACATGCAAATCAAGAGCGGGATATTTAAATCCCGGGCTTGATTTGAAATTTCGGTCACCTTCATTAGCGTCCCTAGATCGATCTAGGGGGCTAGTGTCGATGTACCCTTTGTTTGCTTCCTTGTTTCCTGCAAGGTGACTTGATGGGCTTGACTTTCCTTTTCAGTCCATGGCTCTCTGTTTGAGTTAACTTTTTCTCAGAATTGGTTATACTTTAATTTATGAGTTTTAAATTGCTCTGCATATGCCCAGAGTTCAGGAAGGGTGAATCTTACAAAAAATAAGGATATAGAATAAAGTTTCTTGTAAAGAGATAGGCTAGTCTATACTGCCCACTCATAAAGTACTGCATACTCATAATGTATGCAAATGAGGCAAAGTGTGGAATATCACCACACCTCATTTGCATAATGAATTAGGCATTTTTTTCAGGAAGAACGGCTCTTGCGCAAGAGGGGTTTTTGCACAAAAATGGAGCTCCATTAATTATGTGAATGAGGTGCAGCGATATTCCATGCTTTGCCTCATTTGCACATTTTTTGTGCAAAATGGGGGCAGTATAGACATCCTGTCATAGTAAACCTGGAAACTTCTCAAGCGGAGACCCTGTCTTCTATTGCAGAAGTCACAAAAAAATGCAGTTGTGTATATGTAGAATTAGGGATTGAAGAATGAGCGAGTGAGGCTATGTCTAGACTGCAGGCTCCTTTCAGAAGAAGCTTTTCCGGAACAGATCTTCCGGAAAAACATCTTCCGAAAGAGAGTGTCCAGACTGCCAAAGTGTATCGAAAAAGTGATCTGCTTTTTCAAAAGATAGCATCCACAGTGAATGGATGCTATCTCGCATTTAAGCTGTGATTACTATGGACAGAGTGGCCACCAAGGCACCTGTGCTTTTTCCTCTTTCCTCTTCTTTCGAAAAAACTCCCTCTTACCCAGCCACACACACCTTTTTCCAAAAGAGCTCTTTCAGAAAAAGGCTTCTTCCTCACAGAATGAGGATTACCAATGTCAGAAAAACCCCTCTGTTCTTTCTATTTTCTTTCAAAAGAACAAGATTGCAGTGTGGACATAACTCAAGTTTTTTGGAAAAATGGCTGTTTTTCCGAAAAAGCTCTGTAGTGTAGACATACCCTGAGTGCGTGAGTACGAGAGAGAGTTGTTTGGCTAAAATGGTTATTTGGAAACCAATTGTGTCCATGTGGTTTCTTCTCATTCTTAATATTGTGTAGAGCAAAGAAATATGCAACCTTTTATCATTGGAAAATCTTTTTGAAATTTCAGGTTTTGGTTGCCCTATAATAAAGATTTACTAAGATTTAAATCATACACGTACGTATTTTTTTTCTTGGTGCTACTTGCAATTTTCCTTTCAAAGCCACTAAAAGACATCACTAGATAATCCCTTTTGGCCTGTCTCCTTTTTCTATCTAACATCAAAACTGAGTAAGGTGTAATGAATACCACTCCCAAATCAAATTCTATCTGAAGGACAGATAATAGCTTATTTTTTCTGAATTAAAAGTAGCAATGTCATTTGGTAAGTGAAAGAAAAAATGTGTATAAAATTTAGAAAATCACAATTATACCTGTCCATATTTGTGTAACAGATCCACTATTTTTAATTCTAAAAGCTAACAAATGTCAGAAATTGACATTTCTCACGATCCAATTTGTGAACTTGTAAAATCTCAGAGAAAATCATGAGAACTTTTTTTGTCCTCATAAATATGTATGAAGCAAAAACTGACAGTTACATAACTATATATTTATTCAGTACTGTAATATTTCTTGTAAGAAGAATTGCTCTGCTAAGAATTTTGTATAATTACTGTGCTAACAAAAATTGCTCCAAAATAGCAGTGCTTTCTACTGGGACTCAAAATGGTTGTTGCCATCCCTTGATGGGAAGAAAGCCTAATTTCTTTCATTTGGGTTCAGCCATAAAGAGCCTTGACAGTGCTGACTAGCATAATTCGTGAAACAATGGATCAAAACATTCTAGAAGAGATTGGTATTTCTGCAACAGTTGTGCCAGCATTTCCATTATGAGCACAGCTCTCTAGGGACATTTTTAAAGAGAAAAGGAAATTATTCCTTGCCAAGAATTGCCAGCTAAGGAGAGAATCATTTTGCAGATGTAAAAACGAAAAATTCTCTCAAACCATTCGAAGACAGGATTTTGTTTATTAAGTATTGACTCTATATGTGTGTTTGTATTTGTTTTCCTGTGTATTTATACATATAAAACACATAAATATAGATATAAAAGAAAAATTAACAAATGGATAACATTTACTTTTAACAGAGGGCTCTAACCATAAGCACTGACAACTTTCATGAGGAATTTTACGAGTATACATACATGATAGGTCAGAGGTGTCTCCTTAATGGGACACGGTATACATGATATTTGCTTTAAAAGTTCATAAATGCATGATGGCCTCTTAAGTGAATAAATAATGTTTTCAGCATTGAAGTGAGGATATACATCGGCAGGGAAAGGAGAAAAGAAGTGGTTGAGGAAGTCAGATAATTAAGGGCTCATGATGAATACCCATTGTCACCTCAAGTGCACACTGGGAAAGGGATGCACTTTCCTACTTTTAAGCTAGGGAGGATTGGAATTTTTTTTACAGCTGCTACTTTGTACTTTTATTTCCAGATGGCTCAACTGCTTTAGTACTAGTTCTGCCATACTGCCAGACTCTGCTTTTTTGGGTGTGCGTGTGTGTGAGCACCTGCACACGTACTACATATATCCATTTTGCATTCTGTCATGCTGCACACTAAGGATTAACACAGTTATGATAAATTCAAACTCAAAAGGCAGTGTAGTGTAGCAAGCGTCATCGCTCAGTGCCATCCTCACCTGAATCTTATCTCCTATGTCACCTGGTCCAGATTTTCTCCAGCAGTGCCGCTCCCAGACAGATCTAAATATTGGTTGGGTCTGTATTCCCTATTAGTTAGGAGTCAGTTCTGCTAATCAATGGGACATACATACTTAGGCCATGTCTTCGCTTTATGTGCTGGAGACTGATCTTCTGACATTCAGTTTAGTGGGTCTAGTTAAGACCCGCTAAATCAAATGCTGAGGATGGCACCTCTTGGTGCCAGTACCCCTGGCAGTTGCAAGGAGAAAGGGAAGCCAACGGGAGTGTTTTATCCAATCAGCCTCCCTCTGTGAAGACACCACCAAGCTTTCCTTAAGGTAAACTGACTTCAGCTATGAATTTTATGTAGGTGAAATTGCATACCTTAACCCCACCTTCCATATCTAGTATAGACCTGGCCTTACTCTGCAACTGCTTAAAGGACTTGGTAAGATGGGTTCAGAATATTTCACCATTATTTGGTCTAAGCCCTCACACTGGATAAAGTTATATTCTCATGAAATGTATATATAACATTAGATAATAAAAAGTAGATTTTGTTCAACAATCACTGCTTTAAAGATAAGAGACAGTAAAAATTACCCTAAGACTGTTTAAATAATGGAAGGTCAAGATGGCATGTAAAATTCCATAGTAGTGCCAGGCATAATGATGTCATGCCAATAAAAGAGGCCATAAAACTAAGAAAAAGACTTATGAGCTCCAAGGTTGCAGATTGCAAATACATTTTTAACAATCAGTTTGAACCATATTTCAGGTTTAAGTGTATATTTAAAATTAGTTTTGTCACCAGCACTTGAATGTAAAGGTTGACTTTGCACCTTTGTAGGAGTATTTGGTTTTTTTTTAGCATGGTAAGCATTTTAGGTACATCACCTTTCAGGCCATTTCTTTTTAAATCAGCATTCCCGAAACATTCCTGAAGAATGTTTGCTCTCATACCAAAAATATCTGAAGAGACATTTCTGAAAAAACTTAATTGTGTGACTTTTAGTACTATTAACATTCCTCTCTCTCTGTCTTTCTCTCTCTCTCTCTCACACACACACACGCACACACACATTTGAAATGAGATTTAAACTATATCATTGGTATCTTCACAAGGTCTGTTTTTTTTTTTTTTAATAAGAACAAATTTCCCTTAAAACAAATAGTTCTTGGTGCACATTCAGATTTTGGGATTTTTCTGCAGTTGTTAATTGTTCCCCTAGGAAGACAATTTGTTTAGAAAGCCAAGCATTACCATCTGCATTTGTGAGATAATCCACTTGGAGATCTTCAGCACATTTTGTTAGCATGTAAATTACAGCCATGGCAGCATATTTGAAATTGCACATTCTGATATCAGTAAGACACAACAAAAACATCTTCAAAGTACCTGCATAGCCCAAAACATTCTGAGACATAGATGATAAACCGGTCATAGACTCATATGCTAGCAAACCCTTGCACAAATTGCAAAATAATCACACTACAGAGCTCAACTATAAAATATGAATTACTGTCTGCAAAAGATCTTTTAAGTAATAGGCAAGTAATATAAAAGTGTATGAGTGTTTACATGCACATACACAGATTTTGCAGATACACAGATTTTGCAGATACAGAATTTATGCCACCACTAGGACAAATGCCATTTATCGAATACATCCATTTAAGTAGCAGCCCTCAAAAATATACAGAACAGAAGACAAACTGTCATAGCACAATTAATGTAGAAAGAGTATGAGAATTGCTTCTGTACCGTATTTCTGAGGTGAGGTAATAATGAATCTTGTACTATGAGAGTCACTAGGTTAGTAGTAGTGCATGTCAAAAATATAAAAAAATATTTAAAAAAAAATCGTAAGGCAACACAATGGTACATTTACAAAATAGCTTATATTGCTTTCTTTATATCACTTTATTCTGTTTGAACTTAGGCTCTACATATTGATATAAAATAAATAATTCAACAAGCAATATAAATTCAGGAGGAAAAAAACACATGAATATCAATTCATAAAATATATAGTATTTGTCAACTGATTCTGTATTATTTGAAAATATAAAAGGAAGACTTCATTATATCATGTATATTGGCACAGATAATGTAATATCTAATTACACCCTATGATTGCCCCTAGGAATTCCTGTGGGGCACCAGTCAGGGTAGGGCTCTATTGCACTAGGTGATGATCAAAAATAGATACATGAAAAAAAATGTAAAAAGTGAGAAATTAGTATCTTCCTGAATAGAATTAGTGGTAGAATTATGTGAATGTTTAGTAGTATTTTGTGTGTGTATATATGTATATATATATATATATATATATATATGTATAGGAAACTACTAGAAGATTTACCCAACATTGCTTTGGTCCTAAATTCAAATAAGTTTTGTTTTCCTTCATTTAAATCATTGCTCTGGGGTGAGCCTGGGGATGAGAGGTTATAGCCGGCCAGAGTAAGTCTCAGGTCCGACACTGGGCTCTCAAGATACAAAATACACCACACAGGTATCTGTCAAACACAAGTAGTTTATTTCCTGACAGCTAACAGCTGTGCCCCATAAATGGAAGAACAATATAACAAAGAAGCAGCATATCTTACATCCCTTCCTGCAAGCCTGGAACCCCGGGTAGGCTGTGGACGAAGTGGGAGGTTGTCTCAGCTTCTGAGGCACCGGTACCCAAAGCCCATTGGTGAGGTTCGATTTGCTAGGCTCTGAGGCAGCCTTAAATACAGTTTTCCTGCCTTGTTTGGCAGTTTGGAAATTTCCAGGAGTTACTCATTATGTGCTGATGTAGAGCTTAGCTGTTAGTTATCGATTTGGTTCTGTTCTGGATCTACTTGTTCTTTGGCCCTGTTTACGTGATCAGTACGTTAGGGTAAACAAAATTGTTTATGCATTCTTGCCCTTTACCCTTATCTTATACTTGTTCCTGCTATACTGGCAACAATGCTCATCTTATGTGGCATATGTTCCCAAAGACTTGCTTCTGGCTCATCAGTTATAGGAAAAAGGGAAAGGGGGGAAGAATGCAGGCCTCACCACCCCTAAACTAGCACGTACAAAGTTCTTCCGCAATTGACCACTACAGAGGTTGAGTATGAAGGCTGCTCTAGGCAGAGGGGACAACACCAACCTTCTCACACCACAGCCACTTGGCCCAGCTGAGAAGCACCTGTTCATGTCCACTGCAGCTGTTCTGGGCACATGCAGGGGGAGACGTGCATATTCCCCCACTGGGGACAAACAGACACACACACAGACAAACTCTCCAGATAATTAGTAGACTGTTGTCCCTTTCTCTATCCCTCCCCCCTGCTGGCCTAATAGAATTATAGCTAGCCTGGTCCCCATATCTGTCTCCTTGCTGCCCCCTGTGGTCATTCTGCGATATAACTGTCCCTCCTACCAGACTCCTCTCTTTCCAATCAAATCCCACGCACATCCCATTGTTCTGGCACAATCAAACCCTTACCTTGCTTTAAGTTATAATAAAAGGAAGCTCCATATTGAATGTGGTGGTTCTAGCTCTTACTATTTAAGAGGAATTGTTGAACAAATCAACTCATGGACAGACAGATGTGCATTTCTAAAATATATAGTAAGATTTAACTTCCATTAACTGTGCATTTATTATTTGAATTGCAATAGTACTTAGAGACCACATTTTTCTAGGCACTGTACATATACCTAGAAAGAGTCCTGAAAATGTAACTAGAAAAGACAGACTGAGGCTGAGAAGAAGGAAATATCATTTTCCTCATTTTAAATATGGTGTAACTGAGGGTATGTCTATATTACAGAGGGGTTTTTTTGGAAAAAAAGGCTGTTAGTCTGAAAAAACTGCAATTACATCCACACTGCAATAGTGTTCTTTCAAAAGACAATTGAAAGAACAGAGGGGTTTTTCCAACATTGGTAATCATCTTTCTATGAGGAAGAAGCCTTTTTCTGAAAGAGCTCTAGGCGTGTGTGGATGGGGAAGAGGGAGTTCTTTCAGAAGAGGAAAGACAAAAAAGCACAGGTGCCCTGTTGACCACTCTGTCCATATCAATCACAGCTTAAATGCGAGATATCATCTATTCAGTGTGGACGCTATCTTTCGAAAAAGAAGAGCGCTTTTTCGATGTGCTTTGGCAGTGTGGACGCACTCTTTTGGATGAAGATTTTTCAGAAGATCTTTTCCGGAAAAGCTTCTTCCAAAAGAAGCTTGCAGTCTAGATGTAGCCTAAGTGATTAGGGGCAGATATTTAAAAGTACTTAGGTGCCTGATTTGCATTGATTTCAAAGTGAGTTAGGCACCTAAACAATTGTAATAATGTATAGGGCCATCCAGTGATTAAAAATTTCCACAACTTATTGTGTGATTAAAAAAAACCCTAATTGTAATTATTTGTGTGCTTAAGTTCAGTGGCAGCTCCCTGGGACTGGCAGGGGGCAGTGGGGTCCATGCTGCCCAGAGGGCTGTTGCTTCCCGGGTTGGTCAGTACACTGGGCAATGCTGCCCCGCCGGTGGCACCTTACCTGTGGACAGTGGCTGGCAACATGCAAAGTCCCACCCCCAGCTGGCCACTCTCTTACTGGTGTGTCCGCCCCTCCATATGGTCATTCTGAAGTCTAACTGTGCCTGCTAGTAGGCCTTGCCCTTTGTGTTTTATGAGAAACAACCACATTCCAAGCACATTCTGTTGCCCTGGCATGACCAACCCTGACCTCACTTTAAGTTATAGTAAGAGGAAGCTACACATCAAATTTGGTGGTCCAAGCTCTTTCCATTTAGGAGTTCTTGAAGAAACGGACTTACAGATGGATGATGGACAAACAGACACAGAAATGCTCTCAAATATATAGAAGATGAAGGGTAAGCAAATTATACTTAATGTTGCAAATAAATGAAGCATAAACAAAATACAAGGTAAATGTAAATGGCATGCTATATGTGATTTACTTAAGTGGATTGTTGAAATTATGTTACATGTCATTTCCTAGAGAACAAATGATGAAACATTCTTTGTTTTATTTGCAACTAGAAGTCTCTTTAATAAATGTTTGAAGCCCCGTTTCCGTGCATAAAATTCCTCATTACTGGGAATTTATTATATTAGTAGAATTTAATATATTTCCTCATGTCAATTATCAGTCTATTTCTCTGTTGAAATCTGGTTAATATCCTTTACACATATCTGAAAGTTTAATCCTATTGTACTTGAAATGTATTATTTTCAGTCTGGATCTTTTTTAATATTTTAATTAAAAAGGAAAGAAAATGTTCCTTAAAGCACGCCCTTATTTTCCAGATTGTCTCTTTATGAATGAAGGAATTAGTCATTTTTTGCATGAAGTAAATGATTTTCTCCTAATTTAGGCCAAATTGAAAAGATTCCATTTATAACTCCTTTTCTTTCTTGCTCTCTACCCTATTCTTAACCCACTATTTCAGCTTTCCACTTATTGCACATCTAAAACATTAACTGCTAAACATTTGTCAGATATTTTCTGAAAATGTTTGACAACTAGAACTTTAATGAGATTTTAAAGGATACCTTTTAAAGTAATAGATTGAGCATATCATGCATTTCTTTTTTGCATAATAGCAAGCATACATATACTGAAAAATTCAACTTTTTTCTAAAGGCCAATGCTAGGCTATTTTGAGCATATCCTGAGATGCTTTATAGCTAAACTCTCCTGACTTCCTTATATTTTCTCATACTTCTGCAACCAAGTTGCCCTCCTGACATAATTTGTAGTCTCTGGCAGGCGTGAAATGTGTGTGTGTTACTGAGTGGGGCACATTCACTTCCCAAATGTCATGAGCAGGAGGAACAAGAGGCCGGCCAGCAGCAGTTATGGCTAGAGTCTCTGGAAGGCCTGGGAGACTTGGCGGGGGGGGGGAGGGGGGAGAGGGGGAGGAGGTTGGCACCTGTAGCAGGAGTCCATCTCCAATATACTCTGGCAGCAGCAGGGGAACGAAGAAACTTGGCTCCATCTCGCTGTGCTACCCTGGCCTGTCACTTGGGGGAGCAGTAGGACTGCCTCTCACATTCACTGGTAGGAAGCAGAGTGAAGTGGACGCTTTCCTCATCTCTGCTAGTGAATGAGGGAGAACCAGACCCTTGACCCCTCTAGTCCCTCGAACCACAAGTAATAGAGCTACAGAGAGCTCTTCCTCAGGCTAGGAAAGGCACTCCCAGCATCACAGGTAAATACAAGGTTGAACAGATAGTTTAGCAGAAGTAGTCAGCACATATTCTACTGGACCATTCATGATGAATTGTTTCTTTAACACCCCTGGAGTCATTGGACAAAAAGGGAGATTAGTGTGATGCAGATTATTGCAATAAACCATAAACTTAATGACTAACAAAGTTACAAACTTAGCCTCCCAGTTTGTCTTTTGTGAGTATTGTCCTAGTTTCCTTTGAGGATGAGGATTGATAGGTCAGATATAGTATTCATTTTGTGAAAAGTGTTTACTCCAAGTTGATGTGCTATTGTATTGAAGTAGGTTTGTCTCAGGTTTGTGACCTATTCTATGATGCTAGCTGCTTTTCTGGTGGAGTGACATGATGAATATAGAACATTTTTCACAAAAAAATGCTGTTAAAGCCAAAATATTTTCAGGGGAACCTTTTGATATTACGGGAAGATTTCTGGACCCTTTGAACAATTTTTCTCTTCTAATGTAGATATTGAAGGTATTTCAAAACCTCAGAGGTTGCTGAGGAAGAGAATTATTTGTCTCTAACCAGCTCTACCTGGCCTCTCCATAGCCACTCTGTCCTACACATATTTTTTTTCCATAGTTATCCTGTCTTGGAGTTATTGTGGATCTTGGAGTCATTGTGGATGTTTCTCTGAAAACATCTACTCAATGTGCAGCAGCAGTCAAAAAAGGAAACAGAATATTAGGAATAATTAAAAAAGGGATAGAAAATAAGACAGAGAATATCTTATTCCCTCTATATAAAACCATGGTATGCCCACATCTTGAAGACTGCGTACAGATGTGGTCACCTCATCTCAGTAAAGATATATTGGCACTGGAAAAAGTCCAAAAAAAGGCAACAAAAATTATTAGGGGTTTGGAACGGGTGCCATATGAAGAGAGATTAAAAAGACTGGAACTTTTCAGCTTAGAAAAGAGGAGACTAAGGGGGGATAGGATAGAGGCCTATAAAATCATGACTGGTGTGGAGAAAGTGAATAAGGAAAAGTTATTTACTTGTTCCCATAAGAACAAGGGGTCACCAAATGAAATTAATAGGTAGCAGGTATAAAATAAACAAAAGCAGGTTTTTCTTTACTCATTGCATAGTCAACCTGTGGAATTCCTTGCCAGACAATGTTGTGAAGACCAGGACTTTAACAGGGTTCAGAAAAGGACTAGATAAGTTCATGGAGGTTAGGTCCATCAATATTTATTAGCCACAATGGGTAGCTGTTTGTCAAAGGCTGGAAATGGATGACAGGAGAGGGATCACTTGATGATTACCTGTTTCTATTCACTCATTCTGGGGTATCTGGCATTGGCCACTATCAGAAGATAGAATAGTGGGCTAGATGAACTTTTGGTCTGATCCAGTATGGCCGTTCTTATGTTCTTATGTTCTGTCTCTTTACATCAAGCTGGTTCCTTCACTCTCAGACTTACTCTTCGATCTCCAATAAGTTCACATATATTTAGGGACTGATGAACCTACTGCAGTTTTTGAAAGGAATCTCCATGCCCACACATACCAGGGACTCCCACTATGTACCCTGAATAAACAGACAGTAACATGGCAGTTCTCCTCAGACTTCCAGGGTTTAAAGACATTAAGGTTTAATTAGCCATCTTCCTTTTTATAAACTGGATCCCACCAGGCAGCCTCATGAGAATTGTTTAAAGTCTTGCTCACTGACAGAGATCCAGTCCCTAATGGCAAAAGCTGATTAGTAATTTCAAGTTATTACTCTTCTGATCCAAACTTTCCTGTTTCTCACTAAACCAACATGATTGGATTTCAAATCTGGCATTCTGCAGTGCTTTGATGTACAGAAAATGTCCAGGCTGAAATACCAGGGATCTTTTGTATGGTACAATTTTGAAGGAGAATATTTTGAAAACTCTCATTCATGCTGATTATCTAAAGTATTCAAATCTTGCCTAAATCTCTAAAGAACAAATTTTATTCTTCTAGACTCATTCAAGCGGCTAAAAAAAAGAAAAAGAAAAAAAAAGACACAACCACGTTGAAAATAATGGAACTCTAGAAATTATCTTAAATACAAACCACTCCATGACACTAATGTACTATATATATATTTCCATCTACCCAAGTATGCTGTGCTCTTTATGTTAAAATAAGCATACATTAAGGCCCCTACCCTTCATGAGACACTAAACACATGTGCAAAGTCCTCCTAACTTCCATCTGGCTACATTCACATGAAACAATTAACATTAGTAGAACTTTTGTTGGACTTGCTGTGAATTACTACAAATTAACAAGTCTCAGAAGGGTATTTGTGTTAGTCTGAATCTGTAAAAACAACAGGGAGTCTTGTGGCACTTTAAAGACTAACAGATGCATCTGATAAAGTGGCTTGACCCATGAAAGCTCATGCCCAAATAAATCTGTTAGTCTTTAAGGTGCCACAGAACTCCTTGCTGTTTATAAAAATTGGCAGATTAACACACCAGATAAAAACAGTTTAGAAACCTAAATGAAATCAATGTACAATGGCCATGCCTTATGGAATAAAAAAGGCTTTAAGTCAGTTTTGAAAGGGTCTATTTCCATCGCAAGTCAAAGGGAAAAGCATTCCATAGCAGAACAGCCTAATACTGTAAAGTTACCAAATAGCCCCCAGAAGCTTCAGTCTCTCTCTGTGGGAAAATAAGCATGAAAATAGAAAATATAAACTGGACGTTAAACATACAGATTAAAGTATTAAAAGCATGATATACAAAATAACAAAAGTAATGACATGGAAGTCAATACCATCCTTATATTGATAGTGTTCTTTTGTACTTAGGTTTTAGTCATTTGCCCGAAAATGAATTTGTTGAGACTGCTTTCTGTGTTTAATGTCAATGTTCATGTAGATTTTGCCACAATTCATTCTGAATATAATGAAAAAATATTCTCCATAGGACTATGTATTGCTTGCACAACACAATGTACCTGGCAACTTTGAAACTAAGAGTAAAATTTTTAAAAGGACCTGAAGGTGGAAGGCATACTCCTTTTGAACATCCAATTTAAATGATTTAGGAACCTAAGTCTTTTTGACATTCAATGAGATGTAGGCTCCTAAGTGCCAGAATTGTAAAAGCATTTAGGTGTTTAAAGATAAGTACTTATGGCCATTTAAAAATATTTGTCATTCAAATTAACTGAATGTGAAACAGACACTTAGACATTTTGAACATTCCACTGGTACCCGACCTGTATCTTTGTATATCTAAATACCTTTAAAAATCTGATTCATAGTGCTTCATATAGCTCCCTTTGGAATCAGTGGGAGATAAATGTGCCCAGGACCATGCAGGAAGCTATCTGCATCTTTTAGACTCATAATCCAATGATAAATATTTCAATAGGAATTATTATAAACATGGTTTAAACAACATTTAGGGCATTTGGGGTATACATAAATATTAAATGAGCACACGAAGCATCTCATTCTGCCTCAGAATTCTTTTTGTATTGCAAGTAATGCTACAATTGTATTTTAATTGTTTGGAAAATTCTGTATGCTAAAAAGCATTATGAAATATTTGCACTACATATACTGCTAATGGTGATTGGTTGCCTGTTTCTTTTCAGTGCAATAGATTGTTTTCAGGGTTTATTTTCCCCAATAGCTGTCCAAATATTCCACGATATAAACTAATGTTGTGTTAACATTTCTGATAAAAAATCAGTGTCACCTTTGGGCCATTATGGCACAGGAAAATATCATAAACCACTGACTTATTCTCTCTTCATTCTCTTGACTTAAAAATAGGCATACTGGCTTTTTCAAATTTTGTGTTCTGTGATTGTCTAGAAAGACAGAGATGTTACTCATAGGGCCTTTAGGGATTTATAATGGAAACATTGTCACACCTTTAACCATTATGGTTAAAATGAAGCTCTCTCTCTCTCTTTTTTTTTTTTTAAGCTTCCAAACACTGATCTTTGCTTTCTACACTTGTGGCTTTTTTAAAATCTGAAAAAAACAACCCTTTTCCATATGCCACACACGTGTCTTGCATTGCAGCAAAATTTCAGTCCCAGAGGCAAACTTTCCATTTGAAGTATTCCATAACTCTGCAGCTTATACAATGGCTTCAAATTATCAAATGTTATCAAATGCTGTCAGAAAAATCTATGTACAATACATGACGGTATTGAATCCTCTGCCTACTATAGCTAAAACCTCCTGAAAGCACTCTGATAGATTAATGAGGCATGAGACATGCCTTTAACCACAATGGTTATCCTTTCCTTAACCAAACTGATTCCAAACATCTCCACAGCAATTCTGTATAACAAACTACTTCTCCTTGTGAAATCATATGCACATAGATTAATCCATTGTTAAACTTGCCTATTTAGAACCTGATCCTGCCACTGGACTCTTACGAATGGGCCCATGTGGAGTTCCACTACAATTATAGTGACTCTTTGTGGACGCAGGGGTCTACTTCCATGTGTCCGGTTTCAAGACTAGAAACTGAACTTTAAAAAACAAAATGATAAATGTTAAAAAGTCAACAGAAATTAGGTTGTGTTAAAATTGGTATGTTTTAAATACATACATTTATGTTTAGTCTAGTGGCTAGGTCACTAGATAAGGATTCAGGTACCTCTACACAATATGGAGATTATACTGGCACAGTAGCAATGTTGTCATAGGTCAATGTAACATTTTGAGATTCAACCCAGACGGGAGTTGTGTTGCCAGCCCTGTACACCTGGGTGCCTTTATTGCTCTGCTGCTGTTGTTTGCAGGCAAGCACGGAGTTTCGTGTGTGAGTGTGTGTGTGTGTGTGCATGCACACGCACGTGCTGTGCACCCCTGGGTCAGTACACTGAACCCAGCTGCCTGCCTACAACATACCCCCAGGTCTGCACCAACCTTGGTTACTACTTATAGGGTGACCAAAACACACTTCCACTTCTGACTTGCCCAAACCCCCAGCCTTTTCCTAGAAAAAATAAGGTCTTTTTATTCCTTAAAAAAGACAAAAACTCTCCTTATTACTTTAACAGGAATTAACAATCACATCAATTCAGTCATAACACTGAGTAGTTTATTTAAATAAATGAGAGAGGTTTTAAGTGGTTTCAAGTACAAGGGATAAATATGTAACAAAAATAAAATGAAAACAAAATGTGCTTTTTAGTGGACAAGATTTAACCCTACAAGCTACAGCCTTGGTTCAAGTTAAATTTCTTACCAATCTTTCATATTTCTAGATATGGCTAACTTTCTCTCTGTCATGACCTTCTGCAGAAATACAAGGGGCTGGTTTCCCTGGTCTTCATAGGTTAAAGACAAATTAATGGGTTCTCTGCCCCTCTATTTATGGCTCAGTAAATCCTTGAAAAATATATATATCAAAGTTTGTAAGGACATAAGGAAGGCCATACTATATCAGACTAAACTTCCATCTAGCCCAGTAACCCGTCTTCCAGCAGCGTCCTATGCCATGTGCCCAAGAGGGAGTTAACAGAATAGGTAATTATAAAGTGATCCCAGTTATTTGACCCTGCTTCAAAAGTCAGGAAGGCTTCTTGTGGTTACTGTCTTCCTGTGGACTTCCCATTCTCTTGCTAATTCATATATAAAGGGGCTTCCATTGTTTTGATTCTGCAATGCTATTTTCCATCCTGCCAGGAAGAAAACCTGTTTCCTACTTTGGTTCCAGACTTTAAAGCATAATATCAGTGAGTGCCCAAAATTCCTTATATAATGTTATTACCCATCACATCTATTGACATAGCTGCATACACATTGAGAGCTATGGCAGCATAGGTTGGTCAGGGATATGGATTTTTTTTTCATACTCCTGGCAAATGTAGTTATGCCAACATAACATTTTAATGTTGACAATGTCTTAGAAGATCTGGATTCCATTTCCAGGAATGCCACTAGATCACTTTGGGCTAGCCAGTTCACCTCTCCATATCTTACTTTCTCCACCTGTAAAATGGTGTTAATGCTGCTGCTCTCTTTGTAAAGCACTTTTCGATCTACTGATAAAATTCTATAAAAGAGTGAGCTGCTTTCTTTATTTAAGAGAGGGGTAATGATTTGCTATATAGAGACAGTCATAATATTTTCATTACAATGAAATGTCATTGAAAAATCAGTGATTAGGCGAGGATCACTAACGTGTTTGTGATTCCCCTTGCCTCCTTCCTACACTTTTTAATATCAATTACAAAATGTTACACACATTTTGTATATACAATGCAGGTGTCGCAGAATACAATGCTTTTGGAAACTTAACTGTAACAGTTTTGTAGTTTTGTGATTATAAGTTTTGAAACTTAAAATTGCATAAATAATTTTTTTTCAAATCACCTATTGGCCATTCTAAAAGTAAAATTAAGATTGGTGCATAATGTTATCATTTAAATGGTCCCCGTTAAAGTTTGTATCCACTTTTACTAGAGTTAATTGATTGCCGTTAACGGAAATATATATGCTAATATGTTTATGCTAGTATGAATACTTCAGTGTTTTGTATCCTGTAACAAGTCTGTATGGATTATAGAGACTAGCATATACAATTGTTAATAAAAATATCTAATAATGAAGACATATCCTTAGATTTTAATGTTCAAAAATAACTGAAGGGAATGGTATGAAAGAGAGTCAAGTTCTTGCCAACAGCTGAAGAAAAGCTTCTAGCACTGCACAAGAGTATGCTCTTACTGATTCTAAATGGAATACAAAAGTGGTCTCATGTAGAATTAATTTTGTCATGCCCTAACCCAGAATCTCCTGACAGTAACTAGCTATCTCATTAGACCTCACATCAATATTCTCCTCTTAAGTGATCAGCAATTTGACAATAATTTAATTTGGCTTCTGATGTAACAATTCATTGAGATGTCTGAGGTAGTTCACACATCTCTTAGTTATATTTATCAGGTTGTTTGCAGACACTGAAAGACAATATTGACTGGTGTATACTCAGTTCACATTTTTGAAAGTTATTTTCATAAATGTGATCTCTAGGCACTTTATATATTTTTAGAATAAAGTTTTATATCTAGAGCACAATTATTCAATAATAACAGTATTTATCTGTTCATTTCCAGAAACACACAATCAGAACAGTCATGTCATCAATTCCTGATAATACCCAGCTTTATGCTACATCTAATTTCAATGTGGTTGCCAGCAGAAGATGGTGGAAGCCCTTTCTAAACAGATCGATACAAGTTCTCTGTTTGGATATCAATTCTCCTTTGGGGATTCCTTGTTGCTCAGCACTTCTCTAAGAAGAGCTAGGTTTTATTTGTGCCTTAGGCCCAGTTTTTGTTTTAATTTTCTGCAGCATCTCAAGCAATATAGAAGGGAATGTTTTCTTTAAAATAAATAAGAATCAAATTCTGTCATGCTTATTCAGAATTACTATAACATGCCACAAGTACCTCCATTTATCTGACTGTGGCATCTCATGGCATTGGGTACCACTCAATTTGCCCTGGTCTACATTAGGGTGTTATTTCAAAATAACCCCCCTTATTTCAAAATAATAAGCAGAATGTCCAAACAACTAAGCCCAGGCTGGTTATTTTTAAATCTGCACTCCTACTTTTCTCGGGGATTAATGCTTATTTCATTTCAAAATAGTATTAGTGAGGACTCTACACTGCTGATTTTCAAAGTAACTACTCCCCAGAGTAATTCAAAGTAATTACTCCCCGGTGCTTCTTGGGGCTCTAAGTCAAGGTAGCACGTCCACAGTAACAGAGCCTGCCTTGGACTGATTTTGAGACTCCCCCATAGTGGGGACACAATATTTCGATTTTGTTATTTGCGAGTTATTACTTCAAAATTAGTTATTTTGAAATAATTTCCCAGTGTAGACATGCCCAATTGAGTGCAACTGTGTGGGTTATTCCTTAGAAATCCCTGTCAGACACATTCTGATCTCAGTTTCTCAATATAAATTCAGGGTAACTACACTGATGTTCACTAATGTAACTGAAGGTACATCTAGACTGCAAGCTTCTTTCAAAAGAATCTTCTTCAGAAGAGATCTTCCGGAAAAAAAACTTCTTCCGAAAGAGAGTGTCTACACTTCAAAAGCACATTGAAAAAGCAATCTGCTTTTTTGAAAGAGAGCATCCACACACATTGTATGTTTTCTCTCATGTAAGCTGTGATTACTATGGATGGAGTGGCCACCAGGGCACCTATGCTTTTTCCTGGAGTCCTGTTTTTTCAAAAAAAACCCCTCCCTCTTCTGCATCCATACACACCTTTTTCTGAAAAAGCTCTTTCAGAAAAGGCATTCTTCCTTGTAGAATGAGGTTTACCACTGTCGGAAAAACCCCTGCATTCTTTCAATTTTTTTTGAAAGAACGCAATGGCAGTGTGGATGTAAGTGAAATTTTTCTGGAAAAATGGCCATTTTTCTGAAAAATCCTGCAGTCTAGATGTACTCTGAGGTCAGGTTGTGGAGCTAGGTCATTTTTAAAATAGTGGTTTAATAGCAAACTATTCTAAATCACTGAGTGTAAGGAAACTTGAGTATTAAAAATACTTTCCCTTCCTATGACCATTCTTTAATTCTCTGAAAAGTTTGCTTTAAATCTACTTCTATTGCTTTGTCATTTTTTTTATTATAAGACTCTGATCTTATAACAATCATTTTCAAAGTTATCTGCCAGCTTTCTAATTCATTATTTTTGTCTCTAATCATTTGGTTCCTGAGTTATGCAGATATCACTCTTTTCATCTGTATAAATACATGAACAGGACAGCTTAATATTATTTCTATTTCCTTATCTCCTTTCTGTAAATTCCTGATATCTTTCCTAAGAGGGATGATCATTCTTTCCCCTTTAACACTTGTCTATTGTGCTTCTACTTAATGCTTTCCCCCCCTTCCTTATTTGGTACTAATTGAAGCTTTCATTTTAATTCTTAATCTCAAGGGTAAAATCTTTTACTGATGCACATGCCTTAGTGATACAATTTGCTATAGCTTTAATGAGAGCACTACAGCTGAAGTCAATCATAAAGTGACAATAGCCATGGTTGAAATTTTCTAAAAAGCTGTTGTGTTTGCTAAATGGTAATCAGAAACTAAAACAGATTAACCCCAAATCACCGTCAAGTGAATGAATTTACTCTGTGTGTGTGTGTGTGTGTGTGTGTGTGTGTGTGTGTGTGTGTGTGTGTGTGTGTGTGTGTGTGTATAAGGTAAAGAGAGAAACAGAGAGGAAAGGCATGTGTTTTGCACAGAATACAGATGATACTAAGAACGTCATGCTCTACATCACTAAGTGAGCAGGAGACCAGCTATAGCTTCTACAAAACTTGTCTTTCATGGAAGTCATAGTATTAGTCTTAGGCCTAGCAGCTATGTTGCTTAGAGATGTGAAAAATCACATCACCAATCCCATTTTATTAACTTTACAGGCCATTAAAGCTGATTACGGTACTCCTGCATTTCACAAGGAGTAATGGTAAACTAAATGGTAAATGGTTGACTTTAGAGTAATGCAGAAGCAGTGTTGGGAAAGTTGACATTCTTGGTCTCTGGGAGGTGTCCCACAGTGCCCCATTGTGACTACTCTGGCCAGGACTTTCAACTCTTCTCCTCTGCAGATGCACAGGAAAAGCCTTGGGAAAATTTGAATTTCATTTCCTGTATGGCCAGTGTGGTGAGCAGACCTCAGAGAAGGCAGCACATCTTACCATGAATGCCCAGGGTCACAAATGAGCACCAGCATGGAGTGTGCCAGAGATTCTGGACCTCATTGCTATGTGGGAAGAGGAATCATTTCAGGCAAAACTATGAAGCAGCAAAAGAAACACTGGCATTTATGTCAAGATCACAAAGGGCACAGTGGAGAAAGGATGTGACATAGACATAGATCACCACAAACATGCCACTTCTATGAGCAACTACATGGGATTCTAGTGGGGTACCCAACCAGTCTCCCAAGCCAGACTATGGATTCCTCCCAAGAGATTATTCAGGCAGCCGTGAGCAACAGTGGGGAGGACAGTGTAGATGAGGAAGAGAAAGAGAAGGAAAATGGTCAGCAGGTGAGCCAGAAACCAGGAGCTGTGTTTAATTTTAGAGAAAATCCCATCCCCCCAGGATGTCTCATTGCCTGGGCCCTAATATTGGAAAGGTCACCTCTGGTGAGCTCACATGTTCAGTTTTGCCAATAGTGGGTTAAGGCAATTGGATGTGATCTGTGGTGGCCTCTATGCCTACACAGAGGGGGCTCCCTAGAACAGCTTGTTAATGTATCTGGAGATGGAGCGGGAATCCTCCATGCACATCTCCATAAAGCTCTCTGCTTTTTTGGGGGGGAGAGGGGGAACAAAGGCGCTCTTTTGGAAACCCTTTCTTCCTTGTTCTACGAGGAAGAAGGGATCTTCCGAAAGAGGGGGATTTTCTGAAAATTTGGCCCAGTGTAGGGGTGTATGTGTGTGTCAAATTTTGGAAAAGCCTTTCCAAAAAATATCAGAAAAAGGTGTAGTGTAAACCTAGCCTACGTGAGTGGAGGAAAATGCTGCAGCAGGAGATGTGAGTGGAGTGTGAAGATCAGATGCCATGCAAGGTACACAGACTGAAGACAAAGGAGAAAGTCTTGATTGTTACATCAGAAGTGATGATGTGCCTGGTGGACTTCCAGGACAGCCAGATGCACAGTTACCTGCTTCATCCCATGCACACCCACATTCCCTCCTCATTTTGTTCCATGGCCTTCTCTCTAAGGGGCCCTAGATTGTGAGGTGGGAGGAGTCAAGGGCATCTTCACACTTAGCCCACAGGGATGCATCTCAGAGCAAAAGGCAGTCCTTCTCACATGAGTGATTGGTGCATAAGGGGATTGTAGTTCTCCACTTTCCCTTCTCCCCACCCCCCTGAAACTACTGCCCTAAATTTTTTATCTATACCTGCTTTCTTGTGTTCCCCAAATAAAAATACATAATTTCTCAACAACAGAATCTTTATACCTTGTGTGGCACGAGGTTCGGTGGAGGGTTTGCAGGGTTTACATTTAAGTACACTTAATGCAGGAGGCACCTTGTTGACAGCAACATGCATTACTGTCATATCACAGTCTGGCCATTCACAAAGCTGTTTTGGTTTCTGGATGATTATAATTAGTCGCTAGGCCATCTGCTTCAGTCCCCCAGCCTGGCATAAAACTTTTCCCTTACTTTCAGAAATATTATGAAACACACAGCAGGCTGCCACAATAATGGGAATGTTGATTATGCTGAGATCTAACCTAGTCAATATATTGTAAAACTTTCCCTGTAACCATCCAAAAGGACATTCTACCACCATTCTGTACTTGCTCAGCCTGTAGTTGAATTCCTCTTTACTGCGCTCCAGGATGCCTGTGTACAGCTTCATGAGCCTTGGGAATAGAGTTAGGCTAGGTCTCTAAGGACCACTGGCATTTCAAGGCCTCCAATGCTAATTTTCCACTCTGAGAAGAAAGTTCCATCTTGTAGCTTTCCAAAGACCAGAGTTCCCAAAGACACGCATGTCATGCAACTTTCCCGACCACCCCATGTTGATGTCAGTGAAATGGTCCTTCTGATTCACCAGCAACTGCAACACCATTCAGAAGTACCCTTGTGGTTTGTGTACTCTTTGACAAGGTGGTCTGGTGCCAAGAACCACTCACTGCACTCTTTTGGTCCCAGTACACAAGGGGGACATGCACTCTGGACTTTACAAAGTCAGATGCTAGAAAATCGATCTTAATACATTCAACCTTAGCTCACAGTGTAGACAAGCCCTTAGACAGCACTATCCTGGCAGGTGAGTTTCTCCCATCAACATAGTTACTGCCTCTTATGGTGGTGTAGTTACTAAAGTGATGACATAGCTTTGTCCTCTCAGCTTAGAGCAATGTCATCAGACACATAATGGCAGCACAGCTGAGGTAAATCTGCAGTATAGACTGGCCCTCATGTATTCCATCTCTCTAGCAACTGCATCCAATGGTGCCCACACTCTCACTCCCCCACCGCTTTTTTGTCAGATGTTTGGGAAAGAGATGAATAGATGGGCTATGAAACTAGGACTGAACAGGAGGGGGTCAGTTTGTGTTTTATAAAGCCACTGTAGTTATAATGTCTGAATAAAATTGGTAACTGTTCAGTTACATATGGGAAGTGTTTAAATGAATGATAACAAAGAACATGCTTCAGGGAATCCTTAATGGGAGGAAGATGGAAGAAATGAAACTGCAAGGATGGGAGAAACTGTGTTGTGGAGAAATGACAAGCATGTATTTAGAAAAAGGGAGCATCTTGCAGAGGTCACTTAGCAATACTCTTAATACCCATCTTCAGTCTGGTGTAAAATTGTCATAGATAACAGGAGCTCTATGGATTTAGGCAAGAATGGAATTTGAGATCCAAGGTAGGTCTTGCTTTCCTATTCCAAGTCATTTACAATTTGCTTAGTTTCCCTTGCTTTATTTATCAGGTTCCATATAATTTGAATACAACTAAACATTGGCAAGAAGTCTGCTAACACTTTGATGTTTCTGCTAACCCACCTATTTCCATAAGTTGCATGATCATTTGTTCATCTTTTTTAACAAAAGTCAGAATTTTTCTCTGGATAAAATCCTGGCCATATTGAAGTCTATGACAAAACACCCTACTGATTTCAAGAGGGTCAGGACTTCATCTTCTGCTGTCTTGTCATTTTCTGATCAGTAATCAAAGTATCACCTTTGACATTTCATTTTTTTATAACACTACAGCAATGAAAGTCACAAGTTGCTAGTCCCTTGTGTTCTTAATTACTGAACCTTCCTCTCTGTGATGCCTCCTAAGAAATAAATCTCTTACATATTATCCTTGTTCTTCTGAAAAGCCCTACACGTAAAGCTGTACCTACACGTAAAGCTGTTCTTGCCTCCTGTTCTTGCTTTGTTCTCTCCAGCTACAACATAGACTTCTAACCTGCTTAAATTTCCTTTCTTGCAATAATGAGAGTTAAGCACCTAATTACTTTAGGTCCCTTTTGAAAATCTCAGCCAATATTGAAAATTCTTCCTAACTCATTTTTACCAATACAGGCATGCCAGGGTATAGGCAAAAACAAACCACTGTCTCACACAGAACATTTTGTGCTTCTGATAAAAGGATCATGGAGATAAACAGATGAAGCTCTGTCATGCTCTCAGAGGGCGAACATGGGACAAACACAATGGAAGGGAAAAAGTCTATTTTAGCTGCAGAAGAAAAAAGCAAATCAGCTGCACATACAGCTGATCTTAAATACTTTGTACTTTGACAGGCTAACCCATCACTTTCCTCACCAACTCATAGGAATTTAAGATGCTTCATTGACATCTCTCCCTCTCTACAGCTTCCACAGTTTCTGTTTCCCTGCACTGGGAGCCAGGATAAGAATTAAATTATAGATTCCTGCACATATATTTTAATTAGGTATTCTATATGCAACTTTGTTTTTTCCTACAACAGGCACAGAAACTCTATATACAAGTTTCCAGCCTTGACATTATCCCTGTCACATCTCAATCTGTGAACTCACCGTAGATGCAAAATGGTTGCCAGGTGTTTTATGTGGTGTTTCATATTACATGTAGGCCAAGACTAGGAATGACAAATAAAATTGATTGAAAGCATTATTTTTAGATGCTACTATAATTTGCAGTAACATGGTAGTTCTAGAATAATCTAGAACTGTATCTCGTCCTCCACACAACTCCTCCAAATCTTCATTTTCAGTGTCATTCTCATTGACTGAGCAGTTTTTCTGGAAATGAAGACTAAATATGTCATAAACTTTGGTGGGAGTGAAACTGCTTACTTTTGCCTTTCAATATTTCTTACAGTAGGAAAACAGAGCTTTATCTATCAGAGAGTGTGCAGTGCTCTCATTCTGAAGGTACACAATGGGGCAGGATTTTACCCCATATTGTGCCCAGACTCTGAGCTGTTTGAAGGAACTCTGGAACTGTGCCTTTTCACACCCTTTTGCAGAGGCCAGTCATAATGAGAAGCATCCATTGCAAATAGCCATTAGCTTGGTTGCTTCCCCACAGACCTAGTCAGGTTCCCAGACATCTCTGACTGCCACCCCATTCTCCCTGAATAATTTATTGCCTCAGGATGCCCACGTTGCTGTGTTGTTTTATGACTGCAAGGGATTTGACCACCCCTTTCTACCCTCATTAGACTCTGTTGTTCCTTGTCCACCCAGGTAGCACTCCCTGGCAGACCTTGCCTGAATACATGCCTGACAATATGGATCTGCATTAAGTATCATGTTCTTCTGGGCAATAACCTAGCTCCTTAACGCATTCCCCAAATAATGTCAGTGAGCGCTGACAGGCAACTCAGCATGCAGCAGTGTCATAAGGAACTAATAGGGGAGGAACTAATAGGGGAAGTAGAGGTGGGTGACAACCTGGGAAGCAGTGATCATAAGATGGTAGATTTCAGGATCCTGACCAAAGGAAGAACAGAGAGCAGTAAAATACACACCTTGGACTTCAGAAAAGCAGATTTTGACTCCCTCAGAGACCTGATGGGCAGAATCCCCTGGGATGCTAACATGAAGGGGAAAGGCATCCAGGACAGCTGGCAGTATTTTAAAGAAGCCTTATTGAAGGCACAGAAAAAAACCATCCTGATGCGTAGCAAGAGAGGCAAACATGGTAGGAGACCGGATTGGCTTACAGGGGAAATCCTTGGTGAACTTAAGCACAAAAAGGAAGCTTACAAAAAGTGGAAACTTGGACAAATGACCAGGGAGGGGTTTAAATGTATAGCTCGAGAATGCCGGGGGGTTATCAGGAAGGCAAAAGCTCAAATGGAATTGCGACTGGCTAAGGATGTGAAGGATAACAAGAAAGGTTTCTACAGGCATGTTAACAAGAAGAAGGTGATCAGAGACGGTGTGCGGCCCCTACTGGATGAAGGAGGTAACCTAGTGACAGATGATGTGGGGAAAGCTGAAGTACTCGATGCTTTCTTTGCCTCTGTATTCACGGACAAGGTGGGCCCCCGGACTAATGTGCTAAGTGACGCAAGATGGGATGAAGATGGACAGCCCTTAGTGGGTAAAGAACAGATTAGGAACTATTTAGAAAAGCTAAACGTACACAAATCCATGGGTCCGGACTTAATGCATCCAAGGGTACTGAGGGAGTTGGCAACTGTCATTAAGGAGCCTTTGGCTATTATCTTTGAAAAGTCGTGGAGATCGGGAGAGATCCCGGATGATTGGAAAAAGGCAAATGTAGTGCCCATCTTCAAAAAAGGGAAGAAGGACGATCCAGGGAACTATAGGCCGGTCAGTCTTACCTCGGTTCCTGGAAAAATCATGGAAGGGATCCTTAAGGAATCCATTTTGAGGCACATGGAGGAGAGGAAAGTGATTAGGAATAGTCAGCATGGATTCACAAAGGGCAAGTCGTGCCTGACCAATCTGATTAGCTTCTATGATGCGGTAACTGGCTCTGTGGAAATGGGAAAGTCAGTGGATGTGATATACCTTGACTTTAGCAAGGCTTTTGATACGGTCTCCCACAATATTCTTGCCAGCAAGTTAAGGGAATATGGATTGGATAAATGGACAGTAAGATGGATAGAAAGCTGGCTAGAAGGCCGGGCTCAGCGGGTAGTGATCAATGGCTTGATGTCAGGATGGCGGTTGGTTTCTAGTGGAGTGCCCCAAGGTTCGGTTCTGGGACTGGTTTTGTTCAATATCTTTATTAATGACCTGGATGAGGGGATGGATTGCACCCTCAGCAAGTTTGCAGATGACACTAAGCTAGAGGGAGAGGTAGATACGCTGGAGGGCAGGGATAGAGTCCAGAGTGACTTAGACAAATTGGAGGATTGAGCCACAAGAAATCTGATGAGGTTCAACAAGGACAAGTGCAGACTCCTGCACTTGGGACGGAAGAATCCCAAGCATTGTTACAGGCTGGGGACCAACCAGCTAAGTAGTAGTTCTGCAGAAAAGGACCTGGGGGTTACAGTGGATGAGAAGCTGGATATGAATCAACAGTGTGCCCTTGTAGCCAAGAAGGCTAATGGCATATTAGGTTGCATTAGGAGGAGCATTGCCAGCAGATCCAGAGATGTCATTATTCCCCTTTATTCGGCTCTGGAGAGGCCACATCTGGAGTATTGTGTCCAGTTCTGGGCCCCCCACTACAAAAAGGATGTGGACGCACTGGAGAGGGTCCAGCGGAGGGCAACCAAAATGATTAGGGGGCTGGAGCATATGACCTATGAGGAGAGGATGAGGGAGTTGGGTCTGTTTAGTCTGCAGAAGCGAAGAGTGAGAGGGGATTTGATAGCAGCCTTCAACTTCCTGAAGGGAGCTTCCAAAGAGGATGGAGAAAGGCTGTTCTCAGTAGTGACGGATGGCAGAACAAGGAGCAATGGTCTTAAGTTGTGGTGGGAGAGGTCCAGGTTGGATATTAGGAAAAACTATTTCACTAGGAGAGTGGTGAAACACTGGAATGGGTTACCTAGGGAAGTAGTGGAGACTCCATCCCTAGAGGTATTTAAATCTCGGCCTGACAAAGCCCTGACTGGGTTGATCTCATTGGGATTGGTCCTGCCTAGAGCAGGGGGCTGGACTTGATGACCTCCTGAGGTCTCTTTCAGCTCTATGGTTCTATGATTCTATGATAAGCTGGTCCAATAACATGCTTCTCTTTCCATACCAACGCAGACTTGCCTGTCACTGGACCTCAATTGACAGTAGGATCTTTGCCTTTTTATGTGAAAAACAATCCTATGCCCATAGATCCATAGTGAGTATGTCGAAGTCTGAAATGGAACCACAACACATCAGTGGCAATTGACTAGCCAAAGTTCACACACATACTGTATGCTTCCAAAAGCCAACACCCAATTCTCAGCATTGCCTGAGCCTCTCTACCCAGTTGCATCACAGCTGTTGTGATCCCGGATTGTGAATGACTGAGGACAGAATTCCTTAGGGAGAACCAAACTCACTGCCATTCTGGAAGGTAACAAATGCTGCCCAGTCTTCTTGATCAGTCATTGACCATCACAAGTTTAATATCCCCACTTGCCCTCCTTGGTGTACATCACACAGTTGCAAGCCCTGCCTCAGAGTACCCCTACCTAATTTAGGCATTCCCTCTCTGACCCTGAAAATACCAAAACTGCCTTTAAGAACACTGCTCTGAACAAGGCCATTTAGATGCCTGAAAAAATCAACTGTGATATGTCCACATCACTTCTGAATGGGGCCATTAGAATACAACCACCCTGCCAGCAACTTTTGAGTTAAGACCGCTGTGTCGATATGGATAACTATTTAGCCACTGATAAATGTAACAGCTGGAAGACAATTCCAAGATTGTTAAAGACACCAGTTGACAACAACTCCATGAACCTACTACTCTGTTCTGGGCCATTTGGTGACAAGCCTTTCCACTCCTGCAATTGCATGAATTTCTTAAGAGTTGTCCCAGAGCTCTACTCTCTGAAAGGAGTTAATGAATTTGGTAACCATCCTACCCTCAGTTTCAAAGAGACTAGCAGAATTCACCATCAGAACTCCTGGCAGATTTTTAGTGCCATTTTCTGAAACCTGAAACTTCTTATGTAAAAAGCAAGGGAAGGCATCTGCTCCGCTAGGAAAGATCATAAAGTAGTGGAATATTGCCCTGGAGTCTTATTGAGGACCAAACCTTAGGAGAAAAATCCTGCATGTTATGCATTTTGTGAAGAACCTTGTTACCTTGCCCTCAATTCATTCCCATGGAATTTTTGTCTGTTTGTTTAAATCATATAGCCCAGCTACATCCATACCCATGACTCACAGGGTTGTTGGTTTTTTTGTTTTTGTTTTGATCCTTTATTATGTATAGGCCCAATGAACCCACAGAAAGTTGCTCTGCTTTATTAAGGTACTTTCAGATGAGCAATCTTAACATCTCTGACTGGATTGGAAACGGTGCCATTACCAACCTGTGGGTGTTCCTTGATTTAACCCCCGTTCTGTTTCTCTCTGGATTCCTTTCATTACTGCTGTGGCAAAAACATGCTGCATGCATCCCAAAGTGTAAACTGGAAAAATATCTCCTCTCTCCTCCATTCCCCCACTTAAAGGTACAGTGTCATCATTATGAATGATGCACGATCTAGGCTGATGATCTAAGCTGCATGGCAGCACAACCTTGCAACTTCTTAATCAGTCCCACCTATTCAGACAGCTCCATGCATGGAGCCCTAAGTTCCTAACTGGACAGGGCTGACTAAGCAGCTACATGTCTATGCTGCCACAAAGCTTAGAGGGAACCTTGTTGATAATACATAAGTTTTAATTTTAACCCTTATTTTCGGTTCTGGAACTTGTCAGACAGTGAAACTACCATATATCTGATTGGTAATTTATGATTGTTGTTGAACAGGTGCATTAGAAGAGTTTGAACCACAAAGGGTTTATTATGAAAAAATAACAGCAACAACAACAACAACCCCAAACCCTGAAACCCACAAGAATGAGTTAGGGTCAGGCTCCAGTTTCTTTTTTCGCTTCATTTTTAGCTTACCCTTTTGTGCTGCACACACAGTATCTCATCCAACAGGGAATATGTCATATCACAATGTTCTCATACATCCTGATGAAGGATCATACCACTTATAATACATAGTGACAACCAGAAACCAAACAGAAAAGACATAGCTTAATCTTAATTGAATTGCCCCCATTTGTTGAATTAAGACAGACTGTTAACACTACTTAAAATAATGTAAAGCTGTTTAATAACTGCAAATCAATCTATTCAAGCAGTTTCTTCAAAAGAAAACTAGTTAGACTTATTCTGATCATTTCATTTTACATTATAATTTGCCCATAACTGATTTTAATTAAAAGTCATACTTAGCACAATACACTACAACTTTGTGATTGAACAAATCTTTACTACTGCTAGTTGAAGAATGGAAAAAAAAATGCTCCATAGTCATTGTTTCCCTCAGCTGTAGTGAGATGCTAGGATAGATTTGTATATTTACAACACAAACAATAAACTGTTCTAAAACAATGGGTTAAATTCATCCATCCCATGCCATTTAACTTGGTTTCCAAACAATAGAAGGCAGTGAGAATTTATTCATCTTTTAAATCCATAAAAAGAAAGACTGTTCAGGCTGAAACATCATCTTTACCTAATTTAGTTGGGCCCAATTATTGTAGCACTGCTTACACAAGATTTCAGTTTTTAAGCCTGCAAAATTCCACTTAAAACCTCTGGTCGCTTCATCTGCATAAAGATTTTAGGATCAAGCCCCTATGGTCTACTTTATAAGAACATTATGGCTGGGAGGACCCCTTCCAGCAGACACAACTGTAATTTAAAACACTCTTGAATTATGTCCTTCCACAAGCAAAAATAAAAATGTCCCTTATTTACAACTTATGAATAATTAGGTGAATCAATGAGGAACTTTTTCAGTGTCATATTATCAGCTTCTCTGGAGCCTTTAGAGTTTTACAAATTGATATTAAAGGATGTTTTGGCCCACCAGATAATAAAGACTCTTTTTAACCTATTATAATCTATTCTACCAATGAATATCTGGAGGCTCTTAAATTTTCAGGTTATTTTTCTTATGGGCACCACACAAATGGCTCTGTGTTTAAAATATTTAGGACACGTTTATTGAAAAAACTTGTAGGTTTGCGTGCTGTACTTTTTAAAGAAAAATAATTTGGCTGTTTACCGGGAGACGAGGGATTCCCATTCACAGGTCTTAATAGAAATTTCCCTAGGTTGTAAACAACAGATTATACCATTCAAGTCATAGTTCCAGCATGTTCCAATACAGGAGTGTTTCTCCTCCTTCAGTTAATCAGGAGGATGCCAACCTGCTCAGAGCCAGCCTTCCTCCCAGATGTGCTCCCCAGTTGTTTCCTGCTGTTGTTTCCTGTCTCCCTGATGGATTCTGGTACATGGGCTTCTCTTTTAGCCTCTTGGATCTATCTTGCTACATCTGCCTGTACATACACCACAGAGTATGCCAAAAGAAATGAGAGAGTGAAGCTCTGCCTCTTCTTTTCCAATCTTCTACAATGATCCATAGTGAGACCAGTCTGCTTGGTTTTGCCTGGCTAGGGCCATACCTAGGGAGGGCACGGGGCCTGAAGAAACACCTCATCCCCTTGCCCACTGCCTCAGATCTGGCATGGGGCAGCAGCAAGCGTTGCCCTCCACATTCATCACAGTCTTAAAGAGGCATCACTGACTTCTCTGATATACACGGCGTTTTGAAGAATTACCAACTTCACTCTAACCTCGTGAATGAATTTTCAACTTTATTCATCCTCTTTGATCTATTCCAAAGCTGGCCTCCTCTTTGCAGGATGCTTTTTTTGATCATTCCACTACAGGAACAGTGATTACATTTTCTGACCACAGCATTTTGGATTGAAATTCCTTGACAAGCATCGCTTTTACACTGTTACTATGATACTTTGGCACTGATGCTACTCATTGGCTTCTCCAGAAGTTTTTTTCTTCCTCTGAGGGTGGTGGATGAAGACCCAGTATTTGTTGCCACTAGAATTCAGTGTCTTGTCTTCTCCCCTCCTGCTAATTTCAGTCTCTTTCTCCTGCCACCACAACCAGATTCTATATCTTCTCTAATCTTCTTTGCTATATTGGATCACAGACCCTGGCTATGTCTAGACTACAAGCTTTTTTCTGAAGAAGCTTTTCCGGAAGAGATCCTCCAAAAAAACTTCTTCCAAAAGAAAGCATCCACACTACCAAAGCGCATCAAAAAAGAAATCTGTGATGTCTAAGTTCTTACAGTTTATGAAGTTTAAGAGTTGCAGTTTTTAAAATGCTTAAGGTTTTTGCAGGTTTTTATCTTACAGAACATCAGGAGAGCTGATACCAGCTGAAGAGCAACAGAAACACCATGGTTCTAGTGTCACAACAAAGTTCCATGTTCTGTGTTTCATATTGTGTGTTTGTCTTGTGATGAGGGTCCTGTGCTAGCATTGTTGTGTTCGGGGAAAGAGGGAATACTACATTAGTGTACGCTCCTTTACCTCTACTTCCCCCATCTCCAAACAAATTATCAGTCATACATCCACCTCTGTGAAAAAGCCTTTGGTCCCCACTACATCAGGTTTAATTTTAGTTTCTCTGATTATGATTTTGTTGTTGATTTTGTTATTGTTATATATTTGTATCACCTTTTCTTTTATTGTTAAACTCTCTCCATCTCCAACCAAATTTTTAGTCACACATTAATCTTTGTCAAAAAGCCTTTGTTCCCCAGTGCATCATGTTTATTTTTATTTTCTCTGATTATCATTTTGTTTTTGTTGTTGATATACTGGTACATTTTCTTTATTGTTAATTCCTCTCACTGTCTTCTGCTTACTATCTTGGTATTGACAGTTATTTTGTTTCTTGTAAACAGGGTATCTGTATGGAAAATCCAGAAATGGTCCTGGCAATTGAAATATTGGTGTGGATGGGCAGAGGAACCTTTCTGCGGTCACCACAATTTGGGTGACCAAGGGGTGGATAATGTTGTATAAAAGCCTCCGCCTGAGCTATTACTTGATTTACACATACATTTTCTGGAAATACACTAAACTGTAAAGTCATGCCAACACATGACTTAGAAACTAACAAAAAACCTCCTGCTGACTGCATTGCTCGGGGAGAGGGGAGTTTTCTTCTATATCACTTCATTACTGATGATTTGTAAATAATTCTCTGAAGCTTTGTAATTGTTTCAGCTGCACTGCCTTTTAAACTCTTTGTAAAACTCTGCAACTGGTTGGAATCTGAAACCTTGCAACTCTGTAATCTTTGCAAAACCTTGCAACTTTGTAACTCTCAGCAACTCTGCTTTATAAATTCAGAAATGTACTATAAGCTTGGTGATTGTTGAGCCTTGCAGCTTTGTAATCTTTGTAACTCTCAGTCACTTTGCTTGTAACTTGCTCTAAACTGCAGTCTCCCCTGAGATATGAATGTGTGTGTGTGAATGGAGACTATTGTATGTTTGAGATTAGAAATTGCAAGGTTGAGCACATGGAGCCAGTGATGAGTCATCAGACCAATTAAGGAGACTGATGCTCTGCTGGATCAAGGGAAGTCTGGGCATGCTCCCTCGTGATGAATGTGGATGAGTCACATGGGGTTGTAGAGAGGCAATAAAAGGAGAGAGCAGGTGGCAGAAAACCTCTTTCTGAGAAGCTCCTCTTCCTGTAGCAAGTTTCTTCCCGACCAGCTCCCCAGCCATGATCAGCAGACAGACCCTCCAGAACCAACATGCCTTGGCTCCTTCTGCTACCCATATGCATGTCAAAGTGTGTGAGTGCCTGAAGGCAGAAACGAATGTGTATGAATGAGTGAATGAATGAAGGTGTGTGTGTGTGTGTGTGTGTGTTTGTGTGTGAGAGAGATAGCTGGTTCCCCTTTAGTTTAAACCTTTAGTGGCAGCTCTATCCTCTTTAGTTTAACCATATAGTGGAGTGTTAATTCCTCAACCAATAAACCCATACTAGTGTAACCCTGGGTGGTCTCCAGTGGGAATTTTGGGGTAACAGCTAGCCTGCTTGCAGCCATGGCAGGTGGTGGGAGGGCATCCCCTCCCCAGGGCCAGACATGTGTGTGGCCTCTCCTGAGCCTGGGAGCAGGAGCCTGCGTGAACTGCCTGCTGAATCCGCATGACACACAATAACGCTGCACATGGTTCCACATGCACGGACTGCAGCACGATGTCCAGCCTGAGCAGGCTGAGCAACACTTGCACCCCACCCCCGCTGTGCCCACCTCCCCTGCCCTGTGTGTGTGACAAACTGAGAGCACTCACCTGAAGATCCCTCCCCAGATCAGATGATGATTGGGACATGTCCAGGCTCACAGCAACCAGCTCCAGGGACAGCGTTACAGTTGTGGCTGCATCATCCTCTGCCTTCTCCTGCCCCTGCTTTCCATCCTCCTCCTTCTTCTCTGCGACCTCTGTCCAGGTGATGACGCGCATCTCCAGCCTAGAGTCAATGATGACGGGTGGGGAAAGGGCTTCTCCACCCCCCAGGATCTGGTGCAGCTCTTCATAGTATGGGAAGGTGTGTGGTTCTGCCCGGACCATGAGCTGTGCTCTCTGGCCCTCACAGATCCCTGGTGGAGCTCCTTCACTTTACTCTGGACCTGTTCTAAGGTCTGGGGTGGGTGTCCCCACTCTGCCGGGGCCTCAGCCATCCGGCCATAAATGTTCGCATTGCAGCATTTGGAGTGGAGATCCTGTAGGGTCTCCTCCTCCCCCCACAGCTCGAGGAGGGACAGGATCTCTGCTCCAGACCACAAGAGTGCCTGCCACTTGCTACCCCTTGGTGGGTTCTAGGAGCCCTGATCATGCTCCCTGCGAGGGCCAGGGTGGTCTTGTGGCTGTGTCATGGGTGATCAGGCCTATGGCAGAGAGAGCCACGCGGTCAGGGTGCTGCTCCAGGGCTGGCTTCCTGCCATGAGGCTTGTCCAGGGTGTCTGCAGCTTTAAGAGGGGCCAGGAGACAGAAACTATAGAATTCTGATTACTTTGGATGGAGTGGCCACCAGGGCACATGTGTTATTTCCTAGAGGCCTCTTCTTTAGAAAAAAACCCCTCTTCCCTGTCCACACATGCCTTTTTCTGAAAGAGCTCTTTTGGAAAAGGTGTTCTTCCTCATATAAAGAGGTTTACCACTTTTGGAAAAACCCCTCTGTTCTTTTGATTTTTTTTTTGAAAGAATATGATTGCAGTGTGGACATAACTGGTTTTTTTTAAAAATCGGGCATTTTTCTGAAAAGAACTCTGCAGTGTAGACATACCCCCAATGTCTGCACTGGCTGAAAATATTTTCCCTACATCAAATTTCATTCTGGAATGGCATAGAGACAGATTAGACCCCATCCAAGTCACTCTACTAAGCACTGGAAACTGGTTTTGTGTCTAGATGCTGAGTGTTCAGAATAGGTAGATCTTGACTGGGCGGGGGTGCTGAAGCAGAGGATGTTAGGAGGAGAAGAATTAAATTATTTTGTAACTAAATTGGCACTGATTAGCAATATTTGTATTTTAATTTTGAAAAACGAGTCATCAAAGAAACAAAAAAAAATTCTGAAAAAAGTACTTGTTTTTAATACTTAAGCCCCAATAACTTTAAAAAGACAACTTCTCCCAGCTACCCACAACATCCACTTTTTGAAAATAAATTGCATCTAGTTGAGGAATATATATCCCATTATAATTCAAAGTGATATTTTTCAATCAATGTTAATCCCTTTAGAGAATGGAGGATCACCATTGACATATATCATATACAAACATTAGCCTTCATAAAGGGTCATTGTGACTCCCTTGTACTGGTACACTCATATGAAGAGGCCCATTTAAATCAGCAGGACTTCTTGTGTGAGTAAGGGATTCACAATCTAGGCCAAAAGATTATCCTTAAATTATACATCTGATTACCTATGAGAGCATATAAAGACATTAAAACATGTCTGATAGAACTAGAATTACAAATGATCTTAGAGATGCATTAGAACAATCACTAGGCCAGTGTTTCTTAAACTGTGTTCTGGGGCACACCGGTGTGCCACGAGGCAGTTGGAGGTGTGCCGCAGAGCACAACAAAGTTCAAAATGGCTGCCCTTAAAGGGGCAGGCGAGCTTTATTTTTGGTCAATAACTCCCCCCCCACCCCACCCCTTTTTTTTTTTTTTTGCTTAACAAAAAATCCTTGGTGTCCCTCATTAAAAAAAATTATTGTTTGGTGTTCCTCAGTCTTAAAAAGTTTAAGAAACACTGCACTAGGCTAATGTCCGCCAATAAATGTTAGTACATTTTCACTAACATCAGCTGTTCATTCTTGTTTTGCAACACTCTGCAGACATAAATGAGAGGAGGCAGTCTGATCCAGTGGGTAAAGCACTGCACTGAGACAATTTCAACTGGAGACTCTAGGCAGTACTATAATCCAAACAGTAACAAGGATGGAACATACTTTACATCTCTCTAATTAACTTTGCCATTTTAAAATGTCTAAGCAGTTCTATCAGATCTTGGTAATATTGAAGCTTTAAATCATAAATAGGACTGAAAATCTGTTGATAAAAACTGGAAAATGTGCTGAAAATCTTAACTATAATCCTTCATTTTAGATAGTTAAAAATCCAAAATGATAGTTAATTTAAAAGAGAACAATAATCTACTTAAGAAGGATTTATGGGAATGGTTTTCTGGGGCATTTTTCCAAGAGTGAAGCATTGCGAGTTTCATGGGCTCATTGAAAAGCTGTGGCAATCTGTCACATTACTGTTGTGCATGAGAGATATGGGTCTCAGACTCTCATAAAATCAGTGAGGAGAGGAAAGGCAGAAAAAAGTCAAGGCTCAAGGCCACCGTAGGGATTAAAAACAGGGGACTTTGATTTAAATCTCCATAAAAAGTCAATTAATTTGATTTACACATAATATAGTCACCCCTTCTTAAGACCTACTTTTAAGCATAACAGAGCCCTTGACAAAGAACAAGCCTAAGCAAAGGTTCAGCTCGCACGATGTTCTAACTTGGAATCAGTTCCAAGAAGCTGGAGATTAGATTTGCAATCTATTCTCTTTTTTCATGCAATCACCCCATGTCACTTATCCATCCTGGGTTATTCTTCCCCTTGTTTCAGTTTTCTGTTTTCAAAAAGAAAAATCCATGTTAGCTTTCTCTGGCCAGGAAGAAATAAGGACCTGTCTACAGTAGTTCTTTGGTACTGCTTAGTTTAACTCTGCACTCTTGTTCTGAACTGAGAGGGCTTGTCTACACTGTGGAGAATATCAGTGCTGCCACACTGAAGACCCGCTAATTCGAACTGAGAGGGCACTCCCATTGGCACCGGTAGTCCTGCTCCTCATAAGGAGTAAGGGAAGTCAACAGAAGTGTATGCTCCCATCGACCTCCTGCTGTGTGGATGGCACCAAAATGTGATTTAAGACACCTTGACTCCAGCTACATAATTAATGCATCTGGAGTTGCATATCTTAAGTTGACTTTCCCCTTTAGTGTAGACCAGGCCAGAGTGTCTACATGGATTAATTCAGGAATAACTGTTCCGGAATAAATAAATGTGTGTAGACAATTCTTAAAGGCCATCAAAATGACCACCTATATGAAACATACAATCAAATTAAACACCAACCACACAGCGAATATTGAGAAGTTTCCCATTCCCAATAGGGAAGCAATATTGCCATCCTGCATCAACTGATAATATGTGGAGGTATTAATTGTAGTTCTTTCAAGTTCCCTTCCATGATCTAAAAGTCCATCAGCCAATGCAGCTACTTTCTTGGTACCAGAGAAATCACAGCTCAAGCAAAAAGATAATTGCTTGAGGTAAGAATTCCAATTTTTCTTATTTTTTGGAATGTAGGTGTAGAAAAAATGAGAAAGGAGGAAACTAGTTGCCTAGTGTGCATCCTGCGTTGAGTCCTTCTTTTTCCCTTTGGGGCTTTACAAATGGATTCAAGGAAGATCTTTAACTAAATTAAATTAACTACCTGGTATATGAACACTTTAATAGTGTTACCCCTTAGCTATTCTCATCTATACTGGCATCCTGCTGGGTTGCACAATCTGCTCTTAAACCAGGTGTGTGATAAGGTCGGTACATGGAATTAGTCAGGGAAAGAGTTAAGTCCCTTCAAAGTGAACTGGCTGGAGGGTCTGCCCTGGCCCAGAAAAAATTGTTTGGTAGCCATTAAGAGGAAGTTTACCTAAGGGGCTCAGGTTTATGAGTAAAGAGGTTGAGATCTGTCAGAGGTAGATAGGAAATGTCTTACCCAGGTAGCTTCCAGAACTGATACAGAACAAGTGGACTTTAAATCCTGGAATTAAGGGCTGGTTTTTTGCTGGTCCCATCTGAGGAATCATTTGCAGAGAAATCACTCAAGCCCCCACATACTACATTAAGGGCATAGATTTTAATACTCACTATTGCCAACTTTCACATTTTTATCCTGTGTGGGGTTTTTCCCCTCTCAAAATCCCAGCTCCTGGAACGATACAATTACTTGACAATTTCAGCTTCCTTTTTTTCCCCAAAGTTCTTTTTCAAGTACTTTCTAGACTTCCTGGTTGCAAGGAAAAGTTTGAAAATGCAAAACCCTAATATCTCAAAAGCCAGAAGGCAAATACAAAAAAACCTCTAAATGCATTGTGTTGTAAAATGTCATTGTACGGAGGGGCTTGATGCATGTTTTTGGAATATATGAAACTGGAATACCGTGTTCTGCATTGAGTTTCCCCTCTGTTGTATGAAAATAAATATGAAATGAAAGTAATTATTTGATCTGCTATAAAAAGTAACCATACTCCTTATCAGGGCTACTCAACACATGGCCCATGGGCCGGCCCATTTGTTTGCAGCCCGTGGTGCAGTTTGGATTTATGTGGGGCTCAACATGTGGCTGGGAGCTGAAACAAAAAAGTAGTCAATGTAATGGTAAATGCAAATGTCCCATCCCCTGTAGCACTCCAGAATCCACCCCACCTCCCTACCTTCAGAGGGTCTCTTATCCTGTGTTGGCTATCTGGTCACTTACAGGATGGGCTGGAGAAGGGCTTGAATACCTGAGAAGGGACAGGACTCCAGTCCACCACCCTGTGCTCCCCAGGCAAATGCTCTATCCCCTAGCCCACTCCAGAACCCACCCCAACTACTTACCTTCAACAGGTCCCTTATCCTGTGTTGGCTGTCTGGTCACTGCCAGGATGGGCTCAAAATCTTTCCTGAAGTCAGGCTCCTAGGTTATGTCTTGAAAACACAGCAGTGGCATCTGCCTACTATACACAAAATGGCCTATGGGAAAGGAGGTGGAAGCAAACCTCATTATGACATTTAGCATACAATTTAGGGCACTCACATGAGATGTGGGAAACCCTCATTCAAGTCTACCTCTTTATCTGGTGTGAGAAGAAGGGATTTGAAGATGGGTTCCTCATTCCTCTGAGTGCCTTATCCACTGGACAGCAGTCATTTTAAGTCTCTCTTTCTCTACTGAATACATAATTCACAAGTGGCATGACTTCAATAGGAGAGAGATGGAGAAAGACCCTCACTGGAATTTCCTGCAGTCCAGTCACTAGGGAACACACTTAAGAGGTAAGAACTTGTCTTCAAATCCTTTCTCTACTTAAGGGAGAAATGAACCCATCTGTCTCTCACCCTGGATGAGTGCCCCAAGCATTGGCTTAGTTATAGAAATACCTTCTCTAATGGTCATTTTTGTGGAGTTAGACATGCTCTAAGCATATCTACTGGATCCAATCCTGCTGGTGAGATATGTAGAGAATAACTATCTTCATCTGGCTTCAGGATCCTCCATTTGAGTTCAGCTGCTACTCTAGTAGCTGTTAGCAGATTTGGCTTGCCTTGTGATTAATTATTTATTAATCATTTCGTAGTAAAATGTCATGTTATTTTTCATTTTACAATTAGGCTTACAAAAAGTTATTTTAAAGCAGATATAGTTTATATAAGATCGTTATTTACTACGAATGCAGAGGAAATCTTTACAACCCTTTACTTATATGTCTTTTATGAGTAAGGTTCTCAAAATTATGCAATCTTACATGAAAATATACATTAAAATCCTTGTGGATTTAGATGTTATGCTTACTAATTATCCTAGAGGAAAGGGAAAGAAAGCTGTTTTGTTTACTTGATAAATTTGTAGAGTCATAGACTTTAAGGCAGGAAGGCCAATTAGATCACCTTGTCTAATCTTCTGCATATCACAAGCCACTAAACTTCATTCTGTAAGTCCTGTACTAAGCCCGATAATTTGCCTTTTGTTAAAGCATAGCTTGCATTTGGCTAAAATACATCTTCCAGAAAGGCATCCAGTTTGGATGTAAAGATGCAAGAGATGGACAATCCACTGCTTTCTATGGTAGTTTGTTCTGATGGTTAATCACTGTTGTTAAATAAAAAAGTAAGTAAATAAATAAATAAATAAATTAATTAAAACAAATTGTCTGACTTCAGCTTCCAGGCATTGCTTTTTCTTATGCCTTTCTCTGCTAGATTGAAAAGCCATTTAGTTGTGCACTAATACCTTTCTTTTAGTGGAGGTACTTCTACATTGTAAAAAAGTCACCTCTGGACCTTCTTTTGAAAAAAGCTAAACAGATTAAGCTATTAACATTTTTCAATATAAGGCATCTTCTCTAGCCCTCAGATCAAAGCATCTCTATGTGTTTTTCAATACACTGAGTGCAAGAATTAAGAATCAAGTATTTGGAAATGCAAAAGGCTCAAAGAAATACCTGTTGTAAAGTAGTGAATATATGGGAAGATAAATTCTGTCGGTAGGACATTCTACTTAGAACCAGGAAAACTGAATTCTGTTCATCAGGCTGCAGCCAACCCCATTTGCCTCTTTGAGCAAATTTCTTCATTTCTTTTCCTTAATTTCCCCATTTGTAAAATGGAGGTAATGATACTTAGATTATCTTAAAAGGTCCTTTGGGATTAACGTGTGACAAGTGGTATCAGTGCTAAATGGTGGCATTTATAAAAACTACTGAATCCTCATAATGATTAAAAAAGAAGTACATCTGGAAATGTATGCTAGCAAATAAAAGTAGACTAAGGGTTGTGCTGTCCACTCACTTCCTCTCCTGGAAGAATCCCACTTCTTCCCACTCAATCATTCTTGTGCAGTAATGGCTGTATGTTGTTGAACATTTGTTTCCCGTTGTCACCAGGTCAGAAACAAAATTAAAACAGCTGATGGAATGTGACCCAAAATGTATGTTAGCTTCTGAGGTGAGAGAAAGTTGTACTTAAAAAAAGCTCCTATTGTCATTACATCTTTTTTGGGGCTATTAAGCTAAATCCCCTGCTTCTGGTGGTGGCTGGCTGGTACATATTAGCAAAATATTAACTGTGCCTGTAGTCCTTTAAAAAAAAACTATCAAATTCAAACTCAGAACTCTGATTCTACTTAATGGTATTAAAGGAATTAAAGAGCTGACGTGTGTTCAATGCTGTGCCATGAAGATAAATGATGATCCCAGAATAAATCACTTTTTTCCCTGAAGAGTTCTAACTTGACTGTTAGTAAAACCTGTGTGGAAAAATCAGACAGAAAATCCTAACTTCTACAAAATAAAGCTTTTTGGCTGAATTAACCAGTGTAAACTTTTAACTTGCCTCAAATGATAGCGATTTTTCCTTTCCTTTAATCTATGGCATTTCTATACTATCTATTGGATGGTAAGCTCTTTGTAGAAGGAACTGATTTATTCTATCAAATAAAGCTTCTATATATTTATAGTTCCATATAAAAGCTTTTGCAATCATATGAAATGCAGGTGCTCATTAGGGTTCCTGTGGGGAAAAATGGTATGTGACTGTAAGCAAAGAAAGAGGCTGCATTTCCTAATCTGAGTGTTTGACTTTGTGTCCTTGACATTCTTTTAATGTCACTTTTTAAAATATGTTACAAATACAAGCAATTGTACTTTTCATGCATCTAGATGTGTGCAGCTTTTTTGCCATGCAGAGATAGAAAGTTTGTATGTTCCTACTCCCCAGCCCACGCTAAAATTATTGATAATATAAAACAGAGCTAATATTGGCATGTGCTCTCTAAGCAAAGAAAAAAATATAATAAAATGGCTCAGTTCTTTAGCCACATTTTGATTCAGAAAACAATGTCCTAATATTCAAATGTAATTTGCATTATGTGGCTGTTAGATGCAACTCTAAGTATTGCAACCAAGTAGGTATTAGCTAGAGTTAGCAATGAAAGCAGATTTTTGGTTGTGTAGTTTCTAGCCATTCTATTTGAACAACTTGTCAGGAATGTATATTTCTCAGTATTCAAACTATTCATGATGTAGTGATTACGTCAGTTTTAAATTGTGTAGTGTGTGATGTTACAAATCACTGGAATGCCACTAAAATCACAACTGGAAATTAGAGGGAGAAGGTGGGTGAGGTAATATATTTTATTGGTCCAACTTGTAAGTCTTCAGGCATGGCAGAAGACTTGAAGAGTTCTGTATCATCTAAAAAGCTTGTCTCTCTCACCAACAGAAGTTGGTCCAATAAAAGATATTTTCTCAAATATCTTGTCTCTGTAGTATCCTGGAAGCAACATGCCTACACCAACACTCCATATAATACATGATTGGAAATGTGAATTTCCTCCTTCAGAGCTCTGTGAGTATCAGTACAATTGAATACATTTTCTGTACTCTGATAGTGTTATTCCACAGAAATCCAATAATATTAGTAGGTAAAGTATGGTTGCATGCATAACCTTAAATGCAGTATTTCCTATGAGGTTTTAAATTTTGTTTGAATGTATTCCTGTAGGTTTCTTTAGATGGCATAATTTTTAATTCCTGGAGACTCCAGGACAATCCTTGGAGCTAGGCAATACAAATTTTCTAACTTCTAAGTTCTTTACCCAAATCCCACCTCCCTTCCTCTTTCTCTATGCTCCTACCCATCTCCCAGTTCCTGTCTCTCTCCTCTATTCAATTTCTAAATGCTCCATTTTTTGCAAGCCCCTTTCCCTCTTGTCTACTCACTGTTCCACAACCTTTTGCATTCTGGAGTTGCTGCTTTCTCCTTATCCTGTCTAATGTCTGGGAGTTAGCAAGGAAATGTTGAGAGCAGAAAGAGACAGTCTTCCTGATCTCAAAGTTTATGCCTCAACAGCCCACTACAAACAGAAGGACAGATTGCAGGAAAAGTCCTCACTTGAGCATGCTCAGTACAGATGGAATCTTTGGGAAATTTAGCTTCAAAAGTCAAATATATTTCTACTGAGTATTTAAGAACTGAGTTTTTTTGTGGGGTTTATAATCTGGCCACATTTGTGTCAATTGGCACTAGTATTACAAAAAGCACATCTCTTACCTCAAGGCAACATTTGCTCAACTCATCTGAAGTGGGTTGTGCCAGAAAAGTTCACAATACTATATATATAGTCTCTAAAGTGCCACTTCTCAACTATATGGCTTTAAGAATGTTTTAAATATGTGAAACACAACATATGTTTCCCTAATCCCAGTCTTAGAAATGTCTGAATCAAAACTTTCCAGAAAATGTCAACTTGACGCAGGCACATGGTATGGAAATCTTTGGCTCAACCTGTAACAGTTTGACAAAGTTATAAGTGGGTGAAACTTGGTATTATTATAGACATTTCAGGCAACCTTTAGGCAGTGCTACTACAGGTTGGACTCCCCGGTCTGGCACCCTCAGGACCTGACCAGTCCCTGATGAGGCATTTTGCCGGACCAGGGGAGGTATATCTGGCCCCCCTTCTACCGCCTCCCCCCAGTGCTGGACCAGCCACACTGCTGCCCTGCCAGTCCCTGCCCTCACCTTGTCTGCCAAGCCATGTGGCCCAGTTCACGGTGCATTAGATTCCAACCCCACCAGGCAGCCCTGCTGAAGTACGCTGGGCTCCTGGCCCCACCAGGCAGTCCCACTGGGGCATGCCAGGCTGCCCAGCTGCAGAGAACTAGGCTCCTGACCCCGCTGACAGCTCGCTGGCAGCAGCCCACAACACTGCCAGTCTGCAGGGCTCCTGGGAACCAGCCCTCCATAAGGACTTTCTGGTCCTGGAACATCCGTGGTCTTGCTGGACCAGGGATGTTGCCAGACCAGAGAGTCCCAGTTTACAGAGGTTCAACCCGTAGCTCTGCCTATAAAATGTCAGCATCCAAATTGTGGTGGTGGGTTTTTTTTTAGTAATTTCTCTACTTTCATAAAACTCTCAAAGTTAATAACTCATATTAACTGTCAGCATTTCTGATATTTGCTTTGTGCCATACTCTGTTAAAATAGGTCAACATTTTAGGCTGAAAGTATTTGAAAGGTTTTCTTTAGGAATCTATGTGAGGAACAGTGTGTTTTAGTACATCAAGTGATACAGAAAGTAAGCTTGTTGAATAAATTTTTTCTCTGAAATAGAAGAGAGATTTTTCATGTACAAAGTGCAGAGAATAACTAAAGTGTGACACTGGAAAGTGAACATGTGCCATAGCTAGAATATGTAAGTGCACTACAATTTGTCAAATATTTTAGACAAGGAAAATATTAAGTTTAGTAAACAGTGTTCCAATGATTGAACAGGAGATTAATTAATGGAAGTGCTAAAAAGTTAATATTATTATTAATGAGCCCACACCAACAAGTGGCTGAAATGACATGTACTTAAGCTTGTGAGCTACAATATATGAGCTGCTTCAGTAAAATGTTAATAGTTTGTTATGAAAGTAAGTTTAATTACAGTAAGAGGCTTGAAATTCTCTGCCTTAAAATGGAAAATCCAGTGTTGACCTCAGTAGAAAGAAACAACTTGCATGATTATGTGGAAACATATAGGAAGCAACAGTAATTACTATGATTTGCATACCTAAATTAACATAATTGTTTTTAAATACTAATGGCTTAAAATCCCAAGAGTGTTTTAAACGGTAATCATAATGAGTGTGAGTTACAGGAAAAGACAACGGTTTTGTTTCCATGATAATCCATCTTACTAAAGACATAAGTTTTGCACCTAATTACTGTTTAAAGGCTATGACACACATGCACTATTGTACATCCTTAGTTATTTGGGGTGAAGGAGTGCATCTATTTGAAGATTTGTTAATCCATTTATTTCACTTCCACAATTTCAAGATACCCACTAGCATGAGTTTGGGAGGATTCATATTCTGTGTTTGAGTGTACTTTTAAGGGGGACCAACATCCTGAACGGGAAGTCTTTGGAATCTGTATGACTATGTGTCCAGGTATTATGAGTACCAAATCTAACTGCTGTAAATTTTGAACTGTCCTCTATCAGACAGCCTTGTCTGGAGTTCTGAGCTAATAAAGTGATTGTTATGAGAGTGCTGTAAAAAAGAGATGTCTGTAATATGTAGAAAGTTAATAGATAATGTGACAGTAAATCAGGGGTGGCCAGTAAGCAGACTACCATCCTGCTACAGTTAGCCCCGGCAGACCACCAGATGCTTCATTTACCTGATTGTCTATAGCTATTTGCTGTTCCCAGAGAATGGGAGCAGCTGGAAATAATGCGATCCAGGCCACCACTGCCTGAAGCTCCCTGGGTCTGGGAACAGCAAACTGCAGACAGCAGGAGCTGCGAATGGCTGTATCCATGGACACTCAAGTAAGTGAAGGTCCCGAGAGCCCACCAGAGATGAACCCTGGTGAACCATGTGTCTGTCCTATGGGCAGCTTATTCCCCACCTCCGCAGCAGATGATATTCAAGGATGTGCAACCTTTCACATAGGTTTTCTCGGACCAATAACAGTTATTGTTGTGCATTGCAAATGGCTTCCAGAGTGCAGGTTTCTCCATGGAGTTGTTAACAGTAATGAGCCCTAGAAAGTAAGTACAGAGTAATTCCATAGCATCACTGATAAGGGCCAATACCACTCTAATGAAATTGTTTCAGAATATAGATTAAGGATTGGAATGTGAGGCATGATCTCCCTTTTGGTTTTGGCCAGCTGGTGGAAATAAGCATATGGAGCACTTTGCCTGTGGGAAAATTTGATGCAATCTCTCACTCTTCCAGCAAATGTGAGGAATGCGGTGATGAGCGTGAAATGGTGTTGAAATTAATTTGAAAGAAGAGTTTTTTCTTAGTTTTGCTTACATTTGTTGTTGTTTTATAATATGTATAATGGTTTATTGTTCTCATTTGTGCCTGACAGAATGAAGTACCATCATACTCTAATTGTACCAATAACCACTTACCTGAATTTCATGGCATTAGACAAAGCCCAAGCAGTGTCCAGATGCTAAGTACATACAAAAATTATTGCTTAGAAGACATAAAACAGTTTAAAAACCCAAATAATATTCACTCTGAAACTGTTGTTAGCAAAAATAGCTGCTGTATATGTGAGTTCCCTACTTGTCAGCGTTGCAGGTTATTGTCTTTACTTTGCTGGCTTCAACATCCTCAGTTACCTGACTAACACTGTTCCCACAAAAACAGTTAATATTGTAGATTATACTGATGCTTGAACCTGAAAGGAAATCAGAGAAGCCCATGTTGATTGGCCCCCTAGAAACATTGGAAGGAAAAATATTAGCCAAATGCAGAAAATCTGAATATTTGGAAGAGAAAAGCATGTAGTATATTTATGGTTAAATATGATGAGTATTGTGAACAGGAAAAAAACCTAAATGTAAAAATAGTACTGTACAGTATTTGATGTTGCTAAGAGTAAAATCAGTTTCCTGGTACCACTCAGTTACAGACCACTTTAATGCCTATGTAATTCCACTGAAGTCAATGGATACTGACTGGCATTAAAGGGCTTATAACCTAGTGGTATATCAGGCCTAATCAGTTTTATTAATATCGGAGGGGGTAGACATGTTAGTGTATATACAAAATCAATGAGATGTCCTGTGGCATCTTAAAGACTAGCAGATTTATGTAGGCATATGCTTTTGTGGGCAAAAACACAAGACACATCTGACAAAGTAGGATTTTGCCCATGAAAGCTCATACCCACATAAATCTGTTAGTTTACAAGATGTCACGGGACTCCTTGTTGTTTTGTAAATTGTATTACTGTTTCTGACACTGTCATTTCTTGTTATTAGATTTCTGATCTTTTACAACCATTATGCTTGTAGCCTCCTCGCACTTTCTGGGCACAGTGAGGATGGATAATTTCTGGATTTTCCCCACATTTTTAATTGATTTAAAATAATGGACAATATTAGTTATGTAAATACCTGAACATGGCAAAGGTAGCTGAGAAGTAAATATTTAACAATCTTTAGAATAACTAGTGTCATGGGGCAGATTTATTAAGGTTTTCAAATAAAGATAAACATGTGAATTTATTTTTAGCAGTTGAGAATCTAAAACAGGAGGACATGTATACGTGTCATTTTAGGCCTAATTACAACTCGGAAATGCAAATCTCTGTTAAACCATGGAAACCCCTAGTTTAGCATGGGTGTATTTTGGAGGACTTTGCACAAGATGGATCATAACATAACCCAGAAGACAGAATTATTCGAAGTGATAGTTTCCAGATGTTCCAAAACATTGAAGACTCGGAGGTATCCAAAAAGAACTTAGATTCCAAAAAATACAATTCCATGCTTCACTAATATCTTTGAATAACCCTTGAATAACATAAGACTTTGATAAGATCTTTATCATAGAGGCAAAAATACCCAACAACCCCTGTTCTCTCTGTGGGCATGTCTACACTGAAGGGAAAAAGTCAAATTAAGATATGTAACTTCAGCTACATCAATTGAGTAGCTGAAGTCGAAATAGTTTAATTCGTCTTTTGGAACTATCTACACAGCAGGAAGTTGAAGGAAGAACACTCTTCCTTCAACTTCCCTCACTCCTTGTGAAATAAGGGTTACAGGAGTTAGAGTAAAAAGTCCATTATCTCAACATTATTTGAAAATAATGACTTGCTGTGTAGACGTGCACTATGTTATTTTGAAATAACATCAGTTATTTTGAAATTAGGCTGCTGTGTAGACATAGACTGTGTGTATAACATAATTCAGGATCTGAAAATCTGTAATGAAATGTGGATCTTTGAAATATGAGAACATGTGGTGCATAGCTGGTAATATTGACACTTTGGGGGGATTACCCTTCTGGTTTCACATCAGTACAAACATCTCTGGAATGATAGATGTATGCTACTTAAAAGATAAATGGAATTGTGAGCTTTTTGGCAAAAGTTCCTTATAGCTAATAACAGTGAATGCTAATGTTATTTGATGTGCCCAGGCCTTTATTTTTTGTCTCTCTCCCATTCTTTCCCGAGGGCCTCTTTTAATTTTTTTTCAGTTTTGTCTAAAGCAAGAATTAAGAACATAACATAAGAACATAAGAATGGCCATGCTGGGTCAGACCAAAGGTCCATCTAGCCCAGTAGCCAGTCTGCCGACAGTGGCCAGTGCCAGGTGCCCCAGAGAGGGTGGACCGAAGACAATGATCAAGCAATTTGTCTCGTGCCATCCATGTCCAGCCTCCAAACAGAGGCCAGGGACACCATTTCTATCCTCTGGCTAATAGCCTTTTATGGACCTAACCTCCATGAAATTATCTAGCAATTAGAACGTTTTAAAAACAATTAGCCAACATTCTTTGGTATAATGTTTATGTCAGTGTACGCTTTCTGTTCAGCCTCACAAGTAGTAGAATGAGAGACTATATAATCACTAAAAGATTAAAAACGGAGAATGGAATTTTCCATGTGTTGTCTGAAATAAACAAGTTTAAATGGCATAGGTTATTTTTCTCGTTATCATGAGATTCTCTGCACAGCTGCAGAGCAAGCAAATATGACAAGCCACAATAGATCAGCAGATCATGGTGGGTCAGGTTTCATGGTAATTGTAAAAGTGCAGGTAAATCCATCTGTAGTTCAAGGAAATGACTCCCAAAACTATGTAACGGCACTTGTTATTTCCCAACTTTTATTGTCTTATAAGAAAAAAATCAGTGAAAGGAAGTATATATCTGAAGTATTTTTGAGCCATACTTTCGTGAGACAAAATTTCCCCATTTTCGTCCTCACTATGGGTATCTCATTTTTGTAAATTCTAGTTCATTCCCAGGTACTAGAGAGGATGTAATGAGTTGACTTCTGACCTGCACAGTGCTGGAGGTTTCAGTGTTATGTAGGTAGCAGATCTACCAGATATGCTAGAACGGGGTGGTCATTTCCCTGGTAAAGCCAGAGCTTATAGTCACAGCTGAATTTGCACTATCATTACCATGATCATTTTAACTCTCTCTTCTTATCTAGCTCCATGTAATGAAATAGCCCCAGATCTTTAAACATATTTGTGTCTAAATATATCTAAAAGCTAGCCCCTAATCAAAAACAAAGTGAGGCTTGATTATCAATAGATTAAAGTCATGAGAGTGATGAGTGTTAATAGGACTGCCAAGAATGGTGCTTTGCTGCCCACAACTGAATAAGGTGAAATGAGCTGCAGAGAGAGGGGTTTTGCAGATTGGCAGACCAACATAAAATGGTGCCCAGCATGTATATGGAGGCATTGAACAACTTTCAAGGAGGTATTTGACTTTCTCCACTCATTTTCTACCAAGGTCTGCTGTTTGGCATGCTCAGGTAAAGCAGCATGCCAAAGTGGCATGTAGGAGGAATATCTTTTTGAAAGTGGGTCTAGTGCATGTGTGAAATAGCATATAAGCCATTGTGGCTTGTTATGCACCAGTGACATCTTCATCTTCCCCCATCCCTTACTCACTTCCTGCTTATTTTAGTGCAGCACTGAAATTGACTAACACTATTGGGAACTGTGCATATCACTCTATGTATAATGCAAAGGACTATGCACAGATGCAGATGATTAGCAAAAATTTATCACTCACAGTACTATTTTACCTGTCTTCATCACTTTATATAGCAGCTTTCTTTCCTCTACGCTGAGTTGTTCAGAACCCTTTAAAATAGGAAATTGTATGATTAATTTTTACAAAAAGTTTAAAACTGAAGCTGCTTCAAACATTTACAAAGTCATAAGTCTTATGAATTTCCAACACTGATGATGGAAAATGAGTTTGACTGGTTTACCAGTTCTGGTTTTAAACTTTTTAATGTAAAGTTATACGTATGTCTTTGTATTAAAAATAATATATATCTTTCAATGCCATAATATTCTGTGATCAGAAAATATGAAAATGTTTAAAAATAAAATAGATTCTTTTAAAATAATTGGAGTAAGGAAAAATGATGGAAGAAAGGCAAAATTAATAAAATATTTCAATTAAATTAGGAAAAATGGACAGTTTTTGTTAAAAAATTATGATAAGGTGGTCCTTTTTTTGGCACAAAGTTATTCAAAAGGTTTCTACCAGCTCTATTTAAAACATTGCATTGCATTGTATTAATGTACTGAAGTAGTTGAGGGTTTCTGCTGTTGTTCTGCATTTATTAGCCTTAGTATATTTGTTATTGTATCACTGCACCATTGCAAACTTACTTCACATGACTTTTCATAAAATGAACTTGTAGTTCATTACCATACAATATTCATGCAACCTCTACACTGAATTATAGTTATTTCCCTCCCCCCACTCCCATGGTAAGCTAGTAGTGACAAAAGAAGTGGTTCAGAAAAAAAGTGGTGCTAGATGTCTCTGAAACTTGCAACTTACTGCCAATTCTCTCTGATAGTGCTAAGACTTTTTTAGTGCTAAGTGATCAAGTCTAATATTAAAATAACATAACACAAAAGAACTATTCCATATTTTTAGAGAAAAATGCAGAACCAATAACTCTACAGAGTGTTTGTTTATAGGTATTTATACCTCAATATTAATCCCTCCCAAAATATTGATCTGTAAGAATTGTAATGCAGAGATGCAAAGTTTTAAAGCATCATTTTAAAAAAGGAGCAAACCCATCAAGATTTATACATCACCCTTATGCTTCCTGTCTCTCCTCCTCCATCTCCCCCTTTATTTGTGGCTCTTTGTGACCATAATGTATTGTTGCCATATGACATTCAGACTGTAAATTTTTTGGACAGGGATATTTCTGTCCTTAGTTCTTGTAGAGCACCTCCGGCACATCTACACAGCAGGGCTAATGCTGAAATAAGTTACGCAACTTGAATTACGTCAATTGCGTAGCTTACAGCTAAATAGCTTATTTCAGCTTTTGCCAATGTCTACACAACAGAAAGTCTGAGAAAGACCATTCATCCTTCAACTACCCTTACTCCTCATAAAATGAGGGTTACAGGAGTCAGAGTAAGAAGTCCTCCAGCTCGACATTATTTTGACATTATGTTGAAATAACCATTTGTAGTGTAGACTCAGACTATGTTATTTTGGAATAACATTAGTTATTCTGAAATAACATTGCTGCATAGACATACCCCTAATGTATTTTGGGGTATTTGATAAATAATAATTAAATGAAATTCCAGCACCCTCCAGATTTATATTGTGAGGTCTCTGAATCTTCACTAGAACAAATAAGGATACTTTCTGAAAGTGATCAATATACTGATTGCAGTGTCCCTGTGATGGACCATCTTGTCACCCTTTCTTTATTCAAATTATTTGGGTTTTTTTTATTGTGGTACTTTGCCTCATAATGATCCCAGTCTTTCAGGGAATGTCAGGCTGTCAGCATCAGTTCTTGTACTAGTGCATGTATACTTAACACAACAGTTAAAAGGGCTGTGTCCCAAAGTCTGGCAATAACTGTAAATTTCCTTAAGTGAGGATCCTGTATAGTGTTTTATAAGAATAATGGGAATGAGGAAGGAAGGAGAAAAATAAGCATTTACAATTCAGATCACTCCTTTAATGAATGTCTCAAATGTAGTGCGATGAGGGTCAATGCTCATTCAAGTAGGCAAAATGTAAGAACACCTTTTGCTAATGATTACCATGAAACATAGTGTATGCAAAAATGATAATAGTAAATAGCACTTGATTTAACAAGGCTATTTAAGAGTGTTGAAGGCTTTTATTTTTATTAAATTTGTTTACTATTTTCATTTGAAACAGTTGGTGGCACAATGAAAATTGAGGGCTCCCAGTTGAGAAATATTCTAAACTGAAGCCTCTCTTTATTATTATTCATTAAGTTAAATATACTATAACAAACCAGATCCCTCCCCAGAGAGGATACATGGATAGAATGAGGTCACATTGTCTGGCTGGTTTGCTGAGCATATTTGATGAAGCACTATGAACTGAAAAGATCATTATAGGTGTTTTTATTAGCCTTATAAATGTATCCATTAATAGGCTTCCTATGCCTTAGAGACATTTCTGTTTATGACAGGCATAAATGGACTGTAGCAATCAGCCATCACAGTGATATGAGTGTTAGGAATAAACTATTTAGTGCATGTTCCTGTTCCATCTAAGTCAATAGGAGCTTTACCATTGGAAGAATGGACACAGGATCAAGCCCTTAGGCTATGTCTACACTGTAAGCTTTTGCCGGCAGAGAGTATGCTAATGAAGCACTCATTAGCATTTGTCATGCTGTCATTTGCATAATCTCCGCAGATGCTTTTTGCGCAAGAGGTTTTTGCTCAAAAACAAGCAGTGTAGACAGGTCCGTTTTGATCAAAAAGCCCTTTTGTGCAAGATCCTTATACCTCTTTTTTCATTAGCATACTCTCTGCTGGCAAAAGCCTGCAGTGTAGACATAGCCTTAATGGACAGAATGTCTGCGAGTTAGGTTATCCCTGAAATCAGCAAGCACTGTATCAGACTGATATATCTTTATAATATGTTCATCCTTATTTTAGTGTATAGGTAAAGTTGATATGAAGATTAAAGACTTCTCCCTCTACCCGGAAGAAGCAACACAGCATGAAATGCCTCAGTAGAATTAGCTGGGATAGGCAGGAATTGTGTCCCTTGCCTCTGTTTGCCAGAAACTGGGAATAGTTGTGGGGATGGATCACTTGATGATTGCCTGTTTTGTTCATTCCCTCTGAAGCAGCTGGAATTGGCCACTGTCAGACAACAGAATACTGAACTAAGTACTGTATGGCTGATCTTAAGGTTTCATGTTCTTAACTGTTGAAGTTGCCTTCAGGGTGAATGGAAGGATTTTTATGAAAAACAAAATGATTCTGCAGAAAGATGAAGATTCATGTCCCTTCCCACCTCCATGCTTCCACTTAATATGTTTTGAGGCAGAATATCTGGGATATCTGGGTTTGATTGTTTACAAATATTTTTTCAGCTACTTAAATTTTCTATGGAAGATTTCCTTGTGAAACTACTTATCTGTACCATACCCAGCGAGCTTAGAGATACTATCATAGTGACCATCTTTAAGAAGGGTGACAGGGCAGACTGTGGAAACTACCAAGGGATCTCCTTGCTTTCAGCCACAGGTAAAATTCTTGCCCGAGTCCTTCTGAACCATCTCCTTCCACTGGCTGAAGAATTCCTTTCAGAGTCACAATGCAGTTTCCAACCAGGGTAAGAAACAACTGATGTGATCTTTTCTGCCTGCCTAATACAAGAGAAGTGTCGGGCGCAATGTCAACCTCTGTATATGGCATTCTTTGATTTGACTAAAGTATTTGAATCCATTAACCACGAGGCCCTCTGGAAGATCCTGTGACACTTTGGCTGTCCACCAAAATTTGTCAGTATTATTTGTCTCTTACATGACAACATGCAGGCCGTGATACTCAACAATGGCAACACAACTGAACCAATTGACATAAGGACTGGAGTCAAATGAGGTGTGTGATAGCACCTACACTATTTAATAACTTTTTGGCAGCCATGCTCCAGACTACTGGAGATGACCTCCCAGGTAGAGCTGAAATAACCTGCAGGATGGAAGGTAGCTATAGACCCATTCTTGTTCTGAGGAAGACAAATTTCTTGTTGATTTCAATAGGAATGTTGTCAGTCTTAGAAGGTGTGGGTCTTTGGCTGAAATACCTTTTTCAAACTACAGTGCAGAACTAGGACAGAGGTCATCACTAAAGAAAATAGGAAAGCTTTATTTTATAAACTTTAAAATGACTTTTCCTCAAGGAATTGCTAGAAAAATTCTCTCATCTTCCTAAAATTTCTTAACATCCTTCAAACTTCCTAACTCTCAGGATAGCTAAGCGCAGGAATAAATTGCCTAGGCAGGTTGTGGAATCTTCACCATTGTAGATTTTTAAGAGAAGGTTAGAGATACATCTGTTAAGGATGATATAGATCAGGGGTGGGCAGTAAAACAGCGGGGCTGTGTCTAGACTGGCCAGTTTTTCCGGAAAATCAGCCGCTTTTCCGGAAAAACTTGCCAGCTGTCTACACTGGCCGCTTGAATTTCTGCAAGAACACTGACAATCTCATGTAAGATTGCCAGTGTTCTTGCGGAAATACTATGCTGCTCCCATTCGGGCAAAAGTCCTTTTTGCGCAAAGCTTTTGTGCAAAAGGGCCAGTGTAGACAGCTCAGATTTGTTTTGCGCAAAAAAGCCCCGATTGCGAAAATGGCGATCGGGGCTTTTTTGTGCAAAAGCGTGCCTAGATTGGCACGGACGCTTTTCTGCAAAAAGTGCTTTTGCGGAAAAGCATCCGTGCCAATCTAGACGCTCTTTTCTGCAAATGTTTTTAACGGAAAACTTTTCCGTTAAAAGCATTTGCGGAAAATCATGCCAGTCTAGACGCAGCCTGGCAGTTTACCAGGATTAGTCCCTGGTTGGCTGCCTCTGCAGGTATGAGCGCTTGCAGCACCTGTTGGCTGTGGATCACTGTTCCCAGCCAATGGGAGCTGCAGCACCACTTTCCACAACTCCCATTGGCCAGAAATAGTGATTTGTAGCCAATGGGAACTGCAAGCACCGGTACTTGCAGAAGTGCAGGATACAGCATCAGTGACCCACCTAGGGCTAACCCTGGTGAACCACATATGGCCAGTGGGCCAGTTATTGCCCACTGTTGATCTAGATGGTGCTTGGTCCCATCTCAAGTGCAGGGGACTGGACTTGATGACCTCTCAGGGTCTCTTCCAGTTTTAGTATTGTATGATTCTGTGATTTTATCTTTAGTTAGAAGTTGACTATTATGCCTGTCTCAATTAGAAGTTCCTTGTTGCATATCTTCTAGCTGTAATCTGCAAAAATTTCACAATTGCCTTTTACCACAGGAAACTTCAAACTGATTTACTTCACTTATAGAAGTCTTGATTGCAATTCCATGGCATTTCTGAGTTTAGTATTCTATTAGTATTTTACTCACATAATGCAGAATAATCATTCAGTAGTAAATTTCATCTTTGGTGATGAAATCTCCAACTGAGTGCCCAGCCTAAGTAGCCAGGCCAAGCACAGATCATGAATGATGAGGAAGCATGGGTATACCATAAATATCACATAAGACCAATGACTCAACTAGCCTTTGTAGGTCTAAAGTGGAATGAAATGGGCAATGCCAGGTGCCCAAGAGGGAATGAACAGAAAAAGTAATAATCAAATGATGGTTGTCCTGTGTCACCCATTCCCACATTTTGGCAAACAGGAGCTAGGGGCACTATCTCTGCCCATGTTGGCTAATAGTCATTAATGGACCTATCTTCCATGAACTTATGGTCCCATTGGCCTGGCTGGAACTGCCCCCATAAATATAGAAATCAAACCACACCTTTGCTCTCCCACCCCTCCGCCTCTGCCAAATTGCTATATAACAAAACAACCTTTCTGCTTATAGATATAAGAACACTTCATATTATTCCAAGCTTCCACAAAAGTTTTCTTATTTCTGTCTTTGTTTACAAGCTATTTTCTTTAGGTTCCTGACAAACACATTTAGTGCTTCAGTGAAAATCCCTACAATTTTATTTTAACTTTAGATGCTGAACAAAAGGAATTAGTTGCTTTGTGCATTCTGATCTTCATGATAATTATCAAAGAAAGAAGGGAAAATCAATTTACCACAACTAATCAATAAACCTTTAATAGGAAAATTTAAAATATGTTTTAAAGAAATTTGTTACACTTAAGATTTTTGCTACATTATGAAATCTTAAACAAATGTATAGTGGAATATATTTTTTCAGTGTTTTGAACCTCATGTTAGGCCAAGTAAATGCCTTTGAATTTAGCAATTTGCATACTTCAAATACTGTCTTAATTTGAAAGATGTTACAGTTGAGTAGAACAATGAACTACTAATTATGGATCATTCTTTTTTTCCCTTTTGTCTTATTTTTTCAGTCATATGCTCACTGTTTATGAGCTTGTATAAAATTGTATCCTGCCAAGTGACAACAGACAAATAATTCTAATTCCTCTCTATGGCTAACAACCCTTTGACTCATAAGCATCTGCTATGCTGTATTCCTTGACTCTTTTTTCTTTTTGACAGGGATCCTTCAAATACCTACTCTATGGCTTAAGAGCTTTCTCCCACCAATTGATCTGAAGACTGAATTTCATACCATGTCTATTTCAGAGCAAATTCTCTCTCTGTTGATGACCACAGCTGGGCACAATTTCATGGATCCCTTTCATGGATTTTTTTCCTCCCAAGTATATTTTCAACTGGTATTCTTTTTTTTTAAATTATTTTGCAAATTTTCAGTCAACGACAAGCTATAGGAAACAGTAAATAGAGACAGTTACTTAACATCAGTAATAATGCTCAATATTCCAAAATTCCCTTTATTTTCCAAATGTAGTATAAACATTATTGGTTCTGCCCTACTTTCATTATTTATCTGGACCTAACACTGAAATTATCAAAAGCTTTTGCTGTGCATGGAATGAATATTGTGACATAACTAATTAATACATATATATTATGGTTACTTAGTAGATGAACACAGGTTTGGGCCAATGATAAATCTGAAGCTTCACTTTAGATGTTAAAGGGATAAACTCTGCAGTCTAGACATAGCCTAAGATAATGACCATTAGCACTGAGGAGACATGTTCAACATGTCTGCTCCATTATTATGATATCCAAGGTGTCATCAGCTAACACCCATTATAATTAAGTTTGAAAAACTCTGTCTTTGAATATGCCGGTTTTAATACACACATCACTTTCAGAAACATTCACATTCCTGGTGCCTTCCCAAAGTAATTTTTAAAGGCAAAATCTCTTCAAGCCATATTGGATAGGGTGTATGGAAAAGAGAGAGAGAAGAGAGAACATATTTCACATTGTTTAAAAAAAAAAACAAGAAAAATGACTGAAGGTTGTATTCATTGACTATTGATTCTTTTGCTCAACTGGAATCTGGTAAAAATGAGTGAATGAAAAATAAGTTTTAACCAATTGAAAAACCGCATGCTTTAGTTAAAACACATCTATTAAGTTTTGCAGAACCTATTAGAGTTCTGCTTCTTTGTCATATTCTTGCACATTCTATCACTTTGCCCAACAGAGATTCTAGTGCTCTCACATTGCTGCTCAGGCATTCTGCATGAGAGGGGAATGTAAACTTCTTACCAAAACACAACTAGCAAGATCCTCCAGAGAAACCACCTTAGCATCATTGACAGGTGAAAAAAGTGAGCATGCTGAGACATACAAAAACACACAATTTTAGGACATCTTCAGAATTTTTGTAGCATTTTGTAGAATTCTGCCAGACCCTTTTAATTAATAAATAATTGCATATGTTTTTGTCATGTTCTAGTGTGAAGATATTATCGCCCTATTATAAAGAGATGTGATAGTCCAGACCTCATGGAAAACTTGTTTGAACAACTCGTAGCAGTGGTTAAAACTTGCCATCCCCAATTCAATTCACTTCATTTGAAATGAAAACTTCACCTAAAGAGGGGATTCTGCAGTGTTGGGGGAAGCAGTGCTTATTGTTATAGTCAACCAACATGGTTAGCCACTCTCCGCACCAGAGGGCAACACAGGGCCAATAGAACAAAAGCAAGTCTTTAAGGTTATTTCTCCCAAGTGCTTTAAACTGCAAAGTGTTACTGCTTTTATGAAACCCCACAAGCTAGCAAAAGAGCCACATTTTTAATAAAAATCAAAATTCCTATAAAGTGGTTCTTTTAGCCTAAGAATCACTGTCAGTGTGATGAACTATTTGGCTAACATGATAAAATAGTAAAATCCATTGATATCTAGTCTTTTCCAGTTTTACCTAAGATAATCTGCCCATTGGTACTCACAGTGAGTTAGCTCATACTTTGCACCTTGTGAACCAGAAAATTCTCAGTGCTGAATATCCTAACTCTTCATTTGAATTTTGACTAGGATGATAGTTCTGATGGCAAACTCTTCTGCTTATCTGTTATTATTAATCTTCCTATTCCTTATAAATCTTAACAAGTTCAGATGCAGGTGGAAAATATCCAAATTAATTAGTAATTTTTCTGCACAGTTTAGGCCAGATGCTCAGACAGTGTCATAGAGCTTCACTGACTGACTTTAGCTGTGGACATTCATAGAATCATAGAACCATAGAGCTGGAAGAGACCTCAGGAAATCATCAAGTCCAGCTCCCTGCCCAAGGCAGGACCAGTCCCAACTAAATCAACCCAGCAAGGGCTTTGTCAAGCCGAGACGAAAAAACCTCTAGGGATGGAGATTCCACCACCTCCCTAGGTAACCCATTCCAGTATTTCACCACCCTCCTAGTGAAATAGTTTTTCCTACTATCCAACCTAGACCTCCCCCACTGTAATTTGAGACCATTGCTCCTTGTTCCACCATCCGTCACTACTGTGAGCAGCCTTTCTCCATCTTCTTTGGAACCTCCCTTCAAGAAGTTTGAAGGCTGCTATCAAATCCCCCCTTTGTATACAGATTATTTGTTCAGTTTGTAAATACATTACAAATGAACTCCTGTTTTTGTCAGATTTGGAGCATTTGTAAGAGGTGTCTTTTTCATTGATTAAATGGAGCATCATAATTACATATTAAATGAATATAAGAGTGCTAAATATGTATACATTTAAAGACAGCAGATTATTCTTAATGTGTTATAGCAGTTTGGAGTACTTATTGATATAGGAAAGGTTACATCTAAACACTTATTACAAATCTATTTTAAAATGCTCATAGTATTTTTTTTCTCTTTGGAAGTAATTTTGCATGCTAGGTCACAATCAAATCTGCGGTGGTTATTTTTGCAGAAAGTTTTGGCAAAATCCATCTATTGTTTTAGCTTTTTTATTTAATCAAACAAGAACTAAGCAGAGCATAGAAAGAGAAAGTAAAGTCATATGACAACATTGATAGATATCCAGATACCAGAGTAAGCTGGGGAGAGATCCTAATACCAGCAAACAGCTGTTATATCAATCTAAGACATTTATATCTAAGAAGTCAAAAAATATTGTCCCATTTTTCATAAGAATCAGATAATCTGTCTTTATTACTGCATGAAAGATGCTCTGATGGTACACATTCTGGTAAATACAGTCATGTGATGAATATGGGTGCTAGTAAATAGCACAGGTCAATAAAATGCACTTTTTTGTACATGCCAAAATCAACAGAAATACAAGAATAAGTACAATCATCTGAGGCCATATCTATGTAAGCAGAATGCACCATGTTAAAAAAAAGTGATATTTAACATTATTTTGGACTTTCTCTGGAGAAAAACAATCATGTTTAGTTAAGCATAGAAGGAACATCCACGAGGGTCATAATAATCTGATCTGAATTTTGTAACACAACACCTTTTTTCCAGTAAAGAAATGCCATAAGATGTACCAATAATAGCACATTAATTGAGCACAGAAGATCATCAACATGACAATAAGAAGGAATTATTTTAATATACTGAGATTTAAAAAAAACCCACAACATTATTATTCCAGCAGAAGACACTTGTGCTTAAACTGTGCAGAAAAGCATAGGTAATCAACATGGGGTTTTTTTGGTTCTGTATCTGGAAAGAAATGAGATGATGTTTTTGTATTGTTGCTTCTTTTTGGCATAAGTGGTTAGCCAGTATTCAGGACCTTGATGAGTTTTTTTTTCCCTCTAGAACAGGGATGGGGTACCTTTGGCCTGTGGGAGGTTCCACATTCATACTTTAGGAGAAAAAATGATGATTATGTGTTAGGTACTTTTTTGGTGCAATCCTGCTTATCATATATATAGTAGCCCAATGTCTGTGACTCTGTAATGCTGAAATGCTGGCTGTTCCCTCTGGGCAGCCCATGCTGCATGGGGAGTGCGGGGCCCAAACGGCCGCGTGCGCCATTTGTTCCCCTGCGGCGGCCCGGCTGAGCGGCGCAGAAGTCAGCCGAGTGCCATGGCGGGAGGGGAAGGGGGGCGGGGTGGTGATGCACATGGCCAGGGGGCAGGGCCTGGACGAGCGTGCATCCCTGACGGAGAGTGGAGGAGACAGAGAGGAGCTGGAGGAGAGCGGAGAGAGAGTGAGAGGCAGGAGGGGGAGAAGAGAAAGAGAGAGATGGAGAGAGAGGCAGGAGGCAGAGGAGAGCTGAGAGATAGGGGGGGGAGGCAGTAGGAGAGCGAGAGACCGGAGGCTCAGGAGAGAAGAACAAGATAGAAAGGGAATAGGTCGTGGAGGAGAGACCCAGAAATCCTGTCTTATGACGGGCTATTGGCTAGTAAACAAAGAATGAACACAAAGTTCTGTTTCTCTGAACACAGTCGGAATGGCATTTTCTTATTCAGAAATCCAAATCTGCCCTTCTAGCCATTGCTCTGGCCAAAAGGATCTTTGCTTCCTCCCGGACCTCTACTCACTAGTACTTTTTTCACTTTCTGCTTCTTAAACAAACACAGACACAAACAGCTGCAAACCCTCATCCTTCATGGCTTAATTTGTGATTGGTTTTGTCATAAAGTGTGTACCCAGTAACAAAGAATATAGCTTATTCTTATAGGATGGTGACTGTATGCTGGAATGCAGTGCCTTTGGGGAGAAAAAGAAAAAAAACCTTAAAGGGTCATGGTGGATAATCAGTTGAACTTGAGTTCTCAGTGAGATGCTGTAGCTAACAGGGCCAACACAATCCTTGGATGTACAATCAAAGAGTTATTCAGTAGCAACAGGGAGCTGTATTCCTTATTAGTGAGACCATTACTGTACTATGTCCCCTTCTGGTGTTCATACTTTAAAAAGGAATCTGAAAAATTGGAAGGGGTTCCAAAAAACAGTTCCAAGAATGATTAGAGATCTGGAAAACATGTTTTAAAGTGAAAGAAAGTTAAGAGGTGATTTGATGACAGTCGGCTAGTACCTATATGTACTTATTTCTGATAGAAGATGACTCTTTAATAGAAAAGACATTAATAAAAGCCAGTGATTAGAAACTGAAACAAGAGAAATTTAAACTACATGTAAGGCATGCATTTTTCACAGTGAAGGTAATTAACCATTGGAACAATTTACCTAGGGACATGGTGGATTCTCCATTATTACAAATATTTTATTGAGCCTGGATATCTTTCTCAAAATATTTTTAGCTGAAAAATAAATTATGGGCTTTGATGGAATGACTGTAGCCTGTGTTATATAGAAGGTAAGAATACATGTTTATAATGGTCCCTTCTGGCCTTAAGATGTATGAAATATAGTAGGTAGAGAAATGTTTAAATCTCTCCCCAATCCATGTAATCTTTTTCTTTTTTCCTCCACTCCACCCTTCCTTTTTAATGTAAAACTCCCAATGAAATTGGAAGCAAAATACACACAAAAAATCCGCCCCCCCCCTTCAAATTTTCTCTCTTTTTTTGTTGTCGCATAAAAACAAGGTTCTGATAATGTGTGGCCATTAAAAAACCCACTGCACTATTCATGAGAATAACAGTGTTAGTACCCCCAGTGTGTTGTTCAAATTCTAATTCGGGTAATTACATTCTGCCTACTAAAATCTTCCTTGTAGTTTCAAGTGTTCTTTACTTCCTATACTTTACTTCCTATACTAGGATCCTAATCCTGAAAACAACAGGACATGTGAATAATTTCACTGAAGTCAGTAGGACTACTGACATCCAGTGGTGCTAGCAGTGAGGCCCTCGCTAATGTAGTGTGGCTTTGCACAGCAGAGGCTTCATTCATATTTTTAAACCACTAGTGGTTTCTTGAGTGCTGGTCATCATGTGTATTCCTTATGCAAGTACATGTGCACCATGTACATGGAGATTTGAGTTTTCTAGCAAGGGGCATTCATTGGTCTGCACCTGCACAGTTGCTCTCCATGTGCTCCAAACTGAAGTTATAAAGGTGATAAGGACTGATGTATCCCCAGTTCCTTCTTACTGCTGTGTGGTCAGAATTCTGTGTCCAAAAAAAAATTATTCTATTTTCAGAATCCATAAATATATATTACAATATATTGCAAATAATTTGAGTCATCTTGCCCTTAATCTTTTTAAGGCTTTAGTGTTTTATAGCTACTATAGTTTGTCTTGGGTAGAATCTCCCCACAAAAAAGAATGTTTCCCAAAGTCTTGGGAGTTTAAGAATGTATCTTCTACCTCCATTTCTTCTCTGTCAGTAACAAACATAAATTCTGCCTTTATTGCCAGAGGAGGGTTTCATTGTCTCCAAGTACAACATTGACTACACCTTCCCACTCTGAACCTGTGAAGGATGAGATGTAGAAAGCAGTGCTCCTGTGTACTTAAGTACAGGTTGAACCTCTCTAGTCTAGCACCCTTGGGACCTGACCAGTGCTGAACCAGAGAATTTGTCAGTCCATAGGAGGTCAGTATTGACTAGCAGCATTACCAACACTTCCACTGCTTATTGGGCTCTTAGAAGACATTTAGGGGTAAATTAGACATAAATAACAGCACAGAATTCTGAGAGCCAGGACTGGAGGCTGTAAGCAAACTTCCTGGGACCACAGGAAACTTCCATAATAAGTGGTTATCCAGCTAACTAAAATAATGCTGGACTGTGTATGTTGCTGGACCAAAGAGTGCCTCCCAACTGTCCTAGGTGCTGGATGATGCTCAGACCCGATTGTCCTGACTTGGGTTTTCCTTAATTTTGGCTGCCAGGGTTTTGTTCTGTTGACTCTACTACAGCACCTGCAGGGAGGATGAAAGCCCCCATTCGGTTAATTCTTATTGGTTATGGCAACTGACAATGGGGAGACTCACTTCCTTCTCCTGAATGATATGCTGTCTGTACTCTTGTGTGTATGTAAATAAAATGCAAATGTATTAATTTGTAAACATTTATAAGAATTTTTTCATTGGTATGCCATGTTTTATTTGTGCACCTGAATTCATTGTTGTTCTTTTTTTCTTTTCCACTGTGTGATTATGTCAGAGCTGCCCCAAGCTACGGGCTGACCGGGCTATCACCCGGGGCGCCCCATAGTAGAGGGGTGCTGTGTGGGGCTGTCGCGCATGTGCCGGGCACCTGGGGGCGGCACCGCGCTCCCAGGGCCCGGGGCGCATGAATGGCTCGGGCCAGCCCTGGATTATGTTAGTTAAGTAGCTGTCTATATATTGACCAGACAACATCAGGGAATATAGGAGTAGAAAATACTTTAACTTGTTCTTTTGAAAAACAAGTAGTCCGGTGGCACCTTAGAGATTAGCAAAAAATATAGAATCAATTTTTATTTTTGTTATAAATGCATAAGTACTATATCTACATCGTATTCAGACAGACACTAATAATTATCACTGTAATGGTATACTTGACTCTTATACTTAACTTCTTTTTATCAATAATTATGACAACACTGGTAGAACGTTGTCTTAATATCCTGCTTTTGTGCAAATTATATGAGTAAGTGTTCACTAATTTGGTTTCCTCAAGGCATAATAATAGTTAAAAAAACCCTTTAGATACAGAAACATATGTGCCTTTTCTCTGCTCAGATCTGAAATCCATGGACAACTGAATCTCTCTGAAGTTCAGTAGCACAACTATTCACAATGCAAATTCAAGTCAGAATATGGCATGCGTTCGCTACAGGGAAAAGGTACATCAGCATTTCTCAAATTAGATATATTGCTTCTAGTTTCACTACTATCAGGATGTAGTAATAGAATAAAAGAGAGAGTATTTCTGGTGAGCACCCAAAGTTAACTGCCACCCAAATTGCTTTTAAGCTGCTAGTAACGTCTTTGTTTATAATGCCTATAAATAACACTTTCAATGGAGTAGAAAAGTCTCAGTTTAAACAATGACATATTGTACTTGATAAGAGGGAACAAAATATCAACCAAAATTATACACGATAGAAAACACTTCTATTTGTCTATGTAATGACTTTGGTACTGGTAATCACATACATGAGAAAATAATAGTTTCTCAGTGCTATTCAATGGCTATATATCTTAGACATTTTACAGAAAGCCTTGGTCTTTCTGACACCACATAAACAGGCTGCTACTGTGTTATCTAGCAGTGGGAGAGATAAGGCAGTCATTGAGATGGAGAATGTTTGGTTAGAAAGGATTGATACTGATTGTGTTGTAAAGTGCTGTCAACAAGCAATAGCAACTTTCGGTTTTAATCTAAATGTACATTTATCTTCCTACCATTAAAGAAATGCTGTGCATATGAGGTGATGCTTTATGTGCAAGAATTTCTGTTAAAATAAAGATTCCCCATTAAATATGGTATTTTCACCTAAAATAACACACTAAAGATAGCATACGTTCAAGTTATTCTCTCTTAGCTCTTTCTTTTTGTTCCCCTATGGGTCACAAATAACAACACAAGTCATTTTCATTAAATTCTTTATTTTCCAAGACAAATAATGTCACGTGAATATTTTAAAATATTACACACTGTCACAAAATAGTTGGATGAAAATAATACTAATCTCAATGATCTAGAAGAAAAGATGGATGGCTATACAATCCGGCTCTTTCTTTCAGAATAAATGATTAAATATAGCCAGAAGTCCATGGCACTAAATTTATTTGGCTGATGTATTGACATAGCCCTATAAATTATATCCTTTCAGATTTTGTCCTGTATGAACTGTTGACTTAATATTCTTCCACTGAAAGTGTTCTAATTATATACACAAGGGACCTGTGCCCCCTGCTCCCTACAGTCACCAACCCCCACTCTAGCTGGCCAGAGAGCCTGTTAATCTTACAGTGAGCACAGCTGCACTCTCCATGGCCCTAAGTCACTCACACCCTTCTCCGCTCCCACCCACCACAACTCTATCCAAATGCTCTCAGCACATCCCACCCATTTGGGTGCTTCAATTGCCAGCCACTCCCCCCTGCCTGCACCTTTCCCACTCCTGCCCCACCCACCAATAATATAGTCCATGGCCCACAGCATACTCCACTCCTTCCATCCCTAGTCCCACCTCAGTCTTCCATTCCTACACCCCCATTCTCCTACCTCCATTCCTACACCCACCCATCCTCCCTAAGCCCTCTCTCTGCCCACCCCACCCTGCCTATCCCTACTCCCACCTCCTTCCTCCATAATCCTTAACCCCTCCCCCTCCACATACCCACTCTGCCCATCCTATATCCTGCCTCATGCTCACCATCCCTCCTTATGGCACCACTCATCCCCACGTACACCCTTATCCCCTTTCCTCTCTCCCTACTCATACTTTGCCCCTTCCCATGATCAGGCAACCTAACCAGCAAAGAAATGGCACCAGGCCCATATGCAGGAATCTCTGGTGGGGAGGGGGCTGCTCCAGGTGCTGTGTCAGCCGGATCTGAGCAGCTACCTAGAGAGAAGGGGTAGCAAAGGTGGCATTGCTGGGGGGTTGTGAAGCGGGAAAGGAAATGGAAAGGAGGTAGAGAAAGAGTGTGGAGGGAGAGGCAGAGACCGGGGGTTCCTTTGGGATGACAGATTGAGAAGTGGGGATGGGAGTCTGTGAGGGGGCAGGAGAGGGCCTGAGGACACACATGGAGGATGGAAAGAGGGCCGGGGAGCCGTGCAGCGAGGGTGGTCTCTGAGCATCACCATGCAGAGGCAGGTACACAACTTCCAGCTAGTCCACCCCCACTCGGGCGCATTGGCAGTTGCTGAAAATGCTGATGGGCCTCCCTTCTATGATCCCTCTGAGCACCAGGCTGCGCTGATGGGTTCCACCGGGTGGCTCAGCGCTGGTGTATGATTACTTGGCCTCAGTTATACATACTTTAGTCACTTCTTGGATGGACTACAATAGTGCAAAATAGATAGGCATAAACCCATTAGACAGAAATCCCGTGTGATTTAAATAGAGGAGTTCTGTTTAAAAATTAATGGCACAAGGTGACCCTGTGTTTGCTTAAACAAGTATCTGTTTAAATATACTTGAAAATCACATGCAAAAATCCGTCATTGGATTCCTGTTGGTATTATTTGTTTGTACTGAAGTAGCATTTAAAGATCACAGTCATCGATCAGGGATCCATAGTGCTAGTCATTGTACAAATATGTAACAAAAAGATGGTCCCTGCCCTGAAGCAATTGTAATCTGTGTAAATATTGGTAAAATATTAATAACATGGTAACTCAAATTGAAGTCAGTAGAATGACTATATATCCAAAGGCAGAATTTCACCTTTGAAGTTTCTATTATAAAAAAATTATGAAATTTGGATTATAATTTAAAATGTTTCCTAATATATATAAATTAAGTGGAAGATTCTCTGAGGAGTGGAAATATTGACTAATTGTGGCTTAAGAGCAAAAACTAGCTCTGAGACCTGAGGGTAACTTATCTTTCCAGTGACTTGTTGGCCAAATTTTCAGTTCCTAATAGTCTGGTTTACATTGGTCCAATTGGTAACACTGTATATTCTTGTAGTTAAGTGCCCAAATTATGCTATAAAAGCCACTTGTAGTTCTACAGTCCACTAAGCTAATGCAGTCAGGTAGAACTCAAAAATAAATGCATTTTCAGGGTTTACCTACATGTCATCTATATGTCTGTTTTAACACAGATTGTTTTAATCTTCCTAGGATATTATCTTTCCTTGCATTTTTTATAGTATTATTTGCATGTTAGTGGTGTTACTGCATAGGAATATGAACAAATAAAACTGTCACTTTTATTGAGGCACTTTGTGACAATGGGCCAGATTCTGCCAGTCTTCTGTCCACTGAACTGCCATTATGGATGTCACAGGTAATTTATGAGCAGGGCAGACAACAATGGGAGAGAAAAGAGCTATGACTGCTAGGGGAAGAGGAGGCCAGGTTATCAGTGTATTCTTAAGAGTTATTAAAACCCATGGAAGAAATTATCTCAAGAAGCAGTGAATGATCTTTGGTGTCATAGGCCACTAATGTGTTCATAATGGATCAATGTAAATTAGTTGTGTTCATCAAATATTTGCCTAATTGAAAATGTACCAAATATAACATGTCTCCTTTTGGTTCAGAAACATTTTTGCAACGTTAACTCAATTTCTTTTACTATGTTCATCAAATAGTCTGGACAAATCATTTTTCGGATTGTGTAGTTTACACAGTATGAACTATTTGCCACAGCTTTCTGTGTTTGCAATTCAAGCTGTGTGACTCATCACATGATGTTATCTGTCCTCCTGAATATATAACAAATAATAAAAGGAGTATTGTTCCTTTTCAGTTTTAGCAGGAGAATGATGAATGTTGATTAGTTAATAGCAAGTAATGAACTTCACTCTGCTTTGCTCGATATGTACTATCTGAGCAGGTCTGGAGTATCTAAAAATAGAAATAATGATGTTGTTTCATTCCCAGGCTATGGGATAAGTAGCCCCAGTAAAATGTATATGATGTGTAGGCATGTGTGAGAGCATGAGCATGAGCAATATCTGGATTGTAAACTAAATAAGAGAAATTAGTTTTGTGTTCAGACCTAAATGTGGTGAGGTCTGTTGTTCTTATCTCTTAGACATGAGTTCTACCATCCAGACGGTGTCCTTTGAAGGTCCATGCTGCTAGACTAATGACTTTACAAGTTTAATTGTTCCAGTGGAAAGTCAGAGTTGCAGAAGGAGAGGCAGTTTTTCACTCTATGGAGGGATACAAATATCAGGGTTGACCACAAACTGGACTCTATTCTTTCAGAGAGCAGGATCATTGGAGTGATGTGTTCACAATTACCTGTATTGCTAAGTAGATGCTCTTCTGTGTTTTGTACCAGCTGGAGTTCTTCAGACTGTGTATTTTTATTCCTAGATTTGAGGAGCAATAATTAAGTCTAGAGGTGATGGATCACCTTGTGTCTAATGGAATGGGGCACAGTTTTCTAGCTATCGGGAGACAGCCATGGGTGTTTTGTTTGTTGTTGTTGTTTTTTCAGGAATGGCTAGTGAAATAGCATCCAAATAGCAGTCCTAATGGCTCCAAGGCTGCAGACTGACTTAATTTAAAACAGAAACCTTCAAATAACAAACAAATAATAAAAGGAGAGTTGTTCCTTTTTCTTGACAGCAATACCTTAGCCTTACCTGAGTTTAGCTTTATCCAACTTCTTTTCTCATCCAAATGTTGATTTCGTCTGAGCTCTAAGAAAGGTGAGGCATGGTGCTATTTGATTGAAATATAGGAGACGCATAGCCGGTTGTTGTCTGCATGATACTTGTGCTTTGATGCTTACAGCTCTGGGCTATCACCAGCATTCCCGATAGCTTAATATGGATGTTGAATAACCTGAGGGAAGAGGCTCAATCTTGTGAGACTCCACAGGTGAGGTCTTTTGAGCTAGAGCAGCAATTCTCAGTAATAACCCACAGGGTTCCACATGAAAGGAAGGAACTTAGTCATTTCAAGCAACTTCTGTTCATTGTGTTAGCTTCTCAGGAGTGGCACAGGAATATTTGTTGATCAGTGGTTACTGCAAGGAGCTCCAGTATTATGAGTATGTCTGTTCTTCCCTTGTCTATAGACAGGAGGACATAGTTTGCTAGAGCAATAAGTGTTATCTATGTCCTGTTAGAAATACCGAAGATATGGTAGATACTTCATTGTACTTAAGCATCCCTTTTTATAATGCTTTTGAAAGGGAAAATCAACAGTGTATGAAAAATACAGTTTAAAATATTACAGTATCACACATATTGCTGGAGTACAATAGTTAAGATTCCATGAATGTTGCAGTAATGACCTTTATTTTGAGGTTCTCTAGTAGAAGGATGTTGAGAAACTGGAGTGAATTCAGAAAATAACCATAAAAATGATTAATGGGTTGGTGAGTTTGATTTATGAAGATACATTAGAAGAACTAAATATGTGTAGCACGACCAATCAATGACTGTATGAGGGAGGCAGAGCAAATGGTCTTCAAATATTTGAAGGGTGAAAATGTTCAGGTGTAATTAACTGAAATTAACTAAAGATAAATTTAGGCTGAATGTAGATAAACTTGTCCTAATAATGAAATGTGTTTAATGATGATACAATTTTCTGAAGGAAGGGTAATACCCACACTGTGGGAACATATTTCTCTCTAACGTGCGCACCTGCGGAGATGCTCACAAAGCATTCAAAACCTACCCATCTCCTCAGTAATCCTGCGCAGTGGCTGCTCAGATACTCCGGGGCAGGGATGAGTGGGGGGCGGCTGCCCCTCCCCAGGAGCAGCTGGGCATCCACCATGCAGGCCTGGCCCTAGTTTCAGCCCTTTGCCAGGGCTGGAGCTGTGGCCAGGAAGGGCCCTTTTTTCCTCTCTCCCACCCACTACTGCCAGCCCAGGTCCTTACTCCCATCATGCCTCCTCTCCCACCCCCAACCATGCCAGCCCAGTCCTTTTTTCCCTCACCACCACCACCACCCCCACCATGCCAGCCCAGGTCCTTTCTCCCTCACTGTCCCCTCCCCTGCCCTTGGACAGGCCAGCCCTTTTGTTGATGTATTCTGACAAGGTGATCTGTTGCCAAAGTGGGAACATGAATGGGAACAAAGTGGGAATCCAATTGCTGCAAAACTATCTACAATGACCTGCACATAGTGACATAGTCCTCTGCAGCAGGAGGTGATTAAGGACCCAGCCGACTTGCATAACAACAGTCCCCACAGTGGATTTCCCAATTCCAAGTTGGGACTAACTGGTAGCAAATTGGTGTTGCAAGTTTCCACACAGAGATCTCCATTAGCGTCTCCACTGTCAGTGCAGATCTCATTCTTGTGTGGGGGACTAAAGCAAGTTCTGCACACAGAGCTAGGACTACGGCCTTGCACATCTGAATGTTTTCCACCCACTGTTCATTATCCCAAACCTACATGACAAAGCAATTCCACTAGTCAGTGCTTGTTTGTTGGGCCAAGATCCAGTACTTTACGTTCCCATCCTATCCTGTGATTGCTGTCAACGACCTTGAATTGTTTTCTTTCTGTGGCTCAAAAGTCTCCAAGGAATTATTATGCTCCCTGTGGCTCCTCTTATAGTTCTCCAAATACTGCATAGTCAGGTGGTCTAAATTTGCAGTGCTTATCACAATAGTGCATAGCAGCCAAATCCCTACAAGCTGCATGGAAACTTTTTAAAGACACTATAATAGAGGCCCAACTTAAATGTATATCCCAAATTAAAAAACATAGCAAGAGACCTAAAAAAGTGTCACCGTGGCTTAACCACCATGTAAAAGAAGCAGTGAGGGACAAAAAGGCATCTTTTAAGAAGTGGAAGTCCAATCCTAGTGAGATAAATAGAAAGGAACATAAACACTGTCAAATCAAGTGTAAAAATGTAATAAGAAAAGCAAAAAAAGATTTTGAGGAACAGCTAGCCAAAAACTCAAAAAGAAATAACAAAATGTTTTTTAAGTACATTAGAAGCAGGAAGCCTGCTAAAAAACCTGTGGGTCCCCTAGACGATCAAACTATAAAAGGCGCAATCAAGGACGATAAAGCCATTGCGGAGAAACTAAATGATTTCTTTGCTTCAGTCTTCACGGCTGAGGACATTGGGGAGATTCCCAAATCTGCACCGTCCTTTGTGGGTGATGAATCTGAGGAACTGTCCCGGATTGAAGTGTCATTAGAGGAGGTTTTGGAACAAATAGAAAAACTTAATGTTAACAAATCTCCGGGACCAGATGGCATTCATCCAAGGGTTCTAAAAGAACTCAAATGGGACATTGCTGAACTATTATCTATGGTTTGTAACCTATCCCTTAAATCGGCTTCTGTACCTAATGACTGGAAGGTAGCCAACGTGACACCAATATTTAGAAAGGGCTCTAGAGGCGATCCGGGCAATTACAGACTGGTAAGTCTAACTTCAGTACCGGGCAAATTAGTCGAAACAATAGTAAAGAATAAAATTGTGAAGCATGTAGAAGAACATAATTTGTTGGACAAAAGTCAACATGGTTTCTGTAAAGGGAAATCCTGTCTTACTAATCTATTAGAGTTCTTTGAAGGGGTTAACAAACATGCGGACAAGGGGATCCAGTAGATATAGTATACTTAGATTTTCAGAAAGCCTTTGACAAGGTCCCTCACCAAAGGCTCTTGTGTAAATTACATGGCCATGGGATAAGAGGGAAGGTCCTTTCTTGGATTGAGAACTGGTTAAAAGACAGGAAACAAAGGGTAGGAATAAATGGTAAATTTTCAGAATGGAGAGGGGTAACTAGTGGTGTCCCCCAAGGGTCAGTCCTAGGGCCAATCCTGTTCAACTTATTCATAAATGATCTGGAGAAAGGGGTAAGCAGCGAGGTGGTAAAGTTTGCAGATGATACCAAATTGTTTAGGATAGTCGAGACAGAAGCAGACTGTGAGGGACTCCAAGAAGATCTCACCAAACTGCAGTCAAAAAGGCAAATAGGATGCTCGGAATTATTAAGAAAGGGATAGAAAATAAGACCCAGAATATCTTACTGCCCCTGTATAAAACTATGGTACGCCCACATCTTGAATACTGTGTACAGATGTGGCCTCCTCACCTCAAAAAAGATATTTTGGCCTTGGAAAGGGTTCAGAAAAGGGCAACTAAAATGATTAGGGGTTTGGAACGGGTCCCATATGAGGAGAGGTTAAAGCGACTGGGACTTTTCAGTTTAGAAAAGAGGAGACTGAGGGAGGAAATGATAGAGGTATATAAAATCATGAGTGGTGTGGAGAGGGCCGATAAAGAGAAGTTATTTATTAGTTCCCTAAATAGAAGAACTAGAGGACACCAAATGAAATTAATGGGTAGCAGGTTTAAAACTAATAAAAGAAAGTTCTTCTTCACACCGCGTGTAGTCAGCCTGTGGAACTCCTTGCCAGAGGAGGCTGTGAAGGCTAGGACTATAATAGAGTTTAAAGAGAAGCTAGATAATTTCATGGAGGTTAGGTCCATAAAAGGCTATTAGCCAGGGGATAAAATGGTGTCCTTGGCCTCTGTTTGTCAGAGGCTGGAGACGGATGGCAGGAGACAAATCGCTTGATCATTGTCTTCGGTCCACCTTCTCTGGGGCAGCTGGTGCTGGCCACTGTCGGCAGATAGGATACTGGGCTAGATGGACCTTTGGTCTGACCCAGTACGGCCATTCTTATGTTCTTATGTTCTTATGTTCAGTTGCACAATAAAAACAAACACATGGATTTGTGTGGGTGATTTCAAAAGAAGGCACAAAACATTATGGGATGCAGATGGAATATTGGGATGGAGAATGCTGCATTATGGGAGATTGATCGTATGCTCCCAGTCACCCTTGAATGACTCTTTTTGGTCCCATGAGGCATTGCAAAATTTGCAATACTCTGCACTGACTGGTGATGAGTGGCACAGTGAGATAACTACCCACAGTACACTGCTTTCTTCATCAAGATGAACATTGCTAGTGAAGACTCACCGCCAATCCAAGGAGACTAGTTTGGATGTATACAAACAATGTAATAACTGTGGTGGCTGAACAGAAATATAACTTAGATGACATAATTCTCTCATGTGGAGATGGTCTTTATCAGCTATATGAGCAAAATCACATTCTTGCTGGTAGAGGCTACATCTGCACTAGGAAGGTTTGACAGTATAATTCTACTGGTAATTTTTGTGTGTGTAGATTAGGCTGCTGATAGACACAAGTTAATTGTTCAATATAAATAACAATATAAAATACCAATAGTATAAAATAGGATATTCTGAAGAAGAAATTAATCATACAGTAGAAAATATTATTTCCATCACTGAGCAAGAGAGAAACTAAAAACTTGTGTGTTTCTTCTGAAACCTCCTAGTATGGTATTGAACATGATATAAATGTCTAAAGATAGATTAGTTTATCTAATCTAAAACATCTTTTACCGTCTCATAATTTCTGTGGCTCTGACATTCAAATACAGGTTCTCTCAGTACTGCATCTTGGTATACAAAACCCAGCCTCAAGAAGAAATTTTTTTGCTGACTTGCAGGCTTTTGAGATTTGAGTGCTCATTTAGGAAAAAAATGAAGATGCTTATTAGACTCCTCTTATGAGTTTCATTCATTTAGCCTATTTTGAAGAAAAAAACAACTCAATTTCTTATCATAAATGTCTTGTTTAATAAAGTAACTCTTAAATAGTAGACCTTATTTTTTGTCATTAAACAGAGTAATGCATTTCCAATCTGTGCCAGTTTCTCAGTTCTCTGATGTTCCTAATGTTTTTATAATGCTGTTTAAACACAAGAGTTGTTTGAACCTTGCAGCGATTTGTCAAAGATTTCGGTCTGTTGCAGTTTTTTTTTGTTTTTGAAAATGTGCTGCCTGTGCTGGGTGGGCTAGCTGTTTACATACTCAAGGTTAGCTGCTCACCTGATCACAAGATTTTCAAAACTGCATTTATTTGTGCTTTCAGGTACAGTTGTTCTCCCTCTTTTTCTAATGATCACTTCTTCTACTTAAGCAATTTTTCTCAATACATTTCAGTTCTCTCATGAGCCACCTCTGTTTTGCTTGGACAGTGAAATGACTTCATGACCACCTGGATAGTAGATAAGAAAATGATAACTTTTTGTAAGTGTCATCAAAACATTTTTTCACATTCTGTTTCTCAGTATTGCACAGGCAGAATATGAAGCTTAGAAGGAGCATTTTCTATATTGTATGGCTTATTTTTTTCAAAGCTTGGGCATTAGTAAATACCCATTTGAGTCCCATGTAGCAGCACAAGTGGAAACTAAGTACTCCGGAAATTTTCAGAACTATCATTTAGCTGCATGTGTGTATGGCATAGAGTGTGTGATAGGGGCATAACTCTTGATATCATTAATTCTATTGCATTGAGTAACAAGAAATAAAAACACACATAATTTTAAAAAATTATTTTCCAGAATACTATGTTTCAATGGAAATAAAGGTTTAAAAGTCCTGTAATATTTACAAAACAATTTTTGGTTTTCGAAAAAAGGCCATTATTATGCAACAAGAAATTTTGAATGAAAATTTTTGATCAGATCTAAAAATTAATAATTGACATGCAAATAAGGCCTAGTTTTTCCTATTTCTCTGATGATGCTATCTGCTCAATTCCATCTTCCTCAGTGATTCCCTTCATTGAAAATCTGAGTTTCAGATCCTTGACATCTCATAGGATCTCCACTGGCTGTTTTTGAAGCCAATGGAGAAACATTTAATGATATCAAGGATACAAGATCAAGCCCATAGCTCCTACCTTATCCTAACATATGCTAGCTCTACAAACATCCAGAAATCTATCTTTCTCTATCACTATCTCCATCTCTCCTTACTCAGTGTGCTGTCTCTTTCCAGGATGCAATCTTCAAAATAGCTAATGAATGGCTGCAGTGACAGTTTTTGAGTCTTTGGAAGCCATTTGGATATGACCCAATACCTACTCTTGAAACAAATTGTGTGTCCAACTCCAACTTGAGTCTCTAGATATGTGCCAACATAACTATTTGCATTTGCCTAATCTTTGGAAAAATATTGGCCATAAGATTTAGCCAGGTTTTGTAGAAAGCAATGGCTCTTGCATGGTTTCAACCTAAAATCATCCGACTACATTACCTTGTAGACGGAAAGCTAATTTCCCAAAGCTTAGTCCAAGATCACGGAACAGCTGAATTTCTGTTAGTAACGGAACAAAAACAGAGGAACATTTTGTTCTGTGTTTGATATTATGAAATTATTGTAAATAGCTATTCAGGATCCATAGGAAATGGTTACCTTTGTCTGCAGACAAGTTTCATTATTCTAAGTGGTATTACGGAGGGATAGGTTTTAGTTTAGTAATAAAATGTTGGCAACCTAGTGATATTTTTCTCTATATATTACATTGTCATGCTTTGTGAGTTTCTATCATAAGTGTGACTTACTTTGGATGTAATTTCCATTGTTTGAAAGAAGATGGGATTTTTTTTTTAAAAAGGCTCTTTGTAATATGCAATGCTTCAGATTTCATTCAGTTTTTTACTTTAATATAAAAAGTACACCTTCTGACTTTCCTTAAAAATATAATATATCCATTAACCCCCAAATAAAAAGTACTTGTGAAGGGGTTTTTTTTTTTTTTTTGGTTTGTCTTAAAAAAAAACCAAACCAGTAAAGCATTAGACAATCTACAAGCTGGATTTGCCAAACTTTGTTCTCTTCTATTTTATCTCAAACTCTGTAGCAACAGAACAATAGTAGATGGAGGTGGAAGTTTGAACGTTGTGATAGCATTTTCATTTGCTTTTAGTGTCAAGAGCTCCATAGCTTCAAGGTAAAGTGGTAGCTCTAATATTTATAAAACTAACATTACTGCAGAACATAACACAGAAAGAAGATTGCTGTCAGAGCACAGTTTTGTAGATGATAGGACTTCAGTGCCTTGGGCTTCCACTGAGTATTCCTGTTCCGCTAAAATGCAAGGATAATGGTTTTTTTTTCTTTTAATTCTTTAAAAAAATTCTCCATCAACATTACCCATGAAGTCAAAACAAAGCCACATATGGACAACTGTGCTCATCGTAGTCAGTGACTCTTGACATTTTGTAACTGATTTTCATTTCCTAAAACCATAGCTCTGGAACCTTAATATTCTTTGTTTCTTGTCACTAAATGGATGCAGATCTCCAAAATCCTGCTAAATCATTTCTACTGAGTATGAAGCACCTGATTTTACAAGCTAACAGTTAAGCATTAGAAGACTGATATTTTGGAAGGTGTTTTTAATGGTAAAATATGATGACACAAAGAACATTTTAAGTGTTCTTTATAAAAATGCTGCAATTATATGCAACAAATGGTTAGCACTGAGGAGATGCACAAATAATAGGGCTATGAATTCCAAGATTCTGTAACCAGAAGGAACCATTAAAAGCTTCTAGTCTAACTTTTTAGATAACACAGATGATAGAATTTCCCCAAGAGATTCTTTTGTGAAGTCTGTAATTTTTGAGCTGCAGCATATCTTTGAGAGAACCATCAAATTTAAATTTAAAGTCTTCAAATGATGGCAAATCCAAGCCACCCCTTAATAAGTTATTCCAATTATTAATTCCCTTTATGATTTTTAAAAAGTGTGCCTTATTTCTAGTCTGAATTTCCTAACTATGGCAGCAAGCTGTGGGCATCTTGTTATAAATTTCTGTTCTAGCTTAAAGAGCTATCTACTGTTCAGAAATCTACTCCATCATGTGGGCCCTGGTAGAATGATCAAGTCAATGCTTTTATGAACTAAATAAGCTGAGACTTTTTTAGTCTCTTATGGGAAGGCAAATATTCTAGGACTCTGATAATTTGTAGGGGTTTTTTTTTAGCCATTTTTAATCTTTTTGTCAAAATCAATGCTGTATAGAGTGGTAATGAAAACACCTGGCTATGACTACTTGACATTTCTCTATGTGTACATCTAAGGATGGTGTTTTCCTGCTGGGAGGAGCTGTTGGCAAGGGGCACAGGCTTCTGGGTGCGATAGGACCTATACGTTGGCTGCACTGGCTCTTTGGAGTAGATCCCTGCAGATATGCAGATCCGGATGTCTATCCACAGATATTTACATCTGTGGGTAGTCATTTCTATCTGCCAAGCTCTACCTATAAGTACATTCTTTGTTTCTAGCTATACAAATATGCATTTAAATGAATAAAATACCTACTTGTATTTTAGGTACAGTAAAATACAGAGAGATTGAGAGAGATCGAGATCGAGAGAGATTGAGAGAGAGAGAGTGAGAGAAGTCGAGAGAGGGAGATCGAGAGAGATTGAGAGAGATCGAGAGAGAGAGAGCGAGAGAGAAAAAGAGAGAGAGAGAGATATTGAGAGAGAGAGAGAGCGAGAAAGAGAGATCAAGAGAGAGATCAAGAGAGATCGAGAGCAAGAGAGAGAGATAGAGCGAGAGAGATTGAGAAAGATCGAGAGAGAGAGAGATCAAGAGAGACCGAGAGAGAGCGAGAGATCGAAAGATCGAGAGAGAGAGCGAGAGATCGAGAGAGATCAAGAGATCGTGAGCGAGAGAGAGTGAGAGAGAGCGAGATCGAGAGAGAGCAAGAGAGAGAGAGATCGAGAGAGAGATCAAGAGATGAGAAAGATCGAGAGAGAGATTGACAGAGATCGAGAGAGAGATCAAGAGAGATCGAGAGAGATTGAGAGAGAGAGCAAGAGAGAATGAGAGAGAGCAAGAGAGAGAGCGAGAGTGAGAGAGAGCGAGAGAGAGCAATCGAGAGAGAGCAATCGAGAGATCGAGAGAGATTGAGAGATCGAGAGAGCGAGAGAGAGCAAGAGAGAGAGAGCGATCGAGAGAGAGAGATCGAGAGATTGAGAGAGAGAGAGAGTGATCGAGAGAGAGATCGAGAGAGAGATCGAGAGAGACCGGGAGAGAGCGAGAGAGCGAGATCAAGAGATTGAGAGAGAGATCGAGAGAGATCGAGAGCGAGAGAGAGATAAAGCGAGAGAGATCGAGAAAGATAGAGAAAGAGAGTGAGAGAGAGATTGAGTGAGAGAGAGAGAGAGAGATCAAGAGATCGACAGAGAGATCGAGAGAGAGATTGAGAGAGAGCGAGTGAGATCGAGAAAGAGAGAGAGCGAGAGAGAGCGAGAGAGATCAAGAGAGAGAGAGTGAGAGAGATTGAGAGAGACAGATCGAGAGAGAGCCGAGAGAGAGCGAGAGAGCGAGATCAAGAGATTGAGAGAGAGATCGAGAGCGAGAGAGAGATAAAGCGAGAGAGATCGAGAAAAATAGAGAGAGAGAGTGAGAGAGAGATTGAGAGAGAGATCGAGAGAGAGATTGAGAGAGAGATCGAGAGAGAGATTGAGAGAGCGCGAGTGAGATCGAGAAAGAGAGAGAGCGAGAGAGATCAAGAGATCGAGAGAGAGAGAGTGAGAGAGATCAAGAGATTGAGAGAGAGAGATCTGCATGCTGGTTCTAGTTTGTCAGGCTATAGGCTATATTAGAGCACCCCAGGTAGAAAAGCACAGGAGACACAACTACCTATTACTATGTATTGTACCCTAGTACATCACAGCCACATCTTTAAACAGGGTACAGATAGATATGAACAATATGTTCTCCCAGGGTGCGTTTGGAGTCCCAAAGTCATACACCTCTCTCTACAGCACATGAAGCATAAGATCCTTCTCTTTCCTGAGGGTTCCTTGGTAAACAAAACCATAATTTAACCCTTTGTTATTAGGAAAGACAGAAAAAGAATAAGATGCCTAACTGCAAGCCACGCTTGAAATCACGCTTCGATTAAACCTATAAAAAAGAGAGAGCAGCCCTATGTTTCGAATCAGTAAAAGGGATCAATCTTCCCTTTTACTCTTCCCTGAGTAGCTTGAAACCTACAAAAATAAAGAGTGTGTGGATGACAGCTTAAGTTATTACAATAACTATCTTAAGACATCCCTTGTTACAGATGGGCTGAGCTATTGAGGAGACATCTGTGACAGCCATGCATTTTAAACTTCGGGTATATTGATTGCAGAGCCAACTGAACACCTGTCAAGCCGTGCAGAGGAGAGCAGAAAACACTGGAAAATATGCTGGTAGGTGAAAAAGAGCAGCACAGAAGAGTGTCCTTTATATAACAATGCCCTTACTTGCTTAGATGCTGAAATATGGCAAGTCTTTGGCAGGGCTTTCATGGAGTTTAAAACGGGATTATTTCACTGATCTCTACAATGTGTACATTACTTATGAAATGAACGTAAGAAATATGAAGGAAAGGAATTCCTGAAACAACAGCTAATGCATCAATTCAATGAAACATTCAGTAAAATTTTATATCCAGGCTCAAATCACATATTAAATCAACTAACATTTAGTATTACTGAATTTCTACTGCAGTGTTTTTATCTCAGATATATGGCAAACATATATGAATGGGAGAAGTTTAAATGAGTATAATAGTTTTTATTCGTCCATGTAAAATTATTCATTTGTATATGCAAGCAATGGTTATAATAATAGGTACCTAAATTTGTAAAACATATATTTGCTGTAAATTCCAAAGCTACATGATAACAATTTAAATATCAGCTTTAACTATTTCATTGAATTTAGTTGACATGTCCCACCACTATTCTGGGATAGAGAGAAGAGACAGGAATTGTGAGCAAAATTTTACTGAATACTATCACTTATTTTTCCAAATTGACACTACTACATTTACATCTGAGTACTCTAACAAGGCCCTTTTTGGTTTATTTTAATCTACATATACCTATTATTCTTAAATAATATTTTTTCAATAATTAGGTTTTTTACAATTTTACTTACCATTGCTTTTCAATCCTGGGATTTAAAATGTTTTTATTGAAATATTGTATATAAAAAGGAAATTGAAGTCAGTACTTAGTGATTTCACAAAAGAGCATAACAGTATGGTAGCAGAACCAAATCTCACAAAAATAGGAAAAACACTAAGAATGAAAAACAATTTTTCAAACTGAGAATTATGTTGTGTTAGATAAGGCAATCTGGGACCATCCTATTTACTATGTTTTTATTGAAATTATAATAACAATGCTCCACCTATATATTTTTAACAAAAATATGCTGCTGGCTATTGTAAACTATCATCTCATACAGTGTAAGGAACAGGCTTTCTTCTGGAGTTGGTTATTCTTTTTTCTTACAGTGCTGCACCATTCACTCCTCATTCACATCAATCCACTTTACCATTTCACAATACTGTTTCTTCGTGCTGACCCCTGAATGTGGCCAGTAACGTTTTTCCCCTAAAATTCTAATCTACAATACACAAAGCTACACAATTTTTTTAGTGTAATCCCTGACTTTCCATTTCTATAAATATACATACCTTGTGTACATCTGCAGTAGTTTGCTCTGTTCTACTTGCTAAATCATATATATATATGAAACTTTACTGCAATTATGAATTGAATCCATACCACATCTGTATTGGATTTCTTATTTATTAAAATTAGGTTATGTGAGTCTTTGTTCATATTCAGGCACTCTGTTGAGACCTGGGCTTTAGCCAGAATAAGAAACAACAGAGTGCCTGAATATGAACAAAGACTCACAGCCTAATTTTAATAAATGCATGGAGTTTGTATGTCAGAAATTTAGAGGTCCTGTAGCATGGGTTTTAAGATGGATTGTTCTAAGTGAGGTCAATGCTTTCAAAATGTGATGCATAAAATTAAGCACCCAAGTCTCTACTTATGTATATGAAATGTTTCTTGATTTTTCAGAAGTGTTGAGAATTCAACTGTTTCAGCAGAAGTCAATGAGAACTGGTCATTGCTAAGAACCTCAGAAAATCAGCTCACTTATTTAAATTCTTAAATATGGGGTTAGGAACCTAGTTATCTCATTTTGAGAATCTTGGCTTACATGCATTTTACCTAGCCACAACTGTCCTATCCTGCCCTGGTCCATTTTAATGGATATTTCATGTATTCTCTCTTCTACACCATCCAGCGGAAGGAAGAACACAGGCCCAAGATTTACATTAATGTAATGGGAAGTATATTTTGGTTTTCCATTAAGATACAGGCAGATGAGTAGGTGGTTAGTGGAACAGAGAAAAGAAAAGCTCATCAGCTCTTCCTGCTTTTATCAGAAATATGTTAGAAGTCATTCTGTTTACATTTTCATTAACCATTTGTGATAGCAATATAGTATCTCTTTTGTGTTTCTTTTGACAATTCCATCTTTTAGGCAATCCAAATTTTGTAACTTTTACATGCCATGTGAAGCAAACAAACTTTTTAATGGTGCACAATGACAAACTGTTATACCAATAAATATATATAATAAATCAGGAGTGTATAATTTTCTATACACAACACAGCTTTGGCTTCTAAATTTTTAGGAATAGATTTAGATCTATTAGTCTCACAGTTGAGCAGTTACTTGCAGAAGTAGTCTCCTTCCCAGTTTCTCCATTTGATTTGCTTTCAGAGTTTTACCTCTCAGTCAATAATTAGTAATTTACCTAGTTCTTCTACTGATCAAGTCTTTTGGATCTGAAGTAGGTGTTTACCAGAACTCTCATGTAAATAATTGGAGATTTGAGGGCTCAGTGGCTGCTTATTATCTCACAGGCTCAGACTCCTTTTATTTTATAAAGTTTACATTAAACCCTTCAGTGAGAATTATGTCTAGAGTGAGCAAATGTAGCTTCAGGATAGGGTAACCTTCTGCTACTCCTGCAGACTCTTAACTCATGGGCTACGTCTACACTTCAGGCTTCTTGCGCAAGAACTGTTTTGCAGAAGAGTTTTTGTGCAAAAGGTCTTCCACAAGAGTGCATCCACACTGCCATGTGCTTTTGCACAAGAGATGTGCTTTGGCGCAAGAGTGTCCATGGCAGTGTGGACGCTCTCTTGCGCAAGAAAGCTCTGATGGCCATTTTAGCCATAGGGGTTTCTTGCTCAAGAAATTCATGTTGCCTGTCTACACTGCCTTCTTGTGAAAGAGCTCTTCCGCAAGAGGGCTTATTCCTCATGGGGAGAGGAATAACTCTTCTGGAAGAAGCCCTGTTTTCCAACACTGTACTGTAAATTTACTTCTGCAAGAATACGCATGCAGTGTAGACGCACTGCAAGTTTTTGCGCAAGAACAGTCGTTCTTGCACAAAAAGCCTGCAGTGTAGACGTAGCCTTACAGAGAGCATCCCACATCTGGGCCACATATTAAATTACAATTACTGAATGGTAAATATATGGTAAAGAAAATTAGCAAGAACAAGAACACTAATCCCTTTAAACATTAATCCTATTAGTTCTACTTTCTCATAGGATTTCAAGCAATTCCCTCTAAATTCCTAGAGCAATACATATAACAGCAGCATTCAAGTGCTATCTTGTAGTTATGGAATAATTCAATGCTTTAAAAATCATAACATACTTGTATTATAATCCTCAGAGCTGCAGCTCCCCAGAGTACTATCAAACGACTAAAACAGCAATAGTTTATTAAGATGTATTTTCACTGATATAATGGGTCAAGCAATAGTTTGATTTCCAAAATCTCATTGTTAGTGCCAAAGTTCTGAACAGCTTCATTCAGATCTTGTCCAATCATCCTTTAAAAAGTATTGCTCTCACACACTATTTCACTCATGATTTTTTTTTTCTCACAAAAGCAATTTTATCAAATGCTGGAAAAGTGCTTCCATATTCTTCCCCAGGAATTACTTTTGCTCAGGAAATTGCTCTCTGTGGTCAGCTTCAAAAAGAAGAAATATATTGGAATCTAGACACAATAGTTTTCATTTTTCAGATTGCTCACCCTACTAAAAGATTTCTATTTGATCGGTGTTTCCATCCTTCTGCAACAGCTGCATTTCTCCTTGCCTATATACCTTGGATTCCCACTAGAAATCCCTCACCCCAGAGGGAAAAGTAATACTTCAAACAGTCAAAGTCACACTTAAAAGTAAACTTCAAGTTAACAAGAAACCATTACCTCTCACATTCATTTAAACATCTAAGAACTGAAAAAATGTTAATTAATCACTGTAGCTGTGGTTTTAAAATGTTATCTAAGTAATCAAAACAAAAATATAAAAATGCTAATCATGATTAATGTAAAACAGAAATCTAATGAATTTACAAAAGGTAAATTCATTAAATTACAGCATAAGTGAATAAATTACTCAGCTAATCATGAATGTGTTTCAAAATGTTTTATATCTTGAAAAACCTGTCCATACCTTCAAAATGATAATATGGTACACATCTTCATAGTATATTTTATCATTTAAAAATGAAAATGTGCTTGACTCATGAGGAAATATTATTTTATCTCTCACATTTGCAATGGTAATAATCATAACCTAGTCTGCTTTAGGACATTAAAATATTTTATTTTCCCCAAAGTGACACTTCCATAGATAGATGTGTTTTTTAGAAATACTGATTTCAGATTCATCTTAATTAAAAATTATATTATAACAATCACCCCACAAACAATTATGCACATACATAACTTCAGTCATGTGATTAATCCCAGTGAAATTAACATAACTACTCTTCAGAATTAAGTTATGCACATGCATATACTTTTATATATAACTGAAGCACTATTTGGCTGCTGGACTTTTATATTATGCAGTCAATTAATGACCAAGTTTCTGTATACATACTTACATGACTGTGGTTCAGCACAAGACTAGGAATTAGGAGATCTGACTTTTTTCCCTGACTCAGCAGAAGTTTTCTTGTTTGACCATCAGTAACACCATTTAAAATCTGAGCCTCAGTTTCTCTACTTATGCAATGAAAACAACAGGGATTCAATAACATATTTGGGTGTTGTGCGGATAAATTCCTACCTGTTTTCCAAGTACTTGAGTTTTTTAGTTGGAAGGTAGTTAAAGTAAAATGAAATATTGAGGAAGATGACTGAATTTTTCATTAGGAATATGTTGTTATAACTCCCATTTTTAGTTAGGGCATGTCTACACTACAGCATTAATTTGAGTTATCTTAATTCAAAATAGTTAATTCGAATTAAGCTAATTCGAATTAATGCGTCTACACACAAAATGCAGTTCGAATTAGCATTTTGCTAATTCGAAATACTGCATCCACACTGACTGGACACAGACTCGGATTTAAGGCCAGCCAGAACCAAGTCAGGCAGGGCAACAGATCAGGGGTGTCTGTGTGTGGCTGTTGCCTGAGGCTATCTGAGGCTTGTGCTTAGAGGGGGAAACACACACACACACACACACACACACGTCCCAGCCAGCCAGTTCTCAGGTGTCCCTGCTTGCTTGCCTGCCTCACTGTGGGACAGCAAAGCATTTGTGTCTCGGAGTGCTTTGGTTGCCCTCACTCGAGACACCATAGCACTCTGCAACATGGAGACAGAACTTCCCCTGGGCACTCTGGTGTGTCTCGTGGGGTCATTGCCATCAGCCTGGCTGCACCTGCTGCAGGCTGCCATCCGGGACATCCATCGGGGGGCTGTCAGTATCCAGGAAGCCCTGCAGGAGAGCGTCCACCCTGAGGAGCACTCAGACCCTCCCTGGTCTGCCCCACTGGGGGCTTGTGCCTCATTCCTCCCTCACATCCTTCTGCTTACCCCTCCCTAGCCCCCCTTCCTAATGTCAAATAAAATACATGTATTTTCATAAATGCAAACTCTGTTTATTTCACAGAACTGGGTGGGGGGGGGAATGAAACCCTGGTGAGACTTGGAAAGGAGGTGGAAGAAGGGAGGAGAGAGGGTGGGAGAGGGGAGGGGGACACCTGGGAGGAGGGACCTGGAAGGCGGAGGCAAGGGGAGGAAGGGGGAAGAGAAGCTCAGGGTTGCGGGTCTTGCCAGCCCTCCTGTCTCGCAGCACTGTGCATGTAGGGGCGTCGGCGTCCCCAGGGGGGAGCGGGTATGACAGGTGGGGCAGGTGGGGCGGAGCGGGGGGAGGAAGAAGTGGGAGGGGGAGCAGGAGTGGGAGGAGGAGCGATAGCTGGGGTGGCCACAGAGGCTGGAGTGGCAGCAGGCACCAATCTCTGCACCAGGGTCTGCAGGTGATGCCGTATGACATGGCCCTGGGCAAGCAGCTCCTGGAAGCCCTCTCGCCGCAGCTGCAGGTCTTCCTCCACCCAGAGCTCCTGGCAGCGGATCTGCCTAGCATATAGTGCCAGGTGCTGCCGGTGGTACTCCTCCAGGTGGCGGGTCATCCTCCTGGCCCGGGTGCGGGAGGCTGTCCTGGGTGGGGTGGTGCACCCTGAACTCGCAGCTGGTGCGGCTGAGGAGAAACCAGAGATGTGCTCTGTTATCCCTGGGGACACAGTGGGTGAAACCCAGCCCCCCTCTGCAAGGGGAGGATGGCAGGTCTCCGCACCATCATGTCCTGCTATCCCCGGGAGTGTGAGCTGGCCCGGGACTGCACCCATGCCCCTGTTCTGTATATAGTGTGGGTGTGTGTGGGGGAGGGGGAAAGGGGAGATGTGCCCTGCCTCTGCGTAGAGGGGGCTTCTGGAGGGAGGGCATTGTGCAGTGTCTCTCCCCGCGGTCAGGAGCATGTCATGTGCCTTCATACATACATGCGTGTGGGTAAGAGGCCAGGGCCCCTATGTGGCAGGCAGCCGGGGCCACATGCCCCAGCTGGCGTGGCACATGCACAGGTTCCTGCATGATCCATGGTCAGCAAGATCCACACATGCAGTCCCTGGGCTCCCTCTCCCCTCCACCCCGCACCGCATAAGGGGACAGTGATGGCACTCACATGTCGAGGCCTCCCCGGCGTCAGACGACACAAGCGACAGGCTTGCTGGCACGGCTATGGGTTCCGGGGTGTGCAGCACGCTCCCTCCAGGCTCCTGGGACTCCTGGCCATCCTCCTCCTCCTCCTCTGTGCCCTGGTCAGGGCCCTCTGCCCCAGGGTCGATGACCACCTGGGGGGCACGGACTGTCTGATCCCCCAGGATACGGTCCAGGGCATCAAAATATGGGGAGGGTGCTGCCCACTGCAGCCCTGGCATAGGCCTGCCGCAGATCTTTAATTGCAGTGTGCACCTGCTCTTGGTTGCGCACGTGGCCTTTGGTGGCCAGGCTGTCTGCCATCCTTCGGTAGATGGCCGCATTCCTGCATCTAGTATGGAGATCATGGATGTTGGAGGCATCCCCCCAAACCTCAGTCAGGTCAATGATCTCCGCACTGGATCAGGATGGCGCACGCCTTTTCCGTCCCCTGGCAGGCTCCTGGGAGCTGCCAGACTGGTTCTGGGGAGTGGTGGAGGGCTGGCTGGCACTGGGTTGCTTGCTCATGCTGGCACCTGTGTCAGGGGCAGCACCTGCGGGCTCTGGGCTGGTGGGCCTGCAGCTGGCACAGGCCCTGTGGCCAAACAGATTCTGCCCCTTTAAGGGCTCCGGGGCTGGGAGGGGGGGAGCAGTAGAATTTTCCTGGTTTGGCCCAGAGTGGACACCGGGGGAACTGGGAAGGGCTGGAGGCCAGTTAATTCGGACTAAGTGTCTACACAGCGCTTATTCCAAATTAGCTAATTCGAGTTTGGTGTTACTCCTCGTAGAATGAGGTTTACCAAACTCGAATTAAGTGCCCCGCTATTTTGAATATAATTCAAAATAGTGGTTTGCTTGTGAAGACGCTATGGAAGTTAATTCAGAATAATGGCTGTTATTCCGAATTAACTTTGCAGCGTAGACATACCCTTAGTGAATTATTTGTGAACTGATCCTAGTTTTCCCAAAATAAATTCTCCTAATTTCCTAATTTTGTGCTGATCTCATACCATCATTTATTCACAAGTATTACCCGAATAGCAGTAGTTTGGACAAATCATTTTCATTCTATAGATTGTTTGCAAACTTTTTGCCTGAACTATTCACTCTTTGTTATTTATATACTATGGCTTGTAACTTAAGTCATGTGGTTCTGATGATTCATCACATTACTTGGATGACTGAAACATTTTAAAGAGGATAATAACAAATAACTAAGAGCAATTTGTAACCAGCAAATGAAGCAATCCATGACAATTTTAGAATTCATGAATATCCACAAGATTTTCAGCTATAACAAAAATGATGACCACATAAATTATGTGAGCTAAACTCGGGACTTATTGTCTGCAAAAATATTGAAAAATTGAAATTTAAAATAAAAGACTTGGTTCCAATTTTTATTAAAATGTTATTAATAATCCTTTTTAGTATTTGAAAACATCTGCTGTAATACTTAAACACGGGCCCAAGGTGAAAAATTGTTCATATCTGTAGACATTTTCCCAAAGTTTGTAGCGGGACAGATCTGAATGTTTGTTGCTGGCTTTTCCAGAACAATACTAATCGATGTCTGTTGATTGTAAGAAAGAGTGACCTCAAGCTTTTAATAAGTTACAGCTTTACTGATTTGTTTTAAATCATTTTGAGTAATCTATTCCACATACTTGCATATGTGCAGCAAATGGGAAAATAGTTACATTAAGTTGTAAATTGGCACAGTTCATGCTGATGTTGTTTAATAAGCATTTACCCACAAGCTATCTCAAATGCACAGGTGTCTGATATAAGACATTTGTGTTTTGGTCTTTATCATGGCTATTTTTAGACAGGCAAAATACATCCCTAAGAAGTATGCCTTGCCACTAAATTGGACCAGAAAGTAGGTTCCTAAACTTCTTTAATTTGAAATATTATGTTACAGCTTTCTTAGCTCTAACCATCTCTTGGTTTTATTAATGCTGTTACATAATAACTATTGCAATGGCTAACAGCAACAATAAAGTACATTAGTAAAGAAGTTCATCACTCCTGCACACTGGCTAGCAACTTATTTACACTGAGGTACAACAGTCTGAGCTTAATTTTGGAACTGTGGAACATTGTTTGTCAGGCAAGCAAAATCAGATGAATGTATTTCTGTAATCTTGCAAGCTGTATACACTTCATCTTTACCCTATAGACTTCCTCTTCTCTACAAACCTTAAAAAGAAAATGATGTGTAATGCAATTTTTTTTTCATGCATTATTGCTTGTTATCCTATAATTCCAGATATAAGAATGGGAGAATATGTAATGTCTGGGTTAAGCTCAGAAGTATTTTTCTTTGGAGGACAAATAGACAAGTGAGGCTGTAACATTCTACCCAGTACTCCAGTATATTCACATACAAAGCAGCTTTTGACATTATTAAGATTTCCAGGTTCAAAACCATTTTAGTATTAGGCACTATATGGGAATATATTTAGCCTTGCTATTATCAATAGCAAGTAACAAGGGGCCATAAATTCTTTTAGTCTATGCTCTGTTGTCAGTACAGGTTGAACCTTTCTACTCCAGCACTCTCTGGTCTGGTAACATCTGTGGTCTGGCATGATTTTAGTTAGCTATATATCCACTTATTATGGGTGTGGCCAAGTTTCCTGTGGTCCAATGAAGTTTGTTTACAGCCACCAGTTCTGTCTCTGTGTTCTGTGCTGTTATTTTGCTTTAATTTACCCCTAAATATCTTCTAAGAGCCCAGTAAACAGTGGAAGTGTTAGTAATTCTGCTAGACAATATTGATAAGCCCTGTCTTACATGTTTATCATTTCTTAAGAGTTCAATCTTCTGGCCCAATTGCACAATTAACTTCAGAATCAGTCCCAGAATCAACATGTAGAGTGGAATTCTGGTCCCTTTCAAGTCAATGGGAGGTTTTCCACTGGTTTAATTGGACCAGGGTTTCACCTCTATGTCTAGTATCAAGCCCCAGGACAGGTTTCAGCCAATATTGTTCTATTTTTGCCAGCATCTTGTCACCTTTGTTTTCCACTTCCCATTTAGAATTCCCATTGTTTTTAATGAAATTCAGACTAGATGAACTTGGAGACCTTTCCAAAAAATGCACTTTTCAGTTTTCAGTGCACAACTTCATCTGACCAGTGGACACAATGAATGAACACATGCAGGACCCTGATAGCAGTAGGTGTCTGTATACTTTTGACAGTTGAACTCGTGTTCTTTAGATTGCTTTATTATAAGCTGTCAGTCAGCCTTCTGAGTAGAAAAATAGGTTTCTTGTCATTTAAAATAAAAGCTTCTTAATTCATTGTACATAAAATAACACTATGTGTTTTATGGCCTGCTTTGATGAGGTAATTTTAGAACTTCTGAGTGCAACATGGTGCTAGAATACATTAGAAGACTGTCGAACCCACTTATGTGTTCTTGTGTTAAGAGCAAGCTCCCATTAATATCACTGAATCTTCAAGCCCTAGACATCTGCAATTAACTTTAATATGAAGGAACTCTTGCTATAATCACAGGACTCTTAATATTTCTAGCTGCTTCATTTTGGAGTCAGATCTACGTTGTCACAAAAACCTTTAGAAAAATAAATCTTAAAATGTTTAAAATATTTTTTAAAAGAAAAATGCCAATGAATTTTGCTGCTTTAACAGCTTTTTATGGTAAACTCAGAAAACCATCACTTTTTTTCAAAATGAGATACTCACCTTAACCACGGTCTTTCATTTTTTAAGATATGGGTGAGAATGTACGAATGCTTAATACATCAGTAAAAGAAGCTACTGTAAAGTCACAAGTATAGTGCACACTTTTTTCCTGTTTTTTTAGCGTCAAAGTCGGGGTGTGCATTATCCATAGGAGGTTTTTTTAAAAAGTTTTCAACTAACCCTCGGCAGGCATGAGCTGGGCGGGGGGGGGGGGGGCAGGCACGGGCTGGGCTAGGCTGAGCTGGGGCGGGGGGGCCGGCAGGAGCGAGCTTGGCATGCCAGCAGCTGAGCGGGGAAGACCCCCGCCCCCAGGACAGGCACAAGCTCAGCTGGGCAGGGGGACCCTGCAGCAGGCGTGAGCTCAGCATGCACGAGCTTAGCTGGGCAGGGGGACCCCCCAGCAGGCATGAGCTCAGCTGGGCAGGGGGCCCGGCGGCAGGCACGAGCCCCTTCCTTCCTATGCATACCTTAAAATCTCGAGTATAATGGGGGTGCGCATTATAGATAAGAGTTTAGTTTATTCAAGAATTTTGACCTTTAAAAGGCAGATGCGCATTATACATAGGTGCGCATTATACTCGAGATTTTACAGTACCTTATATAAATGGAGCACAGGGCGCATTTACTCATGTGAGTACTTCCACTGAGTAAAAATTGCAGGAAAATCCCCAAAGAGGAAACTATAAATAAAGGCAAAATAAGGCACAAAGCAAAGATACACAGTCCATAAGCCCTTTATGTTGGCCATACTCCATATCCCTTGCATCAGTCGCAGGAGTGGGGGTGGCAATGGAGCCACTGTCGAAGCTCTGCACTGTTGAAGAAGTTCTCTGCTGACCAGATCCGCTGGGTTTAGGTGACTCATGCTTCTTCAATATTTGTTTCCATGCTTGTTATGTATCTCAAAATATTAACTCTGCAGCCAAATCTACTCTCTGAACATACTGTAATATCCGAATAAAAGTTCTATGCAAGATGGTTCACTTTGAATATCCATTGTCCAGCATGGATTCCATGCCACTTTGAAGCACAATTATGCTATGTCTTTGATTCCATACATCCTCAGATGTAGCAGTGAGCCAATAGCTCCTGAGAACTTCTAAGCTTCTGAGGAGTAATCAGGTTAACGTATCCTCTATTCAGCGGAGCTCCAAATTTATCATTTTTTATCTTAGCCCTTTTTTGACATGAAATGAGAGCAGAAATGTAAAGACTCCAAATCAGAAGAAATGTGGAGCTATAGGTAACACTGAGGTAAGAAAAATAATTGTTCAACAGAAAAAAAATCCACAGTTGCTTGCTGTGCTTATGTGAAAAAAATAGAAAGCAGAGCACAGCATGATCAACCTAAGCATAGCCTGACAAAAACTTTTCTTTCTTGGGATCGTAGGTTTTTTGGCTGAAATGTTTTTGTGCTCCACAGGAAGACTTTTTGAAGAATATTAATACTGTTTCCTGAAAACTTTCCCCTGTTTAGGTCACTGGTTTTCCAGCTTCTGTGCTTGTCCTGAGAAGCTTATGGCGGTCTTCCAGCAATTCTGAAGTCAAAATATTGAACTGTGACAATGCAAAAACCTAGGGAATAACAAAATGGCTGTTTCCAGCATAAAAAAAGTATATTTAATGCAACAAGTTCTTACAGTTCAGTAGTATTTCTAGTCAGTGGTGCTGAAACCATTTTGGAGTGGGCTACAGCCCCCCTTACTTCTGTGTGTGTCCCTCACCCCCCCCCCCCTAATAATTAGGGCTGGCAGCAGGGAACCTACAGGCAAGGCAGGGAGATAAAACCCAGGCCTGAGGCAAGGTAGGACCCTGCATGTGGGGCTCAGTGGAAGAGCCCCCAGGTGCTGATGTGGCAGCTGACCATGACCCTGTGACTCATCAGGGTATGGGGCCAGAGGTCGAGTGGGGCCTACAGCCGGTAGCAGAGCCCCTGGGCAGCAGTGTTCCAGGGTCCAGGACCCTGGGAGGGACATGGGACCAGCAGTCATGACCCCAGGCAGCAGGGGCACAGGGCTGGAACACTCAAAATCTCAGGGTGCTGCAGCACTCCCCACATCACTTGTATTCTAGTTTTATTTACAATGTTTTTTTTCTGAGATAGAACTTTATATTAATGTTAAATTCTTTTTGTAAACGTCTGTTGAATGATCACTCACATAGATACTTATAGTTTTACATCATAAGTTTCTTATATCAATAATGCACTTCAAAGAAACTGTTGTAATAACCCCATGAGTTAATGTGGATACAGTTGTAAAAGGTGTCTGTGTTTGTTCATTATATGATTACAAGTTTTAACAAACAAGCCGTAAACAAATATGATTTACTGCATAATAATAATGATTAATAACTAGAATCATATCTTTCTCAGTTAGGGAGAGAAAAGTGAAGAGGAAGGTGGTTGTATATTTTATTAAGAAAAAGAGCCAAAAGCACTGAAGTGAGTACAACTGCTAAGGTAATTCTCATCGAACTAAGACTATCAAGATATTTCATATGACAAATAATAGAAACAGACAGAATACTTCTTACCAGACTGTTATTGAGAATAGTGAAGAAATTACCAAAGCACAGTGCTGTGAATTTTATTAGCCAGTGAAGGCACTGAAAGATTCAATTTCAGTATATTAAAATCAAATGTTTTTTCTTTGAAACTTTTATCCATTCATAGATTTTTAAAGATGTCATATTTCACACTGGGTAGCTTAAAGATTCTGAGGAATGTCATGCAGAAGCCTACTTTATGCAATTAAACTAGACTATGAGAGTTTCATTTTTAAGGTGTGTGCTTTGTAAATATTGAGCATGTATTTAAAAAAAAATAAATTGCTTCCAGCAGACTGTAAAGCAGGCAGCTATTCAGAAGCCTACCAGAGAGTGTCAGAGATTTCAATCAGATCTGCACAGCAACCCATCTGTGTTCAGGGACAAGCTTTGGAAGGCACAATATTCTCAAAGTGTATGTTCAGCAAAAGTAACATGAAAGTCAGTAAAAGACATTGTGAGCATTGGCAGTGTGGGAAATCTTGATATATTATTTCAGATAATATGGGTAAAAACTTAGTTTAATACAAAGTCTTTTTTGTTGATTGAATTTCTGAATGAACATTACTGAAAAGCTTCACAGAGGTAGCCGAGTTACTCTGTAACTGGAAAAACTTAAAAACCAACGATTAGTCCAGCAGCACCTTAAAGACTAACAAAACATGTAGATGGTATCATGAGCTTTCATGGGTACAATCCATTTCCTCAGATGAATGTTATCATGAGATAAGAGGGAAGGTCCTTTCAGGGATTGATAACTGGTTAAAAGACAGGACACAAAGGGTGTGTCTAGACTACAGGGTTTTGTCGACAGAACTATACCTGCGTCTACACTACCTCTGAGTTCTGTCGACATAACTCATTCTACGAGGAATAACGCCTTTTGTCGACAGAGTTCTGTCGACAGAAGGCATTATTGCATCTACACTGTCCTTTGCGTCTACACTCTCATGTCGACAAAGCAGCTTGCTTTGTCGACAGAACTGGATGCAGTCTAGACGCTCTTTGTTGACAGAAGCTTTGTCGACAGTATCTGTCGACAAAGCCTCTGTCGACAAAACCCTGTAGTCTAGACATACCCTAAGGGTAGTAATAAATGGTAAGTTTTCCGAATGGAGTAACTACTGTGGTCCCCTAAGGGTCTGTCCTGAGACCTATCCTATTTAACTTATTTATAAATGATCTAGAGAAAGGGGTGGACAGGGAGGTGGCAAAATTTGCAGATGATACCAAACGGCTGAAGATAGTTAAGACCAAAGCAGACTGTGAAGAGCTTCAAAAAGATCTCACCAAACTAAGGGTATGTCTACACTGCAAAGTTAATTCTAACTAACAGCCGTTAGTTCGAATTAACTTTAATAGCGGCTATACATGCAAACTGCTATTTCAAATTTAATTCAAAATAGCGGAGCGCTTAATTCGAACTTGGTAAACCTCCTTCTGCGAGGAGTGACGCCTAATTCGAATTAAGTAGTTCGAATTAAGTGCTGTGTAGCCACTTAATTTGAACTAGCTGGAGGCTAGCCCTTCCCAGCTTCCCCCTGGTGGCCACTCTGGGCCAAACCAGGAAAACTCCTCTCCTCTCCCCCAGCCCCGGGGCCCTTAAAGGGGTAGACTCTGGCCAGATGGCACTTGCCAGAGCCAGCCCTGCCAGCAGTCTCTGCCCCTGACCCAGTGGCCCCAGGATGAGCCAGGAAGCCAGTGACAGCCAGCCATCCCTCGCCCAGTCCCCCATCACCCAGGGGCCAGCCAGGGGCCGTAGACGGCGCGTGCCCTCCTGGACTAGTGCAAAGGTCATGGACCTCATTGAGGTTTGGGGGCAGGCCCCCAACGTCCATGATCTCTGCACTAGGAGGAGGAACATGTCTGGCTATGGCCGCGTAGTGGCCACCATGGCCCGAAAGGGACACAGGCGCACCCAAGAGCAGGTGCGCCTGAAAGTCAAAGAGCTGCGGCAGGCGTACGCTAGGGCCACCAGGGGCGGCGCCACAGCAGGGGCTGCCACCTGCCCCTATTTCCCCACCCTTGACCAACTCCTGGGGGGTAGGGTGGTCCACGCCAGCCCGGGAGGCAGCGAACCGGGACCGGAGGGCCCTGACCCGGGTGCACCGGAGGGGCCACCGCCAGCTGTTCCGGCACCGGAGTCGGCAAGGTCGGCCAGGGAGGCCATACCGGGTAAGTGCCAGCACTGTCCCCTGCCCGGGGGGGGGGAAGCAGAGAGGGAGACCAGGGACCACGGATCACGCAGCCACCTGTGCATGTGCGAGCACGTGCCATGCCACCCTTGGGCAGGTGGCTCCAGCTGCGTGACACCCAGGGGCCGTGGCCCAATAGGCACATGCGTGTATGAAGAGACCTGACACGCTCCCGACCCCAGGACGGGACCCAGCAGGATGCTCTCCCTTCACACGCCCCCTCTACTCAGAGGCAGGGGACATCTCCCCCCCCACCCCGGCCACACTATACACAGCACAGGGACATGGGTGCAGTCTTGGGGCAGCTCCCAGTCCCGGGGAGAGCCAGACATCCTGACCATGGCCTCTGTGCAAGCACAGCGGCTCTGATGGTGCAGGGCACGGTTGCCCTCATGTCATGGGGGGTGGCTGGGCATCATCCACTGTGTCCCCAGGGAGAACGGACCACTTCTCTTCTTTCTCTACAGCTGCACCAGCTGCTCGTGCAGGACGCACCACCCCGCCTGGGACATGTTCCCACACCCGCAGCCTGCTCCGGACCACCACCACATGGCAGGGGTACCGGGACCAGCTCCTGGGGGCCTTGCGAGCCCTGCACCACACCGTCCAGGCCTGGATGCTGGAGGACCTGCAGCTCTGCCAGGAGCAGCTTGCGGACGACCGAGTGAGGAACTGTCACGTGCAGGCCCTGCTGCAGAGCATGGTGCCCTGTGCCGGTCCTGCACCTGCTGCCCCCCCAACTACTGTCCCTCCTCCCACTCCTGCCCCCCCCACCTCTTCCTCCTCAACCTCCGCACCCTCCCCCTCAATGTCCACACCCCCCCACCTCAACATCTGCACCCTCCTCTCCATCCCCCCGGGGACGCTGAGGCCCCCTCCCTCGCCATGCTGGGAGGCGGTTGGCCTGGCGAGACCCCCAGCCCTGAGTGCTGAGCTTCCCCTCCCCCTTCTTCCCCTTGCTTCCCCCTTCCAGCTCCCTCCTCCCAGTTTTCCCCCTCCCCTCTCTCCTCTCCCACCCTCTCCTGCCTCCTTTCCCCCATCTCCCCACAGTTTCATTCCCCCTCCCCAGTTGTGTTCAATAAACCCGGTTAATATTTTTGAAAATACGTGTCTTTTATTTGACATCAGGAAGGGGGGGCTAGGGAAGGGTAAGTGGAAGGACATGAGGGAGGAATGGGGCACGAGCCCCCGGTGGGGAGGATCGGTGTGGCTCTGAGGGCTCCTCTGGGTGGACGCTCTCCCTCAAGGACTCCTGGATCCTGACAGCCCCCCGATGGACCTGGGCTGGATGGACAGGATACTGGGCTGGATGGACCGTTGGTCTGACCGAGTATGGCCGTTCTTATGTTCTTAATGGAGCATTAAAAGTCCAGATAGAAGAATAAATAAGGGAAGGGTTAGTATTACTGAAAAGCTGCATAGCCCTCTTTAAAAAAAGCAAGTAACTGCTTTGAAAACAAAAACTGGTTATTATACCAACGCTTGATACTAGCATGAATTCTGTTAAAAGTAGCATCTGATCCAAAGTTTGCTTTGCTGTATTATCAAGAAGTAAAACACACTCCACTTACATGAAGAGTGGTTCACTGGAAATCTACTTTATTGAGATGCTTTCAAACAACACTTAAAAGCCGTGATGGCTGCTTACGTTTATTTAAGTAGTAAGGTGATTATGTGTGCCTTTGATCTCTGAGGGTATGTCTACCCTTGCCCCCTAGTTCGAACTAGGGAGGCAAATGAAGCATACCAAAGTTGCTAATGAAGAGCGGGATTTAAATATCCCATGCTTGATTAGTATATTCGCGGTCAGTCGCCATTTTAAAAAGCCAGTAGCCTGAATTAACTCGCCGCATGTAGACGTGGTAGTCCGATCCAAAACCCTTCCTTTGAATTAACTGTTACTCCTTGTGCAATGAAAAGTAACAGTTAATTCAAGGGAAGTGTTTTGGATCAGACTACCACGTCTACATGCGGCGAGTTAATTCGGGCTACCGGCATTTTAAAATGGCGACCAGCCACAAATATGCTAATCAAGCGTGGGATATTTAAATCCCATGCTTCATTAGCAACTTCGGTATGCTTCATTTGCCCCCCTAGTTCGAACTAGGGGGCAAGTGTAGACATACCCTCCCATTGGCCTCTGGTGGAATTAGGCCTATGGTGTCTCCTTTAACATTCATTTGTTGCCTTATAATTGTAAGATCAGAACATGCAAATAAGGATCAAATGCTTAAAATAGCGGAAATGGCCAATGTGCAGCTTCTTGCCCATTTTAGACTGATAGTATTTTTAATAGTGTCAAGATATTCCACTTGAGTGTGGGAAGCATTTTCTTTTACCTGTGTGAATAATGCTAGTAATATAACCCCCCTCCCCCAAATTTATTGTAATAATATAGATACTAGCTTTCTTATGTGAATACTATTTTCCAATATGTTTTCTGGGGCCCCAATGCCAGTGCCATTAAAAATTAGGTTTTGAAACTTTAAAAATGCTGCTCTTAGGAAAGGAGTATAATCAAGAGACACTCCAAAATGAGGATAGGTATTTTGAAATGTGATCACCTTTTCTAGCATGCCCAGAGGAGGGATCTCCAGTGACTAAGCCACAATCTTTACTCAGGTTGTTTGTACATTCCTTGTTCAGGATTGGTTTAAGATTCAATGTGGCATGTTAATGTTTTCTTATGATTTGTCCTTTAGTAAAAAAGTTTTTTTTAAATAGTGTATATTGTATTTGATTACCTCAAACACTGTCATTTTGGTCGAATAACGTGTCTTTTTATACAACAAAAGTATTTTTTATTTATTTTTTTTCAAATAAAATAGTTGACAAATAAATGTTTCCATTATTTGGCCTCCTCTACTTAGTCACAGAATGGAACAGAGGAACTAACTTTCACCCTGGTTATTTCTAGCTGAGCATTTTTAAAAACATTGCAAAACAAAGTCTCTGTTATTTTAGTGTGCAGTGAAAGATGCTAAAATGACAGTCCTGGAAACTGAAGTCCTCTCTTTATCCACAGAAAAGCATACAGTATTACTTTCCCCATGCTGTCAGATGGTAATAATTGACCATCCTCCCAGTCATTGAGAGCCATAATTTGTGCATTTCTAGACCTACTTGTGCAGGCTGTTTCTAACCTTGCCATATACACCAATATAATATATTCTCCCTAGATTTTTCAGGCCTTCGTCATATCATGGTTTGGCTACTGAAATCGCCAACCATATTTTACACCCCCACACACTTACATCCATTAAAAATACTGTTGCCAGCATAATCTTTATGGTTTGTCACACTACCTACTTCCTCTTCCTCTTTGAATCCTTCCACTACTCAAGTTCCGTATTTGATGTGATGGAGTAGTTAAGGATTGGAATAAATTGCCTTGGGTGATTGTGGAATACTCATTACTGAAGATTTTTAAGAACAAGTTAGATAAACACCAGTCAAGGGTGGTCTAGAAAATAGTCCTTCTATATGTGCAGGAGACTAGAATACATCATGTCTTGTGATCCCTTCCAGTCCAATGATTGTATTATGTTTCTCTGACTGTAAGATCCCATAACATTTAATCTCACTTTATCTATCATAACAAGGTAGAAGATATGCTGTGATTACTACACTTGATTAGCAAAGAACTGAAAACATACTATTTTTTTTCTTACCTTGTTGCTGCTGCCCTATTTATTCCCTTCTGTCATCAACCTCTTTGGTAGTACTTTTGGATTATAAACTCTATCAAACAGGGACTGTAAATTTCTATATGTTTGTACTATATGTAGCCCTGTGGGACTTTAGACTTTTTTGGCTTTAGCCTTTTGGTTCAACTGCTATCATATTTGAACCACCAACCAGTTACCCTTAGACAATAATTCCTTCTTTGCAGTTGACATGATTTTTTGGCAGATGCTTCCTCCTGCACAAATCTGGCATAAAACAGGAGATACAAAACTGAGATCAAATTTCAAGGTACAAAATAAACTTCCAAGCACATGCACTCTTAATCACCAGGGTTTGAATGGTGCTTTACCATTATGGGAATATGGAAATTTGTTCTGGAGATGGTGCAGTATTCATTGTGTGAAGTTTCTGATGCATTTCCTCTGTGGAATGAATGAAGGTGTGTGGGGCATTACAGTGTTGTCTGCCAGCATGGTCCACTAACTGTATAATTGTTCTGAAGTCAATGAGAAAATCCTTTTCACCTTAGTGTCTCTGCAAGGAGGACAGGTCCCTCTGTATTGCTTCTACTTATCAAGAGTTTGTTGTCCTCATTGTTCCTGCTAGTACTATTCATCAAGAAGTTGTACTGGATTTTTTTATCTCCCTATTGCCCCATCTTAAAGATAGAGAAGTGGGATTTGATGCTGAAACTGTCATCAGTAATTCTCAATGGATGTTTACAATGGAAATTGAACATATTTGCTGGGTATATGGGCTATGAATTTTTTCTGCTCCATGCGAGCCAGACAGATTTGGCTAGCAGTTTACTGCTCAGATGTATCTATTTTCTCCAATCAATATATACATTGCTTATGTGTATAGGCAATTAACTTATATGATGTGTATTAAACTGGCTTTTGAGCATTCCATATTAAAATACAAAAAAGCTCCCTAAGCTAGATTAACAAAAAGGCAGTAACAGCATGGGAAGTGAGTCACTCTCAGATGTAAACAGCAGATTTACATAACAAGCAAGAACCCATATAATAAGTATACATTTGTAAAATGGGGTAGGAGGAGAAAAAAGTGTTTTTATGGAATGAAAATTTAGGATTATCCTTTGCTATTTCTATAGCCCTGGAACCATTCAAAGCCAGTGCTGTAGGGAATTCCCATAGAACTTGAATTTTGTTAGTGCAGTTTAGGGTGTTTTAACAATAGATCAATTTGAAATTTATATATTATATTTTCAATTGAAAATATATATGCTATCTTTGTAATATAATAGATATGAGATGTTTGGGTATGCATTAGAGCTGCTGAGATAGTGAAAACATTTATTCACAAAACATATTTACCAAATTCAAATTCTAATTTGATCCAAACATACTTAGACCCATATTGTTATTCAAATACTTTTGTGATCATGCACAAATTCTTGGAGAGGAGCTTTTTAATGCATATATACTTATTTTAGTGTTTCCTGATCTTCCCTACAAAGTTAGGTTTGCTCAATTACATAAATTAGGTCTGTGAAAAGTTTCACACTGTTTGTGATGTAGTTTAGCCTACCTAAACCCAGGTGCAAACACCACTAGCTTCAGAGAGAGATGGATTTACTACAGTGATAGAAGAATCCTTCTGCCACTGCAGCGTCCACACCAGCTGTGCCTTAGTAGCATTTCTAGTGTAAATATAGCCCATGAATAACTGCTTTCATGCAAAAGCAACATGTGGATTTAATTTTTTTTAATTAACATTATTATTAGATAACTTGGTCAAGACTTTAGGGCCCATTGTGACATACCAAGGTGCAATCCAGATGAATGAGGTGCTCTGTCACTGTTGACTTGCAACCTTGAGTGCCTGGCATTGGAAGGTACCCACAGTTGCTGTATGGCTGCACAGATTCGAGTAAACATAGCCCCAGACTTATCTAAGAAACACACTTCAACCATGATGTCCAGGTATGCTCATCACTTTAGACAGTGTTGCTATGTGCTCTTAACACAATATTGCTGATCAGCAATTACTGAATTTTCAAACAATACCACACAAAGCATGCCTTGTACAAAGATCATTGTGATGGAGTGCAGGGTGTAAATAAAGGGGTGCATTCCATCATATCTCAGTTTCATTGGAAACACTGCTATTATTCTGGCAAAGTCACTTCACCTCTCCGTGTCTCCATTTCCCCCTTTATGGATAATGGTATGCAATGCATAATGTGAAATGATTTGACATTTGCAGTTAAGAAGTGCTACAATGCACACTGAAGAGTACAAATAGTTATATACATTTCCTTGTCAATGGAAAATTAGCACAAAGAGAAAAGGGCACCATCCAGGGAATAAATCATTTGCAACTGATAGTTCAACCAGCTGTCACATATTTATTTATGTAAGTCAGAGCTACTATGGATCTTATAATTACTACCCTGGAGCTATACAATCATTCCTCATCTGCAGGGGATTTCTCACCCTAGAGAGTTCCAATGAGAAAGGCAGTCCCTTCCGAAAAAGCAGGTAGAATGTTAAAGCTCCAAGGGTGTATATTATAAAATTATAATTTAATTAATTGCCACAGGTTCCCCTTAGTTTGTGACTAACATTGCCATATGTCCAGTGGTGGATTAGCCACTGAGCCAACAGGGCCCATGCCTGGACTCCGGCCAATTGTGGGGCCCTGATGCATCTGCCAGGGAATGAATCGGAGTGCGGAGATGGGAGGGATTGCAGGAGGAAGGGGTGATCAAACTTCTGTTTAAAATTGGAGCTTTTCATTTATGAAAGGATTTATGGGTCCAAGGTGCTGTGGTCACAGTGAGAAAGAGTCAGTCTCTCTGAGACTTTGCAGCCCTGTGATTAGAACCCTGACATGGGGGTGAAAACCCAGATTCAGAGGATCATTTTTCATCCCACATCACTCTGAATCAGAGACTTAGCTATGGATCACTCACATCCCAGACTGTATAGTATGAGAGAGAGGAAGAGAGAGAGAAAGAGTGTGTCTCAGGCCTCTTCCTGCATGTGACCAAAGAGCTTGGGACCCCAAAATGCCTTTCTGAGTAAAAAAAAGTTTGGTTTTCAGTTCAAAGCAGATATTTGGACAAAATTTGTGGTTTTCTCAAACATGGTGAAAGGATTTGGTGATGGTGGTGGTGGTTGTTTTCCTTCAAATGTGGAGAATAAAATCAAATTTTAGAACCTCAGAATTTGCCAGAAAGCACCATTATTATCCAGAGGACCAGCTCCACTGAAGATATGACTACTATGGCCAAATGTTCATCCGGTGTGATTGAAGTTGGGTGCAGGGAGTGGAGAGTGAAAACAGTGAGGAGTGAGCGTGTATGTAATACATGAAGGGTAGACCCCAATTTGACAAAGCACCTAACAGAATGCTTAACTTTAAGCATGTAAGAAGTCCCATTATGGTTTGTGGGGCAACTCACATGCTTAGGAGTAAATATGTGCTTAAGTGCTTTCCTGAATCAGGACATTAGTGTTTTGAAAATATAATGGGTTGCAATGACCAGACTGATGGTAATCTTCATCAGAGGTAAAGAATCAACCTCACCTTCTCTTTAACTCCCTTTGATGATGGAGTTTTAAAAACGTGCTCTCAAGACATGGCTCTAGCATATCAATATAATAACAGATCATAATATGGCCAATATAGCCAGGGAGGGTTGTTAATTTCTTGGAGGAACAGAATTATAGTTTGCTTGGTGGAGGTAGTGAGGCTATAGGAAATGTAGCATTTTTTTTCAAACTTGTTCTTGTATAATGCTTTTCACTCCTTAACTAGGATCTAATCCTGCTCAGGTGATTCTTGCAAGGAGTCCAATTGACCTTGCTCAGTGGAATTTCCCATGTGAATTAGAAACGGATTTGATCTTGAGTCCTCACAAAACCTTTTAGGCTAGTAACCGTTATCCCCATTTTACAGCGAGGTTACTCAGTTGGAAAAGTGACTTGGCTAAATGTCACATACGTGACTAGATCTGAATGCACAAGTTCTTGACTTTCTCTCTCTTGCTGGTAACCTCAGACAACTCTGCTTCTGGATTCGATTCTGATTCCTAGACTAATTTTGAATAGCTTCTTTCTCCACAGGGAGCTTCAGTGTAAATAAGCTATTAGATTCTAGCCCTCTGAACATAACAGTTATGATACCTTAATGATAGGATAAAAATAAGAAATCCTTTCAAAAGAAAGATCTATAAAAATAATCAACAGGCATTGTTTATTTATATTGGCACTGTGATTTTAAACTTTCCCAAATCACAAACCCTTTCTAGGAGTGAGACCGGAACAATCATTTTAAAATTAATTTACCTTGGTAGCTTTTGTTCTCTATCTTTAATCCATTGCTTAATACCTAAGCACTTCTCAAACAGCCTGTATCTTGAAAATGATGCCTTTGTAATATATTGTGTTTGTTTTTAATTACAAACCTGAGGGTATGATTTGAACTTGTGTACTGTTTATTTTCATGTTGTGTCACTATGTGGGTTTACCAAAATCTAAACCAAATCATTAGAAAATGCAGGCAGCCATATTTGCATTATGTTGCTGTTGATCATTATAATGAATGGAGAATGACACCAATATGTTTAAATGTTTGCTTTCAGATTACAAATAATGCAATTACTCTGTAAGCACATGCACTAGCAGTCCATGAATATTTTTAAGGAAGCCTGTAGCTCCTGGCAAGCAGAGTGGTTTTATATTTGCTTGTGGATACGTAAATATTAGTTTCCAAAATCTAAAACAATGGTCTTGTGGTGTACAAAAGATTAGCTTTACAGCGTCCAAAATGTATCAGCTCAATAAATGGCACTCCTTTTTTTTATTAATAGACTTACACATGTGTTACAAAAATAATTATTTGAATCAAGATGAGCCTTGAGGGATAAACCTTTAAAGATGCAATTTATGTTTCTGTAACAATCACTATTTTCAGGATATTTTATGAGGATAGATCTGTAGGCTCCTATGTGCATTAAAGCCCAGACAATCCCCATAAAATGAAAACAAAGTTAAACAACTTTACAAAAGACAGAAATAGCCTTTTAGGATTCACAGGAGTACTTTCTCCCTGTCTAATCTAAGCAACCATCATGGCGAGATTGATGTGCATTGGCAGAGATGCATTTCATGAGGCTGCTGTCTGCTCAATAGTATTAGAATGGAGCTATCTGTCTTCATTGTGCTCCATTAACATGCCCCTAAGATCTATCAGGAAAATGTCTACATTCTTACTTTATAAATTATTACCTCTGACAGTTACATATTTTAGAATAAATTCGGGCATATTGCTTGGTTCATAGTTATTCATTTTAGACACTCACTTCAAGGTTTACTTTAAAATATAATACAAAATGCTTTTTTTGTCTGTAATGATGCCGATTTGTATGTTGTAAAATGATTGTGCATGTATTTTACTGTAAAAATACAATTTATTGAAACAGAATGGTGGAGGCACATTTTTAAATATACTCCATATGAGAAGAGGACATATATTCACTGATCGGGATATATTTGCTTTAAAGATAGATGTAGATGTAGCAATTCACTTAAAGATGGTGAACAATCAGCACATGGACATTATGTTTAGGATTGCTCACAGAGCTGAAGATAAAGAATGTGTTTTACTCAATCATTCTGCACTTGCTAATACAGCTTTGTGAGGTCTTCAATTTTTTTCCTGGCAATTGCATTTTATTAATCATATCTGAAAGCCAGCGACATATGCCACTCTTTGTACAACAAAGATTTTAAAGAATCCACAGGGTCCTAGTTTGTTATCTTTGCCCAGCAGACCAGCTAGACTCTAATAACAGGAACACACATTCATTTCACATTTATGTCATTGTCTTCTCAGACTGTAAAGCTGGCAGTGTGCTATGCACTGAATATAAGGAGGTTGTTCTATATGATCAGCTACATTTTATATTGATTTTCAAGATAATCATGTTTCAGTTTAGGAATGCCTTGTAATGGCTCATTGGGAAAAAAATACCCTCTCTCTCTTCTGATGAAATCCTCCTGAGGTTTTCACGTTGGGGAAAAAGAGGCAAACTCATTAGAAAAGCAGTCACCTTTCCCATTATTTTGTTTAACAACGGCAAACAGCTGAACTCAACAGAGTCCAAGAGAGACACGTGTCTATTAAATAATACACTGGCTCAGAGAAAGAAAAATTTAGCTGGAGTATACCATTGTTCAGGCTAACAATGTTAGCGGGAAAAGCTTAACACTAAAGAGAGTAGCTCCTAATAATGCTTTTCGATATGAAAAAGGGTCATATGGAAATTGGATTAGGCAGGTTTTTCCATATGTTTCCTTTTTAACACAACACACCATCTTGTGAGGTATTAAAACCCAGACGATTAAAGATGCAAGTTGAAGGAGTAAAGTACCAGAAATAGGATCATCAACACAACTTCACTGATCAGAGGAAAAGACATAAAAGGTGTTTGGTATAGTTGCTAGGAGGGACAACCCTACTTCATCACAGAGTGTATATAATTGTTATTTGCTGAACATCAAAGGAATCAGCATAGAAGTTTGAGAGAGGTGTAGACGTTGGAAACTGCTTCTAAGGCAATTGAAGAGAGAAGAGGCAGAGAAAGGAACAAAGGAAACGGTCCAAAGAAAGCAAGAGGAGATGACTATGTTATTAGTTCACACCAGTAATTACAAAGAAAACTAATCTAAAAAGGATTATTGCTCTTAGTTCGCCAGATTAATTTGCTTCAATTAACTACAAACTAGAGTTCTGCTCCATCGTGGAGGAGGAAAGCTAAAAGTCTGTAACAATGAGGAAAATTTTGTGCTCAGACAAGAAAGAGACTCTTGATGCTAATGTTGATATCTCGAGCACTTCTTGAGGTTCACTTAGGAGCAGAGACAAAGAAGTGTGGAAATTAAGGAAAAAATCCACTTTGTTCATGACATCAGTTTTTGTGGTCATAATCAACATATCTTTGAGAGTGTATTGTAGTGAAAATCATATATTACTGTATGGGCCATAAAAGTCATTGGTGTCATATTCGTATATATGGTGTTGAATGCTTTGTAGCATTTTGAAAGCTTTTTATTATTATTATTTTCAACTCGAGACACCATGTGTCTGTGATCTCCAGGCTTGATTACTAAAATTTATATCTAGGAAATAAACCACACACCTTAAAATAACTTCAGCATATACAAAACATTGCCTTGCTTCTTCCTCTGTGTTCATGATTTTGTCCACCAATGTGAGAAATTTGTGACCACAGGAGCCACAAAAGTTAGACATTGAATATTAAACTCAAACCTGCATGAAATGAATGGTCACAGACCGAACCACATAGAGAACTACATGAATAACTAAGTTTCCTAAAAACAACGTATAGTCCTCTAAGGTGCTGCAGGACTATTCGTTGTTTTTTTAAGTTTTCCTACTTACTTTACATCCAATAATTTCTTTGGAGATACCCACACCCACACCCATGGTCCACATACATGCATATGAGCAAACATAAGTAAATAAACTGAGTATTTCACCAATAATCTGGGAAGGAAGCAAGAGAGAGATTATTAATTCTAACTTTGAATAGAGGCCTTGAAATAAAAAGGGGTCCCTATAGTATCTGGACACATAGTTGTTAAAATACCTGTGATTCCTGAACAACATGATCCTATGAACTACAGCAAACCAAACTAAGCACTTTCATTCAAAAATGTTTTCATAAATTAATCTGAATTTAAAAAAACAACAAATAGTCTGGTAGCACTTTAAAGACTAACAAAACATGTAGATGGTATCATGAGCTGAACTGTTCAGCAAGAGCAACTCAGAGCACCTCCACTTGACTCCATGTTCAGGAAAGCTGACCAAATATGAATATTAAATATATGCATTTCATGCAACAATTTCAATATCACAGGCTCCATAACTTCAAGAATACCTTAATATTCCTCCCCGTGGATTATGGCACACATTGCTTTAGCTACCTCTGGCCCCCGTTGGTCTTGTCTATCAATAATATTAGGCAAATTGACAGGTGGGAGTCTTTTAGGGGATTAAAATTATTTTACATTGTTAGGAGAAAGTAGGTATATGGCAGGACAAAGTCATTATCATTTGTATTTTCAGGTACCAGATGACAAAGTGAGAAAGTATGCCATGGTGGCAACTTTTGTAGAGTTGAAAAATTAAAATGTTCTAAAAATAATGATACAATTGGGAATTCATATAGTTGTTATGCTGCACTGGAGTGGACTAAAGATAATTAAAAGGAAGGCCATTTCTTAGCTCTGTTGCTTCCTACATGCATTTTTTTCTTAAGGAGATAGAGAGGAAGAGACAGTAATGATAATATTATTTCCCTGTTGTATATACACAAACACAGATATATTCTTTATTGTGGTGCCAGAGAAGAGACTGGGCTAGTGAAGAGGAAGTTGTGATTTAGTTGCCTGTACAACACATGAGCCAGTATTCAAGACGTGGAGAGCTCTGTAATTATTCTTGAATGAGGAATAGTATTTTGAGGCCGTTTGTACACTAAAAGAGAAGGTCAAATTAAGATATCTATGTCCAGCTATGTTAATTGAATAGCTGGAGTTACATACTTCAATTTGAGTTTCTGCATGGTCTCCACAGCAGGCGGCCTATGGGAGCAAATGCTCCCATCAGCTTCCCTTACTTCTCACAAAGAGCAGGAGTACTGGCACGGACATGGGTGCCCTCTGAGTTTGACTTAGTGAGTCTTTACTAGACCTGCTAAATTGAACTCTAGAAGTTCGATTGCAGCAGTGTCGATCTTCCCAATAGTGAAGATATGGTTGGAGGGTCAAATCATTCTGAATCAGTCCTACTAAAGTAAATTTAAAAATGACTGCATTTGGTGGGTTCAGATTTCCATCCAGCACAGAGGCAACCTACCTTCCAAATTATATATAAAGCACAGCTTTAAATGGTACCTCAGGTAATTTGTTATTGCTGAAAAAAAAACTACTGATGCATAATCCAGTAGTTTCAAATACTAGTGCTCAAGACTGACTTCCTAGACCTGCTTTCCTCCAGTAAAAGAGCAATGTGTGTGGGGGAGGAGGAGAGGGGAGTATATAGATAAATTTACCTAGAATAGTTCATAACTCATCTCAATGCATTAGGAATGAAATACACAACAGTGAATTAAAAATCATATGGCAAATAATTTATAAAAATCTTTTCAATGTTTTCATTGAATTTATATGGGAATAAGATAGAGAAAGGTTCACTCTACAAAGATGGAATTTCAACAGTTAATTAAAATACCATTTCTAATTTGAAACATAGTTTAATAAACAATTTAGTCAAATTTCCAAATGGAAGTAAGAATTATGCATATGTTTTAGTAGAGAGTTTGAAATGAAAATTAGATTTTGTTATTTAAACTAGAGAGGCAGGGATATTTTGTGCATGTTAACCTTTGCCCACCCCTCAGCTATAAAGTCGTATCACTATGTACTGTTCTGGGTATTGAAAATGGTCTCTATTGAAAATTAGAGAAGGGACAAAACTGAGCCTCAATATCTTAACGCTCTATTCCTCCAATTTTTGATGAGTCATTTGAAACCTAGGTTCAAAGTGAAGTTCATAGTTTATATTATGAATGGAATTAAAACTTCAGAACTTTATTTTATTTCAGATTCATATGAGGTAGAAATACAAGGACAGCTTTTATTTTTGCAATTATCTGTGACAATCAGGAACTTAAGGGGTTGTCTGGTGATCCACTCACCAGTAAAAGCTCCCTTCCCCAGCATAGCATGTTAGTTTTATGAGTGAAATGATTTGGGATTAGGGACAGTGGAAACATTTTAATTCAGCATTTTCTAGAACAAAATTTACCAGTGGGAAAGAACAATTTTGACAGAATTTGGTTCAGCTAAAAGGAGTAATCCTGGTGAATGATGTTAAGGAAGATATAGTCTGACTGGAAGCAGGGCCCATGTGGACTGTGAGGTTATGAAGGACTCACATATACCACTGGCATGAGGCACTACATCATTGTAGATGCATGCAGAGATTAATATTGACCAGAATTCCATGTTTCCATTTCTAAACTGAAATGTTTCAAACTTTTTTCCCAATGAAAAGGATATTAATTTCTCTCAGTGCCCAAGAAAGGAGGAAAGAATATATGTCAGTATAGAGAAGAATATACAGAGTATACTCCAGCCAGGGTATCTTGACCAGAAAGAAAGGGGAGAAGTGGTTGCCTTCAAGCAACAAGGTGAGCCCTGAGGAATGAGAGAAAAGGAATTCCCTACCACAGATCCAAAGAAGAAACAAGAAGGAGCAGCATTTATAAAATGTGCTATTTTGATGTGTTGCTCTTTACAAGTAAGCTCACAATATAGATAGAACCTGGCTTTAGAGGAGGAAGGATTTAAAAAATAATTAAAAAACCACACCCACATACAAAAAGGTCCAAAATAAACAATCTCCCAAAATAGAATATGGCTAGAATACATAATGTTTGTTTTTTAAATTCTTTTTAGTATTTCTATTCTTGTGGCTGAGGAGCTTTGATATAAACTGAAGTAAAAAAAATCCTACTGATTCAGGTTTTGAATAATATTCAGAGAATGGAAGAAATGGCTGTTTAGTATAAGATTTTTAATCACCCAGGTGACTTAGATGCCCAGCTCCTGTTAAATGCAACTAGAAATAGTTGTCCAAATTTCTTAGGTGGTTTAAGATCTTAGCCCTGACATTAGTTTAGAAAAATGTTTCTTAACTATTAAAGCTATGGTTTAATAATTACTGTGTTAAACATAATTAGGATTTCATGAATGAAGCTTCATCTGAGAAAATTAATGTGTTTAAATTATAAGCTAAAAGTTCGTGTGCTTGATCAGAACCTATGTATTTTGACTCACAATATTTGCATAAAATTAATGGGTAAGTCTTCCCTTTTTCTTCTAACTATACAATCATCTAAAACAATTAGTCAAAATTTTAATGTAAGTGAATCGTTCTTTATAAAGAACTATTTAAACACCCTGCTAGAGTAATTGCATCATTTAAAAAAAAAAGACAAGTCTTTACTGACCTCTGAGGTCTCTGCACTGCTGAATGCATCAATACCCTTATCGCAAAAGAACAGAGGAATGCAAAGCAATCCTGCTATATCCAATGTATTATGTATATAAATAGTGCTTCAGAGATACAGCTATGGTGAAAACTAATGAAAAATTCTCTGGCATTCCTTACCTATCCCTGAAAGAATGAAGCCCCTTATAGAAATTTCCCTTTGTTGAGTCTCCCAGGAAAAATTAAAACATGCATATTTTGCAAACTATTGTCACCAGCTAGCAATAAACATGTCAGGTATGGGCATTTCAGCCCTGATAATAATTCTGCCTTCATTTGCAGCTTGAATAGTCCAAAGGAATTAATTCAGTGAGTATTGAAAATGTATTTTTTATCACTGGTATACTTTCACTTGCTATTATTTTAATTTTAAAGCATCATTCTAACCCTTGTGAACACATTACCAGAGGAAAAAATATTACAAGCAAAGCAAAATGCCCATAAAATTTCTTCTTGTTAGACTGTACATAAAAACATAGAACTAATATTCTAATATTCAAGCACGTCCATTGTTCTCGTCTGCTCTTTTTATCTGAGAGAGATGGTTTGGGCTGAGTACTTCAAAACTGTTATCATCATATGAGGTCATAGACAACCTGATAGCTGTATATGCTAATGATGTACTACTTATCCCCTCCCCTCCTCTCTTTCTCTTTCTGCCCAAATATCGGTTACAGACAATAAAATGGGTGATAGAAGAACTCTGGGTTTTCTTGGGATATAAACCAAACTGTGCCAAGTCTGAAAAGACTAATATGAATTATGAACCCTTACTGACTAGTTTGTATTTCAGTTGGCCTGAAAGAAGTTTACACATGTAAGCAATACACATTTTACAATAATGCTTAAATCTGCACAAAACATTAATCTTTTGTCAACTGGCTGCAAAATAGAACATGATATGAACCAACTTCCTACCTTGCTCACTGAGTATCCAAAATGGTCTGCAGTATGTCACTGAAGACAGGATTGCAAAATACTTCTTAAATAATTCTCTTGATTTAAATCATACTTACACTGTGTTAAGGGACTGAATTAACTTTCTCAGGACATAAAATGTCATTTCAAGTATACTCTTTCCTCATTATGATGTACCCTGTTATAACAGCTATGTGCTCATGTGTACTGGGTACATTACTTTGATTCACTGCTGCATTAAGCAGAACTGTCATATTTCTTATTAAAAATCACTGCACCTCCCAATGACAATGTGATAAGGGAAGCTGAGAAGTACTTGCTATTATTGGCATTCTCACAAGAAATACACAAAAACAGACTTCAGATGAGAAAGGGAGGTTCTGCTATCGATGAGACAAAGGCATGAAATGAAGTAATATTACTAAAATCGTAATAGGTTTTGAATTTATTTGAGTAGTTTGGATAAGGAAATTCATTGAACAGATTGAAATTCTGCCCTCATCCTACTTTGAGAATAATTCTACAAACTCTTTCTATCTGATCCTGCTCCCATGGCATTCCCATTCTCTTCATGGCAGCAGGAACAGGCCTTATTTAAAGAACCCTATTGGGTGAGATCATGGCTCCATTGAAGTCAGTGAGAATTTTGCCACTAACTACACTGAGGCAAGGATTTCACCCCTTGATTTGATGGGAGTTCTGTGAATGGAGAACCTGTTACACTCTGATATTGCAGTTATACGGAGCCCATTCTTACAATCCTACTCAAACAGAATTCCAAATGACTTCAGGGAGAGTTATTTTGAGGCACCAACATAAAACAGGACGGGTAGAAGATGTGATTTGATTTTTAACCTTTGAAGGATTGGTATTTCAGGCTTGAAGTATAATTCCTTAGATTGTCACTATTCCAGTGATTACATGAGTTTTATTTTTTAATTTTTGTATTGTATTTTAAAATAAATAAGCAAAACTTTCAAAATAACCATATTGCTACATATGAAGAGGTAAAAATAAAATAATCAGGTGTGGCTATCAAGTTAATTCATTGGAGGGTGATATTATTTGGTGCTTTAATGTGATGTTTCCTAATATGAATCAGCATCATACTCTTTAGAAACTGCTAAGCCTCTGTATCACAGACATTTTACAATATTTGTTGAATGTTGTAGTCAAAATTATGGATGAATTTCTTGAAAAATGATAAAAATGGAGAGGTGGGAGGGATGCATACAAAACTTGGTGGTAACCTCTGTAATAGAAAAGGAAGTTATAGAAAGAAAAATATGCTGTTACCTTACAATATTTTATGGAAAATTAAAAACAGGAAGTAAATTTTTGCATCCAATCATAAATATCAGCAGAAACAAGTATTTGTTATTTATACAGTCCAATCTGTCTTCCATGGTTGCTAGTCTGCAGAAACTAGTTGGACAAAGTTTTGGTCCCATTGAAGTCAATGGAAATTTTGCAAAAGATTTCCCCCTTTGTGTCTTCTAGACTATGTGACTATCAGTCTTGTCTCATAGTCAAAAGAGGAACTTTTCACTGAGATTCCAGTGTCACTGAAGCTAGCTGGAATGGTCTGTAGATAAATATTAAGCATATTCAAATTATTGTAATATTTGAAATCACATGACACACTAAATGGTATCCAATTTCAACATGGTGGACTCATTGACCAGCTCTGCTGAGTTTAGCTCTAAATATGTAAAGAAATAGTATTCCTTTGCAAAATTAATAGTATTCATAATTAACTGATGAGAGGGTCACTGACTTTTTGGTTGTAGTGTTTCTGATACCAGTTCTTATCTTTCTGATCATCTGAAAAGTGACAGACCAGTTGAGATATGAATTATTGATTACATAGTAAACTATTTCCAGGAAACTATATAAGTACTACATGAACTCTGTTGTTAAACAGAGTAAAGGTACATACTCTATGTGTTCAGCTGGATTGTCTCCTACTGATTTTATGTTGATTTGTTTCACCGCAGTGAGCTGTATTGCACACTACTTAACTGGCAATGTAACAGAAATCAGAAATGAAATGGGGCATATTAGCAAATGTTGCATACAGAGATCAGTGATGGTAAGTTTTACTAATCTCTAAGCATTGCTGCAGTTGTAGAATGTGTATGTGTATGTGCACATGCGCTCACATGTTTGTGTGTATATGTACACACATACACACATTCAAACTAATGGGAAAAAATCCTCGTATTTCCAGGACCTTGAACATCCTAAAACATCAAAAGAAAGCAAGAGAACTACAGGAAACATTCTCTACTAAAACATATGCATATTTCTTACTTCCATTTGGAAATTTGATTAAATTGTTTATTAAACTTGGTCTCTGCAAAATCCAGGACCCATCATCCCCACCAATATGCAGCATGCAGGAAACATGTTACAAATATTATTGGGAAAACAAATTGCTTGCTTGAAAATAAGCTAAGATCCAAGGGGTATCAGAAATTTCTTTACATGGATCCACATAGACATCTCAGCATGGGCAGAGGATAAACTCTGGGCTTGGGAAGGCTAGCCACTATCTGAGCCTGCCTCTTCTGCTCAAAGCCCCGCCCCCTTCTACCCTCCCTTTTCCCAGTGGAGCACAGAGCTCTGGGTGATCAGGGCAGCGCCCCCCAACTCAAAAAGTGCCAGGCAGGCAAATGGTGAAATCCTCTTTTCCCCTGCAACCCCACAGTAGCAGAAGGGCAGGTAGTGTAAGCACTGTCTCTATCCACTCGGACTCCATCCCCATTCTCATCCCCATCCCCAATCTGGGACTCCATCCATGGAGGAAAAGCCGCAGTGGGAAACAAAAGGGGATGCAAGTGCAACATAGGTGGCACTACACAGAGCAATTTAAGGGGTATAGTCTCCCCTGGCCTTTGATACCCGCTGCCCATGCAGCCCAATGTGATCTCAAGCAAGTCATATAGAGATAGAAAATTACTGGTAAAGGTATTTATAGATCCCTAACTGCCATTGATTTCCATGAGTGTTAGAAACCTAAATGCCTTTATAAATGTGGTCCTCAGTCCTCTGTCCTCAGATTACTGTCTGTGAAATGGGATAAAAAAAACCTTTCCTAATTGACAGGAATGCTGTGAGCATAAATACATTAAAGATTGTGAGGACTCTGCTAATGAAAGACATATACCTAAGACTACAGAATGGGCAGAGAATATTATATAAAATCCACATGTGTAACAGAGATTCATGTAAAACAAGACTAAACAACTGTTTAGGTTCCAGTTCAGCAAAGTCCCAATTTAAACACATGGATTTATATGGGACTCCTCATGCTTAAATTTAAACATGTGCTTAAGTAATGTATTAGACTGGGGCCTTCAAGAGAAAAGGTGGAAGAGAAGAGTTAATAGGAGTAAATATTTAGGAGGAAAGAAAAATTTTGAGTGAGATTGTCAACCTGCTAATGTCAGGATATATGGATCAGAACTCTTAGTAGAAAGATACAAAGAAAGAAACAGTTATTTTTCTACACTTTCGCACATCCAGAAACTCACAGAACCCCTAAGAATGCAGATTATTTGTCAATACTGCTGCTGTTCCTTGTTGGTCTGCTTGCAGCTTTGATCTTCTCCTGACAGACATTGTCGAAGCTGTGTTTCCTCTTGCAATTAGCATGCAGCTAGCAGCCTTCAGGGATTTCATAGCTGCTTATGTCAATAGAGAGTTTCAAACATTTTCACATACTGTAAAATAGTGGTTTGACATGTTCTTGTTGAACTTTTGTGTTTGAATTAAGGATTCTTCCACCCACTTTGTAGTTCCCCAAAATCCCAGTTCTAGAAATATTTAAAATCAACCATAATGTTCTGATTAATCCCATGGATGTCAGCCGGACTATTCCTGGCCATGTTTGCAAGACTGGACACTAAGGGCTCGACCCTGCAAAATGCCAAGTCACTGGGATTGAAGAGCTTTGTACCTCTGAGAGCTGCATAATAACTAACAAGAGCAACCTTAGGCAAGGTGAAAAATTAGAACAGTTCTCCTGTCACAGATATTCCATACCCCGGCCCTGTGGTTAGCTGAATTTTAAGCAGAATTGGACCTTGGACACTTGTAAAAAGAGAAAAAAATCAATTACTATTTTAAAAATATCTTTCGCTGATACTTTCTCAAATGAGTTACCCACTATTTTCAAAGGTATGTACAATTTTTTAAGTATGCTGGTGGACAATTGGAGATTTTATAAAGGAGAGAGGGAAATATGTATCCTTTTCATAACTGGGAATAAGCTGCCATCTTGCTCTCCTGAATGTTGTAAGTTGGTGCAGTCTCCTGACATTTTCTTACCAAGTAAGACATCACCATCAAGAACAATAACAACAACCAAAAGTACAAAAGCTGTCCACACTGAGAAGGTTCGGCAACAAAAGAGCTGTCCACATGCAAAAGTCGTCAAAAGTGAAAACTGGTCAAACCAGATGTCACCCTGACATCTGTTGGGAAACCAATACAGCAGTACACAGGCAATCCAGGAAGTTTTTGGAGAATGTTGGGGATAACTTCTTGGTACAAGTGCTGAAGGATCCGACCAGGGGCCGTGCGCAGCTTGACCTTCTGCTCACAAACAGGGAGGAACTAATAGGGGAAGTAGAGGTGGGTGACAACCTGGGAAGCAGTGATCATGAGATGGTAGATTTCAGGATCCAGACCAAAGGAAGAAAAGAGAGTACTAAAATACACACCTTGGACTTCAAAAAAGCAGATTTTGACTCCCTCAGAGATCTGATGGGCAGAATCCCCTGGGATGCTAACATGAAGGAGAAAGGAGTCTGCTGGCAGTATTTTAAAGAAGCCTTTTTGAAGGCACAGAAAGAAACCATCCCGACGTGCAGCAAGAGAGGCAAAAATGGTAGGAGACCGGATTGGCTTACGGGGGAAATCCTTGGTGAACTTAAGCACAAAAAGGAAACTTACAAAAAGTGGAAACTTGGACAAATGACCAGGGAAGGGTTTAAATGTATAGCTCAAGAATGCCGGGGGGTTATCAGGAAGGCAAAAGCGCAAATGGAATTGCGACTGGCTAAGGATGTGAAGGATAACAAGAAAGGTTTCTACAGGCATGTTAACAAGAAGAAGGTGATCAGAGAGGGTGTGCAGCCCCTACTGGATGAAGGAGGTAACCTAGTGACAGATGATGTGGGGAAAGCTGAAGTACTCAATGCTTTCTTTGCCTCTGTATTCACGGACAAGGTCAGCACAGAAGTCCAGGAGCCAAGTGATGCAAGATGGGATGAAGATGGACAGCCCGTGGTGGGTAAAGAACAGGTTAGGAACTATTTAGAAAAGCTAAACATACACAAATCCATGGGTCTGGACTTAATGCATCCAAGGATACTGAGGGAGTTGGCAAATGTCATTGAGGAGCCTTTGGCCATTATCTTTGAAAAGTCGTGGAGATCGGGAGCAATCCCGGATGATTGGAAAAAGGCAAATGTAGTGCCCATCTTCAAAAAAGGGAAGAAGGACGATCCAGGGAACTATAGGCTGGTCAGTCTTACCTCAGTTCCTGGAAAAATCATGGAAGGGATCCTTAAGGAATCCATTTTGAGGCACTTGGAAAGGAGGAAAGTGATTAGGAATAGTCAGCATGGATTCACAAAGGGCAAGTCGTGCCTGACCAATTTGATTAGCTTCTATGATGAGGTAACTGGCTCTGTGGACGTGGGAAAGTCAGTGGATGTGATCTACCTTGACTTTAGCAAGGCTTTTGATACGGTCTCCCACAATATTCTTGCCAGCAAGTTAAGGGAATGTGGATTGGATAAATGGACAGTAAGATGGATAGAAAGATGGCTAGAAGGCCGGGCCCAGCGGGTAGTGATCAACGGCTCGATGTCAGGATGGCAGTCGGTTTCTAGCGGAGTGCCCCAAGTTTCGGTTCTAGGACCGGTTTTGTTCAATATCTTTATTAATGACCTGGATGAGGGGATGGATTGCACCCTCAGCAAGTTTGCGGATGACACTAAGCTAGGGGGAGAGGTAGATATGCTTGAGGGCAGAGATAGGGTCCAGAGTGACTTAGATAAATTGGAGGATTGGGCCACAAGAAATCTGATGAAGTTCAACAAGGACAAGTGCAGAGTCCTGCACTTGGGACGGAAGAATCCCAAGCATAGTTACAAGCTGGGGACCAACCAGCTAAGTAGTAGTTCTGCAGAAAAGGACCTGGGGATTACAGGGATGAGAAGCTGGATATGAGTCAACAGTGTGCCCTTGTAGCCAAGAAGGCTAATGGCATATTAGGTTGCATTAAGAGGAGCATTGCCAGCAGATCCAGAGATGTCATTATTCCCCTTTATTCAGCTCTGGTGAGGCCACATCTGGAGTATTGTGTCCAGTTCTGGGCCCCCCATTACAAAAAGGATGTGGACGCATTGGAGAGGGTCCAGCGGAGGGCAACCAAAATGATTAGGGGGCTGGAGCATATGACCTATGAGGAGAGGCTGAGGGAGTTGGGTCTGTTTAGTCTGCAGAAGCGAAGAGTGAGGGGGGATTTGATAGCAGCCTTCAACTTCCTGAAGGGAGCTTCCAAAGAGGATGGAGAGAGAGGCTGTTCTCAGTAGTGACAGATGGCAGAACAAGGAACAATGGTCTCAAGTTGTGGTGGGAGAGGTCCAGGTTGGATATTAGGAAAAACTATTTCACTAGGAGGGTAGTGAAGCACTGGAATGGGCTACCTAGGGAAGTAGTGGAGTCTCCATCCCGAGAGGTGTTTAAGTCTCGGCTTGACAAAGCCCTGGCTGGGTTGATTTAGTTGGGATTGGTCCTGCCTAGAGCGGGGGCTGGACTTGATGACCTTCTGAGGTCTCTTCCAGCTCTATGGTTCTATGATTCTATGATTGACTCCCACTGACATTTCATGGCCACATTGCTAGCACCCTGTTAACAGATAGGAGCAAAGCAATGTGGATAAGCAACCCACAGTGCAGTCTTGTAAGAAGGCAGAGCTGATCCCTGCACTTCTTGGGATTCCTTCCAAGCTCTGTGTGCTCTTTGTGCTGAGGAATGTCAAAGCAGCCCAACAGTTTCTCCAGCCCTCTCCCTGTAGCAGCAGTCTGCCTGCTGCTGTGTTTCTAGTGCAGGGCAGAACAGAAGCATTCCAATGATTTGTTCTTTGTTTCTGAAACAGATCAGCTCACTCAGCTGTCAGATACTTCTTGGAGCTTTGAAATGAGAGGAGTGCATGCCTGCAGGGTAGCAGAGATCACAAATACTGAACACAGCCATCAGAGAAGTCATTGTGGGATACTAGCAGAAGTCAGTTCTCTCCACAAAACAGAGTCCACACTGGCTCTTTGTCAACAGTAAAGAGAGGGGAATGTTAGCCCTTATGGGGCCACAACACTTATAACTAACTATGCCTAATTAGCCTAATTATAATATTAAGATCTTAAAGGTGCAACTCCAAGTACCATATCTGATCACCGGTTAAATTGCCTCTACCCAAAGATGTGGCCCGTAAATAAAGACTTAACAATTTAGATGAATTTTATAACAACAAGACTATATTAAAGGTAAATCTCAAATTTAACAAATAGGGGGCAGTCCCCTTTTATAATAAACAATTATACTACCAGAGTCTGCGATGCAACGGCGATGGATGGGTTGCTGGCGACCTCAATCCGTTGGCTAATTTAAAGCCACGGGAGAGGAACAGCCAGGAGTCCCTCGTCAGTAGACTGAGGATGGCGACCTGCAATCCGTAGGCTAATTGAAAGCCCTTGGAGAGGAACAGCCAAAGCGATCCCTCGATGGATGGTTGAGTGCGAAGACGGTTGATTCACCTTCCATGAAACTCTCTGGTCTCCGTCCTTCTTCTTGCTCTTCGGAGCAACAGGAACAGGTGATGGACGCTAGACTCTCTATCTATCCTACACTTAACCTATCCTAAAATAAAACCCTAACTAATCTAGACGCGCCCGATGAACAGTCTCGACGACGGCCGACATGCGTGGACCGACGCGAGCCTGATGGACATACACGATGACGAGATCTAACCTAACTAAAATCTAAACTAAATAACTAACCTAACCTATCCTAAATGAAGGGAGGATAAACCTTCCGTTTATCTCCACATCAAAAGACTTCTAGACCTCTCTCATTCCTTTAACTAAAACACCCGGGACCAAGACTTTAGACCTCATTCACTCTCTAAGCTAGATCTATGCCTAAACCCAATGCCCGATGCAATGCTAGAAACGGGTGTTGCGTGGACTTAAAAAGACTGGGCTTATGCATATTCATAAGCTTTACACTTTTAAATGATTGGTGGAGATAGAATGCCTCTTTATATAAGTTTAAAATGATTGGATGACACACTTTGGAAATTACATATTCATGAGTAACAGTCACTTTGATGAATATTCATACACTTTCAAATTTACACAGTCAGTTGGACACTACGTGCTAGATCACTTTACAGTAATGGTTCTCTTAATGATTGACAGATACATTGAATGGCAGCATAGACATACATAGGCATTCAGGCACATTATTTCAATGTAGATGACACATTGTTTCAATATTGTTGATACATTACATAGATCATTATGCATAAGCATGACATAAGCATTCAATCATTACATTATTTGTAACAGGAAATGACAAAAGTGTCTTGCAAGAGAGGAAGTTTTTTTATGCCAAAACATAATGTTTTTCCTGAAAAAAAGTCTTATTGCAATGTGTACGCTATCACTGTTTTGTCAACAAAAGGCAGCTTTTGTTGACAGTATGTGCCAGTATAGACAAGGCCTAACTTTCTGAAGCTTTTAGGTCTTGATCCTGCAAATAGTTAAGCAAAAGCATAATTCTGAGTGATTTCAATTACACTTGATGGTGATAAGTTTCGGGGACATTTGGTATGTCTCGTGTAAATCCTAAGGGTGTCTGAGCATATTTGTTTTGTAAGGTAGTGAAAAATGACCCTCTATCTACATATTTCCAAGATGACTTATTTTTCAGTTGATTACATTATGTGGCTCATCTGCTTAAGTTCATGTGACATTTCAGAGTATCACAGATTCTCTGGACAAAAAATAAATTAGTCAATAACTCCTATTGAAGAAATATTATTTGTATTACTTTCTGATCATTAAAATGGTTTCACTCTAAACAAATTTCAGTTATTATTTCTATGATGCTGGAAAGCCAGCTGCCAGTTATTGCTGAAACTGCAGGCAGTAGATGAGAACTGATAAATGAATAGCTGGAGACCATAATAATTTACTTATGTGTTAGGCTTGTAACCTTCTCATATACAAATAGGAGAAATGCAACCTGAGAGGAGCTATTACAAGATGGGTGCAAAACTTGTTGCAAAACCATTTCCTGAGAGTAATTATCAGTAATTGCTAGAAGGGCATAACAAGTGGGATCCTGCAGGAGTCAGTTCTGGGTCTGTTTCAGTTCAATATCTTCATCAATGACTAAGATCTGCAGTTCTCAAACTGTGGATTAGGATCCAAATTGGGTCGTGGCCCCATATTAAATCGGATTGCCAGGGTTGGCATTAGATTTGCTGGGATGCAGGGCTGAAGCCAAAGTTCAAACCCTGGGTGGCAGGACTCATCTTCAGCATTGGACTGAACTCCTCAAGCTTTGGCTTTGGCCCCCTTCCTGGCTTTGTCCACCACACACCTAACCACTTCTGGTCAGCGGGGCTTGAGTTTTGGCCCTCCCTGACAAAGGCAGCAGTGCTCACACTTCAATCCCTCTTCCTGGAGTCACAAAGTAATTTTTGTAGTTAGAATGGTGTTTTGGTACAGAGAAGTTTGAGAATCCCTGACATAGTTAGTATGTCTACACTGTGGGCTAAAGTCGAGTTAAGCTACACAACTTCAGCTGTGTTAATTGCATAGCTTACGATGAAATAGCTTAACTCAGCTTTAGAAGCTGTCTACACAGCAGAAAGTTGAAGAAAGAACACCCTTCCTTAGACTTCCCTTACTCCTCAAGAAATGAGGGTTACAGAAGTCAGAGTAAGAAGCCCATTATTTCAAAATTATTTAAAAATAATGGGCTTGCTGTGTAGACGTGCATGCTGTTATTTTGAAATAATGTGAGTTATTTCGAAATAACGCCACTTTGTAGACATGCTCCTAGGGAGCATACTTATAAAATTTGCAGATGATACCAAGCTGGGTAGGGTTGCAAGTGTTTGGAGGATAGGACTGTAATTCAGAATGAACTGGACAAACTGGTGATATGGTCTGAGGTAAACAGGATGAAATTCAAGAGGGACAAATGCAAAAGACTCCACTTAGGAAGGAAGTTGCACACATACAAAACAGGAAATGGTTGCATAGGGAGGAATTCTGGGTTACAGAATTGGGGATTATAGTGGACCACAACCACAAGCTACATATGCATCTACATTGTAACACTTCTATGAAAAAAGCTAATATTATTCTGGGATGTGTTACCAGGAATTTACTAAAAAGACACAAGAACTACATTGAACTCTTGTGCACAGTGGGGGCATGAACCTTCAACTTTGCAAAATGGGGTACTAAAAATCGACCTTCATACATTTTACTTTATCTTATAGTGTAGACAAGGCCTAAGTCCAGTTTGCCAGGAAGCAAGACAGAGTGGAGAGTCTTCGGGGACTATCTGGGGCTCCGTGGTGAGACTGTTATAGTGATCTGGGCATTCACATTTGTCACTGGTGAAATCTAATTACAGAACTTACTACCAGTTTGAGGTGTCTGCCTTGTTTTTTTGACAGACTGCTCTGATATAGGAACACATGGTCATGAGCCACTCCAGATAGTGTGACAATTTCAATTTCAATGGCTTCCACTTTCTAGTCTTGTTATAACAGAAATGGCAAAATGGTGTTTTATTTGTAAAAACTGTAACAGTTCTCATTATAACACCTGAAAAATGTACAATTTTCTGCTCTCTTTCCATATTGTTTCCTTAGTCTGACAGTAAATGGGAGAAACAAACCACATGAGACACTGAAAAACTTTAAATATCCTCTTTGATAATGAAACATTTTAGGACATCGAAACAGATTCAGAAATGATGAAACAAAGTTAATATAGCAATTTTTTATAGATTTCAAGCTGTTGAAGTTCATTCAAAAGTAAATCAGGCATTGATTTGCAAAAGACTAGGAACCCTAGATCTAAACTGATTTCCAGTTCCATTTTTCCCATGTGATGCACAAAAGTCATATGTTTTGTATGTTTGCAGGTCATCTTCATTATCTAAAAGATACATTACCTTTCAAGAAAACTTAGGAACAAGAAATGTTGTAAACTAACATTCTCTTGGTTTATGATTATTTATAATTCTGTTTGGTTTTTATAATAAAATTAGCCAAAAAAGCCGGAGCTATCAGGCAGGTAAGACCGGGGGCTAGCACGTAGCAATTTTGGAAGTGCTTCTTTTGGAGAGGCAGCTAAAGGAGCAATTTTAATGAGATGGATGAGGTCAAGAATAGTGGAAGGCCAGGTGACAAGCATACTTATCAGTTGGACTCAAGGAAGAGTTTTACTGATGTGCATACCAGACATAGTACAGGACCTTGTGCCTGGCACTGGAAAGGTGAGCTGGAGAAGAGGGTAAAAACTGCAGTGATGGGTGCAAGGATAGTTTTAAGGAGCTGACCTTCTAAAAAGAAAGATGGTAACATTTATCTGGTGATATTTTTATCTATTAGTGCTTCCTCATATGCCACTTTATGGCGTGTGTCATGGATTGACGATTAGGAATATGATAAAGGTGGAGTTGTATGTGTGGAATTTTTCAAAGTTTACAGGTATTCAGTGCGGTTGATCCAGCCCTTCAAAAAGTGGGTGTTTCTGATTCCAGGGAGTGCAGCATATATTGCATTCACTTTCTTCTTTTCTTGTTTTGTTGTTGTTATTTTGGGATTTTTTAAATGCTGCTGTTCAGCTAAAAACCTGTGTCTATCACATTCTCTTCTCTTCTGAAGAAATGTGGAATAAGTCACCAGCTTGTGTCTAGATACACATGATTGGAATGTTTGTATGGAAGGGTACAGCTTGCTCAGGAAGGATAGACAGGGAAAAAAGGGAGGAGGTGTTGCCTTATATATTAAAAATGAACACACTTGGAGTGCCACCTATCCAGGTGGAAGAAGTGGATGAGGCTTTTTTTAAACAATTAACAAAATCATCCAAAGCCCAAGATTTGGTGGTGATGGGGCACTTCAACTATCCAAATATATGTTGGGAAGATAACACAGCGGGGCACAGACTATCCAATAAGTTCTTGGACTGACTGCATTGGAGACAACTTTTTATTTCAGAAGGTTGAAAAAGCTACGAGGGAGGAAGCTGTTCTAGATTTGATCCTAACAAATAGGGAGGAACTGGTTGAGAATTTGAAAGTGGAAGGCAGCTTGGGTGAAAGTGATCATGAAATCATAGAGTTCACAATTCTAAGGAAGGGTAGAAAGGAGAAAAACAAAATAGAGACAATGGATTTCAGGAAGGCGGATTTTGGTAAGCTCAGAGAGCTGATAGGTAAGGTCCAATGGGAATCAAGACTGAAGGGAAAAACAACTGAGGAGAGTTGGCAGTTTTTCAAAGGGACTTTATTAAGGGCCCAAAAGCAAGCTATTCTGCTGTGTTGGAAAGATAGAAAATATGGCAAAAGACCGCCTTGGCTTAACCACGAGATCTTGCATGATCTAAAAATAAAAAAGGAGTCATATAAAAAATGGAAAGTAGGACAAATTACAAAGGATGAATATAGGCAAACAACACAGGAATGCAGGGGCAAGATTAGAAAGGCAAAGGCACAAAATGAGCTCAAACTAGCTACGGGAATCAAAGGAAAAAAGAAGACTTTTATAAATACATTAGAAGCAAGAGGAAGACCAAGGACAGGGTAGGCCCACTGCTCAGTGAGGATGGAGAAACAGTAACAGGAAACTTGGAAATGGCAGAGATGCTTAATGACTTCTTTGTTTCGGTCTTCACCGAGAAGTCTGAAGGAATGCCTAACATAGGGAATGCTCGTGGGAAGGAGGTAGGTTTAGAAGATAAAATAAAAAAAGAACAAGTTAAGAATCACCTAGAAAAGTTAGATGCCTGCAAGTCACCAGGGCCTGATGAAATGCATCCTAGAATACTCAAGGAGCTGATAGAGGAGGTATCTGACGCTCTAGCTATCATCTTTGGAAAATCATGGGAGACAGGAGAGATTCCAGAAGACTGGAAAAGGGCAAGTATTGTGTCCATCTATAAAAAGGGAAATAAGAACAACCCAGGAAACTACAGACCAGTTAGTTTAACTTCCTTGCCAGGGAAGATAATGGAGCAAGTAATTAAGGAAATCATCTGTAAACACTTGGAAGATGGCAAGGTGATAGGGAACAGCCAGCATGGATTTGTAAAGAACAAATCATGTCAAACCAATCTGATAGCTTTCTTTGATAGGATAACGAGTCTTGTGGATAAGGGAGAAGCAGTGGATGTGGTATACCTAGACTTTAGTAAGGCATTTGATACGGTCTCGCATGATATTCTTATCAATAAACTAGGCAAATACAACTTAGATGGGGCTACTACAAGGTGGGTGCATAACTGGCTGGATAACCATACTCAGAGAGTAGTTATTAATGGTTCACAATCCTGCTGGAAAGGTATAACAAGTGGGGTTCCGCAGGGGTCTGTTTTGGGATTGGCTCTGTTCAATATCTTCATCAACGATTTAGATATTGGCATAGAAAGTATGCTTATTAAGTTTGCAGATGATACCAAGCTGGGAGGGGTTGCGACTGCTCTGGAGGATAGGGCCATAATTCAAAATGATCTGGACAAATTGGAGAACTGGTCTGAGGTAGACAGAATGAAGTTTAATAAAGACAAAAGCAAAGTGCTCCACTTAGGAAGGAACAATCAGTTTCACACATACAGAATGGGAAGCGACTGTTTAGGAAGGAGTACGGCAGAAAGGGATCTAGGGGTTATAGTGGACCACAAGCTGAATATAAGTCAGCAGTGTGATGCTGTTGCAAAAAAAACAAACACAATTCTGGGATGCATTAACAGGTGTGTTGTGAGCAAGACACTAGAAGTCATTCTTCCGCTCTACTCTGCTCTGGTTAGGCCTCAGTTGGAGTATTGTGTCCAGTTCTGGGCACCACATTTCAAGAAAGATGTGGAGAAATTGGAGAGGGTCCAGAGAAGAGCAACAAGAATTATTAAAGGTCTAGAGAACATGACCTATGAAGGAAGGCTGAAAGAATTGGGTTTGTTTCATTTAGAAAAGAGAAGATTGAGGGGGGACATGATAGCAGTTTTCAGGTATCTAAAAGGGTGTCTTAAGGAGGAGGGAGAAAACTTGTTCATCTTGGCCGCTGAGGATAGAACAAGAAGCAATGGGCTTAAACTGCAGCAAGGGAGGTTTAGGTAGGGCATTAGGGAAAAGTTCCTAACTGTCAGGGTAGTCAAACACTGGAATAAATTGCCCAGGGAGGTTGTGGAATCTCCATCTCTGGAGATATTTAAGAGTAGGTTAGATAAATGTCTATCAGGGATGGTCTAGATAGTATTTGGTCCTGCCATGAGGGCAGGGGACTGGACTCGATGACCTCTCGAGGTCCCTTCCAGTCCTAATATTCTATGATTCTATGATTCTAGATTATGCATTTTCAATTGAAACAAAATGAAGAAATATCATATTGCAGGTTGAAATATCACTGTTAACTTATTTTATTATGTCTAGATAGGAAAGTAAATATCTTATGAAAATGAAAACCTCAATTTTCTGGGGGAGAAAAAAGGCTCACTGAAGTACCCTGCAAAACACAGTATACTTTATCTACTCTATCAATCTTCTAAACTCCATTGGCATCAGTCTGACCTATAGAGCAGTATACATATCATCCATAATGTGGACTCTTGTTGATTTACATATACACAACAATAGGTGATGATATTTCTGTGTAGAATTAGCCAGGAAACTGATACCTATCAGAAAGGTATGGATATACCAAGTTGAATGCATACTTGATGTAATTCCATTGATGTTAATAAATTTGACCTGTAGGACATAGGAAACATTTTTGATTGGAGCAAATGGAAGGAGATCACAGAAGAATAATTTTATGAATATTGTTCTTGTGGACAGATTTTCTTGCCACTGAAATCATCTTTCTAACACTGTGTTTTTAATCCTGAAGCCAATGTTCAAATGACTGTTTAAGTTTGAAAAGATTAAGAGATTTGGTGGCAGGTCTTTTACACAAAGAAAAATCAGGCACATTATATACAGTTGTTGCAATTTGTTATCTACAGGAAATAATTTATAAAATGTGGTTCTACTGTGGTTTATTATATGAATGTCTCCAAACTTCATTTTAAACTTTATCTATCTTTACCCAGAGAGAACACACAATAAGTATGTAGTTTAATTATTACAGTAACTCTAAGTTCCCTTGAATTGGTGAATGAATTGGACACTTCACATTATTACTAAGTAGTTGTTTTCTAGATTGATTTCTTCCTTTTTAAATGTTAGATAATATTAAACTCAGAACACAGGAGACTATCCTTTCAGTGTCTTCTTGCAATTTCCTCAGATTAAATAACAGCTAATAGCAGAAATTTATACAATTAGGTACTTCATAAAAGGACTCAGGATAAATACAAAATTGTTCTTCTCTAATGTTAAGTTTCCACTATGAAGGTATAGCAAATAATAAATAGTAAAATAAAAACAAAATAACACAGAGTATAGTACTGGAGAGTGTTTTTTTCTATTTTACTATTAGCAACAAAATATAGTTGAGGACCGTTTAATCTCTAAGTATATTAATTTGTTGGTAAGATAAGTGATAATAGCTCTGTCAAGTCCTTTGGTTTGTGGGTCATTATAATGACAGGTTATAATGACTTCTCAGATCTATTACAAGATACAATACAGTCTAATGGATCAGATCATTGTACTAAAATTCCTTCTGCAATTTTTATTAAAAATTAGCTAGTACCATGGATGTGTGAACCTTGCAAGGTTAAAAGAAGTAGCATAGATAAGCAGCTTAAAGTCTGGATACTTATTCAAACTTCATGAGCCTACAAAATCACTTTGCAATCTTGTGAGATAAGGCATTCTTGTGAGGTTTCCAGTTTTGCCTGTGTCACCAAACTACAAGAATAGCCTTCCTCGCTATTGCCCTGATTCAGGAAATCCGTTTAGTGCACGTTTAGGTCCATGACTATTCAGCAAAACATTTAAACATGTTCCCTTTGCAAGGAGTCTTACTCACATGCTTAAAACTATTTTCCTGAATTGGGGTTAGTATGCTGGCAATTCCTTTCAATGTACCAGTCATGGCTTGGAATTGTTGAAGCACATGAAACTGGGGTGGGGAGTAGTTAACCATTTGGAACTTTAAATAAGTTTTGCTTTAAATGTTGGTTGTAGGAGCATTTCTATTCATCTTTTGCTTGAGACAGTATGTACATATTTTCATTTCTTCTTGACCCGCAGCCTGTAAATAGTTCAGACATTTCAGTTTGTTTTGCTCATACATTGATAAATGGCTTACAGAGTTTCACTTAAGAAGAAAAATCAATGTTTTGATGAGCAATAAACATCTATAGGTATTCATTTCTATTTAATTCTGTCCCCGCCATTGCTATATTTTGATATACCTGTCATGGCACAGGACTAGCTGAACTTCTGTGGCCTACCTGTTCTCTCCAAGTATATGTCACATATTGTGTCTTTACCACTCTTGAGGTTGAATCACACAATTTTCTTTCTCTGAGATCAGGTCCCGGGCAATAGCACCCTGTGTACCAATCATAATTACTCTACACATCTGACAGAGTTTGAGCACCTTTGTGTATTTTCCTTTTGGAGTCTGTGGCCAGTGGTGAATATAATGACCAGGCATCCCTCTAAAGCTAAAGTATGTTTGTTCAATTTTTTTTACAGTAGGAACAAAGCATTTAGAGAAAAAGGATTTTAAAACAATCCTACTACACATGTGTATCTTTTCTAAAGGCTCCCTGAAACACTCTGTACCTTCAAATAGCACTCTGCAAACCCCATATTCACCATTGTGATATGATTATGATATGTTATGAATAATCCATGCCTTGTGAGGAATAATTTAAGAAGTCTTGATCTGTTGATCATTACTAGCTTCTTGCATTACATATATTATCATTGTACATGAAGTTTTGAAGACTTACTATATTTCTGTTACTGAAATGCCAACCTTTCAGTGGCATCAAAAGAGCGACTAACACTGACAAGTCAGATTTATACCAGCCAGACCAGTGTTGAAGGCCCATCAGAGATTCCTCAGAGAGGACATGTACATTGGTGGTAACCTAAGCCTTATGTCACAGCAAGGATCTTTCGAGCATCAGAAGAGTATAAATGAATATAAGTAAGGGTCATTGACATTACCACATAGCCTCTCCCCTCCCCAATCTCAACATCTGGAAGATTGATTGAAAAACAAAGACTCTGTACTTGGATGACTGCTCCCAGGCTCAGAAGAGAATTCTGTGTGTTAAGAAATGTAAACTTCCTCAAACATCCAGTGGAGTGAAAAAAGCTGTTTCAGTCACATCTTGCTTGGTTTGTTAATGTTTAGAATTTAGATTGATTTTCTATTTGTATTTCTTAGGTGACAAATTTTGATCTCTGTGCCTAACAGTTATAATCACTTAAAATCTGTCTTTCTGTGGTTAACAAACTTGTTTTAATGCCAATATTTGCCAGTGAATTTGTCTAAAGTGCTCAGGGAATCTACTTATTAGAAAGTCTGATGTATGTTCACTATCCTTTGATGAAGTGGTAAATTAATTATAGAGCTTGTATTGTTCCAGGTAATATGGAGAGCATATTGATGGCTGAGTGATCACATCACCTGAGAGGTCTGTTGCTAGTCACTAGACTATCATTGTGAGAGAGAACTCAGAAGAGTATAAGGGGCTTCAGCATTCCCACCATCAAAGTTGTACTCCAAGGAGATGTAACATGCCATTCACAGTTGGTCTGCAAGGCTGGTTTAATTTCCTCAGACACCCCTAAGGCACACCTCTGTCTCAGCCTAGCTCTTCCACATAATCCATCTCTCTTGAGAGAATATTTCTTTTTAAACCTACCAGAGATATTTTGATTTTTCCTGTGTGAAGATTTTTTTATCCTATCCTGACATTGTCTCTTAATAACTCTCAAGTATTTTCTGCAAAATGGCTTAACTTGTGCCATTTTCTTTTTCTTCGTATTATTTTTTGACAGGCCCCAACAAAACCAAACCAATATATTCATATAGTAAGCATCACAATAATTAGATAAACATGCAATATTCATAAATTATTACAGAATGGTGCCAGATGTGCCACAATATCTATGACCTTGCTATTACCCTGGTAATATTTCTCAATACCCCTGTCATTGGGCAGGTTCATTTTCATCAGAGGTTACTGTGTTTTTGTGCCTCTCCTTCCCACCCTCCATCTACCCTGTTGCATAAACAATTTGTTTTTAAACATAAATAATAGTTCACATTCTGCCATCACACTTTATATGAAATTCTTTTATTTTGAAAAGCTCTCACACACTAATACATGAAGAGATTGACCTAAAGGGTGCCAGTGATCAGGCTTGACTCTTTCTAGTGTCATTCTACTAGAGAGGGGTGTGTGGTTATTTTCAATTGAATGTAATGAATTGTTATGTAGAATGAAGGAGAAGGAACTTTCTACTGCTGCCACTCTCCCCCCATTCATGTTCCAGCCACCCCTATGATTTCGAGGGGAAGGCATTCTTGGCTTGTACTGTTTCTGCTCACTGTGTGGCAGGTTGGGAGTGTGCACGTGTGAATGTTCCTGTCACCTAACCAATGCCTGCCTCCAGGGAGTTGCTTAGATGCTTACTAGAATGCCCTCACCTCAGGAAAAATGCAATTGACTTGGCAAGTGGAGAAAAAGGAATCTAATTTTAGTTTCTTACACCCTACCCAATAATATGAAAGCTGAGCCTTGAGCATCCTTAATTTGTGTTAACAAATATAAATAGGGCAATGTTTCCTGAGTTCTCAGCAGGTTCTACTACCTTCACAATGCTGGCTGATGATAACTCATTGCATTAGGATAGTGGTTTAGTATAAATGCAGTGGTTTTAGTATAATATTTCTTTCGTTTACCTTTTTCTTTCCTTTTTTGCACTCACAAGATCTAGCAGCACTAAATAACGTATTTCTGTAGGAAGATTTCTACTAGTTCTTCTCCCCATAAATAGTAATGCATCAGTGCCTCTAATAAGAGCAGTCCTCAGGTTCAGTTAAGCTAAATATAGATCCATACCGCCAAGGCTTGCTTTCTGAAAAGATTCTTGGCAGTTTGTTGCCAGCTTACCCCTTTCTCTGTGTTTTATAGAAATCTGTTGAATCTGTATCATGTATAAAATCATCTCATTTTGAAAAACTATCCTGGAACTCTTCTTTGACATATTTAGGTCACCTCAAACACGTCTAGCCAGTATTTCATATCTTGCACAACCTTGTTTCATTTTGTCAGTTATTGTGATATTTCTTGTATCTTGTAGCTTGATTATTTTTCAATGTTCTTCAAAATTTTCAGTATTGTTCAGACAGTGATCTTTGTCAGTTTGAAGTAAATCAAAAGCAACTATTAACCATAGCCTGCCTTGGATAGGGTGAGGAATCAGGGGACCTTCAAGAGGAAAATACAAACAAATAGCTATATATGTGGACAGTGCTGCAGTGTGTGATGCTACATTTTCTTTTGGCTGGGGTTGAATCATTTGTGTTTTTCTCTGCCAGTTTGTCTCCTTTGGATTCAATTTAACAATTTGCACCCATGTCATGGCTCCTTCCCCACTCTGGCATGATAAATGCAGGAGTGGGGGCCAGCAAAAGTACCCCAAAACCTTATCTACCAGGCTTTGTTATAAAACTTCCCCCCAAAATCTTAACAACCTAGATTTTGGGGATAAAATCCTGCTGCCACCACCCAAGTACTGATAAGAAAATCAGGGGAGAGATCACTTGGGAAATCTCACCCCTAAAGTACAACCCAGGACACAAAAATTAACCAATGCCAGGTTAAGAAAAGAAAAGAGAAAGAACTTTTATTACCAGTACAATATTCCTGTTGCAAGCATAATGACTAGATGGAAAAGTAACAAAGTAATATACTCACGAAGGAGAAACCCACCATGGGCCAGGAGCTTAGTTACAAAAGGGAGCAAAAAGCATTTTTAAATGCACAGACATCAGATTCCATTTCCCAAACCATAAAACAATAAAACCTAATGGATTTATCTAAACTTTATCCTACTTACAGAAGAGTGAGGAGTCTATTCTTGGAGGGAGACATTCTGTCTGTTCCCCTCAGTATATGGAGAGAAACTGCCCAGGAGAAAGGAGGAAGAAACCAAACATTCCTTTGTCTTAGTTTGAAATTCCTATCTACATTCCTATTGGCTGAATCTACCTGACTTAGGTAAGGTTAACCCCTTAGTTCCCAGGCTGCTGGCTAACCCTCATGATCATGACAGCATCCCATTAGAAAGAGGAGAAATTCAACTGGTGCTTTTTAAAAAAAAGTCAGTAGTTTACTTATTTTAGCTCTAATTCTAGAACACTTACAAGAAAATCAGCATTGCTTATTATCTCTGGTCAGAACTGATTCTGTGTTTCAGAGCTAAACTGGAAGCATCTGTCTCTCTTTGAGTCCATTTGTCCTCCTCTTCTATAACAGCTGGGACTACCACATTTGGTATGCAGCTTCCTCTTATCCTAACTTAAAGCACAGTCAGAGTTTGGTTATGTCCGGAAAATGGACTGTGCCTGGACTGTAATTGTTTTCCATAAAATGGCAAGGGAGGGGGCTGATCAGAAGGACATGATACTGCACAGTCACCACTGGGGGCAGTGAATGAAGGGGACAGATGTACTGCAGAGTGAACCCTGGGAACAGTCACACCAGGAAGAGAGTGGCCACCTGGGAATTGGGCTCACCATCTTGCCAGCCACCAGCCCAGGTAAGTGGCCTTCTGCCTCAACCCATTCCCCCGACGTGTGGCCCGAGTGTTAGACTGGGAGGGGTAAGCTCTGTACCTTCAAATAGCACTCTGGAACCACCTGCCCTACCACCATGCCTCCCTCCAGAGCACCACAGGGAAAGGGCAACATAACCCTGGCCCCTACCCCAGAACCTATAGGTGCCCTCCCAACACCACTAGGCTTCCCATCATGGCCACGCTAGCAGGCTCTGATAACCCCCTGTCCTGTACAGCCCCCCTTTCCGTCACTGGGACTGGGCCCAGGGAGTGCTGCCAGCAGGCCTCTGCAGTGCATTCCCTGGCCCCAGGCCAGACCCGGGGAGCACTGGTGGAAGGACTGCATGCCCTCCCCAGCTGGACCCAGGCAACAGCTTGTAAGCATTCTAGTTGTGAAATAAATGTTACTTGGAATTTATATTAGTTTAATTGGGAGCCCAATATGGAGCATATCACAGAATCAATGAACTTTAAAGAACCTCGAGAGGCACCATCTAGATCATCCCTGGCAGGTGTTTGTCTAACCTGCTCATAAAAAATCATCAGTGATAAAGATTCCACAGCCTCCCTAGGCAATTTATTCCAGTGATTAACCATGCTGACAGTTAGAACGTTTTTCCTATTATCCAACCTAAACCTCCCTTGCTGCAATTTAAGCTCATTGCTTCATGTATTGTTCTCAAAGGTTAAAGAAAATAATTTTTCTCCCTCTTCCTTGTAACAACCTTTTAGATTCTTGAAAGCTTTTATCATATCATCATCTCAGTCTTCTTTTTTCCAGACTAAAAAAATCCAATTCTTTCAGTATTCCCTCATAGCTTATGTTTTCTAGACCAGTCATCATTTTTTTGCTCTTTTCTGGATTTTTTCCAATTTATCATCATGTTTTCTGAAATGTGATGCCCAGAACCAGACACAATACTCTACATGAGGCCTAATCAGTGTGAAGTAAAATGGAAGCATTACTTCTCATGTCTTGCTTACAACAAACACTCCTCCTTATACATCCCAGAATGATGTTTGCTTTTTTTGCAATAGTGTTACACTGTTGACTCATATTTACCTTGTGGTCCACTATAATCACTCGATCTCTTTCCACAGTAAGCCTTGCTAGGTAGTTATTTCTCATTTTGTGTGTATGCACCTGATATTTCCTTCCTAGGTGGAATACTTTGAATTTGTCCTTATTGAATTTCATCCTATTTCCCTCAGACCATTTTTCAAGTTTGTCCAGAACATTTTGAATTATAATCTTTCCTCTAAAGCAGTTGCCACCCCACCCAGCTTGGTTTCATCTGAAAACTTTATAAATTTTACCTTTTTTTCATTATCTAAATCAGTGTTTCCCAATTTTATTTGGCTATGGAACCCTTAAAAAAAACACCAGGGGAAACTGGTTGACCAAAAAAAAAAAAAAAGAATGTGGTGGACCCTTGAAAATGGTGGACCCAGGCAACCACCCAATGCACCCGCCCCTAAGTCTAGCTCTGAGGGGAGAGGGAGTGATCAGGTTCTCACGGAACCCTTACTTACGCTTCGTGGAACCCTGGGGTTCCGCAGAGCACTATTTGGGAAATACTGATATAAATCATTCATGAAGGTATTGAACAGAATCAGACACCCAGTAGAATCCCTCTCTTTATCCCCTTCCAACATGATTGAGATCAACTGATAATTACTCTCTGGGAATGGTTATCCAAGCAGTTATACACTCATCCAATAGTAGCTTCATCTAGGTTATATTTCCCTAGTTTGTTATTGAGAAGATCATGGGAGACCATATCAAATGCCTCACTAACATCTAGATATACCACCTAAACCTCTTCCTCCTTAACCTGTACATGTAGCCTGAACTTGTAGCAACTGATACAATATTATGGCAAACAGCTCCTTTTCACTCTATGCATAATAGAGATGGGCAAGAAACAGGATTTCTGAAACACAAGATTTTTTGATATTTCAAAATTTCGTTTTGTTCCAATTAAAAATGAGATGTTTCTTTTAAAATTCCATGCAAGCTGGACATTTTAAAAAAGAGTTAGGAAATAAAATGTGTTCACTAAGGCCTAGGCAGCTGCTGACTGAAATGTACATCCTTGATAGTCACTTTATTTCTGTGTATACTGCCCCAGACATGTGGATACTGGGCCTGAGTTAGTCTGAACAGTGGACCTTCCCCACAATCACAAGCGCTGAAGGCTCTCAGACGCTACAGCAGTTTGCTATATAGGCTGGGCAGGGACCTAGACAAATTTCCATTGGAACATTATTGAAACCGAAACCATTTTTGCTAAATGTTTGGGTTCAATGAATCAGCCTTTTCTGATTAAACTATGTCTGACCAGCACTAACATAGCTCTTTTCAGAAACTGCAGCTAATCTTTCTGATGAAGCAAGTACTGGGACTACTAATAGTATGTTGGAGCAGTCTGGATAGTAATACTGCATTATTCAGGTGGGGGGACATCTTCAGTTTGATCTTTTAACGTGAAATGCAGTCTCGCATGCTTTTGCCCACAAGCAATGTACTTTATTTTCCATTAAAGCCTTTAGAGGTTTATTTTACAAATTCCAGAGTAGGATTAAACTTGGACAACTAATTGGTAGTTCTCATATATCTTTTAATTATGGTTTGTCGTTTCTATTTGATTTATTTATTTTATTTTCTCATTGGCTGAAATGCATGTCCCACATGTGTAACATCAGGTACTCCCCCCTTACATTTTTGTTCACTTTTACTGTACATACCTTCCCCTGCTTTTTATGTCAATGCTTCTAACCTGTCATTTTCCCCTTTTAATCCATATAAAGACACTGTCTATCTCCACTTGCAAGGTAATTTTCTGAAGGGGTGTGGGGGAGTACATGTGTGTTGCTGTAGAATGCTTCTAATATATTTTAAAAGTTTCTCATTTATTTGTTCTCATTTATAGTAAGAGGAGTCCTTTCCCTGAGGAATGTCAGTTATTCTGAAATAACATACTCCGTGTCTACACTACAAGCAGTTATTTTGACATGTCAAAATAATGTGGAGCTGGAGGACTTCTTACTCTGTGTCCTGTATCCTTCATTTCATAAGGTGTAAGGGAAGTCAGAGGAAGAGTGTTCTTTCTCGGACTTCCTGCTGTGTAGACAGTGCCAAAAGCCGAAATAAGCAATTTTAACTTAAACTATGCAGTTGATGTGACTCAAGTTGCATAGCTTATTTTGGCTTTAGCCCTGGTGTGTGGACATGCCCTAAATGAACAAGAGAGGCAAAAGGTTCTTCGGGAAATGGAAGCAAAAGGAAGGTAACTTCTTGGTCAAGATCATATCATGGTGCCCTTAAAATCAATGGAAATTTTGCTATTGACTTCAGTGGGGTCAGGATTTCATCCTGCCTTCTGATTCTCAGACCAGTGCCTTATCCAGAAGTCCAAACTATTTCTCTATAAAACATACTCACACAAGAGTCAATCTCATCAAATGCAACTATCTGAAAGCTTTTGCAATTGCATCCCGTGTACCATATTATATGGAGAAGTGCTCAGAAAACAAATAATTGCTTTAAATGATTGAAAATTGGGAAAAAAATTCAAATTTATCAGTGTGAAACATATCGCTCAACCTATTCTGATTTGGTTTTGTTCCTTTTCAGAATGGAAAGTTCTTCATAATTGTTCTATTTACTATGAAATAGGAAAACCCTGTTCCTGTCTAGCTCTAATTACAAGTATTACAACATAAGTAACCTGTAGCTTAGAAGTTCTCTACTGTTTTCAGAGAGTACAATATATTCTCTCCTGTGGCCTTGTTTATATCTTTCAGACCTATTTTAATCTCATAAAGTATTGTCAGTGCCCATGTATTTTTCTGTCTCCTAAATTATTGAATTAGTTAAAATGTTATTCTACTTTTGTTTATTATTCCATATTTTTCTACTATTTCAATTTATCCCCTCCTATTTGAAGGGATATCTATTAAGAGGTATTTTTGAGTGTTTTTGCTTCCAGTTTCATTATATGCTCCATCAGAATGCATGACATGCTAATTATGCATGTTATCTTTAGAACCAGCATATTTTGAAACAATTATTTTGAAAGCATATTCTGTATGTATTTCTTGAACACTCATTCTGGATCTGTAATATACCTTCTGCAGAGAGATTCATGTCTGCATATATCATTTGCAGGAGCACTGTTGTACTGATGTACCTAATCCAGAATTTTGCTTGTTTCCTTATACTTATTATATAATCATCTACATGTGCAGGCTGACCTTGATTCTTTATGTTAAAGGCATGCCTCTTTGAATTATGCTTTAAAGTTCTCAAGCATATTTAATACAATCTGTTTTATCTCCCTCTCTTTTCCCAGCTACATTTATTATAGATTCCTAGGCTTGGAGAATCCTCTGTCACAGTTCAGTTAGAAGTCTTTAGATAACCTCAAATAATGTTGGAAGAGCCAACAATTGTGCAACAAATTATACTTTCAAAGAGCTCTAACTGAGATTGCAGTAATGGTGCATCTTGCACAAAGTAGGTTTAAATCTATTTCAGTACTGAACCATAAAATCTCTACTTTTGCATTCGTATATACAGCTCCCAGGGACATCATTATGGCAGCATTTGTGACTAAAGGAAGAATCTGGTAGTCCAACTTAATAGTTGCTTTCTGTATAATTAATAATATTCTCAGTTTGTCTCAAGACTGTTGGTTTGGATTGCTCAGTCTTTATCACAGTGGAACAGAAAGATAAATATAGAATCCCAAAGATCTAAACCTCTCATTATAAAAGGGACAATAAAAAAAACCCAAAAAACAAACAATATTTCTGTCATAGTTCTTTGGATGCTGCCATGAAATCCTGATGCTGCAACAAAGATGTCATGTTCAGATTTGGTGTATTACACCTGAGAAAAAGTTTTGATGAAAACTGCTCAACCACCTGTAGTTGTACTATTATGATGAACATATTATAATCTCAGTCTGGGTTATATTTTGTCAGTGCAATTTGCTTTCATTTACACTATGGGTTTATGTAGCCCTTAACAAATCCCAGCTGTATCTCTTTTTCCCTGTGTTGATGTTTCTTCTCTTATTCTAATTTCCTTCTGTTGTCCTGTTCTTTTTTTCTACTGGTTGCGCCTCCCTGGTCTGGCAACCTTGGGACCTGAGCTGCCACGGACCAGGGAATTTGCCAGACCAGGGGAGGTTAGTTCTCCCCTGCTGGCTGCCCTACTCCCGGACTCCTCTCCCTGGGGCTTTCTACCCTGCCAATGGCTCTGCTACAGCTGGCCCACCACGGCTCCCACCTTGCTGCCTCACCACTTCCCCAGGATCATCCAGAGTTCCAGGCAGAACCCTTGGCCGCTGCCGGTCTTGCTGCCGCAGGGTGTTCTCTGGGGTTCCCGGTGGGGGGCACCCAGCACCACCGCCCTGCTGCTGCTGGGGGTTCCCCAGTCTGGGCTACCTGGCCACCCCTCCCTGACTTGTGGCTGCCCCACTGCCACTGGGGATTCTGGCTGCCCGCCTCCGCCAGCCCCGGGATTCTCTGCAGGCAGCTCAGTTTCAGCTGAGGAATCCCCAACTGGGGCCAGGATTCCCTGGCCCTGTGGCCCCGCTAACACCAGGTGTTCCCCAGCTGGGGTGGGAGCTCCCCAGCCACCACCTGGCTCTGTTGATACTGGGGGTTCTGGGCCAGGGTGGGGGGCTCGTGGGCTCTTTTGTCCCTGCCCTCCCTTCCCACCATCCCCCCTCCCCTACAGAGCAAATAAAAAAGCCTTCTTTTCTGAAAAAAAAACCCAGAACTGTTTATTGGGGAGTTATACAACAGGGAAGGGACTGGGGAAAGAACCTGGAATGGAGGAGGAAGAAGAAGATGGGATCAGGGATGGGGATGGGACTGGGCACCCACCTCTGTTGGTTTGGGAGGCTTCAGCTGTCCAAGAGGTCCCACTGCCTTGTGTTCTGGGCTCCCAGTGGCCCCTGGGGGAGGCTAGGAGAGGAAGCCATGCAGGGGGAGGTGGCTGGTGATCCGCTCCATGCACAAGGCCATGCGTTCTATCACAGAGGCAGCCTGCTGTCTGCCCCTGCACGTATATAGCGAAAGTTATTGAACTCACCTGAAGTGTCCTCCCTGGGACCGCCCAAAGCCTGGGAGACATGCTGGGAATGGGGAAGACTGGCTCCAGGGTGAAGAGCAGTTCCTGGCTGATGGTCATGGTCACCTGGTTAGCCTCCTCCTTCTCTCTTCCTCCCCACCCACAACCCTGCCCTGATGGAAGCTGACTCTGGATGTGTCCTGGCTGAACTCTATGACAAAGGGTCGGGGAAGTGACTAAACCCCCCTTCCAGGGTAGCATCTAGCCTGTGTATGGGGCTGGGAAAATCTGGCCATGTGGCACAAGCCCTTCTTCTGCAGAATGGAGTTTTAAGCTCCACAGGAAAAGGGGAGCAGTAGAGATACCAGATGTGGCCAGAACAGTCAGAGGTGCTGCTCTAAGAGGCCTCTGGAGGCCAATTATTTCAAATTAGCAGCACTGGATCGTCTATATTAACACGAATTTGACATAACTGTTTTGAAATAAGCGTTATTCCCTGAGGAGAGCAGAACAGATTTCAAAATAACCAGCCCATTATTTCAAACTAGTGGGCTTGGTAGTGTAGACTCTCCACTTATTATTTCAAAATAAGAGGGGACGAGGTATTTTGAAATAATTCCCTCCTGTAGACCAGGGCTCAGAGTGGCTACACAGAGAGTTTACAGAAGTGCTGCTGCATCCATGCAATTGTGCTGCTGTAAGTTCTTTAGTATAGCTCTAGCCTTTCTCTCTATCCTGTCTTTACCCACTGCTGTTGCAGCGTCTTGGCATGATAATGGCTACATTAATAATGGTCCTGTACAAACATGGATCTTGAACCCATGCATGTCTTATTCCAATCAATGGTGCAATCAACTTCAGAGGCTTTAGTACAGGAAGAGCCTTGCATGTCACCTCCATATGTGGTAAATGGCAACAAAGAACAATAAAATGGAACTAATCAGAAAGTATCTTACAAGAATCCTAAATGTAAGTTGATCAGTGTGTCTCACCTCAACACTATGGGAGGACACTGATAATACTGTGCTCTCCCACAGCACTGTTCTCGAAGTGCTTTGTCAGGGATTTCAGGAGCATTATTCCCATGGGGACCCCAGGGTTGGAGAGGGGGAGTAACTAGTGCAGATAGGCCAATAGCAAAATGGAGATTAGAACCCCCATCTCCCAAGTCAGAGCCCAGCATTTTGTCCATTAATTTAAAGTGCCTCTCAGGCATAAGAAAATTAGAGAGATTAACATGTACTGTATTTTCTGAAAAATGAAGTGAGTTTTTAAATTGAATTTGGGTTGTAACCAGCAGCACATCATGTCCCAGCCATCAGCTGGGAAAATACAGGATCATCCCATTTGAAGTAACAAATTGTACATACCTGTAATATATATATATAAATAATACTTGTAATTGTGTATTTGTATCTGGGCCCTATGCATGTTTCTGACAAATCTTTCCTAAATTATAGCACATAAATAACTTAAAGGCACTAACTATATGCACTTTGAGTTGGGGAGGGAAATGTAGTGACTTTCCTTTATGATGAAACTATTTTCTCAGTGAGTCAGTTTAATTTTAAATATTTACTATATCATGTAATATCTAAGGGCAAGTCTACACAGCAGGGCTAAAGTTGAATTAAGCTATGCAACTTAAGCCACATCAATTGTGTAACTTAAGTTGAAGTAGCTTAATTCAGCTTATGGCACTGTCTACAGAGCAGGAAGTTGAAGGAAGAACACTCTTCCTTCTACTTCCCTTATTCCTCGTGAAATAAGTGTTACCATGAGTCAGAGTCAGAAGTCCTCCAGCTCAACATTATTTTGAAATAAAGGCTTATAGTGTAGACGTGCACTATGTTATATATTTTGGAATAATATCAGTTATTCTGAAGTAACTCTGCTATGTAGACATACCCTAAGAGAGTATACACTTAGCAACATTACTGTGGGCAAAGCATATGTGCTGTTTTATTAACATGTTTAACAAGTATTCTGGCTATCAGTTGTAGGAAATAAGTGCATTTGCTTTTTGCTTTTTTCATTTTTCATTTTTCCTTTCATTCAAGGTTCTTACTGAATCTGCAGTACCAATAAGATAAGAATACATACTTCACAAAACAGATGAATGTGTCCATATTTGCCCAGTGTAATGTCCTCTAGGCATGAAAAGGTAGAAAATGCAAAATGAAAAGAATTGTCTCATTCTATCTAAAAGAATACTTTAAAGCAGGCACAGGTGATTGCAACAAATTAATATTAAAGCATAAAAATGAAATATTGAACACATAACATCTCTTTAACAATACAGAAGATTGAACTCACAACATTTTTTCCAGGTATTTGTTGAGAGGTTTATATTTTCTCTTGCTATGTGTAAAAATATTTAGGCTGGAATGCAGCAGCAACCTGCAATTATTTCAAAAGGATGTCAAGTATTATAAAATATCATTTTACTTAGTTTGATACAAATCATCGCAAGAATATCAAACAAAATTAAAGGTCTTTTTGAGAAAACTAAGAAAATGTGAGGGGAACTGTAAGCTTATACCCTATCTAAAAGTCAGAAGGGCAGCCCAAAATTCACCTCTGAACTAAAATTTCAGGAAAGAACACAAAAGCAAAGTTTTGGGGATATTCAGATGCAATATAGTTTGGTTCTTCCTTATCTCAGAACAGGAAATCAAATTAATTTTCTTTTTCCAATGCTCAGACCTTGTAAATCCCCTCTTCAGATCCCTGCTCTGACTTCCTTTTACCTATCAAATCATGCTCAAGTTACTTGTCTTTGCCATTTTCTTAATTCTTATCATATACCACTTTGACCTCCCTTCACTCTTTCACTGAAGTCAGCCTCATCACTCCTTTTGTATTTTTCTTTGTCACAGTTTTATATTTATGACCTTCCCCATGCCACCCTCTATATAACTGGAACAACCTCCATATCTTGGTGCATTGCCAGAGGCACCATTTCAGATTTTTGTAGGGGAGGCAACTGTGATTCCAGGGTACTTGAAAACTCTAGTTTTTTTGGCGGATAATTCAGGTATTAGCTGACATGGGTATTGTATCTAATTCCTATATAAAAAGAATATAAAATAAAAAAATATATATTTGATCCACTTAGTTCTAATACAAACATGTTCTGACACCTTATTGGAAAGTTTCAGAGGGGTAGCCATCTTAGTCTGTAACTGAAAAAAAACCCTTAAAAATAACAAATAATCCTGCAGAACCTTAAAGACTAGCACTTCACTTTTTCATATGAATGCAGTTAAAGGGGCCAGGTTTCAAAATGAATAGCAGAGAAAGAGAGGGGATAGTGAGGGAAAGAGAAGGAAAAAAATAGCAACAATTTTAAATCCATTAATCAGTGTCCAGGCACATAAAAAGCCAAGCACCAGGTACTTAAGAGTACTTAGAACCCACTCTATCAGCTTCATTTAGCATGGACAATCTAATTGACAATTTTCCCCCCATTTTTTCCTTCTCTTTCCCTCTCCATCCCCTCTCTTTCTCTACTATTTATTTTGCAACCTGGACCCTTAACTCCATTTATCTTATGGGAAATCATTTAAGGGAGACTATTCAAGTTTAAAATATTAATGTATGTTCTTATTTTATTACTAACTCTGCAGTGAGAGAGACACCGTCAGTTAAGAGTTCAGCTCTAGGATGGGAAATGATCTTCTGGGTTACAGTGTGGAGAAGATACATCTGGGTTATATTTAAGAACATCAGGTATCTAAAAGGGTGTCACAAGGAGGAAGGAGAAAACTTGTTCTTCCTGGCCTCTGAAGATAGAACAAGAAGCAATGGGCTTAAACTGAAGCAAGGGAAGTTTAGGTTGGACATTAGGAAAAAATTCCTAACTGTCAGGGTGGTTAAACACTGGAATAAATTGCCTCGGGTGGTTGTGGAATCTCCATCTCTGGAGATATTTAAGCATAGGTTAGATAAATGTCTATCAGGGATGGTCTAGACGGTACTGGATCCTGCCATGACGGCAGGAGACTGGACTCAAGGACCTCTCGAGATCCCTTCCAGTCCTAGTATTCTATGATTCTATGATCAGACGAACCATAATAGATAAGATCAGTGTTCAACCTACCCCATTATCCTGTCTTCCAATAGTGACCAGTACTTTATTTTGTTTGTTTTAAATCTTCTGCCTATTCATCTCATTTCATGACCCCTAGTTCTTGTGCGATAGGAAGGGGTAAATAACATTTCCTTATTCAACTTTTCCACACCATTAATGATTTTATAGACTTCTGTCATACCCCCCTTAATCATCTCTTTTTCAAACTGAAAAGTTACAGTCTTTTTAATCTCTCTTCATACAGATACTGTTCTATATCCTTTTGCATTTTTGTTGCCCTTCTCTGTAGCTTTTCCAAATCCAGTATATCTTTTTTGAGACAGGGCAACCACATAATGTTCTGGACATAATGTTCAGGATGTGGGCTTATCATGGACTTATAGAAAGTCATTTGCTGTCTGATTATCTAAATCTTTCCTAATGCTTTCCAGAATTTTAACTTTCTGTTAACATCATTGAGCAGATGTTTTCAGAGAACTATTCACAGTAACTGCAAGATTTCTTTTTTAAGTGGTAAAAGCTCATTTAGATCCATCATTTTGTATCTGTATTTTGCTATGTGCATTACTTGGCATTTATCAACATTGATTTTTATCTGCCATGTTTTTGCCCAGTCACTCAGTTTTGCAAAACCCCGTTGTAATTCTTTGCAGTCAGCTTTGGACTAAACTATCTTGAGTGATTTTTTATCATCTGCAAATTTTTCCACCTCACTGTTTATCCCCTTTTCCAGATCCCTTGTCAATATGTTGAACAGCACTGGTGAACGTACAGTCCCCAAGTGGAAAGTACTATGTACTCCTCTCCATTCTGAACACTGACCATTTTTTTTCAGATTCCTGTCTTTTAACTATCAGAGGGGTAGCCGTGTTAGTCTGGATCTGCAAAAGCAACAAGGAGTCCTGTGGCACCTTATAGACTAATCGATGTATTGAAGCATAAGCTTTTGTGGGCAAAGACCCACTTGCATGCATCTGACGAAGTGGGTCTTTGCCCATGAAAGCTTATGTTCCAATACATCTGTTAGTCTATAAGGTGCTACAGAACTCCTTGTTGCTTTTGTCTTTTAACTGGTATGTCTCTGCAATGCTTTCAGCATCCAAAGGACTTGAATTTAACTTAATGACAGGCTTCTTATTACCTTAATTAATCATCCAGTCTCTTTTTGGAAACAGACTCCCTGCCCCAACGGCAAAAGCTGGGAATAGCACAGAACTCATCATACATCATACACTTACACAAATATCCAATACAAAGGAAGGGCTGGAGTCCATCTCTACCCCTTTCCCCAGTGGACCTCCTGTCAAATTCCTTATACCAAGAGCTCTTTTTTGGGGAGCAAGGAGTCAAGAGGCAAAGTGAGAATCATTGGCAGGGGTAGAAAAATTATAGTGTTCTTGCCCATATGATACTTGATGTTGGGTAGTTAAAAAGAGGACTGCAGTCTGATTTTAGTCTGCAAGTTGAAAATTCACACACATACACGCACACCTTTCCAAGTGAGAGTTGCAATCAAGGAAAAAAGTCAGAAATTACCTTATTCTATAAGGGTATGTCTACACTACAAAGTTAATTTGAAATAACAGCCATTCTTTCAAAATAACTTTCCTAGCGTCTACACAGCCAAACAGCTATTTCGAAATTAAATCGAATTAGCAGAGCGCTTATTTCAAATTTGGTAAACCTCATTCTACGAGGAATAACGCCAAATTCAAAATAGCTAAATCGAAATAAGCACTGTGTAGATGCTTATTTCGAAATAGGGGGCCTCCAGCCCTTCCCAGGGTGCCCTGGTGGCCACTCTGGGCCAAATCTGGAAAACTCTTCTGCTCCCTCCCCAGCCCTAGAGCCATTAAAGGGATAGACTCTGGCCACAGTGCCTGTGCCAGCTGCAAGCCTGCCAGCATAGAGCCAGCAGTTGCTGTCCCTGGCCCAGCATGAGCCAGCAACCCACTGGCACCCAGACCTCCACTGCTCCCCAAGAGCAGGCTGGTAGCTCCCAGGAGCCCGCCAGGGGCCACAAAAGGCGGGCACCTTCCTGGTCCAGTGCGGAGATCATGGACCTGATTGAGGTTTGGGGGGAGGCCTCCAATGTCCATGATCTCAGGACAATGTGGTCCCACCAGTCGCTGCTGGTGTCCAGATGCCAGATGCGGTGGGGCACGCTGGCGTCCGGCCGCTGCTCCTCCATGGCCCCCAGGAGGGTCCGGAATAGGGCCTGGGGATCGGGCTGCATCAGATGCTGCCAGGCAGTCTCCAGCAATTGCTGCCAGGCTTGCAGCAAGACATCCAAAATGAGCACCAGAGTGCCCGGGGCAGCTCTGGCTCCATGGTGCCGAGTGCTGTGGTGTCCTGAGTGAGGCAACCAAGCAGGCAGAGAGAAAAATGCTTTGCTGTCTCTCAGCGAGGTAGGCAAGCAAGCAGGGAAAACTGAGAACTGGCTGTCCAGGGGGGTCCCTTTAAGCACAAGCCTCAGATAGCCTCAGGCAGCGTCCACACAAAGTAACTACTGACCTGATGCCCTGCTGGAACTGGTTTCAGCTGGCCTTAAATGTGATTCAGTGTCCAATCTGTGTGAATGCACTATTTCAAAATAGCAAAACGCTATTTCAAAATGCATTTTGTGTGTAGACATGTTATTTTGAAATAACTTATTTCAAATTAACTATTTTGAAATAAGATATTTCAAAATAACACTGTAGTGTAGACATACCCTCAGTAATAAATAGTTGTTTATTATCAACAACCATTTAAAAACAGACTATAAAAGTGTTCTACTAAACACCTGCTTTAAAATCAAACAAAAGGTTTCCTCCAAATTGGTGGCCACTCTGAGCTCAGAAAGACTGTTTAAGCATCAATTAAATTCCTAAGGGGATGTGTTCGCATGCACAAATGGCAGCTAGTGTCTAACTCCCACTGAATTTCAATGGAACTTTCCATTTGTACCTTTGCAAATCTCTCCTCTGCAGAAGTTTATAGCTTAAAACTTAACACATGCTTTCCTACCGTTGCATTAGTGAATATCATTATAATTAGAAACTTACAATGAAATTTTAATGAGAAACATGAGATAATACATCATCATCTAATATAACGACACCTATTAGGATGTTAGAGCTCAACTCATCAGTAGTGTACTTATGAATACTTATCTTCATTTTTATGGAATTTTTGTAATTTAACGGATGGGTGTAATCACTGAAAAGAATGAAGGAAATACCTGATTACATACTGACCCCCAGGGAAAGGTGCAGCATAATTCATGTGTCAAACAGGACAGGACCATTGTAGAGCAGGAACAAAAGTCTTTTTTCATTAATGAAACTGGATGCAGGTGCAAATTGAAACAGCAAAACAATTTCATTATTTAATAACAATAATAGCCCTATGTAGAGGGCAGTTCTTCATTGGCAAATGGATACACAATATAAGCTAACTGATGCAGAGGTGCTGGAACAATTTGTATAATGGGGGTGCCAAGAGCCATTGAACCAGTCTGTAAACACTGTGGAATTGATGGAAACCATTTCAAACCAGAGGCTGTTGAAGCATCCCCATAACACTAGTTCCAGACCCTAAAAACAGGTATTCCATTGCTCTAATTTACCATTCTATAATCTCACTACATGTAGAGATGTTGGAAAGATTTTGTGTGGATTTAGAAATACAGTGTATATACGTGAGTCTAAGGATTTTCTTTCTAAATTGCAGATCAGAGACAGAATGACAAATAATTACATAAGAACAAAGGAAACTTATAGATTGAAGTAGTTTCATAAAAGGATCGTAAATCCTAACATGATACCCTTTCATATGTTTTTTATTTTCATACAAATTCTGGGATGGATCTTTTAGTAAAGCTCGAACACAGTAAAAAATGTTCCATTTGTTTATTTATGTTTTTGCTCTAATTCATGCAATACAGCAGCGTTATTTCGGAATAACTGAAGTTATTCTGAAATAACAAAGAGCATTTCTACACTACAAGCCTTTATTTTGAAATAATATCAATCTGGAGGACTTCTTACTCTGACTCATGGTAACCCTCTTTTCATGAGGAGTATGGGAAGTCAAAGGAAGAGTGTTCCTTCAACTTCCTGCAGTGTAGAGAGCTCCTAAAGCCGAGTTAAGCTATTTCATCTTAAGCTACGCAATTGACGTAGCTGAAGTTGTGTAGCTTAATTCGACTTTAGCCCTGCTACGTAGATGTACCCCAAGTTTCCAGGTAGTTGATGTGAGTTGCTACAACATTTGATCATTTTCCCAGTTGGGAAAAAAGAGCTTCCAGGGATCTGTGCATGTTTTGGGAACAGGGGGAGATGTTGGGGCCATGCCATTGAATCATAAGAATAATTTAGCAGCCAGCAGCATAGAAACAGTCTCTTTCCCACTTTTTCCTCCTATCCCCTGACACACTTTTTCTACTCTGCCTTCCCCTTCCATCTACCAGTACTGTTCCTTTCATCCTCTGTTTCCTTGTCTCTCTCTTCTTTTTTTGAAACTTTCCCCCTTATTATCTCTCCCTCATTTCTTCCTTGTCCTTCACCCTTGGTTAATCCTTTACTTTTTTCAACGGTTTTTTGCAACTGGTAAGGAACTGTCACTAGTGCTAAAGTCTTTGTTGTGGAGAGAGCAATTTAGAAGAGTTTTCAGTAATGAAAACTCCTCTTGAGGCTTTGGGTTATCAGCTCTTCCTAACTTTATAGTTTGACTTTAAGGATCAATCAATATATATGACAAAACTGTCTGGATTAAAAAAGAGAGAGTAAGTGAGCAGGCAACATGACCTGATTAGTTAATCTTACTGCTGCTGCTGCTGCTGCTATCACAATTATCACCAGTCAATAGAGCAAGAGTGATTTAGCTATGGCAACAAGACAGATAATAACTTAGGCTTTGTCTACACTACACAGTTGTGTTGACACAACAGAGATCCTACCACTTGTTTAACTACCCTGCTATGCCAAAAAACAAAGCCACTGTGATGAGCTGAATAGAGCTGGACCCCAGGGAGATTACTGATGGACTGAGGAAGCTGAAACAACAAAGAGTCCTTTGACGCCTTAAAGACTGAGATTTATTTGAGCATAAGCTTTCAGGTGTAAAAACACAGACGCACCACTAGGGCTACGGCTACACTACGTGCTTTGCCAGAAGAGGCAATGCAAATGAAGTGCAGATTAACATTTTCTCATGCTTCATTTGCATAATCTCTTCCAGTCCGTTTTTGCACAAGAGGTTTTTGCGCAAAAACAAGCAGTGTGGATGTTTCCTTTTTGCGCAAAAACCCCTTTTTGCACAAGATCCTTATGCCTCCCAGGGAGGGGTACTTTTTTATAGGGGTATGTCTACACTCCAAAGTGAATTCGAAATAACAGCTGTTATTTGGAATTAACTTTAATAGCGTCTATACATGCAAACCGCTATTTCGAAATTAATTTGAAATAGTGGAGCACTTAATTCGAATTTGGTAAACCTCATTCTACGAGGAGTAATGCCAAATTTGAAATAGCTATTTCGAATTAAGTGCTCTGTAGACACTTAATTTGAAATAGGGGGCCTCCAGCCCTTCCCAGGGAGCCCTGGTGGCACTCTGGGCACAACCAGGAAAACTTACTCTCCTCTCCCTGACCCTGGAGCCATTAAAGGGGTAGACCCTGGCCACAGTGCCTGTGCCAGCTCCAAGCCTGCCAGCCCAGAGCCAGCAGTGGCCACCGGGGCCCCTGACCCAGTGGCCCCAAAACATGAGCCAGAAAGCCACTGGCAGCCAGCCCTCCACCACTCCCCAGGAGCAGTCTGCCAGCTCCCAGGAGCCTGATGGGGCTGGAGAAGGCGGGAGCCTTCCTGGTCCAGGGTGGAGATCATGGACCTTATTCATGTTTGGGGGGGATGCCCCCAACGTCCATGATCTCCGCACTAGATGGAGGAACGCGGCCGTCTATGGCAGGATAGCTGCCAGCCTGGCCACCAAAGGCCACATGCGAACCCAGTTCATCCCTCCCCCCCCCAGTTTTGTTCAATAAACCCAGTTTCTATTTTTGAACATACGTGTCTTTTATTTGACATCAGGAAGGGGGGCTAGGGAGGGGTAAGTGGAAGGACGTGACGGAGGAATGAGGCACAAGCCACCGGTGGGGAGGACTGGGGAGGCTCTGAGGGCTCCTCGGGGTGGACGCTCTCCCTGAAGGCCTCCTGGATCCTGACAGCCCCCCGATAGACCCCCCCAGATGGCAGCCTGGAGCAAGTGCAGCCGGGCTGATGGCAATGACCCCATGAGACGCACCGGCATGCCCGGGGGCAGCTCTGGCTCCATGTGGCTGAGTGCTGTGGTGTCCCGAGTTTGGGCACTCAGGGCACTCCAAGACAGGACTGCTTTGCTGTCCCTCATCGAGGTAGACAAGCAAGCAGGGAACCCTGAGAACTGTCTGTCCGGGGTGGGGGTAGGGTCCCTTTAAGCATGGAGCTCAGTTAGCCTCAGGCAGCAGCCCCACACACTAAATCCTAACTTGATGCCCTGCCGGCATTGGTTTCGGCCAGCCTTAACTTCTGTTCAGGGTCCACTCAGTGTGGACGTGCTATTTCAAAATAGCAAAACGCTATTTCGAAATAGTTTTTGTGTATAGATACGTTATTTCGAATTAGCTTAATTCGAATTAACTATTTCAAATTAAGTTAATTCGAAATAGTGCTGTAGTGTAGACACACCATAGCAGATTATAGACTACATACACTGCACACATTCTGTCACGGATTGTATTTCAGCCTGAGCTACAGCAATGACTGTAGTGTCTAGTCTAGTGAAAGGTGTTGATGTGATACAGGCCATAAACATATGTAGCATGTATAGGTATCCCATTGGCGCTCTCATTAGAGAAATCAGAGAATGAATAGGCTTTGGTCAAAGAAACTAGGGCATAGTTTTTCCCTTGCAAATATTGTCATGTGGTCTTTAACATCCACACAAAGCAATCAAACTATTAGTTTCTGAAGGTCCTGTCTGAAAGCCCCCACAGTTAATTGCATGGAGCCTGTGAACAATATGTAAAAAGTGTTCTTTTCAATACAATATACAGTAATAGGAATTATAGTGTTTTTAAAACATAATTTTAAACATGAAAAATAAGGTGCTCTGGCAGTTTGTTGAAGTTTATAATAATGCAGTTTGATCAAAGATTATTTTCTCAAGAGTACTTTAGGTCTCATGTGGGGATAGTAAATATGTATTCAGGCACTTTTTTATAAAATGAACTTTATATACCAGCTTGAGTATAATGGCTCTTGAGAATAAACATTCTTGTTTGCCATGCAATTAGCTACAGAAATGTTCTAACATTCTCCACTACAAAGTGTAGAAAAAATTATTATTCATTTTGGAAACTTATGTAATTGTTATGTTAGAGGAAAAGCTAATTTAGTGATTCATAGTGAATTATTCAGTAAATTTTGCCTTCCCCTGCCCCCCTTTTTTTGCCTCGGTACACTTTTTGCTATATTCAATATATTTGAGAACTTATTACTTATTATTGGATATGTACATAAAAACCTTTTGTTTTCAGATTTCAGGGTATGAACATTCTCATTTTCAAAATTCTAACTTCATGTCCCATTAACACTATCTGATATTGGCTGAAAATAAATTGATATTTCTATCATTCCTGACGGCATTCTTGTTTGCTGTTGTAATTCTGAATGGTCTTCTCCTGCCCAGCCAGATGGATTATATTCCTTTCCATTTCTGCCAAACTGCCATTGATGGCCTCAGCTCTCCCCAGGACTAGGAGCAAAACCAGCAGGCATCAGAGAACTTTGCTGCCTTGGAGCTCCCATGGAAGGACTAAGACCTAATATTAAAAACAACAAATAGTCCAGTGGCACATTAGAAACTAACATATAAACACACACACACACACACACACACACACATATATAATTATGAGCTTTCATGGGCAAAATCCAATGATCTCCATACTGGTACCATTATTTGCTGACTTGAAAGACTGGAAGGACACTGAAAGGATGCCCAGCTGAAGATTAATTGTAATCAGAGTGAAAAGGACTATTCCTCAGATTCTGAGCTCCTCAGAATAGGGATAGTTCATCTTGGTTGGAAAGTAGTCAGTGCTACTCTTAATGAAAAATAAGAAAATTCATGTGTGCAAAACTACGGCAATAAAAAGGGAGGAGGACCCACTCACCAATATCTATGATCCTCATAATTCTAGATGAGGAAATTTATAAAAATAAATGGATGAAAGAAATCTCTAAATGTAGCATGTATTTAAACTGAAGTCATTCTGGACCAGAAACTTAGACCACATGCCAAGGGACTCATCTTCAGATAACTCCTATTGATTCTGATGTAAATTTTCATTCTTCACAAGCATTACATAGCACTTAACAATATAATTATCAGATAACAGCTGCCGACTCACATTCTGGGCCTGTATCATCCCTCGTGTATCTCTATTATATGAGTCTCAGCCTCCATGTTTACCTTGAGAAATATCATTTGTTCTCAGTGTTCACACCAGCTTGTCAATATACGAAATGCATTCTGAATAAATAGTGGAAGAAAAACTGGTTGCACCTGAAAATAGAGTAAGTGCTACTGGAAAATTGAAATACAAAATAACATACTTACGGTATTTTTAAGGTTTTTCATTGTTTTAAAGTAAAAAGTATTATTGCCTTAAAGATCATATTTATTTACCAAAGCTTTCTACTTTAGTCTATTTAGGAATCCAGAGCAATCTTGTGGTATTTACATGGTTTTTAACACTTTTCTCCTGCAAGAACTAACGCGATATCACACATATTTAGTTTGAAAAAGAAAAATCAAAGAGCATATAATGCCCTAAGTTGTTTGCAACCACAATCTTATCAGTTCCAACACAGCAAATGGGAATATTGAGTCTGAAATTAAAGTATTAACAGGTAAATAAAATAAAATAAAATAAGTTTGACAAATATTTTACTTTAAAATGTCATTTGTATGTGTACACAAATAAGACCTAGTTCTGTAACCATTACCCATGTTTCAGTGAGTCCACTCACAAGTAGCACGACTGAGACCATATTTTATTAATGACTTGAGATCCTAAAATAGTTTTCAGTGCAAGGGTTAGACTTCCAAATCCAGCTAGAGGATTTCACTGTTCAACTCCCATTTCTTTCAATACCAGGCAAAGTAATGCATTGAATTGAATGTGTGCTTTCTGTAGTCTAAGTATATTCATCCTTCTCATCTGATTTCCAACCTTGGTCAGGAACTGTGTAAGCCAAACAATAGTACATATCAGCTTTGATACAAGAGAGGCTTGGGCTACACCTAAAACTTAGGTTGACCTAACCAGCTTTCTGGGAGTGTGAAAAAAAATTGCACCCTGAGTACCATAGTTAGGTCATCTTCAGCTGTAGACAGACAGATTGATGGAAGAAATATTCTGTCACCTAACCTATTACTTCTTGGAGAGGTGGATAACCTATATCAGGGGTGGGCAATAATTTTAGAAGGGGGGACACTTCACAAATTTTTGAAGTGGCCCCAGACCACCCGGGACAATTCCATGATCCCCTGCCCACAGACCCTGAATGGCTTAGGGGCGGGGGGAAGTACATGAAGTCTTTGCCCCCCACCCCTGGTACCTAGAGAGAACTGCCAGTTGTTCTGCAAAGCTGGTGGTTCCTTCTAGGTGCCACACACCTCTGGTGGCTGGAGGAAACATTATGCGCTTGCCCTGCCCCTGGGCCAATCAGGGCCTGGGGTAGGGGAGCACGTGAAGTCTCTTGCCCCCTGCCATGCAAGGGACATGTGGTGCCTAGAGTGAACTGTCAGCTGTTCAAAACAGCTGGTGGTTCACTCTATGTGCCACACTTTCCTAGTAGGGGGAGACCCATCTCTAGGTCTCTATTGGACTGCAGGCAGGTGAGTGACAGGGCTGCCGCAGGCCAGATCAACCTGCTTGGTGGGCCGGATCTGGCCCGCAGAGGCTCTCTTGCCCAGCCTAACCTACATGGATGGAAAAGCATGTTTTGTCCATGTAAGAAGCACCATAGCTGTGCCACTATAGCGATTGTGTGGACATACTCAGATGGTGAGTTCTTTGGGGCATGGGACATCATTTGTTATGCACAAATACAATGCCTATAACAATGCAATCCTGACATGGCCAAGACCTCTAAACATTAATTATCACTACTATTAAGAAAGAAAGAAAGATTATAGCAACACCAATATTACTATACCTGTAGCTCCAATAACCTTATGTACATGTTGAAAAACTTGGAAGCTAGGCAGAGGACTAAAAACCTGTCCCATAAAAAACTCCCAGAGAAATCAACCTGTCATGGGGTGAGCACTCACCCCCATGGCACCTCCAATTGGTCACTCAGGTCTTCTGCCTCAGAGTGCCCTCTGCTGATCGGTGTCGCAGCATCTGGTGCAGATCTTCTGCTGGGTCAGCTCTGTGTCCCTTCCTGGCCACAGTGCCCCTTCCTCCTCAGACTGTCCTAGGTCAGTGCCCCTGAACTCTGGGGTACCCCACTCTCAGGGAACCCTCAATGCTCCTATACCCACCTTGCCTCAGTGACTCACTGCCAGTCATTATCTTGTCCCTTACATCAGGGGAAAACTTCAGTCTGAAATGGGTACTCATCATTGGCAAGGGGTATGGATCTGCTGCCTTTTCCTATCCTGGCTGTTTCCCTATAGCCCTAGTAACCTCAGGTCTTGCCTCAGGCCCTGCAGCCTGAGAGTGAGGCCAGGCCAGAGCTCTCTAGTGCTGCCTGCCTTTCCCCAGAACTGCTCTGTACACAGGAAGTCTCTAGCTTTCCTGGCAGCCAGGTCTCTCTTGCTCCCCAGCTAGAGCAAGAGTGTCCATTCTCCTTCCCTCTGGAAGCCCTTATTTATACAACCCCACCGGGCCCTAATTGGCTATATCTGCATCATATGCAGGCTCCACTCTCCCAACCTTCTCCCAGGCTGGGTATTAACCCTTAAAGGGCCAGTGAGGAGCAGACACCCCATCACACAATCATTATAGTGTGTGATAGCTTTGAGGAGTCAATGATTCATAGGACTGCTAGTGGTGAAAACCAAAAGGAAGCCACTGGCATAAAGACAGAAGTGCTCTACACCAAGACAAAAATCAAACTTGTTTTTTGGAATGTACAGACAGGCTAAATCTACACTAACAATATACTGTGCAGTAAATCAGCCCCCAATGCTGTAACTCACGAGATGTCCACACTGGCAAGGCACTAACTCTGAAGTTACTGCACACTAGGTAAAACACCTCCATGGGAAGCATTGAGCTTGCTGCACTCTGGATACAGTACTGGGGGGCCAGTGTGAACACTTGAATTATTTGTTGCATTCTGACTGGCCTCCAAAAATGTCCCATAATCTCTCAAGTCCCTTGGAACTGTCTGCCCTGCAGGCATGCACATAGCCCTTTCAAAGCTGCATTTTGGACAGTCTGCATGTCATGCTGATTTACTACCAGTCAAATGTTATGCTCATGCTGTTGAACACAGAGGCAGGTATATATGAATGAGTGAGAGAGAGATTGCCATGCAAAGAGCTAGAGAGGGAGGCAGAGTGGGCTGAAAATCAGGATTTCTCCCTTCCCCCTGCCTCAGGAGGGATGGTTTCCTGATGCTGTCTGAACTTACAAGCATGCTGATATCCCCCACATCACACACACACACACAAACACACACACACATGCACTTCCTGTCACACTTTCTCCCCTTTCCCAGACTTTTGCTGAATAGCAGCTATCAATGTAGTAGAATCACCATGGAGCAAAGGGATTGGGGAACATCATATGATGCTGCTTGCCTCATGTGGCAAGCATTGTAAACCCTTCCCAAAGCACACTGCAGCTGGTTGCACAGTGGGATAGCCACCACAATGCACTGCTTCCTGAGGTATTGCAAGAGATGCTAATGTGGACATGCTCCACTGTCACAAGGAGCACAGTGTGCATACACAACAGCAGTTTTCCTGCAGTGCCCTGTGAGTAGCGTTATAACTACCAGTGCTTTACATCTGCAAGTGTAGACATAGCCACAATGTACAAAACAGGGAAGCTAGCTCAGGTCACAGCAGAAATGAGACACTACAGTTTACACATCATGGGTGTCACCAAGAGCTGGGATCGGGATGATTAACAACAGCTTTGGGAGAAACTTCACTGTATTCTGGATGGGATGATGAACAGCACTATGAGAATGTTGCACGCTTCTTGAAGAAGGGAGTGGGACATACCCTGCTTCAGTGGAAGTCCTTCAGCAGCAGACTTATGAGAACCAGGCTGAAAGGGAAGCATGTTAATATCATCTTGATTACATCTTATGCTCCAAAAAATGGCAGTGACATAAAGGTAAAGGATAAATTCTATCTTAAATTATAGGAGCAGTTAGAGAGAGTACCAAGTCACAACCTAATGATGGTCATGAAAGACCCGAATGCCAATGTCAGTGAGGACAACACAATGACAGAACAATGGGAATGGGTGTGGCACCACGCATGAAAATGGGGAGAGGCTTGTTGAGTTCTGCAATATGAATGATTTAGTCATCAGCGGAACCCTATTTCAACATCCTGACATTCTCAAGCTGACATGCTGTTTTCCAGATTGCAGAGAAAGGAACCAGATTGACCATATGACAATCAATAGCAAATGGGGGCCTGACTTTTGCAGTTGGAGCCGTGGGACTTTTGTCTAACTTCCTCTAGGGAGTTAAAGTGCTGGAGTGAGAATCCTGGTGGAGTTTACCTTTGGTGAAATGTGCCTTACCTCTCTCCATTTCTCCCTCCCCCTTTAATGAAATGTTTGTGCTCTTTGTAATGACAAAGGAACCCCATAAAAACTGTGTGGTTGTAAATATTAGAACAAATCTCTTATGTTTATCCTAAACCTACTAATAATCCAAAGAGAGAGATAAAAAGGAAGTTCCCTTTTTTCCTATTAAAAAAATCTGTCGATAAAACTGTTTTTTTTTAATGTGTTAGCAAAAGTCAACAAATACTCTAGCTAAACAAAACAAAGCACTGTATGAAGATGATTTGCAATTGAATTCAGCTGATGCATTATTATTTTTATTATTTGTCTTTGGTAGAGGACATTAGCTAGAAGAGAACACTACAGTTGTACTTCCATTTAAATAGGAACACTCCAGTACTTTTGAACTTATTTTCTCTTCCTATTTCTTACAGTATTAGAAATAATGACCACTATATGTAAGACTATTTACATTTGGATGCCATGTTTTCTTCAATGCCTTTTAACTGTTATGTTACTTTACCAGATATGGACTAGCTACAGAGCTTCCTTCTCTGGGAGATAAGTGCCAGATATGCGTATCATAAAATGCCCATTATTTAATGCCCCCCCCCCCCCCGGTTGAGGTTAGCTTAAAAAATGAATTTTATACACAATGCCACCTACTGACTGAACAGTATAATACAGAAAGTGATCTTCCTGCTGTAGGATTTCCTTGATTATCTGTGTAGCTTTCTCAGCTTCTCCATTTGTTTGTGGATAATATGGGCTGCTGGCAATGTGGTGAAAATCATATTTTGCTTGGAATGACTTAAACTGTGTTACAGTGAATTGTAGTCCATTATTAGCACTAGTTTGTTTTGGAAAACCAAAGTGAGAAAACGTGTAAGTATTTCGGTTTCTGAATAACACTGTTATATATTAGTCTTTCAAGTATATTATTTTTATATATCTGAAAAAATAGTCCACAATGATCAAGTTATACTTTGATCTAAATTTTCAGCTAGTCTTTTCCTGAGTCTATCAGGGAGGGATATTATTAAAGGTTCTATGTGTTGTGTTGGTCTGTTAGTTCTGCAATGTTCTCATAGAGATATTTTATTCTTTATGTCCTTGCTGATGTCTTGCCACCACACTGAATGGTTGACCCATTTATGACATTTAGTTAATCCTTGGTGTCCTTCATGGATGAGATTTAGTATGTCTCCTCTCATTTCTTTTGGAATTAAAATGCAATTGCCTTTAATCATGAGTCCATTTCGCTCACTTGATTGTCCATTCACTGCACAATAGTCTCTTGTCACCTCCTTAGTATACTTTAGATTCTTGGGCCAGCTAGACCAAATGTAATTAAGAATTTGATGAAGCGGGGTGTCTTTTCTGACATTGGTATGTATGCATCCACAGCATCCACACATGCATTTACATTGTCTTCAAGCTCATGAGTAGTTGAGTGTGATGCTAGGTTGTGAAATAGAGTTTCTGCTACTACCAGATTTTTCCCAGGAGCATATTTAGCAGATGGGTTAAATTGCATTAACATTATCAATAGACATTGTCATCTCAATAGTGGTTGGTCAAATATTTTCCACTGATGAGGTTAAAAATGGTTTATGGTCAGTTGCAAGTGTAAGTGAATCCAAGTAACACAGGATATCACTAAACATTCTCAAATGCCCATATGCCCCTTTTCTACACCTCAGAAGAAGATCGAAGCTGCCACTGTCGATCTTCCAGGGTTCAAATTAGCAGTCTAGTGAAGACACCTAATTAAATGTGGGAGGGGCAATCCAGACTATGCTAACAACCCTGCTTCCACGAGGAGTATGGGAAGTCAAAGGAAGAGTGTTCTTCCTTCAACTTCCTGCAGTTTAGAGGGTGCCAAAACCAGAGTTAAACTACTTTGACTTCAGCTATGCAACTAACATAGCTGAAGTTGCGTGTCTTAATTCAGCTTTGTCCTTTAGTGTAGACATACCTTGAATGGGCAAAAGCAAACTGTAACTGGGTTCCATTCAGAGCCACGTTGTTGCAACATTCCACCACTAGGCCATATCTTGTTGCATCAGCTCTGACCATTGTGCATTCATTTACGTGGTGGTACTTGAGGACTGGAGCTGTTTAAAAAGGTAAAAAAACCCAAATTTTAAGGCTCTTTTGCCCCCACAGACATGATGTATTGAATTTTAAGAGTCCAATTAGTGGTTTTGCCACAGTAGAAAGGTCTTGTAGGTATCAAGATAATTTACCATCACCAGTATGTGACTCAGATTTGGTACATTAGTTGGTGTGTTAAATTTGTTTAGCTTGTTTCACCATTTCATCTTCCTCCATCATCCATATTGGTTCTCCACCTTGTTGGCCAGTTGGCACCTTTTTCTTGAAATCTGCCTAGCAACGGGAACAGTAGTTCAGTGGTTGGACAACTTAGGTAGGAAAGGTCATATGACCTCAGAGAACCTTCCTAGTAACAGGAAGTTATGCAGCACACAGTGTGCTGTCCACCAAATGGCAATTGGGTTCCTTCAGAGAAGATCAGAAGAAATAACTTTAGATATCTGTTTTTGACACTTACCTTGTTCCTGTCATCCACATTGTGGTTTGTATTTTGTTAGTATCCTGGGCTGTGTCAAGACTGCATCCCTGTGTCAACAGAGAGATGTAGATTAGGCACGTCAAAATTGCTAATGAAGCAGGGATTTAAATATCCTGCGCTTCATTAGCATAAACATGGCCACCGCTTTTTTTCAAAATGGAGCTTTTTTGAAAAAAAAACAGCAGTCTAGAAGCGGATCTGTTGAAAATACTCCCTTTTTCGACAAATCCTGTATTCCTCAACAAATGAGGAACTCCACTGGTATTCATTAACAGTTCTGCTATCTTTCTTTGCAAATTTCAAAATTTCAGTTGAGCTGGAAAACCTAAAAAACTATCTTATAAATCCAGGCATCCCAAGGGTACGGCTACACTAGCTCGTTAGTTCAAGTTAGGTAGGGCAAGTGGAGCTGCAAATGAAGCCCGGGATTTAAATATCCTGGGCTTCATTTGCATGTTCCCGGGCGCCGCCATTTTTAAATCCCCCTTAGTCTGAACTCCGTGCCCGCAGCTACATGCGGCACGGACTAGGTAGTTCAAATTAGGATCTTTAATTCCAACTACCTAGTCCGTGCCGCGTGTAGCCGTGGGCATGGAGTTCGGACTAAGGGGGATTTAAAAATGGCGGGATTTAAATAAAATATTTAAATCCCAGGCTTCATTTGCAGCTCCACTTGCCCTCATTACCCTACCTAGCTCGAACTAATGAGCTAGTGTAGCCAGACCCAAAGAGTATGATCAATGTTGTTATTTTAGCACTCTCTTTTGCTAAATGAATTTGCCAGAAGTTGCCAAGCATCTAGCCTGTACAGTACTGTAACTCCTTTCATTTTTGAGGAGGAAATCATCCAGTGTTGGGAGGACACATTTCTCTCTCACATCTTTTTCGGTTAAGTCTTTTAAGTTCCCAAGATTAATATTTTCACTTTTTTTTCTATAATTGGTGCATGCCATGTTGTTATGTCAATCTTCTCCATTCTCTAACTCAGGGTATGTCTACACTACATAGTTTTGTCAGAAAAATGGTAGTTTTCCCGACAAAACCTGAGTTATGTCCACATTGCAATCGTGTTCTTCCAAAAGTCAATCAAAAGAACAGAGGGATTTTTCTGGTGTTGGTAATCCTCTTTCTATAAGGAAGAAGCTTTTTTCCTCTTTTGAAAAAGGCATGTGTGGAAGGGGAAGAGGGAGTTCTTTCGCAAGAAGAAGAAAAAGCCCAGGTGCCCTGGTGGCCGTTCCGCCCATAGTAATCACAGCTTACATGCGAGATAGTGTCCACACCGAATGGACACTATCTGTCGAAAAAACAGATCGCTTTTTCGATGCTCTTTCACAGTGAGGATGCTCTCTTGCGGAAGAAGTTTTTTTGGAACATCTCTTCCGGAAAAGCTTCTTCCGAAAGAAGCCTGCAATCTAGACATAGGTTAAGTTTCCACTTGATGAAGTAATAGAACAAGAATCCTGTGAGCCCTGTATACACTCTCTGTTCCAGTGTTGTCTCCGAAGGTTATTTGTACTGGAATGCCTTTCAGAAGGTCAATATCAACACACATTCCATTAAGTTATTCCCCCATTCTCACTAGACATGTTATGGCTGCCATGCCGCAGCTTAAAATGCTGTTGGGCGGTGGTCCTTTGATCACATGCAAAGAGAAAAGCCATATATTCAATGTGAAAATTGTTTCTGTGATGAACTGGCCCATGCAGTTCAGAGTACTTCCAGGGCAAGTCAGAGCAAAGTTAGGTGAGCAGAAGGGGTTCTAAGCAATTGTAAGTCTATTCTGAAAAGAAGACAGAACTAAGTAGCACTTTAAAGACTAACAAGATGGTTTATAGGTGAGGAGCTTTTGTGGGCCAGACCCACTTCCTCAGATCAATATGTGGAAGAAAATCGGCACAACCATATATACCAATGTGATACAATCAAAAAAATGAACACATGTGAAATTGACAAATCAAATTTTAGAACAGAGTGGGGATGAGGGGGGAAGGTTAGTTTCTGTGAGGTAATGACATAGGGGTGATAATAGGGGAAGTTTCTGTGAGGTAATGACATTAGGGGTGATAATTGGGGAAGCTATCTTTGTAATGGGTGAGATAATTAGAGTCTTTGTTTAAACCCATACATAAAGTGTCAAATGTAAGCATGAATGACAGTTCTGAAGCTTCACGTTGAAGTTTGGAGATAAGTCTCTTTGAAGCAGTATGCATGTTTTAAGGTAATTGAGGGAATGATCAGTCTGGCTGAAATGGCAGGCAACAGCTTTCTCTCTGTGAGAGAGTCTTATGTCTGTTTTGTGTGCATTGTTTCTTTGGCAAAGTGTCTGAGACGTTTGTCCAATGTACATAGCAGACGGACACTTTAGGCACATGATGGCATAAATTATATTTCTGGATGAACAGGAATATGTGTTCTTGATCTTGTAACTGGCATGGTTAGGTCCAACAATGGTGTCAGCAGAGTAAATATGTGGACAAAGCTGGCACCGGGCTTTGTTGCAAGAGAAAGTTCCAGGGTTGGTATTAGTGTGATATGTCCTGTGGTTGTTGGTAAGAATCTTCCTGAGGTTAGGTGGTTGTCTATAGGAGACTATGGGTCTGTCTCCCAGAGCCTCTCAGAGAATAGTATCCTGTTCCAGTATAGGTTGTAGTTTATTGATAATGCCTTGGATGGGTTGAAGTTGGGAGCTATAGGTTGAAGTTGGGAGCTATGGGAACAAGGGGTGTTCTATTGTTGGTTTTCCTGGGTCTGTCTTGAAGTAGATGGTTTCTGGGTATTCGTCTGGCTCTTTCAATTTGCTTTTTTATTTCTCCGGGTGGGTAATTGAGGTTTAAAAATGCTTGGTAGAGATCCTGAAGTTTCTGGTCTCTGTCAGTGGGATTAGAGCAGATGCGGTTGTATCGAAGGGATTGGCTATAGACGATGGATCATATGGTGTGTCCTGGATGGGAGCTGGAGGCATGTAGGTAACTGTAGGAGTCAGTGGGTTTTCTGTAGAGAGTGGTGTCTAATTTACCATTGGTGATTTGTACTGTGGTGTCCAGGAAATGGATCTCTCGTGTAGAATGGTCCAGGATGAGATTGATGGTGGGATGTAGGTTGTTAAAGTCTCTGTGGAATGTATCCAGTGTTTCTTGGCCATGGGTCCAGATCATAAAGATGTCATCGATGAAGCGTAAGTAGAGAAGGGGTCAAAGGGGACGGGATCTGAGGAAACGTTGTTCTAAGTCAGCCATAAAGATGTTAGCGTACTGTGGGGCCATGCGGGTACCCACGGCTGTGCCGCTGATCTGGAGGTATAAGTTGTCACCAAATTGGAAATAATTGTGGGTGAGAACAAAGTTACACAGGTCTGCTACCAGATTGGCAGTGGTATCCTCTGGGATAGTGTTTCTAATGGCTTGTAATCCGTCTTCATGTGGGATGTTGGTGTAGAGAGCTTCTACATCCATGGTAGCAAGGATGGCGTTATCAGGGAGGTTATCGATGTTTGGTAGTTTTCTCAGGAAGTCAGTAGTATCTCAGAGATAGCTGGGGGTGTTGGTTGCATAGGGTTTGAGAAGAGAGTCTACATAGCTGGATAATCCAGTAGTGAGCGTGCCGATACCTGAGATGATGGGGCGTCCGGGGTGTGCAGGTTTATGGATTTTGGGAAGCAGATAGAACAATCCTGGTCGGGGTTCAGAAGGTGTGTCTGTGTGGATTTGGTCCTGAGTAGAGGTGGGGAGTGTTTTAAGGAGACAGAGTAGTTTCTTTTGGTATTCTGAAGTAGGATCAGAGGAGAGAGGTTTGTAAAATGTGGTGTTGGAGAGTTGTCTAGTTGCCTCCTGGTCATAGTCGGATTTATTCATAATGACCACAGCACCCCCTTTGTCAGCTGGTTTGATGATAATGTCTGGGTTGTTTTTGAGACTCTGGATGGCATAGTGTTCAGCGCGGCTGAGATTGGATGTCGCTTGTGTTTGTGAATAATGTCAGTCTGTACATTGTTGCGGAAGCATTGTATATAGAAATCCAGATTGTAATTCCGACCCTCAGGGGGAGTCCATATAGAATTGTTTTTCTTTTGGTGTTGATAGGGGGGATCTGGTTGGTCAGACTGATGTTCAGTAGTAGTTTGGAAATATTCTCGTAGGTGGAGGCGGCGAAAGAAAGCCTCAAGGTCACCACAAAATTGAATCCAGTTAGTGGGGGAGGTGGGACAGAAAGAAAGCCCCCGGGATACGACAGACTCTTCTGCTGGGTTGAGTTTGTAGTTAGAGAGGTTAACAATATTATCCGGTGGGTTGAGGTAGTTGCTGTTGTAGCCTGTGCTGTGGAACAGTTTAGAAAGTTTGTGGTCTTTTCTTTTTAGTAGGGAATAGAAGTGTGTATAGTAGATTTCTCGTCTGGTGGAACAAAAGTCTTGTGAAGTGTTAGTCGGTGTGGAGGTTTGTCTTGAGATGAGATTCTCTAGGTTAGAGATGTCATTCTTGATGGTTTTCTGTTTCTTGTATAAGATGGTAATCAGGGGGTTCGCCAAAGAATCAATGCACACAAAACAGACATAAGACTCTCTCACAGAGAGAAAGCTGTTGCCTGCCATTTCAGCCAGACTAATCATTCCCTCAATGACCTTAAAACATGCATACTGCTTCAAAGAGACTTTATCTCCAGACTTCAACGTGAAGCTTCAGAATTGTCATTCATGCTTACATTTGACACTTTATGTATGGGTTTAAACAAAGACTCTAATTATCTCACCCCTTACAAAGATAGCTTCCCCTATTATCACCCCTATGTCATTACCTCACAGAAACTAACCTTCCCCCCTCACCCCCACTCTGTTCTAAAATTTGATTTGTCAATTTCACATGTGTTCATTTTTTTGATTGTATCACATTGGTATATATGGTTGTGCCGATTTTCTTCCACATATTGATCTGAGGAAGTGGGTCTGGCCCACGAAAGCTCATCACCTATAAACCATCTTGTTAGTCTTTGAAGTGCTACTTAGTTCTGTCTTTTGTTTCAGCTACACCAGACTAACATGGCTGCATCTCTATCACCATTCTGAAAAGACTGTGACATCAGCTCCTGGATCAGTTCTAAAGTATTGTCTTGCCATGAAAATTTAGTTTCCCTCTCCAGACAAGCATCACAAGTGATAGATTACAGAATCAATGGCTTAATTGTCTGAAATATGAGTCAACTCCTTCACTGCACTGGTTCAGCATAATGCTGCAAAATGTCCATATGTTGTGCATTTATTACTCCATGTGCCTCTAACTGGAATTTGCATCATCTCTTAGGATATGGCTTTTCCCATATCTTGTGCAAATATTCTGGAATGTGTCTCTCTTAGCCTGGGAGTTCTCTCTCCTTGCTTCAGGATTTTATAATAAATACTTTTAACATTCAAGTGTTTTTCTACAATTTCTAAGTTATCTTCCAGGTTTTTCAAGTTGCTCCTGAATTTTGTTTTGTTGATTGACTAGTACAGACTGTTTTGCTTTCTGTATAATTGTGGCTAGACTTAAGTCTGTCTGTAACTGTAGGTGCTGTGGACAATTTTTATCTTTTTACCCATCACCAGCCCATCTCTAATTTTTTTTTTGCACTCCCAAATATCTGCTTTCAGTCAATTCCTGCAGATCTCTTATAATACATCCAGTATTTATGCTGGGTGCTTAAATTCTGTAGTGAAACATGCTTTCATAAACCATTATTTTCTGAAGTATCAAACATAGCCCTTCATAGTCATCCTTCTGACTGTCTTCAGTAAAGTCAAAAGATTTAAAGTTATGCTCTGCTTGCTTCGCCCTAGCACAGATAAAAACAAAAACAAAAAAACCAGTATATTCCCAGTTTCTTTGTGAAGCTTGTTCACTCTTTGAAAGCTTGCAAGATACTGCTTTCAGTTGACCACTGTAAAGGTTAATCAAAGCTGAAATTCTCTGGGGCATTAAAGAATGGGATATTCGTTAGATCTTGCAGCCTTTGCTGTTTTGTTTCTTTTGTTTGCAATCATTATTGCTATTTTTCTTTTGTTTCTGTCCTTCCCTGGCACTAGTTTTGTTTGATACCATATCATGTTCCTGTACCAAATATGGAATGGCAATAGAGATTCTTTCTTAGTCAGGTAGACAGCAGATATGTTCATCATAATAACCTTTAATGCCTGCCTCTTACCCCCACTGGTTATGGTCGAGGTTAGCTTAAATAAGGTCTTTTTCACCAAGTGCCATGTAGAGGCTGAAGCATGCAAAACAGTTAATCATTCTATTACAGTAACTTCATAAAACTTTCACCTTTTTTGGACTGGAGTTCTCCAAGCTGATCTCTGGCCAAAGGTGATTAAAAGAAAACAAGCCAAAGGGGAGGGGTGGAGGAGACTTTAAGCCAAACCAGCACAGTAGTTTGTTTGTTAACGTCATGAGAGTGAAAGATATATTTTTCCCCTTATAAAAAATAAAATCTTGTCCTAGGTTCTTGACTATTTTGAAAGCAGTAATGGCCAAATTTCAGCTTTGGAATGTAAACAGCCCACATTGGAGACCTCTGAAATAAAAGTTGACTAAATTATTAACATTTGAAAATATCTGGTTATTCATGTACAAGAACGAATTCATTATGATTTTTCTCCACTGGACACCAGATTTTCAAAAATGTTTAGTGCCAAAAATTGCAGGTAGGGACCTATTAGGATTTTTCAAAAGTGACTAAGTGCTTAACTCCCATTGGAGTTCTTAAACTCCAGTTCTAGGTTCTTATATTGCAGAGCAAAGGAAGGAGATGGGTAACACATGAAACATAGCACAAAATGTATCCTAGATGTTAGCCCATCTATGCATGTATCCTTGGCTTAGTTCAGGCAAATCTTGTAAAAATTGATTTATAAATGCAGGGAATCTCATACAAAAAGCTGGCACTGAGATAAAGTTAAGATTTTGTAACGAAACCCTCAAAAGTAAAGACATGCCAAAATGAAGGCTGCACATGTAAACTCGGTGTGCATGTATATCTTTATCATTGTATTATAAAGCGTGCCTAGAAAGAACAGATTTAAGTGTATGCATGCAATCCTAGTAATGTTGGTATATTCTGAATTTTGAGAGTTTAATTCACGCCTGGGCAAAATAGGGCCAGGGAGCCAGATCCTGCCTGCTATACCACTGGATCCAGCCCAGGGACACAGCAGGGAGCCTCAGGCAGACTCCCTGTTTGCCCTGCCCCATCCTGCATGCCACTCGGAAAAGTGGCTTCTGGGCTGTTTGTGTTTCACAGCTGTGTGTGTGGGGGGGGAGGTGGAGAGACTTCATGCACTGTCTCCACCCCTAGCATAATCCCATAATATTTTATAGGAGGAAGCATATTGAAGGAGCACCTAAGGAAAATGAGGATAGTTAAGAATGAAGTAACATCTTTGACTTGCTTTTCTATACACATTCCCATTCACTCTTAAATCTCTAAGGGTACGTCTACACTGCACATTTATTTTGAAATAAGGTATTCCAGAAGAAATACTCCAAAATAGCTTATTTCAAAATAGCACGTCTACACTACAGGGAAGCCTCAAAATTAGTCCAAGGCAGGCTTCCCTAATGTGGACGTCCTACCTTAATTTAGAGCCCCAGCAGGCACTGGGGAATAATTACTTTGAATGGCCCCAGAAAGGAGCTATTTCAAAATAGCAGCAGTGGAGTGTCCACACTACTGCTATTGCGAAATATCTATTTCAGAATAGGTGTTATTCCTCGAGGAATGAGGTTTACAGAAGTTGGAATAAGCTGCCCATTATTTCAAATTTATTTCAAAATAACAGAATTGCTGCTTAGATGTTCTCATTGTTATTTTGGAATAATGGCCATTATTCCGAAATAATGCTGCTGTGTAGACACACCCTAATGAATAGTTTAGAGCTGATTGAACTGTGAATACCTTTTGTCTATTTTTTTTTGCATTTTTCATCAAATAGATTTTTATCTGACTTTTGTTTTCTATAGATAATATAGATGTGATATTTTACAGTTAGAGTTTCAATTTTGTTTAGACTATTCAAGGAGTTACTCAAATTTCTTCTTCCAAAGTCTTTGAACTTTCTGATCCTGGCCAAGTGAGAAACACTGAGGCTTAAATTCTGATTATATAGAAGTTAATGCAAAAGTTCCCATTTACTTAAATTGGAAGACAAGATTTCATTCAGAAAGAACTAGCTTTTCTATTCTGGTACTTGTGTTTTCAGTCCTGACAGAAATCAGCAAAGATGAGGCCTGTGAGAGTTTGTATGGAAGAAGGTCAAGCAAGGAAAGGAAGTTAGCGGAACCTAAAAAAAAAAGTTATCTTTTGATTGAAGTTTAATTGGGGCAGATTCAGATTAGTCCATTTTTTTACTAGATTATGTTCAACCAGCCCCTTTGAAAAGTAATGCTTATGAAATATAGACCATATATATAAAGTCTTGTAACCAAGAAAATTAGAAAAACGCTATCCATAAACATAAAGTAAAAAAATACACAATCAGGTTTATACTGCTAACACCCCCAAGTCTTCCTCCCCACCACTGACACACCCCTATGCCTACAATGCCCATATTCATGTGTATTTTGAAGCTAAGCAAATTGGATTGTTTTTTTAAAAAGAAATTCCATATTGCTGAGTTATTTTTTCTTTGTTCACTTCAATCCATGCCTTTCTGTGTTTAGATTTAGCTATTATTTCAAATAGATGGCTGGCATCAACATATTCCTTTCCCTTTGGCACATTATATATACTTCAATAAGTTTCCACCATAGTCTTATGTTTCTAAGATATGATGGGCATGCTTGACTAGTCTTTCATAGCGACTCAAATCCCCCAAATCCCTAAATAATTTTTGTTGTTTTCTGTAGCATGCTTTTTTTTTGTATCTTTCCAATGTTCCTTCAACTATATTGTGTCCTAAACTATATGCAGTGTTTTGCATAAAGATTTACGAGGGCATCATTTGGTCCTAGGATAACATCTGTATTTCATATTCTGCTTCCAATCCTGCCCCTTTCCCTTCAAGAAGATGAGAAAGGGTTTGCAGGTAGAGGAATATGCATATACCTCTCTTGCAGCATGGAGACAGCTCCAAGGGGGCTTTCTGTATGGTTTTTCCAATGAAGAACTTCGAGTCCTTCCCCTGCACAGGAGCTGGGCACTAAGGCTGCCAAGACCACTCCAGTCATTAGGTTACAGTAGCTTCCACAGAACATACTTATTGCTGCTTTGTGGCCAGGAGCAGAGGATTCCTCCTTACTTCTCTTGTGGGTCTCCTCCAAACCCTGGCTAAGTTTTCGGGCCAAGCACCAAGAATAATAATATTCCCACAATAATTAATATACTAAAAAGTTTCTAAAAGACACTTTAAACCGGCATGTAATGTTTTGGGCACAATTTTGCACCTCCACTTAATTGCGAGTGCAAAATCACTGATACAGTAAAATGGCAGTCACAAGTAATATTTAAATAGCTACCTGATTGTGCATTGTTTCTTGGAGACAACAGTGATCAGTGTCCCATAAATACAGTGACACAGAATCTAGCATCTGTACCTACAATTATTTCACTTATAAAATTGGAGGCTGATGCTTCTCCTGCCTCCCTGCTTCCCCTACCTCTTCCCTCCTCCCTCCCCCACACCTCATTCACTAAAAATCAAAAGACAGTCTCTGAGTCTGGCAGAATCACAGCACAATCAAAGATGAAATTCTAGTCCCATAGTCATCAATGAAAAAGTTTCCCTTGACTTTCAGGAAGACAGGACTTCGCCCTTAAAGTCTGTCCTCAGCCAGCTCTCATTCAGACATATTCATAAAACACTGACTTTCTTAAATATTTCTAGCAATTGGAAATTCTGTTTTCAAGTTGCTAATAGGAATTACATGGCAGTAACATTAATCATTGTAGTATAATACCAACGCCCCCCCCCGACATGTGGGCTCTATTCTGTTAAGTGCTGCACATGGAACACATAGTAGAAAAATGTCCATCTCCCAAAGAGCTTAAAGCCTAAATGAACAAGCCAAAGGCTTCTTTCCATTCCCTCCTCTGGGCTATGAGAAGTGTATGCTTGAGTAGAGCCCCTGATCCATTGACGCTGTCCAGCTCAATGCACTGCAACCCCCTTCTGACAAAACGAAACCAAACCTATATGATTCTACGAGGGGGGGACTGAAACCTGAGTCCATCCAAGCCCCACCACTCTGGATGGGAGGCCAAAGTCCAAGCATCACTACCCTGGGAGGGTGTGAGGAGACAAAACCCAAGTTAAAGCCTAAGGGATTCAACCTCAGGCAAGTGAAGTCTGTAAACTGAAGCCTGGAGCCCACAGCTTAAGCCTGCAGGCTTTGGCTCAGAAGATGGGGCTCAGGATTTGGCACCGGTGACAATATGAAAATCAGGTGGCTACCAATGTCCCCTCTAATCTTTTCGATCCGTATGTGGAAAAAAATTGTTATGTGCTCCGAGGCATGTGTGAATAGGCACCACGAGTAAAACAAAAACCTACTTATGGGTGCTCTGATTATCAGCTGTGCATCATTTGAATCTCTCCCGAACAACTGCACAAGTGCCAAGCTTACAGGGAACACTAGTTGCAAATTACTTTGGGGCCCTGACCCACAGTTTGAGAACAGCTGATATAGAATGTTCCTATGACCACCACTTGGGAAACACTGAATTAAATGACTTGCCCAAGGTCACACAGGAAATACAACTAAAAATTAAAAGGAAATCCCTGAATCTCAGGGGACATCTAGACTACATTTTTTTTTGAAAGGAGATATGCAAATTTGGTGCTAATTTGCATATCATCTTCCGATTGCTTTTTCGAAAGTGTGTTTTTCAACAGTGAAAGTAGTCTGGACGCGGGTTTTTCAGAAAAAAAACCCTTTTTAGAAAAACCGCTCTTCCTAAAAAAAAGAGGTATACGCGTTTTTTTGAAAAAGGGTTTTTTTCCCCAAAAAAGATGTCCAGACTACTTTCACTTTCGAAAAACCTGCTTTCAAAAAAGCAATCGGAAGAGTATATGCAAATTAGTTCCAAATTTGCATATCTCCTTTCGAAAAAAAACCGTAGTCTAGACATACCCTCAATCTGGTGCCTTATCCATAAGGCCATCCTTCCCCTTTCCATTATGGACATATTTCTTTTAAATAAAATTTGAGCTTTCAACAACATTTTCATTGGTATATTATAAGGAAAATAGCTAACCTCAAAAGTACTATAACAATGCTGAGCTAAAATTACTTAACAATGACAAAAATCAGAGGTTTGTTACCCTTCCACATAGTGCTATCCAACAATAAAAAGCCAACACTGAAAATCCTCAGACTATAACAGAACAAATACATGTCAATCTTACAGTTGCTCTGTTTGACACAGATTTTATTAGGGATGAGAACACAGGAAAAAGTAATCTGTAGCAAATAACGTATTTGATTAACTTAGCTTCTTTTTCTATTCTTCAGGTATCCGGAGACAACATATAATTTTCTGAAATTATTCATTACATTAAATTATTTGAAATTACATGAAATAACTTGCAATTATCATTTATATTATTAACTCTGAGTGTATTGTGCATGTTTATGAGAGAGAAAAACAGAGAGTGCAATGGACTAGTCCACCATGAATTTTCAAAATTCAACATGTGTTCAATTTTTCTAAGTTTTCCTTACCCTGGAGCTTTTAAAAGAAATGCAAATAAGGGCACGATTTTGGGGGCAGGGGCTGGCACTACAGCTGCTTGCTCTTCTTTCCCTTCCCCTGACTATCAGGGAGTGAGGGGAAAATATGCAGCTGACATCACTTACTCCTCTGTGTACATTCCCCTTGCTCCCTGATAAGAGAAGAGGAAGAAGAGCAAGCAGCATCCCAGTATATGTGTTTGTAGCCTTTCCAGCCCCTCCAAAAGGGCACCCTTGGCAAACATCATGTTTATAGAGCAAAATTTTACTCTCCATCACTAATCTCTAATATTTGCTCTCTCCTTATGTGTTCCAACGAGTAAGATTGTTCCCTAAGGCTACCTCCAGACTGCATCCCTCCGTCGGCAGAGGGATGCAAAAAAAGCACTTTGAAAGTGCAAATGAGCCCGGGATATTCCTTCAAAAAATGAGGAGTACAGGATCTGTCAAAAAAGCTCCCTGCTGTTGGCAGAACCGCAGCTACACAGCACTTTGACTTTCGAAATGGCGCGTGATCGGCAGAGCACCGGAACATGAGTATGCAAATGAAGCCCAGGATATTTAAATCCCAGGCTCATTTGCACTTTCGAAGTGCTTTATTTGCATCCCTCTGCCGACAGAGGGATGCAGTCTGAAGGCAGCCTAAATGATTAATGTAAAGACAATACCATTAAGGGGCGAACAACAGATTTTTTTTTCCCCAGAAGGAAACATCTGTTAAATGTTTTTGGAGATATTATTTTATTTAAGCAATCTTGCAGGCAAATGCTCATTACATAATTTTACATATGTTATTGACGTGAAAAGTAGGAAAGATGCTAAACGACAGCAGGATTACAGGTATATCCATGTTCACTGAATAATAGCACACAGATCTCATGCACTGAGCATGAAGTGAAATCAGTGAATAGGTCTCTTTTTAAGTGTAATTTATGATCAGCTTGCAAGGCTCTAATGGTTATGTACTCTGTCTCTATTAGACAACTGTGCATCACCAGCCATGTCTGGGAGCTGACTGTGGACAGTGGATTAGAGCCAGTGGTGCAGAATTACTTTCCTACAGTAACTCCTCAAGGAGTTTCCTTATCAGCCTTAAGGTGTGAGCCCAAATCAAATAAATCTGTCTGAAAAGCAAACAAGCACAAAACCATATCTGAAAAATCTCAAACTAAAAGGATCTAACTAAATTGTTTTAAATTGTCAGATGTCTCTGGAGAAACTAGAACAGCAAAGTATTACAACCCTGGGAAGATTTCAATGGAACACATGTTGTATGGCTTCTCCTTCACCTGTTTCCTCACCCTCCTTTCACCACTGCACACACACACATACCATTTAAAAGGGGGAGCAGCTATCTTATCAAGATACTATATTTTTTCCACATGAGGATTGTTATGGGATAATATTGGAATGAAATTTTGTGTGCACTTTCATATAATGAGTATCAATCACAATTTAAATTAAGGTTTTGGTTAATTTGACTGGAATTTGATATACTAGTTCCTTGGGCACCTTTAACATTTTCACTTAAAGTATATTCTGACCTTCCCCAATATTCAAGAGAAAAAACAAATATTTGTTTGTTTAATCTTGAGCTAAGTTCTTGAATGTGAAATTTCAGTCAGAAGTGTTCCTTTTCAATGGTGAACTTTCAAAGTATGTCTACACTACAGAGTTTTTTTGGAAAAACGTCCATTACCTCCACAATACAATGGTGTTCTTTTGAAAGAAAATTGAAAGACCAGTAATCCTCTTTCTACAAGGAAGAAGCCTTTTTCCAAAAGAGCTCTTTCGGAAAAAGGCGTGTATGGATGGGGAAGAGGGAGTTCTTTCAAAAGAAGAGGAAAGAGGAAAAAAGCACAGGTGCCCTGCTGGCCACTCCATCCATAGTAATCACAGCTTACATGCGAGATAGCGTCCATTAAGTGTGGATGCTATCTGTTGAAAAAGGAGGTCGCTTTTTCGATGTGGTTTTGCAGTGTGGACGCTCTCTTTCAGAAGAAATTTTTTCAGAACATCTCTTCCGGAAAAGCTTCTTCCAAAAGAAGCCTGAAGTAAGTAAGGTAAGTAAGAATTTTGCCACTTATGTCAATGGGCTAGGATTCATTCCAGATACCTGGAGTACAATGGAACTGTTGATGGGAACTTAAAACACTGCATGCATTTCATCCTAAAGTGTTACTTTTAAAATCCACATCATGACAGAACTTACACTAAAAAAATGGGAGTTTTGATTGAACAAGACCTGTAATATTGGACTGTATGTTGGCATAGGTGGGTTGTATTAATGTATGCCGCCAGACTTGGTTTATCGCTTTCATTATCTCTGAATGGGCCAGACTGAGCAAGCTATTTAAGTTAATGTGTAATTTAAAATATGTGAGCTGTCCCCCAAATACTTAAACACCTTGCAGAATTGGGGCCTAAGTCATCTTGCATATGGACTGTGAATCTAGTCCTGCAACACATGGAAAATCACTAAGCTATTCACGTCATGAAAGTTTACAGACTTGGGTATTTCAATGCATCAGTTATCAAATTAAGAAAATAAGGACCATTAACACTGTAACCCATCTAAATCAGAAAATCTGGAGTCAAAATCCCCATGTACACGCATGCGTGCGGGCACACACACACACAATGGGCAATATGGTGCCACAATTCTGTGCATATAACTTCCATTGAAGCCAATAGGAAATTTTGTGTAAAAAGTGATTGTCTGATACACCTGTGTAACTTGTACTTTGGTAACTCATTGATGAGGTTGTGCTGTGTGCAGCATAATCCACAGATGATGTGAGTTTGTTTCAACCTCTAGCTACAAAGATTGCAGCAAACATGTAGCTTTTCACTCTAGTGGCCCCTGATGATGACTAAGGTAGCAGCAATAAAATAATTGAGGACACTTCTGGGATTGTAGTATGTGGATCTCCAATACTTGGGATCTGCTTGTTCTGTCCAGGAGAAGCATGTGACCCAGCGATCCATGTGTTTTATGAATCCCCTCCATGCCCAGTCACAGATGATGGTGCTGTTACAGCCAAGAATCTGATCTGTAAGCTTCTATTTAGTCATGTACTTATCTCTGGAGGCATTTGATTTGATCCCCAGTGTTGGAAAAGTTGATGTCCACCCCATAAATGGAGCTGTGCTTTCCCAGGATCACACTGTGAGATAAGATGCCTTATTCTTTGCACTCTAGAGGGCCAAATCACAAGCGCGCTAACTCAAGGACAATACAAGCCTTGGGGATACAATTCCTTGTCTGCTTCCCCCTTTTCCCAGCAGGGTAATTCATCTGCTGCCACTCCTTTCCCAGCAACACCTGTCTGAGGGAGAGAGTAATTAACAGGTGTGACTGTGCTTGATTTCCCTCTCCACCCACAGCCAAGGTCCTTCTACCCTTGACTGGGAGCACAGATGGACAGCAAGGGGACAATAGTTGTAGAAACCTTACTTACATATATGAAGGCTGTGTGCTGGATCCTGTAAACACTTTTGGGCATAGTGCTTACTGCTGTTGAACCCTGGAGCATGATGTACTTCATGCCTGCTTTCTTGCATGACAGAAACATGCTCAGACTCCACTGGTTGCATCCACACAGTGCGGGATTTTTTTTGTGTGCCCTCTACCAACACCTATATATTTTTGTGCAGCAATAATTTTCACAGTTCTAGTACCCTAGGGCTCATGAGGAGAAGCAGACTCCCTCTGGAAAGTTCTGTGACTCTGGCTCAGCTAGCTCTGCTCTTCCCTCTTGCACTTCTTTCCTGTAACTTTTTATTTTAATCAGTCCTCATGTGATGGGCTAATTAATCAATTGGCTCATCTAGCTTTGCAAATCGAAATAGCTAATTACATTGCATTCCCCCCATCAGAGCTTTCTGGGCAAGCTAGTTAGTGTCACAATGATAAGAATGCAGGCTCACCAGTTAACTCTCTGCACAAGTCTCATCAGTGACTGTGTGGAGGCCTGAGCACTATGTAGTAATGGGAGTCTGAAACATAAGCCCATGTATCCCAAGCCTGGTATGAGGCCTGAGGACTGGCCAACAATGGTGAAGCCTTTGCTAACATAAAGCAAAGTGAAGCTTTGAGAAAGAGGCAGGCTCTGCGAACAGAATCTGGCATGAACAGGATTGATGGTGTAAAACGCTAAATGGTACTAGGCACAGGCTGGAAGCACATTCCAGAAAGGTCATAACAGAACACCCCATGAAGAAACATCTTGGTACCAACACACTCTCCACAAATAACAGTCATACCAACCCAGGTTCAGGGCAGAGTCTAAACCCCCATATACAAGGTAATGGTAATATCTAGGTCAGTGATCCCCAACATGGTGCCCCCGGGCACCATGGCACCCGCCGGGGCATTTATGTGCGCCCGCCTAGTGACCAGGGCCGGCCCGAGCCATTCTTGCGCCCTGGGCACCCGGTGCATGCGCAGTGCCACCCCTGGGCGCATGGTGCATGCGCAGCTCCACCCCTGGGCACCTGGCAGCCTCAAAAGGTTGGGGACTACTGATCTAGGTGATGTCAGAGTGTGGCAAGCTGATACATTAGGAGTGATGTGTAACTTGTTTGTATCTGTGTATAAAAATGTACCATAAGGGAGTTATCTTTGTCTGTCTTATGGGGCAGTAGTGAATCCCATGCTAGTGACTGAGCCAAGTCCATTGTAATGGACATACATATGTTAGCCTAACTATCAACATCTGATCGAGGGAAGCTAGGAAAGTAATTCATTCACAATTTGATCATTACCTGATTTTGTGGTCTTTGGGAATTCTTATAGTCAAATGTATGGGCTATCTGCACAGAGACAGTACAACACCCAGGGGGCAAGCATGCAGCTGATCAGTTATCATAATTGAACAGAGCAAGCTACCTCTCAGGACATCACATTGGTAACTTCAGACTCACATCCTAAATTCATGGATATGAAATTATGTTAAATATACATTTATGTTATTGACAGTAAATTATGTAATCTTTGTTTAAATGAAGTGCACAAAGATTCCTTCTTTTTGTAAATGTTCCTTTTATAATTGACTTTTAGTGCATCAATTTTCTGTATGGGAAAATATTGTGTTATGGAAACACAAATGTTGTGTGGTGTAAATGTTTGTTACTTTGTAATGTAAAAAATAAGAATTGGGAAAATTATCATATTACATTATTTTTATAAAGTTTACATACTAATATGCAAGTGTTACTAATATATGAAAATTAAATGAAAAATAAAATGAGTATTTCATTGTATACTGTAATTATATTTTATTAATAGTATTTGTTTTTATATTAAAATTCATAAGAATGTGCTTTCCTTTTAATCTTAATTATACAATGTATAACTAGTATTTTCATTTATTATCTGGTAAAATAGTTGTTCACACTCTTTATCATACCATGATCCCATGTTTTAACAGAACCTCCTTCATCTCCACATACACAATTTTAATACAATCCATTTCCAACCCATTTATCCTTAAAGACAGGGATAACAATCACAACATCCTGAAATCTGAAAATAACCACCCTGAGGAATCCATATGTAAAGCTGGGGGTTAAATCTCTGTATTGATTTAAAATGTTTATTAACACAATAGCTTTAATTTATTTTCTAATGTTTGGTTATTACAAAATAACTGGCTACATCATTACTTTGAATAAATATTTTAAATTATTTTATGCATAGTTGGAGAATAATAATGTATGTATTTGTTTTAGTTGATTATTTCACTAAATTAAATATTTAGGTGAAAAAACTTTTTTTAAAGGAAATCTCAGTTGTTTTCTCCCATATATGACAGCCAGAAGAAGCTTCAAGGAAAAGCCATCTGTATTTAAGATACACAGGTCCTGTTACAAACTCTGGAATGTAATTTTATATGTAGTGTTAAAATATTTGAATATAATTGTGATTTTATATTTCATACTACATGTTTTGTAGGAATTAATTACAAGTTGTGGGTGAAGCTACTGCAGATTGTAATCTTGTAAAACGTTTAGTTAAGAACAAATCATCCAACAGTAGTGCCTTCTCAAAGAGGCAGACAACTCGCACTTGATAAGGAATATGAAAAGATTATTTTTCTAGGATATCAAAGGAAAGAAATATACAGCACATGATTCATGAAGACCACAAAAAAGCTGAGAGGATCAACCTCTTGTTTTCCCCTCTGTCTTCATAAAAGATCCCCCTGAACTTGAGCTAAACTCACACAAATAATTCTAAGAATATCCTTATCACAAATGAATCGTTTTTTCTAAACACTCTAAAATCTTAACATACCTTTAAGGAAAATATGTATAGTTGAGAAATGTTATGTTACCTCCTTTTATTCCTTAAATGCTAAAAAAGTGGCATAAGCTTCTATAAAATGTTTAATTGCAAATGTTTGACATTTAAAAAGAAGATACATAGTAACTCCCTAACGCCGTTGCGACATAAACAGTAAGATTTTTATGCACAAATATAGAATCAGAAATAAAATGAGAAACCATTTAAATATAGAATGATAATATTAATTGGGGAACTAATTAGTTATTTAGTAGTGCTTAAATAACTTTCTTCTTAAGCTACAAATCTGACAACCACCTTTCTTGAAATTGTTAAGAAGAGTCAATGCTTTCTTTGAGTACTATTTATGCTAATGACTCCCTTTAATAGTCAATACATATAAAAAGAGAATTCTGAGAACAAAAAATATATTTACATAAAATGTTGCGTGTGTCCAGCGTTATGTGAAACAGAATTTTAACACCCATTAAAGCCTAATATAATTAACAGGATCCTTCAGAAAATGGAATAAGCACAAAACAAAATTAGACCTTTTAGGGCACACCTACACAGAAGAACTAAAGCTGAAATAAGCTACACAACTTCAGCTACATCAATTGCATAGCTTAAGTCGAAATGGCTTATTTCAGCTTTTGGCGCTGTCTACACAGCAGGAAGTCTGAGTTAGATCACTCTTCCTCTGACTTCCCTTACTCATAAAATGAGGGTTACAAGAGTCAGAGTAAGAAGTCCTCCAGCTCAACATTATTTCGACATTATGTTGAAATAACTGTTTGCTGTGTGGACATGGACTATGTTATTTCGGAATAATAGTAATTATTCCGAAATAACTCTTCTATTCTTAGAACTTCCTCCACAAGAACAGTTAAATATCATCCTGTTGCCTTTTCATCATGTATTCATGAGCTGAGGACCATCATATGAAAATCTCCAACCAATAAAAGATGACAGCAGCAAATATTTAAATCTGACTAATCCCTAAAAGAGGTATGAGTTTCACTTGCTGCAAACTATGAAAAAAACAACATAAATCTCTCAGAATTAAGCAAATGGCACATTTTCATTCCATCTCTCTTCCATGACACACTGTCTCAATATTTGTCACTTATCTCTGCCAGTTCATCTCATCTCCTCCAAGCAAGCAAAGAACAGAAAGAAGACAAAGAAACTCACATAAAGCAGCAAGAAGCATCTTTCTGTTACAGTACTGTATCACTAAGACTTCAATATCAAGGGTAAGAAAGTTTGCCAAAGACTGCCAATGAGTTAAATTTATCTATTTTGTAGTAATTTTAATGGAATATTGAAAATATCACTGCAATTTAAGGTCATAACAGCGTCTCCTGATAAACATCAACATGATTTAGACTTCATATTGCTGAGGAGGACATGTATGATAGCCAGGGTAAACAGAGAGAAATAGCAGATTTAATTACAATATTGATATTCATTAATTTGCCTGACTGAAGACAGCTACATGAATGGCTTCGTTTAGGTAAGTGAATTCAAATGATCTCTTTGCTTTCATAATTTTCAATTAAGATCACTCACCTTTGCCCATTTACAAATTATTGAGTTCATTTATGATAAACCAAATAGGACTCGCCTCCTCATAAATTAAAGACTTCTGCTTATAGGCACAGGAAGTAGGAGTGCAGGGGTGCTGCAGCACTCCAAGGTTTTGCACCCAGCTTCCCCACACTTGGGGAACCGCAGGGGCTTCCAGCAAACTCCTGGCCCCACTGGCTTTGCTACCAGCCACCAGCCTTGAGGGCCTCACTGGTCCTCAGGTCCCGTTGCCTGTCAGTCCCATCTCATGGGCTCTGCAGCCCACTGACCCTGCTGCCTCCAGGATCCAGGCCAACCACCCTGGAGGCTCCACTGCTTCCCAGGATCCCACCACCAGCCCAGGACTCTTCAATTGCCCACAGCTATGGCTCCATCCTGGAGTGCAGCAAGGGGCTAAGGTTGTAAACTCTCCTGGATCATATGGACTGGCCATCATTGCTGTGAATGGTATTCAGCTGGTCAAGTATGGGAGAATTGGCAACCAGTGGAGGGCCATGAAACAGATGTAAGGGAGGAAGCATAGCTCAGCACCCACACCCTAAAAATTGTCTCTGCTTGCCTATAAGCTGTTTTTGTTATCAATGATACACTAACACAAGTCTCACTATTAATTCTGGAAATAAGTTCCTTTGGTTTGAAATTATCTGGAGAAGACGGCCCACATCAGAGGTAGGCCACTCTCAAAAATGCATTCTCTGTTAAAAGTCTCCACAGAGAGAAAAACAAAAAGACTGTAACTTGTTTTGTTTTTAATGTTCTCTTCTTCTTTCTCTTCCTAACTTAAATAATAAAATTATCCTATTTAATAGTTGTGATTATTTTGCTTGTTTTTAATCATGGCATTTTGTAAGACATTGCAAAAAATGTGACTGAACTTAAGGGAAGGAGATACCCTGTGTTAAGAGAAACATTTATTAAGACCTGGACTACCATTCCTTGTTTCTCTAGACTATACCTTTCAGTAGTTTTTGAGGTAAAATTACTTGCCCCCCTAAAATTTAAGACTCCCCTTTCTACTCTATGAAACAATTTAATTGAAATTTTGTGTGTGGATATGTACGAAAGCCTCCCACTGAAGCTAATGGGACAAATCCTGTTTCCCCTGCAGTCCATAGGAAAGCTCACATCGATTTTTACAATGGGAAATAGATTTTAGTCCATGGAGAGATTTGCTCAGCCAAAGGCAGCATTTGCCAGATTAAAAAGTGATTAAACACATAGAGAACAAAGTTAATCAACAGGCTTCATGGATAATAGCATTATAAGCAATGGGAGAGAAAAATAAATATAACTCTTCACAAAAATGTAGACATTTGCTTGAAATAAAACCTTGGATTTGAATTGCCTTGGTTTTGGGGAAGTTTAATTCTTATGTACATTACCATTTATTTCTGTTTCTTTAGAAAAATTACTTGAAAATGTACCATTTGATATAGGGATTTGTTAATAATAGTGAGGAAGTATGGTTGGCTGGAGTAAGCAGAGAGTTAATAGGTCATGAATTCTAATCTTGACTCAGCCTCTGCTTCACAGTATGGCCATGGGCAAGTCACTTCACTTCTTTGCCTCAGTGTCAGCATCATAAAATGGTAGTTAAACAACTAGCTACTGACCTTGCAGTGTTGTGGGGATTTATTAATATGAGTACAATGCTTTTGATACTGTGAAGTGCTAAGTGCAAGCAAAGTATTATAACTATGATGATCAATAAAAATAGCTTTAAAGTTTTTATGTGAAGGCAGCTAAGTATTTGGTATTTAATCTTCTTCCTCCCATTCAAAAGGAAGAAAAACAAAAAACAATTATCTAATTAACCTAAAAAAACCCTGTGCACACCTCTTTGTTGTGCTAGAATGAAATGGAATGACTCATTATTAAATTTTCTAGAAGTGCCATCATCATATTATTTGTAAACACTATAGAACCTTTCCGTTTATTAACATACAAACTTTGTAGTAGTTTTAGACAATTAAAAATGGAAAGGAACATACTTAAGTTTTTAACCACAAGAACTCAAAATTACTTGAAAGCACTGATCAATATTTCATGCAGTTTCAATACTTTTATATTGTTGTTTCAGGCACTTTGATCAAATTTAATTGTGGTTCTTTTATCTCATTGTAGAACTCAATACTTCCACTAGATAACTCTTGGCAATGGTGCTTCTGATAGTCTATAATTATATTGTCCAAAAAGACAACCTTCCAAATAATTAAAACAAAGTCATTAACTTAGCATTGCAAAAATACCTAGATTTATTGACATCAAAACATAAATAACAAACTGAATCACCATGCAGCACGTAAGGAATAATAAAAATAATAAGAGTCCACATAGACTTCCACTGTTTCACATGATTTCTCTGTCTTATATTTCATGGGTTTCTTTAATTATTTTCAGAAAAAAGTGGCAATAACAGTACCATTTAGGTAGGTTGTAGAGCCTAAAAAAAGAGCATCCTCTTCTTTTGGGTTATTTATAATTGAGACTGTATTTACAAGACTAGTACAACTTAAAATTGCAGCATTCTGGTACAACAGACTAAACATTTCCTACTGAAAAAGTATAATTGCCTTACAGAGACTGGAAAAGCAGAAACTGGAGATTGTAGCTGCTGGAATGGGGAAGAGTTCTGGTTTCTGACACTCAGAGGGCTGAGGAGGTAGCAGTTTACATATGTGAAAAACACATTAGCTGAATAACAAAATGATTAACTGTAAGGTGTTGAAAATTGTATCACCATACATTTCTAATTTAAAACCTCATTTCTGAATGGGGCATTTCATGTGTCTTAGAACGATTGTCACAAGCTGTTGGCAGACTTGCAAGCATTATGTATCATAGGTTCTGGAACTAGAGGTGTGGGGGGTGCTGCAGCATGTAATTCATATTTTATGGTGGGAAGTTTCGATTAATATTTTTCAGAAAACAATATTTGACTGAAACGTCATTACAGGTTGAATCTCTCTAGTTCAGCAATCTCTGGTCTGGCAACATCCATGATCTGGCATGATTTTAGTTAGCCAGATGTCCCCTTATCATGGGGGTGGCCAAGTTTCCCATGGTCCATAAAGTTTGTTTGCAGCCCCCAGTCCTGGCTCTCAGTGTTCTGTGCTATTATTTAGTTCTAATTTACCCCTAAATGTTTTCTCAGGGCCCAGTGAAAACGTTGGTTATGTTGGACAATATTGACTCCCGTGGTTCAGCAAATTCTCTGGTTAGTCACTGGGCAGATCCTAAGTTCTCTCTAAGGTGCATACCTGAAAGGGCACACAGCAAGAATTTGAGTCTTGTCCACCTCCTCTGCAGGGCCATGCAGTGGCTGCTCTGAGGAGGGGCTATGTGGGTAGTTCCTAACTTTTGAGTGCTTGACATTGCAACTTAAATAATGTCCTTTTAATGTATTTTTATATATAGCTATGTACATTGCATGAAACTTGTGGTGCTGGCAGTTGGCTTGCTCAGGTAAAGACCTCAAATTAGTATACCAGGGCCACCTATACATATATGCAGCATACACGACTGTAAAGGGCACCTGAACATTTAGGTCACTATCAGAACAGCAGGTAAGAGAGGGTTGGCTCCCACACATGCAGGAGCTGACCCACTCTTATCTGCTGTCCCAGTGGTACCCCAAATTATGGCATTGTGATTATGCAAACACAGAGGGGTATAGTGGTTACCTTACAGCTGCCACCAGTTCCTCCTGGCCACTGGCAGTCTGAGACGGGCTCTCTGCACGTTGGAGCAGCTCTGCTTCCAACTGAGCTGCTGAGCCAAGTAGCAGCCTCTGTAGCAGCCAGGGAGCACTTACCCCTTCCCTGCTGGACTCTCCCAGGTAATGAACTATGGCTAGGAAGGGGACCAGGAATGTGCAGTGGGCCCTGGGCTTGGAGTAGGAATCAGTCACATGGGCTACGTCAACACTACAGGCTTCTTGTGCAAGAACCTTTTTCGGAAGAGATCTTCCACAAAAACTTCTTGCGGAAGATCGCGTCCACACTGCAAAAACACATCGAAAAAGCGATGCGCTTTTGTGAAAGAGAGTGTCCACACTGCATGGATGCTCTCTCACAAAAAAGGTCACCCAGAACCACTTCAGGCAGGGCTTAAGGTCACCAGTTGCTTCTGAGTGCTGGTGTCTGAGCCCTGCAGAGACACGTGCTTAAAGGAACCCCCCGGACAGCCGTTTCTCTGCTCTGCTGCATGCTTGCCTACCTCTTCGAGGGACAGCAAAGCTCTCGCAGTGCCTGCTGTGGTTGCCCTGGGCTTTTTTGGATGCCACAGCTTTTCTATTGGTGCCATAGAGCCGGAGCTGCCCTGGGCATGCCATGGCCCCACACAGCCATGCTGCAATTTGTGCAGCAGTTTATGCACGCTGACATCCAGCTTCTGCAGGAACTTGGCCCCAAGCTCAAACTGGAGTCCCAATCCTTGGTGCGGCTGCTACACTCTGGCAACCGCAGTCCACTATGGAGAGGCAGTTCTGGAGTTTGGACACCAGTTCCAATTGGTGGGACGGGCTGGTCATGGAGTGGTGGGACAACTAGCAGTGGCAACAAAACTTCTGCATATGGACGGCCACCTTTTTGGAGCTATGTGCCTTGCTTGCCCCTGCCCTCCAGAGACGTGACACCCACCTGGAGAAGGGGGTCGCCATCGCTCTCTGGAAGCTTGCCACCCCGGACAGTTACTGGTTGATGGGCAACCAATTTGGTGTGGGGAAGTCCACCATTGGGGCCCTCCTCGTGCAGGTAAGGACATCTGGTACTGTAGTCCCTGCATGGAAGGGGGGGAGAATCCTGGCTGTGGTGGGTGGAGTGGGGGTAGGGGGAAGCCCCATCCCCAGGGGGTTGTGCCATCCCACCCTCACACACTCCTGCTGCTGGGGGGGGGGGTAGCCTCATAGGGGATGGCTCCTTGGGTGTTGGGGGGTGGCTCCTTGGGTGTTGGGGGGTGGCTCCTTGGGTGTTGGGGGGTAGGGGTTGGGGGGTAGGGGATGGGAGCAGGCACCCCCTCTCTCTAATTCTCTGTGTGTTTTCTGTTTCTTTGTGTCCTTCAGCAGGTAGTGAGGGCCATCAACTCCATCCTGCTGTGGAGGGTCATCCATCTGGGAGACCAGGATGCGACCGTGGCCAAATTTGCTTCCCTGGGGTTCCCCAATTATGGGGGAGCCATAGATGGGACCCACATCTCTATCCAAGCCCCAGAACATTGAGCGGCCCGCTTCGTAAATCGCAAGGGGTACTTTTAGATGGTGCTGCAAGCCCTGGTTGACCACCGAGGATACTTCTTGGACATTTTTGTGGAGTGGTCAGGCAGTGCACATGACAGCCGCATCTTTAGAAACTGCAGCCTGTACCGCAAGCTGAAAGGGGGCACATTCTTCCCCTACCGGGACCTTGAGGTTAGGAATGTGCAGATGCTACTGTGCATCGTGGGGGACACAGCATGCGTCCTCATGCCATGGCTTATGAAGCCATACACCAGACACCTGAACCCCAGCAGGGAACAATTTAATGCCTGCTTGAACCGGGCCAGGATCCAAGTCAAGTTCACCTTCAGCTGCCTCAAGGCATGCTTCTGGTGCCTGCTAACCCACCTCGGCATGGGGGAGTACAACAGCAGGTTATGTCCTCCACAACATTGTGGAGAGGAAGGGAGAGGTCTTCTTCCCAGGGTCGGGGGCAGATGACAACCACAAGGGGCAAGCAGCAGCCGGCAGCTGCCATACGACAGGCCCACCAGTTCGGGGTGCGCATCCAGGAGTCCCTGAGAGAAAGGTTCTCTCAAGCACCCCAGTAACTCTTCCCAGTGCCTCTTCCCAGGGGGTCTCTGCCTTGCAGCCAGATCTCTTCCCCAGCACAACCCCTCCCTTTCCTGACCTCTCAAGAAAAATGCCTCTTTGGTTTTTCAACAAAAAATAAAGTGTCTTTATAGTACATTATCAAAAGGTGGGCAGAGGCAGGGGGCTCCTAACTGGGAGGGGAAGGGGGCTCCTGACTGGGAGGGGGACTCAGAACTGCAAATAGTACAGGGAGTGGCTCCATGTGCCACCTGGAGTGTGGAGGCCTCATCGGGGTTGTGGTCGGGTGGGAGTGGGGAGCACAGGGAGGTGGCCAGGACGGGGAGTAGGATCAGGGTCAGGGTTGATGGGGGGCAGGAGGAGGGGGCATGGGCATCACCTCAGGAGGGAGCAGAGGCATAGCAGGGGTGGCTAGTGGATGGGGAATGGGCATAGCAGGGAGGACAGGAGGGAGGGAGCCAGGAGTAGCGGCATGTGGCAGGTGTGCCGCCATGATGTCACACATGCAGTCACACCACTCGAGGAACTGGCACCAGGCATGTTCCCACCACTCAGGGTTGGCATGTACCTGGTGTGCCAGCATCCGCTCCATCCTCTCCAGGACAGTGATGGCCACCACATCAGCTGCTCCTGGACCCTGACGCGCCTTCATGTCCACCGGCCTGTGGTAGGTGACTGCAGTGGACTGGCTGGCCCTTCACTCCTGGCTGGTCCTGCTGTGGAGAACACACAGAGAGGGAGAGGCAGTCAATCATCCCTGCAGACACTGGCCCTGAGGCCGTGCCCTTCTCTGTGAGCAGTGACCAACAGTCCACTGCCCAGAGGACCGGGCTGCCCACTTCTCTGCACCCCCCAGCACCCGGATAAGCAGTCAAGGGAAGTGTCTGGTCACAGTGGGATCTCCTCAGGGGTGGCAGAGGAGCCGGGAGCAGCCTGGGCCACACACACAGGGGCGGCTTGCAGCGCTGCCTATGGGTGCGACTGCTGTCTCGCATATGCAGGCATGGACACGTACTGTGTGCAGAACTCCTCGGTGTGTGTGGGGTCAAGCCTGCGCCCTTGGGGTTAGCCTGCTTCCAGCTGGCACACCCCACGACGCCGTGGCAGGATATGTGTGTCCAGCAGAATCCCAGGCATGCTCAGGGGCTGCCTGACGCAGCCACGTACTGTACAGTGACACTGCACAAGGTTTCATGTGCTTGGACCACAGCCTAAGCAACACTTGCTCCCTGCCCCCTGTGCACCAGCCTCCCTGCCCTCTGTGTGAGTGACAAAGAGGCCACTCACCTGAGGATCCCTCCCAGGCCTCCTCGGAGGCCTGGGAAATGTCCTGGCGGATGGGCACTGGCTCCAGGGAGAGGGTGATGGTGCCCCTCTGCTCCTCCTCTTCCTCCCTCCTGCTCCTCCTCCAGTTGGGCAATGATGGGGGTTGGCATCCCAGAGTCCACAAGGGTGCATGGGGAGGACATTTCCCCATACCCCAGGATGGCATGCAGCTCCCAGAAGTAGGGGCAGGTGTGGAGTTCTGACCCTGAGCGCTCGGTGGCACGGACATATCCCTGGTGGAGTTCTTTGACCTTACTCCAGACCTGTTCAAAGATCTGGGGTGGGTGTCTGTGCTCTGCCAGGGACTGCGTTATCCAGCCATAAATGTCAGCATTCCGCTGCTTGGCCCAGAGATCCTGGAGCATCTCCTCCTGGCTCCACAGCTCCAGGAGGGACTCTGGGCCTGACCAGGAGAGTGACCACCTTTTGCTCCCCCTGGGTGGGTCCTGGGACCCCTGGGTCTGCTCCCTGTGCGGGGGGGCTTATGGCTGTGCCATGGGTCAGCAGGCCGGTGTCAGGGAGAGCTGCGCAGTGAGGTGCTGCTCTCTGGCCGGCTTCCTGCCACGTGGCTTGTCCAGGGGGCCTGCAGCTTTAAGAGGGGTCAGAAGACAGGAACTATAGAGCCGTGATGAGTATTATGGAGTGTCCACCAGAGCACATGTGCTTTTTCCTGGAGGCCATTTCTTGCTCAAAAACCCTCCTGCCCATCCACACATGCCTTTTTTTGCAAAAGAGCTCTTTTGCAAAAAGGCTTCTTCCTTGTAGAAAGAGGAATACCAATTGCACAAAAACTCCTCTGTTCTTCCGATTTACTGTCAATTTACTGTCAAAAGAATGCTCTTGCAGTGTGGACGCTCCGCAAGCTTTTGTGGAAAAACAGCTGTTTTTCCGCAAAAACTCTGTAGTGTAGACGTAGCCACAGAGGGGATGGATTTGTTGTCATCTACCTATATCCTGTTTAATGAATATTAGTATTATTCAATTCACGTGTTGTTGCTATACCCTTTTTCATGTTCTGGAATTACTGTTACATTATTCATGCAATTTTACTTAATTAATTAAAGTTCAAAAGGCCTGCATTTAAAGGTTTAGATATGAAGTTACTTGATATGTAAAATCTAATGAAGAATTGTTCCTGACATATTGTGTTTACATTTTTTCAAAATGTCCCATCAACCAGAATTGAAGCCCTAGAACTTTGAATGAAAAGACTGTTAGCTTCCAAACAGGGTTCATTATATGAAGGAGAATGGAAGAGCCACAAACTTTGTCTTCATATAGTTAACAAAGAAAGAGGCATGTGGTGATGAAAATACTTGCTAGACTGTTTTCAACTAAAAAGGCACACACGGAGCAATTCTCCATCTTTTATTTTCTTTTAATGCTGTCAGGGGTCATTGCACATACCCTTTTCCAGGAAGCCCTCAGAAACTTATGAAAAGACTCTAAGAGACTGTCAAATTACTACATTTCCATTTGGGGCTTACAAACTTTAACTCACTTATATATTTTATTCGCTTTGACATTTTAATAACTCTAATTTCTTTTCTTACCAAACAAATCTTAATTTAGTTTACTGAAGAAATTGGTTATAGCAGGTCTTTGGTGTGAAATCCAGAAGCATTCAGTGATCTGGAGTGAGTGACCAATCATTTGGGATTGGAAGAACCTAATGTCTGTAATTTTGGTTTTAATAATCTTTAATCACACAATCCAGTTTTTCTTGGGAGGTAAAGATAACCTAGATAGCTTAAGGGTCTGTGAGACCATTATAAAACTAATATAATGATCCAGGAGCACACTTTTGTTACTGGATTGGTGAAATTTAATAATGGAATATACCACCTGGCATGTCTCTCCTGGTTTCTGACAGTGTGGCCTGAGTCTAGCACTCTTGACTGTGAGTCACTCCAGGCACTGTGACAATACTGAAGTGATCTCTTGCTTTTCAAGTCTCAGTCTAAGACAGGATTTCTAGTTCTTAAAAAAAAAAGAAAGAAAAACAGTTCTGATGCTTTGCAGGAGAACAGAACATTTGTTAATATATTCTTACTGAGAATCTTTACATGTATGACAGGCAATCCAATATCTGTATTTTATGTTATGGAGAATAAACAAAGCAATATATAGAGAAGTAGTATATTTCTTCAATATTATTTTTTAAGATTTGTTTTATATAGATACCAAGAAATATTTCATTTATAAAAGCTAGTAATTTCAGAAATTGTTAGCTAAAAAGATTCTTTCCTCAGACATCATCCAGCTGACGAGGATATGGTTGGCTGATGATATGACACTTCTCTCTCTCTCTCTTATACCTAGGTTCTTGTTTTTCACCTCATGAATGTATTTGCACCTCTACAACTTGCAGGGGCATGGTGCATTAGCTTGCATGAGTTAGAATTTTCCCACTCCATCTTGCTCATGCAGAGGAATTAAACTCTGAACTTGGAGTGTGATTCCCTTGTGCGTGTACACAAACACACATTAGTGCTCAATGACCATGGTGGCACAAGTCATAATAGCATAGGTACAGCTGAGCTATGTCAAGTATATATCTACAAGTTTCAGGCAGACTTGTATTCAGCATGGCTCAGCTATGCCTCCACTGCCGCTACTATCGATACTGTATCTATGCTGCTTTTCATTTGTGTGCTAGCTCACTGAGAGCTCTCATGAGTTTGTGTATGCAGGGGAATCACGCCCCTACTTTGCAGTATAGACATAGTCACAGTCTTCATAGGAGAGCCTGAAGATTTTAAAAAATAGTTTTACTCCTGAGTCATAAGTAATTCTGAAAAAGGCAAATCTGACACGTTGGTAACAAGTATTGCATGGAGTAGTGGCAGTGAAGATGCTTTTTTATTACTCCACCCACGAGACTGAGCAGGACCTCTAAATACCATCTCCAAGCCCACAGGGCAGTCTATACCCATTTGATCTACCTTCTATTAACAGGGAACTGAACCATAACCATGAAGCCATTTCTCATAGACATCCAAACTGCCATCAGATCACAATGACTTTAATTTATGCCTGACCATACTCTCTCTATGTTGTATTCAGTGCAGTCTATGATGCAAAGCAATATTGATATCAATGCAAATATTATACAGTATATTTTCTGATAATGCTTTACTTTGCTCCCTGTAATTTAGCTTCAGATCCCTAATGGCTGCCTAGGTTTTACTTAGAAACATAACATAATTAGACAGAAATTCCATATTCCTGGAAATGACTTAGTAGCTGCACTTAGTAGAATAAAGTAGAGCTAATGTTACATTATTTTTGGACAGTTACTAGTAGAAGAATAATCATTGGGCAACCTACTTTCTGCTTTAAAAGATAGAAATAACAATGTAGTCATTTTGCACTTAAATGTATGTGCTGTGTAATCATCTTATCACTACAAAAATAAATAAAAATAAAGAGAAAGAAGAAAAAGAAAAATTAAAAACTGATTCAAGAAAGTTAAAAGACCTGTAAGATTTCGCCTATCCCAATAGCTTAATTGTCCTCAGGTTCTAATTCTGTTGCACTAAATGTTATCTCCCCTACATTGACATGTGTTTCTTGATTAGAGGGCTTATTCAATTATGGGCTAAAATCCTATCTTCAGGGAAGTTATTTGCTGAACTGTCTTCTCTGGGAACAAGATTTCACCCTCAGGCTATGTCTAGACTACAGGTTTTTTTTTTTTTTTTAAAGTGGCCTTTTTTGAAAAAACTTCACCTGTGACTAGACTGCCTTCGTGTTTTTTCGAAATTAAATTGAAAGAATATGGCGTTTTTTTTGACAGTGGTAAACCTCATTTTATGAGGAAGAGTGTCTTTTTTCAAAAGAGCTCTTTTGAAAAAAGGTGTTCTTGAATACAAACAGGGATTTTTTGAAAAAGAGCATCCAGATTGCCTGGGTGCTCTCTTTCGAAAAAAGCAGCTTGCTTTTTCAAAAGTGTTGTTGCTGTCTAGACGATCTCTTTCAAAAGAGGCTTTTTTGAAAGAGCTCTTTTGAAAAAGCCTCTTTCAAAAGAGGCTTGTAGTCTAGACGTACCCTGGAGTCCACAACCACCTCTATGTTTCCCAGAAGAACATTTAAAAACCATGGGACAGAGAAATACAATCGTGGAACTTCCAGGTTTTGCCAGTGTAATAAGGTGTGTCCTTAATAGACATATTTTTAATGGGGGCACCCATAACTTGTGTCTCCAGAGCAAATTAGGAATAATTTTTAATAAAAAGCTTTAATGAATATATGAAAAACTTCTCACAAAATGTTCATGACTTTTTAACTAATGATATCATTGCTTTCTGCCTCAGGACTTGTCTTTACTCCTCTGTTAGCACATGGTATAACTTGAGTGTTGCCCCTTACCAGACTCCAGTTCCCACATACAAACCTACAACTTAAGCGGTGATTGAAACTCAAGCTAACTATCCTGTTAAGGGATTGAAGATCCCTCCAGTGCTGCTAATGTGCAAATTAGCCACACAGTAGAGACTCAGTTACTCTGTGCTGCAAATATAAATGCTATGTGCTGCTTTTCCTGTTTTGCAGTGTGGCTTCCCTCACTGGAGTGAAGCTAACTCACAAGGAGTTCACTGCAGTGTAGATAACTTGAGCTAACAAGTCAGTGAAAATAGGCCCCCAGTGAGAATCATGACAGAAGCAAAACCTGAATGATCCAAGTACAAGTTCTCTGATTGGCAGAGCCTTATGTAGATAGAAATGTCTACCTGCCGATGTGGATGTCTGCAGATAGATACCAGGATCTGCAGGGCTCTACTCCCAAAAGACACTGTGCCCAACAGAGAGCAAGCATCCCACACTGTCAGCTCAGCCTCACTCCCAGCTGTGATGTCTCTTGTCTGGGATTGTCTGCTGGTGGCGAGGATGAGGGTAGTGCAGCCACACTGCCAGGAGGAGCTGCCAGAGTGGGGTGCTTGTTCATAGGCACGATGGGACCACACTCCTCTCTTTTGACTGCAGCATCTCTCAGGAGTAGACCCCTATGGATCTGCAGGTCACAATGTCTATCCACTAATACCCGCATCCACATGTAGACATTTCTATCCATGCAGGGCTCTACTGATTGGAATGTTTGGGGAAAAGATATATGTTTTTCATGTGTAATTAAGTGAAACATGGCTCCAATGATTTGTGCTCAAATATTACAAACCAATTCACTCTGAAGCTGAGTCGAAGAATATAACATTTCACCAAATAAGTGATTCTTTTGGTGAAGTATGGCCTATTGGATTAGGATTTGGGTGACACGGCTCACTGTGTGTCTTTGGGCAAACCACATCAACTTCCCATGTGTTAGCTGCACCATTCATAAAAGGGCAATAATAATATGAACTTCCTTTGTAAAGTGCTTTGAGATCTACAAATGGAAAGAGTTATGTATTATTATTATTAAAACTGGAAAGCAATTGGAAAATGGAGTTTAGAATGGAAGCCACATTTGACATTAAAAAGAGCATTCACTCCTAAGGCCACAATCTTCCAAACATTTCTGTAGGTGCTTAATTTTGAAATTAGTGGTACTACTCAGGTGCTTAAAGTTAAGAAAGTGTAAAATGTTTTCATGATCAAAATGTAAGTTACTTCTATAACAAAACAAGGATTCCATGTGTAATATTATCTGGTCTGGATAAGGATATGCCTGGGCTAAATAAGTACAATAATAATAACTGATGGTCTGTGTCTTTTGCCACATATGAACTGTGACAGAAGAATTTATGTTGCCTTCCAATGTTTGTTTTGTTTAATAGTTTTTTTAAGGAAAAGACCCTCTCCTGATTTGCAGTTATTTTATAGTCTAGATGCAGCATTTTTGACTGTTTCACTCTATTTTTAGTGTGCAAACGGTATTCTTTCAGAAATAGCTAGCATTCATCTTGCATCCTAATTGGCCATTTAGAATGCCTGGAATTATCCTTCACCAAAGTCAGCCTTTCATATCAAAATTCCAAAGTGTCAAAATGATTGAGAATAGATGTAAAAACTATTAATTATGTTTATTTTAAACTATTTCTTAGTTTCAGTATTTCTGCAAATGGTACGTGAACATAATGATATTTCTCAACTTGTCTGTATTGTATTTTTATTGGAATAATTTCAAATGCTCTGCTTAAGAAGAAGAAGAAGAAGAAGAAATATTTTAAAAAATAACTGTGATCTTTTTGTCCTAATTCTTTTATAAAATTTGTTTTAAATAATTCCAGTAATCCTGATCATGAAATTATTTACATTAAAATCAGTTGACTTTATCAAGCCAGTCTTCATTAGGAATAAAATTCAGTCAGGAAGGAGCAAGTAAATTACTGTCATGTCTTTTTCAACTATGAAAACTGTTAATATTTTTCAAATTCCGTTCTTAAGACTTTGTGTTTTGAAATATTTTGTTCAGCCAACCATTGCAAAAGTAAGTAGCTGTTAATTAGGAGGTGGTGGATCTAGTAAATAGAATACTTGGGCTCTTTACTACTTCTTGCAACTGTTTACATTTCTCTGACTTTTTCAGACAGTGAGCTTTTGGGAGCATGCAATGATCTGTTATTCTGTGTATGTACAAGTACCTACCATCATAATAATATATCAAGTTCTTATTAATAAAATGATAATCTCTATCTTTACATTAGAAGATCTCAAAACATCTTACAACATCATTGTCTCTATTTTGCAGATGGAAAAATCTAGGTATTAGTATTATAGGAGAAGTTACATGTGGGAGATCACCAGAAGGCAAGAGGTGGAAATGAAGGTAGAATTCAAGTTTAGTGTTCTAGTACAGTGCACTTCCTTGTCCACCACAATGGGCCCCTGATCATAACTGCGGACTCAAGGCAGATCTAAAGTACATGTCTGTAGTGCCCTCTGATTGAAAAATTGTGGGAAAAGGAGATCTAGTGTTTTCCATTATTTTGCATCACACATATTGCCGGAGTATTTAAAAGGCTTTGTGAAAGATACTTTTTTAAATTTTATTTTCAGCAGCAGCGGTGGGATCATTGAAGTACCCAGTCAGTCTTCTGAAGGTTAATTAATTTTATGCTAAGAAGCCAGTCCTTCTGAAATAGCCATCTAGTAGAAATAACAACACAGTCCTTAATTAACAAACATACGATTTCATAGTCAGTAGAAAAATGTTAAGACACATGAACATGCAGTCTTTATATTAGCTCAACCCATAATTATTGTTCCATGCTGTCATCTATGCCAGATTCTTTCTACAAAAATTATAGTATATCCTCGATCACATCTTGTGTCTTATTAATTCTGACTCATAAAAGCAGAATATTTGTGATTATAACATAAAATGAAACTTCCTTTCTTTGCAATTACATACAGCATGAAATACACAGTTGGCTCTTTAGGATCAAAGATTTGTGTTATATCCATATTTTCTAATTCTGTATCATACAGCCACTAGAAAATTCAGAAAAATGTTGTATAAAACTTTTGATCTAATATTCAAGGAAATCTCTAGACATATGAATATATTTATCTAATCAAAATATTTTGAAATATATGTTGCTATTTTTGTCTTAGGTACGGAAAAGCACACAATGTGCTTCAATTACTTTGTTGGGTGCAAGACATTATTACTTATTAAAAGTTATTACAGTAGAACCTATAGAGACCCCCCAATGAGATAAGAGCTCCATTGTGTTAAACATTTTACAAACACATAGTGACAGACACTCCCTGTCCTGGTCATCTTACTGTTCAAATAATAAGACAGACAAAGAGCATGAGAGGAAACTGAGGAAGTGACGTGCCCAAGGTCACTCAATAGAATTGTGGCAGAGCTGAGAATAGATCTCTAGGCTCCAGTGTCCTGTGCACTAAATGACACCTTCCAAATAAAAATTAGAGTAAAAAAATCTAGGTAAATAATAAAAAAATGTGCAGGCTTTCCACTATAGAATGTCAGCATGCTCACAATGCCATATTGTTTCCTATTTTTTTCATTACTTACCATTAACTCGTCACTGAGTGTCTAAAGAAACAAAAGCATAAAATAATGTAATGACTAATTTTATTCTACAAACATATCTAAAGACATACATCACTTATAATGAACTAATGTTTCGCTGAAAATAAAACAAAACAATAAAAAAGAATCAAGCTGAAATTCATCCCCCTGCAGAGGTTTAACCAAGGCTTATATGATGGGTAAATCCTACTGCAGTAGGATTTGAGAGGTGCAGATGACTATTCTGGCCTTCTATATGGGGTGAATTTTACTCTCAGGTCACGTCTTCACTACATGGAAGATTGACACGCTGCGGTCAATCTTCCAGGATTAGATTTAGTGGGTCTAGTGAACACCCGCTAAATCGAACTCAGAGAGCGCCCCTGTCAGCACCAGTAGTCCTGATCCTCACAAAGAGTAAGGGAATCAGATGGGAGAATTTGCTCCCATTGACATCCTGCTGTGCGGTTGGTGCAGAAACTCGATTTAAGAAACATCGACTCCAGCTATGTAATTAATGTAGCTGGAGTTGCATATCTTAATTTAACTTTCCTCTGTAGTGTAGACCAGGCCTAAATGCACAATAGGACCTAGTTTCACAGTTTCTGTTGTAATATTGTTGTAATATCCAGAGTGTCATGCCCTTTAAATAGAATAATACACCTTGATATCTACAGAACCTATCACATTCTATATGGGTTCCCTTCCTAAAGAAGACTCACTGTGCTGGCCCAATAAATCAATAAAGAGACACGTATCTGTTTATAATGAATACATTGGCTAATGTGTGAAAGGAAGTTCAGAATCAATCCCATTGACTTCATTAACAGCTGAGGGCTTTCATCACCTGCAAGGATCGACTCCAATGTAAGGGTATGTCTGCACTAAGTAAAATTGTACCAGCATGGCTATCTCACTGAACCTTTGTCAATATAACCTCTACAATACCAGAAAGGTTTTCCTCCGTGGCATAGGAACATCAGCTCTCTGAACAACAGTGGCTACATTTATGACTGCATTATTCTGTTGACATAGCTTTGTCTACACTGAGGATTAGGTCAGCATAGTTATGTCAACTTAATTTTTTAGTGTAGATAAGCCTTAATAAATATGATTGCTTTCCATGCGCTGAATGCTGTCTTATGCAGTCTGGTTGCAGGAACAATAATTTTGATTTAACTACTCACTATGAAAATATCCCAAGAACTATAGGTAAATAACCTCCTTCACATGTCTAATGTGCATCAAATTATTTGAGCACCTGATTTTGCAAGTTGTTGTGACACCCTCATATTATACTGAGGTCGATCAGAGATGAAGACACTTAACGCCATGTAGTGTTAGAGCTGTAGAGAGTGAGTTCAGGCAGATCTCTTCCAAATTTCAGTTATTTCAGTGCTTACTACTACTGCTCTCTGCCTCACCTAAGTGAGCAGATGGTTTTCTCTCAAAGAATGTGAGGGTTTTTATACTAAACTAAAATAGAAGAAATCGTGAATTATTATTCCCCATTTCAACTATCTATAGATCATACAATATTACTTGCTTACCGAGGCTGTAGCCATCTTGGACTTGCAATATAATTGTTACTTATTCTTAGCTATAGTTCAGACAAGTCTCATCCATTCCAATTAGTTTGAAAACTAGACCTGGTTGGAAGGTGCTTGGACTCTCAGAACAGAAAGGAATGTTTTAAGTTATGGAATTAATATTCCATATCATTCATTTAAATCAGTTTCATTCAAGATGAATGTTGGTCAGTGTTTGTGCAAATTTAAATCTCACTGTGACAAGCTCCCTTTAGTATGGATTTCATTAGCTTCCATACTTGACTGATGTCCTCTGTCTGGCTAAGTGAGCCTGTACTTCTCCTTAAAAAAATAAAAATCATGTGAGTTGAGTTATTTCCTAGAGAAGACCTGTATGTTGAGGGACCACAGGCCTACATTGGGACATGTTGTCTTATTTGTGGTTTCATCTTCTCAGTTTCTTTATTTCTGTATGGAGGTATAACCTAACCTTCCTAGGGGACAATTCATAATTCATCCTGTCTTGATTGATTTGATGCTATTAGGGATAGTGACTTTAAAAAGTGAGAGACATGGAATTGTTTTCTTATCTTGGCAGAGGACTTCATGTATGGGATATTTTTGCTTTGGGAAACTACTTAATGAGTATAAAATATGGGATCTCAGAACTTCCGGAGTATAGGAATGGCCTTACTCATTCAGACTACTTGGTCCACCTTTTCTAATATCCCATCTGATACCTCAGATGCTTGAAGTTATATGCATGTGTGTGTGTTTTGCTGACCTGGAACTTTAGGTGCTACAGAATGAAACAAAAGGACTCTGAAGATCAGCACTTCCCTTCCAAAAGCCAATAAAGCTCAAAGGTCTGGTCTACACTATAGCGGAAGGTCAAATTAGGATACGTAACTCCAGCTACATTAATTATGTAGCTGGAGTCAACATACCTTAAATCACGTTTCTGCACAGTCTACACAGCAGGAGGTTGACAGGAGCAAATCCTCCTCTCAGCTTCCCTTACTCCTCCTGAGGCGCAGGAGTACTGGTGCTGACAGGGGCACTCTGAGTTCAATTTAGCGGGTCTTCACTAGACCCCCTAAATCAAACCCCAGAAGATTGGCCACAGCAGCATTGATCTTCCGCATAAAGGAGACATAGCCAAAGCAATTTCTTTTTTTTTTATTCACACACCATGCATTTAAGTAATGCAGAATCAAAGGAAGTTTTATTCACGTCTATCTTTTCCTTTTAAAAGTACTGGATTTGTCCACAAAAGGAAGCATGAGAAATTGACTTTTGATAATAATAATAATAATAATAATAATAATAATAATAATAATAAGACCACTTTATAAAGAGAACAAGGCATGCAGCATTCCAAATGAATGATGCATTCAAAACTAGATTTCCTTTCATGTCGGCATTACCTTTGCAATGAGGAGATGAATCATAATAAAAACAACAACCAACAACGACAACAAAAGAAAACCTTAAAAGGATTCTACAAATAAGATTTCTAAGCATAAATGCTGCCACATGCATAGAATCTCAGGTACTAAGCCTCAGTTTGTACTGTTGCCAACATTTAAAAACACTTTCCTGGAACAATTCTGGGTAGGAGTCAAAGTCTTGAGATTTCTCTGGGGCTTATGTGTGCTCAGGGAGGCAGCAAGGGTTTGCTAGCTTTGGAAGTGTCAGTGCTGGGTAAAGAAGATAATAGGAGATGAAACTTTTAATGCACCAGTCAAGGAGGAGGAAGAGCTGTTTGCCTGAGCCAGAGAGAGGAAGGGAGCTCTCTCTGGCTATGTCTACACTGCCGGCTTTTGCCAGCAGAGAGTATGCTAATGAAGCGCTCATTAGCAACTTCTTGTGCTTCGTTTGCATAATCTCTGCCCGAGACTTTTTGCATAAGAGGTTTTTGTGCAAAAACTAGCAGTGTAGATGGATCTGTTTTGTGCAAAAAAATCCTTTTGCGCAATATCTGTATACCTCCTTTTTTGAGGCATAAGGATCTTGCACAAAAGGGTTTTTTTGCGCAAAACAGATCCCCCTACACTGCTTGTTTTTGCACAAAAACCTCTTGCACAAAAAGCCTTGGCCAGAGATTATGCAAATGAAGTGTGAAAGGTTGCTAATGAGCGCTTCATTAGCATACTCTCTGCCGGAAAAATCAGGCAGTGTAGACATAGCCAGATGTGAGCAGAGGAGACAGAGCTTCACTCCTTTAAATTTAACCTCTGGTTGCTGGGTTGGAAGACGGGATGCAGTCCCTGGGTTTTGTAAAGGTGGAAGGGGAAATGGTTAGTTAGATTTGGGGAGACTAGAGTGTTAGCATCTGTAGGGCTGAGCTTGGTGGGCTGCTCTTTAAAAGCAAACCCCATCCCTACAGGAAAACAACCCCTGACTCAAGTGGACAACTAGCAATTTAAACCCTCATGAGGAGGCTCCAGGATGTGGAATAGTATGAGCTGCTAATAGTTTTCCTGGAGGGATGATGGAAGATCTTGGATCTTCCTGTAGTCTTGAGAGATTGACTAACAAATCAGCTGCCAAGGACTGATGCAAAATCCTTGAGACTGCCACCGCAAAACTGGTTCTGTTTGAAGCTGTGCTTTTGACAGAAACATTTTTCACTGCCATTTTTATCTTTATTTTTTACATCTAAATGTATCCTGTTGTACTTAATAAAATTCTTGGTGAACACTTCACTCTTGAGGGCCTAACCTAAACACTGAGACCTACAAATTTCTGTAGGAAGCTGCAAAGGAGAGGAGGGAGTTTGGTTGGGGGGGGGGGAGATTTTATGATTGTTCTCTGTCTAGGTTTCACATGAGTATGAAATGAAGGAAAATGGTGCAAGGAGTCTTCCCCCTTCCATTCCTGTACAAGGATCTGGCAAAACAGTTTTCTTTTCTCCATGTCCAGGAAAATATCTTCCCCAAAGGAATTTAGGTTGCTATCTCCCATTGAACTCATCATGAGTTAAGTGCCTAAATATCTTTAAGGCTCTGGGCCCAAATTCCGAAGTCCTTATTAATTCCACTCCTTAATTGGACAGCTGAAATCCTTTTAAAAAGGAAAACGATAACCAACTCACATTTCTGACTGAAACCTTCATGATTCACAAACATTTATATCAACGTGTGGCAGTCATCCATAAACCTATGACTTGCACGTAACATGACTACAGTTAGGGTGGTTGGTTGGTTTGTTTGTTTGTTTATTTGCTTGCTTCTTTGCTTGCTTGCTTGTTAACTCCTCTCTCAGTTCTAACATTAACAATGAAAACATTTTAATGACAGTGATTTGGCAAACTGACCTCTCCAGTGACTACTATAATACTGTAGACAGAGATTATATTGTTTATCCAGAGACATATTGATGTAAGATCTCCCCACATTTTTCCATAGGATGCTGCAGAGAGGGGAGTTGGGGAAGGAGGGGAGATTTTATTATTATTCTATGTCTAGGCTGCACATGATTCACTCTGCTATGCACTGATTAGTCCTCAAATGGAATATTGTGTCCAATTCTGGGCTTCATAAGGGGTGCACGAATTGGAGAAGGTCCAGAGAAGAGCAACAAAAATTATTACAAGTCTAGAAAACATGACCTATGAGGGAAAATTGAAAGAACTGGATTTATTTAGTCTGTAAAAGAAAAGACTGAGCGGGGACATGATAACAGTTGTCAAGTATCTAAATGGTTCTTACAAGGAGGATGGTGACAATATATTCTCCTTAACATCTGAGGAGAGGACAAAAAGAAAGCAGCTTCCTTCAGCAAGGGATTGCAGTAAGGGATGATTAGGTTGGACATTAGGAAAAACTTCCTAACTCTCAGAGTGGTTAAACACTGGAATAAATTGCCGAGGGAGGTTGTGGAATCTCCATCAATGGAGATTTTTCAGAGCACATTAGATAAACACCTGTCAGGGAATATCTAGATGGTGCTTTCCAGATCTTTGATTCTATGAGTATGCAATAAAGGGAAACAGTGCAAGGAACTTTCCCTCTTACATTCCTGTATAGGGATTTGGCACAACAGTTGTCTTTGAAGTGTGCTCCATGTTTGGGGCAAACACTAATGCAGTCTAGCCTGACTGCTGGTGCTAGGTTCCCAAACATTTAGAAGGCAGGGCCAGTAAAGCTGATCTCTCAGAGAGGACAACATGTGCAGCACCTTACTCAAAAGTCTTGTTCTCCCTGTGCTTTGGGAGATTTTATGCCTGCCTCTACAGTGTGATGTCTCTCACTACCACAGCTGAGCATTTAGTTCTGAAATTCACCTGTGTGCCAGGACAAGCCCAAGGCCTAAACATCACTAAAGGCCCACTTAAACACAGCTCTGAGGGTTCAAGTGGTGTATGGCTTTGTGCAGCCCCTCCGAGCAAGGTGAATTGTAATGTATCTTATGTGGCTCTCATGCATTAGTCAGCCCTCTAATACTTACCAGCCTGAGTCGCTCACTTTTGTCTGAGCTGTGGGCAGGAGATTCAACTTAGATGCCGCAGTTGTACAATTGAGCATTAGTCTGAAACAACAGTTATTAAGGACAGATGGCAGTATGGGGATTTGAGAAGTCACGGAGGGATGCAAGCATCTGACATAGCAGTAGAATCTGAAAAGGGACAGGAGACTGTGTTGAAAAAGGATGGGATAAATGGGGGAAGGCTGCCATTATAGAGCCTTTGGCCATTATCTTTGAAAACTCGTGGAGATTGGGAGAGATCCCAGATGATTGGAAAAAGGTAAATGTAGTGCCCATCTTTAAAAAAAGAGAAGAAGGACAATCCAGGGAACTATAAACCTGTCAGCCTTACCTCAGTCCCCAGAAAAATCATGGAGGGGATCCTCAAGGTATCCATTTTGAAACACTTGGAAGAGGGGAAGTGATCAGGAATAGTCAACATGGATTCAAGAAGGGCAAGTTGTGCCTCACCAATCTGATTAGCTTCTATGATGAGGTAACTGGCTCTGTGGATATGGGAAAGTCAGTGGATGTGATATACCTTGACTTTAGCAAAACTTTTGATACAGTCTCCCACAATATTCTTGCCAGCAAGTTAAGGGAGTATGGATTGGATAAATGGACTGTAAGATGGATAGAAAGCTGGCTAGACTGTCAGGCCCAACAGGTAGTAATCAATGGCTCAATGTCAGGTTGGAGGTCGGTTTCTAGCAGAGTGCCCCAAGGATCGGCTCTAGGACCGGTTTTGTTCAATATCTTTATTAATGACCTGAATGAGGGGATGGATTACACCCTCAGCAAGTCTGCGGATGACACTAAGCTAGGGGGAGAGGTCAATATGCTGGAGGGCAGGGATAGGGTCCAGAGTGACCTAGACAGATTAGAAGATTGGACCAAAAGAAATCTGATGAGGTTCAACAAGGACAAGTGTAGAGTCCTGCACTTGGGATGGAAGAATCCCAAGCATTGTTACAGGCTGGGGACCGAATGGCTGAGTAGCAGTTCTGCAGAAAAGGACCTGGGGATTACAGTGGATGAGATGCTGGATATGAGTCAACTGTGTGCCCTTGTAGCCAAGAAGGCTAATGGCATATTAGTTTGCATTAGGAGGAGCATTGCCAGCAGATCTAGAGAAGTGATTATTCCCCTTTATTCGGCTCTGGTGAGGCCACATCTGGAGTATTGTGTCCAGTTCTGGGCCCCCCATTATAGAAAGGATGTGGACACATTGGAGAGGGTCCAGCGGAGGGCAACAAAAATGATTAGGTGGCTGGAGAACATGACCTATGAGGAGAGACTGAGGGATTTGGGTTTGTGTAGTCTGCAGAAGAGAAGAATGAGGGGGGATTTGATAGCAGCCTTCAACTTCCTGAAGGGAGGTTCCAAAGAGAGTGGAGAAAGGCTGTTCACAGTAGTGACGGATGGCAGAACAAGGAGCAATGATCTCAAGTTACAATGGGGCAGGTCTAGGTTGGATATTAGGAAAAACTATTTCCCTAGGAGGGTGGTGAAGTAGTGGAATGGGTTACCTAGGGAGGTGGTGGAATCTCCATCTCTAGAGGTTTTTAAGTCTCGGCTTGACAAAGCCCTGGCTGGATTGATTTAGTTGGGATTGGAACTGCCTTGGGCAGGGGGCTGGACTTGACCTCCTGAGGTCTCTTCCAGCTCTATGGTTCTATGATTCTATGATATCCTAAATCCCAATTACCCCCCCAGGCTTCAATTGCCTCTGAGGCCCCAGGGTCTTGCTACCCCAGCAGTAGTTTGTTCCTCACTTCCTTCCCTCAGATGAAGGGTGTCGCAGGGTAATGTGTTTAAGCACAAAGCTTACCTTGCTCTTCACCTGTTGAAAAATGCAGGGCCTAATTCACCAAAGCTGGCATATAGGCTAATGCATTCCCCATCACTATGTCCACACAGTTTTTCAGGGTAAGCATATAAATAGCACAGAGCTGAGGTGTCATAGAGGGGATGGATAGTGCAATGGCAGCACTGTTCCTGCCAGCTTCAGCTGAAACCACACAGTGCAGCAGTGTATCAGAGGGATGCCGGATTTAGTGTCAAAGCTGAAATCACAGCAGCTGATAAAGCCCCCAGAACATCCCAGACAGCTCTGACCTGCCAGAATCCTTTAACTCTACCCATCCAGGACAACACACAATGAGTGAAGAGTTGGGAGAAGAAGGAAGTGGCTAGAATGCATCACCCATGAAAGGAGGAGAGCTAAGATTGGAGTTCTTGTCAAAGCAGCCATGAGTAGGAGTTGCATCATAATGTTAATTTATTAATGGTTTGCTTTTTATTCTGCTATCTCCCTCTCCCCTTCCTCTCACCCACCCATTCAGATTCTTTTTCTTGGTCACAACCCCTGGGTTAATGAGTGGCAATGTACGGCCTACCAAGGGTAACAAGAGTTGTATATATAGTTTTCCAGATTTCTGGATTAAGGCTTGAAACCCTTTTATTTGTCTTTAGAAGTAACCCCTCAGAAAATTAACTCATCCCTTTTTGCATCAGCCACACTATCTGCATAATATTTTAATATGCAAATTTGGGTATTAAATAATGTGAATCAATGTCACCAAAGGAACAACACAAGATGTGTCAGCTATTTAAGCGGGTTTAATACATCTCCATCTCAAGATATCTATTTCAAAGATATTTATGATGTGTATCTCATTCTAAACATTTTAAACATTTTAAAATGTTCAGTATTTTGCTGCCCCTTTTTTTTTGTTAAAAAGAAAAGGAATCTCCATTTTATTTCTCTGACTGCCCTCACTAAGGCCTCAACCCTGCAATTCATTGCATGCAGATGTAGTGCTCTGGGCAGACACAAGTATCCCACCTATATAGATCCATTTGCAGGAGCTAGCTATGAGAATTCTCATTCAATCAGGCTAGGTCTACACTAGGGGATAAGTTCAAATTAAGATATGTAACTCCAGCTACGATAATTATGTAACTGGAGTAAAGTATCTTAAATTACATTTTGGTGCTGTCCACACATCGGGAGGTCAATGGGAGCACATTCTCCCTTCAACTTCCCTTACTTCTCATAGGAGCAGGACTACCAGCATTGATGGAAGCACCCTCTCAGTTTGAATTAGTGTCTTTACTAGACCTCCCTAATTCAAACCCCAGAAGATTGACTGTGGCAGCTTCGATCTTCTCTGTAGTGTAGTCATGGCCTTAATGAATTTTTCATTTAATACAGAACTAAAAAGTAACTTTTTCTGTGATAGGTCTGATATTATGTGGTAAGCTACCAGAAATCTAGTCTCTTTCTTGGATGAAAAGTAGCATTCCAAGCAGAAACAAAAAGTGGGAAATTCTAAATGCAGCAGCACAGGTCAAAATGCGATCCTCAAATTATCTGTGTTCTCTTTCTCTTAGCTCCCTGCTTTATTTTTGTTCAAGTAAAGAAAAACAAAAGGAACACTTTGCTTCAGGCTGAGTGCTGCATTTCAGCTCCTATTTCCTTTGAGTGTTAGTGCCAGTGAAAATAGATTTTTGCTATTTTTGTTTTAGTTTCCAATGCTAAAACCATCTTGTGATTTAGATCAGTTTGGCAAAAGTGGCAGAAAATAGTAAGGGTGATGAATGATGCTAAAAATGAGTTAGTTGTCCCAGCAAAGCTAAGTGGGGAAGCGTGCATTGCATCTGCCTATATTATATTTGGTACAAGCCTGTCCCTGGAGCCTATTGTTTGTATGAGCAGTCTATTCACTCACTACATAAAAATATAGAAAGCATCATGTGTTTTGAACAAAAGTCACTATAACATTGAAAAATCTAACATACACACACACACACTATGGTGAGACTATTGTGTACACGTTTATGAAAGGCAGGTGTTTCCTGTCCCTGCAAATCACTGGGTTAAATGAGCAACTGTCGAGAGGTAGTACATTATTAATCTATAACAGGCTTTGAAATGCTTTTGCAATGACTGCTTTTCAGATTCCAAAATATCCTTGAGCATCAAAAGTTCTGAACAGATGTTGATACAGATAAACTGCTGTATTAAGTACTGTGTGTAAGTCCTATAAATGTTTCACAACTTTTAAGTATTGTCCCTGAATTTAAACATGGCTTGGCATTATGCCAATGACATCAGTACAGCTTCTAGGGGAAAAAAATATGGATCCTGGCAGTACAGAAGATAGCAAAGCAATGGTATGAATCTTTTTGTTACTGCAGTTTAAAAGATTTAAATGACTCACTTCTAAAGCTGTATAAAAGGATGCTGAAGGGATGGAATCAGAACCAGCTGGACACATTCATATTGACATGTTAAATGGGCAAATAGCCTTGGTTCTGATACTGATCTGTTCTACATCAGTTTTACCAGTGTAACACAAATGACTTCAGTAGACTTACTGGTATAAACGAGAGGATGATCGAGCCAGAGCTCTTCCTAAATGTCTGTAATATATCTAGCTTCTTATTGGTACTATATAAATAATAAATTAGGCAGATGGAGCATTACATATGCATAATGCCAAACATGGAGATTGTAATGGGATTGCATCACTGTGCAGCCCTGCAAATAATGTAATCGCATCTGCGCTTCTTCACAGCACATACACAAACAACATGAATCCCACTCTTGGTGTGTTGACAAAGAGAGAGGATTGGATTCAACTTAAATGCCTACAGGTTTGGAGGTGAGCAGCAGAACCTCAGCACCCAAACTTCTCTGGGTTTTCATCTCCTTTTTACAGTGTGCCATAGATAGCTTTCTTTGCCTGGTAAAATTGCCTATGATAGCCTTCTGCATCCTAGAAAAATACACACATCTGCTCACTTCAAGTCTGCACTGTTAGATACTGTTTTATTATAGAAGTCAAAAGTGGACATTATAATTACTGGACTCATATGCTTCCAGATTAGTATAATAGTGATTGAAGGTTATTGGGTTTTGTTTTTTTTTAACTTCTTCTTTTGGGCTCAGCTGCATTTGGCAACCATTTAGCTGTGCAGATAGAATTACTGCTTTTGGTGTATCCCCTGAGAGGCTGAAGTGCTAGCTGTTCAGCTGTAGTCTACTAAAGTGTGAATAAATAGACAAAGATATGGTGAACTTTAAGTGTTGTCAAGTTTATATCCTTTGGATTAACATTCCAAACTCAGGAATTCCTGGGGTGATTTCTTGAGTATGTGATAATATTCGAGCACTGTAAATTTGACAAAAATTACTTCCTAGAGGCACTGTATAAGCTATATCACATCTACCATGAGGGAAAAATACCATATTGTTTCTCGAAATTAGTGTGTGTTCTGCTGTGGATTGAGAACATGGGACTAAATTCAAGCTCTTTGGAAGACAGACTGTCCTTTTTGACATATAGGACTCTGATTCTTAGCCCCTGAAGAGGAGAAAATCTCCAAGTGGAATAAATCAATGTGGCTCATTGTTTCTTTGTGCTTTTCTGTCTGTGTCTTATCTCTTTTCTCTTCTTAGATTGTAAAAACTTTGGGGGAATATTTTTGTTCTGTGTGTGTACAGCATCAAGCACAGTGAAGTTTGGGTTATGATTCAATGACTGGGGGTATAAGGTGCTACCACAATATAAATGATAATTAATAATAACATACCTACAGGCTGAATCTATAAATTCTGGGACTCTCTGGTTCAGCAACATCCGTGGTCCAGCAGAGTGTGACAGCCAGAAGTTGGGTGGCAAGACGGCTTGTGACTGGGAGTCTAGCCAGGGCCATCAGCAGTTGAGCCAGTGTCCAGGAGCCCAGCTGGAGTGGGCAACCTGAGGTCAGCAGCTGCAATGGGGTCAATATCCTGGCTGGGACTAGCAGCTGCAGCAGGGCAGACCAAGTGGGGCTGGTGGCCAGGGGAAGGGGGCAGCTGGGGCCAGGAGTGAAGCCAGGTGGCGAAGGCGCAGTTGACTTTTGACAAACTTCCTAATTTGGAACCAATCAGGTCCTGAGGGTGCCAGACCAGAGAGGTCTAACCTGTAGTAAATGATTCTTCACCAGCACCTGCATAGGCCCCAGCACAGAGGAAATAGAATTATAGAATCATAGAACACTAGAACTGGAAGGGACCTTGAGAGGTCATCAAGTCCAGTCCCCTGCCCTCACAGCAGGACCAAGCACCGTCTAGATCATCCCTGACAGACATCTATCCAACCTGCTCTTAAATAACTTCAGTGTGAAGATTCCACAACCCTCGTAGGCAATTTATTCCAGTGTTTAACCACCCTGACAGTTAGGAAGTTTTTCCTGAGGTCCAACCTAAACTTTCCTTGCTGCAATTTAAGCCTATTGTGTCTTGTCCTATCCTCAGAGGCCAAGGAGAATAATTTTTCTCCCTCCTTCTTATAACACCCTTTTAGATACTTGAGAACCGCTATCATGTCCCCTCTCAGTCTTCTCTTTTCTAAACTAAACAAGCCCAGTTCTTTCAGTCTTCCCTCATAGCTCATGTTTTCTAGACCTTCAATCATTTTGCTCTCCTCTGGACCTTCTCCAATTTCTACACATGTTTCTTGAAATGTGGTGCCCAGAACTGGACACAATATTCCAACTGAGGCTTCATCAGTGCAGAGCAGAGCAGAAGAATCATTTCTCATGTTTTGCCCATAACAGTCCTGTTAATACATCCCAGAATCACGTTTGACATCACCCTTATTTTTTACCCATTTTAACCTAACTCAGGGTATGTCTACACTACCACCCTAGTTCGAACTAGGGTGGTTAATGTAGGCATTCGAAGTTGCAAATGAAGCCCGGGATTTAAATATCCCGGGCTTCATTTGCATCTTCCCGGGCGGGCGCCATTTTTAAATCCTCTTAGGTCGAACTCCGTGCCCGCGGCTACACGCGGCACGGAGTAGGTAGTTCGAATTAGGATCTCTAATTCAAACTACCGGTACACCTCGTTCCACGAGACGATTTACAAAGAACTATGATGTATTCTTTATCACTGGTGATTCTTATACCAAGAGTGCATATTTTTCTAAAGGATATGCTCCAGGACAGTGATTCCCAACCTTTTTTATACTGCAGATTGGCAAACCCATTCACAACCTTTTGTCGGACCGGTAACATTTTATTTTCATATTTGCATATTCATTATGCAAAAGCCCTGGTCCCCAGAGCTGCCATGAACATCCGTCTTCAGTTCCGGCAGTAGCCATATGGCGGGTGGCTGCTGCAGCTGAAGCCGACTGTTCATGGTGTCTCTGGAGGCAGGGACTGAGGTACACCCTGGCCCCAGAGCCCCTCAGTGCCAGCTTTAACCCCGAGAGCCCCTCACCCCTCCACCATTCCCCAGCACCAGACACTGACCCTGGAGTCCCTTGCACCCAAATCCCCTCAGACTGCTGCCCTCAGAGCTGCCCAGTGCCTGCCTTCAGTCCCCAATATTAGCTTTTTCCCCAGAGCCCCCCAGTGACAGGCCCACCCCTGGAGCCTCTAGTGCCTGCCCTGCCCCCCTTACCTAGCTCTGTTCTGCTTCCCAGCTGCCAGCTGAGCGCTGCTGTTCAGGTTGTGTCTGCTCTAAAGCTATCATGCCAGACTCCATGTGGTCCTCATGCTGCTCAGCGAACCACTCTTTCGTGTCTGGGAGGAGACCCCGCCTTTGCCCAGTGCTGGTTGGCTTAGAGGTGGGGAAGGACATGGCTCTCCCAACAGCCATGGTGGGTGGGGAGGCACTGGACAGTGTATCCCAGTTCCTGCCACCAGAGCCACTGTGGCCCGGCAGCCAGTGGTTCATGGCCCTGCACCAGGCCACGGACCAGTGATTGGGAACCGCTGATCTAGGAGTTACTTTGGCAAATGTTATAATCCACATTATACAGAATGTGAAATGATGATCACAATGGCCCCTTCTGGCCTTTAAGTCTATGATTCTATGAACATGTGAAACACAGCCTGATTGCAACTTGAATACAAAGGTGTGAGGAGACTATGATCTCAAATGGCTGCTACCTGTCCAAGTGATTGAAGGAGATGAAATCCTGGAGGCTTTGGATCAGAGATGCAGGTAATAATGCCAGCATGTGCTCTCATGTAAGCTTTACTTTTCCAAACGATCTTTCATTAATGTATTGCAGCTGACTAATAGAGTGTAAAAGGCATTCCTGGACACTTATTCGAAGATGGCAAGAAACACTTTTGCAAAATGTGGCCCATCAAAGGAAGCCAACCATTTCAAACCACGTTCCCAAATCACAGAAACATTTAAGAGAAACTTTGCATGGCAGAAAGAATCCCCAAAAGTGTAATGTTCATTTTCAATGTGTTTCAGCAGCACCACAATAGCATAACATGAGCATTGTCCTTGACCAAGTCTTAACTTACAACATTGCAAACATACCATTATCTAAACTGAACCCTCCTTTCATATAGTTTCTAAACAGTGGAGTCAAGAATTGCGGTGCAATTCTAGGAGGTTACTAGCTTCAAGATGCACATCTTACAAATATCTACAACACAGAGAGGAATAAACTTAAGGACAAAGTGAAGGGTAACTATGTGTCAGTTATATTAGATGAAATGACAGATGATGAGGGGTGTTAGGTAATTAACATTTTACTCATATCACTGGTGAAAATGGTACTGGGAAGGCATCCTTGTATCTTGCAAGCATGCACTTCATGAAGAAAACAAATCACAGCACATGTCTCAAGCAGGCATTCAGATTGTGCAAAGTTATGAAATTGCTTATAGCAATGCAATAAGCATTATCTTTTACATGGATAATGTCATGTAAATGCAAAAAGCTTAAAAAACTCTGTTATTTGGACTGTTTCCCAATAGCATTCCCATAGCATGCCTTGCTTACATAATTAGGTTAATGGAAGAATGTATTCAAGGATGGCATTGCACTGGTAAAAGCTTTCTCACAAATGTTCTATATAGCAGGGGGTAGCAAAATGAGGTACTTAAATGACATGAGGCAAAAAAATCCCAATGCAACAATGACCTCAGACTCAGTAGTAAGTAAATAGAACAGCTGGTTTGCTGCTGTTCTGTGCCATGAAACATGTTTTCCATATTATCATGACTTTGTTGAAGAAGAAATGTGTGGGTGGCAATTAGGCACCACATCATTGCAAGATACATTAAATGCTGTCATATGGAACCCAATGTTTAATGTAAGACTCAACTACCTTTTTACCAATCAAATGTACAAGCCAATTATTGATCTAATAACCACATTTGGAAGCCAGAGTCAATGAACTCTCTTTGCTTTTGAGAAAATGGAAGAACTGTTGTTTTCCCTTGAGTGACACACACAGTTTTCAGAGGAAACTACAAAGCTTTCTCGGAGCTGAAGATGTCATGTACCTGTTTTGTTAGACTGTTGACAATTCAGCTGACAAACTAAAGAAATTCCTCAATGATTCTGTGAGTGGGCAGCAACCCACAATGAAGTTCCTGAAATGCATAAAGGCTTTCAATCCCCACATGAGATCCTGGAATATTTCCATATTACATATCACTATACTTCAATTTCTGTCTTCCGTGAGATTTCAGCAGAGAAGAATGCTTCCTATACTGGATACGTGGTACCTAACATCATCCAGAGCACTCAACAGTGAGGGGAAATTGGCATTGCCATGTTTTGGTCATCAACTGCTGACCATTACTGAATTGGAAAACATTAGCCTTCAGATACATAAATGCCACAGCAAACACAGTGGATGCTGAACTCAGCAAATTCTGTATAATCTTGTCCTCACCAGTCATACATATTCTCTTTTGAAAGACAAACTGAAAGATCTGGTGTTTATTTTAATGTGGCATTTTAAAAGATTTCATGTTATCAGAAAATCCACTGGTTTATTTTATTTTATTTTATTTTTTTTATTTTATTTTATTTACAGAGCTAGAATTTGATAAATAGTATGAGAAAAGAACCCAAAGTAACTGAACAATAATTTTATTACATTGCACAGCAAGGGTACATCTACACAGCAGGGCTAAATTTGAAATAAGCTACGCAACTTGAGCTACGCTAATTGCATAGCTTAAGATGAGATAGTTTATTTCAATTTTTGGCATTGTCTACATAACAGTTATTTCAAAATAGAGCACTCTTCCCTCAGCTTCCCTTGCCCCTCATACAATGAGGGTTACAGGAGTCAGAGTAAGAAGCCCTTTATTTTGAATGTATTTCAAAATAACGGGCTTGCTGTGTAGATGCACACTATGTTATTTTGGAATAACTTATGTTATTCCGAAATAATGCTGCTGTGTAGGGATAGCCTATTTGAGATACCACAAAGCCTCAAAGCATTATTTTGTTTAATTGTTTTTTTTTTCTTATTTGTTTTACATTTGGGCTTTGGAAAGATTTGAGCATCTACTTCGCTGCAGAAAAGGGGTCATTTTGCTGAAAATAAGAAAAAAAATCTCAATTTAACAAGCCTCATTAAGTTTTTAAACTCATACTTGTTAGGTCACTTTTTTGTTGTTCAAGGAATAATAAAACACAACAGTAGATTTTGTGATAAAATATTCTGTATATGCTATATAATTACAAAATACCTACAGATGTTTCTAAAGTTCAACTATTGTTATTTCAGATCATTTAATTTTTATAACTTTGATAATTTTCTGTGAATATTTTCCTTATGTGTAGATGGAAAGCTAATGAGAGAGATGACAAACTGAAGGGAAATATGAATTAAAATGCAGGCTAAAGGAAGGGCTTAACTCCTATTCACCAATGTCCCTCAAAAAATAGAATCATGTAGTTGGGTCCTTATTTGAGAAAGGATTTGTACCGGCTATATTTTTGTAGTACAGAGGCAACATTCCAGCACAGTGGTTTGAAAATATAGAGAGAATTAGGACAATGTTTCCTAACTGAGGCCTTATCTCAGTTGACCTAAGTTAGGCTACTCTGGTTACATTAATAATGTAGCTGGAGTCAACAAGATCCAAAATACTTTGGATTATAATTTAAAATTATCTAGACAAACTGTAGAAATGGTCTGATATACACAGAATGAAATTCAATAAGGATAAATGCAAAGTACTCCACTTAGGAAGGAAAATGAATGACACACATATAAATTGAGAAAAGACTGTCTAGGAAAGAGTACTGTGAAAAGGGATTCAAGGGTCATAGTGGACCACAAGCTAAATTGCAAAAAAAAAGCAAAGATCATTCTGGGTTGTATTAACAGAAGTACTGAAAGCAAGACACTGAAAGCAATTCTTCCACTCTATTCCACAGTAATTAGGCCTCAGCTAGAGTACTGTGTTGAGTTCTAGGTGCCACATTTCAGGAAAGATGTGGATAAATTGTAAAAAGTCCAGAAAAGAGCAACAAAAATTAAAGGTCTTGAAAACATGACCCGTCAGGGAAAACTGAAAGAACTGTGTTTGTTTAGTCTTGAAAAGAAAAGACGGAGAGGGGAAATAATAACATCTTCAAATACCTAAAAGGTTGTTATAAGGAAGAAGGAGAAAAATTATTCTCCTTAAGATCTAATGATAGGACAAGAAGAAATGGACTTAAATTGCAGTAAGGGAGGTTGGACCTTAGGAAAAATTTCCTAACTGTCAAGGTGGTTAAGCACTAGAATAAATTGCCTAAAAAGGTTGTGAAATCTCCATCTTTGGATATTTTTAAGAGCTTCTGTCAGGGATGGTCTAAGTCCGTGATGTCCTATGGTATGTCTAGACTACATGGCTCCATCGACGGAGCCATGTAAAATAGTTTACCCGGCATAGTCAAAGAAGCGGGGATTTAAATAATTCCCACTTCATTAAAATAACAATGGCCGCCGCGCTGTGCCGACGATCAGCTGATCCGGCACAGCGCGGCAGTCTAGATGCAGTGCGGTCGACAAGGGAAGCCTTTGTTGACCGCTCCAGTATGCCTCGTGAAACAAGGTTTACGGGAGCGGTCGACAAAGGCTTCCCTTGTCGACCATGCCGCGTCTAGACTGCCGCACTGTGCCGGATCAGCTGATTGTCAGCACAGTGCAGCGGCCATTTTTATTTGAATGAAGTGGGGATTATTTAATTCCCCACTTCTTTGACTATGCCGGGTGAACTATTTTACATGTCTCTGTCGACGGAGCCATGTAGTCTAGACGTACCCCTATATACTCGCCACAGGCCACATGTGACTGACTATTTGGCTCCTTGTGTGTGACTAATTCACTACTATAGTGGCTACTACTTCAGAACTTGTTGGACACCATGGCTATGTCTACACTGGCGGGTTCTTGTACAAGAATGGCCGTTCTTCCACAGAGCATCCAAACTTCCCGCCAGCTCTTGTGCAAGAAGTTTTACAGTATGGCGTCGGAAGAGAGGGCTTCTTGCGCAAGAGCTACGCTCTTTTCTAACAGGTGTAAGCCCTCTTGTGCAGGAGCTCTTGCGCAAGAAGGCAGTGTGGACAAGCGGCAGGGGTTTCTTGCGCAAGAAAGCCCTATGGCTAAAATGGCCTTCAGAGCTTTCTTGTGCAAGAGAGCGTCCATGCTGCCATGGATGCTCTTGCGCAAAAGCACATGGCAGTGTGGACATGTTCTTGCACAAGAGTTCTTGTACAAGAACCTTTGCACAAGATGTTCTTGTGCAAAAACCTGCCAGTGTAGACATAGCCCATGGGTCTAAGTGGTGATTGGTCCTGCTATGAGTGCAGGGGACTGGACTTGATGACCTCTTGAAGTTCCTTCCTGCTCTATAATTCCTTCATAAATGTTTTCACTGTCTTCACTGGGACTACTTCTAGAGAAAGGTACTGCCAGTGTCAGTGTCTAGTCTGGCCTTAGACTTTTTCTGTTTCTGAATGTTCTAGCTTCTTTGTCTTTTAATGTTTGATGGATAATGGTCATGGATTTATGTTCTGTCACATTTGACTATCCTTTCATATCATTTCATTTTTTTCAGCATATTTGATAAATATTAAGAGATTCCAAGTAGGCTGGGGTTTTTTAAACTGACATTTTACATCCCCTCATAGTCTTTCATTTTTATTAAAGCCCATATGTTTTTTGCTCTTAGCTTTCAAACAGAAGGTGCTATATGCTCTTTTTGATGTGAGTGTAGAACTTTCATTAACACTAATAGGACTTATGTTCGCACAGTGAGAGGAGAATATCCCCCTAGGTACTTTTGATCTCTTGGCTAAGTAAACTGAAGCCTGATAATTGGTGTAAATGGTAAAGTGAATAACGTCTTGGAATCATTATGTCAATATTTCTATGGGGAATATTTTTTTCTGCTGACTGAGTCCTTCATTATTTGAATCATGTGAAAGCAAGGGATAAAATGAATGACTGGATATGAAAGATGCCCAGCAAAACTGTGACCTATGTTTTTTTAAAAAAATGCATTGTTAGAAATATATAAATTACAATAACATAAAGAATATAAGAAGTCAGTTGAAGGGTGTAATGCATTTCATACACTTGTCTTGTATTTCTCGAGTCCTGGGTTCAAACACCAGTTTAGACAAAGCCTCAGAATAAAAAGGAATATGCTGGATTCATCCTGATATCTGCTAAGGTTAATTGTAAAACCATCACACAGTTTAACAGAATATGGAATGATAGAGCCACCCCTGCTAGGGAGAAACCAGGGGCTGCTGTGATAAAGGTGTTCTGAAATTTAGGATTTAGGGGCACTAGCATAGATACTTTGAAATATAGGTTGGATCTCCCTTGTCCAGAACTCTTAGGACCTGACTGGTCCCGGACGAGGGATTTTACCGGACCAGCAAAGGTCATTTCTGGCCCCCCTGATACCAGCTCCCTCCAGTCCTGGCCCCACCACTGGCCTCCCAGCTGGCTCCCCCCTCTCGCTGGCCCCCACTGCAATGACAGCCCCCGCTGCCCTGACAGGCAGCCCTGCCTCTGTGCACACCAGCTCTTGCTGCAGCACCCAGCAGCCCTGCCCCCTCCGCATGCACCCAGCTCTTGCTGCCACACCAGGCTCTCTTTGCAGCGCCCAGCTCCTGCTGTCATGCTGGGCAGCCCTGCAGCCTCCACGTGCCCAGCTCCTGTTGCCTACTGTGCAGCCCCACTATCGTGTGCGGGACTGCTGCTGCCATGCTGGGAAGCCCTGTTGGTGCGCGTCAGGTTCCTGCTGCCCTGCCAGCCTGCAGGGCTCCCAGTGCTAGCTCTCCACAGGGACTCTGGTCCTGGAACATCTGTGGTCCTGCCTGACCACAGATGTTGCTGGACCAGAGAATCCCGGTTAAGAGAGTTTCAACCTGTATTGAACTTTGTGGAACCTTGTTCATGCCCTGTCCAAAATCATCTTTGGTTTTCACTCTTGAACATGATCACTTCAATGTACGTACATATGTTAAGATAAAGAAACAAATGCATTAATAAAGCAGGGTTTATTCAAGCCTGAGATAGGGTGCCAAGAAAGAGTCAATTCTTTTGTTCTAGGGAAGAGCACAGCTCACTACTTTCAGTGCAGACACTCATGAGGGTCATATGTCTGGGGACACATAATGCATGGATATGACCTAGCAGGGTTCTGTGGTAACTCCTGAAGAGGGCAGGAACAATGCAGGGTTTGTTGAGCCACACAGACTGACAAAAGGACAGTTACCTGGAACAAGCTTTCAGGGAGCCAAATGGATTGCTGTGAGCCATTGCAGGAACCTGGAGGTGAGCATGTGATATTTCTAGGGACAGATGGTAAAAAGACTAAAAAGAAGGGTGATGGTACAGTTCTCGTGTAATGCTGACAGGCAGAACTGAATCTGGGACCTCTGGAGCTTAGTGCATGAGCCTCTACCACTCGAGCTAAAAGCTAGCTGATTCTCAGCTAAGTCTATAGAGCACACTCATTCTCTCTCTGTTAAGTGGCTTAGTTGCTATTACATGGGACAGTGAACCACACCCAGAAGATGCGTGGGTTACATTTGCAAAGGGCTAGAAATTACTTGGAGAACCTGAAAGAATTTTTATTGTTGCTTTATATTAATGGAGCTGAATAGACACTGGGAAATTAGCTTTTAATTGGGAGCACCTGTTTCTATGGTGGTTATGTGACCATGTCTAAAATATGTTATGTGAAAGGAAACTCTCCAACCTTGATCAATTAATATCTAAAAAAAAAACCCCAATCAATCGAGGTAAATATTATAACTGAAACTGGTGGTAAAAAACTAGCTGATCAAAAACCTGATTAAATTTACCATGAGCCAGATTGTACCCTCCGCTTTCAGGAATCGAAGGGCCTCTAGACCAGTGGTGAGGAATCTTTTTTCATTTGCGACCCCCGCGGGGGCTGCCAAATTTGGTTGAGGAAAAAAAAAAAAAGGAAGTGACCCCTTTAATTTTTGGGCCACTCTCCTGCCACTCCTCCACCCTTTGCCACGTGAGCATCAGGCACCGAGCCAGGAAGCCAGGAAAAGCAGCCAGCTGGATCCAAGAGCTGCAACCCCCCTAAGAAGGCAGCCGCGACCCCCCTTTCGCGCACCGCTGCTCTAGACTACCAGAACTCACTCTGGCTATGAATAATAGAGTCACAGCATCTTCCTCCTGTCTTCTTCCACCAACTCTGTGAGATCCCACAACAACCCCTCCAATGGTGACTTTCCCTAGGAATTAGGGGACTGGAGTGGGTGGAGCAGGGGACTAGTCACAGCCTACTGTATTGCATTCTGGTCTGCCTATGGATTTCCACATGAAAATTTCAGTAAACAGAGTAGCATTAATTCCTTGTGAGCCCTCTACATCTGTCATTCAGCACTCACAAGTTGAACTAAGATTTGTGGAGTTTTAGAGTCTTTGTGAAGTGTATCTTGGATGGGGACATAAATATACAAAAGAAAATAGTGAAGACTGGGAAGAAGAAAATGATGGAAAAATATGGGAGTCCTCCCCTGGAAATTTTTGAAGGACCAGGTACATTTTGATGTGGCTTTCTCAGTTCCCCAATAGTCCTAGTTCTTCTGCCTATTGTAAATCCAATATAGAGCCATTTTAAATGTTAAGGATATCTTGAATAAAGATTTAAATATAAGGTTTTTGCCTGGAGTTGGGAGCCAATGTGAAATTTAATAGCCAGGATTCTCTAAGGCAGCTGGACTGTCTTGAAAGGTTGTTGAAGGAACAGACCTGTCCTTTTTTGTGCTAACTGACTTAATTTACGTTGTCATTGTTCTCCCATTTGTATTCATTATTCAGATTCCCAACAATTTTTCCTATTTAATATGCACTAGGTGCCTTCCTTTGTGATTTTGAAATGCAATAAACAAAGGAGACTTAGAAGGTCAGCTGCTGACATTCCTATGTTAATAAGCTCCATTTTGTCCTGAGACTGTACAGAAAAATAATTCCTGATACAAAGGTGAATGGTAGTTCCCGTGGACAGCTACTGGTGATCTATTCTAAGCCTCACAACATGAGTGAGCACACTCTTTTCGCTGATAAGCAGTCATGGCAGATACCCAGTGTGATTGTTAATGCAAGAGCAGAAATATTTTCCCTCCCATATGAGATATGGACAAGACATGACAGAACAATATGCTTTTGCTCAAACCTGTCCGTTGATTTGAAAGTGCCTGGAGCTAAAACAGACGATGGGAGGTAGCGGTGGTTGAACTGGCTGGTACAACATAGCTGACTGTTTTCTGATTCCCCACAGCTCAGCTCCATTATTATTATCTGTTGCCATAAATGTGAACAATGCATGATGAAGACATAAAACAAACCCTTGCCCTTAAGAGCTTGCAATCTACAGCAGACTTTACACTACAGCTGGTCATAAAAATTCAGATTTTTTTCAATGAACAACAGCAATGTATCTTTTGAAAAATGTTCCGCTTTTCAAACCAGCTCTGCCTCACACGAAGAGTGACAGCAGACAGTGATGTAGGACAACATAGGGAGGGTGTATTGAATGAGGATTAAGGCAATGAGGGACAGAGATCTTCAGTCAGGTGATGGCCTGTCAGACTGTGTGTGCATTTTGTTAGTTCAATGATTCTGACTATTACAGGTTGGAAGGATTCTCTAGAGGCCCCATCCCAGCTATGACTGAAACCTCAGTCTGAGGAATACTAAGGAAAATCACAAGATGGACTGTGGAAGGGGAATGTTAATGACATAGAGGCTTCATTCAGAGTATTTAGGAGAACTACCAGAGCCTTAAAGCATGTTTTTTTCCAATGGAAAATTAAGTACTATATTAAAATATGATCCCTGATCTATGCCTGTAGGCATTGTCACTTCGGGTATATTGACTGAGATTTTGGGGGAGTCAGTGGTCTTGTTGTGGTCAAGAGTTTCAGGTTGCTAGAAAATGTATTGTACCCATGAAGATGGCTGGATTTGACACTTGAAGTCTACCAGCTAGATTGCCATCAGATGTTGGCCCAGAAGGACATAGTCTGACCTGCTTCCTCCATGTGCTGAAGTCTGTTTGGGTTACCTGAGTCCATGGGGATTCCAGAAAGGGATCATAGAACCAGTGCTGAGTGAGCTTGCTTATTTTTGCCTTAGCCTTCAGTTATGGTATGCAATTGGAAACCTTTTCAGTCTTTGAGTACCAAGAACAAGGACACGTTTGGAGCAGAGGCACAGACAGAAAAGTGTGAATGATAGGACAGAGATCAGATGCTCTAGTGACTTGAGGAAGGGGCAGTTCCTTTGGATGGATCAAATACAGCTTTTGTTGGCCGTGAGTGTGATGGGGAAGAGAGATGCCACAGAGTGGTAGTATTTTCCTACAGTCCCTTCTATTAGCAGATGATGTATTCACACAAGGTTCTTTTTTTTTTCAAGTCCTGGGGGCAAGTGTGCGGGTCAACCTCTGTTCAGAATATAAGGCAGATCAGAGATTAGCAAAGATTAGCCCAGAGCAGGATGAGAAGTAAAGGGCAATTAACATAATGTTGTTTTCTTCTACTCTGGATGGGGAAGGTTGGCCACTTTTGCCATCCTCTTCCCTCGAGTCCCTTGCTCTCATTTAGCAGAATTTGACTAAGGCTCAGATTTTTAAGTGTATTTAGGGATTGCTTAACCCAACATTACAAAGACATTTAGGAACCCAAGTTTCGTTTTTCAAGTGATTTAGGCATTTGAGAGCCTAAATCCCAATAACCATCAAAAAGGCTTAGGCTCCAAAGTCATTTAGCCATTGCAGTGCTGGGTAGAACAATTTCTATATACATTTACATTTTAGGTCTAAGAGCCTGCTGCAAATGGATATTAAAATTATTCAGCTTCCATTCAGCCACTCAGTTCACATCCTGAAGATGGCAGTTTCCAACTATCCCTCTATGTGCTGCATGGTGGTGAACAGCAGTGTAAAGCTAATTACCTCTTGGTTAACAGCTTCATACTGAGCAGACTTAAAGCAAGTGAAGGAGCACTGAGTTCAATGGGGTTGCTAATGTTGTGAGTCTATGCAAAATCTTGCCTTCTAAACATAAAAAGCTTGCAGGGGAAAATTACTAGGGCTCTGATTCACCCTGCTTTGTACTTTGGGTAGTCACACCTGTGCAAGGTCATTGCTGAATACACTCACTAGTGTAACTAAATGGAGAAATCTGATTTGCAAGTGTTTAAACTTGCTTTGCATGAGTGTAAATGACTATACAAGGTGAAAAGTAGTGGAGAAATTCTCTGGAATTATTCAGTCTCCGGAGCTCTTTTATACATGAAGCTGACTGAGCAGGAAAGTTGATTAGTCAGTTCCTCTCTGCACCAAGCTTGCAGTCCTTTGCCTCCAGCTGCCAGCTTAATGCAGATCAGAAAATGACTGGATTGCCAGTTTTCATTTACAGCCAGCTTCTGCTTTAAAGATCTTGACGCAGAAAGAAACTGAATAGCTTCCTACAAACTGGGAATTTTTAGTTGAAACTGGCAAAACTATTTTTGAGATTGGGAAGCTGGTAGAGAAGAACAGGAAAAGAATAAAAGAAAAACCAAAGAAAAGTAGAAAAAAAGAAAGAAAAAAAAAGAAAAGTGAAAAAGAGATGTGGAAAAAGGAAGAGATTAGAGAGGGAAAGGAAAGATGCAACTGTTTCCTACACTTTCCATGCCTACCTCCCTCTCCCGCCCCTCCTCTCCCCCAGTTCAGCACTGGGAAGCAAGGTCTTAAAGCTGTCAAAACAACTACTGTAGATGGAGACACAGCTTCAGGGTGACTATGCCTTTATTTCCTTTCTGTGGTCTCTCAAGGGCACCCCGATAAGGTTTCCAGCTCCCAGCCATAATTTTGTGTGGCTGGAGACCCTCATTTGTCTCCCTCCTGGCCAAGGTTTGAAGGCTTTACAGCTTGCTTCTTTACTCTGTTATCCCCAGTAAGACAGTAAGAGCCAGCAACTGTGCCTTGTTTTCTCTCTGTGGGCTCCAAGGATCAGTGAACTGTCATTCCTTCTACAGTACTTGCTTTCACTGCAGCTGGAATGCACATTCTCATAGGTCCCACATATGCAGACAGGGGAGGAAATGCTGGGATGTGCTGATCTCTGACCCCAGAGAGTGCAGAGAGAGGTACTGTACTACAGACAACCCTGGCATCTGAGCTATGGCCTCCTCCCTTCCTGCTGCCCCATCTTCAGGCAGGTGCAGCAGGGGTGCTGTAACAATTTTTATAGCATGGCTGCTGAATGCAGAAACCATGATTTTGGTTGTTATTACTATTTCCAGCCAGTTGGGCTCCAGCCAGACCCACTGACGGGGTCGGGGACGTGGTAAAGGAGGCAATTGCCCCCAGCCTGGAGATTCAAAGAGGCCCAAAGCACCTGGCTACTGCTGCTGTTACTGCAGCAGCAGCAGCACAGCAGTGGTGGCCAGAGCCCCTGACCCCTTTGAGTTGCCACTGGAGCACCAGAGTGCTGCTCCGCGGCTCTATGAAGCTCTGAGGGCTGGATAGCCACACTGGTCTGGGAGGTGCTAAAGGCTGACTGCCCAAGACCTCGCCCCTTCCAGGGGTGTGGAGCCACCCCCTTCCACAGCTTCCCTGGGCCCATGCTGGCAGCCAGCACCACTGACTGCAACCTCCCTGCCCCCCCGAATGCTAAGTTCCAGTAGCAATGGCAGACACGCAAGGCTGCAACCAGGGAAGGCACATTCCCAGCACTTCTGCCCCTGGTTTCTGCCTTGTGCTTATCAAGAACTGCCAGATAATGACAAGCTTTTGCTGGCTACCAAGGAATTGTTAAGTGGAACCTATTATACTAGTAAAAAAAAGTACAGTATTTAGTGAGATTGACTTTGTCAAACGTTATCTGTCAAAATTACTTGAGAGTGTTCAAGAATCTCTCATCTGCTGCCCATTCTACATCATTAGCAAGACTCCTTGAAAGCTCTTATGTCTGTTGCTGAGCAGAACATAAATAAAAATAATTGGCATTCCCCATTTTTGTAGCTTTGGTGTTAATACTTGTGCATTAGTAGTAATGATGATTAACTCAAGTTATAGGGTCATTTTATTTTAAAAAAGCCATTTTATTACATTAACTTTATTCTATGGGGGAAAGGCATCTTACCTTTCTTTGATTAGCATAAAAGAAATATATCAGTCTCTATATAGTACTTTTCCTTAAATTGGACATGTGGAGTTCAGTAATCCAATATTATTCATAGTTAATGAAATGGACATAATTATTTATAGTATGTACTATCTTATTCTATTGCAGACCATGTATATATTTAACCCATAATGGTTTTTTTGCTACAAGTATATAATAGTAAACATATCCCTGTCTACAAATATTCTGCTTTTTTTGGGGTGGGGAGGGCTCAGAATTCTCCTTTTGGGGAGTAGGGGAGGAAAGATGAACTGTTATCTACCTCTTTCTTCCTTGTTGCTCAACAATCAATCCTCACTAGAAGAACTATATCTAAAGTATAAACTTAAAAAACAACAAATAGTCTGGTAGCACTTTAAAGACTAACAAAACATGTAGATGGTATTGTGAGCTTTCGTGGGCACAGCCTACTTCTTCAGCCCGCAAAAGCTCATGATACCATTTACATATTTTGTTAGTCTTTAAAGTGCTACCAAACTATTTGTTGTTTTTTAAGTTTATCTTGTACAGACTAACTTAGCTACCCTTCTGAAGCTTATATCTATAGTAGAGAACTTACACTAGAGAGCTTCCAGTAGCGACTGCATACACTCCGTAGTGCAGCCACTCTAAGGCAACAGGAAAGAGACCTCCTGTCTATTTTTTTAATCCTCCCCCAACAAGTGGGAGTAGCTATCTCGGTGGGCAGAGCAGTCCTGTCCATACCGGTGTTTATGTCCATATAACTTCTGTTGCTCAAGGTGGTTTATTCACATCCCTAAGCAACAGAAGTTATACCAACATAAGTGGCAGTACATACATAGCCTTAGAATACTTGACTCCAACTGTGGAGAAAGTCTTCACTTCTTCATTAATGGGAGTCCTTTTTTATCACTCCACTTTAACATCTTCTTTGAATTGCAGTGTTTATCTGCCAGTGGAGGTGGATATGCAGGCTATTCCTGTAATCAATGGTCTGATAATTAATTAGCCAGGTGCAATGGGACTACATTGCTATCCCTTAGGTGTCAGAGTATCTGCAGAAAAATGTGTCAGCTCATCCATTTTCCACTTAGTGCATGCCTGAGAGACTTCTGGGTAAGTAAAAAACAGTTCAATAATACATAAATGGGGTACCAGTAAGCATTTCATGATTCTCTATCTCAAGTGACAAGTGGGATAGTTACAAAGTATTGAATGTTTCTTTTAGTTCATCAAGTACACCTCTGCAACCTAATCTAATTTGCATACCCCTTTGTCTGTTCAGAGGATAAGATGTAGGCAGAAGACTGTTGGAGGTTAAACAGACTAGTATTTATTTGTGTAATAATTGAAAGGAGCTTAAATTGTATTTTGGATTATGTCCATAAATAGTAACACCTCAGTGACAGAGCTCCCAGTTTTAACAGCTAAGTACAAGACCCGCATTGTAATATTATATTAATAGTATAATACTGCAGGAATAAATGGTTTGTTCGGAAGAAAGGATGAAAATTCAGTCCAAAGAGAATATACCCCCATGCTGGACAATTCCTATGAAAGGGAGAATGAATAGAAAGAATACCACAGTAAACATCAGATTTTGCATACACCCACAGAATTTGGAGCAGCCTATATCTAGTGCTTAGCAGTTCATGGAGGATACATTTTAAAAAATCTATTATTTTAGTAGAAAAATAGATAGTTTATAATTAATTTCTATTACATTTCCCCTCCCTTTATTCTCCTTTCTCCCTCCTCCTCCATCGCATTCTAACTGAAAAATGTGACAGAGCAGAAAGAGGAAAGCTGAAGCTCTTCCAATGGCAGGGAAATGGCTATGTTAGATATACCTCGATGATCTTAGCAAGTGACCCACACCTTCATGCTGCAGAGGAAGGATTAAAAAAAACCCCAAGATCACAGCCAATCTGACCTGAGGAAAAATTCCTTCCCAACACCAGATGAGAGGATATTCCTATTCTAGAATCCCCCTGTCCTCCTGATATTTCCAGCTATGAAGTGGAGACCTTTATATAGGTGGAATTAAATATTTCTGTGCATAATCTAAATGTCCAGAAGAACTCAGAATTAGGACTACCTCTATGGCTAGATAGTTCAATCCTCATTCATGCACAGTGAGCACTTACATGGGTATACCTACATTGGCTTCAACGGAGTTACTCAGACACATTCTCATCAATGTAAGTAAGGATTATACAATCTATTCTTTAATCATTTATCAGTGTTAACATCTAGTAGTTAGATAGTAAAGTTACTATATCAATACAGAAAATGTAATTAAGTGCTTATTTCTTCAAGTCCTTAGTGTATGGAAACTGTGCTTGAAATTCTGGTCACTTAGGCTATATCTACACAGCAGCATATTTTGGAATAACTGGCATTATTCTGAAATAACATAGTCTGCATCTACACAACAAGCAGTTATTTCAACATTATGTTGAAATACTGTCAAGCTGAAGGACTTCTTATTCTGACCCCTGTACCCCTCCTTCCACAAGGAGTCAGGGAAGTCAAAGGAAAAATGTTCTTTCTTTGACTTCCTGCTGTGTCGACAGCACCAAAAGCCGAAATAAGCTATTTCCACTTAAGCTACGCAATTGACATAGCTCAAGTTATGTAGCTTACTTTGGCTTTAGCCCTGCTGTGTAGACATGCCCAAATTCAGTCCCAAATCTTGTTGAGGTCAATGGAAGATAGATCAGGACTAAAGAGTGCTTTTAGGATCAGATCTATGTACTCAAACTCATGTGATTATTTATTGCAAAGCTTCCCAGTAGCAACTGATCTTAACAATGTATATCAAACTACTTATATATAATAAGGTCAGTTGTGGGTTTAATTGTAATAGCTTTTGGGAGGTGGAGGAATTTATTTTTTTATTTTAAATCCCATTGATATTATAATGGCTATAGTGGCAGAGTAAAGTGTGTCCAGCTTTGTTAATTTGTAAACCTATAAAATGCTCTGATGGATATTGAAAGAGTGCTATACGTATCTCTTTGGAATCAGTTACAATGTCCCCAGAAGTAGCATAAAGGTGTTATTAATTTTCTAATGCTCCATGGCAGATGTATGAGGTACTGCGACTGATCATGTAAGCTCTTCTAGTGGAAGTGTATGTCAATTAAGTAATCAAGGTCTATGTGAGAGATTCCCATTGACTACATAGCTCTTGGAGAAATATTGTCACTCCAAGTTATGGGATGCTCCATTGACACCTTAATGCTGCTGAGTTGAAAACAATGTTTCTACACTATCAACATTTTAAATTAAAAAGCATCTTACTCATGTGAGAGTAGTTGGTTTGCAGTCGATGAATTTATTGTAATGAACAGGAGTTGTAGAATTAAGTCTAATTTTATTACTGGCCATCAGAATATACTAAGAACCTGATCTAAACTGGTGACAACTGAGCCTTAACAATTCTTATTGGCTTTATTTTGAGTTATGGATAGCAGGCATCTCTGCAAGCCTTTCACAAACAGGAATCTCACGGAATTCAATGGGAGATGCCCATACAGAGGTCTTGAAGGACTGGATCTTTGAGAACCTCCTTCTGCTGTCTTTGACTTCTATCCTACAAAGGCTTAAGCATATGATTTCTATTATTCTACATTTGTAACTAAATATACAATACTAACTATTTAGAACAAAGGACAAATTTACCAAGTGTGACAACCGTGCTCAAGCAAAGTTGACTGCAATGGCTTGGACATCTGAGTAAGACACAGAACATGGACACATATCTAAGGACATGCTCTATGAGGAGCTATCAGAGAGAACAAGAACAACAAGATGTCCCAAGCTTCACTTTAAAGTCACATGCAAGTGAGCTATGAAGGAATTTGGAATTGACCCTAATCAGTAGGAAATCTTACAAATGATTGTAACAAGTGGCACAAATTGTCTTCATCAGGTTACCAAAGTCCATGACAGTAACTGTCTCCTCCAGTTTGAAGAGAAAAGAACTCCTAGGAAGCAATCAGCATTCAACCAAGACACATACATTTGCAAAAACTGCCAAAGATCATGCAAATCTAAGATTGGACTATTCAGTCAAATGACACATTGCAAACTATTTCCATCACAGGCTGCAATTCCCACTGTCTGTCATAGATGGAAGGATGCCAACAATTGAAATGAAAAGTTGCAGTGCTTTCAATGAGACTACTCATGTTGTGACTCTGGCAGACCAAATGCTTGTTTATGCCAAGTCCCCATTCCTTGGGGGAATCCTGAAAAATCCATAGCTGGAATCAGCCTTGTTCACCTGCATGTTAGTATTGTGAAAATGGGTGTTAGAATTATAAGAAAATGTTAAATGTTTAGACCTTATTGAAAGCTTGTGAGTTGTTGTGTGCATTATTGTCACTTATAACAATCTCTATCCCATATTGTAAGGTAATATTAGATCAGTTGTATTGTAAGCCTTTATGACTGTATATATCACCAAACAGGAGAGAGACTTTAACTAGTTCCAGGTGCTGATCTCCAATAGAAGGTGTTATGTCCTGTCCTTTTGGAAAAAGTCCATCAATACTGGACAGATCACTGTGGGATGCTAAAAAGGACAAAAGCCTCAAGTTGTCCTGCTTTCTTCAACCCTGAAAATGAGCCATGCAAGTGAATTCCTCCATTCAATTGTGTTTGCAGCTCAGAAAAAATGACAGGAGAGGGATTAAAATAAGCAGAAGGACCTGATTGTTTCTCTGCTGCTTGGACTCGGGGGAGCGAGGCAAAGTTCACTAGGCATAAGCAAGAGAACTTCTCTACATAGTCTGGATTAGCTTTAAAAGACACATCGATATTTTATTATTGTTGAAGCTTCTATTACCTTTTGAAACTTAAGATTTTAACTCATTTATGTATCTATGTTTACATGCTTTAACCCTATAAATAAATAAGTCATTTCCTTTTTCCCATTTTATAGGAGGGGCTACAAGACCTGGGGTAAGTGTTTGACTATTGGGATTGAAAATTGCAGTGATCTTTAGTGTAAGGGATCTACTATCATAAAGGTAAACTCATGTGGATGGTGAGATTGATTTCATTATCCAAAGGGACTTCTGTGACTCCATGTTTAGGCTATTTCAGTGCCTGAGTTTACATATGATTGACTGTGAAATCTAAGTATCGAATTCACAAGCAATTTTTGGATTTGTTTACTGGTATTAACAGTCTGCTCTGTGGGTAATACTCAAGCTCTTGAATCACTGCAAGCAGCTTAACACTTGTTTTAAAGTTATGTACATGTCTAAGACTTTATGGATCAGAACTTTTATGCAGCATAAACTTCCATGGATCTCTCGGGGAGTATTGCCTGATTAAGGGTGAGATCCTAAAGTATTAATTTCACCCATCTATGTGTCATTAACATTAATGCTCTTTAATAATCCTTTAGAGATAAAATGGAGCTGCAAATCTGAACTAAAATGGACCAAGGACTAGAGGGGAAATTAAGATGTAGTAAGTGTAATTTCAAAGCCACAAATTTTCTGTCACTGAGGAGCTTGTAAGATGAAGGATAAGGAAAAAAAGAAGCAAGTTCAGGAAGAGGGGATACATTTGTACGAACCAAAAAATGACATAGAATAAACAGGAATTCTCAATTTTAAACTGTGAATTGTACATTTGTTATGATTCTCCCCTCTTTCCCCTATGTTTAATGGAGTAAATAGAAGAAACTTGAAGCTATATTATTCCCATGTAGTTTATTACATTTCTCCTGAAAAGCACATAGGTTTTGGTGTAAAAACAAACTTCTTAAAAGAATAACTCATTTCTGTTTGTAAATGACTTTTACAAAGTCTGAATTTGTACATTTTTTTTGTAAAAATATCTTGACAGACATCCATGTAATTTAAGATGTAAATAGCAAAAAGAGCAATTCTGATCTCAAATACATTGTCACATCATAGTTTTCTTAATTAATCTTTGATTTCTGAAAATACAGGTTGAACCTCTCTAGTCCAAAACCCTCAGAACCTGACAAGTGCTGAACCAGAGAATTTGCTGGACCATGGGAGGTCAATATTGTCTGGCAGCATTGCCAACACTTCCACTGCTTACTAGGCTCTTACAAGACATTGAGGGGTAAATTTAGAGCCAAATAACAACACAGAACACTGAGAGACAGGACTGGTGTCTTTAAACAAACTTCATGAGACTACGGGAAACTTGGCCACACCCATGTTAAGTGGACATCCAGCTAACTAAAATCATGCTGGATCACAAATGTTGCCGAACCAAAGAGTGACAGACAAGTGACGGACTGTATCATATATTTTAATCCACTTCGCACCCTTAAGAACGTATTTGTAATAACTGCTGAGTATTCCAGGTGATTTTCTATGCTTAATTTAAGTGACCAGGCTTCTGATATTGCTAATATTGCTGTTGCATAATTATCTTTTAATCAATTTGTTTGTGTTCGTTTTAAAGAAATAAAGTAGCAGCTGGACTGAAAACATGTTATGACTTAGCTTTCTGCAGTTATTACAGTGGCTGAGACATGTAAAACTTAAAACTGAGCTTGCCACAGGAAGACTGATATTCTTAACTTTTAGTGTATTGCTATACAGAGCATGCATTGTAACCTTCTTTCATGTTTTAGATAGTAAGTACAAGGGGATGCGTTCCAGAAGAGGTAGTCACGGACAATGCTACAGCACCCTCTGAAATGAACAGGGGGAAACTAGGAAGGATTCTATTAATCATGTTCCAAACCAACCCTTTCTCTCTTCTGCTGATCTGCTTACGGATCATCTTTTGCCTTATTTCCTATATCCTCATCATAGACCTATTATTCACACTTAAGTGGTAGTTCAAACACCTAAAAAGACTGCACTTTTTCAGACTTTTTAATGGCTTCCATTGATTCATATGTTCATGGCAGAATCCTTGTAAGATTAAGTAATGTATACAAGTGTGATTAGATAATTTAACTTGACATAAGTGCAATCATTTTGTGTGTCCAGCTACCATTAGCTGAAAACTGAATACCACATAGTTAAGAATAATTATTAGGACTCTCACATGCAAAAGCCTAATAGGTGCATGATTGCAGTTTTGAAACTAATTAAAACAGGAGACTGGAACAGAAAGGTAATGGACCATGAGAATGAAAGGGAGTGTGTGAATAGACAACCCTGGTTCTGAGTGCTTCAGACATATACATTTTATTGCTGTTATGATTAGAAATATTAGACCTTTTGTTGATAAGGGATAATGAGCAATTTGCTGCAGCTGGGAGAATTTGTGCCCTAGTAGGGGTTATAGTGGTGATTCACTGAGCATCACTATGAATTATGTATTTTGGTCAAGTTGGCTATAAAAAATAAATAAAAGAATACACCTTGGAGAAGGTCAGTGGAGCCTTTCTTCAAGCAGAGACTGACAGCTTCCTTCTAGCTGCTAGACCTAAGGAAAGTACCCAGAAACCCAGCTGCTTATCACTCAAAATCATCTTGGACTTTCGGTAATTATCTGGGGTGCATATGTGTATGTGCTTGAGACTCAGTTAAGAAGGAACTTTGTATGAAAGCTTGTTTGTACTAATCATTCATTAGATGGAGCTGTGTACCCAGTGATTTATTCCTGACACTGCCTGGGGAAGTTACCACAGTTTTGAGTTCTGAAAATCCTACGTAATACCTGAGTCTATTATTATATAGCAGTAAGCACCTACAGAGAGTATAAGCATTCACTTTATCCACCACTTTGCTAAAGAACAGTCCTTGTTAATTTATAATCTGCAAAGATATTGTAAATACAAAGAGTAAACCTTTCAAATTAAAATAATTAATTTAAATGTAATGCATACAAGTATGACATAGCTGGCAGACTGGGCCGTGATCCAACTGAATTGTTTCTAAGTTGGTTGGCCATTACTTTAAAAATGTTTTCAAAGTCAGCTTTCAGCAAAAACTTGAGCTGCAGCACAGTTTATCAAAAATATGTGAAACAAAAATTTCTGGTACAGGAATTTAAAAAGTCCATTTCTGGTAGAAGGATTTTGAAACCCCTGCCTAATACCATAGGCTACGTCTACACTGCAAGCTTCTTGCACAATAATTGTTTTGCGCAAGAGTTCTTGTACAAAAGGTCTTCCACAAGAGTGTGTCCACACTGCCATGTGATTTTGTGGAAGAGATGTGCTTTTGTGCAAGAGCATCCATGGCAGTGTGGACTCTCTCTTGTGCAAGAAAGCTCTGATGGCCATTTTAGCCATAGGACTTTCTTACACAAGAAACCCGTTGCCTGTCTACAGTGCCTTCTTGTGGAAGAGCTCTTGCACAAGATGGCTTATTCCTCGTGAGAAGAGGAATAACTCTTGCGTAAGAAGCCCTGTTTTCCGACGCTTTGCTGTAAATTTACTTGCGCAAGAACACGCATGCAGTGTAGACGCTCTGCAAGTTTTTGCACAAGAGCAGCTGTTCTTGCACAAAAAGCCTGCAGTGTAGCCATAGCCACTCTGTTTATTTTTGCCATAATGTCTTTATCTGAAGTAATCAGAAATGAAAGATTAGAAAAGGAGCAAAAAGAAACCAATGGAAACCAATGTCTTCATATTACTGCTATCTCATAGCTTATTTATTTTAGCACAAGCTGGCACAATTGCTGCAATAATGACAACAGACATGATCCTTTGAATTAACATGTCTGTTTATTGCTGGAACAAGACTCTGAAATGCCCAGGTGCAATGTCACACTGCTTCCCTGACACAATCATGGACTGCTGGAAATGGGGTCAGGATAGAAGTCTTGGTGCAGAAGCAGGCTCCATGGCAGCAATGAAGAGCAGCAGCAGTGTCCACTCAGGACTGGTTCCTGAGCCCCTCCTTGAGTGGTGCAGTGCCACCTGTGCACCAGTTTGGAATGGCACTCACTCAATTTTGGTCTTGAGACAAGTGTGTCACAACAGAGGCCCAGCAGGGCCAAACCTGAGTGGGCAGTGCAGTGGCCTGTACTGTTCCTGCTTACTGCTGCCAATGGTATTCACTGTATAATGTATGCATGGCTGTTGGTGCCACTCTGGGCACATTTGTGGGCATGTGCATGCACATGTACACACACACATTCATGCCAGTGTCACAAAATGCCCAGGCAACTCTCATAATAACTCTGTATAAACTGGGCATGTTATTATATATTTCTGTTGTGGTGGAGTCCCACTTATGGACCAGAACTCTACTGTACCCATTGTTGTAGAAATACAGAGCAAATATATGGTTTGTGAATGGTTTGAAATAAGTGATTATAAAACAGCATTTTAGCATTGTAGTGATCTTCTTTACCAGTTAAACTGATATCTAATTATTAGATAAGGAATAAGACTCATAGAATTTAAGCCCAGAAGGGATGATTATGATCCTCCATAAGAATGGCCATGCTGCGTCAGACCATCTAGCCCAGTAGCCTGTCTTCTCACAGTGGCCAATGCCAGATGCCCCATAGGGAGTGAACAGAACAGGTAATCATCAAGCAATCCCTCTCTGTCACCCATTCCCAGCCTCTGACAGAGGTTAGGGACACCGTTCCTACCAATCCTGGCTAATAGCCGTTGTTGGACCTATCCCCCAGGAATTTATCAAACTCTTTTTTAACCTTGTTAAAGTCCTGGTCTTCACATCCAGTCTGACTTGTTGCACATTGCAGGCCACAGAACCTCTCCTGGAATAGACCCATAACCTCTGGGTGTTAATACTGTAGTCGTCGGCAATCACTCAGAGTTTGAGGATGATTATCTTACATATATTCAGACAGTTATCACTGATGGATGTGCAGGTGTCTAATGAGACCATGTCAGGTTCCAAAGATCTTGCCTCATTTGGGGAAGACAGTTCCGGATGAAAAATGTGAATCTGGATTGTTGATTAGGGCTGAGGCATGTTCTTTCTTCCCTTCCCATTTTTCTGTTTTCTATTGTCTTAACTAGATCTCAAAATACTTGAATCCTTGCCACAAGGTCCTTTTCTGTTTTGATCAATTGAAGGCTTGGGTTTCCCATGAGTTTATGTCAGTATGACACTTCTTCATGTTGGTTCTCAGGGTGTCTTTGAGGTGGGGTTTTTTGTTGTGGGTTTATTTTTTGACAAGAGATATTTTACTTTTTGTCCAGTGGCTATGGCTCAGTTGTGTGAACATGCTTCAGGAGCTGATTGTCTAGCAGTTGAAGAATATCACCAGCCCAATAGTGTTGGTCGGAGATGAGTATAGCTTCAACACTAGAGGTTTTGGCTTGGGAAAACACTGATGTGGTTGAATTATTGAAGTTCTGAAATAATAATTTAAAGTCTTCAAACTACAAAGAGTTTACCATTTACATTATTTTAAACCTTCAAGTGACCCATGTCATACATTTGCCAATCTGACACAGGAAAAACATCCTTCTTGATCCCAGCTATGGCAGTCGGTTAGATCCTGAACATGAGAGCAAGACCCACCAGCAAGACATCCAAGAAATAATTCTCTGTAGTAACTCAGAGACATCCCCATCTAGGGTACGTCTACATAGCAGGGCTAACATCGAATTAAGCTACGCAACTTCAGCTACATCAATTGTGTAGCTGACGTCGAAATAGCAGCTTTTTGGCTGAATACACTTTTCCTTCAACTTCCCTGACTCCTCGTGCAGTGAGGATTACAGGAATCAGAGTAAGAAGTCCTCTAGCTTGCCATTATTTTGAAATAATGGTTTGCAGTGCAGACACACTCTTTGTTATTTTGGAATAATGTTAGTTATTCCAAGATATTGCTGCTGTGTATATGTACCCCTAGTGCCCAGCACTGGACTTTGGGGATATTTATCGTTGGCAGTTACAGATCAGCTTTATACTGTTGTGGGCAATTTCATTGTACCATCCCCCTACATACACCTCTCAAGCTTAGTCTTAAACCCAGTTAGTTTTTTTCCTTCACTTCTCCCCTTAAAAGACTTTTCCAGAACTTCACTCTGATCATAGAAAAATTCACCTAATTTCAAGCCTACACTTGCTGATGCCCAGTTTATATTCATTTGTTCTTGTGTCATCATTGGCACTTATGAGAGATGGAGAAGAGTTATTTAAGATATTTATATTTCTTACGTATTTCTAAAGAGTGATCATATCTCCCCTTAGCATTTTTTTTTTTTTTGTGTGGCTAGACTAACAATCCCAAGCTATTTGAGTCTCCTCTCATCAGGCAGGTTTTCCATTTTTCATATCATCATAGGTGCCACTCTCTGCACCTGTACCAGTTTAAATTAATAATTCTTAAATTTAAATTAATAATAATAATTCTTCAGAACTACATATAGTATTACAGATGAGTTTTCATCAGTGCCTTGTATAAGGTCACTAACACTTCCTGGTGTCTACTGGAAATACCTCACCTGATGCATCCTGGGATGCATTAGCCCTTTTCTCATGGACACATCACATTGGTGACTCATAGTCATTCTTTGATCAACCAATACCCCCAGGTCTTTCTCCTCCTCTGTATCTTCCAAGTGATAATTAGCTGGTTTATAGCAAATATTCTTGTTATTAGTCCTTAAATGCAAGACTTTGAACTATTATATTTCATCCAATTTCCATTACTTCAGTATTCAAATATTTCAGACTTTCTTTTACAATGTTCTAGTATTCCTTTGTATTGGCAATAGCTTCCAACTTTCTATCCTCCCTAATTTTATTTGCAAATCTTCAGTCGCAGGGTACAATCCCTGAGTTTACAGATTCATTAAAAATCCTTGCTATTGGACATGAAATGGCATGTGCCAGATCATTTAATATTCTTTGATAGAGATGATCCTGCCCTCCCACCATTTTAGTACCATTGAGCTATTTGTGTTTGACTTCAACCTCGGATGTGGTAATTTCTACATCCTTAACCTCATTTCCATTAGCTACTCTGTCTCAACCCCTAAGCTTCTCATTAACTTTATTAAAAATGGAGGCAAAGTATTTGTTAAGGTGTTGGGACATGCATAGTGTATCTTTAATTTCTACCGCATTCTCAGTGCTCAGCAGTCCCATGTCTTCTTTCCTTCATTTCTTTTTATTTATATGGCTACAGAACCTTTTATTCTGGGTTTTAATTTCCTTTGCAAGATCCAATTATGCTTGAATGTTGGCAGTTCTCATTTTATCTCTGCATTTTCTAATCTCCAAGAGGTATCTTTCCTTGCTGATCCATCCTATCTTCCATTCCTCATAGGCTTTCTGTTTTCTCTTAACCACCTGTTTGAGATATTTGCTCATACAGCTTGATCTGCAACCCTTCACTATATCTCCCCCGCCCCCTTGCTTGGGATGCAGGCTTCAGATACTTTAAGTCAAAGTTACAGAAATCCCAAGCCTCCTCCACATGCAGATCCTTGAGTTCTTCCATCCAGTCTACTTTCCTAAATAATTTCCTTAATTTTTTAAAGGTTGCCCTTTTGAAATTAAGGACCCTACCTGAGGATTTATTTTTGTTTATCCATCTATTTAGTTTAAACGGAATGAATTCATGATCACTCAAACACAGTTTGGCCCCCTACAACCAGTTCTTCTCACTACTCATCAATACATATCTAAAATGGCATCACCTTTTGCTGGTTCAGTGACTTTTTGGTGAAGAAATTGATCAGCTATACCATTCAGTAAAATCTGAGCCCTTCTATTGTTAATTGCATTTGTCCTCCAATCTCTACCTCCTAGGATCAGGCAATTCCCAGTAGTATTTATTTCATTACAAACATTAAAGAGATCTTTGTCAGTATCCAGATTGGATCCTGGAGGTCTGGATCACAGCCTGGGATTATTGCAAGTTTTCTTCCCCAAAATGATTTTGACCCAAACAGACTCTGTCTTATCATTCCATCTCTTCTAATTTCTTTAAAGTCTATCTCAACATTAATATCCAATGCTACTCCGCCACCTTTACTTTTATTTCTATCTTTCCTGAGCTGTACATACCCTTAAATACTTCTCTCTAATCACGACCACCATGCTTCTGTTGTACCTGTAATATCTGGTGTCACTTTCTGCACCAGAAATTCTAGTTCTTCCATTTTCTTACCCAGACTCTTTGCAGTGGTGCACTACATAGCTTAGTAGTTTCTGCTTTGCTTCACCCTGATTCTTCACCCAACTTCTGACAGACATTTTACTGCCAGTATCACTTTTCTGACTGGTAGCTTAATGAATATTGATACTGTCATTCCTCTTAATGTCTATTCTCCTACCCACTGCTGTTCCTTTGTCCATTCTTCTCTCTCTCTTTCTTGATTTGCCGCCCTGTTAATATTAGAATCAGGCATGGAGATTACATGATCACCTTCCAACTGTCTCCTCAGAGTTCTTAGTTTAAAGTTTTTAATCAGTTGTATCAACATAATTCTGAAAAGTCTATTTCCCTCCCTACTCAGGTGGTGTCCCTCACTTGAGAGCAGTCCTCTGTCCATGAATGCCTCCTGGTGATCAAAGATCCTAAAGCACTCCTTATAGCACCACTGTCCAAGCCATTTTTTAATCTTCATAATTTTGTCTTGCCTTCATTTTCCTCATTTATTAGAGACAAGTAGAATTGTTATTTCTTTTAAGCTTTAGTCAAAATTTAGGAATTTTTCTTAAAATGAAAATAATAGAACCCCCTGTTGCTTAAGTTCCTATTAAAACATATACACATTGAAAAAGTCAAGGCTTGTTTCTTCTCATTCTTTATTTGTAGCACTGCATGCCCCAAAAGAGCACTTTAAAAAAAGCTGTGGATGGCTAACTTTTCTTTAATGTAATTATTTTTATTGTGAAAAATGATGAAGTATCCATAAAAATATGGGGCTATGAGCTACTGAAAACTGTAACCACTGATTTATATTTAATAGCTATGCAAAGTTTTAACAGTGTGCATAGTAGTTGATTTTAGCTTACATTATTAAATAATCCAAGTTGCTGACTTCCCAGCTTTAATAGACATGTTTATAATAAAGCTCCACAAAATTGCAATATAAAAAAGCAAATAAAATTTATGTTTTAAAAAAAGGAAAGAAAAGGCAATAATATACTTAAAGAAAAATGTGGATGACTAGGAACAAACGTGCTCTGTGTTTTGTCTTTTTTTTTTTTTTTTTACTTTCCTTTGACATTTACATAAAAATATGAGTAGTGTCACATATGACTTCATTTGTTCTTGCTGAAGTTACTACAGCTGCCTTTTGACGACTACTTTAAATGGTGTTTGGCCCATGAGTCTAAATGGGGATCCAGGAAGTACCTTTTTGTATGGGTCTTGTGTGTTTAATGAAGATATATGACCCAGTATCATTTTCACTTTCCAAATGGAACAACTTTTTAAAAAGAGAAAAGGGTGTTATGTCAATGGCAGGAGAGAGATGCCTGCATTTAAAGACAGGGATTGTCAGAGACCAGAATTCCTGTTCTCAGGGAATTTCAATACTAAGGGAGGGAGGGGGAGAGTATTGTACTGGAACAAAAATGTGAATTTGATATTGTTATTTTGAAAAAAAATAAACATACTATTTCACTTTTTTCTAAACAAAATTGATGGAATCCCCAGTGCTACAGAGAACTCCAGCTGTCCACCTGTCAGGCTACTAATAATCCAGAGGTCTGGAAGTCCTAACAGCTCTCTCTCTCTTGCCAGATCTGCCAGGCTCTCTACCACACAACAGGGAGACTGAAATCCTTGTCTGGAGCCAGCACTTCCAGGGTCCTGTCTTTGCAGCAGACTGCAAGTTCAGCAAGCTGGCAGGAAACCAGTCAAGTTCCCCTTGAAACACTTCCCAGAAAACCTTTTGATTTTGATAAATTGGCCTTTTTTGACAGAAAATCCTTCTGCTGGAAATATTTACAACCTATTCTATTCAAAGCATACACTTTTAAATGTGAAAGGTAGCCACAGATTAATAGTAATTTTCCCCACTTCTAATTCAGAAACATTAAGCAGACCAGATTTTCCTCAATAATCTATTTTTTTTCACACAAACACCCAAAACAGGGTCCAACCTGCTATTGGCACGTTTCATGAATTGTAACTATAGTACTTAGAACTTGATCCAAGGCCCTTTCTGTAGATGTCAGTGGACATTGTGTCAATCCCACAGTGTTGGAGACTGCAAAATTTTTAAAAAGGAACTAGAAAGACCAATGTCAAGATCATTTCACATTAAAGCAGAATGAAAATTGATATCAAAGGTGTGGGGGGAAAGCATTTATAGAATTGTATTATGTGCTTCAGAGCTCTTGCATAATTTAAAAGTAAAATATAATTTGAAGTTAATGTATTTAATGATTAAGGGAATTTGACTGTGTTGGGCATAACAGAAATGTACACTTTCTGCCATTGCAGAAAACTTAAACCTTTTTGAAATTCTAAAACAGAAAAGATTACATGTAGCCATTATTAACAAGAAGTACAATAAAGTGTGTGTGTGAGAGAGATTCCCACTGTAGAAAAAAACCTCAAAATTAATATGTAGCTATTCAGTTCTCAAGGTGCATAGAGTATGTAGCTGGCTTGATTAGACAGACGTGGTATAATTTCTCAGATGTGGACATATTTTAAAAGCTTCATGGGTAATGCAGGGAGGTTATACCGTATGAGCTCTCTTACTCTTAAAGGACAACATTGACTTGAAATCAAGTCAATTCTTTAAAATGAGTTAAATAGTTTTAATTTCTACATCTGCTCCTGAATCCCCTTGACAATTCTTGTGGTTTTAACCATTTTTTCTATTTTTTTAAATGTTTCTCTTCTTATTAGTGATTTGTAGAAGACAATAGCAAGGCAAACTAACTAAGGACTCACTCTAGCACTAGGCTTCGCATAATCAATGAAACCATATATGGCAATGTGGGGCAAACTAGGCTAGCAGTTGGGCCAGATGAGTGGCCCTCCTTCATCTCAATGAGCCGCAAGATTGTCATAACCAAGACGGTCTCCTGGGAAAGGGTAGTTTTGCTAACTATGCTTGCATACCTAGAATATGTGGCATGTGCCGATTGAATTGTAGCAACACTTTAATTGGATGAAAAGGGAGCACACAGCTGTAACAATGTTGTGTGCAATCAGCACACACCTCACTTCTCATGCCCTTGCTTTAAGTTTGCGCCACTTTTGTAATATCTGTAGGGAAAAAAACCTATGTTGCATGAAAACCAGCAGAATCAGGCAACTTCGTACACAGGCAACTATAAATAAAAATGTCTTGTAGGCCCTCAGGCCACAGGTTGCCCACCATTGTTGTATGGGGTATAATTGGCTAGTCACAAAGTTACAAAATGCACAACATAAGCAAACTGAAAAGGAAAACATCTTATTCTCTGATTACTTTCAGTTATTAGAGTAAATGTGTCACTTGTAACCATAGAATATTAAATATTGTTCAAACAACGTGTTCTTCAAAGAGATGCCTCCATTCTGTATGGCATGTTCTCAGTACGAAAGTGAGGGTTTTTTAAGTGCACATCCAGACTAGATAATTTTGAAACATATGCTTCGGGCAGAATTTTACTTAAAAATACTAAAGCAAAAGAGAATCGGAGGGACCATACCAACAAAGTTGATTTCCAAATAGCTGGGCTTACTAACCAGACACAACATATAAAGCCTAGCTACATATACACATAGCACATCTGTTAGGATCTGGGGTGTTTGCTACAGAAGACGAGGAGGCTCATGAGAGGGCGCGCAGACTGATTAAAGGGATATTACCCCATTTCTATAAACTACAGCACACAGTAGGCTGTTAAGTTTGACTCTATTCCAATTAATCAAATGGAGAGGGCGAAAACAAGCTGGGGAGGGCAGAGGGCCAATGTAAGCCTTATTTACATGTCACAGAGCCCTAATACTGATAAGATGAATTTCACTTTATATGAAAAGTATAACAAATACTTCATCTGACTTATCTGAATCTTGCCTTTATTTACAAAAAAATAAACAACTAAATCCCCATTAAATCAAATTGCTATGAGTGAGAGGAGATGATACATACATGTCCAACTATCTCAAATAAGTTCTGCTAAATACCTTTTTGCACAAAAAAGCCTCAAAGGGACTTTCATGGTTCTCCCAAGAATCACTGGACCATGAGGAAAACACAATAACTGCTTCTGAAGAAAATGACAGCCTTATCCTCAGACCAAACAGAGATTCAAAAGCTTACTTTTACATTACACTGGGGACTTTAAAGTGCTTGTGTCTTAAATGGATTCCATGCTGATCTACGTGGGAAAATATTAATACAAATGAACATGAAATTAGTGATATAAACAGAGATCCAAGTATATGAAATCAATTAGAATCTTTTAATAACTTTAATTAGAGTTGAATCAGACCCACAAAAGTTTAAATGTGACAAAGAAGCATTGGAGGAAAGTCACTGATTAGCTAAGACCAAAAAAATGGAAAATCGTAGTCTTTCCAACATTAGCATAACAAAAAGGCATCGCATTCAAGAGAATTTTTAATTAAAATGCATATATTACATACTATACGCTAAACCATATGAGCTGGATGTCCCTGAGCCATAAAATTAAAATAGTATGTTTACAAGACAAATACTTTATCCTATAGGATAGCAGAAATAAAGAGAAACTAGAAGATTTATGTTGTGTTGATATAGTCCGAGGCACCATGGTCCTCGAGTGGGCCTGGGGATGAGGGTCCTCGAGTGGGCCTGGGGATGAGGGGTTCAGTAAGCAGGCTGCCCTGAGGAGAGAATACTACTCCAGTCCTCTCTCAACGCAGCAGCTTGGGCCAGGTGAGAGATTTTTTTACAAGGAAACCCATCATCATACAGTTTTTAGGTGGTATTAAAAATATTAATAACTCAGTTGGCCTTCCTGGAGCTCTGCCAGTGGCTTGCCCCTGCAATCAGGTGACAGGACACCCACATCCAATCCGCTGTCCCCATGCAGAAGCATGTGGCCATCAGGCTCTGGGAGCTCATCACACCAGACAGCTACTGCTCCATAGGGAACCAGTTCGGTGTGGGGAAATCCACAACTGGGGCCGTGCTCCTGCAGGTAGTGAAGGCCATCAACCAGATACTGCTACCGAGGGTCATCACTCTGGGGAACGTGGACAGCATCATGTATGGCTTTGTTGCCGTGGGCTTTCCCAATTGTGGGGGAGAGGCAGGGCATAGACGGCATGCACGCCCCCATCCTGGCCCCCAACCATGGTGCCTCGGACTATATCAACAGGAAGGGGTACTTCACCATGATGCTGCAGGCCCTTGTGGATCACAAGGGATGCTTCACCAACATCAGTGTTGGTTGGGAAAGGCACGTGATGCCCGCATCTTCCAGAACTCCTGTCTGTTCTGAAAGATACACACCTGCACTTTTTTCCCCCAACTGCACCATCAGAGTTGAGGAGGTAAACATGGCCATAGTGATTCTGGGCAACGCAGCCTACCCATTGCTCTCCTGGCTCATGAAGCCCTACACGGGCAGCCTAGACCTCACTAAGGAGCACTTCAATGCCAGGCTGAGCAGGTGGTGGAATGTACATATAGCCATTTAAAGGGGAGGTTCAGGAGTCTCCTCACCCATCTGGACTTCAGTAAGTACAACAATTCCTTCATGGTGGTAGCCTGCTATGTGCTCCATTACCTGTACAAGAGCAAGGAGGAGACTCTTCTACCAGAGTGGGGTGCTGAGGCTGAACAGCTGGCCAGGGAATTTGAGCAGCTGCACACCAGTGCCATCAGGAGAGCACATCAAGGGCTGTGCTCGTCAGGGAGGCCTTGAAGAAGAATTTCATGCAAGGCCAGCTGTGGAACTCTCCCCTGTGCTTCTCCAGAAGGGGCTTCTGCATTCCCTCTGTGTGCCTTTCCTCCCCCTCCCTTCCTTTCCCTTCCCCTGCCCTCTCTTCCCACCTCCTCTGCAGAGCAAATAATAAAGACATATTTCTCAAAACAACAGGAATATTTATTGGGAGGACATAGAACAGGGGCGGGACTGGGTAAAGAACCTGGAATGGAAAAGGGGGGGAGAATGGGAGAGAGGTCTCAGGAATGGGGCGGGGAGTGCACTTGCCTCTAGGTGGTCAGGAAACTTCAGCTGCCCAAGAGGTCCCACCACCCAATGTTCTGGGGCCCCAGTGGCCCCTGGGGTGGCTAGGAGGGGAAGCCATGTGGGGGGAAGGTGACTGGTGGCCCACTCCATGCAGGAAACCATGATCTCTATCATTGATGTGAGGGAGGAGCATTTGGCATCATGCTGGCTCGCTAGCTGGTCTCAAGTGGCCTCCCTCTGCTCCTGGTCAACCCGGCACTCCTCCCAGTCAACAGCTCACTCCTGAGGCTTTTCTTCAGGCTCCTGGACAAGTGACTCCAAGTGGACCATCTACTCCTGCATCAGGTCCTCCTGGGTTCTTTTCCTCCTGCAGACCCCATGAAGGTGAGTAGATGGCATGGGAGATGGTGGATGCACCAAACTCACAGCTGGCCCAGTTGTATAGAAAAGTTACAAGGGCAGTCATCTCAGGAGACATTGTGTATGAAGCCCAGACCTAATCTCTGAGCTGACACCGAAGGTCTCGGTTCAGATGATAGTGATGTTCTTTGAGCAAGGCCATATGTTGCCTAGACAGCAGGCACTTTCCAGCAGCGGCATGGACATCCCAGGAGAGCATTGTTACACCATGGCTCAGGGACAAGCAGTCATGGGAAGGTACTGGCCAGGCCAGGAGCCTATGGATGGGAGGGGATGATGAGGCAGTTCAGCTTCCTTCCATGTCTCCCACATATGCTAGGTCTGGCACTGGCAGTGTCCTGCAGAGACAGAACTTCTATCCCTGTCCACTGGAACAGGGGTTATTGGGGGAGGTGTGTGAGAGAGGCAGATGTCACTTGCCAGAGAGCGTGCTACTGGGTTCCCCTCCACTTCCTTCCTCAGGCAGGTTCTCATGCATGGGATCAGTCTCCTCTGCTTCACTGTGCTTCACTGGGAGCAGATGCTGCCTGAGTGCAGGAATGACCCTGTGCCATGTATAGCACTGCTGTGTGGTTCCATGACCACAGCCTCCTTATTGGTGGCTTGTCATGGGAAGTGTCCCACCACAGACTCTAGAGTAAGGCATGCCTGCCCAGGAACCTTGTGAGAAGGACCGAGCAGTTCCTTTGTGAGCGTGTTATGGGGCTGAGTGCTCTGGACTGTCACTCCATGTGCATCTATGTGCATGGGCTGTTGTGTGAACCCCGGGTTGAGTAGGTTAAGAGACAAGTGCACAGCCCTTCACAGCCTGTCGCCTGCCCTAGCGTGTATATAGGGAAAGTTAGAGAACTTACCTGAAGTGCCCTCCCCGGGTTTGGTCAAGCCTGAGAGACATCCTGGGAGGGAGGAACTGGCTCCAGAGTGAGCAGCAGGTCCTGGCTGGCATGCATGGTCACTTGGCTGGCCTCCTCCTCTTCCTCACTGTCATCTATCACCCTGCCATCCTGCAGGCTGATGCTGGGCATGTCCTGGACAAACACCATGACGACAATGGGGGACATGACTGGCCCCCTTCCTAGGATGGCATCCAGATGGTCGTAGTATTAGTAGGTGTGTGGTGCCACCCCAGAGCAACCACTCTGCACTCTGGCATTGTGTTATGACTGCTGGAGCTCTTTGATTTCCATACGGACCTGGTCAAGTGTCCGAGTGCGGCCTTTCTTGGCAAGACTGGTGGCAATCCAGCCATAGACCTCTGCATTCCTCTTTCTGGTGTGGAGATACTGGAGTTTGGTCTCCTCCCCCTAAATCTCAGTGAGGTCCAGGATCTCCACACCAGTCCAAGCCAAAGCTCTTCTGCGTCCCTGGCCAGTGGCAGCCGAGGGTGCTGCAGGAGTGCTGGCAGCCATGGGAGGTTCTAAAGGAGCATTGGGGTCACTCATGGCTAACTCTCCAGCTGCTGTATCACTCTCACTGCTCTCTAACATGTCTCAAGCCCTTCTTCTGCTGCTGGGAGTTTTAAGCTCTGATGGTGCTGGAGAACGGGAACAATGAAGATGCCAGAATGGTCAGAGCTGCAGCTTTGAGAGGACCTGGAGGCCATTTATTTCAAATTAGCAGCATCAGAGCATCCACACTAACGTTATTTCAAAATAAGCATTATTCCCCCAAGGAAAGTAGGAGGACAGATTTCTTAATAACCAACCCATTACTTCATATAATGGGCTTGGTAGTGTGGATGCTCTGCTTATAAATTTGACCTAATAGCGGGTTATTTTGAAATAACTCTCCAGTGTAGACCAAGGCTAAAAGATAGTTGGGGAAAAAATATTGTAGGCTTCCGGCAAGGAAGGTTTCCAGCTGCCAAACACCAAAGTGCAAGAGGGACCAATGTATTCAGTTCTCAAACACATATAAAATAATGCCAAACTAACCTGAAAATCTGAAGTACACACAAACAGAAAGTATTAATGGCTTTTCACTGGATTTTAGGAAGAACTCTGGTCCATATCTATTAGCTTCCATTTTCCTCAAAAGAACAATTGAGTTATTAACATGTTTAATACCACCTAAAAGCATAGCATTATTCCTCTATAGCTGAAGGAAAAGGGAGTAAGGTGGTTTAATTAAATTGAAACCTTACTTCAGGGTTAACACAGTGGTGGTGGTTCCCTGGGGTGGAGGGCGCTGCCACTACATTTACCTGCACAGCCACAGATACCAATGATCACTGCTTCCAATGGCCACAGATTGCCATTCCTAGCCAGTGCGAGTGGTAGGAAGTGGTGCAGACTGAGGCGCCGCTTCCCACCACTCCCACATAAATATAATGGTGGAAGCCCACCAGGAGCTTACCCTGGTGGACCAGATCTGGCCCACATGCTGGTATTTGCCCACCCCTGCCTTACTTATTACTATATATTTCAGATATTTCAATTGTTCTCCATGTTTGGAGATAAAACAGAATAAAGACAATGGATTTCAAGTAAGCAGACATTAGCAAACTTAGGGAGTTGCTAGGTAAGATCCTAACTGAAGACAGTTGGCGCTTTTTCAAAGAGACATTAATAAGGGCACAAGAGCAAACCTTTCTGCAGAGAGATATGGCAGGAGACCACTCTGGTTTAACCAGGAGATCGTGAGTGGTCTAAAAATAAAAAATGAGTCCTATAAAAAGTGGAAACTGGGTCAGATAACAAAGGATGAATATAAACAATTAACACAAGTATTTAGGCACAAAATTAGAAAGGCCAAGGCACAAAACAAGCTCAGACTAGCTAGACACATAAAAGGTAACAAGCAAATATTCTACAAATATATTAGAAGCAGGAGGTTGAACCAGGACAGAGCAAGCTCATTATTCAATTAAGAGGGAAAAACAATGCCAGAAAATGTGGCTTCTTTGTTTCAGTTTTTACCAAGAAGATTGGCGGCCATCGGATGCCTAACATAGTGAATGTCAGTGAAAATGAGGTAGATTCAGAAGCTAAAATAGGGAAACAAGAAGTTAAAAATTACTTAGACAGGTTAGACATCTTCAAATCACCAGGGCCTGATGAAATGAATCTTCGAATACACAAGAAGCTGACTAAGGAGATGTCTGAGACATTAGCTATTATCTCTGAAAAGTCATAGAAGACAGGAGATATTCCTGAAGATTGGAAAAGAGCAAATAAAATGCCAGTTTATAAAAAGGAAAATAAGAATAACAAAGAGAATTACAGACCATCCAGCTTAACTTCTGTAACGAGCGAGGTAATGAAGCAAATAATTAACCAATCAATTTGCAAAACATCTGGAATATAATAAGGTGATAAGTAACAGTCAGCATAGATTTGTCAAGAGCAAATCATGTCAAACCAAACTGACAGCTTTCTTTCACAGGATAACAGGCCTTGTGGATACATGGAAAGCAATAGATGTGGTATATCTTGTCTTTAGTAAAACATTTGATAGTTTGTTATGTGAGAAGGTCATGTGAGACAATTGAAATACAACTTAGGAGGGTGCATAACTGGTTAGATAATTGTTCCCAGAGAGTAGTTATCAAAGGATCAGTCATGCTGGATAAGAGCATGATCCTACTGAAATGCAGGGATCAGTTTTGGGACCGGTTATGTTTAATACCTTCATTAATAACTTAGATAATGGCATAAAGACTGCAACTTGCAAAGCTTGCAGCTTGGAGTGTTTGCAAGTGCTTTGAAGGGTAGGATTAAAATCCAAAATGATCTAGAAAAACTAGAGAAATGGGCTGAGATAAATAGGATGAAATTCAACAAGAACAAATGCAAAGTACACCACTTAAGGAATAATCAGTTTCACACCTATATAACGGGAAATGACTGTCTAAGAAGGAGTCTGCAGGAAGGGATCTGGCAGTCATAGTGAACCACAAGCTAAATATGAATCAACAATGTCACACTGGGGGCGGGGAAAAAAAAGCAAATATGATTCTGGGATGCATTAACAAGAGTGTTGCAAGCAAGACACAAAAAGAAATTCTTCTGTTCTTCTCTGTATTGATTAGGTCTGAACTCAAGCATTTTGACAGTAATGGAATATCCATCATTGGAGATGTTTAAGAGCAGATTAGATAAACACCCAATCAAGGATGGTGTGAGTGGTGCTTGGACCTGACATGAGTGCTGGGGACTAGACTTGATGACCTCTCAAGGTTCATTACAGTACAGTGGTTCTATTGAAATGTAATAAAATGGCTTATCATCAACATACCTATTCTTCTGTCCTTCATAGCCAACTATATGCACTTCCATTATGAATTGAGTGGATAATTCTCCACCCTGTTACCTAGCAGCTGAATCACTTAGTAACAACACGATTGGCAAGGCTAGCATCAAGAATGGGTTCAGGGCAGGTGTCCTTCTCTGGGGCCAGTACTCCCATGTAATATCTGACTGAAGCTCAGCCTTCTTCAGTCCTCTGGCTCCAGCTTCCAGGACCAAACTCATCTGTCAGTCAAGGTCTTTAATAGAAGCCTTCTGCTCCCTACAACTCCTGTATCACCACTCTTTGGTTTCAAGGTCTTCCCAGCAATACACTTTTACACAGTTCCTCAATCATTTTCTAACTTTGCCCTCATTTACTGCAAAGCTTCCCTCTCTGACAATCTCTCAACACAGCTGCAGCTGCTTATATTTCTCTTTTTTTTCTTCTTTTCCCTTTTCCACCCCCCAACCCATCAATCAACCCCCTTGCTTCTCATGTTGGTGTTACCTGATTGCTATCAGGTGAAGCACATCTTGTAATGAGGACTGGTCTAGCTCCAGATATTCCATCTATTCTCTACCATTACATAAAAATCCATCAATTAACATACACCATGAAAGCAACAGCAGTTTGGCATAAACAAGTAAGCTTGCCTGACCAATCTCTAGCCCCGCAGCTTATTTTGTAATAGCCTTGATAGTAATCATACAGGTTACATCTACACTGTGCATTGTTGCACAAAAAGATATGCAAATGAGGTGCGGTGATGAATATCTCCACGCCTCATTTGCATACCTAATGAGCCTCAATTTTTGCAGAAGGGGCTTTTGCACAAGAAGGAGCTGTCTACACTGCTCCTTCTTGTGCAAAAACTCCTCTTGTGCAGGAGCCGTTCTGCCGCTTATTTTCAGGAAGAATGGCTACTGTGCAAGAGGGGGTTTTTGCACAAGAAGAAGCAGTGGAGACAGTTCCTTCTGGTGCAAAAGCTCCTTCTGCAAACATGGCAGCTTATTGGGTATGCAAATGAGGCACGGCGATATTCATCACTGCACCTCATTTACATATCTTCTTGCGCAACAATGCACAGTGTAGACATAGCCAGAGAATGTCCTTGTACATTAGAGCTGGTTGGAAAAAATCTAGGTAAAACTTTTCCCTCCTTGGAATTTGCCAATCCATGGAGATAGAAACACCCCATAGAGACCTCTATTTTGAGAATTTAGATAGATTTAATGTTCTACAGACTATCTCCATATGTGTGTGTACCTCCAAATGTGAACCTCTTTAGCTTGGCACTCTCTGGTTTGGCAACATAATTTGTCTGGCATGAATTTAGTTAGCTGGATGTCCAGTTATCATGGGTGTGGACAAGTTTCCCGCAGTCCCATGAATTTTGTTTACAGGCACCAGTCCTGGCTATCAGTGCTTTGTGCTGTTATTTAGCTCTACATATCTTCTAAGAGCCCAATAAGCAGTGGAAGTGTTGATAATGCTGCCAGAAAATATTGACCTCCAATGTTCCAGAAAATTCTCTGTTTGGCCCTCGGCGCTAGGGTTAGGGTTACTGTGGGGAGAGCCCTCAGAGCTAGTGTAAGGGTCCCTATGAGGTGGGCCCTTAGAGCTAAGGTTAGGGAACCTAAGGCTGGAGACCTCAGAGCAAGTGATGGAGTTCCTATAGTGAGGGCAATCAGAGCTCATGGTCCATAAGTGTAGGGCCCTTGGAGCTAGGGTTAAGTTTATTACGGGGAGGGCCTTCTATCTCAGCCTTAGGAACCCTAATCCGAGCACCGAGATCCCACCCCACAGGAATCTTAACACTAGTTCTCACAGCCTTCCCTTTAGGAACCCTAACCCTAGGTCCTTCCTCCTTAGAAGAACACCAAACCTAGCTCTCAGGGTCCTACCCATGGGAACCCTAAAACTAGCCCCAAGGGCCCTAGCCACAGGAACACTAATCCAATCTCCACTAGTTGCCAGGGCCTTCCTCATAGGAACCCTAACCCTCGATACCAGGGCCCTCCCCATAGAAACCCAGACCTGAGCTCTGAGGGCCCTCCCTATGGAAACCCTACCCTTAGCTCTGAAGACCCTCCACATAGAAACCCTAATATTGGCACCAAAAGCTCTAATCTTAGAAACCCTAACCCAGGCTTCTAGGGAGCTCCCCATAGGAACTCTAACCCTAGCTCGGAGAACACTTCCCAACTGGGGAGGGGCATTGACAGCACCCATCCTGGCCCCTGACCACTGTTCCTCTGAAAATATACATAAAAGGGGTACTTTTCAATGGTGCTGTAGGCCCTCATGGACCACAAGGGCTGGCTCATGGACATTTACATTGGGTGTCTGGGGAAGGTGTACATCACCTACATCTTCCAGGAATCAAACCTTTTCCACAGAATGCACAGTTTCACTTTTTTTCCCCAACAGCACCATCAGAGACAGGGACATCGACATGCCCACGTGCATCCCGGGCAATGCAACCGACCCCTTGCTTCCCTCGTTCATGAAGCCCTACATGAGCAGCTTGGACCCCACCAAAGAGACTTTCAATGGCAGACAAGCAGCATGGTAGTGCGGTGTGCCTTCAGCCTCCACCTTCCAGAATCTTCTTATCTGCCTTATTCCCCAGGTGGTGGCAGCCTGCTGTGTGCTCCACAATATATGTAAGAATAAAGGGGAGACTTTCCTGCCAGGGTGGGGGGGCAGAGGCTGAGCAGCTGGCCAGGGCTTATGAGCAACCAGGCACCACTGCCATTCGGCGAGCACATTAGGGGACTACGCTCTTCCAGGAGGCCTTGAGGGAGAATTTCAGCCAGGGCCACCTGTGAGCTTCCCCCCCAGGCATCCCCACAAAGGGCCTCTGCATTGCCCCTGTATACTTTTCCTCTCCCACCCCTCCCTTCCCCTGCCCTCCTTTCCCACCTTCCCCTCTCCCTTGCTGGGAGTTGTGGGGTGGGTGCGGGGAGGTGGCTGGTGGACCACTCCATACATGTGACCATGCACTCCATGACAGATGTGATGGAGGAGCAATGGTCTCATGGTGGTGCAACAGCTGCTCCCACATGGTCCTCCTCAGCTTGTGGTCAGCCTGGCTCACCTTGTACTCTTCCTTGAAGCTGCAGCTCAGGGAACAGAAGCATTCTAGGCATTCCTGCACTAGGACCTTGTGGGTTTGCCTATGCCTGCAACTCTTGCAGGGTTGGGAAGATAGTGCAGGAGGTGGTGGATGCACCAGGCTCGTAGCTGGCCTAGCTGTAAAGAAAAATGACAAGGGCAGTCATCCCAGGAGATACTGTCCATGGAGCCTAGTCCTAATTGCTGATCCGAAACTGAGGTCTCAGTTCAGACAATGGTGATGTTCTTCAAGCAAGGCCATCTGTTGCCTAGATAGTGGGCATTTTCTTGCAGGTATACAGTTGTCCCAGGGGACTGCCCCGTGTCCCAGGGACAAGCAGGCATGGGAGGGCAGCCAGGCCAGGAGCCTGTGTGCAAGAGTGGGAAATGGGGCAGCTCAGCTTCCTTCCGTGTCCTGCACATGCTAGGTCCAGCAGTGGAGGCATCACACAGAGAGAGAATTTCTATTCCTGCCTGCTGGAGGAGGGGAGTGGATGTTGGAGGAGGTGTGTGTGAGCAGCAGATGCAGCTTTCCAAAGAGTGCTACGGGGGAGTGCTCTTCTCTTCCTCCCCCTGGCAGTTTTCCATGCAGGGGATTGGTCTCCTCCGCATCGCCATGCTTGACCAGGAGTGGATGCTGCCCTAGAGTGCGGGCATAAGCCTGTGCTGTGTGCAGCACTGCAGTGTATTTCCATGACCCTAGCCTCCTTAGTGGTGGCTTGTTGTGGGAAAGTGTCCCACTATGGAGGCCAGAGTAAGGCAGGCCTGTCCAAGAACCTTGTGAGAAGGATCGAGGAGTTCCTGTGTGAAAGCATCACGGAGCTGAGCGCTCCAGACTGGTGCTCCACGTGCACTGGCTATTGTCCGAGCCCCAGGCTGAGAAGGCCAAATGAGGAGCATGCAGCCCCTTGACTCCTGCCATCTGCCCACCTCAACAGAACTGCCTTCCCTGGATTCATTTGAGCCCTGGGAGACATCCTGGGATGGGGGACCAGCTCCAGTCAGATGATTGACCTCTTGGCTGATGTGCATGGTATCCAGGCTGGCCTGCTCCTCATCCTCATCTTTGTCATTGTCATCCTCCTCCACAATCCTGCCCTCATGGAGGCTGATGCCATTTGTGTCCTGGCTGGAGTAGACAACAAGGCAGCGGGAGGTGACTGGCCCCCTTCCCAAGATGACATCCAACTGCTTGTTGTAGGGCACATATGTGGTGCCACCTCAGAGTGGGAACTTTCCTTCCTGGCCTTTGTGTAGGTCTGCTGGAGCTCTTTTATTTTCATTTAACCTGGTCCATGTGGGTATGGCTGTGCCCCTTCTGGACCAGGTTGGAGGCCATGCGGGCGAACACATCGGCATTTTGCCTCTTGCTGTGGGGATCCTGGACGTTTGTCTCCTCTCCCCAGAGCTCAATGAGATCCAGGATCTCTACACTAGTCCAGGCCAGTGCCCTCTTTTGCCCTTGGACAGAGGTTTCAGAGGTGGCTGCAGGTGTGTTGGCAGCCGAAGGTGTGCTGGGGACTGCCATGACTACACAAAAGGAAGGTGCTGTGTGGCACAGGGCTAACAGGGCTGGTGTAGTGCCACAAGCCTTTTCCCTTCTGCCTCCTGTTGGGGTGTGGAAGGATTAAATAAGGGGTCTTGTCAAATGCAACCATGGTAATGGGACACAGCACAGGCAGACTCTGTGTCTATTCATTTATAGACTTGTTTTGAATCCTTCTTCACTGCTTACTTAGGATAGATAGAATGCAGCTGCACTCAAGATGTAACTTTTTCATGAATGGCCTGTGTGTTAGCAATGTTATCCTCCTTATCTGCTGTCAATTATACATTCAGGGTCACATATTCTGTACCCCTGGCTAATGCCAGGAGTTTTGTGATGCAAAACTTACTGACATCAGCTAAAAAGCTGTAAACAGTAAACAGGGATGGGTATAATTATATTTTCCACATGGTTATGATTATGCATTACAGCTAGTCCCCGACTTACGAACGAGTTACGTACCAATCGCTTGGTCGTAATTCAATATGTTCGTAAGTCGGACTCCATTCATTTAAATGTGACCGTGCTGTTCGTAAGCGCAGATCGCATGTTCGTAACTCAGGGACCAGCTGTAATGCGCTTAATGGGAGGTTGTTTGTAAGTACGAACGGTCGTAAGTTGATGCGTTCATAACTTGGGGACCACCTGTATATGGGTGTTCACATTACTGAAGTAGGGCCTAAAGAGTGATGTAATTGATAAGTGTATTTACATACTAAGATAAAAAGGTGCAGCTGGGTAAATTCATTGCTCACGCACATCCTAGGTAGGAGGGATCCAAGATGGAATGGATATCTGCAACAAAAGTGCCTTGTTACCCCATCTGTCTCTGGGCCATCCTGTTCTTTTTCTAACAACTGTAGCTTTAAAGTCTGCAGGAGAATGAGAGCAGTAGAGTTGTCACCAGTGTGGCCAGAGTGGCCACATGGGCAACTGAGAGAGGCCTCTGGAGGCCAATTATTTTGAAATAAAAGCAGCTGAATGTTTACACTAATGCTATTTTGAAATAACAAATCAAAATAATAAGCCTGTTATTTCAAAATAACAGGCTTGGTAGTGTGCCCACTTGCCTTGTTTTTTCAAAATAAGGGGAGTTATTTCAAAATAACCCCCTAGTATATACATGTCCCTCGGGCTCTCCCCAGAGGAATACAAGCCCTAGCTTTGAAGGACCTCTCTACAGGAACCCTACCCCTATCTTCAAGTGCCCTATCCAATCCTTTGTATATATGAAATAATATATCTACTATATACGTTAGAGATATTTTTCTGTCTCTTTGTCTGTTTAATCAAGTACTCCTCTTAAATGTTAAGAGCTTAGGACCATCAATATTTTTATACAGCTTCCTCTTATCATAACTTAAAGCAACATAAGGTTTGGTTGTCCCAGGAAAATGGAATGTGCCAGGAATGGGATTGTTTCTCGTAAAACCAAACTGTAAAGAGACAGACTCACCAAAGCAAGTACAGTCCTCATAACTGATAGAACTGAGAAAATGTTGTAAGAGACTGAATCAAAATAAGTGTGAAAAATAGAATGAACCTTGAATAGGTTTGCTTCTCAATAAATCTTACAGAAAAGAAGCACAACAGAGAAATTTGGAACAGTGCTCTGTTTTGGCACGGCAACATCAATGTTTAATTTTGAAAACTAGGAGAAAATGTTAATGGAAACCAAATGTACTATATCCCTTTTTTTGTTAAAACAAAGGAAATCATATGAGATTACGGGGATGAAAAAATATATTTTATGGAATCCCCATTAAAAAGTTACTAAAATATTAAATGCCTTTTTAAGAAATAAAGAGAAATAAAATTTTTGATGAAGTTAATAAATATTAACTTTATAAAAATAACATTGCATTTTTGAAAAATACAATAATTTAAGTAAAGCATGTACATTTTACTTTTATTAAAAAAAAACTTAATTGAGCTACAGATCGGAGCACCAGTGTGTAAATCTGGTAGTATATAATTAAAGACAGAATTTTCAAAGGAACCTAAATGAATAGGGTGGTCTCAAAATCATGAATTCCAATTCATGGAAATAATGACGTTTTGAAATGTGTTTTCATTCTATACTAGAACTAACTTGAGACTTTTCAAAAAGTTGAGAGAGAGAGAGAGAGAAAGGGAGACCTTCCTGTAATAGTATTTATTGAAACCAATACATTCCCATGAAACATTTTAATTCAAACACAGTTATATTTTTCAACAGAAAAAAAATGCCCAGTTAAATTTTTTTGACCAGTTTTGCAAAGAAATTAAGTGTCCAAATACCTTATGAACCTCTGAAGTTTCTAATCTGACACACGGTGTGGGCTTTCAAAAGTTATAATGGCCAACAATGAAATCCCATCCAAGATAAAAGTGAACACCAAATGGTAAATTAAATGTTTTGCATATATATAAATACAACATGTACACGAGATTTGAGGCTCAAAGGTTTTTAAAGAGATACCACCCAAGACCTGAACCATTTATCTGAATCCTGCCCCCCTCACCCTGGACTCAGATCTAGACAATTCTCGTAAAATTGTTATTCTGCAAAACAGTCTCCAGAATGATCAAGTTTTGTGAAGCCATTCCCATTATTGTGTGTTTCATAAAGATTTAAAAAATCTAGACGTGTTCATCCAAACACCTTTGAGGTCAGAATTGGTAAGATTATTAAGTATGTCTGGGTATGTCTACACTGCCACCCTAGTTCGAACTACGGTGGCTAATGTAGGCATTCGAACTTGCAAATGAAGCCCGGGATTTAAATATCCTGGGCTTTATTTTCATGTTCCCGGGCGCCACCATTTTTAAATGCCCCGTAGTTCGAACTCCCTGCCCGCGGCTACGCACGGCACGGACTAGGTAGTTCGAATTAAAGTCCTAATTCGAACTACCGTTACTCCTTCTACCGTTACTCCTCCTTCATAATCTTAGCAGGAACCCAAAGAACTATACAAGACACCCCATCTTTTATAGGATTTTCCTTCTATGCAAGTCTATGCATTTTGCCCTGTCAGGCCTTAATCAGTCATTCAGCATCACAATCAGTTTTTCTGCGACATAAGTTTATCTGGAGGTTGTTCTTGCAGTCATCTGATATCAGTTTGCTGATGACCCCTCCTTGGTGTTGTCTTCTGGCGAAACTTGTTATTGGTTCCCTATCAAGGGGTGCTTGCCACTAACTTCAAGGATTGTCAATATGCCCCAGTAGTCTGCATCTTCAGTGTGCTTTCACGTAGTTGATAATTATTTGGTACTTCTGAGTCTCCAGCCCTTCCTCTGACCATTTGAGCATGCAGTGGCCTTCACACTTACCTCTCCTAAAACATTCTCTCTCATTCACACAAACAATACATTTACAGAATTGCAGCATGGAACAAAGGGGTACTTCTAGTCACTTTAACAAAGTAACAAAGTTTTTCAACATTAAACTTTTTTCTATCTATTACAAGGCCTCACCTAATATTAACATCACTATGCATTACAATATTCCATCCCTTCACTTTAACATCAGAACATGCTAACATCAGACAGAGCTGGAGCTAAGTTAACAAACCTGCCTGGCCTGTCTGAGACCTACATCTTGTGTTTAAGTTTAATTCAAACCTTTTGCTATAACATACATTCATTATAACTAACTTATTATTTACACAATTACAAGTCTACAAGCTCCCAGGCACATCTACAATCTTTTGGTATCTAGATCAAATTAACAAATCTGGAAGCCACCCTGGTTTTGGTTTTGAAAAAAATCAAAACAAAGCATGATTGACAGAGTTTTGCAAAACCACCTACACTTTTGCCTGTCTCAGATGTCTGATTGCAACTTATATTATTTTGTTTATTATCTGGCTACATAGTCATGTAATTGATGCATCACCGAAATTGAATCTGTATTTATGTATATTAACTTTAAGAGCCTTACTGAACAGAGGTTCTTTTTTGCCCCATCTATAAATTGTTTTATTATTACACAAATACATAGAGACAGTGCCACAAAGTGTTTGCAGTTTAAATATGCAAGAAAGAGAAAAGGTAGAAGATAAGGAGAAACCCTGGTCTCTCCATATGGGGAACTAAGGCACAGAGTGATTAAGTGATTTGCTCAACATCACACAGGAAATCTATGGCAAAGCCAGGAACTTAATCTGATTATCTGAGTCCATCTAGTTATTCTTCCATTATGAAAGTTAACTATTCCAATCCCAGTTTTTATGCATTTTTGTCATATTAATTTGAATAGGAAAAGATTTTGTAGAATATGTGTCTAGGACTGTAAGGCAGATGTTTATGTGAATAACCGTATCAATTTATTTCCAAAATTATGTAAATATCACAGAGAAAAGTACAGAAATGTTTAGGTTTTATAACAGAGAGAAAGCACAACATATAATTTGTATCAAAACATTAAACATTTTGAATAGATGGTTTTAATTAATTTTCACTGCAAAGCATTTTGTACAGTAGGCGGAGCTATCAATAGTATCCCAGTGATTTATGAGCCTCCTTTGGAAAAGTAATATTCATCTTGTACAAAGTAACTTAAATTACTCTGCAATATTACATGTGCATGTGAGAATAATGCTAGACTCACTCAGGGAAAAAAAAACAAGTAAAAATGATCTATTAATTCCTTGAGACAGCCAGTGGAGGATGCTGCATTATTTAATTAAACTTAATCCAAATGAAATTAAAATCTTTTTAATTGATTCTAAGAACTTGCCGAGCGTAGTTTACACCCTAGCAATTTCATTTGAATTTCTTTTAAACGAGTCTCTGTGTATATGTAGCCTGATTTATCTGGAACTGACAAGCTTCTGTTCTCATGTCATTTATCTGTAAGGTTGGACCTCTTTTCCCTGTCCACAATTTATTTCTCCCATGCTAAGGGAGTTCCTTTGCTTTGGGAAAAAGATTTGGCTCCTATTAAATATCACCAGTCCTATGCCTTTGTTTCACAAAAGGGACTTGAAGGAGGGACACAATTTTCTGTTTTCTCCAGGCTTGATTTTTATAATTTGGTCTCACTGGGAGTTTCAAATGACAACATGTCCAAGATGCAGGCCCATTCTTGCAGCTCCTCAGATGTTCAAAAGAGCATTCCTGTTTTACAGTCTTTACACTGGCTCCCTGTTAAATTCTATATCAATTTCAAGGTTTTATTGCCTACTTTTAAGACACTCAGCAGTGGCTGTGGCCTAATATATCTGTCAGAGCTTTTAAATCCATATGTTCCCAGTTGTTCTTGAGGTCAGATTAGTAGGGTTATTTAGTCTGTCTGAAATATAACCTTAAGCCATCCAGTGCTATATCTTTTAGCAAACAATCTTTGTGGTTGTGGAACTGCATTTCCGATTATTGTTTGAATTGCTCAATTTTTCTCAGTATTTAAAGCTCCAGAAATCTATATTTGATGCTGCTTTTGATTGAAAAAAAATGATATTGCTAGTGTAGGACACCCTGTGACCTTTGGATGAAGGAGATGTATAAAAAGTGTGTTGTTGTTAGTGCCCTGGCAATCTGAGCATGAAGGTCACAGGGGCTGGTAAAGGGTCCTAGTAATTAACCTCACTGAAATTCTTCAGAAGCGTATGTATTGCTTCCAAAATAAAATGTGTCAGTTTTACCAAGGTTAACAGTACAGAGAAACTCCCATCTCCCCTGCCTTTTAAGATAACTTGATACTTAAAGTGAAAATTGTTTTGCTTGTGAGAATAGATAAAAATACAGAAACCCAGTCCTGACAGGCTGTACACTGCTATAGAAATGTAAAAGCCCATCTGCAACTTTTGGACAGACTTAGATTTGCTTGAAGGCCACTCCTGAAATCTGCCCATATTTCTTGATGTGTACATTGCAAAAGTTCTTTTCAGCTATTAGAGTGTTTTGAACATATAAAATCAGCTTGTTAGATGTTTTAAAGTACTGAACACTAGCCTGCAGCTTACCTAAACACTAAATCTAAAACTATGTCTATGGACATAGTTGCAATAAAGCTAAATATTGAAATAAAACTTATATAAAAGTTAATAGGCTTAGCCTGAAAGAAACTTTTAAGCATTTGTTGAAATTGCATTACCAGAAGTAATCATCACCATAAATCTATTTTCAGTGGAAAAAGTAAAGAGGATAGGAAAGTTCCCAAACTCAGGATTTTCTGCTCATGCCAGAGTGGAGTATCATAGCATGGAAATATCTTAATTATTTGGCTCAAAACAGAATTAAAGGGAAAATTCTACAGTTAAATTGTGTTATTATAGAGCATTAACATGGCATCATTTGAGTGAATGAGCTCAATGAGAGGGCTATAGATTCATTACAGGTAATAGGTCAGTCCTTAGGTCGAGTGCCTACTGTCCACTCAAAGAAGAACTGTTTGACAATTTTCCAATTAAACTTGGTTTCATCTGAACATGCTGATGGATGGACACCAAAGTGTTTTGTGAAAACAGTTCAGCTTCAGAGAACTTCAACCAAAACAAAAGCAGCTTTTCCAACAGACCAACTGTCTGACTGCTTGGCAGCCCAGGACTTCCATTGTCTGCAGCTCTGGGGCAGTCCCACTATGCTGATTACATCAGAGTTACCAGGGACACCAGGGCTTCCTGCCTCAGATAGCAGAAGCTTTCAGTACCTAGTGCTGCTAGTGCTGTAACAGGGAACTTAGCAGCACTGAAAGCCCCATCTCAGTGCAGGGTTCCCAGGGTTTCCACTCTTCTTCCTTGTGTCTGGCAGCCCAGTTAAATTACTTTCTATGTCAGGGGAATTCCCTGACTCCCGGGGACTCCACTGACTTCCCAGGCTGCCCATACTTGCAAGGACTCCCTGTGCTATCCCTGACTCACTCAGCCTACCTTAAATAAGTCCACTGATGAAGCTAGCCATGAACATATCTAATCCTTTTTTGAAGCCTGTTATAGTTTTGGCTTTCACAACATCCCTGGCAATGAGTTCTACCAGTTGACTATGTGTTGTATGAAGAAGTTCTTCTTTTTTGTTTGTTTTAAACCTGCTGCCTATTAATTTCATTGGGTGACCCCTGGTTCTTGTGCTATGTGAAGTGGTAAATAACACTTCCTTATTCACATTCTCAGATTCTGTAGACCTCTGTCATATCCCTCATCAGTTGTCTCTTTACGGAGCTGAAGTCCTCATTTTTTTAATCTCCCATTCTATGTAAGCTGTTCCATACCCCTTTGTAACTACCAGAAATAGACTAGTTGACCCTTACAATGCCTTCCTTCAATTGTCTGTTTTGGCAAGTGGAAGGAGATAGCCCGCCCTAGAGGAATTGCCAGGGTATTCCTTCAGGAAACTCCCCACAACAGACTAACTCTAGTCACCCTTCTCAGTACACAATCTTCTGCTGAAATTACTGACACTTAGGAAGTATTTTTGGGAAAAAAATAATCTTTATTTAATGTACCAATATTTCTTAATATAATAGATATTAATTTATAGATCAAGAACAAAAACACAAATTCGAGTAGCACAAGCATGCATAATTAAAGTACCCAATATTGTAATGTTATACTGTTGGAAGTGGTTTAAGTGATTATGTTCTTTATACAATGATTAATCACATGTAGGATACTGACAGTGATTTTAATTAAACATGAAACTTTTTACATCATATCAAACATGCACCCACAGACATCTAACTGTATTATCCCAAACGTACATAGTCACTGAACCTTGTTTCTATTTTGAGATTTTATACCAATGTCATCGTGCTTACTTTCTCAGACTTACCATTGGTCTGCTAGAAGGGGTCTTCTCTGCAGAATGAGGATGTAATTCAGAAAGGAATGCTTTTTCATTTGAATTTTTTCATAATTTCCTACTTATATTTTATCAAAGTGTGTCCTCTCTTCTTTACTAGAATATAGAGCATCCTCTTTAATGAATTTACAAGAAGTCCCTGTCTGAATTGTGTGCTCCTCCTCCTCTGTTGGTTTCCCCCTAGCTTATAGTTTAAAATCTCTACTATAAACTTTTTAATTTTATATGCCAGCAATGTGGTTCTGTTTTGATTTAGGTATAACCCGTCCTTCCCATACAGGGTCCTCTTTTACCAAAAGTTTTCCAAGTTCGTAAAAAACCTAAATCCATCCTCCAAACACCGTTATCTCATCCAAGAAGATCCTGCAGTTCTGCCTGTCCAAATGGCCCTGTGAATGAATCTGGAAGCATTTTAGAAAATTCTACCATGGATAATCTGCATTTTAATTTCATATATAGTGATCTAATTTTGGACTTTAGGACCTCTCTCCTACCTTTCCCTATGTCATTGGTATCTACATGTACCACAGGCACTGGTGTCTCCTCAGCATTGCACAGTTCCTCAGGAGGACATTCATTATGCTGTTCTACCAATCATCAAGAACCCAACTATCGATACAGCTATTAATTAAATCCCACTATACTACAAAGTGCAAAGTACCTAGGTTGGAAGGTCAGAATTTGTTTCTAAATATATCTATACAAGAAGACTTACTCAGTGTTGCTCAGGTCTGGGGTTGGTCTGGGGTGTCAGAGGCTGTGCTCCCTGCCTGTCAACTTCTCCCTCAGGCTGGCTCAGGGCAGGGGAGGGCTGCACAGGCCAGCTGCTGACTTCTCCCTGGGGCCAGAATGGGGCAACAGGGGCAATGTGGCCCAGTCAGTGACTTTTCCCCAGGTAAAGATGGGATGGCAGAGGCCATGATGCTGGCCAGTGCCTATTCCCAGAGCTGGAGTGCTTGCTGCCCCCCTGTGGTCATTCAAGAGTTTAAATGTCTCTGCTGTCACACCCCTCCCTTTCCATGTGACGTGAAATAATCACATTCCATGCATATCCCATTGGCCTGGTACAACCAAACCCTTACCTTGCATCAAGTTATGATAAGAGGAAGCTACCTACCAAATTTGGTGATGCCACCTCTTACTGTTAAGGAGTTCTTGGACAAACGGTCTCACAGACAGATTGACAGAGACAAATGCACAAACTCTATAAAATATATGGTAGATATCATATGCTTTATAGGTCATGGAAATTGATCAGAAAAGTCCTGACAAATAAGGACATCTATTGCAGAAATGGAACACAATAATGTCATGGATAAAACCCTGTCCCTGTTGAAGCCAGTGGAAAAACCATCATTGGTTTTAATGGGCTTGGGAGTACATCCTGTGTATTTAAAACTTTCTGACTGAAGTAAATTTTTGTGATGTCCTGTTTTGTTTCATGCTGAATCAGTGCTATCCCTTGAAGGCTGATTAGGCTTGGGTGAGAGAATAGTTGGATTTTGGAACTAGTTTATAACTAAACTCAGGAGAAAAAAAGGCCTGCAAACAAGGAGGGAGGGAGACTTGATTAGAATCCTGGAGGTAAATGACAAATGGAAATGGAAGTGTCTGAATTAATAGGCTGTTATAATTATCAGTTGAGTATAGTAAAAGTTATTTGGGTAGAAGTTCCAAAGATCAATTGAAGTGGAGACTATCACACTATATAATAATTGATTGTCTCTTAAGGCCAAATCCTGCTATGTACTGAACACTTGAACTCCCAATGAAGTTACTTAACTTTGTTATTTTTATATAAATTGGATACACGTTAGTGGAGGTTGAGGGTACCTTTCAGGATAAAGACTTCCATCTGTAATTAAGAAGAAAACAGGATCTAATGTAAAGCAGATGATATGATTTTATTTGCAAACTTAAATGTATTCTGGAGGCCAAGTTAGCTAATAGGTTGGAGGGGAGACAGAAATGTGGGTAGTAACAATGGCACCAATGAAGTAAACCACTCCTATACTTTATTGGCATACAAGTACATACTAAACATTAAGCATGTGCTTAAAAGCTTTGCTGAAATGGGGCCAACAGGACAGTGTGAGACTAAGGGTACATCTACACTGCACACTTATTTCAAAATAATCCATTCCAGAATTTATTTTCTGGAACAGCTTATTTCAAAATAGTACGTCTACACAGAAAAAGCGCATTGAAATAGTGCTTAGATATTTCGAAATAGAGCGTCCACACCAATTGTCTGCTAACTCGCATTTAAGGCCACCCAGAACCACTTCCTGCAGGGCATCAGGTCAGCAGTTACTTCCTGCAGCTGCTGCCTGAGGCTGTCTGAGATGTGAGCATAAAAAGGGACCCCCCCTGTACAGCTGTTTCTCAGGTTCTTCTCTTGCCTACCTCTCTGAGCGAAAGCAAAGCATTTTCACTGCATGCTTTGATTGCCCTGCTATTGGACACCACAGCACTCCTAGCTACGTAACCGGAGCTGTCTCTGGACACACGATGGCTCCTGACTGTCATGCTACAGTTTCTCCAGCAGTTTCTCCATGCTGCCCTCCAGGCTTTGCAGGAGCACGACCCCCCAGCTATTTGAGGAGACCCTCAACCTCTTTATGGGAGTGCAGCTCTTCCAGTTGCACCCCACTGTGGAGCACCACTTCTGGCAGCTGGACACTAGTTCCAACTCGTGGGACCAGCTCATGATGGAGTGGTGGAACAACCAGCAGTGGCTCCAGAATTTCCGCATGTGGAAGGAGACCTTTCTGGAGCTGTGTGTCTGGCTCGTCCCTGCCCTCATTTGACGAGACACCCAGATGCAACCTGCCATCCCCTTGGAGAAGTGGGTCACCATCGCTGTGTGGAAGCTTGCCACTCCAAACAGTTACTGATTCATTGGGAATGACTTTGGTGTGGGGAAGTTGATTTTTGGGGCCCTTGTCGTGCAGGTATGGTGCTCTCAGGCTGCAGTCCCAGGAAGGGGGTGGGGTGAAGTACTGGAAAGGGGAACTCTAGGGAAATGGGATGTGGGGGAGAAAGCCCTCTTCCCTGGGTGGTTCTTCAGTCTTGCCCTCACACAGCCCTGCTGGGTGGATTGGCTACATACAGGGTGGCTCCTGATGTGGTTGGGGGGGAAGGGTAGAGTCAGTGACCTCCCAAGGACTCTGGCACCACAGTGATTCTGTTTTGTTTGTTTGTGTGTTTGTCTCCTTCTGCAGGTGGTGAGGGCCATCAACACCATCCTGCTGTGCAGGGTCATCACCTCAGCGACGTGGACCCCATCGTCACCGGCTTTGTTGACATGGGCTTCCCCAACTGCAGGGGGGCTATTGATGGCACCCACATTCCCATCCAGGCCCCTGACCACTAGGCATGTCTCAACATTAACCTGAAGGGATACTTTTCAATGGTCCTGCAGGCCCTGGTCGACCATCGTGGGCAGTTTACAGACATCTATGTTGGGTGGTCGGGGAAGGCACACAATGCCCACATCTTCAGAAACTGCAGCCTATTCCAGAAGCTGGAAGTGGGCACTTTATTCCCCGAGCACACCATCAAGGACAGACACATGGATATGCCACTGTGCATCATGGGGGATGCAGTTTACCCTCTCATGCCATGGCTTATGAAGCCCTACACCAGACATCTTGACCCCAGCAAGGACCGCTTTAATGCCCAGCTAGGCAGGGCCCACATGCAGGTGGAGTGTGCCTTCGGGCATCTCAAGGCAAGGTTCAGATGCCATCTGATCCACCTGGATGTTGGGGAGCAGAACATCCCCCAGGTGATGTCCACATGTTGCATACTCCACAACCTCTGTGAGACAAAGGAAGAGGCTGGGTGGAGGGCTGAGGCTGGCTGGAAGGAAAGGGTGTTTGAACAGCTGCACACAGCTGCCATCTGGAAGGCCCATGAGGTGGGGGTGCGCATCTGGGAGGCCCTGAGGGAGAGTTTCTCACAAGGACCCCACTAATGCTCCCAAAGGCCTCCCCGCTAGGGGCCTCTGCCTTGCCCCTCTCTGCCTTTCCTCCAACGATCCCTCCTGTCCCCCATCCACCCCTCTCCCCTGCAGAGTCAATAAAACAAAAAAGAGAACTCTTTGGTTATTCATTTGGGGTAGAAGTAACTGGGGAGGAACTGCAGAAAAAACCTGGAAATGGGAAGGGGGAAGGAGAGGGAATGAGAAACTTGGAGGGGGGAGGAGGGAGCTGAAAGGGGAAGGAGAGGCTCAGGGCTGGGACTGGGAGTGGTACCTGGCTCTGGTAGTTACTCTGCCTTGTATGCAGGGACCTTAGCAACCATGGGGGGGGGGGGAAACTAGGGGGAGAAGCCGGGGGGCTGGAGCAGGGTCAGACATGGAAGGGGGGGCACAGGCTGGCATGGGAGGAGGGGCAGGCGCTGGCATGAGAGATGGGGCAGGACCAGGAACTGGGACTGGGGCAGGAGTGGCAGCAGGAGCAGAAGCTGGCTCCAGGTGGGCGAGGAGAGCCTGCACAGTCACGCCACTGTGTGTCCTTCTGGACCAGTGTCTTGTGCAGGGCCCAGAGTATGGAGATGTGCTCCCGCATCAGTTCCTCATGCATTCTCCAGCGCCTGCAGCTCCCCTGGTGTTGGGCGGCTGCTTTGGATGGTGTTGACCATTCCCCACCCATAGCTGGTCCATCTGGGGAGAATAAAGAGAGATGGTCAGTCATCCTTGGAGACATTGTCTCTGAAGCCTTGCCTCATCTGTGATACAAGACCAACAGTTCTCAGGTCATAATAAGGTGATGTAGTGGGAGCAAGGCCGTGTGTGGCACAGATAGCAGGCCCTTTCTTACAGAGGCCCAGACATCTCCAGGGGAGCATGCTTCCCCCCCCCCCCCCCGGCCCCGACCGCATCCCACGGACAAGCAGACATGGGAAGTTGCTGGCCAACACTGGGATCCAGTGGGTGGGAAGGAGGCCTTGAGCTGGCTGGGCTTGCCTCGGTACTGTGTAGATGCTGGGTCCGGTGGTGGTCACAGCCCATGGGGAGAGAACTTGTATCCCTGGCCACTGGGGGAGAAGAGGTGAGGGGGGGGTGTATGTCGGGGGGGGGGTACAGTAGACACACCTACACCTGGCAGTGCTGTCCCTGGGAGCGGATGCTGGCTTGAGTGTGCAGGCATGCCCATGCTCTGTGTGTGGCACTCAAGAGTCTGTGTGTGTCCTTGTCCCCAGCCTCCTTCTAGCAGTGTCTTGTGATGGGAGGTTGTCCAACCCAGGTGTCTAAAGTGTGTCTGGCCCCCCCAGACCCTGTGAGCAGGAGCCAAGGGGTGAGGAGATGCAGCCTCCTGGGGCTGTGTGGTGCAGACAGCTGCTGCACTTGCATCCACATGCACAGACTGCAGCATGATTCCCCAGGCCGAGAAGGCCCAGCGAGGAGCAACCCTCCTCCCCACCCCAGCCTGTTGCCACCTGCCATTTCCACCCTGTCTGTGTGAGAAAACTAAGGTCATTCACCTGATGTGATGTTTCCTCCTGTGAAAGTAGACTGAATTATATTGTAAAAGTAGAATGAATTAAAGAAATGTTGTTTGTTCCTCTAGCAGGAAGAGAGATGTTAAGGTAAAGTTGTTTGTGTAAGCAGGAAGAAGGATGTTAAGGCAGAGGTCAATGGTTCCACTTAAGGGTGATAGTGAGACATTAACAGGAGATTGGTAAGAGTTAATAAGGAAATGAGGTACCTGACTCACCCCAGGTAACCTTGTCACTTCGCGCCCTTTTTCAGTCCTTTTATCTGTATAAATTAGGTGGCTTGGGTTTGGGATGGGGTCTCACTTTTCTGGTTATATTAGTGAAGCGCTTTGCTAATAAACAGTGGTCTACGAAAACTGTGAGTCCTGAGTCTAATTTTGACACTCCCGAGCCTCAGAGGATGCCTGGGACACACCAGGCCATAGAGTACCGGGTCCAGTGTCACTGAGGTGACAGTGCTGGCTGCATCAGGATCCTCCTCTTCCTCTTCCGCCTCACCAACTCTGGACCCTGAGCAGTCAACAACAGGTGTCTCCAGCCCCAAGTCTACCACCAAGGGTGGGGAATAGGCTGTACCGCCCCCCAGGTCTTGGTAAAAGGGGCAGGAGTGTGGTTCTGCTCCTGAGAGGGAGCTGCGCTCCCTCACCCTAGCATAGCCCTGTCAGAGCTCTTTAACTTTCATCTGGACCTGGGTCTTGATATGCTCCTAGGTCTGGATATGGCCCTTGGTGGCCAGCCTGTCGGCCATGCAGCCATACATGTTGGCATTGCACCATCCGGAGCAGAGATCCTGGAGGTTTTCCTCCCCCTCCCCCCGCCCCACCTCAATGAGGGTCAGGATCTCTGCCCCAGACCATGATGGTGGATGCCTCTTGTGGTGCCTGGAAGGCTCCTGAGAGCCATCAAAGTGTTCCCTGGGAGCAGGGGAGGGCTCAAGGGTCAGCCATGGTAGCCAGATGATGTGCTGTGGCATCTGTGGTATGGCCAGAGGTTGACAGGGCCAGCTTCCTGCCACAAGTCCTTTCCCCTTTGGCTGCAGCTTAAGGGCTGCAGGGGAAGAGCAACTATAGAGTCAAGAGGAATGTGGATGGAGTGGCCAGCAGGACACCTGTGGGATTTTCTGGAGGCCCCTTATTTTGAAATAACTCCCTGTGCCGTGTCCACACATGCCCTATTCTGAAATAGTTATTTTGGAAGAGGCATTATTCCTCATGGAATGAGATTTACAGAAGTCGGAATAAGCCATCCGTTATTTCAAAATAATTTTGAAATAATGGTGTAGTGTAGACGCACTCTAAGAGAACATCTGAAGGCTAAGGAAACAGAGAGATTCTTTTATTCTAATTTTGTTTTCAGTTACTCTGGAGTAGCTTCATTGACTTAACTCTTGTTTATTCCGGTGACTACTTAAGATTTCAACTGGTGTAATAGAGTAAAAAAATGATCTGGGTTTCTATTACAAATATATATCTATGTCTATATCTCCTGGCCCACATATTAGGATGTGTTAGCTAAATGGAACCACCAGCAGTATTTAGGTTAAACTTAATATTTGTACTGTTGTTGGCAAAATAAAAGAAATCTCCTTTTGCAATCACTTTGATTTTTCTGTTAGGATCTTGTTTTTCAATAAATCTATAAGGGTATGGCAACACAGCCAAACCTCTATTTCGAAATTAAATCGAAATAGCGGAGAGCTTATTTTGAATTTGGTAAACCTCATTCTACGAGGAATAATGCCAAATTCGAAATAAGCGCTGTGTAGATGCTTATTTCAAAATAGGGGGCCTCCAGCCCTTCCCAGGGTGCCCTGGTGGCCACTCTGGGCACAAGCATGAAAACTTCCTCTCCTCTCCCCCAGCCCCAGAGCCCTTAAAGTGGTAGACTCTGGCCACAATGCCTGTGCCAGCTCCAGGCCTGCCAGCACAGAGCCAGCAGTCGCTGCCCCTGACCCAGTGGCCCCACTATGAGCCAGGCAGCCAGTGCCAGCCAGCCCTCCACTGCTCCCTGGGCCCAGTCCCCCAGCTGCCAGGAGCCTTCCAGGGGCCGGAGAAGGCGGGCACCTTCCTGGTCCAGTGTGGAGATCATGGACCTGATTGAGGTTTGGGGGGATGCCTCCAACGTCCATGATCCCCACACTAGATGGAGGAACGCGGCCGTCTACAGACGGATGGCTGACAGCCTGGCCACCAAAGGCCACATGCGCACCCAGGAGCAGGTGCACATGACAATTAAGGAGCTGTGGCAGGCCTATGTCAGGGCCACAGGGGGCAGCTCCAACACAGGGGCAGACACCTGCCCCTATTTTGACACCCTGGACCGCATCCTGGGGGGGGGGGACAGTCTGTGCCACCCTGGGGGTCATCGATCCTGGAGCAGAGGGCCCTGACCAGGGCATGGAGGAGAAGCACCAGGAGCTGCAGGAGCTCAGAGGGAGCGTGCCACGCAGCCAGGACCCCCAAGCCGTCCCAGCAGACCCATCACCAGTGTCATCCAGGGAGGCAACAACATGTGAGTGCCATCACTGTCCCCTTATTGGGGGGTGGGGAGGGTGCACCACCCCGCCTGGGACATGCTCCTGCACCCGAGGGCTCCACAGGATCACCCATGCAGTGGAGGGGTACCAACAGCAGCACCTGGGGGCACTGCGAGCCCTGCACCGCACCCTCCAGAACTGGGCGCAAGAAGACTTGGAGCTCCGGCGGGAGCAGCTTGCCCAGGGCCATGCCATCTGCCAACACCTGCAGACCCTGGTGCAGAGCGTGCTGCCTCCTGCCGCTCCAGCGCCTGCTGCCTCCCCAGCTACTGCTCCTCCTCCCACTCCTTCCCCCATCTCTCTTCTCCCTCCACACCCTCCTCACCCTCCATCCCCTCCCCATCCCCCCCAGAGATGCCTAGGCCCACACATCTGTGGTGCTGGGAGATAGTTGGCCCAGCAAGACCCCCACCCCTAAGCCCTGAGCTTCCCCTCCCCTTCTTCCCCCTTCCAACTCCCTCCTCCCAGGTTTCCCCCTCCCCCTCCCACTCTCTCTCCTCCCTTCTCCTGCCTCCTTTCCCCAGTCTCACCAGATTTTCATTCCCCCCCCCCCCAGTTTTGTTAAATAAAGACAGTTCATGTTTATGAAAAAAACGTGTATTTTATTTTACATCAGGAAGGGGGGTTAGGAGGGGTAAGTGGAAGGACGTGAGGGAGGAATGAGGCACAAGCCCCCAGTGGGGCAGACCAGGGAGGCTCTTAGTGCTCCTCAGGGTGGAAGCTCTCCCGGAGGGCCTCCTGGATACTCACAGCCCCCCGATGGACCTCCTGGATGGCAGACTGCAGCAAGTGCAGCCAGGCTCCCAGCAACACATCCAAGAGAAGCACCAGAGCACCCAGGGACAGCTCTGGCTCCATGTTGCAGAGTGCTGTGATGTCCCAAGTGAGGGCAACCAGAGTACACCAAGACATAATGCTTTGCTGTCCCTCATGGAGGTAGACAAGCAAGCAGGGAAACCTGAGAACTGGCTGCCTGGGGAGGGGGGGGGAGTGGGGGAGCCCTTTAAGCACAGACCTCAGTTAGCTTCAGGCAGCAGCACCACACAGTAAGTCCTGACCTGGTGCCCTGCCGGAAGTGGTTCCAGACAGCCTTAAATGCGATTCACAGTCCATTCAGTGTGGACGTGCTATTTCGAAATAGCAAAATGATCTTTAGAAATGCATTTTGTGTGTAGACATGTTATTTCAAAATAACTTATTTAGAATTAACTATTTAGAAATAAGATATTTCAAAATAACGCTGTAGCGTAGACATACCCTAACATACTCATGGAACTTCACTGGCCTATGTGTGATGGATATAGTTTACACTAAAATTTACAAGGTAAAAAGCCTCCGTCCCGGAGCATTCTGTATGTGTATGGACACGTAAGCAAACAACTTAACCAAGTCTTTAAATAGCTTTAAAAGAGCTTTTTTTGTATTTCATCTCTGGACCTCTATCACATCAAAATGTAGTATTTTATTGAATCCATACACAATTGTAACTGTTTTGGGATTACTCTCTGAATAGGATTTTTGATAAATGGACATTTTAGTGCTTCTGCAACCTAATTTATCACGGAAACTGGAGGATTTAGAGGTTTCCAAATATCACAGTAATGAATTCTCTCTGGTTACTTTAGTTTCTAAGTTGAGAGGTACATTTGGTATTTAACTTACTGACAGCAAAATGGTTGAATCAAAATGACTGGTCAGACATAAAATCCTTAGAAATTTTACTGGTTGATTCAAAATAATGTTTATCTCTTGAACTCTGTGAAACATAACCTCTATACCTGGGAGAATTAGGACTTCGTAGAGCATAAAATTTCTAGAACCCCTTTTTTTGCTGACATCTTATAGTTTTTTTACATCTTTGTTCAGGAGTTCATAAAGCCAAGGTTTGATTATTATAACTCTCCACTGTTTCTTAATTTTCAGTATTCTATATTGAATTGTAGCAAAACTTCTCTCTGAAGATTAGGGCAATCTAAAGGCTCTCAAACAACTTCCACTATGTTATACAATGGAGTGGCATTTGTCTGCACTGACATTAATCAGAAATTAGATTTGACCAGCTAATTGTGCAAGCAGCCCAGTAGCTCTGGGGTTTGCTGTAATACACATTTTTTTAAATTAAGGTGAGAAATGTAAATGTCTCTGATGGATGTTTTTTATCCAAATACAGTGATGCACTATTTTCCAGTGGAACAATGGTATCAGCCACATCATCCAACAGTGGGCAGGCCTGAGGATCCCAGATATTTCTTTATTTTAAATTTGTTTCTTCTGAGTGTGATTATTTTCATGCGCACCAAGAATATACTGAAAAAAAAAATCTACATTTGGTAAGAAAGCATCCAATTTCATTCCTCAGTATCTCCTCCTAGAGCTTTTTTTAAGGAGTTTAGTAGCGAATTCTTAATGCCTTGATTAGCATAACAATGTTACAGGAGAACTTTCCTTTCCATTATTCAGAGCTTGATTTCCAAATATATTCCAAGTTCTCTCTCTCTCTCTCTCTCTCTCTCTCCACACACACACACACACACACACACACTCTGTCTCTGGTAACATATGATTTTGGAAGTCTGACTCTTTCCTCCATGCAATTTTTTGTGAGGATAAAGCATATATTTGATCAATAGCTTGGGTGAATGAACTCAAGCATTGATAGTTATTTCTAAGTTTACCTTATTTGTGCATATCAGATTTTAGCCACTTTCTTTTTACTCTTTTAGTTGTCTTTTCTCCTCTGAACATTAATCAAAGAATTTGAGGGGGGCAGCTAATTACTTTTTCATTCATCTTTGTAGTTTGTTTTTCCCTCCCCCCTCCTCAAGAAATTCCTTTTACTCAGCTATAAAAAACAAAATAAACTCTGTTTCTGACACCCTTAATTTTCCTTTTAGTTTCCCTGAGTGCTTCACACTGCAGATTTGTTAGGGGAATGGGGGCAGGCAGGAGAGGAAACGGAGTGGAGGAAGGCTTGCAGTTCTTCATCACAGAGGTGTCTGCTATCAACTCAAATTTCTGCACAGAAAGCTGGCTGTTACTTTTTCCCAGTTACCCTATACAGGTTGTATGAAGCAACCTCAGGGACCCACCAATGGCATTGAAGCTCCAGACAAAACTCCACTGCCAGTGGGAGGGAGACTATTAGAGTTAGAAGCTGTTCCTTTAGGGCTATTTCCTTCTGGGTGGTTGAGAGCATTTTTTCCCCAATCTCTGCTGGGTTTTTTTTGTTAATAATTATTGCAATGTTGTCTGGTTCTCTGTTTTTCCAAACACTCTGATAGTTTTTTAGGGGGAAAGGTCCCTGAAGTGATAATAGACCAGTTTTGAATTTTAACAGAATTGTATTCTATCATTCACACTTGCAACAGGAAGCCCAATGGAAAGATAAAAGGAGATAAAATGAAATACTGTAAGCACACTGACACTTACGAGTGACTTGCCAGCTATTCTTACATTAATTCCCCTCTTTAGGAACTGCAGCATTTCTCCTGGGTCATGTGTACAGTTTCATTTCTGAATCTTCAAAACTTTATATTTGTGTGAGCTCCAGATCCAAACGAAGAGCCTGATTTTGCTTTCAATAGTCATACTGAGAGGGAACCTTGTACATGCTGATTTGTCCAAATTCACTGGAAGGGCAATCATCCCCCTCCACGTCAATGTCTACAAATTGCTCTGTGGGGAAGGGCAGGCTATAGCCAGGATGGAGATAGGATGCATGTTGAAACAAATGTGAGGATTTGTCTGTGTTTGAATTCCAGTTTTGTTTTGTGAATGTCTGTTGCAGTTCAATTTCTGTTTTGAATGTAACTTTTATTGTGGCCTGGAACATTCATTTTGGCAGTAGGAACTTAGTTTTCCCATGAGGAGTCATGCCTAAGAAGCTGTGATTATAAAAAGCTATCAACATTGGATCTCCGTCTCTTTTCTTCAGTGGAACAATGGGCTGCTACTGGCAAAGCCATTAACTCTGAATAACTCTCTTTCCAGAAGCCAAAGCAATAGGATTGGAGCGAGAGAAATATCAGTGGAAAAGTGGGGGCAAAACTAGCATGAGATGAATTTTCGAAGAAAAGTGCTCTCTAAGCAAAGGAAGGTTCTTCTTCACCAGAATCAATATACTTATATAGGGAAGTGGAGGTATGAGTCGGACTTTGTTTCTTCTATGGACTCTGGTGAAGACAGAAACGACAAGGAGGTGATATCAGACAGAGGGGGGATGTGTTCAGCAGGTTGTTGCTTTCCATATATCTGTAGCTCTTTTTGGATTTTAAGAGAAAAATCTATGAATAAGAAATCTTTTTACTTGAGCCTGTGTTTCCTTGCTCTCCTCCACATTGTCCCTTAAGGCTGAAACTGTAAAACCAGAGGTCTCATAAGACGCGTTTGCACTGCACCCGTTGCTTGAAATAAGCTACGCAATTTGAGCTATGCAAATAGCTTATTTTGAAATTTGGCACTGTGTAGACAGTGCCAAATTTTGAAATAGAGCACTATTCCAAAAAGTCCCTTAATGAGGTTTACGGGGACATCAGTATAGTGCACCCGTTATTTCGAAAGCTAAGACACAGAAAACGCTATTTTGGAATACCAGAAGTATCCCAAAATAGCACCACTGTCTAGACACACATAGTCAGAGGAGGAGCTATGTCTAAGCAACTGGTGGTTCAGGCTAGCTAAGGTTCTGCCTTTGGGGCCTAGGAAGCTGGACTGTGTAGTCCAATTGCTGGAGAAGGTTGTCAGGCATGGTTTCTGCACCTAAGCATGTGCCTGAGCGACCCAGAGTTAGGAACTGGGACCAGTCACTGCCTAGAGACCCAGGGGAGGCTTCATGAGCATATAGGACCTCGTGGTTGGGCCACTCACAAAAGGCCAGTTTCCAGCCAGAGCAGGGACACACATCATTCTGTATGAAGCCCTGCAGAGATTTCTCAGACATATAATACAAGCTGAGACTGTATTACATATCTCACCTCTTTCATGTCCCGATGGGGAGGTCCATAGTTTAAAGCGGGTTCCAAGAGTGATCTTTAGCTGAAGAAGCCCAGGCAATGAAGCACAGAGCTGAAGTGGAGGCACAGAATATCTGTGCAGACTGCCCTTCTTTACCTCAGATTCCCCATACTCCTCAAAATTTCTGAATTGGCCACATGGCTTGTTCAACTGAGGAGCCACAACTGATGGAACTACAGGGGAAAGAGGCTAATAAGAGATTCCTCCTCACTTCTTCACCTCTTATACATTTTCCAACAGGAATGTTTGATTAGGCTCTGATTCACTGGCATCAAAAGAAGAAATGAGAAGAGTATTTTTATTCTCCACAATATTTTGTTATGTAGCTTGTTCCTGAGTCCCCTGCTCAGGAAAAACTCCTACTAACTCAGCAGACACCTCAGGATCAAGGGCTTAGGGCCAGATTCTGCTACCAAAATTTGTATGGATTGTCACCTTGGCCCCCAGAGATCCAGTTACAATATCTGATCCATAGTTTGCAAGGAAATCACACTAGTCTGAATAATAAAAGCACCCAGCGTACCCTACACTGGAGAAAATATAGTCTATAAGCAAAATAAGTAGAAAACCTAGTTTAAATTTGAAAATTGAAAAAGGAAGAAGTAGATGGGCCTCCACCATCACCATCTATGTTGTTCTGTTCAATTGATTGTCTCTTTATGGATTGTCAGAGGGCTGGGAGAACTTTCAGCTGTGGATATGTCATATTTATTATTTTGCATAGCTTTGTCATGTTTCTTCTTATTACTTTCCTTTAACCAAAAAAAAGTTCCATTCTTTTCATTCTTTCCCCATACATATGTGTCTCCATGCCTCTAAGCAGTATTGTTATCCGCCTCTGTATCCCTTCCATTTCTATTATAAATGTTATTGGAAAGGTTGACAAGTAATGAGGAAAATATTCCAGATAAAGGTGGCCCTTGAATTATATAATGGCATAATAGTACTTCTGGTAAAGATGGTAAAAAATAGCCCAAACACTTTTTAACAAATATGGTGAACCAAAACTGTCTCTGAAATCTGACTTCCTCTTGATTTCAATCAGATCAAAATTTTTGTTTTGATTATCAACATTTTTTAAAATGTCAAAACACTGGATTTTTGGTTTCCTGTCCCTGTCCACTTTGCTTTGGCTTTTGTAAATTTTCCTTAATATTCTGGTATGAGAAACTTTCTCAAAGTCTTTTAGAAGTTCCAAATACATTATGTCAGCCAATTCCCATTTATTTTCTGTTTGGTTACCAAACCCAGGGAGTTCTAGTACATAAAAGAGACACCATTCTTGTGTGTGTGTGTGTGCCTGTACAATATTTCTGGATTTTGTATCAAGTTTCAGATGGAGAGAAAAGCAGATTTTGTTTTATTCTCACTGCAAAAAGCTTCATTTTGGTCAAGGCAACCTTATGCCTGTAGGTATTACAAGGCTAAACTTGAAGGAGAGCCATGCAAACATCTCTCCGGGCATATCCTACTCTTTAGGTTCTATTCAGTTATTATGGTCCTTCTGGAATCTTTAGAATCCCTGTTTGGTTGTGGTATCCCTCCATGTCTTTTCAGCCTGTCATCTAGAAGTTAGGTGCATCAGAACTTCCAATAACTATTTTTGTTATAGTGATATTTTAAGTTGAATGTATTGCTTATTAATTTGTTCCTTGTCCCTTCTGAGAATGTCTTCACTTTTATTTGATTTCTTAGTCTCTGTTGTTCTCTTTGATTTCTTAGCATGTCTTAGAAAGACATACTGCTTTTCTGCTCAGCACCTCTTTACTATCATTTGACAGATGCTGTGAGTGGTTATCATGCATACTAATTGTCAGTTCTTTTCTTCAGCCAATTCATGTCGAGGTATTACAAAGGCACAAAGAGACATTTGTAAGCTATAAATAATGTACCATCTTTGTAAGACATTTGTAGTAAAATAAGTTGCCCTATCCTCAGGTGATTTGTTACTAACAAGTTTTAAATGGGCATGGGAACAAATCTATTAAAGGTGTTTAGGCACTTGGTAGGATTTCAAAAGTAGATCAGTACTTAATATCCATTCAAGCCAATGGCACTTAGGGGTCTAGATGCTTTTGAAAAAAATCAAAATACCTTGAAAGATTTGGCACAAAGAGATTTGGAGTGAAATCCTGGCCCTCAAGTCAGCAGATGTTTTTCCATTGATAACATGCATCCAGGAATTCACCGATAGAAACAAGAAACTAAGTGAGTTTAAGGAAGCAACTCCTGAGGGTTTAGAAAAGTAGAGTTGTCCCTAACATTTTGAGTTTTTTAAAAATAAAAATAACTTTTAAAATATGAACCTACAGTTCATTCTGGGAAAGAACACTATGCATTTCCCGTGATTTATTTTATCAGGCCATGTACACATAACCAATTTCTCAGGCAAAAACAACTGCCATGCTGCACAAGAACTTTTGAATATCTACAAACACCTGTAGATGAAATTAGGAGAATTTTGTGAAGCTAGTGCTAGTTCAGCTGGTCTTTGAGTCCCTACTAAATGCTAAAGCAAGACTTCTCTCAGTTTATATAAAAAAAGAGTTTCTGTTCATTTTCTTTCTGAAGATAAGCTTGCAGAGATAAACTGAAGGGAAATTTATCTCAGATTTTTCTTCAAACTGACTATTTTATGGTCTCAAACATACCTCAGGCCTTTGTGGCTAGTGAAACCCATAGCCAAGGTTGCTTGGATTTTGGGGGAGGAACACGGACTAAGGTGTTTCTTTGGAGTTTGAGCCAAAACACCATGAAGTTAATGTAAAGGTTTCTAATAGGCTTGAATCAAGGCCCCAAAGAGCAGCTTGTGTGGCTAGAACAGATGTTGCATGGTGTGACGAACCAGGCCAGGTCTGGGCACAGCTGAGGGCGTCTGCTCAGGGAGAATTGCTCAAATTCAGGGCTCTCTATAGCCCCCAGACTGGAGACCTTCCCAAACAGGCCACAAACCAGTCCCATAGAGCACTTCAGCTGCCTGCCTGGCCAGCCAGAAGCCTCACGAGCAAAACCCCTCCGACACCCCAGCAATATCTGTGCCCCAGATGGCCCCGGGCCTCATACACAGGTGGGGGGTTTTAGGACCCAATCTCACCTTCCCCGAACAAATTCTGTCCAGTTCCAAGAAACCAGCCACAGATCCCAGGTCAATTTACACTCTGGACCTTACCCACAAGATCACGCTCAGCCAATCCTTTAGAATCTAAAATCTAAAGGTTTATTACTAAAAGAAAGAAAAGCATGAGAGTAAGGTTGTTAAAGTATCATACATTACATGCATCGAATCTCCCAGTTCTCAATGCAGGCTTGCAGCAGAGATGTTATAATTGTTGGCTTAAAAGTCCTTGGTGTACATCCTATGTCAGGATGGGTCCACAATTCTTTCTGGCTGGTTGATCCCTGCAATCCTGCAACTGAAATGAAGAGCTGAGCTGAGCTGAGCACCAAGATGGAGTCGTCCGCATGGCCTATTTATATCCTCCCTCCCCCCGGCTTCTTCCAAGCTGGAGTGAGTCACATGGTCAGTGGCCAGGTGTGTCTTTGGCCTCCAGAGGTCCATTGTTCCCTGGAGCTTTGCTCATTAGCATGTCCAGGGGCAAACATTCCTGGCCCATTGCTCTGCCTCAGACAGAGAATATTTCAGCATCAACACAGTACATATTTATAACTTCACACACAGACATTATACAGGTATATGAAGAGCATATACAGAATCCGTAGACAATAAGCTTTCATTTGACACCTCACATGGTCCCCTTTGTACCAACTTTTGGGGCAAACACCCCCCCAGGGGTGCAGCAGTGATATGGCTGCTCCCCTTAAAATCCAGTGACATGACACATGGTCCAGTTGACTAACCCTGCGTGTGAAGAAAAGGGAACCCTATGTTCTAACTGTTATTATGACTTCCTCTGTTCAGAAGAGAGGATGGGGGATGCTCATGCAATATTCTGTATAACTGTACAGTCCCCTCTTTCCTGAGCTTCAGCTTAATGTTTTGCTGAAGTGCAAAGTCTTTTCTGTCTTTTCATCTCTTTCCCAAAAAGCCTTACGCAGAATTAAATCTCAGTACTATTTTAAGTAAAAACCTGATAAAATGAATGGTAATAATTCCTAGTCTATACCAAAGAAAGAGCACCATACACAGTCTTAGTAAAAAAAAATGCATTTTAAATAATATAAAATATTTGTAAAAGTCTCAGAGCTGTAGCTGTGTTAGTCTGTTACTTCAAAAAAACAACTAGTAGTCCTTAGAGACTAACAAATATATATATAGTATCATGAGCTTTTATGGGCATAATACTATATATATTTTTGTTAGTCTCTAAGGGTATGTCTACACAGCAAAGTTATTTCGAAATAGCAGCCATTATTTCAAAATAACTTTCCTAGCGTCTACACAGCCAAACGGCTATTTTGAAATTAAATCGAAATAGCGGAGCGCTTATTTCAAATTTGTTAAACCTCATTCTACGAGCAATAACACCAAATTCAAAATAGCTAAATCGAAATAAGTGCTGTGTAGATGCTTATTTCGAAATAGGGAGCCTCCAGCCCTTCCCAGGGTGCCCTGGTCACCACTCTGGGCCAAACCAGGAAAACTCTTCTGCTCCTCCCCCCAGCCCCGGAGCCCTTAAAGGGGTAGACTCTGGCCACAGTGCCTGTGCCAGCTGCAAGCCTGCCAGCACAGAGCCAGCAGTCCATGCACCTGGCCCAGCATGAGCCAACAACCCACTGGCACCCAGCCCTCTATCACTCCCCAGAAGCAGGCTGGCAGCTCCCAGGAGCCTGCCAGGGGCCTCAAAAGGCGGGCGCCTTCCTGGTCTAGTGTGGAGATTGTGGACCTCATTGAGGTTTGGGGGGAGGTCTCCAATGTCCATAATCTCCGCACTAGATGCAGGAACGCAGCCATCTACAGGTGGGTGGCTGACATCCTGGCCACCAAAGGCCACATGCGAACCCAGGAGCAGGTGTGGATGAAAATCAAAGAGCTGAGGCAGGCCTATGTCAGGGCCTCAGGGGGCAGCTCCCAACCAGGGGCTGACCTGGATCTCTGTCCCTATTATGATGCCCTGGACCACATCCTGGGGGGTCAGACAATCTGTGCCCCCCAGGTGGTCATTGATCCTGGGGCAGAGGGCCTTGCCCATGACAAAGAGGAGCAGGAGGAGGAGGGGACGGCCAGGAGATGCAGGAGCCTGGAGGGAGCGTGCCGTGCACCCAGGACCCCAGAGCCATCCCAGCAAGCCTGTTGCTGGTGTCATCCAAGGACGGGGAGGCCTCGACATGTGAAAGCCATCACTGTCCTCTTATGCGGGGTGGGGGGGAGGGAGAGGGAGACCAGGGACCGTGCATGTGGGCCTTGCTGACCATGGAGCACGCAGCAACCTGTGCATGTGCCATGCCACCCTGGGCATGTGGCCCCGGCTGCCTGCCACACAGGGGCTTTGGCCTGTTACCCACACATGTGTATGTGTGAAGGCACATGACATGCTCCTGACCCTGGGGAGGGACACTGCACGATGCCCTCCCTCCATGAGCCCCCTCTATGCAGAGGCAGGGCACATCTCCCCTCTCCCACCACCCCCACACTAGATACAGCACAGGGGCATAGGTGCAGTCCCAGGCCAGCTCACACTCCCGGGGATAGCAGGACATGCTGAACATGGCCTGTGTGCAAGCACATCGGCTCTGATGTCCTCGTTGTGCAGAGGGGGGCTGGACTTCACCCACTGTGTCCCCAGGGAGAACTGACTACTTCTCTTGTTTCTCCACAGCCGCAGCAGCTGCGAGTGCAGGGTGCACTACCCCGCCCAGGAAATCCTCCCGCACCCGGGCCAGCAGCAGCACCTGGGGATCCTACAAGGCCAGCACGGCACCCTGGAGCACTGAGTGCATGAAGACCTGCAGCTGCAGCAGGAGAGCTGGCGGGAGCTGCTTGCCCAGGGCCGTGCCATCTGCAACCACCTGCGGACCTTCGTGCAGAGATTGCTGCCTCCTGTCACTCCAGCCCCAGCTGCCGCCCCAGCTACAGCTCCTCCTCCCACTCCTGCTCCCCCTCCCACTTCTTCCTCCTCCCCTTCTCTACCCGCCCCACCCTCCATATCCGCCCCCCCCCCGGGGACGCCAAGGCCCCCGCATCCACAGTGCTGGGAGACAGGTGGACCAGCAAGACCCCCAACCCAGAGCTTCTCCTCCCCCTTCCTCCCCTCCCCTCCCCCTTCCAGCTCCCTCCTCTCAGGTTTACCCCTCCCCTCTCCCAACCTCTCGCCTCCCCTCTCCCGCCCTCATTCCCCCCACGCCCCAGTTACGTTCAATAAACAGAGTTTGTTTTTGGCAACACACTTTTTTTATTTTACATCAGGAAGGGGGTTAGGGAGGGGAATGTGGAAGGACATGAGGGTGGAATAAGGCACAAGGCCCCAGTGGGGCACACCAGGGAGACTTCACTTCTCCTCCATCTGGAAGCTCTCCCGCAGGGCCTCCCAGATACCGACAGTCCCCCGATGGGCCTCCTGTCTGGCAGTCATGCGGGGCTGCATGTACAGGCCAGCCAAGTGGTTGGACTCTGTCATCCAGGTTGGCAGGAAAGCCTCCCCCTTCCTTTTGCACAAATTGTGCAGCACACAGCACGCCGCTACCACATGTGGAATATTCCGCTCGGAGAGGTCCAGGTGACTGAGGAGGCATCTAAATCGGGCCTTCAGCCGGCCGAAGGCATCCTCCACCACAATGCGGGCCCTACTGAGCCTGACATTAAAGGCCTGCCGGGAGGGGTTGAGGTGTCCCGTGTAGGGCTTCATGAGTCAGGGCTGTAGCGCGTAGGCCGCATCCCCCACCAGGCACACAGGCATGTCCACGTCCCCAACCCTGATGTGATGGTCAAGGAAGAAAGTCCCAGCGTGCAGCCTCTGGCACACAGAAGAGTTGCGGTACGCCCACGCGTTGTGTGCTTTGCTGGACCAGCCCACGTTAATGTCCAGGAAGTGGCCCCGGTGGTCACACACAGCCTGCAGGATGACCGAGAAGTATCCCTTCTGGTTTATGTACAGGGAGGCCTGGTGGTCTGGGGCACGGATGGGGATGTGCGCCCCATCGATTGCCCCCCCACAGTTGGGGAAGCCGAGGGAGCCAAAGCCCTCGATGACTGCGTCCACCTCAGCGAGGCGGATGATTCTGCAGAGCAGCACTCTATTGATGGCCTTGACCACTTGCAGAGGGACACACAAAACCACCGAGAGTCACTGGGGTGCCAGGGTGGCTGACAGTGCTCCTTCCCCGCCACTGCCCCGCGCCCCCACTCCCCAGGAGCAACCCCCACTGCAATCCTGGCCACCACTGGCAGTCCATAGTGCTGGTGGGACAGACCAAACCCTCACGTGGAGGGGACTTGCACCCGCTTCCCCCCTTTTCCCTAGGGCAGCCCATCCCCTCTGTGCATGCCCCCCCTCCCCAGGCACAGTGGCCGGAGACTGCCATACCTGCATGAGCACTGCTCCGACGGTGGATCTCCCCACACCGAACTGGTTCTCCACAGATCGGTAGCTATCCAGCGTGGAGAACTTCCATAGGGCGATGGCCACACGCTTGTGGAGGGGAATGGCGGGCCTCATGTGCGTGTCCCGTCGCTGCAGAGCAGGGGTGAGACACTCACAGAGCTCAAGGAGGGTGTCCTTCTTCATCCTGAAGTTCTGGGTCCATTGTTGGTCTCCCCAACGCTACAGGACGATGTAGTCCCACCAGTCACTGCTGGTGCCCAGACACCAGATGCGGCGGGGCACGCTGGCATCCAGGAGCTGCAGCTGATCCTCCCCGTCCCCCAGGAGGGTCGGGAGGATGGCGTGGAGGTTGGGCTGCAGCAGATGCTGCGAGGCATTCTGCAGAAAGTGCAGCCAGGCTTGCAGCAACATGTCCAAAAGAAGCACCAGAGTGCCCAGAGGCAGCTCTGGCTCCATAGTGCTGAGTGCTGTGGTGTCCCGAGTCAGGACAACCAAAGCAGGCAGAGACAAAAATGCTTTGATGTCCCTCAGCGAGGTAGGCAAGCAAGCAGGGAAAGCTGAGAACCAGCTGTCCAGGGGGGTCCGTTTAAGTACAAGCCTCAGATACCCTCAGGCAGCAGCCACACAAGATAACTCCTGACCTGATGCCCTGCTGGAACCGGTTTCAGCTGCCCTTAAATGCGATTCAGCGTCCAGTCAGTGTGGACACACTATTTAGAAATAGCAGAATGCTATTTCGAAATGCATTTTGTGTGTAGATGCATTATTTCAAAATATCTTATTCTGAAATAGTTAATTCGAAATAAGTTATTTCAAAATAACACTGTAGCGTAGACATGCCCTAAGGTGCCATAAGACTACTAGTCATTTTATAAAATATTTTAAATGTTTAGAGTACCATGAATCACAGTTAAACAAAAACTATTAGACAGTAAATCTACTGGTGTTCTTTTTTGCACACCTTTTTCCTTTTGTTTCTGAGATAACTATTCAGACATAAGGTTTCAATATAACATTTTCCATACTTCAGCTTTCTCATCAAAACTCAATCTTTCTTGATCCCGTCTGAGATGACTTCCCAGCCTTTATAGTGTAACCAACACATGCAATGGGGACTCTTCAGTGCTTGAGAAATGGCAGCATTTCATCTTTCAGAACCCTGTCCATTAACAAAACAACAACAGCTAGCAGCATTCCAGACACTGGCTGGTCTCAGTTACTGGTGAAATAGAAGTCTGTAGTATGTATCCAAAGTGTTACAAGGACTCACATCAGCATGTAAAATATCATTTCCCTGGATCTCTGTGAGGCTGTCATTTTGGAAGGTACCATCTGTTCCTCATGCATCCAGCTAAATCAGGTTAGAATTCACAAACCTTCACCTCCCTAAGTGTTGCCCCATTTTCTCTCTCTTAAGTTGACAGTATTCCAGTTCAGCACAGTAAGATGATAGCTAAATGTAAGTTCTGCAGGCTCTGCAGCCTCTAGGGTCATGTCTACACATCAGCATTATTTCAAAATAACTATGCGTCTACAGAGCAAGCCCATTATTTTGAAATAATTTCAAAATAACGGGGGTCTTATTCTGGATTCGATAACCCTCATTTTATGAGGAATAACGCCTATTCCAAAATAGCTATTTCAGAATAGGGCGTGTGTAGACAGGACAGCTGGAGTTATTTCGAAATAAGAGGCCTCCAAGATATCCCACAGGTGCACACTCCTCAGAACTCTATAGCTTGTCTTCCCCTTCAGCGCTTAAAGCTGCAGGCAGAAGAGAAAGGGCTTGTGGCACGAAGCAGGCCCTGCTCGCATCATGCCACACAGTAGCACCCTGCACAGCGTTCCCTGCTGCCATGGCCGAGCCTACCACTCCAGCCGAGCACACCCCATATCTGTCAGCACTGCCTCAGGCAGCTCGCAGGACCCTACCTGGGGCTGAAAGAGGTGTATACCTTCCTGGTCTGGTGCAGAGATCCTGGACCTCACTGAGGTCTGGAGAGAGGAGGCAAACCTACAGGATCTCCACACCAGATGCAGGAATGTGAACGTTAATGTCCAGATGGCTGAAAGCCTCACCACCAAGGGCCACATGCGCACCCAGGAGCAGGTGCGCATGAAGGTGAAGGAGCTAAGGCAGGTCTGCACAAAGGCCAGGAAGTGCAGCTCCCACTCCAAGGCAGCACTGCAGGCCTGCCTATATTATGTGCTGCTCCACCACATCCTGGGGGCGGGCCAGTCCCTTCCTCCCCATTTCAACCTCATTGTGGACTCAGGGCTAGACATGCCCGTCGTTGCCCTCCCAGGGGGGCAGAGCTGATGAGAAGGAGAAGGAGGAAAAGGAGAAAGCCAGCAACAGCTCCATGCCTACCAACCAGGACATCGTAGCTGGTACCCCCCTCCCAGAATGTCTCCTGGGCATCATCCCAAGCCAGAGAAGGCCCCTCAAGTGAGTGCCATTACTTTCCCTAGACACACATGGGATGAGGCGGTGGGTGGCCAGGGGCCTTCTTGGGCTGGGGTTCGTGCAGCAGCCTGCGCATGTGGGTGCATGTGGAGTGCCAGTCTGGGGCACAGAGCCCCAGGAAGCAGCAAGAGAGGATGCTTGTGCTCTGGCTCACAGGGTGTATGGAGAGGCCTGCTTTACTCCTGACACAGACGTGGGGCACCCTCCCCAGGAGTGGGACACCCTCCCCAGGAGTGAGACACCCTCCAACCACAAGCCACCACTTGAAGGAGGCTGGGGATATGGTGACACCCGCACACACAAACACACACACACAGTCAGGACTGCTGCACATGGCACGTAGGCATGCCTGCACTCTCGGGACAGCATCTACTCCTGGGGACAGCGCGGAGAGGCAGAGGAGTGTCTGCTTCTCACATACACCTCCCCCCAACATCCTGGCCCACTCTCCTCCAGCGGCCTGGGACACAAGTCCTTCCCCTGTGGGACGCCACCACTGCTGGACCGAGTGTGTGCATGGCAAGAAGGGAATCCCAGCCACCCTATGCCCCCCATTCCACCCACAAACTCCCAATCTGGCCAGCATCTTCCCATGCCTTCTTATCCCTGGAATGTGTGGGGAGGGAGGCTCCCCCCCAGGACATCTGTGCCCCACAGGAAAAGGCCAACTGTCTTTCAGGTGGCCTTGCTCAAAGCACATTGCCTTTGCCTGACCCAAGGCCTTTTGGTCCCGGCTCAGAGATGAGGGCTAGGCTTCATGTATGCTGTCTCCCAGGATGACTGGCTTTCTCTTTGTTCTCCGCAGCTGGGTCAGCTGCAAGAAGGGAGTGGTCAACACCTCCCATGACATCCTCCTAACCCTGCATGACCCACCAGAACCAGAGAGCCCACAAGGACCTCCAGAGGGAGCATATCACTGCCCTGTGACCCCTGCAGTACTCCATGGACCAGCAGGACCAGATACTGGAGGAGGACCTGCAGCTGTGCCATGAAACCTGGTGGAAGCTGCTGCATCAGGGCTGATCCATCTGCTCGGTCTTCTATACTGTCATTGATCAGCTAGGAGTCACTCCTGTGCTGGCTTCCACCCCTCCAGCTTCTCCCCCAACCCCTCCTCATACTGTAGCCACTGAGGGCCCTGCACATGAGGCAGTGGCACCACCCAACATAGGTGCCACTCTCACCCCAGCCTTAAGCCTCTCATCTCCCCTCCTCTGCCTTTCATTTTCCTCTTCCCCCTCCCAGATTCTTTCCCCAGTCCCTCCCCAGTTTATTCCATATAAGAAAGAGTTGATTGTTTCCAAACACAAAGTGTAGTTTATTTGTCTCTGCAGGGGAAAAGATGAGGGAGAGGAAAAGGGAGGGCAGGGGAAGAGAGGAGTGTGCGAGGAAAGGCAAAGATGGACAATGCACAGGGGGAGGCCCAGAAGAGAGTGTCACCAGGGTCCTTGTGAGAAACCCTCCCTAGGGGCCTCACGGATTTGCACAGCCCCCTGATGGGCCTGCCGGATAGCAACCATGTATGGCTGCTCAAAGGCCCTGCAGATCTAGTCAGTCTCTGTCCCCCACCTTGACAGGAATGTCTCCCCCTTCCTTTCACAAAGGTTGTGGAGGACACAGCATGCAGCTACCAGCACCTGTGGGATGTTCCACTCGCTGAGGTCCAGCTGGGTGAAGACACAATCAAAACCTCCCTTGAGATACCCGAAGGTGTCCTCTACTTGCTGAGCCCGGCATTAAAACATTCCTTGGTGGGGTCAAGATGTCAGGTGTAGGGCTTCATAAGCCAGGGAAACAGTGACCACCATGTCCACGTCCTCGACCTTGATGGTGCGGTCAGGGAAAAAGGTCTGGTATGCAGCTTCCAGAACAGGCTGGAGTTTTGGAAGACAAGTGCTGTGTACACCTTGCCCAACTATCCAACATAGATGTAGGGGGAACTGGCTGCGGTAGATGGTGGCTTGCAGGACCATAGAAAAGTATCCCTTCCAGTTGATGTATTCAGATGCCCAGTGGTGGGAGGCCCAGATGGGGATGTGGGTGCCATCAATAGCTTCTCTCCCCCCGCACTGGGGAAGCCCTTGATGGCAAAGCTGGCTATGATGGGGTCCATGTCACCCAGGTTGCTGACCCTGCACAGCAGGACTGTGTTGATAGCCTTCACCGCCTGAAGAAGGAGACAATCACCGGGTTTCCAGAGAATCACAGGGTTGCCAGGGGCCTCAGGAGTTTGTGAGCCCCATCCACCCTCCGCCACCACCTGCCCCACACACACACCAGGAGCAACCCTTACTTGTCACATCTCCCCATCAGAGCTTTGTGAAGGTGGGACTGAAAACTCTTCCAGGGAAGGGGCTTGCCTCCTAGGGAACCTCACTCCAGGAGTTCAGTTCACCCCCTTCTGGGACAATAGCATGAGAGCACCATTCCTTCATGGTCAATCTCCCCACACTGAACTGGTTCCCGGTGGATCAGTAGCTGTCTGGCATGGCAAGCTTCCAGATGTCAATGGCTACCCACTCCTGGAGGGGATGGCAGGTCTCATGTGGGTGTCCTGTTGTTAGAGGGCAGGGGCAAGCTCCATGGAAGTGTCTTTCTACATATGGAAATTCTGGAGCCACTGCTGGTGGCCCCAGCACTCCAAGATGATCCCATCACACCAGTCGGAGTCTGTGTCCAGTTATCAGAAGCAGCAGTGCATGATGTGCAGGGGAGGGTCAGTGGGGTCGAGTTGCATGAGCAACACCTGAAGAGCGGAGAGGAATTACCCCACAATGAGCTGGGGATCTTGTTCCTGCAGGGTCTGGAAGGCAGCCCGCAGAAAGCACAGCAGGAGTTGCACCAAGATGTATCAGAGCCATCAACTGCTGGGAGGCAGGTCCAGCTCTATGTTTAGAGAGCTGAGGTGTCCACAAGAGCAACCACAGAAGGCAAAGGAATGGCTTTGCTGTCCCTCAATGAGATAGGCAAAGGAGAAGAGCCTGAGACAAGGCTGTTCAGGGGCATCCCTTTAAGCTCAAGACTCAGATTTCCTGGAGCTGCAGCCTGAGGCCAAGAGTGTTGTCCTTATGCCCTACCTGAAGTGCTTCCGGGGGCGGGAGGGGCGGTAAATGTAATTCAGCCTCCAATGAGTGTGGACACTCTATTTTGAAATAGATCAGCACTATTTCAAAGGGCATTTGCTATATAGACATGCTAATTTGAAATATACATTTTGAAATAGCTTATTTTGGAATAAGTGTGCAGTGTAGATGTGCCCTAGGAGAATAAATGCTTTCCTGTTAGTTCTCCTCCTACATCCAGAAAACTTCATAAAACACAACAGAATTGACCAAACATTATTCCAGACCAAACTACAGGGCTTCTTTAATAAATAAAGCTGGATTAGCACTGACCTGTACTCAAAGTATTTCAAGGTCTGGGATCCAGGCCTCACAGCAGACACATCTCTTATTCATGTCTCAATCAGCCACTGAATCCACAGAGCCTTCTTTAAAGCCTGTATTTGAAACCTTCCACTCCCATTCCAGAGAAATGCTGATTGGCTCAGTTCTCAGGCAGTAACTAGGGTGTTACCTTCCAGGTGGGTTGCCACAATAGCAACTTCCTACATAGTTTCATAATTGGACACTGAACACATTTAGTAACTGCCAGACCTGTTCTTGATGTTTCGGTAAATTAGTCGTCTTGCCCTGCTCTCAACAGGTGTGCAGACACACAGACACTCTAAAACAGATGTTTTCTGCTTGGCTGTTTCTCTTCTCCTCCCCTGGGGAAAAATGTCAAACGTTGCAGCATACACTGTGCCAGTTATACATGGAGTTGGCCATGTCATGTGTGCCCAGTCCAGAAAATCACTTAAGCATCAGCTTAATTTGAAGTACAAATTGTCACATTGACTTCATGTCACAGCTCATGTCCTTAATGTTAAACATTCTTAAGTGCTTTGCTGGATCCAGGTCTTGATTTTTGTGTCTCAACTTCTCAATTTACTAAATAGGAAGGATAATATCTAGTCCACAATGTTGTTGTGATTATTAATTAGCTGTTCTTTGTGGAGCACTTTGTACTTATTATTGAGACAAACAAGGACTTTTGGAGGTGGGACCAAGAGGGACAGAGATACTATACAATCAGGAATAAAATGGATAAAACATGATAAGAGACCAGTCGGAAAACTGCAATAAAATATAGGTGAAAGCAAGCAGCTGGAAAACAGAGGTTGGAGTTTTATATGGTGTAGTAACAACTACCCAAAGGGGGGGAAAGTGAAAGAACACTGAGAGAGGAGGAATGAAAAAGAGAAAGCACTATACAAAAATAAGAAAAATAAATTGTGTAGAAATGGACTGAATGTGCCTGAGATTAGAAGGGGAGAAAGAGGCAAAAGAAATGGAAGAATATAATAAGCAGAAAAGCACCAAGGGAAATGCCAGACTATTTAATTTTGTTTCATTTATTAAAGCCTCTTTACTGTATCAAACTACCCTGGATATGTTCTATATTTTTGTAAGTTTGGGTCAAGAGATGGGATTTAAAATATGCATATTATATTAATACTGAATCTTAAAATTAAGTAATATAAAGAAAAAAAGACATAAAATAGTTTAAAATTCACGAGAATACTCTCATAATGGAAGACTAGCAGCTGCCGGGCATTTGGCTCTAGATTCACAAATGAAATGTAGGCTCAGTACTGCAGTACCTAACTTTAGGCTCCCAACTACCCAATGAATCCATAGCCTCAAATTAGACACCCAAGGTGTGTCTAGACTACACCTCTCTGTCAACAGAGAGATGTAGATTAGGCACATAAAAATTGCTCATGAAGCAGGGATTTAAATATCCCGCACCTCATTAGCATAAACATGGCCACCGCTTTTTTTCGAAACGGAGTTTTTTTGAAAAAAAACGGCAGTCTAGATGCATCTCTGTCAAAAATAAAGCCTTTTTCGACAGATCCTGTAAACCTCATTTTTTGAGGAATACAGGATCTGTTGAAAAAGGCTTTATTTTCGACAGATCCGCATCTAGACTGCCGTTTTTTTTTTCAAAAAACTCCATTTCGAAAAAAAGCGGTGGCCATTTTTATGCTAATGAGGTGCGGGATATTTAAATCCCTGCTTCATTAGCAATTTTGATGTGCTTGATTTGCATCCCTCTGTCGACAGAGGGATGCAGTCTAGATGTAGCCCCAGGTTCCCTTTAAAATCTGTTGGAGAGTAAAGCTGCTAAGAATGGTATTCACAGCATGCTTGGCCATCTAAGGTGAGCAATAAGAAATGCCCAGGAGAGAGGAGCAGCCTTAGGCCAAACCTTTGGAGGGACTTGTTGCCTACCTGGAGGAGGGAACCTTCACATTTAAAGCCATGAGCCCTCTCTTTGTGTTAGATACCTAAGCAGGTCTGCTGATAGGAGGGGTCCAAGGATACAGCTACCCAGGGGCCCAGCAGTTCAAAAGGGCCCAGGGCTGCTGCAGCTCCCCCAAGCCACACACCTTCCGCTCAAGGCCAAACCCTTTCTGAGAGCGCAGACTGTCCCCCGGCACCTTGCCAAAGAGCCAGGCAATTTTGTCAGCCCCCTGTACCTAAACTAGGTAAGTGCTTTTTTCCTCATTCAGCAGAGAGGGAAATTGAAATGTGTTTTCCCCATACTTGGTGAGCTCTCAAACAACTGGGCTTAAGTTAATGAGAAAGAGCCCATTCCTCTTCCTCTGCTTCGTACAGAGTAGGCACACTCTTGGCTCGTCTAGACTGCCTCTTTTTCGCAGAAGAGACACTGCAATTGAAGTGCTCATTAGCAATTTCTTGCACTTCATTTGCATATTCTCTTCTGATGCTTTTTGCAGAAGAGGTTTTTGCGCAAAAAAAAAAAAAGCAATATAGACAGGTCCATTTTGCACAAAAAAAACCCCTTTGCACAAGAACCTGTAAACCTCATTTTTTTAGAAATAAGAGTTCTTGCACAAAAGGGGTTTTTTTTGCGCAGAACAAACCCGTCTACACTGGGTTTTTTGCACAAAAACCTCTTCCTCAAAAAGCATCAGAAAAGACTATGCAAATGAAGCATGAGAAGTTGCTAATGAGCACTTCATTTGCATTGCCTCTTCTGCAAAAAAGAGGCAGTGTAGATGTAGCGCCTGAGAACACTTGCCAGATTGGGCAAGGTTACACATATCTTTTGGTTTGAGGCCCCCCAGGTGGCTACATTATTAATTTTGTATTATTAATTTTGCTGATATTTAACTTTTGAGGCCTATCTTACAAATCAATGTATTAACATTTTGCGGTATTTGTTATTTCTATTTATCTAACATCTAATTTTTTTGATTTATCACATCATAGTTGGCACTCTGACAACTTGTGTATTAAATAGTGAATTTATGTTAGTCCTTGCCAGGGAAAACTTATGCCAGAATCACATCACAAAATATGTGTGCTAACTTGGAACAAGTAAAATTATAGCTATGTTGTATTTTTCAAGAGCTGTATTACAAAACCATTTATCTTAACAAAAATCTGACTCAATCACATTCACTCATAAATGTGCAATTCTAAGTGTTTATTACAAATGTAAAGATTCACCTTAATTACATTAGTATGGCATGGATAATTAAAAATCGATGCATGTCTTCCAATAGTGGTAATAATAATGATATCTTGTTCTTAAATAACATATTTTTGGAAAAAAGTATCAGTGTATTTCACAAAGGCATATAATTTCACAGGTGAATATATCATTAGTGTTCTGTACTTAGCTATACTCCGTAATGTACCATACATATTTCTATATGTATAATATAGTAAACTGACCACAAGTGAAGAATACCTGAACCAGTTCTGATCTTGGTTCTATTGATGTAAATCCAGGGTAATTTCATTGAAGCAGATGGAGTTTCAGGTTTACTTGGGTGTAACTGAGTGTAGAATTGCTTCACCATCATACCAATTGAAATCACAGGCTGAGTGTAATTACCTGAACAGAATTTTAGACACAATAATGGTGCAAAAAGTTCAATGGGATATTTAATTATCACTGGTAGTTGGAAGTGTAATTCTTGGTTGAAATTCTGAATCCACAGTAGTCAATGAGATTTTTGCCATTTATTTCAGAGACCAGGATGCTAACCTTTGTTTTTGCCAAAAGATGGCACTTTCAACAGCACAAAGCTTTTAACACCATGCTGGCACACCAGGATTACCCCAACTTAAGAGGAAGTCACTCACTGATTCATCAGCACCATTTATTGCAGCACCTTTGGTTCTGCTCAGAGGAGTAGTGCTTGAGTAAATTCCATGAAAGAAATAATTTTTTCTCCTAGCTGGCATACAAGACACTTTCCTTGTTTCTGTCTCACACAGATTAACTATTATATGCCAGTTCATTCCAAAGTCCTAACACTTCCAATTCCTTCGTTGTATTCTGATGATTTGAAACCACCTCATGTTTTAAAATCCTTTGAGAGGAAACAGCTGTGAAGATACCAGACTGGCCTTTTGTGAAGTTCAAACAATTCCAGCAGAGTGCTTTATATTCTATGAAAACTTTTTAATCAAAAACAGTGCTTGTATAGGACATGTTAGGGTTAGAAGTAAGAGCCCACAGAAACTGCTGAAACACACAATTACCATCTTGTAAAAGCAACAGAATAAGGATCTGGAATTTAAAGAGTAAAAAGCCATAAAACAAGAGTCTTGTGAAAAATTCAACTAGAAGAGTCCAAATTGCCCTGCCAAAATAGCGGCTGTTGATTATAATTGCATGGAATTGAGACTACCAGGATAGAGTACTTTCTGTTACTACTGAGCAACGTTTTCAGATGCTCAAAATGCTAAAACAACATTTTTTGTTTCAGCTCAGCAGCTAATGATCAATATACTTGTAAGGTAATATTTATAACTGAATTAAAAACAAAGTTGTTGCCTTTTTGCACTGTGTGTAATATTTTGGTAGCTGAACCATTTCCATGATTGAGTAAATCACTACAATTTTGCAACCTGCGCCTGAATAGCAGCAAATTACACTTAGTCAGTGCTTACCAAGTACTGGCAATCTTGTTTAATGATCTGAAAAAAGAACTTTATTTTTTTTTTAAATCACACTTCAAGAGATGTAACATTACAATGATTTAGCTTTTGGAATGAAGTCTTTATTTTAAAAGCCTTTGTAGTTACGAGGGACATCTGATTTCCTTGCACGCTAATGAGCAGCAAATCACAGTTTTTGGGATAAGTAAAGTGAAATGCACATTGGGCCCCTGGATCTATATACAGATGGCAACCTTTGAGCATGGATCTTCCTCTCACCTCTGTCCCTTTTAAGCAGAAAGAGGACTCAGATATTCCTTTGGTACTGCTCTCATTGGGTATGTGTATACGGCACACTTATTTTGGAATAAGCTATTCTGGACTGCTTATTTCGAAATAGCGCGTCTACACTACAGGGAAGCCTCTAAATTAGTCTGAGGCAGGGTCCCCTAATGTGGACACACTACCTTAATTTAGAGCCCCAGGAAGCAGTAGGGAGTAATTACTCTGAATGGCCCAGAGGAGGAGCTATTTTGAAAGAGCAGCAGTGGAGTGTCCAAACTACTGCTATTTCAAAATAGCAATTGCAGAAGAGGCGTTATTCCTCATGGAATGAGGTTTACAGACGTCGGAATAAGCTGTCCATTATTTCGAATTTATTTTGAAATAACAGAATTGCTATATAGACACTTTCATTGTTATTTCAGGATAACAGCCGTTATTTCAAAATATTGCTGCTGTGTAGACACACCCATTATGTCCCAGGCAGGTATCATGGAGGACAATTGTTGAAATCTGTCGATCCACATGATGGGAATGATGAAGCACATTGTCCCCCATTACACCCAGTGAGATTCTCTAGATATGAGTCATACAGCATAGGGCTCTATTACCTGCTTCATGTAGCCCCCTCCCTTCTGCTGGGACAATACCTCTTTAAACAGGATTTGCAGTGGGTATTCTGTAGCTCTAAAGGAATCTCTAGTGGCCTCAGCTTCAATCAGAAAGACTAGCTGCCCATTGATTCCCCTGGCATATGTGGGGTTCATGGGCTGAACCTACATGACTATCAACATTTCCATGAGCTTGCTTCCCTGAAGTTCTGTCCCAAAGTTATTGTAGGAGGGAGTGAGCCAGCCCAAGATATTTCACATCTTAAATAAGACTGCATGCTCACTGAGTTAGACAAAGTGCTATACTATGCATGTCAACACAGTGACGAATACAAAGTGGTTTTGATTAGGCTTGGAGCCTTTGAGCACTACCTTAACACAAGTAATCTACTATATATTTGAAAGAATTTGTGTGTGTGTGTCTGTCCATTCATCTGTGAGTCTGTTTGTTCAAGAACTACTCCTCCTATACAAGGAGCTGCATATAATATTTAAGCTGCTGCCTCACACAATACTTTATGAAATTTGCAAGGTTCCTGCTACTTAACACAATTATAAAATTATGCCATATGCTTCCTGCATATGGTAAGTAATTTGGAGAAGTTAGCAATGTGCTTCCTGGCAAACTATGCAAAAAGTGCTTCTTGGGGATCTGGGCTAAAAGTTACCACTGGGAAAAAATCCTTTACTTACAAAACAGTTATAGCTTGCTGTGTCTGGACTATTTATGGAAAACTGACACATGCTCATGTGATGGAACCCAGTTATTGATTAACAAAACAGATTAACAGGGTCTGATCCTGCAAGCTGCTTCTTGAAGGTAGACTCTATTGATTTAAGTGGGGCTCTCAATGGTCCCAAGTAATTCCAACAATGGAGAGCAGTTAGCAGGGTCAGAGCTTAAACAGTTAATGTAGGATAGTCACAAACTGGTACGAACAGTCCCATCAGCCTCAAGCCCCATAATGATAAGCACTTTAGCTATGACTGAGAGAGTTCATATTCTCTACTTTTTTATGTGCTGATCTTCTATTTTTGTCTTCTGCAAAAAAGTAGAGCCAGTGGGAGGAGACGAGGTAGTTAAGCAGGGGTGTTTTAAAGAAATTAGGGGTAGTTCCTCCGCTAACTTTGTTTCTGTTTTCTGTAATGGAGGGTACCCAACTCCCAGATCCTCTCACTTCAGGTTAGATAAACATGGAGTCTCAGTGATCCTTCCTGTTATGCTTCAGAAGATTATAGGAAAAGGTGGCAGAGAAGCTGGCTATCCCATCTCTATGCCTGCCAGAGATTCTCCCATGCTCAGCAGGGAGGCAAATCCAGACTCCATCCTCTTCACGCTACCAGAGTAACACAGATGGGGAAGAGAAGCTGGCAGAAAACCAAATGATGGAATAGCAAATAATTGCTATATCAGAGTTCTGTTTTGTATGTCAGAGATCATGCAGACACTCTGCTACCAGAATTCTCTAATGATCTACCATGTGGGTCTGCAGATGGTGAAAGTGAAGGATCAGACTCTAAATGGGCGAGGTCAGTCTAATGTGTCAACTAGATATGCAGCTGTGTGTAGCTTATACATCTTTCCATCAGCAAATTATAAATGTATAATTAGCATCGTGAAACCCAACATTTTTTTTTAAATGTAGCTTTTTATATGCAGTATTTTTAAGTTAGGGAAAGACAGTGTTTCCCTGTTCCTTCTTGTGATGCTCATTTCTTTCTCTCACTCTTTTCCCATTGTTCTGCAGAGACACTTGTTTTTAAAAGTGACTAAACTTTTCATACTGCTTTCATCTTATAGTTACTTCAAAGTGAAGATCTCCTTACAGACTTTGAGTTTTCCCTCTTTCTTTAAAGTCGTAACAGTGTCCATAAATGTTTGAACAATGCCTGAAACAAAACCTGTTGATGTTTATTGTACTGCAAAGATAAAGGAAAATATTTTGTGTCCCCCTCTAAGTGACTGTCCACTGCAAATAGGTTACAACTTGACGTGTTTCCAAGGAAGTCTGTTACAACCAATGACATTATGCAATAGAATTTAATGTCTGAGAAATCTGTTTCGGTCTGCTGTAACTGAATATCCATTTTATCAATATTTTTGTAAGGAGAGCATATTGTACCTCTTCTGGACACAGACAACATTTTGATTTCATATACATGTGTAGAACAACTATTGATTTCAGAGGGGTGGGGTTTGAAATTAAACAAGAATGGCATGACACAAAACAGTGTTGGCAAAATGTGGGCACTTCTCTGAAGAACTTTGTGTGTAAGAGCCAAAGCTGGATTTCCTTCTAATCACTGATCCTGCTAAAGAGATAATCTAATCCAGCTGCTGAATCAAGAATCAGGCTGGGTCAAGATAATAGGAGCTTGCAATCTAAGGCAAGGTAGAGGGCAGACTAAGGCTATGTCTAGACTACAGGGTTTTTTCGAAAAAATTGGCCTTTTTTCGAAATAACTTCACCTGCATCTAGACTGCCGCCGTGTCTTTTAAAATTAAATCGAAAGACTGTGGCGGGTTTTTCGACAGTGGTAAACCTCATTTTACAAGGAATAACACCTTTTTCGAAAGAGATCTTTTGAAAAAAGGCATGTGTGGATGGGGGAAAAAGCCCTGGTGGACGCTCCATCTGCACTCCACACCTCTATTGTTCCTGTCTGCAGCTATGTCTTAAAGGCACAGGCACCCTGGGCAGCCGTTGTTGCAGGAAGCCAGCCAGAGAAAGCCACTGACCACATGGCTTTCCCTGCCTCTCTGACAAGGAACCATGGCACAAGCCCAAGACTCCCGAGACCCCCAAGGACCTTCCAGGGAACCAACTCATGACCCATCCAGAGGCACAAAGTAACGAGCTCCAGCCTGGTCAGGGCCTGAGGTCCTGACCCTTCTAGAACTGTGGTCAGAGGAGGAGTCCCTGCAGAATCTGCATTCACATCACAGGACTGCTGACATTTACGAACCAAGTGCAGGCCAAGGTTAAAGAACTAAGGCAGGGGTATGCCAGGGCCCGTGAGCACAGCTCCAGCTCCGGGGAAGCACCTCAGTATTGTGCATACTATAAGGAGCTGGACAGAATCTGGGAGGGTGGGGAACCCCTCTGTGCACGGGTGCTCGTCGAATCTGGGTTGGAGACACCCGTTCAGCACAACCCGGAGGTTCATGAAGGCAACCCCAAAGAGCAGCAGCTCCAGGATGAGGAGGAGGACCCCAGGAGCGTTGTGACCCTTACCCTGGAGCCGGTCCCCCAGACCCAGGAGGCCTCCCAGGCATCTTCTTACCCTGGGGAGAGAACATCAGCTGAGTACTGTGAGGTTGCCACACACACAGGAAAGTGGGAGCACAGGAGATGGGGCATGATCTTCACATGTCATGCTCTTCCTGTACAGCGTGCAGCTGTCTGTGCATGTGCAAGCACGTTCAGTCCCAGAGCACACATGGGCAACTGCTCACAGCCTGGGGAGGGCCCCACACATGTCTGACCCCAGGGAAGGCTATCCTCCCCCTGCCAGGCACTGCGGGAAGCAGGCTGGGCACAAGGGCGCATGCACAACACCACACAGACCACTAAGTGTTGCACATAGCACTCGGCCATGTGTGCATGTGCGACACAACAACCACTCCTGCAGACAGTGCTGCCACATGCTGGCATAGGGTGGGTGGGGCCCCTGGGAGGGCCAGGCTGCTCTAGGCCCTTCTCCAATACCTGGGAACCCACTGTGGCCAGACACTCCCTTGGGCTGCTTGGCCAGGGTGGTGGTGGTGTGAGGGGAGTAGGATGTTGCCCTGGACACCTTGGGGCCCCTGGGAAGCCGGGTCTGCTGGCCAGGCCACATGTGGGCTTGCTGTCAGAACATTGGCATCCCTTGTTCCAAGGACAGTTACTCACTGCTCATAAGCACACATGACTGACCACTTCTCCCTCTTGTCCTTCACAGCCATACCAGCCATCCCTGTTCGACGAGTAACACCTGTCTCACCACCCAGCTGGGCCCAAGGAAGCCACGGGCACTGGTGCATCTAACATGACCTCATGCACCAGCACATTCGGTTCCTCGAAAGACTGGAGGAGACCATAGCTGAGAGGACGCAGGCAGAGGCTGTGTGGCATGACCGCTTGCTAGATGAGCTCATCCAGCAGCGGACAACAATCTATGCCACAATCCGAGAGGGCATGGCCTTCCAACGTCCTGTCCCCGTTGCCGCTCCTCCTGCTCAATCTGCTCCGGCCACCCCCTGCACTCCCTTCCCCCACTCCCCCCTCCATCCCACCACTTGCCATTGCGGACCCAGCTTCAGCCCCCCCTCCTGCCCAGCCCCCTACTGTCCCAGGCTCCACACAACCCCGATCATATCAAGGGCCACAGACCCAAGGCGGCAGGACTTTGCGGTCCAGGCAACAACCTCTGCCCTGAGCCCCCTTCCTCTCTCCAGGTTTACATCCCCCTTCCGCCCTCCAGGTTTACAGCCCCCCTCCTCCGCGGTTCAAGAAACGTTTTTATATGTAAAACAAAGTTTATTTTTGAAAACAACACTGTTATTTTGTTATTGTTATTCAATGCACACTTTGTTTATTATTTAATACGCAGTCTATTTTTCAAAGAAAACCCGGTGTCTGTGTTTACTGTCTGGAGAGTGGTGCAGGGATGGTTTGTGGGGGGAAAAGTATTGAGGGGGCCAGGCCCAAGCCCCCATTGGGGAGCCCCTGGGGAGAGTCATTGGACTTCTTCTGAGAATCTCCTGCAGGGGCTCCCAGATGCACATTCCAGTCTGGTGGGCCTGACGGATGGCAGCTGTCCTGGGCTGCTCAGACTGACTCCCTGCAACATCAGCCCATGTCCCCCACCCTGGGAGGAAGGCCTTCCCTTTCCTCTCCACCAGGTTGTGGATCACGCAACACGTAGCCACCACCTCGGGGATGTTGCATTCCCCCATGTCAAGGCAAATGAGTAGGCACCTAAACCTCCCCTTCAAATGCCCCAAGGTGCATTCTACTTGCAAGCAAGCCCAGTTCAGGTACATGTTAAATTGTTCCCTGCTTGTGTCCAGGTGGCCAGTGTAGGACTTCATGAGCCAGGGCATAAGGGAGTACGCCACATCGGCCACAATGCATCTTGGCATCTGCAGATCCCCAACCACAAATTTCTGCTGAGGGAAGAATGTTCCAGCCTGCAGCCTGTGGTACAGGTAGGAATTACGGAAGATGCGGGCATCATGTGGCCGGTCCAATCACCCAACACAAATGTACGTAAACTGTCCCCGGTGGTCGACCAGGGCCTGCAACACCATGGAGAAGTAGCCCTTCCTGTTAATGTACTGGGCTGCTCAATGGGGTGGCGTATGGATCAGGATGTGAGTCCCATCGAGAGCTCCTCCAAAAGAACATAAGAACATATGGCAATTATAGACCGATAAGTTTAACATCAGTACCAGGCAAATTAGTAGAAACACTAGTAAAGAGTAAAATTGCAAGGCACATAGAAGAGCACGAATTGTTGGGCAAAAGTCAGCATGGTTTCTGCAGAGGGAAGTCGTGTCTAACTAATCTGTTAGAATTCTTTGAAGGGGTTAATAAACATGCGGACAAGGGGCACCCAGTGGATATAATATACCTAGATTTCCAGAAAGCCTTTGACACGGTCCCACACCAAAGGCTTTTACGTAAATTAGGTGGTCATGGGATAGGAGGAAAGGTCCTTTCATGGATCAAGAATTGGTTAAAAGACAGAAAACAAAGGGTGGGAATAAATGGTAAATTTTCACAATGGAGGAGGGTAACTAGTGGTGTTCCCCAGGGGTCAGTACTGGGACCAATCCTGTTCAACTTGTTCATCAATGATCTAGAAAATGAGGTAAGCAGTGAGGTGGCCAAGTTTGCAGATGACACAAAGTTGTACAGGACAGTCAAAAGCAAAAGGGATTGTGAAGAACTACAAAAAGATCTCAGCAAACTGAGTGATTGGGCAGCAAAATGGCAAATGAAATGTAATGTGGGTAAGTGTAAGGTAATGCATGTTGGAAAAAATAACCCAAATTACACATACTACATGATGGGGTCAAATTTAGCTATGACAGATCAGGAAAGGGATCTTGGAGTTATAGTGGATAGTTCTATGAAGACATCCACACAGTGTGCAGCGGCAGTTAGTAAGGCAAATAGGATGTTAGGAATTATTAAAAAAGGGATAGATAATAAGACAAAAGATATCATACTTCCCCTATATAAAACTATGGTACGCCCACATCTCGAGTACTGCGTGCAGATGTGGTCTCCTCACCTCAAAAAAGTTTGGTGTGGGGAGGTCTACTGTTGGGGCCTCAAAAAAGATATATTGGCATTAGAAAAGGTTCAGAAAAGGGCGACTAAGATGATTAGGGGCTTGGAAAGGGTCCCATATGGGGAGAGGCTAGAGAGACTGGGACTTTTCAGTTTGGAAAAAAGGCGATTGAGGGGCGATATGATAGAGGTATATAAAATCATGAATGGTGTGGAGAAAGTGATTATAGAAAAATTATTTACCTTTTCCCATAATACAAGAACTAGGGGACACCAAATGAAATTGATGGGTAGTAGGTTCAAAACTAATAAAAGGAAATTTTTCTTCACACAGCGCACAGTCAACCTGTGGAACTCCTTGCCCGAGGAGGCTGTGAAGGCCAGGACTCTATTAGGGTTTAAAAAAGAGCTTGATAAATTTTTGCAGGTTACGTCCATAAATGGCTATTAGCCAGGGATAAAGTATGGTGCCCTAGCCTTCATAACAAGGGCAGGAGATGGATGGCAGGAGATAAATCACTTGATCATTGTCTTCTGTTCTCCTTCTCTGGGGCACCTGGCATTGGCCACCGTCGGCAGATGGGATGCTGGGTTCGATGGACCTTTGGTCTGACCCAGTATGGCCATTCTTATGTTCTTATGTTCTTATGTGCCTGAGCCCTTGGGAGGTGCCTTCCCACCCCTCCCACCCAAGACCCCAGAGCCCCCTCTCAAGTGGCCCCCCCAGCAGCAGGGCAGGGTGAGGCCAGGAGTCCCTCCCCCACACTCCCACTTCATCCCCCACTCCCTCTGTCCTTTCATGACAGTATCTCTTTTCCGGCCCCGCAACCCCTTTGGGACTGTCCCCCGAGAGAGACTTACCTCCATCAAGATGGCCCCAACAGTAGACCTCCCCACACCAAACTGGTGGTAGCTGTCGGGGGTGGCCAGCTTCCACAGGGCAATAGCGACCTGCTTCTCCAGGGGGATGGTGGGCTGCAAGTGGGTGTTCTGTCGCTGTAGAACAGGGGCGAGCCAGACACACAGCTCCTGGAATGTGGCCTTCCACATTTGGCAGTTTCAGATCCAATGATTGTCGTCCCACCACTCCATGATGAGACGGTCCCACCAGTCTGAACTGGTGTCCAGCCTCCAAAATCGCCTCTCCACAAAGAAGTTCGGTGGCAAGGCCATTGGTGCTGCACCCTGGGCGAGGGGCTGAAGGCTGGGTTCTGAGTCCAGATGGGGCAGGAGCATCATGACAGTCTCATGTAGGTGCAGCAGAATTTCCAGCATGGCAGCATGGGGTCATTGCCTGCCCAGGGGCAGCTCCAGCTCCATGGCAAAAAAAAGATTCAAAACCAGAAAAACCAACAAAAAACCCCAAACTGCTGTGGTGTCCAAGAAAGCAGGGCAATCACAGCACACGCTGCAGAAGCTTTGCTGTCCCTCTGAGAGGTAGGCAAGCCAGCTGCAGCAGCAGAGAAATGGCTGTCCAGAGGGGTCTGTTTAAGCACGCATCTCTGCAAAGGGCATGCAGCAGCACCTGGAAGTAAATGCTGCCCCCATGCCTTGCCAGAAGTGATTCTGGGTGCCCTTTTTTCGACAGAGCATCCAGGCTATCTGGACGCTTTCTTTCGATCTGTTTTATGTAGTTTGGATGCTATCTTTCGAAAGAAGCATGTAGTCTAGATGTACCCTAAGAGTCATGTGTCAGGAAGCAGCCTGGGTCAAGAAACCAGGAGCAGGGGCACCATCTCAGATTTTGGTAGGAGGGGTAAGCTGTGCATGTCCTGATGTGGGGAAGAGAGTGAGAGCATGGGGGGGCAGGGTGGATGAATACAGCAGCTTTAGCAGTGTTACTGAGCATGCTCAGTACAAGCCAAGCAGTAAATTGGAGGTGCGGGGGAGATTCCATTCATCCTTCACACACACGCATATCACCTCTTTTTAGGGCTACTAAGACACTGAAAAATTCTAGCGTTTTTTTGGCAGATAACTTAGTAATTAGCTGACAGGAGCCCTGTATCTAATTCTAATATAAAAGAAACAAAATTTAAATAAATATTAGTACACTAAGCTCTAATATTAACATGTTCTGACATCTTATGGCAAATCACTTAAGAGACACTGGTTAGCCTTAGAAGTTTAATATATAGTCTTACTTTCTTGCTAACTGCAGAGAGAGAGAGAGAAAGAGAGAGAGACTGTGAGGACTCCTGGGCTCTATCTCAGCTCTGGAAGTGGAGTGGGGTCTAGTGGGTTATAGCAGGGGGAAGTTACATTTCAGATCTGTGTAAGAACATCAGAACGGCCATACCGGGTCAGACTAATGGTCGGTCTAGCCCAATATCCTGTCTTCTGACAGTGGCCAATGCCAGATGCTTCAGAAGGCATCAACAGAACAGGCATTCATTAAATGATCCATCTCCTGTCACCTATTCCCAGCTTCTGGCAAACAGAAGTTAGGGACACTATTCCTGCCTATTCTGACCTATCTTCCTTGAACTTACTGTGTTCTTATTGGAACCCTGCTATGGTTTGGGCCTTTCCATCATCTCCTGGCAAAGAATTCCACAGGTTGACTGTGAAGAAATAATTTGTTTTAAATCTGCTGTTTATACATTTAATTTAATTCTTGTGTTATATTAGTGAAGAAGTAAATAACATTTCCCTTTTTCCACACCATTCATGATTTTCTAGATTTCAAATATATCTTCCCCCCATCCTTTAATCATTTCTTTTCCAAGTTGAAAAGTCCCAGTCTTGTTAATCTCTCCTCATATGGAAGCTGTTCCTTACCCCCCTAATCATTTCTGTTGTCCTTTCTGTACCTTTTCCAAATCCAATAGAACTTTTTTTAGATGGGGTGACCAAATCTTCGTACAGTATTTAAGATGTGGGCATACCATGACTTTATATAGTGGCAATATGATATTCTCTGTTTTATTATCTACTCCTTTCCCAATAATGCCCAATATTCTGTTAGGTTTTTAGTTTTTAGACTGCCACTGCACATTGAGCAGATATTTTCAGGGAACTATCCACAATGATTCTAAGATCTCTTTTTTGAGTGATAACAGCTATTTTAGACCCCATCAGTTTTGTGTGTATGGTTGGGATTATATTTTTCCATGTGCAATACTTTGCATTTCTCAACACTGCATTCCATCTGCCTTTGTGTTGCCCAATCACCCAGTTTTATGAGATCCCTTTGTAACTCTTTGTAGTGAGCTTTGGACTTAACTATTTTGAGTAATTTTGTAGTGTCTGCAAATTTTGCCACCTCACTATTTATCCATTTGTCAAGAACATTTACAAGTGTAACAGTACTGGTCAAAATTCAAATCCTAGCATTACAACACTCATTTCTACTCTTTACCCCTTATCTATTAAGTATCTGGCAATATTTTCATGATGATCTAACAATCCGTTAATTACTCGAATGACCAGTCTTTTGTTATTCGTAATCACCTCCCTCCCTCTTTTTATAACTAACTCCCTGCCCCAAAGGCAAAGCTGCAAGCAGCTCAAACTCTATTGCAGTTAAGAGCTGCCTTTGGAGCCATGGCATGCAGCTTTAAGCAGACCTCAAGTATGAAATCAAGGGTTTCAAATTCGGGAGTGGGGCAGCAGCCCTCCATAAATGGCGCCCATGGCCAGGAGGCAGCAGGACCTGGTAGTGCAGGAAAGCAGTCCTAAATAGGAAGAAAATCACTACCAGCAAAAACTTCCTCTTCTCTGGAACCTGCCTGAACACTTAATCATGGATTTAAAAGTAGCCATTGTTTTGCAAAGGAATCCTACTACCCAATTACAGAGAGATGCTGCAGAATTGGAATTCATTTGCAAATTTATCATTAGCTTCATTAGCATGGGTCCTACAATTGACATGCATCTGACGAAGTGGGTGCATTTGACACTGTTACCCTGGGCTTGAATAAAGACATTACTGGTTAATGCTCTACAAATCCAATTTCCCATGCCTTTGACATTTGCATTTTTGCGTCAAAAGCTATGAATGGGGCACTTCCAGCCCATTTCATTAACTTCATTAGCATGGGTCCTACAATTGACAGGTATCTGCTTTTTCTGCTCTCTGTATATTTCTTGGATTCTGTTATTTCCACTCCAACTCATCTGATGAAGTGCATTTTACACATGAAAGCTCATAATCTTATATATTTTTGTTAGTCTCTGAGGTGTCACAGAACTACTTGTTTGTCCTCTTCTCTCTTTGGTTCCTTGCTTCTATTTAGATTATTCAGGATCCTCTGACTTTCAGATCCCAGGGCTCGAATCCTCTTATGAAAGCACACATTTTGTGAAAGCACAAAATTAATTAACCCTGGTTTAAAAAAAAAGATTTAACTCATCATCCCTATAACTATCTCTACCTACTCCAGAAAAAACAGTTAATTTTGTTCATTTGTTTTTTGTTTTAACAGTGAAGGTAATTAATCTCTGCAAAAACTTAGAAATGATTGTGGTAGATTCTACAGCACTGGCAAATTTTAAAGCAAGATTGAATTTTCTTTTTTCCCCTTTTTGCCCTTTTTCTTTTTAATATGCTCTAGTTTAAAAGGAATTATTTTGGGGAGGGTCTGTGGCCTCTGTTATACAGGAGGTGGGATGATATGATCACAGTTGTATCTTTAGCCATGGAAGCTAGGAAAACAAAGCTTAGTAAAATATGATCAACACCTCTGCAACAGTATTTCAATAAAATAAATGTTATGCTATTGTACTAACTGATCCTGCTCCTGTTAAAGGTTTCCATGTCAAAAAGTGATTAGCACCGAGTATAATTCTTGTTTTGACACATGAAAACGACTTGATTTTTCTAAAAAAGGTAATACTCTTTATATTATTCATTGCTTACTAAATCATAGTTGTTTGTTCTCATTGAGATTTGTGCATTCAATTCCTATTAATGGTAACAAAAGTACATCAGCAGGATAATAGGCAGCGTATAGTAAGTAAGCAATCATACTGGTAAATCAGTGAGCAAGCATATTAAGTCCAAATCAATACATCTGATGACAGCTCATTATTATACTATTACTCTCGTACTGACTATTCATCAGAAAATCTCTAAAGATACTAAATACAGACCATAAATTAGGGCCAGTAGTTGGAGTTTGCAAAAATGTCTTTGTACAAACAAATAACTGGATAAAACCATTACTTATTAACATGCATCATACATTTTACTTAATGTGTATACAGACTTTAGAATACATATTAAAACCAAAATTGTTATAATTATATAAACCCTTCTCGGGTTTACAGGCAACTAAGCAGACCTCACCCCAGAAGAGCATCTACTAAGGTGGGTTTATATTTATCAGCAGTAAAGAACCAATGAGTTTCCAGAAGCAATGAGTAAAGGAGGAAGATGATTTGTGCAAGTGGAAAAAGAAGACAGGTGTATGGCTAGACTACAAGTTTTTGTCGGGGAAAAGGTACGCAAAATGTGCTCCGCATTTTGCATACCTTTTTCCGATTCTTTTGTCGGAAGAGGCTTTTCTGACATTTGGCCCATCTGGACTAGGCAAACTGTTGGAAGAAAAACCTTCTTTCGAAAGTCCCCTTCTTCCTCATAGATTGAGGAATACAGGGGCTTCTGAAAGAGTGCATTTGCTCTCCGCAAAAAAAAAAAAGTGGAAGAGCAAATGATTTCCCTGGATGCAGCAGAATTTTTTCCCCCACAGTCTAGCCATACCCATGAAGATGTCAGCAAGGAATAAGCCTCATAGGCACATATGATGATGAATGTCATATAGCCATCTACACAGGATCTGATTCTCTACTGTGTTTCTTCACTATAATCAGAATAACTCAACTGAAAACAAAACAAAAATAAATTTGAGTTCAGTGGTATTACACTCGCATAATAATGGCACAACGTAAGGGAGAATCAGACCAATAAATGAAGGAAGGAGAAGACAAAAAAAATGATCAGGGGGATTTCATTAGTGGAACAAAAATATAACTAAGATTCATGGCCTTCCGTCAGAAAATGAAAGCATTTCAACAGTCAGTCTGTACATTCATTGTACAGAGGAGAATAGCACTAGGGTCTGAATGATTTCATTATAACTACATTTGTTTCCATAAGAACATACATCCTTACAGTGAAACTGAAATGCTGCAGAACCTGAAAGATAAAACCCATGGTGGTTAGACCATCCTATTATTCAGAATACTACCTCTCCTTCTTTATAGAGACTGGTGCAATATTTTAACTTTTTCTTCTCCTAACTTCTCCTAGTGTGCATATGACTTTTCCTTTATTAATCAACACCATCTTCACTGCTCAAAAAAGTAATAAAGCTACTTATAACAACAATAGTAAAATATTTGCAACCAAGTGATGTAATCCCACTTCACAATGTTTTACTCATTCCTAGCAGGCAATTTCTTTGCAGTAATAGAGGAAACAAAATTCAATCTATATAATTCAGTTTCTGCATGGCTTATTTTGTTTCACAAATTGTGGCGTGAGTTGGTACTCTTTCATTTTTCTTATTATAGAGCTGACAGTAAATTATACATAATGTTATGGCAGTTTTTCCACAGAGGTAACGTATTATACCTCTCATGGTATAACATTTTTGGACAATGGCTCCTTAACATAGCAAGTGTTAGTATATATTCAGCTATGATTGGTAAGATGATCTGTTAGTTTTCAGGCCATTTTAAAAATCAAGGCTAGTTACAGCTCCATGCAATGTACATTAAATAAAATGGAATAATAATTTAATTAGTGGTTAATAATAGCAAAAAATAAAACCATTTGCTTTCTAGGACAAGCCATAGGAAGAAATATGGTGCTAAGATAGCTTTACATTATGCTGTAGGCATTGTTTATACAATGAAAGCAAGATAGTTGTTCAAAAAGTTTGAAAACTGTTTTTATTTGCACAGATAAGATGATTTTCCATTTTACCAGTCCATGCAATAGAATGGTTATTTTTCTGCAAAATTAAACAAAGAAACAAACATTCATGATACAGATTATCATCGGGCCCTGTAGAATATTCAGTCTGAACTACTTCCAAGAGATCTAATTCCACAGATAAAATATCAGTTCCAGTAGCTCAGCAAGCTAAAGAAATATGCAAACCCAAAGGCCCAGTTGGAGCCAAGCACCTAAATATCTTGAAGCACTGGACCCAAATCAGCTTAGTTTTATCTCTAGCATCCAATGAAGGATGGTCTTGGGATCCATCCAGGGGAACTAGATTCCAGAACTGGCATTTCCTTAGATACATGCCTCAAAAGAGGGAATCTTAATTCAGTAATGTTTGTAAGATGAAACGTTTTACAATCCTGTTATGAAACACACTTTAAAAGGGCAATGTACTATGGTGTTGTATGTTATAAATAATTATGGTAAATACACTGGCTTCAATACCCAGACAATTGAAGTTGGAGTATTGTGCAGGTAATAATGTAAAAACCTGTTAAATCAAGTGGGAATTATATACTACTAACACATATACCTGGCATTGCTCAGGTCCTTAAGGAGGGGCTCAGGACAGGGAGCTGGGATGTAGGGATTGTAGGAGTCAGAGTTAGGGGTTGAGGAGAGGCTCTGGGCAGAGGACTGGATGAGTATGTCTGTGTGTAGGAGGGGTGGGCAAGGAGAATGAGGGGGCTGACCCTCCCTCAAAATTTGTACCAAGGCTGCTTGCCCTTCCCCTTCCTGTCTCAGGGAGCAAGAACAAAGTGCACAGCTTTGTCTGCCCCCGCACTCCCTAGCCAGGGTGACAAATGCAGCAAACTGTGTGCTTTCCCCACCCTGATGAAGGGGATCAGTCAGCAATATCCCCATATTAATTGGGATATTGGGGCTTTTGTGGGGGGTTAGAGACTTGGAGCTGGGGCAGTCCTGGACAGGGGTAGAGGAGCCAACCCCCAGCCAGCCCCTTTCACCTCCCTGGTGATTTTCTCTCTTTTCTGTATAGCTGTTATGAGAAGTAATCCCATTCTAGGCACATCCCATTTTCCCAGCACAACCAAACCCTTACAATGCCTTAAGTTATGAAAAGAGGAAGCTGTATACCAAATTTGGTGGTCGGAGCTCTTACTGGAGTTTTGAACAGACGAACAAACAGACAAACTCTCTCACATATACAGAAGATGGTATTCTTTATTTGTTGTTTTTAGTGTGAAGAAGAGAAGACTGAGAGGGGACTTGATAACAATTTTCAAGTACATAAAAGTTTGTTACAATGAAGAGGGAGAATTTTTTTCCTTAACCTCTGAGGATGGGACAAGAAGCAATGGGCTTAAATTGCAGCAAGGGTAGTCTAAGCTGGACATTAGGAAAACCTTTCTGTCGGGATAGTATAGAAAAGCATTGGAATTTGTTGCCCATGCAGGTTGTGGAATCTCCATAACTGAAGATTTTTAAGAACAGGTTTGGAAAACATCTGCCAGGGATAGTCTAGATAGTACTTGGTCCTACCATGAGGACAGGGATCTGAACTAGATGACCTCTTGAAGTCCTCTCCAGTTCTACAATTCCATGATTAGGACACATTGGGTTATTAATGACAATTTGAGTAAAAATGAGGAAATCTTTTAAACATATACAATTTAAAGATGCCAAAACACCTACTGTAAATCCTTAGGGAATGTGAACTCTCAGTTGAAAATGTGCCTTTCTCCTTATTACTGAAATGCTCCACCTTGAAAGGCCTGCATAATTAACAAAAAAACCTATGGAATTTTCAGTTGGTGTGGCAGCAGCTGTATGCTCACTCAGGTGAAGGAATTGAATGTTGGAGTACTCTTGAGTCACATTCCCTGGGTCATTTGTAAAGGGAAAACCTATGCTACATGAACTTCTCTTGACTTTTCTATCAGTAGACAATAAAAAGATTTGCCCCAGAGAGTTATGTTAGTCTGTTTCCTTTCTAGCAGATGTGTGAGGTCTCCAGTATATTACAAAATTAAAGACAAAAGGAGTAAAAATAGGAGTGACTGAGGGGATACCTTCAGACCATTCCAAAGATTTGCAATGCAGAAATAATAAATGGAAACCCTACTGAAAATGAGAATATAAATTCTGAAGCAAAGTTGATTCACTAGCAGTATTTTCATATGCCAAGCTGTGATGTTTTAACCATTAGCTTCCACTTTAATTCTGCCTAAATATAGTGCATAACCTATTGGTTCTGAATTACATCCTCTGTTCTAATATCTGTGAATTAGAAATATGAAGCCTATTATTGTAAAATATTCTTACACATACTGTACTGTATATAATATGTAGTATTCAAGTGTCTTCAACTATATTTAGTGCAAAATAATGTCACACTAAGCATAAGCACTTTTCCTTTAGACTTTGCCAAAGTGTCATTAAAGATAAATGTTTTTATTCTTAACAATAATTGAGTACTCTTTTTATATTAAATAAAATCCAGAGCCATAGTACCAATGAAAAATCTCATAATAGCAAATGGATGTTTATCATCACTATTGGGTATTCAATGATTTAGGTAGAAATTAATTATCTCACTTCATCCCTTTGGAGAGCACATCATTTCACAAGAGTGTACCTAGATATACATTTAACAACAAAACAGGGAACCTGCTCAGAGCCCAAACTCTGGAACTGGGAAAACTACACCTCTGAGAGGCAATACTTGCCCACTTGCAAATACAGATGTCTGAAGCCATGGCTTCACTCTGGGGAAGATCAATGCTGCCATGATTGATCTTCCAGAGTTTAATTTAGCGGGTCTAGTTAAGACCAGCTAAATCAAATTTAGAGGGTGCTCCCATCAGCAGACGGTACTCCTGCTCCTGCAAGGAGTAAGGGAAGCCAACAGAGGAATTGCTCCCACTAGTCTCCTGCAGTGGGGACTGCAGAAAAACTTGAATCAAGGTACATCGATTCTAGCTATGTAATTAACGGAGGTGAAGTTGCATTTCTTGATTTTACCTTCCCCTTTAGCATAGACTTGGCCTGAGTATAGAAAAGAAATTTTAATGAAAGGAAAGAAGTCACCCAACATTAATTAGGTAAAATGTAGCAAGCAGGATACATAAACATTAAATTGTGAGCAGTACATGCACTCCAGAATGTGTGAGACAGAGGTGTCTACCTCATGTTCTTGAGTTTTACAACCAAAGGTTTCTTTTCTATGCTCCCTCAACATATCTACTCATGTACTTCCTCAGTGTATTTACTCATAGTGGTTGTCCTTGATCAATAAGGACCCAGGATTCAGAGGTGCATTTGTGTAAGTTCACCTTCCACCTGAGGAAGAAGGCATCTTGCTTACTTCACCATTTCAGTACATCTCAGTGGCTGACCACCCTGACACCCTACCAGCCTCAGTTCCTCACTGACTGGCCACCCTGTCAGACACAATTCCTTGCCATGTAACCAGCCTGTCAATAACTCTTCCTCACTACTTGGCCACTCTGCCAACAGACTGCTTACCATTTTTTCCAGCCATCTATCAGGTACCTTCTGCGAACACCTACCTTTCTGCTGTGACCTCTATAAGTGAGTATCAGTAGTAATTTTCAGTTCTCAGTAAGCTGACAGAAACACTACCTTATCACAAATGATGTCAGCTCCTATTGAGTACTTGAAATAATGACAGGCTCATAAAACCTATTTAGCGCTATATTTGAACAGTAGAGAGAACTCTTAGGGAGCATCCACACTGCCTGACTAAGACACCTGTCTGTATCCCTCTTTCTTTCACAGGGGCTAGCATTTGAGCCCCTGGCATAATGAAGTCCTTTCAATTAAAGGTGATCCCTTCATTTTGGATAAGTTAAGTACAGTCCTGGTCACCTTAACTCATATAATAAAAACAACAACATTGATAACAACAATTCACTGTCCCTGCATTCAGTACTAAGGTGATTTGTAACCCAACACTAACCAAAGTTGATCACTTTGAGCAACACAACTCTATCTGTTGGATACCCTTTCAGAGCAAGTGTGATCATGTGAATGCACTTTGCTCCTGATATCTTTTCCCCTCTCCAACTAGTAGTCAGAATAGAGTTGATTTCTAGCTGAGAAACCAAAGAAGTGACTGGCCCTGAAGAGTGTAATATAAAAAGAGGATAGCATGGGTATACACACGCTGCAAGTGAATCCACAAAGCTGATCACCTGTCACTTTTTGCATTCACTAGCAAAAATGAACAGATGTACATGTCACTTAGTGTGTGAGAGAGGCTGCCAGTTTCTTGGTTCCTAATAAGGAAACAACTTTCAAGGTTTTAAAACATTATAAGCAGTGGAAAATTCATTCAAAATTTATGAAAAAAATAATTTGCTTTCAAGGCAAAGGAACTCATTTTGCCAAGATCTGAACCCACTCTGATATCAAACTCTGTTGCTGGAATAGAACATTTATTTGAGTTTCATATATGCAGACTAGACTATACTGCCTAGTTCTGGACCATTCTCCTTTTTCCATCCTGATTCTCTTTTTCATCCCTCTTAACCATTTTTCAAACCATTTCTATCTTATTAGCCTTCCAACACATTTACTTGTTCATGATTCAAACAATGTTTGTTTATAATGTGGTGACCCCTTTCAACCTCCTGCCTGTGAAGCTCTCCTACTTTAGTATGAAGACCAAAGAAGGGTGCCTGAAATTAATTTTACTCCTAGCTCCTTTGTGTTCATATATTCCAAAAAGGCCTTATGAGACCTATAGCAGGACCATCCCTTATTTTATATCATCTTTCCCCCAAAATCAGAAACCAAAACATCTCAATTTTGACTGCTTCTAGCATCATGAAAGTAGGGTTGAGCAATTCCTCAAAATGAATAATAAGAAAGATAAATTCATACATACCAGCTGTTACATTGTGGTATTTTTGTATAGATGCATGAAACTGAAATACTGGAGGACAAAGACAAAGACAAAGAGTTCAAATTGTTTCCTTGATCCTTGTTGCCCAGAACATCATTACAGCTGATGATCAACAGAAGAGCATTGCTTCATGAGTGGCATGGATAGGTTATTTGAGGTCCAGAGCAGTGATGGTCAACCTAGGTTAGTGAGTGGGCCACATGAGTGGTCCTCCATCTCAGTGGAACACATGATTGTTGTAACCAACAATCTAACTACTCCTGGGACAGGGTAGTCTTGCTAACTGCACTTATGTATCATGCATTTGCAGGATATGCCAACTAAATTGTAGCAGCCTTGACTGGATGCAGAGGGCATGCATGGCTCTCACAGCCAATGTATGCAATCAGCATGCACCTCACTTCATATGCCCTTGTTCTACATGCATGTCATTTTTGAAATACTGGTGGTGGGAGCGGGAGGGACCTATGTCGACAGAAATCAGCAGAATCTGGCAAACTGGCATGTGGGCAACAGTAAACTGCAGGACCATCATACTCAGACTGACATCCCTGCTCTCAAACATCATCCTGCTTTCATTACATCTTCTGTAAAGCATAAATGTACAGAGCACATTAACAAACATTTACATACAGCTTGCGAATGGGTGAGTGCTAACAGGGAGTTTAGAGAGGGAGTTCTCCAGGTAAAGGAGAAGCAGATACAGGATTTTTGAGGGAAGTGGCTGTCTGCAGTGTGTGTGTGTTTGGGGCTTTCTTGATGTGTGCTGAGCTTGTGTTTGTTAGTGAGGGTTTTTTTTTTTTTTCTTTCTCCCTTCCCCTTCTCCCTCCCCTTCATGGAGTGTGTGCTGTGACTGGCAGGTGGAAACTGTTGGTTTCTAATTAAAGTTTGAATTGTAGAAGCCTCTGTTGATTGGCTGAGCCTTGGTAGGGGGAGAGACTTTCAGGCAGTCCAGGGCTTTCTAAAGCAGTGAGCAAGTGACCAAGAAGCTTGTGAACAGGTGAGTGCTAACAGGGAGTTTAGAGAGGGAGTTTGGAAGGGGAGAGGGAAGGGGGCAAGGTTCTCTTGCCTTTCTTTTAAATCCTTTATCCAGGACAGCAGGTATGGATGGTGATAGGTCTGCTGTTGTTACCTGCACAGCGTGTGCCATGTTTGTCTTCCTCCTGGAAGAAAGAATGGATTTCCAATGCACTAAGTGCAAGCTGGTTGCCATTTTGGAAGAAAAAATTAGAGGACTGGAGGCCCAAGTGTCGACCCTATGCTCAATCAGAGAGGATGAAGACTTCCTCGATAGAAGGCAGCGTTTAATCCTGCAAGCACGGCAGGCAGAAGAGACAGAGAGGGCAGTACGGGACTAGGAAGAGAACTGGCAGCATGTAACTTCTAGAAGGGGAAAAAGGCCAGCACAGGAATCCCCAAAGCTATGGAGGTAAGTAATCGCTTTCAGGCTCTCTCCACAGGCTTTGCAGTGGTGAATGCTTTGGAAGGGACCTCACAAGGAAGAAACCGGAAGGGATCGCCATCTACCGGAAGGCATGGGATGCGTAGTCCTAGGGATGGAGGTTCCACGACCACCACCCCCAAAAGAAGATGACGGGTGGTGGTGATTGGGGACTCCCTCCTAAGAGGGACTGAGCCATCCATCTGCTGTCCGGACCTGGAATCTCGAGAGGTGTGCTGCTTACCAGGAGCTCGAATTCAGGTTGTGACTGAGAGGCTTACAAAACTGATCAAGCCTTCGGATTGCTACCCCTTCCTGCTTCTCCATGTGGGAACTAACGATACGGCCAAGAATGACCTTGAGCGGGTTACTGCAGATTATGTAACTCTGGGAAGAAGGATCAAAGAATATGGAGCGCAAGTGGTGTTCTCGTCCATCCTCCCTGTTGAAGGGAAAGGACTGGGCAGGGATCATCGAATTGAGGAAGTAAATGCGTGGTTGCGCAGGTGGTGTCGCAAAGAGGGCTTTGGTTTCTTCGACTATGGGACTCTGTTCCAGGCACAAGGATTGTTAGGAAGAGATGGGATCCACCTAACCAAGAGAGGAAGGAGCATCTTCACTTGCAAACCAAGTGAGGAGGGCTTTAAACTAGGTTCATTGGGGAACGGTGACAAAAACTCTGAGGGGAGTGGGAAAGTTGGATACCGGGAAGAAATGCAAAGAGGAATGAGCAAGAAAGGAGGACCCCTGATTCAAATGGAGAAGATAGGGCGATCAACTGGTTATCTGAGGTGTTTGTACACTAATGCGAGAAGCCTGGGCAACAAACAGGAAGAACTGGAGGCCCTGGCCCAGTCCAAGAAATATGATTTAATTGGGATAACAGAGACTTGGTGGGATGACTCGCATGACTGGAGAGCTGTCATGGAAGACTATAGACTGTTCAGGAAGAACAGGCAGGGGAGAAAAGGAGGAGGAGTTGCACTATATGTAAGAGAACACTATGATTGCTCAGAACTCCAGTATATAGAGGGAGAAAAACCTGTTGAGAGTCTATGGGTTAAGTTTAGAGGCTCAAACAACAGCAGTGATGTTGTGGTTGGTGTCTACTACAGGCCATTGAATCAGGTGGATGAGGTAGATGAGGCTTTCTTTGGACAACTGAGAGAAGCTTCCAGATTGCAGGCCCTGGTTCTCATGGGGGACTTCAATCACCCTGACATCTGTTGGGAGACCAATACGGCAGTACACAGGCAATCCAGGAAGTTTTTGGAGAATGTTGGGGATAACTTCTTGGTACAAGTGCTGAAGGATCCGACCAGGGGCCATACGCAGCTTGACCTGCTCACAAACAGGGAGGAACTAATAGGGGAAGTAGAGGTGGGTGACAACCTGGGAAGCAGTGATCATGAGATGGTAGATTTCAGGATCCTGACCAAAGGAAGAAAAGAGAGCAGTAAAATACACACCTTGGACTTCAGAAAAGCAGATTTTGACTCCCTCAGAGACCTGATGGGCAGAATCCCCTGGGATGCTAACATGAAGGGGAAAGGAGTCTGCTGGCAGTATTTTAAAGAAGCCTTTTTGAAGGCACAGAAAGAAACCATCCCGATGCGTAGCAAGAGAGGCAAACATGGTAGGAGACCGGATTGGCTTACAGGGGAAATCCTTGATGAACTTAAGCACAAAAAGGAAGCTCACAAAAAGTGGAAACTTGGACAAATGACCAGGGAGGGGTATAAATGTATAGCTCGAGAATGCCAGGGGGTTATCAGGAAGGCGAAAGCGCAATTGGAATTGCAACTGGCAAAGGATGTGAAGGATAACAAGAAAGGTTTCTACAGGCATGTTAACAAGAAGAAGGTGGTCAGAGAGGGTGTGGGGCCCCTACTGGATGAAGGAAGTAACCTAGTGACAGATGATGTGGGGAAAGCTGAAGTACTCAATGCTTTCTTTGCCTCTGTATTCACGGACAAGGTCGGCTCCCGGACTAATGCGCTAAGTGATGCAAGATGGGATGAAGATGGACAGCCCATAGTGGGTAAAGAACAGGTTAGGAACTATTTAGAAAAGCTAAATGTACATAAATCCATGGGTCCGGACTTAATGCATCCAAAGGTACTGAGGGAGTTAGCAAATGTCATTGAGGAGCCTTTGGCCATTATCTTTGAAAAGTCATGGAGATCAGGAAAGATCCTGGATGATTGGAAAAAAGGCAAATGTAGTGCCCATCTTCAAAAAAGGGAAGAAGGACAATCCAGGGAACTATAGGCCAGTCAGTCTTACCTCGGTTCCTGGAAAAATCATGGAAGGGATCCTTAAGGAATCCATTTTGAGGCACTTGGAAGAGAGGAAAGTGATCAGGAATAGTCAGCATGGATTCACAAAGGGCAAGTCGTGCCTGACCAATCTGATTAGCTTCTATGATAAGGTAACTGGCTCTGTGGACATGGGAAAGTCAGTGGATGTGATATACCTTGACTTTAGCTAGGCTTTTGATACGGTCTCTCACAATATTCTTGCCAGCAAGTTAAGGGAATGTAGATTGGATAAATGGACGGTAAGATGGATAGAAAGATAGCTAGAAGGCTTGGCCCAGCGGGTAGTCATCAATGGTTCGATGTCAGGATGGCAGTCGGTTTCTAGCGGAGTGCCCCAAGGTTCAGTTCTAGGACTGGTTTTGTTCAATATCTTTATTAATGACCTGGATGAGGGGATGGATTGCACCCTCAACAAGTTTGCAGATGACACTAAGCTAGGGGGAGAGGTAGATATGCTTGAGGGCAGAGATAGGGTCCAGAGTGACTTCAACAAATTGGAGGATTGGGCCACAAGAAATCTGATGCGGTTCAACAAGTACAAGTGCAGAGTCCTGCACTTGGGACGGAAGAATCCCAAGCATTGTTACAGCCTGGGGACCAACCAGCTAAGTAGTAGTTCTGCAGAAAAGGACCTGGGGGTACAGGGGATGAGAAGCTGGATATGAGTCAACAGTGTGCCCTTGTAGCCAAGAAGGCTAATGGCCTATTAGGTTGCATTAAGAGGAGCATTGCCAGCAGATCCAGAGATGTCATTATTCCCCTTTATTCAGCTCTGGTGAGGCCACATCTGGAGTATTGTGTCCAGTTCTGGGCCCCCCATTACAAAAAGGATGTGGACGCACTGGAGAGGGTCCAGCGGAGGGCAACCAAAATGATTAGGGGGCTGGAGCATATGACCTATGAGGAGAGGCTGAGGGAGTTGGGTCTGTTTAGTCTGCAGAAGCGAAGAGTGAGGGGGGATTTGATAGCAGCCTTCAACTTCCGGAAGGGAGCTTCCAAAGAGGATGGAGAAAGGCTGTTCTCAGTAGTGACAGATGGCAGAACAAGGAGCAATGGTCTCAAGTTGTGGTGGAAGAGGTCCAGGTTGGATATTAGGAAAAGCTATTTCACTAGGAGAATGGTAAAGCACTGGAATGGGTTACCTAGGGAAGTAGTGGAGTCTCCATCCTGAGAGGTGTTTAAGTCTTGGCTTGACAAAGCCCTGGCTGGGTTGATTTAATTGGGATCGGTCCTGCCTAGAGCAGGGGACTGGTCTTGATGACCTTCTGAGGTCTCTTCCAGCTCTATGGTTCTATTATTCCATGATACTTATATCCAAACTATTTTGGCCTGAACAAACTGGTGAGCTCAACCTGATGCATCCATCCTCTGAGTATTTTATGTGTTTACCTTGTCATGATCCAAACAGTGTCTGCTAAAAATGTGGTAACTTGTTTTATCCTCGTGAAATGGTCCTTCCAGCCAACATAGCTACACCATAGGTTTGTAAGTCCCCTATAACCTACAACTACAGCTTGTGTGTGTTTTTTTTCCTCTTATGGCCTGCTATCATCCTCTAGCTTTGTCATTTTTTGGTGATGTAAGGAGAAAGGGTTTTCTTCAGCCAGAGCCCCTCACTAGATGCCATTATTGTATGATTCAAGTCACATTTATTGGTAGGCTTATCTTTGAAAATTTTATGGGCACTTTCACTGACATCTGGTTGTCTTATCATAGAATCATAGAATACTAGGACTGGAAGGGACCTCGAGAGGTCATTGAGTCCAGTCCCCTGCCCTCATGGCAGGACCAAATACTGTCTAGACCATCCCTGATAGACATTTATCTAACCTACTCTTAAATATCTCCAGAGATAGAGATTCCACAACCTCCCTGGGCAATTTATTCCAGTGTTTGACTACCCTGACAGTTAGGAACTTTTTCCTAATGTCTAACCTAAACGTCCCTTGTTGCAGTTTAAGCCCATTGCTTCTTGTTCTATCCTCAGAAGCCAAGATGAACAAGTTTTCTCCCTCCTCCTTAAGACACCCTTTTAGATACCTGAAAACTGCTATCATGTCCCCTCTCAATCTTCTCTTTTCTAAACGAAACAAACCCAATTCTTTCAGCCTTCCTTCATAGATCATGGTCTCTAGACCTTTAATCACTCTTGTTGCTCTTCTCTGGACCCGCTCCAATTTCTCCACATCTTTCTTGAAATGTGGTGCCCAGAACTGGACACAATACTCCAACTGAGGCCTAACTAGCACAGAGTAGAGCGGAAGAATGACTTCTCGTGTCTTGCTCACAACACACCTGTTAATGCATCCCAGAATCATGTTTGCTTTTTTTGCAACAGCATCACACTGCTGACTCATATTGAGCTTGTGGTCCACTATAACCCTAAATCCCATCTGCCGTACTCCTTCCTAGACAGTCGCTTCCCATTCTGTATGTATGAAACTGATTGTTCCTTCCTAAGTGGAGCACTTTGCTTTTGTCTTTATTAAACTTCATCCTGTTTACCTCAGACCATTTCTCCAATTTGTCCAGATCATTTTGAATTATGGCCCTATCCTCCAGAGCAGTCGCAACCCCTCCCAGCTTGGTATCGTCTGCAAACTTAATAAGCGTACTTTCTATGCCAATATCTAAATCGTTGATGAAGATATTGAACAGAGCCGGTCCCAAAACAGACCCCTGCGGAACCCCACTTTTTATACCTTTCCAGCAGGATTGTGAACCATTAATAACTACTCTCTGAGTACGGTTATCCAGCCACTTATGCACCCACCTTATAGTAGCCCCATCTAAGTTGTATTTGCCTAGTTTATTGATAAGAATATCATGCGAGACCGTATCAAACGCCTTACTAAAGTCTAGGTATACCATATCCACCTCTTCTCCCTTATCCACAAGACTCGTTATCCTATCAAAGAAAGCTATCAGATTGGTTTGACATGATTTGTTCTTTACAAATCCATGCTGGCTGTTCCCTATCACCTTGCTACCTTCCAGGTGTTTACAGATGATTTCCTTAATTACCTGCTCCATTATCTTCCCTGGCACAGAAGTTAAACTAACTGGTCTGTAGTTTCCTGGGTTGTTCTTATTTCCCTTTTTAGAAATGGGCACTATATTTGCCCTTTTCCAGTCTTCTGGAATCTCTCCTGTCTCCCATGATTTTCCAAAGATGATAGCTAGAGCATCAGATACCTCCTCTATCAGCTCCTTGAGTATTCTGGGATGCATTTCGTCAGGCCCTGGTGACTTGCAGGCATCTAACTTTTCTAGATGATTTTTAACTTGTTCTTTTTTAATTTTATCTTCTAAACCTACCCTCTTCCCACTAGCATTCCCTATGTTAGGCATTCCTTCAGACTTCTCGGTGAAGACCGAAACAAAGAAGTCATTAAGCATCTCTGCCATTTCCAAGTTTCCTGTTACTGTTTCTCCCTCCTCACTGACCAGTGGGCCTACCCTTTCCCCCATGTTTTATTTACTTAAACTGGGAGTTCTTCCTTTTCCTCTTGTGAAACATCTTGCTAGAAGGCAATCATACTGACACTTTGCCAAATCATTTTGGCTGGATGAGTCTTTATTTGTGTATTAATTCTCTGTGTTAATTTTAATGAATGAACCTTAGATGCCTATCCACAAGCAACTCATAAATATGTTAAATAGCTACATTTATTTAAGAAATCGCAGCATCATTCTCTATTAATTGAAAAAAATGTTGTATTTAAATGCTGTATGAGAAAGCATATTTCTATATTATACTGCCCTTTTGCTGTTTCTCAAAAGAAGACTGTGACAATATGTACTGTATCTTCAAAAATCCATCAGTATTCCACTTCCTTCCTTCCTCACTCTATCTTCTTTCTCGTATATCTTCCATTCTTCTCTAGTCATTTCCTATTTTAATGTTTTCCCTTTCATTATTCCCTCCTTTCCACTTCCTGATGCTCAAAAGGAATATAAAAGAAGGATATAAAGTTTTTAGAAGCAAACAGACCTGGAAGAAAAGCTGTTTTACAGGTCAGTAGAGTTACTATGTTGTACAGAAAATGGTAAGAACATCATTAATCAGAATAGTCACATTTAACTTAAGTGAATTGTACAATAATGTTCACTACTGAAATTCATTTGGTCTTATTCTTTTTCTTTCTACTTGCGTGCCGACAGTAAAATCAGACTTCTCAAGTATAACAGTTTTTTGTCATCTAAAATTCTCCTCGTGGTTTAGAACCATGACGGTTAAGAAAATAACCCAAACCATCAAGAAAGAATTGGTCAGAAAAAGCACCTGTAACAAGAGTATGGAAATGACATCAGGTACAATAGATATATAAAATGGGCACTTAAAAGGGTATTTTCTAGCCATCAGTAATCAACTCTGAGGGTGTGTCTAGACTACAGGGTTTTGTCCACAAAAGTGGACTTTTGTCGACAAAACTATACCTGCGTCTACACTACCACCGAGTTCTGTTGACATAAACGTTGACAGAACTCGGCAGTTTTGTCGACGGCAGTAAACCTCATTCTACAAGGAATAAAGCCTTTTGTCGACAGAGTTCTGTCGACAGAAGGCGCTATTGCATCTACACTGTCCTTTGCATCTACACTATTATGTCGACAAAGCAGCTTGCTTTGTTGACAGGACTGGATGTAGTCTAGACGCTCTTTGTCTACAGAAGCTTTGTCGACAGTATCTGCCTCTGTTGACAAAAGCCTGTAGTTTAGATGTACCCTGATATATGCACCTTTTGGTAAGAATGGAAAGCATAGAAAATGAATCATACCTCAGCCACATGCAATTATCTCATTGTTAAATTCCCTTTAAAAGATTATTCTTTCACTATGAATGCTAAGTGTTTTTTCTACAGAACTTCATGCCTTCATCATGGCTACTGGTCTTCGGAGGGTTATGATGTTTTGATAATTTGACCAATGAATTTACCCTAATTGTGTTTATAACTGTAGAAACAAGGATAAGTTCATAAAATGTCATAATAACATATCATACTAAATGTTAATGGGAAAAGATGGAAAAGGAAACAAAAATAAGTGTAATTTGACAAAACAAAAGATCTACTGACATAATTCAAGGACTGCATTAAGACCATGCCTGGTAAAACATACAAAAAAAGTGGTACCACTGATCAAAAATGAGGCGTCAAAAATAAAGCCTAATGGATGAAGAAAATTCCTCCCATCAGTCAATTTTGGTGCCCCAAGAAGGGGCCCTGGAGGGAAAAGATGGCTAACACAAGGCTAGTAGACTGAAAGGCAGAGAAAGTGCTTTGCCATCATGGCTGCCATCTTCATTGTCTCTTGAAAGTGCACATTTTCTTCATCTGAATCTTGAGCGATGTCCTGACCAGCCCAGACTACAAGAAGAGGATTAAGATGACACTATCATATTCACTCCCTCTGGCTAAATCCCAAATGCTATTTGGAATGTGAGAATTTATCTCTCCAGCTCATGTATGCTTTCCCTTCTATACCTCATTTCTTCTTTCTTATCTCTCTCCTTTTTCCTTTTGTCTAATAAGAGTGGCTTAGCCATCCAAGATATCATATTTTGCAACACTGCTGTAAGCCTCTGACCAGAAGGCAGATAAATGCAAAGTCCAAACAATCCAATGCTGGTACATGTTTGCCAGGTCACAGAGTAGGTGAATGTCCTGGGCCTGTATTTCCAATTATGCTGAAAGTGATAAGTCCACACCAGAGGACTGGAAGGGACCTTGAGAGGTCATCGAGTCGAGTCCCTGCCCTCATGGCAGGACCAAGTACTGTCTAGACCATCCCTGATAGACATTTATCTAACCTACTCTTAAATATCTCCAGAGATGGAGATTCCACAACCTCCCTGAGCAATTTATTCCAGTGTTTGACTACCCTAACAGTTAGGGACTTTTTCCTAATGTCTAACCTAAACCTCCCTTGCTGCAGTTTAAGCCCATTGCTTCTTGTTCTATCCTCAGAAGCCAAGATGAACAAGTTTTCTCCCTCCTCCTTAAGACACCCTTTTAGATACCTGAAAACTGCTATCATGTCCCCCCTCAATCTTCTCTTTTCTAAACGAAACAAACCCAATTCTTTCAGCCTTCCTTCATAGGTCATGTTCTCTAGACCTTTAACCTTTCTTGTTGCTCTTCTCTGGACTCTCTCCAATTTCTCCACATCTTTCTTGAAATGTGGTGCCCAGAAATGGACCCAATATTCCAACTGAGGCCTAACCAGAGCAGAGTAGAGCGGAAGAATGACGTCTCGTGTCTTGCTGTTAATGCATCCCAGAATCATGTTTGCTTTTTTTGCAACAGCATCACACTGCTGACTCATATTTAGCTTGTGGTCCACTATAACCCCTAGATCCCTTTCTGCTGTACTCCTTCCTAGACAGTCGCTTCCCATTCTGTATGTATGAAACTGATTGTTCCTTAAGTGGAGCACTTTGCATTTGTCTTTAATAAACTTATCCTGTTTACCTCGGACCATTTCTCCAATTTGTCCAGATTATTTTGAATTATTTTGGAGGACCCTATCCTCCAAAGCAGTTGCAACCCCTCCCAGCTTGGTATCATCTGCAAACTTAATAAGCGTACTTTCTATGCCAATATCTAAATCGTTGATGAAGATATTAAACAGAGCCGGTCCCAAAAGAGACCCCTGCGGAACCCCACTTGTTATAAGAATGTTCTGTTTTTGGATAAATTTCTTTTCCCTATTTGTGTGTTGTCTTGATTTAGCTTCAAGTAAACAAGACCGGATTTTAACAACAATAATCATGGCAACTCCATCCCATCTCAGCTATCTTTTTCTTTTTCCCCAAAAAAGCACAGATATTACCATGTTTAGCATCATCTTACAAGAATGAGTAGTTCTCTTTCCCTCAGTGGGATGGCTCATATATTTTAACATAAGTATCTGCATGAGAGGTTGCAAGATTAGAGCTTTATTTAGGAGCTTATATAAGGTTTTAAAAATCTAACTGTAGGTATCTATTTTTGGATATCTGGTTCTGTAATTCACTATATTGTACAATGAAAATAATGGAGCTGGGACGATGATATTTTACAAATGCTGACGTGTTATTCAGCAAGTGTTGTGGGTTTTCATTGAATAAATTATTTGATGTACACATTTTTTCTTGATGATTTTATTAGTCCTACTAAGATCATATATATTACATTATGGAAGTGCTAATTCAAAGGAGATGAAGTGACTGCCAATCTGTCATATAAGGGGACAAAAGGCCAGTAATTTCACAGGTGGCTACCCCTGGACACATCTACCCACAATCCTTCACTCCATCCATGCGGGTTTCCCCAAGAAATGGGGGCAGTCTGACCCTGACCACTCCTGGTGGACCAGTTGTTCCAAGAGGTATAGTGGAGTTTAATTTGTGTGATTCCAATTTACAGTGATCATTTAATTAAATGGATCTAAAATTACTTACCAAAATCCATGTTATGCTGGGGCTGAATGAGTTATTCCTCAATTAAGCTATTTGTTGGGGTATTCACCTTTGAAATCATCAGTTTAGATCCCTTAGATTTCTTGTATTCTTTTTTGATGTTTTCGAAGATTGGGGCGTTTCTCTGGAATGAAGGGGTAAGTCACCCAGAACTTGACCAACATTAATTACAGCCATATTGTGTGCATAAAGACATCATTAATAAAATAGAACCCCACATAGTTATGGATTAATTTGCACAAAGAGGGTTTTTGGAGGTAAGGTCAAATAATAGCTGTAGGGTTACAGTTCCTGGAAGCAGGGGAGTAAAGAGTCAATAAATTATGAGACTGGAAGAAAATAAGTGGATAGAGACCTTGAGTTTGGGTTCCTTTGATACAGAAGCTTATGATGGCTAAGCTTGTTAGGAAGGTTTTATTGATAAGTAATTTAGTGAATTATAAGAACTATAATTCACAATAAGGGTAACTTTAAGCTATGTGTTCTGTAAAAAGCTAGTTATAAAATGACTAGATAATAGAATGTACTTTGCAGCACTTCTCTGAAGGTATCCCAAGAGACCTTTTCCTGACACCTTATCCCTGACAGGGAAACGACCCATCATCGCTGACCTGCTGCTAATTACTTGATACCATCTCAGATTTTAGGTAATTATTTGGGATGTTCTAAACCTATTTCTTACATCTCTGTGCGCTTTAATCTAATATATAGTAGTTTGGGATAAGAACACGCTTATTTGTATCAATCTTTCATCAGCCAGAAATGCTATGTTCCCATTGATTTATTCCTTATATTACCTGCGGTGAAACAATTAAGTTACCACTGCTCTCGGGTCTGAGACCTGTAGGTAGGAAGGACATGAAATCATACTTTCAAAGCCACTTAGCTCCAGGCAAAGAATGTCTCAACTTGTGTGGTAGCCAGTTAAAGCTGCCTGAAATGAGTAACTTTCCATGACATAAATTCCTGGAAGACCTTAATCTGTCCTTGCTAGATGAAGATTGCTTTTGAAGAATGTATCTGATCTGGAAAGTTCAGGGGTTTATGGCTCTCGATGTCATTCTTCATATGAGAGGAAGAGGATCACACAGCTGGATAACTTACTGTGATCCATAAGTGACACAAGGGAGTGGAGATGTTTGGAAGATAGCACCACCAGTGAAGAAGGAGTCAAGCCCAAGGACCTTAACATATATCTTAGTCATATTCAAGTTCTGTTGAAGTGAAACCAAGTTAAGGGAGGCAAATGAAGCCAAGTGGAGCACACAATCACATTTTGAATGTTCTACTGTGAGTGACATCTTACAATGGTGACTCACATGGGCAGCACTTATTTGAGAACCAACGTCTCCTCCTATCTCCACCCCAGACTGACCTCCGAGCACACTCACTTCAGAGCCAAGGTAATATATTCTAGTTCCTCACCTGGATTTGTCTTACAAGGCTGGCATTGCAGAAGTAAAAGAGAGAAAGGCAATTGCCTTACTATATGGGCCATCATTGTGGGCCTGGTCCAGTGGGTACTTAACAAAAATTAGTACGTTTTCTATCAGCTTCATGTAGCATAGATACTCTAATCACTATTTCTTCACCCCCCCCTTTTTTCTTCCCCCTCCCCTGACATCCCCTATTTATTTAGAAACTGGACCTTTAATAACTCCATTCATCTGAAGAAGTGGTTGTGCCCATGAAAGCTCATGATACCATCTACATGTTTTGTTAGTCTGTAAGGTGCTGCAAGACTACTCATTGTTTTTTAAGTTTGTTCAGAGTTTTGTGAGAACATGGCTGCTCTTTTCTGCTTACAAGATCAATACAGAATTGGTACTAAGGGTCTTTACTTGGTAATACAATTATTTTCCAAAGTGCATCAAAGCGGAGTTTACTACACCACAGTAGTAAACTAACTTTAAAAAAATCCTTCCTGAATCAAAGTACAACTGGCTGATAATGAAAATGGAAAAATAAATTATCCCCTTCATAGAAGAAACATGTAATTTATTTAGAGAATGTTATTTCACTAACTGAAGATCTGGTAAAATCATGAAAGTATTTACTAATAAAATATGTCAGATAAATTATTGTTCACTCCAAATTCACCCATTAAACGGTGTTTCCACAGCTTATGCTGTCAACAAAATGTGGATTTGGTTAAGTGCTTTTATATTGCTATATGTATTAAATAGTGGCTTCTGAATAGGGAATTAATATAAAAATGCCACTCTTAACTTCATGTAGTTGCATTATAAAGAGGTTTGTAAAGTATAGTTTCAATTTACTATTTTTATTTCGTGCTCTTTCAAATTACTTTTGATGATCAGTTGAACTATCATGTTGTTCACATTTTTTGGTTTTGTGCCTTTCTATGGAAAAAAATAAGTTATGATTTCTTCTGTAGATTCTTTTTTTGTTTTAGACATTTGCCTTCTGTCTCTTTTGCCCAACATTTGTATATAGTAAAAGCACCATGTATATTGACATTTTGTAAGGTTACTAGAAAGACCATATGAGTATGTGTTATGCTGTTCTGCTTTATTGTTTTGGTTAAATTCTTTAGCTCTAGCTACTGAAGGATAAATCAAAAGAGAGCAACACTTCATTTAACCTATATTTAGTGATCAGACTTACCAGCTGTCCTATGTAATTTTTGAATAAGCAAGTGTCCATCCCAAGGGTTGGTTTCCTTACAAAGATTTGGTATTCTGTTGATATTCTGTTTTAGAGGTGCCTTCTCTGGAGGTATCTATCATATTAGGAGGGGAAAATGAGTCAAAAATTCTTAGAGATGTATTTAACTGGAATCTAGGAAATATTGTCCATATTTGAAAATTTCTTTGTAGTGCAAAGGATGTATCTTTTTACTGTGTAAATATCACATAGCACTCCTTAGTGTTTATACATAATAAAGCATGAGCAACTATAAAACCAAGGTTAGGTAAGAGGTTATGTTCCAAAGAACCTCTGCCTTAAACTCCAATACCACATGGCATTATTTCACACAATATAGCAATAATGCCAACATTCAAAGAATCAGAATATTTTCATACTGAAAGCTGGTGGCCACTCCATCCATAGCAATCACAGTTTAAATGCGAGATAGCGTCCATTCAGTGTGGACGCTATCTTTTGAAAAAGCAGATCGCTTTTTTGATGCTTTTTAGCAGTGTGGACACACTCTTTCTGAAGAAGTTTTTTTGGAAGATATCTTCCAGAAAATCTTCTTCCAAAAGAAGCTTGCAGTCTAGACATAGCCTGATAAATGAAGAGGTCCTTAAAGCTGACTCCACACACAACCTCTCACTCATGTATTCCTTATACTGGAAACATGATGGTTTTGTTTTCCAAGTGTCATTAATAATAATTAATTAATACCTAGCTCTTGTCCAGTCCTTTTCATCAGTAGGTCTTAATGCACTTTACAAAGATGGCAAACATGATTATCCCTATTTTACAGATGAGGAAACTGAGACCAAGTGGGTGAAGTGACTTGCCTGAGGTTACCAGCCAGGGTAGATGCAAACTAGAAATAGAATCCCTGTATCCATTAATAAGCATTTGCTTTTAATAAGAGTTTTTGCTTTATATGGTTCACTTCTAGCTGAGCCACGTCATCCTTTTGCAAGACCACCCAAAGGCTTTCTACAAACTGACAATAAGCATGAGAAGTACTTGATAACTATGGACCACTCCTCCCTTTGGAGGAGACAGAAGAGTCAGACATGTTATTCTAACTGACACAAGCTATGATGTGAGGTTGGTACGTGTCTTAGAAATGTAGAAGTGTATTTTTATTTTCATAATGTAAATCTTTTTCTTCTGTCTGAGAATTCTGTTTTTTAAAGTTCAGCATAATATTGTTTAATTGCATTCTCCAAAGGCAAGATAAATTGTGGATGCACCTAATATACTTTCTATTAGTAAAGCAGAAAAATATACAGTGTACAAGCAAACTAAAGCAAAAAAATCACTAGAATATACAGCTTGAATAAAAGAATGTTTGAACTAGATATATGATCAATTGTTCACCATCTTTCTTTGGGGACTCTGACCCTTCAGATCAGACCTGCCTTTAATTGATGGTCTAGTGCTGAACTGAGTCTGCTTGTCACTAGCTAGCTGAGCTTTAAAAACAAAACACAAAAAAATCACTGTATACCACCTCAGTTGGAATCCTTCCAATCAAAATCTCTGAAGATTGTAGGCTGGTGAGATGAACACGTTTTCCCACTGGTTCACAGAATTGGAAATGATTACAGCTAGTTCAACTCATGTTTGATGTCTTTTGGCTCCAACTTGTTAGAGTATTTTAAAATCAGAAACGTTGCCAACTAAGTGATTCACAAAAGAAACATCCTGTTTCAGGTAAGGTGCAAGCTGCTGTGCATTGCCTACTGGCTAATCCTTTACATGAATTTTTGAACTTTTTTTACGTTAGAAATGAGTGGCAGACACTCATTTGCTTTAATAGCCCAACTTTCATATTCAGGACAAGAGGATCTATAGGAAAATAGGCCCATATTAGGCCTCAGGAGGCTCAGGTTTTAAATGAAGTGGGATCTTTGTGTATGAGTGGTAGGCCCAAAGCACGAGATCATGAGAAACAACAGTTTTGTGTTAAAGTTGTAATGACCCTTAAAAAAACCTCAACCTATACCTTGAATAACATAGTAGTAAAAGAAAGAAAGAAAGATGTAGTTAATTGAGAACCAGGTTCAGTAAATAATTAGTATAAGGAGACATATATTTGGTAGCTAAAGAGAAATACAGCCAACCAAGACTAGGAGAAAACATTGAAGAAAAAAGCCCAGTTCAACTCTTATTCTTTCGTGTTGCTTTAGCTTCAATAACTGACAATGACATCACCTATTCGTAACAGTGTATAAAAAAAACCCAGTTTTTTCAGTGATTCTTTATGGGTATGTCTACACTAGCTCGTTAGTTCGAGCTAGGTAGGCAAATGAGGGCAACCAGAGCTGCAAATGAAGCCGGGGATTTAAATATCCCCAGCTTCATTTGCATGTTCCCGGGCGCCGCCATTTTTAAATCCCCCTTAGTCCGAACTCCGTGCCCGTGGCTACACGCGGCACGGACTAGGTAGTTCGAATTAAAGTTCCTAATTCAAACTACCATTACTCCTCATTCCTCATTCAATAAAAATGTGAATTGAGAGGTTGGATATTCTAAAGAGAAGTGGTAAATGTAGGCTACTGTGGGCTATGCCAGAGAGAGTAAACAAAGGTGCCGACTGCATGGGTGCTCCTGGGCTCAAGCATGCACCAAAAATCATAGGGGGTGCTCAAGACTCAAAAGCCACCAGTAGGTGTTAGGAGCACATAAATGGCAAACAGTGAAACCAGAAGGCAGAGAGCACCCATCAGCAAAAACAAAAGTCATCCCTTGTGGCAGGAGATAACACAGCACATTCACTAATGGTCATACTCTGATTCTTTTATATTGCGGACCACCTTACTATTTTCAGGGGAGAAAATAAGATTCAATTCTGTATCTAAATATTTCAGAGAGACTGTAACATGAATGTGGAGTCTAGACTAAGGGACTATTAAAATATCCATAATTTGGGAGCTTTTGCATACTTGACATTTTTGTATTGGTACCATTTGTGACACAGTCCCCTAGTCCGTGCCGCGGGCACAGAGTTCGGACTAAGGGGGATTGAAAAATGGCAGCGCCCAGGAACATGCAAATGAAGCCTGGGATATTTAAATCCCGGGTTTCATTTGCAACTCCGGTTGCCCTCATTGGCCTACCTAGCTCGAACTAACGAGCTAGTGTAGACATACCCTATGTGAGGCTTTCCTTATCCCTTTTGAGAACACTGTGATGAGAAGGTAACACCAAGGCCCAAGTCAGTTGGAAATATATTGGCCAATACTTATAACTGGGCTTTGAATTAATAAAGAAATGCTTATGTTCAAAGTGAGTCATGGTAGACATTAATACACTTCCTTGGAAAATAATTTCTAACACGATGTAATATCATTTGGGGACTGTGTCACAAATGTTTTTGCTGGTGGGTGCTCTCTGCCTTCTGGTTTCACTGTTTGCCATTTATGTGCTCCTAACACCTACTGGTGGCTTGTGGGTCCTGAGCACCCTGTGTTGGTTCTTCAGGTCGGGTAGGTTATCCCCGTCCCCCAAGACTGGTACTTCCCTTTCTGTTCCTTGCCGGGTGAGTTCACCCCGATCGGCATTTGGGGGCGTATCGCGGTGCTTCTAGGGAGTTTGTCTCGGCCTGAGACGAGGGAGAGAGGGGGGTCCGGGCCCGTCCTCACTCGTGGACCCCAGCCCAGGGCCCTAAGTCCTAGTCCGACTAACCGGGTCGGGACCCTAAACGCGTTAGCCCACGGGCTTCATTCACCGCCCTGCCCTGGGCCACTTCCTCTCTCCCTCCTCCCTGTCAGTACCTCTGTTTCCAGCCTTCCGTCTGGCTGGCTCTTCCGCCCTTACCGGCGGCGTTCACATCTGTCTTCTACCACCGTTGCTGCAGCCCCTACCTGGTTTCACCGCGGACCCTTTCCTGCCGCGTTCTCCCCCCCCTTTGCTACTCCGTCCGGGCGGCTTTTGAATCCCCCGCCACCCAGACGTCGGGCTTGGCGTCGCCCTGACGTCACCGGCGTTTCCCCGCCCCCCCGTGCCATCTTGCGGCGGGCCCGACGTTTCCCTCCGTCAGCCGCTGCTCCTGGGCTCCTCCAGCCGAGCCGCAGCGTGGGAACAGCTGGGGCACGGCTGGTAAGCGGGCCCCCGATGTGCCAAAAGGGCATTTTCCCCCTTTGGCTCAGTGGGGGCCTTGTGGCCCCATCAAACACCCCCCCTCCCTTTATGTCACTTTCCCATTCGGGGTTTTCCTTTTCGTCAACCTCATACTGTCTTGAAAAGAAGTCCGCGTTCATATGTTGCGCCCCGGCCCTGTGGGCCACTTCGAACGAATATGGCTGCAAAGTCAGGTACTGCCTCATAAGGCGTGCGTTCAAGTCCTTCATCGTCTGTAGCCATCGGAGTGGGGCATGGTCCGTTACCACCCGGAATCGGTTTCCTAAAAAATAATATCGTAACATATCAATAGCCCATTTTATGGCCAGGGCTTCCTTTTCTATTGTAGAGTACTTACATTCTCGCGGGAATAGTTTACGGCTAATGTACACCACCGGATGTTCACCGAGATCTCCTTCCTGCGTTAACATGGCCCCTATCCCTTTTTCAGAGGCATCCGTCTGGACTATAAACGGGAAGTTGAAGTCGGGTTGGGCCAGGATGGGGGCATGAGTCAGGCGATATTTTAGTGTCTGGAATGCCTCTTCGCATTCCGTGGTCCACTGCACTTTCTGTGGCATTGCATTCTGCGTGAGGTCTGACAAGGGGGCGGCCAACGCAGCAAAATTAGGGACAAACCGCCGGTAATAACCGGCTAATCTGAGGAACTGTCTTACTTGCCTTTTGGTTGTCGGGGCGGGATAGTCTCTAAGCATGCCGATTTTGTCTATCAGGGGCTGTAGTTGACCTTGGCCTACGGTGTACCCGAGGTAGGTAACTTCCCGGGCGCCGAATTGACATTTACTGGGGTTGGCGGTAAGGCCTGCCTTTCGTAGGGCCTGAAGCACTGCCTTTACTCGCAGGAGATGTTCGGACCAGGTTCCGCTGTAGATCACGATGTCGTCGATATAGGCTGCTGCATATTGCTTGTGCTCTCTTAGGACGCGGTCCGTTAGCCGTTGGAAAGTCGCGGCCGCCCCATGGAGGCCGAATGGCATCCGAATGAAGTGGTACAAGCCGAAGGGTGTCGAGAAGGTGGTCTTTTCCCGGGATTTGGGAGTTAGTGGGATTTGCCAGTACCGTCGGGTTAAATCAATGGTGGAGAGATAGCGGGCCGCTCCTAGACGGTCGAATAGTTCATCCACGCGGGGCATTGGGTACGCGTCGAACCGGGATATGCTGTTCACTTTTCGGAAATCGATGCAGAACCGCCAGGATCCGTCAGGTTTCGGCACTAACACAATCGGGTTTCTCCACTCGCTATGTGACTCCTCGACTACTCCCCATTGCAGCATCCACTGTAACTCTTCTCTCACCGGGTTCCACATCTTCTGCGGGAGTGGTCGTATTGGCTCGCGAACCCTTTTTCCTGGCTCTGTGGTGATATGATGATACGTTTCCGTGGTCTGCCCAGGTTGGGCCGTTAACACGTCGGGGAACCTTTGCAGCAGATCTATCATCTCCTTCCTCTGGATCTGAGTTAGACTTGGCTCTATCTGGAACGATACAGGGGAGGGGTTGCCCCCTCCCTCCCTCCGTCCCCAACTCGAAGCTCGGGGGTATGGGGTTCACTAGTAATCCTTCCCGCTCCTTCCATGCTTTGAGGAGGTTGACATGGTAGACCTTGGTCCCCCCTTGACCTCCCGCCAATTTTACCTCATAGTCCACTTCTCCCATGTGTCTTACTACTTCAAAAGGCCCCTGCCATTTGGCCAACAGCTTAGTCTTGGGTCGGGAGTAGTAGCAATACTCTGTCCCCCGGTTCAAAGGTTCGGAGGCGGGCGCCTTTGTTATAATACTTGGCCTGTTTCTCTTGTGCTGATGTGAGGTTGTCTCGGGCGAACTCCCCGAGTTGGTGGAGCTTCTGTCAGAGCTCCAGGATATATCGTACTGATCCCTGCACTCTACTCTCTTGCTCCTCCCAATTTTCTCTTATCACATCTAGAATTCCCCTGGGACAGCGTCCGAACAGTAATTCGAAGGGGGAAAACCCGATTGATGACTGGGGGACCTCTCAGACTGCGAATAACAAAGCCGGTAGTAACCGTTCCCGTTCCCCGGGGTCCTGTTCCACGAACTTCCGTAACATCCCTTTAAGGGTTTTGTTAAACCTCTCCACTAATCCATCCGTCTGGGGGTGATAGACGGACGTTTTCAGTGTTCTTATCTGAAATAATCGACATAGCTCTCTCATTAAACGTGATGTCACGTTCGTGCCTTGGTCCGTGAGGATCTCTTTGGGTATTCCTACTCACGAAAAGATCTTTACTAATTCAGTTGCTAAGTTCGGGGCGGTAGTATTTTTCAAGGGCACAGCCTCGGGGTAGCGCGTCGCATAATCAATCACCACTAATATGTATTTGTACCCGTTTTTTGATCTTTCCAACGGCCCGACTAGATCCATGGCGATCCGTTCGAAGGGGACTTCTGTCAAGGATCGTGGGATCAGGGGGGCCTTCGGTACCCCCTTAGGGCCGGCTCGTTGACATTCAGGGCAAGAGACACAAAAGTCCTTTACCTCCCGGTGGACTCTGGGCCAGTAGAATCACTGCGTGATTCACTGCAGCGTCTTCTCGTAACCGAGGTGGCCCGCCCACGGGCTGGCGTGGGCCACTTCTAAGAGATGGTGCTGGTATGTTCGGGGTACCAATAGCTGTCTAACCAGCCCCTGCTCCTCCGGCCCCACCAAAACCTGATACAAACGGTCTTTGCGTACCTCAAAATGTGGGGAAGTATCCCGCTCTTCCTCCTCTATGTCGTGTTTGCTGGCATCGCGGGCCTGGGTCCAGGCGTCCTGCAATAGGGGATCCTCCCGCTGCTCTCAAAGGAAGTCACCTTCCCATAAGCCGAGTGTATGCCATGCCGGCGCCCTTCCATTTCCTGCCGCGGAAGTGCCTTCGCCAGGGTCGTCAGTCGGGCTGCCCGTGGGCCGACCTAGCGATTTGTCCTGGGTGTTGGAATGCCCTACCATACCTTCGCGGGTTGGGGTGGACACTGGATGCTGCCACTCGTGTACTGCTCATTCAAACCCGATCCAGTCTCTCCCCAAGAGGACGGGATACACCAGTTCTGGGGACACCACTACGTAACACCAGCTGCTTTGGTCCTTGTCCACTATATGGACCCAAGTAGTGGAATACTGGTGCACATCTCCGTGCACACCTTGCACCTGTACGGGGGGGCCTCAGGGCCCATCTTCTTCTAACAGATCGGCCCGCACGATTGTCTGTCTGCACCCTGAATCTACCAAGGTCCCGACCCGTTGCCTGTTCACCCGGACCTATCGCAGGATCTTACCCTTCCATTCGGTTCCCGGGTGCAGTTCCCCCGTCATAACCTGGGCATATGTACAATCCATATATGGGCACTCTTTTTGGAAGTGTCCTTCTTGCCCGCACCGGTAGCAGATGGTTCCGTCGGGTCCCTGTCACCCTGTGGGCCTCTCCCCGTCACTTGCTGGGCGAGGTTTCTCCACGGGTCCTCCGGCGGGCGAGGTCGTCCAGGCCGGGGCCAGCTTCCTCCCTTCTCCGCGGATCCCCCCATGCCGGGAGTTGGCCTCCATATCTCTTTGGGGTCGCCAAGGTCATGGTGGTTTGATTCTCCTGGGCGGACTGACCTTACTTGCTTTGCCGGGCCCTTCCATCACCTCCGCCACTTCGTAGTCATTCATCAGATCAACGGCCTCGTCTAGGGTGGAGGGGTGGTGGCGTCTCACCCACCGTTGCCCACCGGCCGGTAAGATATTTAGGAATTGTTCGAGCACCACCATCTCGGCTACTTGCCCTCCAGTCCTCTGTTCTGGTTCGAGCCACCTCCAGGCAGTCTCTCTTAGCCGTTGGGCCACGGCCTGTGGCCTCGCCCCTACGGGGTAACGTTCCTGGCGAAACTTCTGGCGGTATGATTCCGGGGTTATGCCCATCTGGTCAAGTATGGCTTCCTTTCCCTTATAATAATGCAGGGCGTCCCGGGTGCTCAGACTCCTGTAGGCTAGTTGGGCTTGCCCGGTCAAGTAGGGGGCTAAGATCGTGGCCCAGTGGTCTTCCGGCCATCGTGCCACCGTAGCAAGCCTCTCAAAGGTGGTCAGATATGCTTCCAGGTCGTCTGTCGGGCCCATCTTTGTCAGGCGAAAGGTCATCTGGGGGCCGTCCAGCCCTTCGCCGCCGTCCTCCCCTGACCTGACGCATCCGCAGGCGCGGATCCTGTGTTGGCAGACCCATTGTTCCTGCTGGCTCTGAAATTGCTTGGCCAACTCCCTCACCAACTGCCTCTGCTGCTCCTGGTGTTGTGCTGACAGTTGTTGGATGAGGAACGTTTGCTGCTGTTGGTTCTGTCTCTGGTTCTCCGTGAGCCACGCGAGTATCTTGTTGGGCTCCATTTCTTCGGCACTTATGCCCATTGGTGGGGGAGAGTGGATTGTGCCTTGCTTTTCCCAGCCCTCGTCCAGCTATCTCCTTAGCCAGAAAGAACGGAAAAAGGTAGAAGAAGAAGGGAAAAAAAAAAGGATCCCCCCAAAAAAAACCCTTCACCGCTGTTCTTCCCCCTCTAGACTTTTTTTTTTTTAAAGAGGTCCCCTCGCCCATTTCCTAGAGCTCTGGGATCAAAATGCCCACATTCTCCAGTATCTTGTGATGGTTCTTCGGGTCGGGTAGGTTATCCCCATCCCCTGAGACTGGTACTTCCCTTTCTGTTCCTTGCCGGGTGAGTTCGCCCCAACCGGCGTTTCGGGGAGTATTGCGATGCTTCTAGGGAGTTTGTCTCGGCCTGAGACGAGGGAGAGAGGGGGGTCCGGGCCCACCCTCACTCGCGGACCCCAGCCCAAGGCCCTAAGGACTTGGACCACGCTGCGGTCCTAGTCCGACTAACGGGGTCGGGACCCTAAACACGTTAGCCCACGGGCTTCATTCATCGCCCTGCCCTGGGCCACTTCCTCTCTCCCTCCACCCTGTCAGTACCTCTGTTTCCAGCCTTCCATTCGGCTGGTTCTTCCGCCCTTACTGGCGGCATTCACATCTGTCTTCTACCGCCGTTGCTGCAGCCCCCACCTGGTTTCACCACGGACCCTTTCCTGCCGCGTTCTCCCCCCCCTTTGCTACTCCGTCCGGGCGGCTTTTGAATCCCCCGCCGCCCGGATGTCGGGCTTGGCGTCACCCTGACGCCACTGGCATGTTCCCGCCCCCCTGCGCCATCTTGCGGCGGGCCCGACATTTCCCTCCGTCGGCTGCTGCTCCTGGGCTCCTCCAGCCGAGCCGCGGCATGGGAACAGCTGGGGTACGGCTGGTAAGCGGGCCCCTGATGCGCCAAAAGGGCACTTTCCCCCTTTGGCTCAGTTGGGGGCCTCGTGGCCCCGTCACACACCCCCTATGAGTTTTGGTGCATGCTTGAGCCCAGGAGCACCCATGCAGTTGGCACCTTTGTTTACTCTCTCTGGCATAGCCCACAGTAGCCTACATTTACCACTTTTCTTTAGAATATCCAACCTCTCAATTCACATTTTTATGCAATTTAATTTAATTTAGTTATCCCATTTGCACAATGCCTCTATATACGCCACTGCACACCTGGTCAGATGTAAACTGTGTAGAATGCAATCATGGGATGTGGTCAGTTCCACCACTTGAAACTCATTAGATTGACTCTGAATGATCTCCCAAATAGGAAGAAGATATTAGCTACAATTCAGCTGGTTATTATACTGATACAAGTCAGTCAGAATAGTTCCATTGAAGTGAAAAGAAATACTCTGGATTTACAATGATTTAGCAAACAACAGAATTTGACTCTTGGCTATTCAATGAATTCACATTCAAATGCAGATACACATGTCTGTATATGCAATAATTCAGGTACCTGTAAATTGTTTATTTGAATGAGAGTTCATCACTGGTGTACAAATCCTATGTGTGAATTTGAAATCTTCCAAACATATGAGCCTTCCATTTTTGGAATCCTCAACTCAGAACTATAAATGAAAAATGGAGTAATGTACATTCATACAAATGTAACTGAATTAATTTGAATATGTAGATTTATCAGACCTTTCTATATTTCCTTCTGGGTCTAAAAGAAAGTGCTGTAAAATGGGTTGTTCTAGAAACAGCTATCAGGGTTCTACCTAAAAGCCCTAGAAACACTACAAATAAGGCCTCATTTTCAATTTTAATATTAACAAGTGGGAAAGAGAGTTTAGTATATTATCGTTCTATATCATGGGAAAACATTGCTTCATCTTGTCCCTTTATACATGGCTAAACAACATTACCACATAGTCAACTCAATCATATATTTTGCATGCTGCTCAAATATTGTAGAATTTCAAATCATAGGATCATAGATTCATAGAACACTAGACTTGGAAGGGACCTCGAGAAGTCATCGAGTCCAGTCTCGGCCCTCACAAGTACTGTCTAGATCATCCTTGAATGTAGGTATGGCTTCACTGAAACAACATTCAACAGAGTCATCTTTGAATGTCGCTCCAAGACATGTTTGCAAATCATTATTCATTTATGCAGATGTCAATGGCAATACGGAGTCCCATACATAAAGTTTTGGGTGCCATGACAATTCATTTAAAGTCACAAATGAAAACTATCAGGTGACAAAATATATAATTAAAAAAACATGCCTAATGAATTAACTCAGCCTCTTTAGTTAGCATGTGAGTAGCACGCCCAGAACATGTATGGTCTGTTTTGAATGAAGGACATTTTAATTGGGTAGTAACATGATTTTGGAAACCTGCTCTGCGGACAATTTTCCTTTTTACAATTTAACATTTGGAAGATGTTCAAACCACTGTGAAAGGGAACATATAGGTAGAGAGCATTAGACACCTTTCCCTGGGGGGTGGCATAATAAGAGAACACTTAGAGCTCCAACAGAGATTTTTGCTCTATAATGCCTCATCCTGGGCCAGTACAGCTCTGCATGTCCTCCATTGTGCACAAATGGTCATGAGGCACAGGTGGGCCCATAAATAGGAAAACAACAGATACATTAATGGGGAAAACAAATAAAAAGATGCATTCTTCCTCTCTACAAGCACATGTGCCTCACGATAGATGATCTATTTCAGGCAAAAGCTAAAAATTTGGGTGCAAGTTCCTTCTTTACATGTTGACAGCAGGTCACTAGTTGCAAAGGTCCAGCCAGACTTCTGGCTTGGAGATGCCAGTGGAGCTGAGAGGGTCTCTCATCTCTGTGGGAAGCTCAGCTCAACTTCCCACATTGTCTCTCCTAGAAGTGGGTTGTGCCCATGAAAGCTCATGATTCCACCTACATGTTTTGTTAGTCTCTAAGGTGCTTCTAGACTATTTATTGTTTTTTAATTTTTTCCAGCTACCCATCTGAAGCTCTTGTGCCTCCTAGGTCAGTGGAAATGCTGCTGGTGAGGAGGTGCACCATTGACCCACACAGGGTAGTATGGAGATGCAGCACCAAATTAATTTATAGGTTGGCTTATATTACTAGTTTAGACATACCTTCAGAGTGAGGTTTCAACAAAAGATTCAGATAGATTCTCATTTTTCCAAATTAATCCACTTATCATAAACTTCAGATTTTTGCATAATATTACTAGATTGCCACGTAAACTGTATATTTACAAAATCCTAAACTGAGAACTTGTACTTGTTCATACAATTTTGAGTGACCACTTAAAAAGTAAATATGAAAATACATGATAATCATACAACCATTTCATTTTTTATACTTCTGTACTGTAGGTATCATAAATCAATGTGGGGTTTTTGAGATCCAAAATATATAATATATATTTTTCTTGGCACAGCAAGCAATATAAATTAAGTGTTCTATCACTACTAATTTGATTTGGTGTTCATTATAATAACCGTAATAATAACAAATTCAGTTTCTATTAATGGAAATGTCATACGCAATAACATAGGGATTTCATTGTAATTTAGTATTAATCAGTGTATCATTAAAATAAGTGTTATTATCTAAATTATATTTATTCAAGCATAAAAGCATAAAAGTCCTTACCATGTACTATGCTATTATGCAATCATGTCCTTTTGAAGAACAACTTTGTTAGCTGAGAATATTTGTTGATTATAGTATTTTTGTATTGGTTCAGCCATACTGCAGAATTATTATTCGCATTATGTACACCTAAAGCACCTTTACAACAGTACAATTTAATTTTTCTAGTTGGGTTCCCCAAATAACAGTGCAGAAGTCCTAAAGGTTAAGTCATCTTCAGCATAGTACAAAAGCCTGAGGGCTCCTCCCATACTGGAAATAATATGGTCATGTGACCAGTCTGATTTGATTGTGTTAGTTCTGGTAATTGTGACAGTAACTCATCCCATATATACAGTATGAATTCTTTTCTTGTTTCTGCAATTCAAAACTTCATGCGTGCTCTCTCACATTCAGGTGCATACACAGGCCACCTCTATTGTGATTACTATTGAAAAGCTTCAGAGGGGTAGCTGAGTTAGTCTGTAACAGGAAAAACTTTAAAAAAACCAAATAGTCTTTAAAGACTAAGCGCTACTAGACTATTTGTTGTTTTTTAAGTTTTTACTATTGAAAAGTCAGTGTTTCCCTGTATATTTATCACACAGCTAGCTGAAATATGCACAACTCCTAAATACCTGGAATAAAAAATAACAGATATCTCAGTTTGCACAGTGTGGTAACTGAATAGGAGCTGACCACTTTAATGGCCATCAAAATATGTATGATAACCCCAATTTGGCTGACACATCTGAGATCAAAAAGAGGATCTCCAAAGGTAAAGGCATGAGTTGTTACAATTTGAGCTAAAGAGTCAAAGTTCTGTTAATGGGAGCCTTAACATATCATATCCTCTGCAGAAGAGACATCTGTCTCCAGGAGAGAGTTCATAACTGTGATGCCAAAGAAGCCCTCCGGCCCGGAATTAGGTGCTTTACTACCATTCAAAGGCAGGGCTTAGCTCCCATGCTTTTCCCCAGCATTTCCTCTTGCTAGTTAACATTGCTCCCTCTTCAACCTGCTGGCAGTTGTGGATCCCATTCTTAGGCATCTAACTCTTCCCATACATCATACAAGGAGCCAATATATCTAATTTAGTTTGTAAATTCCACAAATTAACTGCTCTACAGCCAAAATGCTTCTGAAATAAATGTAGTCAGACTTTACTAATTCTGGGTCACTGAGAACAAAAATGATGCTTAAAATTGTTGATTGGCTCTAGTTTTCAAGATATGCTATTGGGTCAGTATATACGACCCTTGACTTGGGAATGGCGGAGGATAAGTGAGTTATAAAGGGAAGGGATCTCAATTTAAACCAGAAATGACTAAAATACATCTTTGACTGGATCTATGAATAAATCTATGACTGGGTTTGGACAGTACTTGCTTTTTAGGCAAAACAATGAATGATGCAATCTGAAGCTGGTATTGCATCATACATGATATGAATTGCATCATGTTATTCCTAGAAGTCATGGATGATGCAATCATAACGAAGCTTACATCACTCTGCTGAACAGATTGCCCTATATCAGCTCTAGAAATCATACAGTGTCGTGCTCTCTTATTTGTCAGTGTTTGATTTTGCAAAGGGACACATTTCTGTTTAGCCAAAGTGAGCAGAGATGCCTCGTACTTGTGTGAATAGTGCAGATAACTTCTGCTATGTTTGTGGTGAAGTGACTTTTGCATCACAAAAGCGCAGTATAACCACTATGGTTAAGAAAACCTATCACCTTTATTTTGGCTGCAAAACTGGAGATTGGGACAAGAGGTGGGCCCCACACATACGCTGCAACACTTGTGCAACAAATCTTCGCCAGTGGTTGAACAGGAAAAGGAAATCTATGCCTTTTGCAGTGCCAATGATTTGGAGAGAGCCAACAGATCATACCAGCAATTGTTACTTCTGCGTGGTGCCTCCAGTTGGGAAAGGTGTGTCAAAGAAGAAAAAGTGGACTGTGCATTATCCAAACATTCCATCAGCTATACGCCCAGTACCCCACGGAGAAGGACTGCCGGTTCCCGATGCACCAGAATCATTCTCACTTGAGTCAGACGAGGAAGAGGAAGAGGATGAAACTTCTGGTCCTGAACCATCAATGTCACAGGACCCACATTTTCTCCCATCCTCCTCCTCTGAACCACACCTCATAACACAAGGTGAACTGAATGACCTTGTCAGGGATTTGGAACTACCCAAGAGTAAGGCAGAGCTGTTGGGCTCCAGACTACAGCAGTGGAATCTCCTGGCAGGTGATGTTAGGGTTTCCATGTTCCGTGACCGTCAAAAGGATCTTGTCCCATTCTTCTTCATGGAAGGTGCTCCATTTAATGAATACAAGAGACAAGCCAAGAAGCGCCGAGTTGACACTGAACAGGACTAAACTATGTACATAATAATTTTTTGCCTTTTGTTTCATAATACATTTTATTTATATAACCCTTTTGCTGATTTTTAAAGTGTTACATAAACAGGACAGGTGAAATATTATCATGTAAAGCAACCATAAACACATGAAAAGACCTAGGTTTACAATTTATGATTAAAACTCTACTATCTACACAATATACATAGACATAAAATGTAAAAACTTAAATATCTTGGAAACAGTAGCCAATCAGTTGTTTTAATTGTCATATTTGAATTCAGCACATCAAAATACATAATAAATAGCACATTTTATCTCTGAAGCAGACGACTTCTAAAAAATTGTAGACCAGTGTTAGTAGTGTTATGCTTATAAAAACTTCATGACAAGTTTTTCAGGGGACATGCCACATTTATTTAAAATGCTAAACAGGTTGAAAACCCATTATTTGCATATATGTATGCACGCATGCGCACACACATGCACACACACACATGCACACGGGTTCTTCTGCAACTGGTGTTATAGATACAAGTCTTTACTGTTGCTGGAGTCTGATCCTCCTCTGGTGTTGTAGAAACCAAAGCCCCATGACTCTCACCCATCTTTATAGCAACCAATCCGCTTGTAAATGTATAGATCTTTCTGTGTCATGTTTGGATTGTTAATCACAAACTGGTTGTTTTCACAACTTTCCTCCATCTCCTTATCTTGCATTTTGTTTTTGATGTAGGGCAGATGCCTTTTGCCTTTCAGAGTCTTCAGTCTACACTATTTGGCCATGAGTGTGATCAGGTTGATGATGTTGGAGTCTTCATTTCTTCACTCCCTCTTTTGTTGCTGGTGCCTTCTTGCTTACCTACTCACATACCAGACATACCTCATTTACACAGCAAACAGCATGGTAGTTTCAAAAACAAAGCCTATGAAGTCAGGCGACAAAGCTATCTGTAACACTACTGATTGAGCTATGGAACTGAACGTGCTCCTCTAACTTATCAGTGTATAAACTTACATTTAAACATTTTTATCAAACAAGTTTATAATAAAATGATTATTGATCACAACCTGAAACAATTTCATCATGATTCAACATGCACTGTAATCCCTAAAAGCTAGTACTGCAATGCTTGATAATGTATGCTCTCACATCTTCTACAAGAGGTTGCCAAGAGCAGGATCCAGTCCCCCATTACACAGTTTCATTTGGACCACTGGTTATCAGGGAAGACCTGTGTTCTACACCTGCCCCTAGCATCAGCTAAGCAGTTTCCATTGACTGGTTCTGGGGGAGCTGGAGGGGAAGAACCTGTGGGCATAGGCAGAATACATGACGCAAAGCTGCCTAACCTGGCCCCTCTGCGTAGGGGTCAGCCATTATGTCCAATTCTGGGAGTACCACGAAGCCAGGGAAGACAGGGAGTCTACCTTAGCCCACTTGCACTGCTGACTGGGAGCTCTCCCAGGTAAGCACTGCCAACTGGAGCTTGAACCCTGACCCCCCTGCTCCAACCCTGAGCCCACTCCTGAACTTTAAACTCCTTGACCCCAGCCGAAAGACCCCCTTCTGCACTCCAAACCACTCACTCCCACCCCAGATCCCATACCCCTATGCAAAGCCCTCACTCCCTCCAGCACTCCAAATCCAATATATAATATTGCACAATTGAGTGTGTTATGAAAATTATGGGAGGTATTTTAGTCCTGAACTGATAAAATGCTGATCGACAAGCACAAGTCAGAAAGTCAAAAATAAGTAACAAATAGTAATGTTCTGTACGAAAAGATAGTGCTGAGAATTGGCATCAATAGAAAGGTATGAACTAACAAGATGTGTCATTAAGAGGATTTAAAGTGAAAACATAAAAACAGTCATATTTTAGTACTATTAACATTAAAGCCTATCTAATTCTTTTAATGAATAATTTGTTTGTTGAATTACAATAATTTTTTTCTGTGAAATGTTTGCAACGAGACTGAAAATTTTTCCTTTACTTCCTATTCAGTTATTCACTGATTTCTTCTCAAATGTTCCCTCTAAATTAACAGCTTTCTGACACTTTATTGCTAATATGTGATAAATGTATGTCAAAATTAAAATTACTGGCCCAAATCTTACCAGTCACTTAAACACATGCTCAAAGTTAAGCATGTGAGTAGAATCACCAAAGTAAATGGAGTTAGGACCACTCATATGCTTAAGCCCATGTACTTGAATAAATGCTTTGTTCGAATGAGCTCATAATCTTTAAGCTATATGTCATATTGCATGGTTTCTAGTCTCTGAATGGACAACATACCTCTAATGGTTTCTGTTCAAGGATTCCAAACACCAAAAGAAACTACTTTTTTTCCTAAGGTGACCTAACTTTGTACAGTAGTTCAGAGTGGACATAAAGACTTATTTGACAGCTTTTTTATCTCTGGGCTAGAAAGGAAGACACACAATTGCCAGGCAAAGTATGTATATGTTTTTAGACATTCATATACAGACTTGGAGAATAAAATCTGCTTTATTTCATGGGAGAAGAAATACTGGCCAAGATACTGGCCAAGACAGTGATGCTGAGCTCATTAATTTCCACCCTGATATCCATAAGAGCTGAGCAGAAGGATGTAATTTAGCCCAATGAAAAGATATTTTTTCATCCATAGGATAGCATACCAAAATTTGGAAGACCTTAAATTTAGATTATAACCTCTTTAGGGCAGGGACCATCTATTACACTGTGTTTTGGACTGTGCCTAGCATAATGAGGTTCCATATTCTTAGCTGGTACTTAAGCACTACTACCATAATTATAGTGGTAAATAATGATCACATAGGGTGTGTCTAGACTACAGGGTTTTTTCGAAAAAAGTGGCCTTTTTTTAAAAAAACTTCCCCTGCGTCTAGACTGCTGCTGCGTTCTTTTGAAAGTAAATCGAAAGAATGTGGCAGTTTTTTTGACTGTGGAAAACCTTATTTTACAAGGAATAACGCCTTTTTTCAAAAGTGCTCTTTCGAAAAAAGGCGCTATGTAATGCAAACTGTGCTTTTTCGAAAGAGAGCATGCAGACTGCCTGGGTGCTCTCTCTCGAAAAAGCGGCTTGCTTTTTCGAAAGTACTGGTTGTAGACTAGATGTCTTTTTCGAAAGAGGCTTTCAGTCTAGACATAGCCATAGTGTCCACTGATTTCAGTGGGTTTTGGAGTTGGTCCATTGTTTTCAAGAGCCTGGTCCAAATGTCATTAAAATCAATGGCCTCTTTCCTCCATCCCAGAGGGAAGTTTCACCCTTTGGCAAGTTAGAGGAGGTATTATGATTTAAAGGACAGGATGTGAGACTGATAAACAGGACATTCAGGGCTCGTATGCATGGTGGGTTTATGCTCATTAATGTGTTATGATATCTTAATGACACTAATGTGATGCATTCATTGGTCTTTTAAAATCCTGCTGGTGCAAGTTAAGGTTTTCTAGTGCATTTTATTGTAGTACCGTTTGAAACAGCACTGCTTTAATGTGCATCAACAGTTACAGAACTTTGGTAACATCTTAGACAAGTCACTTTGGCCGAGATCTTCAGAGGTATTTAGTCTAGTAACTTTCATTGAATTCATTGGAAATAATCCTTGATTACCTGGGAATTCAAATTTTTCCCTTCTTACCCTTTGTATGTCTTGTCTATTTAGACTATTCGCTTTTGGGAATAGGAACTGTCTCATTACTATGCGTTTCTACAGTACCAAGAACGATGGGGCCCCAATGCTGATTAAGGTCTCCAGTCCTTTTAGTCAAAATAAAAAACAATTAAAAATATTTTGTATGCCAGCTTAAGAGTTCCATAAATTACATTTTGATTAATAAGCTTCTTCCAAAGATCTAAAGACTTCCTGTGAGAATATATATTCACAGAAACCATCTTATAAATTGATAAAAATGGCATATTTCTTAATGTTCTGGATTCTGAAATGTGCTGTGTACATTCAACTTCCACTGATATTGCAGGAAAGAAGCAGTAACCTGCAGAGTGGGTCTCATAGACTTAAAAAATGAATAAAAGTCTACTTAATGGTTTCTTGAAGTTGCACATAGTACTATCCAGCGCCTCCAGTTCCCACCAAATTTTCTACCACTAATCAGGTAAGATGGCTGCTGCTAGGCAGGAAAATATATCTTTAAATAATTAAACAGAATATTAGTCTGTTAAAGGGGCACAATAGTTTCCTTAAATTTTAAATTACAGTTTTCCTCTTTTTTATTAAAAAACTAATTAAGGCTCTATAGGATAAAGATCTACAATCAATAGTTGCAGATCCTACCCAAACCCCTTTTCTCTTGTAATATTTTTGTAAAGGCTTTAAAAAAATCATGTGTAGTACAAACCCATCTTTACATGGAGACTTTTAAGAGAAACAATATTTTCTCTCACCCCTTCCATGGGAAATGGATCTATCAAAAGGTAAGAGTCCACAGTGGAAATAGAGCACAAAAGGAAATTGACATTTTTCTAGTGATTATTTTCCACACCAACTTTATTCTCCTCTTCAAAAAGAAAGTGAAAAACCCAAAGGTCATATCAAGGATAACTTTTGGGTTCTTCTTTCTTGCCTACCTAAACTTATAAAGCCCCTTTTGTATTTCCTTTAAGAAAATGGTCTAAAATAACTGTTGCCCCAGAAAGCCTTGTGTACATATGGCACCCAGTGATAAATGACTGTCCCCTTCCTAAGCTAGTTTTCTAAAGGTCAACAGATGACATTTAAACAATATTAATACATGCCTCTTTACTGTACTTTCTGAGATTGGGAGAAGCATATGCAATCATTATAATATGACTGAAGCTCAGCTATGGCTACACTTTCAAGTAAAATAACAGCAAATTAGCAAGCTCCAAGTCTGTGTCCCATTTCCCAATTCATCCAATTCATTCATTACATCATATAAAGAATTCCTTAAAGAACCAAATTGGATCCCCATATATTTCACTCTATGGGTCAGTTCCTGCTTGTTTTATACCAGTTTCAGAGGGAGTAGGTGTGTGAGTAAGACAAGTAGAATTTGATTGCTCACAAATAAATTTAGTTTCTTGTAAAAATGTCATACGTATATAAATGAAACAGTTGCTAGAGTTCATGGTTCATCTTAGATACATGCAATTCATATTTACATGTTGTGAAAGAGCTCAAGGAATTGTTACATAGTGGACAATGGTGTCTGAGTAAAAGAATTATCACCCAGTTTATTGACTATAAATTATACTTTAAAAAAAATCACATAAAATTTAAATCCCCATAGTGCCATGGATTCTATAATAAAGATTAATAACTGCCTCATTTCCCCCAGAGTAATTGTAACCATGGAAAAAAGATCCTCACCCAAGTACATCTTAAACAGATATACTACCAAGGTCAAGTAAAGCTTCCATTTTCATTCCATATCACACTCTTTTGGGATCCTGAAATGGATATTTCATGAATGTGGATTGGTCTTTTTGTAAAGAAGATCAAAATATTTAAATAAACAAACAAATAAATAAATATCTGTGTTCTTGCCATTCCTGATATACCTTATTGACTCCATTCCCATCAATTCCTATCTGTCACTGATGTGAAGATAACCACATTCTTCCCTTGTTTATATCTATGCAATCCTCTTGAAATAATTAGACGGAAGTTGGTTGTTAGGGCTTGACCCAAATCCTTTTGATGTCAAGCTGAGTATTTCCTCTCAATTCAGGTGAAAAAGGACCATAATATCTCCTGAAAGAAAGATAAGGGACCAAATATCAAGAATTTTAAATGATATATTTTGTTTTGTAAAAAAAAAAAAGACTTTATAAAGTTCACTAGGTGTTTAAAAAGTATTTAAATAGAAATAAATATTTGAGGTTTTTTGTTTCTGTTTTTGTTTTTAACATGTCTCTGTATGGTCAGAAATCCATTATACTAGTTCATGAGAACTAGAAAAGTGACAACAAATTTACAATGACCAAACTGGATGAGAAACAGAGGCTAAAAAAGCTTGCCTGACAAAATATACTGAAAATTGAAAAATTGTTTGCATTTGAGTAGTATCCACTGTAACAAATCAAAAGAATGAGTTCAATATATGGGAACAGATTCTCACCTTTAGGATCATGCAATTGCAATTATGCAATTGCATGTATATTACATACATCTACAAATACCTAGTTGCCTGCCTACTAGGTTAGTCAGACACCTAAATGACCATGTGCACATTCCAATATCTGATTTCCAGACAAATTAGATTTCCTTAGTTAGGCATTAATAAACAAATAGTTATAATGTCACCCTAACTATGGAAGTATGGCTCATCATTGTTATATGAATGTCTCTTTAAATACCACCTCCTTCACTGATGATGCTTGAGTAATTGAAAAGAAATGTACTCCCTTTGTACACAGGGTTGCCAGCCTTCCAGGATTGCCCTGGAGCCTCCAGGAATTAAAGATTAATCTTTAATTAAAGATTATGTCATGTGATGAAACCTCCAGGAATTCATCCAACCAAAACTGGCAACCCTATGTGTAGCCCAATTGAAAACAACAGGGACAAAAAAGACATACATTACTGTTTTCCATAAGTACAGTTGGGAAAATCTAGCCATCAGAAATTATTTAAAGAATATTTTAATAGCTGCATAAAGCAACCATGTTATTAAAATCTTCAAAGAAACTATCAATTAAAAGTTATAAAGCAGCATGGACGATTGGTTAAAGAGATATTGAATGTTGCATTCTTTTATATTTTATTTCCAAGCTGTGCTATCAACCAAAACTGCTTTATGTAAGGTTGATGTCAAATCCAAGTATAACAACATGTCTGACAGGTACATTTTTCATACATCAATACAACATCCTTTTCATATGCAGTCTGGTATTCCACATTGTTATTGGCAGATTTTATTATCTGTATATTTATTTTTCCCATGACCCAATGGATCCATGGGGAGTTCTATGTGTAGGAATAATTTCTGTCACTCTTCTGTTCTTTTGCCTCCTATAATGCTTTCAGCACTCTGATTCTGCTCCTCACCTGTTTTACATAGAACAACAACAGTTGTGCTTTAATTCCTCAGTGACTCAATTTTGAAGTGTTTCAATATATTTTCTTTGCATCTGACATAACAATCACAGATTTGTGAAAATTTAAGTCTGATCATGTAGTTAAAACCACGTAAGAGCTAGGAAGAGGAGGTTCAGAATAAATAGCCAGTTTTCAGTGTAGAAAATCATTAACAGAGATTGTAGAATGTGGTGACTAGTGCTTCATTCAACATACTAATCAGCAAACTGGAAGAGAGAGTAAAAGGTGAGGTAGAAACACTTGTTTATGTTTATGTTTATGATAATTATATATACAGAACCTTCTGAAGTTCCTCACCATTCTAAAACAAACAAACAAACAAACAAACAAATAAATAAACGAAGCAACAAAACAGATGAAACCCAGAAGAGACAAATGCCTTGTGATGCATTTTGGAAGGGCCACTTTCAACTTCTGGCTTACACTGAGTTCTGAGTTGTAACCACTGAGGGGAAAATTGTTCGCATTGTGGCAGGGGAATGTATATCTTGGATGCAAGGGTGAGCAGTTCTGTTTGAGGCATCTGGGATGGGAAACACCTCAGACACCATAGATATCTGAATTTAGATATAACAAGCTAGAAAAGAGGTTACTATAGTTACAGCTTCCTGCTATCTCACATAGAGGAATGGTCAGAAGGAGGGAGGGCTGTGCATTTCCAGAAGAGTGACCAGGAGTCTGGGGCAGCAGGAGGAGGGATGGTAGTGACAGTATTAAAGGGGAGGGGTTATGAAGATCAAAAGGGAGGGACATTCCAAATCATTTCTCAAATCTTGATAAGTGTCACCTAAGCAGTCAGACTCCTTGGTGCTTATCTGAACAGAATTTCTGAACCTTTTGTGTTTCTCCCACCACTAGAGAAAATGCAGCTACTGTTATATTACTCTGTCCAGAAATAGGAACAAAGGCAAAAGCATGTCTGGGAAAAGATATTTGAGTTGTTCACACCATCATATTACCTTAAAGGAAATCAGTCACTCTAGGCTAAGTGATGCCAAGATGATGGCATTCACACTTCCTTCAACTCTAAAACTCTCTTTCATTAGGCATTCCTTAAACACAGGAGTAAACAAAGTCTGTATTACAATTTTCAACCATATTTCTAATTGGATTTTCATTCATAGCTGCAAAAGATTGGTGTATGATAAGAAACAGGACTCCCTACTGCTACATTTCCTCTTCCTTTCAGTGTACATAAGAGGCAGACAGCTTCACAGTAGGCTGTTGAACAAAGAAACATGGAACTCACTACATCAGGTTAAAACCATAGACTGCCATTTGAATGAGTTCAAGCCAAGGGTTGCAGGAGGTATGATTAATGTCTCCAAGTCAAACTACATTTAGTCAAAAATCATCATTTGTACAGTTAGTCACTTTAAATACATGTTGGACCTCCCTTGTCCAGCACCCTCAGGACCTTACCCATGCAGAATGAGGGAATTTGCCGGATCATGGCAGGTTCCCTGCCACTGGCCTCCCAGGATGCTCCACCTCCCTGTGGCTGGCTCTGCTTCAGCCCCACTGCCACTGGGGTCCAGGCGGCAGGGCTTGAACTTGGTCTCCAGTTCACTGGGGAGCCCCAGGGACGGAGCTCCTCAGCCACCGCAACATGGCTTCTCCCCTGTCTGACTGGGAATCCCTGGGGATAGGGCTTGCCAGCTGCCCTGCTTTTGCCATGCTCCACCGGGTTCCCCTGGGATGGGGCTTACCAACTGCCCTGCTTCTGCTGTGCTCTGCTGGGAATCCTCAGGGACAGGGCTTACCAACTGCCCTGCTTTTGCTGCTGGCTGCCCCACCCATCCAGGGCTCCCTGGGAATGAGGCTCACTGGTCCTGCTGCTGCTCCACCCAGACGAGGCTCCCTGAGGATGGAGCTCACTGGTCCTGCTGGCTGGGGCCCACTCCCAGATGCTGGGGCTCTCTGATCCAGCAACATCTGTGATCCTGCCGGACCACGCATGTTGCCAGACCAGAGAGTCCCGCATTTTGGAGGTTCAACCTTGTACAGCCAGATGCTCAGATCCTCACCAAGTTTTCCTTTGCATTCACTGAGATGAACACCCACAGAAGCCAGCTGAGTAAGGAACTCAGTTATTTGGCCGGAAGGTGTTTAAAGAGACACTGTTGAGATAAATAGTACAGAAACAAGTACACTACAGAGTTGGATCTTGCTGCAGTAAGCAATCTCCTGCCTTAAACAATCAAGTTCAGTGCTCTCATGAAGGTTGCACTACAATTTTCTTTAGGCATTTAGTTAAAACCACTGTTACTGGCAACCATTTTTGCTGTTGGGAAGTCAGGTAACTTCTACTGTGTGTGTTTGTTTATATGTCCTTGAATTATTTTACTTTTCACAGCTTATGCTGGCTGTGTACAATTGGTTTTGCTTTTGGACTTGACCATGAAGCTACAGAGATTCTATTTGTGATTCCCATGTGCTAACACAATATCATTTTGTTTCAATTAATAGCACTGCAAAATAGAGCTGTCAAGCGATTAAAAATTAATCACAGTTTTAATTGCACTGTTAAACAATAAAATACCAATTGAAGGTTATTAAATATTTTAGATACTTTTCTACATTTTCAAATATATTGATTTCCATTACAACACAGAATACTAAGTGTACAAGGCTCACTTAATATTTATTTTTATTCAAATATTTGCACAAATGAATTCCAGCTCTGCAGTCTCTCTCTTTAATTGGCTTGTTAAAGACATCATATTTTTCAATTCTAGTTCTCTAGAGCATGTTCTTTATTGAGAAAGTTGAACTCACTAACATAGAATTATGTACAAAAAATAACTACATTCAAAATAAGACAATGGAAGACTTTACCATCCACGAGTTCACTTAGTCCCACTTCTTATTCAGCCAGTCATTCAGACAAAAACATTTGTTTGTATTTGCAGGAGATAATGCTTCCTGCTTCTTGTTTACAATGCCACCTTAAAGTAGGAACAAGCATTTGCATGGCACTGTTGTAGCCAGCATCATAAGATATTTATGTGCCAGATGTGCTAAAGATTTATGTACCTTCATGTGTAGTCACCATTCTAGAGAACATGTGTCCATGCTGAGGAGGGATCTGCTAGATATGATCCAAAGCAGGATGGACTGGTGCATGTTCACATCAGAGTCCGATGCTACCGGCCAAAGGTCGATTTTCTTTTTTGGTGGTTTGGTTTCTCCATATCGGAATGTTGCTCTTTAAAGATTTGCTCTCTTAAAGAGATGCTTCACACCTCATTCTCTCCTATTTTTCAGCTTCTTAAACCTTGGGTCAAGCACTGTAGCCATCTTTAGGAATCTCACCTTGTTATCTTCTTTGTGTTTGTGTTCTTAAACGGCATACTGGATCACCATCCAAGGCTGCTATAGCAAGAAATATATGGCAGAATGTGGATAAAAGCAGGGGAGACATACAATTAATCCCCCAAGGAGTGGAGTAAAAAATTAAATTAACACATTTTTAATGAGCGTCATCAGCATAGAAGTGTGTCCTCTGGAATGATGGTCAAAGCATGAAGGAGCATAAGAATGTTTAGCAAATCTAGCACATAAGTACCTTGCAATGCTAGCTACAAAAGTGCTATTTGAAAGCCTGTTCTCACTTTCAGGTGACATAAACAGAGAAGTAGGTAGCACTATCTCCTATACATGTAAACAAACTTATTTGTCTTAGTGATTGGCTGAATAAGAAGTAGAATTGAGTGAACTTGTAGGTCTACAGTTTTACATTGTTTTGAAGTGCAGTTTTGTGACAAAAAATATATTTGTAAATTGCACTTTTGTGATAAAAAGATTGCACTATGGTACTTGTTCGAGGTGAATTGAGCAATACTATTTCTTTTGTTTACCATTTTTACAGTGCACATATTTGCAGTAAACTAATAGTAGAAAGCAAGCATTGTACACTTTGTATTCTGTGCTATAACTGAAATCAATATATTTGAAAATGTAGAAAAACATCTAAATTATTTAATACATTTCAATTATGTTATTATTTCACAGTGCAATTAAAACTGAAATTAATTACAATTAATTTTTTATCATGATTAAATTTTTTAGTTAGTCGAGTGAGTTAACTGCATTTAATTGACAGCCCTATTTCAAAACAAAAGTTGAATAATAAATGAATCCTAGTTCACTGATATTTAAATCAATCATGAGCAAGCTTCTGTCCAGCCAAATTCTGGATCCCTCATGCTCAAATAAAATGGAGTAAAGGCACATTCCTTAAGCAGAGGTTGGAGGTAGCCTGACTTGAGGAAACTCAAAAGAGTTTTCTTGAATATTAGGGAATAAAATGCCATGAACTAACAGTATAATCAGGAAGGAAAACTCTGATTTCAGACTGGGACAGACAAAGCTCACTTAGCCTCTTCAGGGCAGTCTGTCTAAGAGAAGGAAAACTTCGATTTCAGTTATGAGTGTCCAAGATCGTTAGCCTTGGAAGGCAAACAGAATAGGGAGCAACAGCTGTTACTTGTTCCTAGCAGGCAAGGAGGCTATAATATGTCATTTCCATTGAGTAGGGTGCAATGGTCTAACAAGCCATTGCAGCCAAAATTTCCTTGTTAAAGAAACAGTACATCAAAAAAATTATTTGTGCAGATTTTTACACAGGCCTAGGAAGTAGGCAGGTCATAGCATTTGAATAAGGACTAACCATATTACATATACAGAAAGATGACATGTTAGAAATCTGTTTGCTCCAGGCCAGACTGAGCTAATAGCAGAAGGCTTAAAGAAGTTAAAAGATTCCTTCACTGCCAAACAGGAGATACATTGTATGGGTACAGGAGAGTTGACAGTTGAAAATTATAGTTTCGTTTCCTTCAGACATTGAAGGGGACAAGAGATGCATAGAGATGTTACAGCAGTTGGAAAGAGTAGAGTTTCTTCACTGAACAGCTGTAAATCAGTGTCTGAACAGATTGTCATAGCAAGATTTACTACTGCCTACATAAACTATACATAATTGTGTGCTGCTGTAACCAGCTTACAGGAGCATCAGAAGAGCAAGAAAAGGATTAACTTTATCAACAGATACATAGCATTGTAGATGTGATTCCTTATCATGATCTGAATTTGATAATGGGAGATCTGAAGGGAAAGGTCGATAATGGACATGGCAAGCAAATCAATTGTGTTTCATCACATGGCATAAGCATGGCAAACTGGAGAAAGGTTCAGAATTTGCTCTGAAGTGCAAACAAAGGAATGAAGAAGATTACACAGAATTCACCATATTATTATCATTAAAAAAGCATAAACAATCACTATTGGATAAGTTTATAGACATGCTAAGTGGGCAGTGTTTATGAGCTACTAATGGGAAAAACAATTAGATTAATTAAAGTCCAAGAAAAAGATGGGTGCTGCTGGAGCCAAATTGGATTTTGAAAAGATAAAGGATAGCTCTGTGAGGAAGTCAGACAAGGTGATGCTTGGAGGACATTTTAGGCCATTAATTTGTCATGATGAAGCTATCTAAACTAGCAGAGATAGGACAGAGTCAAGGAAATTATACAAAACACAACAGAGGAAGTTATTGGGAGGTGTAAGCAAACTTGCAACAGCTGGACAAACAACAAAACAAGAACATGATTAGGAAAAGTTTAAACAAGCTAAGAGGGAGGGAGGGATAAAGAAGTAAAAGTATAACACAAAGTGGTGATGAAATCACAAAGGTTGGACAAGATTTTTTTTTTAAAGAGAAGCCACAACAACTAGAGAAGGCATGAAGAAAATAAGTTATGAAAGCAATATATAAAGGTTAAATTGTATAGAAATGCAATCTAACCATGATGCAAGTAGTTAGAAAGACTACCCATGAATTGACCAAAAATGTCAAAAAATTAAGCTGAAAGTAATATTTAAAAGATTAAGACTATTTTTAGGTGATGTAAAACTGTTGTGCAGATGCAGGCCAGGCCAGAGTTAAAATTACCAAATAGTCACAACAGTTGATGGTGAAAAAAAGCAAAATACGTTTGCTGTTTTCATCAACTTCTCCAAAACATTTGATTCAGTTTGGAGAAAAGAGTTATGGAAATTTTAAAATCCATTTCTATTTCCTTATTGTCCAGAGGACAAAATGGATTTGTGTTTGAGCTGGTCACAAGAACATGGAACAGCTCCTTAAAATAGTAACAACTTGTCTGGAAGCTGCTGGGCACTTATTCAAACCTTTCATTTAATTGCATTGGACTGTCAAGGATTCCATTTTCTCCTTCCACTGTATTGCAGGCTGTTGGATGCTGCTTTCCCCAAGACAATCAGACTCAATGGCCTCTTCATTTCAGATAGCGAGACAGGATCTTGATTTCATTTCTCCCATAGTAGAAATAGAGGTCACAACATCCAGCTAGCCAGGCAGAAGTAAGTGCTTTACCCTGCAAAACTAACTATAGGTATTTTCAATCTGCCTGTGTCTCTTAAGTGATATTACCAAGTCAGAGGCCAAGGAATAGAATCCCCAAAGGTCAAGAACACTTTCCACACTTAGGAAAAGTGCCTGGAGGGATATCTAACTATATAGTTACAGAAGGACTTGATCTTGATAGTCAATGGCCAGGCCAGGGTTGTCCATATGATTGGCACAATAATCATGTGTAAAGTGGTACTTCTTACTTTGAGTTTGTTAACTAAACTCCTTACTAGAAAAGATCTAGACCAAAACAAGCAGGAAGTCTCTCTGCCTGAGGACTGATGTTTCATTTATGTACACGAAGCAGCTCTGCATATCATGTGCAAAGGTTCTGTGGCCCACCAGTGAGCCTTGAACATAAGAATAGCTATACTGGGTCAGACCAAATGTCCATCTAGCTTAATATCCTGTCTTCTGACAGTGGTCAATGCCAAATGCCCCAGAGGGAATGAACTGTACAGATAATCACCAAGTGATCCATCCCCTGTTACTCATTCCCAGCTTCTAACAAACAGGGGTTAGGGACACCATTCCTACCCATCCTGGCTAGTAGACATTGATGGACCTAACCTCCATGAATTTATCTAATTCTGTATCTAGTTCTTGGATCAAATTGACAACTTGTAGCCAATTGTAATTCACATGCACAAAGAAGCCCAGTTAAGGTTGATGAGGGTTGGATTTTCCTGGCTTTTCTGTAAATTTAATTAATTAATTAACTAACCACATTCTCATGTATTAGTGTGGTATTGATTTTAATTAATTGATGTATTATTTTTTAATTTAATCTACATGCTCCTAACATAAGATACACATCCCCTTTGTCTGTTTTCTGACACTCCATCCTGTCTGTTTTACATACTGACACATAATCTCTGGAGATACATCTACACAGCAGCGTTATTTCAGAATAAGCTCTTTTGGAATAAAAACTCCAAAATAGCTTATTTTGATATAGAACAGCTACACTGATTGGAGCCTCAGTCGCATTTAAAGCCCTCTGGAAGTACTTCAGGCAGGGAATCAGGACAGCAGTCACTTCCTGGAGCTGCTGCCTGAGGCTATCTGAAGCTCATGCTTAAAGGGACCCTCTTGTACAATCGTGTTTCAGGCTCCTCTCCTTTGCCTCCCTCCTAGAGTGATAGCAAACCCATTCCTCTGCCTGCGCTGGTTGCCCTTGCACACACCACAGCGCTCCAGCCCTGGTGCCGGACCTGCTGCCAAGCAGTCTCCAGCTCCTGGACTTCATGATGCATCTCCTCGTGCAGTTTTTGCAGGCTGACCTCATGGCACTGCAGAACCTAGACCCGCATCTCCCTATGGGGCACATCCTCACCCTTTTTCATGTGCTGTTCATGCGGCACAGACCCTCTCACTCTCCTCTGCACACCATATACCACCACTTCTGGCAATTGGACACCAGCTCTGACTGCTGAGACTGGCTCGTCATGGAACGGTGGGATGACCAGCAGTGGTTCTAGAATTTCTGCATGCAGAAGGACATGTTCCTGGAGCTGTGTGAGTGGCTCACTCCTGCCCTCAGGTGATGGGACACCCACATGAGATCACCACCCCCCTCCAGAAGCAGGTCACCATCACCATCTGGAAGCTCACCACACCCGACAGCTATCACTCCATGGAGAACCAGTTCGGCGTGGGGAGATCGACCGTTGGGGCCCTGCTCATGCAGTTATAGTGCTCTTGCTATGTCACTGGGAAGATGGTGAACTGCTGAAATGGGATTCCGTAGGGAAGGGTGGTGGTGGAAGCTCCCTCCCTGGGAGGTTTTTCAGACCCGCCTTCACAAAACTCTGCTAGGGTATGGGGTGAGTTGGGGATTGGTCCTGGTAGGTGGGGGAACAGGGTTGGGCTTGGGGACCTGCCAAGGGTCCTGGCCCTGGATTCCCTGTTTGTCTCCTTCTCCAGGTGGTGAAGGCCAGCTCAACCTCCTGGGCAACGTGGACCCCATCGTCACTGGCTTTGCCGCCATGGGCTTCCTCAATGGTAGGGGGCCACCATGGCAACCACATCCCCATCCAGGCCCCAACCACCCAGCATCTGATTATATCAACTGGAAGGGGTACTTTTCTACAGTCCTGCAGGCTGTCATGGACCACCACAACTGCTTTACAGACATCAACGTCAGGTAGTCGGGGAAGGCACATGATGCCCATATCTTCCCAGAACTCCAGCCTATTCCAGAAGATGCATACCAGCACTTTTTCCCCGACTGCACCATCAGGGTCGGGGACGTGGACATGCTGATGTGCCTCATGGGAGACGCAGCCTATGTTCTGCACCCCTACCTTATGAAGCCTTACATTGGTGCTGGCTTGGTAGACCCCACCAAGGAATGTTTTAATACCAGACTCAGCAGGTTGCATGGTGGTGGAGGGTGTCTTCGGATGTCTCAAAGGGAGGTTCCACTGACCTCAGCAAGTAGAACATTCCCCAAGCGGTTGCAGCCTGTTATGTCTTCCATAATATTTGTGAGAATAAGGGGAAGACATTCCTGCTAGGCTGGAGTCAGAAGCCGAGCAGCTCCCCAGGACCTTTCAGCAGTTGCACATGGCTCCATCCAGAAGGACCATCAGGGGGTTGTGCATATCCGGGAGGACTAGAGAAAGAGTTTCAGCCAAGGACACCCATGAGACTCTTCCATGGACTTCCCCACAAGGGGCCTGTGCATTGCCCCTCTGTGCCTTTCCTCCCTCACCCCCTTTTCCCTGCATTCCCTTCCCCGTTTCCTCCTCCTTCCCGCTCCCATTCCCTGTTGATAAAATAAACAAGACCTTTTGTTTTGAACCAATAAACTCTATTTTTTAAAACTGGGGTAAAGAAAACTGGGGAGGGACTAAGGAAAGAACCTGGGAGGGTTGAGGAGCGGGAATGAAGGGGCAGAATGAGGGAGACTCAGGGATGGACTGGGACTTGGTCCTGTCTCGGGCAGTCCCACCACCTCATGTGCGGGGCCCTCAGTGGCCAGGGGGAGTAGGGGTGGGAGTAGGGACAGGAGCGGGAGTGGGGGATGGCTGCTGGACTGCACAATAGCTGCAAGCATTCAGTCAATGGTGACTGTGTATGCCACACACATGCTGCAGGTCTCTTGGGCCAGCTCCCACCAGGTGGTGCGTCACAGCTCCTGGGCCACTTCCCACTGCCATTCCTGCAGCTCCAGAGACTGCTGGAGGCCACTCAGGCGGGCAATGTGTTCCTGCTCCAGGTCCTCATGGGCTCATCTGTGGCGGCTGCTCCCATGGGGTCAGGGGGCTGGTCCAGCTGTGAAGACCAAAAAGAAGGGTAGTCATTCCAGGAGACAGGGTGCATGAAGCCTAGGCCTCATCTCTAAGGTGGCACAGAAAGGTCTCGAGTGATACGAAGGCAATGTGCTTGGAGGAAGGCCATCTGTGGCCTATACAGTGAGCCAGGATGCTAGGAATTATAAAGAAAGGGATAGAAAATAAGACACATAATATCTTACTGCCCCTCTATAAAACTATGGTACGCCCACATCTTGAATACTGTGTACAGATGTGGTCTCCTCACCTCAAAAAAGATATTTTGGCCTTGGAAAGGGTTCAGAAAAGGGCAACTAAAATGATTAGGGGTTTGGGATGGGTCCCATATGAAGAGAGGTTAAAACGACTGGGACTTTTCAGTTTAGAAAAGAGGAGACTGAGGGGGGATATGATAGAGGTATATAAAATCATGAGTGGTGTGGAGAGGGTGAATAAAGAAAAGTTATTTATTAGTTCCTATAATAGAAGAACTAGAGGACACCAAATGAAGTTAATGGGTAACAGGTTTAAAACTAATAAAAGAAAGTTCTTCTTCACACAGCGTGTAGTCAACCTGTGGAACTCCTTGCCAGAGGAGGCTGCGAAGGCTAGGACTATAACCGAGTTTAAAGAGAAGCTAGATAATTTCATGGAGGTTAGGTCCATAAAAGGCTATCAGCCAGGGGATAGAAATGGTGTCCCTGGCCTCTGTTTGTCAGAGGCTGGAGAAGGATGGCAGGAGACACATCGCTTGATCATTGCCTTCGGTCCACCCTCTCTGGGGCACCTGGTGCTGGCCACTGTTGGCAGACAGGCTACTGGGCTAGATGGACCTTTGGTCTGACCCAGTATGGCCATTCTTATGTTCTTATGTTCACGTCCTGCAGGGGCACAAATGTCCTCGAGGGGAGTCTCACTACCTCCACATCCCATGGACAAGCAGGCATGGGAAAGTGCCAGCCAAGCCAGGAGCCTGCGGGTGGGAGAGGTGCAACAGGGCTACTCAGCTTCCCTTCATGTCACGCATATGCCGGGTTTGGCAGTGGTGGCATCCTGCAGGGAGAGTACTTGTATCCTTGCCCGTTGGAGGAGGGAATGCTGGTGTTGAGGAAGGTGTGCCTGAGTAGCAGACGCTGTTTGCCAGGAAGGGTGCTACTGGGGTACCCATCACTTCATCCCCCCCACAGCAGGCTTCCCTAGCAGGGACTTGGTGTCCTCGGCCTCACTGAGCCTGCCCAGGAGCTCATGCTGCCCTGAGAGAGTGTGCATGACTCTGTGTGACCCCATCCTCCTTAGTGGAGGCTTGTGGTGGGAGGTTGTCCCACCTCAGAGTCAGGAATAAAGAAGGCCTTATCAGAAACTGTGAGCAAGAGCACAAGGGTCCTATGAGGAAGCCTCATAGGGGCTGTCTCTTCCAGACTAGCACTCCATGTGCACCTACATGCACAAGCTATGCGATCCCCAGGTGGAGCAAGGAGCATGCAGCCCCTTACCACCCACTGTGTCCTCTTGTGTGTGTCTAGGGAAAGTAATGGAGCTCACCTGATGGGCCTTCCCTAGCTTCATCAGATCCCTGGGCAACATCCTGAGAGGGTGGTACCAGCTCCAGGAACTGGCTGAGCTCCTGGCTGGTGGGCATGGTGGTGTCAGTGGCCTAGGTCCTGCTCCTCCTCATCTTCATCCATGAGCCCACCCTCTGGCAGGCTGACGATGGGCGTTTCCAGCCCAGAGTCCACAAAAAGGTGGGGGGAAGGGACTGATCCCCCTTCCCAGGATGCAGTAGAGTTTGTCAAAGTAGGGGCAGGTCTGGGATGCCACCCCTGAGTGAGGGCTACACTCTCTGGCCTTTGTGTAGGCCTGTCTGAGCTCCTTGACCTTCATGAACACCTGGTCCTGGGTGCACATGTGCCCATTCGCCCCAGGCTGTTGGACATTCATCCGTAGATCTTGACATTTCTGCATCTGGTGCAGAGATTCTGGAGGTTTGCCTCCTCTCCCCACATCTCAATGAGATCCAGGATCTCTGCACCAGATGAGGATGGTGCCCGCCTGTTCTGCCCCCAGGAAGGGGCTTGGGAGCTGCTTGCAGCAGTGCTGGTAGCCATGGAGGGCACTAAAGGTGTGCTGGGGTCTGCCATAGCAGTAGGGAAGGCAGAGCTGGGAGCCACGGTGTGGCACAGGGCTGGTAGGCCTGCGTTGTGCCACAAGCCCTTTCCCCTGTGGCTGTGGCTTTAAGGGCTGCAGGGGAAGGGGAACTACAGAGTTCTGAGGAGCATGAATAGAGTGGCCATCAGGGTACCTGTGGGAAGCCCTGGAGGCCACTTATTTCAAAATAACTCCATCTGCCCTGTCTACACACACTCTGTTTTGAAATTACTATTTAGGTATAGGCATTATTCCTCGTAAAATGAGGGTTACAGAATTCGGAATAAGATGCCCGTTATTTCAAAATAACTTGCTGTATGGATGCTCACCTTGTTATTTCAAAATAACGCTGCTGTGTAGACATGTCCTAGGTGCCATATATAAGAAACAACCTTTTAAAGAGAAAACTTAGTCCAGGAGAGATCTGGCAAGTCCATTGCTATCTTGCTTTTTAAGAAAATGTTTTTAGCATTACATCAGCTACTGGGTACCACAATATTTAGGATTAAAAGCAACTAGAGCAAATATGTCAATGTGCCATGCCCTTAAATCTTTAGTATAGCTTATCTAGTGACACCTTCAGTGGACTGATGTATCCCATGGGAACCAAGGGACTTGGTAACATTTCACTTATATTTCCAGTGGGTCAATAGAGCACACAAAGATAGATAATGGCAGAAAGAGCCATTAAGATGAAAAAATTTGTATCACTGAACCAGAAGAAAAATAGAAAAGCTTATTTTTAATGCTTTCTAAAGGCTCCTAGTAATTCAGGTTCAATTTTAAAATTTAAAGCCTGCTAACTTGTTTGTGGATGTTTTGTGATAGGTGAAAAAATTAACTTTATTTTGAAAAATAAACACATAAACTGTAGGTCTTCTTAAAACCTGAGAATAAATAAGTGACACAGAGCATAAGCTGCAGGAACTACTTCCTCATTTAGAACTCCAACGTAAGATGCCAAAGACCTGGAGCCATGTTTTGTATGATGAAGCTAGGTACTGACAAAGGGATTGAGGATAAAGTTAAAGCTCTAAGAAGGCTTCCTTGAAGTTGATCAAATGCTGAGGACTGACTTTGGAAGCTCTCTCCTTTAATTTTCTCCAACTTCTATAGTATGAGGTACCTCCTTTCTATGACCAACAGGTAACATCTGTCATATAAAACCTATTAACATGGTCTACAGAGCACCATTTTTAACACAGTATTGCATAACTACATATGTATGCCTCTGTTTGGATGACTGTGGGAGACAGGCATGCCATTTTTTTGTCTCAGATACAACATCAAAGAATACCATTCTCTAACCTTTTCCTAGGTGGATTTTTGGAGCATAAAAAGGAAACTCCACTGAGGACCAAACCAGCATTTTTGGATGCTTCAGAGCAAAGGACACCTTCCAGGAAGATGGCAATTTCAACAGCTTTGGTCAAGGAACATTGATTTCAGGAATTATCAAGGCCACTAACTCTAAAGCTGTGTCTAGACTACACAGTTCTTCCAGAAAAAAAGACTCAAATTGTGAACTGCCATTTGTGTAGCTTTTTCCACTTCTTTTTTCGGAAGAGGCTTTTCCAACATTTGGCCTGTCTACACTGGGCCAAATGTGGGGAAAAAAATCTTTCTGAACTTCCCTTCTTCCTTGTAAAATGAGGTTTATGGGGATGCCAAAAAAACATGTCTGTTCTTCCAAAAAAAATTTCTGAATGGCAGACGCGTTCCTTGGACATGACAGAGTTTTTCCAGGATACTGGAGATATCCTGGAAAAACTCTGCAGTCTAGACATACCCTAAAAGAAAAATCTTGCAAAAGAGCTGTCAGCTAGAGAGACTATGGGTTCTTGAAATTGGACTGTCTTCTCCTATATGGACATCAGGTGAACAAAGGAGACATCTAGGACCTCTATTCAGATTCCACCAAAGGATTAATTTTTAATCCAAATGGGGATAAAAATATAGGTCAAGAAAGAGATGAAAATGTCTTTTTCATTTTACCACATATTATGGGGTTTTTTTTTCAGTCCCAGAACAGCAAACAATTATGCCTATTTTCTGAAGCAAAGACATACTGAATAGGAACAATAACAAACGTTTTTCAGCTTGGAAAACCTATGACAATAAATATCTGTTTTGCAAGCCTTAACTGAATGACAGTTAAATTTCTACCTTTGTAATGACTATGTGAAAAGTTTTCTTGTATAAGAAGATTATTCTTGTTTGCACTAAATGTATCTTTCTCTTACAATTAGCGTATTTAATCTTTTAAAATATGCACTAGTTTTTTAGTGTTTACATAAAATGTAACATTCTGCACTGCTATCTTTTTTAACACAAACACAGACAGTATTTGATTTAGATTTTTAATAATGGGAGTGTAAGTGACTGCTACAGTTCAGGTAAAGTTTGAGATAAAACAATTCATTTCTCTTTTAATACAAGAAGAGTGTGTGTGTGTGTATATATATTTGTTGCACACTAATGGTGCGTCTACACGGCACGCTAAACTCAAAGTAAGATACACAATTTGCGCTACTCAAATTGCGTATCTTATTTTGATTGTATTTTGAAATAATTATTTCAAAATTTGGCACGTCTACACATCACCAAATTTTGAAATAATGTGCTATTTCAAGACATCCCTTAACCCTTGTAGAATGAGCGTTACAGGGATGCTGAAATAGCACTCCTGTCATTTTGAAAAATATTTCAAAATAATAGGCATGTTTAAAAGACATGGGGTAGCTATTTCAGGATGCCTCTGGAATCCCGAAATAGCCCTGCTGTCTAGATGTACCCTTAGTGAATATGTATGTACACATATATATGAAATCTTTTGATCTACCTGAACTGCCTGTGCTAGAAAGTTGAAATTTGGTACACAAATGAATGCAATTTAGCATTTACTTCAGTCCGATTTATGAATCAGTACCTTTGAAAATAAGCTTTTACTGCTGAGTGGTGAGCTCACTCATGAGCCCCCCGTGCATCTATGTAAGTAAGGAGAATAGAGAATCTGTGAGGTTCCCCACTTTGTAATCCATGTTGTTACTGAGGTTCTACTCCCCCTTCTGGCCAAGTGGGTAAGGAGTGAGCAGTTAGGAGTGGGGGGGGGGAGGAGCGGGCGGTGTCTGCAGCGGTTTGTGATCTCAGTTTGGTCCCTGTATAGGTCCAGGACTTCTGTTTGAATGGACTACAAAACTCCAGTCCAACCCCATGCTAGTTGTCATGGTAGGTTCCCCCCACTGTGTTACTGTTTTCTAACCGGCAATTAAACATGTAAAACAAAACACACACACACACCAAACCAACAAAAAATTGAAATTGTGCCTCTTCTCTTCCCATTGTTTTGTATGTAACCCACAATCTTAGGAGCAAAATTGTCTCTTAGCCTTGTCACCGGAAAACCTACACTGGCCTCTGAAAACCCAGCAAGCTTAGCTGGGCCCAATGAGCTTTTTCCAAATGGTTGTGCTTCCTGATTGGGCAGGGGAGTTTGCACGCTGCTACTTGAGTCATGCAGTGGCTGCAACACAGTGACTGCCCAATGAGAAGTAGGCCTGCACTAGCCCTTGCTCTCCTGTGGCTTCCTGAACCAACCCAGCTCCTGCCTTGATTCACACCTGCTTGGTCATTGCTTTCATGAGCTGATTCTGACTGTGACTCTCATCTTGGGCTTGACTTCTCAACCCAGATTTTGACTTACACTTTGGGCTGGTGTCCTCAATCCTGATTCTGCTTCTACCTTTTAGCTTGACTCCTCAGCCATGACTCCCCCTTCACTGTCAGATCAGTATTTGATTCCTGGATGTCTGCTTTCCATTGCTCTGAACTGCTACCATGACCACCAGGGATGGTTCTGCTCCACGCTCTAGGTAGGTTGCTTGAGCAGCTTACACAGAGAGATCAAAGGCAAAAGGTAATGTTAGCGCAGTTACACTATGGTGAGTCATTCAAAGTTCAAGAAATTGCAAACACTAATGAGGCAAAATAAAATAAAAATTAGGATAAATTCCTCTTATGTTTCATGGCATAAGCCCTTCACTAATTACCTAAAGTTATAAATAAACTTCCTCTTTTGATCTGGTTATTCCTTTTATGGGGGGCCAATTTGGGGATTCTTCCACCTTCCTCTAAAGCAGTCGTTCTTAACCTGGGGCGCACGCACCCCCCTGAGGATGTGTCATGATCATGAGGGTTAGCCAGCAGCCTGGGGACTGAGGGGTTAACTATGTCCCTTACTTAACAGACAGATTCAACCAATAGGAATGTAGGTAGGAATTTCAAACTGGGACAAAGGAATTTTTGGGTTTTTCCCTCCTTTGTCCTGGGTAGTTTTCTCTCTGGCTATTGAAGAGGATAGGATGTCTCCCTCTAAGAAAATACTCTTCACAGTCTGTAAGTAGAATAAAGTTTAGATAAATCCATTAGGTTTTATTGTTTTATGGTTTGGGAAATGGGATCTGGTCTGCGCATTTAAAAATGGGTTTTGCTCCCCTTTGTAACTAAGTTCCTGGCCCATGGTAAATTTCTCCTCCATGAGTATATTATTTTGTTACTTTTCCATCTAGTCATTATGCTTGCAACAGGAATATTGTGGTGATAATAAAAGTTCTTTCTCTTTCCTTTTTATTAACCTGGCATAGGTTAATGGTTGTATCCTGGTTTGTACTTTAGGAGTGAGATTTCCCAAGTGATCTTTCCCCTGATTTTTGTATCAATACTTGGGTGGTGGCAGTGGAGATTTTATGCCCAAAATCTAGGTTGTTAAGATTTTGGGGGGAAGTTTTATACCAAAGCCTGGTAGATAAAGTTTGGGGGTACTTTTGCTGGCCCCCACTTCTGCATTTATCGTGCCAGAGTAGGGAAGGAGCCATGACAGAATGTGAGATGCCCTTTCTGCCAGTTTTTTATGATATATCTTAGGTTTAAAACTGACCTACTTCAATGATTTTTAATAAGGAGTGCAAGAACATATTTTGAGAGCCAAAGGGGTGCAGGATGCAGTCAGGTTAAGAACCACTGCTCTAAAACATCTGACAGAGGTCACTGCAAGATTGCAACACAGAGACACTTTGATTAATCACTACTCTGAGTAAGTAACTCTTCTCAGCCTGGACATGCTCACTGTTCCTAACATACTGATGTCATAATTTGTATCTAAAAGGTATCATTTAAGGTACAGGTTGGACATCTCTTATCCGGCACCCTCAATACCTGACCAGTTCCAACCAGGGAATTTACCGGACTAGAGATGGTTCCCTGCCACAGTCCCCAGCAGCCGACTCTGCCAACTGCGGGGGTGGGGGGGAAGCAGAGGGACTCCCTCTAGCCCCTGCTGGGCTTCCTGCTGGGTCACTGACCCTGCTGCTGCTGCCCCAGCCAGACTGCCTGCTGGGGTCCAGCAGCCTGTGCTGCCATAGGGTCCAGCCCTGCACTACCACACACTGCCAGGGGCTGGCTTTGGCCCTGGTCAAGCTGACAGGGGCTTGGGCTCCAGTCCCAGCCCTGCTGAAGCCTGTGGGCTCTGGCTCTGCTTCTGTGGGCTGTCCAGGGCTCCAGCCCCATGCTGCTGGAGGCCCTGGACAGCCCACAGGCTGTCACCAGCCCAATCCTGCTGGGGGCTATCCCAACCTGGTCCCAGTTCCACAGGCTATCCGGGGCTGCCACCAGATCCTGCTCCGTCCCGCTGCTTCAACCCAGCCCCTCCTGGATAGCCCTCCTGACACTAGGTTACTGGGGTTCTCAGATCCAGGAACATCCGTGGTCCTGCCAGACCACAGATGTGGCCAGACCAGAGAATTCTAGTTTTGGGAGGTGCAACCTGTATCATATATAAACTGGTAACACACTGATCCAGAAAATCATGACATGGTGCATGTACAGAATGTGTAGAAAGAGTTATAAATATGTGTGGGACTCATGTTCTTAAAATGTGTTTGGCAAGCACTGCAAGAGACAATAAAGGTACATTTACATAAAAGGTAACCAAAGCCATCAACCCAGTGAGTGAGAGAGATAGCCTCTTAACTATCACAACAGGACAAGAAGATAGCAAAAAAATTATCTGATATCAACTTTCCTGGCAGACATAGCAACCTGAGACCCCAAAAGGACTTCCTGTCCCCTGAAGCAAGGACATTGATCTATGGATGATAAAAGCAATTACAGAACGCCATTATGGCATCTCTAACCTGAAGAGACAAAGGGACTGGGAACTTTGAGATCTATAAAGGGTCCTGGCCAGAGAATCTTGTCAGTCATTCTGGAAAAGAATCTTCATGAGAAACACTTCTTTGAACAATAGTCTAATCTGTTAAATTGGGTTTAGTCTTAGAAGCATATTTTTACATTATTTTGCTTGTAACCTTTTCAATCTTTACCCCTAATGTTTGGAACCTGTGACATGTTCATTTAATCAACTTTTAATATTACCCAGCACAGTGCTATGATTGTCATAAGAATGTATGTCAAGCCCCAGTTAAATTAATGAATTGCTGTTTCCTAATCCTTTAAAGGAGTAGCAAACAGATGGTCCACAGCTGTGATCTGCTATGTCATTTACTATGTTCCTCTGAATGACTGGAGTGATGGAAATTTGGAGAAGTGGAAGACATAGTAACTAAATAAAGGGGAAACAGACTATGTAGCACTTTAAAGACTAAGAAGATAGTTTAATAGATGATGAGCTTTCGTGGGCCGGACCCACTTCCTCAGATCTTGCCAATTCTCTTCCAGAATTTGATCTGAGGAAGTGGGTCTGGCCCATGAAAGCTCATTACCTATTACTTAGAACAACGTTTCCTCAGATCCCATCCCCTTTTACCTCCCCTTTACTTACACTACATTGATGACATCTTTATGATCTGGACCCATGGTCAAGAAACACTGGATGCATTCCACAGAGACTTTAACAACCTACATCCCACCATCAATCTCAGCCTGGACCATTCAGAACGAGAGATCCATTTCCTGGACACCACAGTATAAATCACTAATGGAAAATTAAATACCACTCTCTACAGAAAACCCACTGACTGCTACACTTACCTACATGCCTCCAGCTTCCATCCAGGACACAACATACGATCCATCGTCTATAGTCAAGCCCTTAGATACAACTGCATCTGCTGTAATCCTACTGACAGAGACCAGAAACTTCAAGATCTCTACCAAGCATTTGGAAATCTCAATTACCCACCAGGGGAAATAAAAAAACAAATTGAAAGAGCCAGATGAATACCCAGAAACCATCTACTTCAAGGTAGGCCCAAGAAAACCACTTGTCATCACCTATAGCCCCCAACTTAAAGCCCTCCAACGCATTATCAATAACCTACAACCTATACTGGAACAGGATACTACCCTCCGAAAGGCTCTGAGGGACAGACCCATAGTCTCCTATAGACAACCACCTAACCTCAGGAGGATTCTTACCAACAATCACAGGACATACCACATAAATACCAACCCTGGAACTTTCCCTTGCAACAAACCCCATTGCCAACTTTCTCCGCATATTTACTCTGGTGACACCATCACTGGACCTAATCATGTCAGTTATATGATCAAGAACACATATTCCTGTTCATCCAGAAATATAATTCATGCCATTATGTGCCAACAGTGTCCTTCTGCTATGTATATTAGAAAGACTTCTCAGGCACTTCGCCAAAGAATTAATGCCCACAAATCAGACATCTTCATAAGGAAAAAACAGTTTATTTTCATTTCAACCTACCTGGACATAATCTTAACGATCTTACTACATGCATCTTACTTCAAAGAGACTTTAACACCAGATTACAGAGGGAAATGTCAGATCTTTCTTTCATGCTTAAATTTGACACTTTACGAATGGGCCTTAACAAAGATGCTAATTACCTTAACCATTACAAAGATAGCTTCCCCACTTACCACCCCTGATTAGCCATTCATTGATTCATAAATAACTATTCTCTCCCTCCCTCTCCCTCACCCCGCCTTCTGTACTAAATCTGATTTGTCAGTTTAATAATGTGTTTACTTTTTTCATTGTATTACTTTGGTATATATGGTCATGCCAATTCTCTTCCAGAATATGATCCAAGGAAATGGGTCTGGCCCATGAAAGCTCATCACCTATTAAACCATCTTCTTAGTCTTTAAAGTGCTACATAGTTTTTCCTTTTGTTTTAGCAAGATCAGACTAACACAGCTACCTCTCTATTACTAAATACAGGGGAGTTATCAAGCACGCTGTGGGTGCAGGAAAGTAGTATCAGGCTCCACTTGAAGAGTTCAGGATACCAGGTGGAAGCAGAATGGCAGGTTTGGAGATTTGCTTAGTCCTATTGCTCAATACCTCAGAAGGAGAGGGGGGTCTCCAAACAGAGAAAAGAGCTTATAAGAGGATTAAAGGCAAGCTTGAAATTTGGAAGAGAAACATACATTTACCTGAAAGGGGGCACTAGAATTAAGGAAATCAGGAAACTTTCAGAAACTTATTTCCCCTTCATTAATTTATTTCTAGTCATATACAAAAATAATCACTATCCATGTACTATGTTTTTTCTTCTTTTCTTTTCTTCACTGTTGCTCTGGTTTCATAGCATTGTTTTGCAAATTTATGTGACTTAGGGTACGTCTAGACTTTTGGGAAGTATCCTGAAATAGCAACGTCATGTCTTCAAAAGCACCCACTATTTCCTGAAATAGTGGGTGCACTATTCCAGTGTCCCTGTAACCTCATTCCATGAGGGTTAAGGGATTTCTCAGAATAGTGCCTTATTTTGAAATTTGGTGCTGTGTAGACAGTGCCAAATTTCAAAATAAGCTCTTTCAATTTAGACTCGAAATAAGCTATGCAATTTGCATAGTGCAAATTGCATAGTTTATTCCGACAGAAGCGTGCTGTCTAGATGCACCCTAAGAGTTGCATTTTTCTTATTTTAGGTTTTCCAAGTCCTCAACTCTTTCTTTTCCTCACTAATATAAGGTACCTTGAAATCTACATAGAAACAGGCAGACCTGTTTTTATTGTGTTATAATTATATTGTCATTTTAAATCCATCCACATGCTATTTTTGAAGCAAATTTTTTAACTTTATGTCCCCTTTGCTGGAATTGGCATGAATCACTAACTCACTGGACAACTGAGATGTCTGCTGTAATTGTTTGTTAATTTTCTTTTAGATGTTAGGCTGAAAGCACTTCAGATTTCTTTGTAATACAATGGAGGAAGGTCACTGATTGGATTTGTGATAGTATTCAATTCTTCTTTTAGCATTTGTGTCAAACATAATGTAAATGCCTGTTGGTTATGTCCACCAGGCTCCTTATAACTGACATTTAAATTGCAATCAGAGCATTTTTTTTCAAATTGAAGGTTGTCAGACTGAAATAGTTTTATAAAAAAGCACGTACAAAGCATGAGAGTGTCCAGTCACATTTTAACAGTTTTAGGGACAGAGAGGACAACGTATGGTTCAATAGAAGAATAACAATGCCGCATTTAGGCTGAGAATGTAAATGTGCAAATGCCAAATTTTCATTTATGGGGTGAGATTCTATGTTGCAACTAGCACAGAACTTACTGTTTCAGGCAGGGAGTGGGGTTTAAATGGTTTTATGCCACCTTTGCATTATCCTAGTCATGGGTCATATACAAGAGATGAAGCAGGGAGTCAACCAGAGTAATTTAACACTGGGAGGCTTGTCTGAATTATAACAGCCTCATGAGCTGAAGCATAGAAGAGAATCTCTGCAGTTTGTGTTGTGTCCATATCCACAATACACTCCTATGTTAGTGATTGCACAGGGATCCTCACCGTGGTATCTTAGGGTATGTCAACACAGCAGTGTTATTTCAGAATAACTGATGTTATTTTGAAATATCAAAGTACGCGTCTACACAGCGAGCCATTATTTTGAAATAATGTTGAGCTGGAGGACTTCTTACTCTGATTCCTGTAACCCTCATTTCACAAGGAGTAAGGGAAGCCAAAAGAAGAGTGTTCTTCCTTCGACTTCCTGCTGTATAGACAGTGCCAAAAGCTGAATTAAGCTATTTCAACTTCAGCTACGCAATTGATGTAGCTGAAATTGCATAGCTTAATTTGACTTTTATCCTGCAGTATAGACATGCCCTTCCTGAGGAGCAGAGTCTGGTTTCATTATAAGCCCTTCATTAGGACCAGAAAGTATGGACAGAAAACGAGGTACTAAAACTCATTCTTCCTTTTTGCCTGCAGCCAAAACTGCCCTGTCCTGGATTCCGTTGTTTCTGCTCCCACCAGGAAGCTTGTCACAGGAAAACCAAAGACCACATGAAAAATGTACAGGAAGTGTGGCATCTCTTTAAGCAGCCCTATGACTGTACTCCTCCCCCTCTATGTGTAGGGAGGGGAGTCTTCCCAGCCAGAACAGGGGGTTTGGTGCATTTTATCACATTCTAGCTCTGTTACTATTATAAAGGAGCCAGGATGAGGATGAGGATCTTACCCATGAAATCATAATTCAGACTTCTTGTTATTCATTATATTCGTTAGCACCAATATAACTATGAACCTAGTATGGCTTCTACCATTTTGCAAAATGATATACTCCTCAATCCTGCAATTAGTAACATACCTCCCTTCTTAGGAGCATCGCACCACACAAACTGAATGACCATTTATTTTCTACCTTCCTTTGCACACCACAGAAGACACAACCCTCAGGATTTTGCACTAAGTGAACAGCGATGTAATGTACGAAAAGAGGATCTGTTTGCCCCATTTATTTAATAATACGGGCTTAGGATTTGGTCCATATTATCTATTTTCCTTTAAAGATCACAAAATAAAAATAGTATTTTTTTTATTTAAAGTGCCTCCTTCCTTTGTTATAGTGGCTGACAGGCTGCTCATTGAAGGGTACTCTGAAGACCTGCTACTTTTGGAGAGCCTCCTTTTTATACACTATACAGCCTAGGACATTGGTTCAACTGCCTCAGATTGGATCCTTCATTAGCCAAGAGCTATACTGTTAATTTCATCAAAATTCCCACTTGCCCACCACTGAAGTAGAGGAATCAGTTATTTTTATTAGTTTTTCATTATTTAAGTTCTTGTGGTGTATTTTCTAACATAATACATGTTTTCCTTCTGTATCAGGTAGGTAATTTGATAGGTAAAGTTCATTATTTATCCAAGTTTGTTGTGTTTCATGCAATTCATTATTGTGGTGCTTCACAAAAGTGAAATCTACCATTAGTGCTAGGTAGGGTATATCTGTGTCCTCTTTATGAAGGTCAAGCTTTATGTCTGCTTTCTGGGATAAACCATTGGGCCAAGTCATGGTAGTCCATGGAATTCCAGAAAGAACCTATGGGTCTTGAATATCAACTGCTATTACTGACATTAATATCTTCTGTCTTTTCACATTTATCATAAAATCTCAGAATCATTTTAAAACAAGCTCTTAGAAAACCATATCTGCCAGCTGAATGACTGGGTATGCATCACAGGCTAAAAACTGAAATGTTAGAAACAATGAAATGGCAAAAGAATACATTTTCTTCACATTAAACTGTACACTGAAATATAATGCACCATAACCCTCTTAAACTTAATCAATGAGGGAACACAACTGTAAAAGCATTAAATTCCCTAAGTATCAAGCATGTGTATTTCACATTATTTCATTGTAAATGTGTAGCAAAGGATGAGCCACTTCAGCTCATACAGAAAAAAAGATTGTTAACTTTATCTCATTTTAGCAATGAAATCTAGAGTGGAGGGGAACATCTCTCAGCTACAACAGATTTGAAGTAAATTCACTTTTTAAAATAAGGAATGACTAAGAGGTAAAAAAGAGCCACAAGGAGAGTTTTTAATCTATTGTCAAGAAACTTACCTAAACAAATATATCTAATCAACTGTAATGTGTCTGTGACAATAGTATTGAGACAAACTGTGCCATAGAAAGACCAGAGTCTAGAACTCTCTAAAAAGAAACTGGTAGTTTGTGTGTATGTGTAGGATCACAGGGAGAGTGAAAATGTTCAGGATTTAAGGGGACATATTCAAATGCATTTACTTTTTTAAAAATATGAATGTTGTACAAATGAAAGGTAGGTGAATTAAATAATAACTATATTAACTAGGATGAAGTTGATATGTGCATCCCTGCTAACTCTCACAGCCTCCCTTGGTTTCAAACAGCGAATTGCAGCCAATGAAAGCTACGTGGCACCGTGGCTACAGATACTTAGATAAACAAAGCATTACGGGCCCACCAGTGGCTTACTTGGGTGGGCCCGTAACCTAACTTTGAAAACCACTGACTTAGTGTGAAACAAACACATCCCAAAGTAGATCAAAGCAAAAGCAAAACAGGATTTCACCCACTCTGCCCAGTACCAATAATTTGGAGTCAGTCCCTGTGTGAGAGAGAGGCAGTGCTCATAGAATGCCTTGAAATGAGTCTCCTTTCTCTACTTATGTGCCATCTCACTCCCTAATGCTAATGCTATGCTTATATGCATTATCAACAGCAGAAATGTTGAGCTTATATCCATCACCCAGATTGTCTTTTCTAATCTCTTCAACGGCCAGCATCAGAGAAAAATCTAGCCCGAGCCAGGAGTATAAGTAATACTAATGCAAAACCATTTCATTCCAGACAAAGCACAGTTCCTCTCCCATCTCATTGCACAGCACATCATACAGCTATTTGGGGAAATTATGTCACTGAATCAGTAGCTGCATTGAATAGTGAAGGCAATGTCAGTCTTAAGCTACACATGAGATAGCAGAGGGCCAGGCACTTTCAAACCTGATGCACCTGATGCACAGATAGAGTTATCAGTGCTGAGGAAGCCATTTGTGTTTCCATGCACCCTACAAAATCTAGATTTTCCCCCCATCTTAGCTCAAAGAGCTATGGAAGACCCACCTTTTCTAATAAAAAATAGTAAAATATCTTATGTTCATGGCAGAGATATTTGATAAAAAACCATAAATACTCTGCCTGAAAGGCTGCAAGGTAACACTATTTTACTGTTGACAGTCCAGAATCCTGGCACACAAAAAGCAAAAATAGGAGACAAAACAGGCTGCTCCCTAACTCAGAGAGCCCAAAATCATTCCATCTTATTTGAGGCAGACTCTAAGACTGACTCTTGAAGACCCACCTTACACAGAGTTTCCCTACAGAGACCTCTACCCTGGAAGGCAGGACCAGGAAAACAGGGGTAGCTTATAAGTTTAGAACAATTTTCATTACACCACAGTAAGGTGGGTTGCCACCAAAACTGGAAGTCTAATATTATTTGTGGTATCTTATACTTAGAACTAACAATATTTCAAATATTGCAATCAGATTGACAACTGGGCATTTTAAGAATCCATTTTTAAATGACCACTCCCACTCCTCCGCATGCAGCTTTTAATCAGCATTTTATGTCTTCCAAGTGCCATGCAAACTAAATTACAGTTAACTGTATTGCTTGGTATCTATCAGAAAGTGTGAAAGCTTGTTTCCAGACATCTGCAGGAAGGTATTGAGAATGTCATCCATTGCACCACTAACAGCTGCATCAGAAAGAATTTCTGTCTATGCCTTTGACAGCATTCAGGAAATCTTGTGCAAGCTGCTCTGGTTATTAGCTCTTTTGCTACTTCCTTTCCTTCCTGTTGAGGAAAGAGCTCTTATGGTTTTGGGTGGGTCACTGGGGTATACTGAAGAATAATAGGATGGATGAAACTGAGCGAAGAACAGTAGAGAGCTACTGTTCTGCACCACTGGTTGATTTATTTAAGGTGGGAGAAAGTCAAGCACTAGAAAATATATGTTAAGGAACACTTCTGCATCAAAAAGTTATTGGACAAGAAGAGCTCATTAAGCTCTTCCATCTCTTATTTCTAAGAACATGGAAAATTGAGAAAGACTAGGAGTTGAACAAGGAAAGTAAATGGAAAACAAAAATAATCACCTTACCCTGATTGCATTTGTCTAATTGTGCTGTAAGTAGATGCTGTGGTTTTGTTCAGATCACGTCTCAATGAAAATAAGATTTAGCAATCAGAATGAATGCTCCCTGTTCAAAGTACTCCAACATGAACAAATGTAATTTAATTAAAAGTATTTGCCGAGCTATTTTAAGTGGCTGGCTGATTAAAGGTTCAGAAGATGTGATTATACAAAATATCCATTGATGATCTGGTTTGTTAGCCATTTTTCTAACCTTGCATTGAAAAGAGAAGTGGAATCAGAGTCTAGGTCAAACACTCCAGAGGACCTTGAAATAATGTTTATTTGGGAGAGCCAATGGTTTTTAGAACATTTAAGAAATGGTCTAGAACACAAAACTATGGAGGACTTAAAAACACTGGTGGTAAAAATGTGTCAGGCTGTCTCTCTCATTAGCAGGTCATGGCTCTATTTATAACTGTTTGGACTTGTAACACTCATCACATTAATGACACCTAATGAAAGGAGGGGGGAAATAAATATCCCCCCAAATCCATAAAATAATTTGAAATTGCATTACAGTGGTAAAGAGAACCATAATTCCAGTACTAAATTAAATGCTAACATAGCTAGGGTACGTCTACACTACAGCACTAATTCGAACTAACTTAGTTCGAATTAGTTAATTCGAACTAAGCTAATTCGAACTAATGCATCTAGACCCAAAAACTAATTCGAATTAGCGTTTTGCTAATTCGAACTAGCGCATCCACACTGATTGGATGCTGGGTCGCATTTAAGGGCAGCTGAAACCGGTTCCGGCAGGGCATCAGGTCAGTAGTTGCTTTGTGTGGCTGCTGTCTGAGGCTATCTGAGGCTCGTGCTTAAAGGGACCCCCCTCAACAGCCGGTTTTCAGCTTCTCCGCTTGCTTGCCTACCTCGCCAAGGGACAGCAAAGCGTTTTCCTCTGCACCTGCCTGTGTTGGTGGTTCCCATTGGGGACACCGCCGCAGTTGGCAACATGGAGACAGAGCTCGCCCTGGGCATGCTGGTGCAGTTTTTGACTTGCGGCTGCAAGCCTGCCAGCAATGGCTGGAGGCTGCCTGGCACCACCTGGTGCACGTCAGCCCCCTGCCTCTCCACCTGGCCTCCCTGGGGGCCATGGAGGAGCCACAGCAGCGCCCGGATGCCAGCGTGCCCCGCCGCATCTGGCGTCTGGACACCAGCAGCAACTGGTGGGACCGCATCGTCCTGGAGTGCTGGGGAGACAGTGGACCCAGAACTTCAGGATGAAGAAGGACACCTTCCTGGAGCTCTGCGAGTAGCTCGCCCGTGCTCTGCGGTGACGGGACACTCTCATGAGGCCCACCATCCCCCTCCAGAAGCGTGTGGCCATCGCCCTCTGGAAGCTCTCCACACCGGACAGCTACCGATCCGTTGGGAACCAGTTCGGAATGGGGAGATCCACCGTTGGAGCAGTACTCATGCAGGTACGGCACTCACCGGCCACTGGGCCGGGGGGGAGTGGGGCTGCAAGGAGGGAATGGGCTGCCCCAGGGAAAACGGGGGTGGGGGAGGAGGCGACAGTGCCCCGCACGGGAGGGTTCGGTCTGTCCCGGCCATACTACAGGCTGCCTGCGGTGGCCAGGATCGCAGCGGGGGTTGCTTCTGGGAGTGGGGCATGGGGCAGTGCCAGGGAACAAACAGTCCCAGCCACCCGGGTGCCCCAGTGATTTGCAGTTTGCTGTGTCTCTCTGCAGGTGGTCAAGGCCATCAACCAGGTGCTGCTCCGCAGGGTGGTCCGCCTCGCCGATCCGGACACCATCATCCAGGGGTTCGGCGCCCTCGACTTCCCTAACTGTGGGGGGGCCATCAACGGGACACACATCCCCATCCGTGCCCCGGAACACCAGGCCTCCCAGTACATCAACCGCAAGGGGTACTTCTCTGTCCTCCTGCAAGCCGTGTCTGACCACCGGGGCCAGTTCACGGACATTAATGTGGGCTGGTCCGGCAAGGCACACGACGCCAGGGTGTTCCGCAACTCCTCTGTGTGCCAGAGGCTGCACGCTGGGACCTTCTTCCCCGACCGCCACATCAGGGTCGGGGACGTGGACATGCCCGTCTGCCTGGTGGGGGATGCGGCCTACCCCCTACAGCCCTGGCTGATGAAGCCGTATACGGGGCACCTCAACCCCTCCCACCAGGCCTTCAATGCCAGGCTCACCAGGGCCCGCATTGTGGTTGAGGGGGCCTTCGGAGACTGAAAGCATGCTTTAGGTGCCTCCTCACCTGCCTTGACATCACCGAGCACAATATCCCTCCCGTGGTGGCAGCATGTTGTGTGCTGCACAATTTGTGCGAGAGGAAGGGGGAGACTTTCCTGCCAGCCTGGATGGCTGAGGCTGAGCGCATGGCTGGCCACTACACTCAGCCCTGCACCGCCGCCATACGGGAGGCCCAGCGGGGGGCCATCCAGATCCAGGAAGCCCTGCGGGAGACCTTCCTGGTGGAGGAGGACTGAACTCTCCTTGCGTGCCCCATTGGGGCCTTCTTTCACCCTCCCCTCCTTCCCCTTTCCCTTCCCTAACCCCCCTTCCTAATGTTAAATAAAGACACTTGTTTTGAAAACAACAATCTCTTTTTATTGTACATAACTGGGGTGGGGGGATGGAGGAATGAGGGTGGGAGAGTGGAGGGGGAAACCTGGGAGGAGGGAGCTGGAAGGGGGAGGAAGGGGAGGAAGGGAAGGGAAAGCTCAAGGTTGGGGTTCCTGCTGGCTCTCCCATCTCGCAGCACTGCGGGTGCGGAGGCGTCGGGGGGGAGTGGGTGTGGAGGGTGGGGCAGGAGGGACAGGGGGTGTGGAGGAAGCGGGAAGGGGAGCAGGGGTGGGAGGAGGAGCAAGAGCTGGGGCGGCCGCAGGGGCTGGAGCAGGAGGAGGCAGGAACCTGTCCACCAGGGTCTGGAGGTGGCCTCTGAGGACACGGCCCTGCTCCTCCAGTGCCTCCACGCTCCACTGCCGCAGCCGCAGGTCCTCCTGGATCCAGTGGTCCTGGGTGCGGAGCTAGTGCTCCAGTAGCCGCAGGTGCCGCCGGTGGTAGTTCTCCAGGCTCCTGGTGCACCCTGCAGTCCCAGGTGCTGCAGCTGTGGTGAAACGAGCAGTGGTCAGTTATCCCTGGGGACACAGTGGGTGAAACCCAGCCCCCCTCTGCAAGGTGAGGTCGGCATGTGGGGAATGGGCCAGGGCCCCTGCATGACACCCAGCTGCTGCTCCCTGGTGGGCAAGGCCCAGGCACACGGTCCCTGGGCTCCCTCTCACCCCACCCTCCCATACACATAAGGGGAGCATGATGGCACTCACATGTGGAGCCCTCCTCGGCCTTGGATGACACAGCCGATGTGCTCTGTGGGATGCCTCGGGGGTCCTGGGTCCTGGGCAGGCTCCCTGCAGGCTCCTGGCTCTCGGCGTCCTCCTCCTCCTGCTCAGTGTCAGGGACGGGTTCCTCTGCCCCGGGGTCGATAACCAGCCAGGGGGCATGGACTGCGTGAGTCCCCAGGATGCGGTCCAGGACCTCAAAGTGGGGGCAGGCCTCCGGGCTGGCCCCTGGCTGGGAGGCCCTGGAGTAGGACTGCCGCAGGTCCTTAATTTTGCAGCAGCCCTGCTCCCGGGTCCGCATGTGGCCTCTGGTGGCCAGGCTGGCAGCCATGTGGCTGTAGATGGCCGCATTCCTGTGGCTAGTGTGGAGATCGTGGACATTGGAGGCTTCCCCCCAAACCTCGATGAGGTCCACGATCTCCGCACTAGACCAGGCGGGCGCCTGCCTCTTGTGGCCCCGGGCAGGCTCCTGGGAGCCGCCAGCCTGGTCCTGGGAAGAAGCAGAGGGCTGGGTGGCAGCGGGTGGCTGGCTCATGCCGTGCCAGGTGCAGGGTCTGCTGGCTGGGTGCTGGCAGGCTTGCAGCTGGCACAAGTAGTGTAGCCAGACCGTGCCCCTTTAAGGGCTCCGGGGCTGGGAGGGGGGCAGAATAGTTTCCCTGGTTTGGCCCAGAGTGGCCACCAGGGCAAGCTGGGAAGGGCTAGCCTCCAACTAGTTCGAATTAAGTGGCTACACAGCCCTTAATTCGAACGACTTAATTCGAATTACGCGTTAGTCCTCGTAGAATTAGGTTTACCTAGTTCGAATTAAGCGCTCCGCTAGTTCGAATTAAGTTCGAACTAGCGGTTTGTATGTGTAGCACCTATGAAAGTTAATTCAAACTAACGGCTGTTAGTTCGAACTAACTTTGTAGTGTAGACATACCCCTATTTAGCAAAACTGTTCAGTTACCATATCTGCAGTTATTGAAGTGGTGGATCTTGGGGTCAGAACAAAATGGCATCTACCTGCTGAGAAGGGTTGATCAAGTAAAGAAGCAGGAGTTTAAGCTACACCACAAAATTTCAAGTAACATTTAATATTATTCACTAGAGAAAAGGGAAGAGAAAGAGAGGAAAGAAATTATAAAAAACACTCAGCTGTCCATGGGTGCCAAAAAACCCACAAACCATCTTCTGTGCCTTCTCAGATGCCAAAAGCCACCTCTGTCCATTTGCAAAAATCTCAAGGCTTCATCTCTCATGATGATATACACTGTTTAACATTAAGAAGAGCTTTTGATCCAACCTCTGGTGTATTTGCATTGCTGGGTGCAATTCAGCACTGGCATATTCACAGTCCGTCATTAGGGAAGAATTTGGCCTGCCACCAATATGCTGATAATGTCTTTTTATTGTATGTTATTCTTTGCTTTTATAAATAGCATGTCATGTGTTGACACATTAACCAGATGGTCATATACCCCTTTGTATGCCCTGCATAACTTAACATATGTTTTGAATGTCACAATATGCTTGTAGGGACGTGTAAGCTATCTCTGAGTGTATTAATTTTGCACGTGTGCTCCAACAGTCTAATACATAGGACTGTCATTACTGATATTTTAAAACTGTGATTCTCTCATGAGCTCTGGAACTTAAAAAATAAATTATATGTTAGCACTTATAGAAGATGCCACTATGTCAGCTCTGGTCTGCTCCAGGCCATGTCCCCCTGAAGCACCCACAGAGGCAGTGCCTGTGGTATCAGGTTCACAACTTGGCATTAAGAATAATGGCATTGGAAGGACTTTAGGGTTTAAATATAAAGAAGTTAGTATCATGCTGGAGAAGTTAATTACATTTAATGCAAACCTTATCAATTGCCGAGAGAAGTATTAAGGGGAGACTAAGACCAGATGAAAAAGGAATTTGAGAAAGTGGTACAGAGCCAGGATCGTGGCATGTTGGAAGCTTAGCAGAGCACAGCAGAGGTCTGTTAAATGCCTCTGAAATTTTCTAAAAAATCTGACCCATTGGCATCCATAAAAACAATATCTTGTCTCTCTCCCCCCTAGGAAAAGAAAGCCCAAATCAAAGCAACCCAGTTTCACAAGGGTTATTTTTGGCAGCTAAATCCTTACAAACAGTATGTTCCACCCTAAGGAATAAATGTGAAAAGCATAAAGAGCAAAGTAACATTTTAAAGAATGAAACCAGCTAAATGGGAAAAAAGTCTTGAGAAGGCAGGAAGAAAACAGTGGCTGTTGCTTATTTCCATAAATCTAAAGTAAAAAGCAGCTGCCCTTTGAGGACTATATTTAGCTGAGTACAGCTTTGCAGGCAAAGTGTATTAGTTAAAAAATAAGCACAAATCCATAACAAATAAGCTTAGAGATGCCAAAAATTCAGCTAAAACATGCCACTTTAATAAAATAAGTATGTAATTTAAGGAATGAGTGATGAGTTTTTGCACAAATTAACATTGCAGAACTCAGAAGGAATTAAACAGCTTGGGGTTGTTAAATTGTGAAAAAGTAAAAATGTTAAAGAAAATATTGATGTAACAAGACTGCAATCAAACTAAGTTCTTGAGGAACCAAGTGTAAGAGGTCTTGGTAAAACCCCAAAACTACATTCTTAGTTGACACTTTGTAAATGTATGTTAGCCCTTTTCAGTGCTAAACTGTTATACCCAACACTATCATAATTCTTAGAGGAATAGCCATAAAACCACATAAAATAGTCTTAGTTACATTTCATCAACTGGATTAAGGGACTAACTGTATTCAGTTTTACATGTTGTCTTGCTTCATAAACACTAAGAAGCAATCCAGAATAATTTCTTCAAAAAAAGCATTCGTTTTTATGAATTGAAGTGCTTACGAACACTTCATGAACTTTTGGAGTGCACTTTCATGTTCTGGTGCACAAGTACAATTCGAATGAGGATTCTAACTAATGCGTAGCATTTTTAAAGAGATAAATACATTCAGAACATGTATGCTGACCTTACACCCTGTGACTTGCACCACAAGACAGACGAGTTTGGGGAGTAATAGAGTGAGATAATTGTTTGGTATTTATACTGTGATCTCCCCTTTCTATTCCTGTCACATACAGAAAGAAGGTTGCTCTTCTGCAGCTTCAGTGACAGACTGACGGTGCCTGTGCAATCAAATGCTTGTATTTAAACAGACTCTTAAGAGCTTCACTGAATGTGACTGAAATTTATCTCTGTGCACAAGGACTATGAGCATCAGTAGGACTTAAATGATGTATACCTGATGCTGGCATCCTGCACAGGGGGATCTATTTATATCCCTTTGAGATGATCAAGCAACCAGAGCCCAGCTTCTCCAGATGGAAGAGTCTGGGGTAAAAAAATTGAGACTTCTGAAGGAGCTTCACATCTTTAAGCATGGGCTCACATCCTTCCCTATTTAACAAAGCACTTAAGTACTTGCTTAACTTGGAGAACATGCTTAAAATTCCTTCAGGAGGCATTTAAGTGCTTTGCCTGATTTGGGTCTTAAAACAGAATTCTCCCTTTCTTCATAGAGCACATTGGGAAGCTATGGAATGAGATGACTTTCCGGGGACAAAAGAATGAAAGAAGAGTGTGAAAATAACTGCTGTTTTGTCTGTCGGGCCCTACTAGTTGTTGAGAAGTGATTTTAGTTCAAGGGGAAATTATTTTTTGGATTGTGTTGTACAGGTTGCTATCATAAGTGTGAAGTTCTTACACCCTCTCCTAAAGAGACCATTAGAATTATCAGCTTGGAAATGATAAATATACAAGAAGATTTTTTTAATCTTATAATTTTGTGGGTACCAGGCCAATAGCAGAAGAAGTTATACATTCAGTATCAGTTTTAATATCCATGAAACAAATGGCAAAATATTACAGAAATATTCAGTATGAAATTATAAAGCAATAAATATTTGTTCAATGCAATACTTGCAGTGTAAATTTTGTAGCATCACATATCTTTGCAATCTGTGAGAAACTGGTCAAACAAGTGTCGGGGAAAAATCTGCAACTCTTGATGTGACTAGAAAATTGCTTGGATTGTGTGTGCGTGAAAGGGGAGGGGAATGATGATTGCTTTCCAGTTTATCACTTTCTCCACTTCTCCTGGTTGGGCCGTAATAGTAATGTGTCCACCACAGAGCAAAAGAGATTTGGATACAAATCTCCCAGCTTTATAGCTTGTATTTTACTCTCTAACTTGTTCCTTGTTTAGTCTCAGAAATAGGACTGCTTTAACTGTAGCATGAACTGTGGGTGATGGCGTCTCTAATATACGTATTCATATATATATAGCCACAAATGTGGAGTATGGATTTTGATCTTCTATTGTTAGTTTTCAGGGATTTTCTTTCTGATATTGCTGCAGAGCTTTTCATACAGGTAGCTCCAACATATTTAAAATATAATACCATTTTCATACACTAATTCATTAAAAGATTATCAACTACCTTTATCTTAGAACTCCAAATGATTTCAATGAGAGTAACTTACTGAGATTAAAAAAAAGTATTTACTGTATGTTGCCTTTGGATAATGTTTCAATTTAGGAAATCAAGGTGCTATGTAGGTGCATTATTCAAAGACTACTGGGTGAGACATATAGTTGACCTCAGAGAAGCTTAATTGACAGCAGTTAAACTAAAATCATTTATTTATACCTCCTGAAAATCTGTCTCATTATTGTTCGTACCCTGATTTCAGAAAACATGATTATATTCCCTCAGTATCACTCAGATGCGCAGCTTTGTGACACATACTCAGGATGGCTAAAGTTGTGATCTCTTCTGAAGAGGATAATTTTGTTGGTTTTATTAATCTTTCTTAGGAACATCTACCTGGAGAGAATAAATGTGTTTCTTTAATTTCAGCTACATAAGTCTTTGAAATTCAGACTTTAGAGAGAATTTGGTATTGTGCACTTTCACATTGTGAGCAACAAAGTTCATAAATAAAAGAATATTACACAGCACTCTGGTTATCTTTTTAACAACCATAATTTTTTATCTTCTTTTTAATTAAACATTTTTCAGTATGTTAACATTCTATTATTTAATCATTTTTAAACAATTGACTAATAGAAAATAGACCTAAAACAATGTATGTTCCACAAGTGAATTGGAAATATCTAAAAGAGTAGGTTAACAAATGGGAAACTTTCACTGAAGTTAGTACAATTTATGTTCCATCTTTTAAAAGAGATCATATTTACAAAATATGTTTATACTCAGAGTGTGAAATACTGGATCCACTGACATCACTGAGAGTTTTGTCTTTTGACTTGAGTGGGGCAGGGATTTCACCCATGGATACTTCATAATGAAAAATCATCTCCCTACTTTAATTCAAAGAAAATAAATTAATATTGTAAACTTCTTCTTACACCCTTGTACTCCAAGTGGACCATAGGTCATCTACAAGTCTCCTCCACTTCACTCTGTCTTGAGACAAAACTTCTAGCTGACTCCAGGAGTACCCCCGTTGTTGTCCTTCAATCTCAGTAGATCTTCTCCACATTGTCCGAGGTCTTCCTCTTTTGTGTTTTCCTTGCAGGTTCCATGTGAGAGCTTGACAGACTATGTTGGATGATGGTTTTCTGAGAGTGTGGCCTAGCCATCCCCACTTTCTTCTCTTGATTGAACATCAAGTGGTTCTTGTCCTGCTCTGTTCCAAAGCTCCTCATTTGTGACAAAGTCTTGCCATTTGATGTGAAGTATGTACCTCAGGCATCTGTTTATTAATGTCTGTAGCTTGTGATTTGAAGACTTTTTAGTATGCCAGGTCTAGCATCCATACAAGAGTACACTGTACACTGCTGATACTTAATTCAATAACTAAACATTTTAAGACTTTTATGAAAAGTGCTATAAAAATTGCAAAATGTAACTATTTCACTAAAATATGATGAGACACAAAGAAGTAGATTGGTTTTGATTGTACTATACAATATCTGTTCACATAAATGGAAAGATGTCCATTAACTTTATTTGGGTTTGACCTAAAAACTGAAAAAATGGTGACCCAGTAAGTATGTAGGAATTACTACACACTGTGAACAACAGTAATTTAAATACTTGAGAAAATGTCCCCAGACTCAAAACCCAAACATTTAAATTTCCCATGAAATAACCGACCAAACAATAACAACAACTAAAAAGGTTTAAATTGGGAAAAGTAAATTACCAGGAGCATGCTTCGGCACATTGAAGGTCTGATCCTCCAGTCCTTACTCACACCATTCCCGCTAAAGGTTATGGACATTTTGCATGAGCAAACACTGTAGGTTAGAATTCGTTGTTGTTAATACAGGTTGAACATCCCTTGTTCGGCACCCTCGGGACCTGAGTAGTCCCAAACAACAGAGTTTGCCAGACAAGAGGAGGTTAAGACTCCCTACGAGGCTCTAGGCTTTGCTCCCAGCTGGGCCTGTGCTCCCTGCTGTCTGCCGCTGCCTCCAGCCCCTCACTGTGTGAGCCCCAGACTGGGACTTTGTCCCCACTGTGACAGCCTGGGACAGAGACCGGCTCCACGGTCTCCAACTCTGGCCTGGGCTGTGCTCCCCACGGCACCAGCCTGAGCTGCACACTGAGCTGCTGGCCCCACTGATTCCAGCCTTGGCTCAGGCTGGGCTCCAGGTTGCCAGCCCTGCTTCCTCCAGCCACAGGTGCTGCTCCCACCCCCACCAGTCCCTACCGGGGCTGTGTTTCCCACCGTGGCAGTCCCGGATGGGGCTGTGCTCCTCTCACCAGACTTAGTGGGGCAGCACTCTTGGCGGTTGGCCCTGATGCCTACAGACCCAGCAGGGGCTGCACTCCTTGCTGTCAGCCCTGGCCAAGGCTGTGCTTCCCACTGTGTCAGCCATGCTGGGGATGCACTATACACTGCCAGCTCAGCCCGGCGTGCACTTCTGAACTTGGCCAGCCGGAGCTCTCTGGTCCAGCAATATCCCTGATCCTGCTGGACCATGTATATTGCCGGACCAGAGAGTCCCAGATTTTAGAGGTTCAACCTGTATCACAAAATGATCTATTTATGGCTGCAAACATTTCAGCGCAATTCTGCTCACATTGAAACCACTGACAAAACTCCCATTAATTTCAAAGTGTGTAGTTGACACCATTTCATTTTAACTGTGGGCATTCTCTGATAAGGAAAGAGACTATTCATATCATACCAAAAGTGAAAAATTATACTGAAAAGTAGTTCAAATGATAATGGGACATCTATAATATGGTTTCAAATGACAAAGGTTGTTTTTTATTTTCATTTTAAAGCTTAATTGTAATTAATTAAATTAAAGAGATTTTATATATTTCAATTTCCAGAGTGCTTTGTGTGTGTATGGGGTACAGCAGTTATGAATGAATGGTGGAGAAGGCAGATAAATACTGTTGGTAGGTTAATATGGAAGTTGAAGCTGCCCTTGGAAGACTAATCCCTGCTTGCATTAAAATTATTTAAAACAGTTTTTGATACATTATACTTGACAGTTCATGGGAATGGAAAACTGTCAGGAAATCAGGAAATTCTAATATTTGACTCATTTATTTAATAGATGTATGGATTTATAAGGCCATAAGGAACTATTGGATTATCCAGTCTATCTTCCTGCTTAATATAGGCCACATGACTGCACTGAATTAATTCCTTCTTCAAATCCAATAGCTGCCATTATACCAGATCACATAATCTAAACCTTATTCAAAATTTTTCCACTGATAGAGAATTCAAATTATTTCAGAGGCTTAGTCCCTCAGTGTTAAAAATGTGCACTTTATTTCAGGTCTGAATTTGTCTAGCTTCAACTTGCAGACATTAAATCATGTCACACTTTTGTCTGCTGGACTGAAGAGTATTCTGTTATCTAATTTCTTTTACCCATATAAGTATCCAGACTGATTAAGTCATGCCTTCACTTTCTATTAATCAAAATAGTTTGATCTCCTTGACTCTATCACTATACGGTGCATTTTCCCAATCATTCTCATAGCTCTTCTCCAAACCCTTTCCAATTTATTCCTTCTTGAAAAGTGAGTACTAGACTAGCTACACTCTTTCAGTCATGCTGTTAACTTGATAAGTGGATTTTGGGGTTCTATTCTTATCATTATTTGCTTTCATTGATCTGCCTTCAACCTGGGTCATGGCATGTGGACTTGTGGGAGGAGGAGAAGGATATAAATACCTTCAGATGCCAAGAAGAGGCTCTCAATCAAATAAGTTTGAGAACCACTGGCATAAGGCAAAGATTAGTTCTCAATATCCTCCCTCCCCCCAACTAGAAACTCAACCACTGTATGTTTATTCCTTATTTACAACTACATTGAGACCTAGAAATTAGTAATTTTTAATCTATTTAATTTGTGCTCTGGATCCTTGAGGTTTCTGAATTAAAATGTTTCAGTACCAAGCCAAGTACAGATTGGACCTCACTAATCTGGCACTCTCAGGACATGATTGGTTCTGAATGAAGTATTTTGCCGGACCAAAGGAGGTCATTTCTGGGACCCCTGCCATGACCTCCCTCCTGCAGTCCTAGCCTGGTCTGCCAGCCTCTGAGCTGAATCCTCATCTGCTGCTGGACCTGCTGACCCTGCTGGGCAGCCACTGCTGCCGTGGCTCCCATTTCCACTAAGCACCCATGCACCAGGGCTTCTGACTCCAACAGACAGCAATGCGCCAGGGTTCCTGACCCCATCAGGCTGTTGCCATTGCTGCTGCAGCTCACAACTCCACCAGGCACCAATGCACTGGGTCTCCCAGCCCCGCTGCTGTGCGCTGGGCCAGCAGTTCTCTATGGGCAGCTCGCTGCCCTGCCCACCCCTGAAGGACTTCCTGGTCCTGTAACATCGGTGTGGGACCACAGATGTTGCCAGACCAGAGAGTCCCAGGTTATAGAGCTTTAATCTATACCATACAGAAGTTTAACTATCAACTCCATTCTCTTGATTAAACTTGTAATCTCATAAAATAGTTATAAACGTTGTCATTTCACAAGATATATTTTCCATAAATGTGTCCTGACGAGCTACAAAAGACTTGCTGCTCTGTCCTCAGCAGGGAGCTGTTGCTGAGGGAGAAGTGTCCTTCCCCTAGCCAGGCAGCTCCATGTGGCAGCCCTGAGCAGGGCTCATGAAGCAGCTGAGGGGCTATGCAACCACGCAGCCTAGAGGGAACCTTGCTGCTGATACTGGAAGGTTGTGAGAGACCAGAGTTGTGTGCATTGCCAGATGACAGAGTGCTGAAGAGGACACCACAGTCTTGGGAGCCACGTGCCTTCAGGTAGAGAGACTGAAGAGCAATGATGGGCAACACACCAGCCAGAAGGAGGTGCCCTGCTGAGGACTGAGCTAATTCTCAGTGTGACCAACGGGTGTCACATCTGTGAATCCTGAGCCTGTTACATGGGGTCTGAAACTCACTAATTCCTAGGAGTGCTGCAAAGAGAGCAAATCCACAGACAAGTCTGTCAGGTAGAGCAGAGTGATTGAGAAGGTCAGACAATAATGAAGGGTGAGAGAAGAAGAAGAAGAATCAGGGGTAAAAGGAAAGAAAAATTGTCTGAAGGATGTGGGTGAGAGGAGAAAGAGGACATCAAACACCTAGGAATCCCAGGAAGAGTACAGAGAGAAACTTGCTACTATATGAATTGTACCAATAAGTACAAATATATTGATACAGCATTTTCCTATAATAATTACACACTTTATGATGTCTCCATTTTACAATATGTTGCTTCTCTGAATCTGTAATACAGATACATTGCACCAAAATTAATTGAAAAAACAATTAAATAACTAAATATAAATTATAGCTAATCAAAGTAATTAGTTATTAAAATTTAAGTTCAGGTACTATGTGGGTTGATGGTAATCATGAAATGATGGCTGTATTTGTTAAACTGGGTGTCAAAGCATGAAATGGAAGAGGATTTGGAGGGAGGCAATGTAGTTCTCAGTTATTTAGTCTAATTGAGGTCACTTGGCAGTGTCAGCAATTTATGTAGGCTGTTCATGTTTATTACAGATGTCATCTATCCTAGTCTATTTGCCTTAATCTGGTTTAGCACTGAGCAGAAAAAGGGAAAGCTTTGTCATGTTTCCTATTTTAAGTAGAACAGTCAAACTGAAAAATAAGCTAAAATGTTCAGGGTCTTGTCTTACTGACTGAATGCAATGGCAGGTTTTCCTTTGAGCAGGAGAGGGTACCTAAGAAGCTGTAGTATAAGACTTTAATGCATTAGAACACTTTGCTTTTCTTATACGAAATAGCATTGGTATGATGTTCAATAATCTACACACAGTGCAAAATAGTTCTGCATACAGGCAGTTGAATATTAGCATACAATATGACCCATTTTCACTTCCACAAATTTGTAGATATTTTTCTAATTTGTCAAAAAAAATCTGTTTCTTTTATGAAATTCACAGTTTCTCCCACTGCCACAGTGAAGCCATTTTCCAATGTTTGTGAAACACAGCACAAGATATGTTTGCAAAAGACAGAACAAATATGTTTGTACTAATAAGAAGATGTCTGGAATCCACATTACTATAAGAAAAAAATAAATGCTCAAAAAAGGATTAGGTTGGTACACAAGTTTGACTGTAAAAGTGGAATAAAATGAGAAGGATGAGAGATGATCAGAACAGAAATTGCCGTTCAGTTCTGCCTGCATAATAATATTTATACCACCTACCATTGCTCCAGACTCCTGGCCATGCTTGCCAACTTCCTCAGATTATGATTGCTCCAGTTTAACTAGTTTACTGTAAAAATATTGATGGCATGTGATCTATAAGTTAAAACGCCTCTGCATTAGAACACAAATCTCAGGTGTTTCAGATACTCTGTTGTTCAGCTGATGGAATTCTGTCCTTTCCCTGCCCGAAATGAGAGCGAGGAACAACTCTAAGTGAACAACACATACTATAATAAGTCCTTAAATTGTGGTGGTTCTTTTTATGGAGAGTTACTAATAAAGAAAGCTGCCATTCATATCAACAGAAGTTTAACCTAAAAGATGTCTGCAAAAAAAATCACTATTAGGCCATTTTAAATTCCTTGATTAGGTCACGGCTTTTGATCAGACATTTCATGTTAAAAATCACTGCCCTGAATAATTGTTTAAAGTGGTTCAGAGGAGCTATAGTATCAGCTTCCTCAATCAAACACCCCATGGCTCTCCTCTACACTTAACATTTGGAATCTGATATAGATGTAATATCTGCATAGGGGAAATAATTTACCTTTTTGGCTGAAATCTGCACTGAACAGTAAGCAGTGTTATCAGAGCATGGCTTCCAAATGGATGAAAATCAGCTGAGTCACTGCCTGCAAAAACTGAATTGGACTGCCACTTGAATGTGACAAATAACATGCTATGTGTTTATTTGTTCAGCATCTAACAAAATGTGGCCTTTGGGCACACACACTACACCTTAGCTGAAAAAAACATCAGACAGAAGAGGAATGGCTATATTCTGAATATCTACATTAACTGGCCCCTTTCACCTTCGCTAGCCTCTCTCTCACTATATATCTGGACATGACACACACACAGTTCTAAATGTCAAGACCTTTGCCCTTCCCTCTTAACAATGGTGATTCAATGCTCTCAATGCCTTTCCTATCCAGATGGCAGCAGTGGGGGAAGGTTTCATTATTTATTCCTTATTCATCTAATGTTCTGTGTTGCTAAATCCTTCCATTGCAGCACTGCAGCGATTATTCAGTGATGCATGCCAGACAAACTGCAACTAATCCTAAAGTCACAGTCTCACTCTCCATGTGCATTTTGTGAGTCCTATCTTTTAATTACATAAAGTAGGGAAACCTTCACTGAAGCTTCAGGAGTCTGTATGACATGAGTCTATTACTCTAGAAGAATAAGGGTAGCAGAAATGGATCCCAAATGTGTGTCTTAATAAAAGGCAGAGTTGGGAATAATAAAATGGTTGCTAAAATAGCAATGAGTGCTTAAAATATAAGCCTGGATGTGAAAGCCTGGGAATTTAAGAAATTAAAACAATAATTCTGAAAGGATCAAAAAGGCAAATGTAACTAAAGGCATGTCTACACTAGGAAAATATTTAGAAAAAACTAAATTCTAAATAATAACTCTTGAATTAACTATTTCAGAATAAGCTTATTCCCAGAGGAAAGCAGGAGTAGAGATTTTGAAATAAGTAGCCCATTATTTCAAAATAATGGGCTTTGTAGTGTAGACACTCTGCTTATTATTTCAATATAAGGCGGGTTATTTCAAAATAACTCCCTAGTATAGACCAGGGCTCATTTATTTCATGTAGCCTCATATTTTAGTTACAGGCTAGCATTCACTACATCCTTTGTAATTCCATTTTCTAATTCTAAAATAAAAACCTAAAAGTTTATTCAGATAGGCTAAAGTAATTAGCATTTTCCTGAATGTAAGACTGATAAATATCAGTGTATAAAGGCAAATATTTAGTTTAAAGGCCTTGGCTAAAATCATCTTAAATTGAAACTCTTTAGAGTAATTTCAAGGTTGTATTTGTTTTTGAACACTTTTACTAAACTCTTTTTAAAAAGTGCATCAACAGAGTTTGTTTGGATTTCAGCATTTCCTCTTCACTATATGTGACTCAACATTGCAAAAGTATGATAGTTCAAGAGAAAAAGAAAGAGATGAGCAACTGTTTAGTTACAAAGGAACACACCAGTAATATTTTATCTCCAAATATCACTGTAGCATACTACTATCTGCATTCATATAGTAGTATCTTCTCCACATAATAAGTGCAAGAAAATGCCATTCGTGTAAATGTGTATATACCAGAGAGAGAATTGACTGTTTTAATTACTGTACACCTAAGCTGAAGCTGAAGGCATTTAAGCTTACCCTGTGCCTACAAAGAATTGAAAGTGCATTAGCACTGCATTGAAACTGCACTCTCTTTTATACCTTATTGCTTAATGAATACTTTTAGTGTTCCTTTATTTTGCACTTTCCAAACATAAATGTCAATTGGCACCTCTTACAAACTACACCCAGTATGCTTGTCAAATCTTTCTCAACCATGAATAGTATATAATTCACTATTATCTTGTTGACAAGGCTATGAGTCGTTTCACACATCATTGTTCATTAAAATAATATGTACCTGTGCTCCATTTTTGTCCCACTTCAAAGCTCAACTACTCACAAATTCATGGTCAATTAATTTTACTGGATGAAGAGCAGCTGGAAAACTATACAGGTTTCTCACCATTTAGTGTTTTGCCATTATGTGAAATTTAGCATCTAATAAATCAATTATGATACAATAAATTAGAAATACTTCTTTTTAATTTAGTAGGGAAAATATGTTATTATTACTTAAGCTCTAATGTGAAAAAATTCTCCAGAGACTATTAATTTCCTTCTGTGGGCTGAGAAATACTGTAGATATTCAAAATTCAGTTTTGAGCTACCGATAATGTACATATTTGCTTTTATTACAGAGTCAAATGCATTAGTGCTATATTCAAAAGATTCCTCTTACATAGATGGGTTTAGTTCCACTCATTTAACTCCAGAAAGTTAAACAAAAACAATGGTGCAAGAGTGATCAAAAGAATGTGAAAATATCTAGTCCCTTATCTTTGGGAAATATATCTATGCCATTTAAAATAAAAAGACACCCAGAATAAGTCTTAAACACAAGCCATCTTTATTCTTTTTTTCCTGTTAAATAGAAGGCTCCCTATAGAACACGTTTAATTTTGGTCAACAGGAGCCAGTGCAGCTAAGATGCATACAGCTCATATTTCAGCATCAGTATGCTTCAGGAATTTGGAACATGCACACTTATCACAGAATATTGTACACTTGGGGGACCTTTAACTTCCCAGACATTTGCAGGGTAACAAATACATATAAACATTGATCAGAAAAGAATGTCCTAAGTTGTATAGAGAACATCACGATCCAGAAAGTAGATAATTCATCTGAAAGAGGATGTGAACCAAATTAATCCTTGATGCAAATCCAGACATGAATGTATACAAGTGTAGTCCCCTTACTAAAGGTGCCTCTGCTTATTCTCTGGGAAGATTCTGTGTGCTGCAATCTAGCCTCAGAGACTACAATTCCCATGAGCCCTGGAGGAAACCAGGAAGGAAGTGACTCTTTGTTTGGGTTCTGGGTCTCTCCACCTGTATGGAGGGATGCTCAGCAGTCTGTGGACTCTTCCCTTTGTTTTTGGAAAAAAGGAGCCAGGCTACTGTGGAGGAGTTTGATCCAGTCCAGGAGCTGTTAGGTTGCTGCTACAGACTTGGGCCCCAACTTCTTCTGGAGACTGCCTAGCCTAGTATCCTAGATCAGCGTTTCCCAAACTATGGGCCGCGGCCCGGTACTGGGCCGCAGGAAAAAGATACCGGGCCTCAGCATGGTTGCTGGGGTGTTCCGGGCTCCTGGAGTGCCCATGTGGCACCGGGTCCACCTTGGCCTGCCTGGGCATAACCTGCAGCCCGATATTCCGGCTCCCAGCAGAGGCATAGCTAGGGGAGGTCGGGAGCGAGGCGGCGGGGGGGGGGAGGAGCAGGAGGAGGGGAGATCCAGCCACCAGAAGCAGCACTGGGGAATTGGGGCAGGCTTTGGAGATTTGGGGTGGGGGGCAGCCGGCGGAAGCAGAGCTGGCTGGGGGGGGCAGGGGGCTGGCTGGGAGATCGGGAGGAGGAGTAGGGGAGAAGTGGCTGCCGGAAGCAGGGCTTGCCTGGGGCATCGGAGATGACCGGGAGAGATTGGGGGGGCCGGCAGAAGCAGGGCTGCCAGGGGGCGCGAGGTCAGGGGTAGGGAGCTGGCCAGGGAAGATGTGGGGGCGGGGAGAGAAGTGGCAGCCGAAAGCAGGGCTGGACATGGGCAGCGGGGCTGGCCAAGGGAGATTGGGAGGAGAAGCGGGGGAGAACTGGGTGTCCGGGAGGGGGTTGGGGGAAGAGGGGCTGGCCAGAGGTGCAGCAGGGGGGGAGCAGGACTGACTCAGCCATATGTAGATCTCGGGGTGCTGCGCCCCTCCCCCCCCCGCAAAGCACGAGTGAGTCCGGCCTGGGGATTCTATTGTGCCCCCCCCTCCACACCCTCTCAAGTAGTTGCGAACTGGCTGGCTGGTAGACACACTCATGCAGCCTGAGCACATTTAGCAGCCAGGCAGTTCGAAACTACAAACTGATACATCTAGTAATAATAAAACGTACCTAATGAGAAAATACCAGACATGTTATGTCTGGTATTTTCTCAGTTTGTTTTTTATGTGTTTATATTTTTAGGCTGCAAAAAACAGTACTGAAAAAAAAGGGTTCCAACTAAAGTAAAAAGTTTGGGAAACCCTGGTCTAACCAGCTTTCTGTCTGTCTTACACTCCATTTATCCAATCCATATTCTTTAACTTGATGGCAAAAATATTGTGGTTGACCATATCAAAAGCTTTGCTAAAGCTGGCACTGGGGGCTTTGGGAGGACTGGAAACAGTTTATTTGAATATTCATCATTTGATTAATGAATATGTAAATATGCAAATGAATGTTACCAGTCCTCCAAAAGTTCGTGAATGGATTTACTGGTCCCCGCGTCAAAAAGTTTGGGAACCCCTGTCCTAGATGATTAATAGAATTGAAGTGTTGGGGCCTAGATTTAGGTTTCCCAAAGGTCTGTGCTGCCCATCATGCTCACAGTTAGAATGAGCAAAAGTTAGAAAGTTTATCCCAGAAATTTTTATTTGGAAATGGCAAGATGTTTTCCTGTGAGTCAGTTCCATATTAAATTGCATCTCCCTGTGGTGCAGTGGTTCCTCTTGGGAGCTGCAGTTCAGGTACTTGACGCCCAATGCCAACTCCTGCCACCCCATTCCTTCCCTCTTAGGCTACACCTAGACTACACGTTTCTTTTAGAAGAAGCTTTTCTGGAAGAGATCTTCCGGAAAAGCTTTTTTCAAAAGAGAGCGTCTAAACAGCAAAAGCGCTAAGAAAAGCGATCTGCTTTTTTGAAAGAGAGCATCCATATTGATTGGACACTATCTTGCATTTCAGCTGTGATTACTGTGGCCGGAGTGGCCACCAAGGCACCTGTGCTTTTTCCTGGAGGCCTCTTCTTTCGAAAAAACACTCTCTTCCGCGTCTACACATGCCTTTTTCCAAAAAAGCTTTTTCGGGAAAAGGCTTCTTCCTCGTAGAAAGAGGTTTTCCACTGTTGGAAGAACCCCTCTGTTCTTTCAACTTTCTGTCGAAAGAATACAATAGCAGTATAGACGTAAGTGTAGTTTTTCCTGGAGAAACAGCCATTTTTCCGGAAAAACTCTGCAGTGTAGACATACCCTTATGGGCCAAGATCTCTGGCCACACCATATCTCCCAAAATACTCACTGTGTCATAAAACTTCCATGAACCAGAAAAGAGATGGTTGCATTATGAGAGTTGTGGTCAGGCCAAGGACACAACCCATAAAAAAAGGCACTGTTAGGCACCCAAACTGTAGCTCCCAAGAGGCATAGCAGCACCATAAGGAGATACAACTGAATAATTAACTCCACACCAACCAGTGGGACCACAACACTTCCAGATATGAGACTGGGCTAATCGCTCATTTTGCCCTCCATCAGATGTATGGTTTGCACCCTTTCTATAGAGTTTGTTGTTGGATGCCTATCTTAGTGATGCTTAATTATTGAGCCAGGGCATACTTTTTTCAAAACAACACTTTAATAGTTGACATCATGTGGCAGCAGCCATTTAAAGTATTTATTCCTCATTTATTTGCAGGCTCTCATTAATGCTGGATTCAAGTGCAAATCCAAACAGATTGCAGTCCTTAGTTTGAAATTCAACATTTTTTTTATATGGAGAGTGTTCTTTATAGAAAGCCCTTTTCTGCCCTCCGGGAGAAGTCTCTAAATGTCCTTGGGAAAAAAAAGAATGAATAATGAAGACTCTTAACTTAAAAGGACAAGAAGAAAAATAATCTATTTAAAATTGTAATGATGATTGATGAATCATGACTAGACACGATAATCCTGGAATAGATATTTCCTAACCAAACCAAAACTTGATTGCAGACTGGAGATATATATAGATATAGATATAGATAAAGATATAGATATAAAATTAAAATGAATAGGATCAGTGGCATTATTTTATCTAAAACCAGGAGAGAAGCAGAGAAATTAAAGGACCCACCTGAACTAATTCAACCATTGCAGGTACAGTACCCTCATCAAACACCCTCCCTGGTAGCCTAGAACCCAGCAATGTCTTCCTCCTGCTGTCATTCCCCATCCCAAGAAACTGTTGTGTGCAGTGAAGCACCTAGAAGTCACAGTGTTATAGGGAGAGGTAATACCTCACAATCTGGGCATTAGGGCTCATCTAGACTATGCTAGAGTGTCAAAAGAGGAATTTGCATATCTTCTTCCGATCTCACTTTTGAAAGTGGAGCTTTCAAAAGTGAAAGTAGTTTGGACGCGGCTTTTTTCCTCATTTTTTGAGGAAGAGTGGCTTTTCGAAAAAGGAGGGGGTTCACTGAAAAAGCCACGACAAACTACTTTCACTTTTGAAAGCTCTGCTTTCTAAAGTGAAATCGGAAGAATATATGCAAATTCTGTGGGATTTGCATATCCTTTTTAGACACTCTAGAGTAATCTAGATGAGCCCTTAGTGTCTTTTAATGAATTTATCCAGAGGAGAATCCCATTGTTCGTGATGAGCAGGAAGGAGTATCTTAGCAAGTAATAATGTAGGACCTCGATAGTCCTGTCATAGGGCACAGATATCCATGGAGTCTGTTGTCTTCTCCTAGTCACTCTTGAGGTCAGCGCCCCCATCCACAGTTTGCATACCATTGCTCTATCTCTACCTTTGGACTTCATTTGCTCTTTCAGCTTAGTACCTGTAGCATTTACTTCATGATTCAAACCTCTGCCTAGCTCATTCAGCATCCCCCTTTGAGGGTATCCAAGTCCTTTCTCCCTAGCAGTCTTCTCTCTTACTGCCCTATGGTGAGTCTTCCACAGCAGCTCTTTGGGGAATCCAGGCCTGCCAGGTTCCAGTGCAGGTACCTGAGCTCAATCATTCTGGGCAGGAGCAGTCTGAGGTGGGCTGCGGCAGCTGGTGCCCCAGGCAGAATGCGCAATCAGCGCCCCTGCCTGCACGGCCGTCAATGGCGTGACGTCATCATTGGGCACCCTGGGCACCCCGTTGAAGGCGGCGCCCTAGGCAACGGCCGAGTCGGCCTATACTCATGGGCCGCCCCTGATTCTGGGCATTCCTTTCTTAACCTTATGACTCCTTCTGGACTGCTTCCAGATATGCCTGGTTCCCCTTCTCTCTCTGTGGGGATGTCTAGACAGCAAAGTTATTTCAGAATAATGGCTGTTATTCCAAAATAACTATGTATGTGTCGACACAGCAATTCCGTTATTATGAAATAATTTCAAAATAACAGACGGCTTATTCTGACTTCTGTAAACCTCATTCTACGAAGAATAATGCCTATTCCAAAATAGCTATTTTGAAATAAGGTGCATGTAGATGCTCCATTGATGAAATTTCAAAATAGCCCCTCACCAGGGATATTCTAAGTTATCCCTCCTGGGGCTCTAAATAGAGATAGCATGTCTACATTAGGGAAGCCTGCCTCAGACTAATTTTGAAGCTTCTTTGCAGCGTAGACATGCTATTTTGAAATAAGCTATTCAGAATAACTATTCCGGAATACCTTATTTCAAAATGACTGAGCGGTGTAGACGTAGCCTGGGTGTACCAGCTCCAAAGACCTCCTCCTCTTCCCAAGGAATGAGTGCTACCTCCTTTCCTGCAGTTTTCCTCAGCAGCTCCTCACAGTTGCCAGCTACCCGCTTTATACCAGGCACTGCTCATTCCAGCAACAGCTGAGCCAGCTCTCAGGGCATGTCTACACTACTGCAATATTTCACAATACTTCACATTATTTTGAAATAACAAAGTGAGCATCCACACAGCAAGCCCATTGTTTTGAAATTATTTTGAAATAACAGGCTTCTTATTTCGAAATAATAAACCATCATTTCAGAAGGAATAATGCTTATTTCAAAATTGCTATTTTGAAATATTCATAGACTGGATGCTCCAGTGCTGCTATTTTGAAATAGGTCCTCCCCAGGGCCATTGAAAGTAATTATTCCCCAGTGCTTCCTGGGGCTCCAAATTAAGGTACCATGTCCACATCAGGGGTGTGTCTAGACTACATGGCTCCATCGACGAAGCCATGTAGATGAGTGTACTCGACAAAGGGAAATGATTGCCGCTTCATTTACATCAAAATGGCCGCCACGCTGTGCTGATCAGCTGATTGCCTGGCACAGCGCGGTAGTCTAGATGGGGATCAGCCGACCCCAGAACCCTTTGTCATCAGCTCCTTTATGCCTCGTGAAATAAGGTACCATGTCCCATGTCAACGGAGCCATGTAGTCTAGACACACCCTAAGGGAGCCTGCTTCGGACTAATTTTGAGGCTTCTCTGTAGTGTGGATGTGCTATTTTGAAATGGTTATTTTGGGAGTTTTATTCCAAAACTAGCCAATAGCCCATCATAAGACGGGATTTTCGGGTCTCTCCTCCATGTCCGTCTCTCTCTCTCTCCTCCTCCTCCTGCCTTCCCCTCTCTCTCTCAGCTTTCGTCCACCTCCTGCCTCTCTCTCCATATCTCTCTTTCTCTTCTCCTCTCCCTCCTGCCTCTCACTCTCTCTTTCTCTTCTCCTCCCCCTCCTGCCTCTCATTCGGGGGACCATGGAGCCCAAATGGCCGTTTGGGCTCCGCGCTCCCCGTGAGGGAGCAAGCAGCGCAAGCGGCTGTTTGGGCTCTGTGCTCCCCATGTGGGAGCAAGCGGTGCAAGCAGCTGTTTGGGCACCGTGCTCCCCGTGCTGCATGGGGAGCATGGAGCCCAAACGGCCGCTTGCATCTCTTGCTCCCGCTTGGCGGCCTGGTGGCCCGGTTGAGCAGCGCAGAAGTCACCTGAGCACCACAGCAGGAGGCGAAAGGGGGCGAGGCGGTGACGTTCACAGCCAGGGGGCAGGGCCTGGAGCTGCTGTCATGCCGCACATCACTGCTCCGCCCCCCTTTGCCTCCCGCCATGGCACTCGGTTGACTTCTGTGCCGCTAAGCTGGGCAGCCGCTGGGGAGCAAGCAGCGGAAGCAGCCATTTGGGCTCCCCCGCGGCAGCCTGGCTGAGCGGCACAGAAGTTAGCCTAATGCCACGGTGGGAGGCGAAGGACATGACTGAGGCAACAGCGCCGCCCAGAGGCAACAGCCAGCATTTCAGCGTTACAGAGTTACAGACTTTGGGCTACTATATATTCCAAAATCACTTATTTTGAAATACCCTTGTAATATAGACATACCCTTAGTTCCACACTCTATGGTTCCTCCTCCAAGTGCAGCCTGTGGACTTAATTGCCTATCTTGCCATATCAAACCTCTTCCAATGCTGTATGGGCTTGACACCCTATCACAGGACCATCTCACTGCCAATGCCTCCTTCTCAGTCATGGAGTAGTTTGTCTATCATATAAATAACTTCCAGCTCAAATATAGTACTGAGTGTTCCTCACCTTCTACCTCTTGGCATAACATCACTTGGAGACCTACTTTTGAGGCATTTGTCTGCAGAATAAATGATTTTGAAACATTGGAGTAAAAGAGAACAGGCACCTGAAGTAACTGCTCCTTCAAAGTCAAGAAGGCTTTTTCACATACCTCCAGCCAGTTTACGTTCCCAGATCAGGTTTTTTTTAATCAGATCCATGTGGTGGAACTATTGAATTGAAGCCAGGCACCAAATGCATGTAATAGCTAGCCAGAATTATGAAATGCCACAAATGTCCATGGCCTGGGCAATCACTCAGCATCTGGACTTTATCCACCACTGGAATAAAGTCAGTCCCACTCAATGGCGTACCCAAGATATATTACTTCTCTGTGTCCCATGCAGCACTTTTCCAGGTTTCTGGCAAATATTACCATCTTGTGGACTTGAGTAACTGTGGTGATATGATGGAGATCGGCCCTGCAGCTGCTACTACAGATAAACATCATTAATATAGGTGGCTGTGTACTGTTCACGGGGTGGTCGCACCTTGTTGATTAGTTGCTTAAAGGCTATATTAACTCCCTGTAGGCCAAAAAGAAGCATCACAAGCTGATAGAGGCCAGAGGGCATTAGGAGGGTCCTCTTCTCTTAGAACATACCTTCAGGGGTATTTTCCAGTTACCTTTTGTTAAGTCCAGCATGGAGATATACTCAGCACCCACCAATCTTACTTATATTTGTCCACTCAGGGCATTGGGTAGACATGAAAGCATAATATCACACTGACCTTTCTAAAGTCTATACAGAACCAAGTTGAGATATCAGATTTTGTATCTAGTACAATAAGACTCATCCACTCACTTTGCGACTTCTTTATGAACCCTAGGGTCAGCATAGCTTGGAGTTCCTCACAGACCATTGTCCGCATTGTCTTTTGGACATGGTGAAAATTCTCACATAACTTCTGTCCAGGGTTGCTGCAATTTGATGATGGGTTAGGTACATCCTCCCCAGGAGTGCTATGTCAGTTGCAGTAGTCGGGGTTATTGTGCAAGGCTCAGCTTTGATCCCATTGGCATGGGTATTAATTCTGGCAATGGTACAGATTGAGAGCCCAGCATTGGTTCTTGCGGGGCAAGAGGCTGCCAGGCCTCCCTGAATCTTAAATTCAGGAGATTGACAAGGTAAATCTGTATTTCCTTCCATCTTATGGGTTGACAGATCACATAACTGATCAAACTTATCTTCCTCACCTCTTTAAATAGTCCTTGTCACCAAGCCAGTACTTCAGACTTGGAGAGCAGAAGTACCAACAACTCCTCATCTCCCGGCTCAAGAGTTCAGGACCAGGCCCCCTGGTTGTAGGCACATTCCTATTTTTACTGAAATTTCAATGGATTTTCAACGCTAGGCTCCTAGCATTTTCAGCTTCTCATATAATGGAGTACATGGAGTACATATGGCATTGAATCCACTACTCAGGATTCCTGTTCTTCTCCTTTCTGAAGGAGATCCAAAATTCCCACTAAACTGTCTCCTATATAGAAGCTTCAAAGGGCAAGAATCCAGTGGAGGCTTAGGGTACATCCTATATGGCAAACAGTAACAATGGTAATAGATGATCCCAGTACCAGAGAGTTAAACTTTATCAATACTTAGGGTCCCATTTGAATCTCTCCACCAGGCCATTTGTTGGTATATTGTAGACAGAGGTCTTGAGGGTCTTAATCCTTAGAAATTTCCACAGCTCCCACATCAGTTTAGATGAGAGGTTGGATCCCCACTCCACCAAGATTTTTTTTGGTATTCTGACCCTCACAAAGATTAGGATGAGCCTATTCACTATGATAGTGTGTAATGGTACCAATATGTGACCAAGAGCATTCTTCTCATGGAGACACACTAGATCCATCACTATTTGTCCCACTTCTGGTAACAGAATTGGTGGGCTTCTGCCATCTTTGTGGATCCTGCTAGCTGGCACTCAGTGCATGAGGCACAAAAGTGTAGATCTCTTTCTCCATCCCTGGCCAGAAAAACTGGAGGGCCACTCTCTCCAACATCTTTTCCATCTGCAAGTGCCTTGTAATAAGTGGGTGAATCTGAGAAGCCTCCAATGGAACTTTTTGGGCACCAGTAGCAGTTACCATAGCTCTCTGGGTCTCTTGTCACCAGTAGAATCACTCATTCTGGAGTTTGATTTGGGGTCACTGCTCCAACTGTTGGACTTTGACTCCTCCATATCTGAAATCCTCTCTCATCAAGCTCTGTAGGATCTTCATGTCTCAGTTTCATCCCACTGCTGTTGGCCTCTGCAGTTGGAAGGCAGCGCAGCAAAGGACCTTCTCCTAGCCACATGGGGTGTCAGCAACTTCTCGGCAAGAACCTGCAACTATAACTGCTTTCCTGCTCTGTCCACCCTGATTGGACTGAGTTGCTCCCTTTAGAGGTCAGCCTCCAATGTAAGCATGCCCAACAGGGATAGTTGGGAGCGGCTGCTCCTTAACATTTACCTCACCAGCGTACACCCCTTTAGAAGGGCACAAAGTTTATACAAGTAAAACAGTACAGTCATTAATCTTATTGCCCAGAAATATCTTTCTAAATATGTCCTGGTCTTATACAGTCCAGAGCATTTTTTTCTCCAGGCTCACCTGTCTCTATGCATTGCCAAACAGATGGCATGTTCTACAAGCAAATATTTCTGTGGCTGAGAGCATATAGAAAGGCAAATTCTGGATAAAAAATATGGAAATCATTTATTTGTATAATACTGTCCTTATGCATAGCACTTCAAAGAAAGCAAAGAAATAAAGTTTTAGCTTAGCTTTCACCTACAGAACCCAGAAACAGAAGATATGCAACAGATAGTAGTTTTTTCTAAGTGGAGTTTAGCTTGGGAATTCTTTAAGCCACCTGAGGTAACGGTATAATGGGAAAAAGACTTGAAGTTCCATTGGGGAGGGAGGGGAGATATCTCAAACATTTCAAAGTAATTCCTCAGGGTAGGTATTTGCATCCCTATCATTTCCCCCAGCCACTGCATATATTGAGCTTTTACAAATGTTTTGGTTACCGAGACCAACAAGAGAAGTCAGGGCTTATCCTCATGCACATGTGCTTGTATATCACCTAACCTTTTGAGGCCACAAATCTTAGCTGGTGCCTCTGGAAATTGAAGATAATAAATTAATAAATAAATAGACACACAAATCAAATTTTTAAAATGAAACATACAGGCCTTGTTTCACACTAGCTGGCATAGTGCAAGCTATACTTGTTTGTGCCAGTGGGGACTTCTTCTGCCTACAGAGAATACACTGCAGGCTGATTCTGGGAAGCATTTGAGCTGCCACATTCCCCCATAGATTCAACTATTAAAAAGACAGCTTTAAATGGTGTTCAGGACTCCACAGGATATGTATTTGTAGGTATCTTGAATATACACACCTCTCCCCCAGCAAGCACTGTTCTCTTTTAGGACTGCCATGGCCTCGCACAGAGTCTTCATAAGAGGGTTAGAGTTGCAGGTATTATATTGCACTCCCAGCATTTTGTCTCTTTCCCATTTAGACAAAGCTCCGTACCCCCACAACATCTCTTATACCTCGCCATTAGCATGTCCTGCAAAATCTCCTTTGTCTGTACCTTTGTGAGTGGGGGTGTTCTGTGGGTCTCTCCTTTCTCCTACCCCCTGCTGGGGGATTCCTTAGGCCGGTTTGAAGAAAGGAGACTCCCAACACAGTTGTAGCATTCCCTGAGGGCTCCTGTGTTGGGTGAGTAGCTGGGAATCAGGAGAAATGGCAACTGGAGCAGACATAAGTGACAGGCTCCATCCAGGGAAGTGCTGAGCATCTGCACCTAGGCAAGGAGTGCAGGTAAAATCCTAGCTCTAATAAATTCAATGGCAAAATTGTCTTCCTTTTGGCAACTATTTCACTCTACTTTTACAAGTAGCCAGGGCTTCCAGTAATTTCTTATGATGCTCATATAGTTGGTACTCAGCGGTATACACCCACATCTCCAGTGACCATCCCAGGGTGTAACCTTAGCTTTAGTATTTCCTGGAATCTGAGCATCTAACTATGTAACTTAATGTTTACATCATGTTATTTTGTGCCTGGGATATTAGGAACATTTCACTAAGCTTATGGAGAATTATTAATAGCATTTTATAAATGAGAGATCCCAAGGCTCCAAATATTTAAATCTTGTGGATGTCTTGAAAAAAAACAGAGGTGCTGTGTCCTGTGATGATATTATCCTTAACAATATTAGGTTCCACTTCTGCAAACACTTATGCAGGTTCTTAATTTGAAGAATGTCAGTAACCTCCACTGAACTGCCAGGCATAAGTGTTTACAGGAGTGAGGCCAGAGGCCCTGAGCCAAAGCCCTTTCAAGTCAATGAAGAGGCCTCCAATAGCTTCATTGGCCTTTGAATAAAATCCTTAATGATCATTTAGCTGTTAGTCCTTTATTGTACAGTGTAATCTTTGTTCTCTCAACTTTTTAATTTGTATCTATGGTTATCCATGGCAGATCTGATTCACAAGGAAACTTAGGAGTGGTGACAATGCCTAATCTTTGGGAGCCTAAAAAATCATTGAGATTCATGAAGTGTGAGTACCAGTGCCCAGGCTCTCTGTATTATTGGTTGGCAGAGATGCTTGCCAACCTACCTAAGCTTGCCAAGGACAGAGGTGAATCATAAGACTCTCATTCACGTCTCAGAAAGTAGGCACCCCCGGCCAAACTGGAGGAAGAATCTTTGGAATTCTCAATTGCAAATGCTCTCTTAGGCACCTGCTTGACTTTTTTAGGAAGCCAGAGGAGAGAGCAGGACCTCCCCCCATAATTTTTAGCCCCAAAGTTAGGTTAGTCACCTGTGGGACACACAGTTCAAGTCTCTCCTCCACTTGGGGGACAGAAAGTATTTGAAGAGATATCTGCCATCTCTCACGTGAGTTACTGGACTATGAAATAGTCTCATGTTGTGTTCTCTCAATCTCCTCTGTTGAAGCTGCCACTAAATAAGTTTACAAAGTAATTGGAGGAGGGGGACCAAATCCTTAGTCTTCCATCTTGGATGTGAGTGCTGTAACCACCAGGCTACAAAGTCATTCTCATGCTTTCTCTCTTTCCTGCTCTTTCACTCCTGTGGTCCCCAATGACTTTTTCACTATTTAGTCACAGTGAAACAGCTTCAGCAGGGTAGTCTGAGGGATCCCCACATCAGAATATAGGGACCTGATCTTATAGATGAGTTCTAAGAACATGTAGCAGATTAGGTCCACCAGAGATGAGTGAAACAGAGAAATGCCTTTCTTTCTTAGGGCTTAAGCATCTGGGTGCCTGATGTGGGATTGCAGTGCACAAGTGGAAGCATAGGCACGGAGAGAATTTTTATGGCACAAAATTTGGCACGGAATGAGATCAGGCTCCTAGTGTGTGTTTGTGAATCCCAGCAGAGCCTGATTCTGGGATTTGGGCACTTAAAGGGCATCTGGGTGCCTAATTCCTTTTGTGAATCTATCTCAGCATGAATTTATTTAAGTAATGTACAATTGCTTTTTTCTGCTGTTTGCTTGAATATATTACCGTTTTCCATATTGTTTTTATTTTTACATAAATAAACCTTAATTTTGTGTAGTCACGAACTAGTTACCCTGTAAATTTAGGTTTTGTTTTTTACTAACAGGATCAATTTTACATAAAAGTAAAATGTTTTAAAAATATATTAAGCAATAACAATGCTACTACATTTATATTGCAGTAGATCACCATAACCAGATTGGTCCCACCGTGCTAATTGCTATGCAAACACACAATGAATCAAAGTCTCTGTCCTAAAGAGCTTACCAGCTAAAGCAACCTTCAAATAATTTTCTAATTTAAAAAAATGCAAGCACTGAATCATTATAGTTCTTTCATGAAACTCTAATTAACAACGTTCTGACTTGAGAACAACATTTTTGCCAAAACTTTTCAGTCCTATTCTGACTCAGACCCTTGTCATTCAAATATTTATTCAGAAGAGCTGGTAAACATAAACTCAAGCACAACCTGAACATAACAGTAATAACAACAATAAACGCTGAGGTTACCAAATTCAACAGCCAAAGAAAAACAGATAAGTTGTCATGTCCAAATCTTAACTTGACAAAAATGTATATTTCAAAGACTGTTTCCCTCCCTTCTTTCCCCACATTGAAAGTCTTTAAAAATATGCTGACTGCCAGGAGTGCATCTGTATTGCCTGAATGCTGTTCTAAGGGTTTTTACAGCATCATTAACATGCTTTTAAAGGATAATGTCTGGGGTAATGACTCAGTTTTCTGAGTGCTTCTTTAGTACCTTCTCATGTGCATAGACAACATTTTGGAATACATGGTGAACAAAAAATGTTTGTATGTGTGATACAGCAGCTGAATTTTCTTCCCCTTGGGAATTGCACACTGCTTAGATAAAGGAAAAGAGTCTAGTGGATGAGAGCACCACACAAAGGAAAAGATCATCAAACAGCTACAACTCGCTGTGGATCAGCGAGAAGGAAATAGTTCCACAAATGTAATAGATACATTATAAATGATTGACCCCCTCAGTGCCCAATGACTTTATAGGTGCTTTAACGGAAAAATAACTGATCTAAAACATACAGACCTATGAAGGGATGCAGAGACTGAGCCTGCATATGAATAGGCAGGTATCGTACTGCTGGCTATTATCACCCACTGCACAGAGAGAAGAGGTATGAAGCAGGCCTGGAAACTGATGGCACATTCAAGTAAAGAGAAGAAAGTCTCTGGATATGTCTAGATTGCATCCCTCTGTCAGCAGAGGGATGCAGATTAGGCAGGTCGACATTGCAAATGAGGCAGGGATTAAATATCCTGTGCCTAATTTGCATAAAATGGCCACCGCGTTTTGCTGACTCAGCACTTTGTTGGCAAAAAGCAGCAGTCTAGAGGGGGATCTGTCGAGAAAGAAAGCCTTTTTCAACAGATCCTGTAAACCTCCTTGCAGGAGGCATAAGGGATCTGTCGAAAAAGGCTTTCTTTCTCGACAGATCCCCCTCTAGACTGCCGCTTTTTGCCGACAAAGTGCTGAATCTGCAAAACGCAGCAGCAATGTCAACCTTTCTAATCTGCATCCCTCTGCCGACAGAGGGATGCAGTCTAGACATACCCTCAGTAATACATGCTCTTTGATGAATATTGACAAAGTGTATTATTATTCTTTGTCTCTCATGCACACGCATGCGTAATATATCAATTTCGTTTTCTATGCCAACTAATTAGTTTGTATTGATTCATGCAGTCATTTTTCCTAAACTCAGTGTAAATTCTACAGTAAAGTGGAATATTAAAAGATATAACTTTAACACAGAAGTATTATTTATTAGCAATATACACTAACAATTAATAAATTATACCAGTGCTATGATTAAAAGCTACAGAAGTGAAAAAAGTTCTCTACTCTCTCTGTTGGTGAAAAGGGAAGAATGTTGGTATGGAGATCTTCATTTCCATAGCCCAACTATGAAAAATTCCACTAGTGAAACTTCTTTAATACCTCCCCATATCTACCCATGAAATTGAATTTTGAGGAATAAAAGTCTCTCAAGGATGTTCAAAGGTGGAGAATAACATTTACCTTGTGGCAAATAACTTATTTCCAAGCACCCCAGGTTCTGCTCAAGGCTCCCCTCCCATGGGAATTTTGCTGTAAAATATGGCACAGACTGAAGACTTTGTTGCAAGAGATAGGACAGAGGACAGAAGCAGAACTGTTGAATGGGTTCTGCTGAGATCTCATGTACAAAGCACATTAATAGAATTAGTAAAACAAAAGGAAAAAAATATGTAGCACTTTAAGACTAACAAGATAGTTTATTAGGTGATGAGCTTTCGTGGGACAGACCCATTTCTTCAGATCATATTCTGAAAGTGAATTGGCATGAGCATGACCATATATAACAAAGGAATACAATGAAGAAAATAAACAGATTATAAACTAACAAATCAACTACCAGAACAGAAGGTGGGGGGGAGGAGCAAGGAAGAGACAAGGAAGGAGAAAATAGCTTATTGTAAGTCAATAAGTGGCTAATCTGGAGTTACTATGAATATGAAAAGGTGGGAAGGCTGTCTTTGTAATGTGTAAGGTAATTAGCATCTTTATTAAGGCCCATTAGCAACCTGTCGAATTTAAGCATAAATACAAGTTCTGAAGTCTCCCTCTGGCATCTGGTGTTAAAGTCTCTTTGAAGTAAAATGCATGTTTTCAGGTCTTTAAGGGAATGGCCAGTTAGATTAAAATGTCGACTAACAGATTTTTCTGTGCGGAGATGTCTGATGTCTGATTTGTGGGCATTAATTCTTCGGAGAAGTGACTGAGACAGCCTCCCCACCTTTTGATATTCGTAGTAACTCCAGATTAGCCATTTATTGATTTACAATAAGCTATTTCCTCCTTCCTTGTCTCTTCCTTGCTCCTCTCCCCCACCTTCTGTTCTGGTAGCTGATTTGTTATTTATAATCTGTTTACTTTCTTCATTGTATTCCTTTGTTATATATGGTCATGCCAATTCACTTTCAGAATATGATCTGAAGAAGTTGGTCTGCCCCACGAAAGCTCATCACCTAATAAACTATCTTGTTAGTCTTTAAAGTGCTACATATTTTTTTCCTTTTGTTTTACCAAGATCAGACTAACACAGCTACCTCTCTATTACTTTTCATTTATAGAATTGAGTCACTAAAGTGGGCTAGCTAGGTGGTGGCAGCTTTAGGAAATTAGCAAGTTACTGCCCCAGGGATTGGAGACAAACCTGTAAAGATACATTGGATTATTGCTGATCTAAATTGTGAATGGGGTTTGGTAGATGGATGAAGTGGTGGAGTTATAGGACTGTTATCTATGGGATATTCTTAGCGGTGGATGTGAAGGTGTTACACACATGACTATCAGAGATACTGAAAGGGGGTCTACTGTTTGCAAATACAGCCTGTTGCTGTGGTTCCCCAAGTTTATGACTCTGTTTTCCTTCCTCTAATAAAATTTTCTCTGTTTGTACACAGTCTCGGAATGCTTGTGAATGGGGAAGTTCTGCCCAGTAAGAGTATCCAAGTGACTGTGTTTAGTTTTTCTGAGGTTTCTAGGTGAGCGGTCTCAGGCAATTTAGTGTTTTGACAAAAAATACCATAGAGACTTTGTTGCCATTCACCATCTTGTAAAAGGTTGCAATTAATCCATAAAATTAACAATAATAATTAATAATAATAACACAGACCATAACATTTGATCCCAGAGTTCCTGCATCAAGACCGTGACTTCTGGATGAGCTGGTGTATGCGTTTGAGAAATACATTCATTCTGTTTTAAGGACTTCGGGTGACAGAGAATCCACCATAACCCTAGACAAACTGGTCCAATATTTATTACTTTCACTTTTAAAAATAAATGCTTTATTTCTTCCATGAATTTTTCTAGGCTCATCTTCCATCTCTGGGCCCTGGTATGGGCTTTGCAAGTTAGATTAAAGTGCTCTGCATTATCAGAATTCTTTTCTCCATCTACTTACTGACCATAAACATGTCATCTATGAACCCTTTGGATAAAGAAAATCAACTGAAGTTCTTTAATTTATAAAACAAATATTGCAAATACATTGTATTTGTTGTACATAGTACACTCCATGTGAAAATCAGACATTACTTTACAATTAGTCACAGTATCTCCTGGAGTTCTACTGCCTGCAAGAGCCTTTGTAGTCAAACCAATTACAACATGAGATCTCATCTGATCTCCAGATGCACCTGATGATGATCTACGCACAGCGCTATGATGATCCAAAAGCTTCAAAAATTCAAAGCAATACAACACTAAATCATCTTATAGTTATTTGACTAAACTTTTTGTATTCTCTGAATAGTAGATTGTACTTCTTAGGTGTGCCCTATCTTGTTCCTGACAGTATTGATCCTGATGCTTTGTGACAGTCTCTTAAAGAATAGTCTTTTCTTGTTCTGTATTTCCTGTGAGTGTAATTCAGCTTGTACACTGAAGTGCAAAGTCACAGTATTATGGAGTGTTAAATGATGAATGAATTGAGACTGAGAGGTTCATGGTAATCTTAATGCAAGCAATAGTTTGCTTTTTGTGTACTCATCATAATTAACCTGACAATGTAATGGATGCTCTGTTAGCCATAACATTTCTGAGAAACAAACAGGATTTGTCATGTATATAACTGGTGAAATCCCTCAAAAAACATATAGTCTCAGAGATCTGTAAGTAAAGAGGTGAAAGGAGCACTGAACCACACGGGTAAGATGAAGATGGTGCTATATTCATGGGTTCCCAAACTGGGGAGTGTGCCCCCCTGGGGGGGGGCATAAAGAAATTCCAGGGGGGGCAAGGTGACCCAGCCCTCCCATCGAGTTTTGCTGCCCCAGTCAGTTCCATTTTTTTTCTCAACGGCTGCGTCTAGACTGGCATGATTTTCCGCAAATACTTTTAACGGAAAAGTTTTCTGTTAAAAGCATTTGCGGAAAAGAGCGTCTAGATTGGCACAGATGCTTTTCTGCAAAAGCACTTTTTGCGAAAAAGCATCCCTGGCCAATCTAGACGCGCTTTTGCGCAAGAAAGCCCCGATCGCCATTTTAGCCATCGGGGCTTTTTTGAGCAAAACAATACCATGTTGTCTACACTGGCCCTCTTGCGCAAAAGCATTTGCACAAGAGGGCTTTTGCCCAAACGGGAGCAGCATAGTATTTCCGCAAGAACACTGACGATCATACATGAGAGCGTCAGTGTTCTTGCGGAAATTCAAGTGGCCAGTGTAGACAGCTGGCAAGTTTTTCCGGAAAAGCGGCTGATTTTCCGTAAAAACTGGCCAGTCTAGACACAGCCAACAAGTTTTGCTGCTATTATTTGGGGGGGGAGGGGCATGAGGGTTTCTCAAAAATCAGAAAGGGGGCATGATGCCGAAAAGTTTGGGAACCACTGGGTTAGATTCATATACTGAAAAGATCCAGAGAACCTCAGAGCAAGAAACAGGTAAGAGCCAATCATCAAAATCTAGGTTCTGAAAGATAATGGTCTTTTAATAAAGATCAGTGCAGACAGAGAACATGCCCATATTGTCAAAATCTGAAAGATACTGCCAATCACATGTGCTGAGTGCATGAAATGAGTTTATATTTCAGCTTAAGATAGAAAATAAAACTCTCTGTTTAATTAGAAAAAAACATGTCATTGCTTTTCAGGCAGTTTCCCTTATGTATCCAGAATCATTTCTAAATTGAAAACTCTTCCATTTTCTTATCCCTAGTTAGTGTTTTGGGGGTTGGGAAAGTGACATTTATTAATTATTATTTTATTTTGTGACAAAGAAGAGTCTAATGTTTAATCCCTATCATTGCAAGCAGCTAGCAGGTCTGTGCTGGACTCCACTGGGAAGCTTTGTCACTTGGGACTGCTTTCATGAATCATTCATTTTGCTAGGTCTATTAATTTCATTACAACAGCCACACATCCCAGGGGACTGAGGCTCAATCCTCCTTCTGTCTCCTTGCATCACACGCACATCTAAAGAAGCTGAAAATGGCCCTTCTCTTTATCACATACTGGCACATTTCAGAAAAGCAGATTAGTTATACATGAAGATTAAAAATGCATTTATTTATCACACAGAGGGATAAAAAGATTAATACTGCTGCAAATAAACAAAACAAAAAACAGTTTACCAAGGAGGCAACCAATCTGTAGTTGTGAAACCACAACTGACTCTTGAGTTATGCAACACAGTTATTTACTACTACTCCATCGGAAGGCATTTTAAGATGAAAAATATGATAAAATACCAGCAAAAAGAGCTATGAAAGGGTTCGTCTACACTGTGGGTTAAAGTCAAGTTAAGATATGCAACTTCAGCCATGTCAATTGTGTAGCTGAAGTCGAAGTACCTTAGCTCAGCTTTTGGCACTGTCTACACAGCAGGAAGTCGAAGGAAGTATACTCTTCCTTTGATTTCCCTTACTCCTTGTGAAATGAGATTTACAGAAGTTGGAGTAAGAAACCCGTTATTTTGAAATAACGGGCTTGTGTGTAGACGTGCACTCTGTTATTTTGAAATAACATGAATTATTTCAAAATAAGCATGGAGCCCAAGGAGCTGTTATCCCTATCAGTAGCAATCGCATTTATATTGCTTTTATATTTTAAGACTACAGTTCATTAAACAAAAATCTATGCACATATCTTTCATGTGTGTATCTTCAAGAATATATAATGATACTACAGTTGCATCTGCAATGTGCTAGCCACCACACACACATATAACAAGACATTATTCCTGTCTCAAAGGTCTTGCAGTCTAAAAGCCAGTCTAATGATATCTTTACTCATGTTGAAAAGTAGCTACTCATATGAGCAGACTCATTATCAATAATTGCTTATTCAAGTAAGGGAGTAGTGGAATGTCTTGCAATGTGGCACAAGAAAACAAGCTATAGTTGAAGGGTGGAGGAGATGAATCAGTGATGAAATTGATGTTTTCATTTTCAAAAAATAAGTATTAACTATTTCTGAATTGCCCTTCCATTGAGACATTATTAGTTGGAAAATACATTGAGGATTGGAGTGCAGAAGTAATTTTTCAGGAGATAGTAATGACCTTGTGGACCAGCTCAGAGAGGATGTTCTTTGCACAAAAGATGGTTGTGGGAGATGTGGATAAATCTGGGTACAGGCTGTCATGCTTGGTGGATTAAACATGGAATCAAGGCTGCCTTTGTTGGCGGAGCAGGGGATTGCACATTAAGAGATAAATAAATGAACAGGAAGAGTTGTGAGATTAGTGCACTAGATGGACATGTAGTGAAGATTGAATATTTTATCCACAGAATGAATCTGGAACTTCTGCACTGCTCATGAGTGGCAGCACCAAGAGTATATTACATTGATAATCCTAATGAGTGTCAATAAAGCCACACCCCCTTAGTAAGATGAGCTCAAGTTATACAAAATTCAGTTGCAGAAAGAAAGTCAATAATTTGACTAATAAAATTAATAAAATTACTTTAAATATGTATTGCATGCTTTAAATGGTCATTATGTTAAAATATAATAACTTGAGACCTTCTAGGGTTAAAAATAGGGATCCTTCTGGAATGCTGGGAATCACCCCATCCCTCTGACATATATAGAAACATGCTATGTGCAAACCTCTACATATTAACATCATATAATTCACTGATTGAACAAGACTAATTTCTATGTGCTTATTTGACTAAACCCTTTACGTTTTCCACATTCTTTAAGTAAGGTCTGCTAAGCATTGAAATATCCATATTTGAATCATGACTTCTGTATTAGAGGTCACAAAACCAATTCTGGTTAAAAAAATTGGTAACGGAAAAACCATAAGGAAAAAAATATTAATTTCCTCCATAAGGTGACTTGCAATTTAGAAGAACAAAAGCCATTTGGTTCTATTAATTATTTTTATTAGGTCCACCACTGATAGAAACTTTTCTTTATTCACTTTTTCTACACCAGTTATGATTTTATAGATCCCTACCATATCCCCTTTTAGTCTCCTATTTTCTAAGCTGAAAAGTCAAAGTCTTTTTAATCTCTCTTCATATGGGACCCATTGCAAACCCCTAATCTTTTTGTGGCCCTTCTCTGAATCTTTTTCAATGCCAATATATCTTTTTTTTTGAGATGAGGCGACCACATCTGTACACAGTATTCAAGATGTGTGAGTACCATGGTTTTATATAGATGCAATAATACAGTCTCTGTGTTATTCTCTATCCCTTTTTTAATGATTCCTAACATTCTGCTTGCTTTTTTGACTGCCGCTGCACACTGAATGGATGTTTTCAGAGAACTATCCACAGTGATGCCAAGATCTCTCTCTTGAGTAGTTGTAGCTAAATTAGACCCTCACATTTTGTATGTGTAGATGGGAATATTTTTTCCCAATGTACATTACTTTACATTTATCAACATTAAATTTCATTTGCCATTTTGTTGCCCAATCACTTAATTTGGTGAGATCTTTTTGAATCTCTTCATAGTCTGCTTTAGTCTTAACTATCTTGAGCAGTTTAGTATTGTCTGCAAATTTGGCCACCTCACTATTTACCTCTTTCTCCAGATCATTTATAAATAGGTTGTGGATTGGTCCCAGGACAGACCCTTGGGGTTCTCCACTAGTTACCTCTATCCATTCTGAAAACTCACCATTTATTCCTACCCTTTGTTTCCTGTTTGTTTTAACCAGTTATCAATCCATGAAAGGACCTTCCCTCTTACCCCATGACAACTTACTTTACTTAAGAGCCTTTGATCAGGGACCTTGTCAAAGTCTTTCTGGAAATCTAAGTATACTATATCCATTGGATCCCCCTTGTTCACATGTTGGTTGACCCCCTCAAAAAACTCTAGTAGATTAGTAAGGCATAATTTCCCTTTACAGAAATCATGTTGATTTTCCCCCAACAGATTATGTTCATCTATGTGTCTGACAATTTTATTCTTTACTATAGTTTCAACTAATTTGCCCGATATTGACATTAGCCTTACTGGTCTGCAATTACCAGGATTACCTCTACAGCCCTTTTTAAATATTGATGTCATGTTAGTTATCATTCAGTCATTAGGTACAGAAGCTGATTTAAAGGCTAGGTTACAAACCACAGTTAACAGTTTCGCAATTTCACATTTGAGTTATTTCAGAACTCTTCCATGAATGACATCTCGTCCCAGTGACTTGTAACTTTTAAGTTTTATCAATTTATTCCAAAACCTTCTCTACTGACAACTCAATCTGGGACAATTCCTCAGATTTGTCATCTAAAAAAATGGCTCAGGTTTGGGAATCTCCTAACATCCTCAGCAGTGAAGACCAAAACAAAGAAAGCGTTTAGTTTCTCCATAATGACTTTATCATCTTTGAGTGCTCCTTTAGCATCTTGGTCATCCATGGGCTGCACTGGTTGTTTAGCCGGCTTCCTGCTTCTAATGTACTTAAAAATATTTTGCTATTGCCTTTTGAGGTTTTGTCTAGCTGTTCTTCAAACTCCGTTTTGGCTTTTCTAACATTTTTACACTTAATTTGACAGATTTTATGCTCCTTTCTATTTTCCTCAATGGGATTTGATTTCCACTTTTTAAAAGATGTCTTTTTATTTCTCACTGCTTCTTTTACTTGGTTGTTAAACCATGATGGCATTTTTTTTTTTTGTTCTCTGACTGTGTTTTTTAAATTGGGATATACATTTAAGTTGGGCCTCTATTATGGTGTCTTTGAAAAGTTTCCATGAAGCTTGAAGGGATTTTACTTTTGTCACTGTGCCTTTTAATTTCTGTTGAACTCACCTTATTTTTGTGTAGTTTCCCTTTCCGAAATTAAATGCCACAATGTTGCGCTGCTGAGGTGTTTTTTTCCCACCGCAGGGATGTTACATTTTATTACATTATGGCAGCTATTTCCAAGTGGTCCAGTTATATTTAGCTCTTAGACCACATTGTGCACTCCACTTAAAACTAAATCAAGAATTGCCCCTCCCCTTGTGGGTTCAAGAACCTATGACCTATGAGGGAAGACTGAAAGAATTGGGTTTGTTTAGTTTAGAAAACAGAAAACAGAAGGGACATGATAGCAGTTTTCAAGTTTCTAAAAGAGTGTTAAAAGGAAGAGGGAGAAAAATTGTTCTCCTTGGTCTCTGATGGTAGGACAAGAAGCAATAGGCTTAAACTGCAGCAAGGGAGGTTTAGGTGGGACATTAGGGAAATGGTTAAATACTGGAATAAATTGCCTAGGGAGGTTGGAAAATCTCCATCACTGAAGATATTTAAAATCAGGTTGGATAAACTGCTACTAGGGATGATCTAGATGGTGGTTGTTTCCTGCGTGAGGGCAGGAATTAGACTTGATGACCTCTCAATGTCCCTTCCAATCTAGTGTTCTATGATGCCCATCAACACCTAGACTGAGCTTGTGCCAGCTGGACATCTGACTGCATTGAGGGTAATGGTTATCAGATAATTGGCATTGAAACCTTAGCATTTCACAGCCCTATGTGACTTAAATAAACCATAAAGAAAAGCGGTACTTTCTACCTAAAGTAATGAACTAGGGGAAAAGGCAAACTGAGTTACAAGTGACTTATGCTGTGTCATACTACCAGAAGCAAAAAAGAGCTCAAATTAATTTTTTTTTAAATGTTGAGAACTTGAGAGCAAAAGCAACTTTCTGTGCTCTAGTTCTATAGTTAAGGCAACAGAATACATTTTCTCTTTTATACATTTCTGTTATATTGTCTTTGACAAGTTATGACAGAAAAAGGTACTGATGTCTCTTCATTATCAGATTTGCAGCATAGTGAAAACTCAAAACTGTGACAACAGCTGGCATTTCTTTAAAAATGTGTTAATTCTTAATGCTGTCCTTTATGCATTAATATATTTAATTTAGGAAGTTCCCAATAGGAAATGCCTGGAATTGGACAATCAGGAAGAAAGAGATGGCTTAAGATGGCACTCAACAACTTCCACTTGAGGATTAATGCCAGGACTACTAGTTCTGACAACTCAAGAGAGAAGAGGAAGGAAGATGCGGTGGTTAAGGTACTTTCCTTGGATTTAAGAGATCAGTTTTATGTTCTGCCACACAGACTTCTTTTGTGACTTTGGATAACTCAGTTAATTTCTCTTTCACTCAATTTCTCATCCATAAAATGGAGATAATGGTGTTTTATGATTAAATACATTAAAGATTGTGAAGTGTTCAAATACTATGCTAATGGGAGCCATACTTCAGGTAGATACTGGGGAATATAAAAGGTTAACCCGTTAACCTGTAGGGGCTGGAGAAATATCCTCCATACCCTAGACAGGAGTCTGCTTCAGTTCTGCCAGGGCCATGAGAGGCAGACATAAGAAACACTGCTGGGGGGGGGGGCTTGAAAAAGCTAAGCCTGTCTGAGTTAACTTTACAGGATGATAATACCTTTGGCAAGAAAGACATGTCTATATTTTATTTTGTGGGTTTTTTTATCCTTTTTCTCTAATACATTATTTCAAGAAGTCTATTAGAACTATTATCAATGGTCACAAGTTCCCAAAGAGAAGAAATGAATACATCCAAAATCTAGTCAGATCTACAGAGTTATAAGTAATTGTTACATATGGAAGTATCTGGCTCTCAATCTCATAGGGGGCAAATTGCAAGATTCCACCCTTAGAAAGTTAAGGAATGGAGACTAGGGACCTTAGGTTGGAGCACTGACCAGAAAGTGGACAGAGGCACAGCTAGTCTCATAGGCTACGTCCAGACTGCATCCCAATGTCGACAGAGGGATGCAAATCAAGCACATCGAAATTGCTAATGAAGCAGGGATTTAAATATTCTGCGCTTCATTAGCATAAACATGGCCACAGCTTTTTTTCAATACGAGGTTTTTTCGAAAAAAACCTGCAGTCTAGACGTGGATGTGTCAAAAATAAACCCTTTTTCGGCAGATCCCGTATTCCTCAAAAAATGATGTTTACAGGATCTGTTGAAAAAGGCTTTATTTTCAACAGATCCACATCTAGACTGTCGTTTTTTTTTAAAAACTCTGTTTCAAAAAAAAGCGGTGGCCATGTTTATGCTAACGAAGCGTGGGATATTTAAATCCCTGCTTCATTAGCAATTTCGATGTGCTTGATTTGCATCCCTCTGTCAACAGAGGGATGCAGTCTAGACGTAGCCATAGCTACAACACCCATAGCCAAAACAGTCAAATATGTGTGTCTTAAATGTAAATATCTAAAATTATATCTAATCATTTATTAAATGAACTTTGGTGTTAAGAAATATTTAGCAACCCCAGCTCTTGTTGACTGCAGTCTGAGCTGAGAGCGCTTAGGTCTTTCTGAAAATCAAACAATCGGTTTTTTAGATTACATTTATATTTCTTCTTAATCCTGATTTTTTCTACTTTTCAACGGGTCAGCAGGCAAAATACCCAGCCCACACAATTGTGGACATGAATGTGTGTCATAATTTGTAATCTTTTTATTTGCTTAAAGGGACACTGACAGGTTAAAATTATGAATCTACATCTCTCCTACCTTGTTTAAAGCAAAGAAAATGTAAGAACCATCAAATCAGACTGGTAATCAGTAGCAAAGCAGGCCGTGTACATTTTTTCAAAACATTTATGGGTTCCCCTGGAGTGCCAACTGAAACTGAGCCATCTGGCCCACCAACTTGGGCTCCCTTTCACACTGTGCTAAAGTGACAAGCTGTAGACATGTTCCTGCTCTTAACTTTTCCACCAGCATTCTAATGGGTAGGGGCACTCTTACACACAGGCTCTCTGACCAATCAGTCATGACCAAAAATGGAGCATCCACAGGTAAAATAACCAGCTGCTTCCTAACTTGGGTCATAGATCAAAACTTGATTCCCAAACTAGTTTGTGGGAAAATACAGACATCTCCAGTTGGAGTCCAGAGACATGTGGTCTGTTCCTATGCCCTTTCAATGTTATAGCAGCCATTGCTTACAACCAAAATGTTCACAGGAATGACAAGGTCTTTTAGAATCCATTATCTTTACTGATGAGCCAACAGCTCTGTCTGGCTCCTTCATTGTTCATAGGAAGGCTGGCTCTGTGTGTTACCTAGAGTAAGCACTTTTGATATACAGATACATAGTCAATACTCCTAACATTAGATACCAAAAATGGTACCTGCAAACAACAAAGATAATCACATTGAGCAAATCATAACTTTGCCAATGATACCTCACATGATCCATCTTGTACGGAAGACATAATGATACCACAATGATATCATAATACCACTATGAAGAATATGGAGTTCAGTGTCACACATGTTTTCTTAACTTTCTTATTAACACCAACTATGTCTTTATTCTTCACTATGTTTACTGTTTATATATATTTTTTCAATTCGCCTAATTTGTACTATAAACATTCCCACCCAGTTTTGAGTCCTCATACAGAGTCATGGTACTGAAGTGCTGCAAATATAGGGTTACAGAAGGTTCACAAACACTTTAAGTAAATGTTTATTTCACTTTTTTCTTTTATTGACCCTGAGGGTTTATAATTGCAGATTGTTAGTTTCTGTTATAAGTCTAATTTGAAGTTAAATTTAACCTTACATTGTCCCTTTAAAGAACAGAGCCAAATGTCAGAGCCAGTGCAGAAAGATATAAAGCTTATTTCTGTTCCCCAATTATGCCCTCTTTCACAGAAGAGATTTACTATTCTTCTGGGTAGATAATGTTTCTACTGACACCTCCTTCAAGGATCCATGGTGAGAGAAAAGAGCTTTACTGATGGGAACCTCTCTTGGGAGCCTGCTGAATTAGCACATTATCCATCTGTCCTGGTTATTCCTTATTTTTGCCAATAGCTCCCACTACTTGGTCCATGTTGTTTACTTACAATCCACCCACTCTCACTTTAAGTGAGAGTATAGTTGCTGTCCACAACATCAGCAAAGTCCTGCCCCCCAGCCCCCACACCAGGATACTGTTCACAATATGCAAATGTATTTTAGTTGATAGAAATGGATCTTTGGCCTTAACAGAGTTGGAATCCTGAAGTTTTGCCTCATCCTATTTTCTGAATAAATGGTGGCAGTAAGATAAAGAAATGAATGGCAGAGGGGAAAAATAGGTTCCTTTGGCTGCAGCTAAGCTGGGAAAACTCCAATGCCAGTGTTCCCTTTAGCAGGCTTAAATTTCTTTTTGGTGGGTTGAAATTTCTTATGTATAACACCAATACTGAGGTAGTGTGTGGATGTGCATCACCAATGCAAACAACACACACACACACACACACACACACACACACACACACACATGTATTTTAAGCAATCCATACGTGTGGAAGAAAATATATGAAAACAAGACATCTTTATCTAGTTGCTGTGAGGCTGTTAGGCTACATCTACACTGCAGGCTTTTTGCACAAGAATGACTGGTCTTTTGAAAAAGCTTGTGGAGTGTCTACACTGCATGCGTGCTCTTGCGCAAGTAAATTTACAGTAAAATTTAGTGTCAGAAAAGAGGGCTTTTTGCACAAGAGTTATTCCTCTCCCCACAAGGAATAAGACCTCTTGCGCAAGAAGGCAGTATGGACAGGCAACAGGGGTTTCTTGCTCAAGAAACCCCTATGACTAAAATGGTCATCAGAGCATTCTTACGCAAGAGAGCAACCGCACTGCCATGGACGCTCTTGCGCAAAGCAGTTCTTGCGCAAGAAGCTGGCAGTGTAGACGTAGCCCTAGTGACTACAAAGGTGTGGTACAAAGGTAGGGAATTTGTCTTCTTCCACTTAAAGAAGAGTAGAAGCCCCAAAACAAATTAATACATGGCTTCAAGATTTGTAGACAGACACATGTTTCAAAGAGCTTGTTTCATCCTACAAAACAATTAGCAGCACACCTAGTACCGACTACTTCTGACTCATAAGAGCCAGAACTCTATCACATAGGAAAGATCTTGCCTTACTGCAATGCAATTTACCATTTATTAATTAGTAACACAGGATTTTAAAAAAACCCATAAAATTCAGAGTTTTAGATATCAGCAACACTCCAAAAAATTCTGTTAAATGAATCTTTTTCTTTTTTATCTTAGACCATTAACACCTTTGTAAACTTTGTTTGAAATGCAATCATGAAAATACCCCCTAGCGCACACACATACACACTCCATGCAGTCTGTTTTTCCCTTTCTCTCCAAACTAGCCTAACAGAGAGGACTGCAGTGAGCCAGAACACCCCAAACAAACTGCCTCCTGCCTCCACCTCACTACACAGATGCCAGCCTCCACCCACCCTTTCCTTTCCTCATCAATGCCATTAAATCAGTCCTTAACCTCCCCCTTCCCAGCCCAGGAGGACCAAAGAGACTGCTGGTTTTCTGCCTCTCTCTCCTCCGTCAGATGGGACTCTCCAAACACTCCTTCCCTCTGACTTTCCCCCAAGCCAATTAATTAATTACTCAATCAATCAATCCCCCTGTTTACAGATGACCTGTCCCTGCTAGTCAGCTGAGCTCCCTGCCTGTGCAGGGAGCTTTGAACTTCTAAGCAAGGTTCAGAAAATACCTGTGCAGTCATTCAGCCATGCAGCTTAGAGGGAATCTTTGTCCTCTGTCCTTGAAAAATCTCTGCTGCCTTTTCGATCATCATGTACTCCTGTCCTCAGCTAGATGATCTCTGTCATTCAAAAATATTGAAGTACACACTGGTTTCTTGAAACCATTGAGAATTACTTTATATGTGTAAAGAGCACAGAACTATAGTCATAAAAATCCAAATAAAATGAAGTGTTCCCCATGTCCAGTGTTCCCTCTAAACTTCAGGGCAGCACAGCTTCACAGGTGATTAATCATCCCAGCCCAGTCAGTAAGCTCTGTGCATGGAGCCCTGAGCCTCTGACTAGGTGGAGCTAATTAATCACCTGTGAAGATGTGCCACCCTGCAGCTTAGAGGGAACACTGCCCATGTCAAGTACCTTGTTTAAATATAATTAATATAATATAGTTTATCACATGTAATAGGATGGAACTTGTTCATATTACAAAGGTCCAATACAAGAAAAGCATCAAACTCATGTGCTTCCCTCAGTTTTTCATTTACCCAGGGTGTAAAAAAATAAATAACGCAGCTCACTTCCTTTATAGTATCTGGAAACTTTGGAAAAGAAACAAAAGTTAAGGGACACAGCATGAAAGAGAGAGAGAAAGACCTACAATAAGGGCAAGAAATAACAGTGAGAAAAAGATTCACACATACACTTAACACAAGCACTCTCTCTAGATTATCATGGTTGCAGTGTTTTATTAGTGTTATTAGAGGGAGATGTACTGTGTCTGCATGAAGCATAGCACTGGGGTATACCTTCATCATGCTGCATGGGGATGAGTTGCTTAAACTCAGGAATTATATTTATATAGATCACACATCTGACAGTTTAGTATGGAACATGGTTGTAGGGAGGGCAAAATTCAGACATTTTAAGGGGGGATGATCCCCAAACTTTTAATGGCAATTGGACACAATAGTGGAAAACCAATGTATTATATCACTGAAATTGTACACTGTAGGCAGGCCCGCCAGTGGCGGAAGAGGCAAAGGGGACAGTTGCCCCAGGGCCCAGTGTGCTGTTGGCCCCCTTTGAATTGCCACCAGAATGCTGCTCCATGTGGTTCTGAAGGCTAAGGCAGGAGACGCATCTCAGTCCAGATGTTGCTGGGCTGACTGCTCTGGCCCTTCCCATCTCGCCCAAATCCCTACCCCTTCCATGGGCATGGAGACCCCCTCACTCTCTCTCTCTCTCTCACACACACACACACACACACACACCTTACCCATGTTGGCTGTCAGCCCTTGCTGTCTATAGGGTAGAAATCCTGCAAAGATTTTCACACATGATATTGCAAAGGGTGCAGTAAAGCATGCTATTTTAATCCTCACATTAGGGAGGGCCAAGTATTTTCAGATAAATTAAGAACTGTTTCACACTGACTCCCAGTTAAAACACAGACCAACCTAAACTCATTTTCAAGGTTCAACAGAATTTGGTTAGAAGCCACTTGCATTAATAATATAGAAAATTCACGCAGTTTTAGCTTAATGTGCTCGATGCCCAAAACAACCAAGCATATTAGGACCCTGACCTTGCAGACACATGTTTAATTTAAGGCACTTGAATAGTCCCAATGACTACAATGGAATTACATATATGCCTAACATTGTGCATGCACAGAAGTGCTGGCAGAAGTGGAAGCTGAAATTGATTACTACCATTGTCAAGGCACTCAAGGAGAAAAGAATGGTGCTGGAGAGTTTCCCTGCAACCTGAGCATAAGGTGCACAGAAGTGGACTGTCTGCAATGCCTATGTAATTCTCTATGATACACACCATTTCCTGTAGTTTGCAATTTCCTATAAAAGAGATAAAACTAGGCACAAACTGCCAAGTAGACATACCAGCAGGGATTGATCCCACAGATCAACATATTTATTATTACTATTCCCTGAGTAAGACTTATTGTACAGTTCACAGTGACATGATGCTGAGGGTCACCTTGTCTTATGAGTGCAGATTGCTTTATATTGGCTGTACCTCTCTCTAGATGCAAGTGAGAAAGTGTCTGATGTTCAAAGAAGTTTAGTCTAAAAATAAATCTTTACATTTTTGTTGTTGTTAGTTCCTTTACATACCCTTTCCTTCTCCCACCAAAGTTGTGGCTAACCACCTCCTGCTTTGAATAGCATGACAGTATGGATCATTCAGGAGGTCCAAGACCATTTGCAAGGCTCAGAGGAAAGTGCCATTAATAAACAGCATTTATTGGTTTGTTAATGTTGGTTAAAAGCTATCACTGTGCCATTTGGTATCTGACTACTTTAATCTCTTGGAAAAACCCACACATAGTAGTAAGAGGAACTGTAAATAATTGTTCCATTTTAGAAAACATATTAGCTAGTTTAAAACAACATTTACAGAGGGATCATGGCATTATATAAGATTGATCCTAATAGGTTGCTGACTAATTCCCACTGAAACTAAGGGGAGCTATGTTATGTGTACTCAGTACCTCTCAGGATCAGGCCATGTAACAGCTGACTTTGGCCACCTCAAATGCTAATTATTCAGATATATTGGGTCAGCTTCCCCCTGGTGATACAGACCACAAAGTTGGTTATTAAGCTAGTGGACCTGGCCAGCTAAGGATTCCTCAGTGTGAGGAAATCCTAAATTAGGCAGAGTCAACATAGTAACACCAGCCATCTCCAGCAAATTGATACACCTTGGAGCTACCTAGAAACCCCCTGAGGGATAGATATTCTGTTGAGTCAAACATAGCTCATCCACTGCTAGTGATTAGGTCATCCATTGTACAAAAGATGTTTCAGCTGTACCGGGATTCCATATAAAAAAACTTTAAAAACAAGTGGTCCTGTCGCACCTTAGAGACTAATAAAAAATAAAACAATATCACGAGCTTTCATGGGCACAAACCACTTCTTCAGAGGACAACTATATTCCAAATATTATCATGCCCAGAGGATCTGGTGGAATCTACATGCTCACTTCATTCAGTATTATTATAGACATAACAATTCAGAGAGTTTTTTGCATAACAGATACAAGATATTAACATATATGCCTTGTAGCTATAACATGAGAAAATATGTCTCAACCAGATTTTATTGCAGGTCAGGAGAAAGGTCCATATACATGCAGTGATGGATTCTTCAGTTGCCATGTAATAGTTGGCAAAGACAGACATTTTTGATTGGCTGGACTGACTCTCCAGATAACTCCTCCTACAAGAACCCTCTCAGAACATGTTTACACTGAGAAATTATTTTAAAATAACTTATTTCAAAATAATAAGTCCCAAAATAATTATTTTGAAATAGCGTGTCCACATTACAAGGCACCATTGAAATAGCACAGAATTATTTTGAAATAGCACGTCCACACTGCTTGAAGCCTGCATCTGATTTAAAGCTCCTGGAAGCACTCTGGGGAGGGAACCAGGAGAATGGAGACTTCCTGTAGCTGCTTTCTGAGGCTAGCTGAGACCCATGCGTAAAGGGACTTCTCTCTACAGCCACATCTCACTTGCCACTCCTCCACTGCCTACCCCCTTGCGGGACACCAAACTCATGCCATGTGCTCTGGTTGCTCTTGCAGATGCCACAGCACTTCCAGCATGGAACTGGAGCTGCTGCAAAGCAGTACCAGGCCCTCAGGCCTTGAGAGGTGTCTCATAGTGCAGTTCTTCCAAACAGCCCACATGCTGCTTCAGGATGACAATGACCAGCCCAAACCACAGGACCCCGTCTCCCAGGCCCTGGCACTTCTGCTGCAGAAAATGATCCTCAATCCCCTGCACACCATGGATTGCCAGTTCTGGTGGAGGGAGACTAGTTCCGACTAGTGGGACCATATCATCCTGCAGTGATGGGACAATCAGCAGTAGCTCCACAATTTCCACATGCAGAAGGCCACCTTCCTGGAGGTCTGTGAATGGCTTGCTCCTGCCCTCAGGAGACAGAACACCCATATGAGACCCACAGGACACCCACCTACCATCCCCCTGCAGAAACACATCAGGAACATGGCATGGGCGGGGGGATGCAACACAATTGAAGCTGGCCCAGCAGTGAAGAAAAGTGGCAAAGGCTATCATCCCAGGACACACTGTGCATGAAATCTAGCCCTATTCTCTGCACCAACACTGAAGGTCTCAGTTCAGACGATGGCAATGTGCTTCAAGCAAGGCCAACTGTTGCCTAGACAGTGGGAACTTTCCAGCAGGGGCCTGGGCATCCCAGGGGAGCCTCACTACCCTCACATCCCAGGGATAAGCAGGCATGGGAAAGTGCCATCCAGGTCATGAGCCTGCAGATGGAAAGGGGGATGGGGTGGCTTGATTTCTTTCCATGTCCCACACACACCAGGTCCAGCACTGGCATCTCACAGAGAAAGAACTTCTATCCCTGCCTGCTGGTGGAGGGGGAGTTGTTGGGGGAGGTGTATGTGAGTGGCAGAGGCCGCTTGGTAGGGTGTTACTGGGGTCCCCTTCTCTTCCTCCTCCCCAGCAGGTTCCCGTGCAAGGGATTGGTCTCCACTGTATCACTGCCCTTGACCGGGAACAGATGCTGCACTAGTGTGGGTATGAACCTGTGCCATGTGTGGCACTGCTGTGTGGTTCATGACCCCAGCTTCCTTAGTAGTGGCTTATTGTGGGAAAGTGTCCCCCCCTGGAGGCCGGAGTAAGACAGGCCTATCCAGGAATCTTGTGAGAAGGAGTGAGGGGTTCCAGTGTGCGAGTATCATGGAGTTGAGTGCTCCAGAATGGTGGTCTGGGCTGTAGTGTGACCCACCCCCAGGCCGAGAAGGCTGAGTGAGGAGCATGCAGCCTCTCACAGCCCATCACCTGCTCCCACATATGTACAGGGTAAGTTATGAAACTCACCTGAAGTGCCTTTGCCAGGATTGTCTGAGCCTTGGGAGACATCCGGGGGGTGGGGGGGGGGAGAATTTACTAATTTTAAGGGAGAACAGAGAGAGCTCCCAACTCTGATGAATTCATATTGGTGTTATGTCCACTCAAAAAATGATGTTAGTTGTCAAGAAAAACTAATTGTAAGAACAGTCAGGCAATGGACCAGACTGCCTAACAAGGTTGTGAAACCTCCTTCATGGGAGGCCTTCTTAAAGGAGTCTGGATAGCCATCTGTCTTGGATGGCTGGGACACAACAAATCCTGTATCTTGGAGGGGGACTAGACTGGATTATTCTTGTCCTTTCTAATGCTAAAGTTCTAATGGTCTATGAACTATAGTAACACTTCAGAGGTAGGTTCACAAATGGGCCAAGAGTGCATTTAATAATAGGAAAGAATCACAAGTAGCTGACTCTAGAGATATCTGAGACTTTATCTATTATATTTGAAAAGTCATGGAGGACAAAGAGATTCCAGAAGCCTGGAACAGAGCAAATATTGTACCCATCCATAAAAAGGGAAATGAGGACAACCCAGGGAACTACAGACCAGTCAGCCTAAATTCTGTACTAGAAAAGATAATGGAGCAAGTAATTAAGGAATCCATTAGCAAATGTCTAGAAGATAATAAGGTGACAAGTGACATTATTCAGCAGGGATGTGTATAAAACAAATCATATTAAACAAACCTGATAGCTTTTTTTGAGAGGATAACAAGCCTTTTAGATAGGGTGGAAGTGGTAGTTGTGATATACCTGGACTTTAGTAAAGCATATGATATAGTCTTACATGACCTACACATGAATAAACTAGGGAAATACAACCCAGATGGAGCTACTGTGTAAGCTGGGTGAACAACTGATGGGACAACAATTCCCAGAGAATAGTTATCAATGGTTCACAGTCATGTAAACTGGGATTCTATTCCCCAGTGCAGAGCTAAAGCTTGTCTCTCCATTGTTCACATATGCTCAGTCTAGAACAATTGCTAAATTTCACTCAGCATGCCACTGTCCATCGGGTTTGTGAGTGTAACCTGTTACCATTTGGGAAATGGAGGTCTGAGAGAATGGAGTAAAATTATTAGCTTCCATGAGCTTTTGGGACAGACAATACATGGGAAGAGCTACCATGCAAAGAAAATATCTCTTGGCTTTCCACACACTCCATTCTCATTAATTCTATGGCAATAGATTTGGTAGAAGAATGTAGCGGCTAAGTAGGAGAAATGGGATGTCCTGTGTACCTGCCCCTCCCCCCCCCTACAGTCTCTTTGCTTTAGTTTTTCTGAAGTGTTTTTGTTGTTCTGCACACTGTGCAGCAGAAAACAGCAGACATTCCTGGTCAAAGTATCTCTTTGCTATTTAAAATACCTATGGTAAATAAGGAGTTTAGAAGTTAACACGAACCACTGGGTAGAGAGGAGTACTTCCGTTCCAGTCCAGAATTAAATTTCCTGAACCAACGTATTCACACGTAGACATCCGGGGCAGAATTTGGTTTCTCACTTTAAGGCAAATAAAGGCCAAAAATGTGTCTAGGAAATGTTCTAATAGTTTCATGTGTTACAATAAAGTACAAGTTAGATGTTAAGGGGACACAGAAAAAAAAACAACAATGCATAGTCATTTTATGATGCAGATATCAACTCTTTCTGTGAAGTTAGCTGAAGCAGAGATGACTATAGAACTGCCAAGATACTACCAAGTAGAGATTGTAAGTTAACTAAAGTTTTGAATATGTTCCTATAAGAATTGTTCAAAACGTTATATTGAGGTGATGGTGAGAAAAATTTTCTTTGTAGACCAGGGCTCTTCCCTATTGTTCTGTGACCACAACCCTGACTTGATAGAATTTTTTTTCTCCTGTAGAGGCTGTGTCCATGATCAATTAGTAATAAGCTTCGGGAGAACAAAGGCTGTGATCATACCCAATCTGGGTATAGTCACTGAGATTAGAAATGAAAGCCAGTATAGTATCCTGCTCATTAATTTTCTATTCTTTCTTGCTTCTTTATTGTTTTCCAATATTTTCAGTTCATCAGTTGCAATTTTACAAAATTTTGGCCTGGATGAACATTTTGAACTGTATTGTATTAATTACTTTGAGTTTCTTAAGTATTAAACCTAGGGAGCATTTGTGAGATTCACTGATTCTTTACTGAATACCAGCTTGGTTGTCAAAATTGAAGTTTTATCTATTTTTAATTCTTTTACAATGCAAAAGAAACAGATTTTCACAATAGAACATTCACAATTGTCATTTAACAGTAAATGCTGATAAACAAAGTGTGACTATTTTCACACTACCTTGATGGCAATTGAACAGCTAGAATATCAAACATTTCCTGGTGCTGTTGAATATTATGGGCACATCAGTTAAAGATGTAGAATGGATGAATACCCAGAGGCCAATTAAGGGGTTAAAACAATTTTATTTGAAGGGAAAATGTCCTTCAGACAAGTATGTGAAAATTGACATGACAGATAAAAACACTTTCAAAGGAGCTATTATAGTCTGTCAAGTAGTGGTAAATACTGTACACATTTATAGACATTTTTGAGTTGCACTTTGCATAAATAGGATGTAGAGACTTTTAAAAGTGCAGATTATGGTTTATCTAGTAAGCATTTACCTATTTAGGGAGTTTTTAAAACATGTATCATTGACCCTATAGACTAGAATGAGTCCTTTATAGTCATTACAATCAACCCTGCAAATCCATTGAATTTAGCAGATCATTAACATAATAGACTGTGTGGGGGATTGTGGGGACTACGCACATGAATTAATCCTTCTGAAGTCTTGCTGATAAATGTTCTCGTCTACTCTGTATTATTAACATGAACAATGTGTTTTTTAGTTAAATGCGCATGTAGCAGGTTCTCAGCCAAAACCATCAGCATCCACATTTTCACTCCTATATCTAGATGATGATCTTGGAAAGTTCTTTTGTCAGTAACACATGCCCATAGTATTCTATTGCATACAAACCCATATGTAGACTATGGGACCATCATCTTACAGTATGGCCATCTTCCAGTATGGCCCATATTTCAGGCCACCATCTAGAAAAGACTGAGTCACATAATTTACTCTAATCACATGAGCAGTCCTATTACATCTAAAAGTACTTATACTGACCTCACTACCATAATAGCTGAGCACCTGACAATCTTTTGAACATATTTATCTCTCTTGAGGAGGAAGTACTATTCATCTTCATTGGAGAGAGGGAGAATGGATTCACACAGACTATGGCTACGTCTACACTGGCAGCTTCTTGCGCAAGAACTCTTTTGCGGAAGAGTTCTTGTGCAAAAACTGTTCCAGAAGAGAGCGTCTACACTAGCATGTGCTTTTGCGCAAGAGCATCTATGCCAGTGTAGACGCTCTCTTGCGCAAGAAAGCTCTGATGGCCATTTTAACCATAGGGCTTTCTTGCGCAAGAAATTCATGTTGCCTGTCTACACTGGCCTCTTGCGCAAGAACAGTTGCGCAAAAGGGCTTATTCCTGAGCGGGAGCGTCAGAGTTCTGGCTCAAGAAACCCTGATTTCATACATTAGAACATCAGTTTATTTGCACAAGAACACGCAGCCAGTGTAGACAGGCAGCAAGTTTTTGTGCAAGAGCGGCTGCTTTTGCGCAAGATCATGCCAGTGTAGACACAGCCTAAGTGACTTGCTAGAAGTCACAGATGGAGTCTTTGATGGAGCAGGAAATTAAATGCAATGTCTTCTGAATCCCAGACTTGTGACCTAAACATCTTTTCTCCTACTGAGAAAGCATGTGGAATATCAGGACCTGATTTGAAGGCTTCCATATTATAAACCAAGTTGTAACAGGGCAACATTCATCTCCTGCAAGCACCCCCTTTCAGCCAAGTGTGTGTGCCTGCACTCTCTACTGTACAAAGGCTTCTTTGGCTCTTCAGCCCTCTGGCCAAATCAAACACACCCTGAGTGCAAATCACAAAGCCCCTCCTGGGATACATCTTTAATGGGGGCCCATCTTTGTTCTCTCTCTAGTGTCTCTGAGGCCCTCAGTGTGTTCCCCACCCTGTTAGAGAGTAGTGCCCTCAGGGCTTCCCTTCCTGGAGACAACTTCCTCACCCTTGACTCAGGGCTTTATCTCCAAGCCCCATCGTAGTCCATCAGTTTCACTAACCTTATCACACAGAGTTGTCCACTGCACTACCGCTCTCTCAGTCAGCCAATCACCCAGTATTTACAGCTTGACTTTAGTTCTGCAGCTCCTTTTGCAGGGGCTTCCTGGTCTGCAGCCACTCACTCTAATCTTGGAGGACTTCCCTGTAGCCTCTCTGGGGTGTGTGCATGGCAGGAACATAAAGCCTCCAGCAGTGGTCCTCAGGACCTGGTCCACCCCATCACACAAGTACTTAATCATTCTGTCAGAGGTACTCACAAAACTTTCATTGACTTCAATGAGAGCTAACTATACATATCTGAACCTATAGACCTTTCTTAGAACTGTACAGGGTCCCTTAAATATTCAACTTTCAGCACAGAGGTTGGACCTCGCTGGTCCAGCATCTTTGGGACCGGATTGGTCCCGAGCAAGGGGATTTGCCGGACCAGGGGAGGTCCCTCCCTTCCTGATCCATGCTGTTACTGGGCTGGGGCTCCAGCCTGCCCCCGCTAATGTCCAACCCCTCAGGACTGTCTAGATAACACCAGTCCCACTTCTGCTGGGGCCAGAGCACCATAGCCAGAGCTCTGCAGTTGGGGCAGAGCTCCACAGCTGCATGGCTCCTCGACTAGGGCTGGAGCTGCACAGCCAGAGCTGGGGTGGAGGGCTGGGGCTGGAGCTCCACGGCTGGAGTCAGAGCTTGTTGGCCGCCACTGGGGCTGTAGATCCACGGCCGCCACTGGGGCCAGAACTCCCCACTGTGCCACCCGCTCCACACACGCACTGAGTTGCTGGTGCCTCCTACGGTGCTCTTGCCTTGCTGCCAGACCTCCCTGTTCCTGGGCTCTATGGCCCAGGAACATCCATGGTTGGTGCTGGACCGCAGATGTTGCCAGACCAGGGAGTCCTGGTTAAAGAAGGTGCAACCTCTACTAGTTTTTTTCATTTCCGTGAGTGCATATAAGGACCTGAAATGTTATGGCCTGGGACACAATGGGAGGAAACAGATGGAGTTATCAGATGGAAGGAGCAGGGGAGGGCCCAGAGTCGAGCATTTACTTCCAGGACAGTGATACAGTTTGCAAGCAACAGGAGATTAAGTGGGTTATGGTGTAATCACAGATGATGGTACCAGAAGAGGAAACGGCTTATTTATAACTTTCAATCTTTTACCTATCCATCAGTCTCTATTTGAAGAGTACTAGGGGCTATGTACTATTAATACAGAATATATTACTCATGTTACTACTTTGAGTTTGTAGCTACTGGACATGCCCATATAATGCTGCATTTTCTTTGCTGTTGACACAATTAAGTGATGTTTTCCTAACTAACTTAATGCTTATAAGACATGACCCAGCCATGTCATTCATATGTGTTTATAGAAATAAAAATCACAAAACAAACTAAACATTAAAATTGTTACTCTCTACATCAGTCTCTGCTCTAACCTTCACTGAGAAGCCAGGCAATGTTACAGTTGGTTAGAAATAGGTGATAAACTATTTTCCAATCCTGTGTGAGTTTTCAAGATTTTCAGAATGTTCCCTATCCCACATGAAGAGCAGACATGATAACTGTTCATGAAGAAATAGTCTGAAAAAAATTGGATTGGGTGAATCAAAACATTTTTTACCATAATTTTGAAACATTCGGTTTTGATATTGGCCTTTTTATTTAATGTAATTTATTTATATTATATTTTATAAAAGTGGTGTGCAACCTTTTTTCCACCATGACCCCCACGGATGGGCCCGGCTGTTGGCGGCTGCATGTCGCTTAGACACGGGTGGCTGGGGGCTGAGCCCAGCCGCTGGTGGCTGCGCAGTGCGGCAACCCCCCAAGAAAATGTCTGCAACCTTCTTTGGGGTTGCGACCCATGGATTGTGCACCACTGGTTTATAACATTTAACATTGTGAAGCAAAAAAATTCAAAATAAAAAAAACCCACCAGATTTTTTTGTATATAAAATGTCAAATCAGGATGTTTTAACAATTTTTAAAACTTGTTCTTCCCTTGTTAATCTTTAAAAAAAAAAGTGAGAGTCATCAAGTGAAAGTCATCAAAATGGGCCACTCCTGGAAACAGTTTTGATTTCAATCAATTGTTCTTTTCTGATGGAAAAATATTTGGTCAGAAAATTCACGATACATTGCTGTTACTCTGAGACTCTCTCTCACAACCTCTTCTTCGTTTGTTACTTCTTGCTCCAATTCTGTGACAATGGGTCTCAGATATTGCAAGGAACTCCATGGGGACAACACTCCACAGATCCCCATCAATTTCAGTGAGACTTCATGTCATACAAGGCATCAAGTGCACTGTGGGGTTGGAACCTTAAATTCTAAGCTCTTTGTGGAAATGAATACCTTACCTGTATTGTGAAGCACACAGAACATCTTTAGTTTCTGTAAAAAGAAATTGATAATGTTAGATATAGTAACAATGTAAGCAGCCCTAATTTTAAATGTGATCCCATCCTCTCTCCTGCTCATTCCTGAATTGATTTTTAAGTTGGTTTTCTTTATAAATTATATATGTGTCTGTCTCTTGAGGAACAGTACAGTAATTTAGAGGAGGCCTCTTTTTGCTCTGAATTATGTCACTGCATCATACAGTTATTACCACATAACTCATTTTATTACTTTTTTGCTTTGAAGAGATCAGGGTTTTACTATAGCAATGACAGTTTTCTGACTTAGAATATGTTTTGCTGGTAAAAATAAAATACATAATGTATTGTTTCAGTTAATGTTATAAATCATGTCCCAAATTTCAAAATATCATTCCAATTTATAATCTAAATTCTGCAAGGCAAAACATGATACAGTCAAATTTATGCATCACTTACCATAAGTCCCAAGCATCAATGAAAACAAAGACAGATCAAGTCTGTGACAATTCCCAAATTCACTGTAAAGAAAGGGTATTTCACAACTTAGGAACACACAGGCAAATATTGGGAAACCATTCAGACATCAAAATTAAAGATAATGGTTGAAAGCATTTCACAGTCCTTTACACTGCTATGCAATCCATATTCATTGTCCTTATGATTGTGATTCAGATCTATACAAATAAAAATGTTATGTGACAATATCCAGGCTACAATCTGGACTGCTGAATAGCTTTGGATCTTTAGCTCTGTGACCTGAGATCTATTTTTCTGGTGACCAACCACTGGTGGCTAGTTATCACACAACCTTAATCTTATAACTTGTTCCCAGCTATACAATATTGAGTGTTACTAGTTAGCAACTCATGAATTACAATGCAATTGTACACCAGCATATGCTTGACTTCCCTCCAGAAATGTGTGTCTTGTACTTCTCAGCATCTTGCTGAAAAATGTCAGCTCATCAGAAGTCTGTTTATTCATCAATGGAAAAATGATATACAACTGCTTTTTTATGTTAAATATTTCAGTTGATCTGAACTGGATTTTCCCCACACTTTTTGGTTCATGGAAATGTTCAAGATTTTGATTTTTCATCCCAATTTGGGAGGGGCACATTTTTAGGTGTATCAGGATAAAATGTGAAATGAGAAAGCTGTATGCTACTCAGCTATAATCAAACCCATAGTTGTTGCAGTTCTGTGCCTCAACAAACAGTACAGGGAAAGGCCTGAATTTCCATCTTCTAAGTTCTTCTGCTTTAGTGGGTTCAAGTCAGGAATCTTACATTGCTTTACCATATATTTTAGGTGATTTAATTATAATAAATCAGATGAAGAAAATGAACAGTATTCTCAAGAAATTAATTCAATAATTCCCCTGAATTATTGCTCTGCACTTTCCAAATGATGAATGGCATTAATTAATATTTAAAATGAAACATTGATTAGATAAAGAGGTTATGAATTGCTTTTTGGTGACGTGTAGCATCTCTCTGTTTGCATCTTAAAACCACACAACTGCAACATGTTAATTATTACCAGGCTTCTGTTTTCTTGTGATATACCAGTAGCATGCTATATTGCTTGCAAAATTAGTCTCTCACACCCTATTCCAGAACTAAAAAATAAGCCTCAAATTTAAACTCTCATTTAAAGTCACTGTTCTTTAGGAAAGGAGAAAAAGCTAATTTAATATGAACAACTGTACAGTGTGTCTAAAATGTCTAAAAATGTGTCATAAATTGCAACAAAGGATTAGTTATCCAAATTGACAGAGATTCTAATTTTATAAAAGATACAAATAAAATATATGAAGGGTTTTTAAATTTATTTTTTGCCTTAGACTTCAGATGTTTTAAAGTCACTCCCTTCCTCAAAACACTTTCTTGGACAGACAGGAAATAGTGATCGATCTAGGATATTACAACTGGGACAGGTGGGCCAGATCAGAATGCAAATGATACATTTATAAAAATTAGCATCATACAGCAATATGAAAAACAGATTGAAGATTCTGTCTGTCTGTCTTGCAAAGCAGCTAGTTATATTGTCAAGCTGATTACTAGTGTCTTGAGTCAATCTGCTATTAAAAAATAACAAATCTGGTCCATTCAAACAGTCCTGAATGGTTGTTGTAGCATAAGTTTCATTCACCCTCCTCCTTTTGGTTGTGGTTAGTCAGGAGCAGGTTCCCATAAATGCTATTCTGGAAAGGGGTCACTGATCTGGATAAGATGTGCTACTCTATTACTTGTTAATCTCACACAAAATAGGAAAAAAAGTATAAGAAAATTAATAAAAGGTTCAGTCCCACTAAAATCTTCTATATTAACACAATTTAAATATTCCCCTTTACAAATAAAATGCATTTCCCCTTGAATATGTAGAATTAAAAATTGCATCTCAAGAAAGGTGGTCCTTAGCTAACCTAGACAAACAGACAGACATACAGTATATACCTTAGCACAAACAGAAACACACACAATTATGTCAGCCTTTCATGGAAGCAGGACAGAGCCACATTGAACATCACTTGTATAGAATAATGCCACTCCGAGCTATTTTATACATAGACTGGTTCACCTGGTTGTCCACCTCTTAGTTACAAAATTATTTATTACCTAAAATACCAGGATGTCTTCCTATTAACAATGGACTGTTACTTTCTCTGTTTAAATTCCTGATTACGTGATTTATGTGTATAATCTCACTTATGTTTGAGCTCCAAATTGCAAATAACTTTACATATCTTACTGGGGCACAAATTCGATTGAAATCCAAACTAAATGATGATAATAAAAAAACCCTCAGAAACTGAGATGAATGTTTGGGGGGATTATATATATTACTTGGGTATGTATATATTATATGGGTATATATTAGATACATATGTACCTAAGAGCTTGTCTTTCCTGCCCTCTAAATTAGTACTGTTGCGATTAATGCAGCAGGTATCCATTCAGTGGGTCTGGTGAAGACATGATAAGTCAATGGGAGAACACTGTCTTTTTTATTTCAGTACTCCACCTTCCCGAGAGGCAGAAGCTATGCTGAAGGCAGAACATATCACGATGTAGCATGATGTAGATACCACTGTAAGTGGAAGTAAGCTAAGGAATTCAACTAGCATAACTTAGATCAACTTATCTTATTAGTATAGACCAGGTCTAAGATTGTAAAAAATGTAAGATGTTATAAATCTGATGTACAGTTATTTTAATAGTATACTTATATGACTCAGGACTGAGGGTTTTTTTTTAAAATCTATCACTATAAAAGTGCAATGTACCAAGATAGCTCAGTTCTTTTTCCATATAGCAATAAGCTATATTCGTGTAAACACGATTAAACCCTGATAGTTGTGTCACATTAATTGGTTAAAAAACATTAATGATGCTCATATAACTAAAGAGGAACAACTTTTGTATATACACAAAACTATATTATCTTAGCTGATAAAAAGTATGAATGCATGTAATTAAAATTGTACTAAAGCATGTAATTCACATGTGAACACTATTATAGTTGCGTGTTATTTCCAAACTGCAGTTGCTTATTTATCCAACTTAAATGTTCTCTTAATTTAGGTGTATGTATGTTTAAATACACACACACACACACACAGATATGTAGTCAATTCTTTTATGTGTTTTTCTTTCTCTGCTTTTTATCTATTACATAAAATGAATAACCAAATATTTGTATTTTCATAGTGGGCACGTCTATGCTACTGAGCAGATCAATGCTGCTGCTGTCAATCTTCTAGGGTTCGAATTACCAGGTCTTCAGTAGACCCATTAATTCAAACTGAGAGGGTTGTCCCATTGGCACAAATAAGCCTGCTCCTCATGAGGAGAAAGGGAAGTCAATGGGAGAGTGTGCTCCAAATGACAACCTGCTGTATGGATTGCGCCAAAACACTATTTAAGATAATTCAAATCCAGCTACATAATTAACGTAGTTGGAGTTGGGTATCTTAAGTCGACTTTCCCCTTTAGTGTAGACTAGGCCTTAGAAATAATGGTATTAATTGTGTTAATATGTATTTTAATAAGCTATTTTTGTAAGTCTAGATTTAGTTACAAAGAAATATTGTATTCTTTTATTTACTATTCAAAAAACAACAACAAACAGAAAAACAAACTTGCATAGACATGGAACCTTGATCTCAAAAGCAAAAACTTTCTGTAAAGTTTCTGCAAGTAAATATATATCAGTATTTAGAGGTTGTTTAGAGAAATTGACACAAAGTGGTAATTCATTTTAAGAAAAAGGACTTTTATGGGAGGTTTTTAATAGCCCTATGCCCACATTTTATTCAGTTCTTCATACACTGTACCAAAAAGAAGAAATTATAGCCCCTTTGGTCTTCTTGATTTTATAAACTGGTTAGTCACTGTTGTCAGGTTCCTAAATTCTTTATTTATATTGCCAACATTTACTGTACAATATTTCATGCTTTGGGAGCCACACGGACAAGCCAAAATCTTTGTTGAAAGCAATCAAATCTTTAATTTGTATTCTTCATCTATCACTGCTTTGGGGGATAAGGGCACAAATACATAAAATTTCCTAAGCAACAGCACTGTGAAAAATATTTGCACTCTAGATGTGCAATGGCATAAATCATCTACTCAGCTCAATCTGAATGAAATATATCACATAGCAGTCAAAGTAGAAGTAAGGTTGCATTTGTTTTGTTTCACTTATGAGTCTGTTTGTCAGAAGAACGAACTCAAACAACTACATTAATTTTGCTTGTTACTGAGTTGAGATGTACTGAATTATACAGTAATAATGCATATATTTTGATGGAACTATTAAGGAACAATGTAGAAACCTTATTTCTGCCTCCTTTCTTTTATTTGATGTATTTTAAACAATTCTTGTCATGTTCATTTTCATTATTTATAAATGTGATGCAGTAGGCAACATATGATAGTCTATAGAATCTGCCTTTTATGCGGAACAACAAATATGTGCTCAATCAGAAAATAATCAGATCAAGTATACCATAATTTACAAATTGTAACAAAATTGGACCGCTATGTTTCATTTCTCTCTTCAACTTTTTTTTTTTTTGGCTGAAGGATTGATTCATGTCATTCCATTTTCTTTTCTTGTTTCAACATTTTCAGTAGAAAGTAATGTATCAAAATGAGTATGTCAAGCTAGTGAGTTCTATAAAAGATAAGCATGGCCTGTGCTACTTATTTTCAGTGTGCTGTACTATATTAGTCAGCCTATCACAGCTAATGCTACCATGATCTTAAGCAAATGCAATATAATGACCAGCCACTCAGTTTTTATGCTGTATCCTTCAGCTGATAACTGAAAAGTATTGTGTACCTAGTTTGAGTCGCTTATGTACCTAGATTTCTGGGCGGGAATTTCAGATGTGCTTTTAAAATTGTTTTAAAATGGCACTGAGACAAACCTCTGTAATGTGTGATACTCTCAGAAGAATCAAGTTGAACATTTTTAATTTATGGAGAAGTTGTTCTTGAGTGTGATGTATCTGAGACTATTAAGAGACAGCAATGATGGCATTCTTCCCTACATGATTTTCACACTAATATCCAGTTTAGAAGTCATTCAATTCTTAATATTGATGGAAGAGCTTCAAAATCCACAGTCAATTTGAATATTTCTAGATGTTTTGACTTCTTCTTCCCTGGGTAACAGATTGAGAAAGAGGGGAGTATTACGGGAAGGAATAAGGATGCCAAGGAAGGAGGGAAACATGAGTTTAATTCCGTTATAAAAGGAGAAAATGTTGAAGTGATTATGTCTATGGTCAGATTAGGGATATTTATCCAAATTGATCTAAATTCATACAGGACTTAGGTTCAGTTTGGAAAATGGGAAAAGGTTACAGAGAGCTCATGTGTTTTCCAAATCAATTTACAAATTGGTCTTGCAAATAATTGTAATAACAAAATTTGTTATGAGAACAAAAAATGCCATACTACTACTAAAATATTGTAATTTTGATTTGTGTGGTAGGATTTATCTGTTCTTAATCCAATTCTAATGTTATTGTCAGACTCCATATTTTGTGGAGATAAAAGAGACTGTACTTTTTACAGAGATAGATTATCTAGGTCATGATATTACTTGACTCGATATAATATGACAGATTGTTCTGTACAATGTTTTCTAGTGCTTTATCGTGAAACTTCAAACCTTTCCTTGTGAGACACTTTTAATAGATTTCACATTCAAATATTTTTGTGTCAAAGTATTTTTGATATTTAATCTAAATTTCCCATTAGTTAATTTTATCTTGTTTCTCCCAGCTATGATCATATGTACTCTCTAAATAATTTCTCTCCTTCCTTGTTTATATCTTCCATCACTTGTAAATGGTTGTAGTTAGAGATAGCACAATTATTCATTGGGATCAAATTAATTGATGAATTTAGACTTATTTAATTCACTAATTGTCTGAAAATTGATTCTAATTGCTGTGAATGTATTTGCTATAAATGGGGGTATGTCTGAAGCTTTGGACAAAAATGATCAGCCTATTCCTTCTTTTATGTACTGCTCACTTAGACTGTTATTTACTATTTATGGTGAGTGATTTCTTGGCAAAGTTACAATAGCAACTATTCCTATTGTTTGATTTAGGGGGCTGAAAGTTTTGAAATAAGGGAACAATAACTGATTAACATTGAGTATTGCATGCGAATGGCCTTTTTTGCATGAAAGCTGAGTATTTCTATAGAGAACAGTCATTTCCTAAACATTTGTATGAATAAAAAAAGCTTCTTAGCATGAGTATTCATTAACAGTGAATATTAAGGCGCATAAGCACAGTTTAAATAAATAGATGTTCAGAACCTAAACAAATGTTCACTAACTGTACTTTTTATAGGATTTTTTCCCAGCACTGGTCTTTATGTACTCTTTAACCTTTAGTTATCATTTAGCCAAGCCATCCTCAGAAAGCTCTTTTAATCCTTCCTTATAATTGTGTTTGCAACTACCACAAATAAAATGTGGGTTTTTTCTACTAATCAGTAGGAAATCAGCATAGCTTATTCCTAAACTATTTGTCTATAATTAGCTAAAGCAGTGCAAATCCAAACCACTTCGTTACTCCCTCCCATACATTAAGAAAGAGGCTCCCAAATGCAGCATGAATGATTTATATTACCCAAACTTACTGTCATCTTTTCAGAGTTTGAATTCTCACTGGGAAATAAAACTCTCAGTACCAAAAAAGCTAAGGATTAATGTTGTCAAGCTGGTTGCATTACTGCATTAATCCACCATGCAGGCTAATATAGCCACATTTAATCTGGTTGAGTGACTTCAGTAATTTAATATAAACAATGACCTTACAAAAGTGGAACCAGCAGATGAGTAACAGGATTGTCCATATAATAAATTGTGAAACAAATTGACATAGGAGTAGCTAATCAAAGTGATAATGGTCCTTTTTATTGGTGAAATATTTGGTGGTCACAAACAAAGCCAATAAAAATCTGTAAAAGCTTTTTTATGATCTGTAGAGTTCTGTAAAATGATTAAGTGTTTAAACATTTTGTGAAACTATCTAAAACACTTAAATGCTTCTACCCTAGCAATATACACTAACCATCCAATATGCACCCACGTGAGCATCTGCTGTCATCCAATCCCACCAAATAGAAAAACGATGAAAGGACAATGTACAGAAATCAATACCACAACATTTCTGATAGAACAAGCAATATGGGTATTCAAAACATGAATACCAAGATCTACGTTTATACATGCAGCAATAATTTTCTTGTATCATGGTCAGATAGGAGATAAACAGTAGGTAGGTGCAGAAAGCAAGGTCATCGAAATAGTGGACAAACACTTTGAGTAGGATAGAAATTCGTGCACTGAATGATAGTATCTCAAATTACATACTCTTTAATCTCTAGCTGTCTATTTACTTTCAACTCAAATTAATAACAATGATTAGTCATTGACAACAGTTATTTGCTTATGGTCTAAGGGAAATATGTTAGTCATAATATAAGTGATCAAGTGTTCATTGCGCCAACCCTGCCACAATTGTCATTCAAAGTTATTGGTAGAAGAGACATGGACCGAATGGACATGTGAACTGATAAATATCAGTTGCGATCTGAAATCTGTAGTAGTTCTTTCAGAACACAACTGTAGCACATTATACTGGGGCACATGATGACTACAGTAACCCTGCTCTGTTTCTACTAAAGATGAACTGAGGCCTTTAGTTTCCAGCAATGCAATCTGACAATTCTCCTTAAACATGGATAAACAATAAAATAAAATTAAATAAAATAAAATAAAGCTGTAAACCTACAATTTATTATTTCCATCTTAAAAGATGCAATTTAGTGTTACCAACCGTGCATCTTGTGGGATAACCACTAAACACTGTGTGTTAGAATAATTGTGTACAGGATAAATTTAAAAAACAAAAACCGGTCTGGAAGCACTTTATAGACTAACAGAACATATAGATGATATCATGCTCAGGGGTCACGTAACTAGTTAGCATGGCCGTTCTTAGTTGGTGGAGCAATTTGTCTGGTTAATTCCAATAACGAACGAGACTCTGACATGCTAACTAGTTACGCGACCCCTGAGCATGATACCATCTATATGTTTTGTTAGTGTATAAAGTGCTACCAGACCAGTTTTTGTTTTTTAAGTTTATGTTAGAATAATGAAGATCTAACAAAGGGCTTGATTAAAGTGGGACAATTAAAAAAATATAATAAAATTATACTGACAATGTGTTGTATATATCACACAAAAATGATTGACATGCTGCAATCAAAGTAATTAAAAGGAAAACAGAGGGGTATCTTGCTATAAATCTTGCACCGAGTAAAAGTCTGAAAAGTAACTGCAAGTCCAAAACTTAAAATCTGTGTTGCAGGTCTATTTCAAATTTGTAAAGTTACATAATGGAACATGGAGTGATTTTCACAAATGCTTTCCTCGATAAAAATGTTTATTTAATTAATTTGCTGTGCTTGGTCAATTTTATTGACAGCAGAAAGCTTATTTTCACCTTGTAAATCTCAGTTTGTATACATAGAAATCTATTTATTTTTTATTAAAAAATAGCAAGGAATAAAACATGTTTAAAATGCTGAAAATGTTTAGAGAAGCATTAGAAAGCAGAGAAATCATGTATTTCCCCTTCTGTAATATTTTTTATCCTATTGTGAATAAATGTTTACACCCTGAAATTATTTTTCTCTACTTTATTACACAACCTGGTGATTTATTACAAATGTTTTTCTATTAGATTCCAGATCTGGCATTTCAGAATACCAACTAAACATAAAACCAGTAATTATTTCTTTTATCTATTCACTTGCTTCAAATTCTGATAGAATTACAATAGTCCTTTACAGTAACAGCGACCATTTTCTTTTTACAGTTTAAACATCTGTAAAAATGTAAATTATCTGTGAATTTGCTGCACTTTATCAAATTATTTTTTTCATGGTCCTATCTGAATAATCCAGATTTTCATAAAACTATTTTGAAAGTCTGTAGTTGCAAAACCCATCGAAAAAAGCATCTTTCAGTCAGCAAAATACAAGAGGGTTTCTTATGTTTGGAAGAAATTAAAACAACACCTAAGATATAAAGAGTTCAAGCCTGTGATGGAGTTTTTTTAAAGTGATTTAGATCATTCTAGTTTTCCTTTGTGTTATAAAAATTATCACTCTATAATGTTATACTTTTCAACAAATAATTTTGACATTAAGAATACTGGTTGAACCTCTCTAGTTCAGCAGTCTCTGGTCTGGCAACATCTGTGATCTTCCATAATTTTAGTTAGCAAGATGTCCATTTATTATGGGTGTGGCCAACTTTCCTGTGGACCCATAAGCATTGTTTACAGACACCAGTCCTGGCTCTCAGTATTCTGTACTGTTATTTAGCTATAATTTACCCCTAAATGTCTTCTAAGAGCCCAGTAAGCAGTGGAAGTGTTGGAACTGATAGACAATATTGACCTCCCATGATTCGGCACATTTTCTGGTTTGGCATCAGTCAGGGCCAACGATGCTGAAGTAGAGGGGTTCAAACATGTATATATGGACATTACGAAACAATTGATTTGCCAGTTCCCTCTTGGTGCTATTAGCAAGTACTGTATTCTATAAATCTACTGTGAACATCTCGTGTCATAAATTCGTGATACTTTAACATAATGTACTCTTTTAACAAGTGGACTGTTGTCAGTTATATGATGAGTAAATAAATGCTGGACAAAGTTTTCTCATTAAAAAAGTGACCTTGACATTCTGTTCAAGTATCAATATAACATACTTACAGAAAGTGCTTCAAAGTTTTGTGCAAAGGTGCACCCTAAAGATAAGTCAATCGTTTTTGTTTACCTAAAACTCTTCAGTTCTCTGCACGATCCAGCAGTATTAGATTACTGAAATGCTAGGCTTTGATCTTACAAATTCCCTGCAGTACCTGATCCAATCTGTGCTTTCCTTTAGCTATAAACAACCTCATTAAAATACTGACAGTTATAGGATACGTGAAAGTGATTGAGAGGAAAGAAAACCTACTAAACAGATAAGGTGTGGAACTCATTTTAAAGATACTGTGTATTTGTTGTGATGCTACTGTCTTCTTTTGTAAGTCACTGTGAAAAGTCAACCATCTAAAATGTGAAAATCTGTTATTTTCTTTGTTTAGGATATCTGTATTAAATTATTTTGAAGACAGAATAAAAGTATACCTACTGCAGAAATATAGCTTTAAAATCAAGCTGTCACTGAAAAAAATTCCAAAGCTAACACTATTGAATGGAAAATCCATTCCACTGTACAAAAATGAATGATTATTTACAAATGAACTTTGGCAGGTAATGTCATCCTGTACTCCACCCACATTCTAATACTGCCAGTAAAAGCAATGGGGCTTTCACCATTGACAGCAAATGGAGCAAGAACAATTCTCTGATTGGAAGGTTTTGATAACCAGAATTTGGTTAATTTCAGTTCAAAGAAGATCACAAACATGTTGGGACTCTTTTTGACCTCATTTCTGCCTATGCATCTTCAACAATGCAATGATACAACTCAAGGCAGATTTAGGGGCATTACATCAGCCTGTCTGGGCATGTCTACACGAGGAAATTATTTAGAAATAACTTATTTTGAAATAACAGCTCTTGAAATCACTATTTTGAAATAAAATGTCCACGGTACAGGGAAGCTTCAAAATTAGTCCAAGGCAGGCTCCCTTAATGTGGATATGCTACCTTGACTTAGAGCCCCAAGAAGAATTGGGGAGTAATTACTTTGACTGGCCGTGGGGAAGAGCTATTTTGAAATAGCAGCAGTGGCACGTACACACTACTACTATTTCGAAATAAGCATTAATCCTGGTGGAAAGCAGGAGCTATTCTGAAACAAGGGGCAGGTTATTTTGAAATAACAGGCTTGGTAGTGTGTACTCTACTCTTGTTATTTCAAAATAAGGGGAATTATTTTGAAATAACTCCCTACTGTAGACCAGGACTCCCTGAATAATGTTTTCTGATTGAAAAAAAAAACCCAAGAAAAAAACAACTTAATGTAAAAATCACTTCTGATTTAACTTAACAAAGGGTCCAGTCTTATAGCTATGATTCCACAGAAAGCCTGTATATAGCACCTGCAGGATTGCTCCCACCATATGAACAATGCAACTGACATGGAAAGATATGAAGGGCTAGATTATACCTTTGCTCAATTGTGTGTGGTAGTGTATAGTTATGCTGCACATGTTAGAAGGCTGTGGAAGGAACTGTGTTTTAGGCTTGTCATTAGCAATTAGCTAAGATAGCATAGACTAACAACTAAGGATGTTAAATATCAAGTAACTGACAAATCGAATAGTCAATGCATTTTGCATTGACTATTTGATTAATCGATAGGACGAAAGTGCTGTGTGGAACCTGGCATCAGTTGTGGACTCCAGCTGATCCTGGGCTTCATGCAGCACTGCCGCTTTGAAATGCTGCACGCAGCCTGACGCCGGGCTCCCCATTGCGTTTCAAAGCAGCAGCACCACACAGAGCCTGGGGTCAGCGGGGGAGTCCCCAGCTGATCCCGGGCTACATGGTGCTGCCACTTTGAAATGCCACATGCAGCCTGGGGACACCCCAGCTGGCCCCAGGCTGCATGTGGTGTTTCAAAGCGGCAGTGCCACGTAGAGCCCGGGGTCTGGCCCTGGGCTCCATGCGCAACTGCCGCTTTGAAGTATCTCCTCCTCTTCCCCTCCCCTGCTGCCTCTTTCCAATAGTCGATAAGTCCGTCACATCCCTACTTACCACCTGGTTTGCCCAGCACTTATTCACTGACAATCCCTTAAAGATTCCCCGTACTCCTCCATCTTTGCACAGCTCGTTCCTAGTTCCCCACCTCATTCCTGGAAAAAGACTTTAAATGTTAAAAAGGGCTCTAGAGGGGATCCTGGCAATAACTGACCGGTAAGTCTAATGTCAGTACCAGGCAAATTAGTTGAAACTATAGTAAAGAATAAAATTGTCAGACACGTAGATGAACACAATTTGTTGGGGGAAAGTCAACATGATTTCTGTAAAGGGAAATTATGCCTTACTAATCTACTAGAGTTTTTTGAGGGGGTCAACCAACATGTGGACAAGGGGGATCCAATACATACAGTATACTTAGATTTCCAGAAAGCCTTTGTCAAGGTCCCTGATCAAAGGCTGGTAAGTAAAGTAAGTTGTCATGGGATAAGAGGGAAGGTCCTTTCATGGACTGATAACTAGTTAAAAGACAGGAAACAAAGGGTAGGAATAAATGATGAGTTTTCAGAGTGGAGAGAGGTAACTAGTGGAAAACCCCAAGTGTCTGTCCTGGGACCAATCCACAACCTATGTATAAAAGATCTGGAGAAAGGAGTAAATAGTGAGGTAGCCAAATTTGCTTATGATACCAAACTGCTCTGGACAGTTCAGACCAAAGCAGACTGTGAAGAGCTTCAAAAAGATCTCACCAAACTAAGCGATTGGGCAACAAAATGGCAAATGAAATTTAATGTTGATAAATGTAAAGTAATGCACATTGGAAAAAATAAGCCCAACTACACATACAAAATTTGAGGGACTAATTTAGCTACAACTACGCAAGTGAGAGATCGTGGAGTCATTGGATAGTTCTCTGAAAACATCCACTCACTGTGCAGTGGCAATCAAAAAAGCAAACAGAATATTAGGAATCATTAAAAAAGGCTTAGAGAATAAAACAGAGAATATTTTATTGCCTCTATATAAAACCATGGTATGTCCATATCTTGAATACTGCGTTCAGATGTGGTTTCCTCATCTCAAAAAAGATGTATTGGCATTGAAAAAGATTCAGAGAAGGGCAGCAAAAATGATTAGGTGTTTGGAAAGGGTCCTATATGAAGAGAGATTAAAAAGACTTGGACTTTTCAGCTTATAAATGAGGATACTAAGGGGGGGGGTGATAAAGGGCTATAAAAGCATGATTGGTGTGGAAAAAGTAAATAAAGAAAAGTCATCTACTTGTTCCCATAACATAAGAACCAGGGATCACCAAATGAAATTAATAGATAGAGGTTTAAAATAAACAAAAGGAAGTTTTTCTTCACCCAGCACACAGTCAACCTGTGGAATTCCTTGACAGAGGATGTTGTGAAGACCAGGACTTTAACAGGGTTCAAAAAAGAGCTTGATAATTTCATGGAGATTACGTCCATCAATGGCTATTAGCTAGGATGGGGAGGAATGGTGTCCTTAGCCTCTGTTTGTCTGGAAATGGATGACAGGAAAGGGATCACATGATGATTAGCTGTTGTGTTCACTCCCTCTGTGGCATCTGGCATTAGCCACTGTCATCTGACAGGATACTGGGCTAGATGGACCTTTCTTTTGACCCATTTGGTCATTCTTAGGTGTTACTGAACCTTTTAAATGCATTCAAGTTATTTCCCCTTTTGCACCAGCTCATCTCTAGTGTGTGGTGCAGTGGAGGCATCTTTTTGGGGGGGAGGAAGAAGATGGATCCACTGCTTTCCACCCTATGCTCCAGCCATGATGCCTGGAAGATTGACACAACTACACCAGGGCATAGTACAGGTTGGTTTTACTCATCTGTATTCACCTGTGTTAAACCATGATCTGAGATGAAATGAGGTATAGGTTGGACCTCCTTGATCCAGCACAGTCCCGATGTGAGCAGTCCCAAACCAGGCAGTTTGCTGGACTAGGGAAGGTCAACGCTTCCCTGCTGGCTGCCCTACTCCCAAGTTCCCGAGGCTGGGGCTCCCACTCGCTGCTGCTGGGGCAACCTGGACACCACCAGCCTTGCCGGGACACAGCCACCCCAATGCCGCTGGGGATCCCCTGGGGCTACATGGCCAAGGCTCACATGATGCTGCCCAGCCCCACTACTGCTGGGTGTTCTGCAGCCAGGGCTGCCTGGCCATCCCAGCCCTAGTGCCACCGGGGATTCCAGGGGTTCTCCAGCTAAGGGTCTCCTACTTCCTGGCCCTGATAACGCTGGGGAGCTCTCCGGCCCCACCTTGCCCTGATAATGCCAGGGAATTCTCTGGCTGGGGCCACCCAGCCCACTGCTGCTGGGGGTTTCCCGGGGTTCCCGGCTGGGGCCACCAGCCACCACCAGCCCCACTCCTAGGGCCAGTCCTGCTTCTGCCGGGGCTTCCCAGGGCTGCTTGACTGCCACCTGGCCCTGCTGCTGCAAGGGGTTCCCCAGGCGGGGCAGGGACTCCTCATTTGCTGCCTGGCCCAGCTGACGCCTGGGGTTCCCTAGCTGGGGTGGGGGGTCCCTGTTCATTGCCTGGTCCTGCCTGTAGACAACAGAATTTTATAATGTTTTCTGTCATGTGCTTAATGGGCAGTGTGAGAATGAATGTTAAACAACTATAACTCTGCTGGACACCCTTCCTTGATCATCAGGGAAGAACAGTCTTCTAGGCCCTTAATAAAGATCCATCAGGCAAACTGCTTGTGATTATATCTGATGTCAAGACAGAAAGAGATCAGAAAGATTCTTCAGAGTCACTACAATCACACTCTTGCTCTTAGGAGTAATTAGAATATAGATTTTGTTATAAAAATATAATGAATTAATTAAAAGTTTGTACTAATAGAAGTTTTATATTAGGAACTAGATTGATACCTTTTGCATGAACAATTGTATCCCTTTTCCCATGTATGAAATGATTGTGTGGTCCTTGCGGAGGGAGAGTGAATGGAATGTAAGTGTTTGGAGAGAGAACAACTTGGAGGCCCAACAGTTTCAGAGTCCAGACAGTGGAAGAGGGGAGGGAGCTAGAAGACTCAGATGTGTCAAAGTACCATAAATTGAGGCCCACTACAAAGCAGACGGATGGAAGACATATGGACGGCCTTGAAATGTTAAGCAGCAAGTGCTCTGTTACAAACCAGACAGCCTTGAAATAACACTGAAAAGGAGACACTAACATACTGATGTCAGAGTAAAGAATAACTCTCAGATAAACAGATATTAAGCAGAACGGATGGTGATTGATTAAAAGCTGACAAAGCAAAATGCATAGACCTGAATGGGAAAAAAGTCCTATAAAAGATGGAGCTTCTTGCACAAATCTCTGGATCTTGTCTTGTCAACATTGGAGCGTCGGTCCCGACCGAGAGAAGCCCCTCGCTCCTCCCCCTCACATTTAACTTGCCTTGCCAGTAAGTTAATGTGAGCAATAGACTGGTTACTTAAAGCAACGACAAGACTTTATGTGTTTGTGTTGGGGGGGGGGGGAGGCTTGTCTTTATAAAGCATATGCTGTTTTTCTACTGTATTCTCAATAAATGTGGCATATTGCCTTTTCCCCTGAAAAAGATCCTGTGTGCTTCCTATAAGCATAACACTGCTGATGCCAGGATTCTCTGGCCAGGGCAGGACTCCTCACCCATTTCTGGCCCCGATGATGCTGGGGGTTCCCTAGCCAAACTGGGGATCCCCAGCTGCCACCTGGCCCAACAATTGCTGGCCCAGCCAGGGCTCCCCAGCCCTATGTTCTCCCAGCTGGCTCCCCATTTCCGTCTCTGGGGCTCTTTGGTCTAGCAACATCCATGGCCCTGGCGGACCATGGGTGTTGCCAGACCAGAGAGTCCTGGATTTGGGAGGTTCAACCTGTACTTTTCCATCAAGTTTGAAAAGGGAATTAAAAAAAAAAAACAAAAACTTGGCATTAAAGAGTCTAGAATTCTTTCAGGGAAGGAAATAATAACTCTCTTTAGAAATGGTAATAAGTTCTTTTAAGTTGTCTAATTAATAATGCACCCTATTCTGCACTTAAAACACAGACAAAATGCTACTGGGCACAATTGTTAGTAAATTCTACATTACATCTATATTAAATATACACAGCCATTATGAGTAAAATTAATTTGGTCAGTGTTGGTTTCAAGTAGCTCATTTAACATACGTTTTAAATTATATATGTAGCTTATTCTGTATTATTATAAAATTGCTTGTTTGCCAATGACCTATGATAAGGTTCTATTCAGGCAAATCCAGTGTTCCCAGTGTTTTGTTTTGAATTTTGTACAGCTTGTCAGACACAAGTCCAAATCTGATTCAAGAGCAAACTTATTTTTCCTGCATTGCTCCAAAAGAACAATAATGAAATAATAATAAAATCCAAAAGAACTTAGTTTTTGCAATGACCCACAAAGCCAGCCCCTCACTCTTGACATATATAAGGAAGGTGGATCACTGTTTGCTCTAAATTTTTCCACACACAAAAAATTAATGTGATAGGCGTGGGACCAAGTAGTTCACAGTGTGAGAGGGAGCTCAGGACTGGGGCAGGGAGTTGGGGTGGGAGTGAGGGCTCTGGATGGGGAGGGTGAGTTGTGGCATGGGCCAGAGATGAAGGACCCAGACATGGCTGGTCTTGTCCAGGTGACTTCTCTGAGCACCTGTACGGTATTTACTATGTTGATGTGTGGACACACAGCTTACAAGGAATTCTGAGGTGGACCACATGTGTTACTTTGCCTAGCAGAATTATCACCCACTATGGACTAAAACGAGGAACATCAAATTCACTTTCTCCTTTTCTATAGGCAGGGTTGGCCTGAGAACAAAAGGTGTCCCAGGTGAGGAGTGTGTTCAATGCTCTCCATTCTTTCAGCTCTTAAATTTCTTATTCTTATTGCATTTATAGTCCATTTTATTACTTTGAAATATGATTTGCATGCATGATTTATCCCTGTCAAATAGGACAATACATTTGTATGCTAGAATCCATAATTCTGTATTTATCCTTTTCATATATAAGCAAATTTAAGAAGCCCTTGTTTCCTCTAAGCTTATAGAAACTTTTTAGTTTTAAGCATAACTGAAATGTACTAATATCAAGAAACTGAATTGTGCACCAACATTGGGTGGACTAATATTAAATAGTGTTACAGTACGTGACTGCCTTAGAATGTTAATCCAATCCTTTTGTTCGAAAGATTGCTTTTCTCGCCTTTGCCCTTGTGAACTGAATTAGTGTCAGAAAAATCTAAAGATGGGCCAATGGTATTTCACGTGATAAAATAGCAAGCAATGTTGTTGTCTCTTGTTGGCTGTTGTCACTCAAAGATGTTTTAATGAGCTTTGAAAAGCTGTGGTCACCATAAGAATGGCTGTACTGAGTCAGACCAAAGGTCCATCTAGCCAAGTATCCTGTCTGCCGACAGTGGCCAGCACCAGGTGCCCCAGAGAGGGTGGACCGAAGACAATGATCAAGCGATTTGTCTCCTGCCATCCCTCTCCAGCCTCTGACAAACAGAGGCCAAGGACACCATTATATCCCCTGGCTAATAGCCTTTTATGGACCTAACCTCCATGAAATTATCTAGCTTCTCTTTAAACTCTATTATAGTCCAAGCCTTCACAGCCTCCTCTGGCAAGGAGTTCCACAGGCTGACTACACGCTGTGTGAAGAAGAACTTTCTTTTATTAGTTTTAAACCTGCTACCCATTAATTTCATTTGGTGTCCTCTAGTTCTTCTATTTAGGGAACTAATAAATAACTTTTCTTTATCGGCCCTCTCCACACCACTCATGATTTTATATACCTCTATCATATCCCCCCTCAGTCTCCTCTTTTCTAAACTGAAAAGTCCCAGTCGCTTTAACCTCTCTTCATATGGGACCCGTTCCAAACCCCTAATCATTTTAGTTGCCCTTTTCTGAACCCTTTCCAAGGCCAAAATATCTTTTTTTGAGGTGAGGAGACCACATGTGTACACAGTATTCAAGATGTGGGCGTACCATAGTTTTATACAGGGGCAGTAAGATATTCTGTGTCTTATTTTCTATCCCTTTCTTAATAATTCCTAGCATCCTATTTGCCTTTTTGACCACCGCTGCACACTGTGTGGAAGTTTTCAGAGAACTGTCCATGATAACTCCAAGATCTCTTTCCTGATTTGTCGTAGCCAAATTAGCCCCCATCATACTGTACGTATAGTTGGGGTTATTTTTCCCAATGTGCATTACTTTACACTTATTCACATTAAATTTCATTTGCCATTTTGTTGCCCAATCACTCAGTTTGGTGAGATCTTCTTGGAGTCCCTCACAGTCTGCTTCTGTCTTGACTATCCTAAACAGTTTGGTATCATCTGCAAACTTTACCACCTCACTGCTTACCCCTTTCTCCAGATCATTTATGAATAAGTTGAACAGGATTGGTCCTAGGACTGACCCTTGGGGGACACCACTAGTTACCCCTCTCTATTCTGAAAATTTACCATTTATTCCTACCCTTTGTTTCCTGTCTTTTAACCAGTTCTCAATCCAAGAAAGGACCTTCCCTCTTATCCCATGGCCATGTAATTTACACAAGAGCCTTTGGTGAGGGACCTTGTCAAAGGCTTTCTGAAAATCTAAGTATACTATATCTACTGGATCCCCCTTGTCCGCATGTTTGCTAACCCCTTCAAAGAACTCTAAGGGTATGTCTACACTACCACCCTAGTTCGAACTAGGGTGGTTAATGTAGGCATTCGAAGTTGCAAATGAAGCCCGGGATTTAAATATCCCGGGCTTCATTTGCATCTTGCCGGGCGGGCGCCGTTTTTAAATCCCCTTAGGTCGAACTCTGTGCCCGCGGCTACACGTGGCACGGAGTAGGTAGTTCAAATTAGGATCTCTAATTCGAACTACCGTATCTCTTCGTGGAACGAGGTGTATCGGTAGTTCGAATTAGAGATCCTAATTCGAACTACCTACTCCGTGCCGAGTGTAGCCGCGGGCACGGAGTTCGACCTAAGGGGATTTAAAAACGGCGCCCGCCCGGCAAGATGCAAATGAAGCCCGGGATATTTAAATCCCGGGCTTCATTTGCAACTTCGAATGCCTACATTGACCACCCTAGTTTGAACTAGGGTGGTAGTGTAGACATACCCTAATAGATTAGTAAGACAGGATTTCCCTTTACAGAAATCATGTTGACTTTTGTCCAACAAATTATGTTCTTCTACATGCTTCACAATTTTATTCTTTACTATTGTTTCGACTAATTTGCCGGTACTGAAGTTAGACTTACCTGTCTGTAATTGCCCGGATCGCCTCTAGAGCCCTTTTTAAATATTGGTGTCACGTTGGCTACCTTCCTGTCATTAGGTACGGAAGCCAATTTAAGGGATAGGTTACAAACCACAGATAATAGTTCAGCAATTTCCCATTTGAGTTCTTTTAGAACCCTTGGATGAATGCCATCCGGTCCCGGAGATTTGTTAACATTAAGTTTTTCTATTTGTTTCAAAACCTCCTCTAATGACACTTCAATCCGGGACAGTTCCTCAGATTCATCACTCACAAAGGATTGTGCAGATCTGGGAATCTCCCCAACGTCCTCAGCCGTGAAGACTGAAGCAAAGAAATCATTTAGTTTCTCCACAATGGCTTTATCGTCCTCAATTGCGCCTTTTATAGTTCGATGGTCTAGGGGACCCACAGGTTTTTTAGCAGGCTTCCTGCTTCTAATGTACTTAAAAAACATTGTTATTTCTTTTTGAGTTTTTGGCTAGCTGTTCCTCAAAATCTTTTTTTGCTTTTCTTATTACATTTTTACACTTGATTTGACAGTGTTTATGTTCCTTTCTATTTATCTCACTAGGATTGGACTTTCACTTCTTAAAAGATGCCTTTTTGTCCCTCGCTGCTTCTTTTACATGGTGGTTAAGCCACGGTGACTCTTTTAGGTCTCTTGCTATGTTTTTTAATTTGGGGTATACATTTAAGTTGGGCCTCTATTATGGTGTCTTTAAAAAGTTTCCATGCAGCTTGCAGGGATTTGGCTCTAGTCACTGTGCCTTTTAATTTCTGTTTAACTGACCTCCTCATTTTTGTGTAATTCCCCTTTTTGAAATTAAATTCCAGGGTGCTGGACTGCTGAGGTGTTCTTCCCACCACAGGAATGTTGAATGTTATTATATTATGGTCACTATTCCCAAGCGGTCCTGTAAGGGTTATTTCCTGGACCTGATCCTGCGCTCCACTCAGGACTAAATCGAGAATTGCCTCTCCCCTTGTGGGTTCCTGCACCAGCTGCTCCAAGAAGCAGTCATTTAAGCCATTGAGAAATTTTATCTCTGCTTCTCTTCCTGAGGTGACATGTCAATATGGGGATAATTAAAATCCCCCATTATTATAGAGTTCTTTATTTTGGTAGCCTCTCTAATCTCCCACAGCATTTCAATGTCAGTATCGCTGTCCTGGTCAAGTGGTCGGTAATATATCCCTACTGCTAATTTCTTATTATTGGAGCATGGAATTACTATCCATAGCGATTCTATTGAACATGTTGATTCACTTAATATTTTTATTTCATTTGATTCTACATTATCTTTCACATACAGTGCCACTCCGCCACCCACCCGGCCTGCTCTATCCTTTCGATATATTTTATATCCCGGTATGATTGTGTCCCACAGATTTTCCTCATTCCACCAGGTTTCAGTGATGCCTATTATGTCAATCTCCTCATTTAATACTAGGTACTCTAGTTCACCCATCTTATTAGTCAGACTCCTAGCATTTGTGTAGAAGCACTTCAAAAATTTGCCACTGCTTATTTGTCTGCTCTTCCCTGGTGCATTGGATTCCTTTGCATGCGGTTGTTTGTCTGCTCTGGCCCATGCTTTGCCCTCTCCCCTCCTCTCTTTCTGACTACAGCTTAGAGAATCTCTATCAATGGATTCTCCTCTAAGAGAAGTCTCCCTCCGATTTACGTGCATCTCCGCACCAATCGGCTTTCCCCCATCTCTTAGTTTAAAAACTGCTCTACCGCCTTTTTAATGTTTAGTGCCAGCAGTCTGGTTCCACCCTGGTTTAGGTGGAGCCCATCCTTCCTGTATAGGCTCCCCCCTCCCAAAAGTGTCTCCAGTTCCTAATAAATCTAAACCCCTCTTCCCTACACCATCGTCTCATCCACGCATTGAGACTCTGAAGCTCTGCCTGCCTACCTGGCCCTGCGTGTGGAACTGGAAGCATTTCCGAGAATGCCACCATAGAGGTCGTGGATTTCAGTCTCTTTCCTAGCATCCTAAATTTGGCCTCCAGGACATCTCTGCTACCCTTCCCTACATCATTGGTACCTACATGTACCACGACCACCGGCTCCTCCCCAGCACTACACATAAGTCTATCTAGATGCCTCGAGAGATCCGCAACCTTTGCATCAGGCAGGCAAGTGACCATACGGTTCTCCCAGTCATCACAAACCCAACTATCTATGTTTCTAACGATCGAACCACCCACTACTAACACCTGCCTCTTCCTAACTGGCATTCCCTCCCCTCAGAGGTATCCTCAGTGCGAGAGGATACCGCAACATCCTCTGGGAGGAGGGTCCCAACTACAGGATGGTTTCTCTCTGCTCCTGTTGAATGCTCTGTTCCCTTGAGACTTTCATCCTCCTTAAGAGCAGTGGGACTCTCAGACTGGAGGCAGGACAGTACTACAGTGTCCCAGAAAGTCTCATCAACATATCTCTCTACCTCCCTTAGCTCCTCCAGTTCAGCCACCCTGGCCTCCAGAGCCTGAACTCGGTCTCTGAGGGTCAGGAGCTCCTTGCAACGCATGCACACATATGCCACCTGCCCACAGGGCAGGTAATCATACATGTTACGCTCAATGCAATAAACAGGATAGCCCCCACTCTGCTGCTGGGCTTCTGTCTCCATTTTTCTAATGAATAAGTTTAAGCAGAAAGTGGGATTCTTTTTAAACCTCTGGAATATAGATTATTATAAGAGTTATGTTTTAAAGAAGGTCAGAAGTCCCTAGTGCCCTCTAACCTCCCCCTCTAACCTCCCTCTCCAAACTCCCTGTTAGCTGTTCCTGTTCACAAGCTCCCTGGTCGCTGAGTCACAGGCTTATATAGCTCTGGGAGCCCCTCCCCCTGACTGAGGCTCAGCCAATTAACAGAGGCTTCTAGATTTCAAACCTTTTAGAAGCTCCTTCAAACAAACAAACAAACCAACCAAACAGACAAACACAAGCTCAGCACACAGCAAATAACTCCCCCACACACAAACACACACTCCAAACAGCCACTTACCACAAGGGTCCCGTTTTTACTCCTCTTTTACCTGGAGAACTCCCTCTCCAAACTCCCTGTTAGCTGGTCCTGTTCGCAAGCTCCCTGGCCATAGATGTGATTGGCAGAAGCCTCAAAGTTATTGACACAATAGGAAAATCGTCCTTCAGGTCTGCATCATGAATGAATTATAGAAGTTGGAGTGGTGAGAGCTTTGCATGAGGCAAAATGTGACTGATGTCCAATTCAACATAAAGCCTGACTAAGCTCATATGCCGCACCCTTCTTCATTTGTTCAAGTGGGCACTTGAACAGTGTCAAGAAGCAAGCAAAAAACCTCCCTTTTGATTTTTTCTTCTGAGTTTTCCATTACCTCATCTCTGCTCTCATAACCAAACTGTCTCTTCTTCCAATGAATATGCGTTTCCTTGAAGACAGGCTCAATTCCTAAGTTTTTCGCAATTACTTTCTCAGCAGTGATGGCATCTTCAAATCCATTGTCTCAATAGGCCACAACAAAATCAAGGCAGCTTCTAATCATAGTAGTAGTGATTACAATGCTCATCAATTGAATTTGTAATGCTTTGCTTACAGCATTTACTTGTAATAGGATATCATGCCAAACCACAAAGGAAAGTGGAAATTTCAAGTCAGTAATCTGGTTTTTCAGGTTTTGCACCTTGTGTTGGATTCCTCCCTCAGCTCCACTCCCATGAATCATCAGGGCATTGTAAACCCCAGTCACTGGTACCTTAGGGTAAATCTACACAGCAGGGCTAAAGTCAAATTAAGCTACAGCTTAATTCAGCTTTTGGTGCTGTCTACACAGCAGGAAGTCAAAGGAAGAGCACTCTTTCCTTCAACTTCCCTTACTCATCATGAAATGAGGGTTGCCATGAGTCAGAGTAAGAAGTTCTCCAGCTTGACATTATTTCTAAATAAAGGCTTGTAGTGTAGACATGCTCTTTATTATTTCAGAATAACATCAGTTATTCCAAAATAACACTGCAGGTAGATGTACTCTCACTGGCCTTATGTTGTCAGTTCTCTTTCTCAGTGAGAGCCACTTAGCGGCTTCGCTGTTTGATTTTTAACCCTGTCTGCAAGGAACTTGCCCTGATAATCGATTCTGAAAGCAGAATGTGTATCCTTTGCAGTACTCTGAAGAGAGATAATGAATTTACAGAAGATGACACTGCATCTGACACCACCATGATGAAAGAATGGTAGCCCTAAGGTATGAAGAAAGCTCCTGGACTCAGCACACGGATACTTGCTTGTTCACTTTTTTTTCTTCCCTTCACGTTTTTGCCATTGTTGGACCTAAGCCTTTGGCAGCCCTGAAGCTTAATTTTTACTCTCATTTAAAATATTTGTAAACAGTTCTGTTAGGCCTTTTCCAGTAAAGCCATCCACAGACCAAAAACACATAAAGTGTTTCTTCACTTGTATACAGCTGTCCTCCTCATCAAATCTTACTGTAAATGACATCTTTTCATTGTGACTAATGTTAGGTGTGTAGGCCAATATTACTTCAAAGTGCTTCACTTTGCTGAGCCACATCAATATGTTATCAAGTACCTTCCTTGCCATAAGGTCAATCAATTAATTTTAATTGTTTTGCTGCAGTAATGGCCCACATCTCCTTTACGAACTACCTGACATAGGTGCTCATGCATGACTATCACATTTCCCAAGGAGCTCTACCAAACCAAGGAAATCACCCTTATTTTCAGTGAACAACATATGTGAGGAACACCGGAAAGTCAAATAATTTTTTGCAAGGAAGAGAGTAATTGAAATCAGATGCTTGAGCACGTTCCTCAGATGCTGGGATTCTTTATTAATAATATACTGCCTTTCTAGGTCTATGCATTTATTCAATTTGAGTCTGGACTCAAGTTCCATTAGTTTCGAATAGGCCATAAAATGGCCAAGTGACTTTTCATGTTGCTTCAGAGCATTAGCTAAGTTATACCAGTACCCAGAAAGTGCAAGTAATGATTTGGCATTCTTGTCAAACATTTCACAACAAAAACAGAACACTATTTCAGCTGACTGAATAAATTAGCCAATACCAATTCAGTTTTGGACAATTATCAAGAACTCTTTCACTTTGTAACTTTGAGAATCATTGTTTCTGCCCATTTACTGGAAATATCCAGCCCATTCAAAATCATATGACCAATCTCAGCATAATTTAGGATCTCTGGTCATTAAGCAAGATCTGATGTATCAATTTGTGGTGTGAAATTTTTCTCACTGCTGTTTCTGTCATCATGTGTGGCTGATTCTCGTTTAGCATTTCTCTCCTTTTCATATACACCAAGGTTTTCTTTGCTATTACTCTCTTCATGTAAACCATGTTTTTCCCCCAGCACTTTTATTTGTGCTACCAAGAGACCTGGATGATTCTTGATCACTTTCCTTACATTTCCATTCCTTATCTTCAAGTAAATCTGTTAATTCCTTAGTAATAGGACTTCAATAATTTACATTTTACTCTTCAAATTCTTCTGTCCTGGAATGTATTCTACGGCTTAAAGCCTAATCTATGTTGTTCTGTTTCAGATATTTTCCCCTTGCTGAAAACTAGATCCATTTCAACTTTTCACTTCCTATACTGAGCTCCTGAAAGCATTTTCTGGGCATCTTTTATTTTCTATGTTGGAAAAACATACAGTATTAGGGAGATTAAAAATCTATGTTCAAGAGTTTTAGAAAGTCATCAAACATTCTTGGTTAATCATGGGTAAAGAAGCAATGGCATTTCTTCTATATTGTTGCATAGACTGGGGTTTGATGTATATCTCTGGTGTCTTATTAAATATGTCCTTTATTAGTGGCTACTCATACTCCTCAAGTCTTAAAACTGCAAGAACACTTTCAGAATTATACAAAAAAAATGTTCACAATTACAACAGTTGGGCTCTCACTTTACCACATTCTTATATCTCACTGACTCACTGATGATACTCCATCCATCATATACTCACAAAGCTATATTTTAAAATAGCACGTACAGTTGCCAAACAAGACCAAGGCCTCATTGTACTATGGATTGTACAGAGCTGACCCTGGACAAAATGGTACCCAGTACCCCCATTCCACTTGTAAAACTTTTGAATATCTTATTTTTATTGCTCCATGCTGAGGAATATCAAAGCAGCACTCTCTCTCCCCACTCCTTGCAGCAGCAGTCTGCCTGTCGCTGTGTTCCTACTGCAGGGCATAACAGGAGCATGCCAATGATAAGCTCTTTGTTTGTTTCCCAAAGCAGCACACTCTGCTGTGCTACTCCCCAGAACTTTGAAAGGGAAGGGGCAGCAGCGATCAAAATACTGAGCAAAGCCATCAGGACAGGCATTGTGGCATACTAACAGAAGCCAGTTCTGTCCACAAAGCAAACAACAAAGTCTACTCTGGCGCTTTGTCCATGATAAATGGAGGGGAAAGGAAAAAAAGTCTCTTTGAAAGGTTTTTGTTGCCTAAACTAGGCATTTTTCCTGACAAAAAGTCCCATTGCAATATGTACACTCTCAGGCTATGCCTACACTGGCAGGTTCTTGTGCAAGAACAGCCATTCTTGTGCAAGAACCTGCAGAGCATCCACACTGCCCGCCCGCTCTTGCTCAAGAAGATTTACAGTACGGCGTTGGAAGAGAGGGCTTCTTGTGCAAGAGCTACACTCTTTTCTAAGAGGTGTAAGCCCTCCTGTGCAGGAGCTCTTGCACAAGAAGGTAATGTGGACGTGTAGCAGGGGTTTCTTGCGCAAAAAAGCCCGATGGCTAAAATGGCCATCAGGCTTTCTTGCGCAAGAGAGCGTCCACACTGCCACAGATGCTCTTGCGCAAAAGCACATGGCAGCGTGGACGTGTTCTTGTGCAAGAGTTCTTGCATAAGAACCCTTGTGCAAGATGTTCTTGCGCAAGAACCTGCCAGTGTAGACATAGCCTCATTGTTTTGTCACCAAAAGGCAGGTTTTGATGACAAAACTTGGTAGTTTAGATGAGGCCTCAGTCAGAAGGTATTTCTGCAGTCTTAGAAAAATGAGGGACATGCTGCTTTGTTTCCCTTCCTACAGGGTCAAATGCTCCTGTACCTCTTTCTAAGTTGTTCAGCTCTCCTATGTATGCCACAACAGAAGTGTCCTAAAAAAGGACTGCAGCATGCAGTATGTCCTGTAGATCTTACAGTGTACACATAAGTTGTGCAGGTCAGTTTAGTATTTGCCATAATAAAATGTGACCATACAAGGGCTAAGATCAATAAGATGTATTATTAATCAGGGTTCAGCTTTGCAAAATTATAATAAAGATGAAAGTTCAGAACTAATTTCCAAAATGCCAAAATTGAGGGGTTCCATAAAAGGATCTCCATTTTGGCTCATCTTTCATTCTAACATTCTGAACCAGTCTTCAAAATGTTATACTGTAGGTTTTAAGAGTGCACAATTCCCTCTAAGACTAAAGAGTGAAAGTTTGATATTTAAAAGTGCTGTGTTCCAAAAGGACAACAAATTCTGCAAAATGACTGATGTGATGATTAGATCAAGAACATAACTTTTAAGTTCAACTCTAGAGGATTAGCAGGAAATAATATCTTCCCTTTTTTTTTTGGCCTGAGATATTACAGAGCTTTTACATTTTTAAGTGCATTCAAAGCATTTTAAAACACAGTGTGATACAATTTCATTAATGGTCTTAACCAGTAAGTTTTTTGTTTGTAATATAAGTCTTGAAATCAGATGATTTCTTAGGATGGCTGTAATCCAAACCCCTGTGAAGTCAGTGAGGAGCCCCCAACTGACTTTAATGGAGAGGTTTATCAGATTCCTAAACATGAAACGCACATAGGTGGTAAATAATGGAACCTGACACCACCACTGAGGGTGGGGGACAGTGCTGGATTATGATAAGAACACTTCAGGTACATGTCCAGGTTCTATGCCCTATTTGAGGGTCATGGAAAAATTTCCCTCTGCCTGGAGGAGCTCTAGTTCCCTTCTGTGGTTCCAGGGCCATAGCAAGGGCATACAGCTTTTCTGGTGTTCAGGCCATGGAAGTGAGGGGTGTCAGAAAGGAGCCAGCATGTCTGGGGGTCCCAAGGGAAGAGATGGAGCATGGGTAAAATGGGACTGGAACATTAAGGGAAGTGGAAGAATGGGGACAGGGCTGGAGGTAGAATGGAGAGGGGCAAAGAAGAAGAGGCAGAATGGGGTGGTGTCCTGGGCTAGGGGTGAAAGTTGGACCTTGGCCTAGTCTGAGCTCTCAGGCCCACTCTGTGGCCCCAAGTGAGCTCTCAGCCCCCCTTGCTCTGGTCATGGAGGAGGGGGGGAGTATGCTCTCTGCTCCCAATTTGCCCCAGCTGAGACCACTGAGAAAAAGATCTGTGAGCAATGAGCAGGGCATGGGCTTTTCCAGAAGAGGCTAGGCAGATTGCTAGGGTATGTCTACACTATAGTGTTTTGTCAGAAAAATGGCCATTTTTCCAACAAAACTTGAGGAATTTCCACACTGCAATTGTGTTCTTCCACAAGAAAATAAAAAGAACAGAGGGTTTTTTTCTGGCATTGGTAATAATCATTCTGCGAGGAAGGAGCCTTTTTGCGAAAGAGCTATTTTGCAAAAAGGCGTGTGTGAACGGGGAAGAAGGAATTCTTTCGGAAGAAGAGGAAAGAGGAAAAAGCACAGGTGCCCTGGTGGCCATTCCGTCCATAGCAATCACAGCTTACATGCTTTTTCAATGCACTTTAGTGGAAGATCTCTTCCGAAAAAAGCTTCTTCCGAAAGAAGCCTGTAGTCTAGACGTAGCCCTAGGCTCCTCAAAGGGAAGTTCCACTCATAGAAATGGGGTTTGTCTACTGATAAAAAATGTAAGATTATCTTCACCATTTTGGCAGTCCCCTTTTCAGCCTTCATTATATCTACAGGGTAGAACAAAAATAATACATCCTTCCAGATTGGTTGGTAATACACTGCTCCCACTTAAGTATTTAGAGATTTTATTCACTGCAGGTGACATTTTGATGTCTAATTAATTTGTTCTTAAGAGCAGGAACATCATAAAGCCTGGCTTCCAAAGACCATGAACCCTATTAGTTAAGTACTTGCTCTTTAAAAAGTGCGTATTTTATGACACAATGCTTTTTTATTGTTTGTACAAATGCATTTCTCGTATGAATTTGGCAAACTGCTCCATAACTGCTGCAGAAGAACAAGTGGTTCATATGCTATACTAACAAGGTTTTCAAAATGAATAGTTTCAGAACAAATATCTATTATCCCAATGCCATTTTGTTATCAAATATGCTTTCCGTATCTAGCGATTCATCGTATAATGATTTCACTACATTCTGGTTTTATATTTATTTAATTATATAACAATCCTATTAAATCCATATAAATAATCTTTTAAACCCAGCAGAATGTTGATTTGCAGTTTATTCAGTCAGGAGACCCAGGGCCATAGAAAGTATTTACATACTTCAAAACTGCCATGGGAGAAAAGACTATTCAGTTCAAATATGCCTGAGAGGTAAAACAATGAGAGAGAGGTTAAAATGTTGTTTCTAATTTACTGGGTTTTTTTGTCTGCTTCTGTGGATTTTTAGAAAAATAGCCAATCCAAATAAAGTGAAGCTTTTGTTGTTAAGTAGAAAAAGCTAACAAAACAATCCACTTCAGTACTTCTACTGGAACCTGAAGTCCCAGGATTTTAAGATAAGCAGGAAAGGGAAGCACTGGGTTTAATTTCCTTTTGTGGTCTATACATTTTTTAGTAGGAATAACAAGCTTTATTGATGGTATCATGAGCTTTCGTGGGCACAGCCCACTTCTTCAGATGACCGGACTGTTGGATGTCTAGGACCAAAATAAATAGGGGAGATGAGGGGGTGGGGGTGGAAGAAGGGAAAATAGGGAGGAGGAGAACAAGAAAAGGCAGTGGGTAAAAAATATATCAAGGGAAAGCAGAGCTAGAAAGCAATAGGGAAAACAAATTGACTATCTAGTCTTTAGGTGCTTATAGACTAAGGGGGCAGATAAGAACCATTAATTAGCAAATGACAAAGAGTCAGGAAACACTTAAAGATGGATGAAACATCTAGATAGTATCATGAGAATCTTCAAAGGCAAAGGACTATTGTCACTTTCATTGTCTGATAGGTAGCTAATGACCTAACCATCCAGTATCTTTGTTTAATCCAGAGGTGTGAGAAATGAACTTCCGAATGAGCTGAAGTTCCAGTCCTTCCCTGTGTATTTGGCTCCTGTAATTGGTTTGTAAAAAACAGCCACCTGAAGATCTGTTAATGCATGCCCAGGGAGATTAAAGTGTGCCCCCACAGGCTTTTTTATGTTCCCTTTATGGTTATCTGATTTGTGTCCATTAATTCTTGCACGTAGGGACTGTCCAGTTTGTGCAATATATATTGCAGTGGAGCATTGCTGGCATTTGATGGCATAGACTAAATTACTGGATGTGCAGTTGAATGAGCCTCTGATTTGGTGGCTTATGTGGTTGGCTTTAGTAATGAGTTCACTTGTATAGATATATGAGCAGAGTTGGTACCGTGGTTGATTGCAGGGATGGGTTCCTAGATGTTTCCACTCCCATCTCCCCTATTTATTTTGGTCCTAGACATCTAACATTCCAGTCATCTGAAGAAGTGGGCTGTGCCCACGAAAGCTCATTATACCATCTACATGTTTTGTTAGTCTATAAAGTGCTACCAGACTATTCGTTGTTTTTTCAGTTTACCTGTACAGATTAATTTGGCTACCCCCTGAAGCTTTATTGAGTTCAGAAATTTTTATTTTAGGATTCACCTAGCAAGCTTTAGGGCCCACCTTTTCTAACACAGATGTGACACAGAAATATTCTGCGGGGGGTGGTTGCCATTTGAGAACTCAGGTAGCAAAACAGAGGCAATAGAAATGGGATATATCTGCATGCTACATCCAAAGATTACTGATGATTATGGAACATTCAGATTCTTGATCCCAAACCAAATGTGGCTTGAGCCCAGCTGAAGAAGTAAGAAATGACCTTTGAAGACCCTAACATTATTTACCACAGAAAAGTTCCTGAATAGAGTGCAGAACTCCACGTGGTGTCACAATCTCCTCTCATCCTCCATTATTACATTTCATTTATTTAAGTCTTCTTTTCTCTCCTTCCATTTTCTATCCATTTTATCCATAACCTTATTTTGGAGCTATTTTTTTATGAAAATGTATCTTAATTTAAATTTAAAAGGTATTTTTGAAATCTCTCTCTCCTAACCCTGCTCTCCGTCAGATCTTGTGGGTTATTTTCAGGTTTTAAAACAAAAAAAATCATTATTATTTACAGTTTTGTCTCCATTTTCCCAAAACAAAAACAAAGAAAGAGGCAGGATTATTAGTAGAATTGGGGTCCATTGCCAAAAAAGTAAAAAAAATACTTTTTTACTAAATATAGTTAATATTTTGACTAGCTCCATCACTTTTCTGCTTTTATATTATTTCTGTCTCCCTTCCAATCTTTTATTCTCTTTATAACACCAGTGAAGAGAAATGAAACACAGCCTCACCTTTCATCTCCCCCAGCATCCTTTATTGTTCAGTCCCCATGCACACTTTTTATTTTACACTGACTTTCCCTCTTGCCTTTCCTCTGTTCCTCTTCTGTCCTGCGTTCACATTTCTCTTTGTGCTACTTGTTCTCCTCCATAATCCAGAGTCTGTACCTAGGGCTTCTACAACTTTAACAAATACCTTATGCTTAAACATGATAAAAATGTTTTTCTGAAGAGTAAAGAGTAAAAGTAAACAGTGGAATCCAACTAAAATGTCTTCCTCGACATCACTTTCTTTTCAGGATGTTATGAAAAATCCCAAACACTGAATATCTAGAAATGACTAGCCGAAGGATCCAGCATTTTCTCCACTGCCCTACCACCTTGAGTTACTCATTCTCACCCCACCCAATTTAGGCTGCATACCCAATTTCATTTCTTTGCCCAGTAAAATTTGCAAATATACACAAGAGCATAATACTAAGTTTATAAAAAAAAAAAGCAAACCCTGTATCCTATTAAAACATCAATTTCCATTAATGACCTAGGAATTTGATATTTTAGCATCAGAGTATGTGTGTGTGTGAGAGAGAGAGAGAGAGAGAGAGAGAGAATACGATTAATTTCTGGTATTTCCTATATCCAGTTGAACCAGACATACTGTGAAAAGGCAAAGAAATATTTTTTATTTCTTAAGTACTGACCAAGTGTTTGCTAGCCTACCTAAACAAAATACAGATAATTCTTTCCCCCCATCCCCAAAGAAATTTCTGTTTAAATAAAGACAAAATATGCAGGAAATCCAAAAGAGGGATTGACAAAGATGGTTTTTAAATCATTATTGGTTCCCTTCCTGTGGACAATGTGGGAGAAGTGAGGGCCAGATACTGAGCCAATGCAAGTTACTGCCAATGGAGTTTGCCCATTAAATTAATCAGTTGGAACTATGCCAGTTTACAACTGAACATCTGCCTCTGGCTTTTTAGAGGGGATTGCAATGAGGGGAGGTGGATCAGAACACAGAGAAAAATATATAGGGATAACATAATAAAATGTTTGGAGGTGGTGTTCAGAGAAATAAATTAATATACTGTAACATCAAAACTGGTATGATTAGTGAAGCATGTAAGAAGGGAATCCTTTCTGACACTTGTCACTGAACATCAAAACTTGGAAGTTCAAAATCATGGTCATCGAGGGAATTATATTAAAATTTAGATAAACTTTTGAAAACTTTTAGAGTTCAGTTTGAATAGTGGAAAAGTGTACAGGGAAAAAATTGGGAGACAGGAGCAATTTATTCAGCTGAGCCAGTTTATGCACTGGAATTTAAGTGCGACTCCAGATGGACACTTCTGTCTACCTTCTGAATAGAGTAGCAGAAGGTGGCCTCAGTGATGATCATTGTTTCTTGGCAGCCATAGTAGACTATACTCTAAAGAACATTGAACTTCACTTTTAGAAATACTAATGTTGATGTAACTTTAGCTAATCTACAAGCAAAGCCCATGTTAGTGACCACCTGTGATGAGAGAGCATCTGTAATGAGTATCTGCCTTAAGTAGTAAGTCTAGTATGGTATGGTATGGTATGGTATGACCATCTTTACTTCGCTGCTGCAGTCACTGGCACTGCCTTCAGAGCTGGGCACCCAAATAGCAGTTGGCATTCTCCAGCCATATAACTCTAAAGGCATTGAAGAAGTAAGGGAGGCAATACCATGACACTCCTACAAGCTTGCAATCCCCGCTTCATTTCCCTTTGCCGTCCTGCCTAATCTACATGGCTCCGTCATGTGGGTGTGTAATTTAGACACACCCTTACAGGGGAAAAGGCAGTACGCCACATTTATTGAGAATGCAACAGTTGCGTATGCTTTTCAGTCACTCACACACACAAACACCATACACACAGTCCCACCAGAGGGTATATCTACACATCAAAGTTAATTCAAAATAACAGCCATTATTTCTAATTAACTTTAATAGCGTCTACATAGGCAAACCGCTATTTCAAAATAAAATCAAAACAGTGGGGCGCTTATTTCAAATTTGGTAAACCTCATTCTACGAGGAATAACGCCAAATTCAAAATAGCTAAATCAAAATAAGTGCTGTGTAGACTCTTATTTTTAAATAGGGGGCCTCCAGCCCTTCCCAAGGTGCCCTGGTGGCCACTCCGGGCCAAACCAGGAAAACTCTTTTGCTCCCTCCCACAGCCCCGGAGCCCTTAAAGGGGTAGAGTCTGTTTGGCTACAGGGCCTGTGCCAGCTCCAGGTCTGCCAGCTCAGAGCCTGCAGGTGCTGCCCTGATCCAGTTGCCTGCATGAGCGAGCCAGCCAGTGCCAGCCAGCCCTCCACCGCTCCCCAGGATCAGTCTGGCAGCTCCCAGGAACTTGTCAGGGGCTGGAAAAGGCGGGTGCCTTCCTGGTCCAGTGGGGAGATCATGGACCTCATTGAGGTTCGGGGGGAATCCTTCAGTGTCCATGATCTCCGCACTAGATGCAGGAACGTGGCCATCTACAGATGGATGTGCTGACAGCCTGGCCACCAAAGGCCACGTGTGCACCCAGGAGCAGGTGCACATGAAGATAGGCGGCAGGCCTATGCCAGAGCCACAGGGGGCAGCTCCCAACCAGAGGCAGACCCAGACCCCTTGCCCTACTTTGAGGCCCTGGACCGCATCTTGGGGGGCCGGACAGTCCATGCCCCCCAGGTGGTAATCGACTCTGGGGCAGAGGGCTCTGACCAGGGCACGGAGCAGGAGGAGGAGGACGACAGCCAGGAGTCGCAGGAGCCTGGAGGGAGCGTGGCACTCACCCAGGACCCCCGAGGCATACCAGCAGGAATTTCACCACTGTCTTCCAAGGCCTGGGAGGCCTCGACATGTGAGTGTCATCACTGTCCCCTTATGTGGGGGCGGCGGGGAAGGGAGCCCAGGGACTGCGCATGTGGGCCTTGCTGACCATGGATCACACAGCAACCTATGCATGTGCCGTGCCAGCCGGGGCATGTGGCTCCGGCTGGCTGCCACACAGGGGCTCTGGCCCGTTACCCACACACATGTATGTATGAAGGCACATGACATGCTCCGTACCCTGGGGAGGGACACTGCATGATACCCTCCCTCCACAAGCCCCCTCTGCACAGAGGCAGGCCACATCTCCTCCCCCCCCCCCCACCCACACTATATACAGCACAGGGGCATGAGTCCAGTCCCAGGCCAGTTCACAGTCCTGGGGATAGCAGGACATGATGGTGCGGACACTTGTTGTCCTCACTTTGCAGAGCGGGGCTGGGCTTCACCCACTGTGTCCCCAGGGATAATTGACCACCTCTCTGGTTTCTCCACAGCTTGCACCAGCTGCAAGTGCAGGGCACCCCGCCTGGGACATCCTCCCGAACCCGGGCCAGCAGGCGCACCCGGAACCAGGAGGGATACCAGCGGCAGCACCTGGGGTTACTACAAAGGCAGGTCCACAGCCAGGAGCACTGGGTGCAGGAAGACCTCCAGCTGCAGCGGGAGAGCTTGCAGGAGCTGCATGACCAGGGCCGTGCCATCCGCAACCACGGCACAAAGATTGCTGCCTGCTGCCGCTCCAGTTATCACTCCTCCTCCCACTCCTGCTCCCCCTCCCTCTCCTTCCTCCCTCCCTGCCCTCCCACCATACCCACTTCCCCCCCCCCGGGGATGCCAAGGCCCCCGCACCTGCAGTGCTAGGAGACAGGTGTGCCAGCCAGACCCCCAAACCTGAGCTTCTCCTCCCCCTTCCTCCCTTTGCCTCCCCCTTCCAGCTCCATGCTCCCAGGTTTCCCCCTCACCTCTCCCACCCTCATCCCCTCCCCACCCCAGTTATGGTCAATAAATAGAGGGGTTTTTGGCAACACATGCGTTTTTATTTGACATCAGGAAGGGGGGTTAGGGAGGGGAATGTGAAAGGACGTGAGGGTGGAATAAGGCACAAGGCCCCACTGGGGCACGCCAGGGAGACTTCACTCCTTCTCTGTCTGGAAACTCTCCTGCAGGGCCTCCCGGATACCGACAGTCCCCCCAATGGGCCTCCCGGCTGGCAGCTGTGCAGGGCTGCGCGTTCAGACCAGCCAAGTGGTCAGCCTCTGCCATCCAGCCTGGCAGGAAAGCTTCCCCCTTCCACTCACACAAATTGTGCAGAACACAGCATGCCGCCACCACGTGCGGAATATTCCTCTCCGAGAGGTCAAGGAAGGTGAGGAGGCATAGAAATCGGGCCTCCAGCCAGCCGAAGGCCCCCTCCACCACAGTGAGGGCCCTGCTGAGCCTGGCATTAAAGGACTGCTGGGAGGGGTTGAGGTGTCCTGTGTGGGGCTTCATGAACCACGGTTGTTGCGCGTAGGCCACATCCCCCACCAGGCACACAGGCATGTCCACATCCCCGAACTGGATGTGGCGGTCGGGGAAGAAGGTCCCGGCATGCAGCCTCTGGCACATGGAAGAGTTGCGGTACACCCGCACATCGTGTGCTTTGCTGGACCAGCCCACACTGATGTCCAGGATGCGGCCTCGGTGGTCAGACAAGGCCTGTAGGATGACCGAGAAGTACTCCTTCCGGTTAATGCAGAGGGAGGCCTGGTGGTCCGGGGCACGGATGGGGATGTGCGTCCCGTTGATTGCCCCCCCCCCACAGTTGGGGAAGCCCAGAGCGCCAAACCCCTCAATGATCACATCCACATCGGTGAGAAGGATGACTCTGCAGAGCAGCACTCTGTTGATGGCCTTGACCACCTGCAGAGGGACACAAAAAACCACCGAGAGTCACTGGGGTGCCAGGGTGGCTGAGAGTGCTCCTTCCCCGCCACTGTCCTGTGCCCCCTCCCCAGGAGCAATCCCCCCTGCAATCCTGGCCACCGCAGGCAGTCTGTAGTGTGGCTGGGACAGAACAAACCCTCCCGTGGAGGGGACTTGCACCCCTTCCCCCCCTTTTCCCTAGGGCAGCCCATCCCCTCCTCACACACACCACCCCTGCCACAGTGTCCGGAGACTGCCATACCTGCATGAGCACTGCTCTGACAGTGGATCTCCCCACGCCTAACTGGTTCCCCATGGATCGGTAGCTATCCGGCGTGGAGAGCTTCCAGAGGGCGATGGCCACACACTTCTGGAGGGGAATGGCAGGCCTCATGTGAATGTCCTGTCGCCGCAGAGCAGGGGCGAGCCACTCACAGATCTTGAGGAAGGTGTCCTTCTTCATCCTGAAGTTCTGGGTCCACTGTTGGTCTCCCCAGCACTCCAGGATGATGTGGTTCCACCAGATGCGGCGGGGCATGCTGGCATCCAGCCGTTGCTCCTCCATGGCCCCCAGAGGGATCCAGAAGAGGACCTGGGGGTTGGGCTGCCGCAGAAGCTGCCAGGCAGTCTTCAGTGCTTGCTGTCAGGCTTGCAGCAAGACATCCAAAATGAGCACCAAAGTGCCCAGGGGCAGCTCTGGCTCCATGGTGCCGAGTGCTGTGGTGTCCTGAGTCAGGGCAAGCAAAGCAATCAGAGAAAAAAAATGCTTCGCTGCCCCTCAGCGAGGTAGGCAAGTAAGCAGGAAAACCTGAGAACCAGCTGTCCAGGGGGATTCCTTTAAGCACAAGCCTCAGATAGCCTCAGGCAGCAGCCACACAAAGCAACTACTGACCTGATGCCCTGTTGGAACCAGTTTCAGCTGGCCTTAAATGCAATTCAACATCCAATCAGTGTAGACGCGCTATTTAGAAATAGCAAAACGCTATTTCAAAATGCATTTTATGTGTAGACGTGTTATTTCGAAATAACTTATTTTGAATTAACTATTTTGAAAAAAGATATTTCAAAATAACACTGTAGTGTAGACATACCCAGATTTACCAGTCTAGATCCTGTATCAATCTAGTGGCCAGTTAGGGTACGTCTAGACTACATGCCTCTGGCGACAGAGGCATGTAGATTAGGCTATCTGGCATAGGAAAATGAAGCAGCGATTTAAATAATCGCCGCTTCATTTAAATTTAAATGGCTGCTGTGCTGAGCTGATCAGCTGTTTGTCGGCTCAGCGCAGTAATCTGGATGCTCCATGGTCGACATCAAAGGCATTTGTTTACCTCCCAGGTAAACCTCATCCCAGAGGCTTGTAGTCTAGACGTACCCTTAGATTGAACACAGAGGGAGAGCAGGGCCTTTGTTGGTCGATAGATCTGATGCTCCTCTGGAGTTGATGGCAAGACGAACCCAAAGTTCCATAGCAAAGCACCCTGCTTTTATAATCCTTTTCTCTGTTGAAGTCTATGGATTCTGCTGTGTCAGCCTATGACTGGAGTGTTATCTTTTTTATGTCAGTGTTCCCAAAACATTTTCCAAAGCTCTTCCTGTAATCAATCATCTTTCAGGGGTGCTGGCTCCACTTCAAGGCCATCTATCTGCCAATAATCCAATTATCCTGTGAGTAGGGGCATGCATCGATGGTTATAGATGGTTCTTCTTTGATGCCTTCTTTGGTTCTTCTTTGATGCCTTCTTTGATGCCTAGTTTTCACCCACACTACCCCTCCTTCTTTTGGCCATCTGGTTCTGAGCAGTAACTTTTGCACCTTTATCTGAACACATACATACTACTTTTACACATAAACAATCTTTTACAAGGACTCTCGAGGAAGGGCATAACATCAATATCTGCACTGGGCAAAGCAAAGAGGCATTGTAAATCGAACAATTAAGGCCTTAGCCTTCACCATTCCTCTAGTCTCATGAACACAGACATAATACCAAAACTCTGTCTCTTTACTCACTACACTTTAGAACAAGAAAATATAGCAGATATATACTTAACTAAAGGATTTGACTTATATGATTATATATTACCTTACATTACTACATTACTAAACCTAAAATACAAATATAAAAAAGAATAAAAGTTTCAATCCTAACAATCTACTGGTTGGTGACCACTACCTTCCAGCAACATAGCCTAGATTTTCCACTCAGACACCCAAATCAAATCAAATATGGTAAGGCTTAATGAAAATCTTGTTCACCATATAAAAATGTTACCAATTCCAAAGGATCAGACACATTACCTTCCAAGTTAATGAATATTATACAAATATATGCTTACAGCCAAGTCTTATTTACTCTAAACACAATTTATTAAAAAAAAAAAAAGAGAGAGCATAAGTTAAAAGATCAGTAAACATGCAGACATGAGTACAGTTCTGATATCAGTTTCATAGCAGATATGTTGAGTTGTAGTTGCAAAGAGTTCTTTCAGATTAGTTCATAGATTGTAGTCCAATGTTCATATACATGGTGATCCAGGTGAGACTTCAGATCTCAGTTTTAAGATTGAAGATCCCTCTGTATAAAGCATCAAGCAGGTCTGAGATGAAAGGATCAGGCTCCAAGAGTATGTCTAGACTGCATCCCTCTGTTGGCAGAGGGATGCAGATTAGGCAGGTGGACATTGCAAATGAAGCGGGGATTTAAATATCCCGCACTTAATTTACATAAAAATGGCCACCATTTTTGCTGACTCAGCATTTTGTCGGCAAAAAGAGGCAGTCTAAAGGGAGATCTGTTGAGAAAGAAAGCCTTTTTCGACAGATCCCTTATGCCTCCTGCAAGGCTTTCTTTCTTGACAGATCCCCCTCTAGACTGCCTCTTTTTGCCGACAAAATGCTGAGTTGGCAAAAACAGCAGCCATTTTGATGCAAATTAAGCACGGGATATTTAAATCCCCGCTTCATTTGCAATGTCCACCTGCCTAATCTGCATCCCTCTCCCGACAGAGGGATGCAGTCTAGGCATACCCCAAGAGCGTATATATACTTTTCTGGCAGCCTCTTGGCTGTACTGTATATTAATGAATGAACAGTAGGTTTTTTAAGTATCCTTCTGTTTCCTAAATATTACTGGGATTTAACTCCATAGATTATCAAAAGTCATTTAAAGAGACATTTAGACATGGTATCATTTCACCCTCATTTCATCTAAATGTTAATATTACCTTTTGATCTCTGTTCAACAGCTATATTTATAAACAGGAACAATCTGTTTACATCATGGATTCCCAAACTGGGGGGCATGCCCCCCGGAGGGGTGAAGAAATTCCGGGGGGGGGGGCGCGAGGCGACCCAGCCCCCCCATCAAGTTTTGCTGCCCCGGTCAGTTCCTTTTTTTTGCTCAACAAGTTTTGCTGCTATTTTGGGGGGAGGGGGGAGCGTCATGAGAGTTTCTCAAAAATAAAAAAGGGGGCATGATGCTGAAAAGTTTGGGAACCACTGGTTTACATGATCAACATCTAACCGATAAAAGTAAATACATCCAATTAGTATTACTTCCAATTCTCTAATAATACAGGTTTCCAATTCAAAGTTCTAGCCTATTTAACATGTAATTACTATTTACATATTTTTCTAACATGTCTGTAAAGGTTCAGTCTGGGTCATTTTAGCCTGTGAACTGTTTAACCTTTTTTGGGCAATGTATCACAGTAATGTTCATTTACAGAGCAATTAAAATTAGACATGAAACATGGGTAACGATGGTAACCTTTCTTTACGTCATGAAAGTGCCCAATTTACAGCACACCTGTGAAGTGAGATCACCTCTTATATGCAACCACTTTTGCTAACTCTCAGGAGTGGTTGCTCCATCAGCTCTGAGCACAACAATGGTCTCTGCCCTGGCTCCAGTGAAGCCCATCTATGTTTTCTGAGGGTCCCTCATTGATAAAAGCTGGTTCGATTAAAGCTTAGATCAAAACACCAGAAGTCTCTCTGCAGCAGCTTCTGGTTTTCTGGCAGCAGATTCTGGTTTGGATAGAACTCCATGAAGGAGTCTCAATTCCTCTTCAAAATAGAGCCCACCACATGCCTACCCTGCATTCCCTGAATGTAGAAGACTGTCTCTTCCACAAAATCTTGGGAGGTCTGGTCTCCAATGCTGAACTGCAGCACTTAGGGTCTTCCCAACTGGAACACTCCTAATTAAGTTAAGAGGCCCTTTTAAAATAAGATGCATACATGTGATTTAAGGATTAAGAGAGTGCTGGAGTCTACATTTTAGGAAAAAGATTTCAAATCAGCTCCAAGTTACCCTGTCAGCACATCTGAGCAAATTGAGAATACAATATGAACTTTGTTGGTTTGGGGAGAGCTGGAGACAAAATTGTGCCCTCCAATTTTTGCCCCTGAGTGTGGGTTTTTAGAAGAAATTGGAAACATGGCCTATTACATAAGCATCCAAAGAGGAGCTTCCCCTCCCACCCCCCCAAGACCAATTGACTGTGCGGTAACTCCGCAGAAAATATTTGAAATATCTGTGACAAATAGTGCCACTACATATTTGCAACCGTTGAATTTTGGGTGCAAACTGTGATTCCGTAGAGTTCTTTGTTCAACTATGTTTGGGTAGAGCAAGTTGTCCTAAAAAATAAGCTTTTTTTTTCCTGCTACAGCAGAATTTAATTTTAGTTTTTAAAAATGATTAAATGCATGTAGTACTGGGGAAAACACTTGCTTTTCTTATGCTCTTAAGACTTGTTATGGAAAGTTCTAATGGGCCTGCACAGGAGAGAGAAAGGGAGAGACAGAGAGGAGTTTATCTCCTGAGCATCTACATTATGATGGGTCAGAAATCAGGCCCATAAGGATCAGATATCACTCTACCAAACCTCACCTTAAATCAACTTGAAGTTACAGAATGGATGCACAATATTAGAGTTTAGAATTTAATTCTTAAGTATCACAGATGTAGAGCACACTTATACACTAATTAGCATTACATAGTCAAGAGGGAACAGAATTGTACTGTGCAGGTTGTATGAATATTGTTCTAAAATAAGATTGACATTTATGTAAAGATTGGCTGCCTGATTCTAAATGCCAGAGCTAAAAACCAGAAGTTTAATTTGGTTTTGACAAATGTAAATAATGGTAAAATTTTTAAGAGGTTTTAATACGTGTAATTTTAAAACTATCTACTCATCTATTTTTCCATCTCTTCGTAATCCTTCCAGTTTTATATTACTAGGGTTCTCTCTGTGTAGAATTTCTCCTCACTGCCTTCTGCTAGCCACGTTTTTAGTTCCCCTTTCCATAACCTGGTGTACTTCTACATAGGCTGAGATTCCCATTTCAGGAATTTCTTCCATTCACTAACTCACATGTTGACATTTCTTATTGCATATTTTCCCATGAGTACTAGGGAGAAAATAAAACTAGAATCTTTTACCTGAATCACTCTTAATGTGTGACTTTTTTTTTCTTTAGATATAATGGAACCCAGACACGAGTCATTTTTTTTAAAACAAAAAAGCCTGAACAGATTCCTTAACATGTCCCTACTTTTTTTTTTTTTTAATACATAAGCAAAGACTTTATGGTTGTCCCTTTTTTTGGCTCAGGCAGCTAGTCAGAGTTCAGGGTTGTGGGCACATTCTAGATAGAGTAGAAATTGATAGAGTCTTATTTTCTTGATGCAATTTTGCTTATTTACAAGGAGTGTACAAATTCCTCTGTCTATGAATACAGGAAGAACCAGGAACAGTATTAAGACTGGAGCTTACAGCTCCAATGCTTCTTTAACCATCACTAGATTCAGAAGCTAGCTCTCTATCCTCTATCTCTTTTCCAGGGTCACTTCAGTGTTCACAGGCTGCTCCTTGAATTTTTTGCCTCTCCTTCTGTCTCTCTCTTCTTATTTGCTCTCAATTGTCCCTTCCCGCTGTGTGCCCCCAACACCATGTTCAGCCAAAAACTCCTGGAGAGGTTCCCAGACACCTTTTACATTAGGTGGGGACTTACGCTTATAGTTATGTTAGTTCAAGGGTGAGTTCATACCTGCCAATGTCAATGGATTTTATCACAATCCATAACAAGGTTTCACTCAGCTCTTATCAGTACAAACACATACCAAAAGAGATCATGTATAATGGTTATCAGATTATCTGCTGCATAATCATGTATGTGGCACTGCTTCTGGTACATAAAAAAAAATCTACATTACAAAGTGTTTTGTCTTTTTGTTTGTTTACATAAGAACAATCATTATAGTCTCATGTCCCTAGAACTCAAAACATAAATTTCAGCGCATGATCTGAATAATCCAGGTTTTGTCAAAAATGATACTGGGAAAAAATCCATATTTAAAGATCCTCTGTCTAGGTTTGCTCATTCCTTTTATCTTCAGATTCAGTATGTTTTCACAGATTGTAGAATCTACCAGTAATACATTTTCAATTCTTTTAGGATTCAAAATGACACTATGCCAATCTGTAACACCAGCAAATTCTTCTTCCGTTTATTTTTTACCTGTCTCTCTCTAAAATATGCATGTTTGTGCGTGTGTGTATCTATTTGGCTACACACACACACACACACACACACACACACACAAAGGCACCAACTTTCAGATTTCTCAGGGGTGCCCTCCATCCTAGGCTGATCCCCCCTCTTCACCCTTTTCCCCAAAGTCTTGTGCCTGCCCCACCCCATCCTCTGAAGGTACTTTGTCCTCCTGCCATGCCTATTCTCCCCATCACGCTTTGCTGCTCTCCCTGGTGGACAGGACCCCTGGCATAGAGCAGGAGGAAGCAGCTTTTAATGACAGCCTCTTCAGCTTGCTGCTTTACACCTCTGCCCAGCAGCTGTCTGAGGCTACGTCTGGACTGTAGGCTTCTTTTGGGACAAGCTTTTCTGGAATAGATCTTCCAAAAGAGAGTGTTCATACTGCTAAAGTGCATCGAAAAAGAGATCTGCTTTTTTGAAAGATAGCGTCCACACTGAATGGACTTTATCTCTCATTTAAGCTGTGATTGCTATGGGCGGAGTGGCCACAAGGGCACCTGTGCTTTTTCCTCTTTCCTCTTCTTTCGAAAGCACTCCTTCTTCCCCATCCACACACACCTTTTTCCAAAAAAGCTCTTTGGGAAAAAGGCTTCTTCCTCGTAGAAAGAGGTTTACTAATGTCGGAAAAAACCCTCTGTTCTTTTGATTTTTTCTCTCGAAAGAGCACGATTGCAGTGTGGACGTAAGGTTTTTCAGAAAAATGGCTGTTTTTCCGAAAAAACTCTGTAGTGTAGACATAGCCTGAGAGAGCCTGGCTTGTGAGGAGATGGCGGCTTCCACTTCCCTCCCAAGCTCAGCTTCCAAGGACCCTGCCACTGCGAGTTAGGGCAGGGAGTAGAAGTGACCGCCTCAGGCAAGCTGTCTTAGAGAGCCCCCTGACAGGTTTCCAGAGTGACATCTCAGACACTGGAAGGGGCTGGTCCTACCCTTTCCACAGGTGGCACCTGGGCCATGCATTGCCCAGTCCTTCCTCATCTCATCTTCTGTTCCTCCCATCCCTCCTGCCCTCATGCCTCCCACATTCCACTATCAGCTCAGCTCTTTGGTGGCATGCTGGAGGATGTGGGAAGGGGTAGGCACAAGGAATTCATGATTGGTGGCCAACTGTTGGAGAGAGGTGCTGAGGGGGTGAGGAGAGGCCCACCAATGTGTTCTCAGCACTCTCTATTTTTTTCCAGGAGGTGCTCCAGCCCCAGAGCGCCAATAGGGTCAGCTCCTGTGTGTGTGTATTTTATAATTTAACAATCTCATCCCTAATAGAACCCCATGGGGTAGGCAAGAAGATGGGGACACAAAATTGAAAGACAAGTGGATTGCACATTACATTTTGTTCCAACATTATTAATATAACTATCTGAACTCAAATAATTCTGTAAACAAGCGTTTTTTTACTCATACAGAAATATGTTGTGGAAAAAGATCAAATTTCAATATTTTTGTATTATATATGTCTATTTTAGTGACATAATATTCTATCATATAAATCAATTCTGCCATGTGTGGACTATTGTAGGCACTTTCTAATCCCGCTTTATTAAACCATCATTAAAGAATGATTATAAAGTGGTAAACTCCCCAACTTTGAGTCAAATTGACAGTAAATGCAAATTGGATATTGGACGGATACCTTACCACCTGATCCTTAGCCATGGACTGCAAGTAGCTGCCAGAAATAAGGCCTGATAAAGCTTACCTCCTAACATTTACTTCAATTCCTGCACCCGTCATTTTTAGGTTTTAATCTTGCAAAAGGTCACAAGCTGAACAAAGGCTGGCCTTGTTGTCATTTGCATGAGACATCTCCAATACTGCCATCTCCATAAGATCAAAAATCATGAGTCAGTCATCCCCAAAAATCATGAAACTTTAAGAAAACCCTGTTTTATATGGTATTTTTTAATCTGCCTCTTTGTTTTTAAGCCGTCCGCGCCCTGAACTCCCTCTTGCACACTCGAGGACTGTGGATGTGGGTGTGCACATACATGAATGACTGAGATAGAAAGATACACACACACTATTACGGTTGCTCACCCTTCCAAATTCATTGAATACAATTATTTCAGCCCCTCACTGCAGAAGCTCTTTCCCCCAAATCTGCCACCCTCAGGCCCAGCAAATAACTCCCACCCTTCAACCACCAAATCTTTTCTGTCCCTCAGCCTCCTTTCAGTTCAGCACATTTGGCTCACCTATGCTCTTTGAGCTGCTTTGCACCCCTTTGTCTCTACCGAGGCTGGGTGCTTTAGGTGGGAAGAGTGGAGGTACCATCTCCACTGCTCACAGGAGGGGAGGGGATCTCTGGGCTGCTGGGCTCACTCTCTTTCCACTTTCCCTCCTCTGAGAATGGCTTCAGATTGTGTAAGGGAGGAGGAAAGAATGTCTAGCATCCCTGATCAGCTGTCCATCCCAGGAATCCAGGCAAGCAGAACCGGCAGCCATTCAGGTTGGGCTGAAATTTGCTACAGGCTTGATTTCACACACCATCACCAAACTGACTCCAGTAACAGCCAACATCCCATCACTTGCAGAATATGAGAATGGGCAACATTACATCTCTTTTTCTTTTAAAAAAGAGGGATGTAGGATGTGTCTAATGGTCCACAGGTGGCATTTTTTTCTTGGAAGCAAATACTGGATAAGTATACCTGTTTAGTGTGGGGGGATGTCTGTCCATCAAAGATCTTTGAATGGGTCAATATGTGGTGGCTGCCACTTTGTCTGATACACCAGGGAGTGAACTGGGAAACTCAAGAACTAAAAGCATAAATGGTGGCAGTCTGAGCTGAGAAGCCAAAGTTCCAGAGATGGGGAAAGTAAAACATATCTCTTTTGCACATCAGCACAGAAGGAGACTTGTAACATACACTCACCAATATTTACAACAACATTTTGTAGTCATTAAAAATCTCCTGGCACTTTTGAAATAGTAGTATACCAGCCAAATTCCAAATGGCTAGTCATTCCAAATTACATTGCACTTACATTCTTCTATATTACACAACCCTACTGTGTTTACTTAGACAATCTCATGATTTAGTAAATGAATTTTGCCTGAGTAAGATCAGCAGGCTTATAGTATTACAGTCAACTGTTTTTCACTGAAAATACACTGACATCAATTATCTTGTATTTTAACCAGGAAACTGTTAATTGTATTCCAAGGACTCAGTTGTGCCTAATTCTGCTACACTTAAGTAGCATCTTGCTCAGCCATGTAGGTCTGCTGAAATCAAGAGACTCCTCAGAGAAAGATATTACTTAGTCTGACTATGGCAGGCAGAATTAGACCTTAAACAAGGTAAGCCTATTTAAGGCATTATCGTTCAAAATCAAAACACCTTGAAATGCAACTGTGCTAGAAATAATTTTCCGAGTAAATTTGCTAATATTTAACAAGACTCAGCTTGCACACAAGTATTCCTTTATTAACCCAAAGGCTACTTGGTGTTGATTGCATCCAAAATTTGAATACAAATGTGCTGTATGATATATTGTAGCAACAATACATTTATAATCATTGGCCAAATACTGTACTTACAACAGGTTCAGGTTTGAGAAAAAAATTGACATCATGGTATGATTCCAGAGAAGGGAGGAACAGCTCTGACAAACAAACTCCTAAAAAGCTTTTTCTTCCATACGCTATATTAAGCAATATCATTGCTTCTTATCAGACTTTATGTCAGGTGAGGCTGTTTATGGGTGTCCTCTGGGCTGGTTTAAGACAAGATTAACACCTGGGTCCTGCTTTTCAAGGTTTCCTTCTTATCTTATTTCTTCCTAACTTCTAAACTAAGAATTTCTTTACAATAAATTAAAGAGGCCAACATAACCAATTATTTACTGAAACTGGTATGAGTGAACCATTTTATTTTTTTTAACTTCAACCTCAACTTTACATAAGATAATGCAGGCATTTCAGGGGTCACTACAAATTTATCCTGACTAACGCTTCTTTGTCACAATCTCAGTCTTTTTAGTCACACGCTTCAGACCTGTCCTTCATACTAGCATCCAATGTAAACGTATATTCCTACAACCAGAAACCACAATGTATGTCAGCACAGAATAGTTATATCTACAAAGTAACAGGTGCAGTAGCAGCACAAAACACAATGGAGTAACTAAGATCATGTACTTCCAGTAATTGTGGTATCTTGCTGACAGGGAAGACCAGTTTCAAGATATTTCTTTACTTAAGAATGAAAACTATGTATACTAATAAAGAAACAAAACTTCCTATTCATTTCTAGCTGTAGCTTGTGACCATGCTCTTTCCTGAGCAAGTTTATATCCTCCATTCTAGCATGCAGTGCTTCAGAGGGGAAAAAAGTCCTGATAACAACTGCATAGCAAGTGTGGCATCTCTGCAATTCCTTGAGGACTATAATATGATACTAACTAAAGGAGGACCAGTTCAACACAGCAGTTTAAGCACTTATTTAAATCCCAGTGATGTCAATGGGACTTTAAGCATGTGCTTACAAGTGCTTTGATGAATAAGGATGGAGTGAAGTGCACGATTAAGGGTTTTGCTGAATCAGGGACAAACAAGTATTACAGACATAATAGCATCATAAGAGTTGGCAGTAATCACCTATTATTATGATCACGAAGCTTAGGAAGCTGTAGTGGCAACTAAAACAGGAGCCATGCCCGCAGTTGCCACCAGGGATGACACTTTGTGCCTGAACATGTCTAATTATTCACTGCACCTTTAACTTGTCCCTTAATGAGTCATCAGAGCAAAGACCTACAGAATAGAATAGAATAGAATAGAGTAGAATCAAAATTACTACAGTGGAAAGGTATGATGGTGTGAAAGAAAGCCCTGGAAATCTGACATTACCAATATTAATTTATATAGTAATAAATTAGAACAGATCAGAAGCTGCATTACATTGTTTTTTGCCCACCCCTAATCTAGTAAAGGTGTATATGAAAACTTAACACAATGGGGTCCTCGCCCAGGACTCAGACACTTTATTTATTTATTTGCTATATCATCAAATGAATGAATGAATAAATAAATACATAAAGAAAGTAAGAATGAACCCATTACACACACTGGTGAACAGCTACTTTCACAAATAATCATTTTGTCTTCAGTGGGACTAATTGTGTACGTAACTGGTTACCAGCGTTAGAGAGAGGTTCACATGGTAGGCCCCAACACATAAGCAAAAACTACTGATGTTTTCCAACCTACACAAACTTTAAACTAAAATAATTAATTAAAAGCATGTCAGTGACAGCGTTATTAATATTTAACAGTGATCGGTAAACTGCTTTGCAAAATCATAAAAAGCGGATCTTGAAACTTTGCCCATTTCTTGAAGTAAACAGAACTGACTCCAGCCTATCATCATGTTTATATTGATTATTTATTTTAGGTTAGGAAGAAGTGTTCCACTATTGCTTTGTTCCCTCTTTTCTGCTTCACCATTGAACACAGGGACAGATTTAGATCCATGTCTATGGCATTCACTGGGGCTTCATATACTTACATTTTATTGGAATTGAGCCTTTTATGTCAACAATGTTGGAACTGATTTAAAAATAGATTGGTGAGAACCAAAAGCATAATTAGATACGGAGAAAACCTGAAAAACTTTTTAAAGGGGGCTTTGTTACAAATCAGAAAAAAATAGTATTTTAATCTACAGCTCCTGTCTGATCTACTATTAATGAAATTATCTCCTTAAAGGTCAAAATGCTAATTATGAAATTTCCTTTGGTGATAAATCAGAGATGTGGAACATATGATTAGATCAGCTTTTTTCCAGAGTTCAATTACCCTTTTCTTCATTTTTAAAATTCAAGAGAGGATTCAACAATACAAACTGACTTTAGTAACATTTATTTCAAATTAATACATTTTCTAATAACCTATAAAACTTAAAATAAAATGTATCTCTCTAAACCATTATGACTAATGCCTATTAATATAAGTAATATTGAAAATAAATATTTTGACTTTTTGTATCTTCTCCTACCTGACATGAACAATTCAGTAAAAGTTACATGAATTTGTAACATGTTTTAATATCACCAAATCTACATTTTTCACTTACACATTTTTGCCAAACAGATTTGTCTGTCATAAACTACAATAAACTTTGTGTGCAATTCTATATAAAACCATTGTTTTATGTGAATAACAAAATCAAACCTATGAGATTAGAAAAATACAGCCCAGACTCTACTTACTTTGATAAAAATAAATGAAAAACTTTTAGTAGAATCTTTATATCTTGCGGTTATAAAATACTTACGGTGCAGTTCTTTGCACCACTAGGACCTAAACACCCAACATGGTTATGATACCAACAACACATGCTTTTATTCTTTGAGAGCAATTTATACAAACTGCACAATAAGTGGGAAATGGCCATTGTATTCTAACTGAAATAAGTTTACTGAAGTAATTTATGAATGTCATTATAGAAATGATATATAAAAATGATTGTGGTACAAGGAACATACCTGATCCTATGCTGCAGCTGTTGGAGAAAAACACACATCTTCCTTCTCCTTCACCATAGATATGAATGAATTCTGAGCCATGTAATCAGCTTGGGTTGCCTTTAGTCACTTTTAGATCCACTTTGATAAGTGCAAATTTTCTGAGCAGTGTGCCCTTATATAAGCAAATGAAGAAGTCAAATAGGTGAGCTGTCTTGACACAATCTTCCAGTCAGAGTCCAGGCCTGGAAGTCATGAGCAATTATATTGATACTGGGAAGCCCTACAATTCTCTAGTACAGACACCTAAGCTATCCTGTATAAATATTTACAAGGTATCAATCAGATAATCTAAATGGTAGTTTTTTCTTTATGTGGAGGCCAAGCCTTTGCCATACCACAATGTGCAAAAAATTTGAACTGTCTTTCTTGAGCACTATATAGACTTAGGGGATATCTACATAGCAACCCCATGGCTGGCCTATACTAGCTGATGCAGGCTTGTGGGACTTTTTCATTGCTGTGTAGACTTCTGGTCTCAAGTTAGACTAGGGGTGGGTAATGTGACAGATTTCTTTTAACCAATCTGCCTGAGGCATCAGGTGATCAGGCTGAAGCTACAGGATCGTTAAGGGAGGAGATGACGGAACACACCAAGTGTCTAAGTTTTAAAGCTTTATTGATAAAATAATAAAATAACAGCAGAGAGTGATGGGTGTTTCCCACGTCACTCAGAGGAAGGAAGAAAGCGTTAGTGCCCTGAGCCCTAACCCATCACTTTCATACTCACATACTACCCGAGGCTGGCCAGGCCTGGGTGTAACGAAAAAAGAAGAGGGGGAAGGGTGGATGGGAGTTTGGTCCTGTGCTCACAGGTCATCCAGGGTCCACTGTGATCTCTCCAAATTGCTCCAGATCTCAGGAGGGTTTTAAGTCCTGGGCTCCTTTGGGGGTGTTTCATTCCGTTACCTCTGGTCCTGGTGCTCTTTGTGACAGTCCAAACCGGCTTTCTGTGGTCTCCTTGACTTTCCCAAAACACACCAGCTAGACTCTGTTGTCCTCTTTGCCTTCCTCCATGCTGGCCTTCTCTTGTCTTGCTTGTTATGGGCTGGGTCTGCAGATTGGTTTAGTTGAATGTCTTTCTTATGGCTGGCTGGTAGATTCCAGGCCCCGCTCTTTCTTGGCTGGCAGCCAAGAGTCAGATGTGTGCTGTGGCCTTGAGCTGGCTGGAGCCAACGTCTTATCTTCGGGTCTAGCAGAAGTGTGGAGTTAACCCGTTCTCTGCTCTCTTCGTCCCTGTCCCCCCCCCACCCCCCCGCCCTTGGCCTCTCGCAACCTTCAAAGGAATCCTTCATTCATGCCACAATCACACCTTTGACCCTTCCCAAAATTCCCTGCGTTGCTTGCAACAGCGTTAGCAATATACAATGCTGACCTGCCTCCCCAGAGGGACCTCTTGAGGGAGGGGGCCATTGGGGTGTGACAGCAATACAAAAATGGTTAGTCCCTGAAGGGTCGCTGCTGCTATATTTACCCACACCTCTGCAGGTATTGGGTGTTTGCAGATCTCATTGGCCACGGATTGCTGTTCGCAGCCAGTGGGAGTGATGGGAAGTGGTGCAGACTGGGACACCACTTTCTGCTTCTCCCATTGGCCATGAATGGCAATCTGCAGCCAAGAACTATCATTGCCTGATACCTGTGGAGGCAGAGGTAAATATAGAAGTGGAGGCCTACCAGGGACTAACCCTTTGGAGTGGATCAAGCCACCAGGCTGGAATTTGCCCAGCTAGAGTCCAGACTTTAGGACCCTGATTGGTGGGAGGGTCCCAGATCTCAGGCTTCGACCTGAGCCCAGAAGTTTACAAAGCAAAGAAACAACCCTACAGTGATAGTTCTTTGAGCCTGAGTTGGCTGATGTAGGCCAGCCATGGGTGTTTAGATGCAGTGTAACATATCAGTAGCATCTATTCAATATGGGTCTCATAACCAAATGTATTGCAAGAAAGTAGAAAGTAAATTTGCAGCTGCAGAGGCTGTTGTAAGTAAAGATGCTCTTAACCAATTATGACTTGAATTGAATATATTTGCCTGGTTGAGTAAAACAACAATTGTATGATTTTTTTTCTTATTATTTCACTATCTGGATTTGGCTCACTACCTCTCCTTTACTTCAGCTACTTTGTGGTGATCAGTTTAGTTGTTTGTGCCGCTTCATTACCAAAGAGATGGCTTGACCATGTCTTATATAATGACTGCACTAAGGAAGGCAGGAGCTGGAACTGATTTTTTTTTATCCTTTGTATTTAAAAAAATTCTACCATTCTAAAAGAGAGCTCGATCAATGGCTGGTAATTTCACTAAACTTCCACACAAGACACATAAGAAAAAAATAAATAAAACTATTCGTATAAACTATCAAATATTTACAAATAATTGATCATATCCTTAGCTGCTCTTAGTAAATAAAGCTCCTTTAATTTGAATGTTGTTACACCAACTGAAGAACTGATCCAACAAAGGTATATATGCAAAAACATTAAATGGTGTATAGGTAGTTCATTAACCAAACAAGAGATTGCATCATAACCAGGAATGTAATGAATAGCTTTACAAACAACTGCATTTTTCAAATTTAATTTCTGTATAGCAGTGCCACTTGCTGCTGCTTGTGAATCAGGTGTTACCAAGTAAATTAAGTTCTCTATTGTTTTGGTCTTTCATATTTGTATTGCCCACACTCTGTGGACTAGGGAGGTATTTTATGGAAAGTTTTGATTGATAAGTGGAACGGCATTTCTTCTTACAATGGAAGAAATGGAAAGGATTTCCTACAATGGAAGGAAAGGATTAAAGATATTCATAGACAAGAAGCACATACAAGTAAAGGTTAAAATAAATTGCAGAATTTTGAAATGATTAAGGAGCTCACTCTCCTGACTTTCCTATTAAATATGGTCTTCTCTTATCTCCTCTGACTTCATTTAATTTCTTGGTAAAGAAAACTACTTTCACTACCTTTTACATTAGGAATTTGGGGGTTGGGAAACAGACAGTAGCTGGGACTTCCAAGGGGTTTTGCTACTCTATGCCCTATGACAGGAAGCTCGGCAAAGGGTTTCAGGTTTACCTCTCTGTCATGCCTACTCCTCCTTGGAAGAACAAATTAGTGTGGCCTAGAGATAACCTGGCCCCTACTTGGGGAAGCAGGAACAACTGTTACCTAATTAACCTGAGCCTGCATACAAGTCTCAGGGGAAAGAAGCCCGGGCAGGGCAGGAGAAAGGAGAAAAGTAGGGAGTAGAAGCAAGAAGATAACTTTCCTCTCTCTGCAGATGGTGAAGGGCCTTGGCGGTAAGTATCATATTCAGGGAAAGATGTTGCCTTTCCAAACTGCCTCACTTGGCTCTGCCCATGCTCCAGCAGAGACCAGGACCCTTGCTGTTCTCATGTCACAGGTTGGGGCAGATAAAGGGCCATGCTGCTTGTCCTCCCAATGCTAGGGCCACTCTGGCTGCCCTGCAGTGGGAGTACTCCATCTGTGCCTGCCCATTGCTGGGGTTGGTGGCTTGGCTATGGTGTGGAGGGCAGTGGAGGCTGCACATGGACGAGTGGCCACAGTTGGTGCGTGGGTCAGCAGTGGCCACAGTGAGGGGGCTACACTTTTGTAGAGAAAAGACAGGGCCTTACATGGAAAGGGAGGGGCTCAGGGTACTAGCCTCCCCAACCTGTGGGTTCACCTACCATCCATGGTGAATTGGTACATGTAATGGTGAAACAATAGTGAGAACACATTTGTAAATCAACTGCACTGGTGGTTTCTGAATCCAGGGTCCCTGAGTTACTTTGTGAACTGAGACAGGAACAGAATCAAGGTGGCCCTGTAACAGTCCCCTTTACATTATCAGTATTCTTAATTAGGGCTGGTTGAAAAAATTCTACAAAAATGTTTTTTAGATTTGGTTATCAACTGAATACTTTTTTTCATGAGAAGTGACTGCTTTTTAGGGAAAATGTTATTTTTTCACCAAAAACTGAATATCTGAAAACCAAAAAAGGTTTGTCCAAAAACATTTAACATTTACCAACCACGCTACGTCATGAGAATAGTAGTTTGGTTGACTTACGTTGCGTTTTTATTCCGTGTGCCAGACGATAGAGCCAGCCTCATGTCCCAGAGGGTATGTCTACACTACCACCCTAGTTCGAACTAGGGTGGTTAATGTAGGCATTCGAAGTTGCAAATGAAGCCCTGGATTTAAATATCCCGGGCTTCATTTGCATCTTGCCGGACGGGCGCCGTTTTTAAATGCCCTTAGTTCAAACTCCGTGCCCGCGGCTACACGCGGCACGGAGTAGGTAGTTCGAATTAGGATCTCTAATTCGAACTACCATTACTCCTCGTGGAACGAGGTGTACCGGTAGTTCGAATTAGAGATCCTAATTCGAACTACCTACTCCGTGCCGCGTGTAGCCGCGGGCACGGAGTTCGAACTAAAGGCATTTAAAAACGGCGCCCGCCCGGCAAGATGCAAATGAAGCCCGGGATATTTAAATCCAGGGCTTCATTTGCAACTTCGAATGCCTTCATTAACCACCCTAGTTCGAACTAGGGTGGTAGTGTAGACATACCCAGAATGACTAAAGATACAGTGGCATATCATGGAACATGTGGTCTAACCAAAACCCCTGGCCTAGCGAGAATAAAAAGAGAGAATGAGGAACCTAAATTATAGTTCCCTTGAGATCTCAGATCAAAATTTCTGAATTAATTTCATGTTCATATTAAATATTTTGGTTCATGAATTTTTTTTTTTTGCCAAAATCTCAGCATTTTCCCCTCCCTCCCAACACATACACACACTTTCTTATCAAGTCATTTTCTGATGACAACTTTTGGTGAAATTCACTCCTGTGCAAAGAGCATAACACCACAAAACAGGGTTTAAGTGAGATTAAGTGATATACAGACTTTGTGTGAGCTCTCTTCTCATCCTTGAATACCCAACCTTATGATTTTCAGAGGTGGAGAGCTCCATACTTTCTGAAAAATTAGGTACATTTAAGGTGTCTCAAGATAAGCAAACAAACATTCATGCACATAATGTCACTAGTCACTTTTGAAAATTCTTGGCCTTGAAAGAGTCTGAACATTTCAGAAGAAGCACCAAACCTGGAAATCTGATCTAGGTATGGGAAAAGACATTAAGTTCACATTCAAAACAATGAGAAATTAGATCTATAAAAATCACAGAAAAGATATCAATATTAAGTGTTGTGTATAGTCTGCTACTATTTGAATATTTAAAATTAAAACTTATTTTTAAATTTTCAACACTCTTTATTAAGCACTTTTAACAAACCCTGTGATCCCATATCTGACTATGGCAGACCTCAAAGTGCAGTGAAAGCAACAGGTCCAAAGTCCATATAAAAGTAATCCTATGCTGCACTGCTCAGGGATTTTCAGGCTGAAAAAAATAGCTGATGGTATTCTTTGAAATTCCACTTAGACTAGCAGATAAGTGTCATGGGCCAGGAGTAAAAAGTTCCCTGGCAAGAGGCAAATTCTGAAATGTTGCTTAACTACCGGCTGTCACTCTTTGACTAGCTCAGTTAAATGTTGCACTAAAAGATGTCTCTTTTTATCCCACTCTTGCTCTTGGGAGATTCACCCTCTCCTCTCTCTTTTCTTCCTTCTTCTCTTGGTGCTCCCCTCTCTTGTCTCCCTATTCCCACAGGAGGAACTCTGGAAAGAACTCTTTTTGTTGCCTTCACATCACGCCACTATGATTTGTCCAGTCAAGCAGTGATCCCTCCGCTGGCAGTAGTACATGGAATCAATGCCTGGGGCTTTTATGGCCAACCTGTTGGTCAATGTGGGTAACAAGGATGACAAAAGGGGCAGAATAAGATGGCAGAAGTCTCAGAGAAGCACTTGTACAGCACGGGGGCGAGCAATGGCTGTTTCTGAGCCTGAGTCATTGTTCACTACAAAGCTGAGATTCTGGACAAGTTTTGCCATGGAACTTGTTCCAGAGAGCATTTACATAGCGTGGAGCCACTGAGTTGCAAATTCTCAATGGAAAGTGAGGCATAGCAGTTATTCTTGCCCATCCACTAAAATAAGTTGTCACACATTGTCTGCAGAGAACCTTCATTTGGATTGGGGAAGAATCTCATACTCCTGAAAAGCTTTTTTTTTTTTTCCCCTTAACAAAATCATTTCACTTGGTCACCCTTACTTCAATGTTACTAATGTCAGTGGGTTAACTCATGAAATAAGGAGTCAGAATTCCAGAAATAACTACACCTTTTTCCTCTCCATTATCTGTGATTTAGGTCTCAGACCTCCAACCATCATCTCACCATATCCTTAGTTTGCAATCTTCCTGCAATCCATTGTGTTTATTCTAACAGGTCTGATTTTGGTTCAGCAGTTATAGTTTGTTTTCTGTCAAGGACAATGTCAGGGTTACTTGTGACCGACAATGTTTCACAAAGCAAGATCCATTAATTGTAAGGCAAAATTATTACAGAGAAAACACAGTCCACAAGCAGTCTATCCACATGCTAAGCTTTCAGTGCCACCCATCTGCCATATTTAGATCCTAGCAGGTTGAAGACTTTCAAGCCTTCCAGCAAGGTTTTTCTCTTTTGGTTACAACTTCCTGTTAGCTCTTGGATCAAAATGAGGGGCATTTAGCCAATTCCAACTGACCTCTTTCTTTGTCTCAGCCAGTCTATTCAGTTCCCCCCAGGACCTAGTACTTCTCTGGAGTTGTTTACCTGATCCAGGATTTGCAATAATTATCCCCCACAGATCTTAGTTGTTGAGGGAAGTTCAGTAACCCTCTCCCATGGGTCTAGAATACAGTATGTGGTCACAAAGATAGAGATAACATTTAGAGATATGAAAGTTTGTGACTACTCCCTAGACCCACATTGCTCGACAATTCTCAATATAATAGTCTTTAGAAGTTTCCATAATTCCAAGCTCTTGTCAGAAAATGACCCAATTCCTTCCTTTTAATTTGAGTGGGTCCAGAGCAGCATCTCTCAAAATGTAAAGCTGGATTCCTTGGGGAAGCTCTCAGTTTTCCTCAAGAAGAATCAAGCAACTCAATTGAAAATAAAACAGAGATCATTCTTTTTTATTGATACATCTTTTTCACTTAGGACTAAAGAGAAGCTGAGCTGCTTTTGTTGGATATTCAATTGATATGTCTACTTTTATTGGGAGTAAGTGAACCAGCAAAAAAGGAAGATTACCAGGCTGCTCCAGTATGCCATATATACTTAACATATACCAAACTATAAACATTTTATTTGTAAACACTATTCTCTTAGAATATGACCCTGAATGACTTCTCTCTTTAAGAGAAAGACAGTGGGATACTAGGTCAACCTTATGGGTGAATGACATGGGTGATTTTCATGCGTGATGTGTTTGGGGAAGGAGGAGCTCCATGGTCAAGAAGTGGCAGAAAGACCACTCCCAAGTGTGGTGTAGGGGGAGAAGATAAAGGGGAACTTCACGGCAAGAGCCAGGAGCTCAGATTCATCCCTCCTCAGTCCTCCCAGCAGCATGATTTGTGCAGTGCTACCAAAGCTCTACCTGCTGCTGCTCTGCCTGCTGCTCAGCAATCAGTATTTAAAGGTCTCCAAATACAGTTTATGCAAGGTGCCATTTTCTCTAGGGGCAGTCCCTGGTGGTAAAGGAGTGAGAGACTATGTTGCTGAGGGCACATCTACACAGCAGGGCAAAAGTTGAATTAAGCTACATAACTTCAGCTACATCAATTGCGTAACTTAAGTTGAAATAGCTTATTTCAACTTTTGGAGCTGTCTCCGCAGCAGGAAGTCAAAGGAAGAACATTCTTCCTTCGACTTTTCTTACTCCTCATGAAGTTGAAGTAAGAAGTCCTCCAGTAAATTGCAATAATGGCTGGCTGTGTAGATGCGCTCTTTGTTATTTCAGAATAACGCCAGTTATTCTGAAATAATAATGCTGTGTAGACTAGAACTCTAGAGAGAGACTTTTGAGATATGGTTCTAATCACAGCTGTGATGGGGTGACCTTGGGCAAGATACTTCACCTCTGTTTTTCAACATCAGTTGAGACTGATAGGTGCTATTGTAATACAAAGAACAAATTGTAGTAGTACTTAAAACACAAAGCTGGGGATCATTACATCTGGGCAAACATTGTTCTATGAATTATTTCTTGGTGTGTATGATACATAAGAAGAGAGAGAAGTGGTGGCAACTGAGGTGGCCAAATTTGCATGATAAATTGTGGAACCACATGAGAATGCTTATTTATCACACAGCTCTGCAGTTTATGACATATCACCATAATCTAGATAGTAAACATATTATCTGTCTGTAAAAATATGCCTTCATGTACATGTCGCATCCTTTGTCACTCAAAAGTAAAAAGAGATATTTGCTTGTCCTTGCCCAAAACTGGTTACGGGTACTGTAAGTGTGATAATGTTTGTCTTTAGATAAAGTTTTGATAAGAGGTTGAACTCTCCAAAATGAGCAAAATCCCATGAAAGTCATAAAGGCTTCCACTATTTAAAAATACTTGTCTTTGGCTTAACCTTGAAGGTCAAGTCTGTTTGATATAAATGCTGCATATTTGTGTTGGGAACATCTGGTCTCATGCATAGATTTAAAAAAACCCTATTTTTTAAATTAAGTGATGTGTGCAGTTTTAGATATTACTATATCATTTTCCTACTCTCACAAGTTCTGCGAACACTGACACATAGAAGCAACGCTTCCTGTGTGAGCAGTCCTATGGACTTCAGATAGTTTGCAGGATTGAGCCGACAGTATAGGACATCATATTAGATATAACTGCTTGTCACAGGGTATATTATTATTGTGTCCTTTCTCTTTTATTTTTGCCACACAGCACTTTTTCCTCTGACACATATCAATACATTTCAAGAAGAAAAAGGTATTTGGAGAAACTGTCTGGTGAGTTATATTCATCTAATTCATCTAAAAATTACATGGATAGCTCATGAACAACAAAATACCCAAGCAAAATTAATTTGTATACAATAAATAACTGACCAGCTCTTAGTAATGACAAAGTACTATACTCATTACCAGAGTAGTATACTATGAAATTATATATAATTAACACTCAGTAATATTATCTAGACTTCTCCAAATGTAAAATGTCTCTCGCTGCAGATGTCAAACCCTTAAAATTTTCTTTATCCAAAAATAAATTTAAGAACTGAATAAGGGTGTGTGTGTTCCAACTACTCTATCTTTTTGTCTCTATCCTGAACACACATCTGAGGTAAAGGACGCTATGATTTCAGCATGGGTGATGAATGACAATGTGTGTTGTAATGGGAAGGGAGGTGGTAGAATAAGGGTAGTCTCCCTATTGCATTTAGGCTGGAACCCTGGCCTTGGACAACTTTTCTATGGTTAGTCATTGAAAATGGTTGGTAGGCCAGTGTTAAAATGCTTAGCCAGTCGATCCCCAGCCTGTAGCATTGCATGGGATACTTCCATCTTAAGTTCAGAACTCTGCACTAGTCCTTGTTGAACCTCCTCAGGGTTTTTTTTGGCCCAATTCTCCAGATAGTCTAAGTCACTTTATACCCTATTCCTACCCTCCACTATCCACCTCTCACAGCTAAGTGTGATGCCAAAATGATGACAGTTTTTTAATTCATAAATGCAGAGCAAGTGTATGTTGCCTTGCATTTTAAAGTAAATTTTCATTTTGAACATTATCTTATAGTGAGACTGACAATCTGATTACTAACGGGGTTGGAGAAGAAAAATTATAAAGCCCTGGAAACAGATGAATGAGCAGCTATGAGACCTATTTTAAGGTTCAAAACCTAACTTAAGTTTTTGGAAAGCTGTATACAAATAAAATATAATGAATGGGAGAAAAATGCTAATTCAAATATAATCAAGTATCTCCTAATCCAAAACTGCAGAATATTCCCTCTGACAAGCCCTGTGGGTCCATTGTACTTATTATAGGCCTGCCAAATAGTAAACACAGTCAGCGACAGTTCATTAGTATCCCTTGTGTCATATAAAAATAGAGGAAGACAAAAATAGCTTTTCCTTCAGTTACTGCAAGTGCTGTCTTGCAAAAGCTCTGAAAACACTTCATGTGGAACTCTGATATTCTAACCAGAGTAGAGCCTCCTGTTGTGATAGAAGGTCAGCCTAGAGGGAAAATCAAAGTGGCAAATAAGTCCTTGAAAATAAGAACTTGTTTGGATCCAAAGAAACCTGCCTATGCAAAACAGCCACATGATACCTTGATATCACATGATTAAGATTATATATATTTTCCTGTCCAACCCAAGAATCCTAAAAGAGGTGGATGAGATCATCTCTGGACTACTGATGTTGTTTTATTTTTCAATACATCTTGAAACACCAGAAGAATGGAAGAGCATTTGAGCAGTACTAATATTTTAAAAGAGGGCAAGTGGGATGACTTACGTAACTGTAGACTAGCATCAACCCAGGGAAAAAAACGAAAAACTAAATGCGAGACTGATCAGATAAAGAAGAAAGGATAGGAATATAGTTAATGCCAGTCAACATGGTATTATGGAAAATAGGTCTTGAGAGACAGATATGGCTTCATGCTTTAATGAATTACAAATTTTGTTGATAAAGGTAACTGTCTTATAAAAATGCATATTCTATCTATACATTTGGCTTTGTACCACACTACATTTTGATTAAAAAATAGCAGTGTACAATATCAATAAAACACATGATAAGTTGATTAGGAACTAAGTGAAATCTTAAACATTAGTTGCCAATGGATAATCTTCATTGAATTGGCATGTTTCTACTGCTGTGTTTTTCAAAGTGGTCTGCAGATCCACTCCGAGAAACCTGCTAACCGGTCATTCTGATTTGTTTATTTACTGGCTCCACAGCCACAGAGCTTTGTAGCTCTCATTGGTTCAAGTTAACTGTTTACAGCCAAGGAGGGCTGCAGGAAGTGGCAGGCCAGCTCACGCCACTTCCCCCGGCTCCCCTTGGTTGCAAATGGTGAGCAGGAGCCAATGGGAGCTGTGAGGCTCCTTGGCCAAAGTGCCAGTAAGTAAACAAATTGGAGCGGCTAGTTAGCAGGTGTCTCAGAGTGGATCTGCAGACCACTTTGAGAAACACTGTACTACTGGGCTTCCATGGGAATCAGTACTCGATCCAATGCCATTTGCCATTTTCTTCAATATTTCAAGTAAACATAAAATCGTTACTGAAAAAACTTGCAAATGGCAAAGATAAGTGGGATGGTAGATAAAAAATGACAAGACAGTCATACAGAGTTAATCACTTGGTAATTCAGGCCAATTCAGAAAAATGTGTTTTTCTATTACACATTAATATAGCGTGAGTTGGTAGATACTGATACAGATACACTCCCTCTCTGGAGTGTCGTCTTTTTTGATAGTTCAAATATGGTAATCCTATTCCAACTAGGTCAGGCTTGGCAACCTTTTGGCTTCCAGCCTGTCAAAATTAGCCCATGGAAGGCCCCAAGATGCTCTGTTTACTTTGCGTGCCCACAAGTACAGCTGTCTGCAGCTGCCAGAGGCTGTGGTTTGCTGTTACTGGCCAATGGGAGCTGCAGGAATTGGCTGCCAGGCTTGCCTGCCCTGCTTTCCTCACCTCCCATTAGCCAAAAACAATGAATCTTGGCTAATGGGAACATCTGGCAGCCTGTCAGGGGATAATCTTGATGAACTGGGAGCCAAAAGTTGCCAATCCCCGACCCAGGCTATAAAGAGAGGATATTTGGGCCCTTTTGGGGGAAGGCTGGGGGAAGCAATTTGGAAAGTTAGTCAGTAAAGGGGCAGAAAGCAGATATGGGACTCCAATTCCAAAAATAACAACAATCATTTAAATTAGGAACTTTTCAATTGGTACGCACAGGATCTAGATGGAAGTGATACAGCACAGCACTTTGGTGCACACTTCTGCACTCACTCCTCTTATCTGAACTGAGGGATGGTGCAGATAAGTGCTTAAAGAATATTATTCTAAGACATGAAGATAAGGTTGAAATTGGAGAGGAAATGTTTACATAAGTACAGGAATTAGAATATTACACAAATTCAAGTTTTAACCCTCTATAAAAACTATGTTGAGCATACCACATTTATTTTGAAAAGTGCTTTCAAATAGTCATGATTGCTTTGGACAAACATCTTTAAAGGATTACCTGAGCTGGGCTGAGCCAGATGATCTAATTGGTCTAAGTCAGTGTTCATAATTACCACAAGTCTTGCTTGTAGATTGATGATGTACTCTTTTTGGAATGTAGAGGTAAAAAAGGAAAACTGTCAGAAGTGATTGAAGCAACTGATACATAGGACAAAAGGGCAATAAATAACCTAGTAGGGCTACTTTTCACTCAAATGTTATCTAGCACTACTTGAATCAGATAGAAAGAATGGGTAAAGGTTAAAAAAGCACTGCTTGAAGCTCAAGAGAGAAACCCAAGCCTTATTGTAAGAAGAGGTGGGAAAATGCTATAAGTAATTTTCACCTTTGAAATCATGGCATTGAACCTGGTTTCTAGAGACTATCATCTTGTCTAGAATTGTGAAAGCATTACAAAGCTGAGTTTTCTTCTGTGTACTACAATAGTAGATAATCTTATCAAACCTAGACCAACACAGATATCTTAAGAATATCAGTCAAGCGATGACTGAATATGTAAAAACTATTCTATCATGTATTACTGCGATGCAACTATGTGACTTCATGGGATTGCATAGGCATAACTAATGATTCAATAGAATGATAATCATTCCAATTTTGTCATTTCCCAGTATATTAGTGAGCCAACAAAGTGCTATGCAAGTGACATACAAGGTCTTGGTCATGCTGCAGTGTTACATTAGCACTGCAATGGCACCACAATTATGCTATTGTAACCCCACAGCATAGATGTACACTATCACAATGGAAGAGATTATTTTGTCACTGTAGTTATTTGCCCACTCGAAGCAATGGTTGGTAAGTCAGTGTAGGAATGTGTCTATCACCTTCACCACACTTACACCAGAGGCTTAGCTTCACATAACTGCAACACTTGAGGGTACAGATTTTTCCTACCATGAACTCTATAGCTAAGTTTAAAGTAGAGATCAGGTTAAGATGGTTAGCCATAAATGACAGAGGGGCCTGAGCTGGAAAATTTGGTTCTGGATTCTGAACCTCCCAACATTTTGAATTTTTAATAAATTATTATTATTGCTATCTGTGTCCAATGGCATACATCCAAGAAGGGGTCCCCACTGTTCTAGATATAGTACTAAGGCATAGCAGGAAATAGTCCCTGACCCAAGCAGCTTTCAGTATAATTAGACAGGCAAAATGTACGAGAAATATTACCTCCTTTTTATAGAGGAACTAAGGTACAGAGAGACTTAATTTGAGAATTGATGTCGCAACTAAAAGGAAGAATGCTGGTCTTGTGGTGAAGGCACTGGTATGGCACTCAAAAGATATTCAATCTCAGGCTATGCCACAGACTTCTTATTTGATTGTTACATAGGCTGGTCCTCTCAGCCTACCTGTGGCAAATTCCTGTAAGGGAGAAGGAGTCAACCCAGACACTCCCCCTCCTAGAAGAAATAATTCCCTAGGTGGCTAATTGGCAGTGGACAAGCCTTGTTAAAGGATTATGAGGACCAGCTGAATTGGTGGATGTTAGAGACAAGAAGTTCCTGCAGATAGCAGTTTTTAGGAGTGTTCCCTGTAGCAAGGAGCATGGAAGGTGGCAAGAAGCACAGCCTGTCAGGAACTACATACTGCCCCAGAGAAAAGTTGCAGTTGACAGCTCTTTGCAGACCCATGATAGTGTTGCCAATTTTGGTTGGACATACACCTTGAGGCTTCCTCTCTCACATAACAAACTTTAATTAAAGGTTAACCTTATATTTTCCTGGAGACTCCAGGGCAATCCTTCAGGGTTGGCAGCCTTGTGACTCTAGGAAAGGATTCTCCCCAGGTAGTGGCAAGAGTCCTGATGCCAAGGTGGGAGAATTATATTGCAGGAATTGGTAGACACTGGTGGGATAAACTGCGACAGACTCATACGTGCAACTTAGATGCTAAGGTGAGCATTTGTATTTTCATTGAATATTTTGTTAATAAACAGTACTCTCAGAATGGATTATGTTTCCTGTGTCAAACCTGGTTGAACTTACTGATTAGGGGAAACTGAGACCTCTTTTCATTCAGCTTCTCAATAATTCAGTCTGGCTCCAGACTTTGTTACTCAGTTATTTTTATTTGTCATATAGCAACACTATGCTGAGCTGATCAGACTCAAACACAAGGGAGTGTGGATGCAGAGCACATCATAAATCGAAAGTTACACAGACTCTTTCCATTTATACACATTATACAACTTATTGCATTTACTGTACATCACATTATACTTTTTTCGATTAGCTTGGCTACTTTGAAAGGACCAATCCCTAGCACAACATGATCCTTTTTTGGTTTGGAGCCTGCAGACACTACTGCAATGCAAGTAAATAATATTCATACATGTGGACAGATGCAAAATGAATAAAGATTTGTATTATAAACCAACTGCTGATTGACTTCTAAAAATTATTATTAAATAGAGAAAAGCATGAAAAATTTATTCTGGTTATATAATTACAGTTATATAGCTACACATTACTTTACTCACAGAATTCTAACACAGATTCTGTCTGTACCTTTGTCTAGTCTAAATGAAACCAAAAGAGTCATACATAACTACACATTTAGTATGAGTGCAATATTTTTCCTGTTCCTTTATGATTTGCTCTAGTCTTAATGTTATCTTTAAAATTCTCTTTATCTTGGTAGAGTAGCAGCTGAATAATAAGACTGATGTAATGTCAGAGATCTTGTATGAAGTGCTCTTGTACCAAGACAGCATCACATTTCCAGAGTTCCCACTCTCACAAGAGACAAATACGTCACTTATGTGATGCCTACAGATCCATTGTTATTACCAGTGTGAAAGTCATTGGATCTATCACAAAAGGGTTATCTCCAGAAGAACTGTCACAATCAATTGCTCTTGTAATCTATTAGGATTCTCTCAGTACTAGCAAAGACCCAATTCTCATATTTAATGGCCTCTGCAGGCCAAATTAATTTAGAAAATCATGTTTGCAACTGAGCATGAGAAAGCATCATGAGAATTTTTTGAAAACTTCATAGGTTCACAGGGCATTTATTGCAATAATACAGACCATTGCATGTAACAGATCCAGATTTTCATAGTACATTACTTACCACTACTTAATTTTTGTGTTCACCTCCACTGGCTTAATCTCAGATAAATTAATTCTATTATATAGAATGACGTAGGATATTATAGATAAGGAAATGATATGGCTCGAATAACAGTCCAGTTTCTGAGATATTCCCTCAATTTAGTTAGTATAAAAGGAAATGAAATTCAGTTTTCAGGAAGTCCAAACACTAATGTTGTTCTTATAAAATATTTTAGTCATCACAAGTCTGCAAATGTCTTTGGCTTAAAAGTCTATAGAGAGCTAGTTTTACCATTTAGTTTATTCAGCGCTAATGCAAGGAACCTACAAGTTTCTATAAGACACTGGCTTTAGCAGTTAGTCTAATAGATCTTGAGGTCTATGAACTCTGGCACAGGTAAATGCCCTATACAATCATGGCTAAGTTTTGGAGAACTGGGAATATAGTTTTTAAGGGAAAATTTTGTCCATAATGACACAAGCCAACCACAGGCACGTGAGCTAACACCAGCTTTTGGATATTTTAGAAGAGGAACGTCTGCAGCAGTCAGACTACGAGAGTGTCATGGCAACAAATTGATACAAATGATAGAAAATTGAGATAGTTAATATACCAACCTATAGAAGACAGACAATTCAACATTAGTATGATGAGGAAATACAAATAAGGAAGAAGGGAGAGACCCCTACTGAACAGGCATTAATCATAGAGCCATCAGCATAACTTATTATAAAAATTGTATCCCAGGCTTGGATGCAGGGGAGAAGAAAGATGTAACCTTATAGAGGTACCAAGTGTTGCCGGCAAGAGTGAGTCTCAGGTCTGACACTAGGTTCTCAAAGTACAAAAAAATGCTACACAGGTATCTGTCAAACAAAAGCAGTTTATTTCCTGACAGCTATCAGCTGTGTCCCTTAACTAAAAGAACAACATGATAGGAAAAGCGGCATTTCTTACATCCCTTCTGCTAGCCAGGGAACCTGTTTCGGCTGCGGATGAAGTGGGATACTGTCTTATCTTCCGAGGTGCCGGTACCCAAAGCCCATCGGTGAGGTCCAAATTGCTGTGCTCTGGTGCAGCTTTAAATACCGTGTCTCTACCTTGTTTGTGACAGTTTGGAAATTTCCGGGGGTTACCCATTGCTTGTTACAGTATGGATCAGCTGTACTGCTTGTCCTTTGACTTTGTTTACATAATCAGTACACTTAGGTAAACAAGATTGTTATGTTCCCGCCGTTATCTACAATTCGTTCTTCCTACAGTGGCGTATGTTCCTAGAGGCTTGCTTCCGGCTCATCAGTAGTAGGGAAGGGACGTGGGAATGGGAAAGGGGAGGGGGGAATGCAGGCCTCACCACCCCTATACTTCACACGTACAGAGTTCTTCCACAATTGACCCCTGCACCAAGATGATACTCTGCTCCCTATATTCCTCATAATGATATGATTATAAAGTAATTATGAAAATTCTGATGCACCTTGTACCAAATGTCACATGAGGTATCATTGGAAAAATTATGATTTGCTAAACATGATTAACCAATTTATGTGCATGTGTCATTTTTTTATCTAGTTATGAATATTGATTATATATCTGTATTTCAAATGTTATGGTACCTACTAGGCAAGATGCTTCCACTCTAAACAGCTAGTATTTTATATCTGTGGCCCCACTAAGAGACTAATAAACAAGTAGTAGGGTTTCCTTTCCCTCCACTTCACTCCAAAGGAGACAGTGATACTTATTTGTTTTAAAATAAGACTAAAATACTAGCAGAAAGCGAGATTGACATGTATTTTGACTTTGTCTTGGAAGGTAGTCATGTTATTGGCCTTTCATACTTTTTGTGCAAGGAAACTGATTATATAATTTTCTCCCAGCCATAATGAAAGTATTTTCTAACCAACTGGTTATTTAAGACCAATTAGGTATCATTTAATACAGCTTCTCAGTGCTGTGATATTTTATATGAAATCTGTAGTATTACTGAGATTCCTGATAAATATAATTTGGCTACTTTGGATGTGAGCAGTTTTTTGCTTAACTACTTCACGCTGATCGCATTAATATGATTAATGATTTTTTTAAAATAATGAGCACTGTGATACTCCATCTCTTGAATACATGACTTAATTCATCCAAATGATACTGAATATAGTTATTTCTATCTTTTACTCTCAAAAAGAGGTAGTGCTATGAGCTTCAAGATGGCACTTTCATGTGCTAATGTATTTAGGGATTATTTATAATAAAATTATATATGCTGTAAAATGGGTGTTTAAATAGTTCCATTAAACTGATGATTTTCCAGTATGGAATTCAGAATAATTATGCTGTGCATTTTGTAGCTGCACTGATGAGTATTTCTTCTATAATAATATCAAGATAACATGGGAGATGGATTTATTATCCAAAAGTTGTAATGTCCACATCCTTTAGTAGAGATGGAAGACTTTACCAGTTGTTGACTAGAAATTATTCAAAAAATTCTTATTAGAAAGGATGAATAACATCACCAATTGTGAGACATTTTATAGATTCTATTAAAAGGAAAACACCACTGATAGAGATATAATATTTTAGATAAATTGATATGATAGAATTAACAGACATTCAAAAGGAGGCTTTCAGAATTAATTTAAAAACTATGTCACATCTAGCTTGAAAAATGAGCATAATTGGAAGGAAAATACCAAGTTTATGTGGGACTGTAGTACTCATTTTATAGCAATAGTCCAGTGCAAAATATGGTAAACTACATTCTTGACCCCTGTGAAGTCACCCTATAGCTGTTCTGGAGGTACAAAGCATATATTTTTTCTGTGAGGTATATGTCAGTGCAATGACACTCCGTCTGGCCAAGCATGGCATAGCCCCTAGGACTCACATAGCCTAGTAGGACTGTCAGTCTTTTCCTTGTGTTCAAAAGTCTGAAAACCCTTCACTCCCAAGTCCAGCAGGGGCTTAGTAGGAATACTCAGGCTACCTTCTCCATTGGGTTCCAGCTCACGGTCTTTGAGCTCGATAAGCAGTTTCAGAGTTCTTCAACCTGACATCACTGATATTACAGTGCAGTGAAAAATAGATACAGTTCTTAAAACTCCCCGGGAATTAATTTCATCTAGTAAAATGAACTCCTTTAATGTATTTTCATTATTCTGCAACAAATTCTGAAATTCTACTGGGGGTCCTCCTACTGTCACAATATGTCATTCAAAAATATACTGCAGTTTCAGTGAGAGGCTACTGAAATCTTCCCATCTGGTCCTGTTTACCCAAACACATTATACTGTAAAAATTAAGCCCCCTCTACGCACACAGAAAAGAGAATAAATCATTCTGTTAGCACCAAATGAACCTTTAGATTTGTCTTTGAAGAAAATCTATAAGGAACTTGCAAAGATTCCATAAACATGAAGCATCTTAAATCTTATGGAAGTTAAATGGAGAATAGTTTCTTGCCTAAGGAAATTTCTGCTCATAAAGCATAAATGATGTTGAAAGCCATCAGCATAAGAAGTGGGAGAAGCTGCTACTTGGGGAGGCAAGCTCCCAAACCTGTGACCTGTGACCATCTCCACCCCTGCTTTTCCCAGGCCCCTTTCCCTCCCTACTGCCACACCCCTTCTCCTCTGTCTCCCTATTTCTCATCGTACCCATTCTAGCCAAATCCCTGAACCTAAATGTAGGAAATGACACTGGGGGTGGGAGGGAATGCTCTTCTAAAATTTCTTTCTGAAGAAAATGGAGTATGTTTTCCACTGCATGCCAGGTTGTGAAGACCAGACGTGCCAAAGGTGCTTAATTAAAAGCACTAAAGTTGGGAATAATTGTCAATCACAGGTTTTTTTTATATACCCTGAAGTTTGTCCAAGATTTATTTGCTAAAACTTTGTAGTAAAGGCAAATTAGAAGTTCTGCTGAATATAACATTAAATATTACGGAGTAAGGAGAATACTAGGACTAGAAGGGACCTCGAGAGGTCATCGAGTCCAGTCCCCTGCCCTCATGGCAGGACCCAGTACTGTCTAGACCATCCCTGATAGACATTTATCTAATATCTCCAGAGATGGAGATTCCAGAACCTCCCTAGGCAGATGATGCAGTCCTTCTCTGTTTTATATTTTCTTCGTCAGGATTTCTAAACTGATGGTGTGTTTTAAATATATTCTTAAGCTTTCATCAAGTAATCATTCCAGATTATTACATATTTAAACAGAAACAAAGACATTATATTAATCAGTCAAAGAAGTTTAATGTGTTCATAAAAGTTCATTGTTTTTAGAACAAGGAAACACTATTTTATTTTGTATGATTTCCATAAGAAGACATGGTTATGAAATTTCAATATGTGTATGTTACAATGTTTCCAAAGATTTTAGGCTTATCAAAGGATTTTATACCATGGTAAGGTACTGATTTTGGTGGAGGGTTCTCTTAAAACTAGTTCAAATAGTCAGAAATAAAAGGGAAACTCATTTTTCTAGCTATCTGGAAGAAAAGGAATGTTGTCCCTTTAAAGGCTCTTTTCAACAGGGGGTGGAAAGGAGAGTAGGGATGGACAGAAAGGATAAGATGACTTTGGAAGCAAGTTTTTGTACTATAGTAATTAAAATTAAAATTTATTTTAGATAAGGGTAGTCTTTTGAAGAATGTATTTAAAAAACTATGTCTGAAGATCCAAGCATTTAAGGCTAAAGCTGAGTGCTCAGATTGTGCATCTACATATCTATGCATTGGGGTTTTTAAAGATGCGATTTTATAATCTTCAGCTATTATCTAATGAAATATTTAAAGCAAATTTTAAACTAAGGTCCTATATATAGATATAGTAATGCACAACTGTTTGTGTCAGTAAATCAAGTTGGCACAGGCCCATTAAAATGGTTCCATTACCAATGGCTCTTTCACGGGTTCAATGTTATGGCAATAGGTCTGGCAAACTGGAAGGCTTTTTACTTCTAAGTTAACAGATCCACTTCAAGGAAAGAGTCACCAGGCTGCAAGTTTATAAGCCTTCAGGAACAGTCAGAATACGGATAGGAAGAGCATTGCCTTCCTTTGCATCTTATACCCTCTGCATATGGTTTTCTGGAAAGGGAAAAAATGGCTGGCTCAGAATCCACTGACTATCTTCTGCTTCTGTGGCAGTAAAAAGTATACTTACACTGTAAGCTCCTTGGGACAGGGATCATCTTTTTGTTAGCTTACACACTGCCTAGTACTGTGGAGCCTAATGGTGGCTTCTAGGCAGTACCAGACTACAAATAAATGTCTCCTGCTCCAAATACCATACTCTGTACTCTGACATCAAGTGTACAAATACTTTTGGCAATAGGGAATGATCTAGCAGTATCACTGTAGACTTGCATTATTTTTATATGCACAATACTGCCAACAAAAAGATTAACACACCTTTATACTGCAACAATATGCATGGCTCTCTAGAGATTTGGTTTGGAATGTTGCTCTATCTTCCTTTTTACTACTATATCAGTCTTCTGTAGGACTAAAAAGGCATCAGGTAGTGATACTGAAATCAATGCGGTATCTGAATACTACTATGAACAGTCCATCACCTATCATATATGCACTGTGACAGGCTGCTTAGCTGGGGAGAGACAGTTATATACATAGTTTTACTGAAGATGAAGGAGACATTTTTATTGAAGAACTAAAAAAACAAAACAAAACAAAACAAAATTAAGGCAGATATCCTGTACTGAGAAGTGGTGGCAGAAGCAAAATGATTGTAAAATATATTGCTGTACAATGTACTATAAGTGCATCAAGGTAATTTCTTCAGCGAAACAATTACAGTTTCAGAGACTTAATTATATATTTTAAGTAGATAATCAAAAAATTGCTTTCCCCTTTGGTGAGACTTTCACATGGACCAATTTTAATGTCAACATCTACCAATTGCCAAAAACCTATTGTGTGATCTTGGGAAAAGAGCTATAGCAAAATTATCCAAAGAGTTTTGAGAAAATATGTAAGGTCCTAATCCTGCAAATGATGGCATATAAGCAGATTGCTGTAATTATATAGTGGCCCACTGAAATGAGTAAAGCTTCCATGAAGTGTCATCACATCAACCAAACACTTAACCAGGCCAAGATCCAAGGGAAGAAGCTGTTTTCTAACAACTAAGGTTTTTGTGGATATTAGAAGAGATTTTTTTTTCTGGCTAGGATGCTACAAGCACTGCTGACCATTATAGATTTTGCTGTTGTGATTAATGCTTTCATAATCCCCAATATTGCTCCAGCTAGTTCAGAACACAACTATCAGCATGTTAAGTAACACACATAGACAGAAACATGTATTCTGGTATCACACTTGTGTTTCATTGAAGATCAAGTCCTGTACAAAATCATGGTGCTAATCCTCAAAGTCTTCAAGGATCAAGATATGAGCTACTTTAGAGACCCGCCTTTTCATGGCCATGACAACTGCCCTCCTTAGGAACAGTGGAGCTAGCCACATCTATACTAAGACTCATAGAAGCTCGCAGCAGAGTTCTTCCAAAAATAGTCACAAAACTGTGCAACTCTTGAAGAGATCAGCATGGCCTTACATCTTGCCACCTGCAGATCACAGTGCTTCACCTTAGCTTTCCTAGCACAGTAGATAAACATACACAAAAAAAAAAATCACAGCTAAACACAGCACCTTCCCTGCCAAAAGGTAGAATGGAGCCACTGCCAAAAAAATTGTCTATTTTGAATTTTTGGGAGGTTCTACAATTCCACAGTTCATGAGGGATAGAAATGATAAAACAGATCTTCCTTCTTGTTTTCAACTTCTGAGGTTACACTAGGATTATTAAGAGTTATGTTCTTTGTAAAGGGCAAACAGAACACATCTAGATTTCTCAATGAGTGATTTGGACAGTTACCTATTAGCAAGCTACCCAATAGCCAACCAAGGCACCCTATGTTCTATCTTTAGTCAGACACGATCTCAGATGAAATTAAGAATAGCGGTCATGCATCTGTGATAAGATGCATCCCTATTAAAAGACTGGGATAATGAGTTCTCATCATCTATGAAAAGCACCATTATCTGATGACTAAACAGCACATTACCAGCAGTATAAAAAAATTACCAGAGTGAACTCATGCTAATTTAGCCTGAAAAGGTTATCATGAAGTGTATTTCAGAGGGAAAGGCCTTTTAAAGACTTTTTAAAGGAAACAAATTATATTTGCCAATCCTAACAGGGACCTGGTGCAATGATCTCTAACTAAACTCTAGATAAAATGAGACAGATTCTCCATCTTGCTCAAAATCTTCTCATGTGCAGTACAAAGCTGAGGGCTACAGCGAGTCACGTACCCCACCTTGTTATCAGTAAAAGCTACAGAGCAGTACAGCAGTTCCAACTTACATCACCACTTTTCTCCAGGGAATTACAACATCAGCTTGGCACATGCCAGGGTGCTTTCCAGACCAATGAGGGGGTCACATTGCCACCACCTGAACTGTAACTTCGAGTGCCTCACAAGTCTTTGCTGTTGTAGCTCCCAGCCTGGACTACTCATAAGATGCACAGCATGCTGTTTATACCTTGAGTGTCTATGTATATCTGCAGTCCTGATCCGGAAACTCTGACCCCAGCAGACTGTCAGCAAGACATAGGCAGACTCTTATTTCCATCAGGCTTGCTGCTGCTTGGAGGGTGATGGCAACACAGTCCCATAAATTTTTGCCCAAAATGTGTTTTGCACTGTCCAGCCCTCCCCTGAGTTGTTCAGATATTACAGGTTTGTTGCACCTTTAAGGGCTCAGTATCCAACATCATGCAACTTTAACTAGAGTTACCAAAGAGCTCAGTTTTAAAAGTACATTGGATTAGTTTAAATTAAAAAAATAAAAACATTTAATAACAAAGAGATTTTAAGTGAGCATGAAAACATGGAATTGCTAGCCAATTCTGGCTGGAGAGGAAAAAATGGTAACACCCTTCTGGTATCTAAAACTTATAGTTACCTTGAACCAAGGCTAACTCCTTACCACATGTCCCCAGAAACATTGCTATCCAAATTTGTATGTGGGTATCCCTCCAGAAGTCCAATAGCTGGTGCCTTTGTCTTCTCTAGGTGAAAGAGACAGAGATGCCTTGAAGTGGTTTGCTCCTCACCTGTACAGTCCAGTCACTCTTTGAAGTGGATTCTTTGCAGAATTACCTCTCAAAGCAAAGTTATTAAAGCTGTAAAAAAGGTGACATGGTGTCTGGTAGTGACGGTAGCTCAACATACTTTCTTCCCCATTTGTATGCTGAAAAATAGACTTGCCTTATCTCCTGCCACTTCCCCCTCTTATTGTCCCAACTGCCCTGTTTACTATGTATACGTAAATTGAGGTAAATGTACATTCCTTTAACAACTTTTGCCTAGTGAAGGCTGTGTGTGTTTGAACATATGCTATCATCATCATCCAGGATGAATTGATAACATAATGTTGCTATATACATTTCATCAAGCTATAATTGATCAGCAGATTATTAGTTTCAAATGATACCTCACAAGCATATTTTGAATAATGAGTATTAAAATGTGAAGTTTGTGAAGAAGGGGATGCTTTCTATAGTAAAGTGGTCACCAAAGGGTTGTCAAATTTATATGTCCACCCCCTCCTTTACTTTACATTTCAGTTATCATGAATCCCCCACATCCATTTGTATAAAACTGAATAAAGCACGAGTCATAGCCTACTGTACTCTAAAGTACATTTCTTCTGCACTGAGTGATCTTTTACCAAACTCCCTCTTACTCCTTACAGCAGGGAAGTGAGAGAAGCTGGCCCTCTGCCTGCTTTCTACCAGTGAAGAGTTCCCCTTTGTAGGGATAATTATCTACTGTCATCTCCACCCACTCAGAAGCCACTTTGGTCTGTGTATGAACAACGCAAAATGGCCTTAGTGAACCTGGCAATCTAGGCTGAAAATGTTAACTGTCTCATAGGACCATGTGAGAACACATCTAGACTTTCAATTTGTTTCAGATTGTTTCAATTTGTATTTATTCACCCTCAATAAAACTCTTAGTATAATCACAGGATCAAATTCTGCCCTTATGTATATGTATGCAGATCCCGGGTAGACAATCATTTTTAAAGCCCTGCATATCCTCCAAATTTTATTCCATATAAAATCTTCCCTACTGGAAAATATTTCTCTCAAATTTTCCAATTGTTCTATGAATTTTTTCAAAATAACACATATGTTCCAGCACAGGAAGAAGCTAAAGAGTTGTGATGGAGTTGTCCAGATGCTCAAAGCAAATTCAGGCAATTAGCAGAGTTCCCCATTAATCTGTGGGCCTGCAGCATGCACTTTATCATAGCCACCACGTTTTGAAATGGATAACTTGTAGATGCACAAGCAGAAAGATGAACTTAAGTCTCAGTCTGGCTAAGCCAGCTGCTGTTGTGCCAGTTTTCTCAATTAAAAGTGCCAGTTACACTACAGAGTAAGACTTCTACCTGTCCCAGGTACTTATAAAATGTAAGGATAAAGTATATTGTTGAAAACATGAACACATTACTTACAGTGGATAATGAAAATCCTGTCTCTCAAAATAGGCCAGTTCTGGGCATTAGTAAAATAGGATTGAAAAAGAAATCTCCTCAGTAAGATAGAACTGTTACAATGCATAATTATTTAGTAGGTGCCAAAAGTGTACTTGGTACTTTACAAAATATGTCAAGAGAGATGGCCACGGACCCAAGAAAGATAAAGGTCCTCTCATGAAAAGGGAAAAGGGAAAAAAAACCACTTGCCCATTTAGATATCAGTGACATTGCCTCTCTAGGTATGAAAAATAGATGCGATGCAATACAAAGAGAAATTCAACAATACTTCCACTGCACAAATACTCTGTTAACTGTTTATTTTCATTTTATCAGAAAGTACATATGCAGTGCCTGATATAGGAATGGGAGGAGGGATTAAGTAAACACTTGTAACATTCCTACATTGAAGACTTGTTATATCCCATTGGATATACTTTGGGGAAAAAATCGACCAAATTCATACCTGGCCTAGTTTCAGTGTAGTCACTACTGGGGTAAATTTGATCCACTGTTTCCTCCTTGGGGAATCTAGTTAATATATTTTTCATTTTTCCCCAATTAGCAATTATATGATCTGAGTTTGTCCAGTTGCTTTAGGTGAATTACTGATGTATAGCTTAACAGTGACAGCATAGCTTTAAAGCTAAATATTTTGCCACAGAAATTATAAATATAGGTTCAATCCTGCTCTCTTTATTTACGGAAGTGAGCTATTGGTAGACAACTAACTTACTTTCATGAGTAAGGAAAGAAGATTTGATTGTCTGCATTCTTTACTCAGATTTCCCATAATTTTACTAGAAAAAGGAAAGAAGGACCAAACATTTTAAAGACAATTCTGTTTTTCATTTAGCTATTTTTGCTGTTCAGATGTTTTATGATACCCTCTAAAATGCTTTTGCTGTTCACAACTAGATAATGGTGGATCAGCTGTGAATTGTTGTTAGATCACTTAATCTTGTGGTTTCAGAAGAATATATTATTTGCATATATCTGGGAACACCTAATGATCAGATCCAATCTGCCAAAGAGAAATGAAGTGTGTTAGTCACATCTTCAGATAGTGCTAAAAAGAATTCTTCCAGACCAGAACAAAATGTGCTATCCATTTTCATGAATTATACTAAAGCATGTTGATTTTTTTAAACAAATCATGTATTTTATATTAAAATTGGCAGTTCTGATAAGGTTTTTTTTATTTGAGGAAACACATTGTGTTCAAGCTTCATAATACCCACATCTCAGTGATGTACATCCTGTACTTGGCAAAAGCTTTCTCAATTTCATCATTTGATAGATAGCTCCCATTCTTCTGTTTCCATAAGTAAAATCCTGCCAAAAGTCAATCTTCTGAATTACTTTAAAGTTCATTGTAATGTAAATTTGGACATAAAACTTACTTCTTTCCACCACCAACGAAATAATTGTTCAATTGAAGCCAGTCAGATTCCCATAGAAGTCTGGCAGAATTTTAAGAGGAAATACATTGGAAATGAGTTGGATAGAATTTTATCCAGTTTTATGATTTTGTGTTATCAATTGCCCACAACTTGTTTATGCCCACTACTGCTAGAAACTACAGTAGTGAGGCCTGAAGTAGAGTCAGAGTCACAAGTCTCTGTCACCTATTATGTCCAGATAAATCAAGTAATTATATTGAAGAAAAATTAACATCAAGTGTATTTGTATTGAAATTACTAGTAGTTTATCTTGGGTAACTGGCAACTAGAACAACAATAGATCCAAAAACATGGGCACTTTTTATTTAAAAATTCAGAAACATGGCATTTGAGATGGTAAATAAAGTAATCATACAGTCATTTTCTGAAGACTTATGCCAAATCTTAATTATATTTTATAAATTATATACAATTTCCACATTTTAAAAATAGGTGTTCTTTTAGTATGCCTGAATTTATTGTGATAGTAGCCTGGCTCTGCAATTGGATAGAGACCCACAGGAAGGGTGAGGAAAGCTATTTTTTCTGTATCTCCTGTGCAAAGAAATTTCCCTGAATCCAAACTTACCGATACTTTAAATATGAACTATTTTTTACACTCTTAACTTCATTAAGAGTCCAATTCAAAACCCTTCTGAAATCAGTGGATACCATTAGTGTATCAAAAAATAAGTGTTTTTATCTTGGGATTTTTTTTTAAGTAAGATGGTACACAAATTGTAATAAGAGATTTGACCTGATCAAATAGTGTACTTGTCACCTTGCTTTGCTTCTTCTGATGTCCTGATGGGTACTAGGGCAATGGATTGTCACTAGCACGATATCTAGAAGAGTTACTAATGAAGAAAAAAGTGACACTGAACTGGGAAATTTCTTTACTGGTTATTGTAACAGGGCGAACTCCCCTTTCTCAGGGTTTTCCTGCTAGGCCTCTTTGCCTGAAGAGATTTGGCAGTTTCTCACCTTAATGATTCAAGGTCTTTGCTCTCAGGCCTACCTACCTGGAAAGCTTCAAAAAGCTACCCCTTTTTGAAAGGGTTTGTTCCTGGGCCTCTCTGCCTGGACAGTTATTCCTGGTAGTCTTTGCCCTTTCCCCTCCCCACAAATTTCTCTCCCAGGCATTTCTACCTGAAGAGGTTTGGCTGTCTTTTGCCCCAGTTAATAAGATCTCCTTCGTCAGGCCTGTTTGCCTGGAGAGCACTCAGTTCTTGTCCTCTTAGGGTTGTTTCTCCCAGGCCTATTAACCTGGAGATCTTTTAAAATATTTGCCCCTTTGAGTCAGAGTTCCCTCCCAGGCCTTTGTACATAATCATGGCAATCTCTACACTTTCTCTCAGGGTTTCTCTATCTTAAACTATCCAATTATCCTAGTTAGTCGTGGTTCCTCTCAGATCTCTTTGTCTGAAGAAACAACAAGGAGTCTGGTAGCACTTTATCAAACTTATCTTTTAGCCATGTTCTGTAGCCAAAAACTTCTTGCTTGGATGACATTAGAAAGTCTACTAGATCTTTTGCAATATCCCTATCTTTCTCTGAGAAGTGAGGTGATCACAGCCCAATGCACATAATCCTCCCTTGTCTGTAACATAATTTACTATGTGTAGGGTGTTCAGATTGTTGAAGCCTTTTATTGCTTATAGGGTGGTTAAAGCTGGGAATTCCCTCCCCAAAAAAACCTCTGGATGTGGCTTCCTCATCTGGAAGCATCTGCATATATTTCCTTCAGAGGTAAGGATCTCTCAATCCATGTTCAGATCCTTCCCAGAGTCTCCAAAGACCAGGGGCTGTACTGTTTTGTCCACTGCTCTCGATATCTGGCTTAGCAAACATCCACATTTGTTCTCTCTGTGGACAACCGTCATCAGGTTTGGATGATGTGTAGTTTCCTTTTTCCTCTAAGCATCACTCTTCTTTTTAGCAAAAGTCTGGTGCCACCACATCAAGATCCTGAGGTTTCAGATCCATATTTGAGAGCTCTCTATTTCAATAGACAGATACATGTCCTTGTCCAGGTCATCTTTCTTCTGCAGAGGCTTTGGTCCACACAGCTCTTCCATTGTCCCCTTGTTTGCAGAGGTCAGTCTGAACAATCCTCACTTCTGGTGCCAGTATAGCTGGGTGCACTCATCTCTGGGGAGCACCCTCTGGTAAAGTACATATGCCTACACACACTCTCTTTGTGGTATCTCTTTGATTCAGCCCTCCAGCCGAGTCACACATAGTCTGTTAAAATAAAGCAAACGCCGTCTAGGGTACAAGTCCAACAAGTCCTCTGTGCCCTCTGCTGTCTTTCAGTTTGTCTCCATTTCAAAATGCAGCAGTGCCCCAGCCAGGAGCAGCCCTAGACAAGTTGCTGGCAACTGGTGCCCTAGGCGAAATGCGCGATTGGCGCGCGATCGGTGCCCCCGTCTCCAAAGCCCTCAACGGTCATTTATCTTGGCGCCTTAGGCAACCACCTAGTTTGCCTGTATTAATGGGCTGCCACTGGCCCCAGCCCTCCCTCCCTGGAAGCAATGCCTTTGCCCTTGCAGGGCCTTTCTGGCCCCAGTTCTTAAGATGGATCATTATAATTCATTGCCCTCTCCCCCACCCAGGGGTTCCTCACTACCCAGGCTACTTCCCCCAGTGGCTAATAGGGCTTTACAAAAGACCCGGTTGCTGCCCTCTACTCTAGGTCCTAGCCCAGGGACTCTGTAGATAGCACCTGGCTGCAATGTCCCTTTAAATTATAGTGTTGTTGCTATAATTCCCTGGGCTACTTCCCCATGGCTCCAGTGCATTCTTCACCCTTACCTCAGGACCTTGTCCAGATGGAGTTCCAGCAGCCAGCCCCGAGCACCATTGCTCTCTCCCAGCTCTAGCAAGGAATTGTTCTTTTCCTGGCCTTGCAGCTTTTCTTTTAGGGTATGTCTACACTACAGCGTTATTTCGAAATATCTTATTTCAAAATAGTTATTTCGAAATGTGTCTAGACACAAAATGCATTGTGAAATATAACGTGTCTAGACACAAAATGCATTTTGAAATAGCATTTTGCTATTTCGAAATAGTGCGTCCACACTGAGTGGATGCTGAATCACATTTAAGGCTGGCCAGAACTGGTTCTGGCAGAGCATCAGGTCAGGAGTTCCCTTGTGTGGCTGCTGCCTGAGTCTATCTGAGACCTGTACTTAAAGGGATCCCCCCGGACAGCCGGTTCTAAAGTTTCCCTGCTTGCTTGCCTACCTCACTGAGGGACAACAAAGCATTTTTTTCTCTGCATGCTCTGGTTGCCCTCACTCAGGATACCACAGCACTCTGCAGCATGGAGCTGGAGCCACCCCTGGGCACTCTGGTGCTTCTCCTGGATGTGTTGCTGCAAACCTGGCAGCACGTTCTGCAGGCAGTAACAGTCTCCCTTGTGTGCCCCACTGGGGGCTTGTGCCTCATTCCTGCCTCACGTCCTCCCTAACCCCCCTTCCTGCTGTACATTAAAGACACATGTTCATTACAACAAAGCCTCTTTATTGAACAAAACTGGGGTGGGGGGGAATGAAACTGAGGTGAAACTGGGGGAAAGAAGGCGGGAGAGGGGAGGGGGAAACCTGGGAGGAGGGAGCTGGCAGGGGGAGGCAAGGGGAGGAAGGGGGAGGAGAAGCTCAGGACTCAGGGTTGGGGGTCTCACCGGCCCAACTGTCTCCCAGCACCGTGAGTGTGGGGGCCTCAGCATCCCTGGGGAGGAAGAAGCAGGAGGGGGAGAAGGAGTGGGAGGAGGAGTGGAAGGAGGAGCGGTAGCTGGGGAGGCAGCAAGGCCTGGAGCAGCAGGAGGCAGCAAGCTCTGCCCCAGGGTCAATGACCACCTTGGGGCACGGACCATCCTGGCCCCCAGGATGCGGTCCATGGCATCAAAATAGGGGCAGGAGTCTGGGTCTGCCCCTGGTTGGGAACTGCGCCCTGTGGCCTTGGCATACACTTGCCTCAGTTCCTTTATTTTCATGAGAACCTGCTCCTGGGTTCACATGTGGCCTTTGGTGGTCAGGCTGGCAGCCATCCGCCTGTAGATGGTTGCATTCCTCCATTTAATGTGGAGATCATGGACATTGGAGGCATCGCCCCAAACCTGAATTAGGTCCATGATCTCCGCACTGCACCAGGCAGGTGCCTGCCTTTTCCGGCCCCTGGCCGGCTTCTGGGAGCTGGCAGACTGGTCCTGGGGAGTGGCGGAGGGCTGGCTGTCACTGGCTGCCTGGCTCATGCTGGGGCCACTGGGTCAGGTGCAACGACTGCTGGCTCTGGGCTGGCAGGCTTGGAGCTGGCACAGGCACTGTGGCCAGAGTCTACCCCTTTAAGGGCTCTGGGGAGTGGGGGAGGGAGAGGAGTTTTCTTGGTTGTGCCCAGAGTGGCCACCAGGGCACCCTGGAAAGGGCTGGAGGCCCCCTATTTCGAAATAAGTGTCTACACAGAGCTTATTTCGAAATAGCAATTTCGAAATTGGTGCTATTCCTCATGGAATGAGGTTTACCAATTTCAAAATAAGCCCTCCTCTATTTTGAATTAATTTCGAAATAGTGGTTTGGCTGCGTAGATGCTGCTAAAGTTATTTCTAAATAACTTTGCTGTATAGACATACCCATACTGACCTGCTGGCACCTGATTGGCTTATTTCCACACAGCCATTCTAGGCAGCTCAGAGGGCCTTTCTACTGCCCTTTTCTGGGGTAGGACATGGCAGGACCACAAGGGCATCACAGGAGGCCTTGGGGCCTAGTCCACCCATCAAAATTCACGTGTTCTTGATCAGCTGTTTGCTAAGGTGTTATTAGTTCAAAATGGGAACCAAATAGGGATCCAAATAGGAGAAGCAACACAATGCCCTAGATAAGGAGCATTCAAAAAAAAATCACAAACTTATAAGCATATTAATAGCTGTGACGCGGGGACTTCTCTGTTGGTACCCTGGTTACATAGCTGTTTTGTCAAGAATGATAATGTGGAGATCAAAATAAACTGATCAGACAAAAGATTCTCCCTGCAGAAAGGGAAGGAGAACTTGTCAGCAGCTTCAGGTTAGCAGAGAGCCATGGTCTGCAACAAGCAGGCAACAACTTTTCCTCCTAAGAGAATGCAGGACACCAAAGCTAAATCATGTGTTACAAAGGACTCAAGAGGAACAGCAAGTGTGGGTGAGACAGTAGGCATACAGGTCTCTTTGATGACTTAAAAATTTATTTCTCTAATCCTGATGTACCTTTTGGGAAATAAATCATCTTTTAGAAGCTGCATCTGAATCACTGCATATTATTAATGACCTCAGCCTCCCAAAGGGAAACTCTTGCAGGTACCACATGTATTGGGCCTGACAGGTGTGATAGTACACAACCAACCGAATAACACACAAAGCACTGGAGAGTTGTTGGACTGCTACACTCCATCCCATAGATAAGTCATTTTAAAGGGCTTCAAATGAAGTAGTAGGTAAGTGTCAGAAGGAGGAGCCTACCGAAGGACCGTGACAACAGTTGTCAGAATTTATCAAGAAAGTCCACAAATTACATAGAAAAAATAAATCCATTTAGGTGGAAGAATATTCTCAGTTGATTAGGAAAAATGGTGCAGTCTCTACATTAGTAGTTTAAAAGCCTTTATTAAAAATATATAAACCTGAACAAATCTCCAAAGGAAATGCATAAAAGGACAGTGCACAATATGGGAACATTAATTTTCATATCTGAAGGCACAGATTTTCTATGCACTGCATTTTATATTAGACATGAACAATATGGTACATTGATTTTAGCAGTAATCTATTCTGCTCACTACAGTTCTTTCTGACCTGAAAGTTTACCCTAAAACAATAGGGAATTATTTATGTGATTTCTTCATTCTCACACATGTGCATGTGCAATCCCCTCCCTCTCATACACACACTAATATTAAGACTATTGTCCATATTATTGGGGCCTTTTGGCACATCCTGTCTAGTTGGTGCATCGTTAAATTTTGCAGATTTGAAACGTGTTCTCAAAATTAGAATGAAAGGAAAAATTGAAATACATGAATTTGTATTTCCCATGAAATACATTTTTCAAGAAGATTTCATTTGGGATCAAGACATTTATTTTAATTTAGACTTTTATATAAGATAATAAGTGGTGTTTCATCCTGCCATGAGTGTGGAGGACTGGACTTGATGACCTCATGAGGTTCAATGAAGTTTTAAAAGTCGCTTTGGGTATGTCCACACTGTACACTTATTTCAGAATAAACTATTCAGGAAGCTATATCCCGAAATAACTTATTTTGAAATAGAGCGTCCACACTAAAGGGAAGCCTCAATATTAGTCTGAGGCAGGCTCCCCTAATGTTGACGCCCTATCTTGGTTTAGAGCCCCAGGAAACACTGGGGAGAAATTCCTTAGAATGGCCCTGGTGAGGAACTATTTTGAAATAGCAGCAGTGGAGCATCCGCAGTGCAGCTATTTCAAAATAGCTATTTCAGAAGAGGCATTATTCCCCGTGAAATGAGGTTTACAGAAGTCAGAATAAGCTGCCCATTATTTCGATATTATTTCAAAATAAGAGAATTGCTGGGTAGATGCTCGCATTGTTATTTCAGAAAAATAATAGTTATTCCAAAATAACAGTGCAATGTAGACATACCCTTCAAAACAAAATTGGGATATTTAATTCTGATAAATTTCATTTTGTTTTGTTTTTCCTAAATTAATTTTTGTCAAAATGGAAATATTCCTACAGAACATTGAAATTTTGACAAATCACAATTTTCCAACAAAAGTTTTTCCCAAGAGCTGACACTTACAGTGCTTAAGAGCACATGGTTAGGGCAATATTATGAACTCTTTCCAGGTATGTATTTGTCCCACCAACATCAGCACAGCTTCTAAGCACCTATCAAATACTGAAAAAATACACACTGCATCTCTTGTATTTTCTTTCCAGTTGGTAGAAAGAATAACTTGGACTGGTTTATTATTTTTGCATGTTTCTTTTGTGTGGGGGCACCCAGAACTTATTGAAAGAAAGTCAGGTCAAAGAAGTTTTGAAATTAACTCTGAAAGCAATTAGTTCCATAGTCATTCTTATCTCTTGCAGGTTTGAGCTCCATAGTTGAGATCTCGTTCCTGTGACAGTTTCTCTCATATTGGTTGACATTCATTTTTTCAGTGAAATATAGTTGTTGTGGAAGGTCCTGGTAGCAAAGAAAAAGAGCACTGTCAGGTAGCTATAGAAAGTTCCATGGAAGGCTTTGAATACAATGCTGGGGATTTGGGGGAGCCAGTGCAGAGAGTGGAGCATGAGTGCCTTTCTCCATACCAAAAAGGGGAGGACAATCACTAAATCAATTTAATTAATTAATGTTGAGATTATGCATTTTATGTGCATCTCTGAGTGAGGGATTGTGCATAACTTCACTACCTCAGGAACAGCTCTTGGAGTCACTGTGCCTCAGAGTTAATGACATGGTTGTGATGGGTTCCCCAAGGGTGCCACCTGAAACTGGAGTACCACTCAGCCCTCTGATTCAACAGCCTCGGCTCCCTCTCATACTGTAATGCTGTGACAAGCTGTAGACATGCCCTAGTGTTACACTTCCACTAGCATTCACCCAGGTAGGGACACACACAGCCATAGTTACAGGCAGACTCTGACCAGCCACTGCATGAACCAACAATAGAGAGGCTGCAAGCAAAGTAACACCCACAATCCTAAGCACATAAACCATAGCAGTACCATCTTACCCTGGTCAAAAACCTGACCTGCATAAATTTATTATCCAGTTCTTCTCCCTCTCACTGTGGAGAGGAAATGCAATAGCCTCTGCCCCTAAAATAAGATTCTAAGCACGTCACTTCAAACATTGTTTAGATTAAAGTAAAGGAAGCATACTGACTACAAAAAAGATAAAATTAAAGTGATTATAAGCGATAGCAAACAGATCAAAGCAGATTACCTTGTAAATAAGCAAAAATGAAAAATAAGTTTACCATACTAGGATAGGATTTGAATTAATCTTTCAGCCTGAGGCTATTTCTAGACTTCCAGTTTCTTTCTGAAGAAGCTTTTCCGGAAGAGATCTTCTGGAAAAGCTTAGTTCGAAAGAGAGCATCCACACAGCAAAAGTGTAAGGAAAAGCGTTGTGCTTTTTCGAAAGATAGCGTCCACATTGATTGGACACTATTCTCACATTTAAGTTGTGATTAGCATGGATGGAGTGGCCACCAGGGCATCTGTGTTATTTCCTGGAGGCCTCTCCTTTCAAAAGAGCTCCCTCTTCAGCGTCCACACATGCCTTTTTCCTCGCAGAAATTGGTTTACCGTTGTTGGAAGAAACCCTTTGTTCTTTTGACTTTCTGTTGAAAGAATGCAATAGCAGTGTGGACATAAATATAGTTTTTCCAGGAAAACGGCCATTTTTGGGGGAAAATGCTGTAGTGTAGACATACCCTGAGTGATGATACAGGCAGGTTTGCAGATTTTTATGGCACAAGCTGCACTTGATTTGTAGCTTGGGATCCCCAGATTTTTGTACACAGGCTAAAAATCCTTATGTCATAATTTACCTTATGTACTAAGAGTTTCAGGTCTTCCTGTTTATTCCCATACTCCTTGCATTTATGTACAGACATTAACATAGTGAGCAGATTCTCTCAGATACCCATTTTTCTCTTGTTCCTCCCTTATATTACTGTAATTTTCTATTTCCATACTCCCCCCAAAAATCTAGTTCTTTGTTAATTTTACATTAAAAAGTGGGGTTGTGTCACATTGCCTCTTTTTTCTTAGTTTGAAGCCCTCCTCATTAGGTTGGTCAATGTCCAATTTTGCTGTTTCCCTTCTTGATCGGGTGGACACCATTTCTTCATCAGAAATCATCCTTCTCAGAACACCATGCCATGGTTAAGGAAGCCACATCCCTCCTGTTGACACTGTTTATGCAGCCATGCATTTGTCTCCAGGATGCATGTATCCCTTTGTCTGGGGTCTTACCCTCAATCATAAGGACAAATGAGAATACTAATCTTCCCCTGACTCCTTCACCACTCACTCTCAGAACCCTTTATTCATGGCTGCTCTGCTCAGGGCCATACCGGGCAGTTTCGACAGTGGCCTCCTGGATGAGCATTATGGGGAAGTTCTTAGAGGGAAGGATGAACTTTGGTAACCTCGAAAGTTGGATCTCCAGAATGCTGGGTTCTATTTCTGAGGAAAGTGAGTTGTGTCCCTGACCCACTTCCTTGTCACAGTCACAGTTTCTCCTGATGCTTCCTCTTGCTGTCCAAGCCCCACTGTCTCTTCCTTCTCCCTTGTGCCACTTTACCCCATCACCTACACTTCCCAGTTCCAGTGCTCCTGCTTTGCCTCCTCTCAGTCCTCTATACGTCGTCTCCTCATCATTGTCCCATCACAATCTTTGGATCTTTAGCCCAGTCCTGACTCCTCACTCCTCGGCATCCCTATCAGTCTATTTCCCCCTCAATACTATCTGGGCTCTGCAAGGGGGAATACAGAGAACATCGTAAGGAGTCTTTGTATTCTCAGATCTTGTCCCACAGCAGCCCTTGGCAGTCAAGAGCAACAATTGCAGGGGCAATCGTGCTGTCCTTTCAGCCCGAGGATGGAGATTGCACAGTTGCTCTGTGGGGATGGTACACATGCAGTCTAGCTGGTCCATAGGTGCTGAAAGGATATGGAGTATCCTCAGTGCAAATAGAAATATTCAAGAATGTAGCTTCCAGATTCTGGCAAATCTTTACTGAGCAAACTGAAATTTTTCAGAAGCTCATGACTTGGCCGCATTTGATCAGCTTTTCACAAAAATGGCAAAAGGTACATCCTTGCCAGGACCACATCCTTGTCAGGACTGCATCTCTGACAGATTTAAAGTCCATGGTCAAAACATAGGGAAGCCAGAGCTTCTCAAAAGGATGGCACTTCATTTTTAAAAAGAAAAAACAGAAACAGGAAAAAAAGACCCATATTTTTCCTAACCACATTCTAAGAATTGGCTGAACCATTTTTGCTGAAATTTTAAAAAGAAAAATAAGCCTGAGGAACGTACCCATTATGGAGAATGTCAGCCCAAGCTGTTTATAACTTTGCAAAAATGACAACCAAAAGTAGGGTCTGATAATAAAAAGAGATGGGCATACAGACTACAATTAGGTGTTTGCCCAATGCATCTGAGCAAACCTCCTTTCCTGTCACTATATCTATCTAGCTGCTGCTTTTTCTTACAGTGTTGTTATAACTAATAAAATTTAAGTATTTTAGTATTTAAAACATCCTCAATGTAATACTGGCTATTATAAACCAAGTTGACTATGAGAAGCCATTACTTTAACCTATCTTTAGATTTTATAAAAAAATCTTCTCATATCCAATAATACATCATAAATAATAATTATCATTATTATTATACTGAAGTACTTATAGCTTTTCTAAACTTCCCAAACAAACAGTTCCATTTTTTTTTATTTACAGGGTTGAAATAAATGGTGACTTTTACATGTACATATACAGGGGAAAAAAACCCTCATGGACTTCAGAAGGAGCAGGATCATGATGAAATAATATATTTAGTCATTCTTAAAGTGCCAAGTCTAGATGCCTGAATGATGAATTGATATCCAGACCTTCTTTACTCAGCTAAGTGGCAAGTAACATACATCATTGGAGGGTGCACATTAATTTACTAACATTCTCATAATAAATATATATTCCTCTTTTTAAAATAAAATGTTTGATAGGAAATATTCTGACATATACAATGGGAAGAAAGAGCTATGGGGATAATTGATGTAGCAAATTATGATTCTATTTTGTTGTTATGAGAACAATTTATAAACACACACATCTGACATCTGGTTTCTAATGTTATCAGGTACAGATGTCTTACTGCAAATGTTGCATAATAATTTGTAATTACATAAAAGGAGATATTAGTTAGTGGCAGATTATTTCCAGCATGTATTCTACTGTAGTGCTTCACATCCAATTCTGGATTGCTCCTATTTTTAACAAGTGCGCTTTGGTCTTTGTTTCCTTTAAATAATTTTAAGTAGAGCGTGTTCTGTCAGATTATGAATTATTAATCAGGAAGCTCTGCTTTTTTGTATACACACGCACATTTTTAAAATATTGTAAATATCAATATAAAAAATCTGAGCATTTTGTGGGAACTGTTAAATTTAATATCTAAATGGGAAAAAAATAAAATAAAAGATAGACTTATTTGTCTCATTAATCCCATACTTATTTCACTGAACTTCTACTTTAAACATCAATTTTTAAAATGATTTTTCACTTTTTAATCTTTCAGAACATCATCACATATTAAGAGCTATGAAATAAGTGTTCTAGGACAACCATCACAACAATCATACATTATCAAAATGCTTGAGTTTCTGAAGAAGAGCACTTATTATGAATAATTTTAAGTAGTAGCTCAGGTTTTCCCAAGCCTTGATAATGACCTCTGTTTAATGTTTCTCCTAAACTTATCTTTTCATTATCAATGTAAAGTCTGTATAAAAAAAGAAGAGCAGGGAAAGGTTGCAAATCTTTATGGACCTGGTTCTTCTCTCTAACAAGTGTGTAAATGAGGAGTCACTCCACTAAAATCAGCACTTAAATTAAAGTAAAAATGGGGTAAAGAACTCAAAGTACATTGCATCTTCTGATTTACAGTATTCAACTACACGAAAAAAACAAAAATGTCACCAAGAGCTTTTCCAAACCATTATTATATGGGCCAAAAATGCTGATTTTTTTTAAGTGGAGGAGAGTGATTTCTTCAGCACAAAACAGCCCTGCTATATGATTACACCATTGTGCCAATTGCACTCAGCTAGAGTGGCACTTCTCAGAAAGCTGTATTTCTTTTATTTTTAGTACATCATACCAGATCTCATCAGCTGCAATCACATGATAAAACAGTAATACCAGCTTTCCTGATGCATTTCAGATACCCACACAAAAAACACTCATCTCACAAATAGCAGACATGAACACTCAAAATACCCATGTCAATTAATGAGAGTCCTTCTTGAATCCAGTGACAGCTGGGATATTTATTACATCATCATACCTGGATTTCAACTCGGTTCTAATATCCTTCAAACATTTAATTTGCACTATGAGGAATCATCATCATAATTCACCATGATGATCACCTCCAGCTCTTATGTCCCTATACACCACCAAGTGGAGGCAAGATAAAGCCCAGAAATACCATGACCTACTTACATGAATTTAATCCAATCATAGGAACACAGGAATTGTCATATTGGATCAAACCCAATGTACAGTTAGTCCAGTATCCTGTCTCTGACAAGCTCAGAACAAGATGCTTTACAGGAAAGTATAAAAACTCTGTAGTAGGGAGATATGGGATAGTCTCCCCACACTCACACTGAGCTCTATAATAAATATAAACTGGTTTTAATCCTGCAACACCAGGTTCAATCCCACAAGAATTCATGGAAGAATTGACAGCATTTTTGTCCATTGTGATTTTTCCTCCTGCCATTCCTGCCCCCCCCCCCCCAACTTTTTAAGCTCCATTAATGAGTGTCCAGACAGGTTAAAATGTTGTCCAAAAGGTTTCAGTGTTTTACCATTTTGAATATCTGATCTGTGTCTATTAATCTTTTGTCACAGAAACTGTCCACTTTGGCCAATGTACATTGCAGGGCACATTGCTGGAACTTCATGGCTTATATCACATTAGAGGATATGTAGTTGTATGAGCCTCTGATATGGTGTTTTGGTCTCATTTAAGAAGTCTTGAGTTGGGCACAATATATATATCAGTAGCCACTTTTGAAAATGTTGGCCAAAAGTTGAGTTCATCTTTGGGGGTGGGGGGGATTTTTCACTCTAAAGTTGCAGTTTGTTTTCTGTATACTTAATATACGGTTGCCCTTTTGTGATCTAAGCATCTAGTGAAAGTTTGGGACTTCAGGAATGTTCCAGTCTGGTATTTTCTTTGATACACTATTGTTTATTTATAAGGAATAGTCAATTATTGTTTCTCTGAATGTAGCAGGAATCCAGAAAAAAAAGGAGAAGTTTCTTGGGTTATAGCCACAAGTCTCCTTAGCCAACAAACTCCAAAGCATACTCTCAAGCTTTTTCCTGGGTCATACTATGCTCTCTGGCTTTCTTGGGTTTTTGTCTCTGTCTTTCACTCTGTTCTTGTCTGTCCTTACCTTCTGTCTGTTCTTTCTTCCCTCATACAATTTACCTAAAACAATACTCAGCAAAAAACCCTTCCACCCACCCAGTGCACAACTCCTGAGCAGACTCCATTAAGCCTTATTTTGGGTGTGTCCACTTAATGGTCTCGGAGCCATCTTAAGGGCACGTTCACACACAAATTTCAAGGAAGTATTAACTCAAAAAAGGTTCAACCCAGCATATAATTATTCATGCCCTCTTTTTGCCCAGTAAGACCTTAATGCCAAGGTACACACAAAAAATAATGCAACTTAAAGGGTAAAATAAAAATGGAGTTCATCATTTGCAGTATGAAACTATGGTATTAAACAAGTAATTTTCATGTGTTCTAAACAGTACAGTTCAAATGTATTAATCTTTCTATCCTTAAAGTTGGAGCTTAAGTATTTCTAATCATGTGTGTAAGAATTATCTGTTATGAGTATAATAAACAACCTTAGATTTTAAATCTCTTTACTGGGTAGGTTACATGGTTTATGAAAACTATGAAGTAGAATTAGTAAAAGTGATAATGTTCTTGGTGGTGGTGATCTGAATCAGGTACATCAATCATTAAGACAGTCTGAAAAGAGAGAGAGCACGAGTTCACATGTGCACTTCTAAAAGCAAGCATAATCACAGTCCAAGTGTTTCATATTATATATAAAGGAAGGAGGGAGCTATATGTTATCCTTTTAAAAAAAACTGTCTCTCACTCAACACTAAATCTTCCCCGCTCCCCCTCCCTCAGCCCTTATTGTAAAGCAAACGAGTGCATTAGCCTGGGGGAAGAGAAACTATGGCTTCTTTTCTGAACAATCCACATTGGATTATCAGTCAGTATTTCAACTAGATGGGCCTCTTTTAATACAATATTTCTTCTGTTTTCATTATTTCAAGGCAGCCAATATTAGAACTGAGCAATTTTTCTCATGAATTTTCAGCCTCTTCCTGACAATGACTTCTCTGTTAATAATTTGTGAAAGATATTCAGATAATTCTCCAGATTTGCCTGGAGTGCATATATTCTATGTTTTTTAAACAATATAGATATGGATACATAATGTCCTTTCCCATGCACGCATCTGAAAATGACCACAAGGTCTAACAGGGGGAGAATGTATCATGGGGTTCATTGTGGTGAATGTTTTTTTGTCCTCAGCCCTTTCCCTTGCAGGTGCCTCACCTTACATGCATATTCCTCCATCTCAGAATCTGAAGCAACTTTTCTGCACCATCTGACCTGCAACACAGACAATGGAGCTTCTATAGAATATGGAACAGCAATCCTGGAGCAAGGGCATGCACTTTTTACCTCAGAACATCACTTTGTTTCCTAAGCATGGATAAGCTTTGGGAATTGTGCAAGTGATGCATGAGGTACTCTGCATGCTCACACAGAATGTGGATTTAGATTTACTCCTCAGAGTGTAGCAAAAAGTAAACGGAAGTATTTTGAAATGTACCAAAATCTGTGCATCAGAAGCCACTATTGATAAGCAACTGTCTATATAATTAGCCTCTAAATCACTTTTCTTGCATTTTCCAACACCAAATGTGCACCCAATGACTGACATGAGTTTCTAGCAGTGCTGGCATTCTTCTATTTGGTGGAACACAGCAACAGCAGTCGCTGACAACCTATGCTTCACTAGTGCTATACTGTAATTTAATAGTGCTAAATATAGATCAGAGTGACTCCACAGACTTGCAGTAGGCACTACTTAGTCTGTCACAATCTTTCACTAACCCATTGAATTGGGGAAAATGGAGACTAGCGCTTACATGTCTAAACTTGTACTTCACTGCAAACTACTTGAACTGTGACTATTGTCAAATATTACTAAGCCAGGTATGCCTTGTCTAGAAAAGCTAGATTTGTACTATGAACAATCATTTTCTTGGCTAGATCATCTTTTAGGTAGGTTGTCAGGGAAATGAGAAGTTTATGCCTAGTCGCTCCCATCCAACAACAGATTTATGACTAATTTGCTCTAGGGGGGTCAATTCTTTGTCCGCCAGCAACACAGGCTCTTTTGATTGACATATGCCTCTATTTTTGGCAAATGCATCATGTCCTAACAAATTCTTCAATGTCACTATTCGAGGCCAGTTCTAAGATTTCTTTCAGTCCCTAGATGACCAGAAACATATGGTAAAAAGGATATACCTCAGGAATCGTCATCCTAATGCCTTTAAAACGTATTTTGTTTCATACTGAGAGATCCACTGATGATAGGAACTGGGAAGATGTTGTCCCAACCAATAGCTATGATTGCTTTCTGCAGATTCTCACCCTGCACAGTAGCTTTGGCAATCACAATCCACATTTTGTCTGAAATAGGATAGGTTTGTTCGAAAGCTAGCTCTAGATTTTGCTTGACTGCACTTTTCCTCAAATGCTCCAGAGGTTGTCTCTGTAACCACCAAATCACTAAAAGGTTTGTATTCAATTTACAAATCAGACATTTTGTATCTGGAAAACTAATCTCTGTAGTTTTAAGGACACAGTTTTCCATGCCTCTTTTGGCAATGGCAGTAAGTAATTTATTGTCAATAGAGTTTAGGAAGATGCCCTTACCAAAAAAAAAAAAAAAAAAAAGAAGCACACTGCTGTATATATTCAACAACCACTTTTGGGAGACAACTAATCTGCAGACTGTGACTAGGATTGTGTTCAGCATCTGACATTTTTCACTTGAAAAATCAACCAATGTTTGATAGTCTAGAGCAGCGGTTCTTAACCACCAGTCCACAGACTGGTGGTGAGCCATGAACCCCTGCCTGCCAGGCCCAGCACGCTGCCAGGCCACACCTCCAACTTTTGATTAGCTCCATGCACTGAGGTTCCTCATAAGGAAATTTCCTTCCTGTCCACTTCACCACTCAGCAGCAGGGTGAGTGGGGCAGCGGGCAGCCGAGTGTGCTGCGGTTGAAGCCGGGGTTGTGGCAAGGCTGTCCCTACTAGGGCAGCCTCACCATGGCCCCAGTTCCAGCTCTGGCAACTGCTACGCGGCCGGACTGGTGGGGCCACATGGAAAGCAGCTGCGATGCTGGGAGGGCGGGGGGGTAGCTGAGGTCAGTTGATGGGCGGCCAGGGACTGCTCTGGAAGGAGGTCTAGGACCTACTGCTGTGGCCACGTGGCAATGGGGCCTGCTCTGGCAGGGGGCTGGGACCTGCTGCAGGCACATATCAGGGGAGCTAGAGTCTGCCACGGTCACAAGGCAGGGGGACCGGGGCCGGCTCTGCCTATCAGGCGGCTGCTCTGGCAGCTGGGGCTGAATAATGCAATATGGCAGGGGAGCAGGAGTCAGTGTTGGAGTGTCTGAGGAGCCTGGGGCGGAGGCACAAATTTTGGTGAACCCGGAAATATTTGATTTGCATATTTTTTATTTGCATAATAAATGTGCAAATACAATGTTGCCAGTCCTCCAAACGTTTGTGAATGGGTTTGCCAGTCCCCGGTATAAAAAAGGAACCACTGGTCTAGAGCAGACGTGGGCAATAAAATGGCAATGATTTGCCATAGTTAAACCTTGGTGGGCTGCTGCCCCTATATTTCCTGCATCTCCGCAAGTATGGGTGATTACAGCTCCCACTGGCCGTAGATTGTCATTCCCAGCCAATGGAAGCTGTGGAAAGTGGTGTCCCCATCCATGCCGTTTTTTGCAGCTCCCATTGGCTGGGAACAGCAATCCATACCAACGGGAGCTGTAATCACCCATACCTACTGAGGCATAAATATAGATAAATACAGCAGCACTGGCCCACCAGAAGCTAACTTAGGGGAACTGGATCCAGTCTGCAGGTCATTATTTGCTCACCCCCTGGTCTAGAATGTACTAAGTTTTATATTTGACTTTTTGAGCTGGGGGGGGGGGAGTATAAGAGCATAACAATGGGTTGGAAGGGGTTTTATAAAGAAGCAGAACTGCTGGGTTAAAGTAACAAGAAAATTCTACGTAATGGAAATAACATATCTGAAAGATCACTTAATACAGAAAGGTATACAGATTGATCTCGGTAAGGATGAAGCCATAACGCGTGTATCTGTCTCACACAAGGAAGAGATTCAAAAATTCCTTGGAATGATAAACTATGTACAGAAAACCTTTACCAAATCTAGCTGTTTGAACCTGTACCCAGAGAACATTACAGTGCAAAAATGTCTTGATGACATGGTGTAAATCTTAGTCAAGAATTTGGAAAACTGCAATAGTTAATTAAGAGCAGAGGCAGCAGAAGCATCCTAACAGTGTGGGAGCTACCAGTGTCTAAACCATGGCCCCCACACTTGAGCTATCCCTTTCCTCAAGGCCCTGCTCCCACACTCTTGCAAAGGGCAGTTGTATCTTTTCTCCCATACTGGGCATTATGTTAGCTGGCATTTGTTGACACAGGAAGTACAAAAAAAGTGCTGTTTTTGCTGGGGTCTGACTTAGAGCTCCATGTGCTTTTCTGCCTCCAGTCTCTTTTCTTGTACTATTTTGGATTTTCTACCATGTCCACAGTATAAAAGCACTGTCTAACCCTCCACAAGCTTCATTCTGGACTATATGACTTCCATTGCTAGCCAAATTCTAATTGCTTTTTCAAGGGATCTCAGGGTTTTTTGCTCCAGATTCTGGTTTATCATCAGGAACTCAGCTCCTAAAATTGCAAGACTAATTGCTCAGACTCATATCAGTTACAAACTCTTTTAAAGTTTCACATTCCTTTTGTACCAACCAATTAAATACACATCTCTCAGAAGTCTAATTTTTACATGGAGTGCTGTACTCAAATTTCTGTAATAGTTTCACAGTTAGCTTCCTCTGCATGAATTAACTAAACTATTAAATGCATGAAGTGCTTCAAAACCAGCCAGTATCCAACATAGGCTACATTTTGAAGGTCTTTTTTTCTTTAGGAACATATTTCATGAAGTTTCAGAATAAAAAACTGTTTGAACTTCCTCTGGTTAGAATCCACATTTCCAGAGAGTTGTAGCTCTTCACTGCTCTATTCTTTTGTTCGGGATATTTTTCTCCTTGTTCCCAGTACTATGCAGTGTTCTGTGACCATTCACTGATTAATGCACTTGCAAGAAATCTGCTTTATTTAGTGTCTGATTCCAATTAGCTGTGCCTAAGAAGAGCTTCACTCTCTCACCCATATTTTCTCTCTCAAAAACTCAGCTCTTAAAGGCACAACACCCAACACCATAGCCTTTGTTCCTTTGAAAATGCTCCTCTCCTTTTTTGTGACTCTACTGTTTAGGCAAGTGTTTCTCAATCTCATAGTGCTAGACTAGTCTGGGGGAAGAGAAACAATGAGAATGGGGTGAGCAGCATGCTACCATTACCTTTTGCAAATGTACTCATATTCAGAAGTGCTGGAACAATGTGTGTAATGGGGGTGCTAAGAGTTATTGAACCAAACTGTACATCTTATAAGATGTAAAACACTTAAAGCTAGGTAGTGCAGAAGCATTGCTAGCACTAATGTTCCCTCTAATCTTTTTCATCCCTATGCAGAATTTTTCCACCCATGTGCAGAATAAATTTTATGTGCATTGAGGCATGTGCAAAAATGCACCACCAGTAAAAACAAACATCTGAGCTGTGGGCACTCTGCTAATCAGCTAGGCAGCATTTGCACAGTTTACAGAGGGTACTGTTAAGCACCCATGGACCTGCGGTCAACTTGTAAAAATCCAGCATCCTTTCTTGCCTCTGTTTTGGTCACTAGTACATCTGACTCTAGGAGAGGATATGCATATAAGAGCTACAGGTTGAAACTCTAAATCAGTTTTGTATTGGGGGGGCAGCTGTGTTAGTCTATAAGGTGCCACAGGACTTCTCATTGTTTATGCAGATTCAGACTAACAGATTTATTGGAGCATAAGCTTTCGTGGGCAAAGACCCACTTCATCAGATGCATGTCGTCTGACGAAGTGAGTCTTTGCCCACGAAAGCTTATGCTCCAATAAATCTGTTAGTCTATAAGGTGCCAAAGGACTTCTCGTTGTTAAATCCGTTTTGTGTATCTGATCTCAAAAAATATACATCTTGTAAGCACTTAGTCAGCTGAGCATATGAAAAGTTTATAGGATGGTTAATGGTGGTAGCATCAAAGTCCATGGAGGGGAAAAGAGAATTATGTTGAGTTGCTCTATGCTTGGACACAAGCCTCTTACCCCTCAGTACACACTATAATGACTGTCTGCACATGGCTCCAATGAGGACATAGTGAAGTGGGAATCTCTGTTAGGGACAGAGGAAAATAAGGAGCTTCAGAGGAGACCCTGGATGGAAATTCAGAGCAGCCAAACTCAGGGAAGGTGTTGAAGTTTCTGAGTTACAGACAAAGTCACAACCCAGAAAAAAAGGTGATTTTTGCATCTAACAATGTCTGAGAGTTCTCTTGAGACTAGCATAGGTACTCAGACTGTTTATAAAGATCATCCATTTGGTTTTGTAATTGATATGTCCATTGGGTGGTTCTCCAAAAACAAAAATCCCTTTTAGAAACATGGATGGATTCACTTTATATGCCAATGCACAGGCTTTGGAGAGTAGAAAGTCCAGCAGGGAAAACTTGAGGTATTGCAAATCAAGTGCAGCTTCAGTTACACTTGGATGTGAAGAACCTGCCATAGTAGGCAGGTACATGTCCAACAGTAGGACACAAAAGGGCATGGGCAGAACCAGAGGGGATATATTGGTTCAGTGCATTCCCTATGTAGCCTTTACTGTGACATTTCTGTGGGTCCCCACTGTAAATGAAATTTTCTTGCCCACCTGCCCTGCAAAACAAAAGTGCTATAGAGGATGGTAACAGAAACACCACACTTTGCTTGCAGAAAATCCCCTATGGGGCACCGATGTAGGAATGTACCCCTTTCATGAATTTGTACAAGTGCTAGGGAATCTAGCCCCTGAAAGAAATGGCTCTGCAGACACAGGAAATTTTAGCACTTTTTCCAGCTGTATTCTTACATAGGTCACCTGAGAAAAATTGACAACATGACAAACAGAAAAGCTAGCAATATGTGAAAAATTACCTCACTTGTACCCCGGCAAAGTGGCATAAAATGCAGATACTTACACTTTATGGCATTTCTCCTTCCTTTCGCACAGGCACATTCAGGGCCATCCTTGGGTTTTATAGGTCCTATGAAGTACTATTAAACTGGTGCCCTTATACCCAATGGCAGCAGAGGGGGGGGGTAACTTTTTAGAGATGTGATTTTATGATCTTCAGCAACACACTAATGAAGTATTTTAAAACAGTTTTTAAACTAAAATCCTGTCAACTAACACAGTAAATTCAGAAACAAACAGTATATACCTAGGGTTGGCAAATGCCTGTTAAATGGCTTCATTACCACTTGAACGGCTCTTTCAGAGGTTAAATGTTCTGCTAATAGGTCTGGCAGGCTTTTTCTCTTTTAAGATAACCAGGCTCCTCTCAAGAGGAAGCAGAGCCACAGAACAGGGACAGAAAGAAGCAGGTAGATGGACATTATGACCAGTGGTGCCCCAAATTTTCAGGTGCTCTACACAACTGTGTATTCTGTGTATGGGTAATGATTGCCATTGGCATATTTGCAAGGTTCAAGGCAGTGAATAATTAGCCCCCCCCCCCACCAAAGTGTTTAGTGAGTAAATTCATTAAGGCAGATCATTAAACTGACTGAAATAAATATCTTCTTAATCATGAATGCAGTATATTCTTTGTTTTGTTGGCTCTTCACTTACATGACAGCAAATAACCTTACGAAGTAACACATGCTATCAGTACTCTGCTATCATACAAATAGAAACAAGGAATTATTTTTGCAGTTTTCAAGTGGGTTTTTTTCTGTTTGTATAATTAATTGCAACAAGTTTGGGCTAAGCCCCTGAGTCTTCCACTTCCTGGCAGGTCTTTGCATATACCTCAGAGGTTCGCGGTATACCCAAGAAGGCAAGGGTACCCCGCTACCAGAGCCCTTTTCATCATCATCCAGTCCAGGATTCTGGAGGCTAGTCCCTCCGTTAGTGCACAGGGTCCTCCCCATTTTTTACTGTCAGCCCACTAGCCGGGAGAGTGTTGGGGAGAACCCGGTCCCACCTACTTGCCCTAACCCCAGGGCCCTATGGGGGAAGGTAGCCCCAAGTGAGCTGTGAGGCTTGGCCCTTACTCCACTGAATGGCAGCCCCTTGCTGGGCCACTTCCCCAACCCTTCCTGGGTACCTCCACCCCAACACCTTGGAACAGGCCTTGTTGCTGGCTACCTTGGGTCAGTGTGGCGTGGCGTGGCGTGGCGTGGTGTGGTGTGGTGTGCTAGTCCGTCCCTTTTCTCCTCTCCCTCCTTTGCCTGAGGGAAGGTTTTCATTGTGTGCTCCCATCCTTAACTGGTGGCAGGTGCTCTAATTAGACTACCCCCCAGGCTGATCCCAGATGGGCTTCAGGTGTCCTAATTGGCTGGGCTGCAGACTCTGGCAGCCTACTCTGGGAACATAAACCCACACACCCAACTCCCCATGTAAGAACATGAAAAAGCAGACATGTTTTTTGGAAGTGGCTGCCAAGCTATGTACTAGTAGGAGAGTGACTTTGGAAATAGAATATAATTAGTATGGCAGTATTCTAAATAGGCATCTAAACATGCCCAATGTGAACCACATGATTCCAGATGACTGACCCAAAGAATTATGCAATTGAAAGTATTACGGTACACCTTCTATCCTGACAAACCTGACTGGGGAGCATGGACTCTACACCAAGTTGTCTGTTCCTTAATATTTTTTTTAAAATAACCCCCTCCAGGTACAACTAGGTACAACCACTGTCAGTAACAAAGACTGAATTCTGAAAATCTGTCACTCACATCCTCCCCTCCACCAGATGCTCAGGGGAAAAGGAAAAAAATCCCCACCACTAGAAATGAAAATAATCACTATAGAGCAAAGAATAAAAATAAACTAAGGATCAAGAAAAGATATGCAAATCTAAATGAAGTAACCAAACTAAATCAAATCTTCTGCTAGAGATGTCACAATTCTAGCTCAGTTAATTTCATTAGAAGTGTAAAACAGGGAGAAAAACTGCACACACAAAGAGAGAGATTGAAATTAAAAGAAATATATTTTAAAGCAAGCAACCAAATCTACATCAAAGAAGAAAATTGCCATACATTGCAGAGTGTCTGAAAATTTGTACAGCTTGAAGTTGCGGTGGGAGGGAAGCAATTCTTTATCACAGATTTTACATTAAAAATGAAATTAGATGTTCCTAGTGGAAACAGCAGATTAAACATCCAAAGAGCTACAAAAAAAGACAATATATTACAAATATTTTGACATATTTGTGTTTATCTCTTTAAATTCTTAATAAAAATGTACCAATTTTGTTGTGTGTGTTTTATTTAAAGTTTGTATGGGTTGGCCAGTCTTGATGGATACTGCTTTACTCTCAATAGTAAAGTTCAACAAGAGCACACACAAGGGAATTCAGGGTTCTCTAATGTGGGATATGTGCCCTCTGTACAAAAAGGAAATTTTCTAGCTGTTGTGGTTGTGAAGAAGCATGACCTAAGAGTGTAACTGACAGAAGTGATTTTTGCCTTAGTTTCAAAGAGTCTAAACCAATAGCTACAAAGTAGATGAACTGTTTCATTTATTTCAATAAGTGGTAAATCAGGGACCAATTAAGATATATTAAAAGTCAACCATTGTTAACCATTTCATATTCAAAGCAGGTATACAGCACGTGAGTACTTTTTGAGGAGCTCACATACACATTAGGAACAAAGTATTCCCCTGTTGGTTAAGGTCTGTGGTCTAATCATTCCAGGAATCTGTTTCAAAGGGGAGTTTTCTCTTTCCTTTTAATAACCAGAGAGCAGGTTTTATATGTTTATATATAGGAGGTTTTATATTTCTTCTAAAGTGTCAGCAGAGTCCAGCAACTTAAACTCATAACTCTGTTAAACACTAAAAATTGTGAACTGATCGGAGACATTGACACCTATTTTTTGTCCTATGGCTGCAGAGGCATTAATGGGCCATTCTACCTTGAATGGTCCCTTAGAATATGGGCTAACTCATGCTAAACAATGTGTCCTATTTTGCCTTTAGCTGTGATACTCCAGTATTCTTCTTAGACCCAAAAAGAGCTTGGTGAGTCTCCAGGTCTGGTCTCTCTCACCAACAGAAGTTGGTCAATAAAATATATGTATGTAACTCTCATTCACCTTGTCTAGTTCCAAATTCAATTACAATGTGTATAGAGACCATAGAACACACACACACACACACACACACACACACACACACAGCAACCAAATCATACAAGATGACAGAAGTGATAGACTGATGGCCACATAAATGTTGACATTTAAGAATAATATTGCTCCCCACCCAATCATGGAGAAAATGTCAAGAGAGATTTCTGCACACTAATGTTGGAGGACATGCCACCAAGTAGGAAATCATTTTCATATTCCAGCCCTATGATAGCTTTAACTGGAAGGAATTTCTGATGGAAATTCAAGTGACAAAGACCGAAATACATCAGTTACACATGTCTGCATTCCATCCACATGCCAGTAGAAAAGTATCTTGACAGACTGATAATAGAAATATGTCTAAAATAATGACAACTGCCACAAACAAGTCTACTCTGTGTTTTTATGTTTGTAAATATTGCACCAGTCCTTCAACTGTTAAATCATACTAGGGGTAGGTGATAATCCCATTTACTGGCCAAGTGAAGTGAGGTCTTCTTCAGCCAAACGACATTGCTGTTTCTCCGTTAGTTAAGCCAGTGTTTCCCAATTTTATTTGGCCTTGGAATCCTTTTCAGCATGAAAGAATTTCAAGGAACCCCTAGGGTTGCCAGGGTAAAATTTTCGAGCAAAAAAAAAAAAAGACCCACCGCAGTTTGTCAACCAAAAAAAAAAAAAACCGCAGAGTCCCACCATGATTTGTCTCTGTCTCTTTAAGAGGGGGCAGGAAAGTGCTGGATTCTTGCAGAACCCTTGCTTTTGCTTCGCGGAACCCCAGAGTTCCGTGGAGCACCAATTGGGAAACATTGAGTTAAGCTGACAGGAGGAAATGAGGGGTGGAGGCACACACAAAAGTAGCTTCAACCACCTCTGTAATTGTCTAGAGACCAAAAAAACAGTTGATAACAGTCATTAGCACCTTCCAACACAACACCCCTCCTGCTAGTTCTATCCATCCTCCCAAAACCATTTAAAATGTTAACACTCTGAATGAATTATATCTTCCAAACAGAAGAAAGAGGAAAGGAGGGGGGATAGAAATAATGCGCACAAAACGCCCCAAGCACAGGGTAGAGAATGAGGGCCCAGAGAGAGAGAAGAGCATAGGTGCTGACTTGTTTTTGCCAGTGGATGCTTTTGAAGAGGTGAGTGTATCTGGTGGCCTGGGGCCATGCCAAGCTTTTGGGAGAAAGAAGATAAATTTCAGCATTATACATGTGTTTCATATTCTAATTATAGAATGTGTCTATCATTTTTACTATTTTAAATTGTACATCATAATATAATTCATGATAATATAAAGATGATTACAATTACCTACAAGTTGTCTTCACTAATGTCCCAGTTTAAAGACACTATTTTTCCACTATAGCTTTCCAGATAACTGTCAGCACTCTTATGTATCTCTATTTGCCTAGTATAGTCTTTGTGTACATTAAGGGCAGCAACATTATTCAGTTGCATCTGTCCCATTGATGTCTGGAGAGAATTTTGTAAGTCAGGGTGGATCAGTGGCCATTGACCCTCAGAAAATTCAGTTGGGGCCACACACAAGTGAGAAAAAAAAACCCACATTGACCTGGCCCCCAGGTAAGAAGGAGAAAAAGAAAAACGCACTGATGAGCCCCCAGCTGGGAAGTGGAAAAAAGACACTCACCTCACTCACGCAAATTGGAGTACCAGGTTTCCTTCATACTCCAGCTCCATGGAAAGTAGGGTGCCAAAGCTCAGGGCTCCCCCTGCAGCTGTGCTGGAATAACTCTTCTGAGTGTCCAAGGCTAATAGATTTTGTGGAGCCAAAAGTGAGGGGTTCAGTGTGTGGGAGTGAGCTGCTGGGGAGGAGGCTTGAGCTTCGGGTGCGGGGGTCTGGGCTGGAGATAGGGTGCAGGAATGGGGTGTGGGTGGGAGGCAGGATGCAGGATGTGAGCAGGTGTAGGAGAGGGCAGGAGTTTGGGAAGCTTACCTGGCACAGCTCCTGAGGGGCATAGATGGCTCTGCACCGCTCTGCAATTGCAGGCACCGCACCTCCCCACTGCTCCAATAGGCTACGATTCCAAGGCAATGAGAGAGGTAGAGGGTGGTGCCTGCAAGTGAGCACTTCCCTGTGCTGCCATTCCTCCAGTTAGGGGGGAGATGGAATGAGTGCATGCAGAGCCGCTTCCTTCCCCTGCGCCAAGCAGAGCCGGCCATGCAGGGGCTTTAGCACCAACTTCCCACTTCCCTGTCCTCCCCCATCCCAGTGAGCTGGTGCTCACACTTTAGCCATGCAGAGGGACACCAAGGCTTGAAAATTCACCATGTGGCTGGAAAACAAGTGCCAGCTCTCCCCAATGTGTGTGTGTGGGGGTGGGGGGGTGGGTGGAGGGAGAGGAGACCCCAAAGCCTTGCAGGCTGCATCAAGACAAAATGGGGGCCAGATCCAGGATGCAGGCCATAAGTTCCCCATTCCTAGTGTAAATTTTCTGAAGCTGGATAAGGAGTGTTTTGCACTTCAGACCCATTGCGAAGGATCCTTATAAATTTGCAGTACTCCTTCAAGAATGCTGCAAATGACTCCAACATTTCTTTCTAGATGGATAACAGTTAATTTTGACCCCATCATCTTTGTATTCATAGTTGGGATAATATTTTATGTGCATTACTTTGCATTTAACATTGAATGTCATTGGGCATTTTGTTGCCAAGTCACCCAGTTTTGTGTGATCCCTTCGTAAAACTTAGCAGTCTGCTTTGGACTTAACTATTCTGAGCAATTTTGTACCTGTACATTTTGCCACCTCTGTTTACCCCTTTTTCCTCATAATTTATGAATAGGTTGAAGAGCAGTACAAGTCCCATAGGGACACCAATATTTACTTCCCTCCATTCTGAAAATGGGCCATTCATTCCTACCCTTTGTTTTCTATCATTTACTTGAAGGACTTGGCAATGTTTTCAGGATTATCTAATGATCCTTCATTTAATGTAATGAAAAACCTTTCATTATCTTAATCACCTTGCCTCTGTTTATAAGTAAACTTTCTGCCCCAAGGACAGAATTTACAGATTTCCATTCAAGCTCTGTCATTTTTTGAGGAATAAGGGATCTTGCGCAAAATGGGGTTTTTCTGACAAATGGCCCCATCTACACAAGGGCTTTTTATCGCAAAAACCTCTTCCACAAAAGGATCGGAAGAGAATATGCAAATGAGAGTGCAAGATTTGCAACGAGTGTGAGATTTGCATTTCCTCTTCCAAAAAACTGCTGCAGTGTAGACACAGTCTTAGACAGCAAATGGCGGAGGGGAGGCATAGATTCACACAGGGAGGTTTAACCAAACAACCAAAACAAAGAAAAATACCCTTATCGTGACGAAATACATCTTTTCCCTTTACTCACAGTCTGTGCTGATCTGTACTTCAAGGCCCAGTTCATTCCCATGTCCAATATTTCTTATAGGCATGGTAATTCTGATTACTGCATCTGCTCCCTCCAGGCCTTAACTTAGAATTCACACAAAGGAAGAGCAGACCAGGTATCTATATTCAATTCAAATTTCAGCACTGTATCCCATTGGATCTTCTGGCCCCCTGCCAACACCCTTGCTAGCTGTCTAAGTTTAATCCTTTAGTTGCTGATTGCTGGGCAGAACTTCTCCTATCCATCACAACCTCCTAATTTCTTCTGTGAGTACTTGAGCCCCAAAGCACCCAAAGACAGCACCTGTGGATCAGAGTCACTGGAATAAGTAAAGAACAGTATAGGGGAAGGACATGGGGGACACAGAGCATGGTGGAGAAGGGAGAAATGCAAGGGAACAACCCTAGAAGTAGGGAGTAGAGAGGACCCTGGAATGTGGAGAAAGAGGAGTCTGGATGGGTTGAGGGGGCACACAGGATCCTTAGCACTAAGGAGAAATAAGGGAACCCATAAGATGGGGAAATTGCAGGGAGTCCTCGAAATAGAGGGGATTGGGAATGTAGCATGTGGGTAGATTGTTTGGGAGGGAGATTGGAATGAAAGAATGCAAGTAGCTCCTGATAGGTACAATTCATTCAATCTACAGAAGCACCAGCAAAAGCAAAGTATGACAATCTTTCAACTGGACTGTCACATGAGTTAGGACTAATCAGATGAGAAAGGGTGGCAATAGGTAGCTGTAGTTTGTAAAATGAAAATAGTGAAAGAAAGATGGAATAGCAACATGTTGCAGAAATACCTAGTATTTTTTTTTGAGAGAGGAATGGTAACAGTATGTACAATGTATTGAAAAAAGAGAGTAATAGATAGAAGAAAAGGATTATTCCATCAATATATGTCATCTTATCTTAATACCAGACATGTTATTTCCCATTCACAATAGGAGTCATTTGCATTCTTTGTACTAGAAATATGATTGGTTGGCTGCTTGCAGAAAAAAAAATGTTGGCTAACAAAGACTGTTTATTATCTCTCTATACATTAAAAAAACCTTTTCCTGTGGAATGACAAAGCAATGTAATCACATCATTCTGGCATCCCACATCCCCTCCCTCTGCCCTCAGTCGCCCTGTCCAGTACGCTGGGAAGCAGCCGGAGCGAGGCAGCCTCCCCCTTCTTAGCAGGCCCAGGAACCATGTGCCATCCCCACCTTATGGGTGCGGGCCGGAGCTACATGGCCTTTCCCCCTTGCAGAGGGGCCGGGGCCAAAGCCACTCAGCTTTTCCAGAGGGGGGCCGAGCAACGTGGCCTTTCCCCCGCGTGGGAACAGGGGGGCCAGCTGTGGCCTCGGACAAGCCCACTCCCCCACCGGCTGGAAGGAGAGAGCCGGGGGGCAGAGCGACCATGGGACAGAGAGTTGGGGCTGGCCTGGCCTTAAGTACCCATCAGAAGAGTGTTCTTCCTTCAATCTACTGCTTTCCAGACAGCACCAAAACCCAGAATAAGCTATTTCTACTTAACTTACACAATTGACGTAGCTGAAGTTTGCATAGCTTATTCTGACTTTAGCCCTGCTTTGTAGACACACTCTGAATGTGTCCCTCAACCTTTTTGCAGGTGCTGTAGAAATAATAGATAATGATAAGCAGGTTCTAAAAGCCTCTCTGAAGAAAGGATGCCAAAGTTATTCTATTTACAAAATCAGAATTCTTTGCTTACCACTGTACTACTACATAGCTATTAAGAAGGTTGAAGCACTGTCATAATGTTAGTGACATTAATAAATAAAAAGCCTCTTGATACAGCAAGACTTATTTATATAAATTCCCTATGGTTGCTTGTACTACATAACTGCACCCTAGCGGCTAGGTTTTGGCAGATTAACTGAGTTACAAGGTAATCACTTAGTGAGTCTGAAAGCAAAGTGAAGCTTGCACAGTTTACTGTAAACAATGAAATACTGCATGTTTTCCTCCAGGTGTCCACTGTACGTGGACATAGAACTCCAAGTGTCCACTGTGCGTGTACATAGAACTCCATTAGCACTTAGTGGAGCCAAATACCTGATTAAGAATCATTACAGTGAGAGAATTTGCCTATAACAGATGCTGATTGTTTTTGCTGACATCCATATTGTATTTTAAAATACTTTCTGTTTTACAACAGTGATTTGATTGTTCACGCTTACTGACAAGCTAAAAAGCAACTATAATGATGTAACCCACTGGTCAGAGCTGTATTAATTTTTCAGCACTAAGACCAATCCAAAGATGGCAGTCTGTTACAACTCATAGCTTGTAAGCTTGATCCTAGCACAAGCTGTACTAATTTCTGCTCTTATTTCTGAAGGTCCCTAGTTCAATTTCCAGTGTCAGTCAAAGTGGTAGCCATCACATAAAAAAGCATATGTTCAATGAATATTCAAACTGTAGAATAAAATAGTTTTACTTCAAAAGCATGGTGCCAACCAAATTCCTTCAAAAATTAAGAGAAAGAGAAAAAAAAACCCATCTGTTTTCCAATAGCCTGTACTAGAGTTCAACGAACAAACTGACTGCTGAGTTCTACCCAGACAAGGAGTGCAAGAAGTCTGGATTTGTGGCACAACAAGTGGAAAATGAATCCAAGTTTACAACTGCATATTTATTCTATCACTACATTATAAATGCAGGATGAAACTATTAATATCTAATTTTATCAGCAATTTTAGATCTTCCCCACATACATTTTGTTTGTTTACTTTACAGGCAGTTATTTCTATTAACAGCCTTTTGAAAAACTGATGCCAAAATTTTTAGAGGTGAGTGCTTAAAGTAAGATATCTGAACTCACCATTAGTCATAAAAAAGGCGACCTTAATTCCAGAGATGCTGAGCTGTGAATATTCTGTGCCTCTTTAAATCAAATCACCTATTTAGTGATTTAATATGGATTTAGATTTCTAAATGTAGTTATTTTAATAAAATTAAACCTGAAATCATTACCAATTAGGGTACAAATCCATCTGAGACCCAGACAGCAGTTTAAAATCTGTGAAGAATTACTCAAATGCCAATAAAATATATCTAACACACTTAGATTTCTTCAGAATAATTATAGTCAGCTGTACTGCAGAAGGGCACAGAGCTTGGATACAAACCCACATAACCTATTTATCCCCCCAGAACAGTAAGACTGCATAAACTCTTAGGCTATGTCTACACTACGTGTTTTGTCGGAAAAGGCAATGCAAATGAAGTGCTGATTAGCATTTTCTTGTGCTTCATTTTGCATACGTGTCCATTTTGCATAAGGATCTTGTGCAGAAAGGGGGCTTTGTGCAAAACAGACACGTCTACACTGCATGTTTTTGTGCAAAAACCTCTTGCGCATAAATGGATCGGAATAGATTATGCAAATGAAGCATGAGAAAATGCTAATCAGCGCTTCATTTGCATTGCCTCTTCTGACAAAACACATAGTGTAGATATAGCTTTAAGGTATGCCTACACTGCATTGCTATTTCAGGATCCTGGAAGTACCCTGAAATAGCAGTGCTACCTCTTTAAAAGCACCCACTATTTCCCAAAGCGCAAATTGTGTAGCTTATTCCGACAGAAGGGTGCTGTTTAGATGCACCCTTAGAGGTGAAGTTCTAATACAGAAAGCTGAATACAGGTAAAGGTTTTGAGTAAATTAGTCTATTCATCCTGGTCACTTCTTCACCTAATTCATAAGGCTAACATAGTGTGGATTCCTTCCCATGCTAACCACCAACAGGCAGCTGACTGCAGGTAACCAACTGGGAGTGTTTATAAGCATGAGATATTTTTCATTAGAACAGTCTTTTGTAATAATGACTGGTATGAGACTAAAACAGAATTTAGAGGTCAGAATTAAAGCAACAAATTTCCCCTTCACCTTAACATTACTAATTTTCAGTACAGATTATAACATTGCAAAATCTTCTCCCACATCTGCAGCTGGCAGAGCTACACTATTTTACACCAGAAGAGGATGTGACACAAATTTTTGTGATTGGAACTTATCAGTACTGATGCAGGGGAAGGAAAAACTGCTGTCTTAATTCTGACCTCCATTCTTAGGTCTGAACCTTTCTCAACACAATACCAAGAGAGGAAAGCAGGAAGGGAACACTACATTTTTAATTCTGATTTTACTCTTGTTAGTGAAACACCTAAAATCAAGGTAGCTACTCTGAGGGTCTGGCACCCCAACACTAAAATCTCCAATTTCAAAACCTCATGTGAGAATCCCAGTGGAATACATATCCAGCAAAACAGTTTTCACAAAATGACAAACAGAAAACCTTTACTTGCCTACTTTTAGGCTATGTCTAGACTACATGGCTCCGTCGATGGAGCCATGTAGTCTAGACACACCCCTAGAGTGAAAGTTGACAGCCAGCAGGATTGAAACAAATAAAGAAAGCACATATTTATGCAACACATTAGTCATCCTGTGGAACTCATGTATAGGGCATGCCGCGGAGACCAAAACTATTGCTGGTTTCTAAGAAACATATTAGATAAGCACTTGGAGGGTAGGTCCATCAATGGCTATTAGCCAGGATGGTCAAGGATGCAACCTTCTGGTCTTGGTATTCATAGGACTCTGACTTGCCAGATGCCAGGAGTGGACTACAAGTAATACATCACTTAATAAATTGGCTCTATTCTATTCATTCTTTCTGCAGCACCTCACATTGTCCACTGTCAGAAGACAGGATACTGGTCTTGATGGATCATTGGCCTGACACAATATGGCTGTTCTGATGTAAGCCTGGGGCCTAAAAAGAGACAGCAGCTATACATCAAGCACACAGGTATTTCAACAATATTTGTGGCCTTGGTCCACCCCCTTTTGTTGGAATTTGGCAAGCAGCAGTTATAATAAGAAGAGGGCCTGGAACAAAAATCCATGCAGCACAGGTCTGGTTTGAGGCCTGAGGCAAGCTAACAACTAGCTAATATAAAGCAAAGCTAACTTGTGAGCAAGAGGCAGGACCCTGCTCACAGAACTTGGCAGGAGCAGAGCTGAGAGTGCAAAACACTAATTGGTAATATGTCCAGGTGCCGAACACTAATTGGTACTAGGTACCGACTGTAAAATAGTAATTGGTACTGGTCATAAGTTGAAAGCACATTCCAAAAGGATGGTACCACCACCTCATTAAAAAAAGACCTTGGTACCCACACTCCCCAAAGATAATGACCCAGGTTCAGGAAAGGGTCTAAAATGGATGGATAAAGATGTTCTAATCAAACCATGTGGTACAGTGTAATGGGTGGTATCTAAGGAGCATCAGAAGGTGGTAACCTGACATGTCAGGAGTGATGTGTAACTTGTTTGTACCTGTATATAAAGTGGTGTCTCAGAGGGACAGTCTTTGTCTGGGTTAGGAGGCAGTGGGATCTCCCCCTGACTGAGCCTAGTCTGTTGTTATGGGTACATATATGTAGTGGTTCGGTAGAGCCTACTGATAACTATTACTGTACTTTGCTTAACAATAAACCTGGCCAGATGCCTTTGATCCTTATCTGATTTGTGGTCTTTGGGGGCTCTCTCAGAGTCTGCTGTGTTGATGAATTGTGCAAGTCAACATGGCACACGTGACTGAGCTCACACATCCACAGCCAACTGGTTATCCACACTGGCTATGTCTAGCTGACATGGTTCCATCAACGGAGCCATGTAAAATAGTTTATTTGGCATAGGCAAAGAAATGGGGATTTAAATAATCCCCGCTTCATTAAAATAAAAATGGCCACCGCGCTGTGCTGACGATCAGCTGATCCGGCACAGCGGGGCAGTCTGGATGTGCCACAGTCGACAAGGGAAGCCTTTGTCGACCGCTCCGGTATGCCTCGTGAAACAAGGTTTACCGGAGCGGTCGACAAAGGATTCCCTTGTCGACCACGACACGTCTAGACTGCCCCGCTGTGCCGGATCAGCTGAACGTCGGCACAGCACGGCGTCCATTTTAATTTTAAGTTCTTCTCATTCTACATGTTTCAAAAAAGAATTATTTTTATTCATTCAAAAACTTGTGAAAAATGTTTATCAATAATTGTACATTTTGAACTTTTAAAAATTAGCCAGTTCTCCCCCTACACCCTTTTCTGGCTACTGAAACAAGGAGCCGAGGAAAAGGGGAGGGGGAGTAAAAAATAAAACTTGAGCATAAGCTAAATTTCTTGTTTTTTCTTTGAGAGAAAGAGCGAGAGCGAGAGAGAGAGAGAGAGAGAGAGAGAGAATGAACACAAACATTTGGAAAAAAAACAAGAATCCAAGAATGCAGACTCCAGGAGGCCAAGCTATAGTTCAGCAGTTGTTCACAGAAACAGAAGGTGGCAATTTAGAGGAAGCGAAAAAATCACTTTATCCAGCTGAGCTTGCCCAGGGAATTTAGGGAGACAACAGTGCAATGAGCAATTACTCCCAATGGAATTTGACCAAGCTATGATGGGTTAGCTGACATCTATATTCTATGGAAAGAGCACCACTGAGATCTTTGATGATTACAGGTGGTATATTTTCTATTTTACATATAATTCAACAGACATTATCTCCACAATGCTTCTTAACATAAGTCTGAGGCAACAGTTTAGCAAGGATTCAAGGAAGAATGCCACCTACTGAATCACCAACACTGTCAGCCCCAAGCCGCACAGAGAGGCTGCTGTGCACACATGGACATATGGCAACTCACCCCTCCCGTACATACCCTGTGACCCTCACTTTTGCTCTGCTACTGGTGGTGGTGTTGGTTTTAGGGTGATTCTTGTTGGTGGTGTCCAACTGCCCATCTCTGCCAGCAGCTTTGCAGAATGGTTACAATCCCATGACCCTCCTACAACAGCCTTGCAGTCCCCTCCCCCACAACTCCTTTTGACTCCAGACTCCCAAAGTTACAATATTTTATATGTAAGCATCTAAAACTATTGAGCTGATTATTTTTTTTAATATCCCATAGATGCAAAATTGACTGAAATGGACTCAATTTGCTAGGGTCCTAAACATGATTAAAGGATTTGAAAATATGTGTTTATACTTAGTATAAGTAGTCAGTATGAAATATTGGACAAAGAAGTCACAGTTCTGCTGGACCAGAAAGGGAACATTCAAAAGCCTGAATAACATCCCCAGCCTCTGAAGTGATTGTATGGAAGGTTTTGGTACATTTTATTTTTTGTAACCTCCTGGAGGAGCCTCTCCTTTACCTTTTTGCTCCTTACTGTAATTTCTTTTCACTTATGCTTCTCTTTCCAAAATTCCCATGGCACTTTCACTTTTTTGGGGGGGGCGGGGCAGGAGGGTGGTAAATAGCATTTGCCTATTAATCAAAACTATTTGAAAACTGGTAATTTTCACCTAATGTAAGCAAAATTAATTTATTGAGACTACTGTATACCTTTACGGCAGATCAACAGGTATCATATGATTAACATTTAGATCAAGATTAAATTAAGCAGCCAAAATGTATATTTCAAGTATTCCTTTGAATTCATGCTCTCTGCTGAACAGGAAATATTTTAATCCTTTTCCTTCTTTAAAAATTAATGTCAATTTGATTGAAGTGAAACTGGTTGTAAGCCAGGTTCCACAGGTGTTATCCAAACCACACTCCTGTCATTTCCCTTAAATTCTGACCTGAATCACCTCTGTTCCCTTTGCAGACCTCTCACAAGCAGAAAATGTTTTATGAATTACATTATTTTCCCCAAGGAGTGCTTGTTTGAGAGATCTGCCTGCTCACGAAGCAAACGGCTTTCTGTTACCTTGCCTACTGCAGGATATTCCATTTATCAATAGGCACAACTGAGATCAACCAAAGTTGCATACAACACTGAATTCATTGTCTGCAATCTGTAGGAAGAGTAACATGCATATCTTCAGCTTGTTATATACCACACATGAGTAACTTATCCCCTGTGCTTTGAACAGTTATCTATTCTATATAACTAGCCAATAACCCCTCATACAACAGGATTTTTCGGGACTCTCCTCCATGTCCGTCTCTTTCTCTCTTTCCTCCTCCTGCCTCCCCCCCTCTCTCTCTCAGCTCTCCTCCACCTCCTGCCTCTCTCTCTGTCTCTGTTTCTCTTCTCCCCTTCCTGCCTCTCACTCTCCCTTTCTCTTCTCCTTCCCCTCCTGCCTCTCATTTGGGGGGCTGCAGAGCCCAAACAGCCGTTGGGCTCCGCGCTCCCCGTGCTGGGGCAAGCAGCGCAAGTGGCTGTTTGGGCTCCATGCTCCTCATGCAGCACCAGGAGTGCAGAGCCTAAACAGCCACTTGCGCTGCTTGCTCCCTCGCAGAGGCCCGGCTGAGCGGCACAGAACTCAGCCGAGTGCCATGGCAGGAGGGGAAGGGGGGCGGGGCGGTGACATACACAGCCAGGGGGTGGGGCCATGTATGTCACCGCCCCGCCCTCTTCCCCTCCTGCCGTGGCGCTCGGCTGAGTGCTGCGCGCTCAGCCGGGCTGCCGCGGGGGAGGGGGTGGGGCAGTGATGTATATGGGCTACTATACATATGACTAATAATCATAAATATAGCAGCCCAATGTCTGTGACTCTGTAATGCTGAAATACTGGCTGTTCCCTCTGGGTGGCGCTGTTGCCTGAGTTATGTTGCCGGCCGCTGCTGGGGAGCCCAAACGGCCGCTTGCTGCCCCACGGCGGCCCGGCTGAGAGGCACAGAAGTCAGCCGAGCACCACGGTGGGAGGCGAAGGGGGGCAGGGCGGTGACGTGTGGCATGACAGCGGCTCCAGGCCCTGCCCCCTGGCCGTGAACATCACTGCCCCACCCCCCTTCGCTTCCCGCAGTGGGGCTCGACTGACTTCTGTGCCACTCAGCCGGGCCTCTGAGGGGGAGCAAGCGGTGCCCAAACGGCCGTTTGGGCTCGACGGTCCCCTGAGTGAGAGGCAGGAGGGGGAGGAGAAGAGAAAGGGAGAGACAGAGAGAGAGGCAGGAGGCAGAGGTGAGCTGAGAGAGAGAGGGGGGGAGGCAGTAGGAGGAGGAGAGAGAGAGAGACATGGAGCGAGAGACATGGAGCGAGAGACCAGAGGCTCAGGAGAGAAGACCAATGTGGAGGAGAGACCTGAAAATCCCATCTTATGACGGGCTATTTGGCTAGTTGTATCATAATACATAAACTTGGGACCACTCTGTTGGCCTGATAATCATAGTGCAATGCAAGAGAAGATGTATTTTTTACCTTTTTCTCTAAGTATAACTTCTAAATATCTTTTCCTCTGTATTAATCTGGCATGGAAACTTTATGTTTAGCTGACCTCTTATAAGAGAAACAAAAAGAGAGGAAGCTAGAGTTCTTGTCGCAGAAGTTTTGGCCAGTTGGATTTTAAACATGGCATAAGTTTTTCTGAAGTCATATGCTATGTTATGTAATGGGAACTGTGCCTTGAAAAGCTCAGCTTTCCGATTTGGGTGGAAGGGGCACATGAAGCTCTGATTATGCCCAAGCATTTTGAACCAGACCCAGAATAAAGCAGATTTACTACAAGAACCTTAAGCATGGAGTGATCATTCTCCATATAGCCATGACAATTTTCTCATATGGTATGAGCAATGAAGAACTAAACAAGTCTGCCTATTTGATAGTTTAGTCAGTTTGGGGGTACCTCTATTCAGATACCAAGTTGAGTGTTTTCCTATGAGACTGACACATACCTCTCAAACAAAATGGAGTCCAAAATGGACACCAAACTGCCTTGTATCAGTAGAAATCAGAGAGGCCAAATAAAACATCTTATCTTTGTCGTCGTGACAGTTCCAATCACTGAGCTGCTAGATATAGTTGGAAAACTTCAGATTATGAATTAAAATTTAGACCATCATCCTTCATGTTTGGTTAATGCATTCAGGCAACTCAGGGCTTAGTTTTGGTGAGCTGGTTCATTGAAGGAGAACAGGATGTCAGAAGATTTTAAGCAAATCATGGTTAAGTATTTACTCAGGAAGTCCTTTACTGACACACATAGTTTTGCTCAATCCAAGTGAGACATCGGTGATTCCATAATGTAGAGATGGAGATGGGGAGAGGGTATTACCTGCCTTTTGTCATAAAGGTTCATGACATCCAGGTCTTATTGGATTCATGGCTATTATCTGCAATGATCAAAGTTCCCACCCTCAATTACATTATGCCAGAGTTGGATATTGTGACCCTATCCTTTCCAATGACCATATCACAGTGAATTATGCCTTTGTTATCACCTCCAGAGCGAATCATTGTTACATGCTGTACAGGAGTATTTGTTTGGGAAAAACACTATCAACTTTCAGCTAGTTTCAGCTGCCAGGTTATTTAAGGCTTGCTTATATGGGGATATCTGAGAAAGTTAAATAAAGGAGATGACAAAATCTGTTTGCAATAGTCTTCGATGGTTTCCAATTCATTTTTGAATGCAGTTCAGGGCATTGACCTTAGCCTGTAATGCATGCTATGGTTTGGATTCTGGTTACCATAGAGACATTCTCTCTTTCTGTGATGCTGTTGAATGTGAAGTAGTCTGCAGCATTCATACTAACAGCAACCAGGTTTTAACCAGAAAAGAGCTAAACAGGGAATTTTCATGAATTAGTTTTTGACTTTGGAATTCTCTCCTCATTGGTTTGATAGAGTTTGAATCTGCTGACTCCCATGAAATTGACAAAGATTTTTGTCTGAAGTAGGCTGGTAGGAAAGTTTGAGTTGACTTCAGAGATTTGACAGAACCCAGAATTACAGCTAGTTGAAAGCTATAATTTTCTTTCTGTTGCAAGTTCTAAAGTCTCTTTGAGGGAAAATCCATTTTGGAACAAAAACAAAAATCTGAAGTTGCTCATGGAAGGGAAATTTCAAACACATTTCATATCAAAATTTTTCCAGTGAAATTCCCCCGGAGGCTGCAAAGCTCCTTGCTCCACTGCAGCCCCCAGAGCTTCCAGCTCCATGGCAGAAATTGTAGAAGTCTTTTAATGTTCCCTGGCTCCTCGTGGCAGATCTGGAAACCTAGGCCCAGGAGAATTTCAGGCTCCTGGAATGCTAGGTCCACCACTCTGAGATAGTTCTTTATGTTAGGCTACCCTGGAACCAGGAACTCTGGAATCCCGGGATCCAAACTTGAATCATTAATTAGTCAAGCTGCTGAGGTGCTGGGTGGCTTACGCTATAAGAAACAAGCAGGTTTCTGATCAAGATTTGCTTGGCAGATAAGTTTTGAAACCTGTCTATGTTCCATTGGAATATTAATCAAAATTGGCATGCTCCTGCAAAATGTTTTGATTTCAATTAATTGATATTTTCTGACAGAAATGTTCAGTCAGAAGTTTCTGACCATCTCTGTCCACAATTTAGTGTTATTAGAATTCATCCTGATTAGAGGCTGACGTGGAACTTCCACCAATTATTCATACATAATCCCAATAGTTAGCAGAAAGATTAAAAATAAAAATTAGGAAATCAGCATTAAAGCCTATCTTTCAAAAAAGAAAGAGATGTGATTAAACATAGAGAAGTAACAGATTTATAATGAATGAAAGGATATGCTTCTTTATACAACATATAATTATCATGCAGAACTCACACTATTAATACAAACAAACAAGGATGAGACACATTCATGAATGTGAATAAAAATAGAATCTGATACTGCCTAGCATAAAGGTAAAGGTTATCAAAGCTCACACTTAAATCAAGGAGCTATTTATGAGCAATTTGTTACTACAAGAAGGAGTTGCATGCCAAACGTGGGGAGGAGGAATAACCAAAAAATTCCATGCATATCAGTAGTCAAATTGACTTAAATGAACCAACTGACATGGACAATTCATGTCAAGTGCTTGCAGAATGGGCCCTACTAATGAATAAAATGTAGTTCAGTCATGGAAGTCAATAGTATTTAATATGTTCTATATCAGGAACTCCAACATATTCCAAACCATCTATCTCCAGATATTAGGCTTACTGTAGTGATACTACTTATGACACTGTATGGAGTCTGGGGTGACACTTGGGGATTTTAGCTAGTGAACAGAGGACCACACACAGGGAATATGAGAGGAGTTTGTAGGAGGGAGTCCTAATATAGACACTATGTTGAGGAAGGGCCACATTGCCAGTACCAACACTGCTTCTGTCTTCTCCACTTGTGCCTCTATCTAGACAGCCTGACCAAGGAAGCATCTACGCAGATCCTGGTGTGGTTTTGCAGAAACTATAGCCTGCAATTCCAAACTCACTGAAAATCAGGCTGGGGGGCCAACCGGAGTGAAAGCTGCCTGCTGGTGGAATGTCTTGGGAAGCAGGTGGGAGAGCTATAGTAGAGGTGACTAGGCTGCGCAGCATCTTTGCTCATAAGGAATTCCTTGAGAGTATTATTCATGTGCAGATAGCCATGATGAGGCAGCTAACTAGCCACAGAGAACTGCTGACATACCATTGGGGTAGGAGGAGATGGTTTTGTCACAGGGTGTACACTGGCAACTCATTACTTTTGGCAGCAGACAGTTCTCCACCCCCACTCCCAACTCACCCACTATGGTCATAGAGAAACATGCTGCCCTGGCAATGAGAGATGAAGAACCATCCCCTAAGGCACAGGATGAAAAGTCATGTACCTCAAAGACTGAGAGGTCTGCAGCCACCACTCCCAAGAGGAAATCTAAGGTAATGGTGTTTGGAGACTCTTTTCTGAGGTGGATGGGGCACCTATCTGTCACCCTGACATAGCATCCTGGGAGGTATGCTGCCTGCCAGGGACCATATATGAAATATTACAGACAGAATGTTGAGGATCATCTGGCCCTCTGAATAGTACCCCATGCTACTCATAGTGTAGGCACGAATGGTATGGGAAGATATGACCCTGAGCAGATCAGAAGAAGGGATTTGGAAATAGGGGTAAAGGAGTTCAGAGTGCAGGTGGAGTTCTCTTTGATCCTTCTAGTCAAAGTTAGGGGCCTGGAGGGATTTGGCTTCCTCTGTCTTGTGTTTCTGTTCCAGGAAGAAGGATTGCTAAGCAGAGATGTGGTGCACCTATGGAATAAGGGGAAGACAGAAAATGTGGATACAGATTGGCTAACCTAGAGAGGAGGGACTTAAACTAGGTTTGCCAGGTAAGTGAAAAACATTAAAACCTGGGAGATGGTTCAGAAATTGGGCAGCACGTGGGCTGTAATAGCAGGACCAAGGAGAAACAAGACAGAAATGGGGGGGCAAAATCAAATCAGTATCTTAGTTGTCTGCATACTAATGAGAGAAGTGTGGGGAATAAACAGGAAGAATTCAAAATGTTAATCAATAAATACAACTATTACATAGTTAGCATCACAGAGACTTGGTAGGATAATACACATGACTGGAATACTGGTATAAAAGGGTACAGTTTGCTCAGGAAGGACAGGCAGGGAAAAAAGGGAGTAGATATTGCCTAAGGGTACGTCTACACTAGCCCCCTAGTTCAAACTAGGGAGGCTAACGAGGGTGACCGAAATTGCTAATGAAGCGCGGGATTTAAATATCCCGCGCTTGATTAGCATATTCCCGTCCGGTCACCATTTTGGAAACTGACTAGCCGAAGTAACTGCCCGCATCTACACGCGGCAGAGAAGTGGGATTCCGAGATAAACCCGTTAGTCCGAATTAACTGTTATTCCTCGTGCAATGAGGTTTAACAGTTAATTCGAACTAAGGGGTTTATCTCGGAATCCCGCTTCTCTGCCGCGTGTAGACGCGGGCAGTTACTTCGGGCTAGTCAGTTTCCAAAATGGCGACCGGACGGGAATATGCTAATCAAGCACGGGATATTTAAATCCCGCGCTTCATTAGCAATTTCGGTCGCCCTCGTTAGCCTCCCTAGTTCGAACTAGGGGGCTAGTGTAGACGTACCCTTATATATTAAAAACTACTAGATTTACCCGGGGTTGCTTGGATAATTAACTCAATTTTTGTATTTTGATTTTGTTTTGTTTTGTTTTGTTTTGTTTTGTTTTGTAGAAAATAAAATGAAAATGCACATGCTTCATTTAAATCATAGCTCTGGGGTGGGGCTTGGGATTAGGAATTCAATATGCAGGCTAACCCAGTCCTCTCTCAGGGTAGCATCTTAGGGCCAGGTGAGAAGCACCTCTCCATGACCACTGCAGCTTCAGTGGACACAAACAAGGGAGGAGTGCATGTCCCCTGGCTGAGGCAGGTCCAGGTTTGTCTGCCCCCTACGCTCCCCACCCAGAGTGAAGAATGCAGCAAACTGTGCATTTTCCCCTTGCTCCCTGATAAAGGAAAATGAACTGGGTGGTGGGAGGATCAGGTAGTCCTTGACCATGGCGTGAGGATGGGGATTACACCAGCTAACCCCTTTCACCTGCTTAGTGATTCTGTGTCTTTTCTATATGGTTTTCTGAAGAAGCAATCCTGTTTCAGGCTCATCTCATTTTCCTGGTCTACCCAAACCCTTACCTTTCTTTAAGTTATGATAATAGGAAACTGTATACTAAATTTGGTAGTGACGTATTTACAGGAGTGTTGTAAGCAAGATATGAAAAGTAATTCTTCCACTCTACTCTGTGCTGATTGAGCATTATGTCCAGACCTAGGTCCTACATTTCAGGAATGATGTGGTCAAATTGGAGAAAGTTCAGAGAAGAGCAACAAAAATTGTTAAAATACAGAAAATATTATGTATGTGGGAAGACCGAAATAATCAGATTTGTTTAGTCTGGAAAACAGAAGACTGAGAGGGGATATCATAATAGTTTAAGTATATAAAAGGTTGTTACAAAGATGAGGGAATAATTATTCTTTTCAGCTTCTGATAATAGGATAAGAAGTAATGCAGGAGAAGTTTAAGTTGGACAATTGGAAAAACTTCCAAACTGTCAGGGTGGTTAAAAACTGAAATAAATTCCCTGAGGAGTGTGTGGAATCTCTAATGATGGAGATTTTTAAGAGCAGGTTAGACAAACACCTGTCATGGTAGTCTAGACAATGCTTGGTTCTGCCATGAGTTAGGGGACTGGACTCGATGACCTGTCAAGTTCCCTTCCAGTTCTGTGATTCTATGAATATTAAGATTGTAAAATTGTAATGAGTTATGGCACAAATGCCTTGTAAAATATCTTCAAAATTGTTATAATATGACAAAAATGATTATCTAAATTGTATGTTTGCATCAATTTTGTATTTTGGGTTATAGATTTGTATGTATTGCAAACTTTTGCTATGCTTCTGTGTAACATCCAGATAGTTTGGTAATGCACTGCCTAACCCACTTGATAGTCCATCAAGGCCCAGAAGCTAGTCAATTCATGGGTGATGTGTAGAAGGGCACAAGGCAGCATGTGCCCCAAACACTGGAGGTGGGAGGCTCAAGGGGCCAGAGACTCTTGGCAGCCCAGGTGACTAGCAGGTAGGCCAAGCTCCTACAGTAAGGGTTAGGCTCCCCTTCATTCACAGACAGTGTGGTGGGAAGAAAAGCATCTTGTCCCTAGGCCCTCTGCTTCCTCAGCTCCCAGACACATTACTCAGGGGAGGAGGTGGACCCCCCCCCCACGCTCATGAATGGGAAGCAGAGCAACACCGCTGGGAACTGGGATAACAGAGTGGGCTGGAGCCATGCTGTTCCACTTTCCCCTGTCCTGCCCAAGTGTAACCTCTTCCCACACCAACCACAATCCCTGCTGTTAGCACCAGATCCCTGCTGGATCCCTGGACCATGTCGCTGAGGGGAGGAGTGATGTGGAAGTGGTGGGGCAGGGGCAGAGAAGAGGTCGGGAGGGTACAGTGGGAAGAGGAAGGGCTTAGGGTGGAGGGGGGTTGTTCCATCCCTCCCCCAGGCTAGGGGTGGTGCAGGAGAAGTCACATGTGGAGACCAATAATGTGACTGGTGCCCCCCCTGTCTCGCCTCAGCAGTTGCCTCAGATTTAATTGACCCATTAAGAGAAGGTAGGGGATACATCTTATGACTCAGAAAGGCATGTGGGGACATGTCTATGGGTGGAGCTCTAAGGCTTCCAAGACCATGTGCTGAGCAACTTGTGTTTGAGACAAAGGAAGTAGAAGCCACATGGCAAAAGGAATATAAATAGCAGCTGCATCTTCTTCATTTGGTCTTCATTCCTGCTTTCTACCTCTGGAGTAACCTTTCTACACGCCAAGCTCTGAAAACAGGACTTAATGACCCATCCAAGCTGTGGCTGTGTTCCAGAAGGTCTTTCAAGCCAGCAAACTCACCAGTACTGCTCGGAACATGATGGACTTTGAAGCTGTTGTGTGTATGACTGTTTTACCATTTAATATCTCTCTTGTTCTTTTTCTTAATCAATAGCCTTCAGTTTATGACACTAAAGGATTGGCTGGCAGTGTATTTTGAGTACACTGATACAAACCTACTGGTGACCCAGTGGCTGGCCCTCTGGGCTCAGAAGAACATTTTGTATATGTGAACACAATTTTAAAACAACTTCTCACTGAACTGGACCTAGGTGTTTATTGGAAGCCAGAGAACTAGAATTCAATAAAAAGAGCTGAGTGATTTCCTTTTTTATTTCCTTCTTGATAACCAGTGTGGGAGATCAGAAGAACAGTTTGTGACTGACTGAGAGGATTAACTTCAGTGTTATCCACTAGTATTGATAATATCTCTTCTCCCTTTCGCAGCCTGCTCTGACCTTGGTGTTTACAGTAAGGGTTGCCCCAGGCACACCTAGTCACACTACTAAAACCTTCATCCATACTTATCCATCATTTGAAATCAGCTTTCTATAATATTGGTTATATAACCACCTCCCTGAAATGATTTGCTTATATATTACATGTATTTTACTAGTATATTAATTTATGATTATGTAAAAGTTTTCCATTTTCACATCAAGCATTGGCAGACTTTAAACATATTACAATTATTTGTGCAAGATCACCCTTATAAAAAAAATTCCAACTTTGAAAAAGAACAGTGTTATATAATATAAATTTGGTGTGTAATAGTTAAATATATAATCCTGGGAGAATATATTTTGGATACTATGTTAGCTGATTTTTCTTTCTCTGTTGCATTTTTCCTCTGTCTTCAAAACTATCTCAACCTTTGCTTTTTATATATTTCACCTATGAATTTTGCTGGAATTTTCAATACAATTCATAAAGTAGAATCAAGTCTTTTCAAACTGTTGCTCTGCATTTGTACATCTCTGAGTTTGTAACTTTAAGACAGTGGGTATATAAGAGGTACACTTGGTTAAAGAAAGGTGTTCTTTTAAACTAAATTTAGTGACACCATGAAAAGCACACTGTCAGGACTCTTAATTCAGTATTGGAGTGTGATTTAAAAAACTAACATGTGCACATCATCAATTAATTTGAGATTAGTGGTTCCTTTAATGTGGTATGTTAAAGCGCATTAGAGAACCTACACCATGCACCAGCAGAGTCTATACAGCCTAATTAATGTGCCACACCTTAGTGAGCTTCAAAAATCACACTCTCATCGTGTACATTATCACATAAGCAAACCCTACAAGGGGGTAATAAACCGATGTAAGTGTGATCACACAGGTATTTGCATCAGCATCACAAAATCTCTTTTAAAATTAACTTTAAACTGCAGCAACCTGTGTGACTAGAAGACCCTATTTAGTGAAAAGAGTTATGTTGCTAGATGGAGCTTCACTGACAAGGATAAGGGGAGAAATGTGCACTATTGTGGCCCTAGAGCCAGGTGTAGTCATCCCTCAATTTCATAAGCATTAAGAATTGGTTGGGGGCAGGGCTGGCTCTAGGTTTTTTACCGCCCCAAGCAAAAACATTTTTGGCCACCCCTCCCCCCCTTGTCCCACTGCTGCAGGACAGGCACGGAGGAGGAAAGCGCCTCTTTCACCTTGCGTCCTGTCTCCCCTCCACACATATCCCCGTCCAAACGCATCCCGACCCCCCCCCCCACCCACTCACCAAACCCAGTTTCCACCTTCTCTCTCCTCCAAGGCAAACCCGACCCCTCAGTGACTGGACCCAGTCTGCCCTCCCTTCTGTCCCCCACCTAATCCACCCTGTGCCCTCTCTTCCCTCCCAGCCAAACCCGATTCCCCCCCCTCCGACCAGACCCAGTCCGCTCCCCTTTCCCACCTCCCCCCACTGACCAAACTCCGTCTCCTTTCCCTCTCCCCTCCAAACCCTCATATCCCTTCCCCACAGCATGCGCAGAAACATCAGAGCGCCTTGGGGAAGTGGTGAAAGTGGTACGCGTCCCCCTGGGGATGCACATGGACACAGTAGGGAAACGTAATGGGCAAGGCTAGGGACACCTGTCCCGCTCCCCCCCCCCAAATCTCTGAGCCAGGGCAGGTGAGGCCCCCTCCAGCGGCTCCTCGGTGCCAGACCAACCAGCTCTGGCTGCAAAGTAGCGCTCCCCTCTCCCCAGCCTAGGCACCTCTGCTTGAATTATCCTGGCCCGGGCAGGGCCTTCCTTCTGCCGGGACCCACTAAGGCTGCAGCTCTCCCCTCCCTCTGCACCCAGCACTGAAGTAGAGAAAAGAGGGAGAGAGTCGCCCCCCATTTTCCAATGTGCAGTACCGCCCCCCCCCCCACCACACACACACTCCTGCAAACTCCTTGGCCAAGGGTGCCCGCTCTGGCTAGAGGGGTCACAAGTAAGCACAAGTCAGGTGGAGAGATGACTACAGGCACCTGGCTCGCAGCGTGGTCCCTGGCTGCAGTGACCCAGGTTGTCCCTTGCCCTGCCCCAGATCACTCCGTGAAGCCTACCCCGCACAGCCCGGGGAGAGCAGCTCGCCCACCAGGGCTGTAGCGGTCCGGCGCCGCTGCTGTTCTCAAAGCCCATGGTGCGTCCCCCTGCACGTCGGGCCGTGCTGGCTGGTGCCAGTCAGAGGAGCATGAATGATCCCCGGGCACCAGAGAGTCTGCTTCATGAGAAGCTCCCTCGGGCATTTTCTGCCCCACGGCCAGTGGGTGCTAGGCACTGGCAGCTGCACTGGGAAGGTGACTGGAGTGGCGCATGGCCAGTACTCCTGTCGGGGCCACCCCTCCCCATCCCACCACAACGCCCTCTCGTGCTAACTAGAGGGTGAACTTTTCTCCCCCGTGCCGAGGGAAAGCAGCGAGGCAGCCCTGGAACCGTGATGTCATGGTGTCTCATCCAATCATGGCAGGGCTGCGAGCGCAATTTGCCTCACGCACCCCACCTGCAGAGGTTGGCTCGCTGCTGGACCATCGTGCACTCTGCCATCCTGCCCATTGCTTTGGGCAGCTACAGGCAGGCCTGCATCGGGTGGTAAGGGTTAGGAGTTCTCCGGCCAGTGTCTCTGAGGGGCGGCCGCAATGTGGCACCCCAAGCACATGCTTGGTTTGCTGGTGCCTAGAGCCAGCCCTGGTTGGGGGGAGGGAGAGAATTTCTCAAGAGATTCCACAAAATATATTTTAAATGATAGGAGTTTGTGACGGACCGGGCCGGGTCTGGGCACAGCTAAGGGTGTCCGCTCAGGGCTAATTGCTCAAATTCAGGGCTCCTTACAGCCCCAGACTGGAGACCTTCCCAAACAGGCCACACACCAGTCCCACAGAGCGCTTCAGCTGCCTGCCTGAAGCCTCACAAGCAAAACCCCTCCAACACCCCAGCAATATTTGTGCCACAGATAGCCCTGGGCCTCATACACAGGTGAGGGGTCTTAGAACCCAATCCCACCTACCTTGAACAAGTTCTGGCCGGTTCCAAGAAACCAGCCACAGATCCCTGGTCAATTTACCCTCTGGACCTTACCCACAAATCACGCTGAGCCAATCCTTCAGAATCTACCATCTAAAGGTTTATTATTACAAAGAAAGAAAAGCATGAGAGTAAGGTTGCTAAAGTATCACACGTTACATGAATCGAATTTCCCCATTCTCAGTGCAGGCTCTAGCAGAGATGTTACAGCTGCTGGCTCAAAAGTTCTTGTTGCACATCCTAGGTCAGGATGGGTCCACAGATCTTTCTGGCTCTTCGATCCCTGCACTGCTGCCTCTGGGATGAAGTGCTGAGCTGAGTCCAAAATGGAGATGGCCACATGGCAAATTTATACCTCCTTCGTGGTCTCTTCTTGGCTACAACAGGTCACCTAGCTTGAGGCCTATCCCCTGCTGGTAGCTCTTAGGAGTCATTCCTCATTGCCGAGATGTGTCCTTGGCCCATTGAGTGCTATTGTCCCACATAGCCTCGCTAATTAGCATGTCCATAGGCCAGGCTCTGCCCATTGCTCAACCACACACAGAGAAACATTTGGTACTCATACAAAGTACAATCTTATACTTTCACACACACACATTAAACAATCACATGAGTAGCATAGAAGCTTACTGTCTGCTGATTCTATATATTCGACATCTCACGTGGCCCCCTTTATACCACTTTTGGGGCAAACAGCCCCCCGTGATCTGGCTGCTCCCCTCAAAATCCAGTAATGTGACAGACTGCCTTAAAAGACAAAGGCGGAAACTTTAATAAATAAATAACCAATGAAAATATAAATCATTTAAAGCAGAAAATAGTCTTTTCAGTAAAGTGCACGACTATCTTTGGATGACAAACCAAGGTAAAAATAAATACCTTGACAGAAGTACTATGAATCATTCACACCCATAACTGGACACATGGCTTGAGCCACAAGTCACACTTTTACAACAAAGAGAAGACTGAAGCCATCCTGAGATGTACAGCACATCAGATAGTATTTGCTTGTGAATCTCAGTTTGAAAGTACATTAAGATTGCCAAGTCCCGCACTAAAATGTTAGGAAATGTCAGAATTAAAATTCCCCATACACCTAGGGAAGTCTTTCCTGTTGATTTCAAAGGGCTTGGAATAAGAATGAGGCAGGAGTCCCGTGGAACAAAAGTACATAATCCTATAATTTACAGTATCATAATACACAAATATAAGAGGCCCAGTTTCCAGGCTGGGTGCTCAATACTTTCTGAATATTTTACTACTATAAAACACAGTCAAACTGGTCATTCAAAGGTAGAGGTACCCAGAGTTAGGACACACTTGAATATGTTGTAGCTAAATCACTTTGAATATCACTATGAATGTGTCACTGCAGTATACAGATGACTATAATTTCAGCTGATAAAATATGAAGTTATGACTAATACCATTATAGAACTAAATAAATTATATGTTGAATCTGTTCCTACAGTCTTCACACATATGACATTCCAAATGAAGTTAATGTGTGTTGTAAAAATCAGCAGAACCTGATTTGAGGACAGGTAAAACCTGAAATTTCTTTTGGCACTATATGCCATTGCTTGTATGGGATACTTTATCTTCAGTCAGTGCTTATATTGATTGTAGAGTGTATAAAGCACATATAGGTTTAGAGAAGTAATTGAAACTTAATAGATAGATATTAAATACATAAAGCAAAGGAGAGAATGAATTACTTGCACCCTAGATAGAAATAATGTAATTCCCAGACTAGAGTTTAAAGATTACTTGACTTATTGAAGTCAGATGAAATAATGTATTTTTTTTTCCTGCAGAAACTGATCTTTATACACTGAGTGATAGTAAAACATAATACATGTAAAGGTTCATTGCATAACTTTCCAAAAGAATCGTTTTCTCTCTAAATTCCAGTTTGCAAGTTGCACTGCATTTAACTGCAACTGCATCGTTTTAGGAGACATTTTTAATGCAGTTACAATGACATGACAGTAAAATGATATACAGAAGGTAACCTTGTAAATTCAGATTAGTATTTTTGGAGGCAGAGATTGTCCTCTTTTATATTCTTTCCCCCTCTGATATCTAGTGTACTAACTGGAAACAATTAAATAATAGATTATACAAAAATATAGAATTAATAGCCAAAACTGCAGTTCTATGGTAATGAAAGATATTAACCAAATGAAAAATAATGGGATGTGTCAAATCTCATGTCAGAGAGGGGGGAAAAGTAGCTTCTCATCAGAAAATAGACCGAAAAGGTACTGAAAAAATATCTTTTTAAAAGAATGCATGCCAGATAGAATGTATAGGAATAAGAGTTAGTACATTCAATGTAAGTATTTTCAGTGATAGCTATGGTCTGTGTGACTGCATAAGTCTTATGATGTTGAGAATTTATTAGTTTATTATTTGGTATGCCTGTCCTATATTCTGTTTTTTATCTTATCATGCACGCTAGAGTCTATCATGGTTCACAGTGACTGGCTGATATCTTAAAAGCTATTGGAGAAAAGAAGCTTTAGTCACACACATTAGAGTCAAGCATATAGCCAGCAGGAACAGCAAGACTAAAGTGATCAAGGAAGACTTCAGAGACCTGTGCCAGAAACTGAACAAAAGAACAGAAAGTCTACCTCTGAGTTCCAAAAGAATAAATGAGAAGGAAACTCAATAAGAGAGGACTCCTGGCTACAGCTGGGCAAAGTGTTGCAGTTTTTTGCTGCTGTTGGGGTGTTTTTTGTCAAACAAATTACTCATCCAAAAATACAGTTTCAAGCACAGTTATTCATGAGTTCATTACATGACTATGCTGAGCACACAAGCAAACACAAGATCCCTTTGTAACACTTATGGGTGTTACACACTTTTCTCAAAATAGCAAAAGCACCAGTTACTGGTAGTGCCATCCCCTTATAATCTCAAGGCACTCATTGAGATGCAGGAGACCCTTGTTCAGTCTAAAACAGGGATTTGAGCTTTGCTTTCCCTCCTCCCAGTTGAGTGCCCTAATCATTGGGCTAAGGGTTATAAGAAGCTTCTTATAATCACAACTCCCTGTTTATGATTCTAGCCCTTTAAAATGTTTGTTTGCAAGCACTTTTAGGGTAAAAAACCCACCACCATTTGATTTAATCCAAACTGGACTTCTTGAATAATTTCAAATTTATTAGAGTCAAGCTGAATTTCTTGCTTTGATTTTTTTTAAATTGTCACCAAACTGAGAATACAGCACAGATACAGTTAACTCAGTCCATGGATATTAGATTCACGGGGTGGGTGAAGTAATATCGTGTAGTGGACCAGCTCTTGTTGGTGCGATAGACAAGCTCTTTGTGGTGCAAAAACTTGTCTCTCTCACCAACATAAATTGGTCCAATACAAGATATTACCTCATCCACCTTGTTTCTACCTAACTAAGAAGTCAGTTATTCTCCTAGCCCTACTTCTGGCTGAAGGATTGGAATAAGGATATATTTGGTTTCAAGGGACCCTCTTCTTTTCCTCATCTAGGCCTCAATTCTACATTTCACACAGACCCATCTGAGTTCAGTAGGACAGTATAAAGAAAAGCCAGAACACACTACTTTGCAGGAGAGTATTTTGACTTTAAAAAAGCCTTCTGAAATGAGCACTTGTACAATGGTTTAAAGCCCCTCACCTTACAGCCCAAATAAAACTTAGAAATCCCAGAATTAAAGCCTCAGGCTTTAGCAGCAGCAGTTTCTTCACTGTCTTGGAATCTCTGTATTCTTTTGTCTGCTTGTCCAGGGTTTCTTTCAAGCCCGATAGCCAGCCAGCCAGCCAGCCAGCCTTTTGACTAGTTCAGGCTCCTCAAGAGTCCCCTTTCTCTTCAAGAGTCCTTTCCCAGCTGAAGTGCTCAGACTTTTAGCAGGTCTTCCAGGTGCTTCCTTGCCTGCTTAAGTGCCTGCCTGTTAGTCAATGAGCCAGCTACTCCAGCTGAATTACCTTTTCCCCCTTGCGGTGCCTCTCAGAGGTATGCTGGGCTCTTTACCTCTTCATTCTGTGGGCCAGCTATTCTGACACATCTCCCTATGGGAAGATTGCTACATAATTATACACCTCTGAAGCGCTCATCATGGTCAAACAATAGATGGGTCACACGTCTGATCCAGTCTTGCAATAACAATGTTTTATGGCTTTGGAAACCAATGTCAGTGCATAGTTCCATGTACTGAGCAAGTACAGTCCTTTTGTACTATGAGAAATATTTAAAAGAAAGTATTAGCAATGCTTTACAAAAGAGTAAAGGCATAACAGTTACAGGTAGTGCTTATGTGAAGTTTTGACAATAAATTAAGGTTAGCATAGACAGTAAGCTAGCATTGCCCAGGGCCTTACATCATTCATAAAGTACACCTGATTTTTTTGACAGCTGCTTTTAAGGGGATAGTGTTATGCACACTTATTGCTCAAGTCAGCTAATTTGGGATAGATTCCTACCTATTTTCTACCATATGAACATTTCCTCGTTTCCCGTAACTGTCACGTTGTATAAGATAAGTGTCTGTAAGGAATGGGTAAAGTGACTTAGATAAAACAGTAAGTCCTATGCCAACTCCCACCTCATCTTTTGATGACAGAAACTGAACCTGCTGTCACGCCTAGCTGTGGCTTACCTTCTGGGGGGAGAAGGGAGGGCTAAGGCCCTTCTGATAAGCTCCAAATTGCACAGTATTTCTATTTGGAAACTTTAGATGTGCAGAATTCAAATGGGGAAGCAATGGGCAAACTAGCATTGCTTGCTGATAGAAAAACAGATGAGGGTAGTAGAACCTGCTACTGAATATACTATATTTGTGTGTACTGAGGTCAGGCAGTATGGTGTAAGTCACTCATCTTAACTACTAAATGAGTCCTCTGGACAATAATTATGGAACCTTTTACCCAAAATAGGACTAATAAGGGAACTGAATAATTGTGGCATCTCTCAAAAAAACAAGTACCAGTAAGAACTGTTTAGCTTCCCTTGCATACATATGAAGGACCAACACCTTCCACAATTGTGGTAGAGAGGAGAAAAATGGGGGGGGGGCATTTAATGTTCAGGTACTTACAAAAGCCTGTGATGTGATTATGAGCTGAACATACAAATCATTGTTGCTTCCACTGTTATAGGGTTGCACCAAATCTTGTTCAACATGGGCCAAGTAAGATATCTATGAAAAACTGATGATTCATTGATTCTGTTTGTACTTCATATGCATTTATCATTTTTGTATTTGAAGTTAAGAGTATTGGATATGTACCTGTATTTCAAATGTTTGCTTCTGGGAAATAGTAAGAGGAGGGTGGGTCAGCTTATTGTCAGAAGACTTAGTCAAGCGAATAGTATCTGAGGAGCTTTGTTGTGAACATTCAGACCAGCATGTAAGATTCCTAAAAAGGAGTGGATTATGTATGGACAGATGACTTGCTCATATATCAAACTCTGTCTTGGGACACGATTTCACACAGCAAGAACTTCTGGAGCTCCTGGTGGAGTTGGTGTCGGAGGCACTGTCTTGCTGTGGTTCTGGTCCTACCTGTCAGGATGCTTTCAGAAGGTGGAGCTTGGGGGCTGCTACTCAACCCCATGGTGATTGTGCTATGGGGTCCTGCAAGGTTCCATCTTGTCCACTCTGCTGTTTAACATAAACATGAACCCACTGAAAGAAGTTGTAAGGGGATTTAAAGGTCAGTGACATCAATATGTAGATGACACCCAACTCTGTATCTCTGTGACATCAGATCCAGGTGTGGCGGCAATCAATCTGAACCAGTATCTGGAGGCAGTGCTGAACTGGATGAGGTTAAATAGGCTGAAACTGAATCCAGATAACAATGGGATCCTGTGGATCAGGAAGCCATCTGCCTGGGAATGTGGTTTGTTACCTGTTCTAGATTTGGTCACACTCCCCCGATGGAACAGGTACACAGCTTGGAAGTCCTCCTGGACCCTTTTTTAACATTTGAAAATCAAATTTCCTCAGTAGCCAGGAGAACTTTCGGGCAGCTTCGGCTGATCCACCAGCTGCGACCATTCCTAAATAAGAATGATTTGGCTACAATGATTCATGCTCTTATCACATCCCGATTGGATTACTGTAATGCACTTTATGTGGGGCTGCTTTGGAAGCATCTTTGGAAGCTTCCAACTGGTCCAGAATGCAGCTGCTCGAGTTTTAACTAATACAGAAATACTCATTATACGGAGCACATTATAGCAGTGCTCCGGCAGCTGTATTGGCTTCCAATATGTTTTTGGACACAGTTCAAGGTCTTGGTTATGACTTATAAAGCCCTAAATGTGTTGGGACCGGGATATCTGAAGGACCATCTCCTATATGAACCCACCTGGGGATTGAGGTCAGCTGGGGAGGCTCTGCTCCATGATCCTCCACTTATGGAGATAATGTTGACATCTATGTGGAGTAGGGCCTTCTCAGCCTTTGCCCCTAAGCTATGGAATTCTCTCCCCCAGGACATTTCTCTGGTGACAACATTTGGCACTGTTTCAGTGCCAGGCCAAGGCCACTCTTTACCCATGCTTTTATTGGTTTTTAGTTGTGTGTGTGTGCCCCTCCTCTTGAGGTGTTTTAGCAAGTTTTATGTCCCCCCCTTTGGGGTTCTGTATTTTACTTTATGTGTGTGTGTGTGTGTATTTATTTATTGTGTTTTTAAAAATTTTGTAAGCTACCTCAAATATTTTAAATAGAGAGGTATGGTAAAATATTCTAAATAATAATAAAATAAATAATAATGGGATTCCCTCCAACTAGGCAAGGGTATTAAGAGAACCGTTGGGGTTCCTCCATTTGAATTTGATCTGACTAATCACCTATGAAGTATCTCTGATATGAAATGAAGCCTCAAAGGACAGATGACCCATCCTAACAGAAGGTGTATTCCAGAGTCTTAAAACAGCAGATTATTCCATTTTTGAAAGAAGCCTGCACCAAGAACTTTGCACTGTTGTATGTAATTTAATTTTTTAAACAATTTTTAACTCATTCTTTCCTTCTTTTCTTTTATTAATAAATCTTTAGACCTGAAAGGATTGGCACAATGTGCTCTTTTGGGTAAAATCTGAGATATAAATTGACCTGGAAATATGGCTGGTACTTTGGGATTGGAAGAACCTGTTTGGCTTTGGTGACAGTGGTTTTCATAACCTCTCATCTATATAAGGAATGGTACTGGTGGTGGCACAGAAGAGCTGAAATGTCTAAGAAGATTGCTTGTATGATCTCTTGCTAGCCAGCATGACAAATAGAAGTGTTCTTTGTGACTGGTTTGGTCTACCTATTCGTAGAGGACACCTGGTATTGGACTATAAATAGGCCTATCTCTAAGCAATTTGTTATTACCTGCTCTGTTCATTCCCTCAGAGGCATCTGTCATTGACCACTGTCAGGAGACAGGATATTGGGCTATATAGACCTTTGGTCTCACCTATTATGACCTTTCTTATACCCTGAATTGACCCTCTCAGCTGTGGCCCCAGAAACCTCCTGTGTTATAGAGCCAAACCAAACCTGAAAGGCAAAGTTTGTGCCTGGGACTGTTTAGTAAAGGACTAAAACCCTATCTTTTATTCAGTATGCAGATATACAATACTTCATAGCAGAACTTGACGGACCTAAAATAATCCAAACCTGGCTTGACTGAAATGGTTATAAATCCTTTGACCTCAATGGAACTACATCAGTATAAAAGAGCTGAGTTTGGCTCATTCTGTGAACATAAAGCCACTTGCCATGCCAGACATGTCAGAATACTATTCTAACTGTAGATATGCGGCACTGAAACAAAACTCCATTCTTTTAAATGAGTTCACTTCTCTGAAGAAGCATCATGGAGGGCACCTTGAACTTAATGGCAGTTTGGTTGTGCTTGGAAAGTGTGAAGAAAGTGTGAGTCTCTGAGCTAATATAGCTCAAAGATTAATTTCTAGCACTAATGATTTTGTGAGCCAGCCTTTAGAAATCATATCAATTAGTTCTGAAGTCTCCCCAACCATGTCCCCTCCACTTTTAAGGCTGTGGCAAGGACTTATTTTTATTAATGTACATTCTGATAAATGAATCAATATGTTCTGTGTCAAATTCTTGGTTAATAATATATTTGTGCCAATTTCACTAAGTTGCATCATCTTCACTGTATTACTGTTAAAATTTAGTCTTTTGGTTAAGGACGTGTTCCATCTTTCAGAAAGATTGCTGAAGTTCTCAAACCTGCACTTTTTCCTGCTTTTTGTTCACTGTTAGGGAGGAGAGACCAACACCTGTTTAGCTTTAAGAAAAGTTACATTAAAATTAATGCATGTTGTACAGAGAACATCACTGTCCTCAATTTAGGAGTATAAGTAGTGGGTATACCATCACTATGTAAAAAAGCCTCTGAAATAGCACATATCTATTTTTCATAGGCTATTTTACTCAATATTGTTTGCTGGCCTGTTGATTTAAAATTATACTAGGGTTGGCCCTGCCTGAGAGGGGGGAGATGGAGTGGATTACCTCTCAGTATCCCTTTTAGCTTTATATTTCTGGGATTCTGAAGTGTTTTCAATATTATTTTTCATCTTAAAAGTATCCATATTAGACATCTGTCCAGGTATTGAATGATAATTATGTATGTATATGCATATATGCACAATATATGCAACCACTAAAAGGCAAGTGTTTGGCCTTGGTTTTCTTATTTTATGCTCTGATCCTAAAATCCCAATCCATGCTGCACTTTGTTTATTTTTTCTCCCAAGAGGGTAATACACTTTCTCTTTCATATTACTTCAAAGTAGTGGACATAATTCAGAAGTCATTCACATAACCACTAAGAGGCAGTACTCATTGAAATGCACTAGTAAGCATGGTTGAAGCATATATTCTCCACTCTCCTTTGGTTACAGTAGCAAAGGATGACATGTAGGCAGCATTTGGATGGGCAATATACTTCAGAAATTACAGAGTTATTGTGCAGCAGTACTACCCATTTGGGAAACAGTAGTAGCAACATAATCATAAACCCTTTTCCCAAATGCAGTGGAATATATTTCACGGGCCAATCTGTATTTCATAAATGCATGAACATGCCTGATTTCAGAAAATTAGGTATAGAACTTTAGCTGTCACTTGGCCTGTACTTATCATCCTGAGAATGACTCAGTCATTCTGGCATTTTAAGTGGAAAGTCCGTGGGACAACATATCCTGTTGATGATAAACCACTTGCTCCTGTATGCTGTTATTACATTTGTTTGGCATCTTGATTTATAGATCTAGCCTAAAGGACTAGTTAAGTTATTCCCCTTCATAAGAGGTGCAAGAGACTAACCCAGAGCGGTGCCCAGTAAAAGTACATTCTGTGCAGCTATGCCTCCCAGTACTTACCATCATGTAGCACAATCTAAAAATATATTGTGGATCAATTCTCTCTGAGGGAGAAAAAGATGGAGCGGCTCCTATTCCACAGAATTGACTTCCAGGTAAATGCATAAATGTATGGGGAAAATTGACTAGCCAAGTTAGGGGTGCTGCCCAGTAAACACAAAGACTTGTGCCTTGTAACATTAATAACAGTAAAAATAATATTCCCAGTGAACTGATTTACACTAGTGAAATACATTTTCTGCTGAAGTGTAAAGGAAAACCTTAAATACTGCAGTATGCAGAATGCAATCACACAGTTATTGTGAACCTCTGTTTATTAAAAATAAAAATCCTGTTCTGTGAAGAAAATCACTATTATGAATTAGTCCAATTGTACTTTCCAAGTGAGAATATCTACAGAAGGAAAGAGGATGGATACAGATGGTGCTGCTTATAAATCACTTATCTAGTTCTGTCACTTCCATCCCCAGTCTTGTTTTTGAACTTTGAAAGTAATATGAAAGAGAAGGTGTATTACCCTTTTGGGAGAAAAAATAAACAAAGTGCAATATGGATTGGAATTTTAGGATCAGAGCACAAAACAAGAAAAAACAAGGCCAAAGAGAAGGATTTTAAAAGAAAATGGCAGAAATGCACTGGAGTTTCATATGCTGGTGAATGGGATTTGTAATAAATGAAATAACTTTTGATACTGCTAATTTTTGCAAGCACTCAAATATTTAGGGTTAGATTCCCAGGGTAGCCACTTTGGAGTAAATAGAGTTATATCAGCTGAGCTCTGGTCCTACATTTCAGTTTTGCTATTACTCGAAGTCACTTGTTCAGTCATGATCAATGCGGGACCTGGTTCTGTGGTCCATTAATGCCATGTTGATCAAAGTAAGGTGCTCAAAGTGGTCTCAGTATATCTAAACTACATCCCTCTGTCGAAAGAGGGATGTAAATTAAGCAGAACTAAAGTGCAAATGAAGCAGGGATTTAAATATCCTGCGCTTTGTTTGCATAATTGCGCCACAGCGGTCTTTCAAAGAAAGGTATTTCAAAAGTGAAACCGCCGTCCAGACGTGGTTCTTTTGAAAAAAAAACAAAACCTTTTTTGAAAGATCCCATACTCTAGACGATGGTTTCACTTTTGAAATACCCTTTTTCGAAAGACCTCTGTGATGTGATTATGTAAATGAAACATGGGATATTTTAATCCCCGCTTCATTTGCACTTTCGATTTGCCTAATTTACATTCCTCTTTTGACAGAGGGATGTAGTTTAGACATAATGGCCAGCGATAGCCATTTGCTGCTTCCTGAGCATATATCCATTGCCTATCCTGGCATAAAGGGAGCACTGGGACAGATGTGGTGGGAAGGAAAGAAAAGAAAGAATGTGACAGAGCGCAACAAACCTGGACCCAAACTCACATAAATTAGGGCTGTTCCTGTGAAATTGGCTCCCGGTAATCCCCCTGCATTTGGAAAGATATGGTGATTGTTTAATCAATTTGAAAAAAAGAGTTTAGAGGTTTCTAAACTCCAGGCCTGTATTTTCACATCCATTGACAAAACATTTTTCCATTATCACAATTGCATTTGCAAATTTTGATTTCTAAGAACCATTTATATGGGCATCTTCAGAAATTGCATGCAGAATCAAAACATTTAGAAGCATGTAGCTCTGGACCTTTAAAATTCCACCTTTCCATTAATAGTTTTTGTTCACTCCTTTCCTGTATTTATTGCTCCAGGATTTTGTACAAATGTATCCTTTTTTTGCACACTGAATTCAAGCACACGTCAAACATTTTTCCCACAGTCTTTTGCGCTTGTACTTAGTTTTCTATTCAGACTCTACTTTTTACCTACACCTCTTTTTTTCCTCCACAACAAACAAAAACAAAAAAGACTCTTGCCCCATAGCCATTAGCAATAATGGCATGGTTAAATCTCAGAAGTCTATGATCTGTCAGTCACATCCTCTGCTCTAATCTTTCTTCAACAACTTGTTGGTCTGGTAGATAATGGGCTTTTCCTCCCCCTTCTTTGTTTATACCATAATTCTATGCAAAAGAGAAATCACCCATTTAATACTATAAACTATTCTGTAATAAGTATTTAAATACATTTCAGCTTAAATATATTTCAAAGGCACAAATGACTTCCTCCTTTTAAATATGAAAGGGAAATAATATGAAAAATTTGTGAGATTCAGAAATTAGACATGGTGACCAAAAATTAAGAATAGACAAACATTTATAAATTCACTCAGATAGCTTTGAAAATGTGCCAATTTTCTGCCACAAGTACTATGCTTTTTTAGTACAGGCTTCCCCTGAGCAGACTATGAAATTGTTTGTTAGGAGATGTGCACTAATGCCTGAACAAGTCCTGAAGAAATTACCAAACTCACTCACATGGGCAGATGTGAATGCAAGTTTCTGAGCAAGGCAGGCGTAGGCTCAGTGAGTTATTTAGTTTCCTTACTGAAGTCCCATAAGCCACATTTGTATTTATTTATATAATTTTTACTTTAATTCAAAAAAATGAAAAAAGGAAAACTATCAAATGGTCTACTCTATTAGGTACTGTTCCTAGTATATTCAAGCAAAACGGTTCCACTTGGCTAGATAAATGAAGGGAAAAAAGATTAAGCTGATGTGAAGATTTTAAACCTCAGAGGGTGTCTTGTCCTACTGATTGTGTGTCCAAGCAATAAAGTAAGACTCCGGGCTTCAGAGTATATATTTGTAAAATAACTTTGAAAAAACTGAATAAGGAATAATGAGTGGAGACATTCACCTACTTTAAAAATAATAGACTAGATTCATTTGTTGTCTGGCCATTGAACTGAGCTATAATATCAATATGAATAAATACAAGCTGGAAATCATGACCTTCAACTCCACCCAGCAATGGCAAGTTAGATCAGTATAAAGACAAATCAGAGCTGTGCTGTGATTCAACTTACTACCCATTCACCTCTGAAGGCCTGAATCAAGTTTCATTCAGGCTTACAGATTGAATAAATCATGTGGACTCAATTCCTGTCCATTTCCATAAAAGACATTTGTTATAAGTATGGTGTATGTGTGAAAAAAGGTGGTATCTTCCATTTCTGATTAAGTGTCACTTTTCACATACTTCACATGCTCCAAATCTATGTGCTGCCTATGGCAAATGTAGCTCTCATTCCGTACTGTTTATCTCCCTCTGTTTCTTCCATTCCGGTCCACACCCTTCTCCCCACTTTGCTGCATTTGATGTATGTAGTAAAGTGAAACTTACATAGATCCCCTATCTTTGAGGCACCAGTGAGCAGTGTTTCAGATATCAGGAATTTTGCCCATTTCATTTTGCTATCAAAACTATTTCCACATAGGTTAACAGCAGTGCACCAACCCAGCGCTGCAAAACTCTCATCCTAATTAACATTAATGTATTCTCCATATTAAAGCAAAAAGGCAAATATGACAATGGACAGAACGTATCACAAACAGTTTTTCCAAATACTCACTAGAGAGGGACAAACTTGAAAATTTTAAGACTTCCAAACTTTGGGATCAACATGAAGCTCAATTAAAAAAAAATCAAACATCTCTTTAAAATTTAGGATTAGGATTTTAGCCTCCAGAACTTTTTTACCTAGCAGAAAATATGATGCTTGGGAAAAACTTTTAGTAAACTTCTGCAAAACTAACTCATTATCCTCCCTCAAAATCCTCCTTAAAACTCTGTTTTTCCATGAAGCCTAAAAAAAAAAAATTGACAATGGATAGGATGGTTAGAATGCTGAGACCACTGCCTAAATGCTGACCAGTATTCTTATTGTTTCCTTGTACTCTCTCCGTGTCTGTATCCTTTTGTTGCCTTACAGTGAGACTGTAAACACCTTGGTTCAAGATGTGCTTTGCTTTGTGTTTGCACAGCACCTAGCACAATGGGGGTCTTGGTCTGTGGCTGGGGCTCTAGGTGTTATGACAATACAAATTTATTAATAAAGTAATAATAACGGTTCATTACTATAAAAGATAAACTCACGATACAATGTTGAGTCACAATACAGTTTATTGAACATTTGCCATTGTCATTAACTCACCGTCCTGGTGCACCTCCTTGTAAAAAGTCAGTGTCACAGCTTCATCCTCCTCCTCCTCTAGATATCTGAGTAACAATGTCCAAACTCAGAGGGATGAAAAAATTCTTCCATCTTTCAGGCTTGATCCTCCACTGATTCTTTGCCTTTTTTCTGAGCTCTTTAGAGTTCTATATTCTAGTACAGAATGCTGCTTCTCACTGCATTGTCTTTAGAGTCCCAGCTCCACCCAAGCTGCTAACCCTCAGAGCTTGTTCCCTGGACCTGTCTTCCCCCAGGTCTGCTTTAAGAGTCTTTTTCCTAGCACTGCCCAATCCCTTTAAGGGCAGGTCCAAGGTACCTTACTCTTTCCTTCTGACCTCTCTCCTCTGTGGCTCCTTTCCTAAGGAGTAAAAGCTCTCAGCTGGCTCTCTCCTATATCTCTTCCCACTATTGCACTGAAGTCCTTTCTTAATAGGAATCATCCAGTCTTCTTCTCCCCAGATGACTCAAAGTCTTTATTTCCTATCTCCCCTCCAGATGCCACAGAATGGGTTAATTGGGGACACTGGCTCCCCTTTATCATGTCAGTACTACCATGGGGGGTACAAATAGAGTTTGGTCTCTCCAGAAAATTTCATTGTTGTTCAAAAAAAACCCCAAACATCCTTTTGCTGAAAGCTTTAAACCAAAATTTCTCTGTATTTAATTTTTTCCATGGAAAATTCTATATAAATGACACTTCCTACCTCCTGCCCCTCACACACAAATAATATGACCAGGTCTACAGCTGACATCATGAATTTAGCTGCATACCCTTAATGAAGGGAAAGTATGGTGGACTAAAATGAGATTAGTCCCTCCATCTTTCACAGAGCTAACATTTTGACAATATTTGACACACAGCACCAAGTGAGCAAAATCCTCCACAGAATTTCCCTCAGTGGCATTGACCCTTGAACAAAAGGCCAGCATCCAGGATGGAGAGACTTAGCAACAACACTGAGTGTCATTTAAAAAAAAAAAAAAAGGTTTTAGCTGTCCAAAGATGCAGATAGGCACCAGCAGATTTGCAAGAGTACCTAGGCAACTAATTCTTATTGTATTTAAGTGCTGACAGCTTTTGAAAACACCAGTAAGTGCCTATATGTATCTTAAGGTATCTATATACTTAAAAATCTGGCCTTTGGGCTCCTGGTGATGAGTAGTAATATAAAATCTGCAGATAAAACAGTTAGGGATATCATGGGCTGGTTAACACATTCCCTCCTCCAAAACCTTTCAGGAACACAATGTGACCTGAAGCCCTTTACAGAACTTCAATTGGAGATAGATCACCACCACAGAGACAAGCACATTCTCTATAAACTATCCAGACTTGAAGCCTGCCTGAAAGTTACCAAATAATCCAAGGATTTTTGGTAACTCAGTTACCTGGATCTTGCTTTTCTGTAAATTGGCAGGATAGGGACAAAGCTTATTTTTTCTGTAGCTTAAAAGCAGTTATTCTGAGGCTACCTTCTTGTTCCTCAGTAGCGAATAATTAATTGTCTTCACCCACAATGGATTAATCATGAGCATATACCGGTCTTGCAGCTGTGAACACGAAGCTCTCTCGGTCATTCTAGCACTTAAATGAGACTGGATAAAACTCACCCCGTGATAGTGTAGTCATTTCTCCCCTTCAGATGCAGATCTGCCCTTCCAAAAACAGCCCATTTTGAATCAAAATCACCTTACACATTAAATCTGACTAAAAAACACTCTCAGCGAAAAATACAAGATCCGTATACAAAGATGACTTGAGAAAGTTTAGGACTGTAATGGTGGTCAAAGACAGTCAAAAATCATAATGGTCCCTTTGGTGCATTGAAACTATATTTGGGTCTATCTGAGGATACTGATAGATAAATGGAACTAACACTCCATTCCAATAAGCACAGTGACTTTATCAAACCTCAGGGAACCCTACTGCTAGTTCCTTTCATTCAAAGTGCATAGGCTTTAACACTTATTAATGCTCAGGCTGTTCCATGCCCTGGACTTACTTTTCAATGATGGGAGCCATTGCCTTGGACAAACTTGAAGAGGCTACACATAGCTATATTTTATCACTTCAAGAATCCAAAGAGTAAATGTTCTCTAACCCTGTCCCACCTTGATATGGCGGTAGTGTTTAGAGTACAGGAGTCTGTAGCCAGCAATAGTAAACTTTTCCAACTTTTCACTAACTCTATTCACATTCATCAAATGAAGTGATTTCCCTCCCTGATAAGTACAGATAAAATTAGAGAGATCTGTGCTACAGAAAATCCTAGCTGTAAACAGAAGAAAAGTCTTCAACTTATTTTCTATTGTATTCCATTTCTAGATGATAAACCCATGAAGAAGTTTGAGAAACTTAAGAGAATCAGACCATGACTTATGTAGACCATCAACTAAGTGCTTAAGTTACGTAAGCCACTATACTGATGGATTTTATAATTTGGGTAGTTAAAACAAAGCATCCTCTCACAGTATGGGGCAGAGTGATTAACTGGGGAAATCTCCATAAACACTTTTGCAATTTCTGATTCACATTTTGAGTCAACCAGGTTTGTGTCCTTTCTTGTTCAATTTTTTCAAACATACATGCAGATGAAATTATGATCATAAAATATTTGCAGAAAGGAAACTTCAGACTCACAGCTGTGATTTCATAACAGTCATAAAACACATTTCATTTCATGATTAAATCAAGTCGGTTTTGGAAGGAAGAAATTTATAAAAGGTTACATCAGGCAATTGGGGAACAAAGACAACACCGTGTGACTTAGGTGACCAATCACAAAGCTAGCCTAGTGAATTCTGATGCCTCTAACTTGTGACAGTTCTGAAGTGCATGCAGGTAAACACCAAGTAGAGAGGTTTTCAAAAGTACAAAAGGCAATCAGTCATCCATTTCCCACTGAAAGATAGTTGCAATTGTGCATCCAACTCCCATTTGTGCCTGTGTATATCTTCCCTCACCTCCATGTGTTTGCAAAAATCAAGGCTTTAGAATTTTAGACTGCAAGTGCTAATTGTTTAGTAATTACAATGTTAGTCACTGGATGATTAGAACTTTAATTGCTAAGTGGCTGCTGGAGTTCTAGTCCATAACAAGACAGATTTTATATCTGTCAGTTATAATTTCTAAGAAACTAAGAAATTAGTGTATACTTGAGTGCAAATGTTTGTGAAATTTGGAGCATTTAATATTCTGAGAACATATGGACATATAGCTTATGAGATACAACATATAATTTTCATACAAGGTAATATGTAATTAGTCACCCTCTGAAAGTCTTTAATTGGAAATTTTAGAAAATTGGTTTAAAATTATAACAATCTATTTTAAAAACACAAATTTGGAAAGAAATCTCTAGCTCCAAGCAATAGTTAGACAGCACTGAAAACAAGGCTTATAATGCAAGTCTAAATTCAGCTTGAACTAGTACCTCCATAGTTGGCTTTATTCCTGGATAATCCTTCCATTTTAATACATACATTCACTTCCTAATAGTGATAATTTATCACTGGCTATGTTGTCAGAAAAAATAGGCAAGATAAATGTGATATATTCACTCTGAAAACTGATAAAAATATATCCTTTCTGGACCGAATTGAAAGAGGAAATGAGGTCTTATTTCTACAATGAGTCTCAGATTTGGTCCTCAAAGTCAGATATGAAAACATAGACGGGAACAGTGAATTATAATAATACTTCCCACATAAAATAGCACTTTTAAGCTTCAAAGCACTGTACAAAGATTACATTTCAGACCCAAGGGTTCAGTTGAAGGCCACAAAGCTGCATGAGAAAATGGTGGCAAAGGCAAACATAGTCAATAATTTAGTAAACAGTTTAAACACCCTCTGGCAAGAAAACTAACCATGTGGAGAAGTAGTTATACTCCACAGAATATAGAAGAATTGCTTCTATTGAATCTAAAAGCTAAAGGGAAGCAAAGGAGAAATTATGGTGTACCTTGATTTGATTATTTTGATAGCTGACTGTTTTTATGAACTGGTGCTAGTCTGGGAAAAAGACTTATATTGTTCATGTTAGTTATCTGAACTCATTTTTTATTCAAACAGATATCCATTAGGGTTGTTTTAATTAATATTAATTAGTATTTGTATAATGGTAGCATCAGAGGAAAGTAGTCATTTTTTAAAATGTGTTTTAAAAGTCCTGTAGTCCATAGGACTAGCTTGCCTATACTTTATTCACTGCTTTGCTTTCATAATATTGAGCTGATTTCGCTATATTCAGCTGTAACTCAGGAAACCTACAGTATCCTATATCTTTGCAAGATATATTAGCCAAAGAGTAAGCTAGCATAAGTGTGGTTTAGTAAGCCAGAAGCCTTAGCATAGATCAACAGTTACCTTTAGATTTAAGGAACTAAGGAGAGATTGCTCAATGGTAGAAGGTAGAATGTTCCAGAAAGTGCTATCATAAGTAACATGAAAGCAGTAACTGTAAATTCACTTAAGCAATGGGTGACTGTTATGATCATGAGCTAAAATGGTAGTTATACATATCATTATACTATCCCACAGAAGGAAGACACCTCTACAATATAGGATGAAGAAATCCAAACAAGAAATAGGGGAGAAATCCCTACTGAATATACATTAGATATAATTACATCAGCACAACATATAATAAAAGTTGCATCCCAGTCTCTGGTGGCAGGAGAGAGAGTGAGATGTAGCCTTTCGAAGGGGCCAGAATGATGGCCTCTATTGATGAGGAGGCAGGTAATCGTGATGAGGAACCTAATAGTTCATGTTTCAAGTTGTTCTGAAACTATCTGAAAATATAGTAAAGTTCCTATAGTGGGAGTGTTGCAAATGTGCACATTGAGGTTACCAACCAAATAGTAATTTTAAAAATACTTGGCCTAATCTTGGGAGAAGAATCTGTCAGCTCTCAAAGTGATAACTGGGAATTCTTAGGGAATCAATATAATGAATATATAATCTATAAATCAGGCTATAGCCATAGCGAATAAAAATACATTTCCTTCTGGTTCAGTCACAGTTGTCCAATCTTTTCCAATTACCAGCAAAAATCTGCATTTTAAAGCTTCATGGTGAAATCTCAGCTGCACCATTCTGCATCAGGCATATACATAGGTTAATCAGAGTTTCAAATCCAGCGTAATGATCTGGGCACTTAATTGTTTCTGAATGACCAGTCCTGCCTATGTCTGTATAACAGGTGTAGAAACAGAAGAATCACTGTCTTTTGTGATTGAGAGATCCAGGATATAAGAGAGACTTCACACTCTAGAACTCACCCTGTGAACCATGGAGCTGGACAGCAGAGTTTGGGGATGCAGGACATCCTGGGAGTGGGGATTAAAAAAAACAACAACATAGATCAACCTGCTTCATAGCACCTTCTTTTCTAACTCTTTGCTTTCCAATCTGACAAGAAAGAGAATGTAAGTTTCTCCCCTTTCCCAGCCTGAATATCAGGTGGTGAAACAGAAGATACTTGAGTGATATGTTGGGTTCAGCTCACAAATGGCACAGAGAAAGCAGAGTCTAGAACAAGTTGGAATTCCATTCCTCATATCATGCAAGGAGGGAAATAAAACCAAAGAACAGCTTGGACTCTGTTCCTCTATTCATACTGTAGCTAGCTAAGAGTGAAAGAAGCAACTTGGACATAAATTTCCCCAGTCATACTGAAGGTGCTGCCCAGCTCCTTTCATATTGGCCAGCTGGGCAGCACAGCTCAGCTCACTCCCCAGATTCTGTCCCCTATTCCAGACAGCATAACCACTCCCTGGCTTCTTTCAGTTCCATGTACTTCACCTAGGCTATGTCTAGACTACGCTGACATGTCAAAAGGGGATATGCAAATTCCACGGAAATTTGCATATCTTCTTTGAATCTCGCTTTCGAAAGCAGAGCTTTCGAAAGTGAAAGTAGTCTGGATGCATTTTTTTCGGCAACCCCCCCTTTTTCAAAAAGTCGCTTTTCCTCAAAAAATTAGGTTTACATGGCTTTTCAAGAAAGGGAGGAGGGAGTTGCCGAAAAAAAATGCATCCAGTCTACTTTCACTTTTGAAAGCTCTGCTTTCGAAAGTGAGATCGGAAGAAGATATGCAAATTCCATCCTCTTTCCACACTTCAGCGTAGTCTAGATGAGTCCCTAGACACTATCAACAAGGCACAAGCCAAGAAGCTGTTTTTTCTCACCTTAATACCGATACAAAAAGGTTGGGGGAGGAAAGAGTAAAAGTGCTGAAAAGTATTGAGAAGGGAAGCACAAAAGGGAAGAGGCTTATCAGAAATATTGAACCAACCAAAAAAAAAATCCAAGTTTAATAGTTCCATTAAGGTAGGAAGGAGGCACCCAAAGATGTACTGACCAGAAAGCTAGACTAATATACATAGTTTAAAAAGATGTCAGCTTTAATATAAATTTAAAAGAGGAGTAGGAGAAGATGGATAATACTGACATACTATCCTCTATAGAAATCTTTATTTGGAATAGAGGAAGAGAATTATTTCAGAGACACACTAAAGAAAAACAATCTCAACATGACTGAAACGTCATCGAAATATACATTTTACTCAGAAAAAGGAATTGATGTCTTCTTGAGAAAAAATGAAAAAGCTAATACAAAACAGAAAACCATTAAGTGGGATCAGATGTTTCTCCGAGTGTCTTACAACAAATTTCATGAAAAAACAAATATAGAAGGCATTGCCTTCCACTGAACTAGATAAGCGTATATCTATCTCATTTCTTTATAAATTAGAAAAAATAATATGAGCCTCTGACCCTTCAATCATATTAAATATACTTTAAATGTAAAGACATAACTTCAGTCTCTTCAACAAGCAATGCTTTCAATCTAACCAGAGAAATGCTAAAAGCTAGACAAAAGGAATTAAAAGGAAGGGAAGAAAGATTCTGGTGAATACACAGAAAATATCAGAAAAGCAACTAACTAACTAACGAGGAAGAATGATCTTGTTGAAGAACAGGTCAAAGAAACAGAGGATTTAGCCTTCAGTCCTTCACCTGCAGCTTACAAATTTTTGGTGGCCTTGGGCAAGTCACTTAATTTCTGTGTGCTTCAGTTTCCCATCTGCAACATGAGGATAAGAAATAATATCTGCAACTCAAAGGACTACAAGGTTGAAATGGCAGATGTATATAAAATGATTTGAGATCATCAAAGTGATTTTATTACCAATAATATAGTGTAGTGAGCTGTCACATCAAAACAGAATAAGAGAAACATTTGTCATTTCTTTTTGGAACACATGTAAGAGGAATAAAGATGACGCATGTAAGATGTTCAAACTGAACCAGAGGATTTCTAGAACCCTGATGTGAGAAACAAAATGTAGGCCAGAAGACAAAGCAATAAGTTGCAATATGAAAGAAATGAGAACCCCACAAGATGCCTTGAAATCACACAATATAATAAATTGAAATGACAACTCATGAGACTACTAGACTTGCCCTTTTCCATGGCAACACACTACTAAAGAAAAAAGTGAATACCAATCATTCAGATATAAGGCACAATCCTTTAGGAGAGAATGTACACTCAAAATAGTTGTGAAGCTTCTTAAATCTCTCTATTCAAACTGAAAGATCAGGGCAAGGGCACATCCTACAATTCACAGATAGAAGAGACAGAGCCAAATCTTTCCCTATATACTAGCAGCTTTGTGCCACACCTATAGTAGAGAACATCTTGCCCTGGTTTACACTAAGGAGTTATTCTGAAATAACCTTCCTTATTTTGAAATAAGTATAGCATCCATACTATCTAGCCCATTCTTTCAAAATAATGGGCTGCTTATTTCAAAATCTGTACTCCTGCTTTCCTCAGGGAATAAAGCTAATTTCAAAATCGGTATTTCAAAATTGCATTAGTGTGGACACTCTGCTGATGCTATTTCAAAGTAACTTCTCCCCAGAGTAATTCGAAGTAATTACTTCCCAATGCTTCCTGGGGCTCTAAGTCAAGGTAGAGCATCCACAGAGCCTGCCTTGGACTAATTTTGAAGCCCCCCTGTAGGGGGGACACACTATTTTGATTTTGTTATTTTGTGAGTTATTATTTCAAATTTAGTTATTTTGAAATAATTTTCCTAGTGTAGACATGCCCTTACAGTGGTTATGTTCCACACTCTCCCCCTGAACGTTATTCTAGGGGCATTCCCCAGGGTGTATGTAGCATGTTCCTACATCCCTATGATTCCTAACCTGGATACTCAAAAGGGTGGCAAAAGGCAAAACAGCCTTCAGACCCAGTATTGAGTTGTTTCAGAACTAGGAGACAAAAGGCTGATTCGAGTTACCTTTGGATGTGCCAGCCAAATAAATGTCAGACTGTAACATCTGACCAATGGGTTTCTCGGATTTCTCTCCATTTGCACACAATAGCTTATGGGGGCACATCAAGACAGACAAGAGAATTATAAATGCCTACCTTAGAGCATTCTACCACCAATGTAGGCCAATACTTCCTGACCCCAAGGAAGTTCTGCATATTGTTGGCTGAGGACACACTAAAAACCACTAGGAGGCTGGAGAAGTTGAAGGCCAAAAGTTCCACTGGGGGAGGGTTCTGCACTTTTCTGTGACATGAGTATATTGCAAATGTTAGTACAGTCATGGTTTGACGAGCTACTGAAATGGATTTTCAAGACTTCTTAGTTTTCAAAGAAGTTTATCTGGCCATAGATATACACAGCAGCAGAGTTCTTTTGAAAATCTCTTTCAGTTGTTTGTTTCATGCTGAGTAATTGCAAAACTAACCTTAGTTGCTGTTAGTGAGAAAGTCATCCTTTGGCATCCATTTATCCTCATTTACACTTCAGGCAAATTCTGATCCATTGACTACAAACAGAGCAGTACGCATTTCCATTACATTTGAATTTGGCTAATTGCTTGTATAATTTATAATGCTCAAGGATAACTGCACAATTATAATTTTAAAAATGTGAGTAAATATCTTTCAGTAATTTGAATGAGAAAAATCAAACTGGACCATACAACGTATAGCAATTTTCCATACCACATTATTGTATGTTATTTTCTGCTATTATCTGAAAAGTTTCATGATGAAATAATCAAAATGAAAAATTGTAGGTCATTTTGTTTATCAGTATGGAGAAGTGTAACAAAAATGTCTCTTTGGAGTTTTGCTTCTATTGAAAAGCCATCTTTTAATCTGTGTACAATTGATCTTTGCTTAGGAAAAAAAAGAGGATATTGGGTATGTGTCATGGCAGAGGGGAAGCTACAAAGGGCAGAGTAAAATTCTACTTGTTTTCCTGGCAATTTGAACAAACATCTGTGTAATTAGCTCCTCTCAGTTGCTCAAAGAGAGAGGATATGAGGGATGGGGTCTTTGTAGACAAGTCTAGCAAAAGAAATCAAGATATAAAGCTACCTTCTTTGGAACAAGACATTGCTTTCTGTGGGGAGACTGCTTTCCTCCAGATTTTTTTTTTAAATTTTGAAATTAGAAGCAAAACAAAATTCTCTTGCACTATATCTTTCTGGTTAGATGATTCAAATGAGAAAGGTGAGACTAAGGAACTGCAACAGCAATACCATGCAAAAAAGCAGAGCAGTAGTCCAACAAAGGAAAGGAGAGATCACAAGTACTTCTAAAGATATTTAACAAGTCCTGTGAGGTTTTTATGTTGGGAGAGGTAGGAGCAATTGCAGTGGCATCAGTAGAGGTGAGTCAGGCGGTGCAGTGGCAACAGAAATAGAAGCAGACACACAGAATTAGATCTTGCCCAATTTTCTGTTCCTTTCTAATCAATTAATTTGGGTTTCTGCCAGGTATCCTGTCAAGATAATAGGCTGTAGTCTTACTAAACAGAAAGTTTGGCTCCTTGACTGGAGATTTTGTTAACTGCAAATTCAACCTGTTTGGGAAGTTAATTAGATGTTCCATTCTTCTGCTAGAGAAAGGAAGATTGAGGACACAAGTATGTAATTTTTTCACAATTTAATTAAAGTTCTCCTTAATTCAAACAATTTACCACAGCTGCAATAACTAACTCTGCAGCAAAAACAAAAGAAAGGAGACTAGATAAAAATCAAGTGGCAGGAGAGGTAGGGCAGGAAGCAAAACAAGAAATAAATTAAATTTTTTCTGGTTCACCTCTGAGCCCTTTTGCCCAGCTTCTGCCTTTCCCCTGTGGGAAGTGGAATAGACAAAAAGGCATCTATCCTAGGTGTTCAGAAAAATGGGCACAGCCAAGGTAATTCCTCAGCAATGGCAAAAAGGCAAGTAACAAGCAGATGGAAAAAAGTCCATTCAGATCATGAAGTGTTCTAGGTTGTCTTTGTATGATTATTTTCTTAATATAAGTGTAAATGAAACACCTACTCCAGGAAGGTGCTCTCAATCCTGTATGTTTAACCCAAACCACACTGTAGATCCATCACAGTGAGTCTAACGGCAATAGCTGGCACCAGAGAACCCTGTACATTCTTCATATTCTGTTTAAAAAAAAATTTCTCCCCTACCACTCCTTGCTTGAATTTCTAACCTATTTTTCTAGTTCTGATTCTTTCTGTTCTGGGAGTATCCATTTCCTCCCCTAATGGAAGGTAAAACATTCCTTTAAACACTCTAACACCAATCAGTTGGCTTCCCACTCTGCAAAGAGCCAGACTTCCAGAAATCAAGGAGTCTTTTTTTCTATAGAAAACAGCTCGTTACATCACTTGTAGACTTCCATTCCTGTCTTGCTAACATTTTATAGTATTTTGATGAGGATAGTCTATTTTCCCTTAAATCATGAAAGAGACACCAGGAATTAGTTATTCCTATTTCCATATAGGGAATTGACTTCTTATGACAACTTTTTAAAAAATTGATACAGATAACCAATGTACATACACATGCACCCTCAAATCCCTGTTGACTCAATGTGTAAGAAAACATCCAAAATGTATTAATAAAGAAGAGTTCTACCCCAGAGAAGCTTCTAAAATTCTACAGAGCTCAGTGCTGAGAAGCAAAGTAAATCAATCGGTAGTACCAACTCCCAGTGAAGTTTGGCACAGCCCTGACCCATCCCTTCTGAACAACCATAATGGCCCCCTCCCTTTGTTGCAACTTCACTTCAGCATGACAGTGCAACCCATTGTTCAATGTGTGTTACACATCCTTTGAAAGACAGAGTATTCTAGCTCCAAGATGCAAGCTCTAGTTTGTTCGAATAGTAGATGCTAGTATCTTTAGGTTTGGAGGTTCACCATTCAATCCTTGTGTACAACCAAAATGACTTTCTTTGAAGAGCACATTAAAATTAATATTTCAGCTTTTCTATCAACTTGTTCACTTCTTAGTGGGTTACTTGTCTTGTCATTTGCTGTAGCTGGGCTCCCAAATATACATCATTGTAATTTTAGCAAGGTTTGGAACATGGCTCTACAACCTTATTAAGCCCCATTAAAAAAATCTTACAATCAGTGCCAGCTCTCTCAGCAGAAATTCATTCCGATTTCAGCCTCTCTATTAATACAATGACATTGAGGTTATGCCTAAGAAAATCATCCAGTAAATTTAACTCATATTTAATTCTGAGAATCAACACGTATATGTTCCCTACATGCACCACTCCGCCACATTCCCATTCTTTGGCATTTCTTAGTTCTAATAACCACCTGCCTCTCCACATGTTGTGTGTTAGTTGACTGACTTGCTTTCTGCTGTCAGAGCCTCAGCCTTTGGACTATGAACCCTCAAGAGCAGGGAACCCTCCACATATTTTGTACCAATTGCCAGAGAGCTCAAACAGTGTTAGCATCAATGTCCATGCAGTAACAACACTTTCGGCCAATATAACAAAGCAGTCAATATTGGCATTATGTGCTTTGCTTTAATCCATTCGAGACTGTTCCTGTTGTAGCACCAACACAAACCTAAAACTGATCACAGGGATAGCCTTAAGGGAGTTACAGGCAGGAGAGCAATGTGCAGCAGAAAGTTAATCTCACTGCTCTATAGGCCTTCTACCTTCATGCTTCAGGCAAGGGAAATAACACAGGCTGGTGCTGGAAGGAACCTTATTAATCCACTTTATCATCAGCCATGTGAAGCAGCAAAATAGTAAGCTATGGAGCCTCTATCCAATGCTCAGCATGGTCAAAAAGAGGAGGAATCAAACTGAATAAGTAGCATCCCTAGAATGCTAGTAGCAATAGAATTGCAAAATACTTGCCAAAACCAAAAGCAAGTCTGAGTGATGGTCCATCTATTGTTAGAAGTGTAAAATAATTGTGCACAAGTATTTTTTCTCTGATGAGCCCTTTTGTAGCTATCCATGCTGATAGGAAGTGACAAATATTACAGAATGAATATTGAGACAAAAAGGTATGTTGACACAAATATTCTTGAATTAATATTTTCTGCCACCTTATGGTGGATTTTCTTCCCAAAGAAGCATCTAAGTATAACAAAATATCAAGGTGATGCTGTTTAATAATGGGAGACAGCTTTGCCCAGATAGCTTAACCATCCTTCCCCCACCCATTTAGCCTGTGGAACTCATTGCAACAAGACACAATTGAAGACAAGGATCTTTTAGAATTTTTTTAAAGTTGTATAATTATAATGTCCATAGTTTTCAGAATCATAGAAATGTAATGCTGAAAGGGAACACAAGGGCTCATTATGTCCAGATCCCCATGCTAGGGTATGGCTCATATATCGAGATCATCCTTATTCCTAAAAACTTTCACAGACAGAGATCCCCCAACCTCCCTATTCCAGTCTTGACTTTCTTTATAGTCAGAATGTTGTTCCTGACATTTAACCTTTCTGCAGATTAAGCCTGTTATTTCTCCTACTGTCAATGGACATGGAGATTATTGCCCTCTTCAAATATGTCAGGAGCTGTTACAAGATCATACTTCAGTCTCCTTTTTTCATGAATAATCATGCCCAGTTTTTTAACCTTTTGTCATGTGTCAAGTTTTCTATTTTTTCCCCTCAATTTTGTTACTGTTCTCTGGTCCCGCTCCAATCATCTTTTTTGAAACATGGGGCCCATAACCAGAACTACAATAGAGACGTCATGAGCACTGAGTGGGGGGGGGGGGGGAGGCAAATACCTGCCATATCTTACATATGGCATTATAACCCCAGACACTGTTCAACACTACTAGCTAGACCATCATTTCCCATTTTGTTGTGCATTTGATTTTTTCCTTTCTAAGTGTAGTACTTTGCACTTGTCATCCCTAAATTCCATCTAATTGATTTCAGATCAATTTTTCAATTTAGTTAAAGTCACTTCCAATCTTTATCTTGTCCTCCAGAATGCTAGCAAGCATACCCAGATTGGTGTTATCCACTAAGCATATGCTCCACCCCACATTTTCATGTCATTACTGAATATATTCAATAGTACCATAACCAAGACAGATCCCTGCAGAACTCCACCAGCTATGAACTCCCAGTTTGAAACTGAACCATTGACACTACTCTAAGTATGATCTTTCAACCAGCTTTTGAACTCAACTTGTAATAATTTTATCTAGATCACATGTCTTTAGTTTGCTTATGACAATGTTATGTGGAACTGGGTTAAAAAACTTACTAAAGATATTATGTCTGCAGATTCTCTTGATCCATTAGGCCAGTAATCCTGTCAAAGGAAGAAATTAGGGTTTTCACAAATCCATGATGACTATTCTTTATAATCCTGTTACATACTTATAAATTGATTGCTTAGTAATTTGTTGCAGTATCTTTCCCCATATCAAAGTTAGGATGATTGCTCTATAATTTCCTAAATATACTATGTTTTATAATTCTCTAAATATACTATGTTTGCCCTTTCCCATTTCTGAGTCTAGGACTTTACCCATTCTCTGTGATTTCTCAAAGATAATCACTAATAGTTCTGAGATTGAGTCAGCTAATTCCTTAAGTACCTACAGGTGAATTTCATCAGGTCATGTCAACTTTAAATTATCTAAATGTTCTTTAGCTTCTTCCCCCTCTCCCATTCTGACTTTTTATTCCTTATATCTCATCATTACTATTGTTTTGAGCATGTGATCAGCATTACAATTTTTAATGAAGGCAGAAGCAAAATAAGCATTAAACACCTGTTCCTTGTTGATTATTAGCTGTCTTTCCTTACTACATAGAGGATCTATACTTTTCTTAGTCCTTTTATTGTTTCTTAATGCATTTATAGAATTGCTTCTCATTGCCTTTTATTTCCCTTGGTAGGTATAACTCATTTTTTGCCTAAACTTTTCTTATTTTGTCCCTACATATTTATGTTAATATTTTACTTATCCTTAGCAATTTGTAAATGATTCTACATTTATAGGATTTCTTTTTGATCTTCAGGTCATTAAACAGCTACTGCTGAAACCATGTTAGATTCTTATTTTTCTTCCCATCTTTTTCTTTGCATCAGTTTAGTTTGCTGTTGCAACTTTAATACCGTCTCCTTGACAAACTTCCAGGACTTCTGAAAATTCTTTCTCCCTTTCATTTTCTTCCCACAGGATTTTACCTAAAGCCAGCACATTTTGAAGGAACTATTCAAGTTGAATGGCCTATCAGAAAACTCTTAACCTGCAATGAAAGATGCTATCTACACTTAATGGATTTTCCTGTGACTGGTCTAATTGGAGTATGGGTAACAGCTTCTGTTATGACTGAGTGAATCATGCTTGGACATATGACTTACCCATGTGACTCCAAAAACCAGTTTGTTGGCCGTAATTTTCCACATGCCAGAACAATGAGTTTCCCTTTGCTTTGCAGAAGCTATAAAAGCCCATAGAAACATTTTCATTTTGCCTCTTTCCTGTTCAAACCTGTGAATTATGAATCTAAACTAATGGGAGCACTCTAACCAAAGAGCTGAGAAGCTTCTAATGATGGATGCAACCAGAGACTTGACTTAAGCTAACAGTTTATTACTTCAGTGTTATAGGCCTGAACCAAAAACTTAGCAATAGTTTTAATGTATTTGATTTCTTTAGCTAATTTTAACTCTTTCTTGCTTTTTTTAAAAATAAATAAACCTTTAGATATTAGATACTAAAGGATGGGTAACAGTGTGATTATTGGGTAAGATCTGAAGTTTATATTTTGATCTCTGAAATCAGAGCCACTCTTTTGTTTGATGAAATTGGTTTATATAACCACTCAGCAGTATGGTCAATGTTTCTGGTGGTGATTCAGGACTGGAATACCTAAGGAGGCTGCATTTCTGACTTCTTGTTAACCAGTCTGGTGAGGCAGAAGTTTACTTTTGTTGATGGTTTGGTATATCTCCTGGGAAAATAATCACCATCTTTGAGATGTGTTTGCCCCTTTTCCCGGCAGCTTTCCTGTATTTGTTATTCTTAGTTATGGCTGATGGAGGCACAGTGACATTGTTTGGAAGGCTTCCTACTTCTGTACTTAGAAAGGGGGGTGTTAGCATTTTGCTAGATGCTCTTCAAATTCTTTTCTGATCTTTCTAATTATACTTTTACACGCCTAACCAGAATCTATGCATCTTCTTATTTTCCTCGGTTGGATCTGACTTCTAAATTTGAAGTGTCTTTTTGCCTCTAGCCACTTTTACTTTTGTTGTTTAGCCATGGTGATCCTTTGTTCCTTTACTATACATTTTAATTTGGGGGTAAACACTTCATTTGAGTCTCTATTATGTTAAGAAAAACAAACTAGTCTCCGCACAGCATGTAGGTGTTTAATTTTTATGACTACCACTTAATTTCCATTTAACTAGATTCCTCATTTTTGCATAGTTCTCCTTTTGGAAGTTAAATGCTACTGTGGTGGTCTTCTGTGGTGTTCCTCTCTGCCTTCCCCCACTAACATGACAAATTTAACTTTGTAGTTGCTATTACCAGTGTTTCACCTCTAGGACCAAATCCTATACTTCATATAGGACTAATGTCTGTTCCCTTGTGGGTTCTAGGACTCACTGCTCCAAGAAGCAGTTATTTATGATGTCTAGAAATTTCATCTCTGCATCCTCTCCTGAGGTGATACATACCTAGTCAATATGAGGATAATTGAAATCCTCTGTTTTATTAAATTTTCTGGGGTTTTTTTTATAGCTCTAATCTGTCTGGGCATTTCACTATCACAACCACTACCATAGACACTGACTCCAGGGGTGCTCTGGGCCTTGGGTACCCATGGGGAAATATAGTGGGTGTTTAACTCCCACCTACAGCCCTGCAAATCAGCTCCAACACCTAAGCCTTCCTGTCCACCAGAGGCCCTGCTGACCAGTGCCTCTCTCCTGCCACAGTCAGCTGTTCAGCTGCATGCAGGAGATGCTGGTGAAGACAGGGGAAGGAGACATAGGGGCAGTGAGTGGGAAGAGGCCAGCTGTGAGAGCTTGGGGAAAGAGATGGAGAGGGAATAGAGCCCAGGGCAGAACAGGGTTCAAGCACCCCCAGGAAATGGGAAAGTCAGTACCTCTGACCACCACAGTACTGATCAGGTAGTCTGTAATATTTCTGCTGTGGTATTCTTATTATTCATGCATAGAATTTCTATTCATAGGAATGCTAAGCTTATATAGTATCCATAATGTAGACACATCATTCAGCTTTGTTGCTTTTACCAACTTTTACTACTGTATATTTTGTCTGTTTATCTGTCTGCTTGATCAAGAACTCTTCCTAAAAGGTAAGGATCTTGCGCAAAATGGGGGTTTTGCGCAAAACGGAAGCAAAAACCCCTTGCGGGAAAAGAAACGGCAGTAAATATGTGAATGATGTTGTGACTGATGATAATGAGTCCCTCATTAGCATATTTTCTGCTGCAAAAACGTGTAGTGTAGACATAGCCTGAGGCGCTGTAGCCTGGGAGTGGTGTGAGGCCCCAGCTCCACCTGTCTGGGGAACCTACCATACATGATAATTTGCATGAATAAATGCTAATGTGGCTGGCTCTTTTACACTTCTCTCAATTTGTACTTATAAAATGCTTCCATTTCAAAGGCCTGTGCATACATTCATTGACTGTAGATGGCATGCTATTACTGTAGCATGGATTCACTGAGGTTTTTAATTTAATAGTTAAAAAAGTTCTGCAGTTACATAAGAATTTCAAAATTGAAACACAAGGATGCTTATGAGCTTCTGACCAAACCACAGCCATCACACCCTTTCCTATTTTCCTTTCTATCTTTGCATTCTGTCTTCTTTGCATTCATTTGCCTGTCCTGATCTGTGTTCACGTCTTCCTAATCTTTGTACTTACAGAAATCTTATTGGTCAGTGCTTCATTAAACAAAATTTATACTTTACAAAAAGTAATGTGTGAGAGGCACATTTAAGCCAAACTAATCTCTCCTGCTATATTTGTGTATTGAAAGGGACTATAAAAAAGGTGAACAGTACAATAATTTGATCTCATGTGTGAGGGTAGCCACTGGTTACTTCAAGCTTTAACCACATGATGTGAATCAACGTCTCTGTACTATAATTAATTAATCATTCCAAACCCATCCTACTGAATCCTTAGTAGTACCCTTAGAGACAAATGTTTGCTTAATCATGCCTGCTCTCTTTCTTGAGGTCTAGCAGTTTTTAATAGTTTCTTTAACATGACAAATAATTCTTTCTTCCCTCCCCCACAAGCTCTCCATTTTTGTTCTTTCTCCTGCAAAAGATTTAAAAGTAAAAATCATTTTCATTAATTACTTATCTATTACCTTATCTGTCCTAGCTCCAAGATGTTACTTTGCAAGTATCAATTTTCAGTGTTAGCTTCAACCATAGCATAGTTCTTTGACATTGAATAAGATGTAGAAAAAGATTGTTAAAAATGAGGGAATTTGTAAGTACGTTTGTGACCTTAGACATTTATTTTCTTCAGTGTTTGTTGTGCTCAATCCAAATTCATGAATCTCAGTGGAAAATATTGGTGATTAAGAGGTAAGGTCATCAATAAAGTCAAAACTACAGCAACAAAGAAAATATGTCAGATGATTTTAGCATAAGGATAAAATGAAAAAAGAAGAACTAATGCTTATTGGAACTGTACAGTTACATATCACTGGTCTACAATTTTTTTGAAGTTGTCTGCTTCAGAGATAAAATGTGCTATTTATTATGTATTTTGATGTGCTGAATTCAAATATGACAATTAAAACAACTGATTGGCTATTGTTTCCAAGATATTTAAGTTTTTACATTTTACGTCTATGTATATTGTGTAGATAGTAGAGTTTTAATCATAAATTGTAAACCTAGGTCTTTTCATGTGTTTATGGTTGATTTGCATGATAATATTTCACCTGTCCTGTTTATGTAACACTTTAAAAATCAGCAAAAGGGTTACATTTTATTTATATATTATGAAACAAAAGGCAAAAAACTATTATGTACATAGTTTAGTCCTATTCAGTGTCTACTCGGCGCTTCTTGGCTTGTCTCTTGTATTCATTAAATGGAGCATCTCTTGTCACTGTCCAGCAATAGTCTGCAAGCATTGATGGGCTCCATTTGCCCTGATAGCGTTTCTCCATTGTTGCAATGTCCTGGTGAAATCGCTCGCCGTGCTCGTCGTTCACTGTTCCGCAGTTCGGTGGAAAAAAATCTAGATGAGAGTGCAAAAAATGTCTCTTTAGTGACATGTTGCAACCAAGGCTTTTGTATGCCTTGAGGAGGTTTTCCACCAACAACCTGTAGTTGTCTGTCTTGTTGTTTCCGAGAAAATTTATTGCCACTAACTGGAAGGCTTTCCATGCCGTCTTTTCCTTGCCACGCGGTGCATGGTCAAATGCATCATCTCGAAGAAGTTCACGAATCTGAGGACCAACAAAGACACCTTCCTTTATCTTAGCTTCACTTAACCTTGGAAATTTTCCACGGAGGTACTTGAAAACTGCTTGTGTTTTGTCCATGTCCTTGACAAAAGGCCCAGCTTGATGTGTAAGGGTGGGAACAAAATCTTCCTTGATTCAACAAGTGGTGGATGCTGAACACTTTTCCTCCCAGGCTCCAATGAGCGTCGGAGTGGCCAATCTATCTTGATGGAGTGGGAATCTCTTGCAGAACTATGCCATTCGCAGAGAAAACAGCAGTACTTTGTGTATCTAGTCTGCAGACCAAGCAAGAGAGCAACAACCTTCAAATCGCCACAAAGCTGCCATTGATGTTGGTCATAGTTTATGCACCTCAAAAGTTGTTTCATGTTGTCATAGGTTTCCTTCATATGGACTGCATGACCAACTGGAATTGATGGCAAAACATTGCCATTATGCAGCAAAACAGCTTTAAGACTCGTCTTCGATGAATCAATGAACAGTCTCCACTCATCTGGATCGTGAACGATGTTGAGGGCTGCCATCACACCATTGATGTTGTTGCAGGCTACAAGATCACCTTCCATGAACAAGAATGGGACAAGATTCTTTTGACGGTCACGGAACATGGAAACCCTAATATCACCTGCCAGGAGATTCCACTGCTGTAGTCTGGAGCCCAACAGCTCTGCCTTACTCTTGGGTAGTTCCAAATTCCTGACAAGGTCATTCTGCTCACCTTGTGTTATGAGGTGTGGTTCAGAGGAGGAGGATGGGAGAAAATGTGGGTCCTGTGACATTGATGGTTCAGGACCAGAAGTTTCATCCTCTTCCTCTTCCTCGTCTGACTCAAGTGAGTGATTCTGGTGCATCGGGAACCGGCAGTCCTTCTCCGTGGGGTACTGGGCGTGTAGCTGATGGAATGTTTGGATAATGCACAGTCCACTTTTTCTTCTTTGACACACCTTTCCCAACTGGAGGCACCATGCAGAAGTAACAATTGCTGGTATGATCTGTTGGCTCTCTCCAAATCATTGGCACATGCAAAGATTTGTTGCACAAGTGGTGCAGCATATGTGTGGGGCCCACCTCTTGTCCTGATTTCCAATTTTGCAGCCAAAATAAAGGTGATAGGCTTTCTTAACCGTAGTGGTTATACTGCACTTTTGTGATGCAAAAGTCACTTCACCACAAACATAGCAGAAGTTATCTGCACTGTTCACACAAGTACGAGGCATTTCTGCTCACATTGGCTAAACAGAAATGTGTCCCTTTGCAAAATCAAACAGTGACAAATAAGAGAGCACGACACTGTATGATTTCTAGAGCTGATATAGGGCAATCTGTTCAGCAGAGTGATGTAAGCTTCGTTATGATTGCATCATCCATGACTTCTAGGAATAACATGTATGACGCAATACCAGCTTCAGATTGCATCATTCATTGTTTTGCCTAAAAAGCAAGTACTGTCCAAACCAGTTATAGATTTATTCATAGATCCAGTCAAAGATGTATTTTAGTCATTTCTGGTTTAAATTGAGATCCGTTCCCTTTATAACTCACTTATCCTCCGCCATTCCCAAGTCAAGGGTCGTATATACTGACCCAAGAGCATATCTTGAAAACTAGAGCCAATCAACAATTTTAAGCATCATTTTCGTTCTCAGTGACCCAGAATTAGTAAAGTTTGACTACATTTATTTCAGAAGCATTTTGGCTGTAGAGCAGTGTATTTTGTCTGTTGAAAGTTTCTAATAAATCTTAAATTATATGTATACTTCATACAAAACAGAAGTTGAATCCCTGTTTTAAGTGAAAATACAACCTAACCTCTATGAATCTATGATCAGACAGACACATAGCTGTCTAGGATTGGATTTCCTGAATTGTTCAGCATTGGTCTAACTCTGCCTCACTGAAGCCAATGGGCTACCTCCAGACTGCAGCCCTCTGCCAACAGAGGGATGTAGATTAGGCACTTGGAAAGTGCAAATGAGCCCGGGATTTAAATATCCCAGGCTTCATTTGCATACTCACATTCAGGCACTGTGCCGATCACGTGGCCTTTCAAAAGTGAGAGTAAAGTCTAGCCGAGGCTCTGCTGCCAGTGAGGGGCTTTTCCAGCAGATCCTGTACTCCTCAAAAAATGATATTTAAGTCCTGGGCCCATTTGCACTTTCAAAGTGCCTAATCTACATCCCTCTGTTGGCAGAGGGGTGTAGTTTAGACACACCCTGGCAATGTCACAGTTATCATCTAAAGGGAAGAGACTTGGGTAATGTTGATAGTGGTGGCTTTTTCAGAAACAAACAGGAAGACATGGAGTACTATTAGAGCTAAGAAGAAGAGGTAATAAACAGAACAGTCACCTCCTGTTCTTAGAGCACAATTAATTCTTTGCAGCTTTCCTAACATTCAACGTTGAAAGACAAACATGTCCAAGTGTGTTGTGGCTGGATATTTCAGCAACTCCATGTTATGTGTAGAAATAATGGGGTTTGATTTTTTTATTTTTCCCAATGAGCAGTTGTTTTATTATGGACTGATTAACTAGATGCATAGCTAGCATCCATGGCCCTAAGGGTCATAAAATAGGTTAGTGCAATACACCTCTCAGTAATTGTAACTGGAAGTTTCACATATTGTCCCTGCTGTAATATTAATCAACATTTCAAATACTAAAGTGGTTGATGTTTTTACATGTTAAAAATAAAACAGTACCCTGCATAAACATGTCTTTAGAAACAATTTTATTTGTACAATGCATACGGTGTGAAACTTGTGAAAGTATATCAAACTTGCATGTGATATAAGAAATATATTGCTATCCCGAACAAACATTGCTAGCTGTATACAAAATAAAAAGAGTTAAGGATTCTTCAGTGGTTAATGTGATACTCAGACTCAGGAAAAGTCAGGTACAATTCCATGCTCCCCCAGGGTATACTTACACAGCTGCTGGGAGCAAGTTTCACCTCCTGGGTCAATAGACTGCAGACTCAGACTTTAGGGCCAGAAGGGGAAGTCATGATTATCTAATAATATGGATGTTCCAGCTTCAGAGACTGAGCCCCAGCCCAAGCCAGAACATGCCGTTTTCAGTGCATGAGCCTGAGTGCCAGTGGCACAAACTTACTAAGACAGGCTGCAAGACTCGCTCTCGGCTTCTATGTAGTCATATCCACACAGACTTCCTGGGTGATCTTGGTCTCTCTGGGTGTGTCTAGATTACAGGGTTTTTTTTAAAAAAAGTGGCCTTTTTTGGACAAAACTTCCCCTGCGTCTAGACTGCCGCCGTGTTCTTTCGAAAGTAAATCAAAAGAATGCAGCAGGTTTTTTTTTTTACCCCGGAAAACCTTGTTTTATGAGGAATAACACTTTTTTTCGAAAGTGCTCTTTCGAAAAAAGGCACTATGTAATGCAAACTGTCCTTTTTCAAAAGAGAGCATCCAGACTAGCTGGATGCTTTCTTTCAAAAAAGCTGTTCTGGTTGTAGTCTAGACGTTCTTTTTCGAAAGAGGCTTTTTTGAAAGTATCTTTCAAAAGACCCTCTTTCGAAAGAGTCTTGCAGTCTAGACGTAGCCTCTGTGTCTCTCTTCCGCGCATGTAAAATAGAGTTAATAGCACTTCCCTATCACAGAGTGGGTATTCTGAGAAATAAGACTAAGGCATGAGGATGCTACTATAGTGGGGTTACTTGAGAGAGCTTGATAGATACAGTTATTTATCTTGGTGTTTTATCATTTTACCAAGGAACCTACTCTTGATGTTAAGGGACAATTAGCATAGAGCTGGCTCAAGAATATGCAACCACTGGACCAATTTTATTAGGTACCTCTGTCTGGACTATTAATAGCTCTAGTGTTCAAGCTCTAGATATCATTTGAGTAGAGGTTAATTACCAAATAAACTGTGCCAAAATTTGAGAGTGGGGGGTGTTGTGACATGAAGAAATAAACCCTACAGAGAGATAACAAGTGACAAGGTTGTCGGTTATCTGCAGTAGGGATGTAAATGAGTAGTCAAGTAGTCAATGACCTGATAAGCCTAAGCTTATCAGTTAGTCAAATCGACTGCTTAACTACTTGCTTCCCCACCCCTTATATCAGAGGCAGCAGCATGCGGTGACAGGCAGCTGGTCGATGAGGGGAGCTGGTTTTTAAACTGACTCCCCTCGTGGATCAGCTCCTGCCTGGCACGCCACACTGCTGCCTCTGATACAGAGGCAGCAGTGCAGAGTGGCAGGGGGCTCCTCGGGAGTAGAGCCAGAGCGCACTGGCTGCTGGCCCTACCCCGGGGTACTATAGAATAGCCGAGTAACCAATAAGTATTTATGAGGTTACTCGACTATCCAGTTAACCGATATTTAACATCCCTAGTTTCCAACACATAAAGTGTTTACCGTGTGATTGAATGGCTCTCAACACTCTCACTCAAATTGTTTGCAGCACCCTTGTTTTGTACATAGTGTTAGATAACATTAATGAGCAATATGTAAAAGATTTACACTGCATGCAACTTCATATCCTGCATAACCCTCAGCAATCTGACATAATGAAAAAAATATTGGATGATATATTTTAAGACGCGCAACCCCCCCAAATTATAATATGTATTTCCATGTACCTTGCAGTAGAAGGATACCTTGAGTAGCAACCACTGACTACCCTGACTAATATGTAAGTTAATCATGATTCCAGGAGATTATTTTTTTAAGATTTAGAATCAGTAGGCAATAAAAAGGGAGATTTCACTAAAGGCAAATAATTAGCGCAGTTTATTTTCCAACTCTAGCTGGCAGGGAAAGGTTAGTGGTTGTAGTGCCAAGGAGATAGTTATGAAAGTAAATAATAGAAGTGTTGGTAAATGATCAGGATTAAAACAACCGTACATACAAAAGAATGAATCATATGTAATAGTTACCTGTTGTAAACTAACTGTATATAATAAAATCTAAATTGAGCCAGAGAGGTACTAAACCTGCCAGTATTTCAATGGGATGTGCCTGGGCATCCCATAAGAATTCTATACCACCTTGCTGGATAGTTAGCATACTTAAGCCTCATTTCTTTTTTGCATTTATAAAGGCAAGTCTTTTCATTAAAAATAAAATATGCTTCATTGAGAAGTATAATGGAATATGGAATTTAGAGAAAGATATTTAGTTTTTCCAAGCACTAGTCCCAACAGCCCTGAGGGATAGATAAGCATCAGAATCCCCATTATATGGATGAGGTCACTAACACCCAAGGGAAGTAAAGTAAGGTAACTTCCTGCAGAGGGAGCCTGAGTCAGAGCTGGAATTAGAACTGGAACTCAGTCAATGCAGAAATAAGTATTTACATATTGCTGTGAACAAAATCTGCCAATTCACTTTGTCCAGATTGGCACTCACTGCTCATTTAGGAGTACAAAATCTATCTCCAAGGATATTTTCCCCCATTTTTGGAAAGCAAAAGCTTCACAAACATTAGCTGAAAATATATTTGCCTCACATGTGATCCATAAGTATTTGAAAAGCTCTTTGTGGACAAGGAGCTGGAAGACAGGGAGTGGGTGTACTAATTGAAGAGAAGGAAAATATTTTGAGTTAAATAAGTTAGTAAAGGTACCAAGGAGATTTGCAGGAAACAGGATGGTAGGTAGGCTGTGATCACTGCCACCACCAGGAGAAAAGGCAGAGAGGAATCTAATGCGGCAGCATTTTGATGGGTTATGCATGGCCATCCAGCTGTATGTCTGGAAGGCATCTAAACACTGAGAAACAAGAATGATCACTCTGGGACTGCCTCTGAAGCATCTGGGAAGGGGTCAATGAGTTTTGTTCTATACTTCATGCTTATGTGCTAGCACTGTCACCAACCTGAGCACAGAGGGCTGCTTGTGTCTCCAAGCCGCTATCATGAAAAGTCAGTGGAGGGGAGACAGCAACAGTCAGGGCAACACTAGAAATTTATATAGGCAGAGATGCATTGATGAAGCTGCGCAGGTGTAACAATGGCAAATTCAATAAATACACATGAAATATGTTTGTATATCAGGCATGATACTTAAGACAGCACTAAGTATTCCAAAAGCCAAGGCACGAGATCTGGCACTAATAGGCTGTGTCTACACTACCAGGTTATTTTGAAATAAGTTATTTCAAAATAATAATTCCTGAAATAGCTATTTCAAAATAAGCTTATTCCTCTTCACAAGCAGGAGTTATTATTTCAAAATAACAAGCCCATTATTTTGAAATAACAGGCTAGATAGTGGGGATACTCACCTTGTTATTTCGAAATAAGGGCAGTTATTTTGAAATAACTCCTCAGTGTAGATATGCCCACAGAGAGTTAGGCTATGTCTAGACTGCAGAGCTTTTCCGAAAAAGCGGACTTGTTCTTTTGGTATCTCTGTATTCCTCTTGGTGACAGAAATAGGGGATGTTCCAAAAGAGGATTTTTTTTCCGAAATTTGACCCCGTGTAGATGGGCCAAATGTCGCAAAAGCCTCTTTCGGAAAAAAGCAGAAAAAGATACTCAAATTGCAGTATCTTTTGCATATAGCAGAGCGTATATGCCAAGGAACCATATTGTGGTGAATGACAGTGACATGAGATGTAGATTAATGGGTCTGATGTAGACTAGTGGGTCCAATCTACACACTTGGCAAATATATGAAGTAATATGTAGTGCTGTATATGGTTTGAGAGACAGGTCATGTCAGCATATTGAGTTGTGTTAGAAACAGCATTGCCAGCAGATCTAGGAAAAGTGATTGTTCCCCTTTATTCAGCACTGGTGAGGCCACATCTGGAGTATTGCATCCAATTCTGGGTCCCCCATTAGAGAAAGGATGTGAACACACTGGAGAAAGCCCTGCAGAGGACAAAAATGATTAGGGGTCTAGAGCATATGACTTACAAAAAGAGGCTTAGGGATTTGGGCTTATTTAGTCTACAGAAGAGAGGAGTAAGGGGGGATTTTATAGCAGCCTTTAACTACTTGAAGGGGGGCACCAAAGAGGCTGTTCTCAGTAGTGACAGATGGCAGAACGATGAGCAATGATCTCAAGTTGCAGTGGGAGAGGTCTAGGTTGGATATTAGGAAAAACTATTTCACTAGAAGGGTGGTGAAGCACTGGAATGGGTTACCTAAGGAGGTGGTGGAATCTCTATTCCTAGAATATTTTTAAGTCCCAGCTTGACAAAGCCCTGGCTGGGATGATTTAGTTGTGATTGGTCCTGCTTTTAACAGGGGGTTGGACTCAATGACCTCCTCAGGTCTCTTCCAACCCTATGATTCTATGTCATACAAGCAATTAAATGAGCAACAAAAGGATCTAGCTGGAGCCTTCACAATTAACATGACTTTTACTTACACAATCAGTAGGAAGGTAACAAGGGGAATGAATATATAGTCTTCTGGACAGCCAAATAATTTACTTTGTACAGTCACCTTTAGGGGAGACACATTATTAAATCTGGGAGCCATGTACAGTAGATAACCAGAAGCCTCTTTTTTTGTATAAAAGAGGATAAGGCAAAGATTTAAAATGCTAGGTCTCTTAATATTCCCCTAATGTGCTCTTTCTCCTCAGGTCAGCTTTTCCCTAAAGGAATCAGAGCCACAATGTTTTTCTCAAGAACCCCTTCTTATTTATCACTTTACCTAATCCAATCATGGATTAGAAACAGTACCACACAACTAGACAGTACAAACAATGTTCACAGTGGACATTTATCAAAGAATCTTCAAGTTTTTTAAAACAAACAAACAAGGAATTCACAAAATAGTTGCAAAAAACACATTCATGAATATCATGAATATCTGTTGGCAGATAATTCACAAAACATTTTCTGTGCATTTTCTTCTTCAGACACAAAATTTGCCAGACAAAGAATTTGCTGCCAGTTGTTCATTCAGCACTAATTAGAATTCAAGTTGTTGGCTTCTGGTCCCCTATTCAGACTTCTGCTCACTCTGTACCATCCACTGGGGTCTGTTGTTCCCTTTAATAAATACCCATAAATCTTAGATTTAATGGGTCTTATACAGTACTGCATATGCATCAAGTGGAGGAAAAATATCTATCTCCAGCTGACCATTTTGATAAGCATAATTGTTTAGTATCATAATGAGATAATCATGCTATTCAGTAAGATTTTCACATAAAATAATAATTTCAAATGTTATTAGTACATAATTGTTGGAAAAATTTAAGGGCCAAATTTTGTATACAGTAGGATCTGGGATAGCAAGAAACTCCCCTCCCCCACATTAACTGTGAAAGAGTCACATAGAACCACAGTACCTGTCTTCAGGTAAAAGTATGAACTGATACACTTCTTCTCCCTTGCCCAGACTCCCACAAAAGAGCACAGATGGGGGCAGGGATGAAGTAGGGTGAAGTATAAGCCTGGACTATAGCAAAGAAGATGGGGAAGAAGACTTATTCTTAAGAAAAGGATTGTGACTTTGGTAGACAAGTTGCCAGACTGGGCCTCACTGAACATTGACAAATGTGTAGTCTGGTTCACCTTTGTGTTTATACAGTTAAAACAGATATTAGTATTATAACAGTGTGTTTAGTCTTTATAGAATGTTTGTAAGTTGCTGCATGCATTCATTTCACTTATAACCTCTATAATGTTTGTTCTGAAACTATGTAACTCAAAAAATGGAAGGACTATTGAATCCAAATGGGCCTTTGGGGAACAAATATTTTATTGATTTCTTCCCCCACAGCCCAAGCTCCCTTCTCATCACAGCTGGAATGCTAGGTGAAGGGAATACAAATTCCTTTGGAGGAGAAATGATTCCTTTTGTAATTGAGCACTGAGGGGTGGCATATGGAAGGACTCCTTATCTATTTTTATCCCCCTGGAATAGCCCTAAAAGAGAGTCTGCTCACTATAGAAGTTTTCTCTGGGAACCTGTGTGTGTGTATTCTTGCCTGCTTTAAACATGGAAACAACTCATTTCTTTTTCCTAGTTAATGCATTCTTAGATCACTAGAGGATTGGCTACAAATGCTGGCTTGAGAGTCATATGCAGCTAACCTGGGATAAGTGACTGGTTCTTTTGGACAGGGAATACCCTGAATATTATTGTGATTTTTGGTGTAAAGTGACCATCTATCCAAGTCGAGCTTTACTGGATGTACTTGAGTGTCTATGACTCCATGGGTGTGTCTAGACTACACCTCTCTGTCGACAGAGAGATGTAGATTAGTCACATTGAAATTGCTAAAGAAGCAGAGATTTAAATATCCCATGCTTCATTAGCATAAACATGGCCGCCGCTTTTTTTCGAAATGGAGTTTTTTCGAAAAAAAACCCAGCAGTCTAGATGTGGATCTGTCGAAAATAAACCCTTTTTCAACAGATCCTGTAAACCTCATTTTTTGAGGAATACAGGATCTGTCAAAAAAGGGTTTATTTTCGACAGATCTGCATCTAGACTGCTGTTTTTTTTTAAAAACTCCGTTTCGAAAAAAAAGAGGCGGCCATGTTTATGCTAATGAAGCACGGGATATTTAAATCCCTGCTTCATTAGCAATTTGGATGTGCTTGATTTGCATCCTTCTGTCGACAGAGGGATGCAGTCCAGACGTAGCCCATGGTAAGAATTCTCTAGTGTTTTGGGAGTTTACACTTGTTATTAAGTTGGTGAAATCTAATTACTGAACATGCAGCCTGTTTGGGACAGCGTGCCCTGAGGTTGGCACTCTCAGTCAAGAGGCACTCCAGACAGCATGATAAGGATTAAGTAGCAAGCATACTCCTCCTGTATACTGGGGAGTTTGGGGAAACAGGAGTCTCCCTACGTTCCCGCAGGATAAGTACTGCTCCACGCCACCCCCAAATGTCACAGACTAGCCCTAGGAAAGAGTACATGAATTACCAGAGATTATGCTTGGCTGAACCTCACATTTTTTAAAGTTTGACTGAGCACAGCAATTGTTTACTGATGGTGCAGATTCACTGTTAATAGGTAAGACATGAAGGCTTAGATAACAGACATTTTCTATTTCCATTTCAGAGGCCTTTCAGGCTTTAGGTGCATTGTTCAGCCCTTGATCAAAAAACTTTTCACAGTAGAAGAGCAGAGCAAGCAGGAAACTTCATTCTCTCAATGTAATTTTAAACACTTTCTCTCTTAATGCTTGTCTTCTTTCCAAACTCATTGGTAGATCCCTGCACAGATACAAAATTTGTATTACAAAAATGAGCTGCGGATATGCACATCTACATCTGTGGATGTGGATACCCATGGATATCCACAAATTTGCAGGACTGTACTCGCTGAGTTTGTTTTAACTATTGGATGAAGAGTTTTGAAAATTAGATGCCTTCTGTTAAGCTCCCAAGATTGCATTTAGGCACCTACATAAAACCCCACTGATTTTCACAGTTGCTGAGCATCCACTAAATTAATGTGGATGTGAAATTGTGGCTGCTCAGTATAGTGGGACACTTGTTGTGCCTAAAATGGGTTTAAAAGCATAGTTTTAGGCTTTCCTTTTAGAAAATATTGACCTTAGCCTATCCTAAGGTTCCATGAGTTGTAAATGGAGAATTCATTCACCTCTGAAGAAGCTAATGTCCAGTTGTGGCCATTTTAAAGAGGTATATAACTGAATGGTGGTATTGCCTTCAATATGGTGGATTTTTTTCCAGATTGATTCCTAGGTGAAGAGCCCTTAATCTTCATTAAATACATGTGGTTAATACAGTATGAGATTTTCAAAATTGGCTAGGAGATTTAGATAAGATTCCCACTAGAACTAATAATAGTTACTAATTCTCACAGAACAGCTTTGAAAATCTCACATCTCAGATGTACATCCAATGTATGATGTACAGATAGGATAAACAAGATTTATTTATTTTTTTAGATTATACTAGAGGACCAAAATGTGGTTCTCTCGGTTTTTCTGTTGCACCCACCACTGTGTTAACTGGCTGTTTTTGCAATAGTCATATTGATTAATTAACAAGAGAAGACAAAATAATACAAAATAATTTTTATGTTAGCATTGTATTCAAGGAAAAAAAGCACAGCAATTATTGCAAACAGTGGTTACCAGTAAAATATCAAAACAGTCACTAAACAGTTACCATAAACCAAAGACAACAGTCTTTGCACCATATCCTGTTTATTATACCAGATACTACTTTATGGATACTGTTGTCAGTAGCTGACTTTTAATAGGGACTACACTTGTTTTACATACAATTAGAAGTTTAGACAATAATTTATCATTTACAGAGGTTAATAGCAGCTGACAAAAATAAATGTTTGATGAGAATTCAATTTGGCTCTCTAAGGAACGATTCTTGGCTGAATGAAGTCCTACACTCAACTCTATAGCAATTCTTTCTGCATGTAATGCACTCATTGTTCAAAAGTGCATCAGATTTCTTCCAAAAGTTCAGGAAATGTTCTTTGTATTAATGTGCAAAACCCTATTGTTTTGTGTGAAAATTGAAGTTGGGCAAACTCTGATTTCCACAGAAGTCATTCAAGAGACAGATGTGAGGTAATGACTTCAGTGTTAAAGTGAGATATTCCAGAGAGAGTTAGTGAGGCTCTGACTACACTGCAGCTAACCTATCCCCTTAACTGGCCCTCCTCTTCATCTCTTCTCCCGCTTTAGTGATAAATTTATTGACATTGGTGAGACACCAGAGAAGTTCAACTCAGAGTGATGGTGGTGGGCCTGCTCAGTGTTAACTTTGTGACACATTTCTCTGATTACATAGACCAAATACTACTTCATATCCATCAAAACAATGACACTGATGAGGTAACAGCTTTGACATGCTAATGCTGATTGTGTATTAAAAGAAATCAATCAATTTTGTAGCCCTTGTGGATCAGGTTCTGTTGGTGCAGAGTTGGGAGTACTGTACAAGGAAATATCTGCCCCCACACACTCTGCATTTCCTGCCTAAGGATTAGAGGAATTGTATGTTTCCTTCCACACACCAGTTCCATCCCTGGGCTAGTGTGGAAGAAGATGCATCTTATGCTGCATGCCAGTGGTGTGCAGGGAAGGGCAGGAGCATCAAAGAGAAGATAAGCGTGAGTACAAAGCAAAGCCATCACCACCTCTGGCTCTTGGAGAGGGACCAGTGCACAGAAAGGAGCCATCTGCATTTGCAGGATGAGGGATGAAGCAGCCTCTGATACAGAATGCCTCCTGATGCTTCCTCTTGTGACCCAGCATTGCCCTTCACAGTGGGCAGTGACTATTTGCATAACTGGGAGATTTGACTGAACAGGGCTATAGCATCTAGCCCAATTTCACTGAAACAGGAATAACTGTAATTTTAAAATGTTCATTTAATTTACTACATTTCTCTGAGTAAGTGTTCATCTACATTTATAAGCAAACAGTGCAGCAGTAGTTGTCTTAGATATGGTTGTCATTAAACTGTTGACATTTACCATCTGAAATTCTTGAACTCCGCCACATTATGAAAGGTATTCTTTAAACATTAAATGTCAGCTGTATATTGTGATTGCTTAAAAATGCATAAATACCTTGAAAAACTCTGATCAAAATTACAACTGAAGGTAAAGCAATGCGAAAGCTAATTAACTTTGCATTTTCAGCAAGCACTTTGCCAAGTAATTATTTATCTAACAACAGTTTCAGTGCAAACTGATAATGAATATTTGCTATTAATTTGAAGTCATTGCAAAATCCAAACAATTACTTTGCCTAGTTACCACAGAAGACACAAGGAACACTGTTTCAGTCTGAGTTTACACATTCAATTTGTAACACCACAAACATTGCTACTTGTAGTCTATCACTGGAAAAATTGCCATGTTAAAAAAATATCATGTGCACATTCTCATAAAACAGTTTGCATTGATTATCTGTATATATGTTCTTAGAAGTCCCTCAGATGGAACCCTGCTCTATGGAGCTCCCAGGAATTACCTTATGATATGAAAGCAGACTGAACAGGGAAACCAAGTTGTACTTCCCCCATTCAGTAGGGCCACCAGACTATGGAATACAAGTAGTTTATTAAAAAATGAATCCTACTTAGAGATAAAGCAAATACAAATAAAATATTCATAGAGTCCCCCAGGGGAATGTATCAACTCAGTAATCTCTTCTGTAGAGTGTCAGCTAGAAAACAACTTGTTACAGATACACTATCAGGTTTATGCCATTATTTTCTTTTATTTATAAATAAAAAATCAAACTCACTGCATGGAAAGTATAGTTTCCTTGATTCTTTTAAAAAAGTCTGATTTCTAGATAGTCTTTAAAATTCTTTAATTTCAGTTTTTGCTCTAAAAATCAGACTATGTGTACTAACAGACTGACTCAGAATAAGGGCATGTACTTCAGCAAAAAGAAAGCAGTGTATAAGTGTGGTAGCTAATGGTTATAATCTTACATTTAGTATACTTACAACTTTTCATCTCCAAGGATCTCTGAGTCAATAACAAAATTTAAATATATATGAGAATCATTTTATACACCATTAAATCTATTGTGGGAAATGCAGCAACTAAGTGGGCATAGCCATACCAAACTATAGTCTACCGCTCTAGTCACATGCACTTGAAATTGCAGAGAATGTAGGTACACAGAACACAATTATCTGGTTTGGAAATTGACTAGGATAATAGGCCTAAGACTCTTACTTTTAACAGGGTTCACATGGTTAGGACTTTTTTGATCATGCTAAGATATATGCCCGTACTGACTCAGAGAAGAGACCTATTAAATCACTGGTATCACTCCCTACAGCTCAAGACTACTTTCTCATCTCAGAACTGACCCACTCTGACCCTGCTTATCTGGAGGGAGCAGACAGAATGAAAGCGTATACAATAACTACAATTTTCAAGTTAATTCTTTGATGCCTTTCTTTACCTTCTACCCACACAACAGTTAAGTCAATTTGAAAAAAAAAAACCCCAACCCTGTCATGGGCCCATGATTTCTATCACCAATTTCTATCACCCAAAGGTTCCCCACTCCCCGTATATTCTATTCTAGCTATCACTTTAACATCCCAAAGAGAAAGAAGAGAGTTAACTCCTTGTTGCCTGAATCACACACACACAACAAAGGTAAACTTCTTGACATCCTTTGAGCTCTTTGACTTCTGGAGAATGCTTTTTGATTTACAGAAACAGCCACAATGATCAGTAGACGAGTAGCTCAACCACACTGTCCAAATATGCAGTGGTATATTGCCAATGTAGTTATGTAAAGCAACAAGCATCTGCCACCCTCCTGTCCCTGGCTCAGGTTAGTCTCATGATCAATCCAGTCAAATACATGTTAATCAAGCGATTATTTACATGGGAAGAGGCCAATTTAAGTTGCTAATTATTGAAGTGCAGGCATTAGAAATCTGTCATATCTCTCAAATGAAAACAAGTAGTCCTGTGGCACCTTAGAGACTAACAAAAATATATAGTATCATGAGCTTTCGTGGGTAAGACTCACTTCATCAGATGATGAAAGCTCATGATACTACATATTTTTGTTAGTCTCTGAGGGTACGTCTACACAGCAGGGCTAAAATCAAATTAAGCTATGCAACTTCAGCTACGTCAATTGCATAGATTAAGTCAAAATAGATTAATTCAGCTTTTGGCATCTACACAGGAGGAAGTCAAAGGAAAAACACTCTTCCTTTGACTTCCTTTATTCCTCATGAAATGAGGGTTACAGGAGTTAGAGTAAGAAGTCCTCCAACTCTACATTATTTTGAAATAAAGGCTTGTACTGTAGACATGCATTATGTTATTTTGGAATAATGTCAGTTACTCAGAAATAACACTGCTGTGTAGACGTATCCTGCATCAGTGGAGTCTGACAAGCCTGAACATGGACAGATACTTAACAGCAAGGAACCTTGGAAGCAGGAGCTGCTGACTAGAAATATGGCTTCAAGGCCTTGTCTGCACTGCGCACACACACACAGCCAAATGAGAAAGCCTGGTATTACTTCTTTGCACCTTGACTTCCCAAAAGCCTAGGAATCTACTTTTTTATGGGCTGCACAAACATATTTAATTTTGGATTTGTACTGCTTTGACTCCCACACTTTTTCCCCTGCAAAGGGCAGATGCCCTGAATAGCATAGATGTAGGACTGTGCTTCAGACTCTAAGACAGAGTTAGTGCCCACCATCTCCTGAAGAGAGAGAGTTATCTGGCTACCTGGCGCGTGATCCCTACTGATTGGAGATTAAACTGTGAGGCTCCTACTGTAAGGGACTCAGTAACACTTATGCAGTAGCTCTGCAACCTGAAAAGGAAGAGTGCTAGAAGAGTTCCCCCAACTCTCACATAAAACCTCTAAGCTGAACTTGGCTACTAAGACTAGGACTGGTTTGTGGTTGCAAAGTTTTGGCTCATAGACTTCTGCTTTAACAAAGTTTCCTCAGCTGATTTAGTGCTTTTGATTACTTGGCAGTTTTCTGACATTTCTTGCTTTGCTGTTCTGTAGCCAATCTCACTACATCAGAAACATATTTTTGAATGAGATGCCTTTTTCCCTACTGCAATAATTAAAATGTGCTGAACTAACCAGAAGGACTTGACAGCCTGCGCCCTAACTGTTAATAAATACAGTACTCATTTGGATGCATGCTCATGGAAACATGAGAACTATTGAGAGAACAGAATGGTTAATTGCACTGTGTTGTCCCAAGATATTTTTTAATATTGTATGCTAGTATCTTGCTCATTGCAGCATAGTAGGTTCTGTAGCTAGTATGACTCACATATCAGAGCAGTACAATGCCTCCCCACCCCCGTTCCCCTTTTATAAGGATTAAGGAATACGTAATTTCTCATTCTGACACAAACCAGACTGTACATTGGACGATGTCACATTACGGTGATTTTAAAAAAGAGAGACAGCATCATATTAAGGAAAAATCATTTTATGATCTGACATTGCCTGAATCTCCTTGTAGCTTGAAAAAAATCATCTAATGCACTTACAATATTGTGATCTGACTCACTCCATGCCATAATGAGGACTGGCTTTTAATCACAATAGACTACAGGAATATTTTATCAGGTAGTGATTAAGTTCATTGGTAGCATTATGGAAAAAGATTTGATTTGGGGGATTGAATGCCTTCTGGTTGCTGCCAGTGAGGCCTACCAGACCCAGGAGAAAAGAAAGATGCTTGTGAAGCTAGATCCATGTCTTCCTTCCATTTGGATCACTCACCCTGTTTCTATGAACCATTCATAAACAGTGGTCCAGTGTGCTGTTCTTGTAAAATCTGAAGAGTTCTAAAGCCTGTAACTCTCAGATTAGACATGCTGTAAATAAAAGATACTAAAACATCTACTATTTTAAATTATGAAATGAAGTGGAGATTTGATTTAAGTTATTCATGCCTACTTGAATATTTGAATTTGAATCATGCCTATTGTAATTATATTGACTTATTTTTGATCTCTAAATTGCATTCTCAGCATGCCTCAGGCACAAATTATTTATATAATTGTAATACACAAATGCTATAATAACAGAATGAGGCCTCTAGTGATAAATGGTCTAAACATACTCTAATTTTGAGGTCAATTTTAAGAAGTATGTGAAAGTTCGTAAGATATTATAGTAGCCTATAACAAATGCTGATGTAAAGCAGATCCAGTTATTCTCATTAATAATGTTATGAACAGGTGCAAGAGAATTAGACAGAGACCAAAATAGTCCAAAATAAAAAAGAGTATAATTCAAGGACTACATTGCAATTATATTTGATAAAAAGAGAAGACGTGGAATTGGAAACTGATGAACCAAAATTTGTAATAGATATTAGGCCTAACTGCTGGACAACACAATAAGGGAATGGGCTATTCCCTCCATTGTTCCCTTTTGGGTCCTATATAGTGGGATCATGGCTGCCACTAACACCATTTCCTGGTATCCAGAGCCTTTGTCATATAATCTTAAATGTCTTACTAGACAAAGACAGAGAGGACTTTGATAACAATGCTGCCTCTACCACCTCAATTTTAAGGAATAAAAAAGGGATTGGCCTTTAACCTCATCAGCAGCAATAGCTCCAGCCCATCTCAACGAATATCTTCTCTTCTATCCAAAGACAGTTGTAACCATTATTACTATCCTTGTTACCACCTAAGAGACAATGAAGAAAAAAAAGGACCAGTAGAGTAGACAGGAGAGCTCCTTCTAAAATTCTCTCCAGCTAAAAGGGAAGGGAACAAGAAATGTTTTTAAACCAAAAAGGCTTTCATACTTTACATATCAAATGCTTTAATTGTTCCCCTTTCCTGTATCTTTAATAAAAGGTGAACAAGATGTTTAAATGATGTTTGTGCCATAGTACTAAACAGGCTGAGGTCTCTGTATACCAAACCCCAAACCTCGTTTGACAGTGATTGGGTTACGTTAATGCCTTTGGTCCCTGTATTCCATCTAAAGTTACAAAATATGCCTTGGTGTATGTAATATGGACAGGTGGAACCAAACCAGGGGTGAGACCTGGTGGAAAGAAGCACATACACCAAAGTTCCTCCCCTATCATCATTCCCTCAGAGAACTGCTCTAGGAAAGAGAGGGATGCAGTACTGTGCCCTGAAGAACAACTGAGCTCTTTTGGATCTGTAAGAGGGGTGAATTTAGGAAACTAGATCCTTGAGATCACCCAGCTTCCATTTCCAGACAATTAGATCTCAGCTCCTCAGCTGACCTTAACTGTCATGAAGGGTTTCAATGTGTGTGGGATGCAAATAGATTTTCTCGCTATTGAAATCAAGCTCAAGATTAAACCTGCTTTACAGGCACTGATTTCCTGCTGTAGTCCATCAATCCAAATAAAATATGTTAACTCCATCTGTTTTTATGAGCACAGTGAAAGCATTCCATACTTAAGAAGAGGCTATTCTGTTTATCAGAAAATAGTTTGACAAAGCAGGTACCTTGACAACCTACATATCTTCAGCTGTTAGAGCATTTCATGGGGATTTGAATTATGACACCACCATTGATACCCCTTTTGACTTTCCTGTGAGTCTGCTGCATGTCAAGTGTTGTTTATGAACTGATTCTAATTCAAGCTGTCACACCACCGCTTAAGTTAATTCCAGGCAATGTACACTACACATCACAGGAATGCTCTCAGCAACCAGGAATCGAAAACAGAAAACATCCATCCATATGGTATGTGGTATTTCATAACCATATCTACACTGAGCCTCCTGTCTTGTTTTATTCTACTTTGTTATTCAGAGTTTTTCATATAAATTGAGTGATATCTGAAAGTATATGAAATAGGAGAGAAGACACACTTAAGAGTTAGTCTCTCTCAAACATCTCTCCTTCCCTTCATTTCATTTCCTCTAGGAAGGCTTGAAGCCTCGTGAGAGGGTATCTACCAATCACTACTGATATAACTAAAACACAAAAGCTTAGTATCATTGAAGAAAGCACCTGAGTAATTTAGTTGCTTTTACCGGACATGATGTGTCAAAGAAGAAATGTAAGAACCACTATTTTTTAAAGTAACTGTCCAATTTCTACAAAGAGGTTAACATCTCTTTTCCACTCACCACCTGAGAATCTCCTCTTAGTTTGTCCCTGGATTTTTATGTACAGAGATGACCTGATGACTTAGGTTTGATATAGTATTTATCTTCACAAGTAATGAGACTAATAAGTCACCAGTGATATTGCCATCAAATCCAGCTAGGTTGAGAGTGAGGTATTTTATACAATATACGTATACCAGCTTAGGACAGATATGTTCTTTATCTTCACTTGTGAAAAAACCTTCAAACTCATTTTTAGCAATGACCGAGCCAATGTTACATTTGAAATCCATCAGCATTGAGAGGGAAAAATAGATTCACCTGTCAATTAAGGTTAACACTCACCAGTGAAACAATCTTAGCAGATTGTCATACCATGTAACCATTGCCCTACTACTGCTCTAAAAGTTCTGCAAATAAGAGTAGTGTTATGACAATAAAGTAATGTGCATCTTTATGAAATATGTGAAGTGAAGTGAGTGAAGTGTGAATGGTCTGTGGTATTATAAGTAATAGAACATTATTTATAAAGCCTCATCTCTGTTTTACATTGTTGTGTTCCATACGTATGAAATACATACAGATGGCTGTCATAGTTTTGTGGTCACTGCCCCTCTAACTCCTCCAGGGTCTCTTTGAGAATACCTCCTAGTTAGGTCTAAGGCAGCGTTTCCCAAACTATGGGCTGCGGCCCAGTACCGGGCCACAGGAAAAAGATACCGGGCCTCAGCGTGGTTGCTGGGGTGTTCCAGGCTCCCCGAGTGCCCATGTGGCACCGGGTCCACCAAGCCGTTGGCCGGCCTGGGCATAACCTGCAGCCCGATGTTCCGGCTCCCGGCAGAGGTGTAGCTAGGGGAGGTCGGGAGGGCGGGGGGAGGAGGAGGAGGAGGAGGGGAGAGCCGGCCACTGGAAGCAGCACTGGACAGGGGAATTGGGGCGGGCTTTGGAGATTTGGGGTGGGGGGCAGCCGGCGGAAGCAGAGCTGGCTGGGGGGCAGGGGGCTGGCCGGGAGATCGGGAGGAGGAGTAGAGGAAAAGCGGCTACCGGAAGCATGGCTTGCCTGGGGCATCGGAGCTGGCTGGGAGAGATTGGGGGGGGGGGCCAACAGAAGCAGGGCTGCCGGGGGGCGCGAGGTCAGGGGTAGGGAGCTGGCCAGGGAAGATGTGGGGGCAGAGAGAGAAGCAGCAGCCGGAAGCAGGGCTGGACGTGGGCAGCGGGGCTGGCCAAGGGAGATTGGGAGGAGAAGCAGGGGAGAACTGGCTGTCTGGGAGGGGGTTGGGGGAAGAGGGGCTGGCCAGAGGTGCAGCGGGAGGAGTGGGGGGGGGGAGCGGGACTGACCCGGCCATATGTAGATCTCGGGGTGCTGCCCCCCCCTGCAAAGCACGAGTGAGTCTGGCTTGGGGATTCTATTGTGCCCCCCCCTCCACACCCTCTCAAGTAGTTGCGAACTGGCTGGCTGGTAGACACACTCATGCAGCCTGAGCACATTTAACAGCCAGGCAGTTTGAAACTACAAACTGATACATCTAGTAATAATAAAACGTACCTAATGAGAAAATACCAGACATATTATATGTCTGGTATTTTCTCAGTTTGTTTTTTATGTGTTTATATTTTTGGGCTGCAAAAAACAGTACTGAAAAAAAAGGGTTCCAACTAAAGTAAAAAGTTTGGGAAACCCTGGTCTAACCAGCTTTCTGTCGGTCTTACACTCCATTTATCCAATCCATATTCTTTAACTTGATGGCAAGAATATTGTGGGTGACCATATCAAAAGCTTTGCTAAAGCTGGCACTGGGGGCTTTGGGAGGACCAGAAACAACTTATTTGAATATTCATCATTTGATTAATGAATATGCAAATATGCAAATGAATGTTACTGGTCCTCCAAAAGTTTGTGAATGGATTTACTGGTCCCCGTGTCAAAAAGTTTGGGAACCCCTGGTCTAAGGCCTCCAGCCTCTCCTCTCTTAGGGTGGGAGCCCAAGTTCCTCCAGACCACATATGGCAGGAGGAACAGCAGCCTACCTATATTTTGATCACCTTAACAAGTCTGAGGTTACTTCAGTACTTACAATCTTGTCATCTCCCAGGGGGTATGGCAGGGTAACCAGTGTTCATCAGGCAAAGTATTTGTTTAAAACAAAAGCATTACAGAAGAAGTGTTTTGAAAAAAACCCAACCGTTTATAGCACACCTTTCTCACCAGTAGCCATCCATCTTCTGTGTATCCTTCAAAGTCTTTTGACCCTTTCTGCAGAATATATCCCACTTGGTTGTAGTATCAGGTCAGATCTTGGCTCCATTGAGAATGGCCCGTCCTCTATAATGACTGCCCACTTTGTACAAATCAATTTCTCATTGGTTAGGCCTCTTGGATGAAACCAAAACCCAGTGTAAGCAGTTTTTCTGCAATCTGATTTTCTTGTCTAGAGACTGACATTGATTCCCCCCCGCACCCCACACACCTTCTCTCAGTCATTGCATTGCTTGCCCTGTTTCAAAAAGGAAGGAAATTAAATTGATCCACATATTCTGTCATAGAAATAAATCAAAGTTTCCCAGTTTGCCATCCTGACTTTCAGTTATGAACTAAGGGTATGTCTACACGGGAAAATCATTTATTTCAAAATAATGACTCCAGAAATAACTATTTCAAAATAGCACGTTCACACTGCAAGGCACCATTGAAATAGCAGAGAATTATTTTGAAATAGAGTGCCTACACTCATTGGAGCCTGAATCACATTTAAAGCCCCTGGAAGCAGTTCGGGGAGGGCATTAGGACAGTAGTCACTTCCTGTGGCTGCTTCCTGAGGCTAGACGAGACTCGTGCTTAAAGGGGCTCCTCTCTATAGCAACATCTCACATGCCACTTCTCCACTGCCTACCCCCTCGAGTGATAGCAAACTCATGGGCTATGTCTACACTGCCTGCTTTTTGCGCAAGAACAACTGTTCTTGCGCAAAAACTTGCAGAGCATCTACACTGCATGCGTGTTATTGCGCAAGTAAATTTACAGTAAAGCATTGGAAAATAGGGCTTCTTGCACAAGAGTTATTCCTCTCCCCAAGAAGGCAGTGTAAACAGGCAACAGGGGTTTCTTGTGCAAGAAAGCCCTATGGATAAAACATCCATCAGAGCTTTCTTGCGCAAGAGAGCGTCCACACTGCCATGGATGCTCTTGCGCAAAAGCACATCTCTTCCACAAAAGCACATGGCAGTGTGGATGCACTCTTGTGGAAGATCTTTTGCACAAGAACTCTTGCACAAAATGTTTCTTGTGCAAGAAGCCTGCAGTGTAGATGTAACCATGTTATATTCTCTGGTTGCCCTTGAGGATGCCAAAGCACTTCCAACATGGAGCCAGAGCTGCTGCATCACAGTGCCAGGCTTTTGAGCCTCCTGTTGCACCTCATAGTGCAGTTTATCCACACTTCCCACATGGTGCTTCAGGACCACAACAAGCAGCCTGGATCCTGCATCAGTGGAACAACCAGCAGTGGATCCAGAACTTCTCCATGCAGAAGGCCGCCTTCCTGGAGCTCTGCAAATGGCTTGACCCTGCCCTGAGGCAACAGGACTCCGATCTGTGACCCGCCATCCACCTGCAGAAACACATAGCCATCGCACTCTGGAAGCTCTCTATGCCAGACAGTTACCACTCCATCAGGAACTAGTTCAGTGTGGGGAGATCCATGGTTGGGGCCGTGCTCATAAAGGTTTGACTATTTTACTAGAAGTGTGGTTAAACACTGGAATGGGTTCCCTAAGGAGGTGGTGGAATCTCTATCCCCACAGGTTTTTCAGTCTCAGCTTAACAAAGCTCTGCCTGGAATGGTTTAGTTGGGGTTGGCCTGTTTTGGACAGGGGGTTGAACTCTGTGACCTCCCAAAGTCTCCTCCAACCCTATGATTTTATAGGTGGTGAAGGCCATCAACGCCATCCTGCCATCACTCACAATGTGGGACCTTATTGTCACTGGTTTTGCCACCATGGGCTTCCCCAATTGGGGGGGGGGCATTGATGGCACTCATATCCCTATGCTGGCCCCCAACCACAATGCCTCCAAATATATCAGCAGAAAGAGGTGCATTTCAATGGTGCCGCAGGGCCTCATGAACCACAAGAGACTGTTCATGGACTTTTATGTCAGGTGATCAGGGAAGGTGCATGACAACCGCATCTTCTGGAACTCCATCCTCTTCCACAGGATGCACACCACAACTTTTTTCCCCAACTGCATCATCAGGGTTGGGGACATAGACATGCCCATGTGCATCCTGGGTGACATAGCCTATCCCTAACTCCCCTGGCTGATGGAGTCCAACATGGGAAGCCTGGACCCCAGCAAAGAGAACTTCAATACCAGGCTCAGCAGGTGCCACATGGAGGTGGAGGGTGCCTTTGGACGCCTCAAGGGGAGATTCAGGAGTCTCCTCACCTGCCTGGACCTTGGTGATGGGAACATCCCCAAGGTGGTGCTGGCCTGCTGTGTGCTCCACAACATATTTGAGAGCAAGGGGGAGACTTTCCTGCTAGGGTGGGGGTTAGAGGCTGAGCAGCTGCTCAGGGCTTATGAGCAGCTGGGCACCACTGCCATCCTCCAGATGGAATCCAGCTGCTCACAGCAGCGGCACATGTGAGGTGCTGCCCTAGAGCGGGAACTTTCCCCCCTGGCCTTTGTGTTGGCCTGACAGAGTTCTTTTATTCATTCGCACTTGGTCCATGGAGCAGCTGTACCCCTTCTGGGTCAGGCCGGTGGCCATCCAGATGGAGACTTTGGCATTTCACCTCTTGGTGAGGAGATCCTGGATATTCATCTCCTTGCCGCAGATCTCAATGAGATCAAGGATCTCCAGACCAGTCCAGGCCGGTGCCTCTCTTGCCCCGGCCAGGGGCTTCTGAGGTGGCTGCGGGTGTGCTGGCAGCCATTGGGGGCTCAGAGAGAGTGCTGGGGTTCTGCCAGGGCTCCACAAAAGGAGGGTGCTGCGTGGCATGGGGCTGAAAGGGGTGGCGTGGTGCTACATGCCCTTTCCTTTCTGCCTTCAGCTTTAAACTCTGCAGGAGAATGGGAGCAGTGGAGTTGTCAGGTGTGTGGCCAGAGTGGCCACAAGGGAAGCTGTGAGAGGCCTCTGAAGGCCAATTATTTCAAAATAACAGCAATTGAGTGTCCACACTAACTCTATTTCAAACTAACAATTTCAAAATAAGTGCTATTCCTCTTCACAAGCAGGAGTTATTTCCAAATAACCAGCCCGTTATTTCAAAATAATGGGATTGGCAGTGTGGATGCTCACCTTGTTATTTTGAAATAATTCCCCGGTGAAGACATGCCCTAATGGACAGGTGCAGAGGAGCACACATTGCTACATCTACTGCCCCTTCACTACCTCTTAATCTCTTTTGTTGTTTACTTTGCTGAAAAGCTAAAACCCAACAGATTTTGTATAATTATATAAAATATCAATTTAATATTATGGAATCAGATATGAGATGGCTGAGCTTCAAATTTCTCATATTTTAACACCTCCCTTGGGAAAATTAGTTGAAGAAAATTTGAGACCAATTGAGTTAAACACACCAGGAAGTGTTAGTGTTGCATGAATGTATAACCCTAACTTCAGCCATATGCATGTGTGTGATTATACAATCTTTAAGTACAAGATCCCATATAACTTCTAAAAAAAATGTAATACCACACAATATTTGCAGGATAGTGAAGCCTCATTGCTGCTTCAATGTTCTATGGATGATACCTTCTCTGGGATTACACAGTATTTAGTATTAACTTGCCACATTACTTTTATAGAGAACTTTGCAAACAATAACTAATTCTTTATGACATCCCTGCGGTCCAAGTACTGTCTTCATTACACAGATGAGAAACTGAAGCAGAGGGCGAGGGTGAGCAATTTGACGAAGGTCAGAGATGAAAGAAGGTTGTAATTCACTACAGAACATTGCTTCTCTTACAACTGAAGACTAAACTGTCTACATCATGCACTCAACAGGAAATATCTAAGGGGATTTTCTGACTCTGTCAACAATCTAGAATTTAAACTTTGTTCAAGGAAGTTTTTAATTAGATTTATTATCAATATTTATCTTTAAGAAACATAAGAACAAAAAAACAAAATAAATTGGCCCAGTATTTACAAAAAAAGTGGCAAGACTGTCTTAGAGCAGCAGAGGCCGAAAATAAAACCAATTTTAAACTGATTATAAACAATCAAAATTACTGGTCCATATTCCTTACCGAAGCTAGAAGAAATGCAAATAGTACAAAAATGAGAAAGAAAAGCAGACTTTAAAATGTATATATTTCAGTTCTATTCACAAGGTCCTCTTAACTTTCTTAATCTAGACTAAGAAAATTGTATTAATTATTTTCCTCTTGTCTCCCATATAAGTGCTATGTTGCAGCTCACTGAGGAAAGGTGGTAGAAGAATTGCAAGGATAGAGTTTAAATTGACATTGGAAATTCCATATTACCAACCCCACTGTTCAAAACTCAGGTAACAGGCCACTCAAAAATCATAAACTGCTTTAAATATAATTTGTTTTTTATTTATTAGGATGTGTTGATGTCATGTTTTCAAACCCCTGTCTATACCTACAAAGTCTAGAAACTCAGTTTTAAGATTACAGGAGCTAAGACCATATGAAAACTATCAAAATATCATAACACTATTGATAAAACAACAAGAATTGGTAACACTGGTAATTTAACTCTGAATGTATTTTGTTTATATTTCTTTCTAGTTATCATAGGTCTGATTCTGCAGCAGAATCTCCTTCTGCTTTTGCTAAGTCAAGGAGATGCTGTACATGTGCTAAATTCTAGAGTTGTAAATTACATTGAACAACAAAATCCTTAATCTGTATTGGTTTTTACATTCTCTACTTTCACAAGGGAATCTCTTCTTTAGCCAGGGCATTATTTCTAATCACTGTTTTATTTTAACCTCTTTATTTTGTGCATGGGGAACATGGTTTATCATGTCCCTTCCACCCCCCTCCTGGATGAGTAGTACTTTGGAAGTTTTTGGGATATTTTCCAGCTTGGAGCACTTATCTTGGATACTGTTACTGGGAAAGCAAATACTTAACGGGCCTATTTGACATTGTCAGGTAATTGATTTTATTGTGTACTATACAGTTCCTCAGTCCCTCATTGCAAACAAACATCTGAAAGACTCAAGAACACCTGTAAAGATCTATCCGATCTCTTATTTTGAAGTGAAATTAGCACTCCTGAGACATACCAGATTTTCAATGCTTGAAAATGAAGTCCTTTTTATGCACCAAATTGTTATATTGTGAAGATTCTCCACTAGGTCCTACCAATACATTAAATACAGGAAGTTGATTGTGATGCTATTATATCAATATCCTCATTCAATAAGAGGCCCTATAGTTCACCCAACTTATTATTTAGACTTCTAGTGTTTGTATATAAGCACTTTAAAAACTTGTCATTATTAAACTGTCTACCATTACATGATGTCATTGAATAGGACTCTTTTTCATTTGACTGTTTCTCGTATCATCTCACCCATAACTTATCCTCTATCCTATCTTCTTTACTAGGACACAGAGAATCTTTATTAATAGATCCTCCCCTAAGGGAGGTCTCCATCCAATTTATGTGGCACCTGTTGGCTTTCCCCCCAGGCCTTAGTTTAATAACTGCTCTATGATCTTTTTAATTTTAAGTGCCAGCTATCTGGTTCCTTTTTGATTTAAGTAAATCCTGTCCTTCCTGTTTAGGCTCACCCTTTCTCAAAAGTTTCCCCCAGGTCCTATATTCCTCCTTCCTACAACAACATCTCATCCATGCACTGAGACCCTGAAATTCTGTGCACCTGGTCTGGCGCATGGAACTGGAAGCATTTCAGAGAACACTACCATTAACTGGATTTCAATCTCTTTCCTAGCACCCTGAATTTCGCCTCCAGGACTTTCCTCCTATCCCTCCCTATGTCATTGGTACCTACATGTACCATGACCACCCACGACCATCTGCTCCTACTCAGCACTACACATACCTCTATCTAGACATCTTGAGAGATCTGCAATCTTTGTATCAGGTAGGCAAATCACCAAGTGAATCTTCCAGTTATTTCAAACCCAGCAGTCTATGTTTCCAGTGATTGAATCTCCCATTACTAACATCTGTCTTTTCCTAATAACTGGAGTTCCCTCCCTCAAAGAGGCATTCTTAGTGCAAGAGGATACCACAACATCATCTAGAAGGAGGGTCCCAACTGTGGGATCATTTCCCTCTGTTCCAACTATATGTTCTCCTTCCCTGAGCCTTTCAGAGATTGTCTGACCAGGGGTGGGACTGTTCTATTGTATCCCAGAAAGCCTCATCTATATACATCTCTGCCTCCCTTAGCTCCTCCAATTCAGCCACCCTCATCTCCAGAGTCCATACATGGTCCCTGAGGGGCAGGAGCTTCTTGCACTGAATATACAAACACAACACCTGTCCCTAGAACAGGTAATCATACATGCTGCACTGGGTGCAATAAACTGGGTAGCCCCCACTCTGCTCCTGGTCTTCTGCCTTTTTTAATTCCTAGAGCTAATGAAAAAAACAATCAGGTGATTTTGGTTTTAGTTTAGTGTAAAGCATGCCTTATGTATCCAGCCCCCTTAAGACATGCCCTTGAAACTCTCTTATTAGCTGCTCCTGTTCACTAAGTTCCCCTAATTGCTTAGGAGCAGCCTGGGGTGCCTTTTACACAGCTTTGCTCTAAGAGCTACCACTCCTATTCTTCTCATACACAGCCTCCAGCATGTAAATTACTCCCAGTTATAGTATGAGTGCTATAACCAGCCACTCATGCACTATATTGCAGAGCAACACCACCAAGTTCCCAGCCCCACACTCTCCTATAGAAATGTATGCCTTATATTGTCCAGCTGCTTCTTTGTCAAGATGTAGATTTTCTTCCATTTCCTCTTTCCTGAGGAAAAATGGCCATTTTAACTGGGTGATAGTCCATTGATTTTACTGGCTGAAATATTGACTAGACCTTTGTCTGTGGGGAACTGATTTTTGGCTGTTCCTTCTGTCCAGCACCCAAAATGGAACATGTCATATAACATCATACAGAGGAATCCTATAACTTTACATGCAATTTTGCCTCACATTTTACCAAGAAAATAATGATCAGCAAGTTATGAGTTTTCATAATTATATCTTTGAGTCATACTTTATACAAAATTTATCACAGTAAATAGGAACTGAATAAGATCCCAGAGCAAACTGGAAACTGAACTTCCCTAAGAAGTGGAAGTTCGAAGAGCTAAAAGCTCATTCAGCTGCTCTGGTATCCAGATAAAAGCAACTTTCTTGCTCTCAGCATTCTTTTGTCATCTGCAAATATCTGTGTAACCCTTTGGCAAAGTGTTCCATCCCCCTCCAGTGTTGGTCCCTACAGAGGATGACAACCTACTACTACTAGCAGCTATTGAGCTCATGTAGCTATGGTCTATGCAGTGGATCTAAAGGTTCCAACCCTTCTTGAAACAGAGGTGGGTGTCAATATCATGACACAATAGAATTTGATTGTTTTTTTCAGTTTGCTTTTTAATAACACCTAGGAAAACATTTTTATATACATTAGAAACATTAAAGGTACAAAATCAAGCATGCTGAACAAAGAAAATATCAGAATTAAGTTTGTGTGCAACCTTAATTCAGCCTCTTGGTGTCCTATCCATTGTGACACAGATTTTAATTACATGATCATATACTATTTCTCTTGCAGGACCCTTAGCTCAATTAATGGGATAATCCGGGCTGTATAATGAAGGAGATGGGACTGTTATTAAGTGGATGATGCAAGCTGACTGGAAGTGGAATTTCCATCCTGTAGGCTGTTCTGACAATTCAGAGTTGGTTTTTGTCCTGAATCATATCAAAAATAAAAATCTGAAAATATTTTGATTCAGAATCAATTGTTACTGAAATGAAGCACTTCAATGTCAAAACACTATGAAATATATTTATATTATTCTAATACAAATATTTAAATGAAATGAGGCAGTCAAAACTAAATGCTCTATTGTAATTTTAAATCTGCAAGAAACTTTGACAACAAATAGGTTTTTAAAATAGACATGTTCCAATATAACATTTGGATTTCAGTAAAATAATATTTTCCAACGATGACAATAAAACCCTTCTTCGGTTAAAAATAACCCACTGATTTTGTAGCTCTATACCAGTGGTCCCCAACCTGTGGTCTGTGGACTCCTGGTGGTCTTCAACAGTACTATGGGAGTCGGTGGAAAGTTTAAAAGTAAGGATCGGACCCACTGCGAAACTGGGACTTTCCACCAGGCGATTGTCACCCGGGGCTCGCCATTCATGACTATCTGTCGTCCCGCCACCGGCTGCAGTTTGGTTTATGCTCCAGCCCTCTCCCCCTCCCAGTCCTGCGGTGGGCCCAATCCTTATTACTTTTCTTTTTCCTTTGCTTTTTTTTCTCCCCCGGGGCTCTGTGCCCAGCCAAGGGCTCAGTGCTGGGGCAGGAGCTACCTTTGGCCACAAGAGCTCCCTCACCGTATCCTCCATGGATGGGCAGGAGACAGAGGAGGTGGGAGCCGAGGAAGCAGTGTAGGCCCAGGGACATGCTGGCTGTCGCTTCTCACTGCTCCCCTTGACCCAGAAGGCAGGGATTGAAGCTGATAGGCTCCAAGCCTGCAGACACTCCACAGTGGTTTGCCTGTAGAGTCTGAGTAGGTTGGGAAGTGCTGCAGACTCTACTGTACTCTTCCGGGATATGTGTTTGCTTGTAGAGTCTGAGTTTGTTTTCTTGCAGGAACAGAGCCTCTCAGCTCCCATTAGCTATGAACAGCGAACAGCAGCCCGTGGAAGATGAGAACCTCTGTGCCTTGCTGTCTGCATGTCCCTCAACCTGTTCTGAAGGTGACAAACTGCAACTGTACTCTGGAATCGGCTTCTAGACGTGTCAGTGTCTTTTTACCATTTTTTCTCTTTTTTAAAATGATCATGTTACATGAATATGTCACCCCGCTCTAACCATTCAAAAGCTATCTGAGTGGCCAGAAGGGTTTAGTTGGGCTACTAGCAAAAATGGATCAGTGGATCCAATAAAATTTTGTTCCATACAAATATAGGGCACCTCAAAGTTGTTACATTTCAATGTGGACACCCTGTATTATCTCTCAATACTACTATATTTGTTTAGATAACATGAATTATTATCCATTTCAAATGATTATTAAGTAATGGAATGTTTGAATATAGCTATGTTGTTTGCGGGGGGGGGTCTGTAAAATTGTAATTGATTGAAAAGGGGTCCGTATGCTCTAGAAAGAAGATTGCAGGAAGCAAAAGGATGGTCTCATGCTTAAGACAACTAAGTGCTAGCCTGGATAAAAGGATTTTATCCCAGCTTCCTGCCACAAAATTTCTTTGTGATGCTGGACAAGTCACTTAAATAATACTTGTCACAGGTGGCCAGTAACTGTGTGTGCACTTCATTTTCTAATGATTGACTTGATGCTCTGCAGAAGTGTTGAGCACTCCCACCTGCAACCAAACTCAATGGGAGCAGAGCTCTGCACAATAAATAGCTTTATAATGCTAGTTACTCTGAAAAGATAATAGGTCTAGCCATCAAAATGGGTGCTCAAAATTTCTAGATACTTTTCACTTTAATTTATGCATGCCTTGTTCTGCATCTGCAAAAATGGGGATAATGATCATTCATCTCACAAAATAAAATATTTATGATTTGTGAAACATACATTATAGCGATGAGTGTGGAAAAGACAATGAGTTTACTTTAGAGCATGGTTTGAACAGTGTGCAGTACATAAAGCCTAGGGTCAGACATTGAGCTAGGAAAAAACAAAATACTGAACAGCTGCTCTTTTAGTGAGCTCCATCCATGATGTTCACTAAAGGAATGATACAGGGAGTCTTGTGGGGTGAAAAAAGATTATGTGATTATGTAACTGGTTACTCAGAAGCTGTGGCCATCACTAATACCCTTCCCCGATTAGTTGTCAGGCCTTCAGCACTAGTTTCCAAGAACCATGACTGTCTTTCTGAAGCCTTTTGCCTGCTGCCTCTAGTTTACTATTGCTCTCACACAGTCCCTGCCTTCCTTCTGCATCAGGTTATCTCTCACCCCTGGCAGCACTTTCCTGTGCTGAAGGGATTAAGGACCTTACTGTTGGCTGCATGTGCTGGGAGTTAACAATGCCCAGCAGTGATCCAGCAGGTTATTTACAACATTCACTCCATCCTTTGTTATCACTATTGCTTCCTTTCCTTCTCTTCTTCATCTTCTTGCTCTCTGGTGTCTCAGCAATGTCTCCCAATATTGCCCTCTGCAAGGGATCTAAAAATCACTTGTCAGCCATCAAAAAGTCATGAGATTGGCCTACAAATCATGTCTTGTTTTTTTAAAAAAATTCTTTGGTTTATCTCTTTATCTGCCTTGTAGTTTTTTGAGTCTGTAGGTTGTACTCTAGGGGCAATTTCAAGTTTTTCCCTCCACCACTGTGAGGACTAGAAAATTACTTGATGAAAGAAGAGGTAGGAATCTTATTCAATCACTTAAATCATGAAGCAACATCGAGCCTTTTCCTCCTTCCTGTATTCCATTTTCTCTCCATAGTCTCCCCGTTTCTTTGGTCAGTTTGCTCAAACTCTGATACTTAGTGCTTATGCAACACTTAACAGAGATTTTCTAAGTATCAGGTATTTGTTAATAGATTTCATTTATGGATAGGAAAACCTGTGAAAAAGTTAACTGATTTACCAAGGCCACCTCTGCAATCAGTATCAGTGCCAAGATTAGAATGTAGGAATTATTAGTTTATACTCCCTGTTTAGCCATATGTTTGCTCTTCAGTATTAGGTTTCTTTTCCTTGTGGCCAGAGGGTTTATTACGTGCTCAGCAGAGGATCTGACTCTGCTGTAGAAAATTGGCTTGCAGCCAAAAGGGAGCCAGTACATGGTGGCTGTAGTTTTATATTCAGCATGCAGAAAGGGAACTAGTCTAGGATTCTACAAATTAATTAGGAGAACCACTGACACGTGTTTCACCAGGAACCCTAAAGGCCAACCTTGAACAGCTGTATGTGTGGAAAAGGAGGATGGAGGAGAGTAGAAGGACAAGAATAATATGGTTTTTAATGGGGGGGGGGAATTACTGAAAAGTTTCAGCTCCAGAGCCTGGTTTATATTTTCAAGTGACTGGCTGACATCAAGGCTCTCTTTGCAATACAAAGGTATAGAAACATTTTAAAAATAGAAGATTAAGAATGAGATTAAACATAATATTTATGGGTTTCTGAAATAGGAAGGGTCCATGGCCATAGTTGTATAGGTCTCAGAGTCTGCTGCTTATTTGTATGTGCAATTGCAGTTTTTACATAAATAGGTGGGTTTGCACACACATAAAACTGAGTCCAGCTGACAGTTTGGCCTTAAGAGATGCCGTTTGACCATCAAATGATTGAAGAGTTAGAATAACTTCCAACAGATTAACTTCCAACAAAATGTTACTTACTAGAATTCTTACTAGCATTCTTACTTGACTAAAGAATGTCTGAGAGTTTCAAAGGCAAGAATGGGGACGTATTTAGATTATCATTAATATTTTAGATATTTGTTTAAAAGAGTGTTTATAGGTAGAAGAGTCACAATATAGGTGGGAATATAGTACCAGGATAATTACATTAAGACCAATTTGAATTGAAGTAAAACAAACAACAGGTATCAAGCAGGAATAGGGTTTGCAAAACATTCAACAATAAACTAAATAACAGAGGCAGAGTGGGATGTTATAAATAATTCCTCTCGGGCTTTTTGTCACACTGTGCATGAAATAGCAAAATCTCAGATTACTTATAGACCTTGATTTTTCTCTAGATTTTTATAATGAGTATTTTATAGCTGAGTTTGTGTGTACATTTATTTTGCCCCCTCATTATTATTTCAGGTGACTAAGGAACCCAACCAAATCTTCATTGTACCAGTCAGACAAACAAAACAAAGACAATCTATTAGGTGGTTTATAATCCCCACTGACAGTGACAGAGTTAACTGGAGTCAAAGAGCAATTAGTGTGCCCAGTTGCACCTAGAGGGTGGTCTCAGCTCACATTATGATTAGAAATGCCTGAAGAGGGGTGGAGTGGCTGAATAAAGAATGTCACATCTGAAAGGAGAAGGGTGTCTAATAAAGGAAGGAATGTGGAACTATAAAAAGAAGACAAAAAATAAGAATATAGGTCTTTAGTGTGCTTTTCTAAGCAGAAAGCTCTGCCAAAGGTTTAGGAGAGGAGGAAGGAGATCATAGGGACAGATTAAGTTCTTTTACTAAGCCTTGCTAAAAGGATAAGCTCTTATGGAGGTAGCCTGGGTTGTTGGGTTTCTGGAAGAGAGAATAGACGCAGAAAGAAGGTGGAATGAAGTGGACAGGAATTAGTTTTCTAGGAAGAAAGGATAGGCCAGGAGGCAGAAAGAACTCTACATAGCCTGGAGAGGAGTGAAGAGTCTGTGGTGTAATGAACCCAGGAAGTTTCTCTGGCAAAGGGGACTAGAGATAGACTATTGTAGGAAGTGGCCTTATGGGTTTACAGTGTGGTTCCTGGGTTGGATCCAAATGAGGGCATGTGTTCTTGTGCTGGCCATTTGAGGAAGATAGCATGAAGACCTCTTGATGAGCCTAGGATTAAGGGAAGATGATATGTAGGGTCTTTGAACTGTTATGGGGTTCTGTTACCATATTGCCAACTTAAAGGGATTATTTTGTGTTTCTTCTTTCTCTTTTTTTTTTTTACTCCCCCTCTCAATCTGTGCATGATGTAATCAGTCTTGCCCATTGACTAGGATGCCAGACAGAACTCAGCATAGGGTGCATTTATTTAGAAACAAACATACCCAGTTATTGACCTACTGGAACACTGCCAGATTGTTTTTAAATTAGTCATAAAATGTTTCCTCTTCACATGGGGAAACTTTTGCTTCTGCTATATTAAAAGTACACTGGCCCAATAACCCAATGCTCTTTAAAATCCACAATCAGTTTAGTGCTTGGTATTCTCCAGATTTTACAGCAGAGTAGTCCCCTGAAAAACACTTGCTACCAGAAGAGATGCAAAATTAAAAAAAAAAGCCAAAAGGGTGTGTGTGTTTAAAAAAAAAAAGATTCTTTCAGAATGCTTCCATAGAATTGGAAGGACTTGTAACAAGGTGCACTTGAGGCAACTGGTAAAAATGTAAAGTCCACTGGGGTATGAAGATCTTGAAGATGGCCAGAAAGGAAATCTCTGCAGTGAAAAGTGAAGACTCAGCTAATCCAGAGATTAATTTATATATTTTGCTTTGCTACAGTGAACTTGTCTTTGGACAAGTTGAAACCTTAGCATCTGAAGAGAAGAAAGTCCTAAAAGGGAAGAAGCCTTGTGTAAGGTCTGTCTGAAAAGCCTAAAAACTTTGCTTAAGGTGTGTGTTAAAGCCCCAAAGTGGGATCCTAACCTTAAACTCCATATTCCACTAATTTTATTTTAATTGACTGTTAAATTAATCCTTTAAAAATTAACTGAAAGCAGTTTTGTTGGTTTTCAAAATTTCTGTGTCCCTCCATTAGTCTATCTACTGTGGAACAGTCTAGATCAAGCTTGCTACTGCACAGAGTTTTAGATCACAAGGTTAAATATTGCTGCACTGGGTATTGCACAGGCTTATATCCAGCCTCCACAATAGACTGAAGAAATCACTGCATTTGCTGGAAGAAGTTGCTTTAATCCTAAAATGTATCTCTAAGGCTAGACATTTTAAGCCTCTTTTTTCCCCCCTTGCAGCTAAGGTGGTCTTTCAAACAGAAAATTATTGCACTAACATAAATATAACTGACTTGAATGGGATTGGGATTAATCCCAGTAACTATGCAGGAATAGCTACATTTTCCTTTAAGGTTGGAATGTACATTTAAAAAATACAAGTGGTGGCTTCTACCCTACTAAATGATAGCATGCAGAAATGCTACACTTAATCACTTAATTTCTTGTGACCTTTTCTAACCTTCCTTCCTTATCATAACTTTACTTCAGCCACTTTGTAATTAATGAATTGCCTCCAAGACAAAGTTGACCTGCAAGCTGTATCTTTCAAAAGAGTAAAAGTTTTATACACCAGGTACTGGTTACTAAATATATTCTTGCCTCTGTTTTCTGATAGCATAGCAATTAAGGCCCAGTTACTGAATTAAAAGAGAGGCTGGTGCACTAGTGTCTGAACCAAGACCCTGATGCATCAAAATGAGTAGGGATCAGTTTTATTAAAAGAAGAAATCAGTTCTCAAAAGACTTATCCTCATCTTTACTCTCAATCATCAATGCAACCTTCCTCATCAATCTCTTTCCCTGTTACTTACTCTATTAGCTGCGTCTAGACTGGCATGATTTTGCGGAAATGCTTTTAATGGAAAAGTTTTTCCGTTAAAAGCATTTCCGCAAAAGAGCATCTAGATTGGCACGGGTGCCTTTGCACAAAAAGTGCTTTTGCGCAAAAGCATCCGTGGCCAGTCTAGACGCAATTTTGTGCAAGAAAGCCCCGATCGCCATTTTTGCCATCGGGGCTTTTTTGCGCAAAACAGTTCTTCCCTGTCTACACTGGCCCTCTTGCGCAAGTATTCTTGCGCAAGAGGGCTTATCCCTGAGCAGGAGCATCATAGTATTTGCGCAAGAACACTGACAATCTTACATTAGATCGTCAATGTTCTTGCGCAAATTCAAGTGGCCAGTGTAGACAGCTGGCAAGTTTTTGCGCAAAAGCAGCTGCTTTTGCGCAAAATCTTGCCAGTCTAGACGCACCCTTACTGTTGTCTTTTTAGAAGAGGGCCCATATACCTGTTCCCTTATACATGTCAACATCAAAGCAAAAAGCTGCAATTATGTAGAAAACAAGCATCATGGCAGGAGCCACCCAGTTTATTGTCTTATGTGCATGTGGTACAAGCAAATCATGGTCTTACGGTCAAAAGTGGCAGAAATGGAGAAGCAAAAAACAAGGAATATATTTAGAGGACTCTTTCAGGGCACAGTAGAGCAGTATCATTGCAAACCTGAAGCAGTTGAAAAGGATGACAGTTCCCTGGAGTAGAAGTAAATAAACCCAAAGCTGGAACCCATTTTACAGCTGATGTCATATGCGCTTGCACTAACAATATCCCTCCAGAGGCTGAAACTTCTGTTATTATGAAGAGACAGACCAAAGTATTGGGAGATTCAACTGTCAACCACAGCTGGGTTTCTGATGACCAGGATCTCTATGGTAGTATTCACTGAAATCCATGTCAAATGAGACAGACAGAACTGTCAAGTGTCAGTGTATGGCAGAAATAATGGTATAGGGAGGAGGGATGTAAGTTTTATTGTAAGAAAACGTCGGGGAAGAATTGCCTATACAGGAAAGATGTGCTCCATTGAAACCAGAATGGAACCAGGTTGCTGGAACATAAAATTAAAAAGGTTGCAGAGAATTTTTTCTAATTCTTTTAAATTTAAGGGACGGAGTAACCTGAAATGTGTAAAGCAGCACACAGTTTAGGTAAAGATATCCCTTTGAAGTAAATTTATTAAAGAGAGAATGATATATCATAGTAAAAATGATAGGAAAGTAGTTGGTAAGGTACAGATAGGCCCTAGTAAGGAACATTCAAATGAAATAGTCTCGTTAAAATTGAGAGACGGCAAGCAACTAAATATTGACAATGTACATGTACTTATATACAAATGTTAAAAGTTTAAATACCAAGATGTGTGCACTAAAGTGCATAGCATTATGTGAATATTAATACAATCAGAATCACAGAAACATGATACAATGAGCATAACTGATAGGACACCGTAATAACAGGACATAAAATATACAGGAATGATTAATTAAGTTGAGCTGATTGAGGAATAATATTATATGTGAAAGAAAAAAAAGAGTCAAAAAATGTAAATAAGAATCCATGGCAAAGCTTAATGGCTATAAATTCTATGCTTGACTAAAAATATATCAATAGAAATATACTACAGATCATGTAACCACAGTGGAGGTTAGAGAAGCTACAAAAGCAGAAAGCCCAATACTGATAAGTGATTTCAATTATCCTTATGTTGATTGGATAAATGTCACTTCAGGGCATGGTGCAAAGATAAATTTTATAGACACCATTAATGACTGCTCCTTGGATCAGCTAAGCTAGTCCTGGAATCAACAAGGGGAGAAGCAATCCTTGATTGTATTCCTTTGTGGACCATATAATCTAGTCCAAGAAATAACTATAGCTGAACCACTTGGTAATAGAGTAATTAAATCTAATGTGATTAAATCATTTACAGTCATTAGAATTACTATCATTGGTACAAAGAAACCCTCACAAATAGGAACTACACAAAAATTAAGACATGAAGGCTACGTCTACACTACACTTTTTTTTGGAAGAAAATATGCTAATGAGGGACTCATTAGCATAAGCCGTGACATCATTAGCATATTTTCTGCTGTTTCTTTTTGTGCAAGGGGTTTTTGTGCAAAAAGAAGCAGTGGGGACATTTCTTTTTTATGCAAAAAAACCCCATCCATACTGCTTCTTTTTGCACAAAAACCCCTTGCACAAAAAGAAATAGCAGAAAATATGGTAATGATGTTGCAACTTATGCTAACAAGTCCCTCATTAGCATATTTTCTGCCGAAAAGACTTGTAGTGTAGACATAGCCTAAGAGTTAAATATCTGTGAACGGAATGAGGGCTTCTTAAAAAATACCAAATAAAAACTCAGACTAAATGTATATCCTAAGACAGAAAAGACTCTTACAGGACCAGAAGAAAATCTGTTTGGCTAAACAGCAGAGTAATGGAGGCCATAAAAGACAAAAGAATCATCCTTTCAAATGTGGAAGTCAACACAGCTTTTGTAAGGGGAAGTACGAGCTCACCAATCTCTTCAATTTCTTTAAAGGTACCAACTGGCATGTGAACAAAACTGAGTCAATCAACATTGTGTGCTTGGATTTCTAGAAGGCCTTTGACCAAGTTCCTCATGAAAGGTTCTTAAGAAAACTAAGTAGATGTGAGATAAGAGGAAAGGTCCTCTCATGGATCCACAACTAGTTATAAGAATAAAGGGTCCATTTTTACATGCAAGGTAAAAAGCAGGATCCCCAGAACGGTATCTGTGTTGTTCAACATATTTGTTAGTGATCTGGAAAAGGAGTGAGGATCAAAGATGTTACCAGATGCTTGAGATGACCCTAAACTTCTGATTGCCAGAAGTTGGTAGGGGAAGATGGGCATGGATCACTCCAAATTCCTTGCAGTTCTGTGGGGCTCTTTCTGCTCTTCCTCCTGTAGAAAAGTGGAGGAAGAGCAGAAAGAACCCCAGAACTTTAGGGTAGGACCAGATCCTTCTTTTCCTCTCCCAATCCTTACATACATAAAAATGTCAGCTTTGAAGAGAGGAGTGGGGAGTATGCTGACCTACCTTTTACAATCGGGGGGAGGGAGGGGAAGTGGGAATGCATGATCATTTTTACCAGGGATATGCTCCCCCACCCATCTGCTTTTGGCAATAATGTGACTACCAATTCAATCTTAATTATACAAAAGCCATGCAACAATGAAAACTAGCTCTTTAAAAAAATTAAAAGTTGAGATTTTCATGCCATCTCTTGATTCCAAGAGCTAGAGCTTTAAGAAACACATTCACAATCATGAGTTGACAATATGCGTGGCTAGCTTTACTGAGGGTATGTGCACCTTCGATCTGAGTACGTAGCATCAGTCCTATAAATTATGGGACATGATAGCTATTTTGAGCAAAACATACTTGTGATAATGGCAAAGATGGGGGAAGGAGAAAGAATCACTAATTACTTTGCTTAATTAAAACCTAATTTATTCAAAAGCACATTCATCACTGTCTTACAATGAGCTTAACACTATGGAAAGTGTTCAGGATACTGAACTATCCATTTGTTAGCAAAAGGAAGCTGGAAAAGGTGAGACTCTAGAGAAAAATATTAAAAGCAGTAATGCCAATCCCTAATGTTAATAACCAAAGTCTTTTACTTAAAACTCATGATATTAAAAAATTAATTTGGGGGGTTGTTGTTTGCCTCTTTTTTTACTTGTCTGGTATCTGAGATTTTTCAGATGCACTTAGGCCATATTTTATATTTCTCTGCAACTATGAAGGCTATGATTGAAAACTGAAAGCTCTATTTGGGATCTGGGTCATTAAGGCTGCATCTTTAAAGCAGCTTGTTATTTCAAAACAGATTTCAAAATAACAGGCATGCTATTCTGGCATCCTGTAACCCTCATTCCATGAGGGTTAAGGGACGTTTCGGGATGGCATTTTATTTCAAAATTTGGTGCTGTGTAGACAGCACCAGATTTTGAAGTAAGCTATTTTGAAATAACCTCTGAATAAGCTATGCAATTTGCATAACACAAATTGCATAGCTTTTTTGGAGGTGTAGTATAAACGCACCCTAAGTAAAAGCTCAAATATTATAAGATTCCCAACACAATCTTAAGTTGGCAAAAAATAATAGTTTAAGATAATGAACTAATTACAGAAAATTCTATCTTTCCCGACTGATCATGCTCTATGAATTCATAGAATAGGTCGAGCTAGAGCTGATTAGGACTTCTTGGTGAATCGTTTTTTGCCAGAAAATGCTGATTTATTAAAATCAAAACTGTTTGTGAAATAAGGTCTGGCTTGTCTAATTTCAGAGCTTAAACAAATGTCAGGAAAATGACATTTTCAAACAGAAACATTTTGGCTTTCCACTTTGATACATCTTTTCATTTAGAAATTTAATCTAATTAGCCTGAAAAGGTCAAAACCAAAATGGAAAAAACCTCTGGTTTTGATGTGCAAATATTTGTGAAATTTGACTGTTCGTTCTGACTCAAAATTTTAGGGTGGGGGGAGGATTTTGAACTCTGGAAAATAGTCACTAAGGGGTACGTCTAGACTACACGCCTTTTTCAAAAGAGGTTTTTTCAAAAGAATCTTTCGAAAAAGCCTCTTTCAAAAGAGAGCATCTAGATTACACTAAGCAGATCGAAAAAGCGATCCGCTTTTTGGAAAAAGAGCGTCCAGACTGCCTGGACACTGTTGAAAAAACGGCACCCGGAACCACTTCTGGCAGGCATGGGGGCAGCCTTTACTTCTGGATGCTGCTGCCTGCCCTTTGCAGAGACGCGTGCTTAAAGGGATCCCTCTTGATAGCCATTTCTCTGCTGCTGCTTCTGGCTTGCCTACCTCTGAGAGGGACAGCAAAGCTGCTGCAGTGCTTGTTCTGGTTGCCTTGCTTTCTGGGATACCACAGCAGTTTGGTTTTTGGTTGGTTTTTCTGTTTTTCAACCTTTTTTTTATATGGAGCTGGAGCTGCCCCATGGCAGGTGGTGGCCCCACACAGCCATGCTGCAAATTCTGCTGCATCTCCATGACACTGTCATGATGCTCGTAGGCCATCTGGATTCAGAACCCAGCCTAGAGTCCCTTGTCTAGACTGCAGTACCACTGGCCTTGCCGCCCAACTTATTCCTGGAGAGGAGATTTTGGAGTCTGGACACCAGTTCAGACTGGTGGGAACATCTCATTATGGAGCGGTGGGACGAGCAGGCTTGGCTCCAAAACTTCTTCCGTATGTGGAAGTCCACGTTCCAGGAGCTGTGTACCTGGCTTGCCTCTGCCCTATAATGCCAGGACACCCACTTGCAGCCCGCCATCCCCCTGGACAAGAGGGTCACTATTGCCCTGTGGAAGCCCCATTTGGTGGGGCACCAGTGGGGAGGTCTACTATTGGGGCTGTCTTGATGGAAGTAAGTCACTCTCGGGGGACAGTCTGGGGGGGGGGACCATCAGGAAAGGGCAGAGGGAGTGGGGGATGGGGTGGCAGTGGCAGAAGCCCTCTTGGCCTCACCCCGCCCTAGTGTGGGGGGCGGTCCACCTGAGGGAGGGCTCCTGGGGTCTTGGAGGGGAGGGGTGGGGGAGCACCACTCAACAGCTTAGCCACTCCCTCTAATTTTCTGTTATGTGTGTTTCTCATTGTCCCTTTCTGCAGGTGGTGACGGCCATCAATTTGGAGTTGCTGCACAGGACTGTCAACCTCGGAGACCTGGACACCATCGTGGCCCGATCTGCAGGGCTAGGATTCCCAAACTGTGGTGGAGCACTCAATGGGACTCAAATCCCAATCTGCACACTGGGCCCCCCTACCCTACCACACCCTTACGCCCCCTGACAAGGGGCATTAGAGACTCGGCTGCTGGGCCATATTGACCCCCAAGGGGCGTGGGGCACGCCAGCCCCGTGACAGTATGCATATAAAAAGAAAAAAGAAGGTTCCAAAGTAGAGAAAACTCACAATACTAATCAGAACAATTTTGAATAGTAGCACATCATAACAAAAGAGCAAACTGTGTGTGCCACACTGTCAGCTGAACAAGAGGAACCTCTGCAAGGTTCGTGTCCTAATGTTTCATAAGCCTTAAGATAGAAGAATCGATGACATTCTTATCATACTAAACATCACCATTGCTGTCACCATTTTGCCTGCCACTAGTTCCTCATACAAGTAACAGATGCCACCAGCAGCCATTTACCATTGTATATTTGTTGGAAGCCGTAGCTAGTGTAGTTAAATCTGTTCTGTGCTTTGGAACAGAAGAATGAAAGAGTTAGCTTCTCTGTTACGAATGGTAACAGAAACAACTGCATGTTTACTATATTATACAGTAACATAATGATCTGCCTCATTCATTAATGATTTGAATATATCAATAAATCTTGGTGAATTTGCTGAGACACTAAGGGAATGAGGGTCTAACTACTTTGGTGTGTTGATATTTAAACACAATTAAAATCAAAACAGCATACTATTAAAATAATCAGTTTCCATCAGGCTTTTGAAGGAAACATGATTTGAAGCAAACAAAGAATTACTTAGAGTTATACAGCAGTACAAATAACATTTTTGGATCATATTTGAACTGTATGGCATTACATAGTATTGCTTTGGGTGGTGAAGTGAGCAAAGAACACAGGTCAGGCTTTTGTTCTATTATGGTACATGAACTGTTCTGCTTGGCCTTTCAAGCTCTGATACCTGTCTCCAAGAACTTTGAAACAAGAGGCATTGCAAATCTAGAGAGTTCATTTGCGGGGCATGCTGTAAGTTGAAGATGTACATAAACTTGTCAGGCTCTGGTCTCTATTATGAACTTATCAATATCGAACAGCTACAGTGCACATCTAAGTTAGTAACCATCTTGAATGAACAGAAAAAAAAATACAGCTGTCTTCTTCCTGTGTGAGAACAACAAATTGTTTCTACTGAATTTCAAAATCTATGTGGCCCTGAAAATAGGCTTGCAGTTCCACATTACCTTTTCTTGCCTGGGGAACATTTATCTCAGCAAAAACTAGTGTTGTATGGAGAAAGAAATGAAAACCAGTGACCTTCTCACTCAGTGCTCTGTTCAGAAGCTGCTGTATTCTCAGACAGTTGAGGATGCTTGCTTGTGCAGTAGTGGTTCTGTTTTAAGCTTCCGTTCTCCTCCTTGCAGATGCTGTGGCATTCAATGTAGCTGGCCAAAGGAATAGTTCTCATCTATGGAGTTGTAGTCACAGGCAGCAACCCACTGGACCTAGCATCTGTTTTCTGCACTCAGCTATCCTGGCTCCCCATCAGCGTGCATTCAGCTTAGGAACATGAAAGGGAACCCAGAGTCACCACAAAGGAAATGAGGAGGAGTGAAAAAGAGGAAATATACAGGGAAAAAAGACAAGAAGGTAAATCAAAGGAAGTGATAAAACAGGAGTGATCATGGCAACTGTCAGCACATAGCACAAACTGATTGATGACCTATCTGCCCCTCCAACCCAAATCATTATAAGGCTAATGTCATCATGGATCCTAGTACTGCAAACTTTTACTCATGAATAGTTTTAACATAACAGTTAACAAAGATTAGTCACATTAGTAAGGGTTGCCAGATAAGGCCTTGAAAGAAAAGCTTCTCTGGGGGAGAGAGCAGAAGGATTCCCATTAAGAGAGAACCAAAGGTGGTACGTACTTGCTTTTTTCTTTTTAACTAATAAGTCCTCACATTATTCCAGTTTCTGTTGCAATTTATATCATGACTTTCTGATCATCACAAGAGTACTCTTCAAGGAAAGGAGCTCAGGATTAGTTTATTGCAGTCCATATCAATGGTTAAGCTCTCATTGGAAGCCTGTGAAAGAAGCAAATAGTGGGAGGAGAACTTGTTTTAAAATGTTCTCTAGTGGACTGGTATGTTTGACTACAGTCTAATCTGACTCCTAAATAAGTGACAAGCATCTGGAGAAAGAGTGTGTCCTTAACACAGACTGTAAGGGATTTATTGTCAAGGAAATAATACAGATGAATATATGTGGCCACCATTTTACATAGAATCACAGAATTGGAAGGGACCTTGAGAGGTAATCAAGTCCAGTCCTCTGGCCCACTTAAAAATATTTCCAAAGGTGGAGATGTAACAATCTCCCTAGAAAATGGAGGTCTTTACCCCAGGTGGGATGTTGAACCCAAAATCTGTGGCTTCAGAAGCCACTGCCTGATATAAGTCTCCACTGACAAAGGTAAGGAGCCAGTGCATTCATGACCTGACTGACTGACCCTTTGCTATCACATAGATTGTTACCCACATCATCAAGACAGATGTCATCTGTCTATACCTACTTATCATCTTTATCTGTTGAAAAAGAGAGGATCTAGAACTGATCCTTGTGAGAGTCTGTTACAGAGACATCTAAGCTCAAAGACTGTCTGCAGATTGCAAGATGAAGCACCAACTGGTTACTATTTCCATAATGAGTTGCACCATGAGTATATAGGAAATAGTTGGCAACAACATGGGCCAGTCCCATGGGTACGTCTAGACAGCAGCGCTATTTTGTGATACTTCCAGTATCCCATAATAGGTATTCTGTGTCTTTTTAACAAGCCCGCTGTTTAGAAATACCTTTCAAAATAACAGTGGTGCTATTTGGGTGTCCCTGTAAACCTCATTCTGCAAGGATTAAGGGACATTTCAAAATGGCAGATTATTTCAAAATTTGGCACTATATAGACAGCACCAAATTTTGAAACAAGCTATTTCAAAATTAACTTGAAATAAGCTATGCAATTTGCATAGCTCAAATTACATAGCTTGTTTCTAGATAAATGCTCAGTGTAGATGAACCCCATATGTAGAGCAGTGTTATGTGCAGCTAACAGATCATTAGATGGGTGGCAACCTTCTTGCCCATCTCCAAGGCATCTTCAATGTCTTCTGTTAGGCAAACCCATCCTTGTCTAATGCCAGCCTGAACAAGAGGCAGTTGTAGTTTGATAATCTCATTATTGCACATCAGAATCAGTATCTTCATGAGCTTAAATGCAACACAGCAGAGAGAAATGGGTTGATAGCTTTTGGGAACTTGTTATGGCTTTCCTTGTTTTCAAATGGCTACTACCTTAGCCCTTCATCAGAACTTTGGGGCACAGTTGTCATGGAAATATTGATAGAGGAACTGAAATGGACAGTTTTGAGGCTTGAGTAAAATAGGGACTCTATATGGATATAATCCACACCTGGAGCCTTTCCTGTTTTCTGCAATAAATACATAAAAACAGTATTGTGAAGAAGTAGTTAGAAGAAGGAAATGGTGAAAGAATGACAACTTTGACACATTTCACGCACTACAGGTACTTTTTGCTAAAGGCACTACAGTAACAGAAGTATACAGCAAATACTATATCAAGTTCTCTTATGTTCCTGTGAAGTAGAAGTGACTTCGGGGTCATATTCACTGCTGGCATAAGCAGGTAGAACCTAAGGCCATGTCTACACTAGAAAATTATTTCAAAATTACTAAAATTGAGTTAATAACTCCTGATGTAACAAAATTGAAATAGCATGTCCCCACTATGGGGAAACATCAAAAATAGTTAGAATTAGTCTGAAATAGTTTGTCCACATTGATTGGCACCTGCTTCAGACTTAGAGGCCCAGAAGTACACTGGGGAGGGCACCAGGTTGGTGGATACTCTCTGTGGCTGCTCGGTCAGGCAAGCTGTGATGCGTGATTTCAGGGCTTCTCCCTACGGCCACACTCACAAACCGCTCCTCCACTGCCTCCCCCCTTGCGGGACACAAAAGGGACTCAGTGGGCATGTGATTTCTTGGGCTCTGGTTGTTCTTGCAGATGTCACAGCACTCACAGAATGGAGCCAGAACTGCTGCAAAGCTGTGCCAAGCTTACAGCACTTGTGCTGCACCTCATGGTGCAGTACTTCAAGACTGCCCGCATGTTGCTGTAGTAGGAGAACCTGCAGGATGAACTCCAGCATGGACTGCAGGACCTCCTCCCCAGGTCCTGGTGCTCCTGCTGCTGCGCACGCTTCTCAATCCCCTGGATACTGTGGAATGCTGCTTCTGGTGGTGGGAGATGAGTTTGGACTGCTGGGACCGCGTCTGAAAGAGCTGAGCAATGACATGGCTGAGCAGTTAACAAATATGCAATTTCTCATTTAAATCAACTTTTATACTGGCATACTGAAGTGGAGCAAATAGTGCACCTATCCTCAAAAGAGTTACTATGATAATGAAGGAAATTACCTGTCAATACACTTTATTTCAGTACCAAATATATTGCCTGAAACAAAATTTACAGTCAAAATATATTGATCAGTAGTCTAGAGGACCAGGAACTGGACTAGGCCTTGATCTATTACTAGCTTTACTCCTGACTGATTGGATGATGTGGGGTAAGTCATTTTCTCTTGGCTTCTGTCTTGCCTATATAGAATGTAAGTGCTTTAGGGCAGAGACTGTCTTCTTTATGTATTTGAACAGTGCTTAGCAAAATAGGGTCTCACTATTGGTTGTAGATTCTTGGTGCTTCTTTAATATAAATAGCATGCCTTTGATTTTATACATCTATATTCTTTATATAAAAGAACCATAAGTGTGAGTTCATAAAGAATAATGTTTGCTAAATGAACTTGATTGTTCTTCTTGACAGAATTACAAAATGTGTTTGTGAAAGAAATTAAGTAAATGTAAGAGACCAGATTTTCTAAACTAGACAGATGTTGCTGCATGAATATAAATTTGAAGGTTAAGCAACCATATGTGGGCAAAATAGCTGATTTGCACATGTATAAGCAGATACCTATATGCATAAATAAGGCTCACACAAAACTACAAGTACAAATATGAGCACCTAGCTTTGAAAGTCTAACCCGAGATAACTGAATTTTTGTAGCACGTTTCATACTGGGCTTTCAGAAATGCTCACTTAGGGTATGTCTACACATCAAAGTTATTTTAGGATACCAGAAATAGCTACCCCACATCTTTTGAATGCGTCTGCTATTCCAAAATATCGCAGATGCACTATTTTGCTATCCCTGTAAATCTCGTTGTACAAGGAGTAAGGGATGGCTCGAAATAGCATTTTATTTTTTAATTTGGTGCTGTGTAGACAGCGCCAAATTTCAAAATAGCCTATTTTGAAATAGACTCAAAATAAGCTACACAATTTGCGTAGTGCAAATTGCATATTTTATTTTGAGTTTATGGTGCTCTGTAGATGCACCCTTAAAAATATTACAAAATGGCTTAGGTAAGAGCACTGTTGAGTAGTAGGAAGAGTGCTCTGTTTAGAAATAAATGCTGTATGGATGCTCCCAACTTCAAAATAAACTATTTTGAAACAAGCTATGCAATTGACATAGCTCAATTTGCATTGCTTATTTCGAGTTAAGTCCTGCTGTGTAGACGCATCCTTAGAGACTAACAAAAAATATAAATAGTAACATGAGCTTTCATGGACACAACTCACTACTTCAGATGGTGAGTGGAGCAAGAGCAGTCTCTTCTTAGGGTTTGATTCTGCATCCACTGAAGTGAATGCTAAAGCCTTCAGTTGTATAGAACTAGGTATTTCCAAATATATTAATGAAAGTGTTATGTAAGAGAGAATAAGCATAATACTAATGACATTCATGGGTATTAACTGAGAAGAGTTGCACATACTAATTACGAAAACAAAACAAAAAAAGTTTCAGAGGTGTAGCCCTGTTAGTCTGTAACTGAAAAAACAATTAAAAAACAACAAATAGTCCTGAAGCACCTTAGAGTCTAACAAATGTAGATGGTATCATGAGCTTAGAAGTAGGTTGTGCCCACGAAAGCTCATGACACCTAGTACATTTTTTGTTAGTCTCAAAGGTGCTGCAGGACTACTCAGTAATGAAAGAAACAGCGATTAACAATGTAAGGTAATACGAATGAGGAAAAATAAATGAAGACACACATTCGATGGAAAGAGAGAAAAGGAAGGCATAGCTTATCACAGACCTAGACTGAAAGAGAACAGTACAGCTGGCCTCATAATGAAAATACTAATAATCAATCTTACTATATGTTTTAGAAATGTCTGTCTGTCCATCTGTGAGTCCATTTGTTCAAGAACTTCTCCTAAATGGTAAGAGCTAGAACCATCAAATCTGATATACAGCTTCCTCTTATAACTTAAGGCAAGGTCAGGGTTTGGCTGTACCAGGACAATGGGATGTGCATGGAATGTGATTGTTTCATATCAAATGGAAAGGGATGGGTGTGACAGAAGGGACAGTTATACTCATGAATGACCTCAGAAGGGCAGCAAGAACAGGGGACAATTATACTCTCAAATGACCACAGGGGAGCAAGGTTGCTCTGGGGAGCAGCTGCTGGCCGGCAGTATGGCCCCTGCCACTTCAACCTTCCCTCAGCTGCCTTCAGGTCATCATGCCATGTGGCACCTGCTATCCTGGGCTGCCTGTGGGGAGCAGCTGCCAACCATGCTGCATGGCCATCATGGAGAAGCTAATGGGTGGCCGGCGGAGCAGCCTCCCAACCCCAGGCCAGCCCCAAGGAGAAGCTGGCAGATTGCCTCTGTGGCATCTTTCCCTGCCCTGGGCCAGGGTCAGCCCTGGGGAAAGGCCAGTAGGTGAGCTGCATGCTCACCTCCATCCCAAAAAGAAGACTCTAACCTCCCTACACCCTGCCCTGAGTCCTCTACATCCCCAAGTGCCTGCCCTGAATCCTGCACCCCCCACAACCCCAGGTCCTTGCCATGACAGACCTGAGCACTGGTGGGTAAGTCTTCTAGTTAGTCAATCAGAAAATGTCAACATTGGCGTCTATTGTTGTTTTAACGGAATTATTTGACCCGCCCCGATGAATGGTAGTTTTCACGTGAATTTGTTATGTCAGTAAAAATTATCTATGTGGTTGTGGTTGCATATATGAAAAAGCAGAGAGACTCTGTGTAGAGGTTTGGTGTGAGTGCACCTGCAAACCACTTTAGGCTAAACGTTCAGAAAAGAAAGTTACCAGCCATTGGGGGGAGGTTAATTTATGAGATGAACTTAGAGCTGAGGGTCTAATCCAGTACCCACTGATGACAATAGGCTATCTACATCTATGTGTAGTGTGTGTGTGTGTGTGTGTGTGTGTGTGAAGAATGACACAGATAATCATGAGCCTGACTTGCAGGGCTCATTAAGCACCTGCGGGGCTGTGCCGCTGTGCAGTTTAGAGGGAACACTGTCAGAATATACTAAGTACAGCATATTCAGCAACACTATCAAACAAAAATATCCCATTACTGTAGGCATAAGGACTTTTAAATTCTTCCACACGGACTGATATGAAGATGCATACTGAATTCCTAAGTATCATCCCTAGGCATTTAACTGGTAATGGAAGCTACCAATCAGTTATGGAAGCTAGAGCTATACACCCTATCTCGAGGAAAGCAATGGCCAAAAGCAGCTGTGATGTACCAGATTCAGCAACTATGAGCATGGAGACAATTCCCCTTTAGAATCAAAGGCAGACCCTGGAAATAAGTCTGGGAAGGTTATGGATTTTCTGAGGGTCTGAAGTGGAAGAAGCAGATTTAGGTCAGATAAAGTGTTTAGAAGCTATTCATGTCCTAAACAATTGCCTGAATTTTGGAGTCAAAGAGATTAATTCTACAGGCCATTAATCCACATGTGGATTATTGCCCTTTGGGTACGTTGGAAATGAAAAATACTGTTTCATTTAGAAATGCCCTTTTCTGAGCAATTAAAATTTCATAAAGATATTTAGGCACATAATTTCAGTAATTGGATCACCATAAGAGACCTTAACATTGTCTTCAGAATAGTTACTTTTGGTGATTTACAATCCACAAAATTAAAAGAATGTAGACAATAGAAGGAAGCTGTTATTGTCTATCCTGGTAAATGTACTTTTGTAATTAGTATATTTACCAAAAATCTATGTGTCCACTAGCCTCTCTTTAAATAATGCATGTAACAAAATTCATATTTAATCAGCTAAACAGGCTTTTAGAAATGCCTCCACATACTTTCAGCCATTCTGAATCATGTATTTATCTATCAGACACTTGAATACCTGCTACTGAATACTATCTGTTGTATAACTCTATATGTCAGTTAACGTATCTTAGTGTTTAGCAAAAGAGACAAATACCATGCAAAACACTCATACAAAGCAAAACAAAACTGCAAGGTCTTTAGACTTAAATGTGAACTTTGAGATCCTATTAATTTTGAATTTGCTGGTTTTTGTCAATATTCAACAAAAATTTAATGCTATTGAAATGTAGGATTTTCTCTAGATTGGGTTTCCTCGTAGGGTCAGAGTAAAATTCTTTTTGATCTCATTAAGTATATTTATAAAGGAGAAAAAGCTACCACTCATGTACATCAACCTAGATTATTTTATTTTCAGACAAATCACAAGCTTTTATGGATTGTGGTCCAATTTACAGCTTTTCTTCAAAGGACAGAAAAATTCTGCTTATTTGGTAACGATGTCTTTAAAAGCATCTTCCTTAACTGCTAATTGTTTGATTTTTTTCCCTCAACTCTTTTTGGTTCCTGTCTTTTAATATTGTAAAGAAAGTGTAAAGCAGTTGATTTGCCTCTTTTTATCAAGTGTGCATACAAATGTCACTGTGCAAAAGCATACCAGAACTAACACATTCTTCTGAAAGTGGATCTATCTAGAAGATAACTCCTTTGCTATTTCCCATGAGATTTATCCTGTCAATATCTTCTTGGCTCTTCTCTTGTAACATTAATTTATGTCATTAGGAATTACACACCTACATGTATGAGGTAAAAAGACTATTGCCACCAGAACCATGGAGGCAAATCTCAGTGCATCATCTTCCTTGCATTCTGTGTACTCAAATGTGAGTTACTAAAATAGATACATTCTAATTGAAAAGCTGATAAAGATCTTCAGACTCAGTTCCTTTCTCCCTTCAATGTCTTCTACGTGTGTCCCTTCAAATTATAATCAAGCTCTGATATCGCCCATCCTCAAAAATCACTCTTGGTCCATACTCTCCAGCTACTGTCTCTTTACCTCTAATTTCAAAACCACACTATTAATACTTTCTTCACCAAGGTCCCCTCCTCCATCTACATTCTGGATCCCTTTCCTTCTAGCTTCTTCACTGCACTGAAAGGGTCCCCCACCCCAATAGTTTCTAATAACCTTTTCTCAAGGTCTGTATTTCATTTCAGTCCTCCTTTATCCCTCTGCTTTTGACATCATTAATCAAAACCCTTCTTGAAATCTTGTGCTCCCTTGACTTTGTAAGTTGCACCTGGTTCTCCTTCAGCTTCTCCAATAATTCTTTCAGGGGGTCCTCCACTTTCTTTCCTCTGCACTGTTCATGGAATTCCTGCAGGGTTCTATCTTCAGGCCCCCTTTCTTCTTCCTTTATATCCTCCCTGGAAGATCTGTTATGCTCACAAAGTTTGAATTACCATATGTGCTGATAACTCAAAGATCTACCTTTTCCACTTCTGACTAGTCTCTCTCTATTCAATTCCATTTCTCTGCCTGTCTTTCTGAGGCTATGTCTACACTGCAGAGCTTTTCCGGAATCCTGGAGGTATCCCGGAAAAGCTCTGCCGTGTCCAAGGAATGTGTCTGCTTTTCCAAAAAAAAATTCGGAAAAGCAGACGTGTTTTTTCAGCATCCCTGTAAACCTCATTCTATGAGGAAGAAGGGATGTTCCAAAAGATGGGGTTTTTTAACCCATCTTGGTGTAGACGTACCAAATTTTGGAAAAGCCTCTTTTGGAAGAAAAGCGGAAAAAGATACGCAAATTGTGGTTCGCCATTTGCTTATCTTTTTCGACTTTTCCCTGCAGTGTAGACATAGCCTGACGTTCTCCCTGGTGTCAGCTTAAATACATTGGGGCTGAAACTGAACACCTTACATATGAGTTCAGTAGGAGCTGAAAGCACTTGACACATCACAGGAGTTGCTTGATTCTTTGTGAGATCACATCCTTAAAGACATATTCCACCTGAAGTTGAAAACTTGTAGATGCATAAAACACAAGATAGACTTAACTACCTTTCTGTGAGCTGTAAACTTAATAATGAACAAATAATTTATTTATAGGTTTCAACATTAAATTGAATAGCTTTGTTTCTTTTTTCTCACAAAAAGTTTAAAAAAATAGAATATCAATCTAGGAGCAACATTTCAAAATAAAAACATTAATTGGATTTTTTTTCAGGGCTTTGACATAACTAGTGAAATCTGACTCAACTCGCAAAGTTATGTAGCCTGAAATATGCACGGTTCTGCAAATTTACTAATCTCCAACTAAAGGTCACCTAGATCCACTCTCAAGTAATCTATTTTAAAATGAAGCACAGAATAAAGCTATGTGTTAATTTTGCTAGTCTCACAATCAAATACCATTGTTACAGAATGGATGAGTTTTCCTATTGCTCTAGCCTTTTAACAAGAACTGAAATCCTGAAGCAACCTGCAGGTTAATTACTGCTGAGGAACAGAAGTAGGTGTGGTGAAACCCCTAACTATGAGGGAAGTGATAGCAATGTATGTGATTGAAGCCAAGACTTGGAAGAAGAAACTGGGTTTTCTATAAGATTATTTTAATGCACTTTCTGTTAATAAAAGTGTCTAATTATAGATGTAGATTTGGAAATAGGTGTGGATTTCACCAGCCTACACTTGCTCTCTGGAAATGAGCTTTGAAGTCTTTGAAGTCCACTGAGGGCATTTGTCTAAGATATCTGAGGTGGTAGTATGTAATTATTTTTACATATCTTCTTAAAATAACACTTGCATAGGAATGCGGTTCAAGTGTGCAATGTCAGATTTTGCAAAAAATAATTGAAACAGCTTTCATATAGTCTTCCCATTGGATGCTCATTAGTGGCTTGGTCTTCTTTAGAGGTATGCAATTAAGGAAAGATTCTAGAGTATTATCTAATTCTAAATATTTCTCAGAAATTCAGACTTGTTTCAGCATGTCTTTAAAAGTTACGTGTGTTCCTCTTTAGTTGATTGTCGTTTTACTTGAAATGTAAACAATATTGGAGTGTTAGTATAAAAGTAACTCGTGTTTATACTTCACTTTTCTGATTCATATAATGCGTGACCACCCAGGATTACTTCAGGATAATCAAATAACCTATGAAAAATAGCTGCTTCTGCTAAAGGAAATGTTTAAAATCTTTATGTTTATATCAGCAACAATATACACAAACTATTCTGAAGGTTTTTTTTTTTAAAATAGGCTTTTATTATTTATAGCTTAATGACACATTAAGCTCTTTCTTGTTTCAAAGGATGCTATTAAGTGGGGAAAGTTGTTGTATATCTGCTTGCATAAAGGCTGTATAATTTATACACCACTTAAATAATTAATTGTATTTTATTATGCCTATTTTGTGAGTATATCAGGTTTCTTGCAAGTATAGGGCTCAATTTTGTCTCCTTTTACTCCCACTCAGTAGTTCTTTACTTTTCAGAAAGTTTCATTCACTCCAATGGGAGTCATACACAAAATTGGGAACTGCAAATAATTTATCTTAGTCAAGGGCTCTCATTGGTTTTTGTTGTGGCTTACTTTAAGATTATTGGTGACACACACCACTGGGGTGTAAACAGAAATGTTATATTAAACTTGTCCCATGACTAAGCTGGCCATCACTCTTTGAAAGTTAAAGGTATTGCAGAAAGACATCTCATCCCCAGATGCCTAACCATTGACACTTGGGGCTCTTGTGTAGGACTCATTTTGCTTTGTCTTCTGAACAGGACTTTGGATTCAGGATATGTAAAGAAGAGGTACACATGAGCCAATGACTTTTACTATATAACCTTTGGTCTCTAGAAAAAATTGAACTTGTTTAGTCTGGAGAAGAGAAGACGTGGGAGGGCCTTTCGACAGTTTTCAAGTACAGTAGACTTTCCGATAATCCGGAACCTTTGGGACCTAGGTGGTGCCGGATTATCGGATATGCCGGACTATCAGGAAGTACTATAAATTGGTTATATATATACACAGTATATACTGTATATAAAGTGTTTTTAACCCTTTTTATTGTAGCAAAAGCACTGTCCAGTGCCACACAATGCCAGTGGCAGACTGACTCAGACCCGTCCGGTTTCGCTCGGTTCAGCTGCTACCACTGCTGCCTTGTGACTCGTTTTTTGCTGAAGCTCACTCACTAGGCTCTTGCCATTTTGATGCTGGACTATTGGGAGTGCTGTACAATTGGATGCCGGACTATTAGAGTTTTACTATACATAAAATTTATTACAAGGAGAAATGAGAAAAAATCTCTGATAGGAGAAGCAGCAATGGGCTTAAACTGCAACAAGGGCCATTTATGTTGGACATTAGGATATATTTCCTACTTGTCAGGGTGGCTAAGCACAGGAATAAATTGCCTAGGGAGGCTGTAGAATCTGCAACATTGGAGATTTCTAACAGCAAATTAGATACACACCTAGTTAACACCTAGTCTTGTCTTGAGGGCAGGGCACTGGACTAGGAGACCTTTTGATGACTCTTCCAGTCCTGTGATTCTGGGATTATGGAAATGGTATGGTCAGGCATGACTACTACGTTAGACCATACATTGGGCTGCAGTACCTCACTGTCAATTGTTGGGTTGGAGTTGTATCTCCCTCAATCCACCAACATGTGAGATCCAGGTGAGGTCAGAGGGACTGATCCCACAAATAATTGTTATCATCAAGTCTCACACTGAAATGCACTGCTACCTCTTACAGCCTTTTTCAATCTCTGACATGACTTATTTGGGCAATAATTATTAACTCCCTTTCTTATTTGTACTTTAGTACCAGAAGAATCATTGTGATGTGAAGAACAATTTATGTATTTGATATATTTAATACTGTATTGGTCTATGACAAATCAAAGCATTACACAGAATTTTAAATGACTAATGGTTGGTTAGAAAAGTAAAAATATTATATTCATCTAAAATGTAAAGAGTATATAAGAATATTAATCTGCAAACAACACAGAATGAATTTTAACAGATTATTCCACGAAAAAATTATGTGGGAAGGCATAGGAAGGCATGCTTTTATTGGTTTTCAGTACATACCTACACTTACACATGTGTACACTGATGTACTGTATACTTTGCTAGATATATTTTCCTAGTCCATCTGTCCCCAGCTTACAGTGGTTTAAATGCTTGCAGAAATGAAGTGCATAACACTGGAAAACAGGTTTGTTTGTTTTTTCTCAGTACCAGCCCTGTACAGATACATCATTGAGGGAAATCCAGTTTAGTGCTCCTTGACATGAGGGATAATAATGGGAGCCATCTTATGCTTAACATAGTTTAGTTTGTATTTTAATTTGCTTGCAGTGTGATGTCAGTGCTGCCACATTAAAGGCTTTCGGCTTAAATTTTCATGGAAAGAGACTCTCAAAGCCAACTTACAATAAACCAACAACTAGTATCAGCTACCATTTGAGATTACTAGAATGAACTTCCTACAGGGACAGAAGAACGTGCATGTTCACACATTTCATGCAAAAAAATCCTTTTTGGTAAGTAACAGCTACAAATTCAACATATTTCCCAGTAACAGCAAAGGAATTTTTAATTCTGTAAAGCCCTGCAGGGAAATATGATGAATGGGAGGCTTGCTACCCTTTTCTGGACATCCCAGCCATTCAGTTAACTGCATTTCCTGTAAGGGTTAAAACCCACCAATAGTGAGTCCTAGAGAGTTTCTAGGAATGCTAGAGGAAACAGGAAATGTTGGAAGGAAGCCAGGAGAGACAATGAAAACAGAGTGTGGATTTTTGAATGGGAAGCCGTAACCTTCTTGCTGCAGTCTTTGTGTGACCAAAGCAGAGCTGGACAGACATGAATTAAGCCAGGAAAACAGGCATGAGGAATCCAGCAACTTCCATACCCATGGAAGGACTAAATCTTGGTACAACAGATTTGTGAGTAGAACAGGGAATGTTTAGTCAGATGCAATCAGGTTATTTTTTTATTATTATTTTGGGCTTGCTGGACTTCTCTGTGCTGAGCTGATGTATTACCCCTACTTTACACTGTGACTTTTAAACTGAATCCCAGGGAAGTAATTCTCTGTTATTTAATCTTTGTTTTAGTTTCTATGCAACCATGCATGTTTTACCAAGTATGTTTTCTTTGTTTTGTTAATAAAGACCATGGTTTGATTCCTGTGTCCTAGAAGGCAGAAGGTTCTGTGTGCACATGCCTAAGACTGAAAGCTCAGCTGTTAAGAAATTACAGGGTTTTTTTAAAAAGCTCTCTACAGAGACAGAGCTAAAGAGCTTGAGAGAACCCCACAGGAAAAAGTTCCCAAATGTGTCTTCCTGAGTTCTCAAAGGTGTTATTTTTTCATTTGGTTGGTGGCAGCATAACATCCAAGTTCAGAGAATCGGTGACCTTGGGCACTTTTTAAACAGAAGCCTGTAGTAGCAGGGTATTTTAAAGTCTCTTGTGGGCCCCCAGCTTCTGCACTCCAAGTGCCAGAGTGGGGAACAGCCTTGACAGGAAAAAAGCCATTTTCTTCCATCAGTTACACCCATGCAACTCTGTGAATGTTATTGAGGATACATAAGGTTAACTAAGGCCAAAAATGTGCATGACTGTGTAGATTCTGAGATGATCATCATGGGGTCTGTACTGCTGAAAACTGGTATAAAGCTTTGACAAAGCTTTGAGGTAGTGCAAATATCTTCTGGGGTTATCTGTGGTTTCAAAAAAGCTATCACAACCATCCCCTCTGTCAGAGAAGTTTCAGGGAGAAATGCCGCCCAGAAAGTGCACATTATTGGCCAGGAAAATAGTGTGGGCAGGGCAGCTAGCTGCCAGGCTGATTTTAATATTTTCTTAAGTAGCATTCACTGGTTGTACACCTGTGAAGTCTGGCTGTAAATTAAATGTACATTCTCCATACGTGAAACTCCAACGGAGTTGCTGCCAGTACCATTATATTCCCTGTGTGAGGGAAAATTCCCCAGGGGAAGCTCAGGAAAAATCTGTGGGTTGGAAAAAATAAATTCCACCTCTTGATACCAATGTCAGGAAATCTGGTTTGGAAAGAAAATTGGCAGGTTATGTAAGGAACGGATTTTTGTATTAAAATAAAGGAAGGAAAGTGCTTTTTCAGGCTTAGACTGAAACTGTCGGGAATGAAAACATGATTCTCCTATACTCAAGAGACATTTGTTTATTTTAAATTACACTTTTTCATCACATACGTCTGTGTTAGCATTTGAATTGACATAACTCTCAGTCTGGGCATCCCATTATTAAAGCTTCTCACAATGAAACTCTGTAATGCACCTACCATGATGAAATGCCACCCATATACATCAAACATGGGGAGAACTTGATATGACTCGCCATGAAAGAGGGACAGTCCCAGTAGCAACGGAGGGAGGTGATCACAAATGAAAAAGAGACCACTCCTTCCCTAGGAATCTGTGGTGTTCACTGGCCAGGTGCAAGAGAGATGCTGCTTGGTCACTGTACCGTGCTCCCAGGGTTTTGCCCAATGCAGGAACCACATGGAGCCTCTTTCAGCTCCCATTAGTCGACCGCTCTGTTCTATTCAACCTCAGAAAGGGAACCCAGACTGACAAATGCTGCATGTCACATTGATTGTCTGGTTAAGGTGCCCATAAGGAATTTTTTTCTCTGATGTGCCAGCTGGCAAAGAACCAGGAAGTCTTTGCCTTTCTTACAGTACCTTCAAGCCACAGTGGATTGAGTAGGAACATGTTTAGCACCTAACTGAGGTGCTGGAGTGGTATTGTTTATTTGCTGTAACCTGTTTCCAGTGTGCTTAAGAGAAAAAAATCAAACAGTTCCCAGAGGTCAAACTCCTGGGATTTTCGGGTTGGACCCTGGGCTCATGTGAGAGCGTGGCCCTCACAGGTCATGGTCCTCATCCTACTACACTCTCTATCTCCCTGCTACACCTAATGAGAAGGTATGTAAGCTCAGAGAGAGATGAATCCTGGGTGGGTGGGCTGAGGAGAACCAACCTTATGTTACAGGTTCTCTGATAAGGAACCCTGTAACCTTGGCACTAGTTATGGGTTACATGGTAGAGGAGAGTATGGGTGCTGGGAGAGACGCACCCCTCCTGTGTTAAAGTTTAATAAAAGTTGCAGCCTGTCATTTAATACCATGTATGTCTCTGACCTCATTTTGCTGTAGCAATGAGACTTACAGCAGCTTCTCTTAAAGTTCATTTTTAGAGCTTACTGAATAGGTTTTTATTCTGTGTTGTGATTATCCAGAAATACACAGTAACTACACCCTTCATTACATTGCTCTTTATCTAGTTTGCTAGTCTGTTAGCCTGCTGAGCTGTCACAGGCCCTACTATGAAGATTTTGAAATGATACTTTTTTGACAATGAAAGAACATTTGTTCTCATTACATGGAGCCAAACTACATATTACTCATGCCAATACTGCTGTTTATTGACAGCGCTGAACTGCTAGCCATATGGTTAACACAGTTAGGTACAGTAACTACAGTAGCTAGACAAGCTGACATTTTCCCCATGGAGATTTTTATTGCATCTAGACTTTTATGGACTGGAATAAAGCTAACACATACTGTTACCAAAGGGTTTTCTGCGCCCAAAGCTCTTGATAGGTTTACTCTTTGTGAGGTGGTGTCAGGTAATAAATCAGTGGGGACACAGCATGATAGATGGGTGATACAACAGCACAACACAATAACTCCGTCACTTACAACTTCCACTTTAGTTAGTCTCGAGCACATATACACATAAGCAACAGATTAGAGCCCCCTCCTCCTCTGTGCTCAAACCAGTAGTTATCCCAAAATGTCTGTAAGGGTCTTCCAGTGAGTCATCAGCAGATTTTCAGTGACCAGCCTTCCATCTGCTGCTGGGGATCTTGAAAATTGTCCATGAAGAGTCCCCTCAACTCAGGCTATGTCTAGACTGCAAGCTTCTTTCGAAAGAAGCTTTTATGGATGAGATCTTCCGGAAAAGCTTCTTTCAAAAGAGCGTGTCCACACAGCAAAAGCACAATGAAAAAGTGATGTACTTTTTTGAAAGATAGAGTCCACACTGATTGGATGCTATCTCGCATTTAAGTTGTGATTACTGTGGACAGATTGGCCACCAGGGCACCTGTGCTTTTCCTGGAGGCCTCTTCTTTCAAAAGAACTCCCTCTTCTGTTGTCCACACACGCCTTTTTCCAAAAAAGCTTTTTGGAAAAAAAGCTTCTTCCTCATAGAAAGAGATTTACCGCTGTTGGAAAAAACCCTCCGTTCTTTTGACTTTCTTTTGAAAGAAATCAATAGCAGTGTGGATGTAAGTATAGTTTTTCCAGGAAAATGGCCGTTTTTCTGGAAAAACACTGCAGTGTAGACACACCCTCAGACTTTTCCCCCTTTTATGTGCTTGCCTAAAATAGCCTATCAATCAAAAATAACCCAGAAGTTTATTAAGCAAGAAATTTCAAGCTGTTATTAATACAGATGTGTTTTTGCACAATCTACAGTCTCATGGCCCTGAAAAACATACACCAGAAGTCAAATATAGCTGGACTTCCTCCTTTGAAAACCTCATACTTCAGCAGTTTGAAAGAAGGTCCAGCAAGGTGGCACAGGATAATGCTCAGTGTCATGGTCATACCCGTTCCCTTACTGGTCTGCGTAGTTATGCTAAAGTTTCTTCAAAGGACTTCTAGCTTAGCTGCTTGTGGCAACTGAGACACCAGTTAGTAGCTGTAGCCAAGGCACTTTACTGCACTTTTCCCCCTATAAAACTGTTTTGGTTTTGGTTTTTTGGTTTTTTGGTTTTTGTGTTTTTTTATTTTTCATTTATTTATTTATTTATTTTACTTCAGAGGCTGGTTGGCTAGTTGTTAGCATGATCTCTCACAGAATTTATGATGTATTTAAACCATGTAACAATCAGGAAAATATAATTCATTATTGGTCTTTAACAGACTTATATCACCATATCTAGCATTCCACTATTCCTGAATCTGAATTTCATTGAGATTTTTGGTCTAAATCAAGAACATTCTAAGCCACAAATGAGAATGAATGTCCATGATCATCAGAATAGCATTATATCCTTTTGTCTGAAATCAGATGATGAATCCAATGAGCCAATGTCCTAGAAGGAATAAGATTTTCTAAATCAAGAGGCCTTCCTGCGACCAGTTGTATGGTCATAGAATGCTTATACATAAGACAAAAGTAAACTTTATTTAATGCAGGGAAGTGCTGTATTTGCTTGTGTAAGCATGGTCTGAATGAAGTCTCCCATGACATCTAGTGATGAGCTGGGGGAAAACACTTCATGAACGGACCATGTTTGCACAGACATGCCTACTCTACATAGGTATACAGCATGCTGGAGATACTTTGCCAAATTATTTTTTGCAGGTGTTGGATTACAAATCACTTTAGGTGAGAGCAGGGCTAATAAAATGTTGTTATTCTTATTGTATGATTAAACTAAGTAGGGGTGCCAAATTCCAGTTAAAGAAAGAGAGGGTGGGGTGGGTGTTTCTGTCTGGTGGAGTGGGTTCTGCCTAAAAAGACCTTGACTCCATTTGATTTTCTCCTGTACGGTGTTTAAAGACAGAGATAATTAGACTGAATTGAGAGTCATTGTTTCTTTTAATTGATTACCAGAGCCGAATCATTGAAAAACAGGTCTAGAGCTTTAGAGCTGGTGTCATGATGGTAGTGAAAGATAAGACAACGCCGAGGCAGTACTTGCAGTGAGATGCTTTGCTACCAAGTGAAATTACTAAGATCTGAAATCACTAAAGACTTGTTGCACCTCAGGATATTGCATTGCAGAAGTGGCAGTGATGGTCCAGCACGTGACAAACTGTGACAGAGAAAACCGTGGAAGCCACAGCAAGCAGCTAGTTGCAGAGGTGCACAACAAGAATAGAGCCAGTGCTTGACACCCTCTGTCCTTGCTGGGTTAGACAGTGAACCTCTGTGAGCATACCTCTGAACTCTGAATCTTCACCAATCAGTGACAGCCCACTGTGAGTGCGGTGCAGTGGAGAGAGGGGACTGACATGTTAAAGGGTGGGAAACAGAGAAGAAGGATGACAGTAGAATACATAGATAGCAGAGTGGAGGGTTCTTTCAAGTAATAGCACTCACTTTGCACAAAAGAGCAGTCGTGATCCTTTTTTTTACTCATGTGACTTTTTTAATCACTTCAAATACCATCCATCACATTGAACACTTGTTCCATAGGACTATGTGTTCTCGGCAAACAGAAAACAAATTCTACTACATTCATTTGTGATAGGATTTTAAAAACTGTTTGAAATGAAAATCTGTGATCTATCAGCTGTCCAAAAAGGAATTTTCTGCTTACCTGAGCAAGGTTTTTAACAAGGCTCTCCTGTAAAATCAAAACCTATGGTATCCTTTGAGAAGGAGCACTCTGGTTCTTTAACCTTTTGATACATGTGAGTAAGGTCCTTGTGCATGTTTTCTTGGCATGCCTAGAGCCTTTGCTACATCAGAAGTGTTGTCTCCAACAGTCAGGCTTTATGAGGAACAGGTGCACATTACATGTAATTTGGCCCTTTGCTTGTTGTAGGAGCTACATTGTGAGTTTAGGAATATGTAGTGTACATTGATTTCAAGGCTTCATTTGGTTAGGTAGACCATGTCATGTTACGGAAGATCTTAATGGAGGTAGGTGTCTCTACCATTTTGCTGGACTTGTTTAGAGAGCTGTGTAATGGAACCACTGCCTATATTCATCTGCGGATATCAGCATCTTTTAAATTAGTATCTGGTGTTAGGCAGGGTTGCATTCTGGTCCCTGCACTCTTTTGTGAGGCAATGGATTTCACAATGCAGTATTCTGTCAGGATCATAGGCATTGAAATTGATGGTTGGCTATATTGATGACATTGTTCTTATAGTACAGAGCCCTGACAGATTTTCTGAGACACTCCAGCATTTGGAGGAGGGGTCAACTGAGCCTGATCTCCATGTTTAATGGTCAAAGACAAATCAGTAAAATCTAGGACCAAGTGTGATGTTATTGGAGTCTGATATGTCTTTATAAGTCATTGTTGCAACCACTGTTATATGTTTGCACAAAATCTTGGATAAAAAGATCCAAGTGAGGTATCAATAGAAAGCTAGTTCTGTTTATACTACTTGTGTGAATGTATCTTTTTTGTACTTGAAGATATGAACATTAGCTGTGTGTCTATATTTCAAGTAATAGTTCCTGGTATAACATCCGCAGAGTAGCTAGCCCTCATGTCTATGAAAGGCTGTTCATGTTGATTGGCTCATGAAGGAACATTCAACAAACAAGCATGGTAGGTATCCAACTACACTGAATGGACTTTCCTGCAGTCTTCAAACTGGAATGTGGGCCATGGAGTCTGTCTAAAAAGGAATGAATCATTCATGGACAGGTGACTTGCTCATGTGACAAACTCCATCTTGGGACATACTTTTACACAGCAAGAACAATAGGAGTCCCTCTACATGGCCAAGGCTATAAAAAGAGCCAAAGGGGCTCCTCCCTTTTCTCTTCAATCCAGCTCATTCTCTCTGGAGCATCTTTGCTATGAACTGAAGCTTGAAAGGACTAATGACCCATCTTAACAGAGGATGTATTACAGAGACTTGCTTTAAAACAGCACATTATTCTACCTCTTCTACAAGTTTGCATCAATAACTTTGCAATTGGTGTATGTAATTTGATTCCTTTAACAATTTCAACATTTTTTTTCTTTCTTTTTTTCTTTTCACCTTTCCACCTTTCCAATTTAGATTCTAAAGGACTGGCTAACAGTATTCTTTTTGGGGGCAAAGTGTGAGTTATAAATTGATCTGGGAATGTGACTAGTCCATTGGGATCAGAAGAACCTGTCGTGTTTTGGTGAGATTGGTTTTCATAGCCTCTCACCTGCATAAGGAATGATAGTGATGGCAGCACATAGAATCATAGAATACTAGAACTGGAAGGGGCCTCAAGAGGTCATCAAGTCCAGTCCTCTGAACTCATGGCTAGACCAAACATTGTCTAGATCATCCTTGACAGATATTTGTCTAATCTGCTTTTAACAATCTCCATTGAGGGAGATTCCACAACCTCCCTATGCAATGTATGACAGTGTTTAAACACCCTGACAATTAAGAAATTTTTCCTAATGTGCTACCTAAACCTCCCTTGCTGCAGTTTAGGCCCATTGCTTCTTGTCCTCTCATCAGAGGTTAAGGAGAATATTTTTTCTCCCTCTTCTTTGTAACAATATTTTAGGTACTTGAAAGCTGTCATCATGTCCCCTCTCACTCTTCCAGACTAAAAAACCTGAATTCTTTCAATCTTCCTTCATAGGCCATGTTTTCTAGATCTTTAATCATTGTTGTTGCTCTTCTCTGGACCTTCTTCAGTTTGTGCACATCTTTCCTGAAATGTGGTGCCCAAAACTGGACACAATACTCCAATTGAGGCATAATCAGTGTAGAATGGAAGAATTACTTCTCATGTCTTGCTTACAATACCCCCAATATACACCAGATGATGTTTCCTTTTTTGCAACAGTGTCACACTGTTAATTCATATTTAGCTTGTGGTCCACTTTGACCCCTAGATGCCTTTCTGCAGTACTCCTTCCAAGGCAGTCATTTTCCATTTTGTAAGTGTGAAATTGATCGTTCCTTCCTAAGTGCAGTACTTCCCATTTGTCTGAACTGAATTCATCCTATTTACTTCAGACCATTTCTCCAGTTTCTCCAGATCATTTTGAATCATAGTCATATACTCAAAAAGACTTGCAACCCTCCCAGGTTGGTATCATATGCAATTTTTATAAGCATACTCTCTATATGTCATTATCTAAATCACTGTTGAGTGATGAAGTTATTGAACTTAAATGGTCCCAAAACTGATCCCCGTGGAACCCCATTTCTTTTGCCCTTCTAGCAGGACTGTAATCAATGATAATTAATCTCTGGGAATGGTTATCCAACCAGTTATGCACTCACCTTAGATTATCCGAGTCTATATCGTATTTCCCTAGTTTATTTATATGAAGATCATGTGTGACTATAATGCATGCTTTTCTAAAGTCTAGGTATACAACATTTATCACTTTCCTCTTATCCACAGGGTTTGTTATCCTATCAAAGAAATGGAGAACTGGAGTGTCTGAAGGAACTTGTTTATATGATTTCTTGTTAGCCAATGTGGTAAACAAAAGTGCCCTTTGTGACTCATTTGGTGTGTCTTATAGTGGATGACCCCCCCCTTCTCCCCCCCGGCAGTCTTGGACTGTAGTAGCCCAGCCTCTAAGAAATTCACCCAGATTTTACCCTCTCAACAGTGCTCCAGAAATCCCCTCTTTTATATAGGGTCCACCTGTGACTCCAATCACTTTGAACAACAAAATTGAGGAATCAGTTTTCAGCTTTTGCTCTTGGGTTCTATACTTCCCAACCCTCCAATTTTCACACAGGGTTTCTCCATTGGATTGCCATCACAGCATCCGCTGTGGACCATTTACAACAAATATTGAATCAATATCATCTTAGCATGACAATCTTTCCCTACTGTTGTATGGCTGTGGAACATGGACACTACACCATGCAGACTAGACGAAGATGGAGGCTTTCCACACAAAATGTCCAGGTCATATATTGGGCATAAAGTGGAATGATTTCATCTATAATGCGAATGTTAATGATCATTCAGGTCCACAGACTACAGGGGCCACTGTCTGCAGGAAATTCCTTAGGCTTTTCAGACATGTCGCAAGGACGCCACAAGAAGTTCCAGCAATCACCATTATTTGAGTGGTTAGTATCATCTGGGATAAAATTCCACCAGCTGAGCAGTTGAGGCATCCCACAACCCTTTTACATGGGTTCATCGAATCTTTTCTGCTGTTGGATTCTCAGGCCACCAAGCCTCTACCGTTGTGCAGGAACCAACAAAACAGAAAACATTCTCTATGATTGTCTGGCTAAGTGAGGAAATCATGAAGCATTTTTTCTTTCCCCTTAATAATAAATTTGGAGCTCTTTTTGTTTGCCTCCTGGTTTCTTGAGCTTCAAGGATACACTGGGGACACATTTTCAAAATACTTCTCCCACAAGCATGAGGACTAGAGAAATACATGTTTTTGTTTTGCTTTGTTTTTTTTTAAATAAACGGTAGGATTCTCACCTAATCATAGGCCTTAAGAAAATAGGGCTTTAAAGAAAACATGAAACATTGTTGGGTCCTTTGAGGAGCTAGACCATATTCTCTCTCTTCTTTACAGAATAGCACTTTCTTATTCCTTATTTATTGTGAACATAAATATATTAAAGAATGTGAGGTGTTCATATAATATGGTTTTCATATATTCCAAGGCCAGAAGGGAATGTTATGATCATCTTGTGTGACCTCCTATATAATATACAAAACAGAATTTTCCCCAAATAATTCCTGGAGATTAGCTTTTAGAAAATGTTTCAACCTTAGTTTTAAAATTGTCAGTGATGGAGAATTTACCATAACCTTTGATAAATTGTTCCAACAGTTATTTACTCTCACTGCTAAAAAAAAAAAAAAGAAAAAGAAAAGAAAATTAAGCCTAATTTTCTGGATGAATTTGTCTAGCTTCCACTTCCTGTCATCGGACAGTGTTATACCCATCCCTGCTAGACTGAAGAACCCATAAATAAATATTTTTCCCATATCAGTATTTATAGACTGTAATTAAGTTACCCTTTTCTTTTCTTTTTGTTAAGCAAAATAGATTAAGTTCTTTAAGTTTATCACTATAAGATGGGTTTTCTAATACTTTATTTGCACTTATGGCTCTTTTCTGAACCCTTTCCAATTTATCCATGCTGAATCATGAACACCAGAACTGGACACGGAAATCCAGAAATGTTTGCACCAGTGCCAAATACAGAAGTAAAATATCCTCTGTATTCCTGATATTTCCATGTTTCCAGGGTTGCCTCCTTTTGGCCACAGCATTACAAAGGTCACTCATTTTCAGTCGATTATCCAGATGATGCCCAAAACTTTTTCATTGTCACTGCTTCCCAGGATAGAGTCCCCTATCCTGTCTTTAAGGCCTACATTATTTGTTCCTACATGTATGTATTTACATACATGTGTATTAAAATGTTCAGTTTGCTTTCACCTAGTTCACTAAGTGATGCAGATCTTCCTGTATTTGTGACCAGTCCTCTTCATCAGCTAATTTTATCATCATAGTTTTTTGCTTCCAGTCACTAATAAAAATGTTTAAATAGCATCAGGCCAAGACTCCACTAATACCCCTCCAATCAATGATCATTCTGTATTTAGTTGCAGTCTGAGACCTATCAGTTACCCAGCTTAATATGTGATGTGTTAACTTTATATCTTTCCAGGTTTTTAATCAAAATGTCATGCAGTACCAAATCAAATGCCTTACAGATGTCCATTAAACCAATACTATTACTGTTATCATCCATGCTTGTAATCTCATCAAAAAAGATATCAGGTTAGTCTAACAGAATCTATTTTCCATAAATCCATGTTGATTGACATTAATTATATTACCCTCCTTTAATTCTGTATTAATTGAATCCTGTATCAGCTACTCCAATATGGTAATAGAGGCCATAGATGGATACGGATCTCAACAGCTCTTACTCCATTCAGCAGAGGGCAGTGTTAGTATGCAAATCAGTTAATTCACATTTTGAATCAGAAAAGGTCAGATTTTCAGAAGTATTTAGGTGTCGAGCTCCCATTGATTTCAATGTGAATTAGATGCCTAAATAGCTTTGAAAGTCTGACCTGCAATGCCTCAGTGGCTAAGTCTAGACTGCAGTGTTTTTCTGGGATACCGCCGGTATCCCGGAAAAGCAATGCCATGTCTAAGGAACGAGTCTGCTTTTTCAGAAAAGTCTCTGAAAAAGCGGACACATTCTTTCACTGTGCCTGTAAACCTCATTTTACAAAGCAGAAGGGATGTCTCAAAAGAGCATGTTTTTCTGAAATTTGGTGCCGTGTAGACATGCCAAATTTTGGAAAAGCCTCTTTCGAAAGAAAAGTGGAAAAATATACGCAAATTGAAGTTCACAATTTGCATATCTTTTTCCGACATTTCTTTGTAGTCTAGACGTAGCCTAAAAGTCTTTCAATAAGCTAAAAACTTATATCTACCTCATGTTTTTGTTGCTGTCCTTCACTTTTATAATCATTTGCTTCTTCTTGTACCTCTTTGAAAAAAGCTTGAGAACACACCAAGTTTTGGAATTACTATAATATTTTACTTTCAAAGGAAATAAAACTGCCACTGTATTTACAGTGAAATATGCTTAAATAGGAACAAATGTCTGACATATTTGTCACAAACTCAATAAACTAGAATGGCCAAATTCTGCGCGCGCTCTCATTCTTTGAAATGAGTAGAGTTTCACAGGTGCAAGAAAAGAATAATGTGTTCCAATATAAATCCATTCATACAAGGCCTCTCAGTCTCCGTACATGTTCTGCTTTTTCAGAGTTAGATAACCCAATTATAAACTGAATGGCCATGTCAAACAGAGTGCTGATTTGGTATGGGCTCCTGCTGTTACTGGTGTCCTTCACGTAGCTGTCTGTCTTCCACATGCTGTTTCTCCAGCAGCAGAGTTATCAGCTCACAGCACTGACAGCTTGACTCTGGCAGCTCTAAGACTGAACTACTAAGACTTTAAAGATCTCTTTCTAGGGGCAGCCTCTCGGTCATTTAGTAACTTCAGTCTGAAGCCACACAACTGTCTCTGGCACTGTGCTAACTTTTAGCAATTTACCTGTCTCTTCTCAATTCTAACTTTGTAGCCACTGTCAGTAGTTTACATCCTGTAATTTGTTTAAGAAATTCAGCTGAGATTGCATCTCATGTGAGGGCATTGTAAAAAGCACTCTTCAATAGCTAAAACAAATTCAATGCCTAGGATAGTGAGGAATTTTATTTTATTAGTTGAACTTCTGCAAAGTTTCAGAAAGCATAAAAACATGGGTTTATAAGCAAGTTTAGTGAGTCCATGTTGTGTCCTTCATAATGCGACACAGATAAAGGCTACTTTATATCCTCAGGCTATTCAGATTTTAAAGGATGTTGATAATGATAACAGAATATTATGACTAGGATGCAATGTCATCATATCCCTAAGATGTTGCATAATAGTGTTCCCTTCAGATATCAGTGATGGACTGGGTGCATTGTGCTATGCTAGAGGCTACAAAGATCTTATGTATAGGCATACTGATTTTTAATCCTGCATTCTGTTGTACATCTGCCTGTGAATGGATAAGGATGTTGCAACTTGTAAGTCATAAAAGAGGGAAAAATGAAGCAGGAATATTTAATAGCTGCAAAGTAAGGTGATATTGTAAACAGCTGCCAAATTGACATATATATGCATACATACAAATCCCACTTCTTGTATCTTAGTGAATGTATTACCACACTTAAATGCAAGACAGAAATGAAGTCAAGCTTGTATCCTCATTTTAGTGCACAAACTCCCAACAAAATAAGAGGTCCTCCTTCACCCAAATCCCAAACATAAAGATCTCAGGAGTGTCTATCAAAAAGACTAAGGTTATATCTATACTGCATGCTTATTTAAAAATAAGTTATTATGAAATAGTTATTCCAAAATAGCTTATTCCAAAATAGCACGTCTACTTTGCAGGGGAGCCTCAAAATTAGTCTGAGGCAGGCTTCCCTAATGTAGATGTGCTATCTTGATTTAGAGCCACAAGAGGCACTGGGGAGGAATAACTTAGAATGGCCCTGGTGAGGGGCTATTTCAAAATAGCAGCAGTGAAGTGTCTACACACATCTTATTTCAAAATAGATGTTATTCCTCATAGAATGAGGTTTACAGATTTAGGAATAAGCCGTGTGTTATTTCAAATTATTTCAAAATAATGGAATGGCTGTGTAGACGCTCACATTGTTATTTCAAAATAATGCTAGTTATCTCGAAATAGCCATGCAGTGTAGATGCACCCCAGTTGTCCATCTTTAAAAGCAGTAACTCTGGCCTATTTTTCTCCTTTATAACCAGCTAGGTAGTATTAACTTCTTCAGTGTCAGGCCATCTTGGTACCTTGCCTAGTGTGTTGGTCATTTACATTTGCCAGACAGAAAGGATCAGCCTTAAATTAATTTTTTGGTAGCTGACAGCTGTATTCTTAAAGCTGACAATTTGTTTTAACTTTTTCTTATAACTGAAATTTTGTACATTCTCACAAAAGGAATCATGGTACAACTGTTCTTCCCCGGGTCAAGATCACAATCTATCCCAAAAGGCTTCCAATTTTCTAAAAGGGTTCAGGTAACCACAGGGTATATAGCGGGGGTGGGCAATAAGCTGGAGGCAGTTCACCAGGGTTAGCTCCTGGCTGGACACCGTAATCGTATTTACCTGCACCTCCCCAGGAACGGGAGCTTGCAACTCCCATTGGCTGCAGAATGCTGTTCTTGGCCAATGAGAGCTGCAGGAAGTGGCATGGATTGAGACAGTGCTTTCCACAGCTCCCATTGGCTGGGAATGGTGATCCATGGCCAATGGGAGCTGCAAGCTTCTGTACCTGCAGAGGAGCAAATAAATAAAGCAGTGGCAGCTCCATGGGAGGCTAACCCTGGTGAACCACATCCGGCCCATGGGTTGGTTATTGTCTACTGCTGGTAGGTAGGGATGGGTATCTTCCACATGTGAAGGAAGTGCTTGCGGCTTTATGTATCCCAGGTTGTCAAGAAGAAATGTCACTTTGAAACCACTCCTACTCTCCTTGCAATCATTTGTAGTGTTGTCATGGATTTAAATGGAAACAAAACCATACTCCTTTGTCCTCCACTGTACACCTTTAAGCACCAAATCAATGTGGGATTAGCCCCCTCGGTCTAGAAAGGCATTAAAAAGTAGTGAAGAGGATCTTCACTATTCACTTACTTGTCTAGAGAATTAAATGTGAATGGGGAGGGAAAGCAATAATTATTTTCTAAATCGCTTTAAAGCTTCTCCTCTTATTCATTTAACATGGTCAGTATATTTTAGCAGACCAACTTTTTTATCAATATTCCAGTTCTACAGTCACAGATAGTCTTATTTTATACTAAAAATCTAATAATTATCCAAGTTATAATTAGAATGTTGGGGGAAATTGTGTAATAATTAAGGTTGAGCTGTCCTTTAAATTCATTTCCATAACATTTAAATGCATTCATTAATTCCAGACATAACTTGGAAGCATGCCATTAATGCAACAGTTTTGAATGTTTATCAAATTACCTCCAATCATCACTGTATCTTGATGATGCCTGGCAATCCGGTGTATGGACATCAATGAAATACTAATTACGAATAACTAATTGTAATCACTCCACAAGGCCTAAAAAAGAAGCATCACTGTTTAAATTAAATTAAGTTAATTTTATTGACTTAATTATTGAAGGATGAACTGTTTCAAGCGGTAAAAGTCTGAACTGACATTTTAAATTACTTCCACACTTATAATTAATGCCAATTCTTCTAAAGGCAGAGACCACAAACAAATAGATGTTGAAGATAGTAGGTCACACAAATTAACACTTGCTTGCTCACCAGCTGTTGAAAAAAAAAGAACTTATTTTAAAAGTATTCATACATTTTTAATTTTTCTATGTTAGTTAATTCTGCATTTTCATGTAAAAAAATGTGCTCAAGTTGCTTTCTGGGAAAGCGTGCCATGTTTTCTACACTGGTAAACAATCTACATTGGCAGTCAGAAATTATAGCCATTAACAGGAAGACAAACTATATTGATACATCAAAATCAGATTTGTTTTTTCTCCCATATGTATTTCTCAGCATCTCTTAGTGACAGCTAACTCTCAGGTGATGCACTTTCTGAGGCATGATTTCTTCACAATATAAGTATGTAGCTTCTAGACTAGGGCAAGAAAGGGATGATGAATCACAGTGCACAGTGATTACACTGGGATTACAATGGTTGCCAGCCCATGTGCTCGGACCTGAGTCACCTTTCCTATGCATTTGGCTAAGGAAGGGCCACAGAGTAACATGTGGAGTATACAGGATTATTTTATAATGAGACACTGAAATGGAAAAGTGAGACTCAACCACCACAGCTATTGAAGTAACACCGACCCAACTCCACACAGGTTATGTCTAAAATTCTGGTGGCACTGACATCCAGAGCATTTTTGTAACTGATGTCAGTAGGCATCAGAATTTTACCTTAACTGCTGATACAGGATGAAACACTATATTCCATATATAAATAATCACAGATATGCAGATATTTTCTCTAAAAGAGCATATCACAGGTTCAGCTGCTCTTATGTAAACTGGCATCTAGAATAATTCTAACACAATAAAGTTACATCCATTTAAACTGGAATCAATGAGAATATTATCTGATCTATTTAAAAAAAAACTTGTCTTGAACACTCTTGGGTCAAGTCCTTACCTGCTATTGGTAATATATTTGTTGGTTAAAATTGAAGTAACTTAAAATATCTAATTTACTTTTCATCATTCATAAAGTTAGAGACTCTTTATTGTAATTTTTATCTTGGAACTTAGTGTAATAATCTTCAAAATGTACGATTTGTTTCTCCCGGAAAAGGTCCTTAGTCCATTCATCATTAGCTACTAGACTCATCTTTCACTGTCTTTCTTATTACCACATCATTCTCCTCTGTTTTCACCTTCATTCTCTGCTGATGCATTTAGAGATCAAAGTGAAATGATTCTGTTGCCTACAGTTTCCTTACCTCTACACCAGCTTAGTGACAATATTGGGTACAGAAGGCCAATTAAAGAATGAAGCTAAGTTAGGTGAGAATTTGGCCCCTAACTGATAATCAACAGATCACTCACTATGTTCTGTCCACAAATTGTTATTGATTTCCCAAACTTTCCTTTTGTTTTCTCTGTAATATTTATTTGCCTATCAGGTCAAAGGCTAAACTAATGAGGAAAATTAGTTTAGCTGATTCCAGTTTGTTTCAAACCCAGCTGAAGACAAGTTTTTCAGTTTGCTTTGTTTCCACTCTCTGGATGGCTGCCTGCTTGACATTCCTTTTTATGAAGCAACATAAAACATTGAAACAATTCTCTAAAAATATTAAAATAAATCAGGAAAAATAACTGGACTGGATTACACCTATGGACATTACTAGATTTTTAAAAAGTACTATTCCAGAATTTAACTGCCCTTATATTTGGAAGCTTTTCCTAATATCTGAACTAAATCTCCCTTGCTGCAGATTAAACCCATTCCTTCTTGTCCTCCCATCAGTGAATATGGAAGAACAAATTATCACACTCCCCTCTATCACAGCCCTAAAATATTTAAAGACTGTATTCAGGTTTCCCCTCACTCTACTTTTCTCAAGACTAAACATGCCTTTTTAAAAACATTTCCTCATAGGGGAGGCTTTTATCACTTTTTTTGCTGTCTTCTGGACACTTTTCAATTTATCCACATCTTTCCTGAATTGGGGCATCCACATTTGGACACAGTACATACCTTACATATAACATTTCTGTTATTGCAGCCCGTTGATTGCACTGAGGTTTGGAAGTATTAAGTACCTTGTCAGCTCAAGGGAAAAAAATATGTTAGTTGCTAAGGTTGCTAACCTGTGGGTTTGATTTCTACTGTGTCACAGAGCTCATTGGTGGTTCACTACTTTGTGTTCACAACTCTTGTCAGGCCTGATATAATCAGCACACCTCACACACTGTGGTTATGATATGGACCAAAAGGTTGTCATGCAATTTATCATTGGAAAACTAAGATCTCATTGATTATTTTCTTTTGTGATGTATGCAAAGGAGTTATAAGTATGTTCTAGAATTATGTATGTGGTTGGCAAGCAATGTGTAAGTATGGTTTGCCTCAGACAGAGGAATATATATTTGCTTGTCTGACCAGATAGGTCATCAGGCAGAGACAATTAAGGTACATTTACATAAAAGCCATCAACCTAGCAAGTGATGTAGATACCCTTTTCACTATAAAAATAGGTGGGTTGAATACTAAATGATAAGTAATTGAATCAGATAATAAAATACAATATTCCTGCTAGGGAATGTACTAGTGTAGTCCATTAACCAATTAACCGATAAGCAGATTAACTGATAAGCAAAAGCTTATCAGTTAATGCTATAGACTACATGCATTTTCCTCACTCCTCCTCCAGTAAATTTTTTAGCAGGTTGGCCAGCAGCCCAACTCAGTCCTGACTTGTGATGGGTCTGGGACTTACTTCCACTGTGGCTCTTCATCTAAAATGTATTAGGAGCTAGGTGGGTAGGCAACCACGCTCAGTTCTGGCTCATGCCAGGTCCAGGATCTCAGACCCAACCCTCCCTCCCTGTATCAGAGGCAACAGCATGGAGCAACAGCCAGCCGGCCTGCGAGAGGAGCTGGTTTTTAAACTGATTCCTCTCATGGACCAGCTCCTACCTGGCACCTCATGCTGCTGCCTCTGATACAGAGTCAGCAGTGCAGAGTAGCAGGGAGTTCCTCTGGAGTGGGGCCAGAGTGCCCTGGCTGCCAGCCCCACTCCCAGGGACTATAGAATATCTGAGTAACCAATACATATGATATCTGTTACTTGATTATTCAATAAACAGATATTTAACATCCCTAATTCCTACATTATAAAATTGTAGTGAGACATGTCTTTATGAAAGCCTGTGATACACTGGTGACTAATATCTTGGTGAAATGTCTTCATTAAAGGTATATGAAGAATTATTGATACTCAGTGATATGCTTTTCAAGTCTGCGACCAGTAGCAAGGAGAACGTGTTTCTCCTAGGTAGAAAGGAAGGCAGCTATACGCACATACACCTGTCTTCACTGTAAATTAAGCAGTGTGGAATTAAAACAACGGAGACCCATTTACATATGAATCACAAGAGGGATTGAGACTGCAACTGTAAGAAGACTTCCTGCTTCTTGAAATGGGTTAATTAACTTTGGAAAGACATCAGGGTACCTTTACTCTAGAGGGTGAAAGAAGCTTTTTCTCAAAGACTACATTTCATATACTGGCTATATGAAAGTGGAGAGAACTGCATCATTGTCTGTCATTTGAAGGTTCCAAGGGTCCTCAGTTCTTGAAATCACAGAACACTGTGTTCCTCAGCCAAAGAGATTGAAGTTTCTGAGAACTGAATTTGATGAGAAACCTGCTTAGGCAAAGATTGTAACTTGATGACGTTAAGTCTTAGGATACTTCTACACTGCACTCTAAAATCGAAATAAGATACACAATTTGCGCTACGCAAATTGCATATCTTATTTTGATTTTATTTCAAAATAGGCTATTTTGAAATTTGGCCCATCTACATGGCACCAAACTTTGAAATAGCACTCTATTTCAAGCCATCCCTTATTCCACATGCAACAAGTTTTCCAGAGATGGCGAAATAGCATGTCCGTTATTTTGAAAAATATTTTGAAATAACGGTCAAGTTCCTTGGATGTGGAGTAGCTATTTTGGGATACCTCTGGTTTCCTGAAATGGTCTTGCAGTGTAGACATACCCCTAGTCTCAGAAACATGTTTTTATTTTTGTTTGTAACCTTTTCTTTTTCCCTTTACGCCTTATAATTTATCACTTAGGCTATGTCTACACTGCAGCGTTATTTCAGAATAACTGACATTATTTTGAAATAACATCATGAACATCTACACAGCAAGCCACTATTTTGAAATAATGTTGAACTGGAGGACTTCTTACTCTGACTCATGGTAACTCTCATTTCACGAGGAGTAAGGGAAGTCAAAGGAAGAGTGTTCTTCCTTCAACTTCCTGCTGTGTAGACAGTGCCAAAAGCCAAATTAAGCTATTTAGACTTCAGCTGTGCAATTGACATAGCTGAAGTTGTGTAGCTTAATTCGACTTTTGTCCTGCAGTGTAGACGTGCCCTTAAACAGGTGACTTCTTGTTTAATAAACTTGTTTTACTTTTACTTATACTTATAAACCAGTTCAGCAGTGTGATTGAAATAAGAGTGCTAGTTGAACCCAGTTAAATTAGCGAGCTGTAGAGTATTGTCTCTCTAAAGTAGAAACAAACTTAATTATCGCTGTGTATTCCAGAAGAGGGCAAGACTCTGCACAGGTATGTCTATGGGGAGCTTGGGAGTAATGGCTGCAATACAAGATTGGGTGTGGCAAAGTTCTGAAAAGTTGTCTGGCAAGGCAGACAAGCTGGAGTCAAGGATTTGTCACATAGCTTACCATTAGTAAATTTCTCACTTGCTGAGGTTCAGGGGGTAGCACAATAACTCACAATTCTGGGAACCTCAACTGATTGTCACAGATGACTAGAGGAAGTTCAGGACTGGGAAGATATTGCATGGTTACTCTGTAAATAGTAAACAGGTGGTAGAAGCTGGACTGTGTCCTGCATGCTTATATGCTGGTTACTTCTGTCAAGGCTGCCTGGCACAGCAGCATAGCATTTAGGGCACCCAGAGTTGAATGGCAGACAGTGACACAGTCCCGTACTGGTCTGGGTTAAACCCCAAAGCATCACCACCTGAAACTATATGATTTCAAAAGTTTATGGTAAAGCAGGGAGTAGACCATGATGTGGAGATTGCTGATTACAGGCTGATTTGGGAGAAACGATGCACTGTGCATAGGTATTATGTATTGCCAAGTCTGTACCATCTAAATGATGAGTTAAGAGGCTGTGATGATTTCAGAGGTGGTGATTCACTCAGGAGGAAATTACATGGGTCTTATTGTTGTATACAGCTCAGAATGTCTGAGAACAGATTTGGGTGTGCCAAAGATTTATCTCCAGGACCTGTGATAGTTTTCTGTGACTTGGCTCAGCATCTGAATAATTTCTGCCTCACCAATATGAAAGTTATTAGTAAGCATGGGTACATCTACACTAGCCCCCTAGATCGATCTAGGGAGGCTAATGAGGGCAACCGGAATTGCAAATCAAGCCCGGGATTTAAATATCCTGCACTTGATTTGCATGTTCCCGGCCAGTCGCCATTTTAGAAATTGACTAGACCGAAGTAACTGCCCGCGTCTACACGCAGCAGTAAAACGGGATTCCGATTTAAAGTCCTAACTCGAATTAGCTGGTATTCCTCCTGCAATGAGGTTTACCAGCTAATTCGAATTAGGGGCTTTAAATCGGAATCCCGTTTCACTGCTGCGTGTAGACGTGAGCAGTTACTTCGGGCTAGTCAATTTCTAAAATGGCAACCGGCCGGGAACATGCAAATCAAGAGCGGGATATTTAAATCCCGGGCTTGATTTGCAATTCCGGTCGCCCTCATTAGCCTCCCTAGATTGATCTGGGGGCTAGTGTAGACATACCCTATTAGAAGAATATTAATGGGGAAATTGGAGGGTTCATGGCTGTCTATAAAATGTATTGTGTATAGCATAGAAACATTACAAGCTCTGTCATCTCACTGTTCTGTGGAGATGGGCTCACCTGTTGGACAGAAAAGTCTGAAGATCTTTCTCTCAAACATAAAAACCCTCCGCATTTGGAAACAGAAACCTGTCTGTGATTTCTCTCATCCCTCAAGTCACAAACTCCCACCATTTTGAAACAGGAACACCATTCCATTGGAACATTGTTGTCCTTTGTTCCAGGTACTGCCTGTGATTGCATTATCGGAGGAAGGTAAATAGCAGCAACAGAAATATTTGTATATCACATAGTCAAAAATTAGAGAAGTATTCCCTACTTGCAGGGCGTAGAGTGTTGGCATAATAGCGGGAAGTAGGCCAGGTCAGACATGAAATGCAGTGAATGGGTCAGGGGCAGGCTGTGTAGCTGTGATAAAGCAGGGCAGTTAGTTCCCAATTGATGTTGGGGGGAGGGACCATAGGGGAGGCTGCCTGGATAGGTATACAAAATATGGGACATATGTACAACTACCTACATGACTACAAACTCCTAACATGCCTTTTGCTGTGGGGAAAAAATAAGATATTCAACACCAAAGACTTAACTCAGAGTTAAAGGTGCTTGATGCAACGTTGTCCCACTGTAAAACACGGAGTTGAGCAAAACTCAAACTTTTGAAAAATAAAAAGTGCACAATTAATATTGCCCTGAAACTTTAACTCTACCCTCTTTTAGTAATGCCACAGTATAGCATATTAAGATTCATAATGAAATGCACATTCTCTTCATCTCCTTTTACAACCCTTTCTCTCACCCACAAGATTCCATTTAACACTATTAAAGAACAACAACAACAAAAATTCTCACACCACTTTCCCAGGGGGTGGAGGCAGCGGGTGGGAATTATTTGAATTAAATTCACGTGCAGGCAATATGTTAAGTATATTGACACTAAATGGTGGAGCCAGTAGTTGGGCCCACTTAATAAAGGGATGTTTGGTATGAGAACCTGTGTTCGTTACTTGAGATGTGTGACAGCTGTGATTATGATAGATCTTTTTCACACCCTGCCATGTGATTTCTATGCACAATTGTGTCAGGACATAGGGCTTTCATTATAAAAGCAGTAAGGTGGTATATGAGAGGATTCTAATACTTTAATATTGGTTATGTGAAAGTGCAACTAGAGATCATATCCCATCGATACCTGTAAGGTAGCTGTAAAAGGCTGTGAAATAGTTAATTGTACACATGGTTTTCACTTCAAGGATTTGGCTAAGCATGTAAATGTATACTAGGATTTAGAGCAGGGCATTCAACTTTGGAAGCTCTGGGGGCCACAATGATACTCACAGCACAGGCTGAGGACCACAACTTAAGTGTGATTGCATGTACATGCAAATATATATGCAAATAGTTTCTTTCACAGTGACGGGCATGAATACAAAAATTAAGGCAAGACTACACAACACGCAGGCCCCATTTAAGTCTTTTCTGCTGATATTAATAAAATGCAATATTTACCCGATTTCCACCCATATGAAAGCACTTTTAACGAGCAATGGAAGTTCAGGAATTTAACTACTAAAATGCATATCAACAGAAGACCATTATATTGACTACTTTTTTGTTTTGGCTCCTAGCTGCCCATTGAACCTGCATAAACACAAACTGCACCAAAGGCCACGGGCTGCACGTGGTGCATGGGCCACAAGTTGAGTAGCCCTGATTTAGAACCTCCTGAATATTATACTACCAAGAGCCAAGGTGAATATGTCCAACATTTTTGGGCTTACTTAAGAAGGTTTTATTGTTTCTGAGTAGACGTTAGAGATACCTGAAGCAGAATTAATTGGGATACACAAGATATAAATTATGATGCAAAATGATCCTGCTGATGAAGAACAAATTGTATTAATCAAAGTTGGGATTAAAAACAAACAACATTATATGAAGCTGTGCTCTGAACTTAGCCATATAAAACTGGTATATAATTCAGAGATCCACACTTGTTTTTAAAATTTAAATTGGGCCTACAAATACATTCCTATTCTACATATTTTAGGAAGACTTTTATTCCCTTGTAATTGTTTTTGGTGAAATCCTGGCTCCACTGGAAACAGTGAGAATTTAATCATCGAGAACAATGAGATCAGGATTTAACACATTATTTGTCCTTTAAGGCAGTGGCTTTCAACTTTTCCAGACTATTATACCCTTTCAGGAGTCTGATTTGTCTTGCATAGCCACAAGTTTTGCCTTACTTTAAAGCTACTTGCTTACAAAATTGAACATAAAAAAGTGCCACAGAATATATTACTGAAAATTTCTGACTTTCTCATTTGTATTATATAATTCTAAAATAAATAATTTGGAATATAAAAATTGTACTAACATTTCAGCATATAGTATATAAAGCACAATAAACAAGTCATTATGTGTATGAAATTTTAGTTTGTACTGACTTTACTACTGTTTTTAAGGTAGTCTGTAGTAAAACTAGGCAGATATCTAGATTAACTGATGTTCCTCCTAGAAGACCTCGATTTAGAACCACTGCTTTAAGGAAAAAGTTGTTAGCATAATGAAAGAAAATTGAGAGATTTACTGCAAGGAATAGGAACCAGTACAGCAAGGTATGCAATTAACTTCACTTAATGTTGCTACTCTAGATTATTTTCTGGGTAACCTTCTCTGTTTTGTAGGCCTTTGTGCTTCTGAAATCTGTCAGTTAGCATAAAGACTTAGAAACTTTAAATCTGTACTGATTGTATATAAAGCTTTCTTTAATACTTCATTGGACGTAATGTCATTACTTTTCCAATATTTGGACATATTATTATGAAAGTACTTGTCATAGTTTAGGTGTAATTTGTTATATAGTTTTTGTTAAAGTCACACAGAAGCATAAATATGTATTTGATTTTTTTGAACAGAAGTGGCGCCAGCTAGAGAACAGTATAATCATTACTACTCCAGAAAAACTTGGTTCAGAATTACAAAATCATGTATGTTGGGTTGCAACTGATTTATTTTTTCTTTAATTATAAAAGCTTCTGTATGTGTTTTTATAAATCAATAATAATGTATTGATTTCTGGGGTCTGTAAACTATATTTACAATAAAACAACGTTCCAAAAGCTACAGTCATTAAATGTTGAGAATTGGTGGTGAGAGAGGTACACAACTTCTGTCCAAAATTTTAAAAAGTCAGATACAGAGTTATACAAGATCATGGGTGTGGCATTAACTCCCCACAGCCTAGTGTTGATTTGGGGCATTTCTGGAAATTCCAGGAAATTTCCATTGGGCCTAATGTAAACCTGATGTGTTTTTCCATTGACATCAATGCACTTTGGATAAGGCCCTTGCTTACTAAAAATCTGGTACCTGAAGGGAAAGCTACACCTAATTTTTTTCCACATTCAACAGTGTTATTGTTGACAAGTTAGAATATAAGAAGTCACTTCTGCTTTTGTGTAACTACAGTTACTTATCATAAGTAGGTTACGAGTGTTTCCTTTCTGGAATTTCTATTCATAGAATCATAGAGACTGAATTAATCATAGAATCATAGGATTGGAAGAGACCTCAGAAGATCATTGAGCCTAACCCCCCTACTAAAAGCAGGACCAATCCCAACTAAGTCATCCCAGCTAGGTTTTTGGCAAGCCGAGACTTATAAACTTCTAGGGAAAGAGATTCCACCACCTCTCTAGGTAACCCATTCCAGAGCTTCACTACCTTCCTAGCAAAATAGTTTTTCCTAATATCCAACCTAGACCTCCCCTGCTGCAACTTGTACCATTGATCCTTGTTCTGTCATCACTGAAGACAACTTTTCTTCATCCTCTTTGGAACCTCCCTTCCTGTAATTGGAAGCTGCTATCAAATCCCTCCTCACCCTTCTCTTCTGTAGACTAAATAAGCCAAAATCTATCAGCCTGTCCCCATAGTTCATATGCTCCAGCCCCCTAGTCATTTTGTTGCCCTCGGCTGCACTCTCAATGCATCCACATCCTTTCTGTAATGTGGGGCCCAGAACTGGACACAGTACCCCAGATGTGGCCACACCTGCACTGAACAAAGGGGAATATGCCACTAGGCTATAAGGTCACACAGTTGACTCATATCCAGCTTCTCATCCACTGTAATCTCCAGGTCCTTTTTTCAGAACTGGTGCTTAGCCAGTTGGTGTCCAGCCATAGCAGTGCTTAGGATTCCTCTGTCCCAAGTGCAGGACTCTGGACTTCTCCTTGTTGAACCTCTTCAGATTTCTTTTGGCTCGCTCTTTCAATTTGTCTAAGTCACTCTACACCCTATCCCTTCCTTCCAGCATATCTACCTCTCCCCCTAGCTCTCCTTCCTAGCTAAGTGTCAAATGAGAACTTGCTGAGGGTGCAATCCATCCCCTCATTCAGGTCATTAATAAACATATTGAACAAAACTGGCACCAGAACCAATCCTTGGGGCACTTCACTTGATACCAGCTATCAACCAGACATCAAGCCATATATCACCCATTGAGCCTGACAATCTAGCCAACTTTCTATCCACCTTACAGTTACCAAGCCAGTTACCTTGTCTTAGAATGCAATCAGATTGGTTAGGCATGACTTGCCCTTGCTGAATCCATGTTGACTATCCCTGATCACTATCCTCTCTTCCAAGTGCTTCAAAATGGATTCCTTGAGGATCCCCTCCATGATTTTTCCAGGGACTGAGGTAAAGCTGACTGGTCTGTCGTTCTCTGGATTCTCCTTCTTCCCTTTTTAAAAGATGCACGCTACATTTGCTTTTTTCCAGTTGTCCTGGACTTCCCCCAGTCACCACAAGCTTTCAAAGTTAATGGCCAAAACCTCTGCAGTCACATCAGCCAACTCCCTCAGCACCAGGGACCCATGGATATGTGTATGTCCAGCTTTTCTAAATAGTTCTTAACCTGTTCTTTCACCACCAAGGGCTGCCCACATCCTCCCCATACTGTGCTGCCCAGTGCAGCAGTGTAGGAGCTGACCTTGTCTGTGAAGACAGAGGGAAAAAAAGCATCAAATAGTTCAGCTTTTTCCATATCATCCATCACTAGGATATCCCTCCCCCCCCGCTCCTTCAGTAAAGGTGTTACGCCTTCCTTAATCACCTTTTTATTACTAACATACCTGTAGAAATCTTTCTTGTTACCCTTCATATTCCTTGCTAGCTTCGATTCCATTTGTGCTTTGGCCTTCCTGATTATGCCTCTGCATGCTCATGCAATATATCTATACTCTTTCCTAGTCATCTGTCCACGTTTCCACTTCTTGTAAGCTTCCATTTTTGTTTAAGCTCACCAAAGATTTCACTGTTAGCCAAGCTAGTTGCCTACCATATTTGCTTTTTTTTTTTATGGCACGTTGGGATGGTTTGTTTCCTGTGCCTGAAATAAAGCTTCTCTGAAATATAGCCAGCTCTCCCGGACTCCTTTCCCCCTCATTTTAACATCCCAAGGAATCCTGCAGTCGGTTCCCTCAGGGTGTCAAAGTCTGCTTTTCTGAAGTCCAGTGTCTGTATTTTGCTGCTCTCCTTTTGTCCTTTGTTCAGGATCCTGAACATGACCCTCTCATGATCACTGCTGCCCAGTTTGCCTCCCACATCTACTCAATGAAGGAAACAATGTTGCCTTAGAAGTTCTTGACTTCCCATAGAATCACCTAGATACTGGTTGTCTGTTGTTCTCTTTGTTGTTGTAATATTTTACAATATCCAAAGGTCTGTTAAATTACAGAGTTTAGGCTAGAAGGGACCACCAGCACATCTAGTCAGACCTCTATATCACAAACCATGAACACCAGTCAGCATCCACACACTAAACCCAACAATCAAAGGACAGGTTGCTTAAAGTCTTACAAATTCATGACCTTTCAAAATTTCCTTTTGACTTTATAAGGAATTAATTACATTAAATGTGGAGTAGGACATGGGGTTTTTTTAAATTAACTTTAGCATTAAAAAAAGAGCTAGATAGATTCATGGAGGTTAGGTCCATCAGTGGCTATTAGCCAGGATGGGTAGGAATGGTGTCCCTAGCCTCTGTTTCTCTGGAGATGGGTGACAGGGGAGGGATCAGGTGAGGATTACCTGTTGTGTTCCCTCCCTCAGGGGCATCTGGTATTGGCCACTGTTGGCAGACAGGATACTGGGCTGGATGGACCATTGCTCTGATCCAGTATGGCTGTTCTTATGTTCTTATGTTTCTTTGAATACTTAATAGCAAAGAAACTTTTCAGTTTCTCTATTAATTTCTTTTTTCCTTTTAGGTCTCTGCTTTTGATACTTCTATTTATTCTGATCTAAATCAACTGACATTAAAGGGATGTATACATTTTACAAATGAGACTGAAGTAAGAAGGATTGATATCTATTGCAAATGTCTAGAAAAATATTTGAACAACCAGCTGATTTAATTTAAATTGGATCTTAGTTGATTTAATTTAAATTAGCACTTAATAGCTTGATTTAGTATCTCCAATAAGTATACATTTTCATCACTGTGTGTGAGTAGAAAAGTTTTTCATCCTGCTGTGACAATCATGAACCACTTCAGCATTTTAAAGCTAACATAATTTGTCTGATTAGGGATGAAGGATGAGCTAGTGGTTAGGGTACTAGCCTGGATCTTGAGATGTGGGTTCAGTTCCCTACTATGAATCAGTATTCCTTTGACCTTGGGCAAATTACTTTAGACGCCATATGCCTCAGTTCCCCAACTGTAAAATGGGGCTAAATGCATTTTCCTAGTACACAAAGAGATTATCATGAGATGTTCATGCACTATGGTTATGGGAGTAATATAAACACTGTATATATATTAAACTTTATTGATATGGGTTGAACCTCTGGAACCATTGGGACCTGACCATTTCTAAACCAGAGAATTTGCCAAACCACAGGAAGTCAATATTGCCTCGCAACGTTACCAACACATCCATTGTTTACTAGGTTCTTAGAAGACATTTAGTGGTCAATTAGAGCTAAATAACAGCACAGAACATTGATAGCCAGGACTAGTGGTTGTAAACAAATTTATGGGACCACAGGAAACTTGGTCACACCCATGATAAATGGACATCCGGCTAACTAAAATCATGCCATACCACTGATGTTGCTCGACCAGAGAGTGCTAGACTAGAAAGGCTTAACCTGCATAGTAGGTTTTAGTCTGATTGATTACTCAGTATTAAAGCAAGATGGAAACTGGTTTACAATCTGTGATTGCATTTAGAATTGTAGCAATTTGTACTCTCAATGAGTTTCTATGCTGCTATATCACAAATGAGATCTGTTACCCTTTATGCATAATGGTGGTCATTAGTAGTAGACTCAGAAATGACAACTGTAATTAAACTTTATTTCCCAATACATTGCACAGTTATTTATGGTGTAGAGAGCTTTTCACCTTTTGGACTAGAGGACTGCCTTCAAAGAAGAAAATGGTTGGAGTTCAGTGTTTTTAAAAATGTCATTCATCCATCAAGGTAGACAACTCTAAAGTTGTTAATCTGAAAAGGACCCCAATTTTGTATCCATCTTAATAAAGGAAGTATTAGGAAATAAACTCTCTTTCTGTATACAATAGCATGTACTTATTGCTTGTCTTTTGAATAATTTAAAGCTGCAGTACTCATCATTTGTGGTCATTAAATATCTTATGATACTTTTTGCAAGAGTAATGTTGTTAGTTCTGCTGTCCCAGCCAGATTCCATCTTCAGTAATTGCAATATGTCATTGTCTTCTTAAAGGCAAGTACCTTAAAGTACCTATAGCTTCAATTAGATATTGTATTATTCCTTCTCTGTCCAAAATTATGGTGTTCCGAGAAACAGGTTCCATATTTCAGGGGTTGGTGAAGTTACTCTTGAACATATACACACTCTGTGGGTATTCTGCTATCATCCCTGGGAATTTACCCAGAAATCACTTGAATGCACAGAATTAATCCAATAGTGTTATCAGCATAGTCAGAATCATGGTGCTCTTAAAGAAGACAAGACTAAGTAATGAGATTATGATGGAAAAATCCTAGGTGCTAAACAAAAGAAGGTATCTCCGTCAGAAAATAAATAATCCCAATTGCACTTCTGGTCCTATTGCCCATTATTAGGGCACCTCTTTCTGTACAGTACAAACTTCTAGAAGTCAAACACCCATTATTCTCCCAAGGCCCATATAGAGGTTCCAGGCTCTGGTTCTGTGTTATATCGTTGCACTTCTGCATGGCATGAGCAGAGACATGTGCTGCTACTGCAGTCTCATCTGAGATGGCATTTCCATTCTCAAGTGGGATGAGAACTAGCAGCAAGAAGTCTGCAGTATGAGTATTTACCACCTTTTTAACCAATCAGGGATTGGTGGAGAAACCAGTTATTTCACAGTTATGCTGCTGGCACTTGGAGTGGGAACATCACCTGTGTGACATTTAAAATTTCCATGGGTACAGCCCATGTATCCAGGTCAGCCATATGAAGGCACAGCAGACATGGAGACTTGACAGAGTGTTTATATTTTAAAAGAACCTCTCTCTTTAAATGGGTCTGTGCCTATTGTGTCTTCCTGAACATTTTGAACCTTTGGGTACAGCTTTAGTCTCTGGTATCTTAAACAAATAACAGGATTAAGACTAGGCAGGCAACACTGATTTAATGCCCATTAGGTCTTGGATGCACTGTTATAGTATCAGAGGTGTGCTGTCTAAGAACAAAAGGCACACAGTGTTACTGATTAAGTGTTCAGTATAAAAAGAATTGGCTCATTGACACTGTTTTATTTTATTTTATTTTATTTTTCCACACCCAGTAAAATCAGCTTGTCATGCATTATCTTTAGTCATAAACATTTTAGTTAACTCCTAAGGTCAACCAACTGTGGCAGTAATAGAGCCTTATCTCTGATACACTCTGTTACTAAATGCCTGGTATGCCAAGGTTTAACTGAGGCTGAATGATGGTAATGGTCTCATTGGCTTTTTAGTGACTGTGTGATAGAAGAAAACTTTAGGTTCAAAACCTTTATCTTTAGAAAAAAAGCACAATAATATTATGGGATCAAAGACTTTTAATGCCAATCTATATAAAGAGTAAAAAGGGGTTTTACATAATGAATAATCAGCTAAAACAGTAGTGATCAATAACATGGCAGAGGTTTACCAGGGTTAGCCCCTGGTAAGCCACCCGTATATTTACTTGAACAACCACAGGTGTCCCGCCTCTTGTTGGCCACAAATCATTGTTCCCGGCTAATGGGAGTGTTGGAAAGTGGCATGGACTGGGACACTGCTTCCTGCAGCTCCTGTTGGCTGGGAACGGTGATCTGTGACCAACAGGGGCCGTGATCATCGGTACCTGCAGATATGAAAGTAAATATTGAAGGGGGGGACACATCAGAAGCTAACCCTGGCAGATCAGATCTGGACTGTGGTCCAGTATTTGCTTACTCCTGAGCTAAAATATACTCTATTGTCACAGAAACAAAGTCAATGGCTTTTATAATCTGGGGTAGTACTAATGAAAAACTCAAAATCTTTGAAGTGTTTTAGAATGTTAACTATCAAAATATGAAATGCCTGCCAGCATACAGTAAGGAAATGAATATTTCAATTTTATAATATTGAAAAGTGGGCAGTGGTTTAATTCCAGATTTTTCCAAAAATCAATAAAAATATATGGATGTTAGCAAATAGTGATCATCCTAAAATTGGAAAGAAGAGTTTACTTTTCTTTCACTTTGTGTAACTGAGAGAAGCACAATGGGATAGATTCATCCCTCCTACCCTGTTGGTTTTCCAATGTACACTTGCAAAGCCAATTACATATGCTTTTGCCTGCATTGCCTTTGTGTAAGACCCTAAGTTAGGAAAGCAACCCTATTCAGAATAGCACTTAAGCATATGTTAATCTTTAAGCATGTATTTATGTGATTTTCTTAACACAGATGAACTCAGGTATGTGCTTTAGTGTTTACCTGAATCGTGACCTAATACTTTTGGACTATTTAAAGTATATTCATGCAAATGTAGATCTATTTAAAAATGTGCTTGAGCATCAAAAACGTAGGTATTTGCACATGCAACATGTAGGCTCAAGAATGCATACACATCAAGAAGAGACTAGTTATAGGACCAGAAGAAAGTATATCCCATTATGTGATAAGAGATATATGGGTATGCAAAAACAATTTTTAGATAGGGTTTGTAGGCGAAAAGAACATCTAATTTCTCAGACAAGATGTAAGGCTTAATGTCTTGATAGAATGATTTAAAAATCAAAGTAGGAAAGATGAGGCTAATAGGATAACATTTGTTTCAAGGCTTAGTCATAGTTCTGAAAAGATTAAAATATTGCATTGAAAGACTGGTTAAGATAATACAATTAAAAGAAATATCACTCTTTTTTCTTTTATAAAAAAGAATTACTTAGAATATATTGAAATGCACATATTGCATGAAAGTCATTTTTGTCAGCTATATAATGAAGGCTTTATCCAGAGGCAAAGAATAATAATGAAATTTCAGGGGATATGTTTTATCATGCTCAGATGCAGAAGGAAATTCACATTATGTTTCTTTTGGATTATTGTGATTACTATTTACGAAAATATACCCATCTGATTTAAATTCAATTGGCGAGATCGAGATCTTCAGTATTCTAAAAATAAGAATACCAAGGCATAAAAATGCTACAAGTAATAATGACATGAAAATCAATAGTAGATGTCATTTTAACAGTCCGAAGCATTGTAGTTCCAAGTGGTTGATCCTGTATCAAAAAATAGAGAATGATGGTCATCAGATGTACATGTTTGGCATATGGGAGGAATTACTTGAGCAGAAAGAGGCTTTTTGGATTTAGAAGTAGAAAAAATGTTCAATTATAAATGAATGAGAAATGGATTTACACATGATTCTGAAGAGTAGACAAAAACTACTAGGTGAATTAGGATCTCAATCCCACAAGTTCATCTACACGCATCCAGTGGTCTGCCCACCTCGAAGAGCAGAGCCTAAGTTTGTCCATCAGTATGGAAAATTGTGGTAGTTTCCAATCAGAATATTGATTGCCAGTTTCTAGAATACAAATGGTATAGGAGTAAGTTGTAAGGTCCAATATATTGTAATTTCGGGACAAGTCCTTTTAAACTGTACATTAGTTGTCCATGTGACACTGGAAACTTAATCTATTATGAGTTTGTGCTTTTGCTGCCATATTCTAGGAGACTATAATTTAAAAAAATAAAATCAAATAATTAAATCTCTCTCTTCTTGTTCCAGCTACATTTTCCCACCCACAGGATATTTCTGAGATATAAATAATTTCAAGGGAAAATATCATCTGGATTTATTTAAGTTTACTGGTTGCCAAGTTAATAATTCTGAGACACTGGAAATGGGGAAAATGATTAATGTGACATACTGGGAAGGAACACTCTTGAGAATGTGACTTCATAGGTTTCAAAGCAATGAAGAGACGTGTGAGACTATTTTGAATACCTTTTTCAGTTAAGATTAAGTTTACAAATAATGTTCTCTTCTTGCAATATTTCTGAAACTATCTAATCTTGGTATATGGAAATTAGAGATGGTATAGAAAAGCAGCAAAGTATAACTAACAATGCAGATTAGAAATGTAAATACCTATGTTTAAGAGCTGAATATGACAAAGATTAATTCATCCTCTTAATTTGTTAGTTATGCAGCATTGATTCAAAACATCACAGCACCAAATGTGTTAATTTAATATATCCAGCATATCCATCTTTAATTTATAATCAGCAGAAACCTCTGTGTACACACAAATGTTAATGTGCAGTCACATATACCAACTTATCTTTAGAGTTAAGGTTGTTGTTTTTCTCTTCTCGTTCAGTCACAAAATCAAATTAAGTTGTCTGGAACTCTTATTGATATCTCCTCATACCAATTTTCTGTAGTTCTAGCATTCACTGTTTTTTTTTCTTCTCACTTTGTTGTTGATAAAATAACTGTGGTCTTCATCTACAGTAGAGATAAATTCTGTGTAGCAAACAGTTGATAAACTTTGGCTTGAATAAATTATTGATGATATTTTAACTGAAAACATAACAAGTTGTTTTTAATCTCGGTGTACAGCTTCAAAAACACGAAACTTCTTTAATGCACATACACTATATAGAAATGATCACATAATCGACTGCCTAGTCATACAGCCATTTGTCATATCCGAAACTGGCCTTCAGAACAGAATGTTGCTTACATAAATTTACATGGAACTATAACTCAGTGGGTGCAAAAATTCAGTTCCTAAAGGTCCAATTCTGCCCTTCTGACACATGACAAAAACCAGTGGATTGTATTGGGTGTAGCAAAAGGACAGAATTAGACCTGAAATTGCAATGTCGATGTTGTTTTATGTAGGTTTGTGCTTCTGTGACACAGTGGCTCTGCGTGTGTGTGCCTGCGCGCACACACACATGCTCACTTTCCCCATCTGGTGATTGGTCCACAAAAAAGTAAGGACTTCCCTTGAATGAGACATGTTTTTGTTCTCTCCTAGGGAGCTTCTGCTGTGCCTCTGAGATCTCTCTCCTACCTCAGTTAATGCTACAAAAAGCTTTTCCCTGTAGTCTCAAAACCAGAGGAAAAGAGCAGTACTGTGTAACTCTGGAGACTTTGTCTACACTGCAGGGTTTTTATGCAAGAAGCTTTTTGCGGAAGAAGTCTTCCGCAAAAAAATTTTGCGCAAAAGCGCATCCATACTTCGAAAGCGCATCGCAAAAGTGATGTGCTTTTGCTCAAGAGAGCATCCACACTGAATGGACGCTCTTGCTCAAGAAAACTCTGATTGCCATTAACAGAATAGCCATTAACAGAATAGCCAAACCTACATCCGAGCACCTGTGCTTTTTCTGCTCTTTTTGCACAAGAAACCCCTTCGGAGCTTCCACACCCTCCTTTTTGCACAAGAGCTGTAGTGCAAAAAGGAGTTATTCCTTATGGGGAAAGGAATAACTCTACTGGCAAAAGACCTCTGTCCTGTCAATTTATTGTTTTTTGGGGGGCGGGGGGGTGTTGCACAAAAATGCTCTTGAGGTGTGGATGCTCTGCCGGTTTTTGTGCAAAAACGGCCATGAAGGAAGGAAGGGATGGAAAGAAAAGTCCTACAATTCTGAGTGATTAATTTGGTAAAGGCCTATTCCAAGGTATAGTTGTGAGAGAGGAAAAAAGCATGTAAAAGAGCATGTAGGAGGCGGTAAGTCAAATGTTCTTTAAGGGCTGTGAAATATATAATATCAAAATCTTTCTTAACTCCTATGGCTTTCATCTATACCAAAGAAAGAAATAAGACTGCACAAATTTTGAGGAACTGTACCCTGATTCGTTATCAGCAATTATTCCTCATTTATTTCAAAGTATAAACGTGGCGAGTAAATACAAAGCTATATATTCTGCATAAATATCTGGGGTGAAATACAGAAGCATTTTCTATGGCTCAGCATTTCATTAGTGCTTGTGGAAGCTCGTTCCATTTATCAAAACGGATACTTTTTCTCTAATATTGTAGCTAGCTTGTTTACCTTACTGTTAAATGTGGCATAGGGGCTGGATTGGAATTTTCACAAACACCTAAAAATAAATTTACATTGCATAATAAAAGTGGTCTGTGGGTCCTGCATCTGCAGACCCTATTCTTTCCCAGGTCATGTTTCAGCATATACATAAGCCTCATGCCTGTTGTGACAGACTGACAGTATCCTCCACTGATTTTATGAATTAAGTCAAACATTACTGAATTAAATTGAACCTTATTGAATCAGGCTTAATAACTCTGTGGTCCATTGTATAAAAATGAAATTATGTATGTGTTATTGTGGACTGCTATGTACCTTCTCTAGTAGGAGAGGGATGCTAATGCATTTCCTCTTATTAGACTTTTGAAGCCACCTCCTGATGAGGTATGCACATAGTACTGCAAATTGGATTCTCTATGGACCAAAAGACAAAGAGTGTATCTTTAAATAAATACCCTGTTTTTAAACCAGCCCAGGGACTTCTTGCTGATCCACCAAGCAGACAGGTCCCCTGATCCATGAAGAGCTCCAATCCTTAGAGAAAATCTGGAAATAGTTGGGTCTGCTGAGGCCACCTAAGACTGAGTGCTTCTGAGCTGAATCTGTGATGAACTTCTGCCACAAAGGAATTGATAGGGTATTGAAGGGAATGATCCTGCCCAAACCCCTGTTAGGGTTGGGGAGGAGCTCTCTGGTAAACTTAATAGTATAGGTTCTTGTATTGGATTTAATATGTTCTCTGTAGTGCTTTTACCTGCTGTGTTCACTCTCTCTGGGGCACCTGGCATTAGCCCCTGTTGGAAGACAGGATATTGGGCTAGATGGATTTTTTAGTCTCACCCAGTATGGCTGCTTTGATGTTCTTATGGGTGGTGGATAAAATATTTTTATAGGTGATAGCTTGGAGAGGCAAGCCTGGGCAAGCCTCTTCTACATAAGAACCTGCCCCTTTGTTGGCCATTGGAGCCCAGACTCCTTTGTGACTGCTGACCCTTACCCTGCAACCTCTGCGCCATGTCCAAGGCTAGCACCTCCCCTCCCAGTGCTGGGTAACCACACAGTCCCAGCTCCCACTCTCTCCCAGGCCCAGGAGTGATGGGCAGTCTCACTGTCCCACCTCTGCTCTGGTCCTGGGAGCAGTCAGGCAGCCATGTTGTAGCCCCAGTTCTGCTCCAGTCCCCAGAGTGCCAGACTGCCATGCCACAGCCACAGCCTTCCTGTCTAGCCAGGTAGCCATGCAGCCTCAGCCTTCCTTGCCAGACATAGTGCTGGTCATACAGGTAGCCATGACCCCAAACTTCCCAGATGGCCAGGCAGTCACATAGGGCCACCCCTGTCTTTGTGGGAAGGCACTGCCTTCCCTTGCCTACATTACTTGCCACCCATGCTATCAGGATTGTGATTTACCCAGACGTGATGAGCAAAATCAATATTACTGAGATAACTGTATCTAATGGTTCATTCTTATCCCCATACCTATTGGCACCCTAAATAAATAATTGCTGGTTTTGGAAGAATGATCTTTCCAAACAGCTCTGTGGCCATAGCTAGTGTTCATGTGCCCATAATTTCCCTACTGCAAGGAGCCAATGAGTACACAAAGGGTCCTACTCCATTATTATGCAGGACATGGTCAACAATGCAGACAGATTCATGAACACTAAAATAAAATATACTAGCAATATACATGATACCCACAGTTTTTCAGGAACTGAGACTTTACTTTATGTACAAGCTGTGGCATTAGACCCACCAAAAGAATTGTTATGAATGGAATCACTGTCTCCACTATTATTGTATGGGACTTCACATATCCTGCTTTATCATAGCTTATGAAACTGCAGCCAGATCTTAGAGTACCTAGGAAAAGATGGTTCAGCTTCACACATTAGCTGTATGATGGAATTCTACTAGAATTCTTTAGGATGCCAACAAGAATGTGGATAAGGGTGATCCAATAGATACATTGTATTTGAATTTTCAGACACCCTTTGAAAAAGTTCTTCACTGACTTTCTTAAGGAAACTAAGTAGCCATGGAATAACAAGGCAGGTCCTCTCATGAGTCAGTAGCTGGTTAAAATGATAGGAAATTAAGGCTAGGATTAAATGTTTTGTTTCACAATGGACAGAGAAACAGCAGGATCCTGAAAGAGGAATCTCTACTGAGGTCTGTGCTATTCAACATATTCATTAATGATGTGAAAAAGTGAGTGGACAATGAAGTGGCAAATTTGGCAAATGGTACAAAATTATTGAAGATAACTCAAGTTCAAAGCTGACTGAAGAATTACAGAAGCTCTCACAAAAAGTGATTGTAAAAATTAAACATTAATAAGTATGAAGTAATGTACATAGGAAAATATAATTCCAATTATACACACCAAAAGAATGTCTCTAACTTAGATATTATTATTCAAGAAAGATCTTGGAGTCATTGTGGATAATAGTTCTCTGAAAACTTCAGCTTAGCGCACAGCAGTTCTCAGAAAGGTGAACAATTATGGCTATTAAGGCTAATAGTTATGAACTATTGGGAAAAGGATAAAAATATAATCATAGAATCATAGAACCATAGAGCTGGAAGAGACCTCAGAAGGTCATCAAGTCCAGCCCCCGCTCTAGGCAGGACCAATCCCAACTAAATCAACCCAGCCGGGGCTTTGTCAAGCCAAGACTTAAACACCTCTAGGGATGGAGACTCCACTGCTTCCCTAGGTAACCCATTCCAGTGTTTCACCACTCTCCTAGTGAAATAGTTTTTCCTAATATCCAACCTGGACCTCTCCCACCACAACCTGAGACTATTGCTCCTTGTTCTGCCATCCGTCACTACTGAGAACAGCCTTTCTCCATCCTCTTTGGAACCTCCCTTCAGGAAGTTGAAGGCTGCTATCAAATCCCCCCTCGCTCTTCGCTTCTGCAGACTAAACAGACCCAACTCCCTCAGCCTCTCCTCATAGGTATATGCTCCAGCCCCCTAATCATTTTGGTTGCCCTCTGCTGGACCCTCTCCAATGCGTCCACATCCTTTTTGTAGTGGGGGGGCCCAGAACTGGACACAATACTCCAGATGTGGCCTCACCAGAGCCGAATAAAGGGGAATAATGACATCTCTGGATCTGCTGGCAATGCTCCTCTTAATGCAACCTAATATGCCATTAGCCTTCTTGGCTACAAGGGCACACTGTTGATTCATATCCAGCTTCTCATCCACTGTAACCCCCCGGTCCTTTTCTGCAGAACTACTACTTAACTGGTTGGTCCCCAGCCTGTAACAATGCTTGGGATTCTTCTGTCCCAAGTGGAGGACTCTGCACTTGTCCTTGTTGAACTTCATCAGATTTCTTGTGGCCCAATCCTCCAATTTATCTAAGTCACTCTGGACCCTATCTCTGCCCTCAAGCATATCTACCTCTCCCCCTAACTTAGTGTCATCTGCAAACTTGCTGAGGGTGCAATCCATCCCCTCATCCAGGTCATTAATAAAGATATTGAACAAATGCCACTATATATATCAGTCGTGCACCCAATACATTGTAAACATTGTCTACTTCTGGTTCCCCCAACTCAAAACAAATATATTGAAACTGGAAAAGGTTCAGAGAAGGGCAACAAATATGATAAAGAATATGGAACAGATTTTATATAAAGAGAAGCTAAAATATTAGGGCTATTTAGCTTTAAAAAGAGATGGCTAAGGCAGAATCTGATAGACACCTATAAAAACCATGACCGGTGCGAAGAAAGTGAAGAAAGAATTGTTGTTTGACCTTCCCTAAAATACAAAAAAACAGAGGTCAATCAATAACATTAATAGGTATCAGATTAAATCCAAAAGAAGAGAAAGTACTTTTTTCCACATAATACACATTGCCATGGGATTGGTGAGGGTCAAATGTGTAACCGGGTTAAAAAAAATATCTGGATATATTCATGGCAGATAGGTCCATCATTGCCAATTAGCCAAAAGGATCAGAGATTCTGCCCCATGCTCAAAGTGATTCTAAACTCTGACTGCCAGAAGACCAAGATGGATTACTTCAACTGCCCTGCTCTGTGTACTACCCATGAAACTGTGATGGAATATGAAACATTGTTGGAGACAGGATACTAGACTAGATAGACCATTGGTCCAATTCAGTATAATGTATACTTAATGTATACTTAAGTATAATGGTACTTAAGTTGTCTGGAGATCTCTTTGCTGCAATCACCTGATTTAACAGGGAATCCCAATGGCTGGGGGATGGAGTGTATCAGCTGTGCACTCACTCAATGGGGCCAGCCCGGCTTGAACAATGGGGGCCCCTTGTCACAAAGACAAATCACAACTATTCTGTAAGGGTAAAAAAGTACTGTGTGTAGGGGTGATCAATAAGTGGCCCACAGGCCAAATGTGGTTCCCCGCAGTTAGCCCTGGCAGGATGCCAGACATTTTATTTACTTGAGCATCTCAACCTCTACTGCTTCCTGCACCTCCCATTGGTTGGGAATAGCAAACCATAGACAATGGGAGTTGCAAGCAACCATACCTAAGGACACTCTCATAAATAAAATGTCTCGCAAATCCGCCAGGGGTTAACCCAGGTGAACTGCATCTGGCTTACTGCTTACCGCTGGTATGACGTCTTAGGGTCTGGTTTCAGCATATACTAAACTCAAGGCTGAATTAGAGATGGAGTTTACAGGAGCATTGGCCAGACTTTTCTTTAATTGCTCCAGTGTGCTGTTCAGAGAAGTCCTCACAGTATTAGACCTCATACTTGAGTATTTTTTTAAACATTCAATTATACTAAAATACTCTCTTATGCTAGAAGATTTCTGTTCTTACAGATTTTTACCACCTCAGTGAAAAAGAAGCCAACTCTTATTTCTATAAAACTTACCAATTTTATATATATCATACATCTTTTAATATGCACAATAAATAATTCTGTTTCCGCACATAATACAGTTATGCAAAGAATACAGAAGTTGCATACCTTCTAGCTAGATTCTTTTTCAAAGCTGAATTACCTGCAGAAACAGATCTCCTCTGGTTAGAACTTGCACATCTCACAGAAGATGAATAGCTTGACTCTACAAAATTTTTCTGGAATTTGTATTAAAACTAAAAAACACAGCAAAGTCTCTCCATGGGCAACAGCTGTCTTCCAAGACAGCATTGTTTCAAAAGATTTCTGGTTATCTGAGGGAGACAGGGACTATTCAATAACAAACTGTAGCGACCTAGGAAATGAGAGAAGAAAATATTACCATAACCATAGGTAAAGGGTTAGCAGGCAAATATTTGAAGTTGGATGCAGTAACAAAGTTTTTATCTGGCAGCTGGTTTAGTCTATTAATAGTGCCAGAACATGACTGTCTGTAATATCTACCTGCTGTGCATACGTGTACTGGCTTGAAGGTGGACAGCAGTAAAATATTGCCCAACATATATTGTGTGATTGCAATATATCGCCTAAAGCTGAAGGCTTTAAACAATATTCACAACTGAAATAACTATTTTTAAGCTTCTACAGGATTTCAAGTATTGTTGTTCAGTGTTTGTAAGCCTGTGTCCGTGTAACCACCCCCAGGCGGATTTGAACCTGGGATCTCTGAAGGGGAATGTAGGAGTCTTTACCCTCTGAGCTAAAAGCCAGCTCTCTCTCAGAGCGCATGCTGTAGAGGTCTCTTGATTTTAACTGTAGCTGTAGTCTAGCTACCACTTGCATTGCTCAGTAACCACATGAGGGCTATGTCTACACTCATGGCTTCTTGTGCCAGAAATATGCAAATGAGGCTAAGCGCAGAATATCGCAGAGCCTCATTTGCATACCTAATGAGCCACCATTTTTGCAGAAGAGGCTCTTGTTCCAGAAAGAGCTGTCTACACTGCCCCTTCTTGCGCAACAAAAACCCTCTTGCGCAATGCCCTTACGCCGATTACTTTTCAGGAAGAACGGCATTGCGCAAGAGGGTTTTTGTTGCTCAAGAAGGGGCAGTGTAGACAGCTCCTTCTGGCACAAGAGCCTATTCTGCAAAAATGGTGGCTCATTAGATATGCAAATGAGGCTCGGCAATATTCCATGCTTTGCCTCATTTGCATATTTCTGGTGCAAGAAGTCGCGAGTGTAAACATAGCCTAGGTGTGTGGGTTACATACACATTAGACATCACTGCTATCAGGCAGTGTTTACTGGCCACATCATCAGCACAAAAGTTTTAAATAAATATAACTGCATGAACATTCACACATCTTTGTCATTTTCCTTGTACTATATCTTAGAAATATGTATTATCTGTCTTATCTAGGATTTATGGCAATGACCTATGAAAAGCTTATCTGCATCACAATTGCTTATGCTGTATCTGTAAGTAAACGAAGAACTGCATTATTTCAAGACTTTTATTTTGCAAGCTTCACTACATATGAAACAAACTCTCAAAAACAGAAAATAAAGGCATGAAAAATCAAAGCACCCTGTTGTGATGTATCAGCTCACACTGGGCAACACTGAGTTAATGAGCTAATGTGGGTTACGGGGTGGGGAAGGGCTGTCCTGTCGTATCTGTGAGATGTCAGAATTGCAGGGAAGAGCTTCAAAAAGCATACATACAGGTCAGTTGATGGCAGTCCAGGGAGGAAAGCAGATCTTAAGACCTCACCTCCCAGAAGGAGGACTGGCTGAAGAGCTTGATTCTGAAAGGATGGGAGGGCCTGACTCTGACTCAGTATGAGATGGGACTATTCTCTGTTTACTGGTGAACTTCATTTAGGGTCATACTCAAAGCATGAAGGTAAGAAGCTTTAGAACCTAAGAAGGTACAGACTGTCCAGTGCCCAGTCAGAGGACTGGCACTGGTAAGGGAAAGTAACCTGAAATCTGCTGAGCAGTGGCTTAGGTGAGTGTTGAGGCCCTGCCCCATGAAACGAAATCTGGTGACTGTGTGCATTTTAAAGGCAAATTTACGAGAAGAGACAACATAATACCAGGTGGTATGCACACAAAGATACACTTGTGTGCAGTATTTGACATGGAAAATAAGCAGCTTGTAGTATTTGATTTATAGCAGTATTTATATTTTGAATATGTTTGAAGTTCTATGATTGTTTTTCCATGCACCAGTGGCACAGGGTTTATGCTCCGAGGTCTTATTCGCAAAGAACACCTTATGCAGCAGTACAGTGTAAATGAGAAATTGTTTGCACAGCAGAGAGTCGGTAAACTTTACTCCCAATTCACAAAGAAAAATGTTGCACTCCAGTGGTCTTTATTTATGACAGAAAGGCCTTAGAAGTAGACATGCTGTTGGAATATATATCCCCAAAATAACAAAGTGTGTGTAAATTAAGGGATTTTTAAAACTTCTATTGGTTAACTCTGAAGAAGAACTGAGTATAACTCTTTAGAATCCATTTCTAGGAAACAAATATGTCTCAGTATAGGGCCCTTTGCATGGTATACTTGTATGTGTACAGCCGCTTTCCGAGTTACGAACAAGTTACAGACCAACACTTGGTCCGTAACTCGAACTGTTTGTAACTCGGATCCCATTGAGTTACACGCGACCGCGCTGTTCGTAAGCGTGGGTCGCGTTCGTAACTCGGGGACCACCTTTACGACCGCTCCTTGGGAGCATTGGTTGTAAGTGCGAACGGTCGTAACTCGACCGTTCGCAACTTGGGGAGCGGCTGTATATAATTCCATACAATAAAAGTCCCCTGTAATATTGCACCATTAAAGCTATGAAATCAAGCACTCCAAAAGTGAAGGAGGAAAAAAGCAATAAGACAAAAAGCTCTGCTTTATCTTTGCCTTCTTGTGACTTGTCTTTCTATTTAGACTTATATTAGCTGTCAACCAACATGATGAGAACTGGTCAAAACAGAAGTAATGCTGCATTTTTAAAGTTCAAACATTGAAAATGACAATGTTTTAAAAATTTTGCAGCCAGCCCTCTACATTTTAAAGCCATAACATTTCCTTAAAAGAATGGAAGGCTAGACTTTGCATTCTGAAACTTAGGTAATGTCTGAATTAAGACAACCTGGAGAACTTGGACAGATGAGAATCAGCACAGGCTCACTGCTATTTTCAGCATGCAAACTAAAACAGAGCTAGCATGTGTCTGTCCACCTATGCTGGGAAGCAAGGTTCCAGCTGCAGAGCAGACTGACTATGAATCTGTTTCTGAAAACTGCTGTGCAGCCCCTGTTCCCACTGAAAACAGCAGGGCTATGTCTAGACTGGCATGATTTTCCGCAAATGCTTTTAACGGAAAAGTTTTCCGTTAAAAGCATTTGCGGAAAAGAGCACCTAGATTGGCGCGGAGTTCGCGTTATAACTATGCGCTTTTGCGGAAAAGTGCGTCTACATTGGCGGTGCGCTTTTCCACAAAAGCAGAAGCCCGGAACCATTTTGCGGAGGGCACAAGGGCACCAGCCCTTTCCGGGGGCGGGGCTGGAGCTCATTTAAGACGCAAGCTTAAAGGGATCTCCCCAGACAGCCGTTTCTCTCCGCTCCGTGCTATAGGGCCTCTTGCAGGGACTGACAGCCATAAGCAGGTTTGGTGGTTGCCCTCTGACTTTTGGACACCGCTGCCTTTGGCCACCTACTGCTTTTGCCAGGGGTTTTTTTCCTTGCTTTGTTTCTTGCCAGGGGTGTTTCTGTGCCAAGGGTGGCCATGTGCCTGCTCTGGCCCCTGTCAGACATTTTGGAGTGCCTGCAGCTGCTGCTCCAGGTTGGTGCCCTCCTCTTCCAGGACCAGGAGGGGCACATCACTTTGGACTCCCTCACCAGTGAGGCCATGGCATCCCTGTGGCACCCCACCCCAGGGTGGAGAGGCCACTGTGGAGACTGGACACCAGTACCGACTGGTGGGACCGACTGGTCCTAGGGCAATGGGACGACCAGCAATGGCTCCGGAACTTCCACATGCGAAAGCGGATGTTCCTGGAGCTGTGTGCCTGGCTCACCCCCCGCGCTCCAGAGAGCCACCACCCGGCTGCGGGCACCCATCTCCGTCAAGAAGAGGGTCGCCATCGCAGTCTGGAAGCTGGCCACCCCGGACAGCTACCGATCGGTGGCACACCAATTCGGGGTGGGCAGATCTACCGTCGGTGCCGTCATGATGGAGGTAAGTCCCAGGGGGAGTGGGGAGTGGGGAGTGGGGTGGGGGGAGGGTGCTGCACTCCATGCCCAGGGGAAGCCAAGACTCCACGTTGGGTCACCCAGGGGTTCGGGCCATCCCTCCCTTGCATAGGCCTGCTGGGGGGGGGTGTAGGGCAAGGGGTCTGTGGTGTGTGTGTGAGTGTGTGCGTGTGTGTGTGAGGACAGAGGGAATCACGGGGAGGGGGCCAAGGGAGCGCACACCCACCCCTGCCTTATGTGATGTGTTCCCCTGTGTTTCTCTGCACCCTTCTGCAGGTCATCCGCGCCATCAACAACGTCCTGCTCCCCAAAGTGATCCGCCTGCGGGACGTGGACGCTACCGTCGCCGGCTTCGCTGCCCTCGGGTTCCCCAACTGCAAAGGAGCCCTGGATGCAACCCACATCCCCATCCGGGCCCCGGAGCATCAATCAGCCCATTTCACGAACAGAAAGGGGTACTGCTCCATTGTTCTGCAGGCCCTTGTGGACCACCAGGGCCGCTTTCTGGACGTTTATGCAGGCTGGTCCGGCAGGGCACACGACGCCCGCATCCTCTGCAACTCCAGACAGTTTCGCAGGCTGGAGGTGGGCACCTACTTCCCCCGGCGGGAGTTGACTGTCGGGGATGTGCCTATGCCCATCTGCGTCATCGGGGACTCAGCCTACCCCCTGCCGCCCTGGCTAATGCGGCCCTACACGGGGCGGCTGGACCAGAACCGGGCCCGGTTCAATGACCGCCTCAACTGGGCCCGCAATCAAGTGGAGCTCGCCTTTGGCCGATTAAAAGCCCGCTTCCGGTGTTTGCTCACCCGTCTCGAGATGGGTGAGCGGAATGCAACGGAGGTAGTGGCCACGTGCTGCGTGCTCCACAACATTGTGGAGTGGAGCGGGGAGGCCTTCCTTCCCGCATGGATAGCAGCGGAGGGCCAGGCCTACGAACAGCCCCACCCAGCTGCCAGCCACCAGGAGCACCAGGATGGGATGTGCATCTGGGAGACCCTCACGGATATGTTCTCACAGGCCCCGGAGTAGGGTCGCCTCGGTTTCCCTGGACAACTCCCTCCCCTCCCCTTACCTCCCAATACACAACAACACAGTTTGGGGGAGAGGGGGATGTTGTGCAGAATGTTCATGATTGTTATATGAAATATGTTTGAGCAGTCTAGTTCAGAGCAGAGTACTCTTGTTCTGTTAAGGGTTTGGTCAGGTCAAGCGGAAGGCTTGTACCTACCAATTAGGATTAGTTTAGATTTAGGTTTAGTTAGATTAGCTATCGTCGTCGGTTCAAAGCATTTCGGCCGTCGTCGAGTTTGTTCGTCGGGCGCATCGGCTGTAGCTAGGGTTTTCTTTGAGTTCAGGGTTAGGTTTAGGGATATTCTAGGCCACCATCGTCTGTTCAAGTTGTCCCGAAGAACAGGAAGAGGATTCGAGGTTCATGCGGAAGGCTCGAGTCAGCGCACCCGATTCCGGTCATCTTCGAGGGATCTCCTGGCAGTTCCTCTCCTGAGGCCCGGAAGGACCAAAGGATCGAGGTCGCCAGCGTCACCGCAATCGCCCTCCGCGCCTAGACTGTGTTTAATGTATTTTGTGTTGTGTTTACTCTTTTGTAATCTATCCCTTGCTTGATTGTGATTTTCTGCATGTCGAATATAGTCCTGTGGTTAGATTTTATCTTCAGAGTTGGTATTCATTTATGTATCACAAACTCATAACCCTTTAAAATTATTTCCCTTTTTTTTTAGAAAACCTGTGATAGATATGGAATTTGGAGTCCGCATTTGTCATCTTCATGATTTTATTAGGTTGATCGGCATTCTAAATTAATTATTCACGTTACCTTGCGTAACAGGGAGGAGACCTTGAACTGGGAGGGGGAGGGGAGCTACTCCTGGGAGGGGTGGCCCCTGCGACCGCTCCTGCGGGGGCGGACCTGGACATGGGGGGCAGGCTGAATGGGGAGGTGGGCAGGAGGAGCAGGAGCAGGAGGAACAGGAGCAGGAGCAGGAGGGGCCATTGTAGGAGGGGGCGGGGACAGGTGCACCATGATGGGGTGTGCATCCAGGAAGCCCTCATGGACATGTTCTCACAGGCCCCGGAGTAGGGTCGCCTCGGTTTCCCTGGACAACTCCGTCCCTTCCCCTTTCCCCTCCCCTCCCCTTACCTCCCAATACACAACAACACAGTTTGGTTTCACCAAAAAAACTTGTCGGTTTTTATTTACAAAGCGGGGAGAGGGGAAGGAGACCTTGAACTGGGAGGGTGAGGAGACCTTCAACTTGGAGGGAGAGGAGACCTTGAACTGGGAGGGGGAGGAGACCTTCAAATGGGGGGGTGGGGAGCTACTCCTGGGAGGGGTGGCCCCTGCGACTGCTCCTGAGGGGGCAGACCTGGACATGGGGGGCAGGCCGCATTGGGGCAGGCTGAACGGGGAGGTGGGCAGCAGGAGCAGGAGGGGTAGGAGAAGGAGCAGGAGGGGGCAGGGGCAGTGCTAGGGGAGGGATGGCAGGGATATGGGGTGAGGCCATGCCATAATGTATGGCATGGGCAATGTGTGCAGAGAGGCTGGCAACGGAGTTCGCCATCAGCGCACAGTGTCCCTGGAAGGTGGCCCAGGCCTCCTGGCGCCACTGCAGGTCCGCCTCTGTACGTCTCTGGATGGCAGCCTCTATTCGCTCGACGGCCTGCACGTGGTGCCGCAGGAGCTGGTCCCGGTGTCGGACGCGCTGCTTCCTGGTTGGGCAGCTGGGGGTGCTGCTGCTGCCAGACTGGAGGGTCCCCCACTCCTGATTGGTCCCACTGCAGGGAACAGAAGAAAGGATGGGTCAGTCAGGCAGCCTGGCCACTGTCCCCACACCTCATGCCTTCCACCCCACCCCTGAGCCCAGGTGACACCACAGGGGTCATGTGGCTTGGGCCCCCTCGGTTCCCCCCTTGACTTCCCCCGTGTTGTATGTTTGCATAGAGGACCGCCCCTGGAGTAGGGTCCTCCTCCATGCATTGGAACCCCCGGTCTGTGTCCTGGCCCCGTGGAGGGTGGGAGGGCACTTGTGTTGCGTTAACCTGTGAAACTCCCTGCCGGTGGAGGCTGTGAGGCTTTGGGCTAATCAATGGTGTTTGACAGGGAGCGAGATGAATCCCCACACAGTGCCTGGGAGCACATCTGGCAGACATGGTCTGGGCTCTCAGATCCCCATGGCATAGGATATCTCCTGGACGGAACGAGGAGAGTGACTGGGGAGTGTCCCATCCTTGCAGTAAAACTCAGGCAGCCCTAGGGGCGGCCCGAGTGCTTCCCCCCCTTCTCCCTCCCACTATCCCTCACACACGGTAGCCCAGGGACATGTGTGGCCGCAGTGGGGACTTCCCTCGGGGAGCCAGCCAAGGCACCGGGAGCAGGCGAGGGGCTCAGGGGGGGCCACGCTCACAGGGCTGTGACGTTGTGGTTTTCCCAGGAGCAGCTGGCTGTGCCTCGCAGCCAGGCATGGGGACAGTGTGCTGTTTTGCCTGCTACACCCTTGCAGAGGTACGGGCTCTGGCCTGAGTCCCTGGGGCCCTGGCTGGTTCCAGCCGGCATCCACCCTCCCCCCCCAGTCCTGCTGGATGTGTGTGAGCAGCATGGTCCCAGGCATGCCCTGGAGCTTCCTGCCGTGGCCACGTGCCGCTCGGTCACCAGGCTTCACGTGGTTGCACGTGCTGCTTGCTGCCTAATGCTACACAGCGTGCAGCTCACATGGCCCGAGTGACATGCTCTCCCCCTCCCCCCTCTGGGTGCCTGGCTCCCCTCCCGCCCGCCCTTGTGAGTGCAAAGTGCAATACTTACCGGTGGATCCTTCCCCGGCCTCCAAGGATGCGTGGGAGACGTTGGGGCTGCCGGAGGGGGCCTGCTGGGTGGTACTGCTGGCCTCGTCCTCCAATGCACTGCTGCTGCTGTCTCCCTCCCCCGTCGTGGTGGTCCTGGTGACGGGGGGGCGCACGCTGCTGCCAACGGGGACCTCCGGGGCTTCTGGAGCTGGCTGTCTCAGGATGCGGTGGAGCCGGTCATAGTGGGGGCAGGTGTCTGGTCCTGCCCCCCGGCCCTCACTGGCCCGAACATAGCCCAGGCGCAGCTCCTTCACCTTAGCCTGGACCGGTTCCAGGTTCTGGGCTGGACGTCCCTGCTGGGCTAGCACCTGGGCCATGCGGCCAAAGATGTCGACATTGCGGTGCCGGGACCGGGTCTCATGGAGGCCCTCCTCCTCCTCCCACAGGTCCAGGAGGGTCTCCAGCTCCCCTGAGGTCCAGGAGGGGGCTCTTCTTTTGCGGCCCCTGGGGGCCTCGTGCGCTGGGGGTGCAGGTGGCTGAGGGTTCCACGAGTGTACTGGTAGTTCGAATTAGAGATCCTAATTCGAACTACCTACTCCATGCCGCGTGTAGCCGCGGGCATGGAGTTCGACCTAAGGGGATTTTAAAAATGGCGCCCGCCCGACAAGATGCAAATGAAGCCCGGGATATTTAAATCCCGGGCTTCATTTGCAACTTCGAATGCTTACATTAGCCACCCTAGTTCGAACTAGGGTGGTAGTGTAGACATACCCCCAGTGACTTCAGTCTCATTCACTTAAATGCTCTTGAAATCTTTTCCTTTTTCAAAAACAGCAATCCTTTTCAAGGGGGAAGACAAAGTAGCTACAGTACCTCACACTATCTTCATTTAGTAACATCTTTAAGTAATTTCAGGTAAGAGGATACCAAAGACACAAACTGTTAAAGTCCCTGTTATCAGTTGATGAAGCAGATAATTAGAAGCAATTTGCTAGAGTTGAGTTGAATTACAAGGCACATGATGTTTACACATCTGTACAATTAACAATTCAGTCATTTCAATCACTTGTCCAATCACAGGTTGAGAGTTTAATTCCATCAACAACATAAACATGACACCACAATACTGGAAAAATTAAGAATGTAAGATATTCTAAATATTGTATGAAAGTAATGCAATACATACTACAATCTTGTCTGTAAAAGATTTATATTTAATAGGACAAAGAAAATACAAGTTCAGTTGATTTATTTCCTATGTTGCTTTTTTGTATTGTCAGAATCTCTCTTTCGATTGAAATATAACCTGAATACTATGGTCTATGGTTTCTGCCAGGTGATGCAACTTTCTTCGATGCATTTCTTTCACTCAATACGAAAGTATTTATAATAAGACGGTCAGCCTATTCTCATTCATTTTAAGTCACCTCTTTTTGACATGTGACAGCTTGTATGTGTGTGTACATGCCTATGTGCTGTGCATTTAACCTAGATTGAATGACGTTATAGTTTTGAAAAAAAGGACGAACACCTGACATCTCAGAAAGCAAGAAAGGCAAGATCTTGTGGTTCAGACACAACTAGGAGGCAAGATGACCTGATTCATTTCAGTTCTTATCAAAACTCCAATACTCATGCTCTCTCTGGCTCTAGTTAGGCTAGGTCTACACTACAGAGTTTTTGTGGGAAAATGGCTGTTTTTGCGGAAAAACTCGCAGAGCGTCCATACCTCAAGCGCATTTTTGCGCAAGTAAAACGAAAAAACAGAGGGGTTTTTCCAGTGTAGTTATTCCTCCTTCTATGAGGAATAACTCCTTTTTGTGCAAGAGTTCTTGTGCAAAAAGGTGTGTGTGGATAGGAAAGAGGAGGTTTTTGCTCAAGAACAGGGAAAAAGAAAAAGCACAGGTGCCCTTGGAGGCCATTCTGTCCATAGCAATCACTGCTTACTTGCAATAGAGCATCCAGGCAGTCTGGATGCTCTCTTGCACAAAAGTGCATCACTTCTTTGATGCACTTTTGCAGTATGGACATTCTCTTGCACAAGATGTTTTGCGGAAGATTTCTTCCTACAAAAGCTTCCTGCTCAAGAAGCCTGTAGCCTAGACATAGCCTCAGTTACAGTCAAATTCTTCACAGACCTACGTTCTAATAACCCCATCGAATTCGGCAGCTAACCTCTCTGATTCTCTTTTTCATATCTCATTTGCCTCTCAGGTCACGTTCTGGCAACAGAGAAAAAAAATGATTTCTTAGCAGTTTCAAAATCAAGCTGCAATTTTAAAGGATATCTAGACATTCCTATAATTTGCCTCCTTTGTTTTCAATAGAAACAACAGCTTCATTCCATACTAACAAAATTTTAACATGTCTTCTTAATTTCTTACTTAAGATTCCTTTTTACTGTTTCCATATCTTTGAATAAAGAAATTTTATTACACTGTGAAGTGGTAGATCTGTGTGTTTACATTGTGCAATGTTTCCTCTGAGGAAAAATTTTTGCAGAACTTTTAGGAAAGTTTAAACACTTCTATTGTCTGCAACAGGCCTTTGAAATGTGATGGAGAAAATCTCAAGATCAGAAATACCTTTTCTTTGGCCCATGAAATTTTGTTGAAGTTTTCCTGAAATATAAATTGATTAAAACTACCATTTTCCTTTTCTCACTTGTACTGCAAGTGAAGTTTCAGTTTGCATGCACATAGGGGCATCATTACAGTTACACTAGCAATCATAAATAGGGCATTTTTATCATGTTTGCATTTGCAGCCTAACTACTGAATTCTTATTTAATATGTTCAATGATTTTGTATACATGTACGGTTATATTTAGTCTTTCAAACAAAGCCTATTTTTATGTCTATAAGGTGCCTAGTATAATGGAGCCAAACTTGGTATATTGAGGTGCAAATCTTAAATACCAACAATAATAATATCTGTTGCTAAGTGCGTTGAAACCTTCTCCAATATAAAACAAGCCCAAGGCTTCAAATCAACATGAAGGGGAGCTTGCAAGTTCTGCTTTTAACATTCTGCCTTCCATCTTCTAGGATCCAGCCCCGCATTTGTATCATGTTGATTGCTGGGATGTCTGAGAGCCTTACAGAACTGTTTAACTCAATCAAGGACATAATTCTGTCCCTGGAGAGATAGGATTTAACTCTCATTTGGATGTGCAGGGAACTTTAGTCAAAGACATGTCTTACATTTTGTCCTTAAGATGGCAAAAACGCTGATTATTTTGTGCTCTGATGGTAATGAGTTCCATTTACCTGACTCCTCTGTGGTGAATGATGCATACTCTATCCTAGGAACTCAGTGTAATATTTGTTAATTAAGCATTTGGCTTAAAAAGAAAGAAAACTAGAATTAGTTATCTTGAAAATGAGCTGAAAATATCTTAAACCAATGTTCAGATTCAATGCTTCATACCAAACAAAAATATAATTGGAAATTTACAGATGACCAAGTTTTTTGTCCAGAAAGCTTTACATGAAAATTGCCTGAAAAGTCTCTTTCTAGATTCAGTCTACAATCATCCAGATATCCATCCAACAAGATGTAATGTAAAAGAAATGATGATTCATTGTCAGAACAAAATGAAACAGAATAATTGTATCTACTTGAAATATCCAGCTAATGTTTTCTCAGCCTACATAATACATTATTGAATTCCCACTATGTTAAATGATGGGCAGGCACTCAAGTATCTGAATAAGTATGAATATTATGCCAGTCATCTGAAAATGGTACCTTCAAAGTGAAAGCAAGCAATATGGTTGGTAAGTTCTGGAATATAATTGTAATGGGTTCCATGCACTGCTTGGGTTTCTGGCTGCCCAGGGGTTAGTTCCAGCCACAACTGATAACCCCTTCCAATGTTTCCTCTTGCTGCAGCCCCTTTTGCTCCCCAGGATTCACCATGGCCCCCCCCCTTAGTCACTTGGCACTCCAGCCAGGTCATTAGTAAGGATGTTAAATTTAAATTAATCAGCTAATCGAACAGTTGATGTAATTTGCATCAACTATTTGATTAGTCAATAACGGCACCTCCTCTTTGAAATGTAGCAAGAACCTTGCTGGTTCTTGTTATATTTCAAAGGCGGAAGTGCCGCTGGGAGCACGGGGCCAGCGGGGGATTCAAGCAGTTTTGAAAAGTACAAGAGCCCTGGGGGGGCCTTGCTACATTTCAAAGGTTGAAGCATTGCCAGTTTCAAGACAGTGCTGTGGAGAACCGGCTTTTAAGCTGGCTCCCCCCAGCACCAGCTCATGCTCCCTGACTTGCTGCCTCTCTCTAATAGAGGAAGCAAAGTGGGGAGAAAGCGACTAGTCACGTTGATTATCTGATAAGCATATGCTTGCATTCCTAGTTATCCACATTTTCTCTTTTGGAGATATCAAAGTCACACTGGATCGCTTGTCTCATACTGCTCCCAATGCCCTTCCAAACCAAGGCCAGATCCTATGCTATATTTCTAGGGACTGCTAGAGGAAACCAGGCCTACGCACTAGTCCAGGTTCCATTCCAGTGATCCTACATTTAGCAACTACAGTCTCCTCCCTTACAGACCTTACGGCTATTCCCTGTACTCTTTGTTACCACTCTGCTTTAACATTAGCTTCGACACTGCACCGCCAGATTTTCCAACCAAACTCTCCCCTCCAAGAGAAAGACTATAGACTGCTTCCCTCTGTTCCCATTTGCTGGCTTTATACAAATTCAGTCTGCCCCTTCCCAACTAGTCTTCATCATCAATTAGCTTTTCAATCCCTGGCTTTTTCCTAGAAGTAGTTTAATCGATTAAGTTATCTAATTTAACCTTCTCTGCTTTGTGTGGGATGGATACCCCATTACTATGACCAATGAAAGACCCCCCCAAAAAATTTTTGTGAGCCTTCCCCTTCCCTTTCCATTTTACAGCACAAAGGAAGACTGATATATTTCTGCTTTAGTTACAGTTTAAAATGAGCATTTTTATGTGGGAACTTCCTGGGCTGATCTTTCAAAATGTAATTTTTAAGGGGGCAGACTGAGAGTGAATGGGAGGTGACAGAGTAATTTGGAACCAGGATCTGGAGAAAATAAAATTGCTGAATGAAAGCCCACTAGTCCACTTTACAGTACTTAGTGGCTTGTTTCACATTAAAGAAATTACTATCTGTCAGAGAAGAGCAGATGCTTTCTATTTTGTTGGATTTTTCAATTGTACCTAAGGCTGATATAAGCCAGAAAAAAAAATTAGCATCCATAGTTTTGTAACCTTTCCATTACAATATCAAAAGTCTGATGGGTGGTACCGCAACAGTCTTAATTGTAGCCCATAACTCATTGTTGCGGTTGCTATACTTATCTGAACAAATTAATTATAGTAGCACCCATCTAATGCCATTATAATTAAGGTCCTGTCAACGTTGCCATTGTAAATCCCATTCTTCAGTTATTTGGAAGTCAGCCATAAAAATGTGCTTCAGGCTTTTGAAACTTAGTATATACAATTTTAGCCTAAAAGCACTTTCCCCCCCATTCTTTCATACATATTTTAAATTAACTGGTTGACCATTTATCATTAAGTGAGAATAAAATGGAAATATACTTTAAAAAGAGGAGCTCTCAAACTAGCTCACTTAATTGTTTTATTGCTGTGTCTCTAAAAGAGAAATAGATGAGAAAATTACATTAATTTTTTTGCTTGCTTCTCATGTTTCTCACTCATGCATGGGTGTATTACTTACTCCTTCCATTCAGACATAGCTTATCTCTGTTCTTTTTTTTTTAACGTCTTGACTATTTTTCATGTATTTTTAGCTTCTCCTATTTTCTCAACAGTTTCTGAAGACTTTCAAGGGTGTCTTCCAAGTGGCTAAGTTATATTAACATTCAGTTAGGAGTACTGCTGTGGTAATGGAAAGCTTGACAGATCTTTAACTACTGCAATCCCACTCGTCTGCCTTATATATGTTCCTTTATTGCTCAAGCTTTTCTCTTTTCATCTCACTTTTCATTCTCACCTTTCTACTTTTCATTATTACTGCTAAGTCTACTGATTGAGACGTCAATAAGAAATGCTGGGAGCATTAAAAAAATATTTCAGCAATGAATAAAAAACCCTTTTATGTCTCGTGAGATATAGACTAGGACTGGTGGAACAGATACTTTCTCTATCTGAGTGTTTCTTTTCAGTAGTTTTGTGCTCCGTCTTACATTATAAAAAGAGGCAGAGAAAAAGAGCCAGCAAGAGAGAGAAATTGCCTTTGTTCAGATATGATTCTTAACTGGAGGTGATGGAAAAATTTCTAATTCCAATTTCTTGACAAAATATTTTGCAAACATTTTCATGAAAAACTCAGTCTTTCAGACCAATTCTTGCATACACAACTATAGGAGTGACAGTACATGTGTCCAAGTGTCTGATTGTGCAATAACGCCCTTGCTATCCACATATAAACCCATAAGCATAAGTTTAAAAATGAGCATAGGGCACATAGACTGGCATGCTTGAGGGTTGCAACATGACCACATACCCATACCAGTGTGCAGTGTAGAGGGGTAAGAGAATAAGGGTCACTAATTCCACTTCCATTCACACAATGTACAATACTCTTTATGCTGACTCTTAACCAATCTAAAAATCTATGCATTTTCATTGATAGTAAGACTTCCACACAGACTGGAAGAAGGGAGAAGGCTGATTTATAAATCTCCTAGATAGGATGGGAGTGTTATAGAAAAAGTATTTTTAGATGTCTAAGATTAACAGCTGGCTTTATTCCTTGGGAGTTTACAGTTTCAGTGCTTCCCTGCCCCAACCCTCTGTCTTACTGTCTCTTTATAAATGGAAGCAAAGTAGAATGGGATGGAGGAGCATAATATCCAGAAAAGGGGATGCTTTGATAGTCCAAAGAATGTTATCAAAGTCCTTTCTCCACTGGAAGATTACAGTTGTTTCCCCAGCCCTCTCCCTGCTGCCTGGCCTTTCCCTACACCAAGCCATTCTATATAAGCCAGCAGAAACGGTGGGAGGTTTTGGGAAAAGGATCCAGTCTGTGCGTTGTACAAATGCAGTGAGGTGTTGCTTGTTAGGCATAGACAAGTGGCTTGTGGGGTGCTGATCTGAAACTTCAGGGAATTAAATATAGTTGTGGAGTGTCTTTTTCCCTGTCCATTTCACTACTGGTAACAGTTTTCAAGCACATAAAAGGTTATTACAAGGAAAAGGAAGAAAAATTATTCTCCTCAACCTCTGATAATGGGACAAGAAGCAATGGGCTTAAACTGTAGAAAGAAAGGTTTAGTTTGGACATTAGGAAAAGCTTCCTAACTGTCAGGGTAGTTAAGTACTGGAATAAATTGGAAGCACAACCATGACTCTTAAACTGGACTTTGCAGTTCCAAAGTTTGTGTACCACTGACTGATAGCTGTCTACTGTTGTCAGCTTCCATAGGGCAATACCACCCTTTTCTGCGCTGAAACAGCTTGTCTGAATTGTGTGTCCTGGTGCTGGAGATATGGTGCGAACTTTTCATGCAGGTTCATGAAAATCTGTGTCCTCATTTAGAAATTCTGAAGCCACTGCTAGCCAACCCAGAGTTCCAAAATGACAATCACAGTCTGCAGGTTGTCCTGCACCAGAAGCAATGATCCACCTCTGGGCATACTATGTCAATTCCAGTACTCACCATATCTGTTCCAAGGGACCAGAATAGATTGTAATTCATTCTCACAGTCAGCTGTCTTCAATGTTTTAGAAAACTCTGTCCAGATTCCATCCTGCTTTTTTCTGATCCCTTCCTGCAGCGCTTAAAATTTTTTCCACAATAAGAAACAGAAGCAGAACTATATCATCAACCATTTGCTCCATGTCTTCCATCCAATTTTGTAGAAGGGAAAGGTGAGCAGGAACTGCCATTAGCAGATGTACAAAAGTGGGGGGACAGAATCAACAACACACAGCGAAATGGTTCCTAGAGTGTCTCCTTGTCATTCACAAAAACCTGGGATACCACCCCCAAAATGGCAGCATTAACATCATGCAACAAAAGCATAAATAAGTGTGGATGGGAGATTCCATATGTACACAGTGTTATGCCTGTAACCAGCACAGCAGATGTGGATGCTCAGTACTGGTAGAAGAGTATGTGTAAGCATGTTAACAATCAAGTAAATGAGTATACAGGCAAGTATAGAAGTAGCTTTCAAAAATGCATATCTGTGACAGTCTAATATTAATGCCCAGAATTATAAATTTGTAAAACAGAAACATACCTAAACAGAAACATACCTAAACAAGGGATTTTGCAGAATTAAACTGATATGATATAAATACCAGTCATGTTAAAAAGAAAACACAAAATATGAAAGTGCATACTAAAAAAACATTGTGGAAAGTGTGTTTGTAGTGAAGAAGGTAGCATATACAGAGGTGATGACATGGTGATGACTGCTCTATAGGAACCCAGACACCAGAATTTGGAGGTTCAGCACTGCAGGGCGAGCCAGAGCTTGAATCTCTAGCCATGTGGCAAGCACCATGATTTGGGGCTTCAGCTCCATGGCAGGCACTGGACTTCATGGCTCTAGCCCTGTGGTATGCATTGGGGCTCACATGAGTTTGAATATATTTTACCAGAGCTGTGTTGTGGTGGGCTCCAGCTGACTAGAATGTTATTCAGGGCTGAGACATTTTTCAACCAGGCTGATTCAGTCAAGGTTCTGCCAAAGTTTCCAGTTAATATACAAATCATACAGCTTTATAAATATATAATCTATTGGGGTAGAAAAGCTGTAAGACTGATAACGAATGAATATAGTTCAAGAGTGTAAATAGATATCACTGAGATCATTGAGAATCTTTCCATTCAATTCAGTGGATGTCGGGTACCTTATTTACTTCTGCTGTTAGAAACTTCTTTTTAAATATATATAAAATGAACAAAAACTCTCTTGTTATCTGGTAAGCAATGTTCAAGAAAAGCTCAACTTTTTTTTTTTTGGGTGTATCTGATTTATTCCAAAAGCAAAAACTGTGTAGCACTTTAAAGACTAACAACATGGTTTAATAGATGAAGAGCTTTCATGGGCCAGACCCACTTCCTCAGATCATATTCTGGAAGAGAATTGGCATAACCAGATATACAAAAGGAATACAATGAAAAAAGTGAACACGTTATTAAACTGACAAATCAGATTTAGTACAGAAGGTGGGGTAAGGGAGAGGGAGGGAGGGAATAGCTATTTATGAGTCAATGAATGGCTAATAAGGAGTGATAAGTGGGGAAGCTATCTTTCTAATGGTTAAGGTAATTAGCATCTTTGTTAAGACCCATTTGTAAAGTGTCAAATTTAAGCATGAATGAAAGTTCTGAAGTTTCCCTCTGTAATCTGGTGTTAAAGTCTCTTTGAAGTAAGATGCATGTAGTAAGGTCATTAAGACTATGTCCAGGTAGGCTGAAATGAAAAGAAACTGGTTTTCCTTGTGAAGATGTCTGATGTCTGATTTGTGGGCATTAATTCTTTGGCAAAGTGTCTGAGAAGTCTGTCCAATATACATAGCTGAAGGACACTGTTGGCACATGACGGCATAAATTATATTTCTGGATGAACAGGAATATGTGTTCTTGATCATATAACTGACATGGTTAGGTCCAGTGATGGTGTCACCAGAGTAAATATGTGGACAAAGTTGTCAACGGGGTTTGTTGCAAGGGAAAGTTCCAGGGTTGGTATTAATGTGGCATGTCATGTGGTTGTTGGTAAGAATCTTCCTGAGGTTAGGTGGTTGTCTATAGGAGACTATGGGTCTGTCCCTCAGAGCCTCTCGGAGTGTAATATCCTGTTCCAGTATAGGTTGTAGGTTATTGATAATGTGTTGGAGGGGTTTAAATTGGGGGCTATAGGTGATGACAAGTGGTGCTCTATTGTTGGTTTTCTTGGGCCTATCTTGAAATAGATGGTTTCTGGGTATTCGTCTGGATCTTTCAATTTATTTATTTTTCATTCCCCCTGGTGGGTAATTGAGATTTACAAATGCTTGGTAGAGATCTTGAAATTTCTGGTCTCGGTCAGTGGGATTACAGCAGATGCGGTTGTACCTAAGGGCTTGACTATAGACGATAGATCATATGGTGTGCCCTGGATGGAAGCTAGAGGCATGTAGGTAAGTGTAGCAGTCAGTGGGTTTTCTGTAGAGAGTGGTATTTAATTTTCCATTAGTGGTTTGTACTGTGGTGTCCAGGAAATGAATCTCTCGTTTTGAATGGTCCAGGCTCAGATTGATGGTGGGGTGTAGGTTGTTAAAGTCTTTGTGGAATGCATCCAGTGTTTCTTGGCCATGGGTCCAGATCATAAAGATGTCGTCAATGTAGCGTAAGTACAGGAGGGGTAAAAGGGGACGGATCTGAGGAAACGTTGTTCTAAGTCAGCCATAAAGATGTTAGCGTATTGTGGGGCCATGCGAGTACCCATGGCTGTGCCGCTGATCTGGAGGTATAAATTGTCCCCAAATTGGAAATAATTGTGGGTGAGAACAAAGTTACATAGGTCTGCTACCAGATTGGCTGTGGTATCCTGTGGGATAGTGTTTCTAATTGCTTATAATTCATCTTCATGTGGAATATTGGTGTAGAGAGATTCTACATTCCTGGTGGCAAGGATGGTGTTATCAGGGAGGTTATCGATGTTTTGTAGTTTTCTCAAGAAGTCAGTGGTATCTCAGAGATATCTGGGAGTGTTGGTTACATAGGGTTTGAGGAGAGAGTCTACATAGCTGGATAATCCGGTAGTGAGTGTGCCAATACCTGAAATGATGGAACGTCCAGGGTGTCCAGGTTTATGGATTTTGGGAAGCAAATAGAACAATCCTGGTCAGGGTTCAGAAAGTGTTTCTGTGTGGATTTGGTCCCGAGAAGAGGCACGGAGTCCCTTAAGGAGATAGTATAGTTTCTTTTGGTATTCTGAAGTGGGATCAGAGGAGAGAGGTCTGTAAAATATGGTGTTGGAGAGTTGTCTAGTTGCCTCCTGGTCATAGTCTGACTTATTCATAATGACCACAATGCCCCCTTTGTCAGCTGGCTTGATTATAATGTCAGGGGTTTTTTTTTGAGACTCTGGATAGCATAGCATTCAGTGTGGCTGAGATTGTATGTTACTTGTTGTTGCTGTTTGTGCATAATGTCAGTCTGTGCATTGTTGCGGAAGCATTGTATATAGAAATCCAGAATGTAATTACGACCATCAGGGGCAGTCCACATAGAATTTTTTTTTCTTTTGGTGTTGATAGGGGGGATCTGGTTGGTCAGATTGATGTTCATTGGTAGTTTGGAAATATTCTCGTAGACGGAGGCGGCAAAAGAAAGCTTCAAGGTCACCACAAAATTGAATCTAGTTTGTGGGGGAGGTGGGGCAGAAAGAAAGACCCTGGGATAAGACAGACTTTTCTGCTGGGTTGAGTGTGTAGCTAGAAAGGTTGATAATATTATCTCGTGGCTGAGGTAATTGCTGTTGTAGTATCCTGCGGTGTGGAGTAGTTTACAAAGTTTATTGTCTTTTCTTTTTTTTTCTTTTTTTTTTTTTTTGTAGGGAGTAGAAGTGTGTATAGTAGATTTCTTGTCTGGTAGAATAAAAGTCTTGTAAGGTGTTAACCAGTGTGGATGTTTGTCTTGAGATGAGATTTTCAAGGTTAGAGATGTAATCCTTGATATTCTTCTGTTTCTTGTATAGGATACTAATCAAGTGGTTCCTTAATTTCTTGGATAGTGTTTAGCAGAGTCTCTCACTATAATCAGTACAGTATGTTGATCTTAATGGGTTGTTCACTTTCAGTCCTTTGGGTACGATGTCCATCTTTTTGCACTTGGATAGAAAGATGATGTCTGTCTGGATCTGTGCAAGTTTTTTCATATGGTTGATGGATTTCCATTCCAAACGGCTAAATGTAGTGCCTTGCATGTTGAATAGTAATAGAGAGGTAACCGTGTTAGTCTGATCTTGCTAAAAAAAAAGGAAAAACTGTGTAGTACTTTAAAGACTAACAAGATGGTTTAATAGGTGATGAGCTTTCGTGGGCCAGACCCACTTCTTCAGATCAGATTTTGGAAGAGAATTGGCATGACCATATATACCAAAGAATTCAAGTGAAAGTGTTTCACAGTGTGCTCCTGTTCACAATATTAATATTAAATTTCAAATAGAAAACATTGTCTAGAGAGTCAGCCATACCAAAATGTAAACCAAATATTGCTCAGGTATGACTTTGAATCTTTATGTGTACTATGTGCATGTAAATGGGATGAAATCCTGACCTCATTGAAGAAAATGGGAACTTTGCCATTGACTTATAATTTCATATATATAAATTCATATATATACATTTTCTTCAGGTCTCTAAGTCATAATAGATTGTTCTCATAAGAAAAACAAAAATGTTGTATGAAAAATTTTGTCCTTTCTTACAGTTATATCAGAAAAACCCAGTACTTGATTATCGAGGGGGTTAGCCATTAACCTAATTTTAAATGAAAATATTTTACTAACTGAAATTTAAGACAACTATCATAAACTTGATATTTACAGCACAGTTAATATAGCTTCATTTTGTTCAGTAAATGGTTCCTGACCAATGTGAATTGCTGGTAATTGTATAGCATGATTTAACTGCAAATTAATACCATTTGTCAACACAATAAGAATCAAGCTGAATTTCTCAAACGGGTCAGGATATAAGGATGAGATTTGTTGAAGAAGAAGGGAAGAACCCAGCTCACCAATCTACTTATCAGTAAACTGTGAATAAAACTGGAAGAATGAGATTCTGTCCCCAACTGATAACACAATGGTACCACTACATAATACAGTAAGGGCAGCTACTAAGCATGTTTTCTTCAGTCAGTGAAGATCAGTTATGCACCAACCCAGCTTGTTGTGGATATGGGCTAGTCTATCAATGATATATTGGGCTTCTTTCCCATTTTACTTGTTAACAGGAGAAAATCAGCATCCAACAGCCACTCACTTTACATATTAGAGTGTTGCATCAAACAGTGCAGTAGAACCAGAAGCCTGTCTATTTATTTATTTTATGTATTTATCAGGAATACCACATTGAAATGCTGACCAGCAGGCTACTTTGGGCTGGGCCTGCAACTGTTCCATGCAATGGGAGTTGCAATGATATCTGTGGGAATTTCATGCTGAGTAGGACTGGATCTATCATTTGCTGCCATTTGCCATTTTTGCTGGGAATATAGGTCTGACATTTGCCTTGTTGAGCCCTAATTTACTGAGACTAGCAGCCAATAATTAAAATAATAAGGATAACAGTTAACACCATTACCTTTGGAACCTTAAACATTAGCCCTCCCAGACTGCCTGTGTAGAAGGAAAGTGTTACTATACTACCTTATGTGGAAGACATATTCAGTGAGATTAACCGACACAGAGGAAGTACACTTGTCTGGACAGAGCCAGGATCTCTTGTGTTCAGGCAATCCCTGTTCTCCACAAATTAGTTCCATTGTGAGAGGAAATGGGAGAAAGCTACCTGAGCCAAACACATTTGCTTGAGTGCTCTTATATGGTAATTTTAGATGACATGAAATAACATTAATGCTGTTTCTGGGTAATAAGAAACGTAATAACACTGTATTTTGAACGGTGCCTTAACTAAATTCATAGAATAATTAAGGTAGTATTGTACCCATTGCATATAGCTATATAGTCAGACAAAATCAAATATATCTGTTTATGCTTCCTGATAATATGTATGACACGGACAATTATTTTGACTTTCTGTGCAGTGACAACTTTTTTAGTTATTTTAAATATAAAAGGAGGAGGAAGCAAATTTCATTAGAATTCTCAGTTTGTCCCAGTGGGACAAATTAGAATAGAAAAGAATGTGATAGTCTTTTTCTCTTCCCAAGGCTGCATAGTGTATTTGCATGATACGCAAGGGAGCTTTTCTCTTAAATTAAGAGAGAGTGATGCCAAAATACGTGATCTAAAATTAGCTAAATATAGTATTCTCCTGTTGAGATGCACATACAGGCTCAGAGCTGAAAACATAATGTGAGAGAGGAATAACAATGTTAACACAGAGAAAGAAAACATTATTCTTCTAACCTCTAAACATGTATAATCACTGAATTGTCACCCACCACCTAATACCATAGTTATTTAAATAATATATGCTAAATCAATGAAGAGCTTCTTTGTCCATGTAGTGGTGATACTGTGCACCATTAAACAAAAGGCACAAGCATATTGAGCCAAATTAATTGTGGACTCTACGACTAAATCTGACTGAGGGCTTGCCTATACATCTGGCTTAGCACTGTGAGATCTATGCAGCAATGTTAATTTGTTGGGTCTGGTGAAAACAAGCCAAGTTGATGGCAAATCACTCTCTCAATGTCTGTACTACACCTCTCTGAGGGTACGTCTAGACTACAGGCTTTTGTCGACAGAAGTTTTATCGACAGATACTGTCAACAAAGCTTCTGTCGACAAAGAGTGTCTAGACAACATCCAGTTCTGTCGACAAAGCAAGCCGCTGACAGTGTAGACGCAAAGGACAGTGTAGATGCAATAACGCCTTCTGTTGACAGAATTCTGTCGACAAAAGGCGTTATTCCTCATAGAATGTGGTTTACAGCCATTGACAAAACTTCTGAGTTCTGTCGACATTATGTCAACAGAACTCAGCGGCAGTGTAGACGCAAGTATAGTTTTGTCGACAAAAGTCCACATTTGTCAACACAACCCTGTAGTCTAAACACACCCTGAGAGGCAGAAGGTAAGTTGGTGACAGAGGATAAGAGAGTAACTCTGCTGTAAGTTGACATAAGTTATGTCAAATACAGTTACATACTTTACACAACTGAAGTAGGATAACTTAGTTTGACTTACAGCTTTAGTGTAGCCCTCTCCCTGGTGTCTCACTTCAGCTAATGGGGGCAGGGATTGCTATAAGGTATTGCTTTAGTTCCCAGAAGCACCGTGAGTTTTTTTCCAGCTCAATTGTATCACCTTCTGATTCCTCAAAAACAGTTTTAGCAGAATGCAGCTCAATCCTTCTGGGAAGAAGATACTTTTGGGATGATGTTAATATGTCTGTTCAGGTATTTATAATATGTTCATTACCATTGTCTTTCAATTTTTTCTATAATAAAAAAATAAACTCTCTCAGAGGAGCTGCATTCCCTCTTTGAAGCCCGCTGAGGGCAACCACTCTAGACTCCCTGATCCTTAGCTTCCAGTTCTCTGGGTTGAGACCTGCATCAATCTCCCTCCTGACTGGGATTTTTTTTAGGCTATGTGGTTTCCTGTGACATTGCCAACAACCCAATCTGCCCAGAAAGGCTACTATCTACTCTTTTTTTTCTCTTCAGAGACAATGATGAGTGTAATGATCTTCAGTTACAAGTTACCAGACAGATCCTTATAAGAAAGCACAGTTATTCTTAAGGTAAAAGCATTACAACAAAAATACATTTAAAGCACTATAAGAGTCTCTGTGTAGGCTAAAGAAGTCCAATCTCAGGCTTTGGTAGGTATTAATCCTTCAAATTCCACAAATGATTTTTCCTGTTGTTACAAAATCAAAACCAGAAAAAGCATGAATAGGGCAATCTTTCCTTTTTTACAGGTTGGGTCTTTGATCTTGGCCTCATGTAATGGATGATCAGCAGACAATGACTCACTCTTCAGGGCATAACTTCAAAAAGCTTCAAAAAAGCTGGATTTTTTAAGCCATAAAATATAGTGCTTTTAGTAAGACCATAATTTTTAGTTTCTAACAAAACTGAACAAATTTAAGCTACCATGCTCATCCTTTAAAAGCAGATTTCCTTAGAGGATGAGGACTGAGAGGTCAGATATGAGGCATGTCTACATAGCACCCTAAACTCAAAATAAGATATGCAATTTGCACTATGAAAATTGCGTATTTTATTTTGGATCTATTTCAATATAGCTTATTCTGAAATTTGATACATCTACACAGCGCCAAATTTCAAAATGACATGCTATTTCGAGACATCCCTTAACTCTCGTGGAACGAGGGTTACCGGGATGCCAAAATAGCACACCCGTTATTTTGAAAAATATTTTGAAATACCAGGTGGCTTGTATAGATGCAGAGTAGCTATTTTAGAATACTGCAACGTACCCATGGAATGATCATTTTGTGAAAAGGGATATTTGGTGTGCTTGTTTTTTTATCCTTTTTTTCTGTATGAATTTATTGAAGAAAATAGTGATTGTTTGGTTTCACCAGCATAGTTATTATTGGAACATTTTATACACTGGATGAGATTAGGGATGTAAAAGAGTAGTCAATTAGTTGACTACCCAATAAGACTACTTGCATTCCCCCCCTTGTTGCCCCTATATCAGAGACAGTGGGGGGTAGGGAGAAAGTAGGAGCTGGTGCTGCGGGGAACTGGCTTAAAAGCAGGGTGGGCGGGGCAGGGAAGGCAGAGGCACAGTGGTCTGGGCCCTACCCCCACTCACACCATGTCGCGGGTCTACCCAACTCAGTTCTGGCTCACACCAGCTCTGGGAGCTACCCTCGCTGCAGCTCTGCAGAGCACCTTCCCTTATCAATTGATCGTTTAGTCAATACAAATTGTATCGACCATACGATTAGCCAAATACCCTCTCCTTAACATACCGAGATGAGACATCCCACATATTTTGATTGGCATCTGTAGGACCCATGGATCTTGATAAGTGTGTTGTGGAGAGTCCTGATGATTGTAGCAGTGGAGATATGTCTGCAGATTTTGCATTTTATGGTAGGGTCTGGTGCTACTTTAAGTGGTCCGTTGCTTGTAATGATGTTCTTGGGTAAAGGGGGGAAGTATTTGAAGGCCAGACAAGGGAGTTCAGGAAAGTTTTATTTCAAGTTAAGATCCCTATCAAGTATGGGGTTTAACAGTTTAGTGATACTCAATAGGGATTCCAGGGTGGGGTTGTAGGTGACAATTAGGGATCTGTGGTCACGGGTTTTTTTTGTTATTGTTGTTGTTTTTTTCCTGTATTGAAGCAAGTTCTCTTAAGGTATTTGAATGGCTCATTCTATGATGCAATCTTCTGTTCTGGTGGAGTGTCCTTGTTTGATGAAGAAGTTTTAAATGTGGTAAGGTGTGTATCCTGTTCTGTGGTATCTGAGTGCCTCACTGTAGACAATAGATTTCTTGATGTATATGGGGTGGTTACTGAATCTGTGAAGGTAGTGGTGACCTGTGGTTTTCTTCTATATCCTCTTACATTATATTTTCTTATATATCCTCTTATATTCTTATATATATATCCTCTTATATTCTTATATGCTTATATTTCTTCCTCTTTCCATGGAGGGCAGGCAGAGAGCTGTAGAATTCCATTGTATTTAGTTGACACTCCAAATACCTTACCCAGATCTGTAGCTAAAAGCTTGTATCTTTCACCAAAAGCAGTTAGTCTAACACAGGAGTGGGCGATAATTTTAGAAGGGGGGCCATTTCACAAATTCTTGAAGTGGTCTGGACTGCCCCAGAAGGGGTGGGTCCTTGGGTGGAAGAGGCGTGGCCAAAACACTTCCATGATCCCCTGTGCCCCCAGACCGAGTAGCGTAGGGGCAGGGAGAGTGTGTTAAGTCTTTGCCCCTGCCCCCCAGTGCCTAGAGAGAACTGCCAGTTGTTTTGAACAGCTGGCAGCTCACTGTAGGCACTGTATGCCCCTTGCAGGGCAGGAGGAGACTTTACGCGCTCCCCCCATTCCTAGGTTAATCACGGCATGGGAGTATGCAAAGTCTCTTACCCCCTGCTCCTACCCCGCAAGGAGCACATGGTGCCTAAAGTGAACCACCAGCAGTTAAAAACAACTGGTGATTCACTTCGTTCTCTCCCCTGTCCACAGGTCTCAATTGGCTTGGGGGCAGGGAAGCAGCTGGGCAGCCACAGGTCAGATCAACCCACTTGGCGGGCTGAATCCAGCCCATGGAGTCTTTCTTGCCCACTACTCATCTTACAAAAGATATTTCACCACTCCTCTTGTCTCTCTAATATCCTGATACTAATACAGTTACAATAATGCTGCAAACAAAATTTCATCACATTTACAAATGATTTGAAAAATATCATTGCTGTTGTGTGCCGGTTTTGTTCATTGTTTAAGAAAATATTTGTACTGTAGTTTGGATTTGCAAGCTGGGTTCACTGACCATAGTTGATGACATGGTAGCAGTTCTGGTTCACCGACTGGATGAATTATATGTGAAGAAGATTTACAGAGACAATATTTATTGTTTCCCTAAAAAGTTCTGATTCCAAAAATACTTAAACACTTTATGTGTGCAAGTCTACTAATGGGAGTTGTGAGATAGGGGCTTAACAAAAAGGAAGTGATAAGAAAATTGTGCATTATTAGTTTTATAATACAACTAATTCTTCATTTTTATAATTGTTTGTTATATCCAAAATATTCTATGTGCATTGTATGTGCGTCCACTGATTTCTTTCTGTTTTGAATGGGCCACTGTGTTATACTTCTGACACTATAATCTGTTACTAGCATTCTGGAGCACTATTTTAGATTGGCCTTTAAAAAGAGAGCAAAGCAAATGGACCTGTGACTCATCGGCTCACCTCATTTGGGCTTAAAAGTCAGAGCTGCCTGGTTGAGTGAGGAGAAAATGTAGGGGAAAGCTACTTAGGAAGCAGGAGACTGGAGGAGATCTCTGGGGAAAGCTTCAGAGAGCAGAAGGCTCTCTGCCTGCCCTCCATCGAAAGAGGAAGAAATGATCAGGAAGCCGGGGGGGAGGGGAGGATGCTAGCCTGCTCATATTTCTGAGCTCGAAAGCCATGGTCACAGAAGGCAGGAGGTAGATGAAGGCTGAGAAAAGCTGAGGAAAATGTCTGCTGAGTATTACATTTGGAAAGCTGAAGTTGGAAGGACAGAGAAGGCTGAAGGTTAGGAAGAGGAATGATGAAACTCTGGGGCTGGCATGTTAGGAGTGAAAATGGGGCTGATTGGTGATAGGGTCCTCAGATTTGCTCAGTTATAGCTTATGTGCACAGGGCATTGATAGAAATGCACACCCATACCCACCCCAAGCTTTTTAAGATATTTAAGAGTAGGTGAGACAGACATCTATCAGGGATGATCTAGATCAGGGCAACTCAACTTTGGAAGCCCTGGGGGGCCACAATGATACTCACAGCACATGTCAAGGGCAGCAACTTAAGTGTGGTTGCATATACATGCAAATATATATGAAAATATATGTAAATAACTTCTTTCACACTGAAGGGCATGAATGCAAAGTACTTCCCACAATGCCCCGGCACTCCCAGCATCTCCTCCTCAGGGGCTAGAAACGCCGACACCCTGTACTCGTCTATTCCAGCCAGCCCATCCACTTGCGTCTTTCAATGCTCTCCCCGCCTGGGAGATGCCTTGCCATTATGGAGCGTGTTTCCAGTGGAGGCTATGTTCAAAGGATCCCACCTGCAGGCTACGTGTTGAGCCCCATATAAACCCAAACTACCCCGCAGGCTGCAAATGGATCACGGGCCGCACGTTGAGTAGCCCTGCTCTAGAGGGTACTGGGTCCTGCCATGAGGGCAGGGGACTGGACTCGATGACCTCTTGAGGTCCCTTCCAGTTCTAGTGTTCTAGGATTCTATGTTTAAATTCAGGAAGATAGTTTGTCGTATTCCTAAGGATTCTAAAGAAGGGGAATGGAGAAAGGAAATCTGACATGCTGATAGCTACTGCAGGAAGCTCTGCCCTATGACAGCCTAGTTCCAGAAATTAAAGCCATTGTACCTATGGGCTCCCTCTTGAATAGCAAACAATAAACATAAAAATAAAGAATATCTGATTCATATATAAAATAGATCATTAAAAATAACCTCAACATGCAATAGTAATCTTGATGATACTGCTACCTATTCCCTCTTTCCTTATGGTCTAGCTGAGACCTAATATTAGGTATAACCAGTTAAATGTTTGTAGGAGTAATTTTACTGACAGGAATAATTGCATTAACTCTAATGAGTGAAATATTAGCTCTATCGAGTTGATGTCAAAACCCTGAATGGGGCCAGAATTTCCCCAATGTGTCTGCAAGATTAGCCCTCTGTTTCTAAGCTTCTTGGTGAAGGGATTGAATCTTTTGTCTTTTCTGGGGAGAAGCCTGCCACACTTTGAATACCTAGATATACGTAAGCTATCAACATATATTAGAGTTAATGTTAGAAATGGGATACCTCATTTTCTTTAATGATAAATCATAATTTGGCCACTAGATTACCTTTGCTAGGATCTATATTTCCATTTCTCTTTTCCATAAGTCTCTTGAAGTTTAACAACCGCCATGGTTGTTTTCTTGGTATTTTATTTTATCCTATTGAGGGATGAATACATTATAATAGTGTCCCAGGAAAGTCTTTATAATTTTCAGTGAATAACTCCTATTAATGAAAGCAGAATCAATGAACTGTAGGCTCCTCCATTTCTGATTTCAGTTGGCAAGTTGCTCCTAAGAAGAACAAGTAGATTCTGTTGTCACAAACATATTCTTAAAAATAAAAGTAGCAGCTTGCACTAGTTTCTTTATTATCACTGATGCATTATAGTAGCACCTGTACTCATTATGTAAAACTATTTCCAAACCTAGACAAAGGCACTGCCCTTGCCCTGAAGAGTGTGTGCTCTAAAATATATGCAATCGATAGGGAAGGGATAAAACATAGAAGCAAAGTGATCTAGAACATCTCCAACATACACAAATCATGTCAAACTGAAATTCTGGCCAGCCTGACTTGGGGGAAGTTGAAGTAGAATGATATTGGAAGGGGAGGAGTAACCAGTGACTTCAGAGGGAAATGGAATGTATTGACATATGGGAGAGGGAAGAAATAGACTGTGGACAGGGTTACTAATAATACACTGCTGGGAAGACAGAAATATATTTGTGCAGTTAAAATTGACATATTGAGAGCTGAAGTTTGGGGTTCCTATTGGAGGGGCTTAAAATTCTGAACTTTACAAATGCATTTTATTGCACTTTTTCCTACTCTTTTTAGGACCCCAGTACAGGGTAGGTCTGTCTTATGGTCACACTGTGAGATGGTACAAGGCTATCAACTGGTCTGGGATAGGGCCAGGGGGCTGAATCCCCTGCTTTCCTGATTCCTGATTCCCAGTGGAAAAAAATGAGGCAAAAAACCCACAAATAGAAATGTAGGAATTTTCATTCTCCAGAGGCATAAAGTCCTTAAATATGTATGAATTTAGTCTGGGTTGTAGAAATCTCTTCATCATGCTAAAATTGCATAATAGCTGTTCATGACATACATATGTGGCTTTTTGGCAATGTATTACTTTTACCTGAGATTTGTGTCCATGGCTCTGAAAAGATTCAATCCTGAACACTATATATAGGCATCATTCCCCCTAAAATGAGTGAGTCTTGTCTGCAGAAAGACATGCAGTGATCACTGACACAAATGTTAAATCTATTCAGAAAGCGTAATAAAATTATAACCCACCTCAGGATTTAGACATGCAGTTTTTAAACCAATTTTGACAATGTAAAATAGGCACTTTGTAATTAGAGCTATTTAACTTGAGTAAAAAAGAAACATAGTTATTATGGGATGTTCAATTACAAGGTGTCACTCAGTAAAACAGAAGCAACTTCAATGGCAGTATTTTAGTAAAATGTAAATAGTTTCTTTGGGATAAAGCAAAGATTGTTCCTTCATTAATACAAAAAGCATGCATGTATTTACACATGATACATTTTTCTGTATTTTCCTATATCAATTATATAAAGAAAGGTTTTTCCCCTTCTTGTTAGCAACACAATTTCAGCATACCTACAAAATCGATTACATTTATTAGCACAATCATATTTATATATATAAAGGTGAATCAGCCCATTTAAAAACAAAATTAAACCTCAAAACCTAAAGGATGTGTCTAGACTGGATCTGCAAATGAGGCTCAGTGTGGAATATCGCCGAGCCTCATTTGCATAACTAATGAGCCACCATTTTTGCGGAAGAGGCTCTTGCGCAAGACGGAGCTGTCTACACTGCCCCGTCTTGAGCAAGAAAAACCCTCTTGCGCAAGGCCGTTATGCATGAAAATAATCAGCATAACGGCTTTGCGCAAGAGGGTTTTTCTTGCACAAGAAGGGGCAGTGTAGACAGCTCCGTCTTGTACAAGAGCCTCTTCCGCAAAAATGGCGGCTCATTAGTTATGCAAATGAGGCTCGGCGATATTCCACGCTGAGCCTCATTTGCATAGCTCTGGCACAAGATCGCGCCAGTCTAGACACAGCCTCCATGTTTTTCATTTGCTTGTCTTGATCCAGTTAAGCTTTATAATGATTTCTGATTGCCTACCCTCTATTGTATTTTGACCAAGACAACTGATTTAGGGGGAATATAGAAGCTGGTCGTTCTCCAACCCCTCTCTCTCATATGGTCAACAACAGTACTTACAATATGCTCATGTTGAAATGCTAGGTGAATTCTGTTACCTAGTTAAATCCAGTTTATTCTTGTCTCAATAACCTGGTGGTTGAACATTTCCATATTTGTCTCTCTACCATTTGTGTACTATGTTCTACACAGATTTTCACCGGTGATGTTTCACAAAATAATGAACTTTTTATACACAAATAAAGATGAAAGAAATAGCATGGTTTAACAATAACAGACAAGAAAATTAAATTTAGAGCATTTGATTTATGAATTAGTATTGAATGCACAATTACACTATTGCACCCACATGTTTCAGTGCCCAGTAACATTACTGTATTTCATATCATCTGCTTTACTTTGAGTCGGAAACATTTATCAGACACCAAAAATAACTAAAACAGAATTCCTAACTTAAATGCTTATATACACTAAAACGTCATGAATGTGCTGCCAGACTAGTCATTCCAAATACTTAAAGGCATTTACTGGATTATGAGAAGTGACACCATCTCTCCTAAGGAGTTCTGCTATTGTGGTTTAGCCTGAAAGATGATTTAGCAGAAGTGGCAGCTAGGGTGTGGAGCTTTTTCTCAGTTATCCTCACATACTCCCCCCATACCTGTCACTTTTAACGCTCCTGATTTTGAAAAGACTTGTTCTAATATGTGGTTGACCTTTAGTCATTGACAGCTTAAGCACTGGATTCCAAAATGCTTTTTAAAAAATATATAAATTACCTAATTTTTTATTTTATTCTTCTTTATTTGTGGTACTCATTTTTTAAGATGAACTATCTAGCCAGGGTACTGGAGGTTAAGTCAGAGCAGAAGGACATCAAGGGTGTTTGTCTGTATGTATATCTGAAGTGTGAGAGAGCAAGAGTATGAACTATTAGTGCTATTGATTATGTATTTTTTGTGCAACACTGGTGTTTTGAGGCCATCCCGTCAGGTTTCCTTCCTGTGCTGCACAATGTATAAACACATAGGAAGAGCAGGTCCATGCCTCAAAGGGTTGGCAATGTACATTGCCAAGAATTGCAACTGTGGCCAACCCTTAAGATCATTACATGGAAGCATTGTCTTTACTCCTTCTCATGCCTTTGTGTAGCCCTGGCAAAAGAGAGCACAATTTTAGCCCGATATTTGTGGCAGCCCCCTCATAAGCACCAATAACGTTCTATACCTTTTATTCTTCCTTTTGCAATCTCCCTGCTTAACTTTTCTCCTATCTCTTCTTATTATCCCTTTACAGGAAAGATCAAGCTATAACCCAGCTCTCTTCTCTGTAAGTCTTATTCGCTGACACATACTTCATTCATCTCTCCCTACACCTCATTTTCCTCTCCATTTCCAATGTCTTCTTTTGCGTCCTACCTCTTAGGTACATCTAGACTACAGAGCTTTTCTGGGATACCAGAGGTATCCGGAAAAGCTTTGCTGAATCCAAGGAACATGTCTGCTTTTCCAACAAAAATGTTGGAAAAACAGATGTGTTTTGTCGGCATCCCTGTAAACCTTGTTTCACAAGAAATGAGGGATGTTTCAAAAGAGGGGATTTTTCTGACATTTGGCCCTGTCTGTAGATGGGCCAAATGTCAGAAAAGCCTCTTTCAGAAGAAAAGCAGAAAAGGATATGCAGTTTGCATATCTTTTTCTGATTTTTCTTTGTAATGTAGACATAGCCTTAGAGAAGACTGGGCAGTTGGGTATCAATATCGGAATCTAGTGATTAAAGGAAAAGGCTGGAGAAATATGTTATCCTGAGTACCAGCCACTCATTGACTGGCTTTTGGCAAGTGATTCTGAAAAAGGATTAGTTGGTCCACACCTTTCAAGAGCAGAATATGCACAGTGTTGGATGGTGGTGACAACAATACACACCACCGATGAGATTCTGAAATCCAACTAGGGGCAAAAAATCATTGATATTTATTTTTAACTGTCTCCTCTTAGTGCTGCTTGTATTCTCCCCTCAACCCCGAGTAAGAAAAGTGGCTTGCAAATGGGGAATAGAGTCACTACCCACTCTTCTTGAATTCCCTTAGCTGTCTAAACAAATAGAGGCAGTTAGCCAAGCTTATCCATCATTTCTACACAGATCAGGTAGGGACAAAACAAGTTCAATAGGCCATGAAATGATTTGTGCTTGCAACTTGTTAAAAATAACAAGACTTCTGTACTTAATTCCCTAAGTGCCATCTTGAGACTGTACCTGAGGAGATGCACCTTGCCTAACATTTTTTTTTTAGAAATATCTCATTGTATGAAGGCTTTTGTTGTTACTGAAACCTGTAATTGCTGCTTTATACATTCATGTGCAACATGCATATGCACAGCACCTTCATAGACACTAATTATACTGAATAGGATAATCTCACACTGACACACTGTAGTCAACAAAAGGTAAATAAGTCATTTGCCCGGCAGAAATATTTAGAAGTAAATAATACTTTATTTTTTGACTAGCATTCTTCAGATTTATAAACACAAATTAGGATATTTGGGATCCCAATTCTTTTCCAAGCATGCATGCTTGAATTTCCTATTTGTGCAATACAGTGTTTTGCATGCATTGAGCTATTGCCATGTTTCACAAACAATCCAGACTCAGAACCCCGTTGTAAAATGTGCATTATGGCCATTTGAAAAAAAAAGGACAGAATGAGGTAACAAAAAGTTGTAACATGCCCAAGATTTTACAAGTTGATACTGAAAGCAAGAACAGAAATGGAGCAGTAGCATATTCAGCTCTATGTCTCTTCTTCTTCCCTGCCATCTCACAGCTATCCTAGCGTTTGAGAGAAACTGTTTTCAGCAGGGAGAAGTCCGAGTTACATAGCTTCATTGGAATTTTGCTGCCAGAAAATAAGGAATACTACCAGGGGATCCAGTAAATAGTCTTTGTTACATGTAGATTCCTTGGGATCTGCAAGTTTGCGTATGAAACATTTTGAACACAGGAGTCACAAATTTCTTTACCTGTAATAGCTGAAGGCAGCTTTGCAAGAGGATCTCTCCAAGATTTTTTCTGTCCTTTAGTGCCCTTCTGTAGTTTTCTACTTGGGGAGGAGACTGACCTGACTGATTGTTGCCTGTTCTGATCATTCCCTCCAAGTTGTACAAACACCTGTTAGGGATGATCTAGGTTTACTTGGTCCTGCTTCAGTGCAGTGGACTGAGGCTATGTCTACACTTCAGAGAAAAGTCAAAACACAATTTGCGTATCATTTTCCGCTTTTTTTTCCAAAAGAGGCTTTTCTGAAATTTGGCCCATCTACACAGGGCCAAATTTCAGAAAAAAATCCTCTTTCAGAACATCCCTTATTCCTCTCACCAAAACTGTTCTGAAAAAATGGCTGTGTTCCTTGGACGCAGCAGAGCTTTTCCGGGATACCCAGTCTACCCATAGTCTGAGTTAATGGTTTCCTGTGTTCTATTCCAGCCCTATATTTCTATGATATTTAGAGATATACATGATATGACATGATATCCATCTTTACTATGAGATAAAGGATGAATTTGTTTGGTTTCATTTGCTAATGGAAGACAGTGCAATATATTTGTGGGAACACTAGCTTGGAAGCTGAGTTGGGTAAATTAGTGACTATGATCATTCATTAAAACAACAAGGAGTCCTGTGGTAAAGACTAAGGGTATATCTACACTTACACCCTCTTTCGAGAGAGGGATGCAAATGCAGCTGGGCAAAATTGCAAATGAAGCACAGATTTGAATTTCCCATGCTTCATTTGCATAACTGTGTATCGCTGCTATTTCAAAATACCCTATTTTGAAATAACAAACACTGTGTAGACGCAGTTATTTCAGGAGAAAACCCTTCTTCTGAAATAACCCTTATTCCTCATACAATGGGGTTTACTGGTTATTTCAGAAAAAGGGTTTTTTCCCGAAATAACCGCGTCTACATAGCGTTTGTTATTTTGAAATAGGATATTTCGAAATAGCGGTGGTCTGCGATTATGCAAATGAAGCATGGGAAATTCAAAGCCGCACTTCATTTGCAATTTCACACAGCTGCATTTGCATTCCTCTCTCAAAAGAGGGTGCAAGCGTAGACATACCCTAACAGATTTAATTGGGTATAAGCTTTTGTGTGCAAAATCCCACTTTGCCAGATGTATCCTGTTTCTGAAGTTACCCCCTTTTCAATACAAATTCTTATTTCCTTCTTTTATTAATGTGCACAATTCCCACTGGGCTTCTACTATTTTTTTTCCATTCCATTCTGGGTATCTACCATAATCCATTCCCGTCTGGTACTATTTCAGAGTATCTTGTTTCATTTTTTCACACAGATGCTGGCATCTGATACGCTCCCTATTCTTCTCGGTTAGCTATACCAGAAAGGACAAGGTTGCACTGGTGTATAGGACATGCATGCACTTGTACCTTCCAGGTATCTTGAAATGACTGATTAACATAAGAATAATAACTTAATATCCATTTAAGTGTTTGGGGTCAATTTTCTTTCCAACTCCCCACCATTTTCTCAAGATTTCCTCGGCATTGCTGTGAATACTGTTTGAGGGGTAGTAGCTGTCTTCTAAGTCACATTATTACTGCTGATTTGTAGATGATTAAGATGGAAATTGTTCTCAGTCAGTACCTGTGCTTTGGAAGGTATCTTTGTAACCATTGAGCTTTGAAGCTTTGTAATTGTTTCTTTGCAACTTTCAGCTACCTTGCCTTTTAAATTGTGCAACTTGTAAGATTGTTGAACTTTGCAACTTTGCAATCTTTGTAACTTTCAGCCCCTTGCTTGTAACTTGCTGTAAGCTACATTCCATGCTGTGATAGGAGAGAAAGTGTGAATGGAGGCTGAGAGTGTATCTGGGCAGGAAAACAGCAAGGATGAAACCTGGAACCAGGAGCCAGGTAATGACTAATTAAGGCAATCACAGAGACACCCATGCTCTAAGCAAACAAAGGACCAGGATGGAAGGAGGTCTGAGCATGCTCCTCTGTGAGGAATGTGGAGGAAGGACCCTGCCTGTATTACATGAGCTGCCGAGTTCCAATAAAATGAGAGAGCATGTGGCAGAAGCTCTTTTTCCCAATAGCTCATTAGCCAGGATCAATGGCTAGAGGCAAACCTCTGGAATTAATATGCCTTGGCTCACTCTGCAACCTTTGGGCTGTGTAAGTGTGTGAGTGCCTGACGGAATGAATGGATGTGTATATGTGAGAGAGAGAGTGATAGCTCATTCCCCTTCAATTTAACCCTATAATGGTAGTTATCTGAAGAAGTGGGTTGTACCCACAAAAGCTCATGATACCATTTACATGTTTTATTAGTCTTTAAGGTGCTGCTAGACTATTCATTGTTTTTCCAGCTACAGACTAACTCAGCTACTCCTCTGAAGCTCCATCCCCTTTATTTTAACACTATTGTGGATTGTTAATTCCTCATTTAATAAATCCATATGAGTGTAACCTGGGGGTGGTCTCCAGTGAAATTTGGGGCAATAGGCATATGTGGAGTTTTGACTGTTTTGCATAAATGCTGTGTGTCTCAGTTTCCTTGCATGTTGTACCAATTCTTAAGAGGTAGGAACAAGAGATTGTGACTTGCTAAGGCCTTTGTGGGCAGATAGGACTACACTGGTTGTCTGCATGTGAGCTATGGACAGCGCTCTTTGTAACCTAAAACTCAGGATGTGACCAGGTATCATTTTGCTTGGAAAGTGAGTCAAAGACCAGGAGGGGGGTATGTTGGAGGTAATTTTGCTATAATTGGGCAGTCTGTGGCTGGGGGCTTGAGAGAGGTATGAAGTGCATACTGAACTTTGCTAAAAGATATTGATTCCCTCCAAAAATCCATTTCACATTGTGTACCTGTGAGCCAATATAGTCTCCATTTTACAATGCTGGCTGAGAATTATCCAGAAGAGAAAATAAACACACCACTGAAATTTCATGAACTTTGCCATTGTTTTAATTTTACTTGATTGTGGCTTTTGTTATGAACTGCTGGATAGTACCCTGGTATCCAATGTATTCTCAAGGATATATGATATTTAGTGTGTTTGCTAAATTTATCATGAGTAATGATTCCAACCACTGGGCCCATAATATGACTGGAACCTGTCTTCACTAGGGTCTAATGAAGAAGACAGTAGTGAATTAATAACATGGATGAATTACCTAACTTGAAACATGCACTGAAACATTGTGGAATTCTCAATTTGTTCTGTGTTGGCTCAGCTTTCTCAAACAAAATATTTGGCAGAACACGGGAAGAAGGAACAAGAGATATTATGAAGCTGTTCTGTTTGAGTATCTATATCGTGCACTGACATATCTCCATTGTGGAAGATGCACTGATCATGACTAAATATGACATGTATATTGTAATTGATTCTTGAATGGAATTTGCTGAAATGAATTGTCCTATTGAGTTTCTATATGAGAACTAGGATAATATCAACTTGAGAATTTCCATTGTTTATAGATCATCCAACTTAACCAGAAGCCTATTCTTTCTCCCAGTATATGCTACAGTTGAACTCAAGAGCTCTCAGTTGAATTTCTTTAACAGGTGCACACATTCCTTCTGTTCTTGAGCCAGTAATTTAGTTAGTCCCCCACCTGTAGAATATAATAATAATAATACCCCCCTACCTTGCAGGAGGATTGGAAGGATACATTCAATGTGTGTGTAGTACTCATATGACAGTGATGGAGGCCATAATAGCAGATGAATATCAGTGCATATTGAGCTCTTTGTGTTTCTTGTTTTGGAGACATCAATAATCTGTGTCTACTGTGTTATTTCCCAACAGATGTTTGAATCATTGAAGTCCCCAGTCACCACCAAGTCCTTTGTTTTGGATGATTTTGTTAGTTATTTTAAAAGCCTCATCTACTTCTTCTTCTTCACCCATGTTTTTTATCCTTTCAACAAGTCTGTCCCCTATTTTCAGTTCAACCTCAGACTAAGAGCTTGTCTTCACTATATGGAAGATCGCTGCTGCTGTGATCAGTCTTCCGGAGTTAGATTTAGTGAGTAAGTAAGTAAGACTTGCTCAATTGAACTCTGAGGGCATCCCCACTGGTGGCCTGTACTCCTCCTTTTGCATCTCCCCTCTGTGTAGACCTTGCCAAGCTCAGCTGAAGGTAAGATGACTCCCGCTACATATTCTACATAGCTGAATTTGTGTATCTTCAGCCAAGTTGCCAGCTCCAGGGTAGACCTGGACTTAATAAACACATTTTTAAAACATAAGGCAACACATCCTCTCTTTTTTTCCCTGTCTACCCTTCCTGAGCAAGCTGTGCACTTCAATATCAATATTATATTTTGAAATAGTGAAGTGAAGATACAGGATATCTATTTCAGGATACTACGGTATCCCGAAATAGCATTGCAGTTTAGATGTAGCCTTAGTGTTCAGATATCTAAGATACTGAGTTGATCCCCCTCCAAGTTGTGTCTTCTGTCTCCTTTATCCCTGCTATAAAAGGCCATATTCTTCCCAAATCCTGACCTTTCCTCTAGGTTTTCATGTTGTTGATTGACCTGTGGAATTTGATCATCTGCCCCCTTTTTCTAAATGTTTGCATATTCCATATATTTTACTACAATGAAAATAGTATGAATTTGGCAGTGTTTGCCCTGTTGAAGAACCTTTCTTCAATATGACTAGAATGCTTGATCCTGCACTTTTTTCACATGCAAAACTCCCATGAAATCAAAAAGCTATTAAATCAATGAGAATTATGCAAGAGTAAGAAATGTAAGATGAGGAGTCTCACTTTCTGTTTAATGTATAAGATTTCTTAACATTTTGGATTCTAACTTTGTTGTAAATTAAATGTTGCCACAGCTTCCAAGAAGTGAGGGAAATTTGGACTCTGGTAATGGAAGAACGCAGTGTAAGGATATGGGTGTAAGATGTTAAATTATAGTCTACATTTACATCATGTACACATTTTAAGAGATATTATATAACAAAAGCAGAGGACAACATGTCAATCCCAGGATTCTAGACAATCTTCACCAGTTCTGTTAGCCTGTCCAACTGCTTTGTGATTCTGGATTTCATTAGTTGTTACCTTAACACCTTTAAGGCTGTATGCATACAAAGTAATGTTTATAAAGCAGAATTACCTCCTCAGGGGTTACCCCAATGTTAGGAGCTAAAGAAGGACTCTATCCAAGTTTCCCTTACAGCTCTTTGTCGAGGTATAAATCAGGTGGAGAACCTTTTTTGGGTCTGAGAGCTAGCACGGGCTCCCCAATGCTGTGGGGGGAGCCCTGAGCCTTGGGGGCCAGATCAAGGCAAGGTGGGGGCTGCATCTGGCTCCTGAGGCTCTCCACCCTTGGTATACATAATGGGTTCTATTAGATTGAATGACACAACTTTAGAAGGTTAGCCTCAAGCAGGTTTATTGATAATAAATTAAACATTTAAGATTAAAGAACACAAGCAGAAAGATGATACATGCTGACATGGGGTAACAGTCTGTTGGTCACCAGGGTCCAAGTTTTATAGAGAAAAAATGTAGTCCATATTCAATTTTTGGTTAATGATGTAAAAGATACCATTTACTCATTGGCAAAGGTCAATCTTGTTAATAACACGTCTGTAACATTTCACTATGACCCAAATTTCCATGAAAACAACTTTTTTTTTCCAGTAGCACATTTCTATTATGCTTTAAATTTACAAAGAACCCAAACAGTTTGAACTAATAACAACTGAGCTTTGTATGGGTTCAAAACAAGAGTTTTAACCAGTCATACATGAATGTCACTTTTATGACTAACATTTCCTGTACATATGCAAAATGAGCAATATTACCTGTATAATATATTCTTTGAGGTTCAGGAATAATTAGAGCCAGTTAAGAAAAAAACACTCTTAAGAAGTCACAAAAATAGGCTTGTAAAATCATTTTTGCTATATAAACAAGATATAATTTTATCTATTACTAATTTTTATTATTAATCTTTTATCTTCACTTCACAAAGGCCACTTCTTCACTTACCAGAAGATCAACGCTGTTACAGTCAATCTTCTGGAATTAGATTAAGCGGGTCTAATAAAAGCCTGCTAAATTGAACACCGAGGGCGCCCCCATCGACACTGGAACTCCTACTTCACATGAGGAGTAAGGGAAGTCAATAGGAACACTTCTCCCATCAACCTCCCACTGTAAAGATGGTGCTGAAGCTTGGCTTAAGGTACGACGACTCCAGCTACATTTTTCACCTTAAGACAACCTTTGGCTGCAGTGTGGACCTCACCAAAGTTCTATGGGAAATCTGAGCAATATTCTTTTAACTGTGAAGGAGACTGGGAGACCTAGGCCCAAGCAACAAAGAGCATGTTAAGGGAGGAAAGAAGCAAGGACCAGAGCATAACTTCATTCTGGATGTTGTTTTCTGTCATCAGTCACTATAAAGTCATGTGAAGCCCAAATGTACAGCAGAGCAGCCTTAAAGTTGCTGTATGTTATTTCAGAATATGGAAGGCATGAAGTTGGTTTTAAACCCATCTCTGCCACTCTTTACTTTTTCTAAGAAAAGTCCGTGTAATTTCCTTGTTTGCATTAGTGATTCTTGATCCAACACAGCCCTCCCCATTTTCTGTACCCTATCTTTCCATGGTGTAACTTTTATATCATCTTCCTGAAGAGAAGATGTTTAGAACTAGATCCAGGTCTCCATCAAATTGTCCCAGACTCCTTAAAGAACAGGAGGTCCCCTGCATAAAATTCATTTTGCAACCCATTTTGTTACTACATACAATGCACAACTGGTCTTCTAGCTACTTGTGTTTTTATAAGTACTCCTCAATTGACATAATAAAGAATAAATATTTCCATGGCTTGGGTGGGAGAGGATGGCAGCATTTGCCTGAAAGACCTTACTCTATTGAGAGATGTTGATTCTGCTGGGAAATGTTGACATACCTTCTGTTGACTCACTGAGGCAAGTGGCTCATTACCACACCTTGATATTAGGAAGGTGAGAGTCCCTAAAGAGAAAAGATTGGGTTGAGGATAGGCTGAACTGTCCTTACAAAAGGACCAGGGAGTAACCAAGCTTGTGGAGGAGGTGTGGATTTGTATTCTTAATTTTCAGTCACCCTGGAAATAACACCAACACCTAAGAAGAAGGTCAATTTTAACTAGATAAAGCTTGTGAGGTCTGTTTTTGGAAGAGGTCAGCAATGCCACCTGCCCATATTCAATTTCTCTCCTCCATACTTACCACTCTGGACTTCATGTTCATATCCTCCCTTTATGATTTGTCAGTGGATATAGGTTATTGCCTTAATTTTCTTAAGTGGACTTGCTGGCTTGGGACAAGATTCACTGCGCATAGCCATTGAAAGGAATGTAAAATCAGGATGTTATGGAAGGTACTGGAACTGATACCATAGACTGCATGGCACAAACAGAAACAAGTTCATCCAATTTTTGTTAATCTTTATCTGTAGCCAGAAAACTTTGCACATTAACACTACAGGAACAGCTTGTTGTGAATCTGAATTTTGACTGGCCATAGCCTATGACACAACCCTTTCTGCAAATTGTCACCAGGATTAGGCCTGCATGTGAATGTTCTAATTATGCATCTCCTGACTTATGTTCTTCTATCCAGAATGGCTTATTTCACCTCCATTCACAAAGGGTACAACTATATTGCAGTAAAAGGCCTGCAGCATCATGGCTGGACCAAGTTAGCTTGAGTCAGGCTTGTGGGGCTCAGAATTGTAGTGTAGACATTCAGGTATGGGCTACAGTCCAGGATCTCAAACTCCACAATGGGGGAAGGTCTCAGAGCCTGGGGTCCAGCCCAAATGTCTGTGCTGGAGTTTGTAGCCCTACAGCACAAACCCCACAAGCCCAATTAATTGACACAACACAAGCCCAGTTAATTGACACAAATTCTGAGACTCAGTGCTGCTGGTTTTTCACTGACGGATAGATATACACTGAGAATCCATAGAAGCTCTGCACTCTAGGAGCTTTCCAGGAGTTGCAATTAGGGTGGCACACATCCTGCCCTGGCCAATGATTCTTTTGTTGTTGTTGTTATTGGTTTTTTTTATTGTTGTTTTTTTGACATCCAGGTAGATAAAAATGGCAGCCAGGATTTGGTCTATTCGCTTTTCCATGTATATACTCTTCAGCTATTCTAACACAGGTTCCATTTTGTTGCATTTTGAATATTCTCACTTGGACAGCCTCTTGCTGCTTCTTTTTCACATTCTGAGCTTCATTTCCATAGAGCTCAAGCAATGAAACTCATGAGCTGAACAAATGAAAACATCAGCACATATTGTTTTTCTTTTAAAATATGTTTTCCTAAATAAAGCATGCGTATTTTTTCCACACAAACAAATTAAATTAACATACCAAATCTGATATTGTTCCTGGGTTTCTTTAGCTTCAAAATTTATAATGTTAATTGGATAATGAATCACAATAAAGCTAAATACTATTATTAAATTTATTTTTAAAACATCTGGATTCATATTTACAAAAGAGACCACTGGAACTCCATGGTTATGGATATTAGTTTTATTGCAGTATCTTACTTCCAGAACCAGAGTTAAGGTTTTGTCAATATTTCCATTCTAAGCAAGATTTCAAAATTTAAAACAAAAATCCTACAGGTTTAAACTTTCTAAATGGTTCTCTTCACTGGATTAATTTATTTAAAAATAATTGTAAAAATCAGATCACTTACTGGTTTTCTCTTTGAAAAGTATCCTTTATGGTTTTCTCATGATTCATTAGATTAAGAAAGTCTTGTTTCATTGTTCAGAAATTTACAATGAACTCTGCAGTTACATCTCTTCCTCTGAGCCAGGAGTGAGCAAAAATGCAGCCCTCCCAATATTTCTATCTGGCCCATCCAGCTGATTAGCAGAGTGTGCATATTTACAACCAGCTGCAGCAGCCACGGTGTGCTCAGATGCTCTTTCCCCCCCTCCCCATGCTCTGCCATTCTGCTCCCTGGACTGTCCTTCTATCTGTGCAGAGTGAGGGGTAGACGAAGAGAGAGGAGTGCTGATATCAGAGTATCCAGAGCAGGGGTCAGAGAGAGGGACATACAGGAGAGTCGCTCCAGTCCGGGGTCTGAATGGTAACGAAATGCTTCTCAAAGAGGCGGTGCACTATTCTTAAGATTTCTCGAGTAGCCACATCTCACACTTTCTTTCCCTCTCTCACACATACACTCTGGCCTAGTCTACACTACAAAAGAAAGTCAAAGTAAGATACACAGCTCCATCTATGTAAATTATCCTACGTATATTACAGCATGAGTCTGGCCAGATCAAATGGTTCCATTGACTTCCCTTACTTTTCATGAAGAACAGGAGTCCCGGTGTAGATGGGGGCACCCTCTGAGTTTGATTTAGCGGGTCTATACTAGACCCGCTAAATTGAACCTGGAAGATCAACCGTGGCAGCCTCAATCTTCTGCATAGTGTAGACATGTCTGCATCACATACCCACACCCCCAGTTTGTCACACTTCCAGTCTCTGTGCCACACACACAGTCTCTGTGCCACACACACAGTCTCTGTGCCTCACATGTACTCACACAGTCGTTGTACACACACACTGTGCCATACATACTCTCCCAGTCTATATACCACACAGTCTGTTACACACTGTGTCTCTGCCTCACTTGAACACACACAGTCAATGCACATACACACACTCTCTGTGTCACACACTGTCTCTCTACCTAACGTGTACAGTCACTGTGCACACTTACTGTGCCACACACACTCTCCCAGTCTCTGTGTCAAACACTGTCACATACACACACATAACCTCCGTGTCACAATCTCCATGTCACACACAGAAAATCTCTCTCACTCTCTCCCCAACTCCACCCCTTCTACCTCGGGCTATGCCCGTTCTGGGGGCCTAAAGCCAGCCCCCCCATCAACTTTCCAAAATTCACGGAGTGCCCCCCAACAAAAAATTATTGCCCACCCCTGCTTTAAGTTGTGTAGTATGGCAGCAGTATCTAAATGCCAGCCAGCCACAATTCCAAGTCCTCTTTCTGCCCAGTTTCCTTTGCTGTGGCTTTCCCTCCTTCTGAACATACAACTACAAGATGGTGCCCTAAGAACTGCTACATCCTTGACTTCATGCATGTATCACTAAATATGGCACTGATTAAAATTAAGGGGGAAAATGCTTAGAAGAATGTCTCCAATCAAAGGAATTTACATAATTTGAAAAAAATGCAATGCTTAGATTGAGATTTTAATTGAACAAAAGCAAGGCAATTCAAAACTGGGTTTCTATGTGCAATACAATAGGACAAGTTAACACGGATATTTTAAAGTATTTCATAACTTTGTTATTATAAAAGAGAACTCTTCTTTAAGCAAAGCAAAACACTCACTTTAGATTCTATATATACCAACATAAAAATTTTAAAGGCAATGCATTTTTTATTTATTTGCTCCCAGAAAGTGACTTTGAAAATTTCTTTACTGATAAAATGCGTCTTCACATATGAATAGCTCCAAAGCTGCTAAATAGAATTTGAGGAATTTTTCCAAAGTTATTTGTGTTTAGGGCATTAGAAGAAGCAGAGGAAGCTTAAAGCACAAAAAAAGATAACTGTTTTAAAAAGTTACACTGAAAAATATTTTAGAATGGAAGTATCATCTCCATTACAAACACAGCTTCATATGCTGTTATCCTGCTGGGCTGTACCAGTAGCTCGTGCTTGCAAGAGGTGTCTCAGAATTTACCAAGGAGCCTATATTTGTTGCTGATGTTCACTCACAGACAAAAGACACAACACAATCATGATAAATAATTATTAATTTGATTGGCAGTGGTTTGTGTATTTGTAAATGTGTACGTGTGCATGTGTGTGTGTGTGTTTGCTCTGAAATACCCATGGACTCAATGCCTAAGTGCAGAGAAACAGACTAGATGACCTCTTGAGGTCCTTTCTAATACCACACTTCTATGAGTTTATAAAAAGGGTCACTGAGATTGCTACTTAAGAGCAGATTATTTGGAATTGACACAAAATAGCAAAACATTTCATTTCAAGACGGTCTCAATTTTCCACTGAGACTTATTTCTTTCAAGAAGGTAAACACATAGTATTTCAATACTACTTGCTGTTTTAATTAAATAATATGACCGTGAATATGATAGTTAAAACAAAGTACTTATGTAAGATCAGTAGGATATCTATGAAAAAAAAATTCAGAATCTTTGTTTTGAAGCAAATCTCAATTATGATTTGTTTTGTCCTAATGGGGATAAAAGAAAATGTTGAAATGTTGGAATTTCCCACAAAATAAAAATTCTGAGTTTTGACCAGGTCCGTTGGGGGGAGGACAGGAGGGTGGCCAAAGGGTCTATTGCCCCAGGACCCAGAAATTCTAAAGGGGCCAGGGCTCCCAGCCACCACCTCTGCTACTGTGGCAGTGGCCCTTTAATGCATCCTGAGTAGTGGAAAGTGCACTGCAGAGCCCCACACCACATGCTCTGGTTGGCTTTAAGGGCCAGCATATGTGTGTGTGTGTGTGTGTGTGTGGAATGTTCCAGAGTGTCTGGGCAACGGCACCAGAACTGCCCCTTCTACCTGAGGCCATGCCCCTTCCAGGACTGCAAAGCCAGCCCTCCCCCCACACACGCACACATTGCCTAGGGGCCTGGCAAGCCTAATGGCTCCCCTGGTTTTGACAAGCTCTACTACATTGTAAGTGGAGCTGAGAGTATTGGTAAATTATATGTAGTCCCCTTACTACAGGAGCCTCTGATTTTTACTGGGACGATCCTTTGTGCTGCAATCTAACCCTAGAGACTACAACTCCCATGAGCCCTTGGGAAAAAAATAGAGGGAAAAACTCTTGCTTTCTTCTAGGCAGGGAGAGAGAGAGTTAGGGGAGACTCCATTTTGAGGAAAGGAGCCAGATTGCTGGTGTGGAGCCTCTTCCAGGCCAGGAGCTGTTGTGTTGAAACTAGAGCCTATTACTGATAGCCTGCTGGGGCTTGAATCTAGCATGCTGATTCAGCAGCTGTTGGTGATTGTCCCTGCAGGGGAGAGAACCTGGATGTGCCTGTGGCTGAGAAGAGCCTGCATAAACCTGCATAGAAGGTAACTGCGGCTCTTTGGGAAAGTGATGTCTGGGACAGAGCACAGAAGACAAACTGACTCTGGGTCCAAAGACAGCCAGAGTGATCTGCCCAGTGAACCAAAGCTGCTGGCATTTAGTGGCAGTGGGATAGTGGCAGTGGGATATTGCAACTAGCTACCTACCTGGACTGACACACATAGAACCTGCCCAGTGCTTTCTCCACTCCAGCTGAAGACCTTTAAGTGTGCCCACGCAAGCATCTGGGACTCTGTATCCAGGGGAGTGCACACTCTGGGGTGGGATAAATGGTGGCAGGGATAAATGTCAGTTAGATAAGTTTTGTTTATTTCTGTATACTTTGTTAATTGATTTTATTCATTTTTAATCTGTTAAACCATGTTTAAGTTGTTAAGTAAAGGCGTGTTAATTCTAATTTAATCAATTAGATGTATATTATTTATAATTGTTGTTTTGGAGTTAGATCCAAGGCACACTATTAAGTGTGTACAGGGTCAGCCTGGTGGAGGCATTACCATTGTATATTTCCTTTAGGAGCAGCACAGGGGTATCAGCCGACGGTCAGGGCAGTGTGTGTGTGTGTGTGTGTGTGTGTGATACACCCAAGTCTTCAACTGCTGGGACACAAGGTCCCGTCGCAGCGGGCAGCCTAGGGTAGGCTGAAGGGTGCCCCGAGGAGTTTAACATCCGTGTCTTTAACCGCTAGGATCAGGTCCCTTCATGGCGGGCAGCCAGCAGGCTGACAGACGCCCCAGAGTTTACAGGGAGAGCTTATTACATCTCAGATTTCAACTGCTAGAATACAGGATCCCTTCGCAGTGGGCAGCCTAGGGAAGGCTGAGAGATGCCCCACGGATCTGTCCCCTAGAAGCGACACGATCCAAACGCTCAAGCTTCTCCCTATATCTGTCCCTTATGACGGGCTGAAGTTCTTTTAATTGTGTTTGGTTCTGTTACAGCAACAGGAGGAGTCAGGTTAAAGCTTAAACAGTTACAGGTTTATTAAAGGGGTTTGTAAAAGCATATGGTTACAATGGCTATTGCTCTACTTCTTAACTGCTAGCAAATACAGATCTTAAAATTGGTTACAAAGGAAAAGAGAAGATAGAAAATAATGGTACCAAGTGACAGCTTAATCTTTAAAGAGCTCTATTCTATACATGCACTAAAACAAAAGGACACATACGGGTACAATTTTTACCCCCTTCTGTGTCACTCAATTCCAGCATAGTCAGGCCAGGATCGGTCCCTCAATTCCTCAGAAAGACGAAATACGAGGTGGGCATCCCCATGGACCTCGGGAGGCAATTCACCTAACCTGACCAGCAGGCGAAAGGGTGGATTGGCACTCGGAGTGGGTGGGCTGCTGAACCCATCTTTATACCCGTGGGGTCACATATTTCTCTTTCTTATCTGTGATGCCAAATGGTTCTGGGTCGTCTTTGTGATGCCAGTTCGTACAAGGGAGTTGTGAACTTAATTTACACTTGTAAGAGAGATAACTAAATATTGAGAGTACTGGGCATTCTTTTCTCAGTGGGAGATTCCTCTCCCAGGGACGACTGTGTGTGATCGTATCAATATAGGTGCCAACCAAGGGCAGTTCTCGCAGCCTCTAGGTCAGTTTATTAGCTTGATCACCCTCGCATATCTATATTTACGGCTATCCAGGGTCAGATGAGCCAGCATCTCCGGCCTGTGTCGAGGCTTCAAAGACTATGCTGATTTTATTGCTCCCTTTGCCCTGTATGCTCCAGGCACCTCAGAGGGGCAAGCAAGATTGATGTGATGGGGGGGGGTGCTCTGTCTGGCTACAAGGGGTGGATAGGGGATCCCCAATTATACAACATTACCACTGGGGTACTCCTTTTATGTTAAAAACACCAGGTGCCCAGGCACACAGGTGAGCATGGCCTGCTCCTGAGTAACCCAGGAAGGAAAGCGGGGTATCAATATAAAAGGCTTCATACAGATTGTACCTCCAAAAACTGGTACTCTCTGGTCTGGCAACATCCCTCATCTGGCAGGACCACGGATGCTCCTGGATCAGAGAGTCTAGGAGCCAAAATGCAGGAAGGCAAGCTGGCCAGGGCAACAGGATCAGCAGCCCAGATGGGAGAAGCACAAGACCAGGACCAGAGCTGTGACACAGCCTCCAGCAGTCCCCAGCAGCTTGGGGCCATGCAGGAGTCCCCTGGCAGCACAGGTCAGCAATGGGCTGGAGCCCCACGGCAACCTCAGAGCCCCATGGCAGCCTCCAGGAGCTCGGGGTTGAGGTCAGAGCCTTTCAGCAGCATGGGACCAGACTCCTGCAGCCCCTTAGAGTGTAGGGCCAGGGCTGGATTCCCGCTGCTGCCCCCAGATGCGTGGGGTTGGAGACCCGCTGCAAGACTCAGAGCTTCTGCTGCCCAGCGGGTGGGGGAGGCAAGTCAGGGTGATTGCTTGGGCAGTCTTGGGAGCCAGTGGCAGGAGACATCCCTTGGTTTGGCAAATTCTCTCGTTCAGGACTGGTCAGGTCTCAATGGTGCTAGACCAAGGAGGTGCAACTTGTACTTCAAAGTGTGTGTGTTTGTGTGTATATGCATACAGAGAGATAGAACATTACAAGTTTTTGTCAGTCTGTGATTTTTGTTTAATTTACGTATTCATTGTGCATTTTCTGGGCAAAATCAAGACCCATTCCTCCTCTAGAGCCCTTTGCCAGTGGACTCAGAGTATTTCTGCTAAGGTACCCTGTCAGAGGCACTGTAGGACTATGTCCTCCTCAGTAGCCTGGCACCTCAGTGCAAACTCCTTCTGCTTCTTCTTCAACAGTAGCAAGATAGCTTGCAGATCCTTGTTCCTTACCATTCTTGGGGAATAAGCCTGTGATGGAGGCTGTATAATGGGCTTCATTAGTCTGCAGTGTCCTTCAGGAAACAGCTTTGCATCCTGGGAGGAAGAAATTCTTCCATTTCTTCCCCTGCTCTTTTGCCCAACATGCCATTTAATTACTTGACCCAGGCACTGGGCAGAGGATTTGGCCTTTAATGAAACTCTATGTCCGTCTAGTCTAATGCATTTCTAACGGGCCCTTCATTATGGTCCCTCTGAATGTGATTGGAGTAAGCCCTCAAAATCCATACTTGCTTTTTCAAGCTGAACTGAAACCATGTTCAGCTAAAGGTTTGTAATTTTAAAAAAGAATAAGCTTGTCTTACATTGATTTTTTTCAATGCCTTTAGGTTCTCCTAAGGACTCCTTATGGAAATGTAAACTGGAATGAGTGACTGAGGAAAAAAATCCATAAATATGTATTTAAATAAGTAAAGGATAACGTCCATGTGTTAACACTGCATTTCCTTGCTGTGGTTGCCTTCTGTGTCAGAATCTGAATGTTAAACAAGTAATAGCTCTTTTTTGATGTTCACAGGCAGGCAGAGTCTCATTTGATCATAAAGTTATCCATGTCCTCTACTAGATGAAAATAAACATTCACATTATCGTTATCCTATCCTCCCTCCCATCCCCAGCCTCTTTTAACAGCATCATCTACCTGTTAGTTTTCTCTTGAACTAAGTTTTCCAGCTTGTTTACTATATCTCACCACAATGATTAGTACCATGGGGTCCAGAGGCACTCCTGTAATAAAAATAATACATTTTCTTCAAGCAGTGGAGTGAACTTAAAATTATCTTGCTGTTTCTCATCTATGGTTTGACTTTAATGTGAAAGAGAAACTTCTGTAATGCATCTCTTCTGTGCTACATGTTGGCTACATGTTGCTTCTCTTCTTTCCTTTTGCACTCCTGTTAAGTCTTGTGTTCGTCAATTGGAGAAGTGTGCACCTTTTTATGGGAGCATCCTGCTTCCTAATACTCTGTAATTTACTGCTTATGCTTATAGTATTCCTTACTCTTGAGTATCTCATTTATACTTCAGGTATCCAGAGCTAACCATGTTTATTTCTCCTTTCCTATACTCCATGCAAAAAATATTATGAACAACCATGCAGTATATAAAATTGCCAGAAGAAACTTTAGGTCCAGAATATTTTATGTGCACTGTGACTGAATTAACTTATTAGCCCTTTGCTTCACTTCTATTAGCAAAGAGGCTTCTGTTGATATCATGCATGGATGCAGCAAAGTGTTTTATCAGATGGTAAAATTGAGGGTTGCCCTCTGGTTTCTCTGTACATGATAGGATACTTGGTGCTATCTTTGCTACACAAAACAGATGTTCCAGAAACAGCAAGGAAGAAAGAATTAGCATAACAAAGAAAGATGTCACAGTGTTGCATAGCATATTATTGATTTATAGATATCTATTTAAGTACAACATTTCAAAATATGTATTCCATACAGCAGAAGACCATGCAGGACTCAGAGTGATAGAGTTTTGCCTACTTCAATGGTTTGAAAATAGAACTAATGTAAATTATGTGTTTTCATAAAATTAAAACCTACAGGTATAACATGAAAAACTTAAAAAACAACTAATAGTCTAGTGCACCTTAAAGACTAACAAAACATGTAGATGGTATCATGAGCTTTCGTGGGCACAACCCACTTCTTCAGATGACTGGAGAATTAAAAGTCCAGATCCAAGAATAAATAAGAGAAGTGGTGGTGGGGGGGGGGGGGAGAGATGGAGGGGGAAAAAAGGAGAAAAAAGACAGTGAATACATTGTTCAAGTTATAAGAGGCTGATAAGAACAATTGTTTGGATGGTTGGCTAAGTCATTAGGATGTGGAAAGTAGTATGCGAGCCAGCTGACATACCTGTTCATACCATTTGCATAAGAATGAAACTTGTAAATGACGTTAAGTTCCAATCCTCCCCTGTGTATTTGGCTTGTGGAATTGGCCTGAAACAACATGGTGAAGTGGAAATCCATTAATGAGTGCCTGGGCAGGTTAACGTGTTCTCCAACGGGTTTCTGTGTGTAGTCTTTTCAGTGCTACTAGACTATTACTTGTTTTTTAAGTTTTTCTAGTTACAGACTAATTCATCTACCCCTCTGAAGATATAACATGACAAGTGGAAAAGTGTATTTCCAAGTTCTGTGCTTGATCTTTCTATTCAGAACAACAAAAATATTTGAACATAATTTGGTCATTAAGAACCTCTCTTCTGATACATTTTATGGGAAGAATACTGTTAACCTTTTCCTTATGGGGTGTGATGCAGTGGTCTAGGGAAAAAGTGAATTTATTTTTGCTTCCTGCATAGTACTGTCACCACTTAGTTCAATTCTTTCTTCTTGTAGCCCACAAAAGAGACAGAAGGCAGTTTAGTCAGATTTATACCCCTTAGGCATTCATGGCACAGGCTTTTCTCTTGTTGCCAGAGACAGCTGTTGCGGAAGATTACATGTTCTGTGAACCAGAAGAAAGGGTAGAAGATAAAGCAGTGAACGCTACGTGAATTCTAGCAACAAAAAGTAGAAATTCTCCTTTTCTAAGAAGACCTTTAGGCCTGCCCTTATGTTTTTATAAAGCCTTGGAAATTCAGTTGTTACCTAACTGCAGTTTTAACAAACTGAATCTGACACTGTACCAGACTCTACCAATGAAGAGTAAGTGCTACTGACTTCCTAAGACAGGGAGTTGCTTCTCTACAGTGGAACACAGTTCAGACATACTGCTACTTAGCACTATATCAGGAAGAACTTTCTACCCTATCCCAAAATCAATATCTCCTGACAAGGGATAAATGAAACCTGGAGTGGCAATGTTGTGTCAGCAACTGTACAGATTGTAATGCAGCACGGTCTGTGTAAGCTTTGTTATGCATTTGTCTTACATATTACCTTCTAACCGGATAATATTTTGTTCAGAAACTTTATGTGCAGGTGCAGGGAAACTAACATGAGATAGAGATAAACAGGAAAATATTAAAATAAAAAGTATTGTGTGTGACCTAATCCTGGAAAATGTTATTATCTATTGCGCTGGGAAACTATGAAACTAGCATAAGGAACATGACTTCAGTGTGTTATTTCCTATGAGTTTATAATGAAGGGGGATCCTAATTATTGTGCTGAGAAAAATCCCAGATTAATTGTGGCATAATGGAAGAAAAGTGATTAAAAGCCAGTTGCTCTCCCTTCAAGGCAGAATCCCAACTTGCACAGTATAAAACTATGCACAATGGAGATACATTCCTTATGATCAAGCTAACTATGATTACAGTGAAAAAGTGTGCTGAAACTTTGTATGTGCAACATCAATAATCATCTGCAGCAGCATTTTCCTCACTGAGTCTGCTGTTTAAATTCTTTTAAATACTCTTGGTGCACAGATAAGTTAATTTAATTCAGCACAGAAACAAACTTAAAAATTAGTGAAAGAGCATCAGAAGAGGTAGCAAGCAGATAGATGGGTCTGAGAATGAAGTCCTATCATTAATAGGAGTGAGAGTGCAAGGTTGCCCATCCCACATCCTTCCACTGATATGCTTTTCATCTGTCACAGAATGACCATTTGGGTGGGAGAAAGTTGCATGTACTCTGTATATATGGATCAGTGTCACTGCCCATTCAATCACTGGTCTCTCTGCTAATAAGAGCACCAAAACATGTTTAGAACCCTGATACCACTACAAAACAAAAAAAACCCACAACCCTGAGAAATTAGATGGCAACATACTGGGTGGATGTTCATTGATTATTATTTGGGTTGACTGACTCCTTTTCATCCATACAGATGTGGCGCTCAGATGATAATGACTTCTGATAAATGCTAACATAGAAAGGAGTTGAAACATTAATTCTAAACCCTCATTCCTTCTCAGAAAAAAAAAGTCTATTATACTCATAGTTGGGTCCTGGCTTAAAATCAGCTCTGAACTTTATTTAAAAAGCTTAAAAACAAAGCAAACTTAACAAGACAAACAAAATAAACTGTTGGATTTTTGTTTAGAGTCGCTTTACTCCAAGCCAGGAATATTTGAAAAACTTTCAAAAAAGCTATAAAGTCACTTTCAAAAAAGCTATAAATAATGTAACTTATTTAGGCAGAGACTGAAGAGTTTTATGATCTCTAGGATCTGGAAGCTGTTGATACAATTTGAACTAAATAAAAAGAATTAAATAATTTAAAAAGTTGATATATTGACTTTTTAACAGTTGTGTGCATTCACGTGCTAAAACTGTTCTGTGAAACAATTAGTTACTTTGCACATTTTTAAAAAAAAATTCAAATTCAAACTCCTTTTTTTTGTAAGTCAAATATCATACTCCTATTCCAAAAGCATACATATGTTCGGAGTCTATCTCACTTTTCATTTTCAGGAGGCATTTGACTATTTATTTCCTGGCTGAGTCATTGCTTAACCAAGGAACATAATCAACATTTATCACTATCAAAATCAAGTTTGATGAAATCTGGAGGGCATATTCATATTTTTGTACCCCCCCCCAATTTTTATGCAAATTATCTATAGCATGTATCCTTTCATGTGTAATGCTACGTCTACGTCACAGTTTCAGGATACTTCCGGTATCTTGAAACAGCTATTCTGAATCTTTTGAACAATCTCATTATTTTGAAACATAACGGGCTTGCTATTCTGACGTGCCTGTATACCTCATTCCACAAAGATTAAGAACCTTTCAGAGGAGTGGTTTATTTTTAAATTTTGTGCTGCACAAAATTGTGTAGCTTGTTTTGAGCTCAGGGTGCAGTGTAGACACACCCTTTGTTACATCTCACGCTGGCTAAATTTCACCTCAGTGCTAAAGGCCCAATCAAGATACCATGCACTTAAGCATATGCTTTTAACAAAGAACTGAAGTGCCAAATGGGATTGTTTAAGTTAATTTCAAATTAGAGCAATATGCCTAAAATATTTTTCCCTTTGCTAATTGTCTGAAATAGCATCATGAGACCTAAAATATCTTTTCACTCCACAGACTGGAGAACAAGGCAAACATTTTCCAAAACTAGAGAGTAACATCACTGCACAAGGCAAGGCATATCATGTGTAGATTTTTATTAGAGAATGTGTGAAATGTAAGGGTATTTGAATTTCTATTTACATTTTAAAAGCATGGAAATAATACATTAAGGTAAAGATAGCTACATTTTCATTCTTAGTACTTGCTACATCATACTTGGTATTCATTATTTTCTAATGTATAACTTACAGGAGAAAGGTAATTTGAATACACAATTTGCCCAAAAATATGATGCTGAAAGAATTTGAAGGTTGCAAAGTGAATTTCTCAAAAGTGAGGAATTGCTTAAGTTAAGACTGGAATGCAGCCTTGTCTTTTTATGTGCATGGCTTGCAATACTAACTTTAACTACATGGTCATGTACTTTTCTTTCTGTATGATCACTGCCTCACACCATAACCAAATTGATTGCCACAGAGTTCAATGGAAGCTGGATTGGACCTTGGTGCATATGTTGTACAGTACTCAGTGACTGGGGCATCTGTTTTGCACCATATTCATTTTTATAATAAAAAAGTGGCCCTTGCTTCATTTGGTGCACATCATCTATACTCAGGTATTATCCATCTATCAAACCCTTTTCTCTTTTTAGCCTATCTTGTTTCCATTACCATAGTATATAGTTCCTTATCCCATATGCTATATGCTATATGACATTTCCACTCAGGGCCAAATGTGAACGTGTTTTTGGCTACAACTATGTACATTTAAATTCAATCCAGTTTTATACGATTTTGACTTCAAATACAATTTGACCACAAATAAGGCACACATTAACAGAACTGTCTGATTTATTGAGTATCTCTGCCTCAGTCATTCAACACAATCCAATCTGGAAGACTGAGTGTAGTCCTATTAACATAAAATGGTGCATAACACACATGCATAATGGTTACATAGGGAATTGCATGAATGGTCATAAATACTCATAGAATTTCTCGGGGGAAGAGTAAGAAAGGCTCCTCCCTTTTCATAGAGTCATATCAAGATTTCACATTGTGGGATATCGCACATGACTAGAGCACTCCTATAAAATCCGCTGTAAGTGGTTTTTGCACTAACAAGCTGGATGTAGTATTTCTTAAGCATCATGTACTACACTAACTCTTATGGATTCTAGGTCTGATCCTCCCTACAATTTTACATGTAACTAGTCCCACTGACGTCAATGAATAAATATTTATAGTCATATGAACAGCATCAGTGTGTCAGTCTACTGGTCCATCTAGCCCAGGATCCTGTCTTCAGATAGTAGCCAACGTTGAATGCTTCAGAGGGAATGAACAGAAAAGGATAAGTGACCCATCCCGAGTCACAGGCTCTGACCTCAGAGGCATAGGACACCCAGAGCATGGGGTTGCATCCCTGACTATTTTGGCTAATAGCCATTTAGGGACCTATGCTCCCTGAACTTATTTATCTATTTCGTTTTTGAACCCAAAAAACAACAAATAGTCTAGCAGCACCTTAAAGACTAACAAAACATGTAGATTGTATCATAAGCTTTCGTGGGTACAACCCACTTCTTCAGATGAATGAAGTATTACATGTTCAGTTCCAAAATAAATAGGGGGTGGGGGTAGGGGAAGAAGGAAGGGAAAAAATAGTGAATTAGAGTGTTCATGTTACATGAAGCTGATAGAGAGGGTGCAAATTGTTAGAGAAAACTTTAACCTGCCCGGGAACTCATTAATGGATCTCAAAATTACTGTGTTGTTTCAGGACAATTCCACAAGCCAAACACACAGGGATGCCTTGGAACTTAACTTCATTTACAAGTTTGGGACCCATCACAAAGGTATGAATAAAGAAATCACTTGGCTAGCACACTACCTTCCACATCTAAACGACTTAACCAACCAAACAATGGTACTTAAGAACAATTGGCACCTTCTCTATCAGCTTCATGTAACATGAACACTCTAATTCACTATTTTTTTCCCTTCCTTCTTTCCCCACCCCATCCCCTATTTATTTTGGAACTGGACATGTAATATTCCATCTGAAGAAGTGGGTTGTACCCATCAAAGCTCATGATACCATCTTGTTACTCTTTAAGGTGCTGCTAGACTATTCATTGTTTGTTAAGTTTTTCCAGTTACAGACTAACTCGACTATCCCGCTGAAGTTTTTGAACCCAGTTATACTTTTTCATCTTCACACAATATGCCCTAGCAATGAGCTACACAGTTGACTCTGTGTTATATGAAGAAATACGCTCTTTTGTTTGTTTTAAACCTTCTGTCTATTTATTTCATTGGGCGACCCTTAGTTTTCGTATTATTCAAATAGATAAATAACACTTCCCTATTCATTTTCACCTCACCATTCATGATTTTATAGACCTCGATGATATTCCATTTGAATTGTCTTTTTTCCAAGCTGAAAAGTTTAATCTCCTCTTATATGGAAGCTGTTCCATCTCCCTAATCATTTTTGTTGCCCTTTGTTGTCTTTTGTTGAACTGTTTCCAATTCTAATATATCTTTTTTAAATTAGGGTGACAAGAAGTTCAAGCAGTATTCATGTTCTGGTTTCACCATGGATATATATAGTGGCATATGATATTATTTTCTTATTATGTACCTCTCTTCCAATGATGCATAACATTCTTCAAGCTTTCTTGACTACCACTGTACAGTGAGCAGATGTTTCAGAGAACTAGCTACAGTACTCTAAGGGTGTGTCTATACTGCACTGTTATTTCGAGATAACTATGTTATTTCAAAATAACAATGAGAACATCTACACAGCCATTCTGTTATTTCAAAATTATTTTGAAATTACGGACAGCTTATTCTGAAATCTGAAAACCTCATTCTACGAGGAATAATGCCTATTCCAAAATAGCTGTTTCAAAATAAGGTGTGAGTAGATGCTGCAATGCTGCCATTTTGAAATAGCCCCTCACCAGAACCATTCTAAGTTACTCCTCCCCAGTGCCTCCTAGGACTGTAAATCGAGGTAGCACATCTCCATTAAGGAAGCCTGCCTTGGACTAATTTTGAGAGTTCCCTGCAGTGTAGATGTGCTGTTTTGAAATAAGCTATTCCAGAATAACTATTCTAGAATAGTTTATTTTGAAATAAGCATGCACTGTAGACGTACCTTAAAATTTCTTTCTTCAGCGTTAAAAGCAAATTTACATACCATTATTTTGCATGTGTAGTTGAAATTATGTTTTCCAATGTACATTACTTTTCATTTATCAACACTGAATTTCATCTACAATGTTATTGTCTAGTAATCCAGTATTCTGAGATTCTTTGTAATTCGTCCCTATGTGCTTTGGACATAACTATCTTCAGCAATTTGGTATCACATACACATTTTGCTACCTCGCTGTTCATTTTTTTTTCTGGGTTATGATATGATTGGGTATGGCCTTAAATGTTGTTAGTACATGCATATCTAGAGTAATAGAATCATAGATTTAAGTGCTTTCATATAAAAGGATTTTTTCTATGTTCAAATATTGTGATATAATATTCATCTCCATGGAGATTTTGAATATATTTACCATTTATACTGTGTTTTTAACAGCACTAAAAATCACCTGTTGTGAACAGCAATCTAGGAAATAATCCTGCTTTGGCAGAGAGGTTGACAAAATGCTCTAATAAGCTTTTTCCATCTCTAATTTTGCTGATTCAGTTAACTATGATAATATAACTAATTATACCATTTTAAACAGATTAAATCTGTTAACATTTCTTTATCACAGACCTTATGTGCTCTTGTATTTTAGTGACAAATTAAATGGACCAGCAGCAACAGAAAAAGAAACAATTACTTCCGTAAAATCTATACCCATGTCTTTTGTTTAACCATTGGGTAAACATTCTTGGAGTAAATTACAATTACATAATTTTATATGCATATTTTAAGTTTTGAGCAGCAGGGTATTTTCTTCTATTTCTAAAATGTGATAGGGTCAACAAGGGTCAATCCTCTTTTAACAGGAGGTGTAATGATGTCATGAGGAAAGAAAAAGGATATTCTATGTAGGTATTAAATATGGGCACTGCATCTCAAAAATAATATAGCACATTGCTTGTAATCTGCAGAAATGGCCCATTTTTAGTCCTGTAGCATGAATAGAATGTATCGACATATAGATACTGTAGAGTATAGTAATTATGACTTAGTGGAAATTAAGAGCAGGAATTCAGAAATTACCTCCTTACAGCTATGTATTGATGAGGTTTAAGGGTCTCCAGTCTAGAACAAACTGTAAATGAATTCTGCTTGAGATGGATTCAAATACCCACGTTACCCTTTTGTACAAGGAAGTGCTACTTGTCCTTGTCACTTCAGCCTGGCTGATTGCTTTCTGTGCAGCAGCTGGAATAGCCAAAATAAAATAAGAACAGCCTATTAAAATCTCCACCATGACCACTGTCCCACATCCCACCCTGACTGCAGGACTTCTTCTGGGGGAAAATGGAGGAATATGTTTCTTTAGCTTTTATTTAGATTATGATGCACCGAGAGAAAAGAAAAAAGAGCCCACTCTCAAGTTAAAGCTTAGACATGGATTGTTTTAGGGAAGGAGGGAGCTTTGTACTGATCCCCTACAGCCATAGGGGAGCTCTTGCTAATTCTGCTCTATTAATATATCCCTGTTTTATTTTGTCCCAATTGCAGCATTAATTTAGCCGTAATGATTTTATTGATAAATAGGAGTGAGCAAACACAGGGGATCTTGTTTGTCAGGAAATAGAGCTGGCAGAACATTCTGATCTGGTTTGGTTTTTGTATTTAATTATTTTAGAAGGAAAAAAGCCTGGGGAAGGAGCCCATGTTATATTACCTGAGGAGTAGTTTCTGGAAACTGGAGCTGACAATCCTGTGTCATGTATGAAATCCGTAATAGCATGTTGTGATGTAAAAGTTTTTTCAACACTCTTTTGGGAAGATCTGTAATGATAGTTTAACAAAAAGTGAGTAAAGCAGCGATCCCAAAATCATACCGATTTAAACATTAAAAATAATAACACACATTCTCATATGTTAGGTACCTGATTTTACTCCCATAGACTTCAGTGGGATTAAGATTGGGGTTGTAGTAGGTTAAATGTTTTGGAGAGGGAGTGTATGAATGCATGTATAACTAAATAAATGGATAAAACTAAGTCTCTCTAAATTTTAATTTTAATCTTTGAAATATTCTAAGATTATTTTAAGCGCATGTGAAGCAGATGTTTATTCAAAAGAAGCCAATCTGTAAATTTCATTTTCAAAATGACCTGTAAGCACACCTATGCTGATTTGTAAACTTCAGAGTTAAATATGCAGGAAACCTTTAACAGGAAACTTGTCGTGATTTTCATGTTTCGGGAACTGTCATACAGAATATTTTAAAAAGCAAATTTACAACCAGCAAAATCCAGTCTTCTATGCAATGTCTTTTAAGATTGTTCCTGCAGTGCATGCTGATTGTAGCATATTGTGTGCCTTCATAGCCTACTTTCTTGAAAAATGCATTTGTAAAATATAATCTTGGTTTTGAAGTAGTTCTTGGTATCTTTTTTTTTAAAATAGTTCATGACTAAGAATCCTAGTCCATTCAATGAACCTCTGATAGTATTTCTTGTGTTTTTCTCACCACACTTCCTTCTAACATGATGGAGACCCCCTTTCAAAGTAATAAAGATGCTGACAGAGACAAGTAAGGACCCAGCATTTAATATGGGGCAATGGAATGTTAGAAGAGTTTCTAGGGGGTCTATGATTAAAGCTATTGTAATAAAGTGAAACTGGATCTAAATTTTCCCCACTCCTTCTAGTTTTTAACCTCTCCAGGTTGTGTAAATCCATGCTTGACAAAGATTTTCCAGTTAATGGTTCTCTGAAGAACCATTTTCCCACCCAAGCCTCCTTCACATGATATACTGGACTATGTAATACATTACCAGTATATGTTTTCAGGAATAAAATTCCCAGCACATGAAACTCAATGTTCTTGTTTCCCAGTTCTACGGTCTTGTGAAAATTTTTATTTAAGTGAGTGTATTCTTCAGTCCTTCACTCCATCTCTGCAAGGACATGGATCCTTGACAAAAGGGCACCCCTATTTCAAATATTTGCAGCACATTCCTGACCTAGAGTAAGACCAGCCTTCCATAATCACTTTGCAATAACCCACAAAGGTTTTTTGTAATAAAGCATTAGTTACATAATGTAAGCATTGTGTCTATTTTTTAGTATTAACTTCTGTACTCTGTCCCATATAGCAACTATGCCTTTCTCTATTGGGCTGCAGCCGGCCCTTCTTGTTCTTAGGGTTCATCCTTGTTATCATAGAAAGCATTTTTTCTAAATTATGTAAACTTCAAATATGTCACTTCCTATTTTCCAAGTAATGAGACCTAGTTTCTGGTTTCTTTTTCTATAACTACATTTAATAAAAATACTTATTTTTATTTTTCCTCTGTGGTGGACCTTCTCCATTTCTATTTCTAAAGTGCCTGGCAGATAGTGGATATGTCTGTAAAGACATAATAATATTTCCAATTTGAATTACAACTAAGACACTTGTTTATTCAAGTAATTCTAAATATGGTGGGTCCTCTTCTCTGTGTAGAATTAATATTTCTCTCTTTGGTCCAGATTTGATCCATCTGTATATTTTGTATCTTTTTAAGTGTCCGTTCTTCCTGGCAGGAGATATATACGGTGAATACAATAAACCTACTTACAGCATTTGCAGCATTGCTGTTGTCACATCTATTCATTCTGCACTGTTTCCTCTCATTGATACTATTTGTCTTCATTCTTCAAGACAGTTCTTTATCCTTTTAAACAGCTCACATCTCCTACAATACTTGCTGACCTTGTGGAATGTAGTCTTTTGTGTGGTTATATATTAAAAGTTTCTCGTTTTTCTGTGTGAGGTAAACTTATGTCCACAACTTCTCCCTATCAATTCTTTGTATTCTTTGTATTATTTGCTTGACCAAAATTCTATCAGGTTTGTCAGGTATTGTCTTCTTTTTGTGAAGTCATGCTGGTAATCTTTAAACAATGCATGTGTCCCTTTGTGCTGTCCTAATCTATCTCTGATAAGAATTAACTGTACTTTTCCACAAAACTGCCGTCAAGCATATAGCTTGTATGTGAGGGTTATTATTATTATTTGATGTCCCCTAAAATATATCTTAAAAATGTGGATAATAGTTACTTCTCTCTAGGCCTTAGCTTTCTTTCCTGTTACTTTTTTATGGATTTCTGTCAGTGGTGCCTGTGACAGATATGGCAATTTCCTGCAATGTCCTTGAAACATCTGATTGAGTTAAGTTTATGTATTATTGTGGGCCAGAATTGTATGTAACCTCTCTAGGGAAGAGATGTGCCAGATATTGCTACCCCACACAGTATAGTTGGGGTCCACTGATTTATGTGAGACTGTACTACTCCATGTGAGAAGGGTATCACAGCTCCTGCAGGTATTAAATACATTAGGTGGAGGAGGACAGAGGTGACTAGGTAAATTAACTTAAGTTGTGACACCTCCAGAGAAGTACCATCACCTGGGGATGCTCGCATATATTAATTCAAACTAGACCAGAGATTAACAGACAAAGGGGCTTTTGGATAAACAGGCTGCGTTTAAACTGATGCAAGGCCTTTTGTCTGGTACAACAAGAGGACAGAACCGTCTCTCCAGGGGATATTTGGAAAAACTTGACCTACTATGGTCCCATAAGACTGGCAGGTACCTCTAGTAGGCACCACAGCATATGTCTAGGTGCTTTTAATTTAATATGTTTTCTCTATAACACTTTCATCTGAAACATAAATGCAATGGCTTATAAAGAGCTATGTGATAACTATTAACCACAGATGATATACAGGTCATATGCTTTGGTCTTGGTCTATACTAGGGAGTTATTTCGATATAAACCTCACTTATTTCAAAATAATAAGCAAAGTGGCCACACTACCAAGCCCATTATTTTGAAATAATAGGCTGGTTATTTTGAAATCTGTATTCCTGCTTTCCTCAGGGAATAAGCATGTTTTGAAATAGTTATTTCAGGATTTATTATTATGAATTTAGTTATTTTGAAATAATTTCCTAATGTGGACATGCCCTTAAAGAGAAAACAAAGCACAGATGCCGGTACCTGTTTAGGTAGTCTGACTTGCTGGGAATAGCACAGTAAAAAATGCAGGGACCTGTGCAGCCTTAAAATTCAGGAGGGAATAAGATGGAGGTTTGTACCCAAGACAGTGTATGGCTAGCAGATGAGAGACAAATATTTGCCCTTGGAGGATGGTGGAATAGGAATACTAGTGTAGTTACTCTGAAACTGTGACAGCTCCCTCCACATAATTTGTTAGATCTTTCAAAACCCTAGATTGGAGCTGCTCTGTTTATAATGTCTTAAAACTTTCAAATTCACAGGAGTAGATATCTTTCTCATGTGGTATAGGTTGAACCTCGCTCAGCTGGGACTCTCTCATGAAGGGCCAGAGGCAGGAGCCCTGCAGGGGGCCAGAAACCCAATCAGGCTGGCTGCAGGGGGGCCAGAGGCTGGAAGTCCTGCTGTAGGAGTCCAACTGAGCTGGCGGCAGGGCACCTGGAATGCCAGTGTTCTCTGGCGGAGCAATGGTCTGCTGTGGTGGGGCTGAGAGCCCCGGTAGTGGAACTGCAGGCTGGCAGGTTCAGTGCTGCGGCAGCAGGGCTGGCAGGGCCAGGAGCCCCAGCAGTGGGACCATGGGCTGTTGTGGCAGGGCAGTGGGGCTGGTGGCAGGCAGGGAGCCAATCAGGAGGCCAGACTAGGAGCAGAGCTGGGCTGGGGGCCAGTGGTGGGGGAGTAGAAAGGGAGCATAAATTATCTTCCCTGGTCTGGCAAAATCCCTTGTTCAGGACCACTCAGGTCCCAAGGATGCTGGGCTAGGGACGTCCAATGTGAACTGTATTTCTTCAGTATTTTCTTTTTTGTGACCTGGTAAATATGTGTCCTTGTCATCAGTTCTCTCATCAGCTTTCTTTCTTTGAGAATACTGATGCAACAAATTCACTTAAATTGTGTGTTGTATCTTCTATCAATAAATTACCCTTGCTATTTTTTTAACATTTTACCTACTCCTCAGAGGCCTACTTTCTCCTTGTGCATTTCTGCTGTAATATGCATTTCATTGTCTGTTTCAACTTTCTTTAAAATTGTTTTTGGACTCTGTTACCCTCATTCTATAAAGCACCCAACCTTTTCTATGCCTGAAGTGTTTTATATTTTACACTTTCTTCCTCCTATATTATATCACTCTGCACTTCAATAGTACCTTCCGAGTACCTAAGTGCTTTACCATAATTAATGAGTTGAGATTCTTAGTGCTCTTCCATTTTACTGATTGAGAAACTGATGCACAGAAAGGTTAAATGACTTCCTGAAGGTCAAATATCCATCTAAAAGAGATTTTTTTTCTCAACACTTTTTAAATAATTATTCCTAGTTTAGACTTGCTGCAGAACCTGTAGAATTTCTTTCTCTTCTCTAGCAATAGCCCAAGTGGGATATGACTTGCCCCTTAAATTTGATTAGAAACCTAACATAAAGGATTATCATTATCACTTAAAATGCTGTTATACATTTATGTCACCAGTTATTTAATATCAGTCACTGAAAGCAAAAAAAGAATTGCTATTAGCATGTTCTGCACAACTGGTTCTTCTGCAAAACTACAATTCAGTTTATATATTTGTGTTTGTGGGTCTGTTATATACACAATTTTATAAAATAGGGTTTGGTTTACAAAGGCAAGGACTCAAAAGTTAGGAAATTTGTGTTTTAAGTTGCCATCTTGATTCTTTCCCCTTGTGTATATGCATCAATACACAGTCTTTAATAACATGTTAACATACTGTATTTTCACAGACAATTGAAATATATAGATCTTCAATATAAAATCTTCAAAACAGGGACTAGCTCTTGTGAAAGTGCTTGTACAATGGAGCCTGATCCTGAATGTATGTTTGAGTACTATTGCAATATATGTCTTCTTATCAGTCCCTTTTACATTGCTGCTCTCAGTACCTGGCTCAGCTGTCCTTTCTGGAATGACTATTCTATAGAAAATTCCCAACAACAGCATTCTGCCTTTATTTTCAAATGCTGGGCCACAGAGATTTCACACAATGGATAGCTTCCCCTAAGATCCCCAACCTCTGTATTCTGAGATGCCAGCTTTTTCCATCTTGCAGAATCAGATTCCCTTTCCCCATGAATTTAGTAATGTCTGTGGAGAGCTGTGCTCCTTTGCTCTTAATGTTGTTAATGCCAGTCTTTCTATCAGATGTAGAATAGAGAGCAAACATGATGTGCTGCTTTGTTCAAACCTGGACTGGCCTACTCATTAACTTAGTATATTTTGTTATCTGTCATACATGTTATTCTAACTGAAAGGGTAGAGGAAAATTTACTATTACAGGGCCTCATTCCATCACTCTTGCTGAGGGTGAACAGTACCTTACCCCATCAACACTCTTATCAAAACCATATGACTACTTATTCACTACTCCAGGTAAATAAGGTTGACAGAATCTGGTTCATAACACTTCCCTTTTTAAGCAAAATCCTTTGCATGGAAAAAGAAAAAACATCCTCACAGTGGTTTGGGAGACAATTGGTTTCAGCCAGACCACTGAACTGTTAGTTTATTCAGGGTTTTCTAATTAAGGAACAGCAGGATACAGCTTGGATAATAGGACTGAGACCTTGTCTAAATTGGAATGTCATCCACTGCTGCTGCTGCACTGGTGTAGGCTTCTGAAGTAGACATGATTGCAAATTGTGCTGTGTTAATGTAAGCTGCACTAGAGGTTTGCTTTTGCACTACTACATTTTGGCTGAAACCCCAGTGGAGATAAGGCCTAAATGAAAAGGATAGGAAAAGAGCCATAGGGGGGGAAAAATAAATACAGTAGCTACAGAACCTTCCCCCTCAGACTGAAACCCTGCAAAACTCCAAGGGTATGTCTACACACAATTTTTATGGCGGGTATCCCTGTAAACCAGGGTCTTTCGAAATAGGAGTTTATTTCAAAATTTGTCCGCGTTTAGATGCAGGTAAATACCGGAAGAGCATCTTCCAAAAAAACTCCCCAAAAACTGGAGGAAATATGCAAATGTGCAGTGCTATTTGCATCCTTCTCCCAAAATAAAAATTGTGTGTAGACATACCTTAACTCTCCTCCTTTGCAACAAGTATCATTTGCCGTACAACCAACGGAAAGAGACTGAAAGAATGTCCAGCTTGGGATAATTGAAATTTCCTTTGTAGCACAAAGGAATAAAACCACAGAGGTTAGTAAATCTAGAATAATTACCACTGTCAAAGAAACAATAACTGCCCCAGATGCTGTCGTCACTTCTCCAGCTGTGCTATTTCTGTATATCAGAAGCCTTCCTCAGGGTCACTGAGGAGTATCAGATTTCAGCCCCTGGCTAAAGCTCATGATCCATCTGTAGTACACAGTACTTCCCTGTGATAGGGTCGACTCATCTCTGCCTCCTTTTTGTGGCCTGGTCTGGCATAACACCTTTCTCACCACTGGGTGGGTGTCTCTTGTAAGAATCTCTCCACCTCTGCAGTGGTTTGTCTCTTCCTGTGACCAAGTCACTATTTAAGTCTCTCTGCTTTGAGGGGAGTCCATGAATATAAAGCAAGAGGGATTAATACAAATACAGAGAGATAATAGGAAAGAGATGAATGACTCTCTCTCCGGGGCATCAGACTCAGCCCCCGCCCCCCGCCTCAGAGAAGCTTCTGCCTTCAGCCAGCCCTTTTTCTCAGGAGCTGAAGGTTGAAGATCTGTCCAGAAGTAAGCTGCTCTGTTCCTATTGTGAAGTCCTCCTCTAGTCTGTGCATGCAATGCTGGTCATACAGTGGGGCAAAGCTGGCTGCGCTCAGAGAAATTCCTTAACCGCTTGTTCTCCAGTGTGGGATTTATTTACCCCATCACACTCCCTGCATGACTTATCCAACAGTGAGACAACAGAGCTACCAAATAGATGCAGAAAAACAGTGAACGAGTTCTGTCATAGTGCATTTACTTGTTTCACAATGAAAAATGACACTGAGTTTATGCACTAAATTTCCTATGGTAACATATTATTAGCATTAAAAACACAGAGACAACCTTTTCCCCAACAACATCTCCTTTGGTGACTTCCTGGTCTTTACTAATTCTTCCCATTACAGAGGTGCTTTCATCATAAATCTTTTTCCCAGCACGCCTTTTAAGGGCTGACACTCTCAATTTGACGGATAAAAAGCTGCAATTCTAAAGTTATCATAAAAAATACAAACTAACTGGATGTGCAACTAGCTGATGCTTGTTACATCTCTTTCCACTTCAGCTGGTTAGTATTCTTAGTTTCTTCTTCCTTTTCTGGAGGGAAATTGCACATTCAATATTATTCCTGACAAGCTCTTGATCTTTGTCTTTTTTGGGCCAATGGGAAATTTTGTCTGTGTTTTCAAAATGGTTTGTACAAGTTCCTTGAGCTTTGGAGAGGAACACTGGAAAGAATCTAAAGAAATTATCACTAGCCATTATGTAAGCATCTTCCAACCCCCACAAATGTGTTAGAGCTCTGTGCAATCACTTCATAATAAACAACTTATACATTTGTTGTAAATACCATATAGTAAACATCACTGTATAAAATTATGAGTCTGAATCTGTTACTCTCTTCCTAGGAATTGCAGGTGATTGGAGAAAATTGACTGTCATCTGTATGTTCCTAAATTTTGGGAGGTCATGAATGGCAATGCTTGACCCCGATATATATTACAGCAGCCCCAAAACTACTCTATCTTATTATCTGCTTCCTAGGTCCCTCTGTGGACCCTGCAAAGCAGAATAAAGCCGTACAGGTGTCAACTTTCCAATGTGCTTGGGGTGTACTCGATCCCTGTCTCTGCCTCAGGCCCCACACTTACTCCACTCCTTTCCTCAATGCCTCATCCCTGCCCCACCTTTTTCTACCCTTTTCTGCCCCCTCTCTCCAGTGTACCACATCTTTGCTGCTTGCCCCTCCCCTGCATGGTGCAAACAGCTGATCATGGCTGGCGGCAGGTGCAGGGAGAGAGGGCGAGGTGCTGATCATTGTGGAAGAGAAGCTGATGAAGGGGCTGAAAAGGAGTGCTCAGCATCCATAAGGGGGCCCACAGAGTCAGCCCCCTTATGCCATCCAGGCTCCTGATTTTCCTCCTGTGCTGGGGATGAGATGTAGGACTGTTTTAGAGACCTAATGCCAACTCTGCACTGGTGCTTTCAGGGGGCCATTCCTGCTTGCTGTACTGACCCTCTATGATTCCAAAATGAGCTAAAAAGCCTTTACAGACAAGGTAGATGAGGTAATATCTTCTAGTGGTGTGAGAGAAAAGCTTTCAAACCACACAGAGCTTTTCTTCAGTCTTGTCCCTCTCACCAACAGAAGTTGGTACAATAAAAGATATTACCTCGTCCACCTTGTCTCTCTAATATCCTGGAACTGAAACGGTTACAATCAAACTGCAAACTAAGAAAGCCTTGACATAAATGATATTCAGGCTACGTCTACTACAACCTTGGTCGGCAGAGACAAAGTAAATGAAGCTCTCATTAGCATTTCTCATGCTCTCATTTGCATAGTCTCTTCTGATCCATTTTGTGGAAGAGGTTTTTGCGCAAAATATTGCAGTATAGACAGGGCCATTTTGCGCAAAAAAACCCTTTTGCGCAAGAACCCTTATTCCTCAAAAAAGCAGGTATACAGGATCTTGCGCAAAAGGGTTTTTTCCCCATCTACACTGTGGGTTTTTTGCGCAAAAACCTCTTCTGCAAACGGATTGAAAGAGATTATGCAAATGAGAGCGTGAGAAATGCTAATGAGCACTTCATTTGCATTGTCTCTGCTGACCAAGGCTGCAGTGTAGACGTAGGCTCAGCTCCAATGCACCAAAAAGACAAACAGAAAAGTAATCCATATCAGAAAAGGAGGAAAGGGTAAAGGTTTGAATAGAAAGAAATAAGTGATTTTCTTTCTGGGATAGTTGATGAGTTTTAGATAAATTACTGAGGGTTAAAAGCATCTGTTCTGGGATATGACAGGCTCTTTTACATATTTACTTATTTTTCCTAATATTTTCTGATCTGAAGCTTGTGCAATATTTGTGTGTAAGCAGAGAAAAAGAAATGATATTTCACAGTTCATGAATCAGTCAGGAAATAATCATATTACTTTGCCAGCAATCTTTTTGATGGACAGCACCTTTTCACTCTTCCCTCTTCCTGACCAACAGGGAGTAACCTTCTTCTATATTTTTTAAAAAACAATATATATAAAAATAGGTAGATAGACAGATATGGTTTACTTATAATCTTATTTTTAGGGGTCACACAATTTTTAAATTAATAATAATTTCTCAACATCTGTGGTTGAAAAAGTCACAAATATCATGCAAATAAGATAGTTAATAAGGTTTTGTGAAACCCAATTAGTCCTATGCAAATAAAGGCTATATGATAAAAGTTAAAAGGAGACAATTCTGTCACACTGAAGTCAGTGGCAGCATGATTGGACGCAAAGTTACAGAAATCCACTTAAGGATTTGTGACCTCTTACAATTGTGTGTTTAGTAATCAAGCAATTCTTCAATACTAAATAAAGAGAACAGGCTAATAGAAGAGTTTGTTTCTGACATTCTGTTAATCATTTTAATTCTGTGTCTTTGGTGTAATGTTGACATGCTGTTTAAAAATAACTGGCTAAGTGGTGCAGCTATGTACTGAGGGATATTATCTCTTCTCCCCAATCTCACACACACACACAACCACACACACTCCTGCCACCTAGCCTCTAGCCAGTTCTCACTCAGATTTTTGCTGCTCAAAAGAAATTTTAAAATGTATTCTTCTCACAGACTGCAGTTTCTCACCCAGTCAACAGTCACTAAATATTTTGCTTCTTTTAATATTTTGCTGCCTATGGCAACAACCTGTTCCGCTTGTGTGCCAGAGCCTGCGAGAATTGGACGGGGTAAACATTCAGCATAGTGCTCAGGGAATAGAGAACACAGATCCTGTCATAGGCAATCAGAGTTATGCCTATAAATCATGGTGTACTAAAAGTCGCTCATAAGCATAGGGTGTTTTCTGGATGAGGCCCTAAATTAAAAGAAAGCTTGATAACTGGGTTTTGTTTTTTGTTTAAATTTAGGGCCTGATCCAGAAAACACTTATGTGTCTGAGTAACTTTGGGGTATGATGATATACCTACTTTAGCAAACTCATGTCTATGTATTTGCAAGGTCAGCCTCTTAGAATTATAGGGCAGTCATTAGCGTTCCTATTAAATGCATAAGATATTATTGCCTGGTAAACAAATGAAGAGGATAACTCATATTTAGTAATAATAGTAATGTGGGCCTTTTCTGTTTTATTCCTGTTTGAAAAGCCATTATTAAGGAATTAAAACCGCTCCTGTAAATTCTCTTGGCTGCTAGGTATGTGTAAGGCAAGAGAGCCTTTTTTTCCCCATAATGTTCTTCAGCAAATAGTATTATCTAAACTCAGGCCATTCAGTGTCCATCCTAATAAGGTGTTTTTGATGCCTAGGGAATTCTGGATTGCAGACTATTCATGTAAAAGAAATGACCAAAATTTGCAATTTTTTACTCTAAAATTAGACTTTTAAATTCATATTTATGTACTTAAGTGTCCTAATTTTTCAGAAATGCTGAGTATCCACAAATTCCACTGGAGTCAGAAGACAATATCATTAAATCAATTTAGAATCAAATTCATTCTCGCAAATATTGGGTAGCTGTGGAGCAGTCTGGTACAATGGAAGCTCCTAGTGCTCAATACTTATCCAAAATAAAATTATTTCACCTAAAAACAGGCTCAGGAGTCCAGTTTAAAGTACACTGATATGAAAATGTTGACCAGAGTGTTTTTGGCAAATTTACTTTTTCAGTGGCATGTATTCCTCAGTGGGAAAAAATCTAGCTGCTATAGTTAACTGAAATAAACTTATTTTTTATTCCGTTTTTATACTCTATTATGTTTATTGGGGAGTAAATTAAACAAAAGGAAAAGATCTGTGAAGTGAGCTTTTCTATACAAAATATTTGCTTATGAATGACACACAGTACCATTTATATAAATCTTTTCTGACTTGTATAACAAACTTCAAGATTTTGTTAAGAGTTTGTTAGCATTTAAAAAAAAAAAGCCAGACTCCTTTTTCACAGCTGAAAGACAATATTACTCTGATGACAGTTCCTGTGATCACTGGAGGACTTGTTTGAAATGGAGCAGGCAAAGTGAGCAGAAATGAAATGTCTTAATTAAGGCTTGGTTAACTTTAGAATATGAGGCTGGTTTATCTATGTTGGCCAAGGGTGTCAAAAACTGAATGGCGCAGTTAAGCTTACATATGTAGACAGCACTAGGTAGATGGAAGAATTCTTCAGTCAAACTAGTTGCCACCACTTGGAATGATGTGAGATGCCTTCCCATCAGCACTGATAGAGTCTTCAATGAAGCACTTCACAGTAGTGCAGCTCCACTGGTGTAGAATTTCAAAGGCAGACAAGCCCTGAGCCTCCACTATTATGTTTAGTGGAGAGGAAAAGAAGGAGGAAGAAGACGACGAGCAGGAACTGATAATGTACAAGAGAAAAAAGACACCAATGCAGAATTTAAAACCATTAAATGGGATTATCATACTATGCACTTGGAGCCAGGGTGGAGGGTGGGAGTGTCTACAAGAGAGGGGTTTTAGAAAGAAGGCTGCATAGGTTGGGCTGTCTTGCCTGGCCACTCATGAGGCTTGAATGCATGAGCTGTCCCAACATGGAGCTGTTCCAGCTACCTATGAACTGAAGGTATGTTGCAGGGGGATCAAGATGTGATGTGGGAGAGGCGAAGGAGCCAATGCTCTTCCAGTCATAATGGAGATGAGTAGCTGTCACGAGCAGGGTGTGGGCAGTCTGAGCTAATGCTCAAAGCAGGAGTCAAGCTGGGTCAGATATCAAGTCGGCAGAGTCCAAGGCAGGAGTGGGCAATAAGCAGCCCGAGAGCTGGATGTGGTTTGCCAGGGTTGGCCCCTAGTAGGCTGCCAGACACTTTATTTACCTGTGCATCCTCAGGTACGGTCACTCTCAGCTCTTTTTGGCTGCAGTTTGCTGTTCCTAGCCAATGGGAGCTGCAGAAAGCACCGCTTCCTGCAGCTCCCATTGGCTGGGAACAGTGAACTGTGACCAATGAGAGCTGCAAGTGGCGGTACCTGCAAAAGTAATTAAAATGTGTGGCAGCCTGCCAGCGGTTTAACTCTGGAGAACTGTGTCCAGCTCACAGCCACTAATTGCCTTCCCCTGGTCCATGGCAAGCTAGAGAGCAAAAGTAGGAGTCAGGAGCAGGAATTGTATGGGAAGCAGTGTTAAAATGGGAGAAGGCACTTGCATTTATGACATTCTGTTCCTGTGATTATATAGAAACTGTGAACCAAAGAGGGTCCCCAGTGTTCCATCAATCAGCTCCTTGGACAACAGTTCTTTGTCAGAGTTCATCTTCTACTCTTGTCAAATGATTAGCAAATTACTAGTTGACATGTTAGCCCTGAATAATACCTAGCAACACTATAGATCAAAATTTGAGACCTATGGGCCCAGACAAATTCCTCAAGTGTTTTTTTCTCTCCTTCTCTTCAGCTTTGTCTTCCCTTTAGCTGCTGTTCCTGTTCTTAGAATTGTGCTGCAAGTGCCTATGCCCCCATGGTAACTCTGACTGCATGGTGAATCTTGGCATGCTACTGCACCAGGATGGCACCCTTCTGATATTGGAACTATATGCCAACCCTCTCAAGAACTTCAGCATAGAAATGCTTCCACTTGGGACAGGTGAACATAACATGAAGCGATGTTATAACAGGGTTGAGTTTTGGATTTGTAAAACAGGATACAGAACAGAGGGCTATTGTCTAAATTGGCTTAGTGAAGGAGCTTAAAATTAATTCTTGTGGAAACTCAAGGACATCAAATGTTACAGTTTGAAACTGAACCAAAATATACTGTAGAAGGGATGTTCCAGTTTACACAATCCCTCGGTACCCTGTCCAGTTAATTGCAGTTACAGAGGTGAAGAGACAACAGTAAGTTGAAAATTGTAACCTTTTTTCGGTTTTATAGAAATAGTGTAACTACTTGAATTGGGTGGGGGATAGCTAATGTCCTTAAACCCAAAGGCTTTTTTCTATCATTTCAGGGCTTTCACATTTTGGAGTCTATAACTCTTCTTGTAGCACCCTATTTGCTGAGGCAGATGTTATTCCAGGCAGCTAGTGAGGAACCTGTGTACCCACCTGAAGTATTCAAACTCATTGTTACTGAACAGCACATCTGTAAGTAGAGTGGGCTAGTCAGCTACCAAGGAGGTCATGGAAAATATGCCTTTTTGTGACACTGTGCCGACTTGTCTGGAGTTTCTGCTCGAAAAAGTTTGCAGCAATAGTAAGAATCCATGAGGAAATTAACAGAATGCTATTAGCTCATGCATGGTTTACCCTGTTGTACCTGAATGCAAACAGGAGGGACTAAGCCTTCTACATCCTTGCCCATTGCATTTTCCAGACAAGAATTGACACCTTAGTTATATTTGGTAGAAGTGAATGATGTTACTGCCTCTAACTGAAATACACTAGATTTGTAATAAAACACAGTTTCCCAAACACACGCACTGTGTTCACTGTTTCCAGGAGGCTCCATAGAGCACAGTGTGATTGCAGAGCAGCAAACCTCAAGCCATTATTACTTAAAGGAAAACATGAATAATCCTAGAATACATCTGTGACTTTTCAGTAAAAATACTCTTTAAAGCTGTTCTTTACTTTTTGCAATTTCCGGTTGCCATTTTTAAATCCACATGGTAGCAGGGAAGGAGGCTAAGGGCCTAGGATACAATAACATCACAGAATACATACTAGTAATGGGGTGTAGTATAACTTTTGCATTGGTTCTTAGACTGGTAACCCTTCCTATTACTATAGTAACAATCTTTAAATTGGAGTTTGAAAATTACCAGGCTTCTGACTGCCTGTGGAAAAAGGTGGGTGGGATGAACATTAAAGAGTTCTTCTGGGTATGGACCTAAAATTTGCTGTTGATTCTGTTCCATAACTTGCTTTGGGTGTTTCAGAAACAGAGTGATAGTCACTTCATGCTCCCTGAAAACACTATCCCAACAGATTAGGTTGTGTAAAATCATGATTGGCTCCATTCTGGGTGCAGCACCCAGTACTCAGTCAAACTCATAAAACAGACCTGAAGTTGCCAAGTTGCCCAAAAAACAGCTCTAGTCTCTAGGCTTTCAGTAATCACTAATGAGCTGATTAATCCACTCCTTGTACCGGTCACTGGTTTGGAAAATGTGCAAAGCTGTCAGCTTCTTAGTTATCTGCTGGTACATTCTTGATTCTTTTGCTAAAGACCAGAGTTTTATTGGCCTTGCACTAGAGACTCGTTAAAATCTTTGCTCATGTGACCATGAAGCAGCAGGTTTTGCAAAAAGATTGTTCTGTTTGGGCTCTATTGGAAACACCCACAGCTCTCTAATGATGTGTTTGCATTTGAATGATCAGAAGACCACAGAAGAGTTAATATTGACTCATGGAGCTGCTGGTGTATTGTTGTGCTTAAAAGAAGCACCCAGGATCTTTTTCAGGGGGATAAGGCAACACTCCACATTTATTGAACATACATAGATCAACCAATACTTTATCGTATGCATATGATACATTACACTCATGCACTCATACACACACACACAAGCACACTCCGTCTTGTTGTTACCAATAGTTGCTCCCCCTAACTACACTGGCCAGGTGAATTAGATGGGGGGAGGGGTGGAGCCAGGCTTCTGCCAATCTGGATTGATGCTCTGATGTTGACAAGACGAAAAACTGGGGTCCCTCTGCAAGATACCTCATATTATCCCTCTCATGCAGCCAGTTAGTCATCACCTCACCTTTTTTAATGCTGCTTCAAAGAGAGTTCTTTCAAGGGCAGGCACTTGCTTCTTGACTCCCAAGGCAGTCTGTATGTCCAATATTATTTTCAATGAGCTCACTTCACAGGTATTGTCTTGGATCTGGCTCCCAGCCCCTCTCCACCCTTGCAACTGCTGCTGGAGGTATTCACTTTCATTCTCCATTCACACCTCATTCATTTCAACAGGACAATCAAGGAAAGAGGAGAGATCTATTCTACTCCTAGCAAAAGACATTTTTCTTTACCTTAACTATCTCTAAGACCATGGGCGGCAGGTCTGTATAATTTTTGGTGGTGCCCCATTAGCCTCGCCCCCTGGCCCCTGTTAGCCATGCCCCCTGACCCTCCTCTGCCCCCCATTAGCCACGCCTCCGGAGGTAACACGCTCGGGGCAAGATGGACACATGACCAGAAGTAAAAGGTGTCATGTCACCCCTCTATAAGGGCTTTTCCCACCATCCTCCTACCAACAGGGATTAGTTTGGTCCCCACCAAACCCCCCGCATGCAACTATCCTGCAGTTGCATTAACCCAATGTGTGTGACATTAACTCGGGGGCAGAGAGGCTGGGGGAAGCGTTCCCTCTAAGGCTATGTCTACACTCTCGGCTTCTTGCGCAAGTATAGCTGTTCTTGTGCAAGAACCCACAGAGCATCCACACTGCCCGCCTGCTCTTGCGCAAGGAAATTTACAGTACGGCATGGTAAGAGAGGGCGTCTTGCGCAAGATCTACGCTCTTTTCTAATAGGTGTAAGCTCTCTTTCGCAAGAGGGCAGTGTGGATGCTCGGCAGGGATTTCTTGCACAAGAAACCCCTATGGCTAAAATGGCCAACCGAGCTTTTTTGGGCAAAAGAGCATCCACGCTGCCATGGATGCTCTTGTGCAAATGCACAGCTCACACACGATAGTGTGGATGTGTTCTTGAGCAAGACTTCTTGCACAAGAACCCTTGCGCAAGATGTTCTTGCACAACAAACCGCCAGTGTAGACATAGCCTAAGAGTTTCCTCCCATGAGCAGAATGAATTTTGTGTTGTGCACTAGTACTGAGTTCATGTGGCTTGTTTGGATGTGCCACTGTGGTACCCAAGTTATTAATAAATATTTTTAAACCTTTACCTTTTCTCTCTGCTGCCATGTCTCCTCCCCTTGTTCCATCAGCTCCCCTGGTGCCTGCTGCCCCCCAACTCCTCACCCTCCTCTGCTGTCCTGACTCCTGCCCTTCTCACTGCCCTCAGCCCTCCTGCAACTTGCCCCCCTCCACCAGCCCTTCTCTCCCCCTTGTGCCCACTCCTCCAGTAGCCCCACTCTTATCATCTGAGCTACCCCTCCTCATCCCCTCTTCTAACACCTCTCTCTACAAACCTGCCCTGCCTCTCTCCTCTGGTGCTGGTCCCTCCCCTGCAGGTGTCTGCCCTTCTGCTTCACCCCCAGAATCCCCTGGCACCTGCACCTTCCCTTACCCCTGCACCCTCCTGGTGCCTCCCCCTTCCCTCACTGCCCCTGCCCCCTTTGCCCTCTTTTTCCCTGATGCCCACCCCCTCACCACTCTCTGCCCTCATGCCCCTCTGTGCCCTCACACATGACTTGCTCCATCCTGGCCTTCCTCATGCCCACCCCTTCTTTCAAGCCTTCTCCCAGCACCTCCTCCTCCAGCCCCCAATGCCCTTACCCTCTCCTCTCCCAGCATCACCCTGTTCCCATCCCACTGACACCTCCCCTCCTGCCTTTTTCCTCATTGTCTGCACTTGGCCCCCTGGCATTTGTTTCTCCTCTACCCTGTCCCTTTGGTGCCTTCCCCTTTCTTCCCCCTCCTCCTCCGTAGAAGCCCCTTCCTCTCCCAGCCCTTCCCCTTCCTTCCCCCTCTCCCTTCCCCCTCCGCACAAGCCCCTTCCTCTCCCAGCCCTCCCCTACCTTCTGCCTTCCACTTTGTGGGGCCGGAGTCTGCGCTGCGCCTCAGAAGTCCCCAAACTCCAAACCCGCAACTCAACCACGTGGCGCCGAGCAATTTTAAAGTCCCGGGCCGTGACGTCACGTCATGCCCGGGTGTCTCCCCACCCACCTGTTTGAGCATGCAGCGCATGGCAGCAGCAGCCAGCAAGGGGGAGCTGAGTGAAGGCTGTGCACAGCAGGGACGGTCTGGGGCTGGGGGAGAGATGCTCTGGGGTGGGGTGGGAGGACATGCAGGGGGGCTGGGGCCCGCTCCAAGCAGGGCTGGAGAGACCCAGCTCCAAATATTGGTGGAGCAGGGCCCCCGGCTCTAAATATTGCTGGAGCATGGGCACCACGAGCCCATATAACTCACCGCCCATGCCTAAGACCTATAACATAAAGAGTTTGATAAAAAGTTTATATGGAAAAGACTGGATACAAGGTTTCTCTTAATACAAGGGATTCTATAAGAAGGCTTAACATAAAGACATATCTAAAAGGACAAGAATCTATATATATATAAAAGGACTTACAAAGTTTCTCTTAATACGAAGTTATATGAGAATGATACATGGTTATATGGAAATGTTACAGAGATTTATCCACAGTATGCCAAATTGACTGTTGGGTTCATTTTTAACTGAGTTGATTATGAGAATAAAGAGGACACAGGAAGATGGACCATGGGATGCTTCTGGTTGACTCCCAGGACTGTGTCTACATTGCAAAACAATGGGTCTTGAACCCATGGTCTCCGTTTGACTCTGCATCAGACTCTGCAGCCCAAAAGGGTTCTAGGACCCTCTATCTGAACCCTGAGATATAATTTGTATGTGGACAGAAATGTGAGAGGAGGACTTGGGATTCCGTCTGAGCCTGGGCTGACATTGCAATGTATACACACCTTAACTGGCTACACTCATTGCCTCCTCAGAAGTTTTCAAACATCTTCCCTAATGAGGGAATACTGGATGGAGACGTTATAAAACAAATTTTCACAGAATTTCTTTGGCCTGCCAAGATATTTCCACGGGGAGATGCAATTTAATCTTGCTCAAAACTTTTTTACACTGGTATACCATGGGACTAGTGGAACATTGCTGTAGTTGTATAATTCTTTGTCTTCTCTGCCTCCTTCCTGGATCTCCATCCCCTCTACTTGTGGAGACAAAGGAGGTGGTCCAGCCCTGAGCTTATGTCTTTTTTAAAATTTGTATTGGCTTTAATTAAATTATATGAATTTACAAATCTATGGAGTCTCAAGAAAATATATTTTTCATATTTTTTCATTAATATGTTGTATAATATATCCCCTTTTGAACTGTATTTATTCCATTCACAAATACCGATGCTCCCCCAAAAACACTAACAACTTTGTTTTATTTTAATAAAGCAAAAGTCAGCATGGCAATATATAGTATGTTGAATCATCTTACTTGTCAAAAGTATAACTGATGATTTAATCAATGATACTGTACAGTGGGACACAGAGCTTCTTAATTTGTACTCCCTCTGAGTAGCCTGCTTGTCTGCAGAAATGAAATATAATGAAGCCCCTTGTATTTACAATGACTATTGTGAGTTTTTAAAAATGCCTTGGTGACAAAGAGATATATTTTCAAGGAGACGTTTAGAGTCCAGAGACTTAGGTATGTCTACATTGCATTCCTCAGGGTTATTTCAAAGGAAGGATTTTTTTCTCAAAATAACCCCGCACGGACCGCGTTTGTTTTTCCGAAATACACTATTTCGGAAAAGCAGCAGTCTGCGATTATGCAAATGAACCATAGGAAATTCAAATCCGTGCTTCATTTGCAATTTCGCTTTTCTGCATTTGCATTCCTCTCTCTCGAAGAATGTAGACATACCCTTAGATTATAGGAGGTGTTTTTTTAGCAAGGTAAAATGTTGGGCCTAAGTTACTTTATTAGATATATTTCCAAAACGATGGGGACAGATTTGAACACATGTGTTTCTATCTGCTTATGGGCCAAAATATGCCATTGGGGAATGAATTGCCCAGATTAACAGAAACTGCACATTTTTGGGGGCATAATTTGGTTTTGCAAACAGAGAAGTTAGATCTGGGACATTCGTAAAACTGACTGTATTGGCCCTCATCTTGCACCTGCATCTGTGCAGAGCCCAACTGAAGCGCTGAGTGGTTTTTGTGGTCTACCTACACAGCACAATTTGAAAGATTGAAGCACTAATGACATTTTAGAGAATTTCCTCTCTAGCTGCATTTTCTTAAGGTTTCAAAGCTCTAAGAACAGGCTGGGAAGCAATTATTTGTGTGATTAAGAACAAACAACCAAAACCAAGACCCACACATGGGAAAAAAATTATGTATGCAATTGTTACTAAGAAGTTAATAAATGTATTGGGTAAAATCCTGACTACATTGAAGTCAATAGCAAATCTCACATTGGCTTCAAAGGAGTCAGGATTTCACCCTTTGTCATTTAATCACAGCATTTTATCAATATTACATTCAGACGTTATATTTGAACACAAAACACATAGCTCTTTCCTATTTTATTCTGATTAATTCTAAAAACAGCAAATGGACTCAAATACTTTCGAGATTTTCTTCTGCCTTAATGTTTATACTTCTTATATTTCTCCATTGGTTATAGTCAAATCTCTATAAACCAGTATATTCTGGGGTTTTTTTTTAAAATTATTTTAAGTGAGTTCCTGTTTACCAGACATCTCAAAGGTTTAGTGATAAATAGTTACTGTTCTTGATACATCAGAAGTGCCTTAAGGGAAAACACATTCTTCGTAAGAGTGTCTAAATTAGCTCTATAAAGTGATATGTATCTGCAAGGGAACAAACAATTTTACATGGAAAAGTACTTTGGATTATGCACTTATCCTCTACAGTATAAAGTATTTTCAGCCTGACTCAGGATAATAGTCAGAACATCCTGACATTTGCTAACTCAACTGATATTTACAGTGTTATAAAAGAAGTTCATTATTGAAATAAATTCTAGACAACTTTCTATGAAAGGGATAAATCTCTTGGCTCTAGTTAAGGAGAAAGAAAACATATTTTATGTTGTTGCATAGCGGCACATATTTACCATGGTTTAAATAACTTTACAAAATATGACAGACCCATATGTAAACCTCGCTGTGTACTGAACAATGGACCACCTGGTATATGTATAATAGTAAAAAATATCGAACAAAATATTAAAGTATCTAAAAATTGAGTAAAAAAGGATGCAGAACACATAATATCACTATATAAATCAGTGGTACACCCTTATCTGGAGTATTGTGTTCGGTTCTGGCATTTTTATCTCAAAAAGATATAATTGAATAGGTCCATGGATGGATGATAAAAAATGAGTAAAGGCACAGAAAGCTTTCCATGTGAAGACAGACAGAGATAATGAAAAGACCATGATTCTCTAGTTTTCAAAGGAGGCAAACAAGCATGGTAGCCTATAAAAGTAATATAGTATCTAGAGAAAGAAAATTGGGTTCTCTTGTATATTCTTGTACATATACAAAAGCAAGGGATACAATATAAGGGCAACATATTTATATCTGCTAAAAGGAAATAATTTTTCAGTTGACATATAATTATCCTATGAATCAATTTGACATGAAGTATCATTGAGACCAAGGCTTAGATGATGATATACATAATGAAAACACCCACAATTATAGAATAAAAACTAAAATTAAAAGAATTAGGAATATAAACTCATTTTTCTGGCTGCAAGCCCCCCCTCCCTCCAATTGATGGAGGCTGAAAATAAACATCTAGGTAGTCTCTCTCTCTCTCTTTTTCTCCTGAGGATTAATCATGAGAATTCTCTGAATTTTCTGCTTCATAGGACACAAAAGTTTGAAACTCCTCATTCACTAGAATTTAATGTACTGCTTTCTCAGCTCCCTCTCTAAGAATTCACATATAATCTCCACTCCACCTTGAAAAATTCAGTTGGAGACATGACTCTTCCTGATTCCTCCCAATGTCAACACTCTTCATTTATGCCTTCCCCAGCCACAAAACCTTCCCTAAACAAATGAACAATCCCATTCATTTCTCTCCAAGGCCTTCATATAAGTTGCACGAATTGTGGGGCAAGACCTGGTGTCTCTGACCAGGTAGGACTGTGGGACTTAACATTTTCTTAAGTTCCAACAGTTAAGGGAAAGCAGAGACAGATGTCTATGATATACCTAGATTGGGTAGAATACAAGAATATCTGTGTAATCTCTTTAAATTCTTACACCATGTCTAGCACCATGAAAGTGTTCTTTACTAACATGAAATCAAGAAGCTTATCTTCTGTATTCTGTAGAAAATGTGTTGTTTTGTTCTGAATTTTTATAATGTGATTTGGATTTTATTTATTAAAAGAAGAGTGGGAGGTTAAAGGTTGGGTTTTTTTGGTTTTTTTTGTTTTTTTTTTTTTTGCGTCTCTGAAGTTTGTAGTGATTCCAAGCATTTCTGGAAGTTAGATAGTTGCAGAATAAGGTCTATTGCGTGCATACAAAAGTTTTACTCTTGAGGTTCACAGTTCCATTGGGCTAGAGAAGCAATAGGAGATCACGATCAAGTTATCTGATATAACATTGCTGATGTAACATACCATATTGTAATTTATTATTTCCATGATAATGCCCAAAACACGCTAGTTGATTTCCAAGCACATAAAGAGACATAGACCCTGGACCAGTCCTATGGAGATCTATGAGAGTCATAACCACAATCTTAGAATTTAATGAAGTATTTAATAAGAAGATAAAGGGGAATGGAGCATTGTGACAATTTGTGAGGCTTTTGTGTGTGAATCAGTTGGAGCCTTTTTTTTTTTTAACTTTGGCACTTTTATTCCTAGGCACAGTAACTAAACTAAACTAGCTGATAACCACATTCAGTGTGATTCTGACAAGAGGAAAGCAGACTATTAGCCAGCCATATGTGGGAAAGACTGTCCATCTCTAGCCATGGTTATTTGGGTGACAAGCAATTGGGTAGCCACATAAGTGCAAAGCAGACTTCTTCAGGGATCATTTCAGGATCCACTTAAAATGCCTGGTTCTGCTTAGATGCTGCTTGGGCTATATTTGACTCATTAAAAGTAATGTTATGCTGAAGGGTATTGGTGACTGCATGAATTTCAAACCTCTCTGAGATTGTGCATGAACACAACCTTCCATTAATACAATTGTTAGAATGAGTTATTCAGAAGCCTGCCATTTAAGACAACGGAGATTGGAAACAGAGGACTTTTACCTGGACTCTCTCTGGCTGTGTCTATACTGGCGTGATTTTGCGCCAGAGCTATGCAAATGAGGCTCAGCGTGGAATATCGCCGAGCCTCATTTGCATAACTAATGAGCCGCCATTTTTGCGGAAGAGGCTCTTGCACAAGACGGAGCTGTCTACACTGCCCCTTCTTGCGCAAGAAAAACCCTCTTGCGCAAAGCCGTTATGCTGATTATTTTCAGGCATAACGGCTTTGCGCAAGAGGGTTTTTCTTGCGCAAGAAGGGGCAGTGTAGACAGCTCCGTCTTGCGCAAGAATCTCTTCCGCAAAATGGCGGCTCATTAGTTATGCAAATGAGGCTCGGCGATATTCCACGCTGAGCCTCATTTGCATAGCTCTGGCGCAAGATCGCGCCAGTCTAGACACAGCCTCTGTGTGTGTGCGTGCATGTGTGAAGTTGGAAACTGAGCCTGGTCTACACTAGAACAGGCAGGTCAGCTTAAGGTATGCCATAAGCTATCCAGCTATGGCTGGATTCGGTCTACCTTAAGTCAAGCTGCCGTGGGAGGCCAATGGAAGCATATGCTCCTGTTGGCTTCCCTTAATTTTCACAGAATGAGAAGTACAGGATGCTGGTGGGGGCTGCCCTCAGCATTTGATTTGGGGGTCTACACAAGACCCGCTAAATCAATTGCTAGAAGATCGGCCTCTGGAGGCTTGATCTTCTCCATAGTGTAGACATGCCCTGAAAAAAATTCAGATACAGAAGAAAGTCATGCAGCCACATATGAGCATGGTGGGAGACATAGAACTTTTGGGACGGCGGTTGGCTGAAGAGGCTTGCTTCTGCGAACAAGAAACTGTTCCTTTTGTTCTTGGTTCCTCCTGCATTTAGAAAAATAGGAATTTGTACATTCCTTGTAAATAAATAAGATTGCATCATAGAAAAAATGAGCCTCTCTCTATTTTTACTTCCAACTGAAAGGACTTGCAACATGATTAGCAACTAACGTCAAAAAGGGGTAACAATAGTTTCTTACGCTATATAAATGCAGCACATTATTGATTTCTGTGTGAATACAGTTTTTTATGTTGTATCAGAATTAATAAAAGGACTTTAAACAGCCTGACTCCCACTAAATATTAACCAGTAGTTTGGCTGGACAACGTTATTTAAACATACCCACTTTCCTTTGTTCCACTAGAGGAATAAAATAGGCAATTATCTCCATAACGGCAGCCTGAAATCTTATCATGTTTTGGAATAATTTCCAAACCATTAAAGTTTCTCTAGCTGAAAGCAGAATTCTTTATTTAAAGAAAATTTAAATGTAATGAAAACAATGTTATCATTTTATGTGAATGTTACATATAACATTTTAATCTAAATGGTGGTAATTTTAGATCTTTATGAAAATCTTTGTAAGATGTTCAGAACTTGAAACATAACTGTAGTGCAAATACTTACGAAACTGCCTTTTGTTTATTGTACTTCATTTCCTCACCATTGTAATGCTATTGTTCACTGTTGTATAATTTATGTTGGTGCTTTTTCTATTGTGTTTTCAGTATTCATAAGAAAGCATCATATCTGGGATAATTACTCACTTTGGTGAAGATCAGCAATTTGGCTCACAAACACTTCAGAAAATTAGTCAAAATGTTTGAATAAGAGTGTTTCCTACAAAGAGAAAGATATAGTGTTTAAAACAAGAAAAATGATTTTATTTCTTTCTCATCTCTAGGAGATTTTGACTTGCTTACAATTGTTCAAAAGTGTTTCTAAATACAGGGATCTTTAGCAATAAAAATGCTATGCTTTTCAAATCATTGCCAAACATGTATGATGCCAGAGGTAGTTAACTGATTTTCAAGGTACCTCATGAAAATTTTAGGCTGAGGGGCTAAAATAGCCATTGGGCTTTTTTTTAGGAATTGGAATGTGAATAAGTAACCCAAACTATTCACAACAACACTATCAGCAGAATTTAAGTTATAGTATTTAAATGTATTTGTGTAAATGTGTATGCCTCCAATAATTTTTTTTTAAAATGTCAACTTTATTATTGATATAGCAAATGAAAGTTTTAACAATACATCTATGTCTCATAAAGTTTAAAAGCAAATGGGGAATCTTAAATTGATGTAAATTTTATAGCTCCAGTGACTTAAAAGGAGCTATGACAACTTATGACAACTCATTGTGGCACTCAACTTTGGAAGCCCTGGATGCCACAATGATACTCACAGCACATGGCGAGGGCCTCAACTTAAGTTGCATATACATACAAATACATTTGCAAATATATATAAATAGCTTCTTTCACACTGACTGGGCATGAATATAAAGATTAACCTTAATCTTTATACAACACACACTTTAAGGCTACACAATACACAGGCCCCATTTAAGTCAGTTCTGCTGATATTAATAAAATGTGATATTTACTCGGTTTCCACCCATATGACAGCACTTTCAATGAGCAATGACAGTCCAGGAATTTAAGTACTAAAACGCATATCATTATTTTGAATCGCCGTTGTGTTCCCAGTGGAGGCCATGTTCAAAGGATCCCACCTATGGGCTGCGTGTTGAACCCTGTGTAAACCCAAACTGCACTGTGGGTCGCAAACAAACGTTATGTAAAAGATTTGCATATGACTGTTTCATTATGCTCCATTTTCTTGAAGGAACAGTGCTTATCTAATGAATGGCAGATACTACAGTTGTATTGATATTGATTTAATTTTATAGTGCTTCAAAATTCAAATGTTTTGTTCATTTAATAAGCTGTCATGATCACCAGAATCTACCTTGGTGGGAATTGTAGCAGGAATGATCATTTCATGTTGCCATCTAGTCATTTTTTTAAAGTTCTGAGTGTGATATTTGGTCACATCTTACGTCATTGTAGACCTTGCTTTAGTTAAAAACAAATTGACATTTCACATCCCTTTAGCTCTACTTGATCAAACAGCCCATATCTGAGCAACCTGTTACTTCAGAAAAATGTATTTTAGTAACAGTGTCAGAGTAAAGAGTCAGACTTAGAAAATTGTGTTCTTATCTCAGTTCAGTGCAGCAACAACTGCACGCTTGGATACAGCACTGATGAAGAAACCCTTAAAGGGTTTAAAAGTCTCAATGAGGTAGCCATGGTAGTCTGTAACTTTAAAAACAACAAGTAGTCCTGTCTTCAGTCTTCTTCTCTGAAGAAGTGGGGTTTGCCCATGAAAGCTCATGATACTTACTATATATGCCTTAGTTTCTAAGGTGTCACAGGACTACTCATTGTTTTTTAAAGGTTTATAACCAAAAATACCAAAAATCTGCATTCACTGGAATCTATAAAAGATTTCAATTTTATCTTTCCAATTGGGGCATTGTAACTGAAGTTTGTGACCAGTGACCTCTTGCCTCAACTTGTACTGGAATATTTGTATTATAATCATCAACAAAATCTTGTAAATGGAAAATATGAAGTACATGTATGATTTCCTTCTGTTTACAGTATGTTAAGATCATAGGCTCTGTGTTATTGACCCTATGTTATATTTTTTCAATCTCTATGTTAAAGGGTATATCTAGACTATAAGCCTCTTTTGAAAGAGAGCGTCTAGACTACAACCAGTACTTTCGAAAAAGCGAGCCGCTTTTTTGAAAGAGTCTAGACGCTCTCTTTCGAAAATGCACAGTTTGCATTCAATAATGCCTTTTTTCGAAAGAGTACTTTCGAAAAAGGCATTATTCCTCGTAAAATGAGATTTACCACGATCAAAAAAACTGCCACGTTCTTTCAATTTACTTTCAAAAGAACGCAGCTGCAATCTAGACGCAGGTGACGTTTTTTCAAAAAAAGGCTACTTTTTTCGAAAAAACCTGTAGTCTAGACATACCCAAAGTGTGGCTGTTAAGAAGTGTGTACTATTTGGTGCTTTAATTTCTAGTCATGTTTTTAATGCTTGCTTTTTTCTAATATTTCTGTTATGTATAAAATTACTGCTGCATGGTGGTGTTTTCAAAATAAAATTAAAACCAAGGGTAAAACTAATTTGGCAATGGAATCCAATCTGCTTAATGCAGAGGGGGTTTTCTTTTGTGCAGTAACTTTTTCCTTTTCTTGCATGAGTTTATCTAATAAATTATTTCATTGTCTTTCCACTTTGCCTTTTCAAAGTCTATTTTTCTAACTGGACATGAAGACTGTAAGAATATAAGAATGGCCATACCGCGTCAGACCAACGGTCCATCTAACCCAGTATCCAGTTGACCAACAGTGGCCGATACCAGATGCCCCAGAGGGAGGGAACACAACAGGTAATCCTCATGTGATCCCTCTCCTGTCACCCATTTTTAGACAAACAGAGGCTAGGGACACCATTCCTACCCATCCTGGCTAATAGCCATTGATGGACCTAACCTCCATGAATCTATCTAGCTCTTGTTTGAACCCTGTTAAAGTCCTAGTTTTCACCACATACTCTGGCAGGGAGTTCGAGAGATTGACTGTGTGCAAATGAAGAAAAACTTCCTTTTGTTTGTTTTAAATCTGCTGCCTATTAATTTCATTTGGTGACTCCTAGTTCTTATATTGTTGGAACAAGTAAATAACTTTTCCTTATTCACTTTTTCCACACTAGGCATGACTTTATAGAGCTCCATGATATCCCCCCTCAGTCTCCTCTTTTTCTAATCTGAAAAAGTACAAGTCTTTTTAATCTCTCTTCATATGGGACCTGTTCCAAACCCCTAATGATTTTTGTTGCCCTTTTCTGAACCTTTTCCAATGCCTGTGTTTCAGGAAAATATTCCTATGCAGTAAAGCACATAAATATGGATTTAGCATATTATGGAGTGGTTTTCTAAATCAGCACCCAATATTCATTGGAATCAATGGGCCTCTGCTCTTTTAGTCTTGCATTATATCCATAGCCTACTGAAGTCAAAGGCTTCTGAACTTGCCATACACTGGTTTGACCAGTATTTCTTACATGACACTCACTGAACTCATTTTTATTGTACAAGAAACTATTTCTTTTTTAAATTTGGAATGTATGTAACAAAAAACTTTTCCCCTTAAGAGTTTGTAGCCTAGCATATCCTTGGAATAATCATATTTGATTTATATAGTAAAGATTAACTAACCACTGACCACAAATGTCTCACTTTTTTTTCTATTAATATTATCTGATACATATTTCTGAGACTACTAAATGCCATCCATTAAAGGGAATCATTCAGTTTTACTATGCTTCTTGATGTGATCAGCAAGGTTTGGCTAATGGTATGATCTTCCCTTTTGCAACACCAATCTTTTAGAACTATTTCCCATCGTCAGCCTGAAATATTTGTCATGTCACTTTAGGTTTGTTTTTTGTAAACAATTTCTCCCACCCAATAAAAAGTGGAAGGGAAAGGAATCTCAACTATTAGGTAAGTGTTAGTAAACTGGACTAGTCTATTATTAATTGCATATCATAGCTGCCTGTCTAAATAAATCTGCTTCTGTCTCCCATAAGATGGCAAGTACATGCAGGAGGCTGCTGAGACCAAAGTTCAACGAAGAACTCCATGAACTGTACCTTTTCAAAATCATGCTGGTTAAAAAATGCCTCTCTTTCCTTTAAGGAGACTCTTTACATCGCAAGGTCTATAATGAGACTGTACAGCTTATAGTATCAGGAAATGTAGAGTATGCAAGCGGCAAGTTTTTTTAGTGTCGAATACGATTTACATAGTCTGTTTTTAATCCAGAGCCCTCCTCTTTTGCTAATAAATATTCAAAGCAGGCAATTTCCTAGATCAGTAAAGGGATAGGTGTACAGATCGGTGACAGTTTTAGAAACATAAATGAGGCTCCCATGTGTCCCCTTGCCTAAGAACATCCCCATGTTGTAACACACACGGAAGGGCTGACGGGGCAAACAGCAGAGCTGGTTGGGGGGGGGGGGAGGAAAGGGGGGGAGCAATCCCCACGCAAACGCCTTCGCGCGGCCGCCCCACGAACGAAAACCCCAATGCGCCCACCTCTGCCCCCCACACGCGCCCAGCCCACTTCCCGCAGGCGCTGGCCCGAGTCCGGCAGGTGACAGACACCAGCGCCCTGCAAAGGCGAGCTCCGGCTGCGAGACCGCTGCAAGCCTGGCGCTGCTCCCCTCGAAGCCTTTCGTTGCCGCACGGACCCCGGCACCAGCAGCCTCCCCGCCGGCCGCGCAGCCCCGTGCAATCCCCAGGGACAGGTCACGTCCTCAGCCCAGCCCAGCCGCAGCCGCTCTCCCGGGCTCGAACGCTGCCGCCCCTGGGGCCGGGCGCTTGGCGGCAGCAGCGTCCACTGGCTGAGCGGCGGAAGAATCCCCGCTAGTGTGTGTGTGTGTGTGTGTGTGTGTATATGAGCGCGCGCGGAGGGATACACGCTACTTCCTTGCCCGCCTACTCGCCGCCTCCTCCGCTGCCTCCCTGATATAGTGCGGCGCTGAGCGGCGCTGGCAGTCACTTGGCGAGCGCTCGGCGTGCGCGTTGGGAGCTGTGGCCAGAGCGGCGGCTGCGGCTGGGGTTTTCCTGTGCTCGGCACCTCTAACTTGGGAACTGTCCACCAGCGTGAGCTCCTGAACATGAGCCGCCTCTCTCTCTACCTGCTCGGATTGCTCCTCAGTAGCGGGCAAGGTAGGAGCGGGGCTTTCTTGCCTTGACTAGCTACCCTCCGCACCACAATGCGCCCCGATTTACAGTCACCCCCAAATCTGCAAAGATCTCACCCCCCCCAGGCCATCGGGGGGGAGAAATAACCTCTGCACCACCCACGTCCCTCAAAGTTGGATTGCGTTTCCTCTTAAAAATATCTCCAAGGGGAAAAAAAAAATGTCATTTAGAAGGAAAAGAAAAGAAAAAGAGCTGGAAGATGCTAACTGCATTTATATGCTTTGCTTGGGCTCGTCTCTCTCTTTTTTTTTTTTTTTTTTTTAGTTTTTTGTTTGTAACAATCAGTGTGGTGTGGGTCGGCAGTTTTTGTGCTTGATTTATTTGCTTTTTTTTTTTTTTTTTTTTTGGCAAGAGTGGGGTTTTTTAATTGATTAATTAATTAATCAATCTATTTATTGGTCGGGGGAGAAAAAAAGCGAAAACGAGTAGTGTTTAAAATAGGGGTCTGCTGGTCTGTGTGCAGTCAACGTGGACTTTATTCTTAAGAAAAGGGATTGTAACCCTTGTCGGTGTGAGAAGTAATACTTGAAGCTTGCCTGTCAAGATCTTTCTCCTTCTGTAATAAGAAGTGGCTGAGGATGGTTCGTTTCAGTCTATTGGAAAGTAAAACGAATTGTTGTGATCAGTAAAGCAGGGTATCTGTAGCAGTGAGGCGTGTGTGTGTATCTGTATCGCTAGATATAGACGTGGGTGTATGTATAACGTATATACTTTCGAAATAAAATAATGATAAACCTGTTTGGAGAGAAGTGAAATATACAAAGGTTACACCTGGATATACTATTTGCTTTAATTTCCTCAGTACATGTATACACGTCCTACAGCAGTTGGTGGTTTGTATATTACCTATACCTTTATTTATGCCACTTTTCGGGAGAAAGAAAGGGGAACTGGACTGTTGAGAAGGAGTTGTGCTTATGGATGTGACACACTGACAGTGCTCCTTTGTGTAAATTAATTGCACTGGTTCAAACTGTTCAGACAAGTTTTTGGCGTTAATTTACAGTTGAATTAGATTGCTACAGCAGTCTCTTCCCCCCCCCCCCAGCCCCCCAATCCCTTGTACAAGAATATACAAATTGCATCTGGAATCACTACATTAAATTCCTGGTGAAAAATGATTGTGTGTATGCATGGTGCATGCAATTCTTTTTAGGGAGGAAAGTAAAAAGAAAGATTAAGTTAAGGGATGGTGTTGTAGCTGGTGTTTGATTCCTGACAGATTTCCCCTCCACTGCTTTTTTTGCCAGCAGGGGGTGATAGAGCTCCACTCAGGTATGTGTGCTTCATCTTTGGCTGTATTAAGGAAGGAGAGTGAGAGTCTCTGTCTTCTATCATTCTTCAAGCACAGCTTGACATTTTGGATGTGAAGCCTTCATTTCCCCATGCTCTCCTCCTCCCCTTCCCCAGCCACAGGAGTTGAAGTAACACAATCAGATGCAGATTAGCACCACACATAAATCGGGGAGTGGTAGAAATGACTACAGCGGAGAGACTTTATACACTAGCTTGTAAAGTGCCTGGGTGAACTGTTGCACTTTTTTGTAAGGCATGGGGGCTGTAGAGCACTGCAAATCCCCACTTAATTGCAGTTACACTTAAAGCTCCAGGCACGTAGGACATTTTATTTAAGAGGTTGTAAGTAGCAAGGAGCCACCAGATGCACTTGAGCTATGCAGAAATGCCTCTGTGCTTTACCATCTCCGTTTGAGCTCAGAAGCTATCACGATTAACAATTCAGTAGCAGTCTGGACAATTTTCACCATAGCCCTACACTGGGGTGGAGGAATCATCCCTCAGAATTTGCATTGACTGAGCTAGGTGTAGTGGGTAAATAGGTTGTGTCCGTAGTGCCTGAAAGGTGGAGAAAAGCAAGTTTTCAAATTGTGATTATTCTCTAGCTGCCCTTGGAAAGGATTGCATAGTCTGGAATTCCTAGCATTACAAATACAAGGAGTTGCAGAGTGGGGATGAAATTCACAAATATCATTAAGAAAGGCTGAATAAGAATTTGAACAACAATGGCAAAGGAAAGGGGTGTATGTATGTATGTATGCATGTTCGTTATACATATAATAGCCTATCTGGTGACACTCTTAACAGACAACCACTGTTTTTGTAAAACATAGGAATTGTATTAGAAAATCAGGGAGAATGACACTGATTATAAATGTGGAAGGAACAAACAACCTTTATCGGCTGCAGTAAATGGTGAATGAGAGTGAGAGAAGCATCTGTGTCATGAAAATCTCTCTGGTCAGGTTGCTACAGGAAAAAAAAGAATCAGGATTTCTGAAAAATAAACAATGTCTGGAAAGGAATTTATAGATCTAAATTTACTCAACGGAAATGACAAAAACTGAAGAATTTCTTGACATACCTTTTACAACCTGAAAAGCTGCTCTGTACACACTTGGGATTTATCTTCAGTCTGATAATTTGTGGATGCAGTAGAATGCACATTCACATCACCAACACAAGCATTTAAAAATATTCTGAATAATCTGTACATTATACTTTCTTAATAGAGAAGGAGGATGAGTGCAAAAATAAACCATTCAATGATCATTGGGGTCATTTGCTTTAGAAGTACTAAAAACCTAGGTTGAGGATTTATGTTTCCAGCAATATAGTTGCAGTGGATTTTATGAAGCATGATTGAAGCTATTTCATTGGGAAGTGCTGTTAGATTGGGGAAAGGAAATGATGATGTATTCCCTTTTAAGCAGTCAAAACGTTTTGTAAAAAAAAGCAGCTGACTTCAAGCAAATGACAGAAGTGAAAAACTGACTAACTTAAGTGCTTATCAGTGTCATAATTAGCTAACGAGGCCAAATACTCCCACTTCTAACTTTCCACACAGAGGAGCAAGTTCCTTTTCACTGATTGTATCTTTAAACTGCATCTAGGAAAGATATGTTTGTAACTTCTCATAGATACCTAGACAATCCTTCCAGTGTAGAAAGGCCCACATTAAAATAGTAATGGGGGGGACAAACAAAATCCCCCAAATACCCCCAATAATATTAGGCTATATAAAAATTGATCTTTTATCAGGTGTGGAAATATGGGAACAAAATAGGCTTACTCAATCTTTTCTAGTGACTGGGGACACTGACTGATAGCGAATGATGTCACTGTTCAAAATGTTACTGGTATGGGTGGGAGACTTTTCTCTGGGTTGCCATGATATATTCCTTCCCTTTTATAAAACTGAAAAACCAAAACTGCTACAATTAAATTTCAGTTATTTTAAACACAAACATGGTGTGTAAGAGATGCATTTGGATGCTTATCAAATGGTTATTCTCTGCCATTCCATGTGTTTGAAGTCTCATTCTTCCTTGATATGATATGGAGAAAGACACGTTTTTAGTTCTCACTTCTCGTTGCTTATGCAGATGTTAATCTGTACTGCTGCTTTGCCTTCAGTTAGCCTCATTCAGTGTTTCCTTCCAGAAAGTTCTAATAAGGGTGTTTACTCAATCAGGATCATTAAAATAGAGGTCAGGTGAGTCACACAGTCTGTTTTCGAGTCCTCCCTTGGCTCTATTGTGTGACATTGCAGGAATGAAATACTGGCTCTACTGAAGTCAATGGGAGTTGTGGCACTGACTTCAGGATTTTACCCCTATGTTAACATTTCGTTGGGCCAAGATTTGGGGCACCTTCTGGTATCTTGAAAATCTCCTTTCTCTCCCAGTTACATGGTTATAAAACAACATCAGCAGCAAAATAAAAATAAAATACACTCCGACCCTCGTCATCACCTGCTAAAAGTCTACAGTCCACGAACTGATCAAAGATTTCTCTTTTGGGTGGCTATAAGGATCCCTGGAAGCTACAACAGGTGATCTTTTACCAAGGAAGGGGTTATTTCAGGACTGTCACCTGACAGTAGACAATAAAGAAACTGCACGTCTAACAAACAAGCAAAGCAAAAAATTCCTGTATTTGGAAGGTAGAGACATTTTTGTTATCTTGCAATGATAACAAAAAGTGGGTAAAAATGGATAGAACTTCCAGGAGCTCTTTATAGAATAAAGCACTAGACAGAAAGCACTGATTTTTCCTGAGTCTGATTTTTTTTTCTAGTGTCAGTTGTTTGTTTATTTAATAGGGCTTTTATTCAATTTGAGTCTAAATTTAGAAAAAAGACCAAATTATAAGCATCTTGCAAAAGAAAATTCTCTTTTCACTTAAAAAAAAAAAAAAGGCCTTGGAACATAAGCAATATAAATATTTGCCTTTTCTTTGACCTTTCTCCAGAGGTTGTCCAGCCCTAATAATTGTATCCTGTTTGCACATGGTTTACTTAAATTACTGAAGGATGTTTAAGTCAGCTGATGCAATAGATTCCCATTCAAAAAGGTCGTTATTAAACTGATAACATTTTTGAAAATTATGACTTATTTAAACTAAATTACAATTTGTGGTTAATTATGGTGTTGTATGTGCATTGTAAGGTATAACGTATGGGAAACAGAGACACATTTCACTCAGTAGTGGCATTCAGATAACTCTTTATATCCAGTTAATTTGGAATATTGATATTCCCTAATTCTACAGCTAAGGATCTGGCCCTTCTAATCTTAAGAGTGTTTTTATTTTATAGCATTTATTTATTTGATAAAGCTAGGGTAATCTGGTTAATGAAGCATGTCCTAGGGGTTTCCCATATTACAAATTATGATTATTATACTGGGCCAATTTAATGATTTGAAGATCACAAAGTAAAGTGGTTTGCCAAGAAAAAATGTGGATATTATATTAAATTGCAATAGTTCAGGTTTTCTGAAGGCACATTTAAGGTTGAAAGACTAAAATTATGCCTGTCATCTTAAAAAATATCTTATTAAGATCAAGCATTTTAGATTTGATCAATTATGATAGCTATTTTTTAAAAAAAACCTCACAACTCTATCCTCTAGGCCTTTGATAAAATAATTGAATTTTCAGCAGCTAAATTTAAACTCAGAATAATTTCCAATTACAAGCTCAGCATTTAGAACTCTATTCGGTATTACTTCAGTAGCCTTATGATGACTAGCTTCAACAAAAAAAAGCTACATTCTCTTCAAAAATAGTTTTCTTCCATTGATAATCAAAATGATCCAATGTTATTTTTAAAAATATCTATTCATATGAACTGGATTATTAATTATTATTTATTATTTTATTATATTATATTTAAATAAGTATCTTGCCACTGTAATATATTTTTGAACCAGATGCCTTCAGGCATAGGACAGGAGATGGAAATACTTTTTTTTTTTTTCTTTCTTAAAGCCAGAGTCTGACTTCAGTTACTTTGGACTTACACCAGAGTAACTCCACCAAATTCAAAACTTTATAAACTTAGGTGACCTTCTCTAGATTTACACCAGTATAACCGATCAGAATATATACTTGTGCAATGAAAGTAATTATAAGATGATAGACAATAGAACAAAAACAGCATTAAGATAACTATCCATTTATTGACTATAGCTGTTTATGAAGACATGTGATTTCAAAATTCCTTTATTTTACTGCACATAAGATACATATTAAAATAGATTAAATAGTTTAATAATTTAATGCTCAGCAAAACTAAACAAAGAAAACAAAACAAAACGTGCCCCACCAGTGCCCTCTGAAAAAAAAAATACCAAGCAAACATTACAAACGTTTTATCTTTTCTGTTTGGAAAGTTTCTATTGTTTTGTAAAATATAAACAATGACAAATATATATAAACAGACAAATATTCTTTTATATCCTTTGCTCAACAACGTACATAAGCACGTGCTGAATCCTAAGCATGTGAGTAGTTCAGCATGTAGGTTGTTCTACTCAAGCATCATGGGCCTGCCTAATCTACAGTCAGTTGGAGTCTTTCTATTGATTTTAGTGGGCTTTTTATCAGGTCCTAGCACCTGCAAAAGTACCTTTCTGATTTGGATCCTACAGGAACAGTTTGGATTTTGAAGAACTATGGATTGGGGAGATACCATCTAGTTGGATATCTTCTGATGTGGCTTATGAAACATACTTTTAGGACTTAATTAACTGAACATACATAGTGATACACCTATGCTTTGGAATTTACAACCATAACAGCCTGGCACTGAATCAGTGTCTTGAACTAATGAGTCTAAAGTAAGATCTATTGCAAAGTGAGATATATGTATTCTAATTATTAATTTCTAGAAAACTGTTGGTACTGTGGCCAAATCCTGCTCACCTTACTCAGATGAGTACTTCCATTGACTTCTGTGAAATTGTATGTGTGAGTATAACAAACAGGACTTGACCTTCTAAGAGGAATTATAGTATTTCATTCTTGATTCAAATATGATTTATTTATTTATTTATGATGAATTTTGCAATTGCTACACTGCAAGTGCTATGCCCATTAATAAACAAGCTACTTTAAAATACTTTTGTAGTATTTTCCCTTTCTCTTTTCTTTAGAATATAAATATATTGTTTGATGATTTCTGTATGATTTAATGTGACCTGTTGAGAACATTGCAAATAGGATTAAGAGTGGAACTTTAAGAGAGGAACATATCTATCAAATAATGCATTGATAGATCTTTCATTAAACCTGCAGCCATATGAAAGGCAGGCTGTTGTCTCCTCAGCTCTCACACTATAAGCAGGGTCAGATCTGATTTGTTCAGCACTTGAACAGAAAACATCCAAGGAAAATCTGGATGCTGCAGGAAGTGATTTTGTTAATTCAGTAGGTTTAGGCATAGTTCCTTTCCAATCAGAACTGACAGTTTCCACCTTTTAGAGAAGATATAAAAATAGTGTTCTGATGGTTCATGGTAATCATAACTCTTCTCTGAAAAATAGGTCAGTCCTTTCCCTTTTTATCCTGGCTAAATTTGTGTGAGTTTAACTAACTAAAATTCTTTATGTAATTTCAGTTGGATTGATTATTTTCTATTTCTTCTAAACAGTTGCACAATGTTGCTGAGCACTCATAAACAACTACCAAAGGTGGCTGCATTTCAGCAGTTTGAGAAGTGGTTCTTTTAATGTTTTGTCATTTTGAAAAGCTTTTTAAATTTTTTGGGTTTAAGAAATTATATATAAATATAAGATATTAACTGCAATATATTCTGTTGCAGGCATCTGCACTTCATTTTCAATCATCAGGCAGTTTCTAATCTATGAAGTTTACACTGAATACTTACACTGCAGCCTAGTTTTAATACCAAGAAGAATTGTGGGTTTCTGTGTAGACTAAAAACCTTAAATGGAAATAAATGGACACTGAACTAGAAAAACAATAGTCTCCTCAGTGTATTTTATTCAAATACATTCGAAATGAATGCTATCATGGAATCCAGAATGAAACGAATTTCCATTCAATTCTGGATGCAGAAGAATACCAATTAGTATAGTGTTCAACTGTAATACAGATTCTTGTATGCCCAGGGCCTAATTGTACATAAACCTGTTTGTTTAATAATTTTTGGACATAGAGATCAGTTGCGGACAAGTCAGCTTTTACACGTCACCATTCAAATAATGCTTTCTTTGATATGCAGAAAAATTGTTGAATAGTTTTTCTGGAAAATAACATAATTATAGTATTTCTTTTGCTCTAGCATGTACTGTGTATCAGACATAATAGTGGAATGCAGTCAGATATTAGCTGTGGCTCAAATTCTCCCCTATGATACACATGCATAACTCAAACTGAAGTCACTGGATATTATATCTGCATATACAAGTGGAGAATTTGAAGCCTGACCATGTTGTTGGTTCTCATGTAAGGACTTCAGTATTACAGATCCTTGGCTCTTAATGTTTCATGTTTCATTTGTAAAATACCTGCATGTTTTCAACCTGTTAATTGCCTTATATTTTCCTTTTAGAAAATTCAACATTAAATTATTGATTTTCATATACAAAATAATTGAAAATTACAAAATGCTGTTGCCTTTCACAAATCTGTATGGGTATGTCTATCCAGAGCGGCTATTTTGGGAAGTATCCCAGAGTAGCTACCCTGTGTCTTTTGAATGTGCCTGCTATTTTGAGACCTATTTGGGCATCCCTGTTACAAGGGATGTCTCAAAATAGTGTGGTGTTTTAAAATTTGGTGCGATATAGACATGCCAAATTTCAAAATATGCTATTTCAAAATACAATCGAAATAAGATACACAGTTTGCATAGCGCAAATTGTGTATCTTATTTTGATTGAATTTCTAAATAGCATATCTTATTTCAAGTTTAGGGAGCTGTGGAGACTGACCATAAGAGATCGGATCACTTTATAAGTAAAAATTATTTTACTCTCTAAACTTCAGTCTTTCATACTCAGCTTGGGATCTGAAAGTCAAGCTGGTTTCTTTTCTTGATCATAAATCATAGGGTTTTGTATAAAATGCAGTAATGCACATATACAATCCATGTGTGTAGAGTTGTCAGTGTGAGTTAGCCTGCTTTTGGTTTTTGAAATTCATATAGTAATTTTTTGTCAGTGGACTTTATGCACTATATCTTATAGATATTATATGCAATTTTTGAAACATATGAGAAAATTTGACTTTTTGTGTGTCTTTTTTTTTTTGTAATTATTCTGCTTTATTCATAAGGAGTGTAGAGTTGTCAGTGTGAGGATATCCTAATTGTTCAATTGTAGACTATCTAGCTTAGCCTTTTGGCTACGATCAAGTGAATCCATGCTCTGTATATCACCATACGCATTTACTGATTTTGGGGAAATTTATTTAACATGAGGAATTCTGCTGACTAAATTTTGGTTATGAACTTGCACTATTTCCATGCACAGAACGCTATTTTAAGTCAATGGGAAATTTTGTTCTCCAGTGAGCCTTTCAGATTCAGGTATTATTTCAACTGCAGCTTTCAGAAGCTATTTATAGCTGTAAATAATATGCACCATAAGGGCCGTATTCTGCAAATATTACTAAATAGACAAAAATCCCAAGTAAAGAATATGAGATAAAGATCAAACTGTACCTCTGTAGATTTTATGTATTGGTTTACTTATTCACCTGAGAAGCAGAAATATATTTCTGGAACATTAGCACTCTGTAATATAAGAGGACGAAGTGCTGATGTAATAGACTGACTCTTTTTCAGATAAAACATGCTCACTGATTACAAAGAAGATACGTTCTTTTTATATATAAAATCAAAATAAAATAGGACTTACAGGTATTATTTGCAACTTTTGGAACAAATGACTATAAAAGACAGAAAGGTCCATTTTTTCTCATTAAATAGCCCTGGTCAAGGCTTTGTTAAAAGTAGAATATTTTTGTTGGGGAATTTACTTTTCAAGGTAAATGCATGGTTTGTGAGTGTCTCAGGGTGTGTGTGTGTGTGTGTGTGTGTGTGTGTGTGTGTGTGTGTGTGTGTGGTGGGTTTTTTTTTTTTTGTGTGTCTATGGCTTTGTGACATCCGTCAAAATTGTTTTTAGGGCGTTCAGTATTCAGATCATGTTGCTAAGTAATTGAAGCATTGTGGCTGAATGATTGGATGTTAAATGGATATGTGCCAATTTATGTGCCAGGCATTGAGTCCAACTCTTTCTTAGCACTTGGGTGAAATTCATTTCCTCTTCCCCCACCCCCATCCATGAGTTTGTATTAGATCTCTGTGAATATTTTTACCATATATCCTGTATATTTATATGATTTTTGCAATTGTTATTGTGCTTGTTGGACTTTTTAGGGAGGAAAGTTTTTGTACTGTATTTCTAAATTCATTGTTGAAGTAGCCTGGTTTTTACTATTCAGAGCAAAATGAAATTGAATAAGTATCCTTTATTTCTGGTGAGAGTGACTGTCCTGAGTATTATTGCTGTGCCGAGAATATTAGCTGAACATTCTATTTGCTGTCATGCTGATGGGTTTTAAGCTTATTCTTAGTTATGTGTGTGTCTGGGTTTTTATTTATTTATTTATATGTTGTGGCTTTTTTTCTGTCTCACTTCCAGACATCCAAGTGTAAGAAAAAACCTCAGTGGTCTCAGATCTGAGGAACTTCCTCCTTCATTGTATGCATCCTGATGAAGACTCAGTATGACATAGCCCTCCCAGCTAATGGCAACTATTGGATTCTCATTCTGCTTTGTTATATGCTAACAATAGAGTGGATAGGAGAAATTATTTTTTCCTGTTGCAATTTTTAATGAAAACTGTACCAATTTTGTGTTTTTGTAGAAAAATGTATTTGTACTTTTTGAGGGGTTTCAACACACTGAGCCAAAAATTGGTGTGTGAGGAATAGATGAACGAAAACCTTGCATTTTATGGCAACCCAGACATTTTTTCTGTTTTGTCAAAATGACCAGACCACACCTGAAATAGTGGGGAGTGTCCAGGCTTGCCAAAGGAAAGAAATTCTGTATGGTAGAAGGAGGAAGGGAAGGGCTGGAAGTCAGAAACTGCTGCAAAAAGATAGGTGGTGGTCAGTTTTGTGGTGTTGATTCATCCCCAAGGTATACATGGGGTGGAAGGCTTTAAAGATGCCTGCTGCTTGGACAAAGGGTCCAATGTTTAGGGCTTGCAAGACAGCACTCATCCTCCCTCTCCTAGAGGTGTGAATGTTGTATTTTATTATGACCTGCTGTTGGCACTGTATTAATGAACTTTTATAGGGGGCTGAGAAGGAATTTTTCCCTCACCACCACATTGCCTTTGATGGAGTGGGATTTTTTTTCACCTTCCCACAGTAAATGTTAGAGGACCTTTTCTGATGAGGAGAAAAGGTGTGATTAGGCTGTATGTCACAACTTATTTTGTAAAGATGGGGCAGATACTCCACAGGGAAGGCATCCAGTGACCAGATAAATAGCTTAGTAAAGGATTTAAAGTGAGGTGGGTGTTGGTTAAAGAAATGGAAGGGGTTGGGGACTCGGGACTCCTATAATTATTATTGCAGAGAGTCATATGATTAAACATGGAGTTGCTTCTGCTGTACACATTTATCTGTCTGGTAGTCCCAGATTTCAAATATTTAAGTTGTAGCTTGATTAAATCCATATCAACTGTCTCCTGTCCTTTTGGTATAGCCTGACAAAGGCTGTTTTCTGGTTGTGTTTTGTTTGTGGAGGGTTTTTTTTTCCACAGTTTTGATGAAAATTCGGACCAGATTTAGAAAACAGGTATATTGTTACCAATTTGGGTGCATCTACACTGCACTCATGGCTCGAAATAAGCTACGCTATTTAAGCTATGCAAATTGCATAGCTTATTTGGAGTTAATTTTGAAATAGCTTATTTTGAAATTTGGCACTGTCTACACAGCACTTATTTCAAAATAAATTGCTATTACAAAGTGCCCCTAAACGCCTCATGGAATGAGGTTTACAGGGACATTGGTTTAGCGCATCCATTATGTTTTGAAATAATGGGTGCACTCAAAAGACATGGAATAGTGCTGCACTTTAGATTAAGCCTTTATTATCATTTATTTTCATTGTCTGTAGTGCCGAAGGGCCCTAATCATACACCAGGACACAATTGAACTAGGTACTTTATAAACACGAGTAAAAAATCCATCTCTGCACCCAGGTTGTCATTTCTCATCCTTCATTAGAGCAGTTTTGTCAATCCTAACTTTTTGGGCAGAAAAACTGTATGTGTACACATCATTTTTATGCAGGATCTTCCCTTCAGCAGTTGAATTGGCAAGTCACCAGGCCCTCTTTCAGATTTCAGTTTTTGTTTGTAATTTAGGTGCATAAATATCTACATAAATTATAAGAAGGGATTATTCAGCTATTAGAGCCTTTTGTTTTTGAAAGTGGACTGCTCCTTGCATATACTCTCTCCGGTCTAGGTCAGGTTAGGTAGGCATATTCTTTTCTGCATGTGTATTTTTAAAAGGAAAATTTATGATATCACTTTAGATACATTTATTGGTAAACCTTATTCAAGATGTCTTCTGTTTCATACTGAACAGTAATTCTGCTTAATCACATCTTGAACACACTTGTGACTATTTTCAAGATTCTGAATGTCAGTAGGTCCAATCTTGAAGAGTGCTAAGTACATTCCACTAACATTACATTTTAAGAGGAATTGACAATGCTGAAAATCTCTGAGGGTTGCTCAGCAGCTCAAAGGACTGAGCTGCAGGTTTTGGTGGTCTGACACCAGACTATATTAATCCAGATATGTGGACATTTATGGAGAAGTATCCTGTTTCTACTAATAAAAACAATATTGGAAAAGCTGACAGTGAATACCTTCATCTGTGAATATTTAATCTGAAAATGAGCAGCACATGAAAGAAATGTAAGGAGAGCTCTCGGTACAGCTAGTGAGACCTTAACATTTCTGAAGACATGAAGAGATCTGTCAGAAAAGGGTCACATGAAAGTTGGAAGACTGAATCTACTTATGATATTTGTACAGTTCAGGTGTATTTTTGAGCACTTTGTGTTTTTGATTCTGAATGATTCTGAAAGATACAAGCATTAACACTGAAAGACCATCCTTAGCTTGATGTTTGGTATGCAAGACTGGCCTTTTGTGCTTAACTGTGAGTTGTGCTTTTGTCATAAGAACTTCTCTCCATTAGGGACTGAACAGAGATCAATAGGACTATTTTCTGGAGACAGAATGAACATTGCTGAGATGTCAATTTTTGTGATGTCATTTCTATTCTATGTGTGTGTTTGTCTGTAAGAAAACCTTTATTAAATCCAAAAAATAAGCTCAGATGCGAGATTGTCAATCATTTATAAAAGCTGCAGCATCATGGCATTTCTCACGAGTCTAACTCGATTTCACAAATATATGTTCTGTATCTGCAGTTCACATTCCTTTTACAGCATTATGTATCTCTGCAAATATATACTGATGTTCCCAATTTTTCAGTGATTTGTTTTCATTAGAGCATGTTTAGATAATTAAAACAACAACTTTGTAACATTCTTGTTTACTAGATTCACTGAAAGGTAACTCCAGCGAGCATATAAAATGCCACACATGGCCATTTATCCTGGTGACCTACATATACAAAGTTAAAGAATTACCGTACTAGTGAAAATGAACACACATACTCTAAGGAATTCTTAGCGGGATTTCAGAGCAAAGCAAAAGTGTTGCTTTTTTTTTTAACATAGAAAAATATTCTTATTACTTTCCTCATTTAGAGTGTTGTTTATATGTTTATTAAAAAGAGAAAATTTTTCTGAACTAAATATTTGGTTTTTTAATCTTTTGTCATGATAATTCTTTGGTCATGTTCGTATTTCATTATAAAACACCTTTTTGTGGACTAATGTCTCAAAGTATGAAAAGAATGGAAATTGTTATGCCCTATACCCATTTGACACAATTCTGTCCTTTGAGTTATGCTTCCATTCACTGAATGGAACTCGATTATCTGAGCTCAGATTTTCTTCTGCATTGTTTTCTTTTTAATGGGGGTAAATCATCTAGTTCAAAGCTGCTTACCTTTAATATTTAGGTTGGCAGTGTGGTGTTACAGTAGCATATTAGTGATCCACAGACCCAAATGGCAACTAAACAGCTGGTTAAAATGAGAAATTAAGTGCTCGATAAGTTGGACAGTAAATAAATAAAACATATTTTATCTACAGTACAGAAAAGATATAAAAGTCTATTTGAAAGTAAATGTCACAAAATTGTGTGTGTGTGCGTGTGGGGGGGGTGTCCACAGGGCCCTGTACTCTCATCCACAGTCAGATGTGACTCTCAGCCAGCAGGGAGAACAGAAGGTTTATTAGGTGATGTGGACACTGAGTTCAACAGACTTGTCAGCACAGAAACCAGAAGTAGTCAGTACAATCCATCTGTAGGAGAGGGGGGCTCCAGCGCCAGGGCTTTGGCCCTCCTCCTGTCTCCCCACTCCCGCGTCCTGGTCCCAACCTCCAGCCAGGTTCCTCTTCTGGCTTTTATCCCGCTTCCCAGGCAAAACCTGGTCGACTCCCAGGTTCAGGTTACTGTTGTATCATGCAAGCAAGGTACTAATAAACTTCAACAGGACTTTATTTACCAAAAGTGAAACCTCTTTACAAAGCTGCTGCACCCCTCTGTAGCTCTCACTCAGCCCTGGCTAATCTTCTTCCCCCCTCCTTCCTGTTTCCTGTGCTTCCGGACTCCTAACAGCCAGTGCTCCCAATTCTAATAATTACAAGCAGCATCTAAAACACCACAGTTACTAAGGGTATCAGTCACTGTATATGTGGAGAGGGCTTGGGCAGCCTCCCTCAGTGGAAGTCACACCAAAATTCCCATCATCCTGTACTATAGAACTCACATGCAACATAACAAGGTGAATAAAATTCCCACTTTGTCACAGTAAGTAATCTCCATCCAATTCTTAACACATAGATGTCTAGCTTTTGAAATCAACAGTTATAACTGACATGATTGTTCTTGTAGTCTTAGGAGAGACACCAAAACTGAGGAAGAATAGGATCTTTAATTTCTTTTTAGCCCTAGAAGTAGCATCTCAAGTTCAGTTTTTCAGGGTGGTGTGGGAAACTTTCATTGCTCCTGTATGAAAAGTGGACCTCTACCATAGATAAAGGAATACAGTTTTCAGGGCTGTCTATCTAGTATTGTTCATGAGGACTAAAATTTTATGTCTTAGGTATGATCCTCATATCATAGTATCTGAGTGTCTCTCAATCTATAATGTATTTCTCCACACAACACTCCTGGGAGGAAGGAAGATGGGAACTGAGGCACAGAGTGATAAATGATTTACCCAAGGTCACACAGAAGAGCTGTGCCAGAAAAGGGACTTTAGTCCAGGTCTCTCATGACCTGGTCTAGTACCCTAACCACTAGACCATCTTTAAAAATACTAATTGCAGTTCTGTCCAATCTGGACTCACAGACTAAATTTCTACTCTTTTTATTGGTGTTTATTGTGGGGCCAGTACACTCCATCACCTTGGAGGTGGGGTGAGAGTGTGGTAGCCCTGTGGCTGAGTTAATCTGGTCGCGCTCAGCCTCAGGGCTGCATGGTATAACGGCCAGCCCCACTAGGGTTCCACTCATCTTTGGAGAAGCATGGCCGAATGGCCATAATCAGCTGCAGGGGAGCATGGCCTAATAGGCAGAGTCTGCAGGGCTGGGAAGGGGGACCTAGGCCCTCTTCCTTTTAGTGGGTCCCAGTCCAGGGGTGCAATGAGGTTCATCAATAAGTTTGTGGTGAGTCTGCCCACAGCACTCAGACTGCTGCAGGGACAATGGCTAGTCTTTCTGTGGGATTCTCTCTTCATGACTCCTGTAGCTGAAGTCATGATTTCTTTGGAGTCTCAAGGTGCTTCAGTTGGTGACTGCAATCTCCCAAGAGCAGGGCTGGGCAAGAGGCTGTCAGCAGGCTGGACCCAACCTGCCCACCCCTTTCATCTGAGCCACAGCAGCTTTGCCTGGGAGCCGCCAGGAGGTGAAAGCCCTTTCAACTCCTGCTGTTTAAAGGGTTTGTGCCTTTCCAGCGGCTGTCAGGCAATGCATTAGCAGCTGTGGGGAAGGCACAAGCCCTTTAAATGGCAGGAGTTCAAATGGTTCATGCCACCCTGGTGGCTCCCAGGAAATGCGTTAGCAGGGCTGGGAGCTGCGAGCCCTTTCAACTGTTTCTATTTAAAGGGCTTGCACCTGCTGGTAGTCTGCCAGGCAACACATTAGCAGCCACTTGGCAGGCACAATCCCTTTAAATGGAAGCAGTTGAAAGGGCCCTTGCCTCTCCAGCAACTCCCAGGCAACACTTTAGCGGCAGAACCAGGAGCTGCAAGCCCTTTCAACTGCTTCAATTTAAAGGGTTCGCGCCTTCCAGGTGGCTGCCAGGCAACATGGTAGCAGCTGTGCAGCAGGCGCAAACCCTTTAAATAGTAGGAGGTTTTTTAATGTACATATAGTATGCTTTATTTTCAGTAGAGTATAATAGTATGAAAGTGTACAGCTGTCTCTGAATGTTCAAAACTAAATAAAAACAACAGCGTGGATTCCACCTCCTGTGACCTGGCATAGTACAGTAGTTTGCCCTCTACAGCACTTGGTGAGAAGGGAAATACCTTTCTCTCTGATCCTTTGGTACTAGTGCAGCTCTCACTAGAGGCAGCAATGCCTTGCCCTCAGAGGTTATGAAGGCAGTCCAGTTCCTTAGGAACAGATACTACTGGGCCAACATGAGGACACCACAGTAACTGACATCACACTATCCAAAATCCTGGAGTAGGAAAAGAGGAGACAAGGAAACAGTTGGACAGCTTCGGTAGGAGACAAATCAAACAGCTTAGTGCTTCAGTGCCAGGGAAAGTAAAGTCCAACCTATCTGGAGAAGGAGGGCTTCGGTCTGCCTCCCATACATAACCCCAGGTTAAAGTGTACAGTGTAACACTTTGTACTCAGCTCTCCCAGCAGGGACTGGACCCTGTCTCCACACTTCACATCCATTCTGGCCTAGAGGTGCTGTGATTATGCCTGGCTTTCAGCGTTCACTGCACCATAGCTCTCCAGTGATCATCTGAGATCTCACTGGCCCACATGGGGGTTCCCAGGCAGGGCCAGCCCACAACATTTTGGCACCTGAAGCAGGGAATTCAAATGCCCCCTCACTTGGGCCAAAACTTTGAAAGGTCTCAATTCTGCCTTCTTCCTGTTCTACTCCTCTCATGGCACTCCACCATCTCTGTGCATCCAGAGCAGAGAGAATACAGATGCACCAGCAGACACAATTTTCTACACTCTGGGTCCTAGTGGCGCCCCCCCCCCCCCCAGTCTGGCACCTGAGGCAGCCACCTCAATTCACCTCATGGTAAGGCCAGCCCTGCTCCCAGGTTAGGCAGCTTCACCCCAGCCATTGTCCTTTTCACAAATTCAATGTATTCTGAATCCATAGGGATGGAACTTCAGCTGGTCTGAGCTGAAGCTCCTTCCTCCTCATTAGCTGCAGGGGGGCATGGCAGGTGCAGCCTCAGCATCTGCAATAGCCTCTGGATACCAGAGGCTGTCTCTGCAGGACCTGGGGATTCCTCAGCTGCCAGCGAACCTTGCTCACACAACCCCAGCTTCAGATCCTGACTCAGGTGTCCCTACCCTCTTCTTCCTTCTCCTCCTTGGGTTCCTCACTGCTCCAGTCCCTGGGTGGGAATAGGGCTCCCTCAGGAACCTCCTGCAGCCCCAGCTCTTCATGCTCATTGGGGCAAATCCAGTCAGGGCTCATTGTCCATGCAGCCATGAGCCAGCACCTCAACCAGATCTGGGCTGGGGTCATGCCTCCCTGGTGGCTCCCAGGCAACGCATTAGCAGCAGATCAGGAGCTGTGAGCCCTTTCAACTGCTTCCATTTAAAGGCCCCGCCCTTTGTGGATCAGCCTGCAACCACTTCCGAAATTTGTGAATTGGCCCCCCTTCAGAAATGATTGCCCACACCTGCCCTCGAGCATCTTTGGCTGCCTGGGTGCCTGCCTGGGCCTTGGCATCTCCTGGCTGCTCCTCAGATGGATCTGGCAAGATGCATCCTTCCTCCTCAGCAGTCAGCCCAGACTGAGTTAGGCTGCTGCCTTTTATATTGTAACAGCAGGTGAAGCATGGTTCAGGAAGGGTTGAAAGGGATGGCTTGTGCTGCTGAGAGTGCTGCCTTAATCCCTTCCTCCCAGTGTGTAGCTAGTACACCTTGTCACAGTGTTACTTAGTGTATGACATTTTTCTGAGACTGTTCACATGATATGTAAATACTAACAATTTTGGTATAAAAAGTTAAGAGTCAGACTCGAACATTTTGGAAAGCAATTCATGGTTGCAGCACAGGACTGGATTTGACCTGGTATGATTGAGACATGAAAGGCTTTGGAATGTATCAGCAGTTCCAAGGCCACTCATTTGTAGAGACACATAAAAGTTGTAAATATTGGGAAAACCTAATACATCCTTTACAGGCTGCAGATGCATCTCTGCCAATCTAAATAGTTCACATAATTTCTGTCTAAAAACAAAACAAAACTGAAATCCTTGCATTTAGGAAGGATCATTGTCCAGTGTATAGAGCACAAGAGTGGTCAAGTATTCTGGCTTTTGCCCCAGGCTCTCACTCTAAGTGACTATATGACTTTTCCACTTAGCCTCTCTCTCTCCCACATTCTTCCTTTTTATAATTGGTATCAATAACACTAACACACAGGGATATGGTGAGGTTTTGTTGAAGTTTGGTAGATGGTTTGACATCCCTAAGCAGCGCTACAAGTTCTAAGTAGTACAGTTAAAAGCGCAATAGATATATTATTTACTATGTATCTTAAAATATATATATATGCTAGCCGGTTATGCGGTGATTCAGTTAAGAAATGATGTTCTGGAGGCAGGAGAGAAAATGAACCATCTAATAGAAATGATATCTCAGGTTTGATAAATTAACAATTATTGCATCATCTGTGATCAGGATGCCAACTGATGCTCTTCATAATAGCAGTGATCTTTAATCTAGCTGTTGACATGAAGAGAGGGCCTATTAATAGGGAAGAAATGCTGAGAGCAAAGAGTATCCTCAACCCTCTATCTCCAGAGGCCTTGAAGCTTCTATGAGGGTATGTCTACACTAGCCCCCTAGTTCGAACTAGGGAGGCTGATGTAGGCATTCGAAGTTGCAAATGATTTAAATATCCCGGGCTTTATTTGCATATTCCCGTGCGGGCGCCATTTTTAAATCCCCTTAGTTCGAACTAAGTCCTTAGTTCGGATTAACTGTTACTGCAATGAGGTGTAACAGTTAATCTGAACTAAGGACTTAGTTCGGATTAACTTCTGACTGCCGCATGTAGCCGCGGGCAGTCAGTTCGAACTAAGGGGATTTAAAAATGGCGCCTGGGAACTAGTTCGAACTAGGGGGCTAGTGTAGACATACCCTGAGGGAGTTGAAGCCAGGGTGGTTGGTCAATGTGGTGATTCAGCACACAACCCGGGCCTTCTGTGGAGAGCCACCTGGAACCTAAATATCCCCTTTGATTGTAGAATACTCAGGGGAAGATCTTGGAGATATCATGATGTGCCCTGCTACAGGGAACATAAGAACATAAGAACATAAGAACGGCCGTACCGGGTCAGACCAAAGGTCCATCTAGCCCAGTATCCTGTCTGCCGACAGTGGCCAGCACCAGGTGCCCCAGAGGGGGTGGACCGAAGACAATGATCAAGCGCTTTGTCTCCTGCCATCCCTCTCCAGCCTCTGTCAAACAGAGGCCAAGGACACCATTTTATCCCCTGGCTAATAGCCTTTTATGGACCTAACCTCCATGAAATTATCTAGCTTCTCTTTAAACTCTGTTATAGTCCTAGCCTTCACAGCCTCCTCTGGCAAGGAGTTCCACATGCTGACTACACGCTGTGTGAAGAAGAACTTTCTTTTATTAGTTTTAAACCTGCTACCCATTAATTTCATTTGGTGTCCTCTAGTTCTTCTATTTAGGGAACTAATAAATAACTTTTCTTTCGGCCCTCTCCATACCACTCATGATTTTATACACCTCTATCATATCCCCCCTCAGTCTCCTCTTTTCTAAACTGAAAAGTCCCAGTCGCTTTAACCTCTCCTCATATGGGACCCGTTCCAAACCCCTAATCAATTTAGTTGCCCTTTTCTGAACCCTTTCCAAGGCCAAAATATCTTTTTTGAGGTGAGGAGACCACATCTGTACACAGTATTCAAGATGTGGGCGTACCATAGTTTTATACAGGGGCAGTAAGATATTCCGGGTCTTATTTTCTATCCCTTTCTTAATAATACCTAGCATCCTATTTGCCTTTTTGACCGCCGCTGCACACTGTGTGGAAGTTTTCAGAGAACTGTCCACGATAACTCCAAGATCTCTTTCCTGATTTGTCGTAGCCAAATTAGCCCCCATCATACTGTACGTATAGTTGGGGTTATTTTTCCCAATGTGCATTACTTTACACTTATCCACATTAAATTTCATTTGCCATTTTGTTGCCCAATCACTCAGTTTGGTGAGATCTTCTTGGAGTCCCTTACAGTCTGCTTCTGTCTTGACTATCCTAAACAGTTTGGTATCATCCGCAAACTTTACCACCTCACTGCTTACCCCTTTCTCCAGATCATTTATGAATAAGTTGAACAGGATTGGTCCTAGGACTGACCCTTGGGGGACACCACTAGTTACCCCTCTCCACTCTGAAAATTTACCATTTATTCCTACCCTTTGTTTCCTGTCTTTTAACCAGTTCTCAATCCAAGAAAGGACCTTCCCTCTTATCCCATGGCCATGTAATTTACACAAGAGCCTTTGGTGAGGGACCTTGTCAAAGGCTTTCTGGAAATCTAAGTATACTATATCTACTGGATCCCCCTTGTCCGCATGTTTGTTAACCCCTTCAAAGAACTCTAATAGATTAGTAAGACAGGATTTCCCTTTACAAAACCCATGTTGACTTTTGTCCAACAAATTATGTTCTTCTACATGCTTCACAATTTTATTCTTTACTATTGTTTCGACTAATTTGCCCGGTACTGAAGTTAGACTTACCGGTCTGTAATTGCCCGGATCGCCTCTAGAGCCCTTTTTAAATATTGGTGTCACGTTGGCTACCTTCCAGTCATTAGGTACGGAAGCCGATTTAAGGGATAGGTTACAAACCACAGATAATAGTTCAGCAATTTCCCATTTGAGTTCTTTTAGAACCCTTGGATGAATGCCATCCGGTCCCGGAGATTTGTTAACATTAAGTTTTTCTATTTGTTCCAAAACCTCCTCTAATGACACTTCAATCCGGGACAGTTCCTCAGATTCATTACCCACAAAGGACGGTGCAGATTTGGGAATCTCCCCAACGTCCTCAGCCGTGAAGACTGAAGCAAAGAAATCATTTAGTTTCTCCGCAATGGCTTTATCGTCCTTGATTGCGCCTTTTATAGTTCGATCGTCTAGGGGACCCACAGGTTTTTTAGCAGGCTTCCTGCTTCTAATGTACTTAAAAAACATTTTGTTATTTCTTTTTGAGTTTTTGGCTAGCTGTTCCTCAAAATCTTTTTTTGCTTTTCTTATTACATTTTTACACTTGATTTGACAGTGTTTATGTTCCTTTCTATTTATCTCACTAGGATTGGACTTCCACTTCTTAAAAGATGCCTTTTTGTCCCTCACTGCTTCTTTTACATGGTGGTTAAGCCACGGTGACTCTTTTTTAGGTCTCTTGCTATGTTTTTTAATTTGGGGTATACATTTAAGTTGGGCCTCTATTATGGTGTCTTTAAGAAGTTTCCATGCAGCTTGCAGGGATTTGGCTCTAGTCACTGTGCCTTTTAATTTCTGTTTAACTAACCTCCTCATTTTTGTGTAATTCCCCTTTTTGAAATTAAATGCCAGGGTGCTGGTCTGCTGAGGTGTTCTTCCCACCACAGGAATGTTGAATGTTATTATATTATGGTCACTATTCCTAAGCGGTCCTGTAACGGTTATTTCCTGGACCTGTTCCTGCGCTCCACTCAGGACTAAATCGAGAATTGCCTCTCCCCTTGTGGGTTCCTGCACTAGCTGCTCCAAGAAGCAGTCATTTAAGCCATTGAGAAATTTTATCTCCGCTTCTCTTCCTGAGGTGACATGTATCCAGTCAATATGGGGGTAATTAAAATCCCCCATTATTATAGAGTTCTTTGTTTTGGTAGCCTCTCTAATCTCCCTCAGCATTTCAATGTCAGTATCCCTGTCCTGGTCAGGTGGTCGGTAATATATCCCTACTGCTAATTTCTTATTTTTGGAGCATGGAATTACTATCCATAGCGATTCTATTGAACATGTTGATTCATTTAATATTTTTATTTCATTTGATTCTACATTATCTTTCACATACAGTGCCACTCCGCCACCCACCCAGCCTGCTCTATCCTTTCGATATATTTTATATCCCGGTATGATTATGTCCCATAGATTTTCCTCATTCCACCAGGTTTCAGTGATGCCTATTATGTCAACCTCCTCATTTAATACTAGGTACTCTAGTTCACCCATCTTATTAGTCAGACTCCTAGCATTTGTGTAGAAGCACTTTAAAAATTTGCCACTGCTTATTTGTCTGCCCTTCCCTGATGCATTGGATTCCTTTGTACACGGTTGTTTGTCTGCTTTGGCCCATGGTTTGCCCTCTCCCCTCCTCTCTTTCTGACTACAGCTTAGAGAATCTCTATCAATGGATTCTCCTCTAAGAGTAGTCTCCCTCCGATTTACGTGCATCTCCACACCAATCGGCTTTCCCCCATCTCTCAGTTTAAAAACTGCTCTACGGCCTTTTTAATGTTTAGTGCCAGCAGTCTGGTTCCACCCTGGTTTAGGTGGAGCCCATCCTTCCTGTATAGGCTCCCCCTCTCCCAAAAGTGTCCCCAGTTCCTAATAAATCCAAACCCCTCTTCCCTACACCATCGTCTCATCCACGCATTGAGATTCTGAATCTCTGCCTGCCTACCCGGCCCTGCGCGTGGAACCGGAAGCATTTCCGAGAACGCCACCATAGAGGTCCTGGATTTCAGTCTCTTTCCTAGCAGCCTAAATTTGGCCTCCAGGACATCTCTCCTACCCTTCCCTACGTCATTGGTACCTACATGTACCACGACCACCGGCTCCTCCCCAGCACTACGCATAAGTCTATCTAGATGCCTCGAGAGATCCGCAACCTTCGCACCAGGCAGGCAAGTGACCATACGGTTCTCCCGGTCATCACAAACCCAACTATCTATGTTTCTAACGATCGAATCACCCACTACTAACACCTGCCTCTTCCGAACTGGCTTTCCCTCCCCCTCAGAGGTATCCTCAGTGCGAGAGGATACCGCAACATCCTCTGGGAGGAGGGTCCCAACTACGGGATGGTTTCCCTCTGCTCCCATTGAATGCTCTGTTCCCTTGAGACTTTCATCCTCCTTAAGAGCACTGGGGCTCTCAGACTGGAGGTGGGACAGTACTACAGTGTCCCAGAAAGTCTCATCCACAAATCTCTCTACCTCCCTTAGCTCCTCCAGTTCAGCCACCCTGGCCTCCAAAGCCCGAACTCGGTCTCTGAGGGTCAGGAGCTCCTTGCAACGGGTGCACACATACGCCACCCGCCCACAGGGCAGGTAATCATACATGTTACACTCGACGCAATAAACAGGATAGCCTCCACTCTGCTGCTGGGCTTCTGTCTCCATTTTTCTAATGAACAAGTTTAAGTATAAACTGGGATTCTTTTTAAACCTCTGGAATATAGATTACGATAAGAGTTATGTTTTAAAGAAGGCCAGAAGTCACTAGTGCCCTCTAACCTCCCCCTCTAAACAACTCCCTCTCCAAACTCCCTGTTAGCAATTCCTGTTCGCAAGCTCCCTGGTCGCTGAGTCACAGGCTTATATAGCTCTGGTAGCCCCTCCCCCTGACTGAGGCTTAGCCAATTAACAGAGGCTTCTAGATTTCAAACCTTTTAGAAGCTCCTTCAAGCAATCAAACAATCAAACCAACCAACCAAACAGATAAACACAAGCTCTGCACACAGCAAATAACTCCCCCACACACAAACACACACTCCAGACAGCCACTTACCACAAGGGTCCCGTTTTTACTCCTCTTTCACCTGGAGAACTCCCTCTCCAAACTCCCTGTTAGCAATTCCTGTTCGCAAGCTCCCTGGGAATGAATTTGTCTCCAGTGCAGCTGTTCTATGGTTGCCAACCCTCTCAATTTCCTCAGGAGTCTCCCAGAATCAGGCTCTGTCTCCCAGAGGCTATTGAACCCAAACCGGGAGAATTTAGGCTGCTAAAAGTCTGGTGGCACATCAGGGCTAAGGCAGGCTTTCTGCCTCCCCTGGCTCTGTGCCACTTCAGAAGCAGCTGATATGTCCCTGTGGCACATGGGGGAGGTCACGGAGTCTCCACAGATTGTCCCAACCACAAGCACCAACTCTGCAGCTCCCATTGTCTGGGAATGGGGGGGCAGTGCCTGCAGACAAGGGGAGCACAGGGAACCATCTGCCTCCCCAAGGGCTTCAAGGATGTGCCATCCACTTCTGGGAACACTGCACCTTCTGGTGAAAGTGACTGGAGGGAGGGAGAATGAGTGACAGAGGGAGGGAGGGAGGATGGAGTGAACAGGGCAGGGCCTTGGGAAAGGGTCTGAGGAGGGATTGGGGCATGGGTGTTTGCGTTTGTGTGATTAGGCAGTTGGTAGACCTAAGATAGGCTCAGGGCTGCAGTTGACCCTATGTATGTGTATTGATGTCTGACTAAATGGTGCTCCTACATTAATGAAAAACTAATCACAGGACGTAAAGAGTGTATGTCTATTCTATTGTGAGGCATATCCTCTTGAGTCTGTTCTGAGTAGTCATTGATTTAAAAAAAAAAACAACCCTAAGTAAACACTCTCCTTGCTGGGAAATTTAAGAAAAATTGCCAGAGTTTTCATAAGACCTTGATACAAACATTACTTTACACACTCTGCTCAGTACTCTGGCTCTGTAGCAGTAATTACAATAAAATATGATACAGTCAAGATTGTTTTTCATAGTTTTGAACTAATCGCTCATGGTTTATCTCTTTGAAGGATGAAAGTGAATTCTATCTCCTTACCAAATTGTTTTCCCTCTGTGGGAAAACAGACCGTTTTGTTATTCAAGGTTGATCCTGAGTGTTGGACTGCTAACATTTTATCATTGTTTTGGAGTAGGTTATATGAGAAGAAGGAGGTCATGCTTTGAGTCTACCAGTACTGTTTGTATCATTCCCGGGTCAGCTTTTGGGGACAATGGCAACCTGGGTGAACTTTCTTTTGTGCCCTTTAAATACTGCTCCCTGAGTAGTGGGTGGCAGCTTAGCAAGCAGAGCAGCAGCAGCTGGAGTAGTGGCAGCACTATAGGAGCTATGCTTCTTGGAGTGGGGAGAGGCAACATGTCTGAATGCCTGGTTCCCACCTCACTGCCCCATTTACCTCCTTCTCCTGCCTTGCTGGTGGACTTGACTCTTCAGCAGACTGGTGATCCACTTGACACAATACCTTGGGTACCATGCATCTCTCTAACAAGCCTAATTATTAAAGTTGTTGGACTAAGGGTCATTATACTTGTGTTGTGTTCCCTACTCTGTACTTATTTTTTTCAAATCTGTCATTTTGGAGTTGCTTTTGCACTATGGACTACTGTTTCTTTTTATTTAAAAAGGAGATGATCATGCATGGCCATCTTTATTTTGCTTTGAGTCTGATGGCATTTTTTTTAATATGCACATTATGTAAATTCTATATTTTATTATAATAACATTGGTTTGACAATTAAACAAACAATAAAGCCATAACAATTTTGATTAGAAATATCAAGGAAATACTGAAAATTGCTAAATAATAAAGTGAAACTGATAGGGAATGCTTTTTTAAAAAAAGGAGGTTAGTGGGGAGTAACCTTGTACATACCACTGAATAGCCAATATTTGCCTACTAAAGCTGAAGTTACCTTCCAGGTGGATACTCTCACCGCATTTTATGAAACAGGGAAAGCTGTGGAATACCAGTCCCAACCCATTTCCAAAATCTCCTTGCACAAATGAGATGAAGGAGTAATCAGAGAAAATGCGTATGTTATATTCACATGTATACTGAATACCCACTGCAACAAATTGGAGAAGCTCTGTAAATATCAATATTAGCAATGTCAGGACAGGTCTTGGAGATGAAAGAGGAATTATGCAGGAACAAGAGGTAGATAGCCAAGGAGGTTCATTCTGGGGCCCTGTGTCATAGTAGTTTTCAGAACAGTCCGTACAGAATATTAGGCAAGTTTTCCACCTAAATTTAAGTGCTATTTGGAATTAGCCATTTAACAACAGTCACAAATATATTACTTATGCAGCAGTTTTCAATTAAGGATTGTAAAATAATAAAGGTTGATTTATGCTTCTTGCTTAGATGAGCTGTAGTGAAGATGTGTCATTTAAATAGAGTTGTCTGGAGACATAATGAGTGACATCTTGGCTCCACTGATATTAATAGGAAAACTTCCACTGACTTCAATGGACTTCACCAGTGCCTCCTGTGGTTTGAGGAGAATATGTTGGGAAGTGCCCCTTGTTATAGCCAGGCTGGTGTCCCCCAGTGCATGTCCCTATCTTTGTCCTATTCTAGTGATCCTGGGATAGGTACCTCTGAAGTCCCAGAAGTAATACCAGTCAGTCCTTTCATGTGCTATGTAATACTGGGAAGCAGAGATACTATGCCTCCAATCACTTCTCCCCTCCTCCACACCACATAGATTCATTACGGAAGAATAATTCCATGTCTCTCCACTGTTAGAGACATCATCTCTCTCCCACTTCTATGTTAAATGGTTATTATTGACACTCTTTCCCACCTGAGCGATATTATTGCACAGAAAGGAAAAAAGATTTGACCATGGTTACAAAGTGATTCAAGATAAGCACTCACATAATGTGGCCTATAGGTATACAGCCTTGTAGATAATATGCTGATCTCAAAAAAGCAAGTTTGAAATTTGGAAAGAAAACATAACACAACATTTGAAAGTCTGTGCACCGCAAGCAGAACCAGAGGGTTTCAAGAGGTTTGTAAGGGAGTGGGGGCGGGGGAGGAGGGGGTGATGGGTAGTAGTCATCTTCGAATGGTGAGTAAATATTTTCTGCAGATGAGAGAAATCTGAGTAAAATTAATCTTTGTTCTGTTTGAACTTAAATACAGTTATTTCTACTTTAAGATGGCTCGTTGAACGAGGACAGCACTGCTTGTATTACAAACTATGATTTGTCACATGCAATATATATCTTTTTTTCTAATCTTAATTAACTTTCTCAGACCAAATCTGTCACTTTGGCAAGGTGGATTTCTTACTTAATCTCCAGCCCTTAATGCAATCCTGTGAAAAGATCCTTTCTGAGTCTAACTTCTTCGTTGTCATGTTGCTAGTGTGCATTCTGACCAGAATGCAAAGTAGTTTTAATCCATACATCCCTTTTTCTGCACTGGGATAGATGCCAAATCTATGCCAGTGATTAACTTTTGAATGTCAGCTGTAACAAATACAGTTCAGTGTAATTTGACCAGTTAACTAGTTAACACAATTGAACTGTTTTCATGAAAGTATATTTTAAATACATAGAAATATTCAAGCTGTTTAACATTACAAAAGAGAGTGAGAGAACATTCAATTTGTAGATTTTTTTTTTAAGATTTGTATTTATCAAATTATAGCATGCTAAATTGCTGACTGATAAAAATGACACCTAAAACTGTAGTAGCTTTTACGTACTTCTTACAAAACGTGAATTGCATGATTATTCCAGTGTTTCTGTGTTCTTGTAAAAGGGGAAGAGGGGAAAAAAAAATATTTCATTTCTCTTTCCCTCTTCACATGCCTGGCTGGAATGATTAGCATAGCTTCCTCCTCTGGGTAGAAAAAGTATTGTTATCATAGAAAAATTTTGTCAGAAAAAATCCAGTCAAGCAGCAGTTGTCAATCAAGAACAAAATACATGACTCTATTTCATGGTCTTAAGTGAATTTATTCAAATTGTTTTCTGTTTGTAAATTGTCAAACAAATCAATTTTTAAAGTGTAATTTTCATTCATAATTATCTAATTATTTCTTGAACAAATAAGTTTTAGTTTGCAGATGGCATGTGAACAATTTGTATTTGCAGTTGAGAGTGGGTTCATTAGTTAAATGATGTTCTTCTCCTTTAGATCTGATCACATGCAATGAAACTGTACAAATTACAAATTTTGTGATTGAAATATACAAGTCATAATTCACTTTAAAAGGTGAATTTTCCACCATAATATCTTAAAAATGCACTTTTGTGAATATTCTTGCTAGTAAAGCACAAACACTGGAAAGATAGTAAGCAGACATAAAACAATCATCATAAAACCTTGTCATTTTTAGAATCTTGCATAGGAGTTCAGAGTAACTTGTCTTTGTCACACGGATGTCAGGTGCTACAAGTCTTTGCAGAGATGCAGAATTATTTGTGCTGACTCACTCTGATGTTAGATTAGCTGATCCTTATTAGTTCCAATCTGGGAGCAATAAACATTTTGAGCATCAGGCCGGAGGGACCCCGTAAAGAAAATGTGCAGAGGAGGAAGCTAATTTTGGTGTGTGTTAATAATAAAGAGCAAACATCAGGAGAGGGGTAAATTTGAAAGTCATTTAGGTTTCTAAGTAAGGGTGCATCTATGAAGTAGGGCTTAACTCAAAATAAGCTATGCAAATTGAGCTATATCAATTGCATAGCTTATTTTGAAATATTTGAAATAAGGAACACCAACACAGCACTTATTTTGAAATAGAGCATTCTTTCTGTGACTTCCCTTACTCCTCATACAATGAGAGTTACAGGAGTCAGAGTAAGAAGTCCTCCAGCTTGACAGTATTTTGACACTGTTTCAAAATAACTGCCTGCTGTGTAGACGCGGACTAAGTTATTTTTAAATAATGTTGCTGTGTCGATATACCCTCACACTACCACGTGAACTTATTTTACCTTTTATAAATCCCAAGTACTCTAAAGCACTTTAAAGGAAACTTACAGTTAAACCATATGAAACATACTACTTGCAAAAGTAGCATAAATATATTGGCTTAAATTTTCAAACCTGGGTCTCTAAAGCTAGGTGCCTAAATGCTATATTTAGACATCCACATTTTAATCATATATAAAGAAATGAACATCAGAATGGGGGAGGGGGGAGCCCCTGCCGAACTGTGCCCAGAGAACAATGGTCAGGATTGCTAAAGTTAGACTCCTAAGTTCAATTTTGGGCTCCTAAATAGTAACTTCAAAAGATACTGGCCTGTTCCTTAAGGCTGCTTTTGTGTATGATCACCTCATACACAAACTAGGGAAATACAGCCTTTAAGGGTGGGTGCATAACTGGTTGGGAAGAAAGTATTTAACAATGAATCACAGTCAAGCTGAAAAGGCCTATTTAGTGGCTTCCCACAGGGGTTGCTCCTGGTTCAGTACTGTTCACTGTCTTCATAAATGATTTACATAATGCCATAGAGGATACACTTATAAAGTTCTTAGATGATAGCAACTGGGAGAAGTTACAAGCGCTTTAGAGGATAGGATTAAAATTCAGAATGATCTGGACAAACTGAAGAAATGGTCAGAAAGAAATGTGGAAAAAATTCTATAGAAGTGTTTGGGGCCTACTTTGAGAACTGCTAATAGGTCGCTATGGTTTGTCTACTTACCTGCTCTGTGGCCATGGAGCCTGGTGGCTCCCATTGGCTGCAGTTCACCGTTTACAGTCAAGGGCAGCTGCTGGAAGCAGTGGGGCCTGAGGCCACCTCAGTCTACAAAGACTTTAACTACAAAGACTTTAACTCTTCTACTTCCGATAAGGGAAGACTGAAGGAATTGGGCTTGTTTAGTTTAGGAAAGAGAAGACTGAGAGTGGACATGGTAACAGGAAGGACCTAAAAGGAAGAGGAAGAAAAATTATGCTTCTTGTCTTATCAACAGAGGCTAAGAAGCAGCAAGGGAGGTTTAGGTTGCACATTAGGAAAAAATTCCTAACTGTCAGGGTGGTTAAGCACTGGAATAAATTGCCTAGGGAGGATGTGGAATCTTCATCACTGGAGATTTTCAAGAGCAGGTTAGATAGACACCTGTCAGGAATGGTAGATGATGCTTTGTCCTGCAGGGGACTGGACTTGATGATCTCTTGCAGTGCCTTCCAGATCTATAATTCTTGAATCGTAGGTTTCATTTACATCTAGGATGTACCCTTTTAGCATTTCTCCACGCTGGACACTGGCCTCAAGTATCAGAGTCAATTTATTACAGAATTAAGAGCCTCCCATCCTCTTGATTCTAATCCGACTGTGTTATCTGAAGGCTGCAAGGAAGGTGAAAAAACACACTGGGCTATGTAACAATTTGGTCCTGACCTTTAAAAATAGGTGATGAGACAGATTTGTAGCATCATATGAAGCATAGCTCCTAATCTACAACTAAAGGAAAGGAGAGCTAATAGGCTTTTACAAACGCAGGCTTGTCTTGTCTTGGCTGTTGTATATACAACTTTGTCTATTAGCTGGACTCATCCCCATTTATCCAAGTCATGGTTAAGGAGAGACTCATAGGGGAGGGATGGCAGGGGAGCAGGTTCCTCTCCCCCTATCCAGCCACACATATGTTTAAAGTTCCCTTATTCCCTTGAGGGTACGTCTACACAGCAGTGGTATTTCAGAATAACTGATGTTATTCCAAAATAACATAGTGCACATCTTCACTATAAGCCTTTATTTCAAAATAATGTCAAGCTGGAGGACTTCTTATTCTGACTCCTGGTAACCCTCATTTCATGAGGAGTAAGGGAAGTAGGAGGAAGAGTGTTCTTCCTTCGACTTCCTGATGTGTAGACAGCACCTGCTGTGTAGACAGTGAAATTAAACTATTTCAACTTAAGCTATGAAGTTGACATAGTTGAAGTTGAATAGCTTAATTCAACTTTAGCCCGCATGTGTAGATGTATCCTTTCGCTCCAAAGTTCCTTTATCCCACTTACGGCATTAAACGAGTACTGGGTATGAAATAAGTTGCACTTAGGAAACATCAGTCATTTAAGGTTAGTTAATGTGTTTATACATGAAAGAATGGACAGCAGGGAAAGAAAGGAATGTGACTCCTTGCTTAAGGCTTTTTCACAGTAATATATGCAGAGAGGACATCCTCCAAGTTTACCAAGATCAATGAGATGACTGGAAGAAGTATAGCATAGATGATACTCATTGAGCCACAAACCATAGAAATGTATCACAGTTGACTTGTGGTTTTGGCTTCAACAGAGCTTGTGAAATGAGAAGATGCTTTTCTGGAACTTAGGCTCTCATTTGCAGCAAGTACTCAGTGGTACTTTCTGTCCATTGTCCAAGTGACTGTCTAAGCTTGGCAATCAGTAGATCAGATTAAGTTACTGCAGGTCATAATTGTTGAGGTACAATTGCCAGGAAAAAAAAGAAAAACTTTAATCATTACCCTCAGCTTAAAGGGTGACCTTCCCGGAACCTCCAGTCAAGAGCATTTCTAAAGAAACAACATGTCAATGTCTCAAAGTTGCACTGACATTTGATATGTTCACCAACACGATACTTTCCATAAATTTGAATCGATATATTGTGAATGCTCAAGAGATCACAAAAGCAGCTTTGCTTGAGGCAAGAAGTGAACTATAGTATTTTGAACTGACTGGTGGTCAACAATCATATGAAAATGAAGTTTACGAGTTTTGTGTCAAAATATATATTAAGTCAACAAACTTTTCTTTCAGGAAAATGACTGACATACAGAAAGTGATGTTGACCTTGAATTTTCAGTGCCCAATTTTATCAAGCAACAGCAACATTGACAGAATATATAATCAGAATGTGCACTGCAGTACATTATAAACTTTCACAATTTCTTCCATTTATGGCTGTTTTACTAATGCAGATTAGTGACAGTTTTGAAGCTTACAGTAAAATTTGTAAAAGCTTTCATTGCTTTTCCACTCATTTTTCAACAATTACAAAAACAATGAACATGGATAATAAGTTAGCCACTACTTGTTTAGTTTATCTCATGAGAAACATCTGGTTTCTGTGGAGTACCAATAGTACATTGTAGGAGATACAAAGAAAAGAGTTTCTGCTTGACATGGTTATTGAAATTCTATTTAAGTATGATTTGGTAATCTCTTTACCAAGTGGGCAGCTGAACACAAATTGTGGGCTGTAAGTATGCACCCTTGGCTAATCGGCTGGACAGGCTGGAGAGAAAGGTTGGGTGGACAGAATCCAGCCTACTGGCTGGATTTTGCCTACCACCGGTGTATAAGAGATCCTTATTTCTATAGAATTTTATTTTTTTTAAAGATACAAGTTGGAAACAAAGTAACGATTAGTTTTAGGGGAGAGGAGATTGTAAGAGCAAAAAAAAAAAAACCCCCAAATCCCATATTCATACTATAATCATTCAAAAGACAACAAAAAAGCCCCTAGAAAATGTGGATATCCCATAACTGCAGGCTTGGCCTTATAGAACATCACACAAAGTACAGTGGCCAGCACTAAATACTTATAAATGATTAGTCCAATTATGGGAGGTTGACCAGACCACTCCTGTTCCCTTCATTCTGGAGAGGGAGACCCTTATAAAGAAGATCCACCTCTGTGTGTAAATCTGAGGAAGAAGATGGGAAAAATCCCACAACATAAGCACTTCACAATTAGAAAGTGTGATTTATTTAAAGTTGAGTGTGTCCCTGTAATGTCTCTATTACATTTTAAAGACAAAGGTAGTAGAGTTCACTGAGAATGGCATATTCTTTCCATTTTATACTGCAGTCATGTGGTCTGAGGGAAATACAGAGGCTTTTTCCAGTACTATTTTACTTCCAGAAACTTTGTTGTTGTTTAAAAGAGAAGAACTTGAATCATTTCTACTTTCTACATAGGTAAGAAGCAATAATTCTGTTGACTTTGACAGGCTGTGTACTAAGGTAAGTCTCTGCATATTTGTGTTTGACATCTTCTTTCCTAAACCTTACACAGAATTTAAAAAAAATGCTAACAGCCTGCAGAGATTTTCAAAAAATGTGGACATCTCAGTATTGCTTGCTAAACTGAATTATTTTAAATATATTTCAGTACTATCTCAAATATTATGGTCTAGAATTGTTGGACCCCTTTTTTGTCAAGTGTTTGTGATCAGTTTAAGTTTGTCAGACTCAGGAGAAAGTGGAATATGATTTAAATAATTTGCTATTTTGTTTCCATTAACAATTTTGTTATATTTTTCTTACACTATAGATAAATAGGTAGTTTTTCATTGAACAATCTCCACCTGGTGGCAGCATGTCATAGCCATCAACTAAATAGAACAAGTGTGTTCAAATAAGGTGATTCTTCCCCCCCCCCAACAAAAATGATAAAGTTTGTTGTCAGATAAGTTGTTTAATACTTAAAACATTTTCTTGTTTAAGTTAAATATATTTAATTTTAAGCTGCTTTTACTCATCTTCTGTCTTATGTCACATAGGTGCCAGGATGGGTGTGAAATTTACAAGGATCTAATGCCTAAGCACCTGCAAAGGTGAAGCAGTTGCCAAATTCTCCATTAGCATAATTAATGGCTGCATTACTTCTGTTTATTAACAAGTGTTGACTTTAGCCATCAAAATACCACTGAAGTATTTCATGTTCATATTCTTCATATTACTTGGGTTATAAAATACTAAAAGTTACATCTCCCAAAACCATCACTCTCTGGTCTGACAACATTTGTGGTCCAGAGATCTTCCGGAAAAACTTCTTCCCAAAGAGAACGTCCACACTGCAAAAGCCCATCGAAAAAGTGATCTGCTTTTTCGAAAGATAGCATCCACACTGACCGGGTGCTATCTCGCATTTCAGCTGTGATTACTATGGACCAAGTGGCCACCAGGCACCTGTGCTTTTTCCTTTTTCCTTTTCTTTCGAAAGAAGTCCCTCTTTCCCATCCACGCAAGCCTTTTTCCAAAAGAGCTCTTTTGGAAAAAGGCTTCTTCCTTGTAGAATGAGGATTACCAATGTCGGAAAAAACCCTCTGTTCTTTCAATTTTCTTTCGAAAGAACGTGATTGCAGTGTGGACATAAGTGAAGTTTTTTTTTTGAAAAATGTCGTTTTTCTGAAAAAACCCTCTGTAGTGTAGACATACCCTGAGAGGGAACATGATAGCAGTTTTCAAGTATCTAAAAGGGTGTTACAAGGAGGATGGAGAACAATTGTTCTCTTTGATCTCTGATGATAGGACTTAAATTGAAGCAAGGGAGGTTTAGGTTGGACAATAGGAAACACTTCCGAACTGTCAGGGTGGTTAAACCTTGGAATAAATTGCCTAGGCAGGTTGTGGAATCTCCATCTCTGGACATATTTAAGAGGGAATTGGATAGACTTCTTTCAGGGATGATCTGGACGGTGGTTGGTCCTGCCATGAGGGCTGGGGACTGGACTTGATGACCTCTCAAAGTCCCTTCCAGTTCTAGTGTTCTATGATTAATTAAGAACCTTGACCATAAATGGGTGGAAAAACCCTCAATTAAGGACCTAGTGCCGATGTTTGAATCTTGACCCACTTCCCCCTCTTATTCTTTTTCCTAGCTTAATAATTGCTCTTTTGCATTAAAAAATAAATTTAATGAGACCAAACAGGTTAAGAAGAATATTGAAGTGGGATTGTTTGTCCCTTTCAGTTACACATGTGATGTCTATAATGATTTAAAATGTTCAACTTTTGAAGATTTTTGTGATTGAAGACAGCACTAAGGAACGAATGACTGAATTGGGAATATGGGAAATAATATGACTTCCAAAAGTCCGTTGAGCCAGTCATTCTTTGAAGAGGTAAAACTCTACAGCCAACATGTTAGTAAAGCTATACAAGAGGAAACAGATATTAATAAATTATATCTTCATTGAGAGAACAAAAAAACTAAAATACAGCTGCCCAAGTTAAAATGGAATTCCGAGGAATCCAAGGGTTTAAGATATTTATATCTGAATAAGGTATATATAGTACATGCAGCCACATTTTATCTGTGAGTCCTTTGCATATGCAACATTGGTTGTTCTTCCTTATCATTATATAATTGAATCCTGTGGCAATAGGTAACGATATGGATGTATTCACAAGTTTACAGTGAAATCAATGAAGTTGTTCTGTGCCCCAATACATCAGGGCAGAGTTGGTTCATAGTTTAAGTTGCCTCACTTGAGTTAAAGGACATTTCTCCTGAATTCAGCATTATAGGACACCCTTCTTATTTCCTCCAATCACATGAGAGCCTCAGGAGTTTCGGCATTTTCCCAATACCAGTATTAGCTAACTGAAACTGTTGAGGTGTGTCTTTGGCTACCCTTTTTCATACAAATGTGTGTCCAGTATTTTCTTACACTTACATTATACATGAATTTAATCTTTTCTGTACACTAATCATACTGTTAGATTATTTATTAATTATTATTATTCTAACACATAACTTCCACCCTCTTCTTTTCTCCTGCAAAACATAAGGGATATATTCTGAATTGACATTATTCCCTTATTAAAAGAATCAGTATTATGATTGACAGTTTGTTCTTGCCAGAATGCTTCTTTTTATTATTATTATTTAATATTTATTATTTATTTTTTTAATTTTATTTATTAATAATCATTTATTGTTGTTTTATTTTGAAAGACTTACTTCAGACTGCCAGAAAGACAAAATAGCCATTATTCACTCAGACACATTTCCTTGGGTTCTTGGAACCTCGTGATCATCCCAGTGTATTTCTGTGCATCTGTCAGGGTTGTACATGTGTGTAGTTTTTGAAACTAGTGGGAGAAATGACTTTCCATCTTGGTTTTGAAACACAAATTTTCAGAAAGTCTAGCATTTTGGGTTAAAGAGAATCTTTCAGACTTCTCACGTGACTAAATGCTATATGAAATGAGTCATTTTAGAGCTTTTGTAACACAGTAGTTTTTAAAAGCTATGTAAATCAGTTATTTAGGAATTAAATGTGAAATTAATAGAGAATATAACTAAAGTGTTGAAATGAATTTGTCAGTCCAATGTAACAGAAGTATTTCTTTGTTTAATTAGATCATACAGTCTTTTAAAATGGTAATTTTCTCTCCTGCTTTATTTACAAATCCTGCTATTAACAGTTCCCCAGGGATAATTGCATGAGAATTGCCTGAAACATTTACATTGTAACTTTGTAATTAGTTGAACTCAGGTGTTCTAGTAAGTATGTACCTAAGCTTACTTATTGTAAGAGTGAATCTAGGGAGATGTTTTGAACACCTCAACTGGCACTCATTGCTAGAAAAAATGAAAACAATGAGTTTGTTTTCTTTCAGGTTAAGTCAGTGGGAGGCAGAGGTGGTCAGCATTATTGGAAATCAGATCATTGTGCTTATTTATGCTTTAAAGATATAGAACTGCCCTCAGTGTTTCATAACATGCTGAAAGTATATATCTATTATCTAGCTGATTATCAGACATGGATTAACTTTCCCTTGCCATTTTTCCTCTATATACCAATTATACCGATATTTTGTGTGCTAAATATAATGAACAGTAGTTTAAATATAAAAACAGACTCAATCCAGATTTGATTAGCACCTCAGAGACCAACACTAATGGTCTGATTTTTAGAAGTGCTGAGTTCTCACAAATGAAACTGAAGTCAGAGGCCCAGGTTGTGTATAGCTGTGTAGGTGAAGGGGGAGGGGTAAAAGCTTTTCCCTTAAGTGGCACTACAGAAATTCCCAGTAAACAGGGACTCTGAAGGCCTCTCACAATAGTAGTCCCTGTGTTCTGAGGAGTGCCCAGACATCAAGCTCCTCTTCTCCTTAGGGCAAAACTCCTAGGCTACATCTAAACTGCAGGCTTCTTGTGCAAGAATGGTTGTTCTTGTGGAGCGTCTACATTGCACGTGTTCTTGCGCAAGTACATTTACAGTAAAGCATCTGAACAGAGGGCTTTTTGTGCAAGAGTTATTCCTCTCTCCATGAGGAATAAGCCCTCTTGCTCAAGAGCTCTTGTGCAAGAAGGCAGTGTGGACGGGCAACAGAGGTTTCTTGCGCAAGACAGTGTCCACACTGCCATGGATGCTCTTGCACAAAAGCACATCTCTTGCGCAAAAGCACATGGCAGTGTGGACGTGCTCTTGCACAAGACCTTTTGCACGAATACTCTTGTGCAAAACAGTTCTTGTGCAAGAAGCCTGCAGTGTAGACGCAGCCCTAGGGTGTATATCTACTGTGCAGTTTAAGGGGTGATTACAGCGCAAGCAGACATATCTACATTAACTTTATTTCCTCTACCATTGCTAAAAATTAGCAGTGTGGACAGTGTTGCATGGGCTGTATAAGCATGTTGCTAGCTTGCACTGAAGACTGTGATGTCATGTCTATATTAATGATATTTTTAGTAACGCTAACCCAAACATAACTTGCTTCGGTGTATGCTACTTGTGTTTCAGTCAGTTGTGGGATTATAGTGTAAACCTATCCCTAGAAGGCTGGTAGATGAGGTGATGGCAGAACTGGGCTGGCATACTAGATGAAGCAATATGCTCCCTTCTGAAGAACAGAATAAATATACTCTGGCACGTGCAAGGAGCAGCCCTGGCAGAGATTGTGCCTGCTTGAGGTACAGTATCCCTGGTGTACCTGTTGGGGGCTGTATAGCTCCATGTTGCCCAGTACAAAGGGCTGTTGCATAAAGGTTGTGATTTATCCGAAAAGGTATATGAGTATTTAATACTGCTGAAGATCACCTTGTTTGTATCTATAGCTTCTTAGCCTCATCTTTAACTGACAGCCAAAAAAAAACGGTGAAAAAATGTATCTAGAGACAAACATTTTAAAACAAAAATAAATATATATATAAATAAAGGACCTTGTTTTTTAAAAGGCTCACTACATTACATGTGGGAAATCTGACCACTTATACTGGTGTCTAAATGGGAGCTGAGTTCTTGTAAAAATTCTGCATATAAGTGCTGTAATACTCAAGGTGGGTCTCATTTATAGTTGTTTATGTGAGTCCCTCAGCATAGAATTTAATCTACATCCAGTAATTAAAACATAGGATACCTTTATACAGAAGAAATCATATAAGGTATGTATTCTTTTGTTCCGGGTGGGAAAACTTGTATAACTGAGTTCCACTTGCTTCTAAATTTTCTCTGCATACAAAGAGAGTTTGAAAAGAAACTTGCCTATACAGATGGCAAAAAGCTAAATATGGTATCTGCATATTGTCTTTTGGAACATAAATGCTCTGATACCCAACTTGGAGCTGGAAGCAATTGTCAGTTAGTCATTTTCCAGAAAAGTCTTTCTCTAATGGAGAAATCGTGACCCTGTCAGCACCAATCTTTAATCAGTCATGATAACTCTAACAGAGAAAGGAAGTATCAGTTTCTTTGTTTCTGGTGGAATTCAAATAAATGGGTATGTCTAGACTACATGCCTCTACGGACAGAGGCATGTAAATTAGACATACCGACATAGTCAATGGAGCGGGGATTTAAATATCCCCTGCTTCATTAAAATAAAAATGGCCACCGTGCTGTGCTGGCTCAGCTGATTGTCGGCATAACGCGGCAGTCAAGATGCGGATCGGTCGACAGGGAAAGCCGTTGTCGATCGATCCGCATCTTGACTGCCGCGCTGTGCCAACAATCAGCTGAACCGGCACAGCGTGGCGGCCATTTTTATTTTAATGAAGCGGGGGATATTTAAATCCCTGCTTCATTGACTATGTCGGTATGTCTAATTTACATGCCTTGGTCGGCAGAGGCATGTAGTCTAGACATACCCAATGTATCTGAAAGACAAGATTTGAAACTGTGCTCAGGGAGCAGAGGACATGGGAGCAAAATGGGAAGCCTTGCCAGTGTGAAAATACATGACAAGTAGTGGATCATGCTTAAGCATATATGCTATATACTCTCAGCCAAGCAAATTCCACTGCCCTTGCTCAGCTGATGCCTATTTGTGAACAATCACATGAATAATTACTAGTTCAGTCCCTGCTGAATGAAGGGAAGAGAGAAATAAATATACATTCTCTAAATATTTCATAAATAAGCTCCTAAATTAGTGTGATTAAAAAAACAAATTTCTTCAATAAAAACTATGAAAATCCAAGTTTTTCCATGATTGAAATGAAATGCTAAACTTTATATATTTATAGGCACCAATTAACTAGGGATGTGAATGTGTACATGGTTAACCGATAAGCCTGGGCTCATCCATTAACATGCACTGTTACATACCTTCTTCTCCTCCCCCTCTCCTCCTTCCTCCCATCCCCCCATGGGCTCCTACCTCTGTATCAGAAGCAGCAGTGTTGTGGGGAGGCGGGAGCCAGTGCATGCAGGGAGCTGGCTTTCAATTTCAGTGGTTAAACGGTTACACACATGATGGAGAGGCAGCTCCTTGGGGAGCTGCCTGCCTCTCCCCACGTGTAAATATGTAACTGCTGAAACTTTCAGCAATGACATGTTTACATAAATAAATGCATTTTAACATCCCCCTACAACTAGCACATTTTATTGATATACGGTATCCCAGCCGATATTATCTTGCTTGACACATTAACTGAACTACCAGTCCATCCATGGCTGGCTGCCAGAACCCCAGCTGCCTAGGGTTGACTGTGGCTGGCTGCCTGAGCTGCAGCTACTGTCAACCCTGGGAAGCTGGTGGTTTGGTTAGTATAGAGAGCTGGATAAAGGAGGCTCAAATAAATGGGGTTCTACTTTCTGTGGGTTTTTTTTTAGATTATTTTTTCTTAAAATATTAAAAAAAAACCTGAAAATTCTCCAAAAATTGAAATCCTGCATTTTCCATGGCAAACTGATTTCTAAGATCCCTAGTTATGACTTTGATTAGTACCCATTATGGCAATATCTGGATATTTTCTGAATTGTTAGTAAAAAGCAAGGATTTCTTGATGAAGCTGGCATCTGCAAGCTCCTTCTGTTGAAAATAATCTGTTGGGATTTACAAAACATAACAACAAAAAGGAACCATAAAAGCATTAGTTTAAAACAGATGCTTAAAAATACTTTAAGAAACCATTCTAAAAAGACACTATTCTTATCTAGGGATGACTGAACAGGGAGGTCAGTGCATCAGTCTCCCACAAAAGAGACACAATTTTTATTCCTTATTTCCTAGTTCTAGACTCGGCTTCTTCAAACAGTTTAAAGTCATCCTGCTGACAAAAGCAGATTGATCACAGCATTAAATTGTGACCAAAGGATAGCCACGATATCAAATCTGTTTTTGGACATTCATTATCCTACTCAGATGCATGTTTTAATTGCATTTCCTGCCATTGCTGGAAAAAATCTGCCTGCTGAAGTAATTTGTACTTCTGAGTTAAAATAGCCCACACAACTGAAATTGCTTTAAAGTTTTTCTTTGTGATTTTTATAGCATGCAAAAGTTTAAAAGTATGTATAATTAAGTTCCAGGGAGTGTGGTGGTTCTGATTTTGTGCTCGGTTTTACTGAGAGCCAATGGGAAATCAATTCTATCCAATTCCTCCTGAAAATGCTCTCTACATAATTAAATATATTTCGCCCTTACGTAGCCTTTGAACAAGAATAAATTATGGTGGTCCAAGATAGACTATTCAGTGCCTTGTACAGAGTCAGGCAATCTATTTTTTGTACATTGTTTTTTTTACTGGAATATTTGGTGTACAGCCGAATACGTCAATGCCAATGATAAACCTTAAAGAAAATAGGTGGGATGAACTGGTAATAGGGGTTTTTGCCATTAATATTTGTATGTGCTCAAATGTATTAATAGACTTACCCAAACATGGATAATTAAAAGAGCAAAACTGTGGGTCAGTTTTATGCTGTAATCTGGGAATAATAATAAGACTTGCTATCTTCTAAAAAATGATTGTATTGGATTTTAATCCATTTGATTACAACATGGATCTGATATTATTTTATTAGATGCATTTAGTTCTTTTTTCTCCCCACAAAATAAATGAATAGATCACCAGTTCTTTGAATTTATTTATTATTTATATTTAATTAATAACTTGTATATGCATACAATTACTTTCTGGGTTGATTACAAATATTTGAAAACCAAATTGATTTGCCAGATCTTATTCTTACATAATTTTTTCATATGTACTTGTTGATCCAGTTTTGTAACTTGCTTTCTGTGAAATTGCTCATAAAGGAACAAGGACAATGGCTAAACAGATTAAAAAAATACAGCCCTATTCAGCATGTTAGGTAAGTGCCCTGACTTTTTAGACATAGATAGCTCATTGAGTTAACCCAACTCAGTCAAGCTACTCAAATGCTTATGTACCTTTCTGGATTTTACCTTGTGATGTGGTCACAAGCTAGGAAAGGGTTAAAAGACATTTAGTCTCACCTGTGCTGTAATTGCTTCCCAGTCAGAGGGAGGTGAAAATAAGAGGTGTCAGGTGATAATTTAATGGATACCTGTACCTTACAGAAGGAAGATCCTATGTGAGGAATCACAGGGAGTAGAAAGATTTTGGTGAAAGTGTTTGAGCTTGGAGAATAATAGACAACACAGGCAGGCTCTGTTTATGAGAGTATGTGTATGCTACAATTAACCTGTGGCTAGCTCAGGCTTGCTGCCCTGGGTTCCTGAATTTGTGCTACGGTGCTGTTGAATTATAGTGAAGATGTTTGCACTTGGGCAGTGGTTGTCTGTCCCTAAACCTCTGACTGCAAGAAGCTGGGACTGGATGATGGGGTGGATATGTTGTTAATTGACCTGTTCTGGTTATTCTCTGAATAACCAGGAGCTGGTCATTCTAATCATCATGCCTACTTTTTGTTACTAAACACAAAGAGATGGCTTCATCCTTCAGTTTTAACTAGTACTGTAATTTGACTTTTGATCATCTTTAGAAATTCCTCAAATATTTCTAAAATATTAACAAAAAAGTTCTCCCTCTAACTTAATGCCTAACATTCAATAAATAGCTACTGATTCCAGTGGAAATCCACCAAACTATTATGAAGAATCTGCTTTCAGATCCATGTGCAAATTGAAGTGTCAGTACAACACACATTAACATTAATGTGAGACATCCTTTCCCCTCCCTCAAAAGCATGGGCAATTAGACCCTAAGTGCTGTCTAAAAGAAGAAGAAAAAAAAACCCTTGGCAGGGAATTTAGCCTTTGTTACATTCTCAGTTCTGTCATTTAGAAGCTGCAAACTGAGAACAGTGAGTGTATATGGATGTTCTGAGATGACTAAATATGTTACTGCTCAGCATTAGATGTGTTTGTGTAATTAAATAAATCAATTTTAGTTAATGTGGCATACACGTTATTCATTGTGTTAGATTGATATTTAGTTATGAATGATGAAATTATTATACATTTCATGACTTATACTGCTTGTAAACTAGAGGCTAGCAAAAACATAAGGGAAATTTTTTATTACGGTCTTTATTTTCTGATTTTTTTTTAACGTAAGGTCAAATAATTTACATAATACAGCCTGTGTTATATTTCTATGTTTATATTAACTCATCAGCTAACTAACCATTTTTCATGGTACAGAAGCCTGCACTGGTCTGCCCATTCTGTGTGCCTTTATATTTGGCAGTGACTCAAAAGAATAATGATCAAATGGACGCACTACTTACTGTATTGTAATTAGCTTTACATTTTTTTCTTTTTTGGTGACATGAAGTTAAAATAAGAAAGTGTTTAACATTGTAAAACTATTTCTTCTGCACTCATTCTCTACACAGGGGACACCTTTTCTAAACAGGTGTCAGAGTTTAGTTACATGGAAGTGAAACAATTTTCCGAGCATCGGAAAAGTTGTGTTTACTACCAGCCTCCTGGCATTTGAAGATTCAAAGTCTGCATCTCTAATCCATTAGACCAATTGATTACCAGTGAAATTCCATTAAAGTCAATGAGAGAAAGCTTTGTCACTAACACATCTTTTGAGGGATCAGATTCTAATCCAGAATATTACAAAACAACAGATAACAAAAAATGAAGGTTGGTAAAACTTAGTGGGGCAACTCTTTGTCATTTTTAATTTTGAGAGGAATTTCTTCTTCCTTCTATGGTGGCTAGAGCTTTATCCTGAAGCTCTTATTCAGGTAGAACTTCCACTTGAGGTTATCCATAACTCCACCATGTTGGCATAAAGATGGTATAATACTAGGTGAATCAGGCTTTCAGTTCTGACATTAAACTGCTTGTGTGTGTGTGTGTATCTGATTTATGTTGAGTTTAATCCAAAGAGCCTTCAAATCCTACCCTACCTATCTGAAGACAATTCAGGCTATATGAAGGGATATGAATAGTTATTTATTATTTGTTGGGCATCATGTCTGTATGCTCTGAGTACCTCACAAACAATGAAATCTCTGACCTAAAGAGATTTAGAACACCCTTTGCCTGGTTACAAATCATATATCTCAAAAACCAACTTCAGACACAAAACATTTATTTTTCCCGAGAGAGAACATAATTTCATACAGTGTGTACTTTAGCTACTGTTTGTAGTCTTAATAGTGGGTTGCCACCAATCAGCTTTTATTCCTTGCTTTGTGGAAGGCACTGGTTTACACTGAGGTATATTTTCTTGTAGGTGTGCAAGACAATACTCATTTTTGGTTCAGCCTTTCCTATAATAGGTCCAGCATTAGGCTCATAATGGAAATCTTTCAAAGTTGCCAAAAATGTAAGGAGTACAAGTTCCATTGACTTTTGATGAGTTAGATTCCTAAGGGCCAGTTTTACAAAGGTACTTAGGCATAAAAGGATGCAGGGAAGCACTGGGATTTTCAAAATTCCTAAGCAGGTTGTATGCCTAACTCACATGACTAACTCCTATTGAGAGTCAATGGGCACTAATCATGTAACTCACTTAGGCATCTTTGTCAACCCAGCTAGGGGACTCTCTGAATCTTAAGAAACAGGTTTGATAATGTGTTAGGTATCTAAAGTGACTAAGTCACTTAAAGTTTTTTATTCACAAGAAATTTTCTACAAATTTTAATTGGTCAGTCCAAGAGGTCTGCTTTGTTTTTATTAAGGGTAAGTGATAGAATGTTAGTTTAAAAAAATAATTTTATTATACAGAGGCAACCACTGAAAATCATTTTTGTCTTCAACTGTATTTGCTGCCTACTGGTATATGGGGAAAAATACGACCCTTGAAAATAGAGCTGGAGGAGTAACTGTTAAATGTCAATAACAAGTGGACTTTTATCCTGGCTGGGGCCTGCCAGTGATGGAGGACATGATAACAAACAATAAATTGTGTGCAGCTTTTATTGTATTGAGTGCCTTCAACTTCTCTTGAAGACAGTGGAAGTTAGCATTTGGCAGTATCAGGGTCTGAGCCTGTATATTATCAGAAGAAAAGGACTGAAAATAATATCTAATAACAGTCAATGGATAGCTTTCATCCTTAGAGCAGGGGGTTGAGGCCAAATGGGCAAGAAGCTGGGCCAGAGGGCTGAAAGGTGGAGGCAATAGCAGTGTGAAGAAGAGCAATAGAGGTATGAGATTTGAGGTTCTTTTCATTCTTGTTCCTGACTTCTGGGCTGGGATCCATTATGTTGTATTTTCAAGATTTGCAGCCATCATGGCTAGAACCTTAAAACAAACACACACAAAAAAGCAAGCGGTAATCACAAGAATCCAGGAGGTGGATCCCCTTCCCACCCCCACCTCCCATAGATTTGTCATGAAATTGTGTTTGCAAAGTGTTAGAGCTTCCTAGCTAAAGGCTGAACTGAAACAGGAGTGAACACCTTCACTTGTGCATGCAGGCCAAAGGGATGGGATTTCAGAAGGAAACACCAGGAAGGGCAAGTGCATGGAAGGAATAGTGGATGAAAAGGAAGGTGACACCAGTTCTACTGTTTTCTCTGATCAAAGGGTTGACATTTTTTTCAGCACTCATGGACTATTGCAAAATAGGGATATAAAATTCCATTTAATTAGTTAACCAGTTAAACAGGATGGGAATGTCCTGACTGGGTGGGAATGACCCCCCACCATGGGCAGGGGCTGCTCTGACTAGGCTGGAGTGCCGTTGGCTGTGGCATTCCCACACTGCGTCTATAGGTGGTAGTTGCTCTGCCCTGTGGTGCGTTGGGGGAAGTTCCGCTTCCCACTGGTTAACTGGTAAGCGGTGAGCCTCTCCCTTTCACATCCTTATTGCAAGATGCAAACTTTTTGATGAGAGCAAGCTACCGACATAGGTAACGATCCCCTCCTACACCTGTGTGCCACTGGTGGGGAGAGTCTGTGTATCTGTCTTCTCCCTGCAGCTAATGCTATGTGCCTTGAAAGGAAAGACTAGCAGTCTACCATTGGAGTGACATTGATTCCCCTGCCTGCACCCTTATCACTAGGTTTGAACACAGAAACAATCCTCTTCTTACCTGACTCCATGTTTGCTGAAGGAAAAGGACCACAGTGATACATATTAGGAATGTAAACTCCCATTGATTGTTTAACTGGAGGGCCTCCTGCCCACTGCTGGCCTGGAATGCCCCTTCCCCCCCCCCCGCCCCCGCCATAGGCAGGGGCTGCATTGTCTGGGACACCAGAGTAGGCCCTGCCTGAGGCGGGCCAGGGCACCACAGAGGCTGCTCCAGCATCCCAGCTGGACCATCCCATGCTTGTGGGGGCGCCCGGGCCCTCCATCAACAGCGGTTACGCTGGAGCAGCCTGCCCCATTGGTTAACCCTAATCGGTGAGGCTCACCAGTTGAACTTTCACCCCGCACACACATACCCACCCTCCTCTCTTCTTCCTCAGCCTAAAATGTTAATGGCTAACAATTACATTGGTTGATGTAATTGTTCCATGTTGATTTTTGGTCTCACTGGTTACTCTTTCATGCATGGGCCCCCTTTGACTGAACTGGAGATGCATATATACAGCTAATTAGATTAATTTGAACTTATTGATGTAAGAAGATGTGGATGATAAACCAGTGGAACTATTCTGATCACAAATGGTAAAAATGTAGCATTCAAAAGAGATTGTGCACTTTAATGTTCTTTCCTTATGTATATAGTCTGTTTTTATTCTGTAGTAATTACAAAATGAGCAAAATGTTTGATCTTTATTTGAATGAATCCAATGGCATCTTAGTCTGTGATTCTGGGTGAGGGTCACAGCAAAGCTCTGGAGAGCCCAAAAGTATTTTGGGCTCTCATATAACACAAGTGAACTGTGCTTTTAATTTGTAAGTATTCTGTTTTTATTTTTTCAGATGAAATATTGGTGGTTGTAGTGATTTCTAGGGATGACAAAGATAATCATAGAAGCAATATTTACAAATTAACTTTGTGAAACTGTAAATGTTTTTGTCTCCGCAAAAACTGGCCGCATGGAGCTGCTGAGGAGGATGTATGGTTGCAGAGACAGATGTGTTCTGGTTGAGTTTAGAATCCCGAACAATAGGTATTTCATTGTGCAATAGCTATTTCATTTCTTTCCCATGGGTTCCTCAGCTGGACCCATGGGAAAGAAACTCTGGAAGAATTCCACCACAATTTCAGCAGCTTCCACCCCACTATCAACCTTGCCCACAGACAACCCGCTAACCTGAAGCATATTCTCACCAGCAACTATACACCGCACCTCAGTAACTCTAACTCAGGAACCAATCCATGCAACAACCCTCGGTGCCAACTCTGCCCACATATCTACACCAGCGACACCATCACAGGACCTAACCAGATCAGCCACACCATCACTGGTTCATTCACCTGCACATCAACCAATCTAATATACGCCATCATGTGCCAACAATGCCCCTCTGCTATATACATCGGCCAAACTGGACAGTCCCTACGTAAAAGAATAAATGGACACAAATCAGATATTAGGAATGGCAATATACAAAAACCTGTAGGAGAACATTTCAGTCTCCCTGGATACACATAGCAGATCCTGCAGCAAAAAAAAGCTTCAAAGAGAAACTGCTGAGCTTCCCCACAAATGGACTTTACTAAAATAAGACAGGAGATCTACATTACACACTTCACTTCTCTACAGAGGAAAAAGGACTGTAAGCTGTCTAAAATCATACCTGCCACATGGGGCCACAATGGTGGTACCGCTAACTCACCCAGCAATATCGTCAATCTATCCAACTACACACTCAGCCCGGCAGAAGAGTCTGTTCTATCTCAGGGACTCTCTTTTTGCCCCACCACCCCCACTAACATGATCCAGTTCTGCGGTGATCTGGAAGCCTTCTTTCGCCGTCTCCGTCTCAAGGAATACTTCCAACACAACACTGAACAGTGCACTGACACACAGATACCTTCCCACCAACAGCACAAGAAGAACAACTCCACATGGACTCCTCCTGAGGGTCGAAATGGACCTCTACATAGAATGCTTCCGCCGATGTGCACAGACAGAAATTGTGGAAAAACAGCATCGCTTGCCTTGTAACCTCAGTCGTGCAGAACGCAATGCCATCCACAGCCTCCGGAACAACTCTGACATTATAATCAAAGAGGCTGATAAAGGAGGTGCTGTTGTCATCATGAACAGGCCTGACTACCAAAAGGAGGCTGCCAGACAACTCTCCAATACCAAATTCTACAGGCCACTTTCCTCAGATCCCACTAAGGAATACACTAAAACTGCACCATCTGCTCAGGACACTCCCCACACAAGCACAGGAACAAATCAACACACCCTTAGAGCCCCGACCAGGGTTGTTCTATTACCCAAGATCCACAAACCTGGAAATCCCGGACGCCCCATCATCTCGGGCATTGGCACTCTCACTGAAGGACTGTCTGGATATGTGGACTCTCTACTCAGACCCTACACCACCAGCACTCCCAGTTACCTCTGTGACACTACTGATTTCCTGAGAAAACTACAATGTATTGGTGATCTTCTAGAAAACACCATCCTAGCCACCATGGATGTAGAGGCTCTCTACACAAACATCCCACATGTAGATGGCATACAAGCTGTCAGGAACAGTATCACTGATGACACCACAGCACAACTGGTGGCTGAGCTCTGCAACTTTATCCTCACACACAACTATTTCAGATTTGGTGACAATATACACCTCCAGACCAGTGGCACTGCTCTGGGCACCCGCATGGCTCCACAATACGCCAACATTTTATGGCTGACCTGGAACAATGCTTCCTCAGCTCTCGTCCACTTACGCCCCTTCTCTACCTATGCTACATTGATGACATCTTCATCATCTGGACCCATGGGAAGGAGATTCTGGAAGAATTTCACCACGATTTCAACAGCTTCCACCCCACCATCAACCTTAGCATGGACCAGTCTACACGGGAGGTCCATTTCCTGGACACCACGGTGCAAATAAGTGACGGTCACATAAACACCACCCTATACCGAAAGCCTACCGACCGCTATGCTTACCTGCATGCCTCCAGCTTCCATCCCGGACACACCACACGATCCATTGTTTACAGCCAAGCACTGAGGTACAACCGCATATGCGCCAACCCCTCAGACAGAGATCTACACTTACAAGATCTTCAACAAGCAATCTGTAAACTACGATACCCGCACGAGGAAGTGAGGAGACAGATTAACAGAGCCAGATGTGTACCCAGAAGCCGCCTGCTACGGGACAAGCCCAAGAAAGAAACCAACAGAACACCACTGGCCATCACCTACAGTCCTCAGCTAAAACCTCTCCAACACATCATTAGTGATCTACAACCCATCCTGGACAATAATCCCTCACTTTCACAGGCCTTGGGAGGCAGGCCAGTCCTCGCCCACAGACAACCCACCAACCTGAAGCATATTCTCACCAGCAACTAACGTAATATATGCCATCATGTGCCAACAATGCCCCTCTGCTATATACATCAGCCAAACTGGACAGTCCCTATGTAAAAGAATAAATGGACACAAATCAGATATTAGGAATGGCAATATACAAAAACCTGTAGGGGAACACTTCAATCTCCCTGGACACACAATTGCAGATCTAAAGGTAGCCATCCTGCAGCAAAAAAACTTCAGGACCAGACTTCAAAGAGAAACTGCTGAGCTACAGTTCATCTTCAAGTTTGACACAATCAACTCAGGATTAAACACAGACTGTGAATGGCTTGCTAACTACAAAAGCAGCTTTTCCTCTCTTGGTATTCACACCTCCAGATCAGCTACTAGAAGTGGGCCTCATCCTCCCTGATTGGATCCACCTCATCTCTAGCCTGATTCTGGCCTGCATATTTATACCTGCCTCTGGAAATTTCCACTACATGCGTCTGACGAAGTGGGTCTTTGCCCACGAAAGCTTATGCTCCAATACAGCTGTTAGTCTATAAGGTGCTACAGGACTCCTTGTAGCTATTTCATCGTTTTTGTTATTTGATTAATCTAAACTGTATTTTCTTTAGAAACTAAAGTTTGGAAGTAATTTAAGACTAAATCTTAGGGAAGAGTTGTGATTATTATTTTTTTAAAGCAGATAACACTGTAGCTGGTAGAAATAATAATGCTGAAAATATTGTGTGATTTGTGAATGTATTTATTTGCCTTTTTTGTGTTAAAGATCTATGTAGTATAGAATGTAGCAAATACCTGTTCAGAATATGCAAACCAATACACTGCTGTATGGGTTTGTGTCCTATAACACTTCCATAGTGAACTGCGTCATCTTTAAATTTGTAGGTATAATAAAATATAGCTAATCAGACTGCATTCTCATGCGTGAGCACAACAAGCTCAGCAGGTGGCAGATCAGCTCGATGAAAGTATGCTGTATTGTAAAGCAGAAGCATTTTTAGACATTTGTTAATATCTGTGACTTGTATAACCTTCTTTATACCTGTTCTCCCGCCTAAAATCCTTAGTTACTGCAGGCAGCATTTTCCACGTTGAAAATAGGAATCCTGAGTGAGTCTACTGTTCTCTCACATTCAGTCAAATGTCTAAAATAACTCTCTTTTCTATAAATTACCTTACATAACATAAGAACATAAGAATGGCCGTACTGGGTCAGACCAAAGGTCCATCTAGCCCAGTATCCTGTCTGCCGACAGTGGCCAACACCAGGTGCCCCAGAGAGGGTGGACCGAAGACAATGATCAAGCGATTTTGTCTCCTGCCATCCTTCTCCAGCCTCTGACAAACAGAGGCCAGGGACACCATTTCTATCCCCTGGCTGATAGCCTTTTATGGACCTAACCTCCATGAAATTATCCAGCTTCTCTTTAAACTCTGTTATAGTCCTAGCCTTCACAGCCTCCTCTGGCAAGGAGTTCCACAGGTTGACTACACGCTGTGTGAAGAAGAACTTTCTTTTATTCGTTTTAAACCTGCTACCCATTAATTTCATTTGGTGTCCTCTAGTTCTTCTATTTAGGGAACTAATAAATAACTTTTCTTTATCGGCCCTCTCCACACCACTCATGATTTTATATACCTCTATCATATCCCCCCTCAGTCTCCTCTTTTCTAAACTGAAAAGTCCCAGTCATTTTAACCTCTCTTCATATGGGACCCATTCCAAACCCCTAAGCATTTTAGTTGCCCTTTTCTGAACCCTTTCCAAGGCCAAAATATCTTTTTTGAGGTGAGGAGACCACATGTGTACACAGTATTGAAGATGTGGGCGTACCATAGTTTTATACAGGGACAGTAAGATATTCTGGGTCTTATTTTCTATCCCTTTCTTAATAATTCCTAGCATCCTATTTGCCTTTTTGACTGCCGCTGCACACTGTGTGGAAGTTTTCAGAGAACTGTCCACGATAACTCCAAGATCTCTTTCCTGATTTGTCGTAGCCAAATTAGCCCCCATCATACTGTACATATAGTTGGGGTTATTTTTCCCAATGTGCATTACTTTACACTTATCCACATTAAATTTCATTTGCCATTTTGTTGCCCAATCACTCAGTTTGGCGAGATCTTTTTGGAGTCCCTCACAGTCTGCTTCTGTCTTGACTATCCTAAACAGTTTGGTATCATCTGCAAACTTTACCACCTCACTGCTTACCCCTTTCTCCAGATCATTTTATGAATAAGTTGAACAGGATTGGTCCCAGGACTGACCCTTGGGAGACACCACTAGTTACTCCTCTCCATTCTGAAAATGTACCATTTATTAACAACCTTCTGTTGTCAAAACAAATTAGGTTAAATTCAGATGTATTTTTCTGTATCAGATTGGCTTCACAAGCTACATTCATATGGCTACTGAGAACTTCATTCCTTTGTCCTTCCAATTCCATCTTAATTTAATTCATGGATATGATGTTTTCGGTGCTTTTTTGTTTATTAGTAAATGTGACTAGAAAAAAATCATTTTATAACAAACAGTAAGACAATAGACAACTTAATTACCTTCAATCACTTCAATTTTTTTTTAATTCATTCCTTCTGATATTCTAGTTCCTCAGCAATGGCATCTGATTTTTCTCTTAAGAAGGACTGTCAGTGGTTTTAGAAACAAACGATGTTTGTTTTATAGAAACAAAGAGCCTTCTTTAAATTCATTATTTCCCACATTTTGAACAACTTTCTGACACTATTTTTAATACTCAGCTTCATTAACATTCATCTGTAATGCTGATGAAGATTTTTCCAAACAATATTAGCTAAAATTGTAAGTGCTCTATGGTATTAATAGTCTCTCTGTTAATAGATGAGTTACTATTGCTTGATAATAAACTGGGAAATGTTTCCAGCTTATTTTCTGCTTTAATATGGTATCATTTTTCAGTACCGTTAAATTCAAATGATCACTCAGCCAATCTTGCAGATTTGGTCCCCAAGAGTAATCCATCTTACCTTTTTGGAGCATAACAACAACGTAAATGTAGTCCTGTGGATAGTTAGATAAGCGTAAGAAAATATTCCTCTGGAAGGAAAGTGAAATAAATAGAGATTAGGCTTTAATTTTACAAAGAAGAAATCTATGGTGACAGCCAGGAAATAATTTGTGTCCATAAAGTTAATGATATATCAACTAAGTGAGTGCAGTAGAATTACATAGGACATGACCAATTATCTTACCAATTAGCTTGCATTCTGATTTTCTCAGAAAATTAAACTAGTTCTGTTGAAAGGTTATTTACTGTAGAGATTGATAGCTAAATGCAAGTATGCTTCTATTCATGTGGAGAATATGTGTTATCCTGCCTGTCTTGTTTGCGTGCGTGCGCACACACATACACAAAGTGAACAGTTCAATTTGAGTCTTAATTTGAGTCGGAGTTAATAAATTCTTTATGGTTCCTGTGTTTAGGATTCTAAACAACCAGATTGACAAAGAGGGCCATGTTACAGAGTAAAAAATAAAGGTCCAAGTCTTACTCTTGAATTTGCTCACTGACTTCATTTGGAGTCCTATCTTCTCAATATTTAGGGAATATTTAACATACCATAAATACAAAAAATTGAGTTGAATATATGTGTGTATATAAACTGTTTTCTGTCCCCTTACATAACTTTTTATAAGGTTTTTGTCAATGTTAAAGTAGACAGGGCAGTGATAACAGGGAACATGTTTTGAAATTGATGTGCTGAAGTAATCAACAAAGTTGCATTCCATTTGTCATTGCTAATGGAAACAGTTACTTCTAGAGAATGTAATTCTGTTTTGCTCTTTCTGAGGAGGGTAGTGTTAAGTGGACTGCTTCCTATTATGTACTCTAATAAGAGCTCAGAAATGATGGCTCTAAATAATGCATAATCCTCCTTTTTGCTGAGATTTATTTCCCTACATAAATGAAGTGGTGATGGAAATAAATTGTTTCCAGTGTTTTCTAATCTGAATCTACAGAAGTGTGTTAATGTGAATTGAAATATATTTTGTTGTGGTGGCAAGAGGGAGTGCAAATATGCCTTTATAAATCTTACTTTTTTATTTGGTCAGGGAGCATGGGATTAAGGAAGTGGTAAGCAATTTTTTTTCCCCAGGACATAGTGACATAGGTCCTGATACGGTTATTTCCATCCATTAAAGTTGGTTCTGCTTTGGGATTAGGCGAATGTATCCCCTATTAGTTTCATGCAGGGGAGGAGTGGCGAGTGTCTTGTATTTTCACAAATTCTTTTGTTTTAGGTTAATTTATAATACAGTGTCTTGTAACTCTAGGTCCCTAATATTAATCAGACCCAAGCATATGAAGCTCTGTGGTCTGTATAATTTGACTTGACCATCACAGTCAATGTACTGGTGGGCACAAGTCTTCATCACAAAGAAGTACTATTTGCAATAAAAACCTCTTCAACAATGGAGAAAACAGAAACTGAGTAGGCATAGATGAACTGGAACACCTCCCCTCTTCATCCAGTTCCATAATCTCCATCCCCAGGGACCTGAGGACATGAGGTGAGGGAGGGAGAGAACTCAAGGGCAGCCTCATATTCAACCTTCAGGACCTCAGAGGCAAAAGGCTGTTCTTCTTACGGTTCTGAGCCACCACCACCCCCATTGGGTCTCACCATGGACTTCTTTTCTGTCCCTCCAGTCTTCCCTAAATACAAATGCATGATCTGTGAACAGCAGTCTCTTTATTTCTTGTATTGCAGGGGCAGGGTGGGGGAATACAGACAAACACCCTGAATGCAGGGGCACCTCACTGAGAGCAAAGTGCATGACTCTCACAACTGGCCATTCATAGAACTTTCTTTCAAAGCCTCTTTGATTTGCACTTCTCTGCATGGCCAGATAACTTTTTCCCTTGATCTCACAAAGATTATGGAGCATACAACAGCCTGCCAAAAAAGGAATGTTGCATTCTCTGAGATACAGTCTCGTCAGTAGATTCTTAAATCTTCCCTTTAAATGCCCAAAAGCACATTCCGCCACTCTTCTGTAGCCTGTAGTTGAACTTCTTCATATGTGGCTTCATGAGCCACGGGAGCAAGGGATAGGCTGGGTCACCAGGGATCACTTCTGGTATTTCTACCTCTCCTATGTTGATTTTCCAGTCTGGGAAAAAAGTTTCAGCATTCATCTTTCTGAAGAAGCAGGAGTTCCTAAAGATTCATGTGTCATGCACCTTTCCTGATCATCCACTCTGATGTCAGTGAAACAGCCCTTATGGTCCACCAGCATCTGCAGCACCATGGAGAAGTACCCTTTGCAGTTTACTCCTTAGCAAAGTGTGCGGAGGGTGTGGGGGGTGGGGACGGGACAAGATGGGGATGTGCATTCCGCCTATGGACCTACCGTACTTAGGGAACCCCATCGTGGAAAAGCCATCCAATAAGATATTCATGTTTCCCAGAGTCACTACCCTCCATAGCAGAATGCTATTGATGGCCTTTGCTACTTGTATAACAGCCCCCACTTTAGATTTCCCCACTCTGAAATGATTTCCAACTGACCTGTAGCTGTCTGACATTGCAAGCTTCCACAGGGCAATTGCCATGTGTTTCTCCACAGGCAGTGAGTCTCATTCAATTGTCCCTGTGTTTCAAGGTAGGGGAGGAACTTTTACAGCCACTGTTAATTGTCCCATTGCTGCACCACTGTGCACTCCCACCAGTCTACACTTGTTTCATGGCACTAGAATCAATGTTCCACTGTGTCCGGAAAATCAACTGCTGACTGCATTTCCATTTAGCTGAACACAAGGTCTTGCCTGTACAGTGTGCTCATGGCCCCTGAGAGGAAAGAGATTCCTCCTCCTTCTCCTTTTCCTGGCGTGCCATGCTGGTGGTCTTGAAATACTGCGCCATTAGACACACCAAGATAGACATCAATATCACAATGGTTGATGTGAAACGGGATACACAAGGGGAGCCAGGCTCGTTCTGCTATGGCGTCTGCACCAGTGTTCCTGCTAAGATGCGTGGCAGCACAGCTTCACAGGTGATTTATCTGCCCCACCCAGTCAGTCAGCTTCATGCACTGAGCCTCTGTCTGTGTGGGGCTGGTTAAACATATGTGACGCTGTGCTGCTACACAGATTAGAGGGACCAGTGGTCTGCAGTGGCATCCAGGGCCGAAAAGGATGCGAAAAGACTGTTTCCTGTTGATCTCGAGCAAGGCGGGAGAGAGTAGATGAGTGTGTTCTGGGACACTGATGACATGAACCCATAACCACCCACTGCACAGTTCTGGTCCCAGAGTACACTGGAAGCATAACCCATAATTCAAAGCAGTGCAGGCACTGTGGGTTAGCTACCCACATTGCATCTCTCCCAAAGTGGATGGCAGTCTCCTCAGTGGTCTGTACAAAATCAGATGACCAGACAATGGCCGTATTAGATTCAACCTTGTCTCTCCATGTCGATGTGGCTTTAGTGTTCCCAAAAAAGCAGGATTTAGAAATTGTCAGAGCAGTGTGTGGAGGCTTTCACTACCACTGCCCAACCTGCACCTGTATTGTGAATTAACTGATGTTTACTTCAATCTGCATGAGTCAGCATTGTTCGAGGTACTCTCTGAGGGTATGTCTACATTAGCCCCCTAGTTCGAAGTAGGGAGGCTAATGTAGGCATTCGAAGTTGCAAATCAAGCCCGGGATTTCAATATCCCGTGCTTGATTTGCATCTTCCCTGCCGGTCGCCATTTTTGAAATTTACAAGTCAGAACTAACTGCCCGCGTCTACACGCGGCAGGGACCCGGTAGTTCGAAATAAAGCCCTAGTTCGAACTACCTGTTATTCCTCCTGGAATGAGGTTTAACAGGTAGTTTGAACTAGGGCTTTATTTCGAACTACCAGGTCCCTGCCGCGTGTAGACGCGGGCAGTTAGTCCGGACTTGTAAATTTCAAAAATGGCGACCGGCCGGGAAGATGCAAATGAAGCCCGGGATATTTAAATCCCGGGCTTGATTTGCAACTTCGAATGCCTACATTAGCCTCCCTAGTTCGAACTAGGGGGCTAGTGTAGACATACCCTGAAGGACAACAAGGAGCCATATGCAGTTTGTGCTTTGTAGAAGTAATGAACATAGTGCTCGGAAACATTATTATAACCTTAGCGAAGTGTGAGACTATTTAAGTTACGATACAAGACAGTGCGAAGTTTAGTTTGTATGTTCAATACCTGCAACACTGATTTACACCAACGTGGGTGAGAGTAGAATCTAGTTACAATGAGCATTTTTGTATGAAGGAGTTATTGCCAATGCAAATGTATTAAGTTAGGCACTAAAAAATAAGACCATCTCCTCTCTAATGATAATCTTCCAGTGGGATATCTCTTGCCAGCTTGTCACTAAAATTACTTACTATAACAGTCATGAATCACTGCCATGGCACCTCTTGCTGGTCACTCGGGGAATCTACTCTTCAGCCTTAGAATACCTTCTGCTGGCTGGTGTCTTATCCTCCTTTACCTGTTTCCTACTCTTGTTCAGGCCCAATTTCTCTTCCTGCACTTTGGAGTCTTCCCCTCCCAGGGAACCCCAGCTTACTGTAAACACCTTGACTGGCAGTCAGTCACTGAGGTGTTATCTGGTTCTGCCTCAGAGGCAAACTGCAGTCTGAAATGACCACTCATCATTAGCAAGGGAGTGCACCTGCTTCTCTGGCTGCCTCCCTGTAGCCCTAGTGCCCTCAGGCCTTGTCTCAGGCCCTGCAACTTGGGAGTGGGGTCATGCCAGAACTTCCCTGTTCTCTGAGCTCTCCCTGCCTTTCCCCAGCACTGCTCTGTTTCAGGAAGCCTCTGTAGCTTCCCTGGCAGCCAGGTCCCTTCTGCTCCACAGCTGGAACAAGAGAGTGCTGTCCTCCACTACTAAAGTGCTTATTTATGCTACTCAAGCTTGGCCTTAATTGGCCGCTACTTGCCACAGCTGTGGACTCGACAGTCTCAGCGCTCTCCAATGCTGGGTTTAACAGCATTAGTGATAGTGACTATGAAATGCTAAGGGAGATTAGAGAGTCTATCAAATTAAAAAAAACCTCAATAATAGTGGGAGATTTCAACTCTCCCCATAGTGACTGGGCACACGTCACCTCAGGACGGGATACAGAGATAAAATTTCTTGATACCTTAAATTACTGCTTCTTGGAGCAGTTGGTTCTAGAACCCACAAAGGGAGAGAGGCTTATTCTTGATTTAGTCCTAAGTGGAACACAGGATCAGGTTCAAGAGGAGATATAACTGAACTGCTTGGAAACAGTGACCATAATATGATAAAATTTAACATCCCTGTGGTGGGAAAAACACCTCAGCAGCCCAGCACTGTGGCATTTAATTTCAGAAAGGGGAACTACACAAAAATGAGGAAGTTAGTTAAACAGAAATTAAAAGGCACAATGCCAAAAGTAAAATCTCTTCAAGCTGCATGGAAACTTTCAAAGACACCATAATAGAGGCCCAACTTAAATGTGCCCCAAATTAAAAAACAAAGTAAGAGAACCAAAGAAGTGCCACTGTGGCTTAACAACCAGGTAAAAGAAGCAGTGACAGATAATAAGATATCTTTTAAAAAGTGGAAATCCAATCCTAGTGAGGAAAATAGAAAGGACCATAAACTTGGTCAAAATAAGTATAAAAATATAATAAGAAATGCCAAAAAGGAGTTTGAAGAACAGCTAGCCAAAAACTAAAAAAGAAATAGTAAAATGTTTTTTAAGTACATCAGAATCAGGAAGCCGGCTAAACAACTACTGGGGCCCTTAAATGATCGAGATGCTAAAGGAGCACTGAAAGATGATAGTCATAGCGGAGCAGCTAAATGCTTCAGTCTTCATGGCTGAGGATATTGGTGAGTTTCCCAAACCTGAGCCATTCTTTTTTGGTGACAAATATGAGAAATTATCCCAGATTGAGGTGTTATTAGAGGAGATTTTGAAACAAATTGATAAACTTAACAGTAAGACGTCACCGGGACCAGATGGCATTTACCCAAGAGTTCTGAAAGAACTCAAATGGGAAATTGCAGAACTATTAAGTGTGGTTTGTAATCTATCCTTTAAATCAGCTTCCATAACTAATGAATGGAAGATTGCTAATATCACGCCAATATTTAAAAAGGGCTCTAGAGGTGATCCTGGCAATTACAGACCAGTAAGTCTAACATGAGTACTGGGTAAATTAGTTGAAACTATACTAAAGAATAAAATTGCCAGACACATGGATGAATATAATCTTTTGGGGGAAAGTCAATATGGTTCCTGTAAAGGGATATCATGTCTTACTAATCTGCAAGAGTTCTTTGAGGGGGTCACAAACATGTGGGCAAAGGGGAACCAGTGGATATGGTATACTTGGAAAGCCTTTCAGAAGATCCCTCACCAAGGCTCTTAAGAAAAATAAGTTGTCATGGGATGACAGAGAAGGTCTTTTCGTGGATTGATAACTGGTTAAAAGACAGGAAATAAAAGGTAGGAATAAATGCTAAGTTTTCAGAGTGGAGAGAGGCAACTAGTGGGGTCCCCCAAAGGTCTGTCCCGGGACCCATCCTATTCAACTTATGTATAAATGATCTAGAGACAGGGGTAAACAGTGAGGTGGCAAAATTTGCAGATGATCCCAAACTGCTCAAGATAGTTAAGACCAAAGCAGACTGTGAAGAGCTTCAAAAAGATCTCACCAAACTAAGCGATTGTGCAATAAAATGGCAAATGAAATGTAATGTGGATAAATGTAAAGTAATGCACATTTGAAAAACTAATCCCAACTATATATGCAATATGATGGGGTCTAATATGGCTACCACTACTCAAGAGAAAGATCTTGGAGTCACTGTGGATAGTTCTATGAAAAAATCTACTCCATGTGCAGCAGCAGCCAAAAGAGCAAATAGAATGTTAGGAGCCATTAAAAAAGGGATCGAGAATAAGACAAGAAAATATCTTATTGCTTCCTATATAAAACCATGGTAAGCCCACATCTTGAATACTGTGTACAGATATGGTCGCCTCATCTCAAAAAAGATATATTGGCATTGGAAAAGGTTCAGAAAAGGGCAACAAAAATGATTAGGGGTCTGGAACAGGTCCCATATGAAGAGATTAAAAAGACTTGGACATTTTAGCTTAGAAAAGAGGAGACTAAGGGGGGATATGATAGAAGTCTATAAAATCATGACTGGTATGGAAAAAGTGAATAAGGAAAAGTTATTTACTTATTCCCACAATAAAAGAACTAGGGGTCACCAAATGAAATTAATAGGCGGCAGGTTTAAAACAAAGACAAGGAAGTTTTTCTTCACTTGCACACAGTCAACCTCTGGAACTCCTTGCCAGAGGATATGTTGAAGGCTAGAACTTTAACAGGGTTCAAAAAGAAGTTAGGTTCATGGAGGTTAGGTGCATCAATGGCTATTAGCCAGGATGGGTCGGAATGGTATCCTTAGCCTCTGTTTCTCTGGATGTGGGTCTTTTTCTTGGTAGTGTTTTTTTTTTTTCTCTCCTGCTCTTGAAGGAGGCATTTAAAAACCTCTGAGGAGTCGCTCTGAAGGAAGGCAGGTATCGATAGTGATAGGTCTGCTGTTGTTACTTGCATAGCATGTGCCCTGTTTGTCTTTCTCCTGGAAGATAGTGCAGATGAAATTCCTTCTAAGTGCAAGCTGGTCGCCATTTTGGAAGAAAAAATTAGAGGACTTGGGGCCCAAGTATCAACCAACCCTCCATTCCATCAGAGAAGATGAAGACTTCCTGGATAGAAGGCAGCATTTAATACTGCAGGCACAGCTGGCTGAAGAGCCAGTGAGGGCAGTACAGAACAAGGAAGAAAATTGGAAGCATGTAACCTCTAGGAGAAGAAGGCCAACTCAGGTATCCTCAATTCCAGTAGAGGAAAATAACCATTTTCAGGCTCTCTGCACAGGCACTACAGTGGAGAATGCTTTGGCAAGGACCTCTTAGGGAAGAAATCAGAACGAGACACCATCTACCGGAAGGCATGAGATGTGTAGTCCTAGGGTTGAGGGTTCCATGGCCACCACCCCCAAAAGAAGATGGGTAGTGGAGGTCGGGGACTCCCTCTTAAAGAGGGACGGAGTCATCCATCTGCCATCCAAACCTGGAATCTTGAAGTGTGCTGCTTACAAGGAGCTCGAGTTCAGGATGTGGCTGAGTGTCTTCCAAAACTGATCAAACCTTTGGATTGCTACCCCTTCCTGCTTCTCCATGTAGGAACTAAATGATACAGCCAAGAATGACCCTGAGCAGATCACTACAGCTTATGTAGCACAGGGAAGAAGGATCGAGGAATTTGACGTGCAAGTAGTGTTCTCGTCCATCTTCCCTGTTGGTGAGGAAAAGGTCCAGGTAGGGATCGTCGAATCGTGGAAGTAAATGCGTGGTTGCGCAGGTGGTGTCAGAGAGAGGGCTTTGGTTTCTTTGGCCATGGGACACTGTTCTGGGCACAAGGATTGCTAGGAAGAAATGGGATCCTCCTAACCAAAAGAGGAAAGAGCATCTTCGCGGGCAGGCTTGCAAACCTAATGAGGAGGGCTTTAAACTAGATTCGTTGGGGGACAGTGATCTAAGCCCTGCAGTAAATGGGATACCAGAAAGAAATACAAGGGGGAAGGAGCAACAAAGGAGGACCCCGATTTGAATGGAGAAGGCAGGGCAATCAACTGGTTACAGTGTTTATACAGGAATGCAAGAATACTAGGAAACAAACAGGAAGAATTAGAAGTCCTGGCTCAGTCAAAGAACTGTGACTTGATTAGAATAACACAGACTTGGTGGGATGACTCACATGGAGCACTGTTATGGAAAGGTATAAACTGTTCAGGGAGAACAGGCGGGGAAGAAAAGGAAGAAGGAGTTGCACTATATGTAAGAGAGCAGTAAGATTGCTCAGAGCTCCAGTATATAGAGGGAGAAAAGCCTATTGAGTCAATGGGTTAAGTTTAGAGGTAGAAGCAATCGGGGTGATGTTGTTGGTCTCTGCTATAGACCACCAGATCAGGTGGATGAGGTAGACGAGGCTTTCTTCAGACAACTAAGAGATGCTTCCAGATCACAGACCCTGGTTCTTATGAGGGACTTTAATCACCCTGCCATCTGTTGGGAGACCAATACAGCAGTACACAGACAATCCAGGAAGTTTTTGGAGAATGTTGGGGATAACTTCTTGTACAAGTGCTGAAGAAACTGACCAGGGGCCACGTGCATCTTGATCTGCTGCTCACAAACAGGGAGGAACAAGTAGGCGAAGTAGATGTGGATGACAACCTGGGAAGCAGTGATCATGAGCTGGTAGATTTCAGAATCCTGACAAAAGGAAGAAAGGAGAGTAGCAATATACACAACCGGGACTTCAGAAAAGCACACTTTGACTCCCGCAGAGAACTAATGGGCAGGATCCCCTGTGATGCTTAGCTGAAGGGGAAAGGAGTCCAGAAGAGCTGGTAGTATTTTAAAGAAGCCTTATTAAAGTCACAGGAAGAAACCATCCCGATGCTCAGTAAGAAAAGCAGATATGGTAGGTGACCAGATTGGCTTACCAGGGAAATCCTTGGTGAGCTTAAACACCAAAAGGAAGCTTACAAGAAGTAGAAACTTAGACAGATGACGAGGGAGGAGTATAAATATATTGCTCAAGAATGCAGGGGTGCTGTCAGGAAGGTGAAAGCACAGTTGGAATTGCAGCTAGCAAGAGATGTGAAGAAGGGTAACAAGAGGTTTCTACAGGCATTTTAGCAATAAGAGGGTGATCAGAAAGGATGTGGAACCCTTACTGGATGAGGGAGGTAACATAGTGACAGATGATGTTGGAAAAGCTGAAGTTTTCTTTGCCTCTGTCTTCACAGACAAGGTCAGCTCCCAGACTACTGCACTAGGTAACTCAGTTTGGGAAGGAGGTGGGCAGCCCTCGGTGGAGAAAGAGCAGGTTAAGAACTATTTAGAAAAGCTAGACATACACAAATCCATGGTCCAGATTTAATGCATCCAAGGGTACTGAGGAAGTTGGCAAATGTCATTGCAGAACCTTTGGCTGTTATTTTTGAGATCGGGAGAGATCCTGGATGATTGGAAAAAAGGGAAATGTAGTGCTCATCTTTTAAAAAGGGAAGAAGGACAATCCAGAGAACTACAGACCAGTCAGTCTTACCTTGGTCCCTGGAAAAATTATGGAGGGGATCCTCAAGGAATCCATTTTGAAGCACTTAGAAGAAGGGAATGTGATTAGGAATAGTCCTCATGGATTTACCAAGGGCAAGTAGTGCCTGACCAATCTGATTAGCTTCTATGATGAGGTAATTGGCTCTGTGGATATGGGAAAGTCGGTGGATGTGATGTACCTTGACTTTAGCAAAGATTTTGATATGGTCTCCCACAATATTCTTGCCAACAAGTTAAGGGAGTATGGATTGGATAAATGGACTGTAAGATTGATAGAAATCTGTCTAGATTTTTGGGCCCAACGGTAGTGATCAACAGTTTGATGTCAGGTTGGCGGTTGGTTTCTAGCAGAGTGCCCCAAGGATTGGTTCTAGGGCTAGTTTTGTTCGACATCTTTATTAATGACCTGGATGAGGGGATGGATTGTACCCTCAGCAAGTTTGCAGATTACACTAAACTAGGGGGAGAGGTAGATAAGTTGGAGGGCAGGGATAGGGTCCAGAGTGACCTAGTCAGATTAGAGGATTGGGCCAAAAGAAATCTGATGAGGTTCAACAATGACAAGTGTAGAGTACTTGGGACAGAAGAATCCCAAGCATTGTTACAAGCTGGGGACCGAATGGCTAAGTAGCAGTTCTGCAGAAAAAGACCTGGGGATTACAGTGGATGAGAAGCTGGATATGAGTCAACGGTGTACTCTTGTAGCCAAGAAGGCTAATGGAATACTAGGTTGCATTAGGAGGAGCATTGCCAGCAGATCTAGAAAAGTGATTATTCCCTTTTATTCAATTCTGGTGAAGCCACATCTAGAGTATTGCATCCAGTTCTAGGCCCCCTACTACAGAAAGGATGTGGGACGCATTGGAGTGGGTCCAGCAGAAGGCAACCAAAATGATTAATGGGCTGGAGCACATGACCTATGAGGAGAGGCTGAGGAATTTAGGTTTGTTTACTCGGCAGAAGAGGAGAATGAGGCAGGATTTGATAGCAGCCTTCAACTTCCTGAAGGGAGGTTTCTAAGAGGATGGAGAGAGGCTGTTCTCAGTAGTGACAGATGGCAGAACAAGGAGCAATGGTCTCAAGTTACAGTGTGGGAGGTTTAGGTTGAATATTAGGAAAAACTATTTTACTAAGAGGGTGGTGAATTACTGGAATGCATTACTTAGGAAGGTGATGGAATCTCCATCCTTAGAGGTTTTTAAGTCTCGGCTTGACAAAGCCCTTTCTGCGTTGATTTAGTTGGGATTGGTTCTGCTTTAGGCAGGGGGCTGGACTCAATGGCCTCCTGAGGCCATGATAATGGAGGGATCATGTTAGGATTACCTGTTGTGATCCCTCCCTCTGGGGAATCTGGTATTGGCCACTGTCAGCAGACAGAATACTGAGCTAGATGAACCTTTAGTCTGACCTAGTATGGCCATTCTTTTGTTCTTAACCCTTGTTAGGCCACTGAGGGGCAGCTATCCTGTCACACTTTTATATCTGTGTGCTGTGCAACTTTGCTTTAGTAATCCCCAGATTTCCAGTAAAGGACCATCTGTTTTTAATAAAGGATTCTTTTAAGTGACGTGTCATTTCAAATGCTCATAAAGGGCCCATTTTATACAACTGTTAAAAGAAAAAATATTAGTGTGAAGGTATAATCACATGTTAGAAATATATTTGTAATGAATTAGGCAGAATTGGTAGCATAATTATTAAATTAATTTCTGTCTAACTTATCTGAACTTTTTCATTTTTTATGCCAGAAATTCCTTGTCTCAGGCTGTGTAACAGGGATGGGCAAAAGGGCCTCCGCAGACCAGATCTGGCCCACCAAGCAGGTGGATCCGGCCCGCGGAGGCCCTGCTGCTCCCCCGCCCCCAGGCCAATTAGGACCTGGGGGTGGGGAAGCATGCGAAGCCTCCTTCCGCCCTGACAGGAGCATGTGGCACTTTGAAGCACTGCACGCTGCTCACAGGGTGGGGGCAGAGCGGAGAAGGCTTTGCATGCTCCCCCGTTCCCAGGCCAATCGGGCCTGGGAGTGGGGGAGCTGTGTTAGGCTTCTTTCACCCTGACCCTGCCCTGCGTGAGTGTATGGCACTTTGAAGTGCCACATGCTCCTTGCAGGGCAGGAGGAGGCTTCCCGCGCCCCTCCGCCTCCAGGCCCTAATTGGCCTGGGGGTGGGGGAGTGTGCCAAGCCTCTTCCAGAGCATGGGTGCCTAGTGAGAAGGGGGAGCAAAAAGGCTCCCTCACCCCCAGACCAATCATGGTTTGGGGGTGGGTTAGCCTCACCCCTTCCTGTTTAGGCCCTGCCCCTTCTGGGGTGGCTCGGAGCTACTTTAAAACATTTTGAAGTGGCCCCCGGGCAAAAATTATTGCCCACCCCTACTGTATAATGTACCTTAATACACCACTAACCAGTATTGCAAATGACAAGACTAACCTTGGTGATGTCATCAAAATGTACTCTTCCTTTCTAGGGGTGTTTACACACATCATGAGTAGTACAAGACTGGAAGTCGCTATCCTCAAAATAAATTAGCAAAGCTACTATTGTGTATCAACACTAAACAGTGGAAATGGAAAAAATGTCAGAGAAAATGAAATGAGTTGACTGTTGTGAAAAAAAATAGTCAAGGCAGAAGGTTCAGTGGGTAGGAATATATATTCTTTGAACAGCAGGATATCACAATACTGCTCACTAGTGTGGAAGTCAAGAGATTAACACATTTTTGTGCATCTTTATCATTCGATAGCAATAATTAAAATTATTCTAAATCTCTTTTGAAAATAAATACCAGGTGTTCCACACTGAATGCATTGTTGGACCTGGCTCATTGACAAGAGTGATGTCTCAGCTTCTCAGTGTTTTTTCAATATTAGGTGGCTCCTGTTCACAGGATGGGATGTTTTGAAGGGACATCCATCACAGTGATAGCCGGGTGGATTGATTTAAATCACATAGTTGTAATAATGATTTATCAGCAGAATACTGTGTTTTAAATAATTTATTTTAATTAGGGATGTGAAAGGTTAAATGGTTGACCTTATTGTCGGATCTGGAACAACCTCTCACCATCTATGGCAGCCATGGGGCCAGGGCCGGAGCAGCCCCTCCACCACCCGTGGTGGGACTGGGGCAGGAGCAGCCAGCTAAACCAATGGTTAACTAGTTAAATCGTTTAACCTGTTAACCAATTTAGGCAGCTTTTACATCCCTAATTTTAATCATGTCTCACATTTGTACTTAGCTAAAGAGAGATGCACTCTTATTATTTGGTAGCCATTAAACATGCCATTTGTAGTTAAATATAGCTTTTATACTTTATTTGTTGTTTCTTTTTGCTAACTGGGAGGATATGCCTTATTAATGAATCATATAATTTAACTGTACAGTTACTCAGATTCTTTATTTTACATATTTATATAAAAATGATGAATCATGGATTTCTTATTTGCTAAATGCTGATTCATTGTTGACTTGTGTGAAGCTCCATTTGGCTGGAAATACAATCAAAATACATAAACAGGATTTTAAATGTTTTTATTGCACAAAATTAATTTAAAATAAGCGATCAAAATGTTTTGTTTAAAACTAAACGTTCTATTAATTGTTTGTGTAGTAGGTTAATTGATTTTTTTTTCTGGTCACCAGTCTATTCAAGATTTTAGAATAGGTAGATTTCACCCTCTCATATCTTTTGCAGTCTACAAACTAGGCTTTTTAAAATCCCAAATGGTTTCTTAACTTTGTATCAATTAGTCACTGAACACAGCTAACTGTGTAAAGTAAGATGACAATAACATAATAGTCCTTTCTGCAGGTGCCAACAATCAAAAAACTGGTTCAGTGAAAAACTAGGGTTCCAGGTATTTAGCCAGTGACTTCTAACACTGGTTTGCTTTTCTTTTAAAACTTGTCAGAAAACACGGACTGCTTAATATTTTTTAGTTGATTTTTAAATGATGTTAATTCTATGTAGGCCTTACCATGGATTATCAATTTCAAAATTGGCTGTAAGTAGGTTTATTAAAAAATGTGCATTTAATTTAAATCAATAAACACATTTTTTTTTAAAGGCAAGGGAGGATGGGGAGGGTGGGAGTTTTGCTTTATCCACTCTGAGTAACAGACATAGAATAGAATCATAGAATATTAGAACTGGAAGGAACCTCAAAAGGTCAGCAAGTCCAGTCCCCTATACTCATGGCAGGACTAAGCACCACCTAGACCAAGCATGACAGATGTTTGTCTAACCTGCTCTTAAAAATGATGGAGATCCCACAAGCTCCTGAAGCAGTTTATTCCAGTGTTTACATACCCTGACAGTTTGGAAGTTTTTCCTAATGCCCAACCTAAAACTTCCTTCCTGAAATTTGAACCTGTTGCTTCTTGTCCTCTCATCAGAGGTTAAGGAGAATATTTTTTCTTCCTCTTCCTTTTAGGCCCTTGAAAGCTGTTACCATGTCCACTCTCCGTCTTCTCTTTTCCCCCTAAACTAAACCAACCCAGTTCCTTCAGTCTTCTTTCATTGATCATATTTTTCTAGACCTTCAGTCATTTTTATTGCTCTTCTCTGGACCGTCTTCAACTTGTCCATCTTTCTTGAAATGTGGCACGTGTCCAAACTGGACACAGTATTTTAGTTAAGACTTAGTCATTGCAGAGTAGATTGGAAGAAGTATTTCTCATGTTGTAAACAAGACGCTCCTGTTAATACATCCCAGAATTATGTTTGCTTTTTTAAAAATTTGCAACTGGTATCTCTGACACTTTCTGTAGTACTGCGTCCCACATGGTCATTTCCCAATTTGTATGTGTGAAACTGATTTGTTCTTTCCTAAGTGGAATACTTTGCATTTGTCCTTATTGAATTTTATCCTATTAACCTCAGACCAAAATTATCTGGAAAACTGGAGAAATTAATTATAATCCTATCCTCCAAAGCACTTGCAACCCCTTCCATCTTGGTATTATCTGTAAACTTGTGTATACTTTCTGTGCCATCATTTATATAATTCATGAAGCTATTCAACAAAATCTGTGTCAAAACTGATCCCTGTGGAACTCCGCTTGTTATGCCCTTCTAGCATTATGTGAACCATTGATGACTTCTCTCTAGGAATAGTTATCTAGTCAACTATGCACCCACTTTATAGAAGACCTGCCTAGATTGTATTTCCCTAGTTTATTTATAAAAACATGGAAGACTATGAAATGCTTTACTAAAGTCTAGATATAGCATGTCTACCGCTTTCTTCTTCTTAGAAAGGTTTGTTATCCTAGCTTTTTTTATATCAAGTTGATTAGGTATGATTTGTTCTTTACAAATCCATACTGACTGTTACTTATCACCTTATCTTCCAGATGTTTCCAAATGGATTCTGTAATTATTTGCTCCATTATCTTTCCTAGCACAGAAGTTAAGCTGATTGGTTTATAGTTTCTTGGCTTGTCTTTATTTCTCTTTTTATAGATGGGCACTATATTTGCCCATCCAAAGATGTGGACATATTTGTGTTATTTGTTTATTTGTTTGTGATTAATCCTTTGTGATTAATATAAAGTATGTAGGGACAAGCCAGAAATTGCCATTGTGAATGGAAAACAAGTCTGTAGTTATATACTGCACATGGCTATCCCATCAAAACCTCTGTGCCCAAAGTCTTTCTAGGCTAGTCTCTCTGTATTTTCTTGTTTTCTGTATTAATTAAAAGACAGACTTTCAGGAAGTCTGAGGTCACAGCTGGAAGTGGGATCAGGAATTTGGGTGGCAATCAAGGTAGCTCAAGAATAGAGGACAGTTGCATTTAGTGCATGGGGGCCCAAAGCAGAGGGATGTGTGGGGTTTAGGAGTCAGGACTGGGGGTGGAAGTGCCCAGGGCTGGGTGTGTGTGTAGGAGTGAGTGCAGTGGGGGAGGGTGCCACTTTGGAAGGAAGGGGGCTGCAGCTGCACAGTGCTGCTCTTCTTCCTCTTCCTCTGACTCTCCGAGAGCAAGGGGAAAGGTCACAGCCTGCTTCATTCTTCCTCTACTGTCCCCTTGGCAGCCAGGAATGAGGAGATGGCACAATCTGAGCACATTCCCCTTGCTTACTGACTGTCAGCAGAAGAGGAAGAAGACCCAGTATCAGTGGCTGCAGCCCTCCCCCTGCCCTCCCAAAAGAGTGCTGTGGGGTGGGAAGAATCTAGGGGCTGGGGCAGCTTCAAATGGAGGGCAACCAGCTTCTTGCCAGAGTGCCGCACCAGGGCACGTTGGTTTACTTTCATCCCTGGGCTCAAGAGAAAAATAGAGAACATAAAGGGGTTCTGTTGCAAATCAATAGAGGACAGAGTAGCAAGAAACAGGACTGCCCTCTATAAAAGAGGATGAAATGTCACACTAAAATGGACCTTTAGTCAGGGGCTGGAGCCTGCAGCTGTAACAAGAGATGGAGCTGGAAGCCTGGAACATCAGTGTTCTTCGCTGCTTCCCTGTGAGGTCTGCTCTGGACCCCAAACACATCTCCTTTAACATTACTCCTTGCCCTTCAAAATGAAGACCTCTGTTCTAAAGCAGCTGGGTGTGCTGGACAACTGTCACGACCAGTTTTCCCTGTAAACTGAGTACGTTTGTGGCTGCTCAGGAGAGATTCAAATGCACCCAGATGATTAGCAGAGTGCCCACATATAGGGTTTTTTGTTTTTGTTTCTACTGCTGGTGCATATTTACTCATGCCTCCATGTGCACGACAAAATGATTCCTCATGTAAATAGATTAGAGGGGACATGGGTCAAGCTTCTCACTAGATATGGTAGGTACTAATGTTGGGAAGCTTAGTGCCATGTCCTTTCCTGCCCTTTACTAGAGCTCCAGTATACATGTCCTGGTCCTAAGGTACTGCTGAGATGTGCAGTTAGCCAACAAGACAAACGTTGCAAGTAGGGATGTAAAAGAGTAGTCCAATAGTTGGACTACTCCTTATTGCTTATTGATTTGAGTTGACTACTTGCATTCCCTCCCCCCTCCTTGTTGTCTCTATCCCCTTCGGTCCCCATGTGCACCAGGTTCCCTGCTGCACCTCTGCCTCTGAAGAGCCGCAGGTGGCTCTTACTGCTATCCCCGCTGCACCCCTGCCTTTGAAATGCAAACGCTCTCTTCCCCCCCTTATTGACTAATTGAGTAGTTGATGGAAATTCCACCAACTACTCAATTAGTTGATTCATCAAAATTTAACATCCCAACTCACAAGGTCCTGGTCCTGAGGTACTGCTGAGGTCAGTGGGAGTACTGACAAATCAGGTCATATTTTGTCCACTCATAATTTGGGAAGCCATGTGTCCAGACAAATAAAATGTACTAATTCGGTATGTTTCTCTTTGAAGTCTATTGTGCGGACATGATACTGTATGCTGCCACCATTCCAGAGCTCAGAAGGTCTGGGTTCAGTTCCTGGTTCTAACACAGGCTTATTGAGCAAGTCACAAAATCTCTTTCTGGATCTGTCTTTACCATCTATGATGCTGTTGATATACTTCAGCTATGCAAATAGTGTCAGCATACTCACCATGGTGTCTTGTGTGTAGTAAGGTCAGCAGGGGCTGCTCTCCCATCAACACAGGCTATTCTTCTTATCTTATCCTCGTTCTCAGAGATCGATTTATTATGTCTACAGCAGATGTAATAAATAATCAACTGGTGGATCTGTTGTGCAGTGTTGATCCACCACATAGTGAGAGCAAGACCTAAATTTTCTATCTGTAAAATGGCGATAACAACAGTTCCATCACCTCATCACGATGTTGAGGCAAGACCTTTACTAATGGTTTGAAGCACCTCAATTACAGAGTGATTGGAGTTGAAGATTACATGAATATCTAGACAGTGATTCCAATCAACAGCACTGCTGCTTTCTCGGAAGCACAGGTCAGAATGAGGTGCCAATTAGTATATGAGACAGTACTTTATTTAAATTGTGCAGCTAATACTCTGCTTGGCTCCGTAGTCTGACAGGTTGATCAAATTGAATTGTTAAGAAGAATGTGCATGCTGCTGAATACACCAATAAATCAAAGGAGACTATTCAAATCTCTGAATACGAGGACATCTTTGTGGCTTATTATCCAAAAAAGGATAATAGCTATGATCAGTGTTCCCTGTAAGCTGTGCTCAGGAGAAATTCAGATGCCTCCCAACTGATTAGCAGAGTGGCCACAGATAAGTATTTTGTTTCTGCTGGTGATGCAAATTTGCATATGTCTCAATGCACATAAAATTGATTCTGCACGTGGATGGAAAAATCTGCATGGACAAGATGGAAAGGGTATGACCCTTACCCCTACTCTACCCCCTTTATGCTTAGTAAAGGAGCAGAAGTGGCAAAAGGATCTCCAAGTCCAGCTTGGGGGAGGATTCCCTGGTGAAGGAAATGTGCATTTGGTAAGGCTGCATTACCAGAGTTCCCTGGCAATTCATGACATAGGAGTGGGAGACAAACAAAGGGCAAGGGCAGAGGGGGGCAGAGCCACATCCCTCAGAGCAGCCCAGAGTGCTGTTCAGTACATCAGTAGTATGCAAAGGTGGCTGAGAGACTATGTAGTCTTCCCTCTCTTTTGTGGAATGTGAGTTCTGTATTGGACCTCTAGGAGATCACGAGAGGGAGCATGATAGCTGTTTTCAAGTCTCTAAAAGGATGTTACAAGGAGGAGGGAGAAAAATTGTTCTCCTTGGCCTGTGATGATGGGACAAAATGCAATGGGCTTAAATTGCAGCAAGGAAGGTTTAGGTTGGACATAACTTCCTACCTGTCACGGTGGTTAAACAATGGAATAAATTGCCTATGGAGGTTGTGAAATCTCCATCATGGGAGATATTTAAGAGCAGATTGGATAGATCATCCCTGATAGATGTCGAGACAGTGCTTGGTTTTGCTGTGAAGGCAGGAGACTGGATGAGATCCCTTCCAGTTCCAGTGTTCTATGATTAAGTGAAAATAAATAGTGAGAGGAAGAGAAGATCAAGATGATGTAGAGGGTCAAATTCACGATGTGCCTAAGCAGTGATGCTTTATGCTTTCAGTGGTGGTTAATTTTCCCTAAAATCAGTAAACTTGTTTCAAACTATTTCCTATTATTAACATTTAATGATGGTTATTTTATTTCTTTGAATAAGTTTGATAAATGTATTACTAAAATCATTCTGCCAAATAAACTTGTTTTAAAACGAAAGATACTACTGCTAGATTACCAATCTTTGGCTCCAGAAGACTAATTGGTTTTGAACACACATTAACCTTACATTCATTGCTAAAGACTGCTGAGATCTAATTACTGGCCAAGATTAAGCAGGTTTTTTATTGCTGAGCTGATTATTCATATGCATCATGACTCTGGTCAATAAACACTAACAAATATTATATATACAGTTTAGATTTGAGGGAATCATTTCTGTTCCATTAGACTTTCAGCTTGCTAAATTTTACTGAGATTAATGCTGTTAATAAAAAATAATTCTTACAAAAAGCAAAGTATTTGTGTCAAAAGACCTTATTAAATAACCATATTCAGAGATGTTTGATTTGCTGAGCTGTGAGTGTCTTTGCTCCAGTGTCCCTCATAGCCAGTGAAGGGATTTTAAATTGGAGCTGTTGTTGTGGAGATGATTTATTGGCTTCACAATTTTTTTGGTTTAATTTAAGGTTTAATGCACAATAGAGGTTTCACAAAGTAAGAGTACCTGTGTACTTATTTAAAAATATTTAAACCTTTGATTTATTTTGGTCTAGGAATGTGACATATATTGCTTAAATCATAAAGGCCAACATACACTGGCTAATAAGGACCAGTAAATGTAGTTCAAAACTCCTTTGCCCCTTCTGGGTCTACTGGTATTAAGAAAAATACCTCTATTTGAGGTCTTATGACTATAATTTTTTTGACTAACAAAACATGTAGATGGTGGTATGAGCTTTCGTGGGCTCAAATTATACAAGCTACTGCCAACCTAGACATGCCCAAAGGCAGTTTTAGATGCAGTATGAATTAGTCCTCACATTAGAGAATTTTTTTTTATGGTTTCTTATGAGCAGAAACAGAATCAGTTTTAGAATTCAATGAACAAGGAGCCCCAAGCTATTCTGTGTGGTAGGGATGCCCGGAAGGCAGAAATTAGAGGAATAATTATCTTTTATTCTTTCAAAACAAAAAAGAACTCTGAGGGGGAAACCTGGAGGGGGCTTTCTATAATTAATATTCTGAATTCCTTAAATCAATTTAAAAGTGAATTCAAGCTAGATCACAAACTGATATATTTCTAACTGCAAAGAATGAATATGCCTTGTGTCAAGCAACAGTTGAAAAAATGTGTGAATGATAAAAAGGGAAATTTGGGGGACGGGGTATATATACACATGTAAAATCACCACATGAAAATGCTAATTGAGGGCCCAGTTGAGTAAATTATCCTGATCCAGGAAAGTGCTCTAATATGCACTTCAAATTAAGTACATACTATACCTGAATAAGGATGCTTTCCTGAGTTTGATCACTAGAAGTTAATTACTGCACTGATAGTAGGGGCAAAAATAATTAATTCCTGAAAAGTGTATGTAATAAAAAATTAATCCCCATATTCTTTTAAAATTGTTTTTAAAGATATTTATACTTTCCCTTAGCAGGTACACTTAAAGCTTATCTATTCTGGTAGTATTCCTAATACTAAAAATGGGGAATATCTAATGAACTTTAGAAATGCATGCTAGGCACATATCAACCAAAAATTAATCAAGATATTACACAATTATTAAGATAAATATCAACATTGCCATGAATAACTGTATAACTAAGGATTCAACCAGGTTCCGTATGAATCTAAGTTGTTTGTTTACAAACATCACTCCTGGAAGAAAAATTGCCATTGTCCTTATGTCTGTTGATAATAATATTAAACAGGACAAAAATCCAGTGATTAGACAAACAGTCTAATCTTACTGATAAATTCAGACCTCATTCTGGGGAAAAAAAGGCAAAGCACTCTTAAGAAAAATAATTCCCCAAATTGTCGCTCAAATCAAGGACAGTTTATTCAGGAAAAAATGTCTTAACCGTTATGCGTCATTTTCACAGATTAAGGCCAAAAGGGACCACTGTGATCCTCAAGTCTGACCATAACTTTTGATTGAATGTGACCTGTGGATCTCAGACTTTTGTATTGGTGACTCTTTTCACACATCAAGCCTCTGATTGTGATCCCCTCTTATTTTTAAAATCTCTTTCAATATTTAGCAGCATTATAAATGCTGGAGGTGAAGTGGGATATGGGATGGAAGTTGCCAACTCAGGACCCACTCCACCATGTAATACCTTCGATGCCTGAAGGGTCACAACCCCCAGTTAGGGAGCCACTCAACTAGACCTTAAAGACCTTCATTCTTGATTTTAAAGGTCTCAAGTGATCACATTCTTAGCTGTCACAATGTGATTTTACTGTACACTTTATTTCTAGTCTGAATTTGTCTGGTTTCATCTTCTAGCTATTAAAGATAAGAGCAGTACAGAATGGGCACGATCAAATTGCAACATTCTTTATACACAGAAAGTGTTTTGGATAGCATTTTAAAGTCCCACATTTTTTTTAAACCTCTCTCTAAATCTTCTTTTATTTCCTCTTCTCTCATCATGAGCACAGCAGCATGAGTAAAAAAGCAACTAACAGGGTGCTACTCTCCAGATGTTTTTCCTTTAAGTGCATTGAGTACTAATGGAAACAAAGAGTATATCTAGACTATAGCTCTTTTGAAAAAACTTCTTTCGAAAGAGATTGTCTAGACAGCCACAAATTTTTCAAAAAAGCGATCTGCTTTTTCGAAAGAGCGCACCCAGGCAATCTGGATGTTCTCTTTCGAAAAAGCCCAGTTAGCGGTCAATAATGCCTTTTTTCTTAAAGAGCTCTTTCAGAAAAAAAGCGTTCTTCCTCGTAAAATGAGGTTTACCGCTGTTGAAAAAAATGCCATATTCTTTCGATTTAATTTCAAAAGAACATGGCGGCAGTCTAGACACAGGTGAAGTTTTTTAGAAAAAAGGCCACTTTTTTCAAAAAGACCCTGTAGTCTAGACATAGCCAAAATGGGGTTTAGTGCTGAACCCTGATGTGCTCTGATTATTCCTAAAAACTGTTGAGTTTCTCCACTAACTACCAAATCAATTGTCTGGGTGTGTTGCCCCTTCCTTGTTCCTAAGGCCATATCTATAGCTGCTGTGGTACCTTTTGAAGCATTTAGCATCTCTCCTCACATGACAGTCCGCTCCAATGATGACTTTTTAAATCACCTGCACAATAATGACCCTTCTTCCACATCCCGTTAGAAATTCTTTTTTTCTTGTTTGTCACATCACACTTAAGCTAATAGGCCCATATAATGTTTGAGAGAGTTCTTGAAAAGAGCCTCCTAATCAAAAAGATTATGTCAGTTTTCCTATCCACAACCACTACACATTTCTGCATCACCTCATCTAAAACTATGCCAATTAAATTTCTCGTATTTAACGCACTATATTTTAACCTAAACCTTTCCCAGTATCTTTTGCCTTTGCTCCCTCCCATTCAGTCTCATGACTGGAGTCAGTCTGTGCTTTGCTTTTCTTCAATGACTGATCCAGCTCTACACTTTTGCCAGTGAATGTCCCTTATTCCAGACTGGATGTCTTATTTTCTGGACCTTCTTCTTTCACCACATCCCTCCAGAATGATGCCGTTGAACAAAGGCGATATGCTTCCTGCCAGGGAGCATCCTAGTTTCACAGAGGGGTGCATACAGGATACATTTCATATATTTCTTTTGCAAAGTTTTGTGGCCTGCTGCCAGCCTGATACCAAAATTTCTTCTTTTTCATCTGGGTTTTGGGACTGGCTCCAGTGGAGTTTTAGTTTCCAATTCTGAAAACCACTGCATGAAAGCACTCTCTCATCAACTCTGTTTATCTTTTGACTAATAAAGTTCTCTCTATTAGAGCTACAGAAGAAGTTACAGTTGTCCATTCAAAAGTTGCTGGGGCGGGGGGGAAGTTGTTCTATTTTGACATAGAGGCCTGGACAAGAGGCAGTAAGTTCAAACTATGGCATTCTAACATGAAGATTGGGGAGGCTAGCCACCCAGCCCTGCCCCTTCCATCAGAGGTTCCACATCTGAGCCCTCTTGAACCCAAATCCCCTCACTGTGGCTGCTGCTGGTTCCTACCCCCAAAACGTTGCCAGTGGCCCCTACCTTGTGTAGTGCCTCCAATCTCTCCTGACACCACAGTGCCAGAGAGCTGGGAAGCTCCTGCCAACCTGACTCCTGGCATGAAGCCTCCTCCCCCCACATTCCAGCGGAGCTACCAACACTGGACAGGTAGCCAGATGGAGTGTCCCCAACAGTGGGCAGTCAGAGTGGCCCAAGTGCCCAAAAGACAGGTGGCGCTTCTGCCTCTGGCATGGGAACAGCAGACAGGAGGGGTCCTGGACATTGGAGGAGCATTGATGAGTCCATGTGAAGCAGCTGGGGAAGACAACATCTTCCCCCACCTTTAATGTCCACCACTCATGAATTCTATCCCTAAGTTTCCCCATCTTACGTTGTACATTTTAGACTTAGGGCTCATGACTGAGACTTTCTAAATGACTAATAACTTCTGGATGTCCACAAAGATAACTAATTAGGACCTGATTTAAAGAGGACAATTGCTTGGCATTTTTTGATGAGACTTCTTTCATGTGATTCAAGCTGGACATCCAAAATCAGTAGTCTCTCTTGAAAATTTTAATTTCTACTCAGACTCATAGAACTGAAAGGGACCTTAGAGTTCAAATCCAGTCTCTTGCACTCATGGCAGGACTAAGCATCTGGATCACGAGCCTTTCTCTCCTCCTTGAAACAAGCAGACACGAAAAGAAGGAAAAGGTTATTGGAGAACTCCTCTTTTATCAAGGGGAACCCCCAATGGCACAGAATCGTAAAAGAGACCTCTATATTATTCACTCATCCATGAGGCAAGTATCAACAGAGTCAGTGCTTCCCTAAAGACCTTCTCCTCTACCTCTCGTGCCCTGCTGTCCTTTTAATTCCTTTCCACTACTGGAAGCCATAGTTACGTGTAACTTAAAGCTCCTCTTATGCTCTAAGCTGGTATCCTGCAGTCCAGGACTAGGGAAATGCAAAGCTCAGTTTTCATGCACATTAGACTACATTTTGCTCTGTTAGCTTATAACCAAAGCCCTGCACAGAAGGGAGTATTGGAATCTGTTACAGCTCTTGAGATCATCGTAAAATATTAGTGAATTAATAAACTAGGATACCGGGGGAAAGTTAATATTAGCTTGAATTTAAAATTCATTTTCCAGAGTATTCATTTGAGAAAATCATAGCTAAGCTTGCGGAAAGTGAAGACATGAGTGTTGAAGCATGACTGGATCTCATTCATTTTTAAACTCACATACATACTCAAATAGTCAATGACAGTGAGTTTTTAAAAACTCTCTATCTCTAATAAAAATGCATGGGATACTGAAATGGATGCTGCTTGGTATAGCTGGCAGGCAGAATGCCTAGATACTCGTGCCTATCCTCTAACCTCCCTTTTTATTTATTTATTTTTAAATTTACTATTTGGACCACAAACTCCATTACATAGTGACTTAGGCTATGTCTACACTGCAGTGCTATTTCGAGATACTGAAAGTACCCCAAAATAGCTTTTGCACATCTTTTGAGTGATCTTGTTATTTTGAAATATAATGGTCTCGCTGTTCTGATGTCCCTGTAAACCTCATTCCATGAGGATATTTTGGAATACCGATTTATTTCAAAATAAGTGCTGTGTAGACAACACCAAATTTCAAAATAAGCTATTTCGAAATTAACTCGATATAAGCTACACAATTTGCGTAGTTCAAATTGCGTAGCTTATGTCAAGCTATGGGTGCAGTGTAGATGCACCTTTAGTGACTCTTACATGAGAGAATTACGTACAGGAACTCCTTGCTTTTACATTGTTGTTTCTGAAAAAATGCAGCTTGAAGCGAAATGATGTTAAGTGAATCCAGTTTCCCCATGAAAACTAATGTAAAAAAGAGGGTTATGTTCCAGAGAATTTTTTCACTATACAAGAGACATTATATACATATGCATTAGAAGTTTTTAACAGTTTAATACTGTACTCAGCAATGATGATTGTGAAGCTTGATTGAAGTGGGGGCATCAGAGGGTGAATTGTCTGACTGCTCTTCTTGCTTCTTACTGAGCTTTCCCAACATGGAAAAAAAACCATACGTAGAGATTGTTTTGCTTGTCTTTATTTTTCTTTCTTTCTTCTAGTTTGGTGTGGTTTTGACTCACAGCTCTGAGTAGGTAAGTAAATATTCTCTGGCCCTAGAGCTCTGGTGAGGGGGTGAGCCTACAACACCCCTGCTCCTATGACTACAAAGTTCTCCCTATGCAAGCTCTCCAGATTTGGGTTTGACATTAGGCATAGCTGGCAAGGGGCTGTACATGGGGAAGGATGCAGCACTGTTCCTTTCTAGCATCTGATGAGGATGTTTCTGCTGGTCTCAGAGTAGCAGATCACAGAAATGCCTGCTCCATTTCATCAGTGAATGCTTCTTCACAGCCATCAGGGTAGTAGGGAGTTGAAATGACTCATCTGCCAGATTGCTTGGTATGCTTTGACAAACAATGCACACAGCCAAATTAACCTTTAGTAGGCTTGGTGACAAACATATTTGTGGGTCTCCATGTAGTCATTATGGGCCCCTTCTGAATGTGGGCCTGGCTCAGGGTTGTCATTGTGCTCTAGTAAACCCACTACTGTCTGGATGAGGATGAAAACATTTATTCAAGAACAAAATATGATATTTGAAGTCATTCATGATTGAGACCTCCACTCAGCCTATAGAGAACAAACTGGACTAGTATCAGTATATCCAGAATACTCTTGAATTTGGTTTGTGTGGGGAGGGGAAAGTTTGTTAGTTTTGTCTGTTTAGTTTAAATACTCTGGAGCTGCTTGGGGACCTGAATACAAGTGCTTAGGTGGCTCATAAATGTGCTATAGTAAGGCATATTAATGTAGCAGTCAGTGGAGTTGCATCTGCATCTCCCCTCCACCCAAAGATATGTTTCATAAATACACCTTTAAAGCTGGAGTTTTTTACTTTGCTACAATGTTTACAAAACTTTTTTTAAAAGTTAATTTCTTTAGCCTGTTTCTCCTTTTGCCTCACCATCCCTCATAACTTCAGGTGAAACAGTAAAGCTACTGGGGTGGAGTGTGCTCATCTTTTGCTGGGAGAAAAGGACCACAGAGAAAGAGAGATGCATGCATGTTCACACACTTTCCATCACCATCCATCCTCAAGCCCCAGCCCTTCAAGCTTCTCCCTCTCTCCTTCCTGCTCTTCACCCCCTATCTTCACACAACAGCTGTCCTCAATCCCTCTGCTATTGCCCTATTCCCTACTTTCACCCCAGGTCTGTCACCTCCCTTCCTTCTATTGCCCCCATACAAGGAACCAGCCATTGCCCTAGCCTCTCCCCTCCCTCTGCCCCAACATCCCCCTCCACACTCCCCTTTTCCTACCCCCCACAGTCACTGCTAGCTCCTCTGTTGTACCCAGACTGGCCCCACAACTGCCCTTTGCTCCCCCAAACTATGCTTTACCCTTTCCTCTCCCTGGAGTGTGGGTGGGTGGGGGAAGGGTTCCTAGGCATTCCCACTGGCAGGGGGGTGGCAGCTAGCACCAGTGTCATGAACTACCCAACTGTAAGGGCCACAGACAACCAGCCTCCCCTCCACTGGCCCATAATGACAGCTGAGGACATGCACATAGACATCCAGCACAAAGCTGCAGGGTCGAGAGGGTGCCCAGGAGCCTGTGGCAAGACATCAGGGTCATCGGGGCTTAGAGAATAGGTAATTAAACAAGCCAGAAAAACTGTGTACAGCACATTTGCACCCATGACTGCTCACATGCAATCATTTAGGGTGGATGTTACAAGAGAACATTATTTCAGTGCAGAAAGTTTAATCATGCAGCTAATCATTATTCTGTATACTGCAGAAGGATGTATGTGAGGGGAACAGAAACAATAGGGCATAATCAATCACAACTAACCAGTTTTGAGTATCTGCTATTACATACATATTTTAAAATAAAGAAAATGCCTAGAAAAATCATGTACATTTGAATAGTGAATGATTCAAATGTACATAGTGAATAATTTAAAGAAATTGTCATGTTCATGGATATTCTGTGACAAGAAAGACTTTGAGTGAATTATTCAACTAACTCTGATTATCTCAAAATATCCATTTGTGCACTAAATAAATTGTCCCATTTAGTGAAAAAATCTGAGCTATGGAGGGCCAGATTCATGGTCTGTGGAAGTGTGTCATTGATTTTACATAAACTGAAGTAAATTCGGTTAAATTTTTAATCTGATCCGGAGTCCTCCTTTACCTGGTTCAAGGCTAGTGGTGTCTAGTCCCTAATTGAGTTTACTAGATTATACTGTTTAAAAATCCTTGAGAAAGCATGTGGATTATACTGTGACTCAGTGCCAGAAATAATTGATTTGATTAATGAATATATTGGAGTAAATTTATTTTGTTGTGCCAAATTATCAGTTCACTTTGAACTTGAAATCTTCACAGTGCCGGACTTCGTGTGATCTATATTTCCTCAGAATTACATCAAATCTCTTGTCAATAACTGACAAAATTAAGTTTGATTTTTATCAGATGAAGCCATCTTTAATTATTTCTCTGTGGCAGATTAATGTACAAGTTTAGGTAATTCTTCATATTATGAAATCTGTTTCTTTCTATGTGTAATAACTAATCATAAATACTACAATAAACAGATGGGACTAGCCCTCGTCAGCTATTGGAAATTGGTATATCTCCATTGATTCAATTTATGGCAGTTAAAGGTCTAGCCCATAGGCTAGACATTTGAGGTGGGGGAGGGATTTAGTAGTAGGGGGAAAGTATAAGATGCAAAAATACTTAGGGGAAGTTATTAATAAAGTTTTGTTTTACACACTGAGGATTAAATAGTTCTCCTTTCTTGCTCTGGGAGGCACAGCTGAACTTGGTCAATAAAAATAATCAATCTTTAAAAGAGAATAAATAAACTGGATTTTAAAAAAATGCAATACAGGTTTATTAACAAATTTGTGATATTATGATAGCCCATGTTGAGGTCTAAATTTATCATAATCTACTGAATCATTGAAATAAAATAAATATATTAAGCAGTACATATTTTTTTTGTTGAAGCTGTAAAGTCAGACCACTGAACTGCTGGAACTCAGTGGTGAAATACATGGAATCAGAGTTTGTTAAAGTGCTAAACCAGTTTTGGACAGCAGTAGCCTTTTCTGCTTGTGTCGAGAAAGGTGTGTTTTTCATTTTAGATCATACCAATGGTTCAGTTTAATGATTAGTTGATTCAAAGTTGAGAAACCTTTTGGGTGTTGAAAAGATAGGAAACGGGAAAGCTATTATGGTGCATCATCTTAAAGCTCTCCTGGTTATGCTGGAGCATTAGCATAACTCTAATAGTGAAATGAGTTAGAACAACAGACTGGAGTGGTATCTCCCAGGTGTGTGTCACTAGACTACAGAATCACACATTTTCTTTCTTTCTCTCACTCTCTCTGGCCCAGTCATGGAGCAATAGATGGCCAGATTGAGAGAGTATCTCTGTAGATGAGGGCACCCACCTGGAAAATGGGAGATCTGCATTTCCCGTATCACAGTGGCTGGGGCACACTCTGGCAAGAATTTGGACAAGAGGCAGACATGGGAAGGGAGGGCTTGAACCTGGATATCCCACATTCCAAGTGAATGTTCTAACCAATAATCAAAGAGTTATAAGGTGGGAAGTAGCATCTGCTCCTCTAGCTGTATTTTGAATGGCCTCTGAACACACCTACTGGATTGAGCCTAGCATGCGACTTAGTTGGTTGAATGTCTGTTCCCTTGTTGCTTTGGAGCTAGGTGGAAGATAGGCATCAGGAAACAATATTGTGCATGTTGAGAGAAAGAAACCTAAAATTTTTACCCTGAAAATGTGAATGCTGAATAATTTAGGTACTTACAAGGTTTGTCAGTAGTTGTATGGATTGCAGTGGAGTCAAACCTGGGATTTACGTGCCTAAACTTGAAACATACTTTTGTGAATCTAAACCATGGTGACTAGAAACAATCAACTACATTCACTAAACAGAGATGGTATTTCCTTTCTTTTTCGTATCACTTTGAAATGCAAAATATTTTGGTAAATTTACTTTGTTGTCTTTTCCAACATATTTATGGTAGTAAATAACATGCAATGGTATTTTTGTGCATTGAATTCAAATGTTCATCTAGATAGATCTTGATACAAATCACAAGAGAAAACTTAATCTAGTAAATAAGAAATGCATAATTCACCATTTTAATATAACGACATAAAACTGGAGATCATAAATAAGTATAGTTAAGCTACATGATTTGTTAAATGTGTATATACAGATATAGCATATCCTCTTACTTGGCAAAAAGAAACACCAAATTTAGGGTATGTCTAGACTACAGGGTTTTTTTAAAAAAAGGCCTTTTTTCGAAAAAAGCTTCCCCTGCGTCTATACTGCAGCCACGTTCTTTCGAAAGTAAATCAAAAGAACACAGCATTTTTTTCGATCGTGGTAAACCTCATTTTACGAGGAATAACGCCTTTTTTTGAAAACACTCTTTTGAAAAAAGGTGCTATTGAATGCAAACTTGCTTTTTAGAAAGAGAGCATCTAGACTCTCTTTCGAAAAAATAGCTCGCTTTTTTGAAAAATCTGCTTGTAGTCTAGACGCTCTCTTTTGAAAGAGGCTTGTAGTCTAGATGTAGCCTAAGTGTAAAGGCTGCATTTAGTTGCAAATTTTGTTTTAATGGTTACCAGCCAGTAAGAATCAACAAGGGTTTTTGTTTGTTTTTTGTTTTCTGTTTGTTTTTTAAGGAGAAACAGTAGAAAAGCAAAATAAGACTTAAATCAAGGTTTTTGGTTTGTTGATTTTAAATCCATGATTTAAATCAATCCACTGTGCATCTGAGTCAGCAGAAAATGTGTAGATCAGATAATACAGGTGGCTCAGCTAGTTCTGTGCAATGGTTTTTATTTTAAAAACTCTTCTCCCATTTAACCGGGTGGACTGCTGTTAAAGAGCCAGCTGAAAAGGAAGTGAGTGATTATAAAAGCCAGTAAAAGGTTCAACTGAGGGGGGACAGCCAGAAACTGCAGCAGGGAACAGGTACAGGAAGCTATATTAGGCCTTGTATCATCTCTCATGGCTCATAGAACAGGAAAAAGACAGTCCTTCAAATAGAAAGAACAGGGACAGGGACTGAGACCTTCCTGAGAATAGGGTGAAAAAGATTCCTCATCAGGAACCTATTTGAATCTGCACAGTCCAGATAAGGTGAACTATGCCACATCTTGCTGAGGAAAGATGGTGGGAAAACCACAGACATAGAGGTTTTGGGACATCTAATGTCTGGTTGAAAGAAACTTTATTTTAATTCTGAGTGGGAATTACTTTGCTTATTTGGATTTAATTCCACATCTGATGTTCTACTTTATTATCTTACACCTTTCCGACTGTGTGCAGCTTCTAAGAGGCCCTGAGGAATTGACATTCTTCTGCTATGTGAGGGCCTGAATCCAGGGTCACATATAGGAAGTGCCAGCACTTTTACGTATACCAAGACCCACTCTGTGAGACCTTTGTGTGATGGTTATATACAGCTGCTCTTTTGGGCAGACAGTGCATGTAGGGAAGAGAGGGGAAGCTAGAAGAAAGGCATGGGGAACAAGTGGATCTATATCTGTATGGATCTGCTAGTTACTGTCCCATGGAGAGCAACAACCCAACAGATGTTTGTGTGAGTGCTCTCTGCTGGGTGCTCAACAAAAGGTGGGCAGTAACATAGGAAAGAAACATAGGAAACACAGCATCAGGAGCCACAAGGATCTAACTTGATGAGACTTCCTAGAAGATGTACTAAATCAGGTCTCTCTCTAGTTGCTATGGCTGAACATGCATCCCATGCCAGCATAGATTATTTAAGGCTGATTTTAATCAGGGGCAATCCTAACGTTGGAAAGGAAGTCAAGACACGTTGAGTGCTTGCAAACTCTTCCAGATGGTTTCACTAAGTGCTTCCTGTCTGAAGTTTTATGACAATTTTGGTTTATTTCTCATAGTTCTAATAAATCCTTCAAACCATTCTTTCCTTTTAGCTTTAAGTAATACTTGGATTTTAAATGGTACTTGTCTTGTATTATAGTTTCAGAGTCTCTTTCTTAATACGCCTAAATTTTATTTTACATGACAACCTCAGGAAACAGTGAAGTATGGCTTGTCCTTTATTTGAAAGATAAACTATATTGAAATCTGTACTTCCCAACTTTATAACCAACTGATAAGCATGGTAATTTACAGGGACAAGAGTTGTTGTGTAGTAATCATTACCGTGACAGTCTGTATATACACCCTATGAAATCTTTCTCATAAAAGTGAGTGTAATTTTTAAAGGCAAACCAAACATAAGGGTTCACTTTCCCCTGTGAAGATCACTTTTTTGTATTTCAGTGTGTTTGTCTTCATGTGTGTTCCTATAATCTTTAGCTTCAGTGCATACTTGTGACAATAACTGCTAACCAACATGCCCAAAGAGTTCGTGACTGGGCCCTATTTCTCACTTCTCCCACTCCCCTGGATCACAGTATAAAGTTAATTTGTATTTCCATAAAACATGCAGAGTACATATTTGCCAACCTCCACCTTATCATAGTATACTTAACAATGGTGCCTAACTTTCAAGTTCTGAGTTAAACTGGTATTCTCATAGGATCAGACTTTGTATGTTGTTTAAAGGAGAATTACTGAGTTGCTCAGTTTACAGGAAGCCACAGTACTATCTCAGAAAATGTGACAACATAAATCTTGATTAATTTATATTTTTATGTCAGCCTTTCTAGTTTTGAAGCTCCATGAGCTAAAACTACAGTTGTCACTGTCTTTAAAAAGAAGCCATTTTCATAACTGGCTGCATAATCCATACTGGACACTGATCCAGTAATTACATACATTTGGGCAGATTATTGTACCAGCAAAGAGTGTTGTGGACACATGGGCAGATCCAGTGTCAGGATTGGGCTTCCCAGATATGAAGAACACATCTTATTAGAGAGACCTCATCAGATAATGCTTGCCTGGGATGGAATCCTCATGACCTCCTACATCTGTTTAGTTTTGCCCTTTTCTCTAAGGGTATGGCTACACAGCAGCACTAAAGCCGAAATAATCTACGCAACTTGAGCTACATCAATTGCACAGCTTAAGTCAATATAACTTATTTTGGCTTTTGGTGCTGTCTATACAGCAAGAAGTATGAGTTAGAGCACTCTTCCTCTGACTTCCTTTACCCCTCGTAAAATGAGGGTTTCAGGAGTCAGAGTAACAAGTCATCCAACTTGACATTATTTCACCATTGTGTTGAAATAAGTGCTTGCTGTGTAGATGCGGACTATATTATTTCAGAGTAATACTGCTGTGTAGACATATCCTAACAGACACATGAATGGTGTGGCGTTTTTTTTCCAAAGAGTAGTATGCAAACTGTGGTAATGTTAATTGCTTACAAATAGGCACTGTAAAGGTCTTAATGGCAACGATACCATATGAGAAATGAACACTTTCCACATTGTTAATTGAAGCCCTTGGATTGGCCTCTTCATTGGCAATCATGAGTATTTGTTAGGATAGAAATAGTTAAAAAGGAGTTTATAAGCTAACCTGGAACCTTTTAAAGTGTCTACCGATCAGGTCTGGCATGTAAGATCTGCTTGAAAGATGCATGTGTTGGATGTCTAGAAAGTCTTCCTTGCTTCCAGTCTGTTGGAGCAGTAGGAGGGTAATAAAAAACTTAAGATTGTAAAGCTTTTAAATCATTATCAAGATTTCCTGAGAGAATAGTTACACATTCTCTCTCTCTCTCCTGGCATTGATTTCTTCACATATAAAATGCTGACAGAGACAAACAACTTTTCTATTATCCAGATGATGTTGGGCCAAATTTATCCCAGGTGTAATGTTATTGACATATTTGGAGCTAGACTATGGAAATCTTTCATCTGTTTGCTTTTTAGAAAGATTATACTTCTGATTCAGTTGTGTTGATCCTACATGTTTCTTTTACAATTGATTGTCACTATTAATACAACAGAGACTTCATATTCTGGAAAAAATACTTTCTATGCTCAGGGGATAAAATTCAGCTGTGAATTTCATTCCTGTAACCCCATAGAAATTAAAAGTGTAACTCTGAACCACATTTTGCAAGATATTTGGTTCATGTAAATTTCTTGTTAGATTTGTCTGACTTTGCTTCCAGATTGGGGGAAAAAAATAGGTTAGATTAGATTCAGTAAAAATATATTCAATATATAGTATGCAGTATTCTTATATATCTATCTATCTATCTATCTATATATATATATTCAATATATAGTTCAATATGCAGTATTGTTATAGCTATGTTGGTCCCTGGATATTAGAGAAACAAGATGGGTGAGGTGAATAGGCCAATAGGAATTTGTCTAAATAGAGACATTAGATTCATGGTTTCTTATAAACAGTCTATAATCCACTAACAATCCCCCTCCCTTTCTTCCCTACCACTGAAGAAAGCTAAATGGGCCACTTCACCTTAAACAGTCCCATGCAATATTTGTTAACGATTTATGCTAATTAATCTGTTCTACCTTCCACTTACAAATGATACTCTGAGTTAGTTTTCCATATGTTAAGAAGAGGTCTGTGTAAACTTGAAAGCTTGTGTCTCTCCCCAAGAGAAGTTGGTCCAATAAAAAAATAGTTCACTTATCTTCTCTCTGTAATATCCTAGGAACCAACACAACTACAACCACACTGCATACTCTGTTTAAAACATTCTTGTATGGTGAATTTTTTGGGAATTAATTAACTCTTGTCTCATCTTTTGAATGGTGTATCTATATTTCACTTTTTTCTGTTGTGTGATGTTTGCACTGGAAATTGCTACTATAAGGAAACTGGGGAGGAGTGGATTACAGAGGGAGGTCTGTAAATGGTGATGGGATGATATGGAAGATACCTGTCTTTTAATAGTCAACGATGAATTGGCATGTCACACAAGTTCTCAGCCAGGATGATTCACCATTTGATTTCCATGGTAAGTATGGATAACCTGTGTAAACAGATTTTATTTATGTATATGTATATGCATATTTTATAGAGTGAGTCTGTCTGTCTGTCTGAGAGTCTCTTTGTTCAAGAACTCCTCCTACATGGTAAGAGCTAGGGCTACCACATTTGGTATGCAACTTCCCTCAGGGTATGGTTATGCCAGGACAACCAGAAGCCCCAAGGAATAGTCTGTTTTCCATAACATGCAAAGCGAGGGGCTGCTGCTTGGAGGGACATGATATGAGAGTGGCCACTGGATGGCAGCAAGCCCACAGTGCAGTGCTATTGTGAAGAGTGCCCCTGGGGGCAGCTGTACCACCAAGGGAGTGGTCTGCAGGCCTGAGGCTCTGCCTTCTTGCCTGCCAGCACATCGAGTAAGTTGTGTTAGGACAAGGTGGCAAGGTCGCTGTGCTGAGCCGTTATTATATAAATGCTTCGTTAGTAAGTTATTGTGGCAAGATATTACTTCTTTTTTCAGATAATAGCTGACTTTTTTTTCCATTCCTCCTTCTACTGGCTTTCCCTTTTTTCTTTTTTTAAAATTATCTGGATTTGTCATCTGAATTTAGCATTTGAGAAAAGTGACTTATTGACAGCTCTGGAGCTCAGTCCTCTTTGTCTACAGAACAGGCAAAAGAATTTGAATTTTCCATTCAATATTTGGTCTCTTTGTGGAGACTTTCTATAATGGTGCCAGTTGTCCAGATTACAAAACCATCACATCTGTCCACTGGGAATTGGACTGAACATATCATACTAATTTCACATATGTCACTTGTTGGAGAGTCTGACTTTGTGTGTTATACTATTGTGACGTTCTATTATACATTTCCTTATTTTGCTAGAAACAAAGAAAGAGTGGTTAGGTATTCTAAATTTTTCTCATTGTTCCCATATTTGCAGTTTGTTCCATGTGATCAGTAGGAGGTAGAGCTGGATTATGTCTACTTCAATTGGCATCTCATCTTATTATCTAGACAGTAATTTTTTTTATTATTCCTCCTAACCTACCACCTGCACATAAGACACAATGGGTCGCAAACACACAAAATGAAGTGGTTGCATTCTGTAAACTTGAAATACAGTAGGATTTCTTCAGTCAGTTTAAAGAACTCTTTCTACAACTGCAGTTTCACAATTCTGTATTTCTAATGTAAATCCAAAATAAAAATGATTTTTATGGAACATAAGTAATCTTGTGACTAAAATGGGCAATCTCCCTTGAAATGAGATATTTAAGAGATATGTGTCTTCTATGTAATTTAAAAAGCTTTTTCGATACTATCTGCCTGGTTGTGTTTCTTAACTTTGGGTACTTAAAATAACCCATGAAAACAGTAACTTGTGTTTTTTTTTTTTTTTATATTTTGAGAGCTAGTCTCAGAAACTTTTTTGTTCTTAATCCCCCTCTCCTGGCGGTCTATAATAACTCATTTTCTACCATATTTCTCCATCATTTTGTGGTCTAAGAAGAGTAAACTCTTTTGTTAGGCTGTCGACACAAGAAAACTGAACTCTCCCTGATGGTACAAATTTTTTAGCACAAATAGTTCATTCTGACAAATAGTTCATTCTGACATGTTATTGCTTAGAGTCCTGAAGTATTGCAGTTTTGTAGTGTCTCCACACTGGAATACTTTAAACCACTGCAATTTGTACACACTCTGGAAACCTATCCCAGAATTCCCACCGGAGCTTCAAGATATGGTGGATTCCAGGAGATTGCAAAAGCAAAAATGTGTCATGGAATGAGAATCTGAACTCGTTCAATGTGATCTATTTACTGAAGTTCATACTGGCAATAAACTAAATCAAACTGAATCTCTGTTTAAGACAGCTGGGAGAAAATATTATTTATCACAAACATACATTGTTTGGTGTTCTTTTAAGCATTCATGACAGAAGGATTATACTTTTTTTTTAAATGTTGACAAGGTAATAAAATCCATTTATTTGTATTCTAGTGAGTAGAAGGCATTATTATGACAAGGATCCCATTGATCTATGAAGACTATAAATGCATAATAAAAAATCAGCCCTCTCCAACAAAACTTGAAGTGTAGGTAGAAAAGAGAAAATGACATGTGGTGTGTGTTATATCATCCTCTCTTTTTTATTCATTTATTTTTTTGCCTATTATATTTTTTAACTTAGTGACATGATCAGCGGGCTTTCTTTTTTTAAGACTATAATTTCCATCATTTAAGGGGATTTCTTTTTGCTGGTTTACCATCCTGTTTGAATGTATATGTTGTAGCATATTTCCTCTGATTTCACAAGAACTCATCTATTTTTGTTCTAACCTAGGGCCTCACCAGTTTTTGCATCTAGCTAATTTTTATGTCCCATAAATTGTACATCTTTTATGATTGCCTCCCCCAGTTTCTAAACAGAGTTTTAACAGTAGAGAGCACTGTTGAAATCTCATTATCAAGAATCAATCACTTCTTACTAACTGCAGAAAAAATAACTGCCGCATCATCTTTTTTTTCTCCAATTTTTATTAGACACTATATTGTGATGTTTTTCAGAACTTTTGTCATTCCCGAAATTACTGAGGTACTATTTTGCTAGTATTTCTAGTCAAATAACTCCAAATGTTATTACTTTCATTCTTGAAGAGTTTAAATAAGTTGTGTTTTAATGAAAAATGAATTGTTTTTATGAGACACAGTGGAGTTTTAAACAATTCTGGTAAAGGAAATGAGAATAAATATGAGATGAATGCTTGTTAAGTTTCACTGTAACTGCCTTAACTTTGATTGTGCCCCTCCTTCATATAAAATGCCTTTTCAGAAATTGAATTTCCATTCTTACTGTGAGAAGAAAATGTGTAAAATTAAACACTTACTAATGAATAGTCAAGTTGGAGTGGAAACACCTGGCAGTTACATTCTGCTATGCTTATATCAGGTTCAGCATGCTCAACAAATAATAATTTCAAACGCAGATATTCAAGAAAAGATTAAATATACTTGTTTATATACTTATAAATTTACAACTAATAGTTGGTGAACCCATTGGAATTCATAGTTTTGTATTCACAAATGCTTTTTCGGACAATTGGCAAGTCACAAGTTAATTTCATGAAGCCTCTCTACAGATTAGCTCACCTTTGTTTTCTACAAAGATTCTGGGGGTTTTTTGTACAATAAATATTATTCCTACCTAAAAGGAAACCTGTCTTATGGAAATAGTGATTAAAAGAATACAAGGTTACCTTTGTGTGCTGCTGTTCTTTTGTAGGAAAATAATTAAGCTGTAACCAATGAACAGGTGCCTTGGGCACTACAAGTTTAATTTGCCACACGCAATGATATAAAAAAATGTACTAAAACAAGTACATATCTAGTGGATGCCACCCGCTCTCTCACAAAACAATAAGGTCTGATAATTTCTTGTTGTTGTTTTGTATATTTATAATTTCCTTTTGTGAACCATTGATCTTCTGGAACTTATCTAAATGCATTTTTTCTAATGCAGAGTTATTTCTGCATGGGCTGGTTCCAGAGAGAACCATTATATTTGTCAAACAGAATCCAAAAATATTCCTTTGTATTTAGGATACTCATTGATACTCTACTGTTCTGACCATCAAGGTTAACAGTAAGAGGCTTATTTTTGTGTTAACCCCACTCTTCACAGAAGTGTGAGAATGCCCCTTCTTTCTTCCTAATGCATAGTGGCCATAGAGCAACAGAGCTGTCCAACAGTGAATAAAGAAAGATCTCAGGTTGCCATCTTTATTAAATACAGATTTCAAGAAGGAGAGGGAGAAGAGAAAGATAGAGTAGATGTCACATGGGACAAGGACCAAGACGATAAGAATAATCAATTCTTGCAGACAGTGTAACTTGCTTTAGTGGTTATCCAGTTCATTAGCCTCAGTGTTTCCATCAGGGCTATGCTCACATCTGCAAATCAGCTGGGGTTCACTTTCAGAAAAGATATACTCTGCTTCTTTGGATACCAACCTCTTCTTTTAGGACTGCAAAGTCATCTCCTGACATCTTAGACTCATTCAGGACATTTGCCTTTAGGAATTCAAAAAGTGAACTTGCAAGATTAGGTCAATATGACTCTTTCCAGTAACAAAATGAATAGCTCACTTTATATTTAAGTTATTAATGACAGGAATAGCAAAACATTTTGAGAGCAAAGCATTTTGAAAACAAATTGCTCATTCTGTGGCTGGCATACCATTGAGGAAGTTTGTGAAAATCATCTCCAAAGACTGCTCCTACTGGTGCTTCTGAGAAATCTTAAACAGAGAAAGGAACTGACAGTTGTGGAGTTGATGCTGACGCTGTGCCCAGTTCCACAACATTATTCTTTACTTGGTTGCTTTTTGATCCTGCCTAAATGTTTGAAGATTGCTAGCTTTCACAGTGCAACAGATGTCATTCAATTCAAATGCAAGCTGTGCAACCAGCCAATAGCCATTAGCTTGACAAGCACATAAAAAAGGGTTTTGATCACGTTGACCTGTTGCAGGTTAATGTGCAGTTTAGCAGTCATGTTCTGAAAGCTAGCCTTGGAATCTCTGTAATGAATATTTGTACTTCAGATAAATTAACTGATCAAAATTAACTTGATGTTCCAGAATCTTTATTTTGTTAGGTGACTCAAAGAAGCTAACTATATATAACTGATGTATCCCTTCTTCAGTGGAATTTGATGCAAAAGTCTTTTCAGAAAGATGTAATTCTGCCTTGTATTCACTTTCTGTGCCAGTTTTGTTTTGCTTCTAAGTTAAACTATATTCCGAGCCTGGAGAAGACTCTTTCTTGGAAGCCGAGGCTGACAGACTTTTTTCACACTAAGGACAAGATGTGAAACATGACTCATGTAAGTCTTCCATCTGTAACTACTTAAGCAATGTTTCCACCATTGCTTCTAGCAATGTACACTATTTACATACTTTATAAAGAAGTCTTTTATTTTTTTCATAGCTGATGCTTTTGCAGATTGAACCTTTTATTTTTTAAAGGGGGCTTTCATATGCAGCAATCACAATGTCCAGTCAAGCAGAAGACAGACACATGAAGCAAATGCATGTGGTTTAAATTGACCATAGTTTTGATTCGCATAAAATAATTTTGAATACTTCACAATAAATTGGTAATGGGCAGGAAATTTCCTTTATCACTTTCAACTATTTTGGAAGTCTGCAGTCAGCCTCTCCTCCTTCCCAATATGGTTTCAGCCAGCCCATTTCTGGCCCCTTTGTGACAGTGTGAAGGGTGTTGAAGAGGAAGGGGCGAGTGGCTCCCCTCAGTACTAGGCATTAGGAGCCCATGACCCTTCTTCTCAAACTACCTTAAGGGCTGTTATCCTTAAATTCTCCTTCCAATCCATTTTATCTGATCAGTGTCCCTCTCATGATGAATGCCTGAACGAGGCATCTGTCATAGTTTTGATTTAGTTGCAATATTTTGACCTGACATCCATGAATCACTGTGTGACAGATGACATTCCCCCGCCCCATGTTGTCCAACTTCCCCATGAGGGACAAATTTCTAACCCAACCCCAAGTAAAGAGGAAAATCATAATAATACCCCCAAATATCATCAATCAGGTATCCGTGAGTTCCTGACAGGTCTTCTGCTCCATCAATGATGATAAACTTTCAGCTGTGTGAGTGTATGTCCTCTTAGGTATGAGTGTTTCTGTAGTATCAGCCCTGTTCTTGCCAACTTCTGTGAGCAAAGCCTGCCTTTTGCTAATCGCTTACCTCTGCCTTATATTAGCAAAGTTTTGACCATTGCTGTCTAGACCTCAGGCCTCACATCCGGCCTGTGATATGTGGGCTTATGTTTCAGGCTCTCATCCTACTACACCATATATTGTGAAGAAACAGGTTCTACTTGGACTACATAGGTGGGAGGGTAGATGTTACCAGCCTGATCCCAGTGTGGAAGGACTCTTCTAGAACTGCCCCATTGTAGAGTTCCCCACTGAATTACTAATAAAATGACCACAGCCTGTAAGGGGAAATGATTCTATTTTTAATACTTCTAGTTTTATTTGGTAGCAAGGGCAGTCGAAGCTAAGTCCACTGGATTTTGACTTTTTCCAAATCATCGGCTTGCAAATTTTGAAGCTGATATGATACTAGTGATCCTAATCTCTTTCTGTATAAATAACTGCTGTAGCATCCTATTGCACTACAGTATCAAATTCTTCCTATCTGGAATACAATGGTACAAGGTAGCAGTAGCCAACCTTTCCTTTTGTACAAAAATCTAAATGGAATGAATAATTTGTGTGCCCTCATAGCATTTCTTGTTTTGTCCATTTAATAAATAGTGTGGTAGACTTTTTGAATGTGGAAAATTTACATATTCTATGTTGAGGAGGATGATCCCATCAAAAGCCTTGTGACAGGCATAAACAATCAAGACTTCCTCAGAAGGAATTAATAGCACAAGTAGGGCACCTCTAAATTGAGCAGTGCTGTAATTTAATAGTAGCTTTGTAACACAGCATAACAATAAATAGCAATATGAAGTAGTGGCACAGCAATTATGTAGCCTTAGGGTTAGCAAAAGAGAAGATATGCCCCACACTTTCCTTTGCATATCCATCCACCCTTAAAAATTGCTGGTGACCTAGGTGGGTTGAATGTCATTATTATTGGTGTGACCTTTTTGTAAATTATCAGTAGCAGAAGTAGTATTGACTTGCTGGAAATGTACTATAAACATCATAGCTAGTGTATGCAGTATTATAGCATAGTGTGCGGAATGATGGTCAGCTAAAAAAATAAGTGGATAAAAGTATGTAATACTGGTTTTACAGGATAGAGGAACATAGGTACATATATAATTGGGCCAAATACAGGTCACCTAATTTATTAGAAATATATAACTTTGAAGTCAGAAATTGCGTATACTAACCAGAAGCACAGGACAGATCTGTTTTAGGTTGGGATATAAGCGCGCATATACACACACACACACACACACACACACACACAGAATAAAGCAGCGATGGCCCTGGTTAATTGAACAAATGTATAAACCAGGTGGAAGAAAATTTGTAATAGGTGGCAATACCAATGTGTAGATGATAGGGATGTAAGTGACTAATTAAACTTTTGCTTATCAACTAGTCATCAGCTAGTTGACACACTAGTCAACTAGTTGCTTCCCTTCCCCTCCCCCCCCCATGCTGCCTCTATCAGAAAGAGGCAGCAAGGTGGGCAGGAAGAGGAGGGAAGCTGACCCCAAGCTCCATGCAGCATTTCAAAGGTGGAAAGCTGCGTGGCAATTTTGCCTTTGAAATGTAGCATCAGCTGGGTGGCTCTTTCTACATTTCCAAGCAGAGGCACCCTTATCAACTAATCGAATAGTCGATGGGATTTCCATCGACTATTCGATTAGATCTAATTTAACATCCCTAGTAGATTATTACAGTTTGATGCTGTGACTCTTTTCAGACTTGGATTTATACATGAGGGTATTGTACTGTATGCCTTTAGGAACATATTTTGATCTCCTTCACACCAGCCTAACTTCACTTTTCCCTGGGGGGAGAGTGTACACTAGATGTATACTTGTATAACATCAGAATGTTGTTTTTGCATAGCTAATAGCTTACTGCTATGCTTACTTATATCTTACTAATATTCAGAGCAGTCCACAGATTGGCATCAACAACAGAACAATATAAATGATGGTACCATAAGTGCCTCATTCTGTTCTATAATACAGTATTGAGGACAGACAGAAAGAAAACTGTGCCAGTGTGACAGAAATGAGAGCTCTGTATACAAACTCAATTTATTTGGGGGGAAGGGAAGGAAAGTGCATACTGTAGATTTTAAGTTTAGATTTGTTTCATACCTTGGAAACTTTTTTCTTTATTCCTTTTGTCCTGCGTTTTGATTTTAATAAATATTTTTGTCCTGTTTTTTATACAAGTTGCAGCTAAGAAATATTTTCTTCTTTCTTTTCTCTCTCCTAAATATTAACATCTATTTTCAAATGCTATTTTTGTTTCTTACTTTCAGTTTTCTTCTTAGTTTTTGTTTTTGAAATCATTCCAATTTTATTTGGGGGCGAAAAAATTGTGAAGCCTAGGTGCAACATCTGCATCCTATTAAGGGTTTTTCACCCAGATAATTTGTATTTTGAATCAAAACACAAACATAATTTACCACCCAGGCAGATGAAATCTAGGTGTGGAATGCAAGCCCCAAAAAAAGCTTGAGTACATAGTCTTGCTTCAGAATGAGCCTGAATGAGTGGACAATTTAAGCAAAAGTGGTACATTTGTTCCTACTAGTAATTTCAAAGACATAACTAAAATCATTATATGCTTCCGTTTTATTTCCATTAGAAGAAGATCACTGTAGATTGCTAAAGATGCAATTGCAAGTACTACTGGGCAATATTAGAAGTTACATAATCATGTAACTTGAAGCTACTGTGCATCAGGGAACAAACAGTGATTTCCTTTTTAATAGCTGTTTTTTCTAGATGTATTTTATATATTTTGCAGAACTATTTCTTCTTATAAGACACCACATTCCATTTTAAAATGTTTTCTACCTTCATGGAATCATTATTATATTATATTATATTTTATATTATGAAAAGATGAAGCTTGTCAGATGACTTCACGTTGGAGAGTTGTGATCTGAGATTTTTTCAATTCAGCTAGCAGGTCATCTGACTACCGTGGTTTTATTTTTATTATATGTTGATTAAACATTTTACTCAGACTTTATTGACAGTTCACTCAGATATAGTTATGTCCACAGACTCGCAGGTGTGACTCTCCTTTGTGTAAAGGCCCCTTAACACCATTCTGGCAGTGTCAAGGGGCTGGAAAGTGGTTACTTTTGAGTTACTTACTTACATTTTAAGGACCTTCTAAACTGCCAGAACTTTGTTCAGGTAGTACCAAGGCTTTGTGTAAACAAAGATCAGGCACTGGATCTGGTCTTGAAGAAATCAAGTCAAGTCATTCTCTGTTTGGGCTCTCTTTGTGAAACTAATTTTTCATGGATTGAACAATTCAAGCCCACATGGAAAAGCCTAAATGCTTCAGATTTTTGAGTTAATTACAGTGGAACTTACTCCTGTCACATCATTACAAATGTCCTTTACTAACATTACTCAATATTCAGTTCTCATTGAGGCCCCATTTACATAGACTTTGGGATCAGTACAGGTTGCACATCAATAAAATGGGACTTTGTGGTCCGGCAACATCCGTGGTCTGGAAGGACCATAGATGTTCCAGGACCAGAGTGTCCTGGTGTGCAACTGTATGTGTGTGGGAAAGGGGGCAAGGGGGGGGGGGATTTTTTTTTTCCAGTGTGCATTACTTTGTATTTATCAACATTAAAATTCATTTGCCATTTTGTTGCCCAATCATCTAGTTTCGTGAGGTCCTTTTGAAGCTCTTCAGTCTGCTTTATTCTTAACTATCTTGATCAGTTTAGTAACATCTGTAAATTTTGCCACCTCACTGTTCACCCCTTTCTCCAGCAGGGTAGTCGATTAACCAATTAACCTTTAAGCTAAAGCTTATAGGTTAATGCTATAGACTTCACATTTCCCCCCTGCCCAGTAAATTTTTTAGCAGGTTGGCCAGCAGCCCGTCTCAGTCCGGTATCTACCCCTGCTGCAGCTCTGCTTTTAAAGTGTATTAGGAGCCAGGTGGGCAGGCAGCCAGGCTCAGTCCTGCATCATACTGGGTCTCCGACCTACTCCTACTGATGCTCTACATTTAAAGTATGTTAGGAGCAGGCAGCCTGGCTCAATTCCAGCTCGCACTGAGTCCAGGAGCTCAGACTCCCCTCGTACAGGGGCTGCTGTCACCCCATGCATGAAGGGAACTGTTTTTTAAATTGGCTCCCATCACAAACCAGCTCTTACCTGGCACCCAATGCTGCTGCCTCGATGCAGAAACAGTAGCATGCAGCGGTAGCACGGGCGTGGGGCTGGAGTGCACTGGCTTTCATCCCCGGGTACTATAGAATAGTCAAGTAACCGATAAGAATTCATGAGGTTACTCAACTATTCAATTAACCAATATTTAACATCTCTATTCTCAAGATCATTTTTAAATAGGTTGTATGTTTCCCATCTTTTAATCAGTTATCAATCCATGAGAGAATCTTCCCTCTTATCCCACGACAACTTACTTTCCTTAAGAGCTTTTGGTGAGGGACCTTGTTAAAGGCTTTCTGGAAATCTAAGTACGCTATATTCACTGGATCCCCTAAGCTTGTCCACATGCTTTTTTTACCTCCTCAGAGAATTCTAGTAAAGCATGATTTCCCTTTACGCAGAAACCATGTTGACTTTCCTCCAACAAATTATGTTCATCTACGCATCTAGCAGTTCTATTCTTAACTATAGTTTCAACTAATTTGCCCGGTACTGATGTTAGATTTACTGATCTGTAATTGCCAGGATCCCCTCTAGAGCCCTTTTTAAATATTGGTGTCATGTTAGCTGTCTTCCGGTCATTAGGTACAGAAGCTGATTTAAAGGATAGGTTACAAACCACAATTAATAGTTCCGCAATTTCTCATTAGAGTTTTTTCAGAACTCTTGGGTGAATGCCATCTGGTCCCGGTGACTTGTTACTGTTAAATTTATCAGTTTGTTCCAAAATCTCTTCTAAGGACATCTCAATCTGGGACAGTTCCTCAGATTTGTCACCTAAAAAGAATGGCTCAGGTTGGGAATCTCCCCGATATCCTCAGCTGTGAAAATCAAAGCAAAGAATTTATTTCATTTCTCTGCAATTACTTTATAGTCTTTGAGTCTCCTTTAGCATCTCAATTGTCCAATGGCCCCCCAGGTTATTTAGCAGGCTTCCTGCTTCTGATGTACTTAAAAAAATTGCTATTACTTTTTGGCTAGGTTTTATTCAAACTCCTTTTTGGCTTTCCTTATATTTTTACACTTAATTTGACAGAGTTTATGCTCCTTTCTGTTTTCCTCACTAGTATTTAACTTCCACTTTTAAATAAATATATATATATATATATATATATATATATATTAATCTCTCTCTGCTTCTTTTACTTGGTAATTAAGCCCTGGTGGCATTTTTTTGGTGGTTCTCACTGTTGTTTTTTAATTTGGGGTATACATTTAAGTTGGGCCTCTATTATGATGTCTTGAAAAGCCTCCATGCATCTTGCAGGGATTTTACTTTTGGCATTGTATCTTTTAATTCCTGTTTAACTAACCTCCTAATTTTGTGTAATTCCTTTTTCTGAAATTAATGCCACAATATTGGGCTGCTGAAGTGTATTTTCGCACCACAGGGATGTTCAATTTTGTTACATTATGGTCACTATTTCCAAGAGGTCCAGTTATATTTATCTCTTGAACCAAATCCTGTCCTCCACTTAGAACTATTTTAAGAATAGCCTCTCTTCTTGTGGGTTCCAATACCAGGTGCTCCAATAAGCAGTCATTTAAGGTGTCAAGAAACATTATCTCTGCATGCCGTCCTTTTTTGGCCCAGAAGGTGCAGTGTCCTCTTCAGGACTAGATCCCTCTGGACTGGTCACTATGTCACTTCCCCTGCCATGGTTTAGAATTTCTTTAGACCTTCTGTCCAGGCACTGACATGCTGTCAGTGGGTGGCAGGGGAACCCAGGACCACCCACTACTTCAGATTTCAGCCAAGGGACCCTGCAGTATGGAGCCTAGGTTTTCTCAGCCCCCAGTCTTTTGGCTCTCTGCTTCCTACTTGCCTGCCTCAGGCTTTCTCCATCCTTCTCTCTTTGGGGTATGTCCTACTCTCATAGCATTCTGCTCTTTCCCTGGGTTCCTTCTAATGCAAAGATAATGGCTGCAGACTTTCCCACCATTTTTGCCATTTTTGTTGCCAGCATCATGGCATTTTACTAGCTTAATCCCTATCTGCTCATCTGGGCTCCATCCTCCCATTCAGGGTTGCTTCTCCAGCCTAAACCCATCTTGTGCCATCTGTCTCACTAATTGGGCTCTTTCTCAGCTTCCTTCCTTCATGGCTGGTGTGGAGTGAATATCCTATTAAATAAAAAAAAATATGCTTTTGTATAGGTGCATATAATATACACTTGGATTTGAGGCTGGGTGTGTGTGTGTCTGGCTAGAACAATACCATATAGTTTACAGCATTGCAATGTTTGTGTGGACAAGAGTTCAGTGTTTTTAAAAAAATACATAAAAAATCATTTCTTTTTCCTGAATGCTAGAACGTATTCTGCTAAAAGAATAAAATATTCTGAAAATGTTCAGATACTCTTTTTAGCTCAGATAATTTCAAATGCCAGTCACTGCTGCACAGTGTGGATGATAATTTCCATTTTATGATGATAATTTTCTACTACCATGAGAAGACTTTTTCAGAAGCCATCTGCCTTAGTCTCTGGAGACTCCAGGAAGAATTCAGTAGAATAGAAAAATGTGGACCCCCATGGCAACTGAATGTTCAGAGCCATTTCATTCCAGTAATGATCTTGCCCCGGAAGTGCCTTAATTTGCAGCATTTACGCTGCATGTCGAGCATGATATGATATAACTGATTCACATTAGAATTTATTTTAGTTTTCACTGAAGTACATGGACTGAGCCAATATCATCATCATCATCATGGACTGAGCCAATATCCCTGCAAAACATAAGCACACTGGAGAAAATTAATCCCCACCCCTCAAAATAATAAAATATTTGATACTGATAATGTCAGAAATGCATGCACGTGAAATAAACTTCTCAAGTAGAGAAGCTATAGTAACTTTATACTTAAAATTGAATCTAATGTCCCAGAATAAGCCCTAATTTCAAGCATACTTGAGCCATTTTCTCAAAGAAGCCACGCTCTCTCGAATTTCAGATGCTGGAATTTTACAGTTGAGGGAAATTACGGGTTAGGAGGTTTCAGCCAATAATTATTTCATATAAGTAGATGGTATTCAATAAGTTACACATCTTCCACCAATTGTCAACATCACATGTCAAAGTATACAGAGTATGTCGCCTTACATCAAACTCTTAAATCCTCAAGCAGCATTTTTCATTACTTTGCCTGAGTATAAGTTTTGATTACTGTCAATGGATTTTTGTGTGACTTTGTTTGCTTATTATGAAATCAATGCTTGCCAACATTTACTGATTAAAAATATAATCCTTCCAAACCTAATTATGAACAGGATTGTATCTTATTTATCCCAAATCAGTTGGCCTTCACATTTAATATTTTTGATTGGTTGGCCTTCAGAGAGCGTCTTAAGGATATTTCTCTCTCACAGTAAAAAAACTTGGAAGCAGAAAAGGTTGTATAGAATGTATTTTAAAATGTTTGTGTGTATAAGTTTTTGCAGTAAGATAGGCAACGAAAATATTAATGAGAGCAGGGATATAAATAGAAAGTGCAGGGCAACTGGAAGGGGGGAAGAGGAAGTAGTCTTCCTCACATGTTAGTAAAGCTGATCATCTTACACTACTGCATAAAAGAGAATTCTTAATTGACACAATGTGGCATTTTGCTGTCCTTGTCTTTTTAGTCCAGTGTGGAGTGAGGGGGGGGGCACTGCCTGGCATGACTCGTTATTTCCCACACTTCCCACTATTTCCATGACTACCGGTACTCTTTTTCCCTATCTCCTTATAATCTTTGTTCTGAAGTAATAAGGTTGAAATCATGTTTCTGTGATATATACTATACACTCAAGAGGAAAAGTGTTAGACATTTAAATGTGGACCAGACAAAGTATTCGATAATACTTCTATACGTGAAGACATGCACAGGCAAAAGAAGGGATCAAATAAACTTACATTTTTTAGGTCTTATTTTATTTTAAATACTTTGGAAAGGACTTCAAAAGATTTAGATTAAAAACAACTTTCTGTAGGTTTTTTTCTTAAGTACAAAAAAGGCAATGAGAAGCTTTTTAAATCACTGGACTTAATTGTCTTATAAGAATCACCCTGCAATATAGAAAATCAATTATTATGTATGTGTAAGTATATTTGCAGATTTTACAAGCTATCTGGGAATGCACAGTAGTATCAAAGGTGAGCTATCAGCCCTTAAAATCTAATTATCTCCTTGCATTGGGAGCTGAAGACATCATGATTACTTGTCTCAAAATGGATGAATAAAAAGGAAGTTATGACAAAAAGGAGACAGCATCATTCATCTTGTGATATGCCTCCCTTCCCTCATCCTTTCTCTCCTCCCTCCAAATCTCCATCTCCCCAGCCAGCATTGAGTAGATCATAAGTGCTCCTACTAAAAGTAGGTTATACGTGTGAAAGACCATTTGGTCATTACCTACATGCCTTGTGTAAAACAATCCAAGTAAGCCTTTTTCTGTAGATTTGAGTCTGTTAAAATCTCCATTCATGTTAGTTGGAGTTTTGCCTGAGTAAAAACAGTGGGAGATGGTCCAGGGAGAGGATGTAACATTTCCACTCTGAAACTTTGGTTCTTCTGCTGTCACAACGGCATTTTTCAGTGACTTGTGGTGAGTCCTGTAAGATATGAAATCCATTTTACTTTAGTCTGGTCTGAATCAAAATCATAAAACTGATGAAGGATTTTTTTTTCCATTGGAATTTTTACTGCCTGGATATAGGCAAATTTAAAGTACAATTAACTTTTAAAAGCTACAGTACAAGACTTAACTATTGAAGTACCTCCTTTTTCTTCTTATGTCTGAATGGTGTTTTAAAATTTTTCTGTGGACTAGCTTATTTGTAGGAATTTCAGTAGATTGAGCATGGACAGTTGAGAAATGCATTTACTATCACACTTCCTACTTGAATCCTTCCATGATTCCTGCTTTAGTTTTCTCTGTGCCTCTGGGCCATCATCAGTAATTACTTTTTTTATAGAGAATATTGTGTTCTGTTGATAGGACAGAACTGGTGGAACTTGTACACTAAAAGGAATTTCTAAGATAGAGGAGAGAAATTTATCAAGGTGGGGGAAGAATAAGAGGTTGACAAAGTGCTGTATATTAATCAATCACACTCCATCTTCAGCTTCCTTGTCTATGTTCCTTGTATCCATTTTGCATGTTTTTTCACATTGTGTCCAACATTTAGAACATTGTAGCTGAAGCAGTAAATTTCTTAAATTCATTCTTTGTTCTCACACTCTGTCCATGTCTATACTTAAAGCGCCAGAGATGGATCTTCTGGCATTTGATTTAGCAGGTCTAGTAAAGCAACCTTGAGAAGTAAGGGAAGCTGACTGAAGCATTTGCTCCTGTTGGCCTTCCATTGTGAAGACAGTGCCAAGCTCAGTTTAAGGTTATTTACATAGCTGGAGTTGCATACCATTAGCTGACTTTCTGGGTTTAGTATGGACCTGGCTTCAGTCCTGTGTGTGTCTATATTGAAAAGTATTTCCCAGCTGCCAGTTCAGTCACTTGAATGAATTCTTCATTTTCTAACTCAGTGAGATGCTACTGAAATGCAATGCTCTAATTAGAGGTATGAATGTGGCCTCTTGCTGTCGTTTTCAGACTTTAAATTGCTCATTTTCTGAAAACTGACCTTGGAAAATCTGGTTGTGAAATAGTTCTTTAATCTGAGATACCTTCTATGTTCTCCTTATTTATTTTACTTTTTAAGTCCACTCCATATTTAGAACAACACTGCTTTACCATTGATTGCATGATGCTGAAGTTGGCCATTAATCTGTGATGAGTAGCCTTGTCAAATGCTCTTTGGAAGCCTAAATGTAGTATGCCCACTGATTTTTCCCTCTCCCTTTTCCCTCCCTCCCCCCACTTATTTATCATGGCAGTAATGTTTTCAAAGAACTACAGAAGGTTAGTTAAGCATGACTTCTCCTGTCTGAATCCATGCTGGCTATCATTAATCAAATGGTGCTTTACCACATGTTCTCCACTTTATCCCTAAAGATAACTTTCAAAATCATTCCCCCAGTGGATGGTAAGTTTACTGGTTTTTAAAAGTTATATTAAAGGCTTTTTAAAAAGTTATATTTGTAATGAGACCCGAAGTATCTACTCTTCCCATCCCTTTTTCCTATGACAAAAATGATATTAACTGTCTTTCTTTCAAATGCAAAAGGAGTCTGCCTGGTGGACTCACTTCAGCCTCACTATCGTTGATACACTATAACACCCAGAGATGTGCTTTCTCATGCTAACAGGATTCTACAGGGTCCACTTGGTGCGACATTTAAATTGGATCAAAATGTGTGTAATAAAATGAAATTAAGACCCTAATCCGTTTTGATTCATTATAGAACTAGCAGTTTCAAGGGAGTCTGAAAGGACACCTTGTCACACTTTTAATTGCCAAACTATAACCATGTTTACTATGGTATTTGATGGGCCATCTGTATTGTATTTTTTTTCTGTCGTCTTGTATAACCATACATTCAGAAACATGCTATGAGGTGTGTTTTTTTTTTAATGTGATCAGTGAGGAGAATTATTGTGCTGTACCAGAGAGAGAAAGTATTTTGGTGCATTCTTTTTTATTGAAATCCTGAAAGTAAAATTCTGGGATCATGGAGGACTCCGGGGAGAAAGGAAAGACAAGGGTCTCAAGGCATGTCTTAAACAACTAGTGTCTTATTAGTAATGTTTTTTCATAGCAGGAATTTGCATGAGTCTTTTTGAGGCTATTTATACCATGTTGGTGCAGTAAAGGCAGTGTGTGTCATTTCCATCATTTTATTCTGATGTCTAGGGCACTACATTCCTTTAGATACTTTGGTTTTCCACCTAAGTTAATGATATGTACAGTGAGTTTGTGTGGACAAGGAAAAAAGGAAGACAAAGAAGAAATACGATCATGCATTGTTAAATTATAAAATTTTCTGTAAATATTTTAACCTAATATATTTTCCTCCCTTGCTGAAGAGATTATCTGTCAAGAGACCTGGATGGAAAGAGACAAGGCACATAACAATTAGAAGTGACTTTCAGAGTATTAACAATGCCTAAAATATTCAAATGGTAACTTTGTGTGCCCAGTGTTGACTAACCTGATTGTCAGACAGCACTGAGCACTCACATTCTGAAAAAGGAGTCATATACAAGGTGTTCATATTGACCGCTCAAGTAGAAATCACTTGTTAGTTCTAAAAAACTCAGTTTTAATTTGTAAGACACATGTATGGAAAATCATCCTGGGTTCGCAAAAGAGTTATTCACACCAAAGAACAGGAAAGCTGCTTATATTAATGATGAATTCCTGTTAAATATTACAAAATGTTAGTTTTTTTTCAGTGTAGTAGTAGACAGAGATTTATGAAAGCTGGTGGAAAATAAATGAAAACTGGGAACAATACTTGATTTTTCTCAGGCTGCAGGACTGGGCTGATATCAGAAACCAAATATTCTTTGGTTAGTGCAAACATTCCTGTAATGATTGGTCTTGGAGCTAGCCCTTAAAATCTCTTGTTAGCACTGTGTACTGGCATGTTAGCACTGTGTACTGGCATGTACATATGCACACCTGAGAGAGAACAAAGTTGTGTGGTACTCTTATAATTATCAACCAAATCAGCAAAATGTATTTTTCTCTAAATCCACAAACCCACTCTGCTGAAGGGCTTAATTTCATCCCCAGTGCTACTTCACTATTACATCTTGCTAGCCCTCTTCCATTTTTCCCCCTGGTCCTTACCTTTACCATGCTAGCTTCTTCCACAAAATTTGCTGGATCTGCTTCTCCTACCCTTTTTTGTTCCTGTAGAATATAAACTCTTAGAAACTGGAGGTAAATATTTTATAAATAATCAATGAGTTACTTTTTTATTTACACTGAATTATGTAAACTCTCCTAAATTCAAGGCCACTCCAATGTCTTTTGTGTCCAACACCAATCACTACAAAGGGCCATTTTGTTTTGGCTCTTCACTTCTACATAAATAGGATACCTAAGTAATTTTATATGTACAGGTTGAAACTCGCTAGTCCAGCACCCTCAGGACCTGACCGGTGCTGAACCAGAGAATTTGATGCACCATATTGTCAAGCAGCATTACCAATATTTCCACTGTTTACTGGGTTCTTAAGATATATTTAGGGGTAAATTAGAGCTAAATAACAGCACAGAACATTGAGAACCAGGACTGGCGGCTGTAAACAAACTTTATGGGACAGTGGTAAACTTGGCCATACCCATGGTAAGTAAACATTTGGCTAATTAAAATCATGCTAGACCATGGATGTTGCCAGTCTAGAGTGTGTTAGATGAGAGAGGTTCAACACACAGTATTTAATACATGGTGAATAGGTCTGTACAAAATTACTGGGTGAAATCCATCACTAGGCAAGAGGCCAGTGGATCACTTACACTTTGCTTATGCTGCAACATGGTGGGCTTAAGTAGTACTGCAGAGGTACATATAGACCTTGTGCTTGAATGATACTCAAGAGTGCATTTGCCCCCTCTAAAATTTAAATATCAGTGTTCTTGAAGGTGAAGGTTTTCTAGCAAGGTTTTCTAGCAAGAAATAAATAACTATTTCTCATTTTATTTTCAAAATTACATCTTTGATTTGTGGCATCATAACATCTTCACTAAAGTGTTAGGGGGGGTTAAGACATCTTTTTAAATGTTCTAACCAATGGCTTAAACTATCCTCAACTCTGAGATGGGACTGTATAAAATGGCACCTTTATTCAACATGTTTGCTTAGTATAGCAACAAACAAAACTTTTACTCCTGCTGGCACTGTGGCTTCAGTGATATCAAGGAGACAGTAAACTCTATTATAACTGGATTATATTGTGCATTATCAGCAGATCTGTTTGGTTCTGTATCATGAGCTCTGTTGATTGACCTTGCAGAAGAGTGTGGGGTCCTTAATGGAGACCCTTTACTTTTCTGCACAGGTTGTCCCATCACCAGAATCTGTGGGATAAGCAGCTGCCTATAAATTGTGATTCTTCCCCATACAGAGTGGTTGTGTGAGAGGGAGTGGTGAAGGGGGAGAATAGACAGAACACATTGGAGTTTGTATGAAGACTGAGGAAATCTATGCCTCTCCCCCCTCCAAAGAAAGAAGCTTGTGGTGAATTTTTGAAGGTGTCTTTCCTTTGAAGCAAGGATGAAGCAGAGAATAGTTTGTGAATGAAAGTGTCAGTCTGGTTCCTATTCCTACTACAGTGCCACTTTGGTCAGGATTATTTGTAATTTGGTCACAGATCTTGGTGAGTTTGAAGTAGTTAGTGAAGGTGGTACTCATTTAGAAATAAATAATATTGGCTATGTGAGAAAAGGGGGGGGACCTTGCTTAACTCTTAGGTTCAGTTTCAGGAATCGCAGTTTATAAAACCAACCCTCACTTTCATTTTATAAAATCAGTATACTTTGTTTTGAAAGTTTGAAACACACACATAATGAAAATCACAAGGTCACTTTAGGTCCCGGTTTTAGAATATACAGCTATACTCTAAAAAGAATTAATAAAAGTCATATGTATGGATCTGTTTTAAATATTTTCACTGTAGATTATGATTATAATTTATAGCTTTTAAAAATCATTGGCTATTGTATAAGGGTTAGCTGTTAATTCTGCGCATGCACAACATGCACGTGTGTGTAAAATCATAGGTCAATATTGAACAAGTAACAAATATTCTTTTTAACTTAACAGCTTCTACCTTTGCTATATTGAAACCAAATGTAATTTTCTTTATGAAACTCTTTGATCATTAGCATTCTTAAAATATATTTCCTTTAAACATCAGAAATACAGTATGTAATGTACAAATATGAATGCATCTTATCATAAAAAGACAGCTGTATGTCTTTTTACTGGTCTTATAATTAAAGTGAACAATTTGATTTCCTTTCCTAGATTTGATGGTAGTGTCATATAGGATTAAATTAGTCCATGAATTATTCAAGTCTTATGCAGTGAACATAAATGGGGGAAGGACGTATGACCAAAAGAAGAACTTGGTCATTACATTTGCCTTTTTTATGCAGCACCTATTGGTATGTGTGTGTACCCAAAGAGTTACATAGTTTAGACATCTGAAACACTAGCATACTTCCACCACTTAAGATAATAGAATAACTGGCCTTTTACGCCTACTCTTTTTGTCTTCTAGCAGGAATAAATTATCTCTGCTGTTTACTGTCGATGTATTGTTATAATGTAGCATTTCAAGAGATGATACATTACAAAGTACTTTCTTCACAGAAACTACTGTAGTCAGATGTTTGCAGTTTCTATTTCAAAATGAGCCAAAAAGGGAAATTTGTATCTGGAGTATTTTAATAATTCTGCACTTAAAATAAATATCTTGTGCACATTTTTATGTTTCATTTATGCCAAATGGAGATACATTGCAATATCAGGTGATAGCAGTATTTCATGAAAACTTCATTGGAATGAGGAACATTATTTTAATATTTTCTCCATTGTATTTATGATGATGTTACTCATCAATCAGATTTATATAATGTTTTTCCAGTTCTTCATGGACTAGTGAAGATTGTACTCCTGCATTGTGCACCTGTTTTTGTCCAATACAAAATTATTCTTCTTGCTAATTTATTTAAGGACATTTTATCTTAGTGAGGAGATAACTTTTCTTGTCTCATACTTTGCAACATTTTCCTAATGTTGCGGGGAGGGGGGAGAGATGTCTCCTGATTTTTTTGCATTCACCAAAATTGAATAAACTTAATATTTTAGGCCTTTAAAATAACCATTGTAAATCTATTTACTGATCCACAAGGATATTTACTCCTTAATAAAGTATCAATTAATATATTGCCATTCACTCATAAGTCACAAACTTTATAGAAGTTGTCAAAGGTGTTTGTATCTACACATTCATGTTACGAATAGACACTACAGAACAAAACAAAAGACCTCAATACTCAGCTGCTGTGAAATGGCAAAGCTTCAATTAATTTAATAGATCTGATATTTTATGCCAGTTGAAGACAAGGGGATACAGCCTCATAATTGTAAACTACTATTTTTTTTTAAAAGGGAGTAGTGAATCTTGGGTATATCTATTACTGAGAGCCAAATTTCATGCTCTTTAAAGAGGTCTGGTTTTGTTTTTGTTTTTTTTCTGAAGGATGGGTGCTTACAAGTTTTTGAAATCTGCTCCCTTTAAGGTGCATCAAGTTGGGGAAACATAACTGATGCACCCAAAAATGTTGTCGCATTTGAAAAAGCTGGCTATCGTGTTAAGACTTAAACACTGTAACACTGACATAGCATGAAACTTTGAGAGCTGAAAATCAATGAACAAGCAATACAAGCAATATGCTTTCATTTCTCCTTTCCTGTCTAAAATGTATAGTTCAGCTAAATCAGTTTCAGTACTATGCAATAAGGTTTATTTTTCACTGTAAATTGATGAAAGATACAAACAAGTAACTGTAGGATAACCTTGAATTTTAGAGCGCATACTCGTGTAGGTGAAACTACTAAAAAGTTTCCTCAAACTTATGAAATAGTGCCAGTATTATTAGACTCGCTTTTAAGGAATACAACATGTTCTAGTAACAGATGTCCATTAAAGAAAGCTCCTGCACCAACTTTGTTATTTTAATGAGAAAATGAGATTAACCAGTAACTTGAAAACACAAAATTAAACATCTGCAGAAATTTTATATTGAAACTGACATCATTAGTCCCTAGGAAGCAACCTTAGCAATTTCATCTTATCTTAAAACACAGTCCAGAGAGATGACAATAGAATCTTCAGCCCTTAACAAAATGAAACACAAATTGGATGCTCTCCAGGCTTTGGTTCAAGGGAACTGAGATTCCATGTTGTGATCTTGAACAAAACACTTACTGTATGAGAGGAAATAGTGGATAGACAAACACCAAAAAATTAGGTCTTTGCAAGCTGGGAGAATCATTAGTGAGGGATAATAAGAATATCCATTTACGAAGAAATATTGAAAAAATCTGGAGAACTCTTCTAAATACTTAAACCAGAGGTTAGAAAACTTCTTCTGATAAGTAGCAATAAATATAATAAATAGCAAAAATATATCCCTTTGAGTGAAGATATTCAGAATGTTTTTAAATGAACAGTTTCTATCCTTTTACAAAAGGATCCCTCCCCTCTTATCTAGTTTTAAATTTGCCTCTGAAAGAGAATTTAACAAAATGTCTGTGGCTACCAATTAATTCTGTAACAGACTGGGGAGTGTTAAAACAGTGAAATTAAAATGGAGGGGCACTTTACTTATTAGGTTATTACTTATTTCCATCTTTCAAAAATAGAGTGGATCTGCTACTTCTTTCTAGTTGTCATCTTCTATACATGTGCAAAGTGATTGTAAAAAAAGTTACCAGATCAGGGGACTCTCTCTCTCTCTCTCTTTTGTACTCACTTTACCCAAAGACCAGGGACAACACAAGGGCCCACATTGGGGATAATCAAGGTAATTGATTTTAGAAGTTAATTGAGGTTTTTATCTTTTTGGAGCAGGAAGTTTAGGCTTAGGGGCTCATGTGGATATTTGTTGAAAAAAATACAACCACCTGTTGTCTTGTATGGATTAATCTGTGGACTTGTTGCTGTATAACAAAGGTAGATATGACAAATAACCCTCAGGCTTGTGCTGGAATAATAGATGTAGAGAAGGACTCTGGGCCAAATTTTAAAGGTGTTGAAATTAGGGCTTCATCATATATCTACTGAAATCAATAACAGAGCTTCCAGTGACATCACAAAATTGAGGATATGATTCAGCACCATTAAACTGCATAATTTAAGAGGTTAAATGTATTATTTTGAATCACTTTATTGTTGTCTTCACTTTTTTTCTATCTCCGTTTATATTGTGTCTGTTGTCTCTGAGAATTGTTGTGTAAGAACAATAGCAAATTCCTTTCAGGTGGCATTGGAAGCTGTCTGGGGACAAGTGGAGGGGTCTGGATATGTGCTCACTGTGACCTGATTGATGAAGGTGGGAGCCATGTTCTGAATCATGATGGGCCTGAGCATATTCTTCACCTGCAGCTTCAGATATCATGGGTTACAGTAATCCAGCCAGGAGGTGATAAATGTATGGATTACTGTGGTTATGCCTTTATATAGGAGAATAAACAAAGGTTTCTCAATGCATGTCTATACAGCAGGGCTAAACTAGAAATAAGCTATGCAACTTGAGCTACGGTAATTGTGTAGCTTAACTAAGTTTAAATAGCTTATTTTGATTTTTGGCGTTGTATATATACACAGCAATTATTTCAATATAGAATCCTCTTCTCCTGACTTCCTTTACTCTTTGTGCAGTGAAGGTTATGGGAGTCAGAGTAAGAAACCCATTATTTCACATTTATTTTGAAATAATGGGCTTGCTGTATAGACGCGCAGTACATTCTTTCGGAATAACTGTCATTATTCCAAAACAACGCTGCTGTATAGACATGCCCCAAGTAAGCGGGAGCCTGGAGGTGAAAGAATTTTTGGAAACTAATGCCACCTTGTTATTTAAGCTGAGTGAGGAGTTGTAAACTTTGCATTACTTTGACTGAGAGGTCTCTCTGCCATTGATGGAGTATGTAGGCAGTGTCTTGGGCAGCTCTTCAGAGCATTTCTTGTTTCTGGCCAGCATCACTTTCATTTCCCTTGGTTCAACTTGAGCTAGCTGCTGGTAATTCAACTGCTCATTACCTGTGGACAGTCTGACATCTTAGTGGTGATTTCATCAGCTGATGATGAGATATGTAGTTGTGTCCTTGCATCCTGATAGCAGCTAATCTTGCAGCATCTCAATATTTCTCTGTGATTCTGTGTATCTCAATATCTCTCATTTCTCTGTGTAAGAAATAGGGATAGTATGGATCCCTGAAGGTGAGAGCACTTGGAGAGAACCATCTAAGCTCTGCTGGAGAGGTGTAACTGGAGCCACTGTAGTTCTGGGCCATTTATTCCTACTACATTTTGTGGATATATTAGAACCTTTGGTCCACTTTGCCAACAGCTGCAAAAGGGTTCAGCACTTTATGGAAATCTTATCTGTATCGATAAACAGGTTCACCCCCCCACCCATTAAAACTGGCATGAATAAATTACATGAATATTAGGCTGTGTAAAGCAGATACTTATTAATAACTGATTAGATGCACCGTCCCCTATAATTACACAATTTCTGTGTATCTTGTCTTAGTTATCTAGTTGGTGAGCATACTGTGGTTAGAGGTGAGGAATATTATAAAACTGGATATTGCTGAGTGAGTGGAACAATTTGCTGACTATCAAACGTGTGCCAAATCCTGCCATGACTGCCAAATACTTAGCAGTGTGTATAGTGGTGGTCTGTCAGCTAGACCATGAAATAGATGCAGCACAAGATACAGGTTTGCATCACAGGACAGGTTGCCATTGGCCAAGCTCACTGAATAATGGGACACATGTTACTGCTCCTCTGAGCAGGGATTACCTGTTAATTAAAACTGCTGTTAAATATAGTAACACTGCTGATAGTAGTGTGTGTGCGTAGTGGATTATGTTTGTTTCACTAATGTATCCCTTAACATGTAACTTATATGCACTTAGGCGCTTGAAGGCAGATAGGTTGGTTTTCCAGCTACCCATGTTCCCTTTCATTAGGGTTTGCAACTCTCTTAAGTTGCAAGGACACATTATTGTGCCATAATAGGATGCCATCTGCTTTTGGTGTTTTCTTTTCATTCCATGTGGTGTTTTAATGCTGTTTTTCATGTATGATAAATAAGTACAATATTTGCGTAGAGATTAATACTATGAAAATTATGCATTTTATTCTGCCACGTTTATGATGTTGGTTAATGTTAATCTTTTTAATGCTATAGAACAGTGTCACTTAATAAGACAATCAAGGGAGTCCTATTGTACCATTAACCATTAATGTACCTATAACTGTGTGCCAAAATTGGCCTGGTTATGAATTATTAGACCATAACTTGCATTTAGCATGTTTAAATGCTTTAAAATATCACAAAGGAAAGTGAGTGGAACCTATGTCATTCCTAAAGATTATGCAAATTGCACATCATAAACATAATGCATGTAGGTTCATGATGCAAAATACCTTTCATCTAATGAAAGGAAATCCTGGGTATGTTTAAACTCAAAATGGGCTCAATACATAATCAGGCTTTAAGAAGCAGGAAATTGAAAGTAATATGTTCCTCATTTTAATAGTGACTGTTTATTGGTAGAAATTAATTTTTTGCTGGTTTTACTTTATGTAAAGTGATCCAATCCGCTTTAAAAGGTACAAAGAAATCCTTTATGGGCCACTATATGATCAGACGAAAAAAATAATTTTCTCTGCTGACATATGTGGACATACTCTGCTCCTCTGCTGCCTACTTTCAAGCTTTTAAAATACCCCAGATTTAAAACCTGATTTTGCCCAACTGCTCTATGGCTGCACAAGGGGGAAGGAGCCTAGAGTCTCACTCACCTTTGTATGCCAGTAGTGAGGCTGGATCTCAGTGGCAAACCCTGCTGTAGGGGCTTCCCTCTACTATGGTCTTCTGTGGGGTAGGGAATCAAAATACTTCTAAAGGTTCTTGGAAGTCCAGAAACAAGTAAGGATGTGACCCCACCTCTCTTCCCCACTAGTCAGCAGTAATGACTGTGTGCACAGTGGCTTGGTGGTTGGACTGAGAAAGTAATTCTTTAGGCTTTGAAATGTTTTAACAACAATCATGCTACCCCCTGAATGTTGGGGAATTCAGAGGAAGTCTTCCTGCCTGAGCCAAAATTCCACCATAGGGAAGTGCAACTTTACACACCTCCCAACCTGGTTTAAAAAAACAAAACCCTTTAGCTTGAGTGAAGGTAAAAACAGAAAGCCCAGCACTCATATGAACTGTTGGGAAATGAAGCTGTACAGGAGAACAATCATAGCTCTTTCCTTTGAAATTCAACCAGTTCCAAACATGTTGTTGGCTATGAGCTGCCAAATTTCAGAGGGAAATGATTTTCCCCCTCTTCAGGCCATTGCATGTCATAGCACTTCAGATGCAGGTAGACTTCTTTCTAAAAGTTCCTGTTCATATTAGGAGAACTGTTCAGCATCAATTTTGTGTTTCTGAACACAGACTTGAAAGTAGCTCAGTTGTGGCTCTTCCATCCCCTTCCCATCCCACCATGGTCAGCATTTTGAGCAGCTGAGCTTTATTCAGTGTGTGTGGTTTGTGTGTGTGGTGGTCTGTAGTTCAACAAGTCAAATTAAAGTCCAGAATGGATTTTAGGGGTAATCCTGAACCTACTAAAAATTCCCTATTAGTGGAAGCAGGGCTGGGCCTATAAAATTCTGATAGACATGGAGGAATCCTTTTGTCAGAAGGCCTGATCCCAGAAAGGTCTCAGAACACATAACTTCCATCAAAGTCAATGGAAGTGGAGTTCCTAAGCTCCTCGCAAGATCAAACCTCCAAGCGGAAAAAAAAAAATTAGGGGAAATGAACTGTTAAAAACTAAAACATCTGGTGTCATAAGCTCTGTACCACCTGCCTTGCTGCATCCAGCCTTCCTCCCCTGCAACTGCACCAGCTCTGGACAGGGGCAGCCCCACTGGCACTGCCTCCTCCAGGCCCAACCTCGGCTGCACACCCACACTGCACCAGTCTTGATTGGGGCTGCTCTACCTGTACTTTGCCAGCCCTGATCTGTGCTGTGCTTCCCATCTTGCTGGCCCTAGCTGGGGCTGTGCTCCTGGCTGCTGGTCCTACTGCCCCCAGCCCTGGCTAGGCCTGCACTCATGGCTGTCAGCCTTGGCCAGGGCTGTACTCCCCACTGTGCTGCCCTACTGGGACTGCACTCCCCACTGCTGTACTTCTGAACCTGGCCAGCCAGAGCTCTCTGGTCCAGCAATATCTGTGGTCCTGCCAAACCAGAGTGTTTAGAGGTTCAACCTGTATTCTAAAGGTTTGTCTACACTACACAACTTTTAGCGACTGTTTCTAAAAGTGAGGCACTTTTGCCAACAAAATCTTCCACTCCCGATAAACAGCATTTGCTTTGTTGGCAGGAGAGTGCCCCTGTGAACATTATTTAATATTAGTACTTGCCCTGGCAAAGCTTTTGTTATTCAAGGAGGTTGGGCGTTAAGCGCCTGTGAACAACAAAAGCTTTGTTGTTCAGTTGCCAGTGTAGACAAAGCCTATACAAAAGTGCTAGGTAGCACTTCTGTGTTAGTCAGAGTACCCAAACAGTCCTTCCTATCTCATAATGGGTATTTTTAAAAGTATTGACAGACAGATTTGTTTGCCAAATTGTGACTGTATTTACAGTATTTTCCTTCAAAGTAAGTTTTACTGTAACTTTTTAAAAATTATTTCATTCAGTTAAGTGCAATGATGTAACTTGCTTTGGAATACTTTAGTCTCAGTGCTGCTTAGATATGGAAATTAATTACAGTTTACAATGATTTGGTGAAAATATAATGAATTGCATCTTGATATCTAGGGTTTAATCTTGCTCAAATCTGTGGCAACCCCCCTCTCCATTGTTATCCCAATCTTGATGCAAGACCTTAATCCACCTGAAAAAAACATAGAACACATTGAACTTAAGCTGCAATTATTACCATAATTGTACAAGTTAAAGAAGATTTTGTCACATTAGTAGCAGTAGTTATGTAACTCACTCTCTCAATTGCTTCTATTTTTGGATTTTGCGCTTGTATTTTAAATAGCCTATTTTCCTGAAGTCTTACCAGATTGGTTATGATTTTAAATATATAAGGCAAAATATACTTAATTCATCTATTCTTATGACTGATTAAAATGTAAGGGAGTGCAATATACAGAAAGGATTCACATACTTACTTGAAATTATATAGTACTGAATAGCAACAAAAAATATATCTGAAAATAAATGCATAATGATCTCAAAATAATGTAGATAATAGATTAATAATGTTGCTTCTTATCAGTTTATGATTTCATAGTTGTCCTATTCACTTGCCAGCCATAATGAATTCCCTGAAGCAATGCCTTTCAGGTTACTCAGATGGGCAGCATTAGCTCATGTTAGAAGTTGAATAAGTCATTGTATTGTGCTAAACTAGTTCTGACTTTGTAAATAAGAAGACTGTTAATATATCATGTAGCAAATAAAGATATTTTGGTGGGATTTTTACTCTACAACAAAATCACACTGTGACCTGAACAAATATAAAACGTGTGCTTTGAAACCCTCCCCTACAACTTAAAAAATGTATCATCTGTTTATAAAGTACCTTGATACACATACTTTGAGAGATGTTGATAGAACACAAAGGAAAAGGAGTTACATGAAATAGTTCTTTTGTCAAGATGACTTTTTTTTTAGAAGTTTCTTATTCCAAAGGAGCTTAGAATATTTCCCCACCTGATATGTTTATTCTGACAAAAAAAATCTAGAAAATAATTGTCATTGTCTGGAGGTCTGAGCATAGAGCCCTGCAAATCTGTTGATATCTGCTTATATCTGTGGATATGGGTGTGGATTCATGTATCTGTGGATCATTTTTTGCGGGTCAGAAGCAGATAAAAATGTGCATCTGTGCAAGGCATCTGAGTCTGTCTACTGGGTTATATCATAAATAAGGTACAAGTGATAAGCAACTCAGGTTTGATGAGGAGTGAATAGTTGAAGCCTCATACCCAGTTCTGGAAGGAAAAATGTAGTCTTAAATATCCATATCTGAAATACTAGTTTAGTTGTCAGTGAATAGCAACACATAAAGGTTTCAGGATTTATTTTTGGTGGTCAGTATCAGTTAGACACTGCAGTGTAGCATAATTAATGTGCACACAATGTTAATTATGAGAAACTGCACAGGGAAAATCAGCATGGCAACAGAAGAGCAGATATAAATCTATGTTGGTGTAGTAACACAGGCTAGAAGCATGGAAGAATACTTCTCATAAAATGAAACAGCATCTGCCTGGAATGTGACAGTGAGTGTTTTTCCCTTTGTCTTATCTGGCACTGCAGATATTCCTATTTTAGGTATATATTTCAACAAGGCTGTATCTGAAGTAAACCGTTTTGGTCTTTGTTATTCCTAAGAAAGAAATGAACTCACTTATGTTGCTGTTGTTAAATACATATCACCAGCATAGCTTTGACACACACAGATTGAAGATCCATTTTGGTTTGCATAAAAAACTTATTTTGAGAATTTTTTTGTCAATTCTCAATCTGTATTTAGCATTAGTCTGTAAACAAATTACAGATGGTTGATGCTTCAGGGGGTAGCCGAGTTAGTCTGTTACAGAAGAAAACAACAAATGGTCTGGTAGCACTTTATAGACTAACAAAACATGTAGATGGTATCATGAGCTTTTGTGGGCACAGACCACTTCTTCAGATACAAATTGTGTTTCAGTATTGTTCTTGTTAGAGAAGCGCTAGTATTTATTCCTGGGTAATGTTGAGAGCTCTCACATCATTTAACCAAAGCCTACCTTATAATTCAGATAAGACAGCGAAAGGGCAAGAGTTTTGTTTGTTTTGTTTGTTTTCTGCCAGGTAATATTTAAGTGTAGACAGCAACAGTTGGTTATACAAGAAATATTTTGTTGTGTAATATTTGTAATATATTGGTTTCACTCAATCTCCCTTGTGCATTTAAGCAGCCCAAAATATATCAAAACTGAAAAAATACATTGCTCTTTCCAGTTTTTCATGAGTGATTGAAAGTCTTGCATTTCCTTTTTCTGATTTAATATACATATGTACTGAAATCCAATGGAACCATTTTGTAAAGAGAACACTAGGAGTGGGTGCTCCACTCAGTATTCTCTTCTCATTTAATTTTTTTTTTTCAAATTCAGCTTTAACTATCAGGAAGTGGTGCTTTCTTGACTGGCCAAAATTAATCATTTTGCATTCATTAATCTTTCACCCATTTTCTCTATTGCATTCAGTAGATTGACATAAAGTATGCAATACAACACTCTCTATTCCAAATTTAGCTGGGGCCACCAGGAAACTGAAACCAGTTATCTCACCCTTCAGTATCTCTGTGTCTTATACAAGACCTATTGATGATAAGCAGTTACTCAAAAATACTTTTTTTTTTAATTTTCACAATATATTCTCTTTTCTCACATATTTCTATAAGCTATGAAATGGCTAGCAATGTTGATAGTTGATCATTCACATTTGGGTTAGCACCACTGAGGTGAGAGAAGCAGTACAAGTCTAGTCCATTTTTTCTGGTTCTCTGCAAGCACCCTGTGGATCTGTTACATTTAATCACATTTTCAGTGTTTTCTTTGCAACCATTATAGACAGACTTAATTTTGATAACAAAAAAATACATCCCTCATTCTCTCCTCCCCTCTCTTGTCTGCCAGCAGGATGGCATCCTCACACTTGGGGAAGAGTTATATACTGCATTGTGCCACTTCACACAACTGATTAATATAAAACTTTGGATTGTACTACCTTGATGTACTCTACTACGATGCACTACTTTCATGTAATGACGGTGCAGTAATTAAACAACTTACATTTTTCACACACTTGTTTCTTAGGAAACTTTGATATTCAACAATGTTTGGTTTTGTTGAATTGCTACAGCCAATAGCTTCATTGGAAAATGTACCATTAGCCCCCAAAGTGGCATTTAACTCTTTCCTCTGGGGATGGGCTCTGTTTTGTTTACTTTCTTTAAAAGCAGAAGGTAGACTTTTTATGAGGGCTTTTTGTTTTGTTTCCCTCCCTATGCTTTTGAGAGTAGAAAAAAATAAACATTGCTTTTTTAAATGTATACTATTGAAGATTTCAGTCTATTTGTGTAATATATATCTATACATGTTCTACTAAAAATGCCTTATATTAAGAGCATTTAGGTGCCAAAGTAAAGCTATCCAGTTCCCTAGTAATCCTAAGTACTTAAAGAGAGATAAAGATAAAGAACTTACTTCAAACACAAACAACTCATCAACTCAGCATGCTCAGAGTCCTGCTGATGTTACTAGTTTTGTGATTACAGTCCTCTTATACATGGTCTGTTTTTGAGTTGTTTTCACAACAATGTCGAAAATAAGGGTTTCTGAATTCTGGAAAAAAGATTCTTGAAACATAACTCAAATTGTCATACATTTCTGTTTTACATATTGGCATTATGCTTTCTCCATAACCTCTTGAGTTAAGAGTCAGTAATAGATTATTATAGCCTTTGAGAGTTCAGTGGAGAGTCATTAGATCCATTATTTATGAGAGCTGTTAGTACCCCCCCGTAGGAGGGCACAGCAACACTCACAAATGCTCCCTCCCCCCAACTTCTTTTAATGTTAACTTTGTCAAATACCATCTTACTTCAAATGTCTCATTTTTAACAGATAATGGCTATGAACTAGCTCCTAGTACATCTGGAACCTCAAATTTTCATCTATGGGCTCAGTCTTGAATTTAGATCAGAGATTACATTTAATCAGCAAGGTTTTGATGCATTTTTATTAGACCCGTTGTCAGATTTTGAACTAAGTGGTGCTGGAATATTGTCTACCAGAAAGTGCCATCAGTGGTCCTCGTTGGTTGGCTTCAAGTTTCAGAAAGATGGATGGGGCTGAGCCATGTTTTTAAGTTTTTTCTGACATCCAGGCAGCGGAGAAATATTTTGGAATGGAAAACTGAGATTCTGATCTCATCATGTGATTTCAGGAGATCAAGATGTAGGCCAAACCTATAGTACCTGTGCTTAAATCTTGTTGTCTTCCCGCATGGGACAACAGAGACTTTTTCTCTCAGGCCCAGCTGCCCAAATCAATTTGCAGTAACCTATTTCATTACATTATTTTCAGTACATACCTAATTTAGCCAAACATGCATGCTCATAAAATCCTATTTTAGTTGAGTACTTCTTAAGATTAGGGGAAAAAAATGCAGTGTGCATGTTCAGTTGGCACTTTTTTTGGAAGGCTCATAATTCATACAATTAATTTGCATAAGAAAAACCAAGGACATTTCTCTTCATAGAGAACTCTTTTCCTGCTAAATTTTAACTTTCAGAACCCTAACTCAGCTGTTTCAGAACAGAATCCTGGCTTTTTCAGCTGCAGAGATTGGATAGGGATGGTCTCTTTAGTCTGTTTTTAATCTATTTGTGCTGAACCTGTTTGTTGCTCAAACTTAAAAGTATCACCTTCAAAAACATAGCTAGTATGAACATTTTCAGCTGACAAGAGAATTCTGAATGTCTAAAAATGGAATTGGAATGGAAACTTTAACATTGCTGCCCATTTTTTATATTGTTGCCCTACCTGATGCATACCCAAATATGTCTCTGTACAAGGTCTGTTTTTCTGTCTTTGTCTGTCTTTCTGTTTGTCTTTCTTGCAGAAGACAGCGATCTTGTTAAGAGAGCTTTTTGTTTAAAGTTCTGGACTAGGACTGGGAAATCTGGGTTCTATTACCAGTTCTGCCAGAGAATTCCTCTATGAACATGAGAATTAAATTTTAGTAAAAGGAGAATAATATAAAAATAAAAGGAATGATTTTCTGTTGGCATAATTCCAATGAAGCCTCATCAGTTAACTGTGTACATTCACATCTCTAATCTAGGTAGGAGTTCAATCTATTCTTCGATCTTTATGTACCCACAGAGTTCATGTGCATCAAAAATCCATAAAGTGTTCCTGAGAACTGAGTCATACATCTTCCCACGGACTCAGATCTAAATGTATCAACTCACTGCTACTCAGAGTGTAGATTTTATGAGACTCTTGTGCTTTGTCCCAAAAGTATGTGAAATCCTTTTTTAAATATTAAACGTAAAACACATGCTTACTTTGGGTGGGAATATGTGCAAACCTTGTGTGCAAAGCCAATAGGCATCTCCTACTTTTTGGGAAGAGCATGCCTTCCCCTTTCAGGCACAGGATTATTCTGCTAGGATAGCTGTGCATGACTAACTTTTGGAGCAGCAGGGAATGCCTAGCACTTTGGGCAGATGCTTTAGCTGTCCCTGTTTGAACTTATGAATGGCCTGATCTCCAGTTCAGAACTGAAAATGTATTGTAATGCACCTGGTGTGTTGCAGGTGTTCTGAGATGTGAAATGGAAAACTAATCCATCATATTAGCTTCTTTAGGTTTGTTATTGATGATGATGAAGAGAACTTAATTTATGGTGTAAAAGACCTGACCCTATATTCCTTGAACACCCAAAACTTCTACAGCCCTTAGATTTTTGAGCATATTAGTTGTCAGGGCAAATGCTGATTAAATTATGGATTGTGATTTGACATTTTTTGATGCAAAATGGCTTTATTTTTTTCAATTTTTCAGTTGTTCATAACTGCTAACTCTTTCTTCTTTTGGGCTGATGGTTTCTATAGAGCCTTTTTGTCCGCTAGTGCATATTTTTCTTGAGGCCAGTGCTCACTATCATGGAAGATGTTTTGTTCTTCCACTTCATACGTTTGTTCTTCTTCTTTGATAAAGTTCACTGAGCCAAGCAATCTTGTTTTGATAGAAGTGACATCACAAGTGCATTTTGTAATTTGCATTTTGTTTTGGAAGTTTCCCATGACTTGGTAGATAAACTCTAATTTAACTTAAACTACTTGTGAAGAAGATTGTTTTTATAACATACAGATGTGCTGGGCACTTTATAGCATAGGATAAAGAGTGCCTCCTCTCCCCTACAAAAAAGAAATTGTTACAATTATTGTCTCTTATGATATAACAATTGGAGCTAACAGGGATTAGGGAGGTAAAGATAGCAATAAGTGCCCGCTGTTTAGATGTCAGCAAATCCAGATAGAACAATTAAAGTATATGTGTAACATAAAACACATTTCAAATGGACACTGGAATTAAGGTTGATTGTGTATATCAGTAATGTAAGGTGTTACAAGTGTACTGTTTTATTTGGCTATGCTCAGGTTATTACCCGTTTATCTCGTCCGGGTTACCCCGGGCTATGCCCCCGGCTGAGACCTCTATACAAAGCCGGATTGTCAAACGGAGTCTCCGTCCCCTTCTGGGAGACTACAACCGCCGCCAGGTGGCGGGGAGGGGGGAGGTCCCGGGCCCACCCTCACTCCCGGACCCCGGACCAGGGCCCTAACGCTGGGAGTCGAGCTCCCAGCGGTAACAGGTGGGGATCCTTCCCCTAAACTCACCTGTTCTCGGGCTACGCGACCCACCCCTGGGCCACTATCAGCTCTGCCACTGGCATGCTCTTCAACCCTCCTCAAGGAGAGTCTCCCCCCGTGCTCCCATCACGCCAGCCCACCCCTTCCCCCCATTACCTGTCGCCCTGGCTTCCTCTTCCCCCTCTTGCACCACTCTACCCTCTTCTGCGGGTGACGTCACTCTCCCCACCTGTCCCGCTGGTGCCTATGCCCTGCCCCTTTGCGTCCCGCTGACAACGTCAGATGACGTCAGCGCTCGAGGCGGCCGCTCGCCTGCCGCCCCGCTTCCCAGCTGTAGTGCAGCGGTGCAGTGCGAATCCGCCCCTGGTGCCTCCGGCGGCATTCGGCTTGCCGCCGCCTGTGCCGCGTCCGCGCTTCCCCTGCCCGTGTTCGTCCCCCCTGGGTGGGGATTGTGGCAGGGTTGCCTCACCCCGTCACATAAGGGTAAAAAAGTTAGAATCACTGTAATTATCCCAAAAAAACCCAAGCATAACAAATCCAGTAAATTAAGAGTTAAGAGTTAGAGTTTTATAGGTCCAGACATGACAGTTTGTGATACCAATAAAAGCACGAAGAGAAAAACAATTTTTGTTCTATAGTAATACCATGCAATAAATATAGAATTTTGATTAGTGTATAACAGTGTTTATTATTCTAAGTAAAATGTGTCCAATTACAAAGTGGTTTTTTTTTCATTTCCCCTTTTTTGATGTCACTAAAGGGCAGGGTTGAACCAAAATGCTGACTCCTTATGCTAAGGGGCCATCTCAGATGAGGGCAGTTTGGATTGATTCCTGTTGGAAACAATACAAGGCAATAACTGCTTAGAAGGCTGTTCTTTGTGTAAGTCTATTCTATTAATCATCCACAGCTGAAACCAAAACTTTCAGCTATGAAGAATAGATGCAAAAAATGACCATTCATCTAAAACAGTTTTTATATATATCTTCTGATAGTATTTCACTGAGTTTTAACTATATGGGAAGTTTAAAAAGCCTGTACTGAATAAGATTATTTGGGACAAAAATGGCCGGACACTAGGTGATAAATTTCATAAAGGGCCAATTTATACAGGTGGTTTCTCTGCAAATAACGGTTATTTGCAAATTCTCTTAATGAAAATAATGAAGTCATTCTGTGATCAAATAGTAAGCACTGTGCTATGTATTGGTTGTGTGTAACAAATGGTTGAATCTCTGCTTTTACATGAAGACTATAACTCAGTTTTTTCTACCATGGAACTGTGATTACAGAAGAATAAATTATGTATGTGTGTACAAACACTGTTTGTGAAGAGGTATCTTGCTTTGGATTTTTATTTCTTTGCTGGAGTTTTTCCCAACATGGACTATTTTTTTTCTTTAAATCAAGGCAATGTAAATGTATGTATTTCACTAGATTTTCTTTAAATCTCTGTAAATCTGGTTGATGCTGTATAAAACTTAGATGAAAATATTTTCTTTTTGCAATGTTGAATTATAAATGCTATTTTAATCTAGTCACTATAAATGTTAATGTCACTATAAGTAAGATACATTTGAGTTATACAAAGATGACAGACAAATTATATGTATACACTCTTCAGACAGCACTGATTACTCTTTTTCTCCTTAAGTCTAAGATTATATCAGGTTCAAACTGTTGGAACAGGAAAGCAAGAAGGAAAAATACTAATTTTCACACATACAACAAAGTTGATAAGGAAACATGCTGTGCATTTTATGCTGGATAGCAAGGCTTCCTGCAATATGATTCCTCAGAGGGGATTAGGCTTGAGCACATCATTACAAAGAGCAAACACATTCTAATAATGTACAGTGAGAGCATAATGCAACCCATAACAAAACATGACCTTATGGTAATTAACCCAAAACATAACAGATGGTACCAACTGAAGCTTGTGATGGTAGTGGATGGTAGGCACCACAGACCCCTCTTGGGAGAATAAAGCCATTCACACCATAAATGTGGTAGGGTACAGTGTTAGAAATATAGGTGGAGTACAAGAGGCAAAAGGGAGAGTCCCATGATAATGAATAGAACTTTAAAAGCATATGCAGATGTTTTCAAAAGTGATGGTGCTTTCAAGGAAAGCTGTGTTTGGACATAGAGCCTAAAGTGAAAATTCTGTGCTTCCCACAAAGGAAAATTTCTGTGCTCTATGTAATTCAGTGTGCATGAAGGCAAAATGCAGAGCAAAGGGTATCATGTAGCTCTAACTCTTGCATCATATAAATACAGCTTTTGTTTTGAAACTGAGTTTAGACCTGGCACAGATTACAATCAGAAGCCAAAAAGGTGTAGGAGAACACAGAATCGTAAAAGAAGGCAAAAATTAGTACAACGTACGTACCCTACATTTGGCCTGTTCATGTTCCATCAAAGACAGGAAATCATAAAGTACTGTCAGGGAAAGCAACATGGAGGTGGTAAAGAAGCCATCAGGCAAATTATACATTTGCATAGATCCAAACCATTGAACTGGGCATTGAAAAGATACCACTATCCACTACCAATCTCTTATTAGACATATCTAAAGCCAGAATCTTTGTGGTATGTGATGTGAGGAAAGGATTTTGCAACATAAGCCTGGATGAAGGGGCAGATTACTGACAAATTTTGAAATACTATTCGGTTACTGTGTATGGCTCTGCCTGTCAAATGGCATAAGGCCAGCATCACAGGTGTTCCAGAGAAGACTCTCCCAAGCACTAACAAACTTGCTTGTATGCAAATATTTGCAGATTATATCTTCATTGTAGCTGAACAACGATTGCTACAGAGGATGAACAAGACAGTCAAAGAACTACAAGCTTTTTCTACAGTGATGCGGGAATAAGAACTTAAAACTGAACCCAGAGAAAATGGAATTCATACAGTATGAGATGATATACGTTGGACTGCTGATCACAGCAGATGAACTGTGAGAAGACCTCAACAAGACCGAAGGACTCAGACATGCCATCTTCAGTTAATGGTTCCATTTTCTGTCTACACCTGCATAATTAGCAGAACTAATTCATCATTTTCTAGGGTAAAGAGGAGTGGGACTTGCAGGTTCCAAATAGAAAACATCTGTCACATTGAAACAAGTAATTGATGCCCTCATCCAGGATGCATGAGAGGAAGTATTGGGTGTAGTTCTTTTGCAGGAGCAGCTGGTCACTTGTGCCAGCTCAGCTTTGAGAGACAGAATAGTGGTATGTTCACATAGTAAAAGAGCTTCTGGCCATGATATTTGGAATGGAGTGAGTTCATCAATACACCACACCTATGACTACTCAGTAACAGTGTCATCAGACCAAAAACCCTTAGGGTGCATCTACACAGCAGGGCTTAACTCGAAATAAGGTATGCAAATTGAGCTATGTCAATTGCGTGGCTTATTTCAAAATAGCTTATTTTGAAATTGGGAGCATCTACACAGCACTTATTTAGAAATAGAGCACTCCTCCTCTGCCTTCCCTTATTCCTCATACAATGAGGGTTACAGGAGATGTAGTAAGAAGTCCTCCAGCTCGACAGTATTTCGACATTGTTTCAAAATAACTGCCTGCTGTGTAGACACAGACTAAGTTATTTTGAAATAACGCTAGTTATTTCAAAATAATGTTGGTGTGTAGACATACCCTTAGAGACAGTCATGCCAAAGTCTCTTCTTAATGCTTCAAAGAGATTGCAGCACTTAATGAGTAGAGTCCTGCACTTGTGCAAAACTTGTATCCTTATCTGTACATGCAAAAATGATCGAGGATGTGGATAACTGGTGATATAAAATGGAAATCTGAGGATTTGTGGGGCTCTATTAATGAGCCTCCAGTGCCATCAGATATTGTCCAGGATGTTTACTGGTGTTAGCTGACACCCCGAGCAGGACATAAGTAGCCAGCATCAGCAAATTGCAGGAAGGGCATTGGGACATAGAGAATCCATTAACATGGTGCGATTTTCCTAGTTTCAGCTATGACGCTAATGGGAATTAAAGAGGCTACCTAGTAAATAACATCCAACAGCGGATAGTCAAGACAGCAATTCTAGTAGAGTGACCAGAAAAGCTAAGTGAATCCTCCTTTCAATTTAGAAATTAGTTCAAGAATGAAATAATATTTTCAAGACTGAGAACTGTTGTCTATGCTTAATTATGTAAGAACACCATGAAAAAAAATCCATGCCTCACACCTGCATGTTGACCACTCTGTAGGATGGGCTTCAGTGTGTGCTTATTGGCTAGAAACAGACACAAAACTCTACACTGGGATAGAAGGGTGTGCTGCATACCAGCTGTTTGATAATTATCAGCATAAAGACAGGTACTACATGAGCTGCCCAGCCATAGGAAAAAGCAGGGGAGAACTTTTCCTTCAAGGAAAAGCAGTCCTTGATTTCAGTGGACTATTACTGGGATGGTAGTGCACTGCCTGATACAAGAAGCAGGTCAGTGATTGGCAAATTGAAGGCCTGCTTCATAAGATATAGCATTCCAGACAGTATTTTCACCAATATACCCAGTTTGTTGGAAAACATTACATGAATTTGCATTCTGATAGCATTTTTACCACCACACGAACTTCTCAGTATTCCCACAGAGAAATGATAAAACTGAATCATTTATTACAATGATCAAGAGACTATTAAGCAATGCTTTTTCTTCTGGTTCAGACTCTTTTTATTAGCATTTTTGGTACACAGGAATTCCAAAATGTTTTGTCTTAGTCACTGTTGAGATGAAGGACCAAAATCCAAGTATCAGTGAGGAAAGACCCATTGCAGTCAGAAGGATGAGATCACAGCCCAGCGGAGGTGGCCAATACTCTGGGAAAATGAGCACTAGAATATGCCTGGTCAGTCGAGGACCTACCAGAGACAGAAACAGCACTCCTCTGAGGATCAATACATGGACTGTCAAGTGAGTAGATTAAAGAAGTTCATGATGCATCCAGTGGTGTACAAGCCATGTGAGATAACTATGGAAGGGAGAAAATTGATGCGTAAGAACAGGAGACATTGATATGCAAGCAGACACAATACCTGGGGAGAGATCATCAGAATGGAGAGGCAGGGGACAGTCAGGAGGCCAGTCCCAGAGGGAGGGAGGAGACACCACAGAGAGAATGTTTGCTAGACTTGGAGACAGGAGAGAGGGAGACAGAGATCGATCACTCCTAGTATTATTGGTCTCCTCAACCGTCAGAATATCTCAAAGATTTTTGGAGCCAGCTGAGTCTGTGGTAAAGATAAGATTCCAACTTGGCTATTTGCTAGCAACCTGTGTCTGAGATGACATAGATTAGGGGTTCTGGCATCAGTTATTTATCTGTAATGTAAAATAGGGAAGAGGATTGGTTCCAGAGGGGGGATCCCTAGAATGTAGGTAAGATTCACATCTGAGGAAGTGAACATAAGAATAGCTATCCTGGGGCAGACCAGTATTCTGACTTCTGGAAGTGGCCAGTAATAGGTGCCCCAGAGGGAATGAACAGAATAGGCAGTCAAGTGATCCCACCACTGTCACCCATTCCCAGCTTCTGACAAACAGAGGCTGGGGACACCGTCCCTACACCAGCCATAGAAAACTGGAGAAGAGAAATCCTGCAAAGAGCCCTGTTGTGTGAGACCAGACATGGGGAGAAAAACCAGCTCTTGGATCTCCTAGGCATAAGGCCTAGAGAGTGAAACGCTGGGGCTAAAGGAGTAAAGACAGAATGGTTAATATCTTGCTTCAGTGTAAATGAAGTGATTCAGATTTTCAATACATGACTAATTTATTGTGAAGTGCTTATACATGCAGGTCAAAATTTGCAGAAATAGGAGCTGAAACTTAGGTAGTGATTCCATTGAAGGACATAAATGGGACAGATCGCATTGACTTCAAACTGCAAACACTGATGGAGGAGCATAGCCTGTTCTAAGCATTTCACCTTTCTCGTGGAAGCTCAGTATACCAAAAGGTGGTGGTGTGTGCAGATGTAGCACTGGCTATTTATTTCTTTATCACTTTTGTGTGTTTGTTCTCACAGTAAGAGTATTGTTGAAACCCTGGACTTCAAGTGAAATACTAGTAGGAAAAAAATAATCTGAAATTCTACTACAGGTTGGACCTCCCTGGTCCAGCACTGTCAGGACCTCAGTGGTCCCAAACCAGGAAGTTTGCTGGACCAGGGGAGGTCAGCGTTCCCCTGCTGGCTGCCCCATTCCCAGACTCCTAAGGCTGGGGCTCCTGCTCACTGCTGACAGGGGTTCCTGGCTTCCTCTTCCAGGGCCGCCCAGATTCCACCAGCCTTGCTCGGATGCCACTGCTGCTGGGGATTCCCTGGGGCTCCCTGGTCAAGGTTCACCTGCTGCTGCCTGGCCTAGCTGCCACCAGGGGTTCTCTGGCTGAGGCTTCCTGGCCACCTCAGTCCCACTGTCACCAGGGATTCCAGGGGTTCCCTGGCTGGGGCTCCCCAGTTGCTTGGCCCCAATAATGCTGGGGAGTTCCCTTTCCAGGGGTGGCCTGGCTGCCCGGCTCGCTGCCACAGTGGTTTTCCCAGGGCTTCCTAGCTGGGGCCGGCTGACTGCCCCCAGGTCCACTGCTGGGGCCAGTCCTGCTCTAGCCGGGGTTTTTCTGGGGTTGCCTGGCCACCACCTAGCCCTGCTGCTGCAAGGGGTTCCCCAGGAGAGGCAGAAACTCCCTGGTTATGGTGGGGCAGGGACTCCTGGTTTGCTGCCTGGCCCGGCTGACACAAGGGGTTCCTTGGCCAGGGCTGGGGATCCCCATTCACCACCTGGTCCTGCTGAGGACAGGGGTTCTCTGGCCTGGCTAGGGCTCCCCAGCCATTGCTGGCCCAGCCAGGGCTCCCCAGGAGTTTCGGCTGGCTCCCACTCTCTGCCTCTGGGACTCTTTGGTCTAACAACATCCGTGGCCCTACCGGACCATGGATGTTGCCGGACCAGAGAGTCCTGGATTTGGGAGGTTCAACCAGTACTAGTTAGGAAACTGAAGAAACAATTCACTGTGGTAATGTATTGCTATAAGATGAAAAGAAAGTAAAGAGCTAGCATTATGTAAATTTAAAAAATGCATTTAAATATAGCAAATGTGATTTTGTTATTTACTCTTTTTAAGATGGCATGGGAAATTGCAAGGAAAAGACAATGTACTGCATTAACTTTCTTCCAAAATACTGGTGGAGTTAGACCAGTAAACATAGCTTGTATTTGTATTCATTTTAAGATAATCATTCTGAAAACCTTATGATGTTTAATGCCAGATTTGCTAAATTAGGCATGCTCAACTGCACACACAATTTGTACTTTGGGCCCACAAATACTATAATTGTGCACACAGATTGGTAACTATGAATGGAAATAGCTAGCCAAATATGAAAAATAACATGTGTGAATGATTGGGTATATCATATTCTGAAAATCCAGCCAGTAGAGCAAATGTATTTGCTCTCTTTGTGGGGACAGGAAATGTCTCCAAAATAGACATATTTGCAAGTTGCATAGGCTTTCTACTTTTTTCTGTTTATTCATTTTTATTTTCTGTAAACTAGTCATTTAAAAAATACACAGAATAAAAATGTTTGTTACATTGCCATTGATTAGCCAATATGAGGAATATTTTGTCCTTAAATCCAATTTTTTTTAAAACCCAACAAAACAGGATTGTGGTACACAGAACACTATGTGGAAACAACACATAATGTCAATAGTGGTAAGGATTTCCTCATCTATTCCACTGAGCTTTACATTTTGTGGCATAATAAAATAATTTAAATAAGGAAGATAATTAAATAGATTTTATATTGCAAAAGGGAAAAGAATCAAACTGCATGAGTAATAGGCTCTTCTATTCAACTGAAATTCAAAGGTCAAATTTTACCACAGAAGCAGTTAACCTTCCTCTCTAGCATAAATGAAATTAATACATGCTGCATGCATCAAGTTTTAATAACATGTTTGGTTACATAAACTTAATAAACCTCATTTACAATGGTTGTACAAAATGAGCAGCACAGGACAACAAAAATAGCCTTTAACGTTCCATATCACAGTTTCTTAATCAGAGTTTAGGTGTACTTGAAAAGGAAACTGTCATACTTTTCCTGTCAGCTGTCAAAGTCCTCATTAAAGCCAAGATCATAAATTACACATGCAAAATGGATTTTGGCCTTTCAGGAGCGAAAAGAACATGTTATAGGCTGCATCTAAATTATGTTATTTGCATTTGCCTTTATCACAAGGACACTGAAAGAAAGTATCTACAAAATGTACACTATCCATAATCCTGTTGTGTTCTAAAATACACTTGTACATGATTAAGGTAAAATTATGCATCAGTGAGCTATGCATATGAATGATGATGGTTATAGCAATTAATCAATTGAACCCATGAAAATAAGCTTTAGAAAAAAGAATATACATTGGGGATGAGTGAAAGAAAATACTCATTAGTACAACATCCTGTGTAAAATACAAAAACTTGTCTTCACCACCTGTAAAAAGGAGCTATAAAATATTCATGAAATAGGTAATGATTTTTACCTTTAGAAGTTAGAACAATAGCGAGTTATTAGAACTGCAATAGTGTTTGTAAATGCAGAACTTTGTAATGATAAAAGGAGTAAGATTTTCATAAAGAATTGCCTTGTTATTGAAAAGTCATGAAAATATTACATATATCAGAATTATTAATATGTAAAATTAGGATCAAGAGATTATCTTATCTTGTCTTCACATCCATGTTGTGTATTTAAGAGAGAATTGTTAAACACTAACTGATGAACTGCATCCTTGCAGATAGTTCAAAGATTAAATTTTAAGAAAAATGACAGCTTTTCTGCTTTTGATCACTGAGATATTTGGAAGTTATATAAAATTAATTTGTAAGAGTCTAGATGTGTACTTCATTGTTCCATGAAATAATGTTCTTTAGTAACTAGGCTAAAGAGATTGGATTTAAGGGAGAGACTATATATGATGTAGTAGTTGCTTTCAATGTCACAAACATAAATGGGGGAGTATTTATTATAAATAGCATGATTTTCTGCAGTTATGTCCCTATATATACATACCCATTTTATAAGAGTTTAGGAATCCAGCTATAAAATTAAAAATTGACTGTTGAACATGCCACGTGCAGTATATCAAGGCACAATGCATATAGGTATATCAACATAGAAACTGTCATCTTCTACTTATCTTACTGCCAAATGAGTCATGGCATTTAAGCCCCACCTAAACCCATGCTGTCTTCCTGGTCATAAATTGACCAGAAGGGAAAAAAAGGGAAAAATTCGGCTTATTTTGAGTTAAAAAGAATAATTTAAAATAAAGATGAGTCTTTTAAGATATTTGGTCCCCTGTATTGAAATTGCTGGATAGTAAGGGTACGTCTACACTGCGCAGCTATTTCGGGTTACCGAAATAGCTACCTCGTATCTTCACCAGCCAGCCGGTATTTCAAAATATTTTTCAAAATAATGGGCACGCTATTTTGCAATCCCAGTAAACCTCATTGCATGAGGGATAAGGGATGGCCCGAAATAGCATGCTATTTCAAAGTTTGGCACTGTGTAGATGTGCCAAATTTCAGAATAAGATTGATTGATTTGAAATAAGATGCGCAAATTGCATATCTTATTTCAAGTTTAGGGTGCTGTGTAGATGCACCCTAAAAGAATGGCAATCCATTGAAATATATACTCAAAAATTTAAAACTCTTAAAAATCAGAGAAAACCTCATATCTTTAAACTAGTACATATTGCTTAGTCAAGCAATATAATCTCCCCTCAGAACACAACATTTTACATATTATAGTACATAATATAATACATATTAAACAAATTAAGATACAAGTTAATGTATTTTACGTATTATAAGTTGTAATTTGTGCTTTGTGGAAACCTTTGAATAATTTTGACACTGCTATGGTTTCATATATTTTCACAAAAAGCGATGACACACCTGAAAACAGTGTCTCCTAATTATTTCACGTTTGTGTTTCTACTGCTTATTTTATCAGCTGATGATGTAGTGGCTCCAATAAATATAAAATGCATTTTTGCAGAACTTAGCCCTCTCAGATCGTGCAAGCTATATCATCTGAGCAGGTGATGAAATATTCTTATCTCTTGTAGCACTGAAACCCCTAATTAGGTCGTCCACTGTCACTGTACTTGCGAAATGGATTCCCTAGGTCTGCCCAACCAAGTTCAGATTTATCGGTCCTAATCCAGGAAAGCATTTGATCTTACTGAAATCAGTGATACGCTCAGGAATTAGCCACTTGCTCAGTTATCCATAGATCACTGTATGAGAAATCCATTACTCTAAGCTCAGGAGTGTGAGGGGAAAAGGACCCATCCTCTGATAAAGATTAAACATTGCATTCTCTATAAAAACTGTTTAGGAGCTAGAGTCAAAACTCAAGATCCCCAAAGTGGTGGGCAGCTTCCAAAAACAATGGAAATAGATATGAAGGCCCAAACTGTGCTCCAGCCCTCTCCAGAAATCTCAGTAGAGATCTCTCTTTTTTGTTTATTAACTATAAATAATCCCAAAGATAGATTAGGAAGCTTATTTGCTATAAACATTTTCTGGTAGGTAACTCAGAAAATGTGACATAAATTTGCAGTGGGCAAAATTAAATGGCAATCTCACCGTTTTTCTAGGTGAGTCTGCTATGAAACAAGCAGGTTGAACTTACTAGAATCTAAACTGCACCCCAGAAAGTCATTGATACGTGATAATTGATCATGTGTATATTTTTTAGTTCAGTTTCACAGTTTTTTCCCATAAGGAAAAAAGTTGTGAGTAGCTCACAAACTTGTGGAAACTGGAGTAACACAGTGAAGAACCAAGGAATATGCACCAGGGGAAAAGTGTTTAAAAGTAAACATGAGAGTTTTTCCCAAGAACAATGAGAAAAGAGAACATCTGTCTAATATCTTCTGTATAAAGAGAGTTGAGTCTAATAGTTTGCTATCCAAAGTTTTTCATGAAGTGACCATTTACCAATGGCTTACTGATTATTCTGCTCATTGTTACCATAGTGAGTAAGAGAGCAAGTTTGGAAAAAGTATGAATTTTCCCCACTTCCCACTGAAATGTAAAAATTGATTTGTGACTGTGGTCCCACTAGTGAGTGTCAGTGGCACTTTCAAGGCTTCTTGAGCTAATACTGGACACTTAAAGCTTTGTGGGAGAGTAACCAATCCCTGACTTCAGGTGGGCTTTCTCCTGCGGTATAAATCATCAGAGGGTATGTGATGTGGAAGAAGGGTAGTTTTTACCTTCTTAGGACTAGATAACAAAAGACCAGGGGGTGGGCAAATTCCATCCCGTGGACCGGATGCAATCCACAGGATTAGTCCCTGGCGAGCCCCTACCTCTGTTTACCTGCACTTTTGCAGGTATCAGACAATCACAGCTCTTGTTGGCCACAAATCGCCATTCACAGCCAATGCAAGCAGTGGGAAGTGGTGTCTTGGTCTGCACTGCTTCCTGCCACTCGCATTGGCTGCGATGATCCGATACCTGCAAAAGCACAGGTAAACATAGTGGTGGCGGCCCCTCAGGGACTAACCCTGGCAGGCTGCCACTTTTTTATTACTTACACCTATAGTAGATGTAATTTGATAGAAAAGCTGATAAACTGTCAAGAGCTCAGGGATGTGAATGTTAAACCAGTTAACTGGTAAGCCTTACCCTTAATGGTGAGCTTACAAGTTAAGGTTAACGGATGGAGGCTGGAGCAGCTCCCCACCTGCCATGGGCAGAGGGATGCTTGTGGACAGAGGCTGCTCTGGCTTGGACACCTGTGACAGGGTGTGGGAGCTAACTGGTTAACTAATTACATGGGGTTTTACATCTCTACAAGAGAAGGGTGGTGAGAAACTTGGTTAATGACTTGAAAAAGATAGAGTACCCCACTTCAGTGAATTGTAAAAGGTACTTTATTATAGCTTGCTTTTTACCATCTTGTTTTTGCACATTTTTCTAACTAAACTGAGTTGTAATATGTTTAGTGACACATTTCTGACCCAATTTTTTTTTTTACAAAGGGGGAAATTCCATTGTTGAATTTGATTCCAAATCTTTTACTTTCATGGACAACTCCTTTAAAAAGTATAAAGCAACAGTCCAGGGAAGAATATAATTTTATTTGTGAAAGACCCCTAGTTCCTGCATGAAATGAAGATGTAAATGTAGCTACTCTGCTTAAAAAACTTAAAGCTGGCTAAAAGCATTCGCCATCAACTACACAGAAAGGAATCAGTTCTGTATTGATTGCAAGGGTCAGGACTAGATGACCTGTTGAGGTTCCTACACTTGTGTGAGAAGCAGATGAAATGAAGCTTCAACGAAGCTTCATTTTCAAGGAAGAGAGAAAATAAAGTCATTTGGAAAAAAAAATCCAATGTATAAGTTCACTGAGATTCCTCTAAAAGGTATAGAACTACAGATACCCATTGTCCAGATTGCTTGCGCACGCTCTCTGCTCCCCACTTCTCAAAAAACATAGGCCATATTTTGTCCACAAAAAGAGAGTCAAAAGTTTGATTACCTTGGAAGCAGTTTAATGGAAAAGATTTAAGAATGTTAGCAATGGCTTGGACAATTAAATTAATAGACTACTCTGGAAATTAAAAAGTTGAAAAATGAAAAGAAGGGAAATTGGGGGGTGAGATAAACATTTACAGACTTTTCTTTTAGTCTGAGACCTATTTACATATATCTGTTCTTATTCATAGCTTCTAAGACCAGAAATTACTTAATATTGGGGGGAAATTGCAGAAATTGCTATGCTAGGACCAAAACCAAACAAACAAGCCACCTTCTCATGAAAAAAATTAGCATCTGCGTTTATGTATGCAAAGTTAGAAGCTAAACTTTGATTACAAAACTGCTTAAAGTTTGGAAAATACTAGGAAACCACAAAACTTACACCATAAATGGACGCGTACGGTTCAATAGAAGTGAGTAGCTGTTCAACTGGACCAGAAAGTAGCATTAAATGGGATTAGTGCCAGCACATTTGATTTCTTTCCTGGAGTACAGAGTGCAAGAAGGCAATAGAAATGTATCACAGAACTTAGGTTTTGATGTGATACCTTGCAGAGGTGGAACAAAGGAATGGAGTTCACATGCTAAGATAAATAGGACTGAACACTGAATTTAGATGAGCTTTGCTTAGTGTTACATGGGAGCCAACATGATGTGATAGAGCATGGGGTAGGTGGAACAGTATTTGAAAGAAGCAGAGTGAGTCTGTCCATAATACAAATTCACTGAATGTGGTGTGCTGCCATACAGTTGAGAGGAATGATTGTCTTGTGGTGAAGACAAAGATCTGTGCCTTCAGTTTCCAGTTCTTCCCTGTTTCAGAGTCTTGCAGGATGATGGTTCTTACTTTCTGACATACTTTCTCCATTTAAATTGTAATAAGCTCGCTCTTTGAGGTTGGGGCTGTCTCTTACTATGTGTATAGTGCACAGTACAATGAGGCCCTGCTCTTAGTTGAGACCTCTCAATATAATTACAGTGCTTATAGTAATAGTCTGAATTAAAAGATGAATTTTGTTTTATTTTTCTAGTATTCTTCAATGGTTTAATTCCAAATTATATTAATTTATTACTAACATACAGTATCATGTCAATTTCCATTTCATCTCCACTAAGATAACTTATTCATAAAATATAAATATTTCCTGACTCCTCATCTGCAGTTGTGCTTTTAGTATCCATCTATTGGAGAGCTTTCAAAGCACTTTACGAACAAGCCTCAATAAACCCTTTTGGTGCAAAAGGAAGTATTATACTCACTTAACTAAAACAATGTCTCAGTTTTCATATATGTAAAGTGAATTGCGGGCAGTCTCTCAACTATTCAGTTTAAGAATCCAGGAATCTTTGCTTTACACAGTACTTACAATGGAGGGGTAGGGTTGCCAGATGGTTGAACCAAAAATAGCAAACCCCCTTCTGCCCCCCCAAAAAAAACACCAGAGAAAAAATTCTGTTGAGGGGAAAAAAAAGGGGGAGGGAGACCAAAGTTGTTGAGGGGGGGAAAAAAAGGACTCCGAGACTTATTAAGCAAAAATAAATAAATAAATAAATAATAAAACAGCATTAAAACAGCATGGCCCCTTTCAGAGTGAGTGCAGAGTTAGAATAGGCATAGGAACAGGGGAGAGGTTGAGCACAAAGACCCAGGGAAGGCATTGCTTCCCCTCGGTCTTTAGGCTTTTTGCCGGTGGCCGTTTTGTGTTCTTGTTCAAGCCAGAACTTAGCTTCCCTGCAGAACCAGGTAAGCATGCGGTCCAGGGACAGGAAGCTAGGGGTGTTGGGGCCTGGGGCGGGGGGCCGGGGGTGGGCCCGGGTGCTAGGGTTGCCAGGTGTCCGGTATTTTCGCCTCCTGGCCGGGAAAAAAATCAGAAAATACCGGACATTTTAGGTTTCTGGTATTTTCTGAATTTTTTTTACCTGACAGGAGGCAAAAATACTGCACTGTCCGGGTCAATACCAGACACCTGGCAACACTATGGAGGGGAGTTGAGGGAGGGGTTCCCCTGCTTATAATGGAGTATTTGCTCCTTTCTCCGGCTATTATACCAAATCATTGCTTCCAGGTATGACTGCATTGTTGCCTCTGTCTTGTAAATTTAAAATTCCCTTCCCTTGTATCTCTTTTCTCTCTCTCCTCTCACCCTTAAGAACATAAGAATGGCCATACTGGGTCAGTCCAAAGTTCCATCTAGCCCAGTATCCTGTCTTCTGAAAGTGGCCAATGCCAGGTACCGCAAAGGGAATGAACAGAACAGTTGATCCATCCCCGGTGGCCTCTGACAGAAGCTGTGAATAGGCCAGAGTCACCTTTCCTGCCCTTCCTGCCTAATGGCCATTGATGGACCTAGCCTCCATGAATTTATCTAGCTCTTTTATGTACCCTGTTAAAGTCCTGGTCTTCACAACATCCTCTGGCAGGGAGTTCCACAGGTTGACTGTGTGTTGTGTGAAGAAAGTATCTCCCTCTCCACTGAATTCTTTAACTCCTCAACAGCCCAACCAAGAGGTTATTTTATTTAAAAAAAAAAAAAGCAGAAAGGTTCTGGTTGATTTGGAATAGAGCAACCTTCAGGAAGACTTGAGCTAGTGTCAGACAACTTGTACTGGTTCTCTAATTGGCCCTTGCCCACTTAATGGACTGCAACAAAAATTAAATGTTGATTTAAACTCACAGTTTATGTTCTTTGTTCATTCTGCACTATACAGGGCAGCAGTTTTAAGTGACTGATTTGGTTGGAAACTGGAGTTCAACTCATTTAACTCAATGGGAATTTGGGGCTAGGATTAACACTAAATCTGGTTCTCTGGCTTAAACCCTCCACCCAGCTGTATTTTCTAGCTTCTTTTTATAAATGTTGTACATACCTGAAAAACTTGGATGTAATCAAGATGCATCTATATAATAATGTCCTTGGTTTAGAAGACATTTGATTGTGTCAAATAGCAGATTTATTGGGGTAGGGAAAGGGAATACAATGAACCATACTCTATTCTATTCTGGCCATTGTTGAGAGACTGGAACTGGGCTAGGTAGTCCATTGGTCTGAATCAGTGTGGATATTCTTACGTATAAGAGCTTTAATTCCTCTTTCCTCATCCTACTTGCTTATTAAAAACACTATTGTTTTCTCAAATATTGACTCATTAGTGTTCTCATTTCTAGTTGACAGATTGTTGAAAGTTCATTGTGTATAGTTTTATTAAAAGAATATTTTTGTGAATTTTGGAAAAATTCATAAAAAAAATCTTTGAGGGAGGTATTAAGCAAATTCAGCTATCAACACCTCAGGATAAAACTGCAAATTCGAATGCAGAAAAGCGCCTGATTCCAGCTTAAGGCTAAAGTATGTTTTGGTTTTTAATTTTATAGTTAAAGTAGTATCTTTTTTGCCATTTAAAATGAAATCCCTCATTTCATTACAATTATTATTGCTTCATTATAATATTTTAAACTGTGTGCTCCAGGATAAAGGTATCTTACAGTTAATGCAAAATACCAGTATTCCTAGTCACTATCATCTATTCCTAGCTGCACTATATCAACACATAGTTCAGAGGATAGAAATAGCAGCACCTGGGAACATGTATTTCAGCTGTGATTCAAATTTATCTTGAAATGGTATTGATAGATGTGCTGTACACATAGTTACTTGTGTCTTGAGTCCATATTTATATAGAAGTAAGATGGTACTAATTAATTATAAAAGGGCATATTAAAAAATTGAATCAATTCTGTATAAAGAAGTATGCATCTCCATCTAGTGGGGGGAAATGTGTTAATCTAGGGGAGAAAAGTTAATCTTTAAGATACTGCATTATGCTTTTTTCCTGATTAAATGAGTGAGTCAAATAAATATATGTAAGTCCTGAAGTATATAATAGCTACCCGCTGAAGCTATATAATGTGGGTAAGCAGGACTGATGGATTGTCACAAGGATTCTTTTTCCAATTTCTTCAGGGATACTTAGGAAATATACTTACAACTTTTTATTTCCTTCAAATCATACACAATATAAATATATATCGCAGACCCCAACAGGTATTGTTTTAAGTGCTAGTTGCCTGCACTAGTATGTTTTAACAGCAATTATCATACATATAGCTTACCAGTGTAAACCACTTTCATTTGATCTGGACAAGGTGTATTGAAATGTATTTTTTTTTTGTACAGCATAGAAATGCATTTAAACATGCAACTTATAAATTGATTAAATGATATTAGGTACCTTGGTGTCAGTTTCAGCATTTAAATGTATATTTAGATGTCTTAATTTGTCCATATTCAAATACAGGGTCCTATTCATTTATGGAACTTAACTTCAGAAAGGTAGAGGAAAATGAAAATCTATATCTGTTGTCTCCAATGCAGTCTTTTTAATGTATTCACAATGTTCTTCTGGTTGGCTCATTAGCTTCCCTGGTTTGGCCCAGGTACCATGTGACATGAAAACTGATTCATAGCTGCCTCCAATGCATTCACTTTGTCCAAAATATATCATTCATTTTCTTGAAATGCCAATATTATTAATCAGCCTGCCATTTTGCTCCTTACTAAGACAAAAACCAAAGCTGTTGGTTGACTATTGTTATGTACCCTTGAGTGTCGTTTCATAAACAAATCATCCAAAGAATTAATCCCTGTTTCCTGCTTAAGAATCTACACATGAAAGAATATCAAATGCTGGAAAGCAGCACCAAAGACTGAGCAACTCATAAGTGTAACCTATGTGCACAAGTGTGCCATAGTAGGTAGGACCACTGGTCTGTGAAGTCCAGTTTCCTGGTTCTGAAAAAGGACCTATATGTGGTGCTTCAGAAAAGGTGAACCCTTTGTTAAAGCAGGTGGGAAGAAAAGGGAATTTCCTTTCTTTCACTTGCAAATCAGTTGATACATGAAAGAAGAAGGATGGGTTGCTCTTTTTGCAGTAGCATGACTAAAATAGTAGTTGCTACAGCAATGATTATAATGCAAGTCAAACACATCCCTAGAATGTGACTAGGTATCTTAACCTTGGTGTAAGCAGATGCAAATCTACCAAGTGGAGGCATGAAGTCATCAGAATTTTTTTCGGCAACTGCAGTATAGTTACTAATTCGGTAATATGTGAGCTAAAATTGTCCCCAGTTTAATTGCACAATTGTCTTTGCTCTGCTGGGCTAGTGAGTAAAAAGTAGGGAGGTGAGGGGGAAGAGGACTCTCTGAACTAAACAGGAGAGATTTTGATACATGGGCTGATTTCCAGATGTCACTTTTTAAATATTTTTAGAATTGATCTTATGGGTAACGTAGTTCTTTCTCCTCTGGATTAACTAATGTACCAAATGTTGGGTTTGCTTATTTCATTATTGATACACGATGAGCAGACATCATCATTTGGCTGCAAATTGAGTTATATACAATTCCAAGCTTTCTTCACTTGGACTGTCTTTCAGGAACTTCTTTCAGCATAAGAGTTCAGACTATCTTTACTGTCACTTTGAACAAAGATACATAATGGATATTAGGGTGACAATTGTTATATATGATTTCCATCAGGCTGTTTGGTGGGCTGGCTTCTGTACCAGAAACACAGTAGGATGTAAATTGGGGGAAAATCCAGTGGGAGGGAAGGAACACTACATAACCCACATGATTCTCCCTCTTGGGAAATGAGAGAACCACAAACTACAGGCTGTATGACAGATTTTATTCATATTGATTGAGACGGCTACTAAAATGTACACAGATTTTTCGGTCAGGAGGGTGGAATAAGAACATGTATAGCATAAAACAGAAAAGTGGATCATAGATGAAACAATTAAAATCCATTCCAAAATATTGCTTGTACTTTGCCTACTTTTATTTAATGCTTACTAATCAAAATATATGAAAATCCAACATAAAGTACTTCTAAAAATACAGTGTAGCCAACAAATTTTATTTCCTTATGAAACCTAAAAGCAATCTAGCTTGTCAGAACATAATGTGGAAGGTACTCAACATAAGGAAAAATTGCTTCTTGAAAAAGAACAGCTATTTGAAAACTGGTAATGTAGATTGATTTATCACGGTACCCTATAATATTTTGTGTGATGTATCATTTTGAAACAAAATTATTAATAACGTGTTAATAATGTTAGATGTCATCTTGTGAAGTTTAACATTTGAAGTGTCTAGTGTGCATTTATAATTACATTTTTAATGTCTTGTAAGTAAAAGGCAAATAGGGGAGTTATGCGCATACATATGTATAACATAATTTGTCTAGAAAATTTTTGTAAAGCTGTCTGACTAGTGTGTGGTTTTAATTTAAAATAATAAAATATAACACTTAAATATTTGTATTTTACAGAAAATGTTGATTGAAATCCCAGAGTACATCAGTATGTAGTACAGTAATTCCTCATTTAACACAATAGATGTGTTTCTGAAAATGTTTGTGCTAAGTGAAAACGTGCTATGCGGCGTCAATTTTCCCAGTAAAAATAAAGGAAAAGGTGGGGGTTGTGTATCAGGTGGTGGCGGCCAAGTTGATTTTTTGTTGGTGCTGGGTCATCAACATCAACATTAGATATCTAGTAACACAAGATATCTAGCAACACAAGTCGCTGTAACACAAAGATAAACACGTGAGTGAGCGGAGGAGTGCTGTGACCACATGTATTCATCCGCTCATGCGTATTACCACTGTTTTCACCAACTTATACCGCCATTATTTTCGTGTTATCTCCGGGACGGCCGTGTTATTCGAAAAATGTTCCCTAAAAAAAATCGTGCTATTGCAAAAATGTGTTAAGCAGGCATGTGTTAAATGAGAAATTACTGTATGTGCTCTACTGGCTCCTTGCTTGGCTGTTGTATTTATAGTCTCAGTTTGGGTGGGATAGCAACTGTGCTGTTTCACCATCATTATTTCGTTCCTAGACACGTGTAAAGAAAATTGAAATGCGAGGAATGTGATTTGATAAGTCTTTAAGGCTTTATTAATTTTCCAGAAATAACACTGTCACGATCCCTTCCTTAATGATTTCCAACTGGTGGAGGGTTGCTGTTAGTCCCTCACCCTGGCACAGTTGATCCCTAGCTATGACCCTATTACCTTTCTCTTGTGAGAGGCTTAAAGAGCTGGAGAAAGAGGATTGTCTAAACTTTAAGAGCCCCAACTCTGTTGCCCCACTTTTCTAGGAGATGCTCCACTTAATACCACTTCCAATTCAATTTTTTTTCAAGCCTCCTGTGTAATGAGTACCGATTTAGACATCAGCCAGGAGGAGATGCCAGGAGTTAGCTTGTTCCCTCAAAGCTGGGCAGCAGCACAGTGTCCAGTGTTCCCTCCAAGCGGGGCAGCAGCACAGCTTCACAGGTGATTAATCAGCTCCACCCAGTCAGGAGCCCTCAGCCTCTGACTGGGCAGTGCTGATGAATCACCTATTAATCTGTGCTGCCATGCAGCTTCCTGTGTCCCACACTGCCTGTTTCCCAGATAGTTAACAGCTCCCTTTTATGGGTGGTGGGGATCACAGGATGGGGAATGAGCCTCCCTGCTCATGTTCTACCTTCAGGCCCCCTCCTGTCTGCTTCCAATTCCCATTCCAGCATTCTCTTGTGGTACAGAAGTTGAGGCAGGCAGGCTGGCCTGGGTGCTGGCCAGGCCTGGGGCTGGAGCCATGTCACACTGCCATTTGAGTTGGAGGCATTGGGACCATGCTGCCTGTGCACCTGGGCACATGGGAGGGTTCAGTATGCAGAGGGATGATAGCATTGGGCTGGATCTGGTAGTCATATATGATAGTCATCACTCAAGCAAAGATTTCTTCAGTCCCTCCTGGGGACTTGATGCAGCAAGGTTCTTAGCGTGGGCTTGAATTAACCCTATGATAGCTAGCTGAAGTCAATGGGATTATTTGTGTACTGACTATTTTAGGCACATCTTTCTGAAATTAGACTATGGCATGCATATAGTTTTAAAAGTACTAGTACATGGCCAGTATACTGTTCACTCAGTTCTATACTTTTTATTTTGAGCCAAACTAGTGTTTTTGTGACAAAGATAATTATCTAAGATGTCTGTTGGCACAAATCAGTAATCACTAAAATACGTTTCCAACTGGTTACCTCAAAATAAAAATATTGAACCTGGCTTCTACAAATGGGAAAAGTATATACCGTCTCTAGAACAGGCATGGGCAAGAAGTGGCCTCATAGAAGTGTGGCCCTTGATCACTTGCCAAAAGCTTGGAGTGGCCCCCTCCATTAAAAATTATTGCCCACCCCTGGGCTAGCTGGACTGCAGCCAAATTACCCTAGTCTAGCTTTCATTCTGATTTGGCTGGAAGCAGTGGTGGGCAGACTCCAGGAGCCAATCAAAAAACAAGAAGCCACAAGCCACTGTAAACGTTCTAAATGCCAAAAAAGAAAAAAAGAAAAGACAAGAAAAAACGTAGCTAAAAAGAAATAAAGGAACCAATTCACCCCCAAACAAGCTGAATGTCTGCCTATTTTAGGCTGAACTGATATCACTGGGCCTGGGTGAGTAGGGGTTGAATAAGGGGTGGAAATCAGGGGGACTGTCAAGGGGCGGTCAGTAGTGGGGAAGGGGTTGGGCCACACCTCGCTGTTTGGGAAGGCTCAAGCTCCCCTAGCCTTCCATATTCGGCCCTCCATATAATTATGGAACCCCGGTGTGGCCCACAGGTCAAAAAGTTTGGCTATTCCAGCTCTAGAAGATTCACTTTAACTTACAAAGTGCTGGCATAGAAAGTGTGCCAGCCGTATGAACTATTTTGAGGCTAGACACTTCATATGTACATAGTCTCTAAAAAAAAAAAATGTCATTTAAGCGCTACAATTGTTAGTAATTCAAAAGAACTTGTAAAGTTGTATAAATAACTCATTGACATCCACTTTAAAGGCACTACATGAGGAATTTATTTATATGAATCCTATTAATGGGATTTGCACAGCTAAAATCCCTGTGCATCTCATTGTAAATGTTCTTTTGTGTGTGTTTGCTGGTAAGTGATTGATATTCTTTCTTAGCATTAATTTGTGCATACAAAATTCTTGCAATAAGGAAATATAGTTCCCTGTTGTATTTAGTGCAAAGGCTTGTAATGCTGGAGGCGTGCTTAGATGTCCCAGGTCAAGAAAACATTAATCTGAGAATAAACAAACAAATAACCTTTTTGTAGATGTTAGAACAGATGGTGAATTTTAACCATAATAGTGGAATGATAGCCCTACAGAAAAGTCTTGCCCTTTGCTTGTAGTTATTCATTGTACCCCTCTCCCCCAGTGGTTGTAACTACCGGTAACACCCAGGGTTACATTCAAGAACAGCTGTTTTGCACAGATTGTAACAAACTTGACATCTGTCTCTTTCTTCCATGAGAAATCCCCTAAATGTTGTTGAAAACTCAGATGAGTTCTGAAGTAATACAAACAACACTCACCAAATTTAAGTCCAAAATACTTACTGGCACTGGATAAACATTGTTTTGGTAACACCTTTTCCTGTTTTTACCATTTAAGTGGAAATATTGAATTGCGCTGAACGTGGTACGTAAAATCTTAACAGAAAGAGAGCTCTTTTTTACTACATTTTATCATTTCTGATTCATTAGAATGACTGCTATGATCCTCCAGAGATAATCTAGAAAAGCCCTGTGCAAGCTTACCCATGCACTTCATGCTAGTGCAACTCATCCAAATATTGAGAGAGTCTCTGAGAAAAGACTGAATTAGCATTTCAGACTGTGACAGTATATCATGTGGTAGGAAAAGGAGTTTAATAGAGTAGAATGCAACAGAGAGCTGGGGGGACGAGGAGCGGGGACGAGTGTGGAAGGGGCAGGGCTGAGGCCAGTCAGCCTTTAGCGCTGCTCAGATGTGGTGCTGCCTCTGCTCCCAGCCCTCAGAGCCATGTGGAGTGTTGCTCCAGCAGCAATTCAAAAGAGCCCAGGTCTCCGGCTGCCATGGTAGCAGCAGTGGCAACTGGGAGCTCCAGGTCTCTTTCAATCTCCAGTTGTGGGGACAACTAGTCCCTTTTCCCCCGACCCCCATTGGTGGGCCTGGCAACACAGTTAACTAGCCTATGACTATTCCTGGGTGAATCTGTAGGTTTCCAATATAGTTTATCATATCTGACTTCGTTATTTATAGGTAAGGGTTTTTTTTATGCATCTTCTTTCTTAGAGGAAAAGGTTCAACACACTCACACAAGGTATAATGGAATTGAAGGTTCCTAAGTTGATTAGTGGATGTTGCAAGTTGCAAGCTGCAAGCAGTTGCTCTTGACTGATGTAACGAAAGGTATGTTGCATATACTTTTTTCCCCCCTTATTGAAAAAAAGAGATTAAATTCATCTCTGGAAGGTTTTTTTTTTTCTTTAAGAATCAGGATTTTGCTAGGGGTTTTGTTTGTATTTGGCTTTGATATCTAACTTTGAAGAACAGTACTACTGAGGATGGCTTTTGAAATTACTGGACATCCTTAATATGCCTACAAGCTTTTATCAAACATCCCAGTGTTTAAACCATCAAATCCTGATTATACCAACCCCCCATAAGGAAAAGAGATACTGTTGTTTTTCATCTTCTTCCACCAAGAGGGAAAGACTTGTTTTCCTGATCATCTCAATGAAGGTCAAATATACTATGAAGTTTTAATGCATGATATAGAGAATACATTTTTTCAAGATGTCTGAATTCCCCCCTCCCAATACCACACACATTTTTGGTTAAAAAATTTGAGATTTTTGGTTTTGGGGATAGGAAGAAAAAAAAACAGATCTCAAAATTTCTCAAGATGTAGGAAAACTCTTTTCAGCCCAACTCTTTCTGAGACTTTTATCATGAAAACTAGTTTCTTTTTCATCAGAATCTGCTGTCATCCCTCTTTTTCCTGCTCTCTTAGAAGATCTCTAGAGACTCTTGTAGTTGGAGTTTTCTGTGCTTTTTCAGGGTCACCGTCAAAACAGTCCGTGGTATGGTGTGCCTATTGAGTTGTTGTCAGATCAAAGTCTATCTTCAGATCTACCTGAATAACTCATGAGTCACTGGACATTGTCTGATATGAATTAGACATCCACAAGCTTAGGTCTGAAATTAGTGACAGCTTTCTAATCAGAGGAGTGAAATTCTGGAATAACAATCCAACAGTAATAGTGGGACCAAAAAAAATCCAACTGGCTTCAAGACCAACTTAATAAGTTTATGGAGGGGATGGTATGATGAGAGTGCCTTCAATAGTAACTTTGTATCTACAACTTCTAGTAGCAAATATCTGCAATGGCCAATGAGGAGATGCGAGATAGGGAGAGCTCTGGGTCACTACAGAGAATAATTTTCTAGTGTCTAGTGGATGGGTCTTGGTGAAATGCACAGGGTCAAACTGATAGCATTTTTAAGGCAGGGAAGGAAGTTTTATTCTAGGTCAGACGGGCAGAGATTTTGGGGGAGGGGTTTGCATTTTTTGGCAACACGGGGCATAGGTCACTTGCAGATTTAAACTGGTGCACATGGTGAATTCCCTTTAAATTTGAGTTATTTTAAATCATGATTTTAGGACTGTCATGCATCTGTTTCTTGACTGGAATGCCAGGTTGAAAAGGGACCGTGGTGGCTAAGGGACATTAAAATCCATTCAGAGGTGAAGTGAGAATACAGAGCTAAGGCTGCCTCCCCCCTCTTCTAGCTCTGTTTGGTTCCCAAAAGCTGCCACCACATCCCTGCAGTCCCTAGACTTGGGCAACCAGGGAGGCGACGCATGCTACCCTAATGCCTAGCGGTGCTGAATCTGCAGCTACCATTAGTTGGGAACCATGACCAATGGGAGCTGAAGGGGTGGGACCTGCAGGCATGAGGAGAATGTGAAGAGCCTCCCTTTTTGCCCATCATGAACCTAGGGGCAGCAGGGACATGGTGGCTGCTTCCTGGGAGCTGTGGTAAATGCTGCTGGGACCGAACACCCTAATCTCCTACCCAATCTGGATTCCCCTCCCCACAGAACCCTCACTCCTCACACCCCAATAACATACCTCAACTCTGAGCCCACTTCTATATCCCAAACCACTCATCCCTGGCCTTACCCCAGAGCCTGCATTCCGAATCCCTATCCCATATTTGAACCTCTCCCACACCCTGAACCCCTCATTTCTGGCCCCACATGGAGCTCATGACCAGAGCCCATACCTCCCTACACCCCCACTCTCTGCCCCAGCCTGAAGTCCCCTCCTACACCTCAAACCCATCATCCCTGATCTCACCATAGCCTGCACATCCAGTTGGAGCCTTCATCCTCTTCCTGTACTCCAACTTCCCTTGCGCCATCTCAGTAAAAGAAAGTGAGGGTGGAACAGAGGGAGTAGGGATGGAGTGAGAAGGAGGCAGGGCATCAGAAGGGGTGGGGCAAAGCTGTTCTGTTTCATAGGATCAGAAAGTTGGCAACCCTACTTCAGTATCTCAACATGAGGTGATGGCTCTATTGCAGGAAAGAGTTTCTGTGATCTGCCATGTGCAGGAGATCAGACTAGATGAACATGAGGGCCTTAAAGTCTGAAACTCTCCATTAGATGAAAGCAGCCTATACATGTTCCTGGGTATGGTTAGTTTGGATCTATCTGGAATGCACTAACACTCATTGGTCTGTGAAGAGCTGCTCTTCTGTTTTCTCCAGCACAAAAGGGACACTTTGCCACAGCTAGAATTTTTCAGTCCCTTTCTCCAGGACACCTTTTATTCTTCAAACATAAAACTTAGGCTAAATGTTAAAATACAGAGGCTTCTCTGCTCACCAAGGACTACAATTCCCAGAGGATTTCCCTCATGTCTCTTTGAATGCTGAAACGAGGGCCTATCCAACTCCTGTGAGTGCTATGAAGGGCAATGCTTACTGGGTAACTACCTGTTCACATCCCTAGACTGAATTACTATTTTTAAGTTGTTTGGTCACTGTACTAGTTGGATTTTACCTAGAAATGAGATGACTATATAAAAACTTGTTTCAATAAGTAGCCATCTTTCTTTTTTTTTAAAGTTGCTTAGGTTGCAAAAAGTAGTTACCCTTATGCACTGCAGTCTCTAGACTAATTTTTTCCCACTGTGACAGGAAAAAAAAATCACAAAATTGTGAACTCTGTAGGATGGGAAGCAATTGGAAATGGGCACATCAAAGCTGGTATATTTTAGTGCTATATTTGGAATTTTTTCAGTTAAAAGGACATGCCATACATATGCTCTCTGCCTTAGGAAAGTTCAAGTTAAACCCTTATATAAGTCTGACCCTGTGCACTTTTGTTTGAAAATGTTTGGGTTGTGTTTTCAATGCCTTCAGACTTTGTTTTATCACATAATGCTTCTTGTATTCATTGCTAGGACTTGCCTTTGATATTCAATAGGACTTGTGCTCTTAAAAAATTCAGCCTATTTATAGCTCAGACACCTAAATAAAGACACAGGAATCTAAGTGTTCATCTGTAGAGAAAGTTAGTGCATGGCAAGCTGAGGCGTAAATCTACAGCTCTAGCCTGATGTACACTAAGATGCTGCATCCTGTGTATTGATTAAAATCAAGGTGATTTTTAAATCAGTTTAAACAACTGATTTCAATCAACTTTTCTATTTATGTACTTCAGTTATTTTCTAAAGAAACGTGCATTTCATTGGTTGATATAACTATTAAAACACATTGAATTACATTTTACAACTAAATAGAACATTTATACTAAATTTGGTATACTGAATTCATTTTAAGGAATTATGTAGCTTAATATTTTCATATTGTACATTTTAGTGTTAGAAAACAGTGAATGATGTATTGCTTATTTACTAGATTAACTGTTTGCTTATGATTTGTGTCAAACCGCATTAGGATAGTAACTGCAATTTAATGAAACACCCCGAACAACATATAACGTTTATTAAACAGAACAACTTTACATGTTTTGGAACCATGCACTTATCAAAATATTTCACATTTATAACTAAATGATTTATTAAAGGAACAGAAGGATTAACTGCAGTCAGTGAATTAAACTGATTATTTCATGTGGGCCTAAAATATATATATATATATATATAAGTGAAAGTGACTGGAGTTTAAATTCCTACTTACCTAAATCTCTTGACAATGGCACAATAACCTGCTGTTGTTTAGCCTATCATTAAACTTGTCAAACTATTCGAGCTCATCCCTTTCCTCTTTCTGTCCTTCCCTCCCTCATTTTTAATCACATACTAGAAGATTTCTCAACTTTCAATGAAGTCCATTTTTTCCAACTGAAGAAAAAATTCTGTGCCTATTGAAGAGACAGTTGCTGTTGAAAGCTGGTTTAACACTTAAAGCTACCAAGTTCAGTGCTGTAACTTTTTAAAAACATAATCACCAAACATGGCATTGCTTCAATGGGTTACCTCTAACTCTCAAACTTATTATGATTGGCATGACTAATGGATGATTATTAGTTGTCCATATCATAGCTGCCACAGCTTCTTCAGCAGTTAACCAAAAGAGCCAAGTAAATGTTCAAGAATATTGGCAAGAAAATGAGGTAGAGTAAGTACTGAAGCCATCTGCTTTACTGCCTACCAACTTTCTTGTCAGGTGATTTTCTTCAGTGTCTTTTGAAGTTCTTTCCAAATGTCAGTAAATACCATCAGTCTTTTGGAAGTTTGCCCAAAACTCCAAAAGAGTACGGAAATAGGTTTCAGTATATTCAGCACATTTTCCATTTTTCACTTTTGTCAGACGACTTCGGCTATGATAGTTCCATCTCTTTTGTTGCAATACTCTTTGACAAGTTGTCATCAAAATAGTCCACTTCTTAATAAATAGCACAAAACAACCAACCACTGAATTTCATCAGACATCTTGTGAGATAATTAATTTGAATCTTCCTTCTTTTTTTAGTGAAGATGAAGCAGAGTGGTGGTTATGGAAATATTTTGCAATTTCACCAATTTTTTCTTTATTCCTAGAGTTGTAATCTGGGTGCTTGACTAAAAGATGCATTGAATGAGCTCTGTATCCAAATGTTCTGTGTTTCAGGTTGCCTTCACTATCTTCTTCTAGAATTCTTTTTTTTTTTTTTTACCTTTACTATAACTGGAGCATTCTGTGATAACACCACATAATTATTTGTGTGTGTGTGTGTGTGTGCGCTATATATCTTACTGCTTGTTCTTCAGTATTGTACTGTATGGGCATTTCCTGATGTATCAATTGCTTCTGAAAGATGGGGTTGTCTATCTCCTCTTGTTAAACAAACACATATTATTGGATCATTACTCTACTCATCAAAAATCAGATTCAGAAATTTTCTGTCAATGTTTTTTGCACTGTTTTGTTTTCTTCTCATACATGGTATCCAGCAACTCTCCAATAATGTCAGCTGTGCTATGTGGAGTGTAGCTTGGTCATAATGATTAAACTATGTCAATAAAATGTGCGAAACAAAATGAAACCAGGAATTTATTACCTAAATGAGACAAACTGTTTCATCTGTGTAGTTTGCTGGTCCTGATATGAACTCATCTATGGTTTTACTGAATGATGAAGAGAATTGGGTTTTTTTGTCCTCTTTTAAAATATGGGAAGTGTACTGCCTGATGTATGCTTAGTTGCAGCGCAGCTGGTGGTACCAGCAGATGACTCTAACGAAGCTGAAGATGCTGGACATTCATAACCTTTGATGTCTAAACTGGACCCTGAAACAAAATGGCAAAATCATTACTCTCGATCACTATTATGTGTACTGCTTAAAAAATGTAAATGAAAGGTTCATCATATTATAGCTGTTTGAGCCACTGTTTACATTTTCTAATTTATGCTAAACCCTCAGTTTTATAGAAATAATAGTTATAAACCATAAGGATTATCTAAATCTATTTAAACTTTTATCTCTAGCAACACACCAAAAATCTGGAATAGAAAACATTTTAAAATATTAAAATGCACAAATATTTCATAAAATGTTCTTTTTAAATATAAAATCTTTGCTTGGTATGTTAGATATTAAAAATTCATTTTGGAAGTCAATAGTTATAGTAATGTTAACATTAAATAGTTAATAGTAAATAGTAAAAAATGTAATTAATAAATAATCCGACATGCAGATTTTATTTTGAATGTAATTTTTTAAAATTCGTAAATAAACCACCAAAAGACACATGTAAATCCAATTATTTACTTGCATGCTAAGCCATGGTAGGTAGTGCAAAAGTGCAATAGTACATTTACTAACCCATTGATTCAGTTTGTTCAGACATATCTAGGTCCATAATCTTTGCCTTCTGAAGAGCGTGTTTCATTCTGACAATTAGGCTTTTCATCTTTATTGCACAGTTTGTTTTGCATGCATTCCCCTTTTTAATCCTGAGGTACATGAATAAAAAACATTTCCAAATAAGATATTTTTATGACCTGCAGCCATGGCCATTTTTCCTCCAGTTCCCACGCACTGTACTCCAACATTAGAGGCTGTTCTGAAGAATGCTGTCAACTGCCCCACAGTGTTGCTCCTTCTGGTTGCACACACAGTTGATTCATCCTTGTTACAACCCATCCCACCAACACCAAAAGAAAAATAGAAGATCAGTCAACAATGCAAAAATTCTGCTAAATTAACTCGCCTGCCTTTTGCACTGAAGATAAGCTGTTTAGTGTAATGGATTTCTCTTTACTTGTGTCTGTGTGTAAATATACAAGAGGACAGAGCAAGCCCGTTTACCTGAAGTGCCCAAAACTGTTGGGAAGCAAGGGCTATCATTCGTTGAGCATGCACGTGTATTTCTAACAGCTGGAAAGTAAGTTTCTTTGAGAGAAGCCATAACTAGCTCAGGTTTCAAATTATGAATAATCTGAGCTCAGATAGAGAGAAGCTAAAAAATAGGGGTATGAGACCATACAAGTTGACTTGGGGATGATCCTGAGCACATACATGATCGTGTCTTATAGTATCTGAGAACAAGTAATGCTCAGATATAGTAAAAAGAACCACTTAACTTTTAACTATACTCGAGAACAATTTAGTGCTTTGTGCCTTCAAGAAGCTTAGAAGCAATTACCACAAGGAAGCTCAGTCTTCTGAATCTAGTTGTATTTGGTTTGAGCCAGAGGGAAATGAATGAAAGACATGTTTGTTGGAACATTTTGAACTATTTCTCTGTTGTATCTGCCACCATATCCATTGAGAGAAAGATTAAAACTATGGATATTAAACATAGGAAAATGAGGCCCTACCTACACGTCTTCCTTGTTGTTAGCTGACTAAACATTAATGTCATTCTGTTTGTGAACTGAAAATTTTTCTGCATGGAAGATTGATTAATAACACTGGTCTACAATTTTTTAGAAGTCGACTGCTTCAGAGATAAAATGTGCTATTTATTATGTATTTTGATGTGCTGAATTCAAATATGACAATTAAAACAACTGACTGGCTACTGTTTCCAAGATATTTAAGTTTTTACATTTTACGTCTATGTATATTGTGTAGATAGGAGAGTTTTAACCATAAATTGTAAACCTAGATCTTTTCATGTGTTTATGGTTGCTTTACATGATAATATTTCACCTGTCCTGTTTATGTAACACTTTAAAAATCAGCAAAAGGGTTATATAAATAAAATGTATTATAAAACAAAAGGCAAAAAACTATTATGTACATAGTTTAGTCCTATTCAGTGTCTACTCGGTGCTTCTTGGCTTGTCTCTTGTATTCATTAAATGGAGCATCTCGTGTCACTGTCCAGCAATAGTCTGCAAGCATTGATGGGCTCCATTTGCCCTGATAGCGTTTCTCCATTGTTGCAATGTCCTGGTGAAATCGCTCGCCGTGCTCGTCGCTCACTGCTCCGCAGTTCGGTGGAAAAAAATCTAGATGAGAGTGCAAAAAATGTCTCTTTCGTGACATGTTGCAACCAAGGCTTTTGTATGCCTTGAGGAGGTTTTCCACCAACAACCTGTAGTTGTCTGCCTTGTTGTTTCCGAGAAAACTTATTGCCACTAACTGGAAGGCTTTCCATGCCGTCTTTTCCTTGCCACGCAGTGCATGGTCAAATGCATCATCTCGAAGAAGTTCACGAATCTGAGGACCAACAAAGACACCTTCCTTTATCTTAGCTTCACTTAACCTTGGAAATTTTCCACAGAGATACTTGAAAGCTGCTTGTGTTTTGTCCATGGCCTTGACAAAGTTCTTCATCAGACTCAGCTTGATGTGTAAGGGTGGGAACAAAATCTTCCTTGATTCAACAGTGGTGGATGCTGAACACTTTTCCTCCCAGGCTCCAATGACTGTCGGAGTGGCCATTCTATCTTGATGTAGTGGGAATCTCTTGCACGACTATCCCATTCGCAGAGAAAACAGCAGTACTTTGTGTATCCAGTCTGCAGACCAAGCAAGAGAGCAACAACCTTCAAATCGCCACAAAGCTGCCACTGACGTTGGTCATAGTTTATGCACCTCAAAAGTTGTTTCATGTTGTCATAGGTTTCCTTCATATGGACTGCATGACCAACTGGAATTGATGGCAAAACATTGCCATTATGCAGCAAAACAGCTTTAAGACTCGTCTTCGATGAATCAATGAACAGTCTCCACTCATCTGGATCGTAAACGATGTTGAGGGCTGCCATCACACCATCGATGTTGTTGCAGGCTACAAGATCACCTTCCATGAAGAAGAATGGGACAAGATCCTTTTGACGGTCACGGAACATGGAAACCCTAACATCACCTGCCAGGAGATTCCACTGCTGTAGTCTGGAGCCCAGCAGCTCTGCCTTACTCTTGGGTAGTTCCAAATCCCTGACAAGGTCATTCTGCTCACCTTGTGTTATTCAGAGGAGGAGGATGGGAGAAAATGTGGGTCCTGTGTCATTGATGGTTCAGGACCAGAAGTTTCTTCCTCTTCCTCTTCCTCGTCTGACTCAAGTGAGAATGATTCTGGTGCATCAGGAACCGGCAGTCCTTCTCCGTGGGGTACTGGGCGTGTAGCTGATGGAATGTTTGGATAATGCACAGTCCGCTTTTTCTTCTTTGACACACCTTTCCCAACTGGAGGCACCATGCAGAAGTAACAATTGCTGGTATGATCTGTTGGCTCTCTCCAAATCATTGGCACGGCAAAAGGCATAGATTTCCTTTTCCTGTTCAACCACTGGCGAAGATTTGTTGCATATGTGTGGGGCCCACCTCTTGTCCCGATCTCCAATTTTGCAGCCAAAATAAAGGTGATAGGCTTTCTTAACCATAATGGTTATACTGCGCTTTTGTGATGCAAAAGTCACTTCACCACAAACATAGCAGAAGTTATCTGCACTGTTCACACACGTACGAGGCATCTCTGCTCACTTTGGCTAAACAGAAATGTGTCCCTTTGCAAAATCAAACACTGACAAATAAGAGAGCATGACACTGTATGATTTCTAGAGCTGATATAAGGCAATTTGTTCAGCAGAGTGATGTAAGCTTCGTTACGATTGCATCATCCATGACTTCTAGGAATAACATGACGCAATTCATATCATGTATGACGCAATACCAGCTTCAGATTGCATCATTCATTGTTTTGCCTAAAAAGCAAGTGCTGTCCAAACCCAGTCATAGATTTATTCATAGATCCAGTCAAAGATGTATTTTAGTCATTTCTGGTTTAAATTGAGATCCTTTCCCTTTATAACTCACTTATCCTCCGCCATTCCCAAGTCAAGGGTCATATATACTGACCCAATAGCATATCTTGAAAACTAGAGCCAATCAACAATTTTAAGCATCATTTTCATTCTCAGTGACCCAGAATTAGTAAAGTTTGACTACATTTATTTCAGAAGCATTTTGGCTGTAGAGCAGTGTAATGGTATACTAGTTTTAGCATAATTTAATTTGGGTCTGATGTAGTGACAACTAAATTTACAATACTAGATCAGACCTAATGCCAATCTTCTTGACTGGAACAGAATTGGACACAAGGGAATTGTGACTCGATGGATAAATCACTTACTTCTATCCTCATTACTATTGTGGTTTGAAGAACTCAGTCTTGTGAAGGAGGTAAAATAAGCTGAGCTCCCAGTAGGCAACAGTCTGTGTAACAAAACCAGGAAAGTAATCATATGTAATTTGGTGTGCTCGACAGTTATTTGCTGAGAAAAATCCCTGAACTGAGCTAGTTTGGAAACTGAATTTTTCTTCTGTCCCTAGAGGCTACCAGTGGAGGTCACTGGCAGAACAATGTTGAGAATCTACAATGCAAATTTGCTGAAAATGAAGATAAAATTTTAAGGCGTGGCAATTGGAAAAATACTTACCTAAATCCAGGAATTCTAATCCAGTACAACTCAAAATATATCTCTAGATTACAAAAATTTGCATCAGTTGACCTCAATCTTAAAATGACTGGTCTGTATACTGGGTGCATACTTAATTTTCCCATCAACTCAGTGTGAAGGTTGAAATGTAAAACTGCTGTTACACCACATCCCTGAAGTTTCAGATTATTTTACCAGGTTTTAGTTGCTCAACTTGAACACAACAAGTTTAAATGAGAACTGCATAGTTAAAACTTTTTGCAATACCTCGAAAATCTAAGACCTTACCATGGCAGTTGTGGGGTTTTTTTTGGTTTTTTGTTTTTGTTTTTTACTTAATTTCTGTTGAATTTAGAAATTTTAATTTGTAGAATTCTGCTTTACAAGACACCTCTTGATGTAAGAAGGAACATACGAACAACCATACTGTATCAGACCAAAGGTCCGTCTAGCCCAGTATCCTGTCTTGCAATGCCCCAGAAGGAATGAACAGGACAGATAATCAAGTGATTCAAATAAGTTTAAAGAATCTTTTCTAAACTGGGAAGATTTAGTGTTGACAAAGTATTAGGAAAATAGTGCCTTTTCTTCAGTTGTCATTGGCCCAGATTATCTCATGTCTGAAGATTCACTTGGTGCAAGAGATGGAAAATGGAATCATCAGGTTGCAATGGGTCATAGCCATGATTTTCATGGTGCACCTGGGTCTGGCCCATCTGCGATTAGACATCCGTGGCTGGTCCATTACAGTTGACTCTGGCTTTTGGGGCTAAGTCTAAGGGGCGTTAAATTGCAGTGTATACATATGGGCTTAGGGCTGGAGCCCAGGATTAGGATGCTGCAAGGTAGGGGAGAGTTCTCAAATGCCTAACCAACAGTGAAACTGCCTCTTCGCCCAAGTTGGCTGGCATGGGCCAGTTGTGGATTTTTAATTGCAGTGTAAGTACAGCCTTACAGTCTGGTCAGAATTTCAGAAAAGCAGATGAGAACTCTTTTTTTTTTTTCAGAAAAAATAATCACCTGGTTAGTTAAAACTAGACTCTTCAGTTTGTTGCCTCCTATCTTAAAACTGTATTGAGTGGCCAAAAGAGGGAATTGTAGCCTAATTTCCTCTGTTGAGGTATGGGTGAACATTTAAAACAGAATTCTGAACTCATCAAGATTGTTCACATTGGACAGGTCTACATTTATCAATACGTTGGTGTTGCAGTGATGGATTTCTCAGTTTATTAAAGATCTGCTGTATCGACCTCCGATTACTCTCTCATTGACTCCGGTACTCCACTGGAATTAGACACATAAGGGAAATCGATAAGAGAGTTTCTCCTGTCAACTCCCTACAATGGAGACCCCTATGGCAACTTGATCTAACACATGGCAACTCCAGCTACACTATTTATGTAGCTGGCATTGCGTATCTTAGGTTAATATTGCCCCGTAGTATAGACCTGCCAATAGTCTGCTGAACTGTGATACTTATGTTGTGATGTCTATGATGTTATACACAAATCACACACAGTTTTAGCTCTGTGACTGAGCAGAAGATAATATGCTAATATTTGGTGTATGTTGGATAATCCAGTGACACTGTGCTTTATCAGCCAAATGGTCTTTTTAGGAGAGATGTGTTGGCATATTGGAAGGATTATCTTTTTAATGAACATGATATTAGGAAAGAAATAGTTGACTATGGTGGGGTGGTAGTTTGGGTATGGTATGAGTGCAGAAATGGGTCAGCAATGCCCATGTTTTATTTTTTGAAACCTTTACTTTGTAAAATTCAGGTGCAGAGAGGAATATATTCCCAAGCATCTTTAAATTATGTGAGTGACATTTATGTTGGTCAGTGCATGAGGAATCACTTGACATTTTAATGATCAGTAGTTCTTTGCAGATGGCTCAGTCATCAGTGAAAAGGACATTCTCATAATCAGCCATACATGGGGGGGAAATGTGTATATTTTTATTCCTTTTTATAAAGAGTATACATCTTAAAATAATATTTATTTCTCATAAAGAAGAAACAATGGATCTCACAGCTATTTGTTTTATTAATCGGACTTTACACCTGGGGGATACAAATACTAGCCTATGGGCCAGATGCAGTTCCCCAGAATTAGCCCCTGCCAGGCTGCTGCCACTACAGGGTATATTTCTTTGTGCCTCAGCAGGGACAGCTGATTGCAGCTCCCATTGGCCGCAGATTGCCGTTCCTGGCCAATGGGAGCTGTGGGACTGGGACACCATTTCCCTTAGCTCCCACTAGCTGGGAACCACAATCCACGGCCAACAGGAGCAGCAATCACCTGTACCTGAGGAGATGCATATGCATATTTAGCAGCAATGGTCTGCCAGGGCTAACCCTGGTGAACCACTGCTGTTTAATTGCCCAACACTGCTTTACATTGTTTTATATTGCATGGTATACTGCTTCTCTTAAGAGATTTAAAATACCATTTTTTACTATTTGGTTATAAAATACATTTTTTAAATAGGCAACTGTAGAATTCTATTCTTTAGTAAATAAAGACTCAGACAGCAAGATTCTAGATTCCTGTTATTACACGTTGGATTGGAAAATGGACAACGGTTTTCTGATAGAAAGAAGCGTGGGAGACCAACAAAGAGGGTGTTGTATGAATCTAAAATGGAAGCAAAGATCGAATGAGATGAGAAAGCAGGGGATAGTTATTTAGTAGAGGGACTTTTGATTTGGAATGCTTCAAAGTGAACATTTCCTTCTTGTGAATGATTTATATATACCTGTGCTACTTAAAAAAAGTTGCAAGGCAAAACCTTTTGCTAGATTAACCCAAAGACCTACCCAAGCAAATAACCAGAAGCTTATAAATGTTACAGGAATTAATGCTAATCCAAAATAATATCTTTTTCATAAAGGAGCATGTACAGCATGTAAGCTGTCAGAACAAATCACCAGCAGCAGGATGATTCCGCTGCTGCTTTTAGACAGTGCAGCTGTAAGGGAGACTTTTTGTCTTTTGAAGGATTATTCCATTGGCTGGGATGCCTTCATATATATATATTTTTTTTTATAAGAAAATGGTTCAATATTATCAAGATAATATTTTAATAGTTTAAATACAGTAGACTTCCGATAATCCGGCACCCTTGGGACTCAGTGGGTGGCGGATTATCGGATATGCCGGAGTATCGGGAGGTACTCCGGCGGGGTGCTGTGACGGGTCTATTGGGACCCGCACTACGTGGGGGGGTTGGCGGGGAACGGCGCGGGGAGGGCCGAACCCTCCGTCGTGTTGCGGGGAGGGGGTGGAAACCATGCGCAGCCAGCTTGCAAGCGGTGGCGGCAGAGAGGGGGCGAGAGGCAGGCAGCTGTTTAAGGCGGGCGGGCGGGGGTTGGTGGGGAACACTGCCTCCCTCTCGCCCCCTCTCTGCCACCGTCACTTACAAGCCGGCTGCACAGGGCTTCCACCGCCTCCCCGCAACACGGTGGAGGGTTCGCCCCTTGCCGTTCCCCCCCCGCCCGCCCGCGTGTGTTAAACAGCTGCCTGCCTCTCGCCCCCTCTCTGCCACCGCCTTTGGGCAGCTCCAATTGTCCGGCTAGCCGGAGCACTTCCGGGTTCCAGTTGGTGCCGGACTTTCTGGAGTGCCGGACCACTGGATGCTGGACAATTGGAGTTTTACTATATTGTAAATAATAGCAACTCTCTTAGTAGTTAGATTAAGATCAGGGTTGCCTTGCTATTGTTAAGTGTGGTCCTTCTCATAAAGGCCCTAATCAAATCTCCCTTAAGTCTATGAACAGACTCCTTTTGACCACAGTGGATTTGAATCGGGACTGCATTCTTAAAACAGTACTTCATCTTTGTCCAACATAATTTTTATTTGCTAGTCTTAAGCATACAAGTGACAATGGCTATTGAAAAAGACTGCTTCATATATTCAGAGAAAAAAGAAATAAATTTTCATGATAACTTAAAAGTATGTATATGTAGAATATGGCCATTAAAACAGTAGGCCAGGTGGTTTACCAGTGGTTACAGAGTGCAAAGTGGAAGTCTGGAGAGCTTGTAGATTGGTAATACAGTTGTTGGGTTAAATTGAATGTGGCAAGGCATATTAGAACAACGCACCACAATTTAAGTATTTACACTTTAAAAACTTCTATGGGGACTTTTAGTAAATGTTAACCATTCATATTTGACATTCATATGCTGTTACATTTTGTGTTCCAGAAAAGCTAACAAATTACTGAGTTATTCAAGACCTTACAATGACATTATTGATATAAAAATGAAACTACAGAATTTAATCCCTTTCAGTGGTTTTCCCAGGTGAAAAGGAAGGAGTGATGCGGAAGTAGGGTTATTTTCGGCAATGGTTGTCTAGATGGTCATACCTTAAGTGCATTAGATTAGTTTTAATTTGAGACCTTTTTCTCTGCAGGGAGAACACTTTCTTTTAGATTGCTTTTTAACCTGAACTTTATTAAATTTTCAGTTGGAGAGTGCTCACATGGTTTAATCTCTTAAAGGGAGTAACGCTGAGTTTGGTTTTAATTTTGTTCGGTTTTGAAGCTGCAAAATATTTTGGGAAGCAATAACGTGAACAGGGAGGAAAGATTCTTACTCTCCATTCCCAGTTCCATTTAGCTAAACTGCCTCTTTAGTGAAGAAAATAAATAATTCGCTAATTGACTCACTGTTGTGTCTTGTTATTACTCTTTTAAGGGAAGGGGAAATGGCAATCTAGAAGGAGCCAACCTAGTGTATGGGCTGAGAAGTCTATTACAGCTAAGGGACACTGACCCTTTTATTAAGGTAAATAGCAGTACAGAGAAAACATTGAAAGTAATTTTTAAAAACCGGACCCCATTCCAATAAAGCTAAATCCAGAATTCAACCTAACAACTATTCTACCAGAAGTTACTATTCTAGCAGAAACAGTCCTTCAGGGCCCTCACCCTGTTATCCTAGGGGATTCCTTGTTTCTAGAAGTGCATCAGAGTTTCAGCACAGAATGAACACCTGATCTTATGAGGATTTAGTAGGCCTAGTCTTTCCAAACTTATTCTCTGTGGACCAGAGGTCGTATCTGCTTGCTGGAACAGAAGGATGGCCATGAGCCAGTTCAAAATTGGACTAATTATCCAGATCCCCTTTCTTTGTGTTGGTCCCTGGAGAATCTAGTTTGAAGTAGCATACAGAAATCTTTCAGGGGAAAAGAGGCAACTTCAAAGGGCTAATAAGAGTGGAATTACATTAACATCTCCCTCCCTACTAGAGAAGCGTACATATAATGTCAGAACAACACATACACATTTGCATGTTTAATACAATGGACCCCAAAGGTATTAAACCCTAATTCATTAAAGGTTTAACTTATTTCAGTAAACTTTATCTTAATTCTGTGGGGTCTGTTCAGGATATTGGTACTCTCTCACGAAGTCCTTTGAGAGCATGCTAACCCCACAATAAGGAGGTGTAACTTCAGCATGTTTAAGTTACACCATCTAGTTTTGATTGAGGTAGAGCACTGAAAATAGCAGTTTGGTTGTGCGGGCATGGGCTGGCAGCGTAAGCTAGCTGCCTTGAGTACAAACAACATTTTGCTTACATTGTTCTTTGGCAGCTAGCTCATGCTGCTGCCTGTGCCCACAACTACACTGCTGTTTTTAGCAAGTTAACTTAATCACAGCAAGCTCAATATCTATGTGTGGTATAGATCTGGCTCTCAGTTGCAGCTCACTAGAATGAGAGAAACTTTGGGGAGTAGCCAAGTTTGGGAAGAAGGCTGTGGTTGGATTTTTTTTTAACTTTTGTATTCCATTTGTGAATAAAACGAGACACCATCGGTGAGCAATGTTTCATTTGCTTGCTGTTAAAACAAGATGTCCAGAATAGGGCAATAAAACTCATTTCTGTGCTGAAGATGATCACTACTGTTCTTAAATAAATTTAGTCCTAGTTTGGAGACTAAAATGGTGCAGAGACCTTGTCCAGGGCTTGTGCAGAAGGGTGAATTTTGCCACAGAGTTTTGTCTCAAAGTATATTTAATGCCAGAAGAAAGAAAAGGAAGAAACTTGACCCATACAAAAACTGAGGTATTAATGATTTCTGATTAAACCTAGGATTGATAACTCTTTTCTGTTTACAGTACATTTATGCCTACATAGTGCTTGACAGTGAGAGAAATCAACTTTGGGGGGACGGAGGAAAAGCTCAAGCTTGATTTCTTGTTGTGTCCTTCAGCATTAAGTATTGCATATAATTTAAAAACTGTCCTTTCATCCTCTTAGTGGTACTAAGAAAGACATAACTTGAACAATTGTAGTATTCTGACTGCATGTTGAAAAATGGTTTTAATTCTTTTTGAGTCACCACTGATCTAGGCAACCTGAATGCCTTGTCCATGCAATAATCTTTTTTTTCTGATAAAGTTATGTAACTTGTTTTTTCTTTCAACATTATTCTTCCATATCTCATTAACTAAGCCATTTCCATACCATTGGTATGTCTAAATTCACCTCTGCTAAAGAAGGTTATATCACAACTTGATGTAAGGCTGACAAACAGCTATAGGGACAGAACAAATATGTTAAGAAAGATACATGTTTTATTTGTCGCATATGCAGGAAAGAACACAGGAGTTAGTTTCATAGTCCATCATTTCTGAACAGCCATCTTTGAGTCTTTAGCGGATGGGGTAAAAATCCTTCAGATTAGAAACTCACTTGTAGGGGAATTTCCACTTAATGAGGAGAGAGGAGTAGAATGTTGCATGAGGAGTTCTGCAGCTGTTGCGGGGTGGGAGGCATTTCAGACATTTAACAAGATGGTCATCTCATTGGCTCATTGTTCATCAAGTTTTGAAAGCCAGCATTAGCCTTCACAGCACTTTATCTTGAGACGGTGCATGATAACAGGACATTTTTGTTCTTAATTGTATGTTTATCTTGTTGCAGGGAATTCAACAGTCTGGTGCAGGGGGATTAATGTTATGTAATAGGATTACATTTGCTTCAGAAGGTATCATTCTGGAGTTTTGGTGCAGTTATGTACATTCTGTACAAAAAAGTTCCTGGTTTGAGCACACTCTGTGAATGTGCTAGGTAGATTGACTCAATAGATTGACTCTGGTCTGATGGCTCCTCTGCTGTTGGAAGATCAAAAAAACAAAATTGACAAAATTGTTCTATTTTCATCATAAATTCTTCCTCTCTTGATGATTTTCAGATACTTCAAGAATTTTTTAGTTTGAGTGAGCTAGAATTTAGGCAAGGCAAGTGCAACTGGGATCCTTGCTTTCCTAGTTTGCAGAGGCTCATTCCGTATACTCTGAGTACATGACGAGGTATTTGTGCACCAAATATAGCTTAGAGCAGCTCTGGTTTGCTGTACGTTAACTCAACTTTTATCCTCAGATTTAATTGAGTGGTAAGCTGCCAAATCAGCATCCAGCTGTCCCCGCAATCCAACATAAGGTCTTAGAGGTCTCAGTAAAACAGAATTTAAATGCCATTCAAATAATCAGCTCATGGCCACTCATCCAAGTTAAGCTGACAACCCTATTTTCTGAGTCCTTATTAAGTGATGCCAACTCTAGTACTCTGCATTTGCACAAAACCCAAACGTCTTGTTGCTAGCAATCTGGATTTCCTGATAATGACTGCTGACGCATTCCTCTCTGGCACTCCAAACTGGTTATTTCTAAGGACATTAAAGAATGATCAAAGCACTTTAAATGAATCCTGGAGTCTTTGCTCCAATAAAATTCCCCATCAGCAAAATCCATGCTGAAGACTGCAGGACTACACCCAGTGTTTTTTAGACTAATAATTATGTCAGAAGGATGAATTTGCAGTATTCAAGATGGAGAAAAAGAATGTATTTTGAAATGAATCTCTTCTGAGCAGATCTGTGTCGTCTTTTGCCTTGCACTGTATATTTCTGAATGCAGTATTTGTGCTTAACAGAGAGTCAGTAGTAGGGATGGGGAGTGAGACAGATTTTAATTTGGGTTTATGGTGTCTGGTAAGTGAACAAGCTTTCAGTGAACCAAATAGACCATTTTCATTGACCTTTTACACGTACATATACTGCAATGCTAAATGTAAGATGATTCATCCTGGATATTTTTAACTTTGTTCATTCTTTGCTGTTTTTCCTTAATCCAGGATGAAAGGTTGGTGGGGGTTTTTTTTTTAAATAATTACATGTTCCACATTACTCCAGAGAGAACATTCAAAAATATGCTGAACTGATGAGGATATTTTATCTTCAAAATCTTATTATTTTTCATACATAAATCATTTAAAGTTGCTAGAGATGGAGTTATTACTTAGCTGTATATTTGGGTTGACTTTGAAATCACAAATATGTTTTAAACCTACATATTAATTTCAGCTATCTAGTTGATAGTTTTTTTTCTCACAATTTCTATATGTCCTTTTATGGGGAGCAATTTACTGTCCTTTCTACGTATCCTTTTCAATTTTTAAAAAATTACTAGGGGGCTGTGCCCCTTGCTCACTACACTCGCCAACACCCCTCCCCCCCGTGTTAGGCAGCACCACTCCTTCCCCCAGCGGTCCCTCCCCCTAGCCACCGGGGAGAGGGCTGGAGCTGAGTCAGCCCGTCTCTCCCCACCCTGGCAGCAGGGGAGGACCTGGGCTGGGACCGAGGTCATGGCAGCTCTGGCTCTCCCCCTGGCCACTGTGGAGGGAAGGGCTGGGCTGCGATTGAGGCCACTGTACAGAGGTCCCAGCTCTCCATGTGGGCTCTGGGGAAGGCCAGGCTGGGAGTCAGTGGTCTTGGCTCCTGTGGAGCAGAGTAATGTGATGATGTCCCTCTGTTATCCTGTAGGAATTTTTTATATAATATATATATATATATGTGAGAGAGAGAGAGAGAGAGAGAGAGAGAGAGAGAGAGACTCTGTATTGTCATTGTTATAATAGCAAGTTTGGAAAACGTATAATTAAAACACTATTTTTTACCATTACTTTGTTTATATCCTTCCAATACCAGCATTTTGATAACTGTTTACAACTTATTAGCAGTTTAAGCCCACTGTTGTTGCAATATCATAGAGGAACTGTAATTTTTACAGTTTGTGAGGTATGTGCACTGTCATTAACTTTTCTAGAAGAAATATGGTTTCTGTCAAGTAATACAGAGAGATTTTTTTTTTAAATTCTGAACATTGGTAATTTAATCACAGCTGTATAATAGTCAAATGATTTAAGAAGTCTCTTTTTTGTGTATCTTTGGAATTGTTTATTTTGTGTTACTTTCTAAAAAGGTGTGAGAATTAAAAATTATTCTAGTATGAAGGAGGGCACACATCATTGGTAGCTGAGATAGTCCTAAGTTTAGAAATGACATTGACAAGCTAACTTTTCAAACTGTTCAGGGACAATATAATAGCAATACTCCGTTGTGCAGTTTGGATGGGCTGCTTTGCTTTTGTGACATCCCTTGGCACTTGATACTCTGAAAAGGAGTGATTTCAAAAGAAATATTTCCCTTTTTTTGTTTGGTCCATCTGCAGGTGATTGAAGAGACAGAAGATTGGCAGGGGGAAAAGCTAAAGCTACAGCAATTTGTCTACATTGTTTCCATCTTGCAACTAAGAAATGTTCAAAGTAGTGGTCTTTTTGATGAATAAATGTTGTTATGAATAGTTTTTCTATTAGGATGTTCAATGGTAGTAAAGTGAGCATTAAACAAGGTGTACATCTTCTTTAAATATCACTGACCTAAGTAATTGCTGAACAAAACATATGAAATATATAACACTACTTAGAACCGGACATAAAGACATTTATTTCAACAAATAAGTCACAGAGACTTAGGAAGTGTAATAAGGCTTTGACATGATTCCTTAGCTGAGGCTGTTTGTAAAAGTACCAGTGATGCAGTACAAAGGGAGTGAAGCTGAGAATAAATTGAGAGTTAATAACTTGCAGATTCTAGGCATTCTGTAGACTCTCAAAGAGAGATTTGACTGAACTTCTGAATAACTGGCTAGCAGGCTTCCTAGGAAATTTCATCTTCATTAAGTCAATGTGGCTTCCCCCATGTGTAACTTCCCCAGATTCAGCCTTGCTTACATTTATTGATTTCTAAATCTGAAAAAAATGTGATTCTAAAAGAAGTACAGTGTGATGGAATGTGTTTAGAATTTACCATGTAACATCTATCCCGACTCTAATACGTTTACAGAATAAAGTCACAAAAGCTCAGTTTTGGTAAAAGCAACCCTGAAAAATCTAAAGTTTTCATGCAAATGTCTTGACTCTAGCAAGGCTCTCAGGAAAATGGAATTGCCAGTTATACATCTGCGGCCCTTTTGTTGGCGGAAAACTCTGGTCTTGTAAGTAGGATCTTGGACTGAGGATATTTGGGTTCTATTCCTGGTCCTTTAAAAGACTCTGTGTCACTGGGCAATTTGGTCAATTTAAATATAGCACCTCCTCCTATATAGCTTACAGTGTTTACCATGTACAGCACCTACTAAAATGAGGCCTCTTTGATAGAGTTATGGGTGCTACCTTAATACAAGTAATAATGAAATACCATTTGAAAATGAGAATAATTCACAGCTTTACCAAATTAAATTATTTCTTTTTGTGAAGTTCAATGAAAGAAAGGGAAGAGAATAGACAACAAAGGAAAGAGGGTACTTGTGTAAATGAGGCTAATCAAGTCAAGTTGGAAGTGGCTCATTCACAGGAGTTGATGTGGAAATGTGGATATCAAGAGGGAAAACTGCCTTTGTAATGCATTAACCAGTTAAGATCTTTATTCAATTCTACACTGATAGTATAGGTTGGATCTCCCTGGTCCAGCACCCTGGGGACCTGAGCAGTCCCGAACCACGGAGTTTGCCAAACCAGGGGAGGTCAAGGCTCCCCCACTAGCCCTGCTGCCCCCAGACCTGCCAGAGCTGCACTCCCATCTGGGGATGGTACTGTGCTCCCCACTGTGCTGGGCACACCAGGCCCCCCTTTTTCCTGTGACTACCTGTTGTGCCGTCCCCCACCAGGGCTATACTCCTGGGCGCTGGCCCCACTGCCTGCAGCGCCAGCGGGGCTGCACTCCCCGCCACCAGCCCCAGCTGCGGGCTCTGCTTTCCATCACTCCAGTTTACCACCACTGGGGCTGCTCTCCCTAAAACCAGCCCAGCCCCTGAACCTGTATGTTGCTGGACTAGAGAGTCCGGGGTTTTAGAGGTACAACCTGTATTGATTTGCAAATGATTTCCAGTTCAGCTGTCTCCCTTTGTAATCAGGCTTTGACATTCTTTTGTAGAGGAATGGATACTTTTAAATCCTTAACTCAACGTCCAGGTAGGTTTTAAGTCCCTTAAAAAAACAAACAAACAAAAAACCCAGTAAGTTCCTGTGTGCCTGAAAGATTGACTTCCTTTTCATGTTTTACAAAAGATGCGGTACCCTAGTTAAATCAGTGTGGATTATAAAAAGAGAAGATTTTAAACCTTTATTTATATTTTAAATATAAAACCGCAATGTAAACATTTAAAATGATGATAGCCTATGTTAAGGTTTACATGTATTATAAATTTAAAAACTGTTTAAATACAAAAATATTAACCAATATGTGTTTGGTGCCAAATTTTAACAAAAGTTAAACCACTGAACTGGCTGAACATCTGGAACCAGAGCTTGTGGAAGATTTTGACAGCTGTAGATTCTTTTGCAGGTACAAACTTCATTTCAGTTCATTCAACTTATTCAGTTAAATGATTAGTACATTCAGACATACAAAATGAATTGAAAAAAATTCTTGTTTTTCTCTTTCAATCTATGAATAAACAATAGGTGTGAGGTGGATGAGTTCTAAAAGTCCTAAAATCTTGGGACGTGGTAACTAGAAACAATTGGTTCAATAAGTAACTACAGATATTATTGACTTTGAACTAATCAATTTTAAATGCAAAATATGTTTTGATGAATTTTGTTAAGCTTTTTTGTGTATCCAACACTTTTAATTTAATGAAAAAAAATTGTGTGTTTTTTATTCTAATTTGATTTTTCCATCCAAAATATGCTTGACACAGATCACAAGTACATCATGATACACTAAGTACATCTTTCAACATTTTCTAACATTTTAAAAATGTAAAAATTAAGAATCTGAATGGTAATTTAAGCTGTATAATTCCTGAAATAAATGTTTCAAGTGAATATATCCGGTTGGCAAGAAGAAGTATCAAATTTACTGTGAAGGCTGTAGTCGGCTGCAAATGCGTTTTAATGGTTTAGTGAGAACCAACTTTTCTTTAGGGAAATAACTAAAAATATACATGCAAAACACAATTAAAATATATTATATCCTGGTTGTCAACTTAAATAATTTTGCTTTAAATCAATCCACCAGTTATGAATGTGTCTAGATTTATATGTGTGAAGAGAGAAACCAGAATAATGGGTAGAGAATTCTCTCTGTCATTTTTCTCTTTCTGGTCTGGCACAATGCACAACATATAGTGAAGGACAAGTCTAAAATCTACATTTACTTCCCTTAATCCCCATTTATTCGTGTGGGCTAAGGGAAGAAGAGATTAATAAGGAAATGAATAAGGGATGTCTTTCAGTTTTTGAAGATTAACATTGCTACAGTTGTCAGATTAGATTTCATAATATTGTTTTGTTATAAATACTACATGTGCCTAGGACATTTTATAGGCCCAATTATTATTAAAATATTATCTGAAGAAATTAGTAAAGAATGAGGAACACTAACTTGGCAGAGCTATAGAAAAGAAATCAGGAGGTTATAGTATATGATAAATAAAATGAGAGCTAATCTATTTTATAAGGGGGGTGTGTGTGTGTGTGTGTGTGTGTGTGTGTGTGTGTGTGTGTGTGTGAGAGAGAGAGATACTGTATTAAGTGGAATTAATGGGAGTATCAATGTAAAACAAGTAAGGAAATCGTTCTGCAGCTCTTGACCCTGACTAGGTAGCATTTGGAGTACAGTGTTTATTTAGAGCAGCAATTTAAAAAGACAAATTAGAGTTCAGTAGAGAGAAACTCAAATGATAGATGTGGTCTTATTTATTAAATCTATGAGGACAGAATAGAGAAAATTGTGCACATTTAGAAGAGAGAATGGATAATTGTCCACACGTACAAAAGGATATGTTAAACTAGACAAGGACCAATAATGAGCCAGTTTTAGTAACTAACAGAATGAGTAGTAGTAGGATTAAAATGCAGAATGGTGGATTAAATATTGGGTGGTTGCTTAGAAATATATAGGAACAACTTGTAGGTAGAATGAGCTGTGCAAGGGGGATTACTGATCAATTTAACTGGATATTTTCAAAGTTAGACTTGACATCAGTCAATCAGGGAGTCTGGCTAGTGAAGTTGATATCAGTCCTGCCATCATCCAAGGTGATGGACCAGATGGCCACTATAGGTGCTTTCTAACCAAATTACTTCAAGGATAGGAGGCACTTGCTTTATGAAAATGATATACTCTTAATCACAGCCTGAAAGACCTGAAAATCTGTTAAACAACTATCACTTGGCAAAGCATGTTTTTAAATACAAAATTTCTTAAAGATTTATTACAGACACTGAGTCCTAGTATGTTGCATATTTTCCATGGTTTGGTAGAGTTTCTTGGGAGCTTGAAAGTATTCCAACATGTCTAATAATGAGTTTTTCCTCATGTTCAATATTTTTGAAGTCTAGCCATTTTTATCTAGCCTAACCTTCTGTTAGGGTCCCAACATTATGAGTATAGTACAGCTTTGGTACAAAATTCCATAGAGCAAACCTGCAGTGTTGAGTATTTTGTATGCACTACACTAAACAACTGTTTAAAAATGGCTTAGTGATTTATAAAAAAAAAAAGTCTGATATCTTGAATGCTAAAGTCTTATTTAAACTTTATGTTTTGTTGGTGTTGTGCTTTAAGACTCAGATTTGTTCCTGGGGCTAGTGCAGGGGCCAAGTGCACTTTCCTCTCTTCAAAGAGCGTGGGGGCCCAGCAGGGTTTCTGGTACAGGCAAGAACAGCTTGGAGGGCTGTTCTATCTCTCATCTCTGTAGCAGGAGTCCCTGTGACACAAAGCAGCTGCACCTTTGTACTTCACAAGGGGCCTTGTGGCCCTTTTACACTTACTATTCCAGGATAAAGGTGGTGAAAAACACCAGTAAATTTCACCTAAAAATCCTTTGATTATTTGTGCCTTGAGTCACTGGGCGAGTCCTGTGTCCATTGAAAGTGAAAACAGTTATCCAGGAAACACACAGGCTTGACAGCAGCTTGCCACATGTAGTGTTCAAGGCAAGAGATCTTCAGAATGTTTAATTTTCAACAATCTTTTAGTTAACCCTGTTATGAAGTGAAACAGGCTATTGTTCAATACACTTCTAGAGCGAGTATATAAGTTGCTGCAATATACTCTGAAGATCTAGGAAAACCACCGATCTCCAGGCATACTGTTAGGCTTACGGGCACGCAGAGAGTTTATTCTGTCAAGTAAACCAGAATGTTTATGCTATCTAGTCTCATAAGATATTAGTGTATAATTTTTTTAAGCAAAATGTAAACTAAATTCAAAATGACATTGTTTCAAGGGAAAGCCTGTTCTTGTCAAAGTATTAAATGCTGTGTCATCACGATACAATATTATGGAAATTAATATACAATAGGTCTCTAGATGTCTGAAACAACAATGGAAATGAATTGCTCTAGGTTCTCTGTTTCCATGCAACAGCCTTTTTCAATTTTGCAAGCCTGCTAAAGGTTTGTAACCACAGTTGTAGTAGAGGAGGTAATTTTGAATCTGCATAATCAATGTAAATTATCTCTCTTGATTATCTGTTTTGCTGTTGACTTTATCTTGTATATTAATTGCACCCATTAATGTGAATGCCTTATTCTATGTCTTTCATTTATTGAAGATGAGGTGCTATTTAACAAAAGAGATGCCTACATGTATTACAGTATAAGCTAAGTCAATGATATGCAAATTTTTCCTGTTTTGCCCCCTTCTTTTCATTCACAGAATTTGCTGTAACTCCCTTACTTGTGCATTGTGGCAGCTGCTGACCAGAGTGTTCATGTTGTTTGCACCCCATAACAATTATTTTTAATACCGCTTCTCACTCTCACCCAGCAATACCCACCCTATTTTTGTTCTGCTCCTGCTATTATGCCTGTAGGTGCTGCAGGACCAGTGGAAACTCAGATTATTTACACTCTCTCAGAGAACATCTCGCATCCCCCCCAGGAAGGGTTTGTGCCCTCTCGCACATTACTGATCCAAGTATAAATTTTATGGACTTTGTTTCTAATCCCATTAAAATCAATACAGCATTTTATGGAACTTTAGTGGTTGTGGGATTTGGCCCCTGTGTTTGTCTGTTGGCATCAGTTTTTGCCACCACACAGTATGTGTCTTATGTTTATATATTTTAGCTTAACTTTAATGCCATTTTTGTTGCATAAATATTTCTATGGGGATAAATATTTCTAGTGGTTTAATAATTTATTAATGTGGTGATTTTTATAAGCTATGTCTCAGCACAAATTAGCTGGTCTTTTATAGAGTCTAAGCATATGGATCATTCTGATTTGTCATTGTCCCTGCTGGTTTTCTTGTTTGTTTTGTTTTAACATCATCACAAATTAAAACAAATAAAAATCCTTAACGTTAAGATGTAGTAAAAAGAAATTTCATTAAGAAAAATTATGCTGAATCTGTACATTTCTAGAGCAAATATTCATATTAATTTACTTTTCTATTTTTTTAACCAAATGAACTGGCTTTGGTCACCCTAACCAACTGTATTTCCTTGAATGGTCTATGGTGTGGCTTTACTGATACTGCAAATAGTGATTTTTTTCTCTGAAATTATATGCACAGCATTATTTGGCATGTAGCATGAAAAATAATTTTACTTCTAATATTTAAAATGTTCAAAGTTTGTGTTTATTAATCAATGAAAATTTTCTATATTAATTTATCCATACTCAACATATGTTTTTCCTTGAACAGAAGTCAGCATTTCTGCTCCTTGAATCCACTACTCTGGATGTATAGGCTTTCCCGTCTTTATTTCTATTGACATGTACAAGGACCAATCACATTAAAGATCTTTTTTCCTCTTTTGGGAAATGTGTTATGCATCCATTTGAGTGGGCCTGCAGTTTCTTTCCCTCATATTTGCCTCATTACAAATCGATCATCTGTATAAACTTTGGGGGCAAGAGGAGGAAATTCTCCCTGATGAAAGTGTATATGGCTCATCTTAGTCATTGCTGTTTTGGTCTCCCAACTCCTTCATAATCAAAATCCAAACCATATATACTTGGAAACTGTCTGTACATGTGCATGTAAAGCTGTCTTGGTGATCCTATAAGGGTTACTTTGTTGTTCTGAGAAGAATGTATTGTCAAGAAAAGCTATTGGGGGGGAGGGGAATTATGCTTTACAGTTTTGAAAAGTGGGACAATCTCCTTAGTGATTGTTATCAACAGCACATTTCCCATCATCCTCTTATTTGTGATGACCATATTTATTCCCTCTTCAAACAACATGGGAAAAATCGTCCATTTTACCAGAACCAAAAAGAGAAAGGGATGAAGATTTAATTCCTACATATATAACATCTTTTTAGTTAGCTCTTTCAGACAGTAACGAGGTGGAGGTTCAAGTGTCCAAATTCTATCCCTTTGAATTATTGATCAGAGCAAAGCTATGCAAATGTGCACTGTGTGATATGAAAATAACAATGTGCCCTATCAAATTAGTGGCTTCCACCTACCTATTCAGATGAATGATGATCATTGGCGCACTGATGCAACTAAATGGGGGCAATGTGTGCCCAGTGAGATGTATTAATTTCACTTCTCTGGAACAAAGAAAGTAAACATTAGTGGTGCAAGTAATGGGGCATTGTTTGGCAGATAGGCCCTTTTTCAATGGGGAATGCAACTGTTTATATGCTATGCCCACTGCCTGTTCATCTGACAGTTAAAAACTGACCAAAATGATTGCATGCTTCCAGGGTACAGGCAAGGTGCAGGGCACAGCAATATAAACTTGAGAAAGATGAACAAAGTGAAAGGAATTTGGCTCATCTGTCTGTGTCTCTGCTCTTTGACTTGCCCAGTTACCTGGCTATGATTGCTAGGGATGAAAATGGTAAGCATGCTCACCCTTTTAACAAAACTAGTAGCTGTTGTGAGTGAGCTGCCTCTCTTCTTGGAAATACATGCAGGAAAATACAGTGAAGCTTCCACCTACTAGAAGAGAATATAAGGTAGCTGTTCTCTCTAAAAGGTTGAGAGCTAGTCAGGATACAGCATTTTTCAGAAGAAAAATGTTTGGTTTTTTTTTAGTTTCACACCCATTCCCCTCCTACACAGTGGAGCAAATTAAGTTGTTTTATTGTTATGGTGGAGAAAATCAGTGTATTTTTCAAATTTTCTGTATGAGTTGAAAAATAAAAAACACAAATATTTTCATTTAAACTATAGACCTTTCTGTGAAACTTTCTACATCACCACGTCTTTTTGAACATATTTTTCAATAGATTTATTTCTGTGACCCACACAAGTCCAGTTTTGAGGCACTTAAATATACTTCTCGGTATTCCAGGAGGTTTAAGTGTGTATGGAATGGAAGTGGTTGCACTAACTTGTATGGAAGGAAAAACCATATTTGCTTCTATAGAACAAGAATACTCTTTGATACGGTACTTTGCATTGCTGACTTACCCCTTGCGAATGTAAGGGTAGAAGGCTTTAAAGAGCAAGCCCTAGAATCTAGTCTTACTCCCCTTAATGGAAAAAGACAGGGATCTGGTGGGAGCCCCCAGGTATGGTAAAGTCCGAACAGTAGATTTGCTGGAGGGCCCTGGATGGAAAAATGAGGAGCAGCTGGTGGAAGCCCCTGAGTAATTACAGAATAAACCGGGGGTTACCTGCACCGTATACTTTTATCTGCCGAATAGTCAGATATTTAGTAAAGTTCTGGCAGATTAAATCCACATCAATTGTCTTCTGTCCTCCTTTCAGTATAGCTGGATAATGTCAGTCTTACCTGTCATCCATAGTTTTCGGAGCCCCCCCCCCAGGTGGTGTTAGGAATAAATCTATAGAATTTAATCAAATCACAGCAATTTGGTCTGATAAAGCAGACTTACTTGCATAAGAATTACTTATCTAAAATGGCTGTTTATTAGATTAAATTACACAAATAAGCAATAGGTTTAGAACATCTCAGGTTTGCTGAGTTGTTCACCCATTGAGGAGAAAGGGTGTCAGGAAAAAAAATCTCTCACAATGGCTTCAGAGATCTGTTCCAAAGCATTGTCTATTATCTAACCTTTTCTAACTTCTACAAAACTGGATCATCACTTTTGTAACTTTCAATAAACTTGTACTGTCAGAATCAGGTGTTTAGATTCAAGGTTTTCCAACCACCGTGGTTTTTAGTTTCAGTTGTTTGTTTGTCCCATTCTTATTAGTAGAAACTGCCAGCTAGATATGACCATGCTTCTGAAAGCCTGTCTCTGAATTGACTTTTAACTATGTAGTGTTCTATTTCATTACTTTAGGGTGACTGAATGCATACAATATGGTTTCAATTAACTTGGTCAAATTCAGGGGTCTACACACCCCTTAAATCCAGGGAAACATGGTCCTACAATCTTTTTTAGTCTATAGGGATGATGCTGTCTCTCTCATCTCATGCTCACTCACCAATATCTGTCTTATTACTCATATAATCTAATTTATTTTGTGAAATGAAAACAAAACAAAACTGTTCACAGTAGACAAAATGATTCCCTTTTTAGATAAGGTAGAGAAATGTTATTGGTCTTCCAATCACTTTTTAAAAAACATGTTTATGCAATCATTTTCCACGTTGGCATTAATAGATTGAGCAGCAAATAATGTGTGAGGCTACTACTCTGCTTAGTTGCTCTCTACAATAAGATTTATTTTAAAGTGCAAAACTCTGTATTATCTGCAGCAAGTTTCTTATGCAAAATGTACTGAAAAATCAATAGCAGTATCCCCTATAGTTTTCAGAGGGCTTTGGGCTGGTTCCAAAATACCTTTAGTATCCAGTATTGTTAGGGTCACCAGGTGTCCAGTTTTGAACCAGATAGTTCAGTATTTCAGCTTTCTGTTTGGGAAACAAATTGAGAATATAAATGAGAAAATATAAATGTCCGGTATTTTCTAAATAAGTTGTAATGTAGACTGTGATGTAATGTCAAGTGTGTCCGGTATTTTTGATGAAACCATCTGGCAACCCTAAGTATTGTCATTCAGAATCCATTACTAGAACTAAATTGACATTATGAATCAGAATTTCAAAGATGCTAAGTTTTGATATGATGTTTACAGTTCCTATACCAACTCCACCTTGAGCTACTAAAGAAAAGCTGAGAGTCTCTCAATATATTCAAAACAAATTAACTATGTCTTTATATCTCCTGTCTTTTGAGAAACTGCGTTGTAACTTGACAACTCAGCCTGGGTAATCAATTTCATATTGAAGCATAAAATAACATCTCCTAGTCTGATTACTTGAGATCTGATATGTAAGAAGCCTATAAAGCAAAACTTCTTTATACTAAATCTATCACACTCAGTGTTCTGTCCATCTTCCTGAGATGAAAAGACATACTCTCTGGAAATTTGCCTTTTTGTGACTGCTCAATTTGCTGAATATTGAACTCATTAAAATATCACAATACATGTTTAGATGTCAAGCCTTTAAGACCTGACAATGCTTCTCTGCCCTCACTAAGGTTTCTTTTACTGAGAATATCCACAAAACTTTAATTTATTTTTTAAAGACGAATGAGAGGAACCAATAAAAAATGAACCTGAACTCTTTAGAGAAGATGGCATGTTTTCTCATGTGTCTGTCGTTGACTGGGTATTTTGATTCTACTTTTATTACCATTGGATATTTTGAAAAACTATAAACAGATACTTTTCTTATTAGTGATTTAAAATATTGAACAACTTGATTTAATTCAGATACAGTGTGAGACATTTGGCAGCCAGGCCATGGTCACTGAAATGGTAGAAACTGAATTTTTTAGATTCCCTTTATTGTTTCCCTCAGTTAGGTAGTGAACATGCATATGACAGAGGCTGCATCACTTTCTGAGTGTCTGTAACTCTAAAAATATGTTTATTTCCTAAATCCATGTTTTAGTACCTAAAATGGTGGCCCAATGCTCAGAAATGCAGAGAATGCACAAATCCGCTAGGGCAAAATTGTAACTTTACAGTCTATTCTGAGTAAGGAACAACCTAAAGCTGCACTATCCTAGGTTCAGATGAAAGAATGAAGTATGACTCAGATTCCTTCCTTGCTGTTCATCTGTTTTGAAATAGGGAGTAAGTTACTTCACTTCTTTTCATGGAGCAACATGCTCCCTACAAGATATTTAATCCCTGAGTGTGGGTGGGAGGCAGGAATACAGAATGTATCCAGGGCTCCTTCCTATTCCCTGCCTTTTTCTAACCCATTCTGCTCATTTATGCTCAGGGAACAGTAGGTATCATATGAATAGGCTGTGCTTGCACCCCCCCACAAGGCCGAGGATGCAAACTGAGCAAGACCAACTATTTCTCCACTATACATCCAGGTAAAGGGTTCTTTTTTCTCCTTTCCTTTCCCTCCCCATTTCTCTTTTCCTCTGCTATTTATCTGGAACCTGGACCCCTTAAACTCCATTCATCTGAAGAAGTGGGTTGTGGCCATGAAAACTCATGATACCATCTACATTTTTTGTTAGCCTTTAACGTGCTGCAGGACTATTTGTTGCCTTTAAGTAAAGGGTGTGACTTTCAAGAAGTCAGCAGGAGTGGCTGGTGGTTGGTCCTTAGTGCCCTTGAAAATGCCCCTCAGGGGACCTTGTGTCCGTATATCCCAGCCTTTTATGCAAATGCTGCTCTGATGTAGGAATGTAATTTAGAGCTTTCACAGAAGAACTAAGTGGTATCAGTGCCATTGGTGACCCTCAGAATTAAGAAGGTGGAGCCAGCTTCCTAATGTGATGGTCCTTTCAAACAATACTGAGCAAATCTTTGATGCAAGAAAGGATAAACAAGGTGATTAGCTGCAGTTATAACTCTTATTTCACACGTCCCTACATATACTAAAAGTAAGCAAGTGGAGTCCATTGATTCGGTGTTGGCAGCATGCTGAAAAGTTGCTTCAGGTCTAAAAAAGTCCTTAGCCCCAGATACGTTCCTCAAAGTGGGGAGACTTCTGGTGCCATATCTTTTTGACAAATTTTGAAATTCCACTACAAGTTGGACCTTCCTGGTCCAGCATGCATAGCACCTGAGCAGTCCCGAATGAGATAATTTGCTGGACCAGGGGAGATCCAATCTGTACTGGAATTTCAAAATTTGTCAAAAAGATATGGCACCAGGACTCCTGGTCTTACTGCCAGATCTCCCTATCCATGGGTCCTGCTGGACCATGGATGTTGACAAACCAAAGAGTCCTGGTTTAGAGAGGTACAACCTATATTTTACTTTTGTTTACAAGGACCATCAGAAAGATTTCAGTGTGAAGGAATGCATACTTTGTAATTGCTCTCTGTTTCTGCCTTGTTCCCCTCGCCCCCCTCTCCCTTTACTGGTACGCCATGAGGTTTTGACAAAGTACTAGGTAGGATAGTGCTGGTTGACATTAACTGTCAAGACCACATTGCCACTCAGTATTTAAATTGCTGATACACTTCCCTGTAACTCCAAAATTAATGGGGGTCATAGAGACAGTATTTATTTGAAGGTTTCTCCTGAAGATCACGTCTGATGTCACAAGACCTTAATGTGGGACTTCATGAACAAACTCAACTCTGGTTTTCAGTTTGGAAAATGCACTATATACCAATCTTACCACTGGATCCATGAGGACTTTGTTTTATGGACAAAATGTAAGTGTGAAAAAAAAAATCCTTTCAGAGTTAAACCTTAAATTCAGGATCATTTGGCAAAATAGAAGATGACAAATCCACCTCAAAGATTAAGTGTGTATTCCTGTATTGGCTTGTGTTTTCCTTAGTATAACTGGAACCAAGGAGTGTGGCATGATAAACAGAACTGTCTTCCTGGCCAAATCAATGAAGCCTAAATATGACTTTGTTTAGCTAAACCGCTTAATCTCAGCTGACAACTCTTGCAGCATTAACAAGCGAGGTATTACATGGATGTATGTGCTGCTTCCGTTTTCCTAGACTCCCTGATGTTTCAAAACTGGTTTGTTTAAAAAAATGAAATCTGGATAGATGAAAATCTTAAAGGGTCTGAAATGTCTCCTGCCTAGGAAAAAATGCAACTCAGATTATATCTTCACTTTGGTCTATAAGGCATAAATAAGCAAAGTTCTCAAGTGTTTCCCCTCCTCTTCAGAAAATGACCTCAATGATCTGGTGACTGAAGAGAAGTATCTATATCAGACCTGTCAATGGAGGGGGGTGAGGGTGAGTAAAGGAAGCCATTACCCTGGGGCCCAACAAATCAAAAGACCCCAGGCCCTTTAAATTGCTGCTGGATCACTTCACCATGTGCTCCACGTGGCTCTGAGGACTGGGAAGGAGTAGATACAGGAGCTGAGGGCTGGCTGTCCCAGCTCCACCCCTTCCAGGGCACAGAGCTGGGACATGTCAGCCCCCCGATCTTTATTTTTTCATTGTGATGGCTGCATGTCTCTGCATAAATCTTCATTTCATCTCCCTAAGGATCTTTTAGGAAGACAATAAAAATAACCCAAGCTCTGAGTCTAAGGCCCAATGAAGATAAGAATCCTTTCTACTTCAGTAATGTCTAACTGGGTTCTTCATATTATGGATTGGAATTTTGGGCTTAAAAATAACTGGTGATACCTTACATTCCTGAATATCATGGTCCGTGTATGGTAGGGAAATATTAATAATACAAATACATTATTTTTTGCTATTCCTAATGCACATGCGCACACACACACTTTTCTCTCTCTGCAATATAACTGAATTTTCTTGCCTGCTAGGGAGAATATATATATTCCTTTACAGGTGTCTAAGTCTAGGTCTTCTATTCAAATGTAATTCTGATTTATGTGACTGGAAAGTAAGCCATGTTATATAGGAGAATTGCCTATTTGGAGTGATGTATTACTTGGCTCTCACTTGACATCATTCTAAAGACAGCTCATAAACATATGTCTGCTGAAAGAGTAAACTGTTGTAAGTTGTATGCAATAGAAGCATTAATGCAGTGTAAGTTAAATTGGCAAATACATAGAAGCTACCCACTGGCATACAGTATGCTTTATTTACATTATGCATAATTTAAATTTAAATGCAGAAGAATTGAGCAGACATCTTGAAGTTTCCTTAAAACAGCACCAAAGAAGAGAAAATATTTATAAACATGAACAAATCTAAAAGGAATAGAAATTGTCTTTTAATAATTATGCAGCTATCAAATACAATTTTCTATAATTAGTGGGTAAGCAGAAGATGTTGACTTTCTAATTATATGACCATTTTAAAGGAAATTTCCCTTTAGAAATATTTACCATGACAAATTAGTGTACTCAGAATTGAAATGTACTATAGCTACAAATTTAACACTTCTCTGTATAACCAGCTAAATAAAAACAAGGAATAAACAAATTAATGATGTATGTACTTGCCTCGGAAAATGGGGAGAGAGAAATGAAAAGCCAGGTATAACTTCCTAAAATTGAGATTTGAATACATTACAAAAGAAACAAATTCATTCCAAAATGTAAGTTGTTAAGACATTTTTTTTGGAATTCTTTCTTAGGAGCATTTTCCAGTCACAACTGGACTGATTTTTATTTTAGAAAGTGAGATACCAACACTGAGAGCAGTGAATTAAGGAAAAAAGAAGGGTGAACAGTCAAACTGTAATGTAGGGAGTGGTTGAAGGGTAGATAATTTGGAGTGAGAGGAGCTAAATACAGTGGACTTCAAAGGAGGAAAATATGAGGTGCTGGAAAGAGATTGCAAATCAATGGCTTGGGAGAAGGAGTCCAATTACACTGCAGCAGCTGTGCATTTGGGGGAAGAAAGGGAGAGGAGAGACCACTGAAAGCAAGGACAGTGGCAGAATCTATGTTGCTGAGCATCTGACAGATCTAGGTGAGTTCAAGGAGATGGAATGTATAAGATAAGGAGACAGATGAATGGATAAAGTGATCCTGAACTGGGAAAGGTTTCCTGTAGATGGAACAGAAGAAGGGAATATGGGACCTAACAGTAGTGGAGGTTGACAGGCGGGTGTGGGAAAGAAGGGAGTAAAGCAGGTGAGATCTGTTAAAAAGAGGACTCATTTCTCAGTAAAATCCATGGCAAACCATCTTGTGGATCATTTGAAAATTGTCTGGAAAGAGTACAGACAAATTCAGTACAAGAAACAATCCTGCAATAGCAGGACAGGTGATGAAGCTACAGAATTTTTCCATATGTGCTTCCTACGTTAAACTTTCCTTTCTGTGTGAACTTAATAAGATGTAGAGAATAAAAAGGGAGGACAGCACCTCTCCCCACTTTGTCGATTTTCACTGCTAGACTGAAAAACGAACATATCTGTTGTCATTAAGTCCTGTTTGCTAAAACATATTTTTAATAATGGAAAAAAATCTTTTAATAACTGTGTCTCAGTATATTGTCCATGTATAAAAAAGAAACCAAACTGAGATTTGTATATATTAAGAAGGCCAGTAGGCTAATATCTTTATGTGGTGATGCAGGAAAAAAAGTCTAATCTCAATTTTTGTATTGCATTTGATTAATGTTGGTAATTATATGGATAGATAACATCATGTTAATTAGTGAGTGCTAATAATGCTGCTTTCCACGTGTCAGTGAACTGCTACGCAGAAATTTTCCTGGAGAACATTGTTTTGAGATACAGGAACATCTGGGGGCTGGGTGATGAGTAAATTGTGGGGATGAGCGAGAGTTGCAGGTTGTCAGAGTAGACCTTGTAATGACAGAGTTGCATCAGGAATAGACCCTTGTAAGATTCCTTGTCCTCACACTGAGTGTAATGATTTTTCCTTGATGTTGAGTAAAAGTAGTTACATCATCCTTGTAGCTGTTGGCAAATACAGTAGTGTGTGTTGTTAAATGCAGCATTAAGATAACATAGAGAATAAAAGATAAGAATATCTAGGCAAAATATATACCACAACTGTGTTTGATGTCACTCCCTTTGAAATTAGGGCAGAGACTTTGTATCCCAGATTAGTATCCTTGATTGATAATGATAAATGTACAGGTCTTAAACCAGCTTCTTATTGGCTCCCCTATTGTTACCTAAATGCAGTAGAAACATGGTGATAATTACAAGGAAAATAAGAGAACGAGTATAATACAAGAATGGGTATAATATACTGAGTAAAAGAAATTATATTCATTCTGAAGTAAACTATTCCCTAGTTTACATCATGATCCAAAATACTTCTGTATCAGTCATAAAACATTGTTGGTTTTTTTCGCCCTTTTTCTGGGCACATGTTGCAAAAACACATGTGCATGGCACAGTTTCATTGCTCTGTTATGATTTTATAGTCTGGACACTGAAATATCTTAAAACATCTGAAGTCCTATGATATGATTAATGGTATTCTGCACAGCTGTGTTTGCTAAAAAGAACATAGCAGGTTGGACAGAACAGAGACATGATGCAGGATTTGACTGTGCCCTCAAATCATTATGGGACAAGGAGCTTTAATTTTAGTCATCTGACACTTTAGCTTTATTCTTCTTCTTACTACCTGAGGGTATGTTTACACTACCACCCTAGTTCGAACTAGGGTGGTTAATGTAGGCATTCGAAGTTGCAAATGAAGCCCAGGATTTAAATATCCCGGGCTTCATTTGCATCTTGCTGGGCGGGCGCCATTTTTAAATCCCCTTAGGTCGAACTCCGTGCCCACGGCTACACGCGGCACGGAGTAAGTAGTTCGAATTAGGATCTCTAATTCGAATTCGAACTACCTGCTCCGTGCCGCGTGTAGCCGCTGGCACGGAGTTCGACCTAAGGGGATTTAAAAATGGCGCCCGCCCAGCAAGATGCAAATGAAGCCCGGGATATTTAAATCCCGGGCTTCATTTGCAACTTCGAATGACTACATTAACCACCCTAGTTCGAACTAGGGTGGGAGTGTAGACATACCCTGAGTTCCAAACCACCATCCTCTGTAAGCAAGCCCTAGCTATCCTGTTTGACATTTCCTTCTAAAAGGGACAGAGTTTTGGCATTCAAAGATATTAGAAGGATATCATGCATTTTAAGTATTCCATTATGACAGTAATACTTGAATAGTATACTGCAAAACTATAGAGAAAACTAATTGAAACCGAAGAATGTCTAGGTAGTAGACTGTAACTGGAATTATCATAGAAATAATATTTAATTAACTTTTGAAAAATGTTTCTTTTCTGAGAAATACAGTGACAATTTCTGGTTCACTAAATATGTTCCAATATTCATAATTTTCTGACTTCACTAGTAGTACATGTGCCATAACCCATTCAATAAAAGAATTCAACACAGCCTGTCTATCTGTATCTGTAATACATCTTGCTGTATCTCCTTTCAGTTATGGAGAACTTCTTAAACACACGTCAATCCAGCCATTCAGTCTGTGATTGACACATTGATATATTATGGTAATTAGATTATTTGTGTTGTACAACAAACAAATGAAATAGAGAGGCAACTGTTACTGAAATGTTTCTTCCTTATTTTTAAAAACATGCATCTTCCTGGGGATCATGCCTTATGTGCTTGTATGATTGTTTGTATTCTGGATATTTATCATACCTGATATTTGGCTGTATACAGAATTTTTAAAGAAAATAGCAGGAGAGTTTTAATATTTATCTATTGCAAGATAGTGCTGGAGCCTATTGTAATATTGTTTCCTTAACTCTTGAAATTGTCTGAACTGGGATATACGATGGCTCGCACACTATCTTCTACCTTTTAATGACTTAACCAACCAACCAATGGAGGTGCTAGTGACTTTTAATAGCCTCTTGTAACTATCTACTCACTGTCTCTTTTTCCTCCTCCCCGTCCCTCCCTCTTTCCCTTATTTATTCTTGGATCTGGACTTATTATACTTCAGTCATCTGAAGAAGTGGGTTTTGCCCACGAAAGTTCATGATACCATCTGCATGTTTTGTTAGTCTTTAAGGTGCTACTAGACTATTCGTTGTTTTTTAAGTTTTTCCTGTTACAGTCTAACTCGGCTACCCCTCTGAAGCTCTTGAAATTGTGTTAGTCTTTCTCCAGGGATATTTCATTCTATAATAATTCACAACTGTACATTCTACAATCATTCTCAATGGTATCTTAACAACATACAATGTTTCATAATGTTCACTTTTTTTTTCTTTTCATGTTGACCATAAGAGGAAAAGGTATCAATCTGTCAAACTTGGAAAAGATTTCTGTGTTGATGTCTTTTTAAAAAAAATCACAAAATCTCTTGTGTAGCACAATAGTACCATTTATTTGTCAACCCACAATGTCTTGGAAATACAATTCAAACTATAATTTCATTGTAGGGCAGGGTATAGCAGAATGGGAGTTGTATGCTCTGAAGGCTTCACAGATGAGTGAGGAATCCATCTCACCTCACCCAACCAATGGCAGTGGGGAGAGGCACAGACTCCTTGACCTCTGCTCAGCCAGGAACTCTGTGTGTGTTCGGAAAGCAGCCAAGTCTTGCCGCTTTCTTATCTTCCCTACCGTATTGCTGTGAGGGGGAATGTTGGAAGCAGCCTACACCACTGACTGTCAACAAGCACAGGTGGTGTTAGATGTGGCAAGATGCAATTTCTAGAGTTGAGCCCTCTTGCCCCACTTGACAATGCTCTCTTCCTCCAGCTGACAAAACTTCAATATGGGAACCATAAATGGGACTGTCTCAGATGATGTCCACTCTCTTGATGGAGCATCAAGAGAAAAGTATTCTTAAAGATTGCCAGCAGCCAATTACATGGAGATTTCTGGATCAAAGTCAACATCTTGAAATGAGTTCATATTCACTGCAGTCTAGGGGAAAGTGTTGCTCATAGAGTCTGTATATAGGGCATGTGAGTGAGTTACAGCATTTGTAAATTAGCTGTAATTTCTGAGTAGCTTTTCAGATTTGTCTGAAATAAAAGGCATTTGAGCTAATCTGAAAAGCAAGGGCAACCCTTAGGATGACCAAGGAAAGCAGTGAGGGCTTCAAGAGTGATTACATTTATGAAGGGGATGGTAAGATAAGATTGCCTGCAATGGCATATAATCAATCTGCTCCTTCTAGCAGCAAATATCTCCAACAGCCATTGATGGGAGGGCTCCGAGTTATCACAGAAAATTCTTTCCCAGGTGTCTGGCTAGTAGGTCTTGCCAGCATGCCCAGAATGATCACCATATTTGGGGTCTGGTGGGAATTGACTGAGACCCTGAAGGTGTTCACCTTCCTCTGCACCATGGTGCATGGGTGACTTGCAGGTTTAAAGTAGTGTAAATGGTGGATTCTCTGTAACTTGAAGTCTTTAAACCATCATTTGAGGACATCAGTAACTTAGCCAGAGGCTAGGGTCTATTACAAGAATGGAAGGATGAGCTTGTAATGGTGCATGAAAGTGTGAGTCTGTGAAAAGCAGGAGCAGATGCAGAAAAGGGAAATAACCACTCCTGGCTAAGGTTGCTGCCTCACTATCCAAATGTAACGGTGGGATCCCAAAGGAAGCTCAGATTGTGATCTTTATTAGCATTTTTCAGACATACTTTTGTCTTGATTTCATGATAGTTCCACCAGGTCAGCAATTTGACTTGTGACTCACATCAGTTGAATTAGCCATCTCACCCTCACCCAGTTTGTGGAAATAACATACAAGGATTGTAAAAATATTAAAAACTTGTTATTGTTAAATGGCCCGAGGAAAGGGAAGCTGTGTGTACTAGAAAGAAGATGGTACAGTATCTTTTAACACAATGAAAGCCTGGTTTTTAGATATTCTGAACACCCACAATTATAGGGAAATGTCGTATATAGTCTCTTATGGAAGCCTGTGTCACACTGATTTCCATGACAATCATGAGACACACGTAAGAAAAATCTGAGGAGTTACGTATGTATAATTATAATAATTATGTTATGAAAAAGTAACAACAACACATATTTATTTATTTATTTTTTCTGTTTTCCTGAGTTCAAAGCTTGCTGGTAATGCTGCTTTCCTGGATAGATTTGTGGGAAAGTGGTACTTTAAAGGTAAGAGTGTCCTGACTGTAGGCAGCAAATACTAACAATGTTCTGCTACTTGGACATCTCCAGCATGTAATCCTAGTTTTAAGAATTTAAAGGTGTCACCAAAATCCAAAGTGGCTTAATATTTTAAAAACAAAAGCTATCATAGCTGTGTACGCTTAAGATGATAAACACAACTTTGTTCCACAAAGCTATAGTTAACATGAAAAATGAAAGTTTTAACAACTATTTATCTAAAAGAAAAAAAAGCCATATTTCATTTATTGTGTGGCTTTTTTAAAGCTTGATATTGCGACCATCTTTCTTCAATAGCTACCTTTTTATTGTTATGCTGGCGTTGGTAAAGTTAAAAAAGTAGCTTTTTATGTGGGCATCAATCAAAGACCCTCAAAATTCAAGAGTTTCATGTACCAATATTGACCTTATTTAGGGACACTGATATTTAATACCTGCATATATTGGGCTCTCAAAATTTACACTGACATGAATGGAATTTGTGGTTTCATAAGAAATGGAATATCTAGCACTAAATTATGTTACATAAGACTGTTGTCTGTAGTATATTTGTAGTATTGCATACTAGATGGTGGCTTTAGTTAATGTTTTCAAAAGTTTATCTCATACCCACATAAAGAGACATAGTTTGTTCTTCAGTATACTGATGTAAGTTCTATCTAACTCCATTTACTTCAACTGATTTTATTTCAGATTTACTCCAGTGTACTGTCTTAATTTTTCAGAGACAAGAATATTTAGTTTACTACAAGATGCATTTAATTTGAAGTATATTAAAGCTGTTTCTTCTTTACAACCAGATTTAAAGTACAATTTCTGGTTCTGCACAACTTTTAAATTGACTCTGACATCTTAAATTATAATATTAAATTGAGTGGCATAACTGTGCTGTAATAATTTTGGTTGCATTTGCTCTGGAATAAGTTAAACTGGGAATCATGCAGCTCAGAGGCTCGTAGACATGAAAGATTTTTCAGCTGGATTGAACTTTCTACATTTTAGAGTTGATTTGTGTAGTTATCACTCAGAGCAAGCCCTCCCCCTTCCTCTTTTAAAGTTTCTATAGTGATATCTGCTCTTTTGTAGCTATAACAGGCTTTACAGAAAATTTTGAGAGAGAAGTCAAACCTCTTTAAGGGAAGAAGCACTGACTAATGAATAGGGGATTAGACAGGGAATCAGGTGGCATAGATTGTGCTCCTCACACTGCAACTAACTTGTGCCTCAGTTTCCCAGCTATAAAATGTAGCTGATAATACCTACCCTTCTTTGTTTTTAGATCTACTCATGAGAGGCACTATAGAGCTAGTATTAAAGTAAAATTAAGATAATTGTATAAAGAGAAAAATAGACTTTCAGCAGAAAATTTCAATTGTTAATCAACAAATTATCATTACAACATCTTTAAAATGAACTGTCATATTTTGAAGTTCTCTACCACCTTTAATGTTTAATATGTAGTTTAAAAAGCTGTTGTGACTTATAGTATCTTTCATTAGAATACAAGTAGAGAGCTTATCATAGAAGATGGGAATTAATTGAAAATTATGAGATCATTAAGATAATATAAAACTAGGAATGTTATTCAATGAATGTGCAATAATTAAAATATTTTAGTAAAAAGATGTTTATTTAGGTCCTGTGACATCCTAATTAACTTGAGGGAATTGCAGTACGATCTAAAAAGAGCAACCAGACTGCCTTTTTGCAGACTTATTAATGAAGGAAAATAATAAGAGCTGTATTGAACACTTGTTAGTCAGTGATTTAATAGCTTTGCCTGACTAGGCAGTAAGCATGGTCTGAAGAAAATGGCTCTAAGAAATTAGTGTCGTTCAGTTAAAACTGCAGATTTCATTGTCTAAAATCTGAATATAGTGATGGAATTTCTTAATTCAATTTTTAATGAATTACTAAAAACAGGTGGTGTTCTCCAATTAAATTTAAGGTTAATGAAAAGCAGCCAGTGGAACTCAAAAAGTCAAAAGTTCAGGATATTATGGAAGCAATTGGCCTATCTGGCTTTAAAATTCCAATGTTTAAATAAGTATAAAATAGCATCTGCGGTCATATTCAATAGGATAAAATCACTAGAGTAGGTAATCCTTATTTTTGAGTGCTTAAACTGATTACAGAGCTGTGTTTGCAACAATGTTTACTAGCAATGCAGTATTCAGCCAGTAGTTGTCTGTACTGTATGTTGTTCCAAACAGAGTGCTGTTCCAGATAAACATGGGAGAGAAAGCTGGCATTGAAGCTCTGCGGAAGCCTTTTTGTATCTACAGTTTAGTTGTTTCTTAAATGTGTCCTGTTTAGGATGGACTGTGAGTCTCTGTCTCACATGAGAGTCTGAAAGGAACTTTTCTGTGTGTTGTATTGTATGGTAAGTTTGGCACTGGACAGTATATAACTTCCTATGAAACATTCAGTGTTGGCAACTAGTAAAGACACTGAATTTAAGTGAACCATCAATCAGTTCTGCTATTTTAATTACTGTGTGCCTGTCCAAAATGTGATAAGACACAAACACCACTCCTTCCATGAACATTGCATCATACAAGCCTTAAAGTTATAAAAACAACAACTAAATATTGTTTTGTTGTTTTCACTCCATCTGTCTTGTTTACTATCTTTATCGGTTATCTGATATTAAAACAATACCTTACAGGTATACTGAATTCCAAGGACTCTTACGTACTCCAAAGCTACAGAGCATACTGACATTTCATTTTGACTGCTCTTTTATGTTGACTACTTTTTTGTTTTAGGTTAGTGTTGCTTTTTTCTTTCTTCGCCTTCTTGCTTTTTTGTCAAGAACTTAAATAAATAACATTAGCCCTTCCAACTGCTGCAGGACAGGCAGGCTTGGATTTGTTTAAGGTGCTGTGTCACTGGGCCTCACATTCTGTCAAACTGTATGTAATAGAAAATTGTCCACCTCGTCATGTCAATTTCTGGGAGTATCTGTAGCTATCGTGAAGAAGGGACTAGGACGTGCCAAAATTTTATTATGGAGATTTGGGGCTAGATTCCTCTGTCTGAGCAGTGCTTTTCCCGAGACACGAGCAAAATGGGTAAAAATGACATTAAAACTCCATTTATACTATACTTGTGACTACCAGGCTGCTTCCCAGAGTAAATTGAAACAGCCTGAATGTTAAATGTGATATTAGCAAGTATGCCCGCATTTATGTAACCGGTTGAGTTTAAATTCAGTTAGTATAATAAAACTGCCCTGAAAAGGATTGTTACATGACTAAGGCAAGCCTAAATATCTAATGAGAGCCCCAGGTGCATTTCAGAAAAGGCTGTGACACCAGCATATTTTGTAGGTACAGAGTGGACACCCACAATACTTGGTCTCAATGTGGAAATTTAAATAACAAGAAGGCAAGTTTAGCTAACGAATGTTTAATGGAGACTATGAACTGCACAGGCTCATTATAGCAATTATTAAGCTGGACTTTCTGAAAATCTGAGGAGAGCCTGACTGGTCTCCAGTGAGAATATGAGCCTGTTAATAACTGGAGAAAACTAGGTTTAAGAATGCCTGGAACTTGAGCAAGGCATCTGGACAGCTGAGATAGTGGATGAGTTCACAAATTTGCTTGGATTTCATTATAGCTAATAACCATATAATAGATGCCAGTAAATCTGTTCTGCAAATTCTGTCTGTGAAAATTCCATTAAAGAAGTGAGCCAGGTGAAACAAATGCTTTGTAGGTGACTGTACTGCAGGGAGTAAGTTATCCTAGCCCTGGAGTCTGAAACTGTAATTACCACCAAATTACTGGGTAGCTTTCCAGCAAAGGAAAAAGGAGGAATACATGAACATCTGCTAAAATGTATATGTATATATAGAACAGAAACAGGCACCTTCTCCCTTGTTGAATTCTTCTGACAAAACTGAAAATTGTACAGAAGTTACCTGTCACTTGAGTAAATGTTGGCACAGGGAGAAAGGGGTGAATGTGAGCTCCCAGAATTTCTTTACACTTAAATGAGAAGCAGCAGTGTTTGAAAAGTATTCTGGTACAAAGTTGTTCTCTTAATCCAGTAACGATACAGATCATACGATAAATTGTAACTCCAAAATCCAGGACTCTCTAGTCTGATCACTTCTGTGGTTCTGCCGGACCACGGATGGATGCTCATGGAGTGGAAAACTCAAGGAACCTAAGGGCAGGAGGGCTAGCTGGATGGGACATCAGAGTCAGCAGCCTGGCCAGGGGCAGCACAGGACCGGGTCCAAAGCCCTCCAGCAGCCCCCAGGAGTGCACTCCTCAGCTGTGCAGGGCCAAGGCTGGGGCTGTGAGGGGCCAGGGTCAGAGCCCCAGCCCCATGGCTGCTCCTGGTTTCACAGGAACAGAGCCCTGCAGCAGGCGCCAGAGCCTGTGCTGCCCAGGGAGCCAGCAATAGCTGGGCAAGCAGCCAGGTTGGGGACAGGAGGGAGGGTGAGGTAGGGTTGCCTGCTGGGGCAGCCTGGAAGCATCAGGAGACAGGCTTGAGGGCCGGTGGCAGGAGACCTCCCCTGATCTGCTAGATTCTCTTATTAGGGACCCATCCAATCAAACCTAAGTGAGCACAAGAGTGACAATGTGAGCTGTCAACCTATATACATGGAATTTCAAAAAAAAAGAAGATGTTTTAAATCCGCTGGTGAAATACACATCAGGAAGGCATAAATACCTAGACCATTCCTGACAGATGCATATTTCCTCCTAACTTGTTCATAAAAATCTCCAAAAGCAGAATTCCACAATTTCCTTTGGTAATCTGTTCCAGGATTTAACAATCCATACAGTTAGTTACACCCCCCCCCCACCCTAAATCTCACTTGCTGAAGATAAAACCTATTATTTCTCCATTTCCATTGGAGGTAGGATAACAGCTGTTCACTATCCTTTTTGTAACAGCCCTTATCCTGTTTGAAAACCATTACCAAGTCTCCCATCAGTCCTTCTTAGCACTAACCTTGCCCAGGCGGGGAATTTTTAAAAAAATCTTTCTTCATAGATCATAGTTTCTAAACCTTTAATATTTCCTTTTCTGGAGTGTCCAATTTCTCCAAATCTTTCCTCAAGTGTGGTGCCCAGAACTGGACACAGTATTTTCATCTGATGCCTCACCAGTGCTGATTAAGTAGAATAGCTGCCTCACATGTTACATATATTGCTCCTGCTAATACACTTCAGAGTTATAGTAACCTTTTTCTGCAGCTGCATCACATTGTTGGTTCATGTACAATCTGTAATATACTATAATACCCAGCAATACTATTGCCTCACTGGTTATTATCCATTTTGTATTTGTGGCACTTTGCTCTTGTGCCTTTCATATTGTTTTGAAGAGAAACAGGCCTCTTTCATATACTTCTTTTTGCCTTACATTTTCTTACCTTTAGTGGAAGAAATAATATATAATTAAGAATGAAAAATTGGGGTGTTGAACAAAATGCCGGTATAAAATAAAATAATGGCTAAAAATAGGGAAGTTTAATTTTAGTTGTAATTTAAATTAAATCTAAGGACACAGAAGCTGGAAGTAGGATAAAAATCAATATGAGAACAAATGTGACTACAGCTGAACAGCAAAGGACAAAGAACCTTGGAACAAGAATAAGATTGATTTATGCACAGATGGGATTTATACTGTAAAGCTAAGGAAATGTAAGACCTTCAAATAGATTTGCATATAGGATTTACATACTATTATGAGCAAATTTTTAAAGGAACCCATCCTGTACTGCTTCCACAAGCAAAAAGCTTAATACTCATGTGCCAAATAGCAATAAAACACTATTCCCACTGTAAATGAAAAGTCTGATTTGATGGTATTTTACACCCATTTTGAGCAAGTATAAATGGCTACAAAAGAAGTAAAACAATGAACTTGACAAAATAAATTCAATCTGGAGTACCACAATCAACACAATTTAGAATAATATATTATCCAACATAATAATGCCAGGGTTTCTTCCACATGTAATTTTTTAGTGAGAATAATACTAACTTTATTTTCTAACTAGATGGGACAGGAGGATTTAAACCTAAAAATGGCTGCAAACAACTCTAAAAAAAAAAAATACTCTGTCAGTTTCATAACTTGTATTCACAGCAGTTGGAGACTGGAGCCCTGAATATTTATTCAAAAATAAATATGTTGATGTAAATAAGAATAACATTTCACTTGTTGAAATGATTAATTTTATATTGTATATTTCTCATGTTTTCTCAAAATACAAAGAAACTAAATTTAGTTGGAAAGCTGAACTATCAGAACTTATTTCATCACCCAGCTGTGTAGTAGTTGCAAATAGTCCAGAAGTACATGAAACTTACAAATATCCATTAGAGATCTAGGAGCTTATCTCATTAACTTCCATCTTTATGTAGCTTCCTCAGTTATTTAGGTGCCTTTGAAAATTGTAGCCCAATAAATGAAAAAACATATCAATAGTTGAAGCTTATTTTACTGTGCTTTTTGATGATTTATTTTACTGAAAGTGCAACCGCTTTCTTTATTTTTCATTCTGGATTTTTTTTCTCCTTATAAAGGCTTAGTTTTGATAAAACACATACAAAATTAGAAATGGTTTATAGTGGCAGAGAGGGAGAGTGCTCTCTAGTGGCTATTTCCTCCATACAGAAAAGCTCTACCACTACTGTCAAGTAATGGAGATTGTCCTTCATTTCAAGTGCAAAATGTTCATAATTTTAAGCTAAAGGTCCTAGGACTTATTTTATACGTGACTTGAGTATAGATGTAGTGCCTTCTGCATGCAAAATAGTTACCTATTTGCGCAAATTATTTTCCAAATCACCTCCATAATTAAGGTTAAGTGGCAGTGTGGAGCAATTCTGGCAGTATTTCAAATAGTATTCCAAATTGTATATGATTGAAGGATGCTGGCACAATGCATGGTGACATGAAAGTGTCCTTATTGTTAACTGTAGCTGACACCAGGGGTCCTAGACTTCAATATATGTTTATTTTGATAGGGTCCTAGTAAACTTTAAAACTGATTGTGTATCCAGGAAGAACAAAACAAATGAAAGAATCCTCTTGTACATAAAAATCCAGAAGGGATCAGAAAATATTAAAAATGTTAGACATGAAGCATGTGAGCTAGTCATAATTTTTTTCCCCCTTAAGAGATTCACAGATTACAGACTGCTGGTGAGATGCAGAGATTAGAAAGTAGAGGAGCATTGGCTGAAAGACTTGAGCTGGCTTGTACACAAATCTGAGAAGTGGTGAAGTAGGTAAAATTGCAGGTGACAGTGTAAGTAAGGAGGAAAAAAAATGCACATGAGCTTATTGCAAAGTAGAATATGAAGGATGGATGCAAGAGGTAATCATGATGAACTTAGGAATCACAAGAGAGGATGACAAAACCAACCATCAGCCAGCCAACGGACTACATGGGAGGAATGGATACAAATGTGCATATAGAGTGTCAAAGTACAGAGTTTACTATTAGTATATAACCATTTTGCAAGACAAAGCAAGCAATGTAGAACTGGATACAAGATGGAATCTAGTGATGTACATGGGTTTCATACAATAACTGTCATAGGCTCCAGTGAATGAGGAGAAGATATAAGCAGAATATAGATGATTGCCCATGCTCCAATGAACAAACTGCCATTGACAATAGAAGATGAAAGTGAATGTATGATTTCAGACAATACAGTCTGGATATACATAGGCATGATTCCTGTTCCAAGAAATACACTTTATTGCTGTTTCCTAAGAATGTAGATGACCAAATTCTGGATGTTCCTCCATTTGCTGGTCTCTTTTAACCCCTAGAAACAGAGGGACTTAAGATCATCCATGAGATATTTGTGGTGGGGTGGGGAGATTTCAGGTCTTTCAGAACAAGGAGCAATATTAACCATTACATTTCCAGAGCAGCCAAACTAGAACAAGACTGACAGTGCCATTTCTCACAGCAAAATAATGATTCTGGAGCCAAGTGCCATTTTACTGCAAATGACCTCACTGCCATTAAGCAGTGGACCCTTTTGAGTAGCTTGTCAGAGAGATATGTTGTTCCTTTTAGGGCTAGAGAGCCAGAGAGAATCCGTAGCCAATCAGTGTGCGAACGCTGACCCATCCCTCTCTCCCCCCATCAGGTGACTGGAAAAGAGGTGGACTATTTAGGTCCACAAGTGTGGTAGCATGAGGGTCACTCACCACCCTATCCCTGAAGTAGTGAAAATACTAGATTTTGTGATGAAACACTATTGTCGCTTCCCAGGACCCTGGGAAGTAATTTTTCTTTCTTCACTTGGATTGTCCAACTGACATGTATGGGGTTCTGGTTTGCTTTTTTGCCTACCCTACAGCAGTTGGGGTCTAATTGGAGCAATAAAAACAAAAGGGGGGGTTACTTTATGATGTATCAACATATTGTATAAGCGTGTGGAAGCTGTCTGGTGCCCCTTTATCTCCATCCGATTCAGTATTCAAGATGGATGCACAAGGGGGCACATCTAAGCATCAATCTGACATTTACTAAGTTTTCAACTTTAACATACTATTTGGGGATTTTGTATATCTAGGGATATAAATTATCCATATTAGTTGTTATTGAGCAAGGTATATTCTGGGGAGGTGAGGATTTTTGCCCTATAAAGTTATGTAGAATAATTCCAAAAGTTACATTACTGAGCTCATGAATGAAACAGGTGACCTAGATCATTAGGTTGTGGAATTAGACCTGGTTTACAGAATTCTGAAAAATCATAATTCTGTTCAGATCCTCAGTTATAAATAGATGAATAATCAGCGGGACTGTAAGGTGGCAGGAATGTGATTCAGAAGCAGTCCGTTATTATTCCCTTCCTGACTGCTTTTTTTGGGGGGGGTAGACTAAAGACTACCTAAATTTAGTGTTTTTGAAATATTGATAGAATGAGTACTTTCATACCATCATTACCCATTACTTTCATATCATCATATTATGACCATGATCCTGATAGAGGAGCTGTGTCTCTCACCTCTGGAATCTTCTCATGGATATTGAAGTGCTCATGTTGGCTAACAGCCATGGATCCAGCCCTGAAGTAGAAAAATAAAAAATGAAGTAGCCTATGAATGCAACTTTCAGACTCCTGCTGAGATGTAATTTAAATTCACAAATAGAAATTTCTGATATGCTAAATCTTTCTCCCTAGTTTACCTTTTATGCATGGAGTTTCCAAAATGTTGCAATAAATCTTATTTGTAACTTCATTTAATCTGCTTCTCAAAAATGTTCAACTGTCACTTAAAACAAAAGTGAAACACGTCTAGCAGAAGCAGTGCCTGTGGGTTATGAAATAATTCTGCTTAAACCATTTATTAGGCTGTTGTGATTATTACTTTGCTTTGCCAAATTGATAACAATGCTGCAGTAGTTTATAAGTCCCTTTGAAGTTAATTACACTTAGTTCCTAGGTAGCATTTTCTGAGGTATACTGCAAACACATAAAAGACAAGCCAATTAAGTGAAAGTATGTAGTACTGGACAAATAATGTGACCTTGAATCAGTGTAATGATGAGTAAAATGGGGGAAAAATAGAAGAACATTTTAATTAGCACTTCAAATAAATTTCATTGACTTCAGACGAATAAAATATAACGCGTTTTAGCACAAGGAGAGTCAGTGTCACCATTGTTGTCTAAGTTCTGAGATGAAAAAATGGTGAATGGAATAGGTTCCTGGAACAGTAGCTCTTTTGAAAAGCATTGTTGAGAGAGCCATCTAAATGGCTACATAATGTAAAATGTTTATAAAAATAGGCAATGGCATATTAATTGATCAATTTGATCATATTAATCACTTGACGAAAACAAACTCATTGTTTGTGCAGGTGAAACAATGCTAAAATAATACTTGATTGTAGATTCCATTTATTGGAAGGAATATGAAAGCTCGCAGATGATTTCTCTTGGGGATTTATAACCGCACTTCATCAAATTGCTTAAGGTTCCAGTTATTTCAATGTGTAGTGGCAGTCAAAAAAAAAAAAAAAAGCTAACAATGTTAGTAGCTGTGAGGAAAGGGAGGGGTATTAAGACAGAAAATATATTGCCCCTATGTAAATCCATTGTAGGACTGCAGCTTGAATGCTGCCTACAGTTCTGGTCATCGCATCTCAAAAAAGATATAATTAGAATTGTAAAATGTTCAGACAAGGGCATAAAAATAAGAGGTGTAGAACTGATTCTGTATGAATAGAGATTAAAACTACTAGGACTGTTTATCTTAGAAAAGAGACAAATAAGGTAAGGAGGGATATGATAGAGGCCTGTAAAATCATAAATGGCATGGAGAAAGTGAGTGAATGTGTTATTTACCGCTTCAGGTAACACACACAAAAAAACCCCAGAAGGCCATCCAATTAATTTAATATACAGCATGTTAAAAACCAAACCAAAGGAACCCATTGCCAGGAAAGGTTGTGAAGCACAAATGTAATAACTGGGTTCCAACAAGAACGAGGTAAATTCACGGAGGACAGATTAATCAAATGACTATTTTAGCCAGACTGATGAGAGATACTACCCATGTTCTGGGTGTCCCTAAACCCCTGACTTGCCAGAAGATGGGAGTGGATGACAAGAACTGGATCACTTTATAAATTACCTGATTCTGTACATGCCCTATGAAGCATCTGACAAGAGCCACTGTCAAAAGACAGCATCCTGGGCTTGATGGGCCATTAGTCTGACCCACTATGTCCATTCATATGTTCTTATACTCACATCCAGAATAAAACTCCACTTGACAACCAGCTACCATAAAAAAAAAAACCTCCCTCTTGCTAGAGTCAGAGGGCAACATGGTAACTCTCAGTTCTGAGTGCCCCAAGAACCATCACACACTACCAGTGTCAGTTAGAATATATATTTACTATGTTTTGCTAAGGGTTTTCTCAAGCCAGAAGGAGCTTCCATTGCTATTAGTCAATGTGAACACCTCAAGGCTTCGTAACCATGCTATGTCTCCTTAATTAGACTTACAAAAGTAATATCTCTGAAAGCTGCAAAACTATTATCGTACATGGATTTTCCCAAATAAGTATGTAACTGCAAACTGCAAGAAACATACTACATTACTACCTGTGATGCTCAACCTATAACATTTGGGTTTCAACTTTTTTATATATCTTCTTGCATCAGAAAAAACCTGCAAAAAATGTAACAGGCCAAAACCTGCTTCTACACATTTGTCTCGTGGTTTTATTATGGTTTTGAGAAAAGCTAACATTGAAATATTTCCTTTCAGATTGAGACTTAGCATCAATCTATTTAGAAGGAGAAAGGGTAGTTTGTTATGCAACTTTTTTTTTGTTCTGAATTATGTGCCTTTTGTAGGAGAAGGGGATGAGTTTGGGATTTGGCTGATATTCAAGGTAGGACTCATCACTAATAATATAGCCTGACTGCCTGGGGGGAAAAAAGGTTGTTAGAGGCTGTCTAGAAAAAAACAGGAAAACATATTTTGGCTGATCCCTTAAAGCTTTGTGCTTTTTTTAAATAAAAAACACTTTATTTGTGTATTTGAGGTGAAAGAGAGTGTTTGCATCTGTGCTTGAGGGGAAAAAGAAACTATCACTCAGTCATTCTCAAAGTGTAGCTCTTGCTAGTAGTCCACAAGACATAAGTATCCTCTTTGCTTTAGCAGCTTTTGTAGGCATTCAGATTCAGAAGAAGGGGCAGCCTATCTGTTTCCACTAGGGACTAGAGCTGTATGAGAGGAGTAGAAGAAACCTGCCTGTGATAGAGACCTATGTAATAGAAAAGGTTAAGAAAGAGGACCTGAACAAATGGATGGAGCATGAAAAGGAACAGTTAAAGCAGAGAGAGAGGTTAACTTTTGAGGGGGGAAAAAGGGCAAAATACTTATGTGAGAGAGATTAAAATTAATTAAATACTCTCCCAATATGTTTGTTCTATTACAGGATATTGCTCAGTTGCCACAGTTTCATGATGACAAGATATCGAATGACAATACAAGGAAGAAAGACTCATCCACACTTCAGAAAAGGGCAATAAAAATGATTAGGGGTTTGGAATGGGTCCCATATGAAGAGAGATTAAAAAGACTTGGACTTTTTGATCGTAGGAAAGAGAAGGCTGCAGGGCTTAACTCGAAATAAGCTACACAAATTGAGCTACGTCAATTGTGTATCTTATTTTGAAATAGGAAACAGCATTTATTTTGAAATAGATCACTCTTCCTCTGACTTCCCTTATTCCTCGTACAATGAGGGTTACAGAAGTTGAAGTAAGAAGTCCTCCAGCTTGACAGTATTTTGACACTATTTCGAAATAACTGCCTGCTGTATAGATGCAGACTAAGCTATTTCAGAGTAGCACTAGTTATTTCAAAATAGTGTTGCAGTGTACACATACTCTCAAGGGGGATATGATAGAGGTCTATAAAATCATGACTAGTGTGGAAAAAGTAAATAAGGAAAAGTTATTTACTTGTTGCCATAATAGAAGAACTAGGGGTCACCAAATAAAATTAATAAGCAGGAGGTTCAAAACAAACAAAAGGAAGTTTTTCTTCACTTGCACACAGTCAACCTGTGGATCTGCTTGCCACAGGATATTGTGAAGGCCAGGACTTCAACAGAGTTCAAAAAGAGCTAGATAAATTCATGAAGGCTAGATCCATCAATGGCAGTTAACTAGGATGTGTAGGTATGGTGTCCGTAGCCACTGTTAGTCTGGAAATGGGTGACAAGAGAGGGATCACATGATAATTACCTGTTGTGTTCCCTTCCTCTGGGGTATCTGGTTTTGGCCACTGTCAGCAGACAAGATACTGGGCTAGATAGATCTTTGGTCTGACCCAATATGGCTGGTCTTATGTTCTTAAGTTCACTGTGAAACAGCTGTAAAATCTGTAAGATAAGTATAATCACAGAAGAGAACAGAATTGATTGGTAAGCTCAGACAAGAAGAAATTCCTCCACCCATTCCCACCTCCCCAACGCAGGTATTTAGTAGATAGGTTAGGTTAGAAATACATTGAACTGCTGAGCACAATTAATTCCTTTTTTTATTGGGCTGCACTGACAGCAAAGTCATTGATCTTTAAGAGAGCAAAGAACAACAAAAGAACATTTTAAAATCAAGCATCCTATAGAGTATCTAGGCATATTGATGCATCTGTTTCATTTCTCATCATCAAGCTGCTTCAGTATGGATTTGTGAGTTCAAAGGTTCATATATTGCTTGTGTGATCTATAATCAGTTGATGAGTCAGCTCAACGATATACTTCCATAAGTTTGTGTTGAAGAATCGCTTGACCACAACATCATCAAATGGAAATTGGGAAATCTGAAATCACAAAAGCTGAGCGCAGTATAGCTACTCTAACAAACCTCATTCTTATGGGCTTTATATGTCATCTCTGAAGCTAAAGTTAGACAATGTTGCCATCACTTCTACAATGATTGACCTTCTGCCATCAAGATTGAAACCATGGTATCCATCTTCATCTAGCCTGAAAGCTATAACAGGCTGTTACATATAAGTTTGCATATTTTGATAGTGACTAATGGACAACTTTACCCCTAGGCTGTGTCTAGACTGGCAAGATTTTGCGCAAATACTTTTAACGGAAAAACTTTTCTGTTAAAAGTATTTGCGCAAAATCATGCCAGTCTAGACATAGCCCTAGTGTATATAATAATGTGGCCTTTTTGCTGAGCACCGAGGGCATGTCTACAGTAGGAAATGTTTCTGAAATAACTTATTTTGAAATAATATTCCTGCAATAACTATTTCAAATAGCGAGTCTGCACTACAGGGAAGCCTCAAAATTAGTCCAAGGCAGGCTCCCTTAATGTGGACGTGCTACCTCAACTTAAATCTCCAGGAAGCACTGGGTAGCAGTTACTTTGAATGACTCTGGGGAGTAGTTATTTCAAAATAGCAGCACTGGAGTGTCCACACTACCACTATTTTGAAGTAATTATTTCAAAATAAGTGTTATTCCTCATGGAAAGCAGGAGTAATTATTTTGAAATAACCAGCACCTTATTTTGAAATAACAGGCATTGATTTCTTTCCTACTTGACTTTGACATTTTGCAGTACTAACAACTGATCTCAGTAGAGTTGTATGTGTTACTCCAGGTTGTTCTCTAAATTCAGGAAGGTGTCGTCACAAGGAGGCTGGCTCCTGTAGATAATGTAGGTACAGCTCTTCTCTGTTAGTTCAAGTCCTCCCAGTTATCTTCAAAAGTGTGACACATTGCATGGGCTATACAAAATCAGGGAGATTCAGAGGTGAAGAGACCTGATGAGTCTTTATTCAGAGCCAGGGTTATCTCCTGCTCAACCAACTGGGCCAAAATAGTTTCCTGGGCTCTGAGCCATGGAAAAATTGCTGTATGTGCACGCTCACTAGTTTGCTTAACTCTAAGGGCTCAATTCTGATTTCAATCAAGTCAATGGAAAACAAACTCCACTATTTACTTTAATGATACATCAGGACCTAATTTGTCAACCATGTTACAACTCCAGCATCATAGTTAATTTGCTTAGTTAAGGGATGTTTTGGGAAATATATATCGTAGAGCCTCACTAATTCACACCAATGAAGACCAAATGTTAAAATTGGCAATGGTAATGAATCATAAAATGTTCTTTCGTTTGTTTGACACGTGTAATGTCATTTAAATGATTATAGTATTTTGACTAATATTAAATATACTGTATTGTATTTTGTAAGTTATACAAGACCACGCTGCTTTTTTTAAGATTTGGTGAGATGTTGAAGGAGACCACGATTGTTTGTGTGCACATGGTAGGATGCGCCAGTTACCAATTTTGCAATTAGTGAATCTGTTCACGTTGGTTAAGTAAAATTACCATTCATAAATTCAAGGTGATAGATCATCCATAGTGACTACTTCATGTTGCATAACATACAGTCTGGTGTAAATTAAAGAGGATAAAATGCAATTATCTGGCTAATTGCATAGTTGATACAATTTGTATTGACTATACAGTTAATTGATAAGCACCTCTGCAGAGCCGCAGCAGTGTTAGCTCCAGAGGGGCCAACTCGAGCCAGGACTGAGGAGTCCTGGCTCATGCCAGCTCCAGAGTCACCCATGCTGTGGCTCTGCATTTTAAAGTCCAGCAGCCCCTGTTTGCAGCGGACAGCCCTGTCTGCTGCGAACTGGGGCTAGTCCTAGAGCAGCTCCTGTTTGCAGAGGCCAGGGCTGGCTATGGACAAGGACTGCTGCCTGAGCAGCCCCAGCCCACAGCCAGCCTTGGCCACCACAAACACGGATTGCTTGGCAGCAACAGCCCCTGTCCGCAGGGGGCCTAGCTCCTTGATGGGACCCTTGGGCACAGTGGCTGCTTTGCAGCAGCATCCCCTGTCTCCACCCTGCTGTTTCTGATAGAGGCAGCATGGGGGGCAGGCAGCACCCTGGAGACTATGCTGGGGGGAACCAGCTTTTAAGCCAGGTGCCCCCAGGACTGGCTCCTGTCCCCACCTTGCTGCCTATGATAGCGGCAGCAAAGGAGCACTCAGACAGCACAGGGTGAATGGGGACTGCTTGAGTTCCACAGTGCTCTAGTACATTTCAAAAGCAGAAGCTCTTGCAGTGGAAGTAGTTCCCACTGTGCCTCTGCCTCCCCTGCCCCCCACAGAGATGGTGCTGGGGGAAACCAGCTCCCCCTTCCTTGCTGCCTGTCTCTTACAGAGGCAGCAAGGGGGAGAGGTAGAAAGCGACTAGTCAAGTTGACTATCTGATAAACATTTGCTTATTGCATAGTCAACTAGTAGACTAGACCCTTACATCCCTAGCGTTTGGAATCAATAGACTTTCTCCCATTATCAGTTACATATAATTAGGGGTAGAGAACAATTCTAAGTAAGCTGATATTCACTGGCTGAAGTGGAATAAAATTTTGGCCCTTGACAATTGCTGCTGCAAGATTTCACTGTAGCACCTGTACTGCCATTTAGCATTACTGTAAAGTAGTTTATGTACTTCTGCATCTTCAGTTCTCTGAACTCTAAATGGACAGAATTGTTCCTCTCAGTTTAACTTGTAGGTAGAAACTATCCATCCAGGCAAAAAACATGTTCAAAACTAAGTCTGCATTTCATTGTGTTTGTATTTGACTTTGGTTTTCTTTTAGACTTCAGAACTGGAAAAGTTAAGAAATCAAAGGGGACTTTTTTATTGATTTCTTTCCTACATTGACAATTGTGGATTGCTTATGTTGGCAAAACCCTTCAATTAAATTTTGATTCTTTCCTTGCTTTTAAGGGCATGCTAACATTTCAGTAAGAGTGCAGCCCAAGGGAAAACTGACAAAATGGCTACTAAGAACATTATACATTTACTATCAACCATAGTGAAGATGTATTAGTAAGTAAAATATATCTCTGTAATCATCCATGATTTGGTTTAGGAGAAAACTCCTGAAGTCTAATTACTACCTCACATATTTTTTTAAAAAAACCCACTATATTTTGAAATGGAAAAAAATAGCATGTCTCAAGATTTACAACAAAGTTTAGAAAGAAGATGGAAAATAATAGATTTATATAATTGACTTTCAAGATTACACTTTTCTTTATTATTCTGAGCCATCATTACCATAACACTCACATACTTCAATTAATTTGCACAGAAGTTTAAATCAGATGATCAGCGAGGTGAACTTGTACTTCACTTTATTACCTGTTATGCCTAAAAGAAAAACTGCATCACGGATAAAAATAATCACATATATTTTATTTATGAGATTTGGGGTATCCGTTCCACATTCAAAATTCCAGTCAAAATAATTAAAAAGCATAGTACGACTAGAATCATAAACTTATATTTATTGGTTTATGAAGAACATTTTAAAATTACTTTTTAGCATATGATAACAGGATACCTTGCAGTAACCACAGAGCAAATTTTGAAAATACATAAAATATTTAAATAAAAGAAAAAAACCCTCAAAAATGACTGTTTCTTACTAAAAGCATTTGGTTTGAGAAAAAACATTTTTCTGATGAGAGAGACCCAGCATCAATTAATTGGTTTAATATCTTGATCTCACTCAGCTCAAAGTGGATAGCAATGATTGTCAGTAGATTTGGGAATGTCGTTAATAAGTTTTATTAGAATGCAGTCTCTTAAACTAAAATAAAAATGCCACAGATCAAGAAATTGATGATAAATCAAATTGGAAAGGGTTGTGCTTCTGAGGAAGAAACTCCCCCAAAATACATTTCCCTTTGGAAAAGTTATTATTCAAGTTTTTGTTTCATTGTATGATGACCCTAGATGCTAACTATGGGTCAAGATACAAAAACTATTTCAACAACATTACTATTAATTTCAGTGACAGTTTTGCTCAGGTGAGGTCTTCAGTATAGGACTTATAGGGAAAATGATGTTCCTTCCAATGATTCATGATGTACAATCTAAACCTAGGAAAAATGACCAATAGCCTAGACAAGATGGTGAAGGAATATCTTTTATTGGACCAAACTCTGTTGGTAAAAAAGACAAGATTCAAGCTTACAGAGAGCTTTTCTTCAGGTCTGGGAAACATACACTGAGTGTCACAGCTAAATACAAGATGGAACAGATTGATTAACATAATTAGGTAATACATATTTGATTAGCATAAGTAGGTAATACATATTTCAAGGGTCTAGTCAAGGTGAAGTGACCCCGAGGTGTTGTATATAGTTGTCTGTAGAGTTCCATTGTAGAAGCTGAAGTTGATGGTAGCGTGGAAATCTATGACAGTTTTAGTCTGTCCAAAGGATGAAAATATCATCAATATATGTCAGGTATACCATTGGTTTTGTTGTGCATGTGTCCAAAAATTCTTCTTCAAGGTGGCCAATGAACAGCTTGGCGTGTTGTGGAGCAATGCTAGTACTCATAGGTGTTCTGTGATTTGGACAAAGTGTTTGGTATTGAATGTAAAATTGGTATGCATAAGGATAAAATGGATAACCTATGTAACATGCATGATGGCAAAGATGAGGTTCTGAGGGAGATTGGCAATGTTGCAGAGTTTGTGGAGGAAGTCAGTTGTGTTTTGGAAGAAACCGGCCCTTTGAGTGGAGGATGCTTTGAGGATGGTTTCCAGGAATCCTGATATTTATTCAGTAAGGTTACATCTACATTTGCTCCTTAGTTTGAACTAGGGATGCAAATGTAGGTGACCGAAATTGCGAATGAAGTGGGGATTTAAATATCCCGCAATTCATTAGCTTGATCTCACCGGCGCGTTACTCCACTGAACAGCTGTTTCGAAAGTGAAAGCGCGCTCCTTGATGCATTAGTTCAAACCAAACCCCTTGGTTCGAATTAACGTTACTCCTCAAAAAATGACTTTTAAATGATATTTAAATCCCCGCTTCATTAGCAATTTTGGTTGAACTAGGGGGCAAGTGTAGATGTACCCTCAGAGTGTCATAGCTGGATATGATGGGTCTGCCTGTATTCCCATGGATTGTGTGTTTTGTGGAAACCATCATATAGATGGTTCCCAGATTATTTTCTTGGGACTGAATTTATCTTGGAGTTATTTGGGAAGGATTTGATGGTATTCTTAAATTTCTGGGTAAGTTGTGGCTTGGAGTCCTCTTTGAGTTCTTATAATGTGTGGTGTGAGACAGTTGTTGATTGGCTTCATTAATGTAGTCATCATGATTGAGGGCTAGGGTGGTGCTTCCAACTGCTTTGTTACCAACCTCTCTCTGCTTAATTTTTCTATTTAAAATCAATTTGCAATGGAATAACTATTACTAAGGTTAGAAATTACATTCAAGCAAATGTTGATGTAATTTGTGCACTTTGGAACTTTCTCATTTCTGCTGTCTTCACCAGACTTTTATTCTGGAAAACATTTGTTTTTGAGCTTTCAACTAAATTTGCTTTAAGTTGATTAATATATAAAGAACATTAAACGAGTTACTTGGTAACAATTTCATAATGTGCTTATATAATTATTTAGATTTTGCATTAATCTCTAACAAGGAGAATTATGAAAAATTACATATTTCTTTATATAAATGTTAATAAAATAATCTTAAGTTATATATTCAAATAGTATACAACATAATTTCCCATGATTATACATCAATGATTATGCATCTCTCTTTGTAATGAGGTAATGAAAATGCCTTTTGCATATTTTGACTACAGCTTATATCAGAGTAGTTCATTATTATCACATTATTCTGGATCTATGCCACAAGGCTCTGAAGCTTCATCATGGGAGACTGCAGGATCAGAGATGAGGCGAAGAAAATGTGTCCCTCGTATGACAGTACTGGGACAGCCGCAATGTTCTGTTGGAGAATGGATTCTTGAATGCCATAGTTAACAGATGAAAAGTAACAGAGAAATAGCCGTGTTAGTCTGCTTGTGGTAAAACAAAAAGAGCAGTCATGTAGCACTTTAAAGACTAACAAGCTGGTTTATTAGGTGATGAGCTTTCTTGGGGCAGACCCACTTCTTCAGATCATATTCTGAAAGTGAATTGGCATGACTATTATATAACAAAAGGAATACAATGAAGGAGTAAACAAATTATACAGTAACGAATCAGCTACAGAAGGTGGGGGCGAGGGAACGAGGAAGAGACAAAGAAGGAGGAAATTGTTTATTGTCAGAGTCAATTAAGTGGCTAATCTGGAGTTACTACAAATATCAAGAGGTGGGGAGGCTGTGTTTGTAATGTGTAAGGTAATTATCATCTACATTAAGGCCCATTCCCAGCGTGTTGAATTTTAGTATAACTAAAAGTTCTGAAGTCTCTCTGTAATCTGGTGTTAAAGTCTCTTTGAAGTAAGACACATGTTTTCAGGTCTTTAAGGGAATGGCCAGCTTGATTAAAATGTTGGCTAACAGGTTTATCTGTATGGAGATGTCTGATGTCTAATCTGTGAGCATTGATTCTCTGGAGAAGTGACTGACCAGTTTGTCCGATATACTTCGCAGAGGGACATTGCTGGCACATGATGGCATATATCATATTTCTGGACATACAGAAATATGAGCCCTTGATCGTATAACTGACATGGTTAGGTGCAGTGATGATGTCTCCAGAGTAAATATGTGGACAAAGCTGGCAACGGGGTTTGTTGCAAGGGAAAGTTCCAGGGTTAATTTTAATGTGGTATGCCCTGTGGTTGTTAGTAAGAAATTTCCTGAGATTAGGTGGTTGTCTATAGGAGAGCATAAGTCTGTCACCCAGAGCCTCTCGGAGTGTAGCATCCTGTTCCAGAATAGGTTGTAGATTATTGATAATGCACTGAAAGAGTTTGAGTTGGGGGCTATAGGTAATGACAAGTGGTGTCCTAGTGTTGATTTTCTTGGGCCTATCTAGAAGTAGCTGGTTTCTGGGTTTTTGCCTGGCCTTTTCAATCTGTTTTTTACTCCCCCCCGGTGGATAATTGAGTTTTACGAATGCTTAGTAGAGATCTTGAAGTTTTGGGCTCTGTCAGTGGGATTGGAGCAGATGCAGCTGTATCTAAAGGCTTGATTATAGACGATGGATCGTATGGTGTGTCCTGGATGGAAGCTGGAGGCATGCAAGTAAGTGTAGCAGTCAGTGGGCTTCCTGTACAGAGTGGTATTGATTTTTGCCATCAGTGATTTGTACTGTGTCGTCCAGAAAATGGATCTCTCGTGTTGAATGGTCTAGGCTGAGATTGATGGTGGGGTGTAGGTTGTTAAAGTCTCTGTGGAATTTGTCTGGTGTTTTCTGGCCATGGGTCCAAATGATAAAGATGTCATCGATGTAGCGTAAGTAAAGGAGGAGTGATAGGGGATGGGAGTTGAGGAAACGTTCTAAGTCAGTTCTAGTTCACGGATGTAAGTGATAGTAGGCCACATCTCCTTTAAATTGCATCAATCCACAGATCAGAAGGACACAAATGACTCCTTGGTGATCAGCCTCCATTTATTCCCTGCAGACATTGAACAAAGCATAGAATCTGGCCCAGACCCTTGCCAAGGGATAGTCCATAGTTTTGTAAAGGGTTGTATCATTCATTTTCTGATAGATCGGATGCTACATAATCAAGAGACTCCAACCAGAATAACCAGAAAAGATAAAATATGTATATCTTGCATCAGTAGAATGACACTCATTCTACTAGTCATTCAGCATGAATTGTAGTTGTTGCACAAAAAATATAATGGGTCTATTAAATAATCTACAAAACTCATAATTTATCCATTGGAAAACATCATTTCCTGGGAGGAGGAAGCCATTAAAATGAATTGACGATATCCTAAAAGGGATTTTTGTTCAGATAACTGAAGAGAAGGTATCTCCTTTGAAAAGATGCAAGGTATTTGAATTTTTCTTATATAAATATAAAGAATCATTGAAATGAGTATAAACCTTTTAAATTCTTTTTATGAAAGTAGGCAAATAGGATTTGAATTGGAGACTACAGTTCTGTATAGCAAGGGATTAATAACAGTCAAATGTACCAGAGCATAGAGATATAGTTGTGAGTTATATATCTACTGTTGCCTGAGATAAACAGATGAAATATATTTAACACGTGCATGAGAGATTTAAACACCTGGCTGAAAACAGTCGACTTGAAGGACTATAAACATCACTCCTTTCCATGGAAAAGCCAGTGTGAGGTGATTTTTGGAGAAGGCATTGTCTGTGTTGCTGAGACTTCCCTCTCCTATCCTCTGGAGAAAAGATCCTTCTTCCTACCTTGAACATGATAGATACTCCCAGATGGGGCCTTGTATGCATTATTTTTTCCAGCTATATATATATATGGGTATGTCTACACCACAGTGTTATTTTGAAATAGTTATTTCGAAATAGCTTATTTTGAAATAACGCGTCTACACACAAAATGCATTTCGAAATAGCTTTTTGCTATTTTGAAATAGCACATCCACACTGAGTGGACACTGAATCGCATTTAAGGCCGGCTGGAACCAGGTCCGGCAGGGCATCAGGTCAGGAGTTACTTTGTGTGGCTGCTGCCTGAGGCTATCTGAGGCCTGTGCTTAAAGGGACCATCCCCCGGACAGCCAGTTCTCAGGTTTCCCTGCTTGCTTGCCTACCTCGATGAGGGATAGCAAAGCATTTTGTCTCTGCGTGCTCTGGTTGCCCTCACTTGGGACACCACAGCACTCTGCAACATAGAGCCAGAGCTGCCTCTGGGCACTCTGGTGCTTCTCGTGGATGCGTTGCTGCAAGCCTGGCTGCACTTTCTGCAGGCTGCCATCTGGGAGTTCCATCAGGGGGCTGTCAGTATCCAGGAGGCCCTGCGGGAGAGCTTCCACCCTGAGGAGCACTAAGAGCCTCCCTGGTCTGCCCCACTGGGGGCTTGTGCCTCATTCTTCCCTCACGTCCTTCCACTTACCCCTCCCTAACCCCCCTTCCTGATGTCAAATAAAATACGTGTATTTTCATTAACACAAAGTCTCTTTATTTAACAAAACTGGGGGAGAGGGAATGAAACTCTGGTGAGACTGGGGAAAGGCGGCGGGAGAGGGGAGAAGTAGATATTGTTCTAATATGAGGTTGTATACACCTTTGACTTAAAAGATTATAAGTAAAAGACTTGACCTGTGTAGCTGTATTTGTCTTTTAGACTTTTTTTTCTTCTTGCTTTTTCTGTGTATTTCTGCCAAATAAACCTTGATTTAATTAAACTAGTCAGAAATGGCAGCTCTTGCAGTAAAGGATTATTGTTGCCAGGTACTTTGGAGGTAAAAGGTTTCTCTATGACCTGAGAGTGCAAAGTCAGAGGAAGTCATTTTCTAAGCACTCATTCTCAGCCATGGGACAACAAAAATATGTCCAAAAATATACCTTTGTGTGAGCACAGAAGAATTGTAACTGCCAGGAAGAGTGCTAGGTCAGTGCAGGAATTGCCATAATAGATTAGGTCAAGAATCTATCTAGTTGAATATCCTGTCTTAGAGAGTGGCCAATACAAAGTGTTTCAGGGGAAGATTCAACAAACACTGTTATGTAGGATGTTAGGGAATAATCTGCTTCAAGAGAAAGTTTTCTTTAATCCCTATAGAATTTTGGTAATTCCTTTATGCATGAAAGCATATAACCCTTCCAAACCCCTTTTTAATTTGCTGTTATAACTCTGGGCATCTTTGTTATCCATATAAAAATCTACTCCTGTTTATGGGTCCTATTAATGTCTTAACCTCAGTATTATCTTGGGGCAATCCGTTCCACAGACTAATTTTGCATTGTCTGAAAAATGTATCTTAGTTTTATTTTTCCACATTCCGCTTTTGTTGACTATTCTCTCTCTAATTACACACAAAGTAATACATAAATATTAATGTTGCAAAGTGTAGCATCAAAAAGTTGTAAAATTTGCATTATAATTCATTGTATGTGTTTAAAACAGAGCTCTCATCACAAGTGTTGGGAATAGGCATGCAGAGCATGCTGCAGCACATCCAGAATTTGTGTCCCATGTCCCAGCCTCTCACATCTGCCTCCCAGGGTCCTGTTTGGCCACGGGTCCAAGGGGCTTCACCTGGCTGCTGTCCCCAGCTCGATGAGACAAGTGAAGAGTGAAGACAAGAGTAAGGAGGGAACAGCTCAGCACCCCCATTCCAAAAACTGCTTCAGCACCTCACTAGTTGCTACTCCCAGTGTTCTTGCAAAGCCAGTCCTAGTCTCCGCCCTCCTAGCTTCTCAGATGATCCCAATATTCTGCATCCACTGCTCCCACTCCTCTTAACTAATTCTGTACACTATTCCTGGTCCCAGCCTCCTCTTCCCCATAGCTCCCAATCCCAGTTTCCCTTGCTTCATTAGCCTCTAGTCTGAGTTCTCCCTGCTACCAGCAAGCTAAGACTTTGTCTACACTGTTGGGTTTTTGCACAAGAAACTTTTTGCGGAAGAGATCTTCCATAAAAAAAGTTCTTGCACAAAAGCGCGTCCAGACCTCAAAGCGCATCACAAAAGTGACGTGTGTTCGTGCAAGAGAGCGTCCACGCTGCATGGACGCTCTTGCGCAAGAATGCTCTGAGAGCCATTCTGTGCTTTTTCTGATAGGCTCTTTTTGCGCAAGAAACCCCTGCAGAGCATCCACACATGCCTTTTTGCACAAGGGCTGTAGCGCAAAAAGGAGTTATTCCTCATGGGGAGAGGAATAACACTACCGGTAAAAGCCCTCTTTCCTGTTGATTTACTGGGAGGGGGGTTGCGCAAAAACGTGCTTGAGGTGTGGACGCTCTGCTGGTTTTTGCGCATTTGTGCAAAAACCTTGTAGTATAGACATAGCCTAAATGTCTACTTTCCCACAGCTTTGGCTTTTGCACTCTCTTTCCTGGAACCTGGCAGCTTCCTTCTGCACTCTTCCTAGGCTACAGCAGAAGTTTGACTGAAGGTGTGTCACTTTGCAATTTTGCATTTTAACTTGGTGCCTAGACCTAGACATAACCCAGCCTACCCCACAAATGCCAAAGGAAAGATCTACTCAGCTGCTTGAAGTCCTGGGCTCAAATATGATCAATGGCCTCTTCTAGAAATTTATTTCCAAAACTCTAGCAAATCTTTTGAGTGTGTGCAAACTGATTCCCTCTTCCAAATTCGGGTGGATTTTCATAGGGTGTGGCAAAGGGCACATTCCTGTCAGAAAGGCCAGCCGCAGACAAATGTCAAGCCTCTGCTTCATCACTTACGTATGCTAAAGGCTTTCAAAAATGGTCACAAGAATTTTTTAACATGAGCAAAGAAATGTTTAATTCTTAGAAACATCTCACCAATTTTGGTTGAAATTTAATGAAAAAGTTTAGTCTAATTTAAGCCCAAACATTTAGGCTATATTTATACTGCGCTGTTTTGCGCAAGAAATATGCAAATGAGGTGAAGTGTGGAATATCGCTGTGCCTCATTTGCATAATTAATGAGCGGCTGCTTTTTGCGCAAGAGGCTTTTGCTCAAAAACCCCCTCTTGCACAAGAGCCAGTCTTCCTGAAAAAAATGCGGAAGAAAAGCTCTTACACAAGAGGGGGTTTTGTGCAAAAAGGAGCATCATAGACGGCTCCTTTTTTTCACAAAAGCTTCTTGCGCAAAAAGCACCCGCTCATTAATTATGCAAATGAGGCACGGCGATATTCCATGCTTTGAGTCATTTGCATATTTCTTGTGCAAAACAGCGCAGTATAGACATAGCCTTAAAGTTATAAGAAACTGAAAACATGGCCTTACTGGATGAAATATTGGAGAACCTTAACAATAGATGCTGCTATTCACTTCTCCAATAATATTCATATAGTCTCTCACAACATTTCTCATAGTCTACCAAATTCTATTATATAGAATGCATGGTTAATAATATAGAGTGCAATATTTCAAGTTTTTGCAGTTAGATTTTTTTTGACACCTGGCATACCCCTGAATTAAGTGTAAAACATTCCATCAAGTGGCTTTTTGGCTGTGACAAGCCACCTACACAATGTCATAGCTCCACGGAAAGCAAGAGCATGACATTAATTCATTTCACCAAGAGGTGTGCTACTTGTCATAAAGAGACTTCAACATTTCTTCACATTTTGTATAAGCAGTTTCCATTCTGTTGTGTTCTCTCACTCACACTATTCTTCCAGAAGAGCTGAACAAAATGAAGTTTATTTCTAAATTATACTAATATGGCAATGAATAATACTTGGGTTAAAATCAGATTCTCCCCCTCCACCCACTTAGCAAGCCCAAGGAACCACATTAAGCATAGGGGAGAGAGAATCATGTCCTCCTGCACCTGATTATAGAGCTGCTGTCTAGCCAATAAACCAAGCTCCTTTGGGAAAGTCTGAGTTAGTTTATCTGCTATTATGGTAGGTCAATTCTATGCACTCTCTTCTTTTCCCACACCAAATCTAACTGATCAGGTTCATAGAGAGAGTTCTCCAAAGGACAAGGTTCTGTAAGGGTACCTTCATACCTTAAACATTTTCTCTAACCCCTGTTCCATTGCAGTTAGTGGTTCCAGTGCTTGTGAGGAAAGAGGCAAGAATTAGACCCAAATGACCATTACCGTGGTTATGTTTCTCTCAGTAGACACACACAAAAAATAGTCGCAATAATATAATCCCCTGTTTCGTTTATGTACTCAAAGCACCCTTGTGTCCCTCCATGCTGAATTTTAAATGCAGATCTTTAAGTTAAATGAGGCATAGATAAAATCTGATTTTGGCAATGGTCTAAACAGTGGAATGGGAAAAGCAATAATATGCTCAAAACACTTCCAGCCTTTGGGACTGGAATTGCCTGTGTTCCTTTTTTATTTGTTTTCATCAGCCATTCGATTTATTTTACACTTTTTTCTTTCAGTCTTTCTAACTAGGTTTCTAACTGCTGAATCAGGAAATTACATTTTAAGAAGCTAATAAAAGGTTTTAAAAAGTTAAAAGACAAGGAAGTATATGCGGAAAAAATACCTAATTTCATTCTTGTTTCGTATTACTTAAAGGAAACTACCAACCAAACAGATAATATATTTCCAAGATGTAGAGAAGGCTCCATAAATACTTTTTCTTGTACAACAGATTGTTCCAGGTTGTGGTCTTCCACATGCTGGCGTTGCAAAGAAATATTTATAGCTTCTGTGCAAATCTTGGGAGTTTCAAATCTTGTCTTAATCTGAAATAATCTTAGAATCAGGATAATGCCAAAATATGCAAAATGAGGCCAGGTTACCACACTGCAGCAGCTACACTGCCCCAGTAGTTATATGTGGTGCCTGCTTTTCCATATCCTTTCCACAATTGGTCTTCATCAAGGAAAAGAATGATTAAGATGGACCTGAGCTGAGCATCAGCTTTAGGTAAACAGTTCTTCAATAACTAAATTTCTTGAGCTGTATTGACAAAGGAACTTAGGTCCATGATCAGCATCATCACACCTAGCTTTTAGGTGCCTAGGAAATTGTTGGAATTAACAAAACCTAAGTTAGGTACCTAGGCTTGGTATACAATGAATGGGGAGAGAGAAGCACCTCAGAGTGAGATTCTCCAAATCCAGATCATTTGGTGGCCCCCTGCATAAGGAGATGCCATAACACATCGGGGATGCCATTTTTCAAGAGCTTCTGACCCTGATGGCCTGATACAAGTTTACACCAGTAGCTAGAACAGCATGCTATTCAGAATGGCCTCCTATGTCCAGTACTGAAGCACTATATCTGGCTTTGTCCTGGTCACTGGAGCTTAGGCATCCAGGTATCTAGAGTAAGGCTGCAATGAGTACACGCATAGGCAGAAACAGACACACCTAAGGGACTTTTATTGGAAAAATTTAGGTGCTGGATTAATTTAGGCTTTGGCAGCATTTGAGTGGAGGTTGTGTGGCTCCCACTGGGTCCTGATTCTGAGATTTAGGTTCCTAAAATGGCAGTTAAGCATCTAAGTCCTTTTGTGAATCTAGCCTATGAGGAGGTTTGTATATTTTATATATTATGTTCAAGGAATCTGTTCTAGAATGTTGCGCTCTTTTCAGACTGGGGTGTATGATCATTTGGCACATAGACTTCTGCTTTGCACTTTCTGTCAAACTCTGATACATTTTTTTATCACCTTGATTCAGAAGCACATTAGGCATGCTTACCTGACTTAATACACTTTTTGGGGAAGAGGGCGGTATCCTGGCACAACTGCATTTGTTAGTGTGCTACTTGTTTTTCAGATGCATAAATTATTCCGTTTCCTAGTGTTCTGCATGTACAGAGCTAAAATTAGATGTAAATCTTTAGTTTGATGAAGACAAATACATTATTCAGAGAAGAAATGTACATGGTGTCCAGTATTGTTTCACGGTTTATGCACTGCACTATTTGTTATTAAATCTAAGGATTTTTGTAGTGCCTGTCTTGTGAATGTAAGCACTTAGATAATTAAATCAGATGCAAAATATACAACTGATTGCCTTAAGACCTTTTCCAGATCCACTTGTTGTCAGGACATAACCTGGGTGACAACTTGCTAACCCAATTAAATTCTGAAATCAATTCACTTGTGTAGAGGTAGCAAATAGCTGGAACATTTTATTAGCCTGTTGTGTTTAAAAGTCCATTCAAATTGTAATAGGACATTCAACCATACAACACTGGATACTGTATATCTGGTCATATAGCCATCAAGGAAGTTCCTAATACATTGAAGAGAATCTATACATAGCCAATATAATCTGTTGGTGAAAAAGTAGAACTTGCAACTATAATTGTGGGAAAATATTTAGTAGTAATTATTTTTGCACTGCTTGTTGAGAGGAAAAAATGGTATTATAAATTATACCTGTTTGCACACATTAAAACAAATAAAAAACCAGAGGTTCCAGCACATGGTTATTCTACTAGTTTGTGTTGAATATTTGAAGCTGAAATATTAAGTGATTTCAGTTGTCGCTGTTTTGAAGGCTCTTGTTGGAGAGATGCATTATAAAGTTAAAATGGCACATTACAGCCTACAAAGTGCAGAAGAATAATTGGGAGAGGTTGAATGTTAGAAGAACAAGTTAAATTCTGATATAGTTAAACATTATTTGTACAACAGTTGTGCCTAATGGCTCCAATAAGGATGGGAGTTGTGCTAGGTGGCATACAAATAGAGGGCCTGATGCTGCAACTTGCAATATCTGAGCTGAACAATCTGGCTATTTGGAGCACTGTTGTTAGTGAAGCTCTGTGTGTGAGGGCAAAATCATTGGTGTGGTAGAACTAGATCTTGGCAAATGACTGTTTTTAACATTTCTGGGCCAATCAAAAAAAATATGAAAAATAGGTGGTTGGAAGCTGAAACATATTTTTGTTTTGTTTTTTTTCTTACCAAACAAATACAAACAAAAATATTGTTTCAGGTCAAATGAAATGTGTCTCAGCCAAAAATGTTTGTTTCTGGGTTTTTTTGGGCTGTAATTCAACTGTTTTGTTTTTTGTTTTGTTTTGTTGGTGTATTTTGGTTTTGTTTTGTTTTTTTGGCTAAGTGAAATTTCTAAATTAAATTCCATTGAGAAACAAAATGAATGAATGAATGAATGAAAAAGTCAAAACGAAAAAGCTTCAGAATGGTCAAATGAAACCATGTGCTTTTTTTTGAGGAGTAACGTTAGTTAGAACCAAAGGTTTTGATTTGAACTAACACGGCCCAGAGCGCACTTCCTGGTTCGAATCAACTGGCGATCGGAATGGCGCGCAGGTGAGATTATGCTAATGAAGTGCGGGATATTTAAATCCCCGCTTCATTAGCAATTTCGGTCGCCTACATTTGCATCCCTAGTTCGAACTAGGGGGCAAGTGTAGATGTACCCTGTGTGATTTTTAACCTCACATTCTGGTTTAGTGTGGTTGTTTTCTAGTTGTAAATAATTAGTAGTATCCTTAGTGTTAGCTATATTTAGTTAAGTAATGCCCTCATCAGGGTTTAAACATTATTCTGATGCCTGGAGCAATCTTTAACAGTGATCCCATATACATGCTTGCTGTACTTGGGTGATGTCCATGGTAAGGAGCAGTGTTCAACTGGCAGATTGTTCACAAAATGGATATAAGTGGCTAGGAAGCTTCACCTAAAGCAGCAATATGCTTGAACAGCTCACATGGCCTACTTGGGGCTCACTGGGGCTACATCTAGACTTCAGGCTTCTTTCAGAAGAAGCTTTTCCAGAAGAGAACTTCCAAAAAAAAACTTATTCCAAAAGAGAGCGTCTACACAGCAAAAGCACATCGAAAAAGTGATCTGCTTTTTCGAAAGATAGCATCCATTCTGTGTGGATGCTATCTCACATGTAAGCTGTGATTGCTATGGAAGGAATGGCCACCAGGGCCCCTGTGCTTTTTCCTCTTTCCTCTTCTTTCGAAAGAACTCCATCTTCCCCGTGCACACACGCCTTTTTTCAAAAGATCTCTTTCAGAAAAAGGCTTCTTTCTTGTAGGAAGAGGTTTACCAATGTTGGAAAAACCCCTCTGTTCTTTCAATATTTTATTTTAAAGAACACGATTGCAGTGTGGACATAAGCGAAGTTTTTTTGGAAAAACATCTATTTTTCCAAAAAAGCTCTGTAGTGTTGACATAGCCTGAAACCGTTACTGGACCAGAGGTTGTTCTTTAATTCCACAAGTGCTGCCTCCTCACACCCTAGCACAGATACCTCACTGAAGAGATGGCGGAATGATTCCCTTTGAGTGCACCAAGGAAAAGGTCGCATAAGATGAATTAAGACTGCTGAGGTCTCATGGGAACTCTCCCTCTTTCCCCAGAAAGAGCGTGGACTGGCACTGATTTAGTGCTGAAGCTCAGGATGGTATGGGTGCCCCTAACCACTCCCTGGTACTGAGTGTGTGTGAATGGGTTTGAGACACTGTAACCTCAACTCCCAGTTCTGGCCTCCAAATGCCTTTTGAGTTTGGTATCAGCAAGAACTATTGCAGCATACAGAGTTTTCTCATTGGTAGCTTGCCAGGTGGCAACAGAATTCCTCTACTCATCCATTCTGACCTCCTTTGGTCCAGGACCTGTCTCTCATTTTAGAGCCTCAGTGACTGGATGAGCCACTGAATCTTTGGGTCTATTGGTACCACACCCCAGTGTTCCATTTGATGGTCTGTGAAAGCAGGGCCAGTGTGAGGTTCGCTACGAGGGTCCTCAGCACCATTGTGGTCTGTATAGTAGATGTCACCATGGCTCTCCAATTTGGCACAGTCAGTTCTTTCAGGACTATTGCTGACTTCATGGCTGACACTGCTTTCAGCACTAGTGCCAGTGGTACCACTTCCATTTGGGCACCCGTGCCCCCCTAACTCTGGCTGATGTTTGTGTGAGAGTGGGACTTAGGACTATCCCCACTCTTATCCCATAAAACTCAAGACTCCTAGTTATTGAGATCAGAATCTTTCCCTCCCTCCTAAATCTATATGGGTCACTATGGGCACCAAAATTGGCACTCATTTCATGGTTGGCATGGGGGTTATTGTCCTCTGCCAACAGCCATCAGTGCCCTACCCTTACCAGTGCACTCCATAGAATGCTGCTTGGTCGTGGAGGTCTCATTCCTTGCTCTAAGGTGAGGTCTTTTTTGTCCAAGAGCAACTTTTAAAATTGTACTGCTATGTGTAAGTTTGTGGGTCAGCTGTCTGAAAACTCAAGAAAAGTACATGAGGTTGACTGGCTGTTTGAAGAAGATCATTAATAATGGAGCAATGGAGGAATCTACTGGGTTTCTCTTGATATTATTTAATTTACAGTGATAATTTTAATACAGAAATTCAGTTTTGTTTTTTGGATGCATTTCAATATTTTGACTATTGAATATGTAATCATGTAGATATGTTATAGTAAAAAAAAAAATTTCCTAAAAACTACAATCACCACACCATATCTGTAAGCAGGGAAAGCGTCCAGCTAGCTGAGGGAAGGAGGACAGGGCTTTATAGGTGCGAAGGTTGAGAGAGGTCAGAGGCTGACTTATCAGCTGGGGCTGGGCGGAAGGGTTGAAAAGGGCGAGCCTGAGCAGCAGCAGACCTTTTCCATGGAACAGGCAAGGCAATACTCCTTTTCCCTCCTCTTTAAGTGGTAAATTACTAGGTTTGATCAGGATCTGCTGTGGGCAATGTGCTAGCTGCCGCTCTCTCTCTCTCTCTCTCTCTCTCTGAGTGGGCCTAGGGAGGAATTTTCTCCTCATCACCAGCTTGGGCTAGGTGGAAGGGTTTGTTTGTTTGATTTTGATTTTGTTTTTGCCTTTCTCGCAGTGGGTTCAGTGAGGGTCTCTGTTACAGTGAGGCATGAAGGGATGTAGGCCATGATGTCACAACTCACTGTGTAAGTGTGGGGCAGATGTCCAGTGCTGGTATTCCATAGGGAAGGGATTCAGTAAAGGACTTAAAATGAGGTGCTGGGTAAAGAAGTGCCATGTGGGGCTCAGACTCCAATGAATGGTATGGCTGGGAGTCAGCTACCTTTTCTTATAGCCTACCCTAGCTCTCCTATGCGGGAGGAGATGGAAGGTAAGGAAGGTCCCAGTAATGGCTTGGTGGGGGAGCTGGATAGAAAAAGCATGGTGGTAGGTGTGGGGGATTGCCTCTGGAAGCTCCTGTATAGTTATTGAATGAACATGGGGTTGCCTGCTCTGTACACTTTTATCTGTTTGGTAGTCCCAGGTGTCTAAAGTTGTGGCCTGATTATCACACCTTTCCTGTGTTCCTTCAGTATCATCAGCCTCTAATGAGTGTTTCCTGTTTCAGCTTGTCTTGCAACCTCACATGAACTGGTCTGGTGTTCACCAGTATATCTGCATGCTGAGTTTCTGAGAATTAGAAAGAATATTGTAGACTGCAGTATACAAATTCTAATGCTCTGTAATAAAGACATCCAGAGTTTCACTTATGAACACTAATGGGTCTTTCTCTGTGTGGAGCTCTGAGTTATTGGTAGGTCAGATTTTCATGATTAAGCTAACAGAACAAATTGAATTCATTTTCTAAAAGAGATGAATGTGAGTAGTGCACAGCAATGGGAGTCCCAAGCAGGCTTTCCCTCATAAGCTGATGTATAACTTAATGAGAGCAAACCATTAGACAATGAACAAAAGAGTAGACAATGAGCACTGGGAGCTTTATTATGAAATCACTCCTGAGATACTAAAGAAATCATCACCCAGGTGAGCATGCTGACTGCCAGTTCAGAGGAGGATACTGCAGTATGTGCACCGAAGACTAGACAATTGCAGAACTAAATTTCTAACTTCTAATCACTTCTTTGTCACTTACATACTTGGATTACTTTATAAAGTGTTCCCCTGACTCCTGAAATCTTGGATTTCTTCCTTCTTTCTAAATACTGCTGCCAAGAAAAAAATCTCTTTAATTAGCTGTTCATAACTTTTGGACTCCTACTATGTGCTTCATACCGAGATATAAAATCTACTCTTTTAAAGTTCACAGGAATACATTTTAAGGACCAGCTAGGCTTTAGAGAAAAAGAGCCCAAAGCTGCCTCCTAGCTGCAGCAGAGTTTAGTGTTGTAATTATCAATGAAAGTTTCAGAATGCTATGTGACTGATAGCCCTTTGTGCTTTCCAGCTACATGCTGCAAGACTTCATAAACATAGCAGTTGCTTCTCACTCAGAGGGTCACAGCACACTGCGGTAGATTGGCTAGCCACTAGAAATATTCTTTCTGGTGGGGCCTGGTGGTCCTGGTTGCGGATGGATTTAAAAGAAGAGTCTATTCATTTGTATTTGGGCTATGTGCCTTCCCATCTGCCCACTCTGCCTACTTGTTTAAAGGAGCAGCAGAGAAAACCTAATGTGCTGACTTAAAAGGTTCTAAGATCATGGAACAAGAATGAACCAAATGACTCTCGTAGATAAGGTAATATAATTTACTAATTTATAGTGTCACTCTGTTGTGAGAAGGACCTCTTGCCCTTTAAATCCTGAAGAGGAAAATCCTCTCATACTTTACATATTTGAACTTAAGAGATAGCACACCATTTGATTTTCATTGAATCAGGGTAGGTGCATGGTGATAACTGGCATAAACCCTCAGGAAGCAACTAAAACAACCAAGGTAGTATGGTGTCTGTCAATGCAGTCAACCATTAGGTCACCATGGTAAGAATGGCTCTTTGTTCTGATCACTGTTTTCACACTTGTATGTATTTAAATTATACAGATGAGAGGAAAAGGCTAACTGCAGGGGGAAAATAGAGGCACTGAAGTTTCAGTGTGTAGTACAGAAAGGAAAAAAAAAAGCCAAGCTAAATACATGGTAAACAAAGAGCAAGAGAAAGAAGCATATTTGAAAAGATAAATAAATTCCAGCTACTGGAAGGAGAGGGGGAATAGAACTAGCTAAAGTATTCAGAATAATCCTACTTCAAATATAATCAGGAAAATAAACCAGTGTGTAGAAACCAATCACTCTGGCACAGTGGCATATCAAGGGGAGAGACAGAAATATATACTAGACTAGCAATGTTTTTTGCCAGTACTTCCATTTTAAGAATCTATTTTCAAGGGTTTAAAACTCAGCCATACACGTTTCCTTCAGGCTGAAACATGGCATAAGTGGAACTTGCCTAAGATCACACTTTTGTTTTAGCCATGCAAACACATTATACAGTTTTTGACCTCTTACTGCATTGTAATTGAGAAAATAGCCTCTACAATCTGACAAACATGTTGTTGGCATGAAATAGTCTCCTGATGTTCCACTCCCTGTCAAAGCACCTGTGTTTCAGCATTGAGTAAAATAGTTTCAGTACATAGAGATTATACAACATAAGAGGAACTGTTCTGTGTGAGTGTCAGCTCTTGTTATTATGTCTGATACACTTTCCTTGTACGTCCTTATGTTCCATACAAGTGAAATAGGTGTTCCGCTGAGAGTTGCTGTGGGGGACAAATGCTCATTGTAGTAGTGGTGAGGGAATTGAGGAACAGGCTTCTGGCTCCAGTAAATAAACAAAGAAATGCATAAACTTGTCACTTCAACTGTTTTAATTTTACAGGTGTCCTGCATAACAGTGTATTATTATCTCCCTCCTCCTCCTTCTCCTCCTCATCATCAGCCAGGGGCTCAATGCCCTTTGGTGTCTTTTGCCTCCCTCACTATTTCCTTCCATCTTTCCCTGTCCAGTGCAGAGTGGCTTAGTTTCTGTAGACTAGCTCTGCAACAATCTACTATATCATCTACCTATTCTCTGTGGGGTCTGCCTCGCCTATTTGGATCATGTATTATGCCAAATACCAGGGTCTTAACTTTTTTCTCATCATTCATTCTGCAGATATGCCCGAATAGCTGTAATGCCCGTTGTATAACCTTCCTGATGGTGACCTTCTGCATTCATCCTATTCTCAGGATCTTTCTATAACAACTCCTCTCGAATGCCAATACCCTCCTCATGCAGTCCTCTTATTCATAGGAATCACTCACAAGTAAAAGGCCAGAATTCTGAAGATCTCCATCTGGTCCAAATCTGGCATAACATAATTAACTTAATCTGTCATAGCTGCATTATACTCTAGAATAAACTCTTTCAGGCAGAGACTGTGTTTTATACTGCACCTAATTTAATGGAACCTGTACATAATTGGGGTTTCTGGCTGCTACATCAATAGTCTTACTCATGACAATAAGGTAAGAAATTAAGAATGTAGCCTATTACTCTTGGAAGAATTCTGCACCACTGCACAATGCAGAATTTTGCAGAAATTAACGTTGTGGAGAATTTCCTTTCCCCCAACTGAAATGGGCTGCAATGCCAGGGGAAGAAGGAGCATTCCTGGCAGCTGCAGTTCCCTGTATATCCTGAGGAGAGGAGGCAGAAGTGTCCAGGAATCTTGTGCCTGGTGCGAAGGTTACAGCTGTCTCAAGACATATAGAAAGACTTGTATGTGTAGTGGGTGGGGAAGAGCTGGGGGTCATGGTACATGTAGGTACCAAAGTACAGCGAAGGATTGGAGAGGTCTTGGAGGCCAAATTTAGACTGCTATGTAAGAGACAGAAGGCAGAGAGGCTAGAAAAGGATAAAATATAGGTAAGATCAGATTTAAAAGAATCAAATGAAAAAGAGTCCCACTCAATTACAGTATGTAATGGCTGACCACTAAAAAGTGACAAGCATTTAAAATGCATCTACACCAGTGCTTCAAGTCTAAGTAATAAGATGTGTGAACTAGAGTGCCTTGTATGAAAAACAGGATATTGATATAATAGGTACCACAGAAACTTGGTAGAATGAGGATAATCAATGGGACCCAGTAATACCAGGGTTCAAAATATATTGGTAGGACAGAGCAGGTTGTGCTGTTGTGTGAGTGGCACTATATGTGAAAAAAATGTTGAATCAAATGAAGTAAAAAAATCTTAAATGAACCAAACTGTATCATAGAATTTCTTTAGATAGTAACTCCATGCTCTAATAACAAGACTATAGCAGTAGGGCTATATTACTAACCGCTTGACCAGGATGGTGATAGTGACTCTGAAATGCTTAGAGAGATTAGAGAGTCTATATATTTTTTTTTAAAGCCCGCCATAATAATGGGGGATTTCAACTATCCCTGTGTTGACTGGATACATTTCACCTCACAAAAGGACACGGAGATAAAGTTTCTTGACACCTTAAATGACTGCTTCCTGGATCAGCTGGTCTGAAGAACCCTGAAGAAGAGGCAATTCTTGATTTAGTCCAAAGTTGACAGGACGTAGTCTAAGAGGTGAATGTAGCTGGACTGTACAGTAATAGTGACCATAATCTACTATATAGTTGTTGAAGAACTCCTCCTAAACAGTAAGAGCTAGGACCACCACATTTGGCACACAGTTTCCTCTTATGATAACTTAAAGCTACCTAAAAGTTTGGTTGTGCCAGCAAAGTGGGATGTGCCTGGAATGGAATTGCTTCTCATAAAACCTCACAGAAAAGTGACAGAATCACCTGTGCGGTGAAAGGGGTTGGCTGGAGGCATGCCCCCCCCCAACACAGCCTCAGCCCCAAGCCTCCCACTCCCCTCACAAGGGTTCACATGGGAAGTCGGCAGAGCTGAAGTCCCTCCCCTCCCCCCCAGATTCATATGGTAACATTGGTGGCTGCTCCCCTTCATCAGAAAGCAAGGGAAAAATTCAGTTTGCTGCATTACTCACTCTTTTAGGGGAGCTCAGGGGACAGATCAACCTAGACCTACCTCAGCCAGAGGATATGCACCCCAACCCAGGCTGTGCCCTCTGGAGCATCAGTGGCCATGGAGAGATGCTTCTCACGTGATCTCAAGCTGCTGCAGTGAGAGAGGGTGTGGTAGTACTCTCTTCCCAGATCAGCCTTCAGTACTGCACCCTGCCACATCCCTCCAGCCCCGTCCTGAGCCCTTCCTCACTCTTAAACCCTGACTCCTGCACCCCGCACCCCCAACCCTCTGCCCAGAAGGACCTAAATTGGAAAAAAGGGTAGGGATTGTCTCACTGCCATACTAGCCATTGGAGCCCCAAACCTCCTGCTTCCACTTTTTTAAACAATACCCGCTTTAAATCTTTTTCCAGTCCGTTTTATCAGATTCCCATATTCCTTCCCTATGAAATGCTGAACATCTGCACTGGACAGCTGCCCCATGCTTACATGATAAGTTGCAACATCATAGCATTGCCCTCTTTTCACGTCCATTGCCACCAAAGCTTCAACATGCCTGTAGAGCGAAAAAGGTGGCCCACCCACACTTTGCCTAGGCCTCTATCAGTGAGGAGAGAAATTGCTTTCCAGCCTTCCCACTGCCCCTCTGCCCCCTCCCCCCCAAAATGGTGTGACTAGTGCAATGACCACAGAAGAACATGACAAAACCTATCACTTCCAAGACTGGAAGTGTGGGTGCTGCTTTGCCTGGTCCAGGTAAAAGATGGCTTTTCCTGCATACGCCTGGATCTAAATGCCCCTCTCTTATGGTCACCTGTAGGGAATGGATCAGCATTTTTCCACTGACCTTGTCTGAAGTTGCTGTGGTGGGTGGCATGTGAAACATCCCCGAGGAAAGGATAGCTTCTTGCTTCTCCCCTCTTCATTCCCACCACCAGTTTCCCCCTCTGCTAAACTCCTCCCCACTCACCTATTGCTTGCCCAACTCTACTCACCTCCTCACTCCCCCCCACCAGACCACTTCCACACCTGCCATGAACACCTCACACACCTGCCATGCAGCTTCCTTTCAGTTCTCTCCCTCACCCTACTGCTGCCCTCTCTGCATGACCCTTCACACTTTTTACCTTAAGGCACTAACAGCATTTCCCAAGGGGACTGAGCAAGGAACAACAATAGATCAATTGCCAGATGCATTTTCCTCTGCATGCCAGTGGGGTTGGTGAACACTTTATAGAGAGAGACGAAATGCCAGGCCACCTGCGTAGAACTGAAGCCTAATCCCACCTTTTCAAAAAGGTTGGTCATCGACCGCCTGCATTAAGGCAGTAGTTTTTAAATCTTTCTTACACAGAATTTCTGCCAGACTCATTTACTTAAACTGGATGTGAATAAAACAACTAGATCAGAAATAAATTCAGTGGCTATGTCAGCTCCTCCCTGAGTGAGGTTAGTAAAAAAATATATATATCTGGGTACAGAGACTAACTGATAGATCATTTGGAAACTGTTGTTAACCCCAATAACATATTTTCCTACAATATAAAACCCTGCTGAATGTGGCCAAAGGTTTCCTGAGCTTTGGCAAGTGCCGATTAAATGGCTTCATTACCACTTTCATGGCTCTTTAACAGTTTTAGTGATCTGCTGCTAGGTCTCTTGAAGGCTCTTTCACTTGTGTAAAGTTACCTCAGAGATCCTTCCTCCTCTCTCTCTGACACAGAGGGAGAGGGAGAGCTGTGGGGAGCTCCAAAAGGGAAATAGGTAGAGAGGAGGAAGACTCATTAATCAGCAGCAGGCAACCACACAAGCCTTCCAGAAGGGTCACAGTAGACAGAGGAAGAGGTAAGGAGGGGGACTCCATGGCCCAGGTGTCAGGATGCAGAGGTAGCTTCCCTTTGCCTATTATACCCGCTGCCCATGGCTGCCTCAGCAAGTCACTGTCTGGCTATCAGGCCCTTAAAAGCCCACATACCATTTTTTCCCTACAAGCCAGAAAATGATTCCCACCACTGAATTTGCAGTGAGATCATAAAAAATCAGCATCAGGTTTGAAACATTATCACATTTCATTCTGCTGCATTCCATATGCTATGTTACCACAGCCTCATTTGACAGATATGAATACACTGGCAAATCTGAAAACGTATACTGTGCGCCAAGTTTTAAAAAAATAATTTTGCAAAAAAAAATTTAAAATGTATTAACGCCTGTATAAACAAACCAATTTCAGGAAGAGATTCTGGCAAGATCTTTTAATTACAAAAGTCTATTTGCAATTCATTATGTGTTATAAAAGAGTATAAACTCTAAAAGTTCTGCCTCACCCTCTTTGCAACTATCATTAACCCTCATTCTAGATGGGGGTGGTGGGTGAATTGTGAGGTCCTAGCAATGTGTTGGGGAGGGACCCTGATGGGTAAAAGAGGGCAGAGAGCAGCTCTGCCTCAGGTATATGTAAATGATTATAGGATTACTGTATACTTTTATAGTGCTGGGAACTCCCAGACATTTAGGAATAAAATTGCAATGCTACTTAAGCAATATCCAGTCTCCTAACCTTCTTCTGGCATAGTCAGATAGTGTGTTGTATGTGCTTTCCAATGTAATGTTACAAAAGAAACTAACTTTATTAAGACTATTTACATCTCTAAGTTATATCAGAGACATCACTCTTTGCCTGATGAAGTGTGTTAAACTCACATGTAAAGCACTGTTTTCCTTTTTTTCCAGTTTAGAGATTTGCTTTCAAGCTGTTTCATTTTCATGCATTTCTGCTGTGTATCGAGATTCATTCCTCTCGAGAATTCCCAAAGAAATGAACGCATTTTTTTTTAATCCACAGATTATTTCTCATTCAGGAAATCGATTGTGATATTATTTAATGCTGAATAATTAAGGCAAATTTAATTACACCAGTGTTACATTTTGTACATGACATACATTTCAGAATACATCAAAACTCATGTTAGTGGCTATATTTGTTAGCTGTAGTTTTTCCATAGAGTTCAGTGGGATTAGGATCAGGACCTTGTAAAGTTTGGTAAAATCATATTCCCTGTATTTCTGTTATTAATTTCACTCCACTCCAAAGTCACTTCCACTTGTTATAATAAAAAAAAATCCAGTGCCCTCCTTACGATATATGGGATTCTACATAGTTCTATTAAACTGGTGCTCCTTTACCCAATGGCAGCACGGGGGGTGGGAGGGGAATCAATGATCTTTTGAGATGTGATTTTACATCTTCAGCAACACACTAATGAATTATTTTTAAAACTAATGTCCTGTAGGTTAACATTCAGAAACTGAGAGTATATAGCTAGGGTTGGCAAATGCTTATTAAATGGCTTCATTACCAATTGAATGTCTCTTTCACAGGTTCAGTGGTCTGCTAATAGGTCTGGCAGGCTTTTTCACTTTTTAAGTTAACTAGATCCTCTCTGGAAGAAGCAGAGCCACAGACCAGAGATAGCAAGAGGTTGGTAGGTGGACTTTGATATCCACTGGTGCCTCATATTTTTGGACACCCTGTACATCTGTGTATTCTGCATATTGTTAAGGATAGCTCTGAAAATATCAATCCTTGTAATGGTGCCAGCTCAATTCCCCTATATTTACATACAGTTGTCTTTGTCCTGTATAGATTTTCCCCCAGAAATAATACAGTATAGTTTACTATATTTTATGGTTTATACTCTACTTTGGTTTATACAAGTGAGATTAGCAGAACAATGACATGATGGGGCTATGCAAATGGATTCATAACTGTCCTTCATTTAAAGTTGCTGTCTCAAAAATACTTTGTGCTGCAGAGACTGAAAAATATTTTGTTGCCTAGCTGGGGGGCATAGGACACCATTGGAGCAGAGAAAGGATTGCAAAGGTAGGCAGCTGTCCTGAAGGGCAAACCTCCATCCATAGCTATGGACTCTTCTTAAGTACATAGGAATGAATGTATGCTATGGAAATGGTCTCACCAGATGGCATGCCTGGTAATTTGGAAAATTCCAGCATTACAAAGACGAAAAACAAAATAATATTACATGGAAACTACTGTAGTGGGTTAGGTGATTGTTCCAAATCGATCAATGTGCTCTCTCTACCAGTTGCTTATACCAGTTGCTTATACAGTTGTCTTTCCACCATGTATAATCTAGTTGTAGAATTCACTGCCATGAATACTACTGAAACAAATAGTTTAGTAAACTCTATCATTAATTTGAATAGAAATAGCATTCTTTAACACGTGCTAACTTGAAAACGATATAAAGCATTGTGCCTTAGGGTATATGCCAATTTTTCAACTGGAACAGGATAGAATGTTTTATCTTGTTATCTAGTTCAGTCTTTTGGCAAGGGGAATTCTGGAGTGAAACTTTTCTTCCTTTAAAGCAATAAGTACTGGTCTGGGTGGGATATTGTTCAGATGGAGGGATCCATGTGTTCCTAATGACTCTAGTAAGTCTTTATGTTAAGGACTCTGTATGCCACTGTTTGTGAATTGCAGGAGCTCAGAGTGTGGAGAAAGCATTATTTGGAGGCAGAATACTTTGCTTTTTCTTTGCAGAGGCCCATGAAATTGCAAGGTTTAAATAAGCGTGATGGGGGAAACAAGAAAAAGAAACCAACAACAGAGTTGAAGATCTGAGACTTCTCCACAAAGGGAGAACACTTTTGTGGAACAGAAGGCATTGTGGAATTGTAGAGATCAAGATGGGGCAAGAGGAATTGGTACCCAATTAGCTTGTTTGGCATTTTATCAGGTGATTCCTACAAGGGAGGAGACTCTTTAAGGGATGAGGAAGAAATTGAGCATTAGGAGAATAGAAGGATGAGGAAGGAATGTGGTGGGGTTTGGACCTGGGGGGGGGGGGGGGGGAGAAGGATGAAAAGCGGAGAAGAAAGACAGCTACAAGATTAGATAAACTTTGAACGAAATCCACACGAAGTTCTTGTAGTGAAATCATTGGCCTGAGAATCTGTCTTGGGAAGTCACTTCACTTTTCTCTTCCTCCATTTCATTATCTTAAAACATTGATAATTATTCTTATCCATACTTGTAAAGTATTTTGAAATCTTTTATAAAAATTCTATTTAAGTACAAAGTAGTAATAGTAAAATCACGATACTTACCTACCTCACTGTGGTCTTGAGGATTATTCATTAATATTTGTAAAGTACTTCTTAAATTTGATGGAGGGTTCTGCAATAACAAATATGTGCAAGTGTCTTCAGCTAATGTTAAAAAGACAGAATTTCAAAAGAACACAGGGCATGTGGGAATCCACAAAGATTTTATTTATTAGTGGAGTTTGACATTTTATGTTATCTGGACAGCTTTAGAAAATTTTCCTCATTCATTGCCTTCAGGTTACAGATGTTTTAATACTATCACTAAATTAAGAAGTTACCAAAAGTAACAGCAAAACTAGCTACCTGTATTTGAAAGATTAAGTAAACAAATCATCACTAATAATCAGAAGTCTGTTTATTGATCTGTATTAAAATAAAATAAATGTCAGGAATAATCTATTGTCTCATTTTTGTTGGGAGAGACAGTTGATTTAGTAGCTAAAACTGCAATAAATTTAGCTGTTTATATGAGCTAGACATATTGGAAAGTAGCCAGAATAACTTGTCTGCTACACAGGAGGGATTTCATCAGCAATCCCCTTATATAGATTCTTCACTGTAATTTTTAGCTCCTGTAGACAGCTGATAGGAACACATTAATTTATCTTCAATATTTTGCATCTTTTGTATTCTACAATTACGAGAAATGTGAGATTTTTTTCTTTCTAAGGTGTATACTCAACAAATGTATATTTAATCTCTGACATTCTGTTAAAAAATTTGGACCGTGATACAAACTGAATCTGTTAAAAATGTAAATCATGTTGCACAGGGCAATAATGTTATGAAATGGGAAAGATTATTAAAATGTTTAACAGCCACTGCATACCTTTACTGTTTAGATTTAGCTCTTTGCTTCAGAGATGTTTATTTGCACTTCCCAACTACAAAGTAAATGTCACATAAAGCTGTCTTTTGCTGGAGATAAGCTACTGTATGCACAGGTGTGGCTAATCTATTTTATATATTGCCTTTTCTTTTCCTAAATCTTCTCTAGAGCCTTGCCTGGTTGAGATTAGGAAGCAAGTCTTTCAGATAATAGTTTAAGATTTAAAACATTCTCCGATTCCAGTTCTGGTTCCAAGGTTAAATCAATGCCATACAAGAAGAACTCTTCAAGGATCTTAGGGTCTACACTGCAAAACTATGTAAGTGCTAAATAGTCAGGTTTGCCAGGAGAGAAAGCACAGCACTTTTATTAACTGCATAAATGCTTAGGCATCTGGAAGCATCTAGGCTTGGACAAAAAGTTAATGTATGTATTAGTAGTCATTCCAAAAGTGATATAATCTAATCTCATTAACATAGTCACACCTGCTAGGATTATGGTGCCTCTTCTTACTATCATCTGTGTAACAGGCAATCTTATTTTAAGGAAGTAGGTTTGCTGTACTTAAAATTATTCTTCTCTGAAGAGTGACTATAAATGGTACCTTCTTACTAGGAATATATCTTTTTCTGATGTGTATGAGAGATTTATCTGCTTTTACAAATTAATGCAAGTTTAATATTTTTGTTTTCACTTTCTATGTCCCTTGGTACTGAAACAACACAGCTAAGACAGAATAGAAACCAGGCCCTTCTTTTTTGAACATCCATCACATTGTTTCATCTTGGTCTTTGAACCTAATAATCATTTACACCTGTGCAAACTCACTGAATAAAATGGGATTTTTACAATGTCACCGAAGGCATAATTTAGGGAAAATGGAGTTTCACATTTGTAGCTGATTATGCCCTGGAGTTCCTTTATTATAAAAGATGGCTGAGAAGAAAGAACCCAGCTTGACTGCCCAATTCCACATGGAGTCTGAAGAGCTGCCAATTTGAAAGAAAACATCTTTTTATTTGGAAATGGACTCACATTGTATATAGACGTTGAGATTAAAAAATAGAACCCCATGATGCCACTTTTACTGAGTCACTTTTTAACCTAAAAAGTGTACTTTTATTATATTGTAGACTCCTTTTCAGGGTAGTATAAAGTTCTTAACAAAGAAGACATTCAGCACCAAATATTCACAAGATATATCTATAGGCATGGAGATCTCTCACATTTTGAAGTCATCTAGTGAGCTTTAACATAATCCCTGGCATGTTGCCCTCAGTTAATTCCCATCCAAAAAAAGAAACCCCAAGCAAATCATGAATCAGTTTTTAGTATACATTGTACTATATGTACTCTTACAATGGTCCAGAAAAGCTAATCAGGTTTCAGAATCTCATTAATTTACTTAATTCTGTAATATTAATATTGGCTTGCTGATACAAACAGCATCAGCAGTTTCATTGCTGTTCTCAGCATTCTTATAGCCCTGCTGGTCCCAAATGAGTGAAGTGATATCTTTTATTGGACCAACTTCTGTTGGTGAAAAGAGGCGAACTTTCAACCTCATACAGAGCTCTTCTTCTGGTCTCAGCAGTCTAAGTTTTTTGAACCTCCAGAAGGCCAGTCTAATTCAAGTTAGATAAATACTGATCAGATATGGTATTTGGTGTTATAAAAATGAATTAGCTTAATGTGATAAGTCTCTGCCTTGTGTTATTGTTTTCTCAAACAGGAATAACTTCATAGTAGGCTCTTACCTTAGTCACACAGAACAATTCAGTGAAGAATAGCTGCATATTGTCATATATCCTGGAATGTAATTTATGGAAATAAATAGACTTTTACATTTTTATCAAAGAAGTCAATGGTACATTGAATGGAAAACTGAGTGACACTTCAGCTCTGTATCACATTCTTTCTACAGTTTTTTTTTCTGATATTTTCAGACATCTTTTAGCAGATTCACACTTGGAAACATTTCTCTTGATGCTTATAACTAAGTATTAGCAGCAAAGATACACTACCAAAGGGCTTGAATTTTTCCAAACCCCAGTGGCCTATGTGAGTGCAAAAATATAATTGCTCTTAAGTCTTTATTTAGATTTAACTAGTTGATGTTTCTCATGTGCCTGTGGTGAGACTGCATAATTATTTCAGGAAGATGAACACCTGCCCTTAATTCAAGTGTTAACATTTCAGTGAAGATACACAATTAAAAAGATTCAATTTTATTATATTAACTTTTTGTACATTAGAGTATGGAAACCATTGTGGTCATATTTTCATAAAATATTTTCACATAAGCATAAATTTAAATGAAAGTGTCTTGTTTTGGATAACTTTAGACATTTTGGACCATACTCCCCCTTAGAACCAAATTATTGATTTAATTAGCACACAGTTCCTAGAGTTATAACTTACAGTATGTGTAGGCCTTCTTTATTTTCTATTAATTAATTTTATAAGTTTATTGTCATTGTGAATAACAATTGTTGTCTACATACCCTTATGCACATGTATCTTCAGTTAAACAATCAAGGAGTGAAATGACAACTAAATAGATTTTTTTCATAACAATAATTGGAAAGATGGGAGTCTTTAAATAGACATTGAGAGTGAGAGATTAAATATAGGAAGGAAATTACTTATGGCCTGCTAACAGCTCTCAGCTGTATTGAATAGGCATCAGTCTTTCTCATCAAAGGAAATGCTTCCTATTCAGAGGAGAGAACCTGAGATGTGTCATTGGGAATTACAGGTGCTTAAAATAAGGGCAAAAGTCACTCAAAGTAATAATAAAGAGAAAGTCAGGAATTTACGAATAGGAAATTGTACTCTAGCTGCTTTTTTTTTTTTCATTTAAGCATTGCATGTCCTCATTAGGGTCACTTGCCTATTTCATTAAAACTCAATAAATATCAAATTTATCAAGTTAATATTTATATCTGACATAAACTGAACCATTTGGAGTGTATTGAATAATTTGGGCATGTAACTCATTTCAGCAACTGATACATGACTCTTCTAATTAGGGAAGAGGGAAAGGCTATATAACTATTTAGATCTCACTGGACTTACCTATTAAACAATGGGTTGAAAAATACAATGCAGTTGCACAAAACCATTATGCTAAATGCAATAGTTGGGACAAATAACACCAGTAATTACTTATTAATTTTTAGTTCAAGAGACAAAATAAAAGTTCATGAAAATTAGAGATAAGATGCATGAAATAATCCTTTCTTGGACCAGCTTCTGTCACAGACCAAAAATTGGATCTGAAAAAGAGCTCAGTGTGTCTTGAAAACTTGTGCTTTTCGCCAAAAATATTGGTCTAGTAGCACGTATTTCCTCACTCACCTTGCCTCTCTAATCTTTTTGGACCAAAAAAATCTCCAAATTACACACCTGTTTTTGGTTTTTGAGAGGGTTTCTTTGTTTTGGCTTTAAGAACATAAACTTTTACATTTTTTTGAGCAGACTGGGGAGGTAAAACTTAATAGGTAACAATCCCCTGCTTGTGTCCTCAGTGGAGTTTATATTCAGGACCCTTAGTACTAAGCACCTTTGCCTCTGCTACTTTGACCCCTGCCACTAGAGGAGGATGCGATACATGTTGCATCAGTGTGTTGCAAACTCGGTTATATTAGCATCTAGCAGAAATCTGCATCCCATGGAATAAATGCTAGCTTGATCTCCCCCTCCCCCACTCCAGCTTTGCAAAAATACACAAACAACTCAGAGACAGAAATTAACACTAGCAGTAAATTGTAGGGAATGCAGAACCATGAAGTAATATCATGAAGTGGGAACTATGAGAAATCTAGCTAGCCAATTGATAAATTGATGAAAAATGGGAAAGAAATCTTTTATCCAATAGCAATAACATGAATACAGTTCTGTGAATGCAGTTTCTTCATACTCATTCTTGGGAATTATGTGGAAACTCCATAGTCTACACTTCCAAAAGAGATTTGCAATTTTCAGTATCCAACATAAGACCATCTGCAGAGGTGTCTGGCTTTCAGAGGATGGGTACTTAGTATTTTATCAAAATTAAGTCTGTTTAAGGTGCATGAAGTTGGCCACTCACAAGCTGAAGCATCAGAATCACTAGTCACTTTTGAAAATGCGAGCTTCAGAGTTTTAAAGTCCACCAACCTTTTCACTATATTCAAGAATATCCAGAATTGCCGCTTACATTGATCCAAATAAAAACAAGTAGTTCTGTAGCACCTTAGATACTAACAAAAATGTATAGTATCATGTTTATCAGTAAGATTCACTTCATCAGATGAGTTGGAGTGGAAGTAACAGAATCCAAGATACATATAACAGCAAAACTTGGTGGGAGGGGGTTGCCTGTTGGTGAGGATTGGCCTGTCTCCCAAGGACCGAGAGAGAGGGATTATTTTCCAGGATAGGTTGTACATTGTGCGCTGGAGGAGTTTCAGCTGGGGGCTGTAGGTGATGACCATTGGTGTTTTGTTATTTTCCTTTGTAATGGACAGGAGGAGTGCTGACCAGCACCCGGCGACTAAGGGGTTAAACTCAGATAGCTTGGAAAGGTGTTGGCCAGGGGGCCAGAGAATTAACCAAAATAGAGGGATGAAATTTGAATTGGATATAAATTCCTTGCCTGCTTTCTTTGTGTGAGAGAGAGAAACCAGGAGTTGAGAGAGACAGAATGATTTAAACCCATGCAGGACTATCATGTCTCCAAAGAATTCAGAGCATGGGAGTGGACTTAAAAAAGAGGAGATTGAAAGTAAGTAAAAAAGGAGAAAAAGTGGATCTAGTTGCATTCAGGGTATTTTTTCTTTATTTTGTGGTCTGGTTTGAACTGTTCTGTGTGAATCTATGCCTCCCCTCCCCACTTACTATCTCACATTGTGGCCAGAGAATTTTCTCTGTGTTTTAATTTGTTTTCCTTAGCAGCTCTGTAACATCTAGCTACTAAGTATGCTTTATCAAGTTTTATCTTTAGTTTTGTAATAAAAATCACTTTTTTAAGGTGATGATTTGATTCTTGTGTCCTGGAAGGTCTATCTGTGTGTATTTGCATGCTTCTGACTGAGGGGTCATCTACAAGAGACTGCAGCTTCTTTTCTCTTTTTTTTTCAAGCTCTTTTGGGGCAATAGAGTTTGGGGTACACCTGGGTGGTTTTAAGTGTTCAATACTGGTTTTTAGGAGTAAAAAAGCACTTCATGGTGGCAGCAATTCCCCAAAATCTATGTATTATGATTCTGGGGGGAAGGTTTTTTTAACCAGTGCCTATAGAGGCAAGGTTTTGAAGCTCTCTTACATTACAGGCCCTCACCTTCTGCATTCGACTGCCAGAGTGGGAAACAGCCCTTACATCCTTGTTGGGCCTCTCTTGAAAGAGTTGATTTCTGGGCACTTGTCTGGCTCTGTCAAACTGTTTCCTCACTTTCCCAGCTGGATATTTAAGTTTTAAGGATGCCTGATAAAGATCTTGTAGGTGTCTGTCTATGGGATTGGCAAAAAACTGATTGTACCTTAGGGCTTGCAGGGAGTTTCTTGAGAAGATGGTGTAGTTTATTTTAGTATTCCTCAGTGGAATCCTCTTCTGCTCAACAGAATACATCTGAGACTTTGTCCATTCTCAGTGTCACACTGCTTTTCTTTACATAGCAAAAGCAGCTGACTATTCTTCAGCTGTTCATAACTCATTTCCCCTGTCTTTCTTTTTGCTATTCCTTACCTAACAAGACTGAGACTTTGCTCTGTGCTTTTCCCTTCTATTGTACTTATATTCCTGTTGATGGCTCTTATGTCAATTCACACTGTTATAAATCCCACCCATTATGCCATATGAATCATATTAAGGGTAACTGCACCAGTGTTCACCCTTTGCGGTTCCTTGAGGGCACCCGCTGTTGTCTCCCAGCTCCTCAATCATGTCCAGCAAAACAGACTGCCTAAAGAGGCCAGCATCTGGATTTTGCTTTTTCTTTAAAGGCTATGAACAACTAAATTGTCAGCAGTTATGAGTTATTATGCAGCCCTTTATAAGCATGCCATCTGATTGTTAAAATGATCAAGCAAAAATACTTCATATTAGCCAAAAACTGAAAGAATAAAGCTACCACACATCACTCCCCCCCAACTCCAGCAAGAATTCTGATAGAAGTCAGTCCTTTAAACCTCACAAAGGAGTTTGTCGATGGTGACAAATTCATAACAGCCTTAGCTCAGAACTAGCACATCCATGAATAGTCCAATTCCTTTTTGAAGCTTGGCCCTTTGATCTTCAGATTCCAGGAACAGGTAATCAAACAGTCGTCTTTCCAATGCATAGTTTCAAAAGTCTGGATTTTACATGCCAGGGGCAGGGGATTTGCATTCATCTTCTCCTAAATATTCCTCAGGACATCATCTGCCACATTACTCATCACAGTCATTTAGTCATCCAAGCCCACACTAATATGTAATCTTTGATTTAATACAGTGAACTTCACTTAGTTCAATAGAGTTTTTCAAGAATATTGCGGGAAATTGTCATCTCTACCACACAGTGATGGCAGAGAGAAAAAGAGCATTAACTGCTTAACTTAATACAAAGCCAATTTCCCTTGCCTTTAACATCTGCATTTTCGCATCAAAAGCTATGAATGGGACACATCTACTCCACTTAATTAGCTTCATTTACATGTGTCCTATAATTGACAGGTACTTCTTTTGCTGTTATATTTTTCTTGGATTCTGCTGTTTCCACTGCAACTCATCTGATGAAGTGGGTCTTCCCCACGAAAGCTCATGATACTCTATATTTATGTTGGTCTCAAAGGTGGCACAGCACTACTCGGTTTTAAAGTTACAGACTAACATGGCCAGGGCCGGCTTTAGGCCGATTCCCCCGATTCCCCCAAATCGGGCCCCGTGCCTAAGAGGGGGGCCCCGCACCTAAGAGGGCCCTGCTCCCGGGTACGCAGCGCATGCACGGTGCCACCACAGGCTCACAGCGCATGCATGGCCTCGCCCCTGCAAATCGGTCCCCGCACTTCCTAAAGCTGGCCCTGAAAATGGCTACCCCTCTGCGACCAAATTAAAACAATATTAAAACTAATGAAGAAGGAATGGCATACAACCGTGAGCATGAAAAATTCAACATTTTATAAGCAGTAACTCACACCACAATATGTCTGATGCATCATTGTTTTATTATTTTATTCTAAGCATATGAAAGTAACAGGAATGAATTGTAAAATGTTGTCTTCTTTGGTGGCCATTGTATTAAGTTAAAGCGGGCATTTCTGAAAAGTAGAAGAAAGCAGACAAAGACTGAAGTTTTAAGTTTACATGGAAACTGTAGTCCTATAGTTGCCAAAATGACCTACAGTGGACAGTAAATCTTACAGCTTCTGGGAGTATTATGTCCCATTTGCCAGTTTTTCAATAGATAAATAGCTTTCCTTAGCAGATCTGGTTAATTGGCTGAGCAAAGAAAAGCTCTACACTCAACCTGATGGATTTTCTCTGTTCACTGTCTATCTAGATCTAACACAATAACTTTTCAACACCACAACTGATCAATTCCAAATTGTTGGGGAATTTTCTCAGCATTAAAGGGAAGAATCCTATTGAATTGGTGGGAAATACTAATATTGGAAGGGGGAATTTAGGGCACAGCCCCTTACTCATGGGGATGTATGTAGGGGGAACCCAAAGCTTCTGGAATGGGGGGAAGATGAGAATGGAAAGGAAGTGGAAAATGAGGAGGCCATAAAAATCATAACTTGAGGTGAGAATAGGAACCCTGGTGTGGGAGGAGGAGGGAGAATAGGAACACACAATGTTCATGCCATGGAGAACGAATAGGATATGCTGGAATGGGGTCACATTGAGCCACTACAATGTGATGCTAGGGAAATGGGGAATACGTAGAGCACTTGACTTGGAAAGGCAAGTGAAGGATCTAGTTATGGAAGAAGAAGGGGAGGAAAGAGTGCACAGAATCCCTATAATGGGGATGTGGGAGAATGAAGAACAATAGTATTGAAGGAAGGAGTCAAATGGTCACGCAGAGCCCCCGGCATAAAGCAAGTGGTGAAGAAGGCTGCAGGGAGTCTGTGAAAAGGGATTATAGGATTTATGTCTAATAACATAAGCAACCGAGTGTTTCCGATACTATTTAATACCACGTTTCTTGCTCCATTATAAAGTATTTCCATGACAGCATCTTTCACATTTTTGTACGTGTCTTCTGGTATCTTCCTCTTTTTTTGTTTTCCACTTGATGGTATTCATTCAAGGGCTTCTCTAGGAATACAGTTTCTTGACATGAATACAATATGGATAAATCACTTTGCCTTTCCTTCTTGAATCATTGTCTCTAGAGTCTCTTCGCCAACCCTTTTTAAAACATTAACATTGATTAGTTTGTACCACTAGCAGAAACCAAGTATTTTTCATGAGCATCTTTAAAGGAAAATATTAATTTTCCTTTTTTGGGACTTCTATTATTTGCTAAGTTTCAGAAGAGTACAATAATGTGGGTATCAAAATGACATTGTATAACTTTAGCTTGGTTCTTGAGTGAATCTCTTTATATTTCCAAAAACAATTAGGAGTCCTGCGGCACCTTAAAGCTAACAGATTTATTAGGACATAAGCTTTTGTGGGTAAAATCCACTTTATCAGATGGATTGGATTAGAAGTTATAGAACCAGGAGTGTATACTGTATAAGGAAAAATTGAACCCTATTAATACAGGTTGTATCTCCCTTTAACAGGGACTCCCTGCTTTGGCAACATCTGTGGTCTGGCATGGACCATGGCTGTTCCTGGACCACAGAGCCCAGGAAGAGAGAGGTCTGGTGGCCAGGCAGGAGGGCTGTAAGGGGCACTAGTGACTCATTCAAGAGCCCAGAATGTGGGGGAGGGTGGAAGGGAAGAAGGGAGATGGCATGGTGGGGAATTCTGGCCCCAGCAGCTGGGCAGCTCTAGCCTAGCCATGGACCTCTGGCCCTGGCCAGGAAGCTCCAATCCCAGCGGCAGCCAGGGAGCTCTGGCCCCATCCCTGGCCATGGAGCTCTGGCTGCATTCTGGTTCCAGCAGCCAGGGAACTCCAGCCCTAGCCCCAGTGGAAGCCAGGGAGCTCTGTCCTGGGCCATGGAGCTCTGGCCCTGTCCCTCTGCCCCAGCCTCAGAGCTCCAGTCCCAGCTGCAGAACTGAACAGCTGTGGAGCTCTGCCCCAGCTATGAAGCTCTTGCCATGGCACTCCAGCCCTGGTAGTAGCAGGGCTGGGGAGAGGGCTGGCACACTAGGGCAGCAGGAGGGCAGGCTGGAGCTCTAGCCCAATGACAGCCCTGGCCACGAGTGGAAGGACCTTCCCTGGTCCGGCAAATCCCCTTGTTTGGGACCACGCAGGCCCTGGGGGTGCCAGACCAGCAAGGTCCAACCTGTACTATCAATTTAGGACTGAATGAGGATCTCAACTGGTTAACACACTACAAAGGCAATTTCCCCTCTCTGAATATTCACATCTCCAAACCAAAATGATATGAATGATGCACTTCCGTTCTGATTTGATTAGCTTCATTTACGCAAGTGACTCCTTATGCTAATTTTGCTTTTCTACAGGATTTTGCCAGTAGAATTTGTTCCTTATTTATAGCACCATTGCTCCTTTGAAGAGAGAGAGCCATTTGCAGTTAATTATGTGATCCCTTTGCGATGTAAATACTTCAGATACTGGCATAGGTATTTTTAATCTACATAATCTTGTGAAATTAGATCTATTTTAAGATCAGATATTTATAGGTGAATAATGGTGCATTAACCTGTTGAACTATTTCCCTCCTACTCTTTCCCCCCAGTATGTATCTAAATTGTATAGTTTTCAAACAACCGGACAAATAGAACAATGTAATTTAACTACAGGTTGGTCCCTCTTGGTCTGGCACCATTGGGACCTGACTGGTCCCAAATGAGAGAATTTGCCAGACCCAGAGCCAGCTGGCCTCCTAACTCTGGCCCCCTCTACTCCCTTTCCTAACAGGTTGTCTGTCCTGCTGCCGTTGCCCCCCAACTCCAGGCTGACATACGGGGCCAGGATCCCCCAAGCACTGGCCTTGTGCTGTTGTGGATGGCCAGGTTTCCCTGGCTCCGCGCTACTGCACGTGGCTCAGACTCTCCAGTCCCCGGCTCCACGCTGCTGTGGGTGACCAGGTTTCCCTGGCTCTGTGCTGCCATGTGCTGTTGGGCTTTTTCAGCCCCCAGTCTTATGCTACCGCAGGCAGCTGGGGTTCTCTAGCCCACACCTCTGCGTTGCTGCGGGCAGCCAAGGTTCCCTGGGCCTGCTTTGCTGCAGGCTGCTGGGGCTCTACAACCCTGGCCCCAGCACTGCTGTGGGACTCCTCCAGTCCTGCTGCTCCCAGCCCTGACAAGGGTGCTGGACTTCCTGCCAATAGGCTCCCAAACTCTCTGGTCCTGCTGGACCATGGATGTTGCTGGACCAGAGAATGCCAGATATCAGAGGAGCAACCTATACATATAATAATGCAACCAGAATATCTTTGAAGCATGTAGGGCATTGAGTTTAGTTAAAGCTAGTTATGTATTTAGTTATTTTAAAGAGACACAGAAAACCTTGATACTCTCTAAAACCTACTAAATTCCTCTTGTCTATCCATAATAATTTTCCTTTCATGTTTTATTAGTTAGTGCTTGCTGTTTAATCCCATTTTTCTCCAGGAATATGTATTTTTTTTCTGTAGGGGAATTAACTAAAGAATATAATTTGTAATAAGTGTGACTATCTAATTCCTTAAGCCTCTTCATTGTAGCTAATTGTAAGGGATCAGCTTGTATGGTCCTCCCCAATTTTAAATGAGCCTTGAAAATGCTATTTAAACTTGTGATAGGACCATAACCCCCATTCATTTTATGTTGTATGGAAAGAGCTAGAAAGTTCCTAATTGCCTATGGAAAAATTATGAAAAGAGTGTGTGGAGGAAAAATGTGGCTAAGGGTATTGTTTTCATTCATCATCACTCACTCTGCATTTGGTTCTGATTCAAATAGCCATAGAAGTCAAATGGGAAGACTCCCACTAATTTTATTGGACAGTGGACCTGGTTCCATGAAAGTGCTAGTATCCCTGTAACAGCAGAAACGGGTATATATTGATTGTCAGGGAAGATGCATTATATGAAGATTTTGCCTTGTGGAATTTACAGTTTTGGAAAAGGCAATGTCAGAAGTATTTTCATGAGTAAATAAACAAAAACATTGCAGTATTCAGTGATTACAGCAAAGCAGAACCAAAAGTGGATTGTCATCGGTCAACACTACCTAACAAAAATATAATGTGTATCTATGTTATATTTAGTCAATTTTTAAAATCATGTTTGTAGCTATCTCACCTTTGAAAGCAAGTTGATGGTTGCCATTTCTATGTATCCATAGAAGAGATTGTCAGATGTAATTTACTTCTGTGTTGGGGAGTGTTTCTTATTTTAGAAAAAAAAGAATAAATGCAAATTGCTGCTAAAGATGGAATACATTCTGACAGGATTACAATTTTCTTCCATTTTTGGATCTACTTATCTTTTGGAAATGCTGGTCACAAAACATATGATTCTAGAAGCCTGATTACATAATTTAATATATAACATTGAAAATGTGATAAACTGGACACAAAATCACCCTTTATTCAGATGTTAAAACTGAGGCATAGAGCTATTCGGCGACCTGTACTACATCACAAACGGTGAGAGAGTAGCGGAGGCCAGAATAAAATATCAGACTCCTCACTCCAATGATTGTTACTACCCAACAACCAGATAATGCTCCTTTGCCTAGGTGTAACCTGTTCTGCTGTTTTTAATTATAATATCAGTAGAATATTTCTCATATAGATGGACTTGGATTTATTTTATATAGTATAAGAAAAGAAAAAATTAATTGGTTTCTTACTAGTTTGCATATCTCAAATTAGGGCATGAAAGTAGAACTCCTGGTTATTTGGGAAGAAGTGTAACTCTTTAAAAAGTTCAGTTGACAAATATAAATGGAAATTGAAATTTAATATTCTTCTAATATTCTACTGAGAAGCAGAAACAGGATAGAACCCATAAAGCCTTTATAATTCATAATAAGCTCAGACTGAACAAAGTGCATGATCAGCGGCTATGTCTAGATTGCAGAGTTTTTGCGCAAAAACGGTCGTTTTTATGCAAAAATTCGCGGAGTGTCCACACCTCAAGCATGTAATTGCAAGTAAATTGACAGAATGGAGGGGTTTTTGCACAGGAGTTATTCCTCTTTCTTTTGTGCAAGAAAAAACCCCTATCGAAAAAAGCACAGGTGCCCTGGTGGCCATACTGTGAATGGCTATCAGCGCTTTCTTTCGAGAGAACGTCCATACAGTTTGGACACTCTCTTGCGCAAAAGCGAATCACTTTTTCGATACGCTTTTGCAGTGTGGAAGCTCTCTTGTGCAAGAAGTTTTGCGGAAGATCTCTTCTGCAAAAAGCTTCTTGTGCAAGAAGCCTGTAGTCTAGACATAGCCAGAGAGAGACACTTTTTCAATCTCAGATCCAGAGCTTATTTGTTCTTGTTGTCTGGAAAAGCATAATTTTCTAAGGTTCTGTGTATTTATTTATTTTAGACTACTTATAATTTGAACAGATAATGATCTAATTAGAGAAAGTATAGTAGCACTGAGAAATACTTATTCAGTTCCAGGGAGAGAGTGATTTTTAACACTTATGGTTATCTGGAACTACAGGTTATTTGCTTATTAATTTGTCTTGCTAACGTCAACTAATTGCATGCCTGTTCTCTACTTAATTAATAAAACCTTCAAAACAATCCTTTGAAAGGAAATTAGTTTCCTAAACCATGATGCAAAATTAGAAATGGAAACTTCTTAGCATCCATACAATAGCACTAGAAAATCAAAGGGCTTTAGGGGTTAAATGAAATAGGTTCTAAAGCCAGTCTGTTTCATTATGATTGCAGGCAGGTTATTTTTTCAAAAGTGTTTCCTGGAACTATTAATATTAAGAAGCATAAACTGAAATGAAAGAATAATTGTGCTTGAAATATTTTTTATATAATTCCTAAAAGGATTCATGAGGACTGTTTGGCTGTTCCTCTAAAATTTAAAATTCAGTCTGTTTTTTATTGGATGAGTTACATTAATTTGAGATTATAATATTTAAATAAACATATACTTCTGTGAAATACTCTATTTACTTTTTAATAGGTTTTGTTTTTGGTACGCCAGTAAAGATTAGTTTATTTCATTTATAATGTGTTTATAAAAATATATAGACAAACATATACTGCTTATTGGTAATTAGATTGCTACTCATTTAACTTTCAGACCAGTCACAAGACTTCAGAATTGGTAACCACCACTCACTACACGGAGTTGCTCATTCTGAGCTGGATCCAAAGGGTGAACATCAGAAGTGAATAGAAAATAGGCAGTGTGACAATTTCCTGCAATATCCTTGAAAAATTTTGCTGCACTGAGTTTAATTAAGCTAATGAAGCTTCTTCCCTGCTTCTCTCCACAATGCTGGTTTAAGGATTTCTTATGCCAGTGGCTGCATGCTCCCTGAAAACATGGGCCATCCTCTTCTGGTCATCAGAATAGAGCAAGTCAACCTGCTCAGTTTTTGTCCATTCTCAGTGTCACATCACACTGCTTTTCTTTGCATAGCTGAAGCAGCTGACCATTCTTCAGCTATTCATAACTCATTTTCCCGGATTTTTTTTCTATTTCTCAGGCTATGTCTAGACTGAAGGCTTCTTTCAGAAGAAGCTTTTCCGGAAGAGATCTTCCAAAAAAAGTCCACACACACAAATGCATCAAAAAAGCGATCTCCTTTTTCGAAAGATAGCGTCCATTCAGTGTGGATGCTATATCTCGCATTTAAGCTGTGATTACTATGGACACAGTGGCCACCAGAGCACCTGTGCTTTTTCCTCTTTCCTTTTCTTGTGAAAGAACTCCTTCCCCATCCATGCACGCCTTTTTCTGAAAGAGCTCTTTCAGAAAAAGACTTCTTCCTTGTAGAAAGAGGATTACCAACACCAGAAAAACGCCTCTGTTTTTTCAATTTACTTTTGGAAAAATGTGATTGCAGTGTGAACGTAACTCAGATTTTGTCAGAAAAATGGTCATTTTTCTGACAAAACTCTGTAGTGTAGACATACCCTCATTATTTTATTAGAAAAGGCTATCCTCTCTCCTTTTTCCCTTCTATTGTACTTATTTTCTGTTGAGGCTCTTTTGGCAATTCACACTGTTATAAATGCCACCCATTATGCCATATGAGTCATATTAAGGGTAACTGCACCAGTGTTCACCCTCTGAGGTTCCTTGAGGACACCCGCTGTAGTCTCCCAGCTCCTCAATCATATCCAGTAAAACAGACTGCTTAGAGAGGCCAGCATCTGAATTTTGTTTTCTCTGTAAAGGCTGCGAACAACTAAATTGTCAGCAGTTTTAAGTAATGCCCTTTATATGCATGCAAATTGATAGTTAAAGTCATCAAGCAAAAACACCTGATATTAGCCAAAAATTGAAAAAAGAAAGTTATTAGAGATCGCACACGCACACGCAAACGCACGCACACCTGCCCAACTCCAAGGATTCTGATAGAAAACAGTCCTTCACACCTCACAAAGGAGTTTGTTAATGGTGACAAATTCATAACAGCCTTAGCTCAGAACTAGAACATCCATGAATAGTCCAATTCCTTTTTGATGTTTGGCCCTTTGATCTTCAGATTCCAGGAACAGGTAATCAAACAGTGGTCTTCCAGTGCATAGTTTCAAAAGTCTGGATTTTACATGCTATGAGCAGGGGATTTGCATTCACCTTCTCCTAAATATTCCTCAGGAAAGCTACATCACATCATCTGCCACATTACTCATCATAGTCATTTAGTCATCCACCCATACTAATATGTAATCTTTGATTAATACAGTGAACTTCAAAGATACCTTGACAATAGCAGGATATTGCAGGATATTGACAATCAAGGATATTGCAGGAAATTGTCATCTCCATCACAGAGAGAAAAAGAGCACGAGAACAAATAGGTTCTTTAGGTGTAAGAAATAATGAGAGAGAGAGAATGAACAAACACGATAGGTAGACACAGCGGGGAGGAAATAAGCGGTACCTTGATATGAAAGTAGGATGAAGGTATCCACAGTGCTTCAGGCTGGGTGGTAGTCAAAGACAATAAGGAAGGAGAAGGAACACATTTCAGTAAAGAAAATTAACCAAGTGGCAAAAAAGACAATAGAGACAGACAGAAGCAAAACACATTTTAATTTATCAATGAAATATTTAATTAATTATAGAAATTATAAGCCATATGGCACTAATAAAAAAAAGTCTTTGTAACACGAGGTGGCTCACACTTAAAGGACTGAAGTGCTGGGGTTTATAAACCATGATTACAGGTATGCTTGGGTTGAATCAGGTAATTATCTGTAAAGGGCACCAGGGGGAGCTGTGAAAGGGGAAGGCTGTGAAACTGTGGCATAATCTGCAGAGTGAGAAAACATTTCTGCAGGGATGACCATGAGACTAAGGGAGTTGCCTCAGGCATGGATATATGGAAGAGAAACCATGTGCTGCATGGCATTAGGAACGGCCTTTGGGGATTTTGAGTTGCATGGGTGATTCATTTTATATCAATAAATCAAATCCGCAAGGAGGGTTATTTTTGACAAAGAAAAATACTAAAGAGAGGTTTTATCTGAATAGTGCAAGGGAGAAACTGAGGCAGGGTGCCTGTAGCATCATCATAGACTGTGAGGGAGTGCACAGGCTCCCATTTCAGGGTAAAGTTCCGAAGAAATTACAACTCCTAGAATATGGAATGCTGACCCTATTTTTTTTTTTTAGGGCACTTTGCATTTCCTTTCTCTCAGCCCAGAAAATGGGGGCCACAGAAGCCTTGTTTTGGGTACTGCTCACATGTAAACTATATGACAAGGGAAATCTGCACAGAGAGATGCAGAAATCTTTACATTTCACTGCACTTGGGACATTTTTCTTTGTGTTACCACATAGAGGACATACTATTTTTATCCAATATCTACTCTACAACATAGGGTTTGTACACAGCTGCTTAAGTTGATGCTCGCTACATCACTCAGAGATGTGAAAGAACAAATAAACCTTGAGTGATTTAAGTTACATTGACTTAAAGCGGTTATCTACCCTTTGCTATGTCTGTGGGAGATGTTCCCCCACCAACATAGCTTCTGCCTCTTGTTGAAGTAGAGTAATTGTGTTGTCAGGAGAGCGTTCTTGTACCAACATAATGCATCTTCACCAGAAGCGTTAAATCAAAACTACTGCATCAGTGAAGTGGGGCCAATTTAGTGTGGTAGTGAAGTCAAGCCCTGAGTTACGGGAGGTCTGCGACTTAAAAGGCTGCTGGTGATTTTGACATCTAAATGAAGACCTATCTGCCTGTTAGAAGTCAGACTTTTTTTTTTTTTTTTTTTTTACAGAACATCTGGTATTGCTATGAAAACTGTTTCAAAATTATTTTTTCTACAACTATAAAAAACAAGAGAAGCAGCCATACTCGACCTATTCCATAGAGATTTATTGTTCGATGAACTCTGATCACAAATTCAAGTGATGAGGGGCCAATTCATGGCAATTGATCTATCTAAATTAGGGATTTGACACTCCCTTTTGGCCTTTCTATTACACTGGAGATCAGTGTGACAACTGAAGAAGGATCACAGTTACAACTCAGGACAGAATTGCCAAAATCAAAATCCAGCAGCAGCAGGATTACTTTGTTTTCTAAGACTATCATACTGGTGGGACAGCTTTCCATGGTAGAGGCCACAGTACCTTAACATCTTCGGCCTTGTGGATGTTTGCACAAGGCAGAAGATGTTTGCTGAGGGACACTACAGAAATCATAATCAGCGCAAGCCTTGTTTTGCATGGCTGATATAAGAAAATATACTGAAAGAGCTCCCCCATAGCTTCAGTTAGTCCTTGGAAATAGTGGTACTCTCTCAAATATATTTTACCCTTTGAACCCAAAATAAGTAAATGAAAGACCTGTAGAAGTCAATAGGAGTTCTGCTTGATCACTCCAGATGCCCAGATTGATTTATTTATTAGGTACTTAGGGCAATTTTTTCCCCCGAATCTATTTGTGAATGGAGTCTTCTGTGTGAAGTTTCTCCAAATCAGAGCTCAAATTATCTGGAATTCTCCTTGTTCTTTATTGTGGATACTTCAGTATTATCTGAGTGTAGTAATTGCTTATTGTATTTATCTGCTGATTTTAAAGGCAGTGCACACTGGGAGAGTTTGAATGCTTCAGAAAGTAGATTAATGAGGCCTGGCTTTAAAGTCTTGTATTTGGTCTTTCTTCCTGTCCAAGTAAGCCAAATAGGAATCCTCTCTTCCAGATTAATCTACTGAGCAAAAGCCCAACGTACTTTAAGCCAAATGTACGTTACGCACAACATTTCCCTGCTATGCTACCCTTAAAAATTGTTGATTTTCATTAAAATGGTCAGTACAATGGAAAAGCAATTACATAATGATTATAAGTGAAGGTTTTGAGCCCGCCACGGCTGTCGGCACTCCTACAGCATCCTTGGCTGCAAGCAAGCACTGACCTGAACTGGTGGAGAGATTCTGGAGCTCACTGAGATTTGGGGCGAGCAGACCAACCTCCTCTGCACCTAAAGGTGCAACGCCAATGTCTATGGCCAGATGGACAATAGCCTGGTCTAGAAGCGACACTTGTGGACCTTCGACCAGGTCCAGATGAAGATAAAGGAGCTCCAGTAGGCCTACAATAAGGACAAGGAGCAGAGTGGACTCTATGGAGGAGCATTGCACACCTGCAGCTACTATGAGAAGCTGGATGCCATCCTGGGAGGGGGTCCAGTCAACTCCCCCTCCCCTTGTCATTGTCTGGCCAGGACATGCCTGGCGTCAGCCTCCATAAAGGTGGGGTTGTAGAGGATGACGAGGAGGAGGAGCAGGCCAGCAAGATGACCATGCCTGCCAGCCAGGAGCTGCTCCTCACCCTGAAGCTGATCCTTCCTCCCCCAGAATGTCTCCCAGGCATCAGAGAAACCCAGGGAAGGCAGTTCAGGTGAGTTCTCTAACTTTCCCTGTATACATGCGGGGGTCTCACAACAGCCTTTGCATATGAGTGCACATGGAGTGCCAGTTGGAGTGCTCAGCTCCATGATGCTCTCACACAGGAAACCCTTGGTCCTTTCCACAAGGTTCCTGGAGACGCTTGCCTTACTCTGGCCTCAGTGGTGGGACACTTTTCCATGATAAGCCATCACTAAGGAAGCTGGGGTCATCGGACCACACAGCAGTGCTACATGTGCCACAGGCTCATGCCTGTACTTGGGCAGCATCCGCTCCTGGTCAAGTGCAGTAATGCAGAGGAGACCAATCTCCTTCATGGGAGCCTGCCTTTGTAACTTTTCTTAGCAGTTGGGCCTGCTGCAAGTGTAGCATATCCACCACCTGCCACACCATCCTCCACTGGAGGAAATGCACCCAGGAAGACCTGCTGCAGGAGCAGATGGCCTGCCTCCAGTCCCTCATCTGGGGGCTTAACAATGAGCACCAAGAGCGGGCTGCTGACCTGGAGGAGCACTGGGCTGACCAGGAGCAGTAGAACACCACTGGTATCAGCTGGTGAACCAGCACGAGGCCATGTGCTCCTCCCTCACCTCAGTGATGGAGAGCATGGCCTCATGCCTGGAGCAGGCCACCAGCCACTTTCCCACCCCTGTCCCCATGGCTTTCCCTCCTAGCCCCCCAGGAGCCTTGCAGCCCCTGAACACAGGGCAGTGGGACCATAAGGGCGGTCAAAACCTTCAGAGATGACTGAGGCAGGTGCCAGTCTCACCTCCACCTCTGACACCCCCACCCTCCTCTTCTCCCCTCATCCATTCCAGGTCCTTTCCCCATCACCTGACATTGATGTCTGTTAACCAGCCCTTGTGGTCCACCAGGACCTGCAGAACCATGGAAAAGTACCACTTCCTGTTTATACAGTCCAAGGTACGGTGGATGGGGATGTGCGTACCGTGTATGCCTTCCCCTCCCCCCAGAAGTTAGGGAATTCCATAGTGGCAACGCAATTCATGATGGTGTCGATGTTGCCCAGAGTGATGACTCTTCATAGCAGCACTTCATTGATGGCCTTGGCTATTTCATAAGCACAGCCCCGACTGTGGATTTCCCAATGCTGAACTAGTTCCCAACAAAGCGGTAGTTGTCCCACATGGTGAGCTTCCACAGTGCAAGAATAATGCACTTCTGCAGTGGTGATGGTGGGTCACATGCAGGTGTTGTCACCTGAGGGCAGGGGTGAGCCATTCACAGAGCTCCAGGAAGGTGGCCTTGCACATGTGGAAGTTCTGGAGTCACTGCTGGTTGTCCCATAGCTGCAGGACAATGCGGTCCCTCCAGTTGAAACTGGTCTCCCACTGCCAGAAGTGGCATTCCATGGCGTGCAGGCATTTTAGGGGCATTTGCAGCAGCAGAAGCACCAGGACCTTGGGTGAAGGGGTCCTCCGTTTCAGGCTGGTTGTCATCCTTCTGGAGCAGCATGTGGACAGTGTGGACAAAGTGGGCCATGAGTCACAGCATGAGGCCCATGAGCCTGGCACTGCTTTGCTGCAGCTCCAGCTCCATGATGTCAGTGTTGTGGTGTCCACGTGGGCAACCAAAGCACTCTGCATCCATGTGTGAGATGAGGCCATAGAGAGGAGCCCCTGAAAGCATACATTGCAGCTTGCCAGACCAAGAAGCCACATGAAGTGTCCACCCTCCTCGTGCCCTCTCCAAAGTGCGTCTGGGGGCGCTACGCATGAGGCAGGGTCCAGTCTGTGTGGATGCGCTATTTCGAAATAATTTTCAGCTATTTCAGTGCTCTCCCATAGTGTGGACATGATTTTGATATTTCAGAAGTTATTATTTTGATTTTACTTGTTTTGAAATTATTTCCTGGTGTAGACATGCCCACTATGCAGTTAGCTCACTTGTCTTTAAGTACAAGCTTGTACTGAAGATCATTGATTATAATGTAGGAAACAAGTTATTACTTGAATGACAATGATTTGAAAATGTCACATAATTTCATTTTGGTAGTGGCAGGCAAAAAAATGGGAAATTTTGACTCTTGAGTCTCTCTTGTATTTTTTTTTCCTGTTTTATTCTGTCCTATATTGATTATGTTATGAGTGGTAACCAATTTGTAGATAAATATGGATGTCATTTGTCATCATTTACCTTAATTGCCAATGGAACAAATTCAGCCCTGGATTAAAGAAACTAACTTCTATTGGCTTTCATAGGGGTTTGCCTGTTCATTTTAGTCAGCACTGAATTTGTCCCAGTGTCTAATTCACTCTTAAACTTAATTCCAGTTAACTTTGAAGAGAAAGCAACAAGCTGAGTAGATATAATAGTCAGGTATTAAAATTAATTGCAAAAATAAATGAAAACACTTTTTTCATCAAATTAGTTCTACATCAAAAGATATTCCTGATTTTTTTTTTTTTTGGCTTTTACTCTCAAATAAAACTTTTAAGGTTCGTTTGGACACTAAGGAAGTTAGTACCTGAACATTTGAATCGACTGAACATCTCTCAGTGTGTCTTAGACTGCTAGAAATAATATAATTGTAAATTGGTTTGAACCTGGTTCAGTGGAATTCTTTCCATTTACTGCATTGGAAGTGAATCAGGCCCTTAGTTAACATTTTTATTCTATTTACCTTGGGCCCATATTTTGCACATATATGTTTTCCTTGAGAGGTATAATCTATAAATCTATACTCAGGACTCCACAGGTTATAATCAATCTTTCTGCTTGCTTAATATCCATTCCTGAAGTTCTGCAAATTACTTGAAATTCCTAGAAGAATAAACAGAAATAGTTCTGGGTTGCTCTTACTGCCTGCTTACAATATGTTTTGATGACACTAAATTAGATCGTGATCCTGCACATTTTTCTGTTTTGCCAGAGGTGTCACTTGAGTAAGGCTTTTCAGGGACATGGAACAACTTGTGTTATCTGGGCCTTAGTCACTGCCTCCATCATATGACTTTTTTGGAGGTGGGGGAGGGACGAAAATATGCTTCTGTGGAACATCACAAATCTGTAAGACTTTATTCCTTCCCCTGATCTTGCTCACAAGAACATATCTAGGCTGACACTTGTATGTTTTTACAGTGTGTTCAGCTGACTATTTGTTTATTCCATCTGCCTCAATGTGTTGTAACCCTGTGTTATCTGGTGGCTTCTCCACATTGTCTGCAGTGTTCACAAACTCAGTTTTTAAGATTCCTATCTAAGATTAAGATTTCCATCATATTTCTCCGCAGTTAATAATTTCAATGAGTTCCTTCTAAGCAGACTAATTTATTTTAAACCTCATATGCTTTCTATTCATAATAAATATTAGTGTTTTATAATTCCAACTAAAATGCGTTAATAGAATTAAATATCTACATGTAGTTTAAATAGCTGCAGTGATATATGCTTATCTTTTCTTTAGCTAGGAATGAATGAAATCCTCTACAATGTATTACATTCATCCATTAAATATCTTTGTCATGGATTTTGCAACTCAAATAAACAAGTTAAAACAATTCTCATGTCAGACATATCTGAGTTTGCATTTCTTTCTGCTTTTTTATAAATTGTTTTCAGCAACTTTGACAGAAGTATGTTACAGTAGAAGAGATAGAAACATTGGGTTTTTTTTATGAGAGCCTAAAGTTTGGCTTCCAAATCCACATTTAGGCATTTATGGCAGTGGCCAGGTTCTGAGAGGTATTATGAAGTGTTGAGCTTCTAGCCTCAGTCATTAAAGTTTATGGATGTTGGCTGGCTGCTCAGCCTCTCTGAAAATTAGGTACCTAAGTAGACTTTTTAAAAAAGAGTTTTGCCAATAAAAATACTTTTCGTGAGTTACTCAGTATATTAAACTGTAGCATTTCCCCTGCCTGATATATATTTGTGCCATTGAGAATCCATAACAAAAAAACCCTTTGTTCATAGAATATGATGTATTAAAATTGAATATTGTATCTCCTCCAATACAGTAGTGCTTATTGGCTATTTCCATTTTTATGTAGGCTGCCCAGGTTGTGGATAACAATATTCAATACAGTATTGCCATGGTTACCTATCAGCGAATGTTTCAGAATTCATAGCTGTTATTGTACAGTATATGTCAGAATGGGTCTCTCCTATCCACCTTTTCACACTGTGCCATCTGTAATGTGTCATGGGGCTGAATGAACTTTGTGTGACTTTCTGTTTTTTTCATAAGAAAAAAGTAGTTTATTTAAACAGATGTCGAAGTTATAGATGCTGTTACTCAAAAACTGCCATGATCACCTACAAAGCCCTATGTATAATCAACTAATAATCTTTACTGATCAAGTGAAAAATCCATCTTAGGAACCTCATATCAGGACTCTCTTGCATATAAATCAAAAGCAAATGACCTTAGTGGACTTTAATGATAAGATGATGAAATGGAAAGTTATCCAGTGCTCTTTAATTACTCTGAAACTTGATGTCAAGCAATTAAAAATGTAGCAAACATCTCTCAATACGATAACACTCTAGAGAAACAACTCATAATGAACCAGTAGTCCAGTCAATATGAAGTTAAAAACTAACCAACCTCAATAGTTTAAATTTGTGTATTGACACTGCAGGTGCAGTTTAAAGGACTTGTAGATTTTTGTGCAAAGCAAATTGAAGGCAGATGATCAAGCCACGTACATGATTGCATGGATGCCATAGATTATCATTAGCCCAATTGAGACTTCATTCATTAAGTACAGTCCTGGGGAATGTGATGCAATGTCACTGCATGGAACATTAAACATGTCAAATAACTTTTTGTTCTGAAAAATGCAGAAATACTTATTATATAATGCTATTTGTCAGAAGTATGAGGAAAAAATTGAAAATTTTGAAAGTCATTAACATCATTAACTAGTTAAACCAACGTTGAGGTTTTTATTTTAAACGGAGAAAGCCACACTCCAACGTAAGATGAAATGAGCTCTGAATTTCTTACAAGATTACTTTGTTGGATAAGACATCAATTCTGCTTACATTATATAGCAAGAAATCTAAATCTATCCTGCTCTCAGAAGAAAAAGGCCTCATGGAATCTAACAAAGACCTTTTTCATGTCCAGTTGAATAATTTATTTCCAGTGAAGCCCCTCTGAAAGTGCTGACTGAAATGTCATTGTGTGGCAGGATGGGAATTTTTTAACTGTTTTTTTTAATGATTATTAGTATTGAAATTGGATAATAGAAGAAATGAATTACAGTATTTGGCATTTTATCTAACAGGAAGAGAATCACTTTTCTAACTCATGGATTTTTTTGATCAACCATACTACCCTGGTTCATGTCGAGTAGACCTTTACTCACCAATTTTTTGACTAATTATGATGCAAGGTGTCTATCTACTTAGCATGTGTAAAATTGGCACAATGAGAATCCTAATGATTCATCTTTTTATGAAGTATTGACACAAATTTTAGCTAGAAGCAGATAACATGATTTGAATTAAATTCTAGAGTGGGTCTTTTTCCTGGGCCTTTGTTTATTCATTCCTTTAACAATTCTTTATTTATACAGTGCCAAAATTCTATTCAGTGGTTTAAAGACACATAGGGTACGTCTAGACTATAGGTTTTTGTAGACAAAGCTTCTGTCGACAAAGCTTCTGTTGACAAAGAGTGTCTAGACTACATCCAGTTCTGTCGACAAAGCAAGCCGCTTTGTCGACATGAGAGTGTAGACACAAAGGACAGTGTAGATTCAGTAACATCTTCTGTCGACAGAACTCTGTCGACAAAAGACATTATTCCTCGTAGAATGAGGTTTACTGCCATCGACAAAACTGCCGAGTTCTGTCGACGTTATGTCAACAGAACTCAGCAGTAGTGTAGACGCAAGTATAGTTTTGTTGACAAAAGGCCACTTTTGTCGACAAAACCCTGTAGTCTAGACACACCCTATAGAAAGACAGATCTCTGTTCCAAAGAGATTGCAGTTATAGAAGAAAGAAAGAAGGTGCTATGGTATGCAGCAATATATTTCTTTTCTGCTTTGTTTGTTTTGTTTTTTGTTTGGTTGCAATTATAATGATGGTGTTAATCTCCCTTTGTAATTTTTGAATTAATAGCTGTATGGTGAAGCTGAAATATTGCCCACCAGCATGACAGAGATAAAGGAGAACATCTGCGCCCAGTTCACCCTGCTCCATTATACCTTGCATCCAGTGCCAGGCCTGGGTGGAGCGGGGAGGGAAAGAAAGGAGAGAGCTGGGCCCACTTCCGGCTTAACCTGGTGAAAAGTTGCCTGCTTGAAAGGGTCATATATCTGCCAATCAAGACAGCCACCAGGCAGCACATTCTCTCTCCCAGCCAAGGGAAACTACGAATGAAACCTCAGAGACTCCAGTAACTAGGTGACTGCAGCCCAGAGACTCTGGCATATTTGACTTTACCACACTCATGGGACCTGAAGGAGCCCACAGAGGTGCTGCTCAAGATGTTCAAGAGGGCACCACAGGAGTCAAGTCATGGACCATAATGGCCATGCCCCAGACAGACTGAAGGAAGTCTGGTAGGAAATAGCCCAGGGCTCTAAGTGCCTCATGTTCAGGGATCAACTTCCCCAGGACCCTGGTTAAATTGACCCAGTGAAGTGGGACAATCTGGGTTCCCTGCACCCAGTGCCTGAAAGACTGATGCACCTGTCCAGATTGAAAAGGGAGCAGATATCGGGCATGCCAACTGCAAGGCTGCCTGGACATCCAATCATTCTCTTACAAGCTATAATCTTCTTCAAACTGGGGACATGCTGGAGGTTTGATTATTGCATTATAGAAGGAAGTTTTTAACCTTAGCTAGCTTATCTCTGAACTAAATAAGGTACTTGATGTTTTTCACTAAGGCTTACTTAGCATTTTGCATCTGTAAGGCCTTTCTTTAATTCAGATGTATTTTGGACTGGAGCTTTTAAAATTGAATTCTTCAGCTTGTGCTCCGTAGCTATGTCATTGGTTACAGAAAAGGCTTTGTTCAGACCTTCTCTCTCTTTGCAGCCTATAAACTTATAGGTCATTTGTATAACATCCTGGTAATTCTGTCTCTGCTGAATTAATCCGAGAAATGAGTCAGTGGGTTCAGATCAAAATAAGAACCAACTTGAAGATTTGCCCTAAATTCAAAGTGATTTTGAACCATCTCATGTACAAAAAGCTGAGTTAACATTTAACATTTCTTTTCTACTTTCCAGTTTAAGCCAGGATACAGAATGGAAATAGAATATCCCCAAAAGCCAACAACATCTATCAACTACATAACTCTTTTTATGTTTATAACTATACTAAAACCAGGAATGAATAGAAATTTCAGGCAATATATGTTTTTACAACAATAAGAGAATTAAACATTTTATAGTTTAAGCATCTGAATTTTGTTTACTTAACTTCAAGTCACAGTCCTTCAAGATTCTTTGATTTGCTACAGAAATATTAGAGGCTTGAAAAAGGCTTGAAAAAATCAGGGACAATAAGCAAACAAAACTTAAAAAGCAGTGAAGGGGTCTGATACTTATTAAAACATTAACATTAACTTTGTCCTGCTCCAGCATGAAAGAAGCAAGTCCTTTCTACTGAGATGAAAGGTTGTGATGTAATACTTTCCTAAAACCAAAACATACTATTGATATAAAGCTAGTTAATATTTAAGACCAAGTTAATCTCTGTGGAGTTATGCCATCAGAGAATTTGACCTGAACTTGAACTTAAAGGGGCATTCCTTTTCCTGGCTGATATCTCAAAGCAACTGTAAAAATGCATGGCCATCTCTTCCTGTCAGTCTCAGAGAGAGGGCATGCCCTCTTCTCTCGGGTACTTCCCTAGGCAACACTTATCGGGGGAAGGGAGCAGCTAGCAATCTAAAGCTATGACCCTTTAGGCATGAAGCAAGTGACCCAGGGCTCTGGCCTCTGGCCTGGTAAAGCACCAAATAGTCTGTTGAGCTCAGGCCCTCAGGCAGGGCGAAGCAACAAATGGTGACTGAGAACTGTCCATCAGGCAGGATGGAGGATCAGTCTAGAGACTTGTGGCAATCTGATGTCCTAGTTTTTGCTGTTAAGTCAAGAGGCTCTGTATTTGTCTAAGGTGCAGAGCATATTACACTGGGATGAAGTTGTCAGCAGCGAGCTCAGGGGACCCAGGGCCACCTTATTCCAATGGGTCTCAGTCCAAGGCTCTAACCATGGCAGGTGGTTCTGCCACTGGGACAGCAGGGATCCAAATGGAACACACTGACTGGAATTCAGGCAACAACACAACCAAACTACTGTTGGGTGTCCAAGGGCTTCTTCCTACACTTCCTCATGGTCTGTGTGGCTTGAGGTCATCCTCCAATGTCCTGGTTGGTTGGCAGCTCTAGTAGGTCCTCAGTGATGTAAAGGTCCTCTTCAGGCTCCAGCCCCAGCTCCAACCCCAGCAGTGGGCAGGAAGAAATTGATCCACAGGGCTTTCCTTTTCCTTTTCCTGCCAGACCACTCTTCTTCCAGTGTGGTGAGCATGAGTACCCACCCAGGAGTTATCAGGAGTTCCTCCCCATCAATCGCTGAAGGAGGCCACACCCCCTCACTGCACAGTCTTGTTTCTTTCTTGTTTGTCTAAAATATCACAGCCAGATACATCATCTTCTCTTCTCCTCTGACTAAGCTACCCCTTCCATGGGTTCTTTCCTTTATTCTATATCACACTTCTTTACCTTCCTTTGCAAATCATTTCCCCTGACTGGATCCCAGTTGTCTTGATGTTGTAAATATGAAAGAGCATGAGTTTTTTATGAATTTGCTGATGTGCCAGTTAGATTTTATAGCCAAAATTTAACAAATTAAGTTTTCTGATGAATAAGTATTATAACCAATATAGAATGGAATCTAATATGATGATTTCTTTGGATTGAGTCCAACGAGCTTCACTTTTCTTATTTTAATTCTGGGTTCTTTTAAATTCAAGTTTTAACTTTAACAGTTCAGGATATTTGCTTATTCTTAACTGCCCAACAATTTATCCATTCACCCAGAATCACATTAGTTCAACAGTTCACCCCTCAAAAGTAGATACAAATGGCCTAAGTGTGTACTAGACACACAGTACTGTCTTGTACAGTCTGTGATCACTGTTTGCATGAGGCTCAGCAGTCAAATCTGACCTCAAAAACTACTTTCCTCCCTCAGTCACTCTAAATAACTACACATTATATTGTATTCTAAAAGTCTAAGCCAGTCTCCACTGAAGTAAAAAGGGGGAATTAATTATCTATTAATTTTTAAAAATAGGGTTAGCTTGCATACTGTGCTTACCAAGCAACTGCAAAACAGTAAACTGTGTATTCTTCTGTACCCTCTTGTCGATATCCTTCAATACCCTATCTTGTCTTTGTCTTAGAGTATACTCTTTTGAAAATAGGGATGATGGGCCATATGCTGCATTCCTTAAATCCAATGGAACTCTGTTGATCTCTTCTGAGTTATCCTGGATTCACCTTTGTGAAACTGAGACAAAATAAAGGAAAAGCATCAGATTCTCTGTGTACCGTATCATACACTATACAATACCATATGCAAGAGAAAGGGCCAGTATTTTGAGAAGCTGAGCAAATTTTAGCATTATTTTGTTGTTTTAAGTTTGGATGTTTTAATGGCTTGATTTTCTTAAATAAAGTGAACAGATCTAAGATTCATTGGACAATAGGGACCAAAACTATTATAAAACACAAAACTGTATGAATCTGACTAAAATAAATGTTCAGCCTCAGACTTAAATGAGTCTTATTCTGGATATACAAGGCAACTATGCTTAAGTGGTATTGAATTTGTTTATCTAGTTATTTCAGTGTATTATATAGAATCTTCACACTGTATTGTATTCAGTAAAGAACTAAATAAGTTCCTGGAGGATAAGTCCGTAAATGGCTTTGAGCCAGGATGGGCAGGGATGGTGTCCCTATCCTAAATAAGGAGGTGTCTATACTGCACTGTTATTTTGAGATAACTAGCATTTCAAAATAAAAATGCGAGCGTCTACACAGCCATTCCATTATTTCAAAATAATTTTGAAATAACATGGCTTATTCCGAAATCTGTAAACCTCATTCTATGAGGAATAACACCTATTTCAAAAGAGCTATTTCGAAATAAGGCATGTGTAGGTGCTCAACTGCTGCTATTTCGAAATAGCCCCTCACCAGGGCCATTCTAAGTTATTCCTCTCCAGTGAGTCCTGGGGCTCTAAATCGAGATAGCACGTCTACATTAGGGAAGCCTGCATTGGACTAAGTTTGAGGCTTCCCTGTAGTGCTATTTTGAAATAAGCTATTTTGGAATAATTATTCTGGAATAACTTATTTTGAAATAAGCATGCAGTATAGACGTACCCAAAGTGACAGGATGGTTGGATCGCTTGATGATTACCTGTTCTGTTCATTGCTGTTGGAGTATCAGAAGACAGGATACTGGGCTGGATGGATCTTTGTTGTGATCCAGAATGGTTGTTCATATGTTCTTATGTTCTTTCTTAGATCAAGAGGTATCTCTAAAATCATTCTCTGAATTACAGTTTTCTAAATTTAACAGAAATTAAGTAAAAATATCAATTGACTGACATGGTAAGGTTTTGTAGATTGTAAAACACGGTATGAATCAAACTTTCATCTTGTAAAATTATTAGTGGGAGTGTAGTTGATCCAAACCTTTTCATAGCTCACTGAAATAGATTTTGTCCAAATTTTCTGTGCCCTCCTCCTCTTATTTTTCAGATGCTGCCAATCATTAGGTAATCATGAATCATAAAAATGAAGACAGATCTAAGGATTAGGACATTCCAATTTTTAATATTTTCTGAATCCTCACTTGAAGTCATATTCTTGCAGCACTCAGCAGGCACTTGCCAATTTGAGAGGGTGATGGAAGGAGACTTTCTTTCAGGTTGTGGAGTGGCCTTAGGGTTGAATGGGTAGTAGATCTGTATAGTTATAGATTTGCCAACCCTGTCAGTCTACCCCCACTATTCCCAACAAAACCTTCTGAAAGAATCCCCTGGTATTATGTTCTCTGATGGACAGATTCCTCAGATCCTGTTCCCTCACTTGCCTGGTAGAGCTGCACTACTTCTGCTGGCCCACTTATGTAGATCTAGGGTATTGAAGTATGATTAACTGAAATCCTGCAGTTGCAATCGTGACTCTTAAGACAGAGAAGATTTAGGACTGTTGTAATGAATAGAACACTAATTCTTTCCTCAGATCACTGAACACAGAAACCTACTCCCTAGCAAACAGACAAATGAAAAGGTCATCCTTTGCAGCTGATTGAACTAGCTAGGGTCTCCTATCAGTCCTGGTCTGGATCTTGTTACACGGTGAACCTTTCTCATCCTGCACCATCAGGAGCTGATGGGTGCCAAAACAGTTTTCTGAACCACAGGAGGTCAGTATTGTCTAGTAGCATTATCACCACTTCCACTGCTTACTGGGCTCTTAGAAGACATTTAGGGATACATTAGAGCCGTGGTCACCAACCCGTCGATCGCGATCGACTGGTCGATTGCAAGGCCTCGACCGGTCGATCGCAAGGCGTTTGGGCAACCCCGCCCCCCATTTTCCCCCCACCCCTAAGAAGCCCCACTACCTACCTCTAGTGTAGTGCCAGCTTCCCGCGGGGTGGACGGAAGTCCTCCCTGAAGCCCGCGTCACTTCTGGGAGTTCCGGAAGTGCGCGGGCTGCTCCCCCTCCCACAGCTCTGTTGCATGCTGGGGGAGGGGGTGTTGGCCCTAGAGGAGGAGTGCGGAGGCTTCCCTGCTCTGCCGGCGCCGGAGGGGCGAGTTGGGCACAGGGGTTTCCCTGCACCACGGGAGCAGGAGTCGGCCCCGGGGTTTGGCCGCGCTGCGGGAGGGGAAGGAGTTGGCTGGGCCACGCCAGGCCGGGCCGCGCCATGGGAGGGGGGTTTGACCCTGGGGCAGGCGCCCGCGGGGGTTGGCCATGCTGCAGGAGGGGGTTGGCCGCGCTGCGCCGCAGGAGGGGGGTTTGGCCCTGGGGCAGGTGCCCGTGGGGGTTGGCCGTGCTGCGGGAGGGGAGGGGCAGGGTCGCGCTGCGCCACAGAAGGGGGGTTTGGCCCCGCTGCGGGAGGGGTGGGGGTTGCCCCTGGTGCAGGCTCCCGCGGGTGTTTGGCCCCGCCGCAGGAGGCGGGGGTTAGCCCCGGGGCAGGCACGCTCGGGGTTTCCCTGCGTCGCGGGGGGCCCGGAGGAGGCATGTGCTGGCTTCCCGCGGGGGGGGGGGGAAGGGAGAGAGAATCCTGGGAGAAGGCAGATGCAGGTGACTCTGCTGCCATTAGCACCCTGTCTCTGCTCCCCAGACTCCACTCCCCTGTCCCTAGCTACAGAACTCTGTCCCCACTCCTGTCCCCACTCCCCGAACTCTGTCCCCATTCCCCTGTCCCCAGCCACAGAACTCTGTCCCCACAAAATGTATAATTATAAATGCTTCATTTTAGATTTAAATAGCATGAATAAAAAACAGACCATTTATTTCATAACTATAAACACATAATTTTAATTTTATATATCACATAATTTAAAAATAAAGTGTTTATCAGAGTGTGTAAGTAATGGCTGGGGATAGCAAGTGATGGATAGGAGGAGAATAGAGAGGGCAGGGCTTCAAGGAAGGGGTGGGGCTTCAAGGAAGGGGCGGGGCGGTAGATCTTCGCCTGTTCTGAGATTTAAAAAGTGATCTTCGGTGTAAAAAGGTTGGAGACCATTGCATTAGAGCTAAGTGACAGCACAGAACACTGAGAGTCAGGACTGGTGGCTGTGAACAAACTTAATGGGACTGCAAGAAACTTGGCCAAACTCCTGATAAGTGGGCATCCCGCTAACTAAAAGCATGCTTGACCATGGATGTTGCTGGATCAGAGAAGTTCTGTGTGCAGAATAAATTTTATGTGCACCAAGGCACGTGTGGACATGCATTACCAGTAGAAACATATGCTGCCGGATGTTGCTGGTTGTGGGTGCTATAGTAATCAGCTGGGTGGCATTTCAATCTCTCCTGTGTGGACGCGTAAGTGCTCAGCTTAGAGGGAAAACTGGCATCACTGTATAATTAAAACCAAAACAAAATCCTTGGATAACTTAATGTAAACTGTATCTCAGGCTTCCTCACAGAGTTTGACTAGGGAATGCTCTTTGGGTTTTCCTCTCTCTCCTCTCCCTTCAAATTCGATGTCACCATGAATGTTTCCCAAACTTATTAAGCAGGTAGTTCAACATCAGAATCCTTCCATCCTATTATAAACTATAGCAACTCTTTGTCACGACTGAAAGCATTGTACAGGAGAGAAATTTTTATCCCATGCAACTTCTTAATTCCTACTTTATTTACTGCTGTAGAAAGGCAAATCCCTAAGCACGAGTGGGTATTTTGATTTCCTTCACTAGTTCCCCACAGCAATTGATGTTATGGTAGCAGTGTTTTTCACAGCGTGTTCTCCTGAAAATGTTATGCCCAGGAATGCTTTGTAAATGTTCATTGGCTTGCACTGTAATATTTTGGAAACATGGAAGAAGCATTATTTGGTCAGAACCACCAGGCAGCAACTGTTTGAATTCTGGTTTCTGTGTAACACAGTTATAAATATACCCTCTGCTGGCTTGAGTCTGCAGAACAGCTTAATTGACCTGATGGGCAAAGCATTCACTTGTGCATCCAGAGACCTTGAAATCAGACTCAATACAAACTGTTGCCTGTAATTTAATTTATTAGTTGTTGATGTACAGCAATAACTTAAAAATGTGCATGCTGCTGAATACTGGCATCATCAGGTTACTTAATATCATACATGTCTAAGTGGTTTCCACTGAAGTAAACTTAGATGAGATGTAAAACTTCTTTGTGCTGTTCAGTCTCTTCACAATATTTTAGTTTTAATTAAATGTCACACTCCAAATAAGTGATGAGCCCGCTTCTGCTCGCCTTGTAATGGACTCTCTGCTTGACTACCTCATAAGCACAGATTGCTAGACTAACCACTTAGGCAATATTTTCCTGTTCTAATTTACATAAAGGAATATTTTTCTATTCCAATTTACATAAAGCAGTGCCAGTAAAGGGCAATGTTGGCTAGGCTGGAAAAATGGGGCAGATGGTCTGATATTTTCCTATTTTGTAAATATTAAAGTACCATATGTAGAAATTGTGATTTCATTTTGATTTCAGGGATGTAGCTACTATATCTTTATAGAGTTTATTATTGGGTTTATGCTTAGAATTATAAATATGGTTCAGCATTTTTACTAAAGATTTTAAGATAAGGAAAAGATAGGGCTATTTCAAAAGTATATTTCATTCTTGGAGGAAAAGCGTGCCCTAATTTTACTTTGACCTTTCATAGCACAGTGTTATTTTCATAACCTATCTCAAATATATTGCTTAATATAGTGAATTTGCATATTTCTATCATTTTGTTAAATGTAAAGCTATGCTGTATAACTAAACTACCCAAACAACGTTATTGAGAAGCTAATTCAATATTAATTATTTAATATTCTGATATTAATATTCCAGAAGAAAGTATGAAATACTGGAAAAAATACTGCATCATAATATGGTACTGGTAGAGGAGCTCTGTAAGTTTCTTCATAATTGGGATATGCATCTAGACTCTGACTTTTTGTGGTCCCTCGATCACCAGATCTATTTGTTGTGTAACTTCTGGTGAGTCTACAAAATTTGGCTATACTGAAATTGGGATTTACTTTCTACCTCCTCTTTTACAGTAATTATTATGGATACGTTAATATAACAAGGAAGTCTTTGGGTACATCGTAGACTTTTGGCTTGTTTATGGCTCACATTATGCATTTCATCTCAAGCTCTTTTCCTTTGCCTAACAATGCATCTGTCAGGTCACACAGCTTCTTAATGGTCCATTCTGGGGGACCTGCCACATCTCCATGGATTGCAGGGATGATGGGTAAAATTAGATTGCCACTCTGTCAGTGAAGTCAAAGTGAGAACCTGCTATTATTGATTATGGAGCAAAAAATGTGCCTTTGGTTATATCCTGCCTCAGTTCCATGACCATCTGAATTTTCTACAAACCAGAAGATTATCCTTTGGTTTCATAGCAGTGGTATTGGACTTTTTCATTGACTGTGAGCAGATAGGATTCATGGACGTGCTAGCCCACTCCTGAGGAGATCACCCAACTTAGGTTTCATCTGAAGAAGTAGGTTGTACCCACAAAAGCTCATGGTACCATCTACATGTTTTGTTAGTCTCTAAGGTGCTGCTAGATGATTCATTGTGTGTTAAGTTTTTCCAGTCTTGGTGAGAGCATCTACATAGACAATGCCTGATCCCATACAGCAGAAAATAAGTAAATGTTCTTGCTTTGCACAATTCACATTTCCCCGGGCTTCTGCATCCTGAGAACTTTGGAAAATGTAGTTATTTCATTTAGGTGCCTCATTAGGAGCTGAAATCATTTTCAAATCTGGTCACACCTCAGCTGTGAGTGTGTGCTCTAACCTAGGAAGATAAGCATGATCAAACTAAGACGCTAGAAATAGCAGTGTGGATATTACGACACAAGTAGTGGCATGGTCTAGTCACTTGAGTGCAAACTTGTCCTATGCCCTGAGTCCGTACTCGGGCGGCTAGCCCATCTTGCTACAACCTCTTGAAGTACACTTGCCTGATCAAAACCACAGCATGTCAACTACCCAGGCTTAGAGGCATGCTTTCACATGAAGTGTAGCCATACTCAAAAGGATGCAGTGATGACACTTTTGTGTTAAAATTATTCATATGATTTCTTTAGTTTCTTCCAGATGTAATAATGTCTCCTTAATCTCAGAAGACAAACTTTATTTAGTTAAATGGTTGGTTTATGTACTTTTCAATAATTATTTTTAATATTTTACTTCATTTTATTTCATGCTATGCCATACAGACTTCGTTTCATTTGTACAGCGTTCAGCACAATAGATCAGAGACAAACCCCTTTTCCTTGTTAATAACTATGAGCTGGAATGTGTAGCTTATGCTCATGTGGAATGGGTCTTCTGTCATATGAACCCGAATGTCTGTTGTTATTCTGGACAAACCGTCAGATGTGTATTAACTGGGGAATGAAGTATATTTATTCCCATTTCGGCAAATTAGATTTGTTCAAATCCAATTTTCATATGATCAAATTGAAAATACATTACACTAAATGTCATTTATTGGGCTTGCCTATGTGAGGAGTGGGGAGGAGAAGACAAACATTAGTTTGCTGTAACTTGACTCAGCCTGGTATGAAATGCTGGTGTATACTGTGACTAGGCTCCCACTCAAACCTGGTGGGTCCTGCACTTCCAAGTAGATTGCTTGCCTCAGATCTCACAGCAGCCCTCAATTTAGACACCACACCTAGGCCACCATTCAGTTACTCAAAATGGCAGATAGTAGCATGATGCAGCTGCAGCCTGTATACTACTTCCCATCCCCTCCTAGCATGTTCAATTAGAGAAAACATTCATTTGTTTAAAATCCACATATTGTATTGATTTAATGGCTCCAAGAAAAGGAGGTAGGTTAGTGTCATCTGTTTACATTGCATAGACAAGGTCATTGCATGCCCATAAAGGTGCTAAGGCTGCAGCTCTCTGCTGAAGTGTATATACACCCTGTAACAAGCATTCATATGGGGAAAGAAGTTTACCTTAGGGGTATGATAGCTTTATAGCTCTTAATGGGTTTTCACAGACTTACATAGAGACAGACTGGAAATTGGCTTCAGTCAATCAGAGAATCCAGTCTGGTTTTTTTTCTCTAAAATTTCAGCGTGTCTGCAGGGGAGATAAAGCAGAATTTAAGACAGATAAGATGCTTTCATTTGCTCGGGATATTCTCTGAATGGTCATTGCCTCCAGTATAGCTTGCAATTCTTTTCTACTCTTACAGTTCTTACGGGGTTGTGTGCTGGGGAACCATGTTGGTGAATAGCTTACAACATATCTTGTTGGTCTCCCTTAGCTTTTTTAATCCTATTCTCCTGCCTCAATTTAATGTAATTGAGAGTCAGGACGGCCTAAAGGGAATATAGAGGAAATTACTATTCTGCTCCCCCCTCCCCCCCCCCCCGTATGTCTGCCACTTTTCCATTTGACCTCACATAAGCACCACAAAGACAGAAAAAAACTGCAAAGCCAAACTGGGAATATTATTCCTAGCTCAGCCACCCATACACCCAACTTCCAAGGCACAAATACAAACCCAAACATCATATATTGCCCACCCCAAAATCCTATCCTAGCTTTTCTCATATATACCCCCAATCTCTGGGGTCGCTCCAAGTATGAGAAGAACCTCAGGGAGATCTCACTGTGGACTCCTTTCTCCCCCAAATTGAAAACAACGAAGAGGTGGAGGTTGTATTTCTGGTTGGAGAAGGGGAAAAAGATAGGCAGTTCTTCAGAGGCAGTGTTGCCATGGTAATAGATGCTGTAGAGAAAGACAGGAACATGCAGAGATGACTCTGGAGGCAGCACAGAAGCAGAATGTTCTTCTGCAGAGCATACAGCTAGTGGATGCACAGGCAATTCTATGCCCTTAACCAGGACCCAGCCATGTTGTTAAGCCTCTCGATAATATAAGGTACTAGAACTACCAGCATGTATTTTCTGCTTTACCTACACTGCTGTGCTTCAGAGGCCATTCCCCTCCCTGCAATTGTTCTCACAGCTCATGGCAGTGAGAACAATTGTAACTATAATCCCAGCTTTTTCAAGCCATTTTATGCCCTGATAACTCTGAGACCTGACACTCAGCTCTCAAGGGCCTAAGAACAAGACAAGACAGAGGCTTAGATCTTTTCTGGCTTATGAATTTGAACTTCTTTTCTCCCATTGTTGTTTGCTGCCCTCCTCTGTGCTGTCACCTCAAAGCTGTGTTTCTCTGTAATTTTAATGAAATGTATGTTTCTGGTTGTTATACAACTATTACTGTATTATTTTATTAGTTTTTATCAAATAGCATTGTATTTTATTCAGAAAATATGGAAGTTTTGCATAAATTATAGGATTTTACAAAAGGACAAAGGATAAAAATAAGGATGGCCATAATGTCCACTTCCAGCATGCACATGAGACAGTATTGCCTAAAATACATTCCCCGCATCACCTCCAAGATATCAGCTGGATGTACAGCCCTGTTTCAGCCCTGAAATTGAAAGGCTGAGCGATAGGAATCCCTGACAGTATAGTGGATGCTTTGCTGGTTGCTCCAACTTCTGAACAAGTTTCTGCTCCCACACATTAAGGATTTCTCCCTTACTCTCATTATACTATACAAAATGCAACATGCCGCTATCTTGGACAAGTTTTTCCTCTCTCCTCTAGCAGCTTTCCACTTATTCCATAGATAGTGCCACTTTCCTTTCAGACAGCCAATTGCACGCACCACTGTTGTTCTGCAGCTACTGAGGCAATTGATCTGTGAATGACTTCATTAACCAGGGAAGCAGAGTGTAATCTGAGTCTCCCAGGATAACCAGAGCAATCTTCATATCATGAATGTCCACAGGGATCTTGGGGTCAAATTTCTTTATTCATTAAGGTCATTAGAGCTGTTTCTTGAAAGGTTCTAGTACTGTAAACCTTTCCAAATGACCCTACATCTATGTTTGTAAACCTGTCATGGTGATGAGTCAGCCCTTGGAGCACCATGGTGAAATAACCCCTTTCTGTTTATAAACTCTGAACCCTGACTATGAGAGGAGTCAAACTGTAGACCCATGGGTCCCCAATTCAGTTCGCATCCCCAGAGGTGCAAAGTCATCAATAATCTCCTGAGCATAAGCAAGTTTTATTAACCTTGTGCAAAAGTACACTGTATACCACACATCTTTGTGACTGTGGCCCAGCAAACCTGGGGAGGAAGTTTCACAACCGTGGTAATAAAGCCAGGCCCACCAAAGTTGGAAAAAAGCTCTCAATAAAAGGTGTTATCTCACCCATTTTGTCTCTAATATCCTAGGATTGACTTGGCTACAAAAACACTGCACACAGTAATGGCTCCAGCAGTCAACCTCCATGTGCTGAATTAGTTGACTGTGAGCTATAATCTGTAGTGAGAAAAATCCCAGAATGTACATTGCTCAGCAGCAAAGCAAAAGGAGTAGGGGATACTCTCCCAAAATGTCATGTCCTTAGTGTGCTCCAAGCCCCTGTTATGAATACACAATGATGCAAATTGAAAGGTAAACAGTCATCCCATGTACATGTTCTTAGAATGCCCTTTGTAGATTACCGGCTAGTGCATGTCAACTCAGTGAAAATGAAATACCTTGTGTAGACAAATCCATTATTAACATTGCCTCATATATTTAAATGTTATCCAGTAGATAATATTGACTATATGCCCAAAGAAGATCGTAGACCCTGACTTTAAGGGAGGCCACCTCTTCATTTTAGAGGTTAGCTTTCTGATAAAAGAAGGTAAAGGGCTCAGGGACAGGGAGGAGGAAGGAAAAAACAATGCAATGACCTTTGCAACTGGCAAATGCACACACCATCAGAAAACACAATCTCTTCATTTCACAGACCAATGCTTAAACCCTTACTACTGTCCTACATTTAAACAAAAATTGTTCAAGCTTTAAAAAAGAACAATATATGTATTTTGGTAGTGCAGAAGAGCCATCTGAGAACTGAATCCCCTTGCACGAGGCCCTGTGCAAGCACAGAAAAGGCAGTTCTTGCCATGAACTGGCAGCTTACTAGCTTCAGAGGGGTAGCCAAGTTAGTCTGTAACAGGAAAAACTTAAAAAACAACAAATGGACTAGTAGCACCTTAAAGACTAACAAAACATGTAGATGGTTTCATGAGCTTTCTTGGGCACAATCCACTTCTTCAGATGACTGGAGTATTAGAAGTCCAGATCCAAGAATAATCCAATAGTCCATTTGTTGTTTTTTAAGTTTTGACAGCTTAATGTATCACAGCAAGTGGTATAACAGCCATTCTGAGGGTCCTGTTCTTGATAGGTTAGTTTTATTTGGTTCTGATAAAGCAATAAAACCTTTGAGCCAAGGAAAAGGTTGCCAACTTTGAATTACAAACTCTTTGGTGATTTCTGACTGATGTTTGATCTTCTGAGTAAGAGCCTTTCCTTAACTATGTAGTGTTTTGGCTACTCCTGGCAACTACTCAAAGGTGTCCACCCAATTCATTGTTTTGTCCAAATATGTATGTAATAGTGCATATTAAGTTTATGAGATTTTACTGTATGTTTGTTACTGAAATATGCTGTAAGTTTGGGTATGTCTACACTACAAAGCTAATTCGAAATAACAGCCATTATTTCAAATGAACTTTAATAGTGTCTATACATGCAAACCTCTATTTCTAAATTAATTCAAAATAGTGGAGCGCTTAATTCGAATTTGGTAAACCTCATTCTACGAGGAGTAACGCCAAATTCGAAATAGCTATTTTGAATTAAGTGCTGTGTAGACACTTAATTCAAAATAGGGGGCCTCCAGCCCTTCCCAGGGAGCCTTGGTGGCCACTCTGGGCACAACCAGGAAAACTTACTCTCCTCTCCCCCAGCCCCGGAGCCATTAAAGGGGTAGACCCTGGCCACAGTGCCTGTGCCAGCTCCAAGCCTGCCAGCCCAGAGCCAGCAGTGGCCACCGGGGCCCCTGACCCAGTGGCCCCAAAACATGAGCCACCAAGCCACTGGCAGCCAGCCCTCCACCGCTTCACAGGAGCAGTCTGCCAGCTCTCAGGAGTCTGACAAGGGCTGGAGAAGGCGGGCGCCTTCCTGGTCCAGGGTGGAGATCATGGACCTTATTCAGGTTTGGGTGGGATGCCCCCAACGTCCATGATCTCTGCACTAGATGGAGGAATGCAGCTGTCTATGGCAGGATAGCTGCCAGCCTGGCCACCAAAGGCCACATGCGAACCCAGGAGCAGGATTGCATGAAAATCAAGTTGGTCCGGCAAGACCCCCAACCCTGGGCCCTGAGCTTCCCCTCCCCCTTCTTCCCCTTGCTTCCCCCTTCCAGCTCCCTCCTCCTAGGTTTCCCCCTCCCCTCTCCCCCCCCCCTCTTTCTTCCCCTCTCCCACCTCCTTTTCCCAGTCTCCCCAGAGGTTCATCTCCCCCCCCCCCAGTTTTGTTCAATAAACCCAGTTTCTATTTTGGAACATACGTGTCTTTTATTTGACATCAGGAAGTGGGGCTAGGGAGGTGTAAGTGGAAGGACGTGAGGGAGGAATGGGGCACGAGCCCCTGGTGGGGAGGACTGGGGTGGCTCTGAGGGCTCCTTGGGGTGGACATTCTCCCGCAGAGCCTCCTGGATCCTGACAGACCACCAATGGACCCTCCAGATGGCAGCCTGCAGCAAGTGCAGCCGGGCTGATGGCAACGACCCCGCGAGACACACCGGCATGCCCAGGGGCAGCTCTGGCTCCATATGGCCAAGTGCTGTGGTGTCCCGAGTGCGGGCACTCAGGGCACTCCAAGACAGGACTGCTTTGCTGTCCCTCATTGAGGTAGACATGCAAACGGGGAACCCTGAGAACTGTCTGTCTGGGGTGCGGGTAGGGTCCCTTTAAGCACGGAGCTCAGTTAGCCTCAGGCAGCAGCCCCACACACTAAGTCCTAACCTGATGCCCTGCCGGCACTGGTTCCGGCCAGCCTTCACTTCGGTTTAGGGTCCACTCAGTGTGGACGCACTATTTCGAAATAGAAAGACACTATTTTGAAATAGATTTTGTGTGTAGATGCGTTAATTTGAATTAGCTTAATTCGAATTAACTATTTCAAATTAAAATAATTTGAAATAGCACTGTAGTGTAGACACACCCTTTGAGAGTTTCTACCTAGTGGATTTAGGTCATGAACCACTTCCAGGAAGTTATTAAGTGACCATCAATCAGAAGGGGAGTTGTAAAGAAGGGATTTACAAAGTACAAGCATCACATAGTGGGGGACTGTTCTACCCTGTGACTAAGCAAAGTGCACCAGAACATGCATGGGCTAGTGTTTTCCAGGCACATGAATTGAGGATACAAAATAGGAGACTATGGCATCATGCTTTTGGCCTTTCTTCTCTCCCACCTTTGCTTGAAGCAATAAGGATGTTGAAAAACAAAGACTTGAACTGAGAAGATTAGTCCCCGGTTTAAAGGAAAACTTGTGTATTAAGAACTACAACATCTAGTGGGGTGAGAAAACTGCTTGATCCAAACACTGCTGAGTTTAATAAGGTTTAAGATTTAGACTGTGTGCTTACCTTTTATTTTCTTTGGTAACTATCTTTGATGTTTTATGCCTGCCACTTATAATCACTTAAAATCTATCATTCTGTAGCTAATAAATATGTTATATTTTTTGCTTAAAACAGTATGTTTAGTTTGAAGCTCTTGGGAAATCTCAGTTTAGATTACAAAGGCTATTGAGTGTCCTCTCCATATGGAGGGAGGAATGGACTAGATAAAAAAACTGGTTAGGCTTCTGAACAGGACACAATATATTAAGGGGTTGCAAGGCTGGAGGATTGACAGATTTGCTGGTGCCTTTCTCTGTGTGATTTGTGAGTGGCCCAGGGTTCATTCATACAGTCTAGCTGGATGTTGGTTTCCACATGCACATCACAGTTTCCAGAGAGGTTTTTCTGTAGGTCATTAGCGTAGCATTGCAAGGGAAAGCCCAGGCATGAGTGTTAAGGGGGGCACAGTGGTATCCTAGTTCCAGTTGCACCTCAGGGATCCTCTCACAATGGGTTTAGTATCATCCTCTGAAAATGGGCAGACTTAAGCTCATTCTAATATTCTCAACAAAGAGGTTCCACAGAGGAGGGTCACTCAGAGAATATTCCTACCACTTTAACATTTCATTCTTGTTCAGAACAATTGAATATTAAAAGTAGTTAGATAATGATTTTAATCACCCCCCTTGATACTCATTAAAAGTTCAGGGTGGATTTTATAAGAACTTTTGGCTTATAAGTATTTTAGGCCACTGTTGTAGTTCTGTGAAGAGGACCACTTTCACTTATATTACGTGAGTTATAATTCTATAAATTCAGATGTGGTTGGTGTTTTTCCTTATGTTTATGTAGAAATAGAACAGTGATAGCATAATGGTTTGGATTGACTTTTACTGATGGTAATAATTGCCAGATACAGCTCTCTTATGTGTGAATTACTCTTTCAAAGTTGTTTTTGGGCTTATATTTTCATTATTTTTTGTTAACAACAGTACAGTTAGTGCTGTACAAGGAGTTTTTCAAAGTGTTATAAAATGTAACATATTCATGGAAGAAAGGGTTTTTGTCATTGACAATAATGTTGATAGTAATTCTCTATCTACACTATGAAAAAGAACCTTCAGGTTGCCTATGTCATTTGACTCAGACTTCTCAGGCTCAGTTTCAAGGGCAGTTTAAATCAGCATAGGTGTTCAGACTCATCCTGTAGCTGAAGATCTTGACCCTGAGAGGGGGAGGATCCAAGAGTTTGGCTGCAGTGCTAGCCCAAATGCCCTTGCCACAGTGTAACAGTTCCTGAGCCTGACTGAGGCCTACAAGCCCAAATCCGATGGCATGGACGAGCCATGGATGATTAGTTCCAATGTAGACATATCCTCAGACTCTCATGATAATGGTGTGCCAAGGAACTAATGAGGTAAATCCTTTAGTCTAATTGTCTGTCTTTAGCATTCACTATATACAGACATACTGATCATAGTTTTAAAAGAGTTCAGATACTTTCACATACCTGTGAAACAAATTAATTAATTGTGTATTTTAAGACTAAAATAGATGTTTAAAGGACACACTCTAATATTTGTACAGCCCCATGATCCTCTAATTATTTTTATAATACTTTCAGAATTTTGTAAATAAAATTTCATTCCCTAACAGTTTTGGTCCTTTTCCATCTGGCAGATATTTTACTTTTTTCTCTTTCTAGTAGAGCTTGGAATTAATATCTCTTTTTCTTTTAATATACTATTGTAGTCTATATCCCGATGTAAACCAAATTCTGTAGGCCAAATTGACTTATGGAGTTGCACCTACTTACTCTAGGAATCATTGAGGATCTGTGTTAATCTCCTGAGCCTGAAGCTCAGGAGACATTTCCCATCAAGTTAACTTTCACTGAGATGTTATATTTTGGGTCTAAATCATTATTTCTGATTTACTTTTAGATTTCTCCCCCCACGCTGCCTAATGCACTCTATTTTGGGAGATGCTTTATTTAGCTGACACACTTCATCAGTTTTTGTGCCATTAGTTCTAGAGCACATATCACATTGTGTGAAGGCATCTTTTAACTGATACAGGAAAATGTATTCATGCTATATTTAAATTGTATTTTTCAGCTCTTCTTCAAGTGACAATTTCACTCAGCAAGGTAGAGCTTAGTGTGGGCGAATCCAAATTCTTCACGTGCACAGGTATGTATTTCGTTTTGTCTCCAGGTATGTTTTGCGAAATTTTAAGATAAATTCTTTACATAGTTTGAATGTTATTAATTGGCTTAGGAATATTTACATATAAAACATATTGTTTCAATATTTGCGTTGCATTCTGACTGCTTGCGTGTTGTGATAAACAGCAGGTCCTGCTTGGCTTCACATAATGCATGCTTTCAGTCTACAGACTGTTGATTTTAGATGCCAAATAGAGTAAATCACTTATTTTGAAATTGATTTCCATCAGTATAAATTATTTATGTATGTTAATTTTTGTTCTATTTAAATAATTTTACTAGTCTAAACACTAAGACTGGAATGAATATATAAGATCATAATTGAATCATTTTTGGTTAATAACTAATGAATAAATTAGGCATAGCATGATGCTCTGAAGTTACATATGAGTGACTGTTTCAGTGTCCAGTAGATCACAGGTAACTTGAAAAGTTAAAATTAATTCTTCTCACAAAATCAACTTTTTCTAGCTAGGGGACATATTAGCAGTACTTAATAAATGGTGTCAGAGAGTTTATTTCTTGAACAGGTGACCTGAACCTGAAAAGTACTGAAAACATTTCATGTATCAAAGATGCCCTCAGGTGGGCTTTGATAGGGGTCCGTTTTATCGTTGCCAATTGAAGGTATATATGGAGATATTAGGGGTGTTAGTGTGGAGATGGCAGGTTAAATCTTGACCCCTTTTGAGTCAATGGGAGTTTTGCCAGGCTTCACTCTGTGGTGCTGAGGTAGGTTTAATATGCTGCTGACATCCAGCTCGAAGGATGGATATTCTTGCCTCACTGAAGTCAGTGGAAAATTACTAGTGACTTGAAAAAAGGTCAGGATTTCACTGTTTCTCTGACTTTTCTTCTACAATTGGTGAGGTACAAGGTCTTAACCAGTGCAAGGCTGATATTTCTATATAGGTAGGATAATTCCTTTATTATGACAGGGAATGGAGTTATTATTCTACTATTAATTGATTTTGTTTTTAAGAAATTGGGAAAACTAGCGTTTTTGTAAGTGTGTTATAAATCAGATTAGTGACTGATCTATACTGCCTCTCTCAAGATGAGACCAGTAATTTTTGTCAGAGGTAATTTTTGATAGAATATCAAATGTCCATTTAGAGTTATGCAATCAATGCAGTCATAATGGTCATAATTATCCATGCATCAACAGGAGAATATTCATTTTAGTATTGTCAACATACATAATCAATAGTCTGTAAATGGTGTTTCAGATTTCTTTGTGGTAATAGCAGAACTGCCGGATCATTTAAGTGTTATTAAGTAAGGGTTAATTATTCTTTTCAAATGACTCATCAGCAGATTGATTCATATTGCGCAAAATACTTGACCTTGTAAGTCTTGTTAGCAAAAACTACCTAGAACTGTATACAACCAAAAGCAGAGGTTCAGATTAGGATCCTGTGTTGGTTCAGATTGATCCTGTGTTTTTTCCCACTCCTGTCTCACTGGAGGACAGGTCAGGTTTGCTGGCATATCCTCCTGTCCGGATCACAAAAGTCAACTGAACCTTGTGGAACTCTCAGCTGTAACTGCTCATTGGGGCATGCAACCTCTTTGGACTTTCCACAGCTGATTGTCAATCACTTGCAGAAATCAGTCACCATGGCCACAGGTCAGGGAGGTTTGTCACATGCTTGAGAGACTTGCTGATATCATTCTCATAATCCACTGAGGGAAAGAATGATCCCAGGCTCCCTTTCCTTAGCTGATGTCACATAGATGTTATAGAGAAAACTCTGCAGAGAACTATCCCTCTCCACCTTAGGATTTTATTTTAATTCCAAGTCAGGAGCTAGTATATGCAGAATGCAGTAGTACTAAGATTTGATATTGAATCTGGACCACTTTTTTCTGAATATCTAGCATATACTTATACAGGCGTGGGCAAATTACAGACCATATCCGATCCGCAGGTTAATCCCTGTCGTGTCCCTGCCTCCTATGTTTACCTGCACCTCCACAGGTATTGGAGGTTGGCAGCTCTCGTTGGCCACGAATCACCATTTGGCAGCCAATGTGAGCAGTGCTAAGCAGTGTCCCAGTCCACAGTGCTTCCTGCCACTCACATTGGCTGCAAATGGGGATTTGCAGCCAACCAGTGCTGTGATCCTCGGATACTTGCGGAGCTGCAGATAAACATAGCAGTGGCAGCCTGCCAGAGACTAACCCTTTGGGCTGCCTTTTTTTATTGCCCACCCCTATACTTATGTCTGGGGGAATTTATGCTAACCAGTCTGGGCTGCAATGTATTAAAATAGTAAGTTTAAAAAAAGCAAAAGAGAAAAAATAACTTCAACCAGCTGGAAATTAGAGCATTCTTAAAAGCATGATACGGGCCAAGTCTAAACTTGGTGGGTTGAAACTCCAGCTATGAGAATAGTGTAGCTGGAGTTGATGTACCTTAAATTGAATTTCTGTGGCATTTCCATTATAGTAGGTGGATGGGAGAAACTCTCTCATTGACTTCCCTGAGGGTATGTCTACACTACAAAGTTAATTTGAACTAACAGCTGTTAGTTCAAATTAACTTTCATAGGCGCTACACATGCAAACCGCTAGTTCGAACTTAATTCGAACTAGCGGAGCGCTTAATTTGAACTAGGTAAACCTCATTCTACGAGGACTAATGCCTAGTTCGAATTAAGTAGTTCGAATTAAGGGCTGTGTAGCCACTTAATTCGAATTAGTTGGAGGCTAGCTCTTCCCAGCTTGCCCTGGTGGCCACTCTGGGCCAAGCCAGGGAAACTCTTCTGCCCCCTCCCAGCCCCGGAGCCCTTAAAGGGGCACGGTCTGGCTACAGTGCCCGTGCCAGGTGCAAGCCTGCCAGCACCCAGCCAGCAGACCCTGCACCTGGCACGGCATGAGCCAGCCACCCGCTGCCACCCAGCCCTCCGCCTCTTCCCAGGACCAGGCTGGCGGCTCTCAGGAGCCAGCCCGGGGCCGCAAGAGGCGGGCGCCCGCCTGGTCTAGTGTGGAGATCGTGGACCTCATCGAGGTTTGGGGGGAGACCTCCAACGTCTATGACCTCCACACTAGGCACAGGAATGAGGCCGTCTAGGGCAGGATAGCTGCCAGCCTGGCCACCAAAGGCCACATGCAAACCCAGGAGCAGGTTTGCATGAAAATCAAGTTGGTCCAGTGAGACCCCCGACCCTGAGCCCTGAGCTTAGAACATAAGAATGGCCGTACTGGGTCGGACCAAAGGTGCATCTAGCCCAGTAGCCTGTCTGCCGACAGTGGCCAACACCAGGTACCCCAGAGGGGATGGACCGAAGACAATGACCAAGCCATTTGTCTCGTGCCATCCATCTCCAGCCTTCCACAAACAGAGGCCAGGGACACTGTTCCTACCCCCTGGCGAATAGCACTCCATGGACCCAACCTCCATGACTTTATCTAACTTCTCTTTAAACTCTGTTATAGTTCTAGCCTTCACAGCCTCCTGTGGCAAGGAGTTCCACAGGTTGACTATCTGCTTTGTGAAGAAGAACTTTCTTTTATTAGTTTGCAGCCTGCTACCCATTCATTTCATTTGGTGTCCTCTAGTCCTTCTATTATGGGAACTAATGAAGAACTTTTCTTTATGCACCCTCTCCACACCACTCATGATTTTATAGACCTCTATCATATCCCCCCTCAGTCTCCTCTTTTCTAAGCTGAAAAGTCCCAGTCACTTTCGCCTCTCTTCATATGGGACCTGTTCCAAACCCCTAATCATTGTAGTTGCCCTTTTCTGAACCCTTTCCAAGGCGAAAATATCTTTTTTGAGGTGAGGAGACCCCATCTCTACACAATACTGAAGATATGGCATACCATAGACTTCCCCTCCTCCTTCTTCCCCGGCTTCCCCCTTCCAGCTCCCTCCTCCCAGGTTTCCACCTCCCCTCTCCCACCCTCTCTCTTCCCCTCTCCCACCTCCTTTTCCCAGTCTCCCCAGAGGTTAATTCCCCCCACCCCCAGTTTTGTTAAATAAAGAGAGTGTCTATTTTTGAACATGTGTCCTTTATTTTTTACATCAGGAGGGGGGGCTAGGGAGGGGTAAGTGGGAGGAGGTGAGGGAGGAATGGGGCACGAGCCCCCGATGGGGAGGACTGGGGTGGCTCTGCGGGCTCCTCGGGGTGGAAGCTCTCCTGCAGGGCCTCCTGGATCCTGACAGCCCCCCGAATGACCCCCCTGGATGGCAGCCTGCGGCAAGTGCAGCCGGGCTGATGGCTGAGTGCTCTGATGTTCCGAGCGTGGGCACTCAGAGCACTTCAAGACAGGACTGCTTTGCTGTCCCTTATCAAGTTAGACAAGCAAGCGGGGAACCCTGAGAACTGTCTGTCTGGGGTGGGGGTCGGGTCTCTTTAAGCACAGCCATCGGCTAGCCTGAGGCAGCACTGGTTCCGACCAGCCTTAACTTCGGTTCAGGGTCCACTCAATGTGGACATGCTAGTTCGAATTAGCAAAACGCTAATTCGAATTAGTTTTTAGGTCTAGATGCACTAGTTCGAATTAGCTTAGTTCGAATTAGTGCTGTAGTGTAGACATACCCTCAGTCTTCATTACCTTGTGGAGTACCAGGGTCAATGGGGGTGCCATCAGCAGTCAGTTTAGAGGGTCCTTACTCGACCCACTAAATCGAGCCCCAGAAGGTCAATCTCCAAATAAATATAGACAAGGCCGTAGTTTTAAGGACTCTTTTTTGAATACAGGCCAGTGATTGCTCACCAGTTCCTAGCTCATTTAAAAACTGTAGTCTAGTGGCAATTTAAAACTAGAGTGTAACCATTACACTAAACGTGGTGAAATGCACATATTTACTCTTGCAGATAAATATTTAAGTATTTGTATGTATCTGTAATGTGTAATCTTCTTACAGTTTTGGATTTCATTTTTGGTTTTGTTTTTGGCCAAAACCATTCGTTCTCTACACAATTATTAAAAAGAAAAACTGGCAAAATGAAGCTGTAATCTTTTTTTTTCTTTCTATAAATATTGTTACTATGACTATACACGATATTTAGACCCAAAACCTTGCTTTTGGTTCAGATAAAATATAGTGAAAACATATCTTTTTGAGAAATATCAATAGAACTGGTCAAAAAAGCTGACATTTTCTGGTTTTGTACATCTTTTTTGAAATGTGAAGATAGGCTGGGACCAAAAAGGACAAACATGTTAGTACTTGCACATTAGACTATGTTGTGGAGGAGAAAAATGCTCTGATTTTGGACTTTGAATTTTTTTAAAAAGTTGTTTGGATTTTGGGCAAAGGTTTGATCCAAATATTTTTTTCTAAAATATCCACAAACGCCCCAAATAGTTACTAGACAATGTGGACCTTTTGGTGATATACAGTTCAGTGGGATATATGTATTTTTCCTACTTCTTATTAATATCTCAACATTTTAAATTATGACCATCATACTAGCCCGCTTTTCTTTTGTCTTTCTAATAACTGTTGTCCCCCCTACAGACAAGGTAAGCTGAGAAAGAACTCAACTGTAATGTTTTAGTGTCTAACTGAGCCTTACTGTTAATATTGCTTTTTGTAGCAATTGGTGAGCCGGACAGTATAGACTGGTACAATCCTCAAGGAGAGAAGATTGCTTCTAATCAAAGAGTGGTGATTCAAAAAGAAGGTGTTAGATCACGGCTAACTATTTACAATGCAAATGTAGAGGATGCTGGGATATATCGGTGTCAAGCAACTGATGCAAAAGGACAGACTCAAGAAGCTACTGTCGTTCTGGAAATTTATCGTAAGTGAAACATACAAGAAAAAATAAAAATAAAAATAAAAATAAAAAGAGTATCTATTTTGAATTCCATTTGTATTCAGAAAATTAACATTAAATAAATATGTATCTCTTCTCTATAAATCTCACTTTAGGAGCAATAGATTGTATCTGCTGCAGTTCAGCATATAATTTGAATGGAATTGATATCCAGAGTGTATTAATCCAGTATGATATAGCATCACTTACCAGATCTCTTAAAATGCAAAGTCTTATCATGAGGATGTACTTTAGATACCTCTTTTATGAAAACAACATAGTGTGAGTACATGTGTGTGCAAGAGAAAGAAGTGCACCAAAATTTTCTTTCAAGTCAAACTGCATTGAGTTAGAGTACAAGATACAATATATTTTTAAAACCGTTTACAATTAAATGGATTTTATTTTTATCATTTTATGCTCTTGGCTGCATAAGGGACTCGTGTGACGTAAAATCCTAATATAATGATGTATAAATCTTTAAGTCACCAAAGTAATATTATTTTGAAAATAGAGTTAAACAGTTAATGGAGGATAATTTCCTCAAATGTAAATATACTGCATTGCGCAACATGAATATATAAAAGCATCCTACAGAAACTTTATCAAAGTGTAACTGACATTACTTTAAAACGTATGGAATTCTTTGTCAGTTAGATATATGTAACATTCAAAATGCATAACACAGAACAGGCTTAAGGCTAACAAAAAACAGTAAGAAGTGGACATACTGTGGCCGTGGCATTTAATCTGAATTTCTTATTCATTTAAATGGTGACTTTTGCCTATATATTCATGACAGGATATGGTTCATAGTCAGGCCAAGACTTATAACTGACATGTGAGAGGTAAATGCAAGATAAAATATTAAAGTACTGCAGCTTTAAAGTTATAGCAGATTCCAAATGATAGTTAAATTAAAAAATAAATGTAATTGATAAATCCACCATTCAGGCTAATAATGACAGTTACATGACAGTTGCAAAGTTGGTAGTTCAAAGAAAGGATTTCATATTCTGTAAAAGTCATCGTTTTTATGCTTAAAGCTGCCAGTCAGTATACAGGTTGACTGCTGTACAAGGTAGAAATCCTTTGAAATCTGTCAGGAAGAGACATAGTAATTCTTTTTTTAAAATAGTTCTCAAGATGGAACAAAAGAAATCATAGAAAGCTGGGCACAAGATGTGAAGTTTGACAGAAATATAACTGAATTCTAGCACGTTTCCTTTTGGATCTGATTCTGAGTTGATGGAAGTCAGTGGCAGTTTTTCCATTGATTTAGATGAACATTGGGTCACTTTGTTAGTAATATCTTCATGATAGCAATTCATTCTCTGGGTAGCACATGTACTGTTTACTACACCTCTCACGGCTCCGAAAATGGAACAGGGAGAGATAAGGAGAAGGCAGCCCTACATCTCTGCCCCCTGTTTTTTATGGAATCCATGAACTAGAGATAATGCACTGGAGGAAAGCATTCTCCTCCACCTACAGGAGGCACATGTCCATGTGCAATGAGTTGTAGAGAGAGAGGATGTTCCAATGAGAAGTGGTTCCACTAGAGCTCCTCTTATGTCTGAACATTTCCAGTCTGGTTCCTAAAGATAGTGGTACATTAAAAGCCACAGTGTGGATGTTGAGCTATTTTGTAATAACAGCTAAAATTATGCAACCCTTATACATACAACTTAAATACTTACACATGGTATTATCAAGACCAGGGATTAAAAATCTGACCTCCCAATGATAACATTGGCTAAAAGTACCACGTTTTTTACATAATTGGGTTCATATTATTTACCTTTTGGGTTTTGAGCCAGTGGCTCATGTCAGGCTTTTCTCCACAAACTTGATAGATTAAAAAGTACCCCACCCTTCACCACTCCTTCCTCATGACAACTGAAATTCTCATCATCACGTGCCTTTGGCAGCCTGGGCTTGAAGAAAAACACCAACTAATGTAGTCAATAGGATTATTCGCCTGAATAAATACTCACAATATGAGTAAGAATTCTACAGTTGAGTCCAAAAATGTTGAAAGCAAGATGAAAGGAAGAAAATAATTTGTATATTTAAACAGTAGATATTACTTCAAAGACTCTTATGATACTGTTCCACATGACATCATCATTAATAGACTAGGGACATGTGGTCTAGATGAAATTACTATAATATGGATGCATAACTAGTAGAAATTCCATACTCAAAGACTAAATATTAATGGGTTGCTATCTAACTGGGAGGACATATCTAATAGGGTCCTTCATGTGTCTGGCCCTATTCAATAATTTCATTAATTACTTGAATAATCATAGTGCCCATATAAAATTTCTGGATGACATCAAGATGGGAGGGATTGCAAACACTTGGAGGACAGAATTAGAATTCAAAATGATCTTGATTAATTGGAGAATTGGTCTGAAATCAACAAGATGAAGTACAATAAAGAGAAGTGCAAAATACTACATTTGGGAGGGAGAATTCAAATGCACAAATAGGAATTGGAGAATAACTATGCAGTAGTACTAGGAGGCAACAGTACGATGCATTTGCGAAAAAAAAGAAGCTAATATCATTCAGTGGTATATTAACAGCAATCTTATACTTAATACAAGGGAAGTAATTTTCCACTCTGCTTGGCATGGTTGGGGTCTCTCCTGCAATATTACATTCAGTTTTGAGCACTGTGCTTTAAGGCAGGCAAAGGTGGATAAATTGGGGAGAGTCCAAAGAAGAGCAACAAAATATTTTAAACGAGGTTTATAAAACCTGGTCTGTGAGGAAGGGTTAACAAACTTGGGCATGTTTATTCCTGGGAAAAGTACATTGGTGGGGAACCTGATAAATATTCAAATATGTTAAGGGCTATTATAAAGGAGTTGGTACCAGTTGTTCTTCATGTCCACAGAAGGTAGAAGTAATGGACTTAGTCAGCAGCAAGGGAGATTACTTTAGTTACTAGGAACTTCATTCTAATTGTAAGGATAGTTTTTGGAATTGGTTATGAAGAAGATTGTGAAATCCCTCTCACTGGTGGTTTTAAAAAATATGTTGAACAAACAGTAATCAGGAATGATCTAGTATACTTGATCCTGCCTAACAGGTGGTGGTGGTGGAATGGACTAGATAATCTCTTGAGGTCCCTTGAAGCCCTACATTTCTACAATTTTAAGATACCATGGAGTCATTTCTCAAAGGAAATAGTAGAATTTTCATTATCAGGAACATTCATGCCTAGTCTAGCTAAAGCCATAGAAAATTCACTAGAACAGTCCTGTATAGCACTCACAGGAAAAATGAACTAATTTTCACATCTCTAATTTCTATGATTTGATGTTCAAAGTAACTGTCGGTTGTCCTAAAACTGCTTTTTTTCTGCCTGTACGGGGCAGCAAAATAATTGTATACTTCACAATGCACATAAAACATTTTTGGAGAGCTATCTGCCTGCTTGTCTATCTGCCACAGCTTTTGCACTAAATGTGTTAAAAAGGAAGGTTGAGTTTGTACATCCTTCATGTTGGTGGCTGTAGGTGTAATTGGGCTGCTAAGCAAAACAGGAAAAGCTTGTTAAACTTAGCTTTCCTTCTTTTTAGAGAAACTCACTTTCCAAGACATCATAACCCCACAAGAATTCAGACAAGGAGAAGATGCTGAAGTGGTTTGCCATGTTACTAGTTCACCTGCACCTGTTGTCAGCTGGTTATATCGAAATGAGGAGGTCACAACGATTGCTGACAGTTAGTATTTTGGTAACTCTTTAAATTATATGTTCTAATTTCTTTGAAAATATTATTTTAATATATACATATCTCAAAAATATAATGCTGGATATCAGTGAAAATTTCCTAAAGGTAAACTTTAATTTTACCTATGGATGCGGTGAATTCTCTATCACTTGAAGCTTTTCAGTCAACATTAGATATCTTACTAAAGGATGTGCCTTCAATTTCACTTTGGTTTCATATTAATCCAGTAATCTTAAAGCAGAATTCAGCTCATTTGTGAGCAGTCACTCATATGAGTAGTTCCACTGAAGCCAACAGAACTACTTGAGTGAGTGAGTTCTCACCAACATGTTTAAGGGTTCTACCATTGTGTCTATAGAGTTGTGTGTGATTTTCAATCCAAACAATAAACCTTGGATCACTTTCTGTCCCCTATTCCTGTTGTTCTCATGTCATGTGGTGTACTTTGTGGCCTTCTGTGTCCACCACTATGCACATCTGTAATGTCTTCATGAGTTGATTGTCCTAAAACTGCTTTTTTTCTGCCTGTACAGGGCAACAGAATAATTGTATACTTCACAATGCACATAACGTTTTTGGAGAGCTATCTGCCTGCCTGCCTATCTGCCACAGCTTTTGCACTAAATGTGTTTAAAAGGAAGGTTGAGTTGGTACATCCTTCATGTTGGTGGCTGAGATGTATTTTTTTCCCATATTTTTAATTAAAAATGAAATGAAAATTTATTTAGTACAGTGAAAGCATGGAACTGTAGCATTACTAAAGTATGATTACAACCAAAGAAGAGCAAATTTAATGAATCTATTTGGGTTCTTATTATAAAATCATGTGCGAGCTTATGTCGGTGCTGAAAAATCACTTATAAATTTTGGATGCTTTCAGATTACTGTGTAACCTCTATGATTTCAAGGCGGAGCTTTAATTGGGTTTGCTACTTACATACTATGTTTAATCTCTGTCATTACCCATATAGTCACTTGTGCAGAGCTCATGGGGAAAAAATTACCTGTAGAAGAGTGATGCAACTTGTATATATAATTTAATTGTTAAAGCAGGTAAAGGTTACAGGGTTTTAAAACTACAGTAAAGAGTAGCTGAACAAATAAGCAAATATCATTTTTCTCAAGGTTACAATTTAAAGCTTACAAATGTGAGATTTTTCCTCTGAAAGATCGGGGATATGCTAAGTTATGTTATTTTAATTTGGTTTTGCATTTCTGTCATTCCAGTTACCAGTCAAACTTGTTGTGGAAGACTTAATAATAAATATAAAATTGTAAGAATTGTTCTTAATACCATAAATTTTAAAATAATCTGAATTTTTCTGCCATGTGGCATTTCATTATGTAATATTGAGTTTGCCTCATTTTCTTTGAAGATGTGACAGGGACATGAAGCTGCTTAGCTGTTTGAGCAAGATAAATACAAAGTGTTAGAATTTTACACAGTTTACAGTTGAAAACAGATTAAAACCCCCCCAAAAAACAGTTGTTCCTTTATCCCCTGGTCTTGCATTGGGATCACCTAACACAGACTGCTGCCCATACAAATTCCCTTTAAAAGTCAGGGGGATTCTGCCTAGACTTATGCTAACAGTTCTGGTGCAGGATTTGTTTCTTTAAACATATGTAGCTAGAAGTGTTTGAGCTGTGTGGGGCTATGTCTAAACTGCAAGCTTCTTTTGGAAGAAGCTTCTCTGGAAGAGATCTTCTGGAAAAAACTTTTTTTGAAAGAGCGTCCACACCACAAAAGCGCAACGAAAAAGAGATGTGCTTTTTCGAAAGATAGCATCCACATTGATTGGATGCTATCTCACATTTAAGTTGTGATTAGTATGGATGGAGTGGCCACCAAGGCACCTGTGCTTTTTCCTGGAGGCCTCTTCTTTCAAAAGAACTCCCTCTTCTGCGTCCACACACGCCTTTTTCCGAAAAAGTTCTTTCAGAAAAGGGCTTCTTCCTTGTAGAAAGAGGTTTACCACTGTCAAAAAAATCCCCAACCCTCTGTTCTTTCTACTTTCTGTGCAAAGAACGCAATAGCAGAGGGGACATAAGTGTAGTTTTTCTGGAAAAACTCTGTAGAAATACCCTGGGTGTTCACAGTATCACCTGGACATATCACCTTGATTATTCATCAGTAACCAGTGGATAATTATCCCTATAGGATAATACCTAAATTCATCAAATATTATGTATACTAAAAGATAAGTTTATTATAGAAATAAATGTGCACTCTTTTGTGTTGGTTTTTATTCATAGAAAATTTAAAGTGTAGAGTGATTTGACATCTGCATATGAAATGATAATTTCCAGTTATATTATGCAAAATATTATTTTTATTTTACATTAGGAAGCAGCTTCCCCTTAAAACCTTTTTTAACACCTATATTGTGGAGAGAGTCACAGTGATTGGCTTTTTAGTTAAGAAAATATGTTTCTGCTGTACGTGGCAAAGTGAATAAACTCTGGGATATGAGTTAAAACAATTAGCTACGACTATGAAGGATGTACAAAGTCTTAGAAATTCCAAATGCTTGTATGCACTCTCCACACAGGGAAGTGAGTTGCTAACCAGAAAAGAGAGTTCTTCATTGAATCAGAAGTGAATGTTTAAAGAATGATTCCTCGGTGAAATGTAGAGCTGAAGTCCTATTTCTAAATTAGCTTTACTTGTCCATGCAGGGTGATAGTCTTGGACAGCTGTTCAATCCCCAAGACCTATAGTCTTTCTCCTGCTCATCTATGAAGAGAAGGAATGAGTAACAAAGGGATCAGCTATCCATCATTCTTTGACTAGGGAAATAGAATAAAATTACTAGAAAGACCATGACCTCGGAAAATAGTCCACACACTGTTAAGAGATTCTTTCTTGACTTGATGCTGTATCCTTGAAGTTGGATGTAACAGCTCCATAGCTGAATGGAATGTAGAACTCTCTGAGCACGTTCTGTAGAGTACCTATAATGTCAGTCTCAAAAGCTTAATTGTCATGAATCACAGTGTGATTGTGTAGGCAGCAGGAGACTGGTACTGGTGATGCAGGTGGCCTGCAATGTTTTTATATCAAATGTTGTTCGGTTCACAATGTCCGCAATTTACTCTATAGTGCCTATTACAAATACAGCAAGGTTAAATGGAGCTATATAGATCTCTTAAACAGGTGGCAGTCAGCCACAAGGCAAACAAGCTACCAAGGGCTAGTGTGAACATGCTCTGCACAATTATTCTATTCACCATTGCAATGTTCGCATTTCATAGGTCTGTCATTTGTACAGTTACAACTTGCTGGAAACGGCATTGTTGTATGGTTTAGAATTACTGTATGTAAATAGTGTTTTGGTATACTACATACACCAACATGAAAAACATAACTTGCACATTTGTGATATTGTGATCTTTATATAACGCGCAATAAAATCTGAAACTTGCAACTTGTTTCATGTGGATGGACACCTACTGCAATCAGGAAGTTCTTTGAGGTCTGTCCATACATAATAATGAGTTGCAGAATTGTATATAAATGATGTTGTATTGGAGGAAATACTACCCATACTGCAGTCAGTGTTATCATTAATTTAAATAGAACCAAGATTTCACTCATTAACTTTATCTAGAAAAACAAGATTCTCATTTTCGTTGGTCATTGGAAAGAACTGAGTATTGTATAAGGGAGACTGCATGTACTATGTCTTATTTAAAAATAGCACAGTATTTAATATTTGATTTAATGTACTGTATATATATTGTGCTTCTATTGACACCGCAGTAACAATTCTGTAGCAAAAATATACAGAACAACAACTGAATTTCCATTTTATGTTGAAAAAAATCATATCTGACTTTAAACAAAAGATAAATCAATGCACTTTGGGGTGGAATAACTTAACTTATGATCTTCAGGGGTTAGCAGAGTTAGTCTGTTACAGAAAGAAACAGCAAGCAAATGGTCTGGTAGCACTTTATAGACTAACAAAACATGGAGATGGTATCATGAGCTTTCATTTTGTTGACGGAACCATTTGGTCTGGTCAGATGAGATTATTAATCTTAATAATTTAAATTAGTATTCCAAACACTTTTAATTTACTGATACCACTTTATTCTTTACATAACTTTCTAGATCGATTTGCGATGTTAGCAAATAACAATCTCCAGATTCTTAACATCAATAAAAGTGATGAAGGAATATATAGATGTGAAGGAAGAGTGGAAGCTAGAGGAGAAATCGACTTTCGGGATATTACTGTTATTGTGAACGGTAAGGTGTAAAATAATGTTTCTGAAGTTGAAATCAGGACATGCTTTCATCAGTTATACAGCCAGTCCCCGACTTATGAACGAGTTACGTACCAAACACTAGGTCGTAACTTGATCTGTTCGTAAATCGGATTACATTCACTTACGTATGGTCGCGCTGTTCGTAAGTGCGGATTTTGTTCATAACTTGGGTTCCAGCTATATAGAAGGTTGGTTGTAAATACGAACGGTTGTAAGTCGATGCGTTCGTAACTTGGGGACTGGCTGTAATAACAATATATTAACCAGGTTTATCACTGTCTAAGCTTTCTTAATTAGGCCATTTATGGCAATATCAACCCCATACCATAAAAGTTGCATTTTTCAAAAAAATAAAACTTGAGTTGTTCTCTGTTTACAATTTATATATTAGGAGGTTTACATTATGTGGGATTTTATGTTTAATTAATAAGTGTATAGTTAAGGAGATTTTATATCTTCTTTAATGGTATAAATGTATGTAAATATTATGTGCAAATGTAGTTGTTTGGCTATATCCTGTGAAGGATATATATATTTTAATCAACCCAAGATTAGAGTTCACATCATAACATGCATTTGCTTATGTATACATGTTACAGTACTTGTCAGAGGTTGTTATAAACCACTTCATTTTATATAGTTATTCAGGTTAAGTGTAGCACAATTGTTTATGGATTGTGTATTTAAAATCTGGTTAAACACCGTGGCAATAATTTTTAACTGTAGGACTACAGTTGAATTAACTGGATATGACACTGAACATGGCCACTATTTAAGTCATTATAAATTTTGAAAAAATATAAAATCTTTTAAGGAGGAATGTGAAAGTACAAGCATAAAATTGAATATGTAGATTGACCTTGGAGTTAGTGTGTGTCAACATAAAACGTAAGTAAATGGGTCTTTATTCACGTGTTGGCCAGCAAAGTTCCATCTCACTTAGGTATTTCTGTTGTACTAGCTCCTAAGTATCTGAGTGCCATTCTAATATCTAATGCTTTGTTTCTCAATTGCCCTGTCCTGCAAATCCTTACTCACTTGAGTAACAAACTATTGAAGTCTGGATTGTTTGTATGAGTAAGTTACTCATTGCAAAGGCATTCCTTAAATCCATAGCTATAAACGAGAGCGGTGATATTTAAAGAAATACATTGTTAGATTGTTATTGATTGTGCACAGAAAGGGAGTGCGAGAGAGGGCAGAAGAATGTGCTATGCGCCATGAGAAAGTATAGGAGTTCGTGTATAGTGGGGAGAATTCTTCCCTTTGTTTCCTCTTTGTGAAATACTTCTGAGTCCTAGCTACATGTAATTCACATAGTCTATCCCAGCAATGGGCAACCAAAGCTAGTGAATGGCCCACATGAGTGAGCCTCCTTCATCTTAGTGGACCTCAAGATTGTTGTAACCAGGATGATTTCCTGAGATAGGATAGCTTTGCTAATTGCGCTTACCTAGAATTTGCAGGGTGTGCCAATTGAACTGTAGCAGTGCTTTGATTGGATGCAGGGGGAACACATGGTTCTCAGTCAATGCTGTGTGCAATCCACATGCACCTCACTTTATGTGCCCTTGGTTTACATGCATGTCACTTCAGTAATACTAGTAGGGCGGGGGGAAACTCTATATGGATGGAAACTAGCAGAATGTCTTGTGAACCATACATAGAACCCCAATGGTCTATGTGTGGCCCTCTGGTCACAGGTTTCCCACCACTGGTCTATCTTATAGTATGTACTGTATCATAATATTTCTATATGTACATCTGTCTTTGAGCCAGGATGTGTGATTCTCAATTCACATAGACATATCTGAGATAGCTTGGCTTGAATAAGTGCAGCGTAGCTGGGATTGCAGGGGAATGGCTTCAACTAGCCTTCTGAATACATATCCACCCGCCCTATGCCCCCTACCAAAACATACACAGGCACCTAGCTGAAGCAATCACCTGTGTTTCCAGGCTACACTTTTGTTTGTTTGTTTATTTGTTTTTGTTTTTTAGCAGGCTAGCATAGGTAAGTGTATATGATCTGGGAAGCACACAAATCCAGATCAAATACAAACAAACCCTCTATGACTGGGTTTCTCATACTTTTTTTTAAAAGCCTTTACTATGATATATAAAAAAGGTATTTTGAAGAGAATAAAAAAGCTTTGGAGCATATAAAGCATTGAATGCTTCTGGCGTCCTTGAGTGTTTCACAAAGTGAATGAGATAAAATGCTATTAGTCCAGTTACTGTGTACAGAAAAAGAGCAACCACTACACAGTGAATTCACCCACAGCATGGACATTTGAACACTAGGCTTACCTCCTTCTCATTTTGAAGGATGCTGTGGGATCTTTCACTTAAAACTGGACTTAAAAAGAGATGGAGAGGAAGGCTGTGTCTGGCACAATGTAGTGTATTAAAAATGGTAGGCCAAATGGTGTGAGTTTATGATGTCAATAGAGTTGCACCACTTCACGCTCAGTCTGAATCTGACTTTACATCTTTTATCATTGAACACTTCTAGCTTTGAACTCAGTGTCATGATCTAAAGGCAAAAAGAATTACCAACTGAGCAATGCTAAAAGCATTTCACGTTGTAGAATGATATTGATTAAGGATTTCTCCTGCTTGATTTATCGGGATGACTAGCTTCTCTAAGATGAAGCTAAATGCACTGAGTATATTCCCAGCTGGCCTTTAAAGTAACATTGCAAAAAAATAAATAAAAAAAATTGTAATGACACCTAACTAGAAAGAAAAATTTCTATGAGTCAATTTTCTATGCCTGTGAAACTTTCACAAGTGCAGCTGCACAATACCTCCCCCTCTTCCATAAAATTAAAAAAATAATAACTTTCATGATAGTCAAATAGTTTCAGTAATACTAAATAAGGATAGGAAAGCTATGCAAGTAGGATTCATGTATAGATACTGTCTAGCTTTGGAGCTTTGTGAAACCTTTGTTATTTTTATGCTGTTTTAACTATGCTGTTCAGGGAAAGGTTGACTGAGGAGCATCTCTCTGTTACCCCTGCACAGTGTATCTGCCCACCCTTCACTTCGGAAGCCCCCAATTGTTTTCTAAATCCTTCCTTTGCCTTACACTTAGGGTGTGTCTAGACTGCACCCCTCTGTCGGCAGAGGGATGCAGATTAGGCAGGTCAACATAGCAAATGAAGCAGGGATTTAAATGTCCCGCACCTAATTTGCATAAAAATGGCCACCTTTTTTGCCAATTCAGAACTTTGTCGGCAAAAAGCGTCAGTGTAGAGGGGGATCTGTCAAGAAATAAAGCCTTTTTCGACAGATCTCTTATGCCTCCTGCAAGGAGGTTTACAGGATCTGTCAAAAAAGGCTTTCTTTCTTGACAGATCCTCCTCTAGACTGCCGCTTTTTGCCAACAAAGTGCTGAGTCAGCAAAACGCGATGGCCATTTTTATGAAAATTAGGCATGGGATATTTAAATCCCTGCTTCATTTGCAATGTCAATCTGCCTAATCTGCATCCCTTTGCTGACAGAGGGATGCAGTCTAGACATACCCTTACGCTCCTTGGACATTTGAATTCTTGGTATTAGGGAAGTGCCAGAATGGAGAGTGAAAAAGTAAAGAAGGCAGTTTTAAAAAGGGAACAAATTGCATATACAGGGATAATAGTTACAATACTTTGAAGTTTTGGGAATAGGAAAGGGGGTGAGGGAACCATTCAAATGCCTATCAGATATAAAATATGGTAATATTAATTCAGAGTAGTATGAGATATTAGGATACATTTAAAAGATATTTATCAAAATAATAGATATGAAAGCCACCTCATAAATACCTAAGTTGGACATTTTAATGGTGGTTATAGTATCAATCTTTTACTGGAAGTTTGAGGTATAGCACTTGGTCATATTTGCCATTTTAAAACATGGACATATATTCAGAATATAGAATTTCCCTCATTTAGGTGGCTGTTTTAATGCCATTTTCCTGGCTATCCTGAGAAATCATATGCACTAAGAAGGATTTGGCTGGCTTGGTACTGGATAGCCCTTCTTAGGTAAATTCAGAAAGTGTATTGAAATATATGTAATTCAGGAGATGCCATTTGTTCCTTTGGGTTAGTGTCATTATCACTTATCCATATCTCTGTGCATAGCTCATTACAGACAAATAAGCATGTGGTCAAATAATGAACCATGTCCCAACATGGGATTAGAATTTACTGTAGTATTAAGAGAACTGTCTTTCAGAGGAGGTACAAAACTTAGGTGCTGGACCATAGGTACTTTTAAAGGTTCAACTCAGTTTTTTCTTAAGAGGAGAGTGTTAAATCAAGTGTCCCTAATGAAATATTGACCCAGGAAGCAATTACATCCTACCTACCTAAATTCCCCCTGCAATTTCACTTGGAAACTATTTTCTTCTTCGAGTACTGGTCTAAAATGTGCAATGTTGCTGAGTGCTGTTAAATCATTAATGAATTTCAGGAGGAAGATGGATAAATTTCAGTTGTACGTTATTTGACGGGATCACAGGATAAAATGTTTTGGATTCCTTTTGGGATGAAAAAGTATTATATAAATAGAAGATCATTCTTATTGCGAGGCAGTAGCATTCTTAAGGAGTTGGATTAAATAATGTCAAATCTACATTTTTTTAAAATTAATGTTTTCTGAAAAAATAATTTTATTTTTTAAAGTTACATTCAAGAGATCTTGATAATAAATTGAAAAGTATACTGATTTTGCAGGGGTGGGGCTTGGTATCAAAAGTGAAGCTTAAGTTTTTTGCTCGGAAGAGTGTTTAGCAGTGTCTCTGAACTAACTACTAGTCTGGAGCTGAGATAGAATGGTTGAGTATTAAATGTTTCTAAGGAATGGGATAATAGTAGGGTTTGGCAAATGGCAAGAGACGATGTGGGCCATAGAAGCTCCAGGATGAAGGTATAGATAAGGTGGGGATTGTGAGTTTGACTCATTGGGAAGGAGAGACAAGTAATAGCGTAAAGGTAACAGAAGTAGGGAAGACAGCAGTGTTTGACACTGGAGAAAGGGATCTTTAGGAGACACTTATCATACCAGGTAGGAAAGTTCAGAAGATGAATGAGGGGTAAGTGGGTTGATGTGTATAAACGAGAAGGAGAAAAAGGGATAGTTTTTGCATAAGGGACTGTGATTAAGTGTTTGATGCGCAACTGAAAGAGGGCCATTGGTAGGGCTCTGCATGCAATATAGTATATATTTGTTTAAACACTTCCGTGCCTTGGTAGTGTAGATGGGAAAATAAACCTTCATGGCTTTCAGGTTTAATTACTCAATGCTTAGTGCTTCTGGTGGTTGGTGGTGCAATATTCTATTGTGATTTTTATTTTAATAAATTCATTCTTAGTTCTTTTGGACAATACTATTTCTTTTGAACAAGAATTTTAAAATGTGTATCTTTCAAAAGCTGATATTTTTCAGCCTCTTCTAAACCTTCAAGAAATGACACCATAAAATATGTGAGTCCTGCGCATTATCACTAGGGTAGCCTGGGATATGGATTTGTATCTCATTGAATATCCAACTGCTACATAGGTTAGAAATGCAAATGATTGGCCCCTTGCCCCTTGATTATTTTATAGAACTGTAATATCTGTAGCTGCAATCCTCCAAGGCAGTGAACATCCTGAGTTCACAGTGACATTAGTAACAATATGAGGGAAATCAGTATCTCTGAAGACTCACTCTTCCTCAGGATTTTGTCCTTTGCTGAAAAAGGGGATCATTGGACCAGATCTTCAGATTGTGTAAATCACAGATCCCTGTTAGATCCCTGGTGTTTTGACAATTGACACCACTGTGGCTTTAGCCCTCTATGTTTAAAAATGCACTGTGGGCTCTTAGTTTAAAATGTTCTGGAGACATAAACTATCCAGATAAAACCATGCTGTTGTGTGAGATAGTAGAGTGAAAGACAAATTAAGCAAAAAATTTTAAGTCAATAATACACAGCATGTCATTTCACTTCACTTCTCTACTCCCGTTCCTATGTATCTGCGGTTGGGGTGCCCGCAGTTTTTCACCACTCCTTCTGAACTGTAGCACGGGATTGTGTTAATCCAGACCTTTTCTCTTCAAACTTAACAAAGTCTTCCCATGAATCCTTTGGTTTTCCACATTCTTTCTTGCTTTTCGCTTTCTCCCAGGCTTTCTTCTGTCTCTATGTGTGTGATTACCTCATGGGTATTTTTGTATTTACCTTCAAATCACGGTCTTTGAAAACAGATGCCTGCTCTGGTGTCATATTTATCAGTCCCTCATTGCTATCAGCCAGAAGGACCAGATCTGCAACATACTTTTGCTTTCTCTGTGTCTCCACAATCTTCGTTATCTATTATCTAATTGTATCAATAAGCAGAATATAGGGATGTGGACTCAGCACACTGTTTTGTCTCGATCCCGCTGGCATTTCAAAACTCCTTGAAATTCCAAATATTGTTACCATTGCAATTCTTGAGGTGCTATATACTTCTAATATCATATACACTTCTTGAAGCACCCTTCCATCCAGCTCAAGAGTCCCAATGCTAACTCCCACAAAACCAAGTCATATGCCTCCCTCTAGATCAGTGTTTCTCAAAGTGGTCTGCGGATCCACTCTGAAAAAGCTGCTACCGGGCATATATGTGCAGGCATGCCACAGATGAGTTGTGTGAATAAAATAGTGATCTTTATCTGAGCAGTAATTGTGGTCTTAAAGACTAAAAAAGACTTCTTGAATCAAAATGACAGAATTGTAGGGGGGAAGGTGGAAATGAAGAAGGGACCAGAAAAGGACTTTTTTTTTTTAACACAATGAGCTTTCTAACGCTGAAAATAAAAAATCTTGCTTTGTAACTACGATATAAGCGGAAAATAATCCAGTGCTAGAGTATACATATTAGGATCTCATACCTTGTGTTTATTGTATTTAGAGATGATTCCCTGTGTTTTGGGGAGAGGATGAATGTTGTATCTCTTGATTCCCTTTCCCTCCCATCCCTTAGTTGGTAGTACAGTCAGAGGTTGCAGTCCTAGAGAAGACTAGTTTAAGTGTTAGTCTGGTTGTCATACCATTGCCTTACTCACAGGTCGAATACATGGAAATGGTAATCTAAAATAAAGGAATGAGTTGAAACCCAACAGTATCTCTTCATAAGGGTGGAGGTTAGGTCACTTGCTTATGGAATAAATATGTCTATTATTCAACATTCTAGCCACAATGGGATGACAGAGACCCTCTGCTGAATATCTTGATATCATGGTTCTCAAACTACACTAAAAATAAATAAAAATTCCCCTTGTAACTTGTGAATAATATTTGATTGTGGATGCAAGTTTTTTCTCCAGAATTTTCTTCACATCAAGACAGAGGGATCACAACAGGTAATCATCACATGATCCCTCCCCATCACCCACTTCCAGAGAAACAGAGGCTAGGGATACTATTCCTACACATCCTGGCTAATAGCCATTGATGCACCTAACCTCCATGAATCTATCTAGCTCATTTTTGAACCCTGTTAAAATTCTAGCCTTCACAACATCCTCTGGCAAGGAGTTCCACAGGTTGACTATGTGCTGAGTGAAGAAAAACTTCCTTTTGTTTGTTTTAAATCTGTTGCCTATTAATTTTATTTGGTGACCCCTAGTTCTTATGTTGTGGGAATAAGTAAATAACTTTTCCTTATTCACTTTTTCCATACCAGTCATGATTTTATAGACCTCTATCATATCCCCCCTTAGTCTCCTCTTTTCTAAGCTGAAAAGTCCAAGTCTTTTTAATCTTTTTTCATATGGGACCCATTCCAAACCCCTAATCATTTTAGTTGCCCTTTTCTGAACCCTTTCCAATTCCAATATATCTTTTTTGAGATGAGATGACCACATCTGTGCGCAGTATTCAAGATGTGGGCATAACATGGTTTTATATAGAGGCAATAAGATATTTTCTGTCTTATTCTCTATCCCTTTTTTAAGGACTCCTAACATTCTATTTGCGTTTTTCACTGCCACTTCACACTGAGTGGATGTTTTCAGAGAACTATCCACAATGACTCCAAGATCTCTCTCTTGAGTAGTTGTAGCCAAATTTGTCCCCATCGTATTATATATATAGTTGGGAGTATGTTTTCCAATATGCATTACTTTACATTTGTCAACATTAAATTTCATTTGCCATTTTGTTGCCCAATCACTGAATTTGGTGAGATCTTTGTGAAGCTCTTCACAGTCTGCTTTGGTCTTAACTATCTTGAGCAGTTTGGGATCATCTGCAAATTTTGCCACCTCACTGTTTACCCCATTCTCTAGATCATCTATAAATAAGCTGAATAGGATGGGTCCCAGGACAGAATCTTGGGGGACCCCACTAGTTACCTCTCTCCACTCTGAAAACTTACCATTTATTCCTACCCTTTGTTTAATCAGTTATCAATCCATGAGAGCACTTGCCCTCTTATCCCATTACAGCTAACTTTACTTAAGAGCCTTTGGTTTCTGGAAATCTAAGTATACTATATCCACTGGATCCCCCTTGTCCACATGTTTGTTGACTCCCCCTCAAAGAACTCTAGCAAATTAGTAAGGCATGATTTCCCTATTCATCCCATTGCATTTGTTTGCCTTGGAATAACTTGCTCTTTAAGCAAAACAACTTTGCTAATTTTAATTTATGAATCCTGGGTTAAGTCAGGTTGTGTGCAAATCTTCAGGGCCTATTGCTCCTGCCATTCCTCTTTTGTTCTCTGCCAGACATTGATCCAGTTGTGCACGGGAATCATGTTGCTAATAAACAAACTATCTGAAATCCATCTTCCACAATGAAATTCTCTTTGCTCACGCTTTCCTTTTAAATGGATGGGGTTATTAAGAAATTATATAGAATCTGGCATGACCTGCTCCCCTGGAACAAACATTTAAGGACTCATTTTCTGGTACAAATTAGGCTCCTCTCCCATTTAACACTTATGTATTTGCCTTAGAAAATTCCATGATGGGTATATTTTTATGTTCACCAAGCACAGCCTAAATGTAGACCTACTGTCTGGCTTGAATTTTGGAACTCAAGTTCCAAGTATTTTCAGAATCAAATATACATCAGAGTAAGCCAGTTAGGAGTGCATTTTCAAAGGAATGGGGCACTAATTTGGGCCCTTGAGTCTACAATAGCAGGATAAAATTATTTTTTTGTGGCTGTATCTCATTGCCAAAAAGGCAAAAGTAAGACATAAGTTGATTGTGGGTACGAAAACTCATCCCAGATGATAGCCCATTTGCACCAGAAAATGTATCCATAATGGTTTGTATCAGGGGTATAGGCAGGCTGACAAGGGAGGGAGTAAAGGGGAAAAATGCCCTGGAACCTGGTGATTCAAAAGGGCCCAGGGCTCCTGACACTTTAAATTGCCACTAGAGCCCCAGCCAGTGGGATCTTGGCAGTGAGCTATGCACAGGACTCAAGGGCTAGCAGGGGGAAGCTAGACTCCAACCCTGCCCATTCTGCCCAAGACCTTTTCCTTACCAAGAGTCAGAACCAGTCCCCCACACACACAGCTTGCCAAGGGACCTAGACATTTTTTTGGCCTTCCTGGATGTAGACCACATTTTATTCTGAGTAAAGTTGATGAAGAAATTATATGTAGACATGGAAGACTTCAATTTTTTTCATACAATTTCAATGGGTAGCATCTATGTTTTATTTTAAAACTTTTTTTTAGTTTTTTAATCAACTTAAATTTTCACAGTAGTGTGAAATTATGGGTTACAAGCATTTTTTTTTCAATTGTTATCGATTTTTCATTTTCACAATCATGGAAAACAGTTGGTGGGGAGGTCTGTGGTCACCTTTCTAAATGATACTCTGGTCCAATGCCAGTGTTAAAATGTTTCACAAACATTAATGTGGGACACTCACTTTTCAAAGAACACCTTTATTTTTTTGCCTATCTTTATTTTTTTATTAATATTGATTTCAGTATTTTTCATTGATTCATGTGTGTATGGGGAAATTGACATTTACTGACATTAAACAATGAAAAACAAATCCATCCACGCATAATTTTAAGGTATGTTTCTCCTGATGATCTCTCTTCCATAAATTATTCTCTCTAATTAGTTTTCTTGGATGACAAAAGAAAGACATATGGGCTCTGAGAGCCAGTTTAGCACTAAATCGTTATTCAGTAGACTTGTTATGTTAACATTATTGTACTATAGGTGAAATGCACAATGTATGTTAACAAAGAAAAGTTTAAAAGCATTTTTTACAAGATCTGTTTGATATATAAATATTAGTTTCCACTTAATAAGATTTTGAGTGGAATTTTTAGTTGGTAATAAATTGAAAAGCATTTTATTTGTATTATCACTTTTGAAATGTAATTTTAATGTATCCTTTCCCATTGGCAATTTGTAGCATCTTGCGGTACCAGTATTTACAGTAAAATCTTAATAGCTACTTTAAAAATGGATGTGAAACAGGACAGAAAACACGCTGTGTTTTTCTGAAAAGAGAAACTGTTACTAAAAAAAGTTAAAAAATAAGTGCCTACAACTTTCAATATAAGTGTTTTGTCAGATTTCTTTGACCTCTGGGAATAAAAATGTATTGGGTGAAATCCTGGCTGTACTGGAGTTAATAGCAAAATCCCCATTGACTCTGGGGAAGGCCCAGGATTTCATCCACTGTATCATGAGTCTTAGAGGCAAAGAATTGCTTTCCCTGTTAGCAGTGCCTGTTGAACATAAGGGCATGTCTACACAGCAGCATTATTTTGGAATAACTGATGTTATTCCAAAATAACATAGTACGTGTCTACACTACAAGCCTTTATTTCAAAATAATGGCAAGCTGGAGAACTTTTTACTCTGACTCCCAGTAATCCTTATTTCATGAGGAGTAAGGGAAGTCGAAGGAAAAGAGTTTTTCCTTTAACATCCTGGTGTTTTAGACAGCACCAAAAGCCAAATTAAGCTATTTCAACTTAAGCTACACAATTGACATAGCTGAAGTAGCGTAGCTTAATGAAAGTTTTGCCCTGCTGTGTAGATGTACCCTAAGTGTGCAGGTTTACTTTGTTGCTTTCTTCTTAGTCTTCTTCTTTATCACCATCTTATCCTAAAATTACCAAACAGGAGTAGACCAAAAATAAAATTACAGATCATACAAGATGTATAGGAAGCTCACATATTTGCAAGCCTTGTGTCTAAAGGAAAAATTAGGCTGAGAATGAAATTACTTCAGTATCTTTCTTTTTGAACATTTGAAATGATTAAGCAATTTGCTGAATTATGTCTATAATTCTGAAATTCTTCAGTTCAGTAGAGTTTGTGGTCAATTGAGAACTAGCTGATGGTCCACATAGACCTGGATGACTACTTGGTTTTGGTTTCTCCTCAATTACAGAGCTAGAACATATCACAGAATAAATACAAATTCATTAAATGCTTTTCTATTGTTTTGCCATATAAGAAAGTGTTCAGCTGCCATGTAGATATTTTGAATTGGAAAGTGGGAGGCAGTGATTGTTCAGTGAAAATCAAGTCTTTGTGTTACATAAACAGGGCTTGATTCTCTCCAGTGGCCAAATAGGATTTGGGTACAGTGGAGGGAGTAGACTGATAGGGAGCTATTTGTAGTTCTCTGATCCTCCCCCAATAGCCACCACATAAGGTAAAGATGCACAGGGGCAGCTCTAAATTATCCTGCTGATATCATGTCTTTGCCAGTAGAGAATTGGGCTTGGTGGAAACTTGCTCTTCTCTCCTCCTCCAACCCACCCCTTTCCTTCCTTTACTCTGGGAAATGGAGTTCCAGTACAGGTGGAAGTCAAGTAGCAGAGCAAAGTGAACTTGGTGGCAGAAAATTCAAATCCCTCTTGGTACGGAACAAGAAAGAACACATCTGATTTCAACTTTGCTTGGCTGCAAAGGATGGGATTTTTGATTATCTATCAGAGATGTCTAAGTATGGCTTCTCTAATAATAGAATAGATATTTTAATTCATCTTGAGTGTGAATCTTATGGTAATTAATATTCATATCATCCATCTTAAGACCACTCTAGTAGAGTAATAAAATTAGTATAATGAGTGGAGCTATTAAATTACATCTTCTTTATTGTTTCTTGAAGCTGCTTTTTATTATGAATGTTGTTGAGGTGAACACTACAAGGTATCTTTGTTTTAGTAATAACTCCATCGTGTCAAAAATGCAAACTATGTAATTCACGGGACATATTAATTAGATTTTTTGGAAAAATAATGTGAAATATGGATTGTGTATGCAGAATTCTATCACAATGCACCATTTTAAACTGATGATATTCATGTCTAGAAAATATTCTGTATTTTGTTTAGAAGAATTAAATATGTTTAATCAAGACAAACATTATGGGTTGACAGCTAATTTGAAAATGCTGTCTCACATCAGTGCCTCATTGCTTGTCAGCTGCATAATTGTGTCAAAGAGGGAGGATTAAAGTGAGAAATTTTTCATCTCAGGTAGTTTAATTAACACTAACAAGTATCTCTGCACTGATATGCACACAGTAGCTATGGTTCTTCAGCTACTTTTAAATCATATTTAATGAAAGAGCTCAGGAGAAGAAGATACTTATATTCATTTTATTGTTCATTTACTTAAAAAGAAACCATATACAGGAGTTTTGATAACATTAAAATGAAATAATCATGGTTAACATTGTCTGAACGAAATATAACAATGCAGATATCTTAGTGTTATCTGAAACTGTAGGCAGACGTCAATTTGTGTTTGTAAATCAAATGCTTAATAAGGATTAATCTATTCAAAGTTTCCACAGAAACAATTGAAAATGTATATATTTCAGTTGTTTTACCTCACATGTGTGTGTGGTTTTTTTTTTTTTTTTACATTTCCTTCAGTTCCTCCAGCAATTACATTGCTACAGAAGTCCTTTAATGCCACGGCAGATCGGGGAGAGGCAGTTACTTTATTCTGTAGAGCCATTGGCTCTCCTGAACCTGAAATCAGCTGGTATAGGTAAGTTCAGTTTAGAGCTGTGTATCAGAAAGATTTGAAATGTGTTATGAGTTTGTATCTTACTAAAATAAACTACCTTATTGTTTTATGTGGCTAACGGGCATTGCTGATTAAATGAAATAACATATTTGTCCAAACTTTGGTTTTCATCGAAAAAGAGAATTTAGAAAAAATCTAACTTATATTTTAATGTGCCTTATATTAAAGGAATAACACATAAAATGTAAGAATCTCTGATTTTAAGAAAAAAGATATATTTCTGAATTCTCCATGAAATTTTCAGACTTCAGCTACCTAAAATAACAAAGAATGTAATGCTGTAAATACATGACACAGAGTAACAATATCATATTATACACTAATACGTTGTAAAAGAATATATCTCTTAAGCTGATTTAAGTCATCTGGTCTTCCAGTGTAGCCAAACACTCAGTAATAAGTGGCTTCTCAGTAAAATTCTCAATGGCTAAATGCTCAGTAACAGTATAGCTTCTTTGTGTTATGTTAGTTTATCTGGATATTTGATTTCATTAATTGCAGAGCAGTTGTGGATATAATGTGAATCTGTTAAAAACAGGAAACTGTTTTGGAGATATGGGGTAAAACTTCCAGGTGAAGTCAGTGAGATTTATGTGGTTAAACCTTTACACTAGATATGTGTTTCCATTTCTTACTTGAATGAATTGCTCTCCAGGTGGTCTTTCAAAGGGATGATGTGTACGTATCTTTCAGAGTGCCCTGAGGTAAGGGCCAAGATGGCACAATGAATTAGAGCAGCAGTGGAACAGGCCCAGTAGACAGCTGCTATCTACAGGGTCCCTGAGCTGGGACCCGGAGTAGGGGTTGGGACCAGTTCCTCCCTAAATTTCACCCCTTAGAAACTAGAAGAAGTGGCCTAGGTATTGAGGAATCCCTAGAGGGGGGAATTAGACTATAGTGATCCATCTAAAGTGCTGGTGCTGGAAAGGACCTGAGAAGGCAAAGATGTTGCCTCCAGGGAAGGAGCCTTGGGGCACTGCTCTATTCCAGAGTGGAAACAAACTGAGACATTATAGAAGGCACTGAGAGACTATTGGACTTGTACCCAGGAAGGGGTTTTTTTATTTCGCATGTAGACTGCAGGTGACTCGGCTGGAGGGCAGAGTCACCGAAGACTCACCATAAACACAGAGAGAGTGCAGGACATGCACTTGGCCGGGGGTATTCATGAGAAATGAGTGCAACCACATTACAGTTCTGTTGGAGTAAATGATCTCCTGAGGTCTCTTGCACACCATATCATCGATGAGCACATAATTCTATGAAATGGTGTGCTAATTTTCTGGCATTACGGTAATTCATTTGGATTGAGGAAGGAGCAAATAAGTGTTATCATTACCCCCCTCGCTAATACAGATAAGAATTCAATTTCTACCAGATGTAACACAAATTAAATAAATTATGATAAACCCAAATTTATTAGAAGTAGTGATGGGAAATTCACAAACTAACGTTTCACAGTTTGGTAACTTGGTGTCCCCTTGAGGTCATGTTATAAAATGTAGCTCCTGGCTGGACAGAACTCTCTAGAGTTATCAGAAAGTCTAATATTCTCATTTGTCTCACTTCAAGAAGACAATTCATCTTGGTACTTTACATTTTCAAGATGAAAAGTAGGGACACAGTTATCTTGTATCTTGGGAAGCGGGATGTGAAGAATTGTCAGTCTTCAATGCCATATCTACAGTATACTTTAATTTGAAAGTATCACAGTAATGTATACAAACAAATAAAACACCTTACAGGAGGACCTCTGCAAACCATCTGTGCTAGTGAACCAGATCGACCCTCAGTAGGAATAATGGCCTTTCTAAAAGGGGAAATGTTTGTTGTAAACCATCTAATACCTCCAGAGGAATTAATCAGGCCCTGGGTGGTCTAGTGAATGGGAAAGAGACTAGTGAGCCAGCAGACTTTCATTCTATTCCTCACTCTGCCACTGACCTGCATTATGAGATCTTAGGGAAGTCAATTCACTTCTCTGTTTCTCTTTCTGCCCTTCATTTGTTTTGTCTGGTTACATTATATGCTCTTTGAGGGAATGGGACTGTCTGTGACTGTGTGGAATTACAATGCCTGTTAAAATGGGGCCTTGATTTTGGCAACAACACCTAGATCTGGAGTGGCCAATTACCAGACTGTGACTCTAAACTATGAGAAGAAATGGGATGTATTATTTGGGCACTATAACTTTGTATTCTGTTTACAACTATGCCATTGAGTTCTGTGCTCTTGATCGTCTTTTAGCCTTTCAAAGCCTCAGTTTGCCTATCTGTAAAATAGCTACTGTATAAAAAGCATGTACAGATCTTAAGATAGAAAGTGTGAGAAACATGCAGAGTGCTATTGTAAGTTACTTACAACTTATGTCAAAGGAATAGAGGGATGTGAGTTTATGCTACATGCTTGTGTATGAGTCACTAAGGAAGAAACAGGTTTTTACAATACTGAACAAAATACTTCTGATTCCACAAACTCAAGTAATAAAACTAAAATATTACTTTTTTCTCACTGATAACCAGCACAATTAAGTATTCTGTAAGAGTGTGTTGGATTTTCAGGGATTTTCTTGGGATAATCCTGCTAGCTTGGGAGATGGACACTGGTCATCCTCCTTTACAAAAATTCTAGTCGGATTTCCCAATAATACTATAGCTACATTGCCTCACTACTAGTAAACATAATTAATTAATCAGGACTGTCTCTTCACACAGAGTCATATTAGGAGCCTTTTACTCAATCCCATTGAGTTCTGTGAGCAACAGGTTCACATTTTATGTAAAGTTCAGTATCCTCTTTATATGGGGGATTCTTTTTTGGCCAAAATAGCTGTTGAATGAGCAACACTAGTGTGCAAACAATAGCAATTATTTCAAATGAAATAATGAGTTTTGATTTACTGAAGTATTGTGTTACTCCTAGTTCATTGTTTTTATGTTGTTTTAAGTTACTTATATCTCCCAAAAGTTCTTTATAATTTTTTGTATGGCCTAATCCTGACACAGCCAAAACTCTCACTGACATCAGAAGGACTTTTTTTCTTTTGAAAAGGACTGAATGATTTATGACTATTGTGATACAATATTTCCTTTGTTATGATTAAATAGAGGCAGATTCCAACCAAGTTAAAATTCATTTTTTCAATTTATCCCCTGGGATTTTCTTTTCAGTTTCAGTTTCATGCTGCTACAATTAAGGGTTAAATTGAGCCCTGGCACAAACAGGTCTTTCACCACTGAAGTCAGATGAGCTACAGCTGGACTGACCTTGTACCAATAACCATTAGCCTTCTTGTAAGACCTTTGTAGTGTTTGACTCAATAAGCAAAATGCTGACCAAACCAGGAGCTTCGGGACTGGAACCAAATCCTCCTTTGTATGAATTTTGCATGTCAGAATTTTAACTTACTGATCATTTGTCTATGCCAATTATTTTATCTATGTTTCTATGGGAGTATAAACATTATTTTATATTCAAGTACCGTTCTCGATTGCATTATGTATAATTAAGGGAATTGAGCTAAAGTGTCAGTGTTTCTCTACCAATCCATTAGATTGCTTATATTAGTTTTGGAAGGTACATAAAAAGAAAGATCAGCAAGGATTAGTTTCTTTATTTAACATGAGAATGTGCCTAGTTAAAATTTCACTGTAAATCTAGGGTAACTCTGCTGTATTGCATGGAGTTACACTGGTATTAAAGCAGAATGAGCAAGTAAAGAATTCCAACAGAATTAAACTTCCCACATTTTTAAGATAGGTGTGCTCTGATCCTGCAGATAATACTCATTGAGTAATCTGGCTGAAATCAGTGCAGATAATTGCAGGGTCAAACATTTGATCTTTAGTGACAGGATTTAGAATCAACAAACAAAGGAAATCATCTTTTAATGAGTTACATGTATCTGTTTGTTCTCTATATAATCATTAATTTAACTCTGTCCCATTCCTTAGAGGTCCCAGTTTCTACTTTCAGATCATCCGGAGTGTAGGAAATGTTTATGACAAAAGACATTTTGGGACCATTTTTGACCTCAGATACTTTCTGCATATCCTACTGAAATCACAGGAAATTGTGTGAGACTATCTGGGTGTGGAATCAAGTCTGCTATAATTTGCTAAATAAATAAAGGAACTCACACTGAAAAGGAGATGAATAAATGTCACTATCATGTTTATAAAATGAAAGCATCAGTAGATTAAAATTTGACTGAACTTTAATAACAAAAGCTTCAGAGAGATAGCTGAGTTAGTCTGTCAAAGGAAAAACTTAAACAATAGACTAGTACAGTGTTTCTCAATCAGTGGTACGAGTACCCTTAGGGGTACTCGAGAGAAGTCTGGGAGGTACATCAACATAATTGAAATTTAGAGAAAACTGAAATTTTGTTTTAAAGTTTTACAGTGTTTTATTATTTCTGTACTTCTTACACCCAAAAATGTCATTGTCTGCCCGACTACAATTAAGTTGTTTAAACATATGTGCTGGAATGGTAGAAAAACTTTTGTGTGTCTGAAAACTATAGGTACTGGGGGTACTTATAATTTTTTTTTAAAAAGCGGTACTTTATAAAAAAAAGGTTGAAAAATACTGAACTAGTAGCACCTTAAAGACTAACAAAACATGTAGATGGTATCATGAGCTTTCATGGGCGAAACCCAATTCTTCAGATGACAGGAGTATTAGACATCTGGATCCAAGAATAAATAATGGAAGGGAGGGGGAGAGAAAAATGATAAAAAAGGAGGAGGAAAGGAGAAAAAATAAAGAGAGACAGTGAGTAGATGGTTCAAATAGTTACAACAGGCTGATTTGAACCATCTACTCACTGTCTCTCTCTTTTTTTTCTCCTTTTCCCCCTCCTTTTTTCTCTCTCTCCTCCCTCTCCCCCCCTTCCCTTATTTATTCTTCTGGACTTCTAATATGCCTGTCATCTGAAGAAGTGGGCTGCACCCGTGAAAGCTCATGACACCATCTACATGTATTATTAGTCTTTAAGGTGCTACTAGTCTATTTGTTGTGTTTTAAGTTTTTTTAATAACAGAAGTACAAGACAGAATGAAAATCCTACCAATATCATGTTAGCATAAATTAATATTCCCTAGAAAGGATCTATATTCTTCTTCAAAATAAGATCTATTTGGAATTATTTTAGAATTTGTTGTAATGAAGATGATGATCACCATAAATTATCAGTAAGAAACTAAAAATCACCATAACCCTGATTTTTAAACTTGGGTGCCTAAATCATATGTAGGTACCCAAAAAATGGCCTGATTTGGTCCCTCAATGCCATTGAAGTTAGAAAGAGCTCAGCACTTGTGTAAATCAGGCAATGTATGTTTGTTTTTTGTTTGTTTGTTTGCTTGTTATGTGAAGAAGGTGCATTGCTGAGCAACAGAAAAAACAGATCAAAAGAAGCTTAGAGTAAATAAGACAAAGTGAAGAGAAATAAAGTTAGGATTGCATTCTAGTAGAAAAAGTGCATAACATAATTGTGTGTATGCCAGGGTGCTGAAGTGAGTTGGTCAAATACTGATCAGCCATTAGAGTATTCACAGGTTTTGTTATTTCTAAGCCATCTGGACTGTACATATCCTAGTGTCTGGAGATTTGTTTGTTTACTGAATTGTGGCTAGCTAACAACAGATGAGAAGGAAAAAATACTGAGACAAGTTGTTTATGTGCCAGTATACTACATGAGTTGGTATGAAACCATTTTTATAAATTATCTCACTAATGTGAATAGTAGTGTCATTAAATCAATGCTCCAAATTATTAGAACGAAAATGTTATACTGTTTCTAATTAATTTGTATTTTCGCACATGGTAATAAAATTCATATGGCAAGGAGGTCTGAGGAGCAAAATGTGATCCAGAATGGATTCTTTTCTACCCAGAATTTGGACGCATTTATTAAGACACCCAATTACCCACTGAAACAATTTACATTAGAGTGAAATCAACTGCTTCCACATATAATGCCAGCCTCTAACACACATTTTGCTGTGTGCTTTTTATGGTAGCAAAATAGCCGTGTCCTCCAAGGGAAGTAACTTTGAAGCGACACACTCTTCTAAATCAGAAAACCAAATGTGGTCTTTCAGATAGAGATACATTTGTGATTATAAATCCCTTTCTGTTCTTCAGGAATGGCAAGCTTATTGGTGAAAATGAAAAATATATTTTCAGAGGAAGCAATACAGAATTAACAATCCGAGATATCAGAAATATTGATGCAGGTCCTTACATTTGTGCAGCAAAAAATAAAGCAGGAAATGATAAAAAACAGACATTCCTCCAAGTTTTTGGTAAGTATTGCCTGGCATATACTGTCAATTGTTCTGTTTTGTTTTGTCACAGTTATCTGATTGCAGTTGGTGGTAATATTTTATATAAAAAACATACTGGAACAGATCTTCACTGGGTATATAATTAAGTCACTGGAACACTCGCCATATATGCCATTTGAGAAATAGGTCTATATTGAGATCCAAATTTGATTTGTAGACATCAGTCCATGAAGGAGAATGAAGAATCAAGATGCCCAAATGAGGTTATAAAAAATGGATTTGTAAGGTCCAAATGCCAGTTTACCTATATTACTTTTATTTATATATATGTACATATTTGTTAAATACAAGTAACCATTATGGGTAACAGTAGCAACTGAAATTGTAATTTACAAGTTCATATGGACTCTTGCCACCAGAAGGTGCCAATTGATGCAGCAGCCAACTTTGGCATTGTGGTACTACGGATGTAAGCGACTAGTCGATTACTTAACTACCCAATCCATTTAGGTTTAATACGTAGTTGTGTCACTTCTCCACTAGTCGCTTCCTCCTCCCCTCCTTTGCTGAGTCTATAGCAGAGGCAGGAAGTGGGGAGAGCAGCAACCAGTGCTAGGGGGAGCAGATCAAGTCAGTTCCCCCCCAACACCGTGTCTGTGGGGGGGAAGGAGAGTCAGAGGCGCAGTGGGGAAAATGATGCCAGCTGGGACTGAGCAGTCCCGGTTCACACTGGGTCTCAGACGCCGCACCTCTGCTTTTTAAATGTAGTAAAAGATGGAAGGCTCTTACTTCATTTAAAAAGCAGAGCCACAGTGAATTCTTTTAGGGCACGTCAAGACTACATGGCTCCGTCAACGGAGCCATGTAGATTTGTTTACGAGGCAAAGGGAAATGAAGTGGCAATTTAAATAATCGCCGCTTCATTTAAATTAAAATGGCTGCCGCACTGTGCCGATCAGCTGTTTGTCGGCACAGCACTGTAGTCTGGACGCTCCGCGGTCGACATCCCATGAGGCATACCGGGGAGGTCGACAAATGCTTTTGATGTCGACCGCGGAGCGTCCAGACTACAGCGCTGTGCCGACAAACAGCTGATCGGCACAGTGCGGTAGCCATTTTAATTTAAATGAAGCGGCGATTATTTAAATCGCCGCTTCATTTCCCTTTGCCTACAACCCTAATCTACATGGCTCCGTTGACAGAGCCATGTAGTCTAGAGGTGCCCTTATTGACTAATTGAATAGTCAACGGAAATTCCATTCTGAACCACTATTTAACATAACTAAGTGGTATAAGGGAACCTTTTCCCTGCTGTTTGCCACTTTAATCTTTACTCCTAAATTTGACTTTGAAATTCTGTTATCTTCAACATCTGCTGAACAACGATTCAGATACAGAACACTGAACTGGTAAATTATTAATTTTCTGTGGTTTCCTTTTAAAAGTTGGTTGTTGGATTATGAGAATATGTATGGACAGAAGGAGAGAAAACCTTGAATGTGTAACCCTCCCCCCCCAAAAAAACCCCCACACGGGAGACTTAGCTTTTTAAATAGGGCATTTTTACACCAGTGAAAATCATATAGAAGCAAGATTTTATTTTATTAATTTTTTAAAATTGACTGGTTGATCTTAATATGCTTTATTGTTTGTAAGTGTCACGACTGTTCACCACTCTGGCACAAAAGGGGTAGCTGCTAAAAAACTCCTCAAGATTACAGACTCCGTGACCTTGGGCTGCAACCACTCAAATGCAAAAGCCCCTTGAAGCTAGGAAGAAGCACTTGGGAACTTCTCCCTGTGGGGTAACCCCAAACTCTTTAATCCTCCCTTAGGAAAGAGCTTGAAAAGAAACTGTAATCTCTTAATATCTGACCTGAAGTTCAGGCACATGGACACAGAACTTCCTGCCTTCTAGGACACAGGAATTAGATTGGAGTCATTAAAAAGTGATTTTATTAACAAAATAAAGAAGATATATTTATAAAAGCAAACTTGGTTGCTAGGTGTTACACAACAACTAAAAAAAAGATTAAAGAACAGAGAAGACAAACTAAATTTTCACATTTTTGTCACCATATGATGCTGCTGCCATAAAATAATATCTCTTAGTTTTTAAATTAAAAATATAGTAGAGCAAAGCTCCCATTCACATTGGCCCTAGGGAGAAAAATCTGAAATCTGAAACTGCTTGACAATTACAATCCTGTAATTAACTAATTAAAAATAAAAAGTATTAATAATTATTTGTTGATATTAATACTCAGTATCAACAATTGAAATGCTTGAGGCAACAATGTTGAAGACGAATACAATGCTTCATTTTTTTCAATTTATTTATTAAATCTAGATTTTTTTTTCTACTTCTTGAAGCAAGTAATACTAATGATAATATCTACTCTATCTGTGCAAAGCAGCAGTAATCCGTCTCAAAGTGGATGGTCTGGGAAAGTGGAATCCACATCCCAACCAATGATCAGCCATGATCCCACTGCACTACTTCTTCAGGATGTTGGGAACATTGGTCAGCGTTAACGGAACATTGGTCAGTGTTAATGGATGTTGCCAGACCGAACAGTGCTGGATTTCAGAGATTCAATCTGTACAAATCAATGTAAAGGTCAGACAGTCAACTACTCAAAAGTTAGCCTAAAGTGAGGCATTTCCTATCTGTGCAATCTTAATTAAAACCCCTTCTACATATGCATTATAACAGACATTGGTTACGTGATCACAAATAATTTTTTCCCACAGGATTTCTGGCTCAGTGCACATGATGGATCTGCTATGTGGATAGATGAGGATTAGATAGTGAAGGAGACTATTGTCTTTAGGACACTTTCCTCCTCTGTTTCCCTCAGAAGTTGAAAGGTGTGTGCTATTTGCAGGCCTGGGATGGGTGAGCCTAAGTCCACCCAAGACTAAAGTCCCCTTTCCTGAACTAAGGGGGAGTTACCCCTAAGTCCAGGTCATAGTTGAGTTCTGGGAACAATAGTGGAGAAATCAGGAATGGGAATGAGGTCAAAAGTTAAAAATGAGAGAGCCAGAGTGTGGGACACTGAGCAGAGAACACCAGACTGAACTCACCAGTCATGAAAGGCATCCAGAGGGTCAGTAGAACTCTGTCTATAGATGTGATCAGATGAGAGACTGGAAATAGGTCCCACAATTGCAGAGTATCCTTCTGTCCAGCTTTGTCCTACTATGATGGATGACTCTTTTGGCCAGAGCCAGGGGAAGGTTGATGAGGTGATACAGAATCTTTGTCAGGCCATGTGCATGAATCAGGAGGTGCAGGGAAAAGAGCAGCCAGAAACTCATTAAATGGGTTTGGTGGAGCCAGAAGAGGAGCTGCAGCCTGACACACACTATGGAGATGAGTGCCAATGTCTCCATCTAACTGCAATAGGTGTAGGTGTCAAAGGAGTTCATCAACTACTATGGGTACATGCCCATGTTCAAGGCTCCATGCAGGAAATGCCAGCTGATATTCCTGGTGGGCCTTGGAACCAGAGTAGAGCACAGACAGGCCCAACAGGTTTCCTCATCCTCTGCAGGTGGCAACAGGCCCTGCCACTTGATGAGCAGAACACAAGGGGAAGAAATGGATTAGATGATGCATGCGTGTGTAAAGGTGTCCTCATTGCACACTTCAGAAGCAGGCCATATAGCTGGCTCAGTTGACATGCTTTGGAAGAACCTTTCACTGATGGGGTCTGATTCTGAGTTTTAATGAGCTGGGGAGCAGCCTCCTGTAGGGTTCATTCAAGGAAAGTGAGAGAAACAGGAGGCAAGACTGCTTTCAACTCTGGACACACATGGTGGGCAGCCCCCATGCACTGGGACCAATCCCACTACTCTCATTGTAGTACAGCAGGACTCAAACTCTGATGATAACAACTAGAACCAACTTCCAGTGCACGAGGGTGGACTCCACCATCTGCATATGGAGATGGGGGTTTTCTGTTAGGGTTTCTGCAAGGTTGTTCTCCCCATTGGCAGCTGCTGCTTCAGACCTGGTCAGAGGGTATGTCTACACTGCAAAGTTAATTCGGAATAACAGCCGTTATTCCAAATTAACTTCCATAGCGTCTACACAAACAAACCACTATTTCGAATTAAATTCAAAATAGCGGGGCACTTAATTCGAGTTTGGTAAACCTCATTCTACGAGGAGTAGCGCCAAACTCGAATTAGCTAATTTGGAATAAGTACTGTGTAGATGCTTAGTCCGAATTAGCTGGCCTCCAGCCTTCCCAGTTTCCCCTGATGGCCACTCTGGGACAAACCAGGAAAACTCTTCTCCCTCCCCCCCAGCCCCGGAGCCCTTAAAGGGGCAGACTCTGGCCACAGTGCCTGTGCCAGCTCCAAGCCTGCCAGCCCAGAGCCAGCAGTCACTGCCCCAACCCAGTGGCCCCAAAACATGAGCCAGCAAGCCACTGGCAGCCAGCCCTCCACTGTGCCCCAGGAGCAGTCTGCCAGCTCCCAGGAGCCTGCCAGGGCCTGGAGAAGGCAAGCGCCTTCCTGGTCCAGAGCGGAGATCAGGGTGGACCGTACTCAGGTTTGGGGGGATGCCCCCAACGTCCATGATCTCCACACTAGACAGAGGAATGCAGCTATCTATGGCAGGATAGCTGCCAGCCTGGCCACCAAAGGCCACATGCGAACCCAGGAGCAGGTTTGCATGAAAATCAAGTTGGTCCAGCAAGACCCCCCCCCCCAACCCTAAGCTTCTCCTCCCACTTCTTCCCCACGCCTCCCCCTTCCAGCTCCCTCCTCCCAGGTTTCCCCCTCCCCTTTCCCACCCTCATTCCCACCCCAGTTTCGGTCAAAAAAGAGAGGGTTTTTTGGGCAAGAAATGTGTTTTTATTTGACATCAGGAAGGGGGGTTAGGGAGGGGTAAGTGGAAGGAGGGAGGAATGAGGCACAAACCCCCAGTGGGGCACACCAGGGAGGCTCTTAGTGCTCCTCAGGGTGGAAGCTCTCCCGCAAGGCCTCCTGCATACTGACAGAGGTCCCCCTGATGGACCTCTGGGATGGCAGCCTGCAGAAAGTGCAGCCAGGCTCGCAGCAACACGTCCACGAGAAGCACCAGAGTGCCCAGGGGCAGCTCCGGCTCCATGTTGCAGAGTGCTGTGGTGTCCCGAGTGAGGGCAATCAGAGCACACAGAGTCACAAATGCTTTGCTGTCCCTCATTGAGGCAGGCAGCAAGCAGGGACACCTGAGAACTGGCTGCCCAGGGGGCAGGGGGAGGTGTCCCTTTAAGCACAGGCGTCAGATAGCCTCAGGCAGCAGCCACACACAGACACTCCTGACCTGATGCCCTGCCTGACCTGGTTCTGGCTGGCCTTAAATCCGAATCTGTGTCCCGTCAGTGTGGATGCAGCATTTCAAATAAGCAAAATGCTAATTCGGCTGCATTTTGTGTGTAGACGCATTAATTCGAATTAGCTTAATTTGAATTAACTATTTCAAATTAAGATAACTCCAATTAACGCTGTAGTGTAGACATACCCATAGAGATTAGTTTTTAGGTCCTAAGGAAATCCTAAGGGTCCTGGACCCACACAATAGCTATGTGATCTACTGTGTGTATTTCAATTATATTAATCTTTCTACAGTTTCCAAGCAATGAGGGAAAACAAGAGAGAACCATGGCATCCAACATAAATTCCTTATCATAATCCACAAATATCTTCACAGTCTCGTATCATATTATCTTTTCACAATACCTTACACAAAGAGAAAGCTCCCAGTCATAATATATTCAGAAAAATGCGGTTTGATAATGATTAGGAAGATAATTGCTGATTACTAGTCAGAAGTGTGCACACAGCCAACCTATGTGAAAACATACTTTTTTTTTATATGACCCTTGCAACCCTACTGCCTGCTTATCTGTCTCATCCGCCTGTTATTTATTTTTTCTTTAGAATGCAAAATCTTTGGGGCAGGGACTGTTATTTATTAATGTTTTCAGAGCGTGCAATACAGTGAAGCCCTGACAGGGTTGAAGCCTGTCATTACCGCAGTATAAATCTTTTGTAGTAATATAAGTTACAACATGGCATTTTTAAACTCCAGACTATTTCACTGACAAGGTAGTAAAGGTTTTAGAATGTTGTGCTTTCTGAGTTAACATACCTATCTCTTTGCTTATCAACATAAATGTTTGGATTCAGTCCATGAGTTAGAGTTTTTATTTTATTTAGCAATTACTTTGCTGTTATCCAGTCTACCAAAAGATGTTTTCTCCTTATATAAAATCCAGAAGTTGGAAAATTACAAAGCTTCTACCTTTACATTCTGGAATACAATATATTTTTTGCTCTTTGCTAGGATTTTATTTCTGTTCTGTGTGATGAGACTTATATCAGGAAGATATCAGAGGCATGCTATTTCCCTCATAGGGGATCTCTTGCTGATTATGAGCCAGTGCTGGTAATCTTTCTCTGTCGTTCTGTTTCCCTGCCATAGTGTCTTTCTGTATTGATATTCAATACCACCGAGGAGTTCTCATCCAAATTAATGTTTAAGACTTGTGCCAAGGTTTTTCTTATGAATTCATTTGTATTTGATCCTTCCACACCTGCTGGGAAACATGGGTGTTAACTGCTTTTTTCTGCTTTTGTCATTTCACAATATTTCTTCTTATTTTGTTTTTGTCATTTCCAAAAGTTTCTTCTATCTGGACCTGCCTAGTTATATACTGATTTAAAAGATTTTATTCCTCTGCTTCTCTCCTTCCTTGTCATAACCTAGGCCTCATTCTTAGAATCATAGAAGATTAGGTTTGGAAGAGCCCTCGGGAAGTCATCTAGTCCAACCCCCTTGCCCAAAGTGGACCAACCCCAAGTAAATGTTTTCAAACTTGCCTTATAGTTCTACTTTTTGTCAAGGGCGTTATCTTTTATATGAGGCGCCTACCCAATGCTATGAGTGTCCTGACATAAATTACAAGACCACAAGTACTAATTACCATCCAAACCCCATATCAGACAACAAGTGTCAATCCTCTTGAGCATTTCCACAAAACTCTCCAACCTCTCATACAAACCTAATCACTTTTTCTGCATCATTAATTTTCAAAGATGGGTATATTTGTTCACCTAAAGTGAATGTATTAATGGGACCAGATTAAAAAACCACTAACTCTAATTACATATGTTCCCATGCTTTGTAACAGTAATACTTATTTCCTCTCTGGATATAGGGCTTATTTTTTGTTTCCGTTATTTCTTCTTTTGTTGCTTGCAGATGTCATTGTGACTGTCTCATTAGGACAAGTGGCAATTTGATTCTGCCATTTTGCATGTTTTCAGCCCCCTCCATTTTTGCTGTTGGAAACAGATTTGATCAGCATCCCATTTACACCAAAAATCTTGGGGAAAAAAGAGACTTGATTACTGACTTCAAGTCCTGTTTTCCAGGCAAAACAGCCACTAGAGTCCAAGGGATTTCTGTTTTCAGTTCATTGGTTCAGTTCATTTCAAAACTTTCTAAGACAGAACATTTTTGTCTAGAGTGCTGCTTAAATGTTATACTGCAGAGAAAGATAAAATAGCCAGTGTTTATCAATTCATTGTAAGAGATTTAGCAAAGCTTTCATTGGCATTACGCAGTTCCTTACGTCGGATCTCAAACAGAAGAGATGTGAGGCAGTCTGTGAAGGACTGCTATGGCTAATATGTCCCTCTGCCCACTTTTTTCGGAGAGTGAGAGTATGTAACTACCATCTCCTAATTTACTTTTGTTAGACATAATACAACATATTCCAAACCCATTACTCTGAAAACAGTGTTCAAGAAGGAGCCTCAGATCCCAACAGGACCAAATAGAGATGCTGCAGTACGTTTAAAATGGGAGGTGCCCTTTGGGACATAATTATTTCCCCCACTCCCACTTGCTTCATTTGTTCCAGATTTATCATCCATGCTGTACAGGTGGGCAATGTTTCCGCTGCACTTATTAAATTGGTTAATAAACTTCAGAGAAAAGAACAAGGCCTATCAATTCCTGATTAAACACTAGAAATCTTCCCAGAGGTAGGCATGTTAAATTTAGTTTAATCAACAAATTGACTAGTTGCTGAAATTTCCATCTATTAGTCGATTAGTTGATAAGCATGGGGAGCTGCAGCAGGGTTAGCTCCCAGCCGTGGGAGCTAACTCCACTGCATTTCTGCTTTTTAAATGTATTAAAAGGCTGAAGCGCAGTATGGGGGACCCGGTATGAACTGGGACAGCTGATTCCTGGCTTGCGCCAGGTCCCTCCTCTGTGCACCAGCCTTTTAAATGTCTTGATATCCTGCTGGCTCTTAATACATTTAAAAAGCAGAAATGCAGCATCTGGGAGTAGGTGTGAGCTGGGAATCGGTCTCTGCTACCCCTCTGGCTCACCTGCCCCCATGGAGACAGTGCTGGTGAGGGGGGGAAACTAGCTTTTAAGCCAGCTTCACTCCAGCACCAGCTTCTGTTCCTCCCTTGCTGCCTCCAATAGAGGCAGCAAGGTGGGAGAGAAATGACTAGTCGAGGGACTAGTTGATTGTCTCATATGCTTATGCTTATCAAATAGTCAACTAGTCACTTACATTCCTACCCAGAGGAAGAATTCTTTGCATTCAACGGAGGATAAAAGTGAAGTCTCCTTACTCAGGAGTTGTCAGTTTCATACTCTAATTTCAGTTATTCATCATTCCTACAAAGCAGAAGTGTTCTATGCCAGAGGTAGGAGGACTAGTGCATTGGGCTGTATGTGCTCTAGGAAGTCTTTCTAACTGCTTATGACCCAGTTCATTCCACTCAGCTTCAGTGGATCCCGGGGCCAGAGGGGAACTCTGAGTCCAAGCTCCATGTGGTGCTTTCACTTTGAAATGTACCAAAGCCCTAGCAGGGACTCCTGTACATTTCAAAGGTGGAATACCACCGCTGTGCCCCTGCCCCCTCCCATGGAGCTGGACTGGCTGGAGCTGGAGCTGGGGGGAACCGTCTTTTAAGCCAGATCACCCCAGCACTCCCTCCACTTCCTCCATCCATGCTGCCTCTTTCTAATAGAGTCAGCAAGGCAGGAGGGGCAGGGGGGAGAAGCGACTAATCAACTAGTTGCTTACATCCCTAGTCTCGTATTCCTTGCTCTAGAGACCGTGACATCAGTGCTTTCAGAAGAGGAAGTCTTAGATTCCTATTCCATTCATTTGAAATTGAAAAACTGATCAGAAGGAGACTATCCTGTGACGGCCCTTGGTTTTAAAATAGATTTGTCCAATTCAATCCTTCCTTACAAGTGTATCTGTAAATCCTTATTACCTCAGGATTTATAGTGCTATCTCTGCATCTCAATGTGCTTCTGTCTCTTCTTTGGCTTCTCTTTGGCTTCTATATTTTTAGCAAATTCATACTAGAAATCCATTTTGGAAGTAGGGGTTAGTTTTGCTATATCTTAATGATTAGCTGGCTTGAGGTAATTCTTTCCAAAAGTAGCAATGTCCCTGATTTTAAACTTGTTCCTGGTCCCAAGTCTCATTATCCCCTGGTCTGAGATCCTTCAAGAACCTTCAGACCCTGGGCAATTTTTTTTTTTAAGATATCAAAGAAAAGGACAAACAACATTACCAGGTCTTGTTATTTTGATTAGGAATCTTGTAGCATTTATTATTTTTCTTAAATTCCTATCTCCTAGAGTTATTTGATTATGTGAGACTCTCATCTTAAAAATAAAAGGGTTTTTTTAGCCCTTGCAGTTTTTGGAGAGAAAATATTGAATCCAAATGACTGAAAATACAGAAAGCATACCCAAGATTTGATTTAAATAGATAGATATTGGAAATGAGTGTTACAGATTTGAAAAGACTCCATATAGTCTTCCATGAATACTGATAATGGACAATTGTTATTCAGTAGATAAAGTTTACTAGGGGTCTGCGCCCCCTGCTCGCTACACTCACCAATCCCCCTCTCCAGGGGTAGGTGGACATGGCTCTCCTCACTGCCGCCGGTCTCCCCTGAGGCTGCGGGAGATCCGGCTCTCTTCCTTTGACTGCAAGGGGGGAGGGCACATGTCCCCTATCTTCTCCTCCATGACAGGGGAGGCCTCCGTGCTCCATCCCCCCCTCCGTGAAAGGGGAGAGTGTGTAGTTCTGCCCCCCCAGGAGGGGAAAGGATGTACTGCTCCACCCTCCCACATGAGGGGAGAGGGCACGTGTGAAATTGAAATTTCAATTTCAACTCCTGCCTCCGCCCCCACGAGGGGAGAGGGTGCGTGGCTCCGGCCTCCCCCTGAGAGGGGGGAAGCCATGTGGCTCCCACCCCACTGCAGTACAGGGGAGGGGGATGCTGAGAGAGAGGGAGGAGGCAGGGCGGCTGAGGGTGGAGGGAGGGGTTATGAGATGCAAAGTGATGCAGACCAGTAAGTGCTGTTTGTCTGGTGGATGTTCAGTTTCTTTGTTAATGCCCCATTTGTGATTTTTTTTTCTCATTGGGGTTTGTCCATTTTGCTTTCTGCATAATGTTTTTCACTTTAACTAAACTTGAGTGCAAGTCCTTCTTTCCTGGCGTTTTTTTCATTTCAGACAGAACTATCAGCAAGATCAAATTGTTAATACATTTTATAGTATGTGCTTTAGCATTTGTTGCAGAAGAAACCAACATAAATCTTCAGCCTTTCTGGATTAGCATCCCAAGATTCTGTGGTTTCATTAGTGGCATTCCTGGACAATTGGAGAGAGAACATTTACAGATTTTAAAAGTCTATTCTAGTTTTCCTATCCACTGTAGTCCTGATACCTTGCTGTGGAATAGATATATAGTACTCATTTTTATACTATCTTACTAACCTACCTATATAATTAAAAGTTAAGCAAGTTTCATAATACATTGCAGACCTTTCGGTCACAAGATCATAATTCACTAATGACCTATAAAAACAGAGCAATGAAATAATATCCTTTAGTCGCTTTCAAGCTTTTCTCCTTCTTAGTAATGACTTTCAGCTAGGAATGTTCCCTGATTAATCAGTAGTTAGTCCTTTAAATGTCAGCTGCTTTTGTCTAAAATGTCAAGTTCAAAGTTTTCCTCTTATAGTGGCCCACTGGAAGAAGGTCTTTATGAAGTTTAGAATGGAAGAACCCATAAAGATCAAGAAATTAGAGTTGCAAGGTTTAGAACATAAATTCCTTTGGGAAAATTGAATTGTTTGTCATGTATAAATTGATAAAAGTACCCTGCTGTAATGACAAGCACACTTAATTCATTAGTTTAGTTAACTGGTTGGTGAACATCAAGCTTTATATCTTTACTACAGAAAAGGAATAGGAGAGTGGTAGATGGGGATTATTTTGAGGTTTAACATGATTTTTTTTCTATCTTCAAAGACACAATTTTGCCCTTAGCCAAAATGTCCATCATCTCTCATTCTTATCAATGGGACTGAGGTCAAGATGTTCATCATTTCCCTTTAATAAAGGGAAATTGTCCTTTAATAAAGATGGTTGCCACCTCCCATTGTTTCCCGTGAAGCAGAAGCCAGTTTGCCCTTCAGAAAGAAGGTGGACTTCAGTCACTACATATGTGATCCAGGTAGAGAAATGAGGTGCAATGCTAGGCAAGAAATGGAGGTGGGGACCTGGATGGTGGAATCTCCATCCCTAGAGGTTTTTAAATCTTGGCTTCACAAAGCGCTGGTTGGGTTGATTTAGTTGGAATTGGTTCTGCTTTGGGCAGGGGGCTGGACTTGGTGCCCTCCTGAGGTCTCTTCCAGCCCTATGATTCTATAAGATGAGGGACAGCAGGGAGGCAGCATGTGAAGGGTTTAAGGCACATGAGTGACCAGAATGATGGGAAATGTGGAGACTGGAGAATAAAGAGGGGACAAAGTGATGTGGTGTGGCAATCAGGAACTGTTGAATGGAAGAAAATGAAGCCTTGTTTGAACCTAGTTTTCTGCAATGAATCTGGACATGTCTGGAGCTAGACCGTGTTTATCACTTGTTCAGGTACACCCATTATCAGCCACAGTTATTTTTAGACATAAAGAAACCAAGAAGGCATGCTTTGAAAATGTTATACAAGAGGTGCTTAGTGTGTGGGGAGGTATGAAAGGAGGTGCTTAGTGTGTGGGGAAGAGGGCAGGAGGGTGCCAGAGCATGAATTTCAAGAACAATAGAGTGGCTTGTCTTGTACCATAGAAGTTAGAAGATAGTAACTCCCACCCCTTCTGAGTAGTGCTAGCAAATACTGTGCAAACCAATAATAAAATGTCACACAGTGACTGGTTCATATTGAAGATAATAGCATATTGTTATTAGTTATGTCTTTACCTCAATTGGTAAAGGTCTGTGTTGTGGACTGATGGAAGAGTGGGTATGGTTCTACAGAATTAAATTTGTTAATGGGATTTTTTTAAACAAAGAAATCACATGCAAAGTACTATGTAAAAGGTGGCAAAGTCAAATACTCTAATATAAGAGGCTAACATTAAGGTAACTAACTACAGCCATAAATCTGTCTGCTCTTGCATATGCATGAAGATACAACCTTTAGTTACAAAATGGCACAATTGTCCAGTAGAACCTCTGTCTTATTCAATATACAAGAGTGGTGGTGTTCCAAGAATAAACCAGGATTGTGTAGTGAATGAGGTTAGAAGACCGCTTTCTCATTTAGCCCTGTTCTACGCTAGGGAATTATTTTGAAATAACCCCCCCTTATTTCAGAATAATAAGTGGAGCATCCACACTTCCAAGCCTGTTGTTTTGAAATAATGGGGTGATTATTTCAAAATCTGTACTCCTGCTTTCCTTGAGGAATAAGCTTATTTCAAAACAGTTAGGGTATGTCTACACTGCACAGCTATTTCGAAATAAGCTATTCTGGAATAGCTACTCTACAGGGAAGCCTCAAAATTAGTCTGAGGCACACTTCCCTAATGTAGACATGGTATCTCAATTTAGAGCCCCAGAAGATACTGGGGAGGAATAACTTAGAATGGCCCTGGTCAGCGGCTATTTCAAAATAGCAGCAGTGGAGCATGTACACATGCCTTATTTTGAAATAGCTATTTCGGAATAGACGTTATTCCTTGTATAATGAGGTTTACAGATTTCAGAATAAGCCATCCGTTATTTCAAAATTATTTCAAAATAACAGAATGGCTGTGTAGACACTCAGTGTTATTTTGAAATAACACTAGTTATGTCGAAATGACAGTGTAGTGTAGATGCACCCTTATTTTGGGAGTTATTTCAAATTTAGTTATTTCAAAATAACTTCCTAGGGTAGACATGCCCTTACTTTGGAAGTTGGAAGAGAATTAATCAAAAGACTTATAAGAAGGAAAAGGATAGTCTTGTCATTAAGGCAGTTGAGTGCCATCCAAGCCAACTTCTTTAATCCCTATTTCTGCAACGGAATTCCTTTATGATAATATATAGGCATGTCAGGGCTGTTCCCCACTCTGGCATTCCAAGTGCACAAGGTGGGGGCCCAAAGAGACCTCTTGTCTTGCCTCTATAGGCTCGGCTTACAAAAAATCCTCAAAGTTACAGAGTTCCTACCTTTGGGGAAGAGGCTGCTACTATCAAGTGTCCAACTCCTTTTAAAACCCAGGAAGAATGACTTGAACTTCTTCCACAAAAGAGCTTGAAAAAAATTGAAAAAAAAAAAACATACACAGAAAACAAACTGCAATCTCCTATAGCTGACCTCTCAGCTTAGGCAGGCATACACAGAGACCTGTGACCTTCCAGGACACAAGAATCAAATCATTGCCTTAAAAAAAGGTGATTTTCTTAACAAAACAAAAAGATATGCTTGATACAGCATACTTGGTTACTAGGTGTTACAGAGCAACTGGGAAAAAAGCAGATTACAACAGAGAAAAATGGTATCTCTGGCACAACTTAGGTATAGTGAATGCGGGGAGGGAGGCACATGGATTTTACACAGAGAAGTTTAACCAAACAACAAAACAAAGAAAAATACCCTAATCACAACTAAATATGCATTCCTCTATCAACTCATGGGCTACATCTACACTACGAGTTTTCTCGGCAAAACATCTGCATGAGTCGTGATCTCATTTGAATATTTTCTGCCAATTTGTTTTTGCACTGGGGTTTTTGCGCAAAAACAAGCAGTGCGGATGTTTTCTTTTTGTACAAAAACCCTTTTTTCTGCAAGATCCTTATGCCCCAAAAAAGGGGTTATACTGATATTGTGAAAAAAGGGGTTTTTGCGCAAAAAGAAAATGTCCACACTGCTTGTTTTTGCGCAAAAACCCCAGTGCAAAAACAAATTGGCAGAAAATATGCAAATGAGATCACGACTCATGCAAATGAGTCCCTCATTAGCATATTTTTTGCAGAGAAAACTCGTAGTGTAGACATAGCCATGAACTGTACTTCAAGTCCGAGTCTGTTCCCATGCCCAATATTCCTTGTAGGCATGGTAATTCTGTTTGGGTATGTCTACACTCCGGGGATTTTCCAGTATCCCAGAAAAACTCCACTGCATCCAAGGAACGCGTTTGTTCTTCTACTTTTTTTGCGCTCTTTCGGGGAGCCCTGTATACCTCATTCTCTGAGAGATAAGGGGTCTGCTGAAAGAGGAGGCATTTCCACCATTTGGCCCCGTCTTGACTGGGCCAAATGGCAGAAAAGCTTCTTCTGGAAAAACAATCGGAAAAAGCTAAGCAAATTTCAGAGTGCAATTTGCTTAGCTTTTTCCGAAAAAAACCCTATAGTGTAGACGTAGCCTTTAATTACTTCATCTTGCTTCCTCCATCTCCTAACAGAACTCACACACAAAGGAACAGCAGCAGGTATATATTTGCAAGGCTTAATTAGTGTGCAATAACTAATGTACGGGGATCACATGGAGATGAGCATAACAAGAAAACTGAACATCTTTCTTATTCTTGAAACACTATCCATTGTATGTACTGAATGAACCAGGAAAAAATAGTATGTGATCACATAAATAAAGTGAATTATATATGCAAAAGGCCAGGTTAATTAAGGTTGAGAAGACAATCTTAACGTTGGCTTTTTTTAACTTAGGCTATGTCTAGACTACGCTGAAGTGTCAAAAGGGGATATGCAAATTCTGCGGTAACCTCATTTTTTGAGGAAAAGCGGCTTTTCGAAAAAGGGGGGGTTGCCATAAAAAACGCGTCCAGACTACTTTCATTTTCGAAAGCTCTGCTTTAGAAAATAAGATCGGAAGAAGATATGCAAATTTGAAATATAAGTCTTTCTGGAGTTACGATAAAACAGTAAAGTTAGGGAGCTCTTTAAATGTTTGCTGAAATAGATTTTTTTAACATTGTAATCTTACAACTCACTTTTTTTCTACATTTAAAAATAATCCCTATTCTGGGGATAAGAAGTAAAGTTTTGTGACGATTTGTTTCTTTTGGGGGAATTCAATACATTCATGTGTGTGTGTTAGAAATCAGGATTTTATTATAGGTGACTGACTTAAGTTCTAACTCTATAGCAGCTACTAATATAATATTACATATGATATGCAGTTCACTGGTTCTCACATAGATGCAACATTTTGCATTGAGAACAGGGTTGAGAAAATCTTGTTAAAATATGGTACAGGTTGGACCTCGCTGGTCTGGTACCCTCGGGACCTGACTAGACCTGAACAAGGGGATTTGCCAGACCAGGGTAGGTCCCTTCCCTCCTGGCCTGTGCTGCCACTGGGTTAGGGCTCTAACCTGCCCCCACTACAGGGGCCAGAGCACCATGACTGGAGCTCCGCAGTGGGGCAGAGCTCTGCAATCACCTGCCTCTGCAGCCGGGGTCAGAGTTCTGCAGCCACCTGGTTCCATGGCTGGGGCCAAAGCTGCGCAGCCAGGGCTGGGACGGAGGGCTGGAGCTAGAGCTGGCCACCACTGGGGCTGGAGCTCCATGGCCACCACTGTGCCACCCATCTCCCTGCCACGCAGCTCATCCCACCCCCTCACACACACACTGGCTTCCCGGCTCATTTGCTGGTGCCCCCCTATGGCACTCCTGCCCCACTGCCAGACCTCCCTGTTCCTGGGCTCTGTGGTCCAGGAACATCTGTGGTCCAGCAAGGATGTTGCTGGACCAGGCAGTCCTGATTAAGGGAGGTACAACCTGTAATATTAGAGAACCTAGCTCCTCTCATGAATATCTTATGCCTCTATTCTTTTGACCATATCTTATCTTCTTGCTGAATGGATGCAGACAGTCTTAGGGGAACCATTTATTTATGGTTTATATCTAGAATTTTAACATGAAACAGTCTTGTATTGTTCCAGTGGTTACTGAATTTAATAAACAGGAAAAATAAATAATGGGTACAATTCTTCACCCCTAATTCTTCACCCGTTTGTTCCACATGTAATCACATTTACTTCATTGGAATTACACCAAGGGTAAGACTATAGAGTTAGTCCCAAAATAAGCAGCAAATGTTTAGAGAATATAAAATTGTTAGCTTTCTCAACTATATTTGACACAGTTATGTATGTCAGCACTGGTCACACCAGTGTTCACCTTCAAAGAGGTAATTGGGATTGTAACAACAGACAGCAGTAACCACTACAGATAGGAGAAATCAAGGAAATAATTTCTGAGTCATGTTTTCTCATACATTACTTTCTAAACAATCCCATCATTAGGCTATTTATTTTCATACTTAGTTTTTGCTCCAAGATGATTTCTGTATGTGAAGAACTGACCAAATCCTTTGAGATTTGAAAACATATAGTTGCACTTGTCACTGTAAATATTACATATTAATTGTTACTCAGAAATATTATACTTAAGCAGGGCATGCTGCATTGAGGCTGTTACATTATTTATATGCCTCCCAGGAAACCAAGCACAAAGGTGACTTTTGTATTCCAACTGAGGCTTTCACACACAATAATTTAGCAGAAATAAAGGCTCTGGTCTCATAATGCTATCTGTGCCTGTGGACCCTCACCTTCATGTGGATCCCCAGTGGACAAGAGTCCACCTGCATTGATCTCTTTAGGATCAGAGCCCCAATTTGGAAAAAATCTGTTCAATATTTTGCAGTGATGAAAGGTTAAATTATTAGGCTAAAATCTTTTCAGCCCTATGATTTAGACTGCTTCAAAGTTAATGTAGTATAGGACATTGATCCGTCTTAATAGCTGAATAATCTCAGGGAATGTCTACACTACAGATGCTACCACGGCACAGCTGCAGTGTCACAGCTAGATGCTTCCCACATCAAAAGAGGTTTTTTTTCTGTCAATAAAGATAATTCATCTCCCCAAGTTGCAGTAACTTGATTAATGAAATATTTATTCCATTGACTTAGCCACATCTATCCTCGGAGTTAAGTTGACTTAACTGTGGCATTCAAAAATGTGAATTTTTCACACACACACATACCTGGAGTGATGTTGCTATTTCATTTTAAATGTTAACTGTGGGGCCATCCTCACACTTGAGAATATTTCAGTCAGTGTTTTAAGGCATATGAAGGAGCAGAAGTGGAATTCAGGTGTCAGCTTGAACATGTCATGACTGGACTCCTGAGTTCTTGGTTACTCCACCTTAATATTACATTAATGCTATTTTTTCTTTTCTTTTTTTCACCCATAGGATATATTTAACTTGTTAACAGTGCAAGGTCTGTGTTCAAATTGACCTACATTGTTTTGAAACAAAATAAGTCCCACTCTGAGGTTATTTTACCTGTGCAGCCCTATAGATTTTGAAATAGGGCTGCTGCTAATCCCAACAGAGTAAACATGAATGAACTTTTAAAACAAAACAGACATTTTAAAATATACTGGTATATAAGGTTTTTGATGCATAATGAGTAAAATAATTTATACTTTTAACAGTACAGCCTCAGATAATACATCTTAAAAATGAAACCACATATGAGAATGGCCAAGCAACATTGATATGTGAAGCAGAAGGAGAACCTGTCCCAGAAATTACTTGGAAAAGAGCCATCGATGGAATAACTTTTTCTGAAGGTGACAAGGTAAAACAGCTTTTAATGTGTGTTTCTAGAGGAGTAAACATAAAGTCTAAATAGGTATTGTCATGATAAGCCTCTTTTTTTATAAGTAGAAAAATAATGTAGAGAGAGATTAATTGGCTTCTATTGGATCTGGAGGATGCTTTGTATATAAGGTAATAGCACTGTGGCATGAACATTCTAACATTATAAAAGAAAGAAATGGAAATACTAAACAAAATATATTTTCAAATTACTAAAATGGGAACTGTGAAAAATGAGAGCTAAAGTTTTGAAAGTGTCCCCTTATTTTGGGTTCTTTAATTTCTTGACATATAGAACCCAGTTTTTTGAAGTTCTGTTCTCCCACAGCTTTAGCTGGAGCTTCAGGTGCTCAACAGTTCTGAAAATGAAGACATATGTGTCCAAAGCTGGGAACCCACCAAGTGAGGTAGCCGGAAGAAAGGATGTTTTTGAAAACTTTGGCCTAAGCCTTTTGGTTCTTTACTTAGCTATCCCTCTCTCTTCATTCTTCTCTTTTGTTCCCAACTGTCCTTGATAAAGCTCAGAAAAACTCCTCACCCCACCATAAATGCAATACATTTGTTCCCATGTTTTCACAAATGAATGAGGTAGGGAAGGATAAGATTAGTTGAATGTAAACAAAAACATAAACAAATTACTGTTATTTTGGGAATAACAATTGTACAGAAGGGCGCGGCAAAGAGCAGAACAGAATTAGAAAAAAAGGGCATAATTTTGCCCCTAATTAAGTCAAAAGCAAAATTCCAGTAGATTGCAATAGGAACAGAAGAAGGGCCACAAAAGGGGACTGAGTCAAATATTTAACCATTTCCCTTTCAGTGGTGTCACAACACTGTTTGCTTTCTGGTATTTTTTTTTTCTTTTTTCATGTACATTTTGGAGTTTCTCTGCTTCATTTGAAGGGAAAGAGATGACATCTTGATTGGTGGCAAAAATGAGACTATTGAGTACAGGAAGCAGAGCAGATGGATTGTAGTAGCCACTCAGGTTAGAGATATTTCCATATTCATAGTACCATTACTGAAAAAGTAACTGTTCAGTGATTCTGCCAGTCAGATTCTCCCAGAGCCAAATAGGGTACAGAGAACTACTAAATGAAATAAAAATGAACATTTTTGCCTCCTCAAGGGTCTAATAAAAAGTTTAAGGAAAATAATGGAAAGACTTTCATTGAGTTCAAATGGACTTTGCTTAAGGCCCTTAATTTACTTCCTGAACTCTGAGTGGATGAGATATTTCCCTTTTTAAAAAAAACCCATAACGATGAATATTTGCCCTCGTATATATAATTTTATATCAGCATTTTTGAGATGTATAAATTAAAATAGAAGAGAGAGACCGACTGAAAAAATTTAGGTTGAATTTTGCTAATAATAACATTCTTCTATTGCATGTACAAAGGACAAAATTTGAGTTAAAGAATCTGACATGTTCTTCTGGTGTTGGAATATACCTTAGGACAGCTTTGCCATGTTAATCACAGAACTTGAATAAATACCATTAATAGCTTGACAATTTTTTTCTGCAATTTGCACCTAAGTATTTCCCTATATTTCACACAGTATTATGCTGTCCATGCATTGTGTAGAAGTTTAAACCTTCTCTGTGCATCGGTATTGATCCTTGTTGCATTTCTCTTTCTTTTTAGATTGTGCATCAAACTAAAAAGGTAGTGCTGAGCAAACTACAAACTCAGTTCAGCTGCTTTTTGTGTGCTTGACACAGTGCACATAAAAGGTCAAAAGAAATGAGAATCGATAGGGTTATGCAATTGCCTTTTGGTCTTACCAGTGTATGTTCCTCTTACTTCGTTTATTGCTCATCTGGAAAACATTTGATGGGGATGAGAATTAGTCATCAGTTTGGAAACTGAGCTATGCAGTCTGGAGTTTACTCATATTTTCCCCAACTCACTTGTACCTAAACGTTATTTCAGTGGTGTGCTGAAAACTTCATAAACAACTGTGTCCCCTTTGTGTCTGTTTACATGTACATTTAAACTGTACCTGAAAAAGGGAGTTTATTTTTTTTAAAAGAGCATTTAAGACTACAATACTTGGAAGTCCAAAATGAAAAATTATGATCAATAATTCTGACATGAATAGCACAGAATATGAAATGTCTCCAATAATTCCTGTATTGTCCTCAATAATTTATTGTTCAACATTGTGGGTATTTATTTATTTATTTAGTTTGTTCAGGAACCTGTAAGTACTTACTTACTGTCAGTAAGATGAGCCTATTCTGTCACAATTCTGTAATGTCTAAAAACTAATATTGGAATACATTTCCCCAATGCATATTATAATTTTATTAGATATTCAAAGGAATTAGAATTTATTATCTATCTATCTATCTTACTATACATTTTAGAAATGTGCATCTGTCTCTCTATCCATCTGTGAGTGTGTTTTAAGAACTTTTCCTAAATGGTAACAGCTAAGACCACCAGCTTTGCTTTGCAGCTTCCTCTTATAACTTAAAGCAAGGTCAGTGTTTGGTTGTGCCAGGGTAATAGGATGTGTTTGGAAAGCAATTGTTACATATCAAATGGAAAGGGAGGAGTGTCATAACAAGGACAGTTATACTCATGCATGACCACAGAGGGGCAGTAAGCATCCCATCAAGCAGCCACTGGCTAGCAACATAGCCCCCTCTACCCTGGCCTGCCCTGGGGAGCAGCTCCCAGATGCTGTGAGGCCCCCAACCAATCCTGGGCCAGCCCCAAGGAGAAGCTGGTGAGTGGGGTGTGCAGTTCCCCCTACCCCACGGGTCGCTAATGGGGAGAAGCCAACTGGTAGGTTATGTCTTCCCGCCCTCCCCCACTCCTGGGCTGAGCTTGGGGAGAAGCCAGCGAGCAGGGTACACCACATCCCACTCCAGGCTGGGCCCAGGGAGAAGCTGACAGCCAGTGCCGCCACCTCTTCCCCTGAGCTTCCCACACCCTCCCCTGAACTTCCACTAACCCACTGCCCTGACTCCTGCACCCCCACACCATGCCCTGAACCTCTCCTCACTCCCAAACCTAACTCCTGCAAGCCCCATCTTCTTCCCTAGCCCCTCCTCATCTCCAGCCCTGACACCCACATCCCCAGCTCCCTGCCCTGAGCCACTCCTCACTCCCAACCCTGACTCCTGCACCCTCCCACACTCCTAGACTTCCGCCATAAGCCCACCACATCCCAAACCCTTGCTTTGACATCTGCTCCCACACCACCAGATCCCTCCCCTTTCCCTGAAGGACCTGAGCAATGGTGGGTAGGTCATTTTATATATGAGAGAGGACACTTATGAGATTGCCATTTGATTTAAACTTAGCACATTTTTGGCATATATTGCTGTGGTATGATCTCTGCCATATCTTTAAGTACATCAGTTCAACATTCGCAAACTGTGGGCCCAGGTATCCAAGTTACATTTCTCTCACATTTAAAGACTCTAGCTAATATGTCTCAAATGTCTCACATTGCTAGAAAATAGGACACTGGGGCTGTTAGTATTATTTATTTCAAGTTTGCTCTTTCCTTCCTTTGAAAATGATAGTATGATATCATTAACCAGTTTAGCTTATACTAGAAAAGTAGTATATTTGGCTACAGATTAAAATCTCTCAATAGAGAGTATCATTGTTTCTTTTAGTAATATTTGTCATAGAAGTCATCAGTTTTTCATTATTAAAGAGTAGAAAGATGCTACCGTTTTTAAGGTTTTTTTGTTTCACCAAGTTTATTTGCTAACAGACATATAATGAATGAGATTGCAGGCCTTCTGGGCTAAAAACATCAACTCTGTATAGGCTAGAATGTGATTTTTGGGTAATAGATGTTAATTGGCTCTGCTTGCTCTAATTCATCCTATTAGTTGAGCTAAAAATGAATGAGAAAATTAATTTTTTCAGTATTGACTCATTTACTATTCCTTTTCAACAATAGCAAGAAGAATACTGGTACATGCCATATATTTGTTTTTTCTGGATCTGGTGCTTTCCTCTCTGGCAGAATGTAATCTTAAAACAAAAAGTTACTAAGTAGAGGGGTCTTTTTGGGTTTTGTTTTTTTTTTAATTTGATTCACTATTCTGCCATGGATGGAATTTTGACTTTTGTGCAGTAGAGTTTTTTTTTCTTCTAATCGGATTGATTTCTCTCTAAGGAGAGTTAGAGAGAAATCTTGACTACAAGCCTCTTCCAAAAAAAGCTTTTTCAAAAGAGCTCTTTTGAAAAAGCCTCTTTCAAAAGAGATCGTCTAGACAGCCACAAGAGTTTCGAAAAAAGCAATCCGCTTTTTCGAAAGAAAGCACCCAAGCAATTTTGACACTCTCTTTGAAAAAGCCCTGTTTGCATTCAAGAATGCCTTTTTTCTAAAGAGCTCTTTCGAAAAAAGGTGTTCTTCCTGGTAAAAGTAGGTTTACCAATTTCGAAAAAATCGCCGTGTTCTTTTGGTTTAATTTCAAAAGATTGTGACAGCAGTCTAGATGCAGGTGACTTTTTTTTTTTAAAAGGCCACTTTTTTCGAAAAATCTCAGTAGTCTAGACACACCCTAGTTGAGAACAGATATTTGCAAATGAATTAAAAATATGAAGATTGCTCAGCATTTCTCATTTAGATGAATTATCTCCTTGAAAATGAGTATGAAAACCTCTTGTTCTGCATTTGCAATTCAAATTTAGGCCCTAAAAGTTTCTGAATGTATCATGGGGAAATTTACAACTGTAGATTCCATCAGTAATATTTAGAAGCTAGAGTATACAAATGTTTTAATGGGTAAGCATACTAATATTAACATTTCAAGAGCACAATGTGTGTTGTATAGATATAGATATGAATATGAATAATTATTCCAAAATATTGTTTATTTAGCACACTACACAGATATTTAGGACCTGCTCCAAAGCTGATGGAAGATCATGAAAATAACTCAATTTGAGTTAATTGGGTTTTGTGTAAGGCTCTTTTTTTAAATATATAAGGCTATATTTTGACAAATGTCCTTAAACATGTTTGTGTTCACTCTATTAAAAGTAATTTTTTAAAATATTAGAGTTGGCAATGAATTTGGTCTTCATACATATATTTTTAAGTTTAAAATTCTAAGAGTGTCAAATCTATTTCCTCAAACTTTATTGCAAATCTTTGCTTTCTCTTTAACTCAGTCCTGTTTTGCAATTACAGTTACTTAGTTGATAATTGCAAAAGCCATACTCTTGAGATACATTTTTATTTTGCATTAAAATATGTAACTGGATTTTTCAAAGTATATAAATAGACCACTACAATTACTCAGAATTGATATGTATGTTACATAGTACAATTAAAATATACTGAGAAATCAAATGTGGTCCCTTTTTAACTCCTCAGCTTGTATATTTGACCAGCCATTCAAGAGGACCCTTGAAGGTATGTGTGGGGAAGCAGTAATGAGGCCTGTGATGTCTATGAGGCCTGTGGTTTTCTGCCTATCTCAGATCTTTTAAGACAAAAGGAAAAAAAACCCCTCACCAATCTCTTATAAAACAATCCAATTTGTATGTCTCACAATATCTGTCAGACTTCAGACATGGAGAGAGTCCAAATAATATTCTTCAATCTTGAATTAACTATCTTAAATATCATAGGATTTGTCACTTTAAAACTTATATTAATTGTTATATTAATAGTTAAATGAGGTTTATTTCCTTTTTTTTTTTAGTTTTTGTAACTTTGAAATTAAACAATGTGTTATGTATACAAAAAGGGTTACATAACACAAGGATTAGGCAGAAATAATTTCAATTTCATATGAAAGACCTTGAAGATTTAAAATGTTTATTACTCATAGTATCATTCAGTTGCGTGACAACAACAACGGAAAATGTTCATTCAAAGGAACAATCAAAGAAAATAAAGATAGTCCCTCAGAAGCTGTGTACTTAAAACCCCAGCACTTACTTTTATATGTGAGATGTAGCTGAAAGTTTCCAGAATTGTAAACATGTGTTTTAGGCTAAGGCAGATTTTATCTTCGGAATTCTTTGGGATTCTGTGGATCTGATATTGATGTTGGCAAGGTGGAAGTTATACCTTTTTATATGGACCAGTCATAAACCCCTCCATTTGAGCTCAGGACACTGACCTGTTTTGATGACTTGCCCTGAGAGTTTGATGGATCTTCGAACTTTTATGCAGCCTAGAAAGGAAAAGGATTCAAATACCACTCATTTTATGTTTTAGTAGACCTTGATACAACTCTTTTATCTCCAGCTGTGAATATATAGTGGTGCCTTAATGCCTTCTGCTAGATTTGTTTTCACAGATCATCTTATTTTATAGAATTTTTTTTACAAAAAGAAGTGATAGCAAATATTCTGCACTGAAATATTGATTGCAAATGTTTAATGTTGAGTTCAAACAATTGTGACGTACATATATGTGAAGTCTTACACTGCTTCTATGCAGGAGGTGAGGATAGGTTATGTTGCTTTCACCATCACAACATCTGTGAAGGTAGAACTGTTTCAGCTGGTGCATTATTGAGTTAATCTGATTTCCTGACACTCAGTTACTAGATTAATTTTTTCTCTCTAAAGAATTTTCATTCTACATTATACATCCTACGTCTCCCATTAGTCTACATCCCAGACTAAGAATATCAGAAAAGCAAGTCAATATTTTGAGGAACAAAGGCTCTTTATTTTAGCATTGGCTAATTTGACTAAGCTTCTGAAAACTGCAGGAATGACCATATCAGTGATCTACTTCTAATGAAAAATCAAGATCTTTGCACAACAGCTCCTCATCAGGTTTATAGATACCTGTCCCAACCACTGCATACCAGATGGGACACATAGCCAGAATGAAATATCAGAAATGAGCACTGCTAAAAGGCAATCACTGTAAATCCCCAGATGTGTAAACAAGAAGGCAGATGTACACCCCCACTCTCTTGTGGAAAGTTATATATCCTGGTTTTGAGTGGGTTCAGTAGTTCCAGCAGACACAGAACTGAGAATTGTATAAAATTGCTCTAGTGAAGGAGTCACATTTGCTCACTCTTAGAACTGACATGAGACTTTCACCAAGAGGGAGTGAAGTGTTTAAATCAGAAGTTGAGGACTTCAGTAACACAGCCAGAAGTTAGGGATCTATCACAAGAATGGATGGGTGAGGTTCTGTGGCTTGCAAAATGCATGAGGTCAGACTAGATTACTGTGATGGTTCCTTCTGTTCTGAACATGTGTGAGTCTAACCATGCTGGAAAAGGTGAAAGACTTTGAAATCTAGCAGTTTCCATATGGAAGATGGGTGCCAACTGGTGGCAGGCATACATACAAGCTGGTCTTTGATTTCAAGTTATGTTTTATCTTTAATGTTATTGTTCTAAATAATTACTTAGCTTTATGGAGACATGTTGTCATAGCTCTTGGGAGATAACAGGATCAGAACTGCTGAAGTAACATTAGGCTTCCTAAAGTGATAATAGAGAAGGGTAGAATAAATTGCAGCTTACATCCATCTTATACAGGGAGAGGAATGTGGTTTCCCTTCCCAAAAGAGGTGACAACTGGAGGGCAGACAACTGTGTGGGATTTCTCTCAAGATGGATGCTAAAGGATCAGAGATGCAGTGACCCCAAAAGCAACTTGATATTTATTTCTGACGAGATTACATGTTTGGTAGGTAAAGGTAATAATCTAATGCAGGGGAGAGCAAACTTTTTTAGCCCCATGGTTACATCTGGGTGCAGAAATTGTATGGAGGGCCATGAATGCGAGTGTTACCAAGATGAGATAGGGGCACTCTATGGGATATTGCAAGGGGAGAGGGGCTCTACAAGGGCAGTCCAGTGACACAGCCAAGCAGTCAGGGTAAATCTTGGTAATATTTATATAGTAAGCTCCTGAAGAGTTCCCTGCACTCTGACTTTGCTGCCTGAAGTCATCATGGCTGGCAGCATGGCCATCATGCCACCCAGGCACTGGAGGAGTTGAGGCTGTAGAGGAGAGTGGACAGCGGGGAAGGGCTGAGGGATGACCTCCCTGGGCAGCCAGATCACTGAGATGCTGTGCAAAAGGGCGCATGTGATCTTTGGATGAATCAATAGTAATAAACAGGAGAAGAAAGGTTCTATTACCAATGTATTTGGAATTGGTATGACTCCAATTTGGTTGTCCATCACTGAATAAGAAAGTTGAAAAATTAGAGACAGTTTGCTTAAGAATGAGTAAAGGATTGGAAAATATACTTTCAGGTGAAAGACTCATATAGCTCAATCTCTTTAGCTTATTGAGAGAAAGTTAAGGACTGATTTCATCCCTATTTATAAGTGCTTAAATGGGAAACAGATATCTGGTGATAGAGGGCTCTTCACATTTGCAGACAAAGGTATAACAAGCTTTAATGGCTGGAAGCTGAAGGGAGACTTAAAATAAGGCACATTTTTTTAACAGTAAGTAGAGCTGGCTGAGAATTGTTCCGTTGACTTTTTTTTCATTGTAAAATACTCATTTGTTGAAACCAAACCTTTTGTGGAAGCACAAGTTTCCATAAACATTTTGTCAGGAAAGGTTTATAAAGTCCAGGATGGAATTTAGAAAGAGAAAAAGGCCAACCTGCCCAGAGGTAAGAGTACTCATTTAAACTTAGGGAAACTCAAGTGTAAGTCCCAGGGCTGCATGATTCAGAGCAAAGATTTGATCCTGGTTCTCCAACGTGCTAGGTGAGTGCTGTGCCTCCAAGCTGTCAAGTTAATGTGTGTGTTTGTGTGCCAATGAATATTTATGCAAGGAGGAATAGCTCCAGAAGGAGAAACTGAGACAGAGCAGGGACTTTGAAGCTGAGTTGTCCATATTTCCAATGGGTTTTAGCCACCTGGGTGTTTTCTGAGGTTTGTGATTCTCTCTCTTTTCATAAAAAGCTATTTATTTGGACCTTGCCCCAATTGAATTTGTTTGACTGGTCTTTAAACTTACATAAATGTAATGTTCTTACATTATGTGAATTCATTATAAATATGAATGGATATATCCTGTCCAGTTGCATTTAATCCTTTTTCTAATGTGCTAAATATACATGAAATGGATGTTGACAAGTACTTTCTGTAGTTTGTAATATTTCATGTAAAGTTTTCAATAAAGTTCTAGAAGCTTGTAAAATGATTGTTTTTTCCTCTGTGTTATATGCAGTGCTTCAGTGTTCATGTTGGTCCCAGGATATTAGTGAAACAAGGTGGGTGAAGTAATATCTTTTATTGGACCAACTTCTATTGCTGAGAGAAACAAGATTTCAGGCTTATACAAAATTCTTCCTTAGGATTTGTATACACTACAAAATTGCATAGACCTAAATTATGTTGTGCCACTATAGTAATTAAATTGTTTTTGCAGCTCTTTCTGTCAGCTGTGCAGGTACTCACCAGAATCACTTGCATTGATGTAACTGTGAATGTGGAGCACTCTAGGTCCCTTTCTGAAAGGCAACAATAGTCAGCATAAGCCACACAGCATCTATACTGCTGTTATGTCTACCTAACTGCATCAGCCAAAGTGCTGTGCCTCTCAAAAAGATGGAATTACTGAGTTGGCATAGCAGGCGTGGTACATCAGTGGGAGTGACATTTTGTTGTAATGCTTACAGAGTTAGGTTGTGTGTGTTGCCTTATGGTATAACAGGAACATTTGTGGGGGACAGGGGGTATATAAGGAAAGAGAACAAATCATAGCTGGGGGTGGGTGGGGGGTAATAGATTGTTCGATAATAAAACATAAATCCAGTGCCAGTTTACACAATAAACAGCCCCCACCAGCTTCCCACCCCTCTCCCCGCAGCTAGGAAGGTGTTAACTGGCCACTTTACCTGGAATGGGCCCTTAGAATATGTGTTAACTACTTGTGCTAAACAGTCTAGTCCACCTTGTGTGACATTCTGTATTTGTCTACACTGTAATTAGACTTCTGTGACTGGCCTGCTCCCATAAGCATGGGAAGTAGAACTATGAGGAGGTGGGGTTGTTTCAGCACCCCCATGCTTTGGGCCCAATATGGTCCCACACTGGAGTTCAAGCCACCAGCCCACACCTAGAGGCTCTGCTGCCACTTGGGTTGCCAGCCGCAGGCTGCTGACCACAAGCCCCAGGATTTTGGCTGCTGGCCCCTCTGATGCTGCCCAGGAGGTCTGCTGAAGCCCTGGGTCTTGGCCTCTGGCCCTGGTGTTCTGTTCTAGGCCCTGACCCTAGGCTCCACAGTCACTCATTACTGCGACTCCAGGCTGGGGCTATGAGGGGAGTGAATGGGGTTAGCGGGAGCCAACCCACAGGATCCTGGAGTCCGGCCTACTGCCCGAACTCAGACATCTAAACTGCAGTTAAACAGTTCCTTACCCCTTGCTCCACAAGCCTATGCCTTCTGACATGGGCTGCCCATGTGTTTTAAATTGCAGTGTAGACATGCCCATTAAATATATTTTCTGGACTGAAAGAGATCTATGTAATCTTGAAAGCTTGTCTCTCTGATTAGCAAAAGTTGGCCCAAGAAAAGATATTACCTCACCCATTTTTAATTTCTTTTCCTACAAATATAGGTTTTTCTGTTACACTAACAGAGAATGAAATTAACAGATTTTAATTTTTGAGTTTGTTTTATGCACCAAAACTTTCTATTATATCAGTAAAGCATGGAAATGAATGTTAGTTAATTGCTGCTACAGCAAAAAAACACAATAGAACAAAAGTATTATTTTGTAGACTTCTTTGTAAGCACCAGCCATTTTATGTGCCAATGATTTTGAAATAGTTTTCTAATAGTTATTGTTTCTTCAGATAAGGATTGATATTGTTTCTGAAAATGTATGCAGTGGTTAAAGTCATACAGTGAGTATGAGAGAGGAGACATGAGATCATGTACTGTAAGACATCACCCAGAAAGTTCTTAAATATGTAGCCTTTCAGAATTTTATCTACTGTAGGAGTCTCTTTTCAATGTGGGAGCTGTCATATAGCAGACCAAGTGCAAGATTTGGAGTCAGGGAACCTGGGTTATGTTCCTGACTTTTCCACTCTTTTGCCATATGGCCCTGTAAGTCACTTAAATATTTTGTGCATCAGATACCTTGTTAGTAACATATAAAAAACCTTTGTGAAATGGTTTGAAATGTATACATAAAACAGCACTATATAAGAGACGAATAATCCCTTTTTTAAGCTTTATCTTTGCTTAGTGTACCAACTACCTATAAAGCTGGGGTTTTGTTGTTGTTGTTGTTGTTGTTGTTGTTAAAAAACAAACAAACAGTATAACGGTGAGGCATCTGTCTTTATGATATCCTTGTAATACCTCATACTATAAGGGGAATCTGCCCTTTGATACCACCAATATTTTAGCGGGTACAAGCTGTGTGTCTGGTCTTTGGATATGTAATTCCCTACCCATGTACATATGCTTATGGCTACAGTTAACATACCTATCACAGGTGTGTACATATACTTGTAGTGAAGAGTTCCTTATCATGCCATAAGAGGGTGTAAGAGTAATATAATAGCATTTAAAACATAGGTAAATTAGACTAAATTTAAAAGAAAAAAAACTTGCTGAAATAGAGCACTACATTTTAGAATATTATATAAAGACAAATATTTGAAACTCCATCCCTTAAGACATTAAAAAATAAATTAAGCAGTGAACTAGAACGCGTACTGTGAGAAATGATCTTATATTGGTAGGAGGAGAAGGCAAGTGATCTGACAGGTTTTTTTAAATTTCATCTTCAATTTATATAATTCTCTGGTTCTACAAACTAAGTGCAAGTACTTGTAAGGAGATGACAATCGTGTAATAAGTGAAGAAATTAATGGTATGTAGCACTCTTTAATTCATTGCAGCTTGAGCTTTAACATACATCTCTGTACATTACAGGAAGCGGATATTAATTTATTGTGTTAAGACCAACACAGAAAGGATTGTAATATTCAGCCAAAAAAAAAAAAGATGAGTTAAGAAAGATATCCAGCCTTAATACTGGATACAGTTATGGTGTTCACAGTTCAACAGTTCATTTGCGCAAGAGTTCTTGCGTTAAAGTACTTGCGCAAGAGAGCATCTACACTGGCATGTGTCTTTGCACAAGAGATGTGCTTTTGCGCAAGAGCATCCGTGCCAGTGTAGACGCTCTCTTGTGCAAGAAAGCTCCGATGGCCATTTTAACCATAGGGCTTTCTTGTGCAAGAAATTCATGTTGCCTGTCTACACTGGCCTCTTGCGCAAGAACAGTTGCTCAAAAGGGCTTATTCCTGAGTGGGAGCATCAGAGTTCTTGCGCAAGAAGCACTGATTTGACACATTAGAACGTCAGTGTTCTTGCTCAAGAACTCCCCGCCAGTGTAGACAGGCAGCATGTTTTTGCGCAAAAGCGGCCGCTTTGGCGCAAGATCGTGCCAATGTAGACACAGCCTTAGCAAATTTTCTGACCAAGAATTAGTGAAGTGACAGGCCAGTTTATTTAACAGAAGTACTTGGCTCATGTAAAGAATCCTATGGTTTTTAAATAAATTACTATACAATACTCTTTTTGACTATTATATTTGTTAAAATTCCAAATCAATCAAACAGTATTACAGATGAGTCATTAACAAATGGGGAGGAGTGTTTGTTAAACTACTTTTTTTTTTTTTTTACATCCATGTAATTCACACATGAACAAGCACATTCTTTTGAGAGTTAAGTAACTTTGTTTCTGGAGTTTGGAAAGCTGTAGTACAAAAGAAGCTTTATGCTAATATGTGAGAGACAAAAAAGAACAACATATAATGAAATAAACTAAACCATGGTAACATTATCTGCAACTAAAGTTAATTTCAGTATTGTGAAACTTGGCAATTTTACTTAGGGTATGGGTACACAGCAGTGTTATTTCGGAATAACAAGTTGGGACATTTTGGTTATCCTTAGAAGTCTCTGGTCCATTTTGAAGTAGTAGATGATAAATCCAAATTACTTAGGGTACGTCTACACAGCAGTGTTATTTTGGAATAACTGGCGTTATTCTGAAATAACAAAGTCCACATCTATACTACAAGCCTTTATTTCAAAGTATTGTTGAGTTGGAGGACTTCTTACTCCCACTCATGATAACTCTTATTTCATGAGGAGTAAGGGAAGTCAAAGGTGGAGTGTTTTTCCTTCGACTTCCTGCTGTGTAGAAAGTGTCAAAAGCCGAATTAAGATATTTCGACTTAAGCTACGCAGTTGACATAGCTGAAGTTACGTAGCTTAGTTTAACTGTAGCCCTGCTTTGTAGATGTACCCTTAGTGAAGAGTTCATACAAACACGCTCTTCAGTTCACTTGTATTTCTGGTTGTTAGGCTGAATAAGTTACTATTGCTTCTTTGAACTCTATTCAATAATAGAAAGTCTCTGTGAATCTCATGGGCTCTAGTTCTTTAATCAGGTTGATCATAGAAAATTGTAAAGAAGTCATGTTTATTTAAACCATCAGAATTCCACATCAGCTTTCTATGCTGCTAAGATGCAACCTTTCCCTTTCAACATGGGATAGCATTCAATAATGTTGTAAGCAAAGATGACTTCTGTTTAAATGAATGGGGAGCGCATCCACTTGCACCAATGCTGAATCTTGCCCATGGACTCCACCCAATATGATTATTATATATAGCACATAGGGAATTTACAGTGATGATAAATATACTGAATTGAAGATGCTGAGGACATATTCTACAGTATTTTTGACATTGGGTATGATCAATTTCCCATGATGGGCCATTTCGTTTTGTCAGCTAGGAGGGAGAGTGTTGCAGCTCTTGCAAATGTAATATGAGTTGGGCCCTTACTACAGGAGGTCTCATGGCAACATGTTAAATTCCTCTCTGTATGTGATTTAGGGGAAAAGTAGAAAATGGTGAACGAAGCTATAAACTAGAAGACTGAGTTCTAGTCCTAGTACTTTTTGAACACTGTTAAAATTTTATGCTCTTCACAATATGTTGTTAACTAAGACCTTTTAATGCTATCTTTAGGTCACTAATTTTCATTTATCCATTTTACAGGTAAGATAACAGAGAGTTTTCACTGGGAAGCTAAAGATAACCTTGTGACTAGAACCCAGGCTTCTGACATAACATAGCTAAGTCTCATGTGCTTTGCCACATTACCTTTTAGCAGGACCATAATGATAAATGCACTAACACAGTTTGGCTCTTTGTCATGTTCTAATGGCTCAATGAATTTCAGAAGTTTCAAGCTATTACTGTCTCCAGACTAGCACATGCCATTCTTTACTGCAAACGGTGTCAGGTCAAGATTTTACAACCAGAGATCCCGTGTTCAAACCATGGAAATGATCCAAACGACAGTGAGATTGTATATGGCCGCTGTTATAATTAGAACACACTTTGTTCCCACAGTCAGGAATAAACACCAGAAATGCTGATGCCCAACATTTTATGTCTAAAGATACTTGTATAACCCACATACAAAGGCTGTTGCTGGATGTCTCAACATGGGCTCTTCCACGTAGCACATAACAGCATGGGGTTTTTTTGCACACAAGTTATTCTTACACATCAACTCCCCACTACTGGCACCTGGATCCTGGCTGCTCTGGAAATTAGCTCTTTCCAGGTACTCCTTGACAGCCTCTTGATCCATTGTGTCTCTTACTCCAGAAATTGCATTTTCCTCTTTGTGACATGACCCTCCAGCCAGTTCACTGCATGGTTTCCCCTTCTGGGGCGTCAAAATATTTCAGTGTAACTGCCCCAGGTCATCTGCTTTCTGTCATTTGGTACACGCCCTTTGCCCACTGGCCAGAAAGGGAACTTTGGCCTATGCTCTGCTCCAGGCACCAACTCAGAAGTCCTCTCTTCAATAAAGAAGGGTCTGCCCTATCCCATATTCTGGTGCCTTCCCTTGAACTTTTCTGGCTTTCCTCCTTCTCAGAGTTTGCCAGTTTCCCGATTGCCTGCTCTCAGGCAGTAATTGGAAACTACCTATCTCTACCCAAACACACATCCTATCTCACTGGGAGTGACTACACATTTGCTCCCTTCTGCTCTCAGCTCCTGGGCTTCATTAAGGACTCTTTATACAAGATTAGGAAGCTATCAATTGCAGAGGACTGCTGTCACACCACTGGGAAAGGGGGAGAAGGCTTTGTTAGAAGAAAGACACTGGGTGCTGGTGACTTCTGGCAGCAGGCAGTGCTCTACCTTTATACCCAAACCATCGCCCATGGTTCTGGAGAACCATTATGATGCTGGAGAACCATTATGATGCTCTGGTAACAAAAGACGAGGTGGAGGCAGAGAAGCCATGTGTCCCAATGGCTTGGAGGTCTGAAGCCACCATTTCCAGGAGGAAACGTAGAATAGTGGTGGTTGAAGACTCTTTTCTGAGGAAGATGGAAGCATCTATCACTTTGACATGATATCCTAGGAGATATGCTGCCTGCCAGGGCCCATATCCAAGACATTATGGATCAAATATCATCCAGCCCTCTGACTACTGCTTCGTGCTACTAAAAAATGTGCATACTAATAACATGCAAGGTATGACCTTTAGCAGATCAGAAGTGACTACAGGGCTCTGGGGATATGGGTGAAGGCATTTGGAGTCCAGGTGGTTTTCACTTTGATCCTTCCAGTTAAAGGTAGGGGCCCAGGCAGAGACAGATGCCTCGTAGAGGTGGATGCCTCACTCTGAAGAGAGTGTTGCTAGGCAACTGTTGGTTTCTGGGACCACAGTCCACACCACTTCCCGCAGCTCCCCTTGTTTTGAAACAGCAAACCGGAACCAATGGAAGCTGTGACCCTCTGTGGATGTGGCCCTTTAGAGTAAACAAAGCATAGCAGTTTTCAAGTATTTAAAAGGAGGAGAGAGAAAAATTATGCGCTTTGAACCTTTGATGATAGGACAAATAGCAATGGGTTTAAATTGCAGCGAGGGAGGTGTAGGTTGGACATTAAGAAAAGCTTTCTATCAGGGTGGTTAAGCACTGGTATAAATTGCTTAGGGAAATTTTGGCATCTTCATCATCGGAGACTTTTAAGAGCAGGTCAGACAAGTACCTATCAGGGATGGTCGAGGTGGTGCTTGGTCCTGCCTTGAGGATAGGAGACTGGACTAGATGACCTCTCAAGTTTCCTTCCAGTTCAGTGATTCTATTTCTCTCCACCTGAGCCATATGTTCATATTGCAAAATACTGTGTTTTGAATGCATTGAGTTTTTAGGTATTGTTAATATTTGTATTAATTTACTTTCAGTATTTGCAATTTAATTAAATGAGAGGTGTTTGTTCAAGAAGATGGAATGTTTTCATATAAGTTATATTTAGGTTTTAGTGCAAGGTGTCAGACATTTTTCTTTTGCATCCAGAAAGTGGAAGATCTTGTCAGCATAAACTTCAAAAGGGTTGAGCTTGATGGCATCTGGTCAAAGTTCTTGATCAGAGTGGTCCTACTTAGCACATCTCCGTGGTGATTCTTGTTCATGTGCATAGAGTTTGACTGATCACTAGCAGCTAGACTCTGATGAGTGAAAGTATCTAAAAATGATTGGATCCCATATCTGCTCACACTTTAAAACTGTGTACGCTCTGGCAGTATCCCAGTAGCCTAATGGATCCTTGGGCTATTCTAACTTATGCTGGAGTCTAAAATGTCTCTCAGCATCTCCAAAGATAAAGGGAACACTAAAGTGTAACATAGTCACCTATGTCTCATCCTCTTGTAGCTGGAACATCTTATCTCAGTAATTAAATCTAAGATTAGATGTGGCTCTGTGGTAAAACAATTATTTTTGATGGCAGTACTAAATAAGGTCTGTATTGGATAAGACTTATGTTTCAGGGTTTTATTCCTGTAAATTGCGCTCTGTAGAACTGACATCATTTTGAATGAAATTGCTTATAGCAGGACCTTCTAATGTCAAATTGCAGACGATTGAAATATTTTATTTAGTTCTTTATTTTTTCCTTTTTTTACAACAGCAGCATGTTTTGCACAGCTTCTCTGTAAAATTCTATGCTATTGCATGCTGCTAATATATTCATCATTATTACTCATCGACCCCTTCTCCCTTGTGATTTTCACTTTTTTATAGGTAATTATTTTGAATGACCAGATACACTGTTCTTACTTCATCATTACCCTTTCACATTCGTTCATGATTACATGCAAACCAAATAGGGATCTTCCAAGAACAGCAGCCAACCTTCAGTTTTATGCCTTAGTGTTTGATTTTTGTATTGAAGTGTGCTGTTTTCCCTATTTACTCACCAGCTAAAATGTTGCAAGAAACCACAAGCACAAAACAATAAAGGGTCAGTTTAAATAGTGCTGTCATTTCTTAAATGCCATCTGAAGCTCTCAAAAATATGTTTTCTTAATTATAGAAATCTGCATAGCACTTGCTTGCATTTCTAGTTTGAATTCATTGGAAGTAGCTGCTATGTCTGCAGATGGAAAGAAAGTCAAAGCAACAAAATGTATTTACTTCAATCTAGTGGGTTTTTTTTCCCCCATGGCTTATGTATTACACTGTAGACCTTCAGTTAATGGGTTAGTCTGAATAAGTTCACCCATTTGGAAAAATCAGCTTTCTACCATTTTGGGAATTTTCAGCATGCCGCAATGATTACTAGTTGCTTGAAATCAGTAATAAACCACCTGCTATTCTAGGGTACGTCTACATAGCAACATTATTTTGAAATAACTACTGTTATTTCAAAATAACTAAAGGTGTGTCTACACAGCAAGGCTTAACTGGAAATAAGCTACTCAAAGTGAGCTATGTCAATCACGAAACTTATTTTGAAATAGCGTATTTCAAAATTGGGAGCGTCTACACATCACTTATTTCTAAATAGAGCATTCTTCATCCAACTTCCCTTACTCCTCATACAATGAGGGTCACAGGAATCAGAATAAGAAGTCCTCCAACTTGACAGTATTTCAACATTATTTTGAAATAACTGCTGGATGTGTAGACACAGACTAAGTTATTTTGAAATAAGTGATGTGTACATGCTTCCAATTTCAAAATAAGCTATTTCAAAAGAAGCCGCTCAATTGATGTAGCTCAATTTGTGTAGCTTATTTCGAGTTAAGACCTGCTGTGTAGATGCACCCTAAGACATAAACATGTAGAAATACTATGGAATTTTCTGCTGTTTCCAACAGGTGCATGGATAGAATACATTTACCTGAAGAGTATGGGGAATGTTGTGAATGTGCCAACCAGAAGGGAGCTTCCATCAGCTTCTGCACGTTGATGGCTGTTGTGAATGACAGCCTTTTCTCATCGGTAAAGGTAGATTCTCAGACTAGGAATTGTTGGTGACCTATTTTTGTTGGACTTCTGGAATTTTATCCTAATTCAGTATCTTCAGCTCAGTTGGCAACACTTCTCTTCTACATTGTTACTTGAAGGAGCAGCTTACTGGAAAGTACTTTATCTGCTGGTTTAGGTGCTTCAGATTTAATGACTCGCATGTATTCGGTTTGAAGTTTTTATTCTTTCATGGATGACAGTTCAAAAGCAACTGAAAGCAGCACATCTCCTGACAATGGCTGTGTTTCACAAAATTCCAAAAAAATGATTCTGTTCATCAATTTCAATTACTGTACCTCTCTTGAAAATCCGAAAATCATGTGTTCGAAAGTATCAGTAGATTATAAAGTAATGGGTCCTTGTTTTCATAGTTAGGAACCAGCTGACAACAGAAAATGGAAGATTGAAGAACTAACATAAAGTGAAAGGTCTTCTTGTTTGGGCTCTGCTGCTGTTGCCATCTGTCCCAACTACTTTGGAAGAATTGGACCAGAAATATTGCAAGTGCTGCAGATGTTTTTGTGTGTTTTCAGGACAATTTAGAAAATGTATTTAGGAAAAAAACCTTTAAATACCAAACCCTTATTCCATCATTGTGGTAGCTGACACATGGCCTTATTTGCATCCAAAACAACACAGAAGCATATTGCAGGAGGTGCAAGTTGTTGTCAGTGAAAAATGTCTGATGTCTCTATGCCGTGGCAGGCATTGAAGTGTAATAGAGAGATTATGGGGAGTCATGGTACTTAAGTCATAAAACAAGTTTTAAATTCTAACGTAAGAACAAATGAAATAATTTCAACCTTTCTAAATTTTAAATTTAACAGTTTTATTAGAGATCCTGTATTTTGCCTTACTTAATATAAAATAAATACTTTCACAGCCAAAGACATGATTACTAATCTCTATAGCAGAGAAGACAATCAATGCAGTGTCACAGCTGCTCTCACTAGACAAACAATATGATCAAATCCCAGCCACAATCCAGTTACCACTTCATGCAGCTATTCTTACCTGCCAAAGTGCTCCCAGCCAACTCAAAATGTGCATTCTGGCAAGTGTACAGTATTATCTCATTTGGTTCAGTAATCCCACAGCTGGAGTTGGAGAAGGCTTTGATCAATCAAACTCAACCATCACCATGCCCCCAACTTACACCAGTTGTAGCCTGCTACAATTGTGAAGCAAGAAGAGAAGAAAAGAGGTTCCAGCCATCGTCTCATTGTGCGCTATCTGCCAACACAAAACAACTGAGAAATTATACGCTCGAGTCTGTAACATCACTGGAATCATGCCCATGGAGACTCTGTATCAAAGCATGTGATTAATCCTAAAAGTTAGTTTATACCAGAAGTTGCTAATTTTTTTCTTCGGAGACTGTTCTCTCGGCTATTTCTGCAAGACCCATAAGGGTTCTCCTTGTGCAACCTTTATATGTGAGTTTCTCATTGACCCCATTAGTCTCCTGGAAGCTTTTAAAGGTGTTTTCCACCCAGCACAATGACAATAATTGCATACACGAGATACCATATATCAGGAGAAATCCAGGAATCACAGCAGAAAAATTCAGATAACAGTTTATATACAAAGTAGTCCATGTAACAAATAAATAGTTGCCCTTGAAGATCTGATAGATAACCAGGTAACCAGACTGATATTGTCATCTTAAAGTAGTTGATAGAGTTCACTTGAGAAGATCTGAATTTTGGGTCAAGGAAATTGTATCTATGTACAGAAACTCACAACTTGATTTCTGTATGGAAAAATGTTTATTTTGTATCATATCTCTATATAGTTATGAACTCTGAGCTTACTTCAACATCTATAAAAAACAATATCATTTTGTTCTTGACAGTTTATTGTACCTTGAATATTTAATCTCTAGGTTTTTGTAAATAAGGCTGATGGAATTAGATTGCTATCACTATTCAAAATGCTAAGGTTGTCATGCTATGAGGTTAAATTTTCCAGTTCACTGAATAGGCTTTATGTGTTTCAGTCAGATTTCTTGGGATGGATTGCTTAGTTGAACTCTTATTTATGAGATCGTTATATTCTAGTCCTATTTGACTATATTCTGAAAGAGTCATAGATCAAGATTTTGGAAATACTGTCAGAATTATTGCTAGATGAGGTCATAGGTCCATACTGAGACCTTCCATAAGGTAGCCAGGGCCACAGAATTTGTCCTCTTGTCTGGATTTCCCCTGTGTTTTCTCGATTAATTTTAAAATTATTTTAGTACCAGGTGTACTTTTGAAGTATACAGTATTTCATATTTAGCTTGTTTTTCTGGCATATTTGTATTGTCTGAATATAGTAGTTTGTAAATTTCTGTGTATACTCTTCAGCTGAAATAGAATGAGCCATAGCAGGGCCACATATAAGGAAAAGGCAACTACACAAACTACTCTCCGATCTGAGTAGTAGCCTCACTCCCTTTCAGGTAGAAAAAAGGCCAGGTAGAAAAAAAGGGGTTCTGGCCTGGAGTAGAGCACAAGATAACTGGGAGAAGCTACACTTCATACTGCATTCCCATTCAAGAATTGTAGAACTCCACACTGAAAGGGTTTATACAGTAAATGTAATGCTGCTTGAACCAGCATTGTTCCTCTGCATGTTCAGTGACATCCTACCACAAGCTGAGTACCTTTGGGTACTTCTGCATCACCATGTGTACTGACTAGTCCAGCTGTGCTGCTGTGGCTTTGCATGGGAATTGGGGAAAGACAAGCCCAGCCAAATAGTGCCTCTACATAATTACCAGGGGGGCACGGGGGTGAGACATGTTTAAGCCCTGGAAACTGTGCAGAAAGATACCACAGTAATAGTGCAATAATTTTAGGAGTGCATCTACATACAAAATTTAGATAGACAATGGAATTGTCTGATTTGCATTTTCTGGTCTTGCTTGCCCTCTATGCTCCTCTGATGATCCCAAAGAACTGGAATGAATGCACGTATATAAGTACAGGTTGGACCTCCCTGGTCCAGCACCCTCAAGACCCAGAGTGGTCTCGAACAAGGGAATTTACCAGACCGGGGAGGGCAGGTGTCTGGGCTCTTCCAGAGCTCCCCTCCTGACTGCTGCCCCACGAGAACCCAGTGGCCTGAGTTCCTCTGGCCCACCTGCCTGGCTCTGCTTCCTATCCCCATTCCCTGCAGGGTGGCAGCTGCTTTTGGGGTTCCCAGGTTCCTTGCATAGGGCGCAGCTGCTCTTGGGGATCCCCGGCCCCATGCAAGTGGCAGCTTGCTCCCAGGGATCTCTGCTCCCAATCCTGCATGGGGCAGCGTCTGCTGCCAGGGTTCCCTGACCGTGGCCCCCTGCAGGGGGACAGCTGCTTCCGGGTTTCCCTGACCTTGCACACAGTAGCACCTGCTCCCTGAGTTCCCTGACTTCGCACATGACAGCAGCTCCCCCAGGGACTCCCTGTCCCCAAGGTATTGGCCCTGTAGGCTGTCGCTGACCAGACCAGCACTGGTCCCAACTGCTCTCCAACCTCCATCTGTGGCTCTCTGGTCTAGCAACATCTATGGTCCTGCCACACCAGGGATGTTGCCAGACCAGAGAGTCACAGATGACAGAGGTTCAGCCTTTACATACATAAGTTTCTTTTTCTTGTCTAGCAAGTTTTGCATGGGAGAAAGCTTTAGATAACAATTACGTTTTATAAGTTTCGGAGGGGTAGCCGAGTTAGTCTGTAACAGGAAAAACTTAAAAAACAACTAATAGTCTGGTAGCACTTCAAAGACTAACAAAACATGTAGATGGTATCATGAGCTTTCGTGGGCACAGCCTACTTCTTCAGATGACCAGAATGCTGGAAGTCCAGAACCAAGAATAAATAAGGGAAGGAGGGAGGCGAGAGAGGAAGGAAAAAATTTGGAGGGGGCGGGGAAGAGGACATTGGGTAGATAAGTTTCAAAGTGATAGCAGAGCCAGTCTGGAACAGGAAAAACTTAAAAAACAAAAATCTATTAGCATCTTAAAGACTAAATAGTTAAGAGGCTGATAAGAACCATTAGTTTGCACTAGGAAATGAAGAGTACTAACACCAGATTCTACACAGACATCAAGAACCATTGGCACCTTCATTGCTTGGTTGTTAGATAATGTGTGAGCTTATACCATTTGCATGAGAGTTAAACTTGAGAATGAAGTGGAGTTCCAATCCTTCTCTATGTATTTGGCTTGTGGCATTGGTCTGAAACAAAACAGCAACTTGTAGATCCCTTAATGAGTGTCCAGGAAGGTTAAAGTGTTCCCCAACAGGTTTTTGTGTCTTGCCTTTTCGGATATCTGATTTGTGTCCATTAATTCTTTCCCGTAGGTACTGTCCAGTTTGTCCAATATATATCGCAGTGGGGCATTTCTGGCATTTGATGGCATAGATCACGTTAGTGAATGTGCAGTTAAATAAGCCTCTGATTTGGTAGCTGATGTGGTTGGGTCCAGTGATGAAATCACTTGTATAGATGTGAGGGCAGAGTTGGCACCGGGGTTGATTGCAGGGGTTGGTTCCTGAATCCTTATGATGTAGCTGTATAGCATGGTTATCGGAAAGGATTTATTTCAGGTTAGGGGGTTGTCTGTAAGCAAGAATAGTCCTTTCCCCCAAGGCCTCTGAGAATGAGGGATCATTTTCCAAGATAGGTTGTAGATTGTGGATAATGTGTTGGAGGGATTTAAATTGTGGATTGTAGGTAATGACGAGTGGAATTCTGTTTTCTCTTTTGGGTCTGTCTTGAAGTAGTTCATGTCTGGGTACTTTTTTGGCTCTGTCAGTCTGTTTTTTCACTTCTCCAGGTGGGTATTTCAGTTTTAGGAATGCTCTAGATAGATCCTGTAGGTGTTTGTCTCTGTCTGTGGGATCAGAGCAAATCGGGTTGCATCTTAATGCTTGGCTGTATACAATAGATTGAGAAATGTGTCTGGGATGGAAGCTAGAGGCATGAAGGTAAGTGTAGCGGTCTGTTGGTTTCCGGTATAGGGTGGTGGAAATAGATTTGTCCATTATTTAATTGTACTGTAGTGTCCAGGAAGTGGATTTCACATGTGGACTGATCCAACGGAGGTTGACGGTGAGGTGGAAGTTGAAATCCTCAACTTTCTCATTGGTCCATATGATGTCATCGATGTAGCATAAGTAAAGTAAGCATGTTAGGAGGTGAGAGCTGAGGAAATGTTCAAGGTCAGCCATAAAAATGTTGGCATATTGTGGTGCCATGCAGTTGCCCATGGCTGTGCCTCTGACTTGAAGATACAAATTGTCTCCGAATCGGATGTAGCTGTGGGTGAGGAAAAAGTTGCAGAGCTCTGTAATCAGGTTTGAAATGCTGTCATTGGAGATAGTGTTTCCGATGGCCTGTAATCCATCTTCATGTGGAATGTTGGTGTAAAGAGCTTTGACATCCATAGTGGCCAGGATGGTATTTTCAGGTAGATTACTGATGTTTTGTAGTTTCCTCAGGAAGTTAGTGGTGTTGCGGAAGTAGCTAGGAGTCCTGGTAGCACAGGGTCTGAAGAGGGAGTCAATATAGTCAGATAATCCTGTTGTAAGTGTGCCAATCCTTGAGATGATGGATTGTCCGGGATTTCCAGGTTTGTGTATCTTGGTTAGCAAATAGAAAACTCCTGGTCAGGGATTGAGGGGGAGGGGTTAGTGTAAATTTGGTCCTGAGCAGCATCAGGGAGCTTCATGAGCAGTTGTTTCAGGTTTTTTGGTATTCTTTAGTGGGATCACAGGAGAGAGGCTTGTAGAATCTGGTATTGGTGAGTTGTCTGTTTGCCTCCTGTTCATAATCTGTTCTATTCATGATGACTACAGTGCCTCCTTTGTCAGCCTCTTTGATTATGATGTTAGCATTGTTTTTGAGGCTGTGTATAGCATTGCGTTCCGCATGACTGAGATTATGTGTTATATGTTGTTTGCTTACAATGTCAGTTTGAGCACGTTTGTGGAAGCAGTCAATGTAGAAATCAAGACTCTCATTACGACCGTCACTAGGAGTCCACATAGAAGCCTTCCTCTTGTGGGATTGGTGGGGGTGGAGGAGCAGCAAGGTCAGTGTGTTGTACATCGGTGTGTTGGAAATATTCCTTCAGGCAGAGGTGGTGAAAATAGGATTCCAGAACTCCACAGAACTGAATCATATTCGTAGGGATAGCGGCGCAGAAGGAGAGTCCTCGAGATAGGACAGATTCCTCCGCTGGCTAAGAGAGTGGCTGGATAGGTTGACAATGTTGCTAGGTGAGTTGCAAGTATCTGGAATGGGAGATCCTGAGGCATGTAGCAGTTTGGATAGTTTATTGTCCTTTTTTTTCTGAAGGAAGATGAAGTGTTTTATGTTACTTTTATGAAAAGCATATACAAAATGCAGTTATCATTTACAGTTATCTCCTGAAAAGTGAATCTGCCACTTTTAGCAACCAGAAATGATACTGCCATGACATAAACGGTTGCTGATCATTATTAACAACTTACATCGGCATTTGCTTCCTGGAAAGTGCCAGACTGTTTACATTCATCTATTTGCTAATTAAAAGTTATAGTTAGTATATCACTAACTTTAATTACCTGTGTCCAAACTCAGCTTTTAAGATCCACTAGGTAAGACTGTTACAGCTCTGAACATAAAACTGATTACTGATGGCTACAGAATAACTTCAAAGAGGGAAGACTTTCACCCTCTGATGTTTCAGAAATACAAAGTGGTCACTTTCAAGTCAGCATTTGACAACAGTTACCACATAATGATATCTTAGCTCACAACCCACATAGATATTTTCTATAGTAAGTATAGAAGATAGCTGTGGTATTAATGTGGTATCTCTGGACAAATTCTGACTTTTAATAGCAGGCACTATATTTTATTACACATTGCTCATTTACTCAGTTTATTGACATTTTAAAGTAATTTTGCTAGGTATCAGTGACAAAAAGCATTTTCAACCACTAGTCTCAGAATAAAGGTCTGTCAACTAATTTCCTGAGAAACACAATGAAATTGAAATAGCAGTGAACAAGACATTATAATACATATTTTCTAATTATCAAATTATGTCAATGCAGATTAATAAATACACACTAGCAAATGTAACCAGCATTGCTCAGGTCTTTAACTTCAGGCTATTGAAGTGGGGGCGACGCTCTGGGAACTGACCCCAGTCTCCAGCCCCTCCCTCACCATAGCCTGCAGGCTATGTGTGTGTGTGGGGGGGGGGTGAGACTCCAGGGACTACTCCCTCAGTGCTTCCCCTGCTGCCTGCAGGCTGCCTGGGGCGGTGAGGTTCCAGGGGGCTGACCCAAGCTTCCAGGTCCTCCCCCGGCATGGCCTGCAGGCTGCTGCGGGGGCCCAAGATCTTGTGTACTGATCCTCCCTAGCTGCCACCCATGGCCTGCAGGCTGTCTATGAGGGGGTCAGGCTCTGGGAGTTGACCCTCTTCCAGTAGACCCCCTCCCCCATGGCCTTCAGGCAGTCTGAGGAGGTGCCAAGCTCTGGGGGGCTGATTTCCCCCCCCCCGCTATCTCCCCACTGCCTATAGGTTATCTGAGGGAGCCTGGCTCTGGAGCTGCCCTTCCTCCTACTGCCCACTGCGACCTGTGGGCTGTCTGCGAGGGGCTAATTTCTGGGGGCTGCCCCTTCCTCCAGTGGACATTCTTTCCCCACCCCCCCCACAGCCTGCAGGCTGTCTGGGAGGGGCCAGGCTCTGGGTGCTGCACCCCCTCCAGCTGCCCCCCCCCTTCATCCCCACATGCAACCTGAAGGCTATCTGGGGGGGCAAAAGGCTCCAGGAGCTGCTGTCTCCTCCATTGGCCCCACTTCATGGCCTGTAGGCTCTCCACAGGGGTTGGGGAGGCTCCATCTTTAGGGCAGAGGGACTACTTATACATTCTGGAGACAGGCAAGATGGCAGAGCTCAGTCCTGCTGGTCATTTTCTTGGTGCTGCGGCTGCCCCTCAGTGGCCACTCTCAGTATTGCATCCCTAGTCCTTGTGCCCCTCCCTTTCGCATTGCTCCTCTCTCTACCCCTCCCCTTCCATGTTATAGAAAACAGTCCCATTCCTGGCATGTCACATTTTCCAGGCACAAATAAATCTTGACCTTGGTTTAAGTTAAGGTAAGAGGAAGTTGTATACCAAATTTGATGGTCATTGCTCTTATAGTTTAGAAGATCCTGAACCAATGGATTCACAGATGCCCAGAAAGACAGATGGAATCTAACATATATAGTAAGATTACCAGTTTATTTTTTGAAATATATTTCCATAATATTTTATTTTCTACACCTATACCCTTGTTAAACCTAATAAAGACATACTGATGGGAAGGTAAACAAAGTAATCCATGATAAAGTCCACTGAGATGAAAAAAACAAATTTTATTCAAATGGTCATAAGCTTCTCATTATATATGGTTTTATTATTATATATGGTTAAGAGCTTGAATATCAGAGTAGTAGATTAACAAAGTAGAATATTCACTTTTATAGTTAGTTTGGGTAAATTCTGATCTCAGGTGTACCTGTTTAACTGATTAACAGTTGTAGGTTTACACAGATGTAACAGAGAAGAATTTGGCCTACTGAATGTATTTAGAATTTGATAGAGATATGGCCTTGCTGACCATTTCTGGTAGTTTGGAAATAGTCATAACTTCTTATTCTTCTACTAAAGTAAATAGACATTAATTAAACCATTGATCAATGAGGTTTAATGATCAACATTTATAAAGAAAAGATTTTCTTTATTTATTACATACTTCTGTTGTGATAATCACGATACTGTGTGAAAATGCTCTTAATATCCTGCCATGGCCTTCTGTTTACTTATTGAAAAATATTGTAATAAAATAAACTTTTTCCTAAATTAAATGTTTCCTTAATAATGTTTACCATTGTAAGTAATGCTATTGAGTGTGTGTATAATATATTTTCCTTTTCTGTAACCATGAAGCTATAAATACACAGAAGAACCTGTCCTGAAGTCCTTAGGCAAATCCCAATTGATTTCAAGAGCATGAGCTGTGGATACATTGGGATTATTCTAACAGTACACAGAAATATTTTTCGTATTGTATAGTCATATGTCTCATTTGGAGGAACATCATTCATTTTAGCCCTAAAGACACCTGCATTGGACTCATGTGGTGTGAAACATTGTTAAAATCTATTTACTTCCAAAATAAAGAATCAGGGAACAAAGGTAATGTGGGAGTTATTTACACTAAAAAAATAAATCAGACAACATCGTAAGTTTTCCAATGAGTATTTCTTTCTTTCCCCTCATTTTGGGTCTTTGTTACACACTGAGTCCCTAATTACAGGTTTGGCAGGTTGCAAGATGTGGTGTTAGTAATTGAGAAATCTATTGCACACCTGTTTAATGAAAATACCTTCACTTTTATTTGTGATTTTAAAAAAAGGGGGTAGTCTATTTATATGAATAATGGAAACATCCACAGTTCTATTAGATAAGTATTACCAGTAAAATACCCCCAACACATACCAGGAATTGGAAGGGATACAAACTCCTATCCTCCAGGACATAAATCAACTGATGGAAGAAATGCTGAAAGATGTGGTACTGGCCACTGCTGGAAATAGTAAACCATTGCCAAAATTTGTTTTTAAAAGGCACCCAGTAAAATAATGTTAACAGATATATTTTATAGTGATAATATTATACATTACAATTTTTCAGGAGCATATATCATATCACATCCAAAAAAGGTAGAAACCAATAAAAATGTCTCTCATAGTTTACATGGAATTTTTTTAAATAGAATTTTATTTCTTGTTTCAGGCCTTTCGGAAACCAACAAATAGTGCAGATCAAATATTTTCCTTAAGTCATCTTTCATTACTCTGACCTACTGTATCTGAAATGTTAGATTTAGATTCTTCTAAGGAAGAAGTGTATTACTATAGGTTGTTCATAACTAAGCAACTTCAAGTTTAATTAGAGGGACCTATATTTTAATTGGAGCTGCATGCAAGGTTCTGCACCAGGATGTTATCCCCTGGTATTAACCCTAACATGAGGCCTTACATCTTGTTCATCAATCACATCATTTTTTTCCTTTAATTTGCATTACCTTACTCTTTTAGGGTATGTCTACACAGCAGTGTTATTTCAGAATAACATAGTCCGCGTCTAAACTACAAGCAGTTATTTTGACATACTGTCGAAATAACGTTGAGGTGGAGGACCTCTTATTCTGATTCCTGTAATCCTCATTTGATGAGGAGTAAGGGACATTGGAAGAAGAGTGCTCTTCCTTGGACTTCCTGCTGTGGAGACAGCGCCAAAAGCCAAAATAAGCTATTTCGACTTAATCTATACAATTGACATAGTTCAAGTTGTGTAGCCTATTTCAGCTTTAGCCCTGCCATGTAGACATACCCTTAAGGTGTTAATTGTTAATGAATGAATAGTGCTGTTAACTACTCTACGGTATTTGTGACTTTTTAAGGTAAAGTTATATTCACAAGTGGTAAGGTTGTTTCAGTAAATATTACCTAATATGATCCATTTACTCTTTGCCAGGTAACATCAGGAAAGCAGAATGTATTGTCAAACTGCTGAAACACTGACTTTTCCTGATATAGAAGTCTCCATTAGTTGTTCATTTCACTTTTTAAAGTAGAATCAATCCAAGAGAGTCCAAATAAGTAACAGCCATCAGTTTTAACAAACATTAAAACAAAAAACTGAAAACACTCTACATCTGCAAATAAATACAAATAAATATTATATTGAAAGCAAAAATGTAAAAAAGATCACAACAAAGAAATAAATGCACAAAGAACGAGGTGTCAAGATCACGTTCATTATTGACTTTGTAAATTCTGACAATTGTCTCAATATTTTGATGACTTGAAGATATGCATTTTTAAATATAACCTAAAGCAACAAAGACTGACATAGTAGGAAATAGAAATCTTCTCTTAGTTCCACTAGTTTGAGGGATTTGGAGACCACATCTGGCATCTACTAGTGTGAACCCCTGCACTGATCCAGAATCCCACTGACCTTGGGGATTGTGTATAACAAATGCAGCCTATGCTATTGGAGTCTCTGGTGGAATCAGGACCATAGTTTTGTTTATATAACAGTTCCGAAGTACACATTGCTGATATTATATTGTGTTAATGTGACCAATCCTGTGAATTCTGAAAATAATCATGAAGAAATGAGACAAAATCCTTCAACACTAGCCGCCATAAAAAGAACACTTAAGGGTATGTCTACATAGCTGGTAGTTATTTCGAAATAATGTCAAAATACTGTCCAGCTGGAGGACTTTTTACTCCAACTCTTGTAACCCTCATTGTACGAGGAGTAAGGGAAGTCAGAGGAAGAGTATTCTATTTTGAAGTAAGTGCTGTGTAGATGATCCCAATTTTGAAATAAGCTATTTCAAAATAAGATATGCAATGTTTACTTCTGTGTTCTCATATGTATCATCAGTGAAATGCAGTGATGCCAGAAGTAGAGCCGGACAAGGGCTTCTCAGCTAATTTATATTTCTATCAGAAAAAAAAATATATCAATAGCTACTTTTTTGTTTGGAGATTTTTCAATTTCTTACTGAGAGGAAAGAGAACTGAGAGACACACTATAATGTTATTTACAATGAGTTTAAACCAGTGTAATTCCATTGACTTGAGGGGAGTTACTCCTGATTTACATTAGTGTGAGTGAAATTAGAATTGATCCCTTTGGAACTGAACAGTCAGATTATATCAATTTTAAAAATCCATTGGGGGTGGGAGGCTAACTACTTGATAGTGACAAGGAGTCCTGTGGCACCTTATAGACTAACAGATGTATTGGAGCATAAGCTTTCGTGGGCAAAGACCCACTTCATCAGATGCATGTAGTGGAAATTTCCAGAAATTTCTAGCAGCTGACAAAGTGGGCCTCACCCTCCCTGACTGAATTAACCTCGTTATCTCTAGCCTGCATATTTATACCAGCCTCTGGAAATTTCCACTACATGCATCTGACGAAGTGGGTCTTTGCCTGTGAAAGCTTATGCTCCAATACATTTGTTAGTCTATAAGGTGCCACAGGACTCCTTGTCGCTTTTGCAGATCCAGACTAACACGGCTATCCCTCTGATACTTGACAGTGTTCCTTTAAGCAGGTACTTATTGCCAAGGTCATGAAGTCTAGAATCAGTCCTTATCTTTTCTTTAGAACTTTTTTGGTTAATTTGTACATTTTTTAGATTTTGAAATTGCTTAATAATTTATATTTATTTCACTATATGTTACGAGATGTTTTCACAAGTAGTGTACAATTAGTCTTAATTATTCATTGTGTTTTATATATAAATAAATACACATATACATATATATCTACATAAAAAAACCTTTCTCTTTCTTGAATCAATGTGAACAGAGCCCAGATGGCCGTATAGAAGTCAAAGGGCAGCATGGAAAATCGTCCCTGCATATTAAAGATGTGAAGTTGTCAGATTCAGGCAGATATGACTGTGAAGCTGCAAGTAGAATTGGTGGGCATCAAAAGAGCATGTACCTTGATATTGAATGTAAGTTCTAACATTTTGTTATCTCTTTAAATTTGTTTTAAAGGAAAAAAAGTACATTCATAATGGAAGACCAAAATTTACTGGTAGTTCATGTGTAAGCTCAATAATTTAAGAAAAATTGTCCTTTCAAAGTTAGCAATTTCAGAAGACACAGAATGAAATTCTGACTCCACTGAGGCCAATGAGATTTTTGCCATTAATTTCATAAGGGTCAGAGTTTTACCTATACTGATATTTTGGTGATGGAGGCTATGTCTAGACTGCTGCTTTTTGTTGCAAATTGCGTGCCACAATTTGTGTACCTTTTTCCAATAGCTTTTTTGGAAGAGGCTTTTCCAAAATTTGGCCCATCTATACTGGGCGAAATTTTCGAAGAACCTCCTCTTTTGGAAGAGTCCTTCTTCCTTGTGGCATGAGGAAGACATGGCTTGTGAAAGAACGCATCTCCTCTTCCACAAAAAATGTTGGAAGAGCAGATGCTCTCCCTGGACGTGGCGGAGATTTTCCGGTATCCTGGAAAAACTATGCAGTCTAAACATAGCCATAGCTTGGTAACTTTCTCATGACTTTCAGGCTGATGGAGACTAGCTGTGGGTGCAATTTTTGGGGAATATAAAGCAACAATCCATCTCAGCTCAATCTGGAATTGAAGTTTCTAAAGTTAAAAAATGTCTGGAAAAATATTCCACATATTCCCTTCCTCTCTCTCTATCTCATGCTGAACAAGTCTCCTGCTTTTGTTAAAATCATTCTTTGTGTTAAACGTGTGACACATTTCCCCTATGCATCAACTCCACAACTTCCAAACAAAATGTTGTTTGATGGAAACATTACAAGCAATGACAGAATATTTTTTCACAGGTATCTGAGATTATTGCTGTATTGGGCCTCATCTGAAAGTCAGATGGGAATCTTTCCATTGACTGTAGTAGCTCTTAGATTGGGTCTTTAGTGGGGAAGAAGGGAAGATGAGTAATTTTTAGATTGCTGTTACTGGATCCCAGTTGGGTGACTCCTAAAGTAGAATTGACATAGATATCACTGTGGGTTATATGTGCGACTCTTTTTGATATGAAGTGAGTCTTTAAAAACAAAATCAGACTGATGAATTAGAGCGAGTAATTTGTGCAGGATACAGGAGATGGAGTGGTTTGTTAAGACAAATATAGTGGAACCTGTTAAGATGAATTATGAAAAATAGCCTTAATGCAGTCATTCATTAGCAATATTTATTTGGAAGCTTCTGTGGTTTTTGAAATACTGAAAGTGTACTCTTTTAAAAGATGCTTTCCTTTAACATTTTAGTGTTACCACACAGTGCACAGAAAATGTGTATACCTTTGTATATTTAATTTAAAATGCATTTGCTGTGCTGCTGGTATAAGGAACAAAAAATGAATACTCTGAAAATCCTGTAGCTAAGATCTGTTTTCCCATAATACAGATCTAAGGAGATATGAAATACATTGTTCAATTGAGATTATAAAGTGTTACTCTTTTTTAAAATATCAATTTCACTTGTGTGTAGTGTTATCCATTATAGAAGGGGTTCTTGGGCCACATTATGTGAAACATTTAAGCTACAGCAATTTAAGAGCACATTAGAAACACAAAATTAATACTGAAGAGCAAAATAACAATCTCTAGATGAATAAAATGGAATAATGTAGTCAAGTGTCTCTGTCAAAATGAGAGTTTTAAAAGGATAGCGGATGTCCTAAATTGAACTGTAGTAGAATCTTCCTTCTCAATGAGGGGCAGTAGTAGTAGTATTTACTTTTAATGTTTAAATAGAACTAATTAGAAGGTATTAAAAGTGAAAGTTTGTTGGCATTTAGTGTTAAATCTGGATGTGGTTAGCTATTCAAACCAATTTGAAATTCCAGGAAACTTTCTACAGGTCAATGTGAAAAATCTTCTTACCCATTAGCATATTACTTGGTGGGCTTGTTTGTTTGTTTATTTGTACACATTATACATAAGCACAATTTAAGAAGACAACATTTCAAATATATAATATATGACTTGTTGTTTTGACCTGACACAGCATTGTCAGATTAGACTTGATGAAAATGCTATATCACTTTGACTATTTTATTGACTCTCTAGTCTCCACACGTCTTAATTACTTTTTGAAAGTTTGAAAGGGGCTGTCTGTCATACTTAAGAATGGTTCTGTGTGACTAATAACTGAGGTCCAACATTTATTTCCAGATAAAGTGCTCTTTGATAGCAGGAATGCAAGTTCCTGTACATTGCGTAAACAGTGAAACTTATTCATAACTTGAAGGGAACACCTCTAGTGATGAAAGAATAGTTCTGTCTTACTGCCATTCTGATTTGATTGCCATTTTTAGTGTAGGCTTTTATCATGGGAACCCCTGTCCACAGCAAATGAACTGAGATGTTAACTTAATTTGCTCAGACCACAGAGCTCTTGTCAAATGATAATTACTGCTACTGACCTTAACCATATTTAAATTAGTGTCCTAGGGATGAAAGGTTCTTTATTCCAGTATCAATCTCCCAAGACATCCAGTTCCATAATAGTTTATTTTAACAAAATTATCTCTTCAAAGTACTTCATAGGAGACACTTCCTTTTTTTTACATACAACAATCTTTTCAAAAGAATCAGGAACAAATTGTAGTTCTCACATCCACAGATAAATTCCTTCTCTGTAGCTGATGTAACATATATAGTAGCTGCTTCTTGTTTCCAGTCAAATTTGTCACTTGATAATTTTTAATCTGGATATCACTGCTGACAAAACCTACTGTCCAATCAGCCAACCATGCTGTGCCATCAATGATCATTTTCAAAGACGTTTATTTTGTATGGGTCCTCTGATGACTGAGGAACCCCAATCCTTGAGCCACAAGCTCATTGGCAGACATTACAAGTGGTGTTGGAAGTTAGGGGTGGGCCATGATTGATGAATGGTATCTATCTTGGCATTTTTCTTCCCCTGGGGCAAGGCAATTTTCCTCAAAAATGGACGTTCCCTCTGATAAGTTTTTGCCAGTTATTCCAGTCCTGTGCTACTGTTCCCCAATGTATGGTGTTGATGCCACATTCCTTGGTGTTTATTTTGAGGATATATTTAAAGCATTTCTTTGCCTTCTGGTTTGCTTTGTCCTTTGGTGAATTCATTGTACAGTAGTTGTTTATGTAATCATATATCAAGCCTCTGTGCCAGCTCTAATTCAGCTGATGCTAGATAATTAGGGCCTCGATGCTGAAGATATTGGCCTCTGTAAGGACACTTGCATTAGTGTGGTGATTCTCCCACTTATTGTTGAGGATCTTCCGAAGAAAGTGCTGGTGCTGGCATTCCAGGTTTTTCAGGTGTTCAGCTCTTGGAACCAGAGAGGAGAGTTGTGATTTTCACTGGCTTACAATCTAAGGCTGTGTCTACACTGGTGCGATCTTGTGCAAAAGCGGCCGCTCTTGCACAAAAACTTGCTGCCTGTCTACACTGGCTGCGTGTTCTTGCGCAAATAAACTGATGTTCTAATGTATAAAATCAGGGCTTCTTGCACCAGAACTCTGATGCTCCCGCTCAGGAATAAGCCCTCTTGCACAAGAGCTCTTCCAGAAAAGGCAAGTATAGACAGGCAACATGAATTTCTTGCGCAAGAAAGCCCTATGGTTAAAATGGCCATCAGAGCTTTCTTGCGCAAGAGAGCGTCTACACTGGCACAGATACTCTTGTGCAAAAGTACATGCCAGTGTAGATGCTCTCTTCTGGAAGAGTTTTTGCAGAAGAGCTCTTCTGTAAAAGAGTTTTTGTGTGTGAACGCGCCAGTGTAGACGTAGACCTTAAATCTAGTATGTTTTCTGATGCTGTGATTGTTAAACATCTGGCAGACAGTCTGCCAAAGGCATGGTTGGTGCAGCAAATTCTGGGATGAATCTCAACATCTATGTCTGCCCTCTGTGAGAAATGGCTGCCAAGGTAGTCAAAGTACTGTAGATTTTCCAGTTCTTCTTTGTCAGTGTAGATCTCCCTTGCTGGTCTGATGATTGACAAGTGGCTGGTGGAGAACTTTTGTTTTGCTGATGTTCAAAGTTAGCCCTAGGCTTTTGAAAGCTTCAGAGAAGAAATTAAGGGCTATTTGTAGATCCTTCTTTCAGTGTTCAACTACAGCACAGGCATCTGTGTACTAGAGTTCAGTTATTGTTGCTGATATTACTTTAATTCTGGCACGGAGATGAGAAAGGTTGAAAACATTGCCATCAGTTCGATATTGGATGTCAGTGCCTCTGGCAAACAGTCCTGCATTCACATTTTCATATCTGCTAAGAAAATATGGGGTACCAGCCAGAGCAAAATGGTGAAAGATTCATTCTTTACGAGATTCTGTGAAATTTGTATAGAACAAATTCTTTGTGATTTTGATCAACTTTTTTAGTAGTTCAGTAATAATAACAAATAATGCTCTTTACACCTTCTAAGCATTTTTAAACACCAATTTATTAATTTCCATATAGTTCTTGGAAATAAGTGCTATAATTATTGTATTGCACATCTTACTGAAAATATAGTATTCCCCATTTTACAGATGAAGAAACTCATATACATAGAATTTAGGTGATTTGCTGAAGGCTAAAGAGGCATTCTCAGGAATTTCTGAGTCAATGATTCCTGAGAATCACTAATCCTGAGAATCACTAATCCCAGTGATAAATTGGGATTATCCCAGATTTTTTAATTCCTTGGTTTATATACTAGAATAACATAATTTCTAGGAAAAAGTTAAAACACACTGAATAGTCTCACAGCACCATAGAGACTAACAAAACATGTGGATGGCCTCTAAGATGCTGCAAGACTATTCATTGTTATTTAAGTTTTTTTCCAGTTACATACTAACTCGGGTACCCCTTTGAATCTTATAATTTGCAGGATGCACCATTACATTTTTTATTAAGGCGAGAGATGTACATGATACTGCACTTAAAAAAAACAGTAGTCCTGTGGAACCTTAGAGACTAATAATATGTAGTATCATGTGCTTTCATGGGTAAAACCCACTTCATCAGATGAGCTGGAGTGGAAATAACTGAAACCAAGAAATATATAACAGCAAAAAAAATTCCCTGTCGATTGTAGGACCAGTGCTAATGAGGCTAATTAAGTGGGCTGGAAGTGTCCCACTTTTAGCCTTTAAGACACTTTTCGGGACACTTCCAGCTCACTTAATTAGCCTCATTAGCACTAGTCCTACAATTGACAGGTACTTTGCTATATATATATATATAACTTAGTTTCTGTTATTTCCACTCTAGCTCTTCTGATGAAGTGGGTTTTACACATGAAAGCATATGATACTATATATTTTCTTAGTCTCTAAGGGCACGTCTACACTAGGAAATTATTTTGAAACCACTAATTTCGAAATAATAATGCTTGAAATAACTATTTTGAAATAGCATGTCCACACTACATGGAAGCCTCGAAATTAGTCTGAGGCAGGCTTCCTTAATGTGCATGCACTACCTCAACTTAAAGCCTCAGGAAGCACTGGGGAGTAATTACTTTGAATGACTCTGGGGTGTAGTTATTTCAAAATAGCAGCAGTGGAGCAACCACACTACCGCTATTTCAAAAATAAGTGTTATTCATAGCGGAAAGCAGGAGTTATTATTTCAAAATAAATAGCCAGTTGTTTTGAAAGAATGGGCTTGATAGTATAGTCACTCCACTTGTGACTGTGAAATAAGGGGTGTTATTTCAAAATAACTCTGTAGTGTAGACTGGGGCTCAGGTGCCTCAGGATTACTCATTGTTTTTAAATTTACAGACTAACATAGCTACCCCTCTGAGACTTTTTAACATGCTGCACTGTAATTTCTGACTTATGCTAGTGTTGTTTCTTATATTAGTTCATAACCATGCTTAACAAATTTTTATAAATTATATTCTTCACAGTTTTTCCTTGTGTTCTTTTTTGTTGATTTGAGTGGTTTGTACAGTCACAGAAAACATGTTCCTGTCACATCCTTCCCATATACAGGTTGGACCTTGCCGGTCCAGCATCCTTGGAACCTGATGGGTCCTGGATGAAGGATTTTGCCAGACCAAGGAAGGTCATTTTTGCCCCCTTTCTTTGTTCACCCAGCCATGACCTCACTGCCAACCGCTCCCCCTTCTTCCTGTTGCCGGCCCCTCAGCGCAGGGCTCCCAGCCCTATCGTGGCAGCCCCGCTGCTGCAAGCACAGCCCCGCTGCTGGGCTCTCAGCCCCGTGAGCTAGCCCCCTTCTGGGGTCCAGTTTGGCACCAGGTAGCAGCTCCACTTTGGCTTCAGCCTTGCTGGGCAGCCCAACTGCCTCCCAGTCTCACTGGGCAGCCCCGTGGTTGGGATCCCGGTCCTGCAGATCAGCCCCGTTGCCTCCTAGTTCCTCTGCGCTGTTGTGCCACTAGGCGGCAGCAAGGCTGCTGGTCCCCTGGTTGTGCTGCCAGATGGCCTGCTGCCAGATTCCCAGCCCCACCACTGGGCAATCCCACTGTCTCTCAGTCTTACTGGACAGCTTTGCTGCTGGTTGATAGCCTTGCTGCTGGGCTCCAGCCCTGCCAGGCAGCCCCACTGCCTCCTGCTCCTTGGCCCCCACCCAGTGTTGCCACCAGGAGGCAGCCCTGCTGTTGGGCTCCCAGTTTCACTGCCAGAGGGCGCACTGGTACTGAGCTCCATCCCCACTGCAGAGCTTCCAGACACCAGCCATCCATGGGACTCTCTTGTCCTGGAACATCTCTGGTCCTCCTGGATGAGGGATGTTACCAGACCAGAGAGTCCCCATTAAGAGAGATTCAACCTGTATTACATTCAGACAAAATAGAAATACATAGTTTCATAGTGTCTTTATTCTTACTGAGCCCCACTAGAGACATAAACTACTAGTGTGATCGGAGGTCAATTCTACATTTTACCCAACTTTCTGTTGGGGTTACTTTTGATTATAAGATCAATTGTCTTTGAAGAGGGAAAAGATGACTAGGTCCTAATATCATCCTGACATGATTAATCCTGCTCCTGCCATTTTTCTGACATGCTCACTGGCTAGAGAGAAATCATAGTGGAGTCCAGAGCCATTGCAAATCCACCTTCCCAGGAAAGGTCCTCAAGGAAGTTTAGATCAAGGTAAACTTAATAAGGTAAAATAAACAAATTATACAAGAAAAAATGAATACAAAATAAAGAATTTTTTCAGTTCATTGGCAGTAAAGTTTTATTCTTTTTACAATGTCTGTTACTTACTAAACATCAAGACTTTTTCCGTTGCGGTTATTAGTATATTTCAACTAAAAGAAAATATTCAATGGAAAACTGGACAAAAAATAAATAAAGCATAAGCAAGAGTTTCTTTAGGTTGCTGTTTTCCAAAGAGTTGTAAGGGAGTTAGGCATTCAAATCCCATCGAATTTTCATAGGATTTTGGCATTTAACACCATTGGGCTCCTTTAAATATTCCAGGTTACTACACAACTAAAACTCTTGCATTTCTAAGTAATTATTTTTCTCTCTTTATTTAAGAGGTGTTTGTTCTCATGGGCAACAATTGTTACAGGCCCATGGCAGACTAAGCTTCTCCTAAACCAGGCTGTGGCCCTGGCTACACCCTCTTGTACTCTGAGGGTGTGTCTAAACTACAGGGTTTTTTCGAAAAAAAGTGGCCTTTTTTCAAAAAAACTTCCCCTGCATCTAGACTGCTGCCACATTATTTTGAAATTAAATTGAAAGAATGCAGCGTTTTTTTTGACTGCGGTAAACCTCATTTTATGAGGAAGAACGCTTTTTTTTTCAAAAGTGCTCTTTCAAAAAAAGGCGTTCTTGAATGCAAACAGGGCTTTTTCGAAAGAGAGCATCCAGACTGCCTGGGTGCTCTCTTTCAAAAAAGCGGCTCACTTTTTCGAAAGACGTGGTTGCAGTCTAGACGTTCTCTTTCGAAAGAGGCTTGTCTAGACGTAGCCTGAGGCTCTACTTTTCCCACACTTTTACTGAAAGCCAACAAAAACTCAGCTCCTGCCAGTGGTCCTGAGCTCTGGTTTGACAGCAGCTAGGGGTGGCTTCAGGTGGTGCTGAGGCCAGTGTGTGACGGGGAGTGGGACCAGCAGCTCATCCTGATGCTCAGCCAGTGGTGGGTAAGCTAGCTGCGGCATGTAGGCCAGGGGGCCTTTGGTCACAGGGGTCCTCTGGCCACTCTAGGCTCTGGTAGGGGAGAGTGGTTTGGAGAGCAAATAAGTACAGAATTTCATCAATCCCACATGACCCTATTAATACTAGTCTCTTCATGCTTCTGAAGATTCTTCTGTCTTCATTGTCATCAAAATGCCACACTGACAACACTGAAAAGGCCGATTACAGATGGATGATATGCTAGCATGTCCAAAAATCCAGGACTTTACGTGCACCACTGAGGTTTTTGTGTTTTGTTTTGTTTTACCTAGTACCTTAAACTTTAGAACTAAGGTGCTAAATATGCAATGTGGTATATTTCTCATACAGTAATGAAATATGAACACATGATTTTCAGACATGTGCTTTCATAGCAAAATATTACTTTGTGGAGGGAGGCAAAATAGTCATTAAAACATTATGCTACATTGCAACAAAAAGAACCTTCTTCATTATTCATGGCTGCTTTTCTTCCAAATTTCATTAAACATCATCATTGAATAGTTTGTCTGTCTTATTTTGCTGACATTGTGTTCAGTGGTATAGAAAAAAACAAAGAAATTGCATTACACAACACTTCAACTTTTATTTGTAAAGAATCCTGTTCAATGCTTTGATGGCACTGTCCTTAACACATTCTTTATTACTTATTGGTAATAAAGTGGGTTTTTTTGTCTGCATGCTGAAGTCAACCTCATTAATGTAAAAGCACTAAATTTAAGATCCTGAGATTATCTTCTTGGACTTTCTCACTTTCTTTTATGCTAGTGAACTGTATTGCATTGCAGTTTATTCAAATTTGTTGGATCAATGCCATTTTACTTTAAAGCTTTTCAAATGCACTGCATTACTTTTAAAGTCAGATTGAACTACAAATGACATCCAGCCTAGAGTACCGATTAAAAAGTGGTACAGATAAACCAGACAAGCAAGGTTTAATGTAATAAGAATAAATGACCTAGCATGTTTGATTCCAATTGATGTTCCATTTAAGATACATTTGTACTGTTACATAATACTAATGAGAATAGAACTGTATTGTTCAAAATCAATTTCTTTTCAAAGAAGCTGCAACAAGAATTTCCTGTTAGTAGTTAGTCTCCAAGTCAAAGTTATGAGAGGCTGGCTCTATAAGCTTATATGTTAATGACTGCTATGGTTTGTATCAACCATATACCAGATTCCTTACAAACTTCTATACCTTGATATACTGTGACCTAGAATTATAAGATTTGCTATGTGCTAGACTCACTTACGTTCCTCTTTCTTTTAGCTTATGGATAATTCTAATCCTATGCAACATATGATAGTCTTACAAGGTGCTAATAATACAGGGTCACATCACTGGCATGGCAATGGAGTGAAGTCAAGGATTGTTAATAAAAAGTAACTTTTTTCTTTTTAGAAAATGACTGTAATTTGGGGAATTAAAAATCATTACTTTTAACTAAGATTTTTTTTCAAATTGGCATTCTGTTTCTCTCCAAGTGAAATTTACTTACATGTGTGTTAGCCTCAACAGTGCTGCGTGGTAAAAAAAGCTATATTTTAAATTCATTATTCGGTAAGAAAAAAAACCAAAAACCTGTTTCATTTGGAATTTGTTCCATTCTGTGGCTTCATGTTACACATAATGGAATAAAACCAACTGGTGATGATGCTCCTTAAATTCAAAAATTTAAATTTGAACTGCAAAGTGTAATTATAATCTAATACTTTTTTCAAGGATATTGCAGATCATTTATTTTTCCATTGTAACTGTGTGTGTGTGTGGTGCTTACGTTTCATAGTATTGAAATTAATGCACCTGACCCAAATGCTACTTTGAAAATATTACAATACAATCTGTTTCATAATGCACTGAGTCAAAAATAAATACATGTACCTGACTTCTCTGAATATTTTTAATAATAAATATTAGATCAACTCATTTGGATTTATGTGCTACTTAATGGTAGGAGTTTTATATTCTAGCAGCCTTTTAGATACAATTCAGATTTTGAAATGTTCCAGAATGAACACTGAGCCATTTGAAAATGTCTTTTTAAATTATATTTCTTACCCACAGACAATATCAAAATAATGTACACCCTAAGAATCCGTGTAAGTAGTAACAAAAATATCCTGTATAATGAAGAGATGTTTGTGGATTTAAGGATGAAATGGACTTGCACATATATATACCTTACTGGTTAGTTTAAACCTAAAACTGACACATTTCAGTATCTGAAGTGAATCAGCATTTTAGAGATTCAAAAATGTGTCAGGTTTAAGTTTAAGGTTTAAATTTAAACAAAGTAGAAATCCCAAACTAAAACTTTAGACACAACCTCAATATCAGAAAATAAATTTCATTTAGTTTTGTAAGTTTCTTCTTGCAGTCCCAAACATGCTCATTAAAACAACTTAATGCTAAATAATATTGGACCAAATTCTACTTTCTGTTCTGTATGTGCAAACTCAATTATTTTATTGAGGTTGCTGAAATATAATTGAAAATAGGAGTTAGTAAATTTAACCTATTTTAAAGTAAAGCTCTAGGAAATGTTAAATTTGTTGCAGTAAAAGACAGCTAATAAAGTAATAAAAATATCCAATCTTTGAAAAAAAGGTAAAGCTATTTTTCCCATCACATGGGCCTTTACTTTGCATTTCTGAAAATACCAGGGTTAGAAATATCAATTTAAAATACTTTGTTCTATTCTGTTCAAATTTTAAGACCACACTTTTCACAATAGTATCTGACTTTCTTATGCAAAATTCTTAGATTTTTCTATGATGATATTGTGGTTTGCCATAACTTGATAATTATTTACCTTTGATGGTGATGTGACCACATTCACAAATAAGCAAAAATAGTAAATATTTTTCAGTCATATGTCACTGTACTTTTATCATCATTTTACATCATATTGAAATGTCTACTTCTATCTTGATGTTAAAATTTCACAATTTTACACATTTCAATTTTTTTACAAAAGTATTAAGACAACGATATTGGGCAACTTGATTCATGGGGAGAAGACAAATATAAAATTAATCAAACAAACCATGGAGACCTGAATGATCATATAGTGTTATATACATAGTCATACACCTTTCAAACAGAGCTAAAAGATGCCTGGGACATACGGCACTCTGATTTTTTTACCGTAAGTGATGCAAGTATCTGCACTGGATCTTCTTTGTCAAGATTCCCTGCTTCCTGGTCTAATCAAGGCAGATCATCAAGAGCACTGAGTCAGCTTCAAGAGAGATAGTTAGTTACTATCAGGTTATTCCACTGAATGAGAGCACATAGTGGCCCGATTGAAGATTATCTCCTGTCTTTATGGGGAAACTCTCACTTAGCATGCCATGCCCTGATGGAGACCCTTGAGGAGGCCTTGGATTACTAGGAGAAGAACTCCTTGTAAGTGAGGGCAAGACTGTGATGTTTGATATAAGTTCCTCTGACAAGCTTCTTAGAAGGTTTCCTACACATGTAAAGGGAGAAATTGTTTTCATTCAGTTATGTCTGGGTCTTCTATGTACTCTTTTAAAAGCTCTCTCAACCATCCTATATCAACTAAAAGAATCTTACTTTAGTATCTCACCGCAGTATTTTTCCAGGCCTTCAGTTCCTCGTGCTTTCAATGGTGCTGGAACGTTTTTTAGAGTAGAGGTGGTGAACTCCATCCCCACCTTACCACATTTGTGCCCCTCACTGCTCAAGGTTGGGGCTGAAGCTGGGCACGACTCCAAAATCTTTGTCTTGGGGCCCCAGAGCTTGCAGTAGAGCCACCAGAACCTTGGGTGGCCATGGAGTACCTGGTGGCCAGGACCCCAGGGCTAACAGCAGGGCCCATGGAGCTGGCAGCTGGGACCCTAGGCAACAGTGGGGACTATGGGTGCAGGCTGACAGCTGGGATCTTAGCACATGGCATAAATCCCTATTTCCCACACCTGTACATGTTTCATTACCTATCTGAGGTGCCCTGTTAAAGAAGGCTGCAGGTTCTGCCATGTCTGAGTGAGAGCTACATTGTCTTTATACTTTATTTGTATCCAGCATAACACATAATTCTTTGTAGCACTTTAAAGACTAACAAGATGGTTTAATAGGTGATGAGCTTTCGTGAGCCAGACCCACTTCCTCAGATCATATTCTGGAAGAGAATTGGCCCCACAGTACACTAACATCTTTATGGCTGACTTAGAACAATGTTTCCTCAGATCCTGTCCCCTTTTACCTCTCCTTTACTTACACTACATTGATGACATCTTTATGATCTGGACCCATGGCCAAGAAACACTGGACACATTCCACAGAAACTTTAACAACCTACACCCCACCATCAATCTCAGTCTGGACCATTCAACACGAGAGATCCATTTCCTGGACACCACAGTACAAATCACTAATGGAAAATTAAATACCACTCTCTGCAGAAAACCCACTGCCTGCTACACTTACCTACATGCTTCCAGCTTCCATCCAGGACACACCATAAGATCCATCGTCTATAGTCAAGCCCTTAGGTACAACTGCATCTCCTCTAATCCCACTGACAGAGACTAGAAACTTCAAGATCTCTACCAAGCATTTGTAAATATCAATTACCCACTGGGGGAAATAAAAAAACAAATTGAAAGAGCCAGACGAATACCCAGAAACCATCTACTTCAAGATAGACCCAAGAAAACCAACAATAGAACACCACTTGTCATCACCTATAACCCCCAACTTAAACCCTGTCAGTGCATTATCAACAATCTACAACTTATACTGGAACAGGATACTACACTCCGAGAGGCTCTGGGGGGACAGACCCATAGTCTCCTATAGACAACCAACTAACTTCAGGAAGATTCTTACCAACAACCACAGGACATACCACATAAATACCAACCCTGGAACTTTCCCTTGCAACAAACCCCATTGCCAACTTTGTCCACATATTTACTCTAGTGACACCATCACTGGACCTAACCATGTCAGCTATATGAGCAGGAACACATATTCCTGTTCATCCAGAAATATAATTTATGCCATCATGTGCCAACAGTGTCCTTCTGCTATGTATATTGGACAGACTTAATTAATGCCCACAAATTAGACATCAGGCATCTTCACAAGGAAAAACCAGTTTCTTTTCATTTCAACCTACCTGGATGTAGTCTTAATGACCTTACTATATGCATCTTACTTCAAAGAGACTTTAACAGATTACAGAGGGAAACTTCAGAACTTTCTTTCATGCTTAAATTTGACACTTTACAAATGGGCCTTAACAAAGATGCTAATTATCTTAACCATTACGAAGATAGCTTCCCCACTTATCACCCCTGATTAGCCATTCATTGACTCATAAATAGCTATTCTCTCCCTCCCTCTCCCTCACCCTACCTTCTATACTAAATCTGATTTGTCAGTTTAATAATGTGTTCACTTTTTTCATTGTATTCCTTTGATATATCTGGTCATGCCAGTTCTCTTCCAGAATATGATCTGAGGAAGTGAGTCTGGCCCACGAAAGCTCATCACCTATTAAACCATCTTGTTAGTCTTTAAACTGCTACATAGTTTTTCCTTTTGTTTTAGCAAGATCAGACTAACACAGCTACCTCTCTATTACATAATTCTTTGTAGTTACCCAAAGAATTATGCATGACATGTGGCCCACTGATTGGGATACTCCTGCCCATTAATGTTGCAAACAAAAAAAAAAAAGAAAAAAAAATAGAGAATTGTGGGCAGAATAAAGTAGAATTTTCTTTGCCTATTTACTATAGGCATTAGGGTGCAATGAAATGTGTGCAATCATGATCACAATTTCAGATGTAGCATCTAGTCTAGATAATGGCTTTTAGGACTTTGTGACCTAAGGAATGAACTAATTAGCAATAGCAATATGCAGAATGTTTTAACTGGAGCATGCAGCACATAAGCTTATTGTTGTAACCTTTGAATATGTTTGAGTTCTTTGACATTTCTCTCTCCTCTCCCACTCCACCTTCATTTTTCAAAAGACATGCCTTAAAAAGACTGGATATGTACATTATACTAATAGCTGAAAGGGGAAAAAACAAATTACATTATTCACAATGCACAATTTGAGACCAAATTGATTTTTTGTTTGATTTCTTTTATATTTATTTCCAGGTTAAAATGTTAACAAACTGCAATTATTTGAGAGAAACATTCTTTGTGTACAAGAACATAGACTTTTTTTAAAAGTAATAGAAAATGAGGAAATTGAGTTAAAATTAAAATTAACGAACCCCAAATATTTGAGAAGAAATGTACAGTTAGTGTCACCCTTGCTAACAATTTTAACCCTGTCTTCTGAACAAGATGGAACGATTTTAACCCTGTCTTCTGAATAATGACGGCAGTTATATAAAGCTTACTCTATTATTTTTAACAAATAGCATACTGAAGTCAATCATCAACAACCATTCACAAAGAATTAAAGTGCCACCAACCAACTATTAAAGTTTCATAAGGCACAGAAAGTTAGCCTATCTTTGTGAATATTACTGTTCAGTCTCACATTCATGATGGTAATGTGGTGACAGAAAGAAGAAAAATTAGTGTGGTTATGGAACATCATGGGTCATCATGCTTAGTGTCAGAGAATATTTGAAACCAAATTTCTGTGGTGCACATTGTAGAATTCTCCACCCTCAAACTGTTCGGATACAGTGTATGTTTCAAATGGAAAAAGGTCTATCTATAACCCTTATAAAAATAGTGTAATTGTTTTTTCCTCCCCAGTAATGGATCCATTGTTGAAGAGATGGAAAGTGAAAATAAATGTATTTTTCATCATGCTGCCTATAGCAAAATTTGGGGGAGACAGGTGTTTCTGCAATGTTGCCGACCGCGAGCAAGATATTGGCTTGAAAAATCATAAGACATTTAACAGTTAAAAGATAATAAAATTGTGAATGCCTTTTAGTTTGCATTCTAGGTTTTGAGCTTTTAAAACTCACATTTTTTACACCTTGTTCCTCAGGCATAAGTCTCAACTTTTTTTTTTAATTACATAATCACTTTGACACGAGGTGTTGGAGCTTTCAGGAAAACCAAAACCACCAATATCATTAAATGGGAGGTAAAATGCACAAGATTTGGCAACGATGCTATGAGGTTTCTGGCTGCATTAAAGGACTGTTTCATACTACAATGATCTTACCTCTATGCAGATACCCTGATACTATTTCATGATGAAAAGAAGTTAGTGATGGCAGGGTCAGTTTGTCAGTCCAGTGACTTGACTTCTGAAATTTATAGATAAAGTAGTTGATCCCAAAACACTACATCTTACAAAGTGGGTATAAAGGGAAATTAGAGAAGCAAAAGGCTGTTATTTCAGGTGGCATATAGCTTTCCAATACTGTTCAGTTTTCATTTTTCAGAAAAGGGCAGGGTAGTACTGCAGGGTAGATGCCTTCCTCCTCTGCAGACCCCTTAATGAGGACCTCTTAAGGGGAACCCTCCCATTCGTCTGAGTTCTAGTGATCCCCAGTGCAACAAGAAGTGGGTTGTACCCACGAAAGCTCATGATACCATATACATGTTTTGTTAGTCTTTAAGGTGCAGCTAGACAATTCATTGTTTAAGTTTTTCTAGTCCTCTCTGGTAATTGTGGAAGACCAGGAGCTCTATACGCTTAAAAAGGCCCTCCTGGGTCATACCTATGGTCCATCTACCTGCTTTCCTATCTTCCAACAGTAGCCAATGACAGGTGCTTCAAAGGGAGTGAATAAAACAAGTCAATTACTAAGTGAAGCATCCTACATCATCCACTCCCACTTTCTGGTAGTCAGAGACTAGGGACACCCAGAGCATAGGATTGCATCCCTGACTATCTTAATTAATATCCATTTATGGACCTATCCTCCATAAATGCATATTATCTAATTTTTTTCAAAAAAACGAGTTGTAATTATGGCCTTCATACTAACCCATGTCAATGAATACCACAGTTGGCTCTGTGATATGTGATAAAATACTTCCTTTTGTTTCTTTTAAACCGCTGCTCATTGCATGAACATTGGTTCTTGTGTTTTGTGAAGAAGTAAATTAGACTTCCTTGTACATTTTCTGTATACCATTCATAATTTATAGACTTTTGTGATATCCCCTCCTTAGTTGTCTCTTTTCTGAGCAGAACAGTTTAATTTCTCTACATATGGAAAGCATTCCATACACTTAATCATTTGTATGCCCCTTTCTATATCTTTTTCCAAATCTAATGTACTCTTTTTGAATGGGGTAAACAGAACTGAATGAAGTATTAAAGATATAGATGTAATGAGATTTATATAGTGGTATTATGAGGTTTACTGTTTTATTATCTATCCCTTTTCTAATGGTTCCTAATGTTCTCTTAGATTTTTTGACTGCCACTGGATGTTGAGTGGTTTTTTCAGAAAATATCCATAATGACTCCCACAAGCTCTTTCTTGAGAGGGTCTCAACATTTTGGATGTATAGCTGGGATTATGTTTTGCAATCTGCATTACTTTGCAGTTATCGATATTGAATTTCATCTTCCATTTTGTTACTCAGTAACCCATTTTATGAGATCCCTTTGTAATTCTTTGCAGTCTCCTTTAGACTTGGCACAAAATTACTCAAGAAAGTTATCTGCAGATTTTGCCACCTCACTGTTTACCCCTTTTTCCTCTGGTCACAGTGGACATACCTAGGAAACACCAATATTTGTCTCTTTCCAGTATGAAATCTTACTGTCTATCCTATCCTTTGTTTCTTGTCTTTTAATGAGTTAGTGATCCATGAGAGGATCTTCTATCCCATGACTGCTTACTTTGCTTAGGAACCTTCAGCAAGAGACCATGTTAGGGTTTTCTGAATGTCCAGGTACATGATATCCACTGGATCACCCTTCTCCAAATTTGTTGCCCCCCTCAAGTGATTATGATAAATTGGTGAAGTATGATTTGCCTTACAAAAAAAATGTGTTAACTCTTCCCCCAACAAATCATATTGATTTATGTTGATATTTACCATAGTTTCAACCGATTTGTCTGGTACTGAAGTTAGGCTTACTGGCCCATAATTGCCAGGATCATTTCAGGAGCCTCTTTTAAAAATTGGTGTCACACTAGCTATCCTCCAGCTATCAGGAAGATAGATAAGGCAATCCAATTTTACCACTCCACAGGGTAACGGACTGGGCATAAAGCCAGCATCAACCTCAGCTAAATCTGGCCTACTGTATCTATAATGTCATCTTGCTGTACTGAATATTTTTTCCTTGGGAAAAAAATAACCAAAAGTTTGAAAACCTCTGGTCTTCTATTAACAAGCAAAAATGTGATTCAGTGTACCACTTGGCTGTTATAGGTCCCTCGGCACACATGCTGAATCAGGTAATTTGCCATATCCAATTCTGCATATGACTCTGAACATACTCTAGGGTTGGATCTATGAAATCATTAATTGAATTACCTTCTGGATGTGACAAGTGATGTATTAGTCTGTGTTCCCCTTGTGGTTTCTAAGGCATTAAGCCTAATGGGGATAATCAAATGTATGGAGATAGACTTGAACCATGGCTTTCCTACTTTGCATAATTTCCTTATGCACCTTATGCAGATCCACTTGTCTTAGTTGCAGTGCTGACTTAAGACTATTTTCTTTTCACTATAGGATGAAAAGAACAATGTGAATTTTCTTTTCACCATACTCTGAACTCTTCTAAAATATCACTGTAAAATTTAAATAACTGTATTAAAGGATCTTAGTCTAAAAGATGACTCTGGCTTAATTATATGGCTTTACTGTGTTGTGCTGTGTATTCCTGTTCTCTGTATGTTGAACTCCCTCCCTCCTTATTTAACCATTCAGGTTTATAATAGCATTTATAAGCTTTTTAGTTCATCTGTAGTAACAGAAAGTTTTCTACAGCTCTTTTTTCTGTAGGCACCCACAAAAATGAAATCTAATCTTTTTCCAATCTTCCACAAAGTTCTTGGGGATTATATATAGGACTTTGAATTATGTCTGTAAGGGTACGTCTACGCTACGGGACAAAGTCAAAATAAGATATACAACTTCAACAACGTTAATTGCATAGCTGAAGTCGAAGTACTTTAACATGGCTTTTGGCGCTGTCTACATGGCAGGAAATCAAAGGGGTAACACTCTTCTTTCAACTTCCCGTACTCCTCATGAAAGCAGGGTTACTGGCATCGACCAGAGTACCCCTCTCAGTTCAAATTAGCTGTTTTAACTAGACCCACTAATTTGGACCCTGGAAGATAGACAGTGGCAGTTTTGATCTTCCTCTGTGGTGTAGACGTACCCTAATAGTGTTAAGTCATTAAGGATCAGTCATTAAGTTTGGCCCCTGATCTGAACATAACTATAGTTCAGTATCTTCAGGTCTGGAATTTAGATTCGGGATCATCTGTATTTTGAAGTACACTACGTTCAATTTTTACTATTTTTACTGACAGTGCTTGATTTGCTTTTGAACTAATTCACTGTCTGGGCAGGGAAGCATATCTTACAGAGAAGGTGTAATGTATTTAAGGTCAATTCTGGATCTAGTTTCTAGCAGGCACAAATGAAATGTATATTGCTCATCTGCTTAATCTCTTGTTTGTAATGCATCCATGTTATGTCTCGATAATAAGTGCAGAGCCATGAATTTTATTCCAAATATTTTAACTTTCCAGTATATCTGTCCGTGAACTATTCTTTATGTATGACAAGACAATAGGTATTTTAAATACTAGTAGATTTCAACTGTTCTGCGAATTCTGCATAATGGATTTAAGTAAAAAAAATCAACAAAGAAAATGTGGCAGTTGGTTGAACTCTAAGCTTTTCAGTGCTTGCTTAAGGAGATATGTATGCATGAGAAGGCCTTTCCATTCTTTTCTCCTTAAATATGCTTTATAATGGGTATTTTCCCTTGCTGCCAGAATTTTGGGGTGTGCTACTTATTTCTCAGCTTTCTAAAATACTGTAGTTTTTACCAGATTTGATTTTTGCAGAAGTTTATACCTGATATGCTCCAGCCTCAGTAGTATAAAAATATGCTTCTACTTTAATAAATACTATTTCTGCAAGAAAAAAAGTGTATATTTTTGCGAGACAGAGGCTAACTACTGAATCATCACCAAGTCATAATACATAATAAGCCATTAATTGCAATATAAGCCATACAAAAGCACACATACATATACCAGAGCTTTTTGGAGTATAATTTGATCCTTCATCTTGAGAAAAAAAAAAAAGTGACATGTAGCCCCACTTACATGAATCTGTACTTGACTTGGGCATCAACGTTATTCTCTTATGGATGTGGATTTTGCTACAGTGATCACTGACATTTTCAGCTGAGACAGGATTATTGTAATGCCGCCTTCTTTGATCTGCACCTTAACATCAGTGAGAAACTTCAGCTTTCAAAACATATGAGAGCCCATATAAGGAGCATTTCTTGAAAAAAAATGTACACTACACCTGTTCTTTACAGTCTGCACTGGATTTTTATTTGCTTCTTTGTGCAATTTATTGTATTGGTTATATTCTTGTAAGATCTTAAGTGGCCAGGTCCTGCTTATCACAGAGACCATTTTTCTCTTCTCATGATTCCATAGACTAGTTAAATCATAGAATTACTGAAATATATGGCTAGAAATTCCTCAGATTCAATCCTCTGTGCCAGGGCAGGACCAACTAAATTGAGACCATCCCTGACATGTGTTTGTTTACTCCATTGCTAAAAACTTTCAATAATGGAGATTCTACAACCTTCCTTGGAAGCTTATTCCAGAGTTTAACTACCCTTATAGCTAGATTTTTTTACACTAATGTCTCACCTAAGGCTACGTCTAGACTACGGGGGTTTTCTGGGATACTGGAGGTTTCCCGGAAAAACTCCACTGTGTCCAGGGAGCGCATCTGGTCGTCTGCTTTTTTTTTTTTTTTTTTTTTTTTTGCAGAAGAGCAGTCATGCTCTTTCAGAAGCCCTGTCTTCCTCCTTTCCACAAGGAAGAAGGGCTCTTCTGAAAGAGGAGGGTGTTTTTGAAATTTGGCCTAGTGTAAATGGGCCAAATTTCAGAAAAGCCTCTTTCGATAAAACATTGTAGTCTAGACAGCCCCAATCTCCCTTGATGCAGTTTAAGACCATTACTTCTTCTCCTATTTCTATAGACAACAATGGAATGCAGTTTTCTTTTTAGCAGCCCTTAATAATTTTCAAATATATTGTTAGGTCCTCCCTCTGTTATCTTTTCTCAACACTAAACATGCCCACTTTTGTTCACTTTTCCTGACAGGTCAGATTTTCTAAACTTCTAATCATTTTTGTTGCTCTCTTTTGGACTCTGTTGAATTTGTTTCTATCTTTTCTAAAGTGTAGAACCCAGAAATGGGCATAGCTTAGGCCTCACCAGTGCTGACTAGAGTGCAGCAGTTACTTCCCATGTCTTGGATGACAATTCCACTAGTACATCACAGAATATTAGCCTTTTTCCCAGCTACATGCATTGTTGACTCGTACTCAAATTGTGATTCATTGTAACTTCCAGATTCTTTTTCCTCAGTGATACTACCTAGCCAGTTATTCCCATTTTGCAGTTGGGCATTTGACTTCTTTTCTTCCAAATTGCAACATTTCATCTTATTGAACTGAGATCAATTCTACAATTTGCTATGACCATTTTGAATTCTAATCCCATTCTCCAAAGTGCTAATAACCTAACCTAGTTTGGTGTCATTTGAAAGTTTAATATGCGGCCTGTAACAGGGTGGCATTCACCTGCCGTGAGTGACCCTGTCTGCACTCCCCTAGTCCAAAAACCTTCTTTGGCAATTCAGCCCTCTGGTCAAGTCACATTACAGTGTGAAATACTCAACACAAACCCCTTCTGGGGTATACCTTTACTATGGGCTCATCTTGGTGCCCTCTGTATAGTCTCTCAGTCTGTTTCCCCAGTGTCTGTTCCCTACTTTGATGGAAAGTGGTGCCTCCAGGGCTACCCCTCTGGCCACAGCTCTTTGCCCCTAGCTCAGGGCTTTATCACTCTACATCAGCGTCAGCATAGTCCACAGTCTCTATCTAGCTCTCCACATGGAGCTCTCTGTGGTGCTGCCACTCCCTCAGCCAGCCACTCATCCCTGGTCTTCTCTCTTGCAGCTCTGCCCTGCAATTAATTGCTTTCTGCTTTGCAGCTCCTTTTGTAGGCCTTTCTGGCCCCTGATAAGCTGGTTCCTCCACAGCCACTCTAGCTCTTGTAGGACTTGTTTATGGCCCTTTTCTGGGGCTTTGAGGCCTGGTCCACCCCATCACACATACTCACCATTCTGTTAGCCAAGTCATTAATGAAAATGTTGAATAATACTTGATACAAGACTGATTTCTGTGAGATCCCACTAAATGCATCTCCAGTTGGACAGTGAATCATTGATAGCTTCTCTCTGAGTGTAGCCTTTCAACCAGTTGTGCCACTACTATATAGTAATTTCATCTAAACCATATTTCCCAAGTTTCTTTGAGAGAATGTCAAGTGGAATTTTGTTCAAAAGTCTTAGTATAATCTAGTTATATCACATATATTGCTTCCCCTCTACCCACTAGACTAGTAACCCTGTAAAGGAAGGAAGCTGAGATGATTTGCTCTTGACAAATCCAGGCTGGCTATTCCTTATTCCTGTTTCTAGATCTTCTGGGAAGTTGGGACTTCTTGGAGACTTTTTGTTTGTTTGTTTAGAACTGCCAAGGGTGTGGGGTATTTTTAAGCTGTTGATTTCAGAAGCAACTTTATTTGAGGGATATTTGGTCGTATTTGTAATTTGTATCTATTATACTCTATGGCACCCTATTCCTTTAAAATTTTAAGCATGAGTGTATGTGCCTTGAACATGAGATGCAGTACATTTTAAAAAAATATAATTGAATAAATAATGTAGGTCTCAGAACCTTGGGTTTGGCTTTGCTTTTAAGAGGTTTATTGATGTCTCCCCTGGTAGACTTCTGTTCTCCAAGAAGCATGTGCCTACAGAAATTCACAACCTCCTCATTTGCCTTTTATGAAAGCTCCCTTAAAGAGTATGTGATTTGATCAAAAATGAATTAGAAACAACACCAGACTGGATTATAGCACTATAAAATATCAGCTCTCGTGGGGGAAAAGTTACTGCTGGCCAGACAGAGCAAGTTGTCAAAGTCTGCATCCACATTAGTGCCCACTAGTTCAGGAATATCAAGTAATTTTGAGAAATTATGTGCTATAGAATGCAAATTGCATGTCTAAAGTGCATGGTGGGATTGCTGCATTTTGTGGCACAAGTTGCTGTGGTGCCATGCATGTACTTTCTTGGCTCTTGATGCAGTGTCACACTTACATATATTAAGGGGCAATCAACATTTGCTAATGGGGGAGTGTCAGTTCTTTCAGTTATTCTCCTTACCATTCTCTCTACTCACTCCATTATCCTACAGTTGCCATTGAACATACTGAATCAGAATACAGACAGATGCTATGGAAAACTTTTCCTTTCCCAAAGCTTTGTTAATATGGAATATCAAATTCTGCAGTGCCTCTGCTATTCCACCCTTCATGTAAAAGTATTTGTGGGCCAAAATCTGCCCTTTAGATATTACATATAAGTGCCATAGTCTGATGAAAATATTTCTGTTTTTCATGAACCTAACTGTGATAAAATTAGTATGGTAACCTTTGGAAGAGTAGGAGAAGCTCCTGATTGTACTGTAAGACTCAAACATGGCTATGAGAACAGCCGTCTTTCACTGCTTATTAATTAGAGCCAGCTGCTGCATTTTGGAAGAAGGAAAAGCTGAATAGTTCTGAAAATCTTTCCCTACTCTCGATAATATATCATCCTTGATCTGTGTTCAGAATTCCCAGTGATGTCAATCAAGGCCAGTATATACACCTGGAGTGGCAGCAGAATTACACTAAAAGATTATACTCTTTCAAACAGGCAAATATGGAAGCAAATTGCAGATTTGCATTTCAAAAAACACAGAGTTAAACCATTCCTGAGGCTAGACTTCAGCATTAGTTTCAGCATTCATGATTTGTTCTGGTCTCAAAGCACCTAACAGTCCCCTTAGTTTTCTGAAGTAAATGTAAAATGATCATTTTAGTCTTTTCATTGCCTTACAGTTTTCCCTCCAGAGCCACCATTTTCTAATAGTGTAATATATTTTAGTGTTGATTTCAAGGTAATTTTCCCCTCATTTATTCAAGCTACGGTTTTGTAGAGGAAATTTCAGGCACACACACAGAAGATGTATGGATATACCATCTCTCTGTTTTTGGTGGGGGTGATCTTGTATTATTGGATCTTCACATATTGGCTATGTCTAGACTACAATAATCTCTCGGGAAAAGGTCAGATAGGTTTTTTTGGAAGAGGCTTTTCTGAATTTTGGCCCATCTACACTTGGCCAAATTTTGGAAAAACCTCCTCTTTTGGAAGAGCCCTTCTTCCTTGTGGAAGGAGGAAGATGGGGCTTCTGAAAGAGGACGTCTGCTCCTCTGCAAAAAAAAAAAAAAAGCGGAAGAGCAGATGTGTTCCCTGGACACGGCGGAGTTTTTCTTGGATACTGGCGGTAACCCCCGTTGTGTAGACATAGCCATTATTATTGGATGGTTGTAGTGTTTAGAGATCTCAGTCAAGATTGGAGCCTTGGTATTCTAGATGCTGTGCATTTATAAACAAAGAGGCTATTCTTGCCTCAAAATTTTACAATCTAAATAGAAAATCTAAATCTAAACAGAAAAAGGATGCAGGACAGGAATATTGTCCAGGTTACACATCAGGAAATGAGAGAGTAAGTGATTTGCCGAAGGTCACATAGGAAGTCTTTGACTGAAACAGGAATGAACCCAGTTCTCATAGGTCTCAGTTCAGTTGTAAACATGAGACCATCTTTCTTCTCTCATTTAATTAGTTGTAGAGACAGCTAAAAAATATTTACGTATATAAACAAAGCCAAATTTCAGACATTTATAATCCAGAGATGATACTTGTATTCTGCTTCTAGAATATGCTTTAATTGGACATACATTCTTTTTGCTTGCAAAATTAAAAAAGACTACAGGCTGAACCTCCCAAATCTGAGTCCCTCTGGTCCAGAAACATCTGAGGCCAGGGATGTTGCTCGACCAAAGAGCCCTGGAGCAATGCAGGGGTTGGGGAGCCCCGGCTGGTTCAGGAGGCATCTGGGGAGTCCCTGCCTTGGCTCAGAACCCCCCCAGCATCAACAGGGCCAGGCAGTGGGTTGGAAGCCCCAGCCCTGACCACGGAACCCCCGGTGTCATCAGGGACATGTGGCAGCCAGGGAGCTACTGCCTGGGCCAGGGAACCCTCAGCATTAGTAGGGTCACATGGCCAGGCATTCCTGGCCCCAGATGGGGACCCCCCTCAGCTGCAGCTGGGCTGCCTGTGGCCAGGTGGCCCCAGCCAGGAATCTTGGTAAACCCCTGGTGGCAGTAGTGCTGTGATGACCGGGCAGCCTCCACCAGGGAACCCCTGACTGAAGTGGGGCTGGCAGGTGGCTGGAATCCCCAGTGGCAACAGGGTGACCTTAGTAGTGGGGTGGAATAGCTGGGCAGCCCTATATGGGGAACCCCCGGAGGCAGCCGGGCCAACAGTGGTTGGGTGGCCCCAGCTCGGAACCCCATAGAACACCCTGCAGCAACAGGACTGGTGTGGCCCAGCGGTCCCTGCTGGGAACCCCAGGAGACTCTGGGGCAGTAGGCAAGCAGCAAGGTGGGGAGCCATGGTTGGCCAGCTTTAGCAGGGCCATTAGCAGGGCAGAGAGCCCCAAGGAGAAAAGCCCAGGAACAGGACAGCAAGCAGGAGAACATTGATCTCCCCTGGTCCAGCAAACTCCTTGGTCTGGGACAACACATGTCCCGAAGGTCCCAAACTAGGGATGTCCAACCTGTAGAAGTTTCAATTATCATTTTAACACAGTAAAGATTTTTAAGGCCCCTAAAATGTAACAAGAGTGTGATTAAAAAATTTACAGTGGGATTAGAATTTATCCCACTCTTTCAGATGGTTAAGAATTGCCTCGGGTAGCAGGAGCTGGACCAGGGTTCATCAGCTTCCTTTAGTTTAATTAAGGTCCATTGGATGCCTGGTTGCCCCGAGGAACACTGAAGTTATGTCTATACTTGGAGAAAGGGGTATGATTGTAGCAACTTGTGTAGAAATACCAAAGATCTCTCTCATGAGGTAGCATGCTAAAAATAGTAGTGTAGGAACAGCAGCATGGATTCCAAGTCCAGAAGAGACTATTGTGATCATTTAGACTGTCCTTCTGTATAATCTGTAACTTCCCCACTACAATTTATAAAGTGTCCTTTAAAAAAAAAATCCAATCTTGATTTTAAAATTCTTAGTGATGAAGAAGCCACCACAACCCTTGGTAAATTGTTGCAATGGTTAATTTCTATGAAAATTGTACATCTGATTTTCAATCTGAATTTTTCTACCTTCAGTTTCCAGCCACTGGATCACTAAATAGGTAGTGGTGAACAGCAAACCTACATGGATCCTGCATATACTTAATAATTGGAGGTGGGAGGTGGTGGCTAGTCTGTGGCATCACTCACTTCTACTCATTCTACAATACTATTTCTAATTTATTAGCTCTATGCACGTCTACACTATGGGGTAAGGTAGAATTAAGATACGCAACTTCAGCGACATTAATTGCGTAGCTGAAGTCGAAGTAGCTTAACTAAACTTTTGGTGATGTCCACAGTGCAGGAAGTTGAAGGGAGATCACTCTCCCATTGACTTCTCTTTCTCCTCATAGAAACAGGACTATGAGCATAGACCAGCGTTCCCCACTCAGTTTAAGTTAGTTGTTTTAACTATAACCACTAATTTGAATTCTGGAAGATTGACAACAGCAGCTTTGATCTTTTCTGTAATGTTGACATACCCTGTAAGAACTAGCACAATCACATCTTCTTGAGCTGGGAATCACATCATCAGATCCAAGTGCAGACATAGCCTAAGTGGCATGAGATAGGATTGTAGTGATCATATTATGATCTGCCAATTCCCTATTGTTGGCCAGCCTGGTAGGTAGGCAGTCATGCAGGCTTCTGATCCTGCCAACTTAGCCTAGCTGGTTTAAAGGCATATATGCAGCAGCAGTACAGTCCGTCTTTTGTCCTGCCCCTTGCTTCCTATAGGTTCTCTTAAAAAACTAGGATTAAAATAAGACTAAGTACAAGGATACTAATAATCAGAATTCATATTCTAGAGTTGATAGGGGTTAATACATTTCACTGGATGTAACCTCAGGTTTTACAAATGCTTTCTTGTGATGCTTTTAATTTTTTTTTAAGTTATCCTGGTCAGCTCCTTTACATCACAGGTACAAGAGGGATTAAAATAAACTGAGCACAAAGGATTGATGAAAGTTTTGCCATGTAAGATGAGGGCCCTTGTTCTCTTTAAAAGTGCAAGGCTTCTTTCATACTATATATACATATTTGGACAGCTAGTGCCTAGTATACTTTATTACACCATGTGTGGCTTTATTTACTTTCATTTATGGTTGTAGAACTGGATGCTAGGACAGGCCCTCCATTGCATTTCTGAGATTTAGCTTTCATGGGTTCCTTGTAACTGGCCATTAATTGTTCACAGTTCCTTGCCCATAATAAAGCTGCAGCCAATATCGGTAATTTTTCCCTAAATTAAGTATGTAGAAATCTTTCTTCCAACAAACCAACATCAAGATAGTATATGCGGTTTTTCAAGACATAGCTCAGAAGGATTCAGATGACATAGAATAGAGTTATTTACAGCAATAATAACTAAAATAATGTTAGAGACTTACTAGGGCTTCATTTAATACAATATTACCAGATGAGAATTTGTTCAAAATAAGAGATCAGAATCCAATATAAGAATGGTCATACTGAGTGAGACCAAAGGTCCATCAAGCCTAATATACTGTCTTTCAACAGTGGCCAGTGCCAGATATTTCAGAGCTAATTAACAGAACAAGGCAATTTATCTAGTGATCCATCCCCTGTCATCCACTCCCAGCTTCTGGCAGTCAGTGGTATAGGGCCATGTAGGGCATGAGTTTGCATATTTAATAATAGCCATTGGAACTAATCTCCAAGAACTTATTGAACTCTTTCTTGAATGAATGATACTTTTGGCCTTTACAATATCTGTAAAGAACTGCTTCTTATGTTTGTTTTAACTCTGCTGCCTATTAATGTCATTTGGTGAGCGCCAATTCTTGTGTTATGGGAACAAGTAAATATGACTTCCTTATTCTCTTCCTTCACGTAGACTTCCGTGACATCTCCCCTTATTTCTCTGTTTTCTAAGCTGAACGGTCTCAATTCTTCTACCTCTGATCTTCTGCTTTCTTTTCTTTTCTTTATATATATATAGTGATAGGACAATCAGAACTGCCCACAGTTTTCACGGTCTGGCCATACAATGGATTTATATTCCTTTCCTGTTCCTTTCCTAATGGTTCCAAAATTCTGTTCGCTTTTTTGACTGTCACTGAACATTGATGAGATGTTTTCAGAGAACTATCTATGATGACTACATGAGAACCTGGAAGATGAGACGTGACAGTGTAACAGTCCATATTATGAAATGACTCATTTGTAAATTCAAATTTCTGTGATCACCTCAGTAGTATATACTTGAATAAAAATGTGTCTCATATTTTATGGAAACAGAGGCTAATATATTTTTATAACACTCTTTTGCAGATGCTCCAACATTTGTGTCAAATCATACCTTGTATTATTCTTGGGAAGGCAATCCTATCAATATAAGCTGTGAAGTGCTATCTAATCCTGTAGCTTCAGTTCACTGGAGAAGAGGAAAATTAGTTTTACCTGCAAAAAATACTACCCATTTAAAGACCTATAGCGCTGGAAGAAAGCTCATATTAGAGGTAAGGTAAATTAGCAAATTACATCAGTGGTCAGAAATTATTACTGGGGTTGTATAAAACACTTACTTATGTATCAGAAATGTGATGTAATGAAAAAATTTCAGCAAAAAAAAATTGTAGGAGCTATTTATCTCCATATTCCTTGTCATCAGCTAGAAAGAAGCCCAAGGTTCCAGTCAATTGTCTTACCCATAGTTCACCATTTTCAGTGATTACTAATATAATCTGAGTTGTTTGCAAAGTAGTAAATAAAAAATGAACATTTAAAAATAGTAAAACAGATTCAGTAGCTTGATATTATTGATGATTTAGGGCCTCAAATGAAATATTTTAGCTGTTTCCATCCAGCTCAAAGCAGATGGATATGTACAATACAAAACTAACTGGCTTTCTGGTTGGTAGTTTCCATAACAAGGTTGCTGTATACAGACTAAAGTCCTTTCTTATCTCTTAAAGTCAGCCCCAATAAGTCAGGAACAAGCTATGTTGTCTGGCACACACAAGAGGAAAGACAAGATGCCAGGGATGTGATTTAATTAGGCCCCAACAACTTTATTAACTTAGCTCAATTAGGAACTATCCTGCAATAACTCATACAGTGAACATCATGATTCCTTACTTAATCATTTTCACCAGGGGCAGGGTTGACCTTAGCCTTTCTTTGCTTGGATTCAGGCACCCTTTCCTCATATGCTGGTTGAGAAGCTGGAGAAGAGGAGATTGTCTCCTTACTATACCAGTCCCTAGAAGTCCCATTTTTGTTTTCTGCCTTTCTCTTTCGGGGATTCCATACCCTATGCCCATGTCCAGTTCTGGTTTATCAGGGAAATAGACCCAAGTGGAGTTAGTAAACATGGAAATAAAGATAATATATTATCATCCTAATGCAGTACAAAAAATAAATAAAATATGTAAAATGAAAAGGAATGAAGTAACCTTGCTATCATGCATATTATTTCAAATAGGCATCTGATATAGTTATTCTATGGAGTTATAAAGATAGTAGAACATGGTTAGAAAGTTTAATATACATTTGGCTTAAAGTTACAGTAGTGCAGCCACTGAAAAGTCAGAAAGAGTATTCTTCAGAAGAGTGTGGTGAAGGTAAATTAATTAATGTATATAAAGTGCTTTGGTGTCCTTGAATGAAAAGTGCTCTGAAAGTGAAAAGGAATATTGTCACTACTGCGGAGGGATAATTTTTCAGTATGACTTATATAAAATTATTCAAGGTTTAATAACGTTTAAAAATTTCCATTTGCATGAGTAAAACAAAATCTTTTACATCTAATTGCTAATATATCTTTACATGAAATCTAATTCTATCAAGCTACTTTGTTCCTCATTCTTTTATAATTTAGTGCTGAACAGATCGTGCAAAAGTTTCCTGTGTAATTTCAGCAAATCAATGTAGTCTATAATATACAATGCAGTATTTATAGTTGACATGGTGTGCTTCTAATTTGTCAGTGGGCCTTATCGTGCTTCCTCTGAGGTCAGCAAAGAAACTGTCATTGATTTCATAGGGAGCAGGACAGAATAGATTTACTATCATGCAAACAAAATTTTAAGAGTCTGTAAGAGAAAATGGGTTCAGAGTCACCCTAAATTTATGCAAATCAACACTTCCAGCTAGCTAGATGTGCTGTATCTTTATACTGTCTTTTAAGTTCAGTTTGTAGTTATATCACAGGAAAAGTAGGTTTATAGATGGATTATGATTTTAAAGCACAGATCACTCACTGTTTGAGGTTTCTGGACATTGAGAACGCATGTCACTGTGAGTGAGTGACTGAAAAATGCATCATTGTAGTGTCTTAGAATATCTGTTTAAACAAACGAGAGCTATACAACTTGAAAATTAATGCATGAAAAGAAATCCCTCCAGGCTTTCCTTCTTATTTATGTACACGCTTATTCTCCCTACCCAATCTTTCTTCTTTTTCCAGTGTATCAATAATGACAATGAATGATTGGAAAGTCCTTGAAGAAGCAATGAGAAATCTTCTGAATATGATATCCTGTGTTTAAAAGATCTGTTTCTGCTTGCTATAGCCATTATTGGTGCAAACAATATACTTCTATATCGTTAGGAGAGTGAACTGTGGAATCCTATGGTGTCCACCAAAAATAAGTTGTTAATCAGGAAAATACGCAATGGTTTAAATAATAGTAATGATAAATTTCCCTGAATTCTGAATCTGGGTCCTTCATTCAGGCAAAAATCCCCTTAATATCAGTCAGAGTTGGCTTAAAGGAGAAGTGAGCCCGTTCATTATGCATAGAAGATAGAGAAACATTATAAATCTCAATATTCAAACAAACTCTAGTTCCATAACTTGTGTTAAAAGAATGACAGACATGTGTCAAGGTTGTTCCCCTCGCTGGCAGTTCAAGTGCAGATGGTGAGGCCCACAAGAGACTTTAAAATACATTGCCACTAAAGGCTTGTATTAAACACTCCCCAAGGTCACAGATTCTGTGGCCTTGTTTTGGTCTTGCTGCCTCCACTCAAATGTAAAAACCTCTTTGAAAACCCAGAAAGATGAACTTGGTAATTCCTTGCTGTGAGGTGTCCTCAAGCTCTTTTAACCCTCTCTCTGGAGAGAGCTTGAAAACTTTAATTTATCTTAATAGTTTGGCTTTGCAATCTTAAGCACATGCACAGAAAACCTCCTGCCTTCTAGGACACAGGACTCAGATTATGGTCTTAAAAGGATAATTTTTACTAACAACAAAAAAAGAGATCACAGTTGGTGAAACTTTGCTTGGTTGCCAGGTGCTACAGAGCAACTGAAAAAAAGGATAAAAAACCCACAAAGAACTGCTTGTCTGGGATGCAGTTTGGAAAATTACAGTGTAAAGGGTTAGTTATATTGTTCAGCACAGAGAAGTCTGACAAACAGAAAAATAAAGAAAATAACTCATTGTTTCAAGACTTAGTCTTTTCTCAGGTGTGGATGTAGCTGGATTCTCCATGCGTGGCTCACTGGTTTATTTCATGTCCTCCCAGGTTTTCCTTTGGCCCTACAACAGGAACAGAAAAACCATTGTTTCCATTCAAAAGCCCACACTCTCTTTCCATTGGCTTTCTGGGCCTCTTACCAATTCATTTCCTGCTTTCCTGGCATTCTTGGGGAATTAATGTATATAGTAAGCTGTAGTGTATATCCGTTACCTGCACAAAATACTCACACACTTAAGGGGCACCCACCTTTACCCATTCCTAGGACTCAGGCATAACCGTCTCTATATAGGCACCCACCCTGCCCCTTCTTCAGGCTTCGGTGTAAACTCACATTTTGCGGGTTTGTGGGGTCTTTTGCCAGTGAAGAACCTTACATAGTAATATCCAACTTAATATCTCTTTATTAACAATCATCTAAAACAGATGCACACACTGCTCACCACTCCCAGTGAGATAGATGGACTCGTCTTGATGGCCAATCAAGATCAGGTCCATCTGGGGGAGCTCCAGTTTCAACATGGTGTCATTGGCACAGGGTTGAGGTCTGGCAGCTCTGATCTTGGAGTGGCGTTCTGGAGTTAGTTCCCAAAGAATTTCCTTTTGGGCCCCGGTTTATATAGTGAAACCTGAGTCCTGCTTAGCTAGTCTGTAACCAATTATTTTAGTATAATTTTACAAATCAATCATAACCTATAGTACCAGAATTACCTAACCAATCATACCTCACCACCTCAGTGGATTTACACCTAGCAAAATTAACTATACAGCAGGCAGAAATTAAAAAACCAGAGACCATACAGAGAAACAATAGGAAAGTGAGGACCACAATGATAAAATGAGGATTTCACATCCTCAACTATTGATAAATAATTTCTTGCCAGACAAAATGCTGTCACACTAAGTTTTCTTTACCCATCTTGAGATCTGTTTCTTTATCTAGTGACAGTGGGTGCCATTAGAACAGGGTCTTCTGCTTAACAGCCTGATGTGACACTATTTTAATGCAATTTAGATGGAAAGTGAGTATGTGACTCCAAGCTTTACACTTAGCAGCTGCTGCTCTTCAATTTGCAGAGGAAGGCTTTAGACATTCCAATATGGCTACAGGTCTTCCAATATGGCTATAGAAAAAAACATATTGTTACATATCTACAGTGCTCTAGCATGCCACATGCTAACTGGCCCTGTGGACACTGCTACCATGTACAAAAAGTTCCATAGTTCTCTTTGATCTGTTTATGTTTTCAAACAGCAGTAGGTCATAGTTCACTAGAGAATGTTTAATGTACAGTCGCTATGTCCTCACTGCAACTTATTAGATGACATGCTAGTGTGCTATAGATTTCTACCCCGGTTACTCATGCACTAACTCTACATGTGGATAAATCCTCAGTAGTCAGTGTTTTAAATTGGGGATTCTCAGGACAAATTATTTGGTGGCCTCAGTATGGAGCCACCAACTCTCGCTGATGGCCTCTCTCATATTTTCCTACAATACTTAATTAATGGTAGGCAATACACATAAATATACACATATGCACATCCAAATCATTGTATTTTTTTTTTTACTGCTAGCTAATAAGTCTGTTGTGAAAAAGATGATATTAACAAACATACAAGTATCATTTTCATAGCAGACTTACTCAGCCCCAGCAAGCCTGTGGACAAATTAAGCCTTAGATTGAGGGTGAGAAAAGTGGGGTTTGGGGATGGGGCAGTGGGACTGAGTGGCCAGGAAAGGTGATGGGGCAGGAGTTTGATGCCTGGCAGCCAGGTGAGGGGATCTGGGGCTGAAACAAAACACACAGCTGGAGCATGTGTCTGCAGCCCAAAGCCCCACATGCAGAGCCTGCTGCCTCATTGCTCCAGGGTTTGAAGCCCAAAGCCTGAGCACCCTTCCCCCTGCCCCAGGTAGGTGGGGAACTCACTGGCTGCCTGATTCTTCAGCATTGTGCCCCTCTGGCAGCCCCAGCAACCAACACGAAGGCAGTGCATCTACGGAGGGAGCTGCTTCTTTTCCCTTCCCAATGAAATCACAGCCCAACAGGCTGTGGCTGCAAGAAAAGCCGCTGGTGGTCATGTGAGAAACATTGTTTTAAACTCAAGCCATATTACTCAGAGGAGGATATACATTTAACACCTTTCCCCTACCAATATTTCACAGTCATGCTACTTCCCAGTGATCACAGATAAGGCTATGCGAATCCTAAATCTTTCAGTGTCCGTTTGCAAGGACACCAATATCCTGGAGGATGACTTGCAACCACCACCTTTCCTTAATGTCCCTTTCAACTACCACCTATCCTTAATGTTAGCTTAAAAGTTGAAAGAGGGCTTGCAACCTGGCCCCTTCCTCTTTTCTGAGACAGAGGCCTCCTCTGCATATTAAGAACAGAAGAACGGGTCATATTGCATTTAACTTCCCTGATTCATTCAGGAGTTTCTGAAGCAGGGAAGTTATTGCAGGGGTGCCAACAGACTTGCTGGGCATCTGATCAAGGAAGAGCAATCTTTAGTCCTGGAAGTGGCTGAGCTTGGGAAGCCAGCTCTTGGCACTGCCTGGAGTGTGTCGCACTGGGCCCCTGCATTCCCAGGCAGCCCTCAGAGTCACTGGAGCCTGCTGCGTGGCACTCCAGTGGTGATTTAAAGGGCCCCAGGCCCTGGCAGCAGCCAGGAGGCCTGGGCACTTTTGAATCACTGGCTCCCTTGGCAACTGCTCCAATTGGCAGGCCTGAGGTGTTGAGATGTGCTGTCCATCACCCACCATTAGGTAGAGAAATTGTAGAAACATTTCAATTTCCACTACCAGTGGAAGACAGTATAAGCGGAAATGTCACTAAGAAAAAGGTCAACAGTCCATAATATTGTTTCTATGAGTTTCCCCAGGTTTCAGCAGCATTAGTGCAGGTTCATTACTCTGTATAAATCTGAATAGAACGTCATGGATGCAAGGAAAACTGGACTCATGATTTTACATGGGTCTTTAGTTCTTTGCAAATTTTTCACACTGCCTTATTCAAAGTCAAGTCGATAGTATTCCTTTGTTAGACAAATAGGGTAGTGGAATTTTAATCATTTATCCAAACAACAATTTATAAACTCAGTAATGGTCACTTAAAGTAAATATCAACATGTGTAAGTATTGTCCTGACAAATTAAAGTGCATCTTAGAGAATGTTTTCCTTTCAGAGGTGAAACTGTGGATTTGAATTATTTTACCTTGTCCGCTTGTTGTTTAATAAAAGTTTTTTCTCATACAAAATTTGAAAAAGAGAATTTGTGACCACATTTATGTCACCATGAAAGCAGAATGAAATTACATTTTGAGAAGGTCAATGGTATTTTTGTAATGAACCATAATAAAATAATATTTAAAATTTGATTATGCTTATTCTAAAGATCGCTCCCACATCCGACAATGATTTTGGGCGATACAACTGCACAGCAACTAACAGAATAGGAACAAGGTATCAGGAATATACCCTTGGGCAAGCTGGTGAGTACATTGTGTTCAAGTTTTCTATACCCATATCTCTCTATTTCACCAATGCAAATTATGATTGGACTTTTTCATTTACTTAATTCCACTGGAGCTTTTAGAACTGTCCTTTTTATTTTGCTTAAAATGCGACATTGTATAAGTAAAACAAATGTGTTCTCACAAAAATAAGATCTCCCCAAAATTTTGCCCTGAACCTGAAAAAATTACTAAAATTTGAGAAAATGCTGTTAACATTTAAAAACAATGGATCGGATTCTTCTTCCTCTTAGGGTGTGTCTAGACTACAGGGTTTTGTCGACAAAAGTGGACTTTTGTCGACAAAACTATATCTGCGTCTACACTACCGCTGAGTTCTGTCGACATAACGTCGACAGAACTCAGCAGTTTTGTTGACGCTGGTAAACCTCATTTTACGAGGCATAATGCCTTTGTCGACAGAGTTCTGTCAACAAAAAGGGCAGTCTGGACACGGGGGTTTCTTTTGTTGACAGAAAAAGACCTCCAAGGAAACCCCCTGCTGGACAGTCCTTCTTCAGGAAAAACCTCTTGTTCCTGTCTGTAGCCATGTTTTAAAGGCACAGACATCCCTGGCAGGCATTCTGACAGGAAGCTGGCCACAGACCAACACAGTCAGCACACGGCTCTCCCAGCTTCACTTGCACGTGGCCATGTGTGGAGCTCCAGAGCCATGAGGCCCCCAAGGACCTTAGAGGGAGCCAGTCCAAGTTCCCTCAGTTGAGAAAAAGAGTAGGTCCTGACACTACTCAAACTGTGGGGGGAGGAGGAAGCAGTCCAGGCCCTGCACACCCAGCGCAGGAACGCCAGCATCTTCGAACGCATGGCTCAGGGGCTGACCGATAAAGGGCACCACCCCAGGACACTGCAACAGGTCTCGGCCAAAGTTAAAGAGCTTTGGCAGGGCTACATGAAGGCCTGAGAGCAGAGCTCAGCGTCAGGTGCAGCCCCGGTGCACTGCGCCTATTATAACGAACTGGGCCGCATCCTGGGAGGCCAGGAACCTATGTCTGCACTGGTGCTCATGCAGACAGGGTTAAACACACCGGTACAGCAGGACTTGCAGGAGGTCCCCAGGGAAGATGTGGAGGAGGAGGACAAGGAGGAGGAGGACCATACAGAGGACACCCTGACCCTGACCCTGCAGCCTGTCCCGGAGACCCAGGAAGCCTCGCAGGCATCCTCCGACGCTGGCGAAGGAACATCAGGTGAGTGCAGTCAGGGTCACAGACACAGAACAGGGGAGGTGGGAGCAGAGAGGATGCAGAGCAATGTGCACATCTTGGTCCTCCTGGACAGCTTGCATCTCTCTGTGCATGTGCAAGCAGGTGAGCATGTGGTGGGTATGTGGGTGGGTGGCATGGGAGACCCAAGGTGCTGCAGGCCCCTGTCCCACTGTGGCTGCACACTTACCTGGATGGCCATAGTGGAGGTGGGAAGGATATAGGGCGTGGAGGCGGACATTGCCCTAGCCACAACGGGGCCCCTGTGCAGCCGAGGTGGCTGGCAGGGCCAGACGTGGCCTAACAGTAACAACATTCCCATCCCTTGTTGTAAGGACTTCTGTGTGAATTCCTAACACTGATCAGTTCTCCCTCTTCTCCTTCACAGCCGGACCTGCTGCTGCTGACTGCCGGGCGACACCTGTGCCACCACCCACCTGGTCCCATGGTACCCGCAGGCATTGGAGGGCCTATAATGACCTCTTGCGGAGGTACGTGGAGGTGATGGAGAACATTGAGGGGACCATGGCCAAAATGCAGGAGATCATGGCCGAAAGAACCAGGGAGGAGGCTCGCTGGCATAATCGCCTGCTCGACAACTTCCTACCGCAGTGGAGCACAATGTGTGCCACCATTCGGGAGGCCCTGGCTGTGCCAGGTCCTCTGCCCCTGGGGACTCCTCCTGCCCATCCAGCTCCAGCCCCCTCTAACCTCCCTTCCTCTCCCTCAGCCCTTGCCACCCCTTCCTCTCCCTCAGCCCCTGCCACCCCTCCAGCCCTGCTCCCCCCTTCCTGCTAGAGCAGAGACATCTGCAGCCCTGACTCGAGCCCGAGGATGTCAGGGTCCACGGACAAGAGGTGGCAAAGCCTTGTGGCCCAGGCGATACTGCCATTACCCTTAAGTTGTCCGCCCTCCCTCCCTCCAGGTTGACATCCCCCCTCCCTCCCTCCAGGTTGAAATCCCTCCTCCAACCCCAGTTATAAACACAGGTTAATAGTTAAAAAAAAAGTTTATTTTTTAACAGTTGTTGAACAATTCTATGTTTTATAACAGTTTTAAATTCTAACATTACTTGTTAATAAACATTATATTTTTCCTATTTAACATGATATGTGTGTCTTAACTGTTCGGAGGCTGATGCAGGGATGGACTGTGGGATGGAAGGTTTTGGGACAAGGGGGCCCAGGCCCACAGGCCCCATTGGGGAAACTTTGGGGAGTCATTGGGCTCCAGCAGAGAAGCGCTCACGCAGAGCCTCCCAAATGTGGACCCCCACTTGATGGGCTTGGCGAACGGCAGCTGTCCGAGGCTGCCTAAACCACCTCCCCTCCACTTCAGCCATTGGACCCCAGCCTGGGAGGAAGACTTCCCCTTTGCTCTCCACCAGGTTGTGGAGGATGCAACATGCTGCCACTACCTGCTTGGGTTCAGATGCCCTGTGTATGGCTTCATGAGCCAGGGCAGAAGGAGGTACGCTGCATTGGCCACAATGCAGACCGGCATCTTCAAATCCCCAACAGGAAAGGTTCGCGTGGGAGAAAAAGGTTCCAGCCTTTCATAAAGGTTTGAATTTTCTGGAAGATCCGAGCATCGTGTGCCTGGCCAGACCACCCCACACAAATGTCCGTAAATAGTCCACGGTAGTCAACCAGGGCTTCCAGCACAATAGAGAAGTACCCTTTTCGGTTAATATAACGGGTTGTTCAATGGGGCGGTGCACGGATGGGAATGTGACTTCTATCGAGCGCTCCTCCACAGTTTGGGAATCCCAGCCCAGCAAAACCGGCCATGATGGTGTCTAGGTCTTGGAGGCAGACAATCTGGTTCAGCAGCTCCGAGTTGATGGCCCTCACCACCTGCAGAAATAGACACATACAAACACACAAAATATGAAGTTAGAGGGGTTGCCCAAGTCCTTGGGAGGTACCCCCCTTCCCTCCCCTCCAAGACCCCAAGAGTCCCGTCCCCCCAGTGATTGCTCCCAGCAGTACGGTGGAGTGAGGCCAAGAGCCCTCCACCACCTCCCCTCCATTGCCCCCCCCCGCCCTCTCCTGGTACAGTCCCCCTACCCCTCATGGACTGCCCCCCCCGAGGGACTTACCTCCATCAACACAGCACCAACAGTAGATCTCCCCACACCAAACTGGTGTCCCACTGACCAGTAGCTGTCAGGAGTGGCCAGCTTCCAGAGGGCAATAGATACCCTCTTCTCCAGTGGGATGGCAGGGCGCAGGTGGGTGTCTTGTCGTTGCAGGGCGGGGGCAAGCCAGGTACAGAGCTCCAGGAAGGTGGACTTCCTCATCCCGAAGTTTTGGATCCAAGCCTGTTCATCCCACTGCTCCATTACGAGCCGGTCCTACTAGTCTACACTCGTCTCCAGCCTCCAAAATCGCCTCTCCTGGAAAAAGTTCGGAGGCAAGAACAGTGCTGCTGTATCCTGAAGTAGGGGCTCCAGCCTGGGTGCAGGATCCAGACCAGGCATTAACAGCATGAAAGTCTCATGCAGTTGCAGCAGCATTTGAAGCACTGTGGAGTGGGGCCAGCGCCTGCCCAGGGGCAGCTCTGGCTCCATGGCAAACAAAGGGATTAGAAAAACCTTCAAAAAACACCCCCCAAAACTGCTGTGCTGTCCCAGGAAGCCGGACACTCACAGCAAGCACTGCAAAACCTTTGCTGTCCCTCTAGGATGTAAGCAAGTCAGCTGCAGCAGCAGAGCAACGGCCGGTCAGGGGAATCCCTTTTAGCACGCATCTCTGCAAAGGGCAGGCAGGAGCACCAGGAAGTACATGCTGCCCCTGTGACCTGGCAAAAGCAGTTCTGGGTGCCGCCTTCTGTCGACAGAGCGTCCGGCAGTCTTGGACACTCTTTGTCAACAAAGCAAATGGCTTTGTCTATCTGCTTGATGCAGTCTAGACGCTCTTTATTGACAGAAGTTTTGTCGACAGAATCTGTCGACAAAACTTCTGTCGACAAAATCCTGTAGTCTAGACGTACCCTTACACTGATTTCACACCAGTGGAGCTCTATTAATTTTAATGCAAAAGCTCTTGTTTTATGCCAGAGTAAGAAAAAGTGAATCAGGTCCAACTCTTTCATTTTTGCATTTGGTATTTCTTTTTGAGGACCGGGATCAGAAGCAAAAATGCGAAAATACTGTTGCAATATCTGTTTTCAAGAGCTGTACATCCGAGGTTTGCAAACAAAAAGTGCCAATATTTTCCTTCATTTTACAAGTCCAATCATGTCCATAGGTTGCACAATTCTAATTTAAAAAGTGCAGGATTTGGCCCAAGGATCTATGATTAAGTTCATTCAAGCTGTCAGACTGATCATGACAGAACTTAAGAATATATTTGAGTTCATCTATAGGATTGTAGATGACGTTAAAAATAAGGTTGTATATTTGGTAGTGCTCTCAAATATGCTAGGTTTTGCAGAGTACTAATTACATAGAAGAGTTTTTGTTGTTGAATGACTAAAATAATGCACAAGAGTAGGTTTCATAGCACATTTTCCTTCACATCAAATGCCAAAATAGAGCAGTGAGTCTCCACCAAGTTATCAGGACTAAAAAACTTTAGGAGCCAATTCTGTAGATGATGTAAATCACCATAGTTCCAATGAACTCATTCCAATTTAAAGTCACTGAGGACCAGGTAATCGATCATGTTTCTACTTTAGCTAACTAGAGGTATATGAAGGATGTCTTTGTGGTTTTGGTTTTTCTTTGTGTGGCATAAGAAATTATTTTAGAGAATATTTTTCTGCCATCTGCTTTGTTGAAAATGCAATAAAATGTAAGGCTAAAAAATAAGATGCACTTGTTACAATCCTAGTGGTAACATATATTTGATATTATTGCTACTATGTGCACTTCCAGATTTACGGGAGATTGTCTGATGTTTGCTTTACTTTTAAACATTTATAGAACATTGTGCATTAGTCTGCTCTCTTCCCCCCCCCCCCATGTTTCAAGTGTTGCAGAAGCAATTTGTGTTATTTATTAAGGGGATTTATGTGTAGAAACTATGCATATGTTTGAAAGTTTACCCCATTACCTCTAAAGTATAGATGATTTTAAACATCTTTTATCCCCCTTTTTCATGGTACATTTCTGCTTTTTAATAATTATCAAAACAGTTGTGCTTCCAACAGTAGCTGAAAGTGCTATTTATCAGAAACCTAGCAGATTTTCGATTCAACTTTAAGTGAACCTGGTAAACAGTCAAGAAAAACATTTCTCATCCTACTTTGGCTTGCTTTTGCCTCCTGCAGTTGAATCAAAATATATATTCATTTAACCTCCTCATCTGCCTTTTGCGTATCATCTCCCTCAGTCTCCAAGCATTGCCCATAAAGAGAATTTCTTGCCCTGCCTCCACATTCAACCTCTTCACAACTCAGAAGCTCCCAGAGCTTAGAATCAACTCCCATAAACAAAAATATTGTACCTTAATTGTGTAGAAATAAAACAGAAAATATTTACTTGTGGACCCCTTAGTCATGTTGATGAGCACTTACTGTAGTAGTCATATATAATGGAACTACTCATGTAAGCTTCTAGAACTAGGCCAAAAATATGCATTAAATGCAACTTATCTGATTATCTTCTAGTGTCTCCTCTTACTTGGTTTCAAAACTTTAGACAAGTCTTCACTTAAGATGGTATGTTCAGTATGTTAAAAATTCAGTTCAGAAAGTTCTGTATGTCTGAAAATAGAAACTATTTCATTGGTACATCAATTTCCTTAAGCTCCTTCAATGACTACCTTTCAAAAATGCTAAATAAATAAGTGTATATATATATATATGGAGAAATGCCTATCTCATAGAGCTGGAAGGGACCTTGAGAGGTCATTAAGTCCAGTCCCCCACCCTCATGGCAGGACCAAGTACCATCCCTGACAGATTTGCTGTGGATCCCTAATACCATCCCTGACAGATTTGCTGTGGATCCCTAAATGGCCCCCCTCAAGGATTGAGCTCACAATCCTGGGTTTAGTAGGCCAAAGCTCAAACCACTAAGCTATGCCTCCCCCCCCCATAGAGAGAAAATAATAAAAGAGGGAAATCCATCACCAGGACCAAGTCTATGAAATAGAGAAAAATAACACTTCCCAGTTGAAGAGGACAGGGTGTAAAGAAATGCTAGCTGTTCTGTTATAACTTGTGCATACCAAAGAAATGGATCCTTAATTCTTTCTCTATTGTGATAACAAACAAGTTACACCGGCCCAACTGTTAAAGACTCTTATTTTGTCCTCCCAATGGCAAGACATTGATTCCCTCCTTTCAAATCTTTCTCTGCATTTACAGGTTAGCAACCTCCCCAAATCAGTGACAGTAAATACAGTAATGGTCCATGTCCCCACAAATTACAATAATGTAATTCAGTCTTTTGAGCTTTACTGTAAAATACTTCAGTTTGTCATAAAGGAGAAGGAGTGAAAGTTACAGTTGGTGTTATAGGCTTGACAGATAATTACTGACGTTTTACCACTTCACGTCTCATTTCCAAAGAAATTTAATGTGGAAAGCACATAAATGCTGAAACTGAACCCCAAGTTAGTGAAGTGTCTCTAGTCTAGTGCTCCAAACTCTTAGTTGCAGATACTCTGCCACTCAAATTCTCTCAGATTTATTATAAATCAATGACATATATCATTTCCTAATGATCAGTTTGTTTCCCTGCAATCTATGCAGAATCAGTCATCTATCATTTGTAGTGTTTCGTAAAGCAGTGCTTTGCATGTTATTCCAAAAAGAAGACATAAAGAACAAGTTAATGTATTGCATAGGATGTACTTGCATTAGATATACCACAAATGCCTGGTCAGGAAAAGTGATGCTTTAATTATAGCAGCTTGAAAAATAATCCCTCGTGTTCCTCAGATTATAGTTTTTGTGCATAAAACATATTGCGGTTCCCTTTTAGCTGATGCTGTTAATGTTGTTGCAGTACAGTGTCTCCTTAATTTCAGAGTAGACAATATGGACCCTCTCTTCCTAAAGAGAATGTGTGTTTTGCCATAGAGCACTGTTTCTCAAGCAGTATAATTTTCGTAACTAGTTCCTCTGCAATCTGTCCTGTTACTATTTTAAATCAAACAAACAAACAAAACTAATATTAAGAATTATGCTTGCAGGAAGATATGCAGGGTTTTTGTAGCTGTGCAGATCCTTGAGACAAGGTTAGTGAGGTAATATCTTTTATTGGAACAACTTCAGCTGATGAGCACGATAAGTTTATGAATTTACACAGAACTCTTTTTCTAGTTTTGAAGGAAGACACTATTGACTGTATTAGGTAAACTACATATGTCATCCATGTATTTCTTCTGTGCTATTTGATATGTGAGTCAAATTCTTCTTTACTCATCCCATACTAAGCCTCATACTTGTAAACATTCACTATTTGGCAAAGTACTTGTTACATGGAAACGTCTGATTAAAATCCATGAGATTCTTCACAGCATTAAGCAGCATACCAGGGTCCTATGTTAGGCCGGTGACATTCAACCTATTACTCTTTGTCAGAGTATAGATCAAAGGGCCACATTCACAACTTTTAGTTCAACGGTACGACTGCCTGTGCCTGTGTTTCTGGTAGATTAAGCAGAACACTGATCTTGGGTGTATTTTCTGTGTTTGATACATGCGAGGCTTCACAGGGAGAGCAGAGCAGTTGAAATGGCAGCATGTAAGCTATCAGAACCATTTTCTTATTACTGTGAAATGAAAAAAAACTTGTTCCAAGAATCTTTCTTTAATTCCATGAATCCAAGAGATAAGGAAGATGATAGAATAGGAAAAATATTAGCATTCAGAAGGAGAAAAGAGGGGAAGATAGAAAAATTCTAATAAGTGGAACCAGAAAGAGTTTTAATGTAACCCGTGTCATATCATGCAACTGTTTTGTGATTTTTGCCTTGTAACGATGTGTCAATATGTGATTATGCTGTGTTATCACCCCACATTGGTTCAGAGCCTCAGCTGGTTTAAACTGGAAGCCAATGGAGATAACCAGTTTAGACCAGCTGATGTTTTTGGCCCAAAGTCACAAAACAACATCACAACACAAACCCAGAATGTTGCATGCTGAGTGATTATTTCATGACTCTTGCATCTACCTTATTTGCTGCTACAGTGGTTCATCAGCTCTTAATGGCTAACTGTATTGGCTGTAAGTGATTCTGACACCTTCGTAAGCAATTAGCATTTATTTTATCATTAACTTTAGTAATTTTATGCAGAATGACCCTTAATATTAGTTTTAATATTAATTAAGAAAGATTATAATATTCATAATTAGGTACCAGTTGCAGTGAATTCTTACTTGAGAGACATGGAAAATTCAGTATAATATATTTACTCAAATGAAGGGCAAAAATGTTTGCAAAGTAAATATTGAGCAAATGCTATACTTCCACCAACAATTTATTTCTGCTTGCTTATTCATGTATATCAGAGATAAGATTGATGTCAAATTTTCAGATCAGAACCTTTCCACTGTGACAGCAATTTGTTTGTCACCTCTATACACTCGTTGATCAGCACTTATTGAAAAATATGTAGCAAAGTTCTGTGCAAATCAAGATAAATCAAGCCACATTTAATGAAGGACAATATACGAAAAATAATTAGTATTAGTTTTGAAAAATTGTGTATGCTCATATCATTGTATCTGACCTTTGCAAATGGAAAAACAAATGATAAAATGTGAAATTCACAGATACCCAACAGTGTTCCTTCTAATCTGCAGGGCAGCACAGCTTTACTGGTGGTTAATCAGCCCCACCCAGTCAGTCAGCTCCCTGCACAGAGTCCTGAGCCTCTCACTGGGTGAGGCTGATTAATCACCTGTGAAGCTGTGCTGCTGCACAGCTTAGAGGGGACACTGATACCCACTTCCAGTAGTTATAGTTATGGTGCAATTATTAATTAATTGTTACATATTTAATATTTATATTGCAGTAGTCACTGCTCCACTGGACTAAGTACTGCACAAAGATACAGTAAACGTCAGTCACTGCCTCAAATCATCTAGGGCCCTCTCTGCACATGTAACACAGAGTCAGAATCAAACATGGCACACGCTGTGCAGGTAACAACAGCAGACCTATCACCATCCATCCCTGCTGTCCTGGAAAAAGGATTAAAAAAAAAGCGGGGGGGGGGGGAGTGCGGGCAAGAGAACCTCGCGCCCTTCCCAACTCCCTCTCTAAACTCCCTGTTAGCACTCACCTGTTCGCAAGCTCCTTGGTCGCTTGCAAACTGCCTTATAAAGCCCTGGACTGCCTGAAAGTCCCTCCCCCTACCAAGGCTCAGCCAATCAGCAGAGGCTTCTAGAATTCAAACTTTAATTAGAAGCCAACAGTTTCCACCTGCCACTCATAGCACACACTCCATGAAGGAACTTAAACCATTGCTTCTTGTCCTAGCCTTGGAGGTGAAGGAGAATAATTTTTCCTCTTCCTCCTTGTAACACCCTTTTAGGTACTTGAAAGTTGTTGTCATGTCTCCTGTCTGTATTTTATTTTCCAGACTAAACAAACCCAATTCTTAGAGCCTTCCCTCATAGGATATGTTTTCTAGACATTTAATAATTTTTGTTGTTTTCAGAACTTTGCTCAATTTGTTCTCATCTCCATTTTAATTAAATCGATTTAAAATATATCTGTGTCTGTATGTCCCTCAGCTAGGGGTCATGCATTCCCCCCCCCCCCAGACATGGCTGAGCCCACTGCAGCAGCCATGGACATGACAAGCATTACTTGGTCCCAAGCTGCTGCAGTGAGAGTGGTCTAGAACTCATAGAATTATAAGGCTGGAAAAGACCTCAGGAGGTCACCGAGTCCAATCCCCTCCTGAAACTAGACCACTCCCAACTAAATCATCCTAGCCAGGGCTTTATCAACCCAGGAATTAAACACCTCTAGGGATGGAGATTCTACCACCTCCCTAGTTAACCCATTCCAGTGCTTCCCCACCCTCCTAGTAAAATAATTTTTCCTAATATCCAACCTAGACCTCCCACTCTGCAACTGCAGACCATTGCTTCTCGTTCTGCCATCGGTCGCTCAAACAGCCTCTCTCCATCCTCTTTGGAACCTCCCTTCAGATAGTTAAAGGCTGCTCTCAAATCCCCCCTCATTCTTCTGTCAGATAAACAAGCCCAAAGCCCACAGACTTTAATCGTAAGTCATGTGTCCTAATCATGTTTTTGCCCTCCATTGGACTTTCTCCAGTTTGTCCACATACTTTCTGTAATGGGGGCCAGAGGGAGGGGGGGCAGATTTGGATGCAGTACTCCAGATGTGGACTCACCAGTGGTGAATAAAGGGGAATAATCACTTACCTAGATCTTCTGGCAATGCTTCTCCTAATGCACCCTAATATGCTGTTGACTCATATCCAGCTTCTCATCCACTGTAGCTCCCACATTCTTTTCTATCTAATTGCTGCTTAACCAGTCGGTCCCCAGGCTGTAGCAGTGCTTGGGATTCTTCCGTCCCAAGTGCAGGACTGTACACATGTCCTTGTTGAACCCCATCAGATTTCTTTTGGCCCAGTCTTTCAATTTGTCTAAATCACTCTGGACCCTATGCCTACCCTCCAATGTTACTATCTCTCCCCCTAGCTTAGTGTCAGCTGTGAAATTCTTGGGGGTGCAATCCGTTCCCTTATCCAGGTCATTGATAAATATGTTGAACAAAACCAGCCCTAGAACTGACCTTTGGGTCACTCTGCTTGACACTGACTGCCAACCAGACATTGAGCCATTGATCACTACCAGTTGAGCCCGACAATCCAGACAGCTTTCTGTCCACCTTACAGTCCATTTATCCAATCCATACTTCCTTAACTTGCTGACAAGAATACTGTGGGATACCATATCAAAAACTTTGCTAAAGTCAAGGTATATCACAGTCACCAACCTCCCCATGTCCACAGAACTAGTTACCTCATCATAGAAGGCAATCAGGTTGGTCAGGTATGACTGACCCTTGGTGAATCCATGTTGACTATTCCTGATGACTTTCCTCTCTTACAAGTACTTCAGAATGGATTCCTTGAGGATGCCCTCCATGATTTTTTCAGGAACTGAGATGAAGCTGATCAGTCTGTAGTTCTCTGGATTGTTCTTCTTCCCTTTTTTAAAGATGGACACTACATTTCCCTTTTTCCAATTGTCCGCGACCTGCTCCAATTGACCTGCTCCAATTTTCAAAGATAATGGCCAATGGCTCTGCATGTCCTCTCTCCCCAGAGCAGCCTGCATACTGAACCTCTCAACCACAGATCTACCCCAGAGCAATGATTTAAATGAAGAAAAACAAAATTTATTTGAGTTAAGGACCCGAGCAACACTGTGAAAATCTTCTAGTGTATCTACATTCCATTAGTCAGACTGCATTAACCAACATGGTCAATGTACCAAATATTATTGTTAAAGTGCTACAGGATTCACTCACTCCTTAATGTGCTATTCTGGGACAGGGTTTTTTCCCAGCAGGTCAGATAATATTATTTTATTTGTGTTGCAATTACTGTAAGCTAGAAAGTGCTCCTGAGGCACATTGCCATTGTCTTTTTTTTTTTCCTGCCAAACTTTTACTGTTAGACTCAGTGATGACAAAAAGTTCCTCTCCTAAAGAGGAAAACAATTTCTTGTGAGAGGAAACAGTTGAGCAAGTATATATAGAAAGAACTGTTTTATTTTGGTATTTTTAAGGTTTGATCCCACAGAAGTCTGAGAAGGATTCTCAATTCCCATTACAATCAATCTAATTTGGAGATGCCCAGTGCCTTCCAGGCAGTTTTGAACTCCTGATAATTCAAGGGTCTCAATATCTTCATCTTCTTCAGTGCCTGAGTATTTGATTAGTTGAACAAATAACTTTTATAATGCAAAAGTCACATTGTTTTTCATCTCTTGTCACTCTGAGTACATAATTTCACATCATAGACTTTAATACAGAAGTCTCCTAAACTGTGTTTTTTTTTTCTAGGACAGGCTTAGGCTTCACAAGCCAGGTGAGCTGGGCAGATTATCCCAATGGCTTTCAGAGCCTGAGGTGAGCACAGCCATTCCTGGATTTGCCCAGGTCCAGTTGAAACATAGTATTATATGACACCTTAGTGTGCAAGGCAAAGACATTGGTTTTTAAACACATAGTCTACCTTTTTGTCAGATTTTTTTCAAATGGTTGTGAAACATGTATAGAAAGTTGCATTGCCATCCTGAAATTTATCATTTGAATCATTCTTTTATTTAAAACTAAAAGTGATTTATGTGATGTTTCTGAGAGGAAGAGACAAAGTTTCTTGAAGAAAGATCAGTATGAGTTTGGTGCTTATTTGCATGATACTGGACTAAATAGAGGCTTTGCAGGAAAAAAAACCCACTTGAGGCTCCCTGCCCACATTCCTACAGCTCCCCCCTACACACCCACCCACCCACACACACACACCTAGTTTACTTGGTGTAGCATAGGAGAGGGCAAGACGGCCTCCATATGTCGGATCCAGCCCACCAAGGCTGTAGATCCAACCTGCAGCTGCCCTGCTGCTCCCCCATCCTCAGGCCAATGAAGTCTCCTCCCCACGCCAGGGGCATGCAGCACCAGAGGGAACTGCAAACTGTTCAAAAGAGATGGTGGTCCACTCTAGAAGCTGTGCACCCTTGCAGGTTGGGGGCTGGGGGCAAAGACTTCACATGCTCCCCTGACCTCAGGCCCTGATTGGCCTGGGGGTTGGGAGAATGCCCAAAGTCTCCTGTGCCAGTGATGCATGGCGTATAGAGGGAACCACCAGCTATTCCAAACAGCTGGCAGTTCTCTCTAGGCACTGGGGGAGGGGGGGAGATGCACTCCTCCACCCCCCAGTCCAATCAGGGTCTCTTGGCAGGGGAACACGGGAATTCTCCGGGTCCATCCCTTCCACCCGAGGCCCCGCCCCTTATGGGGCAGCCTGAGGCCACTTCAGAAATCTGTGAAGTGTCCAACCCCTTCAAAAATTATTGCCCACCTGTGGTGAAGCAGGAGGGTTCACTCTCACAGTTGAGACAAATGGATCAGATCACCCTTTTTGGAGCTGTTGGTTCAATCTTTCTGGAGATTGAGATAGTCACATGTTACATTAGTTTTATATTTTTAGTCTTTTCTTTGCATCTCTGAGGGTTAACTTTTGTTTTTAAAAAAAGGCATTTGAACATCTGATATTATTACATGATTCTAGGATGTGCTACTGTACATACAGGCCAATAAGGCCTATACTTTAAGCTGGCTCAGATATGTGGAATGTGGCAGTAGTTACAACAGTGGACAGTTCAGGTAATTTGCAACTTCGGCTACCTCATACAGTTCTGACAGTGAATATTACACTTGATTTGCCAAATCCTTTTCATTGAGCAACACCACACACCTCATTGTGTTGGGCATGAGAATGCTATAGATATTCAACCAAACACTATTTTGAATGGGTAACGTATGTTACTTCAACAATGAGAGGTTGACTATCTAATCCCTTTATTAAGATACAAAAATCGAAATGCTGTACTTGCATGATGAATAGTGGGTCTTTGCTCTCTTATTTCACCCCAAAATGCCTTTAAGCATTATTATATTAAGGTGAGATGAAGGGTCATGAGATGAAAAGTGAATGGGATAAAAGGTAAAGAGTGTCAGGGGCTGTAGTGAAGGGAAGAGTCCTGTTGCAGAGATAAGTCATACTCAAAATAGGGAAACATTCATCCGTTGGTGATACAAATCACTCAAGCAAATTCCACCTTACAGATCCCTGACGGTGTGTGTGTGGGCGTGAGAGTTGTCTTTTTAATTGTGCTTTTATTTAGTCAACGCTGAAGATATGTATTTCAGGGACGTTGGTAGGTATTTGAAGCAGATGTCCGTACCGCTTTAGAGAGTGTTAAGAAACAGTTTGAAAGAGAAAGCCAGGACCAGATTTGGAAAGCAGATTTCTTCATTTGGCTTGAATTTGTACCATTTAGATGTTTTTGATCATTCCAAGTTAATGTAAGTGGAGTTATACTAGTGTAAAATTAGTGAAGGGACAACAAGGCTCTATGAAAAGAAAGGAAAAAAGAGGGGGAATGTCACTATTTAAATATCTATACCTGGCTCCTCATTCTATTTTTTACACAAAGCATCAATAAAACTGTTAGATCCACATTTGACCACATTTATTCCTTATCCTCTGAGGAATCCTGCTTAAATAAATCAGATTTCTGATTCTGGCTCATTCATGAGGTGTGTTGAGGAGGTTAATGTTGTTGATAGTTATAACGATCACTATTTTGAGAGAAATAATGGTCCTCTAACCAGAGATTGATACTGCAAAGAGTTGAGAACTATGACACCATTCCAACAAATCAATTTGAGATACATTCCGAACATTTAAGAGTGGCTAAATTGTTTTCTCATAGACATTCATGGAAGAACTCACATCAATTTTAATATGGTAGGATCAGACACTAAGTGAGTAGTTCTGCTGGAAAACTACCACGTGCTTAAATTTATTATATCTTTAATGTTTAGTTCAGTCAGGGTCTGAATGCTCAGGACTGAATTAATATTTAACTAACTCAAAACTGTCTCAATTAATTAATCTGATTATTAGTTTTATTATTATTATTATTAGTTTTTATTATTATTTTATTAGGAAAAAGGTGCTATATTTACCTATTCTGGAGGAGATACTAAATACTTCAGTATACTAATTTTAAAGAAAAATAAAACACTGGTTTTCTTGTTTGTAGCTAGTAACAGTCTCCTGTTCTGCTTTCTTTTGATGACTCACTTTTTTTCTATACTACATTTATTTCTTGATACTTGGACATTCTATAATGTAATAAAACTTTGCTACTCTTTGAAATGCATTGATGGCATTCTTTAAAGGATATGCCCTTAATATGTGTTTTGAGTGTGTTTCAATGTGTTTCACATTTTCTTAAGTAATTCTCAGTTAACAATGTGCCAAAGTGTTTAAATATCATGCAAAATATTTGATGTTTCACTTGATGCTCAGTAATAAAAAAAATTGAAAATTATACTTATCTTCATTTGGCAGAAATTATATTCAGATTAGCAGTATGAAAGTAAAAGACATTCCTTACTGCACTGATTTTTTCTTCCATATGCCATATATATTGTAATCAATTATATACAAAACTAAAATAGTAAGACAGAGGAACTTACTGAATAGCTTGGGGAATTAGCAGCAAAATCTATAGGAAAATATATAGGAAAGCAGCCGTGGCTAACAGAATTTGGTGGAGAGGAAGGCCTGATAGATAGTGAAATTATGATGAAGGTGAGGGAAGTTACCTATTTTACAAATGTGCATGGCCTGATAATCATAGTATTTGAGGGCCTCACAATCTTTTTAATGTATGTATTTTCACAGAACCTCTGTGAGGTAGGGAAATGCTTTTTCTCATTTTTTTACAGATGGGGTACTGCGGCAAAGAGAGACTAAGGCCATGTCCATGTTACTGCTTATTCCAGAAAAACTACTGTTGCTCAAGTGCATGAAAAACCGCACCCCCAAGTGACATAAGTTTCACCAGCATATGTTGTAGTATGCAAGCGCTATGTCAGCCAGACAGCTTCTCTGTCTGACATAGATACAGCTGCTCATTGAGGTGGTTTTATCATGTTGATGGTAGAACTCTCTCCTGTTGACAGAGTGGGTACAGGAGCAATCTTACTGCAATGCAGCTAAACCAGTACAGCTTTGCCATTGTAAGCTTGTTAGTGTGAACATGGCCTAAGGAACAAGTCCAAGATCTCTCAGGAATTCTGCAGTGGAATTGCGCCAAAGTCTCAGGCTAATAGCCTCAGCTCTGAGTCATCCCATGTTTCAACAGCAGTCACTTATGGTTGCCTTGATCTCCCCATTTTCAATGAACATTAAGAAGCGGCTTTTTGAATCTTGAATCAAAATGAACAGAAAATTGTATGAGTGACAAAAGTTCAGATTGATTTTTACTTCATCCCAGATGGTTTGATCATTCATAGATAAAGACTTCAGTTTATGTGAATAGTTTAGTACATGGATAAGTTTTAGTTGTCTTATCTTCAGACTTCTGCACATATTTGTACCTGCCTCTGAGATACCACTCTGAAACACAGGAAAAAACCCTACTTCTCCTTATATAGTAAGATAATGAATAGTAACAATGCCAAATCTACAAGTGTAAAGTAAATTATACTGAGGCTAGTTTCAAATATATAAAAAGAGACCCTAATCACATCAGAAATGTCTGTCTTCTGCATATACAACAAAATATGCTCCCTTGCCAATACTTGTCATGTACTACCATGTATATAACTTGCCTACACATGTTCAGAAAAAAATGCTGAACCACATGAAAAGCCCACAAAACAAGGAAGGGAAAGGAAGGAAAGGAAAGGAAAGGAAAGGAAAGGAAAGGAAAGGAAAGGAAAGGAAAGGAAACTCTTTAGTTAATTGGACCATATTGTATAAAGTTACATTTCTACATTTGAAAATATAGAGATTCTGAAATAAATTTCTCACTTTTGTTTAATGTTTTGGAATTTCAACAATAATATTTCATATTTTAATAGTTATTTTATATTATGAAAACTATGACTAATTTTTGAATAGAGATAAAATATTTCAATTCCGATTAGAACTTTCCTATAGAACCTTTGTATAAAGATTCCTTGGCAATACATTGGAGTCCAGTCCAACCCAGAAAGAAGACACAGCTGATTTAAGTTGGGTTTAAAGGCTACTATTCTCCTTTACATAGTTATGTATTAAACAAACAAACAAAAACAGTTAATCAACTCCTGTTTCCCTCTAAGGCTTACACTGTGGAGCTATTTTGGGATACCTCTGGTATCCCAAAATAGCTATTCTGCATCTTTTGATCACGCCCGTTATTTCAAAATATAACAGGCACACTATTCCAATATCCATGTAAACCTCATTCCATGAGGGATAAGGGATGTTTTGGAATAGTGCTTTACTTCAAAATTTGATGCTGTGTAGACAGCACCAAATTTGAAAATAAGCTATTTTGAAATTACCTCAGAATAAGCTACACAATTTATATGGTGCAATTTGCGTGGCTTATTTCAAGGTTAGCTGTTTATAAGGGTTACATTATGAAAGAGAGAAGAGAAATCATTTCTTTGGTTAAATGGAGTATGTTTATATGCACCTTTAACACTATTTAGTTTCCATACAAGACTGATTCTTTTACTTGTGAATGTATATCACTGGACTACAACGTAGGCTTAGCTGTTTGAGACAGAACCTGAAGTCAAGTATTAAAATATTTGATAACCCTTTTTCCCTCAGGATGCTAAATAGGTGTTGATTATCAAATGTTTTCTGTGGATTATCTGATTACTATTGTTGAATTGAATTAATGTTTACTCTTTTTTAGATGTGCCATCCAGTCCCTATGGAGTAAGAATTATAGAGTTGTCACAGACTATTGCCAAAATCTCTTTCAATAAGCCGGATTCACATGGAGGTGTGCCCATTCATCATTACCAAGTGGATGTGAAAGAAGTAGCTTCAGAAACCTGGAAAATAGTGCGCTCCCATGGAGTTCAAAGTGAGTCTGCAAAAAGTAAAACGGGATCTTTTTTTAAATTAAAAGAATATCAGGGAGTTATAACAACATAAATTCTTGTTGACTGAGCCTGTCTCATATCCTAGCAGTATTATTCCCTCAACCATATTCTCAACTACTGTGGCTAGCTTCAGCAGAATCAAACCTATTTACACTGATAATTTGGCCTTTTATTGTCTTTTAAATGTCCATTGCCATTATTTCTTGGTTTTTCAGAAGTCTGGTAAGCAAACTCAAAGTTATTCAGAAAGTAATGATGTAGATTTTTTAATATACTACTTATGCAGTATGAAGAATACAGTTTATAAATTGATCCACCACAAAGAAGGGAAGTAGCAGAAGAGTCATATTAAGAGTTTTGAGTAAGCTTCACTGTGCATTTCATTAAAAAGTACCAAAAGGACAGCAGTATCCTGATAATGAATTATTGATTTTAACTACTCTATAACATTCTACATACTTGTAAATCATTGTTACATTTGTTTAAAACATATTTATAAAATATTAATACAGTATCGAGTGTCTCTTTGTGCTGAAGTATATGTCTTATTTGAGATATTGCATGGTGAGATGCTGGACATATGGGCCAGAACATAACCAACCCTGTGGCCACTTTGCACTACTCTGAAGACAAAAAAAGTCTATAAACCTCATCTAAATAGAGGAGTCTGAGGAGTCCCCTGGCATGGGTGAATCAGGTGCATGCCCAGAGTAAAAGAAGGGGTGTCTGCCAGAGGGTGATTCAATACCACAGTTGCTTCCAGGCACTGTCCTGCCCTTGTTGTTCTCAGATGGTATAAGTTAAAGCAGTGTCTCTTAAACTTTTTAAGACCGAGGAACACCAAACAACAATTTTTTTTTATGAGGAACACCAAGGATTTTTTGTTGAGCAAAAGAAAAGGGAGGGGGAAGGATCAGGGGGACAGTTATTGAGGAAAAAAAGTGCTGGGGGAAAGTTATTAAAGAAAAAAAGGTTGCCTGTCTCTTCAAGGGTGGCCATTTTGAATTCTATTGTTCTTCATGGCACACCGGTGTGCCCTGAAACACTGAGTTAGAGGATCTCCAAGAATCCTAATTTACACACTCTCTGAACTAGCTTCCATTGTCTACAAGATTAGAGGAACACAAATGTGTTCAATTATTCTGATTCTCACACACATTTTTTGTATTAAGCATAGTCCAGTCAAATCAAAATAACAGAATGAAGGGTTCTACCCTAAATCATCATAGTATTAATATTATTCTCCACAGCACACCAGTGTGCCCTGGAGAATTATTACTATTATTATTACTACTAGCCAATTAGCCTGTCATAAGACAGGATTTTCAGGTCTCTCCTCCACCTTGGTCTTCTCTCCTGAGCCTCCGGTCTCGCTCGCTCGCTCGCTCGCTCGCTCGCTCCCTCCCTCCCTCTCTCTCCTCCTACTGCCTCCCCCTCTCTCTCTCAGATCTCCTCCGCCTCCTGCCTCTCTCTCCATCTCTTTCTTTCTCTTCTCCCTCTCCTGCCTCTCACTCTCCCTTTCTCTTCTCCTCCTCCTTCTGCCTCTCCCCACCCCCCTTCCCCTTCCCCTTCCCTTTCCCCTCCCGCCATGGTGCTCGGCTGAGTGCTGCCTGCTTAGCCAGGGAGGGAGCGGGACAGGGTAGTGACATACACGGTCAGGGGGCGGGTCCGTGTATGTCACCGCCCCACCCCTCCTTCTCCTCCTGCCACAGGGAAGCCCAAATGGCCTCTTGCTCCACTGGCTCCCCCGTGGCGGCCTGGCTGAGGGGTGCAGCACTCAGCTGAGTGCCACAGCGGGAGGGGAAAAGAGGGCGGTGATGTACACGGCCCCGCCCCTGGCCATGTACATCACCGCCCCACCCCTTCCCCTCCCTCCATGGTGGCTCGGCTGAGTGGTGCACGCTCAGCCGGGCCACCGTGGGGGAGGATGGGCGGGGCAGTGATGTACAAGGCCAGGGGATGGGACTGTGTATGTCACCGCCCCCCCTTTCCCTCCCCCGCGGTGGCCCGGCTGAGGGGCGCAGCAATCAGTTGAGTGCCATGGCGGGAGGGGAAGGGGGGGGCGGTGATGTACACGGCCCCACCCCCTGGCCATGTACATCACTGCCCTGCCCCCTTCCCCTCCCGCCATGGTGCTCGTGCACAGCTGAGTGCTGCGTGCTCAGCCGGGCCGCCGCGGGGGAGCCCAAACGGCCTGGGAGTGCGGACCCCAAATGGCCCAAATGCATGGGGAGCGCGGACCCCAAATGGCCACTTGCTGCCGCTTGCTCCCCCGCCGCGGCCCGGCTGAGCAGCGCAGCACTCAGCCAAGCCACCACGGAGGGAGGGAAAGGGGGAGAGGCGCTGACTTACATGGCCAGAGGGCGGGGCCATGTACATCAGAGTTAGACTCACAGACATTGGGCTACTATATATATGATATACCACAGAATGTGATTCATTTATTTTGTTACCAAGAAATATATTAATAAGGATTTCTCAGATTTTCCAGATTTACTCTCCAAAAGTTGAATTTTTAAAAGTTTGAATACAGTCCAGTCTTTTTGACAATTTTCCAGATATAAAAGGATTGCAAATATGTTTATATTCCACTGTAAAAAAAAAAAATACTTTTTTTGCAAATGAGAATATATCAAAATTAAAACTTTCTGAATTTGAAATGTTATAGAAAAAAGGATGTAATTATGAGATTTTGACAGTTTGAAACAATTTGTAGACCTGGTTCAAAATTTTCTGATGGAATATTTTTCTGTTGAAAAATGCCAATTTGTGTATCTTAGACATATTTCAGTAAATATGTCCATATTGATTAAAGCTTGTTAAAGTGTCCTGATGATATTGAAATATTCCATTTTGACCTTTTCAGAATTGGACATTTCAGTTTTCTATTTTGAAGTTATATTTGTTTCAATTAGATCTTATACAATCTAAAATAGAAAAGGAAAATTGGAACAAAGTATTTCAGTTTTATCTATGTGAAATGTTTTGATTAACTCAATATAAATGTGCAGGCATATCTTTTTAGAATTCCATATTCAAGGAAAATCAGAACATTTTTAAAATAGATTTCAGAATTCTCAGTGGAAAAAAAATCAGTTACCATCCATCTCCAAGAGTTTGGTTTAAAAATACTTAAAAAAAGAGTATTACTAAAAGGACACCTTGGCTGTGTCTACACTACATTCTTTTTGCACAAAAAGCCTTTTGTGCAAGAGTTTTTGCGCAAAAACTTCTTGCACAAGAGCATGTCCACACCTCAAAGCACATCGCAAAAGCGATGTGCTTTTGCACAAGAGAGCATCCACACTGCGTGGATGCTCTTGCGCAAGAAAGCTCTGGTGGCCATTCACAGAATGGTCATCAGAGCACCTGTGCTTTTTCCCATGCGCAAGAAACCCCTGTGCTTTTTCTTGTGCAAGAAACCCCTCTGGTGCATCCACACTTGCCTGTTTGCACAATAGCTGTAGCGCAAAAAGGAGTTATGCCTCGTAAAAGGAAGTTTACCCGCACTGGAAAAAGCCCTCTCCTCTGCCCTTATACTGTTGATTTACTTGTGCAAAAGTGCATTTGAGATGTGGATGCTCCATGGGTTTTTGTGCAAAAACCTTGCAGCGAGGACGTAGCCCTACTGTACAAAATCTAATTAATTTTCCAAAAGTGATCTTAAAAACAGGTGCATTGTGCAAATGTTCACAGCTATCTAAGGGTATGTCTACACTACAAAGTTAATTCGAACTAACAGCTGTTAGTTCGAATTAACTTTCATAGGCGCTACACATGCAAACCGCTAGTTCGAACTTAATTCGAACTAGCGGAGTGCTTAATTTGAACTAGGTAAACCTCATTCTACAAGGACTAATGCCTAGTTCGAATTCAGTAGTTCAAATTAAGGGCTGTGTAGACACTTAATTCGAACTAGTTGGAAGCTAGCTCTTCCCAGCTTGCCCTGGTGGCCACTCTGGGCCAAGCCAGGGAAACTCTTCTGCCCCCTCCCAGCCCCGGAGCCCTTAAAGGGGCACGGTCTGGCTACAGTGCCCGTGCCAGGTGCAAGCCTGCCAGCACCCAGCCAGCAGACCCTGCACCTGGCACGGCACGAGCCAGCCACCCGTTGCCACCCAGCCCTCCCCCTCTTCCCAGGACCAGGCTGGCGGCTCCCTGGATCCTGCCCGGGGCCGCAAGAGGCGGGCGCCCGCCTGGTCTAGTGTGGAAATCGTGGACCTCATCGAGGTTTGGGGGGAGACCTCCAACGTCCACGACCTCCGCACTAGTCACAGGAATGAGGCCGTCTAGGGCAGGATAGCTGCCAGCCTAGCCACCAAAGGCCACATGCAAACCCAGAAGCAGGTTTGCATGAAAATCAAGTTGGTCCAGTGAGACCCCCGACCCTGAGCTTAGAACATAAGAACATAAGAACGGCCATACTGGGTCAGACCAAAGGTCCATCTAGCCCCGTAGCCTGTCTGCCGACAGCGGCCAACACCAGGTACCCCGGAGGGGATGGACCGAAGACAATGACCAAGCCATTTGTCTCGTGCCATCCATCTCCAGCCTTCTACAAACAGAGGCCAGGGACACCGTTCCTACCCCCTGGCTAATAGCACTCCATGGACCCAACCTCCATGACTTTATCTAACTTCCCTTTAAACTCTGTTATAGTTCTAGCCTTCACAGCCTCCTGTGGCAAGGAGTTCCACAGGTTGACTATTTGCTTTGTGAAGAAGAACTTTCTTTTATTAGTTTGCAGCCTGCTACCCATTCATTTCATTTGGTGTCCTCTAGTCCTTCTATTATGGGAACTAATGAAGAACTTTTCTTTATGCACCATCTTCACACCACTCATGATTTTATATACCTCTATCATATCCCCCCTCAGTCTCCTCTTTTCTAAGCTGAAAAGTCCCAGTCTCTTTAGCCTCTCTTCATATGGGACCTGTTCCAAACCCCTAATCGTTGTAGTTGCCCTTTTCTGAACCCTTTCCAAGGCCAAAATATCTTTTTTGAGGTGAGGAGACCACATCACTACACAATACTGAAGATATGGCGTACCATAGTTTTATACTTCCCCTCCTCCTCCTTCCCCTGGCTTCCCCCTTCCAGCTCCCTCCTCCCAGGTTTCCACCTCCCCTCTCCCACCCTCTCTCTTCCCCTCTCCCACCTCCTTTTCCCAGTCTCCCCAGAGGTTAATCCCCCCACCCCCAGTTTTGTTAAATAAAGAGAGTTTCTATTTTTGAACACGTGTCCTTTATTTTTTACATCAGGAAGGGGGGCTAGGAAAGGGTAAGTGGAAGGACGTGAGGGAGGAATGGGGCATGAGCCCCTGATGGGGAGGACTGGGGTGGCTCTGCGGTTTCCTCAGGGTGGAAGCTCTCCTGCAGGGCCTCCTGGATCCTGACAGCCCCCCGATTGACACGCCTGGATGGCAGGCTGTGGCAAGTGCAGCCGGGCTGATGGCCGAGTGCTGTGATGTGCCAAGTATGGGCACTCAGGGCACTCCAAGACAGGACTGCTTTGCTGTCCCTCATTGAGGTAGACAAGCAAGTGGGGAACCCTGAGAACTGTGTGTCCGGGATGGGGGTCGGGTCCCTTTAAGCATAGCCCTCGGCTAGCCTAAGGTAGCAGCTCCACACTCTAAGTCCTGGTTCCGGCCAGCCTTAACTTCGGTTCAGGGTCCACTCAATGTGGACATGCTAGTTCAAATTAGCAAAACGCTAATTCAAATTAGTTTTTAGGTCTAGATACACTAGTTCGAATTAGCGTAGTTCGAATTAACTAATTCGAATTAAGGTAGTTCGAATTAGTGCTTTAGTGTAGACACGCCCTAATACTTTGAATGGATCTTTAGTGGTTCCTAGACCCATGCTTGACTTTTTGTCAGAGTTTGAACATTTCTCAGTGTAGTCAATTGAGTCCGTTTAGGTATTGAAGGATTACTGTTAAAATAGTTCTTTTTTTCCCCACCACTGCTGTTGGACTCACTACTACCACAGAGTTATTTTCTTACATCAGTCCCTGACAAGGTCATGCAGTAAATCAGTATGCACTAGGGAGTTATTTAAAAATAACTGCCCTTATTTTGAAATGAGTGGAGTTTCCACACTACCAAGCTTGTTATTTTGAAATCAGTACTCCTACTTTCCTTTGGTAATAATGCTTATTTCAAAATTGAAATAGGAATAGTGTGGATGCTCCAAATCTGCTCTTTTAAAATAATTACTCCGCAGTGTTTCCTGGCGCTCTAAGTTGAGGTCGTGCATCCACAATAATGGAGCCTGCCTCAGACTAATTTCAAGGCTCCCCCATTGTGGGGGCATGCTATTTTGGTTTTGTTATTTTGGGAGTTATTTCACATTTAGTTATTTTGAAATAATTTCCTAATGTAGACATGCCCTATGAGACCTAACATTAAACTACAGATCTCAAAGTAAGAGCTGACCTAAGCCTTTACTCAAAACATGAACCAAATTGACAGTATTTTTTTTAAAGATTCAAATAGGATTGGTTATTCTAGATCTCTGTGTTTTTCCACAAATATGAAATAGCATGAAATAAATGATAAGTTGAAGTCAAATGAAAAAAAATCACTTTTTGTCGTGGCCAATTTCTAGTACAACCTGCTCTTGGATGATGCTGCCAGCAGCATGGGCCAGCCTCTGTATAGCTAGCCTCATGCTCTTCTGCCTCACCACTGACAAAGAGAACAACCTAGATTAGACTGGCACCCCCGTTCCAACTCTGAATGCTGGGCTGCAATGCTAATTCCCCCAATTTGAGCTAGCAGTGGGAGTACTCCTTGCCAGCGTGGAACAGATTCATATGGAGAATCTGTTTAGCAGAGAAGAAAAAAATAAAAGGGAGGGTCAACCTGTGGCTTTCGGTAGTAGTATGTTTTTTGTTTGTTTTCATTAGAACACTCTGAATTGCATGAATGGGTTGTGTAAGTTGGATAACATCTTGGCTATAGTGTATCTTATAGCAGCATAGGTGGTAATGGTAATATTTAGCCTCCAAAACTCAGAATTTTTGCAGATCTAGGGAAAACAGGATATATTATGACAGTTCATTTCCTCTGGCAGGATGGCATGTACATGAATGGACGCTGGTCTTCCTATTCCTCTCGCTGTCCCATATTTCCTTTTGTTTTATAGCAAGAGTAATGCAATGAACTGAGGCTAAGAGTCTACAAATAAAACATACTAAACACCCAATGATGAAAAAAATGAAGGTTGTGATATTGTATAATGTAATCTGAACCTTAGACAATCCCGTTGGCATCTGGGTTAATTTAACAATGCTTAGTTTAACCTCGGAGATAGGCTAGAGAAGAGAATTAGCATTTACTGTGTATCACAGTATGTTAAGCCAACTCCATAGATGACTTTTTTTGAATATTTAATCCTTGCTTTTAATGTCGGGGATGAACTGATTATGTAACAAAAGTAATTGCCTTGACCAATCCTGTTTTTAGTACATCCTGGAGTTATCTTCTTCCCTTGTTTTCCACTCTTTGATTTTGAAATTTTTTTGGCATGACACTTTGTAGCCAGTTCATGTGTTTTGAGTTAGGAGAACCAGCCCTTATTGACTGCTAGGATTGCTTCAGTATAATATCTGCTTAAAATGTGCATTATCTAATCATGGAAACTGAGAGTTTCCTGGTGAGCAGAGGTACTTACTGTCTGTGATCAGCACCTCTGTTATACCATGAAATTCCTTGGATATACATTGATGCAATGTGGTACACAGCCCCTCAGAATGAATGACAGTATGGGACACTAAGGGTATGTCTAGACTACATGGCTCTGTCACCAGAGCCATGTAGATTAGTTTACTAGACATACCCAAATGAAGCCGTGATTTAAATAATTGTGGCTTCATTTACATGAAAATGGCTGCTGCGCTGTGCCGGGGATTAGTTGTCCCGGCACAGTGTGGCAGTCTAGACATGCCGCGGTCGACAGGGAAGCCTCTGTCGACCACTCTGGTAAACCTCATGGAGTGGTCAACAGAGGCTTCCCTGTCGACCGCGGCACGTCTAGACTGCCCCGCTGTGCCAGGACAGCTGATCCCCAGCCCAGTGTGGCAGCCATTTTCATGTAAATGAATTTGCGATTATTTAAATCGCAGCTTCATTTGGGTATGTCTAGTAAAACTAATCTATATGGCTCTGGCGACAGAGCCATGTAGTCTAGACATACCCGGAATCTCAACATGTCCCCCATTGTTTCTTCTGTCCCCCTTTTGCTCTGGGTTTTCTTTTTTTATTCAGTTATTCTCCCACAATAATTTCCTCTCTTTCCCTTTACTGTTAGCTAACCTAACCCTTGACTCTCTTAATTTGCACACCATTCTACTATACAAATGCTTTGTACTGCCACACTGAGAGACAGAAAAAAATCATCTCATCCTCAGTGTCTCAGAAGTAAATAATATTTCTGACAACCTCTGCTGGCAGTAACAATTAGAAGCATCCCTCCCCAAAACCTGAAGGATCATTTGTGAACTTCAGAGAGGCTCTGTGCTTTGTGTAAATAAATGAAAAATTGTATGTCTGATCATAAGAGGGAGAGCTGATAGTGCAGTTGATTCCCATAAAAACTCACCTTGTATTCATACACCATGTAGAATTGTTTCTGCTAGTATATCAAGTATTTTAATATATACTTTAATATATTTTATAGATACGTTACAGTCCTTGAAACTTGCAAAAGCAAGAAACTACTCCAATCTCTCTGAGACCATTGAAGGAAAATGCTCATTCTTAACAGCCCACAGCATACACAGTTTAGTAATCCTATACTATGCTGTCTAACAGAGCAATAAAACATGCCTGATATATTTTAATTGTAAAATTGGGCAGATATTGCAAGTGCATTGCATTTCAGTTTTGATTTGGCTGTTCTTAATGATGTACTACAGTCACAAAACAAAAATCCCTCTGCTGCCTATCTCTTCATTACAGAGGTAGAGAGAAAGAAGCTCACCAAGCCAGAACTACAATAAAATATATCGTTTTTTTATCTTCTGTGACAGTTGCCCTCTAATTTAGTAGGACCCAGTATAAAGAGACAGACCTTCACCTTGTTCCATCAATGCTCTTATATTCAGACTGCTTTGGCATGTTTTCTAAAAGTCTTTCTAAGCTCCCCTTTGTTACTTTTTATTCCTTTTGCAGTGTCATTGTAGTGAACATTGAGATTGGTTTTCCATGTTAAATCCCTATTTTCAGTTGTTTAGAACTTTTTCTAAAAATGTCTTTGATATTGGTAGAAGTTTCTCTTGCTTTCCTCAGCCTATAACTGCTGCTGCTACTTCCTCTCCCTCCTCCCCATTAAATTAGCAATACTCTCACCAATTTTTGTGTTTGTGAATGAGAAAAAAAAACCCTCAGAGTTACTGAAGTTGACAAATCATGATTTAAAGACTTCGAGTTACAGAAAAAGTAATTCACACTAATTTACACTAATTTAAATTTGCAGGTGACCCAGGCTTCTTGCTATATAGGAAAGCGAAAACCCTCGAGAGTCTCTGCCAACCTAACGTAGGGGGAAATTCCTTCCAGCTTCCAAATATGACAATCAGTTAGGTCCTGATCATGTTGGCAAGACACTTGAGAAAAAAAATCTCAGTAGTAATGGAAATCCCTCCCAATCTAATGACCTATCAAATATTTGCTGCTAGCAGTTGCAGATCAGCTACATGCCTTTTATGTGTGCCATATGTCTGCAACCTTTCCTTACTCTTCATAAGAAGGTAAAAGTCAGGGCTTTATTTTCCATTGCCTTTCACTCTTTTCACTCATTTAGATCTATGCTAAGTTAGTATTAAGTTCTACCAAAGCAGAATGGTGGCATTTTACACCCCTTTGCTCTCTGGTGCAAATGACAGCAGTAGGTGCAAAGTAAAGGTGAGCCAAACCCCTCATATGCAGAGGTGGAAATGGGGCAGTGAGGTCTGGTACAACATAACAGCAAGAAGCAGCCCTGATACTTGGCTGACAATAAAGCGCTGCCATGGCACTACCAGCAGGTCACTGGCAGTGGGGAGCAACAGGAGCAGCTGCCCTTTGATCCAACAATTTAAAGAGCTTGGGGCTTCCAGCCACCCCTACTGCAGCAGCAGCACCTGGACCCCTAGCAGGAGCTCTAGGCCCTCGAAATTGACAATGGAGCCCTGAGGCTCCTGGCTAGCCAAAAAGAGCTGGCTAGGAGAGTCTGGTTTCCTAGCCATGATCCTTCTGTCTGAAGCTCTGCCTCTTCCAGGGGTCCAGATCTCTAACCCCACCTTGCCCGGGACCCTGGCCACCCCAGGCTGCATACCAGTAAGTGCTGGTAATTATTTTCACTCCCCCACACACACACCTATATGTGGTGTTCATACACAATCCATTCCCACACATTTTACACGAGTATATGACTGCAAAAGTACAAGGCAGAGGAGAATCAAGTCTCAGCTGTCTTGGTTCTGCCCTAGTTATGGAATGTAAACCATACTATTCATGTTCTGCTAGGATAGATTGCTATATATATACATTCCCAAAGGGAATGCAGATTAACATATTATCATTGATAACTAAATTTCATTCATTTTAATATATTCTATGGTGAATATTGAACAGCACTGTCTGTAAGAAGGCTATGGTCTCCTAATTTCTATGCTTTTCTTGGAGTGCTTCATTATAATGTAAAACAGAAGATGGGGTTATACATTTATTTTCATAAAAATATTTAGTTCCATGTTTCATTAATACAAAAGTATTTTTGTCAGTATGTGGGCTATAAATAGTACCACAGGGTGATTTTAAACACAGAGCGAAAGACACACACATATACACGGAAATTTAACATTTAATAATTAGGTTTGAACCATGTTTTCTTTAGGCACAATTTGTAAGGGAGAAGTTAAATTGCACTTATAAAGATGTATCTTTTTACAGATTGCTCCCAAATAGTTCTCAAGTTATCAGTACCATGGCTAACTTTATTATCTATTTTGAGACTTTGTTAAAAATAATATCAGTCCTTCTTTAGGCTCTGAAATCATGTATCTCAGGCTTGAAATACTTAAATTCCCAAGTCCAAATGCCAGTAGGGTCAATTCCTCTTAAACCTTTCCTAGATTGGCACTTTGAATCCCATCCCCTTTATTTTGAGAACAGTTTTAGAGATAAAGTTATAAAGGTCCTGTCTGGTCTGGGCACATTTATTAAGCTTTTCTATATATATTTTAACAGAGTAGAGGTTTGCCCTTAGTCAAAATATTTTTCCACTGTAGTTCTATGTTCCTTTTTTGGGGCTGATCCTCCCATCGCTTGCAAATCCTATTAAACTGAAGGGGAGTTGTATATGTGCGACTGATGAGTAGCTGAACTATATGTGGGTGTTGCCTTTCCTCCCTGGAGATGGTTGTATCAGAAGGAAAGAGAGAATGCATATAGTTAGTAAAAAGTCTCAGAGGGGTAGCCATTTAACTGTAACTGTAAAACTATGAATAGTCCTGTGGTACCATAGAGACTATCAACTCTACAGAATCATGAGCTTTCTTGAGTAAAACCCACTACCATCAGATAAGTAGAAGATGAAGTGGGTTTACCACTCATGATCTTATATATTTGTTAGTCTCTAAGGCTGTATCTACACTTCACAGTTCTTTCAGAATAAGCTCTTCTGGAATAGTTATTCCAAAATAACACATCTACACTGTAGGAAAGTCTCAAAATTCATCTGAGGCAGGCTTCCCTAATGCAGATGTGCTATCTCGATTTAGAGCCCAAGGAGGAATAACTTAGAATGGCTCTGGTGAGAGGCTATTTTGAAATAGCAGAGGTAGAGAATCTATACACCCCTTATTCTGAAATAGCTATTTTGGAATAGGCATTATTCTTCAGAAAATGAGGTTTACCGAAGTTGGAATAAGCCGTCTGTTATTTCAAAATTATTTTGAAATAACAGAATTGCTGTGTAGATGCTCGCGTAGTTATTTCGGAATAACGACCATTATTCCAAAATAACTTTGCTGTGTAGACACACCCTAAAGTGCCACAGGACTACTAATTGTTTTTATAATTTGTAAATCTGTTTGAGATCCTTCAGACTAGAAGGCAGTCTATCAATTTATTGCATGATCTGCTTCTTAGATTGTATGACCATTTTCTTGGTTTTGAATCATGTTGAAAAAAATCTGTGTAACTGATTTCCAGTCAGGACTTTCATGGCAAGAGATGTGTAAATCAGGAGCCCTTTCCAACAAGCAAAAATCCTAAATAAACTCCTAGTACAGTGAAAACCTCTTAGAAAAAAAAGCACAAAACCTATAAAAGTTTGTTTTTTCCCATCATAGCCAGATGTCCTAAAATTATAATGTTTAAGTTTAGTTTAGTAGTAGAGATGTAGCCGTGCTAAGCCTTATTTATCCCCCTCCAAAAACAAACAAAAAAACCCCCAACAAAGAGTCTCGTGACATTTTAAAGACTGAGGGTATGTCTACACTTGCAGCCTATTTAGGAATAGGGCTGCAAATGTAGGCATTCAGAATTGCAAATCAAGCCCGGGATTTAAATATCCTGCGCTTGATTTGCATCTTCCTGGCCAGGAGCCATTTTTTGAAATTGACAAGCCCAGAATAACTGCCTGCGTCTACACGCAGCAGTGAAACGGGTATTCGAAATAAAGCCCTAGTTTGAAATACCTGTTGTTCTTCCTACAAAAGCAGTTTCTCCTCTCTTGGTTCACACCTCCACATCATCTGCCTTCAAGGAGGCCTCATCCTCCTTGACTGATCTGACCTCATTATCTCTAGCCTTTCTCTTGATTGGAACTCTTTTCTTATGCCTGTATATTTATACCTGCCTCTGGAATTTCCACTACATGCATCTGACGAAGTGGGTCTTTGCCCATGAAAGCTTATGCTCCAATAAATCTGTTAGTCTATAAGGTGCCACAGCACTCCTCGTTGCTTTTACAGATTTATGAGGGTATTAGAGTGCACAAGTTTAATGAGTTACAACTGACTTCCTCAGATGCTAGAAAGAAAGAAAGAAATCTCTCTATATATGGGATTTTAGAAATAAAGGGTCTACATCTTCTGCAATCATTTATAAAATGGCACCATAGTGAATTGCTAATATTTGACATGCAACTCTGCATTCATTTTGAATTAGTGCAAAGGTCTGCCAATTGGTAGAGCCAAGTAATAAAAGCAAAACTGTAAACCCAGTGTAGCCGGTAGTATAATTTAAAATATAAAAACAAAAAAACACCATTGTGATGACTCCTGATCCTTTGAAGATCCTACAATGTGTTCATAATAATCTGAAACTGATGTGTATATATATATGCATTCATTCTTAGGATCACAAAACCATGGTATGTGTAGACAGTATAATATTACCACTAAGTATTATGGCCACTCTGATCTACTTGCCGATACACTTGCCAGCTATCCATGAATGCTTAAACAGTAATTACCTACCTCGTATGTGAGTTTTTTCAGTGCAAACCATAAGAAGTTCCACAAGTTATAATTATAAACTTAAAATTGTGGGAGGAAAACGTTCATACTTGATTAACCATGTATAATAGAAGCAGAGCTCGTTTGTTATCCTAGAACTAAAAACTTACTTTAATTTTAACTTACTATTGCACATGTTTAATTTTAACTTACTATTGAACTCTTATTACTTTTATTTTTGTTAGTCTTTAAGGTGCTGCAGAACTATTCGGGTTTTTTTAAAAAAACGTATCTCTTATTACATGTGCACTTTAATTGTAACACTAGAACTAGTATAGAAGGATCTTCCTTTCTCTCCATGGTAGGTCAGCTATAAGGAGAGAAGTTTCATTAATGCCATGATATTTAAGGAGGTCATGGGTGTCATAAGTTTTGAGGGGCAATTCAGACCAGTGAGGATTTTTGCCACTGCCTGCCCTACAACTCTGGGTGCCTCACAGTGTTTTTGCGGCTGTAGCTTCCCACCTGGCACCTTCATGAGCAGCCTCTCAGCAGGTAGGGATACTGAAAGGACTGTATAGCCCCAGCCCTGGTCCACTGGAATGGCCCCAGCAACACATCAGCCACACTCTGGCTTCTACAACCAATAAATGATCACAACAAATTCCCAGTCTCCAATTGCCCCAGCACCATGTGTCCTGAAAGGTCCAGTCCTCTCCTCAAGAGCACAGAGAAATAATAAGAATTGTTGCTCCTCTCAAGAGGCTGTACCACATCACAGCTTATTAACTTAACTGGGGGGTATGTACACCCTTCTCTTTAAAAAAAATACTGAGTTGGTTTATGTTAAAAGTTAGATATATTTATTAATAAAATATGCATAGGGTTATGTGAGTTCAACTGTAAGGAATGAAGAGACAGTTATATGTAAAAGAAAATTAAATACACTTCTAAAAATCTAAAACTTAATCTAACAAGATACAGGCTTTGTCCAAGATAGTTTCTCTCATTAGTCATGTTTCTTTCTTTCTTTAGATCAGTCAGGACCTTCCACAAAAGTATAAGAAGCAGGCTTCCCTTGGAGAGCACCTCACCTCTTAGGTGAAAGATCTTTACCTACATTGGATTCTTACTTATATTCATCTTCAGATAATTGAAACCAACCTCCCTTCCCTCCCCCAGAATCTTATTTGAAGGACTATCTTTCTCAGCTTGCCAGAGCTCTAGCCTCTTGTGTCTGTCCAGTGATGGATACAAAAGATGGCTTCTATTTGGCTTATATCTTCCAAAGTTAAGTGACTTTATTTCAAGAGAAATGATGCCTACATGCTCTTCTTCCATTCTGTGGGCTTCCCACCACCCCATATGATTTCAATATAAATGGAGCTTTCATTTTTTCTGATCCCACCATGCATAATTTACATAGGGGATAGGTAGATAGCTGTGACATTCCCTCCTCCCTGGGCAGACTGTGTACAGTCTAATATCAATGAGTACCCAGAATTACTCGTATAGCATTAATACATATATTTCACAATGATATCAATCACTAGTGTGTCATTAGCTTTCACAAAAGACTTCACTCTATAAATTTGTTAATATAGTAATAGTGTATACAATCATGTGATTCACTTGAGACTCAGCCAGCGGAGCAAGCAATATACCCTTGAAAAGAATTCTTCTCTTCTGTTGGGAGCAGCTGCCATACTATCTTCTCCCTGACTTATTAGTGAGGCTTTCCTCCACCTGTTGTTAATCTCATGGGTCTGTTTACAATATATGTAAATACATTCTCATTATCTTTCAAAGTACATTGACAATAACTCCGAGGTGGGAATAACACATTCCTTTTTCTGCGGCAGACCTGTTTATCAATCTCCTGGCATGCCTGGTTAAATACATTTCATCATTCATTCCAGCATGTTACAACTCTTAATACACACCACACACATATATCACACAAAAAGATTAATGATCAGTGAGTTATTAGTTTTCAAATGATACTTAAATGCATATTTTATACATTGATTAGACAATAGCATGTGAATACTGGTGTGGTTAGTATCACAATGGTTTTGATCCATCATTTTTGAACTAGGTACTTAAATGTTTTTACTCAGTTATAACTGTCTAATAAAGAATAACAATCAAAACTGAAATCGAGAAAATGGAAGACAATCACCCATAAAATATTAATTACATTTAAAATTAAAATGTTTAGCAAGGCAAAAACCGAAATAAGCTACTCAACTTGAGTTACATCAATTGTGCAGCTGAAGTCAAAGTACCTTAACTCAGCTTTTGTTACTGTCTACACAGCAGGAAATCCGAGAAAGAGCACTCTTCCTCTGACTTCCTTTACTCCTCATATAATGAGGGTTACAGGAGTTGGAATAGGAAGTCCTTCAGCTTGGCATTATGTTGATGTTATGTCAAAATAACTGCTTTTAGTGTAGACATGGACTATGTTATTTCAGAATAACGTTAGTTATTGCGAAATAATGCTGTTATGTAGATATAGACAAGGTGTTTAGCTGAATTTGGTTACAGGCAGTATATTAGTCAGATTTTATATGTTTTCAAAACTGATTCATAGTTAGGAGTACCTCTATTTTTGAGTGCCCAACATGAGGGGGTTTTAAAGAATTTCAGTGGGTGAGTGTATAGTACTTTCTGAACATCAGGCCCTTGAGTGTGTGAAATGGGGCACCAAGTCTCCTAAAATCACTAATCAGTTTTGAAAAGGTAAACTCATGATACTAGGCTTATCATTATTATCATCAGTTCATTGAACATTTGAGTTTCCTTCATAATTTTATACTATTAGCAGGCAGAAGTAGTGTATATTTATGTCTAGTATGTCTTTATGTGCAACATTTTTAATAGAAATTATAACTGTAGTCTCCACTCTGATGAACTGAAATTCTCTGGATAAAATCAACCAGATAATGTTATAGAAAACGTGGCATACTAAAAGCCTGGGATAACTGAAAATAATTACCAAAATGGAAGGGGTGTGTGTATTAAAAATGGTCTTTTCCTACCTTCTTTCCAAAAACTCTCAAACTCATTAGTTTGTGTGTATATGTGCATGTATGTTCACAATGTAAATACTATGTGTGGTGGAAAAAGGTTGACTTTGTTTCTGGTTTACAAATAAATATTTTAAAATATATTGCTTTGGTAGATTGGGGCAATTTAAGGTCATTCAGTACATTTGTACAGAAGGCATTAGTAAAGGGAATGCTAAGTCTGAGTATTTCAGGACATTTTATATGAGAACCTAATCCTAAAGTGGATGAAAGTGTATATGCTTCTGACTATGAAAGGTGTATAAAATGATTTGGGAAATAAAGAAAGCCCAGAGAATCAATTTCACAGCCGGAGTGCAAACCTAAAAGTATATCAGTGTTATGCAGATATAATAACCACTGGCAATTTTTGATAGTCTTGCTCTTCTGTAGCTTGTAATTTTGTGTCTGGTTGCCTTCAATAGAGGAGTTGCACATTGTAAAATGTATGGGGTTTTTTTCTGATTTATAGTGTGCTTCTCTTTAAGAACAGGGATACAAAAAAGTCTAGAAACAAATACAAGAGGGTTTTTTTCATAAGAAATATATGTGTAACAAATGTGTTTAACTAAGCAAAGGATGGCTATTCAAAATAAATTTCATGAAATATGGTATGCTACTACGACTTGGATTTCTCCTATTTTCCCGCTATTCTTTTGCTAAAGCATATTTAGAACTATTTTCAGGTTTGTTTCATTATATGATCTAAAGTTAGTTAATGATATTTAGAAATTCACAGTGTACATGCTGATCACATATGACAGACTTGTGATTTGGATCTTATGAATTAGCCCTGTTTAAAAAAGGGATCATGTAATGCAATATTGTGTATGAATAATTGATGAATGGAAAGCATGGGGCAGTTGCAGCTTTTGTCTTTCACAACAGTATTGCATCTTTTTTTTACATTCCACTTTGTTTATAAACTGTAAAGTACACATCAAATATTTATGCTTTGACAGACTTCATCTTTATTTTGTAATATAAAATAACATTTTCTGGCAGGTGTGATATTGTGCAAGCAAATACTTTTTCAACGTGACATGGAATTACCAAGGTGTTTTAACTGTTGTGTGGGGCAAAGAGCAAACTTGAGAAGATGGAATAAATGGCCTAACTCTTCTTCCATTGCAATCCCCTACACAGGTGCATGAACCAGGATTTTCTCAGGTCTTATCTCCTCCAACTTTCTTTCTTTCAACTGGCAACAATAAGAAACGGGAATGTGCACAACCACCTTGTCTAGCAGCATTACCATGTAGTTAGGATGTAGAAGGATGAAATTCATCCCTGTGCAAAGAATTTGTGTCAGTTACGCTCCATTGAAGCTATATTTTGAGGTTGAGTGCTGCAGAGGCCTTCTGCTGGCCCTTTGTATAATCACAGAATCCGAGGAATGCAAGACTGGAAGGACCATGAGAAGTCATCAAGTGGCAGAATTAAGTAAACATAATGGAAGCTGGGGATTCCACAACCTCTTTTGGTAGCCTATTGCACAGTTTAACTACCCTTATAATTAGAAAGTTTTTCCTAATATCTCATCTAATCTTCCTTGCAGCAAATTAAGTCCATTGTAGTTCCTCTACCTTCAGTCGACATGAAGAGCAACTGATCACATTTCTCTTCATACCAGTTCAGTTTGACAGCAAGTCATTGATAATTACTCTTCGAATACAGTCTTTCAAAAAGTTATGTGCCTACCATGTAATAATTTAATCTAGATCACAGTTCCCTATTTTGCTTCTGAGAATGTCACGTGGGACTGTGGCAAAAGCCTAACTGAAATCAAGATATGGAATATCTACTGTTTCCCCAACTAGGTCAGTCACTGTGTCAAAGAAGGAAATTGTTCTTAACAAATCCATGCTGGATATTCCATGTTACCTTGTTATCTCCCAGGGACTTAACACTTTCAATAATTTGTTCCAATATCTTTCCGGGTATCTAAATTAGGCTGACTGATCTATAATTCCCTGGGTCCTCTCCTTTCCCTTTTTTTAAGATAGTGTTTTCCCTCTTCCAGTTGTCTGGAAAACACCCCTCCTTCAGGAGTTCTCAAAGATAATTGCTAATCATTTCCAAATTACTTCAACTAATTCTGTAAATTCCCTAGCATAAATTTCTTCAGGCCTTGATGACTTGAATATAGCTAACTTACCACAATACTGTTTAACCTGTTCTTTGCTGATTTTTACTTCTGTTGTTTCCCTGCTTCCCTCTCATTGCTAATATTAATTGCATTGAATATCTGGCCACTATTAGCCTCTTTAGTAAAGACTGAAGCAAAATGGACATTAAATACCTCAGTTTTCTTGGTGTTAGTTTTTAGCGCTCCTTCCTCACTAGATAGAGGACCCACATTTTCCTTTATCTTTCTTTTGCTCATCTTGTGTTTAAAGGAGTACTTGTTACCTCCTTGCTATTTCTTGACATAAAATTCAGTGGTGAATTTCATCCTACTGGCCAGATTATGGCACATTTTGTACACCTGCACAGGGGAGTAAGAGAGTGAAAATCAACCCCTTACTATGACACAGATTGTGTGTGCATGACAGTGTGTGGCAGAGAGAATGTAAGAGTGTGTGTGGCACAGCACGTGTGTGTGTACTGTGACTGTGTGCATGAGGCAGAGAGACTGTGCAACAGATTGTGTCTAGTACAGAGCCTGGGAGAGTGTGTGTGTGTGTGTGTGTGTGTGTGTGTGTGTGTGTGACAATGACAGTATTTGTGCACATGAGGCAGAGGAAAAGTCTGTGGCACAGAGATTGAATGTGGGCATGCACAGAGGCTCTGTGTGTGTGTGTGTGTGTGTGTGTGTGTGTGTGTGTGTGTGTGTATGACAAACTGGATGTGTGAAAAACTGGGTGAAAGAAAGAGAAAGTGAGAGTTGGCTGCTGGAGAAATCTTAAGAATAATGCACTGCCTCTTTGAAAAACACTTCTCTTGGTCACCATTCATACTGCATAGTGGAGCAGCTCTCTTGTGTGTCGCTCTCGTCAATCCCCTGCTCTGCAGAGATGGGGTACAGTGTTGGGGGGGCACACTAACATCAGCACTGCCCTCTTGTCCTCCCTCCTGCCCTTCCTGTCCCCCACCCCACACAGGAAGCAGGAAGTTTCTGGGACCATCTTGGCTGCAGGATAGAGCAAGGGCAATGCATGGGTACCTGCTGGCTATAAGTATACTCGCTTTGCTAATCAGCTGGGTGGCCCACATAGAAATGTTGAGAAGGCTGGGTTTCAGTTTGCAGGCTATATTTTGCTCACCTCTGCCTTACTCCCTTCTGCTCGATATTCATGTTGTGCATAGTTGTATGAAGGAGCTATGTACAAGTTCCACACCTCTCATGAAACTGCTACTTGAAATTGTCACCTTTTGCTCTGGTAAAATCTCTGTATATAGTAAAAGGAATAAACAAAACAACATATATAACATCCCATTGTATTTTGGCCTGCTTTTTTAATTTTTTGAGAACTATGTTCTGTAATGCATAGTTGCATTCACTTTTATCCGTGATCCATAATATGTTCAGGTAGTTAATTTATTGAATTTGTCTATTTTCCAAAATAGGCACATATTCTAAAACCACATTGTTTATTTGAAAGGCAGTAAAACATTAATTTGATTTCTCTGGATTTTGCATTTCCCATCTTATCAGGCTTTTAAATGTACATGTCTCATTAATGCTAATACAGTAATGATGCTGATGTCACAATATGCTTTCCATTTTCCTCCCTCCTGCTGCTTGAAATTCTGTCACCTTTCACTTTGGTTAAATCTGGCCTCTGTGGCTGCCCAGCTCTGAAGGCAGCACAGACGTAAGGGTGGCAATACAGCAACCTCCCTAAAATAACCTTGTGCCCCCCCTTCTAGAACTCTCTTTGGGTCAGGACCCCGAATTTAAGAAATGCTGGTCTCCCTGTGAAATCTGTGTAGTACTGTGTAAAGACACACAAAAAACAAATTCATGAAGGGAGATTTCATGTTTCATGATGCATTTTTTAAGGCTGTGAATTTAGTACCTGACCTGTTAGGGAAGGAAGTTTTGTGTTCTGTTACAGAACAGATTGACTGAAAAGGGGTAAAAGCTTGTGATGCATTTGATGGAAGGAGGAGAGACAGAGCTATAGTTTTGGAGGGCATGGGTGAGAGGAAGGGAGTTATAAAGGCATACTCATCTTCATTACCTCATGATTGAATGATACTATGCTTTACATACTGTATTTATATTCATTGTAACTATTGGCTGTAAGTTATACAGTATTCATTCATTACAGCTCATTAATGAAACAAATTGAATGTGATTGGTTAGGTTTGAGCATTAGAAGTATCAGAAAACACAATGATTTTACATATCTGAAAGTAGTGTATGAAATGGAAAAATATGAATTTGAATGCTTCTTGGCTTCAGAATTCACTGATTTTTGTAATGAATAAATAATCTAATTTTCCTCTCCCAGAGGCTACATTTCTCAGAAGAGTTGTGTAATACAAGCTTTATACTGGTTGCACATCTACTTGTATTATATATAAAATTTTCTCTGCCAGGTCTAGTAAATTTTCATGATAATCATTGGGACCATTTTTCCCTTTAAAGGGAAAATAATTTTCCTTCATGGATAAAGTATACTTCTCAAATACTTTAGGTGAGACCTGAAAGTAACAGCATCCATATAATAAAAGAAATACTTAAATGTTTTAGATGACATTTTTTATTTTTTTTATATTATTACTGTGATGAGTGAGGGTACATCTACACAGCAACATGATTTTGAAATAGTGTTATTTTGAAATAACTTAGTCCATGTCTACACAGCAGGCAGTTATTTTTAAATAATGTCAAAATACTGTCAAGCTGGAAGACTTCTGACTCTGACTCCTGTACCCCTCATTGTAGGAGAAGGAAGGGAAGTTGGAGGAAGAGTGCTCTATTTTGAAATAAGTACTGTGTAGATGCTCCCAATTTGAAAATAAGCTACGCAATTGACGTAGCTCAATTTGTGTAGCTTATTTCGAGTTAAGCCCTGCTGTGTAGATGCACCCTGAGAGAGCAAACTCAGTAAGTATTGTCTTGCTCTTGTGTATATATAGTGTCTTTTGCAGAGACAAAATCATATTATGTTTTCAAAATCATCAAAATCATATTTGTTTTCAAACTGAACTATTTTTATTTGTTAGGATATTGGTTTGGGAGACCTGAAGATAATGTAAACATGTGGAAAATAGAGTTTAAAGTGTACGTCTTTGTGTACATATACATGCATACAATATTTACACATACACAGTAATTATATTAGCATAGCAACTAGAGTAGCATCTGTGGGTTATCGATTTCCTTGACTCCAGTCTTTCTGGTTTCAGATTCAGCTATGTGACAAGGAATGTTTGTTAGCACTGATCAATGATCTCTTTGCAGTAGATTGCAACCATGCCAATTTTATTAGATCCCTCAGCAGCCTCGGATACCAAGGTGTTGTAGACACGTCAATGGCCCTCTAGCATGCATTAACTCATTGAGTGCCTTCACTCCTTTCTAGTGTGAGGAATACAGCAGATATCTTCATGCAGTTACTGAAATGATGGAATAAGTTGTAGGTTGGATGAGGGGTACCTGATAGGTCACACTTAATCTTGATGAGACCAAGGTAGTATTAGACTTGAAGCAGGGAGGGAGGGACATCAGCAACACGGGCAGTATAATTTCAACAGCCTTGCCAGAAAGTATCCAAGCCTTATTTGTGGCATAAGTTCTCTGTCTAGTACTCTTCCTGGATTTCTGTCTACTAATGGAAGCTGGATGGTACTTACAGCAATCAATGCATCATTCCAGATTAATTTGGTAAGGGGAGCAAAGGCAATTATTTCTGTCATATACCAAAATTGCTATAATGATTCATGCATCAGTCACCTCAAAATGAGGCATTACAGCCATGATCTCTCTGAGCCTGATCCAAAACCCTGTGATGCTAATGAAAAGATAACCATTGACTTCAGTGGGCTTTTGATCAAGCCCTTATGTGAGCTAATATCTTGAGGTCTCCAGGAATTGTAAGGTTACCAGAGAAAAATGGTTAAACACAACTGGTCCATAAATTGGTCTACTTCCTCATGGCTTTCATGTAGAGCTTAAGGTAATAGTTTTGAATAAGGCCATCTACAGTTAGAGATTTTGCTACATAGGAGCCCATCTTTCCTGATTCTATACTATATTGTTACAGCTGAAATTGCCAAATATGCTCATACTGGCTCTTGCATTTAAAGTTCCTGTAACTTTTGTGTACAGGCCTCTTGATCTTTTTCCCATTTGCACCCACAAACCAGCCAGAGAACTCTCTTTTGGTGCAATCAGTTATTATCAGTTTCTCACCACCTTTATTATCAGTTCTCACCACCTTCTATGTACGGAACTTCAAACCTGCCAGCTCAGGGACTGCTATCTTCTGCAGCTAACTGGGGAGTACAGCCTTTTATTCCCTGACTCCCCCCTTCCTTTCTCTCTCCCTTTCTGTCCTTCCTGCCAGCCTCATGTAGACCCATGGGTAATGAGGCCAACAGCTGTTTCTCATTTGTCCCTCATGTTTAGGCTTACTCAGCCAGCTCCAGTTACCCTTTCCAGCTGAAGCTGGGATAACAGAGCTCTGGCTCAGGCTTCTTAACCATCCACCTCTCATAGTTTCCTCAATTTAGGAAGTGGATGCACTCAAACCTGGATCGATTAGCCTTTGACATGCTGCAAAGCTCAGATGTATTTTTCAGGAATTTGGGAGAAGTGTGGATGATAGTCATGGGTTGGGTCTTGGGGCTGGTAAAGTTAAAGGTAAAATATTTGCTGTGTGGGGCAGGTGATTTCTAGTGTGATTTGTAATAACTGTGAATGTATCATTTAGATCAGGAGTCAGCAACATTCAGCATATGGCTCATCAGGGTAATCCACTGGCAGCTGTGAGATATTTTGTTTACATAGATAACTGGTCAAAAGACAGGAAACAAAAGGTAGGAATAAATGGTAAGTTTTCAGAGTGAAGGGAGGCAACTAGTGGGGTCCCCCAAGGGTCTGTCCTGGGACCAATCCCATTCATTTTATTTATAAATGATCTAGAGAAAGGGGTAAATGATGAGGTGGCAAAATTTGCAGATGATCCCAAACTGCTCAAGATAGCTAAGACCAAAGCAGACTGTGAAGAGCTACAAAAAGATCTCACAAATCTACGTGATTGGGCAATAAAATGGCAAATTTAATGTTGATAAATGTAAACTAATGCACACTGGAAAAAATAATCCCAATTATACATACAGTATGATGGGGACTAATTTAGCTACAGCTACTCAAGAGAAAGATGTTGGAGTCATTGTGGATAGTTCTCCGAAAACATCCACTCAGTGTGCAGCGGCAGTCAAAAAAGCAAACCGAATGTTAAGAATCATTAAAAAAGGGATAGAGAATAAGACGGAAAATATCGTATTGCCTCTATATAAAACCATGGTACACCTACATCTTGAATACTGCATACAGATGTGGTCACCTCATCTCAAAAAAGATATATTGGCATTGGAAAAAGTTCAGAAAAGGGCAACAAAAATGATTAGGGGTTTGGAATGGGTCCCATATGAAGAGAGATTAAAAAGACTTGGACTTTTCAGCTTAGAAAAGAGGAGACTAAGGGGGGATCTATAAAATTATGACCGGTGTGGGAAAAGTGAACAAGTAAACGTAATTTACTTATTCCCACAATATAAGAACTAGGGGTCACCAAATGAAATTAATAGTCAGCAGGTTTAAAACAAACAAAAGGAAGTTTTTCTTCACTTAGTGCACAGTCAACCTGTGAAACACCTTGCCAGAGGATGTTGTGAAGACCAGAACTTTAACAGGGTTCAGAAAAGAGCTAGATAGATTCATGGAGGTTAGGTGCATCAATGGCTACTAGCCAGGATGGATAGGAATGGTGTCCCTAGCCTCTATTTGTCTGGAAATGAATGACAGGAGAGGGATCCCTGTTGTATTCCCTCCCTCTGGGGCATCTGGTATTGGCCACTGTTGGCAAACAGAATACTGGGCTAGATGGACCTTTGGTCTGACCCAGTATGGCCATTCTTATGTTCTTAGACCTTCCACAGGCAAAGGGCCCCACAGCTCCCAGTAGCTGCAATTTGCCATTCCCAGCCAATGGGAGCTCTAGGAAAGTTATGCAGGTCACAGGGGTGCCCTGCTTTCCTCATCCCAAGTGCCTTGGGAGTGTTTTTTTTTTTCTTTTCTGGGAACAGTGGGAATCTCTATCCACTTCTGGCATCACTGTCTTACTCTCAGTATTCAGCAGCATGAGAACTGTGCTTCTGACTGAGGGCTGGATGCTGCTTCCTTCAGACCTTACCCTGGACAGAGGAGGAAGCACAGAAATTTTTGTATTTGCATAACTGAAAACAGAATTGGATTCTATGGATCCAGTTTTCCAAAGGTAATTGATGTCAATCAGTCTTTCCGAGAGTGACATCAATGGGCTTTGGATTAGGGTCTTCATTCCTAGGACAATGAACGTTAAGCATTCAAAGGAAATAAGTATCAAAGGCTATGTCTCACAGCAGCATTATTTCAGAATAATGTAACAGTGCACAGAGTGCACTAGAAGCTTGTATTTTGAAATAATGACAAGCTGGAGGACTTCTTACTCCAATTCATGGTAACCCTCATTTCATGAGGAGTAAGGGAAGTTGATGGAAGAGTGCTTTTCCTTCGACTTCCTGCTGTGTAGACAGTGCCAAAAGGCAAATTAAGCTATTTCAACTACAGCTATGCAATTGACGTAGCTGAAGTTGCGTAGCTTAATTCAACTTTAGCCCTGCTGTGTAGATGTAGTAAGAAAGCATTTCAGCTTGAACACAGTCAGAGTACAGAAGCTCCTGCGCACAGAAAAACTCAATCCAGTTAACTCTCTCATGAAGGAATGGGTTCTACAAAAATACCAAGAGAGAATGAAAGGCTAGCGATTGCTGGAAAGAAACATAGCATTTCCACACTAGTGAACATGAGATCACATGATGCAAAGGATCTCTTGTGTTTAAAAAGCAGTTAAATTGCTTGCAAAAAGCTGAATTTATATTTCTCTTTTAGTATGTACTCATCTGTACATACTCTGCTTTATCAAGTGTGCCCTTGTTTCACTTTCCATGCTTGTTCCAGTGGAATGATATATTTCATGATTGTGTATGCTTGGCACTAAAATTTATAGACAGTGGACTGCTGCTGCTTTTTTTGATAAATGTGGTCTATATTGTTCTGTCCATGTTTTTGTTCCACATATCAGGTATTAAAAGGCACCAGTATCTGTTAGAAAATTTAATAATTGTTCTGTCAAACAGATGTCTCTGAGCACCAAACTTTAGCCATCAGGGACTTTATAGAATATACTGAGAATTGAGAGAGGGAGAGGAAGAGGGAATTATTTGAAACAGGTATCTTTCAGGTATTCAGTAAAGTGACTAGATGGATTGATGTGCATTTGCACATGTTGTTTCAACTGAGAAGAATAGGAGTACCTTGTAATCATGATAAAAATAGTCTAGTTTCTGTCCTCATTGCAGAAAAAGCATCATTTTGTAAGTAAAATATATCTTGTATAAAATAGCAACATCTCCAAGTACTTAAGTGGATGATGGAAACGGCAATAAAATAGGAAGTGTGTTGTCAAGCCAGCAAATTATGAGACTTATCAAGCTATAGAATTGTGTGAAAGAACACTATAGAAACAGCTGAGGAAATTGGGAAGGTGCAAAACCTGAGAAGTTGAAAAATTGCTTAAGGAGGAAAATACTGCTAATATCAGTTCAAAAACTGTGAGGAAAGTGATAAGGAGAAAGGAATTGAATGTGGGACTAACCTATAGAAACTAACACTCAGTACAAATCAATGTAATTAAAAATTTCTCCAGTGACATGGGACATGCTGAAAGTTATGGAATGAAGTTTTATTGTGTTTTATTTTTGTGTACTCATATTCACGTTCCAGACTGTTGGAAAAGTTTCCATATGGAAAAGGGTTGGAAAAGTTGTAAGAGAAAGATGACTACTGGGCATGATGGAGGTTGTGTTATGAAATGTATTTCGTCTGAAAGTCTTGGCAAGCTGTTTTTTACTGATGGCATAACAAAAGGACAATTAAAAGATATGAGCATCTCAAATGGTCTAATTGGAATAAGACCCAATCAGGACAAGAACAGAGACATCTATGTGCCTTTTCAGTGTAAAGAAAGATTGTGACCAAAATCCTAAGGATAGTTGAAAGATCTGTATTTCTACACTTGGGAGCTCTGTACCAGTATGATTGATAGTAGGAATGATTAGGGTAGTTCAAAGGGCTCTGCAACACTCTGGTCTCATGCAGCTGAAGGAGGAAAGAGTGATTTCATAATTATTCACTCTGAACCTTTTGCATATATTAGTCCCTTTCTTCCACATGGAAGACTTGTTGAATTTACTGCTGCCCTGAGGCAGCAGTAATCCATTTTGTCTATGTCTTCTTGCCATCCCAAAATTCTGTGAGAGTACAGAGAAGGCTGGGAATGGGGTCAGAAAGTGTTCCACTGGGTGAGTGCGTCTCTGCCCCCCATTACTCTGGTGTAGGGAAAGATTTTTAGCCCTAAGAGTCCCATTATCCCTTTGTGATGTTGGCTCAGTTTCAGAACTCGCAGCTGGCTCCCATCACTCTTCAGGCCACTTGTCTATCCATCAGCTAAATAACAAATTCTGACTGCCAGGCTTAGGTTGTCAAGGTAGAAGGCAGAAAGGGAGTGGGCAGCAGTAGCAGCAGTATATAGAGCATGACAGCACCAGAAGAGGGAGCCCCTCTCAGGAATTAGTTATGTGCAGACCAAGTCAAGGCAGGTCAGGGAAAGCTGTCTGGCTGTATTCCTGTGATTTTCTTCACTGTTATCAGTCAAGTGAGTTGAATCAAGTATAGTGATATGAAGAAAATGGAATCTAAGAAAAATTTAATCAACAAGCAACTGAAACAGTGAATGGTGCACACCTAGAAGGAATTGTTTCCTATTTGCAAATAAATATTTTAACACTCTTCCAAAATTATTTCACTAAAGGGGAAAGCAACAGGAAGCTGAAAAACATGAAAGGTGGTGATGAAAAAGAAATCTCAAAATATGTATTTTGCTTACACTGGACATACATCTAAATAGCTAAATATCCATGGATAACTGAAGTCAGGTGACACAGTTACATGATTATTGACAATCACCATTAAGAGTCAGATTCTACTAATCTTAAAATGAGGACAGCTCTACACTAAAAGGGAAAGTTGTTAATTATGTAGGTGGAGTCGATGTACCTTTTTCGAGTTTCCCTGCCATCAGTACAGCAGGAGGCTGATGAGAGCAAACACTCCCATTAGCTTCCCTTACTCCTTGTAGGAGAAGGAGTACCGGCTGCCAATGGGGGTGCCCTCTGAGTTCAATTTAATGGGTTTTTACTAGGCTCACTAAATTGAACTCCAGAAGATCAATTGTGGCAGTGTTGATCTCCCCCCCGCCCTTGAAGACATAGCCTGAATTAGTTGCTGACAACACGAATAATCCCATTGATATCTATGGGGTTGTTCACCAAGTAAACTATCATACAATGTAAGGGTGGCAGAATCAAGTTCTAAACCATTGATTGATATTACTAAATTTTATTCTCTCTTACAACATTTTAAAAAAATCTGATAATATTAAACATCACTGTTAAAGAACATTAGCTGTTTTTTTTTTATTCTTGTTCTTAATCCCCATAATCTCTAAACCTTTGGAGCAAATTGTATGTTTCCTCTTTTTTTCCTTATCATTGGTTTTTGTAAACACATTAGCTGAAATGCAGTTCATGAACATATTTTTGTATTTCATCCTGGATAGCTAAATAGTTCACTGACAACTTGTAACACAGATCCATCTAAGTAGTTTTATTTCTGTTCTGATATTATGGTTCTGTTTGTTTCTCCAAGTTCAAAATATTTCACTGAATTGTTTGCTGAGCCATGATTTGGATTGTCTTTGAACAAGAATAAAATAGAAAATGAAAATGTGAATATAAATAAGTCTCCACATGCAAACCTCATCCTTGGTAATGAGAAACTCTATCCTAAAGAATGTTTTAAAGAACAGCACGATTGTTTACTTGATACTAATGTTGACTCAGTAGTGTTGAATTAACCACCGCTTTTAACTCAATTACAAAGTTTTCATACTTCTGGATTTATATCTGGGCTATTCCATGTATTTGCATCATCATGACATATGGTGGTGTGTCTTTGAATGATATACGAAGAAAACAGATAAATGCCAGAACTGAGTAAAAAGCTACTATCTCAGGAATTCAGTGGAATTCAGGAATTTTTATGTAAAGAGAGGGCTTTCTCTAAACAAAACATATTACTGTTGTTGAAATCCAAATTAGATCACAGCATTTATAGAACTTGCCACTTGTGTTCATTAGGCATTATGGGTTTTTGAGTTTGATACAGTGTCCATCAAAGTCTATGTAAAGATCTATCCTAACTTCTTTTTGCTTTAGATCAGACCCTAACATTGTTCATTTTGTTTACTTTCTGGCACTTCAACTTATATAATAGTAACTGTTCCACTTGTGTATTATTAGCATTTTTTTTTAGATTTATTACACTGAAAATCTATGTTAAATATGATGCCTAAGCTCTCTGTAGGCATGAAGTTCCTGCAGTTATTTTAGATTCATTTTGTGTACTTGACATCCTGGAATCTCTAAATTACCTAATAAAAATGAAAAATAAATATGTGGAGGAAGAAAATATTAAAAGGATAATTGTGTTTTGGTAACTGTGTACAAAACATTTAATATGCTTTTGCCACATGCAGGGTTTTTTTTTAACATCAGTACAGAAATTATATCTTAAAATGAAATGATCCATGTTACAGTATATTTGATTCACTGGTAATTAATCTGGCACACTTTTTTTATTTCAACACTGTAATAATTTTACATTATAGTCCACAAAATGATGCAATTTTCTAACAGAGTCATTATCTCACTGATTTTTATTAGGTCTGCATGTAATTTTGAATTTTTGTTAAACAGAGACAAATTAAGGTCCAAACCTGTCTTCATGAAAGGTAATGGAAATTGTGCCACTAATTTTAATGGGATACGGACCAGACCCTTAATTATGTTTTTCTGCCAGTTTAGCATGTAGCTGTAGCTCAAAATATTTTCATTATTAAAATGTATTGCAGTCTTTCTCAAATTCTGACATTTACAGCCAGATGCTTGGATCATCATTTACAAAATGAGTTATTTGGGCAAAGCAGACAGATGGAAATGGGACAATGAGACTGTTTCTGAATATGAATGAACACAATTCCCACTACTAAGCAGAAACCCTAAATTTATTTTCTTTCTAATGTATTTCCAATAAGACTACATCCCTACTCACTGTCTGGGAAAACTTCTCTGGCGTAGACAGGAAGATCAAACTTTGGGCTAGTTTGTTAGAACTTCTGTTGGTTCGTGGTAGAGAAAGCGGGCTTGGGCCTTTCTGTCTCATATTCATACACATACCCAGATCAGATAGGGGACATCATTCTCTAAACCCATAATTGCCCAACGATTGCCAAGAAATTCCTCAAATCTCTGGCTATCCACAGAAGACAGGAACATTTGCACAGATTGCCAGTACTTTTTTGTGCTACCCCAGAGCCCTCTTTAATGCTGGTGGAGTGTGCGCCCCTTTTTTCCCCCAGTTTGTTTTTTGGATCCCCCACCTTCAGGGTGTTTCACAGCATAAAACCACTTTATGCTTATGTGAGTGAACATCATCTTAACAAAGGGAATGCCACACCAGTTTCAAGGGAGATGATGTACTAGAGGACAGCCTTTCCTCCTTCCTGTCCCAATACTGTGGAACTTAAGGAAGGGGATTCTGTTAGAAGTCAGTGGCCCTGTCTCCCTGTTGCCTTGCACCTTGTGTCCTCACTTACCAAGTGGATACAAACAGGCCATGAAATTCTATTAAATGAGAACTTTCCATTTACTGAGACTGGTGGTAGTTTTCTTATGTTTGTTCTATGCTTGCTCTGCACACAAGTACATAAGAGAAAAAGGTGCAGCATACTGGAGATTCATATCTAGAGATGGACAGAACATATACCTAGAATACATCACCCTCTCTGACATAGAAATCTCTCCCATTGAATAGAAATTCTGCAGTGTGTTCCAAGACACACATCTGAGAGCATGATTTGACTCTGGTTTTGCAGGCAGCAATAGGTTCCACTTGCTTTTTGGAAGTTATCAAAACATGAAACAAATTTCATATATTAGTTATGCAAACTTTATCTAGGGCTTACTTTGTGATATTTACTTCCTCAGTGAATTAGTATCTGAGACAAGAAGAAAGCTGTATTGTGCAACAGCTAACCCCCAGTCTTCTCAGTGCATTAGTATACTCTATTTCTGCATGAAAGTGGATACTGTAGGATTAAATGTACTATAACTGTACTATTTGTATTCTGGCATTCTTTTGTTGGGTGATGATTTATGTTGTCCATGGGAATCACAAGGGAGTCACAATGTTTGCACTCTTGGGATGAGAAGGCGGGGGAGACTGTCAATCTAATATACCTATAAAACCTAAATAATTCCACTCTTATATAGGATAGCCAAGCACTATAAACAACCTAATCTTGGTATCAGAAAATCTTCTTTAAAAATGTGCTTAGATTTATTACACCATTTGTTTCACTATGAACCATGCAGTAGCAATCTTTGCACTTTATTTGAATCCACTATGCTGCTTGATAGCTGTTAAAATCCTGTGATAATGAATGAGATTTCTCAAGCTGAAACATTTATAGACTTCAGCTGAAATATTGTTTTATTTTTACATGCAGAGAATGATTTCTTTTTTCTTTTCTTGCTTGCTTTTTTTTTTTTTAAGAGTTATATCCCTTACAGCTTTTGTCCTACAATTTTGGGGCACACTCTCCTTGCACAATGCCTTTTTAATCCTTCAGAACTATTGTCTAGCACCATATGACTTGCGACCTATAGCTAGCTCCTTACCAGTCAAAGAGCAAGGCCTAAACAGTTTTGAATGTCTGTACCATATTTATAGGTCCAGTAATGCCTTTAGCACCTGAGAACCTCTTCTTTCCCCAGCAAAGTAATTGCTCAACATGTGTGACTTGACATGAATAAGTCACACCCATGTTGAGCAGCTATTCTGTTAATCCCAACAAAGTCAAGAAGTCTGCTTTCAGAGCAGAGTAAGGCGTTATGTAATGCATCACCTTATTTGAGAATCATAAGTGACAAATGCTAGTCATATCACTTGGGCTATCTCTGCCTAACTGAAGATTGTCACTGCCATGATCGATCTTCTGGAGTTTGATTTAGCAAGTCTAGCTAACACATAGTAACTTGAACTCAGAGGGTGCCCTGCCGGCTTCTGGTACTCCTGCTAGTAGAAGGAGTAAGGGAAGTCAGTGGAAGTGTTTGCTCCCATTGCTGTGGGGACGGTGGGGAAATATGAAACAAGATACATCGACTCCAGCTATGTAATTAACATAGCTGGAATTGAGTATCTTCATTTGACCTTCCCTATGAGTGTAAACCTGGATGAGGCTTACCTTAATGTACTCCTGGATGAGGCTCAGAGGCTCAGAGGCTACAGGGAGAAGGGCAGCATGAGAATAGAATAGAATAGAATAGAATAGAATAGAGGTGGCAGAAAATTACTCTAAATTACTCCTGCTCCTCAGGATATGATATGATATGATCCTGTTGCCAACAGCATCATGCATGTATACAGTAAATGGTGCACACTAGTAAATATCAGGGGTTTATTTTAGATTATGGAGATGCTTTGCAACCTTATCACTAGTGTAGTGATCCCTGTGGAAGTTTGCCAGGATGAACATTGATAAAAATTCTGAGTCTTTCAACTGTCACTGCCCAATCAAGACAGAAAACCCTGGTTAGGGAGAGTTCAAGATCAAACCGAAGTAGGAGAGAGAGGAGCTGGGCATTATTGTACTCCAATTCCACTGCAAGCAGTGCATACATTACACATTTTTGATGATTACTCAATTTAATTATGGTCTTGCATCCCCAGTGTTTCATTACAAAGTAATAAATTGCATTATCTCATGATGACAAGTCCAGCGGTTTAACCTTCAGTAGTAGGATAGTTGTTGTACTTAACACCACCTGGCTATTACTCTAGTGCTTCTTTTCTGCTTGGAGAAAGAATGGGACTCTAAGCAATATTATGACTTGTCCTAGGGTCTTACTTCTTTCCAAAAATGCAATCGTAAAACAATCTAGGGATGCATCATACCCTCAGATTTTTTTAAGCAGAATTTTCTATCAATGTCAATGCTTGGGATCAGATTATACTTTCAGATTTCATTGTTTTCATCAAGCTGTTTTTCAGATCAAGGTATCAGATAGACAGTGATATGTAGGGAATTCAAATGTAGGCCCTGGTCCTTTAAACATTGAAGATATGAATGATTTTGCTCATTTAAGTAGTTCCATATACTTAATCATGTGAATAAGTATTTTCAATTTTTGGCCCTTTTGATTTTATGGGGTTATTAACACAATATGATTTTATTAAGGGCAGACTCATAGCCACAGTCTGATACTGTTTACATTTTAAAAACATTTGCCATACCACACATTTTTTGTATGCTAGAAAGTTTATTTTGAATCCCATTATGCAGATGTGAAAAACAGTGATGGCTGTACAGCATATCAAGCAGTGCTTCTGCTTATTTTCTCTTCAATTCATTGTACTAGAGTCAAATGCTATGTGTTGTAAAAATTCACTTGTTCTGAAAATATGAATATTTTCATCAACTGTTTTTATTTTTCAATAGATAATTGCTAATAATTTATAGCTTAATTTTTAAAATTGTATGAAGGAATGATGAAACTAAGGAATGTTGTCAGACATAACTGTTGCTTTGTTTCTGAGAAAATGATCACAATGTATCAGTGATATAGATGCTTATAATAAAGTGTGAAATGTGTATGTTTCTGATCAGGTGCTGCACCACTTGTGATGATATGGGCCTGACTGATCACCTGTTTTTAGGAATCAGGAAGGAATTTGTCTCAGAGGATTAAATTCTTCCATTGTTTGATGGGATGTTTTGCTCTCTTTGCAGCCTCCCGGACGCAGGATTGGGTTGGAAACAGGAGGGCTGTCTCTAGACTACACCTCTCTGTTGACAGAGAGATGTAAATTAGGCACATCGAAATTGCTAATGAAGCAGGGATTTAAATATCCCGTGCTTTATTAGCATAAACATGGCTGCCGCTTTTTTTTGAAACAGAGCTTTTTCGAAAAAAATGGCAGTCTAGATGCAGATCTGTCAAAAAATAAACCCTTTTTCAAAAGATCCTGTAAACCTCATTTTTTGAGGAATACAGGATCTTTTGAAAAAGGGTTTATTTTTCGAAAAATCCGCTTCTAGACTGCCATTTTTTTTTTTGAAAAAGCTCCGTTTTGAAAAAAATCAGTGGCCATGTTTATGCTAATGAATCGCAGGATATTTAAATCCCTGCTTCATTAGCAATTCCGACGTGCCTAATCTACATCTCTCTGTCAACAGAGAGGTGTTGTCAAGACGTACACTAGGATTCAAAGCTCAAATAATGTTATTGCAACTGCTTACTTGTTGGAATTTGTAGCCAGTGTCCATTATGGATAAAGGCTAAAAGAGCCAACTCTCAGAGGTAAATGAGGCCTGGCATTTCATTGCTGGATCTTGTTCATGTGGGGAGGAGTAGCCTGAAGTCTTTGAATAATGAGGTGGATGCCCCCAATTTTGGTATTATGTGTGTGGCAGGTGAGATTTCACAGATAAGCCAAGTCTGTGTTGTAGGCCAGGAGGGTCTAACCAGAGCTGTTGTTTGGTTTGTGGTTAAAGACTTATAAACAATTAACTCCCTGGTATGTGAGAACTAGGGATGGCTGTGGTAGCCCCACTCTGTAAAGTGAAATTAATACACTTGTAGCTTGTTGTTTAAGCCCATTCCATGTGTTTGCCATTCACTGTTTGCTTACTTGAACTGCTCACTTTATAGCAGCTGGTAATGGCCCCAAGGAAAACAGTCTTAGCCTCTGCACTTTCCATAGTGGCAGCCAGGAGGAGGAGGAGGCCAGAACTACCACTGAAGCAACCTCATGCAACCTGAGGTTATGTCATCTGCAATTAAACCCCTGCAGCTGGCATGGATTAACTGATTCATGGGGCTCCGACTGCAGAGCTCAAAAATTGTTGTGGAGCTATTCAGGCTGGAGTCCGAGTTCTGGAACTCCCCCAGTATTGTGGGTCCATGGGCCCAGGCTCCAGTCCAAGTGTCTAGACATCAATTTGGCTCTGTGGCATAAACCCAAGTAAGCTGATGTGGACCAACCACAAACAAGCCATCGGTCTTTTATTCTAGTGTGGACATAGCCTGAATGCTCCTGTAGTAAGGGCATAATTCAAAGGTGTCTAGGAAAACTAGTTGCCAATGGAGTGGGACAAAAGTGCCCCAGTCTTATTAAGGAATCAAACACAACATGTCACAGAGATACAACATAAAAATATGAAGCACTACTAAGCTAACTAACTTCTGTAACTCATACACTAGTGTTTGCAGATGGCATAACTTATGTAATGGCAGCAAAATGTGTATAGAAACAATACCATTCAAAACTACTAGTAATGAACCAGATGAATACTATTTCGGTTTTGCAAATAAAACATGGAAAATCAGACTCCTAGTTTCTAGTAAAGCAAATGAATTACAAAATAGTCTTGGAAAAATTATTGTCTTAAACTATTATTTTGTCAGTTTTTGTTTCATCGCTTCATTCCTTTCCTTTCAGCAATGGTAGTTCTAAGCAATCTGGAACCAAACACAACATATGAAATCAAGGTTGCAGCTGTAAATGGAAAAGGACAAGGAGAATACAGCAAAATTGAGATCTTTCAGACTTTACCCGTTCGTGAGTAATTCCTTTGTTTTTAAATGAAAACTTGATTTGTCATTCTATTTTATCTCTAATTCAGTTCATAATTTCAAAAATGATTCACTGTGTGTAAAATGCACGCTTTATACTACTGAATACTTCTAGATTATGATGTTACCTGACATCTCATTTTCAGGTCATTCTAATGACCCTAAATTAGACAATTATCAGAACATTAGAAAAATCTCCATTTTTGTATATCTAGGAGAATATAACATTAAAGCCTATGAGCCTATAATCTGATCGCATTGACCTCTGGACTTCCAACACTCCGGTCATCTGAAGAAGTGGGTTGTGCCCACGAAAGCTCATACCATCTACATGTTTTGTTAGTCCTTAAGGTGCTACTAGACTATTTGTTGTTTTTAAGTTTTTCATAGTACCACTGACATTAATGAGAATAGAATTTAGCCATTTCAGTAAACATTTCCCCTATCAAATTGTCCCTTGGCCCTGTTCGCTGCAGTGAAGATCACCTTTGTCCCCTGCCTTCCCTATTTCATTATCTGAGTATTTTGTTTATAGTTTATGTAGATATTTGAGGTATATAAATTCCTTTATTTAAGAGCTGCTTGACCCATTGTGTCTAATTGTTGCTATGTGAGTATGAACATGACCCATCAATGGCATTTGGAGGGATTCATAACTTTACAGATTTCATCATGATATTACTGACCAGTGAATAATGAGTTTTCAAGTGATATGTTACAAGTCATACTCTGGGCAAAGATTATTACAAAAGCTTGTAGATTTGGCCACACTACATCACTGTTAGTCCATGTCCCCTACCTGAGTCCAAGGTTTACCTCCACCTAGGCTTTTCCTCCAGGTTTCTCTTGGTTCCAATCTCTGCCCCTGAAATGAGGGCTCTTACCCCTACTAAAACATATCCTACTGTGGAATCTGAAGAGGTCTGCCAGTGTAACTCTTCTCCAGAAATAGTGAGTGATCTTTGCCAATATTCTGGTCTGTGTCTGTGTGACCTCTGTCAGAGACCAACTCCTATTGAAGGCCTTTTTGTTGTAACCCTCCATCTGGGAGGCTCGCCTCTCCAGGAGTTCTCTTTCAGGCTGCATATTTCAGTAAATTCACCAGAAATCTCTAATTCTAGGCTCTCTCTTCAGCCTTCTGGCTCCCCTTGGGGATTAACCTCCACAGAAGCCTCCTGTCTCCCTTTGGAGTGCACTGTGCCTGAGCTTGGGTAACTTTTATCGGGTCCGATTGGCTGTTTACTAATCACTCTCTTGGGACAGTCACTTAGCCCCAGAAGACAGTCACTGGCAGCGTGGGCCCTAGAAGTTGGTCTGGGCTATGCCTAATGTTTGTTCCTTTGATAAATAGTTACAGCAAAAGACATATATTGTTGCCTTTGGGCCAGTTTTTGCCATGCTTACTCATACCTAGTAGGTTAATTTAGGGGTTAAAATACCTAGGATACTTAAATCATGTCTGGTTTGCAATATTTCAAAATAAATGTGAAGTCAGAGTAGTCCTAAATGACTATTCATAATTACTTGGATCCAGATCCAAAGCTCATTGATATAAATGAAATTATTTCCATTAATCTCAATGGGTTTTGGATCTTGCATTTAGTTTTGAAATATTAATCCCTGTAATGTTAAGTATTTTAGGTGGATTCTAATACCACAGTAATGAGTACACATTTGTTTTCAAAACTATGGTGAAAAGACTTGGTGTAAGTACTTTAGGATGTGTTGTCTGGACCAACTTGTTTTTTCACTGTTGGTGAAATCGGCATTGTTTTTGGTAGCAGTTTCATAGAAAGCTTTTCAATTTCAGGGTTGCATGGCTCAGTCATATAGTGCAATTGTTCACAGCAATTATGTCTAATTCTCAGTGTGTTCAAGCTGCTTCATTCTGTGTTTCAGAAAAGGTGGAAATAGTTCATAAATGCATATTGGTTTTTCTGGGAAATTTTGAAAAAGTTATTTCCCTAACATTTCCTGGGATTTTTCTTTCAAATTTTCAATGAAAAGTCAAAAGTTAAAATATATTTTGAGTAAAATTGTTTTCATTTAGAAAGCAGGGCTTTTTTTCTTGGTTAAAAAATCAGACAAACATGAAAGAAAAAAACTGATTACAAATCAAAATAATTTTGAAAAACAGCTTTTAGGCAAAACTTTATTATGGAAATACACAAAGATCTTGCTCTTTGAAACATTCCAAGTGTAAGTCTCTTATACATGGCAGTGCTCTCTCTCTCTCACACTCTGTGTGTGTGTGTGTGTGTGTGTGTGTGTGTGTGAAAGAGAGAGAAAGGGATCAGATAGTCAGAGTAAAGATCTAACAGAACATAGAATCATAGAACACTAGAACTGAAAGTGGCCTCAAGAGTCCAGTCCCCTGCCCTTAAGTCCAGTCCCCTGCCCTTACAGCGGGATCAAGAACCATCTAGATAATCCCTGCAGATGCTTATCTAACTTGTTCTTAAATATCTCCAGTGATAGAGATTCCATAGCCTCCCTCGGCAATTTATTCCAGTGCTTAACCATCCTGACAGGAAGTTTTTTCCTAAAACCTAACCCTTGCTGCAATTTAAGTCCATTGCTTCTTCTCCTATCATCAGAGGTCAAGGAGAATGTTTTTTCTCCCTCTTCCCTGTAATACTCTTTTAGGTACTTCTTTCAGTCTTTCCTCATAGGTCATGTTTTCTAGAACTTTAATCATTTTGTTGCTCTTCTCTAGATTTTCTCCAGTTTTTCCAGAGCATTCCTAAGATTTGGTGCCCAGGACTGGACACAATACTCCAGTTGAGGCCTAATTATCACAGATTAGAGTGGAAGAATCATTCGTGCTGCTTACAGCACTCCTGTTAATGCATCTAAGAATGTTTGCATTTTTTGCAATTGTGTCACTCTTGACTCACCTTATAACCCCAATCCCTTTCTACAGTACTCCTTCCTCGACAGTAACTTTTCATTTTGGACGTATGAAACTGATACTTCTTCCCTAAGTGGAGTATTTTGCATTTGTCCTTACTGAACTTCATTCTGTTTATCTCAAATCATTTCTCCAGTTTGTCTAGATTATTTTGAATTATAACCCTATCCTCCAAAGCACTTGCACCCCCTCCCAGTTTGGTATCATCCACAAACTTTATAAGCATACTTTTGCCATCATCTAAATTGTTGATGAAGATATTGAAAAGAACCAATTGCAAAACTGATCCAGCATGATTGTGAACCACTGATAATCATTCTCTGAGAACAGTTATCCTGCTAGTTATGCACTCACCTTATAGTGGCCCCATCTAGATTGTATTTCCCTTGTTTATATATGGGTACATCTAGACTACAGGCTTTTGTCGACAGAAGCTTTGTCGACAGATACTGTTGACAAAGCTTCTGTCGACAAAGCACGTCTAGACTACATCCAGTTCTGTTGACAAAGCAAGCCACTTTGTCAACATGACAGTGTAGACTCAACAACGCCTTCTGTCGACAGAACTCTGTCGACAAAAGGCGTTATTCCTCGTAGAATGAGTTTACAGCCATCGACAAAACTGCTGAGTTCTATCAACGTTATGTTGACAGAACTCAGCGGCAGTGTAGACGCAGGTATAGTTTTGTCGACAAAAGTGGACTTTTGTCGACAAAACCCTGGAGTCTAGACACACCCTAAAAGAAGGAAATGTGACACCATATCAAATGCTTTACTAAAGCCTAGGTATATTGTCTACCACTTCCCCCTTATCCACAAGGCTTGTTATCCTATCAAAGAAAGCTGTCTGATAATCATGAATCTGAGCTCCAGCTCACTGCCAACTTCAGTTCTGTATTTAAAAATTTACTGTGACAGAAAATTCAGCATACATATTCAAGTGATAATAACACCTCCTTATAAGAATCAACCAGGTCAACATCAACCGGTGGATTTATTATAAAAATATATTGTGTTCGAAATAAAATTTGATAAGTTTGAAGATCTTATAAAATGCTTTTCTTCAGATTCATTTTTAAAGAAATGATAATATTGGATAATGTAAAAGAGCCACAGGTTTGCTTTTGGACAGTTTATTGTGTTTATGTTTATGACAGTTTATTGTCTGTTAATAATGATTAATTCCCGCATGCTTTAAGTTAAAGAGGTGAATAATGATTTGCTGAATGATGCACTTATGTGCTTAAAATTAACCATCTGCTTTTCTAAATTAGTGCCTGCATATGGAGTCATTTTTTAAAGAGTTAAATTTTGAAGAGCAAGAATATATGAAATCACGGAGACTGACACTATTTTTATTTTAAATCCCTTTTATTTTTAGTGTATAAATCTTTGATCTATTTTTAACAAACATGACAGCAATCATGATCATTGAATATGTTACAGAAAGCTTGAAAACATCATTTGCTTGTGAATGTTTTGATTAATAATTTTAATCAATCAGATAGTAAAAATAAACATATAAATGAAACACATAAAATAGAAATATAGAATTTCTATTTTTCTCCCCAATGCTCAGGCGAGCCAAGCCCTCCATCAATTCATGGACAACCAGGCAGTGGAAAGAGCTTTAAACTTAGCATAACTAAACAGGATGATGGAGGAGCCCCAATATTGGAATATATCGTGAAATACAGAAGTGTAAGTATTTCATTCATCACGGGAGCATGTTTTGCTCTATATTATTTGTTTGAATGTTGAGAAGAGGTTTAATGGAAAACGATAATACTTTATTTTAAAATAAATTGCTTAGTACACAATTGAAAAAAAAGAAATGTGGAACATTTGTATATTTGAAATGTATAATAGTTACTGTTATTCCTTATGATCAGGTTTTTAATTCCAGATATGTATGCTGATTATGTGACTGAAAATTTAGAACTGACAAAAAACTTTGAGATTTTGTTTTAATATAGGTCAAGTAGCAATGTTTATGTTTTGTTTTCAACTCTAAAATATTTAATAATCTCTCATACTTGAGTAAATGAGAGGGCTGGTATCAGATTACACAGTATGTTATAAAAGAATATTCTGAAAGTAAAATAATATGCCATTGTGTGTATTTGTGGTGTGATACACTTATAAGGGCACCTTCATGTGCGAATGAAACCTAAGTAATCTTAGTTGTTCTCTGAGTTACCTGAACTACCTTTGAAAGTTGTCTTGTTATTATGTATTTTCTACATGTTTGAAATTCAGTTTAGAAATTCGGACCCAGAGATAGTTTGCAATGAGGAAGGACTTTCTTATATCATTGTAAATTCACCAGCTCTTTAATAGGTAATCATATGATTCTGTTGGGTCAGTATATGATTTTAGTATTTCTCCTCTCATCTAGCAGGTTTAAACAATTCACACTAACTTGGCTACCCCTCTAAAGCTCTTGAACTCCTTTTCAGTTATTCGGTTTCCTTTATGATCTTCCCATTATCTTTTCCTGAGTAGGATCTACTCATTAATAAATGTCGCTGAATTAAGACGTGTTAAAATTATTGTGATAAAATGTATGGAGGCACCTGATCTACTAGACTGTAACATGAAGCACACCTCTGTTAGGGTTAAGATAGCAGGTAGGTCATGCCATCCCATCTTACTGAAAACAAATAAGAATGCAGAGCAGAAACAAGAAAAAAAACCACATTGATTCATTGTAGGAAGTGATGCCATCCCCTGGATCTTCATTTAAAGGCAAAATGACTTACAAATATGTGTCTATTTGCTTATTAAAATAGCAGGAAAAAAGTAGATCACAAGATACTTAAAACTGTACTTGTTTTCCCAACATGCTGTAGCATACTTAAATATGATGGGGGGGACAAAATTGCCACCAGCAAAAGTAATAATTTTACTCAACAATTGTAAGTTTTATCATTGCATTTGTCTTAACTTCTGTATATGCTATAGAGTGATCATACCATTTGGTATCACTTCACTGGATGTAACCAGGAGGTCACTGGAGTATGAAAGGAGAGGTATAAGTCTAGATAGACGGTCAGTGTGAAAGAAACCAGGGGCATGAAATTGTGTATTTAGATACATTAAAACACCTAATATCCGGGACCTTACATTATAAAGAAACTAGTCAGTTGAAAAAAAAAAGTTATATAAAGTCCTATTTTCTATTTACCTTTAGTATTTGCTCTGTCAATGGGGAAACATTGTTTTATAAATCGTTTTTATCATGCATGTTTCTTACTATGCAACTTCTTGTTTGATGACAGCTGTGCGGTTATAAAAGTTGTGAACTTGGGCATGTGAAGTGATTTTCCTGGGCTAACCATAACCAAAAAGGATTGCTAGTTCAAAATCAATTGAAAGTGAGATGGCAGATCTTTCAGTAATGGCCTGTGGGACTAACAGCAGGGTTTATATCACAAATCCCTAAATCTTAATTGACCTATTTAAGTGACTTGCAGTCCAGTAGGATATAGAATATCTCAGGAGAGATGAGAGGGGAAAAGGAATCGTCTAGGAGAGATGTGATAGTAAAACAAGCAAAGGACTGATCAGATATAATACAGTTATGTGAAGATGTTTCCCAGCTAAAGTCTAGATATTGATGTACATGTTAAAGATATCAGGTCAAGTTATAAAGACATTAATTTTTTTTACCAATCTGAGATGTTCCTGTGTTACCTAAATCTGGCCCTGTATCAGGTATGTTTGGAACTCTGTGAGTTGTATGTTCTTTGGTGAAAATATAATACATTCACTTAAAGGATCTGTTTTATGTAATTTATAATTTGTGACTTCAGGTTGCACCTTCCTAAACCGGGCCTCTCTCATCCAGCAACATCCATGGTCCAGTAGGACCATGGCTGTTGTTGAACAAAAGAGCCCCAGGGCAGGAGGGCCAGCAGCTGAGAACCTTATGAAAGGCGAGGCTGATGGTGGAGGGGCCAGGGCCTCAGCAGCCCAGTGGTGGTAGCAGGGCTTGTGGTAGTGGGGAAGGGGCAGCCTGTGCATGCTGGCCTGGCAGCGGGGCTGTGTCGTGGCAGCTCAAGCGGGGCTGCATGCTGGCCCAGCAGTGGGGACAGAGCCACAGCAGCTTGGATGGCAACAAGACTGGGCCATAGTAGCCAAGCAGGGGAAGCCTGTTTGCAGCTGCAGCAGTGGAAAAGGGGTCGCTGCAACCCAGCTGGGGCCGTGCCAGGCTGGCAGCCCAATCAAGGCCACATGCCAGCTGGCAGCAGGACTGGTGCCATGGCAGTGGGGCAGGGCTGCATGTTGTCATGCTGGCAGTGGGGCTGGAGAAGCAGCTATGGCAGCGGAGTTGGGGCAGCCATGTCGCCCAGCTGATAACCGGGCCGAAGGAGCCAGTGCGGGAAGGGGCAGTAGGCTGAGGGAGCTGGGGGGCAGGGGACTGTCCCTGGTCTGACACATTCCTTCATCCAGGATCACTCAGATCCCAATGGTGCCAGACTAGTGAGGTCCAACCAGCAGTAAGTGTACAATATGCAGAGACCTTATAAAATTTGAGATTTAAATAGCAATTGCAAACTGCCACAAAATCATGCCTCTCTGTATACTGAATATTTACTGTCTACACACACACACACACACACACGTGCACACGCAAATATATAAATAAATATTGCCAGATAATATTTTATATTGTTTGGTGTCTGTATTTCTATATTTTTATTTTACAAAATGTCATGAATTTATATCATCCCAGGATTAAAAACAAAACAAAAAAACCCACAGCGATTCAAGAAAATTTTTTCCCCTCATGGTTATATGAGAATGAATGAGTGTCAGTAAAGAAGAGATTGCATGAAATTGTATTTCTTGCCACCTATTTATTCATTTTATTTTCCAGGGAAGAGCTTGCAGGGTTTGGGGCGAGGAAGGGAAATGAAAATCAGTTGTAGTTGCATAACCTTATGTCCACTCCATGTCTTCCCTCTCCCTTGATCAATTCTCAATACCTATTATAAATAATATTTCAAATCAAGGCAAAAGGTCTGCCTTTAAGTCCTTTATCTGGTTTATATCCTGGTTTTCTAGGTATTTAAATTGTGTTCCATGCCAGCAAAACCAGATGAGCTTGTTTTTAGATCACTGATTTTACAATGGGTTGATCCTATTGGGAACATCATTGTTTTTATAGGTTTAGTTTGTATATAAGTGCAAATCTAAATCGAAGCAATTCTAACAATTTTTTAGGTACAGATATTAGAGGCTGAGTGAGAAACAGTTGAACAGCATCAGCTTACAGAGCAATTTTATGCTCCGTTGTTCACAAATGCAGTCCTGGGTTCATTCTGTTAATTCTTATTTGCTCAGCTAAGTATTTGTAACAAGATGGAACAGTAGGAATGACAAGGTGTATCCCCGACATGTGTCATTACCCAGTCTTTTCTCATCTCTGAAGAGGGTCTGAAGTGAGCCACAGCATCTCTTTTGCATTTTAATGGCCTCGCAACTTTGTGCAGAATATAAGCTTTCATTTTAAAAGATCATTTATTTTATTCTTTGTGCCTGCCGATAAAGTCTCCTCAGTGTGAATCTTTGTACTTGTCTCTGCAGTGTGGCAACCTGAAATAAGTGTCGTATACCATTCATCTCCTTAGGATAATGACAATTTAGGCCTAATGATGAAAGTTTAAAGTCATGGATAGCTATTTTATTGTTGAATACTTTAACAGAAACACCCAAAAAATCTTCTCATCCTGTTTTGTTGAAGAGGATAGAAATAAAAAGGTGTCATCTACATTAGCTCCCTGCTGGGGAAGAATTATTCCCTACACTACATTTGCCTACTTTTTAATTTCATAAATGGGTCTTCCGAGAGAAAATTCAGCAGTTCAATAAAGCCGCTACCGAGAAGTTTTATCTAATTTTGACCATCTACACTTTCTTCTTTTTTTCCATTATTCCTAGTGCTTGAAGCGAGCCTCTATGGAAAGGGTAAAGAGAGGCAACAGCAATTTGGTAAATGGGAAGGAGATGACATAAAGAAGAGAGAAAGTACGGGTGGGGGAAAGCTACTGAGAAAGGGGAAATGTAATATCCACTAGGGAGAATCCAAGGGAACAGAGTGGGAACAACTATAAGAGGTAGCTTTCAGAACATGACCAGAGTGCAGCGCAACCATTGTTTGCCCCCACTGAAATCCCCTCCTCCATTAAAACAGTATCTTAGAGAATTTGTCTGGGCCTAAATCCACATTTCTCCAGTTGGATTAAATGCCATTTTTATGTTTAGATGCCTGAAATCCTCTCCACAGCAGTAAATACAAACATAAGTTCTTGATCCTTTCATCTGAATGAATGAATGAGTGCTATTAAAAGTTTCCCTCAGTCATCAGTTTAACTGCTTTCCCTCCCTGATCCCCTTTGGTCCTATTTAATTAGTTTTCCTTTAACACCCTGAAGCCTCATTACCAGCCCCAGGATCAATATCTTTGCTTGTGTGTTTAACAAGAATATGAGATAATAAGCTGAACATCAGTTAACATGTTTTCCTTCTTTGGGAGCAATATATTGTGATAATTTATTTCATACTAGGGATCAGTTCCTTCATTATGAATATTTCCACATAGATTCTTGCTAAGACTGAGGATAGTCTTCATAAAAGATCACAGCAAAACCTTCTAGTCCAGGGTGTTTTTCACTTTGTATTATGTAAATTGTCTATTCTACTTCTGTCAGTTTTAGCATCAGAGAATTGCTCTGTTTCTTTTGTGGTTAGCTTTCATATTCTTAACCAAGAAATTGTGAAGCACAGATCTTTGTCATATAATGCAGAATATATAATTTTGAACACTTCTGGATTATTATTTTAGGCCTAAATCCTCACCTACTGCGCTAAACTTAAGTAGGTATGCTTAATGTTAGGAAAGTTTCCATGGCAGTTTAAAAGAGAAAAAAATCCTCTTCCACTTCTCTAGACCAGTGTTTCTCAACCAGTGGTACGAGTACCCTTAGAGGTACTTGAGAGAAGTCTGGGGGGGTATGTCAACACAACTGAAATTTGGAGAAAACTGAATTTTTGTTATAAGTTTTATGGTGCTTTATTATTTTTGTACTTTTTACACCCAAAAATTTCATCACCTGCCCAGCTACGATTAAGTTGTTTAAACAAATGTGTTGCAATGATAGAAAAAAAATTGAGTGTCTGAAAACTGTAGGTACTGAGGGTACTTATATTTTTTTTTTTAAAAAAAGAGGGTACTTTATTTAAAAAAAAGGTTGAGAAAACACTTCTCTAGACCACAGAATCCTAGTGGATTTTAAAAGAAAAAGAAAGTTCAGCAAACAAAGCTTTCCCTTGACACTAGTCCCATGGTAGCTCGAATTAGAATTGAGTAATGACATCCATAATTTCCTTTGGGGTCCTTTGAATTCTTCTCTTGGTTTTTGAGGGTTTATGGTGCATTCACACACACACACACACACACACACATATATATAAAAGCTTTTCTTAGCAACCATGAAGACCAGGAACTTTTTTTTTGTCTGCTAGAAATGGAGATCTCACATAATCACTAGGAGGTGGGGCTGTATGAAGAGCATCAAATATTTTGAGATGTGATAAAAATGTCAGAGTTGGCAAACAGTGCAGCTCCCCTGACTTCAATGTTGTTTTGCCTATTCACACCAGCAGGGCATTTGGTTTATTGAATTTTTGAGTCATCTCCAGTAACTAACAGCCTATGTAGCTGCTGGTCCAGTAACCATAGTCCTCTCCTTCCTATTCTGTAAGGCTAGTTCTGTAATGAATTCTCAGACCCAGATTCCTTGGGGATGTATACTATTGTCTTGCCAACTACCAACAGGGGCAAGAAAATAATGAAAGTAACGAATACATCCGGGAGTTGTTTTAATCTCTTTGTAGAGTATGACCACCTACCTGCAGCCCCCATTTGCCTGAAACAAGTGTGAGTTACCTACCAATATTAATTTCAAAGGTTCTACTAACCAAGTATTGACTAACTTGTTTTTCTCTGCTTTTGGGGGAATAAAAGGGAGTCCACATGTTTTAATACTCACCATGCATTTTTGTTTCATCTTTTGTGAAGGTTTCTTGGATTTCCTATTCCTATCTCTTGGTTTCACACTGATGATCTGTTTAGTTCCCATGGTGATTTTACAGACTCATCTAAGTTTTCTTTGAAGTAAAAAATATCCATCAGTTCCTCTTGAGTACCATACATCTTTAGTTTTCCTTTGTAAATTATTTGCAGTTGGGTTGGCTACCACAATGAAAAATTAAAGTCTTTGCTTTTTTTCCTCCAGTGGCTTACACCCTTTTGCCCAGTGTATCAATAAAGCTGTCTCAGGAAACCATTACTGGAAGTTGTTTCCTTTTGAGAATTGTTCCCTATTTTCACTTGTCACAATGTTGACATTAATGGTCTGAACTTTTGCATTGATAAGAGGTTTGGAGATTGTGGTGGGCTTCAAAGCAATTTGGTTCTGTTTATGTACACTAGAAAATATTTATTTACTTACATGGATGTTTTAGAAGACAGAGTTGTTCTTTCTTCATCCTCTGGGACACATACCACATGACATTTGAGTACCTGGATCTGGTTTCTCAGAACGTTACTTTGGCTCCCAGGTTCTTGATTTTGCTTTGTACTTGATTTATGTGTATGGTGTCATCTTTCTCTACATCCTAGTTGACCCCTAGGCAATCTGTCAGTCTATGAAAATTAGATGTGTAGGTGGTTTTCATAAACCCATTAGGAGTGTCTCTGTATCTAAAGACAACTAATACCTTTAAGAATCTAGCCCTTACCCATTTTTGAAAATTTTACCATTCGGCTTCATATCTGTCTCTAAAGCACTTAGTAACGAGTTAACATTATGCATATGGTGAATAATATGCTTTGGTCTGCTGCTTTGTGTGAGGTTTGTTTCAGCAAGCAGATTATACTTTGAAAAAAACCCTTCATTCCCCAAGTCATAAAATTACTTGGCATTCAGATTTCCTAGACAGCTTTGAAAATCTCAATCATAACAGTGCTCAGTGACCAGGCTTACAACATCTGTGAGCTTTTTAATAAGCAGTATTACAGAAAACAAATAAAAACCAGCACAATCTCTTAAGCTACTGCTGTTCTAATCATAATGTCTGAAGATTTACATTTCTTGATTTATATTAGAGACAAAATTGCTAATAGTGCTACTAATGGGAGGCCTTTGTCCTTAAAGGAACAGATTTTAGATTTCAAGCCCTTGCTTTAAAGGAGTTTCTTATCTTTTATGTGTTGGTAAAGCACTGAGTACAACGTTCTATAAATTATAAATAATAATTATTATAATAACAAGAAAAGCCTAATGAGGAAGAAAGCTTTCTTTATGGTTCTGTTTTTCTGCTTCTAAAAGTAGCCAATTAAAGGGGCTTAGCATAAACAGGGAGATTTATAGAAACAGTAAGTGGGTTTCCCACACACATGAACATGCACTCTCGCAAATAAATTAGCCTGAGCATATTGTTCAGTAGTGTTCTGAGTAAATGATTCTTGAAAATTCATAAGCGATATCAGTGATAGTTGAAGGACACTTCTGCTCTCCTTTTTCTCTGTTTACCCAAGATGCCTCTAGTAGGTTCTGCACAGGTTTTATATGTGTTGAGGAAAAGATGAGATAGCAAAGCTTGATGGAATCCCAGAAACCTCACTTTCTTGATTTTGTATTTATTCTAATTGTTACCTATTTGTGTTACCAAAATACTGCTAAAATCTTCCTTGAGTTCAGTCCTTGGATTTCTTCTTTTGGAAAGAATAAGTCTTTCATAGAGTACACTCACAACTAGGATGCTTCCTAGTGGCCATATCTGGGGATTAGTTGCACTCAGGTTTCATGCCTTTTCCCTTGCCCAGTTGTCTCTTTCTTTCTCAGACACAGATTGCTCCTTCTTCATGGCCATTGTAAGTCCTCCCCTTCCAGAGTTTCAAAGTCCCATTGGATCAACAACCAGTTGCTGTTCATTCAGCCTTCCAGTCCAAGGCCAAATCCATTTCAGTTTATCCCTGCTCACTATTCTATGTTCTAGTCCAGGGATTTTAGATTTGGTAACTGTAGTCTGCTAGCTCCTGCCATTGTTTTCATAGACTCCTTGCTGCCTCCTTCTTGATCTCCTGGCCCTCCTCTAAGTTTACCAACCCAAACTCCCTCATCTCACAACTAACTGCAGATTACTGAATTCTGTTATTCAAACACATGTCTCTCCTCTCAGAGGGTGATTGCAGCCTACTTCCCCAGGAGCCCCTTTCTGCAGACAAATTCCTGGCTTTATACCAGCCTTGATGCTTCAGCTCTCTTCTATTATCGGGCAGCCTTGAAATCCATGGTTCTACCTCAGTTGCATCCTATCAAGTTAGTTAACCTCACTTACCTAATCTCTCTTGTGTGGGGTGGATACCCAACATAATGCCTTTATATCTGGGTTTCTGCTGCTGCATAGGCTTTAGGTTAGAGAGACAAGATTTGGCTTTTAGGCCTTATGCTTAGTCTCCATGAGCTAGATAGATTCATGGAAGTTAGGTCCATCAATGGTTATTAGCCAGGATGGGCAGGAATGGTGTCCCTAGCCTCTGTATCTCTGGAGGTGGATGACAGGGAAGGGATCACGTGAGGATTACCTGTTGTGATCCTTTCTTCTGGGGTACGTAGTATTGGCCACTGTCGACAAACAGGATACTGGGCTAGATGGACATTTGGGCTTGTTACCCTGGGACGCAGTAACGAATAATTTCCCAAATCCAGTTAGAAGGGCACGCGCTGACCTATGATAAAGATGGCAGATATCTCAGGTCCCAGAAGAAGAGATTGCCCGAGGCCGATTACTCGTGGCCGTATCTATCACCGGCGCGTGGGTTTTCGAATAAAACTCCGAGTCACGGTTTGGGGCCAAACCATGTATTGTAAATTTGGAATACAGAACTGAACAGAATATGACAACTCTTTATAAAAACCTCCCTATCCCTGAAGATAAAGCAGATAGTAAAGACCCCTAAACATTAAGACTATACATTACATCCAAAAGGCACAGTTCAGCTAGGAGCTCACGACCTCTATGTCTTGGCTAATTGGAAGCCGTGACAGAGGAACAGTGAGGAGACCCTCAATGTTCTTCAGGATCTGGTCCTTCGGCAGGCGGTGGGCGGACAGTGGATTATTGCTCGAAGGCCTTCCGCTCTCCGAGGGTAATCCAATGGGATCCAAAGGTTTTCCCAGGAATTCTCCACGGGAATATAAACCCCACAAATATATATCCCCCTCCACTCACATACGAACTGTGCTATCCACTCTCACCCCTCACACTCCCTCACTCAGCTATCATTCATACAAAACAGTGAGAGACACTCCACAGAACCCACACACACACTCCGGAACCCGAACAGAACTGGGAACCTGAACTAATGTTGGCTAGGGTATATAAGCACCTTTAGGCGGGAAAACCCCAATGGTGCTGAGTGCACTCTTTTGCGGGTGGTGTGCATAATAATTCGAGCCGTGTGCAGCTGTTTTGAGCTGGGTGCAACGGCCTGGGTCGGGGTGCAAAGCACTAGTACCGTGTGCAATCACACAGAAAAAGGCGGGAAACTTCTAACTGACACCCTCCCTTAGTTCGGACTAAGAAACAATAGTTAGAACTACTGACTGGGTTCCATGCACACAACCACTAACTGGCAAAACTAAGGTTACAGGCTGACCCAGTATGGCTGTTCTTACGTTCTTCTTCAATTTTGAAATGTGCTCCACAGAACACAGATCATGTTACCATAGAGAAAAGATATAGAGTCTTGGAGGAAAAAAGAACTATAGCCCTTGTACTTGCAAATACATATACACACATATATAATAATGTGCTGTGATCTTCATAGCTGTATACTATGATTATTGAAATGTCGTTATATATTACATATAAAAACTATGTTAACAATCTTAAGGTTACAAAGTCAAACATGCGAAAGATAGGACATGTTAAAATTACGATTGCCTGTGAATCTTAATTCAGCCCCATTGTGCATATTTTATTTTATAGTGTTTAACTACATATCCACATGCTAGTTTTTCCACAGAACCCAATCTCATTCATTCATATGATGGATCTAGTCTGGGTATAGATGAGAGTTCAGTAGTGAAAAAGGCTGTTGTCTATAGAACCTCTGCCTCATTTGTTGCAGAAATTGGAAGATGTGCAATGAATGAGGTACGGGCTAGTGTTATGGTTAAGGAAGCTGAAGGCAGCCTGGGGAACTGGATTCTGTCCCTGCCTCTGCTGCAGGGCTCCTGTGTGATGCTAGGCAAGTCACTTAAATCAAATGTTTTATAAATAAATGTTTATTTTCTGGGATCCCAAACTTGAGACCCTGGGGTCTCATTTGCAGAAGTGCTGAGCACACATATCTGCAAGTCATAAGGGGCTTTGAACATATAAAATATTAAATACAATGCTAATTACTTAACTTTTCAGTGTTCATCTGTTATCTTAATATTCCTATATCATAGTTTACTGGGTGTAATTTCCTAAGGTTTTCTTTTTTAAACAACCACTAAAAGCAGAAATTCTAACACATACTGTCTTATTCACTCACATAATTCACCGGCAGGGTTGGAACCTTTAGATCCACCTCATAGACCCTGTACCACTTTGCTAATGGAGTAAATAATAGCAATAGTAGTTTGTCAGTCAGTATGTGGAGAAGCCAATAAATGAAGATTAGGCATAAATCAGTTGGTTTTACAGATATTAGCTGACGTCCTGGGATTCAGGAAGGTTGGGTTCCGTTTAAAGTTCAGAAGAGTGCTTCACTGGACACAGACCTTTCTGCCTCTCTTCTCCGCAAATCTAACCTGTGATGCCTCTCCCAATACATCTCTGTTCCAGTACTCTCTTTCTCCTCCCTACCTTGTTCAAGTCCCATTCACCTTCCGTAACTAATCCCAATGTATTTCTGGGCTCTCTGTCTGGGTCCAAAACTTTCGTCCACTCTTTCTCCCCATCTTAGCCTCCCGCCCTAAACTGATCATTTCAGTATCCTTCTCAGGCTCCTTCTCTCAGTCATCTTGCCCAGCCAGTCCTAGTTTTTTGGTTCCCCAGGATCCTCATCTTAGAATCATAGAGCTGGAAGAGGTCATCAAGTCCAGCCCCCCCGCCCAAGGCAGGACCAATCCCAACTAAATCAACCCAGCCAGGGCTTTGTCAAGCCAAGACTTAAAAACCTCTAGGAATGGAGATTCCATCACCTCCGTAGGTAACCCATTCCAGTGCTTCACCACCCTCCTAGTGAAATAGTTTTTCCTAATATCCAACCTAGACCTCCCCCACTGTAACGTGAGACTATTGCTCCTTGTTATGCCATCTGTCACTACTGTGAATAGCCTTTCTCCATCCTCTTTGGAACCTCCCTTCAGGAAGTTGAAGGCTGCTATCAAATCCCCCCTCACTCTTCTCTTCTGCAGACTAAACAAACCCAAATCCCTCAGTCTCTCCTCATAGGTCATGTGCTCCAGCCCCCGAATCATTTTGGATGCTCTCCGCTGGACCCTCTCCAATGCGTCCACATCCTTTCTATAGTGGGCGGGGAGGCCAGAACTGGACACAATACTCCAGATGTGGCCACACCAGAGCCAAATAAAGGGAAATAATCACTTCTCTAGATCTGCTAGCAATGCTCCTTCTAATGCAACCTAAGATGCCATTAGCCTTCTTGGCTACCAGGGCACACTGTTGACTCACATCCAGCATCTCATCCACTGTAATCCCCAGGTCCTTTTCTACTGAACTGCTACTTAGCCAGTCGGTCCCAGCCTGTAACAATGCTTGGGATTCTTCCATCCCAAGGTCAGGACTCTACACTTGTCCTTGCTGAACCCCATCAGATTTCTTTTGGCCCAATCCTCTAATCTGTCTAGGTCACTCTGGACCCTTTCCCTGCCCTCCAGCGTATCTACCTCTCCCCCTAGCTTAGTGTCATCCGCAAACTTGCTGAGGGTGCAATCCATCCCCTCATTCAGGTCATTAATAAAGATGTTGAACAAAACCGGTCCTAGAACCGATCCTTGGGGCACTCCACTAGAAACTGACCACCAACCTGACATCGAGCCATTGATCACTACCCATTGGGCCCAACAGTCTAGCCAGCTTTCTATCCATCTTACAATCCATTTATCCAATCCATACTCCCTTAACTCCATCTGATCCCTTCCCAGCATACAGTCTCTCCTGCCTCTATACTGGGCTCCTCAGTTGATACTAGTCCTTCCACTCACCTCTTTGTTTCCAATCTTAGTCTCTGTTTCCAACATTTCTACCTTCCCTGGTTCCTGGCAACTTCTAATGCTGCCTAAAATATACCCCAAACCATGTTTCTGTATTCAATTTTATAGTTTGCTCTGTGTAATTATATATTTTGCAGGATGTTTCATAAATGAATTCATAACATCCTTCAGCGGGATATGCTATTTGCTAGAGTGTTATGTAGTATGCCTGAATTTCCATCATTGTTCAGAGTTTTGCACTGAAAGTAAAGACCAATGCAGTCACAAATATGTTTTATGAGCATTTATTTTATTTATTGCATTTTGTAACTGGTCAACTTTGTTTAAATTGAGAATTTTTCTTTTAAATACCATTGATTATAGTAAAAAATAAATTTCATTTATTCTAAATGAAGCAATTTTGTACCCTTTCAAAAACATATCAATGATAATTCTTCTATACTTTGAAATGGGAATTTGTACATGAACAAAATACAAATTTAGAACACAATTTTCAAATGCAGGTGCCTAATTATCTATTCCTAAATGAATATTTAAGGGTCAAAGTAGAAAATGTCCTAATTTCAGAGGAGCTGATTACCACAGCTCAGATGGAAGACAAAATGGACTGTGAAAGCTCACAGTCTTTGAAAAAGAGGCCTTGTATATCTGGGAGTTGATTTAGGTTATGCACATCAAACAATTTAGGGCTTAGTATATTGATTTGTGATTATTTAAACTAATATTTGCATCTTTACAGAAAGATAAGGAAGATCAGTGGCTAGAGAAAAAAGTACAGGGTAGCAGAGACCACATAATCTTAGAGCATCTTCAATGGACCATGGGTTATGAAGTGCAAATTACTGCTGCCAATAGACTGGGTTATTCTGAACCAACATTGTATGAGTTCAGCATGCCACCAAAGCCCAACATTATTACCGGTAAGTTAATTTTAAAATACAAGTCTAATTTTGAACTGATTGTTTTCTGATAATAGCATTTCATGTCTATGCTCTTTGGTTTTTGTTGTGGTCTCTGGATTTAAGATTATTGATTATTGCAAACGTTTTTAACTGCCTCGACTTGAAATCATAATATTCTTTATTTCAGCTCTAATTGGATTATAATTAATAAATTGGAGATGTTGGTTGTTGTTGTTGTTTATATTATTGTGTGGCCTAACAACCCTAGTCATGGACCAGGATGCTATTGTACTTTGCATTGTACGAATACAACAGAAAGATGGTCCCTTCCCCAAGGGGCTTTCAATCAAAACACCTTTCCTTTTGCCACTACTGATATTAGTGAAGTCACTGCTAATTGCAGAAGAAACAAAGAACCACAGATTCAGGTATGGGCAGTTAATAAGAGATTGCTGTTATTCAGAAATGTAGTTGCTGTACCTTTGTAAGTTTTGAGGTTTTATAAATTGTTTATGTTGTTGGATGTAAATCTGTTAATGTGTTGGGATCCTGGGGCTCAGTCCAAGTCAATGGGACTACTCATGCTTTAAATTAAGCATGGGATTAAGGGCTTTGCTTGAGCAGGTTCCATACTCAGCACCTTACAATATCAAGCCTTTAAATAGGGATGTTTTGATTTAATCCTTTTATTTAATCTTTGAGATACTTAATGTATAAAGTTCTAAGGGTCCAACTCTACAAATGTAACTACTCCTATGACTAAATTGTTTATGTGCATAACTGCTTGCATAGTTTGGAGTTAACATTTTTAAAAGCAAAAATACACAGTGGTTCAGGACTAGCAGTGTTTCCATTATTAACTTATTGAAGGTTAAAATTTAATCTTTTAAAATTATTTCAAACTGAAATTTGAGGCATAATTTACTAATTCCCATGCACCCTTTTCAACAACAGTACAAATGTATTCATTTAATTTATGCAATGGACATAAATTAGACTTATGGGGGTTAGATATTTTCTGATCTACTATAACTAAAACACATCTTAATTTTAGAATGATGAGTTTTCAAGGTTTTAGTCCAAATTGTGAACTGTTATATTTGATAAGTTCAAAATGAAATACATGGCAGTAACATTTACATTTAAAAGTCAGGTGTTAAACCTTTGCAGCATCTAAATTTAACACAGGTTTTATGTTAGCTATAAATTACATAGATAATACGTTACACTAAAATTTAAAACTTGCCAAATACATATCAAGGCCAATGGAAAACAGGAGAAAAGTAATACCATGTCAATACCTGTATTTCATATGGAATTTAAATGTATGAATGGCACTGGTTTCATTAATGTAGTGTTGACTCCAAAAGACCTATAGACTTGATGTATTACTGGAAATGTTTCAAATAACTAACGATTTTTTTCTCCTGTTATCTAATTGGCTACTAAAAAACCCCTCAATCTATTACATTGTTAGTGGATTGTTTTAGAAAATATATTTTCAAAAAAAGTGTCTTAGGCTCCTAAGTTAATGGCTTTTCCTATATTATCAGAAATGTATCTGTTGATATTGAAGTCCAGTTTCCTGATTTATAGACAGGTAAGAAGCATGGCACATAACTTAGTAAATATAAAGTTTAGGATCAAATCAAGCCCTGATGTAAGCTGGGTGTTGGTTTGTGCACTTGGTCAGTATAGGTAAGTGGAAATTTATTTGGGTCTTGATGTGGCTCAACTCCCTCACATTGCAGTCTACTCCTGTTTGATCCTGCAGTAAGAGGGGATGCCTTATGACATCAGTCTGTTTGCCACAGAAACGTTGTGGTATCATAGTTCAGAATTATAATTTCACCCCGAGGCAAAAAATGAAGATGGAGATGGGCTGTAGGAAAAGAGATCTGCCCCAGCAATTATTCTAGGTAAATTCTATGACCAGTGTTATGCAGGAGGTCAGACCAGATGATCACAATGATCCCTTGTGGTCTTGCTCATATGAATCTATGCAAAATCTTTCCTCTCAAGGAAAAAAAATAATCTTGCAAGTATAAAATGTAATAGAAAAAACAGAGGAAGGGCACTTACCTTTATATATTTGATATATTTGGAATCATTTAACAGCATACAAGTTTCACTTTAATGTTTCTTAGATATAGATATACCTAATGAAACACAAGCTTAACCATTTACAATTTTTTAAAATCATAAATAATTCCAACAACTGGCAAACACTAAATGCCTGCATGAGTGGTAAGAAAGCTTGATACATTGTATATACAAGGCAGTTTAGGTAACCAGCATTTAAATTAGGGGTGGGAAATAACATGATGGTCGTTCGCCAAGGTTAGACCATGGTGATTTGCCACCGCTATATTTATTTGCGTGGATGCTCCCGTTGGCTGCGGATTACTGTTTCCAGCCAATGAGAGCAGCATGGACCAGGACACCACTTTCTGCAGCTCCCATTGACTTGGAATGGTGATCTGCAGGCAACAGGAACTGCAGTCGCCGGTACCTGCAGCTGTGCAGGTAAATATAGTGGTAGGGACCAGCCAAAACTTAACCCTTGCACGCTGGATCGGGCCCGGGCTGGTATTTGCCTACCCTTGATCTAATGGAGATAGAGCATTTTTCATTTTATGAACATGCTTTTGCAGCTATGTAGGATAGGGGATCTTTTATCAGTACTCTCACGTAAACTTTACTAGCATTAAGGAGAAGTTGGACTATTTGAACATTTAGCATACAGTCCCTTTGATGTGGGTCATTTTTTCCAATTAAGATTGTGTGACTAATTAGTTTCCTTGACAACTGCTTTTGCAAATACTGAAGTGGGTGTGAAATTAACATACTACAGGAATTCTGTAGAAGCTTTTTCTAAATGATCTGAATATTTTGCCATAAGATACTCAAAATCTCTACAGTATTTACTATAGTTGTCTATGAACCCAACCTCTAGTACGTTACCTAGTTCTGAAATGGATGCTGTGTGTGTGCGTATTTTGTTTTAGTTTTTAATCTCTCTAACACTAATAGTTAAATCTGAAAACTTCACACCTGATTCCTATACAAATTTACATCCATCCTTAACTTCAAACAGCTGAGTAATCACCTTAACTTCAATGTTCATATCTAGGACACAAATCACTGGCAGCTTTGGTAGCTTTTTAATTTTCTTGTATCACATATTTACTGTGAGTTTCATGGGCAATTTTTATTTTAAATGCTGCCCCCAATGCTGGTGTGTTGTATTCACAGCCTTGGAACAGTCAAAATCTCTGTGCAATTCCGACAAACAAAATGACCTTTTCTGTCAGTGTTGAGGTTTTTGCTTACCCTTTTGAACAAATGACTGTCAATTGTGCTAAAGCACCTTCACTCCTCCTGACCAAAGTTATTTAGTGATGGGCAATCTATTTAATACGTGATATTTTCTTTGATTTTCATGCTATGCCCAATAGCAGCAAAGATGTCAGTATTCATCATACCAGAGAGATAGTTTATATCATCAGTATTGACGAGAAATGACAGCTTTATGAGATCTAAAGTTTCGTCTTGAAAAGAATGTATGACAATGCATTTTTATATCAATGCAACAAGGTGTCTTTTTTTTTTTAGATTAAGAAAATTAGAAAGTGTATGGTCAATATGAATACAGTAGCATCTTCTTCCATCTGTCTCAAATACATTTGTGTAAATTTTTAGCTGGCCCCACAGATAATCATGTCACAGAAATAATTCCCAAAGTGGTTGCTGACAATCCTGGGAACGTCTCATTCCGCTAAAGCCTTCTTTCCATATTTTAAATGTATTTTAAATTACTCCTTCCGTTTAACAACACAAATGATATGAAAGTCATAAATATAATGTCATACAGGGATTCAACCTACAGAGAAACTCAAGAAAGTGATATGGGTGGGGGAGAGAAAACATTCAAAATACAAATATTGTAGGTTGTTGATTTTTGTTTTCCTTGATTTTTTTTTCTTTAAATCTGTTTTGGTTTTTTTGCCAGGGAAGTAGAGAATATTCATGTGAGGATTTCCATTCTACAGTGCTGCCTCCTCCTGCCCTTTCTTTTAGGTCAGTGATTCTCAAAGTGGGTCATGGGCCCACTTTGGGAAAGCCACTAGCGGACCTGCGCTCCTTTGTTTACCTAAAGAGTCTGTAGCCTTGGAGCTCCAATTCATCATTTTCAGCCAAGGACAGCTGCAGGAAGCAGTGGCCCAGGCCATTCCACTTTCTATAGCTCTCCTTGACTGGAAATGGTGAACCAGAGTCAGTGAAAGCCACGAGGTTCCATTGGCTATGGACCTTTTAGGTAAACAAAGCAGTGCAGACCTGCTAGCAGAACTAAGTAGTGTCAATGTTAGCTGCTGGCTACCAGTTCCAGTGTTCTCTCTATGCTGCTGGGCAGCACAGCTTCACAGGTGATTAATCAGCCTCACCCAGTCAGAGGCTCAGGGCTCAGTGCACGGATCTGACTGGCTGGGTGGGGCTGATTAATTACCTGTGAAGCTGTGCTGTCATGCAGCTTAGAGGGAACACTGACCAGTTCCATTTCTTGTTTTCTGGGAAACATATGTTTCATTATTAAAAATAAAGTAACAGTGTTTGTTAAAAAAAAAACAAAAAACACTTCCCATGGAACTAAGCTGGAAAAGCTGTCAGTGACAGCATTAGCTAAGAATGGAAGTTCTCATTTACAGCTATCAAGTAATAGCTGCAAGCTTATATCACCAGTAAAAAGGCAGTAGAATTCTATAGTATTTTGATTTGAAGGGAATTTTTTTCAGTGCATGGAAAAATAGTTTAACAGGATGTCTTCAACCACTTTTTTTACTCCCGAAATTGAGCATACTGATCATTTGAAGGGCAATTTGCTAAAAGGTTCTGCCCATTGGGTTTAGGCAAGCAGATACTCACATGGGCAAATCTTTTGGCAACAGATAAGTTCTCTCTTCAAATTATAGAGAAAGTTTAAAATTAAGGATTTGGTAGTTATGGCTACATCTAGATTACATCCCTTTGTAGACAGAGGAATATAAATGAGGCACTTCGAAAGTACAAATGAAGTGGGGATTTCAATATCCCGCGCTTCATTTGCATAATTGTGTCATGGTGCTCTTTCGAACAAGCGCCATTTCGAAAGTAAAACTGCAGTCTAGACGTGGTTCTTTCAAAAATGGCAGGCTTTTTCGAAAGATCCCAAAAACCTGAGCCATATACATAATTTTGTATCCTGAACCTGACCTCTTTTTCTTCATTATGATCTTAATAATGAGATAAAACAGCATTTTAAAATTTTTCATACAATTAAAAGTCACTGAAAAATTGTGCGTATTCTAGATTTGAATTCTTTTGGGACAAAACAACTTTACTTCACCAGCCATAGTTGCAAAGCTGCAACTTTTCTGGTTTCTGGGCCTGAGAATCTGTTTCAGGTCAGAGGCCATTAAAGCAGCCTGAATTAGGCCTCAATAGAACTGCTGTGCTCCAGTATTAATTAGAACTCTTGGGTGATATTTCCAAGATAGAAAGATTTTCCGGTGCATCCAAGAAGGTCTTTTTAGCACTGACTCATTTGTTTTCAGACAAATCTAGAGCAAAGAACAAAAGAGAATACATACTTAAGGGAAAGCACTGATGGTATCAGTGTTCTCTGAAACAGGAAATCTGCAAGCAGCCATGCATTTTGGTGCATATAATACAAATCAGAATTATAACCCCCAGCTTTACAGAATTACCTGCAACCATTATTGGTTTGATAGATGATGTGATCCCAAAGCAAGAAGGCTAGGAAAAAAAAAACTAGTTCCTCTAAGAACTTGCACCAGATTACTATCAGAGGGGTAGCCGTGTTAGTCTGAATCTGCAAAAGCGGTGAGGAGTCCTGTGGCACCTTATAGATGAACAGAAGTGTTGGAGCATAAGCTTTCATGGGTAAAGACCCACTTCGACATGCATCTGACGAAGTGGGTCTTTGCCCATGAAAGCTTATGCTCCAACACTTCTGTTCATCTATAAGGTGCCACAGGACTCCTCACCGCTTTCACCAGATTACTGAGAATCTTACAGAGAATATGGCAAACACATAAAAAGGATGCAAAGTGTGTAATCCTAAACAAATGTGCAGTCTACTGTAGAAGCAGAGAGCTAGAAATACCTACATTGGTGATTTTCCAATTAGAAGCTCCTTTGTCAACCATAATCAGAAGAGAGCTGAAGGGGAGTAGTTTAGTGGGCAGTAAGACCTTAAAGAGCTTTGGGATATAAAATTCCACTTAAAATGTTAACTGATCAAACTATATGTTTAATCGGTTAACTGGCCCGCTGCAGCACAATGCAGGTAGGGTTGCCAGATGGTTGAAACAAAAATACCGAACACCCCCCCTCCCCCCCCCAAAAATGGGAAAAAATTCTGTTGAAGAGGGAAAAAAAGGGAGGGAGACCAAAGTTATTAAGAAAAAAAAAAAAAAAGGACTCCAAACAGCATTAAAACAGCATGTCCCCTTTAAAAGTGAGTGCAGGGATAGGAGCGGATGAGAACTAAGACCCAGGGGAAAGCATTGCTTCCCCTAGGTCTTTTGGCCGGCAGCCATTTTGTGCCGGCAGCCTTGGGGAACCAGGTAAGCATGGGGGCTGGGGGTGGGGGTGTTGGGAGCCAGGGGAGGCCGGGCACTGAGTGTCTGTAGGGTTGCCAGGTGCCCGGCATTTTCGCCTCCTGGCCAGGGAAAAATTCAGAGAATACCGGACATTTTAGGTGTCCAGTATTCTCTAATTTTTTTTACCGGACACGAGCCGAAAATACCTAACTGTCCGGGTGAATACCGGACACCTGGCAACCGTAAGCATGTGAGGGGCTGCTCCAGGTCGGCGGGGCCTGCCACTGCAGATTGCTCAAGCCAGGCCAGGCCAAACCCACTGTGTGGCAGTGGGGGGCTGCTCTGGCCGGATCGGGCACCAGTTAACTGGTTACTCCAGCAAAGGCGAATATTTACAGGGTAACTGCTTAACTGTTAATTCTTTACATCCCTAAAAAAGGTAGGTAAATTTATACCTGTTTTTTCTATGAGTATAAACTCCATGGCTAGGAATCCAGTCAGCATTGTATTCTTAGAGAAATTCTTATTCAAAGTGGCAACAAGGAATATGTTAAGGTAACAGCTCTTTCAAAACAGTGATGTAATAGTCATAGCAAATATGCTGTGATTTGCACTTCAGGGAATCCTACAAAAGAATGCTAAAAATGTGTTGGAAAAAAAAGAATATTATCTCGTTACACATGGCACTTACATATTATTCTAACTGAAATGGCAAGCTGTCAGGGTAGATCAGGAATAACTCTGTATACTCCATTTCCTAAGGAAACTCTAATGGTTTTATACTGGGGAGGCTGAAATCACTAACAGACTTTGATAAAACAGCAGTTGATGTGATTCCAGAGGAGAGACAAATTTACAAACAAACAATCTCACACTATTACTATTTGCTACACTCACAGCCAGAGAATGTAGAATATTTGGAAAAAAAATGTCAGAAAATACCTGCACAACCTTACATAGAATTGTATAATACTGGATGTGGAGGCAACCTTGAAAGGTCATCAAGTCCAGTCCCCTGCATTCATGGCAGGGTCAAGCACCATCTAGATTATTCCTAATATGATTGTCTTACCTGCTCTTAAAAATCTTCAATGATGGAGATTCCACAGGCTCTGTAGGCAATTTATTCCAGAACTTAACAACCTTATTAGGATAAATTAGAATTAGAATAAATTCTTCCCATATAGTGATTCATGAGAACGTTAAACTATGTGAAAATTACAGTAATGAAAACCACCCATATCTTCCCTATCTCTGTGTAGTGAGAAGAGGATCAACTAGTTTCAATAAATTAAAAGATGACCTCATTCTGAAATGAAACCTTTATTTATCTGTGAAAAAGTTGTTATTTTTATATCTGTGCCTCTGTCACTTCTGTTCATCCAAGTCTGAAAACAGACCCGTTGAAATATCAAACAGTGCTAGTATTAGCAGATTTCCAGCACAGTTTTGAAGATCCCAGAAGTTTGGATAGGCCAGCCTATCAGTTGTTATTCACACCAAATCTTCAAACATTTTGAGGTTTGTCAGTAAGATTCCAATTCTGCCCAGTTTACTCGCAGAGTAGCATATTATTTGGTGAGCAGTCTCGTTGATTTCTGTGAGCCAGATTCCATCATTCTTACTTCCATTGAGTAGTATTTTACTATATATACAGGACATCATTCCTTTCATTGTATAGGTATATTTCCAGGATAAAATATCACTGACTTTGAGTAAGCATGGTATAATCAGACTCCAGGTAAGTCCACAGAGACAAAAATGAATAATAATTGTGATTACAATGTTATCTAATCATAGTAATGAGATCACAACATTATCTAACAAGAACATTACATTCAAGGTTATTAATCTCCTTTTGAGGTGAACCAAATGCCTGATAACAAATCACAGTAGCATACTAACCTCTCGCTCCCTGAAGAAAATTCAGACAATGGTAGTCATAAATGGAGAGCCTTTCAATCGGAACATTCACTAAACGTGGCTGCGTCTAGACTGGCATGATTTTCCAGAAATGCTTTTAATGGAAAAGTTTTCTGTTAAAAGCATTTTCAGAACAGAGCGTCTAGATTGGCACGGACGCTTTTCCGCAAAAGCACTTTCTGCGGAAAAGCGTCCCTGGCCAATCTAGACACACTTTTGCCAAGAAAGCCCCTATTGCCATTTTAGCCATCAGGGCTTTTTTGCACAAAACAATTCTGGGTTGTCTACACTGGCCCTCTTGCACAAAAGCATTTGCGCAAGAGGGCTTTTGCCCAAACGGGAGCAGCATAGTATTTCCACAAGATCACTGACAATCATACATGAGATCGTCAGTGTTCTTGCGGAAATTCAAGCGGCCATTGTAGACAGCTGGCAAGTTTTTCCAGAAAAGCGGCTGATTTTCCGGAAAAACTGGCCAGTCTAGACACAGCCAAAGAATATTCAGCCTGAAGTTGTCAAAACTTACTAATGATTTTAGAAAAAACTTAAAAAAAACCCCAATGAATGGTCCTGCAGCACCATGATTTTAGTTGGGTCTTTTTGAGTGGCAGACTTGAGACATCTTCAGAATGGCTGTATTTTCAGAAAGTGTTAAGCCCCCCCACCCTTTTGTTGTCCGACTGAGCACTGAAAATTTCACCACTCTCTCTAGTCACGTTGTGAAATAGAGGCATGCAGATCCCCTGAGGTGGCACATCTACCTGCCCCACATGCCACTCTGAGCTCCCTCTCCTGCTCCAGATAAGTCCCTCTCCCCTTCCAGGTTCTGAGCTCCCGTCCCCCTCCCCAGCTTTTTTTTTTTTTTTTTTTAATAAAAGCTCAATACAGAGTTCATTTTGTTCAAAACCAAACAGGTATCTTTATTAAGAGGTCAGGGAAGAGGCAAAGGAAAGGGTTGTGGTGGGGAAGGGATAGGGCAGCAATCCAGAGGCCCTTGTTGGGGAGGCCTTGAGGAGAGTTACTGGGGTCCTTGAGAGAACCTCTCCCTCAGGGTCTCCCAGATGCACACCCCAGCTTGATGGGCCTGGCGAATGGCAGCTGTCCACAGCTGCAGGAAGGCTCGCCCCTCGCAGCCGGTGTCTGCCCCTCACCCTGGGAGGAAGGCCTCCCCCTTCCTTTCCACAATGTTGTGGAGGACACAACATGACATGGCCACCTCGGGGATGTTATGCTCCCCCACATCAAGGCAGTTCAGCAGGTACCTGAACCGTGCCTTGAGGAGGCTGAAGGTTCACGCGACCTGGATCCTGGCCTGGTTCGGGCGGCCATTAAATTGGTCCCTGCTGGGGTCCAGGTGTCTGGTATAAGGCTTCATGAGCCTTGGCATTAGGGGGTAGGCTGCATCCCCCCGATGCACAATGGCATCTGCATGTCCCCAATCACAAATTCACGGCGGCGGAAGAATGTGCCCACCTCCAGCTTTCCATACAGGCTAGAGTTCCAAAACATGTGAGCATCATGTTCTCTGCCCGACCACCGAAAAAAAATGTCTGTGAACTGTCCATGGTGGTCGACCAGGGCCTGCAGTACCATAGAAAAGTAGCCCTTGCAATTTATATATTGGGCCGCTTGATGCTCTGGTGCGTGGATTGGAATATGGGTTCCATCAATGGCTCCACAGCAGTTCAGGAACCTCAGGGCAGCAAATCCGGCTACAGTGGGGTCCACGTCTCCCAGGCGGATGACCCTGTGCAGCAGGATGGAATTGATGGCCCTCACAACCTGAAGGAGACAAACACACACCCAAAACAAAGAATGAGAGAGGGAGTGTCTGAACCCTTGGGCAGTGCCCAAGCCCCTCCCCCGCTCAAAATCTCCAGGAGCCAAGCCCTATGAGGCCACCCCCCAGCAGCAGGGTTGTGTGAGGGTGGGACTGCAGAACCCCCCCTCTCCGCCTCCCCCAGGGACAGGGCTTCCCTTCCACTCCCCGCCCCCCACAACTCCCAACCCTCCTTACTAGAGGGTCCCACTTTTCCAGGATTCCTCCCCCCTTCCCCCCAAGCAGGGACTGCAGCCCGAGAGTGTCTTACCTCAATGAGGAGGGCCCCGACGGTGGACTTCCCCATGCCAAACTGGTTGCCGTCTGGGGTGGTGAGCTTCCAGATGGTGATTGTAACCTGCTTTTCCAGGGGGATGGCGGGCTGCAGGTGGGTGTCATGTCTCTGGAGGGCAGGGGCAAGCCAGGCGCACAGCTCCAAAAAGGTGGTCTTCTGCATACGGAAGTTTTGGAGCCACTGCTGTTCATCCCACCACTCCATGACCAGCCAGTCCCACCAGTCTGAACTGGTGTAAAGCCTCCAGAAATGCCTCTCCACTGTGGGGTGCAGTTGCCAGAGTGTAGCTCCTGCACCCAGGGAGAGGGTCCCAAGAATGAGCTCGGGGTCGAGCTCTATCAGGACCAGGAAGGCAGCTGGCACAAAGTGCTGCAAAAACTGCAGCATGGCTGTGTGGGGCCATTGCATGCCCAGGAGCAGCTCTGGCTCCATGGCACCAAGCAAAAAGCTGTGGCATCCAGAAAAGCAGGGCACCCACAGCAGGAACTGCGAGAGCTTTGCTGTCCCACAAGCATGCAGCAGAAGCAGAGAAATGGCTGTCTGGAGAGGGGGGTCCGTTTTAGCACATGTCTCTGCAAGGCTGCCCTAAAGCCCTGACTGAAGTGGTTCTGGGTGGCCTTTTATGTGAGAGAGAATCCAATCAGTCTGGATGCTCTCTTTCAAAAAAGCACATCAGTTTTGCGATGTGCTTGTGTGTGTAGATGCTCTCTTTCGGAAAAAGTTATTTTTGGAAGATCTCTTCCAAAAAAAGCTTCTTCCAAAAGAAGCCTGCAGTCTAGATGTATCCAGAGTGGAGGCCTTTATAACTCTAGAAAAAAAGAGACCTTGATGTCAAGTGGGCCATATAATGTGAAACCTTCTCTTGATAACTAACCATGCACTACTCCCCTGGCTAAATTTCATGAAAGACACACATTGAAGGATTATGAAATGATATTTGGCCTTAAGCCTTTTACATAGTCCACAGGCTAGCAAATAAAGATCAGAGTGCAGATTTATTTTCTTGAGGTGGGGGACTACATGTCTTGGACTTGGACACCCCAGAACTGAATTTAAGGAGAGGGGGTCCTGGGGTAGATAGACCACATATAACAGAAAGGAGAACAGGAACAACTGTGGGCTCAGGAAGATCCAAATTGTCAGGCCAGTTGAGCGATCCAAATTGGGAATGGTCGTTGAATGAGAAGCTTAAAAGAGAATCTGTTCAGTACAGCACGATGATGGGCAAAGAAAAATAGGCCTTTGCTTGCTTCTACAGAGGGGTTACACCAGGAGAGTATCCCCAAAAGGAGGACTGCAGCAAGAAACCTGAATCTCTCCACCCTGCAGAGGGCCATGGGCCTTCTTTTGCAAGGGACAGCAAGCTATGACATGCCCCAAGGAGGGACAAAGCTATAGTAAGAGACCTAGAGGAGTGTGTTAGCTGGACCTCAGGTACCAGATGACTCCCTTATTGCCCAAGAGAGACCCTTGATCAGAATCCAGTGAAGTGGGAGGGCACAGGTTCCCCTACTGCTAGGCATGACTGCTGCAACACAGTTATCAGTCACTTTGCACAAATCTTCCACTTCAACGAAAAGTATGCATAAAAATGTTCACATTTTTCCTTACAAAGGAGGCAATTTTTAAAAGTTATCATTTGAATAAAAATAGGGGTTTAGGCACAACAGAACATTGAAATGCTTAACCATAATTTAAATATACAATACTTTTATTCACATAAAGTAGCTGGATTATTAAGTGTAATTGTTAGGCTGTTGCTTTACAGTTTAAAAGTCCAATACTCTGACAAATTAGAGATGGCAATTTTAAGCATATTTCTGATGAAAATGTATGTCTGAAAGAGTTATATTAAAAACCTGTCATGAATCAATTATTCTGGCAAGTATCTAGATATACTTAGATACTAAAATCTTAGTATAGTAACTTCCATACCTCTCAAGAAAAAAAAAAAACTTTTTTCTTTCCAGGCTGATTTCTTTAACATTTCATAAAGAAAAATATTGCTTTTGAATAAGTCTGATAGTCATGACTACTGGGAAGTGTCAAAGTTAGACTCAGGACTCACAATTTCGTTGACCACTCTGTTTTATTAGCAAAGCGCTTCGCTAATACAACCAGAAAAGTGAGACCCCATCCCAAACCCAAGCCACCTTATTTATACAGATAAAAGAGTAGAACAGACAAAGGATCGAAAAAGGGTGCGAATTGACAAAATTACCTGGGGTCAGTCAAGTATCTCATTTCCTTATCAACTCTCACCAATCTCCTGTTAACGTCTCACTATACCCTTAAGTGGAACCATGGTCCTTTGCTTTAACATCCTTCTTCCTGCATACACACAAACAACTTTACCTCAACATCTCTCTTCCTGCTAGAGGAACACACAACATTTCTTTAATTCATTCAACTTTTACAATATAATTCAGTCTACTTTCACAGAAGAAAGTAGTCTGGGTACATCTACGGTAGCTCATTAGTTCGAGCTAGGTAGTGTAATGAGGGCAAGCGGAGTTGTAAATGAAGCCCGGGATTTAAATATCCCGGGCTTCATTTGCAAATTCGAATGACTACATTAGCCACCCTAGTCCGAACTAGGGTGGCTAGTGTAGACATACCCTCTGTTTAAAATAACTACTGCAGGCCCACTATCATGAACATCAGCACTTATTCCCCATAACTGGTTGGTTTGGTCACGTTATGTTCTTTTAACTCATTTTTCAAGAATTCCCATGGAGATGGTTTTTGACTGCATGACCGTTTGAGGAATGTCTATTTCTACAAAAATCGTATGCACATGAATGCAAAGTTATTAATGTTGTGAACTAAGTTGAAAGTGTACTGACACTTGATTCAGGTTCAAGCACTGGCTCTTTCACAGATTGCCTGTTTGATCTAGGGCAAGTTCCTTAAATTTCCTGTGCCTCAGTTCCATATCTGCTAAAGAGCAGGGTGGGAAATAATACTTCCTAACTCCTACCCTCTTAAAAAAAACCAAACAAACACCACCAACCAAAAAACCCCACAAACTCTTCACAGGGCAGGGTGTATTCCCTAACATGTGTTTGTCCAGTACTTTGCATAATGTGGCTCCATCTTCTTGTGGCCTTCATGTGCTACTGCAATTTAAATTATGAGAATAATCATAATAATAAGGAACTTACAGAGTATAGTTTGGACTATATTTAGCTCTTTTGATTTGCTCCTACTTTCACAATTACCACTCAAAAAACCCCCAATTTTTTAAGTCCATTGCATTTAATGTGACGAGTGTTATTACTGTCTCTAGACATTCTGCAATTGAATTTTTTTCTACAAATCTTGCTACCTTTCTTATTTTGGTCAATATCTATAACCCCATATTAATTGCTGTTTCATCATTTTTTTCCAGAAATCTTAACACACAGTTGTGTCAATTCAACTATATAAACATTTTGTTTAACTAGACGAAGTTGCATAACTGGGATATAGTTTACATTCCAGAAAAGTAAATATTTCACAGTTAGCTCTGTTACAATCATAAATACCAGTAGGATCTGGACACATAATGTCACACATTACACTGAATGGTCATCGAAAATGGCATTTTTATGATTTAATCTCAGGATATATGTAATTGGACATGGAATATTTTCCCACTAGTCTGAAAGGCTGCTGTTGCATCCAGTATGAATTTAGTGGCCTGTTTGAAATGAGTTCATGAGTCTCAAATTACAAGTGAACAAGTGTCCTGTATTACAAAGACCAACTGGCACTCTTGTGGCAGTCTTAACTTAAGAACTGGGTGAATTATTTACGCAATCAATTTATTTAGTAAGCCTAGCTTTTCTTTGTGAACATGAATGAGCCATGAACCGACACTTCACGTTTATGAATGTTCCTTTTTCACAATTGTACAACAATTGATGTAAGTGAAAATATTTCAGTCTTTGGGTTGCTCTTTACTGTTCCTTCAACTATCCACTGTTTGAAATTCATTGTGGGTGCTTGTTTCATGCTGGGTGACTGTTTCCTGATTTAGGATGTTTGACAAACATTCCACCATAAATACTCAGAGTTATAAATACTCAAGTAAAGATGAATTGATCTTTCTTTCCACAAACATTCTTCCAAACAAAAATGAGCTCATTTAAGTTGTTGCGGAAGTGAATAAAAAGGGTTATGTATACAGTGAAGTGAAATATTTCCTCAGCTCTGTTTAGGATGGAGATGATAGATTGAGGACACAATCGAGCAAAACACTTAGATTTGCTTAATGAGACTGCTCGTAGGCGTAAAATAAAGAACATATATATCTACTGTGATGGATTAGGTCCTGAAGCAAGGAGAGTGAAAATCCTTCGCCCCTCATGCCCATGAAAATGATTCCCTAGAGCAATGTTCTCACAGATTATCAGGCCAGTGTGGGAAAGCATGTGTTTCTTCTATACCGGTGCTACTCCTTCTGTGGATTAAACATTTTGATATGCAGTTTTGTCCCTCTTGTAACTACAGAAGCTCTCATCTTTCACTTTAAAAAGTACAACTTGGTCAGCATAGGTTGTTTTTACTGTTGAGAGGCTGTTTCTGGGTCTTTGACATTGTGTAAATATTGCATTAATTATTTTTTCTCTTTGTCTTTCCCACCCTTGCTTTTTTATTTTAATTTCACAACCTTTCCACTTTGTTTCTCAAATTTACATTTCTAATTTTCTATAACGACAATCTTCATCAATGCAGATAGATGCTGTGAAGTCACTAAAGGTAAAAATGGAAGCCAGTCATGGCAGCAGAATGCTGCTGGTTTTTCTTTCATTATAGCTATAGGTCTGTTGTGCATGTTTTGATATTATTGATTAGAGAAGCAGTATGTTTTCTTCTTTTCCCTGGTAATGTCATTTTAAGGGAGAAAATAAATAAAAACATGGATAAAAATTGGACTTTCTGGAGCTCTTCTAATGTGTACATTTCCAATTACTACTCACAAGTGGCTTTCTGTGAAAATAGGAACTATAATCTCAAACAAACATAAAGTGACAATGATTGACTATTCTTCTGTGTTCATAGTTTTATTCTTTTTTTCAGTTATATTTTGTTTATCTAAGAAACATGTGTACAGACTTTTGTATGTCATTGTTGATGCTGTGGGTTCTTGTGTTTGTCATGTATCTGTATTTCCTGAAAGCATTTTGATCTCATATCTTCACCCTGTGCATGTAATTCCATTTGAAGGGTTTTTATATATTATTTATTCTTTCAGATATTCTGTTTCATTAGCTCCTTTTGTGGTATTTAAATCTAACATTATGCATAGTACTTGTTTAATGCTTTAACAATGGCATTGTTTTAAAGCATTCATTCCCTATCTCAGTTAAGCTTTATATATTTCCCTGCTTGATCTATTTTACCTTCTATTTTTCCTCCCAATCAAAATGCTCTATCCACATAATAGGTCCCTCAGTTATATCCCAAGGTGATGACCATTTACTGCTTCTGTGCCTGTTTTAAAAAGGAAAGGTTCCATTCCCAACTATTAATTCCACAGTGTGTGTTGGTTGTGAAAGACAAGTCCAGAATTCTTTATCTTGTACTTTAACAAAGAATAGCAAACATAGTTATGACTCATATGAACTTTTTATTGCACAGCTGACATACTGTTGCTCTTTCCTCAGCAGGGAGCTGCTTCTTAAACTGAGGGAAGAGTGCCCCTCCCCCCAGCCAGGCAGCTCAGTAGGGGAGCCCTGAGTCCCTGGGTGGGCAGGGCTCATTAAGCAGCTGTCACACAGCTTAGAGAAAACCTTGCTCCTCTGCTATCACAACAAATAATTCTGCTATTGGAGACAGACATTTAGGATTAACAATGAAATAATGAGCAGGTGCACAGAATCTGATGAACTTGAAGCTATTTAAGGATCCACTGAAGCATAATGGGTAACTCAGTAAAACCCTAATGGGAATTAAATCTGTCTTTTAGGAGGCAAGCTGAGTTTCATTATTCCCCAGGGAATTTTGACACTTTACTTCTTCCCCCTAATCCTGGGACCAGGGCTCACTTTAGGGGCCTACAATCGTGACAAGCACTGATATTTCTGGGCACCAAACCATCACATTTGCGTTCCAAATCTGTCTGTTTCTTTATGACAATGGAGTTTTGGGTGAGTGTTTGATTTTTTTTTTTTAATTTTTTACTTTCCCCAATTGTTTAGTAGTGATGGTGGGCCCTCAGTATTAGACAAATCTTGAAGTTACATTAGAGACATTTCAGGGAGACTGGTAATTTATATCAAGTTGTCTAGTACAGATGGGGATTCACGGGGTATAAGGACATCTGATACCACTCATTGTCCCTGGTCATACCTTCTACAGCAGGGGTGAACAGGAGTGAGTTAAGCTGTTGTTACATTTACTCTGTGTAGCATCAGAGTAGGGTCAAAGATCTGGCCTAATGAAGTCACAATTTTTCAGTAAGAGGCGAATCAAGCACTATACGTTCTTGGTGTATTTTTCAGAGTAGGTTCACACAGTAGTGTCCTGCGATCATACAGAGATACATGGATTGGACTGTAGTATAGTTTGAGAAATCAGTCTTTAAAACATTAATAAAGTAGGATCATTGTATAGTAAATTGTAATATCATGACTTCTTAGAAGAAGGAGCAACGAAGTAGAAAGAATGAAAGTGCTTAGAGATGAAATAAGTGCCATATACATACACTAGCTTTCAGATTATAACTCAAACTATATATAATATACATACACATATTTAAGTTCTAACAACAACAATGTATCAAATTGTATGTATATATAATATAATTTGATACATTGCTGTTATTAGAAATTAATTAGGTAAGTAAATTTGTTCTTTTAATGTACAGGTTAGAGCTCCCTGGTCCAGCACCCTTGAGACCTGAATGGTCCCAAATGGGGGATTTTTCCAGACCAGGGCAGGTCATTTCTAGGACCCCTCCCCCCCACTTCTCCCAGCTTCCTGACTGTCCCCTGTAGCCCAGCTGAGCCACGCGCCCTTGCCTGCAGCCCAGTTGAGCTGCACGCCAGGTCCCTGCCCACCCCCCCAGCAGTCCAGCTGAACCATATGCTGGCTCACACATTAATTATGCTAATGAGGTGCAGCAATATTCCACGCTTTGCCTCATTTGCATATTTTTTGCACAAAACTGGGGCAGTGGAGACATAGCCTCATACTTTTATATGTATAATGGACATCCCACAGCTAAATATAAACAGTTGCTAACTAAATATAAACAAACACTGTAGTAAAATCCAATTTCAAGGCTATAATGGAGTTAGGAAACTGACCATATTGAAGTGAAACTCCTGAAATATTAACTTTATATATAAAAAAGAACATTTACATCAGTTAATCTAATGTAATAACATAATTGATATATAGTATGCAAATAACCAAATTCAACTGCATTATTTTCTGAGCCAAATCCAAAATCATGATCCTGTCAACATGACCCCGTATCACTGTTCATGTGTTGAAATAAGTAATTAAGTGTAAAACCAACTAATGGTTTAACACCGTAGAACCTCAAAATTATGAGCACCTCAGGAATGGATGTTGCCAGTAATTAAAATGCTTGTAACTCTAAACAAAGTTTACAACTGAACACTGACTTTGTAAAACTTTGAAACTTTGCTAAAAACAGTATTTGTCTTCTGTATAGTAATCTTACTTTTAAATTTAACAAGCATAGACTCAGTTTCATTATTTAACAGGTTTTTTTTCTTAGGCTACCTCCAGACTGCATCCCTCTGTTGGCAGAGGGATGCAAATAAAGCACTTGGAAAGTGCAAATGAGCCTGGGATTTAAATATCCCGGGCTTCATTTCCATACTCACGTTCCAGCGCTGTGCCAATCAGCTATTTGAATTGTGCTCCTTCTTGCATAGGCTGCACCCCATTTTTCTTTCAGCTCCTAATAAATCTCAGAAGAGCCAACCTAATATGATCCATTATTACCTGGACCTTGCCTTCCACATGGAAGGCTCCCAGTGGTGTTATTCACCAGGGCTACGTCTAGACTGGCATGATTTTCCGCAAATGCTTTTAACGGAAAAGTTTTTCCATTAAAAGCATTTGCGGAAAAGAGCGTCTAGATTGGCATGGATGCTTTTGCGCAAAAGCACTTTTTGCAGAAAAGCGTCCGTGCCAATCTAGACCGGTTTTGCACAAGAAAGCCCCGATCGCCATTTTCGCCATTGGGGCTTTTTTGTGCAAAACGGTTCTCAGTTGTCTACACTGGCCCTCTTGTGCAAAAGCATTTGTGCCAGAGGGCTTTTTCCCGAACGGGAGAGTCATTGTATTTGTGCAAGAACACTGACGATCATACATTAGATCGTCAGTGTTCTTGCGCAAATTCAAGTGGCCAGTGTAGACAGCTGGCAAGTTTTTCCGCAAAAGCAGCTGCTTTTGTGGAAAAACTTGCCAGTCTAGACGCATCCCAGATGTATATTTAAATTACATTTTGGTTGAAATCCTGGTCACACTGGAATCAATGGAAATTTTACTATTGACTTTGATGGGACCAGGATTTTACCCATAGAAAAACCTGTATAATTTCTAACAATACATGTTAGCTATATTTAGAGAATAGATCTAGATCAAAGGTAAACATTTTTTCATAAGCATAAACCTACTATATATATGTAAATCTCCTAGGAACACACAATTCATTGGTGTGGAATACACTCTGTGCATTGGTATTACAAACAAGGGTGCATTTCACCTTTGCAGGAGTCACGGTAATGGTGCAAGACCAAATATCCCTCCAAAGCCAATCCTTTAACCAGTGCATTTTCCAAATAGTCTGTTTTTTATTTTTAATAGATAGTTCAACTCTTTGACTTCAATCATGTCATTCCATAGAAAATTAGTTAATATTATTTATGATTCTGTGCATGTGTCTCCAGGGGAGGAAATGTTTTCTTTTCATAAAATAAAGAGTAAAATTACTTTGGTAAATTAAGTGCAATTATGTGAATCTGTAAGAGATGGACATAGAAATATTGCTATGACAGAATCTGAATTGAAAGCATATATATACACTTGTGATATCAACCTGTGTGTTAACAAATTAATGATATTTTATAGGGTATCAGTCTTCTTTTGATGGATACCAATTTACTCTTTGTATGCTATAGGTAAGAGTAAATTGGTAAAGACTAAATTAGAAAGGTAATTTAAGGTTTGAGAAATTAACACACAAACAGCATGATTATTTTAGAACTCTACTTGGTAAGCAACAGCAGCTGTTATAAATTAGTGTCTATTGACTAGGTCTAAAAACAACTTGTACAACTAAACTAAAAAGTGTGTAGGCAAAGAGCAGTTGTATCAGGCCAAATTCCTTCACAAACTTATGCATATTCTTAACTTTATGCAGCTGAGTTGTCTCACTGAAGTCAAGTCACTCATATGTTTAAAATCAGCACATAAGTACATGTGTGCACGACTGGGGCCTTAGCAACTTACCTGAAGATAACAGTTTTTTTCCAGGAATTGGGTTTGAAAATTGTGTTAGAAACACCCATTTTTACACCTTTATTTTATATGGTATATATAGTACTAAATCCTGAGCAAAACTACATTTGGCATTGTTATGTGGCATTATGGGCACTTTATAACTAATTCTATTAAAATGAATGGTATAATATATTTATTTTACTAAGCAAATGTGTACATTTTCTGAATAGTGAAATAGTTATTTTTATTAGGCATGCCATTATCAGGATGCACAGTAACAGAATTGTAACAAGCTAAGCAAACTCGTTCAGTACCATTTTATTGAAAATGTTATCTGCTGTGTGTGCACGCTGATGCTATGAAAAGTACTTTAAGTGCTACCATCTCTTTCAATTTCTATTGCCTAAAAACACTCTAGGTGTACAGTTTCTGGGGGTTTAATAATTTAATTTGTGAAACATTAACCTTTAATTTTTCATCCCATTCTTTTTCATTGTGATTATGCTCCATTGGCTTTTCCTATGCATTCAGTCCTGTCATCCCAGCTTGTTCCCTGAAGAATGTGTCCATACTGTACATAGAATGTCCCACAGCATCATTACAGACATAATGTCCAGCAGTAAATGTAACTTTATGCATGTCTTTCATTTGTTCTTCAATGTCCATTTTATTTTATGTAAACTTTTCTCTCTCCATTTTTGTAATAAAGAAAATTGAATGAAAACATCTTTATATGTATTTTCTTTATTACTGGTGAACATCTTTTGTCCTTGTTCTATATTTACTTTATATCATATTTGGCTGAAAATAACAGAATTCTGAACTTCATGGATAACACCAATATTTTATCACCAAAGTGAATATATATATATATATATATATATATAAATAAAATATATATTTTTAAAAAATCAATTTCCCATATTTGTATTTTGACTTGTTAGATGGTTGCTATACTACTCTGCCAGAAGAGCAATTATGAAGCTACTACTGGTCTGTTCCCTGAGATGATTACAGTTGTCCTAGAAGAAGAAAAAATGGTATCCCCTCTTAGGTCTTGGCTACACACACGAGTTATACCATTATAACTGTACAGTATAAAAGTGCTTTATTCAGTATAGCTTATTGCCATATGAAAAAAGGAACAAGCTATATACGTTAAAGGTTTGTTTATACTAGTATAACTGCATTCACACTAAGGATTCTATCAATGGAATTATTAATGTGAAAATAAAAATTACACCCTGTAGTCAAAATAGTTATAAAATACAAAAACTGTGTAGATTAGGTTTTACAGAATTTGTGTAATAGAATTTAGGATTTAAGTTATGCTGACGAGCTCACAACTATTTGTACCTACCTCAGCTTTAGTGAGCTGGCAGAAAATCCCACTGAACCCTTAAATCCAAATACACACACACACACACTGATTAATTAATATCAGCCATCTCCACTTTTCAGGCCTTCTTACTGTATTCTCTCTGAATAACATTGTCATCTGATACGATATTGCTGAGTGCAAACACCATGATTTGGGTTCAACAGTTGGCAAGACAAAGGTATTCCTCATTTTCTTCACTTAATAGTAATATAACACTTATATAAAACCATACCTTTTCAAAACCCTGCCCAAACATTGGCTAATCCTTTCAACACTTCCATGAAATAGATAGGTAAATGATATTGTTCCCAATTTAAAGTTAAGAAACCAAGACAGACGTTTAGTCACTTACCCAGGGCTGCATAATAAGTCAATGGTAGAGGTGATGATACCAAAGCTACCCTAGTTGGATATAGTGTGGCGGTTTCAGGGCTGGTTTTATGCTATTCCCTCCTAGCTTCCCATTGGAGGAAGCATGTAGGAAAGAGAAGAGGTCATTTCTCGAGGCAGATGTGTTCTAAAGATCCTCAGCTGCCAAATGGCCCTTGTTGCACCTTGGTTTAATGAAGGGCAGCCTACACTCATCTATCTATTTATCTATCTACTAGTCTGTCTGTCTGAGTCTGTCTGACTGTCTGAGAGTCCATTTGTTCAAGAACTCCTCCTAAATGTTAACAGCTGGGACCACCACATTTGGTATACAGCTTCCTCTTATTCTAACTTAAAGCAAAGTCAGGGTTTGGTTCTGACAGGAAAATGGGAAATGCCTGGAGTGTGATTGTTTTCCATAATATGGAAAGGTGGGGGTTGATCAAGGGCACACAATACTGCACAGTCATCACTGGGGGCAGTGAGAGCAGGGGACAGCTATACTACAGACTGACCCCTGGAGCCAGCTACAGACAAGGCTTGCCATCTTCAAAGCCAAAAGCCCAGGTAAGTGGCACCCCACCCCAAACCTTGCCTCCATGGCCCTCCCCCCAGCGCTGAATGTAGGGGGTAGGGGGAAGTCCAGCCGAACCCACAGCTCCACCCTCTGGCCCTCCTCCAAGACCCCCAGGTGGCCCCTGCAGACCAGGGTAAATCTTCTAGTGAGATGATATAGGTGGCTTCGAGCCATCTTTTCCCCTTCTTGTGCTGAAGTACAACTCTGGTGCTTCTGAGGATCCAGGTCTAGAACTCAAATCTTTGTTAGTGACTGAAATCATGTTCATCCTCATCCATCATGAGGTGGTTTAAGGATTTGCACTGAAGAGGTATCAATATTAAATGCCAGATCCTACAAGCATTGCATAACTGAAACTCCCACTGAAGTAAATGGACATGGACACATGCAGGGCTTGAAGATGCTGTCTCTGTGTTAGTATTTAAGACCCCTTCCTTTCATGATATTTTCTGTTATTCGGTCTTTATTCCTGTTTTTTCAGGCTATGAAAACAATCGGGGCAATCCAAAAATATTTACTCTTCATAAAGGTTGTTATGGCATCATGCCCACTTGTAAATTTGCCCCTAAAATGAAAACAACAGAAATAAAAAATGTGGAAGTATGATAGACTAATTTCAATTCCACTTTGTATTTCAAAACTCTCTAGATTATGGGTGTTACTTCCTAGTTCTATGATATCCTTAGTCACTTCCTAGTGGTAAAAAGAGTAAAATCTTATATATAGCTCAGCTACACTCTCAGAATACTTCTATCCTTCTATTTTGCATCATCTTTAGATGGGACAGTATTGTGTCACTGCTACTTAAACAAATGGATCATTGAAGTCAGTCAGAAGTCCTGTTTAAAGACTGATGGCATGATATTGCCCAAGAGATTATCTCCTCTTTCCTCAGCAAATTCACTCTTGTAGATATACTTGTCAAAAAAAGTGTTTTCTCAGCATAGATGTGGTGTGAATTTTCCCCAAGAAATAGGTTTTTTTTTTTAATCTGGCATTTCCCCCCTAACTTAGGGGATGTTCTGAGGAAGAAAGTAAATGATGACCTCTGTAAATGACTCCTCTAAGCGGATGTATATGTATGGTTTTAAGGAGAGATGTGCAGCACTACCTTACATATAATTGATGTCATTAATACATGACTGTCTAACTAGCCCTAAAAGTCTCAGAGGGGTAGCCATGTTAGTCTGTACCTTAAAAAAAGACTATTCCTGTAGCACCTTAGATACTCATAAATTATACTATATATATGTTAGTCTCTAAGGTGCTACCGGATTATTCATTGTTTAACTAGCGCTAATTATATTTAGCCAGATTATTATTCTAAGAAGGTCAAGGAGTCACAATCAGTACTTTGAGGGATGCTGTGATCAGGCTTTTCCAGCTAATATGTTGCCCACTGGCACAAATTCGAAGCAACCTCCTCTGGGGCACATAATCAGAGAGTTCATTGTTGAGTTTCCAGCGTCTTCTCTTTCCCACATCTCCTGGGCTTCCCTAGATGGCTGTGTGGAAAAGGAAAGCCATTCTTTGCTAGACATGAGGCCCAGGCAGAACTAATCAATTGTCTGTTTGGCTCTTTCTGGGGGCTCTCACAGTTTAGTAGGGAAGCAGGTAGTTGAGCAATCAAGGGAATGTCTACAGTACAACAACAGCCCAGGGTTAGAAAACCACAAGTTAGCAGATCCTGCATTTGTTAACCTGAGGCTTGATTGTTTACACTTATTTGTAACCCCAGTCCCACTGGACTTGTGCTGTGGGAATCTGTCAAAAGTATCCCATAATCACACTGGCTAAATGTATTTCTCTGGAAAGGCAAGTTTGGTGGCCAGTCAAGTTTTCCCACGCTGCACCACAAAAGACATCTATGCTGCATTATGCAGGCCCAAATTTAACCACCCATCTCCCAGACTTCCTAATGTTCTTCCAATATGTGGCCACAGTAGCACTTTGTTTATGGCTCAGTGTGGGAAACTTGACTCGCCACCAAACTTGGCTTCATTTCATCTACATTGCAAAACAATAGGACTTGAACCCTGGCTCCTGGCTTGACTGAGTTTCAGACTCACCAACCCACTGGAGTCTTGGGACAGAGCCCTGGTTTAGTTCAATTTGTCTGCACAGCAGGACTAAACTCAAAATAAACTATGCAACTTGAGCTATGCTAATTGTGTAGCTAAAGTTGAAAAAAAGCTTATTTCGACTTTTGCCACCGTCTACACAGCAGTTATTTCAAAATAGAGCACTCTTCCCCTGACTTCCCTTACTCCTCGTACAGTTAGGTTTACAGAATTCTGAGTAAGAAGCCCATGATTTCAAAATAATGGAGTTGCTCTACGGTGCACACTATGTTATTTTGGAATAACTCACGTTATTCCAGAATAACGCTGCTGTGTAGACATTGCCTTTGTGTGTAGCTGGAAGAGAATTAAGGTTGAACCTGAGTTTGAACCCTGGGCTTGGGGTGTAAATAAATCTTCATTTCTTTCTCCCCTGTGATGCAGTAAGTATCCATTGGCAGGAGCTGCTGAGCTTCTGCATAAAGGAAGAACCCACAGCTGCATGGAGTGTGCCCAAGTGCTCCTGGGACTTCAGGGGAGCCATGTGGGGATGTGGTGCCAAAGATAACTCAGAACTTTATTTTTAAATATCAAAAGTTAATAATGTTCCATCCAGGAAAGCATTTCATTTCACAATGAAATGTGTATTTTCTTGTTAACACAGTCATCCTCAAGAGTTACCAGTGGGACACCTCTGAACTGGACTCTGAAGCCCCTATGCCATTCTGGCTATTTCATTTACCTCCATTTTTAAATCATTTTTATTGCCCGAGTGGTGTAAAAGGGCTTCAGTGTAAATGAGAATAAAGGTTTAATTTGGCTTTAAAACATTCATAAAGGACAATCTGTGCCTAAAAAATAGAGGACAAATACATTTGGAAATACTGCTTATATACCGGGGTGGCCAACCCATTCTCTGCAAAGAGCCAAGACAGCAGTGGATCCAGCACAAAGAGCCAGGGCAAAGTTGTCGAGGGGGGGGCAGGAAAAAAAGGATTGCTTTTTGGCCACATTAGGCTCCCGCTGGCTGACACCATCTTTAATTCTACATCTTTCACGGCCATGCCGGACGGCTCCCCTGCCCAGGTCAGCACAGGGAGCTGGGAGGAGAGGGCCATTTTGGGGGGCACAGGGGCAGCTTACGAGCCACCGGGGGTGGGCTACCCAAGCCGCACCCTGGGGGGGGGGAAGAAGAGCCACATGTGGGCTCTCAAGCCTTGGGTTGGCCATGGACCCCATCACAGTCATTCTCTACTATGCTGCCTTTCATCTATGTGGTCTAGGAGACAGTAATAGATTTAAAATAAAATAAAACCCCTAACATTTACTTGAACTTTGTCATTCACCTTGAAAGATGCTCATAACAAATGCTTGCACCAAATAGTTATGGCTTAAAGACTAGTGGTTGCAACTTTATTGCAATTTTAATTAAGCTTGAGGCTAGGCTTATAAACTATTGGACACTTAGCTGGCCCCGTGGTTGCACTGCTAAATACAGACCCGTGTCTATATAATACACCAATCAAATGGCAGAGCGTACAGCCTCACTGAAATTGTCCCATGGTCTTTTCTCAGTTAAAGAAATGACTACTCCAAAAGAAGAGTTTTTCCCCTTATCAAATCTAAGCATGGGCCAAAGTCACTCTTTCTCATGTTATCAGAGAACTTACCTACATTTCCAGTGCAGGGAAACATTTACCAATCCAAACATATAGCAAGAAAGTTGTGCTTTCCAACTTGATGTATACACTGATAACAGATATGAAACTATTTTGTAAAATCAAAAATATGCCTTTTAGCTGCTTATTAATTGAGAAATGCATTCCATTTTATTATATACAACTGTGAAAGTACTTACATTTATTTCTAAGATAAGGAGTCGTGTTTCAAATATCTGAACCAGTGAATAATTATTTTGAGTAAAATGAAGTATAAGCCCTGTCATTTGTTTTTGAATTTCAGTTGTAATGTATAAGTCAATATTAGGTCTATTGCATACACCTGTGGCACTTCCTGCTTTTCAAATATTTTTTCTTTTGCCAGCTTTCCTTGATTATCAGCACTGTGCTCAAATGTTAAATTTTATAGTTTTTATGTGTATATACAAAAAATAATGCAGTGATAATTATTGATAAACTTTACAAAATAGAAACATATAGCAAAGATGAAATAAGATTAAAATATACTTAATTTAATTTTGTCAAACTGAAGTCACCATCAATATCTCAAGTGACAAGTGCCACAAGAAAAAAAAAAAGAAGAAGAGAAAAGAAGACAGCTGGAAAAAGCACGCCTCTTGTGCTAGCCTACTATGGATCACTGGTAAATAAGAGTTATGTTGAGATAAAATGATAGATTTGCATGAACTTGCACAGGAAAATGATAAAGTGCCAATACCATTAACACCCATGGGTGAACATTTGTCCCAAAGCAATCACTCCATATCTGACTTATTAGTCCGCATCCTCAAAGAAAACTTTCAAAAGATGAGCCTGGGAGCGTAAACTCATAACTTTGCTAGAAATTGTGGTCTTAATAAAGACACTGGTTCTATGGAGTTTTACAACAATCTGCATCCCACTAACTGTCTTTGTCCTCTAGTCACAGGGGCATTAATGGGCCACTGCACCTGAATGGGCCCTTAAAATATGTGTTAACTGCTTACCCTAAACAATCTGTTCCACTTTGTATTTAGCTGTGCCACTGAATATAGGTTCCTAAACCTAAAGAAAACCTCTGGCTAAGCTTGTCTTTCTCACCAAGATAAAGTGATCAAATAAACGATATTCCCTCAACCAACTTGTCGCTCTAGATTTGCTCATGAAAGTTATACATAACAAAACTGAATGACTGTTGAAGGAAAAAAGTAAATTGTGATAAATGTCCAACTCCTGCTTTTCAGAGTCCAAACTTCATATTCATGAAGTACTGAGTAAGATATAATCTCGCTCTCTGAGCCGTTCAAGTTAAACTCAGCCACATCATTATTTTTTTTTATTTGCATCTCAAAATGGCACAGCATTGGTAAACTCATATATACTTTTCCATCCATAATAACACTGAATTTGTCCAGAAAAAGATGTATTCATGCTTTAACATCCAATAAAAGAACCTGAAGATTCAAAACTGGTTTCTTATTTGACTGACTAGACCTCTATCAGTATTGGACATACAAGACCCAGGAAAATTCCTACTTAAATTGGTAAGGAATGATAGTGAAGCATAGTAGCTCAGACTAGATAGCTGGATAGTAGTTGCTTTATTCTTTAATGAAAGCATAAGGCATTTAAGAAAATAGTCCCCAATCCTGCATAATTGAAGTTTTGTTCTTGAATGCAATGAGAGCAGGAGCAGGCCCCAGGAAAGGAGGAATAAATGGAATATGTCATCTTAATTCTAAAACAGTAGTAATTTATAAGAATCTATGTAAAAGGTCAAGTTCTATCAGGCTTTCCTTACTCTGCTGAATGCTTTCTCTCAGAGATAGTACCAGCTGAATTCCACCGTGCTACTCATGAAGGACTCACCAACATGAGTGAGAGAGTTGCACTGTCTATCCCTAAATCACTAAATCCTAACACACGCATCTTATATAGTCTGATACTATTTTCCAGTTTTATAGTCTAGAAAAGTCTTATCGTCACCATTACCCCCATGCATTTGAAATAATATAATAGTACATTTCAGCTATTTGAATGCCCATTAAAATGTGCTGTTATTTGATCAAAAGCAAGCATTTTCAATGAAGTAATGAAGATTTGGAAGCCATTAAATCAATGTTCCAGAGCCTTTATAGATGGAATGACAATATCTAGTGTGACATTAGATACTATTTTTAAGGATACTTGATGCGGAGATGCCAGTCATTTGGCATCGGGGCAACCTCTTTTGCAGTGAGTACAAAATCCCCTTTGTGAACAAACAATAGATTCTATGTTCTGGATGTAGCGGACAATATATGGATTGTTCTTGTGCAAATGTGTGTACATGTTCAAGTGACAGCTGCCTTCAGAATACCCGGAGTAACTTACTTGCAGGGGTGGACTCAGAGCACAAGTTTTGGAATCAATATTTACTTAGTGGGAGTCTACAAAATTAAATATTTCCACTCGTTTCTCCCCATTTAGGAGAAAGTTCTGAATTAATTGCCAAAATCTTCTGTTTCTCTCCCACCTATTTATATAAAACTCTACTCTGATACTAAACAAAAGTATTGCTAAGATGTTGAAACTACAATCCAATATTGAAGAGCTTAAAGATTACCAAAACTTTCTTCCACAGTTTATTTTAAGAACTTACACCACTTTTATTATTAAAATTCTGAAAGTTTCAGGAATCATTGTCCTGTGATAAGTACTTATTTGAAGAAGTGGATGCATGCGGTGCTTTTTTTTTTTTTTTGAAGTTGGCAGTTTCTTTCATTATCATGACATTAATGTATATCATAGTCTTTATGCCACATTCTGTTCAATTAAAAGCATATTATACTAAAAGCAGCATTGATTTGACAAATCACAGTCAAAACATGGCAAATATGGATTTTTTTTTCAGATCAGTGTTTTAAAAGGTACATTTAAGGTTCGATTACTAAAGATGGGTATAAAATAAACCTTTCAAGAAATATGGTCAGACTCAATTCACTCAAATTAAAGCAGAATTAATAGGATATGTATTAAGTGGGTGATAGATTAGGGAAACCATGCACATAAAGAATGTAAAAATACATTGCTATTGTAACTCATCACAGACGGGAACTAGCACTTTAAGTCCATGTGATACATTATGGATCATTTTGAAAAGTGTCCTGTTGACTTCACTGGAAGCAAAGTTTTATTAATGCTGAGTCCTACTGATTTCCAGGGGAGCAGAGTAAAGCCAGTGTTGAGCACTTTTGAAAACTCTCATTGTTAAGCTATAATTCAGTAACAATAAAAAAGCAGCAAAAAGTAGATGCACTTTTAGGAATAAACATTACATTTTTGCAAATATCCATGATTAGACTTGACATGATAGAATAATGGGTCCAGGGCTGGCCTTACCATGAGGCGAACTGAGGCGGCCGCTTCAGGTGCCAGACTGGGAGGGCGCCACTGGGACCCAAAGTGTAGAAAATCGTGTCTGCTGCTGGTGCATATGTAGGTAGCAGAGCAGTACCACGAGAGGAGTAGAACAGGAAGAAGGCAGAATTGAGACCTTTCAAAGTTTTGGCCCAAGCAAGAGGGTATGGGGGCATCATTTGAGCTCCCTGCCTCAGGTGCCAAAATGTTGTGGGCCGGCCCTGAGTGGGTCCATCAGTATTAGAAAAGCAATGATGGCTAATCTATGGCATGCACGACCATCGGGAGCAACCTCAGACTTTGGTGGAGTTGGTGACGCTAGCCTCAGAGTAAGCCAGGAAGATGAGGTGTAGAAGCAAAAACAGGAAAATTGTCCACTGGGGCAAGGATTAGACCCTCACATGCAAGTATTATAAAACTAGATCTGCAACAAGGAATAAAATGGGCAGATAAGACAGAGATATCAGGAAAGCAATATTAGAAGAGGGATCATATGATTGCTGTAGTAAGAGGAAGAAAAGTTGAATTAGAATGAATGGCGGAGAAAGGGGAAGACCATCAGAAAAGCAGGGGACAGAAATGAAGGAAGGAAAGGAAGAGGTCAAAGCAAAAAGAAACTAAGGGATGGCTAGGGAGGAATGAAACAAAAACAAAAAAAATCTCCTGAACTAATAAATGGAAATACTGCATATGCAACCCATAATTAACTGTGGAACTCATTGCTACATGATAATGCTGAATCAAAATTTTTTGAATTCAGATTAGATTTATATAGAGAGTATCTAGCAGTCAAGATTGAAAAAATTGCCAAAACTATTACTGGAGTCACAAAAATTTAGAGATTTATATGTGGAAAATAAACCTCCACAGGCACTTTAGATTATAAAAAACAAACCTTATGCCTCAAGATGTAAGATGAACACTAACAGATGGGTCTGAAGAGGAAAATTCTGCAGACAGGTTACAATATAATTATTGCCTACAGAGTTTCATTTTCCTTTCTCTAAGGCATCTGGTGCTGACAACTGTCAAAGTCAGGATATTTGGCTAGATGGAAGCTACACTGAAATTGTATGCCAGATCTTATGGGCCACGTCATCATTTCCGACAATAAAACCATTTGGCAGAAACTTAAGACATAATTAACTCACTTTGAGGATTGTTGTATGCAGATCCCTCTTGTTGTTTTAAATATAATCACCACAATAAGTAATATACTGACTGAATTTTACTCATAATGAGTGCCTGCTTCTGAGATATAGCACCTCCATTGATGGCTTGATCCTGAAAGTCTAAGGACTTGATCCTGAATGCCTTTAACATTCTAAATGCTCACTGACTTTACAGAATGTTTTCCTTAAGTAAAAAATGGATGATTAAGTCCCAATATTGTATGGGTGTAAGGAAATAGTGAACAAAAGAGGGAGTATTTTTCATAATTTTTTCTTATTTTTTCTTATTATCAGTACGTCCCCCCCTCCCTGCCTTGTCCCCCCCCCCCGATCATCTTTGTAGTGAAGGATGTTTGGAATACCATGATGTGCCAACACTCTTATTTTTCAGTCTTGTTGATGAAGTAGTATGTAAATCTCAGAATAAATACCCTGGACTGACGTGAACTTGAAAAGTTTCTGAACCAGTCCTTTGCTTCAAAATACTAAAATGTAGAAAGTGCTTGTTTATTGTCTCAGAAAGATAGCAAACAAAGTAAACAAAAACAGCCCACGTGTGTCAGAGCAAGGAAATGAAACAAAAGGTATGTCTACACAGCAAAGTTATTTCAAAATAACTTTACTAGCGTCTACAGAGCCAAACTGCTATTTCAAAATTAATTTGAAATAGCGGAGCGCTTATTTTGAATTTGGTAAACCTCATTCCATGAGGAATAACACCAAATTCGAAATAGCTATTTCGAAATAAGTGCTGTGTAAACACTTATCGCGAAATAGGGGGCCTCCAGCCTTCCCAGGGTGCCCTGGTGGCCACTCCAGCCTCAACCAAGAACACTCCTCTCCCTCCCCCCTCCCCAGAGCCCTTAAAGGGGTTGACTCTGGCCACAGTGCCTGTGCCAGCTCCAAGCCTGCCAGCCCAGAGCCAGCAGTCGCTGCCCCTGATCCAGTGGCCCAAAACATGAGCCACCAAGCCACTGGGAGCCAGCCCTCCACCGCTCCCCAGGAGCAGTCTGCCAGCTCCCAGGAGCCTATCAGGGTCCGGAGAAGGCAGGCGCCTTCCTAGTCCAGGGTGGAGATCATGGACCTTATTCAGGTTTGGGCAGGATGCCCCCAACGTCCATTATCTCCATACTAGATGGAGGAACGCTGCCGTCTATGGCAGGATAGCTGCCAGCCTGGCCACCAAAGGCCACATGTGAACCCAGGAGCAGGTTTGCATGAAAATCAAGTTGGTCTGGCGAGAACCCCAACCCTGAGCCCTGAGCTTCCCCTTCCCCTTCTTCCCTTTGCTTCCCCCTTCCAGCTCCCTCCTCCCAGGTTTCCCCCTCCCCTCTCCCACCGTCTCTCTTCCCCTCTCCCGGCTCCTTTCCCCAGTCTCACCAGAGTTTCATTCCCTCACCCCCAGTTTTGTTAAATAAAGAGAGTTTGTGTTCATGAAAATACATGTATTTTATCTGACATCAGGAAGGGGGATTAGGGAGGGGTAAGTGGAAGGACGTGAAGGCGGAATGAGGCACAAGCCCCCAGTGGGGCAGACCAGGGAGGCTCTTAGTGCTCCTCAGGGTGGAAGCTCTCCCACAGGGCCTCCTGGATACTGACAGCCCCCCAATGGACCTCCCGGATGGCAGCCTGCAGAAAGTGTAGCCAGGCTCACAGTAATGCGTCCACGAGAAGCACCAGAGTAACCTGGGGCAGCTCTGGCTCCATGTTGCAGAATGCTGTGGTGTCCCGAGTGCGGAGACAAAATGCTCATTGAGGTAGGCAAGCAAGCAGGGAAAGCTGACAACCCACTGTCCGGGGGGGGGGGTCCCTTTAAGCACAGGCCTCAGATAGCCTCAGGCAGCAATCACACAAAGTAACTCCTAACCTGATGCCCTGCCGGACCTGGTTCCGGCCAGCCTTAAATGTGATTCAGCGTCCACTCAGTGTGGATGTGCTATTTCTAAAAAGCTATTTTGAAATGTATTTTGTGTGTAGACACGTTATTTTGTAATAAGCTATTTAGAAATAACTATTTCGAAATAACACTGTAGTGTAGACATACTCATATAGAAAGAAAGGATTAATTTATGAGATTCTGATTTAAACCCAACCTTGCATTAGTTTGTTTCAGCTACTTTTTAAATTTAATCTGGAAATAAAACAGTGCATGTCCTTTAGATGTCTAGGTCATATGACTTCAATATAAGCAGTGATCCCTCTATATTATAGCATAATAAAAAGAATGTTTCAAATTCTGGAGTTATGCTATCTGGTTGTCAAATACAATGTCAGAATGATTTTAAGCATTTAGTTATGTTTTAGCTGCAGGACCTAGCAGGTAAACAAAGGAAAGAACTATTTATTTTGAGATTTCAGGAAGCTTTGTGTGTGTTTGTAGTGAAAGCTAGAAAGCCCAAGTACAGTAAAACGCTCTTCTCTAATGCTGCTGTTGTCTGTTATGTGGATAAGTCATTTCGGTTCTGAAATAGGACATACTGAGTGTGATAGAAGTGATTTTGTTAGTACTACAGGTTGGACCTCCCTAGTCCAACTCCCTTGGGACCTGATTGGCCCTGGATGGGTGATTTTGCCAGACAAGGGAAGGTCTGGAGGGTAGGGGGCGCCAGCCTTTCTGCTGGGCTTCTCTCTCCAGCTACCTGCCATTGCTGCCCCAGCCCCCTGGCTGTGGAAGAGGCCTGCAGGTTCTGCAGCCCCACGAGCTCCAGTGGCAGCCCTACGGGTGCTCACGGCTCCACTATCTGTGAGCTTGGCAATCCCCTTCTTCTTGGCCCCACTGGCTGTGGGCGTGGTGACCCACACCCCAGCCTGCAGACTCCAGCGGCCCTACCAGCTGTGAGCTCTGCTGCCCCCTCTGGCTTCTCAGCCCAGATGGCTGCAGGCTCTGGTGCCTTGTGGGCTCTGGTACCCTGCCGGTCCCAATGACCAGCTCTGCTCCCAGCCACTGGATTTTTCCAGACCAGAGAGTCCTGAGCTACAGAGCTTCAACTTGTATCAGTAATACTGTGGTAGCATTTGTAGGCTACAGCTGAGATCGGAGTCCCATTGTGCAAGTGGCTATGCAAACACCCAGTAAGAATAATACAGTGTGAAAGCAAACTGCTACTGGCCTTTGTGGATTATCCCCGAGCCATCTTGCTAATAGAGCACATGATGGTTCCAGCAGGAGTCGTGTTGCAGGTGCATTTTACTTTCTCTCCAAAACTTAAGCAATGTGCACCCCATCCTAATAAATCGTACTTGTGGAGGGTTGGATTCTGTCCCTAACTTCTAACCAACACTTCAGGCAAAAACCCTGCTCTTGGTGCCATGTACTGCAGCCAGGCATGTAATATGTCTCCTTGCCCCCTCCCCCTTTTTCAACTATATTCGTAACTGATTCTGCCATGCTGTTCTGCAAGTACAAGGGAAGGAAGAAACTCCTTCCAGATGATTCAGGACATTGTAGGGAAAAAAAAGACATTTATTTCAGCAGGGATTTCTGCTGATACCTAAGGACTCTGCAGTGATACATTGATTAATATACAGTATGTTTCTGTCCCTGGCATATGTACGTATTCAGATCCTTGGCATTCTCATAATTTACTTACAAAATTTAGACGTAGGTGGGAATAGCTCAAAATGAAAGGGAAACTTGTCAAACACAAATAGTAATGATTCAGAAGATGTCTCTCTTGCCAATTCTGAATCAGAAAAAAAGTGCCAGAATCTCCTTGTGTAAGACACCAATGCTGCTGTAATAGGTATTTCCTTCAGATGGTGGGGTTTTGTGAGAAGGAAGAATTAACATGCAGCTCCTCAATCAGCAGGTCTCTGCTTGTCTTGCTGGCCGAAAGTTGACACATATTATTCTCTGACATATAGTAATGATACACGCTTGAGATTTAAAAATAAAGTTATGTGGGAGTTTTAGCTCCTTTGTGGGAAAGACCCAGAATTACCAGCATGTGTGTGGTGGGGAGAGGGCAATTGGTTGATTGGTTGGTTTATTTAGAGGGCACAATTTCTGCTCCACAAAATTCTGTAGGATTGGCAAAAATGTATAAAAATTAGTTCATTTAATATTAAATTCTCTAGAACTTCATTGCATTTTATAGGTCTCCAATGATATCTTCTCTGTTAAAATCTGAATTTTTCCATAAGGGTTGAGCATGTGTCCATTTCAGTCCTCTTGACAACCTGGATTAAATTATTAATTCAAAATATATTTGTATGTAACTTACCCATTGGATTTATGGATATTTCAGAGTTTCAGAGGTAGTGTAAATCATGCAATGTCAGACTTTATTTAATATGTTCAGTTATCACAAGTTATGCTTGCCAATATTTAACTTGGAAAGTTTACATCAAAAAGAAGGAAACTCATTCATCTCAAATGTCAGGATTCCAAGACTGCGAGCAGGGTCACTTAATAAATGATGAATTATTTTCAGTGGGGCTATGCCATCACTGTAACTGTTATCTCATGTTTTCCTTTTTGTGATAAGCTTTTTGGGAAAGGACTTCAGAGGTAGTAAAACACTAACTTCTGTTTTTGTGCATGCTAAATTTCTAAATAATAAAATAGCTGATGCAAAAATGGCATGGAATTGATTGCATCAAAATGAGAAAAAACAACTCCCTTTAAAACAGGAGTTTCTATTTTGCCTTTGTAGAGCTCCATGAATTACATTAATGAAGCACATATTCCTGTTAAAATTATGCATTGATTTAGTATATACAAGCGACATCAATTTATATTTAAAAGGTCAAATTCACTGTATTTTAGTTAAGGGATTTAATTAAGCCAAAATAGAAATCCATCTAAAAATATGTGCTTTAGCTAAAATTAGTCCAAACTATATTAGCAGTGCTGGTGGGGGCAAGGAGTAGAGAGAGAGAAAGTTAAAAATTCTGTCAAAATCTTTAGTGGTTTATGATATACATTTATCTCTGTCATAGCAGAACAAAAGCCTGCCCTTACTCCAGCAACTGGCAAAAAGTAGTAAATGGGACTGTACCAGTACTTTTCTGACTGGATATCTGGAACATCATTTCTAGGCAAGATATCACACACTAAGCAACAAGAGACTGTTGTGTGCTATTTAGTACCCTTGTGTAATTTACTCACAGAGTCTATCATGAGAAGCATAGCAATTGTCAAATCGTTTATGGATTCTATGCCTGGCTAGAATACCACTAACCTTCTTTTAGATAAATTCCTTAGCCCTCATGTCCTGAGCTCTTGTCGAGATGTTTTGCAACTTCAGTGGTCAAACATGAGGTTCTTTTTCATGAGGGAGTGATAGTACTTCTGTTCACAGATAAAACATTCATGATGACTTTCCTAAACTTGCAACCCCCACACATGAATAACACATGGTTGGTTTTAGGCTAAAATTCAATCTATCCAGCATTTACATTAAACAGCCATTCTCTAGAGATATGTTCATTTAGATATACGCTTTTCCTTGGATTTATAGCCATTCAGATCAACTGCAAAATATTGTTTTCACTTTTAAAAAAAAGTTTCTTTTTAAGGTGCAGGTAAGTGCAATACAAAGCCCTGATCCTGCAAATATTTAAGACCATACATAGTTTCCTCTTATGAATTATCTTACTGCTTTTTTTTGACTACTTACGTGTGTAAAGGTGCATCTACACAGCACCCTAATATCAAAATAAGATATGCAATTTGTGCTATGCAAATTGCATATCTTATCTTGAATCTATTTCAAAATAACTTATTTTGAAATTAGGTGCATCTACACAGCACCAAATTTCGAAATAATGTGCTATTTCGAACTATCCCTTATCCCTCGGGCAACAAGGTTTACCGGGATGGCGAAATAGCATGCCTGTTATTTCAAAAAATATTTCAAAATAACAGGTGGCCTGTGTAGATGTGGGGTAGCTATTTTGGGATACCTCTGGAATGTAGACATGTAGACGTACCCTAAGTGTTTGCAGATTAGGGCCCATGTATAATTCTTTTAATACATTTATTTTTATTTTAATTCAAAACCTGAACTTTAAAGGGGGCAAAATACAGGTTTTGTGGTCTTCTTCTCAATGTAAAATAATCCTGTTTAAGTAACTTCACAATCTGTGTGTTGTGTTACATTTTTGGTTTAAAAATGAGTTTTGTATAATGTTTAAAATGTATATCCATATTAGCATTGTGATTTCTTGGTATTGGGGAATGGTATGATATAATGAATTATCAGTTAGACAACGCATAGGCTAAAAAGCTTCTTTATTTTTCAGCTAAGCATGTTCTCAAACATCTGAACATAATCTAAAAAAACACCTATATTTTGGGGCTAACCTTTTTAATCCTTTACGCTTCTAATTTCTACTTTAATTTGAACATAGACAACTCCTCTTTAAGTCAATGGGTGTTCCACATGTGTAGAATTTGATTCACAGGAAGATATATAAGATAAAAAGATTATGTATTTAGGACCACGAGCCTGCAGCAGTTTATGTGCATGCTTAATTTTAGGTGCCTGATTGGTTGCATTGAGTTCAAATTGGTTCCTTAGTGAGGCTGGGGTTTCTATTTTCTTTTTATTCCAGGTATTTCCTTAAATTGTTAACAAAATGCTTTATTCCTAGAGAGACTTTATCTACAAAATGTACTATTTCTTTGTTTTAAAGACACCCTTTTTAACGGTCTTGGGCTCGGTGCTGTCATTGGCCTAGGAGTAGCAGCCCTTTTGTTAATCCTTGTTGTGACTGATGTCAGCTGCTTCTTCGTACGGCAATGTGGATTGCTAATGTGCATCACCAGGAGAATTTGTGGGAAAAAGAGTGGCTCCAGTGGGAAGAGTAAAGAACTAGAAGAAGGCAAAGCTGCATATCTGTGAGTATCAATAATATATCTTAGGAAGATGCATAAAACAAAAAAATGTGCCTGCCGAACATTTGTATATTATCTTGGTGTTACATTTGTGATACAACAAAAGACATGCTTCAGAAGTGATTTTTACTACATGAGACAATCAATGAATCTTGATGTCATCCTGATGTTTGCACTGTAAGGAAATAGTGGTTAAACATCAGATGTATTGCAATTGATAGCAAATAATGCTTTTTTTTAAAGGCAACTTCTGTGCATCATTTTTAGATTCCCTGTTTTGTGTCTTTAACTATTCTGCCACAAGAGGGACCATGTTCTGAGTGATTCATGTACATAGGAACACCTTTTCACCAAGAATAGTAATAGAGATGTAGCCGTGTTAGTCTAGTCTAGCTGAAACAAAAAACAGGACTATGTAGCACTTTAAAGACTAACAAGATGGTTTATTAGGTGATGAGCTTTCGTGGGCCAGACCCACTTCCTCAGATCAAATTGTGGAAGAAAATAGGCATATGGTCATGCCTATTTTCTTCCACAATTTGATCTGAGGAAGTGGGTCTGGCCCACGAAAGCTCATCACCTAATAAACCATCTTGTTAGTCTTTAAAGTGCTACATAGTCCTGTTTTTTTTCACCAAGAGCCACTGACTCTCCACACACACTCTGCTCGTCCTGGAGCTCCTAATGCCAAAACTGTGGCTCCTTGGCTATGTCTAGACTGCAGAATTTTTCTGGGATACTGGAGGTATCCTGGAAAAAACTCTTCTGCATCCAGAGAATGCATCCACTTTTTCGGAACAGTTCCAAAAAAGTGGGCACATTCTTTCGGCATCCCTGTATTCCTCATTTTATGAGAAATAAGGGATGTTCTGAAAGAGGAGGTTTTTCCAACATTTGGCCCCATGTAAAAACAAGCAGAAAAAGATCCACAAATTGTACATCCTCTGATTCTGGTGCCCATATATAGCATCAGGAAAAGACAAAGGACATGCTGGTTTGCTGCGACATATGTGAAGGAACATTCTGTCTTAACAATTAGGGCTAATTCCAGAAAGTCTGACCAGCTGCTACCATTGATTTTTGACATTATGCCTTTAGTGAGCATTTAAAAAAAGCAGAAAGGAGGAAAAAAAAGGTGTTAGATGTTGTCAAGGCTTTTCCTTACTCGGCACTCTGAGTGCAGAAGGAGAGGGCCTGCATGAGATCTTAAAAATCCTTGCCTCTATAGGCTTAAAAACCACGAGGTGTAACAGTTAATTCAAACTAAGGACTTAGTTCGAATTAACTTTTAACTGCCGCGTGTAGCCGCGGGCAGTTAGTTCGGACTAGGGGGATTTAAAAATGGCGCCCGCCCGGGAACATGCAAATGAAGCCCGGGATATTTAAATCACGGGCTTCATTTGCAAGTTCGAATGCCTACATTAGCCTCCCTAGTTCGAACTAGGGGGCTAGTGTAGACATACCCTGAGAGCTGACCTCTCAGTCTTAGGCATGCATACACAGACCTCCCGTTACCTTTTCGGGGGCATAAGAATCAAATCACTGCCTTAAAGTTGATTTTATTAACAAAACAAAAAGATATACTTGATAAACATACTTGGTTGCTAGGTATTACAGAGCAACCGAGAAAAGAACAGATTAAAACACAGAGAAATGATATCTTCTCTGGCTGCAGCTTAAAATACAGTGTGTATGTGTGTGTGTGTGTGTGTGTGTGTGTGTGTGTGTGGGGCGGGGGGGGGCACATGGACTTAGTACAGAAAAGCGTAACCAAACTGCAAAACAAAAACATAACCTGATCATGACTAAATAGGCATTTTCCTATCTATCTACAATCCATACCTCAAGGTACAGTCCATGCCTATGCCTAGTATTCCTTGTAGACACGGTAGTTCTGTCTGGTTCAGTTCATCTTGTTTCTCCAGCTCCAAGCTTAAAACTCACACAAATAAAACAGCAGGCAGGTATATCTTCCAATTCAAATTTTAACGCCTTTTTTCATTGGCTCTCCTGGCTCCCTGCCAACACCCCCTACCTATCTGAGTTTAACCTGCTTCTTCAGAAAGCTCATGATACCGTCTACATGTTTTGTTAGTCTCTAAGGTGCTGCTAGACTATTTGTTGTTTTTTAAAGTCTTTTCCAGTTACAGACTAATTTGGCTAACCCTCTGAAGCTTTTGAATTTAACCCTTTAGTCACTGAATGCTGACCAGCACTCCTCTTATCACAGATGTTATGAAAAGCACATAGTTGAAGTATAAATTAATAAAAAGTGGGATTTTACTGTAATGGCTACTGCAAATACTTGCTAAAAATAAAATTAGTGACTAAGAAAAAACAGAATACCAGTTCCCAAGGAGGGGAAAAGCCTTATTCATTGGATGTATATGAAAGAACAGTTCATTTATGTGGAAGGAAATGTCCTTTAATGCTGAGAGATCAATAAGCGCTATGAAGTCAACTGAGTAATTCCATGTTATATAAATCAAAATTACTTTGTGTTCCAATTTTCTTACAAAGTTTTCAAAGCATTTAAAGGAGATAATACCTATAACTGACCTTGCTCCCATTTTTAAAATGTTTTCCTCCCTTGTATTTTAGATCTGAAAATTGTCCTTTTCAACCATGCCCACCTAGCATAATTCAATAGACATGTAAAAAAAAATCTACAGGAATACCATCTTTATGTGGCTTACAATAAGAGGCAGGGATAATATTCTTTCTATTAATAATACAATCTTCAGATTCAATAGATAAAGAGAGAACAGAGCTCTTAGGCTCAGATTTAGCAATCCATCCCTATTCAGCAAAGCTCTTAGGCATGTGGATAAGTACTTGGCTAAATGGGGATAGATTTAAGTATGTGCTAAGGTAATATCCTGAATCAGGACATTAGTGTGCTGAAGTTTCGAATGTTTCATTGATAAGCTTTTTATATCTAGCTAGCAAACACAGATTCATTTTGATCAGTCAGTATCTGATTTACCAACAATACAAAGCTGACCACTAAGCACATATAAAAAGAGATTTCTGCTAGGATTACATCTAGACCCTTTTCTGGTAGGCATGATGTCTTATTTATTTACATTCCCTTTTTTCCTTGGGATAGTTTTGGTAAATGCCAGTCTCTTTTGGCTAAGATCATGTGTTGTCTTATGATCCCAGGAAGGCAACAGTCCTACAGCCTTATTTCAGTATGTTTCAAAACATCATATATTGTGTAATGCAAGCCAGTCTAACATTTCCAGACATTCCTGAGCGATCTCAGTTTTCATGAATTGCATCTTAAATGGACATCTTTAAATAAAGCATTGGACACTTGCATATTTTTAGTGGAACGAGTAGAACTCTCAATTTATTTTTAATTACATTTGATTTCTGAGAACTGTATCACCTAGAATTATGTTCCATATGTTGTACTGATTGTTGAAATATAGTACACGACGAATGTATGCAACACCTAAAATAAAAGTAAAGTAAGGTGTTTCCAGCAACTAGAATTTTCTTCTTATTACTTTTTCCTGCATGGTGCATATAAATACTCTATAAATGAAGAGCACATTCTATGTGCATTCTGCTTTCTGATAAAATAATATTTTCTAGGATTTTGGATATATATTTTTATTGGAAATAAGATTCTAAATATAATATCCTTCACCATTCTCATTATGATCCATAATTGTTGCACACTTGAAGTAGGCCTTCTTCTAACATGCGCCTATATGAAAAGGTTGCTAGTTAGTTAGCTCCTAATTAGCACTCAAATGTTTCCTAAATTGTGCACTTACAGTTGATGCCTTAAAAATAAATGTTTGACTAATTTAAATGCATTGAAAATTATCATTTTCAGAAGTTTATGAACACTGCTTAAGCATCAGTTTTACAGGTGCCAAAGGGCTGTTGAGTGTTATTGTAACACAGAGATCCCTAGCTTCTCAATATGGTCTACAGCCGGGTGGGCAATAACTTTTAAATGGGAGCCACTCCAAGATTTTGGTAAGTGGTCAAGGGCTGTGCTTCTGTAGAGGGACCGTGGGGCCTGGGATGGCAGGCGAGATGTAGAAGGGAGCTTGGGATAGAGGACTGAGGTGAAGTGTGGCATCTGAAAGGGAGTTTGGGTGAAGGAAGGGGTTATAATCTGGGACAGAGGCTTGGGGTGAAGGGACCAGGAGAGGACTCTGGCCTGCAGGAGTGTAGGAGGGAGTGCAGGGTCTAAGGGGGAGTTGTGACCCAGGGGAAAGGGTGCAGAGGGTTTGGGTGGTGACGTGGGGCAGGGGAATGAGGTGCAGGATCAGTGAGGGGTATGTGTGCAGGAAAGGATTCTGGCCTGGGGGAAGAATGTGGGCAGGTGCATGGCCTGGGAGGGAGTTGTGACCTGGAGGAAGTGGGGAGAGGGAATACAGAGGGTTTGGGTGGTGGCCTGGGGTAGGTAATTGTGGGAAGAGAGGGGCTGGGGAGCCAAAGGCAGGCTCTGGATGGGAGGTGCTTACCTAGGCAGCTCCCAGCCATCAGTTCTGCGGGAACCTGAGCCTCCCAGGCTGTGTGATGAGCAGCTGCTCCATGTAGCTCTGCTCCAGCACAAGGACGGATGGGGGTGAGCAAGGGAGGCTTCATTTGCTGCCCATACCTTCAGCAAAATTTCTCTGCTTCTATAGGCTGGAAACTGGCCAATGGGAGCTGGGGGATTTTGCTAGGGAGCAGGGATAGCATGCGAAGCTTTTTCTTCCCTGCACAGACTGCATAGCAATTAGCAGCTACAGCTGCTGTGTAGTAAGGGTGCTGGCGAGGAAGCTGCAGGCTGGATCCACCAGCTTGGTGGGCCAGATCCAGCCTGCTAGCCACCTCTTCCCCACCCCTGGTCTATACATTTTCTTCAACTCCAGTTCCATTGCCTATCTCTTTGTCAGTCTGCATAGCTGGTATCTATCCTTTCAGGGTTAGTTAGAGCTCTCCATCTTATTGCAGATAGGTAGGTAAGAACATCTGTAAAGTATAGACGACTTAGATTTTTTACCACAATATAGAAATGAGACATGAGATAATCTAAGATATGTTCCTTGTCATGCGACCCAGGCTAAGTTCAAGGAACTAGCAACCAGGCTGAATTGTGGACTACAGCAGGTCTAGAAAACAGATTGCTAAAAATGAGGGATTGCCCACCTATATGTCAGTTGTTCTGGGTTTTCAACATTCAAGTGATTTAAGTTTCTAGGAACCTGATTCAGGATGTGATCTCAAGGAGAGGAAAGGGAAGCTTGGGGGTTTTTTTCTTACTATTTTGGAAGTTTACATTTTTGGGGCACCCATTGTTCTGCCCTTGTAACATAGAAAATTGTGCTAATTATTAATTATCATAATTTTTTTGTATTGCTGTAGTGATTTGAGGCTGTGATGTGGATTGTGGCCCCATTGTGCTGGACACTGTTAGACTGCATAGCAAGCAACAATCCCTGCTACAAATTGCTTACAATTCATTGTCTGATTTTTATGGAAAAAAACCCAATTGTTTAAGTGGTTCATAAACAATGGAACTGTGATATATATATATTCCTATTTCACAAGCCAGTTTAAATGTTTGCTATGAGCTATTCAAGTATGATGAGTAGGTCAGATTTTCACTTCACACTAAGCACTCTTTACATTTCTATGGGAGCTGAGAGAAGCCCTAAAATGGTCATAGCTTTATATTTATACCCACATTAAGGCTCAATATCCTGCCAGAGTGTTGTAAAGGGGCCTTAGTGCAAATGATAGTCAAGCACTCTTTTCCTTGTTGCTTTAGTTAGGTCTGTTGCCAGCAACAAGGTGTCCATTTATTATGTACTCATAAACAAATATTCTTTTGAGATTTTATGGCACACATACATGCTTTAGGACCAGATAAGCAGCCACAACAACAGAATACTTTGAAGGCTGTAAGAAATCAGGAATGCAACTGTGGAACGTATTCCAGTGTTAATCATTGGGTCTGATTTTTCTTCTTTGTGAAAGGAAGGCTCATGGTAATTAATAAAGTGTAATGTATTCTGATGCCATAATCATAGAGGTTAAGACTCTGTTAATATTCTTTAGGAAAGATGGATCAAAAGAGCCGATAGTGGAAATGAGAACAGAGGATGAAAGAATTACCAATCATGAAGACGGGAGTCCAGTAAATGAGCCAAATGAAACCACACCACTCACAGAACCTGAGTATGTAACCTGGTATTTCTAAAAGCTTTTCAAAGACTGTGCACTACCTGAATGAGTGGAGTTTCAGCTGTGTGCAAGTAAAAAGTGGCACTGATAGCATTATGAGAATGATATGCTGGCATGCTCTGTTTGTCAGAGTCTTTTGTTCTAGCAGTGACAGCTTCAGGAAGGGGCAAGAATCTCCGTCTCTTTCCTATGCACTTGCCTAACCTACAGCACAACAGAAGCTGCAGGTTGTCCAACCCTCCTGTGCTGCTGCGGTGGGGACAATGTTAATTTTCCGGCCCCTGCCCCTTTTTGTACTGCTTCTGGCACTGAGGGTAGAAGGAGCTAGGAAAATCCTACAGATCCATTTTAAATGAATGCTGTCCATCCCAAGCTGCATCCTAGTGCTGCTTCTGTGCCCCTTGTAAATATAGGTCTCCTCTGGTTATTCCCATCATCCCGCCCCAGACATACTCTGCAGTTGTGTAACTTGGAGCCCAGCTGTGTGTTCAAGGTCACTTGGTATAGCTAGCAGGAGTGCGCTCAGGTACAGCTCCTCTGAGTTGCTTACTTCCCACCCCTCAACTCTATTGCTGAGAACTGCATGCTGAGGAGCAGCTGAAGGAGATTTCCACGATGGCTGCAGGGACTGCACATTCTGTAGTGGGTTCAGGAAACTAGGAACTGTCACAAGGAAATGGAGCTTCAGTGCACCTGGGCCAAAATCCACACACTTCCCCAGATAGGTAGCAATGAGTAAGGTAATAAAGTCAGGCCATGTCTGGGGATATAAGGGAGGAATAGAGAGACACATGGGATAGTTCCTAGGGAAAGAGGCTTAAGTATGAGCCTAATATTCAAGCTAGGAGTGTTAGGCAGAACTAAAGCCTGGGAAATTTAGGTGCCTGGAGAAAAACAGCTGCAGATAAGTGCCTTAGGGGGTAAGAATGGCTCCTGCAGGGAGTAAAAGTGTCTGTTTGATTATACGCTAGCTCTGTGGATGTGGGCTTGGGACTCCTGATTCAAGGAGAGAGTCTGAATCCAGGTCCAGGGAAGAAGATTAATGGGCTCCTGACTCAGAGAGGAGAGTAAAGAGTTTTAGTGAGAGTCAGAGCCTGGAGCAGGGAGAAGTTGAAAAAGGGTCTTGCACCTTCTCTAGTTGCTCAGAGAGAAGGACAAGCTAGTCCTTTGGGAAGGAGGGGCTGTGCCCAGCTGGAGTCTGGGCAGAAGAGACTTTATTTTGAATTTATTTTAACTCATATCAAATAGAACTTCTGCAGGTGACTTTTGTTTCATACCCTTTGGGTTGCACGGAGCTCATTAAGGGGTCATGCACAGAAGGAGAAATGGAGACAGGTCATTGCAGAGCTGTGCTTTGCTGGCAGAAAGTTCTCCGAAGGCAATCACCCCATTACATGGGGAGGGCACAGCTACTGGGAGGGCACAGCTACTGGCTCCTTTGTAACCAGAAGTATGAATTCTGATGGGCACTAGATTCTGTCCTCTGTTTTACCAATTATAGCCAGTAGAGGAAACTCAGAGGAGCAGCACTGTTCCAATTACCATTTTATATAGTCTCTTTGAGCTATGTGTAGAGCGTGTGTGACTTGTTTTATGGTAGATGGCGAATTAGCATGACACTTTTCAGAGTCAGTCACTGAGTTTTCACTATGGTGAGTATTTTTGATGTATGTATCTATTTTTTTCCTTCTCTTGAAAATTAGATTTGCTTGTAAAAATAGACTGATATTTCAATAGCTATAATAGCAGAGTAATTATTGGTACTGGGGCCCCAACCATGTGAACCTAAGGAAGACAGGTCAATTACTAGAGAAATTCATCCAGAAAGTAATGGCCCATGAGTCTCAATGTGGACTTACATTTACAGAAGAAGAGTCTGAGCCGAAGCCTCTGTGCTTTTTGTGGCGATCTTTGTGCTGATGACAACAAGAATCACTTGTTTCTGCAAAGACCCTTACATAGTGAATGATGTGGAAATCACCAAATCGAATATTTTTGCAGAAAATAAAATAACTTTTTAAAAGGAAAACAAGTGCTTAATCCTCATCTGCTTCTGAACACACAGAAAAGGCATCTTCCATGCCTTCTCTTAGAATTGCAAAATGTAAGAATTCCTACTCAATAAGGCAAGATCTGGTGCTACTGTCTGCTATTGACATCTGTAGGGAAATGTTAGAGGATTACTTAAAAGTTGATATATGTTCCTTTTTTGTAGTTCCATGTGTCTGAACAGTTCAAGCTTCAGTTCATAGGCTAAGTATAAAAAAGAGCATATGCTCTGCGTTTAGCTGATTAACTTAACTGATACTATTACTATTTTATTTCAATACTATTTTATTGGAGCCCTACAAAACGGATTTAATTTTCTGAGAAGAGTGCAGATACTACAGTGAGAAGTGCGATAAAAAATCAAGACCTATCTCGACAGATTCCCAAGTTCTCTTGGAAATACATCAGTGAAAAAACTTCCAATACAAACAAATGCAGCAGAATTTGTCTCTGGATAATTCTGAGCTCTTGAGTTGTACTATGGCATTATGGTGTAACTGTATAATATTGCTATAGTCATTTGGTATTACAGTGATGAGCACTATAGAAATGCTTAAAATAGATCACAACTGATTGAACTGTTGACAGTGTGGAGTAATCTGCAGAGTACAAACTAATACACAAAAAAAGACGCATAGACTTAATATATTAGGATGTACTATAGGTTGTACCTCCCTTAACCGGGACTCTCTGCTCGGCAACAATCGGACCACAGATGTTCCTGGACCACAAAGCCCAGGTGGACGGAGGTTTGGGCTGCAGGGCAAGAGTGGCGGGGGGTGGAAACTCAGCTGGGAGCTGGGGCATGGAGGGGCGGGTGACACATCAAGGAGTTCTGGCCCCTGTGGCCTAGCAGTAGCCGGGGCCTGGCAGCAGCAGCCACGGAGCTCTGGCCCCAGCCACGGAGCTTAGGGGCTGGCAGTGGCAGCTGAGAAGGTGTGGCCCTAACCTTGGAGCTCAGGGATGGCAGTGGCAGCCGTGGAGCTCCAGCCCCAGCTGTGGAGCTCTATCCTTGGCCACAGAGCTCCAGCCCCAGAGGCAGCCATGACCAGGCAGGCAGCAGCGGCACTAGGCCAGAGTCCTAGCCGGGGCAGCAGGACATCATGGGCTATGCTGGGAGCGACCTCCCTTGGTTCAGCAAATCCCCTTATTTTGGACCGGTTAGGTTGCGAGGGAGGTCCAACTTGTAGTTGTTAATGACATAAGAACCAAATAGCAGAATATCCTGTAGACTACAGTAGTAATTGTATGACTAGACCTGAAGGTCTAGTTGAGCTGCACTTCACACAAAACATAATGTGGGAATAGGAAAAGGCCACTCCTTGACCACCCTGATCCTGGGAGCTCTGGCCAAAGTTAGAGCTGCTTTAAGGATGCTTTAACCTTCCCTGGCTGAATGATACCTAGTGGGCCATTTTGGTAGCCTGGAATAGTTAAGGCAAAGGGTCATGCTCAGCATAGCCATGTCATCGTCTTCTTATCCCCTATATCAGGGCTATTGATTGGGATGAGGGGGAGGGAGCAGCTGCTTGGGATCTAGCAATTTAAAAGGGCCTGGGGCCCTTGCCACTTCTGCTGCAGCAATGGCTGGAGCCCCAGGTCCTTCAAATCACAGCTGGAGCCCCTGGCTGTGCTTTCTGGGCAGTGCAGAATGGCTGGCAGGTAGCCCCCCAGGGCACCTCTTCTGCCTGAGATCCTGCCCTTTCGGGCAATGTCTGGAGATTCCCTCCCTGCCCAGCCTTCCTAGGGCCCAGCATTTTTATCCTCTGCCCTGCCCTACACAAAGGGTGCCATTTAAAAGAGTGGCATAAGTCCACGTGCACTCTACCAATCCACATGGAACTAGGAGATGGGAGCACATATTGCAAGAGGGAATCATTTGGAAGGGGAGCCAGAAGTCAGTCTCTGCTCATGGCTAGGATGCTAGCTGCAGGTGCAGTATCTCTATAAATAATTCTCATAATAAATAGCTGTTTAGTTGCAAAAACATGGATTTTCCTCATATTGTTAATAGCACGTGGCATGTGAAACATGGTGACAGTCTAATGAGTAAGAAAGTGATTGACAGGTAAGCAAAACAGTGCCTAGAATGATAGTTGACAGGGGATTGGAGAGACCCCAACCATTTGGAAATGTTGGATTTCCAGACCAAAAAAAAAAAAATCTCGCATAAGCATGTTGAAGCAGGTATTGTGTTTGTGTACTGAGGTAAATGTAGGGGTTAAAGATGAGAAATGAAGGTAAAGCTTTTTTACTTTCATTACAGAGGGTGGGGATGGTAAGGACACAGATGAGAAATATGAGACTGAGGGCTTGTTTAACTGGAGAGTTAGTACACAGTAAGCAGGGGTATAAATCTACAGCACTCTAGGCTGCTGCTGCTCACTCACTGGCCATATTGAGCCTTCAATGGCAAAGTAAAAATTATGTACTGTGCTTTGGTCTACACCTGCCTCAACCTGGAATAGATTAAAAAAGGATAGATCAAAGTGCACTAGGGAATTTTCATTGTGTGTGATAGGGCATTGTAGACTTGTACTGCAGCTTGTGGTTCACTGTCTCTGCAAGCCGAATTGCTGCCAAGAATAATATCTGAAACACAAGGACAGCTGATAAAAGTGTCTTGAGTACTATCACCCCTGACAGAATAAAACCATAGAGAAAAATTGTTTCTGAGAAGTGGACTATCTAGAGGACTAGAACTCCGAAAGGTGCATTTTGGAAGGTAGAGCATACCTAAAACTCTTCCCAGACTATACATTGCAGCAGAATTCAAATGATTCAGCACCAAATGGGATTTTGAGCATACAATGTCTTCCCCCTGAGTACCCACAAACAATAAAAAACCAGAGTCAGCAAGAAACACATCCAAGAGCCTGACAGCAACAGCATAGAGGCAGAAGGGGATCTATACCTGGCAATGTTGGACCATTGTAATACACACTCTCTGGGACTCGGTAATAGATAAGCACAGAGACAAATGCACCAGAGAATCAAAATGGCTTAAAAGAAAAGATGTAGTAACCTGCTTGGAACTTGAAGGAAGTAGCACAGATTGCGGAAAAGAAGAGTTTGGAAGAATCATCTGGAAATCAGTCAGTTATGGCCGTCAGACTATCTGCAGTTACAGGATCCATTTAAATATTTACCTCAGTAAAGAGCCAGTTTAATTTTACAAACTTGCAGTACTTTCATGTCTTTACCTAAAGTATATGAAATATACACTAGCCCTATGCTAAATGGGCATTTCCTAGTCCTCAGGTAGCTAGCTAATCAGGCTTTCCAGCTGCTTTGTGATTGCAGACCAGCTCAAAGCAATCATAGTGGGGTCCAGGATAAAAGTGTTTAATGCTAGGCAGTTCAAAGTCTAGTGTATGGTAATAGAAGAGGATCAGATTACACTGTTCTCTGTACACAAGTACTGTGGTTATCAAGGGGGGAAAGTGTTGCAAATAGAGTTTAACTGCACAAAGGAATCAAAGTCTTGTTCCAATTAAACGACTACAGTATAACAAAAAAGCTAGGTGTCAAAGCCTGAGTAGCTAGCAAATATATCTTCTCCTGAATGATCTTGATATAAGTATGCAGGGCAAATGCTTCGTTATTTTTGATTAGGGGGAGGGGAAGTAATAACATTACAAAAACTTGTGGCGAGAAATGACAGGAATCACAACCTAGTTGCATTCTTTCAGCCATTTCTTTCTAAGATTATAAAGATGTATTTTAGAAATCCTAATTGAATATTGAACTAAGCTGAAATTAAAATTTGCAAAGTACTTTGTACACCATTTGCTGTGGATATTGCAGATCCTAGTATCCTCATGAGATCTGAAAACAAATTTATTGAATTTAACATGTGATACCACTGGTTGAGTTTTGGAGTTGTACCAAAGTTGACCTCTCTTGCTAATAAGGCAAGGATCTATGTACTTCAACACACAATCATATGTCTTTGTGAATGAATATCATAATCAGTCACACAAAAAGTTATTAAATTATGGTATCTGAACAGGTTTAGGAGTGAAAATAGGTCACATACAACTTAATTCAATTATGCCCCACCAGGAAAAGGACATAAGAATGGACATCCTGGATCAGACCAATGGTCCGTCTAGTCTAGTATCCTGTCTTTTGACAGAGACCAGTGCCAGACACTTCAGAGGAAATGAAAAGAACAGGGCAATTATTGAGTGAAAAAAACCCCGTCAAGCAGTCCCAGCTACATGCAGCCAAAAGCTTAGGGATACCCAGAAAGTGGGGCTCCATCCCTGAGTATCTTGGCTAATACCCATTGATTAATTTAGCCTCCATGCACTATCTAATTCTTCTTTTAATCCAGTTGTACTTTTGGCTTTCACAATGTCCCCTGGCAGTGAATCCCACAGGTTGACTGTGCATTATGTGAAGAAGTATTTCCTTTGGTTTGGTTTGTACCAACTGCCTATTAATTTCATTGAATGACCCCTGGTATCTGTGTTGTGTGAAGAGATCAATAACATTTCCTTATCCACTTTCTCTGCATCCATCATGATTTATTGATTTCTATCATATTCCCCCCTTTCTTGTCTCTTTTCCAATCTGAACACTCCGAGTCACAATCTTTTTTTTTTTTTTTAATTTCTCTTCATATGGAAGCTCTTCCACACCCCTAATCATTTGTCTGTACTTTCTTCAACATTTTCAAATCCAGCAACTGTGTATGCCTTTCTGATCAGACATGCATGCAATATTCAAGATGTGGATATAATGGTTTCGTACAGGGGAATGTATGATATTTTCTGTCTTATTATCTATCCTATTTCTAAATATTCTTAATATTCTGTTACCATTTTTACTGCCAATATACATTGTGTGGGTGTTTTCAAATAATTATCCACAGTGACTCCAAGGTCTCTTTCTTGAGTGATAACAGCTATTTTAGACACAATCACTTTTTATGTATACTTGTTATTATGCTTTTCAATGTGTATTATTTGCTTTTATCAACACTGCATTTCTTTTGCCATTTTGCTGCCCAGTCATCCAGATTTGTGTGATCCCTTTATAATTCTTCATAGTCTGCTTTAGATTTAACTATCATGAATAATTTTGTATCATCTGCAAACTTTGCCACCTCACTGTTGACTTCTTTTTCCAAATCACTTATGATCACGTTAAATAGCAGCTGCTAGTACAGCTTTGGGGGACCAGCTATTTACCTCTCTACACTGTGGAAACTGACCATTGATTTATTGATAACCTCTTCCTGTCTTTTCACTATTTACTGATCCATGCGAAGACATTTCCTCTTATCCCATGGCTGCTTACTTTGTTCAAGAGCCCTTGGTGAGGGAACTTGTCAAAGGGTTTCTGAAATATTAAAAAATAATAGAAGTGCAAACTTCTCTCTAATTGAAGCACTAACAAATTAAATTTTATAGTTGTAATTACTTTGTTAAAATTGAAGTGTATTTCATTTTATTTTTGCAATATGAATACCATAACAAAAGCAACATAATCATTTTGTGTATATTAATAATATTGGAAGTTCAACAGGTTGGCCTTCCCTGGTCCAGTACCCTTGGGACCTGATCTGTCCCTCACAAGGGAGTTTGTCAGATCATTGGAGGTGTGGAGAGGAGGGTGTCATCCTCCTCCTCACTGGGCTCCTCTTCCCAGCCACTTGGGCTCCTCTCCCAGGCCTCCCGTCCCTGTGAGCTGCAGCAGCCCCTTTCCCCCGCACAAGCTCCCGGCCCCTCAGGCCTTGCAGCAGCCCTGCCAGAGCTCCCAGTGGCCCCAATGACTGGGGGCTTCGCTGCCCTCTCCCACTGGCTGTGGGCTCTGCTGCCACGCTGGACCTCTTAGTGGCCCTGCCAGCTTCCCAGCCCCAGCAGCTGCAAGCTCTGGTGCCCCGTGGGCTCCACTGCCCTGCTAGCTCACCATCCAGCTGCACTCTGAGCCACCACCAACCTCTGCCACTGGGATTCTCTTGTCCAGAAACATCTGTGGTCCTTCCGGATCGTGGCTGTTGCTGGACCAGAGAGTCCCAGACCCCAGAGGTTCAACCAGCATTGTAATTGATCATACAATAGGTCATTTGTGTTGAGTGGGTTAAACTTTTGAAATACAGTATTTTTCTGTAATTCTACTTAATAGTGATAACACCTTGTGAATTATTTAGTTAATCAATGATCCAAAGTCCAATGAAATAAATGATTCTTTTAATGACTCTGAAGAAGTGGGCTGTGCCCACGAAAGCTCATGATACCACCTACATGTTTCGTTAGTCTTTAAGGTGCTGCTAGACTATTAGTTTTTTAAGTTTTTCCAGTTACAGACTAACTCGGCTACCCTCTGAAGCTTTTAATGACTGTTACTCAGGTAGCATTATTTAGTTATCTAAGTCAACTGAAAAACTGTTACAGGTAGGTGTCTTAGTCTTTTCGTCATCACAATAGCTTACAAGCCTAAAGAAAAACAATTGTTTTGTATTTTTCAGTCTCAAGTTAATTCATTTAAAAGCCTTTGAACTCAAATATTTATTCTGGCAACTACAAATTAATATATGAAAGTAATTTAAGGCCTATAGGAAAACTCAAAACCATCAAAAATATTGCATGCACTTAAAATAAATTTAAACATAGTAAATATATTGTGAGATTGTATTATTTATTAAACGGATTACAACTGGAGCTGTGCATTTTTAAGTGTGTGTATATATATAAAAAAGCCAGTTAAGACTTTGACATCAAAGAAAGGATTCTTTAGATTTGTAAAGTGTTCTATGTTTCTTTCTTTCACTTTTTTAATAGAAGCCATTCCATTATCTTCTAACAACAGAATTTAAAAACTTGGATATCTTGAATTACATTCGTAGGGTCACAGGAGCTTTTCTATTAGAAACAGTTTGCAATTATTAGTGACATTACTATAAGCCTACTTGTGCTAAATCAGCTTCTATTTAATATCTCACTTAATTCATCTGTTAGTGGCCCAATTACTTGTGTATTGAGGCAGTTTGTTTCCTTCAGCTTCTCAACAATTATTTTAGATCTTCACCTTCAAAGTTACAAGTCCCCTCCTTTTCTTGTCTTTGTTATCTTTCAGAGTATGTCTACACTGCAGAGTTTTTCCGGAAAAAGGGCTGTTTTTCCGGAAAAACTACACTTACGTCCACACTGTTATTGTGTTCTTTTGACAAAAAGTCAAAAGAATGCAGGGTTTTTTCCAACAGAGGTAACCTCTTTCTATGAGGAAGAAGCCTTTTCCTGAAATAGCTCTTTCAGAAAAAGGCATGTGTGGGTGGGGAAGAGAGGTTTGTTTTCTATAGAAGAGGCCTCCAGGAAAAAGCACAGGTACCCTGGTGGCCACTCCATCCATAGTAATCACAACTTAAATGCGACATAGTGTCCAATCAATGTGGACGCTATCTTTCGAAAAAGCAGATTGCTTTTTCTATGCGCTTTTGCTATGTGGATGCTCTCTTCCAGAAAAGCTTCTTCCAAAAGAAGCCTGCAGTTTAGACATAGCCTCCGTTAGTTCATGCTCATTGTTTAACCTTTTGATGTAAAATTATTTTCCTTGTACATTCCAGCAAGCCTAAATTTCATAAAACCAGTGATTGGGGGATTAGTTTGTCTTTATCAATAATAGATGTTGCAATTATAAGGTTTTTCTAGAGCTGTTCAATTTGTTTCTAAATTTGTATTTGGATTAATGAAGACTATCTCAATCCACTGCTAGTACAGGACCAGATTGATATCTGTCTTGGGCTATCACACAGGGAAATAAGAGTATGTCTACACTACAGCACTAATTCGAACTAACTTAGTTCAAATTAGTTAATTCGAACTAAGCTAATTCGAATTAGCGCATCTAGACCTAAAAACTAGTTCAAATTAGCATTTTGCTAATTCGAACTAGCATGTCCACATTGAGTGGACCCTGAACCGAAGTTAAGGCTGGCCGGAACCAGTGCCGGCAGGGCATCAGCTTAGGACTTAGAGCATGGAGCTACTGCCTCAGGCTAGCCGAGGGCTGTGCTTAAAGGGACCCAACACCCCGGACAGACAGTTCTCAGGGTTCCCCGCTTGCTTGTCTACCTCGATGAGGGACAGCAAAGCAGTCCTGTCTTGGAGTGCCCTGAGTGCCCACCCTTGGCACATCACAGCACTCGGCCATCAGCCTGGCTGCACTTGCCGCAGGCTGCCATCCGGGGGGGTCATTCGGGGGGCTGTCAGGATCCAGGAGGCCCTGCAGGAGAGCTTCCACCCCGAGGAGCCCAGTCCTCCCCATCGGGGGCTCGTGCCCCATTCCTCCCTCACCTCCTTCCACTTACCCTTCCCTAGCCCCCCTTCCTGATATAAAAAATAAAGGATACGTGTGTTCAAAAATAGAAACTCTCTTTATTTAACAAAACTGAGGGGGGGGGATTAACCTCTGGGGAGATTGGAAAAAGGAGGTGGGAGAGGGGAAGAGAGAGGGTGGGAGAGGGGAGGTGGAAACCTGGGAAGAGGGAGCTGGAAGGGGGAAGCCAGGGAAAGAAGGAGGAGGGGAAGTATAAAACTATGGTACGCCATATCTTCAGTATTGTGTTGAGATGGGGTCTCCTCACCTCAAAAAAGATATTTTGGCCTTGGAAAGGGTTCAGAAAAGGGCAACTAAAATGATTAGGGGTTTGGAACTGGTTCCATATGAAGAGAGGCTAAAGAGACTGGGACTTTTCAGCTTAGAAAAAAGGAGACTGAGGGGGGATATGATAGAGGTCTATAAAATCATGAGTGGTGTGGAGAGGGTGCATAAAGAAAAGTTCTTCATTAGTTCCCATAATAGAAGGACAAGAGGACACCAAATGAAATGAATGCGTAGCAGGCTTCAAACTAATAAAAGAAAGTTCTTCTTCACAAAGTAAATAGTCAGCCTGTGGAACTCCTTGCCACAGGAGGCTGTGAAGGTGAGAACTAGAACAGAGTTTAAAGAGAAGTTAGATAAAGTCATGGAGGTTGGGTCCATGGAGTGCTATTAACTAGGGGGTAGGAATGGTGTCCCTGGCCTCTGTTTGTGGAAGGCTGGAGATGGATGGCACGAGACAAATGGCTTGGCCATTGTCTTCGGTCCATCCCCTCCGGGGTACCTGGTGTTGGCCGCTGTTGGCAGACCGGCTACTGGGAGAGATGGACCTTTGGTCTGACCCAGTACGGCCGTTCTTATGTTCTTATGTTCTAAGCTCAGGGTCGGGGGTCTCACTGGACCGACTTGATTTTCGTGCAGAGCTGCTCCTGGGTTCGCATGTGGCCTTTGGTGGCCAGGCTGGCAGCTATCCTGCCCTAGACGGCCGCTTTCCTGTGCCTAGTGTGGAGATTGTGGACGTTGGAGGTCTCCCCCCAAACCTAGATGAGGTCCACGATCTCTGCACTAGACCAGGCGGGCGTCCGCCTCTTGCGGCCCCGGGCAGGCTCCTGGGAGCCGCCAACCTGGTCCTGGGAAGAGGGGGAGGGCTGGGTGGCAGCGGGTGGCTGGCTCGTGCCGTGCCAGGTGCAGGGTCTGCTGGCTGGGTGCTGGCAGGCTTGCACCTGGCACGGGCACTGTAGCCAGACCGTGCCCCTTTAAGGGCTCCGGGGCTAGCAGGGGGGCAGACCAATTTCCCTGGCTTGGCCCAGAGTGGCCACCAGGGCAACCTGGGAAGGGCTAGCCTCCAACTAGTTCGAATTAAGTGGCTACACAGCCCTTAATTTGAACTACTTAATTCGAACTAGGTATTAGTCCTCGTAGAATGAGGTTTACCTAGTTCGAATTAAGCGCTCCGCTAGTTCGAATTAAGTTCGAACTAGCGGTTTGTGTGTGTAGCGCCTATGAAAGTTAATTCGAACTAACAGCTGTTAGTTCGAATTAACTTTGTAGTGTAGACATACCCTAAGTGTGTGCATGGCACTACTTTATCTACCTGAATGGTCTATCTCTATTGCAGTGTGTTGCAGAGAGCATCCTCTAAAATTTACCCCTTAGAGGCTTTATATGAATAGATACTGCACCCACATGTCTTTAAAAATCAATTTGGTGTTATACTATAAACAATGTGAATTATTGTAGATAAATAATGACTTTCCCACATTTCTCACAGGAAACTGCCACTAAAAGAAGAAAATGGGAAAGAAGCTTTAAATCCAGAAACTATAGAAATCAAAGTTTCTAATGACATCATCCAGTCAAAAGAAGATGATAGCAAAGCATAGAAAGATGACTACAGCTGTCGGGGGAAAAAAGCATTTGGATTGGAGTAACCCTGTGACCAAAACTCTGCAGCTGACCTTAATTTCTTGGGCAACTTAAGCTTGGAATAGTTAGTACACCTGTACATAGGATCAAAGTACTTCTGTCTACAGTACCTCTCTATTTTGTTTTGTTAATGTTTTAGTATGTAGTTCTGGCTGACCACAGTCCCTTGGTATCAATTTGAATCTGCAAAAAAAGTATGGTAATTTATTATATTACAAAAATGATCTATTTATAAAAACACTTTTACCAAGTTACCCCCAGCCACAGACAATGCAACAAATTGCTCCACATCCTACAGTGCAAGCTAAACACATGAAAGAAAGTGCCATGTACTCCTGTATTTATTTTCATTGGTAATAGAGCAGAGGGTTTAGGTGGGCCTTAAAAGAAGGGGAAAAACAAACAATCTCAGTTTTAAACTTGCGACAGAGGGCTGGCAAAGGCTGAGTAGCCACCTCTGCTACTTTTTGTCCTTTGACACAAAACAGAAACACTGACTATTAGATGGGAAGAGATCTGCACATTGGTTCTTAAATATATTACAAGGCTAATAAATATGATGTACAGATTTAAAATAAATATGGTTCAATATTTTTTAGAAAAAAAAGGCCTCATCTGGACTACATGAATGTTTGACCCTGAAAGGCTACTGGATTTTCAGATATTCTGTGTTAATGTTTGGGAGATCATGTGTGAATTAAAATGTGGAAACATATTTGTGTGTGTGTGTGTGTGTGTGTGTATGTGTGTGTGTGTGTGTGAAAAGAACACTGATTTATGATAATAGCTTTTGGCTTCAAATGAAATCTTAAAATAAACATGAACTCAAATTAGTTGCCTCCATGTACTTATAAATATATATCATTCCTTCTTTTAACCACCTAGTCAAGGAATAAAGTGTTGCATTGCAGTATAACAATGGGGTTGTTCACCCCAATCTTGTAGGCATGTTGTTAAACAGTTGTCCTTTAGGCAGCACTTGTTTTGTAGCTTAGAAATAATAATTGCATTTCCTTTGTATTAAAAAAAACACATCAAGAAAGGAGGAAGAGAAGAACTTTGACGACGTGGTTAAGAACTTTATAAAACTGCTAAATTTGCAGTATCCAATAGGCTAAATATTTTAAGCTTCACAGTCCAAGACAATCACTTTTACTTATTATACCAGTTGTGAAAGTTATAAGCTATTATGACGAGATAATTTACAACTTTGGTGAAAAATTAATCCTCTTCTATTGATGATTGATTTTACATTATTACCAACCGGAGGAATAATATTTTGTGCTCAGTCTGGCCTTCAGTATCCATAACCTTTTAAACTAATCAGGAGCTGACTTTGGAAGAGGCAGATATATTCAGTGAACAAACACTATCTATCTAAAATATTTACTCTTCAAGGGGCGAGTTGTGGATCATCCCATTGCGGAACTTCTCCACATCTGAATACAGACATGTTTTATGAATATTAGTTCTAATCAGTGGGTGACCTACCCCACCTCTGTATTTGGTTCATGGATATAGTATTTTGACTATTCATTTTCCCAGGAGAAGGTCATGCAACTTTTAATTGATATGTGGTGATTATGGCAAGACAGATGACTTTGTGGCCAAATAGACTACAATCGTGTTTGGGAAATTAACTGGAATTTGGGAGAATGATTATTTAGCCTCCCTACTGGTTCAATCACTAATGTGTTTAGGGGAGCACCTGCTGCACAAGTGCTGAAATTCATGGCCCCTGGCATCCTTTCGTTAAGTTGCTTCTAAACTTGTTGTATTACCCAAAGAAGACCCAACAATTTTTAAGGGTTTTTTTTCCTTAAAATCCTCCTGGGTGGCCACCTAGTGGAGAATACATAACGAGCCAAGAAGCCAGTGCAGTCAATAGGGATGGTTGGAGAAGTGGGTTAAAAGAGAAACATGAGACAAGGGATAATTGAGGAATATGGGGGTTGTGAAAGATGCACTATGATTCTGCTGCAAGTCTGTCACTTATAATGCTAAACCAAGATCTCAGGGTCAAGAAAAGCTGAAGGGGTACTCCTCAGAATCCTGCCTTGTTGCTCCCGTGCACTGAGCAGGTAGTACCACAATTAATAGACAGCCACCTGCCTCCTAATTTTCTCCTTTATTTCTTTCTGGAACTGAGTAGTCAATGAGAAACCCGAGGAAGGTGAGTGGGATTGACCCCTAGCTTGTAATTGACAGAGCCACTCCTCATACAGAATGCAGTAGGGATGTAAAATCCCATTTAATTGGTTAACCAATTATGGGGAGGTGGAGTGAGGGAGCTGCTCCAGCCTAGCTAGTCTGGAATGTTCCCCACCCACCACTGGGCTAGAGTGGCCCCACCACCTCAGGCAGGGGCTGCTCTGGATACCCCAGCAACCCTTCCATGCAGGGCGTGTGGGCCTGCTGCAGACAGGGGCTGTTCTGGACAACAGAGCAGCCCCTGTCTATGCTGGGTTCTCTGCGGGCTTGGAGCAGTCCCCTGTCAGTGGCAGGCTGGGAGCTGCTCCAGCCCCCACCAGTTAACCCAGTTAAACATTCACATTCCGACCATGCAGCGAAAGTTTCTCCTACTGGAAAAATACTCAGAGCCAGAGTCCTCCTCCACTGATGTCCTTTTTTTTTGTGTAAGCTAGTAACCAAGTAGTATCCTGAACTCTTCAGGTAGCTTGAGGTAAAAGGAGAGGAAACAAGGTTTGAGCAATTGTAGAAGAGAAGGTTGGGGTAGGGAGGAAAACAGTTAATCTCACTTGGACATAGTTTGTGTAGTCCACCTTCTACACTGTCACCCTCCACAACAGTGTTTTCTTTCGGCCCTTCTTCTGTCACTAGTGTGCCAAATCCTGTCATCCTCACTCATGCTGAGAAGACCCTCACTATGCAAATAATCCAGCGTGGAACCTATAGGACCAGTCACACAATAAGTTCCCTTTGCTCTGTAAGCAAGGATGGCATAATCCTGGCAGCAGTTGCTTGCCAGGGGGTTATTTCACCCTGAATCTGGTTAGTGGCCTCTGTGGCTGCAAAGTCAAGGAAGCTTTCATGTTCCTTCATCTGTGGAGACAAATTTTGCTTAGATATGGCTCTAATTGGGAGGAAGGAGAGAAGTGAGGGGGGAAAATAAGTGCAAAGGGATTTGAAAATCTAAGAGGTCCATACAGCATGTTTATTATTGCTATGATTGTACTACACTTTAAAAAATTTTAAAAAACCCTCTACAAATGTATTTTGTTATTCAGTATATTAATGGGAACTAAAGCATGTTTGAATATACCAGATTTATTTTTTCTGAAGTTATGCCTCTTACCAGGGGTACTCTGTGATGGCCTTTGAATTACATGGAGTTAAACTAGTGAAGGACTATTCCAAGTATAGTCTTTGATTTGAAGTTTAAGAGGGTACCTCTTGCTCTTGGCATTGATGCCATGCGGGAGAAAGGCAAAACTGTACAAGTTTTTTAACAACATGAAAGAATGTACCAAAATATCTATCTTTGCTAATGTTTCCACACGAGGGACAGCTTGTTGTTTAAATTGTAAGATATGTGCAGAAACGGAATAACAGCATTTCTTTGTTTTTCTTTCGTATTCTAGACTGAAAATATATCTGTATAAATGTCACTTTTACTGTCTGAAAGTAATTTTAAGTGTTAGTATGAAACGTCAGAAGAGTTGACTGAATATAACTATTGGTAAAATTAACCTGAATTGTTACACTGTTTTAGTTTGGGTTAGGGGCCAAGAAGTCACTTATATTTTTGACAGTTCTTGGAACGTTAAATGAAACACGACAAAGACAATCTCTACTCAACAACAGATCAAGAGAAAAAGATTAAAAATGCTTAGATTTTTTTAAGTAGGAGATGCATTTTGATTTACGATATTATTTTTTAAAAATTATTTCCAATTAACTTTTTGCAATTAAGCTTAAAATATATATTATGCAAAGTATTTTTGTTGTTCTTTCCCCAACCCCAATGATTTTTTGGGGGGATGGCCAGGGGGTAGAAATATTTACTACTCTGGTGATGCTAATGCCTGTTGTGACAAAGCTTGCTTTATTTAGGCCCTAATCTTGGAAGCTCCACCCATGCTGCACCACATTTACTTCAGGGGGTAGCCGAGTTAGTCTGTTAGGGTATGTCTACACTACAGCGCTATTTTGAATTAACTTAATTTGAAATAGTTAATTCGAATTAAGCTAATTCGAAATAACGCATCTATACACAAAAACTATTTTGAAATAGCGTTTTGCTATTTCGAAATAGCACGTCCACACTGAGTGGACCCTGAACCGAAGTTAAGGCTGGCCGGAACCAGTGCCGGCAGGGCATCAAGTTAGGACTTAGTGTGTGGGGATGCTGCCTGAGGCTAACTGAGCTCCGTGCTTAAAGGGACCCTACCCCCACCCCAGACAGACAGTTCTCAGGGTTCCCCGCTTGCTTCTCTACCTCGATGAGGGACAGCAAAGCAGTCCTGTCTTGGAGTGCCCTGAGTGCCCACACTCGGGACACCACAGCACTTGGCCACATGGAGCCAGAGCTGCCCCTGAGCACGCTGGTGCATCTCATGAGGTCGTTGCCATCAGCCCGGCTGCACTTGCTGCAGGCTGCCATCCGCGGGGTCCACTGGGGGGGGGCTGTCAGGATCCAGGAGGCCCTGAGGGAGAGCGTCCACCCCGAGGAGCCCTCAGAGCCTTCCCGGTCCTTCCCAGTGGGGGCTCGTGCCCCATTCCTCCCTCACGTCCATCCACTTACGCCTCCCTAGCCCCCCTTCCTGATGTCAAATAAAAGACACGTATGTTCCAAAATAGAAACTGGGTTTATTGAACAAAACTGGGGGGGGATGAACCTCTGGGGAAACTGGGAAAAGGAGGTGAGAGAGGGGAAGAGAGAGGGTGGGAGAAGGGAGGAGGAAACCTGGGAGGAGGGAGCTGGAAGGGGGAAGCAAGGGGAGGAAGGGGGAGGGGAAGCTCAGGGCTCAGGTTTGGGGGTCTTGCCAGACCAACTTGACTTTCATGCTAACGTGCTCTTGGGTTCGCATGTGGCCTTTGGTGGCCAGGCAGGCAGCTATCCTGCCATAGATGGCTGCGTTCCTCCATCTAGTGCGGAAATCATGGACGTTGGGGTCATCCCCCCCAAACCTGAATAAGGTCCATGATCTCCACCCTGGACCAGGAAGGCACCCACCTTCTCCAGCCTCTGTCAGGCTCCTGGGAGCTGGCAGACTGCTCTTGGGGAGCGGTGGAGGGCTGGCTGCCAGTGGCTTGGTGGCTCATGCTTTGGGGCCACTGGGTCAGGGGCCCCGGTGGTCACTGCTGGCTCTGGGCTGGCAGGCTTGGAGCTGGCACAGGCACTGTGGCCAGGGTCTACCCCTTTAATGGCTCCAGGGCTGGGGGAGAGGAGAGTAAGTTTTCCTGGTTGTGCCCAGAGTGGCCATCAGGGCTCCCTGGGAAGGGCTGGAGGCCCCCTATTTCAAATTAAGTGTCTACACAGCACTTAATTCAAAATAGCTATTTTGAATTTGGCGTTACTCCTCATAGAATGAAATTTACCAAATTTGAATTAAGGGCTCCGATATTTCAAATTAAATTCGAAATAGCGGTTTGCATGTATAGACACTATTAAAGTTAATTCAAAATAACGAATTAACTTTGCAGTGTAGACATACCCTTACAGAAAAAAACAGCAATCAAATGGTCTGGTAGCACTTTATAGACTAACAAAACATGTAGATAGTATCATGAACTTTCGTGGGCACAGCCGGTCATCTGAAGAAGTGGGCTGTGCCCACGAAAGTTCATGATACCATCTACATGTTTTGTTAGTCTATAAAGTGCTACTAGACCATTTGCTTGCTGTTTTCCCCCATTTACTTCAGCAGGGACGTACAGAAGTAGAAGTTTCTACTTGCTTAGAACAGTTAGGAGGATCAGGGCCTAATTTTTATTTTCTTTGTTGCTATGTACAACTTTAGCATACAATGATAGTTATATAGAAAGGTGGTTTTGACAACAGTTCATGACATAATAAATTCCATTTGACATCTTCCATCTTTGAACTGATAGTTATCTGAAAAGTGGCTTTCTTTTCATGATGATAATGAAATCGATCAAGTCCTTATTCATTTAAGTGCCAATCATTGAACACTAGTATTACAATCATGTCATTTTTTCTGTTTCTTACAGCAGATAATCAAGATGTATTTGTGCCTTTGAATAGCATGTCACTCTGCTTTATTTAAAAAAAAACCCCTTCAGTAATTTGCCTCCTAATCCTGTTTAGAAGAATTGAAGTTTTACTGTGAAATAGTCCCCTCCTCAGAAATACAAAATATATCTAAGTTAAGTGGGCAGACTTTTTTTTTTTTGCCAAATCACTATCATATTTAAAACCCCAAACCTATAAAAGATTTGGAGAGGTATTACTTTTTTCCTCTGTTTTGATGGTACCATTTTAAAATGTATTTGCTCTAGGTAGAGAAAGATGTGTTCATGATTCAGATAAGGGAAGGAAATTCCTTGTGAGTAGGTATTTTGAACAAATGCCTCAAATTGTTTTGAGATTCTTTTAGGGATTCTCCAAAATGTTATTTGTCCTCCCAGTGCCTCTAAAATCTTAACAGTTTCTTTCAGATCTGAAAGGTACCCTGGATTCTCTTCCCACCATTTTACTTACAGTAAAACCATTGTCTGCAGAAAAGGTCATGGTTTCACTATCTCTGTTATAGCTGTTACTGGAAATAATGTATTTATTTATTTAGAGTATTTGCTATAGGTATTAGGCGAAATTTACCCGTTTGTAGAAAACCACCACCAGGCCTATGTATTATATAGGCATATAGACCCTAATATTGCAAGTTGACCTTCAGGGTTGTGGAGCAGAATACCTGTGTAGATAACTATTGTGTGAAATCTTGGCTTTATTGAAGTTAGTGGTAAAAATCCAATAAACTTCAGAGTTCCAGGATTTTATCTATTGACTTCAGTGGGCTCCACATATGTCCAAGGATCTTCCCACTTGAATCATCTTTGAGAGTCAGATGTGAGGGTCTGTTTACACTGAAATTAAAAACACCCATGGCTGGCCCATGACAGCTGACTTGGGGTTTCAAGACTTGGGGTACGGGACCGAATAATTGCAATGTAGATCACAGAATCTTAGGACTGGAAGGGAGCTTGAGAGGTTATCTTGTCCAGTCCCCTGCACTGATGGTAGGATTACTACGTATTATCTAGACCATCTCCGAAAGAAGTTTTCCTAACCTGCTTTTAAAAATCCCCAATAGTGGAGATGCCACAATCTCCCTAGGCAATTTACTCCAGTGCTTAACTACTCTGACTGAAATGTTTTTTTTTCCTAATGTCAAACACAAATTTCCCACGCTGTAATTTAAGCCCATTGCTTCTTGTCCTTTTCTCAGAGGTTATGGAAAATAATTTTCTCTCTTCTCCTTGTAACAACTTTTTATGTACTTGAAAGCTGATATCATGTCTCTGCTGAGTCTTGCCTTGTATGGGCTTGGGCTGGTGACTGAGCTCTAGGACAGGGGTGGGCGGATGGATCCAGTTCACAGGTTTTGTCCCTGGAAGGCCTCCACCTCCATGTTTACCCGCAGCTCTGCAAGTATCGGTGTATTGCAGCTCTTGTTGGCCGTGATTCACAACCAACCAGAGCTGCGATCCTCCAATACCTGCAGAGGTGCAGGTAAACATAGTGGCAGAGGCCTGCTGGGGACTAACCCTGTGGGCTGAAGTTCTTTTATTGCCCACCCCTGCTCTAGGACCTTGAGACAAGGGTGAGTCCCAGAACTTGGTCTGCAGCTGAAGTCTAAATGTCTATGCCACAATCAAACAACTCTTTAGCTTGATCCCTGTGAACCAGACAGCTGGCACATGCTAGTCATGAGTATGTAATTACATTGTAGCCATACCATAGGGCACACATGAGCCTTTTACTGGTTCTCTTCATAGGGGATATTTTCCTTATTAGAAGTTAGTACTGATCTTAGAATTGCATCACAATTTTATCCCATAGTCTAGCATATTTTCAAAGTTAGTAAGGAGATGAAGAAATGTTTCTTTCTAAGTAGCAAATGCCGATTGTATAGAGGTAAAAGATGAAGTCTAACGAAGATTTTTTTAACATTCAGTATGTTTTGCTGCAGACTGTAGCAGTGCTAAGTGAGCCCTAATCTATACTGGGAAGTTATTTCAAAATAACCCCCCTTCTTCTGAGATAATAAACAGTGTCCCCATACTACCAAGCCCCTCATTTTGAAATAATGAGCTGGTTATTTCGATTCCTGCTTTCCCCGGGGAATAACGCTTATTCTGAAATTGTTATTTCGAATTTAGTTATTTTGAAAAAAATTCCTAGTGTAGATATACCCTGGAAAACCACCATGGTTAAGTCAATATTTCTGTTTTGTTTTTAACAGTGCTGTAAAGAAAAAAGTCCATTCACACTTCACTGAAACATTTTTTTCAAATGCTAATATAATTTCAAGGAAACAGCTAATCAAATTGACTGCTTTTGTGGGGAAAAAAACCCAGGTTTTAAGGGATTTGCAAAAATGTCACCATACATGTCAATGAGCAATTCATACAAGATTTGATTTGGGCTTGACGCAAAGATAAATCTTTTCACTTACTGCAATGGGCTTTGGATAAGGGCCTTTAAAGTTCATAGTATACCAATGTATCTTTCCTCCTAAAAGGCATTGTGAGCCCAATGTTGTTTGTTTTTCAAACTTGGATGTTGACTTCTTTTTGCCCAAGATAATGAATTATAAATGTGGGCTGCCATATATGTATTGGCAGGTTTTAAGTCACAGGTGGGAATGGGGAAATGGCAGGATAAACTAATGCAGGGCATGAAAGCTGACAAAAATAAGGAAAGTCAGGAAAAGAGACAGCATGTTTAAAGTACAGTGCTACCTAGAAGAAGGAGCAGCTGCTTGGGATTAGATGTTGCAGCTAGATTGGATGGTGGCAGAAAAACCAGAAGAGGTCTCTGGACAAGTTAGCCTGGAACAGGAGAATTTTGAACTGTGAAGGAAGAATGTTAGGCGAGAGAGATCCTGTAATTCTGCCATTTAATTAGTCTATATTTAATAAAGAGAGAAATTGATGTGTGGGGGGTTGGGGTGGAATAACCCCTCAGAATGTATGTAAGTCAGTAACAAAAAATAAAACAAAACAGTTTATTCCTTCAGGAAATGTCATTGCTAATGGTGTAGAGTTCTTGCTAAAAATACGTAAACTATTTAGACAAGTTATTTTTAAAAAGAGCTTTCCTGCTACCCTGAGCACTTGATATTTGTTTTGTATGCTGTGTACAGTATAAGCTAAGGGATACCATATATTGTTTTTGTTATTCCACATGTTGTCAACAGCCCATTTATGCTATATACCATCTGAATTATATATTGAAGAGTTAGCTACCACTGGGGCTAGTTTGTTAATTGTTTCTAAATCTTATGTCCTTCTGAAATGCTGTAAATATATATATCTAAATTGTAAAAATAATAATAATACTGCAAATGCTGAAGTTTTGTATTTATGAAAGACACAGAAAGTATGGCTTAAAGTATATCAATTATTTGTCACTCTTCACCATTTGTATATTAATAGTAAAGATACTTTTACTTTCATGAAGTGTTGCATTTTACATTTACTTTTTGCTAAATGTTTACTGCTAGCAATGGGCTGATGCTGGATGAATTCAAGGACATTCACCTTTTCAGAACATTTTAAAGCCCTACACTCTTTTGGAAATGAACTAAAACTGTTCATTATTGACAAAAATAAGAGAGATAATTTATTCCTCCTTGTTACAGTGCCTCAAGCAGTGCTAAGAGATGCTCAAGTAAATTTACAGTGTACAATACTCCTTTATCTCAAATACAGAATTGATTAATATTATTACTGTAACACCAAGCATGGGACCCCTTTATGCTAGGCACTACTGAAAAAAAGCAGCCCTGTCCCAAAAACCATACTTTTAAAAACTGCTTAGGCACCTAAGGGGCAGACAATTACCTAAGTTAGGCATTACAGGCATTTTTAAACCTGCTGCTAAGCTACTGCCTAATCCCTGGTGCCTGTGATCCCATAAGTGCCTGCCTTTTGGCCTGTTGGCACCTAAAAGTCAGAATTCTAAGCCTCATCAGATCCTTGGCATTGCTGCTGCCCCACTGCAAATGATCACAGCCATAGTATCTGGGGCTTATACTTAAGAACAGCCATAGGCTCAGCCATCAGTACATCTGCAGCCACCAACTCCTAGTCAAGCTCCAAGACTGCAAACATTTAAACGTGTGCTGACTGAATAAACATTGAGATCACCAACATATGCAAAGTTAAGCATCTCTCTGTTTGCAGGAACAGGGCCCAAAGAGATAAGATGGACAAAGGGGAAAGTATTATTATCTTCATTGTACACATAAGAAACTGAGGCCCAGAGGCCAAGATTCAACCACATATCAGCATGTGCATGCACCTAATTTTTCTAAAAAATGCATTTAAAACACTGCTCAATGTTACTTGTGTACATGAGTACCTGATCTGGGATCAGAAATGCCAGATGACTTGACAAAGTCATAAAGGAAGTTTGTAGCCCAGCCAGAAATTGAAGCCAGATAACCTGCATCACAATCAATGCAGTGCTTTAACCATAGGACCAGACTTCTCCTCCTCTGAAGCCAAAAGGAAAATGTAGGACTGCTTTCCATTATTAATATTCTATTGCTGCTATATCACAGCTGTATAAATAGCACCAGCTTTTCAGTTTTGATCTCATATTCCATGCCTTTGTAGCTCTCAAACCTTTTACACATGTTAAAATGGTAGGTGTAGGGAGATTGGATGGCTTCTTTCATGAATGACTGAGTACTACTTAAGAGAAGGCTGTCACATATTCTGACAAGAACAATTTCCTCAGCTGTGTTACTTGACACTCTAATAAAACTTGAAAGCACAATGAAATACAATGTCTTTTTTCTATTGAGAGACTGGGTAGTTTCATATTTGGGATGGCATGGAACTGGGTCCTCCTGGCACGGGAAAACAATAAGCCCACGGATAAGTCCATCCCTGTTCAGGAAAGCACTTAAGCAAATGTGTAACTGTAATCATGTGCTTATGTCCCATTGAAAGGTATGTCTTTCACACTGGAGGGGCATCTTTCATTGAGGCATGTAGGTAAACATGTAGTGCCTATACTTTCACAAGTATGTCTGTAAGGGTGAACCTAGCCAGAGTCTCACTAAAGACAGAGGCTTAGAGCTATGCACATATTTAAGTGCTCTCCTTGTTAAAGATGCTTTCCTGAACTGTGCTTTAGCATAGTGCTGCGGTTTTTGGGTTTCAGTCACTGTGGGAGAATAATCTTTTTTAAACAAAAAATAATCTCTCACTGGAATTGAAAAACATCATAGGAATCATTCTGCAGAAGAGACTGCATGAACCACATGTGGCAGAAGTTAGTTATGTGAATAAGGCAACAAAAATGCTGCAGAGATTAGAACAGTGAAGAATCTTAGCTTGCAAATTTTTTTGGACATGATGAATATGTGAACCAGACACAACCTGCCAATGCTTCTTTAATGAATCTATCAGAAGTCAGTGTTGTGTTAAGGGGATCCATTATTTCTTAATAATATAAGCCCAAGTAGGGCATTTCTTTGAGGTGTTCAATGGTCTAGCTCAGTGACAAACAAGGCTAATCTTTGAACTTGCTCTTTCACTTCTGGGAAAAGAGCAATCCCTCACATAATATAAGGCCACATTGTCAAAAAGCATTTTATACTACGTGGGGACCTTCCAATGCAGTAAAAGAAACAATCATTACAACTATTGAAAATACTATTTGGAAATGGGTTCAAGTCCTACAGCTGTCCTTTTAAAAAAAAAAAGGTAAAAGCATGTCTAGTCTGTAAAGGCTTCTTGTAACATGAGATACAGCAAGTTTAATTAAACGGCCACTGCAGTGTATTGCAAAATATGTTGTGATAAATAGGCCAGAGCTAAAACTTGTGATAGATGATGGAGCTTTACTATGCACAGCTCTTTATGTCTTCAGTGAAATTTTGTAATTAATTCATTCCCTAATGGGAAGTCTGTGTTAATTGTGAGATTGGTGTAATGTGTTTGGATTTCTTGGTATGCATGGCATGTCTGGCTGCAGTATTTTGTACTGCCTATATTTTTAAAAGGGCACATGTAGTAGACAGGTTATAATGTGCTGAAAGTGTAGACAGTTATCTTGACTCCCAAGCGTAGGATGAGAAATATTTTTCTAATGCTGTTGATCAGAACATCCTCTTATGCAAGAGAGAGAGAGAGAGAGAGAGAGAGACCCTCTACTTAATTTTATTTGTTAGAAAATAACTTGTATTTGCTGAAATAGCTGAAGGCCTTGATCCTGAAATACAATCTGCTTGTGCATATTCCTGCACCATGTGGAGTGACCAGGCAGTGCTCTTGCTAGTGGCTTTCACTGAAGAATTGGGGCAAAGGGTCAGATTTTCAAAAATGCCATCTAAGGGTGCATCTTATTTTGAGTTAATATCAAAATAAACCACTATTCTGAACTGTCCCCTAATCCTCGTGGAAAGAGATTTACAAGGACGTTGGAATATTTAAAAATAACAGGTTTGCTTAAAAGATGCCCAATGGCTATTTCGGGATACCAGAAGTATTCTGAAATAGCACCACTGTCTAGACATATCCTCAGTGATTTAGGAACATAAGTGCCATTGAATTTCAGTTAGAGTTGTACAAAATCACTTCGGTGCCTTTAAAAATATCATCCTAAATATGCAGAATCAAAATGAAAGGGGGTGCTAGAGGTGAAATAGTGGAGTAAATAGGAACCACGGGGTGGTTTACTGCAAAATTTGCTGTTAATGGTACTTCAAAAGAAGAGAGATGAGGCTCAAAATTATCAGAGCTCTGGTGATACTGAAAGACAGGCAGGGAGAAGATTAGTTTTCAGTTGAGAAGAGTATATAGTGTTAGAACTCAAATAAAAGAGTTGGGCTGCTTCTTGAAAATGTCTTTTACTCTGGAGGCTGTGACTGAGATGAAGATTATCTTTTAATCACTGCCATTTTAAGGTTATATCACTGACATTCACCAATATAAGCCCACACAATGCTATCATGTCTTATTCAGTGAAGTTTATCGTTCAAACAATTTTGTCTTATGTTTGTGTTCTCGGTAAAGCTGTATTACCATGTACGCTTATTAAATAAAAGGAAGCAGATTCTGATTCCTAATTTGCTAGCCTATAGAGGGATATCAAAGCAACAAAAAAGGAGAATGGTCCTGTGATTAAGACACTAGGGTGAAATTCAGGAGATTCAGGCTCCAGTTTTGGTGTTGTCACAGAATACCTTTGTGAGCTAGGTCAAGTAATTTAACGTGTCCATGGTCCAGTTCTCCATTCGGGAGTAGTAATGCTTCCTTACTCACACACTCTGTTTAGCATGGCCATTTTGGCTTTGATCCTGCAAACACTTAGACATATGACTTTACTATCATGAGTGGCGCTATTAATTTTAAAGGGACTACTCACAGTACTAACATTAAGTGTGTACTGGGTCGATAACTTAGAATAGAAGCAATTTGGGGTCAAAGAATGTCTTTAACTATATGTATGTACATACAGAACCTATCAAAAAATATGGCAGTAATTTCTGTGAGAGCTTCTAAACATTGTTGCAATATAAGGAATAATAAAAGCCTAGTGTATCCTTTTGCTTAACTGAGAGGATGCAAAAGAAGCATGTCCTGAATCTGTATCTGGCCATCAGTCTTGATTTTTGGAGTTACAATACATGAGTCCATTGGTAAGTTGTAAAAGCCAAACCAGACAATAATAATAAGTAAATAGTAATAATAAATAATACTTAATAAAAGTATTATTTTTTAACACAAACCTTTATCCAAAAGGATCCTACAGTTCTTTTTGAACTGTAAACTTTAATCTGGGCTTTACCATTAAATTCAAGAACACAGGATTATATAATATGCTGTATGTCCCTGAAATGCTGCCATCTTTAGTATGAAGGCCAACAACCACATAACATGCTGCACAGAGAAATAGATCTGTTTTCTCCAGAGAATACCACACTACCATGGTCCTAGTAACATATCCAGTGACACCAAAAAGGCCCAGTTTTGAATCAGTAGTTCTTTTCCCAAAAACACCTTTCTTTGCAACTACATGATTCCTTATAGATGTCTCTAGTTCATGATTACACTCCTATAAAAATTACTTTTCCTGCAGGGCTTTCAGGGGCTTGCCCTTTAAATTTGGCAAAGCCAAAAAGTCTTAACCCTAAAGGAGCCATTTTGCAAACAGCAGCTGCCTACTGTGTGTCTCAGCTGGTAAGTACTCTTGGCTTTTTGCTAGGTTTTCCTCTCCTGTCCCCAGTGTGATTGGATCATGATTGGGATACAGGGTTTGTTCAGTGTTGAGGCCCTGTTGTCTCAGGAACTTTCTGACCACGTAGGAAAACATGGCCCTAATATTTTGTAAGTGGAAAAGTAAAAAACAAAACAAAAACCACACTAGATAAAGTGCATGGAGAAAAGAAAACACCATGTAAGCAAAGCCGAGGCAGGTTAATAATTATGTTGGGGAAAACGTCTATTAGTTTAATTTCCTTTTGGTTCTTTAATTTATTTTGGGGTGAAGTGGAGGATGGAAGGTTATCAAGAGGGGATGAATGAATGTAAGGACAAGGGAGTTAGGAGGAGGGAGAATTTTAGGATGAAGGTTAAAAAAGGAGAGAAAGAAGAAAGACAAGTGACTGAGGCATACCTCAGGGAAAAAAAAAAAACAATGCAGAGCAATCTGCAGTGATCAACTTAGGAGTTGTGGAATTGGGTAAAACACAAAGACTAGTATATTAACAAACCCTGGTTTGGCATGCTGCTGAGTGAAGAGTCCTGATAAAGCCTTATTGCGTAGAAACATTTCACTGAAAAAAAAACTACTACATGAAATTGCTCCTGATACTTCATATCTTCCTGGGGAAGCTCTTGTGGTCCTCTCTGTATATTTATTTTTTCTGCCTGTTTGCAATATAACACTCTGTCTCTGTTTTCTGCTTGGTTAGAAGCAAGGCCACTCAAAGAGAAGGCTGTGCCAAGGTTTTCCTTAGCAGACTTTCAGTTGAGTACCTGTTCAGCCTAGCCCTGTTTCCCTGGTGAGAGCTGATAGGATCATACTGGGAGATATAGTTTAATTTATTAAAACAAATGTGTGGAGAAGAGAGGATTTTCTCTGCACACACCTCTTCTATGCCTCAACCCTGATGAATGGTGAAGCTGCGCAAAGTTGCCCTTTGTCTCCTCTTTTATTTAACATTATCTCTGAGCTACTGATTCATTTAATCAGACTGACCCCAGTATTGCTGGCACTAAAAGCATAGAGTGAAATGTGTTCTGTATTCCTTTGTACAGTTAACATGATTTTTTTCCCTCGGAGACTCAGATGAGGTTGTTTAAAATTTGGTAGAACTGACATGGTATGGTTTAGCTGTTGATGCATTTGACTGGGACACAGGAGAGCTCATTTCTGTTCCTGACTCTACCACTGACCTGTGGGGTGACCTTGGGAAAGTCACTCATAGTATTGCTGGTTCACCTTATGCATTCAAAAATCTCAAGTCAGGCCCCCCAAACCATGGAACAGGCTTAACAATCATGATATTTTACAAATAATAATGATGGGATTCTTGTTCTCTCTGGCTTTTGAGCTTTGCTTTGCCCCCCATCAGGGCTAAAAATGAACTTTTATCTTCATGAAACTTATTCTCCAGGATCCTGCAGTTTTAAGGAAAACCTCATATATTAGAAGACTTGTAACCAAATTGATGGAGTTGGCAACCCTGTGTCAGTGCTTCGTGCCTCAGTTTCCCCTCTTACCGTAGTCATCCATCTTTCCTGTTAGACTGTAAGGTTCTTGGGACAGCAGCTGCCTTTCATAATGTTGAAATGGTACCTAGCTTGTTACAGTCCAGTTGTCTGCTTGTGGCCATTGGGCATTACTCTAATGCATGCAGCAACACTGATGTCTTTTTGCTGCAGAATGGGGGCATTGCTTTATTGTCAGTTATATTACTGCTCTCTCTTTGTCAGACTTTATTTAGTGTCTCTCTAATTGGTGTTAGTTGCATGTTAAGATGATGTAGAGGCTCTTATACAGAACCACGGCCTTGACTTTAATGCTAACCTCTGAAAATTCTCAGTTGTTTGTGGCATAGGGTGTTAGAAATATAGGAATAGCCCTACTGTATCTAATCAGCTGCCTTGTGCCCAGTCATTCTCAGTGACACTTGCTTTATAGGAAGAAGTAAGAATCCCTTGAAGTGGCAATTATGGATTAACTTGCCAACCAGTGACGTTTCCTTTCAACCCTCATCAACTGATGGTTTTATGTGCCCCGAAGCATGAGAATTTATATATTTTTTTAATTATCTAATATGATGGTAGATGTTCTTATTCTATGTGTAAACATCTAATCCATTTTGACTCCTATTAAGATGGTAGATTCCCATTTATATTGAAGCAATGAATGCCTCAGATTAACATAAAAACATAAGAACGGCAATACTGGGTCAGACCATAGGTCCATCTGGCCCAGGATCCTGTCCGTTGACAGTGGCCAATACCAGATGCCCCAGAGGGAGGTATCACAACAGGTAATCCTCACGTGATCCCTCCCTTGTCACCTACCTTCAGAGAAACAGAGGCTAGGAACTCGATTCCTACCCATCCTGGCTAATAGCCATTGATGGACCTAACCTCCATGAATCTATCTAGCTCTTTTTTGAACTTTGTTAAAGTTCTAGCTTTCACCGCATCCTCTGGCAAGGAGTTCCACAGGTTGACTGTGTGCTAAATGAAGAAAAATTTCCTTTTGTTTCTTTTAAACCTGCTGCCTATTAATTTCATTTGGTGACCCCTAGTTCTTTTATTATGGGAATAAGTAAATAACTTTTCCTTATTCACTTTCTCCACACCAGTCATGATTTTATAGACCTCTATCATATCCCTCCTTAGTCTCCTCTTTTCTAAGCTGAAAAGTCCAAGTCTTTTTAATTTTTCTTCATATGGGACCTGTTCCAAACCTCTAATAATTTTTGTTGCCCTTTTCTGATCCTTTTCTAATGCCAATATATCCTTTTTTGAGATGAGGTGACCACATCTGAACGCAGTATTCAAGATGTGTGTGTACCATGGTTTTATACAGAGGCAATAAGATATTTTCTTTTTTATTCTCTATCCCTTTTTAAATGACTCCTAACATTTTGTTTGCTTTTTCGACTGCCACTGCACACTGAGTGGATGTTTTCAGAGAACTGTCCACGATGACTCCAAGAGCTCGCTCTTTAGTAGTTGTAGCCAAATTAGTCCCCATCATATTGTGTATATATAGTTGGATTAATTGTATCTATTTCTATATATAGCAAGAGATAGAGATAGATATTAATTAATGATTATGGGTTTTTTTAAATATCCTTCAATCATTTCTGTTAAAAAAAATGTCCAAATAAATTCTTCTCTCAACTTTGTAGCCACTATTTTGGTTACATGAACAAAGAATTCTTGTAGATTGGAGATTTTTGTTCAACTGGAAACTATTTGCAAGAAACAAGCTCTCCTTCAGAAAAAAATGGACTTAAAATGAGAGACAAAATATGAAAAAATGCCACTTTAACTGTGTATCAAAGGTATTTGTATGGCTCCCATCAGCTGTAGTAACTCAGGATATTATACTAAAGTTTGTGAGATGCTAACAACTTCCCTCTGAGTGCTACAGGTTGAACACCTCTAGTTCAGTACTCTCTGGTCTGGCAAAATCCATGGGGTCCGGTATGATCTTAGTTAGCCAGATGTTTACTTAACACGAGTGTGGCCAAGTTTCCCACAGTTCCATAAAGTTTGTTTACAGCCAACAGTCCTGGCTCTCAGTGTTTTGTGCTGTTGTTATTTAACTCTAATTTACCCCTAAATGTCTTCCAAGAGCCAAGTAAGCAATGGAAGTGTTGGTGTTGCTGCTAGACCAGGGATAGGGAATAAAAAAAAAAATCAGTAGCCCACAGTGTTAGTCCCTGTGGGCTGCCACCACTACATTTCATAGAATCATAGAATACTAGGACTGGAAGGGACCTCGAGAGGTCATCAAGTCCAGTCCCCTGCCCTCATGGCAGGACCAAATACAGTCTAGACCATCCCTGATAGACTTTTATCTAACCTACTCTTAAATATTTCCAGAGATGGAGATCCACAACCTCCCTGGGCAATTTATTCCAGTGTTTGACTACCCTTACAGTTAGGAACTTTTTCCTAATGTCCAACCTAAACCTCCCTTGTTGCAGTTTAAGCCCATTGCTTCTTGTTCTATCCTCAAAGGCCAAGATGAACAAGTTTTCTCCCTCCTCCTTATGACACCCTTTTAGATACCTGAAAACTGCTATCATGTCCCCCCTCAATCTTCTCTTTTCTAAACTAAACAAGCCCAGTTCTTTCAGCCTTCCTTCATAGGTCATGCTCTCTAGACCTTTAATCATTCTTGTTGCTCTTCTCTGGACCCGCTCCAATTTCTCCACATCCTTCTTGAAATGTGGTGCCCAGAACTGGACACAATACTCCAACTGAGGCCTAACTAGCGCAGAGTAGAGAGGAAGAATGACTTCTCGTGTCTTGCTCACAACACACCTGTTAATGCATCCCAGAATCATGTTTGCTTTTTTTGCAACAGCATCACACTGCTGACTCATATTCATCTGTGGTCCACTGTAACCCCTAGATCCCTTTCTGCCGTACTCCTTCCTAGTCAGTCGCTTCCCATTCTGTATGTGTGAAACTGATTGTTCCTTCCTAAGTGGAGTACTTTGCATTTGTCTTTATTGAACTTCATCCTGTTTACCTCAGACCATTTCTCCAATTTGTCCAGATCATTTTGAATTATGACCCTATCCTCCAGATTAGTCGCAAACCCTCCCAGCTTGGTATCATCTGCAAACTTAATAAGTGTACTTTCTATGCCAATATCTAAATCGTTGATGAAGATATTGAAGAGAGCCGGTCCCAAAACAGACCCCTGTGGAACCCCACTTGTTATACCTTTCCAGCAGGATTGTGAACCATTAATAACTACTCTCTGAGTACAGTTATCCAGCCAGTTATGCTCCCACCTTATAGTAGCCCCATCTAAGTTGTATTTGCCTAGTTTATTGATAAGAATATCATGCAAGACCGTATCAAATGCCTTACTAAAGTCTAGGTACACCACATCTACCACTTCTCCCTTATCCACAAGACTCGTTATCCTATCAAAGAAAGCTCTCAGATTGGTTTGACACAATTTGTTCTTTACAAATCCATGCTGGCTGTTCCCTATCACTTGCCACCTTCCAGGTGTTTACAGATGATTTCCTTAATTACCTGCTCCATTATCTTCCCTGGCACAGAAGTTAAACTGACTGGTCTGTAGTTTCCTGGGTTGTTCTTATTTCCATTTTTAGAAATGGGCACTATATTTGCCCTTTTCCAGTCTTCTGGAATCTCTCCTGTCTCCCATGATTTTCCAAAGATGATAGCTAGAGGCTCAGATACCTCCTCTATCAGCTCCTTGAGTATTCTAGGATGTATATCATCAGGCCCTGGTGACTTGCAGGCATCTAACTTTTCTAGGTGATTCTTAACTTGTTCTTTTTGTATTTTATCTTCTAAACCTATCCCCTTTCCACTAGCATTCCCTATGTTAGGCATTCCTTCAGACTTCTCGGTGAAGACCGAAACAAAGAAGTCATTAAGCATCTCTGCCATTTCCAAGTTTCCTGTTACTGTTTCTCCCTCCTCACTGAGCAGTGGGCCTACCCTGTCCTTGGTCTTCCTCTTGCTTCTAATGTATTTATAAAAAGTCTTCTTGTTTCCCTTTATTCCCGTAGCTAGTTTGAGCTCATTCTGTGCCTTTGCCTTTCTAATCTTGCCCCTGCATTCCTGTGTTGTTTGCCTATATTCTTCCTTTGTAATTTGTCCTAGTTTCCATTTTTTATAGGACTCCTTTTTTATTTTTAGATCATGCAAGATCTCGTGGTTAAGCCAAGGCAGTCTTTTGCCATATTTTCTATCTTTCCGACACAGCGGAATAGCTTCCTTTTGGGCCCTTAACAATGTCCCTTTGAAAAACTGCCAACTCTCCTCAGCTGTTTTTCCCCTCAGTCTTGATTCCCATGGAACCTTACCTATCAGCTCTCTGAGCTTACCAAAATCTGCCTTCCTGAAATCCATTGTCTCTATTTTGCTGTTCTCCCTTCTACCCTTCCTTAGAATTGTGAACTCTATGATTTGATGATCACTTTCAAATTCTCAACCAGTTCCTCCCTATTTGTTAGGATCAAATCTAGAACAGCCCCCCCCCCCCGCCCCCGGTAGCTTTTTCAACCTTCTGAAATAAAAAGTTGTCTCCAATGCAGTCCAAGAACTTATTGGATAGTCTGTGCTCCGCTGTGTTATTTTCCTAACATATATCTGGATAGTTGAAGTCCCCCATCACCACCAAATCTTGGGCTTTGGATGATATTGTTAGTTGTTTAAAAAAAGCCTCATCCACTTCTTCTACCTGGGTAGGTGGCCTGTAGTAGACTCCTAGCATGACATCACCCTTGTTTTTAATCCCTTTTAGCCTAACCCAGAGACTCTCAACACTTCTGTCTCCTATGTCCATCTCTACCTCATTCCAAGTGTGTTCATTTTTAATATATAAAGCAACACCTCCTCCCTTTTTCCCCTGTCTATCCTTCCTAAGCAAGCTGTACCCTTCTATACAAACATTCCAATCATGTGTATTATCCCACCAAGTTTCTGTGATGCCAACAATGTCATAATTGTACTTATTTATTAGCACTTCCAGTTCCTCCTGCTTATTACCCATACTTCTCGCATTTGTATATAGGCATCTAAGATACTGATTTGACCTTGCCTCCCAGTTTTGCCCTGATCCTCCTTTCTCTCTGCCATTATAGCCCATGCTCCCTCCCGTTTCCGACCCATCTCCCAGGTCTCCATGTTCTCCACTTACCTGTGGGCTTTGCTCACCTGTCCCCGTCGAACCTAGTTTAAAGCCCTCCTCACTAGGTTAGCCAGTCTGTGTCCAAATAGGGTCTTCCCTCTCCTTGAAAGGTGAACGCCATCTCTGCCCAGCAGTCCTTCCTGGAATAGCATCCCGTGGTCGAGGAAGCCAAAGCCCTCCTGGCGACACCATCTTCGCAGCCAGGCATTCACCTCCAGGATGCACCTGTCTCTGCCTGGGCCCCTACCTTCGACAGGAAGGATCGAAGAGAATACCACCTGTGCTCCAAACTCCTTCACCCGTACTCCCAGAGCCCTGTAGTCACTCTTGATCCACTCAGTGTCACACCTCGCAGTATCATTTGTGCCCACATGGATGACTAGCATGGGGTAGTAGTCAGAGGGCCGGATAATCCTCGACAATCCCTCCGTAACATCTCGGATACGGGCCCCCGGCAGACAGCATACCTCCCGAGATGAAATGTCAGGGCGACAGATGGACGCCTCCGTCCCCCTCAGAAGAGAGTCTCTGACCACCACTACCCTACGTTTCCTATTCGCAGTGGTGGCAGCAGACCTTTCAGCCTTGGGGGTACAAGGCTTCTCCTCCTCTGTTGTAGGGGGTGATTCCTTATCTCCTGTATAAAGAAGAGCATAACGGTTTTCTAGTACCTGCACTTCTGCTGATATCGGATGATCACAGCTCTGGTTGGCCATGAATCACTGTTTGCGGCCAACGTGAATGGTGGGAAGCATCATGGACCGAGACTTTGGTTCCTGCTGCTCACATTGGCCATGAACAACAATTCGTGGCCAACCAGAGTTGTGATCCTCTGATACCTGTGGAGGTGCAGGTAAACATGGAGGTGGGAGTCTGCTCGGGACTAACCCTGTGAATCGGATCTGGCCTGCGGGCTGGAATTTGCCCACCCCTGTACTAGACGATATTGACTTCCTTTGGTTTGGCAAATTCTCTGGTTCAGCACCAGTCAGGTCCTGAGGGTGCCAGACTAGAGCTATATTATTCCCATTTTACAACTGCAAATTTTAGCACAGGGAGGCTAAGTGACTTGTCCATGATTGCACAAAAAGTCTGTGGCAGAGTATTAAATTCCATGTTTCCTAATTCCCTGACTGGGACTCTAGCCACTAGACCATGTACTCTGTTTTCTTGCCTGTACCAATCATAGACTATACCTTAAAGTAAGGGAGAACATTTTCAGGGCTGCCTTATTGAAATGTCGAGTTTTGAGCAGAAAATCCAATATTCATGATGCTTTTAAGGTGGGTTTTATGAGCTTCCTTTAAAATTCTGGCTGTGATAGCATGAAGATAATAGCAAGATTCAGGACAATAGAGTGTATATTTCATGAGATGAAGTTGTCTAGGACTGTCTTGTGCATTTTTGAGTAGCTCTTGCATCTAACAGTTTTATATTCTTTACAATGCTGACTGAAATGTGTTTGATGATGAAAGGCCAACCTTAATGTTTTCTTCAGTTAGAATTCTTAAGGATGCAGATTCAGACTGCAAGATATGAACTACTGTATACTGCCTGTCTAGGAGGGTAAGAGATGTCTTTCAGTTTATTTTGCTGAAACAAACCTTTTCCATGCAGAAGAGTGGTATTTAGCAAGGTTCCTTTTTAATCACCTATTGCCAATGCTTAAAGGAGTGCACATTTGATATGATTCTTTTCAATATCTATTTAGCAAATGAAGACAGCTGATCCTGGTATATTGAGATTATCTGGGCAATATATAGCAACCTGTGTGGACACCATGGGTATGTCTAGACTACATGGCTCCGTCGATGGAGCCATGTAGATGAGTTTACTAGACATAGCAAAATGAAGAGGTGATTTAACGAGGCATTTCACGAGGCAAACTGAAGTGGTCGACAAAGGCTTCCCTTGTCGACCACGGCGCATCTAGACTGCCCCGCTGTGCCGATCAGCTGATCGTCAGCACAGCGCGGCGATTATTTAAATCACTGCTTCATTTTGCTATTTCTAGTAAACTCATCTACATAGCTCCGTCGATGGAGCCAAGTAGTTTAGACATACCCCATGTGTTTTCATTTTGAATTTGCACCTCTTTTACACTTCTGCATTTACACCAATGTAAATGACTCTGGATTCAGGCCCGAAATAGCTCCTTAGGGAAGAAATACTCTCTTAGTAACCCCCCATTTATTAGACATACCATAGCCAGTCAGTTATTAATGGAAGGTCTCCACATTTGGTAGCCACAAAAGGTCAAAAAAAACCCAAAACAAAACACTGCATCCATTTGACAAGCACAAATACCTCTTAAGAATCACTTCCTACAAATACTCAAAATAAAGTTAATTTCCCTGTAACATCTTTGCCGCCAGGTTGGCCATCATTTATTCTCCTTATTTTTAAGAGGCTGTTAGCAAGTGATTGTCTGCCTTGTGAGAGGATTTTGTGTGTGCTAGTCGGAGATATACAGCAATGCAGTAGAATATCAGCACGGGCAGCAGCAGTTGTTGCATCGAAGCTGAGATAACTTTTGTGCCATTGTGCTGACACACAAACTGCTCTCATTTTGAAACCTCCCAAAATTTAAAACAGCAGGGACATGTAATTACATGTACTAGAAGCTGCAGTTCCTAAATGAAGATATACCATATATATGGATTTTTATTGGTTATTTCTGATTGGGCTTAAATGACAATGACTGTATAATTTAAGCACTAGTTATATCTACATAATCTGCATCTAGCGATGTTCAATTAGTATTTGTACTATCTCTCCTCTGCACTTGTTTGTACAAGGTGCATGTTAAAATGTATAAAGAACAGCTACAACTGTATTATGGAGAAATACATCATCACTCCATTGGTGTTAGATACAGTACTGTATGGTATTTGTTTTATTTCCCCCACTTTTCAGGTTAGAAAATACACACTTGCATATGAATACACGCAGATGTGCCATTATTGGAAAATATTCCAAAAGTATACATCACAGTTGCATCCCTTTGATCAGAATATTGTACCCACTTGAAAGACTTTGCCAGACAAACACCCCATCCCATCCAGTGCTGCCAAAACAGCTGAGATGATACATACACACAAATAAGTCATTGTAAGGCTGCACCATCTGTAATATGTGTCCCAGTGTTATGCAGGAATGGAAATGGCAACGTGTGAAATCCCAGCTGGAGTCGCATAATAAAGTGACTTATGGAACAGCAGTCTCCTGTACAGTTAAAGTGAACTAGTGATTAAAACATCACACTCTATAATCTTGGTGATTAAAACCAATATCTGAAAAAATACTTATTCAACACAGAGGGACCTGTTGAGAGTAGGGTAGAGTCAGAGCTTTGAACTGCTTGAATATATTCCAAAGGAACCTTTATCCTATTTTTAGCAAAATTTCACTTCAGAGTGTGGCTGGGATTGAGCCCCCCACCCTGAGTAGACAACTTCATGATAGCTATGCTTGAGTTTGCTTGAGCTAACATTGCAAAATATATATGTATCAGTTTGAACACTGTGGCAAAGATGGCAGCTTAGGCCAGCATGAATCTGTCGGCCTGGGCTAGGTTACTCTCTTGGCACTTGCAGAAGGGAATCTAATTCCAAATTTCATGATTCCAAAGACATGGAGAAACAGTAGCTTCCACTGCAACTGTGTCTTCATTCTGTAGGGGCATGAAGGGAAATCATCTTCCTCGTGCTGATCCACGATCCTAATCCCTGCTGGTCACCTGCGAAATTTTGTGGAGTTGTGCTGAAAGCACAGTCAGTGATGATCCCTCACAAATTCCACCCGAACTGTGCTGTTCCTATGCAACATGAAGGTGCTTTGAAAAGGAGAGGCTGGAATATGACCTATTTCTTCATCTAAAGTCAGAGTGAGAAAGTGACTCTCTAACCTAGTGGTTAGGGGATTTATGTAGGAGGTGGGACTCCCAGGTTCCCATCCCCTTCTCTAAAGGCTGTTTAGATTTAACTAATTATACTCTAGAGCCAGTTTCAGTCAGAGAGATTGAGAGATTTATAATGCAGTGGTTAGAGCACTCTCTTGGGAGACTAAATTCCTGCTTCATATCAGGCAGAGTGGGGATGTGAAGTCAGGTGTCCCACAGCCTGGATGAATGCTCTAACCATTTGATTACAGGGTGAAAATGTCAAACCCCTTCCCTCCTTTCTATAACAAATGCTCAACTGGCTTAGATGGGCAATTCCAGGAGAGAGTGCACACCATGTATCCCAAATGGAGGGAGGCACCAAACTTCTATTGAGAGGTAGGATTTAGGCATTTCCTATTGGCTAGCTTACACAGTTTCCTGCTCAGTGTGCTGCCATTTGTGATTCCAATTCACGGACATCCAACTTTCCCTGTGTATTGTATGGGAGGCCTGGGAATATAACTCTGGGATGTGAATTCCATTAGATGGCAGGGCACCTCAAAGCTGGTAATCCCACAAATAGTACACATTTGATTGCCATTGGTGATTTTTAGACTGTTATTGGACAGAGAATTACTGAAGGCTAGGCAGAGTGCAATCAGTCTGATCGCCTAAAGAGTAACGACTTATGAAGAAATTACTACTGATTTCTTGACTAGCTACTGAAATCAGTGCAGAATAATAAACAAAAATTAATTTGCCAATGAAATGGTACTGTCGTTTTAAACAAGTGCATCATGCCGCCTTAAAAGAAACACTATTGATTATTTTTGTCATTTCAACACCCACACTCAAACAAGTATTTACAGTGTAAGGAACCAGTCCTGCAACACTTACATGAGTCTGGAGCAGGACCACTGGATTGTCCATCTGTTTTAAACCTTCCTTGCCTGCTTGAGCTGAGCTCATACTAGTGAGCTGGAAAGCACCAGGCTGCATGCTAGTATTATGAAGGAAAGGGGCAAGAATCATATTCAGAAAAGGTTCAGAAAAAAGCAACAAAAATGATTAGGGATTTGGAACGGGTCCCATATGAAGATAGATTAAAAAAACTTGGACTTTTCAGCTTAGAAAAGAGGAGACTAAGGAGGGATATGAAAGAGGTCTATAAAATCATGACTGGTGTGGAAAAAGTGAATAAGGAAAAGTTATTTACTTATTCCCATAATAAAAGAACTAGGAGTTACCACATGAAATTAAAAGGCAGTAGATTTAAAAGAAACAAAAGGAAGTTTTTCTTCATTGGAGCACAGTCAACCTGTGGAACTCCTTGCCAGAGGATGTGGTGAAGGCTAGAATTTTAACAGAGTTCAAAAAAGAGCTAGATAGATTCATGGAGGTTAGGTCCATCAATGGCTATTAGCCAGAATGGGTAGGAAAGGTGTCCCTAGCCTCTATTTGTCTGGAAATGGATGACAGGAGAGGGATTGCATGATGATTACCTGTTGTGTTCCCTCCCTTTGTGGCATCTGGTATGGGCCACTGTCGGCAGACAGGATACTGGGCTAGATGGACTTTGGTCTGACCCAGTATGGCCATTCTTATGTTCAGAACAGTTCTGTGATACTAACTTGGAGCACTAACCACAAGATTTTAAAGACTTTTAGAGTCCTAAACTTGCAAATGGATGACCTGTGGGATTTACATAAATATCTAAGGGCTTAACTCCCATAAATAAAAGTATGGTAATCTGCTTAAGTACCTACTTATGTTCTTTAGGCACCTAAATACTTTTACCAATCTGTCCTTAACATCACAGGATCACCATCTCTATGTCAAAGCACCAATTCCTGAAACATTTTCTCACTTTTTTTTCAACTACCCAAATTCCTGGCTCCTGTCTGAGCATACATACATTTTAAAATCAGCTTGTATAAACATTTGAATTGCACCAAGTTTTCCAATCAGCTAGCTTTTTTAACATGACTATAGTATTAGGGAAAGTGCTGGCCTATTTGACCTCAGCCCCTGGATGAAGTTCCTGAAAAAGATGTTCACTGGTATTCAGCTAACCACAGCTCAGATAAAGTATGCAGTGACCAAATAAATATATAAATCAGCTAATCATAATAGTTCATGGTGAGAAGTGCTAGACTTACAACTGAAGTCCTCTATTTATTTACAAAACACATGTAGGTCATGCAGAAGCAGCTCCTTCACCCTGTCACACAACAGGTCAACCTGACTTGGAGGACCCACTTCTAGCTCACTTAATTATTATGCCTTTTTCTCTTCTGTCACTCCTTAGACTGCCAACAATGGAGTGAGCTGTGGTGAGGTTTTAATGCTGATGCCTCCTTTAATCCAATTTCTGGTCAACCACCATCTCATGGCCAACAACCAGGCACCAGTGTTCACTTGTCGTTAACTGTATATTGAGCAGAGACCTGGGAGCAAAGGCTTTGCATCCTATGAGTACTCAGACCCTAAGCCAGTGCCCCGAAAGGCTCGCTCGCTCGCTCGCTCTTCTTTTGGCTTTTTTTAAATCACCCAATAAACATCTTGAGGTACATAGTTCTTAATTCATGTAAGATCTTTTCAAACCTAAACCTACAGCTTTTTTTAAGCTAGTAGAATTTAAATGCTAAAGGTGAGACACTATTGAACTGCTTTACTAGATTGACTCTAGTGACAGACAATAAAATCTATTTTAATGAGAAACTGTTTACATTTCTCCTGACATTTCTGTTGACCCTTAAGATGGTATGTTCACCCCAGCTAAGTTATAGCCCACAGATATCTGAACCTATATTAAAATTCATCATCAATTTGAGATGTCAGGAAAGATAGCCATTTGACTAAAGGAGTGTGCTGTGTCTCAGAATAGCTTGGTTCTATTTCCATCTCTTCTGCAAACTTTGTATGATGTGGGACAGGTCCTTTAAATGCTTTGTACCTCAGTTCCTCATTTGTACAATGGAAAAAATCTATGTAAAATAGATCAGTGTCTGTCACTTACTAGGAGTATGCACAGCACCTAGCACTATGAAGCCCAGATTTTAAGGTCTACGTTAATAAAGTAATTTAAATAATGAAAAATCTAAAATGTGTAGTTAATGGTAAAATAAATGTCATATATCAAGAAATATCATTCTTTTAAACTTTGACAGAGGCATGTCCATACTTTCTATTATTTTTACATTGAATAGTTTGGAATTTCTCCCATGCCAAAATGTTTGTGTAACACATGTGATCTTCCCATGCAAAGCAGCTATTGGCTTGTAGAGTTTCCAGGTCTGCAACGATAAATGTGAAAGTAAAAGGATATTGAAAGATGCCTGAATCGACATGTCCTTGAAGAGTTCAGTTAAGTGAATTAAAATGTTATGCTGTAAAAAAAAAATCAGGATCTGTTGAAACACCATATGACAGTTTTGGCTAATGGGTCGAATTCATCAATGTTGTAATTCACGCTTGTTTCAATGGAGGTGAGAACACTGGTCTGTTATTTTTGAGTATCGTGCATGCTCTCTGTAAGTGGTTTTCAAACTACGGGTCATGTCCCAGTACTGGCTCATGGAGTGTCAGGCACTGGGTCTCCTCACTGCAGAGAGATCAGGTGTCCAGTGGGAGTGCTAAGGCAGCCTACCTTATTAAGATTATTAAGTTTGCAGATGATACCAGGCTGGAAGGGGTTGCAACTGCTTTGGAGGATAGGGTCATAATTCAAAATGATCTGGACAAACTACAGAAATGATCCGAGGTAAACAGGATGCAATGTACTAAGGACAAATGCAATGTATTCCACTTGTACAAGGAAGGAACAATCCGTTTCACACGTACAGATTGGGAAGTGATTGTCTAGGAAGGAGTACTGCTGAAAGGGACTTAGGGGTCACAGTGGACCACAAGCTAAGTATGAATCAATAGTGTGACACTGTTGCAAAAAAAATACATGATTCTGGGATGCATTAACAAAAGTATTGTGAGCAAGACATGAGAAGTCATTTTTCCGCTCTACTCTGCACTGATTTGGCCCCAATTGGAGTATTGTGTTCAGTTTTGGGCACCACAAGGATATGGAGAAATTGGAGAAGGTCCAGAGAAGAGCAATAAAATGATTAAAGATCTAGAAAACATGACCTATGAGGGAAGACTGAAAGAACTGGGCTTGTTTAGTTTAGAAAAGAGAAGATTGAGGGGGGACATGATAGCAGTTTTCAAATATCTAAAATGGTGTTGCAAGGAGGAGGGAGAAAAATTGTTCTCCTTGGCCTATGAGGATAGAACAAGAAGCACTGGGCTTAAATTGCAGCAAGGGAGGTCTAGGTTGGACATTAGGAAACATTTCCTAACTGTCAGGGTGGTTAAGTACCAGAATAAATTGCCTAGGGAGGTTGTGGAATCTCCATCACTGGAGATATTTAAAAGCAGTTTGGACAGACATCTATCAGGGATGATCTAGACAATGCTTGGTCCTGCCATGAGGGCAGGGGACTGGACTCAATGACCTCTCAAAGTCCCTTCCAGTTCTAGGATTATGTTATTCTATGCCTGCCTGTTCTGGTACCACAGACTATGCTGTGCCCCAGAAGCAACTGGTAGGAGGTCTGACTTCTAGATGGGTAGAGAGGAGAGTGCACAGGGCTCCACACACTGCCCCTGCCCTGAGCAGTAGCTGCGCACTCCCAGTGGCTGGGAACCTGCTTCTGGCTGCTTCTGGGGCTCAGCATTGTCTGTAGTGCCAGGGGAGGCAGGAAGTCTGCCTTGGCATCCCTGCTGCATCGCTGACCAGGAGCCACTCCAGGTAATCCCCTCCTGTCCTAACCCTGGAGACACACACCCCAAAAGCTGGAGCTCCCCTCTATTCCCCAAACCTCTCATCCTCAGCCCCAGCCTGGAGCCCACACTCTCATCAAATTATGTTGGGTCACGGGCATCAAAAATTTTCTTCAACTGGATCATGAGAAAAAAGTTTGAAAACCACTGCTCTATGCTAAAATATCTGCTTGGGAAAACATTACATAGATAGGAATTTGGATTTGTGAAATGATGGCTTTTCTTTAATAGGAAGTCTTCAGATGTATTCTGTTGATCCTTAAATATATAGACAAAGAAACATTCTGTAAATATTGTTATGTTTTCATATAGATTTGATTTTCAGTCTGAAGCTGGGCATGGTCTTTTTTCATTACTAATGTTGGGAAAAGCAACTGGCAATAAATATGTGATCTGACAACTTTTGTGTTGCAACAGAAAAGAGAACAATTTTCAAATTCTTCATGATATCATAGTGATTTTTATTATTTTTTTAGTATCTCCACATATGTATAGAGAAGCAATGAGATCAGGGAGTTATTTTTTTCTTCATCCTCATATTGCAGCCACATGGAGCTTTAAAGATAAACTCCTTCAATACATATTGCTGTTCACAAACTCAATACCATTGAGGTCAGTAGTACATATATGTGCTCCTAAATTAGTGGTCACCAACTAGTAGAGCAGGTGCTACTGATAGATTTTGGAGCCTCGAACATGTGATCCTGACTGGTTTGGCCAAGAGGCTATCAAGTGCCAGCACTTAGGGCAGCTACCCCTTTCCACGCTGTTGTGCATCTCTTGCCCTTTGCCTTGGAGCTGTCCCCTCAGGAGCCTCCTGCTTTCTGTTCAGGGCTGGGGAGGGAGAGGAGAGGTGCTGATGTCAAGGTGCTCCCTCCCACTCTGTATCCTCTCCACAAAGCATAGAGGGGGCACAACAGGACTTGGGATGGAGTTTGCTGGCTGCTTTAGGGACTGGTGCAGGGTCAGGGCAGGGGTGAGCCTGCCTTAGCCCCACTGCACCACCACCCAGGAGCCACCTGAGGTACACCATGCGCAGCTGGTGCCCACATCCCGAAACCCTTACCCTAGTCATGAACCTCCTCCTGCACCCCAATCCTCTTCCCTAGCCCTGAGCACCACTGCATTCAAACACCCTCCCAGATCCTGCACCTAGAACCCCTCCTACATCCCAACTGCCTGCCCCAGGCTCAGCTCAGAGCCCCTCACACTCCAAATCCCTTATTCCAAAACCAGGGCCTGTACCCCAACCGTCTGCCCCAGCCTGGTGAAAGGGAGGGAGAATGGGAAAGGAGGGAGGATGGAGTGAGCAAGGGCAGGGCCTCAGAGAAGGGGCAGGAAAGAGGCGGGGCAAGGGTATTTATATTTGAGGTAGATCTTGGATTGCATTTAAATTCAGAAAGTGATCTTGTGCTTAAAAAGACTGGAGACCACTGCTAAATTAAACCATATGTAAAATGCTTTCTGGAAATCAAAAGCCTTAAATCTCGAAAATACATAAATACAAGAGAATTATTCTAATCAATATTACAAGATGGCTAAAAGGCACGTTCACTTTTTGGTTTATAAAAATGGGACTGATTCACCATTAAATCACTCCAGTCCTGCATTGTTTAGTGCGTATAGTTAAGTTGGTAAATACTATCCATGAGACGGAGGTCAAAGAAAGTTACATTTATAATCTATTAAGTGATAAGACTACTATGCGATTTCTACTTGGAAACTGCTGATTTCTGATTAACAGCATAAATATCTTAACATTTTTCCTAACAGCAAGAAATGAAAAAAGTTATTTTTAATATTATGGATCTACATTGTATATTTTAAGATTATTCAGAAAATATTTAAGGTTTATGGTCACATTTAAATATGAGATAAAGGAGAAATGAATAATCCATGGTAAAACTTTCAAAACTTATAGTGCTCATGAAACTGAAATCTTCTCCATATTTTTCTGGGTGAATAAGTAACATTTGTTGTTATTTTTTATAACAGGACCAATGCAATTAGAGGAATAACAATCCATCATTTTATGCAGTTCATACCAACTATGCACTATTTGGTTTTGTTTATTAATCAGGTTGATTTATTCCAAGTCACATCCAAATTACTAGAAGAAAACAGTTAGTTTACATTATTTTTTTCTTAACTGATTAACTCTTAAAATGCTCAGTAAGATCAAGTTCCATGGACAAGATTTCAAAAGGGAGCAGCAACTTTGGGTGCAACAGAGTTTGGTTGTCCAATTTGAGTTATCTTGAAAGACTGTAATTCTCAGAACAAGAGTGCTCCATAGGGCTGAAGCATTATTTTCTAACATAAAAATGGTGTTTTTACCAAAGAAAAATGTTGGCAGAAAGTGTCTTCTTTTATTTAAAACTATATTTTGTGTGTGTGGGGGGGGGGAATTGTGCACTTAAAAAAAGTTGGGGGGGAGGATTTGACAGAAGAAGTAAAATTTTCCATGAGAAAGACACTCTATTTTCTGACAAGATTTAATGGTCAGCTCTCTGAAAATTACACTCCTTTAAGATGTCTCAAAATGGGGATTCAAAAATTGTCACTAGTCACTTTGGAAAATCATATATCTTATATTCAATAAAGCTTTATAGCATAGATGGTTTCTGTTTTCTTCTAATTAAGGGGCATGGAAGTAGAAAGAAAAGTCCCCTTCATGTTTTCAGTGGGTTCCAAGATATAAGGAACCATGGTAACATCATGCTAGCCCCTTCAGAAAACATAAAACTGCATGGCCATGTGCTTACTTTGACCCAGTTTAGCTCTTGGCATTTTCCAGGGAAATTTATAAGTAAGATTTAAAAAGAGATTTCTATTTTAAGCTTTTACTTCACTGAAAGAGTAAAGATGGAGAAAAGCAGAAGAAAATCAGGTTTATATTCAGAAATGTCAAACTGGGATTTTTTCAGGAATGGATAACGGGAGAGAAAGACCAGTTCTTGTGCCCTCATATGTATGGAGGGAGAGAGGTAACTAAGCAGTGTGTGTTTTATGTGACCTTTCAAGAATGTAGGGGGAAAAAAGAGGTCAGTAAATCCTTGTTCATGGTGCCCAATGGGTGGGCTACTCTGAGTTACTAAAAACTCTTGCCTAATTTATACTTTGGTACACCACTGTAAATAGAGTATAACTCCACTGAAATCAATTAATTTACGGTGCTGTGAATGAGTGAAACAGACCCTGTGGGTGAAAATAAAAGTCATTGTCATAACCAATCCCTGTACTGTTATTACACATTTTAAAATAGTTATTCATTGTTGTGCTATTGCATAGAATATACCAACCTGAGCCATAATATGGACATGTTTGGGGAATTAAACAGGAATTAGCTGTATATAATGAATACTCTAGAGCAAATTGCCAAAGGGCAAGTTACAGCTGCTTTCAGGCAGATTTAAATTATGCACCTTTAATTTAGAAGATACGTGGGCCTTTTCATTACAATTATTTTGAACATTTTTTTGTTTTGATATTTTGTTCAAATACTTTTTTGTTTGTCTTTTTATTGCTGATTTTAATAGTTTCTTACCGGTTTTGAACAGGTTTTATTGTTGATAACATATCTAATGGTCATAAGGATTTCCATGGGGTCGTACCCTGCTGGGCCAATTGCCACTGGCAGGATGGTCAACTGTCCTGGCTTTTATTGAGGACAGATCAGAAGCTAAGGCCATATCTATACTACAGGGTCTATAGTAGCACAGCTATGAACCATAGCTACACCGGCAGAAGGCTGTAATGTAGACACACCCTGCAATGAATGAAGGGTTTTAAGGTAAGAGCATCGCCACTCCACACAATTGTAGCAGGACTGGTCAGAGCATTATTCCATTGATCTAGCTGCATATACACTGAAGTCTTATGTTGGTATAGCTCCATTGTTCAGGGATGTGGATTTTTCACATTTCTGTAGCGCTGTAGCTAGCTTGACCTCAGTTTTGTGGGGAGTCCTAAGACAGAGCAGTCATAAGTGTTTGTGCAGATCATGAGAGAAGACAAGATCATTGCAGAATACCTGACTGAATTGCTGTTGGGTAGTTACATTTAGTCATGTATATCAGCAGTGCTGAAGACGTTTTCAAATCCAGCTGGCCATGGCTTGCCAAAATTTCCTCTCTAGCTTCATTTGGAGAAGAAGTTTTCACTTGCTGGCTCTCTTTTTGAGTTAATCCCACTCCTAAGTGCAATTCTTCATTTTGTGTTTTATACAGTATGGAATGGTACTGTAGTATCTGTTCTAAATCGACTGCTCTTTAATTACATCAGCTCACCCTTTGTCCTTGCCAATGTCATTTGCTGCTGAGTCACTGCACACATTCACATAAAGCGGAGGGTTCATTTGTACCCTGAAGACACAGCTTTTCATTTGACACAGTGTGTGTCATGGCAGGGATTTAGGCAGTCATGCCTAGTGGTCATGGCCAGTGACACTGGACAGGGATCAGACCCAGCATCAGAGTCCAAGACAGACAGACAGAGTTGCAACCTGAACTCCAGGGTTGAAGCTGAAGCCTACATATCACAACCAGGCGTCAATAACCAAACTTGGAGTCCCAATACCAAAGGCAGTGTCAGACTCCATGTTCTGAAGCCAGGGGTCAGGATCACAATTGGTGTTACAGGGAAGGATACAAGGGTCCAAGAGTGAGCTGAGGGGCAGTTCCATTACTACAGCTGGCAAGAAGTCCACCTCTTTGCACAGACACTTCTTGAAACAGCTTTTGCACTTAAGTAGGGTGCCTGGACCAATCAAGGGCCATGAGGGAAGCTATCAGTCCATCTTCACAAGATGGTAGTTCCTAGGTGCTTAGCTCCACAGGGTCTATATGATAATCCAGGTGGCCCTGCCATAGCTGGAGACTTTGACTATCCTGCACGCGACAGATCTGGGTTCTAGACCTGTCCCTGTTGAATCTCACAGTGTAGTTCAGTGCCACTCATGAGGAGCTGAGGGGAAATATCATGGAGTATAGTAGAATTTAGCTAATGCCATACTCCCTGCACTGAGTTTGTCCTTTGCAAACCCAGTCAACTCTGGCTTCTGTGTATGTGGGTGGCATACGCCATCCTATTCCTCATCTCATTTGGGGTTTGCATCTCAGAGAAAGCAGCACCTATGCTCTTTGGAATGCCAACAATGTAATTAGTACACTCAGCTGCATGGAGGCTCAAGAAGGAAGGCTTCTTATGCCCTCCCCCAACTTGGGCACCTGGGAGTTTGCAGGGCACAATCTAATCCTAAGCAACAGTCCCAAGTCAACAGATAAAGATAGTGTCACTTCCAGTAAAATTGTAAGCAGCATAATTTTGATAGATGGGACACTCTTTTTAAAGCTGCAATAGCAGGAAAAGATTAAATAAGCAATGTATTGTACTGGTAGCTCAGCTTCCTAGCCAATGGCAAAGTTCTCCTCTGCAGTCATGTTAAAGCTCTCGACAGCTTTTGTTCCGCATGCAGAATATTCCACAGAGGGAAAACAGAAGAATTCTACTGCAGATTAGAAGGATTTCTTTTTTTCTTTTAATTTAACATCAAATACTACCAAAATACATGGATGAATTGTGAATGGAGCTTTTATTTTCTCTTATCTGTATTCACTAATAACAAGCTTTAGAAAAAGAAAACAGTACAATAAACATATGGTCATGAAGGTAAGCACATTCAGCCAAATAACTACTTTTAAGTCCATCCTCCACTAGTGGGGTAAATGAAGGTGCCTCACTACTTGACAATATCAAATTGAAAGAGTCTCCAGAGAAACACTACAGGGCACACACATACCAGGAAGATGAAAAAGAAATAAAACATCATATGTTCTTACAGTAATGGTTGGTGACTAATTTGTATTGAATAATTTATTTGATGAATGTAGCCTATTTCCATGAATTGATTACAATGCAAAAACATTTTCTTAAATGGATTTGTTCAGGAATATTGACCTAATGATTTCAGCTAATAATTCTTTGCTGTATAACAAAATGCTTGCAAACAAGTTTGGAGATGTTTGATGCTCAGTATTTGAGCAGGACTGAGTAGTACTGACTGCACAGACGGGCCATATTGCATTAGAGCTGGGTGAAACATGGCAATAATTCTTCAATAAGATCTAGTATGTGTGCACAAGCAAGCAAATTATAGTCCTAGCTTGTTGTGTAGATTTAGCTTCTTTGATGATCTTCAAGTTCTCAGTTCTTCCATAGTTTTACTGTGATTCATAGATTTCAAAGCCAGATGGTATCACTGCAGTCCTCTAGTCTCACCTCCTATATAACGCAGGTTATAGAATCTCCCAAAATAATGCTTAGAATCTTTTATCTATTCGCAAAAAATTTGGATTTTTTTCTAACGGACTCTTGCTGAAAGTTGTTCAGTTGGCTTTTTAGCCCAATAAAGGTGTCCGTTTTGTATAGTATATACTTACTTTTGACAGATTGAACCATGATGCTTGCCTGATTCATTAAATTGTGCACTAGCTAACTCTGTAACTATATGTTCTTATGTCTGTTTCCCTCACTTCCCCCTACCCCTTCTCTGTTCCTTTGTTTGTGAAGACTATTTGATGTGTCTTAATTTAAAATTCTTTGTAAGATTTTCAGAGCAAATATACACTGCATTTGGGACAATAGGAGCTGACTTTGGATAGAGAACTCTGAGAGTTATAGTAAGTTAACAAGCACAGAATTTCAGATCTCCTTTTTGAGTTCCCAAGATGACATGTGGGAAGAGCATTCTTTTGCCACTGGGTGCATGTCATTCTCCATTTTCCCCTTTTAGTTTGGACACACTTCTAGCTTGTGATTGGCAGTATTGTTATATGTTGGTCCCAGGGCATGAGAAAGATAAGCGTGTGTTTCTCACCAACAGAAGCTGGTCCACAATAGACGTTACCTCCTCCACTTTGTCCCTCTCCTAGCTAATGGAACATTAGTGGAAAACTGATGTATACATTGATACTTGTCTGTTTTGCTTCCAAAAACAGTGGATAAAAGCTGCCTAGAATTCACTCTTGAAAACAAAGAGGAGGAGTTGGGCATGTTAGAGAGTATTTGACAAAATATTTGTCTTCTATATCAATTTGTGATTCTCCTATCACTAAAGTACATTATTTGACACAGCCACCTTCAATCACTTACAAGATTCTTCACATCTACAGCTCTTCGCCAAAAATCTTTATTTTTACATAACTTCTGGCTGTTCTTGTAGGATCCATTAGTGTCAAACTGGGGAAGTATGATTAGGGATGACAAGTTATGCAGTATAAAAGTCTATTCTACTAATATCTCTTCTAAAGATGACTGCCCAACATCTTGGCAAGGTAGAGCAGAGGTGATTTTGTTTTAGATGTGTTCTGCTGCCTCTTTCAACTACTACTTAATAGTTTGATTAACCAAGACATAACAGTACAATTTAAGTATCTACCTATTTTTAAACTTAAAAATAGCAACTGTGTACAGTTAGAGTTGGACACAAACAATCTTTGTTTTGCACATGATTCCCTGTCCTTAAGATGACTCGAACCATAAGTTGAAATATGAACAAGCCCTGACTTTGGGGGTTTTGAGACAGAGCTGTATGTCTCTTTTTATAGTTTAAGCTCTTCTTCCCTTAGACTATGTGAATCTGTTAGTTCTTTGCCTGGAAGGTACACGTTCAAATCTGATATATTGCCCTTAATTTCAGTCAGTAAGATTGCCTTGGAAAACATATGCATGATAGATAACGTACATTTTAAACCATTCATCGTAAGATTTAATTGTGTCATACAGCTACTAGCACCCTGGTGAGGTACATCCATTTCATTGGTAGGTAAGTAGAGATTCAGAGAAAATGAATGAAAAAACACCTATGTCTTATATGTGTAACCCCCTTTTTCCTCCCTGGGTTACTCGGGAGCAGGTCACACTCACAGGTGTGCTGGGGCACCTGATGGTCTTGACATAAAAGGAGATCCTGAGTACCCCAGTGGTGATGTTGTTTGGTTGGAGAAAACCTATCCACCCCCTTGCTGCAGTCCCTTGCTTATAAAGAATGTACAGTGGTGGTGCCTCCACCTGGCTGGCCTTGTACACACTTACTGGTGTGCCTTGAGAGCCGCCAGGAATATATATATTCCAGCTATAATCTGGATCTAATTCCAGAACAACAACTACAAATCATATACATTTAATAGATTACATTAAAATAAACAATCTTTACTTAACTTAAATAAACAGGGTTTAACAGATTAACAACTAATAGCATTAACAAAGTGTACAACAATAATTGGAACTTATATATCTAGCATTTGCACTGCCAATATTGATCCCACCCCAGAGTGTGCACACCCCTGGACTCAGAGTCCAGACTCTTGCTTGCATGGGTGCGCTTGAAGAACTGCAGCTGTGATGGAGATTCTCTGTCGGCAGTGTGTATGAGGGTCCAAGCTAGGCAACAGCTCTGTCCCAGGCAGCACTCTCCCAAAAATGCCCAATTACTTAGCCTCATGCTGTGCCTATCAGAAGCAGCCTGCTAGATCCCAGTTCCAAAGGCATCTAGTCCCAGTCTGTAGCTGCACTCTAACAGCCCCTAGACTGGATCAAACTCCTCCACAGCAGCCTGGCTCCCCTTCTCTTCCAAAATCCAAGGGCAGAGTCCCAGACTGCTAGGCCCCTCTTCTCATGCACATGGAGAGACTCTAGCTCTCACTCACAAGAGTCACTTCCTTCCTGTTTTTCCCAAGGGCTCATGGGAATTGTAGTCTGCAAGGCTGGATTGCCGCACACAGGGTCTTCCCAGAAAATAAGCAGAGGCACCTTTAGTAAGGGGACTACATATGAAACCTGGGTCTTTACCCTACACAACTGTTGTTTTCCCAGTGCATCAGAGATGCTAATTGCATAACACTATTAACCACAAAAGGGAGAGCTTCTTGTTAACAATAAAAACATCTAAGACTGAGGGGGAGGGAGGTGTAAAAAGGGAAATAAGAATAATGCAGGAAACTAGAGACCAGTCAGTTTAACTTCTGTGCCAGGAAAGATAATGGAGCAAGTAATTAAGGAATTCATCTGCAAACACCTGGAAGATAATAACGTGATGGGTAACAGCCAGCATGAGTTGGTAAAGAACAAATCATGTCAAACCTGATAGCTTTGTGATAGCTTTCTTTGATAGTATAACGAGTCTTGTAGATAAGGGAGAAGCGGTGGACATGGTATACCTAGACTTTAGTAAGGCATTTGATATGATATTGCATGATATTCTTATCAATAAACTAGGCAAATACAACTTAGATGAGGCTACTATAAGGTGGATGCATAATTGGCTGGATAACCATTCTCAGAGAGTAGTTATTAATGGTTCACAATCCTGCTGGAAAGGCATACCAAGTGGGGGTCCGCAGGGGTCTGTTTTGGGACCACTTCTGTTCAATATCTTCATCAATGATTAAGATGATGGCATAGAGAGTAAGCTTATTAAGTTTGCAGATGATATGAAGCTGGGAGGGGTTGCAGCTGCTTTGGAGGATAGGGTCATAATTCAAAATGATCTGGACAAACTGGAGAAATGGTCTGAGGTAAATAGGATGAAGTTTAATAAGGACAAATGCAAAGTACTCCACTTAGGAAGAAACAATCAGTCTCACACATACAGAATGGGAAGCGACTGTCTAGGGAGGAGTACTGCAGAAAGAGATCCAGGGGTCATAGTGGACCACAAGCAAAATGAGTCAGTAGTGTGACGCTGTTGCAAAAAAAGCAAACATGATTCTGGGATGTATTAACAGGTGTGTTGTGAGCAAGACACGAGAAGTCATTCTTCCACTTTACTTTGCGCTGATTAGGCCTCAGCTGGAGTACTGTGTCCAGTTTCGGACACCACATTTCAAGAAAGATGTGGAGAAGGTCCAGAAAAGAGCAGCAAGAATGATTCATGACCTATGAAGTAAGACTGAAAGAATTGGGCTTGTTTAGTTTGAAAAAGAAAAGACTGAGAGGGGACATGATAGCGGTTTTCCAGTTTTTAAAAGGGTGTTACAAGGAGGAGGGATAAAAATTGTTATCCTTAGCCTCTGAGGATAGGACAAGAAGCAATGGGCTTAAACTGCAACAAGGGAGGTTTATGTTGGACATTAGGAAAAAGTTCCTAACTGTCAGGGTGGTGAAGCACTGGAATAAGTTCCCTAGTGAGGTTGTGGAATCTCCATCTCTGGAGATATCTAAGAACAGGTTAGATAGAGATCTATCAGGGATCGTCTAGACAGTACTGGGTCCTGCCATGAGGGTACTCGATGACCTCTCGAGCTTCCTTACAGTTCTAGTGTTCTATGATTCTATGAGAGAGCGAGAAAGAGTGAGAGAGAGAAAGTAAGGACAGTGAATATGACAGACATTTGAACAAACACTCCAGGAATGAACATAAATTTCTCCATTCTCTTTCAGGAGATAAGGAATGAGGCTTATGATGTTTGGCTAAATGCATAGAATGTGGTAATGTAGTACTGGGCCATATATAGGGTCACAGCAATATGGATTCACCTCAGGTCCTTGCAAATGTCTGTCTCATGTTCCATGAATTCAGCGGATATGACACTGTGAATGCTGGCAGGTCTGTGTTTATTGATGAAGTATTGGCATAGTTATATGGTTAGATGTTACCCTTATTCTACTAACTAATATTATCATGTATGATGTGTACTTTAGTAGCGCCAGTAATGGATTGGGCCCTGTTGTTCCAGGCACTTAAAAATCAAAATAAAGACAGTTCCTGCCCCAGAGCACTGACTATTGAAGGATGAGACATGGCATAATTGTAGATCTTTATTGTTGAACTCAGACAAGTGATTTGTATTCATTTGAGAGAGATACAAGAACAAGCAAATTGTGTGTGGTTATTTTTTATTTTAAAGTACATTAACGTGAAAATGAGGTACTGCCCTTACTTTCCTGGCAAGTAGTCAATCTGGATTTCAGTGTTGGAAAGGTTGGGGCCCCCTTGCAGTAATTTTATTAGACACTAAAGTAATTACACAGTATGAGGTGAGTGGCACTATTGGTGCCATGTTATCCCTGATAAGTGTATAATTAGCTTGTGTCACTACAACAGTAAATAAGGCTGTATGAGACCCAGCATGAGCGAGAGAGATTATCTTTTATTTTCATTCTCTTGAGCGTTTGTCTTATCATTCTCATTGTGTAACTCTGTCTCCCAAGTACTATTTCCATTCCCTCTCCCTGCTGATTTCAAACTGTTATTTCATAGTTACTATTTGGGCATACACGTTTTAAAAAATTATATACATTTAGGAGTCCATCCAGTTTTCTGAGTGCCTTTGCAATACATGTCATAACATAAGCAAAAGTCTGAAAACCTGGCCCCATTCCCCTATAGCCCATTCCTAGCTTCCTGCCTCTGTACAAAAAGGGCGTAAAAATGGACTTTGCAGGGAAACCTGAACTGAATAAATCTGATCGTCGCAGACCAAGATGGGGAGCGGGTCCCCAAATCAAGAACCCTTTACAGAAAATAGCTTTGCTTTTTCAACACTTTCTACAAATAGATCTTGTTTTTCCTATACTGCTCCACTTTAAAATATTTTCAGTAACTTTCATCTGACTTTATCTCTATTCAAGTAATTCATCCTGGTAATAACATTTTATTGTCCTTCTATGTTTTCATTTTCACCTTTTTATGAACACCATAACAATTTTAAGGGCTTTCCTTTTATGCCAATATGCTAATCAAATTCCTCTTCAATTACTAATCAGAAAGTTTAGGGATTTTCCTTAAACTGACTACAATATGTAGATTGTGTGATTTGAACCTCAGGAGAAAGAAAAAAGCTTGCCATATGTGTTAGACTGGCTTGTTAATTTAATATTCTAGAGACATTTAAGCCCAGTTCAACAAAACAAATACTTAAATTTAAGTATATGCTTAAATTCTTACCTGAATTGAGCCTTAAAGAGAGCATTTAAGCACTTGTTTCAGTCCATTTGTATTTAGGATAGCTTTTAAGCATATGCTTAACTTGAAACAAGTGCTTAGGGTCTTAAATATGTGCTTCAACACTTCAAGTGGATGTGCCTTCCTGAAGCTGTGGCATAATTTTAAGGCCTCAATTCAGCAAAGTACTTACACACATACTTAACTTTAAGCAGTTAGTCCCATTCAGGTCAATGGGACTATGTTCATTTCAGTACCTGGCTGATTTGGGACACACATGGTGAAAGTGATAAGCTGCTGGGCCAAGATAGCATCCAAGTATAGGGTAAACAGACAATGACACTAACTCTGCCAAGGCATCCTGACTTGGAACCCCTCCTCCTCCTGGCTAATCATGCTCTGATCATGCATCATCACAGACTTCAAATGTTGCATATCTTTTTATTTCACACACATCTCTGATTCAGACCAGGTCTGCCATAGTGAACAGTGCATAAATCTACTGAGCTCTTTGTAAAATCCACAGCAAAAAGTCTCTCTTCTAACTTAACCTCTCCACTACTTCTGCCATATGCTTTTTTCCCCTCTACTTCTGAAGATTGCTCATGTTTTTTTTTCCCCTATAACTTGCATGTAACTTACACACAATTAATTCCATAAATACCTAGGGAAAAAATGATAGTGGTAAATGCATTCCTCCAACCAACTAAACAAAAAAATAGTATAAGCCCCTACCCCAAATCACTTTCAGAAGTATGAGCAGCCACAGTTTATTAATGCTTTCAGCATCTCATGGAAGATGTTACTATTTGCTCTATTCCTGATAAAGGGGAACCACACAGCATTTGATAATATGATAATATAGTAATAGTGAATAGGCTTTTCAAAGAGAAAAATCTTGAGATCCTTTCCCATTTTTGCTCAATCTTTATTCAGGCAAATTCTCATTGAAGTCTTCTTCACATATTCAGTGTTATAAGGACTGGTGCACAGGCCATGGAACTGGAAGGGGGTACCAACTCCATTGACTGATCACTTTTTGGCTGGACCAAATCTGAGTGTTGCTGTGATCCCATGTGCTAGGTTGTAATGATGCTCAGATTTGGCCTGGCCACCCCAATTTAAATGAGTATTGTTGCAAGCTGGCATGCAAGGTCTCAGCGTTATTGCAGTATGGTACAGTTGTCCTCTGTCACAACAGAGAGGCGGGTGAGTCAAATTTGAGTGACATTGCAACATATCAAAATGCCACTCACATTTGGAGAGAGTATACACATAAGAACATCAGAATGGCCATACTGGGTCAGACCAAAGGTCCATCTAGCCCTGTATCCTTTTTTTCCAACAGTGGCCAATGCCAGGTTCCCCAGACCAGGTAACCATCAAGTGATCCATTCTGTACTCATTCCCAAGTTCTGGCAAACAGAGGCTAGGGGCACCATCCCTGTCCATCCTGACTAATAGCCATTGGTGAGCCTATCCTCCATGAATTTATCTAGTTCTTTTCTAAACACTGTTATTATAGTCTTGGCCTCACAACATCCTCTGGCCAAGAATTCCACAAGTTGACTTGCACTATGTGAATATTTCCTTTTGTTCACTTTTAAACCAGCTGCCACTTGATAATTTTTTTTTTCTCCATACCCATCATGGTTTTACAGACCTCTGTCATATCCTCTCTTAGTCCATTTCTTTTCCAAGCTGAGAAGTCCCAATCTCATTAATCTTTCATCATATGGAACCTGTTCCATACCTGTAACCATTTTTGTTGCACTTTTCTGCACCTTTTCCAATTTCAATATAAGTGGTGAGAGTTTTCCTATCTGTTCTATCTGGTGACTGATGTATTGTGAGAATGTGGAGAATGTGATGCTGTTTTGGCTTTATTTTTAATACTCTTACTCTACACACAGTTGCCATCTAGTCAAGTATCAGCTCTGCATTCCCTTATTATGTATTTAAATCCAAATATATATAAGTGCATATATGAGTTGCAGAGCATCCAAGAGATAGCAATTTCTGTATATTCTGCCCTGAAAGTTCAGGGCTCTGGTTGATGCTCTGCTTTCTGAAGTTGGTTTTGGGTGTTCTCAGATAAAGACCTTCCTCCTTGTTGGAATTTCTTCTGTGACTCTTCATCAGAGCCTGAAATTAGTGAGCTTCAGGCTTCTTGTTTTTCTTTGTTTCTTTTTTCCCTCAGGCGGGTTCATTAGTTTGGTGCTACACTGTTTTTGTTTTTTGTTCTTTCTGGTTAATTGGATGTCTCCAGACAGGGAAATGTATGCAGGGTAGGACTTTTTTATGTTTAAGATGTGTATAATTTTAGTAATTATTTTATAGCTTTTTTTGAAGTTATCAGCACAAAAGTAGACATCAGATTAAGAAATTAAAATGAATCCCGTGTAAATAATAAAAATGGTGTGCCGTATGGGGGAACTTTACATTGGCATTAGTGCAAGAGACATCAGATAGCACTGTTACATATAATGGTGTTTTTCATAGAGTGCAACTAAGTGTCAGTCTTGAAAGAAATGCTGTGAGATTTTTTTGTTTTGTTTTTGATGCACTTTCTATGTGGGGAGATAAGCGTTTGCTTTGTGTCTAAAGAATGTTCTCTAGTTAGTGAGATCAGAGGTGCTTCTGGGAATGGTCATGAAGGCTGGGCTGGAAGATGTGATCCTCACAGTTCCAGGACCAGGATAAAATAAACAAGTGGCATGAAGCATAGAATGAGATGCTATTTCTCCACCAATGGAAAACTGACTTGTGAGGTCCCAAAATCTGCTATTGGTTGGCAGGAGCGTGACAAGCGTATGATCAGAAAAAGGGATATGGGAATTCCAAGACACTGGAAAAAAACAGCAGCTATGTAGTAGGTGAGATAAGATGAAAAATAACAGTTGGCAAGTTAGTCCAAGACATTTTTAATTGGGCTGAATAATTAGATGAGAAAATATGTAGGGAGACAACACTCTTTCTGTTTTGATGATAACAGCATCTGACTATATGACAGGACATGTCACTAAAGCCAGCACTCGATGAAAATATGTGAAATGCCAGTAGACTCCACTAGTTTACATTTAGCTTTTACTAGCTCCCATCCCTCCCCAAAAAGCTCTTTTGTTGGTGTACCTTATATCAGTTACTGAGTGAAATAAGATGTTTGATTAAAAACTCCTTCATGCTGATATTCCTATGTTTACACTAATTTCAGATACATATGCCTCTAACTGGCATAGCCATATCAGCAAATGTTCCTGGTGTAACTCTTCCCTGATCGTGTTCTGCTCTTCTTATGTGCAAGATATGAAAAGGCAAGTACAGAACTGAACTGTGAAGTCAAGAACACTATTCATGCTTTCTGATATGGCAGAATACATCTTGAAGCAGTAATACAAAGGAAACAATATATTTCATTCCTAATCAAAGAGAGAATGCTCACCATTTAATCATATTCACCATTATCATGCTTTTTTGGCGTTGTTTCTAGAAGCTAACAATGAAGAAACATATACTTGTTTTAGGCTGAAACTTACAAATACTGCTGATTTTTTTAAATGAAATTAGAGTTTTCTGTTTGCTTCCCTATTTGTGCTTCGTTTTGTAGCAAAATAAAACAAACATCCTGACCTCAGCTCTTGGGGGGAAGAAGGGCTTTACATTTTGATGTTTCATTGCTTCCTTTGTTTTCTTTGTGTCCCATGAAATCTAATACAATTTAACAATTACAGCAGTAAGAGAACAGCTGGGCTACTGCAGGCTTTTCCCTCTTGCTGGATTTAGTAAACAAGGTACTAAAATAAGTGATTCTAACAGATGTCTTTGATTTGAGCCATTTTACCTCTTTCCATGGAGCAAATACTAGGAATGATCAAGACCTGGACATGTTTCCATCGGCACCAGGAACAACGTGTTAACATGGCCAACAGCAGTAGGATTTCAGCCATTATTCCCAGCAGTTTAATTTTCTGATCAACCATGCTGATGATATGCTCCTTTTAAATAGACTATTCAGCTATTCTTTCTTCTGGGTCACTGCACACCATTCATATTATTATTTATTTATATGTTAATCCACAGCGCCCTCAGTTTATCCTTATGTTATCTATTGTGCCCAAGACAGCTCTACATCACATGCACATCTGTTGGTTGAGACTTGCCAGTACCCCCATGAGTCTTATGCCTTTTCCTCCTACGTGCACAGTAGTGTGTGGCTTCTTTCTGCATAACAAACTGGTATGGCAGTAGTCAATATCACGTTTCCAGGGTAAGAGCTCGGGTGATGCACTGGCAGCAGCAAAAGGATGTGGGTGGGGTAGGGGTGGGTGTTAGTATTTACTCTGTGTTTAACAGTGCTGTTTTTTATTGATGATGGGAGCATAACAGCTTCAGCTATCTAAATGGCTGTTACAAAGAAGAGTGATAAAAATATTCTTCTTCAACTCTGAGGATAGGACAAGAAGCAATAGGCTGAAATTGCAGCAAGGGAGGTTTATGTTGGACATTAGGAAAAACTTCCTAACTGTCAGTGTGGTTAAACACTGGAATAAATTGTCTAGGGAAGTTGTGGAATCACCATCATTGGTGATTTTTAAGAGCAGATTAGACCAACACCTGTCAGGGGTATTCTATATGGTGCTTGGTTCTGCCATAAGTGCAAGGGACTGAACTAGATAACCTCTAGAGGTTCCTTCCAGTTCAATTATTCTCTGATTCTATTACTTATTTTGATAGGAGCAGCTAGCCTTTTCAAAGAGCGGCTCAGAACCTTATAGGATTGTGACCAAAATGAGACAGAGAGCAAACATAATTACAACTGACAGAGCACATGATGGTGCTGGTAGGAAAAGGGAACTACCAAGGAAGAAGAGTGGGCAGAACATAGGACAGAGAGGAGGAAAGGAGCAGACAGGAGGAAAGGACAGGAATAAGGCAGGGTCCGATTTTTCATGGTCTTGACAGTGAGGAGAGGAGTTTAAATTTGATGCAAAAAAGTTCAAGGAGCCAATGAAGAGATATAATACTGTATATTTGTATATGAGGAGTGGGAGTGGGGGGTTACTGGGTGGTGGTGGTTGAAGGGTGCCGTGCCATGGTCAGGATGAAATATGTTAGCTTTCACCTTGAGACTTGATCATTCTAAGGGGGAAAGACAAAATCTAATATTATAAAAACTTTCCTTGTAGGCATCTAGACAAAGAAGAATTGGTTATCTAATCCCAATTCATCTCTGTTGTCTTTATTGATGTTTCACTTGCACATATTTCCAGCAGCATAAAACCAGAGCACTTGTAGTTTGATGATTCAATTGACATTTGTCTTGTAAACCATTTTTTAAAATGTCATGTTTGAGGTCTGAAAAGGTGAATAATTATGGCCTTGATTCTGCTCTCTTTCAAGCCAATGAGAGCTTTGCTATCTGGATCTAAAAAATGTAGTTTAATTTTGTTGAAATGCGACCAAAACATAAACTACAATTTTCCTTTCAAAGTAGAAAAAAACAGATTGAGAAGTAAACTGAATTTTTATGAAAAGTAATGGAATGCTATGGGCTGGGCTTGACTTCCACCAGAACTATGAAGGGCCTCCAGCAACAAAGAGTAGAGCCAGAGGGAGCTGCAACCAGCAGCTGGCCAGCTCTGCTTCAGAAATGTCCAGTGATGGCGGGTGAGGGGACATGACCTGAATGATACAATGATTCAATACATCTCTTGGGTGTCTTTCAGTGACAGCTCTCCATTTCAGTGTCAACTTCACTTTAGAAGCTGTCATCCCCCAGCAGAGCCCCAAGGTAAAGGGAAAGATGCACCTCTCTAACTGCACTGTATATAAATAAATACAGCATACAGACTTCCACAGCTCTGGTAAGGTAACTTTTATTGTGTCAAATAGCAGACTTAGCACAGGAGTGGACTGCTGGATGCCTGGGTTCTAATCTTGACTCTGGGCAGCTCACTTTATTCCTTGTGACTCCATTTTGCTAACTGTGAAAAAGGAATAATAATGTTAATTCAACTTTTTGACAGGTGCTTTGAAATGTATGGATGAAAAGCACCACTTAAGTCAGGATGGGCAAATTCTGGCCCCCGGGCAGGATCCAGACTACAGGGTTAGTCCCTGGCAGTGCCCCACCTCCATGTTTACCTACACTTCTGCAGGTTTTGGGTATCACAGCTCTTGTTGACTGAGAATTGCCATTCACTTCCAATCAAACTGAGGGAGGCAGCGTTCTGGTCCATGACACTTCCTGCTGCTCACATTGGCTGCAAACAGTGATTTGCGGCCAATCAGAGCTGCAATCCTCTGATACCTGTGAAGACACAGGTAAACATAGTGGCAGCCCACTAGGGACTAACACTGCAGGCTGCCATTTTTTTATTGCTCACCCCTGACATAAGTGCTCAGTATTGTTTGTTGCTATTAAAACTAACATCACTCTATATGCCTGCTTGCTTATTGAATGTGTTTGACTATTTGAAATTATTAATTTTAGTGAATGAATGCCAATTGACTATTTATTCTACAAAACGGTGTATTTACAAGGAAATGGTAAAGTGGAAATGTGTAACATAGAGACCATGCAATGTGGATAGCTTTATACTTATAATTTAATTAGAATATATTCATGTGAAGGTTAATTCCAAGTTGGAGCCATCTGGCTGAAATATATAACTAAAAATATCATCTTTCTAGCCCATCTGCTTTGTAATATGCAAACTTCAAAGATCAGACTTTCGACTTAATAGTTATAACTTGCCTTGAGGCATTTCAATAAAAATAGTTTTCATTAAGTTTGCCAACTTCTGAGGAAATTGGGACATCGATGGCTTGTTGTGAGGTATGCTTTGAGACACAATACTAGAATTTCATTATTCTTAGTGAATTGCAATAGTAATGATATATATACATCTTATCTTATTCATCAGGGATTTTTTTTATTCTCTGCTCCCCCAAATTTGCTTAAAAATATACTTTGAGAGCCCTGTTTTTGTCATTACAATACTACCTTTTTCTTCCTACCTCCCTGATGTCCCTATTTTAGGATTTGTACTGCACAGATAAATCAGGTATGCTTAGTGATCTCCCTAGGAGAATCATGACATCATCTGCTTTTCTCCTTTTCTAGCCTCTGCCTGGAGTATAATTTATACCCATCATTCCAGTTAGGGATCAAATGTTTGAGACAGCGAAGGTCTTGAGAAGTATGCCCTAAAATTAATCTGTTTCTCTATCAGTCAAAAAGTTAATTCCACAGCTGTGAAAAAAGGAATAATAATTTCTTTACCTAAGAATGCCCTATCTCTGGCTCTTGCATTCTTTTATCCTGGGCTTCATAAGATTTAGTCAAGGATGTGTACTTGCCATGGCAGATGAGGGATTGAGACGAGGTTATTGATGTAACCTGGGCCCTTGTCATGGGTGGCCTTCTACTGACCATAGAACTGAACTGGAAGCTGGCAGAGGGATGGGGTTGTATGATCATGACAGCTTTGCTTATGGAGAATATAGACTCCTGGATTCTGCAAGAACTGTAGCCTCCACACTGCAGCTGCCTTTCACCTCAGAAACAATAGGCTACACCAATCCATGCTGAAAGAGACAATAATATAGGTCACTGTGGCCAGACCCGCTTTCAGGTGGGAAGCGTATTAGTTCCAAGTAACCTTGATGGAGGAGAGGGGAGTTGATTTTAGCCAATGATGTTACCCGACCATTTAGGTAATGTGCTAAGTGAACAAAATCCTGAGGATTCAGACCACTTTGCCAAGTCAGAGCAGGCTACTTTGCCAAAGACAGGGGAAAATGGGGTGCTTCATTCCTTGACATATTTCCCCTTTTTTTTTTCTTTTTTTTTTTTTGTCCTGCTTTGCTTTGAGAGATTCCGATAAGGATCAGTAGAGTATTGACAACAGAGCTTGTGTCCTATCATTATTTCTCTATGGGTGTGTCTAGACTACAGGGTTTTTTTTTTTTTTTTTTCGAAAAAAGTGGCCTTTTTTCAAAAAAACTTTACCTGCATCTAGACTGCTGCCACGTTCTTTAGAAAGTAAATCGAAAGAGTGCGGCAGTTTTTTCGACAACGGAAAACCTCGTTTTACAAGGAAGAATGCATTTTTTCGAAAGTGCTCTTTCAAAAAGTTTGCTATGTAATGCAAACTGTGCTTTTTCGAAAGAGAGCATCCAGACTGCCTGGGTGCTCTTTCAAAAAAGCGGCTTGCTTTTTCGAAAGTACTGGTTGTAGTCTAGATGCTCTTTTTCGAAAGAGGCTTTTTCAAAAGTATCTTTTGAAAAAGCCTCTTTTGAAAGAGGCTTGCAGTCTAGACATAGCTTATGTGATCTCATATGAGATCATATGGATGTAGCAGACAGAGTATATATAGATAGGGTGGATCCCTGACAAATCCTACAGCAGTGGTCACCAACCAGTAGATTGGGAGCTACTGGTAGATCTTGGAGCCTCTGACAGCCTCTTGGCCAAACCAGTCAGGATCACCTATCAAGTGCCGGCACTTCAGCTGCCCTTCCCCACACTGCTGCACATCTCCTGCCCTTTGCCTTGGAGCTGCCCCTCCCTGGGAGCCTCCTGCTTGTGGTACAGAGCAAGGAAGGGAGAGGAGGGATGCTTGTGTCGGGGTGCCCCCTCTCCTCCTGTATTCTATCTCGACAGAGCAGAGAGGGGGCATAACAGGGCTTGGGATGGAGACAGTTTGCTGGCTGCTTTTGAGAGTGGTGCAGGGCCAGGGCAGAGGTGAGCCTGCCTTAGTCCCACTGCACCACCACCCAGGAGCCACCTGTGGTAAACAGTGTCCAGCTGGAGCCAGCGCCGATCCTCTGCCCCAGTTATGTACCCCCTCCTGTACCCCAGACCCCTGCCCCAGGCTCAGCTCAGAGCTGCTCTCACACTCCAAATCCCTTCGTCCACAACCAGAGCCTGCCTGGTAAAGGGAGGGAGAATAGGGGCGGGAGGGAGGGAGGGATCAGGAGCAGGGCCTCAGAGAAGGGGCCCGAAGGAGGCAGGGCAAGGGTATTTGGGTTTGAGGTAGATCTTGGATTACGCTTAAATTCAGAAAGTGATCTTGTGCTTAAAAAGTTTGGAGACCACCGCCCTACAGATTGAGAGCTTTTGGAGGAGAGGACCAGTTACCCATAACCATTTGTTGGGTCTGATAGGCAGGGACCTTCTGTTTCACTATGTCATACATTCACTAAGTGGGACAACAGCATCTATGGTAAATTGCTTGCAAAAGATGAGATGGGGTTGAGCGTGAAACCACTTAGATATGGTCTCTGTCTGTTGAGGTGAGGAGATTATGGCAACGGACCAAATATCATTGGAATAAAGGCTATATTTACATGATAGGGGACTCTCTCCTGGCGGTTGGGGTGAATAATAATCTGAACATAAGCGCTCAGTGTGTGACTCTGTGGCCAAAAGAACTAATGCAATAATGGAATGCATGAACAGAGTAATCTCAGGTATGGTAGGAAGGCTATTTTAACTCTATATTTAGCCCAGGTCTGATCACTGTTATCATATTGTGTCCAGTTTTCCCACCATTCTAGAAGGATGTTGAGGGGTGTTGAGCAGACATGCCTGATAGTGATACGGAGAAGATTAATGGGTGACTTGAATACAATTAATAAGAATTTTCCTGGGGAGCAAATAATGGGCTCTTCTATTTAGCAGAGAAAGGTATAAGAGGCTAGAAGTTGAAGCTAGACACAAAGGGTGTGTCTAGACTACAGGGTTTTGTCGACAAAAGTGGACTTTTGTCAACAAAACTATACCTGCGTCTACACTACCGCCGAGTTCTGTTGACATAACGTCGACAGAACTCGGCAGTTTTGTCGATGGCGGTAAACCTCATTCTGCGAGGAATAACGCCTTTTGTCGACAGAGTTCTGTTGACAGAAGGCGTTATTGCATCTACACTGTCCTTTGAATCTACACTCTCACGTCAACAAAGCGGCTTGCTTTGTCGACAGAACTGGATGTAGTCTTTGTCGACAGAAGCTTTGTCTAGACAAAAGCCTATAGTCTGGACGTACCCAAACTGACTAGAAATAAGATAGATTTTTTTTGTAAGAAGTAAGGGTAACTAACAGTTTACTAAGGGTTGTGAGAAATTCTTTACTACTGGTAACTTTTAAATCATGCTCTTCTTCCTAAAATATATGAGCTAGGAACTATTTTGGGGATGTTACAGGAGGTCAGACTAGATAATCACAATGGCCCATTCTAGCCTTGGAATCTATGAATCTCTTAATCATCTTTTAGTGCTCCCAAAGCTGTCTCCATGCTTTTCCCCTGTCACAAATCCACTTGCAAAGCATCCAGGATGTTGACAGTTGTCACATTTTTGGAACTTGCCTGTCACTATATTCTCAATTATTTTGGCTTAGGAATGTGAGGTTGAAGACAGAGTGATAGTTCTGCATGAATGATTTTCTTTGAGAATTGGGCAGACTATAATACTGTTTAGAGAGGTTGGCAGGTTTGTTCTTCTGAAATAGGTGCTGAGGGTTTCCAGAAGTAGTGGGTTGTTTTTCAGTGGCTTTCATAGGACAAGAGAGATGGCTCTTTCTGGCAAGAAAAGTGGTTTGAATATTTCTTGGAGCTTCAGGTGCTATGATATGCTATTTGTTGTGATATTTGGTCAGGGAAAAATGTATGGCACTCTTCTCTGAAAGGTTTTCAACCTCAAAAAACTTTTCAGCACTTTGCTATTCTGACAGTGCATAGTGACTTTCATTAGTTCTGAAAGATGAATACAATTTAAGGAGTTGCTTAAAAAAATTAATCCTTTTTCAGAAGTACATGGTTTATAACAAAAGAGGCTTCTCTCACAGTGTTGTAAAAAGTGTAACTAAAGATTTGATGATGTTGAAAATATAATTATATGGAAATGAATCATTCACAATATCATGCAAAGGATGAAGAAGACATTTCTAATTTTCAGAATTCAATAATGGAACCTAGGACAAGATGGAAGATAGTAAAAATATAGCAATTATAACAGTCAGAGAAAATGAATTAGTCCTTATCTAACTGTGGCATGTTTGAAAAGGGCAAAATAGGAACTGAGGATAAAATATAATATTGGTTGATATAAACATGCCTGATTATCTTTGTATGATACTAAAACTTTTTCCTTTCTACAGTGAGAGAGTAACTGTGTTCATAATAAAATGCTCATTTGCCTTGCAGTTTTATAGGGCTTTTTGTTTTAAAGCCGGTTCATAGCGGTTTCAGGATATTTTTCCTTATAATTTTGAGAAAAATTGCATGCTTTTAAATGTCTCCACAGACAGAATGCAGAGTAACATGACACGTTAAACTACCACATGACACTGTCATCTGAAAAATACAATGAGCCAAACATAATTATGTGATTTTTGAAATCTTTGGTCACAAAATGGAATTATAGATTGAAGAAAGGACAGATTTATAAATTATTTCTTGAAGAAAAACAGGGGAAGGAATTGACAAAAAAAATCTGGACTAAAAGTTAAGGGGTTCATATTCCTAACATATCAGGGTAAATGTGCATTCATGTATATGTGTGGGGTGTGAGTGAATGTTTGAAAGTGAGAACAAAATGTGATAAATCAGATTGGTTTATATCTAAAAAGGAAAGAAACTACTAAGACTATAATTCCCTCACATGATGATTATAAAGATCTCTAGCAAACTTGAATATGTTCACAGGAAATTTTTCTTCCTGCTGGTATTAAATATTTGTAAAGAGGCTTCAGATTTTCCCTGTGGAAACATTTCTGACTCTAATCACTGATGGTGTTTTTATTCCTTATATTGGCATTAATTCAGTGCTCTCACTACGTTCAAACATTCTCTTCTTATGAGAGTCTAGCTTAAGTGAGGAAAGCAGAATTCGGCCTTAAAACACCACAGCATTCAGTTTAATCACGTTATTATAAAAGCATTTAAGAGTCTGGTCTCCCCTTACCATGAATGAGTAAATCCTATAAACATTCATGTGAATTCTTACATTACTTTCAAGGTTAGAATTTAGGGACACATTCAGACCCGACCAAAAAGTTTGGGGGGCCCAACGTGACACACACGCAGCCAGGTACCTCCCAGCCAGGGCAGCGAGTGAGTGGCCCGGTGGGTGGGTGCTGGGCAGTACAGAGCCCTGAAAGTGCAGGGCCCAAGGCAACCTCCTTGCTCACCTTGCCCTAAGGCCAGTCCTGGACACATTCAAGGCTGATCTGTAGCCCTTAAAAAAAGGGTGGGGAAACTTTTTTGGGTCCGAGGCTGCTGACCTACAGAAAAATCAGCTGGGGGCCGCATACAAGTGAGACGCAAAAACCAACAACAACAAACCAAAAAACTGTCACTGATGTGAGCCCTGACTGAGAAGGAGAATGTCACTCCCCACATTCCCCTTGAACACCAGAGCTGGGGGGTGAGCGGGGGCAGGCTAGTAGATTCTGTGTGCTCCAGCCCCGTGGTGGGGTGGGGTGCCTGGAGCACCAGCATAGGCTCCCCAATTCGGGGGGGGGGGAGCCCTGAGCTTTGGGGGCCACATCTAGGCAAGCTGGAGGCTGCATCCAGGCCCCAGGGCTGAGGTTCCTCACCCCTGCCTTAAAACCACAGTTATGTTAGTAGGGCGCAAAGATGCAAAGTACCGGCAGCACTTGCTGGTAGTCGCCTGCTTATGGAAGACAGAGGCAGGCAGAATATCTCTGAAGTTAGTGTGGGAGCACACTCAGAAAAAGCAGCCGTGAATGCTAGTGAAAGGTGTGCTGCCATCTATCTCCCCTCACCAAGAATCACCCCAAAGATACTACTGGGTACAGCAGAGTAGGGAGTTATACCCATACTAGGCTATACCTAGACACATCACATTCTCTTTTGAGTCTAGTGCTTTTGGTGCTGCTAAACTTCCTGGGAAATCTGTGTTGAGACAGAAGCTTCAGAATCCTGGCTGCATCTGTATAGGTAACACAAGGTGTGTGAGGTGCTTGTTGCCCAACTCCTTGTGCTAACAGCAGGAATCCTCCCCCACAACTCTGAAAATTGGAACAATGCTGAGTTGAGGTTGGGGGGAAAAAGAAATTTGACACCCAAGAATTAATGACTGTGAGTGTAATCTCTGTGGAGACAATATTTACTAAGATCAGTGGGGAAGCCCAGTTCCTCAGTGGATCCTGCTGTACGTTTTGGAAAAAACCTAGCATGCATTCTTTGTTTTCATATTTTCTTCTCTTTTCATAGTTTTGTTTTCATGTTACTGTAGAAAAATGACATCATCTGTACTAGGTGATTTGTAAAGGTTTTGCAGTGTTGTTGCTGCTCCTGATTAAGAGTTTGGTGGTGGTGGGAATGGGGGTGGGTGAGGAGAAATAGCTGTTAGTAATAGTCTCCGTGTGTCCCAACAGACAGTATGGAAATCTAGGCACAACTACAGTATGTGCAATTAATCATAACTTGTTAAATTATAAAACTGGAATGGTAAATTTATATGGAATTCAAAAAGATCTTACTTGGCTTCTGTATTTAAAATTACTAATGATTTTAAATATGGAATTAAGGCACATACTATGCTTCTGGCAAAAATAAAGGATGTAGGATCGTGTGTAATTACATAACAAGAGACTGGATTATTTTTAGTCAAGGAAAGGAAGAACACATTACCAGCTTCAAGCTACTTGCTTATAAACCCTCTTAAGCAGGGTTTCCCAACCTATGGGTTGGGACCCAAATATGGGTCGCCATTACATTTCAAAAGGGTCACCAGGTGTCTCCCCAGGTGGCTCTTAAGGAGCAATTCACACATTTTTTGAATTGCCCTGGGTCACCAAGTCTTCCTGAATTGTCAAAATGGGTCCCCATCTGGAAAAGGTTGGGAACCGCTGTTCTAAAGTAATGAAAATAAATATGAAGCATCGAAAATGTTTCTTGCTTAACACAGAGTATTTGATATATATTGGTGAGCTATAGGCTGATCCTGCAGCCTCAATGCAGATAGCATTGCCACAGAAACCAGTGGATGGCCTGCTTTTTGTAAGAAGAGCAGAAATCTGGATCTCGAATTTAATTCCTATCAGTTAGAGGTAAACCATGAGTCCATGGCAGCATGAAAGGTGCTATGTACCTCCAGAGACATGAAATGTCTTCATCCCAGTTGGGTTACTGGGAGATGAGGATATTTCACAACGAGTGAACCTTTCACCAAGCATGATACCAGGAAATACATTTTAGATGAATGGGGCAAGGGGCCCAGAGGTACAAATGAATAGCTGAGATGGGGAGGGAAAAATTATTTTCATATTTTTATTAAATGTATTTATTTGTACCTCTGGACCCCTTGCTCCATTCATCTGAAAAAGCGGGCTATGCCACGAAAGCAAATGATATCTACATTTTTTGTTAGTCTTTATAAGATGTTGCAGGACCTTTCATTGTTTAAGTTTTTTCACTTAGAGTGCATTTACAGAGCAGGGCTTAACTCGAAATAAGCTATGCAAATTGAACTACATCAATTGCATAGCTTATTTCAAAATACCTTATTTTGAAATTGGGAGTGTTTACATAGCACTTATTTTGAAATAGAGCACTCTTCCTCCAACTTCCTTTACTCCTTGTATAATGATGGTTATAGGAGTCGGAGTAAGAAGTCCTCCTGCTTGATAGTATTTCGACATTATTTCGAAATAACTGCCTTCTGTGCAGACAAGGACTAAGGGTACATCTACACTACACCTTTATTTCAAGATAACTAGCATTATTTTGAAATAACAATGCAGGTGTCTACACAGCCATTCCATTATTTCAGAATTATTTTGAAATAATGGACGGCTTATTCTGAAATCTGTAAACCTCTTTCTATGAGGAATAATGCCAGTTCCAAAATAGCTATTTTGAAATAAGGCGTGTGTGGATGCTCTACTTCTGCTATTTCAAAATAGCCCCTCACCAGGGCCATTGCAAGTTATTCCTCCCCAGTGCCTGCTGGGACTCTAAATTGAGATAGCATATCTACATTAGGGAAGCCTGCCTTGGACTAATTTTGAGTCTTCTCTGCGGTGCAGATGTGCTATTTCGAAATAAGCTATTTCAGAATACCTATTCTGGAGTATCTTATTTTTAAATAAACGTGCAGTGTAGATGTACCCTAAGTTATTTTGAAATAATGCTAGATATTTCTAAATAATATTGCTGTGTAGACGTACCCTTATAGACTAACATGGCTACCCCAATGTAACTAATTGTCAGTGCAACAGGTGGTATTGGTTCATGATGAATTCTCTGTCAATTTTTGTGTGTAAGTGAGACCTTTAGAGAGACAGAAAAACAAACAAAACCATCAGAAGTAATGTTTTTTCCAACAGTTTCACATGAGGAATCATTGGATTTCTATGTATCTAATCTTCAATATTTTGAAACTCACATGTTATTTGCATTTATGTTTAGCAAGAAGTAAACATGAGAAACCTTTGAGAATCTCTAACACAGCAGAGGCAAAGAAATTTCCATTCTTGTGGAAAGCAAATGCTTCCTGCAGAACCTCACAGGCAAGGCTCATTCTCTCTCAGAACTTACATTAATTCAGCTTATTTGAATGCTATGCTGAAATGAAAGTGTCTGTACCCGTCAAAGAGTAGGGATGGTCTTGAATTACTGAGGCATAGCTGTACGGTATATTTTCCTCCTACATGTGCAATTGCCTGTACGTTGTTTCTGCATGCCTGATTTAAATAATCACTGCATGACTATTTCTCAGTACCTATGTAGTATGCAGATCCCTATACACTAATAAGCCAACAGCCTTTAACCAATCAGAGATCAGATGTAGGGCATAATCACAAGGGTGTTATTTCTCGGTAGGTGCATACAAAAACACATTCTACAATAGGCCTTCTGGGACATGGCTGTGAAACTGGGAATTGTATGACAACTCAGAAAGGAAATTGGTCTATTTTGGAACCTTTTTCTGTGGCCTCTCTTGTATAACCTTCATGAAAAACTCATCATGATCTTATTTTAATGTAAATTTTATTTGTTTTACTTTACTATCCACTGCCCCAATCCCACTTGTTTTTAAAAGGGGCTTTATATTTTGAGTAAGGTTTCTTCTAATTATATTATGCTATGGCATCCACTCTACCTGTGTTTTATTCTTGTACATATTGGAAAGATTTCAGATTAAACACATACTTAAAATATGAGTCATTTATGCAAAATTTTGCTCTTGTGTATTCAGAGGTCTTTCATATCTCCTAATTTTAATGCTATGTATTGCTACGCTGGGATTGGGCAAAATCTGATTTAAGATGGTGGATGTAACATCTGCTGAAACAAAAGGAGCCACTCCCTCAAAAAAATGCTATGTGCAAGGCTTCAGTAAATGTTGAGCTATGCAGGGTAAGATATTTCCCAGGAAAAAAGGTGCAGTGGGAAATTAACTGGATTGCAGTTGTGTATGTGTGTGAGAGAGAAAGAAATGGAGAGTGAAGACAGCTGAATGGACAGTGAAGCCTAGTGTAAATGTGGGGACTGGCCCAAAAATCATAGGCCTGTCTGCATCCTTTTTTTTCTTTCTGCTGCTTCTCCCTTCTACACCACTTCTTTGTCAAGGGACCTCTGACCACACACAGCAAAATCCTCTGCTGTGACATCACAACCCTAAAACAAATGTGTATGTGTGTGGGGGGGGGGGAAGCTGGAGCATGTACATGTCTCACATTACTCTCTCCTTCCTCCCACAGATGTAGCTCCTTTCCTATAGGACTGGTTGAGGTGCACCACTCCAGGCACTGTGACCTGGTGCGTGGGGAGTCGCAGTCCCACTCAGATTTGGCCTGGCTACTACCCTGCCATGATGGAGAGTTGACTGGGCTAAATGTGAGCTGCAAGTCCTGTGCAAATGTGCCAAGTGCACACTGGTTAATCCTGCCCTTATTTCTGTGGGTGTAATTGAATCTGTGGGCCCACACCAAGGACTCAGTGCCCAATTACATTCCAATATTTAATACTATGCCATAGTTGGACATCAGGGCCTAGAAATCCTACAATTATTCCAACTCCCTGACCTTTCCCAATTTTGGAATCTTAGAAGTATACAAATATAAGATGTAATCTTATTTTTTTTCTTTTTAAATTTCCAGTTCTTTTAATCAATTATAGTTTTAAAAACTTAAACTGATTATAAGGATAGAAATTAGTAAGATTTTTCCTTAACAGTCACAGGTTATTCACTGTCATGCTTTACAGGAGGCTTGAGCTGCCATTTTGGCTCCCTCTAGGGACAGGCCTCGCAAATCTGGGGACATGCCAGAATATTCTCTGGCACTGAGGAGTTGTTTATGTCCGTGGTGATTACTGATGGTATTAGGGCTGCCAAAAACTCCTCCTCTACGTAGGCTACGTCTACACTACCCTCTCTTGCACAAAAAATATGCAAATGAAGTGAAGCATGGACTATCACCGTGCCTCATTTGCATAATTAATGAGGCTCCGTTTTTGTGCAAGAGGCTTTTGTGCAAAAAGGAGCCATCTGCACGGCCCCTTTTTGTGCAAAATGCCCCTCTTGCGCAAGAGCTGTTCTTCCTGAAAAAAAGCAGAAGAACGACTCTTGCACAAGACGGGGTTTTTGCACAAAAAGGAGATGTGTAGAAGGCTCCTTTTTGCACAAAAGCCTCTTGTGCAAAAACGGAGCCTAATTAATTGTGCAAATGAGGCACAGCTTTGCTTAATTTGCATATTTTTTGTGCAAGAGAGGGCAGTGTAGACGTAGCCTTAGTGTCAGAGGAAATAAACTAAACATCAGAGAAGGGATGGCAGTAATGATCCCCCCATTAACACTGTTAAATCACCCAACTTTTTTGGTTCCCAAAAGAGACAGGATTGTAGTCAGTTCTTGATATTTTACTTTTTGCTTTTAGAAATATGTCTGGGTTTGGAACTGTGTGGACCAAGAGATTAATATTTAAAAGGAAGCATTTTAGAGCATAGCATGCAAGCCACGTTCATAGTCAATAGAAATACAGTTCTCACCTGTCAGATGTCATGTACGGGCTTCCATTTTTAAGACTGGCTGGAAAAAAAAGTGTTTGCTTCTGATTTCAAAAAGCAGACTGCAGAACTGTAGCTCGATGAAATCTCAGTTGACCCAAAAGAAGAAAGGCTTTTCCATACTCATTTAATACTAAAAGTGACAGACTGACAATATCCTGTAATAACCTAAACAAACCTTGTGGAATGAAACAATTTAATTAAGGTTAATATCTTTGGGGTTCACTGATTTAAAAATGCAGTTGTATATGTGTTGTTGTGGCATTGTATGCAACTTTTCTAGAAAAGGGGCTGGGATGCAAACATACTTTTCCTGTTATCAGCCCTTTGAATTATCCAGCCCTCCATCCACCCAAGAGGTGCACATCCTTGTTCAACTAGATTCTTCAGGAACCAACAGACATTGGGTTTTGACTTAATACTCCAGTTTTAAACTAGTCTGTGGCTTTTTTGTCTAGAAGACAGACAGGAACCCTGGTCCATGGAGGATCGTAGCCCATAGGGAAGGGTTGGAAGGATGAGGTGCCAATTCTGAACTGAGGTTGTGGTAAACTTTTGACCACAAAGGAAACCTTGGGTGTGGGATCTTTGAATGAATGCTGTTGCCAGAGCACATGTTAGAGCTGGGATTAACTCTGGAAAGCTATTTAGTATCTGTGTAGATTTTTGGTTTTTTCTCTAATGCTTTTGCCTTATGAATAAAATAGACTTGCTTAGAAAGAGCTACATAGTTACTTATAAATGTAGAAATTATACCACCTGAAAAGAAATCACCCATGAAGAGAAAAAGCAAACAGTCGTCCTTGAGAAACTTGTCTGTGCTGAATACAAGGAACTGTGTGTCCTGAAGACACCCCAGTTTGGTGGGAAAGGGATACGTGTCTCCACCCAACGGCTGGAACGTTGGTAGCCTGGGTGTGCTGTGGTTGGGCCACTATGAAAAAGTACAGGTGAAGTTGCTATGAACTTTGACAGCCCACATTAGCATATATTATGTGATAAGTCCCTTTAAAAGACACAGGAATGAAACTGCTATTAGTTATATCTAATGAGCATGATAACTTCTATATGAAACTTTGATTATCCCCTTTCCTCACAAGTTGTCTTTTTCACATTTTGTGAAACTGTCTGATTGTTTTATTGCTTTATTCTCCTGATTAACTATCTCTTCCTGCAGAGGCATTCTATAGAAAGGTGCCAACATGCATATGATTTTTCACAGCAGAGCCACTTTTTTCTCACAGTATGTTATACTGGCTCTTTTATCTTTATTTATGTGGAGCAACAGTGATGTTCAATGGCAAAGAAAGAGATCTTCAAGTTCTTCTTATGTCTCTGGGGATGAATCCCTGCCCCTTTCTCCAGTTAAATGGTTGCTTTTGAATTCACATGAGCTATAGATGGCTGACTGTACTCGTCAAAGTCTTTGCATCTTTTGCAAATTTATTTTAAATACAAATGATGTAGCATGCATTGCAATAAAACAAGTTGCATGTATTCCCAGTGTTGGTAGAAAAGTGTCACCAGATTTAGCACAACAAAGAAACAAATTTAAAATGGCATGACTGTAATCACAGACAAATCTGAATGTTAAAGAAGTGTTTCTCAACCGTATCAGGTTTATTCAAAGTCAAAACTTTACTGATATTGAAAGAATACAAAATTATTAATAATCATGTCAAGCCTGTATAGTGAGTATGTGTGTGTGCACGTACCAAACATAACTTAGAGTAGTGGTGTAGATTGTATGAGTTGAGGAATGGGGGTGTATGAGAATTTCATATTTTTCGACTGTCAAAGCAGAATGGTGGAGGGCCTGGCAACTGGGCAGAGGATATCTGTGGCTTTGGGCCTTGAATCAGGAATGGGAGATTGTTTGCGACAGTAGAATAGGCAGATTAGCTGATGTTCTGCTAAAACTATCAATGGTGAAAAAAGTTTAGTGCTATTAGGTCTTCCCATTGACTTCAATGGGCTTTAGATCAGGGCCTTTCTCATGGTAAAACTTGTCTGTTTAAGGGTTACTACGGTGAAACAAAAGGAGAAGCCTATTGGTTAGCAAAATACACTCAGGGACATGGGAGGGAAAAGATATTACATGCCTATTTGCATACATGGCCCACATAGGCTCTGACCATGATTCCTGTTGGAAAAGATCTGTTTAAAAGATCTTCAAATGGCTGTCTTGTCACAAACCAATTTTACTAGCCAAATACACAGAGAGGCGTTGGAATTACAATTCATCCGCAAATTCAATTCTCATGCTAATGGACTCAGTCCTGATGAGGGATGGTTGGGACACTATCAACCTAACATTCAATGAAGGTGCAAACAGCTCTTTGTGTAGATTCCTGTGTTAGGAAGGGTACTATCTATTGACTTTAATTCTTATCTGCTTTGTTTTAACTACTTAATCTTCAGGTGCTTACTGATTCCCAGCTCTGCCTTCCTTTTTTCCCCTTTGATTTTCCATACCCTCTGCTCCCTGTCTCCCACCCCCTTTTTTTTTCCTCCCCCCCTATTTATTTTGGGTCTGCACATCCTAAACTCAAAACTCCCGTCATCTGAAGAAGCGGGTTGTGCCCATGAAAGCTCATGATACCATCTATGTGTTTTGTTAGTCTATAAAGTGCTACCAGACCATTTGTTGTTTTCTCCTGTACAGACTAATTCGGCTACCCCCTGAAGCTTTCCTTCCAATATAGCCAGTCAGTAACTGCACCATAGTTATAATAAGCCTTTAAATCCAAATAAATACCAGAAAAATTGCTAGTTAGGTCTGTTCTCCCACATGGAGTGAACAAAAGAAATTGAAGAACCACCTCTAAATTAATCCATTTATTTTCATAGCTGATGCTCTCAAAGGGAGCATAAATACCTTACATTTTGTGGCTCTATTCCTATCTGGTAATAAGCAGTGAACAACTGTCCCTCCATATTGATCAGTTATGAACCATGGCTATGTTGGAATTCTACAATTTGTCTTTTAGAGTCTACTTCTCTTACATGCATACTCATTTCTGCTCTCACAAATTTATCATTTTTCCCTATGTTTTGTTAGTCCAAACAGTTTATTTCCTTTTTATGTATGAATGTATCCCAATGTGTGTTGCTATGAAATATGATTCTCTAAATCCTTTTCATTCAGTAATCCAAATGGAAAGAATTGTGACAGTGTCTTGTCATATTCTTGAACTAAATAAAACTGACTTGAAATGACTCTGATCCTAAGTATAAATTAAAATTTTATGCTGAATTATAAAAAGACATGAAACAATTGAACTGTGCTTTTTGAGTTTTATGTTATAATGTGAGTCAGCGCTGACTATGCACATGATTTGGTGGTCCTTTCCTGCCAAAAAAAAGCCATGACCAATTTATGAGCCAGATCCTCTGCTGCATTGGCTCTGCAACTGTGCAGATTTAAATGAATTTAGGTGTCTTTACATCAGCTGTGGAGTGGCTCTGTGCATTTAATAAGTGTAAGGCCAAATCTTGTTTGTTACACAAAGCCCAAGAAAATGGGTTGTATCAAAGAGACTGAGGCGTTATTACCTCCCACCACGCATCAAACAACATCAGAAGGTGGGACATACAGCATTTGTTATTTTGCTTATTACTGGGAGGTTTGCCCAGTGAATCAGCATAGTTGCCCCTTCACTTCCCACTGTGATCCCCAGGCCTACAATCATCAGAACATAAGAATGGCCAGATCCAGCCTGCAGACTGTAGATTTCCCATCCCTGATCTAGAGAAGTAACCAGCAGGATTTAGCACCAATGTTGTATCCTTAATAGGGATGCTGCCTTTGAAGGGTAGGGGTTACAAGTGGACATGGAAATAATATCATTTAGTGTTCTCTGGGTGCTTGGTTGAGACTGCATCTGTCTTAGTCCCTGAGGCATCTCTGGCTAAATCTCACCCACAGCATCATATACCAACATCAGCATATGTTGCCATGTTGCTAATTGTGGTATTGGACAGTTCACACTCGTGTGATAAAAGTTTAATTTCCTTCATAGACCTGGAACGAGAAACCTTTACATAAGAACTTAAGAATGGTCATACTAGGACAGACCAAAGGTCCACCTAGCCCAGTATCCTGTCTGCTGACAGTGGCCAATACCAGTTGCCCCAGAGGAAGGGGCATGATCCTTCTCCTGTCACTCAGCCTTTGTCTATACTGCAGGGTTTTTGCTCAAGAAGCTTTTTGTGGAAGAGGTGTTCTGCAAAAACGTCTTGCACAAAAGCACGTCCACACCTCAAAAGCGCATCGCAAAAGCAATGTGCTTTTGTGCAAGAGAGCATCCACATTGCATGGACGCTCTTGAGCAAGAAAGCTTTAATGGCCATTAACAGAATGGCCATCAGAGCATCTGTGCTTTTTCTGATAGGCTCTTTTTGTACAAGACACCCTTACGCAGCATCCACACATGCCTTTTTGTGCAAGAGTTGTAGCGTAAAAAGGAGTTATTCCTCATGGGGAGAGGAATAACTCTACCAGCAAAAGTCCTCTGTCCTGTCGATTTACTGCATTTTTTTCTGCAAAAATGCACTTGAAGTGTGGACGCTCTGCCAGTTTTTGTGCAAAAATGGCCTTTTTTGCACAAAAACCTCGTAATGTAGACGTATCCCCATTTTGAGACAAACAGAGGCTAGGGACACCATTCCTACCCATCCTGGCTAATAGCCATTGATGGCCCTAACCTGAATGAATCTAGCTCTTTTTTGAACCCTGTTAAAGTCCTAGACTTCACCACATCCTCTGGCCAGGAGTTCCAGAGGTTGGCTGTGTGCTGAGTGAAGAAAAACTTCCTTTTGTTTGTTTTAAACCTGCTGCCTATTAATTTCATTTGGTGACCCCTAGTTCTTATATTGTGGGAATAAGTAAATAACTTTTATTAAGCATGCTGTTGAAGAGAGTGCTGGTTTGTAACATTGCTTCACAGCTCATTGTGCATGGTCTCTTTGAAACCTCTGTCACCTCCATCTCCATGACACATCCTAACCATTGCTTTTCAAACCATATTCATCCAAATGAAGTAGTTGGGGGAGAGGGAAAGGAGAGGTGGAGGTCCTATAGAGTGGTGTATCACCTAATAGAATTTATGGTAGGAACAAGGAAAAGAACCACCCACTAGTAACATAAAGTGAAATGTAGAAGGGAAAAGCCAGACAGCTTTTGGAATTTTTTTGTTCTTTTTTTGGCACTGTGCTAGAGATCAGCGCACACTATTCCATGTTTTGAATCAAAAACCCTGATTCCATTCAAATTTGGTTTGTTAGTCATGCATAAAAATAATTTGCATTCAAAAACATGCATGGGGAGCGCGGACCCCAAACAGCCGCTTGCCGCCGCTTGCTCCCCCGCCGCGGCCCAGCTGAGCGGTGCAGCACTCAGCCGAGTGCCACGGCGGGAGGGGAAGGCGGGTGGGGCGGTGATGTACACAGCCAGGGGGTGGGGCTGTGTACGTCAGCGCCCCCCCCTTCCCCTCCCACCATGGCGCTCAGCTGAGTGCTGCGCCCCTCAGCCGGGCCGCCGCGGGGGACCCAGCAGCACAAGCAGCCATTTGGGCTCCCCCACGGCAGCCTGGCTGAGCGCGCAGCACTCAGCTGAGCGGCACGGCGGGAGGGGAAGGGGATGGGGAAGGGGAGAGACGGAGGGGAGAGAGAGGCAGGAGGAGGAGGATAAGAGAAAGGGAGAGTGAGAGACAGGAGGGGAAGAAGAGAAAGAGAGAGACGGAGAGAGAGTCAGGAGGCGGAGGAGAGCTGAGAGAGAGAGGGGGAGGCAGTAGGAGGAAGAGAGAGAGAGACGGAGCGAGAGACCGGAGGCTCAGGAGAGAAGACCAATGTGGAGGAGAGACCTGAAAATCCTGTCTTATGATGGGCTAATTGGCTAGTTATCTATATAAATATCAAATTGCTATTTGAGTCTTACTGAATTCTTGGCCTGAAGACCATCCAGTAGGTATGAGTTCCACAGTCTAACCATGCATTTAGTGAAAACATATTATCATTAATCAATTTTTAGGTTTTTGCTTTTCTATTTCCTTCCCCCCCCTGTATTATGAGACAAGGAGAATGGATGTTTATGATCAACCTTCCAATTAGCATTCACTGTTCTACCCTCTCAAGCTCTTCTTTCTCAAATAAATGATCTTTCTTTACAATCTCTCCTCACTTTTATTTTTTTATGCTCCTAACCTTTCTTGTCACTTGTTTGCAATCTCTCTCTAATTCTGCAGCATTCTTTTTTGAAATGGAGTAATGGGCACTGAGTACAGTATTTCAGATGAGGAAGACTATATATACTATATGTACATATAATAGTATTATAATTTTTATATTATTCTGTACCCCATTCTGCCTGCTAGCATTAGATTTGATTTGTTGAGCGAAGGGTTTCATTCAGCTGCCCACAAAGATGCTGAGGTCTTTGTGCTTATTTCTTAAAACTAAATTTTGCCATCTTCTCACTGGTTGGTGATCTCTATGAAATGAGTTGGAAGTTGCAGTCCACTTCACCTGCTCTTCTCTCTCCAAATAGAGGAAAGTTCCCAAGGCTGCTGGTTCCTACATGATATGAACAACAGAATCATAAACAAAGCAAGAATCATTAAAATGAACAAGACTTGCTGATGTACAGGTAGAATTAAAATAGATTTTCTAATGGCTACATTAGTTTCTAAGCAGGGCTCCTATCTATTACCACACTATAGAATCAAGATGACAAAGCCTTTTGTTAGAAATATATTTTGAGCATGTTTTTAATGTATAGTGTTGGATATTTCATTTGAGTACATACAAACACATCTTCTTATGTCACTGCTACTTTTATATTTGGGCATATTTTAAATTCTATCTATGGAAGTGATACGTTTTGGGGGTTTTGCGGTCTCTCTATGTATGGCGAAAAGCCACAAAATTTTGTTCCTAATCTGCATCTGTGCGTTGGACCACTCCACACACATCAGTATTGCATTGCCAAAGAGTTATTGCAAGTGTTTTATAACCTTCGTTTTTTTTCTCATATAAAAATCCACCATGTGCCCTTTGTCCCACTGGCAAAATATGTGTCATAGCATTCACAGAAGACTTAAAGGCAGTCAGTTTTAGGACATCAGCTACCGCAGTATCAGGATTATTAACATGAGCAGCAAGTGTTCTGAAAGTTCCCCTATTGTGTGCCATGAACAAAACAGTCTGTCACTATCAACTACTTCACTGTACAAGATGAAGGAAGTGCATAGTCTGTGTTGACTTGTAGTTGGTAACATTTTAGGAGCAGTGAAAAAGGAATTCCCTCTGTCTGTGTTGCATTTTAAATTCATGCTCAGCTGCACAGTTGGCCAAATCCTGCCGAGGCTTTCAATCATCACTTTGCATTTATGAATTTTTTACAAATGAATATTAAAGCTGGGTGAATAATGCAAAATACTATGTTAGTATTCATTGGGATTTTTAAATGCGTTAATGTCAGCCATTTTCGGCTCTTTTGCATTCTCTTTCCATCATGCATTTGAGTGATTGCTATTTAATAATACAACTGTCAATGGAAAACAAAGTTCAAAGTCACATACGCTAGTATTTGTAGAAGCCAAAGTTTTAAATTCACATACATTCAAATCAGAAGTATTTGCACTCTTATCTAATTAGGGAAAACAATCTGTGCATTCTGGCTGTCCAAGGAGCAGAGTTTCAATTTTGAACATGTATGCTCAATCCACAGAGTAAAAAATTCAAAAGGATATTAATAAACCCTCCAATGAAAAATTCAAGGAAATTGTGATTTGCTCTTCCCCAAGCAGAAGTAGAGGCTTCATTAGCCAAATAATTTATTAATGGTGAATTATTCATTCAGCTCTAATGAATACAATGCAAACAATGCAGCAGTTTAACCACACAGAGCACCCATGGAAAATACAGCTAACTGCTTTATGCATAAATTAAATACAGTGACTAGCCCCATATAACTAGACACAAGAGCTCTTCTGTTTAGGAATCAAAAAAACAGATAAAGCTGTCTTATTACTTGAAGTATAGTTATACTTCAGTGGTTTGATGCTGCCTTACTTGGTAATTGACTCTTACCTGATCATGAGACTAATCTTGCTTGGCCTGTGTAATATAGGAGAGCAGACCACATGATCATAATTGTCCCTTCTGGGCTTTAAAGTAATTTTTTTATAAAAAGTTCTGAGTACATAGACATTATTTAATAAATGTGAGCCTTGGAAATTTACTATTGAACAAGATTTTGCTGAGGACAACATTTTAAATGGTCTTGGACATGCTTTTTCTCATATCATCACATTGAGAAACATTGACTTCATGCAGAATCTGGTGGATAAATCAGTTTCATGGCATTTTTGAGGACAGAAGCAGAGGACTTATTCTGGGTATGTATTGTGCTGAGGCATAGGACAGAACTAATTTCAGATAATAATACCATGCCTAAAGTTATATACAATTATTGGACTGTGGTAGTTCTAAATCTAGAAATTATATGGACTCTGTTATAGTCCGATCAGAGCATCTCACAATCTAATGGATTTATCCTTCTAACATCCAAGTGAAAAACAGAATTGCTATTACTCTCATTTTACTAATTGGGAAGTAAGGCACAAAGAGGCCAAGTAACTTGTTCTAGATCATGCAGGAAGTCTAAAGAGTACCAGGGAATTGAACTGAAGTTTCTAGCATTCCTGGTGAGCACCCTAACCATTCCACCAGTTAATTGCTTTGTTTCTGTTCTCTGTGTCTCTGTTCAGCCTAGGAAAACTTCCATAAATTAAGCCCATCTCTCTCATCTTAAAAGAAGCTCAGAATCAGGAAAGCATGCAGGTAGTTTAGGAGGTCAACTTAGGGTCTCACTCTCTCTGTCTCCCCTGCCCCAGTATTACTCTCTGGGTTCACAGCAGTGGAGGGAAGTGGCAGAAAAGTAATATAATCTCAGAAGCATCCATATGGGCCTCATGAATGAATGAAATGTGTATCTCCCCTCGGCCCATTGGCTGTCCTTCCCTTCTCCCTCTCCAGACCAGTGGAAAACACTCTACTTTCTCTGCCACGTCCACAGCATTTGCATCTATCTTCCTCCAGAGTCCCTCTTCCCCATTGGGCTGGGGAAGTGAGTGGGCTTCCTCCTGACTCTATGCATGCTGCTCCAATAATACTCTAAATATTTTCAGACTGTATCTTAAAAAAAGCTTTAACTGCACTTATATTATTGTATTGTAATGCCTGTGCACTTTTAGCTGTCATTTAACAAAATAGAATTAATTGATACTTTACTGAGAGACAATAACCACCTTATTAAATCTAAAGGACTTACTTATGTAAAGCAAAGTATTATCTCATTGACTTACTGGATTACAATAAAGCTCTCTGAGTCTGGCACACTCTCTGCATGTCTCAGTTGTGGTCACAGGCAGGTTTTTTCCTTTCAAACATTTTCTTTTCTTCCTTGAAGAGATCATTGTTAATTACTCACTGTACCAGGGAGCTCTCTCCCTTGAATTCCAAAGGGGATTCACCCAAAATAAAGGTATGCAGAAGTCCTTTCTTTGAAAGCATTTCTGCTTATTGGGAGCAGTTTTAACTCTTACCAGTGGCTCCAAAGAACAATGCTGATATGAACTGCTGAGGGAGTGCGCTGAATCTGCACAGTCTTTGGCCACCATTAGCCCCCTTCTTAATCATGTTCCTCACTTTAGCCCCCTGTGGCAGGATGGCAAAAGAAGTGAGGTTCTCTTCATTTGCAGCCATCACTGTATGGTGTCTTGACAAACTTTCTTCCCTGAGGACGTCCACTAAGGTTAATGCCAGCTTATATTCTGGAGTCAGTCTAGCCTAGTACACTGATTGCCTCCAAGCTCTCCTAGAAGCATTTCATAATGTTGATGACACTGTATGATCTTCCATATTATACATTTGTCTGCATCTTTGTGGACGTGAATGGGTTCTGGTACATGGTGAGTGAGATTTTCAAACCATTCAAGAGTACCATCCATGTACCAAGAGCACAAATCCTGTTCAAAGTCATTTTAGTTTTCAAGCATATTCATATCCTTCAGAATGCAACATACGATAGATTGTGTTTGCCATTACAATTAATCTTTACAAAATCTTGCCATACTGCATAGTTTTAAAAATTTCTCTTGCTTCTGAGAATATCAGCTTGCATTATGTGAGGTAACTTCGTACAATTACAAAGGACTAGAATATGACCTAGCCACGCAAAAGCATAATGCACAGTAAGAAGTTTTCTTCCCTTTCACCCTATATTCCCTGTGTGGCTTCCCTAATTAGTGGCAGCAGGCCATAGGGAAAAAATTAGCTGTTATGTATGGCTGTTATCTCCCTCCTGACCAAACAGGTGAATGGAGAGGGGCAAGCAGTGGGTGGAACCTTAACAGCCAGCCTGGTGCAGGAGGTACAAGAATAGGCCAAAGCAGATTATAATCTTTCAGGATGTATCCTAGAGCACATGGCCTCTGAGGGCATGTCTACACTAGGAAATTATTTTGAAATAACTACCTTTGAAGTAATAATTTCTGAAATAGCTATTTTGAAATTAGCGTTATTCTCTGAGGAAAGCAGGAGTGCAGATTTTGAAATAACCAGCCCGTTATTTTGAAATAACAGGCTCAGCTCCGCTGCTTATTTCGAAATGAGGGGGGTTATTTTGAAATAACTCCCTAGTGCAGACTAGGGCTGAGAGGCTGAAAAGCTGCAATGTCCTGCTACACAGAGCTGGTTGTAAAGGCACAATCTGATCTTAAATGTTACTATTTAATGGTGACCTCTGTAAATGTCAGATATTATATAACTCTTTCATCTGTTGTAACTAACTAGGCTGATGAGATCAGTTTTAGCAGACAGATGAAACGTCAAACCTATATGGGAATGGGTGGAATGTAGCATTTGTGTGTCCAGAGAGCCATAGTGAAATATGTGATTGGATGAAATTGAAATAGCAATGGGAAAATTTAATGAAAATTACAGTTCACATTGCCTCTTGGTTTGACTGCTGAAGGAATCCTCTCACTTATAGTTGCAATAAGCCCTAGGTAAAGATGTCTAGTGTGAATTTGTTGTTCTTATTAACTTTGCTTCTCCTCAAAAAGCCCCCACAAAAACAAATTAAAAAATCCCCTTGCAAATTGGAGATAAATTACTTCAGATTAGTACATTTAAAAAAATAAATATATTAATTGCCAAGCTGCATAACAGGAAAATTGACTCTATTACTAAAAATATAAACTTGATACACTTACTTTTTAAAAAGGGCCAGTGAAGACCCTGAAAAAAATATCCCAACCTAGATCCATTGCAATGAGATTTTATGATGATTCTAGATATCAAACTCTTTGGCTACGTCTATACCGCAGGCTTCTTGCACAAAAACTGTTTTGCGGAAGAGTTCTTGTGCAAAAGGACTTCCACAAGAGTGCGTCCACACTGCCATGTGCTTTTGCACAAGAGCATCCATGGCAGTGTGGATGCTCTCTTGCGCAAGAAAGCTCTGATGGCCATTTTAGCCATAGGGGTTTCTAATGCAAGAAATTCATGTTGCCTGTCTACACTGCCTTCTTGTGGAAGAGCTCTTGCGCAAGAAGGCTTATTCCTCATGGGGAGAGGAATAACTCTTCCGGAAGAAGCCCTGTTTTCCCGACACTGTACTGTAAATTTACTTGCGCAAGAACGCGCGTGCGGTGTAGATGCTCTGCAGTGTAGATGTAGCCAAAGAGTTTGGCTGGTTCGAGTTCCAGTGAAAGAAATGGAATGATCTCAAGTTCAGAGATTCTAGAAGATCTTGATATAGGATTGGGACCTTAAATTATCATCAGATTTGGTCATAGAACATTTTTTTTTGATAGAACATTTGATATTTTTGCTTTATAAATCCAAAATGCCAAATTACAATGGTTTACAATAAACATAATTATGGATAAAATCTTGTCATTGTAAAATTAAGCAAAATCCACAGAGAGGATAAAAATGCACAAAATCAGGGTATGGTTACAGGGTGAAAGCCTAAACTGTAGGTGGGAGCAAAAATGTACAAAGTCGGGGTTTAGGGTAGGTAGCTGACAACCCAAACCCTACTGCCACCTGGTTCTGGGGCTGGAAGCCAAAACTGAAAAAGTCAGAGAAGTCTGTCAAAGTCATGAAATTGGTGATATCTATGGCCAAATCATATCACCCAAAAACACTATTGTTTAGGTAAGAGATTTGTTTTGTATGTGTGCAGAGGATGTACTTTCCAAAGGGATTCGTATATGATTAATTAATGCATAAGGGTTTGCCCACATAAATCAGAATGCAGAACTGGAGCTTAGGTTATTAATTCTGTAGGAAATATAAACTGAAATTTTTCTTCAGTGATGAGGTTTTTTTTAAGAGACCAGGGAAGGAATATGATCCATTAAAATTACAATTATACTGGATTTGTTTGTGGATTTGTATTTGTGGCTGGCTGTGTCATTGTTGTGTTTTTTTGACCCTCCAGACATTATGATAATTAGCAGGAAATAAGTTTTCCATTGGTTCTGTGTTCCTTCAGTGTTCAGGGTTTTTTAAAATAGATATATTTCAGAAGTAGGCAAGAAACAGTTTTCTGTTGCAACAAACATTTTGAGATTTAAGAAATATTTCTATTCCATATGGGAATGAAATCGTAATCTTTAAATTTAGTTTGTAAACAAGTGTTTCCTGATCCCTACATTGTGTAACTAATTATACTGATTACTCCTGAATTCCCAGTTATCACTTTGAGGGTTGGCAGGTTCTTGTCCCAGGATTAGGTCCAGTATTTAAAGCATTCTATAGTTGTTAACCCTGATGTGCAACACTCACTCCATAGGAACCCATGTATACTTACAAGTATAGTTTATTAATGCATTTAGCACAGTCACAAGTACCACAATTAAACACATTGATCTGCACTTCCATGTGCACACACCCTCTCTTGTAGAATTGCCTGAAGTGTTATCTACATCATCATCCTCACTGCCATCACTTTCCCCATCATCACCAGTGACCATCATTCTGGCACCTCCTAAGGACTACTCCTTCTCCGACTGCCCCTAGGCTGGAATGCCACTTTTATCATATGTTACACTGATTTTGTTAGGTTTGATGCACATTCTCTTTCCTCCATATTTGTATTTCCTCACCTTACAAATTATGTCAATATAATATTGCCCTCAATTTATTATCATGTGTGTCAATTTGTTACCCTTTTGTGGTTTGGTATCACATGTTATTTCTGACCTAACCAGTTATGTCAGTCTGCTGTTAAATGGTTATTTCAGGTTTTTCCAAGTTGTGGTGTCCTTGTTAAATTTAAAAAAAAAAGACCTTTTATTGCCCTGTTTTAATACACCATATTTGGACCTCATGCTTTTTATTGAAACTCTTATATTCATGTGAAAAGTTTTGGTTCTGATAATAGTAATTTTCTGGGGTTTTTTCACACCCTCTCCCAAAAAATGGTCAAATTCCCAGGAAGCTGTATTCTTAATAATAATTCTCTAGCAAATAATTGAGTAATTACTGCTTTTAGAGACTTAGGGTTATATCTGTAGGTATTGTAGCTCATGGAAATATGCTGATTTATAGCAGGAGAGGATTTGTTTATTAGTACAAACTCCTCTGTTGTGTCATTCCTTTGAGTGAGGCGACAGACCATGGATGGATTTGACCCATTGTACTAACACTCCATGATTATTTGAAGGCCTTTCATCCTCTCTAGAATCGTTAATTAATTAATATCCACTTTTAAGTGCTATATGTAGAGAGATATGCATTGAGCTTTTCCTAGAATTAACTGTTGCCCAATGACACCTAAGCTAGAAATACCACTGTAAAAGAGAGTGGATATTTCCTTTCACGGTGTGCCGCTGTCATAACCCAGAAAAAGGACCTTATTTGGATTGTATTAACACAATCTCATTTTCTTCTAATGGTTTTTAGATTTAAAAAATCCTTTATCAGATGGTACCAGCATCTGTTGTTTCATTTGACTCTTTCAGCCCTGTCAGGCCAGCTGCTTAACAAATGTGTAAACATTTAAAATCCTGCTTCAGTGAGTATTCCCCAGGAAAAAAAGACATGTCATAGAGTCTTTGTCTATAAGGTGACATAAGACTCTATGACATGTCTTTTTTTCCTGGGGAATACTCACTGAAGCAGGATTTTAAATGTTTACACCTTATAGACAAAGAGATTATTTGGGCTTGATCTTCCTTGGGCAAAGACCCACTTTATCAGATGTATAGTTTATACCCAGATAAATCTCTTAGGGTACGTCTACGCTAGCCCCCTAGTTTGAACTAGGGAGGCTAATGAGGGCGACCGAAATTGCAAATGAAGCGTGGGATTTAAATATCCCGCGCTTCATTAGCATGTTCCCGGGCGGGCGCCATTTTGGAAAATGACTAGCCCGGAATAACTGCCCACGTCTACATGCGGCAGTCAAACGGGAGTTAGAAGTAAACCCCTTAACTCGAATTAGCTGTTAAACCTCATTCCATGAGGAGTAACAGCTAATTCGAGTTAAGGGTTTACTTCGAACTCCCGTTTCACTGCTGCGGGCAGTTATTCCGGGCTAGTCAGTTTCCAAAATGGCGACCGCCCGGGAACATGCTAATGAAGCACGGGATATTTAAATCCCACGCTTCATTTGCAATTTCGGTCGCCCTTATTAGCCTCCCTAGTTTGAACTAGGGGGCTAGTGTAGACATACCCTTAGTCTATGTCTACACTACAGAGTTTTTCCGGGATACTGGAGGTATCCTGGAAAAATTCTGCCACAGCCAGGGAACGCGTCCACTTTTTCAGATCAGTTTCCGAAAAAGCGGATGCATTCTTTCAGAAGCCCTGTATTCCTCATTTTATGAGGAATAATGGCTCTTCTAAAAGGAGAGGTTTTTCCTGTGTAGACGGGCCAAATGTTGGAAAAGCCTCTTCCGAAAAAAGCGGAAAAAGGTACGCAAATTGCAATTCGCAATTGCATACCTTTTTCCAGAAGATCACAGTGTAGACATAGCCTTAGTTTTGAAGGTACCACAGGACACTCCTTGTTTTTGCAGATACAGACTAAGACAACTACCCCTCTGAGACTTATTCGCCAGAAAGTCTTTCTAATCTTTTAGATAATTAATATATGTTGTCTAACAGACCCTGGGTTTAGTTCTTCCTTTCTCCTAAAACAAAGAGTTTAAGCTCAAAACTGAAATCTCAGTAGGGTTTTGACAAATAGTAATAACCTGCCCTAGGAAATTTAAAGTCAAGACTGACAAATTGTCATAACTCATAGCATTGCTCTTTTTATTTGTTGCACTGTCTCTTTCAGACTATTTACCATTTTCTGCAGTTCAACTTCTCCTCTTTCATCCGTTCACACTACAGTTGGGCTGCAAACAACTCTGGGGTTGCTGTTCACAAGATATTACAAAACATATGTTTCACTGTCAGCAGCACTCCTGAGCATACAAATGGCAGAAAACAATTGGATATAAAACATAGATCATTTTTGAGGTCTCAGAAGAGCTAGTGATTATTTCTGTTCTGCTCTCTTGTTGATAGCTTTGGCATCTTTTCTACATGGGCATTCTGATTTCTTTGCTCTTTTATATCTGGAACCAATGTATCCCCTCAGAACTCTGCTGTGGCAATGAAACTCTGTTAGCTGGTTCCTTTATAAAAAGAGATAAAATCTAACACATGCCAACACATTTTAAACACATCATGGCTGGCCAGTGCAGACAGTTGTAACTATTTTGCTAACCATTTCCAGAGTGTATTCTGTACTAGCACTTATTGGAGTTTCTTATTGCTTCTCGTTCCCTCAAGACAAATGAGCAAGTGGTTCAGTGTTTATGTGGTGAACCAATTTAAAACACCTGGCAGATTTCTAAATTCTTTACTCTGGTGTCCTATGGCACCGATGGCTCATGAGAGAGTGACACTGCTTTGAAATAGAGAGCAGAATTTTATAGAAAATACTAACTTTAGTGTATCCAATCTTGTTTCCCCTCTGTTGCCTTGCCTGGCTCCTATTAAAAATCTTCTTTGTAGAGTATCTTCAGAATGAGAAGCAATGTAGTAGTATTCCCTTCTTCTAGGCTTGGTGATGGAATCTATATTATCTTTATTTGTCTGAGTCTCAGTGACTGTAGGATTTGCTATCTTTCTCTACAACTAAATGGGAGGTTTTATTTTTGGTTCAGTTTAGCTGGTGTTAATATAGTGTTTAGTGCTTCTCTGTGTATATGTACATGACTATGAAGATATGAACATGTAGTGTATTTGTAGCCATGTCTAAGTTTGTCTCTCTCACCAATGGAAGCTGGTCAAGTAAAATATATTAACTCATCCATGTTCTCTCTAGGTATGAATATATACCTATTAGGAATATATTATGTATCCTTAAATTTTGAACAGTTTTATGACATTTTTGACAAGATGGGTTCAGGCCCACTGATGGGAGAGAGGGGAGCACAGGGGGCAACTGCCCTGGGGCATAACAATTCAAAGACCCGCAGGCTCATAACTGCCACTGCCACCAGACCCCCATGAGGAATGCTCTGGGCTGTGTTGAGGGCTCCCAAGAAGAGGCTCGTCCAAGGTGCCGCCCCTTCTGGGGACACAAAGCCAGACCCACCCCTCCATCTTGGCCAAGAGCCTGGTAGGTCTGTCAGCCCTACTAAGTGAATTGATTGATGCCAGCAGTAATGAAGTCTGAAACTACACAATTCTCATGTGTTTCATGTTTTATAATGGAAAGTTCTAGATATGAAGAAAGGGAGTATCACTAAAAAGGCTTCTCCATGGCATGTCTTCTTTTTTGATTTGCTTAATCAGGTTGTACTGAGTAGGCTGAGGAGGAAATGAATCTGCCCACAGGCACCTACTGAGAGGAGCACTGAACTTTTTAAGACTAGCTTTTAATATGAATTTATACACACACACACACACACACACACACACACAATATCATGTTTAGCTTTCATCTTAACTTTTTATTTTCTATACTTTGACCAGTTTCATTTTCATTAAAAGGATACCTGAATGGCTCCACATTCCTACATCTGTCTGCATCAGCTGCATTTTAAGTTGTTTTTGTGGACTTTTATTTTGATACAGCATTTTAAGTTCTAATAAAACTAAGAAAGGAAATTAAGTAATTTGTTAAATATGAAGCCTTATGAGATTATTTTCAAACTGAACTTTTTACCATCTTCCTAATTGAAATGGAATTACTTTTAAGGTTCCTGTGGCATTTTTATTATTAAAGAAAAAATGGCAGCACATTATATACTAAAAAGCCTGTCCCTTTTATGTTTTCAATATAAATAATGGTATTTTTGTTTTGTTTTTTGTTGTTGTTTTTGCTTTCTTGTAATCAAATGAAGTTCCAATCCTGCAGCCCTTTCTTCAATGAGTAGTTCCACTGAGGTACGCAGGATCTGGTCACAATATATTTGGGATATATAAGACTGTCTATATTATGAAAGTGTTAGTTTCACTAGCATAAATAAGCTTGAGATGAATCCACTTAAAGCATAGAGAGAGTATGCTGTGTCTGGAAAAAAAGTCCTGCCAGATTGATGGTGCTTACTCTTTTTCAATATAAAATGAATTTTCTTAATTCCCCAGAAAACCAGGGAGCAAACTTGATTGTCCTGAAAAGAGCACTTAGGAGCGATTGTGCCAACCACCTGGGCTACCTCAATGTTCGTTATATCAACCAGGATATTAACAGGACTATTAGTCATAACAACTGAACAATCCCTCTGGGACCTCAGGAAACCCTCCAGATCCATCAGTCTCTGAGGGTGAACCATTTTAATCGATCCCCCACCTCTGCAAAGGGGAAGGTCAGCAAATAGTCTAAACTTGACCAGGTAGTGATTGGTCCATGACAAAGGGAGTGTAACTACATCCCTTATCCTGAAATCTCTATTACTCCTTCCCAAATATGGCTTCAGAAGCATAAATATAGGCACCCATAGTTGAAAATGTTGACCCATATCTTTCTGGATTAGTTTATGGCTATTCAGTCAATAAGCTGTGATATGCTCTGGCTGCAAACTGATTTTTGAGTAAAGGCTGAAGTCCTTGTTTTGATCTCAACTCCTAAATGGAAGTGTCTAGAGCAGTGATTTTCAAACTCTGGGTCGCAGGTTGTAAGGGTGAGCTGCTAGCTGGCCACGAGACACTTTGTTTACCTGTGCTTTCACATGTATGGATGATCACAAGTTGCACTGGTCCACAACCAATGGCAATCCATCGGCCACTGGGAGCTGCGATCACCCTTACTACAGAGGCGCAGGTAAACAAAGCATCTCACGGCTAGCTAGCAGCCACAAACCAGAGTTTGAAAACCCCTGGTCTAAAGCATACCTGTCTCTAAATATGATTCTTTGGCATTTGTGATCAACCAAGATTCTCAAGTGAGCGGTCCTTTATAGTCAGAGGAAGAGGGTTGGTAGCAGGTTGTATTCTAATTGAAATCCCTGACTTTAACAGACCAAGGGAGATCGATATTGAATTCCAGTGTCCACATTTCATTATCCAAAGTGTATAGATAACATGTTTTCCCAGACTACTTTTAGATGAAGTAGTAGATTTCAGCTAAAGATGGGGGCACATAGCGGAGGAGAAATTTTTATATCCATGGGATAAACTGTAAAGCATTCAACAGGATTTTTTGTTCTTCTGCTTTGTTATACAATCTCCTCCCTTTCACGTGTCCTCATAATTTCAGTTCTGGTGTAAATCACTCTCATGAAACTTAGAATTAATATAGAAAGTGCATATCCTGCTCAAAGGCTTTATGTGCTATTGATTCCAATGTAAAATGACTTCACAACTCTGCTCTCCAAAGGTAAACATTTGGTCAATTTCAAATCATATGCATAAACTACCTGCTAGCAATATTATACTTCTCACACAATTCATTTTCACGAGCATTGATCTTACTGAATGTGGCAGGTTTGAAGTAAGAGGCCCTGGTGCAGAAAAATTAAACTGAGGGAACTGTTTTTTGGTGTCTTTATCTCTGGTACAGTTGTTTGGATTTTTTTTCATTCTCATTATCCCTTGGTGGTTACTGAGCATTTTCTAACAAAATGAATAAATTAGTTTAATAGGTAACTTATAATCTCTTGTGAATATGTGTACAGAATGCTTTTAATGACAAATTTAAATAAAGGTTGAATACAGGCTCTCAAATCCGGCACTCTCTGGTCCAGCAACATCAGTGGTCTGGCAGGGCCAGGGATATTGCTGGACCAAAGAGCTCCAGAGCAATGCAGGGGCTGGGGAGTCCTGGTTGGGCCAGGCAGCATCTGGGATGCCCCCACCCTGTCCCAGAAGCCTCAGCCCCAGCCAGGAAACCTTCACGTGAGCGGGGGAAAGGCAGCTGGGGAGCTCCGGCCCAGGCAGGGGAACCTCTGGCGTTAGCAGGGCCACGTGGCCAGGGCAGCCCTGGCCAGGAACCCCAAGATGGGATGACCAGGCAGCCTCCAACAGAGAACCCTGGCTGAAGTGGGGCTGGCTGAGGCGGGCAGCCGGAATCCCCAGTGGGAGCAGGGTGGCCCTAGTGGCATGACAGGGTGGCCAGGAGTCCCTGGCTGGAGAACCCGCAATGGCAGAAGGGCCAGCAGCAGCCAGGTGGCCCCAGCCAGGAACCCTAGGGAACTCCTTGTGGCAGTGGGACTGGCAGTGGCTAAGCGGTCCCTGCTCGGAACCTTGGGAGACCCTGGGTCAGTGGGTGGGCAGCAGGTAGGGAGCCATGGTGGGCCAGCTTTAGCAGGGCCAGTGACAGGGCAGGGAGCCCAGGAACGGGGCAGCTAGCAGGGGAGCACTGACCTGCCCTGGTTCAGCAAACTCCCTGGGCCAGGGCAGCTCAGGTCCTGAGAGTGCTGGATCAGGGAGGTCCAACCTGTAATAGAATTTAGTCACTTTAACAGGTTTGAGTCAGACAATGCTAGCAACCACAAACTTACAACTAAGTTATTATGGTGCGGTGTGTAGTTGCTGGTGAGAGTATGCTTCAGGTTGGCGGGCTGTCTGGGCAAGGCCAACCTGAAGCATATTCAGACAACCCACCAACCTGAAGCATATTCTCACCAGCAACTACACACTGCACCATAATAACTCTAACTCAGGAACCAATCCATGCAACAAACCTCGGTGCCAACTCTGCCCACATATATACACCAGCAACACCATCACAGGACCTAACCAGATCAGCCATACTGTCACCGGTTCATTCTCCTGCACATCTACTAACGTAATATATGCCATCATGTATCAACAATGCCCCGCTGCTATATACATCGGCTAAACTGGACAGTCCCTATGTAAAAGAATCAATGGACACAAATCAGATATTAGGAATGGCAACATACAAAAACCTGTAGGGGAACATGTCAATCTCCCTGGACACACAATTGCAGATCTAAAGGTAGCCATCCTGCAGCAAAAAAACTTCAGGACCAGACTTCAAAGAGAAACTGCTGAGCTACAGTTCATCTTCAAGTTTGACACAATCAACTCAGGATTAAACAAAGACTGTGAATGGCTAGCTATCTACAAAAACAGCTTCTCCTCTCTTGGAATTCACACCTCCAGATCAGCTACTAGAAGTGGGCCTCATCCTCCCTGATTGGATCCACCTCATCTCTAGCCTGATTCTGGCCTGCATATTTATACCTGCCTCTGGAAATTTCCACTACATGCATCTGACGAAGTGGGTCTTTGCCCACAAAAGCTTATGCTCCAACACTTCGGTTAGTCTATAAGGTGCCACAGGACTCCTCACCGCCATAATAGACAACATTCACTTATATTCTGTTTTATGTTAAAAGCTTATTGATAACCTTTTCATTGCTTTGAGAGCAACCACAAAGCTTGTTGAGCCCAAAAACCTTCCCCATGGCTTACTTATAGGCTTCTATCTAAAGTCCATTGAGTCATAGTATCACAAAACTGGAAGCTTCCTCTAGAGGTCATCAAGTCCAGTCCCCTGCATTCATGGAAGGACCAAACGCCATCTAGACTATCCCCAACAAATGTTTGTCTAAACTAATCTTCAAAATCTCCAATAATGGAGATTCCACAACCTTCCAAGGCAGTTTATTCCAGTGCTTAACCAGACTGACAAGGTACATCTAGACTGCAACACTATTCTGGGATACTTCCAGTACTTCCTGTCTTCCCTGATTTTTCAAATTACTTGTTACTTGTAGCAGCCTTGCCTAGAAAAAATTTGTCCCCTTCTAGAATAAACAAACCCAGTTCTTTCAATCTTCCCTCATAGGTCACATTTTTTATACTTTTAATAATTTTTGCTGCTCTTCTCCAATTTGTCCTCATCTTTCCTGGAATGTGGAACCCAGAACTGGACATACTCTAGTTGAGGCTTCATCAGTACAGAGTAAAGTGGAAGAATTACTTCTTGTGTCTTGCTTATAACACTTCTGCTAAAGAATCCCAGAACGATGTTTGCAGTTTTTGAAACAGTATTACATTGTTTACTCATAATTAGCTTGTCTATGGTCCCTACATCCCTTTCCTCAGTACTCCTTCCTAGGGAGACATTTCCCATTTTGTATTTGTGCAACTGATCATTTCTTCCTAAGTGGAGTACTGTGCATTTATCCTTATTAAATTTCATCCTATTTACCTCAGATCATTTCTCTAGTTTTTCCATATTATTTTGAAGTCTCTGCAATGGAAATCTTCCATGGATTAGGAGGTGGCTCTGCATCTTTGGTCATGTAGTTAAACTTTTGAAGTCAGCTATTCCACTGGTCTCTCCTTCCTCTTTCTTTGATCATAACCTGTGTTGCTATAAGAGTTGGGCACACTGTAGAGGTCACAAGGAACTGGATTTTATTTTCAACACCAGTCACATGAGTTAACACCACCACACTGAGAATAAAGGGGAATGGGGGTAGATTCATAGCTCTCAGGTATACTCACTTCAGATTTGCCTACAGACTCATCAAGGTTATTTAGCTAAGTTGCCTTTATTGGTTATATTCTGTTCATATTCTGAAGGCTCCCTACAACCATAAGCATTAGTATTTTTTTTAATTTAAATGAAATCTTAGACACTGATTATGCCACAAACAGATCAAGATTAGATTCAATCCTTGGGTCAGGTAATGATTCTCCTGCTTTAAAAGATATACCAACTTACCGCCTCTGGAGGTGGGATATAAACATACGTGCATTTTGTGTGACCTACAATACATTAAATGTCTCCACCCTCAGTTTACCCATGTGCAAAACAGGAATAACAATACTTCTGAACATGTTGGAACTGATTTGTGATTGGCATCAAATACTATGAGGTACTGACATCCCTAAGATGCTTACAGTGCAAACATGGTGGGGTAACATATTAAGTGTGAGTGTTATGCACTGGCAGGAATAGCCTTCTCTAGGGCCAACATATTTAAAATGATAAAAAATACAAAGCTCCCAGGAAAAGCTTTAGTAATATAAATGTCACTAATCTTTATTTATCCCTCAACATTGATCTGATTGAACATAAAAATACTTCCTTCTAAAACTTCTGGAAACTAATCAGTTATTATAAAAATGTACTGTTCTTGTTGATTTACTTGTTTGTTTGTTTATAAGACCATTTGTGTTTGATTCACAAATTAAACATGCTTGCAGTAAGCATTCAGCTTTCTTTCCTGACAGAACATGAACTAGTAAACAAGTAATACTTACTCCCTTTCTATACAGGGACATGGAAGTTCCCTCAGAGCCAGTTTAATTGGGGGAGGTGGATTGTTATTAAATCATCTTGCAAGCTAGCATTCCAAGAGCAAAGTAAGCTAATTCTTAATATTGTAACTGACAGCTTGTAAGTAGTTATTTTAAAGAAATAAATGCACATTGTGAGACAACTCTACTTGGTATTCCAATCAGAATTATTAAAAAACAAAAATGACAAATATTTTGAATGGAAAAGAATGCATTTTATATAATTCAGTGAAAGAAAACCCCCACAAATCATGCATATTTAATGTCAGACTAATAACTTTGACGTAGGGAACTTGAGACAACCACTCAATACTGTGCTTTCTGCAGATACCCCTGAATGAAGTTGTTTTAAGAAAATTTTAAAAGCAGGTTATTTGGGAAAACCCAAATCAATTATTTCTCTGTTACTCAATTAGGAAGAATTTCATGAGCACAAAAGGTGATGTACAGGCAAATTTTCTTTGAGGAAATCTTGTCTCTTGTTTCCCCTTCCTCTCACATCATTAAGTCAAGAAAGAAAGAAAAAGAAACTGTAAATTCCACACATCTGATAAGCAGAATATTTTATTCAGATACCCATAAAATGAAATCCCCTCTGAGTAATATTGTGTTTCCAGTCAAATATTAATTTTCAAAGTGTTCTAGCTCAGTTGATGGTGCTGCTCACCGCTTTTATGTCATGATATTTTTATTTATGTTTTATTTTTAAAACATGCTGTAGATTTTTGTATCAGTTGTGTTTGTATTTACAATATGTTTTTCCCTGTGAAACAACTGTTTCAAAAATATGTATGCTTTTCAGATTATTGGTAGGTAAGACTTACATACTTATGTAAAACTGATATTTGGATCATCTTAATGTCTGAGTGAGAGAGAGACTCGCACACACACACACACACACACACACACACACACACACAGAGGACATTTTAGTAATCTGCCCATGTCGGGATACCACAATCTGAACACCAAAATTTGGAGTATATAACCTATACAAAGCCTTGTCTGTCACAGTAGAGTAATTAAAAGTTTAGGATCAAATTTTCAAAGATACTTAAGTAATTGAGGTACCTAAGTCAGGTTTTCAATAGCATCTCTGCAGTTAGGTGATTAACGCCTATTAAGAAACAGTGGAAGTTCAGGGCCTATCTGCATTTTTAGGTACGTAAGATCTTTGAACATATGTCCTTTAGCAGTCTAAACCTAAAATGTGAGCTTTGGAAATGTAGGCACTTTTTAAAATGTTATCAGTAGCCGCATTTTAACCTGATAGAGCATGACCCAACACCTTGCATCTGCATAGAAAATCAATCAAATTCCTAGCTGATAACAGGTAATATGCTGAATGTGAGTCATCATTTCTAAACCAAGAGCACAACAAGATTTTTGATGGAGCTAACAGGAAGAATGTTCCACCAATAAAGATATCATTGGAAATAATATTCTTAATTGTCATAGCAATTATAGGTAAGCATAGGAAAAATAAAGGACAACTGATTTCATCTCAGAAGTTTGTGCAACTCAGAAATGCCTCCCACAATGCGTAGAAATTGACAAACTAAATGATCATTTTACTGTTTCAGGTTGAGTCTCTACTGCTACTACTAATCCTATGATAAAGTTTTTGGTAGTAGCAGCCAATGGATAATACAGACAGGTAACTGTTTGCAAGCCAGAGTAAATGTTAAATGATCTCTGGTGCTCAGTAGTTGTGGTAGTGATAAAATCTGTATCTACGAGTGGCAGAGTAGAGTGCAAACTACTAGATGACTTATTTTATCATTTCTTTGATTTGGCAATTTTGTTCAGATACATTTTATGTGCATCAAACAGTTCTTGCAATGATACACTCACAAAGACACAGAGGCAGCAAACGGAGAGAAGAAAGTACAGATTGAACCTCTTTAGTCCATCATACTTGGGACCTGACCTATTCTGAACCAGAGAATTTGCCAAGCCACAGGAGGTCAATATTGTCTAGCAGCCTTATCAACACTTCCATTGCTTGCTGGGCTCTTAGAAGACATTTAGGGGTAAATTAGGGTATGTCTACACTACCACCCTAGTTCGAACTAGGGTGGTTAATGTAGGCATTCGAAGTTGCAAATGAAGCCCGGGATTTAAATATCCCGGGCTTCATTTGCATCTTGTCGGGCGGGCGCCATTTTTAAATCCACTTAGGTCGAACTCCGTGCCCGCGGCTATACGTGGCACGGAGTAGGTAGTTCGAATTAGGATCTCTAATTCGAACTACCGTTACTCCTTGTGGAACGAGGTGTACCGGTAGTTTGAATTAGAGATCCTAATTCGAACTACCTACTCCGTGCCGCGTGTAGCCGCGGGCACGGAGTTCAACCTAAGGGGATTTAAAAATGGCGCCCGCCCGGCAAGATGCAAATGAAGCCCGGGATATTTAAATCCCGGGCTTCATTTGCAACTTCGAATGCCTACATTAACCATCCTAGTTCAAACTAGGGTGGTAGTGTAGACATACCCTTAGAGCTAAGTAACAGCATTGAACACTGAGCGCCAGGATTGGTGGCTGTAAACAAACTTCATAGAACCATGGGAAAATTGGCCACATCCATGATAAGTAGACATCCAGCTAACTGAAATCATGCTGCACCACAGATGACATTGTACCAGAGAGTCCCAGATTAGAGAGATTCAATGTATAGATGTTTTCTCCCTCCAGAAATACCATATTTCCTTTGTATTTTAGCTTTTGCTTAAAAGTGTTTAAATAAATCTGCGAGAAAAGTATTTTTAGTTGCACACACTCTAATATTTTATATGTTTGCGTGTATGTATAATAATAGGATTTTAAGAGTTTATATTTTTGGGCTCTTAAATTACCATTGGTGTAGAATGTTGTTTGAAAACTGGGAAGTACAGTAAGTGTATGTCTAGACTGCATCCCTCTGTCGGCAGAGGGATGCAGATTAGGCAGGTCAACATTGCAAATGAGGCAGGGATTTAAATATCCCGTGCCTAATTTGCATAAAAATGGCCACCGCGTTTTGCCGACTCAGCACTTTGTTGGCAAAAAGCGGCAGTCTAGAGGGGGATCTGTTGAGAAAGAGAGCCTTTTTCAACAGATCCCTTATGCCTCCTGCAAAGAGGTTTACAGGATCTGTCAAAAAAGGCTTTCTTTCTCGACAGATCCCCCTATAGACTGCTGCTTTTTGCTGGCAAAGTGCTGAGTTGGCAAAATGTGGCAGTCATTCTTATGCAAATTAGGCACGGGATATTGAAATCCCTGCCTCATTTGCAATGTTGACCTGCCTAATCTGCATCCCTCTGCCGACAGAGGGATGCAGTCTAGACATACCCCCCCATGCAAAAAATGTTAAAATAGTTTAAAAAAAAATCCTTCTTCAGATTGTGCTCTAAAACCCTACTCACGACTAGATTATCAATTTCATTTTTCAATCCCAATAAACCTCATTTTGTAAAGTGCTTCTTGCATCTTACATCTCTGCAACTATTTGGAAGAACAATAATGCAAGAGAGATTAGAGATTGCAGTAGTTTACAGCAGGTAAGACAGTACAACAACAGATTAAGAGAGAGAGCAAAAATAAGTTAATGCCTAACAGCTTTTACAAGAATGTGTGTTGATTGGTGCTTGTTCATTTTCATTTTTACGGGTATATCATCCATATGGAACGCCTCCTGCTTCCTTTCAAAGATAACTGATGATGTCTAGTACAGTATGTATTCAATCATTTGCGACATTTATCATAGAATATGAGTCAAACCTTTGAACCATTGAAATAAAAATTATTAGTCTTATTTAGATCATAGTGTCTAAAAAAAGTGTTGCATTCATGCCACTTGCTTGGATGTGTGCAGTTCACAAAGTTGCTTTCTTCCCTCCCTTCTCTGAGCCATGTGAACAGTTTCCAAAGCTCTGTCCCCTTTTTTGTTTGGATTTCTGGGACAATAACCACCTCTCTGCCCAGCCCTGGGTAGGACTTCAACCCATCTGTATATTGTTGGTTACTGCAATGAAACCTCTCCACCCACATCACATCTGCACAGTGCTGTCAAGCGGAATTGTTTTGAGTGGGGTGGGGATTCTTCCACTCTGGCCCTCGTGAGGAGATGGAGGAGCCCTTGGCAATCCACTGTGACTTAATCACTCACATCCAGTCCAACTTGGACTCTGGCTGTCATGTAAGCAGGGTATGGAATGTGTCAAGTGCACTGCCTAGTTGGTTCTCTTTGGATCAGTTTCAACTTTAGCAGACTGAGAATGCAGATAAGGTGCTTGGAGGAGTGCGACTGACCATGTGCTTGCTTGACTCCTGTCTCTAATGGCTTATTAAATCAAGCCGGGAAAAGATGACTGGTTGGGTCGAGGGGATTGTTAATGCTTCTTTTAGATCCTTGAAAAAGGTGGTAGTAAAACTGTTCCTTAAGAAGTCTTCCCTGGACCCACGTGACTAGAATAACTATTGCCCAGATGCTAATATTCTCTTCCTGGGAAACGTACTTGACTGGGCTGGGGCATTGCAATTCCAAGATTTCTTGGAAGAAATGGATTATCGGGATCCATTTCAGTCTGTCTTCAGGCCTGGTTTTTGAACAGAAACTTCCTTGGTTGCCCTCGTTGATGACTTACATTGGGAGATAGTCAGGGGGAGTGTCCCTCTTGATTCTCTTGGACCTCTCAGCAACTTTCAATACCATTGACCATAGTGTCCTTCTGGAGCTCCTGGTGGAGCTGAGTATCAGAGGCACTGTTTTGTGATGGTTTCGGTCTTTCTGTCAGGATGATTTCAGAAGGTGGAGCTATGGGACTGCTGCTTGACCCTGTGTTGATTGTGCTATGGGGTCCCACAAGATTCCATCTTGTTCCCTGTGCCATTTAACATCTAGATGAAACCACTGTGAGAGGTCATAAGATTTGGAGGACGGTGCCATCAATATGTAGATGATACCCAACTCTATTTCTCTGAGACATCAGATCCAGGTGTGGCAGCAACCGATCTGAACCGGTGTCTGGAGGCGGTGGTGGACTGGATGAGGTCAAATAAGCTGAAGCTGAATCCAGATAAGACTGAGGTCCTCTGGACCAGGAAGCCATCTGACCGGGAATGTTGTATATTACCTGTTTTGGTAATATACAACATGTACGCAGCTTGGGAGTCCTCCAGAACCCTTTTCTAACAATTGACAATCAGATTTCCTTTTTGGCCAGGAGTGCTTCTCAGAAGCTTCGGCTGATCGGCCAGTTGCAACCCTTCCTGAGTAAGAATGACCTGGCCACGGTGATTCATATTCTTGTCACATCCCAATTGGACTACTGCAATGTGCTTTACATGAGGCTACCTTTGAAGAGTTTTTGGAAACTTCAACTGGTCAAAATGCAGCTGCTTGAGTTCTAACTAATACTCACTATATGGAGCACATTATGTTGGTGCTCCGGGAGCTGCACTGTCATCTGATATGTTTCTGGGCACAATTCAAGGTCCTGGTTATGACCTATAAACCCATAAATAGTTTAGGACTTGGGTACTTGAAGGACCATCTTCTCGTATGTGAACCAGTCAGGGGATTGAGGTCAGCTGGGGAGGTTCTGCTCCGTGTTTCTCCACTTAGGGAGATAAGGCTGAAATGTACACGGAGTTGGGCCTTCTCAGCCTTTGCTCCCAGGCTATGAATTCTCTCTCCTGGGACATTCGCCTGACACCAACATTGGCATTGTTTTTGCACGAGGCTAAAGCCACCCTTTTTACCTAGGTATTTATTGGTGCTTGAGTTTGTGTGCATATGTGTGGCCCCTCCTCTGTGTATCTTAGTTGGTTTGATGCCCCCCTCCTGGGGTCTTTTATTCTACTTTTTCTTATATAAGGTCTTTTTAAATTTTGTAAGCCGCCTCAAATATTTTAAAAAGCGAAGTGGGGTAAAAATATTTTCAAATACATAAATAAATATGTATGTGCTGCCATCTAAATAATTTGATTTTCAGAAATTCACAAATGTCAGTGATTTCCATGGGATTTACTGCAACTTAACCCATATGAAACCAGGTCACTTAATTAGATGCTTAAATAGAGATTGGGCAACAGATTTTACGAAGAATATCAATGCAGGTTCGACCTCCTTGGTCCAGCACCCTGGGGACCTGATAGGTCCCAGATGAGGGATTTTGCCAGACCAGGGGAGGTCATAGCTGGCCCCCTTCCTTCTGCCATGACCCAGCACTGGACTGGCCACAGGTCCTGCTGCCCTGATGTTCCCTGCATTCCCATGCCTGCCATGCCAGGCAGCCCAGCTCATAGTGTGCTGAGTTCCCATCCCGCTGGGGAGCACAGCTGGGGCATGCCAGGCACCTGGACCCTTCCGGCTGCCAAGCTGGGCCACTCTGGGCAGCCTTGCTGAGCAGCCCACTGCAGCGCACCAGGCTCCCGGCTCCTCCAGACCACCCAACTGGGATGCACTGGGCTCCTGGCCCCCGCCAGGCTGCCTCACTGGGGTGCGCTGGACTGCCCAGCTGCAGGAATTTAGGTTCTTGCTTCTGCTGGCAGCTCTGTCAGCAGTCCACAACCCTGCCAGTCCACAGGGCTCCTAGGCATGAGCCCCTCCATCGAGATTTTCTGGTCGTAGAACATCTGTGGTCCTGCTGGAACGCTGCCAGACCAGAGAGTCCCAGTTTATAGAGGTTCAACTTGTACTAAAATATCCATGTCCTGTTTTGTATTCTCTTCTACTTCTTTCTGTACCTGGGTGTATTCTTTTAAGATGTTAAACACTCTAATATCTCAGGTTATATTTTCTGGAATTTTAAAATCACTATTACATTACATAGCAGTCTAAGGCCATGTCTACGCTACCATTTTTGTCAGTGTAATTTATATCACTCAGAGGTGACATAGCTGGCATAGATACTGCTTCTCATGACAGTGGTTGTATTACATCAGCGAGAGGACTCTCCTCCTGCAGGCATAGAGCAGCTACCTGCTACATTGGTAGAGCTGTGCCATTGCAAGCAAGCTAGTGTAGACATAGCCTAAGTGGCTATGACTATTTGACATAATATAACTATTGTAGGCAAAAGAAAGAAATCTGTGTGTCAAAGACTTTACGGGTAATGCCACAAACTCATAAAGCCTGAGCACATTAAAGAAGAACAGGGAGCAGCTTTCATTCCAGCCAGAATGCTTCATATAACAGGTTTTGAGGGGACTAAGGGAAGGAAGGAATATGTATAGTTTATTTCACACACAGATCCAAGGTAAGGTCTGGATCCCAACTGATCTTTGCTAAGGAGGCCAGAGAGATGCCAGAGGAAATGATGTTTTTTTTCTTTCCTTATCAAATAAGAACATAAGAATTGCCTTACTCGGTCAGACCAAAGGTCCATCTAGCCCAGTATTTTGTCTCCTGGTAGGGACAAATCCCAGTTGCCTCAGAGGGAATGAATAGAACAGTTAATCATCAAGTGATCCATTCCCAGCACTGACAATAAAGGCTATGGATAAGATCCCTACTCATCATGACTACTAGCCAGTGATGGACCTATCCCCTATGAATATATGTACTTCTTATTTTAGTACCCTATTAAAATTTTCGTATTCACAACATCCTCTGTCAGGGAGTTCCACAGGTTGACTGTGCATTGTTTGAAGAAATACTTCCTTTTGTTTGTTTTAAAACTGCTGTCTATTAATTGTATTTGATGATTCCTAGTTCTTGTGTTATGGTAAGTACTTCCTTATTCACTTTTTATACACCAGTCATGATTTTCTGTCATCTTATCTGTGCTTACCCACGATGACTCCAAGATCTTTTTCTTGAATGGTAACAGGTAATTTAGATCCCATTATTTTATGTGCATAGTTGTGATTGTTTTTCCAATGTTCATTGCTCTGCATTTATCACCATTAAATTTAAGCTACCATTTTGTTGCCCAGTAACTTAGTTTTGAGAGAACCTTGTATACCTTTTCACAGTCTGCATAGGATTTAAATACTTTGAGAAGTTTTGTGTCATCTGTAAATTCTTATGCCATGGCAGTTTACCTGGCTTAAGAACCTCTGGTGCGGAATCTTGTCAAAGATGGGGAACTTGAGGCCCAGGGGCCAGATGCAGCCCCAAGCTTGCCTGGATCTGGCCCCTGAGGCTTTGGGCTCCTAAACCTGGGAGCCCACTCTGGTGAGGGGTGGGTTGTGGGTTTTTTGTTTGTTTCCCACATGAGTGCAGCCCCTGACTGATTTTTCTGTGGGTCAGTGGCCCCACCCCAAAAAGGTTCCCCACCCCGACTTAGATTTATAGATATGCAAGTGCAGAGGGGAAAAAATCATTTATTTCTCCTCTACACAGGTATGTATTAGTCCATTAGAACTCACCAAGAATGGATTCCTGAGAGAAAGGTTTAACAGACCATATAAAATATGTCCTTGACAGAGAGGATTTTTAAAATAAGATGCTAATTCCATTTTTAATTAAATGGCTTAATGTCTAACTAAACCTTTTAAAATTCATGCAGTACAAATTAAGTATTTAACGTGATGACAAAGTGACCTGCCACCCATCACTGAGCAAAAACTTGCGATGATATTTGAGTAGTTGCAGAAAACAAGCAGCTTTGTCTGAATGTAAAAGATGCTAAAGCACATTGTGCCTAAAAGAAGAAAGTCATAAAGAGTTTGCAAAGATTATAATTAAACTAAATTCAAACAATTGTACTATCATTAAATCAAGGATCCAGGTAAAGTCATCTGTACTTGGAAAGTTCTATCTTGAGGGAAACTCATGAAAGAACTCTCATTATTTTATTTATTTTTTAACATTGTGGCACTTCCTAGAGGCTCCCGAGCATGGCCTCACTATCTTCAGCTCTTTACAGATTTCCAGTTAAGAAAGTTGATAAACAAAATTTCTTCAGAAATCTTGTTAAGTACCTTTATGCTGAAGACAGAACATTCTCAAACAAGAATACTTTCTCTCGAGAAAATGTGATGTGGTATATATGGTGTGATTGCTTGCTATTAATGCTGTTGGGTTTCTTGCATGGTTTTCTCTTGCCTGTCTGTAAATGTGTTACTGTTTACATTGTTATGTAAGCTCTTTGCAAGAGCTTCAGGGGGTAGCCGAGTTAGTCTGTTACAGAAAAAAACAGCAGCAAATGGAACTTCGACTGGATCACTAGCCAGCCTTTGTCTTTACTGACAGAGGATAAATAATAGCGTGATCATAATAGTTTGATTTTAAGTTTTCATTTTGCAGACTACCAAAGCTCGAAAGCGCTAACAGCATTCCTTTGAAATCTAGAATTCAGTGCTTTCCAATGGTGGTTATCATTACATTCTATCCCTGCTGGCTCACAAGATGTAATACCTTGAAATGATCACTGGATAATGATCACTGGATAATAAAGCAGGCAAAATTACATAGCCATTAAGTAATTTATGAAATGGGATGCTTTCAACTACTGCCTCCTCTTCTGTGAGACACTTGCAGTTGGATCCTTCATCTTTCATGTCTATGTGAGTTTGGTTGCTGATTTGAATGGAAAAAGGATGAAGCTCTTAGTTTCTGAAAACAGTACATCTCCTTGTATTTTCAACTGAAGTCAAGAAGTACACGGCTTGCACATTTGTAACACATGGAACCTTAAAAATGCCTGTGAATGTTAAGCTTCTGTAGAAAAGATTTTTCTGGAGAAGCCTGTCCCAGAAAACAGGAAAGAATTTCAAGATGACCTTATGTAAATATATAATATATAAATTATCATTTTCAGTAAAGCAAATCAATTAAAAAAGCATGGACTCACAGATGAGGTTGAGGGTTTCTTTTTTTCTAATAGAAAACAGGCAGGTTTAAGAGCTGATATCATCTACTGCCTACAGAAAAACATTTGTGACTCTACTATCATATTCTTCACAGGCAAGCTTCAATGTGAATTTTTTTATATACTGTAAGAAGTTAATAGCACATTTCTATAATAATTCTAGGGGGAAAATGCAATTAAGTACAAAGACCAGTAATAGGAGCATGTGAGTAGATTCACAATAGTAACATTAGTGTTTCTTTTATAAAATCAATTTCCCAAGGGTTTTGCAACTTGGCTATTAAAAAAATCACTCCTGACTAAACTCAGCGTACAAGCTCTTAGCCTAAGGAATGTATTCAGTAAATTATGAAACAATGGGAAAAAAAAGAACTTAAACTGGTAAAGAATGTTCTTGCCTTTCAGTAACTCCCATACAACATCAGTGTACAAACAACTTAGTCTAATTGCTTGTAGCACTTGGAGGGGTGCAGAAAAGAAAGGGAATTATGTTTAACTGAGCATAGTCACAGTAACTCTTGACATTTATTTTTATTATACAAGTACTAAGTGCATTCTCTCCTGAAGCATTGTGCAATTACATTCTATAAGGTAATTCAGTAGCTGTTGTTAAAAATGTATATAACATATAAACTTCAGATAAACCAACTTTTTTATGAGCTAGCTGGTGGAATCAACAATTTTTGTTCGTTTGTTTGTTTTAAAGGGAAGCTATGTTGATTGTCCTTGCTCAGAAAAGGGATATTTCATTGTCATTTACCCTGTCCTTCTTGAGTTGCACAGCACACTACCCTGCTAGTAGTTCAGACTGGCTGGATCTGGTCTAAAGTTTCTGTTTTAATTCTGAATGTCTTGGTTTGTTTTGATTTCAGATAGAGCCTTAGGCTCAAGCCATGTGGTGGCAGGTGTGCATAGGGCATATCTTGAACAACCAGTTCCTAGGTATGTGTAGGAAGGCATGGCAATTCTTTGTTTATACGATAATAATTAGCAGTGGCACGTCTGAGAGCTGGATTAAGTCCTCTTTGTTATTTTTACAATAGCTGTTGCTACAGTGTGGATCTGTGGGGAGAGGAGGGGAAAAGAAAGAATTAATATCAAAAGCCCAATTACATTCCTGGTAAGAACCCCAAGAAAACATTGGTTCTCAAACATGTAATTTTATTTATTAAATATATAGCAATAATAAAATTATTAGTACTAAGATGCCAGAATAGTTGTGCGTTATTATGCATACTCCCCCTATTACCTGGAAATTTGTATTATGTTTTGTAATATCACAGTGAGAATAATAAAATTCAAATGCTACAGGATTATGCTTAAATATTTAATAGGTAATCATTAAAAAGTCATTCAATGTATTTGCATTAAATATTTTCTCATAAATTTAATCTTATTGTAGCAATGCCTTTTTAGAGCTTGCTCCAAATTGAGACCTGATGTAAGCAAATGTAACCCTGTTGATTTCCACACGGCTGGTTCCATAAGCTTGCTTGTGAATTCCATTCTTTCAGCTAAAGCAGGCAATGATTCTCAGTGGAACAGAAATGTTATGGGAAAGGGGCACCACCTCTTCAACAGAAAAATCAGTGTCATTCTAGAGCAAGCTGAATGCCATAGGGCAGGGGTGGGGAACCTAAAGCCCAGGAGCCAGATGTGGCCCCCAGCTTGCCTTGATTCAGCCCCCGAGGCTCAAAGCTCCTCCTTCCATCATTGCAGAGTCCACACTGGTGCTTCAGCCTCACTGGCATCCCACCACTGGGCTGGAGCACACAAAGCCTACTAGCCTATCCCCTTCAGGCTCTGGTGTGCAAGGGAAATGTGGGGAGTATCTTTCTGCTCCTCAGTCAGCGGCCATGTCAGTGAGGGTTTCGTTGGTGGTGATGGTGGTTTTTCTTTTTGTTTTTTGTTTTTGTTTTGTTTTGTTTTGTTTTTTTGTTATTTTGCTTCTCACTTGTGTGTGGCCCCCAACTGATTTTTCTGTGGGTCAGCGGCTCCTGACCCAAAAAAAGGTTCCCTACCTCTGTTGTAGGAAGAGAAACTTTTTCTGTCCCCGGTCTTTTGCTTCAGCAAGAACATCTGCCATTTGGCATCCACCTTTAATAGAAATAGTTGCTGCTGTTGGTAAACTTAAGAAAACCCTCCCTGCTCCAAGAACAGAATAGGGCATCAACTAAAAACAAAGAAAAGTTGACCGAAAACTGAAAGGGGAAGAACATGTCTTGCTCTGTTCAAATGAAGCTTGTTGAAGGAAACATGTGACCTTGCCCAGAGGCAGAACTAATTTGCAAAGCTGTGGTAGGGGAGCTGTGATCTGATAACTAAGAAGTCCTATCCCACATCCAGCCAAAGAAGTAGATACATACTCCTGGGGATATTGTGCACACTTGCGGCACAGCAGAAAAATGCCTCCCAACAGAATCCTTTTGCTTCATTGCAGAAAATGGTTTCTGTGGGGAAGCAAAGAGAAGCTGCCACAGTCAGTGCTTGCTCACCCCTCCTGGCAGCAGCTCAAACACATCTGTTCAGGCAGACCGAGGGAGAGGTAAATCAAGAGGGATTTGGGATGCTTAAACCACCCAGGGACATTAGTTGCAGCTGGGGAGGGGAGAGGAGGATGGATTTCCCTTCCCCTCTCCTGCATGGAGCAGCTGGGTTTGGGTCATATCAAGACCTAGAAATTTCCCCTGGCTGGAGGAAGCTCTGCGCTGCCAACAGGTGGAGGATGAGGCTTGAGGGAAAATGGTGCAGGGGGTTCTGGGTACATGGAGGTTGGGCAGATAGAGGGAGACACTCCCTGTACAGTGAACCCCCCCCCATTTACCTGGAACCCTTCCCCGTGTGCCCTCTCTGCATCCTATGGACATAAGAACAACCATATTGGGTCAAACCAAAGGTCCATCTAGCCCAGTATCCTGTCTTCCCACAGTGGCCAATGCCAGAGGGAATGAACAGAACAGGTAATCATCAGGTGATCTCAACCCTGTAGCCCATTCCCAGCTTCTGACAAACAGAGGCTAGGGCCACCATTCCTTCCCATCCTAGTTAATAGCCATTAATGGACCTATACTCCATGAATGTATCTAGTTCTTTCTTGAACCCCGTTAAAGTCCTGACCTTCACAACGTCCTCTGGCAAGGAGTTCCATAGGTTGACTTTGTGTTTTTTGACGTAGTACTTCCTTTTGTTTGTTTTAAACCTATTATGTATTAAAGGAGCCTCCTTGCACCCAGAACCCAAGCACCAAAACCATCAGATTCTCACCTGACTAAGCCAAACCCATTGCATCAGGAGCATCCCATACCTGGATGCCTACCCCACTGAAATCCAATAATCTGTACCCTAAACCCCCTTCAACCAAGCTACACTCTCCCCCTAAACACTAATCCCTGACCACTTTTGCCTCCTTCCCCATTGCAGATTTCTCCCTGAACCAGGCTCCTGTGCACCAATTTCCCCTCACCCTTCCCTGCATCCAGACTCTCTTCCAAGATTACAGCACACAGAATCCTGGTACTCTTGAGAGAATTCTGCACTGGAAAATTCACAAATTTTAAATTCTGCAAAGTTTTGCATATTTTAATTGTCAAAATAACATAGAACCACAACAATAATATAATCCCAACACTTTAAATTAGTTTGGTAATTTACTTCAAAATATTTGTCTGCAAATGATTAAAAATGCCATTATTAAATTGTGTTATTTTGACAAATACAATATGCAGATTTTTGCAGAATTTTAAATATTGTGTGCAGAATATTTTAATTTTGGGTGCAGAAATCCCTCAGGAATGGATACAGCTAAAAAGAGGACATTTGATTACTTAAGGAAGAAGCAGATGATAGGGGCCAAGGTGGTTTTTTTTTTTTTTAATTTCAGTTTCAAAGTATGTTTACTTTGTGACCAACTCTATCTCATTACTGTGGATATTAGTTTATGGGGTTTGGAGCAGGGAGAAAATACACAATGTAGCCAGTCCTAAGTATTCAAAAATCCTGAACTGGGCTTCACAAATCATGATTATTGCGTACTAGAAGCTGGGACTGGATGACAGGGAGTGGATCGCTTGATGATAGGCTTGTGTTTTCATTCCCTCTGAAGCATCTGACACTCTCCACTATTGGACAACAGGATACTAGGCTAGGTGGACCATTGGTCTGCCCCAGTATAGCTGTCCTCATGTTTTTTGAAGAAAAAATAAATTAGAACTGGGTGAAGCTTTTCAACTGTTTTTTTTTTCACTGCAAATTGCTAATTTGGGTAAACCTAAACATTTAGTAAATGTGTTTAAAAGACAGCAAATTGTTTTGTTTGGAAAAAAATGTAAGAAATGCAAATGAACCCTTTAGACATCTGAAATGAAACATTTCAATTTGTCATGCGTGAGTCACAGAGGAACTTCCAGACCATTCACAAAATGAGGTTAGTAGAGATGTTATTGCATTTATATGCAGTTCACCAGTGCCCTGGAACAAAAACTTGAACCCAAGTTTCCCATATATCATGTGAGCACCCTTGTCACTAGGCTCTAGAGTCATCGTCACTCTCATTTCAGACCCAGTGAATGTCTAGTTATGTACACAAAGTGGAGCAGCTTCAAAAGGAGAGACTCAGACCCATCCCCGAACAGTCCATAGTCTAGTGGTTAGATTATGAGATGGGAGACTTGACTCCACATCAAGCAAAGTGAGTTTTTGAATACCTGTCTCTCATTTCCTGGGTGAGTGTTCTAACCACTGGAAATGTGGGTGTGGAAAAGTGCCACTGCCAGTTTGTGAATGGCACCTAAATGACCTTTTGAATCTAGCCCTTCATTCCTCATTTTCATTCCCTTTTTTTAAGTCTGAAATTGAAACATTGCTTTGTATCGAAAATGAAGTGCATCATTCAAAATTAAAAGATGTGATCAACTGGGTTATCTGTAGACCACACAAACACTGAGTAAATCTCAAACAAAACTGGAGGTCAAATGTTCCTTTTTATTCTCTTTTTCTTCGTAATTGTAAGGTTTAAAAAGCTGTTTAGATCACCAAAAATAAATTACCTCACTTTCATCCATATCACTAAATCAGCTTTGGACTTTTTTTTTTATTCATGTTAAGCTCTGTCCCTTTGCTACTTTCACTGATAATCAAGAATTTATTGCTCAGAAATGTGAAAGTGGATATTTTTTTCTTATGGGAAAGAGCTGAGATTAATCAGTTTGGACATCCGTCCTCCATCCCATTTTAAAATCATGCACAAAATACGCAATAGTGTAAATATAAGGATCTTATATTTTCAATATATGCAAGTGAAAACATTTATTTTTCATCTAAATACAAAACTGTTCTGTCTAGACCTTTAATCACATTTGAGGAGTTGAGCCAGAAGCAAGCTGGAAAAATGTAATTTTTAAGATATATAATTTTTTTGCTGATAACTCAGATTCAAGATGGAAGATGGATTTGGAGAAAGAAATTGAGTTGCACAAGTGAGTTGGTCTCTGTATTGGAAAGAGGATATACACCTTCCATTTGTGTAGCTTATATAATAATTAAAAAAACTTTATTAATGGCACTTGAGTTCAGTTAAGATCTATCATATTTTCCTACTAGGGGAGCAGTCTGGGGGAAGAATTGTGGGGATAGGGGAACATACTTGCATGTGTGGTGGTTGTATCCAAGGATTAGATGGTTTTGGCAGGAATTTATTAAAAGATTTGTTTTTATGACAAAATACCACCAGACATTCCATGCCCTGCTTGGTTAATGATCCAGAAAGGAGCAATATTTTAAACACAATGATAATTTAATTTATTTAAGTTATCAGCATGTCTTTGTATTGTACATTACTGGAAGAATGTGATTTCTCTTCCGATGGAACAGTAATATAGAAAAATATGTACTCTCCTAATGGAATGGTGAAGTTCCAAAAAGAGGATAGGTATTTTAAAAGGTGGTCACATTTTAGCTTAGTCAGAGAAGAAAGGCTCCCCACACTTCAAGCCAAACTCTTAAGTCAGGTCTTTTTAATATTAACCAGATCCTGAATAATAAGTTATGCATGATGTAGCATGTTAATATTTTATTGTAACTTTGTCTTAATATACAGGTTTTTTAAAACCTGTGTTATCCTGATATGATGGTAATGGAGCACAAGTAAGTACAGGTTGAACGTCTGTAGTCTGGTTCCCTTGGGATCTGATCAGTGCCAAACCAGAGAACTTACCAAACGATAGAAGGTCAATATTGTCTAGCAGCATTACCAACACTTCCACTGTTTACTGGGCTCTTAGAAGATATTTAGGGGTAAAGTAGAGCTAAATAAGAGCACAGAACACTGAGCGTCAGGACTGGTGGCTGTAAACAAACTTTATGGGGTTGTAGGAAACTTGGCCTCACCCATAATAAGTGGTCATCCGGCTAATTAAAATCATGCCAGACCATGCACTTTGCTAGGCCAGAGAGTGCCAGACTAGGGAGGTTCAACCCATGCTTTAAGTACTTACCATCTGTGTATTCTATCATTCTGGAGTCACTTTCATATTTCACAATTTTTTCCCCAAAGGAAACAACATTTTGTCCCTCACTGTTATTACAATATGTTATGAAACATTGTGAGATTCAGGCAAACCAGGGAAGGAACTAAGAAACTATGAGTTATTACTCTGTGCAGGATTTGATTAAAGTGCGAGCAGTTCAACCAAGTAATTGCTGTAATATATTATGCATCTTCCTTTTGATTGTAATTCAAAATAATACAATAAATAACATTAATTACAGGTGCTCATTTGCTCCTTTTTATTGTTACATATTATTTGTATTGCAATGTTGCTTAATAGACTCATCCAAGATCAGGGTCCCATTGTACTCGCATGTTTCTATGAATACAATCAGAAGTCAACTTCATTTCTTGTTTTATATCAACTAAGTTTTCTCTATCTGATTTAATTACTTATTATGTGGCTGCAAGTCTGTGTCCATGAAATTGTATAAGTCACATAAGTAAGGAGCAAAACAGAATTTCCAGTAAGAGATGCTCAGTACACAAAATTATAGTGTGACTGATAGTAGTTTGTTTAACTTCAGCATAGTGCTGTTATTAATATACTTGTTTAGATATTGCTGAAACCACAATATATATTCAGCACATTTGCCAGAGAGTCTTTCTATCCAAATAAAAGCTCAGCTCATATGTAGGTTAGCGGAGTCCATATTTTTCTCTAGTCTCTGTCAAGCACACATCAGGGATAATATTCATAAAATGAAGGAACGTTTTCTGAAAGGAGTAATTAGGGCTGTGCATTTAGGGGACTATTTGTGTGCATGTGTGTGCATGCATGTGGGGAACGCCAAAAAGGAAACCCCACACCTGTTACTTCAACATTTGACATTATTTGCTACTTCCTAAATTACAGACATCAGATGGAGGAGGAACAAGGAGGATTTTTGATGTCAAATTAGACACAGTTGAAAGGCATGCCTCCTTCCAGGAGTGGTGATATATAATTAGTGTCAATCATTGTAAGGAACAACAATTATGTACTATATACTGCATCCTGAAGGGAAAATATGTGATTACTCTGTAGTATTTTCATACAGAGAATTGGTATTAAAATTCCAGTATTACCTAAAGAGCTTTTTTGTTGACGGCTCATAAGGTTTTGCAACACTTGTTTGAAAGAACAATGAGAAGATTTGGCTAGTAGTGTAGCTGACTTCTAGTATTTTCTAGATAAACTTCTTCTGACTTCATGTTGTTACCTTAGTTTGCATCTTGTCCTTTTCTTTAAAAAGATGATTTAAAAAGTGAGAAAATGTTCAATTAATATTGTTAATAGCAACAGTGTTGCAAAATGAATATTCAAATGAGGTTTTGATTTTTATACAGTGACATAGGCATTATCTCTAACATTTTAATGTTAACATCTTTTTGCCCTTGGTATATTGTTCTTTTGAAGCAAGATGATGTCTGGCATTAAAAGGAATGGTATCTCAGGTCTGGTGTCCATGCAAATAAGTACTGTGGAAGTGAGCAAGTGTATTTTTAGGGAGTGTAACACTGCCAGATTGCAGATGTAAGCTACTAACAACATTGGGTAACTCCTATAGTAATTTAAAATGATTTTTAAGATAAACTACAAAGTGCACAGATTTTGCACTTTGAATGTTTTCTCAAGATCATCTCATTTGAAGAATTGGGTTTTGCCCAAGCTCATGATACTCTCTCTCTCTCAACTTAGTCTCTCTCTCTCTCTCAACTTAGTCTCCAAGGTGTCACAGACTACTCATTGTTTTTAAAGTTACAGACTAACATGGCTATCCCTCTGAGACTTCCAGTCTCATAATTAGTCAATAGTATAACAAACACAACCCTACATAGTCTCAATGGTAATCAGTTTCCTGTTGTGAAATATAGTACCACTATCGAATATGAATGTCTAGGAAGTATAGGATACCTTTTAAGCCAAATCCCATTACTATACTGTGTTAAACTGTAGCTAAGTGCTAACTCAGAGGTAGATGCTCTATGTATATTCTTAAGATGTGCTTTAAGATGAATGGCATTATATATGTTAATATAAACATTACATTCACTATAGTATTATGAAGAATGTTCAAAATGGTGATGTTCATACCTGGATTTGCACTCACTTCAATGGTCAATTTAGATTGAATTAAAGAAAAGGTCGAGTTTGGAATCCATGATACCAAAATCTCGTGAGCCGTTGTCATAGGGTGTTAGCTGCATCTCAAAGATGGTCATAAAACAACTCCTTTATGGTTTAGAGTCAATATAGAACCCAAAACCGAGGTGTAGGCTTGGATACAAGGGTCCAAATCCAAATGCTTCACACCCATCTTGATATTTCAAAGGGATCAAGGTTGAAGTCTCTGAGTGTGGTCTGATTCCTGTGAGTGCATTAAATTGCACCATTCTTTTAGAGAAATACAAATCTACAATATTTTACTTAATCTTTTGTGGGCAGTGTGTTGCTGTGGGACTTTATTCGCTTGCTTCAGAACAAAATATTCCAGCAAATAGCACAGTGCCTCATTAATTACTAGGGCTTCTTACAAATAAGAAAATTAATTAATTTTGCTTAAATCTTTGAGATTTTGAAATTTGTTTACATTCTACACTGGAATGAAAATAAGCTATTTGGAAAATTTTGTACAGAAAAAAAAAGAGCCTGACACCCCCGGCTTCCCAAAATAGCTAATAGTTCAGTGGTAGGACTCTGCCTGAGGCAAAGTAGACAGTTGAACCTAGGTCTCCGACAGCCTAAGTGGGTACCCTAAACACTGACCTAATCTGGTCTGGTTTTTGTGCTGACACTCTGGTGTTTTATTTTTGACCAAGAAACCCTTAACCCAAGGACAACTGCCAATCCATTGTGCAGCAGAATGGGGCTGAGGCTAGAACATGTCCCTGCTTCGTCTTGGAGATACCATAAAACCTGTCAGATCTCTGGGACTCCCATTGCATGCAAGCCCCTGAGTCATTATGTAGATCTAAAATTAGCCTCAGGAGGATGTTTGAAACACTGATACCTCATGTTGCCCAGAAGGCTAGACAACCTTTAATATGGTCACTGTCTTGCTTTCATTGTATTGTACGTTTATTTTATTCAGCAGTAATGCAAGGAATCTATGGGCCTGTATCCTGTAAGACATTAGCTTCAGAACTTAACATTGAGGCTTGAGACATATGAGCTTGGGCATAGATAAACAACCTAACATTGACCCTTCAATTTTGGGGAACTGGAAGTAGTGTGTGTAAGGGGGGTGGTTATCTATAACATGTCAACACCAGCTTTTTGGAGAGTTTTGGAAAGAATATCCAATCACAAGAGTGCGATGGCCATTAATTGATGAACTGTTTCTTATAAAGTTGTTTGGCTGCCTGCCAGCAGGTAGGGGCTTGGAACCAGAGTGGGTTGACAACCCTGCATCAGCCCCCCTCCATCCCTCCAATGCCTCTCCCTTACAGCAATCAGCTGTTTGGCAACTATCAGGAGGTTCTGAAGGCAAGAGGAGTGAGGGTGTGGTGCACTGCCTCCTTCCTCTCCACCACAAGTTTCCTGAATGCTGAAAAACAACTGACTGCTGCAGGTGGGAGGCATGGGGAGGGGGCGGGGAAGGCTTCACTCCCTCTCAGTGTACCTCCTCCCTCACCCCACAGCCTCCTGAATACTGCCAAACCAGCTAATTGCTGTGTGTGTGGGAGTCATGTAGCCTCCCGTCTTCCACCTCATGCCTGCTGTTCATAGCAATCTGCTCTTTTGCAGCATTTGTGAGGCTTATGGGAAGGGAGATAAGTGAGGATACACTCAGGAACAGGGTGTAGAGTGGAGACATGCTGCCAGAAGAGCATTCCCTCCCTCCCCCAGTTTCCAGTTAGGAAAGTTGATACCTGTGCAACAAGGCATTCCCTGGGAAATATCCCACTTGATATCAATATGGTTGCTTTAGAAGAAGCTCAGGGAGGTCATGAGCAAATTCTCAGATAATCCTCTGATTTAAAACTTACGCTCTATATGTATTTAATGTCTCTTGTCGGCAAAGAAAAAAATTTCCTGGAACCTAACTCCCTGCCCTCCTCAATTACATTAATTCTTATGGAGAAATTAGACTCACTTAACATCAGTTCACTTAGTCACATTTTTCAACAACACAATGTTAGGCAAGGAGTTATTTATAGAAAGGTATAGTGATTCCTTCCTTCCAACCTGCTGGTATCTTTCCATAGTTCAGGCCCAGACAAAAAGTTGGTGTGATGCTATGCTTATGAGCTTTATGGTGCATTGAGAAGGTAAAGTGGTATGCCATTGGGTCTGGCAGCACACCCACTTCTCAGTTTCTTGATGGCAGTGTGAGATTTTTGCAATGTAGATGCATCTACACAAGTTTCAATGTCAGGGATTGCATCTTCTGCTATTCCATCTGGATCCATTCATTGGTGTATTCAGGATGGTTAAATGTGCACTGAGAATATTCATTCTGTCTTTGCAAGACTACTTTTTGAGTTTTACCGTCTGCCTTGTTTATTGGCCTGGATACTGTGCAAAGTCCTGTTTTGACAGAAAAGTGACTGAATAGCTTTGAATGCTGTTAGACACTGATTAGATCTTATTGCCTTTTCTGCCTCTCTTGCCATGTTCTCAAAATAAGCTTCACTGTTCGCTTTTGTTCTCACTTGAAAAATACCTTGTAAACATTTACATTTAGCATCATCATGGCATTGTCTCTCTTCAGACTTCTTTTACAAATATGAAATGGTTATGCAGATTGACAAGGGTAACACTTATAGCATTCTGCTTCTAGAAATGCACCCGCAGCTTCTTGGGTGATTGTACATATTGCAATGCGGGCTAATTTTGCATTATCTAGGAGGGCTCCAACTGCCTCAGATGTTTTCACTGTGGCTACACTATGGGGCTTTATTGGAAAAAGGTATACAAATTGCACTCCATAAAAGAGGCTTTTCCGAAATTTGGCCCGTCTACACTGGGCCAAATTTTGGAAAAAAACCCCTCATTCGGAAAATCCCTTCTTCCTTGTGGGAGGAGGAAGAAAGGGCTTCCAAAAGAGCGCATCTGCTCTTCCGTAAAAAAAAGTGGAAGAGCAGATGCACTCCCTGAACACAGCTGCGTTTTTCCAGGATACCCTGGAGATATAGTGTAAAAACCCCATAGTCTAGACATAGCCTGTGACCAAGGACTTGTTACCTGTAGTACTGAATTTTCACATATGTGTTGTGTCTTATGTACTATAGCAAGTGAATTCTTATGTTGAAATTGGAGCAATTGCCTCTTGGGTGAATACCATAATTTCCATATTACCAGTTTCTGAACCTCTATAGACTAGGTATGATCTTGTTGTTGTATGATTCTTGACCAATATACCACCATCTTTCTTTACCTGGCCATCCTTGCATATCTAGGTTTCCCAATAGATTTCTAAAATTTCTGAATCAACTGCCAGTGGTAGTAATGTAGTAATAAGCACAAATATCACAGAGATGCCACTTATGGTCCCAGAATAAAATGGGGATTAAGGATAGTTTTGAAGACAGTTTTGGACAATTGAATGCTGCATTTCAGAGTGTAATGAATTCATTTTGTGGCAGAACAGATTGCATTGGTGCTGCTAGCTCCTAATAGAATTCATCTTTATTAGTGTTGATAGCCTCCTGGGAGGGGAACATAGGATACATGGATGGATGATGATGCCTGTGGTGATGCTTCATCCTGGCATATGCATACTTTCCCTTGAGAGGAACTCCTGAAGTATTGGTCTTTCTCAAATTCGCCATTATTGTCAGGGGGACTGAGTCCACTAACTCCCGTTTACTGTCAGGAGATAGAGGGATGCTGTGAGGAGGAGGAGAAAAAGGGGGAGACTAGGGAGAGAAGATTAAAAAATGCTGTCAAGGGCAATGAAGATTTTGGGAGTAGAGGAATTTCAGGAAGGCGGCAGGAAGTATAATGAAGGGTCTTCTTCAGTGTGTATTTGCTTCCACTGTCCTCACTTTTATGTCTTGCCTGCGCTAAACATCGACAATTTCTTTCAGGTGCTAATCTTGGTTCATTTCCATATCTGCCAAAGATTTCATGTGTGACTTTGGTCTAGTCACTTACTTTCTTTTTGCCTCCATTCTCCATCTGTAAAAAGGGTATAAGAGTAGACCCTTGCCTTGAAGTGGTGGTGTGAGGATACACATAAGTACTGAGAGACAGACATAGATTTGGTCCTGAGTACTAAAAATTAGGTTAAAAAAAGCTTTTAAAATTTAATGTATTTGTTTTAATTGGGTGTGAACAAGAGCACAAGCTGGCTGCCTGGATTAATTTTTGCTTAATTGCCTGTTCACCCAGTGCTGGGTAATCAGGATTATTTTTGTGTTTTGTAGCCCGAGGCCTAGTGTGAGCACAAAGAGCTGAAAATCTGCTTCCTGTGTTACTTCAGTGTCCTAAAGATAATGTCCTCAGAGGCTGGTGGGGGAAGGGAGGAAAATGCAGCTGCAATGGAGGAGTTCCAGTCTGGTGAGACATGAGGTACTCCTGCACACTAGATTCCTCCACTCTTTTGTCTCCCCCCTGGGATAGCTCTGCTCCCACATTAAATTTCAACTAAAGCAGAGACTAATTGGATGGACCACCTACTGTTTTTATTTCCCCTATATTATTTAGCTTTGTCAAGGCCAAAACTTTAGAGAACAATTTTCCCCAATATCACAGGGGTAAAGAACATCTCTCTGTGATCTCAAACTTGAAACTTGGGAAAACATCCAGCTATTACATTCACATCAAAGCTTAGAACAAACACTTCAAAGATATGTAAAAATGAATTCAGATACAAGAGTATCAGAAGATATTAAACTTGATTTCTGCTAGGCTGATCACATACTGGTAGGCTACATAGATTTGCACATGAAGTAACACCTGCTCCATCTCCACCCACAAGCTCTGAATTACATTTTGTTCCTTACCCTTGAGCAGATTGACGGGGAGAGTGTTTAAGAAAGAGAACTGGAAATATGTTGAACAAGTATCACAGCCAGTTTTACTGATTTTGCTCCCCTCCCTCTGTTGTTAAATGTGCTGGGTTGACATCTCATTCTTCTCACTGCAGATTTTTATGAGACACTATAGCAGAATACAAAAGAAGAATTATTCTGTTAGTATATCTGATTAATATCAGACTAGGGTTCTATGCTGCGGAGACTGACAAAGCGCTGGACTGGGAATCAGGAGCTTTAGGTTCTATTCCAAGCTGTGCCACTATCTTGCTCTCTGACCTTGAGCAAATCCCCTCATCTCTCTGTGCATTTTCTTCCTTCCACACTCAGTCATGTCTGGTTATATTGTGAGTTTCTCTCTCATCCCATGTTTGCATTGCACTACTTGCACAATAGGTCCCAACCTTGGTTGGGACGCTGCGGCAGTACTGCAAGATGAATAATAAGATGCTTCACTGGGACACGGAAGAGCTGAGTCTCAGTTCCTGACTCTGCTGTAACCTTATTGAATGTCCTTAAGTAAATCATGCAGGGGCCACAATCTCCATTCGTGTTCTAATGCAAACAATAAATAATTGTACACAAAGCCAAGAAAATGCAGACACTCAGAGCTGTGTGATTATCTCTAACAATTCTTTAAATCTTTGAACAGAGAGAACATGATTTGTAAGATGGCCTTGCATTCAGTGACTGGTTGAATGCTATTGTATCCTTTGTCTGTGTGGAAGCAGATCCATTCTGCAGTGATGTTGCTCCCTAAGCAGTAAGTTATTGACAATGTCTGTTTTTCAAGGAACAACTTTATTTGTCAGGATATTTTTTCTGGTTTTTTTTTATAGATAATGGATTGTATTTTTTCCTCCGATTCTGACAAAATATGATGGTCTTGGTGCAAAATCTGTCTGTATTTGCTTAATCATAAGAACATGCTTAAGTTCTCGCTATAGGATTTCTGTGCTAGAGAGAGAAATGGGTATTGTACTGGCCCTCTGAATAGGATAGAATTTCATCTTTTGTGATTCTGGTGGGACCACTGCTGGAATACAGTGTTTATTTCATAAGTATCACATTACCAAAAGAATAGTGATAGAGATGCAGCCATGTTAGTCTGGTGTAGCTGAAACAAAAGACAGAACTATGTAGCACTTTAAAGACTAACAAGACGGTTTATAGGTGATGAGCTTTCGTGGGCCAGACCCACTTCCTCAGATCAATATGTGGAAGAAAATTGGCACAACGATATATACCATATATACTTTAAAGTCTTGTTAGTCTTTAAAGTGCTACATAGTTCTGTCTTTTGTTTCAATTACCAGAAAGATGTAGCGAAAATGGAGGGTATAAAGGAAAGTGCAAAAAAATAGTCCTTTGATAACTGGAAGGACTGGTTTATAAAGAATTGACTAAAAGAAATAGGTCAAATGTTAGTAAGTTATAATTGAGGAAAGTTCAGATACTTGTCTATAAATAGATGAAGGCTGTTAATAACTATCAAGAATTGCTGGGAAGAGATGGGGGAAGGAATGGTACTAGTAGTAATAATGGGAAATATTCAAGATACTTTTTTTTTAAAGAAGGGTTTCAAAGAGTACTAGAAATTATATTGAAAAGGACAATCTATCATGGGTAAACACATAATTCTAACTGGCCTAGGCCTTGATCCTACAGTATTGACTTCCCTAAGAGTATGATAGTCAACCTTTTTCCATGTTCTGTAATATAATGGAACTCCGACTTCCCCATTAGTAAAACACCAAATTCTCTCTTATTTATTCAGCAGAGGTTGCAAAAGACTAACTTTCAGAAGAGATGGGGAGAAAAGTAAACAGCTGTGCAACACTCAAGTGTTAAGGCATAGCTCCTATCAAAGTCACAGTTCATTATTTTTAAATACAGTGTGTGTATAAGTATTTGGGAGGAGGGGGACCAGAGTCAGCAGTAAGATTCCCACAAAAGAAAATAAAGTTTACTGGATAGATCACAACAAGAAAGAAAGCAGAAAATACAAATATAAATAAAGCACTGCTATGTAGAAAGTTCTCATATAATCGAAATATTAAATGTGTCAAATTTAGCAGCTGAATGTCAAGGAGGCACTTCATCCCACAAAAGCAGAACGAAACCAGCTGAAGATACAAGATGTATTTGAAATGGGATTTTCAGACACTCATCACTGGCCTAACTTAGCTCTTGTGAAGTTACTAGGAGCTGAACCTTAGACTCTAATGTAAGTTGAGTGAGCCCTGGACTGTGCTCCTTTGAAAATCCAGTCCTTAATTTATCAGTCCACATCTTTGAAGTAAGAAAATATCCACTAGCACTGAAGTTACTCTATGAAAATATTATTTGAACTTAGGAAACAAAATCTGTAAACCATTAATCTTACCCCATTCTTGAGCTCTTAATTAAGGTCTTATCCTGCAACCACTAAAGTCAGTGGAAAAGTTTTCATTTAATTTAATGGTCTAAGATCCAGCCTTAGTATTTGGCTAAATGCTGTGAATACTTATCCATGAAAACAGTAAGTTACTTACCAGGATTGGAGTCTAGGGTTGTAAATTCCTGGCTTACAGGTGCCTGGTCATTTGAACTAGTAGAGATTTTGTCGGCAAAATGTATTTCTACAGAGCACTTGTGAACTCTCACAAATAACCCTCCCAGCGTGGGTCAATAGACTTAGGTTAATGAATCTCAGGCTAGCAATCTAAAATAACTGTGTAGACAGTGTCTTAATGATAAGACCAGCAGCAGAAGGCCTGAGATGTTACTGGGCATGCACTGGTCCAGTTCCCACTCCCCAGTTGGACTCATAGCTGGTGTGGTGGGTGAGGGAACTTGCATCACCAGGATCTAATGGACTTAGGGATGGAAGGCTGGTTGCAGGTTGGGCACAACTTGCTGTTTCACAAGCCTGGAAAGGCTGCCTCACAGGTATAGCAGCACATGGATTTGAATCTGTGCTCTCTTGGCTGCTCTCCCATACCTGTATGGGACAGAGAAATTGGCTGGCAGGGGTTACTGACCGAAGGTTTGGGATGGATTAAACCCCTGACAGAATAACTAACCCAGAGAGGGGGAAGAATACTGAGAAGGGAGAATACCACTCCCACTGCTTAAAAATATTAGACAGAAAAATTAAAATAGGAGGGAGTGCAGGGCTAAAGAAACCATTACTTTCTGCTGCTGCTGCTGGGGCAGACAATTTGACTGCCAGCAGAAGCAGAGGAGTTTGTGGCCAGACCATGTGGTGCCAAAATAATGATCTGCCTCCCTAAGCATCAGAAAGAAGACACCAGCTCAGATGTCCAGAACTGTGAGAAACTGTGGACTGGCCAGAAAAGATATACAATACCTAATATGTAACACATTTAATTTGATAATGCAAAACCAAAACTACTTGATTGATCAATACTGCTGAATATCAGTGATAAGTAAAGCTGTGTGACATGACAAGTTACCACTTTTCAGTCCAAGACTTGGCAAACTAGATCTAAGGTGAACTTTTTGATGCTGCTGCCAGTGAACAGACTTCCAAGCAGAAAAATAATGACATGAGGTGCAATGGGCAAATAATGAATTTGCCTTCTTCCTTACTTTCCAAATTTTTATCTCCCTTAAAAGGGAAAATAGCATTATGTGGGGGAAGTGATCAAATGTTTTATTTTTTGGAGGGGGGAGCTGCTATTTTTATTTTTGCCTAAGAGCCTGGAAAGACTCCAGTGTGCTAAGTGCTGCACAAAAAAAAGGGTCCCTGCCCAAATGAGTTTGCACACTAAGGGTATGTCTACACTACAGTGTTATTTAGAAATATCTTATTTGGAAATAGTTAATTTGAAATAAGTTATTTCGAAATAACTCGTCTACACACAAAATGCATTTCGAAATAGCATTTTGCTATTTCGAAATAGCACGTCCACACTGAGTGGATGGAACAAGGTCCGGCAGGGCATCAGGTCAGGAGTTACTTTGTGTGGCTGCTGCCTGAGGCTATCTGAGGCCTGTGCTTAAAGGGACCCCCCCCTGCCCCGGACAGCCGGTTCTCAGGTTTCCCTCACTCGGGACACCACAGCACTCTGCAGCATGGAGCCAGAGCTGCCCCTGGACATTCTGGTGCTTCTCGTGGATGCATTGCTGCGAGCCAGGCTGCACTTACTGCAGCTGCTATCTGGGAGGTCCATCAGGGGGCTGTCAGTATCCAGGAGGCCCTGTGGGAGAGTTTCCACTCTGAGGAGCACTAAGAGCCTCCCTGGTCTGCTTGTGCCTTATTCCTCCCTCATGTCCTTCCACTTACCCCTCCCCAACCCCCCTTCCTGATGTAAGGGAGGGAGGACTTATTTTCATGAACACAATCTCTCTTTATTTAACAAAACTGGGGGGGGGGATGAAACTCTTGGGAGAGGGGAGAAGAGAAGGTGGGAGAGAGGAGGGGGAAACCTGGAAGGAGGGAACTGGAAGGGGGAAGCAAGAGGAAGAAGGGGGAGGGGAAGCTCAGGGTTAGGGGTCTTGCCGAACCAACTTGATTTTCATGCTAACCTGCTCCTGGGTTCACATGTGGCCTTTGGTGGCCAGGCTGGCAGCTATCCTGCCATAGATGGCTGCGTTCCTCCGTCTGGTGCAGAGATCATGGATGTTGGGGGCATCCCCTCCTAACCTGAATAAGGTCCATGATCTCCACCCTGGACCAGGAAGGTGCCCGCCTTCTCCAGGCCCTGGAAGGCTCCTGGGAGCTGGCAGACTGCTCCTGGGGAGCGGTGGAAGGCTGGCTGCCAGCGGCTTTCTGGCTCATGTTTTGGGGCCTCTGGGTCAGGGACAGTGACTGCTGGCTCTGGGCTGGCAGGCTTGGAGCTGGCACAGGCACTGTGGCCAGAGTCAACCCCTTTAAGGGCTCCGGGGAGGGGGAAGGGAGAGGAGTGTTCTCGGTTGAGGCTGGAGTGGCCACCAGGGCACCCTGGGAAGGCTGGAGGGCCCCCTATTTTGAAATAAGTGTCTACACAGCACATATTTTGAAATTGCTGTTTTGAATTTGGCGTTATTCCTCATAGAATGAGGTTTTCCAAATTAGAAATAAGCGCTCTGCTATTTCAAATTAATTTTGAAATAGCGGTTTGGCTCTGTAGACACTAGTAAAGTTATTTCAAAATAACGGCTGTTTTTTCGAAAGAACTTTGCTGTGTAGACATACCCTAAGATGAGAAACGATGGGCAGATACAGACTTACACATAGGGAGCTCAAGGTTCTTTTGTATTTAGCAAAACGCATATAGAGAGATGGAAAACACTTCATTGTTTATATTAATCTCACAAGCCTGAAAATTTTCCGCAGATATATCAACATGCATCTCTAACTATTATGGTGGAAAGATGGTCTTATGATCAAGACACTGTTTACATAGCTATTTTTAGACCGCTAGCCTGAGATTCATTAACACAAGTCTGTTGACCCACGCTGGGAGGGTTATTTGTGAGAGTTCAAAAATGCTCTGTAGAAATACATTTTGCTGACAAAATATCTGCTAACTCAAATGACCAGGCACCTATAAGCTAGGAATTTACAACCCTAGACTCCAATCCTGGTAAGTAACTTACTGTTTTCATGGATAAGTGTTCACAAAATTTAGCCAATTACTAAGGCTGGATCATATACCATTAAATTATATGAAAACTTTTCCACTGATTTTAGTGGTTACAGGATAAGACCTTAATTAAGAACTCAAGAATGGGGTAAGATAGCATATTAATGGTTCACAGGTAAGTTAACTCTGAGAAGATCATAGTCTACTGAAAGGTGTATCTTGTTTCAATCAGATAATACAACACAACTGCGATCACATATTTAAACAACAGGGAAAGGGGAAGGAGTCTAGCACTACACATGGAAGCATGGACCTTCTGCTTATTTTGAGAGCCATGACAAGCCATCCTTTTGAGTCTCTGACTTAAGTGTCAGCTTTTTATGTATCCATTAAGACATGGTTCTTTAGTAGCTGTCTTATCTACCAGCTGAGAATCATAGTTCGTGACTCTAGGCAAGATCTGTAGAAAATCACATGATATGCAACATCCTTGAGAAGATACGTGGAAACTGTAGTCTTTTTTTTCTCATCCAATATAAAAGAAATTATGAATTCCTCAAAATTATATATGGTTGAGAACTATTTAAACTTTCTTATAATATGTGGATTGATCATGGTTACAAATTTCAGCTGGATTTCTCAGTTGTGATTGAGCAAAACAATAATGATTTAATCAGTTTCCAAAGTAGCTGAATATATAAACAATCCTGAAAGACTTGAATGAACGTTTTAAACATTTTTTTCATACGATTTTGCTATTGTAGTAGGAGAGAGTGTACTTCATTTATTCTATTTTCACTGTACCATTCCTTTTTCACTGTATCATTCCTTATTTTGTATACCTTTATCATATTCTTTCCAATGTATCTGCTCAAAATTAAGTCTCAGTCTCTCTTCACATGGTTATTATGGAATCCCTCTAGTCATTTTCTGTCTCTGAAACACCTTTTTTTCTTATATCCTTTTATGAGATAGGAAGTGATAATGAAATACAGTATTCCAAAAGAGGGCATGCTGCTGACTTATAGAAAGGTATCCCATTGCTTATGCATCCCAAAGATCCACAAAATGAGGGTTGAGTGGCCAAATGCCACACACAGCTCCCTTAAGTGTTTAAGTTAAAAGAACAGTAGCAAGGAGTCTTCAAGGATCCTGGTAAAGTCATGGGTAGGCATGGTAAGCTGAAAAATACTAGTAAGTGAATAGTCAAATGGGATTCCCTATAAAAGACTGTACAGATAAAAGATGTAAAGAATAATGGTAAAAGCTGTACATAATGTTTGTGCTCCTAATGCTTTAACTGTTTTTTCCTTCTGGTTCTGTGTCCTTTGATAAAAGGTTACAGAGGTTCTGAATGGTGGTTTTCACAATTGGTGCTACCAGTGAATACTTGACATGAAACCCTACCCTACACTTACGTGTTTAATGTTGCACCAGTGAAAAAGGGTTGTATTAAAATCTTGACCAAAGCTTTCAAAAGTAATCAGTGACTTTTGATGCCTCAAATTTGGGATACCTAATTTGGCACACCTTCATGGGGTCTGATTTTTCAGAAAGTGCTCAACACTTGCCCTCTGAAAATCAGGCTGTTGGTACTTTTAAGACACTTTGAGGAGGGCAGCCAGATACCAAAATCACTAGTCATTTTTGAATTCCTGTCCTCTTATGCCATGTGTGACTTGAGACACCCCATTATCAACATAGCAGTTGGAGTTATCTGAATTGTGATCAGGGCTGGATTAAGGGTGGGGGCTAGCCGGGCAGCTGCCTGGGGCACCAACCTATGGGGGGCGCCTGATGGCAGCTGTGAGGGGTGCCACGTGCCTGGGGCCGGGGGCCTCACGGTGCCCCTTAGAGCTGCCATCAGGTGCCACGCGCCCGATGGCAGCTGTAAGGTGCGCAGCGCACTCGGGGGCAGAGCCGCACATTCATTGTGCGCCTGCTGCCCAGGGTGCAAGAATGGTTTGAGCCGGCCCTGACTGTGATATAATTAACCCCAAGCTAACTGTCAGACGATGGTCTGTCTGGCTACACTAACCTTAACCACTTTTCCAAGACTAGACCAACCCTATGACAGTGAAAATTACCTGTGCTGATTGGTGCAAGTCTTCATATTTTCCAAAGTGTTAGAGGACAAGAGAAGTAATTTTCACTAAATAGTTATAAATACATATTTCCCTTTTCACCTAACTGGCAAAACTTCTCAACCACCTGCAGCTAAAATTAATGCAATTGCTTCTTGCTACTTCTGTTAACCTCCTCAAAAGGTCTCCGGATATAAATACTCTAAACATAAGACTCATCAGAACAGGTGTAAAGCACTGAGTGCCCCCTTGACTCCTATCACTTTCTGATTAATTACTTTCTTCACAGAGAATCGCTGAAGCATAGAGTGAGTGATATTCCACCTCAATGGTAGCTTTTGTTGAGCTCCTTCACAGATAGTCTATATTACAACATAATGACCATCCTCATGAGCTTTGGTGGACAACTCAGGGGTAGGTGAAGTGAGCTAGTTACTTTCTACATGTTTTATATTCTTTGACCATGCATGCTTTACTCACTCAATGACTCTGGTGTTTATTTGAGAGACCAGAGTCAATCAAATCAAAGTGGAAAAGATGACACATTACTCATCTCACAGCATGCATTGTTTTTTCTCATTTGAGATTTCCTAAAGCTATGAGCAAAAGAGAGAAAGTGCACAAAGGGCAAGTGGCTGAGTAATCTTACAGCATGTCTCCCTCAGGAAATTCATTAACTCCCTTGCTTTTAACCTCTAGGTGGTGCCTACTATTGTTGGAGAGTAAATCCTCTTGCATAAATCCTTTGTCTGTCACTAATAATAATAATGATTGTGATAATTATATGCCAATAATTAAAAGGTATGTGTTACATAGAAACTATATTGATGGAGCCCCATAAGAATGTCTGTAAAAAATATACAGAGAGGCTACATCTACACTACAAGTTTTCTTGGCAAAAAATATGCCCCTTGGTAGCATAAGGATCTTGCAGAAAAAGGGGTTTTTGCACAAAAAGAAAACATCCACACTGCTTGTTTTTGCATAAAAACCCAGTGCAAAAACAGAACAGCAGAAAATATGCAAATGAGATCATGACTCATGCAAATGAATCCCTCATTAGCATATTTTTTGCCAAGAAAACTCGTAGTGTAGACATAGCCAAAGAGAAAGAGAGAGAACACCATTCATCTGAAGCTGTAAAGCACTTAATACACTTTTTTGAACTAATAGTCCCTATGGTGCCACAGGACTAACAAAAGATAGATCATACCATGAACTTATGTGGGCAAAACCCTCCAGCTCATCTGAAGAAGTGGGTTTTGCCCACCAAAACTGATAATACTATCTATGTTTTTGTTAGCCTCTAAGGTGCCACTGGTCTACTAATTGTTTTTAAAGTTATAGACTAACACAACTACCCCTCTGATATTTTTGAGCTAAATCTGCTTCTGTTTTTGAGCTAATTCCTTTTTTAAAATGCTACAGATTGAACCTCTAGTCTGGCACCCCAGGGACCTAATCAGTGCTGAATCAGAGACTTCGCTGAACCAAGAGAGGTCAATATTGTCTTTACCAACACTTCCACTGCTTACTGGACTCTTAACAGACATTTAGAGGTAAATTAGAGGTAAATAGCAGCACAGAACATTGAGAGCCAGGACTGGTGCCTGTAAACAAATTTTATGGGACCACAGGAAACTAGGCCACACCCATGATAAATGGACATCTGGCTAGCTAAAATTATGTCAGACCACGGATGTTGCCGGACCGAGGGTGCTAGACGATAGAGGTTCACCTGTAGTACTCATTTATTGACCCATGCTCTGTGGCTAGCCAAGAAACGATCTGCTTTGTAGAACCAAGTGTCTACATCCTCACATTGCATTTACTGGAGCTTCACTCTGTGGACTTGTCACTACCTGTAGAATTACCATTTTTCTTGACCATTCGTCATCTTAAAATTACAAGTGCATCACAGCCTGTGCCCAGGGCAGCAAGGAGCCTGCCTTATGATGCTCTGGGTATGGTGTTTTAATCTCTAGCTGTGTCTCCGCCATCCTATGAAATAATCACTTTTTCTTTTTGACCCCTAAATTAACTTTCAGCTCAAATGACTGACTGAAATTGTAACCATCTCATCTGTGACTCGCTGACTGATCTTACCAGCTGTTAGATTTGATATATCCATATGAAGCAAATTACCGAGTCCATTACATATTTAACTGATTTACTACTCATTCAAGTCTCTGATTAGCTTTCATGTACCTCACACTTCTGTTGCTGAACCCCTATCTTCTTCTTCCTCCATCTACTTCATCCCCTCACTTTATCTTCATTTCCCCATGCTTTCTATACTCCACTTTTAATTTCTTCTGTCTTTTTCACCCACTCCTTCCTAACTCTATACCATATTGTCACTTGTTCCTATCGTGAAACCTCCCACACCTTCTTTTCTCCATGCACATTTTTACCATCCCCCCATCCTTCTCCATCAGTCATTATTTTTACCTTTTAAGCCTTACTCACTTCCCTATCCTTTTTTTTCCCCTTTTTTCCTTCTGTTCCCTCTGGAATGTACATCCCATCTCAGATAGCATCACCAACCTTCAAAACTCCTTCATTTTTCATTGCTTGCATTTCCAGGCACTAGGTGAGACTTGGGTCTCCATCCTTGAATCTGCCTCTATAGTCACGCGCTTGCAAAAATGCTCTTTGCATACTTCCCACCAAATATCAATCCTCAGGCATATGCTTAGATGTCTGACTTCCTCCTGGCCTCTTTCATCCCTGCACTTTCTCTCTCTCTTTCCTTCTCCTTCTTCTTCCAGCAACATTCCCTATGCTTCTTCTGACATGTGTACATCAACTATCCAATCCTCCTTCCATCCTTCCTTTTTATCCGTTTAATTTTGATTCCTGACTCTCCTCCTTGTCACAAACTCCCGCCATTATCCTTGGTGGTTTCAACTTCCATGTTGATATCCCTGTTAGGGTTTCAGCGTAACTGCACCTATCTCCCCTCTTTATGGTCCACTCCAGGCATGCCTTGTCAGACCTCAGAACTTCAGCCATCATCTCTCTTTGGGCAGGGATCCAAGTCCTACCCTCTTGTGACTGGGGGTGGGGGTTGTGAGGCTGAATAGTCTGATTCTATGTAGTGTGAGATCCCTAATCTAATGGCCAACATTTGTGTGGGTTTTTTTTTCTGAGAGCTATGAACTGCATGTGCCAGCATTTTAAAAGTCACCACACCATTCTCTTTCAGCAGAGTACATTTATTTTAAGGATGAAAGCGTCACATAGCAAGCACATGAAAACAATAATAGTTCCTACACTTTTACTAAACGTATCAGAAATTACCCAACACACTACAAATCTCCAAGGGGCAACTATTGCAAATTAAGGGAATTCAAAACAACAATACTAGAGAGGGTCATATTAAAGAGCAGAGCCATGCTCTCTCACACCTCAGGCACTGAGATGGCAGTTAATGGTGGGACTTCTTAAAAGTGTTGTAACAGACATCTCTGTTTGTTTCTAGGCAACATAACTCTAGCAATATAGCTACTTCCTCTGCTAAGAATGGCTTTGCTTCTGCAAAATCATATTTGAATCCTTTGATCTCATTAATATTCCATTGACTGTAGTGACTTATTTTCTGTTGCAATCAGGCTAAACAACAATACTGTGTTTATACAACCGTCCCTCTTCCCCAACCGCCAAAAAAGGAACAGTCAGGAGATGGCATGCAGGCAACAGGTGTAATTATTAGCTTAGTACTACATTTTGTCCTATATTTATAGCAGACAGTTGTGAGGACTAGGGTTATAATGTGATTTCAGACATTGGGAAAAGAAATAAGACAACATAAATAACTTAAAAAGTCCCTGGAAAGGAAGAGGAAATGGGAGGAAATTGCATAATTTAAGTTTCATCAAATGCAGCAATTTGTGCTTTGGGCTGTAATTGTTATTGATATCACCTTAATTTGGAATGATGATGGGTAACAGAGAAAATGCAGTGTATATTATTTCTCATGGGCCCAAGTGGTTACAAACATTTCCTGCATAGAGCAGATAATTTAAAAATGTTGGCAGGTAAATCTAGATTTGTGAAAAGTAGAAACAAATTAGATGTGGGACAGCGTTGCCACACAAAAACTATATTTACTATTTAAACTATTAGTGCTTTAACATGCAACTGAAAGTTCAATCTCTGAGAGTAATGAATAAATTATTTCAACAAAGGCAAGAAATATGCTGCAGGGGAAATAGAGTCAGTACTTTTCAACTTTATTTTTTATTTGATGTTTGTAAAATGCTGATACAGCACTTAGTGGTAAATAAATGCCTGGGAGAAAAGGCAGATTTCCTTCAAAAATTGTCATTTTCCTGTGCCTAAGACTGAGTCGTGAGCATCCCTCAATGATCTGGAACTCCTGGAGGCATTGTAGTACAGGCGTGCATAATACCTCCTGGAATGCAAGAAGAGCATGTCTGATGTTAGATTTTGAAAAGGCACAGCATGAGAAGCCATCCCTATTGATAAGCTTGGTAGAATTAGATTTTTATGTTTTTGTCTGATGCCTAATATTGGTGTTTATTTTGAATTTTGTTCTTTTTTAAGAGATTGAAATTTCATGATATGGAGGGTCAGACAAAAATTAATGATAGTTAGATGTTGAGATCCGAGAAGTTAAAAGTTCATAACTGTTAAAACACAAATTGTTATATGTCAAAATATACAAAGTAAATATCCTTAAATCAAAGTGTAGTAAGTTTTCAAGGAGCATTTTTCTCACTTTACCTATCTGTAAAATTTGATTATCATCAATAGAAATATATTTCATTGTTTTGTGCACATACAGTGAATGTATTGGCAAATATCGGTTACAATCAATCAAGTCCTTCCAAACCTATCTATTACAAGGAGATGGGGGAGGAGCCATCGATGGACCACCTCCTTGTGGTGAATAATCCAAGAGTCAAGCCAATCCACAAGCAGGGGTATAACAGGTGACCCCAAGGCAGGCTATAAGATCCTAATGAAAGCAGCCATTCCAGCCTTTATGAGGGTATACCCAGCAGCCTAATAGTTCTACTGCTCCTGCACCAGTCTGCTCCTGCTTCTGCTCTAGTTGCAATCAGTTTCCCAATTGCCCTGACACACTTCCATATTCCTCTTGGGAGGCAAGTAAATGAGGCAAATGCCAGCTTCACCCAGTCATTGAACTCCACTTATAATTATGCATGACCCTGGCATGAGAATGCAAGGTGGTGAAAGATCCTGCATGCCCTTTCCTCCCACTGTGCACCCCAAGGGGACCCAGCACAAACTTGCAGTTAACACAGAGGAAAAACTGAAAGTGTATTGACTGGAGCATCAGCAAAATGAAAGCACACTGCATAATATATATGTTCAATCAGAGGAAGTGACAGACAAAGTGTTTTTTCCCCCTTTAGCTTCCATTTAAACAAGTCAGAAGGTGACAGTTGAATAAGAAGATACACAGAAAAAATATGTTTAATTTGAACTTGCTCAGATTTCTAGTTTATGGATGAGGGCTACAGCTGACACAATGAAAAACATTAAAAGAACCCACTGCAGGCATTATGACAGATTTTTTAAAATTATGTCCAGAGGATGATTCCATAACACTTTTTTGTTGTTGTTATAATTTTAGGGTGTTCATAATGTATTTGTTTTCCATAACCTCTCAGATGTTCTGTATTATTCTAACAGCTTGTCAGACAGAGGAACAAGAATTATTCAGACAAATTTCACTGCTTCTGGATTTACAGTACAAAGAATATGGCTATTATGCAGTGCTCTAACTGTCAAGCTGTAACTCTTCTCGCTACGTTTGAAAATAGACACTCATTTTAAAGTTAGTCTGGAAAAGAGAAGAGAACGAACAAAAAAACCCCACACAAAACCCATACCCAACCAAAAGTCTTATTTTGAGATAGGCCCAAGCCACCAGGTTTGAATTCTTTTCAGGTCTGAACTTCCAAAAAGCATTTTTCTGTGGTCCTTGTCCACTGTTGTTTTGTACCTTGTGTGGTCACCTAATCCTGCTTAAAGAGAGGTTTAAAAGACTTACGCGTCAGAATGGCAAGTGTGTAAATGATCACACAAGATGCAAAGTGGTGGAGAACCTGAGCCGGTGATCTAGCTACTGTTTTGGATCTAGATATAGAAACAAATACCTTAAATTGTCACATCTTGTAACACTGGATGTTGTGCTCAGACCCATACCTAATAATATCTTTGACAGAGTGAGACTCCTCCCTGTCTGTTCAATAAAGATTTTTAATTAGATCAGGCAATTTTGGGATATTGTGTTATTCCAAAATACTGCAGAATTTAGAGCATCAAGACTGACCCTGATAATACTTAGGAGGAGACAAGAATAGGGGTAATTGAAGGCACTCAGAAGAAGAATGGAAAGCAGGAGAAGGCTACTCACACAAGCAGCTATGATCCAAGATTGGATGGCATCTCACACTACTACTGCTAAGGAAATGAGAGCCACCTAGTCTGGTAGATTTAGAGGAGGCTGAGTAGCAGGGACTGCAATGTGAATGCAAGAGCTGTACTGATCTTCCTTGTACATGACATCTCCATGATACAGTATCTTCTACCACCTGTCCTGTCCTTGCATTCAGAGCTGGAACCAGGTGAGTGGCTAGAATTGCTATGCGTCCCTCAAACTCTGGATTCTCTGTGATTGTGAGCACCACACCAGCTTTCTCAGATTTTTGGAGCTGACTTTACTAAAGTCTAAACATATTTTCTCTATTTCTTACAGATTTTTGGCAAAGTCCTTAGAGCAGCTGCCTGAGCTGACATATTTAGTTCAATTGGGTTTAAACCCCACATTTAACTTATCTGATGACCTAGTTTCCTTCCTTTAGAAGAGTCTTCAGTCAAATTTATCAGCATTTGTCTTTGGGGAGAAGTCTTCACAAGAAGAACTAGACTTCATGGAATGGCTCTCCTATGAGCACTGAAGAAAATTGATGCAATTGTCTTTAAAACCTATACCCTATTGCTGTAAGAAGTATGGTACTGAACCCCTGACCAGGGAGACAACTTGTACCCATGTATCTTTTGTTTCCATGTGCATGGTGGAATTTTTCTACACCGTTGTGTATCATGAGGGACTGGAATTGACTGTACACTGTGCGCATGGTAGTAAATCTTGGCTCCAATTGCAGCGAGGGAGGTTTAGGTTGGACATTAGGAAAAACTTTCTGTCAGGGTGGTTAAACATTGGATTAAATTGCTTAAGGGAGTTGTGGTATCTCTATCACTAGAGATATTTAAGAGCAGGTTAGACGGACATCTATCAGGGATGGTCTAGACGGTACTGGGTCCTGCTGTGAGGGCAGGGGACTGGAATTGATGACCTCTTGAGATCCCTTCCACTTCTAGGATTCTATTATTTTTAAAAAACAGGGACAAATGTCTTGTGTGCCGAGGTGGGGGGGAAATCAATATTTATTCTTTTAGTACATAACTTCAAAATTTCATAACTCAAAACATTTCAACTAGGTCTACTCTTAGTCAAATTGGGGAAAACATCACAAAATCTTGTTGAATATGTTCCTTTTATTGGTTTTCAAACTCCTTCCAAATTTCAAACTAATAAGTACGAAAATATATATTTGTAGTGCCAATAAATAGCTGAAAAACATCCTCCAAAATAAAATGCCTAGAGGAGCCTCAGGGCTGGGAGTTGGTCCCCAGCAATCTAGCAAAATAGGAGTAGGTTGGTTCTTTATATGGTTTTATAAACTCTGGGCAAAGTACATGAGAGATAGGGACAAAGTATTGCTGGTCAGAATGATCTAAACCTGGATACAATTTGCTGAGAGGATTAAGCAAATCCTGAGCCTCATTGTGCAGGTCTTGTAAAAATAATCTTCCTGTTTGGGGCGGGAAGTAGTGACAAGTGGGGCCAATTCTTTATAAAAAGAGATTTTTTAAAAAAATTGTGAATGTCAAATAGCTTTGGATGGAACATTCAGCTCCCCAAAAGAGTAAGCAGGTAGCCCCAATAGCTACTGGTTTCCAGAGACTCCTGGATGTGGATGTGCATGTGGGGGACTGAAAAGTGACTGCTTTCTGACATGTCTCATAGACTCATAGACTCATAGACTTTAAGGTCAGAAGGGACCATTATGATCATCTAGTCTGACCCCCCGCACAATGCAGGCCGCATAATCTCACCCACCCACTCCTAGAATAATCCTCACCCCTATATCTCAGATATTGAAGCCCTCAAATAGTTTGAAGACCCCAAGATGCTGAGAATCCTCCAGCTGTGATCTGTACCCCATGCTACAGAGGAAGGCGAAAAACCTCCAGGGCCTCTGCCAATCTACCCTGGAGGAAAATTCCTTCCCGACCCCAAATATGGCGATCAGCTAAACCCTGAGCATGTGGGCAAGACTCCCCAGCCAGACACCCAGAAAGTTCTTTATAGTAACCCCTATCATCCCTCCATTGACCTATTTACCACTGATAATAACTAGTCAATTAGTTACCAAGACCATGTTGTCTTGTCAAACCATCCCCTTCATAAACCCATCTAGTTTAATTTTGAAGCCAGGTAGATCTTTTGCCCCCACTACTTCCCTTGGAAGGCCATTCCAGAACCTCACTCCTCTAATGGTTAGAAACCTTCGTCTAATCTCAAGTCTAAACTTCCTACTAGCCAGCTTATATCCATTTGTTCTTGTGTCCACATTAGTATTAAACTTAAATAATTCCTCTCCCTCCCTAGTATTTATCCCTCTAATATATTTAAAGAGTGCAATCATATCCCCCCTCAGCCTTCTTTTGGTTAAGGTAAACAAGCCAAGCTCCCTGAGTCTCCTTTCATAAGACAGGTTCTCCATTCCTCGAATCATCCTAGTGGCCCTTCTTTGTACCTGTTCTAATTTGAATTCATCCTTCTTAAACATGGGAGACCAGAACTGCACACAGTATTCCAAATGAGGTCTCACCAATGCCTTGTATAATGGCACTAACACCTCCTTATCCCTACTGGAAATACCTCGCCTAATACATCCCAAGACCATATTAGCCTTTTTCACAGCCATGTCACAGTGGCGGCTCATAGTCATCCTATAATCAACCAGGACTCCGAGGTCCTTCTCCTCCTCCGTTACTTCCAACTGATGTGTCCCCAGCTCATAACTAAAATTCTTGTTATTAATGCCTAAATGCATAACCTTACACTTCTCACTGTTAAATTTCATCCTATTGCTATCACTCCAATTTACAAGGTCATCCAAATCTTTCTGTATGATATCCCGATCCTTTTCTGAATTAGCAATACCTCCCAACTTTGTGTCATCTGCAAATTTTATCAGGACACTTCCACTTTTGGTGCCAAGGTCAGCAATAAAAAGATTAAATAAAATTGGCCCCAAAACTGATCCCTGAGGAACTCCGCTAGTAACCTTCCTCCAACCTGACAGTTCCCCTTTCAATATGACCCGCTGTAGTCTCCCCTTTAACCAGTTGCTTATCCACCTCTCAACTTTCATATTAATCCCTATTTTTTCCAATTTAACCAATAATTCCCCATGTGGTACTGTATCAAATGCCTTACTAAAATCGAGGTAAATTAAATCCACTGCATTTCCTTTATCTAAAAAATCTGTTACTTTCTCAAACAAAGAGATCAAATTGGTTTGGCACGATCTACCTTTTGTAAAACCATGTTGCAACTTATCCCAATTGCCATTAACCTCAATGTCTCTAACTACTTTCTCCTTCAAAATTTTTTCCAAGATCTTACATGCTACAGATGTCAAACTAACAGGCCTATAGTTACCCGGGTCACTTTTTTTTCCTCTCTTAAAAATAGGAACTATATTAGCAATTCTCCAATCAAATGGTACAACCCCTAAGTTTAGAGATTTATTAAAAATTTTTGCTAATGGACCTGCAATTTCATGTGCCAGTTCCTTTAATATTCTTGGATGAAGATTATCTGGGCCCCCCGATTTACTCCCATTAAGCTGTTCAAGTTTGGCTTTTACCTCAGATATGGTAATATCTACCTCTATATCCTTAGTCCCATTTGTTATGTTACCATTATCCCTAAGCTCTTCACTAGCCTCATTAAAGACTGAAGCAAAGTATTTGTTTAGATATTGGGCCATTCCTAAATTATCCTTAACCTCCACTCCATCCTTAGTAATTAGCGGTCCTACTTCTTCTTTTTTTGTTTTTTTCCTATTTATATGGCTATAAAACCTTTTACTATTGGTTTTAATTCCCTTTGCAAGGTCCAACTCTACCTGCCTTTTAGCCTCTCTCACTTTGTCCCTACATGCTCTAACCTCAATAAGGTAACTTTCTTTACTTATCCCTCCCATCTTCCACTCCTTATATGCTTTCTGCTTTTTCTTAATCACCTTTCTAAGATGCCTGCTCATCCAGCTTGGTCTAACACACCTGCCTATAATTTTTTTCCCTTTTCTTGGGATACAGGCTTCTGACAGTTTCTGCAACTTTAACTTAAAATAATCCCAGGCCTCCTCTACCTCAAGATCCATAATTTCTTTAGACCAATCAACTTCCCTAACTAATTTCCTTAATTTATTAAAGTTAGCCCTTTTGAAATCAAAAACCCTAATCTCAGATTTATTTTTATTTATCCTTCCATTCAATTTGAACTGTATTAGCTCATGATCACTCGAGCCAAGATTATCCCCTACAACCATTTCATCTATGAGGTCCTCGCTACTCACCAAAACCAAATCTAAAATAGCATCCCCCCTTGTAGGTTCAGCAACTACTTGATGAAGGAATTCATCAGCTATCACATCTAGGAAAATCTGAGCCCTATTATTATTACTAGCACTTGTTCTCCAATCTATATCTGGAAAGTTGAAATCTCCCATGATTACGCAGTTTCACGAGTATTTACTTCATTAAAAACATTAAAGAGGTCTCTATCCATATCCAAAGTGGATCCTGGTGGTCTATAACACACCCCAAGCACTATCCCAGGGGAGGATCTGATAGTTTTCTTCTCCTAAAGAACAGGACAAAAGAAGGGTTCTAAACTGACAGTGCTTGGAGGAGAAAAGTAAATGCTACAAATGGAATACTGTAATTTCACTGAAAAAATAGTATTTTTTCTGCAAAAGGTAAATTTTCCATTTGGGAAAATGTATAATTCATAACACATTAGCTGCAAAAAACTATTTATGGCACTGTCGTGGGCCTCACCTTTATGTATGTGTACTTGTTTACTATGCATATATAAGCTGTACTCAGATATAAATGCTGGAAAAAGAACCCTTGAATATAGTTTAGTTTGTGATTCATCGTTGCTTGCTAATCTAAAACAATGGGGTATCTTTTGTTTCCATGTGCCTGGTGGAATTTTTCCACACATAACAACTATAGACTTCACCTTATAGTTATAGATGGCATATTTTAGAACTTGGAAACAGCTGATGCATCCTTTCTTTGAAATGATGGTAAAAGTCTCACTTGTCTAATTTAATAGATTGAAACAGTTCTGTGCAAGTGCTGTTGTAAAAATATTCATTAGCATTGATGGGGAGTGTTACACAGAACAGCAGACTCCCTCTATAAAACTTTTTATGGATTCAAAGCAGAGAAAGTACACAAGGTTCCAAAGCATCAGCGATATTCAGTTGCAATGGACTATCATAGATGCACTACACAAATTAGGGGCAACTGTGATTGATTTCTGAGTAGACTGAAATGCTGTAGTAGTGCTTACTGAGAAAAGAGCATACATGTGATTCATTATTTTCTTCTATTTTAATTTCTTGCTGGAGCTGGATGAACTTTTTATTCAAGCACAAATATTGAGGGTCACGCTGGGGCAGCTCCACTTACATATCTGTGCTGGAACAGAGTGGGTCAGAGAGAAACTTTTTCCATCGTTTGCATACCTGTGTAAGACCAGGTCAAATGCTCCTGCTAGTACACTCTGAGCATGAAAGAGGATTGGCTAGAATGACTGGTGGTACTCTGTGTCTCACTGAGAAAGTGTCTAGTGAATTAGGAACAAGGTTAGGGATTTTTTTCCCTGCAAACATGCTAGCACTTTGACAGAAGGTATGCTGGGAGCAACAATGGCTTGCTACCAGTTCTTACAGCAACTGGCAGGTATTCTTCACAAGGTCTTTTATTCACAGGGCTAGAGATCTGTATCTTTCTACATAGGGATTATATGTATAAATCTGAGACTGAATGTGAACATGGCAAAGCGCAATATTTTTATCAGCGTGTGCACAGACTTCAAGTTGGTAGCTAAACCAATGGTTCACCAAATGCAGAAATTGGGCTAGTGCTATACACAGGGCATATGTTATTTTTTTTTCTCAGTGTAATATTTGCATGTTAAAGAATGGTTTATCACTTTTGAATTACATATTTTATGTAAGGGAGATCAGAGTTTTTGTTGATATGGAGTGTTCTGTGTGAGGAATTCACAGACTATGTAAAAAAAGGAAGATTTTTTCAATTATTCTTCATGAAAAATATGCCACAAAACAAGACAATGTATTGAATAGCTCTGAAATCTGCTGTAATATACAGAATCCGCTTAATGTGTTATATGGAATAGAATTTTACATTTATTTAACTTATACACTAAATTTAGAAGTATGTTTAGCATTAGATTGTCTAGCTGACTTAATTGGTGTTTAAACAATTTATCAGTTACTTGAAATGGACTATGAAGAGAAGCATACTACAGACCAGAGTTTATACTGGCTGCTTAACTGAAAGGTAAGCTATTTTCTCTCTAAAAATTAACTTTCTTGACAATATTAGTAATAGACGTACACTGATAGGAGGTATCATTTCTTTTTATAATACTTTAAATAAATTGAATTCTTCTGAATTATGGATGTTTCTCCCTTTTTAAATAAAAACGTACATACATTTATGAACCCTACAATTATTTCAGTAATGTTAGGCAATTCTGCATTCTTTTTAGACCATTGACCTGCCGAAATCCTAGCACAATGCCACAGGTCACATTTTGACCTACTTTTAGTGATACAGTTTAATAAGCAAAAGTATCCGTGCACCTGAACTATCAAATGGATGGTTGTCCAGATTCTATGGAAGGATGATTATGCTGTGAAAGTGAAGAGTAATCAAAATGTCAAAATAATTCACAATCTTGATGGATGAAGTCATGGAGCCCTTACTTAGGGAAAACTGTAAAAATAATTTGATCTAAAAAATGACCCTTGCAACAGGCCATTTACTATTTCCCAGCAGTTTACCAAATAGGGAACTCTCCATAATTCTGCCTACTTATCGTTCACCCACTGCCTATTATACAGAAGTGGATTATAGGGCTCCATACTGGAAGGTAGAAAGGGAAATATCTGATGCTGTTATTCATGATTAAGGACCGGATCCTTCAAGCTCTTCATTCACAAAGCTCCCACCAACATTAGTAGGATTTATCATTAAGATGCCTTGCAGGATTGGGACATCAGGACTATTTGTATTGGCTGCTGAATTATATCACAGGTGATTTACTCTCATCAGTAGAAACATTGTAATATAAAAATGAAATAGCATCTGGCACTCTGTCATGATTCTAATCAGAAGAAATGTAAAGTTACATTGGAGAGGGAAAAGAAAAATAATTTCCTTTTCACTACATGATCAAGTTAGTGGGATGTGAATGGAAAGTTCTTGTGTCTGAATGTTCCAAAAATGGTATTGCCACCCTGATTCATTTGAGTTAGACAGTGGAGTCAGTGAGGCTACCGATGTGAGCAAGGGCTTATTTGTTTCAGCGGACCTTTGTGCTGGGCAGGATCTAACAACCTCTGTAGAATGCCAACATTTTACATTAACTAATGTTTATTTTTTGTTTGAAGACTTACATGAGTATAGAGGATTCCAATCAAACTCTTGACATTACCTGTTGACATAGGAAATAGCTATTGTAATTGAAATGAATATATGCAGCATCCAAAAAAACATTGCATGAAGTCTAAACACTACAGTCCTGGGGGAATTCTGCAATTCTACTGTGGCTCCAAATGCAACAATTGCAGAATTCCCCCCAGACTCATACTAAACACATTATTATAAATGTAACATCTATTTTAACAGTACTAACATACAGATGAACTGGAATAATTCCAGCTATGTCAGTGAAGCAGTATGTAAAGAATGAGCATTAAGAAATGCTAAAAATTTAATTTAAAAAATGTAGTTACATAAGAACATAAGAATGGCCATAATGGGTCAGACCAAAGGTCCATCCAGCCCAGTACCCTGTCTGCTGACAGTGGCCAATGCCAGGTGCCCCAGAGGGAGTGAATCAAATAGTTAATGATCAAGCTATTACTCTCCTGCCATCCATCTCCACCCTCTGACAAGCAGAGGCTAGGAAAACCATTCCTTACCCATACTGGCTAATAACCATTTATGGATTTAACCTCCATGAATTTATCTAGTGCTCTTTTAAACCCTGTTATAGTCCTAGCTTTCACAACCTCCTCAGGCAAGGAGTTCCACAGATTGACTATGTGCTGTGTGAAGAAGAACTTCTTTTTATTTGTTTTAAACCTGCTTTTATTAGTTTCATTTGGTGGCCCCTAGTTCTTATATTATGGGAACAAGTAAATAACTTTTCCTTATTCACTTTCTCCACACCGCTCATGATTTTATATACCTCTATCATATCCCCCCTTAGTCTCCTCTTTTCCAAGCCAAAAACTCCCTGTCTCTTTAATCTCTCTTCATACCCATTCCATAAGAGGGGACCCATTCCAAACCCCTAATCATTTTTGTTGCCCTTCTCTGAACCTTTTCTAATGCCAGAGTATCTTTTTTGAGATGAGGAGACCACATCTGTACGCAGTATTCCAGATGTGGGCATACCATGGATTTATATAAGGGCAAGAAGATATTCTCCATCTTATTCTCTATCCCTTTTTTAATGATTCCTAACATCCTGTTTGCTTTTTTGACTGCCGCTGCACACTGCATGGACGTCTTCAGAGAACTATCCATGATGACTCCAAGATCTCTTTCCTGATTAGTTGTAGCTAAATTAGCCCCCATCATATTATATGTATAGTTGGGGTTATTTTTTCCAATGTGCATTATTTTACATTTATCCACATTAAATTTCATTTGCCATTTTGTTGCCCAGTCACTTAGTTTGGTGAGATCTTTTTGAAGTTCTTCACAGTCTGCTTTGGTCTTAACTACCTTGATAAGTTTAGTATCATCTGCAAATTTTTCCACCTCACTGTTTACCCCTTTCTCCAGATCATTTATGAATAAGTTGAATAGGATTGGTCCTAGGACTGACCCTTGGGGAACACCACTAGTTTCCCCTCTCCATTCTGAAACTGTACCATTTATTCCTACCCTTTGTTTCCTGTCTTTTAACCAGTTCTCAGTCCATGAAAGGATCTTCCCTCTTATCCCATGACAACTTAATTTACATAAGAGCCTTTGGTGAGGGACCTTGTCAAAGGATTTCTGGAAATCTAAGTACACTATATCTACTGGATCCCCCTTGTCCACATATTTGTTGAGCCCTTCAAAGAACTCTAATAGATTAGTAAGACATGATTTCCCGTTACAGAAACCATGTTGACTTTTGCCCAACAAATTATGTTCTTCTATGTGTCTGACAATTTTATTCTTTACTAGTGTTTCAACTAACTTGCCCAGTACTGATGTTATAATTGCTGGGATCGCCTCTAGAGCCCTTTTTAAATATTGGCATTATGTTAGCTATCTTCCAGTCATTGGGTACAGACACTGATTTAAAGGATAGGTTACAAACCATAGTTAATAGTTCCGCAATTTCACATTTGAGTTCTTGGGTGAATGCCATCTGGTCCCGGTGACTTGTTATTGTTAAGTTTATCAATTAATTCCAAAACCTCCTCTAATGACACTTCAATCTGTGACAAGTCCTCAGATTTGTCTCCTATAAAGGATGAGTCAGGTTTGGGAATCTCCCTAACATCCTCAGCCGTGAAGACTGAAGCAAAGAATTCATTTGGTTTTTCCACAATGACTTTATCATCTTTAAGTGCTTCTTTTGTATCTTGATCATCCAGGGGCCCCACTGGTTGTTTAACAGGCTTCCTGCTTCTGATGTACTTAAAAAACATTTTGTTATTACCTTTTGAGTTTTTGGCTAGCTGTTCTTCAAACTCCTTTTTGGCTTTTCTTATTACATTTTTACACTTAATTTGGCAGAGTTTATGCTCCTTTCTATTTACCTCACTAGGATTTGACTTCCACTTTTTAAAAGATGTCTTTTTATCTCTCACTGCTTCTTTTACATGGTTGTTAAGCCACTGTGGCTCTTTTTTAGTTCTTCTACTACATTTTTAAATTTGGGGTATACATTTAAGTTGGGCCTCTATTATAGTGTCTTTGAAAAGTGTCCATGCAGCTTGCAGGGATTTTACTTTAGTCACTGTACCTTTTAATTTCTGTTTAACTAACCTCCTCATTTTTGCATAGTTCCTCTTTTTTAAATTAAATGCTACAGTGTTGAGCTGCTGGGGTATTCTTCCCACCACAGGAATGTTAAATGTTGTTATATTATGGTCACTATTTCCAAGCAGTCCTGTTATAGTTACCTCTTGGACCAGATCCTGCACGCCATTCAGGACTAAATTGAGATGTGCCTCTCCCCTTGTGGGTTCCTGTACCAGCTGCTCCAAGAAGTAGTTGTTTAAGGTATCAAGAAATTTTGTCTCTGCATCTCGTCCTGAGGTGACATGTACCCAGTCAATATGGGGATAGTTGAAATCCCCCACTATTATTGAGTTCTTTATTTTGATAGCCTCTCTTATCTCCCTTAGCATTTCATAGTCACTATTACTGTCCTGGTCAGGTGGTCGATAATAGATCCCTACTATTATATTCTTATTAAAGCAGGGAATTACTATCCATAGCAATTCTATGGAACATGATTCATTTAAGATTTTTACTTCATTTGATTCTAAATTTTCTTTCACGTACAGTGCCACTCCCCCACCCCCATGACCTGTTCTGTCCTTCCGATATATTTTGTACCCCAGAATGATTATGTCCCATTGATTGTCCTCACTCCACCAGGTTTCTGTGATGCCTATTATATCAGTATCCTCCTTTAACACGAGGCACTCTAGTTCACCCATCTTATATTTTAGGCACTCTAGTTCACCCATCTTATATTCTAGCATTTGTGTACAAGCACTTTAAAAACTTGTCACTGTTTATTTGTCTGTCCTTTTCTGATGTGTCAGATTCTGGCCCATACTTTATCCTCTTTCATCCTCTCCTCCTGACTAAAACCTAGGGTATGTCTTCACTACGGCGTTATTTCGAAATATCTTATTTCAAAATAGTTCATTCGAAATAATGCATCTACACACAAAAGGAATTTCGAAATAGCATTTTGCTGTTTGGAAATAGCATGTCCACACTGAGTGGACTGTGAATCGCATTTAAGACTGGCCAGAACCAGTTCCGGCAGTGCACCAGGTCAGGACTTACTCTGTGGGGCTGCTGCCTGAGGCTAACTGAGGTCTGTACTTAAAGGGCCTCCTCCTCCCGCCCCCCCGGACAGCCAGTTCTCAGGTTTCCCTGCTTGCTTGTCTACCTCAATGAGGGACAGCAAAGCATTTTTGTCTTGGCATGCTCTGGTTGTCCTCACTCGGGACATCACAGCACTCTGCAACATGGAGCTGTCCTTGGGCGCTCTGGTGCTTCTCTTGGATTCATTGCTGCGAGCCTGGCTGAACTTGCTGTAAGCTGTCATTCAGGAGATCCATTGGGGGGCTGTCAGTATCCACTTACCCCTGAAGCCAGACAGAAACCCCCCCTCCTCCCTCTGACATCCTTGGGAGAGAGAAATCTTTGAGAGCAAAACTCTGTCTTCCAGAGCCTCCAGAGGTGCTGGAATAACAATGGCCTTGGATGCTAGACAGGAACCAGATAACAGCAACAATTGGGCCAGCAGGCGGTCGGGGGCCTTGGGCTACTTTTGGCTGGTACCAGTATTGATACGCCCACACACACTGTCCCAGAAGAGGAATCTGCCGCCCCATCAGAGAAAAGGATGTCTGGCCCTAATGATTTAGTTACCTCCACCTCACAGGTGCAAATTAAGCTTTGGACCCCCTGTGGGAATGGGCGTCACAAAGACGTTCCAACTTAATTGGCATTTTAATGACAAGAGAAGCATCTACGTGACCACAGGGTTATAAAGTGGGGCCCTGTGCCCCACTCTAATTGGAGATCCACCCATATACCTGCTGGTCAGGTGGTCTTGGACCCCCGAGACTTTAGGGATGCCTTTGTCTCGTACTGACTGCCTCCCATTGGGATTGAGAGAAATGCTGGCTTTGCCGGAGTGAAGATCGCAGGGGTAAGAATATACCTGCTAGGTGTCTGTTTTTGTGTGCATTTAATAAGAGCTCAGAGAACCAAAAGGGTTTCATGGTACCTGTAAGTGACTTTTTATTGTAATTTCTGTCTCGTCCTTTTGTAGTGTCTGTGTTATCTGTAACACAGCAGTAACATTTAACAGCTAAACTTGCCTTGTAACAATAAAATAGTAACTGTTTAAGCTTTAACCTGACTCCTCCTGTTGCTGTAACAGAACCAGACACAATTAAAAGAATCATAACTGGTCAGGGGTAAACGCAGTAAGAACTGAGCATTGAGTCATGCCACCTCCATGGGGCAGGCTCTTGGGGCGCCCGTCAGCCTCCCTGGCTGCCCGCTGTGAAGGGACTTTTTGTCCTAGCAGTCAAAGTCTTGGGTGTAACAAGATCTCTCTGCATAACCTTGGGGCACCCGTCAGCGTCCTTGGCTGCCCGCTGCGAAGGGACTCTGTCGTAGCAGTTGAAGACTCGGGTGTGTGATAGGGCTCACAGACCACTCACTACCCCGGCCACCGGCTAACACCCTCTCTCGCCCCGGCCTCCCTTCCTGATGTAAAATAAAATACACGTTTTTTTCATAAATACGAACTGTCTTTACTTAACAAAACTGGGGGGGGGGGGGATGAAACTCTGGTGAGACTGGGGAAAGGAGGGGGGAGAAGAGAGGAGAGAGGGTGGGAGAGGGGAGGGAGAAACCTGGGAGGAAGGAACTGGAAGGGGGAAGCAAGGGGAGAAACAAAAGAAGTAGTCAGTTATCCCTGGGGACACAGTGAGTGAAGCCCAGCCCCCCTCTGCAAGGTGAGGATGACTGTTCCTTGCACCATCAGAGCAGATGTGCTTGTGCACAGGCCGTGTTCAGAATGTCCTGCTATCCCCGGGAGTGGGAGCTGCCCCGAGACCGCACCCTGTGCTGTGTATAGTGTGGGTGAGGTGGGGGGAGATGTCACCTGCCTCTGAGTAGAATGGCCTTGTGGAGGGAGCGTGTCCTGCTGTGTCCCACCCCAGGGTCAGGAGCATGTCATGTCTCTTCACACATGCGTGTGGCTAACAGGCCAAGGCCCCTGTGTGGCAGCCAGCTGGGGGCACGTGCCCAGGCATGGCATGACACATGCTCGCACATGCACAGGTTGCTGCGTGATCTGTGGTAAGCAAGGCCCATGCACATGGTCCCTGGTCTCCCTCCCCACCCCCCAATAAGGGGACAGTGATGGCACTCACATGTTGTTGCCTCCCCGGATGACACTGGTGATGGGTCTGCTGGGATGGCTTGGGGGTCCTGGCTGCGTGGCACGCTCCCTCATGGCTCCTGTAGCTCCTGGTGCTCCTCCTCCATGCCCTGGTCAGGGTCCTCTGCTCCAAGATCGATGACCCCCGGGGTGGCATGGACCGTCCCGCCCGCCAGGATGCAGTCCAGGGTGTCAAAATAGGGGGAGGTGTCTGCCCCTGTTTGGGAGATACCCCCTGTGGCCCTGTCATAGGCCTGCCGCAGCTCCTAAACTTTCATGCGCACCTGCTCCTGGGTGCGCATGTGGCCTTTGGTGGCCAGGCTGTCAGCCATGCATCTGTAGACGGCCGGGTTCCTCCATCTAGTGCGGAGATCATGGACATTGGAGGCATCCTCCCAAACCTCAATCAGGTCCATGATCTCCGCACTGGACCAAGAAGGCGCCCGCCTTCTCCGGCCCCTGGCAGGCTCCTGGGAGCTGGGGGACTGGGCCCGGGGAGCAGTGGAGGGCTGGATGGCACTGGCTGCCTGGCTCATGATGGGGCCACTGGGTCAGGGGCAGTGACTGCTGGCTCTCTGCTGGCAGGCCTGGAGCTGGTACAGGCACCGTGGCCAGAATCTACTCCTTTAAGGGCTCCGGGGCTGGGGGGAGAGGAGAGGAAGTTTTCCTGGTTGTGCCCAGAGTGGCCACCAGGGCACCCCGGGAAGGGCTGGAGGCCCCCTATTTCGAAATAAGCATCTACACAGCGCTTATTTTGAATTAGCTATTTCGAATTTGGCATTATTCCTCGTAGAATGAGGTTTACCAAATTTGAAATAAGCGCCCCGCTATTTCAAATTAATTTTGAAATAGCGGTTTGGCTGTGTAGACGCTAGGAAAGTTATTTCGAAATAACGGCTGTTTTTTTAAATAACTTTGCTGTGTAGACATACCCTTTGAGAATCTCTATCAATAGACTCTCCTCTGAGACATCTCTGTCGGATCCACGTGCTCCTCTGCACCAATCAGCTTTCCTCCATCACTTAGTTTAAAAACTGCTCTGCGACCTTTTTAATGTTAAGTGCCAGCCATCTGGATCCACTTTGGTTTAGGTGGAGCCCATCCTTCCTGTATAGGCTCCCCCTATCCTAAAAGTTTCCCCAGTTCCTTATAAAGCTAAACCCCTCCTCCCTACACCATCATCTCATCCACGCATTGAGACTCTGAAGTTCTGCCTACCTACCTGGTCCTGCATGTGGAACTGGAAGCATTTCTGAGAATGCCACCATAGAGGTCCTGGATTTCAGTCTCTTTCCTAGCCGCCTAAATTTGGCCTCCAGGACGTCTCTGTTACCCTTCCCTATGTCATTGGTACCTACATGTACCACGACCACCGGCTCCTCCCCAGCATTACTCATAAGTCTATCTAGATGCCTCGAGAGATCCACAACCTTCGCACCAGGCAGGCAAGTCACCATACGATTCTCCCTGTCATCGCAAACCCAGCTATCTATATTTCTAATGATCGAATCTCCCATTACTAACAACTGCCTTTTCCTACTGACTGGAGCTCCCTCCCCCGTAGAGGTAACCTCAGTGCAAGAGGATACCCCAACATCTGGAAGGAGGGTCCCAACTATGGGAAGGTTTCCCTCTGCTCCCATTGACTGCTCTCCTTCCCTGAGTCTTTCATCTTCCTTAACAGCGCAGGGGCTGTTTGACCGGAGGTGGGACAATTCTACAGTGTCCCGGAAAACCTCATCTACGTACCTCTCTGCCTCCCTCAGCATCTCCAGTTCAGCCACCCTGGCCTCCAAAGCCCGTATGCGGTCTCTCAAGGCCAGGAGCGCCTTACACCAAATGCACATGTATGCCACCCGCCCATAGGGCAGGTAATCATACATGCTACACTGAGTGCAATAAACAGGATAGCCCCCACTCTGCTGCTGGGCTTCTGCCTGCATTCTCGCCTACAACTACCTAGGTTATTGATAGGGTTTCTAGTTAAATCAGGAAGTTTTGATTAAAACCTTTAAACTAAACTCTAAAGAATGGCAAGTGTACCTTGGCCCCTTCCCACTCCCCTTCCCAACGCCCTCTCAAAACTCCCTGTTTGCTGCTCCAGTTCGCAAAGCTCCCTGGTGGCTGACTCACTGCTTTATAAAGCCCCGCCCCTGACTAAGGCTCAGCCAATTAACAGAGGCTTCTAGATTTCAAACCTTTAGAAGCTCACAGCTTCCAACTGCTGGCCACAGCACACACTCCTTCAAACAAACCAAACAAACAAACAAACAGACAAACATAAGCTCAGCACACAGCAAGTAACCCCCAAACACACAAACACACACTACAGACAGCCATTTACCTCAAGGGTCCCGTATTTGCTCCTCCTTGACCTGGAGAACTTGGTTACCATTACCAAGTCTTTTTTTTTTTAAGTTAAACATTCAGTGTGTTTTTTGGGAGTTACTGCAAAGAGAGGGTTAACTGATGGATTTGACTGTAGTATGCTAGGAACTGCACTTGTAAGCAGTGAGGCTACTGGGTATATTTTAAGCATTCAAAATCATAGAATCCTAGAACTGGAAGGGATCACAGGAGGTCACTGAGTCCAGACCCCTGCCCTCATGGCATGACCAAACACTGCCTAGTTTGCTGTGATATAAATATATGATGACTGCCTACAGTCACATGTTATTGTTGTTATTGATTTTCTTGGCAGCAGAGGTGTCTATTTGTTTATATTTTACACAATAAAGTGGTTACCCAGAATGATCAGTAGCTCAGTTTTGGCCTTTGGAAAGTGGTTTAAGCCAAAGAAACTATGAGCTACCTTTAGGGAAAGCTGTGTTTCCTTTCATTTTCTAAGTCCATGGAAATATTTTCTTCCATATGCTCTTTAGTAAATTGTGTGTGTGCTTATGGCTTTTGAAATTGTTCCCTAGTGTGATTAGTTTGTTATTTACTTAAAAGGCTATAGTTTAATTGAGACTAATGTTTTGGTCTGCATCCCTCTCTTTCATATATAATTTGTGTTTCATTCTGTTCTAATAGTTGCATATTTTGAGTTCACTGCTTTTGAAAAGATTCATACATACTTGGTTGTTGACTGTTTTAATTGTTCAAGGCTGAAAGCATTTCACATTACGTAAATGTGATATTAATTTAGCTTAATTCAACTTATCAACGATTCAATATCTTCATCAATGATTTAGATATTGGCATAGAGAATACGCTTATTAAGTTTGCAGATGATACCAAGCTGGGAAGGGCTGCAACTGCTTTGGAGGATAGGGTCATCATTCAAAATGATCTTGACAAATTGGAGAAATGGTCTGTGGTAAACAGGATGAAGTTTACTAAGGACAAATGCAAAGCGCTCCACTGAAGAAGGAACAATCAGTTTCACACATACAGAATGGAAAGTGACTGTCTGGGAAGGAACACGGCAGAAAGGGATCTAGGGGTCTATAGTGCACCACAAGCTAAATATGAGTCAACAGTGTGATGCTGTTGCAAAAAAAGCAAACATGATTCTAGGATGCATTAACAGGTGTGTTGTGAACAAGTTACAGGAAGTCATTCTTCCACTCTACTCTGCGCTGGTTAGGCCTCAGTTGGAGTATTGTGTCCAGTTTGGGGGACCATATTTCAAGAAAGATGTGGAGAAATTGGAGAAGGTAAGGGAAGAGCAACAAGAATGATTATAGGTCTAGAGAACATGACCTATGAAGGAAGACTGAAAGAATTGGGCTTGTTTAGTTTGGAAAAGAGAAGATTGAGAGGGGACATGATAGCAGTTTTCAGGTATCTAAAAGGGTGTCACAAGGAGGAGGGAGAAAAATTGTTCTTCCTGGCCTCTGAGGATAGGACAAGAAGCAACTGGCTTAAACTGCAGCAAGGGAGGCTTAGATAGGACATTAGGAAAAAGTCCCTAACTGTCAGAGTGGTTAAACACTGGAATAAATTGCCTAGGGAGGTTATGGAATCTCCATCTCTGGTGATATTTAAGAGTAGATTAGATAAATGTCTATTAGGGATGGTCTAGACAGTACTGGGTCCTGCCATGAGGACAGGGCACTGGACTCGATGACCTCTCAATGTCCCTTCCAGTCCTAGTATTCTATGATTCTATGATTATTTGTGGTGACTCTTTGTTCATTAATGATTGCTTCAATCATTTTTTTCTTTGTTGCATCTAGTGTTCTTAAAAGTATAGTTTTGTTCAAGTTTGGTACTAGTTTTCTCAGTATTCCAAGCAGAGTTGTATGGCAATGTGCATGTACATTTTTAAGGGCATTTTAGCATATCAGATGCAGTCCTGAATCAGAGTTTTAGCTGAGGAGCTATAATTACCTTAATTCTCCCATGCACTCATTTTTAATGTACTTATCAATGGTATGTAGTACTTATCCTGGCCATTCAGTGAAGTCTTGGACGTGCTGCCTCACCAAAGGCTCTTAAGTAAAGTAAGTTGTCATGGGATAAGAGGGAAGGTCCTTTCGTGGATTGATAACTGGTTAAAAGACAGGAAACAAAGGGTAGGAATAAATGGTAAGTTTTCCGAGTGGAGAGAGGTAACTAGTGGAGTTCCCCAAGGATCTGTCCTGGGACCCATCTTATTCAATTTATTTATAAATGATCTAGAGAAAGGGGTAAACAGTGAGGTGGCAAAATTTGCAGATGATACCAAACTGCTCAAGATTGTTAAGACCAAAGCAGACTGTGCAGAGCTTCACAAAGGTCTTACCAAACTAAATGATTGGGCAACAAAATGGCAAATGAAATTTAATGTTGATAAATGTAAAGTAATGCACATTGGAAAAAATAATCCCAACTACATATACAATATGATGGGGACAAATTTGGCTACAACTACTCAAGAGAGAGATCTTGGAGTCATTGTGGATAGTTCTCTGAAAACATCCACTTAGTGTGCAGCAGCAGTCAAAAAAGCAAATAGAATATTAAGAGTTATTTAAAAAGGGATAGAGAATGAGACGGAAAATATCTTATTGCCTCTATATAAAACCATGGTACACCAGTATCTTGAATATTGCGTACAGATGTGGTCACTTCATCTCAAAAAAGATCTCTTGGCGTTGGAAAAGGTTCAGAAAAAGGCAACAAAAATGATTTGGGGTTTGGAACGGGTCCCATATGAAGAGAGATTAAAAATAATTGGACCTTTCAGCTTAGAAAAGAGGAGACTAAGGGGGGATATGATAGAGGTCTATAAAATCATGACTGGTGTGGAAAAATTGAATAAGGAAAAGTTATTTACTTATTCCCACAATATAAGAACAAGGGGTCACCAAAAGAAATTAATAGGCAGCAAGTTTAAAACAAACAAAAGGAAGTTTTTTCTTCACTCAGCACACAGTCAACCTGTGGAACTCCTTGCCAGAGTCTTCAGTGAAGGCTAGAACTTTAACAGGGTTTGAAAAAGAGCTAGATAGATTTGCGGAGGTTAGGTCCATCAATGGCTATTAGCCGGAATGGGTAGGAATGGTATCCCTAGCCTCTGTTTCTCTGGAGGTGGGTGACACGGGAGGGATCGCGTGAGGATTACCTGTTGTGATCTCTCCCTCTGGGGCACTTGGCATTGGCCACTGTTGGCAGACAGGATACTGGGCTCGATGGACCTTTGGTCTGACCCAGTATGGCCATTCTTATGTTCTTATGTTTGAAACCATCTATAGATTGTGGTGCACTGAAACATCTGTCTCACAGAGCCTACATTTGGATGTGATTTGTGTTGCATGTATATCTGTGAATAGTACATAGAATTGGGATGAGGAGAAATGATTTTTTTTGCTTATGTACATGAATGAAGCAGTGCCCTTATACTATAATTTAGGTTAAGACTTCCCTGTGAAGGATTGGGATTAGATGCTCATTGGAAGATTCATGGAGTTTGTTAGCCAACTGATGCACAATGTAATGGGATAGGGCAAGCAATACATTCTGAATTAATTCCCTTTATTTTCTGCCATAGGTGCTGGAACTATTGGTACTAAGGGTGCTTCAGCAGCTTTTGCTTCGAAGTGGTTATCCTTAACCATTCAGACATACAATAAATCCTGTGTATATCAGCACCCACACTACAAATATTGTTCCAACCCCGATTTCTGCATTCCAAATACCTACTTATGGTGCTAAATTAAATACACTTTTGGTTTGGATATACTTTTGGTTTGGATACAAAAGTGTTCATTTCTGTTAAATCATCATTTAACAAACATTTGGAAGCTGAGCTTTTTTGGGGGTCAGTGAAACCAGTCACATGCAACGTTCAGTCTGCCATTTATTGTTAAAAGCCAACCTCAGAAGAGACAGTCACTCAGGCTACCTCTACACTATGAGTTTTCTCAGCAAAAAATATGCTAATGAGGGACTCATTTGCATGAGTCGTGATCTCATTTGCATATTATCTGCCGATCCGTTTTTGTGCTAGGGGTATTTGCACAAAAAGAAAATGTCCATGCTGCTTGTTTTTGCACAAAATCCCCTAACGCAAAAACGTATCAGCAGAAAATATGCAAATGAGATCACGACTCATGCAAATGAGTCCCTAATTAGCATATTTTTTGCCGAGAAAACTCCTAGTGTAGATGTAGCCTCAATGTAGATTGTGTAGATCTACATGAGTGTTTTGTGGCAAGAACCATCTTTATTTCTGGTCTGTGCTACTACGGTGCCTCATATGATAGGGTCATGATCTGAAACTAGGGTCCTAGTCACTATGATAATATAAAAATAAAGGCTCTTTATTATTAGACATTGTCAGAATTTTTTTCCCACTGAAAATTGTGAGTTTTTACTAAAAATCAAACATTTACATTTTTGTCCAAAAACTAAACTATGTTGATGCAGATATGTCACCATTGTGTTTCTTGTGAGTTGGGTTCAAAGGTGCATGTACCTATTCTTGAGAGACTGGATTCTTTGGACAGACTAATTTTTCCATGATACTCCATAGTGTCCTTTCTTGGAGTATAGAGGTAATAGTACATCATAGCCATTGCATGGAAGATGCATGACATTATGGAAGATGAAGACCAGCCCTTAAATAAGAACACACATGACTTATCTGAACCATATCTCTCATACCACATGCAGCAGCATTTCAGAATCAATATTTTTCAGTTTTTGAATAAAAATATGTTTTTCCAAGTGAAAATGTAAACCAGATTTTCAAATGTTCATTTTTACCAGAAATAGAAATGTTTATTAAAATAATTTTTCATAAAAAAGTATTTAGTCAAAACCCAATTTTCTATGGCAAATCACTTTTAACTGAAAAAATTTGATGTCTTCTAATAGTATACTTACAGCATGTGCTTTTACTTATTAACTAACAATTTGGAAACTTTGGTTTCAGGTAAATCTGCGTTGTGATCTTCTAATATTTAACATTTTTATTTATTTATTTTTCCTACCAAGAAATCTTAAGCACTTGAACTGAATTTGTCCTAAAAGGTAAAACCCTGCATGTAAAGTTTAGTGTCCAGTGAGATCTATTAGATGATCATTAATTAATATACAATCTCTCTCAACTTTCAGTTGGTGTAGTTGACTGAACCATAATATGATCATAGAAATGGTGTGTATTATGGTCAGAGTACTGGCAATTTTGTCGGGTGCAACAATTTTGTTGGGTCTGACCTACAATGTTGATGGGAAGGAGAAAGTATTGACAAATGTGCTGTCATGATATTTCTTTAGTCTTCACAAGATCATCTTTTTTTCTGCTACTGGTTTACAATAGATATATGAGCAGATATCCGGAGACCTCAGCTCCTATGAAGATGCCACAATAAGTGGCCAGAGTTCAGCACTCACTATCATTCTTTTCAATGGTAAATTTTGAATGCTGAGTTCTTACCACTTATTTAGGTTCTTAAATGCAAGTTACAGTTTCTTGACAATCTGACTCAGAGGTTTTAATGATTGGGCATTGGGCATGAAATACTAATGTGAAAAGTCCATTGTACTCAGTGAAACTATTTGTCTAAAGTAAATCAATAAATTAATCTGTAAAATTATTTGCACCACACCTTTGGTTGCTAAACTATATCATGGTCAGAGCATCTTGCAGAAATGGAATTTATTTTTTTTAAATTAAGTATACTGGGCTGCTTTTGACTGGAACTGAAAAAAATACCTTTTGGATCAACTTGGAAAATGTGTTGCCTTATGTGGTTTTTTTTCTGATTGGTGCCACTGAACACTACAATAACTTAATCAAAATTTAAATATAAGTAATTCTTGATTTTATTGGGTTATGCAGTGAATTCTATGGTATACACTTATCTACATATCCACCTTTCTTTCAACTGCCTGTTCCACTGAAGAGTACCAAGAATCAATAGTAATGTCTTCCCTAGAAGCAATTATAATTTAGTGTGACTATAAAAATAATGTGGCTGGCAGTCATTAAAAGTGACTGCTACATAAGCTCTCTCCATTACGTTGTCTCTAATAGTGAAATAGTGAAGGTGACATATAAAAAAGAAAAACAACCTTTTGGCATATGTCATTATTAAGTTTACATCTTGCTGCTCCTCACTTCATTTTCAAGAAGGCAAAATTTTGTTGTTAGATTTTGAGGTCAATCCTGCTTCCAATAAAAGCAATATCAGAACTCTCACTGAGAGCAGGATCCCTTTACTGGGTGTTCAGCAGGGGTATGTCTACACTAGCCTCCTAGTTCGGCTACACGCGGCACGGAGTAGGTAGTTCGAATTAGGTTCTCTAAATCGAACTACTGGTACACCTCGTTCCACTAGGGGACTTTTAAAAATGGCGGTGCCCGGGAAGATGCAAACGAAGCCCGGGATATTTAAATCCCGGGCTTCATTTGCAACTTCGAATGCCAACATTAGCCCCCCTAGTTCGAACTAGGGGGCTAGTGTAGACATACCCCAGGTTACATAAAGTTGATCTTAAAGTCTCTCTGGTGTGCTGGAAGGGTAATCCAGATAGACAGACAGACATGGAAGGTCTGATTTACAACAAATGCTTTCACTTTGTCTGGTTCTAATACATTATTGGAAAAGATCTGACTAACTCTATTGGGCAACTTTAAGGTCTACCCTCTGATTAATATTGAACTTCACTGATGGTTATTCTAGCTGATGTATTTTCTTTGCTAAAAACAGGTTATTTTGTATTGCTATGGCAACAGTCCCTGAGTGGGAAAGTTTCAGACGTAACCTTGATTGACAGACATTTCCATTGCTTAGTTGGAAAAGTTAACATAGATAGCCAAATAAAATAGCTAACATAGTACCTTCCTGAAACCCCTCTGAGACAATAGAAACATTAAGTTTTGCAAGAAAAATTCTGACCATCTCTAGTCCCATTCCTTCCAGTGGATGTGGATTCAAATAGCTCCCTGTGGTTGAGGCGCCATGTGCATGACTGCCAAAGAATTGGAAAAGCCCTGCCTAAGCTTGTTACAATGTGCATTTGTACCATGGCTAAGTAAATACTTTCACAAGGCAGTATTTTTATCAGTGTTGTTTTCACTTTTTGAGTGAAATTAGTAGAGGCTTGAAATTTGAAATTAGCAGAGGTTTGTTTGGCACCACCAATGGAAAATGCTGTGAAAAAATATTTAGGAAAGCATTGACCAGCTTCAAAACACAATTCTCAAGAATAGCAGCACTTAGGCCAAATCTCATGCTATCTCATCCCCAAAATGCTAAAGCTAACCTTCTGATTATGTTTAATGTCGTTCTTGAGAGCCATGTATTATCTAGAACTTCAAAATTGATATTTATAGGCTGTTTGTTTGAGATATGACATTTTGTGCAAGTGGCTTTTTGGAGGGGCCATTTGAATCTGGTTGGGTACTTGTGCAGCTAAAGGGGGAAGACAGCACCATATCTTTCTAGTGAGAAATACAGACAGTTATTCTAAGAACATCAAATAGCTCACTTTTCGGAAATCTTTAGTAATGACATGAAACTGATATAAATAAATAAAATCATACAAATGCTAACATTTTATAAATGACTAGCTACTCACGGATAGTAAATAACCAGCTTTCTGTGAGCAAATGAAACCACTAAGGTTATCAGTGTTGGATTTCTCAGGTCATCTTGGTACATACCTGTCGACTCTTGCAGCAGTTAAATAACACTGGTCTACAATTTTTTAGAAGTCGTCTGCTTCAGAGATAAAATGTGCTATTTATTATGTATTTTGATGTGCTGAATTCAAATATGACAATTAAAACAACTGATTGGCTACTGTTTCCAAGATATTTAAGTTTTTACATTTTACGTCTATGTATATTGTGTAGATAGGAGAGTTTTAATCATAAATTGTAAACCTAGGTCTTTTCATGTGTTTATGGTTGCTTTACATGATAATATTTCACCTGTCCTGTTTACGTAACACTTTAAAAATCAGCGAAAGGGTTATATAAATAAAATGTATTATGAAACAAAAGGCAAAAAACTATTATGTACATAGTTTAGTCCTATTCAGTGTCTACTCGGCGCTTCTTGGCTTGTCTCTTGTATTCATTAAATGGAGCATCTCTTGTCACTGTCCAGCAATAGTCTGCAAGCATTGATGGGCTCCATTTGCCCTGATAGCGTTTCTCCATTGTTGCAATGTCCTGGTGAAATCGCTCGCCGTGCTCGTCGCTCACTGCTCCGCAGTTCGGTGGAAAAAAATCTAGATGAGAGTGCAAAAAATGTCTCTTTAGTGACATGTTGCAACCAAGGCTTTTGTATGCCTTGAGGAGGTTTTCTACCAACAACCTGTAGTTGTCTGCCTTGTTGTTTCCGAGAAAATTTATTGGCACTAACTGGAAGGCTTTCCATGCCGTCTTTTCCTTGCCACGCAGTGCATGGTCAAATGCATCATCTCGAAGAAGTTCACGAATCTGAGGACCAACAAAGACACCTTCCTTTATCTTAGCTTCACTTAACCTTGGAAATTTTCCATGGAGGTACCTGAAAGCTGCTTGTGTTTTGTCCATGGCCTTGACAAAGTTCTTCATCAGATCCAGCTTGATGTGTAAGGGTGGTAACAAAATCTTCCTTGATTCAACAGTGGTGGATGCTGAACACTTTTCCTCCCAGGCTCCAATGACTGTCGGAGTGGCCAATCTATCTTGATGTAGTGGGAATGTCTTGCACAACTATCCCATTCGCAGAGAAAACAGCAGTACTTTGTGATTCTGGTGCATCAGGAACCGGCAGTCCTTCTCCGTGGGGTACTGGGCGTGTAGCTGATGGAATGTTTGGATAATGCACAGTCCACTTTTTCTTCTTTGACACACCTTTCCCAACTGGAGGCACCATGCAGAAGTAACAATTGCTGGTATGATCTGTTGGCTCTCTCCAAATCATTGGCACTGCAAAAAGCATAGATTTCCTTTTCCTGTTCAACCACTGGCGAAGATTTGTTGCACAAGTGTTGCAGCATCTGTGTGGGGCCCACCTCTTGTCCCGATCTCCAATTTTGCAGCCAAAATAAAGGCGATAGGCTTTCTTAATCATAGTGATTATACTGCGCTTTTGTGATGCAAAAGTCACTTCACCACAAACATAGCAGAAGTTATCTGCACTGTTCACACAAGTACGAGGCATCTCTGCTCACTTTGGCTAAACAGAAATGTGTCCCTTTGCAAAATCAAACACTGACAAATAAGAGAGCACGACACTGTATGATTTCTAGAGCTGATATAGGGCAATTTGTTCAGCAGAGTGATATAAGCTTCGTTATGATTGCATCATCCATGACTTCTAGGAATAACATGACGCAATTCATATCATGTATGACGCAATACCAGCTTCAGATTGCATCATTCATTGTTTTGCCTAAAAAGCAAGTACTGTCCAAACCCAGTCATAGATTTATTCATAGATCCAGTCAAAGATGTATTTTAGTCATTTCTGGTTTAAATTGAGATCCCTTCCCTTTATAACTCACTTATCCTCCGCCATTCCCAAGTCAAGGGTCGTATATACTGACCCAATAGCATATCTTGAAAACTAGAGCCAATCAACAATTTTAAGCATCATTTTCATTCTCAGTGACCCAGAATTAGTAAAGTTTGACTACATTTATTTCAGAAGCATTTTGGCTGTAGAGCAGTGTAATAGGTGTTTTACCTCATTCAGCAGATTTACCAGTGCTGGTCACAAAGAGAGCTATTATAATTTTTAGTGCACTGTCTATCTCAGCCATGAAGACTCCTATAAATCGTTCTGTGCATTTTGTTTCTCACTGCTGAATAGAAGTTTCTAGTGATTGTCTGTTCTCATCTGTATGAATTTAAATAATTTGATTAAACATGTCCTTTCTTATTATGCACAAATATTAGGTGAGAGGTTAGGTTAGCCAGGTCAGAGCACTTAGTGTCCCCTGTCCAATATTTAGAATCAGTACTTCTGGAACAAATGCCTCTTTGGAGGCCAAGCATTTAGATTAAAGAATTAATTTAAATAATTTAATCTCCTATAACCTTGTTGCTAATAACAAAGTACATATGAAATAGGCATTCCTTTAAGAAAGTGCTATTCTTTTATGACAGAGACTATTAATCCATTATGTGTATCTAATACTGTGGGAACAATAAATTATCATGAGTGAAATTGGCAATGAGGCCTATCATTTCTATTACGAACAAAATAGGTTCAGGAAATTGGGCCCAATAAGAAGCCTGAAGAAAGTCCTTTGTAGTGGTAGGAATGCAGCCCCAAACCTGCCTTCTGGTAGGACCATTGCTATTATAAATTCTGTTCCAGTTATTGTAAACGTCTGAAGTCCAGAATCTTAGCTATGCCAAAATTCATCTTAGCACAGCTGAAGAAAGTGGAGATGAAATTTTATGTATGATGCTCCGAGTTAGTGCAATTTGGAAGCCCAAGAGACTGCTGCCGCAGCTAAAAATTGCTGGAACTTACAACACTCTGGCTGCTCCACCTTCTATGCCTCAGAGCTTTCTGGCATACCCTTCACCATGCAGTGATTCTAAGTAATACAGACAGGCCCCCCCAACATGAAGCAAATACTCACCAACTACACAACAAATCAAAGAAACACTAAACATTCCCTGCAACAAATATCTGTTCAGGCAACATCATCACAAGACCTAACCACATCAGCCATCAGGGGTTCATTCACCTGCACATATGTTAATGTGATATATGCCATCATGTAGCAGCAATGCCACTCTGCCATGTCCATTGTCCAAATGGGACAGTCTCTACACAAAAGAATAAATGGACACTGAGGCTATGTCTAGACTGCAGGCTTCTTTCTGAAGAAGCTTTTCCGAAAGAGATCTTTCAAAAAAACTTCTTCCGAAAGAGAGTGTCCACACTGCAGAAGTGCATCGAAAAAGTGATCTGCTTTTTTGACAGATAGCGTCCACATTGAATGGATGCTATCTCACATGTAAGCTGTGTTTACTATGGGCAGAACGGCCACCAAGGCACGTGTGCTTTTTCCTCTTTCCACTTCTTCCGAAAGAACTCCCTCTTCTCCGTCCACACATGCCTTTTTCCGAAAGAACTCTTTCAGAAAAAGGTTTCTTCCTCCTAGAAAGAGGTTTATCAAGGCCGGAAAAACCCCTCTGTTCGTTTCATTTACTTTCGAAAGAATGTGATTGCAGTGTGGATGTTACTCAGGTTTTGTTGGAAAAATGGCTGTTTTTCCGAAAAAACTCTCTAATGTAGACATACCCTGAGAATGGTAACATACAAAAACCATTAGAACACTTCAGTCTCCCTAGTATCTCAGGGCATGTCTAAACAAGGGTGGGTTTTTTTGTTTTTTTGTTTTTTGTTTTTTTCCCAAAAAACCCATGTAAACCTCCTTTTTTAAAGAAGAGCGGTTTTTTTGAAACAGGGTTTTTTTTTTCTGAAAAAACCTGCATACAGACTACTTTCACATTTGAAAGATCCTCTTTCGAAAGTGAGATCAGAATCATAGAATCATAGAATCCTAGAACTGGAAAGGACCTCGAGAAGTCACAGGGTAAGCCTACACTAGCTCGTTAGTTCGAGCTAGGTCGTCTAATGAGGGCAACCAGAGTTGCAAATGAAGCCCGGGATTTAAATATCCCGGGCTTCATTTGCATCTTCCCGGGCGCCGCCATTTTTAAATCCCCCTTAGTCCGAACTCCGTGCCCGCGGCTACATGCGGCACGGACTAGGTAGTTTGCATTATAGATACTAATTCGAACTACCGTTACTCCTCGTGGAATGAGTCACACTGTTGACTCATATTTAGCTTGTGGTGCACTATGACCAGTAGAGCCCTTTCTGCTGTACTCCATCCTAGACAATCACTTCCCATTCTGTATGTGTGAAACTGATTGTTTCTTCCTAAGTGGAGTGCTTTGTATTTGTCCTTATTGAACTTCATCCTGTTTACCGCAGACCATTTCTCCAATTTGTCCAGATCATTTTGAATTATGACCCTGTGATGGGCCAACTGAGGCCCACACTGTGGCCGGCGGAACTCGGTCCGCTCTGCTGGCGAGGGGGAGGGAGGACGCCACGCCAGGGAATCGCAGCAGGAGCGCCGGGCTGATGGGAGCCGACGCAGAGCCCAGTGGGGGGCCCTCCAGCTCGGGGATGGGGCGACGCAGCGCAGGGGAGTGACGGCCGGGGTGTGGAGGCAACCGAGGTTGCTACACAGCCCGGCAGGGCTCGGACAGCCCCGCTGACCTGGGGGGTGGGGCCCAGGCCGCACCGGAGGAACACGGCTGTCGGCCGGAGGGGCCGGACCACTGGCAGCCTGCCATGTCACGGGGGGGGGGCAGAGCTCTGACCCCCGGACCCAGCGTCCCCGAATGAGAAGACGCCGAGGGGGCGGGGCAATGTCCCAGGCCGTGCCATGGCGGGACACTTGAAAAGGTCAGAAGAAGGAAGCAGTGGGGTGGCTCACATGGCTGGAGTCATCAGCTATACCGGGGGGAGCGCTTTACTCCTCCCAGGTGGCGGAGCCAAGGAAGCCGCCCAGAGGGGCAGTGCACCGAGCCAGGATCGAGGAGAGATGACGGAGCGGTAAGCCCGGCAGACCCCACCGGAAGGACTGCCAGACAGGAGGGGGGTAGGAAGCAGCCCGGGGCAGAGCGCTTCTGGTGCCCGTGGGCTGATGTGATTAAGGGAGTGTGACGTAGTGGGGGGTACCTTGCTGGTTGCTATGCTGGGCAGTGGGTTGTCAGTGACCTCCACTGGCTGCTGTCTGCAGCACGGCCCAGCACGGCAGGGGATGAGTCATTATGCAAGGGGGCTTCGAAACTCGTCAGACAGGTATCTCCCATGGAGCAGAACAATGGAAAGGAAGGGGGTGAGGCCAGCCCCGGCTGGGGGCAGGGCTGGAAGGAAGAGTTAGGTTTCTGTCTGGGATCATGGAGGAGACAGCCTAGGGAAAGGGGCTGGAATTTAGGGGCCCAGTCCCCCCCATCTCAAGGGGGGCGGAGGCATCCTAGGCCCGGTTCCTGTAACCAGATGACATCTATGCTGTGCTGTATCCTGGAGAAGCAATAAACTCCCTCTATTCTACTGGCTGGTGGAGTCTGTCCATGCCATTACAGGGGTGCAGGAGTCAGGGGACCCCGATGCGCCGCCACAGGGAGGAGCCCCGTCAGTCGAGTAGGGGTTTAACGCCCCGATCCCTTAGGGCCCCGGGCTGGGACCCGGTGGAGAGGGCGGGCCCGGGTCCTCCAACCCCCCCTCCCCCACTGCCTTGGTATTCGCCTTATCCATATGTTTAAACCCCCCCCCCCGGGGGTTGCCTTAGAATTAGTGGGGGCTCAGAAAGAGGGGCCACCTTGCAAAGGGGGAAAAGGACCCCGTAAACCCGCTGCTCTGTTGAATTTAATGGCAGTGGGCTCGCTGGGTCCTGTCCTCTAGTGGGGACAGGGGCTCGCGCCCAGGGGAACCATCACAGACCCTATCCTCCAAAGCAGTTGTACCCCTCCCAGCTTGGTATCATCTGCAAACTTAATAAGCATACTCTCTATGCCTATATCGAAATCGTTGATGTAGATATTGAACAGAACCAGTCTCAAAACAGATCCCTGCAGAACCCTACTTGTTATACCTTTCCAGCAGGACTGAGAACCGTTAACAACTACTCTCTGAGAACTGTTATCCAGCCAGTTATGCACCCACCTTATATTAACCCCATCTAAGTTGTATTTGCCTAGTTTATTGATAAGAATATCATATGAGACTGTATCAAATGCCTTACTAAAGTCTAAGTATACCACGTATACCACCTCTCCCCTATCCACAAGACTTGTTATCTTATCAAAGAAAGCTATCAGATTGGTTTGACACGATTTGTTCTTTACAAATCCATGCTGACTGTTCCCTATCACCTTATTATCTTCCAAGTGTTTACAGATGATTTCCTTAATTACTTGCTCCATTATCTTTCCTGGCACAGAAGTTAAACTGACTGCTCTGTAGTTTCCTGGGTTGTTCTTATTTTCCTTTTCATAGATGGGCACTATATTTGCCCTTTTCTAGTCTTCTGGAATCTCTCCTGTCTTCCATGATTTTCCAAAGATGATAGCTAAAGGCTCAGATACCTCCTCTATCAGCTTCTTGAGTATTCTAGCATGCATTTCATCAGGCCCTGGTGAGTTGCAGACATCTAACTTTTCTAAGTGATTTTTAACTTGTTCTTTTTGTATTTTATATTCTAAACGTACCCCCTTCCCACAAGCATTCACTGTGTTAGGCATTCCTTCATCAGACTTCTCGGTGAAGACTGAAACAAAGAAGTCATTAAGCATCTCTGCCATTTCCAAGTTTCCTGTTACTGTTTCTCCCTCCTCACTGAGCAGTGGGCCTACCCTGTCCTTGGTTTTCCTCTTGCTTCTAATATATTTATAGAGTGTCTTCTTGTTTCCCGTTATGCCTGTAGCTAGTTTGAGCTCATTTTGTGCCTTTGCCTTTCTAATCTTGCCCCTGCATTCTTGTATTCTTTGCCTATATTCATCCTTTGTAATTTGTCCTAGTTTCCATTTTTTATATGACTCCTTTTTTATTTTTAGATCATGTAAGATCTCCTGGTTAAGCCAAGGCAGTCTTTTGCCATATTTTCTATCTAGCATGACATGACCCTTGTTTTTTACCCCTGTTAGACTAACCCAGAGACTCTCAACATGTCTGTCTCCTATGTCCATCTCCACCTCAGTCCAAGTGTGTACATTTTTAATATATAAGGCAACACCTCCTCCCTTTTTTCACTGCCTATCCTTCCTGAGTAAGCTGTACCCTTCTATACCAATATTTCAATCATGTGTATTATCCCAAGTCTCTGTGATGCCAACGATGTCATAGTTGTATTTATTTATTAGCACTTCCAGTTCTTCCTTCTTATTACCCATACTTCTTGCATTTATATATAGGCATCTAAGATACTGATTTGATTTTGCCTCCAAGTTCTGCCTTGTCCCTCCTTTCTCTCTGCTGTTATTTGCCCACACTCCCTCCCATTTCCAACCCATCTCCCAGGTCTCCATGTTCTTCACTTACCTGTGGGCTTTGGTCACCTGTCCCCGTCGAACCTAGTTTAAAGCCCTCCTCATTAGGTTAGCCAATCTGTATCCAAATATGGTCTTCCTCTTCCTCGAAAGGTGAACACCATTCCTGCTTAGCCATCCTTCCTGGAATAGCATCTCCTGGTCGAGGAAGCCAAAGCTCTTCTGGCGACACTGTGTTCGCAGCCAGGCATTCACCTCCAGGATGCATCTGTCTCTGCCCGGGCCCCTACCTTTGACAGGAATGATCAAAGAGAATACCACCTGTGCTCCAAACTTCTTCACCCGTACTCCCAGAGCCCTGTAGTCACTCTTGATCCGCTCAATGTCACACTTTGCAGTATCATTAGTGCCCACATGGATGAGTAGCATGGGGTAGTAAAATTTGCATTTCCTCTTTTGAAAATTCTACGTAGTCTAGACACAGCCTAAGTAACAGGTTTAAAAGTAGCCATCCTTCAACAACAACAACAAAAATCTTGAAAAAGAAACTGCAGAGCTGCAATTCATTTGCAAGCTTGACACTATTAATCTGGGTTTGAATAGGAACTGGGAATGGCTGGCTCATTACAAAAGAAATTTTCTTGTCTTGTTAATTACAGCTCCTCTTCAATTCTGTGGAGTGGGCCACATCTAGTGTTCCCTCTAAACTGAGCAGTTGGATGGCCACCCAGGAGAGATACAGATGACACCTAAATGATTAGCAGAGTGACCACAGAATCACACAACCGGCAGCATGTGATTCTATTGGTGTCACGCATTTCTACATGCACAAAATTCGTTCCACACATGGATGGAAAAAATTAGAGGGAACATTGGCTGTGTCCATCCTGACTGAATTGGCCTCATTAGCACTGGTCTTCCACTTGATAAGATAACTCCATTCTTTTCATATGCTAGTACATTTATGCCTGCCTCTGTAATTTCTAATCCACCCATTTGATGGAGTTTTTGTCTGACATCTTATGCCCAAATAAATCTGTTAGTCTTTACGGTGCCATAGGACTCCTCATTGTTTTTGCAGATACAGACTAACACAGCTACTCGTCTGATACAAGTAATAGTGTACGATCTGCTATATTGTCTCTACATTCAGAGTCCTTTCCCATGACTGAAGATGAGGGAGGAAATCTCCCTTTGAGTGAATAATGTGAAGGCACTCAGACATAGGAAACTTGATAACCCTGCTGCAGCTAAGAGAGGACTATTTAGACGTTTATTGCATGATATGACTAAGCTTAGAAAGATGAAGAGCATTGAGGGTCATTGGAACCTTTTTTCTCCATGCAGTCAGTGTCACATTCATGTTTAATGGGGATCATTCATCAGAGTTTGAGTTGGGAAGCATTTTGAATTTCCATTTAGCAAAGTATAGAACAAAATTCATACTACCATGAAAAAAAATAATCTAGTTTTCTTCTCAAAACTGTTTTAAGCCACCCCAATTAGGAATAAGCACAGGAAATTCAGATCAGTAATTCTGAAAATATTTATCTTGAATAATAATTTGGACATTTTACCTTAGATGTATTCCATCAGACTATATAGGACAGATGTTGATTTTTCAATTCTTTAACAAGTTGTTTCTATGCCTCAGGGAATTCAAACAGAGCCCTTATGTTTGTTTGTAAATTGATGTATCTCTGTTCTTTCCCTGCTCTGTTGTTAAATGTCACAAATTTACATTTAACATAGAAACCCAGGGAAATCCACAACAAAAGGTATAATGAGCTGAACTAGAACTTTTACAGAGCAGTAAATCCAATAGTTCAATCTCAAATCTATTATGCACAAGTTATTTTGTCTGTTTTTCATCTCACTAGTTTTCTTTATAAAAAGACATAATTTCAGTAGAACTATCGCATGCACAAATGAATCTACCTAGGACCTACAACCGATGCTGCAACTATCAGTATGATACATCAGTGCAAAGGAACAAAACTATTTCTTTAGGCACCTAATGGGATATAGTCCCAGTTGTTTTCTGGTACCAGTCATAGTTCTGAACAGTCTTAAATAAACCTGGCCCTATTATGGGGTCTTCCTGAGAACAACATTATAGAGTTGCTGAACCTTACTTTCAAAGTGTAGGAAAGTTCCATTTAAAAACAAACATGAGCCACATTTGAACTTCCCTACATTAAAATCATCCTGGATATATTTGTTAATTTGGTGTTAAAGATCAAGCTAAATCATTATCAGGTGTTCATCTTTTAATTTTGAACACATTACAGAAATGGGGGTGGGGAACTGTATATCATGTATATAGTCTTCTCTAGTGCATTGTGAAGATGCCCAAAGAAACCTCACACAACCCAGTAACTGACTGAGAGCAACAGCACTACAGACATGACCTCCCCCAGACAATAGCTAATATTCCCTCTATTCTGGAGGAGTAAGGGGGAGAATATCAAGCTAGCTGTGCTATATTTGATATCGTGGGAAGATACCATCACTCAGAGAAACTTCATGGGGGCACAGTGACACTGTTATAGAGATGAATAACTGGTTCATTAAATCTTCTAGAGTCAGATTTTTGCCATCATATTCTTATATTTTTACCTTACTATCCCCAGAGTTGATATGCAGAGATCCAAACCCAGGGATCTTGCATAGAGGTCTTATACAGTGCCTGGAGGCAGCAGGCAGCATATAATGGGGATATTTCTGTCCATTTGCTGCAGACCTATAATTAATGGCAACATCATGACTCTGGAGTGACACTCACATGTTGGGAAGCCCTGTTGCACAGTTGCATGTGGAGTTTCATGGACCAGGCTGCAGTGCTTGTGGAAGGCAACAAACATTTACCTGCAGTTTTGTATTTTGGTTACTAGAGGCTGCTGTTGTGCTTGCAGAGTAAACAGCCAAGCTCTGCTTCTCCCTGCTGGATCAGGGTCAGGAACAAGCTGTGGGAAAGTGGTAGGGAACACAAGGTGAGGTGCTCTACATTTGCCCCAGAGCCTTTTCCCCTTCTCTCTTTAGCCAACTGCTTCAGGTTTCCCACAACTGCCTCAACACTCTTCTAGCTTCTTTCCAAGAGATTCTGGCTCCCTACAACCCACTTACACTTCAGGAATCCCACCCCTCATACTCCCGCATCAAGAGCCCCATGCTCCTTCCTAAACATCTACTCTCCCCCATACCTATCTTCCAGAAACCATAGCTCAATCCGAACCTCTAGCAATACTAACAGCCCCATCAGCCACCACCCACCATGCTACTGGTCAGATTTCCATTAACACTCACCCAAATCTTCCAAATTTTGTTCGGCTCCTAATTTTACTTTCACCATTATTATAGCCAGATGCTTCCCCCCCCAATCTGCTCTTTCAGGTGCAGTCTAAGCAACTTCCTGTTATGCCAGGCAGTGGAAACTCCCCAATGATGTTAGATGCTTGCTTAAAGCCATATTGTTCTATGTTCAGAATCAATTGTATTCATGCTTATGAACATGTAACCTGTCAATGTATGAAGTGCATGAGGAACTGTGAGTGAGAAACTGCCAACAGCAGTACAACCTATATTACTTTATGGCTAATGTGGCCAGGTATAGCTCTCCTCAGAAAAGATGTAATAGCACACCAAACGCGTGACCAGACTAGAAGCAGTAGAGCTCTCCCACAGATCTAAAAGGACTCTTGTCACCTCAAGGCTAATCTCTGGGTTGCTATAGCCTAGCCATTCTCAGCTGAAATCGAAAGTAATCTATATTGCTTCTGCAGGCTGCCTCCCCACTGCCAGCATGAATGTGATGTGTGTGTGAGTATTACCATACCATTAAGAATCTGTACTATTAAACAAACCTCAGTGCTGCTCTGGTTCACCCTTTGTCTGGACTTAGTCCTTGGCTGGTTCCAAGGACAGGGAACAGTTATATGGAAGAGTGATTGATCATGACATTAAGTTTATGGTTATATGCAAAATAATTGCAAATATGCTAATTAACTAATTAGATCATTTGCATTGAAGAGGGTAGAATTTGGCATGTATTTGGCTCACTATTTGTGTATGTTTCAACCCTGTATTTAGATATTCATCTCAGGCTTTTTACATTCTGCAGCACTGCTCAACATCTCTGCAGGGTTTTTTTAAATATATAATTGGATTGAGGATATTCAAAAGCAAATCAGAAAAAAAGTCTCTTTTAATATAAGTCATAAACCTTGGGCAAATTGAAAACAGATTGTATAATTATTGTTTAAAAAATCTGTTGCACCATGCCATATGCAGTTTTACATGCCCCAGAAAATAGAGTATAAACAATGAAAAACACTCTGGAAAGACATTTCTTTCCGCTATTTAATATAAGTAAATCAGGTTGCAATGCTGTTTTCTGCAAAACTTCAGGAAGCTAATTGCAAATATAGTAGGGGTATGCTTAATAAAGAAGGATGCTAGTTGAGGAACTGACAAGGGCATCAAAATTTCAGCGGCCCACCATAATGTGCAGAGAGAGGACAAGCACAGAATTCTTGTTTTGTCGGAGCTGTGCCTCTGAGCACATATGTTACTTTTCTTTTGTTGAGAATATTGCTTTAATTGCAACATACACAGGCCATTTCAACACAGTAAAAAAAATCCACTAAAATAGAGATCTGCACCACAGTAATAGCCAACTAAACTAAAAATGAAAAGTAGCACCACAACAAACACATATAGTCTATTTTACTCTCAGTACATGTATACCCACCAGCTAGAGAAATGGGCTGAACAAAAACTTTTTGTAACACTGTTATATTATCCAATCTGTAAGATGCTTGCTGCTATTTTGTGTTACTTTAACTTTTTAAACTGCGCTGCAGTGCTTAACATTAGTTAGTTAAGAAATGGGTTGTTTAGGGCTTGTTCTCAGAGGCTGCAGTGCTAGTTGCTGAAGTGGCGACCCTGAAGTGAGATTTGTCATGTGTTAACTTTGCTATGATTCTTTAATCACAGCTCAGTTGCATAATTTGACAGGAGGATTCTAAATTCATGGTACTTCCACACATTTCAGTAAGTAGTGTATGCATGTAAATCAATTATTGTGTTGTCTTGTTAAAACTGAAAACAGGTAGTATAATTTCACATTCATTACATGTTTGTGATGTTGCATAAAAACAACAGAAACACACTTGTAGAAACATGAATCATTTTAAATTATAAGTTCCCAGACCCTCCTGCATGCAAATCAATGCAGTAATTCCAAGATTATTACTACACAGTAGTATACTGCTGTCAGTGGAGTTTGTGAGATAAGGAATGCACAGAAATTTAGAAGCTGTGTTGTGCACCTGCTGTTTGGATTTTAAGCAAATGTGAGCTTTAGTGTCTGTCAGAGGCTGTATTATGTATTGTAGTCTGCATTGTTGTACTAAAAAATTATTCTGCAATAGTTTTTATTGACAATGCAGTAAAAACATGAGTGTATTTTGTGCAAATTGATTGCAGCTAATACATCTGGGTATGATTCTGCTCCTGTTGAATTGTATGGTAATTACTAGTTTTCAGCAAAGATGGCCTAATTCTGCTCCCTTTGGCAATGCAACCCTCAAAGGGAGCAGAATTAGGCCATCTTTGCTGAAAACCAGTATGTTGTTCTATGCATTATTTCACAGCATTTATATTACAAGTAGTTGCTAAGATGTTACAGACAGCTATGAATGCCCCCTTCAGAATTACACAGAACCATCTGGCTGCACATTATTACTTTTCTTTAATTTCACCTTCATTTTCATTTTGAGAGAGGAAGAAACCTCATAATTTCTATGGTGTGTTGACATTTTTTTAAAGTTTGAAGTGATACTTTGTTAGCCTCGGGTGAAATGACACCATCTAGCCAATGCACACCTCTGCCTAGAAATTGAAAGGAGATTTAAAATGCAGTTAGTTCTCAGTACATGCTGAGGCATGTGAATTCAGACTGCTCTACATGATTTCACTCCAACTCATCTTGCAATTGTGAAACAAGCCAGACAAGTAAGATCCTCAGTGGAACAAGCTGCTGAGCTTTAATTTGGCAAGTGGAGTTAAAGTATGTGTGGCGTGTTCCTGCAGGCAGGATATTGATACCCATGTTCATAAGAGCACTATCTATATTGTTTTCTTTTAAAAGATCAACATAAATTTACTAAGGTCTGAGGCAGAGAACATAGGCCAGATCCTGAGGACCATTTAGTTCCCCGTATATTCCTCTGCGGACAAAATAAGGGAAAGAAGGCCATTCAGATTGCATAGTTCAGGGTTCCTTTGAACTAGATGAATCCCTATGTAGCTTGAAGTCAGCATAACTGAGGAGTCAGGATGGCCAGGCAGGATATTGATACCCATGTTCATAAGAGCACTATCTATATTGTTTTCTTTTAAAAGATCAACATAAATTTACTAAGGTCTGAGGCAGAGAACATAGGCCAGATCCTGAGGACCATTTAGTTCCCCGTATATTCCTCTGCGGACAAAATAAGGGAAAGAAGGCCATTCAGATTGCATAGTTCAGGGTTCCTTTGAACTAGATGAATCCCTATGTAGCTTGAAGTCAGCATAACTGATTTTACACATTGCCATTACCCAATTCACAGGAATCCGCCCCTGCCACTAAAATGCACACTGCATAGGACATGCTAGTTGTCTGGATTTTCATGGTTGACTGTTTGTGGTGTTTTCTCTGTATGTGCTATGGAGCTTGATTGGAGGCTCCTGAGTAAGCAGATTGCCTACAAGGATCTAGCCCTTGAAGATTTGGTCCATCCAGCTGTTGGAAGTCTCTAAGTGGTTAATTGCTCCCTGATAATAGTTGGGGGTGGAGCTTGGAGTTGATCTAAGAAGCCTAAGAGACCAGGAAGACTTGGTATAAAAAGACACTTGCTAGGTGAATTCATGAACTACAAACAGATGCAGCTAACAAGAATTTTGTAGGGATTTGGTAGAGGAAGAAGCTTTCTTTCCAGGTTTAGCACTCTATGCAATATCAAGAGGGCTAGGGATGGAACAGGGATGGGGACCTGCTACAGATGTAGTGTTTTTTCTTCTCTTCCTGAAGGCAGACAGAATTTTCCATAAAGGGGTCATAAGAAGAAAGAGGAAACCAGTGTGGTCCCACAGAGATCAATCCTGGGTCCAGTGATTTTCAATATCTTAATTAACAACTTGGATCATGGAGTGGGGAATATGTTTATAAAGCCTGGAGATAACACCAAGATGGGAATTATTTCAATCCCATTGGAGAATAGAATTGGAATTCAAAATAACATTGACTAATTGGAGAATTGATCTCAGTTCAACATGATGAAATGTAATGAAGATAAGTACAAAATACTTCTCTTAAGAAGGAAGTAAAACTTAGGAATGAATGTACAGCTTAAAAATGGGGAGTAACTGTATTGGGTAGAATTGCTGAAAAGGATCTGGGGTTCATACTAGATGACAAATTGAATGAGCATCAACAATATAAAGCAATTAACTTTTATTATTTTGTGCGCTATTAACAGGTATGTTGTAAGTAAACCACTGGAGGTAATTGTCCAACTCTATAAGGCACTGGTGAGGACTAAACTGGTATACCATTCTGAGTGCTACACTTTAGGAAGGATGTTGGGAAATATCATAGTGCCCCTATATAGATCCATGTTACATCCACATCTTGAATAGTGCTTGTTGTTCTAGTTACATCAAAATATAGATTAGCATTGTAAAAAGTACAGAAAAGAGCAACAAATATGACTGGGGTACAGAGCAGCTAACATATGAGGAAAGATTTAAAAGACTATGACTGTGTCAGCTTAGAAAAGAGATGACTAAGAGAGAATATGACAGATGTCTATAAAATCATGTTGGTGTGAAGAAACTGAGTAAGGAAGTACTGTGTACCCCTTTGTCATGACCCCCCCATGCTTTATGAAAATTGGCCTATGACTATGATAACTTGAAGATGCTTTAGGCAAAATGCATCACGTAACATATTATTTCAACTTACATTCTGCTGAATGTGTACATTCTATTTTTGTGCAAGTATCATTCTTGCATGTGAGGTTAGAAATATGAAGTGTGGATCTATTTATAATTTTAAATGTTCTAAGGAGGACCATTACTGATACTCTGGAAACTTAATGTCCTAGTGCTTACAGTAATAATCTCTGAATGGTTTTGTTTTCATGTAAGCCTGGATTGTGATTGATCATCCCAGGACATGTGGGCAGGCCACTTGATGCTTGTATCCATTTTTGTACTGGTACTTTTCCACTCCAGGTGAGAGAAATTTCAACTGAACACAAAGAACTTCCACCTTGGGCAAAATGGGTATAATGTTGGGAAACCAACCAATAGAGGAGTGGTCAGATGCAAGGAGACACCTCCCATTTATCACCCAAGATACCTGCTGGAAGCTTCGGCATCTGAACAGGGGAAAGGATTGGGCCCAAGATAAGAGGCTGACTAACTTCTGAAAGAGATTATTAGAAAAACTATTAGAGTAAGAATTTGCATGTAACAAGTTTGTTAGGGCAGGTCTATACTAAACCAGAACGTTGGTTTAAGATAAGCAACTCCATCTAGGTAAATAACATTGCTGGAGTTGACTTACCATAAGCCGAAATTCTGCAGTGTCCCCACAGTGGGAGGTCAACAGGAGAAACTCTCCCCTCAACATCCCTTACTCCTTGTGATGGTGAGGAGTTTCAGAGTTGATGGAGACACCTTCAGCATTTGATTTGGGGGGCCCTTACTAGACCTGCTAAATCGAATGCTGGAAGATCAACCTCTGCAATGGCAATCCTCCATTTAGTTTAGACTTGGCCTTAGTGTATTAGGATTAGCTGGTGTGTTTTGTTTATTTTGGCTTAATAACATTGATCTATCTGCTTTCACTTGCAATCACTTAAATCTTACTTTTTATACTTGATAAAAGCACTTTTGTTTATTATGAAGCCCAGTTTTAATAACTGTTACCTCAGGGGAGCAACCACTGTTCATCCCTCTTTCATTGATAAAGGGGATAATTTTATCAGTGTTCTCTGTGTAAAATGTTTATACAGAGTAAGATAGATTTACATGGTGTTTCAGTCCTCTTTGGGCTGTGTTTCTGGGTGCTGTCCCAGTCCTCCCAAAGTTGAGCTGGTTCAGTGTCAGAGGACAGGTAGGCAGGCTTAGTGGCATGATCAGCACACACAGTGACAGTCTCAAGAAGACCCCTTTTAATCGAAAAGCTTCAGAGAGGCAGCCGAGTTAGTCTGTACAGGATAAACTTAAAAACAACAAATAGTATGGTAGCACTTTAAAGAATAACAAAACATGTAGACAGCATCATGAGTTTTCCTGGCCACAGCCCACTTCTTCAGATGACCGGAATGTTGTGGGCGGGGGTGAACAAAAGGAGGCAGTGGGTATATAAATACCAAAGGGAAAATTTGTGAATGAATTGTAGTTCCAACCCTTCCCTGTGTATTTGGCATGTGGAATTAGTCTGTAACAAACAGCAACTTGAAGATCTCTTAATGGATGACCAGGCAAATTGAAGTGTTCACCAACAGGTTTCTGTACGTTCCCTTTACAGATATCTGATTTGCGAGGAGTAACGAGGAGTAACGGTAGTTCGAATTAGGATGTTTAATTCGAACTACCTAGTCCGTGCCGCATGTAGCTGCGGGCACGGAATTCGGACTAAGGGGGATTTAAAAATGGCGGCGCCCGGGAAGATGCAAATGAAGCCCGGGATATTTAAATCCCGGGCTTCATTTGCATCTCCGCTTGCCCTCATTACCCTACCTAGCTCGAACTAACGAGCTAGTGAAGATGTACCCTGAGAGTGAGGACCTACTAACAGTTTTGAAAATGCTGAGGACTATTATGCTGAGGACTAAAATGAAGAGAACTATGCTCAGTTGCTCTAGATATCCACTGAAACTACTACTAGTAGTAATGGGCTTATTCTGTAGTTAGGGGAGTACATTTAGGTTAGCAAATAAGTAAAAACACTTTTTAAAATATAAGGTACTTAAGTTCTGGAATATGCTTCCAAGGGAAGTTGTGCAAACCCCACTATTGGAGGTTTTCAAGAAGAGATTAGACAAACTCAAACAGAAATTGTCTATGTGTACTTTTGCTTTAGGGCAGGGGGCTGAGCGTGATTTCTTCTTGAGATCCCTTCCAACTATACATTTCTGATTCCGTATTTAAGTTTCACTACATATCTCAAAATTCTGACATTAATAGAAAGGTTCACCAGGAGTTGTAAACCAAGGTGCAATATTTAACACACTCCAAAGGGGTGTATAGAAATCCTAGAATAATACATAATTTCTGATAAAAGAAATCTTGACATTTGATGGGTAATATGTGAAAAGGGGGAAAAAGTCAAAATGTACCAAATTATTCCTTGTAAATTATTTCCTCAGATCCTGTAGTGACAATTGCAGCATAAGAACTTGCATAGGAAATGAAATCTGATCTTACAGTAATGTTGCATTGATTGGAAAGAGGTGTCTTGGGCTCAACTGAGATAAGGTATTTTAAAAATCCATGGTAACTTTAGCTTCCTTCCCTTTTAACAGCCATTAGGAGGAAAGTGGTACAAAAACTCCTAAACCTTTTACTAAACATCCAGTTGAAGGTGGAAAACTGTGGAAGTGATGAAATCATTAAAAAATTATGTAAAAACTTCATTTTAATATTTTTCTTTATTCCTTTTAGGAGGGACACTGTGGAGAAGGTAGCATGAGGAAGGGCAGTTTCATGTACTCAGTGTTGCTCAGGATATAGCCAAATCTGGTGAAAGTGGTCTTTTCATGTAGGTAATGAAGGTCCAACAGTCTGGTGATAAATCCTGTACTTTAAGCAAATTGTGAATAGATGTAAGCCATAAAGATAAAACTGGCTCCTTCAGTTTATTCTACTAGCTAACTTAAGCAAATTACTCAAAGAAAAGCAATGTCCAGAAAGAGGTGGTAACCTCTTCCAATCAAAATTACCCAGTTATCTGGTGATTTCAATTATGGCTTCTTCTGTTTTTAGCACCTGCTTCTCTCTGTGCTATATCAATGGTGTGACCTCACCCAGACCCTAGAAGCTCTCTAATTAGTTTTTACCTTAAACACATCCATTTTGTGTCAGTATTTTGCTTATTTTTATAAACATTTTTATATAATTTGTCAAGCTTTTGTTATTTTAACTAACTTTGGACATCTTAAAATACAGACTATTGAACAATAGCAATCAGTCTTTAAAAATATGGAGTAATTGCATTAGGTAACTAGATAATCTCTCAGTATTTCCTGTAGCTAAGGAATGCTTGTGAATTCTCAGGTAACTGAAAAGCGTTTTAAGGTTGATCACTGGACCTGTATCTTTGTAAAAACACAGTTTCGATACACAGTTTTTAGCTTTGCTTCTGCAGAGATATTGAAATGTTTTTCCATCCTTTCATCTGCAGAATCCTGTTATAAGAACATTAAATTATATTTTCCTGCAATTATTGCATTTCATTTTGAATGTGCCTTGTGACATTTTCCCCTGTCAAAATAAAACAAGTGCACTTCATCTATTTCATTTGCTGATTTGAAGTACACAGCAAATATATTGAATTTTCTTATCTGAACTTTGTTGTTTATTTGCACATCAAAGAAAGCACCTTAAAATATACAATTCACATATCCCTGTCCATTGAAGTGGGCAACAAAAGCTAGACAACATTTCATGGAGACTGAAGAATTGTTTTTCAAATGTCTAATTTAAATATTTCTAATGCTGGGATTTCTGATACCCTGCTGTTTAAAAGTTATTAAATTTGTTATACTTCACAACCATGCTAACAGGAGACAAAGTATGAAGTGAAATGTAGTTTTCAGGATACAGTAGTTTAGTCTTAGATGTATGTAAAAAACAAGTAAAGACTGCAAAAATCTCACTAGTCCCTTTAAGTAAAGATGATATAAACTCACAGATAACAGTTTAATGGCTTGAAGCCCAAAGATAGGGCTATCTAGTATCAAGATAGCTTATGTTGAATCCTGTGGATAGATTCAGGTACTGACTCTTCAGATCAATAATGGCAATCATAATGGTGCCCTACTCTTATGGAAACAATCCATATTCACAGAAATATTAACCTAGTCAGTTAAGGTCTTAGTACATTTTTATATGCGCTAATCTATATCAACTTTTTTCTTCCCCATTTCAGAATTATTGACTTAAATTAAAATATTTAGCTAACTTGGATGCACATTGGAGCCTTTTAGAGGAATACAAAAAGGAAAAACTTAAAAAACAACAAATGGTCTGGTAGCACTTTATAGACTAACAAAACATATAGATGGTGGTATGAGCTTTCGTGGGCACAACCCACTTCTTCAGATGACTGGAGTTTTGAGTTTAGGATGTGTAGACCCAAAATACATAGGGGAGAAAGGAGGGGAGGAGGAAATAAAAGAGGGGGGGGGGCGAGAAACAAGGAGCCAGAGGGTATGGAAGTATCAAAGAGAAAAACAGAAAGGCAGAACTGGGAATCAGTGAGCACCAGAAGATTGGGTAGTTAAAATGAAGCAGATAAGAATCAAAGTCAATAGATAGTACCTTTTCTAACACAGGAATCTATACGAGGTGCAAACAGCTGGTCATGTGAAGAAGAATTCAAAACTCTGGTCATCTGACGATATGGGCTGTGCCCATGAAAGCTCATGATACCATCTCCATGTTTTGTTAGTCTATAAAGTGCTAAGAGACCATTTGTTGTTTAAGTTTATCCTGTACAAACTAACTCGGCTACCCCCTGAAGCTACAAAAAGGAAATTCATTTTTGATCATATATGTGATATCTAAATGCCATTCTCTGTGGGCTTAGAAAAAATAGTTTTACTTCCCTGTAACACAGAACATACAAATAAAAATAAGTTGGAGGACTTACATCACTGCCAGGATGTTAGGCTCAAAATAGCATAAATATCCTTAGAAGCCTGCAGCTACCCAAGGTCCACTCATTGAAGCCCCTCCTCTACATGTGACAAATTGGAAGAATGCTTTTTTTTTTTGGAAGATATGAGTCTGAGGCACTGCAATCTTAATGTAGGAAAAGGTCTTTTAGAGGGTACACACATCAAAATGGCAGCACTCTGCAAACAGCAGTACTTGCTGAGTCATCATATTGCTTCAGATGCTTCAGAGAGAATGAACAGGACAGGGCAATTATTAAGTGATCCATTCCCTGTTGTCCAGTCCAAGCTTCTGGTGGTCAAAGGCTTAGGGACATATGTTTAGTCCATCTGTAATATTTTACACAGGCATTTGTCTTAAAAAAGGGGGGCTGGTAGAAGGATTCCTTTTCTACAAGGAACTGAAGCTCTGGAATCCACTACTCCCATTCAGCAACTAGAACCCTGGTTTTTTAATCTTCGATGCATTCTGCAAAGCTCATGTTTGTTTCCCTAATATGTTTGGGGAGGATGCAGTCTGAGGAGCTAAAGGCAAAGAGTTTTCCTATGTGTTTAGCATTATTATGGCCTTTTTATGGGCAGTACGGCATCTATTTGAATTTTAATATTTTTATGACCTATTTTAATTGCTGGAAAAGTGCCTAGAATCAGGGGTGGGCACTTCATATATAACATTTGATTGATCCTCATATAGTTGTAGGAAAAATGATATACAGTATTAGTTGAAAAATAGTACGGGATATGCAATCAGAGATTTCATTAGACTGTATTTGCACAGGAAAACCAGTTGAGGTTTTGCACAGGACCTTAACTTCTGGTATTCCCTGCATTTTGGGTGCTAAACCATGCAACTTGAAACTTCTTGTAGTGTAGAATGGGATTGTTCCAGCCACACTAAAAAAAGGACAGGTGACAGTTGATATGAATTTAGTCAAGTCACAATTGTCTGGGATTACCCAGCAGATAAGAGTGTACAGTGCAGGTATAAACAATGAGAAGTTCTGTGGCACCTTACAGATCAGAGTTTCTCAACCAGTGGTATGAGTATCCTTAGGGGTACTCAAGAGAAGTCTGGGGGGTACATCAACATGATTGAAATTTGGAGAAAACTGAATTTTTGTTTTAAGTTTTACAGTACTTTATTATTTTTGTCCTTTTTACACCCAAAAATTTCATCGCCCGCCCGGCTACGATTAAGTTGTTTAAACAAATGTGTTGCAATGGTAGGAAAAAATGGTGTGTCTGAAAACTGTAGGTATTGGGGGTACTTATATATATTTTGAAAGGGGGTACTTCATAAAGAAAGGTTGAGAAACACTGTTATAGACTAACAGATTTATTGGAGCATAAGCTTTTGTGGGCTATAAGAAGTGCCATAGCTCAATTAACTTCTATTTGAGATAAAGTGGTGGACTGGTTTTAGCCATTTAGGTTTTGCTCTTGGATCTGAAATAGAGTTAGACAGTTTAGAGTTAAGTACTTTATATTTAGGAAATACATTTAAATTATGTCGTGAGTAATCTGCTAGGATTAGAAATATATCTTTGACAGAAACTAGGTGAGTTAAAATTTGAAACATGCAAATTGAGTAATATTACTTGCTGGGACCTAATCTATACATACACAAAGATATAACCTATATGCCATCCTTATTCTTTTTAGTACATTTTACATTAAGTATTTGGTAAAGCAGAGGAGGCTCTTCCAGAAGTAAAACTATGGTCCTCTGTGACAGAGTTCTGGGAACCAATTGCTGAGCCAGCACTCGGGTTGCTTAAACACAAATTAATTCTCCCGAGGATGGACCTGATTCACCCTAATTAGTGAATTAGCAGGGGGTGTGGGTGATATAATGAGAAAACTGGTCCATTAACACAGGTAGTATAAGGAAGAAAGAGCAAGAGAGACATGCACTAGAAGAGATTGAATTTCTGTGTAGAGAGATTTCTTCCCTCTTCTCTCCTTGGCAGAGAACTGGAGAGACACTGATAGTAAAATATTTGAGCTGCTGAGCCAAGTGGAGATGCTTTATTTTATGGGTTTCAAATCATTATGAAGCATCAGTCACAACTCCATACTTAAGCATGAGTTTAATTTTGTGCTTAAAGAAGGGATTCTGTTATTTTGCTATGGGTGAAAAATATGCTCTCCAAAATTACGTTTTATGCTCTCTGAGTACAGAATATTTTTATGATAAATTAGAAGTAAATTTGTTAAATCATTAAGGATTATTTTTAAAAGGAACCCTTTAAGAAATGTAGCATTCAAAACTAGAGCCCTTTATCCTTTCCCTTTAACCCTTAAGTTATCTCAATAACAGAAAAGAACACTCTTCCAACTTCCCATATAGTTAAATCTTGATGAAAACTTATACACTGGCTATATTTGAATTATTTTTTTCAGGATGAATGCTCATTTCCACATATTATTCTTTATAACTGAAGGCTTTCCCTTCAGCAGTGGGTAATGTTCTACTACAAAGTATTCCATGAAGTATTTTCCTTTTCAGAATGACTGACATCTCCCAGGCTTTTTTAGGGGAGTGGGGATCATCTTCCCATGGCCAGGAGAAACAGTAATTGCATAGAGAGAACAGAAGTGCTTGAAAAAGGATGTTTGTGTTTGTGTGGGGGAGAAGCGGGAGTAAGACTTAGAAATCTGTCTCCTTGACACCCATAAGAAATAGAGGCCACTGAAGAAGATGGGTGGGGAGAGGAGAAAGAGTAACAGACTCATTGACTATAAAATCAGAAAGGATAATCATGACCATCTAGTCCCATGATGGGCAAACCAGGCTAGTGAGTGGGCAACATGAGTGGGCCTCTTCATGTCAGTGAGCCACAAGATTATCATAACCAAGACGGTTTCCCTGAATAGGATAGGTTTGCTAACTGTGCTTGCATAACTAGAACTTGTGGAGTGTTCTGATTGAACCATAGCAACATTTTGATTGGGTGCAGACAGAGTGCACAGCTCTCACAGTCAAAGTTGTGTGCAATAAGCACACACCTAACGTTAGTAATACCAGTAGGAAAAAAAATTATCATAAAACACCAACAGAATCTGGCAACCCTGCCACGGGCAATGGTTAACAAAATGGTATTGTGGGCCACACATAGAACCCCAATGGGCCGTATGTGGCCCACAGTCTGCCGGTTGCCTACCACTGGTCTAATCTGCAGGCCACAGAATCTTCTGCACACTGCAGATGACACAGTCTTTGCCACCCAGTCCTGTAATAGACCTAACTCTGACAGAATTACTGAAGCTGTCAACTCATGTTTTAGGGACTTCAAGTTACAGAGATGCCACCGTTTACACTAGTTTAAACCTGCAAGTGAGCTGCGCCCCAGGTAGCAGAGGAAGGAAAAAAAATCCCATAGGGCTCTGCCAATATGACCTGCGGGAAAATTCCTTTCAGACCCCCAAAGCTGACAGTCAGTTAGATCTGGAGCATGTAGGCAAGATGCACCAGCCAGTCTCTGGAAAACAATTCTCTGGAGCGATTCAGATCCCTTCCCATCTAGTGTCCCATACCAGCCATTGGAAATATGTGCTATCAGCAGTTACAGATCAGCTACATGCCATTGTAGAGAGTCTGACTAGCCCATCCATCCTCTCCATTAACTTATCAAGCTCAGTCTTGATGCCAGTTAGTTTTTGCTTCCACTGCTCCCCTTGGAACATCCTTCCCCCAACAAAAAGATAGATGCCTCCAGTGAAGGAACAGCTCTGTACAGTAGTAGTGTCTACTTGTTGCCAAGTAAGAACCTTGCTTTTGGCTATTAAAATGATATTCTGCATGCACAGTAGGAAATTGTCTGGACAAAGCTATGTTCCCCAGGTAATTGTTGAAATAAACTATTTTTAGGCAACTACTTACACCTTAACTCATGGCCTATTTTTGTGGAAAAAGGAATTAGGCCTAGATATACTTGACAGTTATATCATTAACTCTGAAGAAGTCAGTTGAGATAGTCCAGGCTTATGCTCCTGTAACCGAGATGTGAATGCAATCTTATTTATTTGAGGGTTTTGGGTTTTTTTACAGAGTTCTGAGGGAAAGAAGAAGAAATTAATAGAACCATTAACCTGTTTGTCCCCAGGTAATTGTTGAAATAAACTATTTTTAGGCAACTACTTACACCTTAACTCATGGCCTATTTTTGTGGAAAAAGGAATTAGGCCTAGATATACTTGACAGTTATATCATTAACTCTGAAGAAGTCAGTTGAGATAGTCCAGGCTTATGCTCCTGTAACCGAGATGTGAATGCAATCTTATTTATTTGAGGCTTTTGGGTTTTTTTACAGAGTTCTGAGGGAAAGAAGAAGAAATTAATAGAACCACTAACCTGTTTGACTTAAAAAATAATCAAAAATATCCTTTCAAATTTGATAATATGTCTAGACTCAGCCTGATAGCAATTTCTATGATAAATATATGACCGCCTTGTAAATAATAATTTAAAAAAGAAATGCTACTGCAAATTGAAACAATGTGGTAAGTACACCAATGAATCTCTGTTAAAGAATAAGATCAACTCGCAAAGAGTGTTTGAGCAAGGAATGGGAATATGTTAATTAGATTCCAGTCCTTACATTCATAAAGGAACACTATTGGTGTGAACAAAGATTGCAGGATTGGGCCGTCAAATTGCAATTTATTTAAAATATGAGTTCTTTAGATTACAACTACTTTTGCTCTAGATAAGCAGATTGAATAAATATAAATGTATCTTCAGTTAAATATATAATACTGTGAGAGCATTCAGTGGTATACAGATAAACTTCTAAAAAGAGCCATCTATAAACCTTTTTCGTATGTGAAATGTCTCCTGAATTTCATATGGATGTAATGCATTAATTTTCCTATAGTGGGATTACATTTGCATTTCAACAATTTTTTAAAGAGTCACCAAAACATCTAATGCTTTGCAGAAACAAGACTGAGGAGCCTAGGAGCTATCAGCTGAACATTTATTTGGTTATGTGATGCATGAAAAACAAATGTATTGATACTCACCATATCCTTGCCTGTGTATCTGCAAAAGAAAGCCAATGCAGTAACTATGGTTACTGAACCTACTCTCTGTGAGTTAAGGGGAAAATAGACAATTTTGTAATGCTGTTAGTGGAGGGATGGCAGAGGTGCCTCCTTATAATACATATTGAGGTACCAATTGATTTTAGGGAGAACTAAATTAATATAATATTGTTTTAATCCATTAGTAATATATTATAGAAAAAATCATTTTTCTGAGCTCTTTTGGATTTGTAGCCAGAGAACATTGCTCACTATTTCAACACCTGGTTCATTCATTAAAGTATTTGTTACTCCAGCAGTAATCTTAGATCAGACCCCTTAATATTAATATTCTAACCAACTAATATTCATTCATTCATCATTCATTCAGAAACAATAGTATTTCTCAATAACTGTTAAAGAATAAACTTAAAAACCAACAAATGGTCTGGTAGCACTTTATAGACTAACAAAACATGTAGATGATATCACGAGCTTTTGTGGGCACAGCCCACTTCTTCAGATGACTGGAGTTTTGAGTTTAGGATGTGCAGACCCAAAATCTGCACATCCTAAATTCAAAACTCCAGTCATCTGAAGAAGTGGGCTGTGCCCACGAAAGCTCGTGATACCATCTACATGTTTTATTAGTCTTATAAAGGTATGTTAGTCTTATAAAGTGCTACCAGATCATTTGTTGTTTTTTAAGTTTATCCTATACAGACTAACTCGGCTACCCCCTCGCTCTGTTAAAAAATATTATCTTTTCATGGGCACATGAAGTGTGCTGGGAGTATAATAGTAGATTATACAGTTAGAAATAAAAAAGAGATCAAATATGGCTTCTCTGGTCACACAAGATTAATAAATAGTTGCAACAAAACACAAACATCTCCCTGTCAAGTAATATAACTTCTCAGACAAGGTATGTTAATAAGAACTAGTTAAGCTGATCCTCAGGATGCCAAGCAGAAGGACGCGGTGGTGAGTCACACACTGTCGCAGGCATGATAAGAAGGATGTCTGTAACTCAGATATTTAACTTTGCGTATTTAGCTGCATACTGGAAATATTATATATTGCAGTTAAGTCTCATGAACTTGTACATTATGAAAGAGTGAGGATGAAAATGTATTTTAATTAAGTTATGATTCTGACTAGAATCTGTTTTAAATTTAAATGTTTTAAGTCATAGAAAACAAATCTAATGCTTTGCAGAATTATTGTTTTGAGTCTCAGTGCAATAGTGGACTTGTATCAATATGTAAAGGAAATTATTCACACGGAATTGCTATTTTTCTACTCTATGCCATGTTCCTCTAAACTCACAATGTAGATGGATCAATAGATGAAGAGGCATCCTAACTGGCCCCCAAGCACACATCAACTTAACCTAAAGATCCAAACAGCATGACTGTGTAAGTATATTTTAAAGAAATTGAACAGGTTTTCAGCCTCACTGCTTCGCTTATAATCTTTGAGTTTCAAATGCTGAGAGTGGTGGTGTTGCCTTCTCTTTGGTTTCAAACACAGGATCTCTTGTCAAATATTGCCAGGATCCTTTCCATTCTCATGTTTCTAGCTTTCTGGGGGTGAGTTTGGACTGACTCTGCTGTGTTATTTGTAACTTGAAAGTGTGACAGTTTTGGAGTGTGGAGTGTTCAGTCCTCTATTTAAGGATCCTTACTGAACTGATTTTGATAGTTTCCATCTGCTTCAGTTGCACAGATGAAATGATCAGGAAAGATTGGGTAGACCTAGGTCTTCTTTTTTTATAACTTCCACAGCTTCATTAGTTGCCAGCTAATGACATGAGATTCAGATATCAACTCCAATCAGTGGTTCTTTCCTGTAAATATCTAATTGGTAATAAGGGGTATTGCAGATTGTTTGAATTAGAGATAAGGTATATTTAAAGGATTTCTGGTGTATATTCCAATCAAATCAGTTTGAAGTATGAAGAATTCCTATTGACTTCCTTTAAAAAATCTTGTAAAAAGTAATTCAGATGATAGGCTTGTAATTAGGTGTGTTCTTGCCTGAATCATTTGGATTGATTTCATAATATATGTAAAAGGTTGTAATGACTGGGATGGGTTGAGAAGGAGCTTCCATTACCCATAAGTCCCTAGTGTTTATGATAGCCTCTCATAGCCATCTCTATTGCTGTTATTAAAAGTGGGGTGTGAAAAGCAGATATCTAGTGCCTTTAAAATAACGAGAAAGCTCCAAGTAAGTGGGGCCCTTTAGTCTTGGGGGCAGCATACCTAGAAGCAGGAAAACTCTCTATCCAAACCCTCCAGGTGATTTATCAGATTTATTGGAGTGAGTTTGTATTGGCTCTACTGTGGTATTTAGAACTGGTGTGAAGGGTTTTCAAATTCTGGAGAAATCAAACAACAATATGACAAATATTTAAAGCATTTTCTAAGTGAAAAATATTTTGAATCTACAATCTGTCCAATTAATGTGTTTTTTTTAAATGCAAACAGTTAACTCTTTCATTATTATTATTTTCTCTCAGGTCATAGATTCTTCCACTGGAGATATAGTGACTTTAAAATATTTTTGTTCAGCTTAGAGGAAGAACAATAAACAGCTATAATGGCCTTGCAACATAATGAATTAGAAATAGCACTCCTGCAGTCCTCCTTTTTTTTTTTTTTTTTAATAAAGCATTTCAGTGAAACATTAAGGTCTAATGACTATATATGTATTTTCAAATGTTCATCATCCAAATAATGACAAATATTTTCTTCCAGAATTTTGGGCTGAGTACCAGCATTAGAAACCTGTATGATAATGATACTGTTGTTAAGAATTATTCAAAGAGGACCCGATCCTGAACATTGTTCCACATGCATGGATGAGTGTATAAAATCAGTTGGATTCTGTGGCTGCGTGGACACATCTGCATAGCTTGTGGGATGGGGTAGGCAGAATGTAAATTTGTATATTTAAATTCAATGCAACATTTTCAAATTCAGAGAGTGAAGAACTTGACTGTTTTTCATATGCTAAGGCTTAGTTGCATATTTTGGCCCCAATTTTGGAAAGAATCTCTATTCAGGAAAGCATTTAAGCATGTGTTTAAGTCTACTTGAAGTCAGTGGCCCATTTGCTTTCCAGGAGAAAAATCTAGCATGTGGCTCCTTCACTCTCCCATTGCCCAGAGCAAATATCTAGATAGTCCTAAAATGGCCATTCAAGGAAATGCTGAGGAATCCTTACTTCCCCATACAGCTGTGTCAGTTCTAATCACAGTATGATCCTTAAAAGAAGCCAAGTGCCCACCCAAGTCTAGACTCAGATTTATGCAATTAATGAAAGCATAAAATTTCATCACAACACATGAAAAAATGTTTTTTTCTTGCTCACATAACTTAATTATGGCTCAGATTCAAACATAGAAAATTTCAGCTCAAAAGGAAAATTATGAGCAAATGAAAACAAAGGGGCAAATTGATATGGAAGCTGTGATACAGCCTTGCTTATAAATAACATTAGCTGCTGGAGATGAGAGTATTAGAAGTGAAAAGACTAAGGAGGGAGCTTGCAGTAAACAAAAACAGTGAAAGTGGCCACTGTACTTACTGTAGGAAATAGTGTTCTTTGCTTGGACACCCTTTTCCTCAATATCTGTGTCCCCTGGCAGTTTTTGAAAACTCGTGATTTAATTTAAATAGGAATGAAAAATGTAAGATCCTCCCATTTTACTGCTGCACCACAGTGAATTAAATAACAAGGGTCAAAAGTGTGACCTCTGTGTTCATTACCAATTCTGTGTCATAATATTTCTTTTGATAAAACCAAGGCTAGATTATTCACTGTTATGAAAGTCCCATTTTTCCAAAATGCTAGTCAAATGATTATGTAGGAGGATACTTAAAATCCCCGTAGAGTATAAATTGCACTGGGCACAACGCAGAAGAAATGCCAGTATGACTCTGTCATGGACAACTTCCTTTAGTGCTGCCTGAGTCTGTAACAAATTGTATTGGTGGGTCTTTTCTTTTGATTTATATGCAGCCTCTGCTACTTAATTGTTTTACCTTGCATAGTGCAGCTTCTTGATATCTTTCCTGTACCTCTCTCTGATCATTTAACAGGCCCTGAAGGTACACAGAATAGATTATAAGTTTCTTTCTAGCCTCTTTCTCTTTCCCAATTAAGCATCTCACTCTTAGGGTAATAAACAAAGATTTATTTACGCCAGGATACACAAAGATATGAAAACCCTAGACAAAAAAATTTTAAACAGCAGCAAATGCACAATAAAATAAACTAAATATATCACTAAAATATATTGTGGAAGGGCTGGTCAAGGTTCCTTAGTCAGGGTGATATTGTGTTTTTCACTTATCATATATTCTAAAGACAATGACTCAGTTACTCTAGCTTGCTGCAATGACACCAGGTCATTGTCTTTTATGATGTCACTGACTCTGCAATCCTAAATTGGTGGGCTGATGTGAAGGTGTAGGTAAGTGTGTGATCACTGGTTCATCAAGACAAAAATAACATCAATAAACTATTAAAACACAAGTTTGCAAACAGATGTAACCAGTTTGGATGCTGCTGGTGACTACATCATGGGATACAGTGTCAGTTCTGGCAGAGAAACCTATGGAAAGCAGAAATCAGTAGTTTCATAGGACTCCAAAGTCCTTAGGAGAATGCTGGTGCTTACATTTAAATTCAGACTCCTGACATGAAAAACAGGGGTTGTGCTAATTAGCTGTTAGACTTTAATTTCATCAAACTGCTTTGTAAAACAAAGCAAGAAAGAATGAGAAAATAATATAGTCTTACCTGACAGGAAAGACTACAAATAAATGCAAATTTTCTCAATCGTGGTTTATGGCAATCCGAGGAGAATTTTGATGAATTTGCGCTCTAATATTATGGCCACTCTTTATCAGCAGATAAAAGAAGAAATAAGTCCTTTAGAGAAGTATTTAGCTGGGCTATCTCTACCTTATAGCCCATGTCAGCATACCTTATATCATTCAGGGGTGCAAATACATCACCAACCTGTATGACATAAGTTACACTGACATACATTCTGAGGTGGACAGCATTATGTCAGCAGAAGAGCATCTCCTGTCAACATAGCTACTGTCGCTCATGGGGGCTGAAGTAGTTAAGCCAACAGGAGAGCAGCTGTGCTGGTATAAATTCTCTAGTGTAACCAAGCCCTATGAAATTACTTTTTCTTTTGAAAATTCATTTTCCCATGTGAGATAATTTGTTACCTGAGGCCAGGAAAATAATTCTAATATTTCATGTTATAAAATATCTGTGTCTATATCGTATTTCAGAAATAACAGTGGAAGTGACTATAATTACTTATTCACTGTTAAAGCCTGGAAAAATGTCAGTCGCCGAAGAGAATTCAAACCTCTTCTATTTAGGTGGCTGGCTGGCTGGCTGTCTTATTGATATGAATGACAATGGTCAGATATTAAAAAAAAAGTCTCACCTAATTACTTGTATTAATGGTTCTTTGATATTCTTTAGGGCATACAGTAATATTTTGTTAAGGGTTACAATCTGGTTTGGCATGAAGGAGTTAGAATAGTATAGTTCTTGCCTCTGGAATAGTTTGTACTGCAGCAGTGGGCAGTAAGTGGCCCACAGGCCAGACACAGTTCTCTAGGGTTTGCCATTGGCAGGCCACCAATTGGTTTATTTACCTGAGCATCCACAAGTATGGCTGCTTGCAGCTCCCTTTAGCTGCAGTTTGCCATTCCCAGCCAATGGGAGCTGTAGGAAGTGAAGGCCCAGACACTGGCCTCTTATTGTCTGCTCCAGCTGTACAATCATGAAAATGGTTTTGCTTTCATTTTCCTGCCATCTGCTATCTTTGTGGGTGCAGGAAAAGCAGTGGTATTCCAAGACTTATACATACTGCTCACTTCAGTCAGTGGTTTCAATCCCAATCCTTTTGAAATAAATGGCGAAACTCCCATTGATTTCATTGGAGACAGAATTTCACTCTGAAACTTGTATAATATTCATAGCAATGATTTTTTTTTTAATTTTATGAAGGATGCATTTAACACTCATGACCAAAGTTCACCATTAGATAAGAATGCAAAACATCTTTTGTTTTGAGTTGGAGTTCAGCATACCTATCTGAGAACAGATTGACTCTTTGCCTTTACTGTTAATCTGCTTGGCTTAGCCTCAGTATTTATCTTTCTGCTCTATATACCTTGGTGCTCACTTTCAAAGAAGTTTTTTATATGTTTAATATTGTATGTTATTACCCAGGATCCATGAATATACGATGTATGATCTGTAATGTACTGCATATACCCAATGAAGCATATACCCAATGAGGCAGAGGTAAAATGTAATTCTACTCAGGAAAAATGACTATGTAAGTATGGCAACAGATGTGCTCTCTGTATGTATTCAGAATTATAGATGTTTACTTTGGTGATAAAAATATGGTTGTACTTCTTTTCTTTATATCAACCAGTCCTACAGAGCCAACAAAGCTCAGAGAGTAAATTGGATTCTCTTCTAGTTCACCACAGTTAACAGAATTACTAACTAAATTCTACTTAAAAGTATGCCCCCCACATAATTATTTGTATTCAATCTCTCTGAAGAAAATGAGGTTGAAGAGGTGTAACTCAGGCTATGTCTACACTGCTATGTCTACCTTTGGTTTCTTGGAAAAGCTATGATGCGTCCACTTTATCGGAACAGTTTCCGAAGAAGCAGATGAGTTCTTTTGACATCCTTGTAATCCTCATTGTATGAGGAAGAAGGAATATTCTGAAAGAGGACATTTTTCTGAAATTTGGCCCTGTATACACAGGCCAAATTTTGGAAAAGCCTCTTCTGGAAAAAAAAGTGGAAAAAGATATACTAATTGCGATTCGCAGTTTGCGTATCTTTTTCTGACATTTCTTTGCAGGCTAGACATAACCTAAGATTTAACATTGATTTTGTTCCAGTTCCAATTCTTTTGCACAGCTTTGGTGCAGCAAAGGAGCCTTCAAGCCAAATTAGCAAGCCTCTTGAGAGTTCTGACAAAATTTAGTGAGGAAAATGCTCTCAGAAACTGTCAGCTTCAAGCAGATATTGGAGAATATTTACAAAGTTAATTTTCATATGATTTTGTGAAAATATCTGGAGAAACCTGAACCTAAGAAAATACAAGAAGGGTGAAAAAATATGCTGTGTGATTTAGGTGATCAATCATAAAGCTTTGATTTTGTACACTGAATCCTTACAACAAACTGAACTGCAAATCAAAATTATGTGCCGAATATTATTCAGTAAATATTTGTAATGCAAAGAATGATAGGCTACTTTCCTTGTTGGACAAGTTCCTAGAAATGTGAGTTTAGATATGGTTCTGAGTGACCAATAACCATTCTCAGTGTTTTTCACTGAATAAAGAGAATAGATTGTTTGTCAGTCAATATAAATATACATTTGTTAAGCTAGGTGGGAGCATGTTGCAATTCATTGTTAGAAGTGGGCAAGATAAATTTTAATCGAGGCAGATTTCCATTCAAATGGAAATATCCATTTATTTATGGGTAGGGATAGATGTTATTTTTATCCTGCTTGCCTTTGAACTGTTGTTGCTGCTGCAATCTCAGTTTTGGCCATTAATCCTGAGTGCTACCATTGAAAGTTTTACATTTTAAATGAAAGCAGACATTCAGATAAAAGCTTCTTGTTTCATGCTCTGCACTCCACCCTGGATCCCATTTCTTGTGTAAGATTTTAGAACTAAAGCCAGCCAGAATGGTTTACTGCCTGGCAGTGTCTATCAGGCTCTTGTGTGTTCTATGGGGAGTATAACTAGGAGTTTTAACCTTTTTTATTCTTGGATTAGGACAGTGTCTGGGGGCTAACTCAGGAATGAGGTCAAGGGTCTATTGAGCCAGGTGATATACAAACACAGTGGTAGAAGTGGTGACTAAGAAGGCCAGATGAAGGGGAGGAGGGTTTTGTGTGTCTGTGTGTGTGTGTGTGTGTATAACAGTAATATTTGGTAGTAGTATATATTATTTATATAAAGTAGCACACAATACATGCTAGGAACTTTCCAAACATTGAAGAAAGATGATCCTTTCTCTGAAGAGCTTCCAGTTCAAGGATATAATCTAATCAAATATACATTTTCTCTCTGTTTTTCTCTACACTGCACCCTGACTCTTTGTCACATAGGGCTACAATTAAGAAGGGCATTCCTAACAGGGACACTTCAGTGAGAAACTAACAAAAGGTTGGTCAAAGCTAGCATAATCAATGGTGTTCAAGAGGTGCGGGCACTGTGATGAGACTAATCTCACACAGAACAACGTACCCATAGGTCTGGGGTTCCTGCATTGTGAAGTATTTGCACAGGAAACTAGAAACTCAGGGGAATGTTTGCTGGCATTGTTGTGTCAGACGGTGAGTTGACTTCCAGCGTGGAATGAGCAGAGGGCTTACCCCCACCAAATCAGTTGGTTGTTCTCTAGGCATTCACAGAAGACAGGGCTGTTCACGCAGAGGTCCTATGCTTCAGCAGCTCTCTTCTCTGGCTTTGTGGTAGCCTGGCTCAGTCAGAATTATGTTGCTAGGGATTGCAATGATTGCCAGTATTCCCCTGAAAGAGTTTCCAAAGCATGAAGAGATAATTTGGTCTTAAGATTTTAACCACAGGTGTTCTGTGGGGATATGTGGATGGTGCGGCTCCCCTGACCTATCCTAATCCCTACAAACCCCCATGGGCAGGTTTCTGAGGAGTATGAGGGGACTTATAGAAAGGGCAGTGGCCAACTTGGTCATCCCTAATAGGAATTTCATAAATGATCTGGAGAAAGGGGTAAGCAGTGAGGTGGTAAAGTTTGCGGATGATACCAAACTGTTTAGGATAGTCAAGACAGAAGCAGACTGTAAGGGACTCCAAGAAGATCTCACCAAACTGAGTGATTGGGCAACAAAATGGCAAATGAAATTTAATGTGGATAAGTGTAAAGTAATGCACATTGGGAAAAATAACCCCAACTATACGTACAGTATGATGGGGGCTAATTTGGCTACGACAAATCAGGAAAGAGATCTTGGAGTTATTGTGGACAGTTCTCTGAAAACTTCCACACAGTGTGCAGCGGCGGTCAAAAAGGCAAATAGGATGCTAGGTATTATTAAGAAAGGGATAGAAAATAAGACCCGGAATATCTTACTGCCCCTGTATAAAACTATGGTACGCCCACATCTTGAATACTGTGTACAGGTGTGGTCTCCTCACCTCAAAAAAGATATTTTGGCCTTGGAAAGGGTTCAGAAAAGGGCAACTAAATTGATTAGGGGTTTGGAACGGGTCCCATATGAGGAGAGGTTAAAGCGACTGGGACTTTTCAGTTTAGAAAAGAGGAGACTGAGGGGGGATATGATAGAGGTGTATAAAATCATGAGTGGTATGGAGAGGGCCGATAAAGAAAAGTTATTTATTAGTTCCCTAAATAGAAGAACTAGAGGACACCAAATGAAATTAATGGGTAGCAGGTTTAAAACTAATAAAAGAAAGTTCTTCTTCACACAGCGTGTAGTCAGCATGTGGAACTCCTTGCCAGAGGAGGCTGTGAAGGCTAGGACTATAACAGAGTTTAAAGAGAAGCTAGATAATCTCATGGAGGTTAGGTCCATAAAAGGCTATTAGCCAGGGGATAAAATGGTGTCCTTGGCCTCTGTTTGACAGAGGCTGGAGAGGGATGGCAGGAGACAAAGCGCTTGATCATTGTCTTCGGTCCACCCCCTCTGGGGCACCTGGTGCTGGCCACTGTCGGCAGACAGGATACTGGGCTAGATGGACCTTTGGTCTGACCCGGTACGGCCGTTCTTATGTTCTTATGTAATTGACAGGGTTTTTGTTGCCTCAATATACAAAGTCAGAGAGCCCTATCACATGTCCTTTTCCCAATTCATACAATAGGTTCATTGCCCATATTTTACTTGAGGAAACACTTCATTGCCATAAATTACAAGTGATGTGATGGTACTTGATAACAAGAAACATTATTTTTATTATTTTTTTAAATATCAATGTAAAATGGAGGGCTATTTTTAGCTTAAGATGAGGCAGACTTACTATACCACAGTCAATGCCGTTCGCAATTGAAATTACTTTCTGTGTAATTAGCAATGAGTTCTTTTCAGTTATCTGTTGGAGTTTGTCATCACTTAAAGCCAGATCAATCTACTTATCACAACATTAATCTTATGCTTATGAGGTTAACCTAATGAGTAACCCGGCATTTCATCATGTTACATTTATTTGAATACTCATCTTGAGTACCTCATATTTAATTGAAACTGTAATTGAGAAAAGGCTACAGGTTACAAATGAGAATTTAAATGTAGCTTCTGCGACATTGTATGTTCAGTTTCTGTTTTCCAGTCATATAGAAAAGACAACCAAGGTTCTTTCTTTTGCTAGGTTTCAATGCTAAAGATGTGAAACTCCAGGTAGTAGTGTCCTCCCTCTTGTCCTGTCTGTTCTTGTAAAAATCTAAATCCTGGACTGTAATTTAATAATATGCAGCAGAAGTTAACATTCTCTAAGATGCTAGCCAAATTGCTAATTTTGAGAGGAAATAAAAAATGCCTGGATAAAGCAATTTTTATGGATTATCTGTATTTTAAAATAATCCATCCTAGTTCTGTATTCTAATGTTCCTAAAGTAACTGTAATTGGTTTAATTGATGTTTCAAACATGTTAAATTGTATTTTTCAGCTTCTCTCTCTCTCTCTCTCTCTCTCTCTCTCTCTCTCCACATGTATGTTTAAATAACTAATATGTTAAGTGCCACAATTCATTGGCTTTTCATATACATTTTGCATGTATTTCCATAAATGTTTTGTTTTTATTTAGCTTTAGTTAAACATCAGACAATGGAAACTTCGGGTAAAGTGTTACAAACATTTACTACGTGCATTACTTTTCAGGGCTGAATTTTTTTCTCACATTGGCAGTGCATTTGGCTCCCCCATAACTTTCATATGAAAAAGCCCACCCTCTGCTGAATTATGAATTTCAACTAAGTAAACAATATCCATACACAGATCAATTCTGGTCAGGTTGAACTCTCCTTATTCTTTAAGGGCTTATTTTAACAAAAAATAAAATAACTTTTTGCACTGTTGAATCTTGTACACAAGAAAAGGAAACTGAAGTTCTAAGGCTTCTGCAGCCATTGTAAGTTTGTACAAGGTGGAAGGCCATTTGGAGTTTCTCTTTGCAGTGCACACATGCCGTAAGTGGTCTTCCAGATTGTAGAAAGCATAAGGGGAAAGAATTGATTTGGAGAATCAACACACAAATGCGTTACGAAAGATGCAAATATTTTCTGATTTGACATTCAAAATGAACAATTTTTCTTTTACCTACATTAACTGGGTTGGATAGTCTATGCAGCATTGATCCCCCAGTAAATTCCGCATACGGATTCTCTGGCACAGATCTCTACTCAATATTGAGGCCTTATCATTCTAATTTTTCCCTTATTGCCATGATAATGCAGTGAAGTTTTGCAATGTTAATACTGGTTGGTGGGGGGAATTACACTGGGTCAGATAATGACATTTGCAGTGGCTGGCATTAAAAAGTCAGCACCAACTGACACTTAGCTCATATCCATCAACCCATATCCATTTAGAACTGGAGATATCCAGTTACCATCTGGTCATGGTTGGCAAATGTTAAATTTTAATTGGTGGTTCTGTACATCCGATAGTTAAGAAGCACAACAGAATAAATAATAATGCTTTGCACTTTCCATTCCAAGCTCTCTCAGTGCTTTACAAATACTAATTAATTTTCACATCAGCTCTGTAAAACTGGGAAGTGCTATGATCCTTCTTTTTATAAATGTGAAAATTGTGGTAGAGAGAAGTTAAATGATTTGGCCAGCATTGTACAACAAGTTAACAGACAAATGGAAAATCGAGCACAGCATCCAAATTTTTTAAAGCGACCAGTGACTTTGATTTGGGGTGCTCAGTTTAAGTGGCTAACTGTACCTAGATCAAAGAGAGTGGCTGCTCAGCATGGTGGTTTCAGTTTGGACACACAGAAAGTGAGACATCCAAAATCATGTCATTTTAAAAACGTTAGACCAGGATAGGCAAGACAGCTTCCATGGCTGGATCTGGCCCACCAAGCCAGTTGACCCCGCCCGTGGCCACCCTGCTGCTTGGCCACGCTGCCACTTAGCTGCCCCCAGGCCAATTGAGACCTCAGTATAGAGGAGCGTGCAAAGTCTCCTACCCCCACCAGGGGTGCGCAAGCACCAGAGGGAACCGCCAGCTGTTCAAAAAGGCAGGGTAGAGGTAAGGGGCAAAGACTTCACACATGTTCCTACCCTGAGGACAGCACACGAAGTCTCCTGGCCCTGCGCCTTCCGCCCGAGGCCCTGCTCCTTCCAGGGCACCCCGCTATCTTTTCTGAAATTTGTGATGTGGCCCCTCTTCAAAAGTTATTGCCCACCCCTGCTTTAGACCAAGGTCTCATGATACCCAACCTTGTGCTATAACCTGCAGTTGCTCATCATCCTTAAAGTGCACATCAGCATTACATAGACTAAGAATAAATGTACCAATTTTAATGAGGGTTTTTAGTAATAAAACATGGAAAAAATAATACCATGTAGCACAACAAACCTCCAATTTACACATTGCCACACTGAAAATGCAATCATGGCAGCAGCACTAGAAGGAAGTATGAATTCTGTAATCATGGGAGAAAGATAATTGAAGCAATCAAGGCACAAGCAACAGAGGCAGGTTTGGAGAGAGTCTTAAGATCTCCTTGATTTTAATGTTTAAAGCATTTCTTGCTTTCCTTTGACTAAATACCCCAGGTAGGCTGAATAGCAAGCTGAGTTGTGAGTGGTCTGCTTATTAACACTTCTGAGAGGAAAAAAAAATTACATGTGTGAGTGCATATTTGCATGCATTTCTGCACATGCATGTACACATACACACACAAACATTTTGTTTCTTTATTTTCAGGACTGTGACTTTGATGTGGCTTTCACGGAGGAGGTTGTCCTTGCAGGGATTAGAATGCTCACTTAAATCTGTCTTTTGAGTTGTGCATAATCTCCATAAAATGTATGACTTTATATATTGTATTAGCTTAACACTGGGTGTTCCAATCCCTTCAGAAACCAAGTCAGATCATGACAAAAGTAGGGATGAAGTGGCTGTCTGGAGTTTTCTAGCACTTGCACACTGAAAGCAGTGGAACAACGTACTGGCACAAGGAAGAAACGGGGTAACTTATATTCCTTTATTCCCTTGTACTCGTGCATAGGACAGGCTAAGCAGTGATGGGTAATGTAGGCTAGTGAGTGGGTTACATGAGTGGTCCTCCATTTCAGTAGGCTGCAATATTGTTGTAACCAAGGTGGTCTCCTGGAATAGGGCAGTTTTGCTAACTGCGCTTACATATCTAGAATTCGTGTGCTATGAAATTGAACCGTATAGCAGAACTTTCATTGGATGGAAAGGGAGCACGTGACTCTCCTGGTCTATGTTGCATGCAGTCAGCAAGCACCTCACTTGACGTGCCCTTTGCTTTACATGTGTGTCACATTAGTAATACAGGTAGGAAAATAACTTCACATACAGAAACCAGTGGAACCTGGCAATGCTGTGTGTGAGTAACAGAAAACAAAATGTCTCACAATGAGGTTGCCCACTGCTGGGCTACTGTCTAGTTCATATGAGCAAATATCCAGAAAGTTGCTTGACAGTTAATTATACTTATATATTTTTATTTTATAATTTTAGTTTCAGTTTGTTGCTTGTTTTACTTTTTGTGCATTGTTGAACCTTTGAAGAACATGGCTATCAAACTTCTTCTGTGTATGTCTCAGACTCCTCTCTTTCATATGTGTGGAGACCCATTGACTAAAAAATGTTAGGGGTGTAAACTGGCTGAGCCTGGAATTGTAGTGCTAATGGGACATATTTCTGTACTCGTTCCATCTGTGGTCTGACAGGATTATGCATGTTGCTGGACTAGAGATCCCCAGCTGCAAAGTTTGCCAGTGACTGGGAACAGAAATGATCTGGCATCCTGGCAGCCCAAAGGGCCAGTGGCTTGGAGGCAGGGAGCTTAGCTAGCAGCCCCTGGGGCCAGCGACCAGGAGTGGAGCCTGGCCAGCAGCTCGTGGGGCTGGTGGCCAGCAGCAGATCACCATCAGCCCAAGCAGAGCCAATGGCCAAGAGCAGGGAGCTCTGCCAGCCAGCGCAGGGCTGGCGGCTGGGGCCAGTGGAGCCCCAGTAGTCAGCGACATCAGCTCCAGCAGCCAAAGCGGAATCTGAGAAGCTGAGGGAAGCAGAGCCCTGCAAGCCAGATTAAGGCTGGTGGCCAGGGACAGTGGAAACCTGGAAAGTGTGCTGGGGCAACATGTTGGCTAGGGGAGGAGCCCCAGGAGAGGCCGGAGGCCTGACCTCCCCTGGTCTGGCAAACTCTCTTATTTGGGGACACTCGGGTCCTGAGGCTTCCAGACCATGGAGGTCCAACCTGTATTAGTTTTAGAAAACCCTATGAAAAAAAAATCCCCTAGGATTGGGGAAAGGCATAATAATATTGGCAAGTATTTGTTTGTGAATTAGCTGTTCACTGCTGAAGTAAAAAAAAGTCACTTTACTACTCAAATTAATAAAGTTGATATAAAAAAGCCACAAAGCTAACACCAATCCATATGTGTTCCATCAACTACCACTTATCTTATATTTTGTGTTGCTAGGTTTATTAGAAAACATGGAGAATGAGAGAAAGATATCCATACCTTTTCTGTTCTTTTTTAGGTCTCTGATGTTTCACATTCCCCTTCTTTTGAAGGAAAGGAAAAAACAACTGTCCTACACTGGACACATTGGAAAATGTCTAATGTCCCTAGTGGAGAAATGGGAATTTATGCAGGAACGTGTTATACGGGGAACACGTGGAAAATATGATGTTCAAATTGTGCCTTGACTTACATTCCATGCAAGTCTATTTATTTTGCTGGGCTACAAAGGAACTGTAGAACGAATATATTTAGGGGAAGTGGTAATCTTGTAGAGAAAGAAAACATAAGAGCATAGGTGTTCCAGTGGTTTCATGCTTATTAGGAAAAACACTGAAGATGTCAACATGTTAAACTAGCCAACTACAGCCTACATCCACTCGAGATCCTGCAGATAAATAACTGCTTTCTCAATTCACTGATAATTCAGGGTGAAATTTTTTCGAGTCAACCAAAACATGAAATTTTTCAAAATTTTGAAAGATCAAATCGATATATTTTGAAGTAAAAAATGAAATATTGTATTGAAAACAAAATTGTATTTTGAGCATTTATAAAGTTTTAAAAAATTGTAATACAATTGAAAGACATTTTGAAACAGTTTCATTTTGAAAATGTCAAACCCATATTTCAAATTTTAGAATTTTCGGAACTATTTGGTGAAAATGTATGAGTTTACAAAATGTTTCAGTGTTGCTCAATCAGAATTTTCAGCCAAAAATGTTTTGGACCCAAACAATTGACATGACTCTAGACATGAGCCTGCTCATAAAATTATTTTCTGTGGAAGAGATTGCTGGCACATAGCACATAATACGCTTCTTGTGAGCTTTGCATTGAGACACATCTTCGAGATGGAAAAGCATGAAGTCCTGGAGGGTCCATATCCCTGAAGGATGGCCACCAATATTTTCTTCTTTTTCCTCACAAGTGGGCATTTTTATATTTGTCAACGAAAGGTAGAATGCAGCTCTGGGTACTATTAACCTTTCTAAAAAGTAAGCCTTATCCATTTAGCTTTAGGGAATAGAGTTTGCTTGCTTGAAATTCTTTAAAACCCTAGAGTGAGATGCTTGACAGCTAACTTCTTTCTCTTTACAGTACTAAGAAACTTAGTTTCAGTTCCTTGCATTTGTTAGATAACACTGATGCATTCCTGTCAATAATTGTTACATGATTTTAAACTTATTAAATGCCACACCCTGAAACATACAACAAAATACACAGCCTTGTCCTCTCCAAATACCTCATTAACTTGCAAATCAAATTTTGTAATTTCCATTTTCTTTATTTTACTGAGGCACAAGTGGCTTGTGTTAAATGGAAATCAATTGTTAATAGCAAATTAGGCTAGTACAAAATGTAAAATCATTGATTTTTTTCTAAGTTATGCTTAATTAAGTACTATTGGAATACTAAAGCAATATTTAATATGTGCTTTACTATCTAGTTCCTTTTACATTGTCAAATATTGATATGGAAATCAATTACTTTATTTAACAGGGCATCTTGTTTTTAATCTTTGTTGTAGCTCCATAAATTTGGTTACAGTCTGTGGAGCTCTTTAACTGGAGATGTTTAGGAATGTGTTCTGGTAAATTTCACACCTCTTCACTTGAACACCTGAGCTTTGAAATGCTCTGCTTAGCTAAAGTTCTTTAAGGTTCAAATCTAGTTATTTATGTGACTCATCGTGTGACCATTACATTGGCATCGGAACACATCTTGGATATAAACTAACATTATATAATAACTCAGTAAAGTAAGAAAAAGACTTTACAGAAAGCTAAGGCCATGTCTACATCACAGTAGTGCATAGTATAAAAGTTTCCTTCCACAATAGCAGGGTTTTCCCCCATCACTTTGGTAATTCCCCTCCTCAAATATCAGTCACTAAGTTGCTGGAAACATTCTTTTGTTGACGTAGGTGCATTTGCACTGGGGGCTTAGCTAAACATAGCTATGAAATTTGGGGAATGACAGAGTTGTGATCAAAATTACGGAACAGGACAAATAAACAATCATGATCCAGCCAAGATAAAATATTGGCTTTCAGTAGAGTAAAAGATGGTGTGAGAAGGGGAATTAGATTGCTATCTGAAATTTTCTAAACTATGTATCTATAGTAGTTACTAGCCTATGTTAAACTAATTGAATTCAGCCTGATCAGCTATCACAGTTAGAAATCTACACTTCCTTGCCTAGAAGGAAGTTTTAGAAAGATAGTTAGAACATGTTTGCTACAAAGTTCTAACAACACACATGTTATCCTAAGACATCCCAAAGTGTCAGGTACACCAATCACACTTTCTACAGGGCTAGAAATGAAAACTGAATATTTTATGGGAATCAAGGAACATCCTAAATCCAATGGTATAAATTTCTTAGTAGATCAAAAGATAGTATACTTCAAACTTCTTACTAATCCATCACTGAATATTGTCTAACTTCCACCTCAGGCCAGTTTAACTTTTGTGGAAAGAAAGCACAATCCTTTTGGAAGGCAGATTTAAAAATCAGCCATTTGAATCTGCTCATATATTGGGAATATTAAAAGTTAATCCCAGTCTTAATGGGCAGAGGGTAGATGAGGCTATCAAGAATACAACTGATGACAAATGCAGTATATCAGACTAGAAGATTTACCTGGCATTGTTCAGGTCCTTACTTCAATTTTCTTTTTGGAGAAAATAAAATGAAAATGTAAATCATTGTTCTGGGGTAGGGCTGAGGATGAGGAGTTCAATATGCAGGCTGCCCTGGGAGAAAGGACTACCCCAGCCCTCTGTCACTGCAGCAGCTTGGGGCTTCTCCATGTTTGCTGCAGCGCCTGCAAGCACAGCTGGGAGAGGGGTGCATGATCCCCAATTGGAGCATGTCCAGGTTCATCTGCCCTTCCCCTCCTCTCTCTCTTCCTCCCGCCCTCCCCCTCTCCCGTGCTGCCCAGCCAGAGTGAGAAATGCAGCAAACTGCACACTTTCCCCTCATTCCCTGAATGGAAAGGCTCTTGTATCTATCTAAGCACCAAATTTATGTGTATATAATAAACATAAGGAGGAATATGCTTTCTTTCTTGGTGACTTTTAGATTGAACAATAATCCAGTGGAAAGTGAAGACATTTTTAATATTTAAAAAATGTCATGCAGATGCTGCTTTTCTAAATGCACATATAAAATCATAGGCTTATGGGATCCTGAGATGACATCTATCCAGTCCCCTGCACTCATGGAAAGACTAAGTATTACCTAGACCATTCCTGATGGATGTTTGGCTAACATGCTCTCAATCTCGAGTGATTGAGATTCCATAACCTTTCTTGGAAGTCTTTCCTAATGTCCAATCTAAACCTCCCTTACTGCAGTTTAAGCCCATTGCTTCTTGTCCTACCATCAGAGGTTAAGGAGAACAATTTTTCTCCCCCCTCCTTGTAACACCCTTTAAGGTACTTGAAAACTGCTATCATGTCCCCTCTCAGTCTTCTCTTTTCCAAACTAAAGAAACCTGTTTTTTTTTTTCCCAATCTGTCCTCATAAGTCAGTTTTCCTAAATCTTTAATAATTTTTGCAGTTCTTATCTGGATGTTCTCCAATTTGTCCACATCTTTTCTGAAATATGGTGCCCAGAACTAGACTCAATATATTTCAGTTGATGTCTAATCAGCGCAGAGTAGAGTGGACTATTACTTTTCATAATTTGCTTACAACACTCCTGCTGATACATGCTCGAATAATGTTCACTTTGTTGCAGTACACTATTACACTGTTGACTTGTATTTAGATTTTGGTCCACAAAAACGCTCCGATCCCTTTCCGCAGTTCTCCTTCCTAGGCAGTCATTTTCCATCTTGTATGCTCACAATTGATTGTCCCTTCCTAAAGTCCTTTGCATTTGTCCTTATTCAGTTTAATCCTATTTGTCAGACCATTTCTCCAGTTTGTTCAGATCATTTTGGATTTTAACCCTATCCTCCAAAGCACTTGAAACTCCTCCCAGCTTGGCATTGTCTGGAAAATGTATAATTATTTAAATAATTGATGAAGATATTGAACAGAATCAAACCCAGAACTATTCCCTGTGGGACCCTACTCATTGTACCCTTGCAGCATAACTATGGTCTGTTGATAATTACTCTCTGGGAATGGTTTGCCAAACAGTTATTCATACACCTTATGGTAGCTCCATCTAGGTTGCAATTCTGTAGTTTATTTATGAGAAGGTCAAGTGGGAAAGAATCAAACTTTAGTAAAGTCGAGATATAGCATGTCTAACACTTTCGCTCTACCCACAAGGCTTGTTATGCTGTCAAAGAAAACTATCAGGTTGATTTGACATGATTTGTTCTTGACAAATCCATGTTGACTGTTTCTTATGGCTTTATTGTCTGTCTCTCTCTCTATATATATATATGGATCGGGTCCCAAAGTGATGAACAGCTACCGTAAAATAATATTTTGCATGTAAAGAATGCTCTTTATCTGATTATTTCAAAGTGCACTACACATTGGACAATCATTATTAGCCCCATTTTTACAGCTAGAGTAGTGAGGCACAAAAATGTCCTAGGTATCTTGTACAAAGTTTTATAAAGATCCATATCAAAAGCAGGGAATAGAACCATGCTTGTGTTTTCATCAAAAGCAGCCGTTATACTGAAGTTTACGTTTCTGTAAAATACCAAACTAACTTCTTTCAAAATTCCAGATGTTTCCTGAGATCTGCTGTTATGAAGCCACATAGAAACATATGATGGAGTTTTTATTCAACAACATTTTCTTTGAGCAAGGTAAGCATTTGAAGATGTTTCCTTTTAAAATGCATCAAAGCTAAAATTCTTTTACCAAATCAAATAATATATTTTACCTGATTACTACCAAGCCCAAATTTGTTTTAGGTGGCTGATTGTTACATTTATTGGATCAAGATACTTAGGAAATCTCTTTACAAGCAAAAGTGTTGTCAGCTGGCTTTTTTATCCAGTCTATAAAGCAATTACTCCTGGGATTGTTGATCCTTAATCCAGAGAGCTAAGAGACCTATGATATGTTGCTCCTATAGTAAATAAAGAGTTATTTATGGTGCTTTTAATACTAGAGGTGTAGATTATGTATTAATTTTTTAAATATATACCTTTAATTTTACTTTGATTTGCCCAATAATAGAATCTTGCCAGGTGGCAACAGGTTCTTTGTGATAGATAAATCATAAACAGAATCATAAACATTAGCTATGGAAAAGATCCCCTTGCCTGGACTGTACATTTTCCAGTGCTTTGTTCAGACTACTTTTAAATGACTCAAGCAATAATGTTTCCTCCTCTTCGCGAAGAAGACTATTATGCAGCCTACAGGTTTGTCCGCATTAGACCTTTTTTCTCCTGCAGTTCCTTTCACAACAACCACTCCACCAATGGTAGCAACAGTGGGAGCAGTGATGTAAACAAGCCATAAACAGCTGCCAGAAATGTAATTGCCATATTGCCTAGAACTCTGCAGCTCCTTTGGTATGGCAGACAGGGAGCTGCTCTAAGGTAATTCTCCAGAAAAGCCTCATAATTTTAGAATACAATCTTCTTGCTCCCTTGCACCAAAGTCACCAGAATTAATTTACCTTCCAAATATGCTGCAAAACTATCTTTTGTAGCACCCACTGGTGGAGGGCTAAGTTGACTGAAGAAGGGGGTTCTTCTGTAAATCTGAAAGGAAGAGAAGAGTTTGATTTGATTTGTAAATGACTTACTGCCTGGTGTTTGTATGTATTAGGGGGCAGTGTAGAAGGATCTGTGTAGCTGTTCTGCTTCTATATAATTTTTAAACAGATGTTAAAGTGTCTAAAGCTCAGGGAAATGTGTTTTTAAGAGTGTCTAAATACATTTATATAAGGAAATAAAAATAGGTATACAATTGAAACAAGAGTAAATATAACTAAATAGAAAAGTGTGCTCATTATGGCACCATTTCAGCAAGGTTCTTCAGGACATGAGGAATTTTACAGTTCTATTGACTGTGCCAGAGCTACACAGTTCCAGCACTTACAGCTAGTCATGCCTTTTAGTACCTTGCTGATTCAGCACTAACATTACAAGAACATTTATTGTCACAGGCTTTCTGTTAGTACCTTGCAACAGATATGAATGGGGAGGATTTTTTTTCATTGTTATGGCCTTATCAATACATTTGTTGCTTTGCAGATTATATCTAATAAGGAACACATTGTTGTAAATAATACTTCGCTAATTGAAGCACAACGATTTGAGCATGACATTGAAATTTATTGGAATTCACTCTGGGTTACTGACATTAGAGATGTACGTTGAGAACCAGTGTCAGTTTCTTATGAACTCCAAAAAAGCACATGAAAGGTATTTTTTTAATGTTAAAAAAATCCCCAAATCCCTAATTAATTACCTGTAAATGGGTACTCAGAGAGGATGCATGATCCAGAAGACTAAATAGAGCTGAGAATGAAATTTTTTATCTAATTTGCATTCACTGAATATGGCTGTCCTTTGTATCTAGTGGTGACATCAGGCATCGTATGTATTCTCATGTGGCTAAATAGTCCAATGCATGAGGAGCAAAATTGCATACTGTTGTCACACAGGAATTTGCAGACTCCAGTGGAAGACTTGCCACGATGTTGGGCATTTTTTCCAATGATTTTGATGCTTCTGTCTTCCTTATAGTATTTACAACTTTACTGATAGTTCTTTATTCAGGTTTGTCTGTGGCTATGTTTTTGACATTATCAATACACTGAAACCCTTCTTACATGATTTACATGGGACCGAGGCCAAAATGGATAGTTAAAAATCTGAATAAATCAGTAAATGGATGGTGGGGTTCTTGCTGTCAGTCTGTGGCTTCAGCTCCAGTCCCCCCACCCACTGTCAGCCCCAGGTGGCTGGTGGTTTGACTCACAAAGAGAGATGGATAATGGAGAGCTACTAAATGGTGTTCTACTCTAATTCTGCTCCATAAGGTGAGATTCTGCTAAAGGGTATTTTTGAAACGTGGATTTTTTAACCACTTTTCCTGCATTTTTCAAAGTTTCAGCTAACCACAGAAAATGTTTTCCTCACTTACTAATACTAAGTGTACAACCTATCATTGATTTCTTCCCCTACTGCAGCTCTGCTATTTCAACCCTCTTGGGATATGGCTACATCAATATTTTTGCCTTGATCTGATTACTCATTATCTCGAGGTAATTAATGTGTTTGTAAAGGCTACTGTGAACATTCCACAAACATATATTCCAGGCTTTATGAACGTTTTTAGTTTACCCCAGGGCAAAGAAATATATGCAGACTGGATCAAAGTGTTCGGGAGGTTCCACACCAGTCTTTGCACACATGTTAACTGGCAATCCGTTAACACGAAGTAAAACACTCCAATGAAGACAAGCTCTTTCAACTTGCTATAAAGATGCAGTTCAGCAATGTCTGCACAGCAGCAGAACAATTATAACATTGCAGCTGTGCCACTGTAGCCCTCTAGTGTAAATGCTTCTTATATCAATGGAAAATGTAATTAATCTACCTGTTTGAGAGATGGTAGCTAGGTTGATGGAAGAATACTTCAGTCAACTTGGCTGCATTTACACCAGTAATTATGTTAGCCCTGACCATGGTGCTCAAAAGCTCAATATTTTTCAGAGATCTCAGCAACATAGCTAAGTTGATCTAATTTTTAAGCGTAGGCCAGACCATAGTATTACTGTGCCAATATCACTATTGAAAAAGAGCTTATGCTGCTTCAAAAAGTTATAATACGCTGCAAAATTTGGAGAGTTTTGGCTCAATGAGACATTCTTGTATATGGAAACGTCAAACTATGCTAAAAAATGAGCTCTGGCAGTACAGCTTTTGAATATATATATAAGGCCTATTTCAGATGCATATTCATGAAACATGGCATGCATAGGAACAATTGCTTATACTTCTCCATGTGTCCCTGTGCTGCTGACCTGCAACTACCTTGCATTTTGAGACTTCTTCTGATAGGGACAACCAAGCATTCTGATTAAGGTAGATTTATGAGGTGCATAACAGGGATGAGACCCACCAGTCTTATTTCACTTCTTCTTGTAACTTACAATAGTCTTTAAACCTGCAGTGATGGGCTACCAAAATAATCCATACATCAGCTCATAAAGTTCTGCTTATTGCCAGGTTCTTCAGTGTGTGCACAGTGCCTAACAAGGAGGGGTCCTGATCCATGATGAAAACTCTAGGTGCTATGGCAATAAAATTAAGTAATTAATGAAAAAGACTAAAGTAAGTCATATCTCATTGTTGTCGAAATAGTAATATATTCATACTTATTAACTTAATCTGTAAACCTTTTAAGGTTCTCCAAATACCAGTTTTGTTCATAGTTTCACAGTACAGTACTAAGACTAATTATTTGCCCAGGTGTTGCCTACTTTTGCATTGCATGACTTGTCACTGAAACTCATTTTATTTCCTGGATTAATTTTGGTACACTGTTCTATGAGAAGAACAGTGCTGTTCTTACAACTGCTGCTCTTCCATGACATTCTATTGTTCAATATTAATGTGGCTAAAATTCAGCCCTGTGCTTGCCTGCATGAGCCACACATGTCAAAATTAGATGTGACATTGAAGCCAATGGGAATCTTTATGGAATAATTTAGTATGCTATATGAATAAGGAATTCAGAATGTAGCCTAGAAGAAGAATCTGACCTTTGATGGATCATGAGAGAGCGCTCACTTATGGCTTTTGGAGTAGTCAATTAAAACGTGCATTGTTGTGGTAGAATTGTAAGGAGAGTCTTTGTCTCGAAGGTGTGAAAATATTTTTACTAATATTTGAACACTAGCAAATTCCATTAAACAAGTTAAATCACTTGAGACTATGCAGGATACAAATACAAATTTTGAAGTGTTCTCTGTTTCTAGATTTTATGGAATTCGGAAAAAGAAAGTGTTTTCTTTCATAAGGAGAAAAAGAGAGATTTATTTTTACAAGAAGAGGTTACATACACTCCCTAATTTGTGCTGAGTGACAGGCAAAGAAGCAGGCGATTAACAAGAAGATGCCTTTTAGGGTGGCTTACACAAACAACACTTTTATCACCAACACAGATTAGGGCTGATTTCCAAGCTAAATCACATCACCAAGAAAACAGCTGAAGTTAAGACTTTTTTTTTTTAAAGCACACATGTAGGATGCAAATAAGTTAGAGGTGACAGAAGGGAACAGAGGATGAGAGACAGAGATGACAATAGATGTTGCAATGTCTCTCTGTGGGAGATGAAATGAAATAAAAGTTATTCGGGTGTTTATTTGCTCCTTGGTAATCTTATAATTGTTGAAAGGGTGGACTTTTTTTTTTAAGAACAGATGTTTAGAAGAGAGTTCAAAATTAAGTTTGGTTCTTTTGTGTTCTGGTAGCTTACGGGTTTTATATCTAACTGCTTTTTTCTCATTTGCTAAACTCAGCAGGGAAATGTGAGCTATAAGGGCAAGTATTTGTTTGATTACTTCAAAACTGTCGGTGTGTGTATAGCAGAATTTACAGAAGCTTAGCTTTAGTGAAGTGAAGACTGAAAATTTTCGATTTTATGTGCACCTTATCACCTAGGACAAAATGAGGATCAGAACATAATCTATTAGAGTGCTAAGAACACCAGCTGTTTTATCCAGATTAACTTTACACAAATAAAGGTAACAGGCAGTTGCTCAGCTGGACCCTGGTGCTGCAAAACTTTTGCACCTGTCTTACGCGCTGCCGGTATTTCAGCTGAAGAGTGAGACTGCTTGCATAAAGTTAATGTACATGCCCAAGTCTTTGCAATATAGGGCCCTTGCAGCATAGCTCCACTGAAATCACCAGGATGCAGCCCCACGTCATGACATGATAGTTTACTTGATACTTTCCATAGTTGCTAAGTTCTTGTTTTGTGCAAGATATGGTAGCTGGGCAGCTATCCTAAAGTCTTCTTACTGAAGAACCTCTAGCTGAGTAAAGCATTGCAGTTTCAGCTTCCTCGTCATCAGATTGTGTCTTGAGCACCTCAGAGTTCCACCTCTTTTGCTGAACTAATCTCATAAAAGAATGGAATCTTGAATCCTTTTATCAGTATCTAATATTTTTGAAGCTTTGTGGTGCTGCTGCTATTGGTGTGTTTCAGACCCTTCTAAAACTAAGATGAATGAATCTCAAAAGGCTTTCCTGATAATTTAAAAAGCCTCTTAGCTAACACAAGAGATATGACTGGTCTTTCTTCCTGGAACAAGGTGTCCTGTAGCTCAACCTCCAAACTAAAACTTCAATAGAGAGAAAGTACCTTAATTTTAAATCTGAGGGAGAATCCATCTATATTATTTAGGCTGATGTTACTCCTAACTAATTCTCAATTCCTTAAGGCCTCACTTCAGTAATATACTTAAGGACATGCCTAATTGATGCCTATTGGGAGTCCCATTGAAATGTAAATCTACTCACTAGCTCACAAGTACAGGTACATTGATTAAACACAGTAAAAGTGTATTGTAACCCCGCCTTGAAAACTTGACAGGAAACCTTTTTTTGGTTGCTACATTATATCCCAAACTGTCTCTTGCAGATCTTACCCCAAATGGGATATGTTATCAAAGAGAAAACTTCTACTTACAAGTCAATTCTCAACTTGACTACAGTGTTTATCTCCATCTACTATTGGCCGTGGATGAGTCTTTTCCTTTCAGACCATAGAATCAGAGGGATTTATGCCACTCTTGAGAAGCAAGGATCCTCAAAAAAAGTTAAGATGTTTTTGAGCATATCCTGTGCATGTAGGGCTTATAGCATCACATGCTGAACTAGAAGCTATTTATTTGGTGTTCTGTAGTCCATATACAAATTATGTCAAGTGACTATGATTTAACTACTGTATCTCCATAAAATCTAAAGGTTTTTGTTTCAAATGTATAAAATGATGGAATAGTAGGAAACAACAACATTATCAAATGTGACAGACAAAATAGCATGCCAGTTAAAACATTAATTATTCTTGTTAAATATGCCAGCTTTATTATGATACAATGATATCAAATTCAAAACATACCTTCACCTAATACATAGCATACATTTACTCATTTAGAGACAAATTCTGACATATATATCCCACACACTTTCTGAATGTGGTGTATTGTCCCATCCAGTGGCAATGAGACCATGTACAGAGAGAATAATGAGATTGCTCTACAGCCTTAGCCACTATCCAACTTGCTTTTAGCTCATGTAGTAAAGGCATGTTCGAGGCTCCAGGTTCAATTCTGCCCTTAGATGGACTGGGGTCTGTTGGTGTTGTTCTGAGGAAACCATCAAGACTTCTATTTGTGATGGCTTCAGAAACTTGCCATACATGTTTATGCTAATTAATTTTACAGAAAATATACTTATATTTATGCTAATTAATTTTACAGAAAATATACTTATACTCCAAAATAACAGACTTAAAAAGAGTTCTTACAGTAGTTGATTTGAAAATTCTGTATTCTTTTTCTATTTACAGAGTAGGTATACCTGTTTGGATATTTAATTATAAGTCTGTTCTTGAAAGATATAAAAACATCCTTACTTTAGAATCCAGAATAGAAACTTTTGGTGATATCCATAATCATTTTTAGCCTTGTTACTAGGAAACTAACACTTATGAAGTCTGAATACCTTAGTTACCAGAGCTGCTCATGTAAGCAGTAGTTCAGTAAGGAGGTAAAATCTGAATCTGTAGACATAATTATTGAAGATTTGTGTAATTCATACACAAAAAGTCATTAAAATATGTATGAATGAAAGTGAGTTTCAGAGGAGATCAGCTAATATCCCAGTACAGTTGTTTTTGTTTGTTTATTTATTTACAAAAATTGACACTTTTAAAGAAGATTAGTATGTCTGCAACGAACAGTAAAGAAATCAACTTGTTCACCACCACACCATCACACCACCTAACTTACTTTCTCTAACAACATTTAACTCCACACCCCCTTAATCTTTGCTAAAAATATACAAAGACGTCAGAATAAAAAATGACTTCATTTTTGGAAATTATGTATTCCTTGCATAGAGAATGAGACTTTATTACTAGGAGGTTATAGATTTGTGGAGCAACTGCTGCTTAAAGCATTGCTTGCAGATCTTATGGACCAGATTTTTAGCAGGGGAATGGCCTAGTCTGCACTTTGAGCTAGTGGGGTAATTCTCAGCTCAGGGCAACATACCTGGCCTCCCATGCTGGAAATAGTGTATATCTATGGTGATTTGAGCAATGGGAGGGAGTAGTTGCTCCCCAGTACATGCCTAACATCTCAGATGAGTGTGTAGTCAAGGCAGCTAGCCCTTTCTGCCTTTTACATACCATGGGTATGTTCTATTTCTAGCACACTAGCTCAGTCAGAGCTATTCTGTTACATCTCCTTAAGCTGAACATTACACCCCCAATTGAAATGTACATATAACTTGAGGCAGAAGTGGGCCACAAGAGCCCCATCTTGCTTCCATTGACACTAATCTGAGATTTGCTGTTGATCTCAGTGGGAATAGGAGCAGACCCTGAGTCTGGTTCACGACTGTGATAATCTGATTTTACTCTGTGGTAACTCGGTTAATGTGAAATTAAACTAGTGTGAAATTGGAGCAACTCAGTGGGGAATCAAGCTCACTATATTTTCATATTGCAGCCATAATAGAGGAAGAGAAAACCCACCACAAGCTTTGAGCCTGAATTTCCTCTCTCATATTATAGTTTTTATGGTGATGTAATGGAGTGGTGATTCAGGCCCAAACTACCTGCAAGTTTCAACTAGTCTCAATTTTACACTTAAAAATCTTTTATCATCTATATTCATTAGCTGGAGGAAGATTTTGTTTTTTGAAGGGCATCCAAATTTTTGATCAACAAAAATAATTTTCATCCCCTTAGTATTCTAGTACCCCCTCAACTTCCACAATGTTAAACAAATCTCATTTGCTGTATGCTGTCAGAAATAAATATTCATTACTTTTAAAAACTCAGAAACTTATTCATCTAAGCATATCTTTGTTCACTGTCTTCCTTTTAAGAGAAAGAAATTATATCAGTGTTAGGGTTTTTATTTTCACTAACTTTCCATGATTCTGGGAAGACCTTACACATTTCAGCCTTAAAGTGCCAATTTGCAAGAATTTTCTAGACCTCAGCTATCGCCTTGCAATGATGATAAGTCATGAGAGGAAAGAGTGATAGATTACAGAAGATAAGGTAATCAGGCCTTCGACGTTTTAATGTAATGTTTCACACTCCCACTAGATCCCTCATTTGTCACAGTTCTCTACATTCTGTTGATCTTAAAGGAAATAAATCATCAGTTTATCATGTTGCTGTTTTTTCATCCACCACGGTAGCAGCATGCTTTGCACATTGCAATAACAAGCCTAACAGGAATTCTGAACTAAGACAGTTTCTCAGCTAGCACGCTGATGGGTGACACCATGGGTTACTTAGACTTTGTGTTGGCACCCGTCAGTAATTTTAAAGCAAGCACCTGCAGGTGAAATGGATAAAGAAGTGTCACACCCTAAAAAAGTGTCTCCTTTAAAATATTCAGTAGTGCTGATGCATTAAGTTATCCTGTGTTATATTCAGTGCTTTGCCAGAATAGGTTAAATCTCCCTGATCTGCTACCTTAAGGACCTGGCCAGTCCTGAACCAAAGAATTTTCAAGATCAAGGGGGTTCAATGCTGGTCCCTCTTCTTTTGCTCCTGGTGGCCGGCCCTTAGGGCCCCCGTCTGCTGCTCCAGCTGCTGGAGTACTGGGCCCCAGAGCACTGGTCCCCAGGGCTCCCTTGCTCAGGCTACCGGGACTCCATTCTTCCTGGATCCAGCAACATTCCTGGTCCCAGCCCACCAGTTTTTACCTGTCCATGCTTCAGCCTTGGAGAACCCATAGGGTTGACAATGATGCCAAACCCAGGGGTATTACTGGAAATTCGGATTACAGAGGTTCAACTTGTAGCACATTGTACCATTGCAATATATAAATAATGGGATATTTTTCCAGACCAGAAGTTTAGAATTTGCATAAAATAATAACAATGAGACATAGTTTCTGTACTGAAAGCTATTAATCCATTTATTTTCCTACAGCCCAGTTCTTATATTAAACCTCACACTTAAAAGAAAAAGTGAGTATCACTAAAACTCGAAGAGCAGGAAACTTAGAAACGAAGTTAATATCCTAATCTGAGTATAATTAGACAATACTATTTTAATAGGATCAGTTTTGCCATTTACTTCAACGGAATCATGCTTTCACTTAGTGTCTCGTCATTGCATTTTACAATGTTAAAAGAAAAAAATCTAAGACTTTTGTAGATTCTCAATTTCATGTGTGGTCTAAAGCTAACACTTTTTGGTTCTTTGGGTCATCAATAATAGGTGTGGCTGCTTACATAGACTGAAGCGGTTATACTATGAAGATGCATTAGCAAAAGGCATTCATTCTACATCTGAATACAGCATGTATTTGAACTGTATTTTTTTCCAAAGGAAAAATTATGGTGTATGAAGCATCAGTAACTCCTTATGTGTTTATTAATATGAATTTAGAATTCTCATGGCATGCTTCTATGTAGTATGCATATTTTAGGATATTCATATTCATATCTCAGAGAGCAGAGCTCCTGTGTACTAGCCATCTTCTGTCTTCATTTGTTTCTAGTTCCTAGTACTCTATTATATGTCCAAACCAGTGAAGCTGTCTTTTTTGAATCTTCAGTAATAGCATTATATTTCTTGTCCTTCCCATTTTCTTATCACTTCTTTTCTTTATTTTCTGTATCTTGAAACTCTCAGTATTCTCCTGAGCCAGTTCATTTACATTCATAAATTTTTCTCATACTCTAGTCTTCCAACTTGTAGTGAGTATCAGCATGATGATTGCCTCATATATGGTGATTTTACTCTTTTTATTGAAAAGTTAACTTTGCAAAACTTGCAGATTTTTCTGAATGCAGTAGTCCAATTCTTCTTTTTTATGACATCGTCACAATTTCCATACTAGTCCTCTGAAGTACATACATGTTTTCTACTTGCTCTAGTTTTGTCTTTGCTGTTTACATCTTTCCCTTGTCTTGCAATTGTCAAAGTTTTGTTCTCCATGCTCATGTCCAATCCAAATTTTCTGCTTTCCTGGTCTATGTTGTCAGTTATTCCCTACTTAGTCAATCCTATGAGGTAAATATCATCTACAAATTTAAGGTTTCGGAGAGGAAGCCATGATAGTCTGTTTAAGCAAAAACAATAAGTGCAGTGGCCCCTTAAAGACTAATAATTTTGTTAGGGCATAAATTATAATGTGTTGCAGCTCACTTGGTCAGATCCATGAAGTCAGTTGCAACTCACAAAAGTGTATGCCACAATAAAAGTGTTAGTCTTTAAGGTGCCACTGGACTCCTTGTTTTTACAAACCTAATATTATTCACGTACCTCCCATGTTAACATGACTTTTTCCATTTCATCTCTCAGTGCTACAGTCATGACTGCTGAGGAATAGTGCTTCTGATTGAAGAGATCAGTCAAATGGCATGTATTTTTTTTATGGTTCTCCTGAGCCTTTTCATCTGCTTTTGTCTACACTCATTATACACATCAGTTTCTTGTAGATGTTTTCAATAAGCTTGATCAGTTGCTTGGAGTTGCCATACATTGCTTTTATCATGTTTTCCTCACCTAGTTGCAATGCTTTGTCACTTCCTTGTACCTTTTATTTTTTTCAAACTTTCTATTGAGATCTTTACTTTTTCTTCCTTCCTGGAATCTACTCTCCCTCATTTGTGTTAGAAAGTTTTTCCATGACTGCTTCATTTACTATGTTCTGTCTAGTGTTCATCTCTTTAAAATACTCTTTCTATTGCCTATTTTTGTTCACCCTCCATTATTTGCTGGTGCTTGTCTTTCAGTGCTGATATATTTAACTGAATAGAAGCCATGTTGCATTTCTCTTCACATATTCTTCCTTTTTCACTTCATCCAGTTGTTTGTCTCTCTTCACTTTGATTTATCTTTCTGGTCAATCTAATGAACTCAGCTCTTAGACGTGTATCTTTCTCTGTATTATTCTTAACTTCCGACAGTTGTCTCTCAACAGGAGCACTTCCTTCATTATCCACAGTGATTTCTTTGTTTTGACTTTGTAGCTGTTCTTGTAATCCCACATTTTATACTCTTTCTTGTCTCTTCAATGTTCTTTTTCTTGTTTCACCAGAGCCATGATGTTTTTCCCACATGATTGATTTCTATCCTTTTCTGACATCTGTCTCTTTCAGTTTGTCCACATCACAAACTTTTAAGCTCTTAGCACAATTTCAGTTGCCTTCAGCCTCAAACCAATTGATGCACTTGCTTATGATCTTATCCAATAATGGTAGCAAATGATCTGCATAACAACATACTTGATTTCCATCTGTGATTCATAACTATGAAGTTTGTCATGTTCTTTCTTTTTCCATGAGGTCCACTTCCTCTACAGCTTTCCTTGTTGAAAAAATGTGTTCATTATCACCAGGTTGTTATGTCAGCAAGAATTAAGTAACTTTTGTCTTTTTCATTTTCTTCACTGAGTGTGAATCTGCTTGTTGCTTCAGCACAAAAATTCCGGTCCAATCCTTCTTTCACATTAAATCTCCCATCACCAGTAGTAAGTATTATCTTGAAATGTCTTGTATTGCATTCTGTAGATTTGTTATAAAAGTAATCTTTTTTCTTCCTTGGACCCTGTTGAATTCGGAACATATTCTTGCACAGTGATGGCTGCACTGGATTTAATTTGCCTTTAGCATACCAGGAGGTTATCTGCTTAAATGCCATAAGAACCTGGCTTGCCTTCACCTTTAGCATCAATGTGACTCCCTGTTGGTGCCCATCATCATCTCTTCCCAATGTCTATATCCTGAGTCCATCATGGTAGAATTCTCCCTTGTCCACCCATACAATTTTGTTTTAAACCAATCCTTTTCAACATGAGGATTGTTCAGCCTGGTAGCATGTTGTTAAGTTCTGGTAAATGTTTTATCCTTGGAGTTCATCATGTAATTCTTTGTTCTGCATGTTGTTGTGTTTGTTTCAGTCACATACGCTTTGTTCCTGCCTTGGTTTCTGAATGATGAATATAGTCTTTGTTTGTACGACTGAGCTGGTAAACTCTTGTTTATCTTTCCATTCTTCCTTAAGTTTCTGTGGTTCAGTATTTGCCATGTGTTTGGCCATTGCTCCTTTGCTTTCTCCTTGACTAGGGCTGTGATTTCTATTTTACTTCTGCTTTAATAATCCAACATTATTCTAAACGATCCATTAGCTTCTTCCAGAACTGGGTCCACCAATGTTATAATTGGAACATGCTTTGTTCACTACACCATAGGATACACCATGGAGTTGGAACCCCCAGATATGTACTTTCACTGGTGGTCATAGCTAGCTATAGCTCAGTAGGTTTAGCATCTCACCTCAGGTGAGGTTGTGGGGTATGGCATTGTGGTGCATACACATCTGCTTGGAGCCACTAACGAGAGCTGAATGAGGCATCAGGACCAACTGTAAGCAAAAACCCCTTCTGGGTGTGACTGTCTACTGTGCAGAGGCACTGCCTTTCAAACTTACACCTTACGGTATGTCTAGACTGCGGGGGGTGGGGGAGAGGGCTGGGATACCTGCGGTATCCCAAAAATCTCTGCTGTGTCCAGGGAATGTGCTTGCTCTTTCACTTTTTTTTTTTTTTTTTTTTGCAAAAGAACAGACACACTCTTTCGGAAGCCCTGTCTTCCTTGTTCTACAAGGAAGAAGGTATCTTCCGATAGAGGAGGTTTTTCCAAAGTTTGGCCCAAATTTCAGGCCAGATTTCGAAAAGCCTCTTTCAACAAAAGTATAGGAAAAAGATACACAAATTGCAGAGTGCAATTTGTGTACCTTTTTCCGAAAAACCATTGTAGTGTAGACATATTACACTCCACCAATTAGCCTGTCAGTACTTCCTAAACATAACAACTGAAGCTATCAGTACTGGAGCAAACTTAATCCACCAGAACAATACCATATAAATGTGCCTACATCTAACCAAAAAGTACTAAGTTTGAACAAGTGGTCTCTGAGCATCTAAAGGTTTGTAGCCTTAGCTCTTTCCCAATACAAAGAAATATTTTCAGATGCTTGTCCAAAGGTTTCTCACCTCAGTATGAAACCACTAAGTCTGAAAAAGTGGACTGAATATTTCATTCAAACAATTTTTTTTCTTTGGGATTTCCTGTACCAACAATCTCAGGGCAGGCCTAAAATACTATAAGAAGAGTCTGTTTCCTCAATATTATGTCACTGATACTGCTTGACTACTCATAACCTGGAAATTCAGAGCATCACAGAAACTGAACCTTGGGGTAATTTTTTTTTTTTCAGAATTCATTTTTTTTATTTTGAGTTCAGCTCAAGTCCTGATATTGGGCTATATAATCTGTTGCAAAGGGCTCAGAAAAACAGCTTGGTGCTTTCTCACTGGTTTTAAAACATCCCAATTAAATCTTCTTTTAATAGCATGTTTGCACCATTACAGGGAAACCCTGACTTCCGACTGCCCGAGTTACAACCCTCCCCCCACACACACACTTACAACCATTTTTGTAAGTGCAGAAGGGACGAAAACCCCTGACTTACATCCTTGGCTCTGCATTTATGACGGCTCATGGCACCTATCGTAAATGAGGTTTCGAGTTATGACGCCCCCGACTTGTGACGCTTCCCCGGGAACCAATCGCATCTCAAGCCGGGGGCCGCCTGTATTGCCAACTTCGTTTGAGGAAAATCTGCAGGGGTGGATAGTCTCCAATTTTAAATATGTAATTGATATTTTGTGAGACCGCTACTTCTGCTGACTTAATAGCTGAGAAAATAAGTAAATCACGAGAGGAAATTAAAACTACAGGCATTCCATAAAGCTTTTGCTTTTAATTGTTTGTTTTGCCTTAGTAAACTTTGAATATAATCAATCCTGTAGGAAGGGTAATGAAGAGCAGCCACTTGGAACCATATTTTTTGATAACATGCTTTCAGGCAGCACAATTTCATAGCTGAAAAATTAGGACAGCTTTAGAATATGGACTGAAGGGGATCTAGAATGTCAAACAAGCACAAATCCCATTTGTTTAACTATCATCACCTTAAGACATAAAATGTCAACTAAAACCAGAAACTCTTCCTCTCATCAAATATTCCACATTGATGCAAGGCTCAGTTGTACACAGCACACTGATCTTTAAACATGAATTCATTTGTTGAAATTAACTCTGAAAAGCTAATGAAAAAAATCTGGTCATAATCACAAATGATACATCACATCATTACAATTACAAATCGTAAATTATTCAAACAACATTTGAATATGTTTCTGACTGGTTCTTCACAGAAATTCCTTTAGCTCAATTTACTTCTAGCATTTTACAACCACAGGAGTCTGGAATACAGAACCCATTTTCACAACTAAAAGGCCAATGCATTTTGGCAGTATAACATTCCACTGCACCATCTAAGCCCATCAGCTAAGCTTACAGCTAGTCTTCTTCTCATGGAAATGTCTCAGAAAAACTATCGAGTGAAGCTGTGGAATAATGTAATTATTTGTGGCTCTGATTTCTATTTTCCTTCTGCTTTGTTAATTAAATATACACTTTTGACATAAAATGCATGCTCACACTTGGATTTTGTTTGTATTAAGAATTAGCTATTGCTGTTCAATGATTACTTGAGACAGGCTCTTACTGTAAATGAAAAGTTTAAAATATTGTACATGACTGTTCTCTCTCACACACACACACACACACACACACAAAAAACCCACAAAAGGAATAATTTGACGTTATCACATATTCTTAGACTATCTAGTTTACAAAAAGACTTTCATATTTTCATAGAATCACAGAATAATGGAACTGGTAGGGATCTCTAAAGGTCATCAAGTTCAGTTCCCTGACTTCCCGACAGGCACAAGCACCATCTAGATCATCCCTGATAGATATCTACCCAACATGCTTTTAAATATCTCCAATGACGGAGATTCCACAATCTCCCTAAGTAATTTATTCCAGTGTTTAACCACCTAGACAGTTAGGAAATTTTTCCTAATGTCCAACCTAAATCTCCCTTACTGCAATTTAAGCCAATTGCTTCTTGTCCCATCATCAGAAGCCAAGGAGAACAATTTTTTTCTTCCTCCTCCTTGTAACTCCCTTTTAGATACTTGATAACTGCTATCATGTCCCCTCTCAGTCTTCTCTTTCCTGAACTAAACAAGCCCAATTCGTTCAGTCTTCCTTCATAGCTCATGTTTTCTAAGCATTAAACATTTTCCTTGCTCTTCTCTGGAACTTCTCCAGTTTTACCATATCTTTCTTGAAATGTGATGCCCAGAACTATACACAATACTCCGTCTGAGGCCTAATCAGTGCAGAGTAGAGCAGAAGAATGACTTCTCGTTTCTTGCTCACAGCACTCCTTTTAATGCATCCCAGAATCATGTTTACTTTTTTTGCAACAGCATCACACTGTTGACTCATATAGAGCTTGTGGTACACTATGACCCCTAGATCCCTTTCTGCAGTACTCCTTCTTAGACAGTCACTTCCCATTCTGTATGTATGAAACTGATTGTTCCTTCCTAATTGGAGCGCTTTGCATTTGTCTTTATTAAACTTCAGCCTATTTACCTCAGACCATTTCTCCAGTTTGTCCAGATAATTTTGAATTATGACCCTATCCTCCAAAACAGTTGCAGCTTATTATCATCTGCAAACATAATTGAGATGATACAATCCATCTATGGTGGCTTTTGATTTTTAAAATAATGTATTCTCATCAAAACATACATTTTGTATTGTGGTATCTTTGCAAGGAATGTTATATACCATTTCACTATAAAACAATGATACCTTTTCTTAAAGTTATTGGCATCTCACAGACATAAAAATAACACTTGATGCCAAATCCTCAATGGGTGTAAATTGGCATATGTTCATGGACTTCAACAGAGCTGTGCTGATTTACCCCCAACTGATTCTCTTGTGTATTTGTGTCCCAGGGTATTTTAGTTAGGCTTCCTTCTGATCTGTCTATCACTTTTGAACACAAGCTGTACTTTACTATCTGATCTGTATAGTGTACTTATGGATTTTTTTCATCTTTCATTCTGCAAGAACTGTTATCAAGTAGGTATGATACTGGATAAATTAATCAGTTTGGATCAGGAGATTTCTCATATGTGATGGTGATATCCTTAAGACTGGGGGGTATGATATGAGTAAAAAAATGTGAGCAGTCCTCAAAGTGGTGGGGAAAGTTACAAAGGAAAATTTGTCTGACTTCTGCAGCAGTGATTCCTTATCTGTTTCTTAGGCTAGAGCTTGACAAACGAACTAGCACAATGTTTTTCCTCCATGGTGGGTAAATGGTTTTATACACACATTTTGAGGAGGGCCAAACAATATATATACTGTTACTTCACAATATGAAACAATGCATAAAACATTTATGATGTAGCCTGAATTGTTGTGTCTATCCACACGGAGGGCCTGTTTTTTTCAGAAAATTGAGTCCTTACTAGTTCTATACTGAGATCAAGTGATATGTAGGGAAGAAAATATGAGAAGGAATACAAGTACTGCTCCAGAGTATGTTTTATTTTTTAAACAGGCTCTAATTGTGCAATCTAGCCTTGCACCTATATAGCAGTATAGGTTCCATAATCCTGTCTCATAGAAGTAAAGTGCATAGAAATAGCTATTCTAATGTGTGATACTTCCCCCTGCTCATTTAGTTGTAATGTAAACTGAGGAATAGGTGTATGGTCCATTGTGCAAGGTAAGGCTTATGCACTTTAATGAGTGGGCTGGAATGTAAGGTGACCAGATGTCCAGCTTTTAAAAGGTATTTAAGCCCTTCTACAGGTTTCCCAACTTTTTTTGAAAAATGGGCAAATTGTCCCCTATTTTCTGTCTCTCTTCTCCCTTCAGTACTGTTGGGTCCTGCTGCTGATCAGATCCTTGGTCACCATCTGCTGACCCACCACAGGTGAGTGTTTGAATGTGCGTGCAGGGGGGTTCAGTGGCTGATGATGGAGTTGGGAATGCAAGGCTGGTGGTTGGGCACAGCTGCAGCATGCAGGGCCAGCTGCTCCCTGTGCTGGTCCATCAGTGCAGTCCCTGCTGTGTGCCTCTTCTTGGCCAGCAAGTCCCCTTTGCCCCTCGTCCCATTTCCACTAGATACTAGTTAGTTGTGGCAATGGCTGATGAGTGTGGACAGGCGGTGTCTGGTTACCGATCACCTCTGCTGCCCATTCATTAACCCTTTACACGTCTCCCCTCTCACTACCCTCTCCTTGATTTGCCGCTTCACCCCCTCAGCCTGCTACTCCTCCATTCTCCTCCCAGCAGGGTGTGCCCCACTCACGGCATTGTGCAAAGAAAAAACCCTAGTCAGATAATTTAGCTCAACAGCAGCCTGGCTGGAAGGCTCCTTCCTTCCCCCACTGGCTCCAACTGGGCTGGCATCCAGGGAAAGCTCAAGACCGTTCAGCCCAGGGTGATGTCTAGGAGGAGCCCAGCATGTGCCAAAGCGCTGCACAGCACTGACATAGGGAAGCTTTTCCGCCCCTCAGCTAAGCTCTGCAGTGTCAGGGAAGAAGCTACTTTCAGCCATTTGCACCTAACCCTGCAGACTCCACAACAGCCCCCTAGGCAAGGGAATAACACCCTCTTCACCCACTGCCCCTGCCCTAGGTCCTGCCCCGGGGGATGCTCTGTTCCCTAAGCATCCTCCCCTACTGAGCCACCTCTCTGGCCATGTTTGCTGAAGCCCTGTGGGTCCTCAGTCCTGAAGTACAAGGCATCCTTAGGGTTTAACTCCTTCCTGCCTGTGCTTTAGCCAGGGAATAGGAGGTAGCTGGGTTATGTCAGTGACCAGCAGCAGCTTGGAGATGTTAGTTGCCTTTCAACACTGTGCAGGCAGGAAGGGACAACTGCTGCTAGACACAGGGAGAGAGATGGGGGGAGGCAGGAGGGAAGAGATGACCTCTCAAAAACACAGGCCAGGTCATCCCTACACTTCACCCCCACCTCCTTGCAGCAGAAAGCAGCTCCCATCCCTTCTTTCCCACACAGTGCCGAAAGGCTCCTGCTGCCTATGCTCTGGTGTGAGCCCTGACAGAAATCTGTGGAGAGGGCTATGACCCTGCATTACCCTCACATGTTGTTTTGAGAAAGGCAGGGGTCCAGTCAGGTATGGAATGTGGAAAGCCCTGGGAAGGAATGTTTGGTCATGTCTGTCAGTCAGCCCCATCCCCATGTGAGAAAGATGTAAGGAATGTGTGCATGTCACTTCTCCCCGTGCAAATGTTCAAGATAATAAGGTAAATAAAAAGACTCCAGCTATCCCACATTCTTTGTAAAAGGGGCTCAATCAACTTGATGTTAAGAACTGGAGCATTTATACTTCATAGTTCTGATTGATTACCACTGAACTCACTTGAATGCCAGTAATTTTGTGTGGTGTCTTGTACACAGCATAGGGAAATATGTTCACACTACATACATTCTATGGTGGGGTTGGGAACTTTTTATGGATCAGGGATTGCTGATTTGGCTGCCTCACTGATTTGGCTCCTGACTGAGAAGGAGAAAGACACTCCCCACAGTCCCCTCACAAACTAGAGCTGTGGGGGGGGGGCGGGGAGGGGAGAAGCAGGGCAGGCTAGTAGATTTTATCTTCTCCAGCTCCATAGAGGAAGTGGCGGGGGGAGGGGGCTGTTTTACCATCATGGGCTCCCCAAGCTGGGGGAGGAGCTCCAAGCCTTGGGCCAGATCCAGGCAAGCCAGGGTCTGCATCCATCCCCTGAGCCTTAGGATCTCCACCCCTGTAATATGACTTCATTTGAAAGATGGACCAGGTCTTGTATTGTAAGAGTATGAAGAGCTGATCCTGTCTCCATTGACGTCATGTGAATTTTCCCATTGACCTCAGTCTCAGTAGGACAGGGCTTTGAGTGTTTATTTTAATGAATGCAACTTAGAACAAACTTATATTATATTATAGTTCCACACTATAGGCCTGATCTTGTACTCATTAAAATCAGTGAGAGCTTTGTCATTGACCTTGAAAGGAGAATTTGGGATCCTGCATTCCTTTCCTTAAAGTACAATTCTTTCTGTCTTTCAGTTTATTTCAGAATGTGGCAAAATTCAGTGCGTTATTTTCATGTACTGATACAAATTTCCATTTGACAGAAAATAAGGTAGTCTTTTTTTTTTTTTAAGTTCTCCAGGAAATGATCCTGTGTTGACCTAGTAAAATGTAAGTACTCTTGCCATAGTTAGCAGATATAAACGAAATGCTTATGAAGATCATATACTTTTTTTGGTGCTAGAAGACATTTAATAAATGAAGAATTACTCCATCATTCAACAATAGGTTAAATGATTCATTATTCATTTAAATATTTGAATCATGCCTTCATCCAAATGTATTTTCAGCAGCTGGTTTATGATTATGATCCAGAATTTCACTAATAAATAACTCTTTGAGTACTGTTAAAGTTTAGAAATGTTCATAGAGTAAATGCCAACTTGCTGTTTTTGTATCCATGGCTAACTTACTCCCAGAGTGGCTAATTATTGAAGAATATGTGCTCATTAAATATTCTTCCCACAAGCCATTTCCTCCTCCTGCTGATTTGTACTAAAAGGCTTTTTTGGGGTTATAATCCTCTGTTTGCTCTATCACAGTTCGTTGCTGTGGAAATAGTTATGATGATTAGAACTTCTTAGGATTGAGAAACAGGATAGAAAGGTCAGTTGTCAGAACAAAGCAATCCCTTTGGCCTATCAAATGTTAGAATATCCTAAACATGGAATATCCATTCAATGTTTAGTTTGCAAAGAATAGCCAACTTTGAAATTAATTTGTTAATATTCAAACATGTGTGAGTGTATAAAGGTTTACAGGCCTCATGTGTGTGTATGGAGGGGAAGCATCTTGATGTTAGTAAGGCTTTTGATATAGTCCCTCATGATATTCTGATAAGGGAACTAGGAAAATGTGGTCCACTGGAAGAGGGGCAGGCTGCGTGTGGGCATGGGGGGGCAACTGGAGGAGGGGATAGCCCCCCAGACCCTAGCCCACCCAGACAGCCTGTGGGCCATGGGGGGGCTGCTGGAGGCTGGGGGCAGCCCTCAGAGTGTCACACACATCTTAATAGCCTGCAGGCTGTGGGGGGAGGCCCTACAGGCCAGGGGCAGCCCCTGAAACCTTGCTCTCACAGACAGGAAGCGGGGGGGGGGCACTGAAGGAGAGGGCAGCCCCTAGAACTTGTCCCCACAGAAAGCCTGCAGGCTCATGATTCTATATATTTTGGTTGGTATCTAAGGTCTCACAGGACCATTCATTGTTTTTAAAGTTGAAAACTAACATGGCTACCTCTGTGAGAATTATTGAATTAAGTTCAACCTTCTTGAATTAGGGTGCTTTATATTAAAAATGCCACAGTGTATGTGTTGTTTTGGCACGGCATAAACCTTCTCTAGTGGGGAGCGGAATGCTAATGTACTAGCTCCATTACCAACCCTTTATAGCCTTCCCCCTAGAGATGCTTTCATATACTAATTCAAACTGGATTCTCCAGGGACAAAGAAAGGGATTTTGGATAAATAGCTTGGTTTTAAACTTGGACTTCTTCCTGATGCAACAAATGAACAGGACCCCTGTGCCATGGAGAAGCCCAATTCTTTTGATAGGGTTGTAAGAACTGGGCCTACTGAGGCCACATAATGGAGCACTTGTCTTGAGCAAAAGCTGTGATGAATTTGCAACCACAAGGAATCACCTTTGAATGGGGCTTTGAAGAACTTCTCCAACCCATATTATGTTTGGAGTTAACATTGGCAAACTTATTAGCATACGTGTAAGATATGAATGTTTTTAATATGTTTCTCTGTAATGCTTTTAACCTTACGAAAAAAGTAGGCTTGCACAAGAAGTACTGTATGAATAACTTGTCAGAGTAGCAATTACAGCTCTGATCACTGAAGAAAATGCAGGTAGGTGTCCATGGGTAAACTGTGCAGAAAATAACACAGTGAAAGAAGGAAACTATGCAGCCTAGAAATATCCCTGGTCAGAAGAGAGAGAGATCTCTATTCAGAAAAATAATGACTGGAAAGCTGAAAACCTGAAAGCAGGTGCCTTTGGCTGGATCACTGAGGAGAATTTCAGGTACACCTGCTCTGAACGGTGACAGTTGCAACGGGCTTACTATGTAGCAAGAGAGACTTAAATTTGATATTAGGAAAAACTTTCCAAATATAAAGATACCTAAGAGCTGGAATAGAATTCCAAGGAAAGTTGTGGAATCCCTATCCCTGAAACTTTTTAAGAACAGGCTGGAAAAACACCTATCAGTGATGGTCTAGTTATTCTTGGATACACACTCCCGAGTGAAGACGATGGGCTTGATGACCTCTTGAGGTCCCTTTCAGGCCTACATTTTATGAATCTAAGATTCCGTATGTGGTATATATTTGAGAGTTTGTCTGTGCACCTGTGTGTGTGCATCTGTTTGCCTGCCTGCCTGCCTGTGTGTCTCTTTGTTCAAGAACTCCAAAACGGCAAGAGCTAGGACCACCAAATTTGGTATTCATCTTCTTTTTATCATAACTTAAACCAAAGTAAGCTTTTGGTTATGCCAGGAAAAAGGAATGTGCCCAGAATAGGATTGCTTCTTGTTGTCTTACTATATATTTCATAAATTTGCATGCATCTGCCTGTCTGTCTGTCTGCAAATCCATTTGTTAAGAAGTTTTAAGAAGTTTTAAGAACTTCTCCTACACAGCAAGAACTAGAACCACCAAATTTGGTATGCAGTTTCCTCTTATCATGACTTAAAGCAAAGCCAAGGTTTGATTGTGCCAGGATAATGGGATGTGTATAGAATGTGATTGTTTCTCATAAAATGGAAAGTATGGGGTCTGGCAGGAGGGACAGTTATACTGCAGAATGACCACAGGAGTGCAGCAAGGGGCCAAAGAGGGGACCAGGACAGCTATAACCCCTTTGGGCCAGCAAGGGGAAATAGGGGAGAAAGGGACAGCTATCTACTATATATTTCAGAAAGTTTGTGTCTGCTGCCCCCCAGCCAGAGAGCATGCACCCCTCCCCCAGCTGTGCCTGCTGGAGCTGCAGTGGCTAAGGAGAGGCACTTCTCATCTGGACCCAAGCTGCTATGGTAAGAGAGGGCTGGGTTGTTCTGTGACAGATTTCTGTTACCAGTCTGCCTAAGGCGTCAGGTGATCTGGCTGAAGCCGCAGGATGTTAAGGGAGGAGATGACGGAACACACCAAGTGTCTAAGTTTTAAAGCTTTATTGATAAAATAATAAAATAACAGCAGAGAGTGATGGGTGCTTCCCATGTCACTCAGAGGAAGGAAGAAAGCGTTAGTGCCCCGAGCGCTAACCCACTTTCATACTCACACACTCACTGGCTGGCCAGGCCTGGGTGTAATGACAGAAGAAGAGGGGGAAGGATGGACAGGAGTTCGGTCCTGTGCACACAGGTCATCCAGGGTCTGCTGTGATCTCTCCAAATTGCTCCAGCTCTCAGGAGGGTTTTAAGTCCTGGGCTCCTTTGGGGGTGTTCCATTCCGTGACCTCTGGTCCTGGTGCTCTTTGTGACAGTCCAAACCGGATTTCTGTGGTCTCATTGACTTTCCCCAAAACACACCAGCTAGACTCTGTTGTTCTCTTTGCTTTCCTCCATGCTGGCCTTCGCTTGTCTTGCTTGTTATGGGCTGACTCTGCAGATCAGTTCATTTGAATGTCTTCCTTGTGGCTGGTTGGTAGATTCCAGGTCCCCCTCTTTCTTGTCTGGCAGCCAAGAGTCAGATGTGTGCTGTGGCCTTGAGCTGGCTGGAGCCAACGTCTTATCTTCAGGCCTAGCTGAAGTGTGAAGTTAACCCGTTCTCTGCTCTCTTCATTTCCCCCCCTTGGCCTCTCGCGACCTGCAAAGGAATCCTTCATTCATTCCACTCTCACACCTTTGACCCTTCCCAAAATGCCCTGCGATGCTTGCAACAGTGTTAGCAATATACAATGCTGACCTGCCTCCCCAGAGGGACCCCTTGAGGGAGGGGGCCATTGGGGTGTGACAGTCCTCTCTCCCTGAGGCAGTCTGAATACTGAACCCTTCATCCCCATCCCCATCCCAGAGCAATGATATAAATGAAGCATGTGCATTTTCATTTTATTAAAAAGAAATGAGTTAAGGACCTGAGCAACATTGGGTAAATCTGATGGTACGTATATACTCAACAAAACGCATTGTTTAACATTCAAACTTTCTTTTAGAAATATGCTAAAATAAACCCACCAAGGAGTATTTCAGGACTTTGAATGATATATAAGCATAGTCTAAACTGTAAATTTCACAAGATACATATATTAAAACTAGTATGCATAACTTCTTTGGACATTAATTGTTAAATGTTGTTGTACAATACACTGATTTCATGGGTGATATATTAGAACAGTATACTAACAGCCTGGGGGCTGCTATATTTAAAGGATAGTTGTCATTTACATTATAAACCAAATTTTTCATGAATTTATACTTCAATTTTATTAATTTTCACTAAACTCAAACTTGGCATATAATTTGTCAATCCATATGAAAAAATGCCTGAAAGAAAAACTTGCTTAAGTCAGTTAAGCAATATTTAAATATGGAACAGACGTTGTGCTTTCAGTCAAGCACAATTTGTCACTTATGTGAAAATGCAAATGGTTTATTTAAAGACAAACATTTTACTTAGACTTTGATGCTGGAACTGTTTTGATTTTTCAATAGATATATGTATTGGGGATTTTTTTTGTTTTGTTTTTGTTTTGCTTGTTTGTATGTTTTCAGAAAAGTCAGATTATTTACATTCGAAAAGGATTTATACAAAAACTCCTTTCTGATGCCATTCTGAATAATGCAGAAGGAAAACACAGCACATTGGCAATTGGATTAAAGGCCAATGCTACAGTTTTTCTTGAAATGCAATAATTCATACTGCGGTGTTTGCCCTGAAGCTTCTAGTCCCTAATCATAGTAAGTAATTATAAATATAAGGGCACCTGCCACGTGTCCAGCATCTTAAGGAGACACAATAACCAATCTTCTATAACAATGGGATGGAAAGTGTTTTCCTACAGGGATCTAGTCATGGTAATAAAGCCTGCTTCTGTATTTCTTGTGTCCTTACTACGCCTGCACCTAATCCTGCTAATAAGTTATGGGAAGGTTGCCACAAAACCAACATTTACAGCAAGGGACTATACTATAGGAATGTCAGCAAACTGTTTAATAGTTCCCTGCTGCGAAATAGACAGTTATTTAACAAAGAACCAATCATTTTCAGACAAATATCAGTCCAATTGTTCTGTTAATAATTAGTGAACAACATCCTCAAAATGGCTTTGTCAGCATCATCACCTGCTCAAGGCTGGTTTCTGAGATTGTGGTTTCAGATCATGTTGCCTACCATGCAACAAAACGTTGGTAAAGGCACCACCAAAACTAGGCATGCATGTGGTCATAAAATGAGTATTTTGTTGGAAAAGTTAAAATCATTGTTGGAGACTGACTTGTTTGTTGGCTGATGATCTGGAATGCAAAATTAACATATGTGCAAGATATATAATCCTTCTGCTTCTACCAGAGATGATCATGATTATGTCCATATTACAGTTAATGGCCCCTTTCCACTGTGTGTGACTTCTGATAAAGAGATTTTAATGTAATTCAGAATTGAATGATTAATTTACTGAGCTACCTTTGGAGGGGTCTATTATGGGGTTTCTTTGGGGTATATTTGTTTTGTCCATATAGGAGGAGATCACAGAAGAGAAGTTTATTGACAGGCACTATTGATAGAGTCTCTGCTTTGGATGACATAGTCACATGACCTAAAAGGAACTTATATCCTGAAATATAAGTGGCATGGTCTTCACATTTTTGGGGTATGTGAAGGGGAGAACAGATCATCTAGGAGAGGAGTGAAAAAGTAAACAGACTGGCCAGGACTAGTATGCTATTGATCAACTGTGCAAAGACTCAATTTAATTTTGAGTGAAACCTCTATGTGGTGAATCAATTATATGCAGTAATAATGCAGGGGATGAACACTAAACTGAATACATTATGTAGACAAACAGTTGTGCAGTGAATCAATTAAGGAATGAATTTATTACAGAGCTAATCAATTATGCAGATAAATAGGTAGAGAAAATTAAACATTATCTGATTTAGCTAGCTTTTTTCTGTTTGTGAATAAATTGTGATGTCTACTAATATATTTGTTGAATATATTGAATCGTTTGTGGAGAAAAATGGTACATGTATTGTTCTACTTGACTATTTCCTTTCCATGGAGTGTGATTGGTCCTCTAAGTTGCACAGTAGTGTTTCTGATCAAAGGAATGAAACTCTGTAAGCAGGAGAATGAATAATAAATAGGATCAATGAATAATGAACTGATAGTACCAATTTTCAGAGGATAATCATTCTAGGTAAAATATCATTAAATATTTAGGATGTTTGCACATGTCATCAATAAACTGATGTTTATCCCAGTATTTGCAAGCCATCAATAATTTGGCCCCTGGAAAGAGTGAACTTGTCACAGTGATTCACAGAAATTATTTGAACATTGTCTGCCTTATTCAACAGCTCTATAAGTTAGGCCACTGAGACTATGTCAGGATGGATAAGACCAGCATCATGGCTGAGACTAAGTAAATATAACAAGGGTGATGATGAAGATAAATTCACATGTCAGCTCCAAGGGAGGGAAGGGCTGTATTCCATAAAGGTTCCCTCCCCGTTTGGAAGAGCACTGGTTAGTCAGCCACACAACTAGATGCTGTATGTAAACCTATCAGGAAATAAATATACCATCCTATGGAAGTTGTCAAAAAATATTCCCGACCAGCTCTGACTATATATGGGGCATGTTGCAGTTGGAAGCAGCAGAAATGATCTGCCCCGGAGGGATAAAATCCAGTTGGGGAGCAACTAGGAAAGGCCTGAAAACTCCTGGCAGCCACAGTACACTAATGTTATTTAAGAACATAAGAACATAAGAACATAAGAACGGCCGTACCGGGTCAGACCAAAGGTCCATCTAGCCCAGTATCCTGTCTGCCGACAGTGGCCAGCACCAGGTGCCCCAGAGGGGGTGGACCGAAGACAATGATCAAGCGCTTTGTCTCCTGCCATCCCTCTCCAGCCTCTGTCAAACAGAGGCCAAGGACACCATTTTATCCCCTGGCTAATAGCCTTTTATGGACCTAACCTCCATGAAATTATCTAGCTTCTCTTTAAACTCTGTTATAGTCCTAGCCTTCACAGCCTCCTCTGGCAAGGAGTTCCACATGCTGACTACACGCTGTGTGAAGAAGAACTTTCTTTTATTAGTTTTAAACCTGCTACCCATTAATTTCATTTGGTGTCCTCTAGTTCTTCTATTTAGGGAACTAATAAATAACTTTTCTTTATCGGCCCTCTCCATACCACTCATGATTTTATACACCTCTATCATTTACATTGAAAATAGGTTGCAATATTGCCAAATAGGAGACAACGTAGATTCAGCGAGGGTGACTATTATCCTGAGGGATACAAAATTGGAGCAGTAACCTGATACCATAATTCCATCAGCAATTACTGATTCCAGTTTCTCCAGCATGGAGGACAGGTTTCTTTCAGACCAGCACTCAAATAGAGAAACACTACTTGTAATTCTGGTTGAGCACTTTAACCTCAGTAAGATACTTTAGCATAAAAGGACCGAACTTTCTTTAGCAAAACTGTAAGGTTCATAATTGCTTGTTACTGAGTTTTATGATCTGATTATACTAGCACTCATGTTTGGGATCTCAGAGTTGTCCCTATATTAAAAAAACAAAACAAAACATTGAATTCATACTTGACATTGAATTCATACTTGAATTGTTGGTCATTTTCTTCACAAGTTAGTTAGATTGGCAACAGTTAGAATACAGTCTATATATGTTTAAAATTTTTTATGGCATTCTTAAATGAGGACCCGATCAATTCTTATTCTTGCATAATGTAACATCTGAAGAAGTTCTACTTTATTATATTTTATGCGAAGTCCTGTAGCAGTATAACCCATATAGCAGGGCTACTCAACTTTGAAAGGCTACTCACAATGATACTCACAGCACATGCCAAGGGCCACAACTTAAGTGTGGTTGCATATACTTGCAAATATATATGCAAATAGCTTCTTTCACACTGACGGGCATGAATTCAAAGATTAAGGCAAGACTACACAACATGCAGGCCCCATTTAAGTCAGTTCTGCTGATATTAATATAATGCAATATTCACCCGATTTCCACAGCAGTTTTAATGAGCAATGACAGTCCAGGAATTTAACTACTAAAACTCATATCAAAAGAAGACCATTATAATGAATCACCATTGTGGAGCAGGTTCCCAGAGGAGGCCATATTCAAAGAATCCCACCCGCAGGCCACGTGTTGAGTCCCGCGTGAACCCAAACTGCACCATGAGCCACAAACAAATGGGCCGGCCCATGGGCCACGTGTTGAGCAGCCCTGCATTATAACATGATAAGCAGTAAATACTGAACCCTTGTATACAAACTGTGGAAAAGAGAGAGGTGTGTTAGTTTTGGTTAGTATGAATATTTTCAAAGAAAGTTTACACTTGCATATTCTTCTGCATTACTTACCTTGCTTTAGCTACCAAAACTACTCCAAATTAGCTAACCGGATTCTTGATTAAAATGTTGAGACTTTCAGTCAAAATGTTATTGAGGAATAGAGATCTGGGGTATCACAGATGACCATTCCTGCCCCTCAAGCCTGAAAAAATGGTGAACATCTTGAAGAAAGTCTAATGAAAGTGAGGCAAGGTTTTCCCTTTGTCTTTTTCCTCCACAGCCTTTCAGAGAAGGGATGACCTGTTCATTCTGCAAAGGAGGCTTACTGTATGCCAAAATCTTTCCAGATACAAGAGAACAGGTGGAGACTTTTGTTCTGGAGACTGAGCTCAGTGTTTGGGGTCTATGAAGCAGCTAGTAAGAACCACTGCGATGATTTCCCTCTCCTCTCCTTGTGCCTGAGAAGGTCAAACTCACCAGAGAGAACTATGGCTTTGACAGAGCTTGCAAAGCAGTAAGGGAAGTGTCCCATTTTATATACCTACAGTCAGCACTTCTAGAAAGGGCATGTAACAGGGCAGCAAAAGGCATAGGCAGGGTTGACCCAGATAGGTCAGAAATAGGCAAATAGTTTTCTCTAGCTTCTCCTAGAAGCAGCAACTATTATTTGCATGCTCAGTGGAATGCCTCAAGACATACTTAGATTTTTTTTTTCCGTAGGGAAGCAAAGAGGTTCCTCAGTTTTAATCAAATTTTAAATCCTTTCCTTTGTTTTATGCTAAAGGTACATCTACACTGCACCGTTTTTCTGGAATAATGGCCACTATTGTAGAAAAACAATACTAGCATCCACACTGCAATTGCATTACTTTGACAGAAAGTTGAAATGATGGACGTTTTTTTCCGATGGCGGTAAACCTCATTCCATGAGGAATAAGCCTTTTTCTGAAAAAGCTTTTTCAGAAAAGGGTGTGTGGAATAGGGAGTTTTGTTGAAAAAAGAGGCGTCTAGGAAATAACACAAGTGCCCTGCTGGCCACTCCATCCACACTCATCACAACTCTATAGTTCCTGTTCCCCAGCAGCTCTTAAAGCTGCAGACACAGGGAACAGGACTTGTGGCAGGAAGCAGGCCCTCACAGCTTCCAGTGCCAGTGCAACTGCCAGTGTCACGTATCTGGGCACTATGTCCGAGCCACAAGTCCCCCAAGAGCCTCCTGCCCATTCAGGGCTCCAACCATGCACAGGGCTCTCTGAAGTCTGCCAATGGCTGCAAGAGAAGTGTGCCATCCTGGTCTGGGGCAGAGATTCTGGCCCTCCTGCAGGTGTGGAGCGACGTGGAGAACCTCCAGCATCTCTGCTCCAGATGGGGCAATGCTGACATCTACAGCTGGATGGCCAACAACCTGCCCACAAAGGGCCATACCAGGACCCTGGAGCAGGTCCACAGTAAAGTCAAAGAGCTGTGGCAGGCCTATGCCAGGGTGAGGGAGTGCAGGTCATGCTCTGGAGCAGGACCCCACTCCTGCCCCTGTTATGATGAACTGCACCACATCCTGGAGTAGGAGGGTGCAGCCCCTTCCGCACCCCTGGTTGTGGATTCGAGGCTGGAGACGCCCGTTGTTGCCCGCCTGGGGGTCCCAGCCAAGAAGGAGGAGAAGGATGAGGAGGAGGAGCAGGAGGAGAACACAGTGAATACTATCACCACACTCACTTTGCAGCCATTCCCCCACAGCCTGGATGTCTCCCAGGCATCCTCCGAGGCCAGGGAGGGATCAGCAGATGAGTACTCTTAGTTTTTCACACACACAAAGCAGGAGTGGTGGGTGCTGAGGGGCTGTAGTGCGATCGTCACTCAGCCTTCCTGGCCTGGCCATCACACTGCAGTCCATGCACGTGGATGCATGTGCAGCGCCAGCAGGAGTGGCTCGAGGAGAGCTGTCGGCAACTGGTGCCCTAGGAGGAATGCGCGATTGATGCCCCCACCTCCATAGCCCTCAATGGTGCGATGTCATCATTGGGTGCCGCATTTAACGTGGCGCCCTAGGCAACTGCCGAGGTTGCCTACATCCACGGGCCGCCCCTGAGCGCCAGTCTGCTCCATGCAGCCCCAGGAGGCAGCCCTGGAGAACCCCTATGCTCCTGCTCACAGGCTCTAGGGAGACTGCCCACACTTCTGACCCCTGGGGGGGACACGGGAGGGACACCCTTCCATCATCAGCCATTGCTGGAAGGAGGCTGGGGACAAGGGCGCACACACATCCACACACAGACTGTGAAGTGCCACACATGGGCATGCCAGGCGCAGGTGTGTGTGTGGCCTCGATGGAAACCCAGGCTGCTCAAGGCCCCTCTCCCAGCCAATGGATCCCAGTGTGGATGGCCATTTCCCTTGCCTGCTTGTCCATGGAATGCAGGCAGGAGTGGGAAGCATGGTCCCCTGAGGACCTCTGGGCCCCTGTAAGGCAGAGTCCATTGTCCAGGCTACACATGGCCTTGTTCCTGGGACATCACCATCCTCTGGCCCAGGAACTGTTGCTCTCAGCTCACAGATGAGGGCAAGGACTCAGGGACAGTGTCTCCTTGGATGACTGAGCCCCTTTCTTTATTGTCCCCAGCTGGACCAGCCATGACTGTGGGGTGATCACCTGACCCCACGGGAGCCACAGGTGCCAGCAGGTCCGTGAGGATCTGACGAGGGGGAACTTATCCATCCTCTGGGACATGCAGTAGATGCTGGCCAGAAGGTCGGGCATGACACGCAGTGGTAGGCCCAGATTTGGACTGAGCTGCTGCAGCAGGGACACAACATGTGTGTGACTGTCCGGGAGCTGATGACCTACCCGGTACCACTCTTTTTCGGTGAGCTACATTGAGGCTTTTTGCCTCAGCCCTGTCAATATGACAGCTGTAAGATATACCAATCCAACAGGAGCTATGTTGGCTACCTTGTCTATGTCAGTCCTATGGGCTACCTTGTCATAGCTTTTGCTCTGCCAAACAGGGAAGAGAGAGTCCCTTACTCTGCTGTTTGGACATATGCAGATAAAGTCCAGTCATGATGGTACAGATGTCTCAGTTTCTACACCTCTCCCCCCCACCAGCAAAATGGAAGTGTGGGAGGAGTGCTGGCTTCACTCCTCTCAGCGTAGCTGACTAGGTCACCAGTGAGGAGTGTTTCAGAAAAAAAGAGATGAAATAAATTACCCTTCACCCAGTAAGGTGGCAACATGGGAAGAACTGTGAAGCTGAGTTGCAATGTATTCTGTGCCATCCCTTAGCTAGAACAAAGTGCAACATTACAATCTTTGCCTATGTGAGAAATAGAATCAAATTCAGCATTATCACAAGCAGGTGCCATTCCCATTGAAGTTAATGGAAGTGTCCCCTTTTGACCAGAGGGCTGCACATGGCATTTAGGAGTTCATGAGATACTCCAGACTAGCCTTGCCAATTATGTAAACCTACAGTAGACCAGATTCTTATGATCTTCCTCTTATTAAATAGTACCTTATGCTACAACCAGTTCTGCTGAAGCCAGTTGGAATACTTGTAGTAGAAGATGCTACCCAGACAAATATGGGTGTTGGAATCTGTCCCTTTGTTTGGACAAGTATTTATTGTTGTTTCAAGTAGCAAACAGCATTAGAGTCTTGCTTGAAATCATTATAAAATGTGTCTTCTCTTCTACTCTTACATTAACACATACTGTATGCTACAACAGATCTTGCATCTTAAACAAGAATGACAAGAACTTTAGTATCCATTTCTGTCAAGCTTGCTTGAACAATGGGAAGAGTAGAAGAAAACAGTGTAAGTAAAAAATACAAATAAATAAATATTGAAAATGTCAGTGTATTGCTATACTTTGTTGTTATACAAACATGTTAGAAAAAGGTATTTATCTTTCTGAGTCTTATCAGCAGAATAATGCAAATAAAGGGAAAGATGCAGTAACATACAATTAATCCACTTCCTCTCTCCAGAAAAATTAGCAATGTCCTTTTAGTCAAACAAAGGCTATTTTCTTCCTATATGATACTGATTTTTATGGGCTTGAGTCTCATTTACAGTAAGGTCCCGTTACACTATTGTAGCCAGACAGAATCTCCCCCCATCCCCCCGTAACATCTTGCTTGCCCCTCTCTGAGATGCCTGGAGCACACAGGGCGCACAGAGCAGTGAAATCAGCATAGTCTTTGAAGCACAGACAGGAGGCCCGGATATGCTGGCTGCTGTGACCCTGGATGTCTGTAAACAGAGATATGCCAATTGCTGACCTAGGGGCCGCAGAGAACTCCCTTGACTGAAACCCATATTGATACGAACACACACTCGTCCAGGGGGAGGAATCTCCCGCCCAGTAAAGAATGTCCAGTACTCACAATTTAGTTATCTCTCTTGCAAGTGTAAATTAAGTTGAAACTCCCTTGTAAGAACTGGCATCACAAAGACGGACCAACACAATTTGGCATCTTAGATAAGAAAGAGGATACGGGCCCCTATGGGTATAAAGATGGGTCCAGCAGCACACTTTCTTTGAGTATCAATCTACCATCTATCTGCTGGTCGGGTTAGGTGATTGGCCTCCCGAGGTTCCACGGGGACGCCCACCTCGTATTCGTCTTTCCTAGGAATTGAGGGACCGGCCCTGGCCTGATACGCTGGAGTCGAGAGGCACAGAAGGGGGTAAAAATTGTACCTGGATGTGTCCTTTGTCTTCAGTGTACACATAGACTTAGAGCTCTTTAAAGATTAAGCTGTCACTTGGGACCATTATTTCTATTTTCTATCTTTATTTTCTTTGTAACCATTTTTAAGATCTATATTTGCTAGCAGTTAAGAAATAGAGCAATAGCCATTGTAACCATATGATTTATAAGCTTCTTTAATAAACCTGTAACTGTTTAAGCTTTAACCTGACTCCTTCAGTTTCTGTAACAGAACCAAACACAATTTAAAAGAACTCCAGCCGGTCATAAGGGACAGATACAGGCAGAGCTGGGCGTTTGGATTGTGTCGCTTCCAGAGGACAGATCCGTGGGGCATCTCTCAGCCTTCCCTAGGCTGCCCACTGCGAAGGGATCCTGTATCCTAGCAGTCAAAGTCTGAGGTGTAATAAGCTCTCCCTGTAAACTCTGGGGCATCTGTCAGCCTGTTGGCTGCCCGCCGCGAAGGGACCCCGGTCCTAGCGGTCAAAAACACAGACGTAAAACTTCTCGGGGCACCCGTCGGTCTTCTCTAAGGCCGCCCGCTGCAACAGGACCTTGTGTCCCAGCAGTTGAAGACTTGGGTGTAACACACACACACAGACTGCCCTGACCATCGGCTGACAACTATTCTGGCAGAGAAAAAGGATGCAAATCACAGCTCCATCTCTGGCTTAAGCCCAGCTCTAAACATAGTTTTTGTATTGGTATAACTTAGGTGTATGCTTTCTCACTGAAATTTTACCGATATATGTACTTGTGTCAATGCAGTCATTATATGGTTATAGCTTATTCTCTGGCACAGTGATAACCAGTATTGAATACTTTTTTTAACTGATTTAACTGCATCTACACAAAAGATATGTGGGTGGTATTGGTGAGGAGGAGAAAATGAGTTGAATTGTTTTAAACATCCTGGTGTAGTCAGAGTGGTACAATTCCTGTATGTCAACCAGCCCTAAGAACCCATTACACTGCCAGACTGTTGAAATGAAGTCTTACTGTAAATGAGAAGGAGACCCTGAAAGTTTAAAAACAAAAAGGAATATTTTAAAATCTCTCTTCAATTCAGTTTCACGAACACTACTGAGATGGCAGGTTATACAAGTATTGCCAAAGTTAATACACCCGGTATACTTACAGGGCAAGGATTTAAAACAGGACTTTGAGTTGTGCTTGAGCACACTGAAATGCCATTCTGGCACTTCTGGCATTTCCAGAATTCCTGGTACACTGGAAGTGTGTCCTGTTTCTTCCTTCTCTCTCTGTCTTTCTGGGTATGTCTACACTAGCCCACTAGTTCGAACTAGGGAGGCTAATGTAGGCATTCGAACTTGCAAATGAAGCCCGGGATTTAAATATCCCGGGCTTTATTTGCATGTTCCCGTCCGGGCGCCATTTTTAAATCCCCCTAGTCCGAACTAACTGCCCGCGTTAAGTTCGAATTAACTTTTAACTGCCGCGTGTAGCCGCGGGCAGTTAGTTCAGACTAGGGGGATTTAAAAATGGCGCCTGGACGGGAACATGCAAATAAAGCCCGGGATATTTAAATCCCGGGCTTCATTTGCAAGTTCGAATGCCTACATTAGCCTCCCTAGTTCGAACTAGGGGGCTAGTGTAGACATACCCTCTCTCCTTTCTTTTCTTTCTTTTTTTTTAAGGACTTGAGCACTGTTTTACAATGAAAATGGTGTTTTAAACAGTGTGTCCATGAATGTTAATGTCCATGTCTGCTTCAGTGACAGCTTGCCACACATTTAAATGTTCTTCCTGACTTCTTTTTCCCTCTCTTTTTCTCAAAGTTCCCAGCTTTTCTTCTCTTTTGATCAGGAATTCTTTAGCACGTCTGATAGCTTCTTGCAATATTTTGTACAGTGGAGTAGTAAATGGCTTTCAGTTACAATTTCTCTTTTGTGACAATAATTATAATTTGTCCTCCTTTAGTTTCCAATGTATCACATCTCCCAGTCTCAGTGTTCAGCTTTATAATACTGACAAGTCTACTGGTACTATGTACATTTGAGTGCTGTGTGTGTATAGGTGTTACTGTTAACGTACCAAAGTCTTTGGTGAGGACAGTGTGGCATTAGGTGCTATATACAAGCATAGGAGGACCCCAAGTCTTGTCCCAAAGATTTAAGTCTGAGGTCCCATAGCTGCGATTATTGTTCTTGTTATTATTTATGAGCATTATGATAGCATGTAGGGGAGTGACATTTGAGCCCCATCGCATTAGGCACTATATAAACAGAGTGAGAGATGGTCCATACCCTGAAGCACTGTCCTTACTTTTTTTTAAGTAATACCTAATGCCACAAGGAATCCCATTTTCAATTTAGCTGTAAGATAAATTTGTCAAGTGTCTCCTCCACAGTCTAACAATGAATCTGAGAGCAGTATCTTTCTGCCTATCATGAATCAGGAGATAGAAAAAATACTCTATTTCAATGCTCTATCAATTGGACTGTACTGTCTCTGTGGGTTTTAATTCCTATTTTGCAGATTTAATCACTAGATCAATAGAATGTGAATAATTTGCATATTCTTTTAAAACACAGGAGTAAGGATCAATATACATAGATATCTGTCAGTCTGAGACTATGCATTTAAATTGTATGGTATGTGACACATTTCTTTTTCACAGGTAAATAGTGAGATGACACAAAATGTGAAAATTGAGACATAGCCTTTTCCACTACATGCCATAAATAGAGCATGACATAAATAAAGAGCTGATACCAGATGGTGGTTTGAACTCCAGTGTCCATTAAGGAGATTAATAATTTAAAAAAGCTAAATATACAGATCATTTGCAGGAGCAGCTGAATTGGGCTGGTTCATGGTCATCTGGCAAATCTGATGGGTTTTTTGGAGACTATTATTTTGTGTTGCAGAATATAAAAATACCTTTAAAACAAATTCAGAAACTTATCTGCTACTGATTTAAACTGATAGGGCTGTTCATGGTTCTTTTGAAGCCCCTGAAAATGTGGATTGAATATAAAGAGAGATATCCGCTGGGGTTGCTGGATAGTCTGAAAAAGTAGCTCTGTGAGAAGTGTGATCTGTCCATATTCATTTAAAAAGGTTTGCTAAACTCTAAAATCCAGTGGTGAACATTTAGATGTTACCATTTCACTGTTGACCAAAACATCCAAAAAATAAGGAGGTGGACAATTGTATTATTAAGATCTGTTGGGAAGTAGATTCTTGGTTTGGCACCCCAGAATCTTGGAGGGTTTTTTTTTATGAAGGGAATATGTGAAAGTAGCAAGATTTATTTCTTCCCATTTTGGCCCCCAATATATGGCAGATTCACAAAGCTGTTAAACTTTCCATTGGAAATGTCACAGATCTGGGGGCTGCTGCTCAATAGAGTATGAGGTGATTTGTATTTGGAATCTCCTGTGAAGCCTTCATGTGCCAGCAGATACCAGTGAAGGATTCCAGTTCAGACTGTCGATGGTTTAACCCAGTCACAGCAACACAGTGAGCTTTCCTTTATGCTTCAGAGTTTACCTGCTTTATTTGTGTCATGGGAGGGTGGCTCTTCTTTTAATTAAAGTTGAAGATGAGGCTTTAGATTTACTTCATGAACATTTGCAGTTTTCTTTCTTTCTTTCTTTCTTTCTTGTTCAATTTCTTCTTTCTGATGCCTCATCATCAACAAATATGACCTTATTTTTTGAACACGGACTATTTAAAATGCATGTGAATATGTTAGTAAACATAATTCCCAGGGTGAGGAGAGAAACATCTGGAAATCCACAAATAACATGTTGAGGATTATTCAGGGATTCTCCTTTCTTGGCTTTATAAATTGGAAATCTGGTCATTTCATTAAAAATACAGGAGTAGTTGGATAAATAAAATATGTAATTATGTGTCTCTGGTATGCTGAAGTGCTTATTAGGACCACGAATCTCTGTTTAGAAGTTTTAACTTGAAGGTTACCCACATATTGCCATGCACTATATCAAAATACTTGATTTCTAGGCATCATCACTATAGAAGCACTGAAAGGAACAAATGCAGTTAAGTGAATTCTGATTGTTCCTGTGTGAATTTTCAAAATAATAGCAAACTGATGAAAAAATGTAAGGGATGGTGCGATTTTATTCTTAAAAGTGATTTTTTTAAGGAAAAAGGGGAATTTAGCAAATAAATTAACAGCACCAGGAAGGCATGAGAATAAATTATGGCAAATGGTCATAACAGTCAAACAACTCTGCTTTATAATTATGATAGGAAGAGCAGAATGTGATGCAGATTTTGATAATGTACACAGATTGCAAATCCTGACTCTCTGCAAAACCAGCATGACTGCCTCTATTAACATTTTGTTTCTATACAAACTTTGACAAAATCTACTTGTGTTTCTTTCAGCTGCTAGTGTGAAAGTTTTAAAATATGCTGCTTCCAAGCTGTAAATCTGCAATTTTGTGTTTTGCTGGTGTTAACTAATTTTGATTTTGGCTGCCTAAATTCAATTTGTCTCCAAATACTATGTTTTGAAAGCTCTTAGTCAGATGGACCTGATGCTTTCTCCCAGTCCAGCTCCTTTGCATACCTCTTGAACTGTTTTTGAACTTCATAGCAGCAAGGCTTAGTCAGGATTGAAAATGCCAATGCCTCCTGTTGGCCAAGGACCCAAAGCCTTTCCAATTAGTTGTTGCTCAGGTTAATATCAAATAATAATATCAAAGTTGTTGCTCAAGATAATATCAAATTGCTGTTGAAGAGCAATCATTTGAATTAATCAAATCAAGACCTTTAGGAGTACATTGAATTGCTCAAGCGAAATCAAGAGAAGCAGTTGTCAGGGAATAGGGGAGAGTGACCACTGAATAACTGCTTTAGATACAGTCCTGGGATATTGTCTGAGACAGCTGGTCCCTGGAAAATGGCCAAAGTCCAGACTTAAACAAGGACATATGCTGTTGGCTTCCTGTTTCTCATTTCCCACTCGCTAGTGGAGTCTACACTAGAAGCAAAGGAGCCGAGATTCCCTAGCGACTCTGAGCTGACTTCCGGGAGAGAAAATATTGGATAGTTTGGGAAGGATGAGAAGTCAGGGAGATGGCTCTAAGAAGCCCTTTTCTTCTCCCAGGTTTTTGACTTCTAGCTAAGGAAGTGCTTCTAAAGCAAAAAAGTTAGCTTTTTTTCCCCCACAGCAGGCTAACATATGGTTATCCTCATATAATATCCTACTTGAAACAAGGCACCTCTAAACTTTGCTGCAAGGTAGCTAGGCAGGGTAAGCACTATATCACCTCCCTATAGTACATCTCACCTAATTTGGTAGCAGTAAAACTATAGTTAGTGTCTTGCCACTGTGAGATTGCTAACAGATATTTTTTAGTCTGAGGTAAAACACAACATTTGGGGCAGTGAACATAAAGCTTGCAGAGTACAAATGTTTGATAGTGACCTCACCTCCATTGTTTCTGCTTTCCAACCAGTGCTGGTCTCACCAGATGTCACCAGTTGACACCCCTCTCCCTACCAGAAAGTGCATCTACACTGCACCCTTAGCTCAAAACAAGCTACGCAATTTGAGCTATGCAAATTGCGTAGCTTATTTCAAGTTAATTTTGAAATAGCTTATTTTGTCATTTGGTGCTGTCTACACAGTGCCAAATTTTGTAATAAAACCACTATTCCCAAACATCCCTTAATCCTTGTAGAATGAGGTTTACAGGGATGTCAGAATAGTGAGCCTGTTATATTTCGAAATAACGGGCTTGGTCAAAAGACGCGGTATAGCTATTTCAAAATTAACATACCCAGAGAGTGTTCAATCAGAGACAGAAGCAAGAAAATGTGCTGTAAGGCTTTCTTTGGATTTTTGTCCCTTCTCCTGTCCTGAACATATAAAGTCTCCCTTAGAATGATGTACCCACATGTTGGAAGCACTGAAGGAACACTTTTAACCAAATGTATTTTAAAATCTCAAATACAGGATGAGCCTGGGACCCTGGGACCACTTTGTTCACTTCAACTCTCCTCAGCCCGGGCTGCCTCTTACAATGCATTGCTAGTGATCAGCAGCAACCCCTCCAGGTGCTGTTATCACTCAGCACAACTTCACGTGAAGCCCAGCACCCCACCAGATTGCATGAATGCTTGCAGAGCCACCCATCAATTCTCAGAGTAAGGCACCAAAAAATGCCCCCTTTCCGTTCCCAGCACTGTACTTCAGGACTATAGCATCTAACTTATTAATTGGTTCATCACTTGATCAATGGAAAGTGGATATACACCAGTTTTTATAAAATTTGAACAGATTTGCCACACACTTCATACAAATTCACTGGTAAAGATAAATGATAAAAGAAATTCATTGATTACAAAGTGACTATAAGTGTTAAGTAAAAAGTCAGAGTCGTTTCCAAAATAATATAAAATATAAACATGCAGTGTAATCATTCAGTTCTATTACACTGGGCAACAACTAAATCAGGCAGTTTTTCTCACCTTACTGGATATTGCAGTCTATTGTATACAGATGTCATGCTTGTTGCTTGCAGCATAGTAGGGCAGGAGAAAGGCCAAGTATAAAACCCAAACACAGGGTCTATACCGGTGGTCTCCAGCGCAGTGCCCGTGGGCGCCGTGGCACGTGCCGGGGCATTTATGTGTGCCCACCGAGTGATCAGGGCCGGCCCAAGCCATTCTTGAGCCCTGGGGCCTGGGCGCGTGGCGCATGTGCGGCCCCGCCCCTGGATGCCCGGCAGCCCCAAAAGTTTGGGGACCACTGGTTTACCTTCAGTCCATGTGCTTGGGAAGCACAAGTCTAAGCATGTCTGCTAGGCATTGTTGAGTTTCTAGGCACAGTTGAGTAATTCCCCTAGTGTGGCCTCGTGCAGGTGAATCATTGCATTGTAGCTCCTAGCTGGACAATGGCCATTGACACCCAGACTGGGTATTGGTTACTCTCCTTGTTGTTGCCTCTGAGAAGTGAGTATGTGGCTGATTCCCCAATTTACAGCATGTTTTATAGACATACAATATATTCACATGATTTCATAGACATTGATGAAATACATATATGGATACAAAAACAACTTTCAGCAGACCATAACCTGTCCCTTGATATCTTATGTAGTCCCCTTACTAAAGATTCCTCTGCTTATTCTCTGGAAAGATCCTGTGTGCTGCAATCTAGCCCCAGAGACTACAATTCCCATGAGCCTTGGAGGAAACCAGGAAGGAAGTGATTCTTTGTTTGGGTGCTGGGTCTCTCCATGTGTATGGAGAGACTCTTAGTAGTCTGTGGACTCTTCCCTTTGTTTTTTGGAAAAGAGGAGCCAGGCTACTGTGGAGGAATTTTAGCCAGTCCAGGAGCTGTTAGGTTGCAGCTACAGACTTGGATTCAGAGCCTTTGGGACTGGACTCTAGCAGGCTGCTTCTGATTGCCATTTGGCTGTACCTGTGGTTAGAAGCACTACTCTGCACCTAGCACACAGAAGGAGACTAGAATCATCCACTCCAGCTGCAAAATCTTTAAGCGCACCCACGCAAGCAAGAGTATGGTACTGTGAGTCCTGAGGAGTGCATACTCTGGGGTGTGATAAACAGGGTCAGTGCAAATGCCAGATAGATACGTTCCTATTATTTCTGTGTACTTTGTTAATGCTATTCACTGTTAAGCTGTTAAACTCTGTTTCTTTAAGTTGTTAAGTAAAGGTTGTTCTTTCTACTGTAATCTATCAGATGTATACTATTTATGATTTGTAATTGTTGTTCTGGAGCTAGATCCAAATTATTGCTGGAATAATTTTATTTCTGGAGGCTCCCAAGGCACACCATTAAGTGTGTACAGGGCCAGCCAGGTGGAGGCACCACCATTATATGTTCTTTATGAGCAAGGGACAGCAGCAAGGGAGTGGATAGGATTTCCCCAACTAAACAACATCACCACTGGGGTACTCAGGATCTCCTTTTACGTTAAAACTATCAGGTGCCCAGGCACACCTGTGAGTGTGACCTGCTCCCGAGTAACCCGGGGAGGAAAAAGGGGGTTACACTTACAAGGAATGCTTTCTATGCAAGATCATGATTATATAAAAATGAGATCTATGGTGGTTACAGTATACTCCCATAAGGTACAGAGTGTCACACAGTGCACTCCTAATCTTGACACTTACAAGAGGCTTGAAAACAGGTTACTACTTTCTCCTTTTCACAAATCTGATTGGCTAGATACCAGATCTTGGATAAATCTGCCAGTTATCATCCATCAGTGTAATATGCAACAACAGACTTACCAGTAGTTAATGAGCTATGCAGTTATGCAGTGGCTGAGGGGAAGGTACAGACTATCTCCTGGTGCACCTCTTCTTAAGAGAAGCAGTAATAAAAAGGGCAAGGAACCAGGAAGTGGGGGAAAGAAAAAGTAAAGAAAAAGACCAAAAAGGAAGAAGACCAAAAAGGGAGAAATAGAGGGTGACCAAAGGGGAAAAAAGAATGGAGGAGGATAAAAGGATAGCTTGAGTGAGAAAAGGAGGCCAGTAGAAAATAAAAATATACAATGATTTTTCCAGTAAAGAAGGTCACCACAGTGATGTTTTAAAGGAAAGATATCAAAACTGGCTAGCTGTCATCTGCTATGGCTAAAACTGGAATACAGTTCTCTGCCTGTGATTGATCAGGTGTGATTAAGTGGAAATATATGCTGTCATGGATGTAGAGCTACAGTAAATGTAAGAGGTTAGAATCCTCAATACGATTTTTAGGTGCTGGACAGGAGTTGTGAAGTTTTAAGATGGCTTCTTCTTTCTGCATTCTAAACTCCCCCTTTCATGTCTTGCTATAACCAGGATGTTAAATAAATGAACTAATAGCTTCAAAAGTTCTTAAATTACAGGATTCTTATTTTTCCCATATAGTTATTTTTCCCCTGATGTAAACTCCTTTATGTTTCAGTTTGTTTCCCAACCAAATCAACATGGTGAGATTGTGTTGTTAATATCATTCCGAAGATCAAATATCAATTTGCATGTCATGTTTTCTCAGGAGACCATTAACAAGCAAAACAAAAAGGGATGCTAACATGTATATGTTTAGATGACATACCAAGTCCTGGGTGCATACAATCTATTGGGACTTGCTCCTTTTAATTCATCAGATTTTGTCCATCCTTAGGTACTAGCTATCTCCACAATATTCAAGAAAAGAGGAACTACATTTAAATAAAAAATAGCTATAGTGATTAAAGAATAAAACAAGAACAACATGCAGTTAAATCTCTTGTCATTTCTAGCAAACTTTTAAAAAAATATTGTTTTCACAAAAGGGAGATATTAAAATAATACATTTTTGGGAGACTGCCAGCTACAAGGGAGATAGTGTGATGTCATACTTACTAACCATTCACTTATAGTAGTTCTAGATATCCGATCAGTTAGAGAAACATTAAAGAGTACAGTAAATTAATTGTGCATTGTGTTGCATAAACCTAGGAAAGAAAAAAATTTCTAATTTTTATATGAAGCCAGGTAAATCATTTGTGGTAATCCCATATTTTGGTCAGCAAATGGGCATTTGCAGTAAGCATTCAAATAAGTGTTTATCCATTAAGTGCTCATTTGTGAGTGTAAGAGCAGGATTCAGACACACATTAGAGAAAGCTGCTTGCAGAAATTTGTCTGCCCCATGCTTGATACTACTCATTCAGTTTTGTATATGTCCACTCCAGCAGTCCAATGTCAATTATTGTTACTTTCCAGACCTGATATAACTAGACTTGTGGGAGGAAATAGCATGAAAAAATTTCCCTGATATTGTATAAAAAGTTAGAAAATTGCCATCCATGCATGAATTTGTGTCACTTGTTTTTCAGAAAAAAACACACTATATTTTTCAAAATTTTCTATTTTTTGGTACAAAAATAATTTTTTTAATGAAGTCATTAAAAATGAATTCTGTCCTGTGGTATATCATATGAAAGGTTAACATACTCAGTTGTTTTGGTTTTGGTTTCTTTTCTGTCCCAAAATGTGTTGCAGCGATAAATTTCTATAGGCCAGACACTCATCTATTGAAGTATTTTCATTGACCTCAGTGAGCTTTGCATCTGTCCACTCAACTCAGGCTGCATCCCAGGCAAAACTTCAGTGTGGTTTGCCATCATTCTCCTTCCTCCAAAAGACCTAGGATGGCTTATTTGTCATGGCTGCCACTTTATCATGGTGGAAGGATTGCTGGGGAAAATCAGCCACCTGCAGAAATCTGCTGCCTTAGACAGATGCGCTGCTCACCTATAACTAGAGCACCCATTGCCTATAACTACATGTGATGCATAAGAGGAAGATAGATATACCACATTAAGGATCTAGTTTCATAGTTAAACCACTGACTTGTTTCTTTTATTTCTGGTTAACTCTAGAGAGGGTTGGAATTCTCTGAAATCTGATGTTTCAGAAGTAAATGGGGATTTTCTTCTTGAATAAGCCTTCCTACTTTTTGTCTAGCTATAGAGCAGGTTGAACATTTTGAAAAAGAAAAGGAGGAAATATGTTGTGGTCTCTCCACTGCTTTTGTTTCAACTGGCTCTTCCCATATCTAGTTATTATAGGCATGTATGTAGAGAGAAAGGCTGGTCTGGGTGTTAAGATCCTGGAATGAGCTTTATGAAATCTGGGTTCACCTCCTAGCTCTCTCATAGATGTCATCTGTGACCTGCAAATAACTGTCTCAGTTCCCCATTTGTAAATTGAGCATAGTAATATTTTCTTTCTTCCATCCTTTACCTACGTTGGTTATAAAGACTGTAGTCATCTTGACTTCTATACCAGGAAAGATAATGGAGCAAATAATTAAGGAATCAATTTGCAAACATCTATGATAATAAGGTGATAAATAATAGCATGGATTTGTCAAGAACAAATGGTGCAAACTAACCTGACAGTTTTCTTTGACAGGGTAACAAGCCTTGTGGATAACGGAGAAGTGATAGATGTATTATATCCAGATTTTAGTAACACTTTTTGATACAGTCTTGCATGACCTTCTCATTAACAAACTGGGGGAATAAAACATAGATGGAGCTACGATAGGTGGGTGCATAATTAGTTGGATAACTGTTCCCCGAGAGTAGTCATCAGTGGTTCACAGTCTTGCCGAAAGGGCATAATGAGTAGGATTCAGTAGGAATCAGGTCTGGGTCTAGGTCTGTTCAAAATAATCATCAATGGTTTAGATAATGACAGCGAGAATCCACTTATAAAGTTTGCAGATGATCCCACCCTGGGTGGGGTTGCAAGTGCTTTGGAGGATAGGGTCATAATTCAAAATGATCTGGACAAACTGGAGAAGTTATCTGAAGTAAATAGGATGAAATTCCATAGGGACAAATGCAAAACACTCCGCTTAAGAAGGAACAATCAGTTGCAAACACAGAAAATGGGAAATGGAGAAGGATCTAGAGGTCATCGTGGATTAAAAGCTAAATATGAGTTAACAGTGCAACACTAGAAGTAATTCTTCCAGTCTACTCTGTACTAATTAGGCCTCAACTGTAGTAGTCTGTCTAATTCTGGGTGCCATATTTCAGGAAATATATGGACAAATTGGAAGAAATCCAGAGAAGAGAAACAAAAATGTTTGAAGGTCTAGAAACCATGACCTATGAGGGTAAATTGAAAGAACTGGATTTATTTAGTCTGGAAAAAAGAAGACTGAGAGGAGACATAACAGCTTCCAAGTACCCCAAAGTTTGTTCCAGGGAGGAGGAAGAAAAATTATTCTCCTTAACCTCTGAGGCTAGGACAAGAAGCAATGGGCTTAAATTGCAAGAAGGGAGGTTTAGGTTGGATATTAGGGGAAACTTCCTAACTGTCAGGGTGGTTAAACATTGGAATAAATTGCCTAGGGAGGTTGTGGAATCTCCATCACTGGAGATTTTTAAGTATGGGTTAAACAAACACCTGTGTGTGTGTGTGGTGCGGGTGGGGGTGGGGGAGTGGTCATAGATGGTGTCTGGTCCTGTCATGAATGTAGGGGGACTGTACTTGATGACCTCTCAAGTTTTCTTCCGGTTCTAAGATTCTATAAACTCTTTGAAAAAGCGACCCTTACTGTGTATGTGTATAATACCTATTCCTCGCATAAAGTATTCTTGATCTCACTCATGGCTTCTGGTCATTACTATGATATGAATAATAAAAATGTGATTAGGTACCAGCAAATAATGCAGTATGTGAACATGCCCACACTAACTTGCAATATTGTTCAAAAGACAAAATTACAAAGCTATGTCAGGTGTGTCAGCTAAAGCTGGTGATTTGTGAACTGCTACTCTCATGGTATCTAAAACTGGTATGCTGCATCCTGAAGAAAGTGATTTGTTACAGCCTATCACCTAAATACATTTTTATTATCTGCACTAATGCTGACAGATTTGTATTATTTACATGTTATTTGGTAACAGTGCTTTCAAACTTGATATTAAGATGGACTTTCTCCAGCGGCTTCTCTTGAATCTCTTGTTTTTCATATGTCTCTGTGGGTCATTGATGCATTTGTTTTCATCTAAGATTCTTGCTTGGAGAAACTGTTACTCATGAACAGTTGCAGTCTGGAAGCCATGTCAGGGAAATAATATATCACCTAGAGAATTTCTAGCAGGACTGCATAAATCAAATTTAGGCCTCTGAGGTTTTCTCAAGAAGCAACTGCATCACATTCTTCTGAAGCATCATCTTCCTTTTTAGTCTCTGCTTGGGGCTGTCTTCTGAGTTTTCGTGTCTCTCAAGTGTGATTGGAATACCCATATCATTTGTGGAAGTGATCTGTTTTGTGTTGTGTGAAGATACTGCAAAGACTCTGATGTTTTCTTCTGTTATAAGGGAGCTAAATACTGGGCTGAAAAATCCCCCACAGGAATCAATTCTTCAGCAACACAGAACATCATAATGATAAGGTGTACCTTTTAAAGGCAGAATTATATATACCCTTCTCAGCCACAGTTTGGGTATTTTTGTGATAATTCTGAATCTTGACCTTGGATATTTATGTCTATATTTTGTGTTTGTAAGAACTCTTTCTTTTCCACAGCTGTTATATGGTGTTGTATTGTCAAGAAATAGAGCCTCTGTCTTAGAGGTGAACAAAACTAACCTCTTTAGTGTCTGTGCAACCTTTATTAATTAGAGTACCACCTAAATTCTCTGAATGTAATGGAGGACACTGAATAATTTCAGATAATTGGGGAATTTTCAGTACAATTATGGACATCAGGATCATGGCCCTGTTGTAATTAACTCAGTTATCTCAACTCCTTTTTAAGTTCACAGCTTTCTAATCTGATTACAGCAGTAACAAACAAAGCAAAGAGCTCTGCCTTCTGCAATGGAATGAAGTTACCTTACATAAAATAAAAGGTTGTGTTTCTTTAACAAAGAATACATCTGGCATTTCCTTAACAGATTGCTGACAGAATTGCCAGGCCCCTGTGAAAGATGGGAGGGGTGTGTGTGTGTGTGTATGTGAAGGCACAGCTCTGGGCCCCCACAAGGGGTGGGATCTGGGGTGGAAGGGGAGGGTTCAGGGGCTAGCCTCTCCCATCAACCTTTTGGTACTGCCCGGCCCATGAAGCCAGGGTTTCAGCAGTGATTGAAAGGTCCCAGGACTCTGGCTGCTGCCACAGTAGTGGTTGTGGTGGGCCCTTTTAAATCACCAGGCCTAAGGACAGCTGCCCCTTTTGCCCTTCCCTTGCCACTCCACTGTCATTGGTCCTGTCCCTATGCCTGCCCCTTCTCCCTGTTCTTACTGCTTTACAATTCCAAGGACTCAATTCTGGTTTTTGTCTAACATGGCTAAGTGGAGATCTGATGAATAGCTGTTAACAATCAGAAATATGAACAAAAGTTTTGATCTAAATAAAGGAGAAAAAAATGTGCCAAACAAGCCTTAAAGTTAGTGAACATCAGGGCCTAACATATGTCAGTTTGTGCACAGGCATCCAATCCATTATTTACTGGGCATCAGCGCTTAATTTTCTGAGCCTCAGTACCTCTGGGCTTGGCAGTTCACAGCCCTGGCACCTCTGGGCTTGCTGCATCAGTTATAAATGTTAAAAAAAATTGCTCGGGCCCTAGCAACTCTTTCATTACAAATTAAGCACTGCTGGGCATTGACAAAGACTAACTTACTGATTAGGCTTCTAATCTGACCTTGGAAATAATGTTAATGAACATGGCCCAGGAATTCATCATTTTCTGGAAAAAAAAATCTGGAAACACTACCCTTGTTCTTACGTGCCTAAAAATCCCTCAATGCCTTAAACATGGGAGACGTGCATTTTGTTGTACTGTAATAACTGGTAGAAATTTTTAATCCTAGAGAAAAAATGTTGTTGTAGGCCATATTCTTGCATTATTTAATCTGTTATAAATTTCTTCTTTAGTCTTCAAAATCCCAATACATTTTATTGTATGTGAAATAGGACTGATGCAAGAAAGACCCAAAGTCAGATTATTTTAGGGTTTATCAGTCCTACAAGTGCATACACTAGTCCCATGATTCTCTTAGGCCCTACAAGCCTGGGTTTCAACTTAGTACCAATTATAAATCTTTTAAATATCATTATACTAGCAGGCCAACCTGTCACGTTATTGGATTTTATAATGAGCAGACAGATCACTGCTGCGCCCACGGGGGGGGGGGGGGAAATAGGGGTTTTTGCCCCAAAGTCTATACAAAGGGGGCCATGTGAGGTGTCAAATGAAAGCTTATAGTGTACCGATTCTATGTATGCTACTCATGTACATGTGTGATGTTTATATGTGGAGTTATGAATATGGACTCTGTGCTTGTACTGTGAACATTCTCTGTCTGAGACAGAGCAATGGTCTGGACTGCCTGCTGTAAGGAAGGAATATCCAATGAATGACTATGCTAACTAGCACGGCTTTGGGGACAATGGCTCTCAGAGAAGCCAATACACACCTGAGGAATATGTCTGGAAACCTGCAACCAGCTAGGGCATAATGGAGGCTGGCATGTGGAACAGAGATAGGTCACTTGACCATGTGACCCACTCCAGCTTGGGAGACACCAGGAATAAATGTAAAATGCCATGAGGCAGTCTCCATCTTGTCTTCAATCTTGCTACTGATCCCAGATGCAGCCTTGACAGGGACAGAGAGCTGGGAAGGATTGCTGACCCATCCTGACATAGGATGTACACCAGAGACTTCTGAGGTAGCAGCTTGTAACATCTCTGCTAAGAGCCCTCATCAAGAACTTGGTGATTGGTGTATCTAATGTATTCTCCTTAACAACCTTTCTCTTTACCTTTTCTTTCTTTTGTTAATAAACCTTTAGATTTTAGATTCTAAAGGATTGGCCCAGCATGATCTTGTGAGTAAGATCTAAAGTATATATTGACCGGGGGTCTGTGGCTGGTTCGTTGGGATGGGAGGATCTGTGTGGGGTAGGTGAGATTGGGTTCTATAACCTCTCACCTGTGTGTAGGCCCGGGGCTGATTGTGGCACAGGGAAAGCTGGGGTGTCTGAGCGGTTTTGCTCTTGAAGCTTCCTGCTGGAGCTTGAGCTGATGCCTTAAGAAGAGCAATAGGAATGTGCCGATTCAGGCTAGAGCTTGGACTTTCAAGAGTAAGGGATCCAAAATTTTTGAGAGCCCAACTTTCTATCCAAAATGGTTTTCGTTTGCTAGCCTGAACCCCACTAACTTGACTCTTTTTACCTAGTGTGGGAGACTGAACCCCAGCTGCAGTATAGGCATACCATTAAGGGCAGTTTCCTATGAATGGATGATACTTAATAAGACTAGTTTCTTGGTTAGGTCTATTTAGCATCTGCAAAGGTATGTTATATACAGCAACAAAGAGAAAAGAATAAAACAAAATAAAATTTAGAAGGGGGAAAAAAAAGGAAAAGTATATGTGCTAGAATATAAAGTGGATAGAAAAGAAAGAAAGGAAAGTTTACCAATGCAGTGTACCAAAGTTAATGAAGACTGATAGGTGAAGGATATTTTACTACTTAAAGGAGAATCTCATCAATGTGTTGCCAGCAAGAGTAAGTCTCAGGTCCGACACTGGGTTCTCAAAGTACAAAGGATGCTACACAGGTATCTGTCAAACACAAGCAGTTTATTTCCTGACAGCTATCAGCTGTGCCCCTTAACTAAAAGAACAACATGATTGGAAAAGCAGCATTTCTTACATCCCTTCGGCTAGTTGGAGACCCCATTTTGGCTGTGGATGAAGTGGGAGACAGTCTCAGCTTCCGAGGCGCCGGTACCCAAAGCCCATTGGTGAGGTTCAAATTGCTGTGCTCTGGTGCAGCTTTAAATACCGTGTCTCTACCTTGTTTGTGGCAGTTTGGAAATTTCCGGGGGTTACTCATTGCTTGTTACAGTATGGCTCAGCTGTACTGCTTGTCCTTTGACTTTGTTTACATGATCAGTACGTTTAGGTAAACAAGATTATGTTCCCGCCCTTATCTACAATTCGTTCTTGCTACAATGGTGTATGTTCCTAGAGGTTTGCTTCTGGCTCATCAGTAGTAGGGAAAAGGGGGGGAATGGGAAAGGGGAGAGAATGCAGGCCTCACCACCCCTATACTTCACACATATAGAGTTCTTCCGCAATTGACCCCTACACAATGTCAGTAAGGGGACATCAGAGACAAATTTTCTAAAAAAATAACATAACATTAGGATAGTCTGGCCATTTTTGGGGGGCTTGAATATGGATTTATGAGACCAACCATTAATTCTTGTTTTTGAAAAATGTGGCCTAGATATTGGTCATTTAGAGAAATAGGTCAATTAAAACATATCTACCATCAAAAAGATATTGGACCTTTTTGTGTTAATAAGTGTGCTTGCAAGTGTCAATATATTAATATATTTTAAACAATGTTCATGATTTCTGCCCTTTGTAAAGCACAAGGTATTAATATAAAGAAAGTAAACCCTTTCATTTTAATTGAAAATTCTACAATTTACTTTCAGCAAAGAAAAGAAAAGAAAAAAAAATAAAACAGCCAAGTTCTGCTGTCTCCTTTTTACCTTACCATGCTGATGCATTAAAACTTTCCTCACTCTGTGGAATCTCATTGCACTTACAATCTTTGGGTGACAAATTCTCTTCATTAAGAAAATGAAAAGTGTTCCTCAAGAATACAGCTGATAAATTATTTAACAATTACAGGAACCATCAGGGTTTTTTTTTTTTTAACTCTGCTTCAGCTTTTTGACAATGTCAATTGCCCCAAATTAGGACATAAAATAAAAAGTGGTGTTGACAGTTTTTTTTTTTCTGGAACCCTTCAAACAGTTTGCCTTTTATAGTGCCCTTTAGGCAGAAAAAAATGACAATATGATATAGTGAAACCAAACTAATATTCAAACCAAACCAAACTACTCTTTTTTCTCTGTCTTTTTGGGTTCTAGTTTGTAATCATTCTAAAGGCTAAGAAATAAAATAATGTTACATTGCTGTCTTCCAGAAAGAGATGTATGGTATTTTTAAAAATTTAACTTTATGAGTATGCTGTGAACATATCGTGATACCAGTTTCAAGCTCTTTGTGAGTCTATTGTGAATATTGTAACCCTAAATCAGGAGATAGCAAAGGTGAGCTTTAATGCCCTAATAGCATAACCTGCTGTACCACTATCCTCTAAGACAAGGCTACTCAACATGCAGCCCATGGCTCGTTGGTTTGCGCCCATGGTACGGTTTGGATTTATCTGGGGCTCAACACGCAGCCTGCGGGTGGGAGCCAAAACAAAAAAGTAGTCTATAATAATGGTCTTCTGTTGATATTTGTTTTAGTAATTAAATTGCTGGATTGTCATTGCTCATTAAAAGTGCTGTCATATGGGTAGAAATGGAGCAAATATTGCATTTTATGAATATCAGCAGAACTGATTTAAATGGGGCCTGCATGTTGTGTAGCCTTGCCTTAATCTTTGTATTCATGCCTGTCAGTGTGAAAGAAGCTATTTGCATGTATTTTTATATATATTTGCATGTATATGCAACCACACTTAAGTTGCGGCCCTCGGCATGTGCTGTGAGTATCATTGTGGCCCCCAGGGCTTCCAAAGTTGAGTAGTCCTGCTCTAAGACATGTGCAGTTAAACCAGACTACAAGATCTGGGATTCCATTTTAATTAATTTGCATTTGTGTATTTATTTTGTTTACTTTGTACTTGCAGATGAGGAATACCCCTTTTTGTTTACTAATACGTCACTTACACGCATTTTTGCGGACATCAGTTTTATAGATTTTTACAGAGGCAATTAAGTATCGTCCTGATTTTTAAAATATTTATGCAGAATTGAGATATTGAGTGTTAACTAGTAAAACTCCACTGGCTTTCTCAAAAGGAGGAGAACTCATTCTACAGGGATAGTAGAGACTGGTGAATATAACAGCCAATGTACCATACTATTCAAGGTCTTAGAGCAGTGTATCGCCTTCATCCAGAACAGGATTATAGAAGGGGTTGAGACTGTCAGTCAGAACTGAAAAGTGTTAGAGGAGTAGCTGAGTTAGTCCGTAATTTTAAAAATGAGTAGTCCTATGGCACCTTAGAGACTAACAAAAGTATATAGCATCGTGAGCAGAGATACTTAGGGAGCATCTACACAGAACCCTAAACCCTAAATTGCGTATCTTATTTTGATTGAATTTTTAAACAGCTATTTTGAAATTTGGTGTGTCTGCACACTGTGGAACGAGGGTGTCAAAATAGCCATGCAGTGTAGATGTACCCTTAGTGATATTTAGTAAGAATTAAGGCATCAGAAATTTTGAAGCTATACATGGGCCCGTCACATACACTTTACCCAACCTCTTCCCCCCACACACTTTTCCATTCCGATCCATAATATATATGTTATATTGCACATCTGGAGGATACTAGTTTCCTTTCATAAAGCACTTCAGGCTTCATCCATTTAAGTCCTAGATAGAAAAGCCTTTTCTAGATTGAAAAATTTGGTTGGTGTTGAATTAAGTCATGATTATAAGATTAGACCACATCAATTTATGCTATTTATTTATTTATGCTATGCCACATTTCCTTATGCTATTCAGAGAACTGTATCAATTACTTGTTTGGAAGAGATTTCCTATCATCAAGTAGCAGCATGTGTGAAGCTACAGTTGAGGTAAGGCTACTCAAAATACAATGTCAATTCAAATGGAAACTTCCACAAAATAATGTTTTGCATTATTAATGGGATGTTTCAAGACACTTTATCACTAAGGTATCTGTATGCAGTTGAAGTTGCAGTTGCTGAAATTTAACTATTGCACTGTACAGTGTGAAGTGCTTGTCTAATTACAGCTGTCAAAACTCCAATTAGAAAGACGTGGGGACGGAGAAGTCTGATTTGTCTCATCAGTTAGGTGTCACTTTTCTGGACAAAGTTTTAAAAACAAGTTTTAAGATTTGATGTTTGTGCATACTTTTATTTCCAGGCAGACCAAAATTGTAACTAAACTCTCAAAGGTGTTTTTAATGGATCTTTTATTCTGATATGACTTTTCAGAGGAAAAGAGGAAAGAAAAGAGGAAAGAACATTTTGTTTCACATAAATCATTTAAATGATGATGTACTTTTAACTTTTGTGTGAATTCTAAACATTTCAAAGAAGGAAGTTTGTAGGTGTGTGGCATGTAGTAAAAGAACAAAGATAATGCTAAAATTTAACTAAATCAGGGATGGGTATAGTATTTACTGTGTTCGATAATTTTATATTAGTGAGGGAAGATATAAACTAAATTATAAATAGAAATAATTTCTAACTGAAAAAAATAAAAAATGTAAACATTTCTCTAAGGCACGACAGAGAAAACCAAACATTTCATTATTATGCTCATTCATAAGAACACAGAATTAACATTACCCAGTTTAGTTTCACAACTAAGTTAGCAAACTATAAACAGCAAAGATGTTGAAATATAAAATACATTTCTGAAATTCTTAGTTTTATTCATCTAAGGCAGTGGATACTGTGACTACAATAGATTATGTTCCCTATATCCCATCCTAAATATAGGATTTATATATTCTCAGTGGACCAGGTCTACTGCCCATTGAAATCAGTGGAAAAACTCTCTTTGATTTCAGTAGGCCTTGAGCCTGGGCCATTGTCTCTACATCCATCATCATAGCCCTTTGGGACTGATCAAGTAACCATCTTGGATCACAAACATTATATCTTCCTTTAATTGCTGTGTACCCAAAGGTAGATGGAGAAAAGGAGATAACCAGTTAAGGTCATCTGCACATGGAATCGTGTCTGGGACTTTTAGAGCTTAGTGCATGAACCTCTACCTCATGAGCTAAAAGCCAGCTGCCTATGCGCTAAGGCTATAGAGCAGACTCATTATTCCCTCTTTAAGTGGTCTCAGTACCACTAGATGGGACAATACATCACATCCAGAAGATGTGTGGGTTACACAAGCACACCAGTTTCTACCCCACTGCTGTATTTGTGGAAGAGGTAAGGCACTCTAGTTTACTGTCTCCTACACAAAAGCCTTGTCTACACTAGAGCTATTTATGAAAAAAATTCTCACTGTTTTTTAAATATTAGGAGTCCTAATGCAAGGCCTTTCTGCCACTAGACATTAGATAATATAGTGCTGAAAACAATAAGGCAGTTCCTGAGCAGCTGTATCTTGGGGCAACAATTTTATGTTTTGTTTTAGTTTGATCTCCTTAAACATCATCCCTCCTACCTGCACATTTTCAATTTTTCATCTCTAAAATCTTTGCTTCTTGTATCCTGATTCCTTGTATTATCATAAGCATATCTACATTGACTCGGGTTATACACTGTAAGAGGAATGGCTGAAACATTTTCGGAAAAAAAAATTAAGCATAAATGGATATAATTAAACACATAGTAAGATTATAGGATTCGATATATCACCACGCATAAAAGAAGATGAAGTGGAAAAGGGCAAAGAGACAGGGGGAAGAAATCATGAAGTATGGAATAATGAGAACTAATATGAAGGTTTGACACAATCTGAAAGTTTAATTAAAGATATTCTTTAAGTGAACAGATGTTATAAACTTCAAAATTTAGACTGGCTGTAGAAACGTACACTTTTTATTATCACAGGGGAAGAAAGAATGAATCTAAAAAGGCTTCCTATTTTATTTATTCATATAGCCAAGGTTGGAGATACTGACTTGGTCTGTAGGCTGTAGTCAATAATACCATTCTGTGTGTCACATCAGAATTTGTGTATTTGCATCTAAAAAGGATGTTTAGTAGATATCTAAGGTAGGAGTTAGACTAACAGCAAGATAAGAACAATTTAACACATATTTAATTGTCAGTATTATTAAAATAATTGAGTTACTATGCCCACCTCAGGAAGCATGAGTAGTCCTATGGCACCTTAGAAACTAACAAAAATATATAGGGAAGACAGCAGCTAAAGCTAAGATGCTCAACAATTTTCTTAGCAAACTGGCTAATCATGGGGTTCATCATGGGATGGTTGTGCCCCAACCCTGCGAATGCCAACTCTTGCCACCTCATGGCTGAGTACTGCACACCAGTATAGAGTCAATCGTCACACACTAAATTGGTGGATATGTGGTAACATGCCACCTGTGTCTGACTCCACTCCCATAGCTCCCAGTTCTGAGCAATATTGCTCTTCCTCATATCAGATAAGAGGTTGCCACTGGCAAGGTACTGGAGAAAGTACACACCAACCCAAGTCTGCTGCTGCACAATGGTCTTTTAAAAACTGCTACACCTTTGCCATCACATCATCCATTATGGTTTCATCTGCACACTAGGATATTATGGTGGAAGCACTCTGGCAGGAGCCAATGGATCTCTGTTATACTCCCCAACCAGTTCCCCATCCCCAACCCCACAATCTGCTTGCCTGTTTTTAACCTGCCCCATTGTCAGTGGTCTCTGTTGATCAGGTTCTGGACCAGGCAAACTGGGCAGCTAACCAATATTGATGGGGCGTTTGTGAAAGCTCTTTGCACAGCTGTGATGTAATGCAGACCATAGTTGATGAATAGCTCCTGACTATGGTTAGCAATGGTCTAGAAGAACTGCATCAAGCCACTGAAGATGCCATTGTTTGTTTAGATAACTATTCCCATGCTAAATAAATAATTATTAAAATAGTAAATAATAGGTTCAATATAGATTTTCTTTGAAAATGGATCTAGATAATGAGATAATGAAAGCAAATAGGTTACTATGTATTGTAGAAAGTACATTGTTTGCTAATAATCTGAGATCTGACTGATTAAAATAAGTAAAAATCATTCCTTTGCAATAGAAACGTCACCCTTCTTTATAAACCAGCAAAGTCTTTGAAATGTGCATGTTCATGAAGGGCAGATAACATTAGGGATAGAAACTTGGCTGAGTGTCAAACAGTGTCACTGATGAAAGATCAGGACAGAGGAGTGACTGTTGATGATGTCTCAGTGAGGTCACTTGTAGTAGGAAGGTTTGTCCTGGAGGAGAGCAAATATAAAAACTGGCCTGGACAGTAAGAATCCATCAAAATGAATTTGCTTTTTTTTTCTAGCTGGGCTGTTGTGGAGGGAGAAAAGACATATTTATTTGGATAATTATCTCATAGGTATGTGTCAGCTAGTCTTGTTTCTTGAGTTTGACAAACACATGACAATGTTCTAATTGGATGTCCTATATGTAAATAAATAGAGAATTTTCTTTGTAATCCATTATGGAATTGTCCTATAGAAAAGTGAGGAAAGCAATAAGATTCTAGAGTTATTCTAAGGAATTCTAGAAGAACACTTCTAAAACCCTATGGAATTTAACTTAAAGCGTACATTTCTATAGCATTCTAGAGAACAATGCTCTCTTCTATGGTATAGGGTTTTTTTTAAAAAAAAAGCTATAAAATTAGTCATTTGTTCTGCATTTTGTGGGTTTGTAGAACAAGTTTTGTAGAAATCCTTTTAATTTCTGTAGACACTCACTGATTTATTGCAATTCAATTATATCCATGTTTTAAAATTCCCAACAGGAAAAAGCCTATACTCCAGAACCCCAGTCCAAATACAAATACTCGTTGGGAAAGTAAAAGTGTCAGATGTCTTAGCCATTGAACAAGGGTAGCTGTGCAAGCTAGTGATAACTGAGTGATATCAGAAAAAACCATGGAATGACAGCAAGAAGTAAGGGTAGCTAGAGGGACTGAGTAGAGACAGAGACAAAGAAAGCAGCTTCTCCTGGGGCAGGATGTGGGGAAAGGATCATGTAGAACAACTGTACTGTATTACTAGCCAGGAAAGGACTAGGAAAGTGGTAGATCTGTACGTGTCTCATTTATTTTAAGTATTTTATATATGTTACCCAACATAAAAGAAGAAGGATTTTCATGGAGTGGAATACAATCTATGGAAAAAAAACCCAAAAAACGTTGTTCATATTTACATGTTACTCTAGATATATTTGTGCCTATAGAGACAAGCTTGTTCAAGATTAGTAAATGAAATTTTGCTACTGGTGGGTTAAGTGGTGCTTAAGTGTATGTTAATTACAGCAATCAAGATTTATGATTACAGAGATTTAAGAATAAGCAAGTACAACCAAGGCCAAAGCTGATTTTAAGAGTAGAAGAAGTATTTATACTATAGAGACTTGCTGTCAACATTAATTTTTCTTGGTGAAAAACCTCAATAAATTTCTTTAATATTTTACTGTTTAGCATGAAAAATACAACTTATATCACTGTACAGCATTTCCCCAGTCTTGAAACACCAGAAGTTCATAAGAGCTTATAAATATTTCAAGTTTACTTTTGTGTGTTACTTTAATGACTGATTGCACAATTTTAGATTGCGAGTTTGCTGCTCAATAAATATTTTTACAAGAACTGTATGAAAGTAATTATAGTATATTATGCCTAAACTATGGAAATACTGTACCTTCAATGAGACTTACATGCTACGATAGTGGCATGGAATGTTAGTACTTATTTTCAGAAAGACTAAAGAATTCAGAAGCTAAGTGCTCTGGGCATCGGTCGTGTGTCTCTGAGAAATACTAAAGTAAAGGAAGTACACATGAAGCTCAATAAATTATAAGACCTTGTCTTCCCTAGAGGATTTTTAATTTGGTAGAGCTGATGGAAAAAAATTTAGAAAGTCAGAAGTTAGTGAGTTTGGTCGAATGATTAAAAAGCTGGTGTTAAAAAGCTGGTGTTAAAAGCTGGTGCCTGACTTCTACTTTATATTTGTCTGGCTTCAGTTTCTAGCCATTATTCTTATTATGTGTTTATGTCCTCCGTGGAACAAAAACCCCTTTCATGCATGATATCTTCTCCCTATGGAGGTACTTGTACACAGTGAAATCAATTCATGTCTTAGTCTGATTTTTGATCAGATAAACAGATTGAGCTCTTTAAGTCTCTCACTGTAATGCATCTTCTCCAGAACTTGAATCATATCTGTGGTTCTTTTCTGCACCCTCTTCAACATAAAAAGTGGAACCAGAATTTGGTGCACTATTGCGGTATTGGTTTCTGTGATGGTGCATACGATGGTAAAAAAATCGTCCTACTCCTATGCTTTCCACTGCTGTGTTCACTTGCAAGAATCACACTAGCCCTTTTTAGCCACAGAATTGTGCTAGAAGCTCATGTTAATTTATTTATTCTGATCCCTACATTTATTTTAGAGTCACTGTTTTCCAGAATACAGTCCCTTATTTTAGGAAAGGCCTGCATTCCTTGTTCCTAGATGTATTACTTTGTCTTTAACTATATTAAAATACATTTTGTTCGAAAATGGTCCAGATTGAGATGAGTCTATAGGACTGCCTGGTCTGCCCTTTCATCATTGTTTACAACACTGCCAATTTTTGTGTTACCTGCACTGATTTTTTATTAATTTGCAGATTACTGATGAGAATGTTGAATGGTATCAGGCCTAGTCCAGAGTTCTGACAGCCCCTATAGCCTGCCATATACCTACCTACCACTGAGGTGCTTCTGGCCCGTTGGCATTTAGCAAGCCATAAAGAAAGGTGCCAGAAGAGGGAATTCAGTCAATTGTGGTACCAGGTATTGATAAACAAACTGTAAGGCTGCCTGCATTTACTCCTAATTTTCCATATCCAGCAATAAGGTAGGAGATAGATAGAAAAAGTAAGTGTGTTTAGTATGTTGAATAGTAATAGAGAGGTAGCAGTGTTAGTCTGATCTTGCAAAAACAAAAGGAAAAACTATGTAGCACTTTAAAGACTAACAAGATGCTTTAATAGCTATTAAAGCATCTTGTTAGTCTTTAAAGTGCTACATAGTTTTTCCTTGTGTTTAGTATGGAAATTGATTTACTGAGAGTTCTGGGTGTAGTAAATTACAAATATTTTCCATGAAAAAAAATGTGATTCCCCAAGATTATGAATTAGTATACAATTTTCTGATTAAATGTAGCAACTACATGAAAATAAGATGTAAGGGAGCTGAACTTTAGCAATGTCCATGACTAGTGCAAATGGCTCGCTCTCAGAAAAGGTGGTGCTGGTTTAAAAGAGAGCAGCAAATAAAACAAAAACTATAAAGAATTGTAGTCATCTGCTCCTTTGTCCCTATGCTTCTATTACTGCTTCACTTTTCTTATACCTCTGATTAGCTAGTGGGAGAGAGACTTCAAAATGTGTGTTCATTCAAAGCACTTTCCTAGATGGCTTTAAAGAAACAGCATCAAAGAATGTTCCAGCTCCATTCTGCTAGGAATTTTCAAGACAATGACGATGTGAGTTTAAAACAGGGGAGGGCAAAAGGGCCTCTGCTGGCTGCATCCAGCCTGTCAGGCGGGTTGATTCGATCTGTGGAGGCCCTGCTGCTCCCCTGCCTCCACACCAATCAGGGCCTCATGTTGGAGGGCAGGGAGTGAGAGACTTTGCACTCTCCCCTCTGCCCCCAGGCTAATCAAGTGGGTGGGGGGAAGCACACAAAATCTCCTTCCGCCGTGCAAAGGGTGCGGCACTTCTAAGCACTGCATGCTTCTTGCAGGATGGTGGCAGGGCAGGAGGAGACTTCACATGCTCCCACTGTCCCAGGCACATCAGGGCTTGGAGGCAGGGGAAATGTGCGAATCTCCTTCTGCCCTGCAAGGGAAGTGGCACTTAAAGTCAACCACCAACTGCTGCTCAGTTGATGGTTGACTCTCTAAGCGTGGTGCTCCTTTGCACGGTGGAGGCAGGTAGCGAGAGGCTTCACATTCTCCCCCTCCCTCAGGCCCTGTTGGACCCAGGGGCAGAGGGGGAGCACGTGAAGTCTCCTCCCACTGCCAGGGGCGTGGGGACCTAGAGGGAACAGTCAGCTGTTCAGAACAGATGGCGGTTCTCTCTCAGCGGAGGGGGGGGGGGGACAAAGACTTTGAGTGCTCCTCACCCCCAGACCAATCCTGGTCTGTGGGTAGGTAAGCATGGAAGTGTCGTGGTCCTGCTCCTGCCAAAGAGGCACTGCCCCTTCCAGTGGCCTGGGCAAAAAGCTATGCTCACCCCTGGTTTAAAATGGTTTACATTCTATGATAGTAGTAAATCACAAGTGAAGTGAGTTTGTCCATCATCATCTTTAGTGTATCAAATTACACAGCAGAAGTAAAATCCTTTTTAAAGGTAAATTTCTTTCCTTCAAATTAGCTAAAAAAAGCCTTGTTTGCTGCCACCCTTTGTGTTGCTACTTGACCTGTTGATAGAAGTAGCCAATACAGAAGAAAAAAAGGGGGGGGGGAATCGTCTGTCGTCTTATGCCCCCTAAATTTAACTATTAACTCTTTTAACCCCAAATAATTTTAACTACTAACTGTAAGTAAATTGCCCACAAAAATATATTAGCTACACATAATGACAAAAACAAAGAAAAATCTCCTAAAATTCCCCATATTTGCCTAAGGAGAAAGGATGATTGCTACATAACATAATAGTCTGACAGATATGTTAGACTGAATTAATTCTACACTGATCTACTGGTAGTCTCACACATATTTGTATTGTGAACTAAGTTCTGTGAGTGACACATTGCAGAGATGAGCTGACACTGTAAACAAATTTTGCCAGCAGCAGCACTTGGCTTGCTGTGGTTTGCTTCTTTTGCCTCATTGTTTAACTTTAGGGAATCAGAGCCTAGCTCCACCTTCAGAGGTCAGTTTAGTCCAAACTAAGGTGGATTTAATTAGGTGATTTATTAGGTGGTGTAAGTATGAAAGTTCTTTGTACTGTGGAATAGTAATGGGTTAATCTACTGCAATATTTAACAGATACTGGATGAGAGTTTAGCCTGTAAAGCTTGCAGCAGTGAACTCAGAACAATGGGATTGAGAGGGCAAAGGTTGATGTAAGTCCCCCTTTTGCCCTTCCAGTTCTGGGCTACTCCAGGAAACCTGAGAGGCCCCCAGTACAGTTTAGATAGCATTGGCTGGAATGCAGCAGCAGCAGGGCGGAGGGTAGGCAGCACGGTGGAGACTGTGCTCGGGGGAAACCAACTTATAAGCCAGCTCCCTCCAGCACTGGCTCCTCCCCCCCCCCCCACTTTCGCTGACTGATACAGTTTAGGCTTATCAGGTAGTCGAGTACTCGACTACTCCCTTACATCCCTATGCCTGAGCTCCTTTATTTTCACATGGCACTACTGAGTGTTCCTGGCATATGCTTTCTTCACCATGCCCTTTGTGATCTTGGCATAGACATCACTGTTTCTTCTGTTGCTTTGTAATTCTGCCTGCACTGATTCCTCTCCTCACATAGCAATGAGGTCCAGGATTTTCTGCACACTCTATTCTTGTATTCGTATGTGATGCTGGGAATTCATGGTCAAGTGTGCTACTAAGGTGTGCTGCCTTCTCTGAGATCTGCTCTCCACTACTGACCAAACAGGAAATTAAATTCTAATTTTCCCAGGGCTTTTCCTGTGCACCTGGAGAGCAGTAGAGTTGAAAGTCTGTTGCCACCTACAGCTTTATGCCTCGGCTGGTGTGAAGGGTTTTTCACTTCTAGTTACCTCAGGCAGGACCTGTGGGTAACCCTGCTACCTACCTCCCAATTATATTTTTGCAAAGCCTATTTTTGTAATAAAGTGAGACTTGGTCATAACACCCATAATTGCCACATATTTTACTAGCTAAAGTTACTTCGCTATTTTTTAAAACTAATTACGCTGACTTTTACTTTAGCTTATCTTTATAGACCCTAACCATGCACAGTTATTTTAAAGCTGTTTACCTATTTGTGGTAGGCATTTCTGGTAAATGCAAGGTGTGCCAGTTATTTTGCTCCAATCAAATGCCACCCATCATCTGCCAAATGCTTATCTCATATGCTTCACAGAGGAGTATGTTCATGGCCTCTTCGGATTCTTCATCATTCCAGCAGGCCCTGGATGGGCTTTGCACATACTTCAGCATCAGGTGCAAGATGGTTAATGTGACTTCCATAGTACTTTGCTGCTAAATGGATTCCATAGTGGCTTCCATGCTCACCCTGCTATGGCATCTGTCCAAATAACCAGTGAGAAAAAGGGTGCAAAAACATTGCTTGTCATGTCTTTCAAGCAGGGGAGGATGGCGAACATGAGTACATTATGAAATGCTGATGACATGTACCCAGAACCACTTGCTGCATTTTTTTTTGGTCTGATTAGGCACCGGGAGCATAACCCAGAATGCAAAATGGCAGCAGGAACTGTGGAATGGCTACTCTCAGTGTGTAGCCCTCCAAGCTGATGGTAGTCACCTTACTTGAGATGCACTATGTCAAACTGTTGTGCACAGTGGGGACATGCACCTTCAACTTTACAAAATTGGATGCTAGAAAACTGACCTTAATAAATACAACCTTATCTCTCAGTGTAGACAAGGTCTTATTTTGCTATTCTCTCATTTGCATTTTTCTTATGAGAGGTTTGTTGGTTGGTTAATTGGCTAACTGACTAACTGACAAGTATCAGAGGGGTAGCCATGTTAGTCTGAAGCTGCATAAACAATGAGAAGTCCTGTGGCATCTAACAGGTTTATTGGAGCATAAGCTTTCATGGGCAAAGACCCATTTCATCAGATGCATGTAGTTGGCTAGCCATTCACAGTCTTTGTTTAATCCTAAATTGATAGTGACTATGAATGGCTAGCCAACTACAAAGGCAGTTTCTCCTCTCTTGGTGTTCATACCTCCACATCATCTGCTAGAAGTGGGCCACATCCTCCCTGACTGAATTGACCTCGTTATCTCTGGCCTTTCTCTTGATTGGTACTCCTTTCTTTTCATGTACCTGTATATGACCTGAGTTATTTCAGCAAATGAGGAGGAGAAGTCTGCTTGGATTGCAACTGAAAATTTCTATAAGCAGGTGGAGGGAAAACATTACTTTTCACTCAGCAGACTATATAGATTTTGGTGATCAAAGACTATAACTAAGACTCAGGTGAACTCATTCCAAGGTTTTGGGTACTTTGAGTTTCTTCTCACTGGTTCTGTGGAGACTGACCTGATCAGATTTATATAATTTTTTGTTTATGTGTGTGTATAGCTGTGAAGACTAGGTATGTAGCTTATATAGTAGCAATATTACATTATAAAAATTAAGTTATATTTTTTTCTCAAGATTTTATAAAATTGGTACTTGTAGAATTAATTTAATTCCTTTTGTTCTTTTGGACTTGATTGTGGGAAGGTTGACGTTTGAAACCATTGCTGAAAATCCTCAATGACTGAATTCTGAGTTTCTAGGGGTATGTCTACACAGCAACCTTATTTCGAAATAACTAGCATTATTTTGAAATAACTTAGTCCCTGTCTACACAGCAGGCAGTTATTTTGATATAATGTTGAAATACTGTCAAGCTGGAGGACTACTTACTCTGGCTCCTGCAACTCTGATTGTTTGAGGAGTAAGGGAAGTTGGAAGAAGAGTGCTCGATTTTGAAATAAGTGTTATATAGATGCTCCCAATTTTGAAATAAGATATTTCAAAATAAGCTACACAACTGATGTAGTCCATATTTCAAATTAAGCCCTGCAGTGTAGACACACCCTAGGTCCTTTCCAATGGGAGCTGAGTTTATTTTAGACACTGGAGAAGGGCAAAGAAGTAAACTCTAGCTTACTCAAAGTTTACAAGTGCACTAATTGTTGGTTTATTGATTGTCTCTGTTCTTCATTCAATCTCTTTTACTGGACCTTTTCTATTTTGTATTACATATTAATTGGGCCTCCTCACTCTGTTGACTACTGGTTGTGATATTCCACTGGATTGTGGGAGCTCCAGGTACAAGCGTTTGCTTTGAATCAGGCCAGGTCTGCCACATCCCAGCTGAGTCTCATAATCCTGGGCTTTTGGAAATTCCATCCTATACCTGAGAGAGCTTTGCCAGCAAGTTTCACCTAAACTGATGCAATTTCTCTCCTCTCCACCCCCAAAATATGAATCAGTATTTTTGGGGACAGGGGATGTCAAAAGTCCTAACCACTTCTATTGCATGAAGACCATTGCGGGAGTTTGACCCAAATTGCTACTATTATGCAACTAGCCAATTAGCCCGTCATAAGATGGGATTTTCAGGTCTCTCCTCCACGTCGGTCTTCTCTCCTGAGCCTCTGGTCTCTCGCTCAGACTCTCTCTTTCTCCTCCTGCCTCCCCCGCTCTCTCTCAGCTCTCCTCTACCTTCTGCCTCTCTCTCTGTCTCTTCTCCCTGCCCGCCTCTCACTCTCCCTTTCCCTTCTCCTACTCCTCCTGCCTCTCACTCTCTCTCTCCGCTCCGTCTCTCTCCACCCCTCCTGCCTCTCACTCTCTCTCCGCTCTCCTCTGTCTCCATTGGGGATGCATGCGCCCGGGTGAGTCCGGCTCCCTGCCGGTGATTCCCTCTCCCTGCCCCCCGCCAGCCAGTTCCTCCCAATTTCCCATGGCCAGCTTTGCTGCCCCCGACTCCCACCCCCGCCCAGCTTTGCTTCCCGCCGGCCAGCCCCACGGCCTCCTACCCCCACCCCCGACCAGCTTTGCTTCCCGCTGGCCGACCCTCCCCCATTCTCCCCTGGCTAGCTACGCTGCTTCCGACACCCCCAGCTCTGCTTCCCGCCCCCACCCCCCTCCTCTCAGCCAGCCCCGCTCATCTCTTGGACGGTCCCTCCCCCCTCTGGCCCCCGATCAAGGGGTGTCCATTTTTTTTTACCCTACCCTAGTGACGTACACGGCCAGGGGTGGGGCCGTGTACATCGCTGCCCCACCCTCCCTCCCCTCCTGCCGTGGTGCTCGGCTGAGTTCTGCGCCACTCAGCCGAGCCACCATGGGGGAGCAAGCGGAGCAAGCGGCTGTTTGAGCTCCCCTGTAGCGGCCCGGATGAGTGGCACAGAACTCAGCCAAGTGCCACAGCAGGAGGCGAAGGGGGGCGGGGTGGTGACATACACGGCCGGGCCCCGCTCCTTGGCTGTGTACGTCACCGCCCTGCCCCCTTCCCTTCCTGCCGTGGTGCTCAGCTGAGTTCTGCTCCACTCAGCCGGGCTGCCACGGGGGAGTAAGCGGCGCAAGTGGTCATTTGGGCCCCGTGCTCCCCATGCAGCATGGGGGTGCTACATGGGGACCATGGGGCCCAAATGGCCGCTTGCGCCGCTTGCTCCCCCACGGCGGCCCGGCTGAGAGGCGCAGAGCTCAGCTGAGCGCCACAGGGCGAGGCAACAGCGCCCCCCCAGACATGACTCATAACGCTACAGCATTACAGAGTCACAGACATTGGGCTACTATATATATGACTAGCCAATTAGCCCGTCATAAGATGGGATTTTCAAGTCTCTCCTCCTCGTCGGTCTTCTCTCCTGAGCCTCCGGTATCTCGCTCCGTCTCTCTCGCTCTCTTTCCTCCTCCTCCTCCTACTGCCTCCCCCTCTCTCTCTCAGCTCTCCTCCGCCTCCTGACTCTCTCTCCATCTCTTTCTTTCTCTTCTCCCCCTCCTGCCTCTCACTCTCCCTTTCTCTTCTCCTCCTCCTCCTGCCTCTCACTCTCTCTCTGCTCTCCTCTGTCTCCATCGGGGATGCACGCTCGTTCAGTCCCCACCCCCTGGGCATGTACATCGCCTCCCGCCGTGGTGCTCGGCTGAGTTGTGCGGCGCTCAGCCGGGCTGCCACAGGGGAACAAGTGGAGCAAGTGGCCATTTGGGCTCCCCCGTGGTAGCCCGGCTGAGCGGCGCAGAACTCAGACGAGCACCACAGCAGGAGGCGAAGAGGGGGCGGGGTGGTGGTGTATAGGGTTGCCAGGTGTCTGGTTTTCTACCAGACAGTCCAGTTTTCGGGCTCTCTGTCTGGTAAAAAAATCAGAAAATACCGGACATGTATAATGTCCGGTATTTTCTGGTTCTCTGGCTGGGCACCGGATGGAAACCTGGCGGGGGCGGGGGAGTGGCTGGGAAGGGGGGCGCGATTGGTGCTGGGAGCCTCTATTTGCCTCTGGGAAGCAGGGGAAACTCTGTCCCTGCTCCTGAGTGCTGTTCCAGCGCGTGCTGGAGCCGCAGCTGGACTTGCTTCGCTGGGACCATGAGCAGGGCGGGCAGCAGCCTGGGATCTGCACGTGCCCGGGTGAGTCCAGCTCACTGCCGGCCAATTCCCTCTCCCCGCCCCCCGCCAGCCAGTTCCTCCTCCCGATTTCCCATGGTCAGCCTCACTGCCCCCAACTCCCACTCCCGACCAGCTTTGTTTCCCGCCAGCCAGCTCCATGGCCTCTGACCCCCACCCCCGACCAGCTTTGCTTCCTGCCGGCCGCCCCTCCCCCGTTCTCCCCTGGCCAGCTATGCTGTTTCTGACCCTCCCCCCCAGCTCTGCTTCCTGCCCCCTCCTCCCAGCCAGCCCCACTCCTCTCCTGGCCAGTCCCTCCCCCCTCCCACCCCCGATCAAGTGTTCCATTTTTTTTTACCCTACCCTGGTGACGTACACAGCCAGGGGACGGGGACAGGGCCGTGTACGTCACCGCCCCACCCCCTTACCCTCCCACCATGGCGCTCGGCTGAGTTCTGCTCTGCTCAGCCGGGCCTCCACGGGGGAGCAAGCGGAGCAAGCGGCCGTTTGGGCTCCCCCATGGCGGCCCAGCTGAGCGGCGCAGAACTCAGCTGAGTGCCATGGTGGGAGGGGAAGGGGGCGGGGCGGTGACGTACACAGCCAGGGGGCAGGGCCCGGCCGTGTATGTCACCGCCCCACCCCCCTTCGCCTCCCACTATGGCACTCGGCTGAGTTCTGCGCCCCTCAGCCGGGCTGTCGCGGGGAACCAAGCGATCGTTTGCATGGGGAATGCAGGGCCCAAATGGCCGCTTGGTCCACTGCAGCGGCCCGGCTGAGCGGCGCAGAACTCAGCCGAGCACCACAGCGCGAGGCAACAGCGCCCCCCAGAGGCGACTCATAACGCTACAGCATTACAGAGTCCAGACATTGGCCTTCTATATATATGATGTGTAAAATATCTGTACGTTGGTTCACGGTCCTAGCTTTACAACATTAAAGTTTGCTCCATTTCCTTAATTAGTACTCCTAGTTGTCAAAAATATGTCTTCATAGCTTCAAAAATTCTTTGAAATATTTTCATTAATGAATCAGTAATAATCATACATTTCACTTTTAATTAGAAGCACACAATAAATTTCATTAAATAGGAGGAATGTTTATGGAAAGTGATAATAGCAACATGATTTTGCAACTGCACACATATAATTCACAAAGAAACAAAATCTTTTATATGCTCGCCAAATATCTGTTGCTCTCTAAGGGCTTCCAGAAGCCTATGCTGGTCTCCACAGATGTGACCCTATTGAATCTAAGGAGGAAATTCACCTTCAGAAGCTTTCAGGTCAAGCCAATTTGACTACTACTCCTCTCTTGAGAGAAACACACACAACTAATATGTAGTTAAGTATTGTTATGCTGTCTGGTGTAGCTCACAACCATAAGTGCTTGCTTCAGGGTATTTCCCCCAAACTGGTGGTATGTTCTATAATTAGATTTCACCAACATGGTAACAAATGTGAATTCCTGGATCACTGTAACAATTTGACCATGGAATCACAGACTGTTCCCTCAGGCTTTCCAGTCTATCTTCTCTTTCACGCAAACTAGATTTAGTGGTAAGTGGTGATTAAAAAAAAGAATTACAAAATACTCATGTTGCATTCAGTGCCAAGAGACCAGTCATTAACTTGTACCTAAGATTAAACCCCAAAGACAGTGACTATAGCCAGTTCTGTAACAAAGTATCTAAAATTTTACAGGTTAAAGCATGCAAACCTATATACACAAATGAGTTGCTGTCTGTAATTCCTAAAGATGAGAGTGATACAGTCATCTGTCATTTCAAAATAGCTTTCAGGCTGGACCTGAGAGAACCACCAATGTCCCCTGGAATCTCCCCTGTTTGGCTGCTCAGGTGAGATTCAAATGCCACTTTGAGCACCCACAGCTAGGGTTTTTTGTTTCTACTGGTGATGCCTATTTCACACATGCCTTGGTACACATAACAAAATTTATTCTGCACAAGGATGGAAAAAATTCACATGTGGATGGAAAAGAGTAGAGGGAATATTGATAACCAGTATTGGTCTTTGCTTTAGTTTAGTGTCTCTGGCTCTGAAAGAGTTCAAAGGGCATTTTCAGCAGATCCTGTACTCCTCAAAAAATGAGGAGTACAGGATCTGCCAAAAAAGCTCCTTGCTGTCAGCAGAGCCATGGCTAGACTTTACTTTCACTTTCAAAAGGGCGCTTGATCGGCACAGCGCCTGAACGTGAGTATGCAAATGAAGCCCGGGATATTTAAATCCTGGGCTCATTTGCACTTTCGAAGTGCTTGATTTGCATCCCACTGTCGGCAGAGGGATGCAGTCTAGACATAGGTTGAGTGCTGTGGCTTTGAGTTATGAAAATATGGGGTAGGAAAAGAAAACCTCTGCATTGGAGCAGCCAGAAGATAATTCCAGTACACAAATAAAGTTGATTTTTGTTCTGATGTGAAATGAAAAGTCCTCATTTGATCAATTTGATGAATTTTTACATGTGTGCTTGTTCATTTGTACTAATTGCAATTTGAGACTCCCTCAACTTCTGTTGGGTACCAGTATCCACTCCCATTCCCTGAGGACTTTTTGATTTGTTTTAAAGAATATCCCATAGCCAAGCAGGTAGAATTGTTATCGTATGTGAGAGTCTCAATCATGCAGAGCAGGCACTTAATGAGGGTTTCCCCACATCTTACGTGAGTGACCTATCCACTGGGCTACTGAAAAGCAGATGACTCTTTCTGTGGATTTGAGCAGAAATACCTGAGAAATCTTCTCAATAAAATTTTCGTAAAAACGAATGCATTTCTGGAAAAAAAAAGTGGTTTGATTTAAATAGCATTTTTCTACATATCCAAGTTTTGTTATTTTTTCCCATAATCATTACATTTGCCACCAACATGCTGGATACCAGAATGGCAACTTTCGAAAGGTGTATTTGATCATAGTCACTTCAGTCATGTGGAGACTCTTGGCTATTTCAGCTACAAGGACAATTGATGAGATTGTCACAAGTGGTTGGTTTCAGTATAAACACTCCACAACATGAATCTACTGACTCTAGAGGAAATTTTTTTCAGACAGCTCTAACTCTAAACATCCATAGTGTTTGAGGAATTTTTCAGCCAGGAGGGAGATGGCTAGTTTCCTATGGTTGAGTGCAGGGGGAGAGCAAAATCAGTTATAGCACGATATGGCGGAGAGGGAGGAGACGGGTGGTTGAGAACAGAACAGGAAAGGGATCGCCCAGTGACTAATACTGTTTTCTCCCACTCTGCCCTTTACTTGTGAGTGTCCCTCCCAGTTGCTCATTCAGAAAGAAGGTAGCATAAGAGGGAGGGTCCCTTCTTTTAATTATGTTTCTACACCAACCATCTTTATTGTCCAGCAAAACCACCCCTCTGACATTCCTTCTCCTGATTACAGTTTCCCAGTTTGATGAATTTTTACATGTGTGCTTGTGCATTTGTACTAATTGCAATTTGAGACTCCCTCAACTTCTGTTGGGTACCAGTATCCACTCCCATTCCCTGAGGACTTTTTCTGAATCTCTTGCAGGAAAAATGGAGGTTTGCAGCGGTGACATAATTTGCTGTTTGTCACTGCTTTTGTAAGCACTACTTTTTATAAAGTTTCCACTGATGAAGGAGAAGAAAAATGTTAAATGATAGATAGTAACCACATCTCTGTAAAGTACTGAACACTACTTCTCCTTAACTGCACTAGCAGTTCAAGGAATTCAGCAGTGCTTCAGATGCATCAGTTGCAAATATCCCTTGAATATTTTTTCCTAGAATAGGCCAGGTCTGGATGGCTAAATTCTTCTCTTGAGCCACTCAGAGGATTAATGGGAACTGGCAGGGATAATGGCTCACCATGCATGTGCAACTTACTATCCTGTACTAGACATAAGTGGGCTGAAAGAAAATCCTTTGCTCTGAGGAAGTGAGGCGCTGAGCAGTGTTGTTGGAAAAACTCTAGCAACAGTCAAACCTGGGAAGAATTATTGGGAGAGAGAGAGTGCGAGTGTATCAGTCAAGCCTGGGAAGAATTGTTAAGAGAGAGAGATCACATGGAGCATGTGTGTGTGTTTATATATATATAAACAGAAGGATGGTGAGTTTGAACCTCTGCAACATATGCTAACTGTTCTGAAAGCACCAGCTGCTCACACCTACAAAGTAGATAAATGATTTTCCAGTGCTGCACAGCAATTGGCAAGCCATAGTAAGAACTTGGGGGAGTCCAGGCTCTGGAGACTTTGCTCAAAGCACTATGTTATGCTATTTGTATATTAGTGTACAGAAAAACTCCACAAAAGGTAGATACATTGACTTCTGTTCCATTAGCAATTGCGGGGAGGGGGAGATGCAAGTATTTGTTGAATGGAGGCCAAAATGCACAAGGGGAGGAGTGTCATTTTCAAGCTTATTAAAGGAAATTATAAAACTAATTATGTGTGGAAATTAAAATAATTGAAAATAAATCAACATTAATTGACAGCTGCCACTCTGTTCTTAAATTTATTTTGTTGCATCTAACAGTTGTAAGGATTAGAAACAGAAGCAGACATGCTGCATCACATATGTTGTATTGCCTAGGCAGAGTCAGATCAGAAAAGAATAGAAGAGCAGTTCTCTCTGTGAATTCCCTGGCTTTTGTCAGTTCTTTTGTCAGTCTGACTTGTTATGACTTCTCTGAATTTAAGATCTTGTGCAGTGCCCTCTCCTTCCCCTGTGACCGTTCACAAAGAACTGTTTCAATAAACTTGTTTTAAGGTTGTTATGTCTTTGTTTTCCAGCCCCAGTCTTACTGACCTGGAACAGAACTAAATGTAGAAACGACATTCACGCTACTTAATTGGTATAATTAACCGGTTTTTATTTCACCCCACAAGAGGAGCAATAACAGCTCTTTGAGAGTACAATGCTCCTGGGAACTAGGAAGCCAACATCTGATCGAGAATAGAATGTTGTTGCTCTGTAAGACCCTCAGAATTGATGGCACCTACTTATAAATAGCTTATTCTGAATGAAGAAATAGATTCTTCCTTTTGGGGGCCTTAAGTAGTTTTAGGTTTCACTGAAGCTTAAAGATATCAGAAAAGTCAAAACACATGTTAAAACAATTTATAGTGAATGCAGACATAAACCAAATTCTTCTGGGCTTTTTCACAGCGTGAGGCTTCTCAGGTGCCTAAAGGAATGCCCTTTGGATGACTGCAGTGTGTTCAAAAGCAAAAGTCAGGCAGGCCTTGACTGATCACCCAGGGTAAAAATGCTAGGTGTTTGGAAAGACGCTTGAATCTGAACTGACTCATGCAAATTTAAAATTGGCTTTTTTTATAATGCCAATGTACATTCTATTGAAGCAGCAAAGGGTATCAACTGTTATTAACTTCTGCAATTATTTTGAATACAAATGTCTTAATGAGTGAGGCTCTCATTATGATGTGCATACTGATTTAAAGGTGACATTTTAGTTAGAGATGTGCCAAACTGAATCTCATGTGCTGTAGCTAAACTGTTTTTTCTAGAAAGGTCATTATTTTATCTGCTAGACAAAGAATCTCTACTGTAGTTGTTTGTCAAAATATTAATATATTGCAAAAATACTTTGGTATTTCTTATTGAAGGCCTGAACAGAGTCATTCATTAATACTAATCAGGTAAGCCTCACACCAATTAGAGCCACTGTACAGGTAAGGAAATTGAGGTGTGGAGCAGTTAACTTCTCATGCAAGATTATGTTGCCAGTGTTGAGAATAGAGCTCAGAATTCTTAATTCTTAGCCCCATAGTCTAAAAATTAAACCTTCAAATATATATATAACAAAATTATTTGTGACAATAAACATACAGGTGTGCCTAGTGTTATGTGTCCTGTTCTCTTTTAAAAAGATGGTTATCACAGGTAGTGAATTACTATGTGCCAGAGCTGATTCTGGTCTGGTGTCTCAAACTCCTGCCTTCCCCAGATCTCTAAAGGTATGTCTACACTTGAGCTGGGATCTGGCCTCCTGGCCTGGGTACACAACTTCATGCTCATAGGGCTTGGGCTAGTGTGCACTAAAAAATGCAGCATTGATGTTGCAGATTGGGCTCTCAGACCTAGTGCATTTGGCGTCCTATAGGCAGGTTCTGAAGCACGTATCAGACTGTAGGCAAGACAGGCAGAGAAACACCTAGTCTGAGTTTCCCTGCAGGTTTAGGTGTTCAGGGTATCAGGATTCAGACAGCTGTTTCTATTACCACTGGCAATGTTCAGGCAAGGAGGGGACTTTATCAGTAGAAACATAGGCACCTACAAGATTAGGCAGCAGCAGAGTGAGAGTTTGGAGGACTTAACAAAAATTGTTGATGCCTAAATTGATATGGGCCTAAGTCTCTTTCGTCTAGCTCTTAGGGGTCCTCACCAAAATTCCAGCTCTGGAAAGAAACAACTACATGAGATTTTCAGGTTTCATTTAAAAAAATTCTAACAGTTTTCAGGAGAAAGTCTGGAAATGTTACTCAAGTGTACGATGAAAACTGAAGAACCAGGAGACAAACAACACAACTAAAAATATATTTTCCCTAATATAATTATTTGTAAGTCAATTTCACTTTAAGGGCCCGACTCATGTTTATTGAAGTTATGAGGTTGGCAATGTTGCTGACTCGAAAGTATATTCTGGGTAGATTGGTGCTAAAATACTCATTTCAGATGTTTTCCTTTCGCTTATCAAGTTGAGAAACATAATTGCTTATTCTGATTTTGCATAATTTTAGGTATCTCATAATCTAGAATATATGCTGGAATATGAAGTTGTATAGTGGGTTGTTTCCAATATATTTTGAACATTTTTATTAATGAAAATTTAAACAGCATTATGCAGGGTGGCAGACTGTGGGGCCTAACATGCCCTGATATTTGACACTTGAATATGGACATTTGATATTCTTTTACTTAGAAGGTATAAGGTAAAGATACGATGTAATAGTACACGCTTGAATCATGTATTGTTGCAGTAAAGATTAACCAAAACTTGATTTTAGATCAAGTTACCAACAACTGAAGCTTAGGATGTTTTAAAAGGCTTTATTATACTTGTCCTTAGCTAACAGACATTTCTAACTACATGAATGTTCAGTTGTGACCTTTAAGAGAAATAAGTGTTTCTATGGAAAGAACTAAACAAAGGTATATAAATGTCCCCACATTCCAGACTCTAAAAAGAGTGACCTGTCCTCCTTTATCTTCTCTTTTCATTTGTTTCAATTTAATATTTTGAATAACCCTGTATTAAACTATAGTGCTAATAAAGTTAAAAATAAGATGCAGCGCACCCCAATGTCTCAAAATACAGTTAGTATCAAAACAGATCTTTCAATACATCTCCTAAGTGACACTGTGAAACCTACAACAAAGGAGGGTACAATCGGTTTTCTCTGCAAATACAGACAGTAATTCCAAGCTAAAAAGTATCAAGGTTCCACATAAATAAATGATAAAATTAACACTTAGCCAGTAATGTGAGAGTGTCAATAATAAATGTCACAGAGCAAATGTATTCTTCCTCTACAGTCCATCAAGAACATGCACTTTCAGAATTCTAGTTCCCCGGTCATCACCCCTCCTGGGTAGAAACCCACATCTCTTTCTTCTTTGCAGATATTTTTGGCTGCATAGTGCCTTGTGAATTCCTCTGCAAAACAAACTGTCTCTGCAGGACCCCTTAGCCTTCTCAGAGGCAAAAATAGCTTAATTATATAATAAAACTCTTTCTAAGCAAACACATTTATTCTTAAGGTAAACTCATACAGAAACAATAAAGAATGAATACACATACTAATAAGCTTAGCTAAGATCACCCCCTCACTCTCACAGGGGGTCTGGCAATGATTAGCTTGTACAACCCCTAGTCTTATTACTGTAATCACAAGTAACTAACAACTGTTAGATCAGAATGATCATACCCATGAATCTGTGACTCTCTTTTATTCAGTTTAGAATTCCTTTCTCCCCAATGCATGCTGGCTTCCATGAAATGGTGCTGCATGGTATAAAGCTAATCCAGGAACTGCTCCTCTAGTACCAACAGCTCAGTGTTTTTGGCTTCTGCCTGATACTTGTCTCACTGGTAACATGCCTTCTAATGTTGGCAGAGTTGCTACTTTTATCATATCACCTGAGTGGCTGTTCAATGACCAGAAGCCAAAGCTAAGTTCATCTCCTTTAATTATTTGAGGATCTCAGCATACTAGTATGATGCAGTTAGGTTCATTCTGGCTGAGAGCAATTTCCAAATGGCAGCAGTCCACCCAGAAAGCAAACATGGGGTAAGATAGTGGAAATGGGGGATTTTTTTTAAATGAACCATCTGGCTTCCACTTTCCACAGCAAGAAAAATCCCAGGATGCATAGTGCTCAAGAGAGAAAGCAGGGCAAACCCTTTGAGAATAGCACACACTCTACTGTATACATTTAATGCTAATTGAAAAATAGAATAGGTGACCTGTCTGTTCTCTGTTCATATGGCTTGGGTATTGTGTGTTACCTGCTGTGCCTTAGAAAGTCACGGATCAAACCCTATGTATAGACAAGCATTAAATTATCTGGCTCATTGTTTAAAAGAACTAACATTAAAATTTCTGGTTTGATGAGTACATAACAGAATCTCAACCTTGTTATATTTTTGTCAAAATTCATTGTTTGACAGTAAATTTTACATTTTTTGTCTTATTTCCAGACTTTAAGCATGACAGAACTCTTGTTAAATCGCTTGTTAAATCATTGTTCTGATCGGTATCTTACACTCAACCCACTCCCCTCCACTTCCATCCCTCTCTTTTCCCCCTTTCAACTATAAAGTCTTTGCATATGTGCATGTGAGAATTATCTTTCTGCAGAGAAGCACTTTCTTCATATCTCTCTTTCTCTGAAAATAGGAATACTCTGTGAATGATTAAAGCTGTCTTCTAACTCCAAATTCTCATTTCAATCTTTATATTTTTCTCTCTCTACAAAAAAAAAAATTCCTGTGGGATGACAGAATGACGTCATACATCATCTGCATCCACAGGCTCTGCCCTCGCATGGGCTCCCTGCCCTGGACGCTGTTTGGGGACCGGCAATGCTACCTGGCAGCCCAGTCTGGGCAGATTCCACCTCCCAAGAGTCCTGCCAGCTCAGCTCTGGCTGCAGCCTTTCAGGCAGCCTTTTCCTCCGGCTGCTTCAACTGATGTGAGGCTCAGGGCATGGCCCACTTGGGCTGGGAATGGAAGCAGGTTCCCACGCCCCCATGCCCTATGACTTGCTCCAGGGCCACTTGCTTGCACCACTGTTGTTCTTGGTGCTCATGGGGTGCTGGGCCAGCAGGCTCAGGAGCAGCTCCAAGTGCAGGGCAAGGCTCCCTTTGTCCCCGGATGCCCACCACCCCATCCTCCACCATGCTCTGAGTGGCCACGTCCTGAGCCCAGTGCGAGACACCCCTGTGAGACCCAAGCACATCCCGTCTCCCAAGCCCAGACTGGCTCCCACCCACCCAGCCATGCACAGGGCTGCAGCAGTGGGCAGCTCTTTTGCAAGGCGGGTGAGGAGGTGCCCGGAAGCACTGACCTGTGCAGCCCAGGACCCCTTTGCCTGATGCTGCAGCACCAGCACTGGCTTTCAGCTGAGGGGGAGAGAAGAGTGAGAAAAACCCCTGAGCCTCACTGTGCAGGGAAGCAGTGCTCCCCATCCTGGAGGTTTTACCTAAGAACATAAGAACATAAGAATGGCCATACTGGGTCAGACCAAAGGTCCATCGAGCCCAGCATCCCATCTGCCGACGGTGGCCAATGCCAGGTGCCCCAGAGAAGGAGAACAGAAGACAATGATCAAGTGATTTATCTCCTGCCATCCATCTCCTGCCCTTGTTATGAAGGCTAGGGCACCATACTTTATCCCTGGCTAATAGCCATTTATGGACCTAACCTGCAAAAATTTATCAAGCTCTTTTTTAAACCCTAATAGAGTCCTGGCCTTCACAGCCTCCTCGGGCAAGGAGTTCCACAGGTTGACTGTGCGCTGTGTGAAGAAAAATTTCCTTTATTAGTTTTGAACCTACTACCCATCAATTTCATTTGGTGTCCCCTAGTTCTTGTATTATGGGAAAAGGTAAATAATTTTTCTATAATCACTTTCTCCACACCATTCATGATTTTATATACCTCTATCATATCGCCCCTCAATCGCCTTTTTTCCAAACTGAAAAGTCCCAGTCTCTCTAGCCTCTCCCCATATGGGACCCTTTCCAAGCCCCTAATCATCTTAGTCGCCCTTTTCTGAACCTTTTCTAATGCCAATATATCTTTTTTGAGGTGAGGAGACCACATCTGCACGCAGTACTCGAGATGTGGGCGTACCATAGTTTTATATAGGGGAAGTATGATATCTTTTGTCTTCTTATCTATCCCTTTTTTAATAATTCCTAACATCCTATTTGCCTTACTAACTGCCGCTGCACACTGCGTGGATGTCTTCATAGAACTATCCACTACAACTCCAAGATCCCTTTCCTGATCTGTTGTAGCTAAATTTGACCCCATCATGTAGTACGTGTAATTTGGGTTATTTTTTCCAACATGCATTACCTTACACTTACCCACATTAAATTTCATTTGCCATTTTGCTGCCCAATCACTCAGTTTGCTGAGATCTTTTTGTAGTTCTTCACAATCCCTTTTGCTTTTGACTGTCCTGAACAACTTTGTGTCATCTGCAAACTTGGCCACCTCACTGCTTACCTCATTTTCTAGATCATTGATGAACAAGTTGAACAGGATTGGTCCCAGTACTGACCCCTGGGGAACACCACTAGTTACCCTCCTCCATTGTGAAAATTTACCATTTATTCCCACCCTTTGTTTTCTGTCTTTTAACCAATTCTTGATCCATGAAAGGACCTTTCCTCCTATCCCATGACCACCTAATTTACGTAAAAGCCTTTGGTGTGGGACCGTGTCAAAGGCTTTCTGGAAATCTAGGTATATTATATCCACTGGGTGCCCCTTGTCCCATGTTTATTAACCCCTTCAAAGAATTCTAACAGATTAGTTAGACACGACTTCCCTCTGCAGAAACCATGCTGACTTTTGCCCAACAATTCGTGCTCTTCTATGTGCCTTGCAATTTTACTCTTTACTAGTGTTTCTACTAATTTGCCTGGTACTGATGTTAAACTTATCAGTCTATAATTGCCAGGATCTCCTCTAGAGCCTTTTTTAAATATTGGTGTTATATTGGACATCTTCCAGTCATTTGGTACCAAAGTGGATTTAAAGGATAGGTTACAAACCACTGTTAATAACTCCGCAATTTCACATTTGAGTTCTTTCAGAACCCTTGGGTGAATGCCGTCTGGTCCCGGAGACTTGTTACTATTCAGCTTATCAATTAATTCCATAACCTCCTCTAATGTCACTTCAATCTGAGTGAGTTCCTCAGATTTGTCACCTAAAAAGGCTGGCTCAGATTTAGGAACCTCTGTAACATCCTCAGCTGTGAAGACTGAAGCAAAGAAATCATTTAATCGCTCCGCAATGGCACTGTCTTCCTTGATCGCTCCTTTTATATCTTTATCATCCAAGGGCCCCACTGCTTTTTTAGCGGGCTTCCTGCTTCTAATGTATTTAAAAAACATTTTACTATCATTTTTTGAATTTTTGGCTAGCTGTTCCTCAAACTCTTTTTTGGCTTTTCTTACTACATTATGACACTTAATTTGGGAGTGTTTATGTTCCTTTCTATTTTCCTCACTAGGATTTGACTTCCACTTTTTAAAAGCTGCCCTTTTCTCTCTCACTGCCTTTTTAACATGGCTGTTTAGCCATGGTGGTTCTTTGTTAGGTCTCTTACTGTGTTGTTTTATTTGGGGTATACATTTAAGTTGGGCCTCTAGTATGGTGTCTTTAAACAGTTCCCATGCAGCTTCCAGGGATTTTAGTTTAATTACTCTCCCTTTTAGTTTCTGTTTAACTAGCTTCCTCATTTTAGTGTAATTCCCCTTTTTGAAATTAAATGCCAGAGTGTTTGACCGCTGCGGTGTTCTTCCCAACACAGGAATATTAAAAGTTATTATATTGTGGTCACTATTTCCAAGCGGTCCAGTAACAGTTACCTCTTGGACCAGATCCTGCGTTCCAGTCAAGACTAGGTCGAGAATCGACTCTCCCCTTGTGGGTTCCTGTACTAGCTGCTCCAAGAAGCAGTCATTTAAGGCATCAAGAAATTTAATCTCTGAATCCCGTCCTGAGGTGACATGCACCCAATCAATATGGGGATAATTGAAATCTCCTATTATTACTGTGTTTTTTATTTTGGTAGCCTCTCTAATCTCCCTTATCATTTCAGCATCACTATCACTGTCCTGGTTAGGTGGTCGGTAATATATTCCTAATGCCATATTCATATTAGAGGAATGAATTGTTATCCATAATGATTCTATGGAACATTTTGATTCCTTTAGGATTTTTACTTCATTTGATTCTATATTATCCTTCACATATAGTACCACTCCGCCACCCGCACGACCTGTTCTGTCTTTCCGATATAATTTATATCCCGGTATGATAGTGTCCCACTGATTGTCCTCATTCCACCATGTTTCTGAGATGCCTATTATGTCAACTTCCTCCTTTGATATGAGGTACTCCAGTTCACCCATCTTATTAGACAGACTCCTAGCATTAGTGTAAAAGCATGTTAGAAAACTACCACTATTTATATGTCCGCCTTTCACAGACACATTGGATTTTTTTATGCACGATTGTTTCACATCTGATCTTGCCCATATATTATTTCCCATGTTCCCTATCTGACTAACTTCTAGGGAATCCCTACCTATGGAGCCTCGTGTAAGAGAAGTCTCCGTCCGATCCAGGTGCTCCCCCGCACCAATCGGCTTTCCCCCACCTCTTAGTTTAAAAACTGCTTTACGACCTTTTTAATGTTTAATGCCAGCAGTCTGGATCCACCTCGATTTAGGTGGAGCCCATCATTCCTGTATAGGCTCCCCCTACCCCAAAAGTGTCCCCAGTTCCTAATAAATCTAAACCCCTCTTCCCTGCACCATCGTCTCATCCATGCATTGAGACTCTGAAGTTCTGCCTGTCTATCTGGCCCTGCGCGTGGAACTGGAAGCATTTCAGAGAATGCCACCAAAGATGTTCTGGATTTCAGTCTCTTTCCTAGTAACCTAAATTTGGCCTCCAGAACATCTCTTCTACCCTTCCCTATGTCATTGGTACCAACATGTACCACGACGACCGGCTCCTCCCCAGCACTGCCCATAAGTCTGTCTAGATGCCTCGAGAGATCTGCAACCTTCGCACCAGGCAGGCAAGTAACCATACGGTTCTCCCGGTCATCACAAACCCAACTATCTATATTTCTAATGATTGAATCCCCCACTACTAAAACCTGCTTCTTCCTAACAGCTGGAGCTCCCTCCCCCGGAGAAGTAGCCTCGGCACGAGAGGATACAACATCACCCTCTGGAAGGAGGGTCCCAACTATGGGATGGTTTCCCTCTGCTCCCATTGACTGCTCTCCTTCCCTGAGCCTTTCATCCTCCGTAACAGCATCAGGACTGTCAGATTGGAGGTGGGACAGCCCTACTATGTCCCGGAAAGTCTCATCCACAAACACCTCTGCCTTCCTTAGCTCCTCCAGTTCAGCCACCCTGGCCTCCAAAGCACGCACTCGGTCTCTGAGGGCCAGGAGCTCCTTGCATCGAGCGCACACATACGCCACCCACCCACAGGGTAGGTAGTCATACATACTGCACTCGACACAATAAACAGGATAGCCCCCACTCTGCTGCTGGGCTTCTGCCTCCATTTCCTACTCTAATTATATATGAGGGTTAATTAAATGTTTCAGATAGAGGTTGTTATAAAGGATTTAGTTTAAGGGCAATAGAAGTCACTGGCTCCCCCTCTAAACTCCCCTCTCAAAACTCCCTCCTGTTAGCACTCACCCTGCTCGCGAGCACCCGGTCGCAAAGCTCCCTGGTCGCTTACCAGCAGGGTTTAAGTGCTCGGCCTCCCTGATAGCTCCTCCCTCTGCCTACAGCTCAGCCAATCAGCACACGGTGTTTCAATTCAAACCTAATCAGCTTCCAACTGCCTGCCTGCCTGCCTGAGCACACGGCTCCCATTTCCTTGGGGGTCTATTTTGACCCCCCGCCCCTTTTTCTCCACCTTGGCAGGCCGGACCTTCATCTTTCCTGCTGCTGCTGCTCTCCCCAAAGAAGAGACGGTAAGGGGGCTGCTTTAAAGCAGCCCCTGGGGTTTTCCTCTCCCCACAGCCTGCCTGGTGCTGGGGAGGGGAGATTAGGGGCCCTTTCCATCAGGGCTCCTGGGTGGGGGGGCTGATGCAGCTCCTTTGGGGTGCTGAGGGCAGGGGGTGGCTTACCTCCCCCTAGTTCATCGGCCCTCACACTTCTCCTGCTGCTCCCTCTCCAAGCCCCGGTTGCTGTAGGGGCCTTTCCATTCTCGGCCCCACTGCTTGTCTCCTTGCCCTTCTCTGCTCTTCTGGGCCTTGCAGCAGGTACTGTGGGCCTGCTGCTCAGGTGCCTGTGGGTACACTGTTTCCCTTTCCCTCAGCAGTGTCTCCTCCCTCTTCCCGCCCTTGAACAGGCATCTTTTAACTGCCTGTCTTCCCACTCCACTGCTTGTCCCATCCACCCCTTTGGGTGCCAGTGCTTCCCCCCCCCCCCGCTTTCTTTTGTTAGGCGCTTGAGCTTCCCCCTCCTTTTAGTTACTCTTCCCACACACACAGCTTCACTTGTCCCCATGTCCTTTTAATGATTATTTACCCCTCATCTCCCCAGTGCAGCCGGAGGAGCCACTCTTTCCATTCTGTGCTGGGAGCTGTATTCCTTACACCTTTTCCCCTTCCCTTTCTTCTGAATTATCACCCTCCCACCCCACTTCCAGCCTAGTGGGGGGGAGTGGTAAATCTCCTTCCTCCCCTCCTCTTTCTCTCCCTGTTCCCTTCCCTGGTGTTTTTTTTTTGGTTCTCCCCTAATTGTTTGTTTTGTCCTTTCCTCCCTACCCATGACCACAACGAAGGGGTTGTCGGATGACACCCCATGCAGAACCTTCCCCACCCCTCCCTAAAAACAACAACTCCTCTGAGGCTGCCGGGCCCCCCGTCACTACGGTAGAGGGGGCGGACATGGACGAGGACCCCGGGGCCTCGACCGCTTCTGCCGCGGCACCTCCGGCTACCATCAAGAATGCCCCCCTGAGGGGTAGGAAGGGCCTGGGGACCAAAAAGGGCAAGAGCCCCGCCCGGAAGGCAAAACCTCCTGAGGCGAGGGCTCACTCCCCGGCCGCGACCCACATGTTGGCCGCGGCTCCCCCTCCTTCCCGCTCCCCTGTTCCTTCCACCAGCTCTGGGGGCAACGGTGTCCCGGGCCCCAGGGCGTACGCCCAGGTGGCCGCCACCCCCCCGCCTGTCGCCTCCCAAGCCGCCTCCCGGAATACCATCCCCGGCGGCCGCGGCCCCTTTCCCACCCTGACCAGGAGGCACGGGGTCCGTTGTCTCCTGGTGGCGGCCTCGCCCCACGTGGAGACCTACGTGCGGGCGTTGGCACGCGTGGTGGAGCCCGCGGCCGTGGTGGCGGCCTCTAAGATGTTCGGGAAGGTGGTCTTCTTCCTGGCGTCCGAGGCCGCTGCCCAGAAGGCGGTGGAAAGGGGTTTGGCGGTGGGGGGAGTCCACGTTCCCCTCGAGCCTTTGGAGGACCTGGGCGTACGGGTGGTTTTGTCCTCTGTTCCTCCCTTCCTCCCCAATGCCGCCCTACTGCCTTTCCTCTCCACCCTGGGGAGGCCTCTGTCAGTCCTGAGTCCCCTTCCTCTGGGCTGTAAAGACCCGACCCTCCGCCACGTCCTTTCCTTTCGCCGGCAGGTACAAATCCTACTACTGCCGGCGGGACGTGGCGGAGAAGCCCTGGAAGGGTCATTTCTGGTGCCCCATCAAGGGGCCCGGTACCGGGTGTACTACACCATGGGGGAGGCCCGGTGTTTTCTCTGTCGGGCGACGGGGCACGTCCGAAGGGACTGCCCCCTGGCCCGGTTTGGAGAGGCACCCGGGACCCCCGATGCCCGGGAGGGCACCGGCCCTACCATCGCCGGTGGCCCTGACGGTCCGGACCCTGGGGTCGCCCCTCCTCCAACCGTGACCGTCGTCAATCCCGCTCGGGTTCTGCAGGGCCCAGACGAGCGTGCGGGTGCTGATGCTGCCACCGCCAAAAGCGGCAAGGCTGGGCCCGCGGAGGAGAGGGCGGCGGGGTCAGTGACGGGACTCGGGCAGAACCTACCTCGGGGGGAGGTATCCTTTTCCCCTGCTGCCCAGCCCCCATCTACCCTTGCCCCCCCGACGCTGCCCTTGTCCCCTGGCTCTTCCTCCATTCAGGCCCAGCCCTCTTCCTCCGAGGGATGGGAGCTCGCAATGGGGAAGCGCCGAAAGCGTGCTCGGCGTTCCACCCCGCCCTCTGAGGGGGAGGACAACCTCCCTGTACCCATGGGGGTGGACGCTGGGGCCATTCCACCCTCTGAGCCCGCAAGCGATTCACAGCACCACGAAGCGGTCGAGGTGACTGCGGCGGACGCGGGAGAGGTGAACACCTCCCTCCCGGGGTCCCTGCAAGAGGGGGTGTCCATGGAGGATGCTCCCACTGTTCCCGCCTCCACTGAGGGGGCGGCCACTGACCTTGCCACCGACAGAGATCAGCACCTGGTGGCGGGCGGCGGGCTCGCCTTCCTCTCTCAGGAGGTGGAGGCTTTGGGGCTGACCCCGGCTGCCTCGGAGGGGGATCATCAGGTCTTGGAGGGACAACAACCGACCTCTCCTTCCCCTTCCGACCCGCTGCTATCCCTTCTCCCTGCCTCTGAGTTGCCCCGGGGTGCGACCGTCTGCCCGGCCATCGACAACACCTCGGCCGCGGCCGCGGCAACCCTTGAGGCTCTCAGCGGGCGGGAGATCCCGTTAATATCTGTCACCCCCGGCGCTGAGGCCTCCGGTGCTGCACTCTCTGTGGCACTGGAGCTCAGCGCTGGGGAGACTATTACTACCCCTACCACTGCCATCGATTCTCTGCGCTGCAAGGAGGCACCGCACCCCGGTGCCTCCTCTGCTGAGGCATCTCGCCCTGCTCCTTCTCCTGCTCCCTATTCAAACGCCCTCTCAATCGAGTTTCCCACTCCTCTTCCTCCTCCCCGCCATTCTTGTCTCTTCCCTAATCCCTCACCTCTTCCTCCCCCTACTCTCCTTCCTCGTCTCCCTCCTTTTCCCGATCCCCTCCCTGAACTCTTTTCCTCCCCTTACTCTGTTACTGCCGCCCCTGGGGTTGCCACGTTTAGTCCAGACGTTGGCCCCCGGGAGGCGGTTTTCGTTTCTTCTGCTCCCAGCACATCTGGGGCTGATCTCTCTCCGCCACTGTCCTCTCAGCAGGGACCTCAAACGCCCTGCGTCCCCGTGCCGATGGGTCGCGGGGCTCACGGAGGGGTCTGGCCCCAAGGCGTTCGAGGGCCCGAGGCCCCGACGCCAGACGCGCTGAAGGGCGAGATGCGTGTTTTCTTGGAAGACATCCGTGGCTCCAAGAACAAGGTCGCTCTCGCCCTTCAGCGCTGGGGAGATTTTCATCTCATTTTGCAAATAGTCAGAGCCCTCTTGCGGGAGGGTAAAGGGACCGGGCGGCGGGGGGCCGCGGCTTACCAGCGGGTCCGCAGCTTCCGTGACGCCCTGCTCACTTTTGGGAACGGTCACGGTTTGCTGCGGGGCCCGATGGGGGCCGTCGGCACTCCTGCCAATCAGGATCTTCCCCAGCCCTCTCGATGCCGCCGCTCATCTTTGCCACTCTAAACACCCGGGGCTGCGGGTCGGGCCTCCGTACGTGTCAGGTCCTCTCCTTCCTCCGGAGGGGCAGGTACTCCGTCATATTCCTCCAGGAGACCCACACAGCTCCGGCCACCGAGGCTAGCTGGCGGCTGGAGTGGGGGGACAGGGTTTATTTTAGCCACCTGTCGGCCCGTCAAGCCGGGGTGGCTACCCTGTTCTCCCCGAACCTGCAGCCCGAGGTGCTGGGGACCGCCGAGGTCGTGCAGGGTCGCCTGCTGCATCTCCGGGTTCGGACGGAAGGGCTGACACTAAATCTCGTCAACATCTACGCCCCGACGTCCGCCCCGGAGAGGCTCCGCTTCTTTCGGCAGGCATCGGCCTTCCTCGGCACTTTGGATCCTCGCGAGTGCCTGGTCCTGGGCGGAGACTTCAACTGCACCCTCGAGGAGCGGGACCGTACGGGGCTCGAGCAGTGCCCGGCCGCCGCGGACGTCCTCAGGGAGATAATAGACCATCACTCCCTGGTGGACGTCTGGCGAGACCTCCACCTGGGCGAGGAAACGGTGTTTACCTACGTCCAGGTGGCAGGTCGTCGGTCTTTCCACTCCCGGTTGGACCGCATTTATGTGTCTCGTCATCATCTCTTCCGGGCCCACTCCTCCGGCATTCGGCCGGCCCCTTTCTCGGACCACCACTTGGTGGCCGTACGGGCTTCTCTTTCCTCGGAGAGGCCGGGGCCGGCCTATTGGCATTTCAATAACAGCCTGCTGGAGGACGTGGGCTTCGTAGCGTCCTTCCGGGAGTTCTGGCTGGCCTGGCGCGGGCGGCGGTGCGCCTTTCCCTCGGCGCGGCGGTGGTGGGATGTGGGGAAGGTGCGCACGCGGCTCTTCTGCCGTGACTACGCCCGGGGGGCCAGCCGGCGGAGGGATGCGGCGATAGAGCAGTTGGAACGGGAGGTTTTAGAGCTAGAGAAGCGGCTGGCCACCGGCCCCGAGGATCCGCCCCTCTGCGGAGCGTACCGGGAGAAGCGGGAGGAGCTCCGGGCCCTCGAGGACCTTCGAGCCCGGGGTGCCTTTGTTCGTTCTCGCATCCGCCTCCTTCGGGAGATGGATCGAGGCTCCCGCTTCTTCTACGCCCTGGAGAAAAAGAGGGGGGCCAAAAAACACGTCCTCTGCCTTCTGGCGGAGGACGGCACCCCCCTCACGGATCCGGTGGAGATGCGCGAGAGGGCTCGCGCCTTCTACGCCTCTCTCTTCTCCCCGGATCCGACCGACGCCGACGCCCGCAGGGTTCTCTGGAACGAACTCCCGACGGTCAGCGCGGGCGATCGGGACCGGCTAGAGCTGCCTCTCTCTCTGGCCGAGTTCTCGGAAGCCCTCCGTCTCATGCCCACCAATAAATCCCCGGGCATGGACGGGCTGACCGTGGAGTTCTACCGCGTGTTCTGGGACGTCCTCGGCCCGGACCTTGCTAGCGTCTGGGCCGAGTCCTTGGAGAGCGGGGTCCTCCCTGTATCGTGCAGGCGAGCCGTGATCGCCTTGCTGCCCAAGAAGGGGGACCTCCGCGATCTGAGGAATTGGCGTCCCGTCTCGCTCCTCAGCACGGACTATAAAATTGTCGCCAAAGCCATCTCCCTGAGGTTGAAGTCCGTGCTGGCGGACGTGGTCCATCCAGACCAGACCTACACCGTCCCGGGCCGAACCATCTTCGACAACCTCTTTCTGGTCCGGGATCTCCTAGAGCTCGGGTGTAGGGACGGTCTGTCGTTCGCCCTCCTGTCCTTGGATCAGGAGAAGGCGTTCGACCGGATGGACCACGGGTACCTCCTGGGCACCCTGCGGGCCTTCGGCTTCGGGCCCCATTTTGTGGGGTTTCTCCAGGTGCTGTATGCCTCCGCAGAGTGCTTGGTCAAGCTCAACTGGACCCTGACCGCACCGGTCAGCTTCGGGCGGGGAGTACGTCAAGGCTGTCCGCTGTCGGGCCAGCTGTACGCTCTGGCCATAGAGCCCTTCCTCCGTCTCCTTCGCAAGAGGTTGACGGGGTTGGCGCTCCGTGAGCCGGAGACGAGGCTGGTCCTGTCGGCGTATGCCGACGACGTGCTCCTCGTGGTCCAGGACCCGGGAGACCTGGCGCGGGTGGAGGCTTGCCAAGCCGTCTACTCGGCGGCCTCCTCCGCCCGGGTCAACTGGGTCAAGAGCTCTGGCCTGGTGGTAGGGGCCGGGTGGCAGGCGGGCTCCCTCCCACCCGCGCTTCAGGCCATCAGGTGGAGCGCGGGTCCGCTGCTCTATCTCGGCGTTTTTCTTTCTGCCACGCATCCCTCCCCGCCGGAGAACTGGCAAGGTTTAGAGGCCAGGGTGGTCGAGCGGTTGCAGAGATGGACGGGACTGCTCCGGTGCCTCTCCCTGCGTGGGAGGGTACTGGTACTCAACCAATTGGTCCTGTCCATGCTCTGGCACCGCCTCGGCACCCTGGTCCCGCCCCCGGGCCTCCTGGTCCGTATCCAGCAGCTCATGCTGCGGTTCATCTGGCCAGGACTGCATTGGGTCTCTGCAGGGGTTCTCCATCTCCCCCCGGAGGAGGGAGGGCAGGGCCTGACGTGTTTGCGCACGCGGGTTCACGTCCTCCGCCTCCGGGCCCTGCAGAGACTCCTATTTGATGCAGGTAGTCCGGCATGGAGCACGCTTGCGCACGCTTTCCTTCGCCGCCTCCGAGGGCTCCGATACGACCGGCAGCTCCTTTATCTGAGAGGTCTTCCGCGAGACCTCTCCGGGCTGCCGGCCTTCTACCAGGACCTCCTCCGGACCTGGAAGCTGCTTGCAGCGACCAGGTCCTTGGGAGCCACCGTGGGGGCAGACCTCCTCGCGGAGCCCCTGCTACACAATCCCCATCTACGTGTGCAGGCGGCGGAGTCCCCCTTGGTGCGCCAGAGGTTGGTCCTGGCAGAAGTCACCAGAGTCGGAGACCTCCTGGACTATGACCGGGGAGACTGGGTGGATCCTCAGGCGCTCGCCCAGCGCATGGGGCTCTCCACCCTACGTACTCCCCGGCGCGTACTTCAGGAGGTGAAGGATGCTTTGCCGCCCACTGCTCGGGTGTACCTAAACAAAGTCCTGCGAGAGGGTGCACCCCGCCCACCCCTTACCCCCGGCCCTCCCGATCTCTCCATCGGCCCCCAGCCCCGCATACCTTCCCGACCTCCTCCCCTTTGTCACCTGAGCCGGCTGCACTCGCTGCGGCCAGTCCCCTTCCGAACCGCGCCAAAGAGTCACCTGTACACGCTCGTGCTTCACACGCTCCACTTCCCCACCCTCGTGTCCCGCCCAGACACCAAGTGGCGGGACCTCCTACCATCAATAGAGGGTGGGGAGCCCCGGTGGGCCAGCCTCTATTCGACTTTGGTTCCACGACCCACCGGGGACATCTGTTGGAGAATCCTGCACGGCGCGGTGAGCACGGGCGTGTACTTGGCGCGGTTCACCCCCACCCCCGAAACGTGCCTCTTCTGTGGCGTGAGGGAGACCCTGGCGCACATCTACCTCGAGTGCGCCAGGTTACAGCCCCTCTTTCGGCTCCTCCAGAACCTCCTGTTGAGGTTCTGGCTGCATTTTTCCCCCCACTTGTTAATTTACGCACACCCCATCCGTGGCCCCACAAAGTCGCGGGACCTCCTGGTCAACCTCCTCCTGGCAATTGCCAAATCGGCAATCTATAAAACCAGGGAAAAGAGGTTGGCCGGGGGAGGGGCCTGCGACTGTGGGGCCTATTTCCGTTGCTGTATCCGCTCACGTATCCGGGCAGAGTTCCAATGGGCAGCATCCGCTGGCTCTCTCGAGACCTTCGGGGAGCAGTGGGCGCTGTCCGGGGTTCTCTGCTCGGTATCCCCATCCGGCTCCCTCGTTTTAGCCCTTTGACCCTCACACCCGTCCCTGTTTTTTTTTCATTATTTGTCCCCAGTAATTAGTTGGTTCTCCTGGGTTCTGTGGTCCTCCCCGCAGGCTGGGGGGAGGTCCTTTTGATGTGGGCGGGCTAACGCCCGCCCACCTCCCGGACACCAAATAGTGCCTGAGCACACGGCCCCAAGGTGCTTTAGTTTGCTCCTTCCTTCTCCTCCTCCAGGAGAGCCTCTCAAAACTCCCTCCTGTTAGCACTCACCCTGTTCGCGAGCACCCGGTCGCAAAGCTACCTGTGCTCCCATTGGCCAGATTCCAGCTAATGGGAACAGTGGGAGGCCAAGCTTGGGACAGGCGCAGGGCCCGAAGATGAGTAAGTGCCCATTTATCCCTCATGCCCACATCCTGTACCTCTAGCCCCCCTCACTAACCCCTCCCCCTTCTGAGACCCCACACCTCCAGCCCACTCCTGTCCCCTCCCCCTGGCCAGACACCCTGCCCCCAACCTTCCCCTGCCCCCTCCTCCGCTCCTACCCACCCCCCAGCCAGACACCCTACCCCTAGCCTGCTCCTCCACCTGCCCTTGCTCCTGCACCCTTCGTCCTGGCCAGACACCCTACTCCCAGCCTGCTTCTGCACCCTACCTCCCAACCAGACCTCACACCCTCAGACCCTCCCGCACCCACCTTCTGCCTGGATCCTGCACACCCATCCTGTCCCACACACTGAACCCCTCAATTCTGGCCCCATCCCAGAGTCCACAAAACCCACTGACACTGGAACCCCAGAATAGTTAATCTGAACTGAGGCCTTGAACCTCAGTCCCCCCATGGGCTGGAGCACAAGGGGAGAGAGGTATATTAGTTGGGGGCCACATAACTGAGGCTACAGCTACATGCCGGGGTGTTTGTTTTGGGTTTTTTTTGCAGAAGAGGATCCTGTAAACCTCGATTTTTGAGGAATAAGGGATCCTGCAAAAGAGGGGGTTTTTTTTCTGACAAATGGCCCCGTCTACACGGGGCTCTTTATTGGCAAAACCTTTCTGCAAAAAGAATCAGAAGAAGATAGGCAATTGCGAGCATGATTTGCATATCCTCTTCTGCAAAAAAACAACAGTGTAGCCATAGCCTGAGGGTTGGGGGCTTTTTGGAGGGGCTTTTTTTTCCTTCTCACTTGTGTGGTCCCCAAATGATTTTTCTGTGGTGAGTGGCCCCAGACCCAAAAAAGGTTCCCCACCCCTGCCATAAATGAAGACAACGTTGAAACCTTTTTTTGTGTTGGACATATTTTACTTAATTTAAAATGAATCAGGGCTGACAAGATCTGGCTGCAGAAAGGGCTGGTGGTGGCCTCCCTCCTGCTGAGGCATAGGTAGGATGAGAGGCCAAGATCCGGCTGTGGCAGACAGAAAGGGGTTGGTGAGCATGGGGCACAGCCCCCCCCTAGTATTTTTTTAAGAAACTTTAGAATGCACAACTTCATTTGTGTTGCCAACTGTAGAACAGGGTAATGCCTTACACCCAAACTAGCCTGATTCAACTAGTTACTGTTTTGCACTGAGTATATTTTAAATACCAAAAGCTTTGTGAGATTTCTTTTTTTGTATTTGGACATTACACTGTTGATGGTTAGTGTGTGATTATTATCAAAAGAAAATATCTCCAGAGAGAGAACTCCCTCTCTCTCACTCTAATAGATTCAAACACTAGTATTTTAGAGCCCTGTGTGGATACAACCTTGTGATCCACAAATATAGTCCATGGACATAAAGCAGATATCCATGGATTTTCAGGGTTATTATGTTCATTCTGCGGAACGCTGTCCACCTATCAGCTAGCTAAAGACTGAATCCCTCAACCTACTAGATTCTCAATTCTACACATCATTTAATCAAACTACTTTTTGAATTTTCACAGTTGCATATTAACACTATCAAACCCAAAGCTATTTTATTCTCACTGAACTGTTACTGTAACAATCACAGTGTATATAGTTATTAAATCTTTGTTTACCATGTTGTCATAGTAACACATTCACTTGGGCACATATAACTAAAAACTACGTAATTTTGAGGTTTAGTAATGATATGACTGTGATTTTGCCTAAACATCATGAATCATTTAGATTTAGAATAATACTTTCTAAGTCAGATTTGCAATGGTTTTGTTAGTTTTTGTTCGTTGACAGAACTTTGAACTTCGCTGCTCTATCTAACCCATGTAGTTTAATTCTAATTCATTGTTTAGTTTAAGGCATTTTGTTATCAACTTGAATTTTAGTTGTTATAGTCTGGTTGCTTTATTTAGTTTATATGTGATGCTATTTTAACTTTAGCTATAGAATTATGTAAATAATGATTTGCTATTATTTAATCTTGTTGCTAAACAACCATTTGATTCTTTAATATCCTAAATAATTAAGTAAATTCCACTGTACTTTATTCTTATAACTTTTTGAATTGTATACTTCTTTTTATAATACTAATCTATTTAACATAACCAATCTTATTTTGATTTGTTTTATATTTCAAAATTTCACATTTTAATTGAGGCCATTTTAAGAGTTGATACATTATGTCACTAATTTTATTTACCTTTTATAATCTGCTTTTATAATCTCATATGCATAATCCTTGTTGATTAAATTGTGTATCAGCCTGACTTAAAATTTTTGATTGTTTAAATATTTGCTTTAGTTCAAAATCAAGTTTTGTTCTTTATTTCTGGACCTCTTTTAATGTATAATAAAAGATGTCTGTGGTAAATTGTATGTTGTTACTCCCTGACTACAGTCTCATTAATAACCATAATCAATAATTCCAACTTTTGATATGTTTTTCCTTTACTGGTTATAGGAGAAACAGTTAATAATTCCATATAATTTATTTTTGTTTCATACAATTATCAATGTTGATGATTTTTTTGATACTTTTACTTTGACAATTACCTGTAATCCAACTCCTCCTCTCTATCTCACAATAGTATGTGCAAAATGCTGTGAGAAAATGTTGGGCTTCTAAGGTTAGTTAGTGAAAGGAATGGATGAGGGAAAAGAGAGTACCTGAAGCTCTACTCAGATAGTGCAGTGCATTGGTTAAGTTCTTTCAATATACTTGCTATTTTTCTTCAAATGCTCTGTATTCATAGGAGAATCAGAACTGCATAATTTAAAGTTCCAGATACTGGGAGATTTTTTCTTAAACATATTTCTGAATTATATCTTTTATGCAAGATTTACAATTGCAGATAAGTGTCTCTTGGCATTTCTTTTGCTATTAAGAAACTTTGGGATTTCTTATATAGATTTCATGATATGAAATGACTTTCAAATGAGAGAGAATTCTCTATATTGATGAAAGTTTATATTACTAAACAGTATACCAAACTTCCTGTGAGGTTAATATCTACTCAGACTTATTCACTTTTCTGTCGCAAAAACTACAGATATTGATCATTAATATAAAATTTTAATTTTAAGTGCCAAGCTTCTGTTTCGTCAACTCATCATTCTTATCTTATGGTGGTGGACTGCATTCTTCATTCTTTGTAGAGAATGTATTTAAAAATGGCACAAACAAATGGACAGTGTATAGATTCCCATAAGACTACCTTTTAAAATAGACTACTACTATCCTGCAGCAGAGCTGTAAACATAATATTGTGGGATAACAGTCTTGCCACTAGTGTCTTAATTTGGGGAAAAATACTACTCATGGTATAATCATCAGGCCTGCTGAGAGGGTACAACAAAAGGGGCAGTTGCCCCATGGCCCAGTGATTCAAAAGGGCCTGGGGCTCTTGACCACTGCTAGTGCTACTGTTGCAGCAGCAGCAGCAAGCCCCGGGCTCTTTAAATTGCTACTGGATCACCACATGGCACACTCCAGGTGGCACTGAGGACTGGCTGCCCCAGCCCCAGCCCCAGCCCTTCTTCCCAAGGCCCTGCCACTTCTGGGAGCATGAAGCCACCACCCGCACCTTGCCCAGTGGCCTGGCAAGGCGGGCGGCCCCCTTCATAATCACCCGCTATGTAAATGATTTTACATAACACCTGCATCATTGACCTATTCAAAGGATCCCATTTACAAAAAAAGTAGACACAAAATATGAATATTCTAAAAGGCAAATCCACTATATAAATCATACAAATATATTCATTGCTAAATTCATTTGATATTTCTCCTTAATTTTGTAGCTCTGACTATAGCTATTACAGGACAACATATTGTTTATGCTTAGTGAAGCTGGATTTTAAAATCTCCATTTACAATTAATGGGGAAATCATACAGCATTTTTAAGAAAAATTCCCATGAGCACTTATCAGTTTATAATATGTGTGTGCATATGAGAGAGGGTGGAAGAGAGAGAGAGAGTTTAATACACACACATGCAGAATGTGTTCCATAAAAGCCAGCATGCCAGGCAAATTGCTGCCTAAACTAGCCAATGGGCGATGCTGATGACAGGGTGTGATAACCCTTGCCCTTTCTTCAGAGAGAGTAAGCTAAGTTCCAGCTGCAAAGAGGTGACCAACTTCTGAGAGGCAGCTTAGGAACCAAATGTGCTTCAAGAAGGAATGAGTAGGTGCTTGCCTCCACACAAAATGGATGGAGCAGGAGGAGCTGTTTACTTTATAGCCCAGTGGTTAGAGTGCTCATCTGAGATTGGGGAGACCCAAGTTCAATTTCCCTCCTCTTCTCCAGAAGAGATGTGAACTCTCTTTTAGCAAGAGAGTGTTATAACCACTGAGCTATGGGATATTTTGATTAGATGGGGGGTGTCATGCTCTCTCGAGTGGCTCATAAGTGTGAGTGCCATCTTCAGGGCAGACTGTCTAGGAACAGGGCACAGACCCCAGATTGTGCATATGATCTATAATTAGATTTCACCAAGGAAAGAACAAGGGTGAACTCCTAACACACTACAATAGTCTTAATAAGGGGTCACAGACAGTAAGTACTCTGATCTATCTTGCCATACAAGAAAGCCTGCCTCTGTGATAGATGGTCCAAATACTACAGCAATATTCAGGATCCTCTTAGGCCCCCAGGGCCAGTCAGTCGGTCTTTGCTTTCCCCACAGAGGAAATGAAAGTTGTGTGTTTGAATTTACAGACAGAATTGGAAAATAACTAAATCGGCAATACTGCATGCATTGGAGAAGTTTAAAGAGAGAGTGTACTATTGTACTAAGATCTCAAATCAAAGACAATGTTTGTACCCAATACTGTAACAAACTAAAGGTTTGTTAACTAGGAAAAAGAAATAAGAGAGTTATTCACAAGATTAAAACAGGTAAACACATACAAATGAGTTACTATATTAAGTTTAAGAAGTAGTAAAAGCTAAAGTTATGACTCTGAGGGCTACCCAAGCAGGCAATGTGGGGAGCTTTTGCTTATGTTTGAATCTTTGGTCCTCATATTCCAGACAACATAAAGATATTAATTTCTCTTTAAAAAACATTTTTATTCCCTTCTCCCACCATCCAAGCTGTGATGGGATGCGGGCTTGTGCAGAAGCATTGGGAAAGAAATCAACAAAGTCTTTTCCCCCCCATAAACCTGTGAGACAGAATTGGATTAAGATAATTTAGAGTAAGGCATTCTTATTCCAAAATAGGAGTGTCAAGCTATGAAGTAATTCAGGAACAGCAGTTGTGAACTAATTCCCCATGTATATAAGTTCTTCTTAAATAAATCAAGTATTTATACATCAAGAAAAAGAACAATTACAGACTTCAGAAATGGCAACAAAGGAGTTAAGAGTGTATAGTAAAAGGGCTCTGATATTGTCTGCAGAATATACCAGGCCTGCAATCAATAATTCTTTCTTTGGAACCTGTGAAAAATAAGAATACAATAGGAGTAATATTAAAAGATCTGTAGCAGATGAAGTTGTAAACTCTCCAGTTTTCAACAATTTCAGCATGAACACTCCACTACTCCGCATTTTCATTTAAAAATAAGCTATAAAATGAGTCAGGGATTGATCTATGTCAAATACACTTTAACAAAACTATGGATTTCATTCCACATCTGAAAAAACATCAGGGATCTTGAAAACATGATGGTTTCATGTAAAGACTGTTATTTTCATTGAAATGGGAATATTAATCTATTAGGGCATGTCTACACAGCAGGGCAAAAGTTGAATTAAGCTATGCAACTTGAGCTATGTCAATTACGTAGCTTAAGTCGAAATAGCTTATTTTGGCTTTTGGCGCTATCTACCCAACAGGAAGTCGAAGGAAGAACACTCTTCCTTTGACTTTCTTTACTCCTTGTAAAATGAGGGTTACAGGAGTTGGAGTAAGAAGTCCTCCATCTTGCCATTATGATGAAATAATGGCTTGCAGCGTAGACACGCTCTTTGTTATTTCGGAAAAATGCCAGTTACTCCGAAATAATGCTACTGTGTAGAAGTACCCTGAGGGACATGTTCTCACATTTGCATTTTATTCAGTCTACTTTTAGCTTCACTCAAGTTCTTGAGGTTTTATATCTCTCTCAGGGCATGTGTACACTAGGAAATTATTCTGAAATGACTAAATTTGAAATAATAACTTCTGAAATAACATCAAAATAGTGTGTCCCCACTACAGGGGAGCCTCGAAATTAGTTCAAGGAAGGCTCCGTTATTGAGGACATACTACCTTGACTTAGAGCCCTAGGAAGTACTGGAAAGTAATTACTTTGAATTACTCTGGGGAGTGGTTATTTAGAAATAGCAGCAGCAAAGCGTCCATACTCATGTTATGCTTAAACGAAGCACATGAGATCTTTTATGGGGGAAAAGGCAGTACGCTGCATTTATTGAGAATACAACAGTTGCATACGCTTTTCAATCACACACACACAAAACATCATTCATACATCATCCTGCCAAATGATATCATAGTTACCAGTCCAGCGTCTGTGTCAATCTAGTGGCCAGGTAGATTGAGCACAGGGAGGAGCGGGGCCTTTTGTCGGTTGCAATCGATGCTCCTCTCAGGATGGTGTCTTGGCAAGACGAAACCCAAAGTTCCATAGCAAGGACCCTGCTTTATATATTCCTTCTTCTCTGTTAAAATCCATGGATCCCACTCCATCAGCTTGTGACCGGAATGTTATCTTTTGATATGAGTGTTCCCAAAACATCTCTCGAAGGTTCATCTTGTAATTAATCATCCTTTCGGGGTGCTTGCTCCGCTTCAAGGCTCGTCAATCTGCCAATTATCCAATCTCCTTGTGAGTAGGGGTACTCATTGATGGTCCAAAAAGGAGCAACCTGACATGCTTTAAAAAAAAAAAAAAAGATACCATGCCTGTACAATTCAGGGGAATCCAGAGGGTGGGTGAAATTCCCATCCAATACCCCTTCAGCATATTGGTTCCTGAAAATATCCTTTTCTGCCTAATGCAGTATTCCCTTTTTCCAAACACAATTATATTAAGGGTTTGTAAACCAATAAATATCTTATCTCAACACATTCACACTCCTTACATACAAATCTCCAGGGTTACAGATCTGCATGGCAAAGCAAAAGCATTGTAAATTAAACAATTAAGGCTTGGCCTTCAACATTCGCAGAATTCCTCTAATCTTATTAACACAGCCAAAATACCCAGAACTGTTTTTCTACTTCAGAACAAAGAAACTAGGCCTTCAACTGAAAGGACTTAATTTGTAAAATATTAAAAGCATGTTAATATATATATGCCTTATATTGCTATATTATTGCTACATTACTATACCTAAAATAAGAAATATAAAAAGAATAAAACTTTCACTCCTAACACTCACGCTATTTCAAAATAACTATTTTGAAATAAGCATTATTCTCCGAGGAAAGCAGGAGTATAGATTTTGAAATAAGCAGCCTGTTATGTCAAAATAATGGGCTTGGTAATGTGGACACACCACTTATTAGTTTATAATAAGGGGAATTATTTTGAAATAACTCTGGAGTGTAGACCTAGGCTCAGATGCCCTGTTTACATTTTCTATTTGTTACTTTCTCTCCCTTTATATCTCTTGATAAGTCCTTACATTTTGTGATAGGTTTGCTCTTGATAACTAATCCAAAGTCCTTTAGCAACAGTGGAAATCCTATGAGAAGAAGGGGTGAAACAAAAGTTCTTGGTCAAGGTTTGGGTGTTATCCTGCTTTCTTACTGCCTCCAAGAAAGAAAGATTTTCTTAATTTAGCTTAGAAGAAATCTAGAGAGGGTATTGTAGGTGAGCTGAGAGTTTCTGGTAATAGTCCTTAGACTTCTACATTAATTAAGGCCGAGGGAGATTTTTTTGTTTATAAAGATATAATCTGAATGCTTTTTTGGGGGTGGAGGGGCGGAGAGGACGATGCAGCATTTGTTTAGGAACAAATGTTGTGCAGTTCAGGTTGCCAGGTAGCAAATAAAACTATCTTCCTTCTCACAGTGCTTGATTTGTAATGAGAGACCTTGAGGCACATGCTTTTTTCTTTCTAATTTCATAACTGATGTGTCAGCCCCAGAAGTGCTGGAGCTATGAACTGCCAAACTGAGATGATCTGGGACTCAGCCCCCACACAAATTAAGCACTGCCTCCTCCCTAATCCCACACTGTACTTTCCTAGAAAATTCTCATCCTTCATAGTATGAAATTTTCCTTACTTGATCTCTATCCAAAGATTTTATTTAAAAAAATAAATGGTTTAACAACTCCCACTGAAAGAAAGATAGAGAGAGAAACCTGTATTTTCAACTGTCAACTTTCCACATTTTTTTGGTTCTCACATTGAAGAGAAGAGATTTCTGCTAACAAGCCTGAACCTTTGAAAATTGTATGCCATTCAGTAACAATGGTAATTCATAGTATAAAATGTTACTTAAACTGTAGTTCATGTTTCTAGGTATTTACACTAGACATGTGGATTTTCTTCCACTATATGAAATGAGACACAAGCTTAGCCAGGTCAGTTTTCATTTCAACAAGGGGTTCAGCAGGTGCTAGTTTGTCAAAGCCTTACATTAAGGGCCTGACTTTCAGATTCATAGTAGTACAAGTTTGAGCACAAACTCTATGCTGACTAGTCAATTTTCTGTTTGCATGTACACATGTAGCTTGTCCATTCAGTTGCAAGAACTATATATATGTGCACACTTGTCTTTCTAATAGTTGCAACTGCACATATATAAAAATCAGATCAGTCTTTTTTTTTTCTTTGTATGCACTCTCTTTATAATAGCTGAACTGTTTAAAACATGCCTCTATATTTAGGTATATTGAGAAGGATTTTAGGACTTACCAAATTTTCATGTGTATTCATATGGTTGGTCAAAGGATCTTTAGTAGCAACGATTTCATTTTGCACTGGACAAGTTATCTGCTATTTTGTTTTATTTGTTCCCTTTATGGTTATGTTCTACAAAAATTGTGGCTAATATAATAACCACATCCCATAGTGGCTGTTTCTCATTCTCCATTCTTATCTGAACAATGGTGGTTAGTCTAAATGCCACAGATAGTATTAATTTTGTATTTTCTATTCCTTCTTCTTCCTATATAATATTTGACTCCTTCATTTTATCAGTAGAAACATCATGTGCTTTAGTAGTGCAAATAATGAAAGTGAACACGTCTTGAACAGTCCACAGGCTGAAATTTATTCACATGAAATATAAATTGAACACAAGTGAATATCTAGTTCATTCATAGAGAAAAGGGTTGGATTGTGACAAAAAAGAGCTAAATTTATCAGATAACTTATTCACAATGAACAATTCTTCCATCTCCTCTTCCTTTATGTACAATCAACATCTCATATCATATTTAAATACTCTGAAGAACAAAATTATGTTGATATTCTTGTAACCACACATTTTTTTTGTTTAAAGAAGTTATACTTTCAAACAGAAAGTAAACCTCCAAAGTTCTCTTCTGCTGAAAAAGAATCTTGTTTTAGTGCTTTCAGAATATGAATGTCCCTTTAGTAACTCTCTTTTTTCTTGTAAGAGCTAGCAATATCTGATTTTTTTTTTCGTCTGAAGACATTTTGTATTCTTGTGTTAGCTGAATTTAGCAAATCAGTCATATGGTTTTAGGAGTATCACAATCAGGTTTTTAATAACACAAATTCTATGCCAAGGATCTTCCTCCAGCAGGATAACTGAACAGTGTCTGAATGAAAACAAAAAACAAAAGATGACTCATAATATAGCTTGACCTCATTGAAACTTATAATAGCTTTCTTTTTTACATTGCTTTCCAGCTTGTTTCACATGCACAGACTGCCTCAAAAGATGGTCAGTGCTATCACAGATTTGAAGAACAGTTTGAAACACTCTTTAAAATGAAAGAACATTAAAATTTAAGTTGGTTTTTTTTTTTTATGTGCAAATGGAGTCTGGTGAAGTGCTTGTCCTTACCTGCTGCAAGCATTGTTAGGCACTGAAATAAAAAGCTAAATAGAGGATGCTCTTTGCAGTACAAAACAAGAAGAGGTTTCATTGGTGTTACAAAACCTAGATATTATGCTATGTATTCTTGAGATCCATTCAGTAGCACTTTAATTATTTACAGATATAAAGCGCTCTTGGGATGAGGATACTCGCCAGATCAATAAGCAGATGAAAATAAAACCCTCAACTTGTTTCTTTCCAGGGTTTAATATTAAATAAAATGTTTCTCCCTCTTTGAGTGTATAAACAGAAAACCGAAAACATAATGTTCTGCAGAGGGGAGAGGCAAATAAGTCCCTCCCTGTAGTGAGGCAGTGTGGCCACCATTCATGCCAGAGAGGGAGGAACCACCTTCCTTGTCCAAGTGGGTGGAGCCAGGTCTGTCTCATCCCTCCCACTGGAAGTATGTAACTGGAACAGGAAGTATATAGACCAGGATGTCTCACTCAATTGGAGTGGAGACACCGAAGGAGTCAAATGGCTCCTGGTCAATGACTTAGCTGTGCTCATTGATTCCTTGCCTGCAGGGGAACATGCTTATGCCATGAGGCTGCAGTGGGCCATCTACCCAAAAGAGCTAGAGGATGCTCCACTGACGTAGGTACACTGTGAGGAGAGGAGAGAGACAGGGAGGGGAGGAAGTGTCCCAGTGATAGCAAACCTTAGCCTAGCTTCAGCTCTCCCAGAAACACAATCAGCATGTTGAGTTGGTATATCTGCCAACCTAGTAGCAGACCACTCTGCCACTGTGAGGACCCTGGGTCAGCATCTGGCAGAATAGGGTGGGACCAGACCTCATCAGTCACCCTTCCCCCTGGAGTGGAAGCCTCTCTTTGCCAGGTCGGGTTGCCTTCCACCAGAATTGGAACATCTAAACCCTGGGGTTGCCCTATCTCTGTATCAACACAAGACCTGATTGACCAGGCTCACTGACAGAGGAGGGGGGACCAACGAGGCAAATTCCTTGAGGCCTGGTGATTCAAAGGGGCCTGTGGCTCCTAAATGCTTCTACTGCAGCAATGGTGGTGGTTGGAGACTCTGGCCCTTTAAATCACTGGAGCCCACTCAGTGAGCTGTGGACCCCAGGGCAATATGCTCTGGATGGCACAGGGGGTGGGGAGGCACATGGTCCAGGTGGTGTTGAGGGCTGGTTGGCCAAGAGACCAGGGCTCATTGACTATTGGGTGTGCTCTGGCTCTGCATCAAGAGACAGGAACTGATTATCTTGTGGATAAGGGAGATGCAGTGGACATGGTTTACTTAGACTTTAGTAAGGCATTTGATATGTTCTTGCATGATCTTCTTATCAATAAACTAGGGAAATGCAACCTAGATGGGGCTACTATAAGGTGGGTGCATAACTTGCTGGATAACCGTTCTCAGAGAGTTGTTATTAACGGTTCACAATACTGCTGGAAGGGCATAACAAGTGGGGTTCTGCAGGGATTGTTTTGAGACCGTTCCTGTTCAATAGCTTCATCAACTATTTAGATATTGGCATAGAGAGTACGCTTATTAAGTTTGCAGATGATATGAAGCTAAGAGGGATTGCAACTGCTTTGGAGGATAGGGTCATAATTCAAAATGATGTGGACAAACTGGAGAAATGGTCTGAGGTAAATAGGATGAAGTTTAATAAGGACAAATGCAAAGTACTCCACTTAGGAAGGAACAATCAGTCACACACATACAGAATGGGAAGCGACTGTCTAGGAAGGAGTACTGCAGAAAGGAATCTAGGGGTCATAGTGGACCACAAACTAAATATGAGTCAATAGTGTCACACTATTGCAAAGAAATTGGAAAAGGTCCAGAGAAGAACAACAAGAATGATTAAAGCTTGAGAGAATATGACCTATGAAGGAAAACTGAAAGATTTGGGCTTGTTTATTTTGGAAAGGAGAAGACTGAGAAGGGGACATGATAGCGGTCTTCAGGTATCTAAAAGGGTGTCACAAGGAGGAAGGAGAAAAATGGTTCTCCTTGGACTCTCAGGATAGGTCAAGAAGCAATGGGCTTAAACTTCAGCAAGGGAGGATTAGGTTGGACATTAGGAAAAAGTTCCTTACTGTCAGGGTGGTTAAACACTGGAATAAGTTGCCTAGGGAAGTTGTAGAATCTCCATCTCTGGAAATATTTAAGAGCAGGTTAGATAGACATCTATCAGGGATGGTCTAGATGGTTCTGGGTCCCACAATGAGGGCAGGGGACTGGACTCGATGACCTTTTGAGGTCCCTTCCAGTTCTAGTGGTTTCTATGATTCTATGACTCCTGGATTTGTTCTGGTTCTATAACAAGAACCCATAGTGGACTGACTACTAGACTGCGCTGTCTCTGCACCAAGGTACTGGATCTGAAGGACTGCTGGGTTGGTTCAGTCTGTGCCTTCAAAGGCCAGAGCTGATTGACTACTAGGGTAGCGAGATCATGGGCTGAAGGGCTTGAAGCTTCTCAGTGCCTGTGCTGGCTCAGGCCTCTGCCCCAACACCATAGACTAAGGTGAGTGCAGCCCCTGTTTGAAGGGTTCAAGGGCCCTAGAGGACTTTTCATCCTGTTAGACTAGTCAGGATGCTAACACTTATGCTTGTTCCCCTCATACTAGACAGAGGTTCCAATGACAAAGTGAGGTGGCGTAGCCTCCCTCAGAACCAGAGAAGGCAGGACAACCATGCCACTACTACACAACTCCTTGCTGAATTTGATCAGAAAGTTGTATTTGGTCTTCTGCCAGGCTGAAAACAGCTTTTTTTATATACCACCAGCCCCTTCATTCCTATTTCTTCCTTTAAAATCTGGTGTTTAGGCTCTGAAGTCGCTAGGAACCCCAGTTGCATCAGTTCAGTTCTCCAGCCATTTAGTCCCTGTACAGTTGCTTTAAACTTATTTCCTTAGAATATAGGTTAAGTGTCCAAAAATACATAACAGAAGGGTTTTTTTATGGAAACAGCCCCACAATCAATTTTGGTATCATTGTATATGATCCTTGCCTGAAAATATTCCTGTTAAATCTTAAAGCTTTAATGAAGTGGTTTTTAACCAGTGATCCGTGGGCCTCTGGGAGTCACTAGATTATGTTTAACATTACCAAAGGATTCTGTACACCTACTGAAAAATTGTTAAGGTACACATGAAAACCACTGCTTTGATAGTTTTTATTCAATGTATGTCACAATATTTTATGTTTTAAAATAAGGGATTCTCTTTTCAAATAGAGGATAGGTGGTCACTCTTCATACTCTGACTCAGCAGCTCACCAGTATGCCATTGCTCATAGAAATAGCATTAGTTTTAAAAGGTCCTAAGACTGGCCACCAAATACTGGATTGTATAAGATAGAGCTTAGAAGGCAAAATGCCTAGCATTCTGTGACATGGTCCTTCTTAGAGGAGGCAATAGTAATAAAGAATAGTACCCAGGGCCTTCTGTGAAGATATTTTTCCTTGAAAAAGGAAGTCAGTTGGGGAGCTACAGAAAGTGTCTGGTAGAAATTATACAGTGAAACAAAAGGAGAAACGGAAAGGGAGAGAGAAATAATAGATTTCAGGATTCTATTCTACTTATGCTGTCCTTGTTGAATGTTAGAAGAATGTAACGATTCTTACACAACAGGGACTAAACATCGTTCTCTCACAGTTGACAATGTTTCTGTGCCAAGAAATTTTCATTAGAAAACAAATATGATGAAAATGTTGTGAGGATAGTGAAAAACAGAGTGTGGAAAACATGGTTGTATTTGTGTATATGTTTTCCTGTGCCAGCAAGGGGCCTCTGTACATGTATCCATGAAGAAAATCTGACTCCTTTTTACTGCTCTCATGGTTCAAAGGGGCCAGAATGCTGTTGTACAGATTTTAATAGCTGTAGATTCACCCAGTGTATAGAAGTTCTCAGCAGGCATAAGGTTTGCATTCACTCCTATGTGGGAGGCATATTGATGATACTAAAGAGCTATGACAAGAGTTTGATTGTACTCCAACAATATCCAGCTGACACATGATCCTTGGGGGGCCAGAGCCAGTTGGTTTATTGTAGAACAAACTCAAAGATACTCTTGAAGTATGTCAGTGCCAGTGTGGGACCAGCAATAGGCAAAGGGAGCCGCAACCACTTCCCTTGTGCTGCACAATGAATTCAGCTGAGAATATTGCTCAACGTATCTTAGCATGGTTTTGCGAATAATATAACCATGCACACAGGTATATATTTCTGGCAATCCTAAAATTCCTCCAGTCTTCTGCTTTTACTATGGACATGATAAATATGGCTAATGCTAAGATGTCTTAATTTGATTGAAATTGCAGTAACAACAAACATTCAAAATAACTTTATATTGTAGAATTGCAGGAAACTAAGTGGCTACCAGATTTAAAAATGGACTGATGACACTTTATACTAAAAGCCAATACAGCAGTCATGTAAAGAAGTGAATTGCTCGTCATAAAGATTAAATCTTCATTGTACTGTGGCAAGTGGCAATGAACTGCAATCCATCTGTTCTAGCTTTCTTCAAATATTAGAATTTATCACTGCAGGAAATAATGGCTGCTAATTTTCCAACCAACCACCTGTAAAGAACAAGTCATTGAACAGATAAGAAGCGAGGTTTTCTGCCCCCTCCCCCTATACTGCACCTTCAGCTAACTTCATTACCGCTACTTGAAAGAGAGCATATTTCAAGTGTAGAGCAATTATATGGTTCTGTGCCTTGTATACCTTGTTAAAAACAGTAATTTGCTGACATAAAATTAATCCTGTGCTCAGTTTGCAGATATAACTAGCTTAGAGCATATTTATCTTTTCAAAAGCTTTCAACATTGGGCGCTTGCTTTAGACTAATTTCTCTGCTGCATGTGCTGTGTTAGTTGCATCTTGGTATTAAGGGAAATTCACAGTCAATTGCAATAGTGTTCTAATGATGTAGTGCCATACAATTCAATACAATTTATTTCTACATGGGCTTATTTATACAAAATTGCTGTTTTATAATCTATCTGGATGAAATTCACTCTACCTGCATGATAGTGAGACTCTATGTGAGTGCAATTGGAAATGCAATCTTTAGTCAGAGTTCAGGGTGCAGATCTTCTGTTCCCCAAATCTTTGCACCCTCAAAGGGAGTTTCTGCTGCCTCCTCACCCAGCTGGACCTCGGCTAGTGGAACATCCCTCAAGTGGTGGCAGCCTGCTGTGTCCTCCACAATATTTGTGAGAACAAGGGGGAGACACACCTGCCACCATGGAAGTCAGAGGCCGAGCAGCTCACAAGGGGTTTTGAGCAGCCATGGGGGCCTCAGATGGTTCACTGGGGTTTGCCATGGCAGAAGAGAGGGCAGAGTAGGGTGTTGCTGTGTGGCACAAGGCTAACAAGGCCTGCATTGTGCCGCATGCCTTTTCCCCTGTGTCTGCAGCTTTAAAGGATGCAGGGAAGGAGAACTATAGAGTTCTGATGAGTGTGGACAGAGTGGCCACCAGGGCACCTGTGGGAAGCCCTTGGAGGCCACTTATTTCGAAATAACCACAGCTCCCCTGTCTACACACACCCTATTTTGAAATATCTATTTCAAAATAGGTATTATTCCTCATGAAATTAGGGTTACAGAACTCAGAATAAGAAGCCTGTTATTATTTGGAAATAACAGGCTTGCTGTGTAGACATGCCCTTAAGGTAATCATACAACATTTTGCCAAATGGGAGAAAAGTCTTTTTCTAATTTTGCAAAAGCAGAACACTTGATGCTTTTTAAAAAAATATGAAATAGGCAAGTATCTCTTTTTAAAATAACAGTTACTGGAGTATGTATGCATTTATATATGAATACCTAATTACATACATAATTTCCATTTGGAAGAAAAAGGCTTTTTGAAAACAATTTTCTCTGCCTTCTATACAAGTCACTATAATTGTTGAATCATCCATATATTTACATGTAGCCCTTTAAAAAGATGAACAGAAGACTGTGTTGCTTGGCAGATTTACGATAAGTGGCAAGTGAAACTAAGGACAAGTATTTGGGCAAAAAAATCCTGCAAGACAATAGAGTCCTCATTTCTACTTCATTGAGCTCAGTTCTGGAACATTTTCTCCGTTGGCTGTGAGCTGAAATAATTCTCTTTTTTTTTTTTTTTTTTTTTTTTTTTTTTTTTTTTTTTTGACTTTTCACAGCAGTTTGGATTGAGGTTATTTGGTGGCCCTTGTTTAGTTTGTTTTTTCTTGAAATATATTGACAGAAAATGGATTTCAAAGTAGTTAGAGCAAACTCTCAAAATGGAGTGTAGAACTGTCTGGAAATTGCAATTTGCAGTTTGTGAAGAATTTAGGTTTCCGGGTATTTGAAAATTTGCTGAAATTTCTCAGCAAATTGAAACTATTTCAGAGAGTGGGCAGCACTAGGAGCCAGCTGCTCTGGAAGCATCTGGAATCCCTGGCACAGGACAGTTCACATGGTACAGCTGCCTCAGAGCTATGGATCCTATAAGCTGGTCCCAGCTCTACAGAAGGAACCCTGGAATCCCTAACATGCCTGACTTCAGCCTCTGCTGCAGAGCTCAGAGTGGAGCTGAGCTGGGGCTCCCAGGGTTTTCAGGTTCTCAGCTCCAAATATTGGAGCTGCCCTGGAATCCTAGATGTAGCTGAGACTCTAAAGCATCTAGACTCTCCACTCCATGGCAGGGAGAGTGGGAGAGCTGTGAACTTAGAAGCCTCTCAGGGCTGGCTTCGAGCCAAAGGAGTCTGTTAGGCTTGGAGATGCATGTCATGAAGCTGGAGGATGATCTGGAGCACATGGCAGGGTTGTCTGGTGGCCTGGCAAGTGAGAACCTCTTTTCTACTCTGGAGGGTTCTAGCCACTCTTAGTCCTCTAGCTCTGGCGCAAAAGAAGGAAAGAGGAGCCCTAGTAGTTAGTAAGTACTAATTTTGCTTTGATGCTGCATGGTGAGAGCAGAGTGAGCTTTCATGTACTTTGTTATATGTTAGAGGAGAGGTAATGTATAGAGATGTATCAATCCAATTCATACAACCGGATTTGCTCCAGTCCCACAGACAGAGACAAACACCTACAGGATCTATATAGAGCATTCTTAAAACTGAAATACCCACCTGGAGAACTGAAAAAACAGATTGACAGAGCCAAAAAAGTACCCAGACATGCAATACTTCAAGACAGGCCCAAGAGAGAAAACAACAGAATTCCACTTATCATCACCTACAGTCCACAACTTAAACTCCTCCAATGCATTATCAACAATCTACAACCTATCCTGGAAAATGACCCCTCACTCTCACAGACCTTGGGGGAAAGACCAGTTCTCGCTTACAGACAACCCTCTAACCTCAAACAAATTCTTTCCAGTAACCATGCAACACACCTCCATCATAATCATCCAGGAACCACCCCTGCAATCAGCCCCGGTGCCAACTTTCCCCACACATTTACACAAGCAATTTCATCACTGGACCCAACCACATCAGCCACCAAATCAGAGGCTCATTTAACTGCACATCCACTAATGTGATCTATGCCAGCAATGCCCCACTGTAATGTATATTGGCTCAACTGGACAGTTTTTACAGGAAAGAATTAATGGACACAAATCAGATATCCAAAAAGGCAACACACAAAAACCTGTTGGAGAACATTTTAAACTTCCTGGGCACTCATTAATGGATCTCCAAGTCACCGTTTTGTGTCAGACCAATTCCACAAGCCAAACACACAGAGAAGAGTTGGAACTTAATTTCATTCACAAGTTTAATTCTTATGCAAATGGTATGAATCGGGTTATCGGATGGCTCACATGTTATCTTCCACATCTTAATGACTTAACCAACCAACCAACCAAACAATGAAGGTGCTAATGGTTCTTGATGTCTGTGTAGTATCTGGTGTTGGTCATCTTCCCCTCCAAGTGCAAAATAATGGTTCTTATTAGGCTCTTGTAACTATTTAGTTTTTAAGGTGCTATTAGACTATTTGTTGTTGTTGTTGTTTTAAGTTTTTCCTGTTACAGACTAACTTGGCTATCCCTCTGAAGCTTATCTACTCACTGTCTCATTCTTTTTCTTCCTCTCCTCTATTTTTTTCCTTTTACCTCCCCCTCTCTCCTTCCCTTATTTATTCTTGGATCTGGACTTCCAACACTCTAGTCATCTGAAGAAGTGGGTTGTGTCCACCAAAGCTCATGATACCATTTTCAAAATCAACAGCAAGCCAATCAGACTCAGTGCTCTGCCCTGAGGGAAACTATTCCCCCTTTGCTTTCCAAATATTATTCAGAGTAAAGCAGGTTACATAGACCATCAGAATATGTTCCTCATTACAATCTAACCAGCCAAAATGGCAGTGCCAGACACCCTTTTAATGATCATTTGGCACATGGTAAGCGTGTTGTTGAAGCACTCCATGGTGCTGTATAGGATCCAGTATAAAGCTGCATGAACCATGAGAGCAAGAGGTAAGGGGAAGTCTCCAAAAATCACTGTGGGTATTCCACTGGAATCTTCTGGTTTGGGAAGAAAGTCTCAAAGTGACCCTCTCTGTACAGTCCAGTGTTCTGAAAGATTTGTGCATCATGTACCTTTTCTGACCACCCCCACTGATGTCAGTGAAGCACCCTAGCGATTCATCAGCTCCTGTAAGACCACGGAGAAGTAGCCCTTTTGGTTGATGTACTCTTCCACAAGATGATCAGAGGCCAAATTTGGGATATGCATTCCATTCCACTGCAGTTAGGGAATCCCATTGCCTTAACATTAGCAAATATTTCTTGAACATTACTGAGAGTCACAGTCCTTCATAGCAGGATATGATGAATGGCCCCGAACACTTGCATGACTGGAGCCTCCAGGCTGGACTTTTTGAACTTCAAACTGATTTGTGCCTGACAGACAGAAGTCTGGAGTTGCCAGCTTCCAAGTAGCTGTCACCACTTGTTTCTCCAGCAGGAGGACAGCTCTCACTTTAGTGTCCCTATACTGGAAGAAAAAGGGTGAACTTTGCATACAGTACAAGGAAGGTGGCTTTGAACATCTGGAAGTTCTACAGTGACTCTCATCATCCTATACCTGCATCACAGAGAGATCCCATCACTCAGAGCTTATTTCACAAGCCCGGTATTGACACTCCACTATAGCAAGCTGTTCCATGAATGCCAGAATTATGTTTCAATGGCAAACAGCAGAGTAGATATCATCAATTCATAGTCTGTTTCACAGCTCATGAAATACTGCAGGATCAGCTATGTTATGTTCATAACACTCATCATCAGGCTGGTCAGCATCTCAGGATCCAGGCTATCAGGAAGAGATGGATGGTGCACAGTTTACAAGTGCTGTTGCAAAAGGTGCAAAAATAAAGGAAGCCCATGGAATTATGGTAAGGAAAGAACTGCATCACAGGCTAGCATTCTCAGAGCTGCCAGTGGCAGAGGGTGGTGAGTTGCACATTGGGACAACTTCTCGGAATGCAAATATCTCTCTGTCAGAGCAAAAGCAATGACTGTGGACGTAGTCTGCTGATACAAGGAACCTTGTATGGATGGGCACAGCAGATGTTGTTAAAGCAATTTATGATCTTTGACATAACTTAATTTGATTTCTTATCTCTGTGATGTGGACATAGGCTAACTTTTATCATAAAGTGAGGGACTGGATGTGAGTAACTGATTTTTTGGTTGCTCAGCTCCAATGCAATTTTGAACCATGAAAAGTGGAGTCCTTGCACCTGGGGAGAATTGGGCCTAACAGATATCTGCTCTGTAGGCTCCTTCCCCAACTGTGCTCTGTCCTGCCCTCAAATATTTTCACACTTATGGTTTAGATTGGGTGGTGATTGATTCATAGCTACCAACATGAGCTTTTCACTGGAGGAGAGAGCCTAGACCATACAGGGTAAATTCTTCACAGGCCATCTTCAGTTTTAAGTGCTTCAAATCTACTTTACACTCCTGAGATACAAAATGGAGTTCATGGATCAGATAATTTGGCCCCTTATCTTCAAGATAATCAGTTTAATAACTCCCTACTCATGTTCAGAATGGAAATTTACCATTTAGAAACTAACTGTTCTCAGCTGATGAAAATTATCATTGTTCCATGGACCTCAATTGAGCTAAGTCAGTTTTCACATGTTGAGGGTCAGATCCCATGATTTTTGACAGCATATGTGGTCAAAGTAACAGGTATCAAATTCAATCGGTTAAATGAGGGCAACCGAGAGCAACTTGGCCTGTATTTCCTTTGTCTCATACTACCTTAACATCATTACTGTAACTCCATTGATTACAATAGTTTCACTCCTGTTTACACCTGTGTAAGAAAATTGTCTCTACTAAGCTATGTGTGAGTAAATAATAGCAAAATTCATGCCTGATTCTCTTTTCTCTTACATTGGTTTTGTAATATACAGTACCATTTACTTCAGTGGCAGAATTACACAGCTACAAGTAATATAATATAAAACCATATTAAAAGAATGGTCCACATGTATGTAAATGCATTACTCAATGATTATTTATCTTCAGAAAGGTGGCCATCTATCTATAACATTACAGCATTAGAGAGATAAGGTGGGTGAGGTAATATCTTTTATTGGACCAATTTCTCTTGGAGAGAGACAAGCTTTTGAGCTTACACAGAGCTCTTCGGACTTGGTATTTCTCCAAGATTCAGTACTGAATAATACTTCTGTTATTTGTTTACAGATTTAAGTGGTCCTTGAAAACTAGTAAATGTCATATAATTTGTTTAGGCTTAGTTCAGGAACAATGCAATGAATTGCTTGCAAAGTGAACATCACATTTCTGCTGAAAATCTACTTCTTTACTTTTACTTTTTACATAGACAATAAAATTGCACTGGATACTGACCTTACTAGATAGCTTAGGGCATGTCTACATTTGCCATTTAAAGTGAGAAAACTCCCTCCTTTGCACAAAAGCCTTGGGAGTGACTATGCTTGCCAATGACTTTTTCCAGTGAAAAAAGAAAACCGCCTCCAAAAGAGGCAGACAGCTCTTATCAGTGATGCTTTTGAGGTGATGTGCGTGTGAAGACTTGCTGACTGTTTGCACATCTTTTATAGTTTCCATAGGATATCCCACAGTGCCTAGGTGACCATTCTAGCTCGCACCTCTGCTGCTTTGATGCTAGGTAAACAGATACCTGGCCCTCCTATCATAAAGCCCTGGGAACTTTGAAACTCCCCTTCCTATTTTCTTGGCAAGTTCTCGATTATCATCTGGCCTGATGGTAATGCCTGCTCTACAGAGCCAATGGTCCCCTACTTGCAGTGCTGAGCTACTGCTTGGGAAGAGGGGGCTATGCAGAGACCCAGGATGCTCTGCAAGCACCCTCTTTCCTATGAGAGATGCACTGTGGTAGTTTGTCTACACTACAGGCTAAGGTCGAATTAAGATATGCAACTTCAGCTAGATTAATTATGTAGCTGAAGTCAAAGTACCTTAACTCGACTTTTTGTGCTGTCTACACTGCAGGAAGCTAAGGAGAGCATACTCTCCCTTCAACTTCCCTTACTCCTCGTGGAAGTGGGACTGCTGGCATTGACCCGAGTGCCCCTCTCAGTTCGAATTGGCATGTCTTCACTAGATCCGCTAATTCGAACCCTGGAAGATTGACAGCAGCAGCTTCAATCTTCTCTGTAGTGTAGACATACCCTGGGATAGCTGCCCTCAGGAAGTGCTGCAAATGTAAACATACTCTGACACCTGTACAAGTAAGTGAATACACAAACCAGTGCTTTTCTTTTAATGGTTCCCTATCACCAGTGAAACTGACAGCGGAAAAACTGCAAGTGTAGATGTAGTCTTAATTCCATAGGAAACATGATCTGTTTTGTATCATCTGCAAATGACTCACCTGTAGGAATGCTCACCTGTAATTTATTCTGATGGGACAATTAATGTCATTATAGCTCCCTTTCAGTACAGCTGATGGAATGTTTTACTTTAATGGGACAGAACATGAATTCTAAATATGGTAGTTTGTGTCAATTTGAGGGAGTTTGTCACATCTATATTCTAAATAGTTTCTTTTCCTGAGATAACACATTAGCACAGAAATATTAGACTTCATCAGCAGTAACAAACTAAGAAACTGGCATGACATCAATTAAACTTGCTGAGGTGAGGAGAAAGAAACCAATGTGTTCCTTGTTAATATGGCATCTATGCAACACAAAGCACTGCAAAGATTACTTTGGATAACATATCATCATCTATAAGGCATGCTGCAGCATCTTTGGAAAGATTAATGTCTTGCACACAGACAATTTATGGTATTGTCTGTGTTATGATCCTTCCTTTATCTGCTTCTTTGGTTCTTCTTATTAGCTCTGTGTCTCCTGCCCTTTCCAATAACAAGATGTTTTCATGACTTGTGCTACAATATGTCCAACCCTACACCTTTTTTTCTTTAAGAATGTATAGGGATAGCAACAACTGCTATCCCATAGTGTAGAACTGGGCATTTGGGGACATATTTATTACATCCTGAAACATTATTTGAGTGATGTCGATGTATACTTACTTACTCACTTATAGGCTGACACTGAAATACCATTCTGGAAGGTACATTTAAAAAGCAGTACTCTTAGATATATTCCTTGAAGAAAGAGATTTTGTTCTCTGTGATATGTGACTCCTTAGGAACTGTAAATGGCACTAACAAAGGTTGCCAAACAATACTGAGGGAACAACTGATATTCTGCAGGTAACTTGCAGGTGGCTAGAGGAGGACTGGCTAGACATGTTGTGATGGTTTCTGCTCCTTGTTTCCTGTTGTTAAATGCAATTAAAACAAAACTACACATACACTAAATTATTTTCTAATATTTCTTTATCAGTGCTGTTCATGTAGGGATTTCATGTGATCCTAAATCATTGAAGAGATGCACAGTCTCTTTGGGAAAACCAGTGATTAAGGTACTGTGAACAGAGTACTGGGTTCATTTCCTTGCTTTGCTACAAACTCCCATGAAACCTTGGGCAAGTCACTTGATTTCTGTTTCCCAGCTATATAGTGAGGATAATAGTGCTTCTTACCTTATCGAGGAGTTGGGGGGGCTCACACAAAATTAATTAAAAATTGTGAAGTAGTCTCATATGTGGGACTCCAAATATGTTCCTAAAATAGATAGATGATCCAGGGTCCTCACTATACTACATCTATACTGTAGCCTTCTTGTGGAAAAGCATATGCAAATGAAGCCTGGCATGGAATATCGCCATGCTTCCTTTTCATAAGTAATGAGCAGCCATTTTTGCTCAAGAGGCTTTTTTGCAAAAAGGAGCTGTCTACACAGCTTGTTTTTGCACAAAAGCCTCTTGCGCAAAAATGGCTGCTCATTATTTACGCAAATGAAGCGCAGCGATATTCCACACTGTGCTTCATTTCCATATGCTTTTCCACAAGAAGGCTACAGTATAGGCGTAGCCTAAGAAAAAACTGAGAATTACTAAGGCAGAGAGGTGAGATGTAAAGACTTGCAAGTTTGTTTTATAATCTCCTTCTCCCCATTAATACTAAGGATTTTGCATTTAATGTTAAATCCATGGGTCAAAGCTGAAGAGATGCTGAGCATCTCCACTTCCACAGACTTCAGTGGGAGCTGCTGATACATGGAACCCTATTGTTGTTGGTGGAGTGGGAAAAATCAGTAAATTGAAAAATGCCAGACACGTGAAGCCCTGCCTGCTCTAGGACAGCCACAGCTTCAAGCCCCTTTTGCAATCGTCTATAGATCAAACAGGTGGTTGATGGAGTCCATTGATACCTTCCAGCACAACAAGCCTCCATCTCTGCTCACTTTCTGAATAGGTTAATATGTTGATACTGTGAATGACTTATCTCCCAGAGAGCAAGCAGAATAGTTGAGGAGGAAGAAAGGGTGAGAAAGAGAGGTGGCAGGGGAGAAAATGAGTGTATTTGTTCATAGTCTGTGGTGTACAGGAAGAACTGGGGATCCTGTTATGGTGGCAGAGGGAAATGGGGTAAACAGAAACCCTGGCAAGGAAGAGATTGGGGGTGGGATCCTGATATGTCAGAAAGGGTGAAGAGAGTACACAGAACACCTTCATGGGTAGAAGAGGAAGTGGAGGGACCAAGAGAGACTCTGGCAAAGGGAAGAAGGGTTAAAAAGGGAGAAGGTGGTAATGAGTCCTTGCCATGGGTGGGAGGAACAAGGGACTCAAGAATAGGTGGAAGAAGCAGGGGAGCACAGAGAGCACCTGATATGAAGGGGATAGGAAATGGGGCATACAGAACCTCTGGTGTGGGGAAAGATGGGTGACTCTGGTATGGGGTAAACCATATGGCATGCATGAAAGAGGGAAATTAGGGCATAGACAGAATGGGGGCAAATGGAGGGGACACAACCCCTGCCAAGAAGGTGAATGGCAGACATATGATGCAAGTGGGATTGGGGGTGAACACAGAACTGCTAGTATAGTGCAGGAAGAATGAAGGGCATACAGAGTGCTCTGAAAACCAGGAAAAAAATCCATTGTTTTCTCTGTGCTTTAGGCAGCATGAGCAGAGTTGGCAATTCAGAATCTGAATTCTGACTTCCCTTGTTGATAAATCATTGCGTGAGCTATATTTGAGAATCCATATCTCATTTTTAAGGGGATTTATTTTCAGATGAGGTGGATTATCCAGGAAGTCTCAGCACACCTTTCAGTAAGTTTTCACAGGCACAAAACGAGGCACAAAGAAAAGAAGGGAATGAGTAGATGGCTGTAAGAACAAGGGACTCCTGGCTCTTTCCTGCAATGTCATGAGCAAATTACAGTTCATTTATGAAATTAAACAATGGCCTAAAAATTAAATGTTACTTTAATGTCAAAATTAGAGACATCTTATGCCAAATGTTTAGGGCCTGGCATGTTAACTGTATGTATTACATTTCAATTGGATAGTTTTAACAGTGAATGAGCACCCATTTGAAATTGACATTTTCACTAACTGCCAACATCCTCACAGAGTCACATTCAAACTGCATCACATTGGCTTTCAAGTTACTTTGTGAATACTAATTTACTGACTTTTGCCTGCAATCACACCCCACTGAATCATGTCCTTTTGCAAATTATCCCAAACTGAGTGGCTGAAGCTTGACTGATGAATACTGAATGAAGCTTGATCGTTTCAACCCATTGCACATTTTCTACTCATTATGTAGGTATGCTTAACATGAAAAACAAATTAGAAACAGGGTTTTTTGTTCACCTGTTTTTAATTTTTTCTGTAAATTTAACATTTTATGAACAAATGCGAGATGTAGGAAATTCAGTGATGTGGAAAGGCTATTTGTGAAATTTCAGGAACATTTAAATCCATTTGGAAATTTGAAGTGTACTTAGTTGGTATTCTGTTTGCACAAGACTGGAAAATGGAACAGGAAAAATAGGATGAAAATTGGATCACAGAGTGGGCAGAATGAAAAATAGGATCAAGGAGAAGGAAGGCAATTCTGAATAACTATGTGTATCTAGGGCCCTACCAAATTCACAGCCATGCAAAATGCATCACAGACCATGAAATCTGATGTTCTCCCATAAAATCTGGTCTTTTGTGTGCTTTTACCTTGTACTGTACATATTTCATGGGGAAAACTAGAGTTTCTCAAATTGGGGATCCTGACTCAAAAGGGAGTTGCAGGGGGGATCACAAGGTTATTTTAGCATGGTCACAGTATTGCCACCCTTACTTCTGTGCTGCCTTCTGTGCTTGGCAAGCGGAGAGCAGTGGTTGTAATGTTGGCTGGGTGCCCAGCTCTAAAGGCAGCACCTTGCCAGCAGCAGTGCAGAAGTAAGGCTACCAGTGTTGCCCTTCTGTAGCTCTGCTTTAAGCATTGGGCATCCAGAGGGTAGCAGCTACTGACTGATGGCCCAGCTCTGCAGGCAGCAGTACAGAAATAAGACTGGCAATACTATACAATGCCATCCTTACTTCTGTGCTGTTGCAGGCGGTAGCTCTGCCTTCAGATCTGGACTCTCAGCTAGCAGCCACTGCTCTCCAGCTGCCCAGCTCTGAAGGCAGCACCAACTCCAACAGCACTATAGAAGTAACTGTAGCAGTGCTACACCTCCCTCCTCCACCCTCAACACATACAACAACCTCGCATAACTCTTCTTTGGGTTAATTACAAAACCTGAAGTTTTAGAATTAAATATCTGAAATAACAAAATTTAGCATTTTAAAAATCCTATGACCATGAAATTGATCAAAATGGACTGAATTTGGTAGAGCCCTATTTATATCTATCTTTATATAAAGCAGCCACTTGTACTAGTGTGCTCTTATCTATTTCAAATGTTTACCTTGAGCTAGAAAAAACATTTTTATGCAGATTTTCTATTTTTAATTATTATTTTCATAGCACCCTATGGATAAGATATACTCTAGGGACAGAAGAGAGAGAGACTTATGCATGCTTATAATTCTTGTACCTAATCCTCTTCCCCAAAGAAAAATTGACCTGAGGTAGTATCCTGAAGACCACAGCTCTGCCAGAATCATGACATCCTCAAGGAATTTGGGTTAGGATCCAGAAATCACTAAAATAAAATAGTGATCTACAAAGCCTCAGGACTGGTCTAAACCTAACATTTATGTCAACCTAGTTATTTCACTAAGAGGTGAAATTCAGACCCCTGACAGACTTCCTTAAGCTGCCCTAAGCCCCAGTGTAGACACAGTTAGGTTGATAGAAGAACTCTTCTATTAGTTACTGCCTCTTCAGGGGGTGAATTTACTCAGCAGTGGAAAAAACCTTTCTATCATTGACATATATGTCTGTACTACAATGCTTGTAAAGTTAGGCACCTAGGCTCCCTATACAAAGAATGGGGAGAGAGAGCCATCTTAGACTATGATTCACAAAGCCAACACACTAGGTGGGGGTCCATTGAAATTAGCCAGGGGAGATGCTGTCCAGGGATACTGCCTTTCTCACAGGCTATGTCTAGCCTGCAGGCATCTTTCAGAAGAAGCTTTCCCAGAAGAGATCTTCCAGAAAAACTTCTTCCAAAAGAGAGCATCCACACAGCAAAAGAGCATCGAAAAAGCGATCTGCTTTTTTGAAAGATAGCGTCCACATTGATTGGATGCTATCTTGCATTTCAGCTGTGTTTACTATGAACAGAGTGGCCACCAGGGCATCTGTGCTTTTTCCTGGAGGCCTCTTCTTTCGAAAAAATCTGCTCTTCCCTGTCCACACATGCTTTTTTTCGAAAGAGCTCTTTCAGAAAAAGGCTTCTTCTTCATAGAAAGAGGTTTACCACTGTCAGAAAAACCTCTCCATTCTTTGGGCTTTCTGTCAAAAAAATGCAATTACGGTGTGGACGTAAGTGTAGTTTTTCTGGAAAAATGGCTGTTTTTGTTGAAAAACTCTGCAGTGTAGACATACCCACAGAGACAGTGATGTAAGTCCAGGCTGAGGTATTTTTGCTAGTGATCCACGAACCAGGGAAAGATAAATGTTTTGTAGCCTAAGTCATATATAAGGCCTGAAATAGAATGGGGACAGGGAAGAGGGGTTAGTCCAGTGAAGCTCATACAGGGAGACCCCTAGCTCAAGCTGTTGTTAAGTGGCAGAAGGGATTTAAATAAGGATCAGATACTTCTCAGATGAACACATTAACCCATCAGCTACTTTTCAGATGGGCTATGGGATATTCGGATGCAGGGACTCCTCAATCTGCCCAGCTGAAGTTGTTTCATTGAATTATAAAAGTGAATAATTAAATAATAATTAGTCCAGTGAGAGTAGCACTCACTTATGGGATGGCAGAGTCCCATTCAGATTCCTTGTCCCACTTGGGTGGAAGAGGCATTGAACAGGAGGACTTTTTGCATCCTGGGTGACTACCCTAAGCACTTGGCTAAAGGTGATTAGGGAGCTCCTTAGTGCTCCCCACCCCTCAACAGTTCTGTATGAACTCATCTAAGGAGCCTCATCCAGTAGGAGGCCTCTGAGCACATCCACTGATTGGGCCCCCATCCGCAACATTTGTGGCCAAATGCCTATACGCCTTTGCTTTGGGAATTGCTACGGGGTTTAAGTGAGAGAGTGGCAGTAGTGTAGAAATGCAGGTGGGAAGATAGGTGGGTCACCTAGGTTGAGGTCTTCTGTGTGCATGCATAGAAATATAGACAGGGTGGGATTAAGCACCTAGAGGATTAGGTGGTAGCAGAGTTTTGTGGATCTCTAAAAATGTGATTTAGACATGTTAGCACCTTTGTGGATCACATCCTTGCTGATTAAAATGACAGGTTGATGGGCCCTGGGAAATTATCAGTATTTGAATAATAGAGGAAAATTAAAGGATTTTATCACAATATGTCAATCATTGCACAGACCAGTATTACTGGCCCATTGTATCCCTCTCATCCACCATTTGTGTTTCTACTTTAGATTGTTAGCTGTTGGCACTGGACTTGGCTATTTCACTGTTTTGCTTATCTAGTTCTTTGAGGCACCACTGGGGCCAACACATAATAATAGTAATAAAAGACTAATCATTGTCTTTTCTTTCAATCTATCTTCCTTTTTACTTAGTTGTCATGTAATCCTTGGATTATGCTGAACTTCAGGGCTGTCAGGGAGGGCCTGATAAATGCCCCCTCCTGCTCAGAACACTGGCTGATGCTATATTGCATGCCATCTAAAATCTGTCCAATACAAGCAAAACAATCATGAACATTTTTTAAATGTTTTTTATTTTGTCATTGAAATGTTTTGTCCAGTTCTTTTCTCACGTTAGAATACATCACAATTTTGCATGTTGACATCATTGATTTTCCTTATAGGAGGCCTCCAACAGGCAGCTTGTTAACCTGTGCCAACCAATTAGCATGGGGTGATTTGACAGGACTGATGCTGTCTTTGATTGCAGCCCTGCTGCTGTGTTAGATTCGTGCAAGGCAAGAGGATTGCAATCTACAGCACCAATCATGGTGGTTTTTAAGGCACCTATCCTGCACTAAACTCTATGCAGATGCAGAGGGTCTGTCCAAGCAGAGTTCGCTATAGGATTGTGGCCTACATCTGACATGATCTTGGCTAAGGATTGCTTTCCCCATTCAGAATTTGCCTTGCTGTTTACTGTCTGGGGGGAAATTTATTTTAATTTTGTGTGCACCTTGTCCCAAATTAAAAGACCTGGGAAGAAAACCAGGATACTTTTCAGGAAAGAGTGAAACATGATTTTTCACTGGTTCCAGCAACAGTAAGAGTAAATGGATTCAGAAAGCATTCTGAATTCAGACAAAGCATCACACAACAGAAATGCCTAGCTTAAGGATGCTTTCTCCATGTGTAATATTTGTTCTTATATCAATTTACATTCACACAAGAAGATTCTTTCTTTGTTCACATTCATCACAGTTCTATAGTAAATAATGCCACTATAGCTTTGCAAAAATCTTTTACAGTAAGCATGAGAGTCCCATAGTAGCATCATGGGAAATTTAAACGTAGGATTCCAAAATAGAGTCACAGGTGCTTCTTTAAATGTTAAACTGTCATGCAGTGTTGTCAAATCCAAGAATGAGAGTCAGCTCACAAAAATGAGATTATTATTTTTTATTTGCCTTCTTGGTTTTTGACAGGTAGGGTTTAGATTTTCAAGCTAATTTTCCAGAGCAGTGAAAATGGGTTTTTGTTATTGTTGTTAGTTGTTAAATGAAAGTTGAGATTCTGGTGCGATATTTACTTGACTCCAGGAGCTAGGTCTTTAAGAACAACACAAAGCATTATGAAACTTGAGCTAAAACAATGAGAGTTGACTGTGCTGAATCATGTCTCATTTGGCTGAGATGGATGTGTCCTTAGGATAACCAAAACTGGTTGCCACAAATACAATACACTTTGCTTTGTAAACAATTTTTAAAAACAGCCATTCTGTACAATCAACAAATTTCTTAGCTGTTAAGCTGCTATATTTATTAAATAGCAGCACAGATGCATCACTGTATGTAACTTACTGAGAGAATCCAAATAAATAGAGTGTGATAATATATAAACACAGGCAGTAGTAAGATAAAGGTGCAAAAGGTGTGTACTTAACTATTGTACAAATTGGAATCCCTATTATAATTTAAAATATCTACAGCATGTATTGATGCCAGTATTCACATTTTTGACACTGTGTGTGTTGAACGGGTTGTGTTCAAATTAAAATCTGCATTCCATAGTTGTTTTATGAGATGTGTAACTTTTCCCTCTTTAGAGACAGATTCTGACTTCAGCAACAGCCCTGAGCCAAGGATTTTCCCCAACTGCATCACCTCAAGGTTATTCCTGAGATTCATTAACTAAATGGTGCACCTTTGAGTCACTACCTCTTCTGCTTTCCCCAGCCTCTGATATGTGTGTATTATAATTACCCACTGGCGTATAACAGCAGCAAATTATAACACCATATCCCTTCCCGCTCTATTGGTTCAGCTTTGCTGGCAAAAGGGCAGCGAAGCACCTATCCATTCTATTAATGATGGGTGACTCTAGTTTTCATTCAGTAAGTAAATCAAGTAGAACAAAATAATTCAATGCTCTTACAATAGCTACTTTTGATAGAGACCAATAATCAGCTAAAATCTCTTCAGTTCAAAAGCAGCCAACACCTGCAAGAATCTCAAAAGCAATGTGTGGTGGTATGCCAGCCTTTCATTAACAGCAACACCACTTAGATATGGTGCTTTGAGATTCATATGCCATACTCTGAAACCACCGTACACCTTGTTTCAAACTGAGGAAAGGGTTAGTTTAGGTCCATGTCATGTTATCATACAATCTCTCATGAGAAGACATTTATATCATACAACTGCTTGTTCTGGTTATAATCCTCACAAAAATGAGATATCAGAAGTGTATTGCTCTGTGGTTTTATCTGCAATACAGGGTTTTTGCGCAAGAGCGTCCACACCTCAAGCGCATTTTTGTGCAAGAAAATTTACAGTAAAGCGGCAGAACAGAGGGGTTTTTGCGGTGTAGGTATACCTCTTTCTATGAGGAATAACTCCTTTTTGTGCAAGAGTTCTTGTGCAAAAAGGTGTGTGTGGATGCTCAACAGGGGTTTCTCGTGCAAAAAGAGCCTATCAGAAAAAGCACAGGTGATCTGATGGCCATTCTGTGAATGGCAATCAGAGTGTTCTTGCGCAAGAGTGTCCATGCAGTGTGGATGCTCTCTTGCGCAAACGCTCATCACTTCTGAAATGCGTTTCTGAGGTATGGACGCGCTTTTGTGCAAGAAGTTTTTGTGGAAGATCTCTTCCGCAAAAAGCTTCTTGCACAAAAACCCTGCAGTGTAGACGAAGCCTGTCTGTATTGTGAAAGGCAGTAGTATGCTACAACACAAGGCAGAGGTATGTTGTCAAGCCCAACAACAGGAGGCAGTAGGAGGGGGTAACTGCCACAAGACATGGTGATTGAAAGGGACCTAGGGCTCCTGGCTGATGCTGGTGCTACTGTGCAGTGCAGCCAGAGCCCTGGCACCTTTAAATCACTGCTGGAGTGCTGTGCTGAAGAGCCCCAGTCTGCATGCTCTGGATGATACTTTGGGGGGGCGTCATCATCCAGGCAGTGCATTAAGGACTGGATCCTACTCTTAGGGCACATTTATACTACATTTTTCTTTCGAAAGAAGATATGCAAATTCTGCACAAATTCTTCTTCCAATTGCTTTTTTGAAAGAGGGTTTTTTCGAAAAAGCAAGTAGTCTAGATGTGGTTCTTTCGAAAAAAAAAAAAAAAACCTTTTTGAAAAAGAACCGTGTCTAGACTGCTTGCTTTTTTGAAAAAACCTCTTTTGAAAAAGCGATCAGAAGAAGATATGCAAATTTGTCTTGAATTTGCATATCTTCTTTTGAAAGAAAAACAGAGTCTAGATGTGCCTCTACTGAAGTCAATAGGAATTTGCCTTTAATTTCAATGTGATCAGGTGCTAAACAAAGGGAATAGCATGTTATTATCTTCCTTTGGAGTTAAATCCTGATCACACTGAAATCAATGGGAGTGTTACCCTGAGTTCAGTGGGGTCAGGATTTTATCTTTGGTCCTTCAAGTCTTCAACACTACTGTAAAAAGCATTGCCAGCTTCCCGCTTCAATGCAGAATTAAAAAAAATGTGATTGGGGGAATATCTCCTCTCTGTAGTGAATTCATCATAACACCAATTTTTAGATGTATTTATTTATGCATCTCCTTTATGCATCTAGCAAGATTTTTAAGCTGTGGACATGGCTTTCTGTGAGTATCTCTGCCAAGCATTACAATGTGCTTGACTAGAACAGTCAAAAATATATAAAGTAATATAGTATAAGGCAATATGGGAGAGGTATATAAAATAATAAATGATAGGAGGAGAGTCATCTGGCTCCTTCATTTTACCCTGCAGATGCTATAAAGACAAGGGGGAAAGCCAGCCAGTTCTCTTCTTAGTGATTGACTACTTTAATAGGGGCCTTCTCACAAAATTTTACCCCTCAGATTTTGAAAATCACATGACAAAAGGGTTGTGGGTCAAAGGCATTTATCTGGGGCTTGGGAGATTTTGGTTCTGTTTTTGGCTTTGTCACAGACTTCTTGTGTACACTTAGGCAAGTCATTTGGGTCTTAATCTTGCAAACTCTTAACACACATGCTTACTTTTAAGCCATGGGACTACTCATGCTTAAAGTTAAGTATGTGCATAAGTGTTAGCAGTATTGGGGTTTTAATCTCTTTGTTTTATCCTCTCTGTTTTCAAATTGTGAGAACACTTCCTTTCCCCTACTCTTTAGGTTGATGTATTACCTCCTTGGACAGTCTCTTTACTATAAATTGGGGCCCTGATTCTGGTTCAGGTTTGAGAGTGTTATTACGAATATTGAGTGTGTTTAATATAGATTTGAGTTTCACTGTACAGTGATGTATGTGTTTTATTATAGGATGTTGTAGCCAGACAGGAACCCCCCTGTAACATCCGTTTTTGCTTGCCTGGAGCATACAGGGCACACAGATCAGTAACATCAGCATAGTCTTTGAAGCATAGACAGAAGGCGTGGATATGCTGGCTACTGTGACCCTGGATGGCTGTAAACAGAGATATGCCTATTGCTGACCTCGAGGCTGCGAGAACTGCCTTGACTGAAACCCATATTGATATGAACACACACTCGTCCGCGGGGGGAGGAATCTCCCACCCAGTAAAGAATGTCCAGTACTCACAATTTAGTTATATTTCTTGCAAGTGTAAATTAAGTTGAAACTCCCTTGTAAGAACTGGCATCACAAAGACAGACCAACACAATTTGGCATCTTAGATAAGAAAGAGGATACGGGCCCCTATGGGTATAAAGATGGGTCCAGCAGCACACTTCCTCTGAGTGTCAATCAACCATCTGCCTGCTGGTCGGGTTAGGTAATTGCCTCCCGAGGTTCCACGGGGACGCCCACCTCGTATTCGTCTTTCCTAGGAATTGAGGGACCGGCCCTGGCCTGATATGCTGGAGTCGAGAGGCACAGAAGGGGGTAAAAATTGTACCTGGATGTGTCCTTTGTCTTCAGTGTACACATAGACTTAGAGCTCTTTAAAGATTAAGCTGTCACTTGGTACCATTATTTTTATTTTCTATCTTTATTTTCTTTGTAACCATTTTTAAGATCTATATTTGTCAATAATTAAGAAATAGAGCAATAGCCATTGTAACCATATGATTTATAAGCTTCTTTAATAAACCGGTAACTGTTTAAGCTTTAACCTGACTCCTTCAGTTGCTGTAACAGAACCAAACACAATTAAAAGAACTTCAGCCGGTCATAAGGGACAGGTATAGGAAGAGCTTGGGCGTTTTGGATCGTGTCACTCCCAGGTGACAGAACTGTGGGGCATCTCTCAGTCTTCCCTAGACTGCCCACTGTGAAGGGATCCTGTATCCTAGCAGTTGAAATCTGAGATGTAATAAGCTCTCCCTGTAAAACTCCTCGGGGCGCCCTTCAGCCTTTCCTAGGCTGCCCGCTGTGATGGGACCTTGTGTCCCAGCAGAAAAGACTTGGGTGTATCATACACACACACACTGCCCTGACCGTCGGCTGACAGATGTATAGATCACTCTAGTCATAGTACTTTTTTTAATATGAAAAGTTTCTAGAGATATTTTCCTTTTTCTTCTTCCTAAGTATAAATGTGAATATCCTAAATGTGTTTCGATCCCAGTTATGACAAATGTTAATACATTATCCAGCAATAAGTTTATAATGATGTATTGCTTATGTCGTACATGCTGACTAGCTACACTTGTAAGTAGCATGTTTAGAATTTTAAAACTCTTGATGCTTTTAATATTCAAAGAAACTTTAATATTTTAAAATAATTGTGTCTGGTAGAAAATGGGAGTGTTCATGGCCAAAATAATGCTCAAACTTTGAACACACTTTTCATCAGAGAGAAAAATATGAATATTTTTCTATGAAGAAATTTACAAGATGATGGATCCATCAAATACTGCTTAACTAATCCTTTCTTTCTAGACAACACTGATTTTTCTTGTGTGCATATTTTTCCTCTGTTTTTCTTTGAAATGCAAAGAAAGCTTTTCCACTTCTCCTGAGGCTTTTTTACTTTGAGTGGCCTGCTAGACCAATTTCTTTTCTGGTGTTATTCAACCACAGAGGATTCCCTAGTTGTTTGATTCACTTGATGAAGCAGGTGGGGCCTCTGTTATCTCAGCTGTTTCTAATGCCAGAGACAGCACAATCGACTTAGCAGCTTCAGTTGCAGAAGAAGGAGCTTTCCTCTCCATTGCTTTCAGGGGAGGCTCTGAAAGCTATCCTTTCAAGTAAGTTAAATGTTGTACAAGCGGTATTTTAAAATATTGCATTTTGTGTGATGATACTGGTTGAAACATATAAAAGGATATGCAGGAAACTAGAATGTGTTCTGTAGGTTTTGCTGAAGTTTTTAATTTGGGTAATGTAATGTAATGCTCAGCATGAATGAGATCCCAGAAAATGTGGTTAAAACAGAAACTTTTGTTCTTGTCTAATCATATGGGATTGAACTTCAATTTCTTGGAAGGAAAAGAATGAGCTACTGCTATTTAGCTAGCATGGTCCCTTTGATAGCTAAGACTGATAACCAATTCTTCAAAGATCAAGTCTCTAATCTTGTAACTAACTACACATGGCTAGTCTCTGTGCTTGTACAGAGTCACTTTGAAATCTGTTATAGCAATGGGGCCTTTTGCAGGCCCTTAACTTTACTCATTTGAATGGTCTCATTTGCTTCAATGGAAATGGTCACAGAATTAAAAAAATACTAGAACTGGAGGTCATCGAGTCCAGTCTTTTGCCCTCATGGCAGGACTAAGCACTGTCTACCATCCCTGATAGATGTCTATCTAACCTACTCTTAAATATCTCCAGAGATGGAGATTCTACAACCTCAATAGGCAATTTATTCCAGTGTTTAACCACCCTGACAGTTGACATCCAACCTAAACCTCCCTTGCTGCAGTTTAAGCACATTGCTTCTTGTCCTATCCTCACAGGCCCAGGAAAATAACTTTTCTCCCTCCTCCATGTGACACCCTTTTAGATATTTGAAACCCACTATCATGTCCCCTCTCAGTATACTCCTTTCCAAACTAAACAAGTCCATTTTTTCAGTCGTCCCTCAAAGGTCATGTTCTCTAGACTTTTAAGCATTCTTGTTTCTCCTCTCTGGACCTTCTCCAATTTCTCCACATCTTTTGTGAAATGTGGTGCCCAGAACTGGGCACAATTCTCCAATTGAGGCCTAATCAACACAGAATAGAGCGGAAGAATGATTTCTCGTGTCTTGCTCATAACACTCCTGTTAATGCATCCCAGAATCATCTTTACTATTTTTGCAACAGCATCACACTGTTGAGTCATGTTTAGCTCATGGTCTACTATAACCCCTAGATCCTTTTCTGCAGTACTCCTTCCTAGACAGTCTCTTCCCATTCTCTGTGTGTGGAACGGATTGTTCCTTCCTAAGTGGAGCACTTTGCATTTGTCCTTATTAAACTTCATCCTATGTAACTCAGGCCATTTCTCCAGTTTGTCCAGATCATTTTGAATTATGATCCTATCCTCCAAAGAATTTGCAACCCCACCCAGCTTGGTATCATCTGCAAATTTAATAAATGTACTCTCTATGCCAATATCTAAATCATTGAAGAAGATATTGAACAGAACCGGTCCCAAAACAGACCCCTGTGGAACCTCACTTGTTATGCCCTTCCAGCAGGATTGTGAACTATTAATAACTACTCTCTGAAAATGGTTATCCAGCCAGTTATGCACCCACCTTATAGTAGCTCCATCTAAGTTGCATTTCCCTAGTTTATTGATAAGAAGATCATGCAAGAACATATCAAATGCCTTAGTAAAGCTAAGAATAATATGTCCACTGCATCTCCCTTATCCACAAGACTTGTTATCCTATCAAAGAAAGCTATCAGATTGGTTTGACATGATTTGTTCTTTTCAAATCCATGCTGACTATTACCTATCACCTTAGTATCTTCCAAGTGTTTGCAGATGAATTCCTTAATTACTTGCTTCATTATCTTTCCTGGAATAGAAGTTAAACTGACTGGTCTGTAGTTTCCTGTGTTGTTCTTATTTCTCTTTTTCTAGATGGGCACTATATTTTCCCTTTTCCAGTCTTCTGGAATCTCTCCCGACTTCATAACTTTTAAAAAATGATAGCTAAAGGCTCAGATATCTCCTCTGTCAGCTCGTTGAGTATTCTAGGATGCATTTCATCAGGCCCTGGTAACTAGAAGACATCTAACTCTCTTAAAGAAATGTTTAACTTGTTCTTTTCCTATTTTAACTTTTAAACCTATCCCATTTCCACTAGCATTTACTGTTTGGCATCCAGTCATCATCAATCTTCTTGGTGAAAACCGAAATGAAGTTGTTAAGCAACTCTGCCATTTCCAAGTTTCCTGTTTCTGTTTCTCGCTCCTAGCTGAGCAATGGGCCTACCCTATCCCTTGGTCTTCCTCTTGCTTCTAATATATTTATAGAATGTCGTCTTGTTACCCTTTATGTCTCTAGCTAGTTTGAGTTCATTTTGTGCGTTTGCCTTTCTAATCTTGCCCCTGCATACCTATATTGTTTGCTTATATTCATCCTTTGTAATTTGTCCTAGTTTCCACTTTTAATATGACTCCTTTTTTTTTATTTTTAGATCATGCAAGATATTCTGTTTAAGCCAAGGTGGTCTTTTGCCATACTTTCTATCTTTCGTATGTAGTAGAATAGCTTGCTTATAGGCCCTTAATAATGTCCCTTTGAAAAACTGTCAACTCTCTTCAGCTGTTTTTCCTCTTAGTCTTGTTTCCCATGGGACTTTACCTACCAGCTCTCCGAGTTTACCAAAATCTGCCTTTCTGAAATCCATTGTCTCTATTTTGCTGTTCTCCCTTCTATCATTCCTTAGAATCATGAACTCTACTCATGACTCTGGTCATATGTGTAAAACTACATATGTGTATATGCAATTGTAGGACTGGAGCTTTGGACCCTGATTCAGCAACAAGGTCAGTATAGCAAGAGGCCCATGAATGGTGCACAGATCAACCCATTGAGAGCATACTGCAGATATCAGGGTATTGGTTAGGAGGGGCTGACTTTTGTCTCCTCCTTTTTTGGAATCCAAAAATGCCAGTAAAGCTGCTTTCATCTGGTACAATTTTCTTGTGGCCTTTGAATTATCAAATGGCTTGATCTGCATTCTAAACAAATTAGTGAAGGTTTTCTTGTATTAGTGTAGTCAAGAAATGTTAGACTTGCAGAATGAAGCACTCTCTTTTCCTTGCAAACATGAAGACAAATTTCAGTGAAAGCACCAATTCCTGCTTGTGTCAGGATAACTTTGTTGTTTTAATGGTACTGATAAACTTTCTGTATTTAATTTAATACAGTATAATTAGATGGAGTCTGATCTGATGACAATGATGATTTTAATTTTCATGAAAGCTGATACCAACGTGGATCAGAAGCTTGAAGAAAATATGAATGAAAGTATGATACTCATGTCTTATTCACAAACTGAATTTCAATTTTGTTTTTTCTGTGAATTCTAATGCTATCATTACACTTTTGGGGGAAAAGATTACATCTTATTCAAACTGTGCACTTCTACATTCTTGTCAATGGCATATTAATAGGAGAATCTTAAGATAATGGTTCACAATCCTACTGGAAAGGTATAACAAGTGGGGTTCCGCAGGGGTCTGTTTTGGGACTGGCTCTCTTCAATATCTTCATCAACGATTTAGATATTGGCGTAGAAAGTACGCTTATTACATTTGTAGATGATACCAAGCTGGGAGGGGTTGCAACTGCTCTGGAGGATAGGGTCATAATTCAAAATGATCTGGACAAGTTGAAGAAATGGTCTGAGGTAAACAGGATGAAGTTTAATAAAGACAAATGCAAAGTGCTCCACTTAGGAAGGAACAATTAGTTTCACACATACAGAATGGGAAGTGACTGTCTAGGAAGGAGTACAGCAGGAAGGGATCTAGGCGTTATAGTGGACCACAAGCTGAATATGAGTCAGCAGTGTGATGCTGTTGCAAAAAAAGCAAACATGATTCTGGGATGCATTAACAGCAAGACACAAGAAGTCATTCTTCCGCTCTACTCTGCGCTGGTTAGGCCTCAGTTGGAGTATTGTGTCCAGTTCTGGGCACCGCATTTCAAGAAAGATGTGGAGAAATTGGAGAGGGTCCAGAGAAGAGCAACAAGAATGATTAAAGGTCTAGAGAACAAGACCTATGAAGGAAGGCTGAAAGAATTAGGTTTGTTTAGTTTAGAACAGAGAAGATTGAGGGGGGACATGATAGCAGTTTTCAGGTATCTAAAAGGGTGTCATAAGGAGGAGGGAGAAAACTTGTTCATCTTGGCCTCTGAGGATAGAACAAGAAGCAATGGGCTTAAACTGCAGCAAGGAAGGTTTAGGTAGGACATTAGGAAAAAGTTCCTAACTGTCAGTGTAGTCAAACACTGGAATAAATTTCCCAGGGAGGTTGTGGAATCTCCATCTCCGGAGATATTTAAGAGTAGGTTAGATAAGTGTCTATCAGGGATGGTCTAGACAGTATTTGGTTCTGCCATGAGGGGAGGGGACTGGACTCGATGACCTCTTGAGGTCCCTTCCAGTCCTAGTATTCTATGATTCTATAAGTATGGGACACTTCCAGCCCACTTAATTAGCCTCATTAGCACCAGTCCTACAATCAACAGATACCTTTTTATTATAAATAACTTGTTTTCCATTATTCCTTTCCAGTTCATCATCTGAAGAAATGGGTTTTGCCCACAAAAGCTCATAAGACCATGTATATATTTGTTATTCTCTAAGGTGCCACAGGACTACTTGTTATTTGTAAAGGGAAGAAAGAAATGGTGAGACAGATTTAAAAATCTCCCTAGAATGGGAGATTGTGTCTAAGTTAGTACAATGCCTCTAAGGAAATGTCCCAAGCAATAGAGAAATTCACCAAAAAGGAGCTGTAGATCAAAAGTATTAAAATATTATATTTCTTTGACAGGCTTGTGATATCAAAAGGACAGTATTTCCACACAGCTAGAAACTTATTCTAATACTGCTACAAGTTACTTTTCCATGCTTCAAAAATTAATCTATACTCTTATTCTCAAGTTCACAATGTGTGTAAATAATATATATTCAGGAATATGAAAAGAATATCTGTCCTTGTAATATAAAATTGAATGTGTTATAGCAGCATCTCTTCTTCATAAGCATTTAGACTATTACATTTTGATAGCTATATATTAATGGTTTCTGTTTTCCCATTCCTTACCATCAAAGTATAATGTGAACATTAATAACTTTTTCACTCAAACACTAATGTTTTTCTGCACATGAAGACTCCCTATAATCTTGTGAAATAAATAACACGTCCATGATCCTGCAAACTCTTGTGTACATGTTGGACTCCAGTGGCATTTCTCAAGTGAGTACAGCCAACTTGACTACTCATATGCTGAAGGGCATGTTCACACTTGAATTGCTGCTGTAGTGCTTGAATGAAGATGTTCTAATCCAGTGAAAGCCAGCTTTTTTCTTCGTGTAGTTACTCCACCTCTCCAAGAGTGTAGTGGTCAATTGTGGAAGAACTTTGTACGTGCTAGTTTAGGGGTGGTGAGGCCTGCATTCTTTCCCCCCCTTTCCCTTTTCCCTATATCTGATGAGCCAGAAGCAAGCCTCTAGGAACATACGCCATTGTAGCAAGAACGAGTTGTAGATAAGGGTGGGAACATAACAATATTGTTTACCCTAACGTACTGATCACGTAAACAGGGCCAAAGAACAAGCAGATCCAGATCAGAACCAGATCGATAACTAACAGCTAAGCTCTACATCAGCATGCAATGAGTAACTCCTGAAAATTTCCAAGCTGCCAAATAAGGCAGGAAAACTGTATTTAAGGCTGCCTCAGAGCCTAGCAAATCGGACTTCACCGATGGGCTTTGGGTACCAGCGCCTCGGAAGCTGAGACAACCTTCCACTTCGTCCGCAGCCTACACGGGGTCCCAGGCTTGCAGGAAGGGACGTAAGATATGCCGCTTCTTTGTTATGTTGTTCTTCCAGTTATGGGGCACAGCTGTTAGCTGTCAGGAAATAAACTACTTGTGTTTGACAGATACCTGTGTGGCGTATTTTGTACCTTGAGAGCCCAGTGTCGGACCTGAGATTTACTATGGCCGGCTACAAAGAGGTAGTAGCTACGTCAACGGGAGAAGCTTTCCCACCATCATTGCACTGTGTACAGGCGGGGGGTGGGGATGGAGGAGGAGGATAGGGCAATATAACTACATTGCTCAGACATAACTATACTGATATAGGTCTGTCATGTAGACTGGACCTGTGTATTTGCAGATTTCAGGCCTAAATCCTCTGTAATATATGATGCAGTCATTATGCATGAGCGACACTGAAACAAATTCTATGTGAACAAGATGGTGAGGCTTTCAGGTTGCTGTTCAAAGGCACAGAAACAGAAATGCAGAATAACATAATGTACCTACTTCAAACAATATGTTCCACAGAAATGAAAGTTTAAAAAAAATGCAAAATGGAAAACAGCTCTGACTTATCCTGTGAACACTGAATTAAGAATGGGCTAGGGTACCCTAGCACAATGTTTTCTTCATCTATGATGATTCAGCTTGATTCACCGACCCAGGAGGCACAATAAATTTTAAATCCAAAAATATTTTAAACAATATTTTGTATACAACTGACAGAGCTATATTTTCCCCCTCAGAAATTCCTGAAATATTCTCTGGCAGATTTTTAATTGCTTCCACCAGACAGAAAATCTGTACTTGGAACTGAACAGCCCTGTACCAAGTTATTATCAGGCCCATTCTAACTAACAGACCTTATTTATTAGATTCTCCAGGGCAGATGCTTCAGGCATTCCATATTCAACTCATTGCTTTTCAAGTCATACTTCACTCTCTTGCTTCTTAATACTGTGTGTGCACAGTACACAACACTTCATCTCAGTACCCAACTGTTTCCAGAGAGACCTCTACTGGATTTTTTTCAGTTCAGTTATATGTCCCTTCTAGGCAAATATAGTTGCTCTGAGCACACACATCATCTCTGATCAAGAACAGGTAATTGTGTACTGTCTTTCCTCCCCATTTGGGATGAAAATGTGGGGTTTTTTATAAGTCTTTTCTACAGAATAATCTCCAAATTATATTTAGAAAAACATTTTTTTCTATTTGGGATTATAATGTATCATGACAAAAATGCAATTACACCATGTGCAATTACTCCTCTGTTCCCTCAGAGACAGATATAGCCTAATAAACTTAGGGCAACTGGTACCTTTTATTATCACTGTTGAAGAAAACCCTGATTCTATGTGTGTTGAATACTTTTGGAGTAAAAATGTCTGTCTACCAAAGTTAATGTTAACTATGTCTTTTTCTTTGCCAAAATCATACATGCATTCAAATAAAGAATGTATGATCTGAAAGCTTGATGATGTTTGTACTACTTTAATTCCCAGGAAGTGGAGGCCCTCCTACACAATATCATTCTGTTTACTTAGTTCAGTCAATAATTTTTAAGTGGGATCACTTGTTCAGTGGAATTATTGAACTGTGAAGTGTAAACACCTTCAAATCAGAAAGTTCACTTTCATTCACCTATTGGGCATCATCTAACTTGCCCTCATAATGAAAAGATAAGTGTCCTTGTCTTGCTCTCATTCCAAAAGGGTAAATGGGTTACCTTTAAATGTACATGAAATCAATAGACTTTTTGAGTAAAGTTTGGGGATTGGACCAGGTATATATGAAAGTTTTTATTTACCAATATCAGGTGGTTAAAAACTACTTTTTTTCCCCCTCTGCTGAACCTAATTTCAAAATACAAATGTGACATTACCTGTGTCAAGAGCTATGATAAGAACTGGATGCCTTAATCATAATAATGATTTGGACTATTTATATGTTAATGACAAGCAGCATTTGACCTGTAGTAAACTGCTTCCACACCTGAAATTACATTCTTTTATTCCCAAAATGTGGATTTTAAAAAATTGCTTCTTTATTTTTCTGATCAAAGATAATATATTCTGATGTCAAACTAGTCCTAATCTACTTGTTCAGGAATAATAGTTATGAGAGCAATATAAAAATGTAGATGATCATGAGTATGGTGCAGATAGGAACCAACACACTAAAATTTGGGGTAGGATAAAGCAGCATTCTTACCATTTAGATCAGGCCACTGTTGTTATGCATGTGTACACTATATGTACAGTAATTATGGTGCTAACTGGCGGATTCTACTACTTTGTGCTCACTTGTACTTCTCCCAGAGTAAAGTTTGTAACACAGGCCTATGCTCCATTTGGGTTTCTCTTAATTTCCTATCTCAAGAATTTTAATAGGACTGAAGTGATGCAAGGACTTGTAGGTGGGATGAAATTCATGCCTGTGCACTCATGTAAATGTAGGGCTGAAAGGGAGAGCTGATACCTCTGTCATGAGACAGGGCAAAGCATACTGAGGCCATGCCTGATATGTGTTTCTCATGTATTCTTAAAAACTTCCAGGTATTCTATAACTTCCTTTGAAAGCCTATTTCACAGCTTAACTAGAACGATAGTTAATTTTTTTTCCTAACAGCTAACCAGAATCTCCCTTTCTGCAGATTAGGTCTGTTGCTTTTTGCCCTAACATGGAGAACAACTAATCACCATTCTCCTTATATAGTGGTTCTTAACCTACTTAAAGATTATCAGGTCTTCGCTTGGTTGTCTTTTCTCATGACCAAACATGCCCATTGTTTTAACCTCTCCTCATAGGTCAGATTTTCTAAACAGTATGTCATTTTTATTGCTCTCCTCTGGACTCTCTCCAAATCTATACGAGGTACTGCACTGGAGTATCCCTGTGAGGCACCACAATGGACAAGTAGGACACCATTCTATAAATAGTCATGTCTGACCTTAATATCTTTCTGCCATCATAAAACCAAATAGAATATTCATAATTTTTCACTGTTCTGTCTGTTTGCTAGTTTTAGATTTTTCCATAGAGTTCCTCTTCTTAATCTAGTGAGTCTGATGGAACTTTATGCTTTTATTTTTTAAGAATTTTCAAAGCCCTCGTAACTCTAGCCCTGACACACCCCATTGTGCTGCATTGATCACATCGCATTAACCTTGGCAAGTGGTCTGCATGATCACCTTCTGAAATAATTCAGTTTTTAGTTAGGCTGTTAAAGTAATCTACTTTGTGGTGGAGTGGTGCAATGCTCAGTGTGTTATATTATTAATTATCACTTATCAGTCCACTGTTAAATCCTTGTTGGGGTTTTCACTGATATTTTTTCCCCTCATATCATCTTGTATTACTACAGGGCACTTTTTTATAGCAGCCCAGGTTATTGAGGGTCTGTCAGCGTTATAAATCTTTATGTCTATAGATATATAACTTGGCTATAAAAATTTGTTCCAAGGTAAATTTTGACATGACCTAAAAGTCTTAACCCATGTTTATATAAATCATTTTACAATAAAAATGATTAGTTCAGCCATGTTAAGTTATTAACTCTCTCAAAAAATAAAACAATAAAAAGTTATACATTTTATTATGGAAGTGTATGCTCATCACCTTTGTTAAACAGTGATGTACATTGTCTTCAATAACTTTTAAATTGGACCTTGAATACCACAGAGAAAAACATCAATATAATACGTTCTGTAACTAATATACCTTATGCTGAGTCTCCCATGGGATAGCAATTCCACAAGTATCTCTTAATTAGAGATAATGTGAAGGAGAGTTTGCATATGTGTCAGTGTGTGTCTAAGTGGATGACTCATTTACCCTTTTTGACTTTCAGTTGGAAATCCAATAAGCAGGCTGAATATTATAAGGTATATGTTGCTGCTATGTTTACATTCTTTGACTGTTTGAGGCTTTCCTGGAGCTACTTATGCTGAGTAACAGTAGATCATGGTTCAAAAGTTGTGTGGGTGCTGAGACTCATGTTACATACCCTAAGATTCTGCCATGTTTCTACTTCCCTAAGAAGTTTCTCACTCTCTGTGCTGTATGCATAATTCTGTAGGATGGAGGTCTTAGAGTATAGGCTTTTGGGGGCAGGGCCTGTCTTCTTTTCATTGTGTGTGCATAATGCCTTTCACAATGAGGCTGCTGTGATCCTCAACTAGGGTCCTTAAATGTCACAGCAATGTAAATAATAAATATGTTCCAGCTGAGAGGTATAACACTCGTTTTTCTGGGAAGGTGAGAGAGCTGTATGAATGAATGAGGTGCAAGTATGCGTTTTGACTGATTTCTCTGATGTGAATTAAACAATGTAGTTAAAGGTTTAAAACAGCACTAACTGTGGGATATCAAAAGTTCTACAAAATGGCTATAATGTTGTAACAAATATGTTGCATTTAAAATCTACAATTTTTTCAATAGAAGGCCAATTGAGTGGGTGCTAATAATACCTTAGGCCTTGTCTCTAATGCACTGAGAACCTCTATATGATGAAGCACAAAATTGCTGTGGTTATACAAAGCAGAGTAACTAAGGAAGAAGCCCCATATGTGAGTCTTCAGGGCACTTTGCCTGACTGACAAAACTATGTTGATATGGTATAGGTTTCAGTGAGAATCTCATCCAGTCCATATTAGTGAAGAGAAAGGGACTACAGATGATTGTGTCTGGGGGAAGGAGGACTAAAAGAGCACAAATGGAAGGCTGCTGATAATTTAAAAAGCAAATTTTTTTTACGTGTATAATTAGCCTATGGAACTCATTGCCACAATGTACAATTAAATACAAAAGCTTATAGGTTTTAAAAAAATGTACATTGATAGATGGATAATGAGAACATTTCAAGTGATATCAGCAGGGATTTAATTTAAAAAAAACCAACCAATCCATTTTAGAAGGGATGTATAAAACCTTTTGTTTCAGAACTTTAAGATGAGCTGGGTAGAAACTTTTCTTGTGGTCTAGTCATCCCATAACAATGTATCATGTATCCTGGTTTTTCTATTGTCAAAAACAGTTCTGGTTGATCCTAGGAGATGGTCTGTAATTCTTATTTTCCTGTTTGCATTATTTCTTTTTGTGTTGCAATCTCCATGAATTAATGATGAGTGGACAGTAAGTAGAAATATATAATTGTATTTTATTAAGACATAATAAAGATGTCCTATCCTGAAGAAATTTCTAGTATGTTTTACTAGTCTTTATGTTTGCAGTGGTTTTGTATGAGTAGGAAGTTTGGAATATGACTCACTGATTCCATTTCCATAAAGAACATTCCTAACAAAAATGCCTTTCCCAACAGCAGTATTTTTTTAACCTCACAGATGCAAGCAATCCTCAGGAAATGATTATAGTTGTTTAATCCCAGCATGAAACATTTCATATCCCTTAGATGCTTAAATGAGACTTACATTCTGCCATTTCCAAGAGCAAATTTTGGGCTTTAGTTGGTAAGTTTCATTCAATTATTCAGGTTTTCCTGCTTCTAAATAAATACAGGATGCAAACAGGTATGAATTGAGTTGAACACAGAATTATGTACAGACAGGAACAACAGCAAAATTACCTTATTCCTTTTAACCTTACAGTAACCTTTGATTCTTATATTTTTTTCTTTCTTGCTCAGATTTCAGTTGCCTTTTGAGTGGTGTGTGTGTGTATGTGTGTGCAAGCAAATATCTACTAGAAAAAAACATGGGCATCTTCTACAGAGCAAATACCACCTCCAGCTAATCCATATATCAACAGCTTTCCAAGAGAGTTGTACTAAAGATTTCAAACATACCAGAGAGAGTGTGGTTTGGAGGACTTAGTGTAAGGTTGGGGGTTGCTAAATTTTTATTTCCAGTCTATTGACTTGCTGTTTGTCCATGGGCAAGTTACTCTATTTCAGAGTTTGTAGAATGCTTTAACTATGTTACAAACTATACAAAGACTAAGTTTAAAATGTGCAGCCACTCAAGGTACGTCGACACTGCACTCAGACACCAGTGGCTGACCCATGCCAGGTGACTGAGGACACTGGTGCTTGGGCTAAGGGGATGTTTAATTGCCATCTAGATGTTCAGACTCAGGCTGCAATGTGAGCTCTGGAACCTTCCCACCTTGCAGGATCCTAGAGCCTGGGCTCCACCCTGAGGCTACGTCTAGACTGCAGGCTTCTTTCAAAATAAGCTTTTCTGAAAAAGATCTTCTGAAAAAACTTCTTCCGAAAGAGAGTGTCCCCACTGCAAAAGTGCATTGAAAAATCTATTTGCTCTTTTGAAAGAGAGCATCCAGACTGAATGGACACTCTCTCTCATGTAAGCTGTGATTGCTATGGACAGAGTCGCCACCAGGGCACCTGTGCTTTTTCCTCTTCCTCTTCTTCCGAAAGAACTCCTTTTTCCCTGTCCACACATGCCTTTTCTTTTGCAAAACGGCTTCTTTCTTGTAAAATGAAGATTACCAATGCTGGAAACCCCCCTCTGTTCTTTCGATTTTCTTGAGGAAGAACGCAATTGCAGTGTGGATGTTCCTCAAGTTTTGTTGGAAAAACGGCTATTTTTCCGACAAAACTTTGTACTGTAGATATACCCTGAGTGTGGACATCCAGGCCATAGTTGAACAACCTCTTATCCTGAGCTTTGTGAGTATAAGTCAGCTGGCAGGGGCCAGCCATAAGATTTGTTTGTTTGATTGTTAATTGCAGTGTAGACATACGGAATTAAACTTTGCATCAGTTGTTGGTAGAGGAGGCTGGTGGTGTTAGCTCTGCCTTCAAACTTACATCCAGAAAGGTGGTATCATGCCTCTGCTTACAATACCATATGTGTGTAGCTACTGACACTGACAGGAATTAATAGTGTTTTTTTTACATGTACATTGGGATAACAAGTGATAATAAAAGTGACAAGGAATCCTTTGGCTCTAGCTTTGATCTCAATACAGTTGAGCTGTTTTTTTCTTGACTGGGAAAAGACTAAGAGGAGAGGTATGGAATTAATATATTGCCCATTTCATAGACCGCTATTTTGTGGTGTGCCCTTGTGTGTTCCTCCTTGCCCTAACAAAGTTTATTCTTCTGAAAGTAAAATTGTATGTGGCTAAGTTTAAGGGTGGTGGGAAGTATTGAGATGGTGCACCAAGCTAATAAAAGTTTTCTTACCAGAGCTGTTAGAGTGAAAAGTGAGTATTGCATTATAGTAATTCCTTGGTGAGGGTTGACTGTCCAGAGAGTGGTGGCTGCTGAGTGAGCCCCAGCTCTGTAGGCAGCAGCAAAATGTAAAGAGGGCAATACCATACCCTGCTTTCCTTATATGTTTTGCTACTGGCAGTGGCTCTGCCTTCACAGCTGGGCTCCAGGTCAGCAGCTGCTGCTGTTCCCCTGCTCAACACTGAAGGAACCACAGCTGCCAGCAACAGCTTAGAAGTAAAGGAAGTAGTACCGCAACTCTCCCTACAATAACCTCTTAAACTCTGGACAGCTCATTGTTGGGGTCAGCACATGTACAATTACAAATCCTATAGCTGTAAAATTTACCAAAATAGAGCATGAATTCAGTAGGGTCTTAGCTATTAGTAAGCATCCTCAAACACCATTCATTTTGTCTCAACCAAGTTCCCATGTCATCGGCCTAACTTTGACTTCTGTTCTATGTGGTGGTTTTTCTTCCTCCTGACTGTATGTAAAACACAGTAATTATTACTTTTATTCCAGTTGTTGTCTTAGGGTACGTCTACACTACAGCGTTATTTCGAAATATCTTATTTCAAAATAGTTACTTTGAAATAAGTTATTTCAAAATAATGCATCTACAAACAAAATGCGTTTCGAAATAGCTTTTTGCTATTTTGAAATAGCGCGTCCATACTGAGTGGATGCTGAATCTCATTTAAGGCCAGCTGGAACCAGGTCCGGCAGGGCATCAGGTCAGGGGTGTCTGTGTGTGGCTGCTGCCTGAGGCTATCTGAGGCCTGTGCTTAAAAGGACTCCCCCTGGCCAGCTGGTTCTCAGCTTTCCCTGCTTGCTTGCCTACCTCAATGAGGGACAGCAAAGCATTTTGTCTCTGCGTTCTCTGGCTGCCCTCACTCGGGACACCACAGTACCCTGCAACATGGAGCCAGAGCTGCCCCGGGCACTCTGGTGCTTCTCGTGAATGCCTTGCTGCGAGCCTGGCTGCACTTTCTGCAGGCTGCAATCCAGGAGGTCCATTGGGGGGCTGTCAGTATCCAGGAGGCCCTGCAGGAGAGCTTCCACCCTGAGGGGCACTAAGAGCCTCCCTGGTCTGCCCCACTTGGGGCTTGTGCCTCATTCCTCCCTCACGTACTTCCACGTACCTCTCCCTAACCCCCCTTCCTGATGTCAAATAAAATACATGTATTTTCATGAACACAAACTCTCTTTATTTCACAAAACGGGGGGGGGGGGGTAATGAAACTCTGGTGAGACTGGGGAAAGGAGGCAGGAGAGGGGAGAAGAGAAGGTGAGAGAGGGGATGGAGAAACCTGGGAGGAGGGAGCTGGAAGGCGGGAAGCAAGGGGAAGAAGGGGGAGGGGAAGCTCAGGGTTTGGGGTCTCGTCGGACCAACTTGATTTTCATGGAAACCTGTTCCTGGGTTCGCATGTGGCCTTTTGGTGGCCAGGCTGGCAGCTATCCTGCCATTGACAGCCGTGTTCCTCCATCTAGTGCAGAGATCATGGATGTTGGTGGCATCCCCCCCCCCCCCAAACCTGAATAAGGTCCATGATCTCCACCCTGGACCAGGAAGGCGCCCACCTTCTCTGGGCCCTGGCAGGCTCCTGGGAGCTGGCAGACTGCTCCTGGGGAGCGGTGGAGGGCTGACTGCCAGTGGCTTGCTGGCTCATGTTTTGGGGCCTCTGGGTCAGGGGCAGTGACTGATGGCTCTGGGCTGGCAGGCTTGGAGCTGGCACAGGTACTGTGGCCAGAGTCAACCTCTTTAAGGGCTCTGGGGAGGGGAGAGAGGGAGGAGTGTTCTTGGTTGAGGCTGGAATGGCCACCAGAACACCCTGGTGCACCCTACACAGCACTTATTTTGAAATAGCTATTTCGAATTTGGTGTTATTCCTTATGGAATGAGGTTTACCAAATTCGAATTAAACGCTCCACTATTTTGAATTAATTTTGAAATAACGGTTTGGCTGTGTAGATGCTAGTAAAGTTATTTCAAAATAACGGCTGTTATTTTGAAATAACTTTGCTGTGTAGACATACCCTTAGACATATAAGCTTGACAATTGCTTGAAGGTGTCAGACCCTGAGAACTAAGTAGCATTCTTCTGTTTTAAATTCATGAAAAAAATGTAGTGTTTAAAATGAACACATTTATTATCTTTTAAAAATGCCTGAACCAAGCTTTGTGCTTAATATTTATGAAAAGGGGCTCCAAAATTTGATGGTTTATAGCATTTCCAATAAGGTCACAAATTTCACATTTATAAAATGCTTTTAACAAGTCTACAGGTGTTCATGACATTTCTCATTTTTGGAGATTTTTTTCAATAGTAAACCTTTTTTATTTTTTTCAGCTTATTTGAATAACAAAATAGGAGAATATTCTCAAGTACTTAGGAAGGATTTTTTTTTCTATATCTGATTTCACTATAATTCTGTTAAACTGACAGGCACCAAGCAATAGCCACTAATGAAGGCTCAATATTTTTACTCTGTTGTTGTTGTTATAAACAGCTGTATTGGAGGTAAAACAATTATTTTCTTCCCTAATTAGAGAATAATAGTTTTTAATTTATTTATATTACCACAGCGCCTAGGAGCCCAAGGCTCAACTTTGCAAACCCATTGTGGAAGGCACTGTACCAACACAGAACAAAAAGAAGGTTCCTACCTAGGAGTTTACAGTGAAAGTATAAGATACTAGACAGAAGATGGAAAGTACAAAAAATAAAATATAAAGAAACAATGAGACATTGGTTAGTATGATAGGTAGCTATTTCAGCATATCAACAGTCTAACTGTTGTTAGTCCTGAGGGAATTTTGCAATGGTTGTATTTAGAGCCGTAGTAAAATTGCAGAATCCCCCCAGGACTGCTGCTCTCAAGCTTTTTGTAGGCAATACAACAAAGGAGTTTCGAGGAGTGATGGAACGTGGGGAATGATAACATTTACTTTTTCTTTGAGAGGCATCCCTCTGGGTGCTCCTCAGCAGGTGTTTGTGCATCCCAGCGCTGCAGGCCGGACTCTTCGAAGCAGTGCCTGGGGGAACGTGCATGCACGGCAGCAGGGTACGCAAGCCACGCATGTGTGGCCACCTTCCCCTCAGTTTCTTCTTATCGTCCCTGGGTTAAGACAAAGCTCAGCCTTGTTCTCTGTAGATATGTAGTTCATTTTCACCCATTCTCATTGTTCTTTACTTTGTTACTCATCCAAGTTTGTTTGCCTTAAAAACAAACAAACAAATTGTTATCCAAGTTTTTATCCTGGTTTGACAGAAATGCCTGGATCACCAGGATTTAAACACTGCTCTACTTGTAATGGAGTGTCCCTCAGAGATGGGCATTGCATCAAGTGTGTTAAATGCTTAGGTGAGAGCCACGTGCAGCAGGACTGCCATCACTGTGCTAAGCGTAAGATGCATACGCACAGGGATAGAGAACTTTGCCTTAAGATGCTAATACTGGAAAAAGCACAGCACCCTGCTTCTGATCCGGGCACCCAATGGCCGGAAAAACAGAAATCTGATATGCGTGGAAAAAATCCACAAAGAAGTGTGGCTCCTTTCTACCTCATAAATTGTAGTTGCCTACGTGGTGTGTGACTGGAGTAGGCACCAAAAGCTGAGGTTGCACAGTTCCTCAGCACATATGACGCACCTGGCACCTCTGGCACCCAGTGTGGTACCACCGAGCAGAGTATGCAAAATTCCTGCACTGAGGCTATAGGTCACAACGTGCCTGCCTTGAAGCTCAGGGCCTATCACAGCACTGAATAAACAAAAGGAGGATTCATCAGTACTGAGAATGCATCGGTCAGACCCACAACCTCCAGTGGCACTGGACTCTGGTACTACCAATGCTGCCCACAGTACCACAACTATAATGACATCACAGCAATCATTGGTATTGACAGATTCACAGCCAGGCCTGGTACCATCTATGGCACCACCATTAACGGCACCGTCTACACTTGCATCAAGGTACCTTCATCATAAGGACCTCGCTATTTCCTCTCCCTTCAACTCCCCATTCCTCAGCACAGATACATCACCAGCCACAGTGGCATTAAGGCACATTTCTTCTCCTATGCTCCTATCTATCGACAAGGATGATGAGAGGAGTTAATTTTTCACCTCAGCTTTTGCCTAGTGTTAAGGCCTCAGTAACGTCCTCAGATCCTAGTTTTAGACACTCAATGGAGGTTACAAAATCCCCCTGGGGACCACATTTCTGGATGCCACTGCCCATTCCATATGGCACACAGTGGCAGTACTGGAGCCCATGGGTATAAGGTTACAAGAGAAAACACATTAAGAAGATAAACAAGCAACCCTCCACCCCATCTCCATCTCCTCAGAGGATTCAGGAGGACTCACCATATCAGCAAAACCGTGAATCAGGACCAGACATGTCTCCTGACACCAACTTCATCATCCTCACCAGATGAAGCAATAATGCCACCACTTCCAATGACGTCCAATGACTTTACAATGACTTTACATCCTTTCAGGACCTTTTTAAAATGGTGACAGCAGGTTTGAATATTGTCATGGAATAAGTCTCCAAGGCCCAACACAAGCTTACCAACATACTACAGGCTACCCCTACCACCAAGATCATGCTCCCTATAAACTCTGCTATTATGGACCCCACAAAAATGTTTTGACAGACTCTGTCAGCCACACTGCCCACTTGCAAAAAGGCTGATAGAAAATATAACTTCCCCCTAATGGATCCGAATTTTTGTTTAACCACCCACCACCTAACTCTGTTGTAGTTGAGGCTGCACACCAGAGAAATAGATAATACCAGCCATGATCCACCCCAGCCGACTGGGATAGCAAGCACTTAGACCTCTTTGGTAGGAAGGTCTACACATCTTCCGGCCTTCAGTTCAGAGTCACCAACTACACTGATCTGCTTCACAAAATATGACTTCGATAACTATTTGAAGCTCATTACTTTTATTGACTATATACCCAAGGCAAAGAAACAACAATTTCAAACAGTGATTGCTGAAGGGCATTCGATTTCCCGCACAACCCTACAAGCCGCCCTTGACTGACATGGCCACTAGGTCAACAGGCACAACAGTCATTATGAGGCGAGCCTCATGGTTTAACTCCTCAGCATTTCCCAGAGAAATATAGTCCACAGTGGAGGACCTCCCCTACAAGGAAGAGAAGCTCTTCTCAATAAAGACCAATGAAATACTCCATTCCATGAAGGATTGAAGGGTGACTCTACATTCCTTGGGAACCCATACACCCGTAAACAGAAGGTGACAATTTAGGTACCAACCATACCCGAGACCAAGGTACCCCTCATATACTTAGCAGCAGAGACAGGACCACCAGTCTCAGAAGCAACATGATCGAGGCAGATAGCAGCTCGGACGTAACCAAAACAGTGTTGCAAACCAGCCACCCCAGCCAAACAAGTAAATCTGAGGCCTCTATCGAGGGACTCAAAACATCTTCCTTTGCTCCAGTCACTAACTTCTGATAAAACATTCAACCATCATCTTCTGTCATTTTACACAGCATGTCAGACCATAACATCTAGCAAATGGGTGTTACAATCAATCTGTACTGTATATACTATCCCCTTTATAACCATTCCCCCTCCCCACCCACTCTCTCAGTGATATTTTACAATATGAATTTGACCATCTCCTCAGATTTGGCACTTTAGAACTGATCCCACAACGGTATGTGGGGAGTGGTTTCTACTCACACTGCTTCCTTACTTAAAAGAGGAATGGTGTGTTGCACCCCATTTTAGATCTTAGAGCCCTTAACACGTTCATACAAAGACAGAAGTTTGAGATACTCATGCAAAACACCATCATTCCTGCTCTGGAGTTTGGTGGCTGGTTTTTGTCTTGTGACTTACAGGATGCCTATTTTCATGTACACATTCATCCTGCTGATAGGTGCTTTCTCTCCTTTGTCCTAGGTATGCGTCCCTACCAATGCACTGTCCTGCCATTTGGAGTCTCCACAGCACTGAGAGTCTTTTCCAAAATGCTTGCTGTAGTCACTGCCTACCTACGGAAACTCAGCATCATTATTTCTCCTTATCTCAACGATTGGCTAATCATGTCCAGATTGGAGGCACAGTTCCACCGCAACATTTGCACGATCATGACTTACTTCTATTCCTTGGACCTACTAATAAACAAAACAAAGTCAGTGCTCATACCAGTACAGTTGATACAGTTTATAGGCGCAACTTTACTCAACAGTGGCAATAGCTTCCTTGCCCACAAAAAGGTTCAAAAAGATCAGGGACCTGGCCCAAAAGCTGCACATGTTGCTGCAGGTCACAGCACTCGATTGCCTTCAGCTGCTCGGCCACATGGCAGCATGCAACCCAGTGATCCCCAATGCATGTGTATTTCTGAGGTGTCTACAGAGCAGGCTCAGTACAGTCTACAGACCAAACTATCATCCCATCACCAGGCCTCCCTCCATCCTGTGCATAGCTCTAATGTGGTGGACAAAGACGCTGAACTTATGCACAGGAGTCCCATTTCAACTACCAGAGCCCTTTGCTGTCATTATGATAGACGCTTCCCTTGTGGGCTAGGAGGCGCACATGGGGAACTTAACAATACTGGGCCTCTGGACACCAAAAGAAAGGCCTGTCCACATAAAGCTACAGGAACTAAGAGCCATCAGACTAGCCTGCCAACATTTCCTCCTGGAAATAGCACACAGGCATGTCAAGATATACACTGACAATGTTGCCAGCATATTCAACAGGTCGTGGGACACCCGTTCCCACTTCCTCTGTACAGAGGCTTTTACCTTGTGGAATTGGTGCCTTTCCCATGGCATCATTCTCAGTGCTTGTTAGCTACCACGTGCACTGAACACTATGGTCAACGCATTAAGCAGATCACTACCTCAACAACATGAGTGGTAGATAGACCAGAGATACTAGACGCAATCTTCATGCACTGGGGTTGTCCTCTAATAGACCTTATCGCAACAAGTGCCAACAAAAATGCCCCCTATACTACTCCAGGGTGGTCATAGGCAAAGGCTCCCTCAAGGATGCTCTCACTGTGAAATGAAACCATTGGTTCCTCTACGCCTTCCCTCCCATTTTCTCTCCTTTGCCGCACAATACTCAAGATAAGGAGGGACAAGGCCAGAGTTATTCTCCATGCTGGCCGAGGCTGCTCTGGTTCCCTTTCCTCAGCAGAATGACACTGTTTCCACCAATCTCCTTGCCATGCAACCCCAGGCTGATATTCCATCCAGGCCTACAGACCCAACACCCCTGGTTCCTCAGACTCCATATAAAGGCTTGGTACCTGGATGGCTCTCAGGCATAGAGTTACAATGCTCCAACCAAGTACACAATGTACTTTTGTCCAGTTGTGCTGCCTCGATGTGCAAAACATACTCTGACAAATGGACACGGTTTGTACATTGGGCCACTCATTGCAACACCTCTTCTGAGACCACCCCATTACCTGTCATCCTTGACTATCTCCTACACTTAAAACAATCCAACTTTTCTGTCAGCTCTATTAGGGTGCATCTAGCTGCAATAACCATATTCCATAAAAAAAATGACAGTAGTACAATCTTTGCACATCCGATGACAAAGTGCTTTATGAAGGGCCTCCAGTCATTATATCCTGACATAACTGCCTAAGGAGCCAGGGGACCTCCACTTAATTCTCAGGGCACTCACCAACCCTCTGTTTGAGTCAGTGGCCACTTGCACGCTCCTTCATTTTTCTATGAAAACTGCATTTTTGGTTGCAATTACATCCACCAGGTGGGTGAGGGAGATTGCAGCCCTGATGGTGAATCCGCACTACACCACTTTTTTTTAAGGATAAAGTCATGCTATGCACCCATCCCAAATTCCTCCCCAAGGTGCACTTTTTGTTCTGCATAAACCAGACTATTCACTACCTGTATTTTTCCCTAAACCTTATGCCAATACTTTCAAAGCAAGGATGCATATGCTCGATGTCTGCAGAGCTCTCTCATTTTACATTCACAGAACGAAGTCTTTTAGGGCATTTCCCAGACTTTTTCTATCCATCACGGAACACAAAAAAGGACAACATATATCCTCCCAAAGATTACCCCACTGGCTTTCCAAATGCATAGCCTTATGCCACAAGCAGAATCAAATAATTCCACCTACCTCCAACCAGGCCCATTCCACCAGGGCCATGTCCATGTCTATAGCTTACCTCCGCAAGATCCCTCTTGAGGATATATGTGCTGCAACTGCATGGGCTTCTGATCAAATGTTTGCAAAGCACTACACACTTTCTCATGGACCTCTTTTTTCAACAAGGTTTGTTAAGGCAGTATTGTCTACAGGTTACCTGCCAGTTCCAAATTCCCTGCCTCGTTAGGACATATTGCTTTGCAGTTACCTGCTGTGGAGCACGCACAGAGATGTCTTTCTCGAAGAAGAGGAGGTTACTCCCTGTTAGCAGTAACTAACGTTCTTTGAGATGAGCATCCCTATGGGTGCTCTGTTGCCATCCCTTTCTCCCCTCTACTTCAGAGACCTTTTTTTCCTACAGGTCAGGTGTCTGGATGGAGAAGGAACTGAGGGGAAGTGGCCGCATATGCACAATTGCACTGCACGGTGCTTACGCACCCTGCCGCCACGCGTGTGCAACTCTCCACACACTGCTTTGAAGAGTCTGGTCTGATGTACTGGGATACGCGAACACCTGCTGTGGAGCACCCACAGGAATGCTCATCTCGAAGAACGTCAGTAACTGCTAACAGTGAATAATCTCCTCACATTGTGACTGTTCACTGCTAACTTATAGTGCTGGCCATTAAAAGTTGCCATTATATATCCCATTATGACTGTTTTCAAATCTGGCGAACTTGGTGTACGAATTTGGTGTACCGTAAAGACAGACTTGACCAAAAGATGAGTTGCCTGACTTACTGTCTTTTTATGCAGGCCCAGCAACAAGACGGGTGGTATGGGACAAAGGGGGCAACTACCCCGGGGGCTTAGCAATTAAAAGATCCCAGGCTGGATTTGAGGGGGTGGGCAGTGTGCTCAGATGGTGCTGAGGGCTAGCTGCCCCTAGCCCTATCCCTTCTGTCTGAAGCCCTGCCGCTTCTGGGACCATGGCGCTGCCCCCTGCACCTTGCTCAGGGATCTTGCAATTCTGCCACAGTCCCCGTTCTCCCATATTTGTGTTACATTGATGTTAATAGGAGATGCTTGGCTCTTAGGGAGATTCTCCCATTAGTGTAGTTAATCTACCTCTGTGAGAGGTGGTACCTATGTGAGCAGAAAGAGGTTTTTCATTGACATTGCACTGTCTACACCAGGGGTTTAGTCCATATAACTGCAACACTCAAGGGTGAGCACTTTTCACATCCCTGAGTGATATTTATACTTATTTTAAGTTTATAGTTTAGACCTCACCATAGTTGAGGTTTCAAGGTCTCAAGGACCACTCAGCTGTGAAATAGCTTAGTAGCTACTGACACTCTTATTTACATGTGCACTGAAAAACAAATAGTGTTTTGATCCCTGACTGGGAGATTTAGGCATTGCTGTAAGAAAGGTTCCTACCCCACTGTAAAACATTCTGTAAGATAATAGGATCCCCCCATGGTTCATTGTTTGTTTCTCAAATTGTAGTACCAAATAAGCCATAAATTACATCAGTCCAAGAAACAATATTATGGTGTTTCTGCCAATTTAAAGGATATTCTTGTGCACTCTCCTTTCTTTTTGTTGCCTGTTAACATATATTTAGTTTGAAACTATCTTTTGAATGTATCGATCTTCCATTGCAGTTTCTCCCTGATAAAGCTTAAAGATGCTAGTGCTAAAAATTGTGGACTGATAGCTGTAAAATGAAAACTGAGACAATATTTGTCTATTTATGTACAGCTCAGTAATCATTCTTCTGTATTGCACACTATTGGACAATTTCCCTAGAATGGATTGGGATTAATAATGGTAGTCCTGATTTTGTAGGGTGAGTTGAAACAAATCAGACCTGTTGTAATATTATATATTTAAGAGAGTATATGCATTTCTCAGTTCGTGAGTCCATTTGTGATTCCATTTGTTCAAGTACTCCTCTTAAACAGTAAGAGCTAGGATCACCACATTTAGTATGCAGCTTCCTCTTATCCTAACTTAAAGGAAGCTCAGGGTTTGGTTGTGCCAGGAAAATGGGATGTGTCTGGAATTTGATTGTTTTCCATATCATTGAAAGGAAGAGGTCTGATAGAAGAGACAGTTATGCTCTGAGTGAGCACAGACCTTCCTTTCCCAGTATCTGGAAATAGTATTTCTGCCACAAGTGAAGCAAGGGAACCTGCAAGAAACAGACTTCTACACCGCACAATCCCACTTTGCCTACAGGCAGGTCATTTCTTTGCATTTGAATGGGGCAGGGTCTTGTGGAGGGAAAGTCATGTGCTCATGAAATTAGTTTTTAGCATAATACATATACCCAAAGAGGCTGAATTAAAGGCTGCCTGTGCTGCCTATTTCTAGAATTCCTAACTTGACTTTGAAAGTTTCATGTTCTTTTAGTTTACTTTTTGTGTGTGTGATTATTTGTATTATTTTTATTTATCTATCTTGTACAGTGGTGGACAACCTGTGGCCAACAGGCCACATGCAGCCCATCAACATTCTATGTACAGCCCACAAGACATTTTGTTGACTGTTGCCCAAGTGCAGGGTTTTCAGATTCTGCTGGTTTGCAGCCATATAGTTTTTTGTCCTACCAGTATTACTAAAGTGGCATGCACATAAAGCAAGAGCATGTGAAATGAGGTGTGTACTAATTGCATACAACACTTACTAAGAGAGCCATTCACTCCCTCTGCATCAAATGCACTGCTGTGTTTCAATTGGTGCACACTGTAAATTAAAGGTACACAAGCGTAGCAAGAAAAATTATCCTATCCCATGAGACCATTTTGCAGCCCACTGAGATGAAGGGCCACTCATGCATCCTACTCACTACTAGGTTGCCCATTGCTGATCTAGTAACACCTTGAACTCCACCACAGATTAGGGATTCCTTGTGTTACTTACTTCACATTCACATAAAAAGAGAGAATCCTTCCCTAAGGAGCATGCAATTTAGATAGAAAAGAAAAGTGCAAGGAGAAATAATGGTACAAACGTTTGCAAAGGTATATAGCAGATCAATGGCAAAGCTGGAAATACAACCCAGATCTGCTGACCCCCAGTTCAGTGACCTACAGACTTGATCATATTGGTTCCTTTAACCCAGGGTTTTCCAACCTATGGGTCGGGACCCAAATAATGGGTCGCCATTACATTTCAAAAGTGTCTTCCCAGGTGGCTCTTAAGGAGCCATTCACACATTTTTTGAATTGCCCTGGCTCACCAAGTCTTCCTGAATTGTCAAAATGGGTCCCCATCTGGAAAAGGTTTAACCCTTCTCTATTGTGCTTGGAAACTCAACTATACTTCCTTTTTTTTTTCACTCCTAAATTTACTATTTTCAACAGTTGGTTGATATTTTTTTAACAAAATAGTTTTTCTCAAAACATATGATGGGAAATTGTCAAACAAATTTGAAATTTTAATCTTTATTAAAATAATGTAGAAGTCTAAACAAAATGGTTTCATCCTCACTGACATTTCTTGAGAAGTTGCATTGGAAGGGAAATTTTGAAATTTCAGCTTTTCCATTCTGATTTGAACAGAAATAAAATGACAATCACACCTTTCCAATGCTACTATTTAAATTCTGGCTGTGCCTTGGTCATAGCTTAGTTACTGTAGTCCACTACTCTGATCTCTTTTGCTTCTTATTTCTCCAGCTTCCAGACTATTTACAATAGTCTGCTATGATGGTAAACATCCTTTTTCTTTGATCTGGAAAGCTCTCCATGATATTTTGCCTGATTCTTTTTGTGGCTGTAACACTGTTTTTATCAAATACAATCTACCAACCTTCGAATCCAAGGCTCTGCATGATTCCTTTCCTCTATTTCCTATCTGCATTACTCCCTACTCCAAGTAGGCTCTTCTCTTGATTACTCCCTCACCCAACTCCTTGCCCATTCCAGAGCTTTTTTGCCTGTTATGCCGCAATAACATTCCAGTCAATGTTGACTAAGTGTACATCTACACTGCAAGCTTATTTCCCTAAAAAAGATATTCCGGAAGATATCTTCCGGGAAAGCTTATTTTGAAATACAGCGTCCACAGTACAGGGAAACCTCAAAATTAGTCTGAGGCAGGCTTCCCTAATGTGGACATGCTACCTCGATTTAGAGTCCCAAAAGGCACTGGGGAGGAATAACTTAGAATGGCCCTGGTGAGGAGCTAGTTCAAGATAGCAGCAGTGGAGCATCCACACTCACCCTCTTCTGAAAGAGCTTTTTCAGAAGAGGTGTTATTCCTCATGGCATGAGGTTTACCAATGTCAGAAAAAGCCCTCCATTATTTCAATTTTCTTTTATTTCAATTTTCTTTTGAAATAACGCAATTGCTGTGTGGATGCTAATATTGTTCGTTATGCCAGAATAATGATGCAGTGTAGATGCACCCTATGAATCTACTTTCTCTACTTTGGGATAATGTTAAAAAATGCATCCTTGTTTGTTTTGAGTCATTATTATATCCTCTCATACAAGCTTGAACTGGGCTAGGGTGTGGCATACCACTGTTTTTTCCCAAATCACCTTCGAGTTCTTCAAAAACTTTTTATAAACACATAAAAGCTAAGTGGTTAGCAGCTGTGAAAATGAGGGGAATGAGCTGTGAACCAGATGAAAATGATATTTCAGTGTTTATAGAGACCATTAAACAATAGTTTAGTATGAGAAAACTTTCCTATTCATATCAGAGTATGCCAATTCCCATTGCCCATCAATAACAGTTCAAATGTCACTGTTTAATTATTCACTGGATCTGATGAGAAGGAGTATCATAATATGAAGTCATAATTGGCAGTTTTTATTGGTAGCGTGAGTGGAAGGTTAGGAAGATGTATTACTTTCTTTCTGATTAAGAAGTAGAAAATCCAAAGGAACTGAGGAGGGCATCTGAGCACAAGCAAAGCCTTTTGGTGCATTCAGACCTTGGTGAGGGAAGCCAGCCCCGAAGAACACACACAATGTTTGTCAACTTTGAAGATATTCCAAAGAGCAGTGTCTTATTTTGACATTTCAAGTGTGTTTGGAAGAGTTACACTAGTTTTCTTCCCCAGCTTAACTCCTGTTCCCCTATATTTGCAATCCAAGATTTTGAGGTCATAGAATTATTTTTGCATAGAAAAATGTTCACTTGTAATTTTAATATTAATTTTAATAAGAGCCGCATAACCTATTGCTAGTTGGAAGAAACAGCTGCTTAGGGTACTATTCTGAGAAGCAGGGGTGTTCATATTCACGTTTGTACTTTTCTGTCTATAAATTGTGGAGATTTCAAGTAGCGTGTTTAAATGGTCTCCATGATAGTCAAGGAATTTGCAGATGTCAGTTAAAAAAAATCTGTCATCCTTTTGATGGAAATTTGACTTTTTGTTCTTTGTGTGTGAAGCATCTCTTGTCTGATGGGGAAAAAAAGGACTTTGTCAAAAATTAAATACAAGGAACCATAAATATTTGGAGACAAAAATTTAAAACATTCAGTTTGAAAATGCTGCCACAGTCCCTAATGCAATTTTAATTTGAGTGGTTTTTATACCTTATTCCTCTGTCTTTCTAGCCAGGTTACCTTTCTCATGGTGCACTGCAGTGGTTCAGCAAGAGGGGAAAATTTGGTGTATCAATAATCTGGCCAATGAGGCACCTCAACTACAACTTCCATAAGGCACTGTGTGGTACTGTAGATCAATACTTTGGGGGATTTGGTTTGTTTCCGCAAATACTTTTTCTTTTCTTTTCTTGGAAGGGAGGTAAATCCATTTTCTGACCAATTCTTGATTTCTATATCATACATAGTTCACAAATTTAATGTGTAAATTATGCACCTTAGAATAATCTCTCTTATGAGCTCATATAGAATTTAAACTAACTGGGAGAAGCCAAAAGGGTTAAATGGTAATATGAAAACCAGTGACTGCATACCTGCTTCACTGTTCATTCTTCTGCACATTAATTTTAGGCAGTACATGTTTCCTTTTTGTAAATAGATTATTTTCCTTGTTGAATGCCATATGGCACTTTCTCTTTGGAAAAGATCATCTTCACATACTTGATGAAACACATAGGGAAACTGTTTGACTTGGGTGTCTTTCATTTGTCCTGTATTAGAATGTTATTCCACCTGCTTGTATTAGCTTTGCATGGTTTGTTTTACTTTCACAGTGGGAACTATAAATCCATGAGAACACAAAGGAAGATGATGACACTGCAGTTAAAGCTTAGATTATAACAAAGGAGTGTATTCTCAGGGAAACTCTTCATGCAGAACTTCAGTCCTGTCGGAGCTGGGTTTTTGAAAAATAAACTATATAACCTCTTCTGGGCTAAAAAGAAAAAAAATGGAGATGGTTCCATTTCCATATTTTTATTGTATTCAGGAAACTTAAAATAGTTAGCATGACTACAAATCCAGAAATATTATAGGTGGTGTATCAAAGGAAACTCCAGAATAGTGTGCATGTGTAATTCCAAAGAGTCCGAGCTTCCAATTCTTTTTCCAGACCAAGTTGCTGATGAAGTCTAATGGAGTTTTACCTCCCTGCTGCAGGAACAAACCTTAGCTCAGCGCTACCGACAACAGTGATGATAATCATAAGAATATTACAGCTTTATTCTTACTAAAGGTGTGTCTACACAGCAGCGTTATTTCTGAGTAATGGCTTTTATTCTGTAATAACAGTGTGAGAATCTACACAGCAATTTGGTTATTTTGAAATGAATTCGAAATAACCGACGGCTTATTCTGACTTCTGTAAACCTCATTCTCCGAGGAATAATGCCTATTCCCAAACAGCTATTTCAGAATAGCAGTAGCGTGAATGCTTCACTGCTGCTATTTCGAAATAGCTCCTCCCCAGGGCCATTCAGAGTAATTACTTCCCAGTGCCTGGGGCTCTAAATCGAGATAGCACATCCATATTAGGGGAGCCTGCCCTAGTGAGGTAATAATTTTGAGGCTTCCTTTTAGTGTACATGTGCTATTTTGAAATAAACTATTTTGGAGTATTTCTTCCAGGATAGTTTATTTCAAAATAAGCCTGCAGTGTAGACATACCCTGACTACTCCCATAATTTTCAGTCAACTGGGCAATAAGACTTACTTAATTGACATGTATAACTGAGATGTTTTAAGAAAATAAAACCAGATTCTCAACTGTTGGTATTACTCTGCTCATTTTAATGGAGCGATTCTGATTTCAACCAAGTGAAAATTTGGATCCTAACATGTTGGCATATGGTGCAGTTTGGGCTCTCTAAGGGTAGATAAATTCTACTCTTGAAAACATTGACGTTAATAGCAAACACACAAAACTTCAGGCAAAATTTTTGTCCTTCAAAACCAAATATCCTGCTATGGAATAATATAACATTTTCATTTAAATAAAGTTACATAAATAAACATTTTATTATTAAATGAGTCACAAAATACTTTATTCTTAAATTTGACTTTTACTTCATAAAGAATTCTGAATTAAAAGCAAAACCTTTTAGGTGCATACTACAGATGATGGGTTTTAATAGTATTTTACTACTGTGCAAAACTAGTAGCATTTGTTATACAGAAGCAGGAAGAAATTTTTAGAGCCCAGCACCCAAGAGAGAGAACATAGATTATCTCATTTTAAACACACCACATTCTCAAGTGGGATTTAAAAGAAGACATTAGCACCAAATTCTCACTCCAAGTTAGCATGGTCTGTGGTAGAAAAAAATCATGGTAGCTTTCTACTTTGACTTTCCTTTCTGCACAAAGGGTTCACAATCCTTACCCATTTCTCATCTATCTAGGCATTTATGGCACTCATCACCATAATATTTGAGAGCTGTTTATGAAAATTAGTAAGTTAATGATTCGGGAAAAAGTAGTTTATGAGCATTATTTTGGGAAGGATTATAGTTGTATTGGTGAAGACAGGTGGCCAGAATTTATAGCCGATAGGATACAATCTATAGTGTCAACCACACTTTAATGTGAACATTTTTTGAAAAACTTCTATAGCACATTGGCTTAAAACAATGTAAAAATGAGATTTCATTGGTCTCCTTTCACTTGGAACTCTCGATGTGCTGGCAATTGTTTCTTGTTGTATGGCCACGTGTCACTCTCTAGATGTATGATCTTTTGAGGTCAATCTCTGTAGCCATGTAGCTAAAATGTAGCTTTATGCAATGTAATGTGCCTCAGTGTACCTTACCAGCCATCCTTTCTGACTTGCAGAAAGGAACAGCCTAGGGCTGTTGGTAAAGATGCATTAACCAGGCTTTTTGTCTTTGTTGTTAATGTTAAGGCAGGAATAGACCGATAGGGTCTATTTGTCTCTTCCTTTCTAGATCTGTTTTTACAGAAGCAACTATGTAATTTTTGTGTGTATTAGTGCAGAATGAGGAATGTCTTTTAAAATATAAGTGTGAATGCCATTGTTGGACCAGATGTTGTAGGGAGTAGCTGAGGACAGACGTAAAGGTGTCAGAAAATTACTGCTCTATTTAAGATGTGGATGAAGGGAAAATTGATGACTCTCTCTCTCAAAAAAAAATAAGGCAAGCACCTATCAATTGGGATAGAATAGCTGTAATATAAAAAAAACTGAAAAAAACAAGTACTTGACAAATAGTGATTGGTTATACAGCATGACGGTGTGAAATATAATAATCCCAATGAAGAAAAACTACTATAATAAGGGGCTGCTTTGCCATTATTTTCTGAGTTTCATCTTGTGAATATTCTGGAGCATTGGTCTGGACCAATAGAGCCACACTCCTCCCTATCCGTGTTCAGTCTGGATTGCCATCAGTGAGATCCGGATTCTCTGCTTTACTACTATATTCTTACTAAATGAAGCAAATTGCCTTTTTCTCTAAAAAGATCCCACGTGCTTTTTAAAAGCATAACATCTCCCCTCCCTTTTGTGATTATTATAAATACTTCCAAAATGTTGTGTAGTTGCACATGTCATTTAAATGCAGTGCTTCTGTTCTAAAGTCACATAGACTCCTTCTTTAATCATTCTCATTCTCAGATAAACCACCAAATCTTCTATTATATTAAAAGCAAAACAAACCTCATAATGTGAACATGCTTAAGCAGAAATAAGTAATGAAATTCTGAATGGAATGAACACTCACTTCTTCCTTCCTTCATTCCCAAGTGTTGTAGGGTTTTATAACTGAGTTATGTTGTTCACAACTAGTACTGTAATATGTAGGTGTCACAGGGCATGTCTACACTAGGGAATTATTTCAAATTAACTAAATTCAAAAGAAGAACTCCTGAAATAACTATTTTGAAATAAGTTTAATCCCCAGAAAAGCAGGAGTACAGATTTTAAAATAACCAGCCTGTTATTTTGAAATAACGGGCTTGGCAGTGTGGATGCTCAGCTTATTATTTCAAAATAAGGGGGGCTATTTTGAAATAACTCCCTGGTGTAGACCAGGGGCACAAAGAAATAAAAGGATGTTATGCTCCATTAACTTGTTTTCCTTCCTGTGATCCGTTTAACATAGATATTCTGTGTTGTTTTTATGTAGTCAATTGCATTACTACAATTGTTTGTTTGAAAAATAGACAGAAATATAAAACAAAAAAGTCATCTTTATTGATTTTTCTCCTTCCAGGATCTTCACAATGACTCCAATTTATGAAAAAAAAATTACATCATAAGAAGAGAACTGTCATATTATTGCTGTCTATGCAAAAACTGGCATATTATTGCTCTCTAAAGAGAAGTTGTGGAAAAGTTTCCAATCAGCTTTAACCTCATGGGCTATGATTGCCACTACTAGAAACAATTAATAGTTCATTGGACAATGCACAGAAAATGCATTGTACTGAATTATCCTACACTGGTGGATACTGTAAGAGAAACAAGGCATAAATAAACCTTAGTTAAGCAACAGGGTTACTGATTACCTGTATCACTTTTCTCAGGTTTTTTTTCATTTGATTGCTTAATTAAGACCTGAACTTAGTTTGGCATATATCCCTAACAGCAATTAATAACCGAGGACACAAGAAGGCAAGATTGTATTTGAGTATGATTTGGCACCATAAAAATTACAACATTGGTTCAGATAACTCTTTAGGTTTTCAAAATCAAATCTCACAGCCAAAATAGAAAATAACACATACACAATCACTTTTAGTAAGGTAACTTTTGTTTTAGCTTTTTTACTTTAGTCAGGCCTTCACTTATGCAAATTTGTTATTAGTCCAGTGTTGCTAGCAGAGGGGAAAACAATCCAAAGTTAGATGACAAGACAATTTCATCCATTACTTTTATCCCAGTTCATCAAAGTCTCCTTACCAGTAGATCCATAATTATAATTAGTTTACATTTTATCCTATTTCAAAATGAATCATATTAGCTCCAAAAATCTAACTAGCACACCTAACAATTAAGCAAACTTCACTTATTACAAAGCATATAGACTGGATTCAATACAAGGTGCTTGAATACTTGATCTGTTTTATGTCTGTGTGAACATAGAGCTTGGATAGGACTTGGAGCGGAGCCCCTGGAGATGTCTCATGGAGCCCTGGGGCTCCACGGAGCACAGTTTGAGAAACACTGAACTATGGCATGAGTAGTGAAAGCTTCCTAAAAAAGTGGGTGGGACTCTTGCTTCTGAATTATGGCCGTGCAGCTGAACTGCCTCTTCCACTGATACTCTGCTTCCTTTGCTCCTTTCCTGTCCCATCTTTTGCCCTTACAACCAGTAGAAAGTGGGAGAGCATGTCCCTTGGCTCCTCTTTTCTGGTGCCCTGGGATAAATTTATGGTGTTCTGTAATTCTAGCTAACAGTAACATATTCCGTTTTAAAGCTACTTAACAAGAATATTTTTTAGAACTTTTTACAGTGCTTTCTGGAAGTGATGTGTTGCAAGAGACAAGACTGTTGCTATTGGTTAGTCCAAATATGGTCTCTTCTGGGAGGCATTGGCATGGTCTAATCAGATGATGACCCATACTTCTGCTGAAGATTCAAGATGTCCAGCCAAAATGAGAGTTGTCCTTTCTCCCCATTCAGTCAAGGAAAGAGGCACCTTTTGAGTTCTTGCAACAGGAACTAGAAATTCCAGTCTCTTTGTGCAACACACATTATGTCACCCCAGCTTGTGTAAGATAAGTTAGATCATAGTTGTAGGTAGAGACATTTTAGAATATATTTTGAACATCAGCTAATTTGTTCCAATTACCAATTTACCTCTGCAAGTTGCTTTCAATGAACCCCTTTGCAGAGCCTCACTTGGCTACATTTGTAGTTATGCTTGGTAAAGTTGTAGTTTCTCCATCAACATTTAATTTAACTGAATATAATTTATAAAGTGTCCCTCTATATTATCTGATGCTCTTTAAACATATTTTAATAGTCCATTATATGATACAAATTTATGTCTATATTTTTTGTTAGTTTCTAAGGTTCTGCAAGACTATTTGTTTTGTTGGGTTTTTTTAGTTTTTCCAGTTACAGACTAACACCACTACCTCTCTGAAACTTTTGTGCGGGGTGTTTGTTAACCAGTTACATTTCTAATTGTTCCACTCTGTGGTAAGGTGTCTTTGTAAACATGCTATTTGGTTCCAACTCCCTTTATTTACTGCCTCTCTCAGCACAAATGCATTTAACTAACTCAATAGCATAAACATGTTTGATTGCAAACATTAGCTTTACTACTTCTCTTAATCTCTTAAATGAAAATAAATCAGTATGAATGCAGCCCTTGTCTTTATTTAACAGGATTGCCTATGAAGTAGATAAATCCTGTCATTAAAGTTTATACAATTTTGCCTCAAATTGTATGAATTACATTTTTATAAAACTTTCAGTGACAATATCATCAAGTTCCCTATTTTACTGCATTATCTGGTAATGTTATCATCTCTTAATGTTTTGATTTTAATTTAATGTGATTTTTACTTATTCAGAAGCAGAGAAAAAAGGGAAGTCTCTTTAACTGCACCAAGGGTATGCTTGTGAAAGTTTGCAACTACTCAGTTTTCTCAGATGATTGAAGAAATACAGTCATCACACCTTGGGTATTATTTGTAGTCTCTGTTCTATTTTTTCTAGAAGACCTTAAAGCCTTGCTAATTATTTAACAGCAATAACTCATAATTTTAGCCTCGGGGTAGCCATGTTAGTCTGTATCCGCAACAAGGAGTCTTGTGGCACCTTAAAGACTAACAGATTTATTTCGCATAAGCTTTTGTGGGTAAAAACCACCCAGATGCATTTTGCCATCATTTTAGGTCCTCATTTTCTATAATGTCCTAGTAGATCTCTTCTCCCTTTCATCATCATCGTCCTTCATGCCCACTGATGTATAGGGAAGCAATAAAGGTCCTCTACTTCTGTCTGTCTCTGGCCAGCCTCTCAATAGTGCCCCAAGTGTAAATCATGCTCTTCATTTCTACTTCAGTGGTCCGGCACCATGTTGTCTTGGGTTGTCTACATTTCTGCTTCCCTTCAGTGGTCCCTTCTCCCTTTAACTTCTTTCTATTTCTATTCTGATTAGTGTTTCTCTGGTATTTTTCAACTGCTGTCCAAGGAGGTCCTACTGACTTACAAAACTTTTAAGTGAAACCTGATATGAGAAGTAATATTTTTATTAAATAAGTAAGATCATTTCTGTAGGGTAAACTGAGGCAGTCCATGGTATCTTGCTGAGAACTGACAACTCAAATCCTAAATTATTAAGGCCAGGCCTGAGAAGCATATAGACAGCAGTTAACTTGAGCCTGATTCCCCTGGCAACTACATTCCAAAGGGGCCTCACTCTCACTCTCACTCTGATAAGACCTGCCTGGTACCAGCCAGGCAACGCGGTTTTCCTTACTGTCTCCTGTAATTTCAGATTAATCAGCTTGGATCCCAAGGACTGTGCCAACACAAGGAAGGAGTCATCTCACAATAGACATCACAATTTCAGCAAAACAAGTTAACATCAACATGTCCATTTTGGGGGCTTCCATCCTGTTTATGTTGGCTCATTTAGCTTGTTAGGAATAATTACCTGTATTAGTGATAACATGTTTAATTGGCAATGGGCGGAGATACTCTGTAATTTTTGTAGTTCATTGGCTTATGTGCATATCTCATTTCCACTGCTAGACCTATCAAGTCGCTTCCCCTCCGTCCATCTTCTACCTATATAATCTAATGTATGTTTTGGTTAAGTTAGTGCTCACCAGGTTAATTCCTGATGGGTACTCCACCAGCTGTGTGAACCAATAAATCCTCTGCTTGTTTTCACCTGCACCCAGTATGTCCGGAATTATTCCCTACAATTACATTGGATGTTGTTTGTCATAGTGTCTAGAATATACATCTTCATAGTTTGCAATTGAATACATTTAAAAACATTCTGATGAGCACATTGTTCATTTGTTATATGTTTATAATGCAAATATCTCTTTAAATAAAGAAAACATCACATTGATCTAGAGCACATTATGTTCATAAATCCTAAAAATACCATTGACTTATTTTATCTGCTGGAAGAGTTTAAATCAAACAAAGTAAAAGTGTGGTAGAAAAATAGTGAATCAGATCAATAAAGCCCTCATCCATCCATTTAATGATATGCTGAGGAAGTTCAGTAATGAAGTTCATTATAGGCACAACTTTAGGCTCTGATTTTGCAAATACTTAAATGTATGAGTAAGGTTATCCATATGAGTAATTCTGCTGATTTCTTAGGTTCTCTTTCTAAAATGTTGGTTGGCAGAGTTGAGCACTAAATGGAACATTTTCAAAATGAAATGAATACTGGAATAAAATAACCATAATTATTCAGACAAATAATCATTACTAAGTAAAATTGATTCTTGCAGCAAAATATTATTTCCAATAATGTATCTCTATATCCATTTTTTCTTATAGTAGTATTCATTTTAAGGAAGACACACATTGGTAAAGCTATTCAAAATTGAAAGTGAAAAATCATGTTCCAGAAAGGCAGCCATACGCCTTTGTATTACACGCACAGATATACAGTTTGTTAGAAGGATATATTTCCCACATGAAAATATAGATGTTCTTCTACAGAAGATCATGTTAAGCCTCCTCATTCAAGTAAGCAGCAATTTGCTGCACATACCACCATGGGTGAGAATATTCCCTTTTTTTTAATTAGGAAGCTGACATTTACTAAATCAGCTAGCTTAGATGGTTTTCTGTTGAGCTTTATATTTAAATCCCTGAGATGTTTACACCATTTAGGACTTATATCTGAGGAAATTATACCTTGCATGTGGAGAAAGCTCATTTAAACTTATGGTTTGTCTCTTGGTCTATGCCTTTTCAGCAGGATATAACAATCTATTTCCTTGTAGCTCTTCACTTAATACCAATACTAAGTGATGGGTAGTTGACATATTTGAAACATTGATGCCAAAGATGAACATCATTTGGCAGATGAGGCTTCATTTAAAAAAGATATTAATTAAAATATTTTTGACCACCCCTGTTCACAGTTAGTGAATATGGTGTACAATAAGAGCATAAAGATACTTCATGTAACTGATTTCTCCTTCAATTGGAAACCAAACTCTAAGAGCTCAACTTTTGCTAGTGCTTGGCAGAGGGTTACAATAGCTTTTTTTATACAGATGGTACCTCCAATCAGGCAAAGAGATATGTCAGTGAAAAAGCTATGTTTGTGTTGGTCTATATATTCGAATATATTTTCATTTGCTGTATTGATTTTACAAACTATCTGCTTAAATTTAAGGGCAAGTCTTCATATCCCTTTTTTATGATAGAAATACAGTTTAAGTACATAAAGATAGCATTTCTCTGTGTAGTCTTGTCTCCCGCAGCCAGAAAATATTATTCTATTTTAAAAAGTAATGTGGGTAATTTTGAAACTCTCAGATGTTATTTTTTGTATTTTAAGAATATTGTGTCCAATAATCTTGTGTAATTATGCCAACTATATTTAACATACTGTAATTGACAAACTAAATATTTAAAATAGATGATCAAGGCATTGGGAATTAAATAGTATGACTCCACATAGGTTAATCTTCTACCAAACAAAATAAACCTCTTCATCAGTCTGAATATGCAACGTGAAAATGAAATTTGTGAATGTTAAATAAACGTCCATTCATATTACAGCTGAGACAAACTAAAAATTACATTTTAAAATTGCTTTATAACTTTGGAGGAGACAGGCAATTATCATTAATGATCCAAGGACTAATATTCTGTAACTCCAACAAATGGGAGGGGAAAACCTGACCATCTCACCTAGATAGTGATGGTGACTGTGAAATGCTCAGTGAGATTAGAGAGGCTATAAAAATAATAATAAAAAACCCTTCAATAATAATGGGGAGTATTGACTGGGTACATGTCACTTCAGGATGGGATGAAGAGATTAATTTTCTTGACACCTTACATGACTGCTTCCTGGAGCAGCTAGTCCAGGAACCCACAGGAGAAGAGACAGTTCTTGCTTTAGTTCTGAATTGAGCATGGGGTCTGATCCATGAGGTTAATAGAGCTGAATGGCTTCATAGTAGTGACCTTAATATACTTAATTTAACATCCTTGTGGCACAATGTACGACTGAATTTAAGAAAGCAGAACTACAGAAAAATATGGAAGTTAAACAGAAATTAAAAGACACTATGCCTAAAGTGAAATCCTTGCAAACTGCATGGAAACTTTTAAAAGATACCATAATAGAGACTCAACTTTAAAAGTATACTCCAAATTAAAAAAAAATCCATAGAGAACCAAATATGAAATTATGGAACTACTAACTGTGGTATCATTTCAATCTGCTTCAAATGACCAGAAATTAGCTATTGTGATGCCAATTTTTTAAAAAGGGTCCAGTGGTGATCCTGGCAATTAGAGGCTGGTAAGCTGGACTTCAGTACTGGGCAAACTGACTGGGAGAAGAAGTCAGATACATAATTAAATATAAATTGTTAGGGAAAAGTCAACAAGGTTTTTGTAAAGGGAGATTATATATCACCAATCTCAGGGAATACTTTGAGGGAGTCAACAAGCATGTGGACAAAAGGATCCAGTGGATACTAGTGTACATAATTTTCAGAAAACCTTTGGCAAGGTTTCTCACCAAAGACTCTTAAGTAAAGTAAGTTGTCATGGGTTAAGAGGGAAACTCCTCATGAATTGGTTACCAGTTAAAAGATAGGAAAAAGGGTAGGGTAAATGGCTGGCTTTCAGAACAGAGAGGGTTCAGTTCTATTCAATATATTCATAAATAACCTGGAAAAAAGGTGACAAGAAATGGAAAGCCATTTGCTGATGACACAAAACTACTCAAGATATTTAAGTTCCAGACAGACTGTGAAGAGCTTTAGAGGGATCTCTCAAAGTTGAGTGGTGGCCTGCCTCGCTATGTCTATTATACCCCTCTCCCAGGCTACAGGGTGACTAGGCAACAAAAAGGCAGATGAAATTTAATGTTGATATATATGCAAAGTAATGCTTGCTGGAAAACATCATCTCAACTACACCTATAAAATGACGGAGTCTAAATTATCTGCTAACACTCAAAAAAGATACCTTGCAGATATTTTGGATAGTTTGCTGAAAACATCCACTCAGTATGCAGTGGCAGTCAAAAAAGTCAACAGAATGTTGCTAATCATTAGGATAGGAATAGAGACTGAGAGAATATCTTATTGCCCCAAATAAGTCCATGATATGCCCACATCTTGAATAATTCATGCACACATGGTTGTCCCATCTCAAAGAAGATACATTGGAATTAGAAAAGGTTTAGAAAAGGACAACAAAAAGGATTAGGGAATGGAATGGATTCTGTAGCAAGAGACTTTTCAGCATGTGAAAGAGATGACTAAATGGTGGTTGACAGGGAACCTGCACCATACCTGCCCTGAAAGGGTTACAACCAGACTAAGAAGGCTGGTTAGTAAGCAACCAAAGAAGAGCTGAATGAGAAGCATACAATTAAAGCAGTGTTTGGACCAGCCAATAAGGGCCAAGCTGGCCTATATCAAAGGAAGCTAAAGACCCATGTGTAATCTGCTGCAGGGAGTCCTAGGAGAAGACTGACTTCCTAAGGGCTACTGTGGGCATATCTATACTAGGAAATTATTTCAAAATATTTATTTTGGGAGTTATTATTTCAAAATAACTATTTTGAAATAGCATGTGCATGCTACAGGGAAGCCTCAAAATTAGTCTGAGGCAGGCTTCTCTAATGTGGACATGCCACCTTGACTTACAGCCCCAGGAAGCACTGGGGAGTAATTACTTTGAATGATTCTGAGGAGTAGTTTTTTTTCAAAATCGCAGCAGTGGAGCATCCACTACCACTATTTCAAAATAACTATTTTGAAATAAGCATTATTCTTTTTGGAAAGCAGGAGTTATTATTTTGAAATAACCAGCCCATTATTTCAAAATAACAGGTTGGATAGTGTGAATGCTCCACTTGTTATTTTTAAATAACTCTCTAGTGTAGACCAGGGCTGAAAGACCAACCCCTGGGGAAGGGCAGGTGTCAGCAGGGATTGGCAGAGCCTGGGGGAGCTCCTGATGAGCTGCCAGCACATAAAGGCTTGATGCTCTAGGAAGAGGGCAAAGGAGATGAAGCTAGAGGCAGAGCAGAAGGAATTGTGGCTGTCAGGAAGTGGCCCAGGGAATAATGACCTGGAAGAAACAGGTAGCAGGAAGCTACTGTTTGCAGAGTCCTTAGGCCAGGCCTGGAGTAGGCCTTCCCCCACCACCCCAGCTGTTGAAGGAATGGCCCAGCTGTAGATTGGCTGTACTCTTGTTGGAGAAGTCACTCCGAAGGGGGAGAAACTAGATGGTGACATGGCCAGAGGGCTGTGTCCTGAAGCAGACTCTGGGAGAAGGTCATAACAGGTCTTCACTCTCTAGGGCTGGGATAATTCCCAAAACCACTCCAGTGTGGTGAGTGACCCTATGGCAGAGGGTATGATAGAGATCTATAAAATCAGGACTGTTGTGGAGAAAGTCAACAAGGGAGTGTTATTTATTTACTCCTTCCCATAGCACAAGAATGAGGGAACACCAAATTAAATTAATAGCATCTTTAAAGCAAACAAACAAAGGAAGTATATTTTTTCACACAACATACAGACAACCTGTGGAACTCTTTGCCAAAGGATGTTGCAAAGGCCAAAACTACAAAGGGGTTGAAAAAATAACTAGATAATTTCATTAAGAGTAGGTCCATAATGGCTATTAGCCTGAATAGGCGATATGGTGTGCCTAGCTTCTCTTTGTTAGAAGTTGAGAATGGACAATAGGGCATTGATCACTGGGGCTATGTCTACACTACCAGGTTATTTTCAAATAACTGCCAAAATAACAGTTTTGAAATAAATTTATTCCTCTTCACAAGCAGGAGTTATTTCAAAATAACAAGCCCATTATTTCAGAATAACAAGCTTAGTAGTTTCAGCCACTCAACTTGTTATTTTGAAATAAGGGGAGTTATTTCAAAATAACTACCCAGTGTAACATGCCCTTGATGATTAATTCTCCCTGGGGCACCACTGTCAGAAGACAGGATACTGGGTTTGATGGTATGATGCTGTTTGTGTGTTCTTATATTCTTAAAACAAACGTGATTAACAATAACAGTACAATCCTTCCTGGGAGCACCATACAATTTTCAAGTACAATACAAGTTTCTTTACAATAAATGCACACCAGTAAGTGTAAATAGTGTATAAATAACAATTGGGAATGACTTGTGCGATGGTGTGCTTGAAGACCCCTTAGGGATGCTTCCTGGCATGCTGATAAGGCCACTGATACTCACCTTCCTGTTCTCTGGGGCTTCTTATTGCTCTGTCCTGCTGGGCCAGCTCCCTGGTCTCCCCCAGATAAGACACCGAGCTGAGATCACTGTCTCCCCCCTTCCCAAGAAGCAGTACAGATATTGAAACCCTTCAGGTCCAAGGAAAATGAAGTTTGGGACCCAGCTTTCTGGGATACCGCTCCCCAAATGAGATCAGACCCCCCAAATGAATTATTTAGGAAAGCCCCCTATAATACTGAAAGGGAGGGATGTACACACCAATTGCTCCCCCAGGTAACAATTATTTACACCGGGCTTGATAGAAAATAAAAGTGATTTTATTAAGTACAATCAGTAGGATTTAAGTGGTGATAAGTGAGAACAGGCAGAGCAAAGTAGATTACAAACTTAAAATAACAGAAAATGCTTAGCTAATTCTAATACCAAAACCTCAGTATAAACTCATTACAAACTTACCCTAAAACTGTTTATTTTCCAGCTAAGTCTTCAAAACAGGGAAGTCTCTTTTTCCTTTGGGGTCTTTGGTTCATTCCCTTAGATGTGCGACATTAGCCAGCCAAAGACAAAGACCTGCTAGTTTCCTACTGTTTTAAAGTTTCCTACTTCGCATGAGAAATTACCTGACTAGGCTCTACCAGTTAGGGAGGTCATGTGACTTCCTAACCAACCATTGCTAAGACTTAAGGACAAAAGATATATGATTTGCCCAAATGTTGAGTCATCCCAGCATGGAAACACCCTTGATGGATTTCCATTTCTTGCCACCACTTCTGTCTGTTTCAACTTTAACTGTGTGGTTTCTTAAGTCAATTATATATCTTTGGAAAAAATAGAATAAGTGAATCCACATGAATCTCTCGCACTAGGAAGGAACCTCTCAGAGAACTAGAGAATGTTCTTTCCATTGTTTCCATCTCTTGTGATATTTAGTGCATATGTTTACGTTCTTATGCCTAAAAACTCAGAAATCAGCTACACGCATACACCCTGCACAAACATTAAAAAAAGAACACATGAGTTTTGAATTCCTGGAATTCACAATACTGAATTCCAATGGGAACATGGAGGGGTCTGCAAACTGCTAGACAAAATTATTCCAGAATACTACTTGGGAAAGGCACATTTTGGTATCAGCCAATGGCTACCCAGTCAAACCATTTGCCATTATATTGCACCTATACAATAAAGATAGCCCATTGTTTTAATGGTTAACTGATAAAACAAAATCATTTGTGGTATAGCTGATAACTGGATCAAAGCAAGGATTCTAGTACATAGAGGCCAAGGCTTACATACTAAAGTGAATTCCATCCATTGTGAACACTGCAAGTTACATAACAATAACTCCTATTATTTATTGTAAATGTAATCTGTCCTGATATGAAAGAGACCAAAATCAGCTAAAAGCAGGCTGAAGTTCAATACTCCCACCCCTTTGAAAAGAAGTCCATTATTTCAGATTCCATATACTTCCAAAATGTTTTCAAGCATTTATTTTGACAGCTGCTGCTATTGTTGTTCCATATGCATCAAAGCCATGTTTACTGCACATTTTACTATTTTAATAGGTAACAAAATGTGTTTCTAGAAACACTTTCCTTCCTCTCTGAGAGAACAGCAACATAAAATAGAGAAACCAAAAGCCTATTTGACCAAAAAGACCAAATATCTTATTGGGTAAGAGGTGAAAGTGACTGAAGCATCTCTACTCATGGATTCTTTGCCCAAAGGCATAAAATAGTGTCTTTCCAAATATACTTATTTTTTATCTCTCTGCTATCATGTACTCATGTGCAGCTATCCAAAGTTGGGATTTAACATTCACTGTATTGGGAAACCAATTAGATGTCATTCAGAAAAGTGGAGATGCAGGTCTTCCAAACTCCTACTTAGGAAAAGTGAATGAGAAGCAGAATCATTTCCAAAATCAATTTAAGATACAGAAATAGAATTTGATGATGATTATGGTAGTCTTGCATTAGAAGGCTAAGAAAAGTAGATATTTTCAGGGTTAGTAAAATGTGAGTTTCCCAGATGGAAAATGTTTAGCAAGCAGTGAAAGAACAAACATGTGTCTAATTGAAAACACATATTAAGACCTAGTCAGAATGCAAGAGTAAGCAAGCAGCAGAAATGACAGGGTCATATACAATAAATATAGACACAATCGTTGTCAGGACAAGACAAAGGGCTGAAATACTGTGAATGTTATAAAGACAAATATTTTTGGAAAAGTGTGTCACACTCCAGAAAAAGTGTATAGATAAGCAAACTACATTCAGAACCAAACAGTTGGAGGATAAAAACCTGATTATGGTGTTATAGAAATGGATTTCTTTACTGGATATCAAATTTACAAAGCATGTGTCTACAACATAATGATTTATGGCAATAGAATAAAATAAAAAGTAATTTTCAAATTAAGGTACTGCAGCTGAGTACAACATAATCACAGGATTCATATTTCAAAAATGACAACTGACCGATTAATTGTTAAATTTAATAATCCTAATTAATTTTAAAAGCTCATTTCCAGGCAGTGTGCACAAAATGAACCTCTTATTGCAAAGCTCCATTGGTGTATCTATCAGGACAGATCCCATTCAAAAAGGCTTGAAATTAGGGAGCAGGAGGTGTTGTGGTTTTGGACTGTTGAGGAATTGGTAATGCAGATGATAAGATGAGTACATTATTTGTCTATTCTCAAGTTACAAAATATCTGACTGAATTTGATGAGGTATTTGATGTACTGGGATGCACTATGATCATCCAGGGGTGGGCAATAAGCGGTCTGTGGACCATATGCAGTTCATCAAGGTGAGCTCCTTGCAGACCACCAGCACTTCATTTACCTGTGCATCTGCAGATATGGGCTGCTTGCAGCTCCCAGTGGCCACAGTTTGCCTTTTCTGGCCAATGGGAGCTGTGGAAAGCGGTGTCCTGGCCTGTCCCACTTCCCACAGCTTTCATTGACTGGGAAAGGCATTTGACGTGGTACCCCAAGAATGATATAAAGTTAACATGGTGCACATTAGCTGGATTAAAAGCATGCTGACTACTAAATCTCTCAACATTGGGGATCATCACTGAGCATTTATGATTCTAGTAGAATTATACTGGGATATGTTTCTGGCCTTACACTATTTACTATTTTTATCTTTTTTAGTGGGGGGGTGGAGGAACCATAATCATCACTGCAAAGATTTACAAATGACACAAATTGGGCAAGAGAGAAAACATAAAAACAGATCATTGATACATAATGATCTGTATTACTTAGTACACTGGGTACAAACAATGGGTTCTAATATGGATACATGCAAATGTGTGAACCTGGGAACAGAGAATATAGGTCACATTTACAGGTTGTGGGAATCTGTCTTGAAACTGAAAAAGATTTGATGGTTGTGGTGGATAATGAGCTAAACATGAACACCAAGTGCAACAATATAGCCAAAAGGGCTAATTCAGTCATTGGAAGCATGAACAGGGTAATCTTGAGTAGAAGTAGAGAGGTTGTTTTACCTCTGTATATGGCACTGGTGTGATGGCTGCTGGAATACATTCCAATTATGGTGTCCCAAACTCAAGAAAGATGATTTATTGGAAAGGGATAACAGTAGAGCCATGAGAATATTGAAAGGATTAGAAAAAAAGCTACTTTATAGGAATAGAGTCAAGGAGCTTTATCTATTTAGCTTAATAAAGAGAAGGGTAGTTGGTGACTAGGTTAACCTATAAGACGTGTTCTGCCAAATTCGTAGCTATGAAAATTGTCACAGACCATGACATCTTTTCTCTAGCCTCGTACCTTTGAAGGCATTGCCCAGAGAGGTGGTTGCTGGCTGGGCACCCAGCTCTGAAGGCAGTGCTTCTGCTAGCCAGAAATGCTGGGACTAGAGATGAAATACCCAATGGCTTGAAGGGGTTTCCATTAGATACAGGATTTACAGTTTGGTTCAGTGGCTTCTAGCACCCGCACAATATTTTTTGCCAGCATCATTGCTGCCAGCAATAGCAGAAAAGTGTAACAGTATCATGCCGTCCTTTCTTCTGTGCTGCTGATGGCTACAGTGCTGGCTTCAGAGCTGGCCACCCAGGCAGCAGGAACCACTCTCTGGCCACCCAGCTCTGAAGGCATTGTGGAGAGTGGCTACTGCTGGCCAGACACCCACCTTTGAAAGCAACGCCACAACCAGAAGCAGTTGAAGAAGATATTTTCACCCTTACTACATTGCTGCGGCTGCTGCTGCCTTCAGATCTGCACACCTGGCTAGCAGCTGCGGGTCCCCAGAAGCAGCAGAGAAGTAAGGGTGACAATACCATGATCCTCTAATAGATTTGCAATCCCTTTTTGCGTCGAGGAATTCAGTTTGAGAAATGCTGTGGAGAAATTTTTGTGGGTTGTTCATGACATAAATACCAAATTTGTGGACATGTTATATGTACAAAATTTTCTATTTATGCTGTGACCAAAATATGAAAAATGTATGATTTCTCTACAATTTAAGTAAACATCTATCTATACCTAAATGGGAAACAAATATGTCAGTGTAGGATCTTCAGTCTAGCTGAGAAAGGTGTAACATGACCCAGTGTCTGAAAACTGAAATTAGACATAATCAGATTGGGAATATGGTGTAAATTTTTATCAAAGAGATTAGTGGGGGATTCTTTATCACTGACAATTTCAAAGTTAATATTTGATTTTTTTTTAAATATACGGTCTGAATTATTTTGTGGATGTTCTAGGCCTGTGGTATGCAAGAGGGCAGACTATTTGATTAAAATAATCTGTTCTGGCTTTTGAATCTGTGAAAATATGGAAAGATGTATTTTGTGTGTGTTTGGCTCATAAAGCAATGACACTGTCCTGTATTCTATGTAACTGCAACAAATGCTTACACTCCTTGAGCTATGGAGCAATTACGAATTCAGCAGAGTATTTAAGCAAAGCACTAAAATAGAAGCTTAATTTTAAGCACATGCTTATTCCCAATTGATACTAATTGCTACAAACGGGGCATATGCACACGCTAAAAATTTAAAATATGTTTAAGCGCTTTGCTGAATCAGGGCCCCAGATCACATCATAGCATAGATATTCCCCCTCTCTCAAATTCTTCAATGTTGGTATGCATATTTTCTGTTTCTTGTTCATTTTTTTTAATTAGCATTCCCTTCCCCTGACCACAGAATACTCTTCCACATATAAGAGTCAAGCATGGTGTGAGCTTGTGTTCTGGGTAATGACATACTTGTCAATATAACTCTTTTTAATTACTCTGGATCAGGCCTTCAGAAGAGCTGTGCCTATCTCATGGCCTGATGAAAATAAAGACATTAATTAAGTCATTAGGCAAATGATACAAAAGGTGAAGGAAGAAGAAAAGAAAGAGGGAAAGAAGGAAAATTTGCTTCAGAAATTGAGAGCTCCCTAGGATTTTAGGGGTGAGGCTATTTGACCTATAAGGGTAAAGGAAGCTGATATTATAAATAAACTGCACTGGGTGTTTTTATTACCAAAAAAATATCTCTGAGCAGTTTGTGGACTCAACAAAGGCAGGAACAAGTGAGCCCTGCCACACACACTCATGGCTTTCAAACCTGGTCCGATGTGTGTTTTAGTATTAGGCTGAGTAGGTCAGACTTAAAAAAAATTGACTGTTCAATATTGTGCAACTCATCTTATGATAGAAGAATCTTTTGCTGATAGAGTAGAAGAAGGAAGTATCCTAGAATATGGTATGGTAGTCATGAAAGGCTTTTCAGTGTTCTTGACTTTTAAATTAAATTCTTGAAAAGGAATAACTGAACTTCCTGAAAATGTTGTAGCCACTTCAGGTGAAAGTCTATGTTACTGCACCTTTAAACAATACAATAAAGCTACACAATACAAAAACATAAGAAATTCCAATATTATAGAACTTAAAACATAGGCTGCTATATTGACAATAAAAATATCAGGCACCATTGACATAATTCATACTTCATTCCAATAACTCTTGTTTTCCCAATTCAGCTTTCTTTACATGAGGGTTGAGCCAGATTCCTTCTGTTTGCAGTCACATTTAATCTGCGAATACCTGAAACGTATCTGTTGTAAACATTTGGTTAGAACTATACAGTTTGCTACAATCTTTCACTGGGGAAATAAGCAATATGAAATATAATTTCCAAAGGAAATTAAATTTTCTCCATTTTTTTCCAGCAGGAGCCAGCATTTTATTATTTAGACATTTTGTGGCATTGCCCAGTCCTTTTTAAATATTAAGAAAGCTAACAGAATTACTTGGCATTGCCAGGTTCTTTAGGGCAGGAGGCTGGCACTGTGGGGGGTAGGGGGTGGTAAAGGACTCAGGGCAGGGCTTTGGGGATGTGGGAGGGAGAGAGTGCTGGAGGCTGCGGATGGGGGAGGTGTGAGAGTGAGGGTTGGGGGTAAGGAGGGGCTCAGGGCAGGGGGACCCATCCAACATGGGCATTTTCTGACCCCCAAGTTCTCTCCCGACTTCTAGGGGCATTTTCTGTCTCCCTAGTCCCCCATAGCCACTAGAGGACTTTTTTTCTCCTCCCCCCGCCCACTCCTCCGGTGCTGCAGCCAAGGGCCAGAAGGGGGGAAAGTGTTTGGGACTGGGGGGCTACTTACTCAGTGTGCTGGCAGGGAAGATGGCAGAGCCCCAGCCCTGCTGGCCTTTCTCTTGGTGGTTTGGCTGTCCCCAGTGATCACGCTGCAGGATAGGTAGGCTCGCTAACCCCCCCCCCCCCAGGGGCCACTCTCATATTGCTTCTCTCTGAATAGCAGCCTTCCCTTTCCATGTTATGGAAAGAGTTCTTTTCCCAGGACTTCCAGTTGTCCCGGCACAACCAAACCCTGACTTTGCTTTAAGTTAGGAGAGGAGAAAGCTCTTACCATTCTTTACCAAATGGACTCGCAGACAGACACGCAGACAGATGCACTCTAAAATATATTTATAGATGAGGTATATGAATAAAAAGAAAGATTTAACTATTTAAAATGGGATAGACACTTTCATTTTCTAATCCAGTTTATAGCTTTGCCATTTCTGAACAATTTTGTTGCACACAATTCACAAATTTCCTCACCATGCTACCTGTTTTAATGAAACCTATAAGTATGTATACATATTTTACATTAATTTTCATACGGTGGCTTTTAATACCCTTGTATCTAGTGGACTAATGGTCAAATACAAGACATAATCAGTCCATCTTACACGGTACCTACAATCTTGGAAAGATGCTATTTTCAGTTTTACATCTAGTGGGGTGAAATGAACTAAATTTCTCACTGAAAGCAAAGACTATGTACCTAATTCATTAAGTACGTAAGAATGGCCATGTGTTTTGTCAGTCCAACGTCAACGTAGCCTAGTCTTCTAACAGTGATACGTGCCAGATGTTTCAGAGAGAATGAACAGGGAAATTCACTGAGTCATCATCCTCTGTCATGTAGTTTCAGCTTTTGGGCCACCTGAGATTTAGTGACACCCGGAATGTGGAGTTGCATCCCTGGCCATCTTGACTAATAGCCATCAATAGATCTATCTTCTATAAATTTAGCTAATTATTTTTTTGATTCCACTTATAGTTTTGCCTTTACAACATCCCCTGCTAATGAATTTCAAATATTGTGTGAAGAAGTACTTTATCTTCTGTTTTAAATCTGTTGCCCATTTATTTCATTGTGTGACTTCTGGTTCTAAGTGAAGGACTAAACACTTTCCTCACATCATCATATTTTAAAGACATCCATCATATCCTCCTTAACTGTCTCCTTTTCTAAGAGGAACAGTTTTTAATGTTTCCTTTACATGGAAGCTTCTCCATACTTTTAATCATCTTCTTTTTCTCATTCTCTGTACTTTTTTTTTCAATTCTAACATTTTTTAAGAGTAGGAATACCTTTTCAATGATTTTGCTCCTCCCCCCGTGATTGACTGAAAAATCAGCATTGAGAACTGAAGGTGCTAGATACAATCTTATCGGCTGCGAGGAGTCAACTATTATACAGGAGTGACCACTAATTATGGAGTGTGTGTGTGTGTGTGTGTGTGTGTGTGTGTATGCGCTCACCCACGTGCACATGACCAGGACCTGCGTCCACATACATACACTGCTAACTATTCAACATATTAGTTCAGAAATTGAAGTGTAGGAGTTTAATTGGAGGAACCAGTTCACACAATTCTCTCTATTTCAGCAATAAATTCACCCTGTGTGCCAAAGCTTATTTATAGCATACAAATTTTCCATAAAAACTGTACTGCTTCTGCATACCATACTTCTGCAGAGAATTGGAAATTCTACATATTTATAAACTATTTTCTAACATTTAAAATCTAGTCCTTTGCAAATGCTAATCTACATATCTGAGCAAGTTATTAAATACTACCTATATGGTGCAAAGAAAAAAGTAAAAGTGCAAGGAGATTATAACATTATAACACTAGTTCACTACAAGCTCAGAATATAATTAAATCGGTGGTTTATGAAAAGCTTTTTTATTATACACAGTTACATTTTATTACTCTTACTGCAAGATAAACTGCCTTTTAAATTACAATGAAAAAGCTATTATTAAGTAGACTAATGGCATTAATGCAATTTAAAAACCTCAGCTTCCAAACATTTATTCTCATGGTTAATGGCACTCGTGGTTTATGCTGAGTTCAGCATTAAAATTATTTAATCTAAACAACCTAAAAGGCTATAGCTATGTACTTCCAAGTAAAAGAAATTAATTAGAAAACTAACTACTATGGTGTACTCAAGCTTAGATATTATTTTGCTTTTTGGAAAACAAAATGAAAGTATGCAGTACAATCTAGTATGTCTGTAATCTTCCTTGCATCTGAAGTTATAGCTGCAATTAAAAAAAATAGTTCCAAATACTTTTGGAAAAAATTTCAGCCCATCCGAACAGCTCCCCATCACAAGGCTTTGTCTGCACACACTTTTTGTTTGTCAGTTGCCATTACTCTCTTGGCTCTAAGCACAATTTTGTTCGGTTATATTCACATTTGCGAAAGCTGCATTCAAACAATGATAGGGTGGTTTACAATAAATCTTCAATTGTTAAAGCTGCACAGCATATATTTTTTTTTCACACAGGTACAGGCCTGTCGACAGCAAGGGGCAAAGGGGCAGTTGCCCCAGGCCTGGAGATTCAAAGGGCCCAGGGCTCCCAGCTGTTGCTGCATGAGGAATGTCAGGGGCTGGAGCCCAAGGCCCTTTAAATCACTGCTGGAGTGCTGCATGGCATTTTCTGGGTGGCTCTGAGGGCTGCTGGGGGAGAACAGCAGTGGCACAATGCACTCTGCATGGTGCTGAAGGATGGTTATCCCAGCCCCACCTCTTTCACCCAAGCCCCGCCTCTTTCAGGAATGCAGATTCACTCCCCCCCCCCCCCTTGCCCAGCAGTTTGCAAGGATAGTCACATTAATCTGGTCTGGCAAAAACATTGAGTAGCCCTGTGGCATCTTAAAGACTAACACATTTGTTTGGGCATAAGCTTCTGTTAGCTGCAGCTCACTTTGGCGAGTGCATCATAACTTAAACCAAGGCCAGGATTTGGTTGTGCCAGGACAATGGGATGTGAGTGGAATGTGATTGTTTCTCATCAAATGGAAAAGGATGGATGCTATAGCAGGGAATAGTTATAGTCACAAATGACCACAGGGGGGACAGGTACAGTGGTTCCCAAACTTTTTGGCATCATGCCCCCTTTTTCATTTTTGAAAAACCCTCCCCCTCTCTCCCTCCCCCACACAAAAATAGCAAAAGTTGTTGAGCAAAAAAAAAAAAGGGGAACTGACCAGGGCAGCAAAACTTGGTCACCTCACGCCCCCCCCAGGAGGGCATGCCCCCCAGTTTGGGAACCCATGCACCTAGAATGACCATAGAATGGCTAGGCTGGCCCTGAGGGGTTGGGGGGCAGTTGTCACCATGGTCATGTGGGTGCAGCTGATAATGTCTGATAATTCCAATGTATCTTTTCTGTCTTAATGTGATTGATAGGTGCGTTTAGGGTTATTATAGGTAATTATATACATGAGTGATGGGATTTTTTTTATTATTATAGTGGTTCTGCATTTTATACTTTATTACATATGTGAGTGTGTTTTATAGCAATATGAATTTAAAAAATAAAATAAACTCTTTTATTATATAAAGGGACTGCATAGCATATATACCAGGCTTACACAGATCATAATGAAGAGAACATGCATAATCAAAAATATTATTAAGTGCTTTTAGAGACAAGAAGAGCCTGACAATCTATCAACTTCTATTGTAAAGCTAGGGATGTCTTCATATATGCTGTGAAAGGCTGATAATTTGCAGCGGGCACACAAACTCCCTTAGTCTGCAGACTTTCAGGTTGGAGGAGCATGAGGTTAATTAAAAGAAGTGAAGTTCTTAAATGTAAAAAAGACAAATTAGGTCAAAGTAAGAATCATGTTGCACAAGTAGTCATTGGAGTGTCTGTTCAATGAAGACTTCTTTCAACTCAGCAGCATCTGGCATATGGTGTGGCTTGTGCAGATGGAAAGGCAATGGCACACATACTGCTGTTCATAATTGGCATAGAAGTTTAGGATTTTGTACTTGGTAGCTAGCCAGATTTTGGCAAGGAACAACTCTCAAATGTTGGCATATGTGAGACAGTATTGTCAATGACCACCAGCATTAGAATAATAATCCTTCATTATAGCAGGATGTTTTGTTCGTTTTAAGACTAAAGCCATATACTCACTAACACTCTAGCCTCTTTACTGTCCAGCCATGACTCTGAGACCATAATTTTCATTCCTTCTGGTGACCTCCTTTGACCACAATGGAGTTATTCCAAATTTACCTCACCTAAAGGTCCTGTTCTAATCCCCATTGAATTCCAGCAAGATTCTTTCCATTAACTTAAAAAGATTGTGTCAGGCTGTAATGGTGCATCTACACTACACCCTAGGTCGAAATTAGATATGCAATTTGAGCTATGCAAATTGCATATCTTATTTCTATATTATTTCAAAATCACTTTTTTTGAAATGTGGCGCTGTCTAATAGCACTTATTTAAAAATAAATCACTATTCTGAAACATCCCTTACTACTTGTGGAATGAGGTATACAGGGATGTCGAAATAGCGAGCCTTTTATATTTCAAAATAATGGGCATGCTCAAAAGACTCAGAATAGCTATTTCAGGATACCTCTGGTATCCCAAAATAGTGCTGCAGGGTAGACATAGCCTAAGTTACTAGTGACTTCTTTACCATTTTTTTCCTTGGGTATATCAGGAAAGAGTCATCATGAGCTTGCATATGAAAAACAACTAGAGTTGAAAAGAACCCTGGAGTTTGAGGAAGTCAGAATTGGGCCCCAAACTTTGCAGACCAGGTTTATTTTTCAAATAATATATATATTTTTTTTCAGAACAAACATTATGTAAATTGGACTTGTTCATTCCTAAATGCCATGTGATGTAAATACAGAGATTCCAGAGTTATTTTTTTTCACAAACTTTAATTGTCACTTCCTTTTTCATATAATATTTCAGGCAATGCATCTCATACAAGGAAGAATAAGGAAGTAATTTGGTAACCTTGTGAATGCAGCATGGCAACCACAACAAATATAAAATTAATAATAGATTTAGATCTAAAAATGACTTGATACCCAAGGTTTTCTTTCAAAAGCTTTGAGTGCCCCCAATGATTTAAATCCATAGTACTAGAGGAGTTGTTATATATGTTGTCCAGAATACCAGCATACACTCCTACTCTTTTTTGCCATAAACCTTCCCCAATAATCACTGAAATAAACAGGCTTTGTAGCATGGAAAGGAAAATATGTTGGGGGGAAGGGTCATGAAGAAACAAAATTTATGAGAAAGGGAGATGCTCTTATGTCTCTTCTTATGATTCTGTAGTTCAGGAAGTGATCCCATAAGGAATTAATGATGTATCATATGTCCTAATGCTAAGTGTACTGAAAGGAAGATTTTGCTTTTTTGATCTTTGTATGTGTGTGAGGGGGAAAGGGGATCTGAAAAATTAATTAAAATAGATAGATCTTTGCCTGATGCAGTGTTGCTAATTTTGTCTTGAAAAAAATCAAATCTCGATAACAGAATGATAATGCAATTGTGAAATAGCACTCCATAGTTTCACTATTTCCAGGTTCTTAGAGGTTAATGGGCTGGTATAAATACATAACACAGGGTCTCAAGAGTCTTCCTTGTACAAACTAGGTGCAGAATAATAATCTTGCTTGTTTAAAAAATGTCGGGGGCCTATAAGGTCATGGAAGTACTATATGTAGATGTAGAATGTGCCAAAATTAAAAAAAAAAATCGGACAGTAAACTCCCTCTCCTTGAAACTTTGAGGAACTCCAGGTTAAAACTGTGAAGCTGGATTTTTTTAGCAAGCCAACCTTCTGATCCAAACTCCTTATAACTAAAATATGGGGTAAGTGTGTCTAGATCCAGATCCAATCACTAGGGTGGACCAATCTCTAACATTCTTTATTATTTTCCTACTCTGTCCGTATCATCAGCAGAATTTCAAATCTTACAGTCTTAAGTAAAAATATCTTATCGTATCCATTCATGAATTTTCTCTGCATTAAAAAAAAATGTTGACAAAAATTAAGACAGCCCCCTTGGGCTCCTCTCCAATAATTCCCAGTCAGAAGCATTGTGCCTTTGGTACAGTCCCCCTGCAACTGGGCCTTCCTCCATTCTGCGTTATTTAGTAATAGAGATGTAGCCATGTTAGTCTGGTCTTGCTGAAACAAAAGACAGGACTATGCAGCACTTTAAAGACTAACAAGATGGTTTATTAGCTCATCACCTAATAAATCATCTTGTTAGTCTTTAAAGTGCTCCATAGTCCTGTCTTTTGTTTCTGCGTTTTTTAACACTAATGTGTAAAACTCACTGTCATTGTGTTATGTACAGTAAACCTGACTTGTTTTAAGTGCCAAATTGCATTTCAGCAATGAAGGCGAACAGTCACAATATTTATTATTACCATTTGTGTGAATATTGATGGTTATCCTGAGCTTCAAGAAAGGTTAATTTAATCATAATTAAAGTTAAAAAGGAAACCAAACAAATTTCACTTTGGGACTTTTAACTAAAATGATTAATTCCAACAAGCTTGGTTGTTAAGCCAGCACAAAGGGCAGCTTGCCAGGACCACCCCATCAGTCACCTGATGGTGTATTACTTGAGGAAGATGGTTAATTGGCCCAGTGCAGATGAAGAATTGGTACACCTGAAGCTGTAAAAGTGAAATGAGAAATACAGGAAATAATTTTTGTAGTCTTTAGTGGATTTAGTAAAAATATGGGTGTGATCAGCAGAGTCTGTAGGTGATCATTTGTACTGGTTTGGGGTCCTACAGTTCTTGCACATTTTATGTTATTCTGTGTTATTTCTGAATAAGACTGCTGTGATACAAGAACTAAGCCATACAGTGTTAAGGAAGTGCTATAGAGATGGGTGAAATATTTATCATGAAAATATATTGACATGGCATCCCAGGAGGTACACTGCCTAAGGCCCATATATAAGCTTTGACAGAGAGATTATCAAGGATTATCCAGCTCTCTGACTACTACCCCACGTTGCTCATCCATGGGGGCACTAATGATATTGTGAGGTATGACCATAAGCAGAATGGAAATGACTAAAATGCTCTGAGAATAAGGATGAAGGAGCTGGGGGCACAGGCAGTATTCTCTTTGATCCATATGGTCCAAGGTAGGAGCCCAGGCAGAGAGAGCTGCAGTTTCTAAATAGATTAGATGAAGCAGGTGACAAAAGCCCACCGGTAAGTGCAAAATATTGAGTCCTGGGAAGCATGGGCCATTAAAACAGGTGTAAAGTAGAGAAAAGAGAGATTGGGGAGGGAAGAATCAGATCAGTATCTTAGATTTCTGGGGCTGTGTCTAGACTAAACAGTTTTTCTGGAAAAAGATACACAAATGGTGAAGCGCAATTTGCATAGCTTTTTCTGCTTCTTTTTTTCAGAAGAGGCTTTTCTGATATTTGGCCCGTCTACACTGGGCCAAATGTCAGAAAAAAAAAAAACCCTTTTTTGGAACATCTCTTCTTCCTCTTAAAATGAGGTTTACAGGGATGCCAAAAAATCGCATCTGTGCTTCGGAAAAAAAATTTCAGAAGAGCAGACACATTCCTTGGACACAGCAGGGTACTCTGCAGTCTAGACGTACCCTGTATAGTAATGCAGGGAGCATGCAGGAAGAACTTGAAATGCTAGTTAATAAACACAATTTGTCATGCTTGCCATCGCAGAGACTTGGTGGGATAATATAGATGACTGCACTATTGATATAGAAGATTACACCTTGCTCAGGAAGAAGATGCAGAAAAAAAAGGGAAGAGCTGTTGCTGTATATATTTCTATACATATATATTTGGACTGAGGGTGAGGTGGAAATAGGACACAGACTTATTGAAAATTTGATTCAGGATAAAAAATTATTAAAAATCAGGATGATGTCATGGTAGGAGTGGATAAGAAGAGATTGATCACACTTTTTTTAAACAACTAACAAAATCATCCAAAACACAGGATTTAATAGTGATGCAGGACTTCAACTACAGAGGTATCTGTTGGGAAAATAATATGAACAGACACTGATAATTCAGAAAATGTTGGTATATATTGGAGACATTTTTTTCAGAAGGAAGAGAAAGCTACTAGGTGAGAGGCTGTTCTAGATTTGATTTTGACAAATAGGGAGGAACAGATTGAGAATAAGGAAGTGGAAGACAGCTTGGGTAAAAGTGAGCATGAAAGGCAGAAAAACCAACAAATGGTCTGGTAGCACTTTATAGACGAACAAAACATGTAGATGGTATCATGAGCTTTCGTGGGCACAGCCCACTTCTTCAGATGACTGGAGTTATGAGTTTGAAGAAGTGGGCTGTGCCCACAAAAGCTCATGATACCATTTACATGTTTTGTTAGTCTATAAAGTGCTACCAGACCATTTGTTGGGTTTTTTTCTTTAACAGACTAACTCGGCTACCCCCTGAAGCTCATGAAAGGCAGAGTTCATGATTGTAAGGAACACTAGGAGGGAAAGCAGCACAACAGAGAAAATGAATTTCAAGAAGGAGGACTTCAGTAAATTCAGGCAGTTGGTAGATAAGATCCTGTGAGAAGCAAGTCTAAGGGGAAAAACAGTTCAAGAGAAATGGTAGTTTTTCAAAGAGACATTATTAAGGACACAAGAGCAAATTATCCCACTGAACAGGAAAGAGAGGAAATCTGATAAGAGATTGCCAGGAGATGCTCAATGTTCTGAAAATCAAAAAAGTACCCTACAAAAAGTACAAACTAGCTCAAATTACAAAGAATGAATATAAACAAATCTCATAATTATATAGGGAAAAATTTGAAACACCAAGGCACAAAATATTGAACTAGTTAGAGACACAGAGTAACAAGAAAGAATTCTACAAAAATATTAGGATCAATAGAAAGACTTAGGACAGGGTAATCCTATTACTAACTGGTTTAGAAAAAAAAACAAATTGGAAATGGCAGATGTGTTAAATAACTTTTTTGTTGCAGTTTTTATAAAAAATTATAGTAGTTATTAGATATCTAACTAAGTGAATGCCCGTGAAAATTAGGTAGTTTCAGAGGCTAACATAGGGGAAGAACAAATTAAAAATTACCTAGACAAGTTTAGATGTCTTCAAGTCACCAGCACCTGATGAAATGCATCCTGGAATACTCAAAAAGCTGACAGGAAATATCTAAGCTATTACTGATTATCTTTGAAAAGTCATGAAAGACAGAAGAAAACTACATTTTCCCAGCTATAAAATAGGCAAATTAACAGACCAGTCAGCTTAATTTCAGTACCCAGAAAGATAATGAAGCAAATGATTAAGCAATTAATTTGAAAAACAACTGGAAGATAAAATGATTAGTAACAGCATGGATTTGTCAAGAACAAAGTGTGTCAAAGCCACCTAATAGTTTTCTTTGAAATGGTAACAAGCCTTGTGGATATGGAGGAAGTGGTAGATATAGTATATCTTGACTTCAGAAAGAGTTTTGATATTGACTTGCATGACCTTCTCATAAACAAACTAGGGAAATACAACCTAGATGGAGGATCCTGGAAGGCTCAGTTCTGGTTCTGTTCAATATTATCATCAATAGTTTAGATAATTTCATACAGGGTACATGTATAAAGTTTGTGTATGATACCAATCAGGGAGGAGTTACAAGTGCTTTGGGACATAGGATTAAAATTCAAAATGAACTGGACAAACTGGAAAAATGGTCTGAAGTAAATAATATGAAATTCAGTAAGGAGAAATGGAAAGTATTCCATTTAGGAAGGAACAATCAATTGCACACATACACATTGGGAAATGACTGCCTGGAAAAGAGTGCTGGAAAAAGGATCCAGGTGTCTAGTGGATCTTAAGGTAAATATAGGCAGGAGAGCTAGCTCAGTGGTTTGAGCATTGGCCTGTTAAGCTCAGGGTTGCAAGCTCAATCCTTGAGGGGGCCATTTAGGAATCTAGGGCAAATCTGTCAGGGATGGTACTTGGTCCTTCTGTGAAGGCAGGGTACTGGGCCTGATAACTTTTTAAGGTCCCTTCCAGCTCTATGAGATAGGTATAGCTCCATAAGTTAACAGTGTAACACTGTTCTCACAAAAAAAAAAACAAACCCTTATACATAATTCTGGAGTTTATTTGCAGTAGTATTGTAAGACATAAGAAATGATTATACTGCTCAACTCAGTGATGATGAGGCCTCAAATGAAGTATTATGTCCAGTTCTAGGTGCCACTTTTCAGCTAAGAAGTGGACAAATTGGAGAGGGTGCAGCGAAGAAAAACAAAAAAAGATTAAGATCTAGAAAACATGACCTGTGGAGGGACCATTAAAAAACTGAGTTTATGTAATGTGGAGAAGAGAAGACAGAGAAGAGGACATAACTGTTTTCAAGTACATAAAAGATGGTTACGAGAAGGTGGGAGAAAAAATATTCTCCTTAACTTCTGAGGACAAGAAACAATGGGCTTTAATTTCAGCAAGGGAAGCTGAGGTGGGAGATTGGGGGGAGGGGGAGAACTTCCTGTCAAACTAGTAAACTACTGGAATAAATTACCTGGGGAGGTGATGGAATCTGGAATCATTGAAGATTTTTAAGAGCAGGTAAGACAAATACCCATCAGGGATGGGCTAGATCAGTGTTTCTGAAAGTGAACCATGGAAACACTTTCAGAAACACTTTAACTGGCCTCCCCGGTTTGTTTATTTATCGGCGCCGTGGCCATGGAGCCTCACAGCACCCATTGGCTCCGTTTCATCCTTTGCAGCCAAGGGGAGCTGTAGGAAGCGGCGTGGGCTGGGCCACTGCTTCCCACAGCTCCCCTTGGCTGCAAAGGATGAAATGGAGCCAATGGGAGCTGCGAGGCTCTGTGGCCACAGTGCCGGTACATAAACAAACCCTGGCGGCCAGTTGTTGTGTTTCTGAAAGTGTTTCCTTGTACACTTTCAGAAACACTGGTCTAGATAATATTTATTCCTGCCATGAGTGCAGGTGACTGGAGTAAATGATCTCTCAAAGTCCCTTCCAGTCCTGTGATTCTATGAAGTGTAACTTGGGGAATTTTCTGAAAAGTATGGGAAATTATCAAAATTTACTTTGAACTGAAGAAATTTTGGAGGAGATGAAAATGGAAATATTCTCTTGGGATAAGTGTACACTGATAAAATATCTGTGGCTTAGCCATGGTTGGCTTATAATACCTGACTTAGGTTCACAGAGGTCAGGCTGCAGGGCTACAAAACCTTAGTGTAGACATTTGAGCCCTGGCTGCAGAAGTAGCCCTTGTTATAAAACTATGCATATATACCTATCTCATAGAACTGGAAGGGACCTTGAGTCCAGTCCCCTGTCCTCATGACAGAACCAAGTACCATCCCTGACAGATTTTCAGCAGATCCCTAAATGGCCCCCTCAAAAATTAAACTCACAACTCTGCGTTAGTAGGCCAATGATCAAACCACTGAACTATACCTCTTTCCGAAGGGAGTGAGTCTTAAAGCCTGGACTCCAGCTGGAGCATGAAAGTCTAGATTGCAGTTTTTAACCCTGCTCCCCAAACCCTGCAAGCTTGAATCAGATCACCTGGGGTCAGCGATTCAGTGTTGTATGGGTGTTGTGGTGTTGTTTCTTTTTTTTTAAACCACAGTGTTCTGTTTTGTTTTTTTTAAATCACAGTGTAGACATAAACTTGGAGGCCAGAGTTAAAGCTGGGACAAAATTTGTCACGAGAAAAGTAGTGGTCTTTGTGTGTTTGTGTGTGCAAATTCTCAACATCCTTAACAATTTTCCTGGGGAAAGGAGTGAGGGAAGGAACAAGAGCTGCAGCCCTAATGCTCTCGACCGCTTTTTTCCCCATTCCTCCTCCAGCTTTTTGGCTCAAGTGCCAAACTACAGCAGTAGCCAATTCTGAAGCAGGTGCAGAGATCTCTATGGAGATCCCCTACTACTTCAACCCTGAGGGAATGATTACCACTCCTTAATCTTTAGCACATTTGTCAAATTTGGATTTGTACTTTTCCATCCTTTCTTGTGTTTTTCTGTGCAATTTTGTGTGACCTCTCCTTTCAGAGAGAATCAAATAACACACAAAATTATCTGTGCCAAATGCCTATTTTCTCTTAGCAGAAGTATGATCATTCACAATACAAGCTGAATCTCTGAAAATCGGTACTGTCCAGTCCAACAACATCCATTGTCCGGCAGAACCACAAATGCTCTTGGACCAGAGAGGCTGGGAGCCTAATGGTAGGAGGGGCAGCAGCCTAGCTAGGGGCAGCAGGACTGAAGCCCCACAAAAGTGCTAGGGATGGGCTGGAAAACCCCAGCAGCCCACGGCAGCACAGGATCGGAGGAAGAAGATGCATGGCTTCCCGGGGCAGCTTAGAACCAGGAAATCTAGCCTCCTATGGCATCACGGGGCCAGGGAACCACTGCAGTGACAGCATGGGGCTAGGGACCAGCAGCATGCAGCAGTGTGGAGCTGGGGGAACTTGGCCTCCCACATCAGCGCAGTGCCAGGAAACTGTGGCAGTGTGGGTCGGGGGGTGGGAGAACCCCAGATCCATGATAGTTTGGGGCCAGGGAGCCAGTGGCAGTAGGGCAGACAGCCTGGCTGGGGGTTAGGGGGAAACAGAAGGAGGCAGAGAGCTGGCTGACTTGGGTCCCATGGCAGGGGATACCTTTCCGGTCCAGAAAATTATTTCATTTGGGACCAGTCAGGTCGCGACGTTGCTGGATCAGGGAGGTCCAAACTGTATGTGTTACCAGGAACAGTTTTTATTTAAACGTCTCAGTATTCAAATCTTTAAGTAGAATACAGAATTGTTACACAACAAATCAGCTATTTGCAAGTGTCCTTATTACATTAAATGCATGGAAAATATTTACTCATTTTGTTTTTCACAGGATTAATTAATTTGGAATGTTAGAATTTACTTAAACTAATCCTAGGATTTAGCAGTTTACAGTCAATAATGTCTCCTTGTCACTTGACTATTTAACTAACTCAGTTGTTTCAGTAAAGGTGTTAAGAGCAGCTGTGTATTAACATTAATAATGCTTCTGTGTTGACATGGAAGCTTTCTTGTTATCCCCAATTAATTAACCCCTCAGAAAGTGTCCTTCCTTTCAGAATAAATTACAGATTTTATTAGTTTTCTCTTGTCTGAAGACTCCACATGAATCAAGAGTTGTGATGGTAATATTTTAGGGGATAAGGCTTTTAATTTAGTTTATTTTATTTTGGTGCTAAGGTTGGAGTTTAGGGTAATTTCAAAACACTGTAATTCAGTTAATGACTTTGCCAAATCCTTCTTGTGTATGGGAATTTCCTCAAGTGGTATAAAGCTGACAGATCTGACTGTCATCAGGGAATGGCACAAAGCACAAGGAGAAATGGCTGAGGAAAAGCAATGTGGAAAAGCAGAATGCTCATGTACTTCCACAATCTCAAAATGCTTATCTACCCTTTGGAGACCATTTCGGATGGTGAAATTTAGAGCAGCCCCCAGACTTCTTCAAATTGCTGGAAACCAGACTGGTGGCTAACAGGCGAAGAATGAGGAAACTGCAAAGGTGGAATATAACCACGTTCTGTCTATGTTGTGCTGTGCAACAAATAGATGATCTTGACCATCTTGGTCTGAGGTGTGCGTATTAAATAACAGCCTAGTTGTGTCTTTTTTAGTTCCTTTAATCTGAAATTCTACATCTCATCTATCTCCATGTGGCCACTGTCAGAAATACTTAAATCCTTTTCTAGATTCTCTCGGATGGCCGCCACGTTTTCTAATTTTTTCTGGCCATTTTTTTTTCTCGCTTATACCCTCTTCACTGGTAATGTCTAGTACTGTTGCAGTCCTGTATGTTACACTCATGCCTGAATTCCACTTCCAGAATGCCTTGTCCCTCATGTTTACCTCCATAAATGGCTAGTATCTGGTTCTTCTAGTTGAATTATATGATTAGGAGTTTCCCTTATCCATTTGGGGCCATCTGGAATCACAACTATTGCACCTCAGTCCTCATTAATTTTGTTCTTTCTCTCAAGAAGATACCATGTTAATGAATGTCCATCACGTATGTTGCTATTAATCTGAGTTTATATTGCAGGATCATCTCATGCACTGTATTTACCATAGTTACAAAAACATGGTAATGTGTATTTGGTAATATTTATTCTCTGGAAAGTGTAGACAGCTTTTTCTTTCTAAACCTGGATTTAGCTAATAGCTTAAAATACATTAGTACTGTAATATCCATTTATCTGCTTTGTTAGGTTCTCAATCCTTCCAATATTAAAATAAGGTATTTTTAAACCTGTTACAGTTTGCATGCATATAGTACAAAACTGTCTTGAATAAAATGGAGTTACATAATAAACATGTCCACTGTTGAGCTGAAATTTCATCTAGAATGGAGATGATCATTTAAGCCAAGGAAGTTAGCATAAGCATTCAATAGAGAGCAACAACTACTAATGAATTTTAACTTAGCTCACTGTGTTAATGGGCTCTGATTACCTCCAATACTGATTGCTAAAAGGAGATGAGACGTCTGAACAGAAAAGTCATGGGGACTTAATTTAGGAAAACAGTAATGCAAAAAATGGAGCTTCTCTCACTTCAAAGTGTAAAATGAGAATTCCTAGAGTGATAACAAATTACCTGAACATAATTGGACTAATCAGTGAACCATTTTAAAAAACTCTGTTTATAGTTAGCATTCTTGGGATTTCTATTCATGACTACATTTTTTTGGTCTGAAAAATAGACATTTTATCCCCTTTTGTTTTTACTTGCTGCTCAACACTGGGATACACTGTAATGTGAACTAATAAATCTAAATAGCAATAATGCTATGTGCAAAAAAGTCACTGTTTGAGTAGATCCCTAATTCCTGTTTCCTTCCCTTCTCAGAATTAACATTTAAAAATGTTGCTATATCGTGTGTCCCCTGTGAAGGAAGTGACCGTTTAGGCCTGGTCTACATTAGAGTTAGGTTGACATAATACATCTTATATCAACCTAACTCTGTCAGTGGTTACAATACATCATTGTTCCAGTCCACATAAATCTGCTACATTAACCTAATAACTCCTACTTCTGTGAAATGCGTAGTACTCAGATCAGGGGTGGGCAATAATTTTTGCTGGGGGGGCCACTATAAGATTATTGTAAGTGGTCAATGACTGCAGTTTTCTATGGAGGAGGTGTGGGATCTGGGACAGAGGTTGGGTGCAGAAGGGAGCTCGGGGGAGGGGACTGGATTGCAGGAAAGGGTAGGGGTATTGGCTTGCACGGTCTGGAAGGGTGTATGGGTTCAGGAGAGGACTTTGGTCTGGAGGAGGGATGTAGGAGCAGTTGCAGAGTCTGGAGGGAGTTGTGACCCGGGGAAAGGGGAAGCAGGGTACAGAGGGTTTGGATGGTGACCTGGGATAGGAGGTTGGGGTGCAGGATTGAAGAGAGGATATGAATGCAGGAGAGGATTCTGGCCTGGGAAAGGTGCATAAGAGGGGTTCAGGGTCTGGCAGGAGTTGAATGTTGGCGGGGGTGGGGTTCCAGAGGCAGGCTTTGGCAAATAGGTGTTTAGCTAATCAGCTCCTGGCCTACAGCACTCTCGAGAAGGCTTCCTTGCCAGCCAACAACCCTAGTTGGCTGTTCCATGTGACTCTCTGTGCTGTGGAGGTGGAAAGAAGCTTCATGCGCCACCCCCACCTCTAGCAAAATCTCTCAGGTCCCTTTAACCAGTTTCTGGCCAGTAGGAACTGAGAGGTTTTAATGGAGGAAGGGGCAATGAGCAAAGCCTCCTCTCCTCACAGTGCAGAGAGCTACAGGGCTAGCCCATTTGAGCAGCACTGTTCCATGATGCAGAGATGGGCCAGATTAAAAGGATGTTGAAATGATGATTAAAAGGCTTGGTGAGCTGGAGGCAGCCAGTGGGCTGGATCTTGCCTGCCCCGACTCAGATGGATGTAGTTGGGTGAACCAATGTTTTTTAAAACATAGTTACTTAATTGCTTGTTGACTGTTAGCATCAGATGGAGGCTGACAGAGGGAGACCTCTCCTCTAGTCCAGCTGTCAGATGGGCACCTAGCTCCAAGCTGGAGACCCCACAGCCAGAGCCCTGACAGCCTGAGGTAACAACTCCCACAGTGTATTTACCAACTCTGAATTGATTCCCCATTGACCAGTAACAGTGTGGCAGGTCACATTTTAGTGTTGTGCTTCAGGGCTGCAGAAAGCTCTGAAAAATTGGCCTTCTGCATTTGAAAGTTCTGCAGCTACTACTCATCATCCCATAGACTCATAACAATGTGGTCCCATTAGTGACTGTCTCCTGGAACTAGAAGAAACTGTCTGTCATGTTCAGCTTCTGTGCAAGGGCAAGTAGCAACTAGAAATTGTTTCACTCTATGCTTCTAGCAGGGCTGCTTGAAGGACATTACTATGTTCTGTGTGTCTGCTCTTCTCTCCACATTGGAAATACTGCAGGAAAATGTGCAAGGTAGTTGTAATGCTCCTAACAAGAGTGCACAGCTCTTGAACACTTGCACAGCTCTCGAGCGGTGTCCATGATTCTTGGGCTATAAGGTACTTATGATTAAGACAGCCTTTTGAAAAAAAGGAGGAAAAATGTATGTTTGCCACAAGTGAGGGGAGGGAGGAGACTGCATCATGGGAAGTCAAAGCTATGTTCCCATTCCTTCCTGTGACAATGTTTTGATTCCATCAGTAATTACAAGCCCTTCCTGAAACCCTTTGTAGCTAACTGCATTGTGGGATAGCTACCCACAATGCTCTGCTCTGTGTGTTAATTCAAGCACTGCTAGTGAGCATGCCCTCCACTGACACAGCAAGTAGTGTGATGTGGACATACCCAATTGACTTGATTATCATGATGTCTTGATATTGATTTAAATTAAATTGATTTATCGTCTACTGTAGTCACACCCGTGGATTTAGGCAACATCAACAGCTACCAGATGGTGATGAACATGATAAAAAGTTTAAAGACTGAAACAGGAGGGAGAGCCCTTGATCTCCCAGCCACAGAGGAGGCAATGCTGTGAGGGGTTGCTACACAGTCAAACTGAGAGAAAACAGGAGTGCTCTCCATTTTTAGTTGGTGAGGAGGAACTGTATTACAGGTTGAACCTCTGGTCAATGACTGTGGTCTGGCAACATCTGTGGTCTGAAAGATCATGGATGTTGCAAGACTAGAGAGACTCAGTGGCAGAGGTTGCTGGTGGCTCAGAGTGGAGCCCACCAATAGGTCAGCGGGTCAGCAGATCCCATGGGGTACCAGAGCCTGCAGCTGGTGGAGCAGAGAAGCCAGAGGGAGTGCTGAAGGCTCATGGGGCAGTGGATCCCACAGTCAGTGGGGCCACCACCAAGCTCCAGCAGGGCGGCAGGCCTGAAAGCTCTGGAGGGGTGGTAGGGCTGCTGCAGCTCCCAGGGCAGGAAGACTGGGGAGAAGAGGCCAGTGGGGAAGCTGACATGCCCTCCCCTTCCAAAGCTCCCCTGGACCAGCAAACTTGCTTGGTCTGGACCAGTCAGGTCCCGAGGGTGCCAGACCAGGGGTACCCAATCTGTACTGCAATGACAAGAATCCTCCTTGTTTAACCCTGATGATGCAGTCACATATCTGCATTAGAAATTATCTGGAAAGGTAGCTTCATTACCCATTGCTATCTATCCAATTTAATTTCTAAAATAAGTTTGGTTTAAAAATCAAGGACAAGCACAGCAGAGGATGTGCAGTCCATATGGTGAAAGGGAAAAAGTGGCTTTGATACCTTTCCATCCTCTGAAATATGGATCTCGTCTAGAGCTTATTTGGGCCCGTTATGGTTTAGAAAAAAACCGTGAGGAAATGCTCCAAGTTAATGCATGGCTGCCTATGGGTCACTCTTGTGCAGAAGATGACATAGCGGTACTCTGCTAGCCCTATACAAGCAAGGAGAACCAAGCAGGAGCAGAATGGGGTGTGGTTTTTTGTTTGTTTGGTTGGTTGGTTTTTTTGCTACCTTAAACTAATGTTCAGCACTTTGACATCTTCAGCCTCTAATCAAAATATTACAGAATTCTATGAATTGGAATAATACAGATGTCACATATGCAGTACTTGGGCACAGAACTATGCTGTAACATTACCAAGGTACGCACTGTGCATGGCTGTAGTCAGTGTTACTTTGTTGTTTTAATATATGCTGAATTCATACCTTTTTATTAAATCATTGTTGATGAAGTTCCATTTCCAAGGTTAATGACTAAGTATAATAAGATGAGCATGGAATAATTGCACATTTTTGTGATAAAATGAAGCACAAAGAGTAAGAAACAAAATTGTGTCATAAATGGATGACAGTGGAACTGTAATAAGAAAAAGGAATTCAGTTAAATTATATGCTTGAGAAGACATGGCTAATAGATGGGGAAAGATACATCACTTACATTAATAGGGATCAATAATCACTCTTCACAAAGAAGGATAACAGACAAGTATGTCCCATTAATGATAAGGAATTAAGTACAGTCAAAAAGTCAAGAGCATGTATCATAAAATATGAATAATGAGATTGAGCGATAAAACATATCTGAGCTCTATTGAATATGAAGTTTTGTGGCACTGCTAATGATGATTTTCACCTTTATCAGGAAACTGGACAAACATTATTGAAGCTATAAGTGGTTGAAAAGAAATGTGGAAAATACAGAGCTTTTGAAACTTTCATTAATGATTTAAAAAAAAATGTTGTTCTACATGGCAAATTATGAGCAGTTTTCATATTTTGTATTGGATGCTTAAAAAAATTTAAAGATGATGAATAGAAAACTTAGAAAAGGAGCGGTAGTGCAGCCATAAATAATGATGTAATATGGAGAAAGTGTAAAAAGAAAAGAGTGCGATGGTGGTGGAAAAAATATTTAAACCATTTGAAGACTAATAGATAACTAAGATAGTTCAGTGCAAATAATGCTAGAATAGTGATGACTTGTCTCTTTATCATGACTCTTTTTATTTCATAAAATATGAGGAATGAAGGAATAGACAAGTCAAATAAAATCATAGCTGTGCCATTAATAAATTATGAGGAACAGAAAGGCAAAGAAAACCTTAATACATAGAATAATGAGGATTTTTTTTTTAAAAAAAGCAGTCTCTTTGGAGGAACACAAGAACACAAAATAGAGCAAAAGGCAATTTTGTGTACTTTACCAAATTAAGCAGAAGAAAAGTCACTGACAAAACAAGCAAGAAAAATGTTTGTAGTGTATGATGGATAATAGAAAGCCATATCTCATTTCCTAGAATAATAGTATTTCAAAATTCTCTACTATAAAATTTACTGTATATTTTACAGTTGACTAAAGGCTCAGGACTGCTCTAATATGGAATTAGAGGGCTTAGTTTTCACGTGAGTTATGGGCTCGCTACACCACTTTGTATGGCTCAAAAAGGGGCCAACTCCTGGATCTAAATTTCCAGCAGAGAATTCCCCTGCTAGGCAAAGAAGTGGTGGAAATGGCACTTCTGTTTCCCTTTGCTATTGGGGTAAGAAAGAGGGAGTGATAGAGCATCATTGCACCAATCCTCCACTGGTGCAGGGTTCATTAAAGGACTTATATCAGTGGTGAACAGATAACAACATGGCAGCATCTCTAAGTGGCACTGGAGCGGAGGCTAAGTCCTCTTCATTAGGGAGTTGACCCAGCTCCTCAATATATTTTCCACTCTCCCCTTTGCCATGTGGTTCTGTGTTGCAACATAAAAATACTACATCCCCATGTCAATGGATGGGGAAAGTTTACCAGGCCAAAAAGAACTGCTCCAGAACAAAGAAAGTTACCACCTTTTGAAATGCAACTCCCCCAGCACCCTTCCCCCATATAAGGAAAGTCTGACACAACCCTTTCCCTTAACCCCAAGGCAATTCTGCAATTTCCTCTCCCTTAAACAGACACTTATAGTATCTAGAGAAATAACACATAGAGATCAGATGGCTACCATCATTTTCTTCTTAAAGTGCAGAAGTAGGAACACTGCAACATCTTTAGCTATACACAGAATTTTTTTAATATTAGATATTCCAGTAGATTCTGATAATGCAAAATTCTGAATCTATATTAAGAAAAAAACCCTGTCAGAATAAATTATTTTTCTGGAAACTGGGAAATCCATAAAAAGTCCAGTCAGATGGGTCAAATACTGGCTAGCTGTAAAGCCTAGCAGCAAGACAGGGAGACACTTCAAGAGGGACACTGGGTAATTCCTACCCATCTTTGAATCTCTTCCACCCATTGGTCATTTGGAAGGGAGAGGTGTTGATTGGACAGCATCCACTAGCTCTAGTGATTTAACCTGAGGCATGGACCAGGGAGAGCCTCTTCCAATGGAGTTTCAGCAGCTTTACTTACCGAGTAGTGGCAGCAGCCAACAGCCAGAATGCAGAGGAGAACAGGTAAGGATCTTGGAGCTCTTTGCTTAGGGGCAGAGGATTTGGTCCAGGGGGGGAAATTCTCTGTCTGTTTCAACACACAGAAAGATTCCATGCTGCACCTCACTTCACCTTCTCTGTTTGAGGAGAGGGAAGAGACAAGGGTCCACCTGAAGAGGCAGTTTGAAAGCCCGTGCAGTAAGAAGAGACATAGAATGAGATGAGCTGATGTCAGTTTCACACGTGTTGATGGACAACATGGAGCAGGGGTTGCATGGGGCAGAATCAATTAATTCAAGGGATAGAATCCAGAGGGTTGTTGACTTGATTAAGAAGTTGTGGCCACAGGTTAGGTTGGCGTGGTCAGAAATGTTCACAAGCAGGTTTGGTGGGGAGTCTCAACCCAACCTGCCTAGAGAAGGCACAGAAGACAATGAATCAGGCAATTACTAGAATATTCCTGAAAGGAGGTGGGGCAGAGGGGGGAGGAGAGGAGAAAGACTTGTTTTTTACAATCTACCAGAATTTTTCAGAGATGATGGTGTATGTTTTTCAGTTGGAAATGCTGACATATGGCTGCAGAATGCAAGAGAATGAGTGGGGCAGGACATGTCATACCATGCTTTATGGTTGAGAGGTGTTTGTGGGAGGCTGGTTTCTAGTGCAACTAAAAGGTTTCTAGAAGTAAAAGACCTGTAAATTTGGTGATGGGACTTGGGATCATGAGATAGAACAGACCTTACATGCCAAGTTCCCCATCTTTTTGCATCCTCTGTCTGGATCATAAGGGTTGGATGGTAGAATTTAGAGCAAGCTGAGTTCTGGGGAGGGGGAAGAGCCTACCTACCCTGAGCTACAGTTGCACGGTGGGAGCCATGAAACTCCTGCACTAGAACCACTTAAATGCCAGGTATGGGAAAGTATGGATGTTGGGTAGATAATAAACCACCCATCTGTTTAAGTTAATAAAAGTTGTGGCCCTCCATTTAAAATCCATCCATGTGACCACATCCATCCTCATTTGGCTGCTGTCTCTGGCTCAAAATATTCAAGGAATTTTTATCCTTCAGATCAATGGAATCAGAAGTTGATTGTCAGGAGCTGATCTAAAGCCAATGGAAGTTGTTGATGAGTACCACTGACTTCTCTGGATTTTTGATCAGAGCCTAATTTCACACCTCCTTTGGGTGTGACTAGTATCTGTGTCACTTTTTGTATGACCCAAGAAATTTGCCTAAATTACTTTGCACCTTAGCAGCTCAGTTTGAGTTTCTTGTTTAATCTTTGAAAGGGTACAGTTAATGTTAAATAAATGTGAAAGGCCCAAAGAGGTGGCATGACTGGATTTTCATCTCTGTACCAATAATCAGTCTGGGACAGTGGACGGGCAGTTTTTCAAGCTTGATTTCCCTTTTCACTGTACGGTTCCCTAATATATGCTTCATCATCGTATATGTATTTATTTTTTGTTTGATTGTTAAAAGCTTGTTAAATCACTGTGGGGTTTTCCTGCTGTTACTTGTCAGATGGACACTGTAAAAGGCATAGGGCTGAAGCTGCCCTACAGCCATAACTTAATGAATAAAAGATAGACAATGTATAACTAGAAAAACCAGGGCTGCCGATGGGGGACATAAAAGGGGCAGTTACCCTGGGGCCTGGAGATTTAAAAGGGTCTGAGGAACAGACTGCTACGGCAGCATCAGCAGTGGCTGGAACCTCAGAGCCTTTAAATGGCTGCTGGAGCCCCACACAGAGTTGTCCAGGTGGTGGTAAGGGCTGGCTACTCCCTAACTCCACCTCTTCTGCCTGAGCCCCCCACCCGGCCTTCTAGGGGGCCTGGTGCCAAGTCCTCCCCCCTACATTACCCATCAAAGTCTATAGCCAGCCTTGACAAAAAAACAGAATGGTCAAAGTGTTCTGTAGTATATTTTGTTTTGAAGGTTAATTTAGTGCTTATGAAAAGTCCCATATTGGTGGTTTTAGAAACTGAAGTACTTTCTTTCCAGGCACAAATCCTGCTCTCCTTATTCCATGAAATGAATAGGACTCTTTTCTGCAAGTAAGACAATGAAGCACAGCATAAACAGGAATACTACAAGTTTCCCCATGTTGCCTCATCGTGTCCCTCAACACTTCTGAGTGCAAGATGACAGAGCAGTAATTAGTGTCAGTTGTAATAATTTTGTTTACGATGTGGACACCTGTTCACTAAAAACTTGGACCAACAGCAGCATTTCTTTTCATATGGGTCACAGAACAGATGTCAGACTATAATGATTTCCATTAGCTTCTGACCTGGTCTGGACTTAAGCCAATGACTTGTGGCTGCTGCTCCAAATTCCATCACTAATAAGTTCTTCATTTATGTATTTTTTAAAAGTGAGGGTTTCACAGAATTGTATCATCAGGGTTGTATTATGAGATACTATTTTTATATATTTTTAAACATACATTTGCTTTGAAAAGGAGAAAAAGTAAAAGAGTTTAAACAACAAGGTAAATCTAAATAGTTTCCAGCAAAGGACTGGGTGGAAAAAGAGCTTTAAACACCTACATAACTTGCTTTATTGTCTCTTGTTAATTTTTACAGCAATATATATTTTTAAAATGCCCTCTATAAAATAACACATTTTAACAAATCAATACACTTTTAGATTTCAGATATATTTAGGAGCAGAGTCATGCTGAAGTAGATGTGATTCTGTGGTCCCAATGACAGACTTTTTTGGTTGTGTTATATATTTGGGCTGGAGCAGAATAAACTTTCACAATATAGTGAGAAATTATCTTTGATGAATAACAGCAGGAGCTAATTGCCCTCCCCCGTGCAAGACAAATGCACTATTTGGGATTTAATTGAAATAGGGGTATATTTATCTTATTATAGGATGCAGAGTGAGCACAGTAGATGTTTTCTAAATATACAGGATGCACATATGGTATGAAATTGGAATAAAAGAATGAATGTTAAGACATTTACAAATGTTTATAGTTGGTCATATTGAAATCCTATTTCTATAGATGCTTCTCATGAAAGGCATCATTTCAAATAATTAGAGGACATGTAGGTATGTGATTGTACTGTGATGTATTTTTCTGGAGTTTTTTACTTGTGATTAATTGGGCCCATTTAGGACATATTTTATCCATTTGAGGTGCATATAATAATGTTCATAATAATATTTTCTATAATTTTCAACATGAAAGCAACAATGTAAACAATGCAGCTTTAGTCTGCATAACTTGCAGGTATTACAATGCATAGGCAGTAGCATTAATCTAGTTGTGTTGTCTGGTTCATCTCAGGCAAGAGCAATCCTTCAATGGCAAGACAATTCCTACCATGTAACAGAATTCCTGCAAGGATGGCTAAAAGCAGAAGCTGACATTTGGCATGAAAGCAACCCTGATTGAATAAAAGGGCTTTTGAACACTTTTAAAATCTGATTTATGAGTTTCAAAAATTGTACTCTTCACATGCATATTGATTTTTTATTAAGAGCACTGTACTTGTAATAAGCATAACTAAGGAAGGTCATACAGTAGATGGACCTATGGCTAATGTAAGTGTGCAGCTGAAAATTTAATGAAGGTGAGCAGTGAAGAAGCTGCATAGTTTTTACTTCGCAGGATATTAGTGAATAAAACTGCACAGATTCTATTGTATATATTATATAGACTGATTCATTTATAAAATACTAGAAGGGCTTCCTCCTATGCATTTTGTAAGATTCATGAGAACGGTGCTCTAATAGTTCCAAATTGTTCAGCATTAAGAATTTTTTGACCACATGAGTCTAGAATCTGGGGCCATAAACACAGGCCTATATTGCCTATGCTTTAATCTTGTCCAATTGTCAGTTATACGTTTACTATGTAACAAATCAATTTATATATTTAGTTTCCCATGATTCCATCACTATCCAAGTAATAAAACTGAAAAAAAACCCAGCAGTCCTGTAACACCTTAGGGTATGTCTACACAGCAAAGTTATTTTGAAATAACAGCCGTTATTTCAAAATAACTTTACCAGAGTCTACACAGCCAAACTGCTATTTCAAAATTAAATCAAAATAGCGGAGGGCTTATTTCGAAATTGGTAAACCTCATTCCACAAGGAATAGCACCAATTTCAAAATTGCTATTTCGAAATAAGTGCTGTGTAGATGCTTATTTCGAAATAGGGGGCCTCCAGCCCTTCCCAGGGTGCCCTGGTGGCCACTCGGGGCACAGCCAAGAAAACTCTTCTCCCTCTCCTGCATCCCCAGAGCCCTTAAAGGGGTAGACTCTGGCCACAGTGCCTGTGCCAGCTCCAAGCCTGCCAGCCCAGAGCCAGCAGTCGCTGCACCTGACCCAGTGGCCCCAGCATGAGCCAGGCAGCCAGTGCCAGCCAGCCCTCCACCGCTCCCCAGGACCAGTCTGCCAGCTCCCAGGAGCCTGCCAGAGGCTGGAAAAGGCGGGCACCTGCCTGGTCCAGTGCGGAGATCATGGACCTAATTCAGGTTTGGGGGGATGCCTCCAATGTCCATGATCTCTGCACTAAATGGAGAAACACAACCGTGCACAGGTGGATGGCTGCCAGCCTGGCCACCAAAGGCCACATGTGAACCCAGGAGAGGTTCACATGAAAATAAAGGAGCTGCGGCAGGGGCATATGCCAGGGCCACACGGGGCAGTTCCCAACCAGGGGCAGACCCAGACCCCTGCCCCTATTTTGATGCCATGGACCACATCCTGGGGGGCAGGATGGTCCATGCCCCCCAGGTGGTCTCAACCCTTGGGCAGAGCTTGCTGCCTCCTGCTGCTCCAGCACCTGCTGCCTCCCCAGCTACAGCTCCTCTTCCCACTCCTCCCCCTCCTGCTTCTTCCTCCACACCCTCCCCACACCTCCAGGGATGCTGAGGCCCCCGCACCCAGGGTGCTGGAAGACAGTTGGGCCGGCGAGACCCCTAACCCTGAGCCCTGAGCTTCTCCCCCCCCCTTCCTCCCCTTGCCTCCCCCTGCCAGCTCCCTCCTCCAAGGTTTCCTCCTCTACTCTCCCACCTTCTTTCCCCAATCTCACCTCAGTTTCATTCCCCTCCCACCCCAGTTTTGTTCAATAAAGAGGCTTCGTTGTAATGAACACATGTGTCTTTTATTGTACAGCAGGAAGGGGGGTTAGGGAGGGGTAAGTGGAAGGACGTGAGGGAGGAATGAGGCACAAGCCCCCAGTGGGGCACACCAGAGAGTCTGTTACTGCCTGCAGAACGTGCTGCCAGGCTCACAGCAACACGTCCAGGAGAAGCACCAGAGTGCCCAGGGGTGGCTCCAGCTCCATGCTGCAGAGTGCTGTGGTGTCCTGAATGAGGGCAACCAGAGCATGCAGAGACAAAATGCTTTGCTGTCCCTCAGTGAGGTAGGCAAGCAAGCAGGGAAACCTTAGAACCAGCTGTCCGGGGGGGGGTGTGTCCCTTTAAGCACAGGTCTCAGATACTTTGTGTAGCTGCTGCCTGAGGCTAACTCTTGACCTGATGCCCTGCCAGAACCGGTTCTGGCCAGCCTTAAATGTGATTCAGCATCCCATCAGTGTGGACGCACTATTTCGAAATAGCAAAACGCTATTTCGAAAGGCATTTTGTGTCTAGAAACATTATTTCGAAATAAGCTATTTTGAAATAAGATATTTCGAAATAATGCTTTAGTGTAGACATACCCTTCGGGTATGTCTACACTACAGCACTAATTCGAACTAACTTAATTCGAATTAGTTAATTTGAACTAAGCTAATTCGAACTAGTGCATCTAGACCTAAAAACTAATTCGAATTAGCGTTTTGCTAATTCGAACTAGCATGTCCACATTGAGTGGACCCTGAACCGAAGTTAAGGTTGGCCGGAACCAGGACTTAGAGTGTGGAGCTGCTGCCTGAGGCTAACTGAGCTCCATGCTTAAAGGGACCTGACCCCCACCCCGGACAGACAGTTCTCAGGGTTCCCCACTTGCTTGTCTACCTCGATGAGGGACAGCAAAGCAGTCCTGTCTTGGAGTGCCCTGAGTACCCACGCTCAGCACATCAGAGCGCTCGGCCATCAGCCCGGCTGCACTTGCCGCAGGCTGCCATCCGGGGGTGTCAAATGGGGGGCTGTCAGGATCCAGGAGGCCCTGCAGGAGAGCTTCCACCCCGAGGAGCCCGCAGAGCTACCCCAGTCCTCCCCATCAGGGACTTGTGCCCCATTCCTCCCTCACCTCCTTCCACTTACCCTTCCCTAGCCCCCCTTCCTGATGTAAAAAATAAAGGACACGTGTTCAAAAATAGAAACTCTCTTTATTTAACAAAACTGGGGGTGGGGGGATTAACCTCTGGGGAGACTGGGAAAAGGAGGTGGGAGAGGCGAAGAGAGAGGGTGGGAGAGGGGAGGTGGAAACCTGGGAAGAGGGAGCTGGAAGGGGGAAGCCAGGGGAAGAAGGAGGAGGGGAAGTCTAAAACTATGGTACGCCATATCTTCAGTATTGTGTAGAGATGTGGTCTCCTAACCTCAAAAAAGATATTTTGGCCTTGGAAAGGGTTCAGAAAAGGGCAACTACAACGATTAGGGGTTTGGAACAGGTCCCATATGAAGAGAGGCTAAAGAGACTGGGACTTTTCAGCTTAGAAAAGAGGAGACTGAGGGGGGATATGATAGAGGTATATAAAATCATGAGTGGTGTGGAGAGGATGCATAAAGAAAAGTTCTTCATTAGTTCCCATAATAGAAGGACTAGAGGACACCAAATGAAATGAATGGGTAGCAGGCTTCAAACTAATAAAAGAAAATTCTTCTTCACAAAGCAAATAGTCAACCTGTGGAACTCCTTGCCACAGGAGGCTGTGAAGGCTAGAACTATAACAGAGTTTAAAGAGAAGTTAGATAAAGTCATGGAGGTTGGGTCCATGGAGTGCTATTCGCCATGGGGTAGGAACGGTGTCCCTGGCCTCTGTTTGTGGAAGGCTGGAGATGGATGGCATGAGACAAATGGCTTGATCATTGTCTTCGGTCCAACCCCTCCGGGGTACCTGGTGTTGACCACTGTCGGCAGACAGGCTACTGGGCTAGATGGACCTTTAGTCTGACCCAGTACGGCCATTCTTATGTTCTTATGTTTTAAGCTCAGGGCTCAGGGTCGGGGGTCTCACTGGACCAACTTGATTTTTCTAAGCTCCTGGGTTCACATGTGGCCTTTGGTGGCCAGGCTGGCAGCTATCCTGCCCTAGACGGCGTCATTCCTGTGCCTAGTGCAGAGGTCATGGATGTTGGAGGTCTCCCCAAACCTCGATGAGGTCCATGATCTCCACACTAGCCCAGGCGAGCGCCCACCTCTTGTGGCCCCGAGCAGGCTCCTGGGAGCTGCCAGCCTGGTCCTGGGAAGAGGCGGAGGGCTGGGTGGCAGCGGGTGGCTGGCTCATGCCGTGCCAGGTGCAGGGTCTGCTGGCTGGGTGCTGGCAGGCTTGTACCTGGCATGGGCACTGTAGCCAGACTGTGCCCCATTAAGGGCTCCGGGGCCGGGAGGGGGGCAGAAGAGTTTCCGTGGCTTGGCCCAGAGTGGCCATCAGGGCAAGCTGGGAAGAGCTAGCCTCCAACTAGTTCGAATTAAGTGGCTACACAGCCCTTAATTCAAACTACTTAATTCGAACTAGGTGTTAGTCCCCGTAGAATGAGGTTTACCTAGTTCTAATTAAGCGCTCCGCTAGTTCGAATTAAGTTCAAACTAGCGGTTTGAATGTGTAGCGCCTATGAAAGTTAATTCGAACTAACAGCTGTTAGTTCGAAATAACTTTGTAGTGTAGACATACCCTTAGAGACTAACCCCAAAAATATATAGATAGTATCATGATCTTTTGTGAGCACAACCCACTTCTTCAGATGATAATTACGGACCAAGAGGTACAGAGGTTGAATTACAAAGCAAAAAAAGAAGGAAGAAGGGGAGGAAAAAAAATCCTGTCAATTAAAGTGTCCTTGCTAAATAAGGCTAATAGAGTAGGCCTCATTTATCATGGACACTTTAATTGACAGGTTTTTTTCCTCCTCCCCCTCTACCCTCTTTTTCTGCTTTATAATTCAGCCTTCTCTGTCTCTTGCTCCATATATGTCATCTGAAGAAGTGCCTACAAAAGCTCATGATACTATTTGTATATATTTTTGGAAGCTTCAGCGGGTATCCAAGTTAGTCTGTACAGGATAAACTTAAAAAAAACAACAAATGGTCTGGTAGCACTTTATAGACTAACAAAACATGTAGATGGTATCATGATTTTTCGTGGGCACAACCCACTTCTGGACTTCTGTGCCCTTGCAGGGAAGTGCCCACTGTCTACACAACAGATGGTTTTGCTCAAAGCACATCACCATCATCTGAACCAAGACCTTCGGTGTCAGATCAGCAATCAGGGCTCGGCCTCATACACAGTATCTTCTAGGATGACTGCCCTCGTCACTTGTCTGGCTCAGCTGCAAGTGTAGTGCATCCACCACCTCCGACACCATCAGCATAACTCCATGAGTTCCTCAAGTGGAAAAAAACCTGCGAGGACCTGCTGAGGGAACAAATGGCCAGCTTACAATCTCTCATCCAGAGCTTTGATGAGGAGTGCCAGGAGTGAGCCGCTGACTGGGATGAGCACTGGGCTAAATGGAAGTAGAGGAAGGAGCTGTCATACCAGCAAGAAGCAATGTGATCCTCAATAACAGCAATCATGGAGCGCATATCTGCATGTATGGAGCGGTCCACCAGCCACCTGCCCGTCCCCCCCAACTCCCTTCCCAATTCTCCACCCCCACCCTTTGGCTTCTCTTCCTAGCCCCCCCTCAAGTGCTGCCAGAGCCCCCAAACATATGGTGATGGGACCTCCTTGGCAGCCAAAGCCTCCTGAGGTAACCAAAGTAGGCACCAGGCCCAGTTCCATTGCTGAGCTACTCTCCCACTTCTTCCCCGCCCTCCCTCCCAGGCTCTTTCCCCAATCCCTCTTCTGTTGTATATCCCCCAGATAAAAAATGACAGGTTTTTTTTTAAGGTTTCTTTATTTGGTCTGCAGGGGAGGTGGGAAGGTGGGAAGGGAGTGCAGGGGAAGGGAGTGGTGGGAGGGGAAAGGCACACAGGGGCAATGCAGGGGGCCCCTTGTGGGGAGGCCCTGATGAGCCCAGCCCTCTGATATGCTTTTCATATGGAAGTGGTATTCAGCTGCTCATAAGCCCTGGCCAGCTATTCAGCCTTTTCCCCCAACCCTGGCAGGAAAATCTCCCCCTTGCTCCCTCAGATGCTGTGGAGCATACAGCAGGCTGCCATTGTGTATGGGATGTTTTGATCACTGAGGTCCAGATGGGTGAGGAGACTCATCTTTAGGCAGCCAAATGCACACTCCACCATCACGCTGCACCAGCAAAGCCTAGTGTTGATATGCTACTTGGTGGGATCCAGCCTATGTAGGGCTTCCTCAGCTAGGGGAGCAAGGGGTAAGCTGTGTCACCCAGGATGCACATGAGCAGGTCCATATCTTTGACCTTAATGGTGTGGCTGGGGGGGGGGGGGGGGAAGTGCTGGTGTGCATCCTCTGGAACAGGCTTGAGCTTGGAATATGTGAGTGTCATGTGCCTTCCCTGGCCACTCAACTTAAATGTCCATGAACTGGCCCTTGTGGTCTACGAGGGCCTACAGCACCATCAAAAAGTACCCCTTTCTGTTGATGTAGTCTGAGGCATGGTGGTCGGGGGCCGGGATGGAGATGTGGGTGCCATCTATGCCCTGCTCCCCACTGTTAGGGAAGTCCATGGCGGCAAAAACAGCGGCGATGAGGTCAGTGTTCCTGAGGGTTGCTGACCCTCCACAGCAGGATGGTGTTGATGTCTTTGACCACCAATAGAAACATAGAATCGTAGGGTTGGAAGAGACCTCTGGAGGTCACTGAGTCCAGTCTCATGCCCAAAGCAAGAGCAATCCCAACTAAATCATCCCAGCCAGGGCTTTGTCAAGCCAGGACTTAGAATCTCCACACCTCGAGGTTTTTACCACCTCCCTAGGTAACCCATTCCAGTGCTTCACCACCCTCCTGGTAATATAGTAAAATCATAAAACCTGAAAGAGCATAGCTCTGACCATGGATTTCCCCATGCTGAACTGGTTCCCCATGGAGCAATAGCTGGCAGTCATGGTGAGCTTCCAGACAGAAATGGCTATTAGCTTCTGCAGGGGGATGGCGGGTGTCATGTTGCCTGAAGGCAGGTGCAAGCCACTAGCAGAGATCCAGGAAGGTGGCCTTCTGCATGAGGAATTTCTGGAGCCACTGCTGGTTGTCTTACTGCTGCATGATGATGTGGTCCCACCAGTTGGAACTGGTTTTCCTCCACTAGAAGTGGTGCTCCATGGTGTGCAAGGGATGGAGCATCATTTGGTGCATTAGGAGTGCTATGGCCTTGGTGAAGAGGTCCCCTGGTCCACACTGCTTGCTCATTGTGGTCCTGAATCACCATGTGGGCAGTGAGGATCAACTACGCATGAAGAGCAGCACAAGGCCCATGAGCCCGGCACTGCTTTACAGAAGCTCTGGCTCCAGGCTGTGAATTCCATGGCATCCACATGGGAAAACAGAGCACATGGCATGAGTTTGATGTCCCACAAAGGGGTAGGCAGTGGAGAAGTGGCAGGTGAAACACAGCTGTAGGGAGAAGCCCCTTAAAGCATGTGGCTCTGCTAGTGTCATCAAGCAACTGCAGGAAGTGATTGCTCTCCTGGTGCCTTCTCTAGAGTGCTTCAGGGGGCTTCAAATGCAATGCAGGCTGTAATCAATGTGGATGAGCTATTTTGAAATAGTCCTGCATTACTTCAATCCTGGCTTGTAGTGTGGATGCGCTATTTCAAAATAGTGATTTTGGGAGTTATTTTTTCAAAATAAGTTATTTTGAAATAATTTCCTAGTGTAGACATACTCTAAGGTGCTACAGGACCATTGTCATTTTTGGGGATTTTTTTAGTTACAGAGTAACCCTCTGAGACTTATCCAAGTAATAGTTAAGCATAGAATGCATACTAATTAACAATAAATGCACATGAATAGTTACAATTATACTACAAAGGTTTGATTATGGTGAAAAGGAAATTGACTCTTACTATAGCTTTTCTTCAGTTTTTATACATTTAAGCAAGAGTTTAAACAAATTTAAATGCATAAATGCATGAATAGCTTCCCATATGCCAGAACCATAATCTGGAGAAAACACTCCTGGGGGCATGAGCATAGCTTAATCTCTATGTGTTAATCAATATAACATTTTTATACCACCCATTATCAGAATGGAGAGCAGTAACAACCTATTTATAAATGGTAAACAGTGATGTGGCAAAATTTGCAGATGACACTAAACTACTCAAGAGAGTTAAGACCAAAGCAGACTGTGAAGAGCTTCAAAAAGATCTCACAAAACAAAATGGCAAATGAGATTTAATGTTGATAAATGTAAAGTAATGCACATTGGAAAAAATAATCCCAACTATACATAAAATATGATGGCGACTAATTTAGCTATTAAGTACTCAAGACAGAGGTCTTAGAGTCATTGTGGATAGTTCTCTGAAAACATCCATTCAATGTGCAGCAGCAGTCAACAAAGCAAACAGAATGTTAGGAATCATTAAAAAGAGGATAGAGAATAAGACAGAGAATATCTTATTGACTCTATATAAAACCATGGTATGCCCACATCTTGAATACTGCATACAGATTTGGTCACCTCATATCAAAAAAGATATGTCGGCATTGGAAAAGATTCAGAAAAGGGCAACAAAAATGATTAGGGGTTTAGAACGGGTCCCATATAAAGAGAGATTAAAAAGACTTGGATTTTTCATCTAAGAAAAGAGGAGACTAAGGGGGAATATGATAGAGGTCTATAAAATCATGCATGGTGTGGAAACAGTGAATAAGGAAAAGTTATTTACTTGGTCCCATAACATAAGAACTAGGGGTCACCAAATGAAATTAATAGGTAGCAAGTTTAAAACAAACAAAAGGAAGTTTTTCTTCACAATGTGCATAGTCAACCTGTGGAACTGCTTGACACAAGATGTTGTGAAGACCAGGACTTTAACAGGGTTCAAAAAAGAACTAGATACTTTCATGGAGGTTAGGTCCATCGGTGGCTATTAGCCAGGATGGGTAGGAATGGTATCCCTAGCCTCTGTCAGATGATTCCCTGTTCTGTTCACTCCCTTTGGGGCATCTGGCCACTGTCAGCAGACAGGATACTGGGCTAGATGGACCTTTGGTCTAATCTAGTATGGCCGTTCTTATGTTCTTATCATTTTCCATTTAAAAGTTTGCTTTTCAATGGGCCATTGGTTTGGGAAAACTCTCTCCTAGTAACATGTTATTTTTCAGCTTGATATGATTTTTTCCTTTGAGAAATTTAAGCAAAATATTAGGTATTCTGTCAGGTCATCTGAAATTGTAACATTTTGGTTTGTCAAACTTAATCAAACCTTTCTGTTTCAGAAAAGTTTTATGTTAATCTGTGTCTACCAGGGTACTTTAGGAGAGTCATAGTTTGGATGCTCATGCTCCTCTCTGGGATGGGCTCCCTCCCTGGCTAATCTACGTCTCTCATGATATAATACAGTTTCTCTTATGGCAGCCTGTAGATTTAACATGTGTTGCAGGTTGAAGCAAACAATATGGGAGAGTTTAGGCTTTAACTTGGCATGCTAGATTGTGTTAACATTACACACTACCTTCTCTTCCCCTAGTAATTTTTCCTTCTCTTAATTAGCATACCAGTTAGCATAATTAAGAATGCATTTTTCTCTAACAAAGACAAGGTCTACATTAAGTTTGCTTGCTAAACTGAAAAAAAAACAAAGCCCCCTCATCCTAATCTAGACAAGGCCTTAATTGAGTTAGTTTCACAATGCCAGAAAGCTTCCATAACCTGTGTAGACACAATTCAACATTTCTTCCATTCTGTTAACTGGTCATATTATAGCCAGTGGGCTAAATCTGAGTTTCATTTGACATTTGCTTTTGCTACCTCATGGTCAGCTAGCACAATTGTAACGGCATTAATACTTTAATAGATATAGAATTAATAGAAATTGAAACATTTTGCAGGAATGTGTTGATTTCAACAGAATTTCATATTGACCTTATTGGATTTCTAAATTATTTTCCATTTCAATTTTTGTGTGTTGTTTTGTGCAATATGTTTAATATTTGATTCAGGACATTTGATTTTGGAATGTGTAGTTTCTAGCAAAAGAAAATTCCAGGTTTTAATCTGCTCCACCCTAAGGCATTTTTCTCCCCCTTAATTGGGGAAAAAAACAGTTGATTTAGAATGGTTTAGAAAAGTTGCAATTACAACATTTCATTTAAAAAAATAGTCTTATTTTAGAAAAAAAATGTCTAAAAGCTTCCCAGCTTGGTTTGTTTTGCTGCTCTCAACAAGGGGTGAAGTTTTACATATTTTAGAGTATGCTGTTGACCAGTGAACTGCTTTTGTAATCTACTATAGAGGTGTAATATTGATAAGCATGAAATTTTTAGTAGCAGAAAAAATGCTGGCAAATAGGACATTATAGGAATGCTAGGCTTTGCCATAAAAGAGAGGCCTTGTTACTCTGGATTTGAGGTAGACCCCAGAATGTGATCAAACTATTTCGAACATTATGATGTGCATTCACCCACTCTTAATTAATGAAATAGATCACCATGTAGTTAAGGGTTAATTGGAAAGCAGAAGTGAAAACTAGCTGGCAAAGTTCTGCTAATCAAAATTATAGGAGGGGATAGTAAAGTAATTAACTGAGCATAAAAGAAGATAAGTAGACTGAGGTCCTTACGTCTGGATGCCTCTGGTTTTAGAAGTTTATTAAAAGTTAGGAAAAATAAGGATGCCATAGGGGTCATTATGACCTATGTGTTTTGCAGATGTTAGCTATTAAAAGTCTAGATAATAAAGTGTACTTTGGAAAATTCTTCTGCAGCTATCCTCCAAGAGATTTTTTTTTCTGATACCTTTCTTTCCTGTCAGGGAGGTGTTTCACCAACCCTAACCAATTGTTGATTACACAGTGCCATTTCAGAATTTATGTAACTATCTGGGATGTTGTAAACCTATGGTTTGTGTTTGCATGTATTTACATCTAATAAACTGCAGTATTAAACAAGAGAATGCTTATTTGTATTAATCTTTGAGCAGATGGAATTGCTGTGTCCCAAATTATTTATTCTTACCACTGCCTGAAGTGAAATAGTTAAGCTACCACTGCTAGGGGGTCTGAAAACCCCAGGTAACATCCTGTTAGTGTAAGAACCAGTGTGGTGAGTTTATGCTAAGGGTTGCTTTTGAGTTAACCAAAGTGGGCCTGAGGATTTAACCTTGCATCAAAAATTGTGCCTTCTCATTATATGTGATGACAGCAGAAAAAAAGATGCATTACAAGCTTGCAGAGTTATCCTGAAATAGTGGGACAGTTCAGGGGCTTTTGCAATATCGTGTAATCTAGGAACTAAGCAATTAGACAGCATTTATGTATGATTGCTATTAAGAAACTGATTGACTCAAATAGTTAGTTCAGTTATCAGATATATAATTATGGACACCTGTAATGCCAGATATGGATAGGGGAAGGAATAATACTTCTGATATTTAAGGAAAAAGGTCATTTATAGGCATATGTCTGTATGGTTACATAAGGGTTAGGTATAAAAAAATCTGACTATGTTTCCTAAATTTTTGAAAAAGTGACAAGGAATCCTGTGGTACCTTATAGACTAACAGACTTATTGGAGCATAAGCTTTCGTGGGCAAAGACCTACTTCATCAGATGCATGTGGGTCTTTGCCCATGAAAGCTTAAAGCTTATGCTCCAATAAATCTGTTAGTCTATAAGGTGCTACAGGACTCCTTGTCATTTTGCAGATTCAGACTAACACGGCCACCCCTCTGATACCTAATGTTTTGTTGCACCAGGGTCCTAAAATCATACCAACGTGTTCGTGATCTTCTCAGATGTGCTTCACTGACTTCATTCCTATATCTTTTTTTGCCATAAGGCTTAAAGCTATATGAGTATGTTATCAGTCCTAAAACCTATATTTCTGCATATTGTTTTAGCTTATATAGGTGATAGTAATAAGGGGACTTATTTGGTTGGTAATAAAATCTTATATTGCTTTCTACTATGTATTCCATCAATCTTCCAATCAACAAGAAAGAAAGAACCCATCAGAGAAAGAACCTTTGTTAAAATAATATTAGTAATCTTGGTACAATAATCAAGCTACAGTGCTGAGCGTTTGATTCTAAATTATGTGTTATGGCTTTTTTAAACTCCATCAAGTTGAATGAAAATCTCACCTGGGTAAAAGTATTTAGTTCATTCAGGTTTCCAAATTAAACTTAACTTTGACCCTTTTCCTATAATCAGTTATCAATATACTATAGCTAGATGGAAGTTTTTAAAAAATATTGCTACCTGAAAATGCAATCTATCCACATTTTTCTATGGGGAAAATATTGATCTCAAATGTTTCTATTTTCTAACTAGAAAATTATAAGTGAAACATTTTTCACAGAGAAAATGTGGGGTTTTTGATGGTCTCTGATTCATACCTTCTTCAGACATAAGTGAAGGACATCCTACTGCTCTGCTCAAGCTCAATATGATAAAAGCTAGTAGTCTTGCTACCGCTAATACATTTTCTTTTTTTCTTTTCTGAATTGTCATCGATAAGAACACCATTATCTTTGCCTCTGGGCATACAACCTCTGTCTCTCTTACTTCTTCCTTTCCCCTAAAAGAAAGATATTGTCAAATACAGCTGGTCTTTTCTCCCCGATATACAGAGGACTCTGCCAACACATTTTTCATAGTATTCTATAGGTAAGCCTGCACTGGTTATGGAGTCCAGGCAAACACTGAGGAGTCAGAAGCATAGACTCTTTCTTTTCCATGATAAGAGAATCTGAGAAGAGTTTGGTTAGGTAAATTTGGGGGTGAAACTGGTAGGAAGTAGCAGGAAACTATAATGTGGACAATCAAGTAGAATTTGGGTGCAAATGAAGAAATTCATTACAGAAGAAAATGTTAGGGTATGTCTACACTACAGCACTATTTCGAATTAACTTATTTCAAATTAGTTAATTCGAAATAAGCTAAATCGAAATAACGCCTCTAGACACAAAAACTAATTCAAAATAGCGTTTTTCTAATTCGAAATAGCGCATCCACATTGAGTGGACCCTGAATCGAAGGTACGGCTGGCCGGAACCAGTGCCAAAAGGGCATCAGGGTTGGACTTAGTGTGTGGGGCTGCTGCCTCAGGCTAGCCGAGGTCTGTGCTTAAAGGGACCCGACCCCCCATCCCGGACAGACAGTTCTCAGGTTTCTCTGCTTGCTGGTCTACCTTGCTGAGGGACAGCAAAGCATTTGTGTCTCGGAGTGCTCTGCTAGCCCTCACTTGGGACATCACGGAACTCTGCAACATGGAACCAGACCTGCCCCCGGGGACTCTGCTGCGTCTCGTGGACACGTTGCCAGCAGCCTGGCTGCACTCTCTGCAGGTTGCCATCTGGGAGCACCATCTAGGGGCTGTCAGGATCCAGGGGGGCCCTGCGGGAGAGCTTCCACCCTGAGGAGCGCTAACAGTCTCCCCGGTCTGCCCCACTGGGGGTTTGTGCCCCATTCCTCCTTCTCGTCCTTCCACTTACCCTTCCCTAGCCCCCCCTTCCTAATGTCAAATAAAAGACATGTATTTTCCAAAATATAAACTGTCTTTATTTAACACAACTGGGGAGGGGGAATGAAACTCTGGGGAGATGGGGGAAAGGAGGCGGGAGAGGGCAGGAGAGAGGATGGGAGAGGGGAGGGGGGAAAACTGGGAGGAGGGAGCTGGAAGGGGGAAGCAAGGGGAAGAAGGGGGAGGGGAAGCTCAGCACTCAGGGGTGGGGGTCTCGTCGGGCCAACCGCCTCCTAGCACGGTGGGGGAGGGGGCCTCGGCATCCCCGGGGGGATGGGGTGGGGGGTGTGGAGATTGAGGAAGAGGGTGTGGAGGTTGAGGAGGAAGAGGTGGGAGGGGGGGCAGGAGTGGGAGGAGGAACAGTAGTTGGGGGGGGCAGTAGGCGCAGGACCAGCCCGGGGCAGCATGCTCTGCAGCAGGGCCTGCTGGTTGGAGTTCATGGCTCGGTCTTGAGCAAGCTGCTCCCGGCGGAGCTGCAGGTCCTCCTGCATCCAGGCCTGGATGGTGCAGTGCAGGGCTTGCAGGGCCCCCAGGTGCTGGTCCCGATACCCCTGCCGCGTGGTGGTGGTCCTGCTCAGGCCGCAGGTGTGGGAGCATGTCCCGGGCGGGGTGGTGCGCCCTGCACGAGCAGCTGGTACAGCTGTAGAGAAAGAAGAGAAGTGGTCTGTTCTCCCTGGGGACACAGTGGATGATGCCCAGCCTCCCTTCCCCCCGCGACGTGAGGGCGACCGTGCCCTGCACCGTCAGATCCGATGTGCTTGCACAGAGGCCATGGTCAGGATGTCTGGCTCTCTCCGGGACTGGGAGCTGCCCTAAGACCGCACCCATGCCCCTGTGCTGTGTATAGTGTGGCCGGGGCAGGGGGGAGATGTCCCCTGCCTCTGTGTGAGGGGGCGTGTGAAGGGAGAACGTCTTGCTGGGTCCTGCCCTGGGGTCTGGAGCGTGTCAGGTCTCTTCACACATGCATATGCCTATTGGGCCACGGCCCCTGGGTGTCACGCAGCTGGAGCCACCTTCCCAAGGATGGCATGGCACGTGCTTGCACATGCACAGGTGCATGATCTGTGGGAGGCATGGCCCACGCGCGCAGTCCCTGGTCTCCCGCCCTGCCTCCCCCCCGGGTATGGGACGGTGCTGGCACTTACCTGGTATGGCCTCCCTGGACGAACCTGCCGACTCCAGTGCCGGGACAGCTGGTGGTGGCCCCTCTGGTGCGCCAGGATCAGGGCCCTCCGGTCCCAGCTCGCTGCCTCCCGGGCTGGCGTGGACCACCCCACCCCCCCAGGAGTCAGTCGAGGGTGGGGAAGTAGGGGCAGGTGTCAGCCCCTGCTGCGGCGCCGCCCCTGGTGGCCCTGGCGTACACCTGCCACAGCTCCTTCACCTTCAGGTGCACCTGCTCTTGGGTGCACCTGTGGCCTTTCCTGGCCATGGTGGCCGCTATGTGGCCATAGACGGTCGCATTCCTCCGCCTAGTGCAGAGATCATGGACATTGGGGGCCTCCCCCCAAAACCTCAATGAGGTCCATGACCTCCGCACTAGTCCATGAGGGCACGCGCCGTCTACGGTCCCTGGCTGGCCCCTGGGTTCTGGGGGACTGGGCAGGGGACAGCTGGCTGCCATTGGCTGCCATCGTGTGCCCAGTGGCCAGAGTCTACCCCTTTAAGGGCCCCGGGGCTGTGGGGAGAGGAGAAGAGTTTTCCTGGTTTGGCACAGAGTGGCCACCAGGGGAAACTGCGAAGGGCTGGAGGCCCCCTAATTCGAAATAAGTGTCTACACGGCACTTATTTCGAATTAGCTATTTCCAATTTGGTGTTATTCCTCATAGAATGAGGTTTACCAAAGTCGAAATAAGGGCTCCACTATTTCGAATTTGTTTCGAAATAGCGGTTTGTGTGTGTAGACTCTATTAAAGTTTATTCAAAATAATGGCTGTTATTTTGAATTAACTTAGTAGCGTAGACATACCCTTAGATAGATTTACGGGAATTCCAAAGATTACATTTGGGTGTAAAATTTATTTCCACTCACATAACATCAGTTAAAAGTAGAATAGGCCCAAAATTCAAAGTAATAACAAAATCAAAAATCTCTCCTTCTTTTCAATTTTCTGTCCATTTAAGGAGCAAATCAAAAATTTGTTTTTTTAATTCAGAAATGTTATTTTTTAAAAGAAAAAATGTTGGGTAGAAAATATATGTTCCCTTTCCCATAGCTGTGTATCAGCTTTACCAAAAAAAAAAAAAAAAAAAAAAAAGGTTATTAACATAGCTTTTAAAAAGGAAGCTCTATTCTGTACTGGCCCATGTAAGCACTGTTAGGATCCCTAGTATAGACTAAGTCAATAACATTTAGTTGCCTAACTCCACATTTCACTCAGTTATTACTCTGTTACACAGTGCAAATAAATGAAAGGAGCAGATAATAGAATTTATTGCTACAGGTAGATAGAATGACAGGCATGTATTCAGCTGCATAGACTTTTTTTTTTTCTGTTACCTGCATGGGGATTCAGTGAAACTGAAACTAATGAGCTGGCTGATCTGGGAAGATAGATGGATACTTTGAGAAACATAGCTCTCTTATGAATGCATTAATTGTTTATAACTATATTTTGTCCTGTATGTAACCAAAAAAAATTAATTAATTAATTAATTAGATTTAGAGAGGTTGAAAGGTCAACAGACTAGTTCTTTACTTTGGATAGAATTATATCTTGACACTATCTGCTGTAGTCTGTTGCCAATATAATCAATAATCGATGAAACAGAATTATAAACACACATAGATATTGATTGCACCAACAAAGTGACTGTTCTAAAATATAGCACTCCCCCCCCCCCTTTCCCTTTTTCTGTTGCAGAGCTACCAGACCATTTGCTTGCTAGGTAGAGTGCAGTTATATACATTGTAACTTTTTATGCAAATTCTAAAGTGATACATAGCAATTTTTTTATCACAATGAAAAGTTAGGTTTATAGGCTTTAGGAGTATGAAATACTTCTCATTTTCAAAGCTTCTCCTGCTTCTCTCAAACTATGGATCTCCATTTTTTTTTGTTCGCTTTATTCCTCACCATTGTTGAGGGCTTTCAGTTCCACTTCTATAGCAAAAATCTCAGTAATGGTTTGGATCCAGGTGCTATTAATTCAAATTTGAATCACTGTCACCCAGAAAACATACATCAACTTTGGGAATTAAAAATTGGACTTTTTGTTTGTAGCCTCTTTTCAGCATATGCACTAAAATCAATCATAAGATGCTATGTTGTCCATAAAATGAAATATTTTCCATCATTATTTAGACCTCTTTGATCCTGATCCTCCTGCTATTCAAAATGTTCATTTCTGTCAGGCTATGTCTACATTGCAGAGTTTTTCCCGGGAAAAGCAGATGAGCCGTTTCGACATCCCTGTAAACCTCATTTATGAGGGAGGAGGGATGTTCTGAAAAAGAGTTTTTTTCTGACATTTGACCAAGTGTAAATGGGCCAAATGTCGGAAAAGCTTCTTCTGAAAAAAAAGCGGAAAAAGCTACGCATCTTGCGGTTCACAATTTGTGTAGCTTTTTCCGGAAGAACAGTGTAGTGTAGACATAGCCTCAGTGTGCATTTTCCCTTTACAGTGACAGAAGAATTAGCCCTCTGGAAAGATAAGTTGGCAATGGCAGCATGATTGAAAATACAAAGGAAAGAAAATTCCCATTGACTTCAATGGCTTTAGATCAGGACCTTGAATGAAATCCTTTTATTTATAAAAAAGGAAAATTCGGGTTTGCAAATCTAATGCAAAAAGTCACTGAAATTATTGGCTCCTTTTCTGAGCTATCAGACAATTGTTCCCTAGATCACCTTCCCTCACAAAGCCAGTAAGGAACTCTATGGCTTCCTACTATGGCAAGGCAATTTGTTGCAGAAAAATGCTTTCTCCTGAATGCTGTACCTCTCTGAACTCAGTATGGCTGTGTCTAGACTGGCCAGTTTTTCCAGAAAATCAGCCACTTTTCCGGAAAAACTTGCCAGCTGTCTACACTGGCTGCTTGAATTTGCGCAAGAACACTGACGATCTAATGTATGATCATCAGTGTTCTTGAGCAAATACTATCATGCTCCCGTTCGGGCAAAAGCCCTCTTGCGGAAATGCTTTTGCGCAAGAGGGCCAGTGTAGACAACCCAGAACTGTTTTGCGCAAAAAAGCCCCGATGGCTAAAATGGCGATCGGGGCTTTTTTGCGCAAAAGCGCGTCTAGATTGGCACAGACGCTTTTCCGCAAAAAGTGCTTTTGCGGAAAAGCGTCCGTGCCAATCTAGACACTCTTTTCCGCAAATGCTTTTAACGGAAAACTTTTCCGTTAAAAGCATTTGCGGAAAATCATGCCAGTCTAGACGTAGCCTCTATGTCTGGATAGACCCAGACACCATCAGGATATCCTTAACCTACAGATGGTGCAACAGCAATGTAGTGTTCCACTTACTCTTCCTCTTGCTTGCCTGTTCCTCAGTCTCACATGCTGTCTGTGACTAACACAGAGACCTTTGATAACATTGGAGGTTGCAGTCTTTTTCCTTTCTGGAGCCTTACTCAGTATTGCTTGGCAGACATTTTACTTCCTCATTTTTTCTTGCTGCTGCTGCTTCTGGGCTAGATGTTTTGTAGAACGATGAAGAGAGCAGCTGATGTTGATCTAATGTTGTATCCATTGTTTTACTTGTGTGCACCTGTATGCTAACTGCAAAAAACAATGAAAGAATATTTCTTTTTTCTCTCTGTAGCTGTGCCTGTAGCATATAGGAAATGGACAGCATCCCAATAGTTTGACAGTCCTCTAGGAGGACAGAAAGTCCTGGCATCTGTAATACAAGCTGCTCAGAATGCTACCATAGCAGTAATGGACAAGGGTAGTTAGTGTTTGTATATTTGTATGTAGTTTATAAATAATTATTTGGAATCCAACTGTGCCATTGTGTTTTTCCCATATTCTTAATTTTGTGTAGAGCACAAGGACACAACAATGCCTCTGTGCCTGCACATTGAAGAATAGGCACACACTTGGCTAAAGGTGATGAAAAACTAGTGCAAATTCTGTACTAGGAAGGTTCTCTTGTATGAGTGATGTGAATTAAGAGAGAGTCAAGCACTCATCAAAAGAAATTCAGTTGAATGGTGAACTCTATTTCCAGTATTAACTGTTTTGAAAATGGAGGCTGCAAATTATTGTCATCCTTTTTAGACACAGATTTCAAGTGAGCTGACAAATTCACTGAGCTACATTATCCATGTGAATAGAGCAATTTCTTGTGTTACACCACAGGTATGATGGATGAGACAGTAAATTTATTTTTATGGAAGACAAGTGCTTAGTAATCTGCAAAAAGTATTCTGTGTGATTGCCAGGAGTATCTTTCTCATGTTGAATAAAGAAAAAAAAAGTTAAACGGGAAATATTTGCCTCATGTGTTCTCTCATTACCTCTCTGTGCTTTTTTTAAACAGTGGAAAGGGATTATCAGTGGAGTACATTTTAGTTACGGTCAATATGAATTATAGGGAATGAATGTCAAGTACTTCTATTAAAACAGTTACCTTCAACTTCTTGTTTCTCAAAAAAATATAGAAAATTGGCATTCACCTTTTAAGAGATGATGAATCAAAATGTAAGATTTAAAACTACATCTTCTTGTAGGGCCTCTGAAATTAATTGAGTCACATCAAGGATAAATTTGGTACACATTATTCAGACTACAATAAATGCACACTGAGATTATCTATAGAGAAACAGTTAAAGGTTATTTATAGAGAAACAGCTAAAGCTAACACATCAAAAAAGGACATTTTCATTTACTTCAGTTAGCTGTCTGTAGAAATAATAATGTGAATCCATCTGAATCCATCTCTTTCTTTTTTTTTTAACCTTAGGGCACTTATGATGTCTATTCTATACCAGAACAAATGGATAAACATTCACCCGAGACCCATGAACTGAGTCTTCCTCAGCAACGTGGAAAATTCCATTTGATAAGTCAATTTGGTTTTTTTGATCACAGAATCTTATATGCTTATAATAGTATTAATTGAAGTACACTTTTGTTCTGTATTAGTGTCCCTAAAATTCTCTGATGGGATTAGCCTCGGTAAATTTTTAATCAGAACTCACTGAGGTCAGTGGAAATACTCTCATTGGCTTCAGTTGATTCTGAATTAGGACATCAGGCATGATCCAACAAATACTAAATGGTTGTGATCAGTCCCATTACACCCAAATGGTTAGTTGTGTGCCAAAAGCCAAGGATGTGTCCCTGTGGCCTGAAATGAGATCTAAATTACAATGTCTCTAAAAGCTTTGGGACATGGATGAGGGGAACAAAGACAACTGGAGACTATGGAACTAGTGAAATTTGTGTTAAGGATTAAGATTTCTCTTGAGGCCCTGAGGATAGAAAGGAACCAAACATGAAAATTTCTACTTCTCAGTTATGTTTTTCTTTATATCTAGTGGCTACATATTTGATCTTAAACTGAGTTCAATGTTTCTCAAACTTTTCCATATTACAACCCTCCCCTTTCCCCAAATAAACTATCAGAAACTAAGGATTCTCTTCCCATCAATATGTCTAGAATAGGAGGGTAGCTCAAATCAACAGCTTTTTATGACCGTCTCCAATTAATCACTTTGGATTACTATTTGTTCTTATTTTCCCTAACAATTTAAATTCCTAAATGTGATCTCTGTTAGAACTTCCAGAGTCAAGTACCAAATATTTATGCCATTCTCTTTAGTATTAAATAAATTGACTGCTAATATCATATTGTGGGTCACATAGGCGAAAAAAAGAAAATCATGAGAATAATATGATGAACAATTGCACAATCTATACAAATACAAAAAGACCCTGGCAATTGACTGTACCTTCCACATTTTTCTTAAATCCTTCAGGAAGGATGAAGTGCAATTTTAGACCTGAATTAATGAGTAATTATCCAAAATATCCCCACTTAAATTTGTTTATTTTTGAACTCACAATGTGTTCTCATAATGAGAAATGCTGGTAAAATTCACAATTTACATTGGAACAAATTCCATGCAAGAAAAATCTCTCTGGGGATAGCTGTAAATATTTTTTCATTCATTACCTTTGCCTTCTCAGAAGCATGTGGTTGTAAATGATTTTCTTCCCTGTTACATCACACTCCTTGTCTGAATATTGAGGAATAATAATCAGCAGTGAAAGAGTTAAGAGTAAATTCAATATTGTTCCTTTACAATTTAGTATCCACATACTCAAATCTCTTCTGAAGCATTGTATTTTCCTTCATTTGGTCTCTTTACTTGTTTATCTTAGTATGTTTTAAGTAAGCCACTTAGCTCATATCTCAGATTTGTTTATTGGTGTCCCTGTTAAATGCAAAATATTTTTCATATCCTGGAAAATATAACACTTCCATGATCTCTACAGTGGTTTTTTATTCTCAATAATATTAAAATGTTGAAAGGAACAAGCCTCATAGCCTTATCAGTATTTTCATTGACAGCTATACATACTTGTAAAGAAAAAGTGCTATGAAATCTTCTCATTCTCCAAAGATGAGGGTGGTAAAAGGAAAAGAAAAAAAAAACAGTTCCATTCTCTAACAAGCTGTTTCTTACTCTCATGCCTTGTATTCCCCAGAGAGGATAGGAAATCTTGTCACTTTAACAACACTTGGGTGAAATCCTGTCTCTGTCTAGGGTACAGCTTAATCAGATAGTTATTGTCTTGGTTCCCTACTTTCTGTGCAGATAAAGTTAACCAAGTATTAAATTTTGCTAGCGGTTGTACTTGTGCTATCCCTGATGATCAAAAAGGGGTTTCACAGGTGTAAATAAGGATTAAATTTATGCAGTAAAGGCTGATTGTTGTCTGTATCCTTGGGAACAAGGCCATTGTTGTTTTCCAGGTGTCACTGTGTAATTCTTGAGTAGCATACTAAGGATTTTATGTTTGGTTTTTATACATATGCCAACAAATGAATATCTCTAAGACATATTTGGAAAGTTAGCATGGGAAAACGAGACAACATGTAGAAGTGTGCAGAAAATGTGTATGGCCAAAAAAGTTCACAATGTTGGGTACGCCTAGGGAAAACATGTGGGAACAGAAATCCTCCCCCCCCCCCAATTTCTACAGGATAAAAAGGTGACTGGCGCCTGGATAAAGTCTGATAACTTGAACTTGATTTGAAATTCCATGAGAAGCTAATGTGGAATGTTGAGGACAGGTCTGATATGTTTGTGATATATTATGTTGCTGAGAAGATTGCTATAGTCACATTTTAACATGTCCACTTGGAAGGAAAACATCATTGCATTCTGGTGGATGAAGAACTTGCCTCAGTTATTCATGGCTTATCAGGCCTTATCAGTGCTAAGTGGAATGTATTCTCCAAATACATCCTAGAATGATGATCATTTTGTACCAGTATTATTTTGTGTTTCTGTAACTGGTTCCTCCCTAAGAAAAGTACTTTGCATTTTCCTTATTTCATTCAGTTTATTTCAGACCTTCTGTCCACTTTGTGTAGATCATTTTGAATTCTGAATTTTTCCTTCAAAGGAATTGAAACTCCTCCCAGCTTGGTATAATCCACAAACTTTATAAGTGTGCTCTCTAATGATATAATCCAAATAGTGTATTAAGATATTGAATAGAGCCAGAGCCAGGACAGAACCTTTCCGAACCCCACTCAATATGGCTGTCTAGCTTGGTTAGATACAATTAATAACTACTGTATTCAGAGCAGAGGTGAAAGTGGGCATGCATGACTTGGTATGCCATAATGTCAAGAAAAGTGGCTAGTGAGGTCCAGTGCACCATACCAGCACTTTATAGCTTGAATAGTGTATCAGAAAGACACTGTACCACCCTCTGACCCTCCATGGAGCTGCCTCTCACAAGAACAGGGCTTGCTGTGGAGGGGAGAAGCTGAGAGCAGAGTAGCTTCTTTTCCTCAGTGCTACTGCCCCTCCTAGAGGGTAAAGGAACAGAAACCCCAGCCCCCCAATAAGCTCTGTCCTATGTAGGGCTGCTGATATATGGAGAGGAGAAACACAGAGGCACCAACTTCTCATTTTGCTACAGAGTACTCAACATTCCACAATGGCCATCTCTTCCCCACCTCATCCTCTGAGTGCACCCTGTCCTGGCATGTCCCCCTACCTCCTGTGTGGCACTCCATAAGTGCTTGAAGGGGGAGGAGTTGGTAAGTGTGGGGCCACTGGTGCACTAAAGGCATGGGAGGAGAGGGTAGAAGGGGAGCTTGATGCTGGCGAGTACTCAACTCCCATTAATTTTCCCCATGGGTGCTGCAGCCCCTGAGCACCCATGGGTCAGCACATATGAAGATGTTGTTCTGTGGAAAGGTGGGGGGAGGGTTGGGCTTCTTCTCCTTTCCCTTTGTCAGGGACAGAGTGGGGAAAGCAACAGAACTGTTAGCAGCTCCTCTGGCTTGTTGTACCATCCCCAGCCTGCCTCTCCCCAGGTAATATGGGATGTAGAGGGGAGGGGAAGAGTGTGGAGGTCCCATGCTGGTGGGTAGGGCAGAGTCATGTGGGAAGATCACATGCCCACCCTTAGCTTATGTTGTCCCCACCTATATTGGGAAGAAATTAATTTTACTTTCATCCCTGATTTCACCTCTGCTCTGAATATATTTTCCTCACCAAATTTTCACCCATCTTAAAGTAGGTCTGCCTGTATTTCTATAAAAAATGGTCTGGTAGCACTTTATAGACTAACAAAACATGTAGATGGTATCATGAGTTTTCGTGGGCACAGCCCACTTCTTCAGATGACCCCTCCAGTGCATTGTACACAATCTACAACCCATCTTGGAAAATGATCCCTCACTCTCCAAGGCCTTGGGAGAAAAGCCTATTCTCGCTTACAGACAACCCCCCAACCTGAAACTAGTTCTTTCCGGTAACCATGCCACACAACCACATCATAAGTATCCAGGAACCCAGCCCTGCAACCAAACACGATACCAACTCTGCCCACATATCTATACTAGCGAATTCATCACTGGAGCCAACAACATAAGCTACCAAATCTAAAGGTCATTTGACTGCACATCCAGTAATTTGATCTATGCCATCAAATGCCAGCAATGCCCCACTGCTGTATATATTGGACAAAATGGACAGTCTCTGTGGGAAAGAATCAATGGACACAAATCAGATATACAGAAAGGGAACATACAGAAACCTGTTGGGAAACATGTTCATCTTCCTAATCACTATTTAAAAGATCTTCAAGTGGCTGTCTTGTCACAAACAAATTCTACTAGCCAGATACATGAAGAAGCATTGGAATTAGAATTCATCTGCAAATTCAATTCTCATGGTAATGGATTCAATCGTGATGAAGGAAGGTTGGGACATGATCAACCTAGCACTCAATGAAGGTGCAAACAGCTCTTTCTGTAGATTCCTATGTTAGGAAGGATACTATCTATTGACTTTGATCCTTATTTGCTTCATTTTAACTACCCAGACTTCAGATACTTACTGACTCCCAGCTCTACCTTTCTGTTTTTCCCTTTGATTTTCCATACCCTCTGTTCCCTGTATCCTACCCTTCTCCTTTTTTTCCTCCCCCCCTTCTCTCCTATTATTTTGGGTCTGCACATCCTAAACCCAAAACTCCGGTCATCTGACGAAGTGGGCTATGCACACGAAAGCTTCTGATACCATTTACATGTTTTGTTAGTCTATAAAGTACTACCAGACCATGTGTTGTTTTTTCCTGTACAGACTAACTCGGCTACCCCCTGAAGCTTGTATTTCTATAGTTTGTTTATGAAAAGGTCAAGTGAGTCAGTATTAAAAGCTATACCAAGGTTGACATCTATTTCATCTACTGCGTCTTCCTATTCACAAGGCTTATTACGTCATCAAAGAAACATATTTTAGGTTGGTTTAACATAATTATTCATTACAAATCCATGTTGTCTGTTACTTATCACTTTATTTTCTTCTAGTTGCCTACAGATTCATTATTTGATTGTTTGCTTAATTATTTTTCTACATAAGCTTAGTGATCTTCCATTCCCTGGGTTGTGCCCGTTTCCTTTTTTATAGATAGGAAATAGATTTGTCCTTTATCAGTCCCTTGAGATCTCTTCTTTTCCTCCATGAATTTTCAAAGGTTATTGTTGATTGCTCAGACATTTTTTTTCTGTCTGTTTCTGAAGTATTCTAAGATGCATTTCATCAGACCCTGTTGACATGAAGACATCTAATTTGTCTAAGTAATTCTTATTCGGTTCATTCCTATTTTAGCCTCAGATACTACCCCATTAAGACCGATATTTACTGTTAGTCATCCAATCACTGCTAACTGTTTTTGGTGAAAACTGAAACAAAAAGGAATTTAATACTTCAACTATTGCTGATTATTTTCTTATTGTCTTTGTCTCCTCATTGTGTAAGGTGCCTCCCCTGTCTCTGGTCTTCCTCTTGCTTTTCATGCATTTGTAAAATGTTTACTTGTTACATTTTATGTCCCTGCCTAGTATAATATTTTCTTTTTCTTTTTTTTCTTTTTTGAATTGGCCTTTCTAATTTTTGTCCCTACATGATTTTGCTTTTTTAATATATTTAGCCTTTAAAACTTGACCTATTTTCTAGTTTCCAGATGACTCTTCTTTGAATTTCAAGCCACTCCTGGTTAATCCAGGGTGGTTTCTTATCATACTTCTATGTTTTCTACATACTGGGCTAATTTGTTCCAATGCCCTTAGTAATGCCTCTTTAAAAACTGCTGAGTTTCCTGAACTCTTTTTTCCCTTAGAATTGCTTCCCCTGGGATATTACCTATTTTCCTAAAGTCTGCTTTATTGAAGTCCATGTGTTTATTTTTTTCCATTTTCCCTCCTACTATTGCTTAGAATCATCATAATTATCTCATCATTTCATGATCATTTTTATCCAAGCTGCCTTCCACCTTCAAATTCACAAGCAGTTCCTTCCTTTTTGACAGTAGTCACTTGTTTCCACCTTCTATAATAAAATGTTGTGATAGACAAGTCAACCTGCTTCTTTCCCCCTCTGCCTGGCCTTTCTGAACAAGCTGTACCATTCTATACCAGTATTCATGTGAATTATGCCACCAAGTTTCTGTGATGCCAATTATGACAGAATTATGATGGTTCACTAGTATTTGTAGTAACTCCTATTTATTTTCTGTACTTCTTGAACAGGTATACAGACATATAAGATGTTAATTGGATTTTCCCTCTATATTGCCTCTTGTCTTTCCTTTGTCCCTGTTATGTTTGTTCACATTCCACCCAGATTCTTACCCTTCATCCAGGTCTCTATGTTTTGCATTTAGACAGGGGCTTCTCTCTCCTAGCTGAAAGTCCGTCTCACTATGTTAGTCAGTCTGAATGTACAGATAATCATCCTCTCCCTTTATAGCTGATCCCCATCTCTGCTCAGAAGGTTTTATTTTCAGAACAGCATCCCATGATTGAGGAAGCTGAAGCCCTGCTGGTGACACCACCCTTACATGCATTCACTTCCAGGATGTGTCTATCCCTACTTGGGCAGCTACATTTGACAGGAATGATTGAAAACAGCACCCCTCACCAATTCCTTCATACTCCCTCCCTGAGTCCTAGAGTCACTTCTGATCTGCTTAGAGTCATACCTTACAGTATCATCAGTATGGGGGTAGTAAACAGGGGGTCAGATGATCTTTCACAGTCCTGCCAGACAGCACGCCTCTCTATATGACGTTGCACATGTAAAACTTAATTGTCCTAATGTAACTAGAAAGGCTACTTTTCTCTCACTACTCTGCTTGTATTCCTGAAAAGCCTTGTTTTGTTTCTCCCAGAATAATGAATGTTAGAAAGGAAACATTAAATTTCCATGTTTATCGTCTTTTATATATCCACGCATATACTATATGGCAAGTAAAGGTAATTCCACTATAAGGTGAAAAATGAAGTGCCAGAAGATATTAAAGATGAGGCGGTAATATGGCATGCTTCTATTCTTGCTCCTATGATCCTTTGGCATTATTCAACACTACTCTAACTTAGGCAGAATTGACCTTAATTGAGAGTGATGCATATTAAAGTAGTGAATAGTGACTACTCTAAATGTAGTACAGTTCCAGACTAGCATCCTTCTATTCAGGTCAAATCTCTGTGTTTCATTTACTTACTTGGAGATATATTTAACATGTTTGAATAACAGCACAGAATAAGGAAGAAAAGAAATATAAGTTGTTGCTACTGAAAGGTGCTGCCAAAAATTACTTTGTATACATAGTCACATCAGGAAGAGTGATTTATTTTTATTATTGTTTTGTTTTATAATTCCAGGAAGTGTTCTTTGTTACACTACATTATGTCATTTAATCAGGTTAAGTACTTTACAGTATATAGGCTGCATCTACACTGGCATGATTTTGCACAAATGCTTTTAACGGAAGAGTTTTTCCGTTAAAAGTATTTGCGCAAGAAAGCGTCTATACTGGCATGTGCCTTTGCGCAAAAGATTTGGTTTTGCGCAAAAGCATCTGTGCCAGTGTAGACGCTCTCTTGTGCAAGAAAGTTCTGATGGCCATTTTAGCCATCGGGCTTTTTTGCACAAGAAATTGATGTTACCTGTCTACACTGGCCTCTTGTGCAAGAATACTCGCGCAAGAGGACTTATCCCTGAGCAGGAGCATCAGAATATTTGCGCAAGAAGCACTGATTTTGTACATTACAACGTCAGTGTTCTTGCGCAAATACTCGCGGCCAGTGTAGACAGGAGGCAAGATTTTGCGCGAAAGCAGCCGCTTTTGTGCAAAATCTTGCCAATGTAGACACAGCCTATTTGTTCAAAATAAATTGACATGTTTACTCTTTTTCTACATTGATTTTCATAAAAGAAAATGACTTAATGTTACCTACTATGTGACAAACTCCTTCTGAAAAGTCTATTAAGGATCTGTGTTAGAAGGTCAGAGGAACAGGTCAAGCCCTCTAGAGGACCTTAAAACAACAACAAAACAAGCAAGAAAAAACTATTTCTGTTAAAAACCCATAGGAAGGGGAATACTGGGTCACACCGATGACCCATTTAGTACTGTACTTTCAACAGTGGCCAATGCCAAGTGCTTCAGAGGGAATGAACAAAACAAGCAAACATCCAGTGATCTATCTCATCACCCACTTCCAGAGTCTGGCAGTCGGAGGCCAGGGAAACGCAGAGCATGGACTTATATCCCTAACCATCTCAGCTAACAACCATTGATGGACCTATCCTCTATGAATTTATCTAATTCTTTTTTGAATCCTGTTGTAGTCTTGGCCTTCACAACATCCTGTGACAATTAGTTCTGCTGGCTGAGTGTACGTTGTGTGAAGGACTTCCTTTAGTTTGTTTTAAATCTGATACCTATTAATTTCATTGGATAACTCTGGTTCTTGTGATCTGTGAAGGAGTACATAGTTCTTCCTTATATACTTTCTCCACACCATTCGCAATTTTATAGACCTCTGTCATATCCACCTTTAGTAGTCTTTTTTCCAAGGTAAGTAACCCCAGTCTTTTTAATATCTCCTCATATGGAAGCTGTTCTGTATCCTTAATTATTTTTGTTGCTTTTCTCTATACTTTTTCCAATTCTAGTATGTCTTTTTGGAGATGGGGTAAACAGAGCTACATTCAGCGTTCAAGATGTGGGCATACCATGGATTTATATAGTGGTATTATAATATTTTCTGTCTTATTTTATATCACTTTTGAAATGGTTCCAAACATTCTCTTTGCTTTTGTGACTGGTGCTGTGCGTGGAGGAGTGTTTTTAGAGAACTACCCACAATTACTACAAGATTTTTCTGGTGTAGTCACAACAACTAATTTAGAGATCCCTCTGAAACACTTTGCAGTCTCCTTTGGACTTCAGTACCTTGTGTAATTTTGTATCAGCTGCAAATTTTGCCACCTCACCATTTACCCCTTTTTCCATACCATTTATGACTGAGTGGAATAGCACTGGTCCCAGTACAAATCCCAAGGGGACCTCATTATTTACTTATCTCCATTCTGAAAACTGACCATTTAATCCTTGTTTCATGTCTTCTAACCAATTATTGATCCATGAGAGGACTTTTTCTCTGGTTCCATAATAGCGTACTTTGCTTAAGAGTTTTTGCTTAAGTCTTTCTGGAAGTTCAAGTATACTATGTTCATTCAATGGCTCTCGCCCACATGCTTGCTAACACATTCAAACAACGAAACCAGGCAACCAGAAACAAAGAGAAAAATACCTTTCTTTGCCATTTGAATATATTTTTACTTTTGAACTTTTCTTCATTATTTTACCATCTTTTAACCAGGAATAGATTTCTACACTGGAAGGATACACTACACAAACTGCTTGTTAGGTTCTATTATAGTTTTCAAAAGGAGAAAGCAATAAAAAGTAGAATGAATGCACCACAGTAGAGTGTGCATTAGTAAGCCATTGTTACTCTTGAGTGGTTGAAGGCACTTAGCTTTTGGCCTTGTGTTGCTTAAGATAGCAGAAGCTTATGACAGTAGCCTGCTAATGAACAACCCGTTATGACTTTTTTTACAATATTATTTATATAATGCCAATCATGAATTAGTTGCTTTACAGACTGGCAAGGGGAAATGTTTAAAACAAACAAAAGGAATTTTTTCTTCACTCATTGTACAGTCAACCGGTGGAACTCCTTGCCAGAGGATGTTGTGAAGACTAGGACTTTAACAGGGTTCAAAAAAGAGCTATATAGATTCATGGAGGTTAGGTCCATCAATAGTATTAGCCAGGATCAGTAGGAACGGTGTCCCTAGCCTCTGTTTGCCTAGGAATAGATGACAGGAGAGGGATCACATGATGATTCCCTGTAGTGTTCATCTGGTATTGCAGCAGACAGGATACTGAGGGTATGTCTACACTACAGCACTAATTCGAACTGACTTAGAACTAAGCTAATTCGAATTAGCGCATCTAGACTTAAAAACTAGTTCGAATTAGTGTTTTGCTAATTCGAAATAGCATGTCCACATTGAGTGGACCCTGAACCGAAGTTAAGGCTGGCTGGAACCAGTGCTGGCAGGGCATCAGCTTAGGACTTAGAGCGTGGAGCTACTGCCTCAGGCTAGCCGAGGGCTGTGCTTAAAGGGACCCAACCCCCAACCTGGACAGACAGTTCTCAGGGTTCCCCGCTTGCTTGTCTACCTCGATGAGGGACAGCAAAGCAGTCGTATCTTGGAGTGCCCTGAGTGCCCACCCTTGGCACATCACAGCACTCGGCCATCAGCCCGGCTGCACTTGCCGCAGGCTGCCATCCGGGGGGGTCATTCGGGGGGCTGTCAGCATCCAGGAGGCCCTGCAAGAGAGCTTCTACCCCGAGGAGCCCACAGAGCCACCCCAGTCCTCTCCATCGGGGGCTCGAGCCCCATTCCTCCCTCACCTCCTTCCACTTACCCTTCCCTAGCCCCCCTTCCTGATGTAAAAAATAAAGGACACGTGTGTTCAAAAATGGAAACTCTCTTTATTTAACAAAACTGAGGGGGGGGGGATTAACCTCTGGGGAGACTGGGAAAAGGAGGTGGGAGAGGGGAAGAGAGAGGGTGGGAGAGGGGAGGTGGAAACCTGGGAGGAGGGAGCTGGAAGGGGGAAGCCAGGGGAAGAAGGAGGAGGGGAAGTCTAAAACTAGGTACGCCATATCTTCAGTATTGTGTAGAGATGGGGTCTCCTCACCTCAAAAAAGATATTTTGTCCTTGGTAAGGGTTCAGAAAAGGGCAACTAAAATGATTAGGGGTTTGGAACTGGTCCCATATGAAGAGAGGCTAAAGAGACTGGGACTTTTCAGCTTAGAAAAAAGGAGAGTGTGGGGGGATATGATAGAGGTCTATAAAATCATGAGTGGTGTGGAGAGGGTGCATAAAGAAAAGTTCTTCATTAGTTCCCATAATAGAAGGACAAGAGGACACCAAATGAAATGAATGGGTAGCAGGCTTCAAACTAATAAAAGAAAGTTCTTCTTCACAAAACAAATAGTCAACCTGTGGAACTCCTTGCCACAGGAGGCTGTGAAGGTGAGAACTAGAACAGAGTTTAAAGAGAAGTTAGATAAAGTCATGGAGGTTGGGTCCATGGAGTGCTATTAGCCAGGGGGTAGGAATGGTGTCCCTGGCCTCTGTTTGTGGAAGGCTGGAGATGGATGGCACGAGACAAATGGCTTGGCCATTGTCTTTGGTCCATCCCCTCTGGGGTACCTGGTGTTGGCCGCTGTCGGCAGACAGGCTACTGGGCTAGATGGACCTTTGGTCTGACCCAGTACGGCCGTTCTTATGTTCTTATGTTCTAAGCTCAGGGTCGGGGGTCTCACTGGACCAACTTGATTTTCATGCAACCCTGCTCCTGGGTTCGCATATGGCCTTTGGTGGCCAGGCTGGCAGCTATCCTGCCCTAGACGGCCACTTTCCTGTGCCTAGTGTGGAGATTGTGGACGCTGGAGGCCTCCCCCCAAACCTGGATGAGGTCCACGATCTCCGCACTAGACCAGGCGGGCGTCTGCCTCTTGCGGCCCCGGGCAGGCTCCTGGGAGTCACCAGCCTGGTCCTGGGAAGAGGGGGAGGGCTGGGTGGCAGCGGGTGGCTGGCTTGTGCTGTGCAGGGTCTGCTGGCTGGGTGCTGGCAGGCTTGCACCTGGCACAGGCACCGTAGCCAGACCGTGGCCCTTTAAGGGCTCCGGGGCTGGGAGGGGGGCAGACGAGTTTCCCTGGCTTGGCCCAGAGTGGCCACCAGGGCAACCTGGGAAGGGCTAGCCTCCCATTAGCTCAAATTAAGTGGCTACACAGCCCTTAATTCAAACTACTTAATTCGAACTAGGCGTTAGTCCTTGTAGAATGAGGTTAACCTAGTTTGAATTAAGCGCTCCGCTAGTTCGAATTAAGTTCAAACTAGCGGTTTGCGTGTGTAGCACTTATGAAAGTTAATTCGAACTAACAGCTGTTAGTTCGAATTAACTTTGTAGTGTAGACATACCCTGAGCTAGTTGGACCTTTGGCCTGACCCAGTATGGCTGTTCTTATGACATGGTGTCTGTCCTGAAGAGTTTACAGTCTAAATAATACTATATGAATTTCATAGATACCCCCTAGAAACAGATTCTTTGAACTTTCATAGAGTCATTTATCTTAGGTATCAGAGAGCACTTTACTGGAGTTAATTAATTAAACCTACTATAATCAATAATGTATCTCACATGTGTATTTTATTATCCTCACTTTGTAGTCATTTCATTGAGACATACTGAGGTATTTTATACACCCGTATTTTCAAAAAGCACCCATAACTTGTCAATATCTCATTGCCCAACCTGAGGCTCAGTCTACACTGGGACTTCTACAGTGCTGTAAGTTTCTTGCTAAGAGGAGTGAAAAAACACCCCTACACACCTAAGCACAGCAAGTTATGGTGCTGTAAAATGCCAGTGTGAACCAGGAGACAGCATTGGAAGCTGTGATCACAGTGCTGTTAGCTACTTCCCTTGTGGCGGTGTTTTATATAGAGTGCAGGGAGATCTCTCCCCCAGCACTCATCTCTGGCCACACTTTCAGTTTAAAATGCTGTCTGGTTGCTCTTTAAACTTCTAAGTGTAGACAAAGACTGAGAGACTTAGAGCTAGAATTTTCACAGGCACTTTGTATCTGCAACTTCAGCTGAAGTCAACAGAAGCAGCAAATGCTGAAAAATAAAGCATTAGATATCAAATTGTAGGCATCCCAAATTAGTAAATAGTTTGGCCTAAGAAGTGATTGTGAAAGTTAACCTGGCTAGGTAGTGACAGTAACGGGAATATACTTTAGGAATCCCAACCTATGGGAAGATAGGAATCAAATATGGCTAGAGAATATTGCATCTATTAACTTAAAAAAAATCTTAAATCCTGGGACATTTCATTCCCATATTTTATGGAAATAAGTTTTAATATGATTATGCATAACTCAAATATGCTTTATGCAAAAAAGGAGAGTATAACCTATCATTAAAACCCCAGTAATCTGCTGAATGCATATCTTTTATTTGTATACATGTATCATTGTTTTACATGAAGTTAGAAATAAGAAATATAAACCAATTTATATATTGAGAGGTGCTAGTGAAGGCCATTGTCTTGGACAAAATCTATGTATAGGCAGGAACTGGACAGTAGAGGAGTTAGCAGTTGTGAGGCATCAAGATATTCCCCTGCTTATCATCAAGATGATTGCTGGCAATGTCTCAGACCTAACAGGGGGAAGAATCGAGCCCAAGCTTATGAGAAAAGATAATTAAAACAACTATTACGGTAAGGAATTGCATGTAAGAAGTTTCTTAGACTACACATTGAACCTTTCTAATCTGGCACCCTCAGGACCTGACCAGTGCTGAACCAGAGAATTTGCCGAACCATGGGAAGTCAATATTGTCTAGCAGCATTACCAACACTTCCACTGCTTTCCAGCTTCTTAGAAGACATTCAGAGGTAAATAACAGCACACAGCACTGAGATCCAGGACTGGTGGCTGTAACAAACTTTATGGGGCCACAGGAAACTTGGCCACACCCAGGATAAGTGGACATTTGGCTAACTAAAATCATGCAGGACCGTGGATATTGCCCGACCAGAGAGTGCTGGATTAGAGAGGTTCAACCTATATTAAACTTTGCTGGAATATTGTGTTTTATTTTAACTTATTGACTTACTTTGATCTCTCTGTTATCACTTGCAACCACTTAAATTCTTCTTTTTTAACTAATTAACCCTAGTGTAAACAATTGTTACTGTGGGGAGGGGATAACGGTTGTGCATATTTCCATTTCATTAATAAAGGGAGCAAATTTTATCAACTTTCTTAGTGTAAAATTATGCCAAATAAAATAGATTCATCTGGGGGTTTTGATTCCATTGGAGCTGTGCATCTGGGTGCTGTGTCAAGTCCCTGTGACTGAGCCTTCCCAGGGCTGTTCTGCTCTCAGGTTCTGTGTTGCTATGAAATGGGGAAATGGAATTGTTATGAGTCTTTATGTCCTCTCAACAAAGCCATGATGTAAATGGGCTGGAAGAAGCTGTTGACCCCACTTTCTAGTGAAAATGAAGGCATAGTTTCATTGTCAGACTAGGGGTAGACACTTGCCCCTATTTACTCCCTTCCCAGGCCCACCAACAGGGGGGATAAAAGGACAACTGCCTAGGGACCCAGTGATTCAACAGGGCCTGGGGCCCAACACAGCTCTGAGGGCTGCGTGTGGGGTATGTGGTGGGGGGCATCATGGCACGCTTCCAGGAGAACAGAGCTGTGCCCTCTTCGCCTCCCCCCCCCCACACACAGACATCTTGCCTAGGGACCTGGCAAGTCTGTCAACCATCCTGTCCCTTCCACAGGCAATGTGGAGACCAAGTGAGATGGTCTAATTCCCCAAGTCACAATCTCACTTCTGGGCTGCTTCATGCGTAATGTAGCACAATTTGAAGAGCTAGTCCAATATGAATTACCACATATACTATAATGAGTTGGTTATCCCATTTTAAAGAAATAACAGGCTCCTTCATGCACTTTCATCCTGCCTAGCCTCTTAAGAGCCAGTCACACTCAAGCCCTTGATCTTTACTCAGAAATCATTATTAAGCCCTTCAGTCATAACTGCAAATCTACTCTGTGTCACAGTTTTGGACTCTAGAGCTGCATCTGTCAAGTTACTTAATTTGTAACTTTGGGAAGTATTTACTATGGTACCAGTATAATGTTTTAAAGAGAAGAAACACTGCTGGCAGTTCAGGTCATGAAGAGTGAATAGACTAGTGAAGTCAAATCACAAAAGGTTATATTTTGATGCTGTTACTCACATGAAGCAGTATCTTACTACTGAAGTAATCCAATTAATTTTAATGAGCCTACTTGAGGATTAAGATACAGTCCAAAATGAGGACAGGGTTCACAATCTGGCCTCAAATCTTGTCAACTCATAAACTTCCTGCTGAATTTCTATTGTGGAAAGAGATGCTTTCTCCTCTTCTTTTAATAACAAATACACAAAGAAACAGTATGAAGCTGTACATACAAGATAGCTCGTTGCTTTGCATAATAAATTAAAAGGCAAGAATTCAATGATTATTTTTAATGAGTATATGAAACTGTGTGCAGAATAAATAATAGACTAAGTATTTTAGCAGACACAGTTGTCAGAGAAATTCAACCACGCGAAAATCTGGATTGCATCACTGAAATGCCCTTCACCTTGGCAGGTTTATCCTTTTCTGAATACATAATGCTGAAAAGCTATTTAAATGCTATTTATTGAAGCAGTTCATTATTATATATTGCTTCATTACTTTCACTTGCTTATATAATTTTGGTAACTGTGGCTGGTTTTTAATGCTTGTCTTGTTCTTTTGTACAGTGATTTGTGTAGTTTTATTGGTAGCAGATTCAGTTGCAGTTGCAGTTGCAGTTGCAGTTGAGTTGCAGGTTCTCCTCAAAGTAGAAGGCACTTTAATTTTGTTATAGAAATAACTGAAGTCACATATCAAGGAGTTTATGCCTTTGACAAAGTATATGGACAGAAATTTCCACAATGACTGAGTTCTCCAATATTCATCATCATACAGGGTCATCCCTTTGTGCCATCAGATAGTAACACACCATCACATCATAACAAAACAGAATGACTCTACACAGTAATTCTAGGCTGCTCTATATTAAACTAAGTGATGCAAAAAGTGCCACATTTTCTATGGCATCCATTCTCTGCTGATCTCAGTAGAGCATGATGACTGTCAAAAATCTGGTCATGCATAGTGTAGCTATTGATAGCCAGAATGTATTGTGCTTTTGCTGGTGCTCTCCTCGCAGCTACCTGAATTCTCTCTGGCACTAACATTTCCTGTGCTAAAAGCTGTGGGAAAGAAAATGCAGAATGCACGATGCCAACTACATGATCAACAGGCACTTGCCCACATCAAACCTATTTCCTGCAGGGAAAATGTAGATGCTTTGCTTTCTCTTTATGACAAAGAATCTGTCCATCTTTATCTGACCCATATAACACAGTGACTACCTAATTAAACAATGATAGTCTACCAACACCTTAGATACTAACAAAACATGTAGATGGTATCATGAGCTTTCGTGGGAACAACCCACTTCTTCAGAAGACTGGAGTATTAAAAGACCAGATCCAAGAATAAATAGGGAAGGGGAGGAGGGAAGAGGGAGAAAAGAAAAAAAAAGAAAAAAAATAGTGAATTAGATTGTTCAAGTTACAAGCGGCTGATAAGAACAATTTGCACCTCTATAAGCACTGAGGGTACATCTAGACTACAGGCTTTTGTCAACAGAGGCTTTGTCGACAAAGAGCGTCTAGACTACATCCAGTTCTGTTGACAAAGCAAGCCGCTTTGTCGACATGAGAGTGTAGACACAAAGGACAGTGTAGATGCAATAACGCCTTCAGTCGACAGAACTCTGTCGACAACAGGCGTTATTCCTCGTAGAATGAGGTTTACCGCCGTCGACAAAACTGCCAAGTTCTGTTGACATTATGTCGACAGAACTCGGCAGTAGTGTACAAGCAGGTATAGTTTTGTCGACAAAAGGCCACTTTTGTCAACAAAACCCTGTAGTCTAGACATACCCCCATTGTTTGGTTGGTTGGTACAATGGGTACTTATAGAGGTACAAATTGTTCTTATCAGCCTCTTGTAACTTGAACAATCTAATTCACTATTTTTTTCTCTCTTTTTTTCTTTTCCCCTTTCCTCCCCCTCCTTCCACCCTTTCCCCCCCCCCCCCCCCCCCCCCCCGCCGCTTTCCCTTATTTATTCTTGGATCTGGACTTTTAATATTCCAGTCATCTGAAGAAGTGGGTTGTGGCCACAGAAGCTCATGATACCATCGACATGTTTTGTTAGTCTTTAAGGTACTGCTAGACTATTCATTGTTATTTTTTCATTGTTATTTTTTCATTGTAAGTTTTCCCAGTTACAGATTAACTTGGCTACCCCTCTGAAGCTTTTAAACAATGATTCTACACACTAACAAGTTAATGTTTCTAACTGTTTCCAAGTCAAAAAGGGGTTGAATCAGACCCAGTATCCCTTCTTTTCACCCCATTTCTTTTCACCCTGGCTAATTCCCAAGTGTCTGTAATTTGAAGACTGGCAAATTTAAAGAGCTTTCTTCTGACCACTATAGCTTGCTGTCTTAGATAAACGAAGGATGGGTAGCCATGAGAGAGTTGCTGGGTGGAAGCTCCATCCTACAGGAAGTGGAATCAGGAACTTCTAACAGTTGTGCTGAAGAAAATGTTGGGTGTGTGTAATAGGTAACCATGGAACAAAGGGAGAGTGGCTATATAGTTTAGGGATAAATGGCCATGGATGTGCTGGTTGCCATATTTTGGGTCAAAAGACATGAAGAAGAGGTAATGATTCAGTTTTGAGGGGCAAAGAGGCCACCAGGCAAACAGACCCATTCTCAGAATAGAAGTTCAGTTTATTTAATGAGGGATTTGTAACAGTTTGGATCTCAGAGATCTCCTTGATCCATTTAATCAGTCCATTTAATGGGCTGATTATACCACTGAACCTACCTACCTGATTTCTAGGGTTCCCCACCACACTGCCCTGCTGAGCCAAAGCTCTGGTTTCCCCTAACAAAGGCACAGAATTGGGGTTGTGGCTGTGTTGGGCCCCAGGCTCTGTTGAATCACTTGGCCCCAGGGCAGTTGCCCCTGTCGTCCCCCCCATCTGTGGGCCTGAGAAGGGAGTAAATAGGGGCAAGTGTCTACCCCTAGTTTGGCTGAGAGGACATAGAGACTCATAACAGTTCCATTTCCTTGTGCCCAAGACATAGACAGAAGGGAGTTTCTTGCTTACCTGCATTGGATGTATGACAGGCTGTGATCTGTCCCATTTAGAATTCACCATGTAAATACAGTAAAACCTGTAACACAGGTAACCTGTGTTATCTGGCACGCTTGGGGATTAGGGCATTCTGGTTATCTAAAAATTCTGGTTATCTGAGGGTCCCATCAACCTTGGAAAAACCAATGGACAATAATAGTAAAACTCAAGTTTTTAATATTGGTAGTTTTGTAGTGTGAGGCAGTTGGTCTCACATTTCTATTTTGAGTTAAAGATGATTAGTACTTCTTAAATAAAAAAAAATTGTTAAGCCAGTCATGGTAAACAAAGCCAGGCCTGTGCACCTGAAGATGTGACAGTATTGTGGCTGGGGGCAATGCCAGTTAACAATGTTTTCTGGTTAACAGAGTGCTGGATAACAAAGGTTCACAGTATTATTATGAGCAATGGGTACTCTAGGGCATTTATGTTAACTTATCCCTAGTAGGAGTCAAATATTTTAGTGCTTATCTGGTGAGGATTATGGGACAAAGGCCGTAAAAATGGCGTACTTTTCTTCCTCTGTATGATGACGGTGGATTGGACCAAATGAGTTGGGCAAACAAATGAGATGGGATCTTCAGAATATATACCTGTTTTGTATGTGTTTAGATTTTAAGTGAGTAAAATGATGCCACAACCAGTTTTAGTCAAGGTTTTTCTGTTTAAATAACATCTAGCTTCTGAAACAATATGAATTTCAAAGGCTCACAAGTGGGCAGCACTGCATGTTTTGTCCCTGCGAGCTAGATAAATGAAGGGAGAGAAGAGTATGTGAATAAAAGAATGCTGCAATCAACAGAATTTGCCCTTCGCTGCAGTTTAATACTCAGTGATATGGGATTAGGAAAGAGACATGCTGAAAAGCTCAGGATTTTACTGGAACCCTTTGGAATAATATTACAGTGTGATTTGGAGCCCAGACTTGATGAAAATTAATGCTTGCTGTGTAAGCTGCTGTCATGCTGGAGTGGGGAACATGCTTCCAACAGCCTCCAGAGTCCCTTCATTTGGGACTTCTTGATGCTAACGCATTTCCAACTAACTTGATGGGGAAAACTGCATCTTGGCTAATAGTTTATTGGGCAGAATTAATGGCAAGGACCCCAGAATATTAATGTTGAATTCCAGGGCTATTGTGAGGGGGAAAAGGTGGCTTCCACTTTCAAAGCATGAAGATAGATAATCAGGGGGAGAGAAAAGAAATAAAAGACTCCCAATTTCCTTTATCTTTTCTAATTTAAGCTTTTTTTTTTAATCTGAGTCCCTTATTCCCATTTTTTCTTTTACTTTTTTTTAATCTGAAATTTAACACCACTTCTCCTAACTGTCCTCTTTCATCTGCTTTATCAAAGATTATAGGGTATATTGTAAATGGGATTGCACTGTCACAGAAGTGACTTTGAGTTCACTATTTCCTACATTTAGTATCAATGTCACATTGCAGAATTATCCGCAGGGTCAACATTTACACTAGCTTGTGACTTTTGTCATTAGAGAGAGTGGTCCAATCCGAAAAATCTAGGTCTAGATTTTAAATGCCTTAATCATTTGGCGCCAAGGTATTTGGAGCCAAGATTATAGACTGTGCCAATATTTATTTAGCATAATCATTTTTTTATCCAGAGGTTAGAACAACAGGGCAAATCATCAGCTGGTGTAAAGTAATATAACCTCATTAGCCTCAGTGGAACTACAGTAATATGCACCAAATGAGAATGTGTCCCAATTGATCCATTACAGAGAATCTAGATACAACACAAACCTGATATTTTTACTATAACCCATGAAAATGTTTCTTTTCTACTTAAATAGGTAGAGAAGCCTAGACTTTGTCCCAGCTTTTCAATAGCTGTTAGTAAATACAAAATAAGAAACTATCATGTTTTAATTTTATTTTTAATCTGCATTTTCTATCATGTTAACACATTATGCTGCTACAAATGTGCGGGGAGAAATAAAATGGAAATACTGATGGTTTCAGGGCTTGAGGTAAGAAGGACAAGGACTAAACGACACACATAATAAAGAGAAAGCCTGCTACTCTCACCCCTGACTTTTCCAGTTTATTATTTTTGCTTTTTAGACTGTAAGCTCTTTAGTACAAGGACTATCTTTATATTGTGTTATGTATAGTAGTGAGCACATTTGCTGTGTAACAAATAAACAATTTCAGAATGCCTTCTTTATGTAGAATCTTGGTACAGCTGAAAGAGAAAAAGGAAGGAATGTTGTTGTAACATTTCACTTTGGCCATATTTATACTTACGCAGAGATCAACACTGGAGTGGTTGATCTTCTGGCATTAGATTTAGTGGGTCTTGTAAAGACATCCTAAATTGAATGCTAAGGGTGCCCCTGTCAATGTCGGTATTCTTTGAATCATGAGGAGAAGGGAAGTTGAGGGGAGTGTTTGCTCCTGTCAACCTCCTCCTGTGGAGTTGGTGACAAAATTTGAATTAAAGTACGTCAACTCCAGCTATGCTAATTTTAGTTCGAACTTCCATGTGGTCTTTGATATGCATGAGGGGGAAAGGGCCTTGTTAGTCACTCCATTCACACTGTTTACCACAAGATGAAAAGAGCCAGGCTATTCCCCCAGTAATGGAATCTTAGGGAATGTTCTTGTAATCCACTCCCAACAATACAGAAAAAGGCAAACTGTGATTCTCATGGCCTCTTGGGATGCATCTACACAGCAGGATTTAACTCGAAATAAGCTACACAAATGGAGCTACATGAATTGCATAGTTTATTTCGAAATTGGGAGCATCCACACAGCGCATATTTCAAAATAGAGCATTCTTCCTCCGACTTCCCTTACTCCTAAAATGAGGGTACAGGAGTTGGAGTAAGAAGTCCTCCAGCCTGAGAGTATTCCAACATTATTTCAAAATAACTGCCTGCTGTGTAGACACGGACTAAGTTATTTTGAAATAACACTAGTTATTTTGAAATAATGTTGCTGTGTAGATGTACCCTTGGAGGAAAAGATTCTGAAGGCAACAAAAGGAGACAAGTGCTCCTGACCTCCACGAGACATCATAGGGAACTTGAAATCTTAGTTGAATTTTGCTTTTAGTCATTGTTGGAGTTATTTGAGCTTGAAATGTTAGCTAAAACACAAATAGATATTAAAAGATTATGAACTGGATATGGTGAAAGTTTGCTTAAATCCAGAGTGAAGTGCAACCTGCAAAACTTGAAATCGGCTTCTATAGCCTGATATGAAAGGCAGACTTTTTTCTTCTCCTTTTTTCTTTCTCTTTATATATATATATCTAAAAATTTCCTGCTGAACAACTGAATGGCCTCATCATACCATCAGTGTCTTCAGCTCTCACTCTCCAGCTACCAGTGGAGAGTTGCATCAGGACAGGGGCGGCCAGCCCTGAACTGCAGCATGGCTGTTCGGGGCAACCCCAACTAACAACCTGGTTCCTGACAGGCTGGAGCAGCTCGAGCGGCCCTGTTTATGCCTCAGCAGTGTCATGCCTGCCCTCTTACCTGATGAGCCACCCCACAGGTAGCCCATACTGGTGCTCCAGACTCATGGCTCCCTGCAAGTTTGGAGTGCCAGCACTAGCTTCCTGCCAGAGGGGAGGGGAAAAAAGCCCCGAGCCTCCCCGCCAGATCTGGCTTGGGGGAAAGTTAGTGGCTGCGCACACTGCCACTTCTTCCTCCTCCCCTGGCTGGAGGAACAGCAGTGCAGGGATGTGCTTACTGGAGCCTTTTCCTGCTACTCTGGAATACGGCCAGTGGGAGCCATGGGAAGCAGTGCCTGGGATGCCAGCAGCGTGAAAGCAAGTAAGTGGCCCTCCACACACACCCCCAAGCTGAGATCCCACAGCCCATCCCACACACTCACCCCCTCCACTAAGACCCTGCACCTTCACCCTGGCTCATACCCTCTCCACAGTCCCTGCATCCCCAGCCCCCTCACTCATACCCCCAAGACAAGACTCCACAGCCCTAACCCCCTCACACATCCCCTCCACCAAGACTCTGCACCTCCAGCTGGATTCTGCACCCTCCCCCTTGTCCAGACACCCTCACCCCCTCCTCAGCTCCACCTACCACCCAGATCCTGCACTCCCATTCCTATCCCATTCACTGGCAGCCCTGTCTCAGACACCGAACCCCTCATTTTTGAGCAGCAAGCAGGGGACGCAGCCCTCTAGTATTTTTTTAAATATCTGAAGCAAATTTAGTTATTTTTGAAGATTTCCTGTCATTGTTTTATGAGCACTTTATTTTTCAAAACCTTTGGGCTGTTTATTTTCTTTTTAGAATATATTATTATAAGAAATATTGGCTTAACTTTTGGGTTGTCTTTTTATGTCAAATAACACTGTATTTGCAAGAAAATAGAAAAAAATTGATGAAAATAAAATGAACAATTGAGACTTCTAGACTATAATCCATATCAGAGAGAAATTTCATCACCCTTACATTGGCTGAGATAAAAAAAATGCCCAAAGGTTGGCCCCTAACTCCATATTTAAGGACAAGATTGTACGCTTTACCACATATTCATTCAGGGGAGTGAGGGTAATCTATATCCACTTTCTTGAACTGCCCAAATGTTGGATCGGTAGTGGATCCTGCTTAGGTTGAAGCAAGATATGACAAATGGAGCAATTTTCTGGACAAACATTATTGAATTGAGTTAAACCTTAATCAAATTTATTGTAAACTAGAAGATTACCCAGCATTGCTTGGGTGCTTAAGTTATTTTTTTGTTTTTTGGAAAATAAAATGAAAATGTACATGCTTCATTTAAATCATGGCTCTGGGGTGAGGCTGGGGATGAGGGGTTCAGTACGCAGGCTGCCCTGGCAAGAGAGGATTTCCAGTCCTGTCTCACTACAGCAGCTTGGGTCCAGGTGAGAAGCACCTCTCCATGGTCACGTAGGCTCCAGAGGCAGCTGCGGGAGGGATGCATATCTCCTGGCTGAGGCAGGTGTAGCCTGTAGGCCTCCATATGTCTCCCAAACCTTGCCAGAGCTTATCTACTTTTAAAAACCTTTTAACTGTTTACTTTGTTTATTATGATTTAGAAGTAATGCAAGGGGGCTGCAGCAATCTTATTTTTGCATCAAGTTAGCTTTGGCAACAAAGTAGGTAACCAGTAAGATTGAGTAGAGTAAGTTATAAAATATAGCCCATATGTGTGTATGGAAATTTCCAGTCCTATTGCTAAGGCCAGCTCAAAACCACAAAGAGGAGGCCTAAAGTCCTAGCCTAGAGTAAAAATATATCTTAGACATCCTGTTATTTTGTCTAACAAGAACAGAGAGACCCAAAAATATAGGTGAAGCTTCCAGTTTGTCCATAAGAGGCCAATGGTGGACAACATCTGATCCATCTTAGAATGTTCAGCATTTTGCCCATTTTTGGAGTTGAGACATGCTCTTTCCAATCAAATAGGTACACCTTCAAATCTTAAGGTGCAGAAATCTGTTTTTGGGTTGGTTAAAATACCAATCAAAAGGCTAAGAAGGCTCTACCGTGGTCGACATCCTTCTATCCTTCTTTATCATTCATACTGTCCTTTATACGCATTTCTATTGCCCCCACTGAGACCCCCACTCCATCCATGGAGAGAAGCTGGTTCCTTCTTCTCCTGAGAGTCTTCATGGTATAAGTATGGAGTTATACTAGGTATGCTTGATATGCTAGGCCAATGCAACTGAATACATAGAATATATATATATATATATATATGTTTAGTTTTTATGTTACATTTACCTTAATGGTACCACCAGAGGCAATTGCCACCATTTATGCCATCATTTTAAGCATTTTACCATGTATAATTATAATACTCTTGATATTAAAGGCATTCAGTTTTCATTGTCAACCGTGTAAGTGTCGTTACTGCAAATCCCAAAATCTGCCTCCTGACATAGAGCTGTTCGACTCTTAATTTCTGTGGCCAGTAGGAGGAGAATCCTAGAAACATGATGGTCAGATTGGCAAGCCTACTCATACCAAATTCCAAATAAAACTCCGGTCAACGCAGGTCCACGTTGTCTTCTGCACTCCCCAGCCAAAGTGAGGAATGCAGCAAACTGTGCACTTTCTCTTTGCTCCCATGAAGGGGAACACCCAGCAATTTCCCTGTACCAATCTGGGGGAAGGTGAGTTTCAGCTTCCCCTCCCCCTGCCTTCCCTAAAGAGTGCCTGGGGGTGAAAGGCCCAAGGCTGGGGCAGTCCTGGACCAGAGGAGGCATGGCCCCAGCCAACCCCTTTCACCTGCCTGGTGATTCTGTCTCTTTTTTTTTCCTGTTTGGTTTTATGAGAAGCAATCCCATTCGTAGCACATCCTATTTTCTTGGTACAATTAAACTTTTACATTGCTTTAGGTTATGATCAGAGGAATTTGGTGGTCTTAACTTTTATTGTTTAGGAGAAGTTCTTGAACAGACAAACAAGCAGATGAACAAACTCTCTCAAATATATAGTAGATATGTTGTATAGATCTGATGACCTCAGAAAACAGATGAAATTGGGTGTATTATAATACATCCAAACTATCACGCCAATCTTAAGTCACACCATTAAAAAACCGAACATGTTTTAGCAGCTGAATGACTATTGTACATTCAGAAATATGAAGGCTTATAGCACATATCATGAAGTTAATGATTATTACTAAATTATTTGAGTATATTTCTTGCATAGGAAAAGCCTATTTTTAGTATCCCAGGATAACATAGCAAAGCAGCCGCCTGTAATGATACAACAAGCCATGAGCAAAGAAAGAATGGAAACATTTTTTGTTGATTTATTTAAGTTATTCATCAAAACCTTAATGAAATTACCTAGCAGGAAGATTTTGTGTCTGATAAATTTGTTTATCCTTGCAACTAGAGCTGTTTAATATCTTAATTCTTGATTTTAAACAAAGATTTGTGATAACAAACAACAAAGCCCAAATACATCAGTACAATGATCAGTTTCCCTCTTTTGTAGCATAAATTCACTCCATCCCTTTTGGACAAGGTGTAATGATTTAATTATTAGTACAGAAAATCAAGAGGATTAACTAATAGAAGGAATACACCAGTAGTTGTATTAGAGCATGAAATTAAGTATATTGAATGTAAAACAGCACCATTTTTAAATCACTGGGGTAAGATCATTCAAGTCAATGGGAAGGTGCACATAAAAAGGTTTGCAGGATCAGGTCCCTAAATAATTATTTAGAACAAGTGAGCATAGTAATTATAGGTATAATTCAATTGTATAATACTAATGTTCACAAATTCTTTCTTATTTTGCTAACATGGGACAATTTTCTCCTTTCATCTAAGGCTGCTTTGTGCTTCTTTAGTGTTTGATTCAGGAAAACACTTAAGCAGGTGAACAAGTCCCACTGAAGTCAACGAGGATGGATGTAATGAAATGCTGAAATGATCACCTGGATTGGGGAAGGACATCACAAAACAACACTTAACTAGGCTTAGCTGGATTCCTCAATGACATAAGGAGTTCTCAAATGCATAAAAACATAGGTAAATATTTGCAGATTTTAGGCCTGTAATGTAAAGCAGTTAAATTAAGTACTAAATAAATAAAATATACATGATTACATTGTCAGGTAGAACACTCCACTTCAAGATCATAAATATAATAAACAGACTGTCGTGCTGTTGTGAAATATTATGGATAGCCAGTTCTTGTAGTACAGCAGTGGTCACCAACCAGTAGATCAGGATCTACTGGTAGATCTTGAAACCTCTGACAGGTGATCCTGACAGGTTTGGCCAGCAGGCTATCAAATGCCAACACTTCATCTGCCCCTCTCAGCACTGCCGTGCTGGTCCTGCCCTCTGCCTTGAAGGTGCCCCTACCCCCGGGAGCTTCCTGCTTGCTGTGCAGTGCATGGGAAGAAGAGGAGGGGGTGCTGATGTCAGGGTGCCCCTCCCCTCACCCTGTACCCCATCTCCACAGAGCAGAGTTGGGGTAGGGATGGAGACAGTTTGCTGGCTGCTTTTGGGAGTGGTGCAGGGCCAGGGCAGGGGCGAGCCTGCCTTAGCTCCCTCCACCACCACCCAGAAGCCAACTGTGGTAAGCGGTGCCCAGCTGGAGCATGCTTTCTGAATCCCGGCCCCAGTCCTGAACCTCTCCTGCACCCCAAACCCCTGCCCTAACCCTGAGTCCCCCTGCACCCAAACTCCCTCCCACAGCCCACACCATGAACCCATCCTGCACCTCAACTCCCTGCCCCAGGCTCAGCTCAGAACCCCTCCCATACTCCAAATCCTTTAGCCCAAGATTAGTGTCTGCATCCCTCCCCCCAACCCTTTGCCCCCAGTCTGATAAAAGAGAGTGAGGGTGGGGGAGGGAGGATGGAGTGAGCAGGGGCAGGGCCTTGGAGAAGGGGCGGGAAGGAGGCGGGGTAAGAGTGTTTGGATTTGAGGTAGATCCTGGATTGCTCTTAAATTAAAAAAGTGATCTCATGCTTAAAAAGGTTGGACACCACAGTAGTACAGAATCATTCAATCTGCTCATCTTACCAAAAAGAAGAAAAGAAGACTTGATTACAGTGTATAAGTACCTTCAAAGGAAGAAAATACTGGCTACTAACAGAATCCTTAATGGAGGAAGGCTGACTGAAAAACAATGGCTAGAGTTATAATCAGTCCAATTCAAATCAGAAATAAGGCATGCATTTTTTAAAGAAAGAGTCTTTATGTTACATTTACATAAACATTAGAAGAAACTGCTAACAGCAGTGGTTAATTCTCACTTTTTTTATGTTTTCAGATCGAGACTCAGTGTTTTTGTGGATGATATGATTTAATCAAGCACCAGCTATTGGGCTCAAAGCATGAGAAACAGAATAAAACTCTGTGGACTGCGCTGTACAGAAGGTCAGTGTAGATGATGGTGAAAAAGGATTTTGGGAAGCTGGCACTGAAAACTAATATATTCTGCATTGTTCTCTTATTTTTGCCTTGATACTTGGCTACAAAAATCAGCCATTTTCTGGCTACGTCATTGAGAGAATTATAAGAATGAGTTAGCAAAGATATCTTAATATGTGTTGGCAGACTCAGCATGATTGCAAACTGGTACTCAGATCCAGGATCAAACCTCTTGAGCATTTTAGTAATGCTCTTGGCAACATTTTTGCTAGGAAGGACAGCATAAATTTAAGAGCTTTCAAAGTGAAATACAGAAAGGAACATAAACATCTTTAATCTGTGAGTTTAAAAAAATGGAATGCCATGTCTATGTTAGCACTGAACTCCTTTATTAGTTGTAGTAAATACTATTTACATTACCACAGTATCCAAAGACTGAGGGATTCATTATGCTTGGTACTGTATAAACACTGAAAAGGGGAGATATATATATATATAGATATATATATATATCTATATATATATATATATAAACCTTGTTAAATTTTTATTGTATTTGAAATGGAATATTCAAGCCCTCAAGATTATAAACAACTCTGCACAGAGAGATGCCAATTTACTTCAATAGGGTTTGCCTCGATAGGGATACTGTATACACAGAGCTCCTTGATGAGTTACAGATGATAATTCAGTATTAGTTGTTTCTCTAATTTCACTAAATAAATTAACATATGTATAAATTTTTAAAAGAAACTATGACTAACTGGGACATACTGGTAATGTGAATACATAATGGGGGTATTTCAGAACAATATATCATATCAACCCCATTTATTGGCAGGTGCTATATTGAAAATGCCTGATAATTAAGTTCTCTATGCAGCAAAGAGATCAAAGATTCAAAGGCTATGGCATCTGAACTGCCATTGAATATGTCATCATTTATAGGGCATAACTGAGCAGGAATTAATATGTGGGGGGAGCATGTACTATTGCTAAATGTGTTGAATCCATTTGTGAAGTTAAATGAAAATGTGCCACAGAATAATTCACTTGTTACATGTTGATACCAAGTAAATTCAGGGTTTAGAGGATCTCTGACAATGGAGGAAAATATTGTGCATGTCTTTTTTGAACATATCGATAACACCCTTTCACTTCCAAACTTTAATTTATACCCTGTGAAATGGAAATGACTGAACTTAAAAAGAAACTTGTGAATTATTTTCTAATTTTGACTCGGTCTATTTATAAAGTCAACAAAGGAAAGACATAACTGATCTAGCACTATTATGCCCTCTCCTCTCTTGTATCTGTACTCAAGTGCTGGTGGTTTTAATACTTGTATTGGCATTTGTTTTTTGTTTTTGTTTTCTCCAAGACATTTTCAAGTACCATATCTCTAGTTTTACAACTGTGTTTACAGCTCATTAATAATAATGAATAATACAAATATATTATTTTTAAACTGAAGATTTGAAGCCCTTTCTTTCTTGTATCCCCAGCACAGACACAACATGGGCCTCTTCATGACTCTGCAAGTGTGCCCCAACTCTAACCATCTAAACTCCGGACATCTGAAGAAGTGGGCTGTGCCCATGAAAACTCAGGATACCATCTACATGTTTTGTTAGTCTATAAAGTGCTACCAGACCATTTGTTGGGTTTTTTTGGTAACAGACTAACTCGGCTACCCCCTGAACCTTCTAACCAGAAAGTCATCTCTGTGACTAAATGATAGTTCATTCATTGTACTCAGTTCCTATTGGGAGGTATACAGTTTTGTGCTGGAACTAGAACAAGTCAAGCAAATTCCTTTCAGGCAATCTGCTAATCTTTGAATAAACAACATGTTTTCAAGCACTATAGTGTTCAGAATTGGACCTGACCTGGAGATGTAGAACGTCATGTGCTGTTCAGTCCCATTACTCTTTGGCTTTATAGTCAGCTTTCTTTCTGCAGTGCTGAAGTGGACTGAAAACCTTTTTTTCTTATATCATGCTGTTTACCTTCGATAGTTTAAGTACCACAATCTACTCCTCAGTATTTTTAATATATGATCTAATTATCCAGGGGAATAAAACACATGTAAAGGGGCATTCAATGAGAAGCCTTGCTGATAATGGAGAGTTTTAATAATGACTTATTTAAAAAGGAGGAATGAAAAATACAGCATCTGAACAGAGACATATAAAAAGGGCTTTTAGTATAAATTGGCCTTAATTTTACTTCATTACAGCAATTCCAACGTGGCAATTATTATAGTTAAAGTTACAAAATAGTTTCAGTTATAAATCACACATCTTACACATTCACAACTCCCAAAACACTGATGTTTGGGACTGAATTTTCCCTTGCTTGTTGTTTGCTTGTTTTGTTTTGACTAGAGAAGAACTTAAATGTAAATATTGCAGAGAATTATGTATGGGCTTAATTTCAAGCTCATAAGTATGGGACTTTAAAGTAGATATATGTATATATATTGCATGATCTGTCCCAATTTTGAAAAGTATGGTAGCAGGTTCTTAGTTGTGCAAAGGTGAAAAAAGTTTCTCATTTATTGTTATAAAGTATATGTTTTGAAACATGAAGCCTTAACAATGACTTAACTTTAAAATATATTTCAGTGTACCTAGGGATATGTGAAGTTAAGTCTGTGAGGAAATTTTTACAGAATCAAGACCTTGATTGGTAAATAATTTTGACTTGTAAATAGTCTCCATGATGAAATTATGCCTTTTATTTGTGTTATTTATTTGGGCTATCATTCTGCAGGAGAGTTGAAATTCTGTTTCCACTTACTTTTTCCTGATAATTGTTCTGTTAGGAGTTGGAAGACAGGGAGCAAGGTTGGCCCTTTGTCAAAAGAAGTTGGAGGCACTATCCTTTTATTTTGAAGATCCCTGATGATCTGCTGGAGGCAAGCATTGATGAACAGGTGCAATGCCACTTGGCTTCCGTGAAGCCTTGCTACCTGGAGCTCCCCAGCCATGCTTTTTTCCTGAATCCTCCTAAAGATTTCCCTTCTGCCCAGAGAGGGAGAAACAGTATGTATTACTGCAAGTTGTTGTATGTATGAGTCTCTCAAGGAACTAGGTTGCCCCTAGCAGCAGGGCTTCCTTAAGAGGCTTGTGGGGTGCGAGTAAAAGAGAAAATATGCTACTTGCCCTTTCGAGTGCTCCCCAGCCCCAAACAACTGTATATCCTCTCCTCTGCACTGTAGAATTTTTGTAGCTCAATATTATATTTTTGTTCTATAATATACTAATGGTTAGTCAACATAGTTATAATGGTTCATATGGTTAGACGTAATATCAAATAAAAGTTTTAGAGAAGAGCTGATAATCTCTGTGAACTGTTTATGGACTATATTCACAGCAATATTAATGTATGGATAAAATCTATAGCGTGTGCTGTGTAGGAGATTAGACTAGGTGATTATACTGGTCCCTTCTGACTTGAAAAATCTATGAAAACGAATGCATGTGAGTAATAGGATCAGCAGGTTAAATGTTCCCTTTGTAAGTACCTAATTTAGAAATTAAGTACATTAATATGTGCATGCTGTTTCCATATATATTTTCAAAAAGATTCCTTTATGCTTCTGCTTTCAACCTCTTGCTATAAAAGGTGTGCCCAGGGTGTATCAGGGCAAGAAAAGGACATGGACAGAAGATATCCTTTTTTGAAACCCAGTTGCTACTTTTGAGCTGTAGCTGCTAGAAAAATATGCCATTTTAATAACTTCAGAGTACAATAAAGTAAAAGCAAGAATAGACACTTATTTGAAATTATGACACTGAAATTAAAATACTGAACATTCTACTCATCTCTATAGTATATTGATTTTCTACATGTTTATCTTTCATCTTCATATATTCTTCATTCTTGGGCTTGCTTTGATTTCTCAGATGCATCATATTCAAACATAATTGTGAAGATTTGAATCAGCAGATTGAATGCTGACTAAGATGTTTTTGTCAATGTAGTTCAGCATTTTGTCAGCAATTCATGATCAAATCCTGTACCTAATTACCCCCTTACATACATTAAAAATCTCTGGAGGGTGCTTAAACTCTTAATTGCATATTAAATGCTCAAATGGTTGGCACACTCATGACCTTCCTGTGTACCATAGCTTGCCCATGCACTTCTTACCCCTCTATGGATTCTGTTAATGCCTATATTCCATATATGTACCTGACTATGTACCTACTTGACTTCTTGGGCATGCAGTGTACTTTGAGAATTCTACCCTAGGGCATCTAGGATGGATTGAAAGAGTGTTAATTTTCCATGCTGTTGGAAATATGTGACTTTTGACAGAGTCCCACCTGACATTCTCATAAGTAAACTAAAAAACATTTCCTACATTAAATTGCTATAAGGTAGGTGCATAAGTGGCTGAAAAAACATACTCAAAACAGTTATGAATGGTTTGTTGTCAGTTTGAAGGATATTTCTAGTCGAGAGTATCAGCATGTACATTGGGTCCAAGACTAGTCAATATTTTCATGAATTACTTGGATAACGGTGTTCAGGGTGCAATTATAAAAGTTGTGGATGACACAAATCTATGAGGGGTTGCAAACACTTTGAAGGAGAGGAATAAAATTCAAAATTCTTGATAAAATGTAGAATTTCTCTGAAATCAATGAGATTCAATTGAATAAAGGAAGGAAAAATCAAATGTGCAAACAAGCAAAAAAAGGGAAATAGTTGCCAAAGCAATGGTATTGAAGAAAGAGATTTCTAGGTTACAAGGAGTCACAAATTAAATATTAGTCTTTTCCACTACTGCTTCAGATTATTCACCATATTATCCAGGGTATTATTAGGAACATTGTATGTAAGACACAGGAGGCAATTATTGCACTCTGCTCAGCAGTGGTGAGGCCTCAGCTGTGGTACTGTGGGGTGGTACATTTTATCAAAGGTGAAGACAAATTGGAGAGATTCCTGAGGAGAGTAACAAAATGACAATAGGTTTAGGTTTTCTGGATTGTGAGAGAAAGTTAAAAAGCCTGGGAAAGTTTAGTCTTCAGAACAAGAAATCTTAGGAGGGGGGGGACATAATAACAGACTTCAGTGCAATTGTGGCATCTCTGTCACTGGAGGGTTTAAAAAGAACTTAAACAAACACCTGTCAGGGCAGTGAAGGTATATTTGGTCCCGTATCAGCACAGGAGGAATAGACTGTTAGGTAACTTCTTGAGATCCACCCAGTCCTACATTTCTAGGATTCTGTAATTTAATAAAGGTTATCATTTCTTATTTTGGATGAGAGACATTAATTCTACAATTTATATTCTGATTTTATATGTTTTTCATTTATCTATCTGGGTCTTATTTTCTGGGTTTTTTGTTTTTTGTTTTTTTTTTTTGGTTATCTTTACTTATAGGAATAAGAAAGCTCTGAAAAGTTATATTGGTTTAGGGGAATATGTGCATTTTATGAGGGTGTTAAAATTAAGAAAAAATCAACTATATAGTGATTTTGTTCTAAGTTATTAAATTGTATAAAGATGTAATGATAAAGAAATCAGTGAAGTTGACTGATGATAGGATAATTATCTCCTTAAGTTAGACAAATGCTTAGGAAAAGGCAGACAAGATACCAAAATTAATCATGATTTTGTGCCCATGATTCCTTGAAATGATGTATTATTTTTATAGAGCAAAATGACTGATGTAGGTAAAGCCTTCAGAGGAAGATCCTTAAAGGAAGTGCTTGACTCAGAGTCCAAGCTGACACCTCTGGACTGACCCCTTGATGTGCTCTTATCATGCTGGTGTCTGGCTTCTCAAATTCTCTGGCTAGGCGCTCTGCCTCAGCCACCCACCCTGACAGATAAGTTTCCCCCTTGCTCTTGCATAGATTATGGAGCACACAGCAGGCTGCTACCACAAAGGAAATGTTGCATTCACTGAGGTCCAGTGGAGTCAGGAGCAGTGTACCCTCTAAGCTGTGCAGCAGCATGCATGGAGCCCTGAGCCTTTGACTGGGTGGGGCTGATTAATCAATCACCTGTGAAGCTCTGCTGCTCCGCAGCTTAGAGGGAACACTGGTCAGGAGATTCCTAAGCCTACCCTTTAAACATCCAAATGCACATTCAACCACCATTCTGCACTTGCTGAGCCTGTTGTTGAATTCCTCTTTGCTAGGGTACAGGATGCTCATGTATGGCTTCATGAGCCATGGGAGCAAGAAGTAGGCTGGGTTGCCAAGATACACAATAGGTATCTCTACCTCTCCAGTTGTGATTTTCCTTTCTGGGAAAAAAAGGTTCCACTCTGCATCTTTTAGGTAAGCTTTTTCAAGGGCAACCCATAATCAAAGGATACATCTGCCATCCTATCTAAACCAGCACTGAAAATGGAACAGATCCCTAACCACAGTTCATTATTAATATGTATGTGCGTGTGTTAGTCTCTAAGGTGCCACAGGACTACTCATTTTTACTCTATATAAATCATGTTAATCTGGTATTGATCAGACTTAGAGGCTTATGCTGCACTACTGTCTCACTCTGCACCCCTCTTCCCTTAGTGTATCCTAATGATGGCACAATAAATGTGAATATTTAGCACAAGCATGAAGACATGCAGATTACAATGCAACATCGGAGAGATTCTTCTCAACTATGCATTGATTGCTGGATGGGTGAGATCCTTGGCTTCAGAAAGCCTGGCATGAGGTCTTGTCTTAACTAGCCACTTGAGGTTTTCACTGATATGTGGGAATTCTCAGTAATTACCCCGCCCCCCCCCACACACACACACAAAGTGGAAGAAGAAGTGGATGATGGCTACAGGAGCTTCTGTGGAGAAGGATGAACTGCTGCTTTGTGCACTGACTGAGGACTGAGACACCTAGATATCTGATCTTCTGCAGAATTCCTGTGTGACTTTGGGTAAATTACTTTGCCTATCTGTGCTTCAGTTAACCATCTGTAAAATGAGCCAAAATTTGAAGTGGCTGACAATCAAGTTACCAAAGTCAAGAAGCAGACAACAGACAAGGTCCTAGCTAACCTTGGCATTGGACACAGGAGATGGTTATGAGTTCTGGGACACCATGTAAATTATTCCTCTCAAGTCCAGTACTTGTGATGTACTATGGGGAAATTTGGCTGACCGCAAAACCTCTCTTTGTCAAGAGGACAAGGAAAATTGGCCTTTGGGATTGTGCAATACTTTTGGTGAACTCCCAGAGCACGAATTGAGTGGCGTGCATCTACATTGCAAACCACTAGGGCTTGAACCCTAGGTCCCAGCTAGTCTCAGGCTAGCACCCTGTATCAAGAAGGTCTGGTACAGTGGATCCAAGACCTGTGTTAATGCAATTTGGGTGTGTCTACACTGCACCCTTAGTTTGAAATAAGATACGCAATTTGCTCTATGCAAATTGCATATCTTATTTTGATTCTTTTTCAAAATAGGCTATTTCAAAATTTGGCACATCTACACAGCACCAAATTTCAAAATAAAACACTATTTCAAGACATCCCTTAACCCTTGTGCAATGAGGTTTACAGGGATGCTGAAATAGTGTGGCCACTATATTTCTCAATAGCAGACGAGTTCAAAAGATATGGGATAGCTATTTCGGGATACCTCTGGTATCCCAAAATACCATTGTAGTGTAGACAAAAGAGTCTTTGTGTCTAGACAAACGAGTGGGTTATACTTGAAGCGGAGTTCAAACCCATGGTTTACAATGTAGTGTAATGACTACACTTAATGATTTGAGGATTTGGGAGTTGCAAAATTAGGCTATAGTCAGCTTTGCACAAATATCCTTCCATCCTCCTCACTTGCATAAAATGCAGCTCATATGCAGTTGAGAAATTGACCTATGAAATCATGGATTAGCTGCCACAGTGGATTACTAGATTAAGCAGCAAGCAAAATTTGTATTAAAAACTACATTATGCTTTCAGTAGGTATCATTATGATATTTCAGTGTTAGCTGTACTGAAAAAAAAAAGGGAAAAAGATTTAGTACTGTGAAGTAAAATTTGTTTTCAAAGATCTGAGGGGAAAAACTCAGAGAACTGACAGAATAAAAAATGAAGTTATCTCCTGAGAATCATCCTACATGCTAATGTAATTGTTGAAAAGATGTTAAATTAAAATGCAGTTTTCCCTCATCTTGTACTTGCCTACATTCAGTACTCATGCACAGCTGTTTCAGGAATCACTCATGCATGCAACAGCACACAATGTGTTAGAACCTGCTGTTTGAGTATTTTTACCACCATGTTCTCTGGTAATGTTTCTGGTCATCTTTTCCTTCACTAAAATCTGAGGGATGGCTCTCTGGAATAAGAAATAATTGAAAGATTCCCATTGTGCAGACCTCCACCTACCAAAAAGCAACAACAACCAGAAAACAACAACAAACCAAACCCAAACCAAAGCAACACACAAATTGTTATGTGGGATTTGTACCTCCTGCCAAATTGACTGTCAGGCAGGCCCCAATGCTGCTGGATTCCAGGTGTTATTGGAAGATCTGGGTATATACCTTTGAATTTCTCTGCGTGTAAACCAGTTATGACCTCAGCTCCTCCCTGAATCATGGAAGACAGATTCAGTGGATGATACTGCAGCTTGATTCTGTAATATCTTTAGGTATTCCCTCCATGGATGGAGGGTAACGAGAGAAGGGAATTGTCACAATATTTTTATCAAAACTCTTTTTTCAACAAGAGGTTGAGTTTTCAACAAAACTTTTTTCATCAACATTATTTGGTAAATTTAAATGTCTTGAAAATAGGATCCACCCCAAATGATTTTTTTCAGCTTTTGGCTAAAAGCCAAAATATTTTATATAGAAACTGAAATATTTCAATTCTTGAGAGCTTCTGCAATGCCTCATGGAAGTTATAGTTTGGATATTGAAGGTCTCTTTTTTATGCTGTGGGTTGAGCTCCCCAGCCAGTCTTCATTTCCCACTACACATGATGGAAAAATGTTTATCATTCTGCACTGCCTTGCCTCAACCAGGGTCAAGACCATGGGGCCTCACTGGAGATGTCTGATTGGAAGCCCAGCCAATAGAAGAGAAAAGCAACATGAGAGACTCAAACTGCAACTCCCAGGGAATACGGCAGAGCATTTCAGAATCGATCTATTTTGGGGTTTTGGCAAAATATTTCAGGCTTTAACTTTTTTTGCTGAGAAGATGATGATTCCTGGAAGAAAAAAAATCTGACCAGCATGACTGAAAAGGAATTATGGACCCAGAATGCCCCAATTTTGGCTGCGTTGTGCATTCCTAAAGCCTCCACCACTATGGACCTTAAACTTATGGTGTGTGTTTAGACTATAAGGTTTTTTCCAAAAAAGTGACCTTTTTTCAAAAAAACTTCCCCTGCATCTAAACTGTCACTGTGTTCTTTCAAAATTAAATCAAAAGAACACGGTATTTTTTCGACCCCAGTAAACCTAATTTTATGAGGAATAATGCCTTTTTTCGAAAGTGCTCTTTTGAAAAAAGGCATTCTCGAATGAAAATGGGGCTTTTTTGAAAGAGAGCATCGAGACTGCCTGGGTGGTCTCTTTCGAAAAAGCGGCTTGCTTTTTCGAAATAAGTGGTTGCAGTCTAGACGTTCTCTTTCAAAAGAAGCTTTTTCGAAAGATTCTTTCAAAAAAGCCTCTTTTGAAAGAGGCTTGTAGTCTAAACGTAGATGGAGACTCATATGTGGAATTAAGTATCAGAGGGGTATCCGTGTTAATCTGAATCTACAAAAGTGACGAGGAGTCCTGTGGCACCTTATAGACTAACAGATGTATTAGAGCATAAGCTTTCGTGGGCAAAGATCCACTTCGTCAGATGCATGTGGGATCGTCAGATGCATGTAGCTCTTGAGGATGGTACTTTGGAGGTGTCCAAATTGATTTTTCCCCAGGCCACATCCAAACTATGAGTGGGTCTCCCAAGACAGTGTAGATCTTTGTAAGGTTACCTCTATATTGGGAAAAGTTTGCATTTGTATCTGAACTTTCATGGTACTTATAGGAATTCAAATTTAGGGTTTTAGTTTGAGCCTAATGTATTTTACATGCTTCAGTTTTTAGGACACATGATGCATGATGAGTAGGAAATAGCTGCCAACTTTTAGTACAATTGTTTGATAAAATAAAAGGAGTTATGCTTTCCTTGAGGCAAGATCCAGTTTTCTAAAATCTTATCATATTTGCTGTTTATTGATTATAATGTGGTCTTATTAAAATTATTTCTTTGTTGTAAAATAATATGAGGAATTTTGTATATTTGTGCAGATTGCTCACTCTGAGGTTGCCACACCATGTAATCAACTGCTTAACTACTGATAAATGGAGTACTGCTGGAGCTTTGCATACCTCACTTCTGCCTATACCACTTTCCAGAAAAATGAGCCAGAAACTTTTGAGAAGAATGTCTGGCAAGTAGCTTTAGTCCTAGATATCAAAAACAAATTCACTATTAATTTTTGAGGTTCTCTTGAAATAACATCATTTGGAATGCTCACTCTTTGTTTATCAACCATATAAAGTTCTTTACCCCATCTTTGATATCTAGCAACTGAAGAACATTGTGCATTTTATTTTCAAGATCAGTTTCAAGGAGGATCAATCCAGTTTTTACCCTGCAGATTGATGGAAAATGTTGCACTATGTTTCTCTATCCTGACTGTAAATGTAAATGTATTTAATTAATACAGGGTGTATACACATAAGTAGGGACAGCAGGTATTTGAAAGGTATCTCCTTCATCCCCTCTAATATTACTGCAATTTGTGGTGGTGTTAAACATGTCCAGGAGATCTTTCTTTTACTCACACACATTTTACCCTCTACTCTTATACACTTTGTTGTCTTTCCACATTTATGTTATCCAAGTGATAACATTGGACATTTCTGTGGCAGAAATTGTTCTGACTGACACACAGCAGGATGACATAATTCTCATTCTGCTCATGGTCATTAGAAGAATAAGCAGAATTTTGAGAAGTGTTTTAGCATCTACTGTGAGAAGAGATTTAGCATGTGGCTTGAAATTCTATTCTTGTTCTTTTTCCACCCTCATCCATACCTGCTTTTAGGGTCCCATTGCAATTCTCCCTCAGCAGTGTCTCTTCTGTTGACTCCCACAAACAATCAGAACATTTGACCTTAGCACCTCCTCTCTTCTACTTTAGCTTTCCTTATTCTTTTTTCCTACTTTAGATGTTCATTTTCAAGGTTTGATTTGAACTTGAAAGCCCATTAACTGATGATTTCAGATATTTCTGGATGTGTTCTGATCTTGAATGAGTATAATGTATGGAGCAAAATGTCCATTAACTCTTTGGGAAACTGCAAATTTGTAATTCCTTTCATTTCTATGGATAGGCATTGCTACTATTGCGCAATATCTTAAAAGTGAATCCTGCTCTACATTTTGCCATGTATTTAATTATTTGTATTTCTCTTCTGGGGGTTTTAGGCAACTTTCTGGAGAATTTGCCAGAATATCAATGTAGTGATTTGAAAGCATGTTAAATTATCAGGGGTGGAATCTTGTTCCCATTCAAAGTCAATGGTAAAACTATTGGGAACAAGATTTCATTCCATATTTTCAGGGATAACTGAAATGATATCAGTTTTTTTAAATTTTAATAGCTTTAAAAGTAGGGCTGGAGGGAACATTTTTGACACAAGAGATGTTTTGATGTAACAGCATTTTCTTAAAGAGCCATGGTAATAATGACTTCTTGATGCTAAAGGCAGTAAAATTCAGGATCTCCCATTGCTGAGTGCTAATACAAAGTTGTGGGGGGTTTTTTTGTTTTGTTTTGTTTTTGTTGTGATGTGACTTACAGAGTGCAGTTGTCAAGGAGTTCAAACAAACTAAGTAGGTCAGAATGTCAGTGCCAGGAGAATAATTCATGAATCAACACATGTTCTGACATACTACGTTGTGTAAAGGTGTACTGAACCACATCAAGCAAATGACACCATTTAAAAAGTGCAAAATGTGATAAATGAAGCAGTCTCGATTCTTAACAATCTGGACCAAATTTCAATATCCCACAAGAAAATATGTACATATAATTAGCAATTTACTTGCATTAAATGTATTTTCCCTGAATTTTCATATTGCTCTAGGTACATGCAAATATTGTTAATTTATGATCCACAAGTGCTCATTTCTTCTAAAAGCCTCCTGCTAAATAAAGACATTAATAACCACCCTATTTTTCCTTTAGATGAGACTACATTTAGAAGTCAGTAGCAGATTAAAAGTCTTTCTATTTAGACCATTATTTCTTAAGTAAGTCCTCTGAGAAAGAGATTTTTTTTTCCTTTTTCTGTCTCTTGCCTTAGAGTGAATGTTCATTTCAAAATACTGCAGGCAGCACAATGAATATTCAATGAGAAGTTTGGTTGTTACACCTGCATCTCCTGCAGAGCTTTAAAACTGACTTTTAAGGGTGACAGAGGGATGATATTATGTGCCTGTAAAAGCAATGAGTTTCATTTAAGGAGATATATATTAAAGCTGCCATGGATGGTCTGATTAACACAGCACTTCACTGAATTTATCGTTTCCCTCTAAGCAGCACCAAGCAATATTTTATGCCCAAAACATGTATCGGGATTGATTCCCCTGTTAAAACCTCAGTTTTATGGCTAATCTTTTGATCCCGTCAGCAGAGTCAATTCTACTTATGGGAGAGGGGTGGGAGAACCCACCAGCACCACCTTAACAATGCCAGAATACATGTATTACATAATTGCAGCACAACTGAGGGCGGTAAATTATGACTATTCTAAACAATTAGCAAAGATGAACCATGTATTCTGTAACAATATTGTCAGACTAAAATCTAACCTTGTGTCTATTTATAAGTGGTGGGGAGGGAAAGCTAAACTGCTCTTTTTGTCATTAGAACACTTCTGAGGCTTTTGTGCTAGATATTTCTTACATAAAAATATACTGCTATGCCACAACAATGTGTTTGGTGAAAGTGGCATGTATTATACTATTTAGCTAACATATGATCAAATAAAGAGCGACAATGGACTCTGTGTGCTAGACTATCCTCTTCTTGAGAGCCATTCAAAATGTTCTTTGTCTTCTTAGGAAAAAAGCAATAATGGACACATGTCCATACAAAGACAGCCTCCTAAATGAGAGAAGGATTAGTGAGGCAAAGCATTGCCTTCTCCTAACATGCTTCCCATATACAGGTACCACTAGTGGGAGAAGATTACAAAATCTTTGGTGGATAATGCATTTTCTTTCTTGGATTCAAGGAATAAGACCTAATAAACGAGAAATTGTGCAGTCTCAAGTAATAGCATTTAAGGCTGTGGAGGATTCATAATCTTTAAACTTAGGGCATACACTGATGTATATTAGATATTACTCAAATTCTGTTTTTGTTGTGGGTTCTTTTAAAAATGTAAAACACTTCAATTTCATTTTTAATACACCATATCTCTGCATTTCATTTTTAATACATCATATCTTTTTATTTGTAATTCTGACTCTATAAGTCATACTTCATTTTTCCCAAGTTATACTATGTTTGTTTTAATTTGGATGGGAAAGCACCTAGGCCTGGTCTACACTAGACCAGGAAAGTCATCTTAAAGTATGCATCCTCACTGCAGGAGGCCAATGAGAGCAAATGCGCCTGTTGCTTCCTTTACTCCTCACAAAAGGAGGAGTACCAGATGCCAGTGGCAGCTGCCCTCAGTGTTCAATATAGGGGTCTATACTAGACCTGCTAAATCGAATGCCAGAAGATCAACCTCCAGAGAGTCAATCTTCAGGTAAGTATAGATGTGCCCCTAGATAAATTAAGAATAAGCCCAAACTTGGGCCCATTCTCAATCTAATTTATGCACACATATTTTACATAGCAAGCAAGTAAGCCCCAGTAGCTTAAATTGGTGTGATTCCTCATTTCTGCTCTGACTCACTGAAAACATCTCTAACATTCTGCTCTCTTCCCTGCACATATCTGTTGCATGAAAGACCATGCTTGTGAAATGGGTGTAATATCTGAGCCAAGATTTCGGTAATAATAACAGCTAGGACAGGAAAAGTGGTGGGCCCAGCTTTCAGGTGGGTGAGCAACGATTGTGGAAAGAAGGTAGGGCAGGAAGGATCGGGACAGGAGGGATCGAGTGCCATGGGGAAGGGCCAGGAGGCATTCCATGCCCCCAGGGGGTGGAGGTGGAGGCAAAAAGGGAGACAGGAGGGATCCAGTGGCTGGAGACTAGGGCAGCAGCACACAGTGCTGGTAGGAGAGCCATGCAACTAGCCTATAGATTTGGGATCTCTGGCCACAATTTGTGTGGGCCTGGATGCTAAGTGAGTGGGGCTATAGCTATGCCCCTGAATAATGCATTCTTGGTAGTAACCAGAAATTCTGTATAACCACTCTCTTTTACTCAAGATGAGCCATAAGAATTTGAGCGCAGAAATTAGAGCCAATTTTTTCTTCCCTTCTTAATTTGAATCTTTCTAGTTGCATTAATGGAACTGTTCATTGAGTAAGAAGACCAGGATTTTGTTATTTAACTTTTTCTGATGTTCAGAATACCTAAACCTTTAAAAAACTAGCCCTAACTAATCATGAAAAGTATAAATAATAAACATGGCATCAAAAAATTTTCTCCCGTGGGAAATTACAGATATTTATTGATGTTCTTCTGGAATAAAATCATTATGATCTCATTTTTATGTATTTGAAAATAACATAGTTACTATTTGAAAAGTTAGAGAACACAAATCTGCAGTGCAAGTCACTAGAAATTATGTGTATTACAGAATCATAGAACACTAGAACTGGAAGGGACCTTAAGAGATCATCAAATCCAATCCCCTGTGCTTACGGAAGGACCAAGCACCATCTAGATCATCCCTGATAGATGTCTATTTAATCTGCTGTTAAGTATCTACAGAGATGGAGATTCCACAACCTCCCTAGACAATTTATTCCAGTGTTTAACCACCCCTGACAGTTAGGAAGTTTTTCCTAATGTCCAGCCTAAACCTCCTTTGCTGCCATTGAAGCCCATTGCTTCTTGTACTATCCTCAGAGGTCAAGGAGAACAATTGTTCTCCCTCCTTCTTATTACACCTTTTTAGATACTTGAAGACCACTATCAGTCTTCTCTTTTCTAAACTAAACAAGCCCTATTCTTTCAGTCTTATCTCATAGCTCATGTTCTCTAGACCTTTAATCATTCTTGTTGCTCTTCTCTGGACATTCTCCAATTTCTCCACGTCTTTCTTGAAATGTGGTGCCCACAATACTCCAATTGAGGCCTAATCAGTGCAGAGTAGAGCGGAAGAATGACTTCTCGTGTCTTGCTCACAACACTCCTGTTAATGCATCCCAGAATCATATTTGCTTTTTTTGCAACAGTGTCACACTGTTGACTCATATTTAGCTTGTGGTCCACTATGACTTGCTAGGTCACTTTCTGCAGTACTCCTTCCTAGATAGTCTCTTTCCATTCTGTATGTGTGAAATATCTTCATCAACAATTTAGATATTGGCATAAGATATTGAACAGAACCAGTCCCAAACAGACCTCTGTGGAACCCCACTTGTTATGCCCTTCCAACAGGATTGTGAACCATTAACAACTACTCTCTGAGAACGGTTATCCAGCCAGTATTGCACCCATCTTATAGTAGCCCCTTCTAAGTTGTATTTGCCTAGTTTATTGATAAGAAGATCATGCGAGACCGTATCAAATGCCTTACTAAAGTCTAGGTATACCACGTCCACTACTTCTCCCTTATCCATAAGACTTGTTATCCTATCAAAGAAAGCTACCAGATTGGTTTGACATGTTTGTCTTTTATGATGCTGATGTTGAGTAGTTTTCAATGCTAAGATTTTTGCCCCAATGAAAGTCTATTAAAAAAATGTCTACATAATAAATGTCTGTGGTAATTTACACAAGCCTCACGTTAGGCAAAAACTTATTCACTGTTGATTTTTCATTAACCATGTTGGAAACAGTCAGAGGGATTTATAATGTTCAGAATAAGTGAAGGTGGATTTTTGCTACTGCTACACAGCATTTTCGCTTCTTTATAATATAGACTTGCTAGTCCAAATGTAATATTTGCACTACATGTTTGAAGAATTGGTAATTTAATTAATCAATTTTTATTTTAAAATATCTGTCTACTATATATCTTTGGCATATTTTGAGATAGGTAGGTCAGGGAAAATAGTGATATGAGATTATTGCCGATATAAGAAGCACAGCTGACTTTTGTGTTATAATGGAAAGGAATGAAGGTTTGCTTTCTGCATGAGTAAGAAATAAGGGAAGAAATCAAATGTTGCTAATTATTGTAGAATCAGATTAACTTCAGTAGATTGATTATTCTGCAGGGAATTCTTTAACCATGAATCTTTAAACACACAGGCCACCATCAATATTACAATTTAATGTGCTCAGTATCCCCCAAGGGGAAAAAAAAAACCCCAATCATTCAGAATATCGTAAAAGTAAAACATATTTATGTGAGTCAGTCAAAATGGACTTTTATTGTCTCACCATTACACACAGTGAAGGTCTCAAATATCAAAACTAGTCTCCCTTTTCTATCTCAGCAAAGAAATAGACATTCTGTTGGTATAATTTTTGTTCCTTTAATACCTGGAACAAAATTAACATGGAAATAATTTCTGTATTTGTTTTTTAAAATAGACATTTTGGGGGACATTTTTGTAAAATAAATTGTCTTTTAAAATGAACACTTTAAAATGGACATTTGGGGGAATCTGATAAAAGTTGCATTAGTAAAATTATATTTTTCGCGTATATAGTAATTCTAAAAGATTTACCCGGCATTGCTCATGTCCTTAACTCAATTTTTGTTTTTCTTCATTTAAATCATTACTCTGGAGTGGGACTGGGGATGAGGCTGCCCCAAAGAAAGGGTACTAGACTAGCACTCTCTCACCAAAGTAACTTGGGACCAGGTGACAAGGCCTACCCAGGGTCGCTGAATCTCCAGCATATCCCGCAGCTGGGGCAGGTCCAGATTCATCTGCCCCCTGTGCTCCCGAGCCAGACTGAGGAATGGAGGAAACTGTACACTTTCCCCTCATTCCCTGCTGCAAAGGGGAGCAGTCAGAAATGTTCCAGTATGAATCGGGGGGAGGAAGGAGCTGCAGCCCCACTGCCCTCCCTAAATGGCACCTGAGGGTGAAAAGCGTGGGGTTGGGGCAGTCCCAGATGAGGGGCAAGGGGGCATGCCATCAGCCAGCCCTTTTTACCTGCCAGGGTCCTGGCCTGGGACACAAACATACATGCATATATGACAAATCCATATCTGAAATCCTAACACTTGTTTTTATAGGTTGAAAAGTTCTCAAAGTGAGAATCAAGCCCTCAGCTTGACCTGGGAAGAATAACTGAACCTTTAATCTAAGTGTGAATCCCTTTAGGACACTCACTTGATGAACATGGAAGTTTAGTTTTAGTTCACATGAACGATCTGCCCAGAATCCTTTAGCTTATCTGACCTTTCCCTTTTTTGTGGGAAGATGTCTAAAATCTGCATCCTGCTAGCTTCTCTGACAACTGTCATATGGTCATCATCCATAGCCACACCATCTAATATGCTCTTCAAGAGGCACAGTGTGTCTTTGAACTCTCAGATGTTCAGTGGTATTCAATGGCTGTATCACCCCGAAAAAGGTGCATAAGAACATAAGAACATAAGAATGGCCCTACTGGGTCAGACCAAAGGTCCATCTAGCCCAGTAGCCTTTCTGCCGACAGTGGCCAGCACCAGGTGCCCCAGAGAGGGTGGACCGAAGACAACGATCAAGCGATTTGTCTCCTGCCATCCCTCTCCAGCCTCTGACAAACAGAGGCCAGGGACACCATTTCTATCCCCTGGCTAATGACCTAACCTCCATGAAATTATCTAGCTTCTCTTTAAAATCTGTTATAGTCCTAGCCTTCACAGCCTCCTCTGGCAAGGAGTTCCACAGGCTGACTACACGCTGTGTGAAGAACTTTCTTTTATTAGTTTTAAACCTGCTACCCATTAACTTCATTTGGTGTCCTCTAGTTCTTCTATTATGGAAACTAATAAATAACTTTTCTTTATCGGCCCTCTCCACACCACTCATGATTTTATATACCTCTATCATATCCCCCCTCAGTCTCCTCTTTTCTAAGCTGAAAAGTCCCAGTCTCTTTAGCCTCTCTTCATATGGGACCTGTTCCAAACCCCTAATCATTTTAGTTGCCCTTTTCTGAACCCTTTCCAAGGCCAAAATATCTTTTTTGAGGTGAGGAGACCACATGTGTACACAGTATTCAAGATGTGTGCATACCATAGTTTTATACAAGGGCAGTAAGGTATTCTGTGTCTTATTTTCTATTCCTTTCTTAATAATTCCTCGCATCCTATTTGCCTTTTTGACCACCGCTGCACACTGTGTGGAAGTTTTCAGAGAACTATCCACGATAACTCCAAGATATCTTTCCTGATTTGTCATAGCCAATTAGCCCCCATCATACCGTATGTATAGTTGGGGTTATTTTTCCCAATGTGCATTACTTTATACTTATCCACATTAAATTTCATTTGCCATTTTGTTGCCCAGTCACTCAGTTTGGTGAGAGCTTTTTGGAGTCCCTCACAATCTGCTTCTGTCTTGACTATCCTAAACAGTTTGGTATCATCCGCAAACTTTACCACCTCACTGCTTACCCCTTTCTCCAGATCATTTATGAATAAGTTGAACAGGATTGGTCCTAGGACTGACCCTTGGGGGACACCACTAGTTACCCCTCTCCATTCTGAAAATTTACCATTTATTCCTACCCTTTGTTTCCTGTCTTTTAACCAGTTCTCAATCCATGAAAGGACCTTCCCTCTTATCCCATGGCCATGTAATTTACACAAGAGCCTTTGGTGAGGGATCTTGTCAAAGGCTTTCTGAAACTCTAAGTATACTATATCTACTGGATCCCCCTTGTCCACATGTTTGTTAACCCCTTCAAAGAACTCTAATAGATTAGTAAGACAGGATTTCCCTTTACAGAAACCATGTTGACTTTTGCCCAACAAATATGTTCTTCTACGTGCCTCACAATTTTATTCTTTACTATTGTTTCAACTAATTTGCCCGGTACTGAAGTTAGACTTACCGGTCTGTAATTGCCAGGATCGCCTCTAGAGCCCTTTTTAAATATTGGTGTCACGTTAGCTAACTTCCAGTCATTAGGTACGGAAGCCGATTTAAGGGATAGGTTACAAACCACAGATAATAGTTCAGCAATTTCCCATTTGAGTTCTTTTAGAACCCTTGGATGAATGCCATCCAGTCCTGGAGATTTGTTGACATTAAGTTTTTCTATTTGTTCCAAAACCTCCTCTAATGACACTTCAATCCAGGACAGTTCCTCAGATTCATCATCCACAAAGGACGGTGCAGATTTGGGAATCTCCCTAACATCCTCAGCCGTGAAGACTGATGCAAAGAAATCAGTCTTACAGAAGAGGATTCTCTTTAAAGGCAATGAACCATGTTCCAGTCTCCGTGCATTATTTCAGATAGTGCCATAAATTGTGGTAGCCAGGAGGACTCCTTGCTCTCAGAGTAACCTAAGGACTGCACTATGGGCAGTGTACATTGTGGGGGTGCCATGGAAGTTAGTAATATGGAAGACCCTCCTCAGAACAAACATTCAGCATTGTGCAATAGCCAGTCATGCTCCGGCTCTTAGTAAGCTTGTTTAGGACATACAGCAGCAAAAATTGGGCACTAACCAAAATGGTTCTTCCTTGTATTAACTGAAAGCATCAAGATCAAATACATTAACGATGGTTGGGTAAAACCAATAAAGCTCATTCAGTCCAATAAGTTGTACTAAAGCACAGTCTTTTCCTGCATGCCAATAAGTGGTGCCACTAACAGAACACATTATTATTTAAGCTAACATATTGCATCCCCACCCTCCCCGCCTCTTTTCATTAGCAGACATCCATGTGTGTATCTATGCATAAAGAATAGACATTAATCTACTGTGGCATCCCAGTCACATTATGGTCATATGGTATCATAGTCACTTCTCATCGCAATCTTCTCTCAGTACTTTGGTTTGCTACGCACAGTTAATTGCAGTTACACTGAACTGATAAGTACTGACAGCATTAGATGCCATATGAACATCAATGAAGGGGCTATATTTAAAAAGGGATAGAGAATATCCTTCCCTCCCCCCCCTCCTTCCGCTTCTCTTGTTTTCTGTGTTTGTTGACAAATGTATCCTGGTAGAGACATGCAGACCTAGAGCAGAGATTAGAAACTCGATTACACTCAAATCTCAGTTGACTGTGTTTGTCTTAAAGGCCTCTTACAAATTTTTGGATCATGGAATTTGATGCTTTCTTTTTATTGTTGTCTGTAGTTCCTCACTTTGGTTACCCCAAGATGAAGACACTCTTTTACTTACAGGTTCTATTTATTTAGCATTGATGAACTGAGATCATTTTTTCCTGTGTATCTGGCTAGACTTGCCACAAGATAATGAGAGCTGGAAGTTCTAAGTAAAGCTACCCATTGTCTTCAAATAATCTATTTCCTGACCTGGGTGATGTGATTTAGCTCTGACATCTTGGCTCAGCAAGCAACCATTAGCATTTGTGTCTAACTGTGAAACAAATACCACCTTGTTCATGTTAGTAATGCGCTATTTCATTTTAGCAGATGAAAGGTGTCGAGTGTGAGAGATGTCATTCTCTCTCCTGATGTTTTATCTGTTTGCTGAGGAAGAGTTAGGTAGAGAGATTAAAAAGAAGGAAAACAAGGAAGGACACTCCTCTCTCCTGCCCTCCCCCCAGGAAGAGAGAATCTTTAAAAGATGTTTGTCTTTATTTGAGACTGTGCATGTGGGTTATTGTTGTTGTTTTGACCGCATATGGATTGTATAATACTGAGTTGTAAGAAACATACTAAGATGTATGTACAATACTGAGTTGTATGAAACAACAAATAGCATAATCTAGTCGTGATGCCAAGTACGGCCTGTATTTTCTTTATAGAATTGAGGAAGAGCAATGTTACATTTTGAGAGTCAGGTGTGGGATGGGAAAAGAGGAGAGATTATAGGCAGGGAATATGATGAGCAGAGCACATTCTAACCATAATCACACTTTCTGTACTGGGACACAATCTTAATCTTAAATGTCGAGAAAGCCTCTTCCATATGTAAAATTCTCTTAACTCAGCATAAACATTGTAAGTTTTGAATGTTGTTTGATTTTTAGCCAAACTGTTTCAGTTAAATTGTCCCTGTGATCACGACTCACCAACTTTCCTTATATTTGAATGTAATGAAATGGGAAAAGAGTCATGTATGTTTCGATATGTCGGGGTTTTTGCAGACTTTTAAAAATCTGTATACTTAATATAAGTGGTTGGTTAACTAGCTAGCTAATGAGTGGTTTCAGGATAGAAATAGGAAGAGTCTGCATGTATTTCAGCTGAAGATTTCTATGAGCAAGTGGAAGGAAGTTGATGCAGTGACTTCGATTTAGTAGACTGTATAGATTTTGGTAATCAAAGACAGTAACTGAGATTCAGGTAAACTCAATCTAAGCTTTTGGAAACTCTAACTTTCTTCCTTCTGTGTTTTTGTGGGGATTGACCTGTTTATATTTAACTTGTGTATTTATGTATAACTATGAAGATAATGTGTGTGGATTATAAAGTAGCCATGCTATGTTGTTGAATGACAGTAATGGTGTTTTGGCTTTATCACAATAGGATTTTATAAATTGGTAGCTAAGAAGTAAATTCATTTTTTATTTGATTTTAGGGAGAGGTTGACAATGTGCAATTCTTGCTTGAAAATTCTCAAGCAAGAATTTTGTCGGCTTTTTTCAAAGAGGTTGGGCCTCTCTAGTCCAACACAATCTGGTTCGGCAAAATCCGTGATCGGGCATGATATTAGTTAGTCGGATGTCCACTTACTATGGGTGTGGCCAAGTTTCCTGTGGTCCCATAAAATTTGTTTACAGACACCAGTCCTGGCTCTCAGTGTTCTGTGCTGTTATTTAGATCTAATTTTCCCCTAAATGTCTTAAAAGAGCCCAGTAAGCAGTGAAAGTATTGGTAATGCTGCTAGACAATATTGAATTATCTGGTTCAGCACCAGTGACATCCCAGGGATTCTGGACTAGAGAGGTTCAACCTGTACTAGAAAAAGTGATTAACTTAAAACAACAACAAATAGTCTGGTAGCACTTTATAGACTAACAAAACATGTAGATAGTATCATGAGCTTTCACAACAAATAGTCTGATAGCCCTTTATAGACTAACAAAACAACAACAAATAATCTGGTAGCACTTTATAGACTGATGTAAGCAGGGGCTGAACTGCTGCTTGCTATCAGCCAGCTAAAAGGAGGGGTGGGTATGCCCACTACAATTGCTTAGCTCTGCAAGGTAATTAACTGTTAACTGTTTTTATGTAAATACAGCTCAGGAGACAATACGAGGTGTGGCTATGTAAATCCCATTCAGCCAGGGCTGATGGAGGGTCAGTGTTGGAATGGAATGTGGAGAATTGTAAATAATTTGGGACTGTTGTGGGAGTCACTAAGCATGCTACCCCTAAATGTGGGAACTGTAAAACATGCCACCAGTGCTTGCAGGAGAGACACCACCATCATGGTAAGAGGTCTCGGAGGAACAAGCCTCCCCCCTTCCAGAGTTGAGTGGACTGAGCTGGGGGGAAGGGTTAAAGGTCTGGAGTCAGTGTGGTTCACACCTGCCAGGTGTGAGCTGTAAGACTGGCCCAACATGCCCCCTTTCCCCCTTTGTTTTAAGGACAGACCTAAAGCAGACTCCCTGAGGAGTCTTTTCTTTTGCTAGTCCAGTGGAAGCTGGATTCCTTTGCCAGTTCAGCTGGTGGCTAAAGAGTTGAAATCACTGGTTTGGCTGAGAGCCAGACACATTGCAGCCAGTGAAGTGGCAGCAACCAGCAGAGTGGCTGGTGGGAATCACTGGCTGGTGGCATAACGTGGCCGGTAGGAGTGGCAGCAGGTACGGAGCAGCGGCAGGAGAGGAGTGGCGACCAGTGGTGTGGTGCGGAGTGGCGACCAGCGGCGTGGCGCGGCGACCAGCAGCGTGGCGTGGAGCGGTGGCAGGCGAGGAGGGCGACCAGTGGTGGCAGCAAGCGAGGAGCGGCAGCAGGTGACCAGTGGAGCGTCCGGTGGCGTGGGACAGGACAGCTAGTGGAGCGTGGCGGAGTGTCATAAGGTGCCCCCTATCTATCCCCCCACCCCCATTTCTACCCAGGTTGGGAGGTGAAACCCTGCGGGTGAACTTTGGGACTCTGGGTGGCACGGACCAGGGACAGAGACTCTTTCGACTTCAGGTGATTCTTGGCTGGGGGGGGGGGGGCTTAGCTCATGTTTGGGTTATGAACTCTGTTTGTGGTGTTTTCCCCAAGTTAATGCCGTATGACTTCTCTCTCTGTTTCATTAAATGTTTCTTTCCGACACTCAGACTCAGTGCTTGCGAGTGGGGAAGCATTGCCTCTCAGAGGAACCCAGGGGTGTGTGAATTTCCCAGATTACTGAGTGGGGGCTCGAGCCAGTTCTGTGTGAGATGGACCCCAAGATATTGAACCCAGCCCTGGTTACTGCCAGGCCTACCTGGCAGAAGGGTTACACTAACAAAAAAGTGGTGAAGTAACTCTAACCTAGCCAAAAGTTATGCATTGTCAGGAGGTAATTTGGGCATCCTTTCCTTTCAAATACCCCTGTTATACAATCAGTGATCTCTGCTCTCTATAGCATAGCCTCTATCTAGAGTATCATTCACTTACTGACTCAGCAGTGATGAGATTTTATGTAAAATGCTTTATTATCTGGAAGTTCTGTACCGTAGCTGCAGGTTACTTCATAAACTACTACAGTTCATTTCATTCGCTCTTAGTGGGCATCATTCTTCCATTCAGCTACATCTTGTACACATAATTTTTCCTTGTGTGTGTGTGTGGGGGGGGAAGATTTATCAATTTCACTCCTTAAATTTTACCTTTTAAATTCACAGATAGCTTTGTTGTTGTTTTTTTCTAATCCCAGACCAGATTAACGCAGGGATGGGAACATGACTGCTGATGGTGGAAAACTAAGGATGAAACATGGAAATTGAAAACCAAAAAATCATCCCAAATTTTGTTGAGGCTATACTGCAGGTCAAGAGACTCTGCCAATCAGCCTTCAGTGAATTGGCCAAATCCCACTCTAAAGAACTATCCACAGTGGTAAACAATTTCTTCATTGTGATTCCCAAAACCTCAAAGGCTTTGTGTGTCCTAATAAAAAAAAGAGCAGTGACTACTTTAAGCTTACTCTCTTCCTCTCCCACCTCCAAGTGTGGATTGAGACTATGTCTACATTGCAGAGCTATTTTGGGCTACCAGAGGTATCCCGAAATAGCTATTCTACATCTTTTGAGTGTGCCGGTATTTCAAAATATAACGGGCTCGCTATTTCGATGTCACTGTAAACTTCATTCCATGAGGAGTAAGGGACATTTTGGAATAGCAATTTATTTTGAAATAAGTGCTGTGTAGACAGTGCCAAATTTTGAAATAAGCTATTTTGAAATTAACTCAAAATAAGCTACACAAATTGTGTAGCTTATTTCAAGCTCCTTGTGCAGTGTAGATGCACCCTGAGAGACCTGTGAAGGGAGGGAAAGACCTCTCCTGATTTGACAGACTGACTAATGCGGCTCAGGTTAGCAATTAGTTCCTGGACACTTGAAGAGGGGTATAAAAGACCTGTCCCTCCAGCCTGAGCCTGCTCTTCTGAAAAAGGCAGATATCTTTGCCCAGCATTAGTAAACAAGGATTGCAGGAATTGACTAGGAGGACTGCGAATCCGGATAATTACTTTGCATGAACTACAAACTTGTTCATTTTCATCTTTGCACCCTGGGTGTTGCCCATGGGATAAGTAATTCACATGTTGTCATAGGCTGCCTGCCCAGTAAGTGCCATGGTCAAATTATCATTGAGAAAAAAATTAGATATTGTGGGTTTACTGCATGTTGGACAATCACTGAATAGGGTTTCTTTGAAGGGAGGATTAGATGCAAGAAATTCAACTTGAATGTTGATTTGAATTCACTGGAAGGCCATTAGTATGGGGTTTACACTTGAAAAATTGGTGCTTTTTGTATTTGGGTGGAGTTAGGGACATAACTCCTTTGGGTCTCTTTCCCATCCTGGTGCAAAGATGAAGTCAGAAACAAGTCAGGTGATTGTGAAGTTATATGTTACTTTGAAAGTAGTGGGCAGAAGTTAAGTGTTGTTGTTTGGAGCCAGTGAATAGCTTTTTTTGTACAGCTAGACTTCTGGAACCTTGGATCTTCTGAACTGGATGCTTATGTCTCTTAGGGTATGTCTAGACTGCATCCCTCTGTTGGCAGAGGGATGCAGATTAGGCAGGTCGACATTGCAAATGAAGCGGTGATTTAAATATCCCGTGCCTAATTTGCATAAAAATGGTCACTGTTTTTGCCAACTCAGCACTTTGTCGGCAAAAAACGGCAGTCTAGAGGAGGATCTGTCGAGAAAGAAAGCCTTTTCAACAGATCCCTTATGCCCCCTTCAAGGAGGTTTACAGGATCTGTCAAAAAAGGCTTTCTTTCTTGACAGATCCCCCTCTAGACTGCCGCATTTTGCCGACATAGTGCTGAGTCGGCAAATATGGTGGCCATTTTAATGCAAATTAGGCACGAAATATTTAAATCCCCACTTCATTTGCAATGTCGACCTGCCTAATCTGTATCCCTCTGCCGACAGAGGGATGCAGTCTAGACATACCCTATGTCTCCTTGGGAAATCTTGGCTAAAACTGACTTATCTTCCAATACATATCTCTGTGAGTAAGCTCAAGGGATTTATAACACTTAGATCAAAAAGACAAAGGTTAGAAAATAAAAAAATGGCATCTAGTTTGGATAACATGTACCATTAACTAAATGATTATGACACTAACACTTAATAATGTCCTCTGGTGCTCATTTTTTATTCTTCACTCACCAAATTTACAAGGTAGGTTCTTATCTGAATTTAAATATCCATAGCCACAGATTGCTTTAATCCCTTTTTAAAATGGAAAGTGATGGTGGTATGGAGTCTATATTAATTAATGGATTTTCCAAGTTAAAGATAGAAATACAGTTTACAAAATATGTTTGAAAATTTTAATGGAAGGAAGTTGGGAGGCTAAGATCACTCTGAGACTCTTACATTTGTTCTGATACTTTAATTATTTGTATTAATGTTTTCAAATGATTGGGATTCTTTTAAAATTAGTAAACTAATGGTTGTTTTGATTACTTAATGTTCTTGCAAGCTTTAACTTTTTAGTTACTAAAATATGTTCTCAACTCTAACTTAAATTTAACAAAGTGTTATATCTGCAAATAAGCCCCTGGCATGCTGTTAATGATCCATTTTCTTCAATTCAACAGTAGAACTTTTGGTTACTGTGAAAAACAAGATGACTTTCTTTAGATAATGGATGTACACTGTGCAAATGGGAATGATAACATGAGGGATAGATTTGAAAGGAAGACTTAATATATGACAATGCTTAGTGTTACAGAAATTAACTTTTAGGTGCCTTGCCTTTTGGTAGAACTCACAACCCCAAGTTAGGTGTCCAAACTCCTTACACAATGCATGGGATCAGTACTGAGCTACAGAATAAGTGTCTTCTCCAATGACTATATAAATATTTAAATGCTTTTCAACATGAGGGACTAAGAGCCCAGTAGGTAGGGCATTCACCAGGAGGTGGGAGAGCTTGGTTCATGTCTCTGATCCAAATCATGCAAAGAGAGGCCTTGAACCTGGGTTTCATGTGTCTTTGGTCATTGCTCAAACTACTTGATATATTAGGAGTCCATCTTCTTCTGTACAGTCTTTTGCCCCACAAGTAAGGAGACACCAAGCTTATGATTCTCTCTGGATCTTAGGAATGAGCTAGGCACCAAGCTATTTGGAAGTATCAGAATGTAGGTTGTTGCACACATGCCCTTTAGCAGAAACTGAGGTGTTGTAGGGGCTTTACTGGCAACAGCTTGGGAGCTGTGATGAGCTATATATTCCATCCTGGCTCTGAACATTTTGTTGTGAGCTTGAGAAGGCCAATTGACCCATCTTGCTGCACATGGAGTACAATTAAGGCTATTAAAGATAACACCCAGTTGTGTAGGAACTAACGGTGCCCATAAAGAGAGGACATCTAAGGGAGTGTTTCTCAGCCAGTGGTACAAGTATCCTTAGGGGTACTCGAGAGAAGTCTGGGGGGTACATCAATACAACTGAAATTTGGAGAAAACTGAATTTTTGTTTTAAGTTTTGCAGCGCTTTATTATTTTTGTACTTTTTACACCCAAAAACTTAATCACCCATCTGGCTATAATTAAATAGTTTAAAAAAATGTGTTGCAATGGTAGAAGAAAATTTGTGTGTCTGAAAGCTGTAGGTACTGGGGGTACTTATAATTTTTTTTAAAAAGGGGTTATTTTATAAAAAAGGTTGAGAAACATTGATATAGAGCACACGATTGCTGCAGAGGCATAAGGAGCAAATTTGAGTCACTGTCTGGGGGGAAAAATAAGAGACCAAGAGGGTCAAGCAGGAACCCAATGGGCATAGTTTGTTGTGGGATGTTCCCCCAACATGACTTGTCTGGCAGGAGCCCAGGAAAAAACGGTAGATAAAAGAGTGAAATCTAGACTGTAGAGAAAGAATCCTGGAAGTGTTCAGTGGTGGAAAAGAGCAAGGAAACCTAGGGAAATATGAAAGCTCAAGACCCAGGATGGCACAAACTGGTTTAAATTAATACTTTTGGATTAGTATTTAATGGAGGGTTACAGAAGACATCCTATGTGTCCCAGCCCTGTAATATAGGATAACTTAAGAAAAAGTCCAGGAGGCATCAGCAAAGAATCTGATAGAGCAGATTTTCAGTGCTGTGTATAGTGTCCCTGTCTATAACCTAGTGTAGTAAGAAAGCTGGGAAGGTGCATGCCTGCCCCTAAGAAGGAGATGCAGACAAATGAGTGTTCTGAGCCAGCGTGCCAAAGATCTCGTGGCCTGGACTTGGAACTGAAGATCTTTTGTAAGGATATTAGACTTTGTTACCCTCAAAAGAGTCAGGCTACAACATGATCTGCTAGCGTGTTGATCTTCCTCTTCTCATGAGTTACCTCAGAAGCAGAGCATTCACTGGCAGGCAGGTCTAGAGGAGAACTTGCTACATCATGCCCAGGTGTGGGGGCACCAGTCAACCCTTCCAGGGATGCCTAATTACTTGAGGTGTCTACAGGGTTAGGTAGTACTGAGCGGCAGTGTTGGTGAATTGCGGTAGTGGCTAAATAGTGTACTCTAGGCACTTCAATGGGCAAATAAGCTCCTAACCCTCGCTTATTAAACTAACCTGTGTTGTTTAATTCTTCCTTTCAAAATCAATTCAAAGCCACATGTGGTTTGTTTCTTCTGATCTTTAAATATCATTGCACTGTGACAGTCATTCACTAGCTGATTTTTCTCCCTTATGTGTTATGTAGTGGAACAGCTATGAAAGGTTAAGTGCCAGATTACCCTATGTGGACAGTTTAGAAATGTAACCAGCTCCAACTGTTTGCTGGGTGAATATGATTGCTGAAGCATGTATGAACTTATTTTTACCATTTATTTCAATCACATTTCAGTGTTCAGAACAAGTGTTGGCAGAGATACTTGTAATAAGTGCTTATTCAATTAACTTGAAGAGGTTGGCTTACATAGGAAGCTGGCATGCCCCTTAAAATGCATGTAGAACAATTGTGCTGCATGCATTCACTAGCTCTTTGATCTTGAAACATCTGAGCAGGCCCCTGAAGGATGACATTGATTTATATATAGTTACAGTACAGATGAAGCACTTTTGCAGGTCATTTGAAATAAGGTTGGCTATTTAGTATACTACACGCTGTTCCTGTACACAGAAGATTTTAAATAGGTAGCCTGCGGTTCAGGTGGACCAAGTTATCTATCTCTGAATGGAACAGAGAGCTCTTCTAGGAGATTTAGAATTTGCTCAAAGATTACGTCTACTCTCAGTTATGCTTCCTATTTAATGTGATTATTTTCCAATAGTTAAGGGAACTCAAAATATCTGCATTGTTATTTTCTTCCCATGACTACTTTTTCAGTTGCTTCCAACTCCTCCACCCCCCTTTTTTTACTTGTCCTTCAGGGAAAGGGCAGCATAATAGTCCAACTCCACTCAAATTTTCTTTGCACTCCATGAGGATCTCTGAGTTGTCTGCATTTCAATTATGGTGAGCAGCTGCACTAGATTTCCAATCACTTGATACTTATGCATTTGCCTCAGTCCCTTTGGGCTTAAAATGTAATTCTACTTTGAAAACTGATTATGTAAAATGTGCACCTTCTTAACTTGTCAGATCAACTCCCTGTCTAGCACATTTTACATCTACTGCATTTTGCTTCTGGTCTCTTTGCAAACAGCTAGAAGACAATAATCTGTTCCAGTAAGTTACACCTGTGCAACTCACTTCAAAGTACTGGCATGGCACTAGTGTCAATGAAAACCTAAAATGAAGACAGTGGAAGCATATGTGGATCAAAATGCCTGGTGATGAGTCATGAAAAGAAACCTGAGTTTCAGAACCCAGGCCAAGTTTAAGGGTCTAATAATTACAGGGGTGTGGGATTTTTTAAAAATAATAAGCAAATATCAGATTCTATGTTAAACTTATTCTTTATGCTTGCTATGAAAAGCTTAGAATGGAAAAATTAAATTGACACAAAACTTACTCCATTCAAATATATAAGGGCATGTCTACACTACAGCACTAATTCGAACTAACTTAATTCGAATTAGTTATTTTGAACTAAGCTAATTCGAACTAGAGCATCTAGACCTAAAAACTAATTCGAATTAGCGTTTTGCCAATTCGAACTAACATGTCCACATTGAGTGGACCCTGAACCAAAGTTAAGGCTGGCCGGAACCAGTGCCAGCAGGGCATCAGGTTAGGACTTAGAGCGTGGAGCTGCTGCCTCAGGCTAGCCGAGGGCTGTGCTTAAAGGGACCCGACCCCCACCCCGGACAGACAGTTCTCAGGGTTCCCCGCTTGCTTGTCTACCTTGATGAGGGACAGCAAAGCAGTCCTGTCTTGGAGTGCCCTGAGTGCCCACGCTCGGCACATCACAGCACTCGGCCATCAGCCCGGCTGCACTTGCCGCTGGCTCCCATCCGGGGGTGTCAATTGGGGGGCTGTCAGATTCTAGGAGGCCCTGCAGCAGAGCTTCCACCCTGAGGAGCCCGCAGAGCCACCCCAGTCCTCCCCATCAGGGGCTCATGCCCCATTCCTCCCTCACCTCCTTCCATTTACCCTTCCCTAGCCCCCCTTCCTGATGTAAAAAATAAAGGACACATGTTCAAAAATAGAAACTCTCTTTATTTAACAAAACTGGGGTTGGGGGGGGGTTAACCTCTGGGGAGACTGGGAAAAGGAGGTGGGAGAGGGGAAGAGAGAGGGTGGGAGAGGGGAGGTGGAAACCTGGGAGGAGGAGAGCTGGAAGGGGGAAGCCAGGGGAAGAAGGAGGAGGGGAAGTCTAAAACTATGGTACGCCATATCTTCAGTATTGTGTAGAGATGGGGTCTCCTCACCTCAAAAAAGATATTTTGTCCTTGGAAAGGATTCAGAAAAGGGCAACTAAAATGATTAGGGGTTTGGAACAGGTCCCATATGAAGAGAGGCTAAAGAGACTGGGACTTTTCAGCTTAGAAAAGAGGAGACTGAGGGGGGATATGATAGAGGTCTATAAAAGCATGAGTGGTATGGAGAGGGTACATAAAGAAAAGTTCTTCATTAGTTCCCATAATAGAAGGACTAGAGCACACCAAATGAAATGAATGGGTAGCAGGCTTCAAACTAATAAAAGAAAGTTCTTCTTCACAAAGCAAATAGTCAACCTGTGGAACTCTTTGCCACAGGAGGCTGTGAAGGCTAGAACTATAACAGAGTTTAAAGAGAAGTTAGATAAAGTCATGGAGGTTGGGTCCATGGAGTGCTATTTGCCAGGGGGTAGGAATGGTGTCCCTGGCCTCTGTTTGTGGAAGGCTGGAGATGGATGGAACGAGACAAATGGCTTGGTCATTGTCTTCGGTCCATCCCCTCCGGGGTACGTGGTGTTGGCCGCTGTCGGCAGACAGGCTACTGGGCTAGATGGACCTTTGGTCTGACCCAGTACGGCTGTTCTTATGTTCTTATGTTCTAAGCTCAGGGCTCAGGGTCGGGAGTCTCACTGGACCAACTTGCTTTTCATGCAAACCTGCTCCTGGGTTCGTATGTGGCCTTTGGTGGCCAGGCTGGCAGCTATCCCGCCCTAGACGGCCTCATTCCTGTGACTAGTGCGGAGGTCGTGGACGTTGGAGGTCTCCCCCCAAACCTCGATGAGGTCCACAATCTCCACACTAGATCAGGCGGGTGCCCGCCTCTTGCGGCCCCGGCAGGCTCCTGGGAGCCGCCAACCTGGTCCTGGGAAGAGGGGGAGGGCTGAGTGGCAGCGGGTGGTTGGCTGATGCCGTGCCAGGTGGAGGGTCTGCTGGCTGGGTGCTGGCAGGCTTGCACCTGGCACGGGCACTGTAGCCAGACCGTGCCCCTTTAAGGGCTCTGGGGCCGGGAGGGGGGCAGAAGAGTTTCCCTGGCTTGGCCCAGAGTGGCCACCAGGGCAAGCTGGGAAGAGCTAGCCTCCAACTAGTTCGAATTAAGTGGCTACACAGCCCTTAATTCGAACTACTTAATTCGAACTAGGCGTTAGTCCTCATAGAATGAGGTTTACCTAGTTTGAATTAAGCGGTCCGCTAGTTCAATTAAGTTCGAACTCGCAGTTTGCATGTGTAGCGCCTATGAAAGTTAATTCTAACTAACAGCTGTTAGTTTGAATTAACTTTGTAGCGTAGACATACCCTAACATATCAGGCACTCCATGATGATGGCAATTTGTTATTTACAAACAAACAGGAAATATCCTCTCCTAGTATCTTTACTAAACACCAGCATTTCTATAACATCTTTGTTTTTTTGTCAATACAAACTCTAATACAGGAAGTGAATTGTAAGATTTGTCAAAGACCTCTGTCTAGAATGAATTTCCTTACTCCAGAATATCATGCTGAAGTAGCTTAGCCCTGCCAAGCCTCTGTTATCTTTAAATTTAAATGTATAGTCACTTGACAATATTTTTAAAAAATCTTACAAGCGAGAATAAGGTCAGTTTATCCTGGTTTCCATATTAACTGGTATTAAAGATGAATTTTCTCTGTTTTAACTACCTTTGACAAATCCTCTCTTTCTGAGTACCATTCAGTTAGCTGAAAGTACGAATTCATTCAAATTGGTTATAATAGGAAGAAAACAATAATGTATGATAATCTACCCCTGGGTGTGTCTAGATTACAGGATTTTTTCGAAAAAAGTGACCTTTTTTCGAAAAAACATCACCTGCGTCTAGACTGCTGCTGAATTCTTTTGAAATTAAATCGAAAGAACGTGGCAGTTTTTTTGACCGCGGTAAATCTCATTTTACGAGGAAGAACGCCTTTTTTTGAAAGTGCTCTTTCGAAAAAAGGCATTCTTGAATGCAGACAGGGCTTTTTCGAAAGAGAGCATCCAGACTGCCTGGGTGCTCTCTTTCAAAAAAGCGGCTCACTTTTTCGAAAGAAGTGGTTACAGTCTAGATGCTCTCTTTTGAAAGAGGCTTGTAGTCTAGATGTAGCCCCTCAGTGCCGAATCTGAGTGTATCATAAGTATTGAGAAAAAAATAACAATCTTTTCCCTCTTCTCTTTGTAGCAGGGAGTAAATTACACAAAGTTTAATGTTTTGGGGGTTTGCCTACCTGCTGCATTACTTCTCACAAGAAGGGTGTAAATTTTAGTGTGCACTAGCATGTTGCTAATTGGCTTGTGGGGATGCTTCTGGTGCATACTAAAGATTCCCAAGTGAGGATTAACTTATTACTGTTTGAAGCGAGACTTTATTAATGCTCAATAAGGTATTTTAGTGCTTGCTGGAAAGGTGCACATGGGTCATTTGTGCTCCTCATACTCATGTAGATTAAAGCAATCATAGAGTCAAGAACTTTGTGAAAAATTTAGTGTGAAAAAACTAAACCAAAGATGAGTCATTTTTCAATTTACTCTTTATAATTCATGCTCCTTCTTCACTCTTATAGTGAGTTCAGTTACCTTGCACTTACTCCTGTGTGTTCTGTCTCCTTCATTAAAAGTCTTCCCCCCTTACTTAACAGTTCTCCAGTGGATGACAGTTGTTGTGGGAGATTATTAGAATTAAGGCCAATCCCACTGTCAGAAAGACAGATTTCAAACAGACCTTAGTTAAGCTGCATATTACCTGTACCAAATTTATCAGGATTTTTAAAAATTTTAATTGCTACCTAAAAAAAAAAACTTGAGAGTTCAATTTATATAGAGTTTACTACAGATTATTAACACCACCAACTCATAGTATAGGGCATAAGACAAAAATAGTACCTGTATTTGTCTAACACAAAGAAAATTGGTCAAAATAGCCATTTAGCTCTTCAGAATCAAATTATGCCAGAAGAGTAAAAGATAACACAAACTTAATGTCTTTGGAAAGTGACGTCTAGGGTTTTTTGTGCTTTTTTATTTCTGATGTAGTCCTTCAAAATAGGGCATTATTTGGACAAAATGATTATTCACTCTGGTGTTACTAACACAACAGAAGAAAAACAATCCCAAGATAGATTACAATCAATTTGATCAGTTACTTACTTGCATTTTACCAAAGTGATCTTCTAAATGGATTTTAAGAAGTCAGCCCTTTTAACTTTTTTTCCCAATGAATTATCTTAGATAATTATCAGTGCTAGATCCAAGGTCCAAGATGAATTAGTTATAAATGTAAATTTGAGATGAAAAGACTTGTGCATTTAGTCTGGTCTATGTCTGTTATCAACCTAAATGGAGAACGGCAGTATAAAACTATTAACTATGGTAGGCATGTGAGCACTGTTGTATAATCTTAATTAACAGTGACTTGTCCATTTTCAAATCTTTTTATAACAATTTCGATCAGAACCTCTTACAAAATGAGGACACATTGTAACTCTAACAATCTTTAAAGCACATAGGCATAAATGCATACTTATTGATTAAGTACCCATTTTCAGGAGGTGGGTAGTTGACTGATAAAAGAGATTGTGTAGGCTACTTATCACTAGGTCTTTGCTCTGCCATCAGCTTTCAGCTCAGGTTATAATTCACAGCAGGAATTAACACTGCAAACACAAGTGGAGGAAATGACAGCATGACTATATTTTTTTCCTGGTTTGCTCTAAATGGTTGGAAAATAAGCATCTTCTATTTGAGGGTATGTCTAGACTGCATCCCTCTGTTGGCAGAGGGATGCAGATTCGGCAGGTCGACATTGCAAATGAGGCAGAGATTTAAATATCCCGTGCCTAATTTGCATTAAAATGGCCACCACGTTTTGCTGACTCAGCACTTTGTCGGTAAAAATCAGCAGTCTAGAGGGGAATCTGTAGAGAAAGAAAGCCTTTTTTGGCAGATCCCTTATGCCTCCTGCAAGGAGGTTTACAGTGACAAAGTGCTGAGTCGACAAAACACGGTGGCCATTTTTATGCAAATTAGGCACGGGATATTTAAATCCCTGCCTCATTTGCAATGTCGATCTGCCTAATGTGCATCCCTCTGCCGACAGAGAAATGCAGTCTAGACATACTCTGAGATAGCTACTTGATGTCACTAGAAGGAGTCCCTAGTGGCTAGCCCAGATCCTTCTCCCTTCCAGAAACTGGTAATGAAATGTGCGGAATGAGATGGGCTTTTTCACCACCCAGCAGAAATGGGATAAATCTTTGTTACCCAGTAACAGTAGAGGGCAGGTGCCCGAGGCCCTTTAAATCAACACTGGAGCAGTACGTAGTTCACTCTTGCCGGTGTGGGGGATGGCTGGGGTCAGTGTAGTACATTCCAGGTGGTGCTGAGAGCTGTCCCCCCATCCCTCTCCCCTCCACCTAAGGTCCTGCCTCTTCTGGAAGTGCAGAGCTGCTACCCTTACCCAGGAGTCCACAAGTTTGATGCCCCATCTGCTCAAATATCTTCTATTTAACAAACACCAAGATGGAAACAGTTCATGATGAAGGCAGCTTACTTTCACTATGGAGGCAGCTCACATCAAAATGAAAGCAGCTTACTTCAAGATGGAGGCAGCTTACAGCATCAAACTAACACTGAAGTTGAGAAAACATATTCATCTGCAGACATGTGTGCCAAGGTTGAGTTAAAAAAAAGATAAGAAGGGAGCAGAAGGTAGATATTTGGAAGATAAACTTGCAAACAAGTTACAGTATGGAGACACTGCTACATGGCCTAGATGTGAGGATGGTTTATAACAAATTCTATTGGAATACGGGTTGAACAAGTTCAAGAATTTCATTTCCTGAATGATGGAAATAAAAGAAAATTCTCTGCACACCACTACAAAAGAAAACTCACCAATGGGGAAGAAAAGCATCAACATTGGATTCAATATTCAGTGTCTTAAAACTCAGTGTTTTGTTTCTGCTGCAAGCTGTTTAGCAGTCATGCAATCGGTATTTCACTTAATGAAAACAGTTCAAAGGATTGGAAAAACATATCTTTAATTCTGTCCTCTCATGAAAAAAGTCCGAATGATTGGAAAATTTACAAAATTGGAAAGCACTTGAACTAAGATTGAAAAAACAAAAAGCTATTGATGAATTATTGATGACAAAAAATTACATATATTTGCTAATAGTAACAAGATGTTAAAAATATGGAAAATGGTTCTATTTGTTTTGTTACAAAGCAGATGTATGGCTGGTGATTGTCCTTAAAATGGGTAGCACTTCCACCCAAATGGTGTCACTGTCCTCCTAAGTGATTTTGTGTGCATACCTTATCAATCTCCCTTGTTGGATTTGCTATATTGAGGGAGAGTATTGAATTTTGTGTGGTTTTCATAGATGAGAAATCTAGAGATGGAGGCTCATTAATGTCTGTGTTAGGTTTGAGAAGAAGGTTCCAAGTAGTTCTGAGGTGTTTTTTAATATCTGCGGCCACGTGAAGAATATTTTCTGGTCAGTTCTAGCAGGGTGAGTATAGATGTACATCTGTTGTTCATGGATACAAGAAAGCAACCAATGCAACAAGTGCTGTTTCTCAATCACTTCTTGGTATGTGTTCTTTATTGTGCTATAGGATGCTAGAAGTGGCTATTGAAGTGTATAGGGCTTGTCCATATATCCACTGTTAAGTTAATTTTCATGCATTGCAATTGTAACCTATGGAATATATCTTCAAGTCTAGATGTTGGTTTTGTCAGAACCTCTGTATATGGGGAATTAGTAGCTATACCAACCCAGACCAACCCTGAGAGTCATTCTTCCCTACCAGCTTTTAGGGTGGGGGGCCAAGTAAGCATATTAATTTAATTAGATCAGCAACAAATTACCACACTGACCAAACCAGCTCATTTGCTCTTCCAATGCACTGTGGGTGCAAAGTAGCATTTCCTACTGCTTCTTTCATCCCCACTCATCTGCTCCAGTGTACATCTGTATTGCCCATACTGCAGTGGAAAGACAAATAACAAGTCCTCAAATTAAGAAGAAAAGAGAACAAAAAGTTTGGTTTTGTTTGAGTACATTAGACCAAGAAATAAAGTGAGGCAATATATTTTATGAGATCAAATGTTGTTAGTGAGAGACAAGCTTTCAGGTTTATCTAGAGTTGAAGAAAAGCTTTATATAATCTTGAAGACTTGTCTCTCTCTACAACAACTTTGCATACATTAGATCTTTCTGCCAAGAATTTTATCTCCTCCTGCTATCTTTATCTAAAAGCTAACAAAGAAAATCACATTCAAGGGCTACTTATTTATTTTTTCTGTTTGAATTATTTCTCCTGTGCATGTGTAAAGGAAAAATATATTTTGTCTACATCACAGCTATTGTAGCTGGAGTAGCTTAATTGTGGTATATCAAACAAACTAGCTCCTTAAAAAGGTGCCAATACATCTGACATGTTTAATGTTTTTCCCACTTTTTCTGGTGTTCTCTGTAAATCCCTGAGTCCGAAAAGCACTTCTGCTATTTGGTAAAATACATAAACTCATACTTGTGTTCAGTCCATTCTTAGTTAATGAAACAGAGGCTCAAAAGCTCTGCTGAATTGGGGAACTTATGGAAGATATTTACTTTGTTCATTCTTTAGCTTAATTGTTTTCATTGGCCTTCAGTGCCCATGTTATATCTACTATTCTTCTGGCTGAAGAAGACAAGAAAGGACATCCTTTGGAGTCTGAAGGCAGCTCTTTAATCAACTGGAATGGCTGCTTTTCAGTGACATGACACACCTTCCACGTTTACTCAGAGGATGATGGTATTGCCTCTGAAGTGGCCTATTTCCCTGAGGCCTGAGGAAGGAAAAGAGAAATTGAGACAGGCAATTTAGCTTTGTTTTCGGACATGAGGCTGTGGAGCACTTCCATGAAGATGCTAGACTGGTACTGCATACATTCTCACCTGTTCTTTAAGTCTTGATGCAGTGTTCTCTCAAAACCTCACCTGTTGTCATTTGCTTATGATGTGAAATTTTCCACACTTCATCTGAAGGCTAAATTCTATACAAATTATTAGCAAAAATAAGTTCAGCTATTTGCACAGAAGGGACATTATTATTAATATTTGAACTGTGTTCTAATGGCAAGGGTTGAGAACACTGCACGATTGGGTGCAGCAATTGACCAGAAAATCTTTCCATTTTTTTAATTGGTTTTCTTCCTTTCACATTCATTGCTTTATTATTTAAGGAACCACAAAATCATTACATATGTCTTAGAGATAAATTTGTAAATATATATTTTTAAAATTACCAGTCAGCTAAATGAAAATTTCTTTCAAATAAATTGGTGTAAATCAGAAAAAAATTACACAAAGTAATATGTGTACCTAGAATTATAGAATTAGAATTATTGTTTAAGAAATAGTAAATATATATGTAATTATGACTGGAAAACTCTTATTATCAGTTGTGCACATATTTCTTTTATACTATTTTAAGTTGGATTGCAAAGTAATAGAGAATTTTCAAAAGAAAGAAAGAAAGCCATCTGCTCTATAGTATAATAATTTATACTAAGCAAAAATTTATAATTACTAGCACATTTACCTGGCATTTCTCAGGTCCTTCATTCAGTTATTTTTTTTAAATAAAATGAAAATATACATGCTTTATTTCAATGACTGTATTTTTCAATACATTGTTATTTTGATTGAGTTAATTTTTATGATGGATTTCTTTTAAAAAGGATTGTTAAAATTTTTCAATTTAATTACTTTTTAGTAAATTTTTAAATGGGAAACCATCAAGGTAATTTTTTTCTTCATCCCTGTAAACTCTTATCATTTGCTATGTTTTAACAAAAAGGGCCAATGGTTAATGTTGTTTGCCACAACAGTTTCTTCTAGTTTTCAAACTTTAAGCATTGATTTAGTTGTGCCAAAACAGAGTAGAACTCCAAATATCTCCATTGTATCTCCTTTCTGTAAGGTTTATTGAATAGCAATCCTGTGACAGGTTCAAACTCTTTTCTGGCTCATTTTGGTTCACTCTGGGATGAAAGTAACCTACATTTCTTACAGGTCCTGTCGTACCGCAACTCTCTGGTGGGAGCCCCAGGAATGGAAGTTGCGGGGGGATTGTGATAACAACAGTACCTCTAAGGGATAGAGTGGGGGGGGGGGCTTAAGGCAGGGGATTAGGGCTGTCGAGGTGTGGGATGCTCATGGCAGGGCTGGGAACGTGGGAGGTGCAGGAGTCAGAGGAAGGGCTTAGGGATGTGGGGGGCTCAGGGCAGAGGGCTGGAGGCATGTGGGGTGCAGAAGTCGGAGTTGGAGGATGAGAAAGAACTCAGGGCAGAAGGTGTGGGGTATGCAAGAGTCAGGGTTGAGGGATGAGGAGAGGCTCAGGGCACGGTCCTGTGAATGTGGAGGTGCAGAAGTCAGGTTTGGTGTGTGAGGAGGGGCTGGGGCCAAAGGAGTGTGTGTGTCTGTATAGGGGGGTATGTGTGTGCACGGGGGGGGGGGGGAGGGAAGGAGGGGAGGGAGCAAACCTCCCCTCCCTCAAATTCATACCAGGCCTGTTTGCTCTTCCTCTTCCTTTCTCTGTCTGGGAGAAAGAGCAAAGTGTGCGACTCCCCAGCCCCATGCATTCCCTCAGCCAGAGTGAAGAGTGCAGCAAACTGTGCACTTTCCAGTCACTTCCTGACAGTGACAATTGTTCCCATATGAATCTAGGGACAGGGGTGAGCTCCTCCTCATCCTTACTAAAGGGGTGCTGGAGACTGAGAGACTCAGGGCTGAGGCAGTCCCTGATGGGAGGCAGGGCAGTGTGGGAACATGGGCCCAGCCAGTCCCTTTCACTTGCCTGGTTATTCTCTTTTCTGCATGGTTTTATGTGAAGCAATCCCATTCCAGGCACATTCCATTTTCTTGGCACAACCAAACACTTATGCTGCTTTAAGTTATGATAAGAGGAAGCTGTATTCTGAATTTAATGGTCCTGGTTCTTCCTGTTTAGGAGGAGTTCTTGAACAGACAGACAGACAAACTCTAAAATATAATCCATTAATCATATACTATATTTTTGTACTCCTGGATTAATGTGATTGCTAAAAGTACATTTTTTCTCCATGTAGTATCTATAGGTAGGCGTTAAGGCTAATTGGATGCTCTACATTTCCATTGTTTTATTATGTTTTGGATTTCTTTAAAATGTAACATTAATTCTAATTTTTGGAGTTGTTAATATCTATGGACTTTTTGGAGGGTGCAAAGAAGGGGGGAATTACAACTTTTTTTTATTTTAAATGTTCTATTACTGATCTATCCTCTGACCTTAAATAGTGGTAGTATGTGGGAATTTCCTTTTTAACTATTTAAAATCTCATACATAAACATTAATTAAGAAACCCAGGAAGAATGTTGACGTGTTATTTCTAATTAGTTACATAAATTTTAACATCCATCTTAAAAAATATGGACGAATTCACCAGCTGAAACAGGGCAAAGAAGGCAGTGCATATGGGCCAGTATCCAGGCTCCTGTTCATATTTTCATGAATACACATTCTCCAGCTTCTCCCTCAGTGCTGTCCCTCATTCCCCAACAACCATTGCCCACTCCAATGCTTAACCTGATAGATGATGCCAACATTCTCTTGCAAGACTCCCTGTGTTTTCCCTGTCTAGATTTCCCTCTCATTCCCCTGCAAGCACACACTGATCAATTTGTTCTTCACTCCTGAGCACAATTTCCCCTGCTTGCCACCTCCAAACATTTTCCCCTTTTTCCTTTCCACTGAGTAGACCCAGCACAATAGGTAGAATTGAGAAACCTCAGAATTAATAGTAATTTGGGGTATTCCAAGAAGGACTGCCCCCTCTCAGAATGTCTTATGCTTCCTGTTCTCAAGAAGAGTCAGGCTATTAGCCACATGTCTTTCAAACTGGCCACTACCTTCCATTGTTCCCAATGGACATGAAATCAAACTGCTAAGACAACTGGTTCCGTTGAGAGGGTGGCAGAGTGGTCACTGAAAAAAGAGTAGCTTTGGCTACAATCCCAATAAGAACAATGGCAGATGGCAGGTATTTTGAAACACCTATATGGAGTTCTTCATAAACATTGTTTATTAATCCCTTTCTGTTATGAGGAATAATGGAAATGATGCCTATGGACAAGATTTCAGTGAATTTTAACTATATGCAAAGTTTGAAGGGCTTGTCTTCCATTAATATCATTTGGGATATAATTATATCTGACACGGATACTAACTTTACATAACCTGTTTTTAAATTAATTTAATCTCGAAATACTTAGAGGAAGCATTATTTGTTCAGAGTAAATGACTTCATTTTGGGGAGGATACAGTGTGTGCTTCATATGTAACTATTTAAATTCCTGCTAAAAAATGCTCCAATCAAATGTACGTTAAGTATAGAACCACAAATGGGATTTCCATTAATATGAAAAGGAAATTGTCCAATATCTGTTGACAAAACAATAGTTCACATTCAAGGCCAAGTTATTATTAGCCTTGGCATGCCCATTTAATTAAGAAGCTCTAGTGTAGTGGCACACACAGATCCCTTACCTAAAGCTAATCGTGTCCACAGCTTTATTGAGAGTAGTAAAGTAGGCGAGTACTGTACTAATATAAAGTGTTTATATAAAAAGTAAAGAAAATAAAGAGCTATTCTGATTTTTGTGTAGATTGTTTTCCTTGAGACAACTTCTGTTTATGAAATATTAATAATCCAAGAGCATAGCAGCTCAGCATGCTAGGAGCTAATTTAACTGATGATGGCAGCTCAATTCCTAACATGCTGGTTTGCAGAGTTGGAGAGCTCTGATTTTCTAGGTGATGATGTACATGGAATGAAGCAGGGGAGTTTTCTCCTACAGTTTCTGGAGGAATGAATGACAACTATTCATTGATCATGTTACACAAAGCCTTTACACACCTTGGCATATCATCTCATGAGAATGTAATCATAAGGCATCACAGCATACCATTAGCAGCAGCAGCCATTAGGAATGCAGATAAAAAAATAGAAATATTATTAACAATATTATTGTGCTTGGGACTTTTGTTTCAGGACTGGAAATTGCACAAATTGTGAAGAAAAAAAATTTAACCTGAAATTGAGGACTTGCATGGATATAAAACCAACTGATAATGCTGCCAGTTAAACATGCAGAGTGCTGAGAGAGAGATAGAGAGATGATAAACAGGAGAAGGACTAAAAGTTGTTACTGTGAGTTGTAAACACACTGTCAGGCCTCTATCCTGCATCATTGTACAGTAGTGTAAATCCATTGACTTCTGTGGGACTTAAAGAAGAAATTCTGATACTTTCAAATATAGTTTTGTCCCAGTTAGGAACAAAAACATATTTTTGAAATTTTATTTTGAAACAAACTCTGAAAAGAATTCATCTTGGAAATATTTTGAATTTATTTGGAATGTTTAAAAAAACAGTTTTTTTCAAACTTTTACATTTATGACATGTCTGGTAGAACATAATTGTATGCTGTGTCACAGATGGGTAAGTTACAATATCAGAAAGGATCTTTGTAATAATTACAGGCCAGACAAAACCTCTCTATAAATTCCTGGCTGAACTAGTGCATATCTTTCAGGGGGGATAACACATCAGATTTTAATTTAAAAATGAACAAGGGTGGAGAATCCAGCACACCCTTGGTAAGTTGTCAAATGTACAATTACCTGCACTGTTAAAATTTGCATGCTATTTTTAATCTGAATTTGCCATGCTTCAGCTTCCAATCATTGAAACTCTTTATACTTTTTGTCTGCTAGACTTAAGAGCCTGTTATCAACGTTTTGCTTCCCGGGTAGACAGTTACATGCTATCATTGAGTCACCCCTTCTTTTTCTTTGTTAAAAGAAGCAGATTAAGCTCTTTCTATCATAATTGCAATGTGTTTTCCAAACCGTTAATCATTTACATGACTTTTCTTTGAACCTTCTCCAATTTATGAACATCATTCTTTGTTTCAGGGGGTAGCCGAGTTAGTCTGTACAGGATAAACTTAAAAAACAACAAATAGTCTGGTAGCGCTTTAAAGACTAACAAAACATGCAGATGGTAGCATAAGCTTTTTACATTCAAGCTCGGCTTTCCCCTTGATATTTTTATACCCATTGCCTCTTCTTGTTTCCCCTCCTCCCATTTTTTTCCTTCCTTTCCTCTCCGTTCTCCCCTATTTATTTTAGTCCTGGACATCCAACACTCTGGTCATCTGAAGAAGTGGGCTATGCCCACGAAAGCTCATGATACCATTTATATGTTTTGTTAGTCTTTAAAGTGCTACCAGACTATTTGTTGTTTTTTAAGTTTATCATTCTTTGTCTACTCCAGAACAGGACACGGTATTCCAGTAGTGGTCACCTAAGTGCTAAATACAAATAACCTCTCTACTTCTATTCAGTATTCCAGTTTACACATCCAAGGATCACATAAACCCTTCTGGCTGTGATGTGACACTGAGAGCAGGTGCTCAGTCTATCAAGACTCTCATCTTTTTCAGAGTAACTGCTTCACAGAAGATAATCACTTAACCTGTAAGTATGATCTATATTTACTTCCTAGATGTTTCATTTTCTATTTGTCCATAATGAAATGTATATTATTAGCTTGCACCCCAATTACTAATAGACCTGGACAATGCTGGATCAGTGGTGTGTTCCCTTCATTATTTACCACTTCCCCAGTCTTTAGCTACATATTTTTTGTGATTTTGGTTTTTTCCAGGTCACTGATAAGTGCTAAATATCATAGGGCCAAAACCAAATCCTTGTGGGAGCCCACTAAAAGTACACTCACTCTTTTTACCAATTTACAGTTTTGTACTAGTCAGTTTTGGACCAGTTAGCCAGTTTTTAATCTACTTAATGTGCAACATATTACTTTTGAATTGTTTTAGGGTATTCATCAAAGTGCTGTATGGTACGGAATTAAATACCTTCTTGAAATCCAAGTATAGTATATCAACAGTAACTTTTGTCAAACAAAGTAGTGATTTCATTAAAATATTAGTTTTCAGGCATATTATAGCTTTTAAATTCTTTATTAATTGAGGGCTTATTAGAAATTCAGTTATTTACCTTGGAATTGGCATCAGTCTGACAGGTCTAGAATTACTCTTTATTCTTTTTACATACTGATTCAATGCAAGTTTTCTTCCAGTCCTTTGGAACTCTCCCAATATTTCTAGACATTGAAAATAAGCAATAACAGTCCAGTGAATTTATCAGTCAGCCACAGGTTGAACCTCTCTAGTCTAGCACTTTCTGCTCTGGCAACAATCATGGTCCTGAATGATTTTAAATAGCCAGCTGTCAACTTACCATGGGTGTAAGAAAGTTTTCCATGGCCCCATAACATTTGTTTACAGCCTCCAGTCCTTACTGTCATGTTCTTGCTGTTATTTAGATCTAGTTTACCCCTATTTTTTTTTTTCTAAGAGCACAGTAAGCAGTGGAAATGTTAGTAATGCTCCTACACAATATTGACCTCCCATGGTTCAACAAATTCTCTGGAACTAGTGTTTCCCACAGGGGTCCTTATTGGGACTAATCCTATTCAATATATCCATAAATGATCTGGAGAAAGGGGTAAATAGTGGGGTAGCAAAATTTGAAAATGATACAAAACTGCTCAAGATAGTTAAGTCCAAAACAGGCTGTGAGAAGCTTCTAAAAGGATCTCACAAAACTCAGTGATTGGGCAATACAATCACACATGAATTGTAATGTTGATAATTGCAAAGTACTGCATATTTGAAAATACAATTCCAACTTTTCACAGACTGTTTTGGCCATATATACTGTTACCCGGCTAATTTAAGTAACGTATGAAGTCTGTCAACACTGGAGAGCCAACGTAGTATAAGTCTAATGATTAGCCTAATTATTAATTTCAAGAAGAAAGCAAATGCGGACACTCACCCACATCTATCATTGGGTTTCTTTACAATAAAAGGCACGCAGCACAATACGGCGCTCGAAATAAAAACTGAACAATTTGGTAAAATTTAGACAACAAGGCTATATTGTAGACATCTAACGAACAAACAAAGTTAGTAGGGGGCAGTCCCCTTTTACACTATCTTAACTATAATTGCAAGAGGGTAGTCCCCTTGCAATCACTTACATAGTGTAGCGGTGCGGCAGCGATTGAGGAGATGCTGGCGACCTACAAGCTCTTGGTCCTTTCGGGCCTTAAGCGAGGAACAGCCAGGAGTCCCACGGAGGAAGGCCGAAGTCTGGCGACCTCAATCCTTAGGTCCTTCCGGGCCCTCGGAGAAGAACAGCCAAGGCGATCCCTCGAAGGCTGGTCGAGTGCGAAGACGGCCGCTTCACCTTCCGTGAAATCGTCTGGTCCTCGGTCCTCTTCCTGCTCTTCGGCGCAGCTGGAACCGGCGATGGAAGCTAGAACTATCTATTCTAAACTAAATAAAAATCCTATCTAAGATCATGACGCGCCCGACGTACAAGCTCGATAAGCGGTACCCGACGCAAACCTGACATACGAACATGGCGATCTCTACCCAGTCTAAACCTACCTAAGCTAACTAAACTAAACTAAACTAAACTGAGATAAGAGGCATGAACCTTCCGTCCAGCCACATCTCAGGAAAGAGCTTTACATGACCTCACTCATTCCAGTCTTAACCCTAACACGACGAGGGACCTGACGCAACTCGACGAACCCGACGCAACACCTGTAACTGGCGTTGCGGGCCCTTAAATAGGTTGCGCTCATGCATATGCATGAGGTTCTAAGTTTGAATTGATTGGATAGAAAAAGATGTTAATTTACATAACTTTAAACTGATTGGATGGAGAATCATAACACATTAATATTCATGAGGTACTGGTCCCTTAATACATATTCATAGAATTTTAAACCTTAACAGATCTGTTTACAGATACGTGTGCTACGTGCTAACTAACAATAACATGATGGTTTCTTAACTTGATTGACAGGTATATATATATATATATATACATATATATATATATATATATATATATATATATATATATGGACAACTGAATTTTACATACATTTAAATGTAATCTATTACATCAATTTACAAGCATGACAATTAATAATACATTTTAAGCAGATTGCACTTAGGTGAATACAATTACAACAGAGGCTTTTAGCATTTATACAATTCTGCTAAAGTTGGTAACATTTCCCCTCCTTGATGAATATCGAAGAGAAATGTAGATGTTCATCACCTTATACGCCCAGGCTTATACCGAATTGAAGGCAAATATCGGATGAGGGCTCCGGTAAGGACAGCAGATACAGATGGTAAGTATTACCATATATATAATTAACAGTGCCACAACAATATATAAAATGCCCAGAGGGTTAGTCAGTAAAGATGTTATACTGATTTTAGAGACATCGCCAAAGATATTACCAAATAGAGTCTGCCACCATGAGGTTTTAGATTGCATCCGTTTGCCAATGGTAACAATTTTATTTGCAGCGTGTTGAACCACTACATGTACCCTTTCGCTGACGTTATGAATATTATTTATGATATTCTTTAAATTCGAGTGGATCATCATTGATTTTATTGCTTCCAAACTCGGACCCAAAGATATTGGGGTCACCGTCTTAACGATGGCATACCTCGCCGTAATCTCTTGATAAGAGGTCTCTGTTATCCTCAGATCAACATCACAGCCTTTGATTTCAAACACCTTACAGAGACACAGGTTCGTTCTTTCAGGCATTTTTACAGTATAGAACCTGTTGACTGTGAATTTATGGCATAGACTACAAATACAGAAGCATGATTGATCCACTTGGATTAGTATTGTTATTTTCTGATGGTACTGGGCGGAGTTCATAAGTGCATTCTCCCTCGTACGAGTTTAGGCACAAGTTACCTTGATCCCATAAACCCGTTGTACAGGTATAACCCATTTTTGGATGTTCCGTGCAGGCTTGCATATTAACTGCAGCAAAAGTACCTTCACTGGTTTCATATGCCCATGCTCGATCTAAAGTTGGCATTAGTATCAAGCCGTTGACAAACATACCCATAGTGGCAATAGGGAATATCGATTCTTTACGGGCCTCTATAACTGTTAACATTACCAGGTGTAAAGTACTCATTACGGGATCAAACTGTGAATGTAATATGGTCCACAAATCCGGGTTCTCCTGTTCGAATGGAGAAAACAAGTTTTTAACCAATGCAGCAATCTCAAGGGGAAGACGGCCTGTGAGTGCTTCATGTATTATGTTTCAGACTAATCCGAGAAGCATATTTTGAATCTGGACACATGCCAAGGCCAACGCAGTTTCATTTTGAATACCCTGCATGGCTTGGATCAGTTTTAAATGATCCTCTTCCTGTGATCTTATCCACATTGGCAGCAGCTCTGCCACATTGAGCTGGACTTTGTCTAATCCCCGGATTGATTCCTCGATTGGGTGGACCATATCTTGTGCCCCTGAGGCAACCGTGGCAAGGTTTTTGGCCAATCTCGCATTGTCAATGGCCGATACTACGCCTAGGCCGGTACCAAGACTGCCCAGCACTTTGCCTGCCAGATCACGTCTGCCTCGAATACGAGATGTTTTGGAAGAGGCAATTTGTAACAGCCACCTTTCCCATCCCTCCATCAGAGGTTCTACAAACTTCTGACAAGATGGTTTTATACTAACAGTAGTAACCTGCAAGGGTACATGTATCCATTTTATTTGATACTTTGGCTCAATCAACACTTGTCTGGCAATGTTGGGTTTTACCACATATGGGCCCATCTCATATTCCTGGGGAGGTTCTGCCACTAGTATTTTGACATGATATTTTATGCCAAAAATACTTGATATCACCCAGGTGCCAGATTCTGTGATGTTCTCAACAAAATAGCCCACACAGACAAACGTCGCAGATTGTGGGTCATCCTTACAACTAGGGGACCTTTTATAGTGGTGCAGTACCTCAGGCCTTGGATTCTTTTCACAGCCTAGAAAGATGTTTTTAATCACTCCATTGGGGGGTGTCACTACTACTAGAAAGTTAGTTGTGACATTGTGATCATGGTATAATTTTATAATCCATGTCACTTGATTTTGCCCCTTTCTTATTATGGGAGTGTATAACACATCCATATAGATGCAAGCAGGTCCTGACCAACCAGACAATATCTTTGTGCATGCAGTCAAGCATCTAGTTGTACTGTTATTAACACACAGATTTTTGCCTGTAAAAGTCCACCTACACTTTCCACTTATGGTGTAGACCGTGGCATTTAACCAACCAGGGACATTGATTTCCTGTCGCTTGGTACTGTCATAGTGCTTGACAAAAAATGCTATGACATTCCCCTCACTCTCATCTCGGATCTCCAGATGGCAATGCTTGTGATCCTGAATAACCCGGAGAGTGATACTCTGTGGAGCATAAACTGGTATACCTTCTTGCCATCATCCATCTCTCACTCGAAAATTAAAGGTCTCAATCTTTTTCATATTAAAGATGGGATTTATAGATGATGCTTCTGTCCATACATATCTATCTAACGGAGACTCATCTTGGGCAGTTGTCTGGATGTTCCAATATTTCAAAGGGACGTCTCCAGTGTGACATCTCCACACTTCATCCTGCTCTAACGTCAAAGCATTTGAAAAGAAGACTCCTTGCCTTTGAGTGGATGATGTTACAACCTTGGCGTGATGTTCAGTAGCTCTTTTATCAATTTGTTTCCCATCCGTCAATCTCACTAAGTTAACCATCATTATTATAGTTATTAGAGTACATAATTTTAGGCAATGGTTGACGATAATCATGCTGATGTTGTTAGTCAAATCTGATTCTGCAAAATATTAAAAAGACACTGACGTTAATTACTCCTGACGTTATTCTTGGTGTTTTCTTCCTTCTCTCCCCTCCTGTCTACAGTCTAAACTCCTTTCCATTCCTTTAATTGTGACGCGTGAAACCACTTTAAGATCTTCTTTCTTTTGGTGTTAATTTCTATTTGATAAACGGTGGGACCAGCCTTGTTCACTATATAACATGGTCCCATCCATCGAGGACTTAGAGGATGGTTTTTCTCACTAAAATGTCGGTATAACACCTTATTTCCGACATCTCATTGTTGGAATTTTAAGTCTTCTGAGAGTCTCTTGTCCATTTTCCTAATGTTGCCTTTCAAAGTCTGCACGACTGTGTGCTGGATCTCTGCGATGTTGTCAATTAAGTGCTGTACGTATTCGGCTATCTTTACTTTAGGCTGGAAATCATCAGGAGGCACCCCTCCTTCAATCCACCATAACTCGGGTGTTTTCATGGGTCTTCCAAAAAGAATTTCAAATGGAGAGAACCCCATAGATCCCATAGTGGACCTTGTAGCCATCAGAATCAGCGGGAGATGTATGTCCCACTGTTTGCCAGATGTTTCTATAATTTTTCTTAATGCAGTGTTGAGAGTCCTATTAGTTCATTCGACCAATCCCAATGATTGTGGGTGGCCTGCGATATGGAACAATTGTTTTATTCCTAACACTGCACACAGCTGCTTAGTTATTTCCGCAGTAAAATGTGACCCTTGGTCACTGTCTATAACAGATGGTAAGCCATATCTAGAGAATACTTCATTCATTAAGACGCATGCAGTTGTTTTTGCTGTACAGTTTCTTGTTGGAATGGCCTCTATCCATTTGGTAAAGGAATCTACAATAACTGGAAAATATTCATTGCCTCTACCAGTTTTAGGCAGTGGACAGATGAAGTCTATCTGGATCCTTTTCCAGGGTACATTAATTGCCTGATGCTTTAGTGGAATGTTATTGTTTTGCATTTTTGGGTTGTTTTGGGCACACCGTAGACAATTGTTGATATAGTGTTCTAAGTCTGCCCTCAGCCAAGGCCACCATGCAACTCGTCATATACGGCTTACGGTCTTGTCTAATCTGTAGTGACCTTGCGCGTGCGCTAACTCTATTAACTCTTGACGCAGGATGTTGGGCATCACTAGAAGTGGATCTTCTGTCACTTGGCCTGATGTCATCTCTTGAGCCATAATAGGACCACTCGCATATTGCTGTATAACATAATTGTTATGCTTTCCTTGTTGCAATAATTGCATAACTTCTCGATCCGCTTTTTGTATTCTCACAATGTCTACTGTATCCTTTAAAGTATCCTTGGATTCGACTGCACCAATTTTTCCTTTTGATGTTTCTGGGAGTTGCCATGTTGTCTCCGCACCTAAAGTGGCTGCCTGCTTTGCCAATTGATCTACCAGGTTATTCAGCACTGATATTTCCTGGTGATCTTTCTGATGAGCTCTTACTTTAAACAACAATGTTTTCCCTTTATGTTCTTCTGCCAGACTCTACGCATGGTTAAGTAATTGGGCATAGATGACAGGTCGATTGTCTGCGGTGCACATATTTCGTTGTTTCCAGACTGTCATCCCAATCTCTGAACGATCTTAAGACCCAATCCGAGTCTGTACATATGGTAATATTGTCATTTTTATTGGCCTTCTCGAGCACTAGTATGACAGCTATAACTTCAGCAGCTTGAGCAGATGACATATTCACTCGTTTCTAGATCTTTTCTTCAGATGTTACATGAAGTGCTGCTGCTCCCATGATGACTTTTCCTTCCTTGCGATAACAACTCCCATCTACAACCCAAATATTTGAGGGGGTCATTTGTCGAACATCCTCGTATTTTGTTAACAACTTAAAAGGTGATGTAATGGTAGACATCATCTCCTCTGGGATAGGACAAACATGCAGATCTTCCGGTTTCATAGGTTGACATAATATGGGTGGAACCAATGATTGTTTTGGAACTGGTTCCACTGTAATCTGATGATTCATAAGAGTCAATGTCCACTGCACCAAACGTGGGTGGCTGACTCTTCCATTATTGGCCTTGCCAGATATAATATATCGAACAGGAGTGTGACTCGTTTTCAAGATGATTGGTGATTTTCCTATTAGGTACTCCCAATGAATGAGAGCCCAGGTCAACGCAAGCACCTCTTTTTCACCGGGTGTGTATTGTTGCTCTACTCCGGATAAAGTCCTTGATCCGTAGGCAACTGGTTTCAACGAAGTGCCTTGATGTTGCATAAGCACTGCGCCGATTGCCTCGGTGTTAGTGGTTAACGCTAGATGATATTCTTTCTCTGGGTCGGGATAAGCCAAGGCCTGCATAAGAGAGGTTTTTAATTTACAAAAGGCTTGTTCCTGTTCAGGGCCCCACTCCCATTCTTGTCTTTTATTAAGGAGTTTATACAATGGCTTTGCTTTTGTGCCAAATTCTTCAATAAAATCTCTGCAAAAACCAATAAGGCCCAGGAACATCCGGAGGCTATGCACGTCTGCTGGAGCGGGTAATTTAGATATTAGCTCCACTCTATCCTTATCTGGTCTCCATCCTTCTTGTCCTAATCAGACTCCCAGATAGGTTACCTCCTGTTGCAATAATTGCGCCTTTTGAGGATTGATGACAAATCCTGCTTTCTCTAGTGCTGTTAAAACCTCGTCTAAGACTTCCAGATGGGTGTCTCTATCTTCAGTGGCGCTCAAGATGTCATCCACATATGAAATGACATTTGTCCTATGGGAGATGTTCTTCAACGCGTTGGTAACTATTCGGTGACATATTGTTGGTGAATTATGAAACCCTTGAGCAAGTCACATAAAAGTATATTGCTGGTTGTCAAATGTAAACGCGAACTTGTGCCAGGATGATTCAGCCAGTTGGATAGAAAAGAACGCGTTTGAAATGTCCAAGACTGAGGACCACCAAGCGCCATTGGCAATTTGTGCCATAATCTCAGGATATTTAGCAACAACTGGAGCCATACGAGGGGTGACTTTATTTACACCTCGATAGTCCACAGTTAGTCTCCACGTTTTTCCATCTGCCTTGATGACAGGCCAGATTGGAGAATTGCATGGACTTTGCGTTTTTACAATGACTCCTTGAGAGACTAGGACTTCAACTGTCTCTTTAATTCCTTGTTGTGCTTCTGTTGGAAATTTGTACTGACGCATCAGCTTTGGGTCTGGACCTGCGACTTCGATCACTTCTTGGGTTTTCCCACAGCTCAACTTGTGTTTTGCAAAAGCTGCCAAGTGTTTGTTTACCACAAGCTGTAGATCTTCAGTATAGCTTGGCATATGGAGATCTTCATTTGCCTTGAGGGCTCCCAAACGATGAACACTCGGTATAATAGAGGCAACTTCTGCATCTCCATGTTGCGTCTTTATAAGGAACCGGTTGGGTAGATCGATGATAAAACCAAATTCCTTTAATAAGTCTATTCCCATAATGCCACTTCCGTCTAAGACTTGCAGTCTGATTGGCATCTGTCTTGTAATATCCCCGACCTTGCAGCGAAGAGCATTAGTAAAAGGAACTCTTGATGTTTTTCCATTATGACTGTAGGTTCTTCACAAAAGATGTCTTTTCTTTGTTCAAATGAGGGAAGTGTAAAGTACATATTATACTTGTGGACGCCCCTGTATCCACAAGCATCCGTTGTTGTATGCTTCCGAACCTCCCCGATATTTCCATTAAAATAGGTGGCCGTCCGTACAGATCGAACTCTATGGGCACTGCCATCTTAAGGGGCTGGGAGGATGCTTGGCCTCTTCAATCTCTAACGTTCTGAGCTGACGTCGACGCGTGGGCCTGTACGTCAGCGTACCCACACACAGGAGGAGGTCTTGATTCAAAATGGCCACCTTGACCGCCATTTTGTTCACATCTCGCCAATTCTTTAAAAATGTCGTCGATGGTCATAACTTTGACCTTGTCCCAGGGCATATATCTGGAGAGTCTATTGGCTAACACCTGCCTAGTAGCAACAAGTTCGTCTCTTCTTCCTTTAAACAATTGGGTTGGTTTCCTTGGGACATTATTTGCACCATCATATCATCTTCTTGGAGGTGGAGGTGGAGGTGGAGGTCTAGCTACACCCTTTCCTTGAGGTTTGGGAGGATTTACCTCTTTAATCTCGGATATTTTTCTAGAGGCCAATGTTGATTTAATTAACCCTGATTGGACTTGCCAACTGAAAACTTCCCGAACCTTTTCTTGTAAAGTTTCTAATGGAACACACTCATAATTTAACCCACTTAAAGAAGCCTTAATGGAAGGCAACAAACCTAAAAACAACAATTTTCTGAATTCTGGGGTATCACGTACTGTATTACCATCAATCCCCACACCCAAACCGGATAAACGCTGGAGCAATTGCTTTCGGATAAAATACATCTCTGGACGTTCACCCTCTTGCTGTCGGTCTGCGTAATACCGACCCTGTATATTCTCATTGGGGTAAAATAAATTGTATATTGCCTTGTATAATTGATTAAAATCTGGGTTAATACCATTAACTAAATCCATTGGTAAAGCAATTAGGTCTTCGGGTAGTAAACATTCACGCAGAGCCACCAGAACATCATCACTAGTCAAATTAGTTCTTGAAATTTTTGCTAGCCAATTTAATGCGTTCGTTTTTCTGCAGGAACCTAGATTCTGTCCTACTGCACATGCTTGTTCTGGGGATAAGACCCTTCGCTCTCATTTAACTGTGGGTACCGGGTTATTCGCCTGAAACACCTCTGTAGTAATTATGGGCTCTAAAATACCATCAATATTATGTTGTACATTTGGATTCCTCTGAGTTACCGTGGAATCCAACAAAGTATCCTCACACGCAGGATTTATGGCGGCTACATATCCTCTCACCAAACCCAATTTGTTTTTCAGGTCCTGTATATGTTTTTCACAGTGGGCATGATCTACATATGACTGTTCTATGGACTTGTTTAGTCCGAACGACTCCCAGTCCCTTAGGTAGAAGGGACTATCGGACTAAAGAAGGATAGTCCAAACTACTCCTAGTCCGAACTATCTTTAACACCTTAACTTATCCAATTATCTAACCCTTAACCCCTCTAGAGGGGAACTACACTATATACCTCGGAGGGGTGAGAAAAAGGAAAATTAAACTAAGAAACCTTAGAAAAGCAGATCAAGTTAGGAAAGAAAGGCAGAGTTAGTCTGTTTGAAAAAGTTGGGAACCCCCAAAGTCAGGAGTGGCCAGTTCCTAACCCGAAAGTCCCCGCTTCACCAAATTCCTAATCTATCCGACCTTCCCATTCAATCCCACCAATCCAAGGGGAAAGGTTTTGTTTGTTGGATGTCTTTTCCGTTATAACAAAGCCAGTTACTGTAAAGAAATGAGAGTGTCCTGCTGCGGTCGCCAAAACTGTTACCCGGCTTATTTAAGTAACGTATGAAGTCTGTCAACTCTGGAGAGCCAACGTAGTATAAGTCTAATGATTAGCCTAATTATTAATTTCAAGAAGAAAGCAAATGCGGCCACTCACCCACATCTATCATTGAGTTTCTTTACAATAAAAGGCATGCGGCACAATACGGTGCTCGAAATAAAAACTGAACAATTTGGTAAAATTTAGACAACAAGACTATATTGTAGACATCTAACGAACAAACAAAGTTGGTAGGGGGCAGTCCCCTTTTACACTATCTTAACTATAATTGCAAGAGGGCAGTCCCCTTGCAATCACTTACATAGTCTAGCGGCGCGGCAGCGATTGAGAAGATGCTGGTGACCTACAAGCTCTTGGTGCTTTCGGGCCTTAAGCGAGGAACATCCAGGAGTCCCATGGAGGAAGGCCAAAGTCTGGCAACCTCAATCCTTAGGTCCTTCCGGGCCCTCGGAGAAGAACAGCCAGGGTGATCCCTCGAAGGCTGGTCGAGTGCGAAGACGGCTGCTTCACCTTCCGTGAAATCGTCTGGTCCTCAGTCCTCTTCCTGCTCTTCGGCGCAGCTGGAACTGGCGATGGAAGCTAGAACTATCTATTCTAAACTAAATAAAAATCCTATCTAAGATCGTGACGCGCCCGACGTACAAGCTCGATGACGGCCGATAAGCGGTGCCCGATGCAAACCTGACATACGAACACGGCGATCTCTACCCTGTCTAAACCTACCTAAGCTAACTAAACTGAGCTAAACTAAACTAAACTGAGATAAGAGGCATGAACCTTCCGTCCAGCCACTTCTCAGGAAAGAGCTTTACACGACCTCACTCATTCCAGTCTTAACCCTAACACGACGAGGGACCTGACGCAACCCGACGAACCCGACGCAACACCTGTAACTGGCGTTGTGGGCCCTTAAATAGGTTGCACTCATGCATATGCATGAGGTTCTAAGTTTGAATTGATTGGATAGAAAAAGATGTTAATTTACATAACTTTAAACTGATTGGATGGAGAATCATAACACATTAATATTCATGAGGTACTGGTCTCTTAATACATATTCATAGAATTTTAAACCTTAACAGATCTGTTTACAGATACGTGTGCTACATGCTAACTAACAATAACATGATGGCTTCTTAACTTGATTGACAGGTATATATATATATATATATATATATATATATGGACAACTGAATTTTACATACATTTAAATGAAATCTATTACATCAATTTACAAGCATGACAATTAATAATACATTTTAAGCAGATTGCACTTAGGTGAATACAATTACAACAGAGGCTTTTAGCATTTATACAATTCTGCTAAAGTTGGTAACAATACATAAAATGATGGGGACTAAATTAGCTGGAAGTAGTCAACAAAGAGATCTTGGAGTCACTGTGGATAGTTCTCTGAAAACTTCCACTTAGTGTGCAGCAACAATCAAACAAGTAAACAGAATGTTAGGAATAATTAAGAAAGGGATAGAGAATAAGACAGAGAATATCTTACTGGCTCAAATATAAATCCATGGTGTGCCAACATCTTTAATACTCTATACAGATGTGGTCACCTCATCTAAAAAAAAAGATTTTGGCATTGAAAAAAGTTCAAAAAAGGGCAACATAAATGATTAGGAGTATGAAATGGCTGCCATATGAGTAGAGATTAATATGACAGGGATGTTTCAGCTTGGAAAAGAGAAGACTAAGGAGGAATATGATCGCTATATGGAACCATGAGTAGTGTGCAGAAAGTAAATAAGGAAAAGTTATTTACTTGTTCCCATAATACAAGAACTAGGGGTCACCAAATGAAATTAATATTTAGCAGGTTTAAAAGAAACCAAAGGAAGTACTTATTCATACAATCAGCCTGTGGAACTCCTTCCCAGAGTATGTGGTGTAGGCCGGGACTTTAAGCCCTGGTTTACACTGGGGAGTTTTTGTGAAATAACACACCTTAATTTGAAATAACAAGTGGAGTGTCCACACTACCAAGCCCATTATTTCAAAATAACAGGCTTGTTATTTCAGAATAATAACTCCTGCTTTCACGAGGAATAACACTTATTTTGAATAGTTATTCTGAAATAGTCATAAGGTGGATGCTCCACTGCTGCTATTTTGAAATAACTACTCCCCAGAGTCATTCGAATTAATCACTCTTCAGTGCTTCTTGGGGTTCTGAATTGAGGTAGCACATCGGTAGTAAGGGAGCCTGCTTGGACTAAGTTTGAGGCTTCTCTGTAGTGTGGACACGCTATTTCAAAATAGATATTTTGGGAGTTATTATTTCAAAATAAGTTATTTTGAAATAATTTCCTACTGTGGATGTGCCCTAACAGAGTTCTAAAAAAAGAGAGATAAATTAATGGCGGAGAGGTCCACCAATGGCTATTAGCCAGGATGGGCTGGAATGGTGTCCTTGTCAGAAGCTGGGAATGCATGACAGGGCACAGATCACTTGACGATTACCTGTTCTGTTCATTACTTCTGACACTGGATATTGTCAGAAGACAAAATACTGGGCTGGATGGACCTTTGGTCGAACCCAATATGGCCATTCTTTTGTTCTTATATTTTATCTGGTACTCTTGTGTGTTAGCTAAGTGCTGGTGAGAGATAACCACAAACAAAAGACAATGTCATTTTCCCTTTCTCCATGTACTGTCTTCCCCAGGATCCCTGCTATAGGGTTTGAGAAGTAGTAACTGTAGTATTCCTCCAGACAGCAGACAGAACTCCCTGATGGTGAGGGTCTTATGCAATTTGGATGGTATACATTTTTTTTAAAAGGCTCTATTTTAGCATACAACAGGTTCTCTCTTTTTTACAAAGTAAAAGTTGGAAATAAATGAAAGTAACTGTACTTTACAACCTTTCCTCACTGCTTCATATTTTTACTTACATATTATCTGCAGTGTTTAACGTTTCACACACGTTTCTGCATTAAGCAATAATAAAATATAAATCACTTTCCTACTTTACTGATTTTTAAGATAGCAGTTCCTAAAGTGCACAGCTGTTAAGCTGTTCACTTTTTAGTTACAATCCATGTTGTCATTCTGGTTGGAAAAAATGGCCTTCCAAATGCAACTAAATACTATGTTTTCTTTGTGATTCTACAAAAACTGACAAGAAGTTCTGAGAGGTGTGAACTGATTTTCTATATTTTCATTATTTAATGAAACACTATGAAATAGCTATACAGTAAAGATATTTTTCATCAATCTGAAAAGTACTCATTAGAACTACATCTATGAGAAAGAGGATGTTGTATTGTCCCTCTTGCTGAATATAAACTGCAGCCTTTTACCCAGTTGTCAGACAATAGTAATGGTTTCTTTCATGAGAGAAGTCCATACAATGGACTGTCAAAACTTAGGCTTTGTTTTAGGGCATTAATGTACACTGGTATGGTATCTAGTCCATCTAGTGATTATCAGTCCCCCTGCATGCTCCCATGCAAAGTTTTAAAAGTCTTTATTTCTCCCTAATAAAGACTTCTACCAAATACAAAACAGGTAGGATTGGTGGTTTCATGCACATGAATATTCTGAAGAAAATCCGGCTGGTGGATATATTTAAGTATACATTAACAGACTTCAAATTGATTTGATTATTTCTTTCTTTTCTGTCCCTCCTCATAACAGCCTCTGACTAAAAATTGTCAGTTCCTTAATCATCTGCCTTATTTTGTGTTTGACCAAAATAGTGAAATCATTAGCCCATGCAGTCAAAGGTTTTATGGACTGTTGACAGACACAAAGCAGCTATTGCTCTATGATATGAGATTGAATCCTTATTTATAGGTATTTGCGTTATAAAATTTATTTTTTTTTTTAAAATACCAATTTTAATCCCTTAGTTATTTTTATCAGCTGCTTCACTCAGTGGTCTATTTACCACCCACTGACAAAGGACATACTGTGTAGCAGCTGGAAACCTAATTACCCAAATTTTCTTTTCAGACATATACAGATTTAATATGTCCCACTTTAACTTCAGAAGATGCAATCATCATGGTTCTATTCTCTGCCTTGCCTTCTTTTTACTGGGTAGCAAACTCTAAATTGTCTTATATCTTTGGTGTAAACTAAAACAAATTCTCCAAAGACACCATCTGTCTGTCCATGTGAATGCACATTAACATAAAACACTTTTTAAAAACTCAAAATGGCAGATAGTTTTAATAAAATAACCACTTTAGTGCTAGCAGTATGCCTAAGACCTGGATTTCAATCTCCCTTTATATGAAGCAAAAATATTTTGTTAACTTTAACTTAACTTTAAATGCAAATTCCATCAGCATTATCTCTATTACATAGAAACATGCTAAGGACCTCAATGTGAAGGAGTCTTGGAATTAGTTCCTGTACCTTTGACTTAAAGTATCTGAAGCCTGCATCCCAAGCAAGGGAGAAAAATCATAGGGAAACATTGCAGACCAAGCTGGATGAGCAAGAATCTTAAATCAATTGGATCAGTAAGGAAAGATACTTTTTGGCAGTCAGAGAGTGTAGGGATAAAGTGAGACCTGCCAAAAAGCCAAGAAGAGGCAGATCTTGCAAAATAAATTGTCATATGACAATTGTCTATTGTCATATGAAGAAACAGAAAAGAAGTAGGTGTACTGAGAACTGAGCGTGGAGGGAGAATTAAAGATATGGTAGGCATCAACACCTAAACAAATACTTTGCCTCAGTTTTTAATACGGCTAATGAGGAGCTAAGGAGTAGTGGCAGGGTGACTAATGAAAATAAGCAAATGGAAATAGAAATTACATCCTGTGAGGTGAGCTCAAACAAATTAATGGGACAAAATTGTGAGGCCCATGTAATTTCCATCAATGAATATTAAAAGAACAAGCAAATGAATTTCAAGTCCAATATCAAGGATTTTTTAAATGAATCTGTAAACTTGGGAGTTGTACCCTCTGACTGCAAAATTGCTAATATAGTGTCTATTTTCAAGACGAGGGTAGAGGGAATGTGACCTGGGAAACTACCGACCTATTAATTTGACCTCAATTGTACTCTTGGAATAAATTTTAAAGGTGGAAGTAGTTAAGGATGTAAAGATAAATGGTGATTGGGATAAAATACAATATGACTTATAAAAAGGTAGATTATACCAGAGCAACTTGATCTCCTTCTTTGAAAACTTCACAGATTTTTTTAGACAAAGGAAATGCAGTACAGCTAATCTACTTGGATTTCAGTAAGACATTAGATATAGTTCCACAAAGGAAATTTAGTAAAATTGGAAAAGATGGGTATTAATATGAGAAGTGAAAGGTGGAAAAGGAACTGGCTAAGGAGAGACTGAAAGGTGAACTGTCAGGCTGGAAGTAGGTTAGTGTGGAGTTCCTCAGGAATCATTATTGGCACGAATGTTATTTAACATTCTTGTTAATGATCCTGACACAAAAAATCAGTGTGTGCTATAAAATTTGAGATTGGCACAAAGTTGGAGTAGGTATTGCCAATATGGGAGAAGACCAGAATATCATACAGGAAAGTCTAGATAACCTTGAAAACAGAAATAATAGAAATGGGATGAAATTTAATAGTGCAAAGTGCAAGGTCATATACTTAGAGATTAACTAGTCTTTTTGGTATCTGCTGGAGTCTTATCAGTTGGAAGAGACAGAAGGAGAAAGACCTGAGTTTATTGGCTGATCACAGGATGACTGAGCCACTAATGTGATGCAGCCATGAAAAAGGCTAAAACAGTCCTAGTACACAACAGGCGATGTATTTCCAGCAGAGACAGGGAAATGTTATTGTTATTATATAATATACAATGGTGAGACCTCAACTGGAATACTGTCTTCAGTTCTAGTCTCCCATGTTTAAGAAAGATGAATTCAAATTGGAACAGGTGCAGAGAAGGGATAATAGTTAATGAATTAGGAGCACCATAGTAAATTCTCTTATTAATTAACTCTTCTTTGTCACCGGCTGATGGGAAAGAAATGCTTCCCCACTCCTGCAAATGAGTAATGCACTCATGGCTATTGCTAATGGGCCTACTTTATAATACCAACTCTGTGCTTTGCACGGGACCCTATATTCCTTCAGCATTCCTTCACCCACATGCTCCTGACTCACATGAAAATGATCATGTGCAGGTTCTAAAGCAAGAGCCCTACCTTTGAATGTTGTACATCAGTATAAGTCTCCTAACATAATTCAGGTATGAGTTTGTTGGTAGGAACTAGAATTACTGAGAAACAGCTTTTGGATTATGTCTGTACAAATATATGTGCTATTGTAAGTGCATGCTACATTTATCAGAGCTATCCACACAACATCCAATTTTTTATCATTTTTATTTGTAGCTGATGTCCTTAACATTACTTGAGTTTGCCAAAGATCCAATCTGATTTATACATGAAGATAAATGCACAATACGTAATTCACTAACTGGATAAGAAAGGGAACAGTTGCTCAACTTGTCAAAAAGAGAGAAGACTGAAGAAAAAATAGCACCCTTTCCACTTCTCTCAACTGGTTGTTCACTGTACCTTGGTAGATGCAATTCTAATGACCATACAAAAAACACCCATCTCCTTAATAGGTGACCCACCTCCCTGCTTCTGCTGCCCTTGCTTAAGTAAAGCCATTGCAAACATTGCCAGGTATCCACAGGAGGGCAGAAACTACAACCTAATTGCAACTGTGAAAGATAAAAGGTGGTGGTTGATGGCCTTGGAATCTGAGATGTGACTTGAAGGAGCCTCTAATTCCAAGGTTAACAGAAGGGTATACATGGGAATGATCACAGAATGAACTGCTATTAAGCATGAAGAAGGGCGTTAGAATCTGACCCTACATGATTACTATTCAATAGCAGGCTGCAATGTGAACACAGTATTCTAATTCCGATGTCTGGCACTTAACACTCTTTGATTTTCATCACCCATAACAATTTAGAGTAGCACAGGGAGCCTGTTTCCTCACTTGAAAATTTTTTTGTTTGTCTGCAGAAAATATTCACCAACTCTGTTCTCACACACACACTAAAATCGGGACAGCAGGAGGGGGAATCTGCAGTATCACTAATTACAATGCCACTCCTCATCAGCATCTTGCCACTTTTGATTGCTGTGGTATGCTTTGCTGGTGTGCTGACTGGCTTGTGATAAGTCACAGTTTGCACATTAGTCTTACTGAGATTATATTTCTTGTTCTCAATGACTTTAAACAACAGCAGCACAATTTGGATAGAGTGGTGCTGTATTAAATGTTCCGAGTCCGATTCTCCAGACCATTTATCAGCTTTCCTCCTTAGACTTTGACATGAAAATATTTTCCCCTTTTACTTTGTATTATTTTGCTACAGAAGGGAAATCACAGGCACTGAACCTACCAAGCTGCAAGCTGTCACTGAGGAAGAGAAGCAGTGTCCAATGAGATATATTGGAAGAGTTCCCTGTGCCTGACTGCAACTTGCAAAGAATCCTTGTGACATGTTGGTGAACCCTGTATATTATGCATGTGACTAATCTCTACATTTCTTTATTTAATCAGGAGAAAGTTCCAGAGAAAAGATACAAAATGTTGATTTAAAAAGTTGTGTGTGTGTGTGTAGGGGGGAGAATGACAGAGGAGAATGAAAATGTAAATTGACAAAGCCAGTAGGAATGGAAAATTATAGAATCTTCTGTCTGAGTTGTTTTGCAGTTCATTCGATTACTCCTACAAACTACTTGATAGTGATATGTGACTTATGCAAACAGCTGTAGGACTACCTCAGTTCTTGTCCCCTAGCATGCTTACTCACACTACATTGATGACATCTTCATCATATGGACACATGGGAAGGAGACCCTTGAAGAATTCCACAGGGATTTGAACAACTTACACCCCATCCTCAACCTTAGCCTGGACCAATCCACATGAAATCCACTTCCTTGACACTACAGTACAATTAAACGACAGCCACAATTCCACCACCTTATTACCAGAAACCTACCGACCGTTACACTTACCTACATGCCTCTAGCTTCTATTCAAGACACATTTCTCAGTCAATATAATTCTGCTTTCATGATGGGATTAGTATTTGGGATGAAATTTAAGTACTGGTTCAGAAGGCAAGGTTGTGTTTATCAGACTGTAAAGTTTCTTCACTCTGTCAAATAAAGCAAAGCTATATTTCAGCATGCAATCGATTAGAAATTTGCTTTCTCATTCTCTAGCAAAATGGAGAAAATGTGTCTGATAACACCTACTCTTCAGTATTAAGGACAAATCATTGATAGATGTCTAAAGATTATATTTGAATGAAATTCCTGTCTAAAAATGTAACTTTAGTTTTGCTCGCTGTATATTAAACCACAAAAATCTACATTCAGATAATACCAAGGGGCTGATAAAAGCAAGGACATTCACAATACAATGTGAATGAATGTGAAATGTGACACTTGGAATTAATTTATGACATCATAAAAGAGAAAATAAATAAACCATCCTCTCAAAATAAAAACTAAACCCAGGGACAATGGCATCGGCTCCAGGATAACAGGTCAACCTGGATATTCCACTTTTAATCCGATTCTCTTACCATAGTGTTACCCTGACAGCTATGTAAAAACTACTGTGGATATTCTTTCAACCAAAAGGAAAATGAACTCAGTGGTGTATGGTTCAGTGGCTCGAGACCTTACATCATATCATTTTAACATAAATTTGACCATTCTTAAAATACATTTCATAGACCTACTCCTCATAGGCACTCTTCAATGTATCAGACAGATCCTTTATTAGATGGTATAACAAATTACTTTTAAAGTGTCAATGACAGGGAAGAGTTTACATTTTGTGCAATATTTTTAATACTTTGCAATGTACATTGCATAGTAGCATCAGAGACTTTGCTAATCAGAAGATAGTTATTGAGAAGGCCTCATGAAGCACTTAAAGAGAGAGGTGATGCCCATAAAAATGATGGTGTACAGGGCAGTCAAAGAGCATCATGAATGAAAAACTCCAAAGGCATTTTTGACTGGATCAAGCACTTTTAATTCATGCCACTGAGTCTCTTATATTCTTTTTATAAAGCCATGTTCAGCATTGAATGTAAGAATGTCAGGAATAGGCTGACAAAATTCCGCTTGAGGAATGCAGTAAAATGTTTGACTACACAATTCTTTTTGAGGGACATGGTGTTCTCAAAATCTTCTGTAAACTTTCATTCATGGGGAAAAAAGACTTTAAAATCATGCAGTAATATTTAATTTGATAGACACTATGTTTTTACATTTTAAAGTGCATGAGTTATTTTTATAGATCTCTGTGATTTATTATCTTACTCCTCCATATCTCACTGTGACAATTTTGTAATTTTTATGGAGAAAACATAGTACTGATTATAGTGTTTTAGACTGTTGTCTATATAATAGAGGCACAGGCTCAATGTTCCCTCTAATCTTTATATCCATCTACTGATTTTTTCATCTCTATGCAGAATAATTGTTTAATGTACGCTGAGGCACGTACAAATGTGCACCACCAGAAGAAACAAAAACACCTAGCTGTGGGTGCTTTGCTAATCTGCTGAATGGCATTTGAATCTCTTCTGAATGGCAGCGCAAATACATAGCTTACAGGAAACACTGCATAGGCCCTCTAGGACTTCAGGGAGGGAAGACAATTGTCATCACACTCATAGCTTCTGCTTTATTATTCCATAGGACAAATCTCCCAAGCAGAGATGAGACCTGGGCAGAGCTATGCCTCTAATTGAATCAGAACATCTGTGGTATCCATTTCATTACTTTAAAAGAGCTGTATTCCTCCAAGATGAAGGGTCCTATGACTGACACCTTTGAAGAGGAGCTGTCACAGATAAGAGCTGTGGCTATAAAACAGATTCACTTTGTACCAGCACTACTGGAAGAATACAACTGTGATTGGAAACACTATGAAACCCTAAATGGAAAATTTTATATCTTTCTCTTACATATCAGAATGACCTGACTGTGTTTCACAGTGTCTCCGTTGGCCTTCAGCAGAAGGAAAGTGATCCAAAGCCCAGGAAAGTCAATGAGAGTCTTTCCACTGTGATGGTTTAGAACAGCCACTGTAACTGCAGATTTAAACAACCCACGGGGTTTGAGTAGCTAATTCTTCATAGACAAAGGAACATATAGTAAAGGAACAGCTGTTTGGGGCGGGGGGAGTTTTCAACTCATGTTCATTTTGACATTTTCTAAATACTTTTATTTCTCTAGATGCATCAATAAGATGGTCAACTTCTGTACACTGAAGAGGAGGATTCAGCTACAAACTCATATTACACAATGAATTTGACTGAAATCAGTTGTCTTATTGTGGATGACTAGTGCAGCTATCTCAAACTGTGGGGTTGGGACCCCAAAGTGAGTCACTATGTCATTTTAATAAGGTTGCCAGGGTCAGCATTAGGCTTTTTGGGGCAGCAAGGTTCAGACTCCAGTCCCCTGGGATCATATAGTAACTTTGTGAGAATGGAATCATAGTGCAATGAAGTTAGGCTATCCCTGAGTAGAGGATATTCAGAGTGTCTGTAATGTTTCTCTTTATAAACTGCTGGATAGTTACTGAAAATAATTTGCTTTTACTTTTCTTCAGATGATTTTTTCCTATAATCATGTATTTGATTTGGAAATGTAAAGACAGTTATTTAAAATAACAAACAGTAGTCAGTTTGTAAACTAGAGGACCGAAATTTCTGAAAGTGAGAGAGGTAAGAACCATGGTATGCAGCTTATTAAAGTGTAAAGATTTTGGAGTCCTGAACAAAATAAATTTCAAAGACTAGTGTTTGGAAATAAAGAAATTTAAATAGTAAGTATGCAGATAATTGTTATGGGGTGACTGCCCCACAGAGGTAGGAGAAAGGTAAGAGAAGCTGTGCAGAACTCTAGCCAATTAGGAAAGGGCTTATTGGGGGAGCCAGTCAAGGGAAGGCTGCTCCAGCAAGCCCATATATAAAGGGCTGCTCAGTAAAGCAGCAGCCACTCTTTCTGAAGTACTGGCTGCCAAGGAGCACCTCAGATACTGCAATGCTGGGCAGGTTAGGAGAGCAATAGGAGGCCCCTTGACTGACTATGGCCTTGAGGCAAGGGCCGGGGAGGTACTAGGGCTGTGGAGGAAATGACTCTGGAAAAATAAGCAGCAGGAATAGCAGGAGGAGCAGTAAGTGGTTGCCAGCTACAGAGCCCCTAGGCCCAGACCCAGAGTAGCAGGTGTGGGCTTGGGTCCCTCTCATCCCAACTTCCCAAGGAGGAGAACCAGACTGCAGTTTGTCCCTGAAGCTAGGGGTTAGACTAAAGACTACAGTTGGCTGTTGAGGCAAGTCATGGGACTAAGAATCGCTTGTTTCTTGGAAGGGGGGAGACAGCCAGAGGGACGTGCCTCAAAGAGAACATGGTGGGCCTGGAGTAATGCACCGTCATTGGTTCCCATTCCCTTGGCACACATGTAACTATCTGTGCTCCCAAGCTACCATGTTGAGGCACCTTGAGGCAATTGAATCAAACAATTGTACACCATTTTCTTGTACTACGAAAGTGTATGGAGTATGGTCTTTTATGAAAGCCTGTAATACACTAGTGGATTTCTTCCTTATAAAATGCATGTAATAACATAGTATGAGGCATTATGGATAGTCACTGATTTCATATTTTAAAATCAGTGACCAAATAAAAGGAATAAAAGAAACAAGAAAGAAGGCAGCTGTCTGCCTCCAATGTAAATTAAGCATTATGGAATTAGAAAAAAAATGAAGCCTCATCTACATATCAATCAGCAGTGGAGTGGGAAGTCAATAGGAAGGGAAGAACAGTAGTAGTCATCATGACTCAGGAAACTAATCAATGGGTTTGATTAGTGGTGAACAGAAGCAAAAAGACATTTTGGCATCTATTACTTTGCAGACATAGGGAATTGCATTCTGTAAGCTTGTGAAAGCAGCAGCTCCTAGTCTGACAGGCTAGAGATGCTTGTAGCTTGATGAAAATCAGAAATGTGCTTAGGCAAAGATTGTAGCTCACTACGATTAAGTTGTGATCACTGAAAAGTTTGTTTTCATTTTGTTTTGAATGGAAATTTACCTGCCTCTCTCTTTCTCTCAGTTGGAATCATTTACATCTCTGGTTTTTGTTTAATCATCCGGTCCTTGTTTTATTACAAAATCTTCTCAGTTATGTGTATTAAAGTGTAGGTCTTCAGTAGACACAACAGGCTGAATATTTCCTGTCTTTTTGGAGGCAGCAAATGTGGTGATCTTCTGTAAGTGTTCAGTAAGAGGGAGTGATCACTGCAGTGAGACATCTGTGGGGAACTTGGAAGCTGGGACTCACTGATTGTTACCTGAAAAGCAAGATTTTGACGGGTAGAGTCTCAAAAGGTTTGCTGGCAGGGCAGACAGTTCCCTGTCACACTATCCTGCAGCAGAGTTCTTATTCTTGCTTGGGCATAGTGATAACATAGTGGCTTACCACTCTGGGGGTGTGTCTAGACTACACCTCTCTGTCGACAGAGAGATGTAGATTAGGCACATTGAAACTGCTAATGAAGCAAGGATTTAAATATCCCACACTTCATTAGCATAAACATGGCCACTGCTTTTTTTTGACACGGAGCTTTGTCAACAAAAAGCAGCAGTCTAGATGAGGATCTGTCAAAAATAAACCCTTTCTTGATAGATCCTGTAAACCTCATTTTTTGAGGAATACAGGATCTGTCAAAAAGGGTTTATTTTCGACAGATACGCATCTAGACTGCCGCTTTTTGTCGACAAAGCTCCGTGTCAAAAAAAAGCGGCGGTCATGTTTATGCTAATGAAGTGTGGGATATTTAAATCCCTGCTTCATTAGCAATTTTGATGTTCTTGATTTGCATCCCTCTGTCGACAGAGGGATGCAGTCTAGATATAGCCTTGGTGATTTGAGTATCCCCAAAACAGGCCAAAAGTCATTTTCTTGCAGTAAATACTACTCAGAAACAATCTAAATCAAAGTAGGCTTATTTAAAACATAATTCATCAAAGGCAGAGAGGGAATCGTAGTGAAAGGTCTAAAATACATGCTTTGATCTAAAATTCTTCAAGAGTTTTGAGTCAGTTTAATCTGTACTGAAGTTATAGAACTGATCTCAGAAATGGTAATGCTTGTATGACTAGAGAATGTGCTCCCTCTCCATATCTATTTCACTCATTCAATGACCTTTACCAGACAATTTCAGAGACCCTCCCTTTAGTATTAAGGTCCTCCTGTCACGAATCTTGCTCTCCCTGAAGTCAAGTGCCTTTATAGTTTGTGACCATTTGATGCTCAAGTTGTGCCATTATTAATGATCTTGCCCACCCTGACATTTTGCATTAGCCACAATGATGCTTGCACGGGTGTCCTGACTGGACACGTGTATTTTCTGCCCCATTCTAATACAAGTTTCTGTTGCATATTTTCAATTACATTCACTATCTTGGTAGTCACACCATTCCATCAGTTGCTGGGAGTGAGCCACATCCACGCTGACTCAAGTGGCCTCATTAACACTGGACCTACATTTGATCGGCAGCTTCCTTCTTTTCTTATACTCGTACTTAGAACTATACCCCCTGCCTCTGTAACTTCCACTCCAGTTCATCTGATGAAGTGGGTTTTACCCACTGAAGTTTATGCCCTAATAAATCTGTTAGGGTGTGTCTAGACTACACATATAAATAGTTACCTTTTTTCGAAAAAACTTCACCTGCATGTAGACTGCTGCCATGTTCTTTTGAAATTAAAAGGAAAGAACGCGGAAGTTTTTTCGACCACGGAAAACTTCATTTTACGAGGAATAACGCCTTTTTTCGAAAGTGCTCTTTTGAAAAAAGGCGTTATTGAATGCAAACAGTGCTTTTTTGAAAGAGAGAATCCAGACTGGCCTCGGTGCTCTCTTTCAAAAAAGCAGCTCTCTTTTTCAAAAATACTGGTTGCTATCAAGATGATCTCTGTTGAAAGAAGCTTTTTCGAAAGATTCTTTTGCAAAAGCCTCTTTCGAAAGAGGCTTGTTGTCGAGATGTAGCCTTAGTCTCTATGGTGCAAGTGGACTCCTCATTAATTATTATGTTGAAACTGAATTACTTATATGTGATAAATCTCCTGTCTCATTTACAATATTGTTATTGGTGTCTAGGAAGCTTCGTAATGTCTGCAGAAATTATCACTTTTCATCACTATGCCTTGTGAACTGCTATTTTTAGGTGTTTATTAAATTCCCAAGGTGTAAGCTACAGCAATTCTTCCTCTCAGTGTTTGTTCTAGATTTAAAGACATGTTGTCCATATTCCAATGTCTGCTCTATATCGAAGAGATATTACTTACAGATCAATATTCTGTTACATTCTTCCTGTCTGATCCTCTCCACTTTTTGAATTATGATGGGTAGTTTTACTGTTGGGACAAATACCCTCTTAAGTCTATCCGGGAAGAATTTCTACCATGAAGAGCATGCAATCTGGAGAACTGCAGAATGTCATTTGGTTTTTTTGTTTGCTTTTTTTGTTTGTTTGTTTATAAAGAATGAATATCCATGACTGAAAGGATATTTTTACTGTGAAAATAGGCAGAAGAGTATTTTTAGAACATTTTACTGGAATAGGCTTTCAAGAAACAGAGGTTTGACAAACAATTAAATTTCAGGGAGGAGCAGCAGTGGTGTTTGGAGAGTCAAACACAGTACATATACATCATCTGTGGTTGCCAGGGTAACACTGCCTTGCATCCTGTTGACAGAATACCCTCCCAATAACCATGGGAGACACCACAGGTGTCAGACAGTTAAACCACCTACCATGTAGTGATCCGTTTTTTCTACTGCTGTTCTCAGAGGTAGTCAACATATTAGTTTTCAAAAAGAAACAGAGTACCATCAGAAAATCATCAGTTCTGCTTTATAGCTCAGATTCCATCTGTCCTGTGTGCCATTAACAACACCTAAATTCTCATCATCGCAGCAGCTGACAACCAGATAAATTATTCTGACTGCAAAGCATTCAGTTATGTGCATATGTAGGTTGTGCAGATTACCAAGTAAAATGTCACGGATATGGCCTCTAGCTGCACAGGTCACTGGCTGTCTTCCAGATTTGCATTTCCCAAATAACCCCTATTAGGGCTATCTTAGAGGTTCTCATTATTTAATATTTATTACATTTAGTATATAAAAGATTTTTTTCGTTTGCTCTTGGCTACACCTGGATTGAGGTTAGCTATGTTTGTTTTATCTTTGCCTACCCACCCACAACTATCCAGCAACCTAACAGTTCACTGATATCCATTGCTTTTCACCCACTAGCTTGCTTTGCCTCTATCATGGTTCCATTTCACTAACCTGCTCATCATCATGCATTGTTCTTGGCTATCTCAGCTTTCCTGGCCATTCTCTCTCCATTTTGTCCTCCCACAAACTCTTCTGCCTCAAATCCCCTTCATACTTTTCTTATCTTTTATTTTCTTTTTAAAACCACATTTAATGTAGAGGTGGGCAAAATGTTCTGGTGAATAGTAATTTTGCCAAAAATAGCATTTTTGGGACATCAAAAGTACAAGCAAATGTAGGTCTATTTATTATTTCATCCAAAAAAAAAAGATTTTTTAGAAAATGCTGAAGTGTTTTTTACATTTCAAAATGAACACATGACACTGTTTTGAAATGACATTTTAACTTACATATTTTTAAATTAACATTTCAGAATTTTTAAAATTTTCATTCATCCCAAGCAATTTTTTCCATTGTTGTAGGAAGATAAACTTTTGGAAATTCATCGTCATTTGAAACTTACCATATTTTGTTTTTAGATTTTTTTGGTGATGCCTCTGAAAAAAATCACTCAGCTGTAATCTGATTTGGACTGGGGGTAAAGTTGGAGAGGTAAAGTTAAAGTTGCAGAAGCTGTCAGAAGCCTGTATCCCAAGAAAAGGGAAAAAAATTATAGGCAGGTGTGTTAGACCAAGCTGGATGAGCAAGCATCTCAGAGAGGTGATTAAGAAAAAGCAGAAAGCATATAAGGAGTGGAAGATGGGAGGGATCAGTAAAGAAAGCTACCTAATTGAGGTTAGAGCATGTAGGGACAAAGTGAGAGAGGCTAAAAGGCAGGTAGAGTTGGATCTTGCAAAGGGAATTAAAACCAATAGTAAAAGGTTTTATAGCCATATAAATAGGAAAAAAACAAAAAAAGAAGAAGAAGGACCGCTAATTACTAAGGATGGAGTGGAGGTTAGGGATAATCTAGGAATGGCCCAATATCTAAACAAATACTTTGCTTCAGTCTTTAATGAGGCTAATGAAGAGCTTAGGGATAATGGTAACATAACAAATGGGACTAAGGATATGGAGGTAGATATTACCATATCCGAGGTAAAAGCCAAACTTGAACAGCTTAATGGGAGTAAATCGGGGGGCCCAGATAATCTTCATCCAAGAATATTAAAGGAACTGGCACATGAAATTGCAAGTCCATTAGCAAAATTTTTTAATAAATCTCTAAACTCAGGGGTTGTACCATTTGACTGGAGAATTCCTAATATAGTTCCTATTTTTAAGAAAGGAAAAAAAAAGCGACCCGGGTAATTATAGGACTGTTAGTTTGACATCTGTAGTATGTAAGATCTTGGAAAAAATTTTGAAGGAGAAAGTAGTTAGAGACATTGAGGCTAATGGCAATTGGGACAAATTACAACATGGTTTTACAAAAGGTAGATCGTGCCAAACCAGCCTGATCTCCTTTTTTGAGAAAGTAACAGATTTTTTAGATAAAGGAAATGCAGTGGATCTAATCTACCTCGACTTTAGTAAGGCATTTGATACAGTACCACATGGGGAATTATTGGTTAAATTGGAAAAAATAGGAATTAATATGAAAGTTGAGAGGTGGATAAGCAACTGGTTAAAGGGGAGACTACAGTGGGTCATATTGAAAGGTGAACTGTCAGGTTGGAGGAAGGTTACTAGCGGAGTTCCTCAAGGATCAGTTTTGGGGCCAATTTTATTTAATCTTTTTATTGCTGACCTTGGCACCAAAAGTGGAAGTGTTCTGATAAAATTTGCGGATGACACAAAGTTGGGAGGTATTGCCAATTCAGAAAAGGATCGGGATATCATACAGGAAGATCTGGATGACCTTGTAAATTGGAGTGATAGCAATAGGATGAAATTTAATAGTGAGAAGTGTAAGGTTATGCATTTAGGGACTAATAACAAGAATTTTAGTTATAAGCTGGGGACACATCAGTTGGAAGTAACGGAGGAGGAGAAGGACCTCGGAGTCCTGGTTGATTATAGGATGACTATGAGCCACCATTGTGACATGGCTTGAAAAAGGCTAATATGGTCTTGGGATGTATTAGGCGAGGTATTTCCAGTAGGGATAAGGAGGTGTTAGTGCCATTATATAAGGCATTGGTGAGACCCCATTTGGAATACTGTGTGCAGTTCTGGTCTCCCATGTTTACGAAGGATGAATTCAAACTAGAACAGGTACAAAGAAGGGCCACTAGGATGATCCGAGGAATGGAAAACCTGTCTTATGAAAGGAGACTCAAGGAGCTTGGCTTGTTTACCTTAACCAAAAGAAGGCTGAGGGGGGACATGATTGCACTCTTTAAATATATTAGAGGGATAAATACCAGGGAGGGAGAGGAATTATTTAAGCTTAATACCAATGTGGACACAAGAACAAATGTATATAAACTGGCTAGTAGGAAGTTTAGACTTGAGATTAGACGAAGGTTTCTAACCATTAGAGGAGTGAGGTTCTGGAACGGCCTTCCAAGGGAAGTAGTGGGGGCAAAAGATCTATCTGGCTTCAAGATTGAACTAGATGGGTCTATGAAGGGGATGGTTTGATGAGATAACATGATCTTGGTAACTAACTGACCATTCATTATCAGTGGTAAATAGGTCAATGGAGGGATGATAGGAGTTACTTTAGAGAAGTTTCTGGGTGTCTGGCTGGTGAGTCTTGCCCACATGCTCAGAGTTTAGCTGATCGCCATATTTGGGGTCGGGAAGGAATTTTACTCCAGGGTAGATTGGCAGAGGTCCTGGAGGTTTTTCGCCTTCCTCTGTAGCATGGGGTACAGATCACAGCTGGAAGAGTCTCTGCATCTTGGGGTCTTCAAACTATTTGAAGGCTTCAATATCTGAGATATAGGTGAGAGGATTATTCTAGGAGTGGGTGGGTGAGATTCTGTGGCCTGCATTGTGCGGGGGGTCAGACTAGATGATCATAATGGTCCCTTCTGACCTTAAAGTCTATGAGTCTATATGAAAAAGAAAAAAAGGAAAACAGCCTATGACTTGCAAGAAGTATTACTGACTTAGCCAATATAATTCACAGGGCCTTTTGTCACATCTGCCTATGTCCACCCACCTTTTTTTTCTGTATAGTGGTCATGGAGCTGAACTTCTGCTACATTGACTCAGTTAAAGAGGTAGGAAATGAATGCTACAAGTTACATTCTGCTTCTCCATTCTTGAATAGGCCTAGAGTCAAAACAGTCTAACTTGTGTCATCTGAAGCTTCTCTAAGTGACACAGGCTCAGCCTCATAGTGCTTCATGAAAAATGTAATCCAACAAAGGTACCCTGTTCATAGGAGAAAAAAGGAGTATAAGAAACAATGCAAACTGGTCAGAAAGCTGCCCTAAGAAGAATCCAGCAATTCCTCTGGAATATGGGGATCCTCTACTCCTGTTTGCAGTGTCTGAGGGAGACTGTGTGCTGTAAAATTGCATACCTTGGCTTTACATTTCCTGCGGAATCCCCATATTCCCGAGGAATTCCTAGATTCCTCTTAGGGCAGTTTTCTGACCAGTTTCCATTGTCTGTGAATATGTCTAATGCAGATTGTCTAATGCAGATATAAACTATTTGATGCAGAAGGAATTGTATTTTACCGCTTACAGGGTAAGATATAATCTGATATGTGTACAATGGCAGAGTAAGCCCCATCACAAATTGAACCTGATACTTAAGCAGTGTGATTCCTCTCCCTTGCCTCAAACCATGGGTAGTACATCATACTTGGATGTGAAATGCAAACTACAGAGTTAGATAGATCTTTTTATGCTTACCTGTGCTAAAACAATAAACCATGAAAGGTATGTTTATCTATTAAGATAACCTACACAACCGAAGCCTTCTATTTATACATACTGCTGGTCTACAGCTAGAAGCTTACAGTACCTGCATATCTTCATAATTGCTAGAGCTGGTCAGGAAATTTTTGTTAATTTTTTGATGGCAAAAGCAACTCCTCAAAACTGGGAAGGGATCATTCTAAGTCAGTTCAACATTTAACTGCAGTTTCTTATAGATCTATTTTGTCTCATGACAGTTACAGTTTTGTCCTGATTCTTCCATATGGACTCAGTCTCTGTGGCTAAGCTATATTGTCTAGGATGTGATGCTGTTAGCACCCCCACATCTGACTCAGCTTCATAGCTCTTCATGGAAAATGTAATCCAGAAAAGGTACCCAGATCCCAGGAGACAATAAGGTTATAGGGGCATCCAGTTTTGCCCCTCCTCCCCTACAGAAATGATCTGTACAAAGTGGAGAGAGTTCAGCACAGAGGACGACAAAAAGGATTAGGGGCCTGGGGCACATGATTTATGAGGCGAAGCTGAGGGAACTGGGATTATTTAATGTGTATAGAAGATTAAAATGAGGATGGATTTGACTGCTGCTTTTATATTCCTGAAGGGAAGTTTCGAAGAGGATGGAGCCAGGATATTCCTAGTGGTGACAGATGACAGAACAAGGAGCAATAGTCTCAAGATGCAGTGAGAGGGATCTAGATTGAATATTAGGAAAAACTATTTCACTAAAAGATGGGCAAGCATGGGCATTGGTTGCCTACAGTGGCAATTGAATCTCCAATCTTAGAGGTTTTTAAGACCAGGATTGACAAAGCTCTGGCAGTAATCATAGAATCATAGAACACTAGAACTTGAAGGAACCTCAAGAGGTCATCGAGTCCAGTCCCCTGCCATCACGGCAAGACCCAGTACTATCTAGGCCATCCCTGATAGATGTCTATCTATCCTGCTCTTAAATATCTCCAGAGATGGAGATTCCACAACCTTTAGGCAACTTATTCCCTGACAGTTAGGAAGTTTTTCCTAATGTCCAACCTAAACCTTCCTTGCTGCAGTTTAAGCCCATTGCTTCTTGTCCTATCATCAGAGGCCAAGGAGAACAATTTTTTTCCCTCCTCCCTGTGACACCCTTTTAGATATCTGAAAACCGCTATCATGTCCCCTCTCAGTCTTCTCTTTTCCAAACTAATCAAGCTCAATTCTTTCAGTGTTCCTTCATAGGTCATGTTCTCTAGAACTTTAATCATTCTTGTTGCTCTTCTCTGGGCCTTCTCCAATTTCTCCACATCTTTCTTGAAACATGGTGCCCAGGACTGGACACAATACTCCAACTGAGGCCTAATCAGCACAGAGTAGAGCAGAAGAATGATGTCTTGCTTACAACACTCCTGTTAATGCATCCCACAATCACATTTGCTTTTTTTGCAATAGTGTCACACAGTTGACTCATGTTTAGCTTGTGGTCCACTATGACCCCTAGATCCTTTTCTGCAGTACTCCTTCCTAGGCAGTCACTTCCCATTCTGTATGTGTGAAACGGATAGTTCCTTCCTAAGTGGAATACTTTATATTTGTCCTTATTAAACTTCATCCTATGTACCTATGACCATTTCTCCAGTTTGTCCAGATCATTTTGAATTATGACCCTACCCTCCATAGCAGTTGCAACCCCTCCCAGCTTCATATCATCTGCAAACTTAATAAGCGTACTGTCTATGTCATCATCTAAATCATTGATGAAGATATTGAACAGAATCAGTCCCAAAAGAGAGCACTGTGGAACCTTGCTTGTTATGCCCTTCTAGTAGGATTGTGAACTGTTAATAGCTACGTTCTGAGAGCAGTTATCCAGACAGTTATGCATCCACCTTATAGTAGCCCCGTCTAAGGGTACATCTAGACTACACGCCTTTTTCTACAGGCTTTTTTGAACAATACTTTTGAAAAAGCCTCTTTCAAAAAAGAGCATCTAGATTGCACTAAGCAGATCGAAAAAGTGACCCACTTTTTCGAAAAAGTGACCCACTTTTTGAAAAAAGGGCACCTGGAAGCACTTTTCATGAGGCATGGGGGCAGCCTTTACTTCTGGGTCCTGCAGCATGCTCTTTGCAGAGACGCGTGCTGAAAGGGACCCCCCTGAACAACCATCCCTCTGCTCCTGCAGCTGGCTTTTCTACCTCCTAGAGGGACGTCAAAGCTTCTGCAGTGCTTGCTTTGAGTGCCCTGCTTTCTGGGACACCACAGCATTTTTTTTCCTGGTTGGTTTTCATGCTTTGAATTGTTTTTTTGCCATGGAGCCGGAGCTGCCCCTGGGCAGGTGATGGCCCCACTCTGTAGTGCTTCAAGTTCTACTGCAACTCCATAAGACCTTCATGATGTTTGTGGCAGATCTGGATTCAGAACCCAGCTTTGAGCCCCTCTCTCGGGTTGCAGCCCCACTGCCCTTGCCACCTAACTTACTCCTGGAGAGGCAATTTTGAAGGCTGGACACCAGTTCAGACTGGTGGGACCGTCTTGTTATGGAGCAGTGGGACGATGAGACTTGGCTCTGAAACGTCCGTATGTGTAAGTCCACATTCCAGGAGCTGTGTGCCTGGCTTGTCCCTGCCCTAGAATGCCAGGACACCCACTTGCGGCCCGCCATCCCCCTGGAGAAGTGAGTCGCTATTGCCCTGTGGAAGCTGGCCACCCCCGACAGTTACCGCTCGGTGGGACACCAGTTTGGCGTGGAGAGGTCTACTGTTGGGGCTGTGTTGATGGAGGTAAGTCACTCTCTGGGGACAATCCATTGTGGGGGGGGTCAGATAAGGGGGATGGTCAGGACCAGACAGAGGGAATGGGGGATGGGGTGGGAACGGTAGAAGCCCTCCTGGCCTCACCCTGCCGTGGTGTGGGGGAATAGGAGGTGCCTGAGGGTGGGCTCTTGGGGTCTGGGAGGGGAGGGCTGGGGGAGCACCTCTCATCAGCTCAGGCAACTCCTCTAATTTCCTGTTATGTTTGTTTCTATTTGTCCCTTTCTGCAGGTGGTAACGGCCATCAATTCGGAGCTGCTTCACATGACTGTTCACCTCGAAGACCTGAATACCACCATCACTGGATTTGTGGGGCTAGGATTTCCAAACTGCGGTAGAGCACTTGATGGAACTCACATCCCGACCACGCAACACCCCATCGAGCAGCCCAGTACATTAACAGAAAGGGCTACTTTTCTATTGTGCTTCAGACTCTGGTCAACCACTGGGGACAATTCACAGACATTTGTGTCAGGTGGTCGGGCCGGGCACACAATGCCCAGATCTTCCAGAACTCGTACCTGTACCACAGGCTGCAGGCGGGGACATTCTTTCCACAGTGCAACTTTGCAGTCAGGGATGTGCAGGTGCCTAGTGGCTGTACCCCCTTATGCCCTGGCTCATGAAGCCGTTCACTGGACAACTAGATGCAAGCAGGGAACTGCTTAACTCCCACCTGAACCGGGCTTGCTTGCAGGCATTCATCCAAGGGTTCTAAAAGAACTCAAATGGGAGATTGCTGAACTATTATCTGTGGTTTGTAACCTATCCCTTAAATCGGCTTCTGTACCTAATGACTGGAAGGTAGCTAACGTGACACCAATATTTAAAAAGGGCTCCAGAGGCGATCCGGGCAATTACAGACCGGTAAGTCTAACTTCAGTACCGGGCAAATTAGTTGAAACAATAGTAAAGAATAAAATTGTGAAGCATGTAGAAGAACATAATTTGTTGGACAAAAGTCAACATGGTTTCAGTAAAGGGAAATCCTGTCTTACTAATCTATTAGAGTTCTTTGAAGGGGTTAACAAACATGCGGACAAGCAGGATCCAGTAGATATAGTATACTTAGATTTTCAGAAAGCCTTTGACAAGTTCCCTCACCAAAGGCTCTTGTGTAAATTACATTGCCATGGGATAAGAGGGAAGGTCCTTTCTTGGATTGAGAACTGGTTAAAAGACAGGAAACAAAGGGTAGGAATAAATGGTAAATTTTCAGAATGGAGAGGGGTAACTAGTGGTGTCCCCCAAGGCTCAGTCCTAGGACCAATCCTGTTCAACTTATTCATAAATGATCTGGAGAAAGGGGTAAGCAGTGAGGTGGTAAAGTTTGCAGATGATACCAAACTGTTTAGGATAGTCAAGACAGGAGCAGACTGTGAGGGACTCCAAGAAGATCTCACCAAACTGAGTGATTGGGCAACAAAATGGCAAATGAAATTTAATGTGGGTAAGTGTAAAGTAATGCACATCGGGAAAAATAACCCCAACTATACGTACAGTATGATGGGGGCTAATTTGGCTACGACAAATCAGGAAAGAGATCTTGGAGTTATCGTGGACAGTTCTCTGAAAACTTCCACGCAGTGTGCAGCGGCGGTCAAAAAGGCAAATAGGATGCTAGGAATTATTAAGAAAGGGATAGAAAATAAGACCCAGAATATCTTACTGCCCCTGTATAAAACTATGGTACGCCCACATCTCGAATACTGTGTACAGATGTGGTCTCCTCACCTCAAAAAAGATATTTTGGCCTTGGAAAGGGTTCAGAAAAGGGCAACTAAAATGATTAGGGGTTGGGAACGGGTCCCATATGAGGAGAGGTTAAAGCGACTGGGACTTTTCAGTTTAGAAAAGAGGAGACTGAGGGGGGATATGATAGAGGTATATAAAATCATGAGTGGTGTGGAGAGGGCTGATAAAGAGAAGTTATTTATTAGTTCCCTAAATAGAAGAACTAGAGGACACCAAATGAAATTAATGGGTAGCAGGTTTAAAACTAATAAAAGGAAGTTCTTCTTCACACAGCGTGTAGTCAGCCTGTGGAACTCCTTGCCAGAGGAGTCTGTGAAGGCTAGGACTATAATAGAGTTTAAAGAGAAGCTAGATAATTTCATGGAGATTAGGTCCATAAAAGGCTATTAGCCAGGGGATAAAATGGTGTCCTTGGCCTCTGTTTGTCAGAGGCTGGAGAGGGATGGCAGGAGACAAATCACTTGATCATTGTCTTCGGTCCACCCTCTCTGAGGCACCTGGTGCTGGCCACTGTCGGCAGACAGGATACTGGGCTAGATGGACCTTTGGTCTGACCTAGTACGGCCATTCTTATGTTCTTATGTAGAATGCGCCTTTGGGCATCTGAAGGGCAAGTTTAGATGCCCCCACCTGGACGTGGGGGAATGCAACATCCCCGAGGTGGTTGCTGCCTGTTGTTTGCTGAACAACCTGGTGGAGAGGAAAGGGGAGACCTTCCTCCCAGGGTGGGGGACACTGGCTGATGTGGAGGGGAGGCAGTTTGAGCAGCCGCGGACAGCTGCCATCTGCCACGCCCACCAGTTGGGATTGCGAATTCGGGAGGCCCTAAGGGAGAGATTCTCCCAAGGAGCCTGATGACTTTTCCCAAGGCCTTCCAAATGTGGGTTTGGTCCATGCCCCCAGTGCCTTCCCCCCCAAACCCATCCCTGCCCCACTTTGTACACATACACAGAAAAAGAGAAACAGGTGTGGTTTACAAAATGCTTACAGTTTATTGCACTGTTGTATGTAACAAAACCTGTATAACTCTTTTATAAAGAAAAATAAACTGTTAACAAATTTAAGTGCTTCTCTCACTGGTGGGAAGGGGGATGTAAACCTGGAAGGGGGGAGGGGGATGTAAACCTGGAAGGTGGGAGGGAGGCTCAGGGCTGAGGGTGCTGCCTGGAGGAAGAGTTCCTGCCACCTCGGGTACAGGGGCCTGCTCAGAGACGGCCATGCATGCAGGCTGGGATGCTAGGAGGCTGGCCAGGAGGTGGGGCTGCACCTGGGTCTGGGATGGCAGGGGTGGGGGTGGGGGGGCAGGCTGAGCAGGAGGAGCAGGAACAGGGACAGGACCAGGGAAGGCCATCACCTCCCAAATAGCAGCACAAATTGTAGTGCGCTGCTGGACGAACTCATCCAGCAAGCGACTGCGCCACTCTGCCTCTGCCTGAATCCTCTGCGTAAATGTCTCCTGCATCCCTTGCAGGACCGAGATGTGCTGGCGTGTCAGGTCCAGGTATGTGCGCCAGTGCCAACGGGTTCCATGCAGCTGTCTGGGTGGTGGACAGGTGTGGCATGCCCCTCCTGGACAGCTGGTCTGGTTGTGGAGGACAAGAGGGAAAAGTCATCAGTTATGCATGCTCACACTTACCCTGAGAGGGCATGCCCTCCTTCTCAGCAGTCAGTGCCTGTCCTAGGGTCAGGGGATGCTGATGTGGTCTCAGCAAGGCATGGTGTGGCCTGGCCAGCAGCCACGGCCTCCCTGGAGCCCAGAAGGTGTGCAGGCCACCATCCTGCCCCCACACCCTCCAAAACACACACACCATGGCCAAGCAGCACAGACAAGTGTCAGGCCACAGTTGGGGTTCCCACAGGTTGCTGAGAGGCCTGAAGCTGCGTGGCAATCCCAAGGTCCCTAACCCTTGCTGGCATCACTGTCTGCAGGAGCAGGTGGTTCCTCACACCAATGTGAATGCAGGGATAGGACAACCCTCCCTGTGGTCAGCCATGTGTGGGAGCCCCCCAGGTTGTGATCAGCATGACATTTCACAGTACTGCACCATCCACTTTGCTCCCTCCTCCCCTACCCTGGGTGTGTTGGACCCGCACAGCACTCACCTGATGTTCCCTCCCCAGCGTCTGTTTAATGAAGGAGTCATTAAACACCTCTGCCATTTCCAAATTTCCAGTTACTGTTTCTCCCTTCTCACTGAGCAATGGGACTACCCTGTCCTTGGTCTTCCTCTTGCTTCTAATATATTTGTAGAAATTCTTCTTGTTACCCTTTATATCTGTGACTAGTTTGAGCTTGTTTTGTTGCCTTTACCTTTCTAATCTTGCCCCTGCATACTTGTATTGTTTGCTTTTGTAATTTGTCCTAGTTTCCACTTTTATATGACTCCTTTTTGATTTTTAGATCATGCAAGATCTGGTTAAGCCAAGGCAGTCTTTTGCCAAACTATCCATCTTTCCTATGCAGCGGAATGATTTAGTTAAGGTTGGTCCTGTTTTTTGCAGGGGGAGTTGAAATAATGACCTCCTGAGGGCTCTTCCAATCCTATTTTCTGTGATTCTATGAACAAACAAAACATGGCAATTGCTGGATAATTCATCCTTTGTCTTCCAATCTCTGTTTTTGGCAATCGGTGGTTTAAGGTCACCCAGAGCAGTGTTTGCATCCTTACCTATCTTGACTAATACCTAGCCTCTGTGAACATATCTAATTCTTCTTTAAACCCAGTTATACTTTTGGCTTCACAACATACCCTGGCAATGAATTCCACAATGATTGTTGTGGAATTAAAAAATGTATATTTCCATATTACTGTAATGAAAATGTGCTTGCACATAAGCTATTATTTTGATACTATAATCATATATAAATATTTCATCTCTGTTTCTGTCTCACACACACACACACACACACACACCCTTTGTTTTCATTTTGTATCAGATGTTGTAGCCTGAATGAAGATCTAAGAAAACTTCACATAATTAAATTGAACATTTTTTATATTTCTACATGATTTTATAAGAGAAAATAGTACAAAACAAAAATCCATGCATTAACTCCTTTGCTCATGTTTCATCTTAAGTGAAAGCAGATTTTTGTTTTGTGTTATAATAATTATAGGGAATGAATGCCAATTGTTGATGAAAGACTCATTGGCACTGCATGACTCAGAATTATAAAAGTGGCTTTAAGGCTGTTTTTATAACTGAGTCTGGGTGTGATCCCTTGGCATTGGTTAGAATAGTTGAACTGCCTACTACCTTTTTTGGCTATTTATTCCTGTATTTCAAAGTGCAGGCTGTTGCCACTATGACTTGGTCTAAAGTATTTATTGAAGTCAATGTAAATCAGATCCCAAGTGTTTTACTTCAGATGTTTTCAGAAGTCCTTGTATCCTTATGCTTTGTCTCACCTACATTTCTGAGCATTTATTATTTCTAAAACAATTGTCTACGCTGGAAGTGGAGGGGGAAGAGCCGTCAGGTATTACCAAAGGAGTTGTCTGTCTGTCTGTGGAGTAAAACTAAAGGAATTAATCTCCTCCAATGGTACCCAGCACATTAGTCAGGAATCTCATCCCTGATCTACACTAGGGAGTTATTTTGAAATACCCACCCTTAGGTTGAATTTATAAGGGGATCGTCCACACTACCAAACCCGTTATTTCAAAATAACGGGCTGGTTATTTCGAAACCTGTACTCCTTCTTTCCTCAGAGAGTAACACTAATTTTGAAATAGTTATCTCAAAATAGCATTAGTGTGGACTCTCCACCACTGCTAATTCAAAATAATTGGCCTCTGAAGGCCTTTCACAGCTGTAGCTCTGACTGCTCTGGCCACACCTGGAATCTCCACTACTCCCCTTCTCCCTGCAGACCTTAAAACTGCAGGCAGCAGGAGAAGGACTTCTTGCACATGGCCAGCTTTGCAAGCCCCGTGCAAGACTGTAGCCAATGAGGGAGACATGAGCAACCCCAATGCTTGCTCAGAGCCTCCCATGGCTGCCAGCACTCCTGCTGCTTGCTTGGCTGTCACTGTCCCGGGATGCAGGAGAGCTCCAGACTGCATTGGTGTGGAGATCCTGGACCTCATCGAGGTCTGGGCCGAGGAGACCAACTTCCAGGGTCTCTGCACCAGAAAGAGGAATGTGGAAGTCTACAGCCAGATCACCACCAGCCTGGACAACAAAGGCCATACCTGGACACTGGAAAAGTGCCAGATGAAAATCAAAGAGCTCCAGCAGATCTACCACAAGGCCAGGGAGAAGAGAGGACTTTGACCTCTTCCCACCATCATCATGGAGTCTGTCCAAGACATGTCTGGCATCAGCCTCTAGGAAGGGGGGGTGATGGAGGAGAAGGAGGATGAGGAGGCCAGCCAGGTGACCATGCCCGCCAGCCAGACCCTGCTTTCCATCTTGGAGCCAGTCCCCCCTTCCCAGGATCTCTCCCAGGATGTGGATGAACTCAGGGAGGGCACATCAGGTGAGTTCTATAACTTTTCCTATCTACACGTGGGGGCAGGTGGCAGGCTACGAGGGGACGCACGTTCCTCTCTTGGCCTAATCAGCCTTGGAAGCCACAAAACATCCTGTGCATGTGGGTGCACATGGAGTGCCAGTCCGGAGCGCTCACCTCCATGATGCACCCACACAGGAACCCCCTCGTCCTGCTCACAAGATTCCTGAAGAGGCCTGCCTTACTCTGGCCTCCATGGTGGGACACTTTTCCATGACAAGCCACCACTAAAGAGAAGGGGATCATGAAACCAGACAGCAGTGCTGCACACAGTGCAGGCTCAAGCGTGCACTCAGGCAGCATCCACTCCCAGTCAAGCCTAGCAATGCAGAGGAGACTGATCCCATGCTTGGGAACCTGCAGGGGGGAGAAAGAAGAGGGGAATCAATTATCACTCTCTCTGGCAAGTGGTGTCTTGCTGCTCACACACATCGTCCAACCCTCCACCCCCATCCTCCAGCAGGCAGGGATAGAAGTGCTCTCTCTGTGGGATGCCACCATTGCCAGACCCGGTGTGTGCAGGACACAGAAGGAAGCTGAACTGCCCTGTCCCACCCCCCATTCTGCCCACAGGCTCCTGACCTGGCTGGTACCTTCCCATACTTGCTTGTCCCCAGGCCATGGGTGTAGCGATGCTTCCCTGGAGCATCTGTGCCCCCGCTGGAAAGTGCCCAGCATCTAGGCAACATATGGCCTTGTTTGAAACACATTGCCATTGTCTGAACTGAGACCTTCAGTGTTGGCTCAGAGATTAGGGCTAAGCTGCATACACAGTGTCTCCTGAGATGACCGCCCTTGTAACTTTTCTTCACAGCAGGGAAAGCTAAGCATGTTCCCCACCTCCCACTCCATCTACTCAATTTATGCAGATCCTTAGGCAGAAAAGAACCCTCAATGACCTCATGCGGGAGCAGATGTCCTGCCTGCAAGAGAGCTAGGAGTCAGCTGCCCACTGGGAGGAGCACCATGCGGACTGGGAGGAACACTGGGCTGACCAGGAACAATGGAAGGCCACCTGGGACCAGTTGGCGAGTCAGCGTGATGCCATATGCTGCTCCCTCATCTTGGTGATGGAGTGCATAGTATTGTGCATGGAGTAAAACACCAGCCACCTCCCCATCCCGCCGCCCCATGGCTTGTCCTCCTATCCCTCCTCAGCAGCTGATGGGGCCCCAGAACAGCGGGTGGTGGGACCCCTTGGGCAGCTGAAGCCTTCTGACCACCAAGAGGCAGCACCCCTCCTGCCTTTCATTCCAGGTTCTTTAACACCAGCCTCAGCCCTCTTTCTCTTTATTTAAATTATCGCTTCATTTCCCTTTGCCGAGTAAACTAATCTACATGGCTCCATCAACGTACCCTAAGGTGTTACACAACCACTCGTCTTGCCCATGTGCACTTAATCTCCAGCAAAACGTGCAACATAAGACATGTAGTACATTTTGTGTTTACTGAAGAAGGGAAGAAGAAAAGGCAGGTAACTGAACTGTCATTCAAAAGGAGGTAGCCAAGATCTGGCTTTTATTCCTTTTGTTGTTCCAATTTTTTGTGCTCACTGAAGGATGAGGGAACTTAAAAATACAATAGAAATCTGGACTGCAAATTAACAATAGTATATTTATGTAGCTGTTTGTGATTGTTATCTATTTCTTTCTGCTATTTTATTCCTTGAAAAGTTTCCCCCACCAAAAATCACAATAAGTTTTAGAGTAAGCACTGAGAGAGTTTATTATTTCTCTACTTTTGAAAACAATGGTTATATCTTGGGGCTAAGTAATTTTATCATGTTCTGCGGAAAATGTTTAATTAACATGAATAAAAAATAAACAGGAAAGAAAGCATATGATGTTTTATCTTCTAAGATGTTGCATGTGCATGTGCTGTAATGTTTTCTACTCTGAAGCCAAGTTGGCAGAGAATCCTATTAAAATAAACAAATAAAGGAATAAAAAGCTTCTAGATACAAAAAAAATTAAGAAACTGTGTGGTGTATAAATGTTTGGCAAAATGTGGGAATGATGACATGTTTCTTCCATTTTACAATATGGGAATAATCTAACTGCCATTAAAGTCAATAGATTTATGCCCATGGGATTAAGCCCTGTATTGTGTGGTTTTTGGATAGTCTTTTACACAAATGAGTTGAATGTCGCCATTTTTAGAAACTTATTTTTTTTAAATATCCATTCTTGTATTATAAAACAATTGTCATCATAGTTTCTCTTTCTCTCATCCATCAAAGAAATCTATTTGCTAAATTAACTGTTTAGATCTATGTGCATTCCTGCTGATAACTATCAGAGAGGTAGCCCTGTTATTCTGTTTCCGCAAAAACACCGAGGAGTTTTTTGGCAATTTAAAGATTACCAGATTCATTTCGGCATACGTTTTCATATGCAAAAACCCATTTCATCAGATGCTTTGAAAATGTATGCTCAAATGAATCTGATAGTCTTTAAAATGCCACAGGACTCCTTGTTATTCCTGCTGATGTTTACTAATGCTGGTCTAGAAAGAAAATAGATAAGTAAAATTTATAATATCTGATGCCATATTCCAGGAAGTCCTAAACCTTAATCAGGACACCAGACTCATGTCCTTACAGTATTTTCATTATAATTCCATCAATAATTGAATACATTCTTTGAGGCATTGTCTGTTTTCTATACTCTAAGGCTACGTCGACACTAGCCCCCTAGTTCGAACTAAGGAGGCTAATGAGGGCGACCGAAATTGCAAATAAAGTGCGGGATTTAAATATCCCGCGCTTCATTAGCATGTTCCCAGGCAGTCGCCATTTTGGAAATTGACTAGCCCGGAAGAACTGCCCGCGTATACACGCGGCAGACAAGGGCGATTACAAAGTAAACCCCTTACTTTGAATTAACAGTGAAACCTCATGGAATGCCATATTCCAGGAAGTCCTAAATGGAATGAGGTTTCACTGTTAATTCAAAGTAAGGGGTTTATTTTGGAATCGCCCTTCTCTGTTGCGTGTATACGCAGGCAGTTCTTCCAGGCTAGTCAATTTCCAAAATGGTGACCGCCCAGGAACATGCTAATGAAGCGCGAGATATTTAAATTCCGTGCTTCATTTGCAATTTTGGTCACCCTCATTAGCCTCCCTAGTTCGAACTAGGGGGCTAGTGTAGACATAGCCTAAGATAGTATCTATACTAGGACATTTTAAAATAGAAGTATCTCATGGTGCACTTGTACTAATGGCGGTAGCACTGAAAGCGTTAAGATAAACAAAGCTCAGTATTTTATTACTTTGACATCTGATCACTGATGTCACTATAAGATGTATGGCTGGATAAAAAAATATATGTCCAGTCATTGCTTGCATCTGACTTGTATATTTAGAACACTCTTCAGGATGTTTTTGTTTACCTCAGGGCCTGGAGCAGCATATAGCTACATCCAGGACTGGAGTACTATGGGTGTACCTGATCTTTGCACTGCTTTTCCTGTCCAGATGACTTTTCGAGATGCATTCAAAGATATAGCTTAGGCTATACATATTTTTCAGCTGTTTGTCTCTGAACAATGATATGAGGTTTTTGTAAAAATAGTGATACATTCTGTAAGAGTGCTCTTGAAGGCTCTCAGTAATCCTCTCTCCCTCCTCCCCTTCCCTCTGATAGATTTTTGCTTCCAAATTGACAAGAAGCGAGGATTATTTTCTTGTGTTTGATGGAACACTCTCCAGATATTGCTCAACCATCCCTGGAAGACTTACTTGACTTACCCCTGGGGTTCACAGAAGAACTTCTATGGAGCATGTTATTTGTAGATGCTTCCTGCTTTAAACAAACTCTTTTATTAATAATGTTTGTTTGAAAGTGCAAGACTATTAATTACAACAATATCACAATGATGTTAATTGGTTAACATGAGCCTTCATCCTAACCCGAGTTTTTATGTTGACTAGCTAAGGGTATGTCTACACTACAGCACTAATTAGAACTAACTTAATTCGAATTAGTTAATTCGAAATAAGCTAATTCGAACTAGTGCATCTAGACCAAAAAACTAATTCAAATTAGCGTTTTGCTAATTCGAACTAGCATGTCCACATTGAGTGGACCCTGAACCGAAGTTAAGGCTGGCCGGAACCAGTGCCAGCAGGGCATCAGGTTAGGACTTAGAGCGTGGAGCTGCTGCCTCAGGCTAGCCGAGGGTTGTGCTTAAAGGGACCCGACCCCCACCCCGGACAGACAGTTCTCAGGGTTCCCCGCTTGCTTGTCTACCTCGATGAGGGACAGCAAAGCAGTCCTGTCTTGGAGTGCCCTGAGTGCCCACACTCGGCACATCACAGCACTCAGCCATCAGCCCGGCTGCACTTGCCACAGGCTGCCATCCGGGGGTGTCAATCGGGGGGCTGTCAGGATCCAGGAGGCCCTGCAAGAGAGTTTCCACCCTGAGGAACCCGCAGAGCCACCCCAGTCCTCTCCATCAGGGGCTCATGCCCCATTCCTCCCTCACCTCCTTCCACTTACCCCTCCCTAGCCCCCCTTCCTGATGTAAAAAATAAAGGACACGTGTTCAAAAATAGAAACTCTCTTTATTTAACAAAACGGGGGGGGGGGGGATTAACCTCTGGGGAGATTGGGAAAAGGGGTGGGAGAGGGGAAGAGAGAGGGTGGGAGAGGGGAGGTGGAAACCTGGGAGGAGGGAGCTGGAAGGGGGAAGCCAGGGGAAGAAGGAGGAGGGGAAGTATAAAACTATGGTACGTCATACCTTCAGTATTGTGTAGAGATGTGATCTCCTCACCTCAAAAAAGATATTTTGGCCTTGAAAAGAGTTCAGAAAAGGGCAACTAAAATGATCAGGGGTTTGGAACAGGTCGCATATGAAGAGAGGCTAAAGAGACTGGGACTTTTCAGCTTAGAAAAGACGAGACTGAGGGGGGATATGATAGAGGTCTATAAAATCATGAGTGGTGTGGAGAGGGTGAATAAAGAAACATTCTTCATTAGTTCCCATAATATAAGGACTAGAGGACACCAAATGAAATGAATGGGTAGCAGGCTTCAAACTAATAAAAGAAGGTTCTTCTTCACAAAGCAAATAGTCAACCTGTGGAACTCTTTGCCACAGGAGGCTGTGAAGGCTAGAACTATAACAGAGTTTAAAGAGAAGTTAGATAAAGTCATGGAGGTTGGGTCCATGGAGTGCTATTAGCCAGGGGGGTAGGAATGGTGTCCCTGGCCTCTGTTTGTGGAAGGCTGGAGATGGATGGCACGAGACAAATGGCTTGGTCATTGTCTTCGGTCCATCCCATCCGGGGTACCTGGTGTTGGCCGCTGTCGGCAGACAGGCTACTGGGCTAGATGGACCTTTGGTCTGACCCACTACGGCCGTTCTTATGTTCTTATGTTCTAAGCTCAGGGTCGGGGGTCTCACTGGACCAACTTGATTTTCATGCAAACCTGCTCCTGGGTTTGCATGTTGCCTTTGGTGGCCAGGCTGGCAGCTATCCCGCCCTAGACGGCCTCATTCCTGTGCCTAGTGCGGAGGTCGTGGACATTGGAGGTCTCCCCCCAAACCTCAATGAGGTCCACGATCTCCACACTAGACCAGGCGGGCGCCCGCCTCTTGCGGCCCCAGGCAGGCTCCTGGGAGCCGCCAGCCTGGTCCTGGGAAGAGGGGGAGGGTTGGGTGGCAGCGGGTGGCTGGCTCATGCCGTGCCAAGTGCAGGGTCTGCTGGCTGGGTGCTGGCAGGCTTGCACCTGGCACGGGCACTATAGCCAGACCATGCCCCTTTAAGGGCTCCGGGGCCGAGAGGGGGGCAGAAGAGTTTCCCTGGCTTGGCCCAGAGTGGCCACCAAGGCAAGCTGGGAAGAGCTAGCCTCCAATTAGTTTGAATTAAGTGGCTACACAGCCCTTAATTCGAACTACTTAATTTGAACTAGGCGTTAGTCCTCGTAGAATGAGGTTTACCTAGTTTGAATTAAACGCTCCGCTAGTTCAAATTAAGTTCGAACTAGCAGTTTGCATGTGTAGCGCCTATGAAAGTTAATTCAAACTAACGGCTGTTAGTTCGAATTAACTTTGTAGTGTAGACATATCCTAACATATCTTTGAACTAAAATCTGGGAGCAAACAAGTTGGTAGTAATGTGTTAATAAGCACACAAGTTTTCTAGTATGAATATGAATTTACATTTTAGTTTACAAGGAAAATTGTTAAGAGTTTTTCAGAATCAAAAGGTCAGATTTCTAGGTATTGTGCAGCATCTAATTCTATAAGGAAATAAAAATATTATCCAAAACTAGTGCAATATTAGGGAGCAGAAAACTATTGGTAGTGCAGATAAAATAAACTCCACACCAAACCATTAAACAGAAACCATTTTTTCTGAGGTTTAAACAAATGTAATGAATTATGGATTGTAGTAATGTGAGTAAAAATTTAACATTATGGTTTTGAGGCGCACATGTGAAAATGACATGATACTGTGTCTGGAGAGAAGCTGTTTTTGCAGTGTTTTTTGGCCTTGTAGAATCTTATGCTGTACTGGATAGCTAATGAAAACTAAAGGCTGATTTCATAGTATGCCTGAGACAAAATAGATCTGGATAAACTTAATTAGCCATCTCATCATTTGCATCCAAATCCAAATTAACCTTGCATCTACTTAGAGATTCATTCATCAGGTTGAACCTCTCTAGTCCAGCACTCTCTGGTCCGACAACATCCATGGTTTGGCATGATTTTAGTGAGCTGTATGTCCACTTATCGTGGAGGTGGCCAAATTTCCCACAATCCCATTGTGTTTGTTTACAGCCACCAGTCCTGGCTTTCATTATTGTGTGCTGTTATTTAGCTTTAATTTACCCCTAACTGTCTAAGAACCCAGTAAGCAATGGAAGTGTTGATAATGCTGCAAGACAATATCGACCTCCGGTCGTCTAACAAATTCTCTGGGTTGGCACCGGTCAGGCCCCAAGGATGCCAAACTAGAGAGGTTCAATCTGTAGAAGTAAAGCAAAAGCAGTAAATAGGGGACTTAACTAGCACTAATATTGTAATATTAAAGGGCTGTTTTGGAGTATTGGAAAATTCAGTTTTGTTCTCAAAATTAATCAGAGCAGTGATTTTTGGCCTCTTTAAAATCATTATCCAAACAAATTCAGCCATCTCTCTTAGCAAGAAGAATGTCCAATGGCAAAACTCACTGCAATAAGTTTTTGTTAAAGATAGAAAGGATACGTTCTCCTCTTGATGCTTCCATTTACATTTAATGCTATTACCCAAGCTTGCAGTATTACTGTCATCACTATTGCTGAAACTCAGTGTTGACCCAAATGCAGCACTGAAGTACACATTATAACAGTATGTCCAGAAGTGCATAGCTAAGGCAGTTTCCTACAGTTTGCAATACTTTTAATTTTACATTTACAAGTATAATAGTCAATAGATGTGAACTGTTGGGGGGATATACAGAGGTCTTCCTGGGGATACATCAACAGATCTTGATGTCTGCCAAATTTTCGAACTGGCTATTTAAAAATTACTAGCGAAATCAGTACACACTAAAATTTCATATAGACAATTACTTGTTTATATTATTGTTATACGGTTTGTACCTTCCTGGTCCAGCACCCTTGAGACCTGGCTGGTCCCAAACCAGAGAATTTGTGGGATCGGAGAAAGTGAAAGCAGCTTTCCTCTGGTTACCCAGGGCTCTGCTCTCCCCCGCAATGGTGTGAGGTGGGGACAAGGGGAAGGACTCCCCCCACAGCTTTCCCTGTGGCTTTGCTGCCATCCAGAGCTCCATTTTCTCCCCAGTGCCACTTGGGGCTCTATACTTCCACTGGTGGCTGGGGACTCCACTTTTTTCCCAGTGGCCCTTCTGCCTACTGCTGCCTGCTGCCCAAGGCTCTGTGTCTCCCCCTCCCTCCCCACCAGCAACCCCACTGCCGCCCTGGGCTCTGCATTCTGCCCAGCACCTCTGTGGTACCCCAGCGCTCCTCCTAGCAGCTCCACTGCTGTCTGGAAGCTCTCTGCTCTGCCAAGAAGCTTTTCTGCCATTTGTGGGGGACTCCATGTTCCTCCCAGTGGCTTTTTGCTCCCCCACCCCCCATGACTCTGCTTTGATCCAGGGAGTTCTGCACTTGCTCCCAGTGGTCCTTCTGTGGCCCTGCTCCCAGTCACAGGGAGCTCTGCTCTCCCCCACCCAGACTGGGGGCTCCGCACTCCTCCTGGCTGCTCTGATGCCCTGGGGGTTCCATCTCAGCCCCCTAGTTTGGCAATACTTGTGGCCCCAGCCCAGTGGCTTTTCTCCATGAGTACTCTCACAGGGTCACCCTGACAATGCCAGATCAGGGGTGTTGCTGGACCAGGGAAGGCTGGATTACAGAACTTCAACTTATATGTGCTCTACACTGAAATGTAATTTTTATATTCCCATTCATTTATTTTATAATTATATGGTAAAAATAAGAAAGTAAGCAATTTTTTCAGTAACAGTGTGCTGTGATATTTTCATGTCTGGCTTTCTAAGCGAGATCTTTACATGACTCCTGAGAGGGTACTGTAGTTTGAAAATTTGGAGAGCCACTGCTTCATAGAATCTACCAAGCTCCATCTCTCTCTGTGAACATAGATTTAATCTACCATCAACAATAATTAGAGTATCTGTCATTTGTGTAGTCTCAAATGTTATGTTTGCTTAATACAATTGTGGAAATATGAAATGATACTCATTCTGACAAAGGTTTCCTATCCTGACTAGGGAATTTAATTGCATAACAATTAAATTTCCATTAAACGCATGCATACATACCCAATATCCATACTACTCCAAAACACTACCATACATTTGGTTTGGGGCAGTTGTGATTTTAAGACAACAGGGTCTCTCTTTCTACTCTAAAAATAGTACATATCAGCTTGTTGTGGTATTTTGTTAAAAAATGCAATAAGTTTCTCAGATGGAAAACATTGTAAATATTGCTTGTGATAAACTAGACTAAGACAATGCAATAATCAAAAGCACAGCATTGAAAGGTATAATAAGCAAATAAATACAAAGTCATTTTTAGTAACAATGTCAACAAAATGTTTTATAAGCTTCAGAGGGGTCGCAAAGTTAGTGTGTACAGGATAAACTTAAAACAACAAATACTCTGGTAGCACTTTAAAGACTAACAAAACATGTAGATGGTATCATGAGCTTTCATGTGCACAGGGCACTTCTTCAGCCCATGAAAGTTCATGATACCATCTATAGGTTTTGTTAGCCTTTAAAGTGCTACCAGATTAATTGTTGTTTCTTAAATTTAAAATGTTTTATGTTCCTCAAGAATTAGATGGTTCATTACATGGGAAATAATATGTTGCCAGCAAAATAAAAAATTAGGGGTGGAGAAAAAAAGTGAGCAAGCACATGAACATGCCCTATTAAGAAGCCAATCAGGTTGTTTAAAATGTTCTTTCACTTGCTCATGCACATACAAGTCTACATAATGCTGGATATTATTCTATAGAACATAGATCTGTAGTCATTGAAAGAGATGTATGGCTTTGCCGTAAGCAAAGAACATAAAAGTGACTTCAATATAACCTATTAAATAACAAACTCATGTGGGCACTGTCTAGGTTAGAAAAAATAGGTGGTATTTGTAAGTGTGCTAGCAAGAATTTGACCACAACCAGCTAACTTATTGGCCTGGGGGTAGGGCGAGTGTGTGAAGTCTCCTCGTGGGGTACGTCTAGACTACATCCCTCTTTCGACAGAGGGATGTAAATTAGACAGTTCAAAATTGCAAATGAAGCCGGGATTTGAATTTCCCACGCTTCATTTGCATAATCACGTCATGGCGCTCTTTCAAAAAAGCGCTGTTTCAAAAGTGAAACCGCAGTCTAGACGTGGTTTACAGGATCAAAATGAGGTTTACAGGATCTTTCAAAAAGGCTTCTATTTTCGAAAGAACCGCATCTAGACTGCAGTTTCACTTTTGAAATAGTGCTTTTTCGAAAGAGCACCATGCCGCAATTGTGCAAATGAAGCGTGGGAAATTCAAATCCCGGCTTCATTTGCAATTTCAAAGTGTCTAATTTACATCCCTCTTTTGAAAGAAGGATATAGTCTAGACACACCCCTCCTGCCCTGCAAGGGCTCGGAACTTAGAGTCAGCCACCAGCTGCTGCTCAGCTGGTGGGTGACTCTCAGTGCCGTGCTTCCGTGCCACATGGGGGCAGACTTGACATGCTCCCCCTGCCTGCAGGCCCTGATTGACCTGGGGGTGGGGAGGGAATGCTCAAAGTCTCCTTCCACTGCCAGGGGCGCGGGCACGTAGAGGGAACCGCCAGCTGTTCAGAACAGCTGGCAGTTCTCTCGGGGGGGGGGGAAGCATGAAAGTGTCCCCCACTAACACATCAATCAGGGTCTGTGGGCGGGGGAAGCACGAAAGTGTCCTGGCCATACCCTTTCTGCCTGAGGCCCTGCATCTTCTGAAGTCTTCTGAAAATTTCTGAAGTGGCCCCCAGGCAAAAATTATTGCCCACCCCTGCAATACAGTCTTGTCAATGAGTGAAATGTGAGGGGGGGAAAGGGATGCTTTCCTAACCCATGGGATATTCCTTGCATGCTCCAACGGACAAGCTCTTGCAGTCACAGAATTCAAATATTACAAGTTCTGTTTTGAAACAATGACCCCAGGAATGTTTGCAAGGACTCATTGTGCAGCAATTTCTCATTTAGCTCATGTTTGGTAACCACAGTTTCTAGATTGCAGGACAGCTCATGGGTTGGGAATTAAAAGTCTATTAACTGGAATGTCAATTTATATAACGTTGTTTCTATGAGATAGGTTTACCTGTTTGGCAGTGGGAAGGTGGGGAGAGAGAAAGGGAGGTGCTCTTCCACTTTATTTGGGGGGTGTAGTGGAAATTCAAATGTCATCTCTCCTCCACTGTGTCTGGAATGAATCGGTCTAGCACACTGAGTATAATCATTGCAAGAGAGTATACTTGTTACAGTTGTGTCTTTCCCTTGGAGTCAATGCCATTCCTTGCACAGTCAATGTGGACATTCATATGGACTTCAGAAGACATGGGAGCAGGCACTAAGGGCATGAATAAACTCCTGCTAAGATCTGGATTAGAGCCATGCTAGCTATGGAACAGGTGTGGTAGATAGAGGCATTGTCAACAGGATACTCACAAGCTTTCCCTGACTAGTGGGGCAGGGATTTTTGCCTGGACACTGCAACCAAAACATAGCCAACCAAATCATACCCTGGTGTAAATTGATGTTGTGCTGGTGACACTAGCAGAACTAAGTTGATTTATACCAGCTGAGTATCTGGTCATCTCTATGCTATTTCCCCACCTTTCCAGGTCTTCTGCCTCTGGCTAATTGAGGTAATTTTGAACCAAAATATTGGAAGGGACACAGTGATCCATCCCCACCACTGAAGGTCCCAGCAGCACTGTAAACTTTTGCTGCCCCAGGTGCAATCAGAATTCCTTCACTTAAAAACCTGCCAGGCAGGTTTGGAATGTTTGCAAACAGCTGTATGGTTTGGGGTGTGTGTGTGTGAAATTTTAATAGAATGAAAAGGGGTCTGTATGCTCGCGAAGATTGGAAACTACTGCCCTACCCCTTCTCTGAGGCCCTGCCTGTGCTTGCTCCATCTCCCCTCTCTCTGTTGCTCATTCTTCCCCTTTGTTGCTCACTTTCACTGCACTGAGGCAGGTGGTTGGGGTGTTGCAGAGGGTATGGGGTCAAAGTGGGGATATAGGTTTTGGGGTGGAGCCAGGTATGACAAGTCTGGGGTATACCTGAGGCAGGGAAGTGGGATTGAGGTTCATGGGGAGTGGGGGGTGGCGTAAGGACTCTATCAGGAAGTGTGGGCTCAAGGGTGGGGCCAGGGATGAGGGATGTGTGGTGTGGGAGGTAATGCTGGACTGCAGCAGGGGGTTGGGGCGCGGGTTCCAAGTGGCATTTACTATGGCTCTGAGGAAGTGGCCACCAGTTCCCTGTGGTCTCTAGGCACACAGGTGGCCAAATGACTCTTCACAGCATGTGCTACCTTTGCACTTTCAGGCACTGTTCCCCAGCAGTGGTTTCCAGCCAATGGTGGCTTCAGAGTCAGAACTAAAGGAGAAGGCAGTGTGCGGAGCTTTCCTGGCCACTGGTGTGCCTAGGGGCTGCAAGGACTGAGTGGCTGCCTCTAGGATCAGTGCAGATCTAGGACAGGCAGGGAGCCGACTTAGCTTTGTGCTCCTGCTATGCTGCCAATCAGACTCCTAAAGGCCCAGTCAATAGTGTCTACTAGAGCCACCAGAGTCCCTTTTTTGACCAGACATTCTTGTCAAAAAACTAGATGCGTGGCAACCCTACTTACAACCTAAATAATTGCTATCTAGATAGTTTGCAGCAAACCAGCCTACAGTAAGGTGGAATGAATTGTGCACCTCTGTTTTAGGGAGCAGCTTGCTTTTCTCTGTTTTGGGGTTTTTGTGCGTCCTGATAATTCTGAATTATAGGAAGAGTATTTTAAGTCATCTAAAGTCTTTGTTTAGTGGAAAATAAAATGGAAACCAGTAAAAAAATACTTTTTGTTTTCCTGTGTTGAAATACAGGCAATGTATTGAGGGTTATAAATCTTTCAGCAAAGTGGGGCCATGTTTTGAGAGACTCATAAAGTGTGCCACCAACCAAGACAAAACAGGATGGTATAGGCTTAGTTCAGTTGTAGTTTGTTTTGATATTTTTTTTAACCCAAACACAAGGAAGAAAACAAGTTGGGTTGAAACAGACAAGTTTTCCGCTGCTGAAATTTCCAATGCCTGTTTTCCTACTAGATCAGTCAATAATACAGCTGCTACCGATTACACTGCTAATTCCTTTCCGTCAGTGTAGAGCCACATATTTAGAAAAAAGCAATATCTTTGGGGTTAGGGAATGATCAGTAATATCATCTGTTTATTCAGTAAATTATACACCTTTTCTCTTTCCTTTAGTGCCTGATAGGTCTTCAGCTGTCTCCATACAGGAAATTTTAAAATAGATAATTTGAATCATTTTAACATATTCCAAACTGCACATTCAATTAAAATTAAACTGAAGCAATAAAGTAGCAGCTGCTCAGCTGCCTGAAATAAACCTAGAAAATTACTGAGCTGGAGTTGTTCATATTTAGCACATGCATGTGTAAACAGTGGAAACATCTCTGCTCTTCCTGAATGTTCACGTGTCTTTAGTATTCCCTTTGGCCAGTGGATTGAACAAATCTCTTAACGAATAATAATAATTCACTCATATTCAAAATGTTCTTAATACTCCTGAAAAGTTAAGAATTAAAAAGTATATTAGCTACCACGTACGTCCAATTTCCTGACTTCTGCTAAATGAACACGAGATATACACATTAATCTATTTTTTACAAAAACAAAACTTCAAAAAAAACCACCAAAACCCTCTAGTGTTGAGACTGGCTTTGGTTTACAGTGCCTGTAAACAGATTTTTGTTAAGGCACCATGACAAAGTTTTCAGAAATGGCCAAGCCACCAGGTTAACTCTTCCCCCCTTCCCCCCCCCCAAAAAAGAAAAAAAGACCAGCAGCTCAACTATAGTCAACCTGGGCTTGGGCTTATGAGACTATAAACTGGCTGTGTAGATAGTTGTGCATTTGCTGAGCTGGGGCTCTGAGACATCTGCTGGGGAGGAAAGAGAGTTTCACAGTGCACACTACCTATGACTGGGTGAAGCCCCTTTCTAGCAATTCTGGGGTAGTGCAGTGCCCCCTTCCTTGTCTTCTAGCATTCAACTTCAATTGCGTAGCTGAAGTTGAAATAGCTTAATTCAGCTTTTGGCGCTTTCTATACAGCAGGAAGTCGAAGGAAGAACACTCTTCTTCTGACTTCCCTTACTCCTCGTGAAAAGAGGGTTAGAGGAGTCAGATTAGGAAATCCTCCAGCTTGACATTATTTTGATATAACGGCTTGCTGTGTAGATGCACACTATGTTATTTTGAAATAACATCAGTTATTCCGAAATAACGCTGCTGTGCAGATGTACCCTATGAAAACAGAAGCAACTTTACGGAACTCTTTCTCCTGTCTTTGTTTATCAAACAGTTATATCTCGGTGACTTACAAATCCTGAAAAGTTTTGTAGAAGTTTTGTAGAAGTTTGGCTTCTGACCTAATGGCTCTAGACATGTAAAAAGCCTGACAAGAAAGACCAGCATATTGCAAAACTTAAATTGGTTTGTAAGCTCATAAATAGAATAAAACTTTTTATTGATGTTTTAAATACCTCCTTTACTTCTCACTTTTGATTAGCCTTGTTTTTACAGGCTTACAGTGTCACTGATATTATTCACTGGGAATTTTCAAAAATATTCTGTCAATTGTGTTTTTCAGAATCAGTCAGTTTTTCACTTCTAGTTAAATAGATTGAAACACATTAACACCTGCACCTGATGTTTTTAAACACTGCATGGATAAATAACTCCAAGTTAAGGCAGTTCACAGCAGCATTAAAAGATAGGTTTGCCAATTAATTCTGACGTCCCTGGGGAATGTTCTAGTGTCTTTCAACATTAGTTATTGTAATAAGGCTTTGTGTCACAGGAATGTTGCAGGAGCCTTCATTCTTTTTTATCTGAGTTTCAGGAGATTAAAGCCATACAAAATAACAAGGTCAGCATCTACTGACTCCAGTTACCACAGGCACTGGCTTCCTCTGAGTCCCAGGAGCACTCAAATCCCTGCTTCACCCCACCCCAAACCTACCCATCCACTTCTCTCAAGCCCCCACCCTGCCCTGTCTCTTCCTACTCCTGCTTCACACCAGTCTTGCCCCTCCCGCCCAGAGGCTCCTCATGCTGTGGAACAGATGATCCTAGTGGGCAGACAGGGCTGGGAGGGAGAGGGAGGAGTTGGGCAGCAGGGTCTCTGGTGGAAGGGAGACACTGAAGGGGAAGGAGGAGCTAGCTGCCGAAGGGTGCTCAACACCCACTAAATCTTTTTCATGGGTGCACCAGCCCTGGAGCACCCACAGCACCTATGCCAGTAACTACTGTTATAGTTATGATATTACATTACATTGCTTATATTAATTAGTATTAGGTGCTATGGTGATAGTAATTACTTGGAACACCAGCTATGGAACAGGGGTCCACTCAGGAACATTGAACAAATAGTACAGTCTGCCCCGAAGAGCTGCCTGTTCTATATTTTTATAGCATATTACACGGTGAGGTCCTGATCTGGAAGTAGAGCTCCTAAGTGTTACAATAATACAAATAATATCCATGAAGCACTTAGCTTGAGCATGCATTTATTCTGCGTATAATATGCATACTGAAGCCAATAGCAGTTCTGAGTTTGCAAGAAGTGCAGGATCAGCCTTCATAGGTGCTTGGGGTTTAGATTTAAAAAAAATTAACGTATGAAGGAGATCTATATCTAGAGTGCAGTGAAAGGCATGATCTCATTTGAAAAGCAAATTTTCCGACTTTCACAAGAAATGTTCTTCTAATTTGTGAGTAAAACGACCATGATTGTGTACGCAAAGAGTCCAATATGAGTGTCTTAGTGTGCAAAAAAAGGTGCGTACTTTTGAATGAATATGCATGTATAGCTGTCCATTCACAGTTGCAAAAATCTCACTCAATTATTAATTGTAATGTGTATAATTCAAGAACATTTGTATTATAGTATTGCTTAAAGCCCCACTGATGACTGAGTTCCAATTGTTCTGGAGGATGTACAGAGGAAGAAGGTAATCCCTGCCCTAGAAATCTTACAGCCTAAGTGGCGTGTCTACACAGCAGCTGACATTATTCTGAAATAATAGTGCGAGCATCTACACAGCAATTCCATTATTTAAAAATAAATTCAAAATAACAGACAGCTTATTCCTACTTCTGTAAACCTTATTCCATGAGGAATAACGCCTATTCTGAAATAGCTGTTTCGGAATAGTAAGTAGTGTGGACGCTCCACTGCTGCTATTTCGAAATAGCTTCTCTCCAGGGTCATTCAAATTACTCCCCAGTGCCTGCTGGGATTCTAAATCGAGGTAGCACATCTACTTTAGGGAAGCCTGCCTCGGACTAATTTTGAGGCTTCCCTGTAGTGTAGATGTGCTATTTCAAAATAAGCTATTTCGGAGTGGGAATATTTGTTCCCGAATAGCTTTTTTCGAAATAAGTGTGCAGTGTAGACGTACCTTAATTGTTCATATGTTTCTATCTTCCTCTGGTTTGAGCCATTATTTCCTTTTTATGCTACAGACAAAATTTTATTCTCAAGTACTTCAGAGTATGCTTCTAAGATATGTGTATTGTATTTGAAAGGTTGCAGTTTTAATAAAATCTAGACACAGGTTTCTAACATTATATTTGTATTGCTGTAGCATATAAAAGCCCACTGTACCAGTCACTATATAAACTGAGAAAAAAAAGTTGGTTCCTGCCTCAAGAAGCTTACAAATGTAGTATACGACAAGCAACAGCAGTGGATACAGAGAGATGGGAGAGTACAAGGAAACAAATGAGACAATACTGATGATAGGCAATGGTCTTGGCACAAGAGTAGCTTAACCATTCTCATGTTTAAGGTATCATGAAGGTGGATTATGAGGTAGGGAAGTTCCTTCCAAGCTTGTGGGGCAACATTGGAAAAAGAATGAAGGTGCTTATTTGAAAACTTAACCAGTTAGATAATGGAAGTTGGCATCATAGGCTGAACAGGGCATCATAGGCTGTGCGGCCAATGTTTTAGCGAAGGGCTCCTACAGTTATTCTCCTTTTCCCTGTCATGAATCACAGGAAACTGACATACAAATAGAAAAACAGGGAGTAGTCCTGTAGCACCTTACAGACTAACAAAAAAAGGTGCTACAGGACTACTCCCCCCCCCTTTTTTTTTAAGTTACAAACTAATAGAGCTAATAGATGTTCTTTCATCATCCCTGTAATCCTCATTGTATGAGGAAGAAGGAATGTGTTGGAAGTGGAGGTTTTTCTGAAATTTGGCCTCGTGTAGACAGGCCAAATTTTGGAAAAGCCTCTTTCGAAAGAAAAGCGGAAAAAGACATGCAAATTGCAAACCGATACAAGAGGAGAGTAGGGATGAAGAACTGAGCAATCTTTTTTTTCATTTTTTACCTCCATCTAAATGCAAATGATTTTTTTTCCCATAGCTAGGAAAATCAGCATCATTTTGTGCTTAACATCAGGTTTCACTGTGACATGAGGTATTAAACTCCTATTAAATAGGAAAAATATTCTCCCACCATTTGTGTGTCTTTGACCATAAACTCTTACAGGGGCAGGAATTTGCTCCTACAGATTATATGCAGTGTCTGACACTATGGAACATGATTTGGTTGAAGCCCCAAAGTGGTACTGTAAGGCAAATAAAATGATTGTGAGACAAGGTTAATCTTTACTTGGAACTGAAATTTCATTTGTTTTTCAGGAATTGAAACTACTCTAATGTCACACTTGCCACTTTTAAAACATAATCACACAGGTATCTGTTGAAAAACTGATGTTTACTTAATGTCTGTAAAACTTTCCAATTGTTGTTGATGATTTTAAACCAGTGTTAGTGTAGAGAAGTGATCAGTCACAGGATCCCTGCCGTTATATTCATCTAATGTATTGCTCATGGCTTCAACAGGTGTTCCTGTATGGTTAATTTGCTCCATATTTCCTGGTTCAGAAACTATGAAGGTATTGGGCGCTTAAGTATTTTGCTTTGAACTATAGTTAAGTGATGTAAGGAGACACGAGTCAGTACTCTTGTCTTAAATAAAAATATGATTTCAGAAATATCAGCATTGCTAAATGCAGAAATAGACACCAAGCCCCCCCAAAAATATTTCTTGTATGCCATGACTGGACATAAACTTGGCCTAGATCCTGAGCTGGTATAAACTGATGTAACTATTGACTAGAGCTGGTTGGACATTTTCAGCCAAAACTAATTGGAAAGTTTTACAGACATTAAGTAAATTTCATTAGCTAAAACTATTTGAAAGCAAAACTGTTCACAGGGAAAGGGTCAGTTTTGGTAAATCTCTTGATTCAAAACAGTTTGAAACGAAGTTTTGAAATAGCCAAAACACTCCATTTTGACATTTCAAATGTGAAATCAAAGCAATATTTTGTTCAAAATGACCTTTTCTTTCAAAATTAAAGTTATTTTATATTTAAAAAAGTTTTTTAAAATGTAAAAGTCTAAAATCTAAACAAACATCGTCCCTAAAATTTTGGTTAGTGGTACACGAAAATTTGGGAGGGTAAGCATTTTCAATAACTCAGTGTTGACTATGGGAAAGACAAGCCATTTCCCACACAGTTCCAATATTAAATAGAATGGAGCTCATTTGTACGAGGTGAGGCTCTGGCTCTGTGTCCTAAATCACCCATGACATAGTCTATTTGAAGCAATATGTTGGCAAAGTTTAGTATTTGCTTTTGAAAATACTTAGGAAGAAGCAATTCAGGGCATATAGTGATTATTTTATGGTACCTGCTGCACTGTCTTCAATGATAATGTGATTCAATTTGAAAGCATATTATACATGAGCTAGTGGTTGCAGAAAATGTAATTTCATTTTGATTAGTGAGCATAAAAACATACATCTCAGTTATTGCTTTTTGTAGGAAGCTTTTGTAGAAGTGGTAATTTTACTAAATTTTAGTTAACTGTGTTTGGTTATATATGGTCTTTCATTTTTTAAAACAGCTGGGAAACATGCATGGCGGTAGTCAGCACATGGTAAAGAATTGTTTAATCTGCAATCAGGAAACTGGGGTATTATGTCAACAAGGTACCTCAAGGGAAATATTACCCAGGCTATTATTACTACATGATGTATATTAAAAGAAGCCAATCTTGTCATACAATATTACCAATGAATATATACCTACTTACACTGAGTGGCTCTGAGATGATAAAAATTGTGATGATTGTATTATTTGTTAATGGCTGATATGTTTTTTAACTACTATAACGGAAGATATTGAAGGCGGCTGCTGATTTAAAGTTTGTATATGTATGTTAAATCCATAATTTTAGGCCTTGATGCTACAAGCTGCTCTTGGGGGCAGACTACTAAACAAAACACACACACACACCCCTCCCCCATACACACACAGTTCCACTGAACAACATGAGCTCTGAATCAGAGCAAGGCCTTAGTGGTGAAGCTAAGAAAAGGGAGTGATCTGCAAACAAACTTACGTCCCAGAATTTGTCTCCAAATACTCTCTTCTCAGTGATTCTTTGGAATGCTACTTGAAATACCAAAGAAAGTCAGAGAATGAAAGGGTCCTCCTTTGCAGTAAATATTTTTATTTGGAAATGTCTTTTTAAAAATATGATGGTCATAATTAAAAGGTTGGTATTTCTCAATAGTTATGCATCAATCTTTTTATTAAGTGTTAAACATTACAAAATACTGTCTTTCTTCTATCCCTCACTATATATAAATCTTGGAATAGGAAATCTGTTTATTAAATATCTCTGGGTAGCAAAGAATGACTTTTTAAAATGGTGATCTTATAAATGCCTCCATAATTTCTTTTTCTGTGAATATTTTGGAAAATTGTGGTATTCTTCCACTTGATTCTCTCAATTTCACAAATTTTATTTACAACTGGAAACATCTGAAACAATTTAGTCCACTGAGATAGATTTTCATGTACTTACTTTACATACCTTCTTTAAGATGGTATGAAATACACATGGGATTTAGTTAATGTACTATCCTATTTAAAAGACCAAGGAAACTCTTTAGTATAGCCATTTAAGTGGTAAGATCCATTTCCAAAGATAGATGTTTTGCAAATGCATTTAAATAAGTACAATAACCTTTACAGACCACGGCTACACATTTATTTTGTGTAATAACTTAAAACAAAATAAATCGGTAGCTTGTAGATGAAAATGTCCTTTGCTGAAAAGCATTTATAGTACTGAGGGTAGGGAAAAACTACCTTAATTCATATCATTGTCATACCAGTCTCTTTCTTGTTTTACTATTAACATTCCCATGCTGAGCTGATTTGGGCTGGTTTAATATGATAGTATTTGGCATCTGTGTAGTTCTTCTTCTTCTCATCTTTCAAGTAGCTAGCTGTGAACTAAGCAGTGTTAATAGTTGGAGGTAAGGTGGTTGAGGAACATCTATGGCCTATGCTCCTGGAAATCGTTCTGGTGATTTGATGGTTAGCACTCTTTCAATGGAACCCACAATGGCTTTAAAGGGTACCAGGTTGTTGACAAAGTGATTCTAATGGGGTGTGAACTGAGGTCTCCACCTTTCATTCTTTTTAAGCATCGTCATCAAATTTGGTTGTGGGTGAAAGGATTGTGCTGATCTTAACTCCCACAGTATCAGCTGGCTGCTTTTGCAGTTTTCATTTCCTCTCACCCATTTGTATGCAGTTTCGCTATGTACAATTAAACAGTTGCTGTCTCCCAAGCCATAGGCTGCTGCATGTCAATGATGGGTATAAAGTTCACAGTCTGCTTTTGTTACCATTTTGGGATCCTTCAGGGTGACAGGTGATTTGGTAGCACTCTGTGGGTGTGGGTGTGTATATCTACAACACGGTATAAATGGGCACGTATAAGGGTCTGTTCAAGTGCTCACTGAAGTCAATGGGAATCTTTCCATTGGCTACAATGGATGTTGAATCTGGTTTTAAATGAAGCTATAAAAAAGCATTGCTAGTATAATGTTTGTATAAAATTAAGTCCTTTTACACCTAGAAAGCAAAGGCTGAATAAGTGATTTCCAATAGTTAAGCGAAGGAGACCTGCTTGCTCCCTCAAATCCATATATTAATTCTAGACTCATAACAGCGGCCATAATGGATCAGACCAAAGGTTCATCTAGCCCAGTATCCTCTCCTCCAACACTTGTCAAACCCGTGGCTGATGTGGTTGTTTAGATAGTATTCTTGCCTTGTTTCCTTCTACTGCCCTTCTGTCTGCATCTATCTGTGTTTTTTTTCCTTATAGTTAGATTGTTTTTCTTTCGTGTTTTGTATAGCAACAAATGCAATGGGGTCCTTGTTCTTGATGGGGGATCCTAAGTTCTATGACAATAAAAATAAATAATGATGATGGTAAAACAGTGATTAAATGTGTCTGTTACAATCAACATTAACTAAAGCTCAAAATACAATTTAGAACACAAGTTGGACAGTTGATTTGACAAAGAAAACTGCATTTGTATGCTTCAGCCAAACTTACTAGTTCTGTGCTACAGATGACAGTCTTCAAAAATTTGAGAGTTGGGGCTTGCCTGCCAGGGCTCGTGGCTTCAGACTTGCAGGGGGTTGGGGTGGGGCTAGGAGCTTCTTCCCTGTGAGGCCAAAAGACTCTTGTAGCTTCATCCCCACAGGTGGCACCTCCCAGTGCTTGGAGCTGAAACTCCAAGACTTCCCCTTTCTTCTGGGCAGAAGCCACTAGTCCTACCACCTCTTGTCCCAACACCCCATTGGGGCAAACAGTCTGGAAGGTGGAGAATGGGAGGGGGGACGGTCTCTGTGAGCAGTATTTTAACTGCAAAAGAGCTACATGTGGCTCACAAGCTGTGGTTTGGCCACTCCTTGTAATACATCCTCATGTGCATTGAGGTCCACTTTGGTAATCTTCAATTTACTCACTGTGGCAAACTTTAAACTTTTAATAATCAAAGTTCTAACACAACCAAATTATATCAAATTCCTAGTTAAAAAAAAGAGAAGTATTTACAATTTAACACTGACCTCATTATTTCAGGATGAAATTCATTCAGGTGCCAAAGTTCTGAGTAAGGCTCTATAAACCATGTAAATCAGGCAATTGATGAAGAAGGTCTTTGCACTGGCATCAAATAGGTCTATATGTTCTGAGAATGATGGATGAATGGTTATGTGGATGTAGTGGCCAGGAACACCTGTACAGGAACTGAGTTTTACAGGTATTCCTGGCCACTAGATCCACATAACCATTCATCTGTCATTGTGAATCCTTATTCAATATCTAGTGAGGCTTCTTTCAACAATTTATTTTAGGTATAGTCAAAACTACCATGGCTTAAAATGTGTCAGACATTTATATTCCCTATTTATTTATTAAAATCAGCTGTTCCATTGGTACTGCTTACAGAGCTTTTTGAACTATTATTTTTGCTGACCTTGTTCATCTAGCTTGTTTAAACTGCATCTCAGAAATACCCATAAGGTTGCTTTACTTTCCAAATCCACATATGCTTATTCAGTTTGCTAAAATACTGTTATTGCTGGTTAGTTTTAAAACAATCCAAATGTATTCCCTCCCTCATAAAATCTCTTATTTCTTGTAGAGAGAAAGAGTTGCACATCATACATTGATAGCAATTCCTGTCAACAAGTCAAAATTAATGGAGTTGGAAAGGGATATTGTCCTGAAGATAGTGCTACCATGTGCACATGCAAAAGTTAAAGATGTTGCTGCTATAGGGAAGGATATCCCACTCATACAGGACTGATTGTTAGTAGAAGGCCATTAAATGGGGATACATAGTGTCCTCTAGGGAGAAATATACAGAAAACCCTTTGTGATTCATCTGGGTATGGCTTGTCATAATACAAAGAGATAACTTTGACATAACTAGTTGAAAGTGACCTGTTACAATCATATAAAAATCCTTTATATTTTACCTTGTAGTATGGAATATAGATATTAAAGGTTAGATTAGTGCATGTAGCAATGTACAAGCATTTTATAGAATCCAAACATATCCTTAAAAATATAACTCCTATCTTGTAAAATGTTAACAGATAGATGAGCAGGTCTGGTTTCCAGCTATGAATTTGTCAATGCCTAACTGATGCCTTCAGATTTGGCAAGAGCTGGTACCTAGTTTACCAGAATCACAGGCATATTATTTAATAGTGAATGCTCTGGAATGTGAGAGAGATCATGTCTTCTAAGGTTTGATCTCCTCAGTTTGCCACAAGACATCTATTGTCTCCAGCTCCCTTTCCATTAAATGTCTACAGGATCTACAGGAGCAGGTCTTCATTCCTACAAATGTTAGGAGGGCTGCAAGGAGAGGAAAATTGGGTACAAATAAAGTTTTGGGGGCATATTCTCCCCTAGCTCTTCTATTTGCCTTTTGCTATGGATCACCTGAAGAGTGCAGAAATAGCAACCTCCAGCAAATGGAAAAAATCTCATTGATATTGCTTGCAACTCTTAGGAGTACTGTTTGGACAACAGTCCCATACTCTGAGCCTAAAGAGACCTGTCAGCTGCTCCCACCCACACCCCATAGCCTTTGGAGATTTCTGGTGGAAAATGGTCGGTTGTTCTATTGACCATTCTGTCTAATAACCTATTGGAATACTTAAGGTCCAACTCTGCAAGAAAAGGAGCTCAAAAGTTGTTCCTCTGACTGACAGCTTAATTCTTCAGAAGTCCTTTGAGATACAACACTAAGTTTAATACAACTAATGTTTGTTCTTGCTGTTAAAGAAAATGTTAATAATTTTAGTCTTTTACTTTATTTAGTGCCTGGAGCTTAATTAAAAATCCTGTGATGTCAACAGGGATCTTTGGAATTAACTCATTAGGCTTGGAACAGGTCTTAGATCACTGCTTGGAAAGGTTTTTATTTTCATGTTTATGCCTGCATATTGCAAAAGATGTAAAGAAGGTTTTGCAGCTGTTTTTAACAGGTCTATTTTTAAGATATCATAATTAACAAAATATTGTCTGAATCACCTCAAAGTTTCTAGAAAAAAATTGCCTTGGTCTCTGAACCAGATTTTTACACTGTGATAAACTTTGTAGAGGAGAGCTCAAAATTCAATTTAGAATAATGGAAACACTATGTTCTCTAAATTCTATGGAAGTTAACCAGCAGAGGGTCTGGACTATGGTGAAAAACTAATTCTTATAAGTTAGCAAAATTATGAGGCAGATACTCAGCTGATGTAAATTGTCACTGCTCAAAAAAGTGCTGTAAGAATTTACACCAGTTGAGGGGGTGTGACCCATGGTTGTGGTTTCCAGTTATTTTCTACTGCTGGATACACACCCTTGATACGTATTTATTATTAAATCCCTCTCTGATAGTCTGATAAATAAAATATAGCTATGACTTTCAGCAAAACTGTGTATGTGTGTCCCTCCTTTATCGTTGTGTCTCCAAATACCAGATAGGATATACTTATCTATTATTGCAGTTGTTTTAAAACAATAGAAACTAGTGCATCTCAAGTTAAGTACTTTATTTTTATTGGGCAGATTCAAAGATGCCAGAATTCTTTTGCACAGATGGAATACTTAAAGCAATTGTTGCTATTTGATAATTCTTTAAAGATTTTTGCTTGAGGAAACAGAAAAGAAACTGTTCATCACACTAACTTGGAAACCTTGCTCGAATCAATAATAGTGTTCTGCCTTGGGCCTTGGAAATAACACAAACACACACACAAACCAGCATTCAGGCTATCCCACCTAAACCTGAGCATAATTAAATCTTTTCAGTACAGAAATGCAGTAATAGTAAGGTTTGCAATACATGTACAGTCTTTCTGCGAACAGGAACAGCTAACAGGGAGTTTGGAGAGGGAGTTCTCCAGGTACAAGAGGAGTAAAAGTGGGACCCTTGTGGTAAGTGGCTGTCTGGAGTGTGTGTTTGTGTGTGGGGGAGTTATTTGCTGTGTGCTGAGCTTGTGTTTGTGTGTTTGGTTTGTTTGTTTGAAGGAGCTTCTAAAAGGTTTGAAATCTAGAAGCCTCTGTTAATTGGCTGAGCCTCAGTCAGGGGGAGGGGCTACCACAGCTATATAAGCCTGTGACTCAGCGACCAGGGAGCTTGCGAACAGGAACAGCTAACAGGGAGTTTGGAGAGGGAGGTTAGAGGGGGAGGTTAGAGGGCACTAGGGACTTCTGACCTTCTTAAAAACAACTCTTATAATAATCTATATTCCAGAGGTTTAAAAAGAATCCCAGTTTCTGCTTAAACTTATTCATTAGAAAAATGGAGACAGAAGCTCAGCAGCAGAGTGGGGGCTATCCTGTTTATTGCGTCGAGTGTAACATGTATGATTACCTGCCCTGTGGGCGGGTGGTGTATGTGTGCACCCGTTGCAAGGAGCTCCTGACCCTCAGAGACCGGGTTCGGGCTTTGGAGGCCAGGGTGGCTGAACTGGAGGAGCTAAGGGAGGTAGAGAGATATGTTGATGAGACTTTCCGGGACATTGTAGTACTGTCCCACCTCCAGTCTGAGAGCCCCAGTGCTCTTAAGGAGGATGAAAGTCTCAAGCGAACAGAGCATTCAATGGGAGCAGAGGGAAACCATCCCGTAGTTGGGACCCTGCTCCCAGAGGATGTTGCGGTATCCTCTCGCACTGAGGATACCTCTGAGGGGGAGGGAATGCCAGTTAGGAAGAGGCAGGTATTAGTAGTGGGTGATTCGATTGTTAGAAACATAGATAGTTGGGTTTGTGATGACCGGGAGAACCGTATGGTCACTTGCCTGCCTGGTGTGAAGGTTGCGGATCTCTCGAGGCATCTAGATAGACTTATGTGTAGTGCTGGGGAGGAGCCGGTGGTCGTGGTACATGTAGGTACCAATGACGTAGGGAAGGGTAGCAGAGATGTCCTGGAGGCCAAATTTAGGCTGCTAGGAAAGAGACTGAAATCCACGACCTCTATGGTGGCATTCTCGGAAATGCTTCCAGTTCCATGCGCAGGGCCAGGTAGGCAGGCAAAGCTTCAGAGTCTCAATGCGCGGATGAGACGATGGTGTAGGGAAGAGGGGTTTGGATTTATTAGGAACTGGGGACACTTTTGGGAGAGGGGGAGCCTATACAGGAAGGATGGGCTCCACCTAAACCAGGGTGGAACCAGACTGCTGGCACTAAACATTAAAAAGGCTGTAGAGCAGTTTTTAAACTAAGAGATGGGGGAAAGCCGATTGGTGCGGAGATGCACGTAAATCGGAGGGAGACTTCTCTTAGAGGAGAATCCATTGATAGAGATTCTCTAAGCTGTAGTCAGAAAGAGAGGAGGGGAGAGGGCAAACCATGGGCCAGAGCAGACAAACAACCACATACAAAGGAATCCAATGCACCAGGGAAGGGCAGACAAATAAGCACTGGCAAATGTTTAAAGTGCTTCTACACAAATGCTGACTAATAAGATGGGTGAACTAGAGTACCTAGTATTAAATGAGGAGATAGACATAATAGGCATCACTGAAACCTGGTGGAATGAGGAAAATCTGTGGGACACAATCACACCGGGATATAAAATATATCGAAAGGATAGAGCAGGCCGGGTGGGTGGTGGAGTGGCACTGTATGTGAAAGATAATGTAGAATCAAATGAAATAAAAATAAGTGAATCAACATGTTCAATAGAATCGCTATGGATAGTAATTACATGCTCCAATAATAAGAAATTAGCAGTAGGGATATATTACCGACCACCTGACCAGGACAGCGATACTGACATTGAAATGCTGAGGGAGATTAGAGAGGCAACCAAAATGAAGAACTCTATAATAATGGGGGATTTTAATTATCCCCATATTGACTGGGTACATGTCACCTCAGGAAGAGAAGCAGAGATAAAATTTCTCAATGGCCTAAATGACTGCTTCTTGGAGCAGCTGGTGCAGGAACCCACAAGGGGAGAGGCAATTCTTGATTTAGTCCTGAGTGGAGCGCAGGATCAGGTCCAGGAAATAACGGTTACAGGACCACTTGGGAATAGTGACCATAATATAATAACATTCAACATTCCTGTGGTGGGTAGAACACCTCAGCAGTCCAGCACCCTGGCATTTAATTTCAAAAAGGGGAATTACACAAAAATGAGGAGGCTAGTTAAACAGAAATTAAAAGGCACAGTGACTAGAGCCAAATCCCTGCAAGCTGCATGGAAACTTTTTAAAGACACCATAATAGAGGCCCAACTTAAATGTATACCCCAAATTAAAAAACATAGCAAGAGACCTAAAAAAGTGTCACCGTGGCTTAACCACCATGTAAAAGAAGCAGTGAGGGACAAAAAGGCATCTTTTAAGAAGTGGAAGTCCAATCCTAGTGAGATAAATAGAAAGGAACATAAACACTGTCAAATCAAGTGGAAAAATGTAATAAGAAAAGCAAAAAAAGATTTTGAGGAACAGCTAGCCAAAAACTCAAAAAGAAATAACAAAATGTTATTTAAGTATGTTAGAAGCAGGAAGCCTGCTAAAAAACCTGTGGGTCCCCTAGACGATCGAACTATAAAAGGCGCAATCAAGGACGATAAAGGCATTGCGGAGAAACTAAATGATTTCTTTGCTTCAGTCTTCACGGCTGAGGACGTTGGGGAGATTCCCAAATCTGCACCATCCTTTGTGGGTGATGAATCTGAGGAACTGTCCCGGATTGAAGTGTCATTAGAGGAGGTTTTGGAACAAATAGAAAAACTTAATGTTAACAAATCTCCGGGACCAGATGGCATTCATCCACGGGTTCTAAAAGAACTCAAAAGGGAAATTGCTGAACTATTATCTGTGGTTTGTAACCTATCCCTTAAATCGGCCTCGGTACCTAATGGCTGGAAGGTAGCCAACGTGACACCAATATTTAAAAAGGGCTCTAGAGGCGATCCGGGCAATTACAGACCGGTAAGTCTAACTTCAGTACCGGGCAAATTAGTCGAAACAATAGTAAAGAATAAAATTGTGAAGCATGTAGAAGAACATAATTTGTTGGACAAAAGTCAACATGGTTTCTGTAAAGGGAAATCCTGTCTTACTAATCTATTAGAGTTCTTTGAAGGGGTTAACAAACATGCGGACAAGCAGGATCCAGTAGATATAGTATACTTAGATTTTCAGAAAGCCTTTGACAAGGTCCCTCACCAAAGGCTCCTGTGTAAATTACATGGCCATGGGATAAGAGGGAAGGTCCTTTCTTGGATTGAGAATTGGTTAAAAGACAGGAAACAAAGGGTAGGAATAAATGGTAAATTTTCAGAATGGAGAGGGGTAACTAATGGTGTCCCCCAAGGGTCAGTCCTTGGACCAATCCTGTTCAACTTATTCATAAATGATCTGGAGAAAGGGGTAAGCAGTGAGGTGGTAAAGTTTGCAGATGATACCAAACTGTTTAGGATAGTCAAGACAGACGCAGACTGTGAGGGACTCCAAGAAGATCTCACCAAACTGAGTGACTGGGCAACAAAATGGCAAATGAAATGTAATGTGGATAAGTGTAAAGTAATGCACATTGGGAAAAATAACCCCGACTATACGTACAGTATGATGGGGGCTAATTTGGCTACGACAAATCAGGAAAGAGATCTTGGAGTTATCGTGGACAGTTCTCTGAAAACTTCCACACAGTGTGCAGCGGCAGTCAAAAAGGCAAATAGGATGCTAGGAATTATTAAGAAAGGGATAGAAAATAAGACCCAGAATATCTTACTGCCCCTGTATAAAACTATGGTACGCCCACATCTCGAATACTGTGTACAGATGTGGTCTCCTCACCTCAAAAAACGATATTTTAGCCTTGGAAAGGGTTCAGAAAAGGGCAACTAAAATGATTAGGGGTTTGGAACGGGTCCCATATGAGGAGAGGTTAAAGCGACTGGGACTTTTCAGTTTAGAAAAGAGGAGACTGAGGGGCGATATGATAGAGGTATATAAAATCATGAGTGGTGTGGAGAGGGCCGATAAAGAGAAGTTATTTATTAGTTCCCTAAATAGAAGAACTAGAGGACACCAAATGAAATTAATGGGTAGCAGGTTTAAAACTAATAAAAGGAAGTTCTTCTTCACACAGCGTGTAGTCAGCCTGTGGAACTCCTTGCCAGAGGAGGCTGTGAAGGCTAGGACTATAATAGAGTTTAAAGAGAAGCTAGATAATTTCATGGAGGTTAGGTCCATAAAAGGCTATTAGCCAGGGGATAAAATGGTGTCCTTGGCCTCTGTTTGTCAGAGGCTGGAGAGGGATGGCAGGAGACAAATCGCTTGATCATTGTCTTCGGTCCACCCTCTCTGGGGCACCTGGTGCTGGCCACTGTCGGCAGACAGGATACTGGGCGAGATGGACCTTTGGTCTGACCCAGTACGGCCATTCTTATGTTCTTATGTTTTTTCACAGATACTCCAAATATTTGTGACAGATAATAATTTCATAGGGTTGATACAATAGGCTGAGTAATTGGGACATTTCCCAGGTTATTCTATAAGGGGAATACAGATTCACCACTCCAAGTGGCAGCGGAGCTGTTGTGTTTGTAGCTGCTATCATAGACTCTTAGGGCCTCTATAGCATCTTCAGCCCCTTGTGTACCCCATCCACAAGTCATCTATGGAGTCTCAGATCCACCTGCTCCCCCATCTCCATCAAAGCAGAGCTTAAGTAGGACTGAATAGTGTATATGCCTTTTTCTGTCCCTTGTTGTGGGGTGAATTTCACCCTATATGCTTAGAAGCAATGAGCCCTTATGATATATAATGCCTATGGCCTACATGATATGACAACCACCTTTATATGGTGCTTGCTTCCTATTGTCATCTGCAATGGAACTGGATAACTTCTGTTGAGATACGGAATTCAGAGTCATGAGGGAAAGGGTATTTTTTTCTCTATTATTGCTGCATGATAAAACACAGAAAAAAATGAATCTCACGATCTTGTTTGTTCAAAAAGACAATAATTTTTCTATCTCTTTTCTTGTACTGTGATATGCCATATCGTTCCCATATGTAACTAAGATCCCAAGCTCTTAGGGAAGTGGCTTGTTAGTTGGCACAGTAACTACCCATTTTACAGTGCTGTGCAATAAATTCCTACCTAATATCGAGAGATCTCATATTATATCTTGAAATATTTTCCCCACAGTAACTGGGAAATTACAGCATGTCAACATTCTAATCATTTCACAGCAAACAGTTTCAGTTGAACACTTGACTGTCGACATCTTATAAAAATATAGCAATAAAGCACAGCAAACATAAAGCAAGAAAGTATATGTAAAAAAATCTTCTGATGGTTAAGGCAAGAAAAAAAAAGACTCAGTTCTAATGCAAGAATCTTTGCTGAAGTACATATTTTTGATGTTGCTGCTTATGAAGTCCAGATGCCTCACTCTGAATTCATCTTATTAGTAAATTCACAATTTGTCAACGTCCTCCTGCTACCAGCCCTGGCAGGGAAAGGAGGGAAAAAATGGAAAAAAATGACTTGTTTTTCAGTGAAATCTAAACACATCACTTTCATGCAAATGTACCTTCTCTGTGCGAATTTGGTAAGCTATTTCTCTCACAAAAGATTTTTCCTCTAATTGTTGTATCTGCCACTTACTAAATCTGTTTGCTAAATTACAAAGTCAGCCTTCGCTGCGGGTGTACTGCCAGCCACTTCTTTCACAAAAGATCTTTAGTCTAATTGTTTTATCTTCTGCTTGCTAAATCTGTTTGCTAAATTATACCTTTCATTGAACTTACACCAAAACCTTCCAGGAAGCAATTAGTAGGTACTGACATATTATATAGCATAGCTTATGTGCTTTAGAGTGTGTGGGAAGGTCTGAAGGATGGATGTACAAATAATATGTCAGTCAAGAGACAATACCAGCGCCAGACCCAGGGCTTTCATGAGAGCGTACTGTTCTTCAACAAATGTCAAAATGTGTCTTCCCGAGTGTTCCTTAAGACTGGCACCGTTTAGTTCCTTACCTTACTTTCTAAAATTGCCTTTCAATGGCAGATTCTGTCACCTTTGGTCAGAAAATAACCCCACTGAGCCAGACTGGGTTTTTTTTTTTTTTTTTGCTCACGTTAAACAGTACATTATTCCACAAATAGTTCCCTTGAAATCAATGTTGCTCCTTGAACAAGTTGGGCAGAATCCAGCCCTATATAATTACCAGTGTTTTGTCCCTAGTTTTGGCTCTTTGATATTGAATCCAAAATGGAAAACAAAAATTAAACTTGTAAATCCAATGAGGGCGATGTTGATTGATATGTTTTTAAGGCAAGTAGTTGGCTGTTGCACATCTCCCCTTCCTTCATTACTTCATTCCTCCTACGACAGGGCTTCAGGACAGAGGATCAAAGCATATCCATTCCTAGTGCCCCATGACTACGCCACAAAATTGGACCTTTCTTTTATTCCCTACACATGACTAAAGGTATCAACATCTGGGCCTTTACTGTTGGCATCTTCCACTTTCTCACTTTAAAACAATCATAGTAAAAATAATCTACTGCATTTAAAACTAGGGAAGTCATATACAACTGTGGAGAGTGGGTGGCACATAACTTGCAAGTAATTGCTCTGATCATATATTTGCAAGTTCTCGGAGTTCTCATGGGGACTGAGCACAGTGCTCAATGGATACTATAATAAAACAAAGAGAAATTGAGATATTAGTACCCCACAGCTGTAGTTCTAACCCAAATGATAACACTCCATATTAGCTCTAAATCACTTCACTGCACATCTGTAAGTGTGCTCTTATCCCTGAGTTCAGCCTTCAATTGGTAGGGGTAATCAGACAGATCTGGCTCAATCTCTGTGAAGAGGCACTGTGGGGAGGAAGGAACTTTGTCTAACTCATATGGCCCATCAAAGTGCTGGTCAGAATTGCAGCCCCTGGCACTTCACAGTGAAGGGAAGAGCAATGAATAAGTCCCTGAGGGTGTTTTGCAGTGTATATAAGGCTAGTGAGAGAGGGTGGGCAAAGGGAGACAATGATATTGGAGCCCTGACCTCAGACACCTCCCCTGACCCCCAAATATCTGTATTATCTGCATAAACAAAGTGAACTAGGACAAGGCGAGGCCCCAACAAACATTTTGTTCTCAGGCTCTAAGGAGGCATTCCATCTGAGGCAGGGTGCCTTCCTGTACTCTCAGAGGCAGTGTAGTCTTACATTTAATGCAGGGCTGTGGCTAGATGATACTGTTGAGCCTGTAAGGCTTGCTCCTGCTCTGCTGAAATTACTGTGAAAACTCTCATTAACTTCAGCTGGAACAGGTTCATGTCCTTCATGAGTGATATTATACCATCCAATTATAAAAGGCCCAGCAGTACAAAGAGTTGGGCAATGAAAGGACAAGCACCAGGAATGAGGGTACTGAATGCCGTTTTATAGTAGCCATCTACCAGCTTTCATCTGATTATAAATGAATAGGGTTCATCCCTTAACTTCTGGCTCAAGTTATGTTTATTTTATTGTCCAAAATAGACTACATTTCAGTCCTTTAAACTTTTAGTGGAATTAGTTGCTTAGGGGAATAATCCTGATTGACCCAAAGGATTTTTGGGTAGCACATAGGCATATAAATAATGGAGCCTTATTTTGGACACAATGGCTGTGGAAAAGTAGATGAATAGAGCACTGAGATTTGATTTGTCTTTTTATAACTATTTTATTATAATGATTGCTATCTAAACCATGCTTTGATTTCAGGCTAAGCCTACCATCACACTTCAGTATAGACAAGCTAAACAAAAATGTTGGGCAGAACCAAAGCTAATATGGCCGCAATGTATCCTGAACCATGTGTAATAGAAGGATCAGCACAGGGCTGAACAGTATATTTAAAGACCAAAAAGGATATTAACAATGAATGCACCTTTTGGAATTTTACTTGCCTATCAGTCATTATTGTGTTAAGTTTGAGAAGATAAGGGGGGTACACGTACAGGGCCAAAGAGATAGCTGGATTCTCCTTCAGCATGGGAGGGATAAGATCTGGGAGCCAATATAATCATCATTAATATGATAAATTTATTTACTTATTTTATGAACTGCAAAAGCACCTAGGACACTTAGCCATAGATCAGTTCCCCACTGTGACATACACTGTACAAACAAAGAATAATATCTGGCCGTAAATAATCACAGGGCTAAACTTTGTATGAGCGGATGAACTTTCCAATATGCTAATATCCTTTAACCTCTGTAGTATTAAAATACTGTACTTTTGAATACAAATGCATTAAACATACTTTTTTAATGTTTATTAAGTAATGCATGAAATTAAATTTCATGGTAAAAGGTTTTAATTTTTCAGTGTCAGTAAACCACAAGTATTAATATTTAAACACAAAACAAAGCTTGAAATGAAACCATGGGATTGGGAGATGGGAATATAGTTTTTGGTTGTACCTTAATAGAAATATGTCAGGGATGGTAATATTTGCTTTTTAAAAAGAAAAAGACTAATAGCTCTGGCCTGAGCCAGATTCTAAACATGCTTTCACACTCATGCAATTCAATTCTCACCTGCAGTGATCTCACCCATAATCTTGAGCCGAGATTGCCAAACTAGCAGAGGTTTTATGATAGGAATAAATGTCCATAGGGACTAGAATGAGACAACTAATTTCAGGTTCATTTGTAACCAAGTCCAGGACTTACTTAGTGCTTCTGAAGTAAAAGCCTAGTTCACTAACCCATTATACAGTGTAGCTGCTTCCCTCATTATTCTTTTAAACCTTGCCATCACCTCATTGCTTCTAAAATATGAATGTGAAAGAACATTTGGATGGATTCCATTTTATTTTTGCTTTTGTTTCCTTTGCTTCCAGAAAACCCATACAACATTCAGTCACAGTAATAGCATATCAAATTAACAGTTGGGCCTGACAGAGCTCCAAATCACCGAGCCTTCAATTTTTGGTAGAGGTACAAAATTGCCAGTGATTTTATTTTTCAGCCAATAAAACATTGCTGTTGCAACCTACAGTATGAACCAAAATGTTCTGGAAACACACAAATGCTACTAATGTTGATTACTTTGGACTTACATAGAAATGGAGTAGGATATCCTCCTACAATGATGATCCATCATAAAACCATCTGTGTTGACTTTACCAGACAGGAATCAATTAAATAGTGAATTCATACAATGACCTCAATTATATTTGTTTTACTTCACAGACATCAGTTCATAGTTTAGATATATTTTAGTTTGGTTTTAAATGTGACAGGAAGAACACCATCATTTTTATGCATGGTTTCCAGCAGTTTTCCTGCTTAGATAAATAATTCATATATTGGAAATGGATAAAGTTGAGTCCTCCTTATATTTAAATACTGTATAGGGATGACTTTTATCATGCTTACCATTAAAAAATATGCGACAGTTACTTCTGTTTATTAACTGTTGTTAACTGTTGACCCTAGAAAAGAAGGATGGCCCAGTGATTACAGCACGAGTCTAGACCAGTGTTTCTCAAACTGTGCTCTGCGGAGCCCCAGGGCTCCGCAAGACATCTCCAGGGGCTCCGCAAGGTTGACAAACTGGAAACATCAATAGGTACAACACATACAATCAGTGTACCACTGGGGCTCCGCATAAGTACAACACACAATAAGTGGACTGCTGGGGCTCCGCATAAATTTTTACACATGTAAAGGGCTCCGGAGCCCAAAAAATTTGAGAACCGCTGGTCTAGACAATGGGAGACCTTGGTTGAAATCGCTGCTCTACCCCAAAATTCCTGTGTGAGCCTGGATAAGTCACTTAGGTGTAGATCCCAAATGTGAGCTAGGTGCCTAAATACTTCTTAGCATCTGTGACTTAATACTTCCCATACCTCTGTTTCCCATCTGTAAAAATGGAGATAATAGTATTTCCCTATTTCATGCAGCTGGCAATAGGATAAATTCTTAAAAGACTGAGGTATTCAATACTATTATAAGGGGGCCCAATAAGTAACCTAGGTAGATAGACTTCATGATGCTGACTCAACTATTGTTCGGTGTTCATATTGAGTCATAAAAATTAATAAAAAGAGAATACACGGAGGCATTGCCACACAGTTTTTGTTTTTGTTTGTGATGGATGAAGGATAGAAATGAATTACCACTGCATTAAGAAGACCGATGCCGAACAGATCAGAAAAAATCCCTTACTATATATTTGTATGCAGACATCAAGTCTCTGGTCTAGCAAATTAGGCCTCTGGTCCTGCATGTGGGTTAATTTATACAAACAAATAATTCCATTGAACATCCTGAATAAATTTCCCCATGTTTATAAGATTTTGTGGAATTGGGGTCTTATTGGGTAGCACCAAAAATAGCAGGGGTGGGTATTGCTTAAAGTACATTGACAGGAAGATGGATTGAATGATATAATGGCTCTTTTCTAAATGCTGTCATTCTGTTACATTTTCCATGGTAAAGCAGTTCATTCCATCACATAAAATAAAATACAATGTATGTAATTATATTCATGGGGGGAAAGTAGAAGAGAAATTGCTCTGTAAAGACTAACATTTGCATCAGTGCCTTCAATTATGCTATCTTAGAATGTAGTGGTTGCATAGTAATTATCAGGGACAGACACTTGGGAAACATTCTTTAATCAAAGAATTTTGATTAGTCTAATCACTCCTCTACAATGACTATGTAAATGTTAAAGCTGGTGGTGTTTTAATTTGAAACCATAGGTTTTTTTATTAAGGAAGACAAAAATGTTACTGGTGCTAATGACACTGTTGTGGCTACAGCATGAAATCTGCAAAACAAAATATGAAGGGAATATAAACTAGCAAAATGTTTTTAACATAAAAAGCAATATTTCAGATATTTGGCCAAGGACAAAATATGTTTTCCATTGCTAACAGATGCTTGTGCAGAGCAAAGCTGTCTCCCATTTGATTTTCTATTTCTAGGCAAAGTGAGTCTTTTTATAGGCCAATTACTTTCAGTTGTGTTCCAGGGGGAAATTTTTGTATCTATTTGAATATGTGGTATTTGAGTGACAAACTGGTGAGAATGTCTGCTTCTGAAAGATTTCTTTCTAAGGATTTCTACTTGAGCAGAAGTAATGTGTGTTTTGTGATTAAGGCATGAGACTGAAACTAGATCTGAGTCCTGTTCTTGGGTCTGCCACAGTATTTGTATGATATTGGACAAGACACTTAGGCCCCTTTTCTCTAAGGAGAATTGTCTAGGTATATCCCTGCACCTACACAAGACTCTGTATGAAAGAGGGGTCCATCCACACAGTTCTCTTCGCAGGAGGAAAAATCAGGCCTTTAGTTTCTTTCCACTTCAGTGTCCCATCTATAAAATGGGGATCATAAAACAAACCTTATGCCAACTGGGAGAGGGCACAGGGGTGCACAAGCATTTATGGGGATTATTGGGTAGAATATTTGCATAATAGTTCACCAAAAGGTACATGCAAAGTCTTTAGTGAAAGCCAGTAGCCTACTGGTAATCATAATAATTGTGAAACGTATGAATGGATATCTAAAGACTATGCATCTATGGGAAATATAATATGTTCTCAAGGTCTTAGAAGAAGAGATGCCAGAAGGAGGTGATATACCTCAGAAATACAACTTTTAGGTAGGAGGTAACAGCCTCTTACTTCTCTGTCTTGCAGTTTGGTTATTCTGTGCCTTCCACTGTTCATCTATTTGCATACTGTGCCAGCCTTTACTGACAGACTGTAAAATCTACACGGGAGGAAATCTCCAGAATAAAACAAGCAGCAGGATTGTCCTGCTTGTGTACGTCTCAACTGGGTTGGTTTTTGGGGATACCACAAGTATCCCAAAATAGCAACATCATGTCTTTAAAAGTTCCCACCATTTCCTGAAATAGCATGTGTGCTATTCTGGCATTCCTCTAACCCTCATTCAACAAAGGATTTGTTGGAATGATGTTTTATTTTGAAATTTGGTGCTCTGTAGACAGCACCAAATTTCAAAATAAGCTCTTTTGATTTAGACTTGGAATAAGCTATGCAATTTGCGTAGTGCAAATTGTGTAGTTTATTCTGACAGAAGGGTGCTGTCTAGATGCACCTTTTATGTATAATAACTAAGGATTATTCTGCTATATTTTGTCTTGCAAAGAGACACACTGATTTCTTTAAACTGATAGCGTGAAAGGAACATGGCTGTAAAGTGTATTATGTTAATTAAGTCTAAGCAGTAGAAGGCATGTCATGATTTTATACACAACCATTTGTTTCTAATACTTCCACTTGCTACTGTTGGAAGTGCTATGATACTACACTGCTGTATAAACATAGCTCATTGTTGTACATTAAGTGGAGTCGTGATCTGAGGTCCAACTGATAAGCTGGGATGTGCTGTTTCTTTGGAATCAGTGAATCTGATTACTGTGGGTGCCCAGCAACCAGTGGCTGGACACTACAAGGAGACCCTTGGAGGGCTTGAGAATTGGAGTGTGCTCCACTGTAACATGACAGTGGGACCTCTGAGGCTTAAAGAGGAGAGCTTTGTGGTGGCTGTGGCTGGTAGAGTTGAGGAGACGACCTCTGGCAGGCACAGAGTGTTTCTCCATGCAATGGGCAGGTGGTGGAAGTAAGGTGCCTCACAAACATGTGTAAACCTGGCAAGCACTACAACTAGTAAAGCCTTTTGATGTTTATAGCTGGAAAGCAGTATGGCCCAAGCCTGCAAAAACTTACATGCCCGACTTTGTTCATGTGAGTAAAATTATCCCCATTCCTACAAAGATGTAGGAACTGTTTTGATAAAGTGTTTGTTTATAATCACTGCTGTTTTTATTGTTAATATTTGTTTTTATTATCAACTGTCAAAAAAAGAAAGAATAAGACTATCTGGCTCTATACATTTATGCTCCCAGATCCGCTTTTAGTCAACCTCTTCAAAAATCAAAACATAATTCCCATGGAAAATTCATGTTTCAGCATTTGTTTTAATCTTGAATTGTAAGTACTGACGGGGTGGGGGGAAATTTAATTTTATTTTATTTTGGAGTGGAACAGAGAATTCTGAAAAACTTTCAGAAATGTTCCATATCAACTTAGTTTGACAATGAACTTCTTGTCCCAGAACTTCTGTGGTGACACATGGTAGTTCAGATTCCACATATCTGTATTCTCTTTTACAGGCTAGGCACCTGGTCAGACTACCATGAAGCACCATTCATGTGACAAATGATCCACTACAAGGCTATGTCTACACTCGCGGTTTCTTGCGCAAGTACGGCTGTTCTTGCGCAAGAATCTGCAGGGCGTCCACACTGCCCGCCCGCTCTTGCGCAAGGAAATGTACAGTACGGCGTGGTAAGAGAGGGCTCCTTGCGCAAGAGTTACGCTCTTTTTTAACAGGTGTAAGCCCTCTTGCGCAGGAGCTCTTGCGCAAGAGGGCAGTGTGGACGCTCGGCAGGGATTTCTTGTGCAAGAGAGTGTCCACACTGCCATGGGAGCTCTTGCGCAAAAGCACAATGCACACAGGGCAGTGTGGACGTTTTCTTGCGCAAGACTTCTTGCACAAGAACCCTTGCGCAAGATGTTCTTGCGCTAGAAGCCGCAAGTGTAGCCATAGCCCAACAGTTCAATCAGAAGAGAGACCACAGTACACCATTGGAGATGTATTTCAGCCAGGGGGCCTGGACAAAATAAAAGAGAAGAGGGCATAGGGAGTCCAAATTACAGCTCCCAGTGAGGATCTGCAGTATCTCAGGTGGGCATAAATAAATGTTGACCCGACTTAAAATGTTTGTTCCAGTTTTCCAAGTGGAAAATAAAAACAATCAGCAAAATCAACACTTTCCTAAGGAAATTATTGATTTGGCAAAAACTGCATTTTCCTTCTTGCTCCTACTTGAAGCTCCATGATTTGTGAGACTATCTACACCTTTTGCGAGCACAGGTTTGAGGCTCCTTGCCCCCACTTATCTCAGGGTATAATTTCACAATGTTTCTACTGTTAGGCATTGTCAACACTTGGAGCTAGGCCTGCATTTCCCAGCTTAAGGAGACACTCTTGTGCTAGCTCTAATCAATCATTCATGCTAAAAATAATATACTTCTGGATAGCACAGACACTGGTGGCATGGGCTAGCTTTCTGAGTACATAACCACAGGGTCTAGATGGGTTTCCATTCAGGGTGGCTACCCTTCATTGTTGTTCACTACTGCTCTTGATACCATGGCTACTCATTTTTAGTATGCTAGCTTGATGAAAGCTAGTGGCAGTTATGAATATGTGAGATGAACATTGTATCCCTAACTCCAGATGTAGCTATAGTCTGGGACCTGGATACACTACCCAACATTTACCAATAGCTTATCACTCTGAAGGTCTGACTAGCTTTTGGACACTTGCATTCCCTATGAGAACCTGTAACCTATGATTGCAACCAACAGCTTTTTTAGAAGAGTAGGCTCCCAAATAAAAATGGCCCGATTTACAGATTAAATGAGTACCCAAAACTCCTTTTGATTCCATTGGGTCTCCAGAACCATCCAGAATCAGCTAACATTTATATGCTCAGGCTTGAACAATTTGTCACTATCGTTTTATTTTTTAACCAAATGCGGTTTTCTTTATACGAGTAAAAAGGTCCATGTATTGTTGCTTTAAACTGATTCATTCCTGTAGCTTATTGAACATATAGGTTATGCTTTCTAATCCAGAAAATTATTCTCCATTAGGGTAATAATATTCACCCTTTTCTGTTAAAATGTAAAATAAAAACTAGCTGTTGAAGTCAGTGGAAAATTTGCTATTTTACTTCTATGGAGCCAAGATTTCACCTCTTGTTTGCAATAGATAATGTAGTATTTGGAAATAAATTCTTGTCACAAGGAATACTTGACAATATTTTCCTCTCTTCATACTTACTGTTTTGAACATAAATATTTAAAGGTATATGTAAAATATGTAGGAATTTGTTCAAACATATACACAGTGACTACAATTTTAGAAAACAACAATACTAATTAAAAAAATTAAAAATCTAAAGCAAATCTATGGCGAAATTTGTAAGCAAGTATCCATTTGTGTGATTTTATTCACAAGAGTAATTCTATCGATAAGTAGTTACAGTTTCAGTGCCCAAGCTGATTGAAATGCAAAAATGGTAAAAACTCAATACATTCCTTTTTTTTATAAAATATTTTTACTTTTTAAAACAGTTTTGTTTATTAAGCATGTTCCATGTTTACTAAATATAGACCAAAATGCAAATACAAAAGAAAACTCTGATGACCATCCCATGTGACACCATCCCATGCAGAATTCTTCAATTAACCAGTGTATTAGTAACTAAGTCCATCAACATTTTACCCTTTTTCATCAATGTGCTCATCAAAGACTTGACCAATGGTGTTGGTACTTGGGGCATTGAGGAATGTGATTCACATTGTAATCCTTTGCCTCAATGAGAGATAGTCAATCTACTAGTAGTCAGATCTTTAACAACATCAACCTGTCAGCCATTCAACAGTAGGTGCAACGTTGTAACAGTCCTTACATCCAGTTATCTGCACTGCATGATCACGACACAGGTCTCACTTTCTTATTATTTGCAAGAGGAGTTCCAAACTTCATGGGCCTTCTTTTGTTCCCCCACATGGAGAGACTGAATGTGTACGTTCCCCACATAATGATACTCCTACCTACAACCTCAGCAAAAAATATGTGTCTGGCCAGTCTATAATGCTGCCAGTGATTCAGTCCCAACAGAGAAGGTTTGAGAAAAATCACAGTGGCTGAGTCCATAAGACCATGTTACTCTCTCCAAGGTCACAGTGAAAGTCTCCTGCCTACATATTCCCTCCACAGCTTTGAATCACTCCTGCAATCAAGAGCTTAGGACAATCCCACTACTTCCACTACAACTACTTGCCCCCACTGACAGCAGTTTCTTCCTTTCTAGAGGCCTCCTCCCTATCATACAAGATGGACAGGGTCAATTGGGTGGCCCTTCCTCATCCACATGGACTATATACTCAGTCACAAACCCTAATCTCTGAGTCTCAATTAAACATTCTCCTGTGTTATCCAGAAGCTGACATTGTCTACTCACCAAATTCCAGGTCATCCAAGGTGCAGTTTACTCTAATTTACCAGTTTTACTTTAACCACCTCTCTTGTTAACCCACACAGCACTTGTGAGTGCTTAAGATAAAACAAAAAATATCTTTTTTTCTAAGGAAGAATAAAGATTTAACTAGAAATATGGGTACATAATATAAAGAACTGTTTACAAGATAAAACAAAATAATAAATATGAAAATCTGGATCTACACTTATCAATAGTTTCCTTTCCTATCTAATAAAGTGCATTCCTCTACCCCACAATGTTCAGTCCTTTGCAGAGCTGAACAAAGTCCAAGGCAAGTGTTTATCAAAGGCCCCTGCTCCTCAGTGAATGGATCCAGGGTGCCTTTCCCTACACTTGATTATATTGAACAAATCTTTTCTTTTAGTCATAGCCTGGCAGATCTCCTTCCTGTTTCTCTTCAACTCCAGGTGGTTTTGATTGCTTGCAATTATCTTTAATGTTTTTCAGTGACTGTTCTGGGATGTGAAAAGGGTAGGCAATAAAATCTTACAGTACCAATATCTTACAGAACCATACTGGGGAGAGGTGACAACTCCTTGCTAGAATGGGTCAACACCAAGACATGTTACCGTTTGATAACTATTTTCTACTTCATGTCAATGGATCATACTTTCAATATAAATTCAAGATTCCTTAAATTTTATCCATACATATATCACAGTTATTGAGTCTTAATATCTTTCTGTAGATACCTTACATGTTAATCTATATTGATAAATATCCTGTAAGAAGTATGTGAGTTTGAGAGATCAGAGTTGATTGCAAAGCACAGGAGATCCTGTGTGAAGATGTCTCTATCACATCTACCCTATTGCTTGCAACTCATTGCCAGATTATCTCCATATACAATTGATAAGCAACATCTTTCTTCACCTATTATATAGCTATGGACTATATATTGTTATTTTTCCTTATGCTGATATTTTAATTGAAATCTTGAAGTATGAGTCTACTGGGTATTAGGATGACATAACATGACCCTTTCTGAGTCCTAAATTCTTCTAGAATGAAGAAGCCAGATAACTCCATTTTATGCTCCCTTTCCTTTTTTTTCTTGTTTTAACATTAGAGGCTTCAGTCAGGGGAACTATATGGGACGTACTTAACACATCTGAGTTACTAATATAATATAAAGAATAATTTTAATTTAAAGACCAAATGGCCTTTGTTATAATTTGTGACCAACTAATTTTTTGGGGTGGCATCTACAGATCATGAGATTCAACGGGCATTCAAAGATGGTAAAGAACTTAATATAAAATATAGAAATATTGTATTTATTTCAGCTCTAGTTGGGCTGATCTTTTAATAAGTTTTGTTATTTTTTCAAAACATTGCTATTCAGCCTCAGGCTGTAATGGAATCAGGAAGCAATGTTTCCCATGGGCAGATTTGGAGGGACTGTTTTTGCCTTTCTCAGAAGTATAGGGCGCAAATTCCTTGCTAGGATCACCTGATTATACCTCACCAAAATAATTCCCTTGCATTGCAGGGCCCTGAGACATTAGTGCACCTTAATCCCCTTTATTCTCTGCCTGTGGTACACAGAAGGCTGTAATATTTTAGTCTAATCCTTGTTACTGGGTTCCATGCATGAGTAATTTGTTAGCATTTAGGGGCCTGTCATATACTGGGGGTGAGACCACATGATTTGGTGGTCACTTCTGGCCTTAAAGTATGTGACCCTTTACCTTTCAATATACATTGCAAATGAACCTTGCTGAACTTTAATTTATGTGACATCAGAACTGGCCCAATGCATTTAGCAGCTGCTAGGAATTTGTTTACTTAGCTCAAATTAATCACACATATGAGGTAGAAAAATCATAAAGGGTACATATTAATTGTGGTTTGAGTGTAAAGATTTGGCTGAATAACTCATTAACAATGAGAATTGCACAGCTAGTTCCCTGGGTACTAAACTGAGAATTTACCTAAATATATTTAATGCAGTGCCTTAAGAGTCAGCATTCATTTTAAGGTGGCTTGTTAAAATGATCACTGATCTTGTCTCAACTCACAATTTATTTAAAAATGAATACCAAACTTTAGTTACACTTGCAGGATTTGATTTAAAATTAAATTGTGTTCAGATTAAGAAAACAAGTGCTTCTATTCAGCATAGTTTATGCAAATTGCTATCTTAGGTGGGTTACATAACAATAAAATGGCTCCAGCTATTGCAATAAAAAAATGGTTCTCTAGGAGAAACCTAAATAAAAAACTAATCCAAAGAGAAAGAGATTCAAAGATCAGGTCCTTGAACCAGGCTATGTTGGTTACTTAGTTACTGTGTCCATAATGCTTTATCAATAACGCTATCACACTACACACTCCCAGAAAGAATTGGCTTTCTGTGGCACAAGATTTGACAGCAGTTATCAGCTGCCATCCATTTTAAGTTTCGACAAATCTTGTTATACTCTGTCACACATATTTCTCAAAACATGAGCTGCTGTCTCCTTTTATTATAAATGGCATTTGACCCTTATGCATGAAGGGTCCTATGAATTTATCAGATTTGTACTATATAGCCCTGCAGTGTTGCTTTTTTCATACACGTAAGGACTTCCAGTAAAGTCTACATCTAATATAGGATGTGCTGATTAAGATCTTTCAAAGCAAGCAGCTCTCCAAATTTGACATTTTTCTCAATTTTGAAAACCTTCAAATCAGCATAAAATCACAATCACATTACATCAGCAGCGAAAGGCATATGTACAGGGAAAAATCTGATTGGAAGTCAATGCTGAATTTAGCTGGAATAACCTGTAGCTCAGCATTCTCCAGTCTCATCTGAGCAGTTACTAGCGAATATTTTGGCTACTTGTAATTTTATTCGCCTGTCAGCTAAATCAGGGATCCAAATACAAAACTCTAATCCTCAGGGACATTGTGTGGATTATTCCCTGAAGGACTTCAGGGTCATAAACCTATGAAAGCACTACTCTGATACATAGAAATGTTTCTTTATATAATTCTTTCTGTGACAGAAAACCACTTACTTCATCATTATATGTGCAACATACAGGAACATTGTCATTTTACTCTCACATAAAAACCAGAGTTCTGACCTTGCAAAAAATGCAAACAATCTTTAAGTAGAAAAAAGTGACGAACCATGTATTGCATAATTATTGATGTTTTATTATCTGTCAAATTGTCGTTCTTCTGGGATGAGTTAACAGTTTAGGTCTTCTAATAGATTTACACCATATACAAATTCTCTGGAATGTAAACTGCTTGTGCAAAATGTGAGATGTGATTGACACAACATTTTGTAGCATATCTGGGATGAAATGAAATGAGAGACTGGTCACATGTCGATATGACTGGAGACCAAGCAAAAGTTAAAAGCATCTCTCATGCTCTCTCACAATGAGCAGGTTATTTTGTATCCAGAAAACACCCTCATTCACCCTGAATGACTGGTGCTCACTCCCCTTCTTACTATGTCCACATTCACTCCCATCATTCTTCTGTTGGCTTCTGTTTCCTCCTTTTATTACCATATGGCCTCACATTCTTCTTAATCTCCTTTATGGTCTTTCAGGACATTCCCTTCCTTTCCAATGGGAAAGTAAATCATCCCATATGCTCCAGTGATGGAGAAGTGAGCTGGCTGCTGACTCCCTCACATGTGCTTGTTCCCACAATCAACTGGACTGGGCTGTCATGGGGAATGAGGCAGGGAACACAGATTGGTTACTATCGAGAGTAGGGATGTGATAAGCAAGGGTATGTCTAGACTACATGCCTCTGCTGGCAGAGGCATGTAAATTAGACTACCCGACATAGTCAATAAAGCAGGGATTTAAATATCCTCCACTTCATTAAAATAAAAATGGCCGCCGCGCTGTGCCGGCTCAGCTAATCATCGGCACAACGTGGCAGTCAAGACGGGGATCGGTCAACGAGGAAAGCCTTTGCCGACCGATCCCTTATGCCTCGTGAAATGAGGTTTACAGGATCGGTCAGCAAAGGCTTTCCTTACTGATTGATCCCCGTCTTGACTGCCGCATTGTGTCGACGATCAGCTGAGCTGGCACAGCGCGGTGGCCATTTTTATTTTAATGAAGTGGGGATAGTTAAATCCCCGCTTCATTGACTATGTCGGGTAGTCTAATTTACATGCCTCTGCCGGCAGAGGCATGTAGTCTAGACATATCCTAAATGCTTATAAGATAGTTGACATGCTAGTCAAATAGTCACTCCCCCCTGACTTGCTGCCTCTATCAAAAAGAGGCAGCAAGGAGAGGGAAGAAGGGGGTGCTTCAAAGCGACAGCACAGTCTGGAGACTAGGGTCAGCTGGGGATTCCCCCGCTGACCCCTGGCTCCCTGTGGCACTGCCGCTTTGAAATGCCACAGGGAACATGGGCCAGCGGGAGACTGCTTGAGTCCCTCGCTGGTCCCATGCTCCCTGCAGCGCTTTTGCCTTTGAAGTGTAGCAACAGCCCTGAGGTTGTTGCTACATTTCAAAAGCAGAGGCACTTTTATCAACTAATCAAATAGTTGATGCAAATTGCATCGACTATTCGATTAGCCAATTAATCAACATTTTACATCCCTAATCTAGAGGTTTCTGAATAATCCCCCAGACAATCATTTCTCCAGTGGGCACATGGTCTAGTTCACAGATTTCCTTACCTTGTCAGAGGGAAGCACTTGGATCTCTACTCATGATGTGACCTAGCTGAATCAAGCTGGCCATCACTCACTGATATCATCATAACAAATAGAGACTTAGCTCTTAATACCAGTTTAGCAAGATTAAGGACTTGGGTTTGAGGTTTGACATTAGCCAGCAAGCTAGAAGTGATGAGCTATTGTAGCATGCTATTTGCTCTTCCTGCAGGGGTGTCTTCTGGGCTGCAATTATTAGTAACCCAAGGTGTAGTCCTGGAACCAAAAACAAAAAGATACATTTTAATTCCACTTACCTGATCATTTGCTTTCCATGATGCATCATGACAACAGACATTACACGCCCAAGGGAAATTTGGCTGAGGTGGATTTTTTTTTCCCCAGAGAAGAGAAATCAAGTTGGCTAACTGGATTTCATTCCATTTAGAAGGATTCAGAGTTGGGTTTTGGACAGAAGTTGTCTTTTGGAACTATATTAATCCTTCAGTCTGAATGATCATACAAGGCTGTACCAGACAAAAGCTCTGGCATGTAGAATTAAAATTTCATTTCTTTGGGAAAGCTATTATTTGTGATGTTTGTTCAGAACTCTTCCAAACAGGAAGCAAATGTAATTATGGGGATGAGTGCTTCCCTTCTGGTTTACAGATAAAATAATAAACTGTATAAGACGGTACTGGAAATGTATAAATTCTTAATAGACCTGCTGACTATAATTCAAAATTGTTTTGAAATATATATATGAAATTTAAACATGAAAATGATAATATTATTTGAAAATATATGTAACTACTTGTTAGTAAACTACTTTCTGTAATTTATTTTGGACTTCTTATACATGTACCTCACCACTCTTATTATAGAGTAAAGATGCATGTCCCCTTAGGAAAAAGATCAGTATTGTTCCCCGCTGTGGACAACATGGAGTTGATCTGTAATAATGTAATGAATGTGTTACAGAGTTTATGAGATGCCATTCTGGATTAGTGGAATGTATGAATGCATACACTTTAAGAGTGGGCTGTTGGGAAAATTGCAGAACAACAACTCAAAAGCCTGAGATAAATCACAGTCTAGTAAACACTTGAAAGACAATATTCAAGCTTGTAGTTCTGAAGTGGCACACACTTATGTTACACAGTGTGTGACAGCAGAGAGCCTAGAGATCAAAGGGGTAATTAATGGTTAAAAGGATTCCCTGGAGAAAGGGAGGGAAATGTGATATTAGGTGCTTAAGGGTAGACACTGGCAGAGGAAGGAATGTCAGTAGGGCAATATCTCCCCTTAGCCAGAGTTAAGGGTTCCTAAATTAAGCACTATCTAGCTAATCCAGCAAGGAAAGAATAAGGTTTAGGTAAAATCAAATGCATATAGACTTTTGTTGTTTTAATCCTTTTTTCTAATTGCCATGCAATCTTTGGATGAATAAACCAACATATTTCTTTTAAAGAAACTGCTCTGAGTAACTTCAAAAAGCTGCTGGAAGCTAATCATAGAATCATAGTATGACCTCATTCTCAAAGCAAGATCAACCCCAACTAAATCATTCCATCCAGGGCTTTGTCAATCCTGGCCTTTAAAGATCTCTAAGGATGGAGACTCCACAACCTCCCTAAGCAACTCATTTCAGTGCTTCAGCAACCTCCTAGTGAAATAGTTTTTTCCTAATATCCAACATAGACCTCCCCACTGCAACTTGAGACTGTTGCTTCTTGTTCTGTGGTGTGCCACCACTGAGAATAGTGTAGCTCCATCTTTGGAAACCCCCTTCAGTTATTTGAAGGCTGGTATCTCCTAGGTTCTTCATATTTGCCTTGTAGGCAATCCTGCCCATTAGTTCTCTGAGGGAGTCAAAGTCTGCTTTTCTAGAGTCTTGGGTCTATATTCTGCTGCTTCCCTTTTCTCGGGATCCCAAACTCAACCATCTTGTATGTCTGCATACCAGGTTGCCACTTACTTCTGCTTCCACTACCAATTTGTCCATGCTTGTGAGCAGCAGGTCAAAAGGAGCATAACACCTAGTTAGTTCCTCCAGCACTTGAACCAGAAAGTTGCCTCCAGTACACTACAAAAATTTTCTGAATTGTTTATGCACTACTTTTTGGTTTTCCTGCAGATGTCAGGATGATTGAAGTCCAGCCTGGGTCTGTGTAAACTTGTGCTAGTTGTCTGAGGAAAGTCTCACTTACCTAATCCTTCTGGTCTCATGGTCTAATGCCCACCATGTCATCGTTCTTGTTGCTCTTGCCTACAATCTTAACTCCTTCTCCTTTTCTCCTTTTGTTAGGTGGATCTCTTCTCTTTCTAGTAATATTTCTTCCTGGAATAACATCCTATGGTCAGAGAATCCAATGTCCAGTTTTGGGCCCTGCACTATAGAAAGGACAAGGACAAATTGGAGAGAGTGATTGGGGCCTGGGGAATGTGATTTATGAGGGGACGCTGAGAGAACTGGGCTTAATTTGTCTCCAGAATTGAAGAATGAAGGGGGATTTGATAGCTGACTTCAGCTACCTGAAGAGGGTTCCAAAGAGGATAGAGGAAGGCTATTTTCAGTGGTGGCAAATGTCATAACAAGGAGCAACAGTTTCAAGTTGCAGTGGGGGGGGCACTGTGTCAGACAGCCTTCTAGTGGTCACTCAACATACAAAATCAAGATTATTACTTCTACGAATTTTAGGTTTGAACCCTGTTGATGACTTATGTAAAATGGCAATAATGTGATGGAATTTCTGATTTTATTCTGTAAATGGAAAATCCCAGAAGAAAGATGAAATGTATTACAATGAACAATTGTCAATAATATGATCCCACAATATTTACTCTACAAGACTCCTGACAGAGGGTGGCAAGAAAATAGATGATGTTTTCAAAGCACAAGGATGGGTCCCAGATGAGGTAAATTCTCTATTTGAGTTTCCAAACATCCCCTCTGGGATCTTAGATAACAGTCAAAGAGACCAAAGGTGCAGGGAGAGCTTTAACATTAACATTTCCTAGCTTTTAAGTGTTTGAGTTTGCAAAATGAAAAGTTCTCTTAATGCTGTTTTTTGTATACAGTTTCATATCTGTATGAAACAAAACAATCTCTCAAGGCCAATTTTCTATTCTAAATAGATTTTAATTGAGTTAAGCTTGGAAAGATTTGGCTAATATAGTTTAAAGACTTACAAACTCATACATTTGGTTTCAGGTAGGTAATGTAGTCTAAGAGTTTGACATACTGCATTATACACTACATCATGTAGTAGAATGGATTAGCCTGTGATTATGAAGGAAGTTTAATTTTAATATGGTATGTATTATTGTGAGAGAGTATACTCATAATGTGGCAGTTCTTGTTGGGAGCCTCATAGATATGACACATCTCACCATGACACAGTCTGAATGAAAAAAATAAATCATGCCAGACACAATTATGTGCACCTCAAGGTAAAATTCCAGCTTCCTGTGATCACATGATGTGATTGGGTGCAGCATCATCTAATTATTAGATTTTTAAAAGGCTGGGATTGTGTAAGGCAAGAACAAATAGGAAGAGTTGCTATTCTCTCTAAAAGTCAGGTCACAAATCTTAAGATTATGATTATGAGTCACCTTAATTATATTCAAAAGCTTCAGAGGAATAGCCGAGTTAGTCTGTAACTGGAAAAACTAAACAAACCCAATTCTTTCAGCCTTCCTTCATAGGTCATGTTCTCTAAACCTTTAATCATTCTTGTTGCTCTTCTCTGGACCCTCTCCAATTTCTCCACATCCTTCTTGAAATGCGGTGCCCAGAACTGGACACAATACTCCAACTGAGGCCTAACTAGCACAGAGTAGAGTGGAAGAATGACTTCTCGTGTCTTGCTCACAACACACCTGTTAATGCATCCCAGAATCATGTTTGCTTTTTTTGCAACAGCATCACACTGCTGACTCATATTCAGCTGTGGTCCACTATAATCCCTAGATCTCTTTCTGCTGTACTCCTTCCTAGACAGTCACTTCCCATTCTCTATGTGTGAAACTGATTGTTCCTTCCTAAGTGGAACATTTTGCATTTGTCTTCATTAAACTTCATCCTGTTTACCTCAGACCATTTCTCCAATTTGTCCAGATCATTTTGAATTATGGCCCTATCCTCCAGATTAGTTGCAAGCCCTCCCAGCTTGCTATCGTCTGCAAACTTAATAAGCGTACTTTCTATGCCAATATCTAAATCGTTGATGAAGATATCAAAGAGAGCCAGTCCCAAAAGAGACCCCTGCGGAACCCCACTTGTTATACCTTTCCAGCAGGATTGTGAACCATTAAGTACTCTCTGAGTACGGTTATCCAGCCAGTTATGCTCCCACCTTATAGTAGCCCCATCTAAGTTGTATTTGCCTAGTTTATTGATAAGAATATCATGCGAGACCATATCAAATGCCTTACTAAAGTCTAGGTATACCACATCCACCGCTTCTTCCTTATCCACAAGACTCATTATCCTATCAAAGAAAGCTATCAGATTGGTTTGACACAATTTGTTCTTTACAAATCCATGCTTGCTGTTCCCTACCACCTTGCCACCTTCCAGGTGTTTACAGATGATTTCTTTAATTACCTGCTCCATTATCTTCCCTGGCACAGAAGTTAAACTAACTGGTCTGTAGTTTCCTGGGTTGTTCTTATTTCCCTGTTTAGAAATGGGCACTATATTTGCCCTTTTCCAGTCTTCTGGAATCTCTCCTGTCTCCCATGATTTTCCAAAGATGATAGCTAGAGGCTCAGATACCTCCTCTATCAGCTCCTTGTGTATTCTAGGATGCATTTCGTCAGGCCCTGGTGACTTGCAGGCATCTAACTTTTCTAGGTGATTTTTAACTTGTTCTTTTTTTATTTTATCTTCTAAACCTACCCCCTTTCCACTAGCATTCCCTATGTTAGACATTCCTTCAGACTTCTCGGTGAAGACCGAAACAAAGAAGTCATTAAGCATCTCTGCCATTTCCAAGTTTCCTGTTACTGTTTCTCCCTCCTCACTGAGCAGTGGGCCTACCCTGTCCTTGGTCTTCCTCTTGCTTCTAATGTATTTATAAAAAGTCTTCTTGTTTCCCTTTATTCCCGTAGCTAGTTTGAGCTCATTCTGTGCCTTTGCCTTTCTAATCTTGCCCCTGCATTCCTGTGTTGTTTGCCTATATTCTTCCTTTGTAATTTGTCCTAGTTTCCATTTTTTATAGGACTCCTTTTTTATTTTTAGATCATGCAAGATCTTGTGGTTAAGCCAAGGCGGTCTTTTGCCATATTTTCTATCTTTCCGACACAGCGGAATAGCTTCCTTTTGGGCCCTTAACAATGTCCCTTTGAAAAACTGCCAACTCTCCTCAGCTGTTTTTCCCCTCAGTCTTGATTCCCATGGAACCTTACCTATCAGCTCTCTGAGCTTACCAGAATCTGCCTTCCTGAAATCCATTGTCTCTATTTTGCTGTTCTCCCTCCTACCCTTCCTTAGAATTGTGAACTCTATGATTTCATGATCACTTTCACCCAAGCTGCCATCCACTTTCAGATTCTCAACCAGTTTCTCCCTATTTGTTCGGATCAAATCTAGAACAGCTTCCCCCTGGTAGCTTTTTCAACCTTCTGAAATAAAAAGTTGTCTCCAATGCAGTCCAAGAACTTATTGGATAGTCTGTGCCCCGCTGTGTTATTTTCCCAACATATATCTGGATAGTTGAAGTCCCCCATCACCACCAAATCTTGGGCTTTGGGTGATATTGTTAGTTGTTTAAAAAAAGCCTCATCCACTTCTTCTTCCTGGGTAGGTGGCCTGTAGTAGACTCCTAGCATGACATCACCCTTGTTTTTAATCCCTTTTAGCCTAACCCAGAGACTCTCAACACTTCTGTCTCCTATGTCCATCTCCACCTCACTCCAAGTGTGTTCATTTTTAATATATAAGGCAACACCTCCTCCCTTTTTCCCCTGTCTATCCTTCCTGAGCAAGCTGTACCCTTCTATACAAACATTCCAATCATGTGTATTATCCCACCAAGTTTCTGTGGTGCCAACAATGTCATAATTGTACTTATTTATTAGCACTTCCAGTTCCTCCTGCTTATTACCCATACTTCTCACATTTGTATATAGGCATCTAAGATACTGATTTGACCTTGCCTCCCAGTTTTGCCCTGATCCTCCTTTCTCTCTGCCATTATAGCCCATGCTCCCTCCCGTTTCCAACCCATCTCCCAGGTCTCCATGTTCTCCACTTACCTGTGGGCTTTGCTCACCTGTCCCCGTAGAATCTAGTTTAAAGCCCTCCTCACTAGGTTAGCCAGTCTGTGTCCAAATAGGGTCTTCCCCCTCCTTGAAAGGTCATCCAGGAACCCACTCCTGCAATCAACCCCAGTGCCAACTCTGTCTACACATCAACATAAGTGATTTCATCACAGGCCCTAACCACATAAAATACCACATGAGAGGCTCATTTAACTGCACATCTACTAATATGATCTATGCCATCAAATGCCAGCAATGCCCCTCTGCCATGTATATTGGCCAAACTGGATAGTCTCTACTAGAAAGAATTAATGGACACAAATCAGATATCTGAACAGGCAACACACAGAAACCTTTTGGGGAACATTTTAACTTGCCGAGACACTCATTAATGGATCTCAAAGTCACTGTATTGTTTCAGGCCAATTACACAAGCCCACTATGCAGGGAAGCCTCAGAACTGAGATTCATTTACAGGTTTGATTCCTATCATAAAGGTATGAATAAAGACATTGGCTAGAAGACCCACTACATTCCAAATCCTAATGACATAAAACAAACAAACAATGGGTACTTAAGAACAATTTGCAGCTTCTCTATCGGGTTCATGTAGCATGAACTCTCTAATTGACTATTTCTTTTCCCTTTATTTCCTTCTTTTTTCTCCCCCCCCCCATTTATTTAGAAACTGGACCTTTAATAACTCCATTAATCTAAAGAAGTGGGTTGTACCGACAAAAGCTTTTGATATCATCTACATATTTTGTTAGTCTTTAAGGTGCTGCAAGACTATTGGTTATTTTTTTAAGTTTTTCCTAATTATATTGTTGGGATTTAGTTAGAGTTTACAGACTACTAAACTGCAGGAAGGGAATGCAGATAGAGACTTTGCAGATGCACTCTGAATGTCTTCTCCAGTTGCTTGTACCCTGACCTTGTTGTTCCTATGTTTTGCTTCCAGTAACCTACATACAAATCCAGTGTTTCTGCACTTATATTTCTATTAAGAGCACTGGAATAAGTTTAAACCGTATGGTGTTATAATTGTAAGCAACCATAAAAATCATTTCTGGTCTGGTGCATTTTCTCTTTGTACTCCTGAAGAAATGTGCAGGAAACAGCTAAATCAAAAAGACTATTTGTTAAATGTGACTGTGAGACTAGAAGAGGAAGGTAGAAAAAGGGAACTGTTTAAAGGATTAGGCCCATTGTTAAAAGGAACATGCATTATTATGACAAAAAGAATAATGTAATGTTCTCTGCCATTTATTTTATTGGCCCAATATGTGTAAGAGAATTAGGGTGTCCAAAAAGACTTAGTTATTCTCATTGGTGTCTTAATAACAATATATGTCTATTACTCTTACTCTACTAGTATTATGCAGCAGACTACCAGGTGTATCCCTAGATAAGGATAGTAATGAACACATCTGTTGTTGACAAGTAAGAAAGCACGTTTAAGATCTGCTCACCTGACATATAAAATATCATTTGAGACTCATTTGAATCCTAAGGCATGAAGATCTTATTAGCCTAAGGAGACGTAAAGTCTAAGACATAGTTGACTGTACATGCAACTGAAATAGATAAACCCATTTTCTGAATCTTTCCTGAAAGGTAATTTTGACATTAGGACCTTATTCCTTTCTTAAGCAGTAATTCCTTTATTCCATTTTGTAAATGAATCCCAGCTACAATACAATCAAGCAAATCCTATTGTAGCTGACATTTGTACTGAGGCTGGGGAAGGGTGTTGTGTGATGCTGTCCGAATACGTCAGAAAATAACTTCTTACATTGGAATTATTATTTCTGGACTAACATTGAATGTATTTAATACATGTAAGGGAATAGATGATATCTCTGTGCATGTTTATTAGAAGATTGAATTCTTTAAACTTTTCAGCCCCCTCTCCCAATCTGATGTATCACCATAACCTGCAAGTTTGTAACTAATTTTACATTATTAACATCAATTGCCTGGTAGTTATTACCATTTACTGCATCATGAATGAGACCGTTACTTAGCATTTTAGTATGGAAAAAAAATCCACAAAACCAATACACTACAATCTTATCTGTATTCTCAGGGAACACTTGAAACTTTCATTTCAATTTTAGATGTGCCACAAAGTTTCAGAGAAATTTGATGCATCTCATCTGCTTTAATCTGCACTAGTTTATATATAGGCACAGTCTATATGCTAAGTAACGGTCTCATTCATGATGCAGTAAATGGTAATAACCACCAGGCAATTGATGTTAATAATGTAAAATTAGTTTGAGATGGCCAGAAGTTTTGTGAGTGAATAAACTTGCACATTCTCACTCATGATAAGCCTGTCTCTCACACCGTAATGTCAGGTATGTTTTCTGTACATGCCACATGTATTATGTTAAAGATAACCAATTTTGAAAATATTTTAGATAATTAAGTGTTTGGGTACTATTCTACATATTTTTCCATTTGCCACACTGGATGCCTTTGTACCATAACTACAACTATAGAAGCCCTTATGGGAATCAGAAATTATGGCTATTAAATGTTAAACTCTACTTAATGACTTTTGTATATAAAACAATGTTTTATTGTCCAGTATTCTGGAACCATTTATAACTGGAATCAAATCAGAAACTAGTCACCTGTACATGCTTATGTCATAAAAATTCTGTCTCTAGTCCTCATGCAACTTGAATGATTGGATCTTAAATCTTCTTACTAATGTAGGGCAGAATATTGCTAATCCTGAACTTTGAGCTGGTGTAATATTAGGAAGAAATCCCAGATTTGAAGTAAAGCAAACAAATATTTTATGTTTGCTGAATTTTAAAAAAGAGTATGGCAGCTTTTGAAGTTTTCCAAAGTTCTCAATTATTAGAAACATTTCTAGGCCGTGATCCTGCAATAAGGGAAGCCCCCTTCCCTAAGGTGTCCTTTGGAGCACAATGGGGCACTGAAAGGGTCCTGGGGTTTGATGAGGTAGAACTCACTCTAGAATGGATCTCTATTATAGATGGTTAATAGGGCAGAATAGAAAGGGGATAACCAAGAGGTATTGCCACCATAGAGATAGGAAAAGGGTGGGGGACTGAATTCTCTCTAGCTTTCTAACTATTACTGGAATAGCACATTTTGCTCCTCATTTTGTGATTTTTTGTTGTTGTTTTGTTTTGAGACAGAATTATCTCCATATATGAGGTGCCCTAGCCCAAATGTGATATTTCTTATCAGCATTCTACAACTGGAACCATAACTGATTTTTTTCCTCACATGCAAATATCAGTAGCATACCCTTTGATCCATCCCCCTCTAGGTTGTACCATAAGAAAATGTCAGGAGCAAAAGTGAATTATCTTTTGACTACCATTTTAGTTACATTTACAGAAACTTGTGCTGTCAAATGGAGAACATAGAAAGGCTATGACCAATGATTCAAGAGGATACCACCTGAAAATTATTCTTTCAGATTTAAATTATTCTCTGGAATCTCTCAGCAGCATTCCACAAGGTAATATTAAAAATGTAGTTTGCATAGTTTTACATTGTGAACTTTCAAGAATCATAAAATTGAAGTTATTTGTGGAAAAGAAAGTGGTATTAATACCTCAGGAATGCTATAGCAGGCATGGAAACCTACTATCAAAGCTTAGAAAGCTAGTTAAAATAGAGCTTTGAAACCTACATTTTATTTTGGATTATGTGGAAAGAAAAGCTAACCTCTCTGACAGAAGGCTTTAGAGAAAAATAGAATAAATGCTAATAAATAAAGTAACTAAATAATAATCATACTAAAACACCAGAGTTTGACAATTACATATACATAAGCAAGGAAGCGGAAGCTTTCCTCTCCATCCATAACCATTAATGTTAGGAGGGATAGGTATTACAGTATAATGAGGAGGTTGTGCCCAGATTTTCTTTCTTTATTTATTTTTTTCATTTGTTTGTTTATGCAAAACATTTCAACTGGCATGTTCAGACCTCTGCATCTCTCTGATATTTACTAAAAATACAAATAAATGAAAAACAAAGTCTTCCTATAATCAGGAAATGAGGAACCCACTTTATCCACCACTCTCAGCCACCAGCGCAAGCTTCCATTCCTTAATGCTTGGGAGGAGAGATTGACTTTTCAGCATGTCTTACATGTCTATAATTTGGGGTTATTTGGTTGAGGATTTGGAAGTGAGGGGGAAGGGTCACGTGAATTTGAAAGAATTTCCTGTGGAGAATTTCCTATCAGAATTTTTTGTAATATGTTGTGAGAATCCTTGTTCATGGAGATGTTCAAGGGCTCAGAAAACATAAGTAATTCAAGTTTCTCTTGAAAGTGCTCTTCACTGACAACCTTTTTCACTTGAGACAAATTACCTCAAGCCTGAGGGTATCTCGCAGACAACAGCTCCTCTCTTTCCACACCAGCCTCAAACTTTCTGAAGAGGTAACTGTGAGTTTTTCTTCTCCTAAATATAAGACGCATAGAGCAAGCTCTAAGAAGAATGCCTGGGGTAGGAGCTTTCTCCACTGCATGCATGCACTATTCACCAGTATTTCATAAGGGCGAACTTGAAAATCTCACTTTGAAACTTCTATCCACAGCTGTGTCTAGACAACACCTCTCTGTTGACAGAGAGATGTAGATTAGGCATGTCAAAATTGCTAATGAGGCAGGTATTTAAATATCCCACCTTTCATTAGCATAAACATGGCCACTGCTTTTTTTCAAAAAGGAGCTTTTTCAAAAAAAACCTCAAAAAATGAAGTTTACAGGATCTGTTGAAAAAGGGTTTATTTTCGAAAGATCCGCGTCTAGACTGCCTTTTTTTTCAAAAAAGCTCTGTTTCGAAAAAAGTGGTGGCCATGTTTATGCTAATGAAGCGCAGGATATTTAAATCCCTGCCTCATTAGCATTTTTGACGTGCCTAATCTACATCTCTCTGTCGACAGAGAGGTGTAGTCTAGACGTACCCCATATGTCATACTCTCACAGCGTGAAGAGAAGTTGCGAAGACCTGTCGGAACATCTGCTTTATGCTCTTTTGAAGCTGCCATTTTGGAGGAGCTTTTGTCTGGCTCATAATAAATCATATTCCAACTTCAAGGAAAAACATATATTACTGAACAAAATATTATTATGATACTGTGGGTGCTCTTGATATGAGTGCCACATGTTCTCCAGCGAGAGTGACAACTGAGGCACACTGAAACCTTACTGAATATGAGTCTACTTTTTTTGTCTAAAAGTGTCAGTCCTGATGCCAGACTAGACTCACTGCATAATTGCCAATGGCAAGTTATTACATTATATTACTGATGATACGGGTAAACAAAGTTTTGCCTAAATTGTTTGAGTGCTTTAATATGAGCAATTCAGCCCTTCCAGGATAAAGTTATAATGTTGTGGTAAAAAAGATGGGGCATTTGTATGAACAGATCAGAGAGAGTGTGGGGCCCCTACTGGATGAGGGTGGTAACCTAGTGACAGATGATGTGGGGAAAGCTGAAGTACTTAATGCTTTCCTTGCCTCTGTCTTCACGGACAAGGTCGGCTCCCAGACTAATGTGCTAAGTGATGCAATATGGGACCAAGGTGGACAGCCCTTGGTGGGGAAAGAACAGGTTAGGAACTATTTAGAAAAGCTACACATATATAAATCCATGGGTCCGGACTTAATACATCCGAGGATACTGAGGGAGTTGGTAAATGTCATTGAGAAGCCTTTGGGCATTATCTTTGAAAAGTCGTGGAGATCAGGAGAGATCCCAGATGATTGGAAAAAGGCAAATGTAGTGCCCATCTTTAAGAAAGGGAAGAAGGACCATCCAGGGAACTATAGGCCGGTCAGTCTTACCTCAGTCCCTGGAAAAATCATGGAGGAGATCCTCAAGGAATCCATTTTGAAGCACTTGGAAGAGGGGAAGGTGATCAGGAATAGTCAGCATGGATTCATGAAGGGCAAGTCATGCCTGACCAATCTGATTAGCTTCTATGATGAGGTAACTGGCTCTGTGGATATGGGGAAGTCAGTGTATGTGATATACCTTGACTTTAGCAAGGCTTTTGATATGGTCTCCCATAATATTCTTGCCAGCAAGTTAAGGGAATGTGGATTGGATAAATGGACGGTAAGATGGATAGAAAGCTGGCTGGAAGGTCAGGCCCAGCAGGTAGTGATCAACGGCTCGATGTCAGGATGGCGGTCAGTTTCTAGTGGAGTGCCCCAAGGTTTGGTTCTGGGACCGGTTTTGTTCAACATCTTTATTAATGACATGGATGAGGGGATGGATTGCACCCTCAGCAAGTTTGCGGATGACATTAAGCTAGGGGGAGAGGTAGAAACGCTGGCAGGCAGGGATAGAGTCCAGAGTGACTTAGACAAATTGGAGGATTGGGCCACAAGAAATCTGATGAGATTCAACAAGGACAAGTTTAGAGTCCTGCACTTGGGACGGAAGAATCCCAAGCATTGTTACAGGCTTGGGACCAACCAGCTAAGCAGCAGTTCTGTAGAAAAGGATCTGGGGATTACAGTGGATGAGAAGCTGGACATGAGTCAACAGTGTGCCCTGTAGCCAAGAAGGCTAATGGCATATTAGGTTGCATTAAGAGGAACATTGCCAGTCTATCCAGAGATGTGATTATTCCTCTTTACTCAGCTCTGGTGAGGCCACATCTGGAGTATTGTGTCCAGTTCTGGGCCCCCAATTACAGGAAGGATGTGGATGCATTGGAGAGGGTCCAGCGGAGGGCAACCAAAATGATTAGGGGGCTGGAGCATATGACCTACGAGAAGAGGCTGATGGAGTTGGGTCTATTTAGTCTGTAGAAGAGAAGAGTGAGGGGGGATTTGATAGCAGCCTTCAACTTCCTGAAGGGAGGTTCCAAAGAGGATGGAGAAAGGCTGTTCACAGTAGTGATGGATGGCAGAACAAGGAACAATGGTCTCAAGTTGCAGTGGGAGAGTTCCAGGTTGGATATTAGGAAAAACTATTTCACTAGGAGGGTGGTGAAGTACTGGAATGGGTTACCTAGGGAAGTAGTGGAGTCTCTATCCCTAGAGGTGTTTAAGTCTCAGCTTGACAAAGTCCTGGCTGGGTTGATTTAACTGGAATTGGTCCTGCCTTCGGCAGGAGCTGGACTTGATGGCCTTCTAAGGTCTCTTCCAGCTCTATGATTCTATGATTCTATTCTCTGATTTAACATGGCTGGGGAGATGGTAACTCCCTAGCTTAGAAGACAAGTAATTTCAGTCAATGCCGTCTTCAGTTTTTAACTTCCCTTGGGAACTGGCCTATCTTCTGCCTTCTAAAGCAGGATAATTTTCCTACTACACAGGTTGCTGACAGAGGTAAACAGGGTTTACTTGCTGATCTATAAATATTTACAGCCCTTTTGATATACAAATTGCCATAAGGTATCCTTCAATTCTTATAAATACAGGTAGATACTTCATAATGAATAATACCTAAAGATGATTGTTTTCAGATACTCAGCATAAAAATTGATTGTGCTAATTTTTACTGTGCTATTGTGCCATGACAAATCATGCACACTGAACAATGAAATATTATATTACTAATTGCTAAGCATATGTGTTGCTAAGCATATGTTTTGCTAACTTAAATCTTTTATATTCCTAAACAGACTGGGCAGATTATCCTTGACCTATTTTTATTTGTTGTTTCTTAGCTTAATGTCTTTTGAGAAACTTTATTTTAAAAAAATATAGATACATACTGTTGCATAAGCCTAACTCAGATCTCGATAATGATCTTACCAACAAAATAAAGCACAGTTGTTTGCACACTGTATATACTCAAACCACATAACAAAGAAAATAGGCTACATGGCAAAGAAATTAAGTCAAACCACATGACAAAGAAATTAAGAATATTCTTAGATGAATCCCCCTTGAAGATACTCTTGGTACAAGAGTCACTAGCATTTATACTAAGTCAGAAATTGGTTATAAAGCTGCATTTTTAGACATTTACAATGATAGTATATAGTGGCTTATTTATTTGGCAAAATCTTTAGAATTGTATCCGCTGGGGTGTTTGCTAAAATGCTGTTTGTAAAAAATCTTAACCAGTCGATAATTAACCATTGAACAACTTCATTTAGTATTTCAGATAATTGACGTAGTGACTGTTTTGTTAGTCTCTAAATTTCTTGTTACAATGACATGTTTTTTCAAAAGAAGAGTTTAAAGCCTTACGTTCACATATTAGTGTACATTATGTCAGGAAGTAAGATCATGCAATCTGGTGTTCAGTGAATTCCCAGTTGTTTACTTTGTCAATTAACTATATCACTGTAGGCATTAATATGAAGCTCCTTCAATAATCTGTCTTTTGAGTATTTAAGGCAAGAAAATGTTTGTTACACGTAATGCTCTTTAGATCAGGAGTGGGAAGTACTTTTTGGTGTAAGGGGCACTCCAATATTTTGGAAAGTGGTGAAGGGCGATATTTTTCTGTGGAGAGGGTATGGGGTCTAGGATAGAGATTGAGTGCAGAAGGGGACACGGGGTAAGGGACTGGGGTATAGGAGATGATGAGAGGTCTGAGAGGGAGTTTTGGTGAAAGAGGGGGTTGTAATCTGGGTCAGGGGATTGGGGTGTAGGGTCAGGGAGTGAGTATAGGTGCAGGAGAGGATTTCAGCCTGGGAGAGAGAGGGATGTAAGAGGGGGTATAGGGTCTGTGAGGGAGTTGTGACCTTGGTCAGGGGGGCGCAGAGGGTTTGGATGGTAACCTGGGGGGGTGCTTGGGGTGCAGGAGGGGCAGGGGTGTCAGAGGCAGGCTTTGGCTGCGAGGTTCTTATTTAAGTGTCTTCCAGTCAACAGCCCTGCAGCACCCCCAAGGCAGACTGGGATCCCTGCCTACTGCAACCCCAGACTCCTTAAAAATGCAGGCTGCTCCCTCCATGTGGCTCTCAGGGAATGGGGAGCGACTTGAGCTGCCCCCATCCCCAAGGCCAATCTCTCAGCTCCTGTTGGCTGGTTGTTTCCAGCCAATAGGAGCTGAGGATTAGGCTGGGGCTGGGTAGATCACACAGAGCCTCACCCTCCCTCCAGAACAGAGAGGCACACAGAGCAGCCCTGTGCTTAAAACAGCTGCTGCTGTGTGACTGATGGTCCTGGCAGGGGGTCCTGGCAAAGTGGATCTGGTGGCTTGGCTGGCTGAATCCAGCCCGAGAGAGGTATCTTGCGCACTCCTGCTTTACATAGACAGGTTTACAAGAAAATTGTTGCATTCAGAGATTCCCTGGAACTACTCAGAAGATTTTTTTTTACAAGTGCAAACATTTTCTCAAACATTGCGGCCCCCGACTTGCGATGCGATCAGTTCCTCGGGAAGTGTCGCAAGTCGGGGGAGTTGTAATTTGAACCCTCATTGACAATAGGCGCCGTGCACAGTCGTAAATGCGGGTTAAGAATGTAAGTCAGGGGTTTTCGGCCCCTTCCATACTTACAAAAATGGTTGTAAGTGGGAGGAGGGGTCGTAAGTTGGGCCGTCATAATGCGGGGGTTTCCTGTACACTGAAAATATATTTTATGTAAATAACTAAATCCATAATATTGGACTTGGTTACATTGGCTTCCATTTATAACTGTTGAAGATCTGATATAATATTTCTGTCTTATTTTCTTACCTCATATTCCTGTTATGTGAATAGTGTTCAAAAATTCCCAGTGCATTTTTTTCATTCACAAAATATATCTTAATTCAGAACTGTTCGTTCCCATTAAATACTCTCATTAGTGGGGAATGTTTATGGAAATAGCTAACTTTAAGTGAACAAAAGAGCATATTTGCTGAAAAATAATTCTGAACGATTAAATCTGAATATTCATGCTGAAAACCTAACTAAGAATTACACTTATTTAGTCATGGAATTGAAACATAACATGTGATCAATATATCTAAATATCCCTGGTTAACATTCCTTGTAATTTGAATATCAAATACTTGCTATAACCTGCTTCCAATCAGTAAACTGAGCATTATTCGGAGAAACTGTTTCTTAAATATTTTCAATAAGAAACAAATTCAAATATCTCAAATAATGCATGAAAGAAAAAGGGTACATTGCTTGAATTAATTACTCACTATTTTTATATTTGTACTACAGTCGCATTTAGAGGCATTTTAAATCTGCTATTTTTCTATAAGACTTACTGCATTACCCAAATAGTGTTTGGGGACCTCAGTCCTTTTGATTAAATATTCCCTGTTAAAATTCACCAGTCCAGAGATGATGGAGAAAAGGGATTCCCAGGGGCTTTTAATATTACTTTTTATTTCTTGACCCTTTTTGCTGGAAAACTTCTTACCATGTCATGAGGTCATGACACCAGTTCTTCATATGAATTGCAAATTTGTAATTGTATATTCTCCATTCATGCCATTTGAGATGTTTCCAAGTCTAACAAGCAGGGATTCTTGTTTACAGTCCCTTTGTTATTCCAGAAGAGCCAGCCTGTGGATATTTATGAGACTCACAACATGTTTGAATTACCAACATAAAATCTTGCTACATGTTTGAATTACCAACATATGACAATGTTTTATAATTCTACACACACAGTTGATATGTACATTATAACAAGATAATAATACTCAGCAGATTACTGCTTTTCAAATGATACCTCATGGGCACAGTTTGTACAAGATTTATCACCATATCATAAAAAAGGATGACCATATTAATGTAAACACGCCCCTCGTCCCCTTTAGATAGCATCACACATCGAAGGAATAGAAATACAACTATACATTTTATTCAGTTCAACAGAGGAAATATTCACTGTATGTAAGCACAGATGATCTTCCAAATTTAACCTGCAGCTGGTGTCATTTATCCCTTAAATTCCAATTGGTTACAAAAAAACCCAAGAATTTTAATTCAAAGTTTTTTAAAATCAAACACTTACTTATTCAATGAGGCAGTGTTGACTTTCCACTAAAAAACTAAATGGAAACAATACCCTCATGAAATAGTGAGAATTGCAACAAATTGTTTTGGACGGTTACATCGCCTTCTGAAAGCCAACTCTATAGCCTGAAAATCAGTGATTTATATTCCTCCTGCTTTTCTTTCAAAGACAATAAAGATGTATTAAACTGAAATGCACTCTGAAGGCAGAATTTTCTCAAAGCACAATAGCCGAAGCACAATAGCCAAGTATTTATTTTACATTAAAACATTCCTGCCAACCCAAAACACAGTGAGCTAAATTTAATAGGCTCAAGCATACAAATGGCTAGGCTTTACAGTCTTAACTTAGGTTTCAGGAATAAGCTAAAAAGCATTTTATTTAAAGGAAAATCTTTTGTCTGACTTTGAAAAAAGAAAATTAGGGTTCTTAACTCTATAGCCAAAGTGTATTGGAGACAGGCAGAAAAACAACATACGGGCATAAAATGGAATGAAGATCACTGTTCAAGAGACTGTGAGGGAAAAAAAACACAGTAGGATGGAAATATAATTAAAGGACAGGGTGAACATTTTGGTAAAAGAATATTGGAAAGCATTTCAATCTTATTACAGAAGCAGTAGTGGATGTAGGCTCTTTGTTGTTGTCTGGTATCAAAGGTGAATTCCTGAAGATTTCCAATTGATGCGGGTGTATAGAAATCAATTGAATATTACTGACTCAGTTATAGTCATTGTAATATTTAATTTACTACACTTAAAAAAAAAGGGTCACAGGGAATGAAGGAGTAAGGAATAAGCAAAGGAGAACAGTATGCTAACATTCAAAAAACTTTAGGGCGCCATAAATATTAAATCTTAGCAACTGAGTAGATTGGGGTTCTCCTCATATGGTACCATTAGCTGTAGATCTGCAAATGTATAACTAATTCCATCCTAAAAAATAGAATATAATTTTCATACTAACTGCACCTCTGTTCCCTTTCTTTTTTCTGAGTGCACTTAGCTCAGGTGTTTGTCATCTTGCCCTGGCATGTCTCAGAATGGAATCTCAGCTCTTCAGTCTGGTCAGTAGTGTATTATCACATGGGTCCACAGGCTCAGCCCATTTGAGGGTCCTCTCAGCAACAACAGAACTTATGTAGAACTAGGGGTCCATTGGTGTTGTAAAACTATTGCCCTGCCCCCTGCTCCATCACTTCTCTCTGAGGCCACCACTCCCTGGCCAGGACAGAAACTGGAGCTGGGCCATAGTAAGAGCTACCCAGGGATCCCAGACTGCTGTGGAGTCCTGAACCCTCACCTGCCCTGGGTAGTATGCCCTGCAGAGTGGAGACATGGGCTGGGGATTGCTTTTGGGCCCAGGGCAGGTGGAAGTACAGGGATCCCCCAATGACCAAAGCTTCCTGGGCAGCTTTTATCATGGTCTGACTCCAACTTCCAGCCTGGCCAGAAGACAGAGACCCTGTGGGGGTGAGAGGAATAGCAGGGAGCAGGGTCCCATGGTAAGGGGGCACTAAAGCCCACCTCAGCCCCCCACACTGTGCCAGTGTTCCCTCTAAACTGTGGGGCATCCCTGAGCCTGTAAAGCTGTGCTGCCCCACGGCTTAGATGTGTTGCCGGCAAGAGTAAATGTCAGGTCCGACACTGCGTTCTTTAAGTACAAAAACACACTGTACAAGTATCTGTCAAACACCAGGGCTGCGTCTAGACTGGCAAGATTTTGCACAAAAGCGGGTGCTTTTGCACAAAAACTTGCCAGCTGTCTACACTGGCCGCTTGAATTTGCGCAAGAACACTGACGATCTAATGTAAGAAATCAGCACTTCCTGGTAACCCGATCCCCCTTAAAGCAGACGCAGGCTGCTGAGCTCACGCGGCATGAGCCTTCCTCGCACCTCTGGCCAGAGGTCTGCCACGTGGCCCCTGCCATCCAGGAGACACCCTCAAGCACCATGGCAGCTCCAGGGGGGGGGTTAGCTACCCACACCTCCAGCGCAGGAGGCCCCCAGAAGCCGCAAACAAAGGGCCCCATCCTGGTCCTCGAGGGAGCTGGACAGCCTGCTGGACCTCTGGCAGAAGGAGGAGGCCCTCCAAGACACCTGCTCCCGGCACCGGAATGTGGACATCTTTGCCCGCATGGCCTAGGCGCTCACCCAGCAGGGCCATCCAGCCCAGACCCTTGAGCAAGTCTGGGCGAAAGTCAAGGAGCTGCGCCTGGGCTACGTGCGGGACAGGGGGCAGGAGCAGACACCTGCCCCTACTACGACTGGCTCCACACCATCCTGGGCCAGCCAGCCCCGCAAGCCCCGGAGGTCCCCGTCGACAGCAGCATGCACCCCCCCCATCACCAGGACCACCGAGGCGGGGGAAGGAGACAGCAGTGCGTCGGAGGATGAGGCCAGCACTGCCACCCAGTAGGCCCCCTCCGGCAGCCCCGACGTCTCCCGTGCATCCTCGGAGGCCGGGGAAGGATCCACCAGTGAGTGTTTCACTTTGCACTCACAAGGGCGGGGGGGGGGGGGAGCCAGGCGCCCGGAGGGGGGAGGGGGAGAGCGTGTCACTCAGGCCACGTGAGCTGCATGCTATGTAGCATTAGGCAGTGAACAGCACGTGCAACCATGTGCAGCCTGGTGACCGAGCGGCATGTGGCCGCGGCAAGCAGCTCCAGGGCACGCCTGGGACCATGCTGCTCACACACATCTGGCGGGACCAGGGCGAAGGGTGGATGCTGGCTGGAACCAGCCAGGGCCCCAGGGACTCAGGCCAGAGCCCGCACCTCCGCAAGGGTGCAGCACGCAGAACGGCACACTGTCCCATGCCTGGCAGTGAGGAAAACCACAGTGTCACAGCCCTGTGAACGTGGCCCCCACTGAGCCCCTCGCCTGCTCCCGGTGCCTTGGCTGGCTCCCCGAGGGAAGTCCCCACTGCGGCCACACATGTCCCTGGGCTACGTGTATGAGGGATAGTGGGAGGGAGAAGGGGGGGAAACGCTTGGGCCGCCCCTAGGGCCGCCTGAGTTTTGCTGCAAGGATGGGACACTCCCAGTCACTCTCCTGGTTCCATCCAGGAAGTATCCCATGCGATGGGGATCTGAGAGCCCAGACCATGTCTGCCAGATGTGCTCCCAGGCACTGTGTGGGGATTCATCTTGCTCCCTGTCAAACAACACAGATTAGCCCAAAGCCTCACAGCCTCCACTGGCAGGGAGTTCCACAGGTTAACGCAACACAAGCGCCCTCCCACCCTCCACGGGGCCAGGACACAGACCGGTGGTTACAATACATGGAGGAGGACCCTACTCCGGGGCGGTCCTCTTTGCAAACATACAACACGGGGGACAGGGGGGAAACTGAGTGGGACCAAGCCACACTACTGTGGTGTCACCTGGGCTCAGGGGTGGAGGGCATGAGGTGTGGGGACAGTGGCCGAGCTGCCTGACTGACCCATCCTTTCTTCTCTTCCCTGCAGCGGGACCAAGCACAAGCCGGGCACCCGCCAGTCCGGCAGCAGCAGTGGCAGCAGCAGCACCCCCAGCCGCCCAACCACCGAGGCAGAGGCTCCGCCACCGGGACCAGCTCCTTCGGCGCCACGTGCAGGCTGTTGAGCACGTCGAGGCTGCCATCACTCGGCGCGTGGACGTGGACCTGCAGTGGCACCAGGAGTCCTGGGCCGCCTTCCAGGCCCAGTGTGTGCGGATGCCCGATTCCATCGCCACCCTCACCACCCACATTGGCCATGCCATACATTACAGCATGGCCTTGCCCCATGCCCCCGCCATCCCTCCCCTAGCACTGCCCCTGCCCCTCCTGCAATGGCCCCTCCTGCCCCTCCTGCAGTGGCCCCTCCTTCTCCTGTCCCTGCCCCTCCTGCAATGGTCCCTCCTGCTCCTGCTCCTGCCCCTCCTGCCCTGATGCGGCCTGCCCCCCATGTACAGGTCCGCCCCCGCAGGAGCACCTGTTCAAGGTTCAAGGTCTCCTCCCCCAGTCCCCTCCCAGTTCAAGGTCTCCTCCCCCGCCCCCTCCCAGTTCAAGGTCTCTTCCCCCTCCCCCTCCCAGTTCAAGGTCTCCTCCCCCTCTCCCCCTTGTAAATAAACACATACCAGTTTCTCTGATGGAAACAAAACTGTGTTGTTTATTGTGTTACTCGAGGTAACTTAAATAATTGATTTGAGATGCCAATTAGCCAACTAAATTTCAGAAGATTACAAAATGCAGACACCAAATACCGTATCTATCACCTGTCGTTCCTTTAAGTGGTCATTGGCTTGTGGCGCATAAATAAATACTGACACTTCAAGTAAAATTTAAAACACAAGACTATATTAACACAGATAACAAACAAGCAAGAAAGGTTAAAACACGAACACAAAGAATATTTACATAGTCTAGACACAGGGACGATTGTAGTGTTGCTGGTGACCTCAATCCTTTGGTCCTTCCGGGACTCGGGAGAGGAACTGCCAGGAGTCCCTCGATGGAAGATGACACCAAAGCTGGCGACCTCAATCCTTTGGTCCTTCTGAGCCTCAGACGAGGAACTGCCAGGAGATCCCTCGAAGACGACTGGAATCGGGTACGCTGACTCGAGCCTTCCGCACAAACCACGAATCCTCTTTCTGTTCTTCAGGACAGCTCGAACAGGCAATGGTGGCCTAAAACCTAGCCTCAGCTAAAAGAAAAACCCTAGCTTCATCCGACGCACCCGACGAACATGCACGATGACGGCTGATATGCTTCGAACCGACGCTGCCTGATGGAACAGTCACAACGACAATAGCTAATTTAACTAAACCTAACTCTGAATCCAATTTATATTGGTAGGTGCAAGCCTTCCGCTTGACCTGACAGACAAGACTACCAGGAGTCTTCGTACCCAACAAAACAAGTATAACCAAGTAAATTTACAATTGGGAGTTAAGGGGAGGGGAGGGGAAGGGGGAAGGGATGGGAGGGAGTTGTATGGGGAGACCGAGGCGATCCTACTATGGGGCCTGTGCGAACATGCCCGTCAGGGCCTCTTGGATGCGCACCCCATCCTGGTGCGCCTGGTGGATGGCAGCTGTGTGGGGCTGTTCATAAGTCTGTGCCTCGGCTGCCATCCATGCGGGGAGGAAGGCCTCCCCACTCCGCTCCACAACATTGTGGAGCACGCAGCATGCGGCCACTACCTCCGTTGCATTCTGCTCACCCATCTCAAGACGGGTGAGCAAACAACAGAAGCGGGCTTTTAAGCGGCCGAAGGCGCACTCCACTTGATTCCGGGCCCGGCTGAGGCGGTCGTTGAACCGGGCCCGGTTCTGGTCCAGCTGCCCCGTATAGGGCTGCATTAGCCAGGGCAGCAGGGGGTAGGCCGCATCCCTGATGATGCAGATGGGCATCGGCACATCCCCGACAGTCAACTCCCACCGGGGGAAGTAAGTGCCCGCCTCCAGCCTGCGAAACAGTCCGGAGTTGCGGAGGATGCGGGCGTCGTGTGCCCTGCTGGACCACCCTGCATAGACGTCCAGGAAGCGGCCCCAGTGGTCCACGAGGGCCTGGAGAACAATCGAGCAGTACCCCTTCCTGTTTGTGAAATGGGCTGCTCGATGCTCCGGGGCCCGGATGGGGATGTGGGTTGCATCCAGGGCTCCCCCGCAGTTGGGGAACCCGAGGGCAGCGAAGCCGGCCAGCGTAGTGTCCACGTCGCGCAGGCGGATCACTCTCGGGAGCAGGACATTGTTGATGGCCTGCAGAAGGGTGCAGAGAAACACAGGGGAACATATCACATAAGGCAGGGGTGAGTGTGCGCTCCCTTGGCCCCCCCCCGTGATTCCCTCTGTCCTCACGCACACACACACACCACAGCCCCGTCACCCCACGCCCACCCCACCCCCAGCAGCCCTGTGCAAGGGAGGGACGGCCCAAACCACTGGGTGACCCAGCCTGGAGACTTGGCTGCCCCTGGGCATGGAGTGCAGCACCCTCCCCCCACCCCACTCCTCACTCCCCCTGGGACTTACCTCCATAACGATGACACCGATGGTGGATCTGCCCACCCTGAACTGGTGTGCCACCAATCAGTAGCTGTCCGGGGTGGCCAGCTTCCAAAGTGCGATGGCGACCCTCTTCTCAACGGGGATGGGTGCCCGCAGCCGGGTGGTGGCTCTCTGGAGCACAGGGGCGAGCCAGGCACACAGCTCCAGGAATGTCCGCTTTTGCATGCGGAAGTTCCGGAGCCATTGCTGGTCGCCCCATTGCCCCAGGACCAGCTGGTCCCACCAGTCGGTGCTGGTGTCCAGTCTCCACAGTTGCCTCTCCACCCTGGGGTGGAGATGCCACAGGGACGCCATGGCCTCCCTGGTGAGGGAGTCCAAAGCGGTCTGTGCCTCCTGGTCCTGGAACAGGAGGGCACCAGCCTGGAGCAGCAGCTGCAGGCACTCCAAAATGGCCGGCAGTGGCCAGAGCAGGCACATGGCCACCCCTAGTTCCATGGCAGACAAAACAAGGCAAAAGAAAAAAAAAACCAGGCAAAAGCACTAGGTGGCAAAAGGCAGTGGTGTCCAAAAGGCAGAGGGCAACCACCAAAACTGCTACGGCTGTCAGTCCCTACAAGAGGTCCTAAAGCACGGAGCAGGAGAGAAACGACTGTCCAGGGAGATCCCTTTAAGCACGTGTCAAAAAGGAGCTCCAGCTCCCGCCTCTGGAAAGGGCTGGTGTCCTTTTGCCCTCTGCAAAATGGTTCCGGGCTTCTGCTTTTGTTCAAAAGCGCGCTGCCAATGTAGACGTACTTTTGCGCAAAAGCGCATCGTTATAACGATAACTCCGTGCCATCAGCCCGGCTGCGCTTGCCGCAGGCTGCCATCCGGGGGGGTCATTCGGGGGGCTGTCAGCATCCAGGAGGCCCTGCAGGAGAGCTTCCACCCCAAGGAGCCCGCAGAGCCACCCCAGTCCTCCCCATCGGGGGCTCGTGCCCCATTCCTCCCTCACCTCCTTCCACTTTACCCTTCCCTAGCCCCCCTTTCTGATGTAAAAAATAAAGGACACGTGTGTTCAAAAATGGAAACTCTCTTTATTTAACAAAACTGAGGGGGGGGGATTAACCTCTGGGGAGATTGGGAAAAGGAGGTGGGAGAGGGGAAGAGAGAGGGTGGGAGAGGGTAGGTGGAAACCTGGGAGGAGGGAGCTGGAAGGGGGAAGCCAGGGGAAGAAGGAGGAGGGGAAGTCTAAAACTATGGTACGCCATATCTTCAGTATTATGGAGAGATGTGGTCTCCTCACCTCAAAAAAGATATTTTGGCCTTGGAAAGGGTTCAGAAAAGGGCAACTAAAATGATTAGGGGTTTGGAACTGGTCCCATATGAAGAGAGGCTAAAGAGACTGGGACTTTTCAGCTTAGAAAAAAGGAGACTGAGGGGGGATATGATAGAGGTCTATAAAATCATGAGTGGTGTAGAAGGGTGCATAAAGAAAAGTTATTCATTAGTTCCCATAATAGAAGGACAAGAGGACACCAAATGAAATGAATGGGTAGCAGGCTTCAAACTAATAAAAGAAAGTTCTTCTTCACAAAGCAAATAGTCAACCTGTGGAACTCCTTGCCACAGGAGGCTGTGAAGGTGAGAACTAGAACAGAGTTTAAAGAGAAGTTAGATAAAGTCATGGAGGTTGGGTCCATGGAGTGCTATTAGCCAGGGGGTAGGAATGGTGTCCCTGGCCTCTGTTTGTGGAAGGCTGGAGATGGATGGCACGAGACAAATGGCTTGGCCATTGTCTTTGGTCCATCCCCTCCAGGGTACCTGGTGTTGGCCGCTGTTGGCAGACAGGATACTGGGCGAGATGGACCTTTGGTCTGACCCAGTACGGCCGTTCTTATGTTCTTATGTTCTAAGCTCAGGGTCGGGGGTCTCACTGGACCAACTTGATTTTCATGCAACCCTGCTCCTGGGTTCTCATGTGGCCTTTGGTGGCCAGGCTGGCAGCTATCCTGCCCTAGATGGCCACTTTCCTTTGCCTAGTGCGGAGATTGTGGACGTTGGAGGCCTCCCCCCAAACCTGGATGTGGTCCACGATCTCCACACTAGACCAGGCGGGTGTCCACCTCTTGCGGCCCCGGGCAGGCTCCTGGGAGCCGCCAGCCTGGTCCTGGGAAGAGGGGGAGGGCTGGGTGGCAGCGGGTGGCTGGCTTGTGCTGTGCCAGGTGCAGGGTCTGCTGGCTGGGTGCTGGCAGGCTTGCACCTGGCACGGGCACCGTAGCCAGACCGTGCCCCGTTAAGGGCTCCGGGGCCGGGAGGGGGGCAGACGAGTTTCCCTGGCTTGGCCCAGAGTGGCCACCAGGGCAACCTGGGAAGGGCTAGCCTCCAACTAGTTCGAATTAAGTGGCTACAGAGCCCTTAATTCGAACTACTTCATTTGAACTAGGCATTAGTCCTCGTAGAATGAGGTTTACCTAGTTTGAATTAAGCGCTCCGCTAGTTCGAATTAAGTTCGAACTAGCGGTTTGCGTGTGTAGCACCTATGAAAGTTAATTCGAACAGCTGTTAGTTCGAATTAACTTTGTAGTGTAGACATACCCTGGGAGAGTTGTAAAAGGGGTGGGGCCACAGTCAGGAAGGCCTACAGAGACACGTCCAGATCAGTATTTTTCGAGACACATGAACTTATGATGTACAATTAGGGACACTGGGATTATGAGACCATGTCTATTCTCCCCAATCAATGCTAAAGGCAACAAGAACACTGGAAAAAACTGGGAGAATAGTCCCAGGGAGAGAAGCAAATTCAGCCTATGTTTAAGAATGGCACCATATAGTCAACATCCAATAGGGAGAGAAAGCTACTTGATTCAACTATTGCTTAGGCTAAAAGTATTTAGAATTTAGAATGCCTGTTTACTCTTTATTTTGGTAAGCATAAAATTCAGAAATAGTTAACTTATCACTTGTAATAAAAAAAAATCTATCCCTCTGAGGTTAATAAACTTATTTTAATGTTTTATCATTACCAGTGAATGCCTAAAATGCCTGGGAAATCTGCTCAATTTATAGAGACTGGTGCCTATCCATTTTCTTTTGATGAAGTAGTGAACTAATGAATAAGCTCATTGAATATATTCATGTCTTTTAAGTTTGCACTCATGAAGAAGTTTTGGACAGCAATCCTGCTTGGTTGGCTTTTTAAATAATTTACAGCAGAATCATGAAACAAGTTATATATATTTATTTATGCTTAAGGAACTGAACTCACTTTTAGCATTCTGCGCAAATATTTTTTTTATCCTATAAGTGGAGACTTTTTCAGCCCTTAGTTTAAACACACTGCTGAACCCTGGCCCATTAGCCTAATCCTGGGACATTCCTCTGCAGCTGCTCCCTCAAACAATGTCTCCTAACACCGCAGTACTGAAGAGCAGTGTTTTTATGATTGTTGGACAGAGCAGTGTTTTTATGATTGTTGGACAGAGCAGAAGTATCTATTTCACACTGGATATGTAGCAACCACCTTTTCCTACCACCTTAGTAGAATTTGGTTCACTGATCAATGCTCTTTGAAGTAAAAAAGCAACCCATCCATTGCCTTTACTAGGGTTTGTATCAGGCCTTTGCTGAATGATCATACTTTCCCGTTCCCTTTGCTCCCATAACTCAATGGATATTCCAAAAGAAGACACAGGTAAATGAAATTGTCACATTACTTGAACTAGAAAAATGATTAACTTGATTCTAGAGATAATAGCACAGTTTGAACTTCTGTTAACCAGGACTCCCTTGTCTGGCAACATTCGTGGTCTGGCCAGACAATGGATGTTCCAGGACCAGAGAGTCCTGGTGGAAGGCTGACAGCTGGGCTCCCCACAGCTGGTCTGCCCAGCTCTCTGCAGGTGGACTGCTAGGTATAACCTAGAAGGGCTGCCTGGTGGAGCCAGGAGCCTGGCACACTGCTGCAGGGCTGCCAGGTATGGCCAGGAGCCCAGCGCACAGGGAGCTGGGCTGACCAGCTTAGCAGGGAAGGTGATGGTGGTGGGGGGGGGACTGACAAGGCAATGGAGCTGGTATCAGGGAAAGGAAGGAGGGGAGCCAGCCAGGACATTGGCGGCTGATCCAAGGCCTGGGGGCGGGGCAGTAGCAGGTCAGGTCTCAAGGATGCTGGAGTAGGGAGGTCCAACCTGTACCTCTATCTGTCTTGGCCCAGATGCTCTGAATCTCATTTGTACCTGGTACTGGGACCTTTAATGGGGTTCCGTAGAACAGAGAGGACTTTTCAGGAACAGTAATATATTTGTTGGCATTACATTTCTTTTTATGTTTTGTCTAATTCCAGGCAGTGACTAGTGTTGGTCAACACCAGGGGAAAGCATCTGTGACTTTTAAACAAATATTTAGCCTCCATGCCACTCTCACAGAGGCACAGAAACATGACACTTTGCAAAATTTTGGCCAATTATATAGTCAGCAATAAATTTTATCTTGCCAGGCACTTGGTCAGATCATACCTCCCCTGACCCATCCACTCTCTGTTTGCAGGTCCACACTGCATTGAATGTGGCTGAAATATTCCCTACCCTGCTTTTAGACCCTTTTTTCACATTGATTGCAAGTGTACTATCTGGGCTCACAATAATAATGAACACCTAGTGTTTGAAATAATAATGGTAAAATGGGAATCAAGGAACCATGTCAAGGTGTGTGTCATGAAAAAAGTGATTGAATAGGAAAAAGATGGAGTAAGAAATAGTTTATGATGAGGGAAACATTTAACTGCAAAGGAATGAGTCCTATAACCCTGATTCAGAAGGGCATTTAAGCACATGTCTAACTCTAAACACTTGTGTAGTCCCTTTGAAGTCATAGGCACTATACTCACATGCTTATAAAGTGAGGTACACTTTTATTGGATAGGGGACTAAATGACCTTCCAGGTCTCCAATTTTTAGGAGATTTTATATGTTGAGTTGTGCATGGTACTTTGTAAAAGGGGGAAGCAAATGTGTCTTTAGAGATCTGTTTGCGTATTTCCATTCTAAAGTTAAGAATCTAAGATGCTAATGAATGTGCAATCAAGTATCAAGTATAATGTTGCTGGAAATGTCAACTGCTTATATTTCTCACTTAAGAAAGTGTGGAATTTCTAGTGTTACTACTAATCACTATAATGATTCTGATGACAGTAAGGATGCTTTGTTGTATTACATGATGTGAGTTAGTTCTAATGGTATTATGCTTTACTTTGTTGTGACAGTGATATAGAACAATTTCATTTTCTCATTAATTTAGAAATACTTTGCTCCCAAAGTCCCAATCCTCCACCCACTGAACCTGATAGAAGTGTAGCCACTGGCTTCAATGAGTTCCTTAACTTGCTATAAGTATTTTTGTCAGTTTCCACTATTTCTTGTTTCTCCTCCTTGCCTCCCTTCTAATCGTGTTACCCATGTCATCTTTACATACAAATTTATACTAAGAATATATGTCCAAAGTTTACAGGGCACAGGGTAATTTATATAGGTGTTATTAAGTCAGGGACCATACTCAAATATTTTCTATGTACTTGGTTGTCAAGATATGGAATTTTAGTTCAAAACCCTCTCTAATGTTGTTTAACTTTAGTTTTAATATTTGGCAGAATGATTTGGGTTGGTAAAGAAATATTATCTAATAGTTGAAATGCAATATAACCCAGTTTACACACACTCAAAAGAAAGGATGGTCATGCGAATATATCACTGGGCTAGGACTCAGATCTAGCTTCTGTGAAAAGTGTGACTCATAGTGAACCATTCCAAATCTGCTCTGAGTTTTGCCTGTGCAACCAAACGCAAAATCAGGCAAATTCACAACCTTTCACAGTGATTATTACATTGCCTGTTATGTTGCATATTACATACAGAAACCAGCCTTTTGCAGAGGATTCTCCTTTGACAAAGTGGAGATTGTATTCAACTCCTTTCACTTTGTTATGTTGCATGTTATTTCTACTGTCCTGTACTGTGCTGTAGTAACGTTGTGTGTGTGCCTCACTTTTCCTTGAGCACTGCACCGGTGCACAGATTGGGATGGGAATTTTGGGTGTGACTCTGACTGAGGTGAGGCTGCTCCAGGTGACCCACGCTGGCACATACACAATGGCCAAAGCTGTCTTGTAACCTGAGCCTGGGAGGAGGGTGCAAACAGAGGACACCTTTTTCCTGGGGAAGATGGACAAAGGAGGAGGTGGGGTTGCCTGCAGGGCTGGTGTAGAAACAGGTTTTTAACCCACTGTAGCCAGTAGCCCTTTGATATATAGGTAAAATCTTAATACATGGTCTGTGGCTAAGCTGTCCCTTGAGAAGCCTGCTGTTCAGTTGGAGCAAAAAGACAAGGCCTAGCAGGCCTAACTGAAGCCAAAACAATAACAGGAAGCTTGGAAAAAACAGTACGGACACAGAAAAGCAGCCCTGTCTGTTTATAAGTGAGGCAGCACAACACCAAACGGAAAGCCATAATTGGATACCACTATCATGAATTTCACATATACACTCAAGGTTACGGCCCTGCGAGGTGCCCCACAGTCTGCATGGGAAAAAGAAACCCAGCTGCCCTCTTAAGGTCCACCACAAACTGTTCTAAGGAACTAGAAATAGCGCTCCCCTTTCACGAGCCCAATTTGCTAGTTTACTGAAGACATATTATAAACAATTGCTGCTGCGTACCTTACTTTGTTTTGTTTTTGCTTTATACCCCTAGACAAGCACCTATGGATCACACCTATCACCTACTGGGAATACACTGTTACCACTCCTATGCATCCCAATTGGATTATGGGAGCTTGTCCAGGATCCAAGGCTGTGAGCAGTGGGCCTGGAATGAATGGATGTATCCCTTTAAACACCACATTCTGGAGCCTTGTAGAATAGAAATTGATACAGTGGAGGAGTGTGTTATGGATGGTATATTCAATCAGACCATTGTTGTGCTCACTAATCATGTGGGGTGCGTGTGTGTGGTATCTACTATACCTGTTACTTGGAGTGACTAGATATCCAGTTTACCCCCCGTCCGTGAATGCAGGTGCAATGCCTCTGCCCTAGAAGCTGCCCACATTTATGCCGAGCCAGTGTATCAGCAATCTGAGGTTTTGGTTAAAATGTTTCCCCCAAATTGGACTCTTTCCCTCAGGCTAAAATGGCAAGCAGTGTGGGATCAGATCCACACCCTTAACAAAATGATACAGCATTAAGAGGGAGTCCTTGCCAATGAAAAATCATCTCATTTCCACATAATACATCAGAAGGGGAAACTCCTTAAACTAACAGCAAAGCTAGAATCAGTGTCAGGGTATCACTGGTATGATATTTTTCTGTGAGATAGCCCCTCCTGGACCAGCATGTTTAACCTGATCCTCCATCCCATTGTTATTGCATTGCTAGATTTTATAATAGTATTATAATTAGTATGCTAACATGTTATATACATCATCTGGCCCACGGCACATCACCGCACATCACTACTGGCTCAACAAATAAAACACCAGGTCGTGCTCGAATGGCTGTCACCCTAATTAAGGGGCATACGAGGGTAAGGTGCATGCCACACTACCCAGCGGTGGAATGTAGGGGTTAATTGCGGAAGAACTCTGTGAGTATGTCTAGACTACATGCCTCTGCCGACAGAGGCATGTAAATTAGACATACCGACATAGTCAATGAAGCAGGGATTTAAATATCCCCTGCTTCATTAGAATAAAAATGGCCACCGCGTTGAGCTGGCTCAGCTGTTTGTCAGCACAAAGCGGCAGTCAAGACGGGGATCGGTCGGCAAGGAAAGCCTTTGATAACCGATCCCTTATGCCTCGTGCAACGAGGTTTACAGGATCGGTCGGCAAAGGCTTTCCTTGCCTACCGATCCGTCTTGAAGTCAGTGGGATTTCAGGAGAATGTGGGGATCTGCCTTGTACTACAGCTTGTGAGATGATTTGTAACATTTCTTAAATCACTTAAAAATCCCTGTATTTGGACAAGTGTTAAAAGACTCTTCTACAACCTTCTCTTAGCCACAGTCAACAGTTTTTTGCAATATTTCACATGACCATGCTTGTATGTCATTATGTAAAAACTTCATCTAAATCAAGTATGCACATTTCAGTGCATAAAATAATTATTAATTATTTAAACCCCCATAAAATATGCATATTAAATGACAAATGAATAATGTATCCAGTGTAAGAGAGAAAGGAAGAAAGACATTAAAAATATTACCCACAGATATGTTTTTACCTCTGACGAGTTTTTACTAAATCATTAGAATTTTGTACCACAGAATGAGTACTCAGGGCACAGGAGTCAAATAAGATGTGTTTTTTTCAGGTGTGTACTACTGACAGATAATAATAACTGAGCAAATAGTCTACAAAGGACCTTTTGGAAATTTTATTTATATATACATTTCTGTTTTAAATTACCATTGAGTTTAAATAATTCATGTTAAGGAGTAGTTTGTTGACAGTAGCAAGTCTATAAATCAAACACATATTATTTTTGTGGAGAAATGTTAGTCAACGTACTTCTGCTTTTTTACTTATTTTCACATTATGTCCTTGTAAAATTATCAATATTATTAGATATTAAAGAGTGTATGGTGCATAATTTTGCATAAGTTTTAATGAGATTAAAAATATAAAAATATTCATCCTGCAAGGTTTTAATTTTTGGAGGTCCGATCTTGTTTCTCAGTAATACCATTTGGCAATAATCCAGGTAAAACAGGAATCTAGGAACTATGTGAGAATATATGTTCACTAGGAATGAAATAGTACTTCCATTCTTGCAAACTCCACTCACACAAAAATAATACTCAGACCACCCAAAATCATGAGATTGGATTAAAAGGCATGAGAATATATTTTTAAATTAATCGTAGATTATTGGTAATTTACTTCTGGCTTTTGAGATTTTAGGGTTCGTTTTTGCAAGGGTTCCTTTGAAACTATGTGGGTTAGAAATATCCAAAGAAAGCAAAAAAGAATAATCTGAAATTCTCACACAATCACATGCCCTTAGGAGCTGGGGATTTAGGAAAAACCCAAATAACATGAGACAATAAGATTTGACAACTCTGCAATATATTGTACTATTGAATGCTTCTCATTTCTGAATCAAAAATAATATCCACATTGTCATGAACAGGGGGAGTGCTGATCAGCACCTAGTGACTAAGGGGTTAACTCAGGAACATAGCAAAGGTGTCGGCCAGGGGGCTGAGAGAACAAATCGAGATAGAGGGTTAAAATTTGTATTGGATATAGGTTCCCTGCCTGCTTTCTTTGTGTGGGAGAGTTAAACAAGGAGTTGAGAAACACAGAATGATTTAAACCCAGGAAGGACTGCCATGTCCTTTCCTACCCCTCCCCTCCTCCCCCGCCCCAGAATTCAGGGCATGGGAGTATACTGAACCAAGAGAAAATTGGAAGTAAGGAAAAGTGTATCCAGTCACGTTCAGGGTAATTTTCTTTATTTTGTGGTTTGGTTTGAACTGCTCTGTGTGAATCTATGCCTCCCTTCCCCATTTACTACCTCGCATTGTGCCCAGAGACTTTTTTCTGTTTTTTAATTTGTTTTCCTTAGTTGCTTGCTAGTATCTAGGAACCAAGTATGCTTTCTCAAGTTTATCTTTTGTTTTGTAATAAAAATCACTATTTTGGAGGTGAGGATTTCATTCTTTGATAGTCAGCATCATGCACTATTTCTTTAAAAATGCCATTTGGCAAGCCCTTGGCAGGAAGCACATTAGTAATGGTTATGAGTTGTATTAATAATAAAAAATGCCCTATGTTTATAGAAGCTTGTATCTTTCTTGCTTAAGGCACATTGAACTTTATGGAACAGATTAATAGATTTTAAGGCCGGAAGGGACCATTAGATCCTCTGGTGTGACCTCCTCCACAATATGGGCCATAGAGCCTTAACCAATAATTTCTGTGGGAAAATAACTGGGAACACTCACTTGAGCAATAACCATGTGTTCAGTTGAGAACATTTTTGCAGGATTGGACATGATATAAATGCACTGGCCTTCTGGAGCTCAAAAGGGAGTCTTCAAAAGCCAGAAACACCAGACCTTGTTTTAATGACCACATACACAGAGGTAAAAGGGAAGAAAGAAGCCAGCAGCAGTGGTAACTGTGCTCAGATGTGTTGGCCTGAGACCCACATGAGGAGGGCAGATGGACCCTAGTCTCAAGCTAAAGGAGCATTTGCCTCTTCCCTATTTGTAGGACAAATATATTCTAAAAATTATTAAATAAAAAAGATTGATCCTGGGAATGGAGATTTGGAGGTGGGGGTATTTTTAAAATTCAGGGCATCTGAACCTACATATTCCCTGAGTTGTACAGCCACGTTCAGACTTCCAGCTGTCCTGCTGTTTCCTTTCTTGGATAAGTGACCTGTGTGTCACTCCCATCTGATTGGGGTATGCCCAAGTTACACAATTCCCTGCCTTCACTGGGTTATTCACAACATAAAGAGGCTGCTAGAGCATCCCTCCTTACTCTATTTTTAGAGACAACTACAATTATGTTACCCTTGCAGCAGTTCTTACGTAAGACAACCTTATTCTTAAGGTAAAAGCACTATACAGAAAACATATTAAATGTAGTGCTGTCAAGAGATTAAAAATAATCATAATTATTGTGTTATTAAACATTGTGCTTGAATGATTAATTGTGCTGTTAATAATAGATAACCATTTTTTGTGCTATTTAAAATATTTTGATTTAAATTACAACACAGAATACAAACTGTACAGTGCTAACTTTATATTTAATTTTATTACAACACATGTATTATAAAAATTAAATAAAAGGTATTTTAAATTCACCTTACACACATTGTATACAGCAAACATTTTATAATTAAAATTGAACTTACAAATGTAGAACCATGTAGAAAAAAATTACTGCATTTAAAAATAAAACAATATAAAACTGTACAGTCTATAAAGTCCATTCAGTCCTACTTCCTGTATAGCCAATCAGACAAAAATTTGTTTACATTTGCAGGAGATAATACTGTCTGCTTTTTGTTTATGATGTCATCTGAAAGTGAGAACAGGTGTTTGTATGTTATAGACGACATCAGAAAACATTTATGTGCCAAATATATTAAAATTCATGTTTCTTCAAGCTTCAAACACCATTCCAGAGAACATGTGCACATGCTGATTGTGGGTTCTGCTAGATTCAAAGCAGTACAAACTGACGATTGTTCATATTCATTATCTGAGTCAGATGATACCAGAATAGGTTGATTTTCCTTTTTTGCTGAATTTTTTGCACTTTTAAGACTTCTAAAATATGCTCTAGACCTTGTTTCTTTCAGATTTTGGAAGGCATTTCAGTTTCTTAAGCCTTGGGTTGAGTACTGTAGCTATCTTTAGAAATTTCACATTAGTATCTTCTTTACATTTTGTCAAATGTAGAGTGAAATGTTAAAATGAACAATATATGCAGGGTCATCACCCAAGATTTCTATAGCAAGTAATATATATATATATATATATGACAGAATGTGGATAAAACCGAGTCATACAATTCTCCCTCAAAGAGTTCAGTCATACATTTAATTGATGCATTATTTTAATGAGCATCATCATCATGGAAGCATTTCCTCTGCAAACATGGCTGGAGCATGAAGGGGCATATGAATGTTAAGCATATCTGCCATGTATATATATTACAATGCCAACTACAAAAGTGCCATGTGAATTCCTGTTCTCATTTTCAAGTGACATTGCAAATAAGATGCAGGCAGCATTATCTCCTGTAAATGTAAACAAACTTATTGCTCTTAGGCTATGTCTACACTACAGGGGTTTTGCGCAAAAATAGTTGGTTTTATGCAAAAACCCGCGGAGCGTCCACATCTCAAGTGTGTTTTTGCGCAAGAAAATTTACAGTAAAATGGCAGAACAGAGAGCTTTTTGCGGTGTAGGTATACCTCTGTCTACGAGGAATAACTCCTTTTTGTGCAAGAGTTCTTGCACAAAAGGGTGTGTATGGACACTCAACAGGGGTTTCTTGCGCAAAAAGAGCCTGTCAGAAAAAGCACAGGTGCTCTGATGGCCAATCTGTGAATGGCAATCAGAACTTTCTTGCTCAAGAGCATCCATACAGTGTGGATGCTCTCTTGTGTAAAAGCACATTGCTTTTGCGGTGCACTTTTGAGGTGTGGACACGCTTTTGCGCAAGAAGTTTTTGCAGAAGATCTCTTCTGCAAAAAGCTTCTTGTGCAAAAACCCTGCAGTGTAGTCAAAGCCTTAGTGATTGGCTTAACAGGAGATAAGACTGAGTGGATTTGTAGGCTCTCCACAGGTTTGTTTTGAATGCAGTTATGTAACCAAAAATCTACATTTCTAACTTGCATGTTCATAATAAAGAGATTGCACTACAGTACTTGGATGAGGTGAACTGAAAAATACTACAGCTTGGACCTCCTTAGTGTGGCACCCTCAGGACCTGACTGTTCCCAAATGAGGGATTTTGCAGGACCAGCAGAGGTCAATTCCTGCCCCCCACTTCACCCCACTCCCAGCCCCAGCTGCTGACCAGAGAGTACCGGTTTGCTGAGGTTCTACCTGTATTTCTTTGGTTTATCATTTTTACAGTCCAAGTATTTGTAACAAAAAGAAATATAAAACAAGCACTATCCAGGTTGTATTTCTGCACATAGGAAGTTAAAACTATACAGATTATGGCTCAATTTATGTATTTAAAACACCGTTAAAACATTTACTGATGTGGCTTCACTGTCATCTGTGTTTTTGATAAAGGACGTATGATAAATTTAGCCTTTGAATTCTTTAGAGAAAGAATTGTCTGTTGCTGTGTTTGTGTTTAGTGGCCAGCATGCTGGTGCCTTGCTGTGACTAAGGCTTCTATCTGCTAGTGGAATTACACATAATTATAATGCTGAAGTATGACACAAAATAATGGGGCCATATAGCCATGTAGAAGTTGAGCTCTTCAATTAATAACCACTCACATGCTCACACCCAGGGAAATAAACTCTTGCAGATATTTGTTAATTATATTTATAGTTAGCAGTACTATAGTTCAAAGGTTAATTATTGTTAATTTTTCAATTTTATAAGACTGTCTCAAAGACAGAAACAAGCCAGATATTCAGACAATAATCAGAGATGAATTACCATGTAGCAGTTTGGAAATTAACGGGACTGGAGAACAGTGAAAAAGACTGCCAGCATAGGAGATTAGAAGAAATAAAAACCCTAACAGGGGTTTAACTAGCTGAACACATTACAATTTATTCCCATAACTAACAAATTGCAGAAATGTCTTTTAATAATAAATTAAATTTGCTTCAATGAGAAACATGTTGATTTGGATATTTCTGAAAATAGATTAATTTGGAATTCCTTGAATTTTTGGCGGGGGGGGGTTATCTTTTTGGAAGCACTGAAAAGGAGGAACATGTGAACGTCTTCCTACCATGAGCAGCTGAGCAAGATACTAACATGGAGTTCATTTAGGGTACGTCTAGACTACATGGCTTCGTCGACAGAGCCATGTAGATTAGTTTACTCGACAAAGGGAAATGAAGTGGTGATTTAAATAATCGCCGCTTCATTTAAATCAAAATGGCCACCGTGCTGTGAGGATCAGCTGTTTGTCAGCACAGTGCGGCAGTCTAGACGGGGATCTGCCGACCCCAGAACCCTTTGTTGGCAGATCCCGTAAGCCTCGTTTCCTGTAAGACTCCACAGCCAGTCAGGACAGAGGGGCGAGTCATTCCATCAGAGCCAGCCTCCAGAGCTGGGGGACCCGAAAGCGTGCCAGGGTCCATGAAGACCTGATGTGCCAGCACATCAGTATCCTGAGCAACATGCAACAAACCCTGGCACAGAAGATACATGAGGATGCTGAGTGAAGGAACTGAGCATGAGACCAGCTCATGCAGTGGTGTGATAATATGTTTCCCGTCATGTCGCACATGATGTCACACCCATCTGCTGCCCCTGCTCCTGGCTTCCCTCCTCTTGTCCCCCCTACTATGCCCATTCCCCCTCTGCCTGCCCCCCATGCGATGCCTCTGTTCCCTCCCCAGGTGATGCCCATGCCCCCTCCACTTCCCCCCCGCCATCCCTTACCCTACTCCAGCCCCCGCTCCTGTCCATCCCCCTGTGTTCCCCAAACCCACCCAACCTCAACTTCGATGAGATCCCTGCGCCCAAGGTGGCACATCTAGCCACCTTCTCTCCCTCCAGGTTATGAGCCCCACTCCTCCTCCAGGTTATGAGCCCTCCTCCCCATCCAGGTTATCCGCCCACTCCTCCTGCACACCTTTTTTAATGTAATATAAATACAGACTTCATTTTGTTCAAAATCAAACAGGTGTTTTTATTGAGAGGTCAGGGAAGGGGTGAAGGGAGGGGTTGTGGTGGAGAAGGTATAGGGCAGCAATCCAGAGACCTCTATTGGGGAGAGTTACTGGGGTGCTTGAGAGAACCTTTCCCTCAGGGCCTCCTGGATGCGCACCCCGGCCTGATGGGCCTGGTGGATTGCAGCTGTCTATAGCTACTGGAAGGCTTACCCCTCGCTGCTGGTGTCTGCCCCCCACCCCAGGAGGAAGTCCTCCCCCTTCCTCTCCACAATGTTGTGGAGGACAAAACATGCTGCGATCACCTCAGGGATGTTGTGCTCCCCCACATTCAGTTGGGTTAGCAGGCACCTGAACTGCACCTTCAGGTGCCCAAAGGTGCACTCCACTTGGATCCGGGCCCGGCTGAAGTGCGCATTAAATTGGTCCCTGCTGGGGTCCAGGTGGCCTGTCTACAGCTTCATAAGCCACGGCATCAAGGCCGTGTCCCCCACGATGCACAATGGCATCTGCACATCCTCAACCGCAAAGTCATGGTGCGGGAAGAATGTGCCATGTCCCCCACGATGCACAATGGCATCTGCACATCCTCAACCGCAAAGTCATGGTGCGGGAAGAATGTGCCCACCTCCAGCTTCCCATACAGGAAACGCGGACATTGTTTGCTCTGCCTGACCACCCAACAAAAATGTCCATGAACTGTCTATGGTGGTCGACAAGGGCCTGCAGCACCATCGAGAAGTAGACCTTGCGATTGATGTACTGGGTCGCTTGATGCTCCAGGGCGCGGATCGGTATGTGGGTCCCATCAACCGCTCCACCCCAGTTAATTAAAGCAAAGGGAAGTTTTATTCCCTTTACATTCTTTCATCTTTTTCTTCTTTCTCCTCCCCCCACCTCAGTGCATCCTGGGAATTGTGGCTTCTGGATTCAAAGCAACAAGGACCAGGTAAGAATAAACATAGAAACCCAAACTTGAGCACACCCTCCCCCTCTAGAACATATGTTGTAAAGCTTTAAACAGTCATTTCCAAATGATAACATGAAGATTTCCAGTAACAAAGATTTCCAAACTTTTAGGCAGTCTCCTTTGTCTCACACTTCTTCTACTACTGGAGAGGCAAAAAAAGACCAAGTGGTGAAACAATTCCTACTACTATAGTTTTCCCATCATCATTTTTGTTGTAATCTGTGCTTTCTGGTCCAAGGTGAAAATCAGTATATTTTTCTGCTGCTGGTTGATGAGTTGCAGAGAAACTTGAAATGTTCCATTTCTTTTCATCTATTAATACAACAGAATCTCCTTGGACTTCTGTTGTGCAGAGGAGATTAGATGTATTTTATCTTTATTTTTCTTGTAACTGTTTCTGACCTTTATGCCTCATTACTTGTATTCACTTAAAATCTCTCTTGTAGTTAACAAGCTTGTTTTATTCTTTTATCTAATCCAATGTGTATAAATTGAAGTATTTGGGAAACTCCACTTGGGATAACAAAAATTTGTGCATATTAATTCCATTCATGAAATAAAGGGCCTATATAAATTTGTATTGTCCAGAAGAGAACTGGGCAGTACAGGACGTACATTTCTGAGGAAAAAATCTGGAACTGAGCATGTGTTGAGGTAAGCCTATGTGTGCTGGATGGCTGCAGAACATACATGTATATATCAGGGCTTTACTTATATTCTGGAGGCTGTTTATAAGCAATCTGAGCTGGAAACTACAGCAGCAAAGCAGTAAAGGAGGTCAGAAGTGACAGAACTACTTATTTGTCTGAGTATGTCACAGGGTGATACTTCTGTTGTTAAGTGTAGCAAACAGTAAGCAAACCAGTAAGCAAACAATATTTCAAGTAAAGATCCTTGATACCATTGCTACTGAGATAGTGTTTCATTTCAACAGAGGTAAATTGCATTCCACTGTCAGTTACCAATTAACTTGGAAATCCTTCTCGGGCAAAGACTGACGATGTTATCTTCATCATTGAATGTAACTTACTGCCATTTTGATAGACCAGCATTACTATTGCATAAAAGGCTAATCATCAAATGACCCAATTACTCTCAGGGGCAGTTGGGCTAATCAACTGGTGTGAGAAGAATGTCAAAGGTTTTCTGTGCCTTATCACTAAAGACAGAAAGCCAAATAATTCTTGAATATTTTCTCAACATACATACCCATCCCTGGCAACCAGAAGTCTTGTCACAGTTGCCATTTCTGGATGTTCTTCATATGGCAGGTGAATCAGCTATTTTCTCAGAAGTGAAGGCACAGTAAGACGATAAATTCTCAAAATCCATTTACAAATCCAATTCATGTTTTATGTGTTTTATGACTGCAAGTGTCTTATAAAACCATCTGTTGGCAATATGTCTTTAAGTCCTAAAGTGCCTTGTTTTCTGTGTGATGTGTCTTCTGTGATGACTCCATGAAGTGTAGCAGGGATTTGAGAAATGGCAATCTTTTAATATTTTTTCTATTGCATCTTCATTGTAGGTATGGATAGATGAGAAAAAAAATCTGTAGTGATCATGCCACCTGGAAGATTCACTGTCTAGAAATCATGTAAAGATTTCACAATTCTTGGTATTGCTCATCTGAACCTCTTGTCATGAATAATGTGATCTCATCTTAAGATAAATATTCTACATCACAGGTAGGTTCTAAAGTGTATAGAGACATGCTAGATCTTCTTTCTCAAACAACAGGATTTTTCTGGATTATTGAGGGCTCTGGATATGAATGCAATAGTGACTTCTACTCTATTTTTAGCTGAATCAAGACAGCACAAGATCATATTCAGAAGCAACTGTTGCAAAAATTGCTTGCTTCTCAGAATCAAAAGAGCTCAGAGACCCAGACTGTGGGAACTGCACAGTTTAGCCTATTAAAGTTGTTTTGCATGCTTAATCCTATCCAAATCTTAATGATTTTTTAGGCTATGATGCAAAGGAACTACGTTCACAGCAAATTTCTGTATACACTTTGAATAGTAATTTGTAGAATTCCAAGAAATATCAAAATTTGTCCTTGTTGTCAAACTCTGTGACATCATGAATGATTTTCACTAGATATGGATTTGGTCATATGCCAGTCCATGTGGTTGAATGTCCCAGATATGTCCCTGAATCAGAATAGAATGACATGTCCCCTTGCTGATAAGTTCATGTCAAAGTCTTTCTAAAACCTTTTTCTAGGATATCATGATCAGATTAATCTTTTCCAAACACTAGAATGTCATCTTGAAAGAAATAATGGTCTTTTCTCTCCAGAGATCCCATGCATCATTCTATGGAGCATAGATGTTACAGAGGCTAACTCAAATCACATCCATTTGATTTGGAACATTTTGGGATGATGAAAAACTGTATACTTGTGGAAGTGTTCCATTATGAGAACTGGTGACTAGCTGAGGATAAATCAAAGATCGTAATAACTCTTGCTTCCCTCAAGGTGATCAGCATTTCATTGAGGTTGGATAGAGGCTTAAAATCCGCAACCAAGTTGAGGTTTAGATTTCTCAACCACACACACACACACACACACACATCAGATTCCATTGTTAAAGCTTCCTGATGAAAATCATAGGAGAAACCTACTCTGATGAATCAATTGATTCAGTGATATCTCCTTTGCTTAATTTCAGAATCTCATCCTTCATTGGTTGTGTCAGTGATAATGGTGTATGTAACATTTTAGGTTGTACAAGCACCATATTGGTTTTTATCTCTATGTTGTGCTTGAACTTTTGCAACACCTGTGGGACTGGTGAACATTTCTTGAAAGGCAGAGATGATTCCTGATTGAACATGTAGCACAGGTTCTGTACTATTTCAATCTTATGTCATCTGAGGATGCCTTTAATGAGTCCATCCTACATTTTAAAGTCCCCTTTTGGGCTCCATAGATTTTTCCCTTAGGCATGACAGCCTTTGTACTTAAGAGGAGCTGTATAATAGCTAGTGATGGAGATACCCTCTACAGAATATGTCTGGAGGTTAAAAGTCAGGTTATGAGCAAGCATATTGCACATTATCGAGTTGGTTGGGAATTACAAAACAAGGGAAACCAGAATCTGCTAACATCCTCATTTCACGGCCATAGACTAGCACTTGGCAGTGTAAAGTGGTGTGGTGATCCCCTGTCACATTCATAACATCATCTTGATTCAATTCACCATTGTTCTCATGCATGAAAACTCCAGATCAACACTGAGGGCAGACTTAGAGACAAATGTCCTCTCTGTTTGCACTTTTAAAAACTGATTTGTTGGCAGGATTGAATGTCTGCCTTATAATCTGGGTCACCACATCTGTATCACTGGTAGCACTATGGAGTATGGAAAGTAAGGGCACTATAGGTGTAGGAAATGTGTGGGTTACAGTTTTGTCTTGGCTTGCATTAATCTCTCCAGGCAGGAAGACATTTGGTTCTGGAAAGTGACTTAGCACAGTTTCTATGATTTCTCAAAGGTAATAGAGCCTTGTAGTGGTTGATGGGCTCTTAAGACATCTGTACATAGGAATAGATCTTCAAGTGTTCTGCATGAAAATTTAAAAGAGGACTGAAATGGTCATGAAGGGCTCAGGAAGCAGCAGCATATGGAGTCATATATTGATGTAAGTTGATAACAGGAAGGAGATGCTTGAAAATTTGTTACCCTTCAGAACTAAGGAAATGAAGCAGTAAGGATTTCTGTTTTTCCAGAGAGTGTGCAGAATTTTCTAAATCAAGGGTATAGTTGCTGAAGTGAGACTTTCATTGTTGCCATGGGAGCAAAGGATCTACTTGGGTTAGCACGAAGAATAGTAGAGGCAAAATTTATCTCATGGTCATAAGTATAGTAGCAAGCTGGTACTCAGAACTATAGAGCAGTGTTTCCCAAATGGTGTTCCACAGAACCCCGGGGTTCCACAAAGTAAAAATAAGAATTCTGTGAGAAAATTCCATTACAATAACATTTTATGATTAAAAAAATAATAATTAATATTTAAGCATTTATGAATTTTATTGCAAACAATTTTCATTTGTGTTTGCCATGATAAGTGTCCCTGTGTAATGCCAGCTTAGCCATAGAGTCGGCATGATGATGTCACTACTCAGCACTGCACGAGCATTCAGTCAGTGGTGTGATCGCCTGTTATATGCCACCGTAAATACCCGTACTCACTCTCAGGGAGCGTGGATCACATGGGTGACTGAATACATACTAGCACTGTGTCGGACAAAGTCGAAGCTTCAGCTGTCAAATAAGTTGCTTTATTTTTTGTACACATTAAATGTGAATTTTGTTTTTAGATATGTGCAATTAAACTAAATATTGGTCTCATGACCTTGTTTAGCATTTGTTTATTATTATCCTTACTTACTTCTGATCTCCTTTTTCAGCTCCATATATGAGAGTGTTATTAGGGGTTCCGCAAAATTCTTTCGAGTTTAAAAGGATTCCATGGCCAAATAAAATTGGGAAACACTGCTGTAGAAAAATGCATTAGCTGGGGAAAAAGAATCAGTATGAAAATAATAAACACTTGTCATTTTAAATGTCTCTTTTAGGTGTTGGTCTACCCTACCAGGGGAGATCAATCTAAGTTACATAATTCAGCTGCATGAATAATGTGTCTGAAGTCAACATACTTAGATATACTTACTGTAGTGTCTTCACTGGGGTGTGTTGATGAGAGACACTCTTCTCTTGACTCCCTTCCACTTCACATTGAGGTGGGGTACTGGAGTTGACACTGAGAGCGATCGGCTTAGACATGATAAATTGGCTCCACTGGATCAATCAGTGTCCATCTATCTGGCCAATAATGTAGACATACTCTCAGCCAGGTGCAGATAGCACCAGGCTGTATGCCTGTCTGAAAGCAGCAACATCTGATCACATCAGTAGAACATAAGGCACCTGGATACATTAGATTTCTGTTTCTCTGTGGGGGTTTTATGCTCAAGGTCAATTTGTTTTGAACCTGAACACCTTTGAGGAAGACTCAGGAAGCTTTATAAAATCAAGGATAAGGGTTATTCCTCTCACTCTTTCACAGAGCTGACATTCTTCCTTTCCCTTTCTTCTTTCTCCTTTCTCTCCTCCTCCTCCTCCCCTGGTGCATCAAAGCTAAATGAACCACTTAGGAACAAAAACTAGTGGAGCTATCTGCATCTAGCCATATACAATGTTTCAAATAAAATTGAATTAATGACAACTTGTGAACCAGAAATGTGATGCATTATTGTTTGCTACTGGCAGTAGGAAAAATTCAAACCAATAGTTCAATACTATGACAATAGCTTCAGGCTTCTATAGAGCTCATATATAATAGGGGAATTGCCTACAGGGAAGATGATTGGGGAACTTTGGAAAAAAAATCATTTTGTTAGCTCAGCAGTGTTTGTAATTATCCACATGGCATATCATTTACTTAGTGGTTAGTTGTGCATATGGGACCTTTATCCTGTACTCTAATTACGGTATGTAGAAAAAGTGTAATTGTTAGGGGTGATTTCACATCAGTGGATAGTTAAGTGTCATTAAAATGACCCTGGAATGCATTTATTTACAAATAAATATTTCCAATCTTTCTTTTGAGGGAAACAGATGGCAAAGAGGAAGTTGCTATATTAGAGTGATAATATTATTTATATAGAATTGTCTTGACAAGGCACCTTGGGAACAATACTGCTAAAATATTTTAAATGACCACTATTGTGCCCTTTTTTTATTATTTCCTTTCATTCTCTTTCACATTTTATTTTTTACATTGGAGGACAATGTAATTCCCCCTCCCCTATTTTCTTTTGTTTACATTTTAAAGTGATTTTTAGTTGTATTTGCTTTACAATTGTTTAATTGTAGTTATTTATTTTCAGGGAAGAGCAAACTGCAAAATTCTGTGCTCAGAACATGCCATTTAATTTCATTGAATCATCTACTGCTGGCATGGAAGAGTGGCTTTGATAGACTCTTTAGTGACATGAGCTATACCATGGCTAAATCATACTTGCATGGTTTTCTAGTCAGAAGAAATAAAAAGTATTTTGATACAGAGGGCTGCAGGAGAATGATCCATGGGAGATACATAAGCCCCAGGATAATCAGAGTCTTTCCCCTATGGACTGAAGAGAGGTTACTACAGGTTAATTAGAGAACATGGAGCCAATTAAGGCTCTGCCAGAGACATATAAAAACCTGTGCTTCAGTCAGAGAGAGAGAGAGAGGAGAGAAGGACAGCTGATTATAGTTTGGAGGAGTACTGTTGTTAACCAAAGGATCAGAGTACCTTGCAAAGGCAAACCGTGCCTAAGCAGAACAGAGGGACTCTCCAGGCACAGAGGGAGTGAGAGAAACCCAGCCCAAGAGGGGACAAAGAACAAAAGTCCATAAAGCTGAAGGGGCTGGGACCCAGAGTAGACAGTAGGCCCAGTTCCCTTCCTTCCTCCTCTTCTCTCTCCCACCAGGGCACTAGTGGAGCTCTTCTTTTAAAAAATAAGTCCTGGTTACATATCCATAAAAGTTACCGTGACTCTTACAAGATGTTGCTTTAATTAGCACTTTGTATGTGTGTCTCACACACACATTTTCATAACAGCTCACTATTACCCCCTAAAACCAAACAAAACTGAAAAAAATCCAATAATATTAACTGATTTCAAAATGAATTTAGCCATTGATTTCCTGTCTCCTTCAATGCCCTATGCCCTTCCAATGGGCTCAGGGTTCTCCTTATACAGAATGCCATCTACTAGAAGACTTGATGACCTTCCTATATCTGCTCTTGATGCCTTCACACTTTAGATGGAGTATGCGCTTCAGGCTTCTACACCTTGAAGGGTAGAGAGATGACCCATTGATTACATTTAGGGATTTACACATTAGGATGGCCAACCCATTTTTCTCATCTCCTCAGTATATTCATGGTAGTGGGGACTTATCCCTTATTTTGAGGCCAAAATTTTCCTGGTTGCTATAATAGGGAATCACCGAAAGAAAGATGTTGAATATAGGAGTTTGCTACTAAAGTAAAGTATTTGTTATTCTATTTGTCATTACATCTCTTTAGTTTTATCAAGTAAAATACATTTTATTCTTTCTTTGAGTTAAGGAAAATATTAGAACAAAACCCAGTCCCTTGTTAAACTCTGAGTGCCTGGCAGCTTGCATGTACTTTGCAGAGAATCATAGATACTTGAACATATTTTTAGTACATTCAATGCAATTTTACATTGGATTGTGCATTTCTTTTTATGTTTCTTCAACTGACTTCTTTGAAATTAGCTCACATAGATGTCAGGCTTACTGTTGATCAATTATACATTTGTGATGCACTCGTGATCCTTTTCCACACATTTTGCTATAAGTACCCAGACATGTTTGGTTAGGGACACCTATTTTCTGAAGACTGCCAGTACAATTTATTTATAAAGGAACAAATTCTGAGATGTTTACTTGGGTTTTTTTCCACTCGTGCCTTATTCAGCCAAAACTCCTATTGACTCCAAACATAATTTTGTGTTGCTAAGAACATCAGGAGCCACTCGATTAAAAAAAATATTTAAAGGTTCATAAGTATAATACCAGGCTTTGCTGTCTCAACATGGGGCAGCCTTTTAAGAGTTGAACTGGGCCAGTGAAGTCCACCTTCATGTTCTGACCCTTAAAAAATCAGTTCTTTGGGGAATTATGGTCCCTTCAGGGTCATGTGACTTCAGGATGGACATGAGGCCTGTTGTGAAAGTGGACCAGGCTATAAAGAGCCGCCTGTGGCACAAAATAGTGAAACATCTAGGGAAAAGGTATGAAAGCAGCAGTTGCAGCTTGTTGGCAACCATCTCAAAATGACAAGTGTCATTTTTTGTTTAATAGGAGCTGAGAACAGAACTAGTAAAAGAGTATGATGGAAAATGCAGGAAAGAGACTAGAGAGAGGGTCCTAAGCTAGACATAGAAAGAAGCAAAAAAGTAGGCAAGTTTGAAAATGGAGAGTTGACTTCTTTCTATAGCACTGGGCCTTAAGCATGGACTTGGGTGTAGAGGGAATGTCCAGGATCCCCTGAGACACTTCTTCGTGTTGCTATGTTTAAAAACAAAAACAAAAACAAAACCCTTACAATGAAAAGTAAGGATTTGGAAAAGAAGCAGTGGCTTGAAGAAATATTGTTAGATCTTGTAAAGGGCAGAAGTCAGACAGACTCTTATGAAAGGAAATGGTTGGAAATGGCATTTATGGCATGTATAAATGTGTGATATTTATTTTGACTTTGGAATTTTGTTTACCCTGGATGGGAGCAATGTTGATTTGTGTGTAAGGCCAAATGACCTGCTTCGTTTCACTGATTAGCTCACAACCCAGAAACAATGGGAAAACAAGGTGCTTAGAGAAGGAACACTGAGACATAGCTGTAACTGACTTTTGCACAGATAAGCAACACTGCATACATATAGTGTCAAAATTAGCTATAATCATAGCAGCCAATACACTTCTACCACCTTTCTTGTGTTAATCTTACAAACAGCCAAACAAAAAAGAAAATATTCTGTTACTTCAGAAAGTTAATATTATCTATGATGAGAACAAACAGGGAGCTGAAGTTTAATCTCCTACTAAAATAATACGTACTATAAGCCATAAAGAACTATACTGATATTGTCCAGTCACTTCTTTTCATTATTTATCAAATAATTTATCAAATTTTCAAGCAATATTTCATAGTATGATATGATAGAACAGAATGTTTTGTTTCTTTGCCCTCAGCTGTGTACTTGACACAAAAACAGTCATTAAACACTGAATCTCGGGACATGTCAATTACCTCCATATTGAAGTTTTTATTTTCTATACTGTGCCTTGGAAAGAGAATCCCAGATATTAAATATTATGATTAACCTAGAACCTGAATTCAGAGTATTAAATGCCAGTGCTGCTTGGTCAATATTGAAAAAAATATTCATAAAAAATCTTGCTAAGAGAGGTCTCAATATTTCACATCTATAAGTCATTTTTGTTCAAAAGTAAAATAATTTGCTCTAGTTGACTAAAGTAGAGGTGTGAAAAGTAGTGTCTTAATTCTCTTCCCTGAGATATGTGAATTGGACCCCCTAATGTAGTGCAATATGTAAACTACAGGTCGGAGTGAGCTTTCCCTGCCATCTATTTATACAATGGGGGGAAAGACCTTAGTAGTAGACCAAATTTACATTGGCATACCTACTTTGCAGCATTATTGGCAAAGCTAAACTAAACTCTTCATAAAAAGTATTTGAATGTTCCTGGATTCCAATGTTGTCTGGAAATAGAACAATTGTAGGGATGTGTTAGCATAACACTTATCATAGGCAATAACATTTGGAATTTTACCTATGTCTAAGGCCCCTAAATATAACAATTTAAGCAGCCAGATTTTCAGTTGTGTTTGAGTACTCCCTGATTCTGTTGCAACTCCCAGCAATTCCCAGCCCCAGTATAATTTATAGATGCTATTGAGGAGCAGCTCAGACCTACACTGTTGGCATAAGGCTCCTCAGGCACCTTTCATGACAGTAGAGGATTGGGAATAGAGGAGCGGTTCTCTGCAATGATCCCTTTTCATTTCTCCCTGTCTCCAGAGTGGAGTCCGACCAGAGGCTGTGCACAGCTTGACCTTCTGCTCACAAACAGGGAGGAACTAATAGGGGAAGTAGAGGTGGGTGACAACCTCGGAAGCAGTGATAATGAGATTGTAGATTTCAGGATCCTGACCAAAGGAAGAAAAGAGAGTAGTAAAATACACACCTTGGACTTTAGAAAAGCAGATTTTGACTCCCTCAGAGACCTGATGGGCAGAATCCCCTGGGATGCTAACATGAAGGGGAAAGGAGTCCAGGACAGCTGGCAGTATTTTAAAGAAGCCTTATTGAAGGCACAGAAAGAAACCATCCCGATGCGTAGCAAGAGAAGCAAACATGGTAGGAGACCGGATGGCTTACAGGGGAAATCCTTGGTGAACTTAAGCACAAAAAGGAAGCTTACAAAAAGTGGAAACTTGGACAAATGACCAGGGCGGGGTATAAATGTATAGCTCAAGAATGACGGGGCATTATCAGGAAGGCGAAAGCGCAATTGGAGTTGCGACTGGCAAAGGATGTGAAGGATAACAAGAAAGGTTTCTACAGGCATGTTAACAAGAAGAAGGTGATCAGAGAGAATGTGGGGCCCCTACTGGATGAAGGAGATAACCTAGTGACAGATGACGTGGGGAAAGCTGAAGTACTCAATGCTTTCTTTGCCTCTGTCTTCACGGACAAGGTCAGCTCCCAGACTAATGCGTTAAGTGACGCAAGATGGGATGAAGATGGACACCCTTGGTGGGTAAAGAACAGGTTAGGAACTATTTAGAAAAGCTAAATGTACACTAATCCATGGGTCCAGACTTAATGCATCTGAGGGTACTGAGGGAGTGGGCAAATGTCATTGAGGAGCCTTTGGCCATTATCTTTGAAAAGTCGTGGAGATCGGGAGAGATCCCGGTGATTGGAAAAAGGCAAATGTAGTGCCCATCTTCAAAAAAGGGAAGAAGGACAATCCAGGGAACTATATATCCAGGTCAGTCTTACCTCGGTTCCTGGAAAAATCATGGAAGGGATCCTTAAGGAATCCATTTTGAGGCACTTGGAAGAGAGGAAAGTGATCAGGAATAGTCAGCATGGATTCACGAAGGGCAAGTCGTGCCTGACCAATCTGATTAGCTTCTATGATGAGGTAACCGGCTCTGTGGACATGGGAAAGTCAGTGGATGTGATATACCTTGACTTTAGCAAGGCTTTTGATACGGTCTCCCATAATATTCTTGCCAGCAAGTTAAGGGAATGTGGATTGGATAAATGGACGGTAAGATGGATAGAAAGCTGGCTAGAAGGCTGGGTCCATCGCGTAGTGATCAACGGCTCGATGTCAGGATGGAGGTCGGTTTCCAGCGGAGTGCCCCAAGGTTCAGTTCTAGGACCGGTTTTGTTCTATATCTTTATTAATGACGTGGATGAGGGGATGGATTGTACCCTCAGCAAGTTTGCAGATGACACTAAGCTATGGGGAGAGGTAGATACGCTTGGAGGCAGAGATAGGGTCCAGAGTGACTTAGACAAATTGGAGGATTGGGCCACAAGAAATCTGATGAGGTTCAACAAGGACAAGTGCAGAGTCCTGCACTTGGGACGGAAGAATCCCAAGCATTGTTACAGGCTTGGGACCAACCAGCTAAGTAGTAGTTCTGCAGAAAAGGACCTGGGGGTTACAGTGGATGAGAAGCTGGATATGAGTCAACAGTGTGCCCTTGTAGCCAAGAAGGCTAATGGCATATTAGGTTGCATTAGGAGGAGCATTGCCAGCAGATCCAGAGATGTCATTATTCCCCTTTATTCGGCTCTGGTGAGGCCACATCTGGAGTATTGTGTCCAGTTCTGGGCCCCCCCACTACAAAAAGGATGTGGATGCATTGGAGAGGGTCCAGCGGAGGGCAACCAAAATGATTAGGGGGCTGGAGTATATGACTTACGAGGAGAGGCTGAGGGAGTTGGGTCTATTTAGTCTGCAGAAGAGAAGAGTGAGGGGGGATTTGATAGCAGCCGTCAACTTCCTGAAGGGAGGTTCCAAAGAGGATGGAGAAAGGCTGTTCTCAGTAGTCACAGATGGTAGAACAAGGAGCAATGGTCTCAAGTTGTGGTGGGAGAGGTCCGGGTTGGATATTAGGAAAAACTATTTCACTAGGAGAGTGGTGAAGCACTGGAATGGGTTACCTAGGGAAGTAGTAGAGTCTCCATCCCTAGAGATGTTTAAGTCTCGGCTTGACAAAGCCCTGACTGGGTTGATTTATTTGGGATTGGTCCTGCTTAGAGCAGGGGGCTGGACTTGATGACCTTCTGAGGTCTCTTCCAGCTCTATGATTCTATGATTCCTCCCACTGTCTGCACTGGTGGAGGTCATGCTGGGGAAACTAATTTCCACCAGTTTTATATTAGTGTAAAGTTCATTCACACAAAAGAGATTCATTGCTGGCCTGCCACAGTGAGAATACAGCCACTTCATGCTGTCTCAGCAGAGCAAAAGGCAATAGCAGACTGATGAATCCAAAGTAGGGAGGGGATTAAAGGGGCTGTTGCCCCCAGGTCGAGAGATTCAAAGGGGCCTGGGTCTCCCAGCTGCTGCTATTGCTATTTCAGTATCAGCAGTCTCCTGAGCCCTGGACCCTTTAAATCATTGCTGCAGCCAGAGGGGGAGATAGTGTGGTGTACTCCAGGTGGTGCAGACGGTTGGCTTCACAGGGCCTCACTCTTTCCACCTGATGCCCCACTCTTTCTGGGAGGACAGAGCTGAAACACTGCAGGCTGTTGTTGCTTGTATGCTTGTTAGGGTAGGCTATCACACTTGCATTCATAGTGACTAAGCTGGCAACAGAAGATGTGTATGATAATGTATTTGTTTTAAAGAAAAGACAGTTGAATCTGCAAAGCTGCAAAGAGAGTATTCACTGAATAGACAGATGATAGATGCCTTAGACCTACTGTGGGAAGGTAAAAATGTTGCAGAACAGATCATGAGAGAGGCATAAGAGAAATTCACAGCTAATAACCCAGTGATGGAAAATGACAAAATGTACCATGAATGTTTGCAGAGTAGTGTTTGAATAGCCGTACAGATGACATTCATCCCTGTGCAGAGATACAGGTACCACTTCCATCCCACTTGAGCTCTTATAATAGGACTTAAGTGGTGCTTAGGTTTAGTCAACAAGGAGTCTGGTGGCACCTTAAAGACCAACAGATTTATTTGGGCATAAGCTTTCAAGGGTAAAAACCACTTCTCCAGATGCATGGCTTAGTGTTATGGTTTTTACAGAAACCTAATTAAGGAACATATTCATGAAATAAATGGACAGTAAGCATTAGCAGATTTCAGGACAAATGTTATTTGTATTGAATTATTCAAGTGATCTGTTAGAAAGTATACTAATGTTGCCATTGGCTAGTACAAATAAGATGACCAGATATCCTGATTGCATAGGGACAGGCCAAATATTCTAGGCTACGTATGATATAGGCGCCTCTTTTACCCCACCTTCTCTCCCGATGTTTCACACTTGCTGTCAATTCATGCAAGCAACCTGCAAAGCATCACTTTGAAATAAATGAATAATTTTAAGGTGAACTCTCAAGCTTCTATGGAGGAAACAAACGGGATTTCAGATTCTAAGTCATGGACACAAAATATGTGCAAATATAAAACTTATAAGCACATTGGCAAAATATTTACAAAGAAACTTTCTTCTCTTACCTGATACATTCCATTTTCATAGCTGCAAACAACTGAAAACATCTCAATCAGCTAATCGTATAGGGATCATTCACCTTCCATGTCCCAGAATATCAGAGCCTCAAGTCTGACAAGTTTTTTTTTCACGTGTATTCTTAAATATCAGTATAAGGGAAACAAAAATAATCCACCTTTTCCTGCAATTTCTACCCTTAATTAGGTATTGATACAAGTCATTTAAGTAAATGAAAAAGATCTCATTGACTCAAATGGGCTTTGTATCTGACAAATAATGTATCATGGCAATTTAGCAATATGAAATGAAACTCCATTATGATCTATCTCAGAGATATATGTGTATCAAATGACCCAGCCATTGTTGCATAAATAATAGGTCATTAAAAATGAAGGCCAGTTACCTCACTACTGTCAACTGTGGTAGCTCCATAGAGCTGCAATAATTTGAACCATCTGAGTACAATGCCCCAAAGCTCTACTGTAGCACTGAATTCATCATTATGGTGGTGTTTCCTACAGCTAACAGAAGGGCTTAAGGGTAGGGTTAAAAGAGAAGTAAATTGGAAGTGAAAATAAAAAAAGTACTGAAACAAGCAGTGAGAAAAGAACAGAAAATCGTTGATCAAGTAAAGAGATTGAGCTGTTTGAAAAACTTTGAAAAATGCATTTTTGTCAAAATCAAAATATTTCATAGGAATATGTCAATCTCAATGAAAATTTTAATAGGAAAAAAGTCAAATGATTTTGTTTCAACTTATCACTTTTGATTCATGTTATTTAATATTAAAATTAATAGAGAGCATGTATATGCCATTAATATTTTAATACAGGTGAAAATGAAATGTGTTGACACTATTGGAACAAAAGTATAGATTTTGGACTTTTGAAACAAAATGTTTCAATGGTCCAAAATTAATACTTTTGTAGACTTCATTTGTATGGGAAATATCAATATTTCAGCTTTTTGTTCTTATTAGAATAAGTTTGTTTTCAATTAGGTTTGAGTGACATGATAAGGAAGCCAATGTTCCTGGGTAAACATAGGGGAATAACTTGTTCCACTATATGCGCATTTTTACAATATTGATGCTGCATTTCAGAACAAATCCATGCATGTTTGTGTGAGCATGTGACAAACTTGTCAAGGAACAGCAAACCCCATGGCATTGTTGACATTGTCACACTGTCAGATTAATTTCAGAGATTGAGAAAGTTTGCACAAGGCTTTGTGGGCCACTTCAGTCTTTCATTAAAAACTTACACAACATATAAGACTTTGCATAAGCCACTACCTCAAATTTAATTTCAACCATCTACAGTTCTAAAAAATGCTAAGTAGTTTTTTCTTTAGTGCATATTTTTTTCTTCTAAACTGTGTTTCATAGATTCCGATGCCAGGAGGTCTATTGTATAGACCATTGCATATGGTCTATACAATATAGACCATAGATCTTTACACAATAATTCCTAAAGCATATCTGCAAGAAAAAAAATCCAATCTTGATTTAAAAATTGTCAGTTGTAGAAAATCCACCACAATCCTTGATGTGTTGTTCCAGATGTTAATTACAATCACAGTTAAAAATGTATTCTTTATTTCCAACTGGAAATTTCTATAGCTTCATCTTCCAGCCATTAGATCATGTTACAACATTCATTGATAGATTGAAAAGATTGTTATTGAATATTTGTTCCTCTTATAGCTACTTACAGACTGTAATCAAATCCTTAACTTTTTCTATTTTAAGATGAACAGATTAAACTCCTTGTGTTTATCATGATAGGGCATATTTTCTAATCTCTTCATCATTTTCACTATGTATCAATGACCTTCATTATTTACCACACTCCTTCTCCTCCCCCATTTTTTGTCATCCTCCAACTTCATTGGTGATTGGGTTAGGTTTTCTTCCAGGTCATTGTAAAAAATGTTAATAAGAGGGTAAGGCAAGGATTGGTATCTGCAGGATCTCACTAAACAGTCTACTTCTATAATTTTGGGCATTGCTCCTGATATTCCAAAATATCAAGAGAACCCTGGGATTTTGCTTGCTGTTTTTTCTCCTGATTCCTTTCTGTAGCCTCCTTCCATTTGTTTGGCTAATTCTGGATTAATTACTGAAGGAAAAAATGAGGCAACTTTTCATAGTGGTTAGACAGAAGGGGGATTCAGAAATCAAGAAATCTGTCTGTTGTTTCCCACTTTTCCTTGGGTTTCTCTGACATTGGATTAATCGATACCATCTGTCTTTGTTTCCCTCTCCCAGATCCTAAACTGGTTTAACTGCGTGTAGCAGCTTTTACTTTCATGGAACAATGTAGATTTATTCCAAATGTGTAAGAAGTATTAGTCTACTTTTTCCCTCAAGTCCTCTATTGACACCAACAGAACATTTATATATAAAGAGAGAACAGAACACTTTTGAATTCTTGAGGATAATTTATAATCTACAACGTTATGTTCAGCAGGTATGCACAGTGACAAAAAAGGTTATCAGAAAAGTTAATGTCAAGCAACACATCCTCAGTTTTGTTCGGTAATTCAGCAGAGTGGAATTCTTACATGAAATGTTGTCCAAGTGTTGTAACTCAGCAGATACACTTAAGTCTGTGCTCTATGTTTGAGCTACTTCTCATTCTTATAATAATATTTAGAAGACCATTAAATCACATTTAATATTTTTTCCTGGCCTTGTTCCATTTCCCAAGAAAGGAATGAGCTCCAAGAATATTAATAATCTCAAGAATTATGTTAAATAAGAAAGTAGGCTTTGACACTTTTAATTTTTTTTATCTTTGTTCATCATTGTTTTGTGCTGTTCACTGTACGTTCTCTCCACAGATTAGTGAGCCTGTAAAGTGTATGTGGAATGGAGGGGCAGAGCAATTGTAATGTGGACTATTGAAAAAGCTGAAGTAATAAAGCACCTTTCACAGATTGAGACATTTAAAATGTTGATATTTTATTTTAGTGATCAAAATTTCAAAGGAAAAAGAAAATGACACTACACAGATTCATTCCTTTGAAGAAAAGATTACAATAAGCATGTAATGGGATGAAAACTTGACCTATTCTTACTGCAGTCTTCAATGTGTAATGTTATGGTTCTCAGAGTTTTCAGAGTGTGTAATATAAAATAGCCTTAGGCAGAAAGAACTCAAAATTGAGTTTACTACAATATGTTCATATATAATATTACCATTATAGCTTTCTCAACATTTAGGACCATATATTAAGCCTCCCCTTTTGTAGCACAAATGATACTGAAGAAAAAGAAAGGATAATGAGGAAGATTAAAGAAAAATGAGATGACATACACTGAAAGCAGAAAGGGAATAATAGAGGAAACACAAGAGAAGAAAAATGGAATGAGGAAATATCATGGCAAGAAGGCAGATAAAATAAACAAGAGGGCTCGGAAGATAATGTCTGCTATGTTGACATTTAAAAATAATTTATGTAAAATTTCTTGCATACAGTTAATTCTTGTGAGCATGCTACTCTCTGAGCCTCTGGTGAATGTCATCCTTTTCTCTGGCTGCTGCTCAGACTGTTCCGATAAGAGTTAACTTTTATATCTGAATTTTAATATGATTATTTCCTGTTCCCCCATCATACATACAATTGCACTAAACAGTATCTCTTAGCAAATATTTTTTTTCCTCAGGGGAGGATGATCCTTGGACTTTTTTTCTTGGGGAAAATCCCAGACTGTGCTGAACTAAATAGACTGACCCCAGCAGAAAGGAGGCGCGGGGCATTTTAATTAGAATTACTAAGTGAGTCATTGAAGGGAGACGGAGATGAGTTGCAAATTTTGGAACCATACTTAGAAGAGTTCTTGAACTGGAAGTTTGAGGTCCCCTACTCTAGATTATCTCATTGGTTTCCTTAAGTGACTTTGAATTCCATGTTTCTGTGTGCATCTGCAGTTTGCATGAGCTTTACATTCCTTTGCTTAACTTGTCTCACCCATTTTTGCAGATTTATTAGTTCCAAATTGTGCTGTCATACTTCATTTCACAGTAGGTTCTGAATTGTCACTTCCTTTCCCTTAGTTATTCTGGAATCTCACTGCTTCCTTTCTCCTCAGAAATTCCCATCAACTCAACTTTCTTAAAAGAAAACCCCAACCTCTCATTTGGCATATGTGAGATTTCTAGCTTGAGCTACTATTTAGGGTGGGTTTTTTGCTCTGCTTTCCTTGGTTTTAGTTAAAAACAAACAAACAAAAAAGATCTGATTTCACTTGCATGCTGACGCATTGTCCAAGGGAGAGATAGAGGAGAAAATGATTTCTGAGATTTATTTTTCTCCCTTCTGCAGGAGCAATTGTCCAATACTTGACCAGCATAGCTGTTTTTATAAACTCCAGTCTTCTTGTTGCTCTACTAAATATAATTTGGAGTGTAAAATTTATAAGGCATTTTATTCAATATCAGGGGTCTGCCACCTATGGCTCTAGAGATAAATATGGCTCACTATGGAACCAAATATGGTTCTTTTGTCAAAATACACACAGCTTTTTAAATTAAAATGAAAAATTAATTCAAAAATTAATAAAAACCTCATAATTACTCACGTCAAGATGATTTTTTGTCCATTTCACCTTTAACTGTTGATTTTAACAACTGTCCATTCTCCCCACTCATTGGGGGTCATGGATATTCTCTTTTTATTTGATTGGTTAAGAAATCTTTCCATCATCATACATGACCCTGTAACAGTAAAAATGGCAAAGAGAAAGAAAGATGACAAGTATCAACATTTTCAAAAAGGAGTGGAAATGCATTTGTGGATAGGTCTGGATCTCCATATTATCTCATTTATAGTGACTGTTAACAAACAAACAAACAAAACAAATTACATGACAAAACATGCAGCATTTGATACAAAATACCTTGAGAGTGGCTCATGAAAAAAAGGCCTGCAAGGAGCTGCAACAAAAAATGCAGGTTGGACAAAATAGCCTGCTGGCATGGTCAAAAAAAAGGTGGGATCTTAAACTCTGCAGCTACGTCTATACTGCCCAGTCTTGCACAAGAACATATGCAAATGAGGCACGGTGATGAATATTGCCACACCTCATTTGCATACTTACTGAGCCACCATTTTTACGCAAGGGGCTTTTGCGCAAGAAGAAGCAGTCTACTCTGCTCCTTCTTCCACAAAAACCTCCTCATGCGCAAGAACCATTCTGCTGCTTATTTTCAGGCAGAACAGCTCTTGCGCAAGAGGGGGGTTTTGCATAAGAAGGAGCAGTATAGACTGCTCCTTCTTGTGCAAAAGCCCCTTGCACGAAAATGGAGGCTCATTAAGTATGCAAATGAAGTGCAGCAATATTCATTGCCACACCTCATTTGAATATGTTCTTGTGCAAGACTGAGCAGTGTAGACATATCCTGCAAGTTTTGCGGGCTCATACATGGAATGAGGTTTAACTGTTAATTTGAACTAAGGGGTTTAATCTCGGAATCGCGCTTCTCTGCCGCGTGTAGACGCGAGCAGTTACTTTGGGCTAGTCAGTTTCCAAAATGGCGACCAGCCGGGAATATGTTAATCAAGCATGGGATATTTAAATCCCATGCTTCATTAGCAATTTTGGTCACGCTCATTAGCCTCCCTAGTTCGAACTAGGGGGCTAGTGTAGACATACCCGAACAGAACAGAATACGGTCCTGGTTCTGAATAAAGAAAACATGGCTGGACCCTTGCATCCTTCAGAGACCCATTGATTTCAGCTGAATTCTGCCTAAGGGTGCAGATACATTGTTAATTATAGAATTGACTCCATGTACCTGAAAATACATGACATGTGTAAATATAAAGAGAAATCCCATAAAACAAGATGATATTCTCTGAAGTACAGAATACATATTAATTTTTGAAATTTTAATATTCAGATCTCAATTTTTTATGGCATTCCAGCACACAAAAGTTGACATTGGATTGAAAATTTTCCATTGAATGCTAGAAACAAATGGTAATTTGCATTAAAGGTCCCTTACGTCTGTTCTGATTAGCAATAACACTTTTTCTCCAGTTAAAAATGTCAGTCGTATCTGATGAACAATATTTTTTCTAGGAAAGTCCCAGGACACATCAGACTACTCATGCATATTAAATATCAGTTAAGCTAGTGAATTTCTATCAGATATTCATGTACTTTTAAACATATGTTTATTTGCTGGCCAAGTCTACTCTAACATCCTTTCAATGCACAGCAGGAAAGACATTCCAAGCAATCAAATTGAACTGTGGCCAAAAATCACAAAAGAAAAATAAGCAGAGAGCAGAATTTAAAAACATGTTGCTACATCCCCTCACCATGAGCATCTTCTAGTGCTCACCTGTACCATAGCTCTTGTTTTTCTGGGGCCAGACATGGTTTCAGGGGGTGTGAAGTGCTTGAGAGGATGTTATTTCAGGCAGAAGTGAGATTTGTAACAGATTTTCTCTTTAAAGCTAAAAGGGATACCCCCAATTTCATATAATTTGCCACTCTCCTTGCTTATTTGGTTTTTTCCTGGAGCAATTCCATTGAAATCAATGAACCAGAGTAAAGTTGAAGGAAAATAGTTGTGGATCAGGCTCAGTGTTGCTTTAGAATCTTGTTTTTCACTTAGCTATGTTTCTAATAACACCTTAATAACCCCAGCATGAAATCTGTTTTCATATCAGATTTGTCTGTGTTTGGTTTTACAGCTTGTTCTCATACACTAATTGCTATGCAAATTGAAAGAGTTTGACATGGTGTGCATTTGCACCAGCAGCGACATCATGTTCATGCAACTGCTATATGCGTTTTCCTTTTTTTTCACTCTATATGTAATAGATGTGAGAAAAGCAACAGCTCCAGATTTGATTAAACATGGGAGTCTGAATAAACCTAGCTGCTCTGTTTTTCATTGGGAAGTGCAGCAGTTTGGGTGGTTTTGCTGGAAACTTGAAAGTCTTTCTTTCTTTCTTTCTAGGGGAAGTTCCAGATAGGTCGGAGGTGCTCCAGTAGACAATACTTCACACGTATATGGATGTTCCTAGGCTGGTGTTCACAAGTTTCTGCAAAACAGCAGTTTAAGGCTACATCTCCACTGCAGGTTTCTTGTGCAAGAAGCTTTTTGCAGAAGATATCTTCTGCAGAAACTTTTTGCACAAGAGCGTGTCGACACTGCAAAAGCGCATTGGAAAAGCGATGAGCTTTTGTGCAAGAGAGCATCCAGACTGCATGGATGCTCTCTTGCAAGAAAGCTCTGATTGCCATTAACAGAATGGCCACCAAGGTACCTGTGCTTCTTTGGATAGGCTGTTTTTGCACAAAAACCCCGTTTCCCGTCCACACATACCTTTTTGCGCAAGAGGTCTTGCGCAAAAAGGAGTTATTCCTCGTAGAAGGAGGAATATCTATACCACAAAACCCCCTCTGTTCTATCGATTCACTATAAATTTTCTTGCACAAAAACACATGAGGTATGGACGCTCCGTGAGTTTTTGCGCAAAAACAGCTGTTTTTGTGCAAAAACTCTGCAGTGTAGTCGTAGCCTATGAGGTTAACTGCTCCAAGGACACCCTCCCCATCCCAATTTTTGGAGCAAAATTAAAACTCTAGACTGAAGGGACAGAGATTTATGCTCCTCCACACAGCAATTTGTGCTCATGCCCCAAAATGGAAACAAATGTGGAGCACTGCGCTATACTATTTTGGCCTTGGGAGAGTGTCCTTTGAAGTCAAGTTAAGATACTGGGGTGTTGCATGTAGTCCCCAATTAAAACAAACAGATATCTAAAACATGTTCTTCACTGAATCAGGGCCAAAGCTTTTATTAAAATAACTCCATTAAAAAATCCCTATGTTTAAAGACAGTTATGGTTACATGGCTAAATACTCAGAAGTAGATGTTTCTTGTCTCACAAAAATTGTCATGACTTCAAAGTTGTTCTCATTCTGCATTGGGACAAGACTGAACATTCTAAAAAATGTCTTGTGAAAAAAGAATATATGAGAAATAAACATCTCCTACCACACTTTAACCCATATCCCTGTAATTTAGGTATTCACATAGAGTATGTCTACACTACAGTGCTATTTCGAATTAACTTAATTTGAAATAGTTAATTCGAATTAAGCTAATTCGAATTAACGCATCTACACACAAAAACTGTTTTGAAATAGTGTTTTGCTATTTCGAAATTGCGCATCCGCACTGAGTGGACCCTGAACTGAAGTTAAGGCTGGCCCGAACCAGTGCCAGCAGGGCATCAGGTTAGGACTCAGTGTGTGGGGCTGCTGCCTCAGGCAAACTGAGCTCCGTGCTTAAAGGGACCCTACCCCCAACCCGGACAGACAGTTCTCAGGGTTCCCCGCTTGCTTGTCTACCTCGATGAGGGACAGCAAAGCAGTCCTGTCTTGGAGTGCCCTGAGTGCCCGCACTCAGGACACCACAGCACTCAGCCACATGGAGCCCAAGCTGCCCCCTGGGCATGCCGGTGCATCTCGTGGGGTCATTGCCATCAGCCCGGCTGCATTTGCTGCAGGCTGCCATCTGGGGGGGTCCATCAGGGAGCTGTCAGGATCCAGGAGGCCCTGCGGGAGAGCATCCACCCCTCAGAGCCCTCAGAGCCACCCCAGTCCTCTCCACCGCGGGCTCATGCCCCATTCCTCCCTCACATCCTTCCACTTGCCTCTCCCTAGCCCCCCTTCCTGATGTCAAAGAAAAGACGTGTATGTTCAAAAATAGAAACTGGGTCTATTGAACAAAACTGGGGGGATGAACCTCTGGGGGGACTGGGAAAAGGAGGTGGGAGAGGGGAAGAGAAAGAGTGGGAGAGGGGAGGGGGAAACCTGGGAGGAGGGAGCTGGAAGGGGGAAGCAAGAGGAAGAAGGGGGAGGGGAAGCTAAGGGCCCAAGGTTGGGGGTCTCGCCGCACCAACTTGATTTTCATGCAAACCTGCTCCTGGGTTCGCATGTGGCCTTTGGTGGCCAGGCTGGCAGCTATCCTGCCATAGACGGTCACATTCCTCTGTCTCATGCAGTGATCATGGACGTTGGGGGCATCCCCCCCAAACCTGAATAAGGTCCATGATCCTCACCCTGGACCAGGAAGGTGCCCGCCTTCTCTGGGCCCTGGCAGGGTCCCGGGAGCTGGCAGACTGCTCCTGGGGAGCGGTGGAGGGCTGGTTGCCAGTGGCTTGCTGGCTCATGTTTTGGGGCCACTGGGTCAGGGGCCCCTGTGGCCACTGCTGGCTCTGGGCCGGCAGGCTTGGAGCTGGCACAGGCACTGTGGCCAGAGTCTACCCCTTTAATGGCTCCGGGGCTGGGGGAGAGGAGAGTAAGTTTTCCTGGTTGTGCCCAGAGTGGCCACCAGGGCTCCCTGGGAAGGGCTGGAGGCCCCCTATTTTGAATTAAATGTCTACACAGCACTTAATACGAAATAGCTATTTCAAATTTGGCATTACTCCTCGTAGAATGAGGTTTACCAAATTCGAATTAAGAGCTCCGCTATTTCGAATTAATTTCAAAATAGCGGTTTGCATGTATAGACGCTATTAAAGTAAATTCGAAATAAGGGTTGTTATTTCGAATTAAATTTGCAGTGTAGACATACCCTTAGATATTTACGTTCCTGCTTCAAATCAGGCACACCACCAGCTTGAACGTAGGTTTCCATATGCCCGTTTGCTATCCTGGTATAGAAAATCCCCTCTAAGACCAGGAATTCCATCCTGTACATGAGAGGGGGTTGACCTCAATGACCTCATAAGGTCTCATCCAATACTATGATTCTGTGATTCTAAGGTTTATGCAGTAATTCTAATGTGATGCAGTCTCACAATCAGAAGAGTTAGGAGATTCACAGGCTACTTTAACTTTAGCATTTGTAGGCTCTTTCGTGCTTTGTTTTGTAACCTTAACAGTTTTCTACATTCTTTTACATTGTGTGTGTGTGTATGTGTGACACAGAGAGAATATACAGCTAATGCTCAGCTAATAAAGTAATGGTTACCATTAATCTATAGGACAGGCCTACTCACCACTTCACAGAGACATTGGTTATGTTTTGATCCTTCTGATTCAAAATTATAAGCTCTGTACCCCATGAACAAAAGGGGTATCTTCTTTAACTATTAATATTAATGGCCTTTGATACACAAACCTGAGTTATAGAATATATTACACTAACCTGTTTTCTTTGTGCTCTCTCTTTAAACATAAGCTTTCTTTTTGCCAACTGTTGCTTTTAACATATATAATGCAAATTCCAGTTAGGAAAATAATGGCAAAAAAACTAATTAAAATAAATACATGTAAATTGCAGGCTTTGGAGATTGCTTTCCTTTAAAACACAAGACAAAAACCACAGCACCAAATAAATGGAAAAGTGCCAGGAATACTAGAATAATAACAATAAAATCTACCATGGTTGATGATTCCTTAACCTTGAGGGATGTGACCAATTTTCCTAAAATCATTGTTTAATACAATTTTTCCCCACAAGATCCTCTCATTTGTTCTTCCTATGCCTTTTGATATCTTACATTTTATCTGTTCAGGCTTCTAAGTTACTGGATTTAATAATATGTTTCTTAAAATGGTCTCAGAGTGAAGTGAGCATTTACAGTCAAAATTATTCAGTACTTGATGTCATATTCGTTGAATGGTTCAGTGCTAGTTATGTAATTCTTTAATTTATTGTCTAATTCACATTTTAAACAGTCTTTCTAGAATATTTCTTTCTGCGAGCAACTTCTTCCTCAGATTGTATATGGTGGAGCCAAGCATCCCACAGGGGCAACCATTATATAATGAAACCTTTCTGTAAAAAAAAAAAAAAAAAAAAAAAAGCACTGGTTCTATGAAGCCATTTTAATGCCTTTTCCAATATTTAGACCTTGATGTTCTTGTGTAGTGAATGGAGACATGCCAAAAGATTACAAAATGCTCCTTATACACCAAACTAAAATATTTCTATTCTCCTTGATGGTGTGTACTTCCACCAATTTCAATATTGAACCATTTGTTGGATCTTTTTCAGATCACGCATTGTGTTCCAGTGTAGGGTGCAAACTTAATGTATACTTTTCTTTAATAGATCATAATCTATGTGGTATGCACTGACCAAATTTTTCAAAACTGTGTGCCTGAGCAGGACATCAAAGTCCATAATTTAGGCATGTATTTAAGTGGACTGATTATTTTTTCAAAATTGCCAAGCATCCACCGGTCCTGTAATCGATGGCACCTGATGGAAGCTTCTGTTATTTTGAAATGTCTGACTGGATTTTATGTCAAATTCTATTAGGCACTTTCAGTCCATAGAATGAGTCAATCCACTAAGGAACCAATTTATGCCTAAAGTTGCTTTTATCAAATCCTTGTTAGAAATGTTAATAACATTATGATGTCAACTTGTAAATCTGAATGGTATAAGGCAAGTCTCTTTCTCTCACTCTCTCTCTCACTCTCTCTCTCTCAATTTGTGTCTCCAGTGTTAGATAAAATCTAGCAGTTGTAGTTCCAAAAACTAGTTGAAAATGTTCCTTATGGCAAAGTTCTATTTAAGAAATAATAGGCTCGTGGTTTTTTCAGTCTTTTTCTGACCATGTTACTGGGACCGACTCCATGAAATAGATCTTTGAGGAATGCAAAGCATCAAATAAAGAAAACAAAACCCAAAATTTTCATTTTTAAAATTTTATAATTGAAAGAAATACCTTACATACCTGAAGGTAAAAAAAAACAGTTCAAGTGCTTGGAAATCTTATTTTATGTTAGAAATAATTCATTTTTTAAGAACCACATGAAAGATGAAATGCAGCTAAATCTTTCACAACCAAACCACACTGAAATAGAGTGTACCATTTTGGTGATGAAATATCCTTTATCAGGATAGATTCACAGGTCTGAGAATAGGATTTTATAGTTATAGATAAAGAAAGTACTTCCTCTTCAAACAGCCTATAGTGCCTCAAATAATGGATTTTTGACTGATATGCTAAAAGCTTATTGGCAGTTTTTTGTTCTCTAAGGAAAATCTCTCATCTAAAGAATAGGTTTGGAGAAGAAATAGTTTAATAACAATCTCTGTTCTTTCATTCCACTATCTGAATAGACCTTGATAAGCAATATGACATACATTAGCAATCTCCTGTACAAAGATATCTGTACCCCTAAATACCACTCATTCTTATGCTCTTACAATAATTATTAACTCAAACCCATTGATTTCAATGAAGTCTCATGAAGTAATTATTCAGTATAAACAAAAATTATTGGAACCTGTCCCTTTACCTCTTCCATTGCAGAGAGCTTCTTATGCAAGTATTTAGTGTTGAGAAAGATTCCTAATATTTATTTATGCACTCTTCCTTTAAGACTCTGAATTTTAACATTACTGTACACTTTTCTGTTTGATTGATGTTTTTGTCCATGTTTATCCCCTTTTATTATCTTTTCTGTGAATCAGTTTAGCTGATATACAAAGGCAGACAGTCCAGAGCTTTTGAACACCTTCCCATAATGGAATAAGTTGAAGTTAAGTCAATATCAATCAAGATCACTGCAGTTAATTACAGAGATCATGCTATCTACCTTCATACATACAGTAATCGCCCCAAAGACACCAACTAAACTTATCTACAGCCAGGCGCTCAAATAATACAGAATATGTTCTGAGTAAATAAAATAACTGGGGTATACACCTTAGAACACTCAAAACAACCTTTTGCTACATAAGGGCACACCAACAGAGAAGTAGATAACATTGTGGAAAAGGGCTACTGAAATACCTTGAGAGCAATTGCTTCAATACAAAAATGCAAATCTCTCTGAGTCCACATCCCTGATTGGCACCTTCCACCCCACAATGGAATCTATATGGGGTAGCATCAAACTACCACAACTCATACTCAAAGGGGACCTCATCCTGAAAGAAATCTTTCTTGAAACACCTTTCCACTTCTAGTCTTCAAACAAATCCCAAATCTCCCCAAACTCCTCATCAGAAGCAACCTCCTTGCCAACCAGGGCACACTAACTCCAAACGGCACCAGACCCCACCAGAACAAAAGATGCAAAACCTGAAGATCTATCTCCACTAATAAAGTGATCAACTCCTCCCACAATACACCTTTAAAATGCCATAGTTCCTACACATGCCTATCAAAACATGTGGTTTATCTCCTACAGTGAACTCTGTATCCTAGTAGCAACCATTGTCCGGTGAATCCAGACAATCATTACACTCTCACATTAATTCAGGAAAATGACAAATCCCCCATTCCATCTGTGGTGAACACCTTTTAACAACACACTTTCTCTATATCTGACCTCTCAGTCTACATCCTCAAAGGAAATCTGTACTACATTTTCAAAAGACAAGCCTGGAAGCTTAAATTCATAATTTTACTAGACACTAAAAATCATGGACTGAATATAGACATTGGATTTATGGCTTATTACAACAATTAATAGCTCACTAATGACCCCTGGCCCCATTTGCTTCCTCTCTGTTCAGTTCCTTTCCTCCCTATGACTGGAGAGGTGTTAACAGACCACTTCACCTTGAATGTTCACTTGAAATATGCATTAACTACTTATGCTAAACAATCACCTTTATCTTGTATTTAGCTGTGACACTCAGTAGGTTTCCCAGATCAGAAGAAGCACTGTGTGCAAGGTTAAAAGCAATGTCCCTCTCACCAACAAAAGTTGGTTCACTAAAAAGATATTACCTCATCATTCTTATTGCCAATACAACTAACAGTTTCAAGGAGCCATTTTGCATTCATCTTAGGATAAGAGATTTCCATGGACACTGAGTAAATCTGTGTGTATATTAATTCAGCTCTTGTTCAGGAAGACACATTGGTGAGTTTCTAAATCAGTTAATTCTCAAGTTTCAGGGCCCTGCTCCCAAAAGAACCTATCTTCTCTCTTTAGCAATGACCAGAAAAAGGGCTTCCTACCTTCCCTCTTTATGAGCAGAAAAGAGAGGGAGAAAGGAACTTAAGAGCCATTTTGCCACTGCATGGAATCAGAATGCAGACCTAATGTCATTTGAGGGTGAAACATAATGTCAGAAACATTCCAAAACTAGACTGTGCCTTTCATAACATTTCAGTAAAAGTCCAGGTTCTGGTATTTTTACTTGTGATGTACAGTAACTTAGGAATTGTTTACACAAACATTTAGTCTGTGGCAAACTGGGTGTAAATGTACCTCACTTTAACATGCCAGGCACTATATGTTAGGGTAGACATTGCTGATGTACCTTAATGATTCCTGAAAGCACATTGATCTTTACCCATTTCAAAGCAGGCCAGTTGTTGCCTACTTCAGACGGGCCCCCATCCTCAAACAAATACTTACCAGCAGCCACACAGCATACCAGAGAAACACTCAGTCAGGAACCTCTCCCTGCAACAAACAGCATTGCCAGCTCTGTCCACATATATACCATAAAGAGCCCACAATGCCCCTCTGCCATGTATACTGGCCAAACTGAATAGTCTCTGTGACAAAGGATATATTAACACAAATCAGCTATCAGGAATAGCAACACACATAAACTTGTACAGGAACATTTTAACCTCCTTGGACATTCAATAATGGATGTCAACATAGCCATCCTTCAGCAAAAGAATTTTATCACCTGATTACAGAGGGAGACAGATGAACCGGAGTTCATTTACAGGTTCAACTCTATCAACTTTGAATAAAGATCTTAACTAGTTAACACACTACAAAGGCAATTTCCCTCCTTTGATATTTGCATCTTCACACCAAATACTGTGAATGAGGCACAACCAACCTGATGTAATTCATTTCATTAACACAGGTTCTACAATTTACAGGTAATTTCTTTTGTTGTTATATATACCCCCAAATTCTGTAATTTCCACTCCAACTCATCTGATGAAGTGGGTTTTACACACAAAAGCTTATTACCTAATATATGTGTTAGTCTCTAAGGTGCTAGAGGACTGATTGTTGTTTCTATAGTTACAGACTAACACAGCTACCCCTCTGAGACGTTCTACTAAGGAACAGTTAGTGCACTTTGTTAACGTAGCCCTTACTCTGCGAATGGTCCCACTGAAATTCTTGACACTACAACTAGTATATTGTGTTATTCAGTATGAGCTAAAATATCAGAAATCAGCTTCTAGTTAGAATACCTCTGCTCCAACTATTATGTCATAAACTGCATGTGTAGGACACTATATTGAACCTTTCTGTAACTAATTCAAATAAATAAAGGAAAAATTCTGGTGTTAAGTGATAAAAAACCATCTCACTGGTATAGAAAGAAGGGTTAATCAAGGTGACCTACTGGAAAAAATATTTCTAAAAGATGGGGGAAAATAAAAGTATTCTGTATCCTCTAAAATTTCCTACATACTCTCAAATTGGGCAATTTAGGTAACTAAGTGCACAGAATTTAATAGAGCAGTTGGTTCATTTATAACTCCATAATAGAAAAAAATGTTCTTGCTGATGTCAAAGTCTAACAGTAGGTGGGCATAGCTATATCTTCATAATTTCATGCTAAACATCTTATTTTTATAGACTTTGACATACAGAAGCATCAGCAAAAGCTTTACGAGTCAGTAATAGTGTAGAAATGGGAAAAAAAAAACAACAACCAAGGCCTCAAGTCTGAAAATTCCAAAAGTTAAAATTTCTCTAACAACATTAACTTTTCTTTATTACACATTCTGCATGTTTCATTATATGCATTAATAGCAAATATGGAGCATTCAGTAAGGAAATAGCATAAACTGGTATGTATATTTTATCATAACATTTATGCTGAATAGCTCCTGACTTGTTGGGGTTTTTCCTACATTAATGGATTACTTAAAGGGGACACTGCCACTTTTAAAAATCATACTGTTGTAACTCTTTATCTACTATTTGTTACAAGTGATGCTTATGGTCACTATAATTGGGAGAGACTAGAGAGAAGCTGACTTTCTCCATTTTTTAGTTCCTTTTCCTTGTGCCTTTCACAGGCCCTTTTGCATAGTTAGTTTCATTGTTTTCCTAGGGATACTTAATTTTCCCACTGTTTTGTGTCTGAGTATAGAGAAACATTTTTTTTTTAAATAGGAACTTGTGATTGTAAAATTATAAGCTTAGTGACCTATGTAGGTATCTGAAAGTAAATCTAATCTTTAAAAAAAAGATTAGATTTCAAGTAGATTTTTCATTTAGTTTTAAAGTTCCTTATGTGTACTTTATTTCAAAACAGATATTGCATTACTTCTAGGGGTTTTTTTGCTCTACAATTTTCCTATTTGTACCAGTGGAGGACAAAGCAACCACATAAGGGGCTGAGGATCTGGTGAGTAGATCCATTGAAGCCCATAACTATGATTAAGATTACATACAAGATGAAGTTCTGTGCTATACTTTAGGACCACAGGCACCTATAAGAGCCTCGGGCAGTTGGATGCAGTGCCTGTTCCAGGGAAAATCTTTCCCTATTGTGCGTTGGGCATCTTTGGTCACTTCATGCTGCCAGATTGGCTTGGATGAGTGAAGGGGAAAAGAATACCTGCCAGAGAGTTGATCTGTTGAGTAATAAATATTACATTGTTAGTTGCCTGATGCTATATTCACTAACAACAGAGTAAGCAGTAGAGTGCCAGGGAAGATAAAAAACATTACACCTATAGAAAAATTTTAAAAATAAATTCATATTGATTATTTATGGTAAAATTATAAGAATGGCAATAAAATTAAATACATCTTGCTGCAAAAATTGATTGTAAAATAACAGTAAGAGAAAGTGTAACATAATCAGCATAGATTAATGAAGCAATAACTGCAGTTTCATTTTATGGCCAGTGATGATCTTGAACAAATAACTTCCCATCAGATTTTCAATAGTCGCGGAGTTCAATGTGAACTGCAAATTCTTGGCATCTTTGATTAAATCATATTGGGAAATCTCAAGTTGGGCACCAAAATATTGTGTCACACAAGTCAGTGGCAACCCCTGAACGTTTTCCTATCAAACTCATCATCGCAGTAGATTGATGTCACTTTATTGATTGTAACAACACTGCAACCTGATTAGGGTGATAGTGAATTTGCCCTCCAGCGTTGGTTTTTCTGGTGTCATAAAGTGGTAGCAATTAACTAGTTTTCAAGAGTGTTGGGAGGATTAACTCATTGATGTCTGTACATTGTTTTGTATTCTTAAAGAGCTAAGCAATGTTTTCCATGATTAAATTAATAAATATGGGCAATTATATAGCAATACCTTAAATTTGAGGAAAATAGGTCAATCTGTGTACTATGGAAGTACTAAGACCTGTTAATGTTTCTAACTCTAATCTAGTAATAGCAAAATACAGAATGTACTTGTTGCCCTCTATAGCACACATGTCCAGAAAATTTAAACCATATATCAAGAAGACTAAGATGGCTGTTGCTGCTTGTTCTTCTCATGTCCCATGTGCAACGTAACATTAAAGTGACAGTCAGGGGATTCCAGTTGAGTGCTATCTATCCATCTAACATTCCTTTTGCACCTCATCAACAATTTAAGGATATTACTAAAGGGTATATATTGCAGTTCAGAAATATATATTGGCTTTGCTTGGGGGATGGGGATGGTAGAAATCATCAGAAGAAAGCTGAAAAGTATATTCATGTAAGAGCTCTTCCTTAACCATAAGGTCCTATTCTCCAAAGATGTGCTCAAACTTCCTTTCTATTTATTTTCTGTAAAATTACTAGAATTCTTGAATGTAAGAATTTGAAGAAATTGGCTTTTTAGATGAGTGGAATGCCACTTGAGTGTTTTTACTTAATTTAATGATAGAGACACTGAGCTTTAGTGGCATTCAAATTTGCAGTGACTATTGGAGAAACATTACAGCAGAATAATACAATGTCTTAAAAAGAAAATTTTAAAGGGAATCAAACAGTTAGCATTACTGATATTGTAATACTGCAGAAAATTACAGTATAGCTCCCATTTCTCCAACTACAGTAGAGAAAAAAAGACAACTCCATATTTTAGTATCTCATAAATATACACTTTCCCTTCAATTCAATTAATGCAAATACTATATACTCTCAAATTATATTAATAATATTTGTATTTGATTAACAGCAGGAAATCTGTAGATAGCACGTATTTTCAACAGGGGCTATATTCTTCATCAAGCTGATAACATCCTTCTTCCGTCTCCCATACAAAGCCCAAGTAACTAATTGTTTTCAAAGGATCTCACCTGGATTGGTAGGCAATGAATGCTTGGTGCTCCTCATCCTCTACATGGGGTTTTGGAGCCACAGTATAGGTGTCTCCGATATCCTCCCTCTTAAAAACCTATTCACGATCATCAAGAAGAGCCCTGTCTTGTGTGGTGCACACATACCATTGCTTTAAATGTTCTGTGAAGTCTTCCATAATATGAATTTCAATATAACACTACTTTCTAATTTTGGGCTATCTGTTCTGTAGACCTAGTACATATATTAATATTTGATAAGTGTGACTCATTAAAGAAATCTCTTAAATGACAGTGTAAATCCTGAAAGCAAAGGTACCATCAAAACCAAATTTGAGCAAATACATTTTCTCTTCCCAGCTAATGATAATGATGCCATGTATTTGCATAATTTAAAAATGATGAACAGGAAAATGCCTTGTTTATAGAATGCTGAATGAATCAATCACATCTATCTATAAAAATGATTTTTTTCCCCCAAGGAGATGGAACCAGTGTTGCTTTGACATCTCTCAAGTGTTTTTGTTTGGACCCTTTACAATGTCAGTCCCATGTGGGAATTTGTGAATGTAACAGATGGGGCAAAAAGAAGTTATTCCTTAAACTGTGGAAACTATATGGATCAGATTCTCAAGTAGAGTAAATGAGCATAGATGAGACCATGATTTGCACATGGAGTGGAGCTACTGAATTTTCATGTACAAGTGCCCTCTTTTCCTACAAAGATCATGCATGAATTTTTGTATGTGCACTTGTTATTCCCACAGTTGAACATTTAGAAAATGATATGCAGTGATTGTAAATGCGTATTTCTGTTGGGAAATAATTTATTATTTACTAGAATGTAATCAGGATTGAAACACATGTGTTTAATGGGGAAAAAAAGATTCCTTCTCAGCTACCACTCACTCCTTCAAGTTTGGAAAACAAACTTTTTTATCTTGTTTTTCATTTGTTTTGTACAGTACATCTTTTTTTTATTCATTGCAATGTATCACCAAATACTTTGCAGGCATAATAATTACAGAATTATATTTATTATTTGTATTATAGCTGTATTATAGCTGTGTCCGGAAGCCCTATTTGTAGAGTAGACCCCCACTGTGCGATTCAAAGTAAAAAGATGGTCCTTGCTCTAAAGATCTTTTTGTCTAAAATGAGAATGTAGCAATTCAATAAAAGTGAGAAAGAAAGTGCTACCCTCTTCTGAAGAGGTTCCAATTCAGATGGAGAACCTAGGAGGTGAAGGCTATTTCACATAACAGAAGCTGTAAAGGAGAAGGCTTTCCTATTAAACAAGAGAAAGCAGAACAGGTTAGATGGATCTGGGGATCAAAATATAGCCTGGGAGGTCTCAAGCAAAAACCACTGAGAAATTACTAAGATGAAATACTGAATTTCTCCTGAAATGAATATGGCGCAGTGGGGTTGTATGAGGATTGGATGATGTAGTTGTGCTTCATCTAGGAGGCTGAATTTGGGAGATGATCAATTTCACTGGGTGTATACAACACAGACCTATTATAGGGGGACAGGTAGATATGCTAGAGGGCAGGGATAGAGTCCAGAGTGACTTAGACAAATTGGAGGATTGGGCCACAAGAAATCTGATGAGGTTCAACAAGGACAAGTGCAGAGTCCTGCACTTGGGACGGAAGAATCCCAAGCATTGTTACAGGCTGGGGACCAACCAGCTAAGTAGTAGTTCTGCAGAAAAGGACCTGGGGGTTACAGTGGATGAGAAGCTGGATATGAGTCAACAGTGTGCCCTTGTAACCAAGAAGGCTAATGGCATATTAGGTTGCATTAAGAGGAGCATTGCCAGCAGATCCAGAGATGTCATTATTCCCCTTTATTCAGCTCTGGTGAGGCCACATCTGGAGTATTGTGTCCAGTTCTGGGCCCCCACTACAAAAAGGATGTGGATGCATTGGAGAGGGTCCAGCGGAGGGCAACCAAAATGATTAGGGGGCTGGAGCATATGACCTATGAGGAGAGGCTGAGGGAGTTGGGTCTGTTTAGTCGGCAGAAGCGAAGAGTAAGGGGGGATTTGATAGCAGCCTTCAACTTCCTGAAGGGAGGTTCCAAAGAGGATGGAGAAAGGCTGTTCTCAGTAGTGACGGATGGCAGAACAAGGAGCAATGGTCTTAAGTTGTGGTGGGAGAGGTCCAGGTTGGATATTAGGAAAAACTATTTCACTAGGAGAGTGGTGAAACACTGGAATGGGTTACCTAGGGAAGTAGTGGAGACTCCATCCCTAGAGGTGTTTAAGTCTCATCTTGACAAAGCCCTGACTGGGTTGATCTAGTTGGGATTGGTCCTGGCTAGAGCAGGCGGCTGGACTTGATGACCTCCTGAGGTCTCTTTCAGCTCTATGGTTCTATGATACACCTAGCTTCAGTAATTATACTTTCCTATCTATTCTGAACATTATGGCTACGTTTAGACTGCAGAGTTTTATTGGAAAAAGATACACAGTTTGCGTATTTTTTCCTCTTTTTTTTTTTTTGGAAGAGGCTTTTCTGAAATTTGACCCCTTTCTACGGGGCTAAATTTTGGAAAAAACTCCTTTTTCAGAACATCCCTTAATCCTCTCAGGGATGCTGAAAGAACGTGCCTGTGTTTCAGAAAGTGTTCTGAAAAAGTGGATGCGTTCCCTGGATGTGTCTACTGTATATTCCAAAACTCTGCAGAATAGACATAGCTGAAGTTACTAAAATTCCTTTTTCATCCTTGTATCTGAAGACAACAAGTCATACGTTTTTTGGGGGGAGGGGTGTTGTTTGTTATCCCTCTGAATCTGAAACTAAGTGTTGATTAGGAATTTAGGAGTCTACTTAATTTCCTTATATTTAAAGATGTGAGAAGATGGACAGCAGTATTCTGCACATTCTATTGGCTTGGCAACTGGGATTGGAGGAATTTATAGAAAAGAGATAGATGATTATTTAGACAAAAATGGCCACACAGGGACAGTGATAAGGATCTGGTGATGGATAGATACCAGGAATAAGTGACACTGAAGAAAGGGATCTGAGGGCCAAAAAGCACAACAAAGCTTCAGGTAGCTGAAAGAAACAGGAAGTTTATATCCAGGAGGGAAACTGAGAAGCAGAATTTCTGAGCATATCTAACTTGAAGGAGGAAAAGTGTCTTCAACATCCCCTTTGCTTGGAAGTTTATGGGGTCCAACATTGTAGAAAAGAGGAAGACTAGCAAGAAAATGGAAAGGAAAGGTTAGCCATAGGATGCAACTGCTCCCACACATTTCCTAAGCAGCCTCTGCATCAGCAATACTGTTTCCTCTCCCTGTCGCTGATACTTTCAATAGTTCATGTAGGCATAAGGAGTTTAGATGTACTTGAACATTCTGTTGTGTGCTGGCCAAGGTGCTGAAATGTACTTCTTTTGCATCAGGCTTCACAATTTCAGGTATGTTTACATTTGGAGCTTGTTATTTGCAGTTCAGGTAGACATGCTCACGCAAGCTGCCATTCAGTTGGCACACTAAATAGTGGCATAGCAGTTGTAGAACAGTGATAACCCATCATGTGCATGCTACTAGGGGTAAACTACAATTTTTAGCACACTAATTCAATGAGAACTAGCACAATTTTATGTCTGATCAAGCTGAGAATCTAGCTCCAAGTGTAAATGTAGCCTTTGTGTATTTTCCTAGGCTGTATATTCCAAACGTCCTGTGGGACATTCAAAAATTTTGAGTAACTAGGAGCAACTAGATAAATAGAAGTAGTATCAAGTAACATAGAACTACACTAGGGACATACTGTGCATTCAGATTTTCAGATAAAAGGAATCTGGGAAATTGGAAGTATAGATTATAAACAGGTAGTTCACTTTCAACGGTGGCAAACTTGAATTGAAATTCTATGATTTATGGATTATGCAATTGTCATGTAGCACAATAATGTTTTCATTTTTCCTATTCCAGCATTCTGTGGTTAAAGGCTAACCACTCACTCCTGTATCCATTTAAATTAATGATAAAATTACCCTTTAATTTTACTTGGATTAGGATTATGTGAGGGAGGTGGGTACAACTGAAGGACTTTGATCCTAATTCATGACTGAACAGGATGGCTCATGTTAGTAGTGCTGTAAATATTGGGCCTATACTTTGAATCAAACCCTGCCAACACTTAACATATATTAACTTATCTCATGAGAGTAGTCCAGTTGAATATAATGTTACTTTCTAGTTTTCAGTTACTCAATGTTCAATAGGTATGTTGCAGTTTTATTTTCTTCTTTATGAACCTACACTTTATAAAAAAATGATGCCAGATTAAAATTTGTCAAAGTAACTGATGATTCACAAGCCTATCTTGGGTTTTCTTTCAAATGTAGCTACTTTCAGAGATTTCATCTTATAGCATTGCCATTCCTTTATCTGCAGCATCATAAGCACATAGGCTATTGGTCAAGATTAAGAAAAAAATGGCCTCATAGTATTACATTCAAATTCATATATAATTTTAAGCAGTGAATTTTAAAATCATGGTTTTGGAAGAAAAATTCTGCAGACCTGAGTTACCATTACTTTATTGCACATAGAGAGGGACTGTCCTTGTATTATACTCGAAAGACTTTCACAGGAACTTTTTAGGGGGATAAGGCAAAATGCCACATTTATTGATAAAGTAACATTATTCTGTCATATGCGCATTCACACATACCACCTCCCCCCTCCACACACACATAGACAAAAAAAATCTTGCTTTTGCTTAAAGTTACCAGTCTGTTGCTCACATTAACTCAGTGGCCAAGCAAGTTAAATACAAGGGGGGGGGGGATCGGGGCTTCTCTCAGTCCAAACTGATGCTCTGATCTTGACAAGATGAGACCCAGAGATTCATGCAAGATGCCCCTTTTTTATAGGACTTTTCTCACATTCAGGGCTATACATTTTGCTTTGTCACCTCTTAATTACCATCAGTTTTGTTTTAACATCTGTTTGTCTGGGAGTTATTCTTCTTTGTCATCTGACATCTATATGTTGGTGCCTACAATAATAGAATCAAAAATTCTTGTAGCCAGAAAGAGCTCAGGAGAAGAAATTGTGCCAAAAGGAAGGCAGGGCAAAAGAGACTATACTGTGGATTATTTTTGTTGATAAAGCAGTCTCCAAGAGGAAGTTTGTGATTGAACATAAGTCTCTGTATTATTTGTGGAACCCTGTGAAGAAAAAAATCAAGAAAGGGCACCGCAGTGCTATGTTAGACCCACAGAGGGAACAGCATGCTCTTTAATACACAGGTTTAACTTCAGTGTTAATACCACTGCTCTCCACTGATATGCCTTATAGATGCATAACATTTGTAAAATCACTAGCCTACACAAAAATAATCTAACCCACCATTGTTACAAACCCCAACATGTGCAACTTCTACACATTTTTTGCCCAGGCACTTACTTTTTACACATATATGGCCACAAAAAATTATGCGTGAACCCAAACACACCCCTGGACTTTACAAAGTAGACTAGAAAGCAGATTAGAAAATATGTTCGTGCACTGTACCAGCACCTCTCTGAACCTACTTTCATCATTTTAATGAAAATTGAAAGCCATTAGCTGTTCTGGTTGTAAAAAATAACTCGAATATTTGACACACTAGAACTGATGTAGAGATGCCTGTGTAGGTCATCAGAAAGCCTGGAATAATAGCTCTGAGAATTGTGAATTGCCCCCTCTATTTCAATGAGTGTTGACACCTAAATTATTATCACTGGCTATCTGACCTATCAATTGAATTCCTTCTGTAAAAAATGGTGAAGGAAGATCTCAGATACACACAAGTTAGTATTCCTGACTGTACATCTCATTTTGGTGCCAAAAGTGGACGGTATTTTGAATAAACCCCTTTTTTCCCAGACAAGTTGCCAAAGCTAAGAAACCTATTAGAGTGAACCCCACGAAAAGGGAAGGAAGTTTAAGTAGTCCAGTAGAGCTCGGAGAACATGCAATCATATTTTGCATAATTTACTGTGAGAAGTCTCATTTTGGTGATTCACACGGATGGGTTTATAGATGGAAGGTGGAAGAGTACATCACTTCTTTTTCCTTACTCACATATTGTGACAGGGACAGGCTAGACGGGTACAGGAGTGCTGGAGGAGAAATACATTAGCCCCAGATTAAATAGGTCCCTGTTCCCAGGGTAAACTAGGAACAGCTAACCCAGAACCAACAGGAACCTGTTAGAATCAATTAGAGCAATCAGGACAATTAAAACACCTGGAACCAATTAGGATTCTTTCAGACTCAAGGGAGCTAAGTTAATCAGAACACTGGGATGGGGGTGGGTGGCATTAAGAATCAGTTTAGTCTGGTTTAAAGAAGACTTCCCATCTGTTTGTTTGGTGTGTGAAGAAGGAGGTGTTGAGGACTGCTGAGAGTAAGTGAGGTAGAGAGTCTGGGAAAAGAAAGTACAAGCAGATATCAGGACAAAGAACCTCTGGTAAGGAAGGTGCCAGGGAGGGCTGTGGGGAAGTGGCCCAGGGATGTGTAGCTGCTGTTAGAGAAGAAACAGAGATTACAAAATAAATAAATAACACTGTGGGCAAAACCTGGAAATACCTGGGAGAAATGGCCACAAAACCTGCCGCCGGCCAGTGTGTATACCCCAGTATTCCCGTGGTCCCAGAAAGTTTGTTTATAGCCACCATTCCTTGTTCTCAGTGTTCTGTGCTGTTACTTAGCTCTCATTTACCCCGGTGTCTAAGACCCCAGTAAGCAGTGAAAGTGTTGATAATGCTGCTAGACAATGTTGACCTTCTGTGGTCCAGCAAATTCTCTGGTTCAGCACCAGTCAGGTCCTGAGCATGTCGGACAAGAGAGGTTAAACCTGTATTTCGTTTCTGAACAACCATTGCTCTTGCCTGGTCCAGAATCTGCATTATCTTTTATATGGACTTTAAATTTCCCCTCACAAACATAAAACTAGAAAGTTAATTTTTTTTTGTTTCAGAAATTGAAACTGGATTCTGCTAAAGTTCATGATGGTGTTTATCATAATCACCATTTGTCCCAGTTGAGTGTGCAGCTGGGATTTTGTAAGGTTATTTATAATGTAAGCTGGAGGGCATGATCCTGTCATCCTTACTCATGAGAATATTGCCATTATATAATTGGGAGAAAATTTTCAGTAAAATACTTTATTTGCTGAAAAATGTGAGTTTGGGGAACTGAAATTATTCACCAAGCCAGGTTGAATAATTTCAGATGCATAAGAAATAAAGGTTTTCTCATGTTAAGTTAAAAAGTAATGGTGTTTAGAAACCTGTGCACATCTGTTTGTTCGCTTTCATTCTCACATACCCTAGAGGGAATAGACTGTAAACCAGCAGGTACATGTGTTTTATGGGATTCCGGAAAATTTGAAAAAACGAGTTGGGGCCCTTGGAAGAGAGGGCACTAGTTTTAGGGCCTAGATACTAGGTTCCAAGAGATCTGAACGGCTAAAGGTGCCTGCCAGGAAGCCCAAAGCCAGGTAAACTGCCTAAACTGTGCCCAGTGCCAAGCTGAGGACATATGGAATTAAACATTTGGATTCCCTCAAAGCAGTCTGGTAAGTGTTCCGCAGGCGGCACATGATGTCCCAAGGAATTTCAGTCAGAGGTTGTGTTGAGTTTTCTCTTGTTATGAGTGCTGGGAGAGATTAAGGGGCTCTACATCTATCTCCTCAAACATGTCACTCCTCCCAAGGCATAGATCCACAGAGAGCCTTATATGCAGTTTCAGATGAGCATGATTAGGCCCTCCCTCTTTTTCCTGGGAAGGAGGATTTCTGCATGAAAAGTATCCTCCCTCTGGGAGTTACAAGGGCACTAGCTGGCCTTCAGTTTTGCAATGTAAGACTTTGCTAAATGCTGCAGCTAAAATGTTAGGAAAATGAGTGCAACAAACATGGGAAACCTTCCCAACTGCACTTTTGTACTTGTGCTGTTTTTACTGCTGCCTCTAGATTTCCTAGTGTGCTTTATGTGAATTTGAAAAAGCTCTCCACTATAGCTCTTAGATAGCAAAATGATATGTTGCATCTAGTCACCCATTCATTAACATAATAGAAAAGGGGAACCAAAGTAGAACATAGATATTCAGCAAAAAAGAAATTGATAATTAAAGCCTCCAGGGGGTTAAACTATAATGTATCTGAATTACAATGTAGATTTTGACTTTCTGCTAAGAACTGGCTTGGAACTCTATCTATTAAAATATTATCAGGAGATTACTCTGCTGGAGCCAGAGAAGAATAAAAGATGTGAGCACACAAAATTACAGCCTTTTAATTTAAGGATAATTTAATTCTGTTATATTTCACTCTAAAAAGTTTTAATAATGTTTGATCATGCCAAAAATATTATAAATGATATAGTTTTCTTTAATGGAGACCTTGAGGCCTGGATATTATATCCTCAGTCCTCAGTCAAACTAAGCTTTTATTTGAGAACATGAGGTCATTCATAAAATGACTACACCTGTTAATCCAAAAATATACAGGCCACACATCAGGACTACTCAATGTGTTGTCAGTCATACATTGACATGGGTGCACTTAATCTAGGCAATCATTGCTTGTTGATGAAAGTACAACATGTGAGAAACATCATTACAAGCACAGACTATAACGTGTACATATACACGCATTTTTAGATTGACTGCCTAATAGAGATGAGAAATGGAAAATATATTAAGCAGGCTAATTTCCTATCAAGTATGTATTTAAAGTGTACTAAATATAGTGAGAACTGGTTGATCTTACTAAAGTTAGCTACCAAATTGTTGAAATGGTAATCTGACCCTTCTCATTTGATCAGAGTTTTCTGAACATACAATTTTCAAAAAATATTTTGCATGTTTGGAGTCTGTTTGAAAGTTATAATTGAAGAATGTTTTGAAACTGGAGTAAAATTTCCTAAGTTGGTTATGAAATGATGAGAGGAGAGAAATGAATTTTCCTTTGGGGAGAGAGGAGGAGTAACCTGGCACTAGATAACAAAGGAATTTAAGCACATAAGTCCAACATTTGGGTGCTATTGACAACTTCAAACCACTACTCAACTCTCACCTAACTTTTTAAGCACTTAAATTCCCATAGGCAGCTAAATTTCCTCCAGTGAGCATGTATAAAGTCCTGATACTGTCAGGCTGTTCAGTGCTTGACTTGTCTAAACCTTGGAGAGATACTCAAATCTCTCATTCCCTGTCAATCTAGTCTGCAGAGGCAGATCTGACACAAAAGTCAGCTACACAGACTTGTGAGCAGGTCAGGATTTTTTCATCTGTGTATGCACATCTCACCAATAGCTCAATGGATCATGAACTCACTGGGGAGGTAGGACACTTGGGTTCAAATCTCTGCTTCAAATCAGACAGTGAAGGGATTTGAAAATAGGTCTCCCACAGCTCAGGGGAGTGCCCTATCCATATGGGTGATGGTTATAATGTATTTTTCTGTCTGTGATTTTGCGGTAGAAAGAATTGACCTGTCTTACCCATCTAACTCTAGGAGAGAGTTCACAGCTGAGAATCCAGAGAGGAGATTAGTGCCTAAATTAGCCCATGATGTCTTGGCTTAACAAAGTGTGTGCGTGTAACAGGGACAGGAGCGGCTGCTTATAATTTGTATGAAATGAGGGCAGAGAAAATCAAGTGATTCAGAGAACACAAAAAAGCATATTTCAACTTAAAATAAATAAATAAATACATGAAATCTATTTTAATATCAGGAGACTGTCAAATACATGAGAGGAAGAACCATGGATGCTATGATGTGGGGATTTCACTTATGCCAGCAGTCCATTCTAGCACACCCAGTATCTACCAACTTCCATTGAAAAGACATTACAATTTAAACTAGTAGAAAGCGGTGCTCACAGAAACAAAGTAGAACTGGTGAAAACTATTTTTAAAGTTGTTTCTGCTTTTTTGAAATTTAATTTAAAAGTTTTGGTCAGTCAAAAGCTAATTTTAAAAAATGAAGTAGAGTCAACATGAACTTTGAGGGAATTTTAATAATTTTAATGAAAAATATCATAAACTTTTACCATCTTTCCATAACTAATCTGTCAGGGTAAGGTATAAGTGTCAAAACACAGCTGAAATCATTTAAACACTAACAGTTATCAAAGGCATCTTCTTCACAAATTCTGAACTATGCACTCAACATATTCAGGAATCTGATGGCCAGAATGAAATGAAGCATCTAGTGAAATCACACCAGAATCCTTTAAATATGGACACTTGCCATTTTACTGCATGCCAATATACCTCTTTTATGCAGCATAAAAGTGAAAGGGGCATTTTGCATTCATATCTTCTGGCAAAGTTGTTTAATTTGCTGTCTTTTTCTGTATTACCACTTCCTAGCATTCTAAATCCCGTTGGATGTGGTATTTGATTAGAATTCATTTTTCCCAATTTAATCTAAATGTGTTCTATTTGGCTTGCATTTCTAAACTTACATTCTCCTGTATTTCTAGATTCTAAGGTATTCACAACTTCACTTCATTTTGAACAGATATGGAATGTATTAATACATGTTTTACTTTCTCTTCTACATTATTAATGATGGGAAAGGAAGTAGAATGATCTAGAATATCTTAGGTGTTCCTTACAGCTATTTTCCTCTATCTCAATTTAAACTGAAAGCATCCTACAGCCATGCCTATCTCAATTTGTGGGCTACTTGCAACACAACATATGACACTCTCTCATCAATAACTTTTAACACTAGTGAGTTTCTTTAGTAGATGTAACATAACAGAGTATAGAGATGCTACTGTACTTTCTTAGAACTCACAATAATGCCCAGCCAGGCAACAAACTAATTATTTATACTCACTACTGTATCATATATCCACACTACAGCTTATGTCAGTACAACTTATGTCTCTTGGTCTGAAAATAAGCCATGCATTTGAGTGCACTAACCTAAGCAGCAGAGTGGCCAGTGCCAGTGTGGCCAGCACTATGTCAACAAGAGAGGTTCTCTTGCCAACATAGCTTCTGCCATTTGTGTCGGAGTAATTAAATTGATGGGAGAGCTATCCAGTGAGTTGAGTGGCTGTATTAGCAACACCACTAGCTCTGTAATGTAGCCAGACAGACTATGGTTAACAAGAGCTTGAGAGGTGAATTCATCCATCAGGATATGGAAAAATATTAAGTAGGACTGTTATAGTTTCTCCCCCTTCCCGGGGGGGGGGGAAGAAGGGGGTTCCTCGCCAGAAGCCCTTGCCCCTACTGTGCATCAACAACCTCACCGTGCTGGACAGTAGCCTTTTCCAAGGTCCTTCCACTAGTCCACGTATACTCGTATGCCAAGAGGGAAGTGAGACCTGGGCCCTCCCTCACTCCAGGTCTCAGGACCAGGACCTAAGAATAGGCACAACGGCTACCTGTTCGGCCAGTGGGGCCGTACCACAACTCACCGGCCTGCAGGCGCTCCTCCGCCATGTCCTGGGCTCCTTCCTTCCCTCTGGTCCATTTTCACCACCTCTACCATGTCTCAGGTCCAGTTCTCCCTCGGGCTGGCATCGTCATCCCCAAAGTCCGCCTCTCCTCCTCTTCCTCCTGGCCAGCGCTGCTCTCTGCCTCATCTGGCTCATCTCTCTCCCCCAGCTGCTCCGTCCCCCAGCTTTTCAAAGCCAGCGCCCTCAGCTTCGGATGCTGGCACAGGCACAGCCCTGCCATGTGGCTCAGTGGCTCGGGTAATCCCCGTGCATGCACGTGCGGTGGTCGCCGAGCACTCCCGGCATGGCCACTTGCATCCTATGGCTCTGGGGCCAACCGCCATTTGAGTGCGGGGTGCGGGGTGCGGGGCTTTCTCTGTCAGTCCCCACCATCCCGTCACAAGGGCACTTAGCAGATTCACCTGGAAGGGGTCAGATTTCTTTAAAAGGACAAAGGTGAGCTACAGAGACAACCTAGGGGTAGTTGGCTGCAAGCTCTTTGAGAATGGCCTGACAGAACTCAGGAAAGAAAATTCTTGGGCTACTCTCTAATTCGAGGCAAACTTCCAGGGAGATAGCACTGGGATGGTGATGCTCATTTGAGGAGCAGAGTATTGTGGTAAACTGGTGAAAGACTTATGTTCAAGCCTGGGAAGGATGAAAGTGGCTTAAGGTTGTACTTCCTAGCTTGGGATTTCTTGGGGAACTTCAAAGGCAGCCTGCAAGCCATGGCCCTCCAGGATAGATGAGTGAGAGATATTGTGGACCAGGAAGAAGGCAGGTACAGAGCAAGCCTCGGAAGGAACTATGAAAAAGTGCTGCAGATGGGTTGATACAAAAAAAACTCAAGGAGGAAGCAGGGAGCCTGAGAGTCTTTGCCTGCTTATTTCAGGTCCCGTGGAATGGAACTAGAAGAACAGGGAAGGAGGATCTGGTGATGTGAATACTTCAGAGACAAGGAATGGCAAGACTAATGAGTTGGAATTTGGGCCAAAGACTTAGCTTGAGGCCATGGGCCTATTTTTGTTTGGATTTCTACTTACTCCAGAAAGAGGGGAACTATAAGGGTATGTCTACACAGCAAAGTTATTTTGGAATAACAATGCAAGCGTCTACATAGCAATTCCATATTTTGAAATCTTGAAATAACGGAAGGCTTATTTCAACTTCTGCAAACTTCATTCCACAAAGAATAATGCCTATTCCTAAATAGCTATTTTAAAATAAGGCTTTTGTCTCAGCAAAATAGACAAGTTCCATAAATTAAGTTCAATTGTCAACCATCTTAAATATCAGTAGAGTTTTGATTGAGCAATCAAATACACTTTGTGTAATCTTAGTAACCCTCATATAAAATGTTTAACTTTGCTTTTCCCATTGCATCTCCTGAACTCTTAGGATTTTGCTGATAACTTCATTTTTTTTTTCTTGGACGCTACTTAAAATACAGTTGGAAGTGGTGGTTTTATTAAAAGAACAGTATCTGGGTGCATTCTCATCCATTTATATTTTGAAACCAATGCCATCACAATAATGTAAATCTAAAATCAGATGGTGATTACTGTTAAAGAAGTACTGTTTATAGAGTAGGCAAGCCTTGGGGGTCACTTCAGTGTCAGACTTATTCTATTTCAGGAACATAGTGCAAACACTACTATCTATAAACCCTGTTCCTGGATGGCCTCCTGCAGGGCTGAAGCCCTTTTGCTGCCAGGGGGCTCAGCCCCATTGCTGTCTCCCCCCAGTGGAGGTCAGCTGAAGCCCTTTCATCGCCATGGGGCTGAGTCATGCAGGGGTGCGTGTGCCCGGGAATGGGGCTGAGCCCCACACGGGGGGGGGGGGGGGGAGGGGGAAGTCAGCCCAGAACAGGACTGAGCCCCCTGGTGGCAAAAGGGCTTCAGCCCAATGGCGGGGTCTGCTCAGAAACAGGGCTTTATCCCAGTGGTTTTCTTAGGCTACGTCTGGACTGCAAGCCTCTTCTGAAAGAGGCTTTTTTGAAAGATACTTTTGAAAAAGTCTCTTTCGAAAAAGAGTGTCTAGACTACAACCAGTACTTTCGAAAAAGCAAGCCGCTTTTTCAAAAGAGAGCATCCAGGCAGTCTGGATGCGCTTTTTTGAAAAAGCACAGTTTGCATTACATAGTGCCTTTTTTCAAAAGAGCACTTTCGAAAAAATGTGTTCTTCCTCGTAAAATGAGGTTTTCCGCGGTCAAAAAAACTGCCGCGTTCTTTCGATTTACTTTCAAAAGAACGTGGCAGCAGTCTAGACGCAGGGGAAGTTTTTTCGGAAAAAGGCCACTTTTTTCGAAAAAACCCTGTAGTCTAGACCCACCCACACTCATTCTGGCATTTTCTAGAAACTTCTCAAGTCTTCCAGTGTATTCTCAAATGTTCTCTGTGACAGACCGCATGACAGATGCCTTTCCTCATCTCAAACTGTACTTTATAATAGTTTAGATGAGTTCAGTTTGAGATGAGGAAATGCTAATACCAGTCTATTTCACCTTAACTATTAACAAACTAACAAACCTATATTTTTGTATGAACATCTTTATTTAAAATGTGAAGTTAGAATCTTTGTTTCTTGCTGATACTGTGTAAATGTTAAATTATCTTTGTTTTCTTTGGAGGAGAAAGAGAAAGTAAAAATTTCTTTTCAACAAGTTATTAATTTTCATTAAAAGAAATGGGTGTTGAACCACAATGCTTCTCTCCATTCTCAAAGAATGGTAGGGAGTATCAGCTGTGGGTTTCCTCTTTATTCCCTACAGCTCTCTGTGACAAAGACCATACTCCCAAGGAATGAAGAGAACGAAGAACTGCTTTTTTGATCAGCACACTTTACAAAAAAGCCTACGTTTTTAGCTGACTTTCATTTGGCCAGACTTTCTGCCATTATTCCCTTCCTTTCTTCCCTGTTCCTCCAAATCAGTGGTGTCTCTCATAACCTCACTGTTCTCTTGTGGTCCTACACCTGAGACACTATCAATTTCATATACTTCCTCCCTTTATTGTGTCTCAGAGCCCATCATAAAACCTCACAACTTGTTTTTTTTTGGGGGGGGGGAAATATGGGGAAAAACATTTTAAGAACTATTGTGCAGTGGGTAGCTCACAGAAATGTAGGAAGGTGGCTGTGTTTCTATGAGCTGGCGTAGCCCTGCATGGCTAGATGTTGTATCCAAGCACTGTGGTGTCAAGTAATTCTACAAAGAGATGCTCTGGAAGCATTGCCTGAGGTATTTATTATTTCTCCTTGCAGTCATGCCCTCCCCCTGTGGTACGATACTTTCCCATATCATTCTTCAATCTGTATTGCAGGAACCGTAAGAGTACATAATTGGGCTGCATAAGTGGGCTACACCCACTAGAATACAGAACTAGAGTTCAGGTCTCCCTGATTATCCTCATGAGTGAGATAGCAGCAGGAGTGATACCAGCTTGTGGACAAATGGGACATCATTAGAATTATCCCCATGCAAACCTGCTGCACAATCCAGGACTATATTTTCTTATGACCCTCTGAACTCCCCTCATCCCCCATTTCTCCTCCCAACTCACCATGTTTACAGTGCCTACAGAGATGTGTGTATCTTGCAGGTGCCAGTGGGAAAGTGATTGCATTAGTGACACCACTGTTTCACTAGGAGGGTGGGGAAGCACTGGAATAGGTTACCTAGGGAGGTGGTGGAATCTCCATCCCTAGAGGTGTTTAAGTCTCGGCTTGACAAAGCCCTGGCTGGGTTGATTTAGTTGGGATTGGTCCTGCCTTGGGCAAGGGGCTGAACTTGATGACCTCCTGAGGTCTCTTCCAGCTCTATGATTCTATTATCTATGATCTACGTTGAAAAAGGTGCTTTGCAGTAAAATGTTTCAACTTTGAGCAGGAATTGAACAATCCCACTTTTAGAATGTGGTTACAGATGAGACCTTGACAACTCAGAAAATTCCCGCTAATAGACTGCATCCACTAAGGAGGAGACCTAAGCAAAATAGGTAAGAAGTTGTGAGGGAGGTTCTGAACCATGTTGCAATGGAAGCAGAGAAAAGGTCAGAGTGATGTCTGAGAGAAAGAAAAGATAGAAAAGATGTCACTGATAGAATGATCACTTTTAGGGAGGAGATGGTCAAATGTTTAATCAAGATGCAGAGTGAACAGAAATGGCCTTCACCTCCCCTGCAACATAGAATTCTTTGTCAGGCAAGCCATCCTCTACACCCACACATTCCTTTTCACTCTCTGGCAATGCTCACACCACTCCCTATGACAGCTGGACCTACACACAGTTGTGAGACTTTACACTAACTCAAACTCTCTCTTTCCAGGAAATATTGGACCTTGATTTGCAGTGAATAATAAAGGCAAACATGTTTAACAGTACACAGACTTTATTTTCTATTTCACAAGCCATACCAATTGCTCAGGTGCCAGTTGAAGGCTGTTACATCCTTTCCCCTCCCCCCCACCCCCACAGAGGAATATGTTACTTGGGAGGAGGAATAGGATGCAGCAGGGAAGCAACCCCAAAAGTGAGACATTTCAGCACCCCTCATTGTCAAAGTGGTTCCTCAATGTCTCCCTGATATTGATGGCAGTCCTATCACAGCCCTAGTGTCTGGCAGCTCAAACTATGCACCCAAGCATTTTGCCTTAATGCTCTACTCATGAACAAACATTTCACCCTTTTTCTCACACAGATTATGCAAATAACAGCATGTGGCTATAACCATAGGGATATGATCCTTCATAAGATCCAGCTTGCCATAGAGACATCTCCATCTTTCAATCTGCCAAAGGCTCATACCACTACCAAATGGTATCTCAGCCTATTGTTGAACCACTCATTACTGCTGTCCAGGTGCCTTGTGTAAGGTTTCATGATCCAGGGCTGTAAGGGGCAAGATGGGTCACCCGGGATCACTGTAATCTTGTCATCTTTGAACAAGCCAGTGTTCCTGGAGATGCATGCATCATGCACTATTCCAGACCACACTGCTTTTATGTCTGTGAAACACCCACAGTGATCCACAAGCACTTGAAGCACCATCAAGAAGTATCCCTTCCTATTGTTGTGCTGCGTGGCAAGTTAGTCTTGTGCTACAATTGGAATATAGTTGCCATCAGTGGCCCCCACCACAGTTAGGAAAGCCCATCTCTGCAAAACCAGCCACTGTCATCCAGATTTTCCAGAGACACAGTTCTCCACAGCAGAATGTGATTTATTGTCCTGCATACTTGTAGACGTGCAGACGCAACAGTAGACTTCCCCAATCCAAACTGATTTGCAACAGGCCGAGAGCAATTGGAAGTCACCAGTTTCCAAACAGCAATTTCCACACACTTCTCTTCTGACAAGTCAGTTCTCATTCCAGTGTTGTTGCACTGCAGTTTGTGGACAGCTCCAGGAAAGTTGCTTTGCACCTCTTAAAGTTCTATAGCCACTGGTCTTCATCCCACACCTGCATGACAATATGATCTCACCACTCAGTGCTGGCTTCTCTAGCCCAAAAGCAATGATCCACCCTGCACAGGTGCTCTGTGACAGCCAAACGCAATGCCATGTTGCTGCTATTCATATCACTCGCAGTGTCTTCAACCTGAAACTCTTCTTCCTCGGTCAGTAACTTCAGCAGTGACTCTGCTGAAATGTACGATGTCCTCGTGACACTGAACAAAGCATAGAAGATAAGTGTGAGATCTATGGTTTCTCACAGAAGGAGTTTTAGTGCATAGGCGAGACTAGCAGTTTTACAAATGGTATGAAAGAGAGCTGGAAACCTCTGGGGAGCTGGGAAACAAAGCAGAGCCCAATGGGATGTTTTTCATATTTCTAAGATGTTCTACACTCTATTCTGCATCCCCACCATGCCTAGCCAAAGAAACTGTAGCCAGGCACTGTGGGATTCATACACACAATGCATTGCTCAGTCTTTTGATGAGGGAGCTAAAAATGTGGCCATGATCTGTCAAATGAGGGAACCAGTATAAACACGCTTTGGCAATTTTGATGACTTCTGTGTGTTGATATTACAACACACAGAAGTCATCAAAATTTGATGTCTTCTGTGTATTGATTTGGTGATATTCATCACCAAAACTCTTCAGTGCAGACATATACTTAAAAAAGCCTAAACGAGTTACTTAGATTTTATTGCATTTAAATGGAAATTGAGTGCCTAATTCCCTCGATCTCTTTTGAAAACTTTGGTTTCATCATCAGACATAAAATAGTTTGGAAAACTGATACTATAAAAATACTACCAGCCCTAAACCACCTTAATAGGTGATTCTAACCAGTTGAATTATGTAGCATAGTTGTATATTCCTTAACAGTCACTAATTAGTCTTTCTTATTCAGCTTAGAAAGTTGAGAGAGAAATCACTTGAATACATGACAAACTTTTCTGCTATTTCTGAAGCAAAAAAGTGACTTGTGCATTAAAAAAACCCCATGAGCACATATCCATGTCAGCAAAATTCAGTCAGTGCCCATAGAAGATTATAAAACACAATATGAGAGTTCCTGATAAAGCTTATTTTCAGTTGAAAGAGACTACATGTTCTTTAATCACTTCTTCAAAATATTCTTAAAAATGTTTTCACTACCTGTGTATATATCTATAGAGCCCCCCAAACCTCCTCTGAATGTTTTGTTCCTTCCTTTCCTTATTCTTACACATTATTTCAAGTGCTGAAGGAAATTGCATCTCAGACACTTCAATGGAAGTATGACAAAAATGGAAAAAATTCCAAATATTACTTCATTGCCGAGTTTTAGATTTACCTTTGGCATTTAGAGTTTTTCCTTGCATGTTCATGTGTTGGAGAAATTAGAATCTCATATTTACCATGCTTGATGTAATTTTAAAAACCTTATTATTTTCATGAAAAATAGATTTAAAAATGGGAAGCAGGAAAATAATTTTTTTGGAATGTTAGGTTAGCTTTGTCTTTAGGAATAAAGGCACTGGACTGAAATTACCTTAATTGAAACACATTTTTGAGCTAAGATACTATGGGAAGAGTAAATCATTGCTGAGATAACACATGCCTTTTGAGTTCATAGATCTTAACAACAAAAGTTGAAGGTCTGGGGTCAAATTCTGGCCTTTTTTACGTCATGGCTGTTCTCCCTTTTATTTCAACGGAGCCAGGATTTCACCTTAATTGCTTGAATTATTGATGCTTCTCCTTAAGCAAGTGGATATTATCTTATGTTTCAATACATGACAATGTAGCATCCTCAAGCCTTTGATTCTCAAGGCCAGGAGGTGTGCTTCTGATTGACACACAATTGACATCTGGATTTACTCAGAGATAGTCTCTTAATGCATTTAACTGGTAATATACTCAGCATACAAAAAGTCCATTGCAGCCAAAATTTGGCACTTTTCCAGGATCCAACTTGTGTATAATTAAATAATGTAGTATTACCAGTTATAGCACAAGATGTGGCCTCCAATGTTACAATTCAGATATGAAAAGAAAGCCCACAGAAATGGGAGCAAGCTCTGTGGAAGAAACAGCAAATGCAGAATTAAAGTGAATTCCTGGTTCTATTGAATTCAGTGAGGTTTTGCCATTGACCTCAAAGAGGACAGGAGTTCAACTCTCACTTTTTGTTGGAGTGAGGCCTAATGTTCAGCTTCCAATATTCCTGATGGTTTGTCCAATTTCATTCCAAGCATTAATAGGGAGAAAATGCATAACTGTCTCCCTGTGTAGCCATAGAAATGATATGAATATATTGCTTAATGGATGTAGTCATCTAATAGTTGGAGCAGAATTTTTTTTTAATTGAGTTTACTCTGGGACAGTCCTGTAAAACTCCAGGAAGTTGGCTTAGAAGGCAGGGTTCTTGAAAATTATCACTGTGTATGTGATTTGGAAATAAAATAGGAAAAAAAATCCTACATGTAGGTATGAGAGGTACACTTGCCTCGCACTGATACTGTGAGGATTAACTCTACTTTCTATGTGGAGGCCTTGCTGGGCATGCTCCTGATAGAGAGCAGATAAGAAAAGGAGCAGCTTGGCTAATTCAGGGAGGACTGCTGAAAAGGGAGGATGCATGTGACAAGCTCAAGCCTGGGAACCACAGAAGTCCCAGAAAGAAGCCAGGGATGCTGAGATCCAAGGACATTCAAGGAGTGACAGAGTTGTGGGGAGCCACACAGACTGAGGGGCCTGGAGACATTGAGATCAGAAACAAGGTAGGAATTATGGCAGAGGGACTAATTATGGTGCCAAGTAGGATCAGTATGTTATGTATGGACTGCTTCTGCTGCCACTGACAGTGTCCTGAGCTGGGACACAGTGGAGCAGTAAAGGCCCAGGTCCATCTACTCAGCCACCATAGTAGGCCATGCTACCCTATGGAGAAGGACACTTATACTGATTATGGCCGCTGGACTATGAAGCCCTGAGAGAGAAGGCAGCCCTGTGGATACTTGCCACTAAACCATATTGCCAACTAGGCTATACACCACTGCCAAATCAGGGAGCCATACTGACTCAGATGATTAGGTCCCACAGCTCTCTGGGAAGGGACCATCATTTAACTCTGACAACTGGGTCACACAACCTTGAGAGAAAAAGCAACCATATTGAGTTATACCAATAGGGCACACTACCTTCAAGATAAGGGGTGGTCATAAAGACGTGATCACAGGGAAGTAATTGCCTCATCCCATCCCAAAAGGGGACAAGGCACACTGGCCCCACAACAGGGGTATGTGTGGATACACAGATGAGTGAATGGAGGGGTAGGAGGATGGAAGATATTCTGTTATAACCATAGGCTATACTCATACCAAAATATTTCAATGACTAGGGCAAAGTATGTATTCATGTGGCTGGAACACAGCTCGGATGGTGTGGTATGAAGGCTCGATGAGGCTAAGTCTGGGATGTCTCCATTACTCATAGATAGTGAAGGTATGTATGTGTCAAACAGGTCATCCCTAGAAAGTGCCAATAAAATCACATAGTATGATTGTACCATGATATTATGCATATTTTATATTATTAACAAATCTTAGGAATAGTTGAGCTTTCTCTGTTTTTAAAGGGGTCTTTTTATGTCTCTTTTGTAAATACAGTACAAATAAAGTTAGCTGAATTCTTTTTCGTTCTTGTGGCTCTGCAAAACATTCCCAAACTAGTCATGTTTGTTAACACAGTCTGAATATATTTGAAGATATTCAGTGAATATCACAAGATAATACTGATTATTTGCAAAGTATCTGTCTTCTGGGTTTTGAAACTGACATTTGAGTCCTTAGTCTCAATCAAATATCTACTCAATGAAAGTATAGAGATTCATTTTGGAGTTAGTGAGTTTGCAGATACTGAAGTGTTTGAATAAGCTCAAACTGTAATTGTGGACTAATAATCATAAATTACTTTGTCAGTATTTTACTAGCTATAGTGATGACATTTAAACCTATGGTTGTTGCCAAATTAATAATGTCCTTTATGCTTCTCAGACCAGTGTAAATTCCTATGTGGAAAGAAGGAAACTTTTTTCCCTGGAACTCCTTCTTTTCCTTCTTTTAAAATGGCAATTGTTTAGAGTAATTCTGATGTGTGTGGCATTCTAGAAATCAGTTTATCTGCATGGATTTGTAGGTGGAGTGTAGGTGAGGGAGTCAAAATGAATCAGTCATTTAGTTAATAGCTCTACAGTTTATGTCACTATCCTGTATAAAAGCGGTACTTTTCAGTCTTTTTTTAGAAAAGCAAAGCTACATTTTAAAGAATATTAAGGTTGCAAATGAAGTATTGAAATATTAAATAACAATGTTAAGGTTCGATTTGGGAACATAATTTCTGTTCCTTGTGCATAGATGTTACAGTTTATTGATAGAACTTCATCTTATATAAATTGGCATAGCTTCCCTAGCATTAATGAAACCAGGCAAATTTACTGTAGCTGATGATCTAGCCATCAGCTGTATGATCACTTACTATTATTTTGGCAGGACTCCTTCCTCTTTCACTTCACGTGTTGGAGGGTGCTCAATAAAAGAGCCTGGGGATACACAGCAAATGAGTTAGAGGTATAATAATCTTACCTCATTTTAATCTGAGCTGTATTTTTGTGCAAAGCAGCTGAGTATTGTTAATGATTATTCACCAACTTGTAGTCCATTATACATGATATATTGGCATACATTAGAATGAAAGAACATGCTGGTGGAAAAGGCTATCCCAAAGCTATGAGCGCCAGCTGTAATTATACTGTGTCATTCTTTACATTTGCTAACAGGTTAAAATTTGATTAAATTGATATATTGAAATTTTCCAATGGCATAATACATTTTGGGGGTGAGGGGAGAGGGTTGGCTATTCTCCTAAACTGTAATATTTTATTTTAAATTTCTTTGAATAATGGACAAAGGATTGTCTTTTAATTGAATGTGTATCTCCTCTCACCCCAAGTGTTTATGCAAATTTGAGATTGAGTGAAGCAAAGATGTGGCCAGATGCTGTTCCCCCCTACCACCCCCCAATTTGGACATTTTTTTAAAAAAGATTAATCTGATTAAGATGGGGGGAAGTTATAGCTATGAGGTAAGTAAAGGGAAACAATCTACCATTATATGAGAGATGAGTAGTTCCAGCCAGATGTCCCATTTTAAACCTGTGACCAGAGTATTCCATCTGTGCAGCGGAACCACTCATTTATTCCACAGTTATGTTATTTTAAAACCAGGGAAGGTATTTTTATTCCGTGTGTGATAACTTGATATTATCCTTCAAGAGACACATATGAAAACATAACATTTGTGTCCCATTCCCTCTAAAAACTCATTATATATCTAAGGTGCCACAGGACTACTCATTGTTTTTAAACTTACGGTCTGGCGCGGCTATCCTCTGTCTCTGTTATATTGTACTGAAGACATACAGCCATTCTGCTTTTAGACATACAACCATCCTGCATGTATTGCATATCTATATAAGAGAATTATTATTATTATTATTAATAATATACTTATATCATTTTAAAGGAGTATAGTTCTATCTACAACTCTTCAAAACCAAAAGTTTTTAAACAAAAGTTATCACAAGCTTCCTTCTCCCAATAACAGATTTTTGGAGCTGTTTCTGAACAATGTTGCCAATTCTTTGCTTTGGATGTTTATATGCTTGCACTGTTAGAAACATTGATTCATGCCTCAGAACAAATAAACAATGTTTTATAGTGCCTACCATCTGGTGGGGCCCAACTTATTGTGGTGTGGGCTTGAAAATAAAGTTGCCAAAATACTAAAGAGTCACATAATTATCTTAGCCAGAAAGTGTGTTTTGCACACTAAAGAGCTATAGGTGCAAGTCTGAAGTGTAATTCACCAATTCTTAAATAAAATTAAGGTGTTGGCAGAGGCTTCATATCAGAATGAGGAAGAGGGGGCAACAGAGGTAGGTTGGGGAAGCAGAATTGTTTTGGCTTTCCCCTTTCTTCTGCTCTGTATTTTACTAAGAGAATGGGGATATTGTTTTTTGGGAGGTAAATGGCTACTTTAAACACTGAAGTGAAACAAAAATGCTTGTGTTTTCCTAAGAAACTTCATGGAAAGACAGTATAACTTGCAAAACCACTTCCAATTAGACTTTTTAACACTTTTCTTTGTTAAAGGTGTGGGAGGAGTGCTTTCCTTAAAATGTAGTCAACCTTGGGATTATGGGCCAAAATAATTGGTTTAGTTTGGAGGATTATTGAAGTTAATAGGAGTTGTAGGATCAAGTTTAATGAAGTGGTGGAGAAGGTTCCAGTTATTTAAGATCAGTCCCTTTTTCTCTCCTGAATTCTTGGAAAATAAATCAATATGCAAAATACCCCAGAAATATCAATGCACAGTTTGAGTCACAGGATCCTTTTTTTATAAAGCTACAGATGGCCTAGTATATTTAGTGGTAAGAGTGGCTCTGTAATGTAGGGTTGTTTTAGATAAAATGAGACAAATAAGTATGGCTTACTGACTCGTGTCCAGTCCTGTCCCAGGACACAAATAATGTTAATTTTAAAAAATGTCTGATACAACCAAGAATATTGTTAATATCTTTTTGTGGGACTGAACCCAGATACACTTGAAATTAAAAACAGATGCAGCTTCTGGCCTCTAGAATAAAAAGTTCTCACTTGCAGGCAGCAAGTGAAGAAGTGATCCAAATGCAAAGTATATGACAAGTGGAGACAACTTCAAAAACAATGTGAGTAGGAGTCAATCATAGCCATTCCTTCATGGTCAATAAGCTAGATAAGACTATTTTACTGGAATTCCTCAAGCACCTTAGACAAAAAGCATCACAGTGGCTTACTGACTTCATTAATGAGAAGACGTTACCATGAGCTTGGCAGCATACTACCAACACTTGAGGAAGATGGCAGCCAAACTCAGCACTTGGAACAACCTTCTCAGAAAATTGGCCAGTTCAGCATAGGGTGCAAGAACCTGAATGTTTAAATCATCAACACTGGCCCCCTTCTATATTTTGAAATAACAAACATGATTAAAGACACGGAATAGCTATTTCGGGATAGGCGGTGTAGACGTAGCCTAAATCTTGTGGATTTAATTGCTGTTTAGTCACAGCATCTATGCTGGGCTGTGAAATAAAATTATTCCTGACTAATCTGCAGACTTTTTTGTTTTAGGTTAAAATAAGAGATCTCTTGCTGAAATGGTGGCAGAAACATTTTGCTTTTCATTGTTTCCTACATTCTTAATCAGACAAAAGACTTATATTTGGCATGGTTTTTATTCAGAAGCCATATCCACATACTCTGTTTGGAGAGGCAAACTATACAGTGTTGTAAACAATATATTTTTGTTTTATTTATCATGCTGTCATGGGACTCTCATGATGTTTCTCCTCTCTCTTTCTTAACTGCATTCCTTTGTAAAGGGTTCATAACTTGTTTTTTTGCACAAGAGGCATAATAAATAACTTGTGCTATAGTTACTATAGTGACAGGATAGGTAACATAATTCCAGGTATTACTATAGTTCAACCAGCATTTAGTTGACATTTACACTGTACAATGTAAGATATTTTGGGACATTTTTTACATAGAAATAAAGTGTAATTCAGTAATAAGGTCATAATAAATGCTATGTACCTCTTTCAGAAATAATAAAGAAGCAAAAAATCACAAGAGATATGTTCACATTTAGCCTGAGTAAGAGTGTACACAAGCTATGTCTAGACTGCAGGCTTCTTTCAGAAGAAGCTTTTCTGGAAGAGATCTTTTTAAAAACCTTTTTCAGAAAGAGAGCATCTACACAGCAAAAGTACATCGAAAAGCAATTTTCTTTTTCAAAAAATAGCATCCACATTGAATGGATGCTATCTCGCATTTAAGCTGTGATTACCATGGACAGAGTAGTCACCAGGGCACCCGTGCTTTTTCCTCTTTCCTCTTCTTTCGAAAGAACTCTCTCTTCCCTGTCCACACACGCCTTTTTCCGAAACAGCTCTTTCAGAAAAAGGCTTCTTCCTCATAGAAAGAAGTTTACTAATGTCAGAAAAAACCCTCTTTTCTTTTGATTTTTTTCAAAAGAATGCGATTGCAATGTGGACGTTAAGTGCTTTTTTTTTTTTTAGAAAGTGGCCATTTTTTTCTGAAAAAACTCTGCAGTGTAGACATATCCTCAGCCTTGGTCTACTTAAGCAATTAATTGGCTATACTCAAGCTAAAGAAGGGAGATTAAAAAAAAATCCATTAATGCCACTAGCTTTACTCTTGGAAGGATGATCTTATGATTATGGGCACTTGCATAAGAATCAGTAGATCAGGATCAAATTCCTTTTTTCACTATTTTCCTTTTTGTTTTGCCACTGTCAGAGGAGGAAACAGAGAATTGCGAAAAGCAAAGGGAAAACAGAAGCTGAAAAATCAAACACACAGATCTATTTTAAATCCTTCTTACACTGAGCACACTATACAGAGTGGCCTTCAGAGATTCTCACTGATTTAAAGAAGAATACCATTTTGGCTTTAATTTTGGAATGGATATTCCTTGTGATATGCCAACACCTCTTTAGAAGAGACCATGCAGTAGATGGGTGCTGAGATGATAAACCCCAGTTTGCTAGTTCAGAGTGGTAATACTTAAATTAAGTGAAAAGCACATGCTCAAAAAATCTCAGATACTGCGGTGGTGAACATGAGGGTTCAATAAGAATCAAAGTAAAATAAGTTTCAAGGTACTTGGTATAATGGTGCATAGGAAATATATTTTACTTTTGGGGAAGTAGTGTCTTCAGCATTCATTAGACTTGTACCCTATAATATAGCAAGGTACTGGGGTGGGGATGGTATGATCTTTGAAATGTCAAAAGGGAATTAAAGATGACCAATGTGACTCCAATTTAGTTCAACAAGCATCAGATCAGGCTGTAGGTTGAATGTTGGTGGACAAATGAATCACTGTTATGACATGCAGGGGTTTCCAGTGTTTGTCGCCAGCAGCTACATTTAATACTAATATTAAACTATATGGCTTGTGGATATTGTTTATTTCCAATGAAGTGCTGCCTTAAGCACATCCCATTGTGCAAGTCACTATACAAACAGGCATTCCATGTCCTGTAGGTGAACTTATAGATCATTGCTGTTGGGAACAAATTATTGCTTGTGTTCTAGCCACAGATATATTCCCCTCTTTTGTTCTTTGCTCCATCTTGATCAGTGCTTTGAAATAAGTATTGGATGGTAGCTGTCAAGACACTTGGGCTTGTCTACATCTCCAAGGCTACAGCAGCTCAGTTGCACGACTACAACAGTGTCTCTTTAATGCTTACTGAAGATGCTATCGAAGCCAATGGGCAAGCTTCTCCCACCAGTGTAAGTATTCAACCTTCCCAAGTTCTGTCAGTATAATTGTGTTGCCCACAGGTGTGGATTTTCCAAAATACATTTGTAGTCTAGACCTGGGCTTAGAAGAGGTAGTAACAAATATTCTAGAGATAAATTCAAATTTTCCTTAGGTTGTTGACTAGACTTTGGATAAATAGACTATATTTGGAGCCAGTGCTTTTTCTGTTTAAAAAAAAAAAAGCACCGGTACTCCAGGGGAAAAGTTGTTGAGCTCTGACTGGAGGTTCTGGTACTGCATCTGGAGGTGCCGGTACTGCATACCGGGCAGTACCATCACAAAAAAAGCACTGTTTGGATCAATGATAACTTACACCAATTCAGGAACTTTCCTTTGTGTTCACAGCAATTTCTCTTTTAATGAATTTTTCTTTCCTCAAAGTACCTTATTATTAAGTCCTCATCCTTAACTCTTTCATGTTAGTGGATCAACTGACCAACAGCTGGAATCTTCCAGGTGCTTATTCTCAGGAAGAGAAGGTAACATTTAATTTCAGTAAAGTATGTGCAGAAGTTTACTTGGAATGTATTTTAGCTTCTCTGCATACAGAAAGATGATGCAAACTGCTAAAGAGCATCCCCACAAGACAGACACTCTTGGGAAACTAGAGAAACTCTTATTCAAATTAATGGGACAACTTGAAGTTTTTCTACACATGACCCAGTGAAGTATTTCATTTTTAATAGAAGCCATGTCTCTTTTTTTATTATTTTTGAATCCCAGAGATTGCTACAGTATTGAACCATTTTTATTTCACTTTGACTGAATAGGGAGGTAAAAACTTGTCTTTCTTGTCAGCATTCAAATTATTGATGCCTCATGGCTACAGCAGCAATTTATGCATCCTTTTTTATCAACATTGTTCAAAGTTTACACTATGGTGATAATTGTTTTATGGATAAACGATGTTTCTGACTTATCTGTCTTTACAGGATCTGTACACATGCTTCCATATTGTAACTGATACCTTTGTCTCTCCAATGGGGGTATTGCACTGTGATTATTTATTGCCTTAATAATGAATATCAAAGGTTTTTGGGCTGGAACACTTTTAATTTGATATATGGATGCCTTGAGGCTGAGACATATCACAGCTGAGGAAAATGCCAAGTATTACATGAAAAGATCTGTTCAAGAGAGTATTTGCAAGAATGGGAAATATGGTAGTATGTTTTGTGAGAGTGTGTTAGTGGCAGATGTTGTTATTCTTCAGCCAGCAAAAAAATGACTAGCAATATGGGCTAAACTCCAATGCCTCTTTATTTTCTCTTATCAACACTAAGCAAATAAATATAGCCATAACTCAGCAGCACATCCTATAGATCCTTCAGATTACAGTTCTTTCCTACACAGCATCCATAAGCAATGTGTATATAACAGTTTTATTCTTAATTATAAATCAGTCCTGATTGTGGAAACAAGCACTAATCTCCTCCTCTAATTTGTCACACAAACTGCATACCACAGCCAGCAAACTTCATTTGCCTAATTCATGAAGTAAACAAGTGCACAAAGACAGCAAAATGCAAACATTATGGCCGTAATCTTAAATTGCCTCAGCAAAATTGTGCAAACCTGTTTATAAACACATAGTCCAGATCCTCAAAAGTATGTAAGCAGTTTCCATCCACTGAAATCAATGGGAATTCGGTGCCTAAATACCTCTGAGGATCTCGGCCATAATGTCTAATATGCATGGATATATGTCAGGAATTTGGGTGGATATATTTAAGTAGAACTCCCCAAAATGTGCCAAAGCATTACTGTATTACCACAATTGTGTGTATGCTTTTGAAAATGTAAGATTTCTTCTTAAATAACTAATGGTGATATGCATATTTCCACCTCATGGATCTCTTGTGTACTCGAATTGCATACTGCTAGCATGTCGGAACTAAAGGTGACATTTAAATAAGGCAAGGAGGTACAATACGAACCACTTTTGGTGAGATACTGGAAGTTGTTTTTATAATGTCAGACAATCAAAAACTCATCCCTGAACTAGAAGATGCAAGGCTTCTCTAGCAACAATTTGTATTTCAACACTGATTTTGTTTGAGGGGTTTGTTTGTTTCAAGCAAATGTAATTCAGAGCAGAGAAAGATTGCTTCTGCTGTTTGCCCCTGTGGTGAAGCATCTTCATTTTAGAACATATGTCACTTTTGAAATCAGCTTCCCAAAAGTACTTTGTGGCACCTTGTCTAAGATCCACATCTGATAAAGTTAAAATAAACAAACAAAAAGTGTGATGGGATGGGGAACATGGGGGTTTTATGTATCATAATGCACACATTTCGCTCTCTGCCTGGTTCTCTTTAAATTGTAAAAGGCAACTGTCTAAGGGTATGTCTACACTACAGCGTTATTTTGAAATAGGTTATTTTGGAATAATAACTCCCGAAATAACTATTTCAAAATAATGCATCCACGCTACAAATCCCCATCAAAATAGTGCAGATCTATATTGAAATAACTCATCCACACTCACAGGAGCCTGAATCGCATTTAAAGCCCCCTGGAAGCAATCCGGGCAGGGCATTCAGACAGCAGTCACTTCTTGTAGCTGCTGCCTTATGCTAGCTAAGGCTCATGCTTAAAGGGGCTCCCCTCTACAGCCGTGTCTCAGGCAAAGGTGAGGAGCCTATCTCCTTGAGGGACAGCAAACACCACACCGTGTGCTCTGGTTGACCTTGTGGATGCCACAGTACTCTCAACATAGAGTTGGAGTTCCTGCAAAGTAGTCACCGTCTTAGACCTCATGCTACACTTTCTGGCACAGTTCCTTGTGGCACTGCTTGAGGACAATGACCAGCCTGAAATGGGAGACCTCCTCACCCAGGCCTGGGTGCTCCTCATGCACCACAGTCCCCTCACCCCTCTGCACACTGTGCACCGCTGCTTGTGGTAATGGGAGACCAGTACTGACTGGTGGGACAAGATCATCTTGGAGCAGTGGAATGACCAGCAGTGGCTCCAAAACCTCCACATGTGGAAGGACACCTTCCTGGAGCTCTGCAAGAGGCTCCCTCCCTCCCTCTGGTGATGCAACACCTACATGCGACCTGCCATGTCCTCCAGAAGTGTGCCACCATCACTATTTGGAAGCTCGCCACACCAGATAGCTAATGCTCCATCAGGAACCAGTTTGGTGTGGGGAGATTGACAGTCGGGGCTGTCCTCATGCAGGTTTGGCTCTCTTACCGTTGTCTCAGGAGGGTGGTGAAGCATTGGAATGGGTTCCCTAGGGAGTGGGGATGGTGGAATCTCTGTCCCTAGAGGTTTTCCAGTCCTGCCTTCACAAAGCCCTGCTGGGGATGGGGTACTTGGGATAGCTCCTGCTGTGAGAAGGGGCTTGGGACTGGGCTCGGGGAACTCCTGAGGGCTCTGGATACACTGTGATTCTATGACTATGTTTTTACAGGTGGTGAGGGCCATCAATGCCATCCTTCTGTGCAGGGTCATCACCCTGGGTGATGTGGACCCCATCATCGCTGGCTTTGCCGGAAGAGGCTTCCCCAACTGCCAGGGGCACTCACATCCCCATTCTGGCCCCCAACCACCGGGCCTCAGACTATATCAATAGGAAGGGGTACATTTCCGTAGTCCTGTAAGCCCTCATGGACCACCAGGACTGGTTCGTCAACATTAATGTTGGGTAGTCGGGGAAGGCACATGATGTCCACATCTTTAGGAACTCCAGTCTGTTCCAGAAGGTGTACACCAGCACTTTTTTCCTTGACTGAACCATCAGGGTCTGGGACATGGACATGACTATATGCATCATGGACGACGCAGCCTACCCCTTGCTCCCCTGGCTGATGAAGCCTTACACGGGAAACCTGGACCCCACCAAGGAACATTCAATGATAGACTCATAAGGTGCCACATCATGGTGGAGGGTGCCTTCGACCCCCTCAAAGGGAGGTTACGGTGTTCCCTCACCCACCTGGACCTCAGCAACAGGAACATCCCTCAGGTGATGGCAGCCTGCTGTGTCCTCCACAACCTGTGTAAGAACAAGTGGGAGGGACTAGGGGAGGGACTGGGAGGAACAAAGGAGAGTGGGGAGCAGAGGCTCAAAAATGGGACATATTACCTAGCCCTTATTGCAAGCTATTGTGTGTGCTGGATAACTGTGTATGTAATCATACCCACCCCATCACACCCTTCTTGTTCAAGGTGCTCTGGGAGAAATTCTCCCTTTACTTGAACATTTGGGGTAGGCTTTTTAAAGAAGCTATGTATCCAATTTCTCATTGAAATTCAATGAAAACTAGGAACCCAGCTCCCAAGACTGATTTAGAAATTTTGTCCCTGATGACAGTGTTGGCAGGAGACCAAAGAATTCAATATTCTACTTTACCCTAAAAGTTCATCCATGATGCAAAGGGCCACATATTGTACACTCCAGTTCCCACAGAGCCCGATTGATGCCTCATCTCCATGATGAAGCACTATTTTCTTTGCACTTCTTATGTATCATAAAGCGCAAATATTTAAATACTACTTGGGTTGTACTCTATCTGGTTTTATTGGTGCCCAAAAGGCGGTATCTATCTTCAGAGTGTGTTGATTTGTGCACATCCTGTTTCAATGTATTGTCATCCATTTCTCAATTACTTCCACAATATTTCATGTTGTAGTGCATTACCTGATTTTTTAAAAAGGTTTTGTTAATTATATATAATTGTTTGGAGGGTAAGGAAGCTCACTGACATAAACAGGTGAGGAAAATGTTCAGTTTTGAAGATAGGATTTCATCTGAGCTGAGGGAGAATATGAATAAGAAATCACAAATGAACAAAATGTCAAGTACTCTATGAAGGTCAAGAAGTCTACTTATCTGCATAGTGTTACTTTTTAAATCTAGGCTGATGTTCTTTGTGTGATAGGTATCATTAAGTTGAACAGACAATGACTTAAAGCGATGGGAAGGTAGGGAAATGCAAGTGAATCACAAATACAAGAACCAGTTTTGACCTACCCTTTTTACAGAACATGTTGGCAAAACGAAATAAATTGGAACCCTAGATACTGAAATAAGCTATGCATGGCTAAACCCCAATGGAGCCCAATTGACTTCAATAACTCTATGTATTAAAAATATATAGACTGATACTTAAAATGAAGAAGAGGGAAAGAATTCCAGTGCCACCATTAACATTTCACACCAGGCTAGACCTTGGGCAAAGTTGTTTGTGGCTTTTCAAGCTCTGGGAGAGAGGGGGAGGAGCAGGGATGTAGTTCAAGAGATTCATGGTGCTTTGAATATGCTGAGAGGGAAGGAGAGAAATAGGAAATGTGGGGCTCTGATGTCCCTGTGCATGAGAGGCATGTGGGAATGTGGGGCAGTTGGCAGAACCCCACTGGGCTGCGACCCCCCCACTGAGATGAAAGAGGGCCTCTCATGCAGTCAACTTACTGTTATTGGTTGCCTATCACTGTTATGCAGAGTAGATGGATTATTCTCAGATTCTGGTCCCTTTGGGGTTGTGCACCTGGGTGCTGTGTCAAGTTTGTGTGATTGAACCTTCCTAGAACTGATCAGTCTCAGTGTTGTTGGCGGCACAGCCCACAGCACAACTCTTTGCTATCACTTTAGAAGACTGGAGGGTCTAGCTCAGCAGGACAAGATTATTGGGCACCTCAGAGGGCACATATGTAGGGTCAGTGGTAACTGAGCATATCGAGTGACAGTCTCAAGGAGATCTCTGTGACTGAACTTGTTACTGATACAATTTCTCCTTGTTAGGGGATTTATTTCCCTTCCCCCAGAGTTCAAGCTGATGCAATGAGCCCACATGCATGTCTTCTCTTCACAGGTGTATGTGGAAGCATGGAACAAAATCTTTTTGTATTCCAGTGTTCCTTCATGGTTTGCTGGCTGTCTATGGGCTAACTTTTGGTGGGCAGGAGATAACACCTTCTGTGGAAAACCAATATTTAACACTGGTAATCCTTCCCTTCTACCTAGTGCTTTACTATTTCAAAGCAAATATTACCTTGTAAAGTACAGACATTATAAGTGAGATTAATACCTGCTGCATTTTACAAACTTTTCATAAAGGGTAAACAGTAAACACTTTTTTGTAAGACTATTGTTAAAATAGGTATTAGTAACACACATGTGAGCCAGATTGGTTTCTAGCTATGTAGTGGTAAATGTTCAGTTGAGGCTCAGGAAACTTGAGATTGTTTGTTTATTTTTGAGAGAAGACGAATAAGGGGAACCATAATAAATGTATTTACAATTTCAAATAATAAAAAAAGGGGTGACAGGAGATTCTACTACCCCTTTTTCATAACACAAGAACAAAAGGACATTAATGGAAAATAAAGGTAGCAAATTCCAAATGGACTAATAGGCAATACTTCCCCCCCCCCCCCAGTTTGAATAATTAGAAGGAGGAAAGTATTGCCACAATGTATAGCCAAGACTAAGACCCTAGCAAAATTCAAAGATATTAGACATCTATGTGGCTAACAAAAATAACCAGAATTATTATGGTAAACAATAAAAAAATCAGTAAGAACATAACATAAGAACATAAGAATGGCCGTACGGGGTCAGACCAAAGGTCCATCTCACCCAGTATCCTGTCTGCCGACAGTGGCCAGCACCAGGTGCCCCAGAGAGGGTGGACCGAAGACAATGATCAAGCGATTTGTCTCCTGCCATCCCTCTCCAGCCTCTGACAAACAGAGGCCAAGGACACCATTTTATCCTCTGGCTAATAGCCTTTTATGGACCTAACCTCCATGAAATTATCTAGCTTCTCTTTGAACTCTATTATAGTCCTAGCCTAGCATTTTTAGAAAGTTTAAAAAATGCACACAGTAGGACTTGTGACAAATTCTATCTATAAATTGTTAGAAACCCCTAGAGGAAGCTTTTCCAACACCATCTGCTGTGTTGTTTGTGAGGGTTTTTTTGTTTTGTTTTCGTACCCTTCTCTGAATCATCTGGTACTAACCACTGTTTTAGACAAGATACTGCAGTGAGTAGACTACTGCTTGTATATACCATGGGAATTCCTACATTCCCTAACGCACATGTGCCATATGACCCATGACTACCAAAAAAAGATAACTGGCACAACAAAGAAAAATATCTATCTATGGCTTGACTTATGAAACTTACCCAAATGCATACATTAGAGTAGATGTGCATCGTAGCTATACAAATGTCCTTTTCATGCAAGCTGAGGAAAAGATGTCCCTTGTACCTTTCATAAGTAAGGTGAAACTAAGATGGGCTTTATGATACCGATTGAGGGAGTATGTTATTTAATTGGAGTCTTGGTATCATGGTATTTATGTATGTATATTGTTGTAGCTATGTCAGTCCCAGGATATTAGAGAGATAATATCTGAGAGATAATATTTTTTAGAAACAATAGAATTTGCTCCCATAAAAGTTCTTACATCTTGTCTCTCTGGCATACATTCTCTCTGGCATACATGTATGCGTAGGAGCCATAAAGCAATAATTTCATATGACAAAAGGACACTTTATTACATAATTAATGTGGTTGCTTTATAATGACACTTGAGTAAATGACATGCTGTACAGGATTTCTTATTTAACTTTTTTCTTTTTAAAGAAGTTTCTCCTGTTGAGGGAGTCCTGCTCTTCTTCTTTCACATCTATGTTTCATCTTTAACCATTACATTTCATTAGAGATCAATCTCACCTATAGTGCTACCTTCAAAATAATTTTCTTTCCTTGTCTCTTAGCAATTTAATATGGCATGTGAATAAGGCCAATAGGATTTATAATTTAGTTCTGTCTTCTCCTGGGGCTATAGATCGCTCTTACAAATGATGTTTTTGTGGAAATTGTTACTACTGGTCTTTTCTATTTTCTTAAATTACTCTTGAAACACAGGCTAATTTTCATTAGATGTGAGGTTCCTGGTGCAACTGCTTAGTACTCCATCTACAATTTGCAAGACCTGTGAGGCAAAAAACCACTCATTCATGGTAGTTGTTTTCCCAGTTGCAACCTTTGTTTTTTATGTTTGCTACCATTTGATGTTTAAAAGCGAGTAATATTTAACAAGTAAAAGGCATTGATTTAAAGAATCCTGGCCCCAAATTAAATATTTTCACTGCATGTAGTGGTTAAAGATGTTCACTGGCAGAATCTCCAGGAATATTTACATACTCCTGGCTTCTCAAAATTCTATCTGTCCTCTGAGCCTGTCTACAATGGGAACTTATTTTGAAATAACTCCCCTTATTTCAAAATAACAAGATGAGTGTCCCCATGGTAAGCCTGTTATTTCAAAAGTTATTTCAAAAGAGCAGGTTTGTTGTTTCAAAATAATAACCCCTGCTTCTGATGAGAAATAACACCTATTTCTAAATTATTATTTTGAAATAGGTGTAGTGTGGATGCTCAGCTGCTGTTATTTCCAAATAATTGACCTCCATAGGCTTCTCACAGCTTCCCTGGTAGCCGCTATGGCCACAGCCCTGACTACTATAATGCTCCCTTCCCCTGCAGTCTTTAAAGATTCAGGCAGAAGGCAAAGAGTTTGTAGCTGGCCCTGCCAGCACCATGATAAACAGCAGCACCCTTCTGTGCAGCAATGGAAGACCCAAGTGCTCCTTCTGAACCCCTCCCCTCTCTCCTCCCCCTCCCCTGCCCATGGCTACAAGACTCTGGCCAGGAGCAAAAGAATGTACCTGGACTGGAGCAAAGATCCTGGATCTCAGAGAGGTCTGGGGCAAGCAGACAAACATCCAGGATCTCTGCACCAAACACTGAAAAGCAGATGTCTGTGGCTGGATGGCCACCAGCCTGGCCCAGAAGGGGCACAGCAGAACCCTGGACCAGGTCAGAATGAAAATCAAAGAACTCTGTCAGGACTACGCCAGGGCCAAGGAACAAAGTTCTGCTCAGGGGCAGCACCACACACGTGCCACTACTTTGAGCAACTGAATGCTGTCCTGGGCATGGGGCATTGTCGACTCCAGCCTAGACATGCCTGTTGTCAGCCTCCATGAGGGTGGGGTTGTGGAGAAGGGTGACTGCGATGAAGAGAAGGAGGAGGAAGAGGAGCAGACCAGCTTGGACTCCATGCCCACCAGCCAGGAGCTGATCCTCTGCCTGGAGCTACTTCCTCCCTCCCAGGATGTTTTTCATGGCTTGGACAAACCTAAAGAAGGCATTTCAGGTGAGTTCCATCACTTTCCCTGTACACATGTGGGGGCAGTCAGTGGGCAGCAAGGGGCTGCCGGCATTCTTGGCCTGGGGATCGCACAGCAGCCTGTGCATGTGGGCACACATGGAGTATCAGTCCGGACCAGTCTGAACCGCATGAAGCTGCCACACAGGAACATGTTGCTCCTTCTCACAAGGTTGTTGGACAGGCCTGCATTACTCCGGATTCCATGATGGGACACCTTCCCACCCCAAGCCACCACTAAGGAGGTTGGGGTCATGGAAACACACAGCAGTGTCACATATGGCACAGACTCATGCCCACACTCTCAGGCAGCATCCACTCCAGGTCAAGCATGGTGAGGCGGAGGACACTGATTCCCTGCACGGGAACCTGCCGGGGGAGGAAGAGGAAACCCCAGTAGCAAGTGGCATCCGGCATTCAGACGCACCTCTCCCAACACCTTCCCCTCCTCTTCTCCAGTGGGTAGGGTTAGAAGTTCTTTCTTTGAAGAACACCACCAGTGCTGGATCCAGCATCTGCTGAGCTGCTCCATCCCTCCTTCCTGCCCACAGGCTCCTGGACTGGCCAGCGCCCTCCCATGACTGCTTGTCCTCAGGATACAGGGGTAGCAAACGTACCCGGGGACATCCATGACCCTGCAAGAAAGTGCCTGTTGTCTATGCAACAGATGACCTTGCTCAAAACACATCACCATCATCTAAACCTTGGCTCAGAGATCAGGGTTAGGCTTTATGCATAGCACTTCCTGGGATGACTGCCCTTGTGACTTTTCTTCATAGCTGTCTGAGTTGCATGTGTGGTGCATCCAACACCTCCCATGCCATCCTCCTGATTCCACGAGATCCAGAGGCGCAGGAGACCCCATGATGACTTGGTGTGGGAACACCTTGAGTGCCTCTGTTCCTTGAACAGGAACTTCGAGGAGGAGCACCAGCAGCACTGGGCTCACCGGGAGCTAAGAAGGATGATCTGGGAGCAGCTGTCCCACCAGCATGAGACCCTGGTCCTCCATCACTGTGGAGAGCCTGCTCATGGATATCAAGCTGTCCAATAGCCATCCCCCGGAACCCACTCCCCCACAACTCTCAGCACCTGCTTGCCCCAACTCCCTGGCCAACTCCCAGCATCTACACCCCACAATTCCCCCGACCCCCACCTCCCCGGTTTCTCTTCCTGGCCCCCTAGGGGCCACTGAAGCCTGTGAACATGTGACGGTGGGACCTCTCAGGCAGCTGAGGCATTCCAAAGTACCCGTGGCAGGTGCCAGATCCAGCCCCATCCCTGAGCCACCTCTCTTCCCTGCTTCCCCTTCCCCCCTCCCAGCTTCTTTCTCAAGTCTTTCTCCAATCCCTCCTCTATTATATATTCCCAAAATGAAATATCAGAGTTGTTTTTCTAAACAAAATGTCTTTTTTATTTGGTCTGCAGGGGAGGTGGGAAGGTCAGGAGAAGGGAGGGGTCAGGGAGGTAAGGTATACAGGGCAATGCAGAGGCCTACGGGAGAGTCACAGTTAGCATTGGCTGAAACGCTCCCTCGGGACATCCCAGATGAGCACAGGCCCCCATGGGCTTGATGAATGGCAGTGCTAACCAGCTGCTCAAAAGCCATGGCCAGCTGTTCAGCTTCTGCCAACACTGGCAGAAAAGTCTTCCCCGTCTTCTCACATATATTGTGGAGTACACAGCAGGCCGCCACCACCTGGGGGATGTTTCAGTCACTGAGGTCCAGGCAGGTAAGGATACTCCAGAACTTCCCCTTGAGGTTGCTGAAGGCCTCCATATCTATGCAGCACCTGCTAAGGCTGTTGTTGAAGGCCTCTTTCATGGGGTCCAGACTTCCCGTGTTGGGCTTCATCAGCCAGGGGAGCAAGGGTTAGGCTCTGCCACTCACGATGCACATGAACATGTCCACTTCCCTAACCCTGATGGTGTGGTTGGGGAAAAAAGTGCCAGCACATGCTCTGGAAGAGACTGGAGTTCCTAAACATGGGCATCATACGCCTTCCCCAACCACTCAATGTAAGTGTCTGTGAACCAACCTGTGTGATCCATGAGGGCCTGCAGCACCATTGAAAAGTACTCCTTTCTATTGATATAGTCCAAGGCACCGTGGCTGGGGGCCAGGATGGGAATGTGGGTGCTGTCAATGCCTCCCCCCCCCACACACACACAGTTGGGGAAGCTCCTAGTGGCAAAGCCAGCAACAATGGGGTCAGTGTTGCCCTGGGTGAGGTATAGGTAAGCTGCAGATCAGAGAGAGGGGTGGATGCTACTGGAGAATCCTTCAGAAGCAGACTAGCATGAAGCCATCCAGGAAGTTAGACTTCTAGAGAAGGAGAATCAGAAAACATGAGTCTGGAAAAAGACTACAAGAAAGGTGTGGAAGAAAGCAGCCAGGGATTATAAGGCACCAGTCCTGCTTCTTAATACAGAGACTGTGGGCTGGAACTCAGAGCAGTCATTGGTTCTCAATTCCTGTACCATTCTCAGATAAGGGGGTAGTAAAACACATTGGAGCAAAGGGACAACCCAGGATTATCACACAGAAATAAGGACATGTGGGGTCACATGCCTCACTAGATTTGCTGCTTGACTTGTGCTGAGCATGCTTACACAGACAGAATTCATTTTTCCCCCTCTATCAGCAGACACAGATCATTGCTGTTATCACTCCTTCACTTGGGTCATTGGACTCCAAGACTATCAGATTCACTTCTCCCCTGAAGGGGAGTGAATGACCTGGCTGGATCCTAAGAGCAAATCATCCAACATAGGTCTAAAAGGGTATGTCTAGACTACATGCCTCTGTCGCCAGAGGCATGTAAATTAGACTACCTGACATAGTCAATGATTTAAATATCCCCGGCTTCATTAAAATAAAAATGGCTGCCGTGCTGTGCCAGCTCAGCTGATCGTTGGCACAGCGTGGCAGTCAAGACGCGGATCGGTCAACAGGGAACGCCTTTGTCGACCACTCCTGTAAACCTCGTTTCACGAGACATAAGGGAGCGATTGACAAAGGCGTTCCCTGTCGACTGATCCATGTCTTGACTGCCGCGCTGTGCGGACTATCAGCTGAGCCGGCACAGCACGGCGGCCATTTTTATTTTAATGAAGCCAGGGATATTTAAATCATTGACTATGTTGAGTAATCTAATTTACATGCCTCTGGTGACAGAGGCATGTAGTCTAAACATACTCAAAGATTCTTGACAGTATGGTGGTGACTGAGGCAAAACTTCTGTGATATCATGCACAGCTTCAGGAGTGTGCCAGCTGGCCCAGGAGCCTTTAAAGCTTTATGTAATTGTTCTGAAGTGTATTTTCATATTTGATAATATTGTCTATCAAACAATGGAGAGATCAAGACTGTCAGGAATCTACCACTTTGCTCTTTTTTTTAACATCCTGATGTGAATTCTGTCTCACGTTGTAGATTGTTGTTTTATTTATATTTAAAAGATGTTAACTTATTCTTACATCAAATTGTTTATCCTTGGTAGGAGATTGCTAGATGTTTTACATGCAAATAATCCACAAAACATCTGATTTTGTTTTCCTTTTCTCTCTTTTCCAGACAGCTGTGTGTATGTGAGTGTTTGTGTGTATTTCATTTGCAATGCCAAATTTCATTAAGATGAGTCACATCCAGCTGCTAGTCTACATGTCATTCAGCTCCTAAAACTAATTGACTTCCCAGGGAATTCTGGCTTTAAATATTGTTAGTTACTTTAATCTCCCATGGACTTTCTTTTATAAAATATCTCCAAGTAGCAGAAAATTTAACATGGAACTAACTGAAATTAAATATTTGTTAAAAGTTTATGTGACAAGCCTCTTAATGCTAAACAGATGACTTAAAATTTTTGGATCCTAAAAGATCTTACAATGATGAGGTTTTAATTTATATTTTTATCATCATTAATATGGTTGTTAAAGATTGAAGATAACTTTGGAATGCTCTATGATAAAATGTGTTATGTATATAGTTACCATAAAAAAGTAAGTTTTGACTGTTATCCTATGGTGGTATCAAATATCCTCTCATATTTGTTAGTTATTTTATGTTAAAATTATATCTCGGGTACCACTGGTGATAGCTATAGATACATATGTATTTTGTAATGATGACCTCTGTAAATTACTTTATTAATATGTATTATAATGCTAGCTTTGGCGCTTTCTATATCATAAAGAAATGCTTCTTTCCTTGAATATCTTTTTTGTGCAGATGACAGGAGATGCCGGTGTTCCCTACTTTCCCTGCTTTTCCAAGTGAAATTGTTTCAACATCAAAACTAAGTGAAAAGTAAACTGTAGGAGGAAAGATTTCACTTGCTCTGCTCTAAGGGTACGCCTACGCTGCAGGCTAAAGTCGAATTAAGATAGCCAACTTCAGCTACGTTAACTGCATAGTTGAAGCTGAAGTAACTTAACTCAGCGTTAGGTGCTATCTACACTGAAGGAAGTCAAATAAGAACACTCTTCCTTAGACTTCCCTTGCTCCTTGCGAAATGAGAGTTACAGAAGTCGGAGTAAAAAGCCTGTTATTTTGAAATAATGTTAAAATAACAGGCTTGCTGTGTAGATGTGCACTCTGTTATTTCGAAATAACATGAGTTAATTCTGAGTAACACTGCAGTGTAGACATACCCTATAGCCTTAATCTGAATCAATAAGAGAAAACTTAGCTATGCTGCATAAAGTTGCAACAATACTTTTGGAGTCGCATGTCTTGTGGTGACATTTCCTGATCAGTTATCAACATATACCTTTAGTTGCCTCCACACTTATTTCTTAAATGGTGGAAATATTCTGTAGAAATTTATAGAATAAGTTATGTGGGAGTCTGCAGCATGCAGCAGTGATCATAGACTAATATTATGGATTTTTTTGAACTATGGAAAAGAGAAATGGCATGCTGAAAAGGATTTTACAATAGAAACTATTAAATGTTGGTATCTATTGCCATAGATGTGCATACATTATGGAGAATAAAGTTTAGAGGCCATTTTTTCAAAGTCACCTAAGTTTCATTTGTATCTAACCTCTAAATACCTACATTTATACCAAGCAGTCTAGATTAAATATGACCAGATGCAGAAAGAGACTTACTCAAAATAAATTAGCATTTTTGCTTTTATTTTTTTTTTTTTTGTTCTGTTAATTTAGATTGGTGTGGAATATGGATCATTGTTAAAGCACCTGTTTAAATATGTGAATTTTGGAGCAGTGATTTTAAGGAATATGGGTCATATGGTGCACAAGATTTGGAAGGGCATTTCAGTGGTGGGGGCAATAAAAGAAAAGTGAAAGAATGTTGAGAGAAGGCTATGAAATTGGCAGGCAGAACTTGAGAGGGAGACAAATGGTGAAATATAAGCAGTGATAGAGCTGGCTGAAACTTTGCATATGAGGGCGAGGCATTTGAATTTGATGCATATGGGGGACCAATGAAGGAGTCTTTAGAGAGTTTGATTAATTCTTGAAGCATAAGAAGGAAAAAAGTGGCGAGTAGATTTCAGCCGTGCGCCCCATTTACCGGTGGTGCGCGCATGCGCAATGCAGCTCTTGTGCATGCGCAGTGCGGGGTTGGCGAGTGGCTTTCGCTGCTGTTTGTCAAGCCCTGTTTATTAGTCTCCAAGGCACCACGGGACTGCTCCTTTTTTTTAAAGTTACAAACTAACACAGCTACCCCACTGAGACTTCATTACTAGGTTTAACATAGGCTGAGAGTTTTGTCTGTGCATTGTCCACCTCCTCCCAGCTGCCCTTTCTTCTTCCCTAACCATCCATTAACTTATCCCACAGAGCCTCATCCCCTACTTACCTTCAAAGTCCTTTCAATATTCTGCCTCCTTTTTGTTCTATTCTGTTTATTCAGGAGATTTTGAATGTTTCCAACTGCACGGACTCTTTGGAAGATCTCTCAAAAAGAGTTTGTTGCTCCTAATTAATCAAATATCCTCTTCAGTTGGGCGGGGGGGAGGAGAGGGAATGGTGAGATGCACGCTATCCCAATAAAGGCTAGGAAGAGCAGGCCAACACTTCAACTCTTACTGTAGCTAGTTCATTGACAGAACTCCCACCAAGAGACCAAAGTGTCCAGTGAGCTCACTAGGAAACTTCTAGAGGATAAACTTAAATCTCCAAGGGTACGTCTACACTACAGCTTTATTTCGAAATATCTAATTTCAAAATAGTTCATTCGAAATAAGGTATTTTGAAATAACGCGTCTACACACACAATGCATTTCGAAATACCATTTTGCTATTTCGAAATGGCATGTCCACACTGACTGGATGCTGAATTGTATTTAAGGGCAGCTGAAACCACTTCTGGAAGGGCATCAGGTCACGAGTGACTTTGTGTGGCTGCTGCCTGAGGCTATTTGAGGCCTGTGCTTAAAGGGACCCCCCTGGACAGCTGGTTCTCAGCTTTCCCTGCTTGCTTGTGTACCTCACTGAGGGACAGCAAAGCATTTTTTTCTCTGTGTGCTCTGATTGCCCTCACTCGGGACACCACAGCATGCTGCAGCATGGAGCCGGAGCTGCTCCTGGGCACTCTGGTGCTTCGTTTGGATGTGTTGCTGCAAGCCTGACAGCCGTTTCTGCAGGTTGCCTTACAGCATTTGCTGCAGTCCAACCTCCAGGCCATCACCCGGGCCCTCCTGGGGTACGTGGAGGAGCAGCTGCAGTTCCTGGACACCAGTGTGCCCTGCCGCATCTGGCGTCTGGACACCAGCAGTGACTGGTGGGACCACATCGTCCTGGAGCCCTGGGGAGATCAACAATGGACCCAGAACTTTAGGATGAAGAAGGACACCTTCATGGAGCTCTGTAAGTGGCTCGCCCCTGCTCTGCAGTGATGGGACATGCACATGACGCCCGCCATTCCCCTCCAGAAGCATGTGGCCATTGCCCTCTGGAAGCTCTCCACGCCGGATAGCTACCGATCCATGGGGAACAAGTTTGGCGTGGGGAGATGCACCGTCGGAGCAGTGCTCATGCAGGTATGGCAGTCTGTGGCCACTGTGCCAGGAGGTGGGGTGCAAGGAGGGGATGGGCTGCCCATGGTGGACAGAATTACAGAGGGGTTTGCTCCTAAAGAGTGGGGGAGCAGGGCAGTGGCGGGGAGGGGGCACTCTCAGCTGGCCTGGCACCCCAGTGACTCTCAGTGTTGTGTGTCCCTCTGCAGGTGGTCAAAGCCATCAACAGAGTGCTGCTCTGCAGAGTCATCCGCCTCACTGATGTGGATGCGGTCATGGAGGGGTTTGGTGCCCTGGGCTTCCCCAACTGCAGGGGGAGGGCAATCGATGGGACACACATCCCCATCTGTGCCCTGGACCACCAGGCCTCCCTGTACATAAACCAGAAGAAATACTTCTCCTTCATCCTGCAGGCTGTGTCTGACCACTGGGGCCACGTCATGGACATTAACATGGGCAGGTCCAGCAAAGCACACGACACGCGGGTTTACCACAACGCCTCCGTGTGCCAGAGGCTGCATGCCGGGACTTTATTCCCCAACAGTCACATCAGGGTAGGGGACGTGGACATTTCTGTGTGCCTGGTGGCGGATGTGGCCTATCCCCTACAACCCTGGCTCATGAAGCCCTACACAGGACACTTCAACCCTTCCCGACAGGCCTTTAATGCCAGGCTCGGCAGGGCCTGCATTGTGGTGGAGGGTGCCTTCGGCCGGCTGAAGGCCCATTTTAGATGCCTCCTCACCCACCTGGACCTCTCCGAGTGGAATATTCTGCACATGGTGGCAGCGTGCTGTGTGCTGCACAATTTGTGTGAGAGGAAGGGGGAAGCTTTCCTGCCAGCCTGGATGGCAGAGGCTGACCACTTGGCTGGCCTGTAAACACAGCCCCATATGGCTGCCACCCGGGAGGTTCATTGGGGGGCTGTCCGTGTCCGGGAGGCCTTGCGGGAGAGCTTCCACCCTGAGGAGCACTAAGAGACTCCCTGGTGTGCCCCACTGGGGGCTTGTGCCTCATTCCTCACTCACATCCTTCCACTTACCCCTCCCCAGCCCCCCTTCCTAATGTAAAATAAAGACACATGTGTTGAAGAAAACAAACTCTCTTTATTGAACAAAACTGGGGTAGGGGGGAAGGAAGGTGGGAGAGGGGAGGGGTAAACCTGGGAGGAGGGATCTGGAAGGGGAAGGCACGGGGAGGAAGGTGGAGGAGAAGCTCAGGGTTGGGGGTCTTGCTGGCCCACCTGTCTCCCAGCACTGTGGGCACGGGGGGTCTCGGCATCCCCAGGGGGTTGAGGGGGAGGGTGGGGAGGAAGAAGCGGGAGTGGGAGCAGGAGCGGGAGGAGGAGCGGTAGCTTGGGAGGCAGCAAGGGCTGGAGTGGCAGGAGGCAGCAATTTCTGCATTAGGGTCTGCAGGTGGTCGCAGATGGCATGGCCCCTAGGCAAGCAGCTCCTGCCAGCTCTCCCACCGGAGCTGCAGGTCTTCATGAACCCAGTAGTCCAGGGTGCGGTGCAGGCCTTGCTGTATATAGTGTGGGTGTGGGGGGTGGAGATGTGCCCTGCCTCTGTGTAGAGGGGGCTCGTGGAGGGAGGGCATTGTGCAGTGTCCCACCCCAGGGTCAGGAGCATGTCATGTGACTTCATACATACACGCGTGTGGGTAACAGGCCAAGGCCCCTGTGTGGCAGCCAGCTTGGGCCACGTGCCCAGAGATGGCATGGCACAGGCACAGGTTGCTGCGTGATCCGTGGTCAGCAAGGGCCACGCGCATGGTCCGCGATCTCCCTCTCCCCCCTCGCCCCCGCATAAGGGGACAGTGATTACACTCACATGTCGTTGCCTCCCTGGCCTAGGACGACACCAGCAACAGGCCCGCTGGGATGGCTTAGAGGTCCTGGGTGTGCCGCACTCTCCCTCCAGGCTCCTGCAGCTCCTGGCCCTCCTCCTCCTCCTCCTCCTCCGTTTCCTGGTCAGGGCCCTCTGCCCCAGGGTCATCCTGCCCCCCCAGGATGCGGTCAAGGGCATCAAAATAGGGGCAAGGGTCTGGATCTGCCCCTGGTAGGGAGCTGCCCCCTGTGGCCCTGGCATAGGCCTGCCGCAGCTCCTTTATTTTCATGTGAACCTGCTCCTGGGTTCGCATGTGGCCTTTGGTGGCCAGGCTGTCAGCCATCTGTCTGTAGACGGCTGCATTCCTGCATCTAGTGCAGAGATCATGGACATTGGAGGCATCCCCCCAAATCTGAATTAGGTCCATGATCTCTGCACTGGACCAGGCAGGTGCCTGCCTTTTTCAGCCCCTGGCAGGCTCCTGGGACCTTGCAGACTGCTCCTGGGGAGTGGTGGAGGGCTGGCTGGCACAGGCTTCCTGGCTCATGCTGGGTCCACCTGGTCAGGTGCAGTGACTGCTGGCTCTGGGTTGGCAGGCTTGGAGCTTGCACAGGCACTGTGGCCAGAATCTGCCCCTTTAAGGGCTCCGGGGGGTGGGAGGGGAGGAGAGGAGTTTTCCTGGTTGGGGCCAAAGTGGCCAGCAGGGCACCCTGGTATGGGCTGGAGGCCCCCTATTTCGAAATAAGAGTCTACACAAAGCTTATTTCGAAATAGCAATTTTGAATTTGGCATTATTCCTTGTGGAATGAGGTTTACCAATTTAAAATAAGCCCTCCACTATTTCGATTTCATTTTGAAATAGCGGTTTGGCTGTGTAGATTCTGGTAAAGTTATTTCAAAGTAATGGCTGTTATTTCGAAATAACTTTTCTGTGTAGACATTCCCCAACTGAACAATTAGAGGTTGGATTGGCATTAGCCCCTTTGAAACAAGCCTGCAGGTTTCAGCGTGCAAGCCATTTGAGATAAATTGTCTAGTGTTCACTCAGCTATCTGTAGAGTGGATTTCAAAAGAATGTGAGCAGAGAGACTTGTTGGCAAACAGATATTTTGGATGCTGATAAACCTTTCCTGCTTTCTTTCGTATGTGAGTGTACTTGCACCCAAACTTCCATGATTCACCACTTCATTTCACCAGGGAAAATGACTGTATAAATTCATGTTTCTTAGCAAAAAGTACCGTAGGTCTGTATAAATTTCAGTTGGTTAGTGTGAAGGGATTTGAGGCTTTAAATGCATCCACAGACTCATAATGATAAAATGCCAGTTCCCTGGAAGCAACTTTCCTACTGTTGCACAGCAGCTTTCAGCAAGACCTGCCTCTCTCTATCTTCAGAAAGCAGGTCTGTCAAAACAGGTGGGGACTGACTACAGCAAAATGAATATTTTCAGCAGCGGGATTTATTTCCTTCATTGTAAATGAGTTAGGTGTGTGTGTACGGTCTGCTCTAGGTTTGCAGATATCAAATTTCACTAAAAATTGTCTAAATTGCTATCCTATGTCCCATGGGGATGATTAGGGATTTTTGCTTAGTTCAGGACTGTAAACAAATATCTTGCTCTGATATTTAAAATGCAACACACAGAGAGGAGCATAGAGATTACACAAAATTGGTTGTCAGAGTTCTATTTATGTAATGAAGTACTGACGAGGTGAGACACTGGTTAATGGGATTTTGTAAACACTATTTTAGATGCTTTACATTCTGTCTATATGACTTGATATCTTCTACTTTTGCAATATACAATTGAAAATACTTTTTAATCTACTCCAAGGGACCCACAGCGCTTCTGATATCTAATTATACCTCTAAAAATAATTTCAGTAGAAAAAAAAACATAGAGCAGGACTAAAGGATATTTGCCTTAAAGTTTCATGAATTGCATGCTGACTTTAAGAGGAATAATTTACATGAGGTTTCATATTTCATCATCTCCTGTTTCCAACATGCAGCTGAGTAGCTCTGACTTTTATAACATTTTTGGCTTTGGTACCTAGACTGCCAGATACGTCAAGTCTAAGGACTTTTTACAGATGAGGAATGAAAGCAAAGAAATGCTAAATAACTTATGCAAGGTCACATGGAAAGTCTGTGGTGAAACAGGGTCTGAAACCTTGATCTTCTATGTCTCAGGTCTGTACTCCAATCCTAAGGACAGCCTTTCTCTACTGTTGCAGAGTTGCTTGAAATCAATTATTTTTTTGTAGTTTGGGCTCCAAGTTCAGCTGCCTCATAGAAGAATTTGTCAAACAGTCTAAAATTAGTTTTATGACTGCACTCCTGGACTATTTTATTACCTGGTCTGAGAGGCTGATGTTTTTGTAAGTCTGCTGGCAAATGACAGGCCATGACCTGCAAGGCTTACATTGGTCTGACCAAATATCCATTGAAGCCAGTGGAAGACTCCCATTGCCATTGGATTGAGCCCCAAAATCATGAAGGAGGCAGAAAACATTTACAGCACAACATAGACAGACTAGGGGATAGCCCATCAGCTATTACAACTTGGTTATGTCTACACTAGCCCCCTAGGTTGATCTAGGGAGGCTAATGAGGGCGACCGAAATTGCAAATGAAGCGCGGGATTTAAATATCCCGCACTTGATTTGCATGTTCCCGGCCGGTTGCCATTTTAGAAATTGACTAGCCCGAAGTAACTGCCCGCGTCTACACGCAGCAGTGAAACGGGATTCCGAAATAAAGCCCTAAATTGAATTAGCTGATATTCCTCCTGCAATGAGGTTTACCAGTTAATTCGATTTAGGGCTTTATTTCGGAATCCCGTTTCACTGCCGCGTGTAGACGCGGGCAGTTACTTCAGGCTAGTCAGCTTCTAAAATGGCAACCAGCCAGGAACATGCAAATCAAGCGCGAGATATTTAGATCCCGCGCATCATTTGCAATTTTGGTTGCCCTCATTAGCCTCCCTAGATCGATTTAGGGGGCTAGTGTAGACATACCCCTTGAGTTTTTCATGGGAGAGATGAGTTTTACTGGAGTTATCCAAACAATGTAAGCATAATTAACCAAATAACTTAATTAACACATTTTGGCATTTTTGATGAAAAATACTATTCAGTGTACATTATTCAACCAATAAACACTGTTCTGAAGTTTCTTAAAGATGGAGATATAGTGGATAGTTATTGTGAATCAGTCTATGTCTACACTACAGTGATCTATTGTAAAAAGGTATGCAAATTGTGTTCCACAGTTTGCATACCTTTTTCCGATAGTTTTTTCAGAAGAGGCTTTTCCAAAATTTAGCCCATCTACATTGGGCCAAATTTTGGAAAAGCCTCCTATTTCAGAAGAGCCCTTCTTCCTCGTGGGAGGAGGAAGACAGGGCTTCTGAAAGAGCGCATCTACTCTACTGCAAAAAAAAGCGGAAGAGCAGATGCATTCCTTGGATGCAGTGGAGTTTTTCAAGAATACCAGAGGTATCCCGGAAAAACCCCATAGTGTAGACATAGCCTTAGAAAGCATACTAAGACAATAAAGTGTCAAAGCAGTGAAAAAGGAAAAATATGCAAAGATGTATGCAAGAGCAGTTATGGAAAGTTTTGAAGATCAGGAAAAATAACAGGCATAAGACTTGCTGTTCTTGGACACAACAAGGGTCTCTATAGTTCTGTTTCTGACTTCCAGTATTGCCCAGATTCCTGTTTCTGATGAAAGTTCAAGGAAACACAAATGGAATAATATGCCTATAGGGAAAACATCTTCCAAATAACTATTCATGAGTGGTTAGCTTATGTCCTGAAAAATGGGGGCTTATGGTCTTTATGTGTGTTTGTTTTTTAATCCTGGTTAATGTTAATGTGAATGTTCTCATTCTACACAAAATCATTCTTATGTGATTGTAGAGGGAAGACTTCGTGTGCTGAAAAAATGCTTCCTTCCCTATATGAGTTGACTACAAAAAACTCCTGAGCATGTAGCAATGAAAGATGACATAATTGTATTGTAATTATTTCTCTGCTAAGTAATAACTTGAATATGGAAGCAGGAAACATAGATGTATAGAATTACAGCATGTTGCTTTAACCAATGGGCATAGTAGCATTAGGATATGTAGGGTGATATTTCCAAATGGGCCTAAGAAATTTAAGATCATAGTGGCTATTGATTGATCTTAAATCAGAGACCATACATCGATGATGCAAATTCATGTTTTGTTTGCAGCTTGGACAGGCATGCTTGTTAGTTTTAATTTACATGGTGTGGCTAATAGTAGCAGTGAAAATGTGGCAATTTGGTCTTTAGCATAGGCTAAATGCCCTAGAATAAGTCCATGAGGGACTATGGGTACTTACTTGAATTGCTGCCCCACACCAGAATCTATATTGCTGAATTTTCCCTACTATTGCTAACTACATGAATTAGACATACCAGTACTAATTTTAATCTCCCTGAGCCTCAATCACATCTTCATTTACAGTGTAGATGTAACCTATCACCCTTTTGAAAATCCCACCTTTAAGTTCTTCACATACACTCCATATATCAGGTTAAATTAAGCAAGCCTGTAAATTTACTGAGCATCCAGTTACACCAATCACATTCAAGCAGTGTCATGTTTTAATTCACAACATACCGATTTGCCTCCTGTATTGAAAATACACCTGACTGACAGGATTGAACTTGGACTGTCAGGTCTGACTCAAAGGAAACAACTGTACTTATGGCCACCAGCAAATTGCTAACTTAAAAGGGAGTTATACTGAGGGAAGCATCTCTATATTTTTCCTCTTTCACAGCCTAATTATGCCTATTTTTTTTCAGGGCTTCCTTAGGGATAAGGTTGCACTGGAGAGTGAGAGCTAGCTCCTGATGTAAAGCAGCTAAAAACTTGAGTTTTGGCTTGGTTTGAGATTCAGTATCAAGTGAGAGGGATGCTGTCAGAGATGCTTTAGAATGTATATTGGCAAAATTTTTGCCTGGTTTTTGATATGACATAATGGTAGTGATGGTGATATTTTCATTAGCGCCTGACTGAAAAAAGATCAATGGAGTAGAGTTTAGTGGAACAAGGATTCTGAAATCGTGTGGATAACAGTTAGAGAGAAGGTAACATAGTATGGTTTTTTCCTTAGGTAATAAAATCTAGCATGGTATGGAGGTATGGACTTGGCTTCCTAAATCACTCTAAAGTCCTTGCTACATTGTCTTCACATAGCTGTTATGTGTGCTAGCTAGATTCCAGTTAGCTAGGACAGGCAAGCCCTTTGCACAACTCTTACAGTGTAGACATAACCTTATCATATTGGGCTGAATTCTAAATGTGTTCCTTAAACTGGATTTATACCAGGTGTGAATTTACCTTACTGAGTGCAAGATACTAGGGACATAATCCCAAGGGAAATATTGGACAAGCAAGCATACGCTAGGGACTCATTGGATGGAAGTTTGGGACCAGGCATAGATTTACCATCAGCATAAGGATAGTACGTAAACCTTTGGAAACAAATGCAATTACCCAGGAAGATAACATGAAAGCAGGGTGGGAACTGTAGAGAGAAGGATGTTATAAAAGCTAGTAGTAAGAGAGCAGTCATAGGATAGGACTACAATGCAATTATATACCCACAGCTGCCCTGTATCAATGAGTTGGTCTTGGTCTTTGGGGTGTTTACTTGTAGTGCAGCTGTTCAGGCTCAGGAGGAAGCCTAGGCATCTAAACCCTCTCCACTCATGGGGTCCCAAAGTCTGGGCTTCAGGCTCAGTGTTGACATCATATGACCCAAACATTACACAGTCTCACAGGCATAGCCCCACACGTCTGAATCAACTGACATAAGCCAGACAGAGATGTCTAATTGCTATGCAGACATACCCATAGATAGGCCAGAAGGGATCATTGTGATAATTTAGTCTGATCTCCTGGATAACAGGCCATAACTCCCCCAAAATTCCTTCTGAAGTAGATCATGTTTTGACTTGACAATTTGCCAGATGATGAGAGTAAAAATCGCAGTGTAGAGTGAAAAATATACTAAAGGTAGTATGGCAACAGACCAACAAAATATCAAAGTGGGAGAGGAGTTTCTGAAGGAAAAGAACATAAAAGCAAAGTCAATTAGAGAGAGAAAGCCAGGCCAGGGGGACTCTGAAGAAGGGGAAGGAAAGGGACATGGAAAGGACTGCAAACAGCATTAATTTTGTTAATCAGAAAATGCACGTTTCAGAGAGAGTATGGGTAGAGGTGTCTGGGAATGAAGTGAACAGGATTGGAAAAGAAGGAATGGGAAGAGAATTGATCAAGAAGGGGTGATAGTATATTGAGTGATGTGAGCAAGAGTTAAGGAATGTCTCGCCAGCAATGAGCGAGACAATAAAGTGGATGTGAGGTAAAGATGTTAAAAGAGAAGAAGTAGTGAGAAGGCTTTTGTGTTGAATATGGAACATTTCAGGACAAACAAGGTACAGGATGATAATGAACCCCTCACTCACTGTTAAAACCTGAAACACTTAAGTGTGGTTTAAGGTTTGTCAAGATGTCTCTAGTGACTCTCATAATAAAAAAACACCTTTAAAACTCTTCCAACTTCTTATGAAAGATACAGGAAAAGAAAAACAATTTCAGCATTTGAAATGTGAAATAATAAATATGGTTTGTGATCTAACAATATCTCTATTTTTCTTCCTTTTAGCTATATAGAGTTTTCTAAGGAGCAATGCACTGCTTGAGAGTCTTTTAGGGCTCATCTAGGCTACGCTAAAGTATCAAAAGGGGATATGTAAATTCCTTTAAAAAAAGAGGTTTACGTGGCTTTTCAAAAAAGGGGGGGTGGCGGAAAAAAAGTCTTGACTACTTTCACTTTCAAAAGCTCTGCTTTCAAAAGTGAGATCAGAAGAAGATATGCAAATTCCCCTTTCCACACTTTAGCATAGTCTAGATGAGCCCTTAGTTGGTACTAGCAGATTAACACAGTTTTGCCCGGTAGTGCCAAAACAGACCACTCTTCCATATTTTTGCATTTTATCTCTTTTCTATAAGGTTTATTGAGAAGCAGTCCTATTACAGGTTCATCCTATTTTTCTGGCTCATCTTGTTTCAGTGTCTTTCAGCATTCACTCAGCTATGTCAGTTGTGAGGACTATATTTGCTTGGGTGATTTTGTCTCTTGTTTGGTTTTATGAGAAGCAAACCCACTCCAGACACATCCCATTTTCCTGGCACAACCAAAACCTGACCTTGTTTTAAGATAAGAGTAAACTTTATACTGAATTTGGTCATCCTAGCTCATTTAGGAGGAGTTCTTGATGAAACAGACAAACAGATAACCTCTGTAAAATAAATAGTAGATTAATATTCTTTTTGCTGGAAAAGAGAAAGTAATATGGTCTTGAGCTACTGTCATGCTCACAAAAGGTGAAGTAAAAGAACAGTCAAGTAAGAAAATTTAGTTTCCTTCTCTGGTCCTGACTTTCAATTGCATCTTCACTGTTAGAGAAACACATACCCAACATTTGGTCTTAACATCACTTAACATCATAGCAATGTTGCCAGAGAAGGAAGTGTCTTGCTGACTAAGACTCTTATTGGACAGAAGGGAAAAGGAGGGACACAAAAATGGCACAAATAGGTTGCAGGAGAGGAAGAGTTGATAAGAGGAATGCAAGCCTCACACTCTAGATAAGTCATTTTCAATCTTTTTAGTCTATATACCCCTTTCCAAATAATGTAGTCTCCCCACAGTGTACCCCCATCTGAGTCTTACTACATAAAATATGTTGTCTGGCAATAAAGGATTTTTTTTCTCTTGATGAGAGCTTGCACACCCCTAAGTGTACACATACCCCAGTTTGAAAATCACTTCTCTAGACATTGTTCAGGATTTGTCCAAAATCAATGAAATGGGTCCTAGGATATGATGACAGCAGCAGTCATGGTCAAGATTGCTTCTTCAAGTCTGGCTGGCTTTCATTTAGTGACACACATAAGAAATACCCAAGCAGTTGTGGCAACTTCAGTCCAATAAAATGAACCAATTGTGAAACCTCATTTCCTCCCATTTCTTGACTCTTTTAGCTCATATTCATTTCAACCTATAATTTCACCTGGAACAGTGTTTCCTCTAAGCTGCATGGCAGCATAGCTTCACAAGAGATTAATCAGTGCCACCCTCTGACCGGGCAAGTCTCATTAATCACCTGTGAAGCTGTGCTGCTGCCCAGCTTAGAGGGAACCCTGATCCTTGAAGATCTCCTGCTTATCACTGTACTTTTAATTTTAACAAACCATGTTGTATCAATCTATTTGTTTCCAGATTCTGCTGACACTTGCAAACAATGTTACATAATAGTCTGAGGTCTGAGTTACATTGGACATTTTACACTACAGAGCTTTTCACCACAGACCACAATGCAGGAAAGTAAATAGGAAAAGAGAAAGGATCAAGAGAAGGTCAGCAAGTGCAAATAATACTGAACAGAAGTGGCAATATAGGAGCATAAAAGAAGAGAAGTGGAGATATAGTGGGGGAGGCAGCAAGAAGGATGACAAAAGATTAGGATTAGGGTGTAGTGGTGCCTACGTCATTGATAACAAGCAGAAAAGCAGTGAAGCAAAAAAAGGCAGCAGACGGGTCAAGAAAAAGGAAGAAAACATAGAAAAATGTTCAGACATTGACAAAAATGGCAATAAATGCTCAAATTATCAGCAATGTGGCAATTAAGCAATTGGGCAATTAACTGCTCACTTTTCATATTGCTCATTAGGCAAATAATGAGCAATTAATCAGTCAGGCAATTAAGCAATAATGAGCAGTGTCTTATGGTTCTTAACTGTTTCTTCAAACTTAGATTGTAAGGGCATAAGTTTTTTCTGCTTTGTAAAGGGTTGAGTTGACAGCCAGTGCTCATTAAGTAATACATACATATGATGTGAATTCAACCAAACACCACTCTAAAAATACTTGTTGAAAACTCTGCATGTTTCCAAAACTTCAGTTTAGATGGAGCCTCTTATTGGATAAATGGAATATTGTTGAGGCTAGCATGGTAAACTGCAATGAAAAAGACGAGAAATGCCACCAACAAAATAACTATAATCTATGAATGTTTGGGAAACTGTGGGAAAATGTGATAGAAAAGAAGCGCTGAGAGTTGTGCGGAGAAAAAAAGTCCAGTTTACCATTATATAACATCATTTATAAAAGTCAGCAAAAGTCAACCAGAAATAATATCTTAATCCCAACAAAAAGGCCTAGTAATGCCATGTAAGCACTATGGGTATGTCTACACTACAGCATTATTTCAAAATATCTTATTTCGAAATAAGTTATTTCAAAATAACGCGTCTACACACAAAATGCATTTCGAAATACCATTTTGCTATTTTGAAATAGCGTGTCCACACTGATTGGATGCTCAGTCGCATTTCAGGGCAGCTGAAACTGGTTCCAGCAGGCATCAGGTCAGTAGTTCCTTTGTGTGGCTTGCTGCCTGAGGCTATCTGAGACTTCTGCTTAAAGGGACCCCTGCTGGACAGCTGGTTCTCAGCTTTCCCTGCTTGCTTGCCTACCTCACTGAGGGACAGCAAAGCATTTTTTTCTCTGCTTGCTTTGGTTGCCCTCACTCGGGACAGCACAGCACTCGGCGCCATGGAGCCAGAGCCGCCCCTGGGCACTCTGGTGCTCATTTTGGATGTCTTGCTGCAAGCCTGGCTGCAGTTGCTGGAGACTGCCTGGCAGCATCTGCTGCAGCCCAAGCCGTCTTCCGGACCCCCCGGGGGGCCGTGGAGGAGCAGCAGCAGCGCCCAGACGCCAGCGTGCCCCGCCGCATCTGGTATCTGGACACCAGCAGCGATTGGTGGGAGCACATCGTCCTAGAGCGCTGGGGAGACCAACAATGGACCCAGAACTTCAGGATGAAGAAGGACACCTTCCTCGAGCTCTGTGAGTGGTTTGCCCCTGTTCTGCAGTGACGGGACATGCACATGAGGCCCGCCATTCCCCTCCACAGGCATGTGGCCATCGCCCTCTGGCCACTGTGCTGGGGTCAGGGAGGTGCAAGAGGAGGATGGGCTGCCTTAGGGAAAAGGGGGGGAGGTGGTGCAAGTCCCCTCCCCAGGAGGGTTTGTTCTGTCCCAGCCACACTATGGACTGCCCGCGGTGGCCAGGATTGTGGGGGGTTGCTCCTGGGGAGTGGGGGCGCGGGGCTGTGGTGGGGAAGGAACACTGTCAGCCACCCTGGCACCCCAGTGATTCTCGGTTTTGTGTGTCCCTCTGCAGGTGGGGGGGCAATCGACGGGATGCACATCCCCATCTTTGCACCGGAACACCAGGCTTCCCTGTACACCAACCAGAAGGGATACTTCTCGGTCATCCTGCAGGCTGCGTCTGACCACTGGGGCCAATTCATGGACATAAATGTGGGCTGGTCCGGCAAAGCACATGACGCACGGGTTTACCGCAACTCCTCCGTGTGCCAAAGGCTGCACGCTGGGACTTTCTTCCCCGACCGCCACATCAGGGTAGGGAATGTGGACATGCCTGTGTGCCTGGTGGCGGATGCAGCCTATCCCCTACAAACCTAGCTCATGAAACCCTACACGGGACACCTCAACCCCTCCCAACAGGCCTTTAATGCCAAGCTCAGCAGGGCCCGCATCGTCGTGGAAGGGGCGTTCGGCTGGTTGAAGGCCCGTTTTAGATGCCTTCTCACCCACCTGGACCCATCTGAGCGGAATATTCCGCACGTGGTGGCAGCGTGTTTTGTGCTGCATAATGTGTGTGAGAGGAAGGGGGAGGCTTTCCTGCCAGCCTGGATTGCAGAGGCTGGCCTCTATGTGCAGCCCAACAGGGCTGCCAGCTGGGAGGTCCATTGGGGGGCTATCCTTATCTGGGAGGCCCTGCGGGAGAGCTTCCATCCGGAGGAGGAGTGAAGTGTCCCTGGTGTGCCCCACTGGGGCCTTGTGCCTTATTCCACCCTCACGTCCTTCCACTTTTCCCTCCCTGTCCCCCCTTCCTGATGTAAAATAAAAACATGTGTTGCTAAAAACAAACTCTCTTTATTGACCATAACTAGGGTGAAGGGGGAATGAGCGTGGGAAAGGGGAGGGGTAAACCTGGGAGGAGGGAGCTGGAAGGGGGAGGCAAGGGAAGGAAGGGGGAGGAAAAGCTCACGGTTGGGGGTCTTGCTGGCTCACCTGTCTCCCAGCACTGCGGGTGCAGGGGCTTTGGAGTCCCTGGTGGGGAGCGGGTATGGAGGGTGGGCGGGGGAGGAAGAAGTGAGAGGGGGATCAGGACTGGGAGGAGGAGAGGTAGCTGGGGTGGCCGCAGGGGCTGGAGTGGCAGCAGGCAGCAATCTCTGCACCAGGGTCTGCAGGTGGTCGTGGATGGCACGTCCCTGGTCAAGCAGCTCCCGCAAGCTCTCCCACCGCAGCTACAGGTCTCCATGCCCCCAGTGCTCCAGGCTGAAGACCTGCCTTTGCAGTAACCCCAGGTGCTGCCACTGGTACTCCTCCTGGTTATGGGTCAGCCTGCTGGTCCGGGTGCAGGAGGCTGTCCTGAGCAGGGTGGCACACCCTGCACTCGCAGCTGCTGCGGCTGTGGAGAAACAAGAGAAGTGGTCAGTTATCCCTGGGGACACAGTGGGTGAAGCCCAGCCCCCCTCTGCAAGGCGAGGATGGCAGGTCTCCGCACCATCTGAGCCGATGTGCTTGCACACAGGCCATGTTTGGCATATCCTACTATCCCCGGGAGTATGAGTGGCCCCTGTGCTGTATATAGTGTGGGGAGGGAGGGGAAGGGGAGATGTGCCCTGCCTCTGTGTAGAGGGGGCTTCTGGAGGGAGGGCATTGTGCAGTGTCCCTCCCCGGGGTCAAGAGCATGTCAAGCCTGCCAGGGGCCAGAAAAGGCAGGCGCCTTCCTGGTCCAGTGCGGAGATCATACATACATGCGTGTGGGTAACAGGCCAAGGCCCTTGTGTGGCAGCGAGCTGGGGCCATATGCCCCGTCTGGCACGGCACATGCACAGGTTGCTGCATGCTCTGTGGTCAGCAAGGCCCACACGTGCGGTCCCTGGGTTCCTCTCCCCCCATCCTTCCCCCACCCCGCATAAGGGGACAGTGATGGCACTCACATTTTGAGGCCTCCCCGGCCTCAGAAGACAGCGGTGACATGGCTGCTGTGATTCCTCGGGGGTCCTGGGTGAGTGCCACGCTCCCTCCAGGCTCCTGTGACTCCTGGCTGTCATCGTCCTCCTCCTCCTCCTCTTCCTCCGTGCCCTGGTCAGGGCCCTCTGCCCCAGGGTCGATGACCACCTGGGGGGGCACGGACTGTCCAGCCCCCCAGGATACGGTCCAGAGCATCGAAATAGGGCAAGGAGTCTGGGTCTGCCCCTGGGTGGGAGCTGCCCCCTCTGTCTCTGGCATAGGCCTGCCTCAGCTCCTTTATCTTTGTTCGCACCTGCTCCTGGGTGCACATGTGGCCTTTGGTGGCCAGGCTGTCAGCCATCCATCTGTAGACAGCTGTGTTCCTGCATCTAGTGTGGAGATCATGGACATTGGAGGATTCTCCCCAAACCACAATGAGCTCCATGATCTCCGCACTGGACCAGGAAGGCGCCTGCCTTTTCTGGCCCCTGGCAGGCTCCTGGGAGATGCCAGACTGCTCCTGGGGAGAGGTGGAGGGCTGGCTGGCACTGCCTGGCTGGCTCATGCTGGCAACTGGGTCAGGGGCAGCGTCTGTGGGCTCTAGGCTGGCAGAGTTGGAGCTGGCACAGGCCCTGTGGCCAAACTGACTCTACCCCTTTAAGGGCTCCATGGCTGGGGGGGGAGCAGAAGAGTTTTCCTGCTTTGGCCCAGAGTGGCCAGCAGGGCACCCTGGGACGGGCTGGAGGCCCCCTATTTTGAAATAAGCGACTACACAGCACTTATTTCAATTTGGCTATTTCAAATTTGGTGTTATTCCTCATAGAATGAGGTTTACCAAATTCAAAATATGTGCTCCGCTATTTTGAATTATTTTCAAAATAGCGGTTTGGCTGTATAGATGCTAGGAAAGTTATTTCAAAATAACGGCTGTTATTTCGAAATAACTTTGCTGTGTAGACATACCCTATGAAATCACAACTTGTAAACAAGAGAAGAAAGGAACAGGAAATGAATGGTGCATTGGAAATTGGTTAATAAAATAATACAAGATGGGCTATTACACCAGTTATTCCCATTTGTGTACTTAAAAAAAGACTTGAGGCTGTAATCAATTAGGGTTAGAGGATGGAGTGTACAGAAACAAATGAGATTTATTATCCAAAATGCCATTCCCATTGTCTCTTAAGAACTTGAGATCCCTATTAATACCACTGGGCATTTGTCTCTCTGATTTTGAAAGACACTGTGACTAGACAAAGCCCAAGATGGTATTGCCATCTCCAAAAGCTCAAGTTAAGTCCCGAGAAGCACTTGGAATGATAGATTTTGGGTCTTGCTGTCATCCCTTCCCTGTTATGTCCTACACCTTAGTACTCTTTTTGCCTTCTGCTTAACAAGAGTCTTGGTTAGTTGGCCAATACATCTCCAACCTTAATGCAACAGAGATGTAAGCCCATGACTGGTGAGGCAGATAACAGGATCACATTAAACAGACAAATTGGTTCATGTTTGCCAGATCTTGGATGACTGATAAGCATCTGTGGTTCTCTAGCAATGAGGCTAGTGAGCACTAAAGACAGAAACTGTATTTTCTGTCTATACTGTTATTTCTTTTCCCTTTTTGTGTGTTGTTTTCTGCTTTCATTTCAAAAGGAGCATGATCATATTTTATCAGCAGCTCCAACCCATCTCACATGTTTTGTTTCCTCCCTAAATGAATAGCAATTACCATCTTTAATAACATCTAAAATATTGTCAGACAGTAGGTTTCCCCCATTTAAAACCTTCTCTATTGCTAAAGGTTTAAGGGAGATAATTAAAAGTTAATTAACTTTTTATTTAAAAAATTCTTGGAGCAATGGGGAAGTTCCGGAAGACTGAAGAAAGCTAATGTTGTGCTGATTTTTTTATTTAAAAAACCCGGTAATTAGGATGACTTAGATAATTATAGGCCTGTCAGCCTGACACTAATGCTGGGCAAGATAATGGAACAGCTGACATGGGACTCATTTAATAAAGAGCTAAAGGAGAGCAATATAATTAATGCAAGTCAACATATGTTTATGTTAAATAGATCCTGACAAAGTAACTTTATATGATTTTAAATTGCATGTTTGGTGGATAAAGTTATTAGTATTGACATAATATAGCTAGACTTTTGCAAGGCACTGTGCAACATTTTGATTAAACAACTAGATTGATATAAAATCAACCTGGCCCACATTAAATGGGTTAAAAACTTGTTAACTGAGAGGTCTCAAAACATAATTGTACACTGGGCATAGTCAATGGCTGGATCTTATGTTCCTGCAGGACATGGCTCTGTACTATTTAACACTTAATGACCTGAAAGAAAACATAAAATCATCACTGCTAAAGTTTGCAGATGACCCTCAAATTGGAGAATGATAAATAATTAAGAGGAATGGTCTGAAACTCAGAGTGATCTGGATTACAGGCAAATACAATTAGCTTTAATATGGCTAAATATAAACTGAAAGGAGCAAAGAATGTAGACTATATTTATAGCTAGTAGACCCTTCCTGGGAAGCAGTGATGCTGAAAAAGTTTTGGAGGTAATTGTGGATAATCAGCTGAACATGATATCCCAGTGTGATGCTGTGATCAACAGAACTAATTGCAATCCAGGGATCCATCATCAGGGACTCTTGAGTAGAAGAAGAGAGGTAGGTTCACCTCTTCATTTGGGACTGATGTGAGCACTGCTGACATACTATATCCAGTTCTGATGCCAACAATTCAAAGTAGACTCAGAAAATATATTGTCTTTAATAGAGTGGGGCAATAAAGTTAATTCCAAGTTTAAAAATTTAAACATGTGCTGAGTGAGTGGTGACTTGGTTATTCACTGACATTTACAGCTTAAATGGAGGCATAGGAGATGTGTATGTGTGTAAATGAGCTGCAGGGGTCAAAGAAGTGTCATAGGATTGAGTAAAGGACTAGAAAATATTCCTTATAATGATAGATTCAAGAAGCTCAATCTATTTAATTTAACAAAGGGAAGGTTAAGGAATACATGATTAATCTATAAGTACCTACACGGGGAACAAATATTTTAAAAGAGGCTCTTCAATCTGGGAGGGAAAGGTATAATATGACCCGATGTTGGAAACTGCAGCTAGATAAATTCAGAATGGAAATAAGGCAGACATATAGAACGGTGATTGTAAAAATGATCTGTATGTTCATATGTCAATCAAATAACATTAAACCGTGAACCATGTTTAACTATTTACTGTTGAATATCATAGGTTCATGGTAACACCTTTGACTCTCTAGGCCCATTTATTACATTGAAATGAACACAACATAGATGATGTGAGAATTCTGGTGACAGCAGAAATGTGCTTGATGGAGGGAAGGCATTCAAAACATCTTACATTCTTGACTTGAGCATGTAGTTTTTTCTAACTACAGAGCTGATGTTTCCTGTTCTGGTGAAGGCTTGGACTAGGGGGAGGCAGAGCACCCCCCAGCCACGGGCTTCAACATGGGGCCAGGCTGGAGGCAGGGGAGGTGGCCTGGGGAAGACGGGGCTGTGCAGACCTCCCACGGGCAAGGGCATGGGGTTTGCCTTGGGTCAGTGAGGCCATGCAGGCTGCCTACTGGAACTCTCTGGAGTTGGCCCAGGAGCAGCTGGGACCACAAAAGGCCAGCAGATGCTCCCCAGAGTAGGCCAGGGTGCTGAGTGCTTCCAGCCAGCAGCTTCTAGGTGGGGCACTTGTTGCACCCCTGTGGTCATTCCACAGCATAACTGTACTATTGCCAGACTCCTCTCTTTCCATTTTAAGAGAAACTGAATTCCAGGCACAGCTCATCGTTCTGGCACATCCAAACCCTGACCTTGCTTTAAGGTAGGATAAGAGGAAGTTGCATACCAAATTTGGTCCTAGCTCTTGAACAAATGGACTCATGGATGGAAACACAGCCACATATTTCTAATATATATTGAAAATAATTTGCCAGGTTTTGACTGGTTATTGCTCTTTCACTTTCCACACAGTTCTTGTTACAGTGTTCCTCTGTGGAAGCTTTGTGAAAATACTACTTCCCCTAAAGACTGGTGGCTGTAACCTCCTTCCCACCCTTCAACTCATACCATCCTGAGGTCAGCCAGTTAAACTTCATTTTATAGGTGGAGAAACTGAGGCACAACAACTTGCTAAATTATTACACAGAGAAACGTACCAATGCCAAGAACACAACACAAGGCTAGTGACTTTCACTCCTGTTGCTGTCATATAAAACCATCCTTCTTCCAACTCCAAGGAGATTTTGGGTACTGTCGTGTAATAGCTCTTTTTTATTTATATGTTTCTGGCAATTGAGATGGAAGGCCAGGAAGGACAATTGATGAGGAAGGCAGAGAATAAAAGTCTAGTTTTATGTTAAACCATATAGGTAGACAAAATTTGTTTTGAGTTGTATACATAATGTTAACATTCCTGTGATGGAAATGTTCCTGTATAGAGCTAGTCAAGAAGGTCATCATTATCTCAGGTTCCTAATCCTTTTTCCTATTCTTTTGCTTTAAGATATTGCCTCCCTTTCTGAAGGAAATTTCATGATTTTTGTACACTGGCTGTTTAGTCCTGTTTCAAAAGTTTCCTCCTTCACTGAACTATAGTGTCACAGTCATCCATATTCATTCAATATGGCATCTAGATAAAAAAGGGCAGAAAATATGCTTTATGTAAAAGGAAATATTTTTATGTTTTCTTGATATTTTGGTAAATGGCAAGCATTATAGTGGGGGGGGGTGTCTCACACTTCCCGTTGGTGAGGTGGGTCAGGGTGCCACCTCCTGCCCTTATTTTTGGGCATTGCACATTCTTCTCATTCCCTGGTGGAAGAGAGATATCCAATGCATTCTGAGGTCTACTTTCTTCTTCTCTCACTGAGATAGTGGCTATTTTCTTTTTGTGGCAATAAAGGTAGGTTTATATATATTGTTTCATTATAAAATTTTAAAATGCTGGTCAGAGATACCAGTAGTTAATGTGATATATGAGGAGAAAAGAATGGGATTATATGTACTGTTAAAATTTCAAACAAAAAACTTCATGATTCCTTTAATGCTGTCCTCTTACTTAGGAGTAGCTTGTAAGCATCTGCAAGTTACTGTTACTATGCCACATTGTATAAGTCCATGGCCCAGGTATCAGAGCTGGAAAGTGACAAAATGGAGACACTTAGGGTATGTCTAGACTACATGCCTCTGTCTCCAGAGGCATGTAGATTAGGCTACTCGGCATAGGAAAATGAAGCGGTGATTTAAATAATCGCCGCTTCATTTAAATTTAAATGGCTGCCGCGCTGAGCCGATCAGCTGTTTGTTGGCTCAGCGCTGTAGTCTGGATGCTCCGCGGTCGACATCAAAGGCATTTGTCGACGTCTCTGGTATGCCTTGTGGAATGAGGTTTAAATTATTTAAATCGCCGCTTCATTTTCCTATACCGGGTAGCCTAATCTACATGCCTCTGTTGCCAGAGGCATGTAGTCTAGACATACCCTTACAGGGTTTTTATATCTTTACCCTTGTGCAGGAGGCTCTCAGTCTTAGTTTGTGGAAAATTACAGGCACAGGATGGAGTCCATGGTTATTTGAGATAATCGCATGGCTTTGAATGTTTTGATGAATCATAGTAGTGCCAATACTTATATCCTGGCTAAAGTGCCCTCAGGAAACCTCACCACATAGGGCCAAGCTTCTATATCCATTGTGAGAACTAAGTGATCTTTAATGTGCCATCAGCCTGAATGATCCATTCACCAAGTCCTGGCTAGACTGGATAATTGATGAGGAAAGTATTAGATATTACCTCAGGAACAAAAACACTTGAAATATAGGTATATAGTCAATATTCATAACTTAGGATGTGAAAATGACACATGCATATAAATAGGATAATCATATTCAGCAAATCATATTTTCCATTGACATCATATATGACATATCTTGTAAACTATTCATTACAATTTTCTAACAGTGGTAATATTAATAATATAAATGGTCAGACATTAATCCTACAGCATCACAGCTCTCTCCTTTTAAACTCTTCTTAAATCATTAATTTTCCATGATGACAAAATTTTGACAATTAGGCAACTGCTGTGTTATGATTGCTATCTATCTTGTTTACCAGTAGTGCCTAATGTTTCTTTCTGATCTCCAGTTGGTCTGCCGATGTCTATCTTTCTCTCTCTTCCTCTGGATTCAAATTTAGGGTACGTCTACACGGCAAGTTTCTTTCGGAATAAGCTTTTCCTGAAGATATCTTCCAGAAAAGCTTATTTTGAAATAGTGTGTCCGCACTACAGGGAAGCCTCAAAATTAGTCCAAAGCAGGCTCCCCTAATGTGGATGCACTATCTTGACTTAAAGTCCCAGGAAGCACTGGGGAGGAATAACTTTAGAATGGCCCTAGTGAGGAGCTATTTCAAGATAGCAGCAGTGGAGTGTCTACTCACGCCCTCTTCTGAAAAAGTTTTTTTGGAAAAGGGTTTATTCCTCATGGAATGAGGTTTACTGCCAACAGAAAAAGCCATCCGTTATTTAGACTTTCTGTTGAAATAACACAATTGAAGTGTGGACGCTAGTATTGTTTTTCCAGAATAATGTCCATTATTCCAGAAAAACGGTGAAGTGTAGATGCACCCTTAGATCACAAATTCCTTGATGCAGAAAGTCAAAAAAGGAGGTATAAGGATCTTGCGCCAAAGGGGGTTTTGCGCTAAACGGACCCATCTACACTGCTTGTTTTTGCGCAAAAACCTCTTGTGCAAAAAGCATCAGCAGAGAATATGCAAATGACTGTGAATTTGCCCGTCGCCCACCTGGATCACTGCAAACCTTTCCGTGGACCACCAGTCGCTAATGGAAACTTGCCGTTAATTACATAATGACTCCCGAGTCATTTTGCTACTGCTGCAACTAGGGAGAATGGTCTAATTTAACCAGTATGAAAGTAAATATGAACTTATTAAACAAATTAAGTGTTTTAACTTTTTCATGTTAGTTTAGCAAACTTCATTTTAAATAAAGTAAAATATTAATTTATGTCCAACACAAAAGGTTTCAATGTTTTCTTTATTTATGGCATGGGTGGAGAACCTTTTTTGGATCAGAGGCCACTGACCCACAAAAAATCAGTTGGGGACCACACAAGTGAGAGAAAAACAAAAAACCCCAACCCCCACTGATGTGGCCCCCAACTGAGATACCTTACTCCTCTGGTGCTCCAGCCCAATGGGGAAAGGGGGAGGGACAGGAAGGACTGAGGTTCAGGGCTTCCCATGGGCCAGATTTATTCCTCTGGGGTTTCAGGATTAGTGGATTTTGTGGATCCATCTAGCCTCTGAGGTGGGGACAAAAATGAGGGGTTCAGTATATAAGACAGGGCTGCCAGTAAGGGGGACAGGGGTGAGGGTGTAGGATCTGAGCGGGAGGTGGGGTGCAGGATGGGGTGAGGGTGTGACGTCTGTGCAGGAGATGGGGTGTAGGAGCAGGCTGGAAGTAGGGTGTCTGGCCAGGGGGAGGAATCAGGTGCAAGGGAAGGTGCAGTGTGTGACCAGGAGGAAGGATTCAAGGAGCAATGGTGGATGCAGGAGCAGGCTGGTGTCAGTGTCTGGCCAGAGGGGAGGGTGCAGGACCAGGTTAAGGATAGTGTGTCTGGCCAGGGGGGAGGGTGCAGGAGCAGGCTGGGGTGCGGGGTCTCGGCAGCTGGTGGTACAGGAGCATGGTAGGAATGCTAGATGGCATATCAGAGAATGTTTTTCTAACTTTTACAAGTGCATGTTTTATTTGTATCCCCAGAGTAATACTAAACTTGTTTGTAAAGATGTATTAAAACAATAGAATATGTAGAAATGTGACAGTAGTTCAATGAAGTTCAGACATAAACTTGCATCATTTTCATTAAAATACTTGCTCATTTATTTTTAACCAATTGGCATCTCTTGTCTCCTGGAACACAATAAGCTTGTTTTGCCATTTTAATAATAATACCTTGAGTGATGTGGATTAAAAATGCTGTAAAACTAAAGTGTTTCACTAATATTCACTCATTATGCTTAACTGTACCTCATCAAGGTGAGTAACTAAAGTCACATCATTGTTCTACTTAAATCAGGCCATATGTTTCTGATGTGAAATATTGATTTTGTTACCATCTTTGAGAATCCTTTAAACAATCTGAAGATTTATAAATGCTTGTATGGCATTGATATAATTGTGTATGTAAACTAATATTATCAGGAGGATGTTTTAAAAATTACTTTCTTGCAACTAAATAAACAAAATATTATTTCCAGTTACTGGAGGATGGCACATTATTAAACATATCCCCTAGATACTGGAGCTTGTTGAATGTCACAAATGTGTCTGTCATTGAAGTGAAAAAAACATGTTTTCACCCCTTGATTTACAAATTAATTGCTTCCCCCCCCAATCTGAAATATCAGTACCGTTCAATATTAAGATGACTGCAATGTACATATGAGAACCAAAGCTGGGGCAGTCAAAACAAATATGTTGAGTCTTCAGTGGATTTGAAGTATATGTTTCACTTCTTTTCTCATGTCTTTCTCTCACAGAAAGTATTGATAGTGTTTTATAATCCTTGATCTTTAGTTTTTATTAATGAATTTAGTAAAGGCTACGTTCTGTCACTCTTTACTCACATCAGAATGTTTCTTGCTCCTCAAATAATCTTCATTGTTACTACTTGTGTATTGTTACTATTTGAGTATTATTCATTTGGGGTATGTATACAAAGCAGTATTATTTCGGAATAACTGACTTTATTCCAAAATAACATAGTCCACACCTACACTACAAGCAGTTATTTCGACGTAATGTTGAAATAATGTCGAGCTGGAGGACTTCTTACTCTGACTCCTGTAACTCTCATTTTACAAGTAGTAAGGGAAGTCAGAGGAAGAGTGCTTTTCCTCGGACTTCCTGCTGTGTAGACAGTGACAAAAGCCAAAATAAGCTATTTCAATGTAATCTATGCAATTGACATAGCTCAAGTTGCGTATCTTATTTCGGCTTTAATCCTGCTGTGTAGACATGATCTTGGAGTAAAGGTGGCATAATCTGACTCTAAACATTTACATAGTATTATAAATGAACATGACAGTTCACATAAAATATATAATAACGCATGCAAGATGGATTAAAAATTCATATGAAGGAGGTGGTAAGAACTCATTGGTAAGACCAGCACAGGAAGAACTGATACAGGATGAGGGTTTAAAATAGGATCTGAAAGTTCAAAAGTGGGAGACAGCCAAGCATAAGGGATACATGGAAGAATTAATAAAACTAAGAGTGTGAAGATAAATGTGTCAGAAAGTCGGAGGAGCGATGTAGAGTACTAGAATTTAAGGTTAGAAGGAACCACCATCTCATCTAATATGACCTTCTGCACATCTCAAACCACTAACCACGCCCACAGTGTTTCCTTTGGACTGAACCCAATAACCTGGATTAGACTAAAATGTCGCAGACTAAACTGTTGTGTGACACAATCAGAGAAAGAGGTATCAAGATGAATTAATACCCCAGGTCTCTGCAACAGCTGGGAAGTGGTTTGGTGAGATATATTCCCAAACTGAATATAGAGAGCAGTCTGTGTTTGATGAAAAGAGAAAGCTAAAAGTCCTACAAGGTCTTTGCCAATCTGACTGAGGGGAAAATTCCTTCCTGATATCAAAGGTATTCCAGAGCCTCAATCCTCTAATTTCCCAGCCTAAATGTATTCATGGGAAGTTTATAACAATTTGTTCTTGTGCCAACATTAAACTTCAATAAAGCTTTAACTTAAATAGCTCTTCCCCCTCTCTGGTGTTTTCCCCAATACATGTTGGCTGCCACCTGGGTACCCTCATGGTCAATAGTGCCTCTGCCACACCCCATCTCCTTTTGCCCCTTCTTTTGGACATTTTAAATAAACCTTTACACACAGTCTCTCTCTCATGCAATCAAGACCCTCCTGGGAGGTCTAGTTTCTCTAATTATAAAGAGGTGTCTACACAAGGACATTATTTTGAAATAACTAAATTTGAAATAACTCCTGAAATAACTATTTCAAAATAAGCTTATTCCCTGAGGAAAGCAGAGGTACAGATTTCAAAATAACCAGCCTGTTTTATCAAAATAATTCCGTAGTGTAGACCAGGGCAAAGTCACAAACAAGCAAATGTAAAACAAATCTTCCACTCAGCCCTTAAAGGAGACCATCTCTCCCTGCAGCCTCACTCTTCAATTCCTCTTCTGGCTCTACCCTCATACAATTCCCTTTAACCAGCCCATTGCCTTAATTAGCTTGCTGGGGAGCACTGGCTTGGCACGGGGAGAGCTAAATCTATTTTTCATCGCAGGAGCCAACCACAATGTGCACAATGATATGGAAAGCAATCATATCCCCTCTTGGCCTTCTTTTTGCCAGACAAAACAAGCCAAGTTCTGCTAGTCTCTCTAGTAAGACAGGCCTCCAGTCCCATTTTCATCCTAGTTGTCCTTCACTGTATCTGCACATAGCAGGGTAGGCAGGCTGGTTTGGCTGCTGGCTGGTAAGTCTCCTGGCTAGAGACTGCCTCTGGCACCCTAGCCGCTCCCTTACCCAACCCTCTGCTCCCCCACTCAACATACCGAAACCCTCTGCCCCCTTCCTGCGCCCATACCCTTTCCCAGATCTGGCACTCCAATCTTCTGCCCCGGATCACAATCCTCTCCTACCTTAGGTCACATCCCAAACCCCTGCACTCCAGTCCCCTGTCCTAATTCACAACTGCCTCTTTCACTCAAACTCCATTCTCCCTCCTGAACCCCAACCTCCCTTCTGCACCCAACCTCCACCCCAGATCCCACATCTCCTCCATTAATATCATGGAAGAGTACAGCCTCAACCACTTTCCAAAATCTTGGAGTCACCCTGCTGTCAAAAATTATTGCCCGCTTCTGTATTACCCCCTCCCCGAAGTATGCCAAATTACTCCTTGAGGCAAATTACCCCTTGAAGGGTAATTACACCCAGGTTAAGAACCACTGCTTTATACAATAGCATTAATGCTCCTATCTCTACTGGAAATACTTCACCTGATTGCATTTGCACCTTTCATGGCCATATTATATTGATGGCTCAGTTATCCTCTGATTAATATATTAATATCCTCTTCTCTGTTTTCACCTGACAACCCCCATCCTATAAGACAAATTCTTAGCATTAGTCAAAGCATATGACCTTGCATTTGCACTATTGTTCCATCCCATTTCCATTACTCGACTTCTCTGGGTAATCCAATTCTTCCTTTATTATAATGTACTCCTCCTGTTTTGACAATGACTTCCCAGCTTTGTCATCAGCAAATTAAATTAGCCCACTCCTATTTTTGTTATGCCAAGGTCATTGTAGGCAGGGGAATTTTGAAAGTGAGAATAGATTTTAATTTTATGTGGTACAGATCAATAAATGTTATTCAAAAACACAGAGTACTTTAATAATTGTGTTTGACTTGACTGGAAGAGGGGAAAGGGTGAGAAGCAGGCTGAACAGATGTCCTGTGTCTGGACAAGGAAGAGGAGATGACGAGATTTTATGTTTGTATTAGAAAGGAAGATACAAAGATTTAGTAAGAGACTGAGTGAGAAAGAATTGTTAGAGAGCCAAGGGAATGTCATATGGCATCCTAAAGTGGTGCAATCTTCTCATACACTTTCAGTAGTTTCTCAAAATAAGATCTGCCATCATCCCCACTTAGTCATTCCACAGGTGCCTGACATTAACACTTCAACTAAAAGGATTCTAGAGGATTCCTGCTCAGGCAGGATTCCTCACACATAGGTATATTTTCCTGTGACGATCACTCTTTGAACTCCTCCCCTACTGCCCTCCAAAAACAAAACAAAACACTAGTAGCTTCTGATTTAGTAAAACCATTACTGGAGCTCCTTATGCCTTGATTTACCAAAGCACTTATGCTTGTGCTTACAGTGCATGAAAGGAATTGCACACAAGCATGTGCTTCTTGTTAAGAAAGAGACAATGTGGGTGAGATAATATGTATTATTGAACTTGGTGAAAGACAACCTTCCAAGCCACACTGAGCTTGTCTTCAGTCTGGGAAAGGTAATTAGTATCACAGCTAGGTGAAAGAGATTGTTCAGAATAAAGAGTTAACATGTAACATGTATAGAAGCATATATGTTAGTGTTCTGTGGAACTGGAGTTTTAAACAAGCATTATTTAAAAAGATTAACACTGAGTCTAAATGCCTATTTATTTAATGGAGAAAAATCAAGGCCTATATTGGCTATACATATTTATACTTTTTTTTGCCTATTATCAGCCCTACATTCTCCCATCTGTAGATTTTGATCAAGTAATTAATTTGCCTTTTCCACAAATAAATATTTTACTGCACTGTCAATAATTCACTCACATATTCAAAACAAATTTAACCAAGTCTCTATTGTCTTTCATGGTAAGCACAATTCAATTTTGCAACAAAAGTCACAGAATTCAAACTGAAAGCATTCAAAATTGTTCCCTTTTCTCTGAATTTTGGTTACTAGACCATAAAAGAAAAAGACAACTCTCCCTGTAAAATAATCTACAAACCCTGGATTTGTATTCATTTTATTTTTAGACTAAAATAGTTTCCAGGACATTATTGCATCTGCAAAGGCAATATTAGGTGTTGGTAGTTGTTTGATGCAGTCAGTAAAAACATATTCTTCATAATCTTTTTATAAAAAAGGCATTCAATGAGCACAGAGCAATGAAATAAAAATGAAATCACATGAAACTTGCTTAGTTGGGTATAAAATCAAAACAGTCACAAGGAACCTTCATCTTCAAGGAAATGTGGCCCACTTTATGGTTTTAAAATTAAGTTTTTTACACTCAGCATGTTTGGCTGCATTTCACTTCAAAGTTAAGGGTTAATTCAATTTTGACTTCCAAAGGAATATTTAGGGAAGAGTGAGAGGAGATGAGTGCAAAGAAATGTAGCTTGAAAATGAAGAAAATATTCATACAACACCTGTAAAATGAAACTGCTGGATTTTGCATGGTTTATGAGTAATAATTACTCATGAATTTTATTGTAATTTAAGTTTTATTATTTTAAAGGATGCAAATTCCTATTTTCTCCACCAGAGTTTTAAAGGAGAAATAAACTTTTTATAGTTTTTCACAACAATCTTTTAGAATTCTACAGCAGGAACATAATTGCCAATTGTATTCTATAAGACCCAAGGATACAACATCTGAAGTTGTCAATTAACCTTATAAGTCAGATCTATGGTACATTCATTATTTTATTTGTGGGAGTGAATGAAATAAAAATGAGTAAAATGTAGGTGAAATATGTATGGATTGAAGTGGGCAATTCAAGGTAGGCACTATGATGTGCTACAAATCATTACGACCCATAAGGCAATGGCCCTGCCTTAGCAGACATACAGAATTAAGTTCTCAGCCTCACCTATTGAAAGTGATGGTGTATAGGCATCCTTTGAGGACAAGTATCCAAAGATTAGTTATGGAGTAATTGCTTTCTAAAATATGTTTGCCCACAGGTGATATGGGTTTATTTTATTTTATTTTTTGGTGTGACTTAATCTGAGAGTACAGTGGTTGTCTGGATCACCCATCTTGTTTTTCTGGTGGCATTTGATGCATTGGATGAGTTAACTCAGATGTTATGATAATCATGTGACCTAGGAATCTTCAAAGGTCTGTTGTGAGAGGGTATTGATCAGGGTAGTGTCAGCCGGTGGTCAGGGCAGTGAGTGGTGTGTGTGAGCTATACACCCGAGACTTTAACTGCTAGGAGTGGGGTCCCTTAGCAGTGGGCAACCTGGAGGAGGTTGACGGGTGCCCCAAAGAGTTTAACGTCCGTGTCTTTACTGCTAGGATCGGGATCCTTTGCAGTGGGCAGCCAACAGGCTGACAGACGCCCCAGAGTTTAACAGGGAGAGCTTTACACCTCAGACTTTGACTGCTAGGACACAAAGTCCCGTCGCAGTGGGCAGCCTGGGGAGGCTGAGAGGTGCCCCAACGGATCTGTCCCCTGGAAGCGACACGATCCAACGCTCAAGCTCTCCCTATATCTGTCCCTTATGACCAGCTGGAGTTCTTTTGTTTGTGTTCGGTTCGGGTACAGCAGCACGGGTTCAAGTCAGAAACTCAAACCACACTTGCTTATTTGTAGGAGAAAGAAAAGAAAAGAAGAAAGAAAACTTGGTTCAATATATATATTTAAACTTATAAAGTGAATGAGGGCACAATCTTATTTTCTTGTTTACAATAGAAGTGAAACAGGTTGATTAGAGAAACTTATAATAGAGTAACTAAATTAAAGTGTACACATAAGAAACACATTGCAGGTATAATTCTCACCCCTGCGTTCCAGACTTGGCGTGGCCAGCGTCTTTCTCTCAATCCCTCGGGAAGAAGTAGGGCGAGGCTGGGCGTCCCACAGACCTCGGGAGACAACATATACCTGCCAGCAGGTATAGATTGGAGCTCAAATGGGGTGGGCTACTAAACCCCTCTTTATACCCCTTGGGTCACGTAGGCTTCTTCCTGGTCTCAAGTGGCCAATTAGGGAAAATGGCTTTGAATGCCAAGTTTCCCACGAAGGGTGCAAAGCATAATTCACACCTGGGAAAATGCAGACAATGGGCACCTCTGGTATGTGATGGGCGAAGATTCCTCTCCTGGGACAGTGTAGGCGTGTCAATTACTGGTGCTAGCCATCAGGGCAGCAGGAGGCCCCGGGTCGTCAGCTAGCCCATCTACTGTCTGGTTTCTGTTTATTAGAGTCAGGGACAAGCAGCACACCTGCATTCCCAGGGCATCAAAGGCTGACTGCCTTTCTCTTTCTCTCTGGGGGGGGGAAAAACAAGATGGGGTTCATGTCAGGCTACATTCCACCCCCTTGACACGCCTCACTATGTCCCAGAACGCAAGATGGTGGTGATGCCAGCACCTTTTTGCCCTCCTTGGAGGAAGCTAAAATCGCCCTGTCAGCAGGGTCTGATCAGATAATTTTGGATCAAGGGATTGATTAGGATCACTTCCCAACGCCATACACCGGACTTGTGCAGAGGAGGTAGCAGTGTACACCAAACGCTTAACAATACATAGAAGCATGCAACAAGCAATTACAACAAGGAAAATGGTTAATATAGTATTTACAATAGAGTGAAGGAATGGAGTTAATGAAAATCCTAGGTGTTGGGCTAGCCAATCTAGCCATGAGGCTTTTCCGTCCTCTGTTACAGCATGTAGCACCTTAACAGCGCCCTTTATAGCGAGTACATCTTGTTTAATTTGTAAGCAGCAAGAATGGTTAATTATCGCACATACTCCCCCCTGCTGGGCTAAAACCGCGTCTAAAGCTATTCTGTTTTGTAGGGTAAAACGGGCTACTGATTGAATTTGCTCGTTAAGCAAGCCTAGGGCGTCTGCAGTGCGGTTGAGTGCCTGTTCTATTTGCCCAGATACATTTACTAATGCCTGTTCCAGCTCAGCTACTCCAAGCCAGGGCAGGAATGCACGGGTGAACTGGTGAAAACCTGTAGGGCGTTCTACAAGGGGGTTCAGGGTGAATCGCCTTGGCATCCGGTGCAGGAAACTTCCAAGGTTAGTTATACCAGGAGCCATAATGTGGGGGTGTACAGTGAGTCCCCCAGGGGCGGCATGCCCTAGTGAGCAGCGCCCCGTCCAATTCAGTGGCAGATACTTGTAGGCTTTCTGCCCACAAATGAAAAAGAGTCCTGGCTCTTTCTTCAGAATAGGGGAGTAAGGTCCCTTATACCACCCTGTTCCAGTGGGTCCTTTCTTTGGGGTATGGTGGGTAGCACAGTAACTATCATTAGCGGCTGTGCAATGCAAGGCAAACAGCAAGTCCTGTAGGACCTGATCCGCTGTAAAAAGCTCTGCCCTAGCACACTGGTTTGGGAGTAGGGTGTTACTGGTTACCAGTGTGGGGTTGTATATTTGACCGGTGTTAGGAATAATGAATAATGACTGATTGTACCAGGCTTTTCCTTCCAGGTATTGGCTGAAGTTTAGGGGAATAATGGTAACATTGCTAGATAGTGGTGTGCCACCTTGGGAGATGCTATATCCCGAGCACCTTAAGGGTTTTTGGTGGGTTGCACTGGGACAGACATCCCAGACTTTTAATTTCTCATTAAAACTTACAGTGTGGGTACACTGCTGGTCCCCTAACCACCCGAGGTGGGGTTCAGTACCTTTTTGTTCTCAAAGCAGATGGGGTACACTTCCCTGGAGCTTCCTGTTACATACTCCAGAGTTTGACCCCATAGTGTAGGTTGCCATTGTCCATGCCACCCCCAAGTTCCCTTCCCAGAGTCATTTAAAATTTTGTAGCTGCTGGAGCTGCTGTCATCAAACCAGGCTGGTCCCCACTTGAAAACGTCGCTCTTGTTCCACCAGCTCTTCAAGTTTAAAGGAACAAATTCAATCCCTAGTCCTGCGGAAAAGTTCATCAGTGTACACGTCCAACAGTGCGTGGCACCAGTTTGGATGGCATTCTGGAAAGGGTGTCTGGGAACAGTGGAGGCTGCTGTGGCCACAAGGAACGTTACAACGAGTCCAAACATCATGCTGTCGCTCGGATCGGGGTCTGCCACACAACCAAGTTTGATTCTAAAAGAAAGCACAAAGTCAACCGGTCTTGGATACAATCCAAGCCTTAGTTATAGTTATTGGCATCTTGTCGGGGTTTGCAATAATCCAAACGCCCTTGTCTTTATAAGACTGAAGTACACAGGTATGTGTGCCCAGGCTGGGGTGTTTGACTACAACAGTATCCCCAGGGGCATATTTGGAGTCCTTATCTGATTGTATTACTTGGGGTGTTGGGACAAGTGCTGTTAAGTGGTTTAGTCTCATGATGGTTGACAACCCCATTGCTAATTGGGTGGGGTAGGCAAAGCCAATTCCCGAGACAATCTCTACTCCAGTCAAAACATATTTCCTTCTCTGTCTGGTGGAGGGTAATGGGCCAATGTAATCAATTCGCCAGTTTGCCTATTACCAGTTTAGCAAGGAGGGTGGCCTTGTTCACTAAGCCTCATACCTCCTGGTCCTTTTCTTAAGCATATTCCTGAAAAATCTAAGAGTTGCTTTAACTCTCAGTACCCATCCTTAAGGGAATCTAGCTCTGTCTGGGTACTGAGGGACATGCATTTCTACCTCTCCACTTCTGCAGCAGAGGCTTCTACATTTTTGCAGCTTCATATTTGCATTCTTATATTCAGTCAATTTGAAGAACACCTCATTACAGGTTTTCCATAGAAGTCAAGCTGCAGCTGCTTCCCCCCTTCATTGGGGCCAAGGGTTTACATATCCACAAGTAGTTAGCCAATTTGTCTTCTAGGTCTGAAATTGTATGGACAGCAGCTAACACTAGATCAGACCAAGGGCTATGCCCGAACTTTTTGCAAGATTTTGCTCAAAAGGGGTAACATCTTTTACAAATGCCAATTTCTCAGTCTCCTCTCTCTGGGAGCCTTCTTAAAAAGACTGCTTACATATTTAAACATTTTCTAGTATACCCAACCCCCTATTGGGACTAAAATAGCAATACCAATACCTCCTTTTTTTTCTTTCTTTCAGGGGATAAGGCAACATGTCACATTTATTGAACATACATAGATCAATCAATACTTATCATATGCATATGATACATTACACTCATCTACTCTTACACACCCACAAGCACACTCCATCTTGTTGTTACAAAAGGTTGCTCCCCTTTCTGTATCTGTTCTCACATTTAGCATTGTGCAAACATAAATCCTTTTAGATTCTCACTTATGTTTGACTTTCTGGAGGGCTACAGTTTGAACTTTCTGATCTCAGGTAGTTTGCTGATCAAACTTAGCCATTACCTGCAAAGCTTCTTTGTGCTGCCAGCCAGGGCATTTGCATCACAAAGGAAATTACAACCTGTTGTGGCTCCTGGAGCCTCCACAGCATTTTAATTTGTTTGCAGTTTTTACCCCTTCTACAATATACATGGCATGTCACAGGAAAATGTGCAGTCTTTGTTTACAACACTACTTAGCCACATTAAACTTTGCATAGGGTGTAACTCTTTCTTTATGCTTACAGTTTACCTGTACTTTCATTAAACAACTTGGACTGAAATGGTCTTACTGAAAGTAAACCAAACCAATTTGTTTTAAACCTACAAAACAAGATTACTGGACCTTGAAAACCTCACTTATTTACACTATATATATATATATATTCACACAGATACACATACATTCTCTCTGAACCTTTCTTACACTATTTCTACATAGCTGTACAACAATTACATTCCCTTTTTATTCATTGGGGTAGTTAAGTTCCAATAGAAACCCCCTCCCTTTAGAGTTCTTTTAGCAGTATCTATAATCAAATGTATGGATTTGAGGCAAATTTGCTTGGATTATTTACAGACATTCCTTTGGAAAAAGGGCCCATTTTTCCTTCAGAATGGCTGCAAAGAAACCACAATTTTCTATCTACACCATTTTAGCATTTGCACAACTGCTCAATTCTCTCCATTCTCTGTAGAGTTAAATTCTCTGTGGGTTTTTCCTTTTTCTTAAAACACTTTCTTATCTCTAAAAATAATAAAAAAAAAAACTGGCCTTGTTTCAGATATTACTCTTGTAAGTATTGTTTTAAGGATTTAGATTTCCAGTGCATGTACTGACTGCCTTTTTCTCAGTTCTACCACAAGGCCTTCAATCTATCTGTTACCTGCCTGCTTGTCTGGGCCTGATCCTGTTTTCCTTGCTAAATGGAAAGTGGCTCCTTTCCACAGACTCAGGCTTTGTCCCATTCTTTAACTTGCAAGCAGTTCTATACTTACAGAACTGCACCCACAACTCCTCAGGATTTCCCCAATCCTTTTCTAACATTTCTCTATCCCATTTAGGGTCAGCCCAACCTTCCTGGGCGAAACTCTTTTCTACCTTGCTAAAATCAGTGACTGGCTTCATGCTGCTGTATTTTGAACCGATATCACAAATCCTGCCGACTACGCCAATTCTGTCAGCCGGTGGTCAGGGCAGTGAGTGGTGTGTGTGAGCTATACACCCGAGACTTTAACTGCTAGGAGTGGGGTCCCTTAGCAGTGGGCAACCTGGAGGAGGTTGACGGGTGCCCCAAAGAGTTTAACGTCCGTGTCTTTACTGCTAGGATCGGGATCCTTTGCAGTGGGCAGCCAACAGGCTGACAGACGCCCCAGAGTTTAACAGGGAGAGCTTTACACCTCAGACTTTGACTGCTAGGACACAAAGTCCCGTCGCAGTGGGCAGCCTGGGGAGGCTGAGAGGTGCCCCAACGGATCTGTCCCCTGGAAGCGACACGATCCAACGCTCAAGCTCTCCCTATATCTGTCCCTTATGACCAGCTGGAGTTCTTTTGTTTGTGTTCGGTTCGGGTACAGCAGCACGGGTTCAAGTCAGAAACTCAAACCACACTTGCTTATTTGTAGGAGAAAGAAAAGAAAAGAAGAAAGAAAACTTGGTTCAATATATATATTTAAACTTATAAAGTGAATGAGGGCACAATCTTATTTTCTTGTTTACAATAGAAGTGAAACAGGTTGATTAGAGAAACTTATAATAGAGTAACTAAATTAAAGTGTACACATAAGAAACACATTGCAGGTATAATTCTCACCCCTGCGTTCCAGACTTGGCGTGGCCAGCGTCTTTCTCTCAATCCCTCGGGAAGAAGTAGGGCGAGGCTGGGCGTCCCACAGACCTCGGGAGACAACATATACCTGCCAGCAGGTATAGATTGGAGCTCAAATGGGGTGGGCTACTAAACCCCTCTTTATACCCCTTGGGTCACGTAGGCTTCTTCCTGGTCTCAAGTGGCCAATTAGGGAAAATGGCTTTGAATGCCAAGTTTCCCACGAAGGGTGCAAAGCATAATTCACACCTGGGAAAATGCAGACAATGGGCACCTCTGGTATGTGATGGGCGAAGATTCCTCTCCTGGGACAGTGTAGGCGTGTCAATTACTGGTGCTAGCCATCAGGGCAGCAGGAGGCCCCGGGTCGTCAGCTAGCCCATCTACTGTCTGGTTTCTGTTTATTAGAGTCAGGGACAAGCAGCACACCTGCATTCCCAGGGCATCAAAGGCTGACTGCCTTTCTCTTTCTCTCTGGGGGGGGGAAAAACAAGATGGGGTTCATGTCAGGCTACAGGTAGCCACGGAGAGAGATCTGTAGGCTTTGCATTTATTTTTCTGGGAGGAGATAGTGAGTTGGCGTGTCCTGTTCTGTGGGGAGCTTGCTGCTGCTGCTGAGGCAGGAACTGTTCAAAGGCCAGAATAAGGTGTTTGGGAAAGATTTATTTCAGGATATGGACACCTGCAAATAAAGTTTGAAATTTTTTGGTATCTTGGTTCTAGGATGGTGTAATAGGTGACAGTTAGGGGTGTGTAGTCAGTTGGTTGTCTGTGCAATCTTATTTTGTCTCTCTTGTGTATATGGATTATAGACTCTTAATTTAATACTACAATATAGTGCTATAGCCTCTGTAGCATGAGGTACAGGCCAATTGTAGGTTTAAACAACTGTAAAACTGTAGGTTCTCTTTCCCTGAAATCTTTAACCAAGGTTTTATGACTTCAGTAACTCAGCTACAGGTTAGGGGTCTATTACAGGAATGGGTGGGTGAGTTTCTGTTGCATGTGATATGCCGGAGTCACACTAGATGATCATGATGGTCCCTTTTGACCTTCAAGTGTATGAGATACCTATAAAAAACACCATGCAATTTGGAATCACCTATCAGAGCTGCTGATCTCTGGCCAGAAGAAATCTTATAGCAGAGCTGGAGTTAATAAAGGATCATTGGTTGAACCATTGTGAGAGATTGTAGAATGGTTAGGGGTAGAGACAGTGAAGGACCCCCTTCTTTACCCTCGGATCTCTTGGTGAAGGAATAGCCAGGAATTGATTACTTAATTGGGAAAAGCATGGAGGGAGGCCGGTCAACACAACCTCCAGTATGCTTCACCATATGGAAGTGGTAAGAATGTATCCTTTGTCTATCTGCTTTGCACAATAGTAGAGCTATAGTGGAATAAGGAACTCTGACTACAACTTTATAAAGTCTGATATGTGCTCTTGATTAACACATTTGTCAAAAGCATAATGGAGACATGAATTTTATTGGATTCAGACAATTCACTTAATCAGTTTTCCAATATCTCACCAAGATGTTTGTTGAATGAGAGGTAGCTGTGATGTTCGGCCTGGATAAGACTGAGGTAACTCTGATAGGTTTTTTTTTTTTTCAATTGCAGCCATTTTAACAAAATACTCAAAAGAAGGAAGTTCAAAGAGAGCATAATTGAAGTCTGCAATTATTTTTTTGTTCTTCTCTGGACTTTCCAATTAGTCAACATCTTTCTTAAAGCTCAGTACCCAAAACTAGACACAGCTGATTACTCATGAGTGTAAAGTAGAGTAAAACAAATACTTTCCATGGATTACATCTGATATGTCTGTGATTACATCTCATGGTACTATTTGTTCATATTATAGATTCATATATAATATACTAGCTAGAGTTACCCGGCATTGCTCCGTCCTGCTCCCCAACGGCCAATTCGTTTCCCCCCACCACCCGCCAGCCCTACTTCCGGCTGGCCGGTTCTCCTCCTCCCGATATCCCCCGGCCAGCCCCGCTCCCGTTGGCCGCCCCCCACCCCAATCTCCCCCGACCAGCTCTGCTTCCCGCTGGCTGCCCCCCCCCCATCTCTCCTGGCCAGCCCCACTGCCCCCGACCCCCCCACCAGCTCTGCTCCCCAGCCCCCCCCCTTCCTCCCACCCAGCCCCGCTCCCCTCTCGGCTGGTTCCTCCCCCCCCCCCCCCCGCTCCCGATCAAGTCTGTCTGGGTTTTTTTTTAGACTACCTGGTAACCATAGCCGCGGGGAGCAGGGCGGGTGCCCGAGCCGTTGTGGGGGTGGGGCGAGTCCCAGATGGTGCTGGGGGCCACAGGCAGCGGGCACATGACCTAGGGTGGGCGGGGCTGTCCCTGCAGCGCAGCGCAGCATGGCGGGTTATTTTTTATTTTTACAGGTTGAGATTGGGCCTGATCAGGTCCAAAAGTCTCTTAAAACCTTCTCCTTGAGGAAAGGTTATCCCATGCAAAGTTTGGTTGTGGTAGCTCTTATAGTGTCCAAGCTATTAGCACACAAACATACAAACATTCTCCTTTATATATTAGATGATTCTCTATAATCCTCCCCATATCATTTTCAGCATTATTACTGCCTAACCAGTTAACTTGAAATATATGCTTAAGTACTTTAAATGGGGGTATAATGTGTCTGTGGCCCAAAATGTGGCTATTCTGCAGTGGGACATTAGAGTAAGGAGATCATGCAAAGAGCATATTTCCTGTTTCCCAGACAGCAGAACTATGCAGACAAATGGCAGTCTTTCACTGTTTGTGCTCCTAAGTTCAAGGGGACGTTGGTGAGAACTTCCTACAGCAATACAGGTCCTAGAGGGGAAATGACAGGGGGATACTGGAAGCAACCGCATTCTTCCTGTGTATCAGCTGAGGTAAGCACCTCCGTACTGATCTGCTTCTACTCTATATTTACATAGTAGCTTTTCCTATTAAGTTCCCCAGAATACTGCAAAAAGTCATCAGCTGGCCACTTCCCTCCTTTTCTTGTATGAGGCAGGTTTGCAGACCCTCAGACCTAAAATGACTGTCATCCACCATCAACTATTTGAGGTAAGATCCTCCCATTGTTTTGGTGAATCACTGAAACACTGTCCTTGAAGGAACTTCTAGTTGATTAAATGTAGCACAAGAGTTTGCAAAGTACTTAGTCTATCTACTCTTGAATTATGCATTCAGAGTCTTAGAGGACTCATGAGTTTTCTACTCAATTACAAAGTTTCTGTCTCTTATGTAAAATGTATTATTTCAGTAATTTTACTCATATCAGGTCTATAAATTCTAATGCTCCATTGGTATTCTTTGTATGAGAAAGAACTTGTACTGATCATCAAGGTTAGCACTATATCTTTCAAGTACCCTGGAGAGATTTGTTGGTTCATTTCTTTTTTCCCAAACAAACCTCATATTGCCAGTACTTCCACATATCTCTGCAGAACAATTTGTAATTAAGGTAGTTATTTTCTTAACGAGAGAGCTGATCATGTTTATGGAATACCTAGATTAGTGTATCAAATTTATTAAACTTATATGTATCTTTAAGGGCTAGAGAATGCATTATTTACTTTTGGGGGAGTTTCAGGGCTTCCTGCAGGATCTGAAATCAGTGGGATACTTAATGCAAATCCCTAGGTAGGTAACAATTCTGTAGCTCTAAAAATCCTGAGGCGAACATATATTACTTTGACCTGGAGACCTAGTAAGCAAAGAACTGAAACTCTATAAAATGATCACTCTGATGTACATTGAAAGGCCACTCACTAGCACTCTAACCAAGAATTAACATGAAGCAGGCCCTACAATAGAGGCAGAATTTCTTGGAAATCTGCCAGGGTCTTCATAGGACAGATGGGTGACAGTTGGTAAGCTGGGTGTGCATACAAAACTATTTAATTTATATGAAATACGTTTATTTTGAATAAACAGTACTTTGGTTTATGAAGACTAACTGGTCACTCCATAATGCTGCCATTGCCCCTGAAAGAACAGGACTGAAAGTGAGAACGAAAACCAGACCTACTGAGGGGATAAATTAATTGAAGGATTTAGAAGTCTAAATTCTCAAAGTGGAGGGAGGAATCATACAATCCCCCTAGGAGAAAGATCTCAGACCTCCATCTGTCACTAAATGGGCTATCCTCAAGGAGATCATGGAAGGATTCAAGTTGTCTTAAGATCTGTGACAGGAATAATGATGATAGGGTCTTTAGTTTTATTTAATCATTGTGACACCTGATGGAACTGAATTCATTTTGGAGATCTCTGAACCTCTGTAATGTCCCATGGACTTGTGGTTTTGTACAGGCATTAGAAGATCCATTTGCTGGATTGCAGCTTATGATTGCAAAACCACATACCAGAACTGAAATGAGATTAAAAGGAATAGAGTTGAGAAAAAAATGACAAAATATATAGTCTCTGAAGTTATCTTGGTTTCTCTTGAAACAGGATTTAGGAGAGGGAGAAATATAAGATAAAATTACTCTTGCAGGACCTTTATAACATAGCTGCCTATATACTATATTGGACTGAGACTCTGCTAGATAACTGCTTTAACAAATTTGCTCTTGATGCTTGTTTTCATAGTTAACATTATGGTCAATACCTAAACAGTACTAAATGTCACATCAGCTATGCCCATATCATTCAGACACACACGTGTGCGAGTTCACGCACACACTGTTGCAGGCGTATATCAATATTTTTCAAAAATAGGATAAATACATATAGTGCCCCTTACTATCAGCTCTGTTTGCTATCATCAAGACAGCAACAATTTATCTCACAGCTGCATACTAGTTCATTTGATCAAGTCAGACAGTCTCAAGGCTCCCACTAGGCCATCATGCAAGATCATTTTGACAAATGAGGAATATTTCATAAGAGCCAACATGCTAACAAAGAGATTGCTTGATTAACATACATTGTTAATGGAACTACAGTGCAGGCACATCGTGCAAAGATAGGAAAGGCTTGAGTAGAAAAAATACATGTGTGACCAATTTCATATAGTAAAATTGATAAGGGATGAGTGGATAACAATCAATGTGTGTTGAAAATAACAGAAGCAATGCACTGCATGTGTTAAACTATGATGAATACTGAACATAAATGATTAATATTAAACCAGATCAGATTAAAAAATATTTAAGCTGTTGAACTATCGACCCCAGTTTTGCCCTATAACAATGATCTACTGTGTTGAGGAACTTAAAATTCAGTCCCTTAATGACATAAAATAGTAGTAGAGGCAGTCTGTAAGAAAGCAGGTTTAAGTAGTGTCATATTTTATGAATGAACAAAGCAAGCCTGAGGATAGCTGGATGGGAGGATCTCTGTTTTTCAACCCCATACCATATAACTTTGGTGGTGTTGTGAACTATGAATATGACATCATCTTCTTACAGTTCTTTTTCTTTTAATCTTAGGCCTTATTTTGTCAACTGAGTGTCAGAACCAGTGTGGTGGTAAATAATTGCCACTCCCTGATAACTTTGGTCAAATAATGCTTCTGAATTATAGCTACATTTAACTTAATTGTGAACAGAAGTGATTTTCAATGTTTTCATGTTACATTATGTTTGAATTTTGTTGATGATTTATAATACAAGATGTCACTCAATCAGAATATATTACATTGAAGATTATTAGCCAAAGATTAAGCAGCACAATACAAATTAGAGAGTGCTATACATTACCCAACAAATCTGAGGACTGGAGAAGTGGCTGCAGCTCAGTTCACTTCTTTTTACCCAAAAAGTCTCTCATCATTTGCTGATGTGGTACAACAAAATTCCTTTCCCATGACTGATCCCAGTATGAATTCTGCCCCAGCAATCTTGGCTTACCTAACCAATAAAACAAAGACATCTACAATTGGGCCACTATTACAGAAATCATCTGTGGTAATAACTGATTCTTATTGACCTAATATAATGGCTGAAACAGGCTAGGGGGCAGTCCAGAGCAGTAGTCAAGATTGTATGGGAGGTCGGGTAGCCAGCAGGTCAGTCTGTGTCAGAGGTAGTCACTGGCAAGACTGCTCAGAATTCTCACAGAGTTCAGTAAATGGAACATCCAATCCAAGTTGGGTGGGGAGACAAGGTTGGGTGGGGTAGCAGAATGACATGATAGGGTCAGGAGGGGAAACAAGGCAAGGCAGTCTAGGCAGCAACAAGCCGGCAATGGTTGGTTGCTCAGAAAACTTCTTCTGCTTATGTGGGCCTTTATGTGATCAAGGTACCCAATTAGAGTGCTCCCTATCCATTCAATTAGGTGCCTGAGGTGTTCTGTATGTGGGATTGTAGGCCTTTAGCACTAGTGCTGTCAGTGAGGGTTAGCAGTTCATTGCACCACTGCAATGCAGTGGCTATGTATGCCACCTAAGGCTGTGACAAGCATAGGTTCAATACTGCGATCCTGACATCTGATCATGAATCAATAGTTCATTATTTCTTCAGTCACAGAGCATATACAATAACAAACATTCCTTGTCAGTCACCCAGAATTGTATTGATCGTAGAATATGTGGGGTAACAAATATTCCCTGTCAGTCATCATAGGTCCTTCTCTGGATGGATCAGGCTGTAATGGTCAGAAGAGGTTAATTCTTAAATATGCTCCTCCCCAAATAATATACAATATTGTCGCTATATCTTTGGGTTGGTCTCAAATGCAAATAGCTATTTCAGTATGTAAGACTAACAAAACTAGCTACCAAAGGTATAGGATAAACAAAACTTTTTATGGTGTATGCAATTAAGATGACTTTATTTTGTCTTTACATGAAAACTAATTTTCTTGACTATGTTAAATGTTATTTTAAGGTTCCCAATTGAAAGATGATATGAAAAAATGAAAAACAAACTCATAAAACATTTTAAAACTATCAATTTTCCAACTTCCCACTCCAGATGTTGTCATATGCAGCTTATGTGTGTAGATAATATAAGCTGTATATCAAACTTCAGACTGATGCAGTTTGAAATGAGTAAAATATTATACTTCCTAAAATCTGGGTTTACTATAAAAATGCTGACAGACACTTAATTACACCAAGCATTAAGTCTATGTAATTCAGCTTTCATGATGGAAACCTTGGGGCTCTTGCTTAACAGTATTATGAGTTACTCACATTAATACCCTGTATACTAATGCTAAAAAAAGACCTTAAAGTACAGATTGTGCTACTTTTGCACTAAAAGAGTTCACAAAAGAATTGGCACTTTGGTGCTTACCTGATTAACACACTCAATGAGCTACCTTCTCCAGCATTCTGTCAAGTATTCAGGTTATATATCCACTTACTGACTGTGAGTAAACAGGGTCTAAGGACCAAAAAAGGTAGAAACAAATTGCAAAACATTATAATTTTTATAATGTTTACAGTTGTGGGAAATCATGGGGTGTCAGACAATGGTAGTGGTGGTCAGCTAATATTTATTTAATGGCAATAGATGTTGAGAAACTTTATAACTGTAAAACACAAATTGCCAATTGCATGTGTCAAAATATACAAAGTAAATAGCCTAAAATTAAGCTCTAATTTCTCCAGTAGCATTTTTTCTTCTTTGTGTATGTCTGTAAATTATGGTTATCATTGGTGGGAATATTTTTAATCGGCTTGTGTGTACATACAGTGAAATTTAGATTTATAAGCATTTACTGATAAACCTAATTCTTCCAAGCCTATATATAAGAAACAGTCAACTAGGGCTATGTCTAGACTGCATTCCTCTCTAGAAAGAGGAATGCAAATGAAGCAGACCAAAAATTCAAATGAAGTGCGGATTTACAAATCTCGTGCTTCATTTGCATAATCATGTCTGAGCACTTTTTCGAAAAAGGGTTTTTCAAAACCCTCCCCACACGGTCTAGAAGGGATTCTTTCGGGAAAAAAAAAAACCTTTTTTCGAAAGAACCCGTACACCTCATTTTTTCAGGAGTACAGGTTCTTTCAAAAAAAGGGGAGGGGAGAGTTGAAAGAACACTGTCTACACTGCGGGGTTTTGTTTTTTTTTTTTGAAAAACTCTTTTTCAAAAAAGTGCTCAGACGCGATTATGCAAATGAAGCGCGAGATTTGCAAATCTGCGCTTCATTTGAATTTTCAATCTGCTTCATTTGCATTCCTCTTTCGAGAGAGGAATGCAGTCTAGATGAGCCCTAAGAGAGTGACATAAGAATGTAGTATAGCAAACACAATGAACTGACAGATGAAAACAGGAAATTAACGAGAAGATGAAAATAATAAATAATATATTTAAATATATATTTAACTGTGGGTAAAGAAGAGTGAGGAGGAAACAAAGAAATAACACTTTGTCTGAAGTGAAATAGATATATGCTACAGAATATGCTACAAACTAAAATAGCAGAGGATAAAAATCATAAAGAGCTGTATAAACTGGTTTGTGTGTTTCTCAGAGGGAGAGAGAAAAATAAAACAAAGTGGAATGACTGTGAACATGACAATTATTGACATATAAACAAAGCTACAACTAAAGCCTGATCTGTGCTTAATTTAGGTTGACATACCTATGTGATTCTGGGGTGTAAAAAATGTACCTCCCTACATGACATACCTATGCCAAACTAACCCTCTTGTGGAATTTTGCTAAGCTTTGCTTTTCTTTTGCAAGAGACAAGCCTTTTTCAAAGCTTCCTCTTTATTTTTTTCTGACCAGGCTGGATGTCTTGCTTTGATTTATTAGCCATTCTAAAATGCCCCATAATGCACTGAAGAAGGCAACTACCCAACACCAGAGGTGACCAGCACTTGAAGGCAGGCATTATGTCTACTTCAGTGCTGGTCCAGCATATTAAGAACATATCTCCTGCCATATAATTCTCCATTCCCATCAGTCCCAACCCCTGAGACAACGTGAAGAATCATTCAGCGTTCATATCTCACAGATATCAGCTGGTAATTCTTCCCTCATCAACTACTGAATAAAAGAACTGCCGCTTTAGATGTGAGAGCAAGGATTTACCTCCATGCGCAGGCACAAAACAAGCAGATGGGAAATGCATTTCAGTTCAGCATTGTGGCATTAGGTCACCATCAGTAGTGGAACGTTTGGGAAAAGGCTTTAAAACACAGCCAGCATCTGTCTGCACACAGGAGGGCCAGAGTCAGCTGAGTATCCTTCAGTTCCCCACAATACTCAAGGGGCAAAAATATCCTCCACCTCCACAAATTATGAATCTCTGATCTCCCTTTGAAATTCTGGATTAGCAGGAAGTTCCCATGGAACTAGTGCCCTCACCAGTATTTTGAAATGGCTGCTAGCACAAGGTGCTGGGTTTTTTTCAGTGTCTCTGTGCCAGTTGTTTCCCCTTCTCAGCAACAGTAGCCATCTCCAGCTTTTCTCCCTTCTGAGGTGAGAACTCAAGTGAAGCAGTCTTAAGATGTAGCACCAGAAAATGGCTGCCAAAGGTGAGGAGGGAGGCAGATTCCTAGGAGGTTAGAAGGTGACTACTCCACTGCTTGGGAACCACAACAGGGTGGGAGAGAGGAAAGGACAGACAAGAGGGAAAATAAAGGGGAAAATGAGGCTTAGCTCACTCCATCCCAAGACTTCCAAGGCAAAAAAGATGGCAACTTCCTCCACCCCCACCCCCCCCAATATAAGTAGTAGTATGCAGTGGAGGCCCTTTTCTGTAAAACAAATTACATTGTGCCCTGTTACCAATATGGACATTTCTTAGAGAGGTAGCATTGTAAATCTCTCTCTCTCACTAGCAATGAAAAGTGTAAAACTCAATTTATCATAATAGTGTCAAACTTTGATGCCAGCAAACCCCATATAACACAGCTCATACTGTAGATCAGGCAATAATTTTTGTTAAAGGCCACTTCAAGAATATGGTAAGTGGTCAGGGGCCGCACAATTCCATGATATTCACGAAGGAGGTACAGGTCTGCGATGGAGGCTGGGTGCAGAAGGGAGCTCAGGGCCAGGGATTGGTATGCAGGAGAGGGCAGGAGGAGGTGTATGGGTGAAGGAGAGAATTCAGACCTGGAAGAGGGGTGCTGGATGGGGTGCAGAGGTTTGTGTTTTGACCTAGTACAGGAGGGGGTTTTGACTTGGAGCAGAAGATTGGGTGTAGGTTCTGGGAGGGGGTATGGGTGTGGGTGCAGGAGAGAATTTTGACCCCGGGGTAAGGGTGCAGGAGGGGGTGCATGTGTTTTGGTAGTACCTAGGGCAGAGGATTGGGGTTCTGGGAGGTGGTATGGGTGCAGGAGTGGGGATGCATAGGGTTAAGATTTTGACCTGGGCAGGAGGACAGGGTGGGAGGATGGGATGACAGGGTTGGGAGGAAGGAGGTGGGGTCCCAGTTGCAGGCTCTGGTCAGGAGGTGCTTACCTAGATGGTTCCCAGCCAGCAGCCTAGCAGGTCCCTCAGGCAGGTTTCTCTGCCTTCCATACCCCCACATGCTTCTCAGAGTGGCTAGCTGTGGCCGATTTGCTTTTGTGAGAGCCACAAGGCCCCAGATGGGGGGATACTGCACTGCCTGCATCATAAACACGGCCCTGGCTCGCAACACTCAGAGAAGTACATCATCATCAGAGCTGGCTGCTCTGAGTGGTATTTGGGGGGTGGGGGGGAGGAGGTGACAGGGCAGGCAGGGAGCCTACCTGAGGCTCCCACTGGCCAATGGGCCAGATATAGTGGCTTGGAAGCCTGGATCTGGCCCTCAGACTGTATTTTCCCCACCTTTCATACTTTACTACTTTAGTAAAATTCAACAAACCTCCTGCAAGGATCACTTCATCTCCCTTCAGAAGAAAAAGGACAATAAACTCTCCCAACTCCTACATGCCTCAGGAGCTCTCATTCCCGATACTTTTAACTCACCCAGCAACATTGTCAACCTATCCAACCACAATCTTAGTCCAGCAGAGGAATCTGTCCTATCTCAAGGACTCTCCTTCTGCCCCACCACCCCCCACAAAAATGATTCAGTACTGTGGAGATCTAGGACCTTGCTGCTCCACCCCCCCCACCAATCCTACAAGAGTAAGGCTTCTGTGTGGTCCCCTATGAATGGTCATAATGAGAATCTTGATTTCTACATCAACTGCTTCTGCAAACGTGCTCAAGCTGACATTGTCAGCAAACAACCACATATCACATATAACCTCAGTCATACAGAACACAGTGCTATACACAGCCTCAAAAACAAGTCTAACATCATCATCAAAGAGGCTGACAAAGAATGCACTGTATTCATCATGTGCAGAACAGATTGTGAACAGGAGGCAACCAGACAATTCATCAAAACCAAATTCTACAAGCCTCTCTCCTGTGACCCTGCTAAAGAATACCAAAAAACCCCCTGAAACAGCTGTTCATGAGGCTCCCTGATGATACTCAGGACCAAAATTACACTAACACCCCTCCCCAACCCCCAACCAAGAGTCTTCTATCTGCTACCCAAGACATACACCTGGAAACCCAGGACAACCCATCATCTCAAGCATTGGCACACTTACAACAGGACTATCTGACTATATTGACTCTCTCCTCAGACCCAGCTACCTAGCTACCTTCAAGACACCACTGACTTCCTGAAAAAATTACAAAACATCAGTAATCTACCTGAAAATACCATCCTGGCTACTGTGGATGTAGAAACTCTTTACACCAACATTCTACATGAAGATAGATTACAGGCTATCAGGAACACCATCCCCGATAACAGCACTGCACACCTGATTATAGAGCTCTGCGACTTTGTCCTCACTCACAACTACTTCCAATTTGGAGACAATTTGTATCTTCAAGTCAGCGGCATAGCCATGGGCACTGGCATGGCACCACAATATTCCAAAGTCTTTATGGGTGACCTTGAACAACGTTTCCTCAGCTCTCGCCCCCTAAGACTCCACTCTACTTATGCTACATCGATGATATCTTCATCGTATGGACACATGGGAAAGAAACCCTTGAAAAATTTCACAGAGATTTCAACAACTTCCACCCCACCATCAACCTCAACCTAGATCAGTCCACACGAGAAATCCACTTCCTTGACACTATAGTACTATTAAATGATGGACGAATTCCCACCATCATATACTGGAAACCTACCAACTGCTACACTTACCTTCATGCCTCTAGCTTCCATCTCAGACACATTTCCCAATCTATTGTATACAACTAAGCCCTAAGATACAACTGTATTTGCTCTACTCCCACAGACAGAGACAAACACCTACAGGATCTATATAGAGCATTCTTAAAACTGAAATACCCACCCAGAAAAGTGAAAAAACTGATCAACAGAGCCAAAAAAGTATCCAGACATGAACTACTTCAAGACAGGCCCAGAAGAGAAAACAACAAAATTCAACTTATCACATACAATCCTCAACTTAAACCCCTCCAATGCATTATCAACAATCTACAACCTATCCTGGAAAATGACCCCTCACTCTCAGAGGCCTTGGGGGAAAGGCCAATTCTGGCTTACAGACAACCCCCTAGCCTCAAACAAATTCTTTCCAGTAACCATGCAACACTCCTCTATCATAATCATCCTATCAATCAGTCCCAATGCCAACTCTGCTCACACATCTAAACAAGCGATTTCATCACTGGACCCAACCACATCAGCCACCAAATCAGAGGCTCATTTAACTGCACATCCACTAATGTGATCTATGCCATCAAATGTCAGCAATGCCCCTCTGCCATACATATTGGCCAAACTGGACAGTCTCTACAGAAAAAAATTAATGGACACAAATCAGATATCCGGAAAGGCAATACACAAAAACCTGTTAGATTAAAGTATTCTCCTCCTGGACATTCATTAATAGATCTCCAAGTTGCCATTTTGTTTCAGACCAATTCCACAAGCCAAATACACAGAGAAGGATTGAAACTTAACTTCATTGACAAGTTTAATTCTTATGCTAATGGTCTGAAAGGGGATAGAGGATAGCGCCCACACTAGCTTCCACCTTTTAATGACTTAAACAACCAACCAAACAATGAAGGTGTTAATGGTTCTTAACAGCCTCTTGTAACTATTTGAACTATCTACTCACTGTCTCTTTTTCTTCTTCTCCCCCCTCCTTCCCTTATTTATTCTTGGATGTGGATTTTTATACTCCTGTCATCTGAAGAAGTAGGTTTTGCCCATGAAAGCCTATGATACCATCTACATGTTTTGTTAATCTTTAAGGTGATATTAGACTATTTGTTGTTTTTTAAGTTTTTCCTGTTACAGACTAACTCGGCTACCCCTCTGAAGCTTTCATCTATAGCAATCTTATTACAGGTTGGACCTCTCTGGCCTTGGCCAGCCCCGAAAGAGGGAATTTGCTGGACCAGGGGACGTCCCCTGCTACCAGCCTCCCAGCTCACCATCCCTCGCTGCTGCCACCTCCAACTGCCTCCTTGCTGAGCTGCCATGCTGCTGTGTCCCTGACAGCCTGGGTTGCTATGGCCCTGGCCCTGGCCTTCCTACCAGGGCTGCCACAGTCCCAGCTGTGCTACTGGGGCTCTGGCCCCTGCCCAGCCCCAGCCCCAGCCCCAGCCCCAGCCCCAGCCCCAGCCCTTCTGGGCTCCCAGCTGCCAGCCCTCTTGCCACTGGGACTCCCAGCCAGCAGTCCTTGGTCCAGGAACATCTGTGTCCCTCTTTTGTCAATCCCTGACATAAGTGCTTGTCTACGCTACAGAGAAGATCCAAGTTGCTGTTTTTGATTTTCTGGGTTTTGAATTAGCGGTGTCTAGTGAAGAAACACTAATTTGAACTGACAGGGTACTTCTCCTCATGGGTACTCTCGTTGACCTCCTGCTGTGTGGATGGTGCCAAAACACATATTAGGATACCATGACTCCAGCTACGTAATTAACATAACTGGAATTGTGTATCTTAAGTCAACTTTCCCCTTTAGTGTAGACCAGGACTCTATGCATTTGAGTCATTCAAAGGGTTTTAGCTCAGGTGCTTGCTTACTGAAAAAGATTTAGCTTAACATAATCAAGCAATCACATTGATAAACATTGCATGGGTAAAATTCATTTCAGTTGCAACTGGCATGAAAGTGGATTCTCTAGTTGAGATTTATAGGTGTAACGATTGGTTTCTTGAGATAGATAGAGGTGATTCACTGAAGGTGTTATGACAGCTATGTTCTTACACTCTTCCTGGATTTTGTAGTCTTCCTAGATAGGATTTGCAAAGACGTGATTAATAGAATGTCTGTCAGTGATAAGAGTTTGTTACCAAGAAGGAGGTGCTTTCACTGGCCAGCTGTTGATGGCCATGCCCATAATCTCTTGTTCAGAAGTTTTGATTTCAGGGAAAAACCTGTTGAACAGCACTGGGCACTTAACACATTTTCTGCAGGATGGCATGACCTTCTCCTCCTCCTCCTCCTCCTTCTTGTTGTTGTTCTTCTTCTTCTTCAAGTTGATATGAGCCAGTGAGAAATGATCCATGCCTCTGATAAAGTTTTGATATGTTCAGCTAGAATAAAAGTTGTATGCTTTCTCATAAACTAATAAGAAAATACAGCATCTCCTCTACCGAGTTTTTGCAACTATGTCTGCAAAATTGCAGTATCTCCGTGTAAACCATCTTGTACTGTTTCAGTTTGTGTAAAAAGTACTTTAAATGGTGCTGTGGTTCTTTGGCCAACTTGGATCATCTCCAAGATCTTTCCATCAGCCCTTATAATTAACTGCAGAAACTTAGAACAGAATCTTTAATGTAAAGTTTCTTCACATTCCTGGATGATTCTGTCCTACTTATTACTTCATCATCCAGAACATAAAATAATTCAAAACATTTGTTTGGTCAGTCAGTCACCAGTAGGAAATTACAGTTAATGAGAAATGTAGCACTTGATTATTCTCTTCTACACTTTCATGATAAGGATAGCATGATGCTTTCACATATGAAAATCTCTGTCCAGTTGCCAGTCATATGAATAATTGAGTGTTACAAACTTTTAACACTTTGATTGGTTCATCTTAATTATATACACTTCTTGCTGGCTTCTCAAAATATCACTTTCATGTATCACCTTCTTTAATAAACAGTAAATATTAGATTTACCTTTTAAAACATTATGAATGATCATCTGTATCTCTATAACTTATTGATCACATTTATATTTAAAATGAGCAGGATGGTCTGAAATCTCTGCAGTATTTTTTTAGTCAAGTAGTGTTGGCAATAAAACTTTCTGAAACTGAAGGAGTTTGTTTCAGAATACCATTATTATATAGCTTTAACTTTTTCATATAGTATCTTAGATCTTAATTTACACTTTTTAATGTCTATTTTATCTAATAATAATAACAACCTGTTTTAGGGTTCTAGGTAAAGTATTACACTTTAGTGTATTGTATCTGTTACAATTGTATATATGTAATGCATGGAAATTAAAAAAAATAAAAGAGGAAGTTATTTCAAAATATAGCAAGAATTTGTAAGTCTAGTTAGTTATGCTGCATTTATTAAACTTAGATGTCCTTTGTGTGAAACACAGAAGCACCTGCTCTTTGACATGTTTTTCAAGGCTTAGGCCAAAGCATGCCAATGACTCTTTGTTGTTAATAATCACCATATTTTCTTAATTGTCCCTACAATGGTATTTAAGACAAATATTTTATGTGATTCGTAGCCTGAAGAATGTACATGGGGAAAGGAATCATTATTTTTTGGTTTTGATAGAATTAAAGAAATTAGAGGTGGAAGAAGGCTATTTTGTTGTCTTCCTAATCCCCCTCTTAATATGCCACTTTTGCAAGAGAGCAAAAACAGCCTAGATAGTGGCATAACTTATTGATAACTCTTAGAACTTACCCAGACACTTTCAAATATTGACTCTTTTATTCTCAAAATAACTTTGTAACATAAATCAGTGTTATCCCCATCCTACAGGAAGAAAAAACTGAAAATGAGAGTTTGAGGTCCTTGTTCAACTCCCATCTAAATCAACTGAAGTAAGCTGTTGAAATAAAGAATGATAAAGAAAAATCAGTTAAGTGACCTTCACAAGAAGATAGTGCAAAAACTTTTAATTCATTTTTATTCACATGTATTTGAACTCCAGTTTCTTTTAAGCCCAAGTCTTAAGACAGTGTCATTGTTGAAACATTATTTCATTACATTTGTACTTCAACTCTTGATATGAGGTAAAAATGAACTCATTCATGTCTAAGGTGATATGTCAAGGGGATGTTTGGGAAAAGAATCGTAGCTCAAAAACACGAATGAAACTGCATTGAAAGGATTTTAGTGACATGAAAATGAATATTAGCTATCATTAATTAGCAGGTCAGACAGTCTTTATTTTTGGCACATTTCTGTGGCTCACCTTATTTCTACTCAATGTGGTTAATATGTTAGTCATCAAAATAAAGAAATTGCTCTGCATAAAATTTAATTCTGATTTTTTATAGAATTAGTACATCTCATTTTCTCATAGTACTAATCAAACTTGTTTGAGCTTGGATTAAACCTTTATTGCTTGCCTGTTTAAAGGTACATATGATGTAAAAGGACCCCAAATATGATTTTCAGCCATAGTTTGAATTAGTCCTCTGCTATTACTTATGTTACAGATGCAGTAAAGTTTTGAATCATGTAGAATTTAATATATGACGCAAAAGTAAATAGGAGGTAAATATTATGTACTAGATCAGTGGTGGGAAACCTGCGTCCCGAGGGCCTCATAAGGCCTATCATGTCCTGTATGTGGCCCATGAGACATTTTGTTTATAGTTGGGCACTGTTCTACTGGTTTCCATCCTCGTAGGCTTTTTTTTTCCCTACTAGTATTACTAAAGTGATATTGACTTAAAGCAAGGGTGCATGAAATGAGGTGGGTGCTGATTGCACACAATATTGACTATAAGAGCCAAGTGCTCCCTCTGCATTCAAAGTGCTATAATGTTTCAGTCTGCATATCCTGCAAATTCTAGCTATGCAAGCGCAGTTAGCAAAACTCACCTATCCTGGGATACTGTCTTAGTTACAATAATCGTGTGACCCAGTGAGATGAAGGATGGCCACTCATGCGGCCCACTCACTAGCTTTGGTTGCCCATCGGTGCCCTAGATTCTCATTAAGACTTCAGTTCAGAAAAGTACTTAAGTGCATGAATAAATATAAGCATGTGATTAATCCTAATTATTTTAATGAAACTACTCAAATACTTAAAGATAAACATTTACGGTCTGATTGAAAGTCAGTTGTAATCAGTAGAAACTCTCCCACTTATATTAAAAGGCTCTGAATCCAGTTCATAGGCTCCAGTTCAGTGAATCTCTTTCTTATATGGAATCAGAACTGCAATGGACCTTGACGGGTCATCAAGTCCAACCTCTGCACTTATGGCAGGACCAAGCACTATCAAAACCACCCCGACAGGTGTTTGTCTAACTTGTTCTTAAAAGTTTCCAGTGATGAAGATTCCACAACTTCCCTAGGCATTTTATTTCAGTACTTAACTCCCCTCACAGAAAGTTTTCTTAATTTCCAACATAAGCTTCCCTTGCTGCAGTTTAAACCCACTGCTTCCTGTTCTAGATCCTTTTCTGCAGTACTCCTTCCTAGACAGTCGTTTCCCATTTTATTTGTCTGTAATGGATTGTTTCCTCCTAAGCGGTGTACTTTGCATTTGTCCTTATTAAATTTCATCCAATCTGAGACCATTTTTCCAGTTTGTTCAGATAATTTTAAATTTTCATCCTATTTTCCAAAGAACTTGTAATCCCACCCACCCACAAATTTTATAAGTATATTCTCTATGCTATTATCTAAATCAGTGATGAAGCTATAGAACAGAATTGGTCCCAAAATTGATCCCTGAATAACCCCACTTGTTAGGCCCTGCCAGCATGACTGTGAACCAATGAGAACTACTCCCTGTGAACGGTTATCCCATCAGTCATCTAGCCACCTTATAGTAACTCCATTTGGCTGTATTTTCTTATTTTCGGTCATGCGAAACTGAATAAAATCGTTTACTAAAGTCTAGATTTACCTTCTACTGCTTACGGCTATCCACAAGACTTGTTAACCTGTCAAAAAAGCTACAAGATTAGTTTGACATGAATTGTTCTTGACAAATCAGTGCTGACTGTCACTTATCACCTTATTATCTTCCAGATGTTTGCAATGGATTCCTTAATTATTTGTTCCATTGTCATTCCTGGCACAGAAGTTAAGCTGACTTGTCTTTAATTCCGTGGGTTGTTCTTATTTCCCTTTGTATAGATGGGCACTATATTTGCCCTTTTCTACTCTTTTGGAATCTCTCCAATCTTCCATGATAATAGCTAATGGCTCAGATATCTCCTCAGTCAGTTCCTTGAGTATTCTAGGATGAGTTTCATCAGGCTTCTTAGATGACATGAAGACATCTAACTTGTCCAAGTAATTTTTAATAAGATGTTCTTTCCCTGTTTAACTTCTGAACTTACCACATTTGCAGGCATTCACAATGTTAGGAGTCCAATCACCACAAACCTTGTTGAAAACTGAAACAAATAAGGCCTTAAGTACTTCTGCCATTTTCACATTATCTGGTATTGTTTCTCCCTATTTCTTCTGAGTAATGGTCCTACCATGTTTATGTGTTTTGTTGAACTGAGGGCATATTCACAATACTTTGCTGAACAGGGGCCTAGACATAGCAGAGAATAAAGGATTGCATGGTGCTGTGCTACCTAAGGGCAAGTACAGTTAAGAATCATTCAGAACCCCTACTTGGTGTGCTGGGGGAAATGTTCAGGTGTACTAATTCCAACGTGGTATATCTGGCTCCCTCCAAAAAACCTGACGTTCTCTAGTGGAAGTGGGTAAGCCAAACCCTGAAGTCCTTCCTTCCTGCTTCCTACTTATCTCCTTTGATACCAGTGGTTGATGACAGAATCACTCCCTGTTGTCCACTGAGCCCAAGGAGTTTGGCTCTGGCATGAGATGTGCAGTGTGGGAAAAAGCTAAAAAAAATAAAAAAGTAAAAAGGACAATCTGGTCTTATTTGGACAATGGGCTAGTTAAATACTTTTACAAGAGTAGTAACAAACTAAAAAGGGCAATAATCAGGAGACAGAAATGCACAGAGTTTCTTTAGCTACTTTATTACATAAGAATATAAGAATGGCCGTACTGGGTCAGACCAAAGGTCCATCTAGCCCAGTATCCTGTCTGCCGACAGTGGCCAGCACCAGGTGCCCCAGAGAGGGTGGACCGAAGACAATGATCAAGCGATTTGTCTCCTGCCATCCCTCTCCAGCCTCTGACAAACAGAGGCCAAGGACACCATTTTATTCCCTGGCTAATAGCCTTTTATGGACCTAACCTCCATGAAATTATCTAGCTTCTTTTTAAACTCTATTATAGTCCTAGCCTTCACAGCCTCCTCTGGCAAGGAGTTCCACAGGCTGACTACACTCTGTGTGAAGAAGAACTTTCTTTTATTAGTTTTAAACCTGCTACCCATTAACTTCATTTGGTGTCCTCTAGTTCTTCTATTATGGGAACTAATAATTAACTTCTCTTTATCGGCCCTCTCCACACCACTCATGATTTTATATACCTCTATCATATCCCCCCTCAGTCTCCTCTTTTCTAAACTGAAAAGTCCCATTCTTTTAGCCTCTCCTCATATGGGACCCGTTCCAAACCCCTAATCATTTTAGTTGCCCTTTTCTGAACCCTTTCCAAGGCCAAAATATCTTTTTTGAGGTGAGGAGACCACATCTGTACACAGTATTCAAGATGTGGGCGTACCATAGTTTTAGACAGGGGCAGTAAGATATTCTGGGTCTTATTTTCTATCCCTTTCTTATTTTTATTTTCAGTTTCAAATGGGAGAAAACAAAACATAATTGCAATGCAGCAAATGTCCTGCTAGCTTATATACCAATATAGAATCACATATCATATAATACGTTCCTAACCACAAGAGAAATTTAAAAAAAATATATTATGAAGTTTTTAGTATTGTGTTAAACAATTAAGGATAATGATCATAGAGAAGGAAGAGCTTTAAAATACTCTTAGGGCTTATCTATACAATAGTTTCAGCCATTTTGACTGACACTGAAGTTAGGTTTATTAGCCTCTAATTGCCAGGATCCTTTCTGGAGCCTTTTTAAAATATCTCTGTTAAATTAGCTATCCACCAATCATCTGGTACAGAGACTGATTAAAGTAAATAGATTAAATTGTAAAACTACTAATGCTATGTCCAACCTACAGCTTATGTCAGCAAAACTTATGTCACATGGGGTTGTGAATAAACTCTACCCGGAGGAACATAAATTACACTCACAGAAGTGTCAGTGAAGACAACACTATGTCAATGGGAGAGCTTCTCCCTCTGTCATAGCTTCTGCCATTTGTAGAAGTGGTTTTATTATGCAGATGAGACAGATCTCTCTCTTTGACAGAGTGTCTTCATCAAGTGGGTTGTACCCACGAAAGCTCATGATACCGTCTACCTTTTTTTGTTAGCCTCTAGAAGGTGCTACAAGACTATTAGTTGTTTTCTTAAGTGTTTCCAGTTACAGACTATCATGGCTACCCCTCTGAAACTTTACCAGCATGTGATAATCTCTAACTGGTATGTTTCCTGAGTTCCTTAGAACTCTTGGGTTAATGCTATCTTGTCCTGTGACTTACTGCTGTTTATAGATTTCTTACAAAAGACACATCAGTTTGTGACAGTTCCTGAGACTGGTCACCTTAAAAGAATGTCTCAGATGTATGGAGTCTCCCTCACATTGTCCACCGTGAAAACCACAAAGAATGTAAAGAATTCATGTGGCTTTTTCCCCAACACCCTGGTTTTCCTTACATGCTCCTTTAGCACTTAGTCACCCAGTGGCCCCCCTGATTGTTTGGCAGACCTTCTACTTGTGACATATATATATATATATATATATATATATATTTATATTTATATTTACTCTTCGCTTGTGTGTCTTTTGCTAGTTGTTCCTTCAAATTCTTTTTTTCCTGACTAATTGTACTTTTACACTTGACTACCATATTTTATATTCCAAGGATTTTATTTTCAATTTATCAAGGATGTCTTTTTTGTCTCTAACCTCCTTTATCACTCTATGTAGCCATGACAATTACACCAGCTATGGGGATGACCTAAGTTATCAAGTAAGTTAGAAAATTGAAACTTTTGAATGTTTAAATTTAACTATTGTTCATACAAAATGTACAAACAGTTTAACCACATGTTGTAGGTGCAGACTTTACTTTTATTAACATTATATTTTAGGAATACATGTCAGGAATATATAAGCTTTCTTCTTGTTCAACCTTTTAATCATTAATGCAACATACACTTGGTGTTTGAACATATTGTACTAACACTTTAAGTAGACAGATGATTTTGCTTAATCAAAATGCTATTCATTTGTATGGCTTCAAGCAATCACTTGAATAGAATTCTTCTGACCTGGGGTGCGGAGAAAGCATTTTAAAATATGTTTGCTATTACTGATATCTTATCAAGATAATAAAAAATGCTTCCGAGTGAAGATTTATTATCTGCATTGTAGCTCCAAAATTCTTGTTTGCTAGTATAATGTACTAGAAACCCTTGGTTCTTTGATTTTACAGCAGGTACTCATATTTGACATGATTTCTTTAAGCAGAGAGGGAGTGAGGATGTTGACATAAAAGTTTAAATATAATCTATCTATAGAACCTTATCAGCTCTCTTTAGTGTCTATTGCTATAGAATTTAAGTGTCTAATTCAGTACAAAGACTCACATTCTATGGCCATTTGAATCATGACCTAAATTTTGAACATAGAAATTAGCTTTGTAATGGCAATGGCCAAAATTGTGCTCATAGAAGATTTTACTCTTCACTTTTCCTAGTTTCTACCAAACTCTGCTTAATATATTTTGTTGCTGTTGTTTTCTAAGTCCAGGTGGTTATGGTTGGAAAGATCTAGCAAATAGGTGAGGCTGCAAAGCTTATTTGTCCTCATCTACTTTAATTGCCCATGCCACAAATGAGCCCTCTTGAATAAGAGCACTTTATATCCCTCTTAATTTGATAACATGTGGAATTTATACATAATCCCAGAGGATTGTAACTCACAGAATATAGAAAAAGTCCTTTCATTAGTTGTTGCTAATTGCTGATTGATTGACTTTGAAGATGGGACTCATCCTGGAAAAGGCATCAATAGTGAACTGGGAATGAACTGCACCAGTGAAGGGTGCAGAATATGAGAGAGGAGATGCTACTGATGGTTCAGACTACTGAAGATGCTGGTGCCATATTTATCTTAAGATGTATCTTTTGTGTTACTTCTATTTTTGGGTGGTTTACTTCTCTAAAGTTTTCCCATTAGCAGTGGGACCAGTTAATCATAGAATCATAGAATACTAGAACTGGAAGGGACCTTGAGAGGTCATTGAGTCCAGTCCCCTGCCCTCATGGCAGGACCCATGGCAGGACCCATCTAGACCATCCCTAATAGATGTCTATCTAACCTGCTTTTAAATATCTCCAGAGATGGAGATTCCACAACCTCCTTACAGAATTTATTCCAGTGTTTAACCACCCTGACAGTTAGGAAGTTTTTCCTAATGTCCAACCTAAACCTCCCTTGCTGCAGTTTAAGCCCATTGCTTCTTGTCCTATCCTCAGAGGCCAAGGAGAACAATTTGTCTCCCTCCTCCTTGTGACAGTTGTTTATAACTATCTTTCACTAATCAGAAAATGTGTGTATCTGTTTTGCTAGTGTTAGCTCTAAAATCCTTGTATTTTGCATGCAGTAGGACCAAATTCAGTCAGATGAGTAGTTAATACCACCTAATCCAATATAGAGTTTTATTCCTGAACAAGTTCATTCCATATTTCATCTACCTTTTTTGTGCATTAGGATGACATCATAATAGTTGAAGTTTAAATTATTGCAATCCAAGTTCATGTGTTATTCATGGTAGCGCTGCTGGATTTATTTAATTAAATTAATTTATTTATTTGTTTTTGGAACTATCATAGTGGAGGAGGAAGAGAAAATTTGGTTTACTTCCTTACTACTGTGGAATAATCCTGTAAGAAACTTAGGCTATTGAGAGACGGATTTGCAGTGGTATCTATACTGTTCTAGTCTTTGGCTAGGCTGTTTCAAGCTACCACTGCCCTACTTGCCTCTGGTCAGAGCATTTCTAGTCATTTCTAGAACATCAGAAGCCTGAACTCCTTTCCTACCTCAAGCAGTATAAAGGGCCATTCTATGCTTCCTAATTCTGAAGTACTGCCTGAGTATAATCTCTCATTTGCAGGACCAGCGATGCAGCCAGCTCTGGTGCCCAACTGTAAGGGGCTCCAGGGGAGTGGCTTCTGAGCCTCCTAAACAGAACTGTACAACTGCCATCTTTTAGATCCTTCACACAGGCTACATGTCATCTGTCACTGTTAAACATTAACAGTTTTTAATCCATTTCTACCATTTGATTATCTGTGTTTTGCTGCCATTCATTAACTCTGCCACTTTTCACCTCATTGTTGCCATTTGATTAACTTTTCCATCCCTGCCTTTTGGATTTTGGCCTGATTTTACTTCATTGCTGCCATTTCATTAACTCAGCTCTGCCATTTAATTGAACTTTTGTCTTTTGATTCACTCACTGATGACAGTTGATTTAACCTTGTCTCTCCAAGCTGCCTGTTTTGTCTTACAGTTCTTCTCCTCTCTCTTACCTATTCCTTCATCTGTAGCAACCATTAATTCTCTATCGCACTTTCTCTAGAACATCACAAGTTTTATCATCCTTTCTCTTCAAGAGCTATAAAGGGACATTCCATGTAGCATATCTCTTAAATACTTTCTGGGTATTCTGTAAAATCTCTCATTTTCAGGAACAGCACTGTGCCATCTCTGGTTCCCAGCTGTACTGGGCTCCAGTGGAGTGGCTTCCTAGCCTTCTACATCAAATTATACAACAGTCATCTTTTAGCTTCTTCACACAGCCTAACCACTAATTCTCTAGTAGACTTTCTCCTGAACTCTACTGTGTCCTTTATGTTGCTTAACTTCTGTGCTTTCTTCTCCTAATCCTCTTTTCTAGATACAGTAATGGCCCAAAAATCATTCAATTTTTTTTTAAAAGACTACATTTATCTTACATTTTGGGTATCTTGTAAGTGAAATCAATGCAATCCACATGTAGCAAATCAAGTAATCATTTGTTGTTATATTCCCAATGGCTTCACCCTTCCTTTCCTCTAACACTATCCTTGTATTTTATTATTGTTTATGGTGTTATGTCAGTGCATAGACCTTATTCTGCATTTGCTCCATGCAGTAATATTCCCATTGATTCTATGGGAGTTCTCTACAGAACGGAATCAAAAGCCTATATGTTCTTCAGGTCAGGGATTGGCTTTTCATACACCGATAAAGTACCATATATTTGTTCCATGAATAAATTAAAAGATAAACAATTTATTCATGCACTGTATATAACTGAAGGCTTTAATACAGTGGTGGGCAATCTGCAGCCTTCATGCGGTCCACTGGGGCTCCACCTGTAGCCCATAGTCCCCCCTCTGCTTCCCTCCCTCATGCATCTGGCACACTGGGGAACTGAAGCACCGCTCTTCCTACACCTCCCCCTTCCTCCCAGCACTTTTGGAGGGGCCACAAATCACCTGATTCAGGTTCCATCTCCATTCCTCCTCTGCCCTCCCAGAGCTGTAATGCCATGTATCAGCTGTCCGCAGCATTCCAACTCTGAGAGGGATGGTGAGGAGTGGGGACTGAGTATGCTTTGAAAGTGCTGGAAGGGAAGGGGAGGATCATGTAAATGCAGGGTTCTGGTGCCCCAGTGTGTGAGAGGTGTGTAGAAAAGGTGAGCAGATGGTGGAGAGGTAGCCGTGGGGCTACAGGTGGAATCCTAGTGAGCTACAAGCTGCTGCAGCCCACTGAGGTGAAGGAGGACCAAACCAGTGGCCCATTCACTATTTCTGGTTGCCCCCATTTTAAAGATGTTAAGGTGTGTCCTGAATGTCCAAGTTTTAATTTAACATATTAGTATTTTAATAGATATGTTAAAATATATTCCTTTATGTTGTCAGCTAGTTCAATAAAAGTTCATTTTTTCTTAGCTCAAGGCTGCAGGCAGTACATGCATATTTTATGTACCAATTCAGACTATTATTATTTCTAGTCCTTCACTCTGTTTCTTTTCTGTATCTACATGTACCAAGTTTAGACAGTGAATAATACATTTCAAAACTTTCTTCCTTTTTTTAACCATTGAGTACTTTGCTCTCCATCCAGATAAAAATGGTTTTTTTACAAAAAAAAAAAAAAAGATAGACAATTACAGCCCCCCTTTGAGGTGCAAAGTATGTTTTACCATTGTTTCTTCAAGAAAGACAGCCATCCAAGGCAGTCAGTGCTACTTAATGAATGTTGATAGGAGTTTTGTGACAATAATGTCAGAGTATGACAGACTATGTTCTTCCATAACACCCTTCCATAGTGATTTTTAGGTTTACTAAGGAAGTTTATTTCAGAGAGAGCTGTAAAAAATGGGGAATATTTTGGCTACTGTCCAGAATCTATCTGTAGTGCATATTTTTTAACTTAAACCCATTTACCTTCCCTCTCTTACATGTATATGGCTTTTACTAGGGATTATGATTAAATGATACTCTTGGGGAGGTGTGTGTGTGTGTGTGTGTGTGTGTGTGTGTGTGTGTGTGTGTGTATGTATACACACCCACTTTCCTGCTTACCTCCCTCTTCCGATCTGTGTTTTATTCCCATATCTCATCAAACTGAAATTTAGAGGATGTGAAAAATAATTGTCCTGCTCCGGCAGCTGCTATTATCTTCAAAGAAGATACTCTACATTTGAAAAGAAGTATCTTTGCATTAGAGCAAGTCAGAACATATTGAGTGCTCTAACCATCAGCAATAGAATCAGTATAGCTTTCTCCTCCCCACTCCAAGGGTATGTCTACACTGCAGTGCTTTTCCAGAAAAAAGGCTGTTTTTCCAGAAAAACTATACTTGCATCCATACTGCTATTGTGTTCTTTCAATAGAAAGTCGAAAGAACAGAGGAGGTTTTTGACAGCGGTAAACCTCTTTCTACAAGGAAGGAGCCTTTTTTCGAAAAAGCTTTTTCAGAAAAAGGCATGTGTAGACACAGAAGGAGTTCTTACGAAAGAAAAGACTTCCAGGAAATAATGCAGGTGCCCTGGTGGCCACTCTGTCCATACTAATCACAACTTAAATGCGAGACAGCGTTCAATCAGTGTGGACGCTATCTTTCAACAAAGCACATTGCTTTTTCTTTGCGCTTTTTATGTGTGTACGCTCTCTTTCGAAATAAGCTTTTCCGGAAGATCTCTTCCGAAAAAGCTTCTTCCAAAAGAAGCTTGCAGTCTAGACATAGCCCAAGTCTTCTGTTGGAGCTCCTCCACCATCTATGTGAAAATTCAGCTAAGACTAACTCTAGAACCCAGTGGTTTGGGCTATGACTTGGAATGTAGGGGAAACAATTTTAAGAGCTTGCTTTGAATCAGACAGAGCAAGGATTTATCCCTGAGTCTCTCATAGACATAATGCAGATCAGTGCCCTAGTCAGTGGATTATTGACTATTGAGGGGTGGGTGTGCCTGGCTGTCATGAAACATTGGAACAAAATCAACTCTTAAAACCTCCTTATTTTTTATGAAACCTATTTGTTGTTTACCAACCAGTTCTACTTTACAGGGTTCATTACAGAGATCCTGCAAGCTGCTGAACGCCCTTAACCCCCATTAATTTTGGTGGGCATGAAGGACAGTCATTACCTTGTAAGGTTTAGTCTTCAGCCTACTTACAGCCTGTGCATTTGATAATCCAAAGCCCAACTTACAACTGATTTGGTGATTGTTTCGATTTCAAGAATTTATCTTTCAGTTGTAGAATTGGATGGATTTGCTGAATACAGATCCAGATAACCTGCTCAGAATGAACCCTACTGTGGATAAATCAAGTATTTGTATGACAGTAACAAGAGATGATAAAAAACACGAATAAGCTACAAAACTTGGAGATTAGTGTGTGTCAGGAAAAGAATCAAGATATTTAAGATATAGTTATTGGATTCTGTATTATGTGTGTATTTAACAAATGTGAAACTAATCAGGGTCACAAGACAATATTTAGATGTCTGCTGCATAATGCACAGATCTATACATACTAAAAAAGATATTGAGGCAGTGAGCTATAGATATGTGGTGAGAGTATTGTCAAGGAAATTTGTATGTTCCATGTTTGATCACCCTGAATGACAGAGAATACAGCACAGATTTTTGGACAGCAAAGGATAACTGTCAACTCATGTTTAGGCTTGGTTTTATTAGTAAGGAGCAGCATCTAGTCAGCCAACCAGCTTTAAAAGTGTCCAGTGATTGACAGGGCAGGACTCAGCATACAGGAATTTATGACAATTCTTTAAAATCAAAATTAAGGCTCTTTTATAATAATAATAAAATCATAGAATACTAGATCTGGAAGGGACCTTGAGAGGTCATCAAGTCCAGTCCCCTACCCTCATGGCAGGACCAAGCACCGTCTAGATCATTCCTGATAGATGTCTATCTAACCTGTTCTTAAATATCTCCAGTGATGGAGGTTCCACAACCTCCCTAGGCAATTTATTCCAGTGTTTAACCACCCTGACCATTAGGAAGCTTTTCCTAATGTCCAACCTAAACCTCCCTTGCTGCAATTTAAGCCCATTGCTTCATGTCCTATCCTCAGAGGCCAAGGAGAACAATTTTTCTCCCTCCTCCTTGTAACACCCTTTTAAATACTTGAAAACTGCTATCAAGTCCCCTTTCAATCTTCTCTTTTCTAAACTAAACAAGTTCAGTTCTTTCAGTCTTCCCTCATAGCTCATGTTTTCTAGACCTTTAATCATTTTTGTTGCTCTTCTCTGGACCTTTTCCAATTTCTCCACATCTTTCTTGAAATGTGGTGCCCAGAACTGGACACAATACTCTAATTGAGCCCTAATCAGTGCAGAGTAGAATTAAAGAATCATTTTTCATATCTTGCTCAAAACACTCCTGTTAATGCATCCTAGAATCATGTTTGCTTTTTTTTTTTCCAACAGTCTCACACTGTTGACTCATACTTAGCCTGTGGTCCACTATGACCCCTAGATCCCTTTCTGCAGTACTCCTTCCTAGACAGTAACTTCCCATTCTGTATATGTAAAATGGATTACTCCTTCCTAAGTGGAGTACAGTGTAGCTTGGTTATACGCACAACAAATTATGTTGCAACCCTGTCCCAGAGGAAGAAATTGCTTCCTCTTGGGGGCCTGACAGCTAAAGACAGAATTTTGTGGTAAGAGACTAAGGACTGGCTTGAAAGAAAACACTGATCAAAATGTTCAGGTGATAAGTAAGTGTCAAACACTGGAGGAAAGTGTCGTGGCCGTGCTGTGCTACACCAGCTCATGATATCAGATGAAATCCAATGGTTCCATGCAGAATAATGAAAATAAACATAGTGAGACAGGTCCTCAGATGCTCTAAGATTACACATGACTCAGCTCATGACCCACTCAGAGGAGTAAGAAAGGGGGAGGTGGCTCTACACTCTGATTCTGGATCCAAAATGATCACCAGAGTAGCTTATACCAAGCCTAATGACTGATTTAGGATACCCCAGCTACAACAGTCACACAGATACTACTGTGCTGGCTAAGTTCAGGCATTCTTTCTTGCTCCCAACCTTTGCACTGTGGTGAGTACAGCTGGGTAGAACTTTATTACAAAGCCATGGCAAAAGGTCAAGCCCATTACAAGGTTACAGTCCTTTATCTTTTGGCACTAGATCCTGCTTCACTTATGGACCCAAGTAGAAACATGTAGCCTTAAGAAAATAGCCAGTCTTACTGAAGTATCCAAACCTTAGGAGCTTAATTCACTACTGCAATACCTTCATTTTGGGCCGGTTTGACTCTTTTTTCATTCCCATGAGCTCTTGATTTATAAGCATTACAATCAAACACCATTCTAAAAATGGGATATATTAAATAACAATATGTAACTGACTTAGATTTGAGAACAATAGAGATATGCTGTACTGGATATGGGGTCTCTCTCTTGTACTGTTGCTGGTAAAAATCTATCCTACTTAAGTAGTAATCTAAACCTAAGTAATAACTTAAGAAGTAAGTAACCTAAGTAATAACCTAAACCCTGATAGGTCAGCAAACATTTATGTGAGGTAAATGTAGCTCCTAGACTACTTAGGAAAGAGAAAAATGAAGGTCTGTAGTAGAATGTAGCAAAAATAGATGTTCCGCTTCCTATAAGGGACAAAAAAGGACACTCCTGTTAGAGTCCTAATCAGACACTGAAATTATCACATCACCCTGGTCTTGATTCTGCTCTCATTCAGGCAAAGAGGCACAGAATTCCAAAATGTTTTAAACTTGGGCAAACAAATCAAAGATGTTGAGCACTCATAACTCTCACTGAAATACTTTGGATTTATGTGTGTTCAGCATTTTTCAGTATCAAGTCCTACAGCATCAAATAGCAAACATATTTCTGAACATAATGTTTAACACTGGCCTAATCAATGCAGTATTTTTGTTTGGTATATTCATTAACTTTATATATTGTAAACACTTTTAAGTTAAACCAGTTTAAAATTGCTGTTGATTTAGCTATTCTTTAAGTTGATACAACTGGAAGCAATCCAGTCACATTATGATTGTTTTGCAAATTATGTTTAGATCCTGTTTTGTATGTTGGTTTCTTTGTAATTAGATCATAATCAAATAATTGGATTTGACCATATTTCTTATCTCAGTTCCCAGTGAGCAGTACCACCCAGACAGAAAATGAACTATGAAATCTATCATGCCAATGAGAAAAGGTTCACAACTGAGATAACAAAAATGCTATATGGCCACTCATTTCTTGATAGCATGAGGTCAAAGCTGGGGATTACAACAAAGCACGGCAATACATAGTGTGAGTCAGGGTGTCATTGCATATTCTGTTGCTGGTACTCTGGCTGCCTTTTTAGATGAGACATGCAATTTTTCAAAACGCTTCAGTGACTTAGGAACCTAAGTTCCACTATTTTTTAATGAGACTGCAGTTCCAAAGTCCCAACATTACACAAATGAGATTTAGGCCTTATCTTCACATAAAAGTGGTATTACCTCTGAGTTTGAAATGGTACAATAACGCTACTGTGGAGAAAGTTATACCAGTATAAAGATGCTTTTGAAAGTTTAGTTTACATTCTGTACAAGAAGGCCATGTCTATACTAGGAGATTATTTTAAATTTACTAAATTCAACTGGTGGGCAACTGATTGAAAAGCAGGAGTACAGAGTTCAAATTCTGTGGCCCCTTTTTCCAGAATAACAGTCTTGGTGGTGAGGATGCACCATTTATAAATTCGAATTTAAGCTTGGGGGAGTTAATTTCAGACAAAGGCCCTATTGTAGACAAGGCTGAAGAGAAAAGAAGAGAAGTAAAATAAGCCTTTCTGCTATTAGGCACATTTTATTCCAGTATAACTTTGTCAACACTAAGTTGTACTAATTGTTTTAACTCTAGTTGGGGGAAAAAAATCACCCTTCCAGTCAATATGGTCAGTCTGATCCAAACTGTATATTAACCAGGCCTTAGTCTCTTAAGTCATTTAGAGACCATTTAAAATTTTAGTCACGATTTAAAATTTTTCATCCTAACCTCTATTTACACAGTTTACCTCGCACTTACATTAATAAGCAAAGCAAATGAGCATTATTTCAAAATTGTCCAGATTTTATTGTAACTTGCAATTAGACCTTCTGGGTTTCTATCTCAGTTTCCATTACTTACCAAGTAATTATTGTGGTTAGCTACACAACTTAAACATAAAGTAAATTAAGATCTTAAACTGTTTATTAAAGTATTGATACAGACACCTTATATGGTTATATAGAGTAGTTTCCTGATATTTGTGCTCTATGGGCGTATCTAGACTACGCTAGACTTTCGAAAGAGGATATGCACATTCCTGTGGAATTTGCATATCTTCCTTCGAGCTCACTTTCAAAAGCGGCACTTTTGAAAGTGAAAGTAATTAAGACGTGGTTTTGTCGGCGAACCCTCCCATTTGCCGACAAGCCGCTTTTCCTTAAAAAATGAGGTTTATGCGGCTTGTCAACAAACGGGAGGGTTTGCCGACAAAACCGCATCTTAGTTACTTTCACTTTCAAAAGTGCTGCTTTCGAAAGTGAGCTCGAAAGAAGATATGCAAATTCAAATTTGCATATCCTCTTTCAAAAGTCTAGCGTAGTCTAGATACGCCCTATGTGTTTTATTTGTGAATAATTTTTTTTCTTACTTTTTATTGTAAATTGAAATTTCTTGGGCCACAACACTCTCTGAAGCCATACCCTGTAAAAATGACTCAGTGTAGTTAACAATGTATTACATAAAATCATAGAAATGTAACACTGAGATCACAACAGATCACCTAGTTCAGTCCCCTGTTACGTAGACCATCTGATAGGTATTTATTTAACTTGCTCTTAAAAACCTCCAAAAAGTCAATTCCACAACCTCCTTAGCAATTTGTTCCTGTGCTTAACTAGCTTGACACTTAGGAAAATTTCCCAAATGTCTAACTTAAATCTCTCTTGCTGCAATTTAAGTCCATTACTTCTTGACCTGTTCTCAGTGGCTAAGGAGAACTATTTATCACACTCCTTTTATAACAACCTTTTATATATGTGAAGATTGTTATCATGTCCCCTCTCAGTCTTCTCTTCTCCATACTAAACAGACCCACTTTTTTCAATCTTTCCCCAAAGGACATCTTTTCTAGACATTTAATCATTTTTGTGGCTCTCCTTTGGTTGTTCTCCAATTTGTCTGCATCTTTCCCAGGGAGTTGTGCCTACAACTAAACTAAGTACTCCATGTGAAACTTTATCGGTGCTGAATGAAAGAATTACTGTGTGTCTTGCTTACAACACTCCTGCCAACATATCCATGAATGATGTTAGAGATTGTTTTACAACAGTATTACTTTGTTAATTCATATTTAATTTGTTATCCACTAATAAACCTTCGATACTTTTCTTCATTCTGTTTCCTAGCCTCATTTTGTGTTTATGTAATCGATTATTTCTTCCTAAATGCAGCACTTTTGTCCTTACTGAATTTCATCCTATTTATTTCATACTATTTGTCCAGTTTTTGAAGTTTCTGAATTTGCTTATCATAAGCCTTACTAAAATTGAGAAATAACCTCAACTACTTCTTGTTATGTACATTTTTTCAAAACAAAAGTTGAAGAAAGATCTTTTGGGTGATTATCATCATTATGTATGTTCTATTTGAATACAGTTGGCCTACTGCTCAGCCTTCAGAAAGCTGTGTGGTTTTGTGCCTTCCTCTTTCAGCAGACACAGTAGATGTAATTGTTTGACTTTGCCTGGATGTGCTAGATAGTCCCAAGTAGATTATTTCTGTTGCCCTGCTAGAATCAACTGTTACATATTAACTGTTCTTCAGTTTCAATGGATGACCATAGCTTAGCTGGCAGAATGATTAGACAAAAATTACTGGTACAGCGTTCTGCCTCCCATCCCTTCCCCAGCAGGATCCCACAGACTGAGCTGGGCGCACACAGCCAGCAAGCAGAGAGGAAGATGCTGAACTGTATTCCTATTCTATGTTCTTTACAGGCAGGACAAAAATGGCTTGATGAGCACCCACAAAAGAGTTTAAATGGCACAAAAGGAGAACATGAATTTGTTGTTGTGGGAGTTACATGTTTATAAGAGGGGTTGTGCTGTACAATGTACCCTGTTTTCTCCCAGCAGGGTCTCAGCACTGACTAAGCTGAGAGTATGTCGGAGGCAAGCAAAGAAGGGGCTGCTGAACTGTAATCCTGTTCTATGTTCTTTACCAAATGAGGGATGTTCCTTTGGTTTGTTTGAATGGGTCTAGTCTCATGAACACACACAGACACACAACACAGAATACACAAAGGAGCCTCAGGCCTTGTCTCCGGAAGTTATGTAGGAAGTCATGAGGAAGGTTTCTCCTATCTTGAACAACCTCCTATTGGGCCAGAGAACATGAAGTGTTAGACATGATTCAACAAATTTTCCTGGAAAGAATAGTTGTATGCTGCCAGGACAATTTCACAATAATGACAACCCTTCTGAAACAGAGAAAGACAGAATACAGACAGCTCTGTGCCTTTGTCTTTTCTTGAGGTCTCATCTAAAGAATATTCCTGAAAAAGAAGGTTTTGGAGGGAGAGAAACCACTGAGGATGTATAGTTGTATTGAAATCTCCATACCGTATGAAGCACTTAACTGTTAATGAAATGTCACTCTCACATATATACCTAAAACCCGTTAACTTCATGGTCTGCTCAGTATCCAAGGTAAACATTTGTCCAATGATCTGGATTGATGACACCCTTATATATTTTTTATGTCTGCATCCAGCTGTTTTTACTCAGGTAAAATTATTGCTCATGAGAATTATGAGGAAAACATAACACTAAGAGAAAACACAATTTATTGGGGGTGGGGGGAGTATTGATTTGTGTTGTTATCATGGCAGATGGAGATTAAAAAAAATCCTGTCTGTGTTCTCAGGAAAGAAATATAGAATAAAGGTATTTTTTTCCTCTCTTGATTGACTTTTAGCCCTTTCTCCATGGAGAAAAATGAATCCAGTGAATAAAAATGAAGATGCGCCTTTATAAGGTATGTATAGTGAACGAATGAATTAGTCACTATCTAAGCAATGCCCAGGAGACAGTCAAAAAAGAGGTTGCAATATTTCTTTACAACTATTAAAAAAGCCAATCTCAATACCATGATTGCATGTATAAATAAGTAGAAGATTTATCTGGTGCTGCTTAGGTCCTTAACTCAATTAATTCTGGATTTGGGTGGGGTTTTTTTAATAAAATGAAAATGTATGGGCTTCATTTAAATCATTGCTCTGGGGTGGGGCTGGGAATGAGGGGTTCCATATGCAGGTTGTTCCAAGGAGAGAGGACTACCCCAGCCCTCTCTCATCACAGCAATTTGAGGCCAAGTGAGAACTGTCTCTCCATGACAACTGCAACTCCATTGGGCAAAGCCAAGGGAGAGATGCATGTCCCCAGGCTGTGGCAGGTTCAGGTTCATCAGCCCCCTGTGCTCTCCAGCTAGTGTGTGGGATGGAACAGAGGGAATGCAGGAAAACAGCCAGCAGTGTTCCCATATGAATTGGGGGCGAGGAGCTTCAGCCCCCTGAGGCTAGGGACTGGGGCTGCCCCAGATGGGGGAGACATACTCCCAACCAGCCCCTTTCCCCTGCCTTTTTTGTATTGTTTTAAGAGAAGCAATCCCATTCCAAGCACACCCCATTTTCCTGGCACAACCAAGCACTTACTTTGCTTTAAGTGATGGCAAGAGGAAGCTGTATACTGAAATTGGTGGTCCTAGCCTTACTATTTAGGAGTTCTTGAACAAACAGATGGACAGACAGACAAACTTTTTCAAATATATAGTAGATAACACACATGAATGGGCAAATATAATTATTAGTTATAGTTAGTACATGGATCCACACAAGCAGGGAAGGAGACCAGCACCAGGCTTCTGGAAGGGCGCGGCCTCAGGCAGAAAGTTTAGAAAGGACGGGCAGAGCCAGGCAGCTGGCTGTCAGTACTGCCCGGACTGCTCCATCTTGCAGCGCACCTCATGGGGCTCCAGTGGTGATTTAAAGGGCCCAGGGCTCTGGCCACTGCCACAGTACCAGCAGCAGCAGCCAGGAGCCTCAGGCACCTTTGAATTGCCAAGACCTCGGAAGTTGCCCCCTTTGTCCTCTCCACACCCCATCAGCAGGGCTGCATACAAGCAAAGGGGGGGAAAGTATTTCTTCTCATTGCTTCATTTTCCTGCATTTCAACTGCAACAAAATCCCCCACCCCCATTCCTGTTTTATTATTAGAAATGGTGAACAGAAAGAGAAGCTAGAAATCTTATATTCTCAGAGCCCTGCTGTAACCACTAAACAAAGCCCTTAGTCCCTGATCCTCAAAAACATTTAGGTGCCTAACTCCTATTGAAACATGTGTGAATTAGCTGCTAAAATACAGTTGACAATCTGGGTCTGAGTTTGTGTTCAATGTATTTAACTTTCCCAAGTGTTACTGAATACAGATGTTGCCTACAGTGGGATTTTTTTCTCTTAACTAATCACAGCAACTTGAATAAAAACAACCTCTTAGACAAGACAAGGAGCTCAAATGCTTCTGATGCCATCTGGCTGAGTTTTGGCTCCCAAGCAGGGGGTATGCTCAAGCATGAGCTCTTCCTTCAGAGATGCTTTTTCAAATTATTTCTAGATAGACCCTCCACACATTGAAATTTCAGATTGCCTATGTTTGCATGTATAATTCATGTCATATGCTGGTAAACACGGTTAATTTTACACTAGAAAAGTTAACTATTGATTTTAAATATTTTAATACGTTTCCTTTACTTTAGATCTTTCTTACTCCCATCATCCTTTTTCTTCTTTCTCTCTCAATATGACAGTGAGAGCTTTTGATCAGTTAGTTACAATATGATTCATGCTACCACCAGAAGAAACAGCAAGCTCATTTAAAGCTCTATCTTTTGGCTTTTTCTAGTCTGATGGTCAAAATACAGTTTGCCTGCTTAGAGTGTAACTTGGTCTGTGTCTAGACTACAAAATTCTACTGGAAAAAAAGACACAAATTGCAAACTGCAATTTGCATATATTTTCCCACTTTTCTTCCAAAAAAGGCTTTTCCGACAATTGGCCCTTCTACACTGGGCCAAATGTCAGAACAAAAACCTCTTTCAGAACATCCCTTCTTTCTCATAGAACGAGGTTTATAGGGATGCCAAAAAACAAGTCTGCTTTTCCAATTTTTTTTTTCAGAAAAGCAGACTCATTTCTTGGATGTGTCAGACTCTGCAATCTAGATGTACTCTACTAGAAAGTTTCTTCTGGGTGTAAGTCAGATTTTAATTGATTATGTTTACATTTTGCTATGTAATGGAAAGTAGTTCCTGGTTTCATTTACCTATAAAATATGTCTCACAGTTCTCATTTGAAGTGATTTGAAAACATATGATACTACACAATTCACATGCACAAACCTTTGGAAAGGATTAAAACTGATTTTTCTTTACTGCATCACACATTGGTTTCCAGCTATTGATTTCTACCTTTAGCGGTGCTTTTTCTTCAATTTTCATTTTATTCATTTGTATGAAAATAGTGCCTGAGGAATCTAAGCAAAACTCCATATAATCCAGGGGACCATGTACAAATAAGTAATTAAAAGATAACCCCTGCCACCAATAGCTCAAAGTCTACATGCAGTACAAAAGTTAGATGAGACAAACAAACATGGGTGTTTTGAGTAGATGGTGTAACTGTAAAGCAATATGTTTGTGTACTAATCTGTAGTCTGTTTTCCCTCTGTCAACTGCTATATTAGAAATCCACACACTAGGCACCAGACTGATATGACTAGAATGTAATCTTCATAGTTTAACAGGGATCAAACACAATTTACAGAAGGAAAATGCATCTGTATTAACTGCTATACTGCTTAACTTGTAGCACGTGACCATTAAAGGATATTATAAAATAAATGCAAAGTCTAATAATTTTACAGTTTTGAGAGATCTCAGGGGTGTTATGTTCAAAACAGGAAGTCTTGTGTTGTTTTAAATGACATAAAATAAAGAATCTCAGATGCCTTCCATAAAACTCATTTTGATACATCATTCGTATTTTCTGAAGGACACGAGAATAAGAGGCTGATGACTCCAGAAATCTTTCAGATAAAGAATGTCTCATTTCAAAAGAAGATAATCTTCAAATTTATCAGAGTGGTAGAAGTGGCTGTATATACAGAAAGAGCACTGCTTCTATCTGGTCACAGAAATAACAGTAGAAACACTGAGGCCGTGCAGTCACTGCTCTGGCCTGCCTGATGCAGAAGAGGAAATCTCTAATTACTCATTGGCTATGTTTATACTGCACTGTTTTGCGCAATAAATATGCAAATGAGGTGGAGCATGGAATATCCACTGTAGTTAGGGAATGCTCTTGCTGCAAAACCATCCACTATTTTCCATACATTGTCGAGATTCATAGTCCTTCATAGCAAGAGGTGATTAATGGCCCTGCACACTCACATGATTGGAACTCCCAGGGTGGACTTCCCTATTCCAAACTAATCCACGACTGATCAATAGTAGTTTGAAATTGCAGTTGTCACTTAGGATTTGCCACTTGCTTCTCTGCCATGAAGGCGGCTCTCATTTTGATATCATGTGCTAGAGGAAAGGGATGAACTCTGCACACAGGCCTAGGAAGGTGGCTTTGCACACTCGGAAGTTCTGCAGTCACTGCTTCTCAGCCCATCCCTACACCACCATGTGATCCCACTACTTAGTGCTTGTTTCCTGAGACCAGTAACAATGGTGCCCCATGTTTAGCTGCTCTGTGAATGCAAAAATCAATCCTGAATTGTTTCTTTGCACATCATGGCATCCACCATAGAGTATTAGATTTGCAGCTCATACAATACTGTAGTATTAGCTACATGTATAATGCTTGGCACAAGATTGGAGAACAGTGCAGGATCCATGCTTTCAAACAGAGATGGCAGGTGCACAGTTTACAGGAGTTGTTGAAAAGTGGCACGAAACACAGTCAGAAACTCACAGTATGACGGGATGGAGAAAACTGCGTCATGGGATGGTGATCCCACTCCCGTTATACCCCGTGCTCCTTTCCTAGCACTCTTAGCAGCAGACAGGAGTGAGTTGCACAGTGCACTGCTCTCTCTGTTGATGCAAGAATAACAACTGTGGTTGCACACCACTTCACAAGGTGTTTAATTACAGCACTTTAATTACAGTAGTAGATGATTGCTAATGTAACATAAGTCAAAAAACTGTGTAATGTAGACATACACTAATTCATGAACTACAGATCTTTCACAATATTGGGCAGTTAGGACCTATGTTCTGGTATGACAATTGAATATTTTATATGATTACTTCATCACCAGTGGCTAGCAACTCTGTCCCACAGCACATTAATTATAACTGTGCCCATTCTTCCTCTGCTCACATATGTTAGACCAGGAGATTCTGTTGCCATTGTTACTCTGTTGCCCTTGAGTCTAACTTAACCCCTCCCTCTGATTTTGACAAACAATCTAATTAAATATTTTGTCCCCAGCTTAATGAATTTTTACAAGTATTTCTCAGAAGATTTCCTCTCCCATCCACCTTCCCCTCCCCCTCTTTTTTTTTTTTTTTTGGTTTATTTTTTGCTTTGTGAGTATCGCTGACCACCTGGGAAATATTTGGCAAAGCAAAATGCATTACAGCAGCCATCAGTAATGACCATCAGTTCTCTCAACTGTTGAGATGAACCCAGGTTTTGCTTTTGTTCAAAGAAGAGTAGTTTTGTTCCGTGAGTGAAAATGAGCAAAATTGCACTGGCATAAATTATTTTGTTTGGCTTTCTACAAGGCCAACAGAAGGCTAAAAATCTTTACATGCCAAATTACACTGCTTTACTTATAGGGTAATACAGTACAACCAGAACTACAGGTCTACTGTGCTAGATGTACACATGGAGAATTTGTTCTATTCTAGAAAGCAAGGGTCAGCAACCTTTCAGAGGTGGAGTGCCGGTGATACTTTTTCAAGTCAATAATAGTCCTATGTACAGCAGCTTCATTAGTAAAGAAAGATGCAGATTTTACCTTTTAGTGCAGGGATCAGCAATCTTTCAGAAGCAGCGTACCAAGATTTAACTTATTCACAGATCCATGTGCCTGGTGGGGAGGAGTGACTAGGGAAGGCAAAGGCAGGCTGGGTACGGTGACCATATTTTCTGAACCAGTTGCAGCTAGGGAGAGTGGTTTAATTTAAATTATGAAACAGATTAAGTATTTTAATTTTCTCATGTTAATTTATCAAACTTCATTTTAAATAAAGTAAAATATTATGTCCAGCACAAAAGGAGGGAGGATGCAGGAACAAGGGAGGTTGTTGAAGCAAGCTGGAGTTGTGGGATCTTTCGGGGAGCGAGGGGATTTGGGGGGGGAGGAGTATGAGCATGAGGGGGGACCTTATCTGGCTTTGCACACCCTTGCAGAAACGGCCACAGCCATGCTGTCCCAGGACAGCCCGCTGCCAGGGCCTATGTGGTCCAGGGCCAGCCCCGGAGGCCCTGCTGCCACTGCCACATGATCCTGGGCCAGCCCCAGAGGCTCTGCTTCTGCAGCCAGGTGAATCAGGGCCCCAGAAGCCAGAGGCACCGCTGTCACTGCCATGCGATTCTGGGCCATCCCCGGACTGAGTGGCCATGGCAGAAACACCTCCGGTCCCAGCCCAGGTGCCTCTGAGGATCCACAGTCTCCTCTCACTGCAGCCTAGCCTGCTGCAGGGAGGAGGGAGAGTTCTCCAGTGGCTGCACGGGGAAACAGGGGTGGGGCTGAGCTCCCCGCTCAGCCACTAAAAATTGGCTCACGTGCCATAAGTGACACGCATGCCATAGGTTGCCGACCCCTGGTATAAAGAGAGTATTGTGTAATAACATTAATGTTGGAAATAAAACTGAGGCAGATCCTCAGCTGGGCTGTGTCTAGACTGCATCCCCTCTGTCGACAGAGGGATGCAAATCAAGCACGTCGAAATTGCTAATGAAGCAAATTTAAAGATCCCGTGCTTCATTAGCACAAACATGGCCGCTGCTTTTTTCCTACATGGAGCTTTTTCAAAAAAAAAAATGGCAGTCTAAATGAAGATCTGTCGAAAATAAAGCCTTTTTCGACAGATCCTGTATTCCTCAAAAAATGAGGTTTACAGGATCTGTCGAAAAAGGCTTTATTCTCAACAGATCCACATCTAGACTGCCAGTTTATTTTCGAAAAAACTCCGTTTCGAAAAAAAGCGGTAGCCATGTTTATGCTAATGAGGTGCGGGATATTTAAATCCCTGCTTCATTAGTTTAGGGGTAAACTGAGGCAGTCCATGGTATCTTGCTGAGAACTGAGAACTCAAATCCTAAATTATTAAGGCCAGGCCTGAGAAGCATATAGACAGTAGCTACCATGACCCTGGTTCCCCTGGCAACCACATTACAAAGGTGCCTCACTCTGAAAAGGCCTGGCTGGTACCAGCCAGGCTGCACGGTTTCTCTAACTGTCTCCTGTAATTTCAGATTAATCAGCTTGAATCTCAATGAGTGTGCCAATGCAAGGAAGTAGTCATCTTGTAGTAGACAAATCACAATCGCAGCAAAACAAGTTCCCATCAACATGCCTTAGTTTATGTTGGCTTATTTAGCTTGTTAGGAATAATTATTTGTATTAGTGATAACATGTTTAATTGGCGATGGGCGGGGATCCTATGTAACCTTTATATTTCATTGTCTTATGTGCATATCTCATTTCCACCGCTAGACCTATCAAATCACTTCCTCTCCACTCATCTGCTGCCTACATAATCTAATGTATGTTTTGATTTAGCTAGTGCTCACCAGGTTAACCCCTGTTGGCATTCCACCAGCTGTGTGAACCCTGCTTGTTTTTCACCTGCACCCAGTGTGTCCGGAATTATTCCCTACAATTATCAATTTCAACGTGCCTAATCTACATCTCTCTGTCAACAGAGAGGTGTAGTCTAGACACAGCCCTGGTGTAAATAGCCATAGTCCTATTGATATCAGTGGGGCTCTGACAATTTATACTAGCTGAAGGTCTGCCTCTCTATATTTTCCCCATGTTCCTGGTGGCTTATTGATGGCATTGAGTACCTAAAAGTTTGTGACAAGGAGGATGGAGAAAAATTATTCTCCTTGGTCTCTGATGATAGACAAGAAGCAATGGGCTTAAATTGCTGCAAGAAAAATTTAGGTTGGACATTAGGAAAAACTAACTGTCAGGGTGGATAAGCACTGGAATAAATTTCCTAGGGAGGCTATGGCAACTCCATCATTGGAGATTTTTAAAAGCAGGTTAGACAAATACCTATCAGGGATGCTCTAGATAGTGCTTGGTCCTGCCATGAGTACAGGGGATAGACCTGATGACTTCTTGAGGTTCCTTCCAGTTCTATGATTCTGATTGCTTGAGGCAGTTTAAGATGTGTATCCTTGATGGGTCCCCTCACTAGACAGTACCCAAGGAATCCCATAATTTGAATATGATCAAATATGAAAGGCAATCATTTTCACTGTTTCTACTAGCATTATGTGGAAGGCAATGAAATGTTACAATGACAAGCAGCTGTGGAAATCCACAGATTACATTAAATTGAAGCAGTTTAGCACAGAGTTAATTAATAGTGTATTAAGTGTGGACACATTATGCCTTGTATCTACTATCTAGAAAATCCTTACACAGATTCAAAGTAGGGAAAAGCTGCTATCACATACATAGAAGGAACCCAGCTGTATTTACCATTCACAGAAAGTGGTCAATAGCTGTACATTTATTGAACACAATTAAATATGTACTAAAAGGATCTGAGGAATAATAGTGAAAGATCTGCTTGTTTGACAATAAAATAAGCTTTCTGGGAGTGTGCATATTTATTTATATTGGCCTCTTTTACAGTAAAACAAATGAAATAAAGATTACTTAAAAATTATTTTGGATCTGAAATAGTTGAATATAGCCTGAAGTTTATAGCAGCCTTATCTGATCTGAAATAGCAAAGTGCATGTTCTAGTGCAATAATACTACAAATATACATCCAAGAAATTTCTTTATAAAAATGATAAATAATATATTACATCTATATATACACAAAACCTATGAGTACCAAATATGTACTGTTGCTGGAAGTGCATGTGTTACTTTGGTTCAATGACTAAAATAGTCACTTAATGAAATTAGATTATTTCACTTGATGCATCATGCAGCATTATTGGAATGGGCATTTGCCATCTTAATTTTCCACCAGAGGCAGATCTTTTTAATGGGAAAAGTGTTGATGGAAAATGAAAAGAGAAACAATATGCCATAAAACTTGAAAGCAGTTTGTCTAGCACAGTGGTTCTGAAACATATTTGATACTGCCCCCTTCTTTGCATTTATAGTAGTTTACCTCCCCCTGTAATGCTTATAAGAAGCAAATGGGATCCTTTTAGGCAAAAAAGGCAATATGCTGTGTTTATTAAGCATACAGAGTAAACACACACACACACACACACACACACACACACACACACACACACACACCCCAGTTCTGCTGACATGGTTATGTACTTCTGAGTCCTGCTGAGACAACAGTCCTGCTGAATTTGTGGCTGTGACCAATATAATGGCCCCTTAGATTGAGCCTGAGTGGGGGAGACAGATTCTGTCAGCCACAACTCTGAAGCTGTTGCCAGTATGAACGCAAAGCTTCCTGGCAAGACACCCCATCTTTTATAAGAACCCCTTCTTATGCAAGCCTGTGGATTTTTTTGCATCGTGTTGTAATCCATTACTTTGCTACATATGTTTATCTGGAGATAATTTTCATTGTTGTTTAACATCAGTCTCCTGTAGACTTTTCTGGGTGTTGCCCCACCCTGGTTTTAATGGAATTTGTTATCTTCACACATTGGGAATGCTTTCTTTTAACTGCAGAGGGTCATCAATCTGCCACTCCTCAATCATCAAATAAAATGTACACATTTGATAGTTGCTTTGTACTCCTGACTCTAGCCCTTTTTCTGGCCATCTGGATGCTAAGGTGGCCTTCAGGCTTCTCTCTCTTTACTCAATACCTATCTATCTCATCGAACTGGAAGGGACCTTGAGAGGTCATCGAGTCCAGTCCCCTGCCCTCATGGCAGGACCAAGTACCATTCCAGTTACACACACTAGTACCATTCTAATCTCACACACAAAATGCATAGTTGCCTTGTAATGATAGGCTTGTACAAAGCATTATAAGATTAAAGTAACGATTATAATCACAAATTCTTACATAATACAAAAGACATTCTTATACTCTTAAATTAAAAGAAAAGGGAAGTCCTACAGGTGACTATAGTGAGCCACAAAGAGCCTTCTGGTTTATTCTTGCTTTAACATTAATAACAAACATAGACAGCCTGCTTAATGCATCTTTATCAACAACATTAGGTTATTACTTCATGCTAGTCAGAATGGCTGTCAGGGCATGCTGAGACACATCAATTTGCATTTTAGCTACATGGCCACACCTCCCCCACACTATACAAATACGTTTGCATATAAAAATCAAATCTGACCAAATACAAAAAATATTATGGCATTGATTCAGAGAGCTATTTAAATATACAGTAATGTAAATTTTAAGAGAGGTACTTCATACTAGCGTGATGAGCGCACCTGTTTCTTGGAGCAGAGCAAATTCCACCATAGGCTGGATGTTTAAGACAGATATATGACGATCTCCTTCTCCCTTCAACTAAATGTGCATCCTGCATTGAAGTAAATAGATTAACCTACAGATGGCAACAACTTTATATAATGCTATGCCAGAATAACAGAAATCCATCAAATGCACAGCACCATCTGCAGACCTCATATGTCTGGAGGAATCAGATTTGCTAGCTATTCGTTGTTGTGGGTAAAATGTACACAGTTACGTTTTTTAATTTTTTTTCCTGCCCTCCCCTGGTTTAGGAAAGGGGCCTGTCCCCCATTTGAGAACCTCTGGTTGAGCACATTTTGCAATACAAATATTGCAAAATGCGCAAACAGAAAAAGGGAAAAACAGGGGCTTGATGAAACAATGGGGAAAAGTGTATATTTTAGGAAATGATGCAGTAAAGGCTGCTTGTAATCAACATCTACTGATGTCAGTGGGTGTTGATCTAATGCAGTGGCTAGGAAATTGAACGCTTATGCATATGTTTGAGCATCTCAGTTTTCATTGACATCAGGGAAAATGCTCATTTCCTCTTGTTGTCATGTTTTCTCAGAAAGCACTCTGAAATTCAGGCAGTATAAAACCTTAAGATAGAAAGTATCACATTTTTCAGAATAATCATAATGAACATTGCCTGCAGTCACCCCTTCCTGTTTGAACGTACTCTAGCCCATTTGATTTGGGGGAGGGGCAAATATTTGCTATGGAGATTTTCAAATAATGTTTCCCCACAGAAGGAAATTATATCTTGTGTTTTATTCCCAAGACACACTAGTGTGATCTGTTGCTATTAATAGTTTAATTAAACTATTGATGTTATAAAATAAATATCATTTTGGTTAAAATAATGAAGATTGTGATTTTTGCTGTGGGTGATGTTGGTTCTATATTTTTGTGACTTTTGCCATTTTTGTCATGAAAAACCATGGCTGTTCTTCTAGTCTGCCATGTCAGATCAGTTTTTAATGATCTTCAGATATATGTGGCATTATATATAATCAGTGTTGGTCTAACATTCATTACAATACCAAATTGTTATTAGTCAGATGGAAAACAATTTTGTTTTAAGCCCATTTTAACCTTTATCAAGTGACACACCGTCTTTCACTTAGATCAGTAGCACAGGAGGAAACCAGGACAAATTGTTCCTATGCATACAATTATATTTCTGTGGTCTCTGATTATGAAAGGAACCATTCCCTATATTTCTAAGTCAGGACGTTTCCCTTTGTCACTAGCAATGGTACTTTTAAAGATGTTAAGGAAAATCTGGTGATGATTTCTGGATTATAAAGCATAGTGAATGTGCCCATCTTTAGCCATCTTGATTATGCTGATTGCTTAAAGTGGGGTAAAAGATTTAGATAAAGTGAGCACACAAGGCTTTAAAATGTGTGGGAAAATAGCATTTTTGGCTTTGTAGACACACACTCACCTATTAGCTCATTGACAGAGATAATTACATCACTCTTTATTCATCCTTCTTTTTGTTCCAATGTAAGTTTCCTTCCCTCTGCAGCATGCAGAGACACTTGTTTACAGACATTGGAATTAACATCATCAATTTTTTTATGTCTTATGAAATGCAAAGTTTATTTGGAAAATCAAAGAGAAAATTTCTCCATAAATATTAAGCAGAATAAACCAGCTAGATTAACACTCAGAATCGGAGAATACCTTGACTTTGTCTATAAAATATGTTTGATAACCAAGGTGAAACCTTATGTTTTAGGAAGTTCAATGTCTCACTTAAGGAAAACAAGATGTTTGTGTCTTTGTCCTTTTCTGATTTCCAGCAAATCCTCCTCCCACTGTTAGCAACTCCATTTGTAACTGCAGAACACATGCAGCTCTAGTGTCAATGTATGGTTATTCAGAACCTCATCTATTGCCTCAGAGCTCAGTGCACAACAAAACTTCTGTTTCTACAGTCCACTTTATTTTGATTTTGATCTTTGATTGCTTACTTTTAAATGGTGTTTACAAAGAGTTTTCAAAACCTAATTGTACTCAGCACTTAATGCAACTCATTAACCCTGTGTATACAATTTCATTTAATTTTCTCCTAATCTGCATGGGTGCATATGGAGCATTTCAAAGGCATTGAAAGAGTTTGTTTGAACCTGCAGAACACCTCTTACATAAAAGCTAATTAAGAATTTCATACTGCTTACAATCAGTTCCTGGCACCTTTTAAAACAGATCCACCATTCGAGAGACAGCCTGAACACACATTCACTGTAAAGAGCAATCTTTTCACAGAGTAATGAATTTTTTAGTAGCCTGAAGGCCTCCATGTATCCTTGATGACAATAGCATCCTATTATCTCTTTAGAGATCTGTTATTATACTCACCACTTTTTAAATATAATAAACTTGCACCTAATAACCCTGCAGGCTAAAAACAATGGTGAAGTCACAATTCTGAAGCCACTGGAGATTCACATGTTCTATCTTGGTTTTAGGTCAGATTCCATTGTCTCATTAATGGAGTATTTCCTTCTAGTGATAGTTAAAGATCCTAGATGCTCATCCTGATTATCCTTTTTTGGTGGGGGAGGGGGGTTGGTGACAAAGCAAAGTTTTGTTTATGTGACTTCGGGTGTTGCCAGAGATGACAATGATCTTATATTCTATTCAATTCCTTTTATGAAGATCCCAGAATATTGTATTGGGTAATTTTCTCTATCAATCAGTCAGTCAGTGAGCTTGTCATCCTTCCTATTCAATATGGGTATGTCTACACTACAAAGTTTTGTCGGAAAAATGGCCAAAAGAAGCCTGTAGTCTAGACATAGCCTATGTATATGAAGAGACTGGGGAAGACATTAAGGCTTTTTGGATAGAGTTTCATTGGTTGGCACCTGACATGCACTTTTATGTGTTCCTTCATCAGATCTGAGGTGCAGCGTATTCTGCTTGAAGTTTGTTTTGGACTGAAATGAGCTGCCTCAGGCTTAGTCAGGACAAGATGGAGGTCAGAGTGTACTGAAGGGTAACCCTTTTAGAGATGTTGCTGTATAAAGTGTATTGAGCTGAGATAAAAATGGTTATTTGCAAAATATAGGCACGTGATACCCAATGAGATCAGAGTTAACACTTTGGCCATAGTGCATTCCTCATGATCTGAGAAAAAAGACACAATAATCTGAAAAAAAAAAAGAACTAGTAATAAATTAGTAACTATAAGCACTGGAGAATGTTCTATGTTATTTATAGGTTGGAGATTACCTCATAGTCAAATGGCAATCCCCATCCTTATTTTAAGTTTTACAAGTAACATTTAGTTTGTGTGTTTGGGTTTATTTTCCATCTGTTGTCTCATTCCATTTCCATGATACGTTATTTGGAACTAACAAGTGATTGCTTAAAAGAGGATAAAAATGTAATTCATTCATTGTAAAATCTGCATCCCCAGGGACCAACAAAAATTCTTATGAAAATTAGGTTGGTAATGGGGATGATTGTTGGCTAAAAGCCACTTGTATTGGGAAGAAAATGCCCTGCCTGCAGGACGATCCCTCTGAAATAAGCACTTCTTAACTCTGAGGTTCTCAACATGATTTTTAAATGCTAATGACAATGTAGGGCTTTGCAGGTGTGACGCTGAGGCATGGAGGACTTAAATGACCACAAATAGTAATATATCTATAATCTTTAAGCCAATTTTCTGCCACTGGGACAAATCCTACTCAATTTGAACCTCATCGAAAACCCACTGAAGACTCTCATTGACCTCTCTGGGATTTGGATCAGGCCCCTTATGCAGATGAATATTTCCCTTTGTTTGAAAGACTGTTTTTGTCTGTAAGGTAAGTAAATCCTATCTTTTCTACTTTTAATAAACCCAGAGTAAATAATTGTCACCAGGGGGAGGAGAGTCAGCCAGCTGTGCATATCTCTTGTTATGTAAGAAAGAGGGTGGTCAATATGAGTTAGTTCTGTTTAAAACTTTATACAGAAAAAGATAGATTTATCAGGGGATCAGAAGCCACTGGAGCTGTGCACTTGGAAAATCCCTTCAACTGTGCCTTCTCAGAGTTCATCTGATCTCAGGATCTTTGTTACTCTGCTAGGCCATGAATGATCTCATCTCTGTGCCAGTGCTGAAGGAGGCTGGCGGGTGGGTGCCACAGAGGAGAGGTAGGCATGTTCAATGGTATAGTCAGCACATCAAGTGACAGTCATAAGGGGGTCTCTGTGACCAAACCTGAATTTTAGTCTGAATTCCCTATATTCCTGGGTTTTTTTCCCTCAGTAACTTTTCTCATTCTTACACAATTGCTAACATGCCTATCATTGAACAACAATTTTGTCCCACACATACTACTAGGTTTTGAATTTATGCATAAGAATTTAAAAAGGAAAGAAGTTCACTTGCTATACACATGTTTAATTTGTGCTGGGTTCTTGATCTCCCCACCCCCAGATATCCTTATTCCATTCTCTTCCAGACACTTACTAGTGAGATAGTGAAGTTTGGAATGGCAAGGAGAATGCTGAAATGGGAACATATTGACACAGCAAGCTCTGTTTCAAAGTTGACTTTCAGTGTGATGGCTTCAAAAAGCAGTTTTTCATGAAGAAAAATGGCTTCTGTTTCATGGCAGTTTTGGTGAAATTCTCCAAAGGTAACTAAAAAGAAAATGTAATTCTATTTTTTTTCTGCCATAACTTTAAGGATATTTCAGATTAATTGAATTGAAGCATGGCCATATTTTAGTTATATTTCTTTAGTTTTTATTTAAAAAATCTAGAAAGCATAGTATCAAGGAAATATAACAACATACTTTGGTCCAGAACATAAACTGATGGAAATCAGAGTATCTCTATTGATTTCAAGAAAATACTAATTTATACCATGTGGCTCAATTTGCTTCAATTTACATAATGTGTAACATATATAGATATTTGATACTATAGCATCCCAATTTCTTTTAATAGAATTTACCATCATGAGGACTTACTATCACTAGACTATATAATCCAGATGGCATTTTACTAACAAATAGTTTAATGATTTTTTTCTCATTTAATATGTATGCTTTTATGTGGAGTGCATTAATAAATAACTGCCTAGCAAATATGGTTCCTTTTCAATAAACAGTGCTCCTCTCCAGAAAAGTCTGTATGACTCCAATTAAAACTGCAAAATCAATTAATTTAAATGGTCAGAGCAAAAAGACAAAATTATAAATTGCTTATCCCATTATCAAGTTGTTCTTTTATGCTAGTCTTAATTTTCACTTTTCCAGATGCAATGAATAGCACAGCAATTTAAAATTTTGTTTGTCATTTCAGCTCATTAAACGGAGCAAAAAATATATCTTCAAATAGCGAATAAATAGATAACAAAATTTAATCAGGCAGATAAAAAAGATAAGTCTTTAAAAAGAAAGATATCAGAAAATGATGTCATTCAATGAAAGGAATTAGGGAGACACAATGTCAAGTTTAGAATATGAAATGTTCTGTTTTATAATATGAAAAACGGGCAGATGACAAAGGGGTGCAACATAAGGTATCTGTATTTTATGATATAATAATTGTCAAATTTGTAAATTTTTTCAGCTAAGTGTAAAATAAAGAAAAAAATATTGCATTAAAGAAAGAATGTTAACATACATCCATCTTGGAGTAGGATGGAGGCTTTCTGTTTTTATTTTTAAACTATTCTGTCCCCACCCAGTCCCCCTGTGGTACTGAATTACTGTGTATTGTAAACCATTCTTTCTGTTGCAAGACTGGTTCAAATGGTGAAGATAGTGATGAAGATGTCTAAAACAACTAGGAGCAATTGGTGGTCCTGACTCAGTGGAGTAACCAACAATTGGAGTTCACAGAAAGTGAGGAAATAGGGGTGGAAAAGGATGTAAAGTTCTGAGATACCTGAATATTTCAAAGATAATTTTCTGATCATTTGCAGGTGAGCTGTGTACTGCAACTGTTCATTGGAATGCTCAACTTCTGATGTTTGACGGTTGTGATTGGTGTATGACCAGTCACTTTGTTGTCAGTCCACACTACATGCTCTCCACCTATTTTCTCCTTGGAGCAGGGAGTATATCCCTGTGCCTGATTGAATACTACTGATATCAGTCCATGAGACCATAAGACAGGATGGAGGAGTCCTTGCTTCTTTCTAATCCCCTGTATTACACAAGCTGTCTCTGAGAGATCCTCACAGATCATGTAATGGAGCACTTGGATGGACATTCCACTGAGCTCTCAGAAGTGGGAGAATATAAAGTATCCTTTGATAACTCTTTCAGGCCCATTTCAGAGAAGTGGCATTCACTGATCTGTTCCTCAACAGCTGTACAGAGGACAAAGACACTGATAACCATGCCAAAGAAGTGGAGCCTCAGGAGATTATTGTTATTAAGATAGAAGATGAGGAGGCATATGGAAGTAGTTGCAGTAGGTGGGGGACAAAGAGAGCATGAAATGAAATATAGACTTGGACATGTTACAGAAATCAGTGGGTGAAATTCCCTAGTGTGCACTATGCAGGAAAGTCAGACTAGATAATTGTAATGGCTGGTCCTTTCTGGCCTTATAACCTACAAATGTGTGGACAGCCACCTTTACACTGATAACACTGCTCTACAGCCAAAATACTTCTGAAATAAATGTAGTCAAACTTTACTAATTCTGGGTCACTGAGAATGAAAATGATGCTTAAAATTGTTGATTGGCTCTAGTTTTCAAGATATGCTATTGGGTCAGTATATACGACCCTTGACTTGGGAATGGCGGAGGATGAGTGAGTTATAAAGGGAAGGGATCTCAATTTAAACCAGAAATGACTAAAATACATCTTTGACTGGATCTATGAATAAATCTATGACTGGGTTTGGACAGTACTTGCTTTTTAGGCAAAACAATGAATGATGCAATCTGAAGCTGGTATTGCATCATACATGATATGAATTGCATCATGTTATTCCTAGAAGTCATGGATGATGCAATCATAACGAAGCTTATATCACTCTGCTGAACAAATTGCCCTATATCAGCTCTAGAAATCATACAGCGTCGTGCTCTCTTATTTGTCAGTGTTTGATTTTGCAAAGGGACACATTTCTGTTTAGCCAAAGTGAGCAGAGATGCCTCGTACTTGTGTGAACAGTGCAGATAACTTCTGCTATGTTTGTGGTGAAGTGACTTTTGCATCACAAAAGCGCAGTATAATCACTATGATTAAGAAAGCCTATCACCTTTATTTTGGCTGCAAAATTGGAGATCGGGACAAGAGGTGGGCCCCACACAGATGCTGCAACACTTGTGCAACAAATCTTCGCCAGTGGTTGAACAGGAAAAGGAAATCTATGCTTTTTGCAGTGCCAATGATTTGGAGAGAGCCAACAGATCATACCAGCAATTGTTACTTCTGCATGGTGCCTCCAGTTGGGAAAGGTGTGTCAAAGAAGAAAAAGTGGACTGTGCATTATCCAAACATTCCATCAGCTATACGCCCAGTACCCCACGGAGAAGGACTGCTGGTTCCCGATGCACCAGAATCATTCTCACTTGAGTCAGACGAGGAAGAGGATGAAACTTCTGGTCCTGAACCATCAATGTCACAGGACCCACATTTTCTCCCATCCTCCTCCTCTGAACCACACCTCATAACACAAGGTGAACTGAATGACCTTGTCAGGGATTTGGAACTACCCAAGAGTAAGGCAGAGCTGTTGGGCTCCAGACTACAGCAGTGGAATCTCCTGGCAGGTGATGTTAGGGTTTCCATGTTCCGTGACCGTCAAAAGGATCTTGTCCCATTCTTCTTCATGGAAGGTGATCTTGTAGCCTGCAACAACATCGATGGTGTGATGGCAGCCCTCAACATTGTTCACAATCAAGATGAGTGGAGACTGTTCATTGATTCATCGAAGACGAGTCTTAAAGCTGTTTTGCTGCATAATGGCAATGTTTTGCCATCAATTCCAGTTGGTCATGCAGTCCATATGAAAGAAACCTATGACAACACGAAACAACTTTTGAGGTGCATAAACTATGACCAACATCAGTGGCAGCTTTGTGGCGATTTGAAGGTTGTTGCTCTCTTGCTTGGTCTGCAGACTGGATACACAAAGTACTGCTGTTTTCTCTGCGAATGGGATAGTCATGCAAGAGATTCCCCCTCCATCAAGATAGATTGGCCACTCTGACAGTCATTGGAGCCTGGGAGGAAAAGTGTTCAGCATCCACCACTTGTTGAATCAAGGAAGATTTTGTTCCCACCCTTACACATCAAGCTGGGTCTGATGAAGAACTTTGTCAAGGCCGTGGACAAAACACAAGCAGCTTTCAAGTACCTCCATGGAAAATTTCCAAGGTTAAGTGAAGCTAAGATAAAGGAAGGTGTCTTTGTTGGTCCTCAGATTCGTGAACTTCTTTGAGATGATGCATTTGACCGTGCACTGCGTGGCAAGGAAAAGATGGCACGGAAAGCCTTCCAGTTAGTGGCAATAAATTTTCTCGGAAACAACAAGGCAGACAACTACAGGTTGTTGGTGGAAAACCTCCTCAAGGCATGCAAAAGCCTTGGTTGCAACATGTCACTAAAGATACATTTTTTGCACTCTCATCTCGATTTTTTTCCACCGAACTGTGGAGCAGTGAGCGACGAGCACGGCGAGCGATTTCACCAGGACATTGCAACAATGGAGAAACGCTATCAGGGCAAATGGAGCTCATCAATGCTTGTAGACTATTGCTGGACAGTGACAAGAGATGCTCCATTTAATGAATACAAGAGACAAGCTAAGAAGCGCCGAGTAGACACTGAATAGGACTAAACTATGTACATAATAGTTTTTTGCCTTTTGTTTCATAATACATTTTATTTATATAATCCTTTTGCTGATTTTTAAAGTGTTACATAAACAGGGCAGGTGAAATATTATCATGTAAAGCAACCATAAACACATGAAAAGACCTAGGTTTACAATTTATGATTAAAACTCTACTATCTACACAATATACATAGATGTAAAATGTAAAAACTTAAATATCTTGGAAACAGTAGCCAATCAGTTGTTTTAATTGTCATATTTGAATTCAGCACATCAAAATACATAATAAATAGCACATTTTATCTCTGAAGCAGATGACTTCTAAAAAATTGTAGACCAGTGTAATCATATATTACCTGGTCACTATGGCAGGGGAAGATTTGCACTAGGAAATTATTGAGAGCACCTTTAGTAATATGTAATGTGATTTAGCACATAGAAACAAGAAAAGCCAGTACCATGTAAGGAGACAATTGTAGAATACTCTAGCCCAGAGACAAAACAAATAAACAAACAAAAACTAAGTATTTTGCTATCCTCTGGGCTACTAGGCATTTAGTAGATATACTGGGGAAAGGGGAGGGGGGGGGAATCCCTGGCTCTATTTATGTCACTAGGAGATTTTGTGCTTCCCCTCCTGAAGACACATCTAAAAACAACCAGACCAGAGTCAAGGGCGGCCTGTCAGGTTTTAATGCATCCTTGTGCCCTCCTATATCTGTGATGTCATGGGGACATAGGTGGCTTCTGTATACATTAGAACACACACATCTGCAATTGTGGGCAGTCTCCCAAGAAACTAACCCCAAGGGCTGCAAACTGCAATAGTTAAAGAAAGGAGGGCAAATTATTGGAAGTGATGTAAGTAAATTGTCAGCTTCCAGCTGAAGGAGGAGAGGTGGCAAGTAAAACTAATCTATTTTTCCTGAGCTCTGTACTTACAAACCCTAGTATAAGAAACAACATGCAGGCTATGGAAAGTCCTAACTTACAGGGAGATGATATGTGTGTCAGGATGGAAAGAGGGGAGAGGAAGCTGTGGACTGAAAGAAAAAGGTGAAATTTCCTTAACAGTATGCAAGGAAACCCCACGTAAGCTGCTGAAAAGATCCTGAAAAATTAAAGAATTTTGGTATTGGGTAACTACACCTGTGACACCACTGTGGATATTATTTAAATAAAAATCACCATAATGGCAACATTAACAGAACCCTTGAACCACTTTAACAAGAAAATTGTCTCCTCCAATTGTTTTGATCGGGCTTTAGCTGCAAGTTCCTGACTGAAACATTTATTTCCATTCATTCTCCTGAAGATGATGGGAGACAAAAATTTCACCTTATTAACAGTCGATTGTAACCAGATAGGTCCTGTGAAGGAGATGGGCACCACGTGAATAAACCCCACTCAACAAAATGTCATGGAATGACATCTGTATGATAGAGTGGGTCACAGAATATATAGATGTAAACATAATCAGCCACAGCACTGTGCTAATGTTTTGGCCACTGAGTATTATTCTTTGGTGAATCCACTGAGCACTGGATGGTCATATCTGGAACATTTACAGTGCTTGCCTTCAGTATTTATGGTGCACTTTATTTCATGTCTTATGTTTCCATTCACAGAATGGATTTGACCTGTACAATAAAGATAGATTCAGTTATGTTGTATGAAGATGCATGTGTTGTGTTTATTAAGCTATGCTGTGTTTGACTGCTGTCCAAGGGAATTTAGAAGAATTATGTTTAGTATGGGAAAGAGCTAATGCTTTTATAATTAATGCCCAGAAGCAAGCTGAATATTACAAAGAAAAAATATGAAGAAATTGAATATAAAGGTTATCACATTCAAATAATTGTGTTTCCTTAACTTATTCCAAGATCGTGATTCATATAATACAGTAAATAATCCTAAATCAGATTAGTTTTTCCTTTTTTAAATGAAAGAGATAAATAAATGTACTTTCTGTACTTTTAAACTACATTATACATTTGTCTAAAACCAGGATGAATATTGTGTATATTGTGTATAGGTGCATGTGAGTAATGTTGGAGTCAATATGTATGCATTAAAATAATATATTATTTGATAGTCTGACAGATCAGTAAGGCACTTATTTTAACTAAAATGTGTATATATTTCATGGTTTCTTAATTTACTCAATTTTAAGAAAGTATATTGTAGTGCACTGAAACTTTAAAAATTACAGGCTGTCGCTTTAAATTATAAGGGGTTTTCTGGCCCCCCCTGAGGGAAGCATGTAATATGGGTTCTCACCAGTCAGTCTGAAAAAAGAACTAGTCTCAAAGGGTATGTCTACACTAGCTCGTTAGTTCGACCTAGGTAGGTAAATCAGGCAACCGAACTTGCAAATGAAGCCCGGGATTTAAATATCCCGGGCTTTATTTGCATGTTCCCGTCCGGCCGCCATTTTTAAATCCCCCTTAGTCCGAACGAACTGCCCGCGGCTACACGCGGCAGTTTAAAGTTAATCCGAACTAAGTCTTTAGTTCAGATTAACTGTTACTCCTCGTGGAATGAGGAGTAACAGTTAATCTGAACTAAGGATTTAGTTCGGATTAACTTTAAACTGCCGCGTGTAGCCGCGGGCAGTTCGTTCGGACTAAGGGGGATTTAAAAATGGCGGCCGGACGGGAACATGCAAATAAAGCCCGGGATATTTAAATCCCGGCTTCATTTGCAAGTCCGGTTGCCTGATTTGCCTACCTAGCTCGAACTAACGAGCTAGTGTAGACATACCCAAACAGAGTGGGTTGCATTGTTCCTCTCTGCCTTAGCAGCCTGCTAAGGCTCTCTACATTTGGTTGATGCATGTTAGATTTCTGTATTTTGACAAGAAGAGTGGTGTAATGTTAAAAGTTTGAAGAAGAATATTTCTGTTTTGTTTCTAACTCCCAGTGTGTATGCCATGACCACAGGCAAGTGCTTAAGATCATGCTTAACTTTAAGACAAACTAAGTTCTATTGAAGTCAATGGGACTCCAGCATATTCTTAATGGTTTAACACATTAATATGTTTTCCTTAATTGTCACCTAAGGGCCAAACTCTGGGGAGAAAAGATAAAGTAAAAGGATGCTGTATCTCACACAAGGGTAAAAAAAAAAAAGCCTATTTGCATTCCTATAGGGGTAAGTAACTGTTATTACAGATAAGTTAATCTTTGTAGATTTGGCATGCCATCCTTATTGGAAATTCAGGTAGAAATAAAATATGATGTACCTGTTAGTGAAGAAGTGGATCATGTACAACTTATTGAATTGTTTGTTTCACATGGCAAGTGAAAGTAAAACCATAAACACCTGAAGTTCTGATTACCAGTCAGGAGCACTGCACATTCTATTTAAAGTCTTCAGGACATAAGAACATAAGAATGGCCATACTGGGTCAGACCAACGGTACATCCAGCTCAGTATCCTATCTGCTGATAGTGGCCAATACCAGATGCCCCAGAGGGAGGGAACACAACAGGTAATCCTCATGTAATCCCTCCCCTGTCACCCACCTCCAGAGAAACAGAACCTAGGAACACCATTCTTGGCTAATGGCCATTGATGGATCTAACCTCCATGAATCAATCTAGCTATTTTTCAAACTCTGTTAAAGTCCTAAACTTCACCACATCCTCTGGAAAGGAGTTCCAGAGGTTGACTGTGCTGCTCACAGCAAAATACAACTACCTCTCTATAAGTTACATTTCTCACACCCCTGTGAAACTTATATTGCAGTCATTCTCACTGAAGTCAATGGGAGTTTTGAATGTAAAATTACATTAAATGTTGTCTCATTCATATCCTAATGTAGTCCCCTTACTAAAGGTGCCTCTGCTTATTTTCTGGAAAGATCCTGTGTGCTGCAATCCAGCCTCACAGACTACAATTCCCATGAGAAAAACAGGAAGGAAGTGACTCTTATGTGGGAGAGGGGAGTCTCTCCATGTGCTTGAGAAGAGAGGCCCAGCAGTCTGAGACTCTGCCCTTGGATTTTGGAACAGAAGGGGAGCCAGGCTGCTGTGGAGGAGTTTGATCCAGTCCAGGGGCTGTTAGAGTGCAGCTACAGACTGGGACTAGATGCCTTTGGAACTGGGATCTAGCAGGCTGCTTCTGATAGGCACAGCATGAGACTATAAGTAATTGGGCTTTTTTGGGAAAGTGCTGCCTGGGACAGAGCTGCTGCTAGCTTGGACCCTCATACACACTGCCTACAGAGAATCTCCACTACAGCTGCAGTTCTTCAAGCGCGCCCACGCAAGCAAGAGTCTAGGACTCTGAGTCCAGGGGTGTGCACACTCTGGGGTGGGATAAATATCGGCAGTGCAAATGGCAGCTGGATAAGTTCCTTTTACTTCTGTGTACTTTGTTAATTGATGTTATTCACTGTTAATTTCTTAAATCCTGTTTCTTTAAGTGAAGGTTGTTCATTCTAATGCAATCTATTAGATGTATATTATTTATGATTTGTAATTGTTGTTTTGGAGTTAGATCCAGTTTATTGTTGGAATAAGTTTATTCATGGAGGTTCTCAAGGCACACCAGTAAGTGTGTTACAGGGCCAGCCAGGTAGAGGCACTGCCATTGTATGTTCATTACGAGCAAGGGACTGCAGCAAGGGGGTGGATAGGGCTTTCCCCAAGTAAACACCATCAGCACTGGGGTGCTCAGGATCTCCTTTTGGGTTAAAACCATCAGGTGCCCAGGCACACCTGTGAGTGTGACCTGCTCCCGAGTAACCCGGGGAGGAAAAAGGGGGTTACACTAATATCACTGCAACTGATGTTTAGGGTTTTTTTACTAGTGATATCAGTAGGAGTAGAATTAATCCCCTAATGGAGCAGCATTGGATGAACTGGATGATCCAAGATGTGCATTTTATTCTTCACATTTACATACCATTAACATATGCATCTGTGTCATAGGCACCAGAATAAACTTTGAAACCTAAAGCTATGGGGAAATTAACTTTTAAAGCAGAAATTAGGTAATTATCCTACCTAATTGGACCTGTATATATTTCCATAGAGTACATCTGTTTAACTATGTACAATTTTGAGTGTGGAAGGAAGATTGGGTTTAGTCAATTAGTGTGGACAGCACAGAGGAACAGATTATATAATAAGGAACAAAGGGAGTGGATTAATGGTAAAATCTGTCAGCTGCAGAGTTTTCAGAGTTTTGTTGATTTAAGCAGATTCAAAATTATGACAACAAAGAGGTCTTTTGTGCTTTGTTTCCTTTGGGATTTTATTTGCTTTGCATCTTATGTTAAAAAATGCACAGAAACAGAAGATGAAAAATATCACATATAAGTATATGAACATTAAAAACAGTTGGACCCTCTCCTTTGAAAGTGTTGTGGACTTTAAAGTTCACACATCAGAAGACAAATTTTAAAATATACTAAGGGCACCTTTTAGGCTTTTACTGAGGTCATTAAAATCACTACTTTTAGAAGCACTTGAGACATAGAAAAATGTTTTGTAGTCTTCATTCATATTTTTCAGTAATTACTTCACAGTAGAATCTCACTGTTTCGCATTTTGTTAATCCAACCCACCCTTTATTTTGCACATACAAAGCAGAGTTCTCAAACCACATTTTCAACAAGAATGCATATACTGTGCTCACAGCTTATTAAGAATTCATTCCAATTTCTAAAACATATTTTGGAACATTTGCTGACATACTACATAATATTTTTGTTATTAAACTACCCTTTAATGAAATCTCATGCCACAGTTGTGATGGGGTGAAGAAACTTCTGTCCACCACTGAAGAACTCTTCAGGGTTGTGGACATCCTAGTGTGACTGGCATCCCAAGGGAGCCAACTGAGGTCATTCAATTAGGGCAAACTGAAACGGAATGGGACAAACAATCCCCAAAGATGCTGAATTTTCCAATACTTAGATTTATGAAGCTAGCACACAACAACTTCTATGATACCTTAATGGTTACCAAGAAGCCAACAGTACTGTTTCCTGAAAGCAACCCAGCCTTATGGCTCCACCCAGATACCTAAGTCAAATATGATGAGGATCACTGAAAATCTTATGAATCATATAAGGAAGTTCTAGCAATCCGAAAGAATTGGACACTTTACTTCCCAGTTTAATTAATATTTCAGATCGTACCCAAAAAGATGCTTGTAGCACATTCTTATTAAGTCAAATTTAATTTAAAAAGAGAGAACATTGATTAGAAGATCAATATATATACGACCACGAGTACAATTCTGAGATGAGATTTATAGTAGAGATGGTTTGTAGTTGCAAAGAGTTCTTCAAAAATTAGTTCATAGGTGATAGTCCCACTGTCCTTATTCAGGGTGAATCCAATTTAGGACAGATCTCAGCCATGGGACTCAAACTTCCCCTCATGAAGCTTAAGCAGATTGGAGTTAAAAGGATCAGGATCCAATGGGTTTTCATACAGTTTTCATGTAGCCTCTTGATCATTCAGTCCTGGGTGGACAATAAGCTTTTGATGTAACCTTCTGTTTTCCAAACATCATGGTAATTAACGGCAAGGATTAGCATAATGTAATGTATCCATTTCTCAGTTTATCACAAATTTTAAAGAGGCACATAGACAATGAAATTATTTTGCCTAAAATGAATCTAAATGTTAATAGTCTCTTTTGATCTCTGTATCAACACCTATAGTAAATAGGTGACTATTTACATCTAAAAAGATATAAGTAAACACATACAATTAGTATCACCTCTAACTGTCTACCAATATAGGTTTGAATTTCAAAGTTCTAGCCTCTGTCACCTTTTTGCCATCCTTGTCACTCCCCCTTGTTCTGAGGGCACTGCACTGACAGTAATTGCCAGAAGCAGTAACTTTAAGATGAATTATTGAAGTCAATGGGTCTTCAGCATATTCTTAATGTTAACTTGGGATCTGTGAAACACCACAGTGTTCTGTTCATGCCTCCTACCACAGCTGCATATAGACAACCTTCCGTTGTGGCTCAGGGAAAGCTTGAGATAGAGACAAAGAGAACGCTGTAGTTTCTCATACACTCCATACTATATCTTTCAGGGATTTCCCTACACAGGGGAATTCTCAGCTGTCCAGCTCAATGGCACCTGCACACTGCTACATTTGTGTAACAGAGCTGTAGAAAAAAACAGATTCTGCCCTTCAGTAATTGTACGTGAAAGCTGACATTATTAGCCCCTTCCCCAAATTAGTAGAGGCTTGTGACTGTAAGGTCTGTGAGTCCCAGAGCCTGGCTCTCAGGAAAGCAGGTAGATTAAGGTTTTCAAATTACAGCATCTGGCTCATTCTTAGAACTGAACAAATATCTTTGTATATAAAAATAAAAGTACCTGTGCTAGTATAAATTCTTCACATTCCACTCTTGTGAAACCTTGAACCATTTTACAATGTGCTCATGAAGGGTACCAGAAAATTCAAATAAGCACCACAGAGAAATTCAAATAAGCATCTCACTCTGGGCATCTCTCCCATTCAGCAATGTATGTGCTCTGTGTACCACAAGGAGAAAAAATTGCAGTTTTTATTTTTCTATGTGTTGCGGTATAGCTATAGCTAATATTTGTAAATGTATTCTGTTTAGTGATTTTCACAGTAGGACAAGTGGGTCTGACTAAAGAGCAACAGGAGAAAAGCATTTTCAAAATGTAAATTAGTATAAGGTTATATAGGGGTGGGTAAATCTGAAGAGCTTTGGTGGTGGTATTCAGTGATGATTATTTTGAACCATTGAGGTTTGCAGCTTTGGACCCTGATCCTGCAAACACTTGACATGCAGCTCAACTTTATTTGACATGCCTAGTTCCACTGCTATAAAGACTAGCCATAATTCTTTGTAGGAAAGGGGCTTTGAACTAGAAACACACTGAAAAAAAACCCAAAGCAAATCTCAAGACATTTTTGGACCTAAACACGGTTCAATTTATTTCTAGACTTTATATTGGGTGAATGCTAAGATCACTTTTTTTTTCCGAAACACTTTCATTTGCATACCAGTTTATCCTCAAATCTGGAAAAATACGGTTTTGAACAATTTTATTTAAAATATTGGAATTTGTTATAAACAGACCAATCATGGTTTGAAAGTTTTATTGAGTAACAATGACTTAAAAGGAAATCCTTAAAAGTCTAGTGCTGTCATATAAGCCAATGGCATATTAGAAATACCTAAGATGGCTAAAGTATGTAGTTATATTGGGAAATTTTCTTATGAATCTGTTCAAGGCTTTTACACCAGCATCCTATGTATTTATTATCTTTTTTTTCAATTAGCATAATATCAATGACAAATACTTAGATTTTCCAAAACAAATACCATTATTGGAAACATGATTTTCCTTATGCTCTAGGCCAGGAAGCAGGAATGGCTTTGAGCAATTCAGAGAAACAAATATAACATACAATGTAATTTGTTAGTCACAGAAGCATTTAAACAAGAAAGAGTGTTATTTAGCTCTGTCAAAAATCTAGTTAATTCTTGTAAAAACAGAAAATCTGGCATAACACAGATCTAAAAATAAATGATGCCTCCAAAATTAAGAGAGGCATGGAAGAATTTAAAATGAAGTGGCATGACCTAAAAGATGGGCTAAAGATAAATCTGCTGCCAGAAAACAAAGGAAGCAAACTGATCTATCACAGTAACAATTTCATCACACAAGAGACAAGCAAGTCTGTAATGCTTGTCTTATTGACTGAATTTGTTTCAAACCTGAATCAGAAGAGATACTCAAAAATAAAGTAATATCTAATACTGTCTAGGGCAGTGATTCCCAATCTTTTTCCCATGGAGGAACCCCGAAAATAATTTTTCATATCCCGAGGAACCCCTACCTATGAAAACATTTGCTTGGCCAGAAAAAGTTGACAGCGGGGAGTGCAATTCGATTACTCCTAAATTATCGTCAAGTGAATTTATTTGTAAAGAGCTGTTATATATATACTAGCCAATTAGCCCATCATAAGATGGGATTTTCAGGTCTCTCCTCCACATCCGTCTTTTCTCCTGAGCCTCCGGTCTCTCGCTCCGTCGTTCCGTCTCTCTCTCTCTCCCTTCTACTGCCTCCTCCTCTCTCTCTCAGCTCTCCTCCGCCTTCTGCCTCTCTTTCCATCTCTCCCTTTCTCTTCTCCCCCTCCTGCCTCTCACTCTCTTTCCGGTCTCCATCAGGGATGCACGCTCATCCAGACCCTGCCCCTGGGTGTGTACTTCACCGCCCCGCCACTCTTCGCATCCTGCCGTGGCGCTCGGCAAGGGGGGGCGGGGCGGTGACATTCCTGGCCAGGGGGTGGGGCCTGGAGCCACTGCCACGCCGCACATCACTGCCCCACCCTCCTTCGCCTCCCACTGTGGCTCTCGGCTGAGTTCTGTGCCGTTCAGCTGGGCCGCCGCGGGGGAGCAAGCGGAGCAAGCGGCCATTTGGGCTCCCCCACAGCGGCCCAGCTGAGCAGCACAGAACTCACCCAAGTGCCACAGCGGCGGCATATAGGGTTGCCAGGTGTCTGGTTTTCTACCGGACAGTCCGGTTTTCGGGCCCTCTGTCCAGTAAAAAATATCAGAAAATACCGGACATGTACAATGTCTGGTATTTTCTGGTTCTCTGGCTGGGCGCCAGATGGAAGCCTGGAGGGGGCGGGGGAGTGGCTAGGAGGCGGGGCGCGATCGGCGCTGGGAGCCTCTAGTTGCCCCTGGGAAGCAGGGGAAGCTCTGTCCCTGCTCCTGAGCACTGTTCCAGCGTGTTCTGGAGCCGCAGCTGGACTTGCTTTGCTGGGACCATGAGCAGGGCGGGCAGCACCCTGGGATCTGCGTGTGCCCGCGTAAGTCCAGCTCCCCGCCATCCGATTCTCTCTCCCCGCCCCCTGCCATCTGGTTCCTCCTCCCAATCTCCCTCGGCCAGCCTCGCTGCCCCCGACTGCCACCCCCGACCATCTTTGCTTCCCACTGGCCGCTGCTCCCCCATTCTCCTCTGGCCAGATATGCTGCCTCTGACTCCCCCCCCAGCTCTGCTTCCTGCCCTGCCCCCCTCCTCCCAGCCAGCCCCGCTCCTCTCCCAGCCGGTCCCTCCTCCCCACCCCCGATCAAGTGTGTCCGAGTTTTTTTTACCCTACCTGGTAACCTTAGTGATGTACACAGCCAGGGGGCGGTGCCATCTATGTCACCGCCCCGCCTCCCTTCCCCTCCCACCGTGGTGCTCGGCTGAGTTCTGTGCCACTCAGCCGGGCCGCCATGGGGGAGCCCAAATGGCCGCTTGCTCCACTTGCTCCCACGCGGCGGCCCAGCTAAGTGGCGCAGAACTCAGCCGAGCACCACGGTGGGAGGGGAAGGGGTCGAGGCAGTGACGTACACAACCAGGCCCCGCCCCCTGGCCGTGTACATCACCGCCCCGCCCCCCTTCCCCTCCGGCCGTGGCACTCGGCTGACTTCTGCATTGCTCAGCCAGGCCGCCGCGGGGGAGCAAGCAGCACAAGCGGTTGTTTGGGCCCCACAGTCCCCATACAACACCCCCCGCTTGCGTCGCTTGCTCCCCCACGGTGGCCCGGCTGAGCGGCGCAGAACTCAGCCGAGTGCTACAGCGGGAGGCAACAGCGCCCCCTAGAGGCAACTTGTAATGCTACAGCATTACAGAGTCATAGATATTGGGCTACTATTTTATATATATATATATATATATATATGTCAGCTTACATTGTAAGAAAAATTTATTTATTTATTTATTCCACGATTTCTCGCGGAACCCCTGACGATGGCCTGTGGAACCCCAGGGTTCCACGGAACCCTAGTTGGGAAACACTGGTCTAGGGTTATGTTGGTGTTATTTACACAAATGAAGACTTTGACTACACATATAGAGAGAGAGGTCCCTCACTGAAGACTCTTAAGCAAAGTAAGCTGTCATGTGATAAGAGGGAAGGTCCTCTCGTGGACTGCTACATTTTTAAAAGATAGGAAACAAAGGGAAGAAATAAATGGTCAGTTTTCAGAATGGAGTGGTGTCCTGCAAAAGTCTGTACTAAGACCAATTCTATTCAACATATTTATAAATGATCTGGAGAGAGGGATAAACAATGAGGTGGCAAAATTTGCAGATGATACAAAACTGCCCAAGATAGGTAAATACAATACAAGAGCTTCAAAAGGATCTCATAAAACAAAGTGCCTGGACAACAAAATGGCAGATGAATTTTAATGCTGATAAATGCAAAGTAATGCATATTGGACAACATAATCCCAACTATATGTATAAAGTGATGGGGACTAAATTAGCTATTACCACTCGAGAGAGATAGTGGAGTTGTTGTGGCTAGTTTTCTGAAAACATTAATGCAATGTGCAGCAGCAGTCAAAAAAGCAAACAGAATGTTAGGAATCATTAACAAAGGGATAAAGACTAAGATAGAGAATATCTTATTGACTCCAAATAAATCCATGATACACCCACATCTTGAACACTGCATGCATCATCTCAAAAAGATATCTTGGCATTAGAAAAAGTTCAGAAAAGGGCAACAAAAATGATTAGGAGTATAGATCATCTGCCATATGAGGAGAGATTAATAAAATTGGGACTTTTCAACTTGAAAAAGAAGAATAAGGGGAATATGATAAAGGTCCATACAATCATAATTGATGTGGGGAAAGTGAATAAGGAAAAGTTATTTATTTGTTCCCATAACACAAGACCTAGGGGGTTACCAAATGAAATTAATTTTTCTTCACAATGCACAGTTAATACACCCCGGTTGGGGGGGGGGGATTGGCAAGCATAGCGAGCAGGGGGCACAGCCCCCTAGTAATCTCTTACAGACAATGTAAGATGGGAGGGCCACTACTGCTGGGACAAAATAACATTTCCATAGAATTAAAGTCAGTAGACAAAATGATTGTGAGTTTGAGATAAATCTGTTTAGCATCATTTGAACAGTGGTTTTCAATCTACGATCTGCGCAGCGGACCCCTGGGGATCTGTAGACTATAGCTAAGATTTCCAAAGGGAACCACACTACCATTTGAAATTTTTTAGGGGTCAATAAATGAAAAAAAAGTTTAAACCACCATCTTAGAATAATGACAGAATAATGAGCTAACCTTGTTAGGAAGGGAAAAATCAGGGCAGATACCCAACAGCTGATGACCTGGCTCTCTACAGTTCACTATTTCTTCATTGTGTTCACTTTCATCCTGCAGAATGCAATTTTGAGGATAAAATAATTTTCATCCTGATATTTCTTAAGAAATGGCATTGCTCTTCTGGTTGGGTTCAGTGTCAGCACTAACTAATAAGATCCTTATTTCATTTACTTGTTAGCATACTTATTTGGCATATACCCATTTACTTCACTGGAACATCCAAATATCCAGTGTAAGCAGGGTCTGAATCAATACTTCCATTATAGACAGCTGGAATGGGAAAGGAATCCTGGGTGTTGTTATGTTCACTCAGTTTGCTTAGATCTACTAGGTATTAAAAAGTTGTTATGTAAATACAATTCATGCTGCAATGGGAAAGAAATCCTTGGTGTGGTTATGTAAATACAGTTCACTCAGTTTACTTAGGCCTGATAGATATTCAGTTGTTAGAACGGTGCTTTGCCTATTGTAACCAATTTGTAGGATCACAAACTGTTTTAGCCCTAAATACAGGAATTGTAAGATATGATCTCCAACGCTTGCAGTTATTGGGAGTGCAGAAAAGTCAGACTATGTTTAACTCACTTCAAAGGAAAGAAACTGTTAGTGTAAAGATTATTGGATGGACAAGGTTTCCTCTGCCAAGCTCTGTGAAGTCAACTGGGGGGAAGGGCAGAATTATGAACCAGCAGGCTGCATGCCCTCCAAGATGTGAGCTGTAAGGCTTGTTCAACCTGTTCCTCACCTCCCTCCCCCTGTTCTATGATAGAACTAAACCAGACTCCACAATGAATCTCTTTACTATTTTAAAATTTTGTTCCAGTGGATCCTAGAATCTTTTGTCTGGATTGTGCTGTGGGCTGAAATCAATGAGAAACTGGTCTCAAATAGCTGAAATCATTAGGTTTGTCCCAAAGCCAAATCCATCACAAGACCAGCAGCAACTGGTGGGAGTGGCCAGCAGGTTGCTGGCACGAGCAGCCAGCAGAAGCAGCGGCTGGCGGGAGCAGTACATAGGTGGCATTGCCACATGCTCAACGAGGGGAGATGCCATGATGAACTGTGGATCTGCACTGACTGGATAGAGCTGTAAGTGGGGTATTTGGAGTGAGGGAAAAGAACACTATATGAATTGAGGGTTGGACGAAAAATCTTTAAGCAAAAGCCCTGTGGTCTCCGGGGATGGTATCTTGCTTATGGGTTTTCATTTTTATGTTACGGATTTTCTTTGTTTATGTGTGATTCTATAGGTTGATGCTAGATTACTGTTATTAAACAGACTGTTTCTATCTCCTACTCAGTGCTTCGAGAGGGGAAAAATTGCCTCTAAAGGTGCTCAGTGGGTAGGTTAGAATTTTCTGCGTTTATTGGGTGGGGGCTCGAGCCAGTTTGGTTACATTGTTGAAAGGACCCCCCCTAGATACTGAACCTGGCCCTTCTGGCTGCCAACTGCTACCGGCAGAGGGGTTATACCAGTCATATGCACAGTAACTGCAATTGGTTGCACAAATGTGTACTTACTTTACTGAAATCTGGCTTCAAGAGTTTTGATCTGGAAACTTTGGGCATGCCTAACTTGCAGCATATACTACATGAGATACAGTTATTTGAAAATTAAATAATTAAACCATCCAATTTAAATCAGCCAACTATAAAGTAAGTGACTCAGAGCAAAAGTAAATAAAAAAAATTATGAGAGGGGCAAGTGGGTAAAAAAATCTTACAGATTCAGTCAGTGGAAAACAATTCTAAAGTACACGTTCAATGTTTCTTAAACACGGAAATTCCTATCAGTAAATTTTCCTGTCTCATCTGGGCTTCAGCAGTCATCAGGGCAATGGACTTTGACAGAATCCACTAGGGACAAAATTACACACTTGTTTGGTGGAATCAACTTTCAGTTGAGCTGGCAGAGGAAAAATATAAGCTCATTTTAGTTGCTAAGCCCATTCAGTTTCACATGCACTTTCTCGAGTTACCTAAATATTTTTCGATCTGCTAAAAGTAGCATCCATTATTTTTAGTACCTTCAAAATGGAATAAATTGCAAGATGCACAATTTGGACCTGGATTTAGATTACTGCACGCCCTTGTCTGGCTGACTGACTTTGCTCCCTGCTGTGGTGCTCAACCCCTAAGTGGCCTGCCATCTAGTGGAATCTTTTACCCTGACTTATGTGTTCAGGATCTCCAAAAGATTCATGGGAGAATAAAATTAAAAAAAGCAGTCATGTAGCACTTTAAAGACTAATAAGATAGTTTATTAGGTGATGAGCTTTCATGGGGCAGACCCACTTCTACTGGTTTTTTTTTTTTGTTTGTTTTACCAACATCAGACTAACATGGCTACCTCTCTGTTATTATTCATGGGAGAATAAGGTGCCTAAGAAAGGGATCTTCACAAAGTAGCATGCTCAGCAGGAAACAACCTAAACTATGCCACTGACTTGGTATATCTCTGTTTGTCTGGAAATGGGTGACAGGGGAGGGATCACGTGAGGATTACCTGTTGTGTTCCCTCCTTCTGGGGCATCTGGTATTGGCCACTGTCAGCAGACAGTTTACATAAGAACATAAGAATGGCCGTACTGGGTCAGACCAAAGGTCCATCTAGCCCAGTATCCAGTCTGCCGACAGTGGCCAGCACCAGGTGCCCCAGAGAAGGTGGACTGAAGACAATGATCAAGCGATTTGTCTTCTGCCATCCCTCTCCAGCCTCTGACAAACAGAGGCCAAGGACACCATTTTATTCCCTGGCTAATAGCCTTTTATGGACCTAACCTCCATGAAATTATCTAGCTTCTCTTTAAACTCTGTTATAGTCCTAGCCTTCACAGCCTCCTCTGGCAAGGAGTTCCACAGGCTGACTACACGCTGTGTGAAGAAGAACTTCCTTTTATTAGTTTTAAACCTGCTACCCATTAATTTCATTTGGTGTCCTCTAGTTCTTCTATTTAGGGAACTAATAAATAACTTCTCTTTATCGGCCCTCTCCACACCACTCATGATTTTATATACCTCTATCATATCCCCCCTCAGTCTCCTCTTTTCTAAACTGAAAAGTCCCAGTCTCTTTAGCCTCTCCTCATATGGGACCCATTCCAAACCCCTAATCATTTTAGTTGCCCTTTTCTGAACCCTTTCCAAGGCCAAAATATCTTTTTTGAGGTGAGGAGACCACATCTGTACACAGTATTCAAGATGTGGGCGTACCATAGTTTTATACAGGGGCAGTAAGATATTCTGGGTCTTATTTTCTATCCCTTTCTTAATAATTCCTAGCATCCTATTTGCCTTTTTGACTGCTGCTGCACACTGTGTGGAAGTTTTCAGAGAACTGTCCACGATAACTCCAAGATCTCTTTCCTGATTTGTCGTAGCCAAATTAGCCCCCATCATACTGTACGTATAGTACGTATAGTTTACTGGGCTGGATGGACCTTTGTTTTAACCCAGTATGGCCATTCTTATGTTCTTATCTTTTGTGTGTATGTAAGTGCTGTGCTGTCATTCCCACCTATTGGCAGCTTGCATCTGTCCCTCCTGCAGTACAATCTGGCAGGTATTAGGTGTGCTCAGAGCATTCCTACAGAATCAGGCCCTGCTGATGTAATAGGAGCAATTTCCTCTTAATTTGAGAATTTTACTTATGGGCTTCAAGACTTTGGCTTGAACTAAAACACTTACCTGTTTGTTACCTAAGGAGTAGTGATGGCATCAAGGCTTATATAAATGCTGCCTGGAATGGAAAATGATGCACCTACAGGGTTCAGTGGTGCCTGAGTGTGGTTTTGAACATGTCAGTGATACCTAATGGTGGATTTAGGTGCCTAAACACTGGGCCAGATTATGGCAACCTGGAGCTCTACAGTGTAGGAGGCCCCATAACTTAAAAAAACCCCAAACTAACCATGAATTATTATATTCACGGAAAGGACACTAAATCTAAAATAACAAAAACTTTATGTTCTCACAAAAAAACAGGAGGGAATATATATATATTTTTATGCCACGAATGAGGAAAATTATCTCTCTTTTCATATGAATGAAAAAACCAACAACGCTTGGTTAATTTTGTTATGGGAATACAACATTTATCCAGACTACATATAAAATATATTTACAAATGTTTATTCCAAATTAATTTTCTCTACAAAACAATGAATTGATGGACTATTTCTTCTGTCATACTATAAAAATACAGGTTTCAAAGGGGTCTGTTTCAGCAAAACTGTACACTCTCCTTGTTGATTCTATAAAAAGACAGTGAAGAACTGATGTAGGGAAGCCAATACAAATTTATCCTCTTTAAGATCCACCCAACTGAAGTCCATAAGACAATCACCTGCAATCTCAATCATGTGAAGCATGGGTAGCGCCCAGAGCAGAAAGCAGCGTGTGCACTAAAATACACAATTGTACATATGTACAGATCAAAAAATAGAAGAACACTCTAATGCTTAAGAAAACAAAGGAAAACAGGAGTGAAAGCATTATACAACTGATCATGGTGGGCTATAAACAAAAGATGGAAGCCTTTGAGCCAAGGGGATACTATACATGGCCTTCCTCCTAGGATGTGTCCCGTATGAGTTTGGGCTTAGCAGGATCACTTAATGACACTGCCATCTCCAACCTCACCTTGCTCCCAATTTTATCAGCAGTGAGATTATTTATTTAAATAAGTTATAAAGGCAAGGTCAGAGTTTTACCAGTAGCAGTTGGCCAAAAAACCACTGCCTTAGGTGACTGATAGCAGACTTTCTCATAGAAATGCTAATTTTACAAGTGCAATTATCATTTCTTTTCTTAGCCCTGGTCTTCTGCCTGTTAATAGTGAAGGGTTAAGGTAGGGTCAGGCTATTTGTATAACCAAATGTGTATATATTTGTCATATTTGAACAGAAATGTCTGTACTTAGAATTTTTTCTTTCCCCTACTTCCTTCAATTGATTTTGATAAAATTGCACTGCTTAAAAAGGTAGAATATTACCAAAATACCTTTAAAATCTGTCTTTTAATACTTGAATTCTATTTAAGTTTAGTCCTTTGTCAAATGGTCTTGCTTTGACCTTGATTCTGCAATGTTTCCTATTTTTTTAAACTCAAAGTTCTATATTCCTGCCAGATACTCCTTTAGTTTTTATTTTTTTTTTAAATCTTGTTTTTAAGAAGTGTAACAGATGCAATGTTATCTTCCTGAATAACTACAATAAATAGCACTTCTACAGAGCACTTCGAATTATTTTGAAAAGGCAGGCAATCTCTAAAGCTGTGTATCTTAGTTACCAAAACTGGACTAAATATTAGTTTTATGATGTGCCAGATCTTCAGCTGGTGTAAATTATTTTACTCCTGAGTGTTCAAATATGCACTAAGTTACTTGAACTCAAAATAGGATAATATACATAAGGTCGATGATTATAAGCCATTCACTTCTTATGAAAAATAAAGCCATTTTGTAGTTTATTACCCATCCCAACTTCAAATCCAAAATCAATGCATTAGTTTTTTGTTTAAGTAAATGTTAGATGCAGCACTAGAGACTTATTATTAACTTTTATGCTGGAGTGATTGATTGATAGCTAAATTGAACTTTTATAACCAGGTCATAACCCTTTTACCACAGGGGTTTGTCAAAGAATTGAGAGAGATTATTAATCATATCAGTAATCACAGGTATGTGTTATATTACCTTCAAATACCTCATTTTCTTTAGGTTACATGAAATATGCCTGTTGATTGTGCCTGATTTGAGTTATTGTAATATAAATGGGGGAAAGGGATAAAATGGTATATTTAAAATACTGGGAAGTTTTACATAGTCATTCTTCTAGTTCAATGTGAATCATGTAACACTTGGTTATCTGAAGGGGTTGGATAAAGACAGGAATAAATCAAAAGACAGTCCATGGAATGTTTAATGCAAATCTCACCAACTCCATACTGGTTCTGGCTAATTCCTGTAACAATGACTTAATTTACTGCTTTCCATCATCACAAACTGAATCTGAGGTTTACTCACTGTTTGTATATTAACTTTTGCCTGTAGTCACTGCTGAATTTAGCTTCACCTTAAGTTCAAATAAATCATCAACACTGATGTCTAAAAATAAGCCTATCTGAAGTTTAGCATCAAGAAAACTAGTGATGAAATAGTTTATATTTTAATTCCTTTTATTATCTTAGAATCAAACTAATTAACTACTGAAGTACAATGGGTGCCATATGTGAGCAGGATACTGGGAGATAGTCTGCAGAGTGGAACGTGTAACCATTGTTATTACAGACTTCATACACACCGCATTCTTTAGCAAACTGCACATCTATATTTTTCATTTGTTTTCTAATTTTGCTAAATTTATATTAATCTAAAAATTATATTAAATACTTCATTATGCAATGCTAAGGATGAGCTTTTTAAAAGCCAGGAAATGCATTGTTAATAGTCCTGTATCAGTCACAATTCTGCTTTTTTTGCACAATGTGATAATATCTTTCTTTACCTGATCAAGCAAAACTGGCATATGCCTATGTATTAGGTATTTTTTCTGACCAGCTGCTACAATTAATGAAGTGTATTCACTTTCAGTGTCATATACGAACAGATTTCCTTCTTTCCTTAAAAAAAAACCCCTACTATATATTCTTATCAGAGGTAATGTAAAAAATATACAAATGTACACTGTATTTGGTGTGCCCAATTGAAAGCAACAACAAAGAGAAGGTTGTCCTGGATTGTACAGCTAAGTCTGTTTGAGGGAATAATGGCACATTATTTGTTTCAATGTTCAGTGTTTCTGGCTGTGATGTCAGCTGAAGAATCTGAGACCCATGTCCCTTAAAAGATTGTACTGCCTGCCCAAATTCCCTTTCAGTTTCATGCCAATTTCTCAAACCATCTACAGATTATATCTGGAACCACTCACACAAGATTAGATGTTCACAGATGCAAAGAATAAGGTGTAAAGGCATCAGGAGCTCCCTTGCTCCACTTACTGTGTAGCTGGGAAGAGAGGAGGCAAGCATGGATGAGCAGTGAGTGAAACCTTGGCTCTGCTTCATTGCTAACTTGACCAATGCACCAGAGCCAGCACAGAGGAGGAAGAATAGTATGCCACCAAATGAATAGGCACAAATTACTCCCCCATTAGTGCAAAAGGGAAACTGTGACTAGATTGTGACCCTCAATAATTTTCTGCTTCCTGTTCTGATCCAGCTGCAGAGCCATACCATTCCACTTTGTTGAAGTGGATTCTTAGCTGGTATAAATTAGCCCCAGTCTGCACATGGACTACTCATTGCTTTGCCGTAATGTGGGAGAGCTTAGTTGGACTGGATCGTAAAGCTATGCTCCATCCCTTTCTTGGTTGCCCTGGCTTTCTCATTAAAATACAATTGTAAATATTTCCTCTAAGAAATAAATTAAATGTTAAAAACATTAATACTGTACAATCAGTTGCACATTGTGCTGCAGGATGCATAACAGAAACATGCTACGCAACTAGTTAATGGATTATTTGCATACTGCCTACAAAGACAAAGAAAATGCAGAATATCCATGTATATATCTGTGCTACTGCATTGAAAATAGCAGGTGGAAAGCCACAGCTATGTAGATTTTAATATCCATTTTAATTGCAAATGAACATAAAAGCCATACACCAACTTGAAGAAAATTAATACATGGTACATACTAAAGAAACAGAAGATATTTTGTAGAAGTCTGGAATTAAACCCTGCTTTTTTATCATATTGTAAAAAAGTAACGTTTTGCTCAAAGAAGGGCACAACAGACCATTGTTTCTTATGTCAAGTATGTACCAACACATCTCCAGGATGTTCATCCTACTCCTTTCATATCTGTGAATCAAGGGGGTCAAAGATTTCCTCCCTTCTGTGTAGCAGATGAACAACATACGCCTCTGTAACACTGTGTACTCTCACCTCCTGGACCTCACATATCTCCTGGATCCCACAGGTGTTCAGTGGGAATGAGGTCTCTACAGAGAGAGAGGACATGGACACCCATTCACTGAGGCAGCTGATCCTGACCACTGGACATGTAATGAGAGAGATGGGAGAGCTGCCCAGAGGGCAGGGCCAATGGAGATATTTGGCCAACTTGGCTATCCAGTTTTATGTTGTCTACTTTGCAATGGCATTTTGTAGGTATTAAAATGAAGGAATGACAAAATAATGAAGTGAATCATATTGGTCTTGTGACCAGGTCATTGGCAAACTCCACTAGCAACCTCCTTACCAAAGGAACAAAAGAGGAGAAATTCCACAAGGTGATATGCACAGAGACTTCCTTCCCTTAGGTTTTACTGCTGGAAGGGGAGATGCAAGACAATACTTCTGTGAGCTGTTGCAAAATAGCTTTTGCACATGCTTTAGGTAAATATTAAGGAAATAAGCCACCCTAAAGGCAGTCTAAGCAAGCCTCTGGAGAATTCCTCTGTGGAAAGGTATCTTCTGGTGACATGCATAGAAGCTTCTCTGATAATGCCATTCCTTCGGACAGAGCTCAGGGTTAAAGCTAGAGGAAAGGCAGTAAGGCCAGAATGTCACTATGGACCAGCAATTCCCAGCCTCTCAGTATCACTGACAATCAACAGAATTTAGAACAATTCTCAGACTACATTGTTATGCTAAGGGACCAGGGCACATGCATTAGCCAAGGATCAGAAGAATCCACAAAGCTCGTCTGAAAGACATTTTTCTTCACAAACATGCATACACATACAGATTCCTTGCATTGATTAGTTCTTAATGATGGTTCAGGATCTATTCTAGACCAACATGTCTGCACTTTCTGATGGAAAAAAAAAGACATACGTAAATATAACAAGTTCACTTATTCAAGGAGAAACTAAACTGATGCTGCTGAAGTCAGAAAGAAAAAAATATCATTTCAGCACAAACTTACCTGTACATATGCAGCTATAAATATAAATCCAATTTTTCTAAATAGATATTATCTATAAATCATAAATGAGTAAGCAACAAAAGAAAGACTTTTACACTGTCTGCTAATGCAATGGCATTTTGTAGGTATTAAAATGATGGAATGACAAAATAAATGAAATGCATTTCAAGTTAGAGGGGATGCTTTATGAAGAATGCATGGCATGTCAATACAGCTGTCACCATTATACATTTCCTTTCATGTTGGCTTTTCTCAGTGCATTCACACGACATTACTATACTAAACTGATCCAGTGGAATTGATGGCAAAATACTGTGTTCATTCTAAATCACCTTGTAGGTATGCAAAAGGTTTTATGTGCTACGTGGACAATAAATCACAATCATCCTAATAACCACAGGAACTGCTAACAGGTGCTATACTGTGTATAAGACTGTGTTGGAAAACAGATATTTAATTCAATACACTTTGAAATTGTTCTTTTCAAAGACTTAGGTAGATAAGGATTTATGGTGGAAGCATTATGCGGTTGAATCAGCAAGCCAAACCCCACCACAACTTAGGAGTGCAAACACAGCTAATTCTACAGAGCATACCCATCCAAATTGTGGTTGTTTATGGCTACTTTTGTCCTGAATTGCAATTTATATGTGTTACTTTGCAATCAAGAAAAAAATATGTTAATGTCTGAATGATCACAAGCAGCCGGTGCAGGAGAAGAAGAGTGTCTTGTTGCTCAACTGTGAAACATCTACTTGATGTGCATCATTTCCACTCCTGAACAAGAAAACAGTTCACTATAATGGCCTATAACACAAGACAACAAAAATGGAGAATTAATGCATGAAAATGGGGGGAAAACACTCAGTACTCTAAAGGGGTACTGAATTAAGTCAATTTACATTGTGAGAACTTCGCTTTTGTATTAGAAGATAGACCACAAACTGGCAAAAACTTATGCATGTGTTTGACTAGTCCCACTGAATTTAATCACGAGAGTAATATTAAGTATGTGTGTGTACACTTTGCAGGACTGGGATCAAAATCAGGACATAAGTAATTATTTATTAATTTCCTGAGTTTCATACTGAAAATATTATTTTCATTTGTTTGCTCTTGTGTTCACCCGGGGATAAATTCAACTCAGAATCTACAAATATGTTCACATTATCTATAGGACGTATGCACTCTTTCTTTTCAAGCCATAATGAGATTTTAGACATGTGATAAGGAAATCCTTCAGATTGTGTTGTAACAGTGTTGTTGCTGGGATCTTTAGAATCTTGAAAAAGTTTGAGACATATTGCTTTTGCCAGAGAACAGGCATGAAAATTGTAAATGCTTTTGTAGCTGGCCAGAGTAAGTCTCAGGTCTGACACTGGGCTCCCAAGGTATAAAATACGCCACACAGGTATTTGTCAAACACAGGTAGTTTATTTCTTGACAGCTAACAGTTGTGCCCCATAAATGGAAGAACAACATAACAAAGAAGTGGCATATCTTACGTCCCTTCCTGCAAGCCTGGGACCCCAGATAGGCTGCGGACGAAGTGGGAGGTTGTCTCAGCTTCCAAGGCGCCGGTACCCAAAGCCCATCGGTGAAGTCCGATTTGCTAGGCTCTGAGGCAGCCTTAAATACAGTTTTCCTGCCTTGTTTGGCAATTTCCAGGGATTACTTGTTACATGCTGATGTAGAGCTTAGCTGTTAGTTATCGATCTGGTTCTGATCTGGATCTTCTTGTTCTTTGGCCCTGTTTACGTGATCAGTACGTTAGGGTAAACAGAATTGTTTATGTGTTCTTGCCCTTTACCCTTATCTCATACTTGTTCTTGCTATACTGGCAACAATGCTTATCTTAAGTGGCTTATGTTCCCAAAGACTTTCTTCTGGCTCATCAGATATAGGGAAAAGGGAAAGGGGGGAAAGAATGCAGACCTCACCACCCCTAAACTAGCACGTACAAAGTTCTACCACAATTGACCACTACAGCTTTCTGCACTTCCTAAAAACAAAGATAAACTTTCAGAGTTTGTCCTTTTCTGTATCAACCAGCAAGGGATCAGGGAGGTGACCCTTCATACTGAATACATGACACAGACAAACCAGGGGGTAGATAGTTGAATAAACAAATTAAGTTTGTCCAAAATAACCTACTGATAGTTACAATATTGTTACAATAAATTTTAGGTCAGAAAGAGCTAGCATGACAATCTGAAGGGACTCGTGGGGAGATTCAAACTGGATGCCATGTATACAAATATTGTATTATTCAGGACTCAATAAAATAAGGGACTGGTAATGAAGAAGCATTTGATTTTAAATGAGTATCTATGTTTATAAGTGACTGAAAATTGTTGCTGTTAACAGCTTTTCTGATGCTCTATGTGAAACAAGTTGTTGATCTCACTAATATCTTAACTGGGGACATTTTCCCTTCTGTGACCTTAAGTTACAAATGAAACAAGATTTCAGTATTGCCCTCTTTCCTCATAATAAATGTTCTGAAATCCAATCTCCACTCCAATTTTAAATCCCATTGTTTACATAAGAAATCATACAACTTCATTCATTATTAGCACTAAGAACTACATTTAAATAATAGTGACATAATAATAGCATCACATCTTCTCCCCACACCATCTTTAGAAGCACCCTTTGCTCTTTATGTGTTGTGACAGACTGCTGCCTAAGCCAGAGCTCTGCCACTACAGCCTGGCTGAAAAGGCCAAATGCAGACAGCTGAACAAGCCCAGCCCTGAAGGGCAAATGGAAGCAGCTGTAGGGCTAATTAGCCAGAGGGCTAGATAAGGCAACCAGAGGGGAAGAGAAAGGGAGAGGAATCAGGATGTTGTTGAGTGTGTGCCCCAAACTAGAAGGAGAGGCTGTCTGAGTTAGCTGCTGGAAAACCAAAGCTCTGTAAGTAGAAGGTGGTGGGAAATTGGCACTGACAATAAAAGGCACAGGTGACTGCACCAGAAAGAGTCTCTGGTTGGCTTGTGACCCAAGAAGGGGTTCCAAGGCTTGGGGCCTGGGTGAGAACCTTGCCACATGTAGTGTCTGGGGTGGGATCCAGTACCAGTGAATGTGGTTGGTGTCACAGAGATGGAGGAGACCCTTCAATGGCTTGTCAAGCAACAAGAGCAAGTGCAGTAGGTCCTGCAAAGCTTCTAACAGTCCCAAAGCCTGCAGGACTCCATTAAAGAGCAGAGCAAGGTACAGCAGCAACTCCTGCAATAAGTGGTGAGTCCTGGGAGAGGGATGGCACCCAACCACCAGGCCTGGGACTCTGTAAAATGGGGCCAGCAGATGACCTGGATGCTTTTTTGGGATGTTTGAGCGGGTAGCCATGGGTGCTCGATGGGAGAGGGCTACCTGGGCCCTGTCTGGCTCCCTACCTGATAGAAGAGGCTCAAGTGGCCTACATGGCCTTGGGGGAAGATCAAGCCTGCAACTATGAGGCAGTGAGAGTAGCCATCTTGAACCATGTGGGTCTGTCTACAGAAAAGTACTGGCAGAAGTTGTGGTCCTCTTGATGGACAGCAGCAATGAGGCCCTGGGCATTTGCCCCAAAATTAATAGACTGGGCAACCCACTGGTTGAGGACAGAGGCATGGACAGTGCAAGAAATAATAGACTTGCTTATACTTGAGCAGTTGTTACAAGCCCTGCCAGAGAATATCCATGTGTGGATCAGGCACCACCAGCCTGATGCAGTGGTCAGGCTGGCGGAGGAGTATTCCAGGGCGCAGGTTCTCCAGACAGAAGGCTGACCCTACAGGGACAAGGAATGAGGAGGAAGCTGGAGGAGCCCCTTTCTGGGAAAGGCACAGAGAGGAAGGAGGCGTCCCGAGGAGCACCTGTGGGGGCTGGCACAATGACTTGCTGTTGATGCGGAAGGGCAGGGCATAGGAAGCGAGACTGCCTGGACCATATGGATTGTGGGTATGTGGTGTTCTGGGGGTTGACTCAGGTGGGAAGACCTGGTAAGAGGCAGAGTCTGTCCATTGTCCAGTTACAGGAGAGGAGAAAGGCCCAGCAAGGTGTTAATGGACTCCACGTCAGCTCACTCGCTAGTGTGGAAGGAGCTGGTGAGGCCATGCTGGATGGTCCCTGGAGCACAGGTAACACAAGTGTCCATGGGGACAAAAGGTCCTACTCAATAGCGCAAGTGCCATTGAAAGTGAGGGGCAGATTCTAGCAGAAGCAGGTGGGGGTAGCGGACCAGCTACCATACCCTGTGATGGTAGGTCAGGACTGGGACCAATCTGCCACAGAAAGTGAGACAGGAGATTTAGGGAAAGACAAGAGAGCCCCATGATGGAGTCAGAAACATAGCCATTTGAGCTATGGGTGTAAGGAACTAGGGCTCATGGTAGAGTGGTGTCCTAACCCTGTGGGGACAGACAGATGGGGAGCATGTCTTGGGGTAACGGGTAGCCCTAGCCATCCCAAGGAGAGAGAGTGCAATTGGATCACTCCCCAGAAAAGGAGACATCAAACCTGTTTGGGGAGATGAGGGAAACTGAGGCACAGATGGTACTGCATGAAGTGGGGCAGGACTCTAACCCCCCAGTGCAGGTAGAAGCAGTATTGGAGGAGGGGCCCAAATGGGGGGGGGGGTGTTTTGTGTGAGGACATGCGGGCAAGGGCTGAATTTCATCGCCCAGGCCCCTGCTAATGTAACTTTTTCAGGGAGGGAATGAAGGAGCACTTGGAAGAGGGGAAAGTGATCAGGAATAGTCAACATGGATTCACGAAGGACAAGTCATGCCTGACCAATATGATTAGCTTCTATGATGAGGTAACTGGCTCTGTGGATATGGGAAAGTCAGTGGACATGATATACCTTGACTTTAGCGCAGCTTTTGATACGGTCTCCCACAATAATCTTGCTAATAAGTTAAGGGAATATGGATTGGATAAATGGACTGTAAGATGGATAGAAAGCTGGCTAGACTGTCAGGCCCAACAGGTAGTGATCAATGGCTCGTTGTCAGGTTGGCAGTCAGTTTCTAGCAGAGTGCCCCAAAGATCTGTTCTTGGACTGGTTTTGTTCAACATCTTTATTAATGACCTGGATGAGGGGATGGATTGCAAGGTCACAGATGACACTAAGCTAGGCAGAGAGGTAGATATACTGGAGGGCAGGGATAGGGTCCAGAGTGATCTGGACAGATTAGAGGATTGGGCCACAAGAAATCTGGTGGGGGTTCAACAGGGACAAGTGCAGAGTCCTGCACTTGGGATGGAAGAATCCCAAGCACTGTTACAAGCTAGGGACCAATGACTAAGTAGTAGTTCTGCAGAAAAGGACCTGGGGATTACAGTGGATGAGAAGCTGGATATGAGTCAACAATATGCCCTTGTAGCCAAGAGGGCTAATGGCATATTAGGTTGCATTAGGAGGAGCATTGCCAGCAGATCCAGAGATGTGATTATTCCCCTTATTCAGCTTTGGTGAGGCCACATCTGGAGTACTGTGTCCAGTTCTGGGCCCCCCCACTATAGAAAGGATGTGGACACATTGGAGAGGGTTCAGCAGAGGGCAACCAAAATGATTAGGGGGGCTGGAGAGCATGACCTATGAGGAGAGACTGAGGCATTTGGGTTTTAGTCTGCAGAAGAGAAGAGTGAGGGGGGATTTGATAGCAGCCTTCAACTTCCTGAAAGGAGGTTCCAAAGAGGACAGAAAAGGCTGTTCACAGTAGTGATGGATGGCAGAACAAGGAGCAATGGTCTCAAGTTACAGTGGGAGAGGTCTAGTTTGGATATTAGGAAAAACTATTTCACTAGGAGGGTGGTGAAGCACTGGAATGGTTTACCTGGGGAGGTGGTGCAATCTCCATCCCTAGAGGTTTCTAAGTCTCGGCTTGACAAAGCCCTGGCTGGGTTGATTTAGTTGGGATTGGTCCTGCCTTGGGCAGGCAGCTGGACTTGATGACTTCCTAAGGTCTCTTCCAGCTCTGATTCCATAAGTAGCCTCCTGAAGAGGCCCCAGGGGAGTGCTTAGGCACAAGTGGTGATTCCCCCAAGGGGATTCCCTTAGCAAGAACCAGAGTGGCCCAGGGAGGGTGGAACCCCAGAGCAGAATCCAAGGATTGCCCAGCCAAGAGCAAGGGACAGCTTCCCAAGGAGGTCTCCAAGAAGAAAGAGGGTGAGCCACCTCCAGGGATGCAGAGTTTTAAGGACTGGCAAGCTGCCCTACACACTCAGCTGTGGGAGGTGCTGAGTTGTCAGAGTAGGGGCCCCCAAGAGCGCCAGGGCAGGCCTGAACCTGGCAGTGCATAACAGGGGAGCTTTGACAGATTGCTGGCTAAACCAGAGCTCTGCCACTACAGCCTGGCTGAAAAGGCCAATTGCAGAGAGCTGGGCAAGCCCAAACCTTAAGGGCAAATGGAAGCAGCTGTGAGCCTAATTAGAGGGCTAGATAAGGCAGCCGGGTGAGGAGTAAAAGGGGGAGGAGCCAGGTCCAGGGTGTGGCTGAGTGTGCCCAAGCTAGAAGGAGAGGCTGGCAGTGTTAGCTGCTAGAAAACCAAAGCTCTGTAAATAGAAGGTGGTGGGAAATTGGCACTGACAATCAAAGGCACAGGTGACTGCACCAGACAGGGTCTCTAGTTGGTTTGTGACCCAAGAAGAGATCCCAAGGTGAGGGGCCTGGGCAAGGACCTTGCCACAGTGTCTTCTATCCCAGATGCTGGGGTGAGAATGCGGGATGCTAGTAGAAAATGAACAATGTTAAATATGCAAGCTCAACCTTAGTGTTTGTTGTTTCAACTTTGGTGAGCATGGTCTTGGATTAGTGATCCTACAGAACCTCAAACCCAAAATGTTTCCATCAAATGAATTTGAGATTCAGGGCAAATGACACTCAAATTTGCTTTCCCTCTTCAGAGACCAATTTCCAGTTATGGATTATTTCACAAGTAAACTTGTTCTCAGCTAAAACCTTAATAGATATTTTCTCCATACACCAAAATTCTTTAGATTTATATAACTGTAACTGTAAGGCTCTCCTTGCAAAATCCAGCATTGGCAAAACCAGAGTACACAATTTAGGATTGAATAATGTATTGTAAAGTCAGTCCCAATATTATCTTAAATATTTTTGCTGTGAAATAAGTCTGGTGATAGACATCTGGTGAACATAATTATCTGTTCTCAATATGTCTTCAAAAAGAAATAGCTCCTCTACACACAAGCCCACAGGGGGCATCCTTCTTTAAGTTACCAGCCAAGATGAGGCTGTGTAATCAATAGGATCAATTTTTAACAGAGGCCTCTTTTGCAAATCCAGAGAGAGGTGAAGCTTTCATTTTAATCTTTCCTTTTCTCCCGAAGAACATGGATACTGATTCACCAGAGAAAATGTCAGAGGTACAATTTTAATGGTCTCCATGCTAAAGCAGCTCTGAGTCAGAAGAATGCTGGAACATTCCTTTAAAATTCTGATCAAGATAAGCAATTATTTTGAACTCCCTCTACTGAATCCTCCTTTGCTCCTGCAGATAAAAAACATACTACGTTGTACTATATATGATTGCATAACTAATTGTGTTTATATTAAACTTAAACAACAAATGGTCTGGTAACACTTTATAGACTAACAAAACATGTAGATGGTGGTATGAGCTTTTGTGGGCACAGCCCACTTCAGATGACTGGAGTTTATATTCTATGTTTATATTAATGTGCTCTGTATTGTGCTTTTAAAAAATGGTAGAGCTTAACATGTAGTCTTATGACAAGCATTAAATCCCATCAAAAAAACATTTGTGAAATGGCAGCAATCTTTCCTCTCATTAGGCCATGAAGATTTGCCTGGGATAAATATGTGCATACATGAGGGGAAAATATATGGGAGAGACTCAGTGAGTCTCCAGCAATCAGAAGAATAAAATATCTAGTAGTTTTGGGAGCCTTTTCCTGGAATGACAGCCTGATTAATATTTGTATTACAGAGCTAGATCCAGAAGACTGAGCACTGTAGTTCCTACCTTTTAGGCCATTCTGCTTCCTAGTGGAGTGTACAGCTAAGAATTAAGGGGCAAAGGCTCCCTGTATAATACATGGTGAGAGTAAAGAATAGGACACCAAGGCTGTGTCTAGACTGCATCCCTCTGCCGAGAGAGGGATGCAAATCAAGCACTTCAGAAGTGCAAATGAGCCTGGGATTTAACCATCCTGGGCTTCATTTGCATACTCGTTCCGATGCTGTGCTGATCAGGCTCAGTGGAGAAAGTAAAGTGTAGACACGGCTCTGCCAACAGTGGGGAGCTCTTTCAGCAGCTCCTGTACTCCAAAAAATGAGGAGCTGCCAAAAAAGCTCCCCACTGTCTGCAGAGCCATGGCTACACTTTATTGTCATTTTCAAAAGTGAGCCTGATCGGCACAGCATCGGAATGTGAGTATGCAAACGAAACCTGGGATAGTTAAATACCGGGCTCATTTGCACTTCCAAAGTGCTTGATTTGCATCCCTCTCTTGGCAGAGGGATGCAGTCTAGACATAGCCCAAAAGGTGGCATGCTGTGGTGGGAACTTAAACTAGCCAATAGGAATTGCAGCAAGGAGGAGTGTGGTTTGTTCCCCATGCAGAAAATGAGGTGCCTAAAGAACACTTTGATCAGTGATGGTGGTGTGTGGGTTTTTTTTTTTAAAGCCAGGAGCGACTTTCTGGAGTTAGGTGCTTAAGGTTAGGTCTCTACTATAAACATACATTGGTATAATTATATCACTGAGGCATGAAGAAGCCACCTAACCCCCTGGTGTAAACAATGCTATGTGTGGGAGGTGGCCAGCAGTGTCATAAGCTCCATATATCAGCACCTTGGGGACTAGGTGGGCAGAAGAGATGACTGGGGGCAGAACTATATCAGTGGAAGGAAGTGACAGCACATGACTGGGAGTAGAAGTAAACTTTATGGGGGTGGGAAATGCAGAGAATGGGTGAATACAGCCAAACTCAAATTACTGAATGTCATTTGCATTCAGTGGATGTTAGGGAGACCCCCCACATGAAGTGAGCTTGGTAGGACTGAGTTCCACCTCTCACATCACAAATTCAGGCGTGTGTTTTGTGCTAATTGAAAAAGAGGTCAAGACTGTAGGCCAACTGTGGAGACACTGAGCCATCTGTGTTTCCATGTAGTGTAGACATACCCAGTGTTGTTCTGAAAACTCATGTTGTTGTGAAATAACAAGATAAGCGTCTACACAGCAAGCCCATTATTTTCAAATAACTTCAAAATAATGGGCTTCTTATTCCAGAATAATAAACCCTCATTTCATGAGTACCGTATTTTAGCAAATATAACCCGTGGGTTATATTTGTTCTAACAAACCCCTCACCTTCCCTGCAGGGTAAACTGGGGTGCGGGGTATACAAAAAATTTTTTTACTCACCTGGTGGTGAGTGCACAGCCACCAGCCTCCAGGAGGGGGAGCGCTCATCTCCAGGTTCCTGCACAGGAGTGCTTCCCCTACCCCTTCCTGCGGCTGCCCGGAGGCTAGAGGCTGCGTAGCCGCAGGAAGGAGCGGGTGAGCACTCTCATTCCCCCACCCAGAGGTTGTGTGGCTGTGCGGGAACCAGGCGGGGTGAGTGCTCTCCTGGCCAGAGGGTGGCTAATCTTCTCTCTTCCCCCCCCCCCCCCCCCCCCCCCCCCCCGACCCATAGGAGCCCCTCCCCCCCACAGTTTGGAAAAAAAAGTCTTGTATACCCTGCAGCTTATACTCATGTGTGGGGTATACAAGGTTTTTTTGGTTTTTTTTTTTCTCAAACTGCAAAAACCACAGGGTATATTTGGGTGCAGCGTATATTTGCTAAAAGATGGTAATGCCTATTTCAAAATAGGGTGTGTGTAGATGGAGTAGTTGTGGTTATTTCAAAATAATTGGCCTCTAGAGATACTCATAGCTGCCCTTGTGGCCACTCTGTCTATACCTATCAGAAATCTATAGTTCCCCTTCAAAACTGCAGCCAGAGGGGAAAGGGCTTGTGATACAAGGAAATCCCTGCCAGCCCAGTGCCACACAGCAGGACCTATTTGTAGTGCTATGGCAGATCCCCTGTGCTCCCACTGAACCCTCCATGGCTGTAAGCAAGTCAGCAGCCAGTTTCCAAGCCCCTGCCTGGGATCAAAAGAGGAGGGCCCCATCCTCATCTGGTGTGGCTCTCATTGAGTTCTGGGGAGAGGAGGCAAACCTCCAGGATCTCTGCACCAGGCAGAGGAATATGGACATCTATGGCTGGATGGCCACATGTACCCTCAGTGGCATATCCCTTGGTTGCTCCCACAAGGCAGGGTGCAGGTTGAACTGCATGGGGCCCAGCCAGGTGGGACAGGCTGTGCTGGTGCAGGAGTGGCCTGTGCTTTTCCTCTTCCCCAGCAGGTTAGTCTGCGCCATGTTTGGTGGCAGTGGAAGGAGGTGCTGTTGGGGCTGAGGGGCCTGCAGGATGTAGGTGGGGGTTAGAGCCCTTTGGGCTTTGTGTCCAAAGGGACTTGTTCTGGGGTGGATGGGCTGAGCTGCCTCAGTGCCTACTCCCGAGGGCACCATGGACCAGACCCACATTGGACCCTGCCTGCAGGCATCAGCGACACCAGGAAGACCTTGAGCGGGAGCATATTGCCTGACTACATGACCTGCAGTGGTCTCTAGAGTGGCAGAGCCAGAGTTTAGATGCTAACCTGGAGCTATGCCATACTACCTGGCAGGAGTTGTTGCAGCAGGCCTGGAGCATATGCACTGCATACACCACCACCATTGACCACCTGGTGGCCTCCATTGAGTGGTTCAGCAGCTACCCCCACCCCCCAACTCCTGCTGCTGCTTCTGTCCCTGCCCCTCCAGGTTCTCTCCCTAGGCCTTCCCTTGGCCACCATGGGCCCCACATGTGAGGTGATGGGATCATCTGAGGCAGGTGCCAGTCCCAACCTCATCCCTGAGCCCCTCCTCCTTTCTCATTCTCCTTCCATCTCCCAGGTTCTTTTCCCTAGTCCCTCCCCTGTTAATCTCCCCCTCCCCCTAAAAAAAGCAGTTTCTCTCTCAAAACAAAAAGTGTGGGGTGTTGTATCTGCAGGGGAGGAGGGGAATGTGGGAAGGGAGAGGTGAAGGAGGAAAGGCACAGAGGGGCAATGCACAGGCCCCTTGTGGGGAGGCCTAGGGGAGAGTGTCACAGGTGTCCTTGTCTGAAACTCTTTGTCAGCCCCCTAATGGGCCTGCCAGATGGCAGCAGTGAGATGCTGTTCAAAGGTCCTGCCTAACTGCTCCGTCTCTGCCCCCTACCCTAGCAGGAATATCTCCCTCTTATGTTCACACTGGTTGTGCTGGGCAGGATGCCAGGGTGGGGGGCAAAAGGTACGCTGCGTCCCCTATGATGCACATTGGTAAATCCATGTCCCCAACCCTGGTGGTGCAGTCAGGGAAAAAAGTACCAGCATGTATCTTCTGGAAGAGATGAGCATTCCTGAAGACATGTGTGTCATGTGCCTTCCCCAACCACCTGACCTTGATGTTGGTGAAGTGACCTCGGTGGTCAATGAGAGCCTGCAGGACTATTGAAAAGTACCTTTTCCAGTTCATATAATTGGAGGCCTGGTGGTCGAGGGCCGAGATGGGGTACGGGTGCCATTAATGGCACCCCCCCACACACAATTAGGGAAACCCATGGCAGTAAAGCCGGTGATGATGGGGTGCATGTCGCCCAGGATGACAACCCTGCACAGCACCATGGCATTGATGGCTCTCACCACCTGCAGAAGGATACAAACAAAGAATAGCAGAGTTCCCCAAACCCAAATTCCTTCCTACAGAAAGATCAACCCCAACTTGCCCCATCCCCTGCAGGGCTCACTACGGGGGAACATCAAAATTAGTCAGAATTATTTCAAAATAGCACACCCACACTGATTAGAGCCTGCATCAGATTTAGAGGCCCTGGAAGCATTCTGAGGAAAGCACCAGAAGGGCGGACACTTCCTGTGGCTGATTGGTCAGGCAATCTGTGATGTGGGCTTTTAGAGCCTCCTCTCTACAGCCACATCTCACATACCACTCCTCCACTGCCTCCCTCCTCACAGGACAGCAAACAGATGCAGTGTGCTCTGGTTGACCTTGCAGAAGCCACAGCACTCTCACCATGGAGCCAGAGCTGCTGCAAAGCAGTGCCAGGCTCACGGACCTCATGCTGAGCCTCATGGCATAATACTTTCAAACTCCCCATGTGTTGCCATGGCAGGACAAGGACAAACCAGACATCAGGCCCTGATCATCCAGGTCCTGGAGCTCCTGCTGCTGCACATGCCCCTCAAACTCCTGGACACCATAGAACGCTGCTTCTGGTGGTGGGAGACTACTTCAGACTGGTTGGACCACGTTGTCCTGCAGCTATGGGATGACCAGCAGTGGCTGCAGAACTTCCACGTGCAGAAGGCCTCCTTCCTTGAGCTTTGCGAGTGGCTCACCCCTGCACTCAGGTGACAGGTGACCTAACTGAGACCCCTCATGCATCACAATCGCCCTGTGGAAGCTCGCCATGCTGGACAGCTACTGCTCCATAAGGAAACAGTTCGATGTGGGGAAACCCAGTCGGGTCATGCTCTTACAGGTTGCTAAGGCCATCAACCAGGTGCTGCTACAGAGGGTCGTCACTCTGGGGAACATGGACAACATCATCAATGTCTTTGCTGCCATGGGCTTCCCTAACTGCGTGGGGACCATAGACAACACGCACATCCTCATCCTGGCCCCTGACCACCATGCCTCAGAACATAAAGGGTTAATTCTCCATCATGGTACAGGCCCTCATGGATCACAAAGGATGCTTCACAAACATCAGTGCAGGGAAGACACACACTGTCCACATCTTCCAGACCTCTTGCCCATTTTGAAAGCTGCACTCCGGCATTTTTTTCACCGACCACACCATCAGGATCAGGGAGATGAATATGCTCATTTGTATCCAGGGTGGCACAAGCCTACCCCTTGCTCCCCTGGCTGATGAAGCCCTATACTGGAAGCCTGGACCCCACTAACTAACACTTCAGCACCAGTCTGCACAGGTGGTCGTGGAATGTGCATTTGGCTGTTCAAAGGGGAGGTTCATGAGTCTCCTCACCCATCTGGACCTCAGTGACACCTTTGTGGTGGCAGCCTGCTCTGTGCTCCAGAAACTGTGCAAGAGCAAGGGGCAGACTTTTCTGCCATGGTGGGGGGTAGAGGCTGAACAGCTGGCCAGGGCATGTGAGCAACCCAACACCAGTGCCATTCAAGGTGCTGTGCTCATCAGGGATCCCTCAAAGGAGAGTTTGTCCAAGGCCATCAGTGAGACTCTCTCCACAAGGGGCCCCTGCATTCCCTCTGTGTGCCTTTCCTCCCCCACCCATCCCTTTCCCTGCCTCGTCTTCCCACCATTCCCTCCTCTCCTGCAGAGCAAATAATAAAGCAATCTTTTCTGAAGCAACAGGACTCTATGGGTGTGTCTAGACTACAGGGTTTTGTCAACAAAAGTGGACTTTTGTCAACAAAACTATACCTGCCTCTACACTACCGCCGAGTTCTGTCGACAGAACTCGGCAGTTTTGTCGACGGTGGTAAACCTCATTCTACAAGGAATAATGCCTTTTGTCAACAGAGTTCTGTCGACAGAAGGCGTTATTTCATCTACACTGTCCTTTGCATCTACACTCTCATATCGACAACGCGGCTTGCTTTGTCGACAGAACTGGATGTAGTCTAGATGCTCTTTGTCGACAGAAGCTTTGTCGACAGTATCTGTCGACAAAGCCTCTGTTGACAAAAGCCTGTAGTCTAGACGTACCCTATATTGGAGGGATATACAACAGGGGAGGGACTGGGGAAAGAACCTGGAATGGCGGAGGGAGGCGCAGGGGGAGAGAGGCTCAGGGATGGGACTGGGACTGGCTCCTGCCTCTGATTGTTGAGGCGGCTTCAGCTCCCTGAAAGGTCCCATGGCCCTGTGTTCTGGGGTCCAAGTGGCCCCGGGTGTGCTAGGAGGGGAAGCCATGATGGGGGTGGGGAGGTGTCTGGTGGATGACTCCATGCACAAGATCATGTGCTCCATCACTGAGGTGAGGGAGGAGCACCTGGCCTTGTGCTGGCATGCCAGCTGGTCCCAGGAAGCCTTCTTCTGCTCCTGGTCAGTGGCCTGCTCCTGATGCTCCTCCTCAAACCCCAGGATGAGGGACTGCAGGCAGGACATCTGCTCCTACATCTGGTCCTCAAGGGTTATCTTCCTCCTGTGGATCCCACGGAGTGGGGTAGATGGAGTCGGAGGTGGGGGATGTGCCACGCTCACAGCTGGCCCAGCCGTGAAGAAAAGTTACAAGGGCAGTCATCCCAGGGGATACTGACTATGAAGCCTAGCCCTAATCTCTGAGCCAGCACCAAAAGTCTTGAACTAGTTGTGAACTAGCATTGAAAGCTCTGTGCCCTATCTAGTGTGACAAACACTTTATTTCTAAAGTATTGGAATTGTATTAAAACACCTTGTGCCTACTCACAAAACAGCATCAGCATTTTGTACATAATGGAGCATAACAAATGTCTTTTGTGCATGAACGATATCGATTCTTAGTGACAGCAACATTACATTCCACACACATTATCCCCTCTTTACTTATACTCCTGTGAAAAAATAGAATATGTGATGAAAAGAGGATAGGAAAAATGCCAAAGAGGATATATTGTTACAGGTTCCTGACAAACTCTTAAACTCTATGCCTAAGCCTATCATATGATGCATAAGAGCTGTCAGTGTGTTAGAAGGCCAGCCAAAAAAGGACAATTGTACCATGGGAAGCATCTGTCAAGATTAAGTTCCTCAGCTGTACCTTCTCAGTACTCTTGACATCCTAACAATCCAGCTAGGCTACCTGATGGCCTGCCCTGCTTGATAAAGCCAACCAACTGGTTCTTTAAGTTAGCAGCAGCAGAAGCTTGCTTGCTGTTAAATGCACCTACTCACAGACTCTCTCCTTGTACTTATCTCACCAAGCACAGCTCCTGATTTTTTTTCTCCTCATCTCCAGCCTAGATCTTGCCCTGTATCCAGCCTTGTTCCAATCCTTTTCCAACCTTGCTCTTGCCTCAGAACCAGACCTACTTCTGCCTACCCTGAAGCTGGTAACGTGGTTCTGACAGTCAGCCATGACTCCCACTGCGACTCAACACTTGGCGCTGACATTTGGATGCTGACTTACATTTTGACCATTAGCTCTGACTCATGACTCTGATTCTGCCTGCACCAGTGGCTCTGGCATTTGAACTCCAACTACTAGGCCTGACTCTTGTGCCACCCACTAAGCCTGACTTCCTATGATCTGATCTGCTGATACCATTTAATTGATAAAGAAGCAAAGAAAATGGAGCCAATATTAATACTCTGTTGAGGACAAGGCACAAATCTCCAAAGTTTACATCATTTTGTCTATCTGAGTACACTAGGGACAAGCAGGGAAGACTTCCCAAACAGTGTGTGTGCCACGAGTCTTAAGTCTACTTATTGTGTGGTTGAAAGAACACTGCTTTTTAAAAAGTTCTCAGTGAACATTTCTTTAATTCCCCCCAATGCTTCTCAGGCTAATTCTTGGGACTTTGTAACCTTCAACTTTTACTTTAACTTAAAGTAAAAGCTGATGAAGTAAACTAAGATTAATATTTCTGGAGAGTTGGTCTAAGTCTTTCTGTCATCTCACTGACTGCTCTCACTAGATATAGACAAAATATAATTCAACCACACAATCTTTTTCTACCATGGAGAATTTCGGTTGCATTGTAACTGTGTGAGAGAACATTACAGACCCTTTCTGCATGATTTCCATTTTACAAAGAGTATTTCTCTAATTCCCTTTGATGTTAGTTTACTGAAATATCTTAGAAGAGCTGAGGAAAAAAAAGTCCAAAGGAGTCCCATTTCACTTAGTGCCCATGTAACCTCCTCTATCATTTCAACCTGCTCTGGGTAGTTATCCCTGCACTGTCTTATAATCAATATTTCATTGACAGAAAGTAAGAAAGTGTCCTAGCAGTGAAATTATTTGGGAGTGTGTTCCTGCGTATTTACTTCACTGGATTACAAAAGGACTAGTGACAAAACCTGCATTGTGGTGATAATGGAAGGCAGAGTACAGTACTTATCCTTATGCAACACAATGAGCATAAAAAAGAAATGAATTTTCTATTGAGTCTATAGTACAGAATTTCCAAAGATGCTTCATGCTGGAAATTGCTATAGATAATGTGTAATCTAATGGCAGAATGAATTATTGAAACAGCAGGAATTCATAAATCCCCAGCTATGCTGTCAACCATCAGCTATTCATGACAGACACAATTGAGACTAATCAACTCAATGTTGAGACAGCAGCAGGGTAGGAAGTTATTCTGCAGAAAATGTATGCTGATAAAGTGGTCAGACATGAAATCAAGACCCTTGAACTAGAAAAGAAATATCCATAGTAGGAGAGTTCTAATAACTTTCTAGTATCTTGGAATGGATCTCCATGCAGGAATGCCCATCCTTTTGCTGGCAAAAGCAGCAGTTCTGTATCTAGAAAAGCATAACTAAGTTGTGGCCAAATTGTTCAGTTCAGTGTGTAACTGCTGATTGATAGAAACACATAGCACACTTGAAACAAAACTTAGAGAATTAGCAAATGACAGAAATTGCAAAGACACAAAAAGATGAAGGAAGACACAACTGTGCTTTGAATTTGATCATCAAAATTCTGATCCTTCAAGTGCTCTAAATGTCACTGATAGAGATCAGGTAAGAGTGGAGAGCTTAACAGAGGAAGGAGTGGAGGAGAGAGAGACAAAGAATGGAGAAACCAGGAAGAAAACATAGAAAAGCAGATGTGTAAAGCAATTGATAAGTTTTAGAATTTATTTGCTAACACTGAGGAGGGAATTGCCCATTAACTTTATCCAGTTTTGTGAAAATCCACGAGCAAGGCTTTAGTGGCTGTGTAGCTGGGTGTTTGGTACTGTGTGCTTCTTGAACTACCAATATTTGTTTCCTCCTTTGGCCCTAAGGTCCTGAGTGAGAAAAGTTCCATGACTGCATGCTGTGGCTGTGACTTAGTTGGGCCAAGTGCCTCCAGCCATGCACAATAAGGCCTTGTCTACACTGGCAAGTTTTGTCACCAAATATCCCTTTGTTGGTTACAAAACCCAGAGAGTATTTACCTTGCAACACGACAAAAGTAGTGACAATGTTCAGTTTCAATGACAAAAAACTTCCACCTCCATGAGGGACTTGTGTGTCTTCCCCTTCTTTTACTGTTGACAGTCATGTAGTATGTACTACAGTAGGTTTTTTTGTTGAGTTTATTGAACTCCAGCATGTTTTCCATAATGGCCGATTAGCCACTCTGGACCAGTGCTTTGAACTCCGCTTCTCTGCAGCCACATAAACAAGTAAACAGATGTGCCCCTTCTATCTGCAAGCTCCGGGAGCTTTAAAATCCATTTCCTGCTGTCTGGCCCATTGTGTTGTGGTCCTCAGAGCTTCTTCTCTGGGAAAAAGGAGTGGGTATCGCTCAAGATGCTGTCCTGATCGGAGTTCCTCCGAGCTTTTGGATCTTATCAGTGTGTGGAATGAAGAATCAGTGCAATCACAACTGCAAGTGAGTGACCCATAGGAACTGGGACCCAAGCCGTCACATTTCTCAAGCCCTTTGTGCAAAGGCATATGATTGAGATACCCTACAATTGACTAACTCCCACCATTTTATGAGTTTTAAATTTCAACCTTTCTAAGTGCCCTAAAACCTGAATAGCTACTCTGATTGCTTGGAAATCTGCCTCCTGGGGTGCAGAGAAGCACAAGTGATCCAAATGTGGGGTCATTTGATCAAGGGATCCCTGAGTTACAGGCTGCTTTCCAACCCTCTTTCCTTCTGTTCTGTTAAACAGTGAGGTACCAGGTGTGTCTGGATGAATCACGGTCAGACTTCATTGAGCCAGAAGGTTGTGAACTCACCCCAGCCTCAGTTAACATAACTAAGTACAAGTCAATCACAACCCCATTAGACAAAAAGAGGTTTGGAATAGATGCCTGAAGGATGCCACAATTTGTGAGTCATGGATAGCGGCAATTTGGTTTTGATGAGAACTTAATCAGTTTGTGGCAGGTGGGGGGTTATTAGGCATGCGAATGCTTCATGGGCATTAGGAGGAGAGAGAAGAAATTAAGAGAGGTGTAGGAGGAGGAGAAAGGGATTATGGGAAGGTAGATAAGTGAGTATGAAGAGTAGGGGAGAGAAAGATTGGGGGTTCAGGTGAGGAAGGCATAGCACCAGCAGCTCTTCCAGTGCACCCTTAACTCCCTGAATTCCTCATGCCTGATCTCTGCTGCTCCTCTAGCATCCAGTGCACACCAATTTTGCACTCAAACACACCTAAACCTCCAGCTAGCACTAGCAGGCACAGAGACAAATGGAGAAAATATAGCTGTGAGTGCTATGAGAATTCATCCTTAAGGAAACAAGTACTGCACTTAAAGCCTTTGGCAGTGTCTTCCCAAACATAGCAATAGGATTTTGATGACAATCCCAGTCACAGTGGCTTCAGGGTAGTGAAGTTTTTTCCAAATTAAAAATTATTAAGAAGTACCTACAGACAACTATGTCTCTAAAGAGACTGGGTGGTCTTGACATTCTGTCCATTGCAAACGAACGGCATCAAACTTGGGTTCCCATGATCTGATAGCAGAGCTTATGGCAAGGAAGTCCAGGAAGGTCAATTTCAGAATGCAAGTGGTGTGACACTGATCATGATTAGTGAGAGTTTTTTTAATTACAAGAACTTCATTATAATTATAAACAAGAGCAACAGTATAACATTATTACTATGCAGGTGGGCATTATCAATATTTAACCTACAGGCAGTTCACTGTAACCAGATTTTACCTGAATAAAAAATGGTAAGGGGGGACATACAGATGACTTTTCCCAGGCCCCATACACCTCCCTTCTTCCCCTCCACCCAGAGCTAGCCCTACTGGCAGGATTGATCTCCTGGTACCTGTTTCTCAGGACAAGCCATCACATCAACAGCAGAGAGGCAACTCTGGGGTCACATGTTCTTTGGGCAGGAAGCATTTCCTGGCATGTATTGGAAAATTGGAATCAACAATGCCACCATCATCACAGAAAAAATCAAATTTGGGATAGTTCTTGCCAGAAGTAAACACAAGGCTAGATTCCCAAGAGGGATTTGGGCATCTAATTGCTCTTTTAAATGCCCAAGTCCAGCATTTGCATGTTCTTGTCATTCACAACACTACTACTAAGCTGCTGTCTATCTGTAAAGTCCAAAAGGGGTAATCGTGTTAGTCTGTATCTGCAAAAAACAACAAGGAGTTCTGCAGCACCTTCGAAACTAACAGATTTATTAGGGTAGCCTTCCTTCCACAAAATATTTTCAAAACCCGATTACAAAGGGAGACAACTAAATTGGAGTTCATTTACAATTTCAGTACAATTTAGGAATGAATAAGGATCTTTACTGGTTAACGCATTACAAAGGCAATTTCCCCTCTTTTGATATTCACACCTCTACACCAAATGCTGTGACTGAGTCACTTTCACCCTGACCTAATTAGAGTCATTAAACCAATATATATATCCCTTCCTCTGTAACTTCCACTCCAATTCAACTGATGAAGTGGGTTTTACCTACAAAAGCTTAAAGCCTAATAAATCTGTTAGTCACTAAGGTGCCACAGGACTCCTCGTTGTTTTTCCTATATTCTGTAGGGGTGCATCTATACTGCACCCAGAGCTCAAAATAAGCTACGCAATTTGAGCTACACAAATTGCATAGCTTATTTTGAAATTTGGTGCTGTCCACATAGCACTTATTTCAAAATAAATCGCTAGTCTGAAACATCTCTTACTCCTCATGGAATAGAGAGCCTGTTTTGTTTCAAAATAAAGGGCATGCTCAAAAGATGTGGAATAACTATTTTTGGATACCTCCAGTATCCTGAAATAGCATTGCAGAGTAGATGTAGCCTAGGTGCCTAAATTTACACCATAGTTCCTACATTTCTGCCTGTGGGTATACAAGAAGCTGCTTCAGTCCTGAGTTGCATGGCCCTTAACTCACACCTCAATCTCTGACATGATTTTCAAACTAGTCATTCCCCTGCTTCTCTCACTCATATCTAAATTGCTCTTGGGAATCTGTCCCATACTGCCTGCAAGCAGTAATGGAAATTATAGAGCCATAACTGTTCAGAAACTAGTTCCTTCCCCATCCCCAGAGGACATAATCCTTGTACATTTCATAGTTTGTCTTCTCCCCCAATGAATAATTTACTAAACCAAATACAGTGTGCCTGATCATTGTGTCATTCTAATGTAAATCAGGAGCAACTCTGTAAAAGTAAAATCTTTAATGTGAGAAAGACAATGGAGCTATGCTAAATGCCACTGAGTTAAAATAGAGCTATACTGACCAAGAATAGAGTTATCCTGAGGTAAACTTGTGTGAGGGGAGAATCAAATCCAATCTTTGGCTACATGTACACAAAAGCACAGATGAACACTCTGAGATCAATCCAGAAAAACACCAGTTAATGGATACAGCCAGGATCCAGATAATAAATGATGGGGTAGATTTGGTACCCTCTACTTCCCCTCAAATGATACTGAAAAATATGTGGAAAGAAAGAAAGAAAGTTTCACTACTCAGAGTGCTCTGTTCCCACAAGTATTTCAGGTTCCGCTGTCACAGTAGATTACATGGTGATTTTTCTCCTATTTATAATTTCTGTAAATTTCATGTGTGTAATGTATTTAGATATGCTGTGCTTTTTTATCAAGACCATAACACTATGAAGGATAAAAATAACACTATTCAGTGTATGCTATAATCACCTACAAATGTGCATTGTCATGCACTACTGGCTAATTGGCACATGAATATATCTTGACCCTTTAACGTACAAATTTTGCTTATTATATCAAATGTTTTGAAAGTATAAAATTCACAGCTTATTTGGTGTAATTACTTTCAGAAGCTTATGCAAATATTTCTAGAAATCAACAAATGAGAGGGAGTGTTTAATTGCAGTGTGGTAGTAAAATATACTTGTGAATCTAAATCTATAAAGTGGTAAAATTACATTCTCCCAAAAAACTCAACAAGCGTCATGCAAATAAACACACTTCTAAACACAGAATCTTTTTTGTGTTTATTTCTTAGAGTGTTTTGTAAATTAATAACCTTTATATATTTAATCATTGAAAAAATAGGCAGCAATTTTTTATCTCACTGTCCTTCTTGCAAAGTCTAATTCTGATTCAGAAACAAAGGGACAGGTCTGAAATCAATTAGACTAGTTACAGAGTAAAATGCAATTCAGTACTAATAAGGATATTATAATGATTTCTTCTTTGCCTATAGAAACCCTTGGGCAGCATGTACTAAGAATTAAGCATCAAATAAACCACTAGTGACTTAAAGTTCTATGGGAAGCCTCTTATGAGTTTGATTGGAAAACTAACATAGTTGATTTTCCCATGCAGAGGAAGGATAATTTCTGGTTAGGGTTTTGCAAACAATAATTTCCAAATTCTGGATTACAACTGCCAAGGGCTTCCTATGCATGAGACGAAAGGTTTTAGAAAGACAAGATGATTGAGGTAATATCTTGTATTGGACCAAATACTTTTCTTGAAAGAGACAAGTATACTAGTTATACAAAGCTCTTTGTCAAGTCTGCACCTATATGTCCTCCCCTTGAGTATTTCAGAAAATATTAAAATTTAAGTTAATTAAAGAGAACATACATTTTGCACACAACTATCAAATTGCAGGCTCAAAAGAGTAACACCCACTGTATGTTTTAGAGGGTTTGTTTGATCAAGAACGTCTTCTAAACAATAAGAGCTAGAACTACCATATTTGATATGCAGCTTACTTTTACTGTAACTTTAAGCAACATAAGTATTTGGTTGTGCCAGAAAAATGGGATGTGCCAGGAATGGGATTGTGTCTTATAAAACCAAACAGAAAAGACACAGGTATCATAGGGATAGCCGTGTTAGTCTGAATCTGCATAAACAATGAGAAGTCCTGGGGCACCTTATAGACTAACAGATGTATTGGAGCATAAGCTTTCGTGGGCAAAGACCCACTTCGTCAGATGCATATAGTGGAAATTCCAGAGGCAGGTATAAATATACAGGCATATGAAAAGAGTACCAATCAAGAGTAAGGTTAGAGATAACAAGGTCAATTCAGTCAGGGAGGATGAGGTCCACTTCTAGCAGCTGATGTGGAGGTGTGAAGACCAAGAGAGGAGAAACTGCTTTTGTAGTTGGCTAGCCATTCACAGTCTTTGTTTAATCTAAAATGATAGTGTCAAATTTGCAAATGAATTGTAGCTCTGCCGTTTCTCTTTGAAGTCTGTTTTTGAAGGTCTTTTTGTTGCAGGATGGCTACTTTTAAATCTGCTACTGTGTGTCCAGGGAGATTGATCGGCCAAACTGGGCAGTCCCTACGTAAAAGGATAAATGGGTACAAATCAGATCTCAGGAGTGGTAACATATAAAAATCTGTAGGAGAACACTTCAGGCTCGAGACACCCATCGTCCTCCTCACTGGGGCAAGAGATGAGGTGGTGGAGGGGGAGGAGGAGCCAGATAAGCACCAGCAGTCAGGCATTGTCCAAGGCCGGGGAAAGAACATTATATGAGTGCCATCACGTTCCCTTCGCACAGGAGGTGGAGGTGATGGGTGAGGAGGGGTAGCTGGGTGCTCCTCGCTTGGCCCTTGCAGCCCAGGGATCACGCAGCAGCCTGGGCACATGGCAGCATGTGTCACGCTGATCCTGGCCACACAGTCCCAGGAGGCTGCCACAGAGCTATTGGCCACAGGGTGTCTGAAGAGGTCTACCATGCTTCTGACCCCCCCACACCTTCCCTCCACAAACCACCTCTAGAAGGAGGCAGGGGACATCAACACACACGCACACATGCACTCAGCAGTCCCATACATGGAAAACAGGCATGCCCGCACTCTCGGGCATCACCCACTCCCGGGAACATTTGGGCCGCTGTAGGAATAGGCCCACTGGCCAGAGCGCACATGGCCTTGCTCCAAGCACATCACCTTCGACTGAGCCAAGAACTGTCGCTCAGCTCACAGATGAGGGCAGGGCATAGTATCCCCTGGGATGACTGACCATCTCTCTTTATTCTGCACAGCCAGACCAGTCTCTTGAACCTGAGGGACCAGCAGGTGCCAGAGAGCCATGGATGAGTTCCAGAGGCAGCACCTCACTACACTCTGATCCCTGGAGCAGACCATCAACTGCAGGCTCCAAGGAGACAACCAGCTGCAGCGGGACACCTGGTGGGAGCGGGGCTGCTCCATGTGCACGGTAGTACACTCCCTCATTGACAGCATGATGCCTGCTCTTCCTTCTGCTTCTACTCCAACTCCTGCTGTCACTCCTCCTCCCACTTCCTCTCCTGCTCCCCCTCCCACTCTTCCCACTTTTTCCCCAACACCCTCCCCTTCCCGTGGCCTCTGTGGCCCCTGAACCTGTGATGGTGGGATCACCAAAGCCAGGCACCACTCCCAGCCCCAGCCCTGATCTTCTCCTCTCCCCTCCTCCACCTTCCGGCTCCCTCCTTCCCCCTCCAAGGTTCTTATCTCCCCTCCTCTCCCCTCTCCTCTCCCCTCCCAGGTTCTTTCCCCAGTTTCTCCCCAGTTTCTTTGACCCCAAATAAAAAGAAACAGATATTATTTTTCCAAAACAAATTTTTTGTTCATTATCTCAGAGGGGAAGGGGGGAAGGGAGGGGTTGTTGGAGGAAAGGCAGTGAGGGGCAATGCATAGGCCCCAGTGGGGTGGCCCAGGGAAGAGTGCCATTGGGCCCTTGGGGAGAAACTCTCCCTCAGGGTCTCCTGGATGCGCACAGTCCACTAGTGGGCCTGGCTTATGGCAGCTGTGCGTGGCTGTTCAAAGGCCTTGCAAAGCAGTCAGCCTCTGCCCCCCACCCTGTCAGGAATGCCTCCCCCTTCCACTCACACACATTGTGAAGCACACAACACATGGCCAGCAAGTGAGGGATGTTTTGGTCACTGATGTTCAGCTGGGTGAGGAGGCATCTGAAACGTGCCTTCAAACAGCTGAAGGTGCCCTCCACAACCATGCGGGCCCTGCTGAGCTTGGCATTGTAACATTCCCGAGAGAGGTGTTGGTGGCCAGTGTATGGCTTCATGAGCCAAGGCAAGAGAGGGTAGGCAGTATCCCGCACCTTGCAGATGGGCACGTCTATGTCCCCAACCCTGATGGTGCAGTCTGGGGAAAAAAGTTCTGTCATGCAGCTTCTGGAACACGATAGAGTTTCTAAAGACATGTGCATCATGCACCTTCCCTGACCAATCAACATAGATGGTGAACTGGTCCATCATGGTCCATCATGGCCTGCAGGACAATTCCCTTCTGGTTGATGAAGAGAGATGCTTGGTGGTCAGGGGATCGGATGGGAATGTAGGTGCTGTCAATAGCCTCTCCACAGTTGGGAAAACCCATGTAAGCAAACCCGGCAATGATGATGTCCATGTCACCAAGGTGGATGACCCTGTGCAGCAGGATGGTGTTGATGATCCTCACTGCTTTCAGAAGGAGGCAAACAGAGAATCACAGAGGTTCCAGGGTCCTGCACAACCTGCAATAGCCAAAGCCTGCCCTGAGGCAGCTCTGGCTCCATGTCTGCAAAGCTGAGGTGTCCACAAAGGTGACTGCAGCAAGCAGAAGAAAAGTCTTTGCTGTCCCTCAAGGAGATAGGCTTTTTTTTTTTTTTTTTGCCTAAGGCACTGCTGTACAGGGGGTCCCTTTAAGCAAGAGCCTCAGATAGCCTTAAGCAGCAGCCACACAAAATGGTGGTGGTTCCAGGTGGCCTTAAATGCAAGTTAGCATCCAATCAGTGCGGATGCTCTATTTTGAAATAGCAAACCACTATTTAGATGCGCATTTGGTATGCAGATGCACTATTTCGAAATAAGCTATTTCAGAAGATATCTTCCAGAATAGCTTATTTTGAAATTAATGTGCAGTGTAGACATAGCCTTAATGTGGACGTGCTACCTCAACTTAGAGCCCCAGGAACCACTGTGGAGTAATTACTTTGAATGACTCTGGGGAGTAGCTATTTTGAAATAGCAGCAGAGGAGTGTCCACACTACCGCTATTTCAAAATAAGTCTTTCAAAATAAGCGTTATTCCCCATGGAAAGCAGGAGTTATTATTTTTAAATAACCAGCCAGTTATTTTGAAATAATGGACTTGGTAGTGTGGACGCTCCACTTGTTATTTCAGAATAAGGGGAGTTATTTTAAAATAGCTTCCTAGTGTAGACTAGGGCTCAGTGTTGATGTGATGACTTTGCAAAAATCAAGCCACTAGCTTGTCAGAAACTTTGAATAGGATTCTTCCACAATAGGTGAAGGTAAAAAGTTCTGATGATCACAAATGAAATTTGAGCTGGCTGCATATAGTTTCTACTATCCTGTTTCAGGAGTACTAGCTGCCAGTATCCTTTTCCCGTCAGGCAAGTTGCTGACAAAACAGCTACACAGAGTGCTTCCGATGATTTTAGGATTACAATGACAAGAGGGCACCTCATGACACCAATCAGTTTTGAAATCCAATTTATGCACTTCCATGAAGTATGTGGCTTTTTTTTTCCAGGAAGCCTACTTTATCCCTTTGTTCCAGGGATGGCTAGATTTGGGAATGAATAGGCTACTGAGCTACTGAAACTTTCTATAAAAAAAAAGGTTTCTTATCATTCGTATCTAATTTTTGTCTGTTCATTTATATAATATAATGGGTACATCTAGACTACAGGCTTTTGTCGACAGAGGCTTTGTCGACAGATACTGTCGACAAAGCTTCTGTCGACAAAGAGCGTCTAGACTACATCCAGTTCTGTCGACATGAGAGTGTATATGCAAAGGACAGTGTAGATGCAATAACACCTTCTGTCGACAGAACTCTGTCGACAAAAGGCATTATTTCTCGTAGAATGAGGTTTACTGCCGTTAACAAAACTGCCGAGTTCTGTCGACGTTATATCGACAGAACTCGGCGGTAGTGTAGACGCAGGTATAGTTTTGTCGACAAAACCCTGTAGTCTAGATACACCCATAATGTGTTTGCTTATGGAGTAACAATTTCCTCCTCTATTCTTTACTCTTTGCTATTTGATCTGTGAAGAACATTCTATATTATTAGTATTATTTATGAGTCAGACTGCAACTGGTCCTTGCATGGTGAAGACAAGGATGTAGAACAGGGGCAGTCAATTTTTTTTTTTTTGGTCAAAATCCAGATTTCTTGATTTAGGTATGGTCAAGTTCCAGACTCCAAAGAAACATTTTTCGCATCAAAAGTGCCCCTTGTGAAATGAGCATATACAATGTTGTGCAATATATCTAAGGCTTATTGAAGAGACAGTCAGTATGTGGTCCAAATCCAGTCTGCCAGAGGGTTTGACCAGATCATGAAAATCTCAGGGAGGAGGAAACAGTGTGGTTAAAGGAGTGACTGGCTGCATGCTGGTGCCTGGGCTCACATATAACTCAGGGTGGCAGCCTCCCACCTCCATCCTCCCTAAATAGAGTCCCACATCGGCAAGACTGAGAATGGGAGTCCTGGAAGATCCCTATAACTGATTCATAACTCATGGGGCAGAGGTTCCCTCACCTTATCTAAACAGTCTCACAAGGTAGTCAGGGGTACTGGGCCACAGGACTTCAGCTCTACAGATGGCACCAGGTTCCAGGTGTCATCTGAAGCTCCAGGCTGAAGCCCTGAATCCTGGCATGTCTCCCGTGGGGCTGAGACTGCAAGTCCTGGCACACCTAAGGTGGGGATTTAGCCCTGAATCCTGGCATGCCTCCCATCATTCTGAAGCCCCACCAGAGGCACACTGGGATTTGGGGCTTTTCCCCTGCTGTGGGGTTTCAGCCCCAAAATGTCTCTGGTGTGGCTGAAGCCCCAAGCCCTGGTACACTTGGGAGGGGCTTAAGCCATGAGCTCTGGCATTCCAGGCAAGGCTGAAGCCCCATTACCTCATACACCTCTGGAGGGGCTGAAGCCCCACACTCTGAACTGGATTCTGGTAGGGTTTGAAGTTCTGGCACGCCATATGATCCACTGGAAAGCTTCTGGCCATCCAGATTTGGTGCAGAGGGTCAGTCTTTTAACTATGGAGATTACTTTGTTCTTAGATCTCTAGAAGCTACATCGCATCTCATCAAAGACACAAAGTAGTAAGTGAAGCTGGGACCTAACTTCTACTCCCTCCCTCACCCACTTATTTGCTGGCTATCAGTGCTGGCTGCTCAGGCTGGGGAGGGTAGGACATAATGTGCCCTACAAAGGGATGTAGTGGCAGGTTCAAAGCCTCTGCAGCCCCAGGAAACAAGTACTTCTGCCTATGGAATTGTTACTTACAGGCACTAGCTAACACTAATTGCACAACAGCAACCATGCACTTTACAGACAGGTATGAAGTAAAGACTTCAAACTTGAATGTGTATTAGAGTTAAATCAACAAAAGGCTTTGGGCACACAAATGCTCCTTTAGGCACCCAAGTCAAAATGTTGATCTTCCAAAACCCTGGGCAGCTGTTATTTAACCTTGTAAAGGCCTAAGTTTCCACAGGTAAGGTCCCCTAAATCTTCTTTCGGGCACACACACAGCCACATAAATCTTGACCCTCTAGTGCTTAGCTCTTGGCAACAGACTACACATGACCGTGGGTAATTGGGGGAGGGTCAGGGGCTTGGTTATAGAAGCCTGCAAGGGGTAGGGCCTCAGGCAGAAGGGGCAGAACTAGAGGCAGCCAGCCCTCAGCTCTGTCCAGACTGCGCCGTGCCTCCCTCACCCAGCTTGCAGTGCTGCCTGGAACATAACATGCAGGGCTCTAGCTATTAAATAAGCTGGCCCCAGGGTAACTGTCTCCTTTGCCTTCCTCCACATTGGTGGGACTGCTAAGCCCCGGCAGGATACTCAAGCTAGGCATTCCCCCATCAATATCTCCTATGAGCCCTGATCTTGTAGCTGTCCTTATAGGCTGACTCAAAGCATGTCTATCAGATTAGTTCTCTCCTTCCATCTCCTCCCCCTTATAGCCCAGTGATTAGTTTATTCACCCAGGATATGGGAGACTGGGTTCAAGTCCCCCCCTCTGCTTGATTTGGAACAGGGATTTAAACCTCGGTATTCCCTGTGAGTGCCCTTATCACTAGGCTGGGGTATTTTAAGATGAGTATCAATCTCTTCTGCTGAAGCTGTCCCACTTCACATTAATTACCTAAATATTCATGGAGAGAGTAAATGACTCTACAACCCGTGGCTTGTGCACTCATGGGAGAGTCAGGTTCCAGTCCCTGTTTCAATCAGTATTTCCTATGTAGTACAACAGCTTCAACAGGAAAGATTGAGAGAGAGAGAGATGGAGGGAGGAAGGGAAAGAGAACTCAGTGAGAATACGTCTATACTGCAATGCTACTTCAGGATACCCGAGTATCCCAAAATAGCTATCCTGTGTCTTCACAGCAAGCCTGTTATTTCAAGCTCGCTATTCCAATGTCCCTGTGAATCTCGTTCTACAAGGAGAAAGGGATGTTTTGGAATAGTGCTTTATTTCGAAATTTGGTGCTGTGTAGACAGCACCCAATGATAAAATAAGCTATTTCGAAATAGCATTGAAATAAGATAAGCAATTTGAGCTACACAATATGTGTATCTTATTTAAAGTTACAATGCAGTGTAGAAGTGCCTGAGTGTCATGCACTGGGAGGTGAGAAAGCTGAGTTCATATCCATGCTCTGAATCAAGCAAAGATGTTGGTGAGGAATTTATACACAGATCTCTGACTTCCAAGGTGAATACTCTAACCACAATATTATGGGAAGTGCTAGCAGTAGCACCTCCTTCTCCTTGTTTGTTTGTTTTTCCTGACCTGAGCCTTTTCAAGGTAGCAAATCCCCAGGGGAAAAAGACACTTTCCTTTGGCACAGAGTTAGGTGCCTAACCTCCTAAGAGAAGCAGCTCATACATCCAACCCATCTGCTTCGCATTTCCTCTTGTCTACCTCAGGCTGCTCCCTGCTGGCTTTTGTGAATCCCATAGCAAGCCTGTATGCTGGGAAGACCACACTTACTGAAACTGAGCTTGCATTTTAAAACACATTCTTTCAAATGTTTGTGATTTTGCTGCAAATCTCATGTTGATGTTTTTTCTTAAGACGTAATCTCCTAAAAACCTACAATTAGATGAGAACCTCTGTGTGAAATTAAAATAATAAAGTTTCTAGACTTCCTGGTTTGAGAGAAGAGCTTGAGAATTGTGACTGAAGCATACCCTGAAATCTAGAAGAAAAAAATATTAGACAAATATTATTTGGTTTATTTATTTATTTATTTGAGCATGCAGTAGACAAGGGCTCTTAGAAACAGCCTACCATTAGATCAGGAGAGACAGATGTACAGAAATTAAGATCTAAATCAAAGAACCTTGGGACTCAGATCTTCTTCACCCGCAGTTTCTTTACAACTTTGTTAGCAATATTTTTATGGTTTTGTTTGTATATTGGCCTATATTCTCTTAACACATCTGGAGTGTAAACAAAAAGACATAGTGTACAGTCACCAGAGAGATACAGATATTATTACAGTCTTAGAATTTGACTGAGTACATAGCTTCTTGTTTTCACTTTAAACAGAAGGTATCAAAATAAGAGTCAGCTTAAGTAGATCTAAAGATTCCCCCTCCCCACCTACATACTTTTCAAAAAGCCTTCTCATATTTTATGCCAGCAGCAAATCACCACCTCCCGAGAGCAAGTCGGAAGCAAGGTAAAAATCTTTGACTTGAGGGATGATGCTCTCAAATATCTCCATGGTGGTACTGGAGTACTGCAACTTGCTTGACGTACCCCACTCTCCACTTCCTTTTCTCAGAGTTGCTCCTGAGGGCCACGGAAGTTAAACATTGCCAAGTTCAGGGACTTCAGTTCTGAGCAGACTTTCCATGAGCCATGCAAATGCTGACAGGGGAATCCATACTTCCCCCCTCTCTCAACTGCATAGTGGTTGTAAGCCTTCAAGATATTAGGAAAGCCAAACATCTAAAGAATCAAGTGAAGGAGAAGCATGTTTTATCTTATGAATGCTCCATACAGATTATTTGTTGGTGCCTTTAAGTCATTTCATATTCTCACTAGTTACATTTAATTGTAATTGTGCACCTCCTGAGCAGCAGTAGGGTCATACAAACATGTGCACTGCTAAATTCTCAATGATTTAGTGCTAGCATGGCAGGAAAAAAAAACACCCTTAGATGAACTAATTTACATTTTTCCACTTCAAATCTTTTCTATATAAACTGTTTTTATTTTTTTGATAGGGAAGTCAAATGGTTGAATAGCTAAACATTTAAACAAATGCAGCTATGTCTATAGAGCTCCAGGTGGTGCTCACTTCTGAATAATCTAAAAGCTTCCCATCTGCAAAACTAAACCATATTCATGTTCACATTAACTCACCAGCCCTTCCGTTACAAAATAAGCTTAGTAACCCTTCAACCAATTTTGCTAATTAATGTTAATTATGTATAACATACATTTAAGTTTTATGCATATCAGGGTGCTGGATACTCTATCCAGGGATATGACTAGTGTACAATTGCCCACCCCCAAATCATGAAACTGCAAACTGGTGGTGCTGGAACCATTTTTATGGTGGGGGTGCTCAGCTGCACTCCCTGCACTTACCCCTGTCTGCAGCCTTCAGTGACTCAGGATGAGGCCAGAACTGGAAGTAGCTGCGGAGCCCCCAGGGGCAGGCTACCCTGGGTCCCAAGCCTGAGGATGCTTCAGAACCGCATGCACTTCAATGGTGCCATTTAGATAAGGTGGGGGCGGGGGAAGGGGTGGATCTGAAGCCTCTTGTATTGGAATGTTGTTTGTTCTTCTTCCCTTCACTTTCAGGGAGTGAGGGGAAAGCACAAACTTTGGTCACTTACTCCTCTGCCCCCTCCCTCACCAGCCAGGGGTGAAGGAATGAACACTGCACATATCGGGTACACCTGAGAATCTATTACAATGTGGCAAAATCCCTCACCAAAACAAAGTTTTACATTGCACACACATTTCTCTCCCTTGAGAGAGAAAGAGGAAACTGCACATGACAGATGTTAGCCTTAATGCTTAGGCTTATATTAGGCACATTTTTGATGTACTACTATGAAGTTCACAACTTTACTACACTAAATACATACATAAGTTTTCACAGGATTGGGCCTTATGCACTAATGGAAAGCACCCAGATACAATGGTAATTAGGGTGGTACTAAAAGTTATATAAATTTGTTATGAATGTCATTATGCTACAATCCATTGTTTATTTTATATTTAAAATGACATTTTGGGCAGAGTCATCTCCACAAAGCCTCACTTGAATAATTTCAGATAAATTCAAAATGGGTGCGCCTGGCTGGTATCAGAGGCTTGAGTACAATGAGGCAGGATTAGAAGTTCTGCAAAGAAGTCAGTCCTCCAGCTATTCTCCTTCCCTGCCATACCTCTACTCTGAACCCCGTACTTGTAAAACTTTAGGGTAGGAGAAACCATCATGATCATTTAGCAGACTGCAGGCCCCAGAATTTCAGCCATCCACTCCTGTAATCTACTCATAACTTCTAGCTGAGTTACTGAAGTTCTAAAATAATGATTTGAAGACTTCAAATTACAGGGACTCCCCTCGTTTACAGTAATTTAAACCTGTGAGTGAGGAGGGTACCATGCTGTAGAGAAAGCCAATTAAAAAAAATCCCACAGAGTTTCTATCAGTCTGATGCCAGAAAAATGCCTTTGTGACTCCAAATATGGGTGATCAGTTAGAACATGAACATGGGGGTACAACCCACTAGCCAAATGCCTGCTAATGAATTCTCTGTAGGAACTCATAACCCTTTCCATTGGAGATATTTGCTGAGATCATTCACAGATCTTCTACCTGTCATTGTAGGCAGTTCCATCATGCTATCTCTTCCATAAACCTAACAAACTCAGGGTACATCTAGATTACATCCAAGGAACGCGACTGCTTTCCCCCCCCAAAAAAAAATTTGGAAAAGCAGACACGTTTTTTCGGCATCCCTGTAAACCTCGTTTTACAAGGAAGAAGGGATGTTCCAAAAGAGGGTTTTTTTCCTGACATTTGGCCCCATGTAGATGGGCCAAATGTTGGAAATGCCTCTTTCAGAAGAAAAGTGGAAAAAGATATGCAAATTGTGGTTCTCAATTTGCATATCTTTTTTCCGGCTTTTCTTTGTAGTGTAGACACGGCCTCAGTCTTGAAGTCAGTTAGGTTCCTTGCCACTCCTGCTCCCATTGGAAAGCTATTTCAGAATTTCATCTAATTTCAAGCCTAAATTACAGAAGTTTATTTCATTTGTTCGTGTGTCCATATTGGCACTTAAATAACTGCTTTCCATCCCTGATATTTATCCCTGTCGTGTATTTATAGAGAGCAATCATATCTCCCCTCAGTCTTCTTTTTGTTAAGCTAATCAAACTAAACTCTTTGAGTCTCCTCTCATAAGGTAGGTTCTCCATTCTTCCGATCAGTCTAGTAGCCCTTCTCTAGTTTGTATTCATCTTTCTTAAACATGGGAGACCAGAATTGCACACAGTATTCCAGATGAGGCCTCATCAGTGCCTTGTACAATGGCAATAACAGTTTCCTACCTCTACTAGAAATACCTTGCCTGATGTGTCATAAGACTGCATTAACCTTTTCTGCAGCTACATCATATGAGCTGCTCATAGTCATCCTGTGATCAACCAATACACTCTCTTCTTCTTTTCCTCTTCTGTTGCTTCTAGCTGATATAAGCAGGAAGAAAGCCATGACCAAGCTGTGCTCTGTGTCACCTATCTCTTCTGCATGTCACCTAATTATATCCCCATCCCTTGTGCAACATCCCAAATCATCATTGCTGGACCTGCACAGATAGGCTATTGGAGATGTCTGAACCTATTCAGGTAAGGGAAGGATTCGCCCCAAATTCTTTATGTGCAATAGGAAACATAAGTGTTTATTAAAAGATTATTTAATATACACAATTTGGATACTCTATGGTTGAATCATTTACATTTTGTGTTAGTTAAGTATATTATTTCATTATTATTATTTTGAGATTTTTCACTTTATAATGTTTATTGGTATTTCTGGGCCTTCTTTTCTGAAGGACTATTGAACATAATTTTTCAAAATCTCTCCCTTTTCCAATGAATGGGTAAAGTGTAAATCACATTATTAATAAAACTGTTTAGTTACTTGTCCCAAATAAATAGAATATTTGGAATACTGATAAGTCCCAATTAAACAAGCAATTTAACCAGTTAACTGAAATGTAGATTTGTGAACTAAAGAACAATGAATGAAATTGATTCCCTGTTAACACTGAAAAAAACAGTACAATCTTATTTACTCACTGTTTCCTGGAACAATTGTTAGCTCATATATTAGTTCAGTAAACTTAATGTGTTACTAATTACTTTGCAATAAAGCAAAATCTCCTTGTCATGTCACATCAGTTTTATGTTTAGGAAAGGAGGGAGGAAAATGTCTTACTAATTTAAAACAACCCCTCCCGGTCATTAAGTACTGGTAAAATAGCTACGATGCTTATTGATGTCTCTTTTGACTTATTATTACAGCTACGTAAATACATTAAAAGAAATAAATGGAAATAAACATTAATATAGAAGTAAAACAATGAACTCTATGTATGTATTCTTGTGTTAACTTTGAAATTGTGTTTTTTCTGAATAAATTTACAAGCACAATATCTGCACATACAAATTTTCCATCAACTAGAGAAAGTAATGTTAAATTCAGAGTATATGGGTGTATGCTGGACCCTGATTAGAAGAATTAAATTATTTTGACCAAGGAACTGAAACATACCTAATTCAAATTAAAAAGCATCTAGTCTTTATTGTCAAGTACTAAATATGAGATATAGACAAAAAACGGGGGTATGCAATTTGTATAACAAGTAATTTACATAAATAATATAGAACAAATACATCTGAGAAGGTTGCAAGCTGATCATTGACAATTCATGATTGGAAAGAGGCCACAGGTGGGATTTTCAAGCTCTACCAGTAGACTTACACAGCTCTCATTAATTTCTGAGGTAGGTGTGTGGATAGCTCTCTATTTAAAAAATAAATAAAATAAAAATAAAACAAAAACCTCAGACTCTGTAATTAAGCTGTTTGAAGGGAGTTGGATTGCTCACATTGATTGACTTCCCACAAATATTTCCCAAATACTTTCTGACTTATTGGAGTGCTTGAAATACTTCGATACTTTCAAATCACAAGAGGTTCTAATACCTGCTAGAAAGGATGGATGTTTCAATGGTTAAGGTCTTCAATCCAGAATCAATTCCTGACTTTATCCATAGATTTTCTGGGTCAACTTGGATTCTGTGTCTCTGTTCTCTATCTGTTAAATGGGAATAATACTTTTTTTTTAAGTTACAGGGTTGTTGTGTGAATAAATTCATTAAAAACATAAGAAGCTCAGACATCATAGTAGTTGGGGACAATGTTGTGCATAAACTAGATAAGTGTCAGGTCTGATGTAATTGTCCATCCACAGCAGAGTGCTAATGATGACCATTGCATTTTATACTTGCTAGCACTGGATTGAATATGGCTATCTATGACCTAATCCAAATCCCCTTTTTAGTCAATAAAAAAGGCCTTCTGATTTATGTGGAGTTTGGATTAAGCTGTGAATGCAGCAGCAATCATAGTAAATTATTTGTACTCTCCAGCATCTTTCTGCGTCTAGGTGTCTCTATATTTCCAACTATACTAAACCAATAGTGGATTATTATATTTGCCAGCATTTTCCCCAACCCACATCTTTTACTCCACTGACTACAGAAACACTTCATCATAATCCTATGATGAATGTGATAGGCTTGAATTTAGAAGTTAAATTAAATTAGAAATTAAAGTGTTTATCAAAACACAGAATAAGGTATCATATTTTTTCAACCCCCCTTAAAGGTTACACTATAAAAAGTATCCTTAAAATTAATTATTTTTAATTTGCGTTATGAGGGGGAAATGAAGGGGCAATTAACTCTCCTCTCAGAAAACATCTCAAAGTACATAAACCAATGCCTCATAAATGGTAGCCAGCCTACCCACTCCATTAGTTGCAATTAAATTTCTCTACCCCCCCAGAAAGGGAGGAAGAAAAGAGGATTAGAACACATGTACCAAACTACCAAAAGAACTCGCAAATCAAAGAGCAAAATTCAAAAAGATTATAGAATCTCATGGTATGAAAGCCATGATATTAGCATCTGTCTCTTTCTCCCAACTATCATACGTATGCTTCTACTGTGCCAATTACCAAAATGTGCAAAATTCTGGGATAGAAAATAAACAGACTCTAGGAAAAATGGAGTTCCCATTGATCCTACCATTTCCATCTGAAATAGTTCAAACAGTGGCTTTGTTACTAGTCTCTGGCAGTTTGATAGCTCTCTAAGGAAAGAGTAGCACATTTAATGAATACCTCTTAAAAGTTACAGTTCTGCCAGTGTGCTTCAAGAATGGAAACTGGTTGCTGACTAGCTATACTCATGAGGCTTTAAAGTTGTGTTTGATGGAAGTGAATTGTGAAGATATCAGTACTGGCAAATTCCTCCCCTAAAGGCTTTGTTCTTCAGTGAGTTAAACAGTACTGATTCGGAACTTTTAAATAAATTAATAAGTAACATAAAGCACCTCATTCATATATTGCAAAAAGTTTGTGTTCCCCCCTCAAACATATTTAATTTGAAATATCTGAGACTCACTTTGCACATGAGAATATTATAAACAGATATGTTAGCTCTGCTCAAGTAAGTGCACCAAAACTAGCAGCATGCATATTGTAGCATGGGCTAACCAAAACAGGACAAGCCTGCCCAAGCCCCTGAATCTGTGCTCAAGTGGCTAGCCTGTGCCACCTGTACTGCAGTATTTAAGTGTACTAATTTAGCAGAGTTAGATCTATCTGTGTGCTTGGAGTAGGAGGCACATTCTGAGCTTCAATATAGGCTTAGCCAAAGACTGTTAACCAGCACTGTATCAGCTGCAGCTGTGGTTAATGTTGAAATGCTACTTTGTAAAATAGTACTTTGTTTAGGTGGTCTCATTTAGGTTTCTTTAGGGCTGAAATTGTCAACCGTTCTCACCTGCCCAGAGGTGATTTTATGAATGTTTCAGAAGTATTTACAGGGTGTTTACATTTGATACATACCACTATTACCCAGTCAGTGGTTTTCTGCATACATAAAATCCAGTGAGGGGGGGGGGGTTGATAGGATTCTGGACAAATTTAGCCTATTTTATGGCAATCTAAAGTACAAATCATGATTGAAGAATATAGCTGAAGACATTTTGAAGGTATGAATACTCTAAATGCATACACTGGATTTTATGATCGAATTCTTTGCTCAGATTAACCCTTGAAACATGGACCTGATCATGTATGGCATAGATTATTTTCCATGAGAATTCAAAAAAAAAGAACCAACCCACCACAACAACCACCACCACACAACAACTAAATCCACAACAACAATCTGACAGAGATTTCCTCTATTTTATAAGATTCCTGCTCAAAAGCCTCTATTAATTACAACTGTGATAATACCACATTCAGATTAAAATATTATGTGCAGAAAAAGGCAAAGCCAAAAATATTAGTGGCTTATAAGTCAAAAGCCATACCTTGAACTGCCCCTAGAAACCAATGGGCAACCTACACCGATACCAGAATATTAGTGTCATGTGAGAAACTTGATTTAGTAAGCCACATATTCTGGCATAGAATCATAGAACACTAGAACTGGAAGAGACCTCAAGAGGTCATCGAGTCCAGTCCCCTGCCCTCACGGCAGGACCCAGTACCATCTTGACCATTCCTGATAGATGTCTATCTAACCTGCTCTTAAATATCTCCAAAAATGGAGATTCCATAACCTCCCTAGGCAACTTATTCCAGTGTTTAGCCACCCTGACAATTAGGAAGCTTTTCCTAATGTCCAACCTAAACCTCCCTTGCTGCAGTTTAAGACCACTGCTTCTTGTCCTATCATCAGAGGCCAAGGAGAACAATTTTTCTTCCTCCTCCTTGTGACACCCTTTTAGATACCTGAAAACTGCTATCATGTCCCCCCTCTGTCTTCTCTTTTCTAGACTAAACAAGACCAATTCTTTCAGTCTTCCCTCTTAGGTCGTGTTTTCTAGGCCTTTGATCATTCTTGTTGCTCTTCTCTGGACCTTCCCCAATTTCTCCACATCTTTCTTGAAATGTGGTGCCCAGAACTGGACACAGTACTCCTACTGAGGCCTAAACAGTGCAGAGTAAAGCAGAAGGTGATGAGGGTGGGATACCTGTGCTGCCTCAAGCAACAAAAGAAGTAGAAGTAGAAGTCAATGTAAGAAAACAAACTTTTTTTTGCTGTTCTGGAAGGTGGGGGTAAGAACTGACTGCTAAACTGTGCAAACTAAAACTAAGATCAGTGGAGCCCAGAGGCTGAAGATGATGTGATGGAGAAAGAGTGCTCTATTTTGACATAAGTGCTGTGTACACGCTCCCTATTTTGAAATAAGCTATTTCAAAATATGATATGCAATTGATGTAGCTCAATTTGCGTAGCTTATTTCGAGGTAAGCCCTGCAGTTTAGACGCACCCTGATAGTCCTAAAAATATCATTGTGGACAACTTTTCTCTGTCTGTCATGAGGAGGAAATCATCAAGGTGAACAACCAGTGTAACTCTACTTATTCTATACCTAGACTGACAAGGGCCTAAAAAAATTTGTGGCATCTGATAACCCAGGACTATCTTGCCGCACCCTTTGCCCTCCTTTTACCCAAAAATGGAAAGTGAGATTACTATAGAATAGCTACACAGATCATACGAACCAAGTAAAAGGTTTCTGGGTAATAGCATAAGGAATAATCACATTGAGGGAGTGTAAGGCTCTTTAAATTATTTTCTGCATCTTTTATGGTACAGTGTGTGCATTTATACCAATGTAGAAACAGGATTTAATTGTGCTACAATCCCTTTGTAAACCAGGTAAATATTATCCCAATCATACTTCCAGGGAAAATGAAAGACAGATAGATGGCAAGTTCAACTTCATGTAACCTGTCCATTGCAGTATAAGGATGAAAACACCTCAGTCCTCTGTCTCATAATGAAGTCTTTTTTACCTGCGTTTTAGTTTTTCCATCTTTAGAACAATGGACAAGTCAAATGGATAAGTCAAATCTGAAAATGCACCAAGTATCTTCAACTGTAAGGAGACAATTACACCATTATTTTCCCAATGTACCCTAACTGGGAAACGGAACTAAAAAAATTAGTGTGGCTAGAATTCTCTGGGGTCTAGAGGATTAGACAAAGTGGATTCTTCTAATTTATAACATTGTATAATTATATTAGCTACTTCATGATAAATGGTCTGCTCCTTTGTGATGCTGAATCCCCTTTATCTCCACTGAAGTGAATAAAATGCAGATGTGTCCTTCAGTATTCATTCATCCCTCTGTATTTGTTGTGAGCATAATGCATTTTTTTCCCAGTGCGCTCTAATTAGATTGGGATATGCATTATCTTGATCCTATAGCTTAAGGAAACCTTGCTTTACAATGAAGACACTGTAGATTTTGGCATATATAGAGAGGGAAGTGAATTGGAAAAGACCAGAGATGCAGAACTCTTGTCAAATGTTTCTGATGTGATAGAAGTTGTGAACTACAGCTGCTAATCCAATCAACCAGATGGTATCAATTGTCAAACCAGGTGCAGGAAATACGGTTGTTAGCTCTCCTGCAAATCAATTAGATCAGCATAAAAAAAAATCTATGAATGAAGTTTCCATCAAATAGAACATACCAAAAAACTGTCTAAGGTGCTAGTATGGTTTATGAATGATTGATTTTTTGCAAGTGGCAGCTGCTTTTAAATCTCTATGTCTGTGGTGAATAAACTCACAAATCTGTTAACATATAATTGGAAACTGCAGGATCAAATGTTTTGCTTTTTTTCCTCATCTTAGAGCTACATTAAACTGTGGCATTTGAAAACCAAGAATGTGCTGCCAGAGAGCAGCTATTCATGAGTCCTTACTCCCCACAAGAAGTCTGACAGAGGGAGGAGAGGGAAAAGTGGATTTATTTTACTTTAGTATTAACCCTCCCCCCCAAAAAAAATGCTTCTACAAATTAGCTAATGAGCTTTGACTGATGCTTTGATGGTACTATACTCTGTCATCTCCCACAGCTATTTCAATGTCTAGGAATAGTACCCATTGATTCAGTGATATTGTATGGAGGGCAGCTAGATTAGGTACTGTGCTTCTGAGAGAATGGAACTTACGTACCAGGTCAGGTCAATGTACCATATATAGTAGCCAGTTCCAGATGCCTGAAAGGAAACTCTAAGGATCTCTGTCCACAAGGGAGATTTCTTTCTGAAATGTCTCATCAACTAGATGTGATATGTCTTGAACCATGAATATTGATCTCCCTTATTTAATTTTATCCTATCTCCTGTAACTTGTTCTCATTGTCCACATGAGTGCTTTTATATTCACACACACATATACACCCTCTTGCTATGTAAGGAACTGACAATAACAGAACAATTATGTTGTGCTTCAGTTGCAATCTGGATTTAAAGTACTTTTAAATGTTTTCTGGCTCAGTTGCCAATTTGGGACTTAAGTGACTCATAAACCACCTGAGACTGTTTCTTTCGGACACTTTATATATTCAGTAATAAGTGTAAGTCCTCTGGTAGAATAAATGATTCAGCAGAGGACTCCAGTTAAAAATGACTTTTAAAATTAAAAATAACAGGAAGAATTAGAAAGGTATAGCTATCAATTGCTTTGATGGAATCAGTTGCTTTCTTGGAAGGCTTTCAAGAAGAGACATACACATGGGCTAGCTGGACCCACAAAGTCTAGGTGTTTTTATTTTCACATGGTGTCTAGCCCAGATGTGGACAATTAATCGGCAGTGGAGAAGAACACCGCTTCCTGCAGCTCCTATTGGTTGGGAATGGTGATGCGTGGCCAATGGGAGCTAAAATTGCCAGTATATGCAGAGGCACAGGTAACTATAGCAGCAGTGGTCCTCCGGGGCTACTGATTCCCCAGGGGCTAACCCTGGAGAAATGATCTGACCTGTGGACCCGTATTTGCCAATCCCTGGTCTAGCCCATGCTGCCACTACTGCCATGTACACTACTGGTTTTAGAGTTTAGCTTGATGAGAGCTAGCATGAGTATGTCTACCCACCCTGGGATTTACATCCCTTGCTCTAAAAGTACAGGTAGCTGAATGGAGACTTAGACCAAAAAGTAATAAAGCTTATCATTTGAAAACAGTTGCAGTTTTTTTCTTAGGAGTCTGCGTGAATGTGATATAAATGAAAGACATCAGTATTGTGGTATCTATTAAAATGAGCCAAACAGCTACTTTTAGGAATCCTGAGTGCTGGTGGAAGTTAAGCAATAATTCTCTCCTCACAGTCTCAACAGCTTAATGAGAAATTTCATGACAACTCTGAATAGCAATATCTCCTATTTAAAGGGAAAACTCCATACAAAAACACCAGTATCTTCCTCTCACTGTCTCTAGATAATAGATTTGTTCATCAAAATAATTCTTACGATCTGGTTCACTTAACCTTCTCTTTCTGTATCAAGGTGATTTCTTCCTATTTTTCTTTAATGATATTAGGGAAGAGTTTAACATATTACATTTATGAACACTATAAAATTGCACAGAATGGGAAAGAATGTCATAAGACTTCTAGAAGGACCTGCAGTAGCTTATAACACAATCTTGCTTTCCTAGGTACCATTCTTTTCAAAATAGGTGCCATTGCTTCCTTTGGGAATGTAACAGCAGAAGCTTGAACTCTTGACCAAATTCTGCTTTCATGGCTGTGAATATTTAAATGATGGAAAAAAATTAGTCATTTTTTTTTGTTGCTCCTAGGCATTGGTGCTAGAGGGAGTTTCCCTAGATTAAATGAATCTGGGGAATACGTTCATATAAAAAAAATCAATAAGACAAGTTCCATACTGCAATCCAATCTTTTCCACAGTAGTGACCAGAGGTTGAAAAGCAAGCAGACCTGCATAACTACATATTCACTGGGTGCAGGGAAATCCCAAGCTCCAGAGATAACAGGAACAGTTTTGTCAGGAGACATGAGAGATACAGCCAGAGTATACTGCACTCAATGAATCCTGGAGCTCCAGGTTTGGAGAGCTTCAATCTGGCCCATAGATTTGACGGGGAGTTTTAGTTCCTAAGCACATTGCCTTCTGAAAAGTCAGCACAGACTCGATTGAACAGAAAGGAGGCAGGTTTGTGTATACTAGGGTGAATATTGTCAAGTTAGAGTCCCTGGGCTGCTAGAGTGGTTCCTAGACCTTAGACTATTTGCCTCAGACAACCCTCCTGGCCTGTATCTAACCAGTAACCAGTTGTGCTCAACCTTTCTAAACCGATGTATCCCCTTGAAGAGTCTCATTTGTCTTCCATACACCTATTTCTCCTTAGTTAAAAACTACTTGCTTACAAAAATCATACAAAAAAATACAAAAGTGTCACAGCACATGATTATCAAAGCATTACTTATTTTCTCATTTTCACTGTATAATTATAAAATACATTGATTGGAATATGACTATCATACTTACATTTCAGTGTGATGCTTGAGTCTATTTTTCACTTCTGAGTCTTGTCTGAATTCCAAACCAGGCAACAGGGTTGAAGCTTGTAAGTCAGCTTCACAAGGCCCCCTGAGGCGTGCTACCCTGGGTAATTGCCCTCCTTATAACCTCCTAGTCTATGTCTACATTGCTCTGTCTTGCACAAGAACATATGCAAGTGAGGCGCGGTGATGAATATTGCTGTGCCTCATTTGCATACTTAATAAGCTGCCATTTTACACAAGAAGGAGCAGTCTTCACTGCTGAAAATAAGCAGCAGAATGGCTCTTAAGCAAGAGGAGGGTTTTGCGCAAGAGGGAGCAGTGTATATTCATTGCCACGCTTCATTTGCATAAGTTCTTGCGCAAGAGAGCACAATGTAGACATAGCCCTAATGTTGGTCCTGCACTTGCAACCCCCCAACTCACCCCACAGCCTTCTGAGGGCTGCAGCTCCCAAATTTATAAACACCATCTAGAGATAGTATGCCCTGTAAGACCTCTGAGTACTCTTAGAGATACATATACTGTGGTTGAGAATCATTGCACTAACCCACCTTGGAGAGGCATCAGTTAGCCCCAGGAATGGACACAGCTCTCAATGATGAAGCAATAACTTTATCAAAGTAGGAGCAAACCTTCAGTCAGTATCAGGGGAGATTTGAGGAGGAGACACCTAATGGGAGTTACTTATATACTTCGCCCAGCGATAATACAAGCATCCAGTCCCCAATATCTCAATATAAACAGATTAATTCTCTGTGACTTGATTAGAAATGCAAACAACCCAAGCATTAGTGTATTGTTGGGTGAAAATTTCAGCTGAATTTTTTCACCAAAAAAGTGCAGGTTCAAGTAAACTACACTATTACATGAATCCATGACAAATCAACCAATTCTTCAGCTCACAAAATAAGTTAATTAAAAATAATATTTTGATTTGTAAATTTCAATGAATGGTTTCAATCTCTTTGTTCAAAATTATTGTGTAAAAGCTCAGGAAAAAAAGCATTCAATTCAACCTCAAACTAAGGGCTTTCAAAAACTTCCTCCCCAATTTGACAAAAACCAAAACCAAATGCCACACTTTTTTTCATTTCAGGTCAACTAGATGTTTGTTGTTTTTAGGGGGTGGAAGGGAGAGGATATTTTGGGGTTCAGCCAGCAAACCAAGATCATTTACTCACATAGCTCCACCTCAGTGCCTCACACCCACTCAAAGTTACCTTGCAACCCCCTTGCTATGCAATCTGATGCTAGAGTATGATGTGCTTTTTCCATGATGAGTCTTTGAGTCCTCAGCTGAATGGGCTGACAAGTCTGCTCCCTATATTGCTGGGTTGGTCTTGGAATCTGAGCTGTTTCCTACTTCTCCTTAGAGCAGCGCCTCAGTCATGACTCCCAATCATCCTGTTTCAGACCCTGCTCTAATTTTTCTCCCACAGCAAAAGCAAAACCGCACACAACTGCAATCACTTCCTTCCAGCCGCCTCTGTCTACACACTGATTGGCCCAGAAACAGACAATCTTCAACCAATATACTGTCTCTTGTGGAATGACTTCCTTCCCTTACAGTGGGAGTCAAAACACCAATTACACATCAGTGCCCAACACTCTTCTCCTTAATAGGGAGCAATGAGCAACCCCATCCTTTTTGGCTGTCCCATCCCACTGTGAGAGACAAGCTAGAACCAAGAACATAGCACCATCCTCACTCCCAGCCAATCTGGGCTTTTGGAGGAATCTCTACACAACGCCAAGAGAAGCAGTCCCTGCTTTATGGAGACCCTAAACTGTATAGTCCTTGCTTCCTCCAGGGATCATCTGAAACAGCTAAGAGAGTTAAAATTATAACTTGGCTTGTCTACATTAGGATTTTGCAGCATATTAACTACCATGCTACACAAACACAGTGCACACATAGCCAGAAAATAAGCCAACCAAATCCAGCTGCCAAACAAACTAGTGCTGTTTTTTTTCCTGCCACAGCAGCATCTGTTACTATTATAACTGAGGCTGGGCTGAAGAAATGAAGCAAGTAACTACATGGGGAAATATGTATTGGCTATTTCTGGCAAGGAAAAATAGAATGACAAATTGAAGAAATTTTGAATGATTAACATGAATCTAGTGACAAACAGAGCATGACATCAATTACCAACACCTGTGTGCTTTAAAAAGCCTGTTTCATATCCCATGCCCAACAGTGTTTAATCCCAGCCTTGAGAATCTGTGCTCGAGCTTTCTATTCAACAACTGCTAGATTTTCAGGAAAGTAATATCACAAAGAAAACTAAAACAACACTAATTAACACTACCTCACCAGGCCCATATTTTCTCTTTCCCCATCCTAACCCCACAGTATTTTAAATAGTGTTTGCAAAATCCCATGTGGAAACCAATATGTCTGTAAAAAAACCAAAACAAAACATACATACAGAGTTAGTAGTCCTTTTAACCAAGCTGCTTCTCTTGAGGCCCAAACAAAAGAAATTTCTGAATAAAATGGAAGATAAAATAGAAGTTGAAATACATATGTGAGAAACAGCAACAGTAAATATTGCTGTCAATGAACCTATCTATATTGCCTCCTACCTGCGTGACAGGAGTGAAAAAAAAAGTTTCATTGTCATACTAGCAGTTCTTTTTCCATCTTTTATTATAGCAAACTTGTAATGTTATTCCAATGTAGACATCTGATTAGATTGTTGAGAACAAGGGAGGAAAACTTCAGCTAGCATACATCGGTGTAGTTCCATTCTAGTCAGTAGTACTATATTGATTTTACACTAGCTGAGGATCTGGCCCAAGGAATCAAATATTTAAAGAAATATGCTATTTCTTTTGCATCAGTTAATCATTCTCCTGTGGAAGGTGATAGTTACAAACAAATCCAAAGTAGCTAGGTAAAGGTGCCTACTAAATGTCTATTTCCTAGTGTAGAGGGCATATAAGTTCCATTAGCATTAATCAGAGATAAGTATATTCTGATATGGAAGATCAAACACCTTAATAATTGCTTGAGAAAAATTGCACATTTCTAGAAGGTCACTGGACCTACTAATTGCCAAAATAAATCTGGCTCTGACATTCAGGGCCTGAATTAATTACACAGCAAAGGATCTTTTTTCCTCAGGATTGTCAACAGAAAAATTAATAAAGTCAAAATAAAGTGAAAATTAAAGTTCTTAGGCTATTTATTGTTATCTTAATGTCTTCTAGATAAGTAAAAGAGGCAATGATTATGAACATTAAAAAGGATAAAAATGCTAACAAGTGACACAGAGAGCTGATAAAGAGAAACTGTGTAGTTGAATCCCTGTTTTCATAGGGAGACTTTAATAGGCATTCCCATGAAAGAAATGATTAAAAGAAAGAAAAGGAAACTAATTATCTTGAGAATTAGTTAAAATTAATCACTTGTCATAAATCATCACTGTATCAAGCATAATTTCTTTCATTCTGACTCTATCTGTATAAATTAAAAAAGAACTATAATATACAATATAAAAAATACAAATCAAATGAATAAAACTGAACCTTCCCTATAGTGTCACTTTGCGGTTCTGGTACAATCATAGATTTTTTTGAAATATTTTATGCCATCTATCTGCTGAGTTCCTCATTCCTGAACTGATGATGTGTGAATGAAAACAGCACTGCTCCATTGAATCATGGTGAGTTTATCCTCTATGTACTCAACAAAATCTCTCATTTGAAAATAATTACTATGCTCCTTCAAATTAGTTGAAATCAGTGACCTTGGCAATGGATTGGCGTTACAGCTGGTTGATCAGCTTTTCCTGTTAGCTGGACATAGAAGGGAGCTATATAGAATAGACAGCATTTTAATCCTAAACAGGCATTACATATTTTTTTCTTTAAAAAAAATCTACACAAATATTATACCTCCCTCTAAATTTCTACTTGAGTTGGCCTCAAAAGGTTTTTGTCTAAAATATTGTATGCTTTTTGTTAATGCATTTGTTTTAATGTAACTTTTGTATTGTAAATCATGATAGATCTTATACAAATAAGTCTGATACTACACATATCCATCAAACTTTCATTTTATGGATTAATCTTGGATTTCTTCCCCCCCTTTTACTTTAACACCCTGTTCGCTATTTGTCAGATGCAGCTAAAATACATAAAGAACAAAATATCAAATAATGACAGTCATAATGGGTTAGACCAATGGTCCACCTAGCCCAGTATCCTGTCTCCCAACAGTAGAGAATACTAGGTGCTTCAAAGGGAATAAACAGAATAGTGTAATTATCACATGATACATTCCTGTAGTCCATTCCCTGGTTCTGGCAGTCAGAGTTAGGAACACCCAGAGTAGAGGGTTGCATTCCAGAACATCTTGTCTAATGGACCTAGCCTCCATTAATGTATCTAATTCTTTTCTGAAACCAGTTATAATTATGGCATCCTGAATCATTTTTATTTCCCCTCTCTATTTTTTTTCCATTTCTAAAATATCTTTTTTGAGATGGGGTGAACAGAACTGCATGTGTAGCACCCACAAGCACAATCAAACTTGGGATCTGTGGAACTTAGTGAATGAGCCTCTACTTCATGAGCTAAATGTCAGCTGTTTCTCAGGTAAGGCTGTAGAGTTGACAGATTATTCTTTCTTAAGTGGTTTCAGTGCCACTGGATGGGACAGTACACCACACTCAGTAGGTGTGTAGGTTACACATGCAGAATTCCAGGTATTGGCATTCCATAGATTTATATAGTGACATTAGCTGTCCCTGTCCAATGGTTCCTCACATTGCTAGCTTTTTTAACTGACGCTGTACATTGAACAGATGTTTTCAGAGAACTATCCACAATTATTCTAATATCTTTTTTATTAAATGGCAACAGCTAATTTAGTGCCCCCCTCACTACATATGTGTAATTGGCATTGTTTTCCAGTAAAGTATTATCAATACTAAATTTTCATTTGTCATTTTCTGCCAAATCAGCACTTTTGTGAGATCTCTTTACAACTCTTTGCAGTCTGATTTGGATTTGTATATCTTGAGTCATTTTGTATCAGGTGCAATCCTTTCCACCTCACTTGTTTATCCTTTTTTTGTTTTGTTTTGTTAGATCATTGATGGGAAAGCACAGGATTCATTTATGTTATTAGAAATTACATAAATAACTCAGTGAATAATTTACTCATTTTTCACTTCAGGATTGTCTTTAAGAGGATTATAACTTCCCAGAATGTATTCCCTAATGAAATTTGATTAACTTTTGGCCATTTGTGGATTATTGTGAACATTTCACTATGTATTTATTACTTGGTATTTAACATTCAGGCTGTTTTGGGTAATTGTGATTGGTCACAACAGTCAAGTGGCATTAGTTCTGAACTCTGACTCCTTGATAAAGCTGAGATGTCAAACCTTTTCCTTTCTGGTCACACAAACTTCATGATTGCATTCTTCCTCAACATTTATGGAACAACTGCAACTTAAATTTAATTTTCTCTCTTTATATTCACACAAAATAATTCTGAATACTACTGGCTAAGTTTTATTTGCCCAAACGCAAATAAATGCATGGCAAAAATGGAAAAATGCAGAGATTTGGTGACACTGAAATGTTACATGATTCAGATAATAGCATATAGTACACGTACATGTGCTCCAGAGGATAGGATTAAAATTCAGAATGATCTTGGCAAGTGGTATGATGTGTACAGGATGAAATTCGATCAGGACAAATACAAAGTACTTGCCTCAGGAAGGAACAAAGCATTGGACACATACAAAATGGGAAATGACTACACACAGGGAAAGGAATACTGCACAATGAGATTTGGGGGTTATATTGGCTTACAAAATAAGTATGAGTCAAGAGTATTATGAGTATTACACTGTTGCAAAAAAAAGGCAAACATATTTCTGGAATGTATTGGTAGGAGTGTAGTAAACAAGAAACTAGACATAATTCTGTTCTACTCTGTGCTGGTAAAGTCTCAGCTAGAGTATTATGTCCAATTCTGGGTGCCACATTTTAGGAAAGATATGGACAAACTGGAGAAAGGTCTGAAAAAAGCAATAAAAATGACTAAAAGTCTAGAAATCTATCCCTGAGGAAAGACGGAAAAATATGGGTTTGTTTGGCCTGGAGAACAGAAAACTGAGGGGGAACATGACAATAATTTTCAAGTACATAAACTGTTGTTAGAAGATGAAGGGGAAAAAACCCTTAATATGTGAGGGGATAGGACACGAAGGAATGGGCTTAAATTGAAGCAAGAAAGGTTTAGATTGGACATTAGGAAAGAAAAAGCTTTCTGTAATGGAGGTTAAGCACTGCAACAAAATGTCTAGGGAATTTGTGGAATTTCTATGTTTGGAAAGATTTAAGAAATGGCTTGTCAAACATCTTTTAATTGTTTACTTACTAAAACAACAGTTATTATATAGTCTAACCTGAGTGAAGAGGACTATCTTAAATGACCTCTTGAGATCCTTTCTAGTCCTGTATTTCTATCAAATTCATGTTGGATTTGTTGAATTTTTTCACTTAAAGTGTTGCAATCTGACTTTTCTTCAAAATAAAATTTTGATTTCATTTTGAAGCAACTATTAGTTTCAAAATTTCCTTTAAAAAAATTTAATGTTTATAAATGTTCAAAATCTGACTAAACTGAGTTGTTTTTAAACCACAAGTATTTTTTAATTTACCAAAATTTCCCCTTATTAAATTTTTCATATGATCAGAATTTATTTTTAACTTGCTAATGAACTGAAAAATCTTATTCTCACTTCTCTAATTTGGAGCTTCATACATGATCACAGTAATGAAGCTGGTGTCTAATTTGTTATGTTACCCTGATTCTAGCAATCAGATGTGTGACTTCTGTTCTCCTACATCATTGTGCAGTGTTGTATCCTATAGAAAATGCAAAGTACATTGTGCATAATGATTTGAACTACATTCACTTCTTCAGTTATTGACAAAAAGTACAAAACAGCGATGGGTAACCAAGGTTAGTGAATGAGCTGCATGAGTGGCCCTTCTTCATCTCAGTGGACTGCAAGATTGACGTAACCAAGATGGTATCCCAGGACAGGGTAATTTTGCTAACTGCACTTAACCAGAATTTGCAGGGTGTGACAATAGTAGCACTTTGGAGTGCCTGGTTCTCATAGTCAATATCATGAGCAATGAGCATGCACTTCATTTCACGTGTCCTTGTTTTACATGTGTGTCACTTTAATAATACCGGTAGGAAAAAATAGGTGGATGGACCCCAGCGGCATTTGGTAACCCTATGAATGGGCAATGGTAACCAAGTATCTGTGGACCACACATAGAATCCCAATGGGACACATGTGGACCATGGGCCATAGATTGCCAACTACTGGTATAAAATGTGTATGGAATTAGAGAAGGCTGAATAAAGATCCTTGAACAGCTTTTCTAATTGCTTCTGGGACCAGTCTTAGGAGTTCACTCTGATTGGTCACACAGAATCCCATCCAATGTAAACCACAAGACTTTCACTAGTGTGCAAGCTTATCATTTGATCTCCACAAGCCATTATGCTGGCAAAACATGTATGAATACTCACGGGAAAATAATAGAAAAGGGGATAAGTGAGGGAAGAAATAAAATCCTAATAAATTCAAGAGACTACTTATGGTCAAAATGTTTGATGTTGAGTCAACAAAATCCTGCTCACCTGACAAAACCCTGCTTCTGGTAATTACCAAATTCTCTCCTAAATTTTAATTAGAACCAGCATTCTTCTCCTTATTCTGAGCTGTTATATAATGTGACAAGGGTTTTGGAGGATAGAAAGGAGGGAGAGACAGACACTTTCACTAAAACAGTTGTGTTTCCAAGGTGGGTGTGGAGTCCTCACTTTGCTATTGTTGGGGGGAAGATATATTAATAATAATAAATACAAATTTTACAATAGTTGTAGATTATACAAGTGTCTTTATCATTACTGAGTTTGAGAACATAGTTACAATTATGTCAGACACAAGATGCTTGGAAGAAAATGTGGATTACATGCCAGTTTTGTCTGGTTACTTTACAAAACAAAATCGTCAGGTTAACTAAATAAATCTCTGCTTTTCTTCAGTGTCAGGCAAAAAAAGTGTCAAAGACAATACCTCCTTGGCCATATACTCAAACCAATGAACTTCCAAGGCTGATTGTACTGACTCCGGCATACAGCTTGCTAACATCTATTTTACTTTAAATATCCATGTTCTGTTAGAAAGATCCAAGTATTATTGTGATTCTTTGCCATGCATGGTAGTGGTAAGAGGCTTTCATTTTGAATGGAGGGTGAAACTACTGCAGATTGTAATTTTGGGAAAAAGGTAGTCAAAAGGCAAGCAGCCTACAGAACTGTCTTCCCAAAGAGCAAGGTCATTCCCTCCTTGTTAATGGATATGAATCTAGTCTTTTTCAAGGGTATTTGAAGAAGAGGTGATTTGTAGCAGATGGTATTTCACAGCCACAAAAGCTAAGTTAAGAGCTCCTTTAGTATACCTTTTCTTCTCTTTCTCTCAGGGATTTCTAAAAATATTCTTCTTGAAACTGATTTATAAATACCTTACATTCTTCTTCTTTTTTTTCCAGTTAAGGAAAAGTTCTACAGTTGGGAAATACTTTAGTTCCTTGTAACCTCATGTTTCCATTTGAAGGTAAAAATATTGTACATAAGATTTTAACCATGAGGTCTTTTTTTGCTGTGTTCATTTTTAAAGTTTTCTTAGCTGAAGGAAAGTTGACATAATAGGTTTCTGATATGAAACTAGTGAAGTTTCTTACGTACTGCTATAGGCTCATGCTTTAAAGCACTTGAATATAAACATTTACAGTAATTGAGAAACTAAGTAGTTATCTGGAAATGCTTAAGAAACTTCAGGCTAGATTTTTAAAATGTAATGGACCCACCTAAAGGTGCAGATGGGCATCTGGGAGATCCTAGGCACCTCTACAGCTTTAGACAGCCAAAATACCATTTAAAAAAAATGTAGCCCTTCCTTACCAAACTGAGACAGATGAATAAATTCGTCTCCAGGTACTGTTAAGAGGGAAAAGTCAATACCTTCTTTGATGACCATTTTAGTTTAAAGACTAAGAATCAGTTAGGCTGAAAGAACTATTGTAAAAGAAGAGACAAAGTAGGAGGTAATGTATTTTATTGGCCAACTTCTCTTGGTGGAATGCATATATCCTTTTGAGGTGCCCAATGCTATTCTTCAGTACAAAATTTTTTCAACAAACAGTGGAGACATACACACAACATTCCTCCCATTAATTTAATTCTCCTGCTACCCTGACAGAAAACCACCTTGACGAGTAGCATAAAGTTTTTGTGATAAAATTTAGAGCAGTGTAATGTCTGTGTAGACACTATATTTACATATTTTGCCCTAAGTGGCTCCAGGAGGTATCCCACAATGCCTATTAGTTCTGTGCTGGTAAGCTATTTCTATTCTGCTACTCTGCAGCTAGATACACAGGCATGTGTGCTTCCCCTATTAAAGCCCCAGGAATTTTTGAAATTCCACTGCTTGTGAAGCATCCGTGCTGAGCAAACATCATCTTTTCCCATCTGACTCTCCACAGCAAATCAGTGTACTCCAAATGGGAACCTGAGTTGCTGGATCATCTGGGTCTGTGAGGAAAGGAGACTGTATTTGCAGCTTCGATCCAGCAATATGAGCAGATTGCTGATGGCATAGATAAGAAGGACCGCAAATGGGATTCAGAGAATTGCCATGCTACAATAAAGAAGCTGAGGGAGGGGCAAGGGAGGCTACGCTTCGCTCTAGTGTGATGCTGAAAAAGCTGGCACCTAATTTATTTTGTGTGACCTATGAGGTGAGTTTTCAATGTGTTATGCAAGTATTTTAGACAGCTGATTTATACTGACATAAAATTATATAGCTAAAACTCCTTTTAATACCTGAAAAATGTATGTCTTACATGTACTTTTCACTGAAATATTTTTTAAACTTGAAAAAGGAACAGAATGCAATTTTATTTTTGACTTATTACACAATTAAAAATTCTTCTGACTTTTCCCTGCATTAAGTAATAACTAGATCCTGGAGAGGCATAAGGATCTTGCACAAAAAGGGGCTTTTGCACAAAATGGACATGTCCACACTACACGTTTTTGCACAAAAACCTCTTGAGCAAAAATGGATCGGAAGAGATTATGCAAATGAAGCATGAGAAAATGCTAATCAGCACTTCATTTGCATTGCCTCTTCTGGCAAAACGAGTAGTGTAGACACAGCCCTAGTGTTCTGATATTACTTTCTGTAGCAAACAGTTGTGTCACTAGTACTTTGTCATCCCTCTTTCTCTTTCTCTGTCCACTCATGCTGTTCTCATTTAAGTACTTGTTTTTTGTTTTTTTGTCACATGTTAGGACAACAAATTTGGGGGGAGTAAAGGAATGTCTTTTTTTTTACAACTGTGTAAATCACCTAGTAAAATGGAGTTCTGATTCCTGATGGGGCCCTCCAAGTTCAGAAACAATGCTGTATGTAATTGTATGTATTTGCAATCTTCATGAAGCTTTGCAATGCATCTTCAAGAACCGCACCTTCATGATTTTTTGTTTCACAGAGCACAGCAATGTTCAGTTTGTGGTGAGCTGAATGATAAAACATTGCAAGTGTGTTAGCAAAGTTTGGCAGTGAGCCAGTCTTTGTATGTTTACTTTGCGGTTCAAGTCTACTAAACTGCAGTCTCCAAGACTGACATTGTGTCACCTCCTAGACTCCAGACAAACCTGGCTTTTTATAGTGAAGGGGGTACCTAACACCTTCCCTCAATCACCTTTTTTTTTTTTTTTACCCATTGACCATTCTTCCACCTTCAGGTGATGGTTTTCTTCCCCAGCATTTTAAGAAAGCAGGATATGGATAGTGGCCTATGTGGTGAAGTAGGAATGGAGAAATCCTTCCAGTTCCAGTGACATCTCAACTTACAAACATAAGGACAGAGTGGTTCCATACAGTACAATAGTTATGCAATACGGGAAAAGAATGCCTTGCTAGGAATTATGGAGTGTCTGTTACCCTTGCTTATTGGGGACAGGGGAAAAACAATTACGAGCAATCTAAAAAAGCTTTATCTCAAGTGTTTGGGTTCAATAAGAATTCAGTGCAGTTCTAACTTTTTCTCAAACTACAGAGTTTAAAAATCCTTCAGAGAGCCCACTGTTCATTCCCTTGAATTTGTGGAATATCAAAATAGTGTACTCTGTACTTGCCAACTTAGCATATCCACTACCAAGAAGATCATGAACTACACAGGCCAAATTTATCACTGGTGTAACTCCTTTGCAGTCAGGTCAATGGAGAGAGATTTTATGTCCCCGTTAGAAAGTTAAACTCTGTAAGTGCTACAAAAATCTAGCCAATTAATTGGAAAAGTCTCATGGCAAGTTGCCATAGACTGATTTATCACTTCTGATAGGACAACAATATGCCATCATTTATATTTATCCAGATTCCACGTTTTATGAATAGGTGTCCAAAAAACTCCTACGTAAAAGCAATATGTATGAAAAATGAAAAGAAAATCGTAGTCATTTCACACTGTCTATTATGGCTTATCATTTCTTGAAAGATCTGCACATGCTGAACGACCATCCCTGTCATCAACTTAAACAGAAGGTATTATCCCAGTGAAATTCTTCCCTGTTTTATGCCTGAATTCTTCTTTAAGCCATACAAAGTGATTATTTTTAAGATGTTCTTCTTGTTAACTTAGACAAAGCCCAGGGAAAGATAATTGAAAATGGAAAAAAAAGAGAAAAAGAAAAGAGTAAGGCACATGGATGACTGAGTTTATTTTATTGAGTGAACTAAACTTTAGGCAGCTGATGTTCAGTGGAAACATGCCTTATGTATTAAATTAGCTTCTTCCTGACTAACTCCTTGTTTGTATCTATTTATTTCTGCTGCTTAGTTCTGCCTAATAATGATGGATATTACTATTGATTTACTGACTCCAGCCATAGTGTTGAAATCTTTAAGATTTAGGTGCCTCAGTACGTTTTGAGGATCTGGAACCACATTAAGGCATTAACAAATCCCACTTTCTTTTAGCTAAGCCATAAAAAGACAGGAAAATAAAAAGCAAGTAACCCCCCCACATACACACACACATACACACAGACTTTTCCTATGTCTTTTCTGTACTGATGTTCATAATCCTAAAATCCATTGAGATTAGTCAATCTTCTCTGGTTATGAGAATAATAACTTTTTTTCTATCTTAAAAACCTAACACCTTAAAATAGATTGCTTTGATGTTACAATCCTTCACCATTCAGGCCATTCCTCTCTTCCTGGTCCTTGCCACTGCAAAGGAAAGACAAGCACCACTTAGCTGGTTTTTGCACTGTCTTGTTCCCTTTCCCCATTTCTTACATGCCTGAGAGTAGTCAAAGTTTTACAGCAGAGTAGTACTAAGTATTAGCTTGACACAGTGTTTTATTTTGTTACCAGTGGTGCATTTGACCAGTTAGGTTTTTTTCTCAGTTATACATATGCAACACTAGTGAGGTCAGTATCGGCACGTCTGCACAGCAGGGCTAAACTCGAAATTAGCTACACAACTTGAGCCACACTAATTGCGTAGCTTACGTTGAAATAGCTTATTTCAACTTTTGGCACAGTCTACACAGCAGTTATTTCAAAATAAAGTACTCTTCCCTTGACTTCCCTTACTCCTAATACAATGAGGGTTAAAGGAATCGAGTAAGAAGCATGTTATTTTGAATTTATTTCGAAGTAACGGGCTTGCTATGTAGACACACTACGTTATTTCAATATAATATCACTTATTCTGAAATAACACTGCTGTGTAGACTATACCCTCAATGTGTGGAATTAGTGAGGTTGCACTTGCCAAAGTGAAAGTTGAAGCTAGTTCAATGAGTCCCAAAGACTTATCACTTTGAATCAAGAAAACACATATTTTACCTCCTACTACTTTAGCGTTACCACTAGGCACAAACTACAGCCTCTTCTAAATGCCTATTTAAATATTCATAGAGAACACATTGTTATCTTTATAGTATCTGCAGAACATTGTGAATCATTGCATCCCATTATTAAAGCTATTTTTATGATATTTTCCTCTGCTGTTCTTTCTAACTCCATTTAGAGCAGTTGATGAGGCTGAATGATGACTGAAATAACAGGAATGAATAGGTATTGTATGTATAGGTAGACAAGGTCATCAGTGTTTAGTAAGTCGCAGTGGAAGGAAAGAATAAGGCATATAATTCTAAAATGAGAGTAACTTGGAAAAATACAGGAAAGTAAAGCCATCGAAACAACTGGTGGGGGGATATTGATGTATTACTGGAGATGAAGTTTTTGTTGATCAGACTGACTTCTAATGGAAAATGAGCATTGCCTAGGCAGTAACAGTCCTGACAAATACTATTCCAGCTACAACTAATGGTAATTAATGTAAACAAGATTTTTTTAACCTTTTGGATATTTGTTATAAACAGATTGTGATTTTTATTAACTTGCACTTATTAGAAATTGTTCATTAATTTTTTTTCCTTCAGAAGTACATCAGCCTATGGATTGTTCGCAGACTGTTTGTTGTGATCAATTGTTTGATTAGCAAGTATCCTCACTATGTTGTTTGTGCTTTGTGCTTGATGACCTGAGTCATATGATATCTTTTTCTGTCCCATAACTGGGTGGTCTGACCTCTATAATAAATTTAATTTAGTCTTCACTCTGGGCTGAAATCTGTTTTCCCGCTTGTACAAACCATAGTTGGTCCACGAATAGTTACAAAAGCTCCATTAAAGGGTTTCAAATATTGCTAACAATTGTTATCTAGTCAAAATTAGAAGATGCATATTGTGAAAAAAATCACTAACCTATGGTAAATAACTAAGGGTATGTCTACACTACAGCGTTAATTCGAGTTAACTTAATTCGAAATAGTTAATTCGAATTTAGCTAATTTGAAATAACGCATCTACACACAAAATGCAGTTCGAATTAGCGTTTTGCTATTTCAAAATAGCATGTCCACACTGAGTGGACTCTGAATCAGAGTTAAGGCTGGCTGGAACCAGTTCTGGCAGGGCACCAGGTCAGGACTTAATGTGTGGGGCTGCTGCCTGAGGCTATCTGAGGTCTGTGCTCAAAGGGACCCTACCCCCACCCCAGACAGACAGTTCTCAGGTTTCCCTGCTTGCTTGTCTACTTTGATGAGGGACAGCAAAGCATTTGTGTCTCTGTGTGCTCTGCTTGCCCTCACTCAGGACACCACAGCACTCTGCCACAGGGAGCCAGAGCTGCCCCTGGGCACTCTGGTGCGTCTTGTGGATGCGTTGCCATCAGCCTGGCTGCACTTGCTTCAGGCTGCCATCCGGGAGGTCCATCAGGGGGCTGTCAGTATCCAGGGGGCCCTGCGGGAGAGCTTCCACCCCAAGGAGCACTAACAGTCTCCCTGGTCTGCCCCACTGGGGGCTTGTGCCCCATTCCTCCCTCAAGTCCTTCCACTTACCCCTCCTTAGCCCCCTCCCCTTCCTGACGTCAAATAAAATACACCTTTTTTCAAAAATAGAAACTCTGTTTATTTAACAAAACGGCGGGGGTGGGGGGGATGAACCTCTGGGGAGGCTGGTGAAAGGAGGCGGGAGACGGGAGCAGAGAGGGTGGGAGAGGGGAGGGGGAAAACTGGGAGGAGGGAGCTGGAAGGGGGAAGCAAGGGGAGGAAGGGGGAGGGTTACACTCTGGACCTTACCCACAAGATCATGCGGAGCCAATCCTTTAGAATCTAAAATCTAAAGGTTTATTACTAAAAGAATGGAAAGCATGAGAGTAAGGTTGTTAAAGTATCATACATTACATGCATCGAATCTCCCAGTTCTTGATGCAGGCTCGCAGCAGAGATGTTATAACTACTGGCTTAAAAGTCCTTGGGGTACATCCTATGTCCGGATGGGTCCACAGTTCTTCCCGGCTCGTGATTCCCTGCGAGGCCACATCTGAGGTCAGGAGCAGATCTGAAGACCAAATGGAGGCTGTCACATGGCATCTTTTACCTCCTTCCTGGTCTCTTCTTAGCTGCAGCAGGTCACCTGGCCCGTGGCCTATCCCTGTGTTACCTGCTGGTAGCCCTTAGGTATCAGTCACCATTCTTGAGGTGTGTCCTTGGCCTATAGAGGGCTTTTGTTCCATAGAGACTTGCTCATTAGCATGGCCATAGGCTGAGCTTCTTTGCCCATTGCTCAACCACACACAGAGAAACATTTGGTATCCACACAAAGTACATGCTTATAACTTCACACACAGACATTATACAATCACATCAATAGAATATATAGAATCAGTATAAGATAAGCTTTCATTTGACACCTTGCATTGCCCCCTTTGTACCAACTTTTGGGGCAAACACCCTCCCCCATGGGTGCAGCAGTGATCTGGCTGCTCTCCTCAAAATCCAGTAATGTGACAAGCAGCTCCCTCCGGAACTCCCGTTCCTCCTGTGCCCGCTGCTCCATGATGCGGGTCAGGGCTCGCAGGGTACCCAGGTGCTGCTCTCGGTACCCCTGCTGTGTTGCGGTCATCCTGTGGAGCCCTCGGGTGTGGGAGGATGTCCCAGGCGGGGTGGTGCGCCCTGTATGTGCAGCTGGTGCGGCTGTGGAGAAAGAAGCGAAGTGGTCAGTTCTCCCTGGGGACACAGTGGGTGAAGCCCAGCCCCCCTCTGCGAGGTGAGGATGATTGTGCCCTGCACCGTCGGAGCCGCTGTGCTTGTACAGAGGCCATGGTCGGAATGTCCAGCTATCCCCAGGAGTGGGAGCTGCCCCGAGACCACACCCATACCCCTGTGCTGTGTATAGTGGTAGTGAGGTGGGGGGGAGATGTAAGAGGGGGCTTGTGAAGGGAGGGCGTCCTGTTGTGTCCCGCCCCGGGGTCAGGAGCATGTCAGGTCTCTTCACACATGCGTGTGGCTATCAGGTCAAGGCCCCTGTGTGACAGGCAGCTGGAGCCACCTGCCCAGGGGTGGCATGGCACTTGCTTGCCCATGCACAGGTTGCTGCGTGATCCGTGGTAAGCAAGGCCCACGTGCGCGGTCCCTGGTCTCCCTCCCTGTCCACCGCTGCCCCCCCCCCCTCCGGGTAGGGGACAGTGATGGCACTTACATGGTGTGGCCTCCCTGGACAACCTTGCTGACCCTGCAGGTGGGACTGCTCAGGGATCCTGGCGGTGTGGCGGCTCCTGCTCCGTGCCCTGGTCAGGGCCCTGTGGTCCTGGCTCGCTGCCCCCCGGGGTGGAACAGACCGTCCCACCCCCCAGGATGCAATCCAGTGCCTCGAAGTAGGGGCAGATGTCTGCCCCTGCTGAGGAGCTGCCCCAAGTGGCCCTGGCATACCCTGCTGCAGCTCTTTAATTTTCAGGCGCACCTCCTCCTGGGTGTGCCTGTGGCCTTTCTGGGCTATGGTGGCAGCTATGTGGCCGTAGACAACTGTGTTCCACCATCTTGTGCAGAGATCATGGACATTGGGGGCCTGCCCCCAAACCTCAATGAGGTCCATGATCTCCTTACTAGTCCAGGAGGGAGCGCGGCGTCTACGACCCCTGGCTGGCTCCTGGGTGCTGGGGGAGTGGGCGGGGGACGGCTGGCTGGCACTGGCTGCCCGGCTCATTGTGGGGCCACTGGGTCAGGGGCAGAGACTGCTGGCAGGCATGGATCTGGCACATGCAGTCTGGCCAGAGTCTACCCCTTTAAGGGCTCCGGGGCTTGGGGACAGGAGAGGAGTTTTCCTGGTTTGGCCCAGAGTGGCCACCAGGGGAAACTCGGAAGGGCTGGAGGCCCCCTATTTCGAAATAAGCATCTAGACAGCGCTTATTTCGAATTAGCTATTTCGAATTTGGCGTTACTCCTCATAGAATGAGGTTTACCAAATTCGAATTAAGTGCCCCGCTATTTCGATTTTATTTCGAAATAGCAGTTTGCCTGTATAGACGGCTGTTATTTCGAATTAACTTTGCAGTGTACACATACCCTACAATCTTACCAGAATTAACCCATCAGTATTTGCCAAAAAGCAGCACAATTGGTAATAGTGAACAGAGCTTAGAGTAGTAGTATATTAAGATATTGAAGTAGGTGTTAGAAATGAAAACAAAGGGCAAAAAGTATGTCTTAAAATATCAACTACCATGCATGAGAACACAAACAAAAGTAAGAAATATGACCTGTCCTAAAGCTACATGGTATAGGTATCAGAGAGAAACGATAAAGTGAAGGTGACATTTTTTTATTATTGCTGAATACGTCAAAAGTAAGGGTCAAAATTTGAATCATAAGCTCCTGTTCTCTAATAAAATATTCATTTTGAATAGGGTACTTGAAAACGTAAACGTCTACTTCAAATTGCTGTTGATTAATTATCTTGATGAGTAAGTTGGCTGCTTTCATGTATACACCTCAATATATATTGGAGATGAGCACCTATTTCTTAGCTTATTCCTTGTGTTCAACAGGTATGGGCAAGGCAACATGCTGACATCAGCAGTAATGTTTTTCTTTCCCCTTTCTTTAGCTTAGCTTAGTTTTCTGCTATGCTACAAGGTCATAGTTCAGTCTTTCGAGGACATACATTATGCATATAGATAATTACACAGAATTAAATCTGATAGTGAAACAACGTCTTTGAAGGAAGACATTTACAACTATACAGTCAACTATACAGGATATTTCTAGACTATAGAGCTTTTTCGAAAAAAGTGGCCTTTTTTCGAAAAAACTTCACCTGCGTCTAGACTACTGTCACGTTCTTTCGAAATTAAATTGAAAGAATGCAGCATTTTTTTGACAGTGATAAACCTACTTTTACAAGGAAGAACGCCTTTTTTCGAAAGAACTCTTTCGAAAAAAGGCGTTCCTGACTGCAAACAGGGCTTTTTCAAAAGAGAGCATCCAGACTGCCTGGGTGCTCTCTTTTGAAAAAGCAGCTCACTTTTTCGAAAGACTTGGGGCTGTCTAGATGATCTCTTTCGAAAGAGGCTTTTTCGAAAGAACTCTTTCAAAAAAGCCTCTTTCGAAAGAGGCTTGTAGTCTAGACATACCATTAAAGACAACATTCTTTACAGGAAGGATTTGGCCTTGTTAATTTCTGTGGAATGGTGTTTATACCTTTTGTAAGCCACAACACTTCCTTTAAGTTTGGGAAAGAAGTTATAGACCCACAGTCTCCTTCAGACTCCCTTTGAGTCTGTGCAATAGGAGTCTGAAACATGCACAGCCTAACTTTCCCAAAATTTCCCCAAACATCCCATCTTAGATAAGGAGTACTATGAGCAATAATATAGAACATTGTAATAGAATATTTTTTCCAAGTTTTGAGAACTACCAAGAGAAAAAATATTGATTTACATAGAAAAATAAATATAAACAGATCCATTTTGTGTTTTTCCCCAAATTGATATACTGGAAGTATGAAAATACCATAAGAAGTTCTGTGTTGGTGCCCAGTTGCACTAAAAGCAGGAGCTAGGATACATTGCATATGTCATGAACGTTATTTTCATGACACTCCCAAAGACTTTTGCAGACCTAGAAGTTCTGGATCGTGAAAACAAATATTTTTTTCTCGTGTTTGGCTTTATGGGAAGTTGAAACATCTAAAGATTGTCACATTTATAGTGTCATACCCTCTATTACATTTTTAGCCTACCAGAAAAAGATGGCTGTTCAAATTACAAATCTAAGGCGAGGTTTTCAAGAGCACCTACGAAAGGTAGATACTCAAGTCTCACTGACATTTGATATGTTTTTGGCATTATTGTCCGATGGGCTATCCACCAGCTTGGAAGAAAAATAAAAATTAGTTTATCAAGCTCAACCCTATCATCATCAGCTGCTGCTTTTCAGGAAAGTATTTGTCTCTCCTAGTCCCTTCTTCCCAGGGCTCACTCCTCACTTACATCTTCTAGCTAGGAATCAGAGTCAATCATTCACTGTTGATTAGCTGGTTCCCAGCAATTGCCAGCTGAGCTGCTATTTCGGCCATCACTTGCTGCTCCTTGACTCTCAGGTTCTTAAAAGTGTAGATCACCCTGCTACCAGCACCTAACTCCTTTTGGCCCCTTTGAAAAGCCAAGCCCTAAGTTTTAATTATCAAAACATTCTGAGTACATTTTGTAACTATTCTCCTCCCTTTTGATTCCCAACTACTCACCTTCCCTCACTACATCACGGTATGAATTTAAACAATTAAAACTAATTCAGAAAAAAAATTGTAAAATAGTAGCCATAATGATTACACTGAACTGTTTACTCAGTAAAAGTCTGATTACTTAATCAGGAATGACTCCACTCAACCTTTGACCATCTAGTGTCAGGAAGGGGAAGTTTATTCATTGTGGAGCCATGAAATTTTCTCATGAAACAAAGTAGAAATGACATAATTACCTAAACAAGCACTGATAATAGAATGTATTAGTTACAAATCTATTTAAAGGTGTCAGAATAGGGTCTTCCTCAGCACAGAGAGAATTAGTATAAATTACTACTGAGTCTGGGTTTAGGACCAGAGAAGAAGCTAAAGTAACCCTACTTGCCTCCTCGTCTGGCCTACTCCTACCCTGTCATCCTTTTACCTCTTCCAAACTGATTCATCTGCCATAAACTTCATTATAAAAGTAACATAAAGAGAAGTATGACTATGAATCCACATCTCAAGGCATAGTTCAGTCAGAGACTGATTTGAAAATCTACTGGGCCCTACTTTACATACGTATTGGGTTTCTAACATTTTCCCCTTGGTCCAGAATTTTCTCCTAAGTCGTTCTCTATAGCTCAAATGTTATTTTGATTGATCCTCCTTGAAAAAAATGTATTTTTAACATTGGCAATTGTATTTTCTGTGGTGATTCTGAAGAGTCTACATCTCTATAGTCTCTGAAATTGGCAGAAACTCAGGTAAATTGTCAAAAACAAGCTGTTGTGTGGTAAATGATGTCACTATCCCATATGAAATGTAATAACCTTTGCTTCCATTCTACTTAAATGCATTTCTCTCCCTTTTCATGTAACTTGCATATCTCTTTTGGGGGAAATATTTTCACTGTGATTACAGTAGACAACTGGTAAATGAGACAACAGCTAATTTTCATTTACCTTCACGATAGTACTATCAAAGCAGGTATATAGAGAAAGAGAATGCTTACACTCTAGCTGCATTGTTCCTGGACAAGATGATATTTTCCTCATCAGTTTTTTAACATATTTATTTTTTTTGAAGTAGGTTGTTGTCAGCATAAGGTTCCAGATGTTCAGACATGGAACACAGATAAGGGCAATATTCTATGTATTTCCTTTGCAATACTTTACTCTGAATAATCATTTTACTTCTGAAATTTCAGTGCATGTTACCATCATTGCACTATAAACATGAAAATAAATGTACTCCTAAGAAATGACTGTGAAAACAATCAGCTCAAAATATGCTCATTTTCACTCTGATTTTTTGTGTGCTTACATGGAATCCCTAAAGTTTTGTGAAAAGTAAACCATGAGATTCCAGAAAAGCTTAGATAAAGTTGTGTATATATATATTTTTTTTAATTTGTAGGCCAAACCAAAATGTCTGGATCAGTGGAAAGTTCTTTCTGGTTCAAACCAAAATGACTTTAAAAAAATTGCACCAAATTAAAAAAGTAGAAATTTTTTTTTTATCATGGGTCCTGAAACAAAATTTTGACTCCTTTTTTATTTACAGATTTCAAAACAAAGAAATCATTTCAAATAATCTGCAGTTTTTCCTGGGGAGAAAAAAAAAGTTTTGCCTGAAAAATTTCACTCATCTCTAATGTTGGGGATATTCTTTAACACAGGCTGCATTTATCCTATCCTCAGAAAACATCCACACATAGAAAAAAGATAGTTCAGTGTAGTTTTTCTGCCCATTCAGCTCTTGATGTCTTTGTCAGACTAACAAGAATAACAATATGATGGTGATGGTTTTCAGATAAAGGGACAAATCCTGACCCTGTTAAAATTAATTGCAAATGTCCTATTGTCTTAATGGTTCCAAGATTTCATCCACAAATACTCATCTGCCTGGAGCTGAATAGAACATGATTATTTCCATTTCTAACATACTTTCACTACAGAATTGCTTAAGCAATTTTAGATTCTCCTTTATCTTCAAAATTAGAATTGTCACCATATACCAGGGGTGGGGAACCTTTTTTGGGTCGTAGGCCACTGACCCACAGAAAAATCAATTGGGGCCTCATACAAGTGAGAAGTGGGGGGACTGGAGCACCAATTCAGGCTCTCCAATGCTGGAGGGGGGATCCTAAGCTGCGGGGGTAGGAATCAGGCAATCTAGGGGCCACATCTGGCCCTGTGCCTTAAGTTCCCCACCACTGCCATATACAAATACACTATAAGAAACTTTTAGTATTATATTGTATTTATATCAATCATACCTCTCATTCCAGAATCTTAGAAGTAATTGCAAAATTGATTCATATATGCAGTAACTGCCTTGTTCAAGAGATGATAAAAAACTCTTCATGTAAAATGACATTAAGCCCATCTACTCCTTTCACACAAGCCACCAAACCATCATTAGATGAGAAATCTTGTTACTACCTGTCTGGGTTCCGATCAGCTACAGGGAAATGAACATCTTTTTGTTCCTCAAACAAATCTTAGTCCAACCAGTGACCAACATTTATTGGATTGATAAATGTTAGCATACATTTATAGAAGTGTTTCTCAAAGTGGTCCATGGATCCACTCTGAGAAATCTGCTAACTGCCATTCCCATTTGTTTATTTACCAGCTCTGCAGTTACAAAGCCTTGCAGCTCCCACTGGCTCCAGTTCACCATTTGCAGCCAACAGGAGCCAAAGGAAACATCATGGGCCGGGCTGCTGCTTCCCGCATCTCCCTTTGGCTGAAAACAGTGAACTGGGGCCAATGGGAGCTGCAAGGCTCTGTGGCTGCAGAGCCAATAAATAAACAAATGGGAGCATCCAATTAGCAGGTTTCTCAGAGTGGATCCATGGACCATTTTGAGAATCATTGGTTTATAGGAACATTCCATGTCCAACTGATGCTTTTAAATAAATATTTGAGTTAACAATTTAATACTACAGGTCACACTGTAGCTCACATAGATGTCATGTTACAAAGTAATATACATTTTAATCCTTTTCACCTGCAGTTTTCAGGTTTTTAATATCTTGGTTACAAAAACCTGCTCAAAACTAGCTGAAGTAATTGAAAAATTAATGATAGTGAGCCACAGCCTCAGCAAATGTAAATCAGCATAGCTCCATTGAAAATCGCAGCAGTGCATGGATTTACACAGATAAGAATTTAGCCCCTCAAATTCTATTGTACAGAAATATATTTTAATCTTTTCATCACTGGGTCCAATTAGGAGCTTGCAGCAGTGATCCTAGCACAACATTTGACATATTTGTCACAGCTGAAAAAAAGCCAAAGTCCATAAGAACAAGTAAACGTGTGTTTTCTCCATGACTTCCTATCTATTTTAAGAGTTTTCCATAGGGCCCATACAAATTGCATCTAAGGACTTTACGTCGTAGCTCCAAGGATATTTATTTTTGAAAACTTAAGTAATTTTTTAAGTTGAAAGAAGTTTCCAGACAGATTTTTTTGTTAATTGTATCTGTCTTGCCAATGTGAACCTCTGTGAAATCAACAATACCTTCAACTTGTCATGCTATTAAATAATACAAAAATATGTGTGTATATTTGATGGAAAAGAAAGAAATAGAAAATCTCAGAAGTATATAGGTTTTATGAAAATGTCATTTTCCAGCCCCTTAGGATTTTATCCAGAATTTAAATACAGTTATAAAACTGTTGCAAAATAACATACAATAAAATTAATTTCTACATAAAACCACCAAAGGTGTAGGAAATTCAGTCTTTGCATTTTGTGTGTTAGAGGTGAGGACAGGAAAGAGAACTTATTAATGCATCTTCCGAGATGACTGTCAAATTCTCAGTCATTTCTCATGCCATGTAAAATTGTTTTATACTCTATGTAATATGTTTGCCTACCAAGGAAGTTAAAATAGGAAAGGTCTTGATGGAAATAAAAAATTCCATAAAAACCGATCACTTTTATTTAGCTGATGAAGGCAGACTTGGGGTCAGGTTACCAGGTCAAGTTGTGGGAGGGCCTTTTTGTATGTACAACATTCCAAAGATACCCCACAACTTGTTATTCAGGATGGGATTATTCTACTCTCATGTAGAGGGTTTGAGACCCCCATCACCAATCCTGTTGAATCTCCAGGCTCTGTAGAGACATCAGAGCCAGTTGTGTGGATATGTTGTGCATCTGTATCAGCACTACAACCAAGCTCCTTAAGTACCTCATTTCTAGCAATCCCATCCCCCAGCATTCACCCTTTGACTGTGGCATTTCTTGTGACAACTGATAAGATATGCTAAAAAAGGAATAAAACCTGTGGCTGTAATACTTTTTCCGGGTACATTCTACTGAATTACAGAGATAGCATACCCAGTGTCACACCTGCTTCCCTGCCCTCCCCCAGCAGCTGGTCCTGCTTCCATGCTAAAGGGGTGAGGTACAGCACACAGAACAGACAACCATATGCTGATCAAGAAGGGCATGATTGGGTATGTATGCTACAGTGAAGTTACACCATCTTTGAAATTCTTGACTTGAAGGGTTGCAGATTTAAACTTATCAGTTTAGTTCAACAAGGTGAGATTTGTAGCTCCTGGTATCTGAATCCCTTAGGGATCTACTAGCCCGGAAAATTACTTAAAGGGTCTCACTGAATGGGTGTATAAGACCTTTTATTTGATCAAAGTAATACAAAGACATAAATAATATGGTTGTGCTGGAGACCTCTATGACTTCTTTAAGCTAGTAAGTGGAGATTTATTTTTCATGGCAATAAAAGCAGGATGCCTCTGTGTAAAAAGAAATGCTATGTTGTTTATCATAGATTGTGATGCTCTGAATCGCTGAAGAATATCTCATAGCCACTGGAAACAGTTTAACTGGCATAGGACAACTTTGCTTGGTGCAGCTCATTAAGGAGAAAGTCCCTGATCAGCTGTTCAAGCAAAGAAATACTCATAGGCTGTGTCTAGACTGGCGCGATCTTGCGCCAGAGCTATGCAAATGAGGCTCAGCGTGGAATATTGCCGAGCCTCATTTGCATAACTAATGAGCTGCCATTTTTGCGGAAGAGGCTCTTGCGCAAGACGGAGCTGTCTACACTGCTCCATCTTGTGCAAGAAAAACCCTCTTGAGCAAAGCAGTGATGCTGATTATTTTTACAGTCAACTGCACATTTTTTACTAGATTGCTTGCATGACTTTAGCTACTCCAAATAAGTATGTATTTATGTTGCAATATGAGTTCATGAGGAGGGACAGGCTTTATTTTTGTTTTGTACAATTTAAACAATGTGTCTGTTTTTGTTTATTGGTTTTATTTTTGTTACTCTAGAATTTCCGATATAATTGGCAGTACATCATGGAAGGCATATTTTAGCATCCTGTGACAGGGCACCGCAGCCCCGCACTGTAGCCCCTGCCGCGAGCACCCTGTTTAGAGCACGAGGGGCAAGGTACCGGCATTGCACCGAGTGCTCATGGGCCACAGAACGCCTTGCAGCCCCAGGCACGGCAGCCAAAATGTGGTCAGAATGCAATGGGGTAGGCGGAGCCACGCATGTGACATAAGAGCAGCGTCACATCAGACGCCGAGGGCGGTGGGAGCTTTAAACACCACGCGGCGTCGAAGGAGGGAGGTGTGTGTGTGGCATGTGTGGAAATGGGCGTGCGCCAGCGGGACCCCCCTATGGAGTAACGGGGACCTGAGCTTGGAGGCAAAGCAAGGCAGCCAAACCGCCGGAAGTCCAGGTAGGCCCTGGGCAGGGGTGGCACGACCAGTGGGAGAGAGGAAGCAGCCCAGGGCAGGGCAGCATTGTGCCCACAGGCTGACGGGTTTCAGCAGGGACACCCCCGTCAGCCGGACTGGACCGCCAAAGGTCCACGTCCTTAGAGCCCTGGGCTGGGACCCGTAAGTGAGGGAGGGCCCAGGCCCGCCTCTCTCCCCTCACCCTCGGAGGCAGGAGTAGCTGGTGATTTGAGAGGGAGATAGCGCACCCCCTCCACCTCCCAGCTACGGGTAGAGAGCCAGCGCGGTGGAAGATATAGGCAGGCTTGCTAGAGCAGCGACTCCAAGACAAGACTAAGGGGAAGTGAGGGGACATTCGGGACATTCTGAAGGGGTCAGGGTAAAGACAATATGGCAGACAGACCTGGCTGGTCACATGATGGTAGAGAATGTGGGCATTGATCCCCTCCCCCGAAGGTAAAAGGGGGGCCCCCCCCGAGGATAGAGACTCGTAGGTGCGGGGGCAAGATAGCCTCCTCACCTCCCCTGGTAGCCTCTCCCTTACTTTTTTTTTGTTTGTTTGTTGTTCCTGTTCCCTGCGGGTGGCAGGAGGTATACGGCCTAGTGGGTGGCCTCGAGGGGGAAGTCCGGAGATGGAGCCGACACAGATGCTCAAGTGGTTGATGGCAGCACAAAGGCAGAATCAACTGCAACAGACTCTCCTGATACAGCAGCTCTTGGCGCAGCATCAGGAACAACAAAGACACTGGTGAGGGTAATATCCGAGAAGTTCCAGAGCCAGCATGAACAATGGATGCAGCAATATGGACCCGCCTCGCAGGCCACCCCCAGGGTATCTGTAAGTAACGATGGCGATGGAGATGGCACCCCGCAGTTGGTGGTCTGTCTAACAAAAATGGGGCCGATTGATGACCCCGAAGCCTATTTGTCCACCTTTGAGCGGGTTGCCACCGCCGCACGATGGCCTAACGACCACGGGGCCATTATATTAGCTCCCTACCTGACGGGACAGACACAGCTGGCCTACCGCAGCTTAAGCGCCAGAGACGCTTTACATTATTACAAAGTAAAAGAGGCCATATTAGACCAGATGGGCATTACCCCCGAGACATACTGCCAGAAGTTTAGGCAGGAACAGTACACCTCTCGGACAAGGCCCCGAGTGGTGGCACAGAGACTGAGGGAAGCCGGCTGGCGGTGGCTCGACCCCGACCAACGCACAGGAGCGCAAGTGGCCAAGATGGTGGTGCTTAAACATCTTAAACATCTTGCCCAGCGGGGGACAGTGTTGGGTGCGGCGCCACCACCCCTCTACCCTGAACGAGGCAGTCGACCTGATGAATGACTACAAGGCAGCCGAAGCCGCCGAAGGACCATGCAGGCCAGGTAGGACCACCCCCACCCCGAGGGCAGAGCCACCAAGTGTGTTCCAGCCGAAGGGGAGCCCCGAGAGGGACTGCAATCGAGCCGGCGGCCAAGGGGAGGTGAGGAGGCTAGCCCTGGCATGGACAACGCCGTTGAAAGTTGGCCCCCAGGAGAGGCCGAACCCCCCAGCAGAGGGAGGGCGGATCCTAGCCAGACAGGGACCCCTTAAAGGGGCCTGCTACAGGTGCGGGCAGGACGGACAGTTTCAAAAGGACTGCCCATATATGGATTGTACCTACGCCCAGGCCCTGACAGGCGAGAAGGCACAAAAAAGGAGGAAGGGGGCAAGATCCTGTGAAAGATTTGAATTGGCAACCGCCAGGTAGAGGTCCTAGTCGATTCCGGGTGTAGCCAAACCATCGTAAGGGCTGACCTGGTGGATGAAAGAGGACCAAGGGGACCGCCCGTGTGCGTCCAGTGCGTGCATGGGGACGTGCACCAGTACCCCACCACCTGGGTCCAAATCATAGACGACGCCCAGGAGAGCTGGTGTTATGTGGTCATAGCCTCAAGACTTGCGTACCCCGTCATACTAGGGTGAGACTGGGATGGATTCCGGAGGGTGATGGTCAAATGGCAATGCCAGAGAAGCCCTCTGACACAGGAAGGGGTGCTCGGGGCTCCAGACGAACCGAATAGACAGCGATGCGACCACCCGGAGACCAGCCACAGCGATCCCAGTGCCTGCCCCCCACTCAGGGAGAGCAAGGACCAAGAGGTACCCCTCCCCCACGGCCTAGGGGAGGGAGACTTTCTCCAGAAACAAAGGGAAGACCCCACATTGCAACACGCATGGGCTGAAGCTCGAGAGGAGAGTGAACCCGCAGTGGAGATGGTGAGAAAAGCCACCAGACCCCACTTTGAGGTATGCCAAGATCGCTTATATTGGATTATAGAGGGGGAGGAAGAGTATGGCACGGTCCACCAGCTAGTGGTCCCCTGGAGGTATTGTCACCGACTCCTGGAATTGGCCCATGCCAACCCATGGTCGGGCCATTTGGGGTATGAGAAAATGGTGAGGCGAGTCCTGCAGTGGTTTTATTGGCCCGGGGTATACAGGGAAGTATGGGTATGTCTACACTAGCCCCCTAGTTCGAACTAGGGAGGCTAATGTAGGCATTCGAACTTGCAAATGAAGCCCGGGATTTAAATATCCCGGGCTTCATTTGCATGTTCCCGGGCGGGCGCCATTTTTAAATCCCCCTAGTCCGAACTAACTGCCCGTGGCTACACGCGGCAGTTAAAAGTTAATTCAAACTAAGTCCTTAGTTCGAATTAACTGTTACACCTCGTGGAGGCTGTGCCTTTGCGGAAAAATACTGCCTCGAACTTAGCAGTGGAACTGGTCAAGATTTTCGCCCGAGTCAGCGTGCCCAAATCGATCCTCACTGATCAGGGCACTAACGTTATGTCTAGACTGATGGGTAAGTTGTGCAGCCTCTTGCTAATCAAGAGCCTGAGGACCTCCGTGTACCACCCGCAAACAAATGGACTGGTAGAGAGGTTTAATAGAACCCTCAAGGGCATGTTGAGGAGGTTCATAGAGCAGGACCCCAGGGAATGGGATAGGTTGTTACCTGCCCTGTTGTTCGCAGTGCGCGAGGTCCCCCAGGCATCCACGGGGTTCTGACCCTTCGAACTACTGTACGGTCGACAACCTCAGGGAATCTTGGACATTGTGAAAGAAAGTTGGAGGAACAAGAGACCAGGGTGTGGGGGTCAGTGCAGTATATCCTTAACTTACGACAGAAACTGCACACACTGGGGGAGTTTGCCTGGACAAATCTAGAGCTAGCCCAGGCTAAACAGGTGGGGTATTACGACCGGGGGGACCCGGATGAGGATTTTCGAGCCTGGGGAAAGAGTCCTGTTACTACACCCGACGCGGGAGTCGAAACTGCTCACTAAATGGCAGGGCCCTTTCGAGGTGGTACGGAGGGTGGGCGAGGTAGATTATGAAGTGAGACTAATGGGGGACAGGGAAGGAACCAAAATCTACCACGTCAATCTCTTAAAGGCATGGAAGGACCGGGAGGGTTTATTAGTAAACCCGGTGCCTCCCGACCTGGAATTAGGGCCAGGAGGAGGGGGAGAAGCTCCCCCCATGTCATTTCAGGTGGGACTGGGCCTGGCTCCAACTCAAAAAGCCTAGATGGAAGCCCTTCTACAACGGTTCCCCTTTGTGATTACCAATCAGCCGGGTCAGACCACCTTGGCCTATCACCACATCGCAACAGAAGCCGGGAAGAAGGTCTGCGAGCCCATCCATCCCCTTCCACAGAAGATGTGGGAACCAGTGCACGAGGAATTGTGGCGGATGATTCAGTGGGGAGTGGTGGAAGAATCACACAGTGAGTGGAGAAGCCCGATAGTCCTCGTCCGTAAAGCCAATGGGTCCATGCGATTCTGCATTGATTTTTGCAAGGTCAACAGAGTGTCCCGATTCGATGCCTACCCTATGCCAAGAGTAGACGAGCTATTAGTTCATCTCAGAAGATCCCAGTACCTGTCCACCATCGATTTGATGTGGGGGTATTGGCAGATCCCCCTCACTCCGACCTCCCGGGAGAAGACGGCGTTCTCAACACCCTTTGGGCTGTACCATTTCATAAGGATGCCCTTCGGGCTCCACGGGGCAGCCGCGACCTTCCAGCGACTAACGGATAAAGTCCTGAGAGACCATGGCCAGTACACTGCTTCCTATATAGACGTGGCCCAAGCACTTAGGGAGAGTAGAAGCCGTCCTCGAGTCACTCCAAGATGCCAGGCTCACTGCCAACCCAAGTAAGTGCCATTTTGGCGAGCGGGAAGTCACATACCTGGGCTATACCGTGGGCCGAGGCCAACTCCGACCACTTGTGGACAAAATTGGTGCCCTTAGGAACTACCCACCACCTCGAACCAAGAAGCAGGTACAGCAGTTTTTGGGGTTGGTGGGGTACTATTGGCGTTTTGTGCCCAATTTCGCGTCAGTGGCCGCCCCCCTGATGGACTTGACCCGGAACGCTCTACCCCAGAGAGTGCATTGGACACCAGACTGTGATGGGCGTTCCATATGCTAAAACCAGCTAACTCACGCTCCTGTGAAACCAGCTAATTCACGCTCCCGTGTTGGCACAACCCGACTTCAACTGACCTTTCATCATGCAAATGGACGCATCCGAGAGTGGGATAGGGGCTGTATTGTCCCAAGAGGAGGGACACGAAGAACATCCGATAGTTTATATTAGTCGGAAATTATTCCCACTCAAGTGTACGTACTCCACTTTAGAAAAAGAGGCGCTGGCCATGAAATGGGCAATTGATATGTTGCACTATTACCTCCTAGGGAATCGGTTCTGAGTGGTAACGCCCCATTACGAGGGCTGCAGACGATGAAGGACTCAAACGCCCACGTTATGAGGTGGTACTTGGCCCTGCAGCCATATTCCTTCAAAGCGGTCCATAGAGCTGGCGCAAACCACCAGAATGCCGACTTTTTTCAAGACAATACAACGTAGACGAGAGCGAAGGACAAGGGGTAAAAGGTGCCTTAAGGGGAGAGGTATGTGACGGGGTGCCACAGCCCCACACTGTAGCCCCCTCCAAGAGCACCCTGTTTACAGAACGAGGGGCAAGGTACTGGCATTGCGTCGAGTGCTTGCGGGCCGCAGAACACCTTGCAGCCCCAGGCATGGCAACCAAAATGCAGTCTGGACGCAATGGGGTAGGCGGAGCCACACATGTGACGTCAGAGCGGCGTCATGTCAGACGCCAAGGGCGGTGGGAGGTTTAAACACCGCCCGGCGCCGAAGGAGGGAGGTGTGTGTGTGGCGTGTGTGGAGGTGGGCGTGCGCCAGTGGGACCCCCTCGTGGAGTAACGGGGACCTGAGCCCGGAAGCAAAGCCAGGCAGCCGAACCGCCAGAAGTCCAGGTAGGCCCCGGGCAGGGGTGGCACGACCAATGGGGGAAAGGAAGCAGCCCAGGGCAGGGCAGCATTGTGCCCACGGGCTGACGGGTTTCGGCAGGGACCCCCCATCAGCCGGACCGGACCGCCGAAGGTCCACATCCTTAGGGTCCTGGGCTGGGGCCCATGAGTGAGGGCGGGCCCGGACCCCTCTTTCGCCCTTCACCCTCGGAGGTGGGAGTAGCCAGTGATTTGAGAAGGAGACAGAGCACTCCCTCCACCTCCCAGCTACGGGTGGAGACCCAGCGCGGTGGAAAATATAGGCAGGCTTGCTAGAGCAGCAACTCCAAGACAAGACTAAGGGGAAGTGAGGGGACGTTCAGGACATTCTGAAGGGGTCAGGGTAAAGACAATATGGCAGACAGACCTGGCTGGTCACACATCTGTACCCTGATTTTATTTCCAAATTTTTTTAAAAAATCATGATATTGGAAGAGAAATGTTTGTGTCATCTCAAACTTCTTAGGAAGCACCTATCATCAACCATTGTCCAAATGGTATTGGTTTCTTTTCTACAATGAACTAAGCTGTGAAAATGCAATTTTGGTTTCTATAATATGTGAAGTCATGCCTCTGACACATCCCCTTCAATCCATGGAGGACTTTCTCATTGTCTTGTGTTTTAAAGTATTATTTTATATGTGCCCAATCTAATCCCCATTAAATCAATGGAAAATGATGTTACTGAGCACTGGATAGGTCCCTTTCTCTGTTGAGCAAATTTCTCTGAACAAATTCTTTTTAAAAAGTATATTAGAAGGCAATTCTCATCTTACTAGTTGGTCTTTGATATCCCATGTTTCTGTCCAGGCACATAGTTTAAGATAATTACATTTTCTTTGAGGCTAAATTATTTGTGATTGATTTTGTCTCAAATTTATTTTAGATGAAGAATCATGAATTTTGGAAGGGAATATAAAACTTTACTGTTTTGATTCAGAAGACTTCAGACATCCTTTTTTTTTCTCCATGAAGATAAATGTTAAGGTTTTAGATTTAATTTTTCTCGAGAAATTGGAAACCATTTTATCTAATATGTATTTGAAAATATTAAAGGCTTCTCCAAGAACAGATGAATTATTTATATATGCAAAGATTAAAGTAACCAAAAAGGGTATTTATTTGTATTAATATGTCTATTCTTTTTGAGCAATATCAGAATAAATAATTCTCACCCATACAACGTTTGCTTTAATGTAAAAAAGTGCTTAGATATGTTTCCTGAACTAAGGTAAATTACATTTTCCCTTTCTTAAGAAAGGAGAAAACTTTGTTTGTTTGAATGGTTAAAACATCAATACAAATATAGAATTTTAAAGAATGCAAAAGAGGTATGGAATTGATTTCAATTAATGTTTATATCTTAGGAGTTCTGTGGACATGTTCCTTTTATAAAGTTGCTTGGTAGAGTATCCTTCATAGATAAACTGTTGGGTAATTAATCTTCCATCAACCAAATAATTAAATGAAACATCTAAATTGATCATTGCTCTTACCAATGTTGCCTGAGATTCTCATATCTACTTTAGATTGAGTTAAAAAAAGAGGAAGAGGTAGGCTAGACAACCGAATAAAGGGATTATAAAGACCTAAATCTTAATGGTTGAGAATTTCCGCAATGCAGTAACAATGCAGAGTCCTGTAGAACCTTAGCTCTGATCAAAATAACTCCCCTTATTTCGAAATAATAAGTGGAGCCATCCTCATTACCAACCCTGTTATTTCAAAATAATGGTCTGGTTATTTTGAAATCTGTACTACTGCTTTACTTGGGGAATAAGCTTATTTTAAAATAGCTTTTTTCAGGAGTTATTACTTTGAATTTAGTTATTTTAAAATAATTTCCTAATGTAGACATGCCATTACAGAGTAACTGATTTATTAGGGCATAAGCTTTTGTGGCTAACACCCACTTCATCAGATGAATAAAGGTAGGTTTACACTGCATTCCTCTTTCAAGAAAGGAATGAAAATACAGCTGAGCAAAATTGCAAATGAAGTGCGAATTTGAATTTCCCGTGCTTCATTTGCATAATCGCGTCCGGATGCTATTTTGAAAAACCCTATTTTGAAAAAAGAAATGCTGTCTAGATGCGGTTATTTCGGAAGAAAACCTTTCTTTCGAAATTACCCTTAAACCTCTAAATAGCTTCTTTCATAAACGGGATATGAATTTTATCTAGTCAAATTTTGAGGTGTTTCATCTTGGTAAAACATTAAGGGTACGTCTAGACTACATGGCTCTGTCGACGGAGCCATGTAGTTTAGTTTACTCGACAAAGGGAAATGAAGTGGCGATTTAAATAATTGCCGCTTCATTTAAATCAAAATGGCCGCTGCGCTGTGCCGATCAGCTGTTTGTCAGCACAGCGCGACAGTCTAGATGGGGATCTGCTGACCCCAGAACCCTTTGTCAGCAGATCCTGTAAGCCTCGTTTCACGAGGCATAAAGGATCTGATGACAAAGGGTTCTGGGGTCAGCAGATCCCCGTCTAGACTGCCGCGCTGTGCCGACAAATAGCTGATCGGCACAGCGCGGTAGCCATTTTGATTTAAATGAAGTGGCGATTATTTAAATCACCGCTTCATTTCCCTTTGTTGTCCTGCCTCATCTACATGGCTCTGTCGACGGAGCCATGTAGTCTAGACACACCCTAAGTTTCAACTTTCCCATTCTTGGGGGATTAAAAAATATTGAAGACTACATGAAAATGCGTGTGAAAAATTGTTTTATTAGTCAATTACCTATTTTCTTTCTTTCTACTAGTTGCAGATATTGTACCATATCCAAAGTCTACTGCAGAAGATAAGTGAGGGCAACTTCCCCAGCACCCTTTCAAAAAAATAACACAATGTTTTATGGGTGCAATCTTATGATATGCAATAACATGTATCTTGAGGAAATTGCCACTCTGAGTTGGAATTTTACAGCATATTGTTCCTTAAAGATTGTGAGGTGGAGCAAGTGGAATTGTAAATTATGAGTATCACAACAGAAGATCTTTTGTTCTTTTGGGCAGGGAAAGGAAGCAGAATAATCTGACTTTTCCTGTCTGCTATGGATGAACACCGATGGTAGTACAGACTTCATGAGGGCCTATGGCAGCCTGATCAGTCTCTTCTTTCAAAAGATACCCATTAGCAGAAAAGTGGCAAGTAGTTACCACCTGGTTATGGTCTATGATTGCAGTAAACTGCCAAAGGACACAGACAACAAGAGCTAAAAACCTCAAACTCCTTTCTACCTAAGTATTTTACTTTAGACTTTTGTTTAAGGGTGTGTCTAGACTACATGGCTCCATCGACGGAGCCATGTAGATGAGTTTACTCGGCAAAGGGAAATGAAGCAGTGATTTAAATAATCGCTGCTTCATTTACATCAAAATGGCCACCGCACTGTGCCGATCAGCTGATTGTTGGCACAGAGCAGTAGTCTAGACGGGGATCTACCGACCCCAGAATCCTTTGTCGTCAGATCCTTTATGCCTCGTGAAACAAGGCTTACAGGATCTGACGACAAAGGGTTCTGGAGTCGGCAGATCCTCGTCTAGATTGTCGCACTGTGCCGACAATCAGCTGATCGGCACAGCACGGCGGCCATTTTGATGTAAACGAAGCAGTGATTATTTGAATCACCACTTCATTTCCCTTTGCCGAGTAATCTCATCTACATGGCTCCGTTGACGGAGCCATGTAGTCTAGACACACCCTAAGAGTCTGGGTGACAACCTGGCCTTCTAGAATTTTAGGGTGTGAAATGTGAGAGATGAGGGCAAGAGTGCATGTGTAAGCACCTGTCACATCCCAATGGAAGGCACTAGCAAGACATATTCCAAAGGTTAAGTGACTACATGCTATCTCTTCAAAACATGCTAACAACAGATTTGCAAGTTTTGTGTTGCATTGGAAACCCTGAGAAACTGTAAACCTATTATATGCAAATTATTGACACAAAATTTTGGCAAAATTATCTGATGCACAAGAGAAGGATGGAGAACAGTATTAGTCACCACTGAATAGGCAAAACCTTAGGCTATGTCTACACTGGCGGCTTCTTGCTCAAGAACATCTTGCGCAAGCGTTCTTGTGCAAGAAGTATTGCGCAAGAAAACGTCCACACTGCCATGTGAGAGCTGTGCTTTTGCACAAGAGCGCCCATGGCAGTGTGGACGCTCTCTTGTGCAAGAAAGCTCTGATGGCCATTTTAGCGTCCACACTGCCCTCTTGCGCAAAAGCTCCTGCGCAAGAGGGCTTACACCTGTTAAAAAAGAGTGTAGCTCTTGTGCAAGAAGCCCTCTCTTACCACGCCGTACTGTAAATCTTCTTGCGCAAGAGCGGGTGGGCAGTGTGGACGCTTTCCAGAAGAACCGCAGTTCTTGTGCAATAACCCGCCAGTGTAGACATAGCCTTAGACTGGCTCCAAGACTGATACAACATGTAACCAATTGTCTGATCAATAAGATATTAATATACTAACAATGATTATTTTGCCATGAGTAACAATTCTTTAGCTGGTATATAACAAAGGGATGGCTCACTACTTAGATTTTTGTGAGAGATTTATTTACTGTATTAACTCAGTGATTTAATTAATTTAATACTAATTAAAGTCCTTTGTCAATCCATTAGTTTCTTAATTTGATTTTCAACAACTGAATTGAAATAATTCCTAGTGTAGTTCAAGTAATTTTTTTTATTTTAGCATTTTAATAAAAGTAAAAATATTAAAACTTTTCAAATCTTTATGCTAACTGTCAGAATTTCACTCACTGTAACTGATGCTTCCTGTCATTTTGTTTTATACTTGCATACCTACAGTGACTTCAGTATATTTATTTTTCATTTACTCCAGCATAAGTAAAGGATAATTGGTCTCAGCTAAACGGTGTACAATATCCCAAGGAAGACAAAAAGGACTTGATCCAAAGCCTTCTGAAGTCAAGGGAAGGAATGTATCAGACTGACGTAAGCGGGCTGGATATTAAATGGTTATGACTACGGACAGAAAAAAGGCATTAAACTTGTAATAGAAACAATATCATAAGCAACACATTTATACTAATTTGTTACTAGAAGATTTTCCAAAATAAGATAATCTAGCAGAGGGAGCTTTTCATGCATGATGATTTTTTTTGGTTCTGTTTAATATTAAATAAGACTAACCATGTCAAAATATGAATTATGTAATTTGAACCTTTTAAATGGGCGGTGTTAGCCATTATTCAGCAAAAAAAAACCAACAACAAATGGTCTGGTAGCACTTTATAGACTAACGAAACATGTAGATGGTATCATGAGCTTTCCTGGGCACAGCCCACTTCTTCAGATGACCGGAGTTATGAGTTGGGGATATAAAAACTCGAAATAAATAGGAGAGGGGAAGGGGAGGGGGGAGAGAAAGAAGAAGGGAGGGAGGTGGGAGACAGAGCATCATTAAGTATCTGGAGAATGGATACTTAAACCTAAGCAGATAAAAATCAAAGTCAATAGATAGATTCCTAAAACAGGAAGGATACCACTCAGGGAGCTGTTAGCACCTTCAGTGGTTATTAAGTAGGTAGAGTCCCCACCAGCCCATATCACAACTGAATCCATTAGCATGTGAATTGAATTTGTGGATGAACTGGGATTCCAGCACTTCTCTGTGTATTTGGCTTGTAGAGCTGGTTTGTGACAAGGCAGCTAGTTGCAGGTCTGTTAGACTGTGGTTAGGCAAGCGGAAATGCTCACCAACAGGCTTCTGTATATTCCCTTTACGTATATCCAATTTGTGTCCATTGATTCTTTCCCGCAGAGACTGTCCAGTTTGTCCAATATATATAGCAGTGGGGGACTCCTGGCATTTGATGGCATAGATCAAATTACTGGATGTACAATCAAATGACCCTTTGATTTTGTGGCTTATGTTGTTTGCTCCAGTGATGAATTCATCAGTGTAGATATGTGGGCAGAGTTGGCATCTTCTTTGGTTGCAGGACTGGGTTCCTGGAGGTTTATGATGTGGTTGTGTGGCATGGTTATCAGAAAGAATACATTTCAGGTTAGGGGGTTGTCTGTAAGCAAGAATAGGTTTTTCTCCTAAGGCCTCTAAGAATGAGGGATCATTTTCCAAGATGGGTTGTAGATTTTGTATAATACGTGGAGGGGTCTGAGTTGTGGACTGTAGGTAACAACAAGAGGAGTTCTGTTATTTTCTCTTTTGGGTCTGTCTTGAAGTAGTTCATGTCTGGGTATTTTTTTGGCTCTGTCAATTTGTTTTTTTCACTTCCCCAGGTGGGTATTTCAGTTTTAGGAATGCTCTGTAAAGATCCTGTAGGTGACTGTTTCTGTTTGTGGGGTTGGAGCAAATCTGGTTGTATCGTAGGGCTTGGCTGTATACAATCGACTGAAAAATGGGTCTGGGAGGGAAGCTGGAAGCATGAAGGTAAGTGTAGTGGTCGGTCAGTTTCCGGTATAGGGTGGTGGAAATGTTTCCATTATTTAACTGTACTGTAGTGTCCAGGAAGTGGATTTCCCTTGTGGACTGGTCCAGGCTCATGTTGATAGTCGGGTGGAAGTTGTTGAAATCCTTGTGGAATTCTTCAAGAGTCTCTTTACCGTGGGTCCATATGATGAAGATATCATCGATGTAGCATAAGTAAAGTAGGAGTGTTAGGGGGCGAGAGCTGAGGAAACATTGTTTAAGGTCAGCCATAAAGATGTTGGCATATTGTGGTGCCATGCGAGTGCCCATGGCTGTGCTGCTGATTTGGAGATAGAAATTGTTTTTGATTTGGAAGTAGTTGTGGGTGAGGATGACGTTGCAGAGCTCTGTGATCAGGTGTGCAGTGTTGTTATCGGGGATGGTGTTCCTGATGGCCTGTAATCCGTCTTTGTGTGGAATGTTGGTGTAGAGGTCTTCTACATCCATGGTGGCTAGGATGGTATTTTTAGAAAGATTATTGATGTTTTGAAGTTTCCTCAGGAAGTCAGTAGTATCGCGGAGGTAGCTAGGAGTGTTGGTAGCATAGGGTCTGAGGAGGGAGTCTATATAGCCAGATAATCCTGTGGTAAGTGTGCCAATGCTTCTCATTCCACGAGAAGTAACAGTTAATCCGAACTAAGGATTTAGTTCAGATTAACTTTAAACTGCCGCGTGTAGCCGCGGGCAGTTCGTTCGGACTAAGGGGGATTTAAAAATGGCGGCTGGACGGGAACATGCAAATAAAGCCTGGGATATTTAAATCCCGGGTTTCATTTGCAACTCCAGTTGCCTGATTTGCCTACCTAGCTCGAATTAATGAGCTAGTGTAGACATACCCCATATGGTATTCTGTATAGCAGTGTTTATGAAAGTGTTCCACAGAATCACTCTCAAACACATTAACTGGCCACCCTGGTTTGTTTATTTACCGGCATTGCGGCCACGGAGCCTTGCAGCTGTCATTGGCTTTGTTTCATTCTTTGCAGCCAAGGGGAGCTGCAGAAGTGGTGGCCCGGCCCTCGCCACTTCCCGCAGCTCCCCTTGGCTGCAAAGGATGAAACGGAGCCAATGACAGCCGCAAGGCTCTGTGGCCGCAACACCGGTAAATAGACAAAACAGGGTGGCCAGTTAATGTGTTTAAGAGTGATTCCATGGAACACTTTCATAAACACTGCTGTATAGGATCCTTAAGGGGTACATAGTCCTGATGAGATCAGTACTATCAAAGATTATGTTGCCATAAACTCACTGGAAGAGATGTTCCATATTAATTAACATATCTTTATAATTGCTGAAGCTAAGCATATACCATATGACTAAAAGTCAAATGATTTTTTAGGCATTCATTTAGCAAATAGTATTGTTATTCTAATTACATACATGCATTAATTAAACACAACAACTTGTCTTTAGATTGTATTTTTAATTAATTTTTCCTGCTCATTGGTCTTTACAAACTTGAGAGATCATTTATGGTTTTTAAACAAAATATAAAGATCATCAGGCTTGCTGGGAAAGATATCTAATATATCTAAATATATCTAATATCCAGTAGCTTACTTGCTGGAATGAATGCACGTCATTGGTGCTCTTAAAAGATGCTAAAGGTCTTAGAAAATGACAGTTTTCCACTGAGTGTGATTTTTGCCAGACACTAAAACAGATTGCTTCTCTTTAAAATTATGTAGGCAAATAACTACAAGTTAGAATGAAGGATGCCATTTGTAGCCATACTTGGCAGCTGTCTACTTTTAAACTTAATCCCTTCTGTGAGTAGATTTGGAAATCCATAAAATATAAAGCTCATTGAATTTGAATTTTCCACTCCTGCATTGCAACAGTGCCTTATATTTTTAGCATTTTAACTATATACTCTAGATAGATGGCTTTGATGTGAACATAGCAGCTAAGTGAAGGCTGACATACAAAGAGATTTTAAGTAGCAGACCACAAATACTATTAAAACTGAACACAGGGAAGGGCCCTACTTATCCATCACCTGTACTCTTCTATGCCAAGTATTTAATTACCTCCAGTACAGGGGTTACAGGGCTCCTACTATATAACCCGTACTTGAGGTAGTCTCGCTTCAGCCTACTTCCTAGAACTCAGCTCACTCTGGCTATGTCTACACTGCAACACTATTTCAGGATACCACAGTGTCCCAAAATAGCTATCTCTCGTCTTCACAGCAAGCCCATTATTTTGAAATATAACAGGCTTGCAATTCCAATGTCCCTGTAAACCTCATTCCACAAGGAGTAAGAGATGTTTCAGAATAGTGGGCCATTTCGAAATTTGGCGCTGTGTAGACTAAGTAAGTTATTTCAAAATAAGATAGAAATAAGATACGTAATTCACATAACTCAAATTACATATCTTGTTTTGAGCTATGGTGCAGTGTAGACGCACCCATCTGAATCCTATCTTTGTCTCTCTCACACATGTGCATGCCTACTCCCACCCAGGGAACAAAGTGCAGAAGGATGGAACCTCTGCCTGCAAAGACTGCTAGATCTCACCCTATCCTGTGAGCCCAAGGCCCATCATCAAAATCACAGGATATCTGTGCACCAATGATTAGTTTTTCAACCCCATCATCCTTGTCCCTGATATGAAAAGTCCCACCTTACATATTTCTTAACTGCATGTCAGTCCCCTTCCCAGACAAATTCATGATGATTGTAACAAATATACTTATTCTGTTTTACTGAAATCCCCCCTTGTCTCCTATCTCCAGGAATAGCCTCATGACCTCCCTATTCACTGTCTTCCTACACTTGTCTGCACAAGTTGGGTTGCTAGCCCACACCCATCTGACAAACAGCCCATACCCATCTGATGAGCATTTCAGACTATACTAACCTACAGCCATGATTGCTTAACGTGCAGTCTCAGTTTGTTCTTTCCACTGAGAAATATGAGGAGAGAAGGGATTGGATGTTCTTCCTGGCTCCTTCAGAGTAGTTCTGGGAGCAGGCACTCACAGGGGCAATGGCTGTACCTCTGGCCAAAATTTGACAAGTATTTCCTGTCTCCCAAATCAGGTAGGTGGACAGGCCACAAAGAATAGCGTGCTCTTACAGCGCATCCACAGTCTCCCCTCCCATGAGCAACCAGACCTGTCATAGCTGGCCAGAGACACAGGGCTCTTTCCGGACCCTATAGCAGCACTGCATGACCCTTGGCTCCCTCTTCACCCCACACACAGGGGGATGGTGAGCTGCCAAAAGGGAACCAGCATGGAATCCTGTCTTAAGGGGGCTTCTACTTGGACTTTGGAACCCTTATCTGTTGTGTTCTTCATACACAAGACAACTGCTATTACATTATGGCAGCTGTTTCTGGGATAGTGAGTAACTTTTTCTCTGCTGGAACAGAGCTGAAAAAGGCTCCATGTGGCCCCTGCTCCAAGTTAAATCCTAAGAACTCAGGAATGCAGACCAATCTCCTCCCCAAGAGGAGAGGAAGAGCTTCCTGGAAGAGGAAGAGCTTCCCGGTATTCCTTAGTAAGTGTTTCCATCCCTTGATGGTGGGGCATTCCCCTTTCACCTGCACTTGTTGAAATGGGTGGGTAATATTTGGTGTCCATAGGGTTGGCTGTTTGTCATTTGAGCTGAGCTAAACATTGCTACTCTTTCTTCAGTTTCTATTACATTTCCATTACAAGTCCATTTCCCTTTTCAGTTAATTGGCTGACATATTTTCTCCAGTTTTCTTCAGACCTAACACATTGGTTGAAATCCTGACTTCTCTCCAGTTATTTCAGCAGAGCCATGGTTTCATTTGTTATCCATGATTATGGTCAAATTTAAAGCCATTTAAAAATGTTGGGATTTTGCTGTTGGGATAATTAGACTTAATGACTCCAACATCTTGATTTTCTTTCTTAATATGCCCCGAGCTGCAAGTTTTGCTATCAAGCTTAATAAGGTCATCTGCCTTAGCACTCAAAAAGGATTCTGCAAAAAATTTGAAAATTATTTGTCTAATCAGTGACAGAAGTTTGTGCCCAAAAAGATTTTTTAAAGAGAGATTTAATCAAATGCTCATGGAGATGCTGCTCAACTGCCTTATATGTGTGCATTGGGAGTTCCTTTCTAATGGGCAATAGCTGATAGATATGCAAAGGATGCTTTTCCTACTAGGGCCTGAGAATGCTGTCTTTTGCCTGGGATGAAGAAACTGGAAATGGAATCAAACTCAGGTATCCTATGTGAAAGCAGCATTAGTATGTTATGTTACTTAATACAGGTCAGCATTTCTTACTCTCCATTACATTAAAAAATACAGTTTGTCATATTGAACAGTAACATGCATAGATAAATACTCAATATACTTCATTCTAAGTCTTAGGGGTCATGAAAAAAGATGCCTATTTGTACTGTGTAGTTCAGAATATATGTATACTAACTGTGACTCTCAGCAATAGCATATATGTATATTTATATTTTAAGTAAGTGGCACAATTTGCAATCACTTAACAGTATGCATATGTACATATACACAGGTACACAAATTAGATGGCAAATTATGTTTGAGATTTATTTGTGTACATATTCATATTGAAGTAATTTCTGTAAAACTCTAAAAAAGATCCAGGGGGAAATCGAGGGATAATAAGTGGGCAAAATAAAAGCAGACAATTCACACAATGTATAATTAAGTTGCAGGAGGTGTTTGAGGATAAATATTTAGCAAGATGCCAAAAGGGTTTGGACATTTATATAATCATAATAAACATATCATAATATATGTAGTAATTGTTGCTAATGAGTTATTGAAGGGATATTAAACTTTAGAGTTTCCATCAATTTCTAACATCAAAGGTCAGAGTGAGACTTAATGCTGGGAGCATATTATCCCATATTGTCTACTGCAGGATTCTTTTCTTCTGAAGGGTTTAGAAGAAATTGGAAATGAGATACCCGTATTGGAATCATGTGAGGTTTCACCACTGAGGCTGAAAATCATATAATTTGTAGATTGATACCATGTGAGGTTTCACCACTGAGGCTGAAAATCATATAATTTGTAGATTGATACCTCTTTGGTTTGCATTATCCTATGTCTTCATTAAGTTCGTACTAAACTTCATGATGTCTCCTACAGGTTGGAACTCTCTAGTCCGGCACTCTTGGCCCTGCTGGACCACGGATGTTGCCAGACCAGAGAGTACTGGATTTGGGAGTTTCAACCTGTACTAAATTTTACTATGTTGTATTAATCTAAATCAAAATTTCACATACTACATGTGATACTTGTGTTGTCTAATTTTCCTCTAAACTAAGATGGAAAATAAATTTGGTTGTGCTAATTTCATTTTCTGAAGTCACAGAAATCAAGCCTAATATTAGAAAAATATTCAACTATGAGTATAAAAAATGGCTTAAAGTATTTGTTTAGTTACTTTCTGAATACAAATGTTTCCATGTTATTTAAATAATAAAACAGAAAAAAAACCAAAGCTTTCAATTCACAAGCATATAAAACCATTCAGTAAACAGCTGGTCTGACAGTCCATCAGTAACATCATTGAAGTGGTGGAACTACATGACTTTGTATCAGCTAAGGATTTAGCCACATGCTTTTATCTAGCATCATTAATGCTCAGTGCCACAGGGTTATTTATTTATTTATTTATTTGCTTTTAAAAGTAAACCAGGAATCTTAGCTACAGTATTTTGGAATATATCTCATAACCTACCTACCTTCACCCAGGGAGCTATTCACCATTCTATAGAACAATATGCAGGTATAACTCAGCCCAAACTGTTGATGCCATTATTGATTATATGATTTTAATGGAGTACAGTAGGAATTTCACTCAACTTCTTTTCAGGAGGAATCACTTAGAAGTTCACTTTCTCCTTGACTAATCTACTCACAAGACGCTGATGGTTCTTTTCATCAATGAACAAAATCCTGACTTTCTGTTTCAGGCTTTATACAGGCACATATTAAGCAAGATATGGGAACACCTCAATAGTCCCACTGAAATCAATGGGGTTACTCACATGCTTAGAGTTAGGAAAAATATATCTTATTGCTGACTCAAGGGCCTTAGTTCTTACACAGATTCCTAGATATCTACCATAGTAAGAGTACCAGGATTTGGTCCTATATTAGATGTTGGTCAATTGCAAGAACAGGAGATTTAGCACATTTTTTTCCTTACAGTAAAAAATGCTCCCCTAGTTCCATCCCACATTTTTTATCTCTGTCTTCTGCCCACAGCACCCTTCAATATTCATCCAGGGTATCATCAGCAGTCATTTTTTTTATACTGCAACCTCTAAGGAAACTCCCACAGCTTAATTAAGCTAGAGCCATCTGCTCTTAGTGATCCACACACATAACGCATAGTGACAGACTATCAAGCCATCAGCATGGAATGGCCAATGGTAATACAGAAAAAGAAAGGCAGAGTCAATGGTGAAAAAGATAAGAAAGCCAGTTCAGAGGGGAAATAAACAAGTGAAATAAGCTTTTGGGTTGTTTACATTTTTAATTGAAGTTCTAGAAAGTCTGAGTAACCTATTTCTCATTGTTAATTTTCCCAGGAATTTCCTGGCAAATTTGCCTTTTGATAAGGAGTGGTCCAGGCTACTTGATTTTAATCAATTTTTAGAAATCTGAATGTACTCCAAGATTGGGCTAGTGGCTACTGTTGATCAATGTTTTTATTTCTGTCCATCTCTAATTTTAATGTTCAATCATCACATAACGCTGATGGTATATTGCACAGCTAGTTACAAGTCAACCTATCATTACATTTCCACTGATTTTTTAGGAAAGTAATTGCAATAATTGATTAGGAATAAACTAAGAGAGAGGAAGGCAGAAGTGAGAAGAGGGTGGGAAACTGACTTTTCTATGGCTAAGAAGCACTGGAAAAAAAATTCTTTGAAGTCTGGTAGAGATTTCCAGATTAAAATGGGTACATGGTGACTTTTTCCAGTGCTACTCCATATGTGTAGCTGATTTAATTAAATCACACATGGTGAAATTCATCCCAGGCAGAGGGACAATATTAGATCTATGCAACACAAAGAAATCTCAAACACTATTTTTACAATTTACACTGGACTTAGCTGGTTGATGAGCCTTGTGGAGGCCTTCTGCACAATGGTGAATTTCATGCTGAGCAAATGATAAATCTGAAGGTTCCCACTCACTTCTTCCTCCTTCCATTTTGCCCTTACATGTCTCTAGGCAGTCCTTCTGATTACTATTAATTCCTTGAACACATGTAGCTACACTGACAGGTATGAAATTTGATTTTACAATTACCATTGAGGAAGGAAATGGAACGCCAGAAGGTTGATAGTAAAATTTCAGGTTTTACTGATGAGTAATATGGCTGGTCATATAATTTATATGAATCTGCACAAATTTGTGTGACACCTACATGCTGAGATTATTTTATTTCAAAAATGACCCATGAAGGTTATGTTTTATCATATAGGCTATGCCTTGTCACGAAAGAGAAGTCCTAATATGTTTTAATTGGAACACAGAAGTCCCTTAACTATTTTACCATGAGCAGTAAGCCTACAATACAAAAAGTGGTAACTAGCCTTAAGAATTTAGCAAGTCTCTGTAAGACCATGATAAGAATAAATACTGTTTTCAAAGCACTAAATTGTTGACTGAGAAATGGCTGTACTGAACATGGTAAAGTAATACTGTCAAGAGAAGTAAACTTCAGATTTTTAAGCCCCAAGGAAGATATTGTCTATAGAGAAGCTTAATTTCTGAGGGAAGCAAACTACCACCCCTCAAGCTTACTTAACCTCCAAATCCTCTCTGATCACAAGAAGTATGCATGTAACACTTTAAACATTTATTTAAAAAATAAGCAAAACCAGTCATTTGTAGAATATTTTAAAAATTGCCATCTAAAGAACAGGATAGATGTACACTTTACATCAAAATATAGAAAAATGAGGATACATTGATTACAGAGAATATTTATTTGGCTTCTGGGAATTTATACATGAACAATACAGATATATCAAACGCTGTGAGAGTATAGTTTTTAGAATTGACTTTTGGAAAACTGTACTCTGAACTAAAGACTACAGCAGTATTCACAAAAATACCCCACTGTAGTAAATGGAAACTTTTCTATTAGCTTTAACAGTCTTAGTAATCTTTAGAACAGGCTCTGTGGGAATATATGAATCAGAGGACCAATAAATAAAAATAAAGAGGGGGAGGTCGGGGGGAAAAAAAAGCTTCTCTGAATGAATTGTATTTGTCCAGATAAACTTTCCATTCAAAACAGGCTTCAAATGCAAATTCAAATTACAAGCAATAAGGCTACAGGAACAGGAACATATGGAAGTCTAAAAGACACAATTTTCTCAGTGGCAATGAAATGTGTTGTTTATGCAGATGCTTTGATTGACAGCTTGGTTGAAATATGAAGCGTTTCTCAGACAGAAGGCTCTCTCTTTACAGCAGTGGCTTACCATTGTTTGTCTCCATTTTAAATGTTGTTTTATTGTTTTTTTCCCAAAAGCAGAAGATTTCTTAAAGCTATCAGAAGAATTTTGTTCTAAAAAAGTCTTGCCTGCTGATTGATTTATGCAAAGTAAGTGATTTGTATTTTTCTTTCTAAATGTCAGATTCAGAAAAGTGTGTTTTTATACATAGAAACTTTCATCTCTCCGCAATAAATGAGATTTGTTTTAACACTTCAAGGCTTAGTAAGGTTGTTATAGAAAAGAAAACTGAGAGGAATAAAACTTTCATATATTTGTAGGTGTTATCATTTACATTTAATGGAAATATGGTAATACATGACCTTATTTTAAAATGTAAATCTGTTATTTTTAGAGGCAGTCAATTATTCAGTATGTATAGTGTTCATTTTGTTCAGTACTTTCCAAAGATTAAATATTATATTATTAATTTTTATAATCTTACTTAACTTTAGTAGAGTAATTTAAGTCTATCTTGAGAATTAAGACCTCTAAGAAACCCAGTAAAGTAAATTAGACACTTGGTTCAAGCAACACAGTCCAAAGATTACAATCTCTGACAAGGGACACAACTTGACCTTCTAGAGAAAAAGATATTCTTTTCCATTTCCCTAAAATTTGGCATAAAAAATCATTGGGTCCTCTTGTCCAAATACAACTTTAACAATTGTAATTTTTTGGAATTTAAGGACAAGCTCTCTGAGAAGGTCATGGTGACTTACAGGACTTATTGGATGAAGGCAGATTGGTGGGAAAAAAATTTATTCAACTCATGGTGGAATTGACAGGTACTGCACTTAGGGGTATGAAGTCATTGTTATGACAAGAAACTCATGGTTACAATCTACGGGTTTCATAGAATCATAGAACACGAGAACTGGAAGGGACCTCGAGAGGGGATCAAGTCCAGTCCCCTGCCCTCACGGTCGGATAAAGCACTGTCTAGATCATCCCTGATAGGTGTCTATCTAACCTGCTCTTAAATATCTCTAGTGTTTAACCATCTTGACAGTTAGGAAGATTTTCCAACCTAAACCTCCCTTGCTGCAGTTTAAGCCCATTGCAGAATCATGTTTGCTTTTTTTTTTTTTTTTGCAACAGCATCACACTGTTGACACATATTTAGCTTGTGGTCCACTATGATTGCTAGATCCCTTTCTGCAGTACTACTTCCTAGACAATCACTTCCCATTCTGTATGGGTGTGTCTAGACTACAGGGTTTTGTTGATAAAAGTGGACTTTTGTCGACAAAACTGTACCTGCGTCTACACTGCTGCTGAGTTCTGTCGACGTTATGTCGACAGAATTCAACGATTTTGTCGACGGCTGTAAACCTCATTCTACAAGGAATAACTCCTTTGTCGACAGAGTTCTGTCGACAAAAGGTAAGTGTGGACTCAGGGGAGAAGTCCACACTGTCGACAGTAAAGGCCTCCAGGAAGAACCCCTGGTGAACACTCCTGCCACTGCTTTCCACTCTATTGTTCCTGCCTGTAGCCATCTTTAAAAGGCACAGGCATCCAGAATCAGCACCCTGGAAACAAGCCAGCTCCAGAGAGGACCCTGACTGCACAGCTCTTCCCAGTAGGGATACACGGGAGACATGTTGCAGGGACAAACCCCCCAAGACCCCCCTGGCCCTTCCAGGGACACATCCCCCCAGGAAGGCAGGGGCACCAAGCGCCAAGTACCCTCCTGGTCTGGGCCAGAGATAAAAGCCCTCTTGGGGCTCTGGGCTGAGGAGGAGTCCCTCCAGGCCATGCAGTCCAGCAGGAGGAGGAATGCGGACATTTATGCCCGAATGGCAGAAGGCCTGGCTACAAAAGGTCACCACCCCCACACACTGGAGCAGGTCAGGGCAAAGGTGAAGGAGCTGTGGCAGGGGTATGTTAGAGCCCGTGAACGCAGCTCCCACTCTGGGGAAGCACCGCACTACTGTGTGTATTATGAGGAGATTGACCAGATCCTGGGGGCAGGGGAACCCCTGCCTCCCGAAAGGTTAGTGGAGTCTTGGCTGGAGACCCCTGGTCAGCAGCAGCCGCAACAACAGCCAAGTGACCAGGAGCTCCAGGAGGAGGAAGCGGAGGAGGAAGACAGCACCCGGAGCACCCAGGATCCAGGCGCTGATGCTCAGGGGGCCTCGCAGACCACCTTGGACACCGGGGAGGGAACATCAGGTGAGTGCTGTGAGGGTCCCCCACAACACAGGGCAGGGCAGGGAGGAGCAAAGGGGATGGTGCAGTGCTGTGACATGTCATGCTGATCACAGCTGGGGGGGTAGGGGGACACACCCATGGTCGCCCTCAGGGAGGGCCATCCTACCCCTGCTCCTGCACGGCTGCTAGGCACCATCTAGCTCCTGCAGGCAGTGATGCCAGGTGCAGGCATGGGTCGGGGACACAGGGATTGCCTCACAGCTGCAGGCCTCTCAGCACTCTGCGGGAACCCCAACTGTGGCCTGACTCTTGTCTGTGCTGCTCGGCCATAGGGTGTGTGTGAGGGGGGGCAGGATGGTGGCCTGGACACCGTCTGGGCTCCAGGGAGGCCGTGGATGTGGGCCAGGCCACACCATGCCTTACTGAGACGCACATGAGCAGCCTCTGACCCTAGGACAGGCACTGCCTGATGAGAAGAAGGAGGGCATGCCCTCTCAGGGAAATTGTGAGCATGCATGACTGACGACTTTCCCTCTTGTCCTCCACAGCCGGACCAGCTGACCAGGAAGTGGGCGCCGCACCTGCCCCAGCACCCAGACGGCTGCAGGGAACCCATCGGCACTGGTGCACCTATTTAGACCTGGTGCGCCAGCACATTGCAGTCCTGCAATGGATGCAGGGCTCATTGGACAGGAGGCTGGAGGAAGAGGTCGAGTGGTGCCAGTGCTTACTGGACGAATTCATCCAGCAGTGCAGAGAAATCTGCGCTGCGATCCGGGAGGCCATGGCCTTCCCCAGTCCTGTGCCTGGTCCTGCTCCTCCTCCTCCTCCTCAGCCTGCCCCCCCTCAGCGCCTGCCTCCCCCCTCAGTCCCTGCCCCCCTCAACCTCTGCCCCCCCTGTCAGCCCCTGCCATCCCAGACTCAAGTACAGCCCCACCTCCTGCCCAGCCACCTCCTGTCGCAGCCCACATGCATAGCCGGGTGCAAGAAGGCCTCCGCAGCCAAACTGCCAGGGGCTCTTCCTCCAGCCAGCCCCCTCAGCCCTGAGCCTCCCTCCCCCCTTCCTGGTTGACATTCCCCCCTCTCACCAGTGAAAGTAACTGAGGGAAGCATTTTATTTTGTTAGCAAACACTTTATTTTCTCTGAAAAAAAAAGAGTTTCTTATTTAATTTTGTCAAAAAAGCAACAGTGCAATAAACAGTTTAAATGTTTTCACCCACACCTGTCTCTGTTCTCAGTGTGTGAGGAAGGAGTAGAATGTGTGAATGTGGGGACGGGAGGGGTTTTGGAGAGGAAGGCACCGGGGGCAAGGGGCAATCCCACATTTGGAAGGCCCTGGGGAAACTCATTGGCTTCCATGGGAGAATTGCTCCCTCAGAGCTTCTCGGATTTGCAATCCCAACTGGTGGGCTTGCCAGATGGCAGCTGTCCGGGGCTGCTCAAAGTGCCTCCCCTCCACATCAGCCCGTGTCCCCCACACAGGGAGGAAGGCCTCCCCTTTCCTCTCTACCAGGTTGTGCAGAACACAGCATGCTGCAATCACATCAGGGATGTTGTGTTCCCCCATGTCCAGCCGAGTGAGCAGGCATCTGAATCTGCCCTTGAGCTGGCCAAAGGCTCACTCCACCTGGAAGCGAGCCCGATTCAGGCGGGAGTTAAAAAGTTCCCTGCTCGCATCCAGGTGGCCGGCGTAGGTCTTCATAAGCCAGGGCATATGGGGGTAGGCCGCGTCGGCCACGATGCACGTAGGCATCTGCACATCCCGGACTGCAGAGTTCCTCTCCGGGAAAAATGCCCCAGCCTGAAGCCTGTGGTACAAGTATGAGTTCCAGAAGACGTGGGCATCGTGTGCCCGTCCTGACCACCCGACACAAATGTCAGTGAACTGTCCCCAGTGGTCAGCCAGGGCCTGCAGTACCATGGAAAAGTATCCCTTTCTATTAATATACTGTGCTGCTCGATGGGGTGGTGCGTAGATCGGGATGTGAGTCCTGTCGAGTGCTCTACTGCAGTTTGGAAACCCCAGCCTCGCAAATCCGGCCAAGATGGTAGGCAGGTCTCTGAGGTGGACAGTCCTGTGGAGCAGCTCAAAATTGATGGCCGTCACCACCTGCAGAAAGGGACACATACAAACACACATAAGAGGACATGAGAGGAGTTGCATGAGCCGGTGAGAGGTGCCCTCCCACCCCTCTGCTCCCAGACCCTGAGAGCCCTACCTCAGGCAACCCCTCAGTGGCTCCCACACCTCCGCAGGGTGAGGCCAGGCAGGCTGCCACCACTCCCACTTTGCCGGCAAAAAGCAGCAGTCTAGACGGCGATCGGTCAACAAGGAAAGCCTTTTCCGACTGATCCTGTAAACCTCGTTGCACAAGGCATAAGGGATTGGTCAGAAAAGGCTTTCCTTGTCGACCGATCCCCATCTAGACTGCAGCTTTTTGCTGGCAAAGTGCTACGTCGGCAAAAAGCAGCGGCCATTTTTATTCAAATGAAGCACGGGATATTTATATCCCCGCTTCATTTGCAATAGCGACGTGCCTAATCTACATCCCTATGTCGGCAGAGGGGTGTAGTTTAGACAAACCCTTAAAACCCCTTCCAGCATGGTATCATCTGCAAACGTAATAATTGTACTCTTTATGCCATCATTTCAATCATCGATGAAGATATTGAACAGAAGTGGTCCCAAAACAGACCCCTGCGGAACTCCACTTGTGATTCCCTTCTAGCATGATTGTGAACTGTTAATAACTACTCTCTGAGAATGGTTATCCAGCCAGTTATATATCCACCTTACAGTAGCCCCATCTAGGCTGTATTTCCCTTGTCTATTGATTAGAAGATCATGCAAGACCATGTCAAATGCCTTTTAAAGTCAAGGTATACCACGTCCACCACTTCTCCCTTATCCACAAGACTTGTTATCCTACCAAAGAAAGCTATCAGATTGGTTTGACATGATTTGTTCTTTACAAATACATGCTGGCTGTTACCTATCACCTTATTTTCTTTCAGATGTTTGCAGATGAATTCCTTAATTACTTGCTCCTTTATCTTCCCTGGTATAGAAGTTAAACTGACTGGTCTGAAGTTTCCTGAGTTGTTCTTATTTCCATTTTTATAGATGGGCACTATATTTGCCCTTTTTTACTAAAGGCTCAGCTACCTCCTCTATCAGCTCTTTGAGTATTCTAGGATGCATTTTTTCAGGCCCTGGTGACTTGCAGACATCTAACTTTTCTAAATTTTCTAAAGTGATTTTTAACTTGTTCTTTTATTTTAACTTCTAAACCTACCCCATTTCCACTAGCATTCACTATGTTAGGCATCCTGTCAACATCTGTCTTCTTGACAAAAACCGAAACAAAGAAGTCATTAAGCATCTCTGCCATTTCCAAGTTTCCTGTTATTGTTTCTCCCTCCTCACTGAGCAATGGGCCTGCCCTGTCCTTGGTCTTCCTCTTGCTCCTAATATACTTGTAGAACATCTTCCTGTTACCCTTTGTGTCTCTAGCTAGATTTATCTCTTTTTGTGCCTTTGCCTTTCCCATGCAGAATACCATCCACAATCTGTTATTTGATATTAACAACCGTCCTCTTCCACATCATACTCAACTCCCAAGCAAAGATTTTTAATGGGACTTTTGAGACACACAATCCTTTACAGATGCCTCTCTGTTTCCTTCCTTTGATATTTGGAGGCCACATTCCCATTTTTCAAAACCTCAAGGGCCCTAACTATAGACAAATAGGCATTAGAGTTTATTCATAGTAGCTATTGGATTGAATTTATGGTACAAAAAACGTAAGAATGGACAGTTTGAATCACACCAAAGGTTCATCTAGCCCAGTATCCTGTCTTCTGACAGTGCCCAATGCAGATGCCACAGAGGGAATGAACAGACCAGGGAATCCTCAAGTGATTCACCCATTTGCAGCCCTGACAAACAGAGGCTTCTGACACCATCCCTGTTAATAGTATGTAATGTCATGGATCTGACCTCCTACCCACAGCCCCCCCCCCCCCCGTTTATTTTGAGGGACCACTCTCACAAGCAGATTCTATGACTATAGGCTACTTCCTTTCTCCTCCAGGGAGGCAAAGAAAGGATTACTATTTTATGATTGCAGTAATAGCCTAGGTGTTTTCTAGCTCTGTCAAAATAAGAAATTGGGTCAGATCCTTAAATGCTTTAAGTTAGCTTAACCCCATGACTTCTATTACAGCTAAGATTTACAAAAGCTAAGGTTGTTGTGCACAATCTCTATCCCTAACACTTACAAAATCTCTTTGTTAATAAAACACTCTTTCCTTGGTCACAATTGAAAAAGTTTGGCTAACATTTATTCTTCTCTGACTGCACTATACCAACATGTAAGGAAAGATTTTTACAGGGTGCTGAAATAATTTAGATCTTAGAACATTCTGATAGATATGCAATAGAAAGAGAATGAGACTAGTTGTGTAGATTATCCCATAAAAGCTCTTCAAAAAGTTTGTAATTTATTTCCATATAGCTTTTTCAAGAGGATTTCAAAGAAGCTATATGGAAAAATGCACAGAAACATTACAAACTGTAATAAAACACAACATATCCATTTTGTTACAATATAGAATGTTAGCCTTTTGCTCACTTAATATTTTTAAAGAGGCAAAGTGTTGTTATATTGATCTCTTTAAATATTCAAAGCACAGTAAAGATATCTACTAATACATAGTCCTAAAAAGTCCCTAGTGAAATGAGATGCATCATCATCATCCTTAATTTGCATAGGAGTTAAGATGGTTATAGATTTTAATTGGAAATTGCCAAAACTGTATGAGAAACCAATAGATGGATGGGATTAGAATTCTTTTTGCATTCCTGGCTCTGTGATTAGTGTTTGGTCTAGAAACACTAGGAAATAGTCTACACTGCAGGACTTAACTCCAAATAAACTATGCAAATTGAGCTATGTCAATTGCATAGCTTATTTCGAAATAACATATTTCTAAATAGGGAGAGTCTACATAGCACTTATTTTGAAATAGGTCACTCTTCCTCTGACTTCCCTTATTCCTCGCACAATGAGGGTTACAGGAGTTGGAGTAAGAAGTCCTCCAGCTTGACAGTATTTTGACACTATTTCGAAATAACTGCTTGCTGTGTAGATGTGGACTAAGTTATTTCAGAATAGCACTAGTTATTTCGAAATAGAGTTGCAGTGTAGACATACCCATAAAGTTTAAACCTCTTTAGCCAAATTGTCAGCAGAAGACATTGATTGGGGATGCTCACATTTTTAGATATCCAACTTGAGATATTTTGTGCCTGATTTTATACTCTTCTAGACAGAAAGCATATATTTTAGGGATGGCAGGAGGCAATGCCTTTCTCTGTATTTTTGAACCAAAAATATCAAATATTAATTATTTTTTATTTCAGTCCTTCCTGATAAAGACATAATCACATTTTGCTTTTTGGGGAAATATTTTAAAATGTCTTTTAAGAATTTGATTATAATTAAACTTTGTTCTCAGAACTACAGAGCAAACTCCTGATTTAATGACTAGTAAAGTTAGATTTTAATCTTTGATGAGCTAATTAAGGAAACAAGCAATCCATTGTTATAACCAACCAACATTTCATGGAGTTACATGGAGCTGTAAGTTATGGACCTCCTGGTGAATTTGAACTAAAGTGCTCATGTAGTCACAGTAAAGTGCAGAGGACCAGTAGTTAGAATTAATTATGATTTTTTAAAAAAAAAGCATAAAACCGTATATTGAGTATTAACATAAGAAGACATTATAATGGGACCAGAAGTCCCTTGCCATGAAAATGTTGATTGATGAGGATTTTGATAGAGCTGATGCAGATAAATGACACTGTGGGATAAGTTATGCCAAAAACATATGCAGGGATGGCTGTGCAAGAAGACATGAAGAGCCCTCCCATTGATTGAAGGAGTGCAGGATCAGACCCTTTATGAGTCAGAATATATTTTCGACAGCCATATTAAAACATCATTGAGTTCCTTCCAACAGTATAAACCTGTGCATTATTAAGTGGTCAAAGATTCTTTGTTTTAAGAGCTGTGTTTCATCAGAGAACTCAGATGAGACTATTCTATTCATACTGACCAATATCACAAAAATGTGCTAATTTAAGTGTGTTAAGAAATGTGTTATGTTCTGCATGTCTACAGTTCTCATAAATAGTAATGGGAGTTATAACAGATTGAAGAAAATGTGAAAACCCTGCACATAAATATAGTTTCCTGCTCCCCTAAATGTAATTAGGCAGTCAGAAGCAAAATGAAACAAAAGATCTTTGATTCTGAACTAATTCAACATATTTAGTAGGCATATATACATTTTGTGATTTATTCCCAAGCAGAACTATACATCTGCAAACTTTAAAAAACATAAGTCTTTTCTTTTAAGCATTTTCAGGTAATATTAATTCAAGAAAACAATACTTTGATCCTACTCCTATTCCCATGCAGTCAACTGGTGTCTTTACCATTCATCTCAATGAGAAAAGTAATAGGCTTATATGGAAAAGTTCTAATTTGAATACAAACATTTCATCTTTAAAATTAAATAAAAATGCATGAAAAAATTCTCATAAGGTCCCAGTTCAACAGGGTTCTTAATCACATATCTAACTTGAAGCATGTTGGCATTGCCTTCTAAGTCAATGAGGCTCTTTATATGCTTACACATTTTGCTGAATTGGGACTTTAAAAAAGTAATAGGTTTAAGGAAATTCACGAAACCTTTCTCTCTCTCTCTCTCTCTCTCTTACAGGATCCCCTTCTCAGAACACACACTTCAGAGGAGGTAGTACATTCTCTATGGACACATTTTGCCTTCTCCTGTCTAGAGTGGGAAGAGACTCCAGACAACTCCCTTGCAGAGGGACAGCAATATGTGCTCCCTGAGTATGGGCGATGGGCAAAAAGCAGAGTCAAACTGTTCAAGTGAAACTGAAAACTCCAGTAGTGTGTGACTAGGCTCTTTTACATACTTCCACACCACCTACCATCTTATTGGAGGAAAAAGCAATTGCTGATCTATGATCCTCCAAGGATAAAATCATGCCTGCTGTTGCTGCTCCTGATCCTATCCAAGCTACAATCTAGCCCAAAGCTGGAGTTCTCTCATTTGACGTTTGAAAAGCAAAAAAAGGGGACTTTTCAAACTTTTAACTACAAAGACGCTTCCAAAGTACAGCCCAGAAATCTGAAAGTTTAAAGATTAAAAAAATAAAAGCTTTTCAGCATGATTAAACTGCAGTGAATTTTGCTTTCATTTTAAACATAAAAGTATGTTTTGATGGCTAAAATAATAAAGCACATTGGAAATTGCTTTATAGTTTCTTACATACGACTTTCATATTTCAAGTACTGCAAACAAGGGGCCCAAATCCTTCTCTCATTGAAGCAAGTTAGTGATTACTACTAATGGAATCAAACCCATTGTCAGTTATTCACTTCAAAATGGCTTCCAAAAAACAGTAGGCTCAGAAGTGGCATTAAAACTTTTCTTTGAAATCTGCTCCACATTGTATTCATGCTGAGAAAGATTACTTCTCTTTTGAAGCTCTAGACAGCTGGGGTGAGCAAGAGGAATATAATTTTCATTGAAGAGATAAATATATGAATATTTCTGATTATCTGGAGAGGAACTGGGAGAGCAAATGAATAGCTCCTTAGCTGAGGTATGCAAGGCTACTGAATACAATCTGACTACATTAGGCATGGTGATATGGCTCTATGCACTGGACTGCAATTTATCAGAACAAAAGTCCAATTTACACATATTCTCCAGGGGAACAGGTAAAATAAGGACAGACAGATCTTTTAGTTGCTAAACAACTTTTAAATTGATATATTCTGTTTCCACAGTCATTTTTCCATACCCAATGATATGCCAGAAACAGAACTGTGCACTAAACAATCAAGTCTAAAGGCTTGAACAGTTTCATTCCCTTCCTACCACATTGCTATGGGAGCTTTTGTAATTTTCTTCTGCAGACTCAGTAGCTCCTCCATTGAGGTTTGATTGCTTCACTTTTCCAGGCTTTTAACAGAAGCTGTGTGGACATCTTGAAGCAAACTGCCTGCCCCCATGGTATTCTCAAACCACTGCTCAGCATGTTGAGCATTGTTTGTATTCCCCAACTAGACCAGAGACCATGGAACCTATTAATATGAAATAATGGAAGTGGTAGGAGAACGTTGATGTGAAGAAAAAAAGAGTGATAAACAGGAAGAGGTGATTAAGCGAGGCTGACATGAAAGGACACATTTTTCAAAGAGTTGTGAAGGTATTTAAGTATGTGGTTCCCATAAAGGTCAATATAATCACAGAGACACTGAAAGCAAAAGAATAAAAAAAAATCATTGTCAGCATAATCACAGCAAATAAAACACTGAACTTCTATCTCAAATAGTCCTGACTTTGTGATTCTAGTGTCCTTTTCTATCCCACTATTCTTTATTTTACAGAAGTTATTCAGATTAAATGCCAGATTCTTTCAGCAAGTTATAGAACAGTGAGCTTCTTCAAAGAAAAACAAATATTTAGAAGTAACGCTTTTATGCCGAGATCATCAAGCTTTCTGGGGCTATGTCTACACTACATGTTTTGCTGGAAGAGGCAATGCAAATGAAGCATGGATTAGCATTTTCTCATGCTTCATTTGCATAATCTCTTCCGATCCGTTTTTGCGCAAGGGGGTTTTGTGCAAAAACAAGCAGTGTGGAAGTTTCCTTTTTGCATAAACCCCCTTTTTTGTGCAAGATCCTTATGCCTCCCCTCCCTTGCCCTAGGGTTTTGCGCAAGGGGTTTTTGCGCAAAAAGAACATGTCCACATTGCTTATTTTTGCGCAAAAACCCCTTGCGCAAAAACAGATCAGAAGAGATTATACAAATGAAGCACAAGAAAATGCTAATCTGCACTTCATTTGCATTGCCTCTTCTGGAAAAACGTGTAGTGTAGACATAGCCTAATAGTGTACACATATATTAGGGAAAATGACACCTAAGTAGCAAGAAAACAGTGATATTTAATTGTTATATTTATTTCTTTTGTACTGCATAATAGAGAGCTGGACAAAAATACCATATACTGTCTTTGTTTTGTTTTGTTTTGTTTTGTTTTTGTTACACAAAATGAAGATTTTAACTTCTTTTGAAAATGTTCAGTTTTTCAAAACAACAAAACAAAAAATTGTTGAAAAGTGCATCATTTTTCTACTAAAGGTTCATAATCATCATCAACAACAACCATGGGCTCAACCCCCGTTGGTGTTCGATGCCTCTCTCACTATTTCCTTCCATCTGTCCCTGTCCAGTGCGGAGTGGCTTAGTTTCTGTAGACTAGCTCCGCACCAATCTACTATATCATCTACCCATTCTCTGTGGGATCTGCCTCTCCTATTCAGACCATCCATTATGCTGAATACCAGGGTCTTAACTTTTTGCTCATCATTCATTCTGCAGATATGCCCGAATAGCTGTAACTTCCATTGTATGGCCTTCTGCAGTAGGTTCTCTTTCGGCTGTATCTTGCTATATAATTCCTCATTGGTGACCTTCTGCATACATCCTATTCTCAGGATCTTTCTATAACAACTCTTCTCCAATGCCAATATCCTTCTCTTCAAATCTTTCATTATCACCCATGTCTCACGTCTGTACAACATGCTGCTAAATACACGTTTTCAAGATGCTCAGCTTCATTCCTAAGCTAATCACTTTACTTTTCCAGATCTCATCCATCGCCTTCAAACTCACTCTTGCTTTTGCTATTCTAGTCGCTATTTCCTTCTTACAGTCTAGATCATACATCATGTTGCTCCCCAAATACATGAACTTCTCTACATTCTCTAGTTCAAGCCCATCTACACTGATCTTCCTTTCTATTTCCTTATCTCCAAATTCCATTGTCTTTGTTTGATCAATATTCATATTTAGATGTGCCAATTAAAACATCTCAAATAGTTTATGCAATCTTAATTGTAGTTTATACTGTATAAATAAAATATGCTTGTTTACAGAAAAGTAAAATTAAATTGCTTAGTTTAAAATGTTAACTTCGCCTTATAAAGCAATTGCTGAGTAAGCCATATAGCAAACCATCACATATTCTAGACATTAAGAAATGCCAGACTTTTCAAAATACTTATAGATTGCACTTTCAGCCAGACAAATGATGCTGGAAGAGCAATACAATAGACAGTTCAGAATGTTCATTTCTCTGTTTGGAAGGAACATTGTTACTCAATTAGAAAGTGAACATTTTGCTTAGAAGTCCTGTCCTCTTCTATGACCTGACATCAACTGCCTCCTTTTCACTTACCAAATACTCCTGTTGTTTATGTTCTTTAACTCCAGAACTTAATGCACAAGTCAAAGGGTATTTTCTGGGGTTTTATTTGTTTGTTTGTTTGTTTGTTTTATAGTCTGGAATGTCAATTACTCAATCCATTTTACTACTTTACTCTGCTATAATAAAAGAAGCAATTTCTTTTGCTGCACATTTCAGGTATTTTTATACTATCCTATTTGCCTCATAATTAATGTTTTTGTATTTTCTTAGGGTGCTTGAGTATGCTTCAGATTCACAGTTTTTTTAAAAAAATCACCAGCTTAATTTATATTTATATAAATTGTTTTCAAAGACAAAAACTCATCATATAACTGTTTCCCCCCAAAAAACTGGAGGAAAAAACAGTACAAAACTGTAAAGAAAAGGCCTTTGTGAGTTCCATCATAACCTTGCTCACCAATGAAAGCAGAAACAATTGTGCATAAGTCTGGAATGTTTTACAAGGTGAGCTGGAAATAACAGTGCTGTGGTTTAGAGGGGGGAAAGGCAAATATAATGCAGCTGTAATAGGTACAAGAACTTCCTTATACTATAAATAAGTAAACTTACCAAATTAATTGGAAGAGAGATTTATTGTTCTAGGAAATCACTAAAGTATGTCAGGCACAATAACTCAAAATATGTTTATTACCGCTGGAGATAGTTTCCTTTTTAACAAAAAACACCCACATAACAACAACCATATACATGTGACGAAAGGACGTGGAGCATCCATGCCACCAAGCCTGTTATTTTGAAATAACAGTCTGGTTATTTTGTAGTCTGTACTCCTGCTTTCCTCGGGGAATAACACTTATTTTGAAATAGTTATTTTGAGATAGCGGTAGAGTGGATGCTCTGCTTCAATTATTTTGAAATAATTTACTCCCCAGCGTAATTTGAAGTAATTACTCCCCAGTGCTTCCTGGGGCTCTAAGTCAAGGTATCACGTCCACAATAATGGAGTCTCCCTCAGACATATTTCAAGGCTGCCCCATAGTGCGGACACGCTATTTCAATTTTTTTTATTTTGGGAGTTGTTATTTCATATTTAGTTATTTTGAAATAATTCCCTAGTGTAGACATGCCCCTATTGAGCTCCCCCACAAGTTCTTCCTGAGAAGCCCTCCTATTAGGAGCTCTCTCTTCCAGTGACAGTTTTCTCCTCCAGGAAGAACCATTCTCTAAGTAGAGCCATCTCTAGGGCAATTTCCTAGCTAGTTGCCACTTGCCATATTCTTTCCCCCATGTGTTTCCTCCCTATGTTTCTCTTTTGCTGAGCTTACATATTTAAGGCTCAGGTGTTCCTCAACTAATTAATTATTTCCCAGCTGCTTAGGCAATCAGTTATCCCTAGACTGATGTTGGCTGGTTTATTCTTTTTAGCAGAGCCTGCCACAGGTATGCTAAGCCCTTGACTGCTTTCAAGGTCAGTTTACCCTGTGATAACAATGAGAAGTAGTCAGTTAACCAAGGGTACTTTATGTCTTTCCCCAATGTTAGAATTAAAATACTAAATACACGTGCTATTAGGTATCTCAGAGCAATCTAACAGCCAACATCCCTTTGCATTCAATGAGAGGAGAACTGGGTCATTGATTTGATTATCTAAAAGACTCAAGAGCCTGACATCCTGAGGTGCTGAAAATGATATTTCATTTATTTTAATGAAAGCTGAAGGGCTCAACATGTCATGTACTCAGAGCCTCACACGTTCAGGCTTTGGTTAAAACAGCAATGCTACTTCAGGGCCACTATAGGGTTAATACTATTTCAGAGATAGTCCATTGTGCCATTGCCTGCCTTCCTCATCCACACTCTACCTTTTATAAAACTTAAGGAGATTTTAAAACTAAATAAATAATTTGCAAAGAGCTATAATCTTGGGATTTTATAAGCTGCTTTTTCTCAAGCATGAAGATATGATTAGCTAATAAGAGTGCTGCTAGGAAAATGGATGAAGTAGATCTAGGTCAAGTTTGGATTTTTTTTTTTATATATTGCATTATATGTTAAAAATTGCTGCATGCTGTTTGATATTAGCAAGTGCCTGTGCTATACCAATTTCGGTTGTTTCCATTATAAGCCTTTACTTTTAGGGATTTATAAATTTCTCATAAAATTTCACTTGGGGATAACATTGTCTACAAAGTCTCAGAAAAGTTTTCCCTACACTGTATTGATTTAAATCATTTTTGACAAATTTTAGATTTGGTAGAGGAGAAAAAGAGAGAGTGTTGTGGTTTTAAAAGCTTTGGGAGCTCCATAACTCAAACAAGGCTTTGATTTATTAAGAAGAAATTTCAGAGCATTAGTCTATAACCCTTTGGTATTAAAAATGAGCGAAGTATGGAAGTTTTAAAAGAGGAGTTACTGTGATTTATTTTTAAAGGTTAAACATGTCAAAATAGTGCCTACTGTAAGTAGCAGTTAAGAAACAAACAAGAAACTGGACTAGAAATAAAGAACTCTGGGTAACAGCAAATCAAAGTCTCTGTAAAAGCTATGGGAGGACTGAAAGACACTAGGTACACATGTAAACAACCTTCATGTAATCAATGTAATGTTATCAAAAAAGACAAACTGTGACTTAGAGCTTATAGAGGTAGTGTGGTGATAGAGATTTTCACATTTAGATGCTGGCTCAAAATCTAGACCTGCTTATATTATACCATTACCTTCTGATGGCAGTTTGATAGTTTGTTGCAGAAATCACCTTGAAAAAGGTGATATGAAATAATTAACACTAGAGTGTTCCTTGAGGCACAGGTGCTAGGAGGAGCAATATGGCAAACATTGGAAGGGTTAATGTACTCCTGCCAGGTGGCCAATCAGCTCCAGCATTGCCATCCAGAGGTTCTAAAGTGTTCAAAGCCAGATTAGGGTCAGAATGAAAAGAAAGTAAGGCTCCCATGTAGATACCTAAATAAGGGCCACGTTTTCAAGAGTGCTCACAACCCAGCAACTCCTGTTGTAACACCAAGGTGTTGATCTTTCAAAGTAAAGCCATTTATTTGAATATTTGTGTTTGAGCTCTTTTGAAATTGTGGTCCTGTAATTGCTGAACTTACTCCTCACCCCTAAAAAGTCACCCACTCACCGAGGAATCATCTGGCCCCCTGCATCTGAAGATAAGATCTTGGTACCCCTAACAGAGCCATAGGAGAAGAAAGGAAAAGTATGCTCAAGCTAGTCACAAACCAGCTCTGATATGCTGAAAAAATGCATGTTCCAGTCCTGCTGAACATGCTCGTGTGGGCAGTTCTAGAAATGTCATACTTCACCACTTCAATGGGACTACTCACGTCAGTGGTGCTTACTGGATCAGGCTGTGGAGCTGTGATTACACATCGCTGAATGTGGATGAATCTCTTTACAGCACATGGCTTCTGCTCATTCACTGAAAGAAAATAACAGCAGCAATGGGAGATACACAAGGAGAACTTATGTTTAGTCAGAAGGTTGCTATCCCTGGATCCCGGCAAACAGAAGCTTTGTAACACTCTGGTTTGTCATTTAATACACTAAACTGAAACAGTTATCCTTACTCTGGGATTGGAGCTGATTTTTCCTCTTCAGTCTGTAGAGTCACTACTCCCACTGTAAAATGTGAATAACTTTATATTATATTTGCACCTTCCCTTCAGTATACAGGTCCATCCTTACTAATATGCAGAATATGTGGCAAAAATGTAGGGCACCACTGGGTCTTAATGTCCACCCACCTACCCTTCCTATCCCTGATTTGTGGCTCTGCTTCCTCCCAAGATGATCTAGATAGCTTAAAAGTGAAAAAGCCTGCCAGACCTATTAGCAGAAGATGGAACCTGTGAAAGAGCCATTCAAATGGTAATGAAGCCATTTAACAGGCATTTGACAACCCCTGGTATATACTGTAACTTTGTGAAAATACTGTGTTAGTCTACAGCAGCATAGTTTAAAAGAATATTTCATTGGTATGTTGCTGAAACTTATAAAATCACATCTCTAAAACACTGTCACTCCCCCACTGGGTTGACATCAGGGATCGAAACATCAATTTAATAGTACCTGGTAGGGCCCTGTAAATCCTAAAGACGGCCCTGTCAGCATAATCTCCCCTTATTCCTCCTTCATAGCACCTTCCACTGCTCTCCTAGATTATGTCTATACTGCAGCACTATTTCGGGATCCTGGAGGTATCCCCAAATAGCTATTCCGCATCTTTTGCATGCTCCCATTATTTCAAAATATAACGGGCTTGCTATTCCAACATCCCTGTAAACTTCATTCCACGAGGAGTAAGAGATCTTTATTTATTTTGAAATAAGTGCTCTGTAGATAGTGCCAAATTTTGAAATAAGCTATTTTGAAATTAACTCAAAATAAGCTACTTGTAGCTCAAATTGAGTAGCTTATTTCAAGCTCTGGGTGCAGTGTAGACTCACCCCTACACTCCTTTCACTTTTATTCCAACCCCTTCTCACCTCCCCATACTTCCTGCCTTCAAGCTCCCTCCTGAAAACAATATAATAAATTATGACCTAATCTAAAATGAGCAAACCCAAAGACACTGAACTGAGAAAATATATAGAAATATGTCATTCATTAGCAAAACTACTTGGCTTTAAGTGCCATCTCTCCCCCTCCCCTGTCAGTTAGTACATTTGGGGTTTGATCCACAAAGGAGAAAACCTCAGCATTGCAGTATATGTTGTACGTCCAAAATCTGGCACTCTCTGGTCCAGCAATGGACCACAGATGCTCCTGGACCAGGGAGCCGAAGGGCAGGAGGGCCAGCCAGGCAGGACATAAGGGTTGGCAGCCCAGCTGGGGGTAGCACGGGACTGGGACCAGAGCCTTGCAGCAGCTTCCAGCAGCCCCTGGGAGTGCAGGGCTGAGGTTGGAGCCCCGTGGCAATGTAGGACTGGAGCCCCTATGGCAAACCCCAGGAGCATGGGGCTGGAGCCCCACAGCTTCCCCCACTGTGCAGAGCCAGGGTCAGAGCCCAGCGCCTTTCCACAGCTGTGAGGAGTTGGGCTGGGGCTTTGCAGGGCTGGGGTCAGAGCCCCAGCCCCGCGGCTGCTCCTGGCTGATTAGGAATGGAGCCTCGTGGCAGGAGTCGGAGCCTGTGCCACCCAGGAAGCCAGCAGTAGCTGGGCAAGCAGACCAGCCAGGTTGGGGGGAAGGGTGAGGCAGGGTTGGTTGCTGGGGCAGCCTGCCAGCAGTGGGTGATGGGCTTGGGGGCCGGTGGCAGGAGACCTCCCCTTGTACAGCAAATTCTCTTGTTTGGGACCCATCAGATCCCCACAATCCCAGACCGGGGAGATCCAACCTGTATATACCATTAGGTGCCTTGCCGCCTGGTAAAATCCACAGCCCTGAGTTAGTCACCCCTACTCCCTATGTAACGATACAGTCTATCGCTTCCCCTCTCCCCACACTCACAGGCCATGGTCTCTCGTAGCCCAGCCCCGCAATCACTCACTGGCCATTCTTCCTCTGCTCCCTGACGGCAGGAACTGACTCTGCATGAAACCTTCCTAATCTATCATGCTGCCTCACCCAACATCCCACAGCTGCAAACTGGATACAGCAATTCAGTGTTTTTTGTTTGTTTTGAACAAGAAATAATTATACAAACACAGTATTTGCAACAATGCACTTGGTAAACTGCTAGATAGTACATAAAGCGACTTTATGTAAATGGCTAAAAACATCAGATCTGTACTTTTTTTTTCTTCTGTGTGTACTTTAAATAAAGATAGGGTACAAAAATCACACAAACACACACACGCAGAGATGTGGACGGTATCATATCTAAGAGCTGATTAGAAAAGGGAAGTGGTAGGGTTAATCAGTAAGGCAAGGATTGACTGATGTCAGGCCAGCCTTATGATTTGGCCATGCTACAGAGTAACTACATGACAGGTAGAACTTATTCCCTGCCTAACATGTAGAATGTCGTTCTGTTACCCACAGATGACTTTGAGAAAGCCCTGTTTACTCAGGGTAAGGCTCCAGATTCTACTGAGGGGAGGGATGTCTCCACAGCTGATTGAATGCACTGCTGACTAGCTACTCAAAGATCTGTGCTGCTGCTGAAATAGCCGTAAGGTCACCATTATAGAACCCAGCACAAAGCAGCACAACTCCTTCTGTGCCACTATGCTTATCCAGTCAGGTTGGTGTGGCAGTGATGTGTGAGAGCAAGATGTTAACCCGCTTTTATCCTGCAAGGATTTGGATGCAAGGAGTTTGACTTAGAAGATTAAATCAACTTAGGTTCATAAAAAAGACACTGAAAATAAAGCATTGCAGGAAAAGAAGACAAGTAACTGTACTGCAGAATGAAAATAGGTAGTTCTAAGGTTTCAAACTCCAGCACCAAAGATCCAAAATCATCAAATTAGCATAGCAAATAAACATTTTACTGCTTCGGAGGTAACTGGCCCATAAGGGCTCATCAGTAGAAAACTGCAAGCTCTTATCTCTTTTAAGGGGGAAAAGTTCAATAATGATAAGGCGAAGTCTGTCTATTTATCAACACATATTTTGCAGTAGAGATGACAGAGATTTTTTATCCGAACTAAATTCCATTAGAAATATTTACTTAGAAAAAATGATGGAATTTTCCAGAGGAAAATAATTTTAAGATAATACACACAGCATCAGAGAGAACTTGGTGCATCCAATTATAATTTTCCTATTGTATGATCAACAGTCAGTTGAATGTATCCAATACTATTTCTATTCTTACTTTGGTTTTCTGGAGCAGATGCTTACCTTGAAATGGAGTTTCTCTATCCAGCCAATCATGCCTTCAAAAAAGATCCTCACAAAAAAATTCTCTTCTGTTGCTATTTACCCAAACTGAGAAGTTGCAAATCCACCAGCCATGCTGGTGCCCCCATGTAAAAAGTTCGTTAGTTTATGCAGTTGGGCTAGCAGTTAAACAATCAATGTTGATGGATCCTGATTGCTCTGTGATTGCTTCTGCATTCGGATCTTTCAATGAGTTGAGCATCTTTCCTGTAGAGTCTGACTCTCTTGAATGTAACTCAATAACCTTGATTCTTAAACTTAGGGCACGTCTACACTGCAAGCTTCTTTCGGAATAAGTTTTTCTGGAAGATGTTTTCCGGAAGATATCTTCTGAAAGCTAATTTCAAAAAAATGAGCATCCACACTACTGGGAAGCCTCAAAATTAGTCTGAGGAAGACTTCCCTAATGTGGATACACTATCTCGACTGAGAGCCCCAGGAGACACTGGGGAGGAATAATTTTAGAATGGTCCTGGTGAGGAGCTATTTTGACATAGCAGCAGTGGAGCGACTACACACACCCTATCCCGAAAAAGCTTTTTTGGAAAAAGGCTTATTCCTCTTGGCATGAGGTTTACCGCTGTCAGAAAAAACCTTCTGTTATTTCGACTTTCTCTCTAAATAACACAGTTGCAGCGTGGACGCTAGTATTGTTTTTCCGGAAAAACTGCCATTATCCCGGAAAAATGGTGCAGTGTAAATGCACCCTTAGATGTGTTCAGTCAGTAATACAAAATGGAAGTTAAAAAATGTAGTCCATAATTTGATACAAATCTCTCACCTTGTCACACAAAATGTATTAGAAAAGAATCCCATGTAAGCAAAAAAGCTATTTTCTCTCTTTAGTTTCATAACCAGAACTTTTAGCTTGAGTCAGAACAATGTCAATTCACCTCTTTAAAGCAGTCTTCCAATAAAACTGGTGCATCTTAAGGTAAGCATTTGATCTAGCAAAATTCATTCTGAATTATGGACAGTTATTTTTTTTTCAGATACCTCACTAGAAGCACATAACTTTGTTAGCATCTGCAAACAAACATGGACCACACTTGCTATTGCTGTGATGAAGTGACTGCAGAAGCTTGATGAAGGAAAAGATAGATATACAGACAGGAGATTAAGGTCAAGGTATTAGGATAAGAGTTATAACCTACTCATTCAGAAAAGAGCTGTGTTTATTGATTTCTACTTCAGTTGTGGCAGGACAATGGGATATGCCTGGATTGTGATTGTTTTCCATAACATGGAAAGGTAGGGGTCTGACCAGAGGAGTTATGCTCTGCAATGACCACTGGGGGGCCATAAGGAAGAGAGTGACCAGCAGGGGCCGGGGTTTGCCATATTGCCAGGCACCAACTCAGGTAAGTGGCTGCCCTACTCCAATCCACTCCCCCTGGCCCACAGCTGCAGCACTGGCAATGCAGCCCTTTGCCCTCCTCCTCCCAGAGGAGCCACTGCCTGCTCCCTCCAGCACTTGTGGAATCAACTACTGTGGCCCCCCCAACCCTGGGCGGGCCTGTGCAGCTTCCCACTCTCTATCCTCCACCCAACCCAAGAGAGCACCACTAAGGCTGGCCTGTATGGACAAGCCAGAAGGTGGGGTATACCATGCCCCGCCTGGACCTAGGGACACCCCACTCCCTCCCCTGAGCTTCCTTCCTCTCAACCCCCTATCCTGACTCCTGCACCTCTACCCCTTGCACTCAGCTCTCCTTACCCCCTGCTTTGACTCACACGACCCCACCCCCTGCTCTGAGTCCCCTCCTTCCAATCATTCCCCTGAGCCCCCACCTCCTCTATTGAGTCCCTCTCTCAAACCCCTACTCTAACTCCTGCTTAACTTCAATACCTGAATGATATTGGACCAAATTATTGGGCAAACAGTTTCTAAAAATCGAGGGTGTGCCTACATAGCAACGTTATTTTGGAATAACGGACGTTATTTCGAAATAACTTTGAGAGCATCTACACAGCAATTCCGTTATTTCAAAATAATATAGAAATAATGGGTGGCTTATTCTGGATTCTCTAAACCTCATTCCATGAGGAATAATGCCTCTTCCGAAATAACTATTTTGGAATAGCGGTCGTGTGAACGTTTCACTGCTGCTGTTTCAAAATAGCTCCTTCCCCAGGGCCATTCAAAGTAATGACTCCCCAGTGCTTTTCTGGGGCTCTAAATTGAGGTAGTATGTCCAAATTAGGGAAGCCTGCCTTGGACTCTTTTCAAGGCTTCCCTGTAGTGTAGACACACTATTTTGAAATAAGCTTTTTAGGAGTATTTCTTCCGGAATAGCTTAATCCTAATTAAGTGTGCAGTGAAGACGTAGCCCTAGAGGATAATAGCATGATACGCAAAAGCCAGCATGAACTTGTCAAGAACAAATTATGCCAAACTTACTTTATTTTCTTCTTTGACAAAAGTACTTGCCTAGTGCCTAGGAGATAAAACAATAATCCAACTTTTGATATTGTACCACATGATATTCTCACAAGCGAACTAGAGAAATGGCGTCTAGGAGAAATTATAATAATTATTGTTTGCAGCTGGTTTAAAATTATTCCAAGTAGGTGTCAGTAGAATCCTGTCAGACATAAGGGCATATCTCATGGGGGTGTTTCTCATGGGCCCAACACTGATCAATATTTTCATTAATTGCTTAGGTAATGAAGTGGAGAGTATACTTCCAAAATTTGTCTGACACCAAACTGGGAGAGGTCCAAATCACTTTGGAGAACAGGATTAGAATTCAAAATGACCTTGATAAACTGTAGAATTGACCTGAAATCATCAAGATGAAATTCAAAAATATAAATGCAAAGGACCATACATAAAAAAGAAGAAATCTAATACACAACTACAAAATGGGAAATGGTTAGCTAGTACTATATACCAACAATATGATGCAATTGGAAAAAAATCTTAATCATTCTGGGTGTGTCTAGACTACATCCCTCTGTCGGCAGAGGGATGTAAATGAAGCACTTTGAAAGTGCAAATGAAGCCGGGATTTAAATATCCCGTGCTTCATTTGCATAATCACATAATGGTGCTCTTTCGAAAAAGCGCTATTTCAAAATTGAAACCGCAGTCTAGATGCGGTTCTTTCAAAAATGGGGCGCTTTTTTAAAAGATTTTTTGAGGTTTACAGGATCTTTCAAAAAAGCGCCCCATTTTCGAAAGAACTGCGTCTAGACTGTGGTTTCAATTTCGAAATAGCGCTTTTTTGAAAGAGCGCCATTACGTGATTATGCAAATGAAGTATGGGATATTTAAACCCCAGCTTCATCTGCACTTTCGAAGTGCTTCATTTACATCCCTCTGCCAACAGAGGGATGTAGTCTGGAAGTAGCCTCTGAGGTACATTCTACTCTGCTCAGCACTCATGAGGCCTCTGCAGGAGCACTGTAGCTTCTAAATAAAAGATTTGGACAAATTTGAGGAAGTCTAGAAGATAAAACAATAATTATATAAAAAGTTTTGAAAAACTGACCTATGCTGAAAGGTTTAAAAAAATTCTGGGCATGTTTCGTCTTGAGAAAACTGAATGCTGACCTCATAAGTCTTTAAATATGTTCAGGACTATTATAAACAGGGTGATGATCTATTGCTTTCCATGTCCTCTGAGGATAGGACAAGAATTAATCAGCTTAATGTGCAGCAGAGGTGATTTAGTTTAGATATTAAACTATAGGGTAGTTAAATACTAGAATACATTATGAAAGGGGCTGTAGAATCCTCCTCACTGGAGGTTTTTAAGCACATAGGTCAGGAATAGTCTATAAATATTTTGGTATTACTTCCTCATGTGGGAAGAATAGATGACCTCTTGGGAAAATTCCAGCCATACATTTCTATTATAAAACCCCATTAAAGGTACCTGCCTCTGATCAATCAGTTGTACAAATACAACTTTTTCTTCTGTGGGAATTCAACATTTTATATAAAACTTTCCATACAGCAATTGCCAAAGTTGTTTCTTTTTGACTGGCTGGAGGAAAAAACCCCACAAACTTATGTCTTATTTCATCATAACCCTTAACTGGGGAAGGACAAAAGAAACATTTATTCAACTAGATGTCAGTATACTAGGGGAAAAATCAATAAAGTCAATTTTTGAGGGAAAATAAATCTGAAAAATAACTTCATAGTCTTATTGGTGCTTTTAAAACTTGGTATCCTTTTATAAATCATGTGGAACTCAAATGAAATAACACTGATAGAGTGTGCATTTCTTTTCTGATTATAATACTTCTTATGACTCTCAAAAGGCTAATGATGAATGATCATCACATTCCTGTGAATCTTTCATTGCAAGTTCTCAATGGTAATTAAAGCAAAACATGAGTTCAGAACAAATCTCTTGACCATCCCCAAATTTGTGGTTGTTATCAATCCAAGAGTGGATCCAGACTTTGCTGCCTGATCCTACTGTCAATTAATACAGTAGCCTGGAGATTCCCCTTGTGAAATCACATAGGCACATCAAAGTCCAAATAACTAGTTTACATACTGTTTGCTTTTTTCTGCACCATGGACTACCATGTCCTTGCTATTGTACATTTAAATACCTTTAAAACATGCCATTAAGATACAATTTTCTCCTGTCATTCATGATTAGTGAAACATCGTGACTTCTATTACTGCAAAGTTGTTCATAAAACATTTTCCTCATTAAGAGCAACTGATAAAGCAAAATATCATTGTTATCTTTTCTTTTGGATTTTTCCACTAAGTGACAGGATGCTTCAACAATTGTATCTTTTTTGTGCAGAGGAAAAATTTCAGTTGAGCCATATGACTATTAATAGTAATATTGTATTTTAGCAATTATTGGAAGGTCATAAAGAAAATTAGTGTCCATTATCCTGAGGATTTTGGACACAACTAATGCATTATTAATTCAGTTTACTACTTTGAAGTAATGTTTTTCATCACTGAAAATTGTTTATCATTGCTCCAATTAGCATTTTTATACGAACATATAATCTATTTTTGTAGTATTACTAAATATTACTTATTATATTAGTTAGCAATTAAATCATTTATAGGACCATTTTTCACTTTGCTTAAAAGAGGACTTTCACAACAGCATAAATGTGGCCAAACAGAACATTTATATAAAAAAATAAATCTTTTTGCAACTTGAACTGTCTGTTCCTGTTCTGGCAAAATTGTCATGAACTCAGCAGTATTGTTATTATGTGTTTAAGAACTAAAATATTTAGTGACGCCTAGGCATGAACTGATGGGAATCTTTTTCAAAGTAAATACACAAATTAGATATGTTTGTGAACATTAGTACATTGATCACTGTATAATTGTTATGTTTGACAGTCACTTATGGGTTCCATAAGAGCTCCAGGAAGCACTTTATAACCTAACAAACATCCTTTTGTCCCAAAAAGAAGATAATCAAAACATTATTCTCTAAAGGCTTGTGTCTTTACATGATTTGTTCCCCAGGTTTGTAACAGCTCCATAACATAGCCTTTTTTAATCACTACAGCTGGACACCAAGCCCTCCAAAGTAGGACATGCTAGAACAAACAACTTTTCCAATACTGCTGAGTAAGCTATTCCCCAACTCTGGAGAATAGTTATATTCTCTGGGCATGGGCAACGATACCAGTGCCTGAAGAAAATTATCTGAAAGACTCACGTGCAACTGTGACTAGTGAGTGAAATCCAGTCATGATGGAAAGTGACCCTCCAAAGCAACAGATGAAGAATACAAAGAATGACTGCCCTGAACCAGAAACAAAGGTCCTTTGTCCTGGTTTGCTGGGAGAAGGCAGCAATACTTTATGGTAGAGGGGGAATCAAGGTTAGAAACTACTATGGAAAGGTGGGTGGTGGTCAGCTTTGTAGTGCTGGCTTACCCCCTGGGAACTGTTGGGGTGTATAAGAGTTAAATAAGGGGTATGGATAATCGTTACCATGCTGCTGGGGGTACAGCAAGGGCAGGCACTGTAGCTATGGATTTATAGACATGATTTCCTCCTTGTCTGCTTGCTTGGGTTAGAGAAGCATGTAGCTGTATGAAAGATGTAGCCTCTAATGAGTACTTTTCATCTATAACTTAATGTTATCTTTCTTCCCCTCCCTCCTTCCCACCTGCTCTGAAACATATTCAGGGGCACATCTCCTTTTCTTTTACAAACAGCTGATTCAGGGAGTTTGTGATGTGAGAACTGCCTGCTTCCGCTAAGAAGCCCAACTATAAACAGTAAACAGGAATGGGTATACAGCCAGTCCCCAAGTTACGAACGGTTACGGACCAAACACTTGGCCATAACTTGAAATGTTCGTAAGTCGGACCCCATTGAGTTACATTGCGACCATGCTGTTCATAAGCATGGGTCGCATTTGTAACTCGGGGACTGCCTTTACAACTGCTTAATGGGAGGTTTGGTCATAAATGCAAATGGTTGTAAATTGACCGTTCATAACTTGGGGACTGGCTGTAATTATATTCATCATATGATCATTAGTATACATTATATGGGTGTTCACATTACTAAATTGAGTTTTAAGGGGTGATATAATAGATAAGTGTATTTATATACCAAATAAGATAAAAAGGTGTGATGGTGGTTAATTTGTTGCTCACTCTAACCAGGGCTTTGGGGGTCCGAGGTGGAACAATTATCTGCAATAAAGGAGCCCTTCTACCCGATCCATTTCTGGGTCACCTGTTCTTTTCTAACAGGAACGTAAGACCAGAAAGCTTTAATGGTGCAAGCCCTGGGTGTAGAAACCCTTTTGTCCGTGAAGCCGGAGAGTCATCACGCAATCTTCTCCCCTCTCCTTGTGGTATGATTATAAGGAGGGGTTTATACCTATTCTGTGCATTGTGCTATTCACTCATTTGGGGGGGGAGGGTCTGAGAAGGAATTTTTCCTCCATTTCCCAGATTGGTGAGCTTTTTCCCCCACCTTCTCCACAACAGGTATCAGAGAAGACTTATAATGATGAGCACAAAAAGTGTGGTAGGCCACATGTCGCAACTTACTGGCAAATGTAGGGCAGATGTCCAGTGCAGGTACTCCATAGGGAAGGCAACCATTGACCAGATAAATGACCTGGTAAAGGACTGAAAAGGAGATGCTTGTTAAAGGAATGGAATGGGGGAGGGGGTTAGGGCTCCTGTGTGGAATGTCAGAGAGCCAGCTCCCCATTTTTATAGTCCACCTTTACCCTGCTATGAGGATAGTAAGGTCCTGGCAATGGAATTTTTGGAAGGATCTGGATTTATAAAGAGAGGGAGTCCCCTGAGGAATAAAATGGGGGTTATTGTGACTGTTATCTGTAGGTTAGGTCTAAAATTCTAATCAAGCTGTAGCCTAATTAAATCCATATCACAGGTCTCATTATTTCATTAACATGATCTCTCACTTTCTGGGCATTTCTAGCCAGTTTTTCTTTCAAATATATGCCATGAGCCTATATAATTTAAACATGTGTTAAGGTTGGTACTGTGACTTTCAAAGCTCTTCTGAATTCCCTTGCTGAGCTTTTTATGCCACTAATTTATATTTCAGTGTGAGATTAGATATAAACCTCATTCCTATATCTAGACTACTTTTTGGACTCTATTGCCTTTTAAAAACATTACACTAAAGACTATGTTCATAATCCTATTTACCAATGTGAGGGTATGTCTACACTGCAAAGTTAATTAGAAATAACAGCCATTATTTTGAATTAACTATAATAGCGTCTATACATGCAAACCGCTATTTCAAAATTAATTCGAAATAGTGGCACGCTTAATTCGAATTTGGTAAACCTCATTCTAAGAGGAGTAATGCCAAATTCGAAATAGCTATTTCAAATTAAGTGCTGTGTAGACACTTAATTTGAAATAGGGGGCCTCCAGCCCTTCTCAGGTAGCTCTGGTGGCCACTCTGGGCACAACCAGGACAACTTACTCTCCTCTCCCCCAGCCCCGGAGCCATTAAAGGGGTAGACCCTGGCCACAGTGCCTGTGCCAGCTTCCAACCTGCCAGCCCAGAGCCATCAGTGGCCACCGGGGCCCCTGACCCAGTGGCCCCAAAACATGAGCCAGCAAGCCAATGGCAGCCAGCCCTCCACCGCTCCCCAAGAGCAGTCTGCCAGCTCCCAGGAGCCTGCCAGGGCCCAGAGAAGGCAGGCACTTTCCTGGTCCTCGGTGGAGATCATGGACCTTATTCAGGTTTGGAGGGGATGCCCCCAGCGTCCATGATCTCCACACTAGATGGAGGAATGCAGCCGTCTATGGCAGGATAGCTGCCAGCCTGGCCACCAGAGGCCACATGCGAACGCAGGAGTAGGTTTGCATGAAAATCAAGTTGGTCCGGCTAGACCCCCAACCCTGGGCCCTGAGCTTCCCCTTCCCCTTCTTCCCCCTTCCAGCTCCCTCCTCCCATGTTTCCCCTCTTCCCCTCTCCCACCTCCTTTTCCCAGTCTCCCCAGAGGTTCATCCCCCCTCCCCAGTTTTGTTCAATAAACCCAGTTTCTATTTTTGAACATACGTGTCTTTTGTTTGACATCAGGAAGGGGGGATAGGGAGGGGTAAGTGGAAGGACGTGAGGAAGGAATGGGGCACGAGCCCCCTGTGGGGAGGACCAGGGTGGCTCTGAGAGCTCCTCGGGGTGGACGCTCTCCTGCAGGGCCTCCTGGATCCTGACAGCCGCCCAATGGACCCTCCGGATGGCAGTCTGCAGCAAGTGCAGCCGGGCTGATGGCAATGACCCCACGAGATGCACCGGCATGCCCAGGGCAGCTCTGGCTCCATGTGGCCGAGTGCTGTGGTGTCCCGAATGCGGGCACTCAGGGCACTCCAAGACAGGACTGCTTTGCTGTCCCTCACTGAGGTGGACAAGCAAGTGGGGAACCCTGAGAGCTGTCTATCCGGGGTGGGGGTCGGGTCCCTTTAAGCACGGAGCTCAGTTAGCCTCAGGTAGCAGCCCCACACACTAAGTCCTAACCTGATGCCCTGCCAGCACTGGTTCTGGCCAGCCTTAACTTCAGTTCAGGGTCCACTCAGTGTGGATGCGCTATTTTGAAATAGCAAAACGCTATTTCGAAATAGATTTTGTGTGTAGATGCATTAATTCGAATTAGCTTAATTCGAATTAACTATTTCAAATTAAGATAATTCGAAATAGCGCTGTAGTGTAGACATACCCTGAGAGAACAATTAGTGTAGCGGAATTTTCAGGCATATCTATACTACACAGAAGATCAAATCTGCCATAGTCGATCTTCCCCATAAATCAAAATCAGAGGACACCCCCGTCAGTGCTGGTCCTCCAGCTTTTCAGGAGGAGTAAGGGAAGGTGATGGCAACATTTGCTCCCATCACCCTCCCGCTGTGTGAACAGTGCAGAAACATTATTTAAGAAATGTTGACTCCAGCTATGCAATTTACATAGCTGGAGTTGCGTATGTTACTGCAAACTTCCGCTGTCGCGTAGACCAGGCCCTAGAAACACCAATTTAAAATGTTGCAAAGCTCCATAAAAGGCTATGGGACACACATTTTTCAAACTACTCTCATGTCTTTGAGGTTTTTGCTTTTTAGTATCTGATAAAATCTGTCTAGAGATAATATAGGTTATCAGACCAAGATTACATTCTGTAATAAAGCTTAAGAGATTTAAAAAAAAAAAAAAAAAAAGAATCCCCTGCTCCTTACCCCTGCTTCTTACACTTTTTCCTCCATCTGAATTTGGAAGATATAGATTTTGATCAGAACAAGCCTACAGTTGTGATGAAATATCTATTAATAAACCAGACTCAAGAGGCTGGTGAACTGAAAAATAGTTTTTTAAGGAGAGGCACACCGCTTGGGAACCATCTTAAATTTATCCAAGCCTCGAGATACCAATTTAACTGACACCTCAGTGGTTCTGAATTGCTTGACCCAAAGTTTAACCTATAAAAATATTTTGCTAAACTGAAATGAAGGTTTCTTTCTTTCTTTCTTCATCGCAGAGATTAGATACCTTTCTCCTAACATGTCTTCCACCATGACCTCTCCCTCCCAAAAGAAATCCACATCTCATCTTTTCCTGAATTGTGCTAGGTGTTTTATTTTTTTTAGAAAACTGTGTTTTTCAGGCCTTTCTAGCCTGTTGATTACTTGTAGTCCATTTTGAATCATGTATCTATTGCTGCATTCTTTGATACACAGTGAAACAGGGCATTACCGATACAATGTCATTTCAGGTGTCTCATCACACAGTATTAGCCAGAAAAGATGTAATTTTCTGACATCAAAGATGTGAAGAAGCAGTAGTGCAGAAATATTTTAAAGGATTTTAAAAAATCTACTATGTTATCAGGATTATGCCTAGACATCATACTACCTATCTTCAGAAATTCAGTGGAGAACTAGCTGCAAAAATAGTTTTGATATTCTTGAACCACATTGTAAGAGTAGGGGAGGGTTATTTTAAATCAAGTTTAGAATGCCTAACCTCTAATATACATAAGAAAACTCCACCGCCAAGACACCAGGAAAAGAGTTATAGAACTGTGGTACATTCACTCCAAACTTGGTTTCAGCTTAATCAGTTTCTAAGAGCTTCAGTTAGTCTGTACTAGCTTTGTGTAGAAGAGTGCATTTTTTTTGTTTGTTTTATTAGGTCGTGTTTTGATCCTAAACATACCTTACATCCAAAGTGCATTGCAACATAATTGCAATGTTCAGTTTAAAGACATTTCTTTGACTTCATTCTTGGCCTAAATTATAGGAAACCTAAATAACTATTGCATATATTGCCTCTTGTGCACATTTTCTTAAAAAAAGAAAAGTCCTATTATGCTTGTTTCCTTCCACTTCAGTTTGATAAATGTATTAATTGTCTCTCATATTACAGGAAAGAATTGTAACATGCATTATATGGATCTAATCCCAAAGACTGTACAATGCAATGGGAACCACAGAGTACTCTGCACTTTTGAAAAAAAATGATACGTATATTCAGGCAGCTTAACCATGGATTTAGGAGCCATCCACTTTTGAGAATCTTGGTAAACTATTAGAATGGTTCATGAAAAAATGTGCTCCAATTACTAGACTGAATATGTTCTCAGGAAAAAGGCCAAGCAATTATCCACTTAATACCTATTGGACTATTCTGGTCTCCGAGAAATGAACATCTAGTAACTTTCCATTTAATTCATTGCAAAGTTGGATCTGGTTCTAATGTATCTGCTGAGCTCCAGAAGAAACTCCCTAGTAGTAACACAAATAACCTGTTTCAAACATCTGTATGTTAAAAGAAATAGCTTGTGCTCTCTATCAACCTTGTAACAGAACACATTTTGCTATTATAAGTCACTGCAAATCTCAGTGATAATGATAAATAATATTTATCTATTCAAGGCACATACTTATACATTAGATGCTTTGGCTTCTGCTTAGAGCTACAGGTTCATACACCACTGAATGGGTGAAAAGCTAGAAGTGTATGTAGTTATTTTTTCTTGATGAGGGTGGTATGCATGAGCTATACTCACTGAGACGAACCATAGCGAGTTCTAGAGAGTTTATTATATAATACTTAAAGTCATTTCCTCCTCTTTCAGAAATTCATTCCTTGCCTTTCAGGTTCAGTTAAAGTAATGTTTGAGCTGTTAGAGCACTCTTTCGGAACCATGATCAATTTGCCATAAGTGGCCACCATATTTAAATCAGCAGTCATGGTAATTGACAACAGAAAATACTTCTTGGGCTTTTCTAAATATAATACACCGAGATCTCAGGGACTCCTTCTTTTGTCCTGTCTGAAAAACCATTTCCTGTCCTTCACATACACTTAAGGAAATGTCAGCGATTCAGAGGCATGTTCTGTTGTCAATTACCATGAACATTGATTTAAATATGGCAGCAACTTGTGCTACATTGATCATGGTAGCAATATAGAATCAGATGTGGTCTCCTCACCTCAAAAAAGATATTTTGGCCTTGGAAAGGGTTCAGAAAAGGGCAACTAAATTGATTAGGGGTTTGGAACGGGTCCCATATGAGGAGAGGTTAAAGCGACTGGGACTTTTCAGTTTAGAAAAGAGGAGACTGAGGGGGGATATGATAGAGGTGTATAAAATCATGAGTGGTATGGAGAGGGCCGATAAAGAAAAGTTATTTATTAGTTCCCTAAATAGAAGAACTAGAGGACACCAAATGAAATTAATGGGTAGCAGGTTTAAAACTAATAAGCGAAAGTTCTTCTTCACACAGCGTGTAGTCAGCATGTGGAACTCCTTGCCAGAGGAGGCTGTGAAGGCTAGGACTATAACAGAGTTTAAAGAGAAGCTAGATAATTTCATGGAGGTTAGGTCCATAAAAGGCTATTAGCCAGGGGATAAAATGGTGTCCTTGGCCTCTGTTTGACAGAGGCTGGAGAGGGATGGCAGGAGACAAAGCGCTTGATCATTGTCTTCGGTCCACCCCCTCTGGGGCACCTGGTGCTGGCCACTGTCGGCAGACAGGATACTGGGCTAGATGGACCTTTGGTCTGACCCGGTACGGCCGTTCTTATGTTCTTATGTTCTTAGAATCAGTGTACTTGGTAACTAAGAACAGAGTTTGTTTCTTAAGGTATGTCTGTATTGCAGATGCTGCAGCAGTGTACCTATGGAGAAGTAGCAATGCCACAGTGGTGTAAATGCTTCCCATATCAACAGAAGGGATGTTTCCATCTGCCATTAACTGCCCTCTCCAAGTGGTGGCAAGTAGGTCAATGGAAAACTTTGTTAATCAGTCTAGCTAATTGAAGCCTGGGGTAGGGAGGGATATAGATTGACTTAACGGTGATGCTCAGAGACTGATATTTTTCACAATCCTGAACAACATAGCTAGGTTAATCTATTTTTTATAAATAGGTCATACCTTACATTACATTATCTTACAACTATATGAAAAGTAGGGAACAGATTTTTCAGAAAGGACAAAAGGATGAGATCTCAAAATCTTTGGATGCTGACTATACTATACTCACTGTAGAAGTAGCAGGTTTTGTCCACTACCGGAATAGCAAGATTTATTTGGGGTGAGCACAGCTCATTGTTACCAGCGTTAGATATAATAAAAGCAACATGCGTTCATATAGAGGCAGTGTTTATATAGAGTGCTATCTATTAGCAAGTATGTTTAGAGTACCTTGTACTGTTCATGAATCTATAAATTCAATAAAATTTTTGTTACATACTGCAAATAGCTTATTGTATGCAGCTAAAACCCATTGTTCAGTTGCATTTTCACTCTCAGTAGCTGGTAATTAATTCTCAGGTTTGTGTTTTGAAAACAGCAGTCATATTATTTAATCAAGGGGAAAAATGATAATGGCATTCTTCCCCCTTCAATCCCAACCCCAACATTTAGAAATCAAAGATGCCCAGATTTCAGGTTGCAAAATCTATGTTTCCAACTCCCATCAATATTATAACTGGGTAATTTTTATGGTTTTATATGTTGCAAATGGATGGAATTGTTTTTGCTTAGTTACTTAACCAATTCAGCATTTGTAGGTTCAGAAGTGTGACTTTAAACACTGTCATTGCTGAATTTGCTTCTGGATATATTCAAAGTCCTTAAAACTGCTGGAAAATGTATGAGAGGGCTCTGTGCTCCTCGAAAGGGCGAGGTCTCAGGCAAAGGCATCAAGCTTGGGGGCATCCACACCTCTGTATCACCTGGAGGGCAGCACGTCCCCTCTAGGCTTCAGAGCCTCAAGGATTATGCAGCAGCAGCAGCAGCAGTGGCTGGCAGCCCCAGATCTGTTTAAATAGCCAAGTCCTGGGGCAACTGTCCCTTTTATCTCCTTATTGGCAGGCCTAAGTGTGGGGCTCAGGAAATAAAAAATATGTTTAAAAATAAATGAAATACATACATGTTACACATACATCACCCACATTTGTCATAAGCTTTTGGGACTGTTCTATCTCTAATCCATAGTACAGACTTTCATTAAGATAAAAACCCCAAGCCTCTTTTTTTTTTCTTAAAAAATCTCTGGAGCGGTGAAAATAGATGTAAATTATAGGAATATATATTTTGCAGACTGAAAATAGTTTGAGGTTTTGTTAAAAACATTCAAAATGGTCACAAAGTGTTGAAATACATACATGATGCCAACCCCAGGGTATATAATGTAAATACTTTCTCAATCTGCTACCACTCTAATGATGAAATATGAATACATTTTCAGTTTCTGAAATTATACTGTTTTTCTTTAATGTCTGTACATAGGCATTAAAAAGATAGTTTTTGGAATATGATTTCATACAAAACAAGATTTTCCCAGTTAGAAAAATGCATGACATGCATTGTTTTTCTTTCTTTGATACAGTTACTGGTGGCATACAGTGTCTTGACAACATTGATAGCAATTTGTTTAATACCAACTCTATTGTTTGAGGATCCACAGTGCAATGCACCTAAGTCTTGAAGTTTTAGTGTGAAAAAAATACAAAATTTACTCTTTGAACACAGCAATCTCATGCACATCAACTTTCTTGAAAGAAAGCAACAATAAAGGAGCACAATACATAGCATTTTATACTCCATGGCTGCGTCTAGACTGGCATGATTTTCCGGAAATACTTTTAATGGAAAAGTTTTCCGTTAAAAGTATTTCCGCAAAAGAGTGTCTAGATTGGTCCCGGAGTTATCGTTAGAACGATGCGCTTTTGCACAAAAGCGCGTCTAGATTGGCGGCATGCTTTTGCACAAAAGCAAAAGCCCGGGACCATTTTGAAGAGGGCAAAAGGGCACCAGCCCTTTCCGGGGGCGGGGCTGGAGCTCTGTTCAGACACGTGCTTAAAGGGGTCTCGCCGGACAGCCGTTTGTTTCCTGCTCCGTGCGTTAGGACCTCTGGCAGGGACTGACAGCCATAGCAGGTTTGGTGGTTGCCCTATGCCTTTTGGACACCACCCTTTTGCCCCCTAGTGCTTTTTCCTGGTTTTGGTTTCTTGTGCCTTGCTTTGTCTGCCATGGAACCAGGGGTGGCCATGTGCCTGCTCTGGCCCCTTTCAGCCATTTTCGAGTGCCTGCAGCTGGTGCTCCAGGCTGGTGCCCTCCTGTTCCAGGACCAGGAGGCGCAGATCGCCTTGGACTCCCTCACCAGGGAGGCCATGGAGTCCCTGTGGCATCCCCACCCCACCATGGAGAGGCCACTTTGGAGACTGGACACCAGTACAGACTGGTGGGACCGGCTGGTTCTTGGGCAATGGGACGACCAGCAATGGCTCTGGAATTTCCGCATGCAAAAGCGGACGTTCCTGGAGCTGTGTGCCTGGCTCACCCCCGTGCTCCAGAGAGCCACCACCCGGCTGCGTGCGCCCATCCCCGTGAAGAAGAGGGTCGCCATCGCGCTATGGAAGCTGGCCAGCCCGGACAGCTACCGATCGGTGGCACACCAATTCGGGGTGGGAAGATCCACTGTCAGTGTGATCGTCATGGAGGTAAGTCCCAGGGGGAGTGGGGAGTGGGGTGGGGGGAGGGTGCTGCACTCCATGCCCAGGGGCAGCCAAGACTCCACGCTGGGTCACCCAAGGGTTTGGGCCATCCCTCCCTTTCACAGGCCTGCTGGTGGGGGGGGGGGGGTGGGCCCCTGCCTTATGTGATGTGTTCCCTTGGGTTTCTCTGCACCCTTCTGCAGGTCATCCACGCTATCAATGATGTCCTGCTCCCGAGAGTGATCCGCCTGCGCGACGTGGACGCTACGCTGGCCGGCTTCGCTGCCCTCAGGTTCCCCAACTGCGGGGGAGCCCTGGATTCAACCCACATCCCCATCCAGGCCCTGGAGCATCGAGCAGCCCATTTCACGAACAGGAAGGGGTACTGCTCTATTGTTCTCCAGGCCCTCGTGGACCACCGGGGCCGCTTCCTGGATGTCTACGTGGGCTGGTCTGGCAGGGCACACGACGCCCGCATCCTCCACAGCTCCGGACTGTTTCGCAGGCTGAAGGCGGGCACCTACTTCCCCCGGAGGGAGTTGACTGTTGGGGATGTGCCTATGCCCATCTGCATCATCGGGGACGTGGCCTACCCCCTGCTGCAGTGGCTAATGCAGCCCTACACGAGCGGCCGGACCAGAACTGGGCCCGGTTCAACGACCGCCTCAACTGGTCCCGAAATCAGGTGGAGTGCACCTTCGGCTGCTTAAAAGCCCGCTTCCGTTGCTTGCTCACCCGTCTCGAGATGGGTGAGCGGAATGCAACAGAGGTACTGGCCGCGTGCTGCGTGCTCCACAACACTGTGGGGAGGCCTTCCTCCCTGCATGGATGGCAGCCAAAGCACAGATGTGTGAACAGCCCCACACAGCTGCCATCCGCCAGGCGCACCAGGATGAGGTGCGCATCCGAGAGGCCCTGATGGGCATGTTCACACAAGCCCCATAGTAGGGTCGCCTCGGTCTCCCCATACAACTCCCTCCCATCCCCTACCCTTCCCCCTCCCCTCCCCTTACCTCCCCCCAATTGTAAAGCGTCGGTTCCAAGCACATTGGCCGTCATCGTGAATGTTCGTTGGGTGCGTCGGACGTAGCTTGGGTTTTTCTTTTAGTTTAGGCTAGGGTTTAGGCCACCATCGCCTGTCCGAGCTGTCCTGAAGAACAGGAAGAGGATTCGTGGTTCGTGCGGAAGGCTCGAATCAGCGTACCCGATTCCAGTCGTCTTCGAGGGATCTCCTGGCTGTTCCTCTCCCGAGGCCTGGAAGGACCAAAGGATTGAGGTTGCCAGCAACACTACAATCGTCCCTGCGTCTATACTATGTACATATTCTTTTGTGTGCGTCTTTTAACCTTTCTTGCTTGTTTGTTATCTATGTTAATATAGTTGTGGTTTAAATTTTACTTAAAAGTGTCAGTATTTATTTATGCGCCACAAGCCAATGACCACTTAAAGGAACGACCGGTGATAGATACAGAATTTGGTGTCTGCATTTTGTAATCCTCTTAAATTTAGTTGGCTAATTGGCATCTCAAATCATTTATTACAGTTACCTCGAGTTACACAATAACCAACACAGTTTTGTTTTCAACTGAAAAACTTGTATGTTTTTATTTACAAGGGGGAGAGGGGGAGGAGACCTTCAACTGGGTGGGGGAGGGGGAGGAGACCTTCAATTGGGAGGGGGAGGGGCTACTCCTGGGAGTGGTGGCCCCTGCGAGCGCTCCTGCAGGGGCAGACCTGGGCATGGGGGGCAAGCTGCATTGGGACAGGCTGCACGGGGAGGTGGGCAGGAGGGGCTATTGCAGGAGCAGGTATTGCAGGAGGGGGCATTGCAGGGGCAGGAGGGGGCATTGCAGGGGCGGCAGGAGGAGGCATTGCAGGGGCAGGAGGGGGCATGGGCAGTGCTAGGGGAGGGATGGCGGGGGCATGGGGTAAGGCCATGCCATAATGGATGGCATGGGCTATGTGGGCAGTGAGGGTGGTGATGGAGTCAGCCATCCTAGTGCACTGGGCCTGGAAGGTGGCCCAGGCCTCCTGGCGCCACTGCAGGTCCCCCTCGACGCGTTGCCTAATTACAGCCTCAATGCGCTCGACGGCCTGCACGTGGCGCCGAAGGAGCTGGTCCTGGTGGTGGAGCCTCTGGCTTGGTGGTTGGGCAGCTGGGGGTGCTGCTGCCGCCGCTGCTGCCGGACTGGAGGGTCCCCGGCTTGTGCTTGGTCCCGCTGCAGGGAAGAGAAGAAAGGATGGGTCAGTCAGGCAGCCCGGCCACTGTCCCCACACCTCATGCCCTCCACCCCTGAGCCCAGGTGACACCACAGTAGTGTGGCTTGGGCCCACTCAGTTCCCCCCCTGCCTCCCGTGTTGTATGTTTGCAAGGAGGACCGCCCCTGGAGTAGGGTCCTCCTCCATGTATTGTAACCACCGGTCTGTGTCCTGGCCCCGTGGAGGGCGGGAGGGCGCTTGTGTTGCGTTAACCTGTGGAACTCCCTGCCAGTGAAGGCTGTGAGGCTTTGGGCTAATCAGTGGTGTTTGACAGGGAGCGAGATGTATCCCCACACAGTGCCTGGGAGCACATCTGGCAGAGGTGGTCTGGGCTCTGAGATCCCCATCGCGTGGGATATCTCCTGGACGGAACCAGGAGAGTGACTGGGGGGGGTCATGTCCCATCCTTGCAGCAAAACTCAGGCGGCCCTAGGGGCGGCCCGAGCACTTCCCCCCCTTCTCCCTCCCACTATCCCTCACACACGTAGCACAGGGACATGTGTGGCTGCAGTGGGGACTTCCCTCGGGGAGCCAGCGAAGGCACCGGGAGCAGGCGAGGGGCTCAGTGGGGCCACGTTCACAGGGCTGTGATGCTGCGGTTTACCCAGGAGCAGCTGGCTGTGCCTCACAGCCAGGCATGGGACAGTGTGCCGTTCTGCGTGCTGCACCCTTGCGGAGGTGCGGGCTCTGGCCTGAGTCCCTGGGGCCCTGGCTGGTTCCAGCTGGCATCCACCCTTCCCCCTGGTCCTGCTGGATGTGTGTGAGCAGCACGGTCCCAGGCGTGCCCTGGAGCTGCTTGCCGCGGCCACATGCTGCTTGGTCACCAGGCTGCACGTGGTTGCACGTGCTGCTTACTGCCTAATGCTACACAGCGTGCAGCTCACGTGGCCTGAGTGACATGCTCTCCCCCTCCCCCCTCCGGGCGCCTGGCTCCCCCCTTCGCCCCCCGCCCTTGTGAGTGCAAAGTGCAAGACTCACCGGTGGATCCTCCCCCGGCCTCGGAGGATGTGCGGGAGACATCAGGGCTGCTGGAGGGGGCCTGCTGCATGGCAGTGCTGGCCTCATCCTCTGATGCACTGCTGTCGTCTCCTTCCCCCGCCTCGGTGGTCCTGGTGACGGGGGGGGCGCACGCTGCTGTCGACGGGCACGTCCGGGACTTGCAGGGCTGGCTGGCCCAGGATGGCGTGCAGCCGGTCATAGTGGGGGCAGGTGTCTGGTCCTGGCCCCTGGCCCTCGGTGGCCCGCACATAGCCCAAGCGAAGTTCTTTGACTTTCGCCTGGACCTGTTCCAGGTTCCAGGCTGGATGGCCCTGCTGGGCTAGCGCCTGGGCCATGCGTCCAAAGATGTCGGCATTGCGGCACCAGGACCGGGTGTCGTGGAGGCCCTCCTCCTCCTGCCACAGGTCCAGGAGGGTCTCCAGCTCCCCCGAGGACCACAATGGGGCTCTTCTTCTCTGGCCCCTGGGGGCCTCCTGCACTGGGGGTGCAGGTGGCTGAGCGCCCGGAGCTGCCATGCTGGGCTGCGAGGTCGCTGCTGGGCACGGCAGGGGCACTGTGGCAGACCTCAGGCCAGAGGTCTGAGTCACGCTCCTGCCACGTGCGCTCAGCAGCCTGCAGCTACTTTAAGAGCTCGGGTTACCGGGAAGTCCGGGGCTACTACGGGGTCTCCCAGCATCCAAACAGCTTTTTTCTGTTTAGCCTGTTTTTGCGCAGAAGTCTTAGCTAGCTGTCTACACTGGCCCTTTTGCGCAACAGTTTTTCGCAAAAAAGACTTTTGCCCGAACGGGAGTGTCAAAGCTTTTCCGGAAGAAGCGCTGATTTCGTACATGAGAACGTCAGTGCTTTTGCGGAAAATCAAGTGGCCAGTGTAGACAGCTGGCAAGTTTTTCCGGAAAAGCGGCTGATTTTCCAGAAAAAGTGGCCAATCTTGACACAGCCCATAGTACTTCTGAAAATCATAGACTATTGCCATGTAAATGACTAAAATATGAATTTGGGAACATGTGAGGTGTAGGTTAGTAACTTTGGAACCAAGTTTTAGGGGATTATTTATGTCAATTGATTGCTTATCCATGCTTTGTCCCATATTGCATATCCAGAAAGAGATGTTGGAGTCATTATGGATAAAAACCAACTCCACATACAGCAGTGGTCAAAATGGAAAGCAGGAGTTTGAGAACTATTAGCAAAAGGTTAGAAAATATAATAATGCTACTCTGTAAAACCATGGTGCACCCACACCTAGGATATTGGGAACAGTTCTGGTTGCCCTATCTCAAAATGTATGTAGTGGAATTGGAAATGCTAAAGATGATCAAAAGTACAAAACTACTTTCATTTGAGGAGAGATGAAAAATACTAGGGTGGTCCAGTAACAAAAAGAGGGAGAGGGGATAGAGAGAGTAAGAGTGAGGTATATAGAATAATTAATGTTGTAGGGAAAAGTGTTATTTACTCTTTTTCCAGAATACAAAAATCAGAGCTCACCTAACAAAATTAATAGGGAACGGATTTAATACAAAAATGGGGAGTTACATTTTTACATAACTCTCAATTAACTTGTGGAGTTTGTTGTCATGGGCTGTTGTGAAGGTTAAAAAAAAACCCACCTAAATAAGTTCATGGAGAATAGGTTAATAGAATCCTAGAATTGGAAGGGACCTTGAGAGGTCATCGAGTCCAGTCAAGCACCATCTCGTTCATCACTGACAGGTGTCTGTCTAACCTGCTGTTAAATATCTCCAGTGATGGAGACTCCATAACCTCCCTAGGTAATCTATTCCCTTGTTTAACTGCCCTGACAATTAGGAAGTTTTTCCTAATGTCCAACCTAAACTTTCCTTGCTGCAATTTAAGCCCATTGCTTCTTGTCCTATCCTCAGAGGCCAAGGAGAACAATTTTTCTTCCTCCTCCTTGCAACACCCTTTTCAATACTTGAAAACTGCTATCAAGTCCCCTTTCAGTCTTCTCTTTTCTAATGTAAACAAGTCCAGTTCTTTCAGTCTTCCCTCATAGCTCATGTTATCTAGACCATTAATCATTTTTGTTGCTCTTCTGTGGACCTTCTCCAATTACTCCACATCTTTCCTGAAATGTGGTGCCCAGAACTGGACCCAGTAATACAACTGAGGCCTAATCAGCACAGAGTGGAGCAGAAGAATGACTTCTCGTGTCTTTCTCACAGCACTCCTGTTAATACATCCCAGAATCACGTTTGCTTTTTGTGCAAAAGTGCCACACTGTTGACTCATACTTAGCTTGTGGTCCACTATGACTGCTAGATCCCTTTCTGCAGTACTACTTCCTAGACAATCACTTCCCATTCTGTATGTGTGAAACTGATTGTTACTTCCTAAGTGGAATACTCTGCATTTGACCTAATTAAACTTCATCCTGTTTACCTCAGACCATTTCTCTAGTTTGTCCACATCATTTTGAATTTGGACCCTGTCCTCCAAAGCACTTGCAATCCCTCCCAGCTTGGTATCATCTTCAAACTTAACAATCATACTCTCTATGCCATCATCTAAATCATTGATGAAGACATTGAGCAGAAGTGGTCTTGAAACAGACCCCATGCAGTGCCCCACTTGGTATGCCCTTCCAGCATGATTGTGAACCATTAATAACTACTCTCTGAGAACGGTTATCCAGCCAGTTATGCACCCACCTTATAGTAGCTTCATCTAGGGTGCATTTTCCTAGTTTATTGATAAGAAGGTCATGTGTGACCATATCAAATGCCTTATTAAAGTCTAGGTATACCATATCCACTGCTTCACTCTTATCCACAAGGCTTGATATCGTATCAAAGAAAGCTATCAGATTGGTTTGACACTTTTTGTTCTCTACAAATCCATGCTGACTGTTACCTATCACCTTATTTTCTTCCAGATGTTTGCAGATGGATTCCTTAATTACTTGCTCCATTATCTTCCCCAACACAGAAGTTAAACTGACTGGTTTGTAGTTTCCTAGGTTGTTCTTATTTCTCTCTTTATAGATGGGCACTATATTTGCCCTTTTACATTCTTCTTGAATCTCTCCTGACTTCCATGATTTTTCAGAAATGATAGTGAAAGGATTAGATAGATCTTCTATCAGCTTTTGAGTATTCTAGGATGCATTTCATCGGGGCCTAGTGACTTGCAGAGATATAACTTTTCTAAGTAATTTTTAACTCATTCTTCAGTTTTATCTTCTAAACCTACCCAATTTCCATTTAAAATTCATACAATAGCTATTGGTCAAGAGGGTTAGAATACAAACCCATGTTCTGAGGCAACTCTAAACCTCTGACTGCCAGAAGCTACTGTGATAAAAACAAGGGCAGATCACTCCAAATGCCCTGCTCTTTACACTTCCCATGAAGCTCTGGTACAAGCTACTGTCAGAGATAGGATAGTAGATTTAATGGACCGTTGGTCTGATCCATTTTTAAATATCCTGAATGGCTAGTGTTTCTCTTTTAAACCAGTCATGATAAAACATGACCTGTAGGATGTGTCAAGTTGTTATGTGAGAAGCAATAAAGGAAGTATAAATTGGTTTGAATCATCAGTGTGTTCTCATTAGGGATATATTCTACCACCTCTATTCTTCCTAGCAGCTGTGGTTTTAAAATTCAGAACTGCAGCAACACATGTAAGGACTCTAAAATCACTTGGAATGAAGAATAATTATTAACAGATGTTGACTCTGCTGTTTAAATTGTCACTTGTTACCTATGCAAAGTGCAGAAAATCATGGATCACAAATGTACCTGCATCTCTTGGTCTTAGAGGAAGCCCAAATAAGTGGGTACTGATTAGACTTAGTGAGAGAGCAGATGCAGGGTTCAGAATGACCATGCCTATAAGAAATATTGGACATGGGAGTGAATGGGACCTTGAAGTACAGATCAACATGTATCATGAGGAGAGGGAAAAGTGTATCTTGTCACGATCAGGGTATTTTTCTTCATTTTGGTAGTTTGGATTAAACCTCTCTCTGTGAATCCATGTCTTGCCTCACCCATTCACTGTCTAAGAGTTGTCCCCAAAGATTTTCTCTGTGTTTTAATTTGTTTTACTTAGTTGCCTGTACACCTAGTAACCAAGTATGCTTTTTCAAGTATATCTTTTGTTTGTTAATAAAAATCACTTTTTAAGGTGATGATTTGATTCTTGTGTCCTGGAAAGTAACAGGGGGTCTGTGTGTGCGTTCCTGCCTAAGACTGGGTAGTCAGCTACCAGAGATTGCAGCTTGTTTCTCTCTTTTCTTTTTTCAAGCTCTTTTGGAACAAAAGAGCTTGGGATACCCTCCTAGTTTAGGGCGAAATCACTTGATGGTGGCAGCTTTTTGTGTTTTTCCCCCCCTCAGAGGCAGTGTTTCTTTGAATCTGGGGAGTTTTTTATAAGCAGAGCCTATAGAGGCCAGGTATTTAATGCCCCTACCTTCTGCACTTAGAGTGCCAAAGTGGGGAATGACCCTGACAGGAGCACACAAAGATTTCAGTAAATTGTCCATCTCCACGGAGAAGACAAATTAAAGTTAGAAATATAATCTGAGTTTACTGAACAGGATTTTCTGATTTTCTGATTTCATTTCTACCTAGCAAAAGATTCATTTTCCTACTTGTCCTCCTGCTGTCAAGAGGAAAATGAGGAGCATGACATTGGAAATATCCATGTCTGTTACAGTGATGCAAAGGAATGGGAGACTGACTTTAGAGGAATAAAAAGATGAAAAAGTAAAATGTGGACAATAAGGCTCAAAAGGGATTAAAGGTGCACATAAACACAAAGACAAGGATTCCAAGAAATTCTTCAAGTAATTAAAAGCTATTGCAAATTAATACCAGCAGTTCCTAGATATTAAACAGCAACAGAAAAAAAAACACCTGTCTGATATTTTATTTGACTAAGGGTAGTTAAAGTGAAGAGAGGAATAGGGGATGTCGGAGAATGAGAATGATCAGAGTATCCACAGTATGCCACAAATTCAGTTCCTCAAATTCTCATCTGACGTTCACTCAACTTCCTTCGACCATTCGCACAAGAGCCCTCGAATTTTCCTTTCAAATTTTTACTGGTACATGAAGCAGTTCTGACCCGCTTCTATCAGCCTGAACACTTCCATCTCTAAACATGCTTTCCTTTAACTTGAAAGGATCATAAAACCCCACCCTCTCTTCCTTACCAGAAATATACATGGGGTCAGAAGATGACAGTTCATGGCTGATACTGTTGGGATCCTTATGTCAGAAGTGTTCCAGAAAGCACTGCTTTCTCCTCTGGCCTTGGACAAGGACTGTAATTTAATGAGACTTAAAGATATCACCAGGCAAAATAGAAATGCCCAGATCTACTAATATTTCAGGAAGTATTTCAGCAGATATGAAAGGACTATAGGGGTGTAATGGGGTGCAATCACAGATGACCCCTTGGGGGTGCCTCCCGGGGTGCTGACATGGCCACTGCCACTCGCCTTCCCACGCTCTGGGGCTCCTCACCACCCGGTCCTGCTGAGCCAGCTCCGCTGGTCTCCCCCAGCCAAGGCCCTGAGTTGAGGTCCCTGTCTCCACCGAGAAGCAGTACAGACATAGAACCACTTCAGGTCCAAGGAGAGTGCAGTTTAGGGCCCAGCCTCCTGAGAGAGCACTCCCCAGATGGGATCAAACCCCAAAGAATTAAGTAAGCCACCTTTAACAATGAAAGGGGGAATATGCACACTAGTTCTCCCCACCCCCCGGTAACAATTATTTACATGGGTTTGATAAAAAATAAAAATGGTTTTATTAAGTAGAAGCAGTTGGATTTAAGTAGTAATAAGTGAGAACAGTCAGAGCAAAGGAAGTTACAAATAAAAAACCCCAAAAACGCTTGGCTAATTCTACACTGAAACCTTAGTACAAACACTTTAAACTCACCCTCAAACCTCTTTTCCAGCTGCCACTCTAAACCAGGGCTCTCTTCCCCACCCTGGGGTCTTTGGCTCCTTTCCTTCCAGGTGCAGCCCAGCCAAAAGACCCAGGCCTCTGCTTTCCTATTCTTTTTGTTAAAGAATTGAGGCTACTCCTTTTCAACCACAGCTCAGATTTAAGGACAAAAGATTGTTTAACAGTGGCTCATCAAGAAATTGCGGGTAACACCCTCCACGTCTCCCATTCACACATTTGAAACTCACAAAGTATTCCCCACTCCATATGTCTAATTTTACACCCAAAAAATGATATGTACATCAAAGTGAGATAAACAGAACAAGCAGATCATGACATGAAGATTAGTGGGTTACACAAATAATTCACTCAAAGCACTTTTGAGTTATGTATATTCATGTCCATGAGTCCATTTCATAAAGCATGGGGGGGGGGTCTGTCACAAGGGGTATGTGGAGCAGGCAGGAAGAAAAAAAAGGAAAGATGAAGGGCTGTGTGTCTGAATTTCTTCACTCGGCTGTCTAGGTTTTGTGGTTATTCCTTCCTTTTTCAGAACTAATATAGTCATCCCTAGAAAGTACATGGATGTCTTAGGGAGCTCCCTCCCGTGCTGAAGGCACTCACGCAGTATATAACGAAAACAGAACACAGTCTTTTTAAAAGATAGAGCAGTCAGAATTAGCCATCAGAGCAGTAACAAGAATATATACTTGTACTTGTCATTTCTTATTGTTCACTGTGCTATCCAATGTGTTTCTCTCTCTCTCTCTCTCTCTCTCTCACACACACACACACACACACACACACAAATAATGTTTGTTCCTTTCTCCCAACATCTGCACCAAACAGATCTACACTAGTTTATTTATTTTGGCTACAAAGATGACACTACTTAATATCCAATATGCACAAATTTACTGTCATTGCAAAAGTGTGTTATTCTTGTGTTTCCAGATACAAAGACAAAATTACTTTGGAATCTATTGAACTCTTGGACTGAAGATTATCACAACTCCTCCAGGAACCAAAAACCACAGAGGGTGATTAAGATGAATTGGTTATCTGGTAAACACCTCTACAGAGATGCCACACCCAGCAGTAGCCTCCAGGATTTCAAACTAGCTTTCCAGAGACCAGCAGATGAAAAGGACTTTTGGTATAAAAAAAGTTATGAATTGGGGTCTTCTAGCAGATCCTGCAAACAGAGAGGGCCTTCTGACCAAGATCCCCAGCCCTTACAGAAATGTTGGAAAGTCTGACCTATTAGGGCCCCATAAGACTAATAGGAAATCTCTGGTAAGCTTTTAAAACACCTAAGGGAATTCGTATTGCTTTCATGTGTTTTTTCTCTAATGCTTTTACCTTAAGAATGAATATGCTTGCATAGAGATGTGTGATAACACAACTGCTGTCAGAGTAGAAGTCAACACTTGCAGTACCAATGTGGGACAAACATGCCCTGTCGCAGACCGCCATACTTTTAGTACACACGACTGTGTGTTAGAGAAGAAATAGGTGACGTAGGAGTGGATGGGTTAAATGGAACTGCTTTATTGCCCACACACGTTTACCTCAGACATTCAACACAACATCCAAGCGGCAACAAATTGGCATTAGTCAGACCCTTTTATCTATTTTAGTATGTTAATTCACACGTCTATCATTACTTTTCCTAAAACTTTAGTTAGTAATGTTAACTCCCATAAAATGAATATTAATAAGCAAACAATGAATACAATTATACCCACCCCTAATTACTATTTATATAATTTCTAATTGAATCAGCAGTTTTCTATACGACAAATGCTCTAAATTAATAGATTACAGATATTACAAGGAAACAGAACACAGTCTGAAGATGTGTTATGCAGAGCCAATGAGGATAAGCAAGAGACATAATAAAATAGAGTAACTCCATACTTATCTAGTTTCCTAGGCTACAAGAACGAAGAGAGAGAATATGGTTATACATCAGAAAGGATAATACTTTTGTCCAGACTCTTAATCTATCTTCCCAAACTACAAAAACAAAAGGAAAAAGCATGTTTAAAGTGTAATGCTGTGGCTGATCCCTGAACCACTAATGTAGAGACATTTCAGACCTATTAATTTTTACATATCCCAACACTCCCCCACTTTCTTTCAAAGAAGGGCTCAAGTGCCCCTCCTTTCCACACACTGTCCAGCTGGGTATCCAGGCTAGAGTCCCTGGCTCTAATTGCCCAGTACTTTGTTCCACTGGTCATGGTATGGGGAGATATGAAAGGCAGGTCACACACAGGGTTACTGGCCTTCAGGTACGGTCTCTGGGGAGCAGCCAGGGCAGTGCATAGCCTTAAACTTGTCATCAGTAGAATTTACAATTCAATCAGTAGGAGCTCAGTAGAATTAACAATACAATTAGTAGGAATAAAATCCCAACAATATGGACAATTTAACTGAGGAATGAATGAGTGTCTGTTAGGCCTATCTGAAGGCACAGGCTATTTCAGTCCAAGCTCAGTCTGAAGGCAGTTCAGTTGCCCAATTGGAATGCATTAGTCCCATGGATGGCCCGAGGTTCCAGGATTCACACTTGGTGTTTTTCAGCCTGGAGCTGCTTTAACAGGTGTGTCAAAGTGTCCCAATTTATCCAGGTAGGCTTAGGTACTGCTTTAGTCCAATTAGTTGGCACCATAAGGTGTCCAGTCCGGTTAAGTTGTTTCACAGCTGGTACATAAATCCAATAGGTGGAGTTTCCAAATTGCAGGGAGAAATTACCCAAATCAGATCCCACCTTCCAAAGCCTGACCATTGAGCATTGCTGAACCCTCCCAACAAATCTATTTCCCTGTTCCACCCAGTGTGGAGGGGATACCATCTCTGCACTCTGTAGGAGAGGTGGTTCTTATGGCCACCCTCCCAGGTATTCCCAGGTTCTTCCCATATTAACCCCATGTGCAGATAGTCTGACCCTACTAAAAAAATGAACATTGTTTTCCCAACCTGAACTTGACATACTGATTCTTGGGACCATTTCCATCTGCACCCACCCCCAAAACCCAGACTGTAGGAGAGTGGCTAAGGCCCAGCCCCCTTAGCGACACCCTAGATGGCGAGGATCCATCAGGTTGGTGTGCGTTTCCCAGGGTTGTGTGCCAGGTGGCCCTAAAGGCGCATACTCCTTTAATGGCTTGGCCTCTGGTTTCCTCCCTGTGATGGGGCAACTGCTTAACACTGGCCAGAAGGGGCCAATGCAGGCTGGAAGGAGCCTGTGCAGAGCCCTGGTCAATCAGAGGAAGCTTGTAAAGAATCAGTTAGGGAGCTTGTTGGAGCAGCGATGCACATAGGGAGCTGTGCAGCGAAGACAGTAAGTTAGGCCCTGACCAGGGAAGGTGCAGGATCTGGTTTCCATTGAAGCACCTCTGTGAGAGCAGTACTGGGCAGGCTCAGGGGGCTAGAAGAGAGAGGTTCCTGCCTGATACCTGCCACGCTGCAGCTTTGCCACTAAGGCCAGGAGGGTGCAAAGAGTCACAGGGGAAGTGGCCCAGGGAACAGAAGGCAGTGAAGGGGAGTAGAGAAGGGCAAGACAATGCTGCCACCGGAGGGCCTTTGGGTTGGGACCTAGAATAATGGGTGGGCTTCCTTCCACATTTGCATTACATCTTGCCACTCAGGCGTGGCCCATACAAACTGTGGCTTGACCCTGAGATGAAGGGGCTGGGCTTGGAGGCCACAGCTGGCCACAGTGATGGGTGAACCACAGGACTGCTGATATACCCTGGGAAGGGGAATGAGAGATAACTCTAGTGAGCACTGCTAGAGGATGGTGCCCTGAAGAGGACACCATGGTCCAGGAGTGATGCAGGTACAAAGTCCAGCTGTGGACAAAGTGGAGTAATAGGGGAGACACCAGCCAGTGGGAGGCAACCTGCTGACAAGAGCTAATTCCAATGCTACTGATAGAAGTGGTGATGTATAAGGGATTCGGTGATGTTTCCTAGAGTTAAAATGCCAGTCCAATAAATGATCAATGGAGTTAGGGCCGATCCCTGCAACAGACCCTGTTACAATAATGTAATAATTGAATGCTTATGTCATGCTTATGTATCATGATCTATGTAATTTGTTATTTATTGTAATAATGTGTCTGAATGCTTATACTGTCATGCAATGTATCTGTCAATCATTGAAAGAACCATTACTGTAAGACCACCTAGCACGTAGGGTTAAACTGACTGTGTAAATTTGAAAATATATGAATATTCATTAGAGGGACTGTTACTCATGAATATGGAATTCCCAAAGTGTGTCATCCAGTCATTTTAAACTTATATAAATAAGCATTCTTGTCCACCAATCATTTTAAAATGTAAAGCTTATGAATATGCATAAGCCCAGCCTTATAAGTCCACGCAACACCCGTTTCCAGGGTTCGGTTGCGTCAGGGCGTCGGGCTTAGGCATAGATCTAGCATAGAGAGAGTGCATGAGGTCTAGTGTCTTGTCCCGGGTCGTATGAGAAAGGGTTAAGCATCATCTCAGATTTAAGACAGGCGGAAGGCTTGTTCTTATTCTGATAGTCTTCATTTAGTTTAGGTTTAGTTTAGTTAGCTTAGGTTTTAGATAGATTAGATTTCATCTTCGTGTTTGTCCGTCAGGCAGTGTCGGTCTACGCATGTCGGCCGTCGTCGTGTCTGTTCGGCGGGCGCGTTGCGAATTAGTTAAGGTATTATTTTAGGTTAGATTAAGTTTAGGGTAGGGTAGGAAGTCTTAGCATCCATCGCTGTCCAGCTGCTTCTGAAGCACAGGAAGAGCCGAAAGAGTCGTGACCCGCGGAAGGCGAAGTCATCGCACTCAACCTCAGCGCTTCGTGGGATCGCCTGGCAGCTCTTCTCCCGCGGCTTCAAATTAGCCAATGGATCGAGGTCGCCAACTTCGGCGCCGGCAGCCGACGAGGGATGCCTGGCAGTTCCTCCCCGAGGGCTTCCAATTAGCCCAAAGGTTGTAGATCGCCAGCAACCCATCCATCGCCGTTGCGTCGCAGACTTTGGTAATATAATTGTGCATTTTAAAAGGGGACTTCCTCCTATCTGTTAAATTTGAGATTTATTCTTTAATATAGTCTTGTGGTTATGAAATTTATCTAAATTGTTAAGTCTTTATTTACGCGCCACTTCTTTGGGTAGAGGCAATCAACCGGTGATTAGATACGGCACTCGGAGTCGCACCTGTAAGATCTCAATATTACAATTAGGCTAATTAGGCATAGGTAGTTATAAGGGTTGTTCCCCCATAAGGGCGTAACAACCCCCATATCCAATAGCCCCAAAGCACATTCCAGGCACTGGATTCAAATAGAGGAACAAGATTCTTGAAGGGAGTTCAATCCCTCCCATGCATAGTTGGCAAAGATCTCGCCACCTCTGGGTACTTCCATCACCCGAAGCTTTCATGGCCCACAACAGCATCTTTTCTCCTGCTTTTGCAAACTGGAAACAATTAGCAAATGTGTTATTAAGATACCAAACAGAGAGGAAGAGGGTGATGCATTAAGGACCACAGACCTTTGAGTGAGGGTGGACCACCATGGAGATTGATGTGTAACTATCAGTTTTGCCTTAGGTGGATGGGGAGAGAGAGAAAGAGGTTTAATTAAAATCCATTTCCCTTTATTCCAAAAGGGAGTGGCATGACATGCCCAATAAAAAGGGGGGTACCATGCCTGTAGAATTCAGGGGAATCCAGAAGGTGGGTGAAATTCCCATCCAATGCCCCTTCTGCAATATTGGTTCCTGTAAATATAGTTAAAATGCTTAATAATCCTTTTCTGCCTAATGCAGTATTCCCCTTTTCCAAACACAATACACAACAATGCTAGCAATGAGACAGACACAACAAGACAAACAAGACATAAACCCACAATAAATCCATTTTTATCCCAGTTGCTCTTCTGCTGGCACCAGCTCTTTTTGGTGTTTTGAAAGACAAAAAGAAATGTTTTCTACCCCCATGGGGGTGGCACATTGTATCTTAAAATGTTCTGTTATTTAACAGATATTCTTGCTGATTTCTTTGTTTGCCTGCAGTTACCTCAATACTTTGTCTTCTAAGCAGGCCAGGTTTCAGTGGCTTCTTCCTGTTCCAAAGAAAATCATGCACATTATACATTGTTACAGAGTTATTTATGAACATTAATCTATCCCAGGATTAAACAGTAACACCAGCACCAAATCCTCCACACGTGGATGCCCACCAGGCCCTTCACCAGACAATTCGTCCCCAAGGCCAATGTGCCTAACACTTCCCTGAAATCCCTGAATAGTCCCCAATCCATCATGGGGTGCTGAACCAAAAATCAGGAGTACCGTGCACAACAACAGGCCCCTTTTTCAGATTTGACTCCATCTGCTAACCTTTCCCTCTGTAGGGTTACAGTATGAGCCAGGTATATTAACCATCCTCAGCCCCTTTGTACTGTCACTTAAGGGAGGGATAGAACTGCACATCATAGCTGGGCAGTTTGCATTGACACAAACTTTCAAATCCAAAACTATCAGCAATCCAGAGACTCAGCCTTAAAAGGGACACAGTGAACTTCCAGGGTTCTGATTACTTTTCACTTTCAAGTCATGCTCCCACAACACTAAGTAATTTGAAAAAAGAAAACATTGTGGCTCTTTTCGGAACCCTAATAAGATGTTAAGTAACAGGTTTGTTTCATTTACCCCTGCTGCAATATACATTGCATATGTCACAGGAAAAATGCACCCCAAAATTAAATGCCAAATACCAAAAGTTAAGCAATACTAGTTACCTGTGTGTGGCAAAAGTGTCTTGTTAATTTTACAACTTGAAATGAAATGGCATTATTAAGAATTCATTTCAAGCCCACAAAACTTTACAAATCATGATTGTTGGTTAGATTATAAAACCCTTACATATTTACACACACACACATACACACACACACAGATCAGATTGTCTCTTTGCCTAGACTTTTCACAGGCATTTCTTCAGAAAAGGGCCCATTTTCCATCGTAATGGATGCAAAGAAACCAAGGCTATGTCTGGACTACAGAGCTTTTCCGGGATACCCAGAGGTATCCCGGAAAAGCTCTGCTGCATCCAAGGAATGCATCCACTTTTCCAAAAAAAAGTCGGAAAAGCAGACGTGATTTTTCAGCATTCCTGTAAACCTCATTTCATGAGGCAGAAGGGATATTCTGAAAAAGGGTTTTTTTCCTGAAATTTGGCCCCGTCTACACAGGGCCAAATTTCAGAAAAGCCTCTTCTGGAAGTAAATCAGAAAAAGATATGCAATTTGCGTAGCACAAATTACATTTCTTTTTCCGATTTATCTTTGTAGTGTAGACATAGCCCAAGAAGTCTGTTCCTATAACAATGTCCCTCTGTAGCATTTACACAGCTCAATTGTTCAATTCCCCCAGACTCTACAGAGTTTATTCTCACTTACTCTTTTTCCTTAAATTATTTTCTTAATTTCCCAAAATGACAATTCCAAAAAAATCACAGGGATCTGAAATCCCTATTACTCCTCTCACCATGCCCTCCCCCAGCCAGTTTTACAGTTCATCTGTCATGTACCAGCTTGTCTGGGCCTGACCCTTGTTTCATCTGTTGTAGTCCTCTTTCAACTGTTGCCAGCTAACCAAGTTAACTCCTTTACCCTGCATATTAGAAGTCTGTTCTGCGGTAATGAGGGTCACTGGACTCAAATTCTGGATTTTTGAAATGGTAACGAGAGAGAGAGAGAGAGAGAAACAGAGAGAGAGTAGCTAATACAATGAAGTCTGCACACTATCATTAAACTAAAGGACCCTATTCATTGAGGCTGCAGTTCTTTTTTACTGGTGTTGAATGTCAAACTTCCCTGAATAAACGAGTGCTGAATCAGACTCAGATTGATTTATGTTTTTCAGATTTCACTTCCAAATATATATTATAACAGTAGAAACAAGCTATTGATAGGAACTATTCATTTTTAGTTGTTTGAACAAAGACCTCTTGCGCCTTATTTATTTGCTGAGATCTTTCAATAATTCAGTGGTATCCTCTGAGTCAATAGTTACTTTACAAGGAGAATATCAGAATGGAATATTTTAGATTATTATCATAAACTCTAGTAATTAACTCAATTTGACAATTAAACTATGAAATACATAGAATTATTTCAAATTTAAAGCTGTGCATATTTGTGGGTATTAAAATTACTAGACTTTCTAAGTCAAAAAGCCTTGAGGAAATAGATGCACAAACTGTAATGCCAGTTTATATCCATCCAGCTCCATCAGTTTCCCCTCTCTTCTTCCACCCCACAATTTATCTGCACTGGTGTAGCAGACCTGCCCTTGGTGCCTTGTCTATTCTGTTTGCAATCTCTCAGTATTGTTAGCTACAGCTACTGATTAGTATGGCCTCACATGCAACCACTGGCTGATCTTTGAATCCTTAACTATGCAAATGTATTAATCTATTAACATTTGGAAACTATTAGTGAATCAGATCCATTTCTTCAAAATAAAACTTTACAGAAAAAAATCTTAACTGTAAAGTTAATAAATAACAATAAAAAAAGTTTTGTGTTGAAATGGTTAGGGCTGCTGTACCTATATCAGACATGACACATGCCCACAAAATCATGGATTTGAAAAGTTAAGCCACCTATCATACATAACCTCTATTCCTCCACGCATAAACATACACCTTGCCATTACCACAACTACTATGACTCTTGTCCCTTTAATTCACAACTAGAAGTCTGCTCACACAAACAATGGTGTACATTTTTAGTTATGTCTAAGATGGCTTGAAATTCAATTTTCATAAACTGCACAGTGAATCAGAGTTACTGAGAATATGCCTCTGTAACAGTCTTTTTTTTTTTAAGTTATCCTCCAGTGGTCCACCAATCTGACTATAAAGGAGGAATTTAAACAGAGCCTAATTTCAGAAAAGAAAACAAAACAACAACAACAACCAAACAAAAAACCCCAATACTGCCAAAATCAAAGGGCATTAAATATTTCCTATATAAGAAATATCACACTGTTTGGCCACCCGTAGTACAAACTAAGTATTGTACAGCATGGCTTTATTTGTTGAAATTGATCAAGGACCTTATCTTTTTTCTTCTTTTAGGTTATGTCTATGCCACGTACACTGCTGGGTCAACACAGACCTGTTGCTAAAAGATGGTATGTACTTGTATTCATGAAAAATTTGCAAGCAGTAAAAACGAGTCATCCACGTTAAATCAGCCAACTAGGTAACAGTAATGTGTGATTAAGGTAAACAGTCATATAAAATAAATAGGAAACACAAAATCTAAACCACTTCCCAAGAAAACATATAAGCAGACTCTTAATTTTATATGAGCAAATTTTTAGTGTAAAACCAATTTATATTCCATTTTAAAATCCAGAAACGGTATCACAGTATACTTTTTGACAGTGAAAAGGTATTGCGGCCAATCAAGGAAACAACGGAAAATTTTACATAAATTGATAGGTATGTCTTTTGTGATAAATCAATATTTCCAATTTTATATATCAATAACCATCAAACAAATTGAATAAAAGCTTTAAAATTAGTCCAGATAAAGAACAGAAATTTCATTAGAATCAGATTTTGTACTTGCAAATACTTATGCACCCGCTGAACTATACGCACATGAGAACTCCTGTTGTCTTCAATGGGACTAATCAGAAGAATATTAAAATACGTGTTTATAGGATCTGGCCTTTATTTTGTTGAGGTCTCTCCCTTCTTTTCCCTTATTTCTGTTATTTCCTACCCTTATTTTAAATTATTAACAGAGTATTCACATCCCTGTACACTGAAGTACCATTTTGTGGGCATGCTGTGTTATTAATAAAATGTGTTTGCTGCTTTCTTTTTGTAAACAACACGCTAAAACTACTGACCAAGAAAACTGATACACTGAGGCTAAGAAACACATACCAAAAAGCAACATACGGCTAAAACTCCATTCTTTAATTAATCTTCTAGTGAAAAAATCTCAGACCAGTATATTATCAAGGGTCAAATCTTGATTGTGCATTAATTGAACTTACTGAAAGTGATACAGGGAACGTTGTTCCTCAAGGCATTTTCCCTCAGACAGATACCACTGGTAAAATCCTGTTCTAATGTGTCCATGACAATTTTGTCATTTCAGTGGGTCCTGGATTTCTCTGCACTTCTTTTGAAAGACTTTTCAAGCATTAACTATCATGCTCATTGAAAGCATTAAATATGCATTACCCTGCCACACCTATGAACAACTATTGGCTTACAGAAGGCAAGGAAAGCAAGGTTCACTTCTATTAATCTGTGCTGTTCACCTCAAAGGAGTCTAATTTCAAAGTCATTACACCTCTCCTGAATGCAGGGATTGTATCTGCACCCAGCAGAACTGCTCAATAATTAAAAATATTGAACACATTTTGAAATTAGGGAAAAGAAAAATATAAAATATTTCAATTATTTTTTTCCAAAAATGTTGTCCTATTGTCACCAGCTATACAACTGACTGGATGTTTCTTTAAATTTCAATTAAAAAAAAAATAAAGGGGGGGGACTTTTGCAATTTCCCCTACTTCATTTTTAACCAGCTCTTGTTCCAAACTATTATTAAAGAGGGACAAAGGAGAAGACCCCTTGTACCACATCCTCCCAGTGCACCCATTGTAAAATGAATATGATTCTGCCCTCAGTGTTTGTACAGCATTTTTGAAAGCATGAAGGGGCTATGAAATTTCCTAGGATACAGCTGAAAGATAAGCTGTGCAGTGCATTGCCGAGGGGGTAATGATACAAATCATTGGTACTGTAGAATGGTAGCTTTATTTTTAAGGGCAAGATTGTGAGTGCAAGAAACCTCCCATAATGCTCTGTATTACCTCTCATGGTAATGTTTCTTGTGTTTCCTGCACTCTAGGAATGCTTGTACATGTCCCACTCTTGGGAAGAGGACATCTGAAAGGGGTTTTAAAATCCTAAAACCATAGGGTTAGAATAGACCACAAACGTCACCTAGTCTAACTCTTGCCAGATTACAGGTTTTGTTTGTGGTGCTGGATAAGAGTGAGGAGCATAGCCCTACACCTGTCTGTGTTGGCCCACAACATGGAGCCAATGCACTGGAAGGAGAAATATTCCTATTTTCACTGATGCTCACACCCTGCATGCAAGAGTCAGGCTTGGGAGTAGTGCTAGACCCAGGACTCTGGTAGGGTGCCACTAGGGTGCCTTCTGGGGTAGCACAAGGTCTGCATTTTCCTTCCCCTCCTGTGGGATAATGATTCTACTCTAGTTATATATTCCCTTTTTTATTTTCCCTTTAATCACAATCCCCACTTCCCAGAGCTAATTATCTTAGCATTAGTCATTTGTGTGTTAATTTGGCTTTATTTTAGAGGCTTTTGTTGTTGTTGTTTTTCAATCTAGACCTTCATGCTTTGTTTCAAACATCTCCAGTAGGAAGCAGAGGATATATTGGAAGCAAAGCAAAAGCTCATCCATCCATTATGTTAGTTCCGCCATTAAGGATCACTGGCTAATGGATTTCTGATGTAGATGGAAGTTTTTGTGCCACTGAGATATCACTGTGACAGATGAGGTCACAATAGCTTTAACTGATAGTTTTTCAAGCCTGAAGAGTTTGCTTTCATGGCTCCTGCTGAAGCATTTCCAGTGCAACGAATGATATTTAGAGTAGTCAAGTGCTCTATTGCAAAGCATGTTGCTTTTATTTTGTTTCAATTACCGAGGCCTTAAGCTTGCTTGAATGATAAAAGTATAAATCATGTTAATTAAAAAAAATAAAGGAGGAATCGTAAAAGACAAAATAAAGGCCCAAAAGGTCTAGATAATGAAAAGTTATCTTTGAAGTAAACCGTTCAATTAACTTGAAATTAACTTTAAAACATGTAAGCAAACAAACAACCTCAAAACAATACCCAAGCCATGATTCACTAGCTCTCTAAATTCCCACTCAGAATGTTTACAGGAGCGATGTGATTTTTTTGTAGTAGATGTATCAAAAACAGCAGATTAAAAAAAATAATAAACCATGCAGTAACTTTCATATGCACCCCATTTTGTTCATTTTAGTAGTATGTAGCAGAGGGTATATTCAGCTATTAGAAGACAGTGGTTTTTAGTGAAGAAAATGAATATATGAAATGGGTAAAAAAGAAACAAGAGATTCTCTTATAATAAACATGCAAAGTTAAACGAGTCATTCTAAGATCTGCATAGACCTGACCCAATGCTCACTGGAGTATATGGAAAGACTTCCATTGACTTCAAAGGGCTTGGGTCATGAAGACCTTTTCGATCATTAATATATTTCTGTTCCCTTCCACCAAGCTTACCTGCCATTTTTAATATAGGGTATGTCTACACTACCACCCTAGTTCGAACTAGGGTGGCTAATGTAGGCATTCGAAGTTGCAAATGAAGCCCGGGATTTAAATATCCCGGGCTTCATTTGCATCTTGCCGGGCGGGCGCCATTTTTAAATGCCCTTAGTTCGAACTCTGTGCCCGCAGCTACACGCGGCACGGAGTAGGTAGTTCAAATTAGGATCTCTATTCAAACTACCGTTACTCCTCGTGGAACGAGGTGTACCGGTAGTTCGAATTAGAGAACCTAATTCGAAGTACCTACTCCGTGCCGCATGTAGCCGCGGGCACGGAATTCGAACTAAGGGCATTTAAAAATGGCGCCCGCCCAGCAAGATGCAGATGAAGCCCGGGATATTTAAATCCCGGGCTTCATTTGCAACTTCGAATGCCTACATTAACCACCCTAGTTCGAACTTGGGTGGTAGTGTAGACATACCCATATGTATTAACATACATGTTTTCAATTTATATTTTACTAAACGATTTAATTCAATTTTTCTTTTTCTTCATTGAAATCATTGTTCTGAGGTGGGGCTGGGGATGAGGGGTTCAATAAGCAGGCTGCCCCGGGGAGAAAGGACAACATAAGAACATAAGAATGGCCGTACTGGGTCAGACCAAAGGTCCATCTAGCCCAGTATCCTGTCTTCCAACAGTGGCCAGCACCAGGTGCCCCAGAGAGGGTGGACCGAAGACAATGATCAAGTGATTTGTCTCCTGCCATCCCTCTCCAGCCTCTGACAAACAGAGGCCAAGGACACCATTTTATCCCCTGGCTAATAGCCTTTTATGGACCTAACCTCCATGAAATTATCTAGCTTCTCTTTAAACTCTGTTATAGTCCTAGCCTTCACAGCCTCCTCTGGCAAGGAGTTCCACAGGCTGACTACACGCTGTGTGAAGAAGAACTTTCTTTTATTAGTTTTAAACCTGCTACCCATTAATTTCATTTGGTGTCCTCTAGTTCTTCTATTTAGGGAACTAATAAATAACTTTTCTTTATCGGCCCTCTCCACACCATTCATGATTTTATATACCTCTATCATATCCCCCCTCAGTCTCCTCTTTTCTAAACTGAAAAGTCCCAGTCGCTTTAACCTCTCCTCATATGGGACCCGTTTCAAACCCCTAATCATTTTAGTTGCCCTTTTCTGAACCCTTTCCAAGGTCAAAATATCTTTTTTGAGGTGAGGAGACCACATCTGTACACAGTATTCAAGATGTGGGCATACCATAGTTTTATACAGGGGCAGTAAGATATTCTGGGTCTTATTTTCTATCCCTTTCTTAATAATTCCTAGCATCCTATTTGCCTTTTTGACCGCTGCTGCACACTGTGTGGAAGTTTTCAGAGAACTGTCCACGATAACTCCAAGATCTCTTTCCTGATTTGTCGTAGCCAAATTAGCCCCCATCATACTGTACGTATAGTTGGGGTTATTTTTCCCGATGTGCATTACTTTACACTTATCCACATTAAATTTCATTTGACAACCCCAGCCCTCTCTCACTGCAGCAGCTTGGGACCTGGTGAGAAGTTCCTCTCCATGGCCGCTGCAGCTCCACCAGGCACAGCCAGGGTAGGGGTGCATGTTTCCCTGCTGGGGCAGGTCCAGGCCCCTGCACTCATCATTGAGAGTGAGAAATGAAGCAAACTGTGCACTTTCCCTGCCAAAGTAGAACAGCCAGCAGTATTCCCATACAAATCGGGGGAGCTTCAATCTTTCCTGCACTCCCTAGAGGATGCCTAAGAGGTGGGAGTCTCAGGACTAAAGCAGTCCCTAAAGGGGGGTGGGGCATCTCCAGCCAGCCCCTTTCACCTGCCTAATGATTCTGTCTCTTTTCTGTATGGTTTTATGAGAAGCAATCACATTCCAGATGCGTCCCATTTTCCAGGCACAACCAAACCTTTACTTTGCTTTAAGTTATAAGAAGAAGCTGTATACTAAATTTGGCGGTCCTAACTCTTACCATTTAGGAGGATTTACTGGATGCACAGACAAACTCTCTCAAATATATAGTAAATATTCATTATATTGTGAATACAGTATAACACTTGAGATCAAAAGGGACAAAGATGTTTCTCTTTAAATTATGAAAATTATTCAGTGCTACATATCTATGATTCTATAAAGGCCACTTGCACCCACCCCACCACTCAAAGGCCATTTACAATCTTCTGGCTCTATATTTTCCCCTTATACTCTATTCTTAGACACTCTGTGATGCATAGGATTGTGTGCAAATACACAGGATTATGTATCTGCTTGACTGGCTTTTTAAATTTCAACTAAAAAAACGTGGTAAGGGGGGGGAGGAATCCTTGTGGTATGTTGAAATAGTATTAGTGAATTTTGAAAAGACATGGGGGGGTGGGGCATTTTGTTATCCTTCACTGTATTGACAAAGACCAAAACTCTTTTAATCTGAAAGGGCTGGATCCTAGAACTGAGGAAGGGGACCGGGTGGAGTTTGACAACTTTGAGAACTACATAAGTCAAAAACCTATTTACAAAAAGATTGAAAATTGCTGAAGTTAGGTTTTAGTCAGTAGTAAAGTGTATTTTGTTTGGTTTTGTTTTACTTGTAACTGTCTTGGTGGCTTCTATTCTTATTATCACTTAAATACCTATTCTTTATTAACAAACTTGTTCTTGTTTTGTTACCAAACTATGTCAGTTCTGTGTGTTTAAACTGAAAGGTGAAATCCTCAGCCAAACTAAGGGTGAATCTACGCTGCACCCGGAGCTCAAAATAAACTATGCAAATTGCATAGCTTATTTTGAGTGTGTTTCAACATAGTTTATTTCAAAATTTGGCACTGTCTACACAGCACCAAATTTTGAAATAGAGAGCTATTCCAAAACAACCCTTATTCCACATGGAAGGAGGTTTACAGGGATGTCAGAACAGTGAGTCTGTTATATTTCAAAATAGCAGGCTTGCTCAAAAGATATGGAATAACTATTTCAGGATATTTCCAGTATCCTGAAATAGCTCTGCAGTGTAGACATAGCCTAATAGTCTAGTGTGTGAACTGTCTTCCTAGTGAAAGCAAACTTGATAAGTTCCATGATGATAAGAGTGGCTTTTTCCAGTTTAGCCTAAATGAATTTGAACAGGTTTAAATTAAACTGAAATGAGACTCGACTAAGATGAAATAAGTGTCCTCAAAGACATTTGGTCCAGGGTAACTCCACTGTTTTAAAAACAAATTTTGGATAATCCAATGGAACTTTCTTTTGCAGACAAAGGCTGTAGTGTCTTTGCCTCTGTACCTTGGTGGTAAGAATGCTTGCCCACCTCACAGGAGAGTTGTCAAGATAAATCCAACAAAGACCGTGAGTTGCTCAAATAGTATAGAAATGGGAACCATATGAATGCCACAAGCTAAGTCTATATTACCCTTCATTTTGGACGTTGGGGATGTGAACAGTAGCATGCACCAAAGTGCTGTGCTGTGACTCTCCCATGTCTGAGGATGAGAGCTAAAACTCTCTTAGCATTAACATTTAGAGGACTACATTAACATGAACTAGGAACCATGTTGTTCATGCCCACAGTGTCCATACAGGAGAATTGTAGTTCAGTATTTCGGTACACTTTGCTCTTCACACCCCTGCAGTCAGAACATTAGGGCAGTATGGACAAGCTTTTAAATAGATAAAAGAATAGAACAAGGTTCATGGATAGGTCATCTTAGGCACTTGGTTATGTATGGTGCATAGCTGCTGACTTTCTTGCTAGCCAGGCTCCCCTCCCCTGCACCAGGCCTTGTCTCAACTCCACCACTTCCCAAAAGACCCTGCCACTGCCCTGTCTCTTCCCACCCCTGCTCCACCCTCACCCAGTCCCATTCTATCCCTTCCCCCCAGCCCCATCCCTGCCCTGACTCCTCTAAGTCCCTGCTCCTTTGCCACCCTCCAGGGGCTTGCTGAATGCTACAAATCAGCTGTTTCTGGTGCTCCAGAAGGAGTGCAAGAGAGGAGTAGATCAGCAGGGCCACCAGCTGGTGAGGCATGGAGGGATTGGGGCAGAGTGTGGGAGCTTGGCTGCTCGTGGGTGCTCCACACCCACTAATTTTCCCCAGGGATGCTCCAGGACTGGAGCATGAAGAGTCTTGTGCTTGTAGTATGAGATGTATTTCTGTTTGAGAGGCAAGCACCTTGAAATCTGTGGAAGTCCACTTTTCATCTGCAGAATATGTTTGTGGATTGTCTGGAGATACAAATTTTATATCCACAGGGGGCTCTATTGCTAGGCTCTCTATTATCAACACACACAGAACTGGGTGCTGGATTTTTTTTCAGGGAAATAACTACCTTTCTAAATAGGCATAATTAATAAATATCCCCCTCTGTTAGCAGTTTCTCTCACTCATTCAAGTTTAATAGACATTACTCTCTCTTTGTCTTTCTTGATTCAATGCAGATGCCATTAATAATTTCTTAGATTCTTTTTATATAACTAGTGCCATGAATGATTCTGTTTAATTGAGAGCATAGATTATTTGATTCCCTTTTGACCCAGTAAGACAAATAAAGTTTATCTATTTTTTTATTTCAAATGCACCTTTGAGACAAAAGTTGTGGCTGACATTTCTTGCCAGCTCATATTTAATGAAATATGACTTCCATTTATTTTATTTCTCATCATTCATGTTTATAGGCTATGCATACTTGACTTTGACTCTTTTTTAATTTGTTATAGAATGGCATATCCACCACTTGTCTTCATAGCCTTTCATTCTGAAAACATACATTACTTATCTCCCTTGGTTGAATTATTGTTGTCCCTTGTCCATTATCCTTTAAAACATCTCAGGTACATTATCTGCAGTTTATTATTATTTACGACCACGAAACATCTATTATATATTCCTGAGCCACAGTTTATGGGGATTAGAGGTTGGCCTGTGACAACAACCATATATGACAAATCTCATCAAAGCTTCCACTCAATATTGTCATTTTCTAAATTTACGAGAGGGCTCCAAAATGTTACTCATGTAAATAGTTAACTATTAGATTTAGTGCACAGTTAGCTAAATTAAACACCATTTTCCTAACTCTGCCTCTATTTTTATGTTTGGCATGATCATATGCCTTTTTCGGGCAAGTAATTTGGATCAGAGATATTTGATCATGATTTTCAGAGTAATTTAGGAAATGCTTAAACTGCCATTAGTCCAAACATGAACAAAAAATGAAGTCTTGTAAGTATTGGACAGGACTTTCCCACAATCTAGTAACTAGTGGGAGCTATTGTGGTATCTCCCCATAGACTACAAGGGTATGTCTAGATTACATGCCTCTGCCGACATGTGGATCGGTCGACAGGGAAAGCCTTTGTCGACCGATCCTGTGAACCTCATTTCATGAGGTATAAGGGATCGGTCAACAAAGGCTTTCCCTGTCGACTGATCCGTGTCTTAACTGCTGCGTTGTGCCGAAAATCAGCTGAGCCGGCACAATGCGGCGGCCATTTTTATTTTAATGAAGCAGGGGATATTTAAATCCCCACTTCATTGACTATGCTGGGTAGTCTAATTTACATGCCTCTGTTGGCAGAGGCATGTAATCTAGACATACCCCAATAATTTCACTAGTTTATTCACTGTTTTATTACCCGGCCTACTCCAAAGTTTGATTAAACTATGTGTGTGAAATACATGATCAATTGATTCCAAAATGCCCAAATAGGATAACAGGATTTTATTTTTTTTATTTAAATTTTAAATACATTATTGTATTTTATTGTATTTTATTTTATTTTATTCTATTTTCAAAAAAACGTGTGTACTCTGATTTTATTGCCATAATATTCTGCCATTGTGATGTAATCAACTATATTTATTTACATTATGAGACACAAGCTTAGTCACCAAGGGAAATTTGGTGTAAAAATCTGGATAGTCTTTAGAATACTAACCATATAAATGCATAGTCATTGTAGAAGGGATTTTCAATTAGTATGCTAACCCCCAAGAAGGACACTACTATCTCATCTTTAATGTGGGTTACATATGCTCAGATAGGTGGAGTAATGCCTACTTTTTTAATCCTAATCATGTTAATATGGCATGTTGCTAGATGGTGTCAAAATATATGCATGCCCAGAAGTAGAAATGGAAGTTGCTGGAAGACTTTATCAGCAAAAAGATTGGTGCCTATAAATGAGTGGTACTTTTGTGAATACCAATAGGGACTAAAGTGGCACCTGGATGGGCACCAAAGTTCTCCTCATGAAGCTAGTCCTGTGTGCGAAATTCTGGTTGTATTGAAGTCAATGGGAGGGTTTATTTACATGGATTTCCCTGAGGTAAGTGTCTACCAAGAGTGTTGGATCAATTGAGCTGTGCTAGGCACAGTATATAAAGTCAAAGGTGGGAGTGAGAAGTATTTGCCTGCTCAGCAGAAGCCTCCAGCTCTTGTAAAGAGAAAAGTGGGATGTATTCACTACGCACATTGGAGTTGTCTCACATGCAAACTTGGAAAATTCTCCAGCAGCAGGAGAAGCTGGTTGGACAGCAATCAGCAACTTGTAGTGGGGAGAATTTGATAGTACACAGCTCTGAGGGCACAACCAGCACTATGGAAATGCTTCAGTATCCCTCTGACATAAAGCCACCAATTAATTCTAGGTCATATTTAACTAATCACTGTACAATATCCTGGCAAAGCCAGGATAACGACATCACAGTATCTGATTTATCTTTGTCTTTCTTTGGGTTATTATACTGACAAGAAACAAATGTACTCAAATTAAGAGCTTCCACCATCCTCTCAGTATTACCTTAAATTAAGTCTCATTCAATCATTAAATCCGTTTTGTTGTTGTTGTAAGACGTACAGCATTTATCAAACACATTCATTCAGCCATTTAATGGAGCTGGATCAACTTAAGGCGAGTGCATGGACCCTAAAATATTTTGTGTTTCTCTTTCTAATATTCAGTATCTCTTTATCCTGATGAGCTGCCAAAGTGAGGCATGAGGGATAGCTCAGATCAATAGGTTGCAACACTCCCAAGATATTGCAATCCTGTCCTACTGCAGAGCCAGCATTTCTCAGCTAGTGCTGGAGCATTCCTTTTGGACTATGTTTCTGCTGCAGTGTAGAGCCAAAAGGCAAATGCAGGTTGGCCAGCCTCACACATTCACAAATCATGAGACCAACTTAAAAAATAATGGGACTGGTTAAAAGCAATAACTCTGGTTTCCTTTTCATTTTCCTTATGGTTTTTCAGGGTTTAGGTTCCTGTTTCCCAGCTCTGCTCTGCAACAGTAAACTAGAAACTTACTTTTTGACTACATCCCCTGTGTCCCCCAGTTTCAGCAGGGTGTAGGGCACATGCAGCTAAATGTTGCAAAAGAAAGCAGACTGTGTCCACACTTCAGTGTGTGGCTACATGTCAGTGAAATGCTCAGGTAGTGGGGAAAAAGTCTTCCACAGCTCCCCTATGCTAGACCCTTTCTCTGCTGCCAAAGGGTTTTTTTCCCTGGGATGGGAAAAGGCTCCGGCGGCTAGAACCTGACAGAGCAATTCCCTGCTGCCAGAGTCTTTACCTGTGGTAAGGAAAAGATTCAGCAAGGGAGCTCCCAGGGCTTTTCCCTCAGATGCAGAAGGGAGCTGGCAGAACCTTTGTCGGCTGCCTCCCCTACCAGAGCTTTTCCTCTTGTGTCAGAGTCTTCTCCTGAGACAAAGAAAGGCCCCAGCTGGTAAGAGGCAGCAGGACAATATGCACCTAAAAACATCATTGTAGAGTGGAAGTTGTGGATTGGGCCAATAGAGAGCCGGGTAGCATATGTAGTTGGGCACATGCCTAACTCTTCCTGTGTGTCTATATTCTAGTTGTCAAAGCTGTGTCTCATCATCTAGGCTGTGTCTAGACTACAGGGTTTTTTTTGAAAAAACTTCACCTGCATCTAGACTGCCTCCATGTTCTTTTGAAATTAAATCGAAGGAATGCGTCAGTTTTTTCAACAGCAGTAAACCTCATTTTACGAGGAAGAATGTCTTTTTTCGAAAGAACTCTTTCGAAAAAAGGTGTTCTTGACTACAAACAGGGCTTTTTCGAAAGAGAGCATCCAGATTGCCTGGGTGCTCTCTTTTAGAAAAGTGGATCGCTTTTTCGAAAAAGTTGTGGCTATCTCGACAATCTCTTTCGAAAGAAGCTTTTTCAAAAGATTCTTTTGAAAAAGCTTCTTTTGAAAGAAGCGTGTAGTCTAGAGGTACCTCTACACTGTTAGCTGAGCCCATAGGCACCGATTCCATGCATGCCCTGAGACTTCAGCACCCATGGGGAAAAATTAGTGGGTTCTGAGCATCTAGGGGCAGCCATGCACCCCCCTCCCCTTTGTTCCCTCCCCTCCCATGCCTCAACTCCACAGGTGGCTTTGCTGACCAACTCCTTCCCCACCATCCCAGTGCTTCCAGAGTGCGGTGAACAGTGATTTGCAGCATTCAGGAAGCTCCAGGAGGGAGAGAGAGAAGCAGGAAAGGAGCACACTTGGGGAGGAGGAGATGGGGCAAAGGTAAGAGTTTGAGGGAAGGAGTGGAATGGGGGCAAGGGGTTGATACTACCCCAACTTGGCTCGAGGGGAAGTATTGTTTAATCCTGGCTAGCAGGGTACCTGAGTACATACTCTATACATTCCGAATATACATAGCCTAAGTGAAATCAAAGCTGAAAGTCTCAGGTAATCACATGACTCCAGAAGCTGGGACTTCTAGAAAAAATTATAAGTGCTCTGGGATGGTTGATCTTGTGGCTGCACTGGATACAAGATTGGGTTCCCATAGCTACTGATGTTTCCCAGCCTGCTTAGCTGTCTCACCAAAACCACACCCCCAAATTGTTTTCACTGGGCTTCTTCTAGAACTATTTGGTAATATAGACCAGAGGTTATCTTTCTCCAATACAAAGTATAGCTAATGGAGTATTGTGTAAATACAGACTATCTCTACAATGGTGAAAACACTGTTTTTATTTTGTGTCCCCCCCGCCCCCCCCCAGCAGGACATTAAAATTGCAGTGCACAGATGCAAATTCTCACACTGTGCAGCTGTGTTCGGAAGCCATTATCTCCACAGTAAATAATAGCAAGTGGATATATTAATTAGGAGTTCTGCACACAAACAATGAAGATAAGGTGTGCTGACACTGTAACTAGGTGAATAAGAATAGCTTAGAGACTGCCACAGAAATTTGCATTGACTCCTTTTACAATAAATAAATTTACCTACAGTAAATACTGACTGTGAACTAGCTAGCAAACCTACAAGGTATATTTTAATGCTGCTCTTCTGTCACTAAAATTTATATGGAAGACTTTCTTTTCCAGTGGCCTTGAGCAAATCACTTAACCTCAGTGGTGCCACAGACTCTGCATCTGTAAAATGACAATGAAGATAATATTCAGTGGTGTTGCAGCTGTGTTGGTCCCAGAATGCTAGAGAGACATGGTGATTGAAGAAGTATCTTTCAGTGGACCAATGTCTGTTGGTAAGAGAGACAACCTTTTGTGCTTATTCAGAACTTGCTTCTCTCTTCAACAGACATAGGGCCATTAAAAAAATACTACTGCACCCATTTTGTTTCTCTAATCAAGATAATACTTATCTACCACTCTGAGAAGTTGCAAGGATTAATCAAGTTCGCAGAGCACTGTAAAGCGGAGACATGCATGAGTGAGGAATGGAGTGAACTGTGCACATTCCCCTCCCTCCCTGATGCAGGGAAACAGCCAGCAATGTTCCCATGCAAAGCTTCAGGCCCCCCACTCCACTCTAAAGGGTTGGAGTGTATGTGGAAAGTTTGGGGCTGGGTAGTCTTGGATGGAGGTGGGATGTGCTCCCAGCCAACCCCTTCACCTTCCTGGTGAGTCTGTCTCTTTTCTGTATGGTTTTATGAGACACAATCCCATTCCAGGCACATCCCATTTTCCTGGTACAACCAAACCCTTTTTTTTCTTTCTAATCCAGCATGGTATATGATGTAATAATGTGAATAGTTTTGTTTTAACTGCAAAAAAAAGGGAAAAAAAGTAGGAATGCATCATTATTCTCTCTAAAGATACTAGGCATTAGGGTATAAAATATATTCTCAGTGGAAGGAAATTGAATAAAACATATCAATAATAAAAACACACATAATATTATATATAATACTGTACAATCCTTTCAAACTACACAGCTTGTGTATAGGTCAACCGTTTTCTTCTGCCATTATTGTGGCATTGTAACCCTTTCTGTTGAGAAATTCAGAATTTCATTAGTATTAGTATTAGTATTAGTATTAGTATTAGTATTAGTATTAGTATCAAACACTCAGGAAAGACATAACTAAAATACAAACCAGTTCTTCCTATCTCTTTGCACTTCCACAGTGCCTCCAATCTTAAGCCTTGATCCTGCCAACACATACATGCTTAAGTTTACTATGCCGTGTTTTCCGATTTGTTTGTCCAGGGCTACATGAAGTAGTCAAAGTAAGCATGCGTGCAAGTGTTGGCAGGATCAAAACTATAGCATCTCAAAACATTTTAGAAATTCAGGCCAATGAAGCCTTAGGTGTCAATTAATAGTTACTTCCCACAGATTGCAGAGGAAGAAAATGGAGGTACAGAGTGTAAGCAGGGTGACTGTCGTCCAATATTTTACCCTAGAGTCTCCAGGAATTAAAGATTCATCTTTAATTAAAGATTATGTCATGTGATGGAACCTCCAGGAATATGTTCAACCAAAATTGGCACCCTAAGAATAAGGGAGCGACTGAGCCCTGAATGTCCTCACCCTACCCCCAAGCTCCCTCTCACCTTACTTAAACGCCCCATGTGATTTGAGGACACAAAGAAGAAAGTTGTTCAGCCCTTCACAAGATCTAGTGCAGGACGAAGCTCAGTGTGATGTATCCAGAGATCCAGGAATGAAACCAAGGTATCTCAAATCCCTAGTTTCTCTGGCTACGTCTAGACTGCAAGCCTCTTTTGAAAGAGGCTTTTTCGAAAGATACTTTCTAAAACGCCTCTTTCAAAAAAGAGCATCTAGACTACAACCAGTACTTTCGAAAAAGCAAGCTGCTTTTTCAAAAGAGAGCACCCAGGCAGTCTGGATACTCTCTTTCAAAAAAGCACAGTTTGCATTACATAGCGCCTTTTTTCGAAAGAGCACTTTCGGAAAAAAGGCATTCTTCCTCATAAAACAAGGTTTTCCGTGGTCGAAAAAACTGCCGCATTCTTTCTATTTACTTTCGAAAGAACGCAGCAGCAGTCTAGACGCAGGGGAAGTTTTTTCGAAAAAAGGCCACTTTTTTCAAAAAAACCCTGTAGTCTAGACAGACCCTTAGATGAAGGTAGGTACAGATAGGCTACACTTATACTACTCATATAATGAACAGCAGTCTGAGTCCTCTCTGTGGTTTGTATGTAAATGTGTGTGTGAAAAGCTCTGGCAGAGAGGAGGCATCAGGGAAGAGCTTCAGTAGCTCTCCCCTGCCAAAGCTTTTCAACGACGTGAGGAAAGGCAGGCAGCATGCAGTTCTGCCTCACTATGGAGTTTTTCCCTGCTTCTGGGAAGGGCTCCAGCAATGGAGAGCTCCTGGCACCTATTCTCTCTGCCAAAGCCTTTCCCAGCCACTGCCACCTTTCCTTGCTGTCAGAGTCTTTTCCTGTGAGTGGAAAGCTCCAGCTATGGGGCACTGTGAAAAATAGGTGTGTAGACAGGTTAGAGACACAGCTTGGGCAAGCAGAGAATTGTGTAGAGTGTATCTGTAACCACCACCAGGCAGATTTTAACCTGGGACCTCTGAAGCTTAGTGTAGAAGCCTCTACAGCTTGAGCTATAAAGCAAGCTAGGTTACATGTACTCAGGTAAATATTCTTCACATACTTTTTTACTTGCCTAATGTGTGCCTCACAGTCTACATTATTTATATCCATGTTGGGAGGCGAGGTGGTTCGTATTCATATACATTATACTTTGCTGAAAGAGACATGCAATGTAGACCTAGCCTCTAGAGTTATACTAATAGTCCTTCAAAATCTCCAGACACTCGCCAGCATGCATTTGAAATATCCAGCCTTGAGAGATGGAATTATTCTCAACTCAAAGTTTGTTTTAAATGTTCAGAAAAACAAAACAAAACAAGATCCAATCTCATGTTCCAATTGGGATATACAAGTACTTCTGGCAGCCTCTGGGCATTCAGCTCAGCTCTATATAAATATCCACACAATCAAACAAAGTTGTACCTTAAAACTGCATGGGGAATAGAAGAGGGCAAAATCATTTATCTAAAAGATTGTTTGGTCCGTTATATGTATAAACGTTGCAAGGTTTTGAATGTGTTAAAGAGTCAGTGTAGTTGAACTGAAAATAGTTCACAAATATTTTGGACACCAATTTGAAAGCATGGCATGGAAGGGAGTAAAGATTCAGGGGAAGGGTAAACTGGTTGTCTAGAAAATTAGGTAAGGGATGTTAGTTAGATGCATATTTTAATAAAGGGCAATGTCAGTGATTATGAGGCTATCAATTCTCCACACTTACCTAGTAGAGCACATTGCATACAAATTTCACTATGCAGGCTTATAACTGCAAAAATAATGTTCCCCTCACTGCAAAAATAACATTCCCCTTTTCCCACTGATTGGAGTTCAGGCTTGCCTGTCTCTGGTCATGCTACCTTCAGCCCATATTATGGAAGCCAATGAAGATTCTATTCTTGCTGAGGAACATGATAGAAGGGTTTACCTGGCCTGTTATGGTATGGATTTTTTAGTTGATTCGTTTGGCTGGGTTTTTTTGGTTTGAGTTAAATTTGACATGCTCTTCGGGCTTAGTTAGCATATTTGCTTCCTCAGAACAGTTCTGAAAGCTAAAAGCAATAGTAGACTAAACCATTTAGATTTTGTGAAAGAAATTGAACAAAGTAAGGAAGGCTGGCAGCTTCTATGGACCCCCAGACCAGGTGGAAGGATAGCTCTGTGCTCTAAAAGGGACAGGACCTCAGGCAGAAAGATGAGGCTGAAGCAACTAGCCTTCTGTGTCAATTGGTTCATGCACTAGCTCTCAGCGCTGTGCGGAATGCACAACACAGCATTTCAGTGGTGATTTAAAGAGCCTGGAGCTCCAGCTGCTGCCACTGTCACTTGAATCACTGTGCTCCAGGACAACTGCCCCGTTGATCTCTCTCCATCAGTGGGTCTGAACAAAGTTCACAATACTTCCCAGAAGCACTCATTCTGTGTGGCTTCTGTGGAGTTAGGTTCTGTTTTCATCACATTTTAAAAAGTAGAAGCCAAAGGGTTTATTCTTCATTCCATAATCAGACATCTTTCTGGTATCATTGTGCCATTATAGAAGGGGAAAGGCTGGCCATGAAGTTAAAATACAGAATAGAGTATCAGGAGACCATCTTCTACTTTTGGCTCAGCCACTGACTCATTGTTATGTACCAAAACCATTTTGGACTCTGACTACAGCAATGAGAAATAGATTTAGATATCAGTACATTAGCTCTTATGCAAAATAACCATGGAAGTGATCTTACATTTCCTGCTTTCTAGTTCACAAAGTACATCTAACTATAAAATTAAAAATAAATAAATAAATAAATAAAAAGGATAACCATAAAATGGTGTGGGTTTTTTTTTTCATTACAACAAAGTGCAATGTAAAGTAGAGTTGTTTGATTGTGATTGTATATGACACTCCCACAGCAATAGCTCCAGTTTCTTGATTAATTGAGCATGTTCTTTGTGGTCAGGAGAATTAGTAGCAGTCAATTTGACTCTGAGGGAGTGAGTGCTCTGAAGTAAACAGGACCGTTGATCATTTTTGAAAATGCGATCCTACTCATCTACTCCATCCCAAGGATTGAATCAGTAGATTTTTTATTATACTATTTCAAAACTTAATGATAGATAGTGATGACAAAATATTTAAATCACCCATTTTAGTGTTCATGCTGTATCTTTGGTATTGTATGTGAAATATTTGTCTTCATATATATTTTTACTTTCACATTTTGCTTTTATTTTTGTTATGTGTTCAGTAATCTTACCTAGACTGAATCCTTCTCTATGAGTCTGACTCACCTTTTATTAAAATCAGTGCTAACATCCCTGTTTGACTTCAGTGGGCATTGGATCAAGCTTTGTATTGCACTTTCATTATTCAATTACTCTGTATTGAGCATGATTCCTCATGACAATTAAATAGATACTGCATTGTAGAACTTTTTTTTTCAAACATGGATTGGAAGAAGTAACCACTGGATAGAAAAATAATTTATATTATAACTTTAGTACCCGATATAATTTGTTGTCTGGCAAATAAGTCAATATCAGATTACAATATATAACATTGTTTTCTCAAGGTGTGAAAATATGACCTTTACTGTTTTCCAGCAAAAGATCCCAATATAATTTCCTATTCTTGATTCCATCAAACTAACCACTTGTTCATATTCAATGTAGATTACCTGAACGTGGTAACTTCAGGTCTTCAGACTGAATATTTACAAAAGATTATTTTCTCCCCATACAGAGCACAAAAAGCTATATAGATCTAAATTGGCAGTTGAAGTACTGTGTATATCCCAATATTCCTCAATATAGAGTAAAAATGAAATATTAATACAAAATAAATTTTACTGTTCTTATACATGTGGTGCCATAAAATCTTTCTGTGTTTCTCATCCAACTTTCTTAAGTCTATGTGTTGCATTATTCTCTATAAAAGATCCAGGGTTTAGATATGTCTTCTGAAGAGACAATGGTGGATTTTGTTGAACTACAACATCATTGCTGAGGAGTGGCTATGCTAGTGCACATACTAGATTCTCTTTTCTCCTCCCACCCCAACTATAGTCTGATAGACAATCCTCTCTCATGCGCACACACATTCTCTCCTCTCAAACCTTACCCTACAACTCCCATCCTCCTCTCCTGACTGACTTAAAAAAGAGTCCAACGTTCCCATTTTTCTTTTCTCCTTCAAATAATTTGCACTCATCTAGGCTGCTCAGAGCTTTCCCAAACCTTAAAGTGAAATTAATAAGTGTCAAGGAGTCCTGTGGCACTTTATAGACTAACAGATGTATTGGAGCATAAGCTTTCGTGGGCAAAGACCCACTTCGTCAGATGCATGTAGTGGAAATTTCCAGAGGCAGGTATAAATATGCAGGCCAGAATAAGGCTAGAGTCAGGGAGGGTGAGGCCCACTTCTAGCAGCTGATGTGGAGGTGTGAACACCAAGAGAAGAGAAACTGCTTTTGTAGTTGGCTAGCCATTCACAGTCTTTGTTTAATCCTAAAATGATAGTGTCAAATTTGCAGATGAACTGTAGCTCAGCAGTTTCTCTTTGAAGTCTGGTCTTGAAATTTTTTTGCTGCAGGATGGCTACCTTTAATTAATAAGTGTGTGCCACATGTTCTAAGCAGAAGTGAAACTAACTGGTTAGTCTGAAAGATTCAAGGTGGGTGAGGTAATATCTTTTATTGGACCAACTTCTGCTGGTGAGAGAGAAAAGCTTTTCTTCAAGTCTAGGAATCTTACTTAGAGTGACACAACTAACTGCCACATGGAACAGATTGTTCAGCATGTGTAGTTAATACATTTCAAGGGATCATTTAGGATTAAGTGGATAGTTTCAGGTTTCCTTGAGGTGCTGATAAGGTAGTGGTTTATTTAAAACAAAACAACAACAACAACAACATCAACAAAACACCTAATCCTTGAGTGAGTGAGGAAGAGTTGGGAAGAGAAATTTCTCAGAGAGAAGTAATTCAGTCTCTGTGTATTCTATTGCTGCTCAAGGAATTCTGTGAGCCTACATCTAAAATGGTCAAATTTACTACTGTGTCAAAGTGGATAAGTTGCAGCACTTAATGTCCCAGATATGTCAGTTTTGTACTGTGCCTACTCAGTGGCAAAAGTTCAGTTTCCCCAAGCCTCTGTGTGCAATGCAAATAGAACATATGATATCGTTTATAAAACATATAGTGTGGCCAGCATAAGAATGGCCATATAGGGTCAGACCCTTGATTCATCTAGCCCACTGTATTGTCTTCTGGCAGTGGTCAATGCCAGCTGCTCCAGAGGGAATGAACAAAGCAACTATTGAGTGATCTATCCCCTGTTGTCTAGTCCCAGCATTTGGCAGTCAGAGGCTTAGGGTATCCAGAGTATGGGGTTGCAACTGCGACCATTTTGACTCGTGTTGTTACAGGTCTCACATTATTTGACTCCTTGGGTCACATGATTACGTTAGAATTTCAGCTAATTTAAAAATAAGTTTCTGGCCTGCAAGGTTACAGGGAAAGTTTTGAAAATGTGAGCCCTAACTCAGAATTTGAAAGCAAATGAAAAGAACTCAGAATGTATTATTTTTTCAAAGAAATCTTATCATTTAGGGGAACTTGAAGTGATATTTGAATACTTGGCATTGACAGTAATGGCTTTTTATGTTTTTTAACAGTCAATGTTATGTTTACAAAGTGCTAATATGCATAAATTCTTAATAGAAAGTATAAATGATTGATTTCATTGGCATTTTCCTGGAACTCATGTCATGTATCCATTTCTGAAATGTTTAATTCTACAATAAAATTGGATTATATGAAGAGCCGACTGCAGTCAACAGGAAATGAACTCTGAAGGTTTTATTAATGGATTTGGTGAAAATCAAATTTGAGCATTTATTCTGTAATTATATTCTGCCTTCACCTTAGAGCCATTGCTAATAATTTAACAGCTGAACTATTTAAATATAATGCAATAGCAGATTTTTCACACAAAATTCAATGACTCTTAAATTGGTAGCAGCCGATTGTGAAAAAGTTGCAATTATGTTAACTAATTAAAAATTCACACTGGAACAGTTCCTAGTGTTGTTTCCTTCCTAATGTCTTGGCATATAATTTTTTGAACAGTCATCTTGTACCGTACAAAAGAAAATATACTAACAAAACATAGTTAAAAAGGCAATCCGAAAATGTCAATAGGCATGAAAAATGCTTTAAAACCCAGACATGTGTACTAGCAGGATTTTGGAAGATTTTTGCATGGGCTGCAATCTAATTTTCATCATTTTGGGCAGGGATGGTTTCCCAGCCTCCGTCAAATGGTGGGAATGGGCAACAAGGTATCACTTAGTAAGTACATTGATTATCTGTTCTGTTCATTCCCACTTGTATACCTGACACAGTTTACTGTCAGATGACAGGATACTGGGCTAGATGGATCTTTGGTCTGAATCAATATGTCTGTTCTTACGTTCTCATTGCCATAAGCTCCTCAGCTAGTGACAGTCAATATGCCTTCATTGCAGTTCCATTACATTTTGTAGAATTAGGGGTTGACAAATCAGAGATATAAAAACTGATTGCCACAATCCAATAAATTAATGTAACAAGAGACACTATACAACCACCTCTCTCTGTCATACACATGACAATATGTCTCCTCAAAAAGCCCTGCTTTTTTTAATTTCCACTCCCCCCAGTCTCTCTCTGTCTCTCAAACTGTTCCCACTGTAACAAAGTTAGGAGAAGGAAAACCCAGTAATCAGCAATCTAGATATGTAAAAAGGCTTTCCTTTACCTACAGGTAGAATTCTGAAAAAGTGACATCAAGCCAGAGTATTTGTCACAAGTCTACATTGGAGCTCAAAATAAAGATTTCAGTCCTGCCATTTGTAATCAGACAAAAGTCTTCTTTATGTCCATGACACTTTTATTTACTCATGAGCTATAGGAACAGGATGAAAAGCTAAAATATCAGGAGACATTCTTTATTTTAAGGGGGAAGAGATATCCCAGAAATGTGGACTAAGCCGATAAACTCCTCAGTCCATTTATTTTACTACTGACCCATTCACAAAGGTCCTTTTGAAATGAGAAAATCATGTAATAAAAATCATCAAAATACATTTATTTTAGGGCTGTCAAGTGATTAAAAAATTAATTGTGATTAATCGCATGATTAATCACACTGTAAAACAATAATAAGAATACTATCTACTTAAATATTTTGGATCTTTTCTACATCTTCTAATATATTGATTTCAATTACAGCACAACACAGAATACAAAGTGTATAGTGCTCACTTTATATTTATTTTTTATTACAAAACATTTACACTGCAAAAAAACCCTTCAGTTCACCTCACTGAAGTATTGTAATGCAAATTCTATCATGAAAGCTGAACTTAAATTCCTCTATATAATCAATATATTTGTGTCCGATTCAAAAGAGTCCTTTTTTAGCTCAGCCCCAGCTGTGGGCGGCACAGGGCCGGAGGGGGGTAGACCCCACCATGGGCAGTGCAGAGTTTGGGAGGGGGGACTCAGCCCCAGAATCAGATGTGGGGGAAGGGTCAGTCCCAGCCCCAGGAGGCAAAGAGAGGGTGGCTGGGGTGAGCCCTGCCGGGGGGCGGGGAAAGGGGGAAACAGCTTGGGCAACCCCCCCCCCCAGCTGTTTTATTTTTAAAAATATGGTCACCTGGGAGGGGAGAGGGACGTGTGTCAGGGTCTTTACTTTTCTTGTTTACTGCTCCGTTGGAGCGGGAACCACTTCTTCAGGTTTTCTTCCTCCTTTCTGGCTGCTTCGTTTTTCTGTCTGCCCTGTGGTGGTGGTTTGCATTATGGCGCCTTACCAGAGACAGTCTCTGAAGCAGCTCATGCTGGTTTGCTAACCTCTTTGATTAACATGAGTTAATTTTTTTAACGCATTAATTCTGCCCTGCCTTAATCGCATCCATTAAGGCCCACTAATTGACCTCCCTAATTTATTTTCATTTCCCATTTGTCACACATTTCTTTATAAATCTGTCTGGTTAGTTACTGAAGGGATCAATAGTGCCACACATGTATTAATGAATTGACTTGTGTAATTGTGCTATGGAATCTGCTAGGTGTATGTACACTGTGGTATAAGACAGTTTGGGATTTGCATTGTTGCAGCCACTAGCAAAGATGTGCTGTAATGACGTAAATTATGTTGTGCACCCATGAGGTTTACTGTAGTTTTCCACCATGTTAACACTAGAAGTTGGCAGCTGCATCACTGGGTAAAAACTCTCCTGTGAACCAGGGCTTTCTTTAGGTAAATACACAAAAGTGGAGAAATCTGGGTATTCTAGATCTCTCCTGGGCACCTCCAATATATAAAATTAGGAGATGTGACTCAGATTAACATCTGCTATTCAAACTACAGCCTCAACTAAATTATGAAATCCTTCTGACTGCCTTTTGTATGGGACAATTCACCCCATGTTAAGGCCACACCCATAGCCACAACAAATTCACTGGTTATGGATATGACATCTTGAAAAGTTACACTGTCCTCATCAGATTATCTCAGATTACTCTTGGAAAACTAATCATGCACTACAGCATCTATCTGAGGGATGCAGATAAGTGCTATTTGAATTCCCATTTTATGCCAAGGGAAAAAAGTGATGCACATAGACATTTTCTAAGGTAGACAGTGAGTCAGTGGTGGAGCTGGGACTCCAATTTGTGTTTTCATCGCTAGATCCCATTCAACTACAGACTCCACCTGATTTTTGTATGAAAACTAATCACTCCCTTCTTCTTCTTCTTCTTCATAAGAAGAAGAAGAAGAAGAAAGAAAGAAAGAAAGAAATCACCACCAGGTCCCAACATTCTAATCAACTAACCTTTTAGTTCTTCTGTTAAACAGGATGAAGAATGAATGCTCAACAAAAGGCAGGGCCACAGTAGGACTGGAGGGACAGTTTGACCTGGATTTTTTTATTAAGAGGGCCCCAAATCAAATGGTATTGTGACCAGGTACATGTGGGTTGTACCTCTGCTCAGATTTGGGCCATTTGCCACTCCATCGTGGAATGGTTAGCAGGCAAGCCAAACTAAAGTGGATCTAAGACCCCCATGCACCATGTAACAACACCCAGGGCACAGAGTTGGGCCGAGCCTCTAGCACAGACACCACCACATTAAAATAAATAAGAGTTATGTTGCTTTGTCAAAATTATATCCGTTATTTTGCAAAACTAAAGAAATTCAATTCAGAATTAGAATCCATAGTTTTTTTAAAGAGTGTGATAGTATATATTTCTGCCCTTTCTTTTACAGGGAATTGAGTTCTTGGTTTTAAAAAGGATACTGGTGATTACTTTGAAACTTTGAAATCAAAAGAAGTAGTCTATTAAATTGGAAAAATTCTGGCTTTTCTATAAAAAAAAATAAGCTCACATTAATGAGCACACTGACAAAAGACACTGGACTCCACCTACACAATAAGGTAATTTGTACTTTTATTACTGTCAATCAAACAGCAAGGAATGAAAATGGTAAATCACCAGTATAACACAATGCATAAAAGCCAGCTCCATGTATTACATTATAAAATCAGCTAGATTGCATTTCATAGCATTCCAATAGCAGTTTTAAGAAATATGGTGGAATTAGATAGTTATTTGGCTTTAAAAAAGACATGAAAAGGGGGAAAAAATATGCTTGTACCCACATTTTGCTTCCTTATAGAGAAGGTCTTGAAAAAAGTTTTCTTTTCTACTTTTGTTTTTTACAAAAGAAATTCAGATCTTATCCTGAAAGACATGATGGTGGCCGGAGTACTAGAAATCAGCACATGACCACAATCCATGTGGATTGTGACTGAAAGTTTAACAATCAAGAGAGTCCAGGATCTTTTAACATTTAAAATATTGGGCTCAGATTTCTCTGTGTTGGAAATTAGTGCAGCTCCATTGAACTCAATCCATTTCTCACACTTTGTTTTATTTTTTTGTTTTCCTAATGCTTAGTTAATTTCAGTGACTGATTAACAGCTTTGGGGAATGCAAAGATTCAAACGTTTGGCTTTTTCAGCCAAAAAGTAAAATCCTGTGATTTCCTCACATTATCTTCCACCAAACCTTCCCATCCCTACCCTCTTTTTTCATTTCCTGTCAATTCCTCCACTTCCTCCAGGTCTAGTTATGGTTATATCTCAGCAATTGTATTACTTCCTTCTTGGTCAGCTTATTGGAATCAGTAGGAGTTAGTAGCGCTACCCTAAAGGTGACTTGGGCCATATCTACAGCACCACTTATATTGATAAACTTATGTCATTTACGGGTGTGGGATCTGCAGAAGTGCTCATCTGAGAAAATGGGTTTTTCCCATGAAAACTCATGAATATATATATATATATATATATATATATATATATGTATATATATATATATATGTGTGTGTTAGTATCTAAGTCTCTAAGGGTGCGTCTAAACAGCACCATTAGCTCAAAATAAGCTACGCAATTTGTGCTACACAAATTGTATAGCTTATTTTAAGTGTATTTTGAAATAGCTTATTATGTAATTTGGTGCTGTGTAGACAGAGCCAAATTTTGAAATAACTCACTATTCCGAAATGCCCCTGAACCCTTGTGGAAGGAGGATAACTGGGACATCGGAATAAGCCACCCGTTATTTCAAAATCTATTTCGAAATAACGGGCTGCTTCAATAGATGCGGAATAGCTATTTAAGGATACTTCTAGTATCCCAAAATAGCTCTGCAGTGCAGATGTACCCTAGGATGCTACAGGACAACTTGTTGATTTTTTTTACTCTCTATAGAATGAACATGGTAATAAGCTGGTTCTAAAATGTTGAACACCAATGTTTGTTTATTTAAGAAAGGGCTATCTACATTGTCTCTACAACATTTTTTTTCATGATATTACATTCATTATAAATGAGTCCCTTACCTTAAAGAACTCTTATCAAAAGGAGTTAGTCAACAAGTGTCTGCAAAAATGCATTAGCTCTCTACTTTGGCTGTTGGCATCTAGGAAGAAATTGACTTCTAGACCTTGGTTGCAAATAATCCAAATATCACTAAACAGTAACTCAAGAGATTTATCTGAAAAAAACCTTTGCCTCCAGCAATTTTTGATACCTTTTGGCTGAGCTGATATTACTGCCCACACATCTCAGTTGCAGACCTGCTAGGGTGAGTCTGCTCAAATACAGTGAAATAAAAATCTAGTTCAAATCTTTGTCCTAAATGGAACCTAGCATTTGAAACAGAAACCAGTTTAATTTACACAGACACATACTTTCTTTTTCATAGTCCTCTCTGAATTTGCTGGTTCTATCCAGGAAGAGAAGCAACATTTTCAAAGTAAGGCAAAAAGACTTACCACTATTTTCATGTTAGCTGAAACTAGATTATATAGTTATTTCCATGTCAGTTAATCCTCAGAAGTTTGGAACTCTTTACAATTTAATTTTCAAACACTTAGGGCAGGAGTGGGGAACCTTTTCTGATTTGGGGGCTGCTGACCCACATTAAAATCAGTTGGGAGCTGCACAAAAGTAAGAAGCAAAAAATAGATACAAACCTTCACTGATGTGGCCCCTGAATGAAAAGGAGGAAGACATTTCTCACATTCCCCTCACACACTGGAGCCTCGGGGAGCCCAGGCTAATAGATTTTGTGTGTTCCAGCCCTGTGTGAAGTTAGTGGGGCTCTGGAGTGCTAGTACGGGGTCCCCAGTGCTAAGGGGAGCCCCTAGCCTCAGAAGCTGGATCCAGGCAAGCCAGGGGCTGCATCCAGCCCCCTGGCCTTAGGTTCCCCACCCACGACTTAGGAACTTAATTGAAACTAAAAGAGCCTCTGCTCATCATTAAACAAACTCATGGAGATGTAATCCTCCTGATCCTCTTTATCAATGAACGTATTACAGTAGATTCTGCTTCATAGCAATCTTCATATTAGCAACTTCCGGTTAATGACAACTTACAGTTGAGAATCAATCCCATACCAGTACCATCAATATTAATGCAGTTTGAATATTGGTAACAAGAATGATGCTTAATAGCACCTTTTTTTGTTAATTTCGAAGGAAGGTCCCCCACGTAGGCAGGTTTTTGAGGCAGCGGCCAGGGAAAGAAATGTTGCGATGTGCTTTTCCTGGCTGTGTGGCCCTGAAAACTTGCCTACAGCAGGAGTTCATCCAATCCCAGCAATTCCTGATGGGGCTGCAACCTAGAAAATTTGCTTATGCACAGGGATCACATAAGAGGCTGTGGGCAGAGCAGCAGCAGGGAAAAGGGTGTGTACCTGTTAGCTGAGCTGCACAGTACCACCCCCTGCCATGCTTCACCTTGCTAGGAGATTGCTTCCTTCCTTGCAAACAATGGAACATGCTGGGTCCAAACCCACAGATAGTATACAGGGGGAGATAGGATGCAGCCCCATGTGCCTCCAGTACCCCCATTCTGTATAGAAAGCCCCAGCATCAGTTCTGCATTCCCCAGCTTCCCCCAAGGTTTGCAGGAATCCAGACAGACATTTTCCCATCGGTTTATTTCCTGGCTGCGCTCTCTCAAACCTACCTTCTGTTTATTAGCAACTGCTGGATAACAGCAACATTTTGCTGGCATCTTAGGAGTTGCTAATGAGAAGAATCTACTGTAGTTATTCCAAGTCAGCCTATGTGCTAAGTAATTCCACTAGCATCAAACTGTCTCAACACTCAGCAGTCACATGCTCATGTGTGAGCTGAAGTGCTAGTGCTGCTCTTGGAAAGGACTTTGGTGGTTGTTAGTTTCTAGAATATAATAATAGACAGAAAGAATTGAGTTGGAATAGAAATGATTGAGGCCAGGTTTGTCACAATATTTCTCTGACATATTTTGTTCTGCAGTTAACTTGTTTTTAGATTGTGTTTCAGTAGGTCATTTAAAATACATTTGAAAACAAGACATTTTTTTTCTTTCCTTTCCCTTTAGGACAGCTTTATGTTAAAGCCTGTCTAAATTAGGCTTTTGCAAGTTTTAAATCAGTATCTATTTCCCTAACCTAGACAAGACCTCAGTGTTTATTTTAGTTTGGGCCTCTTGAACTATTCCTGATGAATACCATGTGTGGTGTTTCATGGATGGCGAGGATAAAGCTAAACAGGAACAAGGTACTATATTTTACAATGTGTGTCTGCATGTGGAATTGTTCAGGAATAGACATTGTTCTTTCATTGATACCCTATCAATCCAAAACAACTTTATCCAAAACAACTTTCAGGGAAAGCTTTGCATTTTGAAAGAGAGAACCATCAGGGAAGCCCTTAACCTTTACAGCATATACAATTCATGTGAAAATATGTTTTATCTACTGTGACTTCTCTTTTAAAAGTCCAATTTTGATGCTTGCTTGCCCTCTTTATTGTTTGGATTTTGGTTTCAGAAGATTCTTTTTCTGTTGGAGATATTAAAGATCTTTTTAGGCTTTATAATATATGGGAAGGTAGAGTTTTTAGACATATTTGAATTATAAAAATAACCCTGCAAAATTCTAAAACGAACATATAAAACTAACACTGGCACATCTTGCCACAGAGTCCCAAAGGATTAATGGTTTGAGGACTCAGGCTCAGTAAACTCAAAGAAGCACATTCCAGATATTTAATGTGTGATTAAATATAATGTAAAAATGGTGTAGTATTCAAAAATATTAAAACCAGAACTCAATGTGCTTATATAGTCTATCTGTTTATGAATGATTATTTCCTATTTTTGGTCAGTTACTAAGGAATCTTTGATTATATCTTACTTATCCAAGCTGCAGCAAATTATAAGGGAGCAATAGTTAGTTCATTTCATAAACGTCAGTGTGTCATTTTATTCCCAGGTAACCTGTGCAAATGTTCAATTGCAAGGTTAGCAGAGGACAAAATCATACTGTATTTCCTCTTGCCTTCATGAGGTGGTACACCTACTCTAAAACAGGCCTTAAACTTTAGCAAGAGAGGGAGAGGGAGAAGAAGGAAGGAAGAAAGGAAGGAATTATTTTCCAATTAAAGGAGAAATGTGGGGGTGGAGAAGAAGACAGAATAGTTCCAGAATATGACTGACAAATCCAACCAGGGTGAAAAAATACTGTATTCAACTGCTGGCTCTTTATTACTATCATTGGAACTCATCCAGAGGCCTCTGAATTTGATTGAAAAACTCTCATTGACTTGAAAGGGAATTGAATCCTGCCCATTGTGCAATAAGATGATGTGCACTTCCATCTTATGGAAAATAAATGGATCCTGGTACCCTAGCAGTTGATACAGAGTTGATAATTTTACAGATAAATTTTCCAGTATCTAGATGATTTGGGACTCCTTGACAATCTGTGAAACAGGAAAATGTGTTGGTGGCAACCATGTGATCATTTCTGGAATAACACTTATCAAAGACAGCTGGAAAATAATTATCAAATTACAACTGTGTACTAAATCTCCCTCTGTAAAATTAAACTGTTTCCCACTCTTGGACAAGCTTCTTCAGTATTTTCCTAACTGACAACAAATGTGACTAACTGGGTTCTTTTTGATGTGTTGTTTAGCAGTAGAGAAGATGGTGTAGGTACTGCTCACATGTGGCCAGGTCTACACTTGGAAGGCTTTATTAGTAGGTATATTTGTATAATAAAACAGTAAGGCTACATCTACATTACAGGCTTCTTGTGCAAGAAGCCTTTTGTGCTAGAGTTTTTGTGCAAAAACTTCTTGCACAAGAGCACGTCCATACCTGAAAGCACATCGCAAAAGCGATGTGCTTTTGCTCAAGAGAGCACCCACACTGCATGGACGCTCTTGAGCAAGAAAGCTCTGATGGCCATTCACAGAATGGCCATTGGTGCACCTGTGCTTTTTTCCATAGGGGTTTCTTTCTGGAGCGTCCACACTTGCCTTCTTGCACAAGAGCTGTAGCGCTAAAAGCAGTTATGTCTCAGAAAAGGAGGTTTACCCACAGTGGAGAAAGCCCTCTCTTCTGCCATTTAACTGCCCATTTAATTGTGCAAGAGCTCATTTGAGGTGTGGACGCTCCCTACGTTTTTGTGCAAAAACAACTGTTTTTGCGCAAAAACCTTGTAGGGTAGATGTAGCCTAAAGCATGGATGCCAGGGGTGAAAGTAACTTAAGTTTCCTATGGATATTGTTGTACTGCACTTTTCTGGATCTAGGCTCAAGGCCTGTAAGAAATGTAAGTGTGGGATGGAGTGAAGGGGGTGTGGAAGTTGGTGGGACTGCAGGAGTCAGAGCAGGAGCTTAGAGGTTGGGGGCTCAGGGCAGAGGACTGGGGCTATGCCTAGGCTGTAGCCTTCTTGCAGAAAAGCTTATGCAAATGAAGTGTGGTGTGGAATATTGCTGCGGTTCATTTGCATAATTAATTAGCAGCTGATTTTGCATAAAAAAACCCTCTTGCGCAAGAGCTGTTCTTCCTGAAAAAGAAGTAATTAATTATGCAAATGAAGTGTGACGATTTTCCATGCTGCGCTTCATTTGCAAAGGCTTTTCCTCAAGAAGGCTACAGTATAGATATAGTCTGGGAGTGTGTGGTGGTGCAGCAGTTAGGGTTGAGTGTTGAGGAGGGGCTCAGGGCAGAGAATTGGGGTGTGAGAGGGAAGAGAAATTAATAAGTCTAGGAATTTTCAGCTTGGAAAAAAAGATGACTACATCCCTGGAGGTTTTTAAGTCTCGGCTTGACAAAATCCTGACTGGGTTGATTTAGTTGAGATTGGTCCTGCCTTGGACAGGGGGCTAGACTTGATGACCTCCTAAGGTCTCTTCCAGCTCTATGATTCTATGATTCTACTAAATGGGGATATGATAGAAATCTATAAAATCATAACTGGTATGGAGAAAAGAAATAAGGAAAAGTTATTTACTTGTTCCAATAAAACAAGAACAAAATGAAATTAATAGGTAGCAGATTTAAAACAAAGGAAGTATTTCTTCTCACAACTCACAGTCAACAGTGGAACTCCTTGTCAGAGGATGTTGTGAAGGCCAGGACTTCAACAGGGTTAAAAAATGAACTAGATAAATTCTTGGAGGACAGGTCCATCAATTGCTGTTAGCCAGGATAGAGAGGAATGGTGTCCCTCGCCTCTGTTTGTCATAAGGTGGGAATGAGCAACAAGGGGTGGATCACTTGGTGATTACCTGTTCTGTTCATTCCCTCTGGGCCACTGTCTGAAGACAGGATACTGGGCTAGATGGACCTTTGGTCTAATTCACTATGGCCGTTCTTACGTGTATGCAGGGCTACAGACGTCTCTGCCTCCCTAAAGGCAGACTAAAGGGATCCTGGGGGTGTGGGAAGGGGCTGGGGCAGTCCGAGACTAGTGGGAGGGGTGCGCCCCTAGCTAAGCCCTTTCACCTGTCTGGCTGCCCCTCTTCCTACAGTGGAGCACCCCAGCCAGCCAGCTTCTTCTTGCCGGAGTGGCGCACCAGGGTGCACTGACTTACTTTCACCTCTAGATGTACCTGATACTAACAAAATTGTGCCTTTCTTGATACAATTTGTTTCAGCCTCCTAAAAGTGAAATGAGCTATATCAGCCAAGTGCACTTTTGCTGATTTCAGTGGATCTCTGCTAATGCCTTTTTCTGGTATTGTCATGTTGCTCACAGACCATCCCTCAACACCTCCCTGACTGACACAGCTATTCCAGAAAAAGCCCATAGTGTAGACTATTGCTCATTTTAAGCCTCATCTTGCAATCCTGCCTCAGAAATAAACAAAGAGCAATGGCATGTTGCTTGGAGAGAACTGCATGGTGGGCTTTCGACTCTGTTATCTATGCAGGATACCAATCCTGCAAGCTTCTGGATTTTTTTCTCTATCAATAGAATCAGTTTATGACCAGTGACTGCAATCAACATGAAGAATTAAATGGAATAAACAAACTAAACTATAAAATATGAGTCCTGTGCATAGGGAAACCAGGTACTTTATTCTCTGCTTTAAAGCTTGCTGGAAGCCTATGCTAAAACTATAACAACAGATTAAAGGTAACTGCAGTTCAAAGGGATTCTTTAAAAAATTAAGTTGATCAAGAGCTGATAGCAAATGTACTGGTAACAAACTGCTGATAGCAAACATTGTCCACATCAACCATAATGCAAGCATCTGAAAGAGAAAGCATTCCAAAGATGGCTAAGGAGCCATTTTTCTCTTCCTTAAAAAAAAAGAAGTAATTAGATAGCTCTAATTAGCTCAGAGGAAAAACACTTTATTATGTCCAGCAATGGACAATTAAAGTATGCTTATGAAGGACCATTCAAAGTTGTTGATATTAAACAGAATGTGGATTTCGGTGAGTTGCATCACTGAAATCTATTTCTGTATTTCTAAAATGACTGAAAAAAATATAAACCCAAGTTCACTATTGTGCTTATCAGGCAGAACTCTCCAAATGGACCATCATCCAATCATAGAAAACTACTTGCGACCTAAGACACTTTGCCAGCAAAATTACTGCAGCCTCAGATCTTACTGGATTGACATTAAATGAGATAAAAGCTGTGTAAAGCTAAAGTCTGTAGAGTAATAGAATAAATCCTGGGATCTTAAGCGACATTTGAAAGCTCTTTTGCAGTTAGCTTTTTTTAGAATTTTTGGCAAGTGTTATTTTATTTGTATTGCATACTGTGATCTCTTGTTGTAGCAGTATTATCTTTCTTGAGAGAACGCCTATCTACAGTAGTGTGTGATGTTTCACTAGTTACAATATGTCTTTAATTCTAAGAGACCAGGACAGATTAACTTAACCCCATAACATACACCTAAGTTATGAAATTCTAGCTACGTGAATAATGTAGCTAGAGTCAACATAGCTTAGGCTGACTTACTGCATTGTCTGAACCATGCTGGGTCAATGGGAGAAACTCTCCCTTCAATTTACCTTACGCTTGTTCCCATGGAGTACACAGTTGATGGGAAAGTTATCTGTGGTTGATTTAGCAGATCTTCACTAGACATGTTAAATTGACCACCACCTCCTCCCCACAGTTTGTATTGAATACTACTGCAGTGTCAAGTTCCTGGTAGTGCAGACAAGTTCTGACCCAGAGTTATACATTCTACTTAAACCTCATGGGTTGAAAGTGGGGAGTATGATCATTCTGTCCTTTTCATTTAGGAACTAGACCCAAATAGGGAAGGGGATAACTATTGCTTTATATCTCATACCTTTCCCAAAATTGCACCTACCTGCTTACTCTTCTTATCTCCAACTTTTGTGTGTGTGTGTGTGTGTGTGTGTGTGACTGCACTGATTTACCGTCCCTCTAATGCACACAGCTGCTCCCATTGCCTGCTGGTTTTATTTTGATCATCTATATTTTAGACTCCATGGTGCTAATCAGTTCCCTCTACAACCTGCTGATGAATACAAGGACAATACCTTTAAAAATGTTCCCCAGGTGACTATTAAAGTGGCAATAAACATACAACAGCTGGGCCCAGTGAAGTATGAGGCAGAGTAAGAGGGGTTCTTGTGGGCAAACTGTCCCTAAGAAAAAATTCAATGAGATTTCTTCATATATCACATAATTGCTACAAAAAGAGGCATCTGAGAAAGGAAGGAGGAAAGAAGGATTGGTAATTTGGTAATTATCTTAAAATGAAGGAAAAGTGGTAGGAAAGATGCAAGGGAAAAGATCAGTTTAGGAGATAATGAACAGGTTCAGATAAGATTTATTACACTTTGTGGTCTATCCAATCTTCAAAACAAGATGTTAAGTAGATGCAGAAATACATTTATATGTAAGTAGTCAGCTCCTTCTCTGCTTAGTGAGAACACATGGTGTGGACTATGTCTGATTGCACAATTCAACAGACTTAACAATCTAGGAGAAACGAATACAGCCACTACCTGGTATTTCAGATTACAATAAGGGTGCATCATTGGGGCTTGTTTGGTAAGAGAGAATCAGTACCAATCATTACTAGTAGATTGGTTTCAAGCCTGCCAGCTATCTAAAGAACCAGAGCTAATTTAACATGCAATTTTGAAAGCATTAACTGAAGTATGGGATTAAGCAGAATCTTGACAGAAGGTTGTAGTTGTACTAGATTGCCCACTAAGGTAGAAGACCATTAATATCCTAATAAATATGTCACCTTGATATACTATTTTCCCTCACATGAATCCCATTGAAGACTTTTTTCTACAAGCTTAAAGTTCAAAAGTCCTTGTTTTTACATAAGAACATAAAAATGACCATACTGGGTCAGACCAAAGATCCATCTAGCCCAGTACCCTGTCTGCCGACAGTGGCCAATGCCAGGTGCCCCAGAGGGAGTGAATCGAACAGGTAATGATCAAGCGATCTCTCTCCTGCCATCCATCTCCACCCTCTGACAAACAGAGGCTGGGGACACCATTCCTTACCCATACTGGCTAATAGCCATTTATGGACTTAACCTCAATGAATTTATCTAGTTCTCTTTTAAACCCTGTTATAGACTTAGCCTTCACAACCTCCTCAGGCAAGGAGTTCCACAGATTGACTATGTACTGTGTGAAGAAGAACTTCCTTTTATTTGTTTTAAACCTGCTGCCCATTAGTTTCATTTGGTGGCCCCTAGTTCTTATATTATGGGAATAAGTACAGTAAACGTCCGATAATCCGGCACCTTTAGGACCCAAGGGGTGCCGGATTATCAAATATGCCGGACTATCAGAAGGGGGGGGGCTATGATGGGTCTGGGGTGGAGTGGGGGGGGATGCGCCCCTCGGCGCTGCGGGGCGGTGCTATGGGACCAACCCGGCAGCACTCCAGCTGTTCTTCCCCAGGCGTCCCCAAGTCAGCCGCTGCTGAAACTGACCAGTTTCAGCAGCGGCTGAATCGGGGAAGCCAGGGGCAGAGCAGCTCCAGTTGTCCGGCTGCCCAGAGCACTTCCTGGTTCCAGATGGTGCCAGACCATCAGGAGTGCTGGACCATTGGATGCCGGACCACTGGAGTTTTACTGTAAATAACTTTTCCTTATTCACTTTCTCCACACCACTCATGATTTTATATACCTCTATCATATCCCCCCTTAGACTCCTCTTTTCCAAGCTGAAAAGTCCCAGTCTCTTTAATCTCTCCTCATATGGGACCCATTCCAAACCCCAATCATTTTACTTGCTCTTTTCTGAATCTTTTCTAATTCCAGTATATCTTTTTTGAGATGAGGAGACCACATCTGTACGCAGTATTCCAGATGTGGGCATACCATGGATTTATATAAGGGCAATAAGATATTCTCAGTCTTGTTCTCTATCCCTTTTTTAATGATTCCTAACATCCTGGGTTTTTTTGACTGCCGCTGCACACTGCGTGGACATCTTCAGAGAACTATCCACGATGACTCCAAGATCTCTTTCCTGATTAGTTGTAGCTAAATTAGCCCCCATCATATTATATGTATAGTTGGGGTTATTTTTCCCAATGTGCATTATTTTACATTTATCCACATTAAATTTCTTTTGCCATTTTGCTGCCCAGTCACTTAGTTTGGTGAGATCTTTTTGAAGTTCTTCACAGTCTGCTTTGGTCTTAATTACCTTGAGCAGTTTAGTATCATCTGCAAACTTTGCCACGTCACTGTTTACCCCTTTCTCCAGATCATTTATGAATAAGTTGAATAGGATTGGTGTTCGGACTGACCCTCGGGGAACACCACTAGTTATCCCTCTCCATTCTGAAAATATACCATTTATTCCTACCCTTTGTTTCCTGTATTTTAACCAGTTCTCAATCCATGAAAGGACCTTCCCTCTTATCCCATGACTACTTAATTTATATAAGAGCTTTTAGTGAGGGACCTTGTCAAAGGCTTTCTGGAAATCTAAGTACATGATATCTACTGGATCCCCCTTGTCCACATGTTTGTTGACCCCTTCAAAGAACTCTAATAGATTAGTAAGACATGATTTCCCTTTACAGAAACCATGTTGACTTTTGTCCAAATTATGTTCTTCTATGTGTCTGACAATTTTATTCTTTACTATTGTTTCAACTAATTTACCCGGTACTGATGTTAGACTTACCAGTCTGTAATTGCCGGGATCGCCTCTAGAGCCCTTTTTAAATATTGGCTTTACATTAGCTATCTTCCAGTCATTGGCTACAGAAACTGATTTAAAGGATAGGTTACAAACCATAGTTAATAGTTCCGCAATTTCACATTTGAGTTCTTTCAGAACTCTTGGGTGAATGCCATCTGGTCCCTGTGATTTGTTACTGTTAAGTTTATCAATTAATTCCAAAATCTCCTCTAATGACACTTCAATCTGTGACAAATCCTCAGATTTGTCACCTACAAAGGACAGGTCAGGTTTGGGAATCTCCCTACCATCCTCAGCCATGAAGACTGAAGCAAAGAATTCATTTAGTTTCTCCGCAGTGACTGTATTATCTTTAAGTTCTCCTTTTGTATCTCAGTCGTCCAGGGGCCCCACTAGTTGTTTAGCAGGCTTCCTGCTTCTGATGTACTTAAACATTTTGTTATTACCTTTTGAGTTTTTGGCTAGCTGTTCTTCAAACTCCTTTTTGGCTTTTCTTATTACATTTTTACACTTAATTTGGCAGTGTTTATGCTCCTTTCTATTTACCTCACTAGGATTTGACTTCCACTTTTTAAAAGATGTCTTTTTATCTCTCACTGCTTCTTTTACATGGTTGTTAAGCCACGGTGGCTCTTTTTTAGTTCTTCTACTATGTTTTTTAATTTGGGGTATACATTTAAGTTGGGCCTCTATTATGGTGTCTTTGAATAGTGTCCATGCAGCTTGCAGGGATTTTACTTTAGTCACTGTACCTTTTAATTTCTGTTTAACTAACCTCCTCATTTTTGCATAGTTCCCCTTTTTGAAATTAAATGCCACAGTGTTGGGCTGCTGAGGTGTTCTTCTCACCACAGGAATGTTAAATGTTATTATATTATGGTCACTATTACCAAGCGGTCCTGTTATAGTTACTGCTTGGACTAGATCCTGCGCGCCACTCAGGACTATATTAAGAATTGCCTCTCCCCTTGTGGGTTCCTGTACCAGCTGCTCCAAGAAGCAGTCGTTTAAGGTATCAAGAAATTTTGTCTCTGCATCTCGTCCTGAGGTGACATGTACCCAGTCAATATGGGGATAGTTGAAATCCCCCACTATTTTTGAGTTCTTTATTTTGATAGCCTCTCTAATCTCCCTTAGCATTTCATAGTCACTATTACTGTCCTGGTCAGGTGGTCGATAATAGATCCCTACTGTTATATTCTTATTAGAGCAGGGAATTACTATCCATAGCGATTCTATGTTGATTAATTTAAGATTTTTACTTCATTTGATTCTAAATTTTCTTTCACATATAGCGCCAGTCCCTCACCCGCATGACCTGTTCTGTCCTTCTGATATATTTTGTACCCTGAAATGATTATGTCCCATTGATTGTCCTCACTCCACCACGTTTCTGTGATGCCTATTATATCAGTATCCTCCTTTAACATGAAGCACTCTAGTTCACCCATCATATTTTTTAGACTTCTAGCATTTGTGTCCAAGCACTTTAGAAACCTGTCACTGTTTATTTGTCTGCCCTTTTCTGATGTATCAGATTCTTTTTTATGTGAATGTTTTTTGTCTGATCTGGCCCATACTTTATCCTCTTCCATCTTCTCCTCCTTACTAAAATCTAGAGAATCTCTATCAATAGACTCTCCTCTAAGAGATGTCTCTGTCCAATCCACGTGCTCCTCCGCACCAATAGGCTTTCCCTCCATCTCTTAGTTTAAAAACTGCTCTGCGACCTTTTTAATGTTAAGTTCCAGCAGTCTGGATCCACTATGGTTTAGGTGGAGCCCATCCTTCCTGTATAGGCTCCCCCATCCCAAAAGTTTCTCCAGTTCCTTATAAAGCTAAACCCCTCCTCCCTACACCATTATCTCATCCATGCATTGAGACTCTGAAGCTCTGCCTGCCTACCTAGCCCTGCGCATGGAACTGGAAGCATTTCTGAGAATGCCACCATAGAGGTCCTGGATTTCAGTCTCTTTCCTAGCAGCCTAAATTTGGCCTCCAGGACGTCTCTGCTACCCTTCCCTATGTCATTGGTACCTACATGTACCATGACCACCGGCTCCTCCCCAGCACTACACATAAGTCTATCTAGATGCCTCAAGAGATCTGCAACCTTCGCACCATGCAGGCTAGTCACCATACGGTTCTCCCAGACATCACAAACTCAGCTATCTACACTTCTAATGATCGAATCTCCCATTACAAACAACTGCCTTTTCCTACTGACTGGAGTTCCCTTCCCTGGAGAGGAAACCTCAGTGTGAGAGGATACCCCAACATCTGGAAGGAGAGTCCCAACTATGAGAAGGTTTCCCTCTGCTCCCGTTGACTGCTCTCCTTCCCTGAGCCTTTCATCCTCCTTAACAGCGCTGGGGCTGTCTGACCGGAGGTGGGACAATTCTACAGTGTCCCAGGAAGCCTCTTTTACATACATCTCTGCCTCTCTCAGCTTCTCCAGTTCAGCCACCCTGGCCTCCAAAGCCCATATGCGGTCTCTGAGGGCCAGGAGCTCCTTGCATCGAATGCACACATATTCCACCCGCCCACAGGGCAGGTAATCATCCATGCTACACTGAGTGCAATAAACAGGGTAGCCCCCACTCTGCTGCTGGGCTTCTGCCTGAATTCTCTCCTACAGTTACCTCGGTTATTGATAGGGTTTCTAGTTAATCAGAACTTCCTGATTTGCTGCTCCTGTTCACAAAGCTCCCTGGTCACTGACTCACTGCTTTATAAAGCCCTGGACTGCCTGATAGCCCCGCCCCCTGAGTAAGACTCAACCAATTAACAGAGGCTTCTAGATTTCAAACCTTTAGAAGCTCACAGCTTCCAACTGCCGGCCACAGCACACGCTCCTTCAACCAAACCAAACAAACAAACAGACAAACACAAGCTCAGCACACAGCAAGTAACCCCCAAACACACACTACAGACAGCCATAAGAAGAGACTAAAAATCTTATTAAATCCACCTATAATGGTTTCTTCTTCCATCAATTATTTGGGGTGCTGTGTCATGAAAAGGACCATGATGGCCTGATTGCAAATCATGTCAAGGTTTATACTTCCTAAGGCAGCACAGTTTTCACAGAGAATCTCAGAAAGGGTATGGAAAAAGGAGAGAAGCTGTTCAAACCCAATAAAATAATTCAAATTCAGTAAGCAAAAATAAAAATGTTTGAGGAGGCTTTTCATGAAGTCAGAGTGTAAGACTTATTCTGTTCTTAAGCTGCAACACAAGTCAACCAATTCTAACTATGCAAAACTCCAACTTTTATTTTTACCTTGCATCTTGCCTTCTTCATGTTAGCTAATCACTTTTTAAAATCTCATCCATCCTCTTCTACATCTGATGTTCTTGTCACATGATGTGTTTTAAAATACATATTTTTCCTGTTGAAAAATTCAGTTCTTTTCCTGTGCAAATTGAGAATGTTTCATAAAAGTTTTTCTTTGCTACCTTTTAGAGGGACACTGACAAAATTGCTTTCCAAGGCAGTAAACAGGATAAAAAAATGATCAAGACATTTTATTGTTCAGGTAGACTTAATTTAGCTATTCCTTTCTGTTCTGCTCTGAATACTTAAAATCCCAGGAGGAGATTTTATCCTTTGCTTGTTAGCCCAACAAGTATGCTCTGTTGCAACTAGTCTGGTGGCTCCCTGCCAACAGTGACACAGAAAAGATAGGAGACAGAGATCAACTTGTATTACAAAACAAACATCCCAAGAGCTATTGGGTCTTATGTTGCTAGTTACAAAAAGCTGCAGAGTTGGAAAAGGTCATTTCTGAAGCAAGTGAGGCCATTTGTACTAATGGAGAAGCTACAGTTTTTGCTTTATGCCATACACACACGAAGCGTTAAGAGCAGGTATCTTTTATCTCCTTTCAAACTTCAGTGTCCTGACTTCAAATAGCAATGCAGGTTGAATAGTAGTGTGATATGACCTTGTCAGACCCAAGTTGTGTCTTGTGTATACTATTCCTCTCCCAGAAAATGATGTGAATCAATAGCCTCACTTAACAAAGGAGGAGAGAGTTGGTTAATTAAAGTCTTTTGTAAAAGCAAGTTTTTGTATTGTAAAATAATAGTATGCACATTGGCACTATATTTCCTAAGGAAAATCCAACATGACAAAATTCTATTGTTTTTGCTTGGGATATAACCAATAAGATTCTGAAAGTAAAAATTCTTTAATTTTTTTTTTACAATGTGATAGAGAATATCCTTATTAAAGAACTTGTCAGCAGTTTATAAACTATAATAAAAAGTAGAGCCTTCTTATAAGATTTTAAACCGACCTATAGCTGGTTTGTAATTCAATATTAAAGTCCCTACATTGGTTTCAAAATTCTATACAAAATTCTTTCTCTACTGAGTTCTGTAAGACTGTTGCAGAAGAGAATGTGCACACTATAAGTACCATTCAAACTATAGTTTTTGATTGTCAGTTGAAGTAGGATGCCTAATAGACAATTGGATTTGTCTCATCTAATCAGAGTATATCAATATAGATGCATAACTGTACCTTTGTTTTCACTATGGCAGAAAGGAAATCCCTGCATTTTGAATGGAGTGGGTATGAAAATCTTTATGGTTATTTCTTTGCTAACTTACAGCATGCAAATTCTTAACTCTGATTAACACTTTTAACACAAATAACATGACAAGTATTTGCATAATCAAAATTCATTGATGACTGTACAAGAAATATGCAAATCTTTGTTTGGCTTTTATAAATCCTGCGCTCTGATTGCCTCTCGGCTTAGAACTGTGAAGATGTCACCAGCAACAAAGATGTCACATCAGCTTCTCTCACTCTCTCTGGCAGAAAAAACTACACATTTTACATGGAAAGAAAGAAAAGTTATGTGAAAGGCAAAGGAAGTAGGCTATAAAAACAAGAAGTTAATTTCTATTCAAAATTAAGAGATATACTCAACATTTGCTGTTACTTATGATCATCATCCTCCATCTCAAACACATTGCCATACATATGAAGAACGACTAGTGCACAAAGTACAAGAAAAACAAAGTGTTTCTGAAATGCATGTAAAAATGCATTGAATTGTGAGGGCTCTGATTCTTCTGTATCTGTTGTGTTAGCTCCAAAACTGGGAGTCAGAAAGACAAAACCATGTGCCTAAAGTGCTCTTCACAGCCAGCTGGGAGAGGAGCTTAGTGCCCCAGTATCTGAATTCATTGTTTTTGTTTTTGTTTTTGTTTTTGTTTTTGTTTTTGTTTTTGTTTTCCTTATCCTGATTTGCCTGCTCCTCACAAAGGTACAAGTTTCATTAAAGTCACAGACCCAAACTCACTGCTGAATGTCTGATTTGAGAGAGAGAGGACCATAGGGATGACTTTTGTTTTGGCAATTGCTTGAGTCATGTATCAGGAAGATCAAGAACCCCTAGTTTAGGCTCTGATGCCTTCTTAATGTTTATCCCCAAAACAAGATGTTCATAAGCAGGTGAATTGTTACAATTGACATCTGCAAAAAAAAATGCTAAATTCTTAACATCACACTTAATTTCAACTATAAATTGCTGTACTCATATATAACTAATGGTCAAGAAAGATATTTGTCCCAAATTCTGCAATGACACATTTAAGCCAGCAAAAGTTTTATGTGCTCCTGTGAAATCACTATAATATCACTAAAACCTCATTTTTTGAGGAAAAGTGGCTTTTTGATTAAGGGGGAGGAGGGTTCACCAAAAAAGCCATGTCTTAAGTACTTTCACTTTCAAAAGCTTTGCTTTCGAAAGTGCGATCGGAAGAAGATATGCAAATTCCCAAGGAAATTTGCATCTCTTCTTTCAACTGTTCCCCGTAGTCTAGATGAGCCCTAAGTGCATAAACTTCTAGACTGCTGGTAGTTTCACAATTAACCAATATATGTAGTAATAATCCATGAGGCCTGATTTTCATAAGTTCTAGGCACACAAATGTATATAAAATGCTCACACATATCAACACATAATTTATACACATATTTACTATTAATGCACAGACCACTTGAATACTGGCCAATTGCCACTGCAACAGACCAATCGATGTACGGGTGCAAATAAATGTGCAAATAGTCAAATTGAATACACATTAGAGCGGTTAGTTATACAATTGAGTAGGCCTAATTTTCTTGATTATCACACTCCTGATGTGAGTAATACTGGTAAAAGACACAAGCTGTTTTGTTTTTAAAAATATTTTTTCTATTTTTATCTTTTTTGCATCTTATCTAAACATTTATGTAATAAAACTTTGATCCACATTTGTAAAAGTGCTTAGTGCTTAGTAGCTGCAATTGCTCTTAAAGGGAACTGCTGCTTACTGTGCAAGCTAATTGAAAAAAGTTACAAGATAATACAATGTTTTCTTTTTGTTTGTCTGTTTTTATTTTGCAACCCAACATTTTTGTCAGATTTCAAAATTCAATAAAATCTGAGCAGCTCCGCCAAGAACAGAGAAAACATTTATTCAAAATAAAATCACAGCTTGTCTCCTGGGTTTTTTTAAATTTTGAATTTCCATCCAATATTTATAATTACAGAAGTTTTGACCAGCTCTAGATCCTGACTCAGCAAATCATCCCTATTCAGCAAAGCCTTTTAAGCATATGCTAAACTTTAAATACAGGCTTAAATACGTATTGGGGCTTTATCTGGCCTTACCTGCACTTAATACTTTCATTAATATAGGAAGAATCTGTTTTAGTTAAACCAGTGCAAATTGATATGTTGATAGTTCTAACTTGGTTGACATTAGATTTGTATATTGATTTTTGTTTCAATTAAATGAATGAAGCTAGATCAATATAATCCTGGTGTAAATTCATTTAAGGTCCAAAATCTGGCCCTTTATCTCTTGCCACTTTCCATGACAAATGTGGGTTTTACAAAGTCATTCAATGCCACACCAAGCCTTTTAACCTTTGCTTAAAGGAGGTCCTAAGGAAATAGTAGCTGTAGCTAATGTGTCACTTAATCCCCCTCCATAACTATGAATGAAATGAGGCATGATTTTTCCTCACCTCCACTTCATTCATTTCTGTGCAGGTTTTACCTTCCGAATATAGGATATAGAATATTTCCTATGCTAATAATATTAGGTTGTGGCAATTCTAGAAATGGTGCATTGCAGTTGAGGCAGTAAATATAATTGATTTTCATGGGTGTAACAAAGAGCAGAACTAGACCCAATGTAGGTATGCTTATCCTGTGTCTTCTTGTCCTCAGATTTTTTTTTTTTTGGCTGAGGCATAACTGAGGTAGAGGTGTTAAAACAATAAAACCCATATATAAATAAGCCTATATTCAAAGCCCTGTGTGCTCATGGAAGGTTGGGACCTAAATTCTCCAGTAAATTTCCTGTGGTACTTCAAGGAGCCTGACTAGGATTCTGCAGCACATACACATCCATTAAAAATTCAGAGCTTTTGGATCTATGTATATGAAAATTTTGAACAAAATCCACACAGTAGCTCTTGTGTTGTTTATTTCTGTTAATCTCACTCTCCCTGTATCTAATATATAAAGGAGAATGTTTGTAAGTTTGTGCGCTAATAACTTGGACACAATGGGTACGTCTAGATTACAGAGTTTTGTTGGCAGAAGTTTTATAGGCCTTCCAATGCCTGCGGGTACTGTGGGACCGGGTGGTGGTGGCACTGGTGCTGTCCGGTGGTCAGCAGCAGCAGGTCCAGCTGTGGAGGAGAAGAGCGAGAACCGATCAGTGTTAGGAATTCACACACAAGTCCTTACAACGAGGGATGGGAATGTTGTTACTGTTAGGCCATGTCTGGCCCTGCCAGCCTCCTCGGCCACACAGGGGCCCCGTTGTGGCTAGGGCAATGTCCGCCTCCATCCCCTACATCCTTCCCCGCTCCACCATGGCCGTCCAGGCCAGGTAAGTGTGCAGCCACAGTAGGACAGAGGCCTGCAGCACCTTGGGTCTCCCATGTCCCCCATCCACATACCCACCACCTTCCTGCCTGCTTGCACATGCACAGAGAGATGCAAGCTGTCCAGGAGGACCAAGACGTGCACATTGCTCTGCATCCTTTCTGCTCCCACCTCCCCCATTCTGTGTCTGTGACCCTAACTGCACTCACCTGATGTTCCTTCGCCAGCATCAGAGGATGCCTGCGAGGCTTTTTGGGTCTCCGGGACAGGCTGCAGGGTCAGGGTGTCTGCCGTCTGCTCCTCCTCCTCCTCCTCCACATCTTCCCTTGGGACCTCCTGCCGGCCCTGCTGCACTGGTGTGTGCAACCCTGTCTGCATGAGCACCGGTGCAGACATAGGTTCCTGGCCTCCCAGGATGCGGTCCAGTTCGTTATAATAGGCGCAGTGCACCGGGGCTGCATCTGATGCTGAACTCTGCTCTTGGGCCTTCACGTAGCCCTGCCGAAGCTCTTTAACTTTGGCCCGGACCTGTTGTAATGTCCTGGGGTGGTGCCCTTTATCGGCCAGCTCCTGAGCCATGCGGCCATAGATGTTGGCGTTCCTGCGACGGGTGTACAGGACCTGGACTTCTTCCTCCTCCCCCCACAGTTCGAGTAGTGTCAGGACCTCTGGTGCTGTCCAGGCTGGGGCTCTCTTTTTCTCGCCTGAGGGAACTTGGGCTGGCTCCCTCGAAGGTCCTTGGGGGCCTCGTGGCTCTGGAGCTGCAAGATGGCCACGTGCAAGTGAAGCTGGGAGAGCCGTGTGCTGACTGTGTTGGTCTGTGGCCAGCTTCCTGTCAGAATGCCTGCCAGGGATGTCTACAGACATGGCTACAGACAGGAACAAGAGGTTTTTCCTAAAGAAGGACTGTCCAGCAGGGGGTTTCCTTGGAGGTCTTTTTCTGTCGACAAAAGAAACCCCCGCGTCCAGACTGCCCTTTTTGTCGACAGAACTCTGTCAACAAAGGCGTTATGCCTCGTAAAATGAGGTTTACCAGCGTCGACAAAACTGCTGCGTTCTGCCTACTTCCTGTCGACAGAACACAACAGTAGTGTAGATGCAGGTATAGTTTTGTGGACAAAAGTCCACTTTTGTCGACAAAACCCTGTAGTCTAGACACATCTTATAAGAGCTACCACAACCAAACTTTGCATGGGATAACCTTTCATCCAGGAGAAGGTTTTAAGGTACTTTTGGACCCAATCAGGCCCAAGGTCAAGCTGTAAAATCAAAAAGTAACCCGCCCCGCTGCGCTGTAGGGGCCACCCCACCCACCCTAGGTCCCGTGCCCACCGCCTGCGGCCCCCAGCGCCATCCGGGATTCGCCCGTGATGTTACATAAGCGACCCTCTTTCCTCCCCCCCCCCGACCCTCCCCCATGCCGGCACACAGTGCCCCAACCCCCATGCGCACAACGGCTCGGGTACCCGTCCTGCCCCCTGCGGCACCTGCAGCCCCGGGCGTGAGCTGGGGTGCCCCTCCCACGTGTAACCTCCCCTCCACCCGGGGTCGCACCGCCGCCGCCCCCCGGGGATGACGCGGACCTGTATTTTAATCCCTATAGAAATCAGTGCAACTTTTCTACCATTCAAAAAAAGATAATGGACTACTGTTTTTCTGCATTTTGTTCCTCCGGTTTCCTGAGCAATGCCGGGTAACTCCAGCTAGTTGTCTATATGTTTCAATTATTTTTGTATTGACAAAGCAGATGCTGTTGCAATGGTTGCTGGTGCTTTTGGTGGGAGGGTATTGAGGCTTTTGGCTGCTGAGAAGTTGTGGAAGGTGGTTTGGGATCATGAAATAAACTTTTAGTTGAATATTTTTCTAAATGGAGAAAGCTATGAAATAATTAACAATATAAACATTTCAGACCTGATTTTTTGGCTAGTAGTGTGACATCCAGTTCCTTTGAGGTAGCACACTATTATATATGCAGCTATGATAGCATGGACAGTGGCCATGTGACACAGTCACCCTAGGTACAAACCAGCCTGAGCGTCATAGCTGTTTACTTAACATAGCTATCTGTGCTGCCAATGCCTGTGCTACTGTGGCTACACTACTCTTTAGCATGTTAGTTCAGGTGACAACTAAGACAAGTATGTCTTGTTGAGCTGGGAATCAACCTTCAGGCTAGTAGGACTTCAACGAAGCACAGGAGTTCAATGAAGAGGGCCCACGTGGTACATGGTTCACCTGTGTGGATCCAGTTCTTGAACTACTATGTTTTATTGTCAACATAAGTTTTCATATGTACAGCCGCTCCCCGAGTTGCGAACGGTTGAGTTATGACCATTCGCACTTACAACCAATGCTCCCAAGGAGCGGTCATAAAGGCGGTCCCCGAGTTACGAACGCGACCCGCGCTTATGAACAGAGCGGTCATGTGTAACTCAATGGGATCCGAGTTACGAACAGTTTGAGTTACGGACCAAGTGTTGGTCCGTAACTTGTTTGTAACTCAGAGAGCGGCTGTACTTAGATCAATGTGTCTCAAATTGGATGCCCCAACACCACATAGCATAATATAGTGCGACAAAAAAACCCAAGAAATATAATTGAAGTATAGTGTGCTGAACAAAACATTGCATTCTAGCACAGTACATAAGTATCACTGCTGTGGTGTGCATTGTCAATGTATTATGCTAGTCATTTAAAATTAGCAGATGAAATATCTATTTGCTTTTCTTATGTACGGAAAGGCACTCTCCCCTTATATCCAAAAGGTACGAAAAATGTGTGTATGTTAATAGGCTTATACTTATCTCTTCATCAGCAAGATATAACCCATTCCCAGAACAACTTTGAATTGTTCCATTTTGTTTTATTTTTCAGGAGGGAAATTTATTAACTGTTAGAAGGAAAGCTACATCAAGTAACACATGAATTTGCAATTTGCCTAATTATATACATTAGAACACTTCTTTCCAGTTTTTCGTTGGAATGGAAATGGATCCCCCAAATTGCAGAATAATATATCAGTATTAATTATAATCTAAAAACTAAAGTTCCATTATTCATCTGTTTTGTTTCATGCTTCATGTTAATTTTTAAATTGGCTACTCAGATTCACAATTGTCACTTACACAAGCTGTTACACTTCTGTTACTATTAGGTTTTGCTTGTCCAAGTGTTATACAGAACTTAGCAATTCTCACATTTTTTCTGGTACAGAGGTGAGACTTCTTGGTCTGTAACTTGCATTATGTCTGTTGCTGTTAACAACTCTCCAAGATTCAGAAACAGCTGCCATGCTACAAATACATGTCTTTATTAAGATTCTTCTCTGTTTCACCCCTCCATAGAATAGCGTCCAGTTCAGGTGATTTATTTCCCTACAGTTTCTCAATGAGTTTTGTAACTTGTTCGTTGAAAAAGTCAATGTTCTCACACATGGAAATGGCCTTTGGACTGCATTTCTCTCATATTTCGTATCTTTTATAGTAAAATCCGGTGCAAAAATATATTCGACTTCTGTTACTTCTGCATTTAATTTGATTGATTGATTGATTGATTGATCAAAGTGCCTTAGGTTACCCTCTTAATCAAAATAATGGAAGAGAAGATAAATAAAAATGGAGCGGAAGGTGAACAAGGGTACCAAGCATAGGATCATGAGTTCGCATCTTTGTATGTTTTCTTAAATATATACTTTTGTTTTATTTACTTAAAATTATATCTGTCATTCCAAATAAGATATTTTTAGGCTTGTGTAGTATGAGTACTGCACAACAAAGGGCAACATTCTGTCACTCAACAAGACTTGCAATCACTATGCACAATGTGGTGCTTTGAGTGTGTCTTTAAATCCTCATCTACAGTCTCCTCATTCTTGTTTTTAAATCACTTTTTTGACTTTTACATTTTGCCTATTGTGGATTGCTCCTGGGAGGGGGAGGCTGCTTCTGGGTGAAAGAGGTGACCTGAACAGGCTCAGATTTGGTTTGATGATCCCTTCTGGCTAAGTGTTCCATAGCTTGGTCCTGCCACTTAAAATGATTGGAGTGTTCCAGGGTATTCTTTACAGGATACCTTCCACTTCCTGGTTCTACTACATAATGGAATGGAGGCTTCATTGGCAAACACCCTTAATTATGAGCAATGAAGTGTGTTGCTTTGCATAGTTCAGCATTCATGTAGAGGACAAATTGGTTTAAAAATCTGTAGCAATATGCAATCTGTCTTAAATTGGAGAATGAAGTTGTAACTTTAACATGCATTCAGCATAATGACATTATTTCCTGAATGTAGTCTCATTTTAGTATCATTCCAGGGGACACACACAGAACAATAACTGATACATTTTATTATTTTTATTTGAGGTTATCAATCAAGAGGCTACTTGTTAGGAAATTTGCCACTGATTTAATCCCATGTGTTTCTTCATTGAAAGTTTGAAAGGTGGTGGCCATTTTACCTCCAAAATGTTTTCACCAAATTCCTGGTGGCCTCTCTTACTTGTTAAGTAATCTTTGATCAGCAAAAATCATTCATCTGCCCTGGGTTTTGCTCAGCTGTCCAGTACAAATTTTTTTTTTTTTTGCAATTAAAGTAGCCTTGATGCATCTTATTTGCCAAAAAGCAAATGTTAGTGTCTTATGGGAGAAGCATTTAAATAAGTGCTGTTATATAATATGATATATATATAAGTATGCCCACTGAAATTCTCTACATGTGTTCAGTTACATAACACAGTTAATGCCGTTTCTAAAAACAGAATATAAATGAATACCTTTGATAGAAAACAAAATATTTCAGAAAATATATATATTGAAACCAGTGACAAATACATAAATTAAACTTGGTTGAATCACTTTCAGTATTATTTTTTTACCTCTAGGTGGAGCAAGAGAGCTTCTGTCCCATAGGAGCTGCCAACCCCCGGGGCTCACAAGTGATCTTGGGGAATAATACCCTTGATAAACTTCCCAGTGGTAGCCATTGACTTTACCAGTACTGTAGTTGACTTTGCCAATAATGGCAAAAGACTGGAAAGATATAATTAAAACAAATATTACTAAGGATATTGAAGGGGATGCCAGATTTCAGTTGGGGGAGTAGCAAGGAAATTTTTACCATAGTTTTATAGTCAAGACTACTATGGAAGAGAGTTATATTCAAATATCTAAGAATGAATCAATGGGCATGCAGTTTAAAGTACTTTGTAACAGAACAGGAAATACCCAGAGTAAAAATGACAAAAAGTACAGAGTTTAACTGAATTATTTACTGTTCTTAAGTATAAAGTACATTTAAAACAAATAAAATGGTTGGAATAGCTTTGTAGTAAAGCACAAGATGAAACTTTGAAATGAAATACCTTCCAACACACAAACAGGGTTAGCATTTTTTCCTTCGTACTTTTATTAGTTTTTTTTTTAAAGTAGTGTATACCAATGGAAACAAATAGGGTAGTCGAGCTAAACATAAAAATTTAAACATAGGTCAAATGCACGTCATATACCTGATTAGTTAACTAGTCTAGCAAAGATCTTTTGCCCAAAAACGAATATTTTCCTGCACTTCAGTGAACCAAACATTAAACTAAACTTGATTAAATTTTAAGTATTGTATTGTTAAACCCCACAAAATAGATTTTACTGTGCACAATCTAATCTCAATATAGTCACAGAAAAAAAGAAGAAAAAAATACACTGTAGAATATACTCTGTAATAGTCCTTCTACAGTTAAGTGTTGGTAAGGACCCTGGTGAATAAAGGAATTAACTATCACTTAAGTGAGGCAATGATCAACATATAAACACGTTAGTACTCTACTTCTGAGAACTCAAGAGAGTAAGAATAGGTGGTTATTTTTTTCAAGCAGAGCTTTTGCTAAACTAATGTCCTGGAACATAGACTTTTTCCTCACTGGTAACTCAGAATTATTCTGGGAATCATAATTGTTTCCTCTCCTGCATCTTTATATGCCTGTATATAAGGTACAAATATATTCCAATATCCTGCGTGATAAGACTGATGGTCAAAAAAAAGCATCTTATTGTCTTCATAAAGCAGTTGCCCCTATGGATTTAGCGGTATCCAGGATTCACTCCATTCTAAATACATCACACAGAGCAGTACTTGCAGTGATTCCTCCACTGTTCTGGATTTTAATTTATTTGCTTTTGTTTCTTTCACCGACTATAAGGCCAGAGGGAACCATCATGATCATTTAGTCTTGCCTCCTGCACATTGAAGGAAACAGAACCTTACCTACCTAGTCCTATAATAGACTAGCTGGAGTTACCCAGCTTTCCTCGGTCCCGCTCCCCGCCAGCCAATTCACTTCCCCTCCCCCGCCAGCCCTACTTCCTGCTGGCCGGTTCTCCTCCTCCTGATCTCCTCCAGCCAGCCCCACTCCTGTCGGCCGCCCCCCCACCCCAATCTCCCCCGGCCAGCCCTGCTGCCCCCGACCTCTCCCCCCCGCCAGCTCTGCTTCCCGCCAGCCGCCCCTTCCCCAATCTCCCCCGGCCAACCTCACTGCCCCCGCCCCCTCTGCCATCTCTGCTTCCCGGCCCCTCCCCCTTCTTCCCGGGCAGCCCCACTCCCCTCCCGGCTGGTTCCTCCCCCGATCAAGTGTGTCCGGTTTTTTTGGACTACCTGGTAACCGTAGCTGCGGGGGGTAGGGCAGATACCTGAGCCATTGTGCATGTGGGGGTGGGGCGAGTCCCAGATGGCACTTTGGGGCCGCAGGTGGCAGGCACGTGACCTAGGGTGGGCGGGGCTGCCCCTGCAGCGCAATGCAGTGGGTTATTTTTTATTTTTACAGGTTAATATTGGGCCTGATTGGGTCCAAAAGTACCTTAAAACCTTCTCCTGGGGGAAAGGTTATCCCATGGAAAGTTTGGTTGCGGTAGGTCTTATAGTGTCCAAGTTATTAGAGCACAAACATACAAACATTCTCTTTTATATATTAGATTAGGTAGGACTCAGCTCATCAGCCCTCTACTGTCTAGTGACCCATCTGTCTTGTGACCCACTGGCCATTGGAGATATTTACTACTATCAGTCACAGTGGGCTCACATGCCGTTGTAGGCAGCCCCATCATCCCAACACCTTGATAAAATCATCAAGCTCAGACTGGAAGCCAATTAGGTTGGTGGGGGTTTTTTTGCCTCTACTCCTCCCCTTGTAAGGCTGTTCTAGAACTTCAACTCCTTTGATAGTTAGACACCTTCTTATAGTTTCAAGTCTAAAGGCATGGATGGCCAATTTATAGTCATGTGTTCCCAGGTCCATATTGGCACATATCTCAAATAACTCCTATCCTTCCCTGGTATTTATCCCTCGGATGTATTTATAGATATTAGCAGGATCTGAAGGAATGCTCCCCTGATGGCTAGCTCAAAGAGGGGAGAGACCCTAGCTGAATAGACCATTCTGTCTATGTAAATACAGTTTGCTCCTTCTTTGCTTAGATTTGCTAGATATTCAGCAGATGAAGTGGTATTTTGCTCATTATAACCAACTTAATTTTTAACCTATCAGCAGCTATGTTTGTATGAAATGCAGAGATAGCTGAAATATGGCTACCGATGTTCATAATTATTGTGGGCATACAGAAAAACAGGACTCTTCTTAATCTTTTTTCCAAAGGAAAGTGCTTGCAGTTAGTAGAAGGAATCTTGCTAAGCAGGCGCACAACTTTCAGAGCTCTATGAGAGTAAGAAGGGCGAGGACAGGTTCTGGACACAAGGCTGTATACCTTCCCCAGGGATACTGCCAGAAATGGTTTGACATTTTCCTGGCCTCCCCACCACTGTTCAAAGAATAGAGCTCAATTGGCTCCATTAGGAGCCTCTTTCTCACGATAATTATTGTACAGATGTTTTTCTTCTACCTTGCCTGATAAGAGAGGGTGGTGGGAGAGAGATGTGATGAGTGGCCATCAGGGTAGATAGTTAGTGGCTAGCAGATGAGTAAGATACCTCTTTACCTCTCCCACTACCCAAGATGGGCGATGAGCTCTGCAGATGCACATCTGAACTCTGGGTCTGCACTGACCAAGGGCAGCAACTGTGAGAGAGGTGCAGAGAAGGGTCGGGCATGCGATGAAAGGGACTGTGATGGACTGGATCACAAAGATCCCCTTGAGACTGTCACTTGGTGTGCTGATCATAACACAAACCCTGCCTATCTGTCCTCTGGGACATCCCATCATTTTGTCCTGCTGGGCCAGAAGGTCTGCTCTCCCGCCCAGCAAAAGGCACAGAGTAGGAGTAACCGCCCCCCATCAGAGTAGCACAGACACTGATGACAGCTCATCTCTGTGAGGACGCAGTTACAGGGACTTGTCAGCTCCCAGGAGCACAGCCCAAAAAAGGACAAAACAAAAACAAAAACAAATAAATCCTGCTTAATCTGTATAAAAGTTTTACACAGAACAAGTTTATAAAGTTGTTCATTCCCTTTATCAATGAGAGATATGCACAGCTGTTGTTACCCCGCACCCAGGAAACAATTGTTTACACTAATCAAAAGTGACTTATCAAATGTAAAAAGTAGGATTTAAATTATTGCAAGTGAAAATAGGAAGATCAAAGTAAGTTACTAAGCTAAAATAAACAAAACACACCAGTTAAGCCTAATATACTTTATAAGAAATTATTATGAAACATAATTTCTCAGCCTAGTCCTTATTTCAGGTAAAATTCTTCAAGTTGAGCTTATCTTTCTTCCAACCCAGGTCTAACAGCTTCTCTCCTCATTAAAGTCCTTTCTTTTAATGTAATTTATAGGTATTCTCTTAAGATAGGTAGGCAGTTTCAAAAGCCAGCTCAAGACAATCATTTTTGCTTCCCAAATCTTAAAGAGAATTTCTCCAGGTTGGCAATCCTTTTTTTTTTTCAATTCCACCCTGCCCATTTCTGGAACAAATTCAGGACATATTCTAGGACCAGATGGCTTGGTCACATGTCTTTGTAGGAGCAACTATAGTGTAGGTTTACAGAGAAAACAAAACGATTTATAAATAATTGTTTTGAGCACAGGGCCATTAAGTTCCTTAAGTACCACTAATGGCTTTCACTAGAAGTCCTAAATTAATAAAACAGATGTCCACTTAATATTTCTAACTTTGCATACAATAATGATGTATGTACACAAATAAAATATACACAATCTGAGGATTATAGGCTCTTGAACGATAGGTTACTTGCCCCATTTTGCATAAACATATTTGAGTTATGTATATTCATATTCAAAACATTTTTCCATAAAAATATGGGGGGGTATATCATTGCTGGGACTTTTAGGTTGCTGGACTTAAGTACCTGAAAGGAAAAAGACACTTGGGATTGGACTTTAACTCCTAGTTTATGTTTATCAAACTTGTTTGTGATGTTTTCCAAAATTAATGCCAAGTTGCTTTCCTCTTTTTATTAATAGTTTATTTTCCTACATTCAGACTCTGTGCTTGTGAGTGGGGAAGTATTGCCTCTCAGGTACCCGGAGGTGGTGTGTGAATTTCTCAGGTTGATCCAGTTCTGTGTTAGATAGATGGAAAGACACCCCTAGATATTGAATCCTCCCCTGGCTACTGTTGGCCCCACCCTGCAGAAAGGTGAAACAGAGTACAATCATATTTTCCCACAGTCTTCTTATGGTTAGACTAAACAAGGCAAGCTTTTGGAACCTCCTGTTCTATGGATTCTTTGCGCTTATGCCAGTTTTAATTAATCTTTCTGAAACATGGAAGACCAGAAATGATCACAGTATTCCAGATGAGGCCTCACTAGTGCCTTGTGTAATTATACTGATGCTTCCTTGTGTCTACTGAAAATACCCCACCTGATGTATACTAGGATCACATTAGACTTCTTTTTTTTCGTGACTGTATCACACTAGTGGGCCCTAGTCACCCTGTGATCAACCAATATACCTACTTCTTTCGTTGACTGCAATTTCTAACTGATAAATCCTAGCAAATAGCTAAAAGGCTAGTTAGTCCCTAAGCACATGCCCTTGCACTTTGCACTATTAAACTTCATCTCATTTTTGTTACTTCAGTTTTAAGGTCATCCATCTCTGCACACTATTCTAGTCCTTCTCTAGCAATACCTCCCAACTTTGCATGATCAGTAAATTGTATGAGCACACACCCACTATTTGTGCCAACATTACATAAAAATGTTAAATAACATTGGTCCCAAAGACCGATCCCTGAGGAACTCCAAAATAACTTGCTTCCAAACTGACAGTTCACCTTTTAGGATGAACTATTGTAATCTCCCTTTCAATGTGTTCCTTATCCACCTTTCGATTCTCATATTAATCCCCATCTTTGCTAGTTTAACTAATAATTTCTGTTGTGGAACTATATCAAATGCCTTCCTGAAATCCAGATAGATTAGATTTACTACATTTCCTTCATCTAAAAAACTAGAAAAATCAATTGTCTTCTCAAAGAAGGAGATTAGGTCTAATATGATCTACCTTTTGTAAAACCATGCTGTATTTTATCCCAGTTCCCATTTACTTCTATGTCCTTAAGTATTTCCCTTTCAAAATTTGTTCCAAGACTTTGTATGCGGTTGAGGTCAAACTAAGAGACTGGTAGTTTCCTTTCCTTCTTTAAATTCAATGTTCATTGAATTATTCTCTGTTGTTGGAAATTCTGAAACATACAGTTCATAGATTCTCTGATGCTGAATCCATTTTCTCTTTTACTGAAGACATACAATTTTATATAGCTCATCTCACAATGCAGAACCAAATAATTTCTAAGGGTATGTCTACATGCCACACTTATTACAAAATAAGCTATTCCAGAATAGTTATTCCAAAATAGCTTATTTTGAAATAACACATCTACACTGCCAGGAAGCCTCAAAATTAGTCTGAGACAGGCTTCCCTAATGTAAATGTGCTATCTATATTTAGAGCCCCAGGAGGCACTGGGGAAGAATAACTTAGAATGGCCCTGGTGAGGGGCTATTTCGAAATAGCAGAAGTGGAGCATCTACACATGCCTTATTTCGAAATAGCTATTTCGGAATAAGTGTTATTTCTCACAGGGTATGTCTACACTACAGTGTTATTTCGAAATAGCTTATTTCAGAATAACACATCTACACACAAAATGCATTTTGAAATAGCAATTTGCTATTTCGAAATAGCACGTCCACACTGAGTAGACTCTGAATTGCACTTAAGGCTGGCCAGAACCAGTTCCAGCAGGGCACCAGGTCAGGACTTACTGTGTGGGGCTGCTGCCTGAGGCTATCTGAGGTCTGTGCTTAAAGGGACCCTCCCTCTCCCCCCCCCGGACAGCCAGTTCTCAGGTTTCCCTGCTTGCTTGTCTACCTCAATGAGGGACAGCAAAGCATTTTGTCTCTGCGTGCTCTGGGACACCACAGCACTCTGCAACATGGAGCCAGAGCTGCCCCTGGGCACTCTGATGCTTCTCTTGGACACGTTGCTGTGAGCCAGGCTGCTCTTTCTTCAGGCTGCCATCCAGGAGGTCCATCGGGGGGCTGTCAGTATCCAGGAGACCCTGTGGGAGAGCTTCCACCCTGAGGAGCACTAAGAGACTCCCTGGTCTGCCCCACTGGGGGCTTGTGCCTCATTCCTCCCTCACGTCCTTCCACTTACCCCTCCCTAACCCCCTTCCTGATGTCAAATAAAAGACACGTATTTTCATGAACACAAACTCTCTTTATTTAACAAAACTGGGGGGGAGGGAATGAAACTCTGGGGAAAGGAGGCGGGAGAGGGCAGAAGAGAGGGTGGGAGAGGGGAGGGGGAAACCTGGGAGGAGGGAGCTGGAAGGGGGAAGCAAGGGGAAGAAGGGGGAGAGGAAGCTCAGGGCTCAGGGTTGGGGGTCTTGCTTGACCAACTTGATTGTCATGAAAACCTGCTCCTGGGTTCACATGTGGCCTTTGGTGGACAGGCTGGCAGCTATCCTGCCATAGACAGCCATGTTCCTCCATCTAGTGCAGAGATCATGGACGTTGGGGGCATCCCCCCCAAACCTGAATAAGGTCCATGATCTCTGCCCTGGACCAGGAAGGCGCCTGTCTTCTCCGGGCTCCTGGGAGCTGGCAGACTGCTCCTGGGGAGCGGTGGAGGGCTGGCTGCCAGTGGCTTGCTGGCTCATGTTTTGGGGCCACTGGGTCAGGGGCAGTGACTGCTGGCTTTGGGCTGGCAGGCTTGGAGCTGGCATAGGCACTGTGGCCAGAGTCTACCCCTTTAAGGGCTCTGGGGATGGGTGGAGGGAGAGAAGTGTTCTTGGTTGAGGCTGGAGTGGCCACCAGGGCACCCTGGGAAGGCTGGAGGCCCCCCTATTTTGATGTTAATGTCTACACAGCACTTATTTCGAAATAGCTATTTCGAATTTGGCGTTATTCCTCGTGGAATGAGATTTACCAAATTTGAAATAAGCGCTCTGCTATTTCAAATTTATTTCAAAATCGTGGTTTAGCTGTGTAGACGTTAGGAAAGTTATTTCGAAATAAGGGCTGTTATTTCGAAATAACTTCGTATGTAGACATACCCATAGAATGAGGTTTGTTGATTTCGGAATAAGCCGTCCATTATTTTGAAATTATTTCAAAATAATGGAATGAGTATTATTTCAAAATAATGCTAGTTATCTCAAAATAATGGCACAGTGTAGATGCACCCTACGGGTTTTCACTCTACCTTCGCTCTTCAGCAAGAGTTTCACAATAACAAAATTACAACAATGTGCTTTACTACTATGAAAACCTCCACACTTGAAGAAGTTTGGCCATCTGATATAATTTTTCTCTGTTTAACCTATTAAGTAGGGGGAAAAACAAGGTCTTTTGGAGGAAAGAAAAATGTGCACTTGCGTTGAAAATTTGCAATTTTTAAAGTCATTTTAACTCAAGTTGTATTTCCATTCCATGCTAGTGTGATTTTTTTTTTTTACACAACAGGCATGTGGAGATACACATCTATGTGTACTGAATACATTCTGTACTTTCCAGAGCCTGCAAACTGGACATTCCAAATAAGGACATCTTCAAATAATTCTAGGTTCAAAGTTTATTGGTATTCCATACAGGGAATTGAATTAAATCTGGAGGAAAGTTCAGGCATTGATTTTCTATAAAAATACTTATTTTACCAGCACATCAGACATATGGACCACACTATTAATGAGGTACATCAGGACAGAGAGAGTGATGTAAGAAATTTAAACTCCCAAATGATTATATAAGTGAGTATACCGAGAAATTTGAATTTTTTCTGTGATGATTTGCTACCATCTAGTTAATTTATAGATTGTACTTCTTGCAATGATATATGAACTTTGTTCATAACAATACTAAAACTAAATAAGTCAACACAGATGTGGGAAAAATCCTGTAAATATTAATAATCCTCAATCCTCTCTTCATCAATACAAGCCATTTGTACTCCTCTACATATCCTAAAATAGCATGACATTGTCAAATATGAACCTATCTGATTACTTCTTTTCCTTAGTTCAAAGCATACTTTAAACACCATGCCATCTGGTGAAAATTAATAGGAGTGAAAAAAAGATAAATGGCTCACACAGTTGAGACATAGATATTCAGAAATTAACCTGAGAAGGAAGCATTTAACTATTGAATGGTTAGTGGTAGGCAATTCCTCATTCTTCCTTTGTCCATCACAAACATTTGCTGCAGTTCTGTGAGTAGCATGAACCTGCTGATGAAGAAAGGGGAAAGGGTAACCCAGAAATCACATCTGTTGGAGACTCTAGCAGCAGAAACAAGCATCTATTTTTAAAGAGTATGGAGAGGCCCATATAGGTTATTAGAATTAATGGTATTTAGAAATGATTCATCAGGCTGTCCCTGCACAAGATAGATACGTGCCTGTCAAGGACTATGGTGGTGTTTTGTTTTCTACTGTGTGAGTCATTCACAAGGTGATGTGTGTACACCTTTTGATAAGGAGGACTACTCTCTGAATATTTTAGTCTAGACTGGCATTGTTGAATATTTTTAGACTTCATGCTGTTTAGAGTCAGTAGTTTTCAGACTGCAGTTCAATGATGGAAACATATGAACAATATGCTTAAAGTGCCAGTTTACAATAATGTGGTCTGTCATAATTAAATATTTCGTTTAACAAATATTTTTATGACCCTCTCAATGTAAAGAAAGATTGCGACCATGCACTGAAACTGATTCAGTTGGCTGACTGAGTTTTTCTATACAGGGAAGCTATTGCAAAATAAGCTAGAATTTGTGTTTAAAATACCACTCTGGAAGTGCCTTAAGGGCTTGTCTATGCAAGAGGCTTAGCGGAGGAACGCTGTTTGGTGGAATGTCTGTACTAATAGTGTGAGAACAGCTGTGTCCTCTTTCAATTCATATCTTATAAACATGGCAGGGGCTGTGGTATTCCATGAGGGTATCCCATAGTCCTTTGCTTCATTGCTATGTTGTATGTATTCTGGGATTGTTTTCTCAGTGTGCATTGTAGGATACAGAGCAAAAGCCTGGTGGACTCCAGTGGAATTCTTGAGTCAAATTAAAAAAACAAAACAAAAAACAAAAACATGAATCTACTCCTGCCATTCTTCCCCTTCTGGCCTCTTGAATTGCGATCAGCCAGCATAGACCCAGCACTTGTTGCACACCACTATACTGGCAACTGCATATATGCAGAGGTTATCTGGGTTTAATTTGAATACTTAGAACAGTGGCTTTTTACACCCACCCACTGCACGACTGAGCAGATGGTTGTGGCACCAGCAATGGCTTTGCTAGCAACAGCTGTGATGCTAGAGACAGGAGACAATCAAAGAGGAGGAGGATCCTGAGCAACTGACATTACATGGTGTGTTCCTAGCATGGATTCATGAACTAACATGCTATTTCTGGGCTGAAAAAAAACCCCAGCATCAACTGGTGGGGAAGACTGTTCTGAAGATTTGGGATGACAGAATTTGAGGATGATGAAGGCACCTTTTGTGAGATCTGTTTTGAACTGACCACTGGAACCATAATGGCACCATACAAATATGTAGGTTGCCATCTGGAATCTGGCCACACATGTAGGCTACTGGCCCATAACCTCCCAATTTAGCATAGGGCAGTGGTTCCCAACGGCCGTCTGTTCGTGGCGGCTCAGCTCCAGCAGCCATGGTTGCTGATTTTGCTCGGCGGTGGCGCTGGGGTTGAGGTGGCAGCAGAAGGAGGCAGAGCAGGAGGTGCCTCCCTCCTTCCTCCCCCCTTCCACCCAGGTAAGATGGCAGCCTGGCTGGGGTGCCACGCTCCCCTCCACCACCAATGGGGGCGCAAGACATGCTTGGGGAGGAAGGGGGCGTGAAGGAGGAGGGACTGTGTGCGCCACCAACTGCCTCTCCCTCTACCTGTGCCGCAGTAAAGGCCACACTCCCTAGACGGGGCAGCCTCACTCTGGAGAGGGCAGGGATGGGGTGAGGGCAAAGGGTAAAGGTGTGTTGGATGAGGGCATGGTGGGGTCATGGGGCAAGAGGGTGTTAGAATGGTCTATAAGGGTCAGAGGATAAAGGGTCAAAAGGCATGAGGTGTAGGGGTGGGGGTAAAAGGATGTTAGGCTCTGGAGAGCAAGGGGCTGGGTTGGGGCTAGGCAGACAGGTAATATTTTATTTGCATATTTGCATATTCATTATTTTCATAATAAATATGCAACATGCAATTAAAATGTTACATGTCCGCCAAAAGTTTGTGAATGGGTGCTGGTCCACGGTAAAAAAAAGGTTGGCAACAACTGGCATATTGTTGGGCCCCGTTGTCATGAAGGTCTATGCATGTATACAGTACTGTTGCAGGGGATTATAAAGTTTGGTAATACTCAAGAGACTATGGCATTGCATGCCCAAAGTTTTCAAATTGTATTTGAGTAACTTATGGGATCCGGTAATTAGGCCTCCACATTAGGGCTTGGAGAATATAAAGAGACATGGGAGAGGGATATGGGGTGTATGTTCAGGATGGCACTGACCTCAGGTGGGTCCTGAGAAGCGGTGACATGTCCTTCTGGGTCCTAGGCAGCCAAATGACTGGGAGCTTTGAATGGTTCTGCAGCTCCCATTGGCCACAGTCCCCAGCACAGAAGGCTCTTTTTTTCAGCAGTTCCCAAATGTTTACAATCCAAAGGGTCACCATTTTAGAATCATAGACTCATAGGGTGTGTCTAGACTACTGGGTTTTGTCGACAAAAGTGGCCGTTTGTCGACAAAATTATACCTGCGTCTACACAACCGCCACATTCTGCATTCTGTCGACAGTAAGTCGACAGAACGCGGCAGTTTTGTCGACAGCAGCAAACCTCCTTTTACGAGGAAGAACGCCTTTGTCGACAGAAATCTGTGACAAAAGGGTGTGTGTGGATGCAGGGAGTCAGTTCTGTCGACAAAAAAGGCCTCCGGGAAGAAGCCCTGGTGGACAGTCTAGCCATTACATGTACAGCACCTCTGTGGTTCCTGGCCGCAGCCTCTTAAAGGCACAGGCACTCAGACAGGCCTTGCTGTCCAGCAGCGAGCCTGAGCACCCGTGCAAGCCATGACAGCCACGTCCCAGCCTCAAGGCCCCCCAGTCCTTCTCGAGACAGAGACGAGGACCCACCCAGGAGCACCAAAAGGCGGGCACCAACCTAGTCAGGGCCAGAAATCCAAAACCTCCTGGAGCTCTGGTCCCAGGAAGAAGCCCTGCAGCCCTGCAAACACGCCACAGGAATGCGGACATTTACGAGCGCCTGGCCCAGGGACTGGCCACCAAAAGGCATCACCCCCGCACCATGGCACAAATCAGGGCCAAGGTAAAGGAGCTGCAGCAGGGATATGCCAGGGTCCGGGACCAGAGCTCCTGCTCCGGGGCAGCCCCCGAGTCGTGCCCTTACTACCAGGAGTTGGAGCAGATCCTGGGTGGTGGGGAAGCCCAGACTCCACTGCGTGTGGTGGCGTCCGGGTTACCCCACCACATAGTGGACCAACCCCTCCTGAGGGAGGAAGACCAGGCAGGAGAGGCAGGAGAGCTGCACCAGGAGGAGGAGGAGGAAGAGGAGGCAGGAGGGACCCTGACCCCAGAGGCCTCCCAGGCGTCCGTGGACATCAGGGAGGGAATATGAGGTGAGTGCGTTGAGGGGTCACCACACACAGGTGGGTTGGCAGTATGGGGAGCCAGCTAGCCCCATTGCCACTGTGGGGCCCCTGTGAGTCTTTCAGGCCGCTGCCCAACTCACACGCAGTGTCACGTGTAACACCCCTGAGTCTCCTGTCCAAAGGAGAGCCCCTGACAGCCATGGCATGCCCTCAGGGACAGCAGGGATGCACACAGACAGTGATTGTCTCCTCTTCTTTTACTCCACAGACGGACCCTCTACCCAAGAGGGGCGCACCACACCTGCCCCACCACCATCCTGGACCCGTGGCACCCGCAGGCACTGGCAGGTCTACACATAGTGGCCCTGCAGGACCTCAACAGGACTGTCCAGCAGAGGACGCAGGCAGAGGCCAAGTTGCGCACCACGTTGCTGGACGAACTGGTCCAGCAGTGCACTGATATCTGTGCTACAATACGGGAGCTCTTTGCCTTTCCTGCTCCTGTCACAGGCACTGCACCTCCAGCCTCCCTGCTCCTCCAGCCCCCCCTGCTCCTCCAGCCCCTCCAGCCCCCTCTTCCCCCCCAGCCCCTCCTGCTCCTCCGGCCCCCCTTCCTCCCCAGCCCCCTCCCCACTCCTCCTGCTCCTCCAGCCTCTCCACTGTCCTCTTCCCCCCCAACCCCTCATGCTCCCAAGCCCTCACAGGCCCAACAACTGCCCCCCCTCCTGCTCAGGCCAGGACTGACTCTCGCTCCACCCGATCCCACGGCCGTGGTGATGCCAGGATGCAGGAAGGTGGCAGGACCCTGCGATCAGGGAAGCAGCGGCCCTCTTGAGCCCCCTCTTCCCTCCAGGTTTTCAGTCCCCCTCCCCGCTCCAGGTTTTCAGTCCCCTACCACCACAGTTAAAGGACATTTCAGTTATGTTACAAAATCTTTATTTTTGACTGACAGATTTACTTTGTGGATAAACAGGTGAACAGTTAAAAGAGAAAGTTTGGTAAAACACTTCACACATTTTCTTTACTGCTAGTGTTTCTAATAAAGCAAATTTCTGTTTACAAAGAAAAGTGGGTCTTATATGTGTTCTTAATGGGAAGAGAGTGAGGGTTGTGGAGGGAAAGGTAAGGGTAGGCCAGGCCAAACCTCCCATGGGGGAGGCCCTGGGGAGAATCAGTGGGCTCCTTCTGAGAATCTCTCCCTCAGGGCCTCTCGCATTTGGACACCAGCCTGGTGAGCCTGTTGGATGGCAGCCATCCAGGGCTGCTAAAATTGCCTCTCCTCGCCATCGGGACCTGTCCCCCACCCCGGCAGGAAAACCTCCCCTTTCCTCTCCACCAGGTTATGGAGGGCGCAACATGTGGCTACCACCTCCCGGATGTTGCGTTAGCCCATCTCCACCCATGTGAGGAGGCAACGGAACCTCCCTTTCAGCCGGCCGAAGGCACATTCCACCTGGATGCAAGCCTGGGTAAGATGTGTGTTGAAAAGCTCCTTGCTCGCATTGAGGTGGCTGGTGTAGGGCTTCATGAGGCACGGCATCAGGGGGTAGGCTGCATCGGCCACTATGCACACCGGCATCTGCATGTCCCCGAACACGAGGTGCCACTGGGGGAAAAAAGTTCCTGCCTGCAACCTGCGGTACAGGTAGGAGTTGCGGAATATGCGGGCATCATGTGCACGCCCCGACCACCCAACACAAATGTCCATAAAGTGTCCCCGGTGGTTGGCCAGGGCCTGCAGCACCATGGAATAGTAGCCCTTCCTGTTTATAAACTGGGCTGCTCAATGGGGTGGTGCGCAGATTGCGATGTGTGTCCCATCGAGGGCTCCTCCGCAGTTTGGGAAGCCAAGGATGGCAAACCCGGCAATGATGTTGTCCAGGTCCCAGAGATGGACGAGCCTCTTCAGCAGCTCCGCATTGATGGCCCTCACCACCTGCAGCATGAGACAAATAGACAGACAGAAACCAGGGAGTTAGACAGGTTACCTAAGCGCTTGGTAGGAGAACCCTCCCCCCCCCCAGCCCACCCCTTCCCTTGTCAGGATGCCCCCTCCCCCGCATCAGTGCAGGGGTGGCTGAGGAGCAGCCTCCGAGTGCCACTCCATCCCCCACTCCCTCTTGCCCTTGCCTGGCAGTCCCCCTTTCTCAACCCCCCCCCACTCAGCAGGGCCTGTACCCCAACAGTGACTTCCCTCCATCAAGATGGCCCCGACGGTAGACCTCCCCACGCCAAACTGGTGTCCCACGGAGCAGTAGCTGTCGGGGGTGGCCAGCTTCCACAGGGCGATTGCGACCCGCTTCTGCAGGGGGATGGCGGGCCGCAGGTGGGTGTCCTGGTGTTCCAGAGTAGGGGTGAGCCAGGCACCCAGCTCCAGGAATGTGGCCTTCCGCATCTGGAAGTTGTGGAGCCAATGGTCATTGTCCCCGAGCTGCATGACGAGCTGGTCCCACCAGTGCGAAATCGTCTCGTGCCTCCAAATCTGCCTGTCCCAAAAAAAGTTTGGGGGTCAGGGCAGAGCTCCTGCATCCCAGAGGAGGGTCTCCTTGGTGCGGTCCAGGTCCATATAGGGCAGGAGATTCATGACAGAGTCATGCAGATGCAGCAGAAGCTGCAGTATGGCAGTGTGGGGCCATTACCTACCCAGGGGCAGCTCAGGCTCCATGGCCAAAACCAGTGAAAATCAGAAAAAAAAAACCCAGAAAATAAACTGCTGTGGTGTCCGAGGAAGCAGGGCAACCAGAGCAAGCACTGCAGCATCTTTGCTTTCCCTCGAGGAGGTAGGCAAGCCAGAAGCAGGAGCAGAGCAATGGCTGTCCAGGGGGATCCCTTTAAGCACACATCTCTGCAAAGGGCATGCAGCAGCACCTGGAAATAAAGGCTGCCCCCATGCCCTACCAGAAGCACTTCTGGGTGCCTTCTTTTGTCGACAGAGGGTCCGGCAAAATGTACGGTAATCTAGATGCTCTTTTTCGACAGAGGCTTTGTCGGCAGATACTGTCGACAAAGCCTCTGTTGAAAAAGGCATACAGTCTAGATGTAGCCATAGAGCTGGAAGAGACCTCAGGAGGTCATCAAGTCCAGCCCCTTGCCCAAAGCAGGACCAATCCCAACTAAATCAATCCAGGCTTTGTCAAGCTGAGACTTAGAAGTCTCTAGGGATGGAGATTCTACCACCTCCCTAGGTAACCCATTCCAGTACTTCACCACTCTCCTAGTGAAATAGCTTTTTCCTAATACCCAAACTAGACCTCCCACACTGTAACTTATATATTTTAAATATACATTTTTGAGGATGTGACTGCTCCTTCTCTGGGGCCCCACTCCCCTGCTCAGTCCATCCTGTCTCCATCCGTCACTGTCTCTCCTCCACCTTCACTCACTTTCACTGGGCTGGGGCAGGAGGTTGGAATATGAGAGGAAGTGTAGGTGCTGGCTGTGGGTATGGCCTCTGGGGTGAGGCCAAGGAGAAGGGATTTGTCGTGAAGGAGGGTGCTCCAAGCTGAGGAATAGGATTAAAGAGCCTGCGTGCTTCATTTAGGATTATGGGCTCTGAAGTGGGGTGATTTCAGAGTTTCAGGTGCAGAAGGGGACTTCAGGCTGGAGGAAAGAGGTTAGGATATGAGGGATGTAATGTGTAGGCTCTGGCAGAGAGTTTGAGAATGGGGGAAAGGACTGTAGGCTGGTGTATGGGATTGGAGTGTGAGGGATAAGGGTTAAAACTAGGGGTGTGGGCTATGGTGTGGGTCCAAGGATGAGGAGTTTGGGATCCACGAGAGGGCTCTGGGCTGGGGGTGGGTCCTAGGAAGGAGTTTGGATACTGGGGGTATGGGTCCCAAGAGGGAGTTTGGGTGCTGGGTGGGAGTCTGAACTGCGGCAGGGGGTTGGAGTGCATGAGAGGGCTCAGGGTGTAGGATGCAGCTGGCACTGTGGCTCCTAGTAAGTGGCTGCCCAGGTCTCTGCAGCCTCCCTCCGTGCATGTGTGGTCTGGAAGGTTCCACGGGCTGCCCTCATAGTTGCAGGCACTGTCCTCACAGCTCCCATTGATCTTGGTTTCTGGCCAATGGGTGCCACAGAGCCAGCAGTTGGGAAAGGTCAGTGTGCAGAACCTCTCTGGCCATCCCTATGCTCAGGGGTCCCAGCACCCTGGTGGGACTTTTTCTGGAGCCATGCAGAACGAGGACAGATAGGGAGCTTGCCTTAGCCCTGGGATGGGGAGGAGTTGCTCGGTGGGGCCCATGGACACCCTGGAGTTCCCTCATGGACCACCAAGAGTCCACAGACCTCCATTTTGAGAGATGCTGTTCTTTATGAATGAATTTAATGTGGTTTTTTTTAATAATTAAGCAACAATCTATTGTAAAACCACAAAAGTTACCCTGCCTTTAAAACAACAAAGAAACATAGCTTTTAAGTAAGACAGTACAATGCAGGCCAGAGCAAACAAGTGCAGTTGCTGGTGTCCTCATTGTGACCCCTCATGTACATCTGACTAGTAAACATATTTCTTTTACTGAGGTGGTTGGTTCCAAAAGTTAGTTGCACCAATGCTTTTCAGATGGCAATGATATCTAGAGTCTCAGCCCAATTCTAAGCAGCTGCTTGAGACATACAGTACAAAATATTACAGCAAGGCTAATATAATCCAGCAGTACCTCTAACAATGCCATCTTTTAAACAGGGACCCCAGAGTAGTGGTGTTGCCTGCCGGTGTTGGGAGCAGAGAAGAGCCTTCAGCCAGCCATGGGCCAGAAGCCACAAGCAGTAGGTGGAGGGAGAAACCCTGACTGGCCAGGCGATGGGAGCAAAATGGTGTCAGGGAGAAACAGAGGAGTGGAGATCAACCAGCTGCTCCAAGCTCAGCACAAGTGAGCAGGCCGGGCAGAGGGCTCTTTGTGTGTGGGCCCAGTGCCACGACACTAGCCGTGCCATTGTAATTCCAGTACTGTTGAGCAATGCACATACAAGCCATGAGTTTCCAGCCAATTTGAATTAACAGTTCTGAGAATATGAAGTGAAACGTTTAGCTTAACGGGCTGTTAACTTGGAAAGCTTGTTAGCTTGCCCCCTGTACTGGCCTCTATCACTGAATGGGCTGTTAACTTTGGGAGCAGTATAATGTACTAAGAAAAGGGTTTTCAGGGCCTGAGTCAAATGTTGTACAGTATGCAGGTTTAATTAAAATCACATTAATTAAGTTTGTTTTTTACCTCGCTGTCATTTGAGAAGAGGAAATCAATTTGATGTTTTCATAACTTTTCTTCAAGATCACAAACAAATATAAGGTTAACTGTTTTAATAACATTTCCCTAAACAATATGAAAACTAAATTAAGATTACAGTATACATCAATTTAGTCTATGTCAGGAGTAAACAATAATACAAATAAAAAACAGTGAGACCAACAATGAATAAAATCATTATATGAGCAAAATGGGTCATCAACTTGCAGAGCTAACACCACCAATGATTGAATGACTCACTTAGTCCTTTTATCTCTATCCATATTAGCAGCTTCCACTTTTCCTTAGGCAAGCAATGAGCTATGGGTGGAAGCTTAGGTCACCTCTAAGTATGTCTACACAAAGGATAAAAGACCTATGGTATGGCTGTAGATGGCCTGTGTAAGCTGACTTGGGCATAGCTAAAAATTGCTGTTTGCAGAATCAGGCATCATCTTCTGGCTTGGGTACCATCAGGCTAGCAGGCGTTGTCCTCTGGGCAACCTGCTAGTCTGCAGTGTCTTTATGTCTACTTTTTTTGGGGTGGGGTGGGGTGGGGGGAAGAGTGTAAACTGATTGTCATCAGGATGACCCTAGCAGGACAACACACTTCCTCATTTATCTAGCTGTTTAAAGGTAAATCTCAAACTATCATCATCCCTTAGCACCTACCTAGTTGTGATCTGATTGAATCAGGAGATCAGAGGCTTTTATATCCCAGCTGTATTTCCCCATCCCAATGAGGTTAGTCTGACCTTTGGGGCCCTCCTTCATCCCAGGATACGGATTTTTTGTCACTTTCAAAAGTCTATTCCCCCCCCCAAAAAAAGAATAATAATAATAGGGGAATATCAAGAGATGATGCTTTCACCCAAGTTATCTCAACTCCCCTTAACTGTCATGACTCCTAAATGATTTTTTGAACAATAGCCCCTGACCACTTTTCTGGTCATAATATACACACTATAAACAAAAGTTTGAAGCTCTGATCAAATTTACAGCATTCTATTATTTGTTGATATAAGGTTGTATACAACATTTCAGAAGTCCAAGAAATTTTGGTTTGGAAGAAAGTTCACTAAGGCCCAATTGCACCAATGTAAGCCACATAGTTTATGGCTCATAATACTTTGGAAGGCGAACCTGAACTTTGCCATCATGGAAGCATCACTTCACACTCTGATCACCTTAGACAGGAAATGGATTTGCTTTGGCTCCTGCAGCAGCCTCTCTATTCTCCCAAATTTGCATTCAGGAAGTTCAGCTTGCTACATAAGCAATTTGGTTTGGTGGTGGCTAATGATTTACATAACAGTATGTCATTGTTACTTAACCTTTTCTGTTTTCCCCTTGTTCTCATGAACAAGGACACTTAACAAACTGTCTCTTGAGATCAATTATTTATTTTTATGTGGTACAAATAGAAAGCTTAGACAGTAAGAGATTCCCGTGGGGGTATGATGAAGCCACTTTCAGAGCAGCTGGTCTAGCTATTCCCTGATAAGTTAACAGAACGGATTTATTCATCTGTGAGATAATTGTTATGTCATTAGTTGCTTCTTTCCCCATGGTTTGTTCTGTTTAAATTTGTGACTTATGCTGTGCTTCTGTTGTAAATGCCCTGAAGAAGTCTGTTAGAGCCAAACTATAATGTGAATGCTCATAGAGTTAATTTAAACAAAAGGAGTCAGCATAGCTAAGAGAGCCTGGTTTTGGTTACCTTGAACTGAAGAGTCATTTAATATTAGCTCGTGATTCTTAAAGATGGCAGAAATTAACCATGATGCAACTTCCCAATGCTTTGCCATGTTCATAGTAGAGGCAAAGTTATGTTGAAATGAAACCACGTTAAACATGGTGTTTTAGGGGACTGATAACATTTAATTACTGTTACCTAGAGCTGATCAGGAATCAACATTATCACCACTGAAACCTCAAACAAAAAGAAAAGAAATCATTTAAAATGTTTCAGTTTTCATGCAGAAAATGTTGACTCGTGCAAAACATATTTTTGTTTAAAATCAACATTTCTAAATAAAATAATATTTTACTTCAAAATGAGGTTTTTTTGGTTGTTTTCTTCAGTTAAAAATTACATTAAGCCAGAAAAAAACCTTAAATGTGTCTATGTGGAACTGACATTTTCAATTAATTTTTTTTTGTTTCAGTTTTCTCAAAATAAAAAAAAATATTTTGAGTTGAAACAAAAAGAAATAAAAAAAATAGAGGAAAATAAATATTTTACAAATTTATATTTTCTGTAACAATATCTGGTCTCAATAAACCATGTTTTTAATCAGGAAATCATTTTGCAGGAATATTTCAACCAGCTTTACTCTCAGGTTCTTTACCCCTGAGCTGTCCTTTATTTTTGCCTGCAGCTGAATCAAAGTATGGAAAGAGTGTTCACAGAGAAGATGGTTACACTGTTCCATAGGAAATGCCAATGTGTTAAATTTGTTTTCATTCTAAATAAGAACAAAAAGTAAAAATTAATCATCATATGAAATTTCTAAAGTAATTTGTTTCAGAAACAACATTTCAAAATAAAGTGTCATTTTGAAGCACACATACATACCAAAATGTTTAATTCACAAAAGGTAAAACCAGGCTTTTTTACATTATTAGATCATTTCTCCCCAGGGCCCTTTTGAAATTCTGGCAAAATTGATGCTATTTCACCAGCACCGCATATTCTAAAGGAATATAATTCCATCAGCGATAACCTGAAAAACTCTGGTCGTTCCTTAAGGACCATGACCAGCTAGTATAAATTAGTTCAAATTATTCCAGGAGTAGTTCCATTAAGTCTTGAGAATCAAAGAGTCATACATGTCTCTGATGACTTCTCCACCCTTCTCCTTGAGCCAAGTGAACTTCAGTATAGGAGAAAATTTGGCCCTCATCTAAATTAAAATTACTGTATGATTTGTGATACTGCATCACTGTGTCAGCATATCATTTACACTCATATTTCAATATGTGCTCATATACACCCCTTTTCTTCTGATACCTTTAGAAAAGATTTCTCCTTCATTTTGTGACTATAAACATAGTATGTCCTCTTAATTCTTCATTTCTTAAACAGACCTGGACTGAAAACTGTATTCTCTCTGTAAATCCTTTCTCTCCTGCCTTGTCAGCAAATGGAGTCTGTTCCATGACGTTAGGAGTCAATCTGGCAAGGTGCTTAGTACCCTGATTCTATATCAGTACTCGTTTGATCAGGTTTGGCACCTTCCATGACTGAGCTCTTCGTGGCCAGCTCACCATGTTTAGCACCTCTTTTGGCAAACAGGGAATCTTGCTCATTCGCCAAACCATTTTTTCTTGACAACTGTTAAGCTTTGTACAATGGCCTGGTGGGAAAGCCTATAAGACCACATGTAAACTTAGGCATGCCCTGTGGGAAAACACCCCAGTTTTCTTAGTTTGGCTCTTCCACTATGCAAAAGGTTTGTGAAGCAGGCAGAGATTAATGAAATATGATGTTCTGAACCTTTAAAGGAAAAATTTTTCTTTGAGTTTTTTTTCTCAATAATTTTAGCATACAAATAACCCAGAACTCATACTCACAAATAAATCAAGTTATTTCTTGTACAGAATGGGAAATCTATAAAACCAGGCATAATAATACCAATCATATGGACGCCATATAAAAAATAAATAAATCCCCTACTCCTTAATGTTGTTGTCTGGTCACAGTCATCCTCATACCAGCATCCCTCCACTGAATTCTCTAAGTACTTATAGGTTTTGCTTTCTGAAGATACATGATTAACAACAAATCCTTTTCTACTCCTCTTTATGCCTACTTAGAAAAGAAGTTCTAGTATTCAAAGAAATGGGAACACCTATTAATATGGGCATTTTGTCAGTTGTGATTGTAGATTCTGCTTGGAAGAGAAGTTCACTTCATGTCAGCTACCAAACACACATCAAACAGTAATAACTTTGTTACTTCCAGCTTATCCAGGGTGGCTCTGGTAACCTGTGGTAAACAGCTCAGTATGTCATAACCCATTTTTCTAGGTATTCTGTTCCTACACCTCCAATTCTTTTAACAACATTCCACAGAGATTTACAACCTAAGGCCAGATTTTAACTGTTGAAATACAAAGTGGCACATCTGATATGTTTCTTTTCTGAAAGCTTTTTGTGCTACCAACAGCCTGATCCAACAACCACTGGTGGTGAATAAGAGGTAAAGGATTAACCTATAATCAATTATCAAACCAAACCTTAGTAATCACCAAGGAGGATATAGTTACAATATTGCCAATCCCAAGCACTGAAAAAATAACACAAATATGCTTCATAGTTTTGAGCCTTTAGATTTCACATGTTTGAGCTTTTGTGTATAACTATGATGGCTACAAACTTTAAAACAATAAAGCTCAGATTTTCACATAATCACCTGGGACTTTAAGAAAAATATAAAATATCACAGAGCATCTGACAAAATTGCAGGAGGTACTTATTTGTTTATTGTTCTTCACTCCTTGCTCTGATTTATATCTTTTTAGCAATGCATGGCACAACATTCCAGGATGCACGTTAGACCTATCACAGATTCTGTGTAAATAATGAACAGCTGCTGTCTACTGCAAGTCTGTGGCCTAACATGTAACTCATATGTAGGCATAGAATTAGTAATGAACAATTTATGACAAATTTTATCTCTTTCTGAGAACGGATCATACCTTTTTGGTTGGATGTATTATTCAAAATGATTTGTTGCTTAATTTGTCCATATTTTGCATATAGATGCTCATCCTCAGCAGCTATTTGCACAAATAATTCTTGGTCTGTATCTTTTTCATGAACAACTCATTGTAGGCATTGAGTATTTTGTAAGTCTAGCTGTTCCAATGGTAGGCAGTATGTTTCTAGTCTATGAGAGGCTGTTATGCAAATTGTAGAAATCTAGTCTACGAGAGGATGTTATGCAAATCTAGCCCACTGCGATTTCAACAATTTCCACCCGACCATCAACCTCAGCGTGGACCAGTCTACACGAGAGATCCACTTCCTGGATGCTACGGTGCAAATAAATGATGGTCACATAAACACCACCCTATACCGAAAACCTACTTACCACTATGCCTACCTTCATGCCTCCAGTTTCCATCCTGGACACACCACATGATCCATTGTCTACAGCCAATCACTAAGGTACAACATTTGCTCCAACCCCTCAGACAGAGATAAACACCTACAAGATCTTCACCAAGCATTCTTGAAACTACAATACCTGCCTGAGGAAGTGAGGAAACAGATTAACAGAGCCAGACATGTACCCAGAAGCCTCCTACTACAAGACAAGCCCAACAAAGAAACCAACAGAGCACCATTGGCCATCACCTACAGTCCTCAGCTAAAACCTCTCCAATGCATCATCAGTGATCTACAATCCATCCAGGACAATGATCCTTCACTTTCACAGACCTTGGGAGGCAGGCCAGTCCTCACCCACAGACAACCCACCAACCTGAAGCAAATTTTCACCAGCAACTATAAGAACATAAGAACATAAGAATGGCCATACTGGGTCAGACCAAAGGTCCATCGAGCCCAGCATCCCATCTGCCGACGGTGGCCAATGCCAGGTGCCCCAGAGAAGGAGAACAGAAGACAATGATCAAGTGATTTATCTCCTGCCATCCATCTCCTGCCCTTGTTATGAAGGCTAGGGCACCATACTTTATCCCTGGCTAATAGCCATTTATGGACCTAACCTGCAAAAATTTATCAAGCTCTTTTTTAAACCCTAATAGAGTCCTGGCCTTCACAGCCTCCTCGGGCAAGGAGTTCCACAGGTTGACTGTGCGCTGTGTGAAGAAAAATTTCCTTTTATTAGTTTTGAACCTACTACCCATCAATTTCATTTGGTGTCCCCTAGTTCTTGTATTATGGGAAAAGGTAAATAATTTTTCTATAATCACTTTCTCCACACCATTCATGATTTTATATACCTCTATCATATCGCCCCTCAATCGCCTTTTTTCCAAACTGAAAAGTCCCAGTCTCTCTAGCCTCTCCCCATATGGGACCCTTTCCAAGCCCCTAATCATCTTAGTCGCCCTTTTCTGAACCTTTTCTAATGCCAATATATCTTTTTTGAGGTGAGGAGACCACATCTGCACGCAGTACTCGAGATGTGGGCGTACCATAGTTTTATATAGGGGAAGTATGATATCTTTTGTCTTATTATCTATCCCTTTTTTAATAATTCCTAACATCCTATTTGCCTTACTAACTGCCGCTGCACACTGCGTAGATGTCTTCATAGAACTATCCACTATAACTCCAAGATCCCTTTCCTGATCTGTCGTAGCTAAATTTGACCCCATCATGTAGTACGTGTAATTTGGGTTATTTTTTCCAACATGCATTACCTTACACTTACCCACATTAAATTTCATTTGCCATTTTGCTGCCCAATCACTCAGTTTGCTGAGATCTTTTTGTAGTTCTTCACAATCCCTTTTGCTTTTGACTGTCCTGAACAACTTTGTGTCATCTGCAAACTTGGCCACCTCACTGCTTACCTCATTTTCTAGATCATAGAAAATCTAGATCTAGAACTATACACCGCACCACAGTAACTCTAACTCAGAAACCAATCCCTGCAACAAACCTCGGTGCCGACTCTGCCCACATATCGATACCAGCGACACCATCACAGGACCTAACCAGATCAGCCACACCATCACAGGTTCATTCACCTCCACATCTACCAGTGTAATATAGTCCATCATGTGCCAGCAATGCCCCTCTTCTATATACATCGGCCAAACTGGGCAGTCCCTACGTAAAAGAATAAACAGACACAAATCAGATATCAGGAATGACAATATACAAAAACGTGTAGGAGAACACTTTAATCTCCCTGGACACACAGTAGCAGATTTAAAGGTAGCCATCCTGCAACAAAAAAACTGTGAATGGCTAGCCAACTACAAAAGCAATTTCTCTTCTCTTGGTTTTCAGACCTCCACATCAGCTGCTAGAAGTGGGCCTCATCCTCCTTGACTGAATTGACCTCATTATCTCTAGCCTTACTCTTACCCATTGCAGCCTGTCGCCTGATGCTGCGTGTAGATAGGAAAAGTTATAGAATTCAGATAAAGTTCTCTCCCCAGGTTCTCCAAATCCTGGAAGACAACCTGGGAGGGGAGCAGCAAAAGTAGGGAGCAGCTCCTGGCTGATGGACAAGGTTGCCTAACTGTCTTCCTTCTCCTCCACCCTGCCCTCCTGCAGACTGGCCAGATTCAACAATGATAGTGGAGGAGGCCCCTCCTCCCAGGATGTCATCCATCTGGTCCTAGTTCCAGCAGGTCTGTGGTGCTGCCCCAGAGTGTCCAGTTTACTGCCTGGCCTTGTGGTAGGCTTGCCAGAGCTCCGTGATCTTCATGCAGCACCGGTCCATGGTCCTGGCGTGCCCTTTGTCAGCCAGGCTGGCATCAATCTGGCTGTAGATTTCCACATTACTTTTTCTGATGCAGAGATCCTGAAGGTTGGTCTCCCCCCCTAGACCTCGATGATGTCCAGGATCTCTGCACCAGTCCTGCAGGTGTGGGATTATCACAACTGCACAACTTCCATACGTGCACAGCCACTTTCCTGGATCTCTGTGAGTGGCGTGCCCTTGCTCTCCACCAGAGCTCTCCTGCATCCCGGGGCAGTGGCTGTCAAGGGGGCAGCAGAAGTTCTGGCAGCCATGGGAGGGAGCATTGGGGTCGCTCATGCCCGCTCATGTGGTGGTGTCTTGCATGGAGCTTTCAAAGCTAGCCACATGCAAATTCTCCTGCTCCCAGAACTTTTAAACTCTTCAGGAGGAGAGGAGTAGTGGAGATGCCAGGTGTGGTCAGAGTGGTCAGAGTGAAGCTGCGAGAGGCCTCCGGAGGCCAATTATTTCAAAGGAGTGGCACCAGAGTGTCTATACTAACATTATTTTGAAATAACTTTTTCAAAAATAGCGTCATTCCTTGAGAAAAGCAGGATTACAGATTTTTAATTTTGTGGCCCGTTATTTTGAAATATCAGGCTTGGTAGTATGGACGTGCCACTTATAAATTTGACTTTAGGGGGGTTATTTTGAAAGAAAGCCCTAGTCTAGACCAGGGCTAATGGACCTTGGAATTACTTTTCTTTTTCCTTGGAGATTTATTGGGATAGTTAATCTGCAGTAGAATGTCTTTGATTTCTTTCCACATAATTAAATATGGACAATCTGGACTGGTATCTCATCCATACTAAGCCTATCAAGAACAATCTTAATCAGGCAGGGGGATTTCAAGGGGTGTGTCTAGACTACAGGGTTTTGTCAACAAAAGTGGACTTTTGTCGACAAAACTATATCTGCGTCTACACTACCGCCGAGTTCTGTTGACAGTAAGTCGACAGAACGTGACAGTTTTGTTGACGGCAGTAAACCTCATTCTAAGAGGAATAACACCTTTTTTCGACATAGTTATCTTGACATAGTTATCTCGAAAAAAGGCGCTATTGCATTCACACTGTGCTTTTTCAAAAAGAGAGCATCTAGACTCTCTGTCGAAAAAGCGGTTTGCTTTGTTGACAGAACTGGCTATAGTCTACATGCTCTTTTTCGACAGAGGCTTTGTCGACAGTATCTGTCAACAAAGCCTCTGTCGACAAAAGCCTGTAGTCTAGACGTACCCAAGGAGAGCAGAAGAATAACAATGCTACTGGACTAGTCCTTTAGTACACTCAAGAGATGCTTTAAGATCCAGAATTCAGTCCCTGCATATGACAAGCCATCCTAGGAATATTGAGGAGTACTATATGTTATATTGCATTTGCCCTGAGACTTGCTAAAATGATGAGCCCTCCATTTTCATGCTAAATTTGCAGCCCAATATTCTGTTAGAAAATTCTTGGAGCAAGATTTATATTTTGCACATTTACTTAAGAACTATTAAAAACAGTAAGCAATTGCTATTTTGCATTTAAACAACTGATTTTCCTGATGTACTTTTTGTGATTCCTTGTTGATTCTAAATGTGACTATTACATACTTTCCAGTGTCTCATTCCCTAATTACAATATGATGGATAAACTCTTTCTCTTCCCTAAGACTATTACACTGAACCCTCATATATATGAAATAGTCATTATTATTATTGCACTTCTACCTTTGCTATGAGTAGCAAGTGCAGAAAGTTAAAGAGCCACTTCCTCTGCTTTTGCTTTTCCGCCTAATCTGAAATGATTGCATAACTAAATAGTAGGGCAGTTTCTATAGGCCAGTGGTTAGTACACTCACCTACAATGTGGGAAACCCAAGTTTCTGTCCCTGTTCAATGAATGGTTAATTACTTACACAAAGTGGAATGCCTCGTTTGAAGATGCCACCCAGACTTAGGCTTGAGTTAGGTGTCTGGACTGATGTGGCTATATCCATGCACATCAGCAGAAATGTAGGCAGCTAGATGACTTCACTAGTGGTAGAGTGACCATATTTCCTATGCCACATATGGGACACCATATTTGCTCTGATTTAAGTGAGATCAACAGCAATAAATCAGAGCTATGCAGCATTAATGTTCATAATGGCATTAAGTTGACTGAGCCCCCATTAAAAAACACACTACATTATTATCGGTCTCTATATTTTAGAAAAGTGTATCTTTCTGTTCATCTGTCTGTGAATCCATTTGTTCACGAGTTCCTCCTAAACCAGAGAGAGCAATAAAATAGAGGTGGTTTGCTAGGGATAGCCCCTGGTGAGCAGCTGCCATTGTATTTACCAGCACCTCGCAGTTACAGGCACTCATAGTTCCCATTGGCTGGGAATGGCAATCATTGGCCAGTGGAAGCTACAGTTCCCTGTACATGCAGAGGCAGAGATAAAAACAATGGTGTTGGGGGAGACCAAATTTGGCCCATGGACCGGTATTTGCCCACCTCGTCCTAAATGGTAATAGACCCCATCCCTGCTAGCCACTGGTCCCAGAGCTGTAGCCCCCATGGGACCTGCCCCAGGACTGGATGGCACAACTCCATTCCCCAAAGATAATAGAGGCCAGGGGAGAGGGGGCTGCTCCCCAAGGGGTTGCTGGAAGGCAGGCAAGCTGGCCATCTGGGGGATGCCAGATAGCCCTCCCCTGCCAGTAGCCACCAGCCAGGGATGGGCTGGGAAGGTTGGCTGGCCGGAGGAGCCAGACAGACCTATCCAGTAACTGCTGACTGTAGGAGGCTAGGAATGCAGCTCCAGCCCCCTGGGATGAGCCACTCCCTCCTTCCCCCACCAGATTTGTGGTAGAGTCACAGCTGGAGCAGTGCCACCCGCACCACAAAGGGTGGCTTTGTAACCCCCTTCACTTCCTATCCCTCTGACCTAAGCCCCCCATCCTGATTCCTGCACAGCCACTGCCCTGTGCCTGCTACCTCCCACCCCATGCCCAGAGCCCCCAGTCTCTGCCTTGACTCCTGCACCTCCATCTTTGGACCTAAACCCCCCTCCATACCTTTCACCCTTGGCCCTGAGTCCCCTGTACTGAACTCCCAAGTCCTGCCCTGAGTCCCCCACAAACCTCCCAGCCCTCTGGCTTGATTGCTACATCCCCCTTCTCCTACCCTGATTCCCACAAGGACCCAGGCAACACTGAGTAAATCCTCTAGTAAATAATAATAGGTAAAAACTGAAAATATATATTTACAATTCAGTGATTACAGCTGTTTAGAAGTGCCTGCTTTGGCCTCATCTTGCTGCCCTCCACAGTGTGATGATTCTTGTGGAATGTATTTTTGATGTGAAGCAATTTTTCAAAGGATCCACTTGTTTTTTAGCAACTTGTCACAAAACACAGCACAGTCTAGGGCAAAATTCACTCGCATGAACAAAACAACCTTCATGGGTGACACACAGAGACGTGATCTTTCAGGTGACCAAACTGCATTCATTACTGAAATGACACATTCAACAGGGGCTGTGGTGCCTGGCAAACACAAAATGAACACAATGGCCTTTGCCAGATCCAAGTGTTCTACTGCCTTATTCTCTATCTCTGGAAACATGTTCTACCCCCTTTCAGAAATAGGGGGTGTCAGGGCTGTTCCCCACACTAACACTCCAAGTGAAGAAAGTGGGGGCCCGCAAAGACCTTAAATACCTTCAATTCTTCAGTATGGGGTAAATATGAAAGTATTTCATAGCAAAGGACTCCAAAACAACTGGAAAACAGACAGCTGCTGTTTGCAGCAGTTATGGGCGAAGTGAGTCCCACAAGCAAAACCAGAGACCTCTTCCCCTAGTATGACTTGAAGTTTTCCCCAGCACTTTTAGCACCACCGTTTCTATTGGCACTGTCTGCACACAGCCCAACAAGCTTTTCACTATGGGTGTGTCTAGACTACAGGGTTTTGTCGACAAAAGTGGACTTTTGTCGACAAAACTATACCTGCGTCTACGCTGCCACTGAGTTCTGTCGACATAACATCGACAGAACTCAGCAGTTTTGTCGACTGCTGTAAACCTCATTCTACAAGGAATAACGCCTTTTGTCGACAGAGTTCTGTCGACAGAAGGCATTATTGCATTTACACTGTCCTTTGCGTCTACACTGTCATGTCAACAAAGGGGCTTGCTTTGTCGACAGAACTGGATGTAGTCTAGATGCTCTTTGTCGACAGAAGCCTGGAGTCTAGACGTAGCCTATGAGAAGTTTCTCAATCGATTACTATAGAAATCCACACTGCATATCAGAAGTTTCACAGGATAGAGAAGAAAGCTCAGTAATGTTTATGTTTACCCTCATCAGAGAGAGCAGCTATGGACTGTGTGCAGCCAAAGGGTAGCTCAGGGGGCAGGGAGGGGGTAGCCAGTGGCTGTGTGTGGCCAGGGGGAGCTAGGGGCTGTGTGCAGACAGGAGGATACTTCAGAGTTCAGAAAAAGGGTATCCAGAGTCTGTGTGCCAGGAGGGATTTGTGGTTCCCCCATTCCCTTAGGGTTCTGCCAGCCATGGAACTGGGTCTCTCACTGCTGCAGCTCTTACTGTCTGTGTAAACAAAGGAGCTGGGAGCTGAGGTGCAGCTTCAAATCCCTGCTCAGGAGCAGCAGCACGAGAGGAGGGAACAGTGCTATGTCCTGTTTCATGGCATCAGCCAGAGGAGCAGCTGCTTCGCCCTTCCCAGCTTGGCTTCCTGCCTCCATACTGTACCCTGCACTTCCACTGAAGTTTGGGGAGGGGGCAACATCCCCAATGTCCCCCAGCTCTGTCCTGGGGGAGGGCTTGAGGGCTTCTCCTGCACAGGTTGCTCCAGGGATCCAGGATTCAGCTCTGCCATTCCTGGCTTCAGTTTTGAGGGTGGGTTGGGGATCAGAAGATCAGCCATTCAGTTCCTGCTTTCAGCCCTGAAAGGCTTGCCAGGACTTGTGGCTTCAGCCCTTGTGGGAGGGGAGTGTTGGGGCTTGGGGCATCAGCTGTGGTGGAGGGACACACTGAGGGTCGGGGCTTCAGCCTGTTGTGGTACTGGAAATTCAGGAGTGCACCAGGGATTAGGGTGTCACCCTGGAGATGCTGAAGTTCAGTGTGGGAAGAGCCACCGGGGATCAAGATTTCAAACCCGCAGCAGGTGTCGGGGATCATGGCTTCTCTCCCGCAGCCTGGAAGAGCAAGCAGACCCTCTTTGGGAAACCCTACTTTAGAGTGCACATGGGAAAGGGTGATACACCCCTCACTCATCCCCACACTCTTGCTCATCTATTGCAAACAGGTTGCCTCTCCTCCTACTGGCTGCCTGTCTTTCTGCCTCTGAACCCTGCCTGAGAGCGCTGCCTGCTGGCCCCCGCCTTCCACATTCACCTGCCAGCCACAGACAGGAAGCTGCTGTGGATGCACTGACAATGACTGACTAGCAGGAGGAATGCCAGAGCTGATAATATGGGACAATTCACCTTTTAAAAAAAGTCGAGAGAGTCAAGAGGGCTTAAATATGGGACTGTCCCATTAAAAATGGGATGGATGGGCACCCTAACTAGACAACTAGGGAACTTACAGGGTTTGAAGGTTTGGCAGTTTTGAGTATCTAAGGTTTAGATTTAGAAAATCCAAGTAGCAGTTAGGGTGCCTAAATCCCCTGGCAGATCTTTCCATGTATGCCAGAGAGTATGTGTGTTTCCATCCTCAGGCAAAAAACTGCATGACAGACTGCCAGGGGAAGCTTCTGAGCTGGAATTCATATGCAAATTTGCCACACTAAACCAAGGTTTAAATAGACACATGGAGTGATTCTTGAATTACAGTAGGTAATTTCCCAATCAGGTACTCTCACCTTCTCATCACTTCAGGGGGTAGCTGAGTTAGTCTGTACAGGATAAACTTAAAAAACAGCAAATGGTCTGTAGCACTTTATAGACTAACAAAACATGTAGATGGTATCATGAGCCTTCGTGGGCTGAAGAAGTGGGCTGTGCCCACGAAAGCCCATGATACCATCTACATGTTTTATTAGTCTATAAAGTGCTACCAGACCATTTGTTGTTTTTTAAGTTCTTCTCATCACTGTTGGAGATGAGCCACATCCACTCTGATTAAATTATCACTGATGACACACTGCTTGCTTTGTATCCTTTTATTTCTTTTCTTCTTCAGCATCTGAGGAAGTGAGTTATAGCTCACAAAAGCTTATAAATACCCTAATAAATGTGTTAGTCTTTAAAGTGGCACTGTTGTTGTTTTTTTCATGCTGTCCTCCATAGCTGAAGTTTTCATGTGCCAGTGTAATTGCTAAAACTGTGTCTCTTGTGTACAACGTAAACACAATTTGATAGTTAGGAATCGACATACAAATAATAAAGGAAAATCATTCTTTGCCAAAATTATAATCCTTTGAGAGAATTAAACAATGTGTGAACAAAGCTGATCCCAATACACTGCACTTTCAGAAAGCCTTTGGAAAGGTCCCACACCAAAAGCTGTTAAGGAGAGGTGCATAACTCTGCTTGAAATTATTCAGGAAGAAGCATCAGGAAATGTTACACAATCTCTCTACCTTGTTACCCATTTAGCAAAATCCACATACAGGCAGTGACAAATACTATGAGTAAAAGCTTCTAGCCATTATAGCTTGTCCTCGGAATGCTTAGGCTATGTCTCACCACTGCAATTCTTCTGAATCTTAAAATAGCCCGCATAGTTATGAAAAACTGAATGGAATGTGAAGTGGTGGTGTGTAACCAAGTGAAACTATGATAAAGAAGATAAATGAGGCTAAGAACAAGACCCATGAAACACCAAAGACAGGTAAGACAGATAAGCTCAGATAAAAGATCCTTAAAAGCAATAAAGCATGCCAGAAGATTTAAGTTTCCTGAATGAAAGTGACAAAAAGATGGATGATATAAGTTTGGGCTTCAGCTTCCTTTTTATTTAATTCACTGATTTGGATATCATACACATGTAGGCCATGATTACAAAATCTAAACAAAAGCCAATATTCGACTCTTAAAAAGACTAAAATCTTGCTCCTAGTAAAAATCAATGAGAAAACCCCCGTTAATTACAGTGGGATCAGGATTTCTGCCAAACTCCATGTTGAACACTATCTGGGATTCAGAGCCTAAGATAGTATATTCATGAACATACATGTATTGAATATACGTATGATCTCAGCAAACACCCAGATGTGTCAAACATTATGGGCATTGATGCTTTTGTTTTGCCTGGAAAATATTACTTATACATAGCAGTTGTAACTAAAAGCTGTCCCTACCAAGAATGGTCAATATAAATTAAAGCTATAGTTTGTGGTTAGCCAGAATAAATACCGTACAGGCTCCTCATCATCAGTTCATAAACTCACTCCTATTCCCCCTCAGATTAAGATAAGGTGCTCCAAGGCAGATAAAAATTGCACAACTGTAAGCTACCTGCTCTCAGAAAAACGTCTCACTGCTCCAGGAGGTAAGAGCAAATGGAAATATGGACATCTGAAGGCAGCATTCCAAACACAATCACCCCACCATGGTCTGGGAACATGACTTATATTGCTTATATGAACTAAATATTTGCCATCAGAAAGGAAGAGGGAAGAATGGAAAAATTAAAGCTAGTGCTTTGTAAAAGCGTGTCTGAGGATTTTTTTTAGTTTTGGTGGGCTTTTGCTGTTGTTGTTGTTTTGCTTTTCTTCCATGTTCATATGCATGAGTGGGTGGGTGAGGCAGATAGGGGTTGGGAGGTTGAGAGAGAATGTAAGAGACAGTGTATGTGTATATGAGATAGAGAAAGAGAGACACCATATTTGTAGGATGAAATAACCTCACATGTAGGAATGGCTGAGGAAAAAAGGAGGGAAGGAGGAAGAAGATGGAGTGTTAATCACATTTTTCCCCTCCAGAAATGATCTCACCTTTTTACTCTCAATTCAAAATGCTGAAATCTGGTGTTGTCAAAAAAGTAATTTTGACTAGAGCTGTTACTCGGGCTTGTAGAACTCTCTAGGATGTGAAATTTTATTATGGGGCAATGGGATAGGCATCATGTCCATGCAGAAGTAAGAGCAGTATTTTATATTACTTTTTAAGCATTAAAAACCAAAACCCAAGATCAAAATGAATTAAATGGCATTTTTAGCCTTGACAAAAATATGCCTTATCAAATTATCCTGAGGAGTTGCCATACTCGTGAATAAAATACAAACATCAATAGGTAGGTATCTCACTAAAGAATTTATCCTCATTAGGAAATACTTGTGACAAAAATGAGGCAAACATAGAGCACATAGTAAAAATACTGTTCTTTATATAGAAACTAATACAGAAGTCTCAAACAGCCGATTAACATTGAGATGTATAGAATCAAGTCATGCACATATATAGAGTCTGCCCTGAGTTTCGGTTTTAATTATATTAGACAATGGATTGATCATTAAGAGACTGGACTCTGTGTGAAGAAAATTACTGCTCAGATAGGGTATGAACAGAAGACAAAATCTCTCACCTGCCCTTGACAGTGGAGGTGCAAAGCACCAGGGATATGGAGGGAACAAACAACAACAAACACCTTAAAGAAAATCTACAGATGTTGGAAAAAGATATACTCTGGCTGAGACGTGTCTCCATGATAGACACTGGTACAAGTATAATCATTTATACTAAATCTATGTAAATAATTGATTTTTTCAGCTTTCTGGCCATTAAAAAAAAATAAAAAACGTAGGTCAACCAGAAAACACATTTGTTTCCAATGAAATTAAATATTTGGTTTAAAAATTATTTGTAAAATTTTAAAAAGTAAAAATGAAGGTGATTTTGAAGTGGAAAAAATACTTTTTTTCAAAAAGTTAGAAAAAAAGTTTAAACTTTCAGAATTTTGGAGAGGAAATAGCTAAGCAAAACTTATATGTGTTCGTGAAACTTTTCACGAATCTGCATTTTTTGCAAAAAAAAGTTTGCCTAGAAAATTTCATTGGCTCTTTATAGATTTTTTTCCATTCAAGAATGAAAACATAGCATTACTTTCGTTCGATATCTACAAAACAGGAACAGAAAACTTCCTGACTCCAGAGGACTCTGTGAACTGCCTTTGGAGTTAGGGGAAGTCCCCACCCCACAATACAACAGAAAGTCCAGAAGCCCTAAGAGCTTCTGCTAAAGATAAGGTTCCCATGTGTTGATCATTTGATTGCCGGTTCTATTCACTCCCTCTGAAACACCTGGCATCGGGCCTACCACTGGGGCGGGCAAAGGGGACAACTGCCCAAGGGCCTACGTGATTTAAAAGGGCCTAGGGTCCTCTGGCCAGAGATGTAACTAACAAAATCATCCAAAGCCCAAGATTTGGTGGTGATGGGGGACTTCAACTATCCAGATATATGTTGGGAAAATAACACAGCGGGGCACAGACTATCCAATAAGTTCTTGGACTGCATTGGAGACAACTTTTTATTTCAGAAGGTTGAAAAAGCTACCGGGGGGAAGCTGTTCTAGATTTGATCCTAACAAATAGGGAGGAACTGGTTGAGAATTTGAAAGTGGAAGGCAGCTTGGGTGAAAGTGATCACGAAATAATAGAGTTCACAATTCTAAAGAAGGGTAGAAGGGAGAACAGCAAAATAGAGACAATGGATTTCAGGAAGGTGGATTTTGGAAAGCTCAGAGAGCTGATAGGTAAGGTCCCATGGGAATTGAGACTGAGGGGAAAAACAGCTGAGGAGAGTTGGCAGTTTTTCAAAGGGACATTGTTAAGGGCTCAAAAGCAAGTTATTCCGATGTGTTGGAAAGATAGAAAATTTGGCAAAAGACCACCTTGGCTTAGCCACGAGATCTTGCATGATCTAAAAATAAAAAAGGAGTCCTATAAAAAATGGAAAGTAGGACAAATTACAAAGGAAGAATATAGGCAAACAACACAGGAATGCAGGGGCGAGATTAGAAAAGCAAAGGCACAGAATGAGCTCAAACTAGCTACGGGAATAAAGGGAAACAAGAAGACTTTTTATAAATACGTTAGAAGCAAGAGGAAGACCAAGGACAGGGTAGGCCCACTGGTCAGTGAGGAGGGAGAAACAGTAACAGGAAACTTGGAAATGGCAGAGATGCTCAATGACTTCTTTGTTTCGGTCTTCACTGAGAAGTCTGTAGGAATGCCTAACATAGTGAATGCTAGTGGGAAGGGGGTAGGTTTAGAAGGTAAAATAAAAAAAGAACAAGTTAAAAATCACCTAGAAAAGTTAGATGCCTGCAAGTCACCAGGGCCTGATGAAATGCATCCTAGAATACTCAAGGAGCTGATAGAGGAGGTATCTGAGCCTCTAGCTATCATCTGTGGAAAATCATGGGAGACAGGAGAGATTCCAGAAGACTGGAAAAGGGCAAATATAGTGCCCATCTATAAAAAGGGAAATAAGAACAACCCAGGAAACTACAGAGCAGTTAGTTTAACTTCTGTGCCAGGGAAGATAATGGAGCAATTAATTAAGGAAATCATCTGTAAACACTTGGAAAGTTGCAAGGTGATAGGGAACAGCCAGCATGGATTTGTAAAGAACAAATCATGTCAAACCAATCTGACAGCTTTCTTTAATAGGATAACGAGTCTTGTGGATAAGGGAAAAGCGGTAAATGTGGTATACCTAGACTTTAGTAAGGCATTTCATACGGTCTCGCATGATAGTCTTTTCAATAAACTAGGTAAATACAACTTAGATGGGGCTACTATAAGGTGGGTGCATAACTGGCTGGATAACCGTACTCAGAGAGTAGTTATTAATGGTTCACAATCTTGCTGGAAAGGCATAACATGTGGGGTTCCGCAGGGGTCTGTTCTGGGACCGGCTCTGTTCAATATCTTCATCAACGATTTAGATATTGGTATAGAAGTACGCTTATTAAGTTTGCAGATAATACCAAGCTGGGAGGAGTTACAACTGCTTTGGAGGATAGGGTCATAATTCAAAATGATCTGGACAAATTGGAGAAATGGTCTGAGGTAAACAGGATGAAGTTTAATAAAGACAAATGCAAAGTACTCCACTTAGGAAGGAACAATCTGTTTCATACATACAGAATGGGAAGCGACTGTCTGGGAAGGAGTACAGCAGAAAGGGATCTAGGGGTTATAGTGGACCACAAGTAGAATATAGTCAGCAGTGTGATGCTATTGCAAAGAAAGCAAACATGATTCTGGGATGCATTAACAGGTGTGTTGTCAGCAAGACATGAGAAGTCATTCTTCTGCTCTACTCTGAGCTGGTTCGGCCTCAATTGGAGTATTGTGTCCAGTTCTGGGCACCGCATTTCAAGAAAGATGTGGAGAAATTGGAGAGGGTCCAGAGAAGACCAACAAGAATGATAAAAGGTCTAGAGAACATGACCTATGAAGGAAGGCTGAAGGAATTGGGTTTGTTTAGTTTAGAAAAGAGAAGATTGTGGGGGGACATGATAGCAGTTTTCAGATATCTAAAAGTGTGTCATAAGGAGGAGGGAGAAAACTTGTTCATCTTGGCCTCTGAGGATAGACCAAGAAGCAATGGGCTTAAACTGCAGCAAGGGAGGTTTAGGTTGGACATTAGGAAAAAGTTCCTAACTGTCAGGGTAGTCAAACACTAGAATAAATTGCCCAGGGAGGCTGTGGAATCTCCATCTCTGGAGATATTTAAGAGTAGGTTAGATAAATGTCTATCAGGGATGGCCTAGACAGTATTTGGTCCTGCCATGAGGGCAGGGGACTGGACTCGATGACCTCTCGAGGTCCCTTCCAGTCCTAGTATTCTATGATTCTATGATTCTATGTAGTAATGTCAGCCCAGGGTGTGTCTAGACTACATGCCTCTGCCGACAGAGGCATGTAAAATAGCTACCCAACATAGTCAATGAAGCGGGGATTTAAATATCCCCAGTTTCATTAAAATAAAAATGGCCACCGCGCTGTGCCGGCTCAGCTGATGTCAGCACAGCGCAGCAGTCAAGACGTGGATCGGTCGACAGGGGAAGCCTTTGTCTACTGCTCCCGTAAACCTCATTTCATGAAGCAGAAGGGAGAGGTCGACAAAGGCTTCCCCTGCAGACTGAACTGCATCTTGACTGCCGCGCTGTGCCAACAATCAGCTGAGTCGGCACAGCACGGCAGCCATTTTTATTTTAATGAAGCCCGGAATATTTAAATCCCCCTTCATTGACTATGTTGGGTAGCCTATTTTACATGCCTCTGTTGGCAGAGGCATGTAGTCTAGACATACCCTCAGAATCCTGGGTCCTTTGACATGGCCCAAGTGGGCCACAGGGCTTCTAGGTGCACACTCCTGAGACCCAATGCCTGTGGTAGTCTGCAGAGTGGGTCCACTGGGCCAGTGGTGCATGCTGCCAGACAATGCCAGGGCTGGAGGAGCTATGGGTGGCCAGAGGGTGAGTTGGCAGGAGGAGCTGGACAGGATGTGTGAGTAATTGCTGCAAGTTAGTAACCATGTGAATGGGGAAGGGGGGAAGCTGGGCTGGGAACGGAGGAGTAGGGGATTGGCAGGCTGGCAAGAGAAAGAGAGAGCGGAGATTGTGGAGGGCGGGTATAGCTGGGGATGGGACTACAGGGAGTGAAGGCGAAAGGGAGTAAAGGAACTAAGCTCTGAAGGGAAAAAAAGCAGAGGGGTGGGGGCAGAGGTAGACAGGGATATCTGGGATGAAGGAGCTGACCAGGCTGGGCACATGACCACTGGGGGACAGAGCTAGCTGGAGTGGCTGAGGGGCAGAGAGGGGAAGGAGGTGAGCTGGGCACAGGAAAATGAGTGGAGGGAGCAAGCTGGGTAGGAGGTTGCTGGGGGAGGGATAGAAAGGGGAAGAGGCCAAGCTGGTCACAGGACAGCTTGAGTGGGGGCAGAGTTGGGGGGGCAGAGCTGGGAAGGGGGGCAGAAAGGGGATAGAGTCAAGGTGGGCATAGGACTGCTGGGGAATAGAGAGAAGAAAGAGCCAAGCAAGGCACAAGATTGCTGGGGATAGAAGTGGGCTGGGGGGGTGGCTGAGGTGCAGATGGCAGAGGGGTATACGAGTCAAACTGGGCACAGGACTGCTAGGGATCAGCGCAGTACAGGGGATAGATGGGGGGGCAGAAAGGGGAAGCAGGATGGAGGGACACCTCCAGACAAGTAGGGATGTGGCTGTAACCAACCAGGGAGTCCTCTGATTGAGGGGTGATGCTCAGAGTCTATCTTTGCAGGGAGGCAGGTGGCTTGTGGCTCTGTCTGAATAAGAGGGACAGAGGACCCATTGATTGCGCTGTCCTGCGGTCCAGAATTCCTGTCTGGCATTAGCCACCGTCAGAAGACAGGATACTGGGCTAGATGAAGAATTGATCTGACCCATTATGGTCGGACTTATGTAATGTTCCACATGGTTGGGCTGCCTCACAGCTATGGACCCTGGACATCTGGGCTTCCCAGCAGTCTGCCAATCTGGCAGGGAACCAAATGGCTAAAAGTTTGTCAAACTTTTATGTTTCTGCAAAGCACTTCTGGTGTGATAAATCTGTATTTTCTAGCAAAACCCTATTCTGTTGGGAAAGTCCTTATCTGCTCTAGTTGTTATGCTGATGCAAATTTATTTAAAGCAGGAATAATATAGTGAAGACTAAAATATATTTGCAAAACATATTCAGATTCTTTAAAATATGGTTCTTGACCTTGTGCCCATGCCAAGTGAGTGCAAAATAAATGGAAAATGCAGCTGTTCTGATCTGAAAGTGTTTTACACCTTCATTACAGCGGGAAAAGCCAGAGGAAAATCAGACTCAAAGACAATGACATTGCAAAGTTTACTGGCATCACTTGTTTGACTACTACAACTCAAAATATTCTTAGATCAGCCAAGTAAGCTGCAGGGGTTTGAGGCCATATCTGGGCCACTGAATTGGCTGAGCAGTGCAAAGTAGCAAGAATAGAGGCAGATGAACCTGCCCCAGGAATTTGTTTTACCTCATTTATTCACGAAAATAAAACTAAAGTAATTTTCGATTCTACAAATATGCCTTTCCATTGCAGGTAGGGATGAGAGCTATTCACAGGAGACACTTAAGCATTCATTGTGAGAAGCAGTTTTTATTTGGACAGAACAAACAACTGAAGCTAATCTAAAATGAAAGCTGTAAACTTTGACCTGGGTTTCATGACTGTAGACTACTATTTTCTATAAAGGTATAATATTTAAAGGGGCAGACTCCCATTGATTTTGATGGTATCTGTAGTAGGCTTGACTCTAATTAATCTTTGTTAATTAAGATAAGTCCTGTGATACTAAAATCTTTATAGTCAGATGTGTGTGTGTGTGTGTGTGTGTGTGTGTGATATGTCAGATCTTATTTATTTTAAATAACTAAGCTATTTTTTCCATTCTTTTTACTCAGTAAAGTGAATTCAGGGCAAGATTCCCCACACAGCTGTAATATCTCTAGTGATCACCTCTAGAAGTGAAAGAGTTGTTTATTCTCCTTTAGGGTTGAGTGAATTTGGTTTTAACTCACTCTATATGTTAATGTTTCATGTGCATGCCTGCCTACTTGAAACTGGACAAAGGCGATCATCACACTTCGCATATGGAACTGAATGCTTAACAGATAGCAATGTCATTTATGGATAGATCCTCAGATGGTGTAAATGAGCATTACTCCACTGCAGTGAATGGAGTCATGCAGATTTCTATCAACGGAGACTCTGGTCCTTATTATTACTGATATGAAGCAGATTTACATTAGGGAGCGAAGATAAAGGAGCTCAAAAAAAGGATTAAAATTCGTCACACTAGCTGAAAATTTAGCATTGAGGGAAAAATGTGGCCCAGTCCAACAGCAAACTGATAATCTGAGCCTAAGAGATTGATTCTACCCTATTACATGGGATTTCATCAATTGACATGAATGGGAATAGAATCAAGAGATCATATTCTCTGCAAAACTCTTGGAAGGCTGTATTCCTGGGTAAGGCTTACGATTCAGAACCATACTTTAATATATTTGAGATTTTGAACAGTTAGCCATACCTGATCCCTGATAGGTATGCGACATTAGTAAAAAAATATGCTTCTCTTATTTCTAGTATTATACATTTTGCTCAGATCACTGATTCAGCATTACAGTCACTAAAAAAAAAAAGATTTATTTTTGCTTTGTGCATTCTGGTGTTCAGTAGTGCACCAGAATCTCTGGAGAATGTTACAGAAGAAATCAAAATACAATAGGAAGTTATAAATCCCCATATTCTTAGTCATTTTAAAATTTCTGGCATGAAATTACAGAAAATATGCCAATTACTCAAAGTTTATGTTGAGCATAAACTTGGATAATAGTTATGATTTCCTAATTGTTATTAAAATATCAAGCTAACTTTTAGAGAAATAATTACTGTAATTGCTAAAGATTTCTTCATGTGATCTTCACATTTACCCTGTAACTAAAACAAAGACAATGATGTCCCTCTACAATAATTTGACAGTTTTGAAACATACAAAATATTTTATAGTTTCACACAATTACTTTCCTTATTTGGTTTTGCCTATTGATTTCTTGCCATACCTTCAAACTACATTACTTCTTCCTGCTCTCTCCCCTTTGATAAATATACTAGACTCTTGTCATGGTGAATTTTAAAAACCTAGCTAGATACCTGTCATGAACTAAATGAAAGACTACTCACCAAACTAACTTTCCTGGAATCTTTTAAATAAAGAAATTTGCAATCATTTATAAACACCAGGTATTGCTGACAAAAGAAAAATTGATAGTAGTGAACCTGATGAATGAATAGGATACTGTCAACTCCCAGGAGAGACAAATATCTGACAGAAGAATGAGTGGGCTGAAGATCAAAGGAAACCAACTTATAAACAGAGAGACAGTTCATCAAATTATTTCTGCTTTTGTTTTTCTCTTTTTTCTATTTTTGTCTGTCTTCGCTCACAAATTAATGTGTCCAATGTGAATGAAAGTGAGTTTGCTTAAAATAAACTGTGTACCAGTGCAACAATTGTGTTTCCAGATTCCCTTACTGAGCAAAGCAACAAACATCTTATCAAAATCAACTTTGTTCTGAGTAAAGTTTGGGAAATTATTTGCATCTTCATATACTCCAACAGTTTCAGTTGTCATGTGGTGATTTAGGCCCTTGTTTCAGATCACAGGTTTCATGTTGACAGTTATTTATTATTTTATTCAAACATTTCTATGATCATTAAAGGCTTTGTGATGTTTTGCCTAGACATATAGATCATAATGGCAGTTTCTGGATCCTCACTGAATGTTTAACACTTAGAACAAAAATTCTAGGACTTATAACTACGAATTCATTTTTGTGTGTGAATATTCTACAATAATCACCTAAATTTGATTTCTCAATGGCTAATTCTGCCAGCTGACTTGTTTACTTTCCGTAATCATTTTAGCAAATACAGAAGGGCACAAACACAGTCAAAATAAATATGCCTACAATTTAAAATTAATGCTCGTGAATAACTTTCTGCAATATGCACTGAGATCCAGATGAGAACAGGTGCCAAAAGCTCCAGCCAACACCTGATACCGGGGTGCCAAAATGGTCAACTGCCATAATTAAGCTGCCAAAGCCTCTGATATTGCCCCTTGACAACTACTACCGTGCAGTTATTTAAGTGAATATCAATTCTGTGGCACTCTGACACTGTGGGTGCATCTACACAGGGCCAGCTCTAGGCACCAGCAAATCAGGCAGGTGCTTGGGGCGGCACTTTGCCAGGGGTGGCATTTCAGGTAAGCAGCCGGCACCACCCCCGGCACCACCTAGCCCCGCCCTGACAATTTTAAAGGGCCACGGCCCAGGAAATGCTGCAGCTACGCAGCCAGCTGGCACCAATGCACGCTCAGAGCCTGCTGGCTGCCCCTGTCTCCTCTCCTACTCCTCCCCGGTGGTCGCTAAGCAGCCGGCGCCACCCCCAGCAATGCCTAGCCCCGCCCCACTGATTTTAAAGGGCCGCGGCCCAGGAAAGGCTGCAGCTACTCAGCCAGCTGGCACCAATGCATGCCTGGAGCCTGCTGGCCACCCCTGTCTCCTCTCCTGCTTCTCTCCTCCCCGGCGGTCGCTAAGCAGCCAGCGCTGCCCACGGCAATGCCCAGCCCCATCCCGCCGATTTTAAAGGGCCGCGGGAGACACCGCAGCTGCTCAGCCAGCACTGGCACCATGTGCGCCCGGCCCCGGAGCCTGCTGGCCGGCCCTGTCCCCTGAGTCCTGCTCCTCCCCGGCGGCCACTACCTCCTCCAAGAGCCTCTCCACTCCAAGAGGAGGCTCCGCTCTGTCAGACCCGCAGCCTGGACCCGGCCATCAGCCACCCCTCCGCCTACATCGTGTGGAAATCCCAAGTAGGACACTCCCTTCCCGCCTAGGGTTGCCAGATGTCTGGTATTCACCCAGACAGTCCGGCATTTTCGTCTCCTGTCCGGTAAAAAATTCAGAGAATTCTGGATACCTGTGATGTCCGGTATTTTCGGAATTTTTCCCCGGCCAGGAGGTGAAAATGCTGGGTACCTGGCAACCCTACAAACACTCAGCGCCCAGCCTCCCCCTTGCCCCTACTCCCCCCGGATCCCAACACCCCCAGCCCCCTGACCCCAGCCCCCATGCTTACCTGGTTCCACAAGGCTGCCGGCACAAAATGGCTGCTGGCCAAAAGACCAAGGGGAAGCAATGCTTCCCCTGGGTCTTAGTGCTCAACCTCTCCCCTGTTCCTATCCCTGCACTCACTCTTAAAGGGGACATGCTGTTTTAATGCTGTTTTATGTTAATTTTTTTTGGCTTAAGTCTTGGATTCTTTTTTTTTTTTGCTCAACAACTTTGGTCTCCCCCCCTTTTTTTTCCCTTCAACAGAATTTTTTCCCGGTGTTTTTTTTTGGGGGGGGGGGGCAGGGGCGGCCAAAATTTTTTTTGCTTGGGGCAGCAAAAAGCCTAGAGCAGGCCCTGCATCTACACAGCACCCTTACCTAAAAATAAGCTAAGCAATTTGCAGTTTATTTTGTAATTTGGCACTTTCTACACAGCACCAAATGTCAAAATAGCTCTTTATTCCAAAATTCTCCTCAACCCTTGTGGAACGGGGCTTACCGGGATGTTGGAATAAGACTCCCATTATTTTGAAATCTATTTTGAAATCACGGGATGCTTCAATAGACATGGAATAGCTATTTTGGGATGCTTCCAGTGTCCTGAAATAGCTCCGCAGTGTGGACGTACCCTTTGAGAGCATGATAAAATGAATTTGAAAAACATCCTTCCAAGTGTACTGTGCTATTTCCAAATGTCTGCTTCTCAACTGAGATTGCAGAAAGTCATGCTACTGCAATAACCTACAAGGCTCAGAGTAGAATTTAGGTTGAACTTGGTATACATATCTGGACGTCTTCAAAAAATATTTCATTCTCTATCTTGAATACAGTTTGTGTATTTCAGGCCTACTGAAGGGGGCAAGGAGGGGGAGAAGCAATTGCCCCATGACCGAGTGATTCATAGGGATTCAGGGCTCTTGGATGCCATTGCTGCTACTGAGGCTACATCACCACAGGACAGGCATTCTGTGAGCTCCATGAGGTTGTGAGGGTTGGGGATAGGGGTGTCACACGCCAGATCCTGCGGAGGGCTGGCTGCCCCAGCCCCACCTCTCCCACCCCTTCCAGGAGCACAAAGCAGACTCCCTTCCACCATGCCCAGAGGCCCTCGTAGGTTTCACACTGAGTAAAACCACGTAGGAAAAGGGATGCTGTGATGTAATTTTTAATATGACGCCATGTGATGGGGTATATAAACCTCATACTGGGAAACCAAAGCTTAACAAATAAGTTTGTCCCCAAAAGACTCCACCCATCTGCACCTGCTGTGAATATTCACAATGGAAGCAGAGCTCAAAAGGAAACCACCCAGTTGACTCAGGGCAGATAGAGGGAGGGGCAGACTTGGATGCATCCTCCTTCAGGCCACAGATCCAATCTGTCAGTCACAGGGCCCAGTGTAGCAGGGAGTGCTCAAATTCCCCTACTTTGTCTGTGTCAGATTCTTACCACTAGGGAACCCAGCCCCATACCACTGGGTGATACTGCCAGGCTCAGATGTTGGGACCCTCCTCCTCCTGCTTCCTTCTCTGACAATTGGTGGGAAACAGGTGGGGTGTTTTTCAGATTCTTATTCTAAAAGCATCAGCGTGCCACGGAATATAGTATTGGCTCATATAACTGCATTTTAGTAGTTGTCAAGGGGAAAGATCAGAGACTTTGGCAGCTTAACTGCAGTAATTGAGTATTTTGGCACCCAGGGGTCAAGTGTTGGCTGGAGCTTTTGGCATCTGTTCTCATCTGGAGCTGGGTGCATATTGCAGACCTTGTCCTGACAGAAGGACAGCAGACATGCCGACAAACTGGTCCAAAATAGATCATGAATGCAGAAAAGCTGCTGAAGTGGATAATGAGCCAACAACAGCAGGCAGCAACAGCAGGGTCAGCTACTTCACAGATAATTGCCCAGCAGCAACAGCAAGTGACACAACAGCAGTGCAGCAGATACTCTGAGTGCAGGTGGCACACTATCAGGAGCAACAGCAATGCCTTATTTAACAGATACTCAATGAAGTGCCAAGACCCTTAGTCAATGTCTTTCCTCCCCCTTCCCCAGCTGCACATCAAGCTTGCAAAAATGGGTCCCAGGGATGACACCTTCTTGGTCAATTTCTAGCAGGTGGCCTCTGTAGGGCATTTGCTGCAGGCACAGTGGGACACCTTCATAGTGCCATAACTGACATGACCTGCCACAGCTGCCTACTTGGGACCAGACCCTGCAGAAGCACTGGATAAAGTCAAAGTAAAAAAAAATAAATAAATAACTACACGGATACCAACTCCAAAACATTTCACCAATGACTTAGGGAGGAAAATATACCTGATTGGACCCCAGCCACAGATAGTGGTAAAATGCCTGTGACACCAGTGTTGGTGCCAGCTAGACTCCAACAAGCAGACAAGAGTACAAGTAACTACATTATTCTGCAGCAGTTCATTCAAGTTCTCCAATCTGGTGGTAAAAAACTGGTGAATCACCATTGACATGGTGGTAGTTATCCTTATTAATTACCTGGATACAGGCAGAATGATCATTCTGATCAGGTTGTCAGACAACAGATAGCTAAAGGTGGGTGACAATATTTTGGAGGATAGAGAAAAAAATTGGAGGAATCTTGATAAATGGGAGATCTGGGCTACAGGCATCAAAATGAAATGCATCTAAGGCAAATGTAATTGTAGCCAGACATGAACCCCATCTTGTTTCCCCCCCCCCAGAGAGCAAGAGAAAGGCAGTCAGCCTTTGATGCCCTGGGAACGCAGGTGTGCTGCCTGTCCCTGACTCTAATAAACAGAAACCAGACAGTAAATGGGCTAGCTGACGACCCAGGGCCTCCTGCTGCCCTGATGGCTAGTACCAGTAATTGACACGCCTGCACTGTCCCAGGAGAGGAATCTTCGCCCATCACATACCAGAGGTGCCCATTGTCTGCATTTTCCCAGGTGTGAATTATGCTTTGCACCCTTCGTGGGAAACTTGGCATTCAAAGCCATTTTTCCTAATTGGCCACTTGAGACCAGGAAGAAGCCTACGTGACCCAAGGGGTATAAAGAGGGGTTTAGTAGCCCACCCCATTTGAGCTCCAATCAGCTACACCTGCTGGCAGATATTGGTTGTCTCCCGAGGTCTGTGGGACTCCCAACCTCGCCCTACTTCTTCCCGAGGGATTGAGAGAAAGACGCTGGCCACGCCAAGTCTGGAACACAGGGGTGAGAATATATACCTGCTAGGTGTCTATTTTGCATGCATTTAATAAGAGCTCAGAGAACCAAAAGGGGTTTCATGGTACCTGTAAGTGACTTATTAGTGTAATTTCTGTCCTGTCCTTTGTAGTGGCTGTGTTATCTGTAACACAGTAGTAGCATTTAACAGCTAAGTTTACCCTGTAACAATAAAATAGTAACTCTTTAAGCTGTGACCTGACTCCTTCAGTTGCTGTAACAGAACCAAGCACAATTTTAAAAAGAACTCCAGCCGGTCATAAGGGACAGATATAGGGAGAGCTTGAGCGTTGGATCGTGTCGCTTCCAGGGGACAGATCCGTTGGGGCATCTCTCAGCCTCCCCAGGCTGCCCGCTGCGAAGGGATCGTGTATCCTAGCAGTCAAAATCTGAGGTGTAATAAGCTCTCCTTGTAAACTCTGGGGCGTCTGTCGGCCTGTTGGCTGCCCGCCGCGAAAGGATCCTGATCCTAGCGGTAAAGACACGGACGTTAAACTCCTCGGGGCACCCGTCAGTCTCACCTAGACTGCCCACTGCGACGGGGCCTTGTATCTCAGCAGTTGAAGACTCGGGTGTAACATACACACATGCACTGCCCTGACCATCGGCTGACAGTAATGTGCAACACTTAAGGGGAAATAGCAAAAGCACAAATAGAGCATGAGGGAAAGTTAGCTTGGCAGTAGCACTGTTGAGAGGGATATGTGTGTTATGGTGAATCACAACCTCAGCAGGAGACAGCAATATGTAGCTCTTGCAAAAAAACAAAACAAAAACAAATGCAATTTTAGATTTCATTAAGAGGCATAGCATGAAAGTCATGGAAGGTGACAGTACCCCTCTAGTCAGTTCTGGTTAAGCCTCAGCTAGAGTGTTGTGTCCAATTTTGATCACCAGTGTATAGAAAGGATGTAGAAAAACTGGAAAAAATGCAGAAGTAAGTGACAAAGTTGATCATAGGTTTGGAATGCAAACCATATGAGCAAAGTCTGCAAGAACTGGGTGTGTTTATTTTGTAGAAGAGGAGGAATATGATCACTGTCTTCACATACCTGAAAGAGTGCCATTAGAGATGGAGAAAAGTTGTTCTCTTGCACAGAGGTCAGAAGAAGAGGCAAATGAGTTCAAATTACAACATAGATTTAGTTTAAAGCTGAGGACAGCCATTCAACTTGGATGTTAAGATAGGCATCCACAGGCATGTACAACTCTACTCTAAGTGCAGCATATGGTAGGGGACCACACCAGATCTCACCAGCTAAGGGTATCAACTAACCTGGCCTACCCTGTGATATTAGAAAAGGATAAGAAGTGTGTTAGGGAGGTCCTGAAATGGAAGATCTAAGAACCCCCTGTTGAAATATATATATATATAATGGAGATATACCTATCTCATAGAACTGGAAGGGACCTTAAGAGGTCATTGAGTTCAGTCCCCTGCTCTCATGGCAGGACTAAGTACCATCCATGACAGATTGGCCTCAGATCCCTAAATGGCCCCCTCAGGGATTGAGCTGACAACCATGGGTTTAGCAGGTCAATGCTCAAACTACTGAGCTATCCCTGCCCTTCTGAGAAACACAGGAGCTTATGAGACTGGGCAAGATGGCAGCTCCTGGGAAAAGTCCCTCTTGTCAGTTAGGAATTGAATGACTATCTGCAATTCAAGATCTGTGTGGAAACAAGAGGATCCAACCATGAACAAAGCATGGGAGCAGACTTAAGGTTTTGGTGGGAGGAGGGTGAATCTTGAAAAATATTACTATGACCCCACTTTGAGCAATAGAATGAGCAGATTCACAGGGCAATGTAAGACCAACATAAGAGTTAAGAAGACAGCTCCTGGTCCCCAAAAGTTTCTGCTACAGATTTCTGTACCTTGCACATTCAGTGCCATGTGCAAGATTTTGGGAGAGAAAGAAGATGCTGGAGAGAATGGCTTTCAGGTTTTTTCCGATTTGAAGTACACAAAATTGCACACAATTTTTGTGCCTCATGCACTGAACCCCTGCTGGCAGGGCCCAAAGGAGTTTTTAAATCCCCATGGTTTCACTCTCAGTCGTGGGAATAACTTTTGAATGGTAGGCATAGATTTTAATGGGTCCCTTCAAGAAAAATACTGCCACCTATTAATGCAACGCATACCTCTGAAGCCATGCTCTTCTTCACAATGAACGAATTAACCATTCTGAATGAGTTTACAAAGGACTTTTGGAGGGTCAGAATATGTAAGGAAATATGGATGGACCAGGGAACTTTCCACCCATACTCATGTAGGAATTGTGGGAACTCCTGAAGATCAAGGTCCTGAAGATATCTGTTTACCATTCACAGGCAGATCAACTAGTGGAATGGTTTAACAGGACCTGAAATCCATGTTAAGGAAAGTTTGGATAGATGGACCCTCAGCCCTGAGACCAGCTGCTGACATCACTCTTTGCACTGTTGCATTGGAGACTGCCCAGGAGGATTTTGGAGCCCCTCTTCTGGAAAGCATCAAAGGAACAGGAATCCCAGGTCCAGAATAACTGGTAACACCAGGAAGCTCCATGAAAGTGAACTGAATGAAAGTCCAACAAACGTAAGGATGCCCCTATAACCAAAGAGCATGATTGTGAGTATTTGAATCTAGTGATAAGATTCAAATCATTACTCCATGTCTGAGTCCAAACTACTACCCTGGTGGTGAGAGCCCCTCAATGTGGTAAGAAGGGTAGGATCAGTCAATATGACACCTGTTTACCCAGAAGATGAAATGAGATGCAAATATACCATGTCAACGTCCTAAAGGCCTAGAAGGTTCATGAGGACCTACTGGCAACAAAATACCCACTGAATCCAGAGCTGGTACCTCAAGCTGTGGATTTCTAGCTCAGTCCTATGCCAACGGGAGCAGAACTCCCACTCGTCCCCAAATGCAAATGCTGCAATTGATTTAGATATTCCTCAAAGTGTTCTTGGCCCTTCTAGGAAGGGCATTCCCAACCCACCGCTACATTGTGATAGCTCCAATTCAAAGAATATGTGAGAGCCATTTACCCTCTGATGAAGATGTGAGTAGTGATTCACACAAAACAGGAAGCTATGCCAATCCTTGGAGTTATCAGAGAATCCCATAATGAATGGAAGAGTCAGAGCAAGCTGATACAAAACAACAACCCAAACCAAAACAAACCAAAATAAAACAATGGCATAGTCTATCCAGAACCACACTTTCAGAAAGTCAATAAAATATCTAGTTTAACACGTACCCAGTACTCTAAAGTTTGAGCTATTGGAGAGAGTGAGTACATCTCCACAATGGACTTGACCAGAAGGTACTGGAAGATTCCACTAACAGGAGAAATCTGTGAAAAAATGGTCTTCCCTATCACATTTGGCCTATACCAACTGAGGTACATCTACATGGCAGCGTTATTTCAGAGTAACTCACGTTATTCCAAAATACCATACACTACATCTATACTACAACCTTTATTCAAAATAATGTTGACTCCTTACTCTGACTCATGGTAACCCTCATTTCATGAGGAGTAAGGGAAGTCAAATGAAGAGTGTTCTTCCTTTGACTTCCTGCTGTGTAGACAGCACCAAACACCGAGTTATGCAATTGACATAGCTAAATTTGCATAGTTTAATTCGACTTTAGCCCTGCTTTGAAGACATACCCTTGGTGATTATGCCCTTTGGTCTCCATGGAACAGTATCTATCTTTCAGTGGTTAATGGGCTGGGTCTGTGGCCCTGTGATCAGCATGCATCCATATAGATCAGTGACAATCTTCAATATCCATAATCTGGAAGAAAATGGACATCATGTCACTGCAGTCATTTGGGCCCTCAGGAAAGCTGCAACAAAGCCTTTCCAGCATCACCACAGAGAGTGGAAGGTGACATAAAAGGTCCAAGTGCTAACAGATTGTATGATACCATCTAACAAAAAGCAGGTATGATGCTTCCTGTGCTTGGCTGACAGGAGATTTGTATCAGATTTTGCCAAAATAGACACCCCTTCTTACCAACCTGCTGGAAGGCACCAGCACCAAGCAGATGAAATGGAGAAAAATCTGTGACAAGGCCTTCAAAGCCACAAAGAACCAGCTAATCCAGTTTCCTTCCATGCTGACTTCATGAAACAATTCATTCTGCAAACAGACATATTTCAATTGGACCTCAGGATTCGGCTGTCCCAAGAGATCCAGGGCAAAGAAGAGCCAATCCTATATTAATAGAAAGCTGTTCACTTGGGAAATGAACTACTCCACAACCAAGAAAAAGGCCCTGACCCTGAAGTGAGTCATAGAAGTCTTTCATCATCTCGTTCTTCAGGTTTGCCATAGACCATGTACCCCACCCCCACCTCCATTGGCTAAATAAGAAAATCAGTGAATGGATCAAGAGGTGGTAACTTTCCCTGCAGCCCTACAAGTCCCAGGTATACCATCACCCAGACAAGACATACAAAAAAGCTGATTTCATTTGTTGGGATACATGCTGCCTGGACTGCACTGCACTGCTGAGCTGCAAAGGTGTCTGTGGAGACCCAAAACAGAAGGCAGACACTAAGGGAGAAGAGACCCCAGATGAAGATCAGGAAGAACTCATAGAATCATAGAACCATAGAGCTGGAAGAGACCTCAGAAGGTCATCAAGTCCAGCCCCCTGCTCTAGGCAGGATCAATCCCAACTAAGTCAACCCAGCCAGGGCTTTATCAAGCCGAGACTTAAACACCTCTAGGGATGGAGACTCCACTAGGCAACCCATCCAGTGCTTCACAACTCTCCGAGAGAAATAGTTTTTCCTAATATCCAACCTGGACCTCTCCTATCACAACTTGAGACCATTGCTCCTTGTTCTGCCATCTGTCACTAGTGAGAACAGCCTTTCTCCATCCTCTTTGGAACCTCCCTTCAGGAAGTTGAAGGCTGCTATCAAATCCCCCCTTACTCTTCGCTTCTGCAGACTAAACAGACCCAACTCCCTCAGCCTCTCCTCATAGGTCGTATGCTCCAGCCCCCTAATCATTTTGGTTGCCCTCCACTGGACCCTCTCCAATGCGTCCACTCCTTTTTGTACTGGGGGGCCCAGAACTGGACACAATACTCCAGATGTGGCCTCACCAGAGCCGAATAAAGGGGAATAATGACATCTCTAGATCTGCTGACAATGCTCCTCTTAATGCAACCTAATATGCCATTAGCCTTCTTGGCTACAAGGGCACACTGTTGACTCATATCCAGCTTCTCATCCACTGTAACCCCCTGTCCTTTTCTGTAGAACTACTGCTTAGCTGGTTGGTCCCCATCCTGTAACAATGCTTGGGATTCTTCCGTCCCAAGTGCAGGACTCTACACTTGTCCTTGTTGAACCTCATCAGATTTCTTGTGGCCCAATCCTCCAATTTGTCTAAGTCACTCTGGACCCTATCTCTGCCCTCAAGCATATCTACCTCTCCCCCTAGCTTAGTGTCATCTGCAAACTTGCTGAGGGTGCAATCCATCCTCTCATCCAGGTCATTAATAAAGATATTGAACAAAACCGGTCCTAGAACTGAACCTTGGGGCACTCTGCTAGAAACCGACCGCCAACCTGACATCGAGCCATTGATCGCTACCCGCTGGGCCCGGCCTTCTAGCCATCTTTCTATCCATCTTACTGTCCATTTATCCATTCCACATTCCCTTATCTTGCTGGCAAGAATATTGTGGGAGACTGTATCAAAAGCTTTGCTAAAGTCAAGGTATATCACATCCACTGACTTTCCCATGTCCACAGAGCCAGTTACCTCATCATAGAAGCTAATCAGATTGGTCAAGCATGACTTGCCCTTTGTGAATCCATGCTGACTATTCCTGATCACTTTCCTCTCTTCCAAGTGCCTCAAAATGGATTCCTTAAGGATCCCTTACATGATTTTTCCAGGAACTGAGATAAGACTTCTTCCCTTTTTTGAAGATGGGCACTACATTTGCCTTTTTCCAATCATCCGGGATCTCTCCCAATCTCCACGACTTTTCAAAGATAATGGCCAAAGGCTCCTCAATGACATTTGCCAACTCCCTCAGTACCCTCGGATGCATTAAGTCCGGACCCATGGATTTGCCCTTGAGAGGCTATAAAGAGACCTTGTTGTGACTTTAAAGGGGCAGAGGCCACAGTAGGTAGTGACCCAGGGAACAGGCTTAGTGTGTCTGTTCCCAGGCCACATATCTGACCTACCAGTCTCAGGACTCCGGGTCAGAACCTGGTGGAGCAGAAAAGTCTCAGGCTTCCCTATTGCCAGCCCCACTCACCACTAGAAGACCCAGCCATGGACTCTCACTACTGGACAATACCACCAGGTTCAGACACCAAATCTCCACCTCCCCTCCAAGGCCCAAAACCTGCAGACAATCTCCATTTTAATGGATCAAGCCTACCATGCAGAATGAAAAGGACAGAACATCATGAGGAACATATTTTTCCAAGCAGGGAAAAAAAGAGAAGCAGATTCATCATGGATTATTATGGTGAGTTTTTCAGCTTATCACACAACTCTTCACGTGAATTAGCCCTCTTTCTTCAGACACCTGGATGGTCTTCCTATAATTAAACTGCAGGCCAGGTAATAAGTATTTAAAGGTAGATGGAAGCGTGACCCCACTATCCTCTTTCACATCAGCTAAATAAAGTAATGTCTACAGTGATCACACTCCACCTGGGTACTTTCTCTCTCACCAAGTCGTTAGGTTTAAGGTAGCTAATGAAGCATGCCATATCTCATTATGAAGAGCCATCTCACTCATCTAGCTCATTTTTTCCAGAAACACAATGCCAGTTACATATAAAGATTGATGTCATAAGGAGACTTGGGCCTAAAGAAGTCTGTAGTCCTAACGTTTCCACTGATCTGCCCCTCAGTTATTTATATTACACCCATTACCATAACATATACATACTGCCTAGACATGTGGGAAATTAAAACTGAAAGTGCTTAAATACTTTATTAATGTCTATAGGATCATCTGAGAAACTATACTCCCATGCAATTCCTGGTGTCAGCAGCAATAGTCCCCTAAGAGATATCTGACATGATACTGAGTTGCATAGGAATAAGCGAGGCTATCTGCCCTCTTCCTGCTTCACCAGAGAAATTGAGTGGGGAATGGGTAGAGTCCCAGTTTCTTCCTCTTACCCAGTGGCCAGAATCGCTGAGCCAGTCAGAATTGCGGTAGGACGAATAAGGTTTTGTGGTAATTTACTACTGATGCAAAATTTATATGTGATGTTTTCTTTTTTCTGTGGAGAGAAATTTTTAAAAAGTCAAGTTATGTCCTTTGCTGCCACTGGGAAAAAAAAGAGAAAGAAAAACAACTGAAAACCCAGTAAGGGTATGTTTACACTACAGTGTTAATTTGAGTTAACTTAATTCGAAATAATTAATTCGAATTAAGCTAATTCGAAATAACGCATCTATACACAAAAACTATTTCGAAATAGGATTTTTCTATTTCAAAATAGCACATCCACACTGAGTGGACCCTGAACCTAAGTTAAGGCTGGCTGGAACCAGTGCCGGCAGGGCATCAGGTTAGGACTTAGTGTGTGGGGCTGCTGCCTGAGGCTAACTGAGCTCCATGCTTAAAGGGACCCTACCCCCACCCCAGACAGACAGTTCTCAGGGTTCCCCGCTTGCTTGTCTTCCTCAATGAGGGACAGCAAAGCAGTCCTGTCTTGGAGTGCCCTGAGTGCCCACACTTGGGACACCACAGCACTCGGCCACATGGAGCCAGAGCTGCCCCTGGGCATGCCGGTGCGTCTCGTGGGGTTGTTGCCATCAGCCCGGCTGTACTTGCTGCAGGCTGCCATCCGGGGGGTCCATCGTGGGGCTATCAGGATCCAGGAGGCCCTGAGGGAGAGCGTCCACCCCGAGGAGCCCTCAGAGCCACCCCGGTCCTCTCCACCAGGGGTTCGTGCCCCATTGTTCCCTCACGTCCTTCCACTTACACCTCCCTAGTCCCCCTTCCTGATGTCAAATAAAAGACACGTTTTTTCATAAACATGAACTGTCTTTATTTAACAAAACTGGGTAGGGGAAATGAAACTATGGGGAGACTGGGAAAAGGAGGTGGGAGGCGGGAGGAGAGAGGGTGGGAGAGGAGAGGGGGAAGCCTGGGAGGAGGGAGCTGGAAGGGGGAAGAAGGGGGAGGGGAAGCTCAGGGCCCAGGGGTGGGAGTCTCGCCGGACCAACTTGATTTTCATGCTAACCTGCTCCTGGGTTCGCATGTAGCCTTTAGTGGCCAGGCTGGCAGCTATCCTGCCATAGACGGCCGTGTTCCTCCGTCTAGTGCAGAGATCATGGACGTTGGGGGCATCCCCCCCAAACCTGAATAAGGTCCATGATCTCCGCCCTGGAAAAGAAAGGTGCCCACCTTCTCCAGCCCCTGTCAGGCTCCTGGGAGCTGGCAGACTGCTCCTGGGGAGTGGTGGAGGGCTGGCTGCCAGTGACTTGCTGGCTCATGTTTTGGGGCCCCGGTGGCCACTGCTGGCTCTGGGCTGGCAGGCTTGGAGCTGGCACAGGCACTGTGTCCAGGGTCTACCCCTTTAATGGCTCTGGGGCTGGGGGAGAGGAGAGTAAGTTTTCCTGGTTGTGCCCAGAGTGGCTATTTCGGATTTTGGCATTACTCCTTGTAGAATGAGATTTACCAAATTCGAATTAAGTGCTCCGCTATTTCGAATTAAATTCAAAATAGCAGTTTGCATGTATAGTCACTATTAAAGTTATTTCGAAATAACGGCTGTTATTTCAAATTAAGTTTGTAGTGTAGACATACCCTAAGAGTTATCTTTCTCTGTAGGGGTATGTCTACGCTACAGCACTAATTCGAACTAAGCTAATTCGAATTAGTGCATCTAGACCTAAAAACTAATTCGAATTAGCTTTTTGCTAATTCGAACTAGCATGTCCACATTGAGTGGACCCTGAACCGCAGTTAAGGCTGGCCAGACCCAGTGCCGGCAGGGCATCAGGTTAGGACTTAGAGCGTGGAGCTGCTGCCTCAGGCTAGCCAAGGGCTGTGCTTAAAGGGACCCGACCCCCACCCCGGACAGACAGTTCTCAGGGTTCCCCGCTTGCTTGTCTACCTCGATGAGGGACAGCAAACCAGTCCTGTCTTGGAGTGCCCTGAGTAACCACACTCGGCACATCACAGCACTCGGCCATCAGCCCGGCTACACTTGCAGCAGGCTACCATCCGGGGGGGTCAATCGGGGGGCTATCAGGATCCAGAAGGCCCTGCAGGAGAGCTTCCACCCCGAGGAGCCCACAGAGCCACCCCAGTCCTCCCCACTGGGGGCTCGTGCCCCATTCCTCCCTCACCTCCTTCCACTTACCCCTCCCCAGTCCCCCTTCCTGAGGTAAAAAATAAAGGACACGTGTTCAAAAATAGAAACTCTCTTTATTTAACAAAACTGTGGTGGGGGGGGGGGATTAACCTCTGGGGAGACTGGGAAAAGGAGGTGGGAGAGGGGAAGAGAGAGGGTGGGAGAGGGGAGGTGGAAACCTGGGAGGAGGGAGCTGGAAGGGGGAAGCCAGGGGAAGAAGGAGGAGGGGAAGTCTAAAACTATGGTATGTCATATCTTCAGATATGGTGTGGAGAGGGTGAATAAAGAAAAGTTCTTCATTAGTTCCCATAATAGAAGGACTAGAGGACACCAAATGAAATGAATGGACAGCAGGTTTAAAACTAATAAGCGAAAGTTCTTCTTCACACAGCACATAGTCAACCTGTGGAACTCCTTGCCACAGAGGCTGTGAAGGCTAGAACTATAACAGAGTTTAAAGAGAAGTTAGATAAATTCATGGAGGTTGGGTCCATGGAGTGCTATTAGCCAGGGGGTAGGAACGGTGTCCCTGGCCTCTGTTTGTGGAAGGCTGGAGATGGATGGCACGAGACAAATCACTTGGTCATTGTCTTCGGTCCATCCCTTCCGGGGTACCTGGTGTTGGCCGCTGTCGGCAGACAGGCTACTGGGCTAGATGGACCTTTGGTCTGACCCAGTACGGCCATACTTATGTTCTTATGTTCTAAGCTCAGGGCTCAGGGTCGGGGGTCTCACTGGACCAACTTGATTTTCATGCAAACCTGCTCCTGGGTTCGCATGTGGCCTCTGGTGGCCAGGCTGGCAGCTATCCTGCCCTAGACAGCCGAATTCCTGTGCCTAGTGCGGAGGTCATGGACGTTGGAGGCTTCCCCCCAAACCTCGATGAGGTCCACGATCTCCACACTGGACCAGGCGGGCGCCTGCCTCTTGCAGCCCCGGGCAGGCTCCTGGGAGCCACCAGCCTGGTCCTGGGAAGAGGCGGAGGGCTGGGTGGCAGCGGGTGGCTGGCTCATGCCGTGCTAGGTGCAGGGTCTGCTGGCTGGGTGCTGGCAGGCTTGCAATTGGCACAAGCACTGTAGCCAGACCGTGCCCCTTTAAGGGCTCCGGGGCTGGGAGGGGGGCAGAAAAGTTTCCCTGCTTTTGCCCAGAGTGGCCACCAGGGCAAGCTGGGAAGGGCTAGCCTCCAACTAGTTCGAATTAAGTGGCTACACAGCCCTTAATTCGAACTACTTAATTCGAACTAGGCATTTGTCCTCGTAGAATGAGGTTTACCTAGTTCGAATTAAGCACTCCACTAGTTCGAATTAAGTTCGAACTAGCGGTTTGTATGTATAGACACTATGAAAGTTAATTCAAACTAACGGCTGTTAGTTCGAATTAACTTTGTAGTGTATCAGGTTTAACCTGTCATATCAGAGGGTATGTGTACACTACAGCACTAATTCCAACTAACTTAGTTGGAATTAGTTAATTCGAACTAAGCTAATTCGAACTAACGGATCTAGATCCAAAAACTAATTCGACTTAGCATTTTGCTAATTCGAACTTGCGTGTCCACACCGATTGGACGCTGGGTCGCATTTAAGGGCAGCTGAAACCAGTTCCGGCAGGGCATCAGGTCAGTAGTTGCTTTGTGTGGCTGCTGTCTGAGGCTATCTGAGGCTTGTGCTTAAAGGGACCCCCGTGGACAGCCGGTTCTCAGCTTCTCTGCTTGCTTGCCTACCTCGCCGAGGGACAGCAAAGTGTTTTCCTCTGCGCCTGCCTGTGTCGGTGGTTCCCATTGGGGACGCCGCCGCAGTTGGCACCATGGAGCCAGAGCTCGCCCTGGGCATTCTGCTCCAGTTTTTGGACTTGCTGCTGCAAGCCTGCCAGCAATGGCTGGAGGCTGCCTGGCACCACCTGGTGCACATCATCCCCCTGCCTCTCCACCTGGCCTCCCTGGGGGCCATGGAGGAGCCGCAGCAGCCCCTGGATGCCAGCGTGCCCCGCCGCATCTGGTGTCTGGACACCAGCAGCGACTGGTGGGACCTCATCGTCCTGGAGTGCTGGGGAGACAGACAGTGGACCCAGAACTTCAGGATGAAGAGGTACACCTTCCTGGAGCTCTGTGAGTGGCTCGCCCCTGCTCTGCAGTGACAGGACACTCACATGAGGCCCGCCATCCCCCTCCAGAAGTGTGTGGCCATCGCCCTGTGGAAGCTCTCCACGCCGGACAGCTACCGATCCGTCGGGAACCAGTTCGGCGTGGGGAGATCCACTGTCGGAGCAGTACTCATGCAGGTACAGTACTCACCGGCCACTGGGCTGGGGGGAAGGGGGGCTGCAAGGAGGGAAGGGGCCGCCCCAGGGAAAATGGGGGCGGTGGAGGAGGCGACAGTGCCCCGCACGGGAGGGTTCGGTCTGTCCCGGCCGTACTACAGGCCGCCCGCGGCGGCCAGGATCGCAGCGGGGGTTGCTTCTGGGAGTGGGGCGCGGGGCAGTGCCAGGGAACAAACACTCCCAGCCACGCGGGTGCCCCAGTGATTCATGGTTTGCTGTGTCTCTCTGCAGGTGGTCAAGGCCATCAACCGGGTGCTGCTCCGCAGGGTGGTCCATCTTGCCGATCCGGTCGCCATCATCCAGGGGTTCGGCACCCTTGGCTTCCCCAACTGCGGGGGGGCCATCGACGGGATGCACATCCCCATCCGTGCCCCGGAACACCAGGCCTCCCAGTACATCAGCAGGAAGGGGTACTTCTCCGTCCTGCAGGCCGTGTCTGACCACCGGGGCCAGTTCACAGACATTAATGTGGGCTGGTCCAGCAAGGCACATGACGCCAGGGTGTTCCGCAACTCCTCCGTGTGCCAGAGGCTGCACGCCGGGACCTTCTTCCCCGACCGCCACATCAGGGTCGGGGACGTGGACATGCCCATCTGCCTGGTGGGGGATGCGGCCTACCCCCTACAGCCCTGGCTGACGAAGCCGTACACGGGGCACCTCAACCCCTCCTGCCAGGCCTTCAATGCCAGGCTCTCCAGGGCCCGCATTGTGGTCAAGGGTGCCTTCAGATGACTGAAAGCCAGATTTAGGTGCCTCCTCACCCGCCTCGACTTCGCCAAGCACAATATCCCTCCCGTGGTGGCAGCATGTTGCGTGCTGCACAATTTGTGCGAGTGGAAGGGGGAGGCTTTGCTGCCAGCCTGGATGGCTGAGGCTGAGCACATGGCTGGCCACTACGCTCAGCCCCGCACCGCCGCCATCCGGGAGGCCCAGCGGGGGGCCGTCCAGATCCAGGAAGCTCTGCGGGAGACCTTCCTGGTGGAGGAGGAGGACTGAACTCTCCCTGCATGCCCCATTGGGGCCTTCTTCCACCCTCCCCTCCTTCCCCTTTCCCCTCCCTAACCCCCCTTCCTAATGTTAAATAAAGACACCTGTTTTGAAAACAACAATCTCTTTTTATTGTACATAACTGGGGTGAGGGGAGGGGGGAATGACGGTGGGAGAGGGGAGGAGGAAACCTGGGAGGAGGGAGCTGGAAGGGGTGGAAGGGGAGGAAGGGAAGGAAAGCTCAGGGTTGGGGGTCCTGCTGGCTCTCCTGTCTCGCAGCACTGTGGGTGCGGGGGCGTCGGGGAGGAGTGGGTGTGGAGGTGGGGCAGGAGGGACAGGGAGTGTGGAGGAAGCGGAAAGGGGAGCAGGGGTGGGAGGAGGAGCGAGAGCTGGGGTGGCCGCAGGGGCCGGAGCAGGAGGAGGCAGGAACCTGTCCACCAGGGTCTGGAAGTAGCCTCTGAGGGCACGGCCCTGCTCCTCCAGTGCCTCCAAGCTCCGCTGCCGCAGCCGCAGATCCTCCCGGACCCGGTGGTCCTGGGTGCAGAGCTGGTGCTCCAGTAGCCGCAGGTGCCGCCGGTGGTAGTCCTCCAGGTTCCTGGTGCGCCTGCTGGCCTGGGTGCAGGTGGCTTTTGCAGGCGGGGTGGTACGCCCTGCAGTCCCAGGTGCTGCGGCTGTGGTGAAACAAGAGCAGTGGTCAGTTCTCCCTGGGGACACAGTGGGTGAAACCCAGCCCCCCTGTGCAAGGCGAGGTCGGCGTGTGGGGAACGAGCCAGGGCCCCTGCATGACACCCAGCTGCTGCTCCATGGTGTGCAAGGCCCAGGTGCACGGTCCCTGGGCTCCCTCTTTCCCAACCCTCCCGTACACATAAGGGGAGCATGATGGCACTCACATGTGGAGCCCTCCTCGGCCTTGGACGACACAGCCGATGTGCTCTCTGGGATGCCTCGGGGGTCCTGGGTCCTGGGCAGGCTCCCTGCAGGCTCCTGGCTCTCAGCGTCCTCCTCCTCCTCCTCAGTGTCAGGGACGGGTCCCTCTGCCCCGGGGTCGATCACCACCCGGGGGGGCATGGACTGCGTGAGCCCCCAGGATGTGGTTCAGGGCCTCAAAGGGTGGGCAGGCCTCCGGGTCAGCCCCTGGCTGGGAGGCCCTGGAGTAGGACTGCCGCAGGTCCTTAATTTTGCAGCGGACCTGCTCCCGGGTCCGCATGTGGCCTCTGGTGGCCAGGCTGGCAGCCATGCGGCTGTAGACGGCCGCGTTCCTGTGGCTACTGCAGAGATCATGGACGTTGGAGGCTTCCCCCCAAACCTCGATGAGGTCCACGATCTCCACACTAGACCAGGCGGGCACCCGCCTCTTGCGGCCCCGGGCAGGCTCCTGGGAGCCGCCAGCCTGGTCCTGGGAAGAGGCGAAGGGCTGGGTGGCAGCGGGTGGCTGGCTCATGCCGTGCCAGGTGCAGGGTCTGCTGGCTGGGTGCTGGCAGGCTTGCAGCTGGCACGAGCAGTGTAGCCAGACCATGCCCCTTTAAGGGCTTCAGGGCTGGGAGGGAGGCAGAAGAGTTTCCCTGGTTTGGCCCAGAGTGGCCACCAGAGCAAGCTGGGAAGGGCTAGCCTCCAACTAGTTCGAATTAAGTGGCTACACAGCCCTTAATTCGAATTACTTAATTCAAACTAGGCGTTAGTCCTCGTAGAATGAGGTTTACCTAGTTCGAATTAAGCGCTCCGCTAGTTCGAATTAAGTTCAAACTAGCGGTTTGTATGTGTAGCGCCTATGAAAGTTAATTCGAACTAACGGCTGTTAGTTCGAATTAACTTTGTAGTGTAGACATACCCAGACAGTGTGATGTAACGCAATGTGATGAGATGTTAATGTCTTATTCTATCACAATAAAAAACCTTTTAGTTATGCACAAATACAATGATACGAGGTATAAATGGAAGAAATATTGGACAGAAAAGTATCATATTGATCATGTCATTTCTGAGATATGAAAATTATGATGAGTAAACTTTGCAGAAAATCAATCAGTTCAGTGCTTCCAAAATGCCATATGAAATTCGGGTTTGATCTCCCTGGTCTGGCGCCCTCGGGACCTGAGCTGTCCTGGACAAGGGAATTTGCTGGACCTCAGAAGCTCAGTGCTCCCGACTGGCTACCCTGGGGTTCCTGTCCTTGGGACTCCCTGTCTTATCGCTGGCCTGGTAGGGCTCCCCACCCTGCTTCACATCCTCTGCTCCAGGGTCTCTCGAGGCTCCCCCATGGGGATCACTTGGCTGCTGCCAGCCCTGCTGCCAGAGTGTTCCCTGGAATTCCCAGCTGCTAGGGCCGCCCCGCTGCTGCTTGGGATTCCATAGGTTCCACTACCTGGGATGCCCACCTCTGCCAGCCCTTCTACTATTACAGAGTTCCAGGGGTTTCTGGCTGGAGCCACCAGGCTGCTGACAGCTCTATTGCAGCTGGGGATTCCCCAGCTGGGCTGGGACTCCCCTGCTGCCACCTGGCCTTGCTGACGCTGAGGGTTCTTTAGACACCACCTGTCCCCATTGATGCCGGGGGTTCCCAGGCCAAAGCAGGGGCTCCCCAGATGTCACCTGGCCCAGTTGGACCTCCCCAGCCCCTGGGTTGTCTCAGCTGGCTCCGGGGTTCTTTGGTCCAACAACATCCATGTCTTTGCTGGACCAGGAATGTTGCTGGACCAGCGAATCCCAGATTTGGAAGGTTCAACCTGTACTTTGTCTCCCAGCTGATATCAATGATTTTAAAATATAAGAAGGTAAAGACAGGACATGTCCTATGATTCCTCTCAAGTGGAAATCAGACCAATATATCAATATGAAAGGCAAAAAAGGCATACAACATTAGTAAAAATTAAATTATATTAAAAAAGAGTCAGAGAAAAAATGTGGTTGTGTAATATATTTTAATACTTTCAATTTCTCATGTCACTGAGAATCCAGCAGCAAGATTAATATATGCAACATGCAGCTAACTATCCATCCACTGCAAGAGCATCACTACCAATGCACTGAAATATGTCTGTTCTTCATCTAGAAATTGTAAATTAGTTTTGCAGTGTTAAAAACCACATGAAGCGTAATGAATGGAAAAAGGAATTCCCCTCTATAATGACACTCCCAAAGTATCAAAAATATATATTTATGTGGCATATACAGTAGACTTCCAATAATCCGGAATCTTTGGGACCTAGGTGGTGCCGGTTTATTGGATATGCCGGACTATCAGGAGGTACTATAAACTGGTTTTATATATATATATATATATATATATATATATATACAGTATACAGTATATACTGTAAATAAAGTGTTTTAACCCTTTTTATTGTACGTACTGTATACAGTATACTGTAATGTTTTAGGTTTTTAAACCCTTTTTTACCCTTTTAGCTCGGTTCAGCTGCCGCCACTGCTGCCTTTTGACTCTTTTTTTGCCAAAGTGCATTCACTAGGCTCTTGCCATTTTGATGCCGGACTATCAGAAGTGCAGCATAATTGGATGCCGGACTATTGGAGTTTTACTGTATGTACTTACTCTTAAAAAGTCATGTTCAGTTCTTTGAAAATCTTTAAACAGAAACATGATGTCTGTTTAACTCTTAAATTACATAAGCATAATTCCATTGAACTCAAATGGATTGCATCAAAATAATACAGCAGCATTTAGCTTAGGGACCACAATGTGTGTATGAAATATGTACAACATCTGAATTGTAATAGGACAGCCCAAACAAAGGAAATACATTTTTATTTCAGCTCAAAATCTCATACTCATATCAACTCAACACAATAGCCCAAAAGATCCAAGCAATAAGCAGTACATGCCATAAAATACCCATGTTAACATTGAAATTTTGCGCTCAGTATAGAACCCATGTAGCTAAACATATAAATTCAAAGGTGGAGACTATAGAGGGAGGGGAGAAAGAGAGCACTTCCCTTATTTTTCCTGGGCTACATGGAGTTATACCCTATGCTGGGAAAAAGTACTGGGCAAGAAACCTATGACTACAAAAGACACTTTGAAGCTAATCTAGTTTGCTTTTACTAGAAGACAGTTTGCCTCTTTTAATATGGTGATTTACTAAAATTGTATGGAGTAAAAATGAGAATTAAAAAACACACACGTATACACAACCAATAACAGAGCTTTATGTAAATCAAAGAAGGAAGATCAGAAGGTTCTCTGGTGTACACTGAAGAATCTAAATGTTTAAATATTATGGTATATAGTAGGGCTATAAAACATACGGCCCATGGGCCACATGAGGCCTGCAACCTGTTTGTTTGCAGCCTGCAGTGCGGTTTGGGTTTACCGTGCGGTTAGGATTGATATATGTTTTAGTGGTTAAATTCCTGGACTGTTGTGAAGCCAAAACAAAAAAGTAGTCAATATAATGGTCTTCTGTTGATATGCGCTTTAATAGTTAAATCCCTGGACTGTCATTGCTCATTAAAAATGCTGTCATGTGGGTGGAAATTGGGTAAATATTGCATTTCATTAATATCAGCAGAACTGACTTAAATGGGGCCTGTGTGTTGTGTAGTCTTGCCTTAATCTTTGTATTCATGCCCGTCAGTGTGAAATAAGTGATTTGCATATATATTTGCATGTATATGCAACCACGCTTAAGTTGCGGCCCTCGGCATGTGCTGTGACTATCACTGTGGCCCCCAGGGCTTCTAAAGTTGAGTAACCCTGGTATATAGGCTCTAACAGATATCCTAAAATGATAGAAAACAAAATGGAAGCACAATCTATAGAAGTTTCCATACTAAGCACCGACTTCTCTTCTTGCCGGAGGAGGGGGGTACTCGTCCCCCCCCCATTCCATGTTCTTCTCTCCCACTCCAACCTGTCTCCCAAATTCCCTCCCACATGTCACTTCTCCCCCTCCCCCACTCCACTCCCATCCTGCCCCTTTCCTGCCTCCTTTCCCAGAAACACACCCTTTCGCCCCTCAACTCCCTTCTTCCCAGAGCTTAAATCCAGCAAATCATCTGTTTGCAGTGCTCTGGAAACACTGGGAGGGACAGGAAGGAGTGGGTAAGTGTGATACCACCAATGAAAGAGAGGCATGCGGGAAGAAGGAAAGTGGAAAGCTTGGCATTAGTGATTGCTTCGTACCCTCTAACTTTTTCCAAAGGGTGCTCCAGCACCCAAACTGCCATGGAGTTGATACCTATGGGTGGGAGGAGCAGATAGATCAGAGATTTGTGTCCTGTATCTCTGATCTGACAGCCCTGAGTTCTGTCATTGTCCCAAGAGCTACACCATGTGGAGGGCCAAATTCCCTGCCACATTTATGAAATGATAAGAAGGAATCTCTGAAAGACTCAGCTTGTGAACGTTTCTGAGCACCAGTTGGTAAAAAGTATAAATTTGACCTTCAAAAAGGAATCAAAGTTTGCAAAGTCACTAGGATTTGGAGGACTGTAAATACAGTTGGGAACACCAATTACAGAAGGCAAAGTAATATTCACAGCAAACAATTTAACATCTTAGCAGCCGGCAATGAACAAGTCACTGTGAATCATGTTAATCATATGTTTAAGAAATATTATGCACAGAGGACTGAAAATTTGAAGTATTTTTTCTGTATTTCAAACAATTTGGGGGTGAAATGTGAAATCCAAATACTTTTGAAAATTGGTTCCATGGGGCTCATGCAGTCTCAAATGTTAAGGGTTCAGCCACCATTAGTTCAGTGTTTCAGGATGGTCATGAAAATGTAATATCATAAGCACAAAATGTACTCATCCACACTTCACCTTGATGAGAGTTATAAGGAAAAATAATGACATTTTACTGGCTTATAAGCAGAATTATTTACCTTGGATGTAATTTTCTAAGGAGCCCTATTATTATAATTGAAAACATTTACAAGATCACATTTTTCCTTAGAAAGAATTGTATAGCCAAAGTTATAAGTATGATTATTCTTCTGTTAGTTTTTATTTCCTTTGATAAAAATCACTCAAAGGATCTTCGCACAAGTTTCCCCTCGGTCTATGGAAGGGAAATAAAATCTGACCTCCAGGGGGCAGTAGAGGCAAACTCATATATAATACCATTTGGCTTTATATATTTTTGTTCCAATTCTGGAAAGTTAAATGGACCATGAGCCTCCTAGCATATGCCAATTGAACTATTCACCTGACTAAAGCTACTCTGTCACCTTATTTGCAAGAGCAGATCAAATGTTTTATACTTTAACAAGTAGCATCGGTAAACAAATTAAATGAAGTTTAGGAGAAACAGCAGCTACCTTCAGCTCTATAGAAACTAGCATTACATAAATACAAAAGTGACAGTATCAGTAGTGACAAGACCTAAAGTATCCATGTAGAGCTGTAACAGCTGCATAGGGCAGGGATCAAGGGAGCAGGTGGTAGGACACAATTGCTTAGTGGCTATCTTAATTTTATCAGCACTAGGTAAAAAATAAAAATAAAAAAAAAACCAGAAACAAGTGAGTGACATAAGTCACTGAATGTCACAGATATTAAGAGAAAAGGTTCCCTGTTCTAACTGAGGAGAGTACTTGTAATTCTAAACAAAATTGGCATTTAACTAACTTGGAAAGAGATGACAAAATGTGTTTTAGAGTTTTTCTTTACTAAAAGTTACAAAATCAAGACACTAGTTCCTAAAAATATGGTAATGCAAATGTGACCTAATAGTGAATGTGTGCTACAGGACCCCTTCTGAGCTGAATCTCATAGTTGTTTTGGTCAAGTTGTGGCACCTCATGCCACTATAACAGGACTGCTTGGAAATAGTGACCATAATATAATAACATTTAATATTCCTGTGGTGAGAAGAACACCTCAGCAGCCCAACACTGTGGCATTTAATTTCAAAAAGGGGAACTATGCAAAAATGAGGAGGTTAGTTAAACAGAAATTAAAAGGTACAGTGACTAAAATAAAATCCCTGCAAGCTGCATGGATACTTTTCAAAGACACCATAATAGAGGCCCAACTTAAATGTATACCCCAAATTAAAAAACATAGTAGAAGAACTAAAAAAGAGCCACAGTGGCTTAATAACCATGTAAAAGAAGCAGTGAGAGATAAAAAGACATCTTTTAAAAAGTGGAAGTCAAATCCTAGTGAGGTAAATAGAAAGGAGCATAAACACTGCCAAATTAAGTGTAAAAATGTAATATGAAAAGCCAAAAAGGAGTTTGAAGAACAGCTAGCCAAAAATTCAAAAGGTAATAACAAAATGTTTTTTAAGTACATCAGAAGCAGGAAGCTTTTGAAACAACCAGTGGGGCCCCTGGACGATCGAGATACAAAAGGAGCACTTAAAGACGATAAAGTAATTGTGAAGAAACTAAATGAATTCTTTGCTTCAGTCTTCACGGCTGAGGATGTTACGGTATGTCTATACTACCACCGTAGTTCGAACTAGGGTGGCTAATGTAGGCATTCGAAGTTGCAAATGAAGCCCGGGATTTAAATATCGCGGGCTTCATTTGCATCTTCCCGGGCGCCGCCATTTTTGAAAGTCCCTTAGTCTGAACTCTGTGCCCGCGGCTACACGCGGCACGGAGTAGGTAGTTCGAATTAGGTTCTCTACCGTTAGTAACTACCGTTATTAGTAACTACCGTTACTCCTCGTGGAAAAAATAACCCCAACTGTACATATAATATGATGGGGGCTAATTTAGCTACAACTAATCAGGAAAGAGATCTTGGAGTCATCGTGGATAGTTCTCTGAAGACGTCCGCTCAGTGTGCAGCAGCAGTCAAAAAAGCAAACAGGATATTAGGAATCATTAAAAAAGGGATAAAGAATAAGAAGGAGAATATCTTATTGCCCTTATACAAATCCATGGTACGCCCACATGGATTGAATACTGCGTACAGATGTGGTCTCCTCATCTCAAAAAAGATATACTGGCATTAGAAAAGGTTCAGAGAAGGGCAACTAACATGATTAAGGGGTTTGGAATGGCTTCCATATGAGAAAAGATTAAAGAGACTGGGACTTTTCAGCTTGGAAAAGAGGAGTCTAAGGGGAGATATGATAGAGGTATATAAAATCATGAGTGGTGTGGAGAAAGTGAATAAGAAAAAGTTATTTACTTGTTCCTATAATATAAGAACTAGAGGCCACCAAATGAAACTAATGGGCAGCAGGTTTAAAACAAATAAAAGGAAGTTCTTCTTCACACAGCACATAGTCAATCTGTGGAACTCCTTGCCTGAGGAGGTTGTGAAGGCTAGGACTATAACAGGGTTTAAAAGAGCACTATACAAATTCATGGAGGTTAAATCCATAAATGGCTATTAGCCAGTATGGATAAGGAATGGTGTCCCTAACTTCTGTTTTTCAGAGGGTGGAGATGGATGGCAGGAGAGAGATCGCTTGATCATTACCTGTTCAATTCACTCCCTCTGGGACACCTGGCTTTGGCCACTGTCGGCAGACAGGGTACTGGGCTAGATGGATCTTTGGTCTGACCCAGTATGGCCATTCTTATGTTCTTATGTTCTTATCAGGCAGTTGTGACCTAGGGTGGGGGACTGGAGTGCAGGGGTTTGGGATGTGACCTAGGGTAGGAGGGGATTGTGATCTGGGGCAGGAGATTGAGGTGCCAGATCTGGGAGGGGGTATCAGTGCAAGAGGGGGGCAGAAGGTTTGGGTATGTTGATTGGGGGAAGACAGGTGGCTAAGGGAGGGCTGGGGTGCCAGAGGTAGGCTCTGGCCAGGGGACTTACCAGCCAGCAGCCAAACCAGCCTGCCTGCCTGCAGAGCTAAAGACTTGCAGAACTTAAAACATTTCCTAGACAAACAACCCACCTGTTTGCCCGGAGACATGCTTCAGTGAATAAGTGAGCAGAGGAGAGGGAGCGTGGTTCTTCTTGGATGTCTGTAATTCAAACAGGCAACTCCCATTTGCCAGTTTCTGGCCAGAAACTGGCTAATGGGATTGTGCTGGGGGCAGGGGCAGCTCCTGAAGCTTTTTCCTCACCCCACCAGTTTTGAAACAGAAATGGGACCCGCTGTGTGGGGCTGCAGGGCAAGCAGGGGAGCCTGCCTGGGGCTCCCTGCTGCCTCTGCATGCCAGATCCTGTGGCTTGGTGGGCCAGATTCGGCCAGCAGACCATATTTTGCTCACACCCATCTTAAATGTAGAAGCAGCTAGACCTCCACAGAGATTTTGGTGCTTACCTACCATTTTAAGTATTTTTCACAAGGGAATTTTGTTAACACAATAACCTGCCTAGAACATTGCCTGTACCTGGAATACCAGTTGTTATGCTCATTGCAGAAAGCAGCTAGAAATGCTGCTTTCGAAGCCTCAGCACAACAGACAAGCAAAGGAACTGACCACCTAAATTCCTTGTGATTGATGTAGCCTAAGTCTCGCCCCCTTGCTTGGCATTTCCTATTGGTTAGATTAGGCAGCCTCATTTTCCATGGCATAGCTTTTGTATATCCCATTTTTAGGTACCTAATTCTTTCCATGCATTGTATAGGGAACCTGTGTGCCTATCTTGGAGCTGTGGAATCTAAGAGCTGGTAGGTGGAGTTCCCCTTTGGGGAGGGTTGTCCCTGGCTCTGGCCCTTCCATCACCATAGCTGGAGACCCAAGCCTCCCCACCTCAGCCAGAACCTCAGACCCTCCCCCCCCCTTCCCTACAACCAGAGCCACAAGCCTTCTGTGTCTGGAAGAGTCCAATAGGCAGTGTGTTTAAAACATGCAAGGATGTATTTCTTCACACAATGCACAGTCAATCTGTGGAACTCCTCACCGGAGGACATTGTGAAGACTAGGACTTTAACAGGGTTCAAAAAAGAACTAGTTAAATTCATGGAGGTTAGGTCAATCAATGGCTATTAGCCAGGATGGGTAGGAAAGGTGTCTGTAGCCTCTGTTTGTCAGAAGCTGGGAGTGGGTGACAGGGCCCAGATCACTTGATAATTGCCTGTTCAGTTCATTCCCTCTGATTTTATTTCTTAAGAATGCCGTTACTCTCTCTGTCTACCCCAACCGCTCTCTCTCCCCTACCCAGATGCATCCTTTGCAAGCATAAACATTATTGATCACAGTTGGATTATTTAGCCTGTAAAATGCATCACAGCAAATAGAACTGACATCTCTCTTCCCACTGCCTGTGATGTACAAAACTTGATATTTTTCTAAATGAAGTAAACAGCAATTTTCTATGGAAAAACAGCTAACACCTCTTCTTAAACACACAGTCTGAGAATTTTTTCCTTAATTTGTCATTGTATCTGCCTTTTATATTACTGTTGTATAACAACAACAGCACAGATTCCTTCATTTTGCCTAGTTAGGAACATTTCCTCTTACTTTACATAAAGTGACTCATCATTTTAGGGAAGAACATGTGCAGATAAATCTGAGTTCTCTTCATATTGAACTCAGTTACAGGGACAGTTTTTGTACTGTGAGTAAATACGATGATTAATGCAATGCGGATCTGATCTTCACTGAGTTTACTGAGTGCTACAGAAATAAAAATAATAAACAACAGCTGTATTAGCTTTTACCACACATTTTAATTGAAGGGCCACAGCCATAATAAGACAATGGCAGTTCAGTGAAGCTAAGGATCTGATCCCAAATTCTTAAGTACAATTAGATCATAGTTTAAGGAGGGAGTTTCTCACCAATGTTTTTTCTAGCTCTTTGTAGGGTTAATTCAAATCTTTAGCTTAGGTTGATTATATTTTATTGTGTGATTTCCATTTTCTCCAGTTTAATTAGCTGAAAGGATAAGAGCCCAGAAAAAAAGACTTCTGTTCTGTTTGCTGAAGCTAAATGGAGAATAATCCTTGCACCAACAGCACTTTTTTATTAATGATACAGATAAAGATCAGCATCATTAGACTGAAGAGTACAGCTAGCCTCATCTCACTGAAGAAATAAGGGGGAACTGGTTACTAAGGCTATTTTAGATACAGTACATTGAAACAAAAAAAAATCCCATTTGAAAGTCAGATACAAATCAGTGCTTTAATATTAAACAATTTTAGTCTAAATGCCTATAGTTGAACACAATTATTGTCTCATTATGCAGTGTGTTCAATTTATGCAATGAGGAGATTGGTTTAATAAAGAATGAATCACAAAATGAGATCCGAGTAAGAGAAAATAATCTGTCTCAAAATTAAAACCACCATTTTAAGCAGTACTTTGCAAAGCTAAAGACATCTGGAATGGGCTTTTTGCCCTGTATAGTGAGATAAGCAGGACTGTAATATAATCTGGCCAAGCAGATATAGGCAAAAGCAGTGGTGATTTTATAAAACCTATTACTAAAACTGGTTCAAGACCTAATTCCCCATCCAACTGACCTTCATAAGGGCTCTGTCCTGTGAGTTAGTGAGCATAGTTAATTTCCATTGCAACTCAATGAAACTCAACACCTGATAGAAAAAACTCAGCACCTTGAACATGACTCTACATGAGTCAAAAGTTTAGGGAGCTGGGTGCAAGAGAGAGAGAGAGAGAGAGAGAGAGAGAAATAAATAGTTCCCAGTTTAGCCCAGCTTTCTTTTAAATGAAAATAGGGATACAAACAATGGATCATTTCTGAATTTTATACTGTTCACAACTCAGAGGTGGGATTTTGTTTTAGAAAAAACAAGTTGGAAATGGTGTGCATCTATGCCCTTTTTAATGAGATCCAGTCAAAATTCACAAAGATTCAGAAAAGTGGTTCTGGGCAGTCTTTCAATGTAAATAACTTCAAACCTCGTTATGGTAATTAATTTGATTCCAGAAGCATTATACAGTATTGCCATAACTGACAAACTCTAATGTGTGAACGAGGGGAAAAGACAATTGCAAAATGTACTTTTAGAACAGCTAATAAACCTACATCTTTTAAAATCTTCCTATTATAAAGTGTGATGAGAGTCAGCTATGAACCAGATCTTTTCCAAATGTTCATCAATGCATTATGTTCTGAAAATGAATCCTCATGCAGATTAACACAGTCTCTGACTAAATGGAAGACTTTAATTTAGTTGAAATCCTAAATTAAGAACACAAAACAGGAATATTCTATTCACTCTGGGACTTTGGTGCAATTTGTAATGTAATGAAAATAATTTTATAGGCAGTGAGTCATTAAGTTATTTTAATTTCAATCTTTAATGTAGTAGAAAAAAGGTCTGAAGCAGATTTATAGTACAGGTATTAAAACAGTAAAAAACAAAACAAAACCCTACCTTAGGGAATTTGGATATAAACATTCCTTTTAAAATAATAGATAATCCAAAAATGTTTCTGGCACAGCAGCTTGTTCTTTTCAGTTGGGGGAGGCGATAAGGTGAGAATCTTCCTGATTGCAAATAAGTAGACTATTTACAGTCTCTGCCCTTTCAGTAAAAAGACTTAGTTGCAAAATATATAAGAAATGTTTTACAAGTCTCAATGGCCGTCACACCCAGCTTTTTAGGGGTAAAGCAACATTGGCTTTCACAGTGTTGACAGGAAAGACCTCTCACTGAAGCTTTAGTTTGGACTACAGAGTGAACAAGCTTTACAAGTTTTCTTATAAGGACAAGAAGGAAAGTCAGTGGAAATTTTGTGTCAAACCCATTGAAGTATTTTTTTTAAATCTCAGTAGGTGCCAATCTGCATCTTTAGGCATTTAAATAGCTTTTGTAAAACTAGCTCTTCATCTCTGAAGAAAACACTTTCCCCACGGTGACATATCTCATGATGCAGGGCCATCCCTATGCATACACAGAATACAGGGTTTCTTAAGGGCACCCAAAAATTTTGGGAACCAATGGTCATCTGTCCTGGTGGTGCCCCAAATTATGATGACATGAACATGCAAACACTGAGAGGGCAGTTACCTGGTTACCCCTGTAACCAGTTTCTCCTGGCTGCAAGTATCTAACCCTCCCCCTTCTGTACTCTCCCAGGTAATATGCCATGGGGAGGGATGGGGAGAGTACAGGGGTCACAAGTTGGGGGCAGGAATAAGTCATGTGGGGGGAAAACTGGGAAGGAGGGCCCCATACATTCTAAGCATGGCCCTGTTATGGTGACTTGGTTAGGTTACTGAATTAATCTTACGGCTTTCCTCTCCCCTGCACTTTCCAGTTTTCTCTCCCTTTTGTCCAATTTCCTGATTTGAGTAGCATTATAACATTCCCACACCCTCAAAACTATCCAAACAATACTAGGATCAGATAACATGTATCTGAGGTATAGCAATTTCTTTCAGTATCCTTGGGAGACATGTCTCCCCCAGCTTAAGCATGTCTGGGATTCACAGTGTTAAATGAATGCTTCAGGTATTATTGCTGGGCCATAGGGGAATTTAAAGTAGTGAGTGGTGGAAGGACCTCAGCCAGGAGAGGCAGGCGGAGGACTAGCCTTTCCAAGGGCAAGTTTTACCAGTGCCCTTGCCAAGAACTAAAAAACATTATATAAAAGAAAATGTACAGTTTTACATAAAATAACTTTACTCCATTCATAATTGGTTCAACAAAAATACTGCAGAAGCCACCAAAGTAGCATTTACATATATATATAATCTCAGCAACTAGCACCTGAATCACCCCAATATTGTGAGCAGAATTGTAAGCATAGACCCCTGCTTGAAGAAAAGCCCAAATAACTTAATGAAAGCTACACATTTTATGATTTCCCTAAGTTACATGATCATTATAATATGAAAACAACAATGGTCTGGTAGCACTTTATAAACTAACAAAACATGTAGATGATATCATGAGCTTTCGTGGGCACAGTCCACTTCCTCGGATGACCGGAGTCTACACTTTATGGTACTCCTGCACTTTATACGTACTCCATATGGGAATATGGTCTCTGAATTTTATTATAAAAAAAGTTTTAAAGAACATATGTTTATAATATATTCTTTAGAGAAAATGTGTCCCTTTTGGGATTAAAAAAGTAGTCTAACAAAGTTCTTTTTTATTGCTTTATTTTCCTCAGACTCATGATTATGTTTGGATACTAAACTCCCTCTGCCAAGGAGCCTGGTCCAATCTTCCCTAGTCAAGATCCTTCCTTAGCTGTCAAAATTGTTGTGTGCCTTAATGCTGGAAACAAAATGAACTAGCAAACTGTGTTCTGCCTTTGTCTCTGCATCATAGTTAGAATACCAGCCTTTTCTTTGTTTAGTAATCACATTGGGTACGTCTACACTACAAAGTTAATTCAAACTAACAGCCGTTAGTTCAAATTAACTTTAATAGGGGCTACACATACAAACCGCTAGTTCGAATTAAAATCGAACTAGCGGAGCACTTAATTCAAACTAGGTAAACCTCATTCTACGAGGAGTAATGCCTAGTTCGAATTAAGTAGTTTGAATTAAGGGCGCTGTAGCCACTTAATTCGAACTAGCTGCAGGCTAGCCCTTCCCAGGTTGCCCTGGTGGCCACTCTGGGCCAAACCAGGGAAACTCTTCTGCCCCCCTCCCAGCCCCGGAGCCCTTAAAGGTGCACAGTCTGGCTACAGTGCTTGTGCCAGTTGCAAGCCTGCCAGCACCCAGCCAGCAGACCCTGCACCTGGCACGGGATAAGCCAGCCACCCGCTACCACCCAGCCCTCTGCCTCTTCCCAGGACCAGACTGGCAGCTCCCAGGAGCCTGCCCGGGGCCGCAAGAGGCGGGCGCCCGCCTGGTCTAGTGCAGAGATCGTGGACCTCATCGAGGTTTGGGGGGAGGCCTCCAACGTCCACTGTCTCTGCACTAGCCACAGGAACGCGGCCGTCTACAGCCGCATGGCTGCCAGCCTGGCCACCAGAGGCCACATGCGAACCCAGGAGCAGGTTTGCATGAAAATCAAGTTGGTCCAGTGACACCCCTGGCCCTGAGCCCCGAGCTTAGAACATAAGAACATAAGAATGGCCGTATGGGATCAGATCAAAGGTCCATCTAGCCCAGTAGCCTGTCTGCCGACAGCGGCCAACACCAGGTACCCCGGAGGGGATGGACCGAAGACAATGACCAAGCAATTTGTCTCATGCCATCCATCTCCAGCCTTCCACAAACAGAGGCCAGGGACACCATTCCTACCCCCTGGCTAATAGCACTCCATGGACCCAACCTCCATGAATTTATCTAACTTCTCTTTAAACTCTGTTATAGTTCTAGCCTTCACAGCCTCCTGTGGCAAGGAGTTCCACAGGTTGACTATGTGCTGTGTGAAGAAGAACTTTCGCTTATTAGTTTTAAACCTGCTGCCCATTAATTTCATTTGGTGTCCTCTAGTCCTTCTATTATGGGAACTAATGAAGAACTTTTCTTTATTCACCCTCCCCACACCACTCATGATTTTATAGACCTCTATCATATCCCCCCTCAGTCTCCTCTTTTCTAAGCTGAAAAGTCCCAGTCTCTTTAGCCTCTCTTCATATGGGACCTGTTCCAAACCCCTAATCATTGTAGTTGCCCTTTTCTGAACCCTTTCCAAGGCCAAAATATCTTTTTTAAGGTTAGGAGACCACATCTGTACACAGTACTGAAGATATGGCGTACCATAGTTTTAGACTTCCCCTCCTCCTTTTTCCCCTGGCTTCCCCCTTCCAGCTCCCTCCTCCTAGGTTTCCCCCTTCCCTCTCCCACCTCCTTTTCCCAGTCTCCCCAGAGGTTAATCTCCCCCCGCCACAGTTTTGTTAAATAAAGAGAGTTTCTATTTTTGAACACACGTGTCCTTTATTTTTTACATCAGGAAGGGGGGCTAGGGAGGGGTAAGTGGAAGGAGGTGAGGGAGGAATGGGGCACGAGCCCCCGATGGGGAGGACTGGGGTGGCTCTGCGGGCTCCTCGGGGTGGAAGCTCTCCTGCAGGGTCTCCTGGTTCCTGACAGCCCCCCGATTGACCCCCCCCCGGATGGCAGCCTGTGGCAAGTGCAGCCGGCTGATGGCCAAGTGCTGTGATGTGCCGAGTGTGGTTACTCAGGGCACTCCAAGACAGGACTGCTTTGCTGTCCCTCATCGAGGTAGACAAGCAAGCGGGGAACCCTGAGAACTGTCTGTCCGGGGTGGGGGTTGGGTCCCTTTAAGCACAGCCCTCGGCTAGCCTGAGGCAGCAGCTCCACACTCTAAGTCCTAACCTGATGCCCTGCCGGCAGTGGTTCCGGCCAGCCTTAACTTAGGTTCAGGGTCCACTTAGTGTGGACGTGCTATTTCGAATTAGCAAAATGCTAATTCGAATTAGTTTTTAGATCTAGATGCACTAATTCAAATTATCTTATTTCGAATTAACTAACTTGAATTAAGTTAGTTCGAATTAGTGCTGTAGAGTAGACATACCCATTCAAACAAACACAGCACTTCTGATTACTGAGGCTTTAACAAAACCTCTTAAAGTTGTTTTGAAGTCAATAAAGACAACATATTCTATGAAGAGAAGCAAACAAAGAAACATCACATCATACTTATACTCATTTTGTGCTAATCCAGATATAGATTACACAGCCTCTTTCATTAAATCTACACTACTACCTATAGGCAACAGACCTCAGAATACTCTATTTATCAAACCAGGCTAATAAAGGAACAAGAAAGAAGTTAGATATACAGCTCCATTTCAGTTTTCTGTAGCAAACAAAAGGAAAGATTTACTCGTTTTCTTTATACTTTGGGGCTGTCCTGTAACTAATCCATAGTTACAAATAGAAAAAAACACACCCTTAATTACTGCGTAAACTACATAGACTTGCAAAACTGGGACTAAAAATTCTGGTTCTTTGCTTTAAAACCAGCCTTTAACTGTTAAAGCTAAGAAAAATCCTATAATGGTGAAGTATAGAAAAACACTTATTTTCTCTTTACTCTTAACCACCAAAAGACAAGCTAATCATATATACACAGACAGTAAACACTGCAAAAGACACCAAAGCTGCATTTTGAGAGGAAACAAATCAGTAATATCTTTACTTAATAACAGCCTTTTCTTCTTATCATAGAATTCTTTGCAGATAGTCATAATCTCTATATTATACCTGCACATCTACCTGTTTGTGTTCCATGTATATTGTCAAAAATATCTTTTTTAAAAAGAGATTAATATCCATATAGCAGTTGGATAATGTATGTGTGGGAATTCAATTCTTCCAAACAAGGCACAATTCTATAGTATGAATCATAGCTTATATATCTTTGCTATACACAGAGAGATTTTAATTTTCTTTTGTAAGACAAATATGCTTGATTGTCCATATAAGTGGGGAACCTTGCGAGAACTCACTACTCTCCTATTCATTTTAAAAAGGGGAATGCTGTAAGAATTCATATGCTTTACACAGTTTTTCTTATAAATCCTTGCTGCTTTGGAATTACTGGCACTGTACAAATTGCTGAAGAGAGAAGGAAGGAATTTAAAACAATCTCCAGGGCATCTGTTCCAGTTTTTTTCTGATTAGTTATTACCTGCTGAGGCTCAATTAATCATCTCCCTTATGGTTTATTCCCTCTACAACACTCTAAGAGCAAGAGAGATATTGTCAGATATGTGTATCCATATATAGTTTAATTAAATCATAAATTATAGCTACTGTTTGTGATTTTAACCTCGGCACCTTTCTTCTTCAGATTGCAGAGACAACGTGTATCACTCTTTAAAGATGCAATGATGATGATGACATAAGATTGATTTTCCATTCTGACATTCTGAGTATATGAAAAAGGAATTAGCTGCTATACACAAGGTCAGAGCTATATGAAAGACAAGATTTATCAGAATACATCTCTGTTGCTTGACAGCGTGGGTCGCAGTATTATAAGAATGAAGCATTTGGGACTTTGAAGAAAGAAGGGAGAAAAACCACAGCTGAACAGTAGAAATGCAGAAAACAGATAGGGTAGACACATGGAAGCAAAGACATAACAGAACTAAGGGAAAGGCTATTTTTTTCTATTATTTTAAAGGGCTAACAAGTGACAGAGTTACAGGAAAAGTGTTGCCCATTTTGTCATGAGTCACGAGGCAAAAACTGGGGTCCACTATGTTGTTCCAGTAAGGGGAGACACTATTAACATCAGGTATTGCTTTGACACAATTTGTTTATTTACAAAAAATGTATGAAGTCCTGTCTCAGAATGCAGAATGAACCATGAAACAACTCTGTTCATAGAACCCAGAGCATTCTTTCCAGCCTGAATTCATGACCCAAAAATTTCTTCCCAGGTTTCCTCTAGGGTCAGCTACCTTTAACTTTCAGCTTTTCCTTCAGGCTCTCTCTCAGAGCATGTTTACACTATGTAGACAACTGTAGAATTGCTGTAACTCGAAGATGTGTTTTTTTCACACCCACAAGGAATATAGCTACATCAACCTGAAATGTGAATATATACATGCTTCTACCTTTATCTTCTGTTGTGTCTCCCCCATCCCACAACCACTATCCACTCCCACCCCACCCAACACAACACAATGCTCAGCAAAAGTTCCTGAGCAGGCTTATACTCTGTGGATACGTCTATACTGCAGCCTTCTTCCACAAAAGCTTATGCAAATAAAGCTCAGAGTAGAATATCACCACACTTCATTTGCATTATTAATTAGCAGCCTGAAAAAATGAGGAAGAAATGCTGCTGCGCAAGAGGAGGGTTTTGCGCAAAAAGGAGCCATCTACACAGCTCCTTTTTGTGCAAAAGCCTCTTGTGCAAAAACAGCTGCTAATTAATTATGCAAATGAAGCACAGCAATATTCTACTCCACGCTACATTTGCATAAGCTTTTGCGGAAGAAGATTGCAGTATAGACATAGCCTCTTTGTCTTAGGTGGGGGTTTAGGCTTACAGTGGTTAATCAAAAAGTGAGTTCACACACATCAGTCTCAATGAGATTTTAACTCAACCTATAACAAGGTGTCACCCAGAACAAAACAGAAGGATTGGGAAGTGAGGGATTTTTTTTGGCAAGTAAAGTTTTATAAGTAGACACAAGTTTTCAGGATTTTGTTGTGTAACTAAAGACTTGTCTACACTGTCAAGGTGCCATGCTCACTCAGAGGTATGGATCCCACTCCCCAAGCGCAGCTAGTTACAAAGCACTGGGAGTGCTCTAGTTTGCCTAGTGACTTAACCACATTGCTGCATTTAAGCACTGCCATGGTAGAACTTTAAACCTGTAAGTGCAGACAAAGCCTAAGTTTTTACACCATTATGGCACCATGACATCTGAATGCCTTCTTTCTGTGGAAAAAAAAGAAAGAGAAATCCACTGAAGTCAATAGAGCAGCCTAACAAGCACATCCAACACAGCAGTCATCTGAAGAAGTGAGCTGTGCCCACAAAAGCTCACAATACCATCTACATGTTTTGTTAGTCTTTGAAGTGCTACCAGACTTTTTGTTGATTTTTAAGTTTATCCTATACAGATTAACTCGGCTACCACTCTGAAGCTTTAGATCAGTATGGTATAGCATAAGTTAGCAATATGACTATAGAGGGGATAGTGACAGAAGAGTAGCAATATTAAGAACAGTATCAGGACAGCCTAATACACTAAGGTGGCAGAATGCAGGAGAAAGACCAGAACAGATGTAAAAAATGAGTACAATCATCCAAAACAAACAAACAAAGAAACAAACACAAAAGCAGACCCTGATTTCTAGAAGGTAGTGGCTTCAATTCAGTACATAAAAACTTAAATATAGTGTGAAATCCTGGCACCGCTGAAATTAATATGGGTTATCACAAATAGTGAGCTAAATAATCTCTGTATTAAGACAACTGTATATTACCAGCAATTTTCTCTATGACCTAAGTGCATAACAATTTTGAAGTTTAAAAATTAACCATTTTAATTGGAAGTGGGCTGAGCACCAAAGCTAGGATCTAGATCTAAATTTCAAAGCACAAGGGTGCTATTATCCATGATTTTGATCCATCCCATCAGAGAGATGAGTGAACCAAAACATTTACATACAAAATCAGATCCAGACTTGAACTTCCCCACAACTTATTTTTTAGGGCCATCATATGTTCCATTCTCTCTTGCACTTATGGCTTTTCACCTAAATCCCATTACTTGCATAAAAGGTAGGAAAGTTTCTAAACAGAATATTTTTAATCAGGCATCAGATAGTTTTGAGAACATTTAAAATAATATGTGCTTTGAGAGTCAATCTGGAAACTATTACAAAATATATGTAAGAGATGTGGCTGTACAGATTATTTTATTTTTGTACTTGTAATAGTAATTTGTTAAATCTCTTGTTTTTAGTTATGGTCTAGTAAGCACTGTTGACCTATGAAGCTGGAAAAAGCTTTGCAAGGAATGGGCATGAAAGTCATTGGAATGGGCATAGCATTTAAGAATCCTGTTTTACCAGTCTTACAAATATGAAAGCAGAATTCTTGAAGAAGTGGGTGATATTACCAGCAATGCCGTCAAACAGATGGGGGGGGGGGGGGAATTAAGGACCAGATATTCAATGGATTTTAGCTGCTTACAGATACAAATAGGTGTCTAGTATGATTTTCAAGAGTATCTAAGCAACTGACTCATTGATTGCAATAGGAATTAGACATCTAGGCACTTCTGAAAATCTCTCTAGGCTTCAAATTCCATCTTTAGGGACCTAAATACCTTTGAAAATGTGCCCTTATATTCCAGTTTTTTATAGTGTTATAAATGTGGACCTCTATGCTTGTGTGCTATCTCATTGATATCAGCAGGGTTTTTACAAAGGTATGGAAGTCTGTCCTAAGTGTGTCTTTGGCTGATGTTTGGAGGATTGAATATACATTAGTTGCTAGGAGCTAATTGGAGACTGATCAAAAGGTGGGATTCCTTCTGGTGCCACATTTCTATTCACTGATTTGACAATTGATCATTTCTAAATATTAATTTAAAATAGTGTTATATTCTAACACATTCTGGTATATTACTATAGACAACTATATTGATTTTGTAAGGGTTTCTTCTCCTTATATTTTCTTCTTCTTTGTTTGTATTTGTACATCTTCGTTTTTCCTTTATTAAGTATTATTTTCTCAAATTCTCTTTTATCCTTCTCTTTTTCTGTGCAGGGTGCTTACATTGTAGAAACATGTTTGAAAGTCTCCTGCCTCTATGGTAATGTTATCTTAGCATCGGGAATTATAGAAGATAGTTGTGATCGATAGAATGGTCAGAAGGGAGTTGATTGATTTGTGTGAATTATTGAGACTGACATCAGAAGTGTAACTTTCTGAAACCACTTCTGTAAAAATGTAAATGGAAAATGGAATGGAAAAGCAATGAGCAGGATGTAGAGGAAATCAGCAAAAAGGAACATGTTCCAGGTTACAGCATTATCGTCATATCCATCAATGAAGACGAAGGAAACCCGAACATCTAGCAAGTTCAGTTTTTAACAGAAAACTCTTGTGTATAATCTCTTATTTCCCCATCAGCTGTCCCAGACTTTTCCCTTTCTGGCCTACTCTTTTGAATGTTCTTATTTCTCTAATTAGTACTAGAGGGACTCTCCAAGCAACCTCCTCCCCGCTCCCCCCCCCCCACTCCAAACATGTTCATTGTCATCACTCCATTGCTCTTCAGAATTCATTGTTTGGTCTTAACATCCAGGGATGTTTCTTATTCTGTCTCCTTTTCTATTAGGCCTGGGTTATTCCAAAAAATCTCCCACAGACATTCTGGATATGGGTATGTCTACACTGCAGAGTTTTTTTGGAAAAACAGCCACTTTTCTGAAAAAACATCAATAACGTCCACACTGCAATAGTGTTCTTTTGAAAGAAAATCAAAAGAACAGAAGGGTTTTCCAACAGCGGTAAACCTCTTTCTACGAGGAAGAACCCCTTTTCCAAAAGAGCTCTTTCGGAAAAAGGCATGTGTGGATGGGTGAAAGGATTTTCCTTTGAAAAAAAGAGGCCTCCAGGAAATAACACAGGTGCCCCGGTGGCCACTCCATCCAAAGTAGTCACAACTCTATAGTTCCTGTCTCCTGGGCCCTCTTAAAGCTTCAGGCACCCTGAACAAGTCTTGTGGCAAGAAAGCCGGTCCTGGAGCAGCACCCTGACTGTGTGGCTCTCCCTGCCACAGGCCTGCTGACCATGGCACAGCCACAAGCTCCCCAAAACCCCCTGGCCCTCACAGCACCAGGGCTCCCAGTACGCACTGAGGGGTACCAAGCGGTGGGCAACCTCATAGTCTGGAGTGGAGATCCTGTCCCTCCTCAAGCTGTGGGGGGAGGAGAAGACCCTACAGGATTTCCACTCCAAATGCTGCAATGCAGACATTTATGGCCGATGGCCGAGTCCTTGGTGGAGCAGGGACACCCACCCCGGACCTTAAAACAGGTCCGGAGTAAGGTGAAGGAGCTCTGCCAGGGATATGTAAGGGACAGAGAGCGCAGCTCACGCTCTGGGGAAGGACCCCACACCTGCCCCTACTACCAGGAATTCTACCAGATCCTGGGGGGTGGAGAAGCTCTTTCCCCACCTGTTGTGGTGACGCCCGTCATGGCCCGGCCAGCGGTCACAGAGGAGGAGGAGGACGATGGACAGCAGGGCAGGAGGAGGAGGAGGAGGAGGAGGACAACAAGGCCATAGTGACGCTGTCCTTGGAGCCGGTTGCCATGAGCCTGGACATGTCCCAGGGATCGTCTGATGCCAGGGAGGGATCTTCAGGTGAGTGCTCTCAGTTTGTCACACACATAAGGTGGGGGAGGCGGGCACAGAGCGAGTGGGGTACAAGCATCATTTGGCTTGCTCGGGCTGGACATCATGCTGCAGTCCGTGCATGTGGAACCATGTGCACTGGTATTGTGCGCCACGCGGACTCAACAGGCAGCCCCCCAGGTTCCTGCTCCCAGGCTCACGGGTGGCCACACACATGTCTGGGCCCGGGAGGACGGGGGAGAATGCCCTCCCACCACCTGCCATGGCTAGAAGCAGGCTAGTCACAAGGGCGCAGGCATGACTCCAGACACACTAAGGAGTGTCACACACAGCACACGGGCATGCCTGCATGTGCGAGGCAGCACCTGCTCCAGTGGACGGTGCTGCAAGGCGCAGGTGGGGGTGCAGGCCCCAGGGAGGTCCAGGCTGCTCTCAGCAACTCTGCTGCCCATGGGATCCCACTGTGGCCAGACACTTCCCTTACCTGCTTGTTCATGGGGGGGTGGAAAGCGGCCAGCATGATTCCCTGGGTACCTTGGGGTCCCTGTGAGGCAGGGTCTGTTGTGCTGTCACTACTGGCCGTCCCACCAGTCTGAACTGGTCTCCAGCCTCCAAAAATGCCTCTCGACTGTGGTGTGTGGTTGCACGGGTCTTGCTCCCATACTCGGGGAGAGGGTCTCCAGAATGAACTCAGAGTCAAGCTCGTGAAGGGCCAGGAAGGAAGTTGGCACAAAGTACTGCAGAAACTGCAGCATGGCCATGTGGAGCCATTGCACATCCAGGGATAGCTCCAGCTCCATGACACTAACAAAAAAGCTGTGGCGTCCAAAAAAGCTGGGCAACCAAAGCACGCACTGCAAGAGCTTTGCTGTCCTTTAAAGAGGTAGGCAAGCACGCAGCAGAAGCAGAGAAATGGCTGTCCAGCAAGGTCCCTTTAAGCACATGTCTCTGCTAGGCTTTGACACCAGCACTGGAAAGCAACTGATGACCTAAAGCCCTGGCTGAACTGGTTCTGGGTGGCCTTATATGCGAAATAGTGTCCATTCAGTGTGGATGCTACCTTTCGAAAAAGTAGATAACTTTTTTGATGCGCTTTGGCAGTATGGACGCTTTCTTCCGGAAGAAGTTTTTCCAGAATATCTCTTCCGGAAAAGCTTCTTCTGAAAGAAGCCTGCAGTCTAGTTGCAGCCTAGGATTCACAAAGGGACCTAAGTATTCCAATTTTCAGCATTACATCACCTAGGTGTCTTAAACTCGCACACCTCAAACACCAAACAACACTGTGATCCACAAAGCTGAAACGTTTCCTATAGAACTTTTACTCCAAAAACCAAGGTACCTGTTGAGTTCAGCAGGAGTTTTCTCGATCCCAGAGAAGCCAAACCTACAGCTTAGATGTCAAAATTCGAGACCTATATGCCTAAGTACTTCTGCAGTTTTAGGCCATTGTTCTTCTCTACTGTCAGTGTGAAATCACCTTTCTTATCTTGATGCTATAGGCTCCCTAATTATCTTTAGTCTCTCACAGAAATTTATATAATACTCTAATCCCTTCCAAAATATATAAACTGCAATGGCACTTACTTATGTCAACAAGTCTGGCAAGCCCAATATGTTTTGTTTTAGATTATTAGCATCATCATTTTTATTAAAAATAAACTCACTTACCAGATGGGTTTTCTAACCGACTCCTCTCCAACTGTTTTTGTGGCATGTAGGAGGTAGATGTGACACATCAATCAAACACTGCAGCTGAAAAAAAAAGTTATGCTCAACATCTAGGCACCATTTCAGCCAGATATGTAAGCAGGTGCCTATCTTTGAACGCTCGCTTCAGTAGTCACATTGAAGCTATCTGGACTAATTATGTTCTTATAACTAAACATATACTTAATAAATTGCAATATTAGCACCATAGTTATTATTAATGTACAACTTCTGGGATCAAGAATGAGAATATTTACACAAAATTCTGCTTCTTGTATTCACAACCTGAGTCAGACTCACTTAAAGGCTGCATACAATTAATTTAGGAAAAATAAATCAAACAAGGAAAGTCCCATGTCTCCCTACAGGTCATAAAATCCCACAGCAACCCAGAGTATTTTTGTAGGAATGCTCCAGTGACCATTAAACCAGTAATATTAAGGTGAATATAATCTGGGTCATCCATCCAATCTCAAAAATGTGCTATGAGTCATTTAATTTTTTTCTTCACTTTCTTATCAAAGTATAAATTAGAAACTGCTCCATACAATGACATTGAAAACTCCTGCAGAGAATCTCCTTGCAAATCAAGGCTGATGTTGTTAGAAAGTTGTATGGTAGCTGCCTTAACTTGTCTTATAGATAGTAAAAATCACTGAAGTAGCAGCACATTCGATTACTGTCTGTGACTGTTCTGATCACACTGGGATGCTTGGTCAGTCACTTTAAATTAGCATCATCAATGCAAAAATTAGGCCATAAGCATCAAGTAATAGAGGCCTGAACTCTGGAGATAGCAATTAACTTCTACCTTTCAGTTTAGCCTTCTTTCATCCAGCAGTGTGAGTTTAATTGGATCATGCTCATTTCATTTTAAAATGACATGCACAGTTGGTGCTGTATTAAATGATAAAGCAGTAATTAACGATATAACAAAAAAAAAACAGTGGAGCCAATTCTCCCATAGGTTGGGACAGCTTCGTGCTTCTCTGTCAGCACAAAGCTATCTCTAAAGATGGCATAGCTGAGTACTGGAAGATTCTTCCAGCTTATGGCTTTACTTCAATGGTAGATAGCTACTCTACTGCCTCTTATACTTACTTTCTTCGGCTGTGTCTAGACTGGCGCGATCTTGCGCCAGAGCTATGCAAATGAAGCTCAGCGTGGAATATCGCCGAGCCTCATTTGCATAACTAATGAGCCACCATTTTTGTGGAAGAGGCTCTTGCGCAAGATGGAGCTGTCTACACTGCCCTGTCTTGCGCAAGAAAAACCCTCTTGAGCAAAGCCATTATGCCTGAAAATAATCAGCGTAAGGGCTTTGCACAAGAGGGTTTTTCTTGCGCAAGACGGAGCAGTGTAGACAGCTCCGTACTGCGCAAGAGCCTCTTCCGCAAAAATGGTGGCTCATTAGTTATGCAAATGAGGCTCGGCGATATTCCACGCTGAGCTTCATTTGCATAGCTCTGGCGCAAGATCACGCCAGTCTAGACACAGCCTTCCTGTAATCAGTATAAAGAGTGGTTGTGACTACCTGAGCCCTGGCTGTTGGAATAGACCCATGAGTATGCTGACAAGCTATGTCACTTCAGGCCCAGTGTCTTAGTATCTCCTAGCCTGGGGACTGTAAAGGGGCTTAAAGCCACTTCACTGGCTTGCGAACAGGAACAGCTAACAGGGAGTTTGGAGAAGGAGTTCTCCAGGTAAAAGAGGAGTAAAAATGGGACCCTTGTGGTAAGTGGCTGTCTGGAGTGTGTGTTTGTGTGTGTGTGGGAGTTATTTGCTGTGTGCTGAGCTTGTGTTTGTGTGGTTGGTTGGTTGGTTTGTTTGTTTGTTTGAAGGAGCTTCTAAAAGGTTTGAAATCTAGAAGCCTCTGTTAATTGGCTGACCCTCAGTCAGGGGGAGGGGCTACCACACCTATATAAGCCTGTGACTCAGCGACCAGGGAGCTTGCGAACAGGAACAGCTAACAGGGAGTTTGGAGAGGGAGGTTAGAGGGGGAGGTTAGAGGGCACTAGGGACTTCTGACCTTCTTAAAAACAACTCTTATAATAATCTATATTCCAGAGGTTTAAAAAGAATCCCAGTTTCTGCTTAAACTTATTCATTAGAAAAATGGAGACAGAAGCCCAGCAGCAGAGTGGGGGCTATCCTGTTTATTGCGTCGAGTGTAACATGTATGATTACCTGCCCTGTGGGCGGGTGGCGTATGTGTGCACCCGTTGCAAGGAGCTCCTGACCCTCAGAGACCGGGTTCGGGCTTTGGAGGCCAGGGTGGCTGAACTGGAGGAGCTAAGGGAGGTAGAGAGATATGTTGATGAGACTCTCCGGGACATTGTAGTACTGTCCCACCTCCAGTCTGAGAGCCCCAGTGCTCTTAAGGAGGATGAAAGTCTCAAGCGAACAGAGCATTCAATGGGAGCAGAGGGAAACCATCCCGTAGTTGGGACCCTCCTCCCAGAGGATGTTGCGGTATCCTCTCGCACTGAGGATACCTCTGAGGGGGAGGGAATGCCAGTTAGGAAGAGGCAGGTATTAGTAGTGGGTGATTCGATTGTTAGAAACATAGATAGTTGGGTTTGTGATGACTGGGAGAACCGTATGGTCACTTGCCTGCCTGGTGCGAAGGTTGCGGATCGCTCGAGGCATCTAGATAGACTTATGTGTAGTGCTGGGGAGGAGCCGGTGGTCGTGGTACATGTAGGTACCAATGACGTAGGGAAGGGTAGGAGAGATGTCCTGGAGGCCAAATTTAGGCTGCTAGGAAAGAGACTGAAATCCAGGACCTCTATGGTGGCATTCTCGGAAATGCTTCCAGTTCCACACGCAGGGCCAGGTAGGCAGGCAGAGTTTCAGAGTCTCAATGCGTGGATGAGACGATGGTGTAGGGAAGAGGGGTTTGGATTTATTAGGAACTGGGGACACTTTTGGGAGAGGGGGAGCCTATACAGGAAGGATGGGCTCCACCTAAACCAGGGTGGAACCAGACTGCTGGCACTAAACATTAAAAAGGCTGGAGAGCAGTTTTTAAACTAAGAGATGGGGGAAAGCCGATTGGTGCGGAGATACACGTAAATCGGAGGGAGACTTCTCTTAGAGGAGAATCCATTGATAGAGATTCTCTAAGCTGTAGTCAGAAAGAGAGGAGGGGAGAGGGCAAACCATGGGCCAGAGCAGACAAACAACCGCATACAAAGGAATCCAATGCACCAGGGAAGGGCAGACAAATAAGCAGTGGCAAATGTTTAAAGTGCTTCTACACAAATGCTAGGAGTCTGACTAATAAGATGGGTGAACTAGAGTACCTAGTATTAAATGAGGAGATTGACGTAATAGGCATCACTGAAACCTGGTGGAATGAGGAAAATCTGTGGGACACAATCATACAGGGATATAAAATATATCGAAAGGATAGAGCAGGCCGGGTGGGTGGTGGAGTGGCACTGTATGTGAAAGATAATGTAGAATCAAATGAAATAAAAATAAGTGAATCAACATGTTCAATAGAATCGCTATGGATAGTAATTACATGCTCCAATAATAAGAAATTAGCAGTAGGGATATATTACCGACCACCTGACCAGGACAGGGATACTGACATTGAAATGCTGAGGGAGATTAGAGAGGCTACCAAAATGAAGAACTCTATAATAATGGGGGATTTTAATTATCCCCATATTGACTGGGTACATGTCACCTCAGGAAGAGAAGCAGAGAGAAAATTTCTCAATGGCCTAAATGACTGCTTCTTGGAGCAGCTGGTGCAGGAACCCACAAGGGGAGAGGCAATTCTTGATTTAGTCCTGAGTGGAGCGCAGGATCAGGTCCAGGAAATAACGGTTACAGGACCACTTGGGAATAGTGACCATAATATAATAACATTCAACATTTGTGTGGTGGGTAGAACACCTCAGCAGTCCAGCACCCTGGCATTTAATTTCAAAAAGGGGAATTACACAAAAATGAGGAGGCTAGTTAAACAGAAATTAAAAGGCACAGTGACTAGAGCCAAATCCCTGCAAGCTGCATTGAAACTTTTTAAAGACACCATAATAGAGGCCCAACTTAAATGTATACCCCAAATTAAAAAACATAGCAAGAGACCTAAAAAAGTGTCACCGTGGCTTAACCACCATGTAAAAGAAGCAGTGAGGGACAAAAAGGCATCTTTTAAGAAGTGGAAGTCCAATCCTAGTGAGATAAATAGAAAGGAACATAAACACTGTCAAATCAAGTGGAAAAATGTAATAAGAAAAGCAAAAAAAAATTTTGAGGAACAGCTAGCCAAAAACTCAAAAAGAAATAACAAAATGTTTTTTAAGTACATTAGAAGCAGGAAGCCTGCTAAAAAACCTGTGGGTCCCCTAGACGATCGAACTATAAAAGGCGCAATCAAGGACGATAAAGCCATTGCGGAGAAACTAAATGATTTCTTTGCTTCAGTCTTCACGGCTGAGGACGTTGGGGAGATTCCCAAATCTGCACCATCCTTTGTGGGTGATGAATCTGAGGAACTGTCCCGGATTGAAGTGTCATTAGAGGAGGTTTTGGAACAAATAGAAAAACTTAATGTTAACATATCTCCGGGACCGGATGGCATTCATCCACGGGTTCTAAAAGAACTCAAATGGGAAATTGCTGAACTATTATCTGTGGTTTGTAACCTATCCCTTAAATCGGCTTCGGTACCTAATGACTGGAAGGTAGCCAACGTGACACCAATATTTAAAAAGGGCTCTAGGGGCGATCCGGGCAATTACAGACCGGTAAGTCTAACTTCAGTACCGGGCAAATTAGTCGAAACAATAGTAAAGAATAAAATTGTGAAGCATGTAGAAGAACATAATTTGTTGGACAAAAGTCAACATGGTTTCTGTAAAGGGAAATCCTGTCTTACTAATCTATTAGAGTTCTTTGAAGGGGTTAACAAACATGCGGACAAGGAGGATCCAGTAGATATAGTATACTTAGATTTTCAGAAAGTCTTTGACAAGGTCCCTCACCAAAGGCTCTTGTGTAAATTACATGGCCATGGGATAAGAGGGAAGGTCCTTTCTTGGATTGAGAACCTGTTAAAAGACAGGAAACAAAGGGTAGGAATAAATGGTAAATTTTCAGAATGGAGAGGGGTAACTAGTGGTGTCCCCCAAGGGTCAGTCCTAGGACCAATCCTGTTCAACTTATTCATAAATGATCTGGAGAAAGGGGTAAACAGTGAGGTGGTAAACTTTGCAGATGATACCAAACTGTTTAGGATAGTCAAGACAGAAGTAGACTGTGAGGGACTCCAAGAAGATCTCACCAAACTGAGTGACTGGGCAACAAAATGGCAAATGAAATTTAATGTGGATAAGTGTAAAGTAATGCACATCGGGAAAAATAACCCCAACTTTTCGTACAGTATGATGGGGGCTAATTTGGCTACGACAAATCAGGAAAGAGATCTTGGAGTTATCGTGGACAGTTCTCTGAAAACTTCCACACAGTGTGCAGCAGCGGTCAAAAAGGCAAATAGGATGCTAGGAATTATTAAGAAAGGGATAGAAAATAAGACCCAGAATATCTTACTGCCCCTGTATAAAACTATGGTACGCCCACATCTTGAATACTGTGTACAGATGTGGTCTCCTCACCTCAAAAAAGATATTTTGGCCTTGGAAAGGGTTCAGAAAAGGGCAACTAAAATGATTAGGGGTTTGGAATGGGTCCCATATGAGGAGAGGTTAAAGCGACCGGGACTTTTCAGTTTAGAAAAGAGGAGACTGAGGGGGGATATGATAGAGGTATATAAAATCATGAGTGGTGTGGAGAGGGCCGATAAAGAGAAGTTATTTATTAGTTCCCTAAATAGAAGAACTAGAGGACACCAAATGAAATTAATGGGTAGCAGGTTTAAAACTAATAAAAGAAAGTTCTTCTTCGCACAGCGTGTAGTCAGCCTGTGGAACTCCTTGCCAGAGGAGGCTGTGAAGGCTAGGACTATAACAGAGTTTAAAGAGAAGCTAGATAATTTCATGGAGGTTAGGTCCATAAAAGGCTATTAGCCAGGGGATAAAATGGTGTCCTTGGCCTCTGTTTGTCAGAGGCTGGAGAGGGATGGCAGGAGACAAATCGCTTGATCATTGTCTTCGGTCCACCCTCTCTGGGGCACCTGGTGCTGGCCACTGTCGGCAGACAGGATACTGGGCTAGATGGACCTTTGGTCTGACCCAGTACGGCCATTCTTATGTTCTTATGTTCTTATGATCCTCAGGATCTGGACAACTACATACACATGCTGGTGTCAAGACATGCTACCTAATTATGGATTAATGTAAAATAAGACATAGGAAAATGTAGATGTGAGTTCATCTTCAGAGACAAAAGATTTGAAGTTTATGTTTGTGTAAAAAACTGTACTGGAATTAGGGCTTAAAGCACTGAGTGAATTAATAATAGGGATACTGAGCCTTTTGATTCTATCTCCCTCATTCAATTCTTCCCAGTAGTGATAGAAATTCTAGGTACAATTGGATGGTAATTTGTGTCTAATGATTTGGTGATCTCAGTCCAGTTCCTGTGGACAAGATTTACATCAAAACTCCCCTGTTAGAACAGACACTAACCAGAAACTTGTGATGTATTCAACACAGAAGTCTAGAAGTGAATGAGGATGGTGCATGTACTACCTTGTCACCCCTACCCAGCATTTATATTGGGAAAAAAATGATGGGGTGGAAAAACACAGCTACCCATAGAAGTCTAAAAATAAAGACTTAAGGAAACTGTAGAAGATCATCAGATGTCTTCACTCAGCTATACTTATCACTTAGGGTACATCTAGACTGCACTCTAAAATCGAAATAAAGCACTATTTCAAGACATCCCTTATTCCTCATGGAACAAGGTTTACAGGGATGCCAAAATAGTGCATCTGTTATTTCAAAAATTATTTCAATATAGCAGGTGCGTTCCTGGGACGCAGGGTAGCTATTTCAGGATGCCTCTGGCATCCTGAAATAGCCTAGCAGTCTAGACGTACCCTAAGTGACCAGAAGAGAATAAATGAGCACAGAGTAGTACACACCATGGACTGGGAATAAGCACCATTTTTTTTTTTTTTTTGCTCTGGGTACAGTTAGGCCATCAGAACTATTATTTTGTTAGAAAGCCAGATAGATATGCCACTTGAGTGAAAGAAAGTTTTCTTTTCAAAATATGAATATGGGCATTATAAATCACATGAGACCCTGAAATTGGGGTAAAACAAATCAAACGAGAAAATAGAAAAAATATAAAATGGTTATCAGATCACCTGAAACTATCCTGAAGACAAGTAAGGAAGAAATTTAAGGAGTGAAAGTAAAGTTTCTATCATTAAACAATATATAAAGTAGATAAGAGAATACATGTATTCAAAACAGCAGCAAGTGTTGTTTAGAAGAAAAAATACACAAAGTTCAGGAAAGTTACATTACCTTCTTAAGTTTTATCATTTGACTACTCATTTGATAGTTAAATCACATTTTTCAAGACCAAAACAATGCTGTGACAAGATAAAACCTGTATCAGGCACCAGTTCTTTGGATAACTATTCTCTTGTCTAACTACATGTTTTGTTCGTCTATAAAGTGCTACCAGACTATTTGTTGTTTTTTTCTGTAACAGACTAACTCGGCTACCCCCTGAAGTGCTAGAGGGAGATTGTCAAATGCCTAGAGGGTAATTGTGAGTTTAATGGCCTTTCTCAGTGAAGAAGACTGGGGGCCCTGCTCTTATTTGTGCCTTTGTAAAGTATGTCTCCCACTAGTGTTCATATTTTGGGTTTGTTTTCTCTGGTGTTTATTACTGTGCCAAAGGAATTATATCATGAGTACACATCCACAAAGGAACCTAGCATTGTAAAACTATGCTCTGAGTTCACCTGCTAGATTGGATCCCACAGGCAAGATAGGTGCTCCTTTACCTATCTTCCCTAGGTTTATAGCTTGCATTAGGGATTAGGCATGAGATTTCTAGACACATGAGTAAGGCAGAAGTGCATATGCCAAGAGGAAGAAACTAGGGCACCAGATACATAGGAAAATTTTAGCCTGAAAATTTGAGTGCAGAGAGCAATTAGATGCCTACAAGATTAGGTGACAGCAAAGTGAGGCTTTTTAGATCGCAGTGGTATCTTCCTTTATGGATATAGATCTGAGTGTCCAGACTGACGAGAAGTGCACAGCTCCACAGCTCTACTCACAATAAACAAGATTTGAATTTTTCAAGTATTGAAATTAAAGACATTATGCAGTTCTGGGTCATCAAATCCTGGAACCAAACACCGAGTAATAAAGAATAATATAATACCTAGACAGTATATAGACAGCACACAGATAACATAAATTAGATGCCACCTGTGTTTTATTAATAAAAAAGACTTATTACAGCAATAAATTACACTGGGGTGCCCAGAGATGCTGAGCCCCGTGGCTTGGCTGAAGAGGAAAGATTTCTTTTTCAATTATCACCACAGCAGTGGCTATACCTTGCCATGTCTCTTCCCAGCTCACCTATGGCACACAGCAGTGCCACAGAAACAGCCAGGAGTGCTGCATAAATGCTAATAAAAACAGAGCTTGTGCAGGTCTCTCACTTCTGTGAAAGACTAATGGTAAAAGGAGATCAAAGAGAGAGGAATAAGGAGAGGGAGATAACAGGCTTGTATGCCCCTGACGACACCCTCCTATCAATTAAAATAAGAAGGAAATATACTTGTGTCTTCCCCTCCTCCACCCACACCTCCCATACCCCACTAGTTAAAAAAGATCATATCAAAAGTCATGTTATGTTGTTAGTGGTGATGAGATCCCTTCTTATGACTCTGTGAACATCTGAACATTAATAAGGATAAAAGCTGAAACTGCCCATTCCAAATATGGCTATAGCCAATCTATTTCTCTAACTGGTCTTCAATAAGTCATCTCATGTTAAAACAAGCTATCATGTTTTCCTGATGTAGAAGATAGTACTTATTAATAAATTATTTTATTGAATAAAAATATTATACATTTCTGTAGAGGTTTCCATCTAAAGATTTCAAAGCCCGTATATACTGCTTGAGTTGGCCTCACAATCCCAGAAAAGTAGGCCAGTATTGTGCCAGGGAAGAATCTGAGGCCAAGAGGTTCAATGTTTTGATGAAGGTCACACAAAAGTTGCAGAAAACTCAGGCCTGGAACTCAGGGCCAAGACTTTCTAAAGGCCCTACATCCATATTTAGCACCTAAATGAGAGGCGTGATTTGCTTATTGAGGATACTTAGGTGCTTAAGCATGGATTTAGCATGGATTTTCCATACTCATGAATGAAAATTATGGTCTTTTGCAAAATATTGTACTTCTGCAAACAAATCCCAAAATGTGTTTCTTGGGGGGGAGGGCTGGAGAGGGAGGAATCATTATTTTCCAGGTAAGACCATGTGTTACTCTTGTTTTATTGTATTTACAGTTTAACTATGGTTAATAGCAAGAATTAAATACAAATTCATTGCAAGAGTGTGTTTTGCTGTATATGACTATGTAAGGAAGTCTATGTCTACACTACTGACATTATAGAAGCACAGTGCACCACTGTAAAGTCTCCTGCGTGTACACTGGGTGGCATCAGGAGAGAGCTTTCCTGTCTGCATAATTAAATCACCCCAGTAAGGAGTGAATTTTTCTCCCCCTACACTTACCAACAAAAGTGCTAGTGCAGACATAGTTAAGAGGTCTCATTGTAGGTAAACATGGAGGGGTGAATAGACTCTAATACCCTTTCTGCATATGGACAGAGAACAGGCGGGCAGGAATAGGGAATGAGTGAATCACTAATAACATGTCCACATTATGTTAGCCAGTGGAACAAGGGGGAAGTAATATATTTTGATATTGACAACTCTTGGGATAAAGCTCTGTGCGCCCTCTTACATTTATGAGGAATGAGAATCCACTATTCAATATTTAGTCCATGCACATAAAAGTTCTCCACACAGATATGGGAGAATATTTGCTGTACTGTATTAGATACTACACAAATGTAATTTTTAAAAAACTGTTTTCTTATGAGAGAATTCAGATTTCATGCTGCTCTTTGTGCATTAGGCAGCGATAAACAATGTTTATCGTTAATGTTCAGTGAAAAGTTGAATGACATTTTACAACATAGGGATGAACATTTTGAAAGGTTTTCCTGTGTTAATTATAGCTCATACCTTGTCATTCTCATCGGCAACTGAGACTAATAGTCTGCCTTATAAAAAGACATGCTTATTGATTTTGAAAAGGCTGTAACAAACTAAGCTGTACTCTTTTCTATTGATATAATAAGCATTGCCTGCCTGTATTGATTGCTTACCCCACAGAGTAATAGCAAATTGCTATTGTAGAAACATAATGATGCTGAACATTTGTTGCACAGATGATAGGGTAGTGTTTAAATGCTGTGTGTCCTGTTCTTTGTAGATTCGCTAATAACCTCTTTAATCATTCCTCTTCAAAATACAATGAATCCTGAAGCAGATGCTAACCTAATGATACAACATAATTTACAGAGCATAACATTTTATAAATGTGAAATGAATTAAATCAGCTATTTTTCTCCATCAAGTAAACTGCATGACAGTTTTATCTACCATTTTGCAAGGCTAAGGAAAGAAGTTACTTAGGGTTGATTCTGTGAAACCTACTCATATATTAAGTAATCCTTTACTCTCTGAGTAGTATTACTGACTCCAAGGGAACTAATTAGGTTCTAAAATATTTTTATGTGGCAGAATCTGGTTCTTAGACTTCTTTAAAACAAAGTTTTGCAACATTAACAGCTTTAATTATCTGGCATTGATACGGCATTCAGATTAATTAAAATTTGCACAGCACATTAACTAATGTATAGCCATTTACAAGTACTATGAATTTTACTTATTAGATATTATTTCTTATTAGAGCTGTGCAAACACTTTTGTAATGAAACCTCAATTAAGATGAAAGCGATTATGCTCAGGTTTTGTTACAAAGTTTGTGCAAAAGTTTTACCAAATCTTTTTTCTTTTGTCCCGGGTGCCAGGGGGATTTGGAATTGTCTATAGGGCTATGTCTAGACTACATGCTCCCTCGACGGAGCCATGTAAAATAGTTTATTTGGCATAGGCAAAGAAGTGGGGATTTAAATAATTCCCACTTCATTAAAATAAAAATGGCCACCGCGCTGTGCCGATGATCAGCTGATCCGGCACAGCGGGGCGGTCTAGATGCACCGCGGTCGACAAGGGAAGCCTTTGTCGACCATTCCGGTATGCCTCATGAAACAATTGCACCAAAATTGTACCAGGCACACAGATCCTTTGCACCCAGCCCGAAACTGTGCACACCACCCTACACAAGTTTACAGTTTACCTGCCAAAGGTTCTAAAGAAAAAGCACTGCACCCAAGGGTGGGGTGGTCAGTGTTCCGGGCTGTGTCTGTGAGGACAGCACAGCGCCACAGAGGGAAAAGGCACAGGGATCCTTCACAACTGTGGTGAGTTCCCACACCACACTGTGGCGAAGGCTCAGCACTGGTGATCTGGGATACACCAAGCTGAGGTGTTTGATCTCTACCTGCCTCGGACCATAACATTGTCACTGTCCCTGAAACACTCCGTTGTGGTGAAGGCCCAACGAGAATCAGACCAGAACTGCGAGGGATCACTTGCGGTTCCTCCCTAAGCACTAACCTGAGCCCAAAGGTAGAAGGTCTCAAGCACCAGTATCACCACTGGCGACAGAGACTTTGTAACATATAAATACCTTACCTGTACTGGGGATCTTTCTGTCTTTCTTCTCTTCTGTTTTGGGGTGGGGGTTGGATTTGTTGGTTGTTTTTGTTCTTGTTCATGCACTTGTCAATTTAAATTCTTATAATATATTAGTGAACTTTAATGTGTTTTTTTGGGGAGAAATCACCGGTGATCAGATACGGTGTCAGGGGCCTCCCTTCTGGTAACCAGAGCATTTAACATCATCAATCAGATCCCTTATCCTAAATTCTAAATTAATTCAAAAGATTATGTTTGTTACTGAGACTCTGGGGTAACACCTAGCAGATTCCCATCTAGCTCAAAGGCCCCAATTCAACAGAGCACATCTTAAGCAGTTTTGCTGAATAGGTATAGACTTAACTGTTGCTTAAAATTAAACACCTCTCTTTTTATTAGTGTTTAGCTAGTGGAAACTAGTATATCAGTTTCAGAGGGTAGCCATGTTAGTCTCTTTTAGCATAAACAATAAGGAATCCTGTGGCAACTTAATGACCTCCCCCCCCCCCCCCACGCAAATAGCTTTGAAACCTGCTTAGAAAGTGTGAGTCTCTATTGCCTCTAGCGGCAGGTCCACTTGGAAGAAAACAATGCTTTCTATTTCCCATTAGCTCAATTTGTAGACAATGGAGTGGTGGATCTAGAGCAGAGGTGGAAAACTTATGGTCCATCAGGGTAATCTGATTGCAGGCTCTGAAGCATTTTGCTGATTTTGACCATCCACAGGCATTGCCCCCCGCAGATCCCAGTGGCCACAGTTCTCTGTTCCCAGCCAATGGGAGTTGTGGAAAGTGGCAGCTAGCATGTCCCTGTAGCTGCATTGCTGTCATTTAAGCCTTAATTCAGCAATGCATTTAAATATGTGCTTAATTTTAAGCACATGCTTAAATCAATTCTTAGGAAAAAAACCCAAACCAATTAGTTTTAAGTAAACGCTTTGGTCCCATTTACTTCTATGGGGCCTGAAACCTTTGGAGAAGACATCATTAGATTACAGGAACCACCAAAAAGAAAATCCTTCAAAGTCTGAGGATTTTCTCTCCCGTATCTTTATGGCAATAATTATATTTTTGGTTCCACTGGGCCCTCTGACAGATGCAGGATTTATTCCCAGAGCACTATTTTCTGGGACTTAACTCTTTGTAAAGTGTTCTTGTTCTTTGTTTTTTCTTACCTATCCTCCTCCTATGTATCCCTTTTCAATTATTTTCCAGATGTGGTATTTTTAGCCATTTGAAGGAAGCTGAAAAATGTTTGCTTCTACCTTTGCTCCAGATTAGATGCTAATATTTGTGAAAAAGATGTACCATATCAAATTCAAAACCTCCCCAATATCGTGGTGATAGCTGTGTGGCAAAACCACCAGCATCTCTAGTTTTCAAAGACTTTTTTTTTGTACGTAGCAATCATGTGATAAGAATACATTTTGCTTATTCCTCAAAGGTTAATGATAATCTCTGCATTTTATCTACACGAGAACCTGCATCTCAATCAGCTCAGAGGTCAGTAGTAGTTTTTTCTCAATTTCTGCTACAGATAAATTGAATATGTACACAGAATTGATTGCTTCAGAGATCACTAACATTTCCCCTCCTCCCCCTTGCCATCATGTTTGGAATGTTACCATAATTCTAGTTTACAAGAAAAAACAGAAAATTCACAGTGATAGTGGTGAGATGTCAAGTTTTTGGATATTTCTTATAAAAGTGTTAAGAACACAGGCACTGACTTATATTTTTCTTAGTGGGTGCTCCATCTTCACTCTGCCCCTTGCTCTGCCTCTGCTGCCAGGGGCCTACCAAACAACAGTGACCAGTGGGTGCTGAATACATCTTTCCCCCTTGGAGTGCTTGAGCACTGGAACATCCATGGAGTTGGCAGCTATCGTTCAGAATATGTAACATTAAATAGATTGGTTTCCCATGTAAATCAGTGTAGTTTCAATGATAGCCATCGTAGGTGCAGTGATTTACACTGGTGAGGATCCAGCCCAATAATTTATGTTGCACTGAACAGTTATACATATAGTATCCTCCGGTTAATATAGTTTCAAATTCACTATGGACAATCATTTAATTCCTGAGTTCTCAAATGCAGACCTTAACTTAAACAGAAGCCAATAGGCTTATTGTGAACTACATTAAGATGGAAGTCAATGACTATAAAAATATAACTCCTTGCTGGGCTGGAGATTCAAAGATGGCAGGCACATATTTCATTAGTGTGACCCTAAGAGCTCCTCAGTACCAATTGGCAGAGGGTTAGCTGTCAAGTAATAGCAACTCCTGTCAGTTCTGACAAATTCACTACACTTTCGACATTACTGCCATAGTATTTATAAAGTATGTCGATAAAATATCAAAAGCTTACACCATGTACGTTACAAAATGTGTGTATGGGTGTCATGCAAGAAGTTATATGTATGTACTAAAACTAGATATAAACCATGGAACCAGGCAGGGTTGAACATATTTCCCCTGCCCCCCAGATAACAGAAAGTGGATTTATTTGTCTACCTTGGTTATCCATTAAGCATGGAGAGTGCATTTGCATCTGATGTGAACAGAAAGCACATACTAGCACTTTGGAGCACAAACAGAAAGAATGCATTTCAAAGGATACCTGGACTATATAAAGAAGGGTGAGGGGCCACAGAAAGACATTTTGTTCTACATTTGTGATGCAAACCCTGGTATGAAATGAGGGTTTGCATCACATGCAAATGTGAACCTTGATTCGACAGAGAAATCATCAAGTGCTACAGAAAGAAAAATACATACTTGGAAGGAAAGAAAACTCTTCTGGCCAAAAAATTGTAGCTCACAAAAGTTATGTCTGGTTTCTTAGAAGCATGTTATGCTTTTGTTTTTATTTGCAATACATTGTTTCCACTGACTTTATTCAGTATCACTTAGAATTCTCTTTGTTAATAAGCTTTCTTTTGTCATAAATAGATCTCAGTGCTGTGCTACTAAGCAAAGTGTTTATTCTTAGTTTAATTAAATTAAACAAATTGATGAGTAGACTGGCTCTTTGGACACAGCCAACTTGGTAGTTTGAGAGTGTCTAGTGACATAGGCTGGACACTGCAAGGCAAATGCTCTTCCAGGGAGGTTGGGAACAAAGTAAAGTAAGGACTAGCAAAATCCTAAGGGGGAAAAAAGTTTTTCTGGTGTGATTAACATACTTATGGACAGGAAGCTGGCACCCAGTTTAACATTAGCAAATCTTTCTCTTGCAGAAGTCTGGGAATTAAGTGGGGGATGGGGGAAAATGGAGATTACACAGTGATCTGACTTGCGTGATTCACAAAAGCATACTGACCACTGTATTTTTTTTCAAAATGAAAGCAATAGAAGCTATCTTACTACCATCTTCCCTTGCAAATTTTGCATAGATTTCTACTGGCAACCACTTATATTTCAAGATTTTGGTGTGACTAATCAGAGCTCTGGAGATCAGTGGCTATCTCCTTTATATCTACAGGTATATGCATCAACAGTTCTGGAAGTCAATATTCATAGTTTATTTCTGTGGATACATATGAAGATCCAAATTTTGTATCTAGTGCCCTGCAACTTTGTGTCTTGGAAAAGCAGTTTTTCATGAAAAAAAAAACCCTGACAAAAGTGCATTTCTGTTTCACAAAACAGAATTGTCTGTTTGACATTTTTTTCAAGTTTCTTGTCAGAAAATCCCAAAGCCTAAAGTTCAGTGGCACATGCAAAATTTCATCAAAACTGAAGGCCAACTTTTTTCCGTTGATCAAAAGAAATTCACTTAAAAAAAGTTGACTTTCATTTAAAAACAAGTCTCAGTCAGCTAAAGTTTATACGTTACTGTTATGATCTGAAAACTTTTAAGTTTGAAACTAGAACTACTCTCTTTAGAAAAATGCATATAATGTGTTAACCTCTACTTGCCAAAATCAAAACTGTATTTTTTCTAATTCCTCTTGGTCATTGTGCTTGGTGGGTTATTCTGCAATGCCAGTATGGTTTAGAAGATAATGTAGTCTTATGTGTGGCTATGTCTTTGCTTTTCCGGCAGAAAATATGCTAATGAAGGACTCATTAGCATAAGTTGTGACATCATTAGCATATTTTCTGCTGTTTCTTTTTGTGGAAGGGGTTTTTGCGCAAAAAGAAGCAGTGTGGACTTTTTTTGTGTGCCTCTCTGGGACAGGCATAAGGATGTTGCACAAAACGGGGTTTTTGCACAAAAAAACCCAGCCACACTGCTTCTTTTCACACAAAAACTCCTTGTGCAAAAAGAAATGACAGAAAATATGCTAATGATGTTGCAACTTATGCTAATGAGTCTCTCATTAGCACATTTTTTGCCAGAAAAACTCACAGTGAAGACGTAGCCTGTATGTTTGAACCATGGGATATTTAATTTTGATGCTCACAGAATTTTCCTTATTCTGCTAATAGTATTTTTTTTCTTAGTATGGTTCAGTCTTGCAATTATGTAAAAAAGTCCAGCTGTTTATATCTGCTACAAATTCTCTCATTATGCATCTGATTTCTTTTTTAAAATATGAAAGCAAATATATCCTGGTGACCCATACGAAGTATAAGATTAAAGACAAGTCAATCATTTTGCTTATCTTTTTCTCTCCTCATTATTCCTGCAAGCCCTTATTTTTCTTTTCACCAAGTAATCGGTACGTAATTAAGGATTTTAGTCCTGGATTAATGAAATCAGTTAAATTACCTGAAATGAACTTTTAAGAAGTAAGGTTATTTCTGAGCTTTTCTAAAGGTCTATTGACTTATGAGATGAGTATTTCATTTCATGTCTAAAATGATATTACTCTCATTTGGTGCATGCGATGCTGTAACATATATAAACACAATATTATTTGCAACACATTACAAATAATGCTTGGCAGAAAGCCAAGCAGGCAGTAATTAAAAGCTATATTGTCCAGAAAGAAAGCTAAGAAAAAGATATTTGGACACAGAGTCTTATAGAAAGTATCCACCCAGGCAAATAATATAACCTTGAAGGCCAGAGATTGAGATCAGTATGTATGGTTGAGATCAGTAAAGCTGTCCTGGTTTTTACCTTTCGCTCAGGAAAGTCTCAAAGTTCATGTGATTTACACCTCTTACTGAGCGGGGAAAAATCAAATAAGAAGATACAACAATGGAACAATGGAAAATGGAACAAAGAGTAGAAAAACAGACGTTGAGAAGGCTAATACTAATGACAGTAACAGTGATATCGGCAGTAGAATGACTGAACCTAAATCACGTGAGGTGTTGGGGCAAAGATGAGCAGAAAAAAATTAAGATGTCTGATGCAGGAAATGAAACCATGTAGTATAGGATAACAGAACCACGATGGAATAGTAGTAATAAGTGGAGCACAGGTATTGAAGGGTATGCAACATTCAAGAAAGAATGAAATAAAGCCAAAGATGGCAGAAAAGAAGTTATATGAATGATGAAATAGACTAAAAAATTAGAAGCGATGCAATGGATAAGACAGTTTGTTTGGGCCAAAATCATCTTGGGGAAAAAAGCTACTAGATATTTCCCCAGATTTGTAATGTTTTACATAATTCCACATAGTATGTTTTATTTAATTATGGTACATGAATTTCCCAGCTATAGATTGGAGAGCAAGTGCTACTAATAATGGTAGATATTCCTGGATGGGATTGTTGACAGATTTCTTTAGTCACCAAGCCAACAAGAAGTGATACCACTTTAGATTTAGTATTAATATATATTATAATACCAGTTAAATACAGAATGGTCAGCCTCACCTCAGTCCCTGGAAAAACCATGGAAAGGATCCTCAAGGAATCCATTTTGAAGTACATAGAAGAGAGGAAAGTGATCAGGAATAGTGAACATGGATTCACCAAGGGCAAGTCATGCCTGATTAGCCCGATTGCCTTCTATGACAAGGTAACTATCTCTATGCACATGGGGAAGTCAGTGGATGTGATATACTTTGACTTTAGCAAAGCTTTTGATACAGTCTCCCACAATATTCTTTCCAGCAAGTTAAAGAAGTGTGCATTGGATAAATGTACTATAAGATGGATAGAAAGCTGGCAAGATTGTTAGGCTCAACAGGTAGTGATCAACAGCTCAACATCTGGTTGGTGGTGAGAGTCAAGAAGAGTGCCCCATGGATCGGTTCTAGGGCTGGTTTTGTTCAACATCCTTATTAATGACCTAGATGAGGGGATGGATTGCATCCTCAGTAAGTTTGCAGATGACACAAAGCTAGGGGCAGAGGTAGATACATTGGAGGGTAGGAATAGGGTCCACAGTGACTTAGACAAATTGGAGGATTGAGCCAAAAGAATTCAACAAGGACAAGGGCAGAATCCTGCACTTGGGATGGAAGAATCCCAAGATCTGTTACAAGCTGGGAACTGACTGGCTGAGCAGCAGTTTGGCAGAAAAAGACCTGGGGATTACAGTTGATGAGAAGCTGGATATGGGTCAACTGTGTGCCCTTGTAGCCAAGAAAGCTAATGGCATATTAGGGTGCATTAGGAATATCATTGCAAACAGATATAGAGAAATGATCATTCCTCTTTATCTGGCACTGGTGAGGCCACATCTGGAGTATTGTGTCCAATTCTGGACCTCCAATTACAGAAAGAATGTGGATGAATTGGAGAGGGTCAGTGGAGGGCAACAAAAAATGATTAGAGGGCTAAAGCACATGACCTAAGCAGAGAGGCTAAGGAATTTGGGCTTGTTTAGTCTGCACAAGACATGAGTGAGGGGGGATTTAAGAGCAGCCTTCAAAGTCCTGAAGGGAGGTTCCAGAGAGGATGGAGAGAGGCTGTTTTTAGTAGTGACGGATGGCAGAACAAGGAGCCATGGTCCAAGGAGCAATGGTCTCAAGTTGCAGAGGGGGAGGTCTAGGTTGGATATTAGGAAAAAAACTATTTCACTAGGAGGGTGGTGAAGCACTGGAATGGGTTACCTAGGGAAGTGGAGGAATCTCCATCCCTAGAGGTTTTTAAGGAAGTCCTGGCTTGACAAAGCCCTGACTGGGATGATTTAGTTGGGGTTCATCCTGCTTTGGGCAGGAGGTTGGACTCAATGACCTCCTGAGATCTCTTCTGACTTATGATTCTATGATTCCAATACTGAGGACCTGAAAGAAACGTGTTGTTGAGGATAAATTTGGTTCAAGTAATCATGAGCCCATTTACTTTAAACTAAATGGAAGGAGAAACATGTGGACCTTATACTAGGGCCCTGGATTTTAAAAGGCTACCTTAAAAAAAGGGAACTAATTCGGGAAGTGGCCTGGATTCCAGAACTGGACTGAAAGTGGAAGAAGCTTGGAATTAGCATCTGCAACTTTGGTGCAAACTATCAGAAATTTGAATCCCAAGCAAGGGGGAAAATGATTTGTAGGTAAGGATTGCAAACCAAACAGGATGAGGAAGCCTCTTAAGACAGGTGATTAAGAGAAAGTCTGTAAGGAATGGGAGACGGGGATGTAAAATCCTGTTCAGTTAGTTAACTGGCTAAATACAATGTTTAACCAGTTAACTGATGAAAGAGGGCATGGGTGGGGGGAGCACTCCAGCTCCACTTGGCTGGAGTATCCTCCCCTACCCACCCACAGAAGGGGCTGTTCCCAGCCAGAACTGTCTGCAGCGGGCTCCCTGAGGTTAATGGTTAACTGAAATAGTTAAGCATCACCCATTAAATGGTTAACCAGTTAACCTTTCACATCTCTGATGGGCTGGATTAATGTGGACAGCTACTTCTTCTTTGAGAACGGAAAGTGAAGTGACAAAGTGAGAACTACCAAAGGCCAGGAACAGTTGGACCTTGCAAAGGAAATTAAAACCACTAGTAAAAAACAGATAGCCATAAAAATAAAACAAAGACAGAAGTGGAGCCACTAAACACTGAAGTTGGTCTGGAGATTAAAAGATAGTCTAAGTCTGGCCCAACACCTATAGGATATGTCTACACTAGCCCCCTAGATCAAACTAGGGAGGTTAATGTCGGCATTCGAACTTGCAAATGAAGCCCGGGATTTAAATATCCCGGGCTTCATTTGCATGTTCCCGGGCGAGCACCATTTTAAAATCCCCCTAGGCCGAACTAACTGCCCGCGGCTACACGCGGCAGTTAAAAGTTAATTTGAACTAAGGACTTAGTTTGAATTAACTTTTAACTGCTGCATGTAGCCGCGGGCAGTTAGTTCGGACTAGGGGGATTTTAAAATGGCGCCCGCCCGGGAACATGCATATTTAAATCCCGGGCTTCATTTGCAAGTTCGAATGCCTACATTAGCCTCCTAGTTCGAACTAGGGGGCTAGTGTAGACATACCCATACTTTGTCTTAATTTTAATAAGGATAATATGGAGCTTAGGGGTACTATCAGGGTGGCTGATGAGAATAAGAATATGGAGGTAGAAATTACCCCATCTGAGGTGGAAGTCAAACTCAAAACAGCTTAATGCTACTAAATCATGTTGGGGAGGGAGGAGGACTGGATAATCCCCATCCAAGAATTTTAAAGGAACTGGCATATGAAATTGCTAGTGCAATAGGAAGGATATTCAATTAAACTTAACTCTGAGGGAATGTCAGTGACTGGAGAATTGCTCGTATAGTTCCTATTTTTAATAAAGGGGAAAAATGATTCAGAAAATTATAGGCCTGTTAGTTTAATCTTAATTGTATGCAAGCTATTGGAACAAATTATGAAAAAGGATAAGTTAAGGACATAGAGGTAAACGGTAATTGGGATAATATGAAACATGTTTGTTTGTTTCAAAAGATGATTATGACAGACTAATCTGATCTTTCTTTGAGAAGATAATTGATTTTTTTAGACATAAGGAAAGGTAGTAAATCTAATCTATCTGGATTTCCAAATGGCATTTGATACCATTCCACATGGGAAATTAGTTAAATTCTAGAGTATAGGGATTAATCAGAGAGGGAAGACTGTAAGAGGTCATACTGAAAGATAAACTGACATGTGAGAGGAGTTTCTCAGTGATCACTCCTATTTAATATTTTTCATTCATGACCTTGGCACAAAAAATGGGAGTGTGCTAACAAAATTTGCAAATAATACAAAATTGAGATGCTTTGCTAAAGTGGAATAGGACGGGAATATCATACAAGAGGATCTTGAAAACTGGAATAATAGAAATGAGATGAAATTCAGTAGTGCAAAGTCACTCACTTATGCTCTAACAAGAATGTTTTGTTATAAGCTCGGGATGTAACCATTAAAATAAATGACACAGAAGGAGAAAGGCCTGGGCCTATTGGTTGATCACAAGGTGATTATGAGCCATGAATGTGAGGCAGCTGCTTAAAAGGCTAATGTAGTCCTAGGATGCATCAGACAAGGTATCTTCATTAGAGAATGGGTGGTGTTATTGATATTACACAAAGCACTAGTGAGACCTCATATGGAATATTGTGTACAATTCTGGTCTCCATAATTAAGCTAAATTTAAACTGCAACAAGTGAAGAGATGGACTACTAGGATAATCAGAGAAATGGAAAACCTACCTTATGAGAGGGGAGTGAGGGATCTTGGCTTGTTTAGCATAACCAAATGAAGCCTGAAGTAGAGATATGATTGTCCTCTGTAAATACAAAGGGATAAATACCAGAGAAGGAGAGAAGTTATTTAAGTGTCAATGTGGACACCTCAACAAGTAGCTATATACTGGCCATTAAGACAAAAGTTACTAATTATCAGAAGACTGAAATACTGGAATAACCCTCTAAGGGAAGTGGTAGAGGCAAAATAACTAACTAGCTTCAGGACTGATCTTGACAAGTTTATGGAAGGGACGGTATAATGAGATTATCTTGAGTGATATGTAGCCCATCTACAACTGCTAATAGCAAAAATGCCCAATGGCCAGAGATGGGACACTAGATGGGGATGGCTCTGAGTTATGTCCAGAATTCTTTCCCGGGTGAGTCTTGCTGACATGCTCAGAGTTCAGGAAGGAATTTTTCTCCAAGTCAGACTCACCTTCCCCTGCAGCATGGTGCACAGATGACTTGTTGGTTTAAACTAGCATAAATGATGGATTCCTTATCACTTGAAGTCTTTAACACGTGAGTTGTTGAGTTCAGCAAGACAGAGGTTATGGGTCTGTTACAGGGACAGGGGAGAGGGGTGAGTCTTGCTGACATGCTCAGAGTTCAGGAAGGAATTTTTCTCCAAGTCAGACTCACCTTCCCCTGCAGCATGGTGCACAGATGACTTGTTGGTTTAAACTAGCATAAATGATGGATTCCTTATCACTTGAAGTCTTTAACACGTGAGTTGTTGAGTTCAGCAAGACAGAGGTTATGGGTCTGTTACAGGGACAGGGGAGAGGGGAGGAGATGGGAAGGGGAAGAAAGAAAGTTTGGTGGTTTGCAATGCATATGAAATCAGACTAAATTATCCCAGTGGTCTGTCTTCAGAAAAAAAACTCAGTCTAGACAGGATTCTTTTGAAAAAAAACAAACCCTTTTTCGAAAGAGCCCATACTCCTGAAAAAATGAGGTGTACGAGCTCTTTGGAAAAAGGGTTTTTTTTTTTTCAAAAGAATCCCTTCTAGACTGCTGGGTTTTTTTCGAAAAACCCTTTTTTGAAAAAGCACTTTCACGCGATTATGCAAATGAAGAACGAGATTTGTAAATCCGCACTTCATTTGAATTTTCAATCTGCTTCATTTGCATTGCTCTTTTGAGAGAGGAATGCAGCCTAGACAAGCCTGTAGAATGCTGATAACTCTTTGTCACTCTCCCCCAATGGTCAGACTCAAAGTTGAAATCTGTTTGATTAGGGAACTGCAGGGACTATAATGGCCCACAAACACCTGAAGAAAAATCTTTCCCCTCTTAGATTATGTTTCCTGACCTCTGACATGATTCTAACCGAGTCTATTTTCTTTAATTCAAGATGCCGGAGAAATATTTCATTTCAATTACAGTTATTTGAGGTCCTTTCTTAATAATATTCATCTCTGCCAAAAATCATTCCATTAAGGAGGTAAAGTGTTAACAAATCCCATCCATTTTTTTCCCATTTCATGTACTGCAATATGATGCCTGAAAAGATTTAGAAGAACATTTCTATCTGGGCCAGACATAGGTGAGTTTTACATACTTTGAACAATATTATTCTTTTGTAACAGCTCGGTGGAGTTAAGCACTCTACCAACAATAATTCATATATTCCTGTTAATAGCACTAACAGGAGATGATCACTAGAAGAACTGGGCTGAGAGTTATTGTGTCCCTCAAATCCCTCCAGTTATTTTAGAGTGAGCTGAGGGTGCTCATCACCTTGCAAAATCCTATCTGAGAAAAATATTTCTTAGGAAATGCTCAAGTAATAAAAAGTATTATAAAGTAATAAAAAGTATTATAGTACTTTTCAGTACACTGAAAATTGTTGTAGTAGACTTGATTCCTCTGACCTCTAAGCTATTTTGCTAGACCTTTAAACTAGTTTGTTAGACCTTGACTGCTGCTATATATTGTTTAGAAGACACCAAAATTCTGCCAGAAATAAATAAGGGTATTTCCTCATCTGTCTCCTTATACATTTGTTTCTAAGAATTAAGTAATTAAAAAACCTGGATCAGAGGGATATAAAACATTCCACAGTATAGTCATAGACAGGATGACTGATAACATATGTCTATATTAGTATCAGGTCTATTTGAAATAATCCTTCTATCATTTCTCTCAGGAGAGAAGGAAGAAACCAAACCATCCTCACAAGCATCCTGATTCAATCTGTCAAACAAAGTGTATTGCCGTCATTTTATTAGTGAACTTTGCAGTTGGAAGACTTTGATAAAAGACCTCCTAAACAGAGGAAAGTTTATTTTCCTTCAGGGCTTTTGTACTATGCTTTTCAGAATACACTTTACTCTGGGATTACATGTATAGGAAATTCTCATTACTTGAAAACACAAGTCAATTTTATTTCCCAATGAGTTTATGTAGGCATCTCTTACCCTTTCGTTATTGTAATAATTGGATGGTGGCCCTCACTTTAGACCCAAATGTATCTTTGGGTATGTCTACACTACAGTGCTATTTTGAATTAACGTAATTCGAAATAGTTAATTCAAATTAAGCTAATTCGAAATAACGCATCTATACACAAATACTATTTTGAAATAGCATTTTGCTATTTCAAAATATCACGTCCACACTGAGTGGACCCTGAACCGAAGTTAAGGCTGGCCAGAACCAGTGCCGGCAGGGCATCAGGTTAGGACTTAGTGTGTGGGGCTGCTGCCTGAGGCTAACTGAGCTCCGTGCTTAAAGGGACCCTACCCCCACCCCCACCCCGGACAGACAGTTCTCAGGGTTCCCCTCTTGCTTGTCTACCTCGATGGGGGACAGCAAAGCAGTCCTGTCTTGGAGTGCCCTGAGTGCCCGAAGTTGGGACACTACAGCACTCGGCCACAGGAGCCAGAGCTGCCCCTGGGCATGCCGGTGTGTCTCGTGGAGTCGTTGCCATCAGCCCGGCTGCACTTGCTGCAGGCTGCCATCTGGAGGGTCCACCGGGGGGCTGTCAGGATCCAGGAGGCCCTGAGGGAGAGCGTCCACCCCGAGGAGCCCTGAGAGCCTCCCCGGTCTTCCCCACCAGGGTCTCGTGCCCCATTCCTCCCTCACGTCCATCCACTTACCCCTCCCTAGTCCCCCTCCCTGATGTCAAATAAAAGACACGTATGTTCAAAAATAGAAACTGGGTTTACTAAACAAAACTGGGGCGGGGGATGAACCTCTGGGGAGACAGGGAAAAGGAGGTGGGAGAGGGGAAGAGAGAGGGTGGAAGAGGGGAGGGGGAAACCTGGGAGGAGGGAGCTGGAAGGGGGAAGCAAGGGGAAGAAGGGGGAGGAGAAGCTCCGGGCTAAGGGTTGGGGGTCTCGCCAGACCAACTTGACTTTCATGCTAACCTGCTCCTGGGTTCGCATGTGGCCTTTGGTGGCCAGGCTGGCAGCTATCCTGCGATAGATGGCCACATTCCTCCATCTAGTGTGGAGATCATGGACGTTGAGGGCATCCCCCCCAAACCTGAATAAGATCCATGATCTCCACCCTGGACCAGGAAGGCGCCCGCCTTCTCCAGCCCCTGTCAGGCTCCTGGGAGCTGGCAGACTGCTCCTGGGGAGCGGTGGAGGGCTGGCTGCCAGTGGCTTGCTGGCTCATGTTTTGGGGCCACTGGGTCAGGGACCCCAGTGGCCACTGCTGGCTTTGGGCTGGCAGGCTTGGAGCTGGCACAGGCACTGTGGCCAGGGTCTACCCCTTTAATAGCTCTGGGGATGGGGGAGAGGAGAGTAAGTTTTCCTGGTTGTGGCCACCAGGGCTCCCTGGGAAGGGCTGGAGGCCCCCTATTTCGAATTAAGTGTCTACATAGCACTTAATTCGAAATAGCTATTTCGAATTTGGTGTTACTCCTTGTAGAATGAGGTTTACCAAATTCGAAATAAGGGCTCCACTATTTCAAATTTATTTCGAAATAGTTGTTTGCCTGTGTAGACGCTATTAAAGTTAATTCGAAATAACTGTTGTTATTTCGAATTAACTTTGTAGTGTAGACATACCCTTTGTGTGTAAATATAGATGTTATTTTTCTCCTTTATCCTTGAGAGATATAATTATTGAAACATGAAACTAAACTTAATCTATAGCCGGTGTTATTTACAGTGTAATTATCCCCACATTGCAAGTATCATACCCTGTGTTCTTCATTCCCTCCCACATTTGGGAAGTTGACTTATAGGTACTTCTCTGCAGGTCATTTGCCAATATTATTCTCATAATATATCTTGGCTACGTTTTTCTCTGAAAAGCTCAGTCTGGTCCTGATTCTGCTTTTATTCCTAGAGAAGGGTACTACTTAGTGTTAATAATATTCTCTCTAATGTTTTTACTGTGGAGTAAGAGACTACTCAATCTGAGTAAAAGATAATATAATCTGTCCCTAGCCACCATACAGAGACAAATCACTACAGAGGCAGAAAATTCTCACACGCCAAATAATATAGTCACAAAAGATTATATTGTGCAGCCCTCCATCATGGTGATGGGCATTTATGGACATGAGGACTCACTGAAGTCAGTTAGTCTACTTATGTAAGAAAGACCAATGTAAATAAATTAGAAATTGCACATGATTTTTTGTGAGCTTGATTTAGATTTTTTCCCCACCATGTTGCCTAACTCTAGGTCAGGGAACTCAAACTCTTGGCTTGTGGGATAGCTATGGCTAGAACATTTTTGCAATCCAGCCCAGGAGTCTTGGTAGCCTGGGGTAGTCCTTGTCCCTCAAGCCCAGCCCCTTTCACCACCATTCTGCCATCTCCACATCATTATACTCTGTCATGATTATGAGGGTTAGCCAGCAGCCTGCGGACTAAGGGGTTAACTACACCTAGCCAGGTGGAGTGGCCAATAGGAATGGATGTAGGACTTTCAAACTGGGACAAAGGAATTTAGGTTTTTCCCTTCTTTGTCTCTCTGTGAGTTCTCTGCAGCTACAGAGAGAGACAAACATCTCCAAGAAACAATTCTTCACTTTCTGTAAGTAGGGTAAAGTTTAGATAAATCCGTCAGGTTTCCTTGTTTTATGATTTGGGTATGGGATCTGAGGTCTGTACATGTTTTAAAGGATGTTTTGGCTTTTCTTTGTAACTAAGTTCTAGGCCCATGGAGTTTCTCCATGAGTATATTTTGTTACCTTCCCATCTAGTCATTATGCTTGCAACAGGAATATTGTTGGAATAATAAAAGTTCTTTCTTTTTTTTTATTAACCTGGCATTGGTTAATTGTGTGCCCTGATTTTTATTTTAGGGGTGAGATTTCCCAAATGATCTTTCCACTGATTTCGTTATTGATTTGGGTGATGGCAGCAGAAGTTCTATTCCCAAAATCTAGGGTTTTAAGTTTTGGGGGGAAGTTTTAGGCCAAAGCCTGGTAGATAAGGCTTTGGGGTACACTTGCTGGCCCCCACTTCGGCATTTACCATGCCAGAGTGGGGAAGGAGCCATGACACACTCCATCCACCAAGAGACCCAGTTTTGGAGATTATTGAGGTTATGTCTTCACTACAGAGTTTTGTTGGAAAAAAATCCATTTTTTCTGACAAAACTTGAGTTACGTCCATACTGCAGTCGTGTTCTTTAGAAAGAAAATCGAAAGAACAGAGTGGTTTTTCCGACAATGCTACTCCTCTTTCTACAAGGAAGAATGCCTTTTCTGACAGAACTCGCCCATGGTGGAGCCAGAAGCCCCCCAAAACTCCCCCTGGCCCTCGCAGGGAGCAGCCCACGGGGTCCTAGGACCCACCCAGGTGGACCAAGAGGTGGGCACCCTTTCCCACTCTACCCACCCCCCATCTCTCACTATCCTGCACCCTCACTCACTTTCACCTGGCTGCAGCAGGGGATTCAGGTGCAGGAGGGGTCATGAGATTCAGGCCTAGGAGGGAGTTTGAGTTCAGTAGAAGTGCAGGCTCTGGGATGGAGTTTGGGTGTGGTCTCTGGGCAGGGGTAGGGGTGGGGGTTCAGGAGTGGGTTGCTTACCTTGGGTGGCTCCTGAAAGTGATTGCCATACCTCTCTGCCAGAAGCTCCTAGGCAGGGGGACCAGGAGCACTCTGTGCACCGTAGCCTGCAGGCACCTCCCCCACAGCTTCCAATGGTCACTCCAAAGGGAGCCACAGAACTGGTGCTCAGGGCAGGGGTAGTGCATGGGGACTTCCTTGCAGGGCGTGTAGGCACATGCTGGCTGCTTCTGGGAGTGTCACGGAGCAAGAGCAGGCAGGAAGCCTTCCTTAGCCCTGATGAGCTGCTGGTGACAGTGTCCAAAGGCTCCCAGGCCCTTTTAAATCTCCTGGGCCCCTGCGCAATTGCCCCTTTTTCCCTTTTCAACAGGTCTGGGTAGAAACAACAAATGCTAAAGTGTGTATAAATAAAGACAAGGACACTGCTTTTAGATTTTTTAAGGCACGTATAAAAAAACCTCAGTGTTGTGAAACTCTAGAAATATAGGCAGTTTAGATGTCTTGGATATTTCTTTTTTTCAACTCTCTGGTCTAAAGCTTTATTGCATAATATACAATAAAAAGATATCCAATATTGTCTCTGGTGTTTGAATTTAAGCATCTATGACTTTGTGTCAATATATAATTTTTTAGCAGAGTTGTAAATAAATCACTACCAAAAATTCAGCATAAGGTGCTTTTTTAGCCAAATATTGGCTGGAAAAAAATGGCACTATCCAACAAGAATCTTTTGAAAATATTATTGAATGACCCTAGTCATACTTTCATTTTTAATATGAGCCACATTAGGAAATTCATTAAAACTGCTAAATGAAACAAAGCTTCCATTAATGTAAAAAAAGGACTGCACATAAAAGAATGTCATCTCTCAATTATCAACTGACTGCACAATTGATTTTCCATTATACGCAGCTTAAAATTTCACTTAGGTTTTATTCACCAGCCTTTGTACATCAATTTATTTTTCCTTTCCACTAGGAATGCAAACTTCCAGCCTTATATGTTGACATTAATTTCTATATTTAATTTCCAAAGAAAAGAGAAAAAAGAAAACCTGAGATTCATTAGTCAGATAGGTTAAAATAATAACTAGATAATCTTCACATCTGAGATTGCAATTGTCTCAGTTTTAGAAGCAGTTGAAGGACATGTTGCCTTAGTCATTTGTTAACTAAGTAGAAATAAAGGTTTCCCGAATCAAATAAAAAAATAGCTCTGCTATATTCAGTGGCTCACAAGAAGGTCTAATATCTTATTATTCAAACTTTAATAGGTCCTTACAGAGAGGGCCGCTGGTTAACCTCTCCTCCTTTCACCTGTGGCAATTTAAATGTCTTCTTTTCCCTCCCCCTCCCTTTCCCACCCCCACAAACAAATAAGCAAGCAAAAATCCAGTAGGTTTGATTCTCCACAATCCATTCCAGTGTAATTTCTTCTGAGTTTGGTGCAAGAGTCAGTGAAGCTGGAAACTACTGCAAACTCAGGAACCCAGTAAAGGACCTTCGCTGACATTCCATAATTCCCTAACTCCCCATCTTTGGTGTGAGTATGCAGCTTCTCCCCTGAAGCTCTGGTGAACATCAAAGAGAGTACTACTAAGGAAGTTCTTGTTGCTCCTTGCAGTATTACAAGTTTCACACCTTTTTTTCTAGATCACTTAGAAAGCTTGTTGCTTCAAGATCTAAGGAGTTCTTTGAATGGCAGATCTTAAGGGAGCCATGTTGTCTTATAGTGAAGAGATGTCACAGGAGAACCACTTCCTGGGGCTGGAATTCCCATTCTTCACAGATCCCAAGAAATTATGAAATTTAAGTATCAATCCTATTGTCTCCAGTGCTGCCTCACAAATACCTATCCTCTAAGCATCAGGGAGTCCAGGAGGCAGCCTCTCCATCTCCCCCACCATGGGTTCTAGTGCAAAAGGTTATGTACAGCATCACATAGATGGCAAAGTTCCTCTAGTATCTTGTGACTAAAGAGACTATATAAATATACATCAATAGGTACAAACATGAACTACTTCTAAATTACGTCAGAATTTTGGCAGGAAAATGTATCTGACTAAGAAAAAGTAACATTTCAGAGAGGCTGGCAACTCAGTGACAGTCACAGAGCATTAAAATGGTGTAAATATTTAAAGTGTTTGTGATAAAATAAACTTCGCTTTTGTTAAATATTTATCATGTGGTAGATATTTGTTGTCACCACCATCACCGTATTTTATTAACATTATTCACACACCTGGAATTTGATGGAGGGTATACATATTTACCCATTTTCTACACTTCTGTATCTTCAGCTAATCTTGTTGGGTACTGCTCTATCAATTCCTTATTCTCCTCACCCTCACCCCTATAATTCACCTACTGCTCACATTCCAAGTCATACTAGTGTCTTCTTCATATTATCAGTGTCTTCAAAATATATGGCTAGCCGCTGAAGGGAAGGAAAAGCAAGCTGTTAGAAGGCTTTTATCAATGTGATTTAAAAATCACTGATGGTACTACAATAATAAAATATTAGAAATATTTTACATGCACCATATGTGGTTGTGATATTAACATGATTAGGGGCATGACTTTTTTGACAACACTTGTGACTTTCAGGATTCTCCCTTTATAACCCCATTATGGTCTATCAGCCCAGTCATCCTGCTCCAAAGTAGGACTCCATGAGTTATTATAAATTGGATCTATGTATATAACTTAAGAATGTAGAACATGCTTGCATAAGCTCTATAAACATTCTATCTGAACACCTCAAACTCTAACTTTCAACCTTCATGATATCTTAATGAGGTAGGGAAATATTAATGACCCCCAGTTTGCAGATGGGGAGCTGAAGCACAGCAGAATAAGCAACCTGCCCAAGGGGACACAAGAAAAAGGAGTTTCCTAATTTTCCAGTCACACACATACCAGGCTGCTTCTGAGCCATATAACATTGTAGTGTTTTTAAGACCACATAATTGTTCTACCAATAAAAGCTATAGTACAGCCATATTAACTCCTGGACTGAAGGTATTCCTCATGTTACATTAAAGCTAAAAACAGTACTAGACCAGCTAGTCAGCTGGTGAAAATCTGTACAGGCCCACTGATTTCTCCTCAGCTACATCTATTTATACCAAATGAGATCTTCCCCTACAACTTTTTCCTGATGAGACAAATGGCTTTTCGGTTATTTAAAATACTAATTTCTAGCCTTCTGCTTCTGAAATATTTAGTTTCCTATTTTACGCTATGAAACTCTCACCTGAGGTATGTCTAGACTACATGGCTCCATCGATGGAGCCATGTAGATTAGGTGTCTAGACATAGGGAAATGAGGCGGCGATTTAAATAATCGCCGCTTCATTTACATCAAAATGGCTGCCGCGCTGTGCCGATCAGCTGTTTGGCGGCACAGCGCGGTAGTCTGGATGCTCCGCGGTCGACAAAGGAAGCCCTTGTTGACTGCCCCGTTATGCCTCGTGGAATGAGGTTTACCGGGGCGGTTGACAAGGGCTTCCCTTGTCGACTGCGGAGCGTCCAGACTACCGCACTGTGCTGCCAAACAGCTGATCGGCACAGTGCGGCAGCCATTTTGATGTAAATGAAGCCGCTTCATTTCCCTTTTTTGAGTACACTAATCTACATGGCTCCGTCGACGGAGCCATGTAGTTTAGACGTACCCATGGAAACTAAGGCAATATAGTTTTACAAAAAGAAGAATATGAAAATACCTACAAAACATTTTCAAAATATGTATTCCAGAAAGTTTTATTGGGGTTCTATTCAACCTAGTTAACACACTTGTGTAAAGTGGCTATCCCAACTTGAAGTCATTGAAACCTTGGTTTCACTAGAAAGCAAACTATGTTCTCTATTGGACAAATCAAAGACTGTGCAAGGTAAAGGGAAGGGAAATTCCATTTAAAAAAAATCTGTTTTTCTAAATAAAATCTGAGTAAATTCTGACTGAGAACCTCAGAATTTGGCCCTCTGTATGTTGACATACTGTATGTTGAGCATATTTGACTCTATGGATTGATTTAGAACATCAAATTACAAGTGTTCTAAGATTTCATGCAATAGTAATAAAACTGTACAGATTTTTTTTTTTCAAAGTGTCTTAAAATAATTTTGGTCCCATGCAGTGCCTCCCATAATTCTAAGGGAAACTCAAACTAAAGTTCAGAAAGAAAATGGACATTAAAAATATACAGTAGACAACAGAGAAACATCAGCTTCCTTCTTTTAATTACATATTTAAATGTTGAAAGTATAGCAGACTCAATTTGAAACAAAACTTAAGCAAACATTTGCTGCAGATTGCAAACAAATTTTCTGAGACCAAACTTTTGAAACTGAGTACATATTTCATTTGTTATGTTTGAAGTACAACTACATGGTGTCATCCCCTTCCACATTTAAGGAATTAGGCATGGCTAATTCTTCTCCAGTGTATTTGTCTCTTTAAAGATACCACAAAATGTATTTAAAGCTCTCTGTGTGAGTAAACTAACTAACTAACTAACTAACTAGCTCATAGAGACCACCACACTTTGTTTGGGAGCCTTGTCAGTCTTCCTTCCCATAGCAATGAAAAGACTATCTCTATACAAAATTGCTCTTGGCAACTGAAATAAATCACCAAAGACTGTATGAATGTTTCAAAACTCTTGGGCTTCATAAGGTGACAGGAAGCTAAAGGCCAATGAGAAGATCTGCAGCAATGTTCAAGAGAGTTGGGTAGGAGCTTCTGAGAAAGAAGTTACTCAGACAGGACTCTATTATTCTTCACAAGCTGCAGTAAGTGTTCGCCCAAGACCTTAGGTGCAGCCAACTTCCTGTGAGGATGTCAGGAGAAACATCAAGCCAGAGCGCAAGAGAAACACCCTTATTCAGGACTGAGGGACTGCCTCACCGTGTGATCCTGAGAAGGATCTAGGTACCAGCACAAATCCAGGAGACCATTGCAATTCGCTCTTGGAAACCTTTGCCACCAGTTTGGAGAAGATGCCACAATTTCACCTCAGTGTAATTACTGGCAACTCTTGCATTCATAATCATGAATTAGGACACAGAAAATTATGCTTTTTAAAAGCCTAATAAGACTTTACAATAATAAATCTTGGATTCTTTACAATAATAAATCTTAGCAGAACTACTAAGTGCAGATGTTTGGAAGAAAGATATGATACAGCCTATGACAATATGTTTCATATTTTGTGTGGGTTATATTCCCATATGTGGAGTTTTTACTGTCCATTTTTAACTCCTTTTAGTTTATAATAATTCAAGGTGGACTGCCTGTGTCCCATGTTATTTACTGACCTAGCTAATAGGAAGGGATGTTTGGTGACTCTGTCAGTATTTTGGCCTCTCAGTTCTCAGTTCCATGAAATAATCCCTTTACTCTTCCAGTCCAAGAGTCTCTTTCACTGGTATTAGACTAAGCATTGTTCCCACTAAGTTTTAGTGGGTTACTCTGGCTTTCTCTGCAAGTTTCCTAGGTTATGTCTACACAGCAAAGTTATTCTGAAATAACAGCCGTTATTTCGAAATAACTTTACTAGCGTCTACACAGCCAAACCACTATTTTGAAATTAATTTGAAATAGCAGAGCAGTTATTTTGAATTTGGTAAACTTCTTTCCATGAGGAATAATGCCAAATTCGAAATAGCTAAATCTAAATAAACGCTGTGTAGATGCTTATTTTGAAATAGGGGGCCTCCAGCCCTTCCCAGGGTGCCCTGCTGGCCACTCTGGGCCAAATCAGGAAAACTCCTCTCCTCCCCCTTGCCCCGGAGCCCTTAAAGGGGTAGATTCTGGCCACAGTGCCTGTGCCAGCTTCAAGCCTGCCAGCACAGAGCCAGCAATCGCTGCCCCTGGCCCAGCATGAGCCAGCAACCCACTGGCACACAAACTTCCACCACTCCCCAGAAGCAGTCTGGCAGCTCCCAGGAGCCTGCCAGGGACCACAAAAGGCAGGCACCTTCCTGGTCCAGTGTGGAGATCATGGACCTCATTGAGGTTTGGGGGGAGGCCTCCAATCTCCATGATCTCCTCACTAGATGGAGGAACGCGACCGTCTACAGGCTGATGGCTGACAGCCTGGCCACCAAAGGCAACATGTGCACCCAAGAGCAGGTGCACATGAAAATAAAGGAGCTGCGGCCGGCCTATGCCAGGGCCACAGGGGGCAGCTCCCAAACAGAATCTGACCCAGACTCCTGCCCCTATTATGATGCCCTGGACCGCATCTTGGGGGGGTCAGATGGTCCATGCCCCCCAGGTGGTCATCGACCCTGGGGCAGAGGGCCCTGACCAGGGATTGATGGAGGAGCAGGAGGAGGACGACGATGGCCAGGAGTCACAGGAGCCTGGAGGGAGTGTGGCACTCACCCAGGACCCCTAAGGGGTCACAGCAGCCATGTCACCAGTGTCGTCCGAGGCCGGGGAGGCCTTGATATGTGAGTGCCATCACTGTCCCTTTATGCAGGGCCGGGGGTGGGTGGGGAGAGGGAGACCAGGGACTGCACGTGTGGGCCTTGCTGACCATGGATCACGCAGGAACCTGTGCATGTGCCGTGCCACCCTGAGCATGTGGCCCCGGCTGGCTGCCACACAGGGGCCTTGGTCTGTTATCCACACGTGCGTACGTATGAAGGCACGTGACATGCTCCTGACCCCAGGGAGGGACACTGCACGATGACCTCCCTCCACAAGCCCTATATATGCAGAGGCAGGGCACATCTCCCCTTCCCCCCGACCCCCACACTCTATACAGCACAGGGGCATGGGTGCAGTCCCGGTCCAGTTCACACTCCCGGGGATAGCAGGACAATGCAAACATGGCCTGTGTGCAAGCACATCAGCTCTGATGGTGCGGAGACCTGCCATCCTCGCCTTGCAGAGGGGGCTGGGCTTCACCCACTGTGTCCCCAGGGATAACTGACCACTTCTTTTGTTTTTCCACAGCTGCAGCAGCTGCGAGTGCAGGGCGCACTACCCCACCCAGGACATCCTCCCGCACCCGGGCCAGCAGGGTGACCTGGAACCAGGAGGAGTACCAGCGGCAGCACCTGGGGATCCTGCGAAGGCAGGGCTGCATCCTGGAGCACTGGGTGCATGAAGACCTGCAGCTGCGGCGGGAGAGCTGGAGGGAGATTCTTGCCCAGGGCCATGCCATCTGCGACCACCTGCAGACCCTGGTGCAGAGATTGGTGCCTCCTGCTGCTCCAGCCCCTGCTGCCACCCCAGCTATCGCTCCTCCTCCCACTCCTGCTCCCCCTCCCACCTTTTCTTCCTCCCCCTCCCCACCTGCCCCACACTCCATACTAGCTCCCCCCCAGGGATGCTGAGGCTCCCACACCTGCAGTGATGGGAGACAGGTGGACCAGCAAGACCCCCAACCCTGAGCTTCTCCTCCCCCATCCTCCCCTTGCCTCCACCTTCCAGCTCCCTCCTCCCAGGTTGACCCCTCCCCTCTCCCGCCCTCATTCCCCCCCACCCCAGTTATATTCAATAAACAGAGTTTGTTTTTGGCAACACACGTGTTTTTATTTTACATCAGGAAGGGGGGCTAGGGAGGGGAAAGTGGAAGGATGTGAGGGTGGAATAAGGCACAGGGCACCAGTGGGGCATGCCAGGGAGACTTCACTCCTCCTCTGGGTGGAAGCTCTCCTGCAGGGCCTCCCAGATACCGACAGCCCCCCAATGGGCCTCCTAGCTGGCAGCCGTGCAGGGCTGTGCATACAGGCCAGCCAAGTGGCCTGCCTCTGCCATCCAGCCTGGCAGGAAAGCTTCCCCCTTCCTTTCACACAAATTGTGCAGCACACAGCACACTGCCACCACGTGTGGAATATTCCTCTTGGAGAGGTCCAGACAGGTGAGGAGGCATCTAAATCGGGCCTTCAGCCAACTGAAGGCACCCTTGACCACAATGTGGGCCCTGCTGAGCTTGGCATTAGAGGCCTGCCAGGAGGGGTTAAGGTGTCCCATGCAGGGCTTCATGAGCCAGGGTTGTAGTGGGTAGGCTGCATCCCCCACCAACCACATGACCTACGAGGAGAGACTGAGGGATTTGGGCTTATTTAGTCTGCAGAAGAGAAGAGCGAGGGGAAATTTTATAGCAGCCTTCAAATTCCTGAAGGGACATTCCAAAGAGGAAGGAGAGAGGCTGTTCTCAGTAGTGACAGATGGTAGAACAAGGAGCCATGGTCCAAGGAACAATGGTCTCAAGTTACAGTGGGGGAGGTCTAGGTTGGATATTAGGAAAAAAAACTATTTCACTAGGAGGGTGGTGAAGCACTGGAATAGGTTACCTAGGGAGGTGAAAGAATCTCCATCCCTAAAGGTTTTTAAGGAAGTCCTGGCTTGACAAAGCCCTGGCTGGGATGATTTAGTTTGGGTTGTTCCTGCTTTGGGCAGGGGGTTGGACTCAATGACCTCCTGAGGTCTCTTCTAGCCCTAGGACTCTAGGGGTATGTCTACACTAGCTCGTTAGTTCGAGCTAGGTAGGCAAATGAGAGCAACCGGAGTTGCAAATGAAGCCTGGGATTTAAATATCCCGGGCTTCATTTGCATGTTCCCGGGCGCCGCCATTTTTAAATCCCCCTTAGTCCGAACTCCGTGCCCGCGGCTACACGCGGCACGGACTAGGTAGTTCAAATTAAAGATCCTAATTCGAACTACCGTTACTCCTCAGAGTAACTCCTCAGAGTAACTTCTCAGAGGAGTAACGGTAGTTCGAATTAGGATCTTTAATTCGAACTACCTAGTCCGTGCCGCGTGTAGCCGCGGGCACGGAGTTCGGACTAAGGGGGATTTAAAAATGGCGGCACCCTGGAACATGCAAATGAAGCCTGGGATATTTAAATCCTGGGCTTCATTTGCAACTCCAGTTGCCCTCATTTGCCTGCCGAGCTCGAACTAACAAGCTAGTGTAGACATACCCTACGATTCTAATGCCAGGCCCCTTGTGAGAAAGCACCATGTCTCAATATCATCCACACAGCTCTACTGTCTTGCACAGCTGTAGGTTAGTCCAGAATCTGGTCCCTTATATTTTGAAGCAGAATTACATGAAAATGTCAGCTGGACCACAGAGTGCTAACTGCAAACAGAGTTTGGAAAGGAAGATACAGTGTGCTTTTTTCAGCTTCACGTTATATGGGGGTGTATAAGCATAGCAAAACAGTGACACCACCATCTCTGCAACACTGTTGCAGTCAGCGAGGCCAAATTGAGAAAAAGTTTTATATGTTGAATCTAATTATATTTGATTTGGCATATGGCATGAGGTCTGTTCATGATTACATTTGAAAAGACCACTTTGATATTTTTAACCTGCTAAAGACAGGGTATAGCATATTTAAAATACTATATTTCTTCCATTACAATTCCTCCATTTTGTCATATAACTAGAACTTAATAGTGATCATATAGCAGACAGATATGAGACTATGATAACTACTTCCAGCCCTCTACACTTCTCAGAAGCTGGATCCAGGTGCTGCATTTTAATAGCCTTGTGTTTGTTTCTTTCAACATCCCTGTGTCCTAAGCAGCTACCAGCACACACAACTTTTAAAGCTTCTTACTTCTTTGTAAAGTGAAGCGTTCCCTTCAGAAATTCAAGACAAATTGTCTAAAGAAACATTTATTTTCTTCCACTTCATAGATTACTTTGAAGCTATTTTCTCCTCCCTTCAAAAGATTCAGACCAGAGTGGTGGCAGAGTCCGTAATCAATGGAGTAGAAACAAGCTGCCATCATATACTAGTTCCCTGTACTTCAAAGAAACATCTTCATTACTTTGGTAGCATGTGGAGTCTCCCTACCATCTCTTCTCTTTGAAGTCACTTATGTTGTTCCCAGACAACTACTCTGAATATAATGTGTGTATATGTGTGTGCGTCTAAGTGTGTGTCAGAACATGTAAGAATGTGTGCTTTTGTAATGGGGTAACAGTGTCTTTGTACTAAGCCATGCATCTCTGATACAGTGTATCTGCAATTTTAAAATTCAATTATATCACAATAGCCACATATCCTGTTGTGCTAACCTAGGCTTTTAGACAGCACTCATCAATCTGGAACCTCATCTTGCTCATTGGAGAATAGGGAGAACAGGTAACAAGCCAATTAGTCTGGACTATGCAGGTGTTCCTTAAATACATGAGGGGGATTGGTAACCAATGCAATTGTTTCTCTGGGGCTCAATCCTGCAGCCTTTACTCAGGCAAAGAAAAGCTTCCACTAAACAGGTAATGAGGGCTTTTACCTGGGGACGATTATAGGAGACACCAAAACAAGTTTAAAAAATACTATAATTGCATTTATTCATTTTTGCTGAAACAGCTTATTTTTAAAGCATTCACTTCACCCTTCCCTAGGAATTAACTTCTCCTGCACCACTGAAACAAACGTAAGTTTGATTTCCAGTATTTATTTCCATTCCCATTTATTCCTATTCCTTTGCCCCCCTTTCCACATTTTCTTGGCTACAGACTGTACTTCTGGTCTCTACTGGACCAAAATCCCATGTACTATTGAAATCTGGTACTGAGGTGCTTCTGGGTCTGCTCAGGATTTCTGAGAAATGTTCTTGAAAAAAATAATTGAACTTGTTACTTCAGTAAGGGTGCATTTACACTATACCCTTAGCTCAAAATAAGCTACGCAATTTGAGCTGCGCAAGTTGCATAGCTTATTTCAAGTTAATATCAAAATAGCTGAGTAGACAGCGCCAAATTTCGAAATAGAATGCTATTCTGAAACATTTACAGGGACGGCGGAATTGTGTGCCCATTATTTCAAAAGCTATTTTGAAATAATGGGTGTGCTGTCAAGATGCGGAAATTGCTATTTTGGGATACCATAAGTATCCCGAAATAGCGCCACTGTCTAGATGCACCCTGAGATATTAGTACTATGAAAAGCTAGAATAAATCCACAGGTGAAACCTAAAAGTTGTAATTAGGCACACACATAACTTTTCCTTAGGAATATGTTATTAAAAATTAGTTGATAAAATTATTTAGCAAGTTATTAGCATTCATTGCTTGCAAGTTTGAGAAAGTTTATGTACAGAAGAAAAATGAACAGAGCGTGGCACTGCAAACTGCAGGCTAAATCATCAAGGACTTGTCACCTGATGCACAGCAGCATAAAACTATGGGGTTCCATCACAGTGATTTTTGGAGTTACTGACAACTACAGTAAAACACACTTGTTAGACTCTGGTTTGTATATGGAATGATAAAAAAGGGTCAATCACCATAAAGCACACTTTGCACTAGATTGGCTTTTCCAATGGCCAATATTTATTAGAGGAAGTTTAATACACATAGCATATTAACTGATTTTTAAAATTAAGCACACTTTGCTAATAAATGGACATAACTCATTTAGTCTTATTCCACTTCCATTAAAATGGCTCTGAATAAGGGCTTTGGAGATGGCTGTGACAGATTATAATTGATTTCTATGATGGTAGTGCACTAAGACTTCACAAGAGATCAGGGCTCCACTCTGAAAGACATTATGTAAACACACACATTGTGGAAATGAATTGCAAACAAATGAGAGGATAATGAAAGTGAGGCACAGACTTGGTGGTAGCTTTTGATTTTCACCTTATTTATGCATTTGTGTTATGAAAAAAACACGAACTCTAAAAAATATCTTAATGAAATCAAAGGTTCCGTCTCTGTCAGCCATACAGGGTGCGTCTAGACTACATGGCTCCATCGACGGAGCTATGTAGATTAGGGTTGTAGGCAAAGGGAAATGAAGCGGTGATTTAAATAATCGCCACTTCATTTAAATTAAAATGGCTGCCGTGCTGTGCCGATCAGCTGTTTGTCGGCACAGTGCTGTAGTCTGGACGCTCCGCGGTCGACATCAAAGGCATTTGTCAACCTCCCCGGTACGCCTCAGATTTACCAGGGAGGTCGACAAATGCCTTTGATGTCGACCGCAGAGCGTCCAGACTACAGCGCTGTGCCGACAAACAGTTGATCGTCACAGCGCGGCAGCCATTTTAATTTAAATGAAGCAGCGATTATTTAAATCGCCGCCTCATTTCCCTTTGCCTACAACCCTAATCTACATGGCTCTGTCGATGGAGCCATGTAGTCTAGACGTGCCCACAGTGCCAGCTGTGGCCGTTAAAGACTTCTTTTATAGCATACATTTGTGCACCTCCATTAATTGTATTTCATTCCTATTGTCATTTTTTGATGACTGCTACTCCTATGATTAAACAGTGTGCTCTTGGCATCCTTATAAAGTTGTTAGCACTTCCTAGGGGTATGTCTTTAAAGTCAGTTAGGAGAAGTATGTTTGTTGGGAAGGAAGCACAAGTAACTATGATGCTCTTAAGATTTTGCCAGTCTTAAAGGGTCTCTCTCTCTCTTATGGGACTTCTATGCTCCTCTACAATACAACTCCTCAGCAAGACTGTCCCTATTTTCCTGGCCTGATTCCTCAGTGGTTGTACAATAACTGTCTAGCAATTAACATAAGGAAATACATTCCCTGTCCCACAGGGGCAGAAGCCAACCCTATAGTATTGAAAAATAAGAGTACAGCCAAGCCTCTGGTTTTGCAGTAAAATGCACTTTTCATTGAGAATGGAGGGGATTCTCATAAGCAGACATCTAAGCCAACTTGTTTCCAGAAATGGAAATGGCATTCACTGTCCTAAAGTAAGGGACTGGATGACCGGGATTCACCAGACTTCGAACAAGAGCAGCTAAGTCTTTGATGCCGTTGCTAAGAAGGATTTTAAGGCCACATTCCATGAGGTCCTTTCCCTCATGCAAAAAGTCTCTTCACTTTTCCTATCATATCTCTCCATAAAATACTTCAATATTAATTGGAGAGGGACTGAGCTAACTACTGTAGGCTAATGCATATTTAAGGAGAATAGTTTCAGTAGAAAAGATAGAGGGACCCTCTGATTACATCTTGTTTTTTATGGGTGGGAGAGAGAGAGAAAGAGAGAGAGAAGGTTGACCTGAATTATGTGACTAATTCCACGAGAGCGTTCACAGCTGTCAAGCCTTGTTGTAGGGATGTGCTTCTCTCTGAGTATGAGTTAAGTGCTTAAGTCTACATCCGAGTTAGAATTTATGACACATGCCTTTCCTCAGGATTTTCAACTGACTAGCAATAACAGCTTCCAGCTCAGGTTGCTGGCTTTGTGAATCACTTTCTTGGATGTCTAACTCTCCCCATATTTTGTACAGAACTTTGGTTCCTAAGTTAGGGTTGTAAATTCCTCTAGGAATCAGGACACCTAGTAGGTAGATATTGCAATTCCTAAGTCCCCTTTCTAAATCTAACCCATTGTATCTCATGAACTTTATAATTATGAGACTGCTAAGAGTATTTGTTAACACTACTGTGTTGGTTAGAGACAATTTTCAGGGGTGCTAAGTACTCCTGGCTTCTGATGAAGCCAATAAGAACTGTTTGTAAATCAAGCCTGTATTGGACAAATGCTCATCTGATTGTTACCTCTTAATAGAAGTTCAATTGTTTGGTGTCAGTACAATAGAACCTTAGCATTAATACCTCAGAAATGGAGGCTGTTCATAACTCTGAACAAAATTTTATGATTGTTTTTTCCAAGTATACAACTGAACATTGACAATAATGCAGTTTTTAAATTTTACTATGAAGCTGAAAAATGATGCCTTGCCTTTTTTAGTGGTTTACCTCTAACACAGTACTGTTGTCCGTGTATGTGGCGTGCATGCATACGTGCATGTGCTATTGGTGCTGCCTGACTGTAAACTTTTGGTTCCAAATGAGGGAGGCATGTGTTTGACTGATCTGTTTGTATCACTGGTGTTCTTACTGTATGCATCCCCTCACCCCATGATATACTGAGTGTGTGGTATTTTGACTATTTTGATTATATCAAAGTCAGATTCTTTTCTAATTTACGCTGAATTGTTATACATTTCAACTAACAGTTGAATTATATTGGTGTCAGCAGAATTTGCCCCTCTATTTTTATACACAGTCTAACAACTTGATAAAATATTTTAAATTAGGAACATTTACTTTATATTCAGTTCATGGAGTTTAATTAGTAATACAAATGGAGGATTGTTTGCCTTTTATACTAATTGTTATTAATTGTCACTAAAGTGTCTTAATTTTACCCTTTGGTTTAGAAATAATTAACTTCGTGTGTTGCTTCCTACTTATCACAGTAATATATGTCTGCTCTCTCTCTCCCTCCCACACGCAGTAAGTGAAAGTTCAGAAGGAGGGTCTAAGGAAGATTTGTCTGAAGTTTGTTGTGCAAGCGATGCAAATAAGAACCTTTTGATTTGTTAATAACAAATATTATGTTAATTTATTTTAATATTGGGACTCTTTTGATTTGTTAATAACAAATATTATGTTAATTTATTTTAATATTGGGAAGGCACAGGTTGGACCTACCCTGTCCGGCACCCTCATGTCACTCTGTGTCCTCAGGAGCCCTGACCATGTGACAACTCTGTGAAATGTGTGTGTGTGGGGGGGGTGGCTGCAACTCTGTGCGCCCCCTTGACCAGTGTCTGCCTGCCTCTGAGCCATGACACCAGCTTGCTGCACAGATTGGCTCTGTGTGGCCTGGGCTCCAACGCCTTTTCCTGGGCCCACCGTGAGCTGGGCAGATCTTGTACCTTGGCTGCTTCCCAGCTCTCCAGAGCTGCTGCTTTGCGTGCTGGGCTTCCTGGACTCACCATGGAGTAAAACTGTCCCAACCGGCCCATGCAGAAAGGCTGAGCTGGGGGGCGGGGGGACTCTGCTCTAAATCAGGGGAATCTGAACTTGGGTCTCCTACATTCCAAGTGAGAGAGCAATCCTATGGGCTAATATAGGGGTTTGCAAAAGGCCCTCCGCAGGCCGCACACTGCTCACAGGGCGGGGGCAGAGTGGAGAAGTCTTCTCTTGCTCCCCACCCCCAGGCCTTAATTGGTCTGGGGGCAGGGGAGAGCATGAAGCTTTGAAGCGCCACGTGCTGCTCGCGGCGGGAGGGGGGAGGTGGAGAGCAGAGGAGGCTTTGTGTGCTCCCCTGCCCCCAGACTAATCATGGTCTGGGGGTGGGGTAGCCCCACCCCTTCTTGTTTAGGCCCCTCCTCTTCTGGGGTGGCTGGGGCTACTTCAAAAATTTTTGAAGTAGCCCCCAGGCAAAAAGTACTGCACACCCCTGGGCTAATAGCTTAAGTAAAAAACAGCAGCACAGCAATCAACTCCAAAAAAATCACAACCCCTACCTGTCTTTTTTGTGGAGTAAGCATGCTAAGACTATATCAACTGGGTTGGATCCTGCTAGTGAGGTAAGAAGGGGAATTCCTTCTTCGATCATGGCATCAGTTTCAATACCAAGCAGCATCACAGCAGCAGGATTTCGATGGCTTCATGACTTCCTACCAGCAGAAAACTACATGCTTAAGAGACTTTTGAGTGGAAACTTAGGTGCTTAGGGACTTGAGTGCTTACAGAATTAGATAGTAGCAGAGCAGTGGTTTTGTGAATGTCAATGGTTACAATTTCATTAACATTTAGTTGCCCAAAGAGGCAATAGTTCCCTTTGTGAGTCAAAAACAAACCTAAATCTCATTGGAAATCAGTGGAACTTCAGTACCTGTGAAATTTGCGTGCTTTAGAAAATGTTACCAAATGTATTTTTATGATAATAATGAAGCCATACATATTATATGAAAATAATAATTAGCAGTAAGTAACTTAGCTTTGTCTGCTATTACAATATCATTTTTTTGGTAAGTACAACATATACATTGAAATAATATATTATTTTCCAGATTTGCACATTTAGTTGATCTTATACAACCGTGTTTATCATCATTTGACATTATTTTACATTTTCAAGTTCTTCAACACCTTACAATCTACCATATTTGTTAAGACCAATTGTCCTCACATATTTTCCTCTGTCATGCCTATGTGATTAATACTGGCTTAGTGATTCTTTGCTATAAATGAAGCCTTATGTCTAAGAATATATATTTGGATTACTATCACTATTGCAGTCTGCTCTTACCTTCACAGTCACAGTTACAGGGAGTTATTAGAAAAACTTATTCTGACATTTAGTGGTCTTGGGTGTGGTCCCATGTCCACAAAAGACTGGATTTCACTTTGCCACTTTTAGTGGAGTAAACCCTGCTTCCTAAAAAAATTAAGTGAGAACTTAATCCACAAGTGTTTCAAAAACCTCCTATTTAAATGATGTATCCTCTAGTTTTACTCATCTGCTGTATCACTTTACGCTGTGGAACATAACAAATGCTATCTAATGGTCACAGTTATCCACTGTCATGGATTAGTGAAGCTAAATCCTATTGCTTTACAGGAATTAATTAAGAAAAATGTCATGACTAAATACACACCACCACTCATAAGATGTGTAGATAAGTAAATAAATCAAACAATTATTTCCTCATCATATCAACGACCATGGGTAGCAAAAGAACAGCCAAGCAGTAAGCACACTCCTTAGACAATATGCTTAATTTATCATGATAGTAGTCCGAGTGTCAAACTTCACAAGCGGTATTAGTTAAAATGTATGCATGAAGGGCCCTATCCAGCTTCAATTGTATATGTCTTTCAGATGAGTGTCCCCTTTCCATCATAACTTACAATATTTCTCAAAATTTCTCAAATAAATTTAAAAGTAAGAAAGAATATTTGTAAGAAATATATTTAAGGTATTTTCCTTTTTTTGCCCATCACCCCTGTGGATAATCTATTTATAACATTTTATTTTCTCCTACCTACCACATCTAATCTACTATTAGGCTGTTTATCTCACAGATATTTTCAACAATATATTCCATTACAAAAGAATATGAAACTGATTATCAGTGAAGAAAAGCCTTTAACAAGGAACATTTTTTTCAGGTTTATGGGAGGGAAAAATTGTACTCGTTGTCAACAGATTCACTAGTTGTTCAATGAAATGTGAAAATTTATTCATGAAAAAATTATATTTTCACACAATCAGGATGTATAAAAATAGTGAGATATTACACTACAATGATTAATTTGTTGTTGATGAATGAGGAGGGGTAAGGGGAAAGGGAAAATGACCCCAAAACAATAAAAATAGAGCAATCATTTGCATAGTATTTTTTACAGGTTCCATGTTAGACTTCTGTATGGATAAAATAGAAATATGAACAAAGCTGAACAACTATGAACATCCAGATGATTACTAAGGTCAAGGACTTTGAATAAATGAATTTAACCAGTTAAGTCTTTGAAAGCTATGAACATAGGATGCATATCCAATGAAAACAACAGAAGGTCTGATAGCACTTTATAGACTAACAAAACATGTAGATGGTATCATGAGCTTTCGTGGGCACAGCCCACTTCTTCAGATGACCAGAGTTAAGAGTTTAGGATGTGCAGACCCAAAAGAAATAGGGAAGAAGTGAGGGGTGGAGGAGGAAAAAGAGAAGGGGGCAGCAAACAAGGAGCAGAGGGAATACAAGTATCAAAGGGAAAAACAAGTAGAGCTGATGCCATAAGCACCTGAAAATTGGATAGTGAAAAGGAAGCAGATTAGGATCAAAGGGTATGTCTACACATCTGCGTAGATGCTAGTAGTTTACTAGCATCTACACAGCCAAACTGCTATTTCAAAATTAATTCAAAATAGCGGAGGGCTTATTTTGAATTTGGTAAACCTCATTTCATGAGGAATAATGCCAAATTCAAAATAGCTAAATCAAAATAAGTGCTGTGTAGACACTTATATCAAAATAGGGGGCCTCCAGCCTTCCCAGGGTGCCCTGGTGGCCATTCCAGCTATGATATCACGACAGAGTTATTTCGAAATATCTTATTTCAAAATAGTTAATTCGAAATAAGTTATTTCAGAATAACGCATCTACACACAAAATGCATTTCAAAATAGTGCGTCCACACTGAGTGGATGCTGAATCGCATTTAAGGCCGGCTGGAACCAGGTCAGGCAGGGCATCAGGTCAGGAGTTACTTTGTGTGGACTTGACAACCTCTCCTCAAAGGGAGCACTGCATGCAGAAGGACCAGCTGGCTGACCATGAATGGAAATGGCAGTTCCAGACAAGTTGGCCAGTCTGCTTCTCCAAGGTTCACTGAATGTTCCCATGTGAGTATTCTCAGCTGAGGCCCTACCAGGGCCCATCCTAACCATCCGGGAGGTCCATCGCGGGGCTCTCAGTATCCAGGAGGCCCTGCGGGAGAGCTTCCACCCTGAGGAGCACTAAGAGCCTCCCTGGTCTGCCCCCACTGGGGGCTTGTGCCTCATTCCTCCTTCACATCCTTCCACTTACCCCTCCCTAACCCCCCTTCCTGATGTCAAATAAAGTACACGTAGTTTCATGAACACAAACTCTCTTTATTTAACAAAACTGGGGGGGAGGGAATGAAACTCTGGTGAGATTGGGGAAAGGAGGCAGGAGAGGGGAGTAGAGAGGGTGGGAAAGGAGAGGGGGAAACCTGGGAGAAGGAAGGTGGAAGGGGGAAGCAAGGGGAAGAAGGGGGAGGGGAAGCTCAGGGCACAGGGTGGGGGTCTTGCCGGACCAACTTGATTTTCATGCAAACCTGCTTCTGGGTTCGCATGTGGCCTTTGGTGGACAGGCTGGCAGCTATCCTGCCGTAGACAACTGCATTCCTCCATCTAGTGCGGAGATTATGGACGTTGGGGGCATCCCCCCAAACCTGAATGAGGTCCTTGATCTCCACCCTGCACCAGGAAGGCGCCCACCTTCTCCGGGCCCTCTCAGGCTCCTGGGAGCTGGCAGACTGCTCCTGGGGAGCGGTGGAGGGCTGGCTGCGAGTGGCTTGCTGGCTCATGTTTTGGGGCCATTGGGTCAGGGGCAGTGACTGCTGGCTCTGGTCTGGCAGTCTTGGAGCTGGCACAGGCACTGTGGCCAGAGACAACCCCTTTAAGGGCTCTGGGGGTTGTCTATGTAATAACGTGATCTTTGAAACACTACTCCTTGTTCCTTTTGAAAATCAGAATATGGCTTCTCCCACGTTTCAGAACTTAAATATTTAAATAATTTTTTTTTGTTTCCTTGTTTTGTTCACAAATTAGTACAGTAGATCTGGAGAGAAAAAAGCCTCCAAAACTTTTCATGTAAGTCACCTGTCTACACTTCTACCTCAAAATCTATGTATGGGACACATCCAACCCACTTAATTAGCCTCAGTAACATGTGGCCTACAATTGACGGTACTATTGGTTTAAGTTATTTCCACTCCAATTCATCTGAAGAAGTGGGTTTTACCCATGATAGCTCATAATATTATACATTTTTGTTAGTCTCTAAGGTGCCACAGTACTACTCATTGCTTTTAAAGTTACAAACACAGCTGCCAGTGTGAAATTTTATAAAGTCATCCTTTATTCATCTTTCAGGGTGAATAATTGGTGTGTGCTCTAGGAGTTCCAAAGGCTACCCAATCCAATTAATGTTAGTAAAGCCATTCCTGATCCCTAATTGAAGACTTGAGTTCCTACTAATTCAGCCATCTGTGTGCCTTCTTTCTGAGGGGTAGGATGAGCAGTGGATCCATGTAGTGACAGCTCCTACATAATGGTACAGACAGATGCTGCTAAACATTTTAACTGTGAACTGTACATCTGTATTCTGTGGTAAATTCTGGCCAAGCAGTTCTTTAGTAGAGTAAACTCTTCAAATAATTGTAACTTATTTGGGTCAACAATTATCACCTGATCTTAGCAATGTATCTCTGTTAAAACAAAATCCAAGATGCTCTTTAGAGTGACCCTTTCCTTATACAGTTTAATTTACACGTTATTGCAGTGTTTTAGGAGCGAACAGCAGGTTTCTCACTTGCAATCACTTTTCATAGCTACTAAAAATTTCAGATATCTAACTTTTGCTGCATACATCAGCAGGGGAACAAATGCTCATTTTGTTTACATTCTATTAAGATTTGGGAACTGCATTTGCCCTAAGGCCTCAGCAAGATAATGGTATACATTTAGATATACAATTTTAAAAGTTCTCTCAGGAGTATAAGAGCCATAAAATGGATAAACCTTTTTTACCACTGAATCAACAAGCATCATCATCTTTATTCAGCATTTTTTAAAATTTCTGTGCACTTTATTCCTAGCCATTAAATCAATGTTGCCTAGGTTTGGTATTATGAATAACTGCTTGAGTCCTCACTGAATGTCCTTTAAACTCATTAAGCCAAACATGCTTGCTTTTATGCTTGTTTTAATAGTTCAGTGCACTTTGCATTCCATTTTGAAACATTTGCAAGTCACAGTAATTAATTACATTTTCTGATTTAAATAAAATGGTCACTTTTCTGAGAATATGTATGACAGTCAACATGAACTTGGCATTTTCATGAATACACTAACTAACTGCATTTTTCAAGTTTTAATTGTTGTTTTTGCAATTTAAGGAGCTGGGGCCTCCTCTTGTTCTCACAGAGGTCAATGGCAAAACTCTCAGGATATGTCTACACTACCAAAAAAAAAAACCACAGCAGCAATTCTCACAACCTGGGACCACTTACTCAGACTCATGGGGCTTAGGATCTTGATCTAAAAATTGCATTGTCTTCCTGTCACCCCCCATGGGTCCCAGAGCCAGGATTCAAGCCTAAGATCAGATGTCTACACTGCAGTTTTTAGCAGAATAGAACATATCAACATCCAATAATTGGAAGTTGAAGCTAGGAATGTTCAAAGTAGAAAACTTTTTAACAGCAAGGCTAATTACACATTGGAATAATGTACTGAGGGACATGGTGGATTCTCTATCACTACCTACTTTAAATCAGGACTACATATTTTTCTAACAGATATGCAGTAGCTCAAACAGAAGTTAGTTGCTTGATGCAGAAATTATTTAATGTGGTTCTTTGGGTGTCATACGTATTGGGTGATCATAATGGTCCTGTCTGTGTTTAAAAATCTTCGAAAGATACTAGAATTTCATTTTATTTCCATTTTGATGCTAAAGCTGTGCTATCTTCTTGTACATAAGACTTTCCATTATTTGATTACAGGCATATAATTATTAGGAATCAATGTCTAACCTACAGTTTATAGTTATTAGGTATCTTTTGCAGGTTATGCCTTTTATTTTGCCTCCAAAACATGTCCCAAACCTGAGCAGTTTTTCTAATTGAAAAAGAGAAAGATTAAATTACCTTTCTTTCTTTCAACTAGTAAATACTCCAATACCAAATTCCTTACATTAAAGTATTGTTTTTCAAAAGGGGATCAGGAAACCTAAAAGGGAAAATGAATGAGGAAAAATGAGATAACGCAACTGAAGCGAGCATGTAATTATGGTACCTGAATGCAAGATTTGCAGACAATAATGCTTAGAAATGTTAAGTGTGCAAGTTGAAATGGTCCCCAGATGCTTTATATTAGGGGATGATGTATATAGCAGCAGGATATATGAATTTTGAGGTTGTTTTTATGCTGAAGCATACCTAAGATATTTCAGAACAAAGCTGTGTATTGCACGTTCTCCAACAATAAGAACCTCATCCCTATTTTATAGCAAAATAAAAGATGCAACATACCACACACACACAAAAAAGGAAAAAAAAAATGAAGTTTTGTCTCTCCCCTTCTTCATGCTCTGTGGAAATTTGAAAATTCTGATCTGCTGTTTTGGATGATTTAGCAGTGGCCTAACATAGTAGGCTTACAGATATATTAATTCAAGGTAGTGAGTGGCATTTATGGCACAGTATCATCATAGCTAGAAACCCAAAGGACTAAGTTTTCATAGAGAGAGTAATAAGGCTCACAGTGACCTGCAATGAGTGCACCAATCAGGAAGCTAAGCTATTTTTGGCTTGTAATCTTCCATTTTGCATGTTGAACTTGTGCTTTTCAGGACATATTTGTATCTGTGTTCAGTGTTTCCAGTATATCAAATAAAAGGTGATGCCCATTAGTTTTCTTCATAACTGGTGAAGGAATAATATGTGATTTTTCTGGACTATTATTATTTGGACAGTTGCCAAAAAAGATCAGGTTCTCATTGTGCTATGGACAGTACAGGGCCAAACTTAAACCACGAAGCTCCCCTCCTTTTTTTTAAACTTTTTCATTTTTAGCCCAACTCATGACTTTGATGAATGATATATTCCTGTCATATAAGATGATAAATTTGACTGATAACACTGTAGGAGATTCAAGGAAAATTTAGTTCTTAGAAAACATTCCACTAATGGGTTTTCCAAGGCCGGCCCACAACATTTTGGCACCTGAGGCGGGGAGCTCAAATGATGCCCCCATGCCATCTTTTCACCTGCCTGTCTGTTATGTCTCTTGTGCCCTCCTTCCTCCAGGACAGCACTCCACCATCTCTGTGCATCTAGAGAAGAGAGAATACATATGCACCAGCAGCAGACACAATTTTCTAAACTCTGGGTCCTAGTGGTGCCCCCCCACAGTCTGGCACCTGAGGCGGCTGCCTTAATTCGCCTCATGGTAAGGCCAGCCCTGGGTTTTCCATTAGGTTCTACAAAAGTCCAGAACATTCTATGAGGTTTATGAAAAATGAATCCACAGATAGATGTTTTACTTCACACATTCTATGTTTTTCCTTTTGTTGCTAAGAACAAAAACAGCACCACTTCCCCAAGTCCAGTATCCCAGGCAGTTGCCTTGGTTGCTGACCCTAAATCCAGCCCTGGTGCAGTAAGTACATATAGTGATACAGATGGCTTCTGATTAGAAGAATTTACGATATAACTAGAGAGGCCAGAAGTCATAGCACATTTTCCAGATGTGCAACTGAGACCCCGGGAGACAAACGCCTGATACAAGGCCAATTGAATTCAGCGAGAATCTTGTCATCTGGGTCAGACTGTAAGGGATTGATCCTACTACTGTGTTGATCTCCGGGTTCCACTGGATGTGAAGCCCTGTAGGAATCTGCCAAGCACCCTATGGAGTAGGTCACAATCACAACGTGCCCATATGATATGAAACAAGCCCCATGGAGAAGTAAGACTCATGCCACAAATTAACACAAACCACTGCAACAGTACAGAGAGGAGTATTCTGTCCATTCACTTTTCCAGCTGGCTGAGGTGTGGGCATCAAGGGCGGATCAATCTTCAGACATACTCTTCCTCCAGCAGGGCTGCCAGTATTCAGAGGTCCTGGAGCTTGGTGATGAGGTGAGGGCATCTTTGGAACACACCCATTGCTTGTGGACTGAACTTGCAGAGGGCATATGTGGTCCTGACATTGCCCATTACCAGGCCTCTTTTGCCCTGTGCATAATCCTACGGACATGGGTGCATGCAGAAAGTCTCCTGACTTTTGAGGTAACTTATCCATGAGTGTCTGCTCCATGACAATTATTCTGTGCTGTGCTCATAGCAGCAGCAGATCCCATGTATGAGGTAGTGCTCCCCTTTGCACCACTAACATGATCAAGCCCTATCTGACTTTCCTAAAGTTAGACAGAAAACCTTTGACATTGCCTATGTGCTTCAAATGGCTTCAGAACATCTTTGCACTTACAGCACTGAGTAATGATGGCAGTAGGTCTGAAAGGTCTCACTTATGTGTATAACTCACCATAGTGAGTTTTAAGCATATGGATTGAGAGATTTCAGAGTAAATACTAAAACTGATAGTGGGTTTTCCATTTGTAAACTGATTACAGCTGTACAAAAACTTAGTTAAGCTGTAAGAATCTTAAAACTGTAATTATTGGGTGACTGTGGCATTCTATTCTCCAAAGCAGTGACCTGGCACCTTCATATTTACCCTGGTGATATAATTATCGTATATTTTCTTGTAAGACATCAACTTAAAAGGCTTGATCTGTTTAACATTATTATCCTGGGAGATATATGTGCTGTTATTTGATGTGGAGTAATGAATTTTTGCAGTGTGTGGGTTACTGAAATATGGTGTGAGGTGGAGGGGTCAGATGTACTAATAGCTAGGGGAACTGGCTGGAGAGTTTCTATGGTGAGTTTCTGAGTGTCTAGGAAAAGCATTCCTGAAACTCAGCGGATGTGTTCCTACCTGTGGATGTCTGTGTAAGTGCTATGCCTGCAGAAGTTTGCACCTTGTCACAGCATCACCATGTGAGAGGGAGGGATGATAAGCCACAGGACTCAGCAGTACCCCAGTTCCAGGTTACACTGTCATAGTGACTTGTTTTTAAAAGCTGAATCCTGGGAATTAAAAACAGAATAATTAATTTACTACAAAAGAGGGGGAAAGCTGATTATTAAATATTTCGCTTTTACTCCGAAACATGATCATCGATTTTGGGGGCTCTTATAATTAGGATATTTTAGATAATTCTGTTCTATATTTCAGACACTTGAGCTACGCAGAATTCATGAATATCACAGAAATCACAAAAATTTCAGATTTGAAGAGACTTTGAAAGGGCACTTAGTCCAGTCCTCTCCACGGAGATGGGACCTAAGTCTTATAGGTATTTCTCTAATCTGTGTGGTTTTTTGTCACTTCAATGACAGAGGCTATATCTAGACTTCTTTCAGAAGAAGCTTTTCCAGAGGAGATCTTCGGAAATAACTTCTTCTGAAAGAGAGAGTCCATACTGCCAAAGCGCATTGAAAAAGTGATCTGCTTTTTACAAAGACAGCGTCCACATTGATTGGATGCTATATCGCATATAAGGCCACCCAGAACCATTTCAGCCAGGGCTTTAGGTAACCAGTTGCTTCCCAGTGCTGGTGCCAAAGCCTAGCTGAGACAGTGCTTAAAGAGACCCCCTGGACAGCCATTTCTCTGCTTCTGTTGCGTGCTTCCCTATCTCTTCAAGGGACAGCAAAGCTCTTGCAGTTCCTGCTTTGGTTGCCCAGCTGTTTTGAACACCACAGCTTTTTTGTTAGTGACATGCAGCCAGAGCTGCACTTTAACTCCCACCTCAGCTGAGCAAGGATGAAGGTGAGTGCGCCTTTGGCTGCCTCAAGGCGCAGTTCAGGTGCCTCCTGACCCACCTCAACGTGGGGGAACACAACATCCCCAAGGTCATCTCGGCATGTTGTGTCCTCCACAACATTGTGGAGAGGAAGGGGGAGGCCTTCCTCCCGGGGTCAGGGACAGAGGTCAGCCACAAGGGGAGACCCTTTGAGCAGCCACAGACAGCTGCCATCCACCAGGCTCATCAGGCCGGGGTGCACATCTGGGAGGACCTGAGGGAGAGTTTCTCTCAAGGACCCCAGTAACTCTCCTAAGGGCCTCACCACTAGAGGCCTCTGGCTTGCTCCACTGTCCCTTTTCCCACCACAACCTCTCCTTTCACCCCTTCCCTGATCTCTCAATAAAGACACAAATACAAATTTTGTATTTGTCTTTCAAAAAAAAAAAACCCTGGGGAGTTGGAGGAGAAGGGGGGCTCATAACCTGGAGGGGGAGGGGAATTCAGTGCTGGGGGTGGCTGGATATCCCACCTCAGTTGTAGGGACCTCGCCGAACTTGAGGTTGGGTGGGTCCTGGGACCACAGGTGGGTGGGCAGGAGGGGTGGCTGGAGCGGGGGCAGGGATGGCAGGGGGGCACGGGGAAGGGGCATGAGCATCACTTGGGGAGGAGGCATGGGCATTGCTTGGGGAGGGAGCAGAGGCATTGCTTAGGGGGCAAGGAGAGGGGGAATGGGCATAGCAGGGAGGGCAGGAGGATGGTAGACAGGAGTAGCAATAGCAGCTAGGTGTGCCATCATTTCCCGCATGATGACACACATGTTATCGCCCTGCCGCACGAGGTGGTCCCATGTACGGGTCCACCACTCTGCGTCCTCCTGGACCCTCAGTGCCAGGGTCTGCTGCATGTCACACAGGACACCAACATGCTGCCTCGTCAGCTTCTCCTGGACTATGGAACACTTTTGGGTCCCCCGGGGTTGAACGGCTGCATGGGTGGTATGGCTCGCCCCTCAGTCTCAGCTGGTCTGGCTGTGGAGAACACAAAGAGGGGGAGGCAGTCAGTCATCCATGTCCTTGTTCCCATCCCTCTCCCCCCTTCCGTGGCCCAAGGACTGTTGGCTGCTGCTCACAGAGGAGGGTACGGCCTCAAGGACACCCACTGTCCCTGAGGCTGTACCCTCCTCTGTGAGCAGCAGCCAACAGTCCTTGGGCCACAGAAGGGGGGCTGGGGCTGGGAACAAGGCCATGTGTGGCCTGCACAGGAGGCCCTGCCTCACAGGGGCCTCGAACTGCCCAGGGAACCATGCTGGCCACTGTCGCCCCTCATCCCCCATGGACAAGCAGGATAGGGAAGTGTCCAGCCACAGTGGGATCCCATGGGCAGCAGAGGTGCCGGGAGCAGCTTGGCCCTCCCTGGGGCCTGCACACACACCTGCACTTTGAAGCGCTGTCCGTGGGAGCGGGTGGTGCCTCGCACACACAGGCATGACCATGTGCTGTGTGTGGCACTCCTCGGTGTGTATGGGGTCATGCCTGTGCCCTTGTGATTAGCCTGCTTCTAGCTGTGGCAGTGGTGGGAGGGCATCCCTCCCCTCCCTGGGGGCCAGATGTGTGTGTGGCCTCCCCTGAGCCTGGGAGCAGGAGCCTGGGCAGACTCAGGGGCTGCCTGTTGAGTCTGTGTGGCACATAATAATGCTGCACGATGTCCAGCCTGAGCAGGCCAAGGGACGCTTGTACCCCTTCCCCTCTGCACCCACCTTCCCTGCCCTGTGTGTGTGACAAAGTGAGAGCACTCACCTGAAGATCCCTCCCCAGCATCAGACGATGCCTGGGACACGTCCAGACTCATAGCAACCAGCTTCAGGGACAGCATCACTGTGGCCGTGTCGTCCTTCTGCTGTCCCTTGTCCTCCTCCTTCTCCATGACCTCTGGCCAGGTGACGATGGGTGTCTCCAGCCCAGAGTCCACCATGATGAGTGGAGAAATGGCTTCCCCACCCCCGAGGATCTGGTGGAACTCTTAGTGGTAGGGCAAGTGTGGGATCCTGCCCCAGAGTACAAGCTGCACTCTCTGGCCCTCATATATCCTGGTGGAGCTCCTTGACCTTACTCCAGACCTATTCTAAGGTTCGGGGCGGATGTCCCCACTCTGCCAGGGACTCAGCCATCCAGCCATAAATTTCTGCATTGCAGCACTTGGAGCAGAGATCCTGAAATGTCTCTCACTTATCCCACAGCTCAAGGAGGGACAGGATCTCCACTCCAGACCATGAGAGTGCCCATGGTGGGTCCTAGGAGCCTTGGTGCTGCTCCTTGTGAGGGCCAGTGGGAGTCTTGGGGGGCTTGTGGCTGTGCCATCGGTGAGTTGGCCTGTGGCAAGGAGAGCCGTGCGGTCAGAGTGCTGCTCCAGGGCCAGCTTCCTGCCACAAGGCTTGTCCAGGGTGCCTGCAGCTTTAAGAGGGGCCAGGAGACAGGAACTATAGAGTTGTGATTACTTTGGATGGAGTGGCCACCAGGGAACCTGTGTTATTTCCTGGAAGCCTCTTCTTTCGAGAAAAAAAAAACCCCAAACAAAACCTCTTTCCCTGTCCGCACATGCCTTTTTTCTGAAAGAGCTTGTAGAAAGAGGTTTACCACTGTCGGCAAAACCCCTCTGTTCTTTCAATTGCAGTATGGACATAATTGAAGGTTTTTTTGAAAAACGGCTGTTTTTCTGAAAAAAAACCTCTGTAGTGTAAACATAGCCAAAGACTCCACAACCTCCCGAGGTAATTTGTTCTAGGCTTCATTACCCTTACAATTAGGAAGATTTTTTCCCTTATGTCTGCTCTAATTCTTTCTTATTGCAATTTAAGCCCATCGCTTCTTATCCTGTCCTCAGTGGATAGGGAGAACAATTTACCACCATAATTTTTAGTAACCTTAAACATACTTGAAGACTGTTATCAGGTGCCCCCTCATCATCTTTAATCCAGACTAAACAAACCCAGTGTCATTGATTAGAAAATCTTTATTATTATACCTGTTTGTATATTTGTAAATTAAACATAGAATTACTTTTGCCATCATTTGACAAGACTAACATTTTACAAAAGTGCTCAAACATGTGCTTTTGTGCCAAAGAGTAAGAATAAAATATTTATAAACAACTTTTAACTACATGCTATGTTGATCACTCCTTTTCTGGGTCTATTCTTTTACTCTTTTTCTACTAATTTAAACAGTAAGAAAAGCAATCCTAGATCTACTCTTTCTGAAAGATTTATGCATAAATATCTAGATACTTTTCTTCTTCATAATTCAACTCTTCAGTGAAGAAAATTGTGGAAGAAGAATAACTGTCTATAAATTATTTAGTACTTAGTTTTCCTTTGATTACTATTCTATCTGCAAAATTGTCTTTCAATTTCTATTCGTGTTTTATAAGGAAAATTTCCCTTCACATTTGTAGTAAAATTATGTCACTTCTAAGGGTTTTTTACAAAATTATATCTATCATCTGAAGCTGCAAGTGCTTGTACTAAATAGACTGTTTATGTGATATTAAGGTTCAAACCATTTGTGTTGAATGTATGTGGCAAACAAACCCTTTCTAGCAGTTTGAAGTGTACTAGTTGTTAATAAATAGGACTCCATTGGTGTTGAATCTGTAAGCAAAAAAGTAACAGCTGCTGTATTTTTGTGATCATGAATTATATGTTTAGATCTGGAAAAAAATAATTATCAGTATTTATTCCACAGAATTGCAACCAACTATATAACTTCTTGTCAAAATAAATATGTAATTGGTTAATGGAAGGGTAACATTGGCCTACAATTCATAAGGCATCTCTCAATAGAATTAAAACATCTATAGCCATTTTGTAATGCATTAAACTAAAATTAATTCACTTGAGAACACATATAATACATTATATTATAAATTGTTATATTCTTATATTACAATTTATAGTGTAAATTGTTACAGTGGGCTGGATCAGTGTTTCTCAACCAGTGGTATGAGTACCCTTAGGGGTACTCGAGAGAAGTCTGGGGGGAGGGGTAAGTCAACACAACTTAAATTGGAAAAAACTGAATTTTTGTTTTAAGTTTTACAGTGCTTTATTATTATTTTTGTATTTTTTATGCCCAAACATTTCATTGCCTGCCCAGCTACGATTAAGGTGTTTAAACAAATGTGTTGCAATGGTAAAAAAAAAAATTGTGTGTCTGAAAACTGTAAGTACTGGGGGTATGTTTATATATATATATATATATATATATATATATAAAATTTAAAAGGGGTACTTTATAAAAAAAAGTTTGAGAAACACTGGGCTGGATCATCCCTTTGTGCATTAAAACTAATGGGATGAAGCTTTAGATGAGGAACTTTCCATTACCATCCCCTTATGGAGATCCTCTCACATCAGGTTTTGTCTTTCTTGTGGAAGAGACTGAAAATCCCACATTCCAATGTTGCAGAAACCCAAGTGTCAATTGTTCTCAGCCAATGTTTGGAAGTTCAGGGGACTCTGCAAATAGGCTCTATGTTTCCTCAATAGCTCTTGCCCCTGGACCTCTTCCCATTCCTTAGCAATACTACTCCATTGGCTATCTTAGCTATGGTAGCTAAGAAGTTGTAAAGTCTGTGCTGCTTTTTACAAGTATTTTCCCTGAGCATGGATAGATGATAGTATGCATTCCACTCAGTCTGCCTCTGATCTACTCAATTCTCTCTTACTTTTCAGCTGACATAATATTAGCTGAGCCTCCTTTCTCGGAGCCTTGCATTTAGATGATATAAAAGGTAGTATCCATATCCGAGTGTTCCCAGCACACATACAATGCAAAAATAAAATAAAATAAAATAAAATAAATCTGAGAATGTAAATTTTAGTAAAAAACATCTTAAACTTACTTGCTTTATTCATAATGTTCATTTTTTACTCCTTCACTGTCCCAAAACAGTGTTTGTGTCATTAACACATTTTTTCCCAAAAGATGTTATACATGCTAACCAAATTGCACATATGACATCCTCACAAACTAAGGGGATGTCTACACAGTAAGGCTAAATTCAAATTAAGCAATGCAACTTCAGCTATGTCAATTGCGTAGCTTAAGTCGAAAGAGCTCAGTTTAGATTTAGTGCTGTCTACACAGCAGGAAGTTGAAGGAAGAACACTCTTTCTTCAACGTCTTATTCCTCATGAAATAAGGGTTACCATGAGTCAGAGTAAGAAGTCCTCCAGCTTGACATTGTTTTGAAATAAAGACTTGTAGTGTAGATGCACACTATGTTATTTTGGAATAACATCTTTTATTCCAAAATAATGCAGCTTTGTAGACATGCTCTAACTGAGCATATATTAACTTTGTGATGCAGGGACTGAGCAGTAATTACTTCTCCTAGTTGCCAGGGGCCACTGTGGTACCACAAACCATAAGGAAGATCAGAGTGAAAGCAACAAGGTATCCTGTGGCACCTTAGGGTACATCTAGACTACAGGCTTTCGTCGACAGAGGCTTTGTCGACAGATACTGTCGAAAAAGCTTCTGTCGACAAAGAGCGTCTAAACTACATCCAGTTCTCTCGACAAAGCAAGCCGCTTTGTCGACATGAGCGTGTAGATGCAAAGGACAGTGTAGATGCAATAATGCCTTCTGTTGACAGAACTCTGTCGACAAAAGGCGTTATTCCTCGTAGAATGAGGTTTACCGCCGTCGACAAAACTGACCAGTTCTGTTGATGTTATGTTGACAGAACTTGGCAGTAGTGTAGACGCAGGTATAGTTTTGTCGACAGAAGTCCACTTTTGTCAACAAAGCCCTGTAGTCTAGACACACCTTAAGGGACTCCCCTTATTTCAAAATAACAAGGTGAGCATCCACACTACCAATACCATTGTTCTGAAATAATAACTCCTGCTTGTGAAAAAGAATAAACTTAATTCAAAATAGTTATTTTGGGAGTTATTCTTTCAAAATAATCTGGTAGTGTAGACATAGCCCTGGAAACTAAGGTGTCACAGGAAAGTTGATTGTTTTTAAAGATACAGACTAATATGGTTACCTCTTGAATATCAGCACGTTTGTCTGTTCTGTGCTCTTAGTACTCACCTTGCTGATTCACAGAATGTGTGGAGGAGGAGGAGTCCGACTTGATCACAGAAGGCTGAGGAAGTAGGGGGAGCTAAAGTGTGCAAATTAGGTGTCTGGAAACCAAGGGGAAGGGAGTTGCTATAAGCTAAGAATGGCAGAAGAGTTGATGAAAACATTAACCGGAGGCCTGTGTATAAAATAGTGTGTGATCATTTAATTGAAGTCAGTATCATAATGCATACACACAATGGGACTGAATTAAAGTTACATGGGTAACCTTAATTCTGGCATTTCCTAGACTTTTGAGTGTCTGACTTTGTAATCTTAAAATTCTTTTAACATTTGGATTTAACTGAACATACTTGTTACTTCCAGCTGCAGTGGAGAGGCACCTTTCCTAGAGTATTGTAGTGAACTAAACATAGCCAAGGAAATATTCTTTTCCTGTATGGAAGAGTAATGGGTGCATCAGAAACTAGCATTCCATTGAAATGAATGAAAGTTCTCCAAAAGGCTATGAAGATGGAAACAATGCCCAGTAAGCTTGGCAAATCTGAGTATCAAAAAGTTATGACATAAGCTTTAAGTACTTTTACTTTGCCTTATGGAAGTAGTCTCCATGGCCATCTCAGTTTTTGATGACCCATAGTCATACAGTGTTACTCAGGCATGTTTCAGTGCCATAAAAAAGTCTATTCTATTCAGATTCTTGTATCATGCTTATCACTATAATATTTAAACACCACAAAGCAGGACAATTAAAAAAATGAAATAGTATTTAAAACTGAGGAGTAAAAACTTCCATTTATTTTACTGAGAAGCTCCCCAAAATTAGGGCTCACCAGTTTCTTAAAAGCAGGCAATACGACCTCCTAGTTCAATAGTACAAGTAGCCTATTTCTATTTATTAGCACATTGGTGATAAAATATGCAGAACAATGTAATGTGTATGCTTCAAACCCATGTATTTTAGACATTACTTACTAAAAGAATGGACCTATAATTGTTACACATTGCTACCATTGGGTACTTCATCTGAGACAATATATTCAAGTAGGACATTATTTCTGAACCTCAATTTGGTGTGTGTGTGGATATGCGTTTGATTTCTCACATTTTATCAGAAATATCAGAGTGAGTGACATCTGTGAATAAAGTAGGTCAGAACAAGTGCTCCCATTTGTCCAAGTAAGAGGGCAGGTGAAAAGGATTGGAGGAGAGAAAAAACAGACATGAGGTGAAAAACATTGTTATTCACATTAACACACTTCTAAAAAGTGTTATAAAATATGCAATTTTATGCACTACAACAGCTCAGAACAAGAAAAAGCAGACACACACGAAGCCTCATGCAGGCTGATCAGAGTTCCAAAACTACCTGAAGTGGACTTCATCGCCAACACCCCCATCCCTCCCAAGGAAAAGAGGACAAAACCCCCAAAAGCAAAGACTACAAGGATCAGAGCAAGATAAGCACAAACTAAGAGAGAGAGAGATAGTGCATCCAGAACATACAAAATACAGTCTCTCTCTCTCAAGATTGTGGGAGTTTCTGAGAGATAGAGAAAGAGAATAAATGTACCCTTTTGACAATCAGAAAGTAAAAGTCAGAAGACTAAATGAGATCTCTGGGGAAAGATGTAGAAAGAGAAAGTTCTCTGTAGGTCCTCCTGGAGAAAGGGAGGAGCTATCAAGAAATCAGTGGAAGGGATAGGCTGCTGACATAGATGAATCAAAGCTATTGCTGAGATGTGGAATACAGCTGTGAACTAGGAATACAGTGGAGGTGCTAGTCAGATGTCAAATCCAGAGAATGCTGGAGAAGGCAGAAATCTGGGAGCAAAAGAGGATTTTGGCTGATGTTTTTAAATTGGAGAGCCAGGGTATGTCTAGACTGCATCCCTCTGTCAGCAAAGGGATGCAGATTAGGCAGATCGACATTGCAAATGAAGCGGGGATTTAAATATCTCGTGCCTAATTTGCATAAAAATGGCCTCTGTTTTTTGCCAACTCAGCACTTTGATGGCAAAAAGTGGCAGTCTAGAGGGGGATCTGTCGAGAAAGAAAGCCTTTTTCGACAGATCCTGTAAACCTCCTTGCAGGAGGCATAAGGGATCGGTCAAAAAAGGCTTTCTTTCTCAACAGATCCCCCTCTAGACTGCTGCTTTTTACCGACAAAGTGCTGAGTCAGCAAAGAAACTGAGGCCATTTTAATGCAAATTAGGCACGGGACATTTAAATCTCTGCTTCATTTGCAATGTCGACCTGCCTAATCTGCATCCCTCTGCCGACAGAGGGATGCAGTCTAGACATATCCCCAGTGCCAAATGCAAGAGATGGCTGACGGCAAGGATGCTCCCACCAGGGAGGCTCTAGAAGTGCTAGGCTGTCTGTCCTAAAAGGACAGGTGAGGACTTTGCTGGTGAGGCAGTGTGTAGTAGGGGACGCTGGCTCTGCACAGGAAAACCCAGGCATGGTGAGAGAGGCTGGTGCTGTGTGCTGCATGCACTGTTTGAATTCTACTGGGGAAATTTTGCATAATGATTGTGGAACTTCTGTTACGTGCTTGAGATTTTTGTAATAAATGATTTTTGTAATAAATAGTCTTTGGACTATTTCTAGGGAATCTGAATGAGGAAAACTGAGGCAGGCATGATGCTCCAGGCTACTCTCTCACATTCTATAAAGGTCCACCTCTGCATGTTCTTACAAGCTCTGTGAAAAATCTTCAAATAAATATGCTTTCTAGGTGCCTTACATTATTTTGGCAATTTAGGCTTGGATGTGGTTGCTCATTTTTTTCCTGTATAACAGAGCACAAAAATAGTTTATCTGAAGCAACAAAACATTTTATAACTGATCCCTGAGTGAAGATGTAGCAGTAAAATGACCATTTTGTTTTCACAACACAATAACATTGATAACACCCAATAAATAATTCAAAGCTTCATCTGTAATTCAAAGCTACTCTTCTAAAACTACAAAGTGCCAATAGTGTGGCATCTAGTTTTCTGGCTGACTTTCTGTAATTCTCAATATTTTCTGCTTGGTTTATCTATTTTTGTCATAATTGGTCTACAGTAGCAAATTTTCACAATTCTTTTTTCTTGAAAGGACAAATCCAAGTACCAGTTGCAAGACTCCCATCAATTATACGATTAGCTAACTTATCTTAAAATGATGAGGTAATTTCTATCTGAATCACAGCTTTGTGCACAAGACCTATTTAGTCTTGTGATATCAATACTGATTTATATTGTGATTCACTCCATTGCCATTCTATATCCTTGGCTTAGAAATCCAAACACATTGATAAATATGGAATACACAGATTTACATGGTGACCAATCCTAGAAATGTTTCATGACTTATTATATAGTTGAGGTTATTATTATTATTGTTGTTGTTGTTGTTTCAGTTCATTCACACACTATTTTTTCATCTCACTCTTGTTAAATTTCAGGCTGACTGTTTCAGTCTTGGCTCATAATCTTGAACTGAGGCACCAGACATTGGGTTGTCCCTCAGTTTTTTCAAAAGTTGTATAAAATGCAATTGTGGAAAACCACTTTTAATAAAAAGATGGCTAGGATAGCTGTATCCACAGAAAGCGGTCCTAAATGTTATCAGAAGTGATGTGGTCAATGAAAATAGATTCCCCATTGATAGCCAGGAATATTCCTCTGCTGCAATTATCTGAATATTTTCGTTATGTATTTTGATTTATAGTTAATGTAATGTTTGCATATGCTATTATCCTGAAAATCTAGTCGCCCTTAGCCACAGAACTGACCAAGTTAGTCAATCTACCTTTCAAATTCATGCTGGGGCACTCATAATAGAATTAACTTCTGTAGTCTGGGGAGACATAACAGCTAACATATGCACCTGTAGCCTTCAAGAATGTTTTGTCACAATGGCAGACTTATGGCTCTAACAATAAATTTGCATATTTCCCTAAAACAAAAGTTTGTAAACTAATTTTTCCTACACAAGCATAAATATGTGTTCCATATACAAGCTCAATTGCAGTTTTTTCAGCAAGGGAAAGGGAGAATAGATAGGGCAAGAACTCCATGATTTCTCCCTCTTCCTTCCCCATGTCTGTTTTCTTTTTAATATGGACTGAACATTTGTACCAAATTACATATAAAAAACAGAGTTAATGCACATGCAAAAGAGTCAGACTGAAAATTTACAGTGAAGGTTATTGAGATGTCAGGGGCCGTTGATGGCTCTTTCGAGCTGTCAGTTGCTGGAGTTGGGCTTCTTTTCCCTCTCCTTTACAGGCTGTGGTTTAAGGGACTTCTGCAATTAGCAGAATCCCAGGTTCTGAGGCCTACATTTGATTTGATCATTCAGTTGATGGAAAGAATGTTTCTTCCTTGAAGGACATATTACAAAGATGATAATAAGGAGTAAAGGAATACACCACAGAGTTGCTTACCTGACAGACAGAAGGCATTGGACTGGATGAGTAACTTCATGGATTGTCCTGATCACTGAGAAGGGCTTGGTCACGAGGACAAATCACTTACAGTTAATGAATGATTGATGTCAGTGACTCCATTTGTGTTGCATTGAATAGTTTATATAATCTCTAATATCCTCTGGACATTACCTTACCAGGCATGCAAGGAGAGTATGTAAAGCACACAGCAGACACTGCAATTTATTGCAACATTTCCCCACAAAGGTATTGAAACACTACAGGAGCTCTTAATTTGGCATATATAGAAGCTATTTATTCAGGATGAAATTAATTTCTGTGAAGAGGGCCATTGCAAGACCTATGCACCACATAAGCCTCATTTACTAATTCAAATTATGTAGTAACTAGCACATTTACCCAGCCTTGCTTGGGTCATTAAGGAGGAACTCAGGGCTGAGGGTGTAGTACTCAGGGTTGGGGAGTGAGGAGAGGCTCAGGACATGGGGTTGGGGGTGCAGGAATCAGGGTAGGGGAAGTGTGGCTCAGAGCAGGGGATAGGGGTGCAGGAGTCGTTGTGAGGTGAGGAGAGACTCAGGGCATGGAGTGGGAGTGCAAGAGTCAGGGAAGAGGGTGAGGGGTGCAGGAGGTTGGCTGTTTCCCAGAGATGGCTGGGCCAGTGGGGGCCACACAGCCCAGCTGCCAGCTCCTCAGGTTTGGCTGGGACGGGTGGTTTCCTGGTGCTGGCCAGGGTGGGAGGGGCACTACTGCCTGGGCAGCAACTGTTTGGGGCTGGCTAGGGAAGCAGGGGCACAGTACTCCTCTGGCAGATCCCTGGGGCTGGCTGATCCTCAGGACTAGCCAAGATAGCAGGGGACACACTGCTCAGAAGAGTGACTCATAAACACGGGAACCTTACTCGTGTAGGGTGGCTGGAAACATCCAGGGCCCCGCCCCCAGCTAGCCACTCTCTTACCTGCCTGCCACCCCTGTAGTAATTGTGCATTATAAATGTGCCTGCTAGCAGACCCCCTTCATTTGTGTTTTCTGAGAAATGATTGTATTCCAGGCAAAAGCCATTAAGTTATGAGAGGAAGCTGCATACCAAATTGGGTGGTCCTAGCGCTTACAATTTAGGAGGAGTTCTTGAACAAATGGACTCACAGATGTAGGGATAGACAAAGACCAACAGATGCACAAACTCTCTCGAACATATAGTAGATTGGGAATTGAAAATGTAAAACAGTGCATTTTACCATCAGTGCGGATGGATTTTACTTTTTATTTTACTTTTTATTTTATTTTTTCAGGTCAGATTTTCTTCAGGTTCCTTTTAATATCCCCAAATCTCTTTTTATCCATGTTTACTCTGCTCAGTAGGACTTCCCAGAATAAAAATCAATTTATGTGGTTTATCTATATCTGCAAATCCATTTTGTACATTTCTATTTCCTTCAATAACATAATCATACACACATTATCATTTTCTTGAACTACCAATCATCATTCGAAACTCTGTTCTGCAGAGATCAGCCAGCCCCATGGAAAGACTTTTTCATTGTTACCCATGAAACATTATCAAATTTCAACCACCATGACACCATTATTAACAATTTAGCTGCTAATTAAGGTCAGTCATAGAACATTTTAGGCCAGAAAGAACCATCTGATGTCCTGTTTATAACAGGCTGCCAGAACCAAACAGCATCCACACATTAAACCCAACAACTGAATTTAGACCAAAGTATCACAGCTGTAATAGATTATTATGTACCACAGGAAAAGAATAGGAGGGGCGGCGGTTCTTCAATACCTGAGTCTTCCACAATGACAGGAAAATGAGATGATGCCTAAGCAACAAAATGAATGCATATAAAAGAGAGAAATTAGAATTGATACCTGAGTTAAAGGAAAAGACATCTGGACAGATCTGAAAATACCTAGCAAACTTCAAAAAACAGCTATTACATTCAAAGACTTTGATTGTCCTACATTAGTTCTTAATTACCAAAGGCCTAAATTCCAGCGATATAAAAATTACACTTTCCAGATTACATTGACTAGATCATAGGACGAAAAGAACAAACAGAAAATGAATACAGTCAATAAAGCGTCTGACTACACAATCCATGGAAGCAAGCATGCCAGGTTGGGTCAAGAATCCTGCGCTAGGAGAGTTAAGGCTATGGCTAGTACTTTAAAAATAGCTGTGTAGAAAGCATTTTGAAGTTGTGTCTTGGACTAGAGCTAGAGCTTTTTTCCATAGTTTGTGTAGATATACCTATAATGACTTGTGCTTTTGTATTATCATTAGGCCCGAGACGAGAAATATATAACTGTAACTAGCAAAAATCTTTTAGAAGACTATATGTATATCTACAACTGAATAAGAAGTTACCATAACTTCACGTAGCTTGGCAGCATTTTGCATCTGGCAGTCTGACTGAACATTTTCAGCTAAAGTTCTTTTCCAAAGAAAGTTGTGGTTTAGCTAAATGAAAAAAAAATTCAGGGAAAGCTTTTATTGGAAATTTTCATCTTTTTTTCTTGAAAAAACTAAACACATTGTGGTTTTCAATTAAAAGCTGAAATTTGTAATGAGGTGGAGGAAACAACAACCAGTTTTGAGATTACCTCTAAAATACAGTTCACAATGTTACAAAGAACAATGTAAGCATAGATATTATCAGTCCTTCACTGTTGTTAGTGGGTGAGGTGGTTGGGGGGGAGGGAAACATTTTGCTAAAAGAACTCCTCCATTCTCTTGCTACTCAATTCTCTTTTCTTTCTGCTTCTCTATAAAGGGCAGACAAAACTTAGAAAAGAAGGAAAAAAAGATTTATAAACGTGGCATGGATGCAGTGTGATATAGTTATAACTAAATTGCTTTAAATATCGCACTTTAATTAGAATGGACTAACATCTGCTCTGAACTTTTTAAACAGCAATGATGGAAAGCATAAAGCTATAGACGTGTTAAAACAATCGTATGAACATGATCAATAGATAGAAGTAATAAGTTTAGAACTGGAAAGCTGTTCACTTGATTCTATGGGTATGTTTATACTGCATGGTTATTTCAGGATATCTATGGTATCCCAAAATAGTTACCCCGCTTCTTAACAAGCTGCATGTTATTTTGAAATATTTTTCAAAATAATAGGCGCACTATTTCAGCATCCTGGTAGCCCTCATTCCATGAGGGTTAAGGGATGTCTCAAAATAGCACATTATTTAGAAATTTTGCACTGTGTAGACATGCCAAATTTCAAAATAGCCTATTTTGAAATTCAATCAAATTGCGTATCTTATTTCTAGTTTAAGGTGCTGTGTAGACATACCCTATCACAGTATCTAAAACAGAGAGGTTAGATGGCCTTTTCCAGTGGTAAAACCACTAAGAATATCAAGAGCCTGATGGGGGCATAGAACCAATTGGCAGAAAAGGAACAAGCTTGAGTTTGAGAGTGGCAGAGAAGCATAATCCAATTCCAGGCTGGAAAATGCTCTTCTGGCATTTTGCTCGTTCTACTTACAAGATCAAGAAACAGATATTTCTCATTCATCTCAATAGGTTATGCAATCCCTAACATAGACACCATGTTACATCTAATGGCATTACTTTACAAACACAAGAAAAACCAAACCCTAAAATTAACCTAAAAGAATTTCCCATCCACCCATTTTTGGTAAGTATAAGCCTAAAAACAGAACATTTGTTTTCATTTTGTTATTTTTGTTCTATGCAACTTTAAGGGTATGTCCACACAGCAGCGGTATTTTGGAGAGCGTATCTACACAGCAAGCCATTATTTTGAAATACTGTCAAGCTGGAGGACTTCTTACTCTGACTCCTGTAACCCTCATTTCACAAGGAGTAAGGGAAGTCAAAGGAAGAGTGCTCTTCCTTTTTTTTCTTGCAGTGTAGACAGCACCAAAAGCCAAATTAAGCTATTTCGATGTAAGCTACACAATTGATATAACTGAAGTTGTGTTTCTTAATTTGACTGTGGCCTTATTTGTACCCTAAGTGAACCACTAAAGGGGAATTGCTTCACTGAGCAAAGCAGTGTAAACAATGAGTAAAATGCCTAATGCCAAAAACAACCCCAACTGTCAACTTGCACATAACTGTTTCCTTGATGGAAGCAGTGAATGCTAAGCAAATTACAAGTGCATTACAAGAGCAGTGCTATGAAATTCTTTCTGACCTTGTTATACTAGTGCAGGATACAGACTGCCTAGAAGTGTCAGAAATGGAGCTGTTGAGGATTGAGGTGGATGCAATGTCAGAAAAGAAGTGCCGAAAATAGTTTCTCTCGCTCTTTTCTAATTTTTTAAAGAAGCTCTAAAGACTTGATGGTAAAGGATATTTACTTTTCTTTCTTTTCCCTTTAGTTAGTTCATTTGATGTTAATATTCCTTATTTAATGCTTAAGATTATATTTACTGCATTTTTATTTCTTCTTTTCAGAAGCATGTATTTATAAGTTCCTCCCACTTCCAGTGCGTCCATATCAGATTTTGTAGTGGAGAGAGGTAACTATGATACAAGGGGCTACTCAGACACATGGAAACGCTAGGCTTTTTTTTTTCTTCTTCCAGATAATAACATACAAAGTAGCTGACAGGTGAAATATATCTATTTCTTATATAAAGAAAGAAAAAAATATACAAATACCAATTAAAGCCCTATTTTAAGTTTATATATATGTTTACGACAATCAGGGGATAATACAGCAATATAGTCTCAATCACAAGCCTTGATTTATCATAACAATGGCCATGTTGTGTCATTTGAAGGGCATACTCACATATTTTGAAAGCTAGTAAAAAAACTTGTTACAAGGCTGTAACAAACTGACAGGATAAAAGTCTTCCAGGAATTATGTGGTTAAAAAATGTCCCAGGGGTACATAGACTAGTTCAAGAAAGGAAATATTTTCTTTTCCAATTGAGAAGTAGAGGTATGTGGAATAATTTCTTCTGCTTTCCACCAGGAGTAAATGAAATGTATAAAGGGAAGCACTGATAGTTACACTGGAAATAAAACTGATCAGTTTTGTGGGAGAGACTTAGAAGATCAGCACTCAAGAGGTCTCTTCCCTATGCCAAGGCTGTCCACCTCTTGGGTCACAGCCCATCAGCTGGGAACAAGAAGCTATTTACCATGAAATGCTTTGAGTGCGTCTCTGGTCCCAAGAGCTGCTAGCATTGCTGTTGACCATGGGGACAAACAGGGGAGTCAGGTCAGCTCTTCCACTCCTGGGTAAGAAGCAGCCAATGTTGCCAGGGAAACATGTGTGGGAGAGAAGGGAGAAGCTGCCAGTCCAGCTCTAACTTCTTGGGGCTAGCCCTGCAGCAACTGCTCAGACAACAACTAAGGGCTGCAGGCCCTTTTCATAAGAGTGTGGAGCAATGGTTAATTTTCCTGTTTGTTCTCTGCTGTGGTACAAAACTCAAGGGGATGCAGGTGCCCCCACCCTTTTTATGTGGGCCCATGTACCCCTTCTATTTCAGCACAGAGTAAAACATTATGGGAAAGAAACAATGAGATCCCTGTTTGCTTCAACAGGCTTTGGCTTAAGCTCCATTTGTCTACCAAAACAATTAACCTTAATGGGTCACTTTTATGGCAGTCTGTCTGTCATAGCTATTTACATGGTCCCAATTAATCTAGAACCCAGTCAACACCCATTAATTCACAGAAAACTGCTGAGATGGGGATTTATTATTATTCTGATTTTAGAGATCAGGGATTGAGGCACAAGGACTAAATTATTTACCCAATAACCCACAAAGGGACATTGTGGTGAGGAAGGAATGGAACCTGGTTCAGTTAAATCATAAGCTAGTGCCCTCATCAATGGATCATCCTTCCTCTCAAGTTAAGGGAAATGCCCACATTCATTCAGGAAATCTTTGGTAGAAGTTTCCTGACCACGATGCTTCTTCTCTGACACAACACTAACACACAGTCTGGTGACTGAATACCCACAATGCTCATCATTTAACCCGTCACTGTACATGCTGCTAGATTTGAGGCATAATGGGGAAGAGGCAGCTTGTATAGCCACAGTCCACTCACACCATAGCTTTCTGTAGAGAGAGGAGGGCTACCTATCAAATTCCTTGAACAAATATTACTTTCTTCTTAAGTATTTGTTTGGTGAGAAAATATTTTCTTTCATCACAAATCACTATCCTCTTTCGAGAAAAATTGGAATCAGTATAGCATGCTTTTAGCTATATTTGAAAACTCTTTACAAGTTTGAATTGCAATATGCTACATTCCTCCCTGCTCAAGATTTCCCTACAGAAAAAAGCAAATTTCACCACATAGTTGTGATTAATCAAAACTAATTAGATCTGGAAATTTGTAACTGTGAATAGTCTGTCTTTGTATAGCATTTTGAGTATGCATAGTGCCATATGAGTAACACATATGTCCCGTGCCTGTAGAGTCCAGCATAAAAAACAGAGGAGCCCTTCCTGTGTGTTAATCTTCTGTAAAATCCTTTCTAGCGCAATTAACAACACTGGTATTTTTATAAGACTGTTTATAATGGTGATTTCTTGAAAATAAGTTAACAAACATACAAAAATACCCTGTATCTTCAGCTAATATAACTGTAAAAAACCTGGTCCATGTGGGATTTGAAATGCAATGCAAGATCAATGGATCACTTATTTTACATTTGGTCTGATTACTTATCAGTATCTAGTACATTTTTACAATTGAAATTACAACATTGCATGAAAAAGGAAAGCCTAAATAGAAAACTCCAGGGCCAAGAATTGTGGGGAAGCTGCTTTCACATAGGCTACGTCTACATTGCACAGTTATTTCAGAATAAACTATTCCGGAACAGTTATTCCAAAATAGCTTATTTCAAAATAGCACGTCTACACTGCAGAGAAGCCTTAAAAGTAGTCTGAGGCAGGCTTCCCTAATGTAGACATGCTATCTCGATTTAGAGTCCCAGGAGGAATAACTTAGAATGGCCCTGGTGAGGGGCTATTTCAAAATAGCAAAAGTGTAGCATCTACACACACCTTATTTTGAAATAGCTATTTCAGAATAGGCATTATTCTTCGTAGAATGAAGTTTTCAGAAGTCAGGATAAGCCGTCTGTTATTTTGAAATTATTTCGAAATAACAGAATTGCTGTGTAGACGATCACAGTCATTTCGGAACAACAGCCGTTACTCTGAAATAATTTTGCTGTGTAGACACACCCATATTGATCAAGAGTTTAAGGGGCAGGTGAGAAATAGCTTTGAATTTCATCAAACAGGTGAAAACAGGATGAATGGGGAAATATGTGGTATTGGAGAAATGTATAGTCAATGGGTAGCAATGTGATCAACTAGATGGACCAGAGCATTAAAAAAAGAGACAGAATAAAATTCCAGCTTTGACACTTATTTGCTGTGACAATGGATGACTCATTTAATATCACTGAGTCTTTCTTTTTTTCATAAATGTCACCTGTAACTAACAGGACTGGTTTGTGTTGGGGAGATCTAACTATTTACTAATTAGAGAAAAGAGGAAAGCCTAGATGATGCTCAGTTATAGGAGTCAAAAAGCCTGAAATCAAGTATTTAGGGCGGTAACCTAGAAGTTATTGAACTGAGGTAGGAGTGGCTAGAAATCATTTATTTAGAGTGGGGAGAAGCAGGGAGGAGGGGGGGAGAAAGGATGAGAGACAAGAGGATTGCCTGACATTCATTTGGTGTGTACACAATTAATTTATTTAATGAGAAGCCTCTACTTTATTAAGTGGGACATATTTGCCAGAGTTGGGAAATGTTAAAATCAACCTTATTTTATTGTAGAAGTGGGGAAAGAGGTGGGGTGGCGGGGTGAAGAATTAGTTTATTGTAGTCATCCAAAACAGGTTATTGGGGTGCAGTTGAATGATTGATGAAAGATGATGATGTGATAATGGAAACAAACAGTTACATCCTGAGAGGTAGGACATTGATGATGGTATCAGAACTGAACAAATGTGCTGACAATCACATTTTTTCAAGCTCTAGTTATAAGAATACCAGTGAAAATAGCAGACACCAGAAGAATACAGCCATCAGACCCCAGAGGCTATTTTTTGGGTGAACTTCCCTAGGATGAAACATCACTTACAGGTATAACCTTCTATTAACCCAAAAGAATATTGGGTTAATGTCAGCTAATGTCTACTGACATTTTCTCTTCTCTCAGCAGTGAAGGCCAAATGTTGAACAGATGACTGTTAATACCCTGATGCACAGAGAATAGGCATTTCTATTGTTAGCCCATGAGTATGAAACAAACATTTCTCCAGTGACTTCTGTTTTACCACAGTTCAGCATTAAAGGTTTGAAGAGAACTGACATCTGACTAGCTAAAGAGGGTTAACTTCTGAAACCTAGTAGCAATCCAATATACTAATCAGGAGTATAATGCCTGATCACATAGTAGATCGGGAGAATGTTTCTGTTCGCTTAAATTTACTTCTGCTCCACAGAAAGTGAGTCTCTCTTTTTGGAAAGATATAGGGGTTGTTCATTGAAAATCACTTTGCAGGTCAAGTGAAATCTTAAAAAGTGATGGTTGAATGATGCTTTAAAATTGTTGGTCTTGTTGTTATGGTATTGGACTGTGTCTCGAGAGATCTGTGTATTTTTTCCCTGCTTTGTCACAGTCTTTCTATGTGATACTGAATAAATCATATGTCAATCCCTCTGTGGTCCTAGATTTGGTAATGCTGTGTTAGCTAGAACTGTGAGTCACATGTAAGTCCAAATCAATTTCCAGTCTCCCCCACAATAAATACTCTCAAGTTGGGGGGCTCTTTTACGCTCAAGCTAGCCCATTTATCATGTAGTATGGATTTAAACTACACTGCTGCTGACGCTCAAGTTAGTGATGCAGTGTGGATGCAACTACAGCCTACAGCTCAAATTAACACAATCCATCAGTTGCTAATTTAATCACTGTTTGTAATCCAAGTCTTATTTCTCAATGTGGCTCTGATGTCCTGTCTTTTTCGATGTTTGGTCACTGCATTCTTCCCCATGCAAAGCCTCACTTTCATATTAATTTCCATTTTGCAGCCTGAACAAAAAAGGAAGCAAAGAAGACAATTGTTTCTACATGCTCCCTCTGTGTTTCTATCTATTTTTTTCTTTGTTAGGACCATACATAATAGTGGCCACTCGGATTCATATGGGGACATTGCTGGCTGTTCCCCTACATCAGCGAGCAAGGGGAAAGTACAGTTTGCTGCATTTCTCACTCTGGCTAGAGAATGCAGGAGTCAGACAAATGTGGGTCTGCCCCAGCTGGGGGACATGCACCCCTCCCCCAGCTGTGCCTGCTAAAGCTGAAGCAACTATGGAGAGGCGCTTCTCACCTGGCCCCAAGCTTGCTGTGGTAGGAGAGGGCTGGGGTAGTCCTCTTTCCCCAGGGCAGCCTGCATACTGAACCCCTTATCCCTAGCTCCACTCCAGAGCAGTGATTAAAATGAAGCACGTACATTTTCATTTTATTTAAAAAAAATTACTTGAGTTAAGGACCTAATCAACTCTGGGTAAATCTTCTAATAAATAATAAAATAAAAATATCGTCAATGCAAAGTGTGGTGAGTTCAGGAAACCAAGACCTTTCTTTTCAGTTTGCTACTTTTCTTTTAAGGTATGAGCAATATTTAAATGCAGTTTGTGTTTCATTTGTTTTCTAGACAAAATAATTTGCATATGCTTTCTTTGAATTGAGTTTTAAACTAATTTTCCATTGACATAATGGGAAAAGTCAATCTGGATATTTAAAAGAGGTTTCTAATGGTCAGAGAGAATGAAATACCAACCCAACCTACCCAGAGAAGGAGTGAAGGCAAATAGCTTCATTGTAAGAGTCCTCTTGACTCTTAAATTAATTTATGAGTGGGATTGTATGATGGGGTTGCTTGTGATGATAGAGGGCAGGGCTTGGCAGCTCTGACTGTACATCTACAAAGCAGGGCAAAACTCAAATTAACCTACACTACTTGAGCTATGTTAATTTCATAGCTGAAGTAGATATAGCTTAATCAGCTTTTGGCTCTGTCTGCACAGCAGGAAGTCAAAGGAAGAACACTCTTCCTTCGACTTCCCTTACTCCTCATAAAATGAGGGTTACAGGAGTTGGAGTAAGAAGTCCTCCAGCTAGACATTATTTCAAAATAATGGCTTGCAGCATTGACATTCTCTTTGCTATTTCAGAATAACATCAGTTATTCCAAAATAACGCTGCTGTGTAGACACAGCCTGGGGGTCCTTTCTTGTTTATGTCTGATGTTTCTAAAAGCCAGAGGTGTGGGGCTTTAGCCTGTCACCTGTGGGGGAGAGTGGAAAAAGGGATCCTTTCCCTACCCTTGAAGTGTATTCTGGGGTGTGTATTGTGTTTTATTTGTTTTTTTTTCCCCTGCAGGATCACAGAAGACCATAGCTAACAATGAGACATGGGGTGGGATAGTGGCCTGGAAAATTCTCTCATGTGCTTGACTGGTGGATTCTTTCTCATATGCTCAGAATCTAAGTAGCTGTCATATGTGGCTTTGGGAAGGAATTTTCCCCTAGATCAGATTAGCATTGATATTGGGGTTTTATGCACTTTCCTCTGCAAAGTGGGGATGCAAGTTTATCTAGGCATATCTCACTTAGTAATGTTATTGCCATTTTGGGGGAATTGGCATATGTTGGTCCCTTTTATTCTTTGCCTGAGGCACATAGTTTAATCTTCTGTGGGCTGCAATACTTGAATCTATTTTGGTGCCAGTTTTATTGTGAGGGTAGATGATGGTGTGGGTGTCAAGTTTTGGTGATCCTGTCCGATGTTAAATTCTCTGGCTGGAACTAATATTCATTTACTTTGCATTATCCTCATGATAATAGTATCTCTGCAGATTCATTTGTTTCACCGAAACTTACTCTCAAATTCTACAATTCCTGTAGCCATTTAAAGTATCTGTAGCTTTGTCAAAATGAAATGAAACAGATAAATGCCACACACCTCAATAAAGTTATAAAGACTGTCAAAGAAATAAATCTCTTTCCATCAACAATACGGAGAGATTGCCGAGGCAAAACTATGTTCTTTTCAGGTGACAACATATGCATAATGAGACTAATGAAACATAAGCCCTCTCTTATTTGTTATATATCTCCATCATTGAAAAATTATCATAGGGTATGTCTACACTTGCAGCCTATTTTGGAATAGGTCTGTAAATGTAGGCATTCGGAATTGCATATCAAGCCCGGGATTTAAATCTCCCGCGCTTGATTTGCATCTTCCCGGCCAGGCGCCATTCTCGAATGAAGGAATTTGCTGGATCAGGGGAGGTCCCCTGCCGCTGGCCTCCCAGGACACTCTCCCTCCCTGCAGCTGGCTCCGCTCTGGCCCCACTGCCACTGGGTTCCAGTCTGCAGGGCTTGGACTCGGGCTCCAGATCACTGGGTCACCCCAAGGATGGAGCTCTCCAGCCGCTGTGGCCCCGCTTCTCCCTTGACTGATCAGGGATCCCCAGGGTCGGGGCTAGCTGGCTACCCTGCTTTTGCTGCAAACTGCCAGGGATCCCCAGGGATGGGACTTGCCCGCTGACCTGATTTTGCCATATTCCGCCAGGGATCCCCAAGGTCAGCACTTGCCGGCAGCCCCACTTTTGCCTTGCTCCATCAGGAATCCCTGTAGATGAGATTACCAGCTGCCCCGCTTTTGCTGCTGGCTGCCCCACTGGCTGGGGTTCTCTGGGGGACAGGGTTCCCACTTAGTTCACACTCCCGAGTGACAGGGCCTCTCTGATCCAGCAACATCCATGGTGCTGCTGGACTATGGATGTTGCCAGACCAGAGAGCCCCAGATTTTGGAGGTTCAACCTGTACTGACATTTTGAAGTGTTGATACAACCTAAATTTTGGTGTCAGAGCTGCTACTGCTCTCATACCCAACAATGAGAAAGTCGGCATAGTATAGGGGTAGACTAGGCTTTTAGGCACATTCTAGTGTAAGGTGCACTGTGTAAAGTGCATCACCCCCAGAATGGCCCCAACAGAGATCATGACTCAGTCAAAATTCCTTTCCCACTCTCCTCTTGTTCTCACTAGAGTAATTTAGAGTAAATTACTCTAGCCCATAGTAACTAACCTTTTCCATATTTGCCTGGACACCTCTGTTAGCTCATGTTTACTAGAAGTAAGCCATGGCACTGCCCGTTTCCTATCCCTCTACACCCATAGGGGAGCAACCAGAGTGCAACCCCTGAACTTAGCACAGGGCACAGATGCAAGATCCAGTTTGTCACATAGCGGAAAAGGGAGAATTTAATCCCTTGTTTGACCAGGTTAATCCCAGAAACCCTCTGAGTTTGATAACTTTTACATGTTAGCTCATTCCTCATGCAAATACTTAAATAAGTACATTCTGTTTATTTATAGACATCAATACCAATAAGATGGATAAGGGGAAAATTCTAGCAGAAAAAAAAAGTACTTTAGGTCTATATCCCTATGAGTGTGTGTAGTTTTTTTTCCCCTTCAGTTATGGATTTTGTAATGTCTAAATGAGACGCTGTATGGATAAAATTTTATATTGCCTAGAAATAACTGGGGGATATCAATAGACAATATGTGTTTTTGGAAACCTGCACAAATAAATCTGTAATTTCAAATATAGTGCATACAGTAATTCCTCCCTTGTTGTCCCGGTTAATACTGCTTTGTTGCTTATCTATTAGCGCACATGCTAGTTTAAAGTTGTGCAATGCTCACTTACGATATAGTTTGATTGCTTGCTTTTTCCATTACTTGCAGGATTTTCTAGAAAATCAGACTGTTCTTGTGGGGTTTTGGAATCAGGATGATCTGGCATCCCTCCCTTGCCCCACCCCCGTGAGCTCCCCTTAGTTCCCTGTAAGATATGCAGCTGGATAGCTGCAGTTCAGCTCCTGAGGAGTACTGAGGAGTATAAGATGTTTCGAAAAATTGCCCTGTTGTTGAAAAAAAACACGTCTAAACTGCGGTTTCACTTTCAACATGGCGCTTGTTCAAAACAGCTCCATGACGTAATTATGCAAGTGAAGTGCGGGATATTTAAATCCCCACTTCATTTGCACTTTTGAAGTGCTTCATTTACATCCCTCTGTTGACAGAGGGGTATGGTGTAGATGTAGCCACAGTGTGTGCATCTGTCTGTCTCTCTCATACACAGGGGGTATGTCTCTGTCTCATACACACATACACCCTATTTGGCTCTGTGCAACTATGTATGCACTGTCCAAAGGAGCGAGTTGAGCACTTCAGTGGAATAGTGTGTTTTCATCATCATGTTCAGTTTCTGCAGGGAAGTGTTTGCAAGCACTGCTATTCATCTATTATGTGTTTCCCGCCTGACTCAGTCCATGCTGCCTTGTAGAATGAGCAGTTACATTAATCATGCTAACCCCTGAGGCTTCAACTGAGTTCATAATTTAGTAACAAGATGTTCCCTGGGAAATATTCTACTCTCTGACTCCAAAGCACCTCAACCAAGCTTCACAGTCATCATTGCTGTATACAGTATTAACATATTTAAAATTGTTTAAAACTTACATGGTAAATGCAGTATTCAGTCTGCTGAAAAAAGTTTCCCTGGAACCTAACTCCCACTATTCGCATTAATTCTTAGGGGGAATTTGGATTCGTGTAACATAATTTTGCTTAAACTAGTATTTTTCAGGAACATTAGTATAGCGTTAAGTGAGGAGTTACTGTACGGCTGTCCATTCCCATATAATTTCCATATAATTCACTAACACCAGCTCAGCATTCAGCCATGTATATATGACCATAGATACCCAAAGCCTGTAAGATAAGACAGAAAATAACCTCTTTTGTCTATACATCCTCCACCCTCCACATATTCCTTTATCTTTCAGTAGAAAAGCATCCAGAATCTGATTACATACATAGTAATTGCAGCATTATCTTGAGGTTTGCTACTAACTGCTTTTACAGCTTGTCTTTCCATTGGAGCTAAATCCATCTCTGTGGGACTAATCAATACAGGGAGGATTTACAGCATTGCTGTACATCATAACTTAGAACAACTTAAAGCCCTTTGTTACGAGCCAGAATACATCAATCAGCCAGGATAAGGAAAACTAAAACTCCTTTCACTTCAATAAAGGATAAATAGATACTTTGTAAGAGACACCAGTGTATATAACAGATATCCATATCACTATCGTGAGAAGGATTACTAAATCCATTCACCAGGGCATATTTCATTCTACTGCTGACAAATTAGACTTTGAAAATACTAGGAACTACTACAAAAGAAAGTGTTCCAAGTAGTCTATTTTCTTAAATGACTCAAACAGTTTGTTATCAGTGCTTCAGAATTTTTTAAAGATAAATCACCCGAATTCACATTTTTATATTTAAAATAGGCATAAACCACAGCAGAAGATAAAAATCAACTTGACAGACTTTCCTGCACACTAAGATTCCCATTTTCATTAGACTAAGCCATATGCACAAAACTCTCCAAAACAGAGAACTAAAACTTCCTTAGCTATAACGATGTGAATTTCATGAATGTATAAGTTCCAGGTTATAAATGAACTAAAATGTAAGGATGGCTATGAACTGAACATTTTTATACAATCAAACACATTTTTACACTAATTATATATATGTATCATAGAAATTATATAGAGATAAACAACTATGGATGATTATATTGTATTTTTTTGATCTGTTCACAAGGTAAATGAAATAATTGTGGTTTTTGCTGTTTACACAATAAAATAACATGAAGTAATAACAAGCATGGTAGGGTTCAATGTTCAAAGGTTAGCAACATGTACACAGTAGTGGTCTGATAGGTTTCTGAACACAGAATACCACTAGAGTTCACAGACTATTTAAACAGCTACCTAATTCTTATTCACTATTCCTGTTCCTATTTTTTTCCCCTCTGTTGGTCCTGATATCAATATTCATATATATAAAACTAGAAGATTTACCCAGAGTTGCTCATGTCCTTCAGGGCAGGGGGCTAGGGGAGTGGGAGTGCAGGAGTCAAATCAGGGTCTTGGGGATGTGGGGGCTCAGGGCAGGATGGTGAGGGTGTGGGAGGTGCAGGAGCCAGGGTTGAGGATGGGTGTGCAGGAGTCAGAGTATGAATGGGGGGGCTCAGAGCAGGAGGCTTAGGGTAGGGGTAGGAGGTGGCCAGCAGCTTCTCCCCAGGGCTGGCCCAGCATTGCAGGGACTGTGGAGCACACCTGCTGGCTTCTTACCAGGGCTGGGCACTGGGGTGGCAGGAGGCCTAGTGGGCTAGCTGGCAGCTGCTTCCCAGGGCTGGCCTGGGGCGTCAGCGGCCATGCTGGCCAGCCAGCAGCTGCTCCCTAGGTCTGGGATGCTTGCTGTCCCCTGTGGTCATTCTGGGCTATAGCTGTCCCCTGTGCTTGCTGACTTGTCCAGTCATTTGTGACCCCACTATCACACTCCTCCCTTTCCATTTGATGAGAAACAATCACATTCCATGCACATCCCATTGTCCTGGCACAATCAAACCCTGACCTTGCTTTAAGTTATGATAAGAAGAAGCTGCATAGCAAATTTGGTGGTCCTAGGTCTTACTGGTTAGGAGGAGTTCCTGAACAAAATGGATGGACAGAAGTACAAACAGACAGACAGATGTATGGGTCACAGAGAAGTAGAAGGATAGTAACAGTACATTATTTCTTTACAAACATTATTTCTTCTGTCATGCTCCCCTCTTTTCTTTTCACCCTGTACCAGCCACTCTGTGGGGGAGTCATAAAATTCTAAAGGCTGGAAAGAACATCACATGGCTTGAGGCAGATTCATCAAAGTGACCAAGTGAATGCATATTAAATATCTGTCAACTTGCTTGGGTTCCACTTTTTTGAACTGTTACCCTCCTTGTCTCAAACTGGACTCCAGAAGGAACCAGTGATGAGGGGAACACTTCCTTCTGCAGATTAAGTTGATTGGTTACTGGAAGCTAGGAAAGCAGGGGACTTTGAACAGATGACCCTTTTTTTCTGTGATCCCTGCAGGAATCAATTACAAGGATCTATGAGTATTAAAAAGTTAGCCAGGGCCTCTCAGGCAAAAGAAATCTCCCAGCTCCCACACAGAAGTGAATAGGAAATTCAGTAGCTGGAATTCACGGAAGTGCTGTTCTTAACAACCCAGCCTTGTTAATGAATAAAAACACTCCTAGATACTCTCAATACTTCTCAATAGTAGCTGGGCTTTGTGCCTGAACACAGGAATAGAAGAGTGTACTTGGTCTTTTGTTTTTTCAAAAAAATGTTTTGATCATCTATCCTTAACGGAGTTGCAAATGTAGAGCAGAAAGCAAATCACTCCATTGCAATTCAATCCAAAGTTTCAATAGTATGATGCTATGCACGTGCAGTACCAAAGCCATAAAGAATGAGGAATGGGAATAGTTTATAATAATTCAGAATATAGTACACAGCACAGTTCATGTTGTTTGGCTGCCATACAATAAGTAAATTTGTAAAGACCAGCTTAATGCCTAAATTGTGGCTTTTGGCCCAAGCCCTGTGAATGAGGCAGCATATGGCTATGTCCTCTCATGAGCACTCCAGGAATTGTGGCTACAGTTTCCTCTGCTTCTCATATCACATTTCTCTATACCAGCAAATTATTACCCCACCCCCCATCACAAGTTGGATCAGCACTATTAGCTATAGGTTGAACCTCTTTAGTCCTGCATGCTCAGGACCTGACCGGTGCCAAATGAAAGAATTTGCGAGACCATTAGAGGTCAACACTGTCTAGGAGCTTTACCAACACTACCACTGTTTACTGGGCTGTTAGAAGACATTTAGGGATAAATTAGAGTTAAATGGCAGCAGAGAACACTGAGAGCCAGGACTGGTGGCTGTAACAAGCTTTACAGAACCATAGGAAACTTGGCTACCCACATAATAAGCGGACATCCTGGTAACTAAAATCATGTTGGACCATGGATATTGCCGAACCAGAGAGTGCCAAAGTAGAGAGGTTCAACCTGTAGTGGATTGTAGAGGCTGCTGATGCACCAAGCTTCACTCTCCCTGTTCTGCAGGGTTTGGAGAGCACACAGTGCCTGCTTACCACCGGAGGGCCAGAACATTGTCTGGATTTTCAAGTACCTGTGAAGATTTCACCCCCGGTTCTTGCACACCAGAAGAGGGACTGTACTTTGTCTGTGTCTAGATTAACAATGGTGTTAATACAATATTGGATACAATATTGTAACTTCCCCCACTTGAAAACACCCACACAGAGGCCATGAGCAGTCTGTACCCAAATTAAACATTGCCTATGATAGAGCAAGGGACAATGGGATGACATTATGGAAGTTAGTATTTAGTATTCTCTGAGATAATAAAGTATATTTTTAAAAGTATGTAAGATTAGGATTAAGATGGCCATGAAGTATAGAGCAGAATGATAGTCGATGAGAAGGGAAAAAGAGCAAATACTTCTTATTACTAAAATAAGAATGCCCAAGTGGAGGCTAGGTAAGATGATATAGGCTATGCACTGAAATGGTATGTGAGATGATGCAGATAGCCCTCCTCATGGAAAAACTGAGGAAATATCGATTGAGATTGCTAGAGGATGTGAGAGGTGGGATATGTTCAGCCAGAGAGTACAAGAGCTAGTAGCAACAGAACAAAGACTATGAGAAAGATCTACGAAGAGCTGATTTTCACAAGAGTGTTTGGAGGTGCCAACCCTAGATAATGGAATAAGGCAAAGTGAAGAAAAAGAACACCACCATTTAGAGTGTGAAGAAAATTTTGTGGAAAAGTCCTCTAAAGGTCCAGTGAAAACCCTCTCACTTGGCCATATGTGAAACTAACCTAGATAAAACAGAGTGTAAGGGGACAAGTTGGCATCAGCAGAGACCTGACGTGGCTGAGCTAAAAGGTGTCTTCTGCCACATAATTTATTTGTACTATTCAAAATTTTGCATTATGCTGGGATAATGGAATATAGAACTCTCATTTCCAGGATTAGTATCATTGAGAAAATAAGCTGCATAAACATCTCAAAGGCATGCAGAGACTTCAAGGGTGTGTCTAGATTACATTCCTTTTTTGAGAAAGGGATGTAAATTAGGCATGTCGATATTGCAAATGAAGCCGGGATTTGAATTTCCCGTGCTTCATTTGCATAATGGCTGCCACTGCTTTTTTTCAAAACAGGGCTTTTTTCAAAAAAACCTGGCAGTTTAGATGGTGATCTTTCGAAAATAAACCCTTTTTTGAAAGATCCTGTACTCCTCAAAAATGAGGTTTACAGGATCTTTCGAAAAAGGGTTTTATTTTCAAAAGATCCTCGTCTAAACTGCCGAGTTTTTTTGAAAAAGCCCCATTTCAGAAAAAAAGTGGTGGCCGCCATTATACAAATGAAGCATGGGAAATTCAAATCCCGGCTTCATTTGCAATATTGACATGAATAATTTAAATCCCTGCCTCGAAAAAGGGATGTAGTCTAGACACACCCTCAGATAAATGACAACACATATTCATAAAGACAGTTTCCTGATTATTGATGATTTTCCAGCTAACTACATCTTTTGTCAACCATTTTAAATAGCCGAGTGGGAAAAAGTAGTAACCCCTGGGCAAACCTCTACATTGATCATCTGAATATAGTGAAGTTTACAGTATGCTATATTTTTATGAAAACTTCTGGGTATCGTAATAAAGCTCATTTGCTGAAAAATATTACAGTGCTATATTATATATGGAAAATTGAATGGATATTTATATTGGAAATGTGGTATGCTGGTAGATGTAAATGATTGCCTTTGACAGACAGGCAGTCACGGACCTCATTAAAGCTGATGGCCTTCTAGCCACCCCTGATTCAAGCTAAATTAATATGTAATCTTCCCCTGGTGGAGTTAGATAGCGGAAGCAATAGAAGTCACCACCCAAGGCACAGGGCCACAGGGAAAGCCTGAGTAAGAACTAACTCAGGAAGAATAAAAAGGGCTTTCCAGAAGACTGGTTACAAATGCAAGGGCTAGGGCATTGATTAGATACCAATGTGTTTTTTGAGTGACTGGAGGTAGAAAGTGATGGGAAGGCAAAGAGAAAGCCAGAAGATAGACAGAAACAGAGAAGATGGCCTTGGAAGCTCTTTGGGGCACAATACTGAGTAGAGACAAAACATGAAAAATGTGAGTAAGTAAACTGCTTGCTGTTGTTTTCAGGGAAACAGGACTTTGTATACATTCTTTGAAAATAAAAAGAATCGCACCAAAGAAATACCCAACTCCTAACATCACTTTCTCCTACTAATGGGAACAAATCAGCCAGGCTCTGTCTATTGGCTAACCACTGAGGCAAAGGGTAATAGTATATAGATTTCCTTTTCTGACATACAGGCTAGTGGCTAAATACACCTTTGATATGTTCATTTTTTCCTCTTTCTTCCTTTATTTGAAATCTCGTTGGTTTAGTTTGGTAAGATCCAATCCAATAATCCACCACTGTAATTCACTATGGGTATGTCTACACTTGCCCCCTAGTTCAGACTAGGGAGGCAAATGAAGCATACCAAAGTTGCTAATGAAGCACAGGATTTATATATCCCGCACTTGATTAGCATATTCGCGGCTGATTGCCATATTCATTGCACGAGGAGTAACAGTTAATTTGAGGGAAGGGTTTTGGATCGGACTACCGCGTCTACACATGGCAAGTTAAATTGGGCTACCGGCATTTTAAAATGGCGACTGGCCGCGAATATGCTAATCAAGCGTGGGATATTTAAATCCCACGCTTCATTAGCAACTTCAGTATGCTTCATTTGCCTCCCTAGCCCGAACTAGGGGGCAAGTGTAGACATACCCTACGTGGGCACTGGTATGGATAAGAGTAGCTGTGATTATTTCCTGGTGTTTTGTACTGAACTTGCATTTCCTAAGTAGCTGGAAATAGGACGGATCTTGGTAGACTCACTGTTTTTTAAGATGGCAAACTTCTGTCATGAATGGGAGGAGCAGGCATACAGACATAATTCATTCAAACTATGTTTGGTTAAAATAGTATTTAATACCTGTGAAAAACAATGTTATCTTCAATATGAAATGAACTAATAATAGAGAAAAAATCTTCTCTGTATGTTTTTATTTTTTCCCAGGATGTTTGAATTAGTCAAATAAGATCATCAGAAACATGAAAAGTCAATCTTAACGATCAAAGAACCTGTACTAAAAGAAGAATAATCTGTACTAGCACAGAAAAGACAAAAGTTACTGAATGAAGGAGTAGACATTAGGCAATGTTATTCACCTTTTTAAAATAATAGATGGGAATAATACACATTTAAAGGACCTTTGTGGCTTTTTCTAATTATTGGGAGCACAGTGAAATATAGTGAATTCTTTTGAACCATTAGTCAGTGGGTAAAATTCAGTCCTTCACAATTTAAGTTGCAGGTGTTTCACTTGTTTTGCCAGGTCTCAATTTTCCCATCATTTTTTATTTTGTTGGATACCTCACTTGCTTTTCTATTACTATATGAAGAATACCTTCATCTTAAGAGCTCAAGCTGTTCATTGCTTAATGTTTTCCCAAATAGTCCATTTCTGAATTACAGCACTGGTTTGACAACTAACATACATTCATGTATATAGCCAGTGTATTTCTGTGGCTACAGTAGACCAAAATGCTGCAGAGCTAGATTGTTTTTGGCACAAATCTTTCGGCATTATTCATAACACTATTATACAAAATTGTAATATCAAAAGCCAAACTCTTGCAAAAGTTCTACATTTAGTAATCATGGATAAAGCTTTTTAAGATACAAAGAAGCCATATGAAAAGTGTGAAAGATCTCTTATTTCTAAGCTGATGTACAAAAAGTAATGGTTACTGGAAATAGAATGTCTGCTATGTACTTTACCATGGCAACACAAAGATTAAATTGAAAACCACTTTAAGTAACTCTTTTATTTTTATCTGTACTCTCTACTTTTAAAAAGTAACATATTCTGTTTTTAGCCTATTAGAACTGAAATGTATTAGGAAGAGAGTTCAAGTACTGTTTAACTTAAGTTTAATTTCTATTAGTATCGGAATGTAGCTTTAGAAAGCTGCAGCAGCTCACGTAATAGAATCTTAGAAAATAAATAGGAACATCTGAAGTTCTTTGCATCCTTTTCCTTTGAATAATAAATAATGGGGTTTAGACATATTAGGTGAACATTAATAAATGTTGGTCTTTGAAACATTTTGTGACAAATCTATTACCAATGTGAATTTCTCCTCACGCAGAAAGGGTGGTTTCAAACATATCAGCTATTTTTTTTCCTGGTAACTCCAGTGTCATTAGTGTTTGTGTATATATATATATTAGAACTGGCTGATTGTTACACAAACTATTGGGTTACACAACTATTGGGTCAGATTCTCTTCTGAGATCTGGTCCTTTTGCACTACCGTAGTTGGAGAATATATGGTTCTCCCGGATTTTTACACTGATAAAGGGACATAACCAGAGCCATTCAATGCACAATAGAGCAATCTCCCAGCATAGAGCTGGCTCTAGAATGGCAGCCACAACTGATTCTTTGCAACTCCATTATCCCCTGTGCCTATCAGATATCGGGCACTGCTAAAGAATTAGTACAGTGCACATGAACATTCATTCTACTTGCATGCTACTGTGTATGAAGCATTTTGGTGCCTCTTTAACTGATTCACACAAATGTTTGGGAAACAGCTATATTTTGTATCAACACTGACTACAGTATTTGAAAACAACCAGTAGTCCTGTGGCACCTTTGAGACTAACAAAAATATTTATAAGGTGTCATGAGCTTTCATCAACAAAACCCACTTCTTCAGAAGAAATGATCTTGAGTGGAGGGGAAAAAAGGGAGACCCTCAGAAAAAGAAGGGAGAGGGAGAAAAAAAACCTGTCAATTGTTGACCTGGTGCTAATGAGGTAAATTGAGTGAGTTGAAAGTGCCCCATACTTAGCTTTTGATGTCAATAGGGTGTTGAATGTTAGGGAAGCTGGGTTTATAAGCTGTTGGTTCAAGCCCAGGGAAACAGTGTCAAATTTTCATATGAAGGTCAATTCTGCACTCTCTGTAGTTTCTGATCCCTTAATGCACTCTCTGTAGTTGGCTTGTGAAATTCCTTTATGGAAGAATGGCTACTTTTAAATCCATTAATGAGCCCTGGAAATTAAAATGTTCCCCTACAGGTTTCTGTGTGCTACCATTTCTAATATGTATTTTGTGTCCATTAAACCCTTGTCATAGAGACTGTCCAGTTTGGTCAATATACATGGCAGAGGGCATTGCTGGCACTTGATGTCACACATTAGAAGTTGTATGAGCCTCTGATGTGGTGGCTTATGTGGTTAGGTCCTGTGATGGTATTGACAGTGTAGATGTGTGGACAGAGTTGACAACAGGGTTTATTGCAGGGTGAGTGTGTCAGAGGTGTGATGTGTGGCTGCTGGAAAGAATTTGCTTCAGGTTAGTGGGTTGTCTGTAGGTCAAGAATGGCCTGTCCCCCAAGGCCTGTGAGAGTGTGGAATCATTTTCCAGGATAGGTTGTAGATTGTCAATGATGTTCTGGAGGGATTTTAGCTGGGGGCTGTAGGTGATGACAAGTGGTGTTCTGTTATTTTCCTTGTTGGGCCTGTCTTGAAAAAGAAGATTCCTGGGTACTCATCTGGCTCTGTCAATCTGTTTCTTCACTTCCCCAGTATTTACGTTTTAAGAATGCCTGACAAAGATCCTGATAGAGATGCAGCCGTGTTAGTCTGGTCTAGCTGAAACAAAAGACAAGACTATGCAGCACTTTAGACTTTAAAGTGCTGCATAGTCCTGTCTTTTGTTTTGACAAAGATCCTCTAGGTGTTTTTCTCTGTCTGTGGGATTGGAGCATATTCGGTTGTCTCTTAGGGCCTGGCGGTAAACAATGGATTGTATGATATGTCCTGGATGGAAGTATGTAGGTAAGAATAACAGTCAGTAGGTTTCCAGTATAGGGTGGTAGTAATGTTACCATCATTTAATTGTACGATAGTGTCAAGGAAGTGGATCTTTTTCATGGCCTGGTCCAGGTTAAGGTTGATGGTGGGATGGAAGTTGTTATAATCTCTGTGGAATTCTTCAAGGTTCTCCTTCCCTTGGGCCCATATGATGAAAATGTCGTCAGTGTAGCGTAAGTCGAGGAAGGGTGATAGGGGATGAGAGCTGAGGAAATGTTGTTCGAGGTCAGTCATAAAAATGTTGTCATATTGTGGGGCCATGTGGGTGCCCATAGCAGTGTCTTTGACTTGAAGGTATAAATTGGTATTCTTCATTCTCTACTATAGCATTTAATATGTCTCACTATCCTCTACCAGGCAGAAACAACACCATGTGACTTAGGAGATTCATCAAACACATGGTAATGAACGATAAATAGCCAGAAGAAACAGGTAAAACATTTTCTGAAATTTGCTTTCATCAACTGTTCATACAATAGTGAAATTAAATTTTAAAAAAATCAGAGTTGGTCACAAACAGAAAAATGGAGTAAATTTGTCAGATAAATTTGTTAGTGTCAATAATTCAAACAAGCTCTAATTTACAGGAAAGAGTCTGATGGTGAATGATGTGAGACTTCAATTTCATTAACTAAACAGGACTTTGTGAAGCTTACATTTAGCCTGTGCATAGTTATGCCTCAGAAACAACTGTTTCAAGTTGATGCTTTGTTTTAATTGTGCTTTGATTAAATTACTATATTTAGCATTTAAATGATCTTTGGATTTTAAGTCTCAGCTCTTGTGTTCCATTGTTTGTCTCTTTTTCCAAAATGTTGTGAAGTGCTTTATCACACCTACAGAATACACTACGTCCTGTACGTACGATCTATGTAAAGCCTAGTTTGTCACATAAAAAACCTATTACATGTCGAACCTCCCTTGTCCGGCACCCTCGGGACCTGAGTGGTCCGGGACCACAGTCTGTCAGGCCATGGGAGGTCAAGACTCCCTGCCATACTGTAGGCTTTGATCCCGGCTGGGGTAGTGCTCCCTGCCACCTGCCACCTCCAGCCCCTCACTGTGCCAGCCCTGACTGGGGCTGCATTCCCCACCGCGCCAGCCCTGGACAGAGACCAACTCCGCTGTCTCCAACTCCAGCCGGGGCTGCACCACCCACGGCACTGGCCCAAGCTGTGCACCCAGCTGCCAGCCCTGCTGACTCCAGCCCTGGCTAGGGCTGCACTCTCCACCGCCAGCTGTGAGTGGGGCTGTGCTGCACTCACCCCCCACCATGCCAGCCCCAACTGAGGCTGCATTTCCCACTGTGCAAGCCTCAATGGGGCTGCACTCCTGGATGCTGACCCTGCTGCCTCCAGCCCCAGCTGGGGCTGCGCTCCTTGCCATCAGCCCGTGCCAGGTCAGTACTCCCATGCCACCCTACTGGGGATGTGCTCCCCACCACCAGACCAGTCTAGGCTGCACTTCTGAACCTGGACAGCTGGGGCTCTCTGATCCAGCAATATCCATGGTCCTGCTGAACCACAGATGTTGCCAGGCTAGAGAGTCACAGCTTTTAGAGGTTCAGCCTGTAATTAATTTCATTCAAGTTTTTTCTCAGTTCTAACCCTTGGTAGTATGAAATTTTGACACAACTGACTAATAGTAATATAATTCCCCAAACAGTTAAGTTTACTTTTACCAGTGTTTTTCCATTTTGTACTTATGTTCCTTTGGACTCAAACATAGTATTTCTAAAACTGAATGTACGCCATTTAATATAATATTACCCAGTAATATCTATTCTTTTATCAGTTTATGAGCTCATCTGAGCAGTTAAATTGAATGTACTGCCAAGTGTTTATTCTTATGCTAAGCTTTGTTGCTTTCTGTACTTGCTAACCTTTTTGACAAATTGATTAAATTAATATGTAATTTGATTTGAATGTTTAAACTACCTTGATGCAACAGAGAAGAACATATTCCTGGCATGTAGCCTGAATGTTGGTCCCTAATGGCTTTTCATGCTGTTTTACTTCATAACATAAATCAGATCTCCCCTCTCTTTGTAGAGTACATACTCAACTCATTAAAATAGACTTGATTTCTTATTGGAAAATAACAGTGGAGATGATCTACTATATATAAGGCATCTTTCCTACAAAGAATCACTAAATCAGACAATTAGGAAGACAAAGATGTCTTTCTTGGATATTTAAATTTTATTTTAAAAATGTAGCCTCGCATTGATTGTTATACTGAGCTTAACATGATGCAACAGACGGAGAGGAGGGGTTGACCAGGGGTAATTACAGATCCCTGATTCTCTGGCCAGTTTTACTCTGGCATGAAACCTGGATGTGTCTAGAGCAGCCTCGGGGCTTTAAATTCTGCCATTTGGCAATGATCCTTAAGGAACCATCTGCCAACTGGGGATATGTATAATGCAGCACATTCCAACCACACCATCTTGTCATCACATAACAACTTTTAAGGTTGTATTGTGAAAGGGGAGGGGAGGAGAGAATGCATAGGATCCAACTAAGCCATCTCTCTGCCTTCTGTGGATTTCCTTATATCAAGGAACTTTCCATGTTTGAGGAGTTGTGGACAGTTTCTTATCCCTTAATTCAGTGTTTCTCAACCTTTTTTTTTATAAAGCACTCCTTTTTTAAAAAAATTATAAGTACCCCTAGTACCTACAGTGTTCAGACACACAAAATTTTTTCTACCATTGCATCACATTTGTTTAAACAACTTAATTGTAGCTGGGTGGGTGATGAAATTTTTGGGTGTAAAAAGTACAAAAATAATAAAACACTGTAAAACTTAAAACAAAAATTCAGTTTTCTCCAAATTTCATTTGTGTTGATGTACCCCCCAGACTTCTCTCAAGTACCCCTGAGGGTACTCGTACCACTGGTTGAGAAAAACTGCCTTAATGCGCAAAAGAATGTCTGCAGGTTCAACAAGTTTTTTCCGTATAACTGAGGCCAGTGCAACTTCCCATATCAGAAAATAAATTAATATCCATTTGAAATCACCTAAAAGGGTTATATTTTTCCTGTGAAAAAATATTCATGATGAATTACAACAGATCCGAAGTGTTTGGTACTGAACACCAGCCAGGCCCTCTCAGAGAATGACAGAGGCCTGGGCCACTTTGAGTTTAGAAGCCCCAGCCCCAGCCCCAGCCCCTCAACATATCTAACTTCTCATCCGCAGGGTCATACTAAAACCAAAAGAATATATGAAAATGAACACTCGAGACATTCATTTATTAACAATTAAGTCATTATACCAATAGCATGTATATTAAAAATGTAACTTAAATTGTGAGTTTCCACTGCTGGCAAAACTCTTCATTTTAGGGATGCTTTTCTGGCTTTGTTTTGTACAAACTTGTTTATAATTGAAGAAAAATCTAATTTATGTGCAACATCACTGTTCATGTTAAGCATTGCGAGCCCATTCAAACACTCTTGTCCCATTGGAGAACTATGATAGTTCTTTACTTGTTTTAACACATTGAATGTGCATTCACCTGAAGCCGCTGATGCAGGGAGATTGATAAAAATATGCAATGCAGTTGTGATATTAGGAAATACAGTCAATAGGCTGAGATTTAATATTTCTTGAAATTGTTCCTTTGGTTTCCAGTCTGATTTAAAGTTGGTGGAATGTATACGTTTCAGGAGATCGTCACAGAGAACTCTTGAAATTTTGTCATTTTACTTTTGTTGAAACTGTTCAGCCACTGAATATAGATCTTCATCACTTAGTTCTCTGAACTCCCAAAGGAATCCAAAAAGGGTACAAATTTGTTACAGTGATCAAATTGACATTTAAGACCAGATTTGTTGGAGTCAATAATAACAACAACAACAACAAAATTGACTTGATAGTGCCTTTCTGCATCAGATTGAGATGTTAGTCTGTGATTGGTGGAAATCACAGATGAAATGTCAGTAACCTGTTCTACTGATTTGAACTCAGAAAGGATTGTGTCCCATTGATCACAAATCTTTTTAATATCTTTAAGAAGTCATTCAATGTTATCCCTCTCAACATCTAATGTAATTAATCCCTGTTCAGAAAGAAAAAGAATGACATTCAATATTTGCTCAAGGAGTTTTTTTCCAGTTATTGGTTTCTATGTTTATTTCACTCAGGAGTAAGTTTTCAATTGAACTGCCAGCTAGTGCTGCTCTAGTAGCTGATTTCCATGTAACTTAGTTATCTTTATGTGATACTGAAGTTTCATGTGCAGCTATTCAGTCTTTCAACTTCCTCCAACCTCTACTGATGATCCAACTGGATGGATCAGACAATACTGATGCATCTGAAGTATTAATGTTAAAAATGAAACAGGGTACACAGTACAGAGCCTGCTTTTCCATACTCCAGCAGAGCCAGTCTCTTGTGTAGATCTCTCCATTTGGAATAGCTTAATATTGTAATGGCCCTGATAATATCAGGCTGTCTGGTCGCCTACCTTAGGAAGACCTGTCACAAGGGGTCTTACAGTGTTTGTGAAAAAGGGACATTAACACAAGAGGGGAACTTAGTGATGCACTGGAATACTTGAAAGCCCCTCTCTTCTTTTGGAAATCAAGGTCCTTACACATTTTTGACACTCCAATAAGCTTCAGTTTGATTTTGATCCTAGGGATGGGTGTAAATCCATGGAAGTTCTAGTTTCATCCAAAATGATGCACTCCTACTGGATGTAGGCCTAGCCTCATCCCTCTGTCTTAACCATCTCTTCAAGTCCACAGATGCTGTACAGTTGTGTTTAATTTATACTTGTAGACACAACACTTTGTTTGAAAATTTGAAATACTTAGCAATTAAGAGAAAAATAAATCAAACTATTACTGATCAGACAAAAGCTCATGATGTCATTTAGGGAAAAATAAAACATTTTAGATTAAAAAAAACTTTACACGGTAAGATACATATTTCCTTAAGGTAATTAAAGAAAATAATGAAACAGCGAATCATTTACTCTCAACCTGTTTATGTCCCTAAGAAGATAAAACTAGATCATGCAGATACTAAACTTTTTTGCTTAATGGTGCAAAAGCTTCCATAGTCTCTTTTGTGTTCATTGGAGGGGAGAGGTCCAAAAGTAGAAGCACTGACCTCAAATATAACAAGGCAAGGAATTACATGAATATCTTAGATTTAGTGCATTCCTACACCCATTAAGCTTCCCAGGGGAAGTACCTCACTCTAGTAGTTAATACAGGTACCAAAATATTGGACATTAATGTTCAATATATAACATTAAACAACAGGTTTGCTGGTAGAAGTGTGGATTCTGCACAGTGGTGGATATAGTATGATGTATCAGTGAGATATTTATAGCTGGTACTCTGTACCAGGAAGACACAGAAAGAACAGAATGTGGGGCTGCTGGGCAGCTCACCCCATGCCAGCAGCTCCTCCAGCATGGCTGTACTGCCCCCAACCTCTTCTCTGGAGTGGTCTTCTGTATAGACACCAGAGAGGACTCAGGATACACAGCTACATGGAAGGGCTGAGTGCAGTACTGGCACTCTGGAGGAGTTCTCTCATCACAATGATCACTGTGAATATAAGAGTGAGACCTTGAACTTGATTTTAAATACTATGGGAAACCAGAGCAGAGAGTAGAGGACAGTTGCAATGTGCCTGTTGTATCCATTATTACTGAAGTAAGGAGGTGTTCTGCAGTGTTTTCTGCTATTTGATGTTTCCTAAGTTGTGAAGTTTTCATACCTGGTGTTACAGGGTAGACACTCACTGCCATGGCACTTCCTGCTGGTAGTACTGGGAATTAGCTTGGAAGTAGGGTGCCTCCCTTTGGCTGGTGTCTCCCCATGTCAGTTCTGGACCCGTGTCGCTCCTGGACTGTGGCATCCTCTTCAGGATACTGCCCTCCAGAAGTTCCTATTCCAGTGTCCCTTGGCCCCCTTACGGGGTTGGGGTGTTTATCAGTCTCTATACTCTGGGGTCCTCCCCTCCCAGCGAACCCCCAATTTCCCTATATCCGCCTTGCCTCAGTAACCCACTACCTGTCTTCATCTAGCCCCTGCCATAGGGGCAAACTACAGTCTGAAATGGCCATTCAACATTGGGAAGGGAACAGACCTGCTGCCTTTGCATATCCTGGCCACCTCCCGGCAGCCCTAGCACTCTGAAGCATTACTTCAGGCCTTGCAGCCTGGGAGTGAGGCCGGGCCAGAGCTCCCAAACACTGCTTCATCCCAGGAAGCCTGCAGCTTCCCTGGCAGCCAGGTCCCTCCTGCTCCCAAGCTAGAGTAATTCTCTCTCTTTTTGCCTCCCAGAGTCCTTATTTATATAGCCCACATCTAGGCCCTAATGGGGAATATCAGCCTCAGCTGTGGGCTTTGCACCCAGACCTCTCCTAGGGCTGGGTTTTACCCTTAAAGGGATAGTGCATGGCAGATGCCCCATTACATCCAGGTATACTGAATTGGTGTAGTAGTTCATCTGATAAGTGACAAAAGTATAAATAATCGAGGTCAAATCCTCATCTGACAGAATTACTTGTGGTCATTGCTATGAGAGAGCTTAGCAATTGGAAAGACTCTGAGGGTGCATCTACACAGCACCATAAACTTGAAAAAAGATACGCAATTTGTGCCACACAAATTGCGTAGCTTATTTCAAGTCTATTTAGAAATAGGCTATTTCAAAATTTGGCACTGTCTACGCAGCACCAAATTGCAAAAGAAAGTGCTATTTTGAGCCATCCCTTACTCCTTGTACAATGAGGTTTACAGGGATGACAAAATAGCGTGTCCGCTATATTTTGGAATAGCAGATGTGTTCAAAAGACGCAGGGTAACTCTTTTGGGATACTTCTGGTATCCTGAAATAACTTTGATGTATAGACATACCCCAAGAGTACTCTTCCATTACACCCATGAGCCTTCAATCAATGGAGACAGTTCTGTGGCGTCAGATTCCTCCAAATACTTCCCTCTGCTTATCTGCAATATCTCTGTTATTCCATGAGCTGATCTCATCCAAGTACTGAACCATTACAAGAGGTTTTCTATTGATATGACTTTCTAAATAAAACCATCAGCCTGTATTTATTCTCTTTTAAAAAAAATTAGTTTTCAAACGAATAAAATATATTTAGATCTTAAATTTACAGAATACTCAAATTCAAGCTTTTCAATGTATTTTTTGCATATTCATAGAAGGTGGTCCAAAACATGGTAAGAGACAATGCTTAATATATTTTATTTGGAATAAAAATGTCACAGATATTCATTTAATTATGCCAACACTGCCAGTTATAAACGGCACAGATTTTATGTTAATAGAAAGGAGAGTAGCAGAGTGCAGGTCTACACTGCAACCTGAAGGTGCTATAACAGCACATGTAGACATACAGTCTTCGTCTGTAAAGCTGTGCAAACAACAGGTTTGAGTATGCAAATGGGGCATGGATTAGTGTCTCACTGCACCTCATTTGCATAATTTATGCATTCCAGTTTTGCACAAGGGGTTTTTGCAGAAAAAAAAAGTAGTGTGGACGGGGGTTTTTTTGTGCAAAAAACCGTTTTTTCCGCAAGAGCCTTATGCCTCTGCGGGAGAGTCATAAGGATCTTGCAGAAAATGGTTTTTTGTGCTAAAAAATCCCATCCACACTACTTTTTTCTGCAAAAAGGTGTGCATAAATTATGCAAATGAGGCATGGCAATATGCTAATCCACGCCTCAATTGAATACTCAATTGAATACTAGCCACAGGGCTAGATCTGAGGGCTCATCTAGATTATGGGGAACGGTCGAAAGAAGATATGCAAATTCTGCAGGAATTTGCATATCTTCTTACAATCGCACTTTCGAAAGCAAAGCTTTCGAAAGTCAAAGTAGTTAAGACGCGGCTTTTTTGGCAAACTCCCCCTTTGTCGAAAAGTAACGTAAACCTCCTTTTTTGACTGCTCGAGTAACAGTAGCAGTGAAGCACAACAGCACAACTGCTTGAGTATGTATCCAGGGTTTTGGTTGGGTGGGGCTAGTCTAGGCAGCCTCCTGTGCTTCTGCAGTTTCACTGCTGTTTGTTACTCTACCAAGCCCAAAGCTAGTGTTATCTAGCTAGTTGGGATGTCTACTCATGCTTCAAATCCACCTTCCAGTTGCAGTGTAGTCATACCTAGGTTTGGCTGCATGTAGCTTTCAGTAAATGCAAAGATGTCCAGTAGGCTTGGTTAGAACAGCTATTTTGTGTTCTCCATGCTTCTTTTTTACTAGGAACTCAGCCTCTGCCACTTATGTGTTTCACTCTCTGAGAACACCCATGAAAGCAGCGCTTTTGAGGAATGACATTATCTGACAGTATTGGATGGATAATGTCTGCTTGTAGTGGAGTTAATCAAAAGGACTGTAGTTTTTCTATTAATACAGGGACAAAATGCTAGACAGCTTACTTTAGGGAACAATTTTACACTGGCAGGAGGATTGATTAGATGATATAATTGGTCTCTCCCATCTCTTAGTTTCTTGCTATAAAAACACTGGAAGTAAAGCTGTGCAAACAACAGGTTTTTTGTTTCACAGGAAGTTTTAAAAAAATCAGGTTGAACCACATCCAAAATTGCAAACACAATTTTCTAGTTAAAAAAAATCAATGTTGAGCTGAAAAAAAGGTGTTTCATTTGACCTGTATACATATTGCAAATCCTTTAAAAGGGCTAGACTCACAAAATGGATGACCGTGATAGTGGTGCTACCTTCCCTGAAACATTTAGCTAGTGTCATGGGCACTCACCTGGAGTCAGAGAGACCAGGACTCAGTTGTTTCTCTCTGTCTCATATGCAAAATAGATTTGAAGACTGATCTCTCACCTTTCAGGAGAGAATATTCTAGTGTAGGACTGTTGAAGGTATTCCACTTTTTTATAAGCAATTAAATGACACTGGAGTTGAACTTGTGTAACCCACATCATGGGTGAGAATCTTAATTTAATGAACAGGCTATCATCAATCTGGCTTTTTTCTAGTCCAATGACTGCTCATTGTCATATGTAGTGGCATTTCATAGTCATTCATAATGACAATTTGTTATTCTTTCTCATGCATATTAGACAGAATTAGTGAGGCACTGATTCTATTTTTATTCCTTTTTATTGTGCCTAGTAGAATGCTTATCTTTGGATGAAAATATGGTATAGTTATTAAACACGGCATAGGGTTTAACACCATAAGGGACCTGGCAGATCTCACCTCCTGTACATTATCAATAGTCATCAAAGAACAACAGCCTGGGCTCATTTGGGGTGTGTCTAGACTACATGGCTCCGTCGATGGAGCCATGTAGATGAGTGTACTCGGCAAAGGGAAATGAAGTGGCAATTTAAATAATTGCCGCTTCATTTACATCAAAATGGCATAAAGGATCTGACGACAAAGGGTTCTGGGGTTGGCTGATCCCCGTCTAGACTACCGCGCTGTGCCAACAATCAGCTGATCGGCACAGCGCGGTGGCCATTTTCATGTAAATGAAGCGGTGATTATTTAAATTGCCGTTTCATTTCCCTTTGCCGAGTACACTCATCTACATCGCTCCATCGACGGAGCCATGTAGTCTAGACACACCCTTTAAGTACTCCTCTCTAGTTCCTTTCCCTGTCCCTTTATCTCAACTAGTACCTGTTTCCTCACTGTCTCTTGCCAGTTTTGGTATGAAACAATTCTCTTCTACTGCTCATGCCATCTGGAATCAGCCTTCCAGCTTCTTACCACCTCACCAACTCTCCATCTATTTCAGTTTTCATCTGAACACCTATGTTGTCTTCTTTACTTGTGTCCCTTAATTTCTCTCTCTCTCTTTCTCTCTCTCTCTCTCTCTCTTTCTTGTTCTCTTTCTCACTCCGATTTTAATTTTAATTTTGTAGATATATTATTTAAGTGTCCAAAGTGTCATAAGGTCAATGAATGCTGTCCCACAAAGCACAGCCTATATGAAAAGATATTTTTACTAACTTAATCTGGACTGTATAGAAGTTTTACAGCTACATATGACATTTGAAGAAATAAAGTTTCCAGGTGGCAACATGGCAGCAATACTTATTAGTTGGTTACTGAGTAACTCTTTCAGTATTAGGAGCATTTTTTGCACCTCAAAAGATAGGATTGCTTAAATAAAAAAAGAAATGTATTCATATAATTGAAACGCTCAGATACAAGAAAGGGGTCATCAACTTCTGCCACGCATCAGGTGTTTTGAGAGCATGAGCATGTCACTAAAATCTCGCAGCTAATTCTTACATGAGATCAAACTGAAGATATGAAAAAACAATCAGTGCAATCATAATGATGAAAAATCTCAGAGAGGAAAAAAATAATGCCAGCTGAGTGGCCACATTACAAAAGGTGTAACAATAATATTTGAAATCAATTACATTGAACAAAGTATGACAAATCAGAGATATGAAACAACCACATAATATAACTTTATAATTAAACAAAATACATGAACATAACTCAACAATTAGCTGCTTGTTTAAGCATTTCTTTAGGAAAAGAAAACTCTTAAAGATTTGTTTTCTTCCCTTTGAAAGGTTTGAGAAACAAAGGGATAATTAACAAAAGCAAGGTTAGAAAAAGTAATGATTTTAGGAGGGATGGTGCCAGAGTTCAAATAACTTCAATATTAAAGCATCTTATTGAAATATTGCCGTTTTGCAAACTAATGAGCTTCATGAATGGTGCCTGAATGTATTACCCTAGAATAACCAGTTTGGTAAAATCAATCAAGAGAAATTAAATTTTAAAAAATAATGCACCAATTACAATTTCAATAGTAACTGCTCAAAATCAGGAATTCCGAAAAGATAAGATAGCAGCAACACTAACTCAGCCAGGATGACAGATGGTGTTCAAAAAATAAATAATTTCTTGATATTAAGGACAAAGAAAATATCTCTTGACAAAGAGAAAACTTGTAATGCAAATTACAAGTTACATGTCCCATCACTCAAGATGATGCAACATCATGTCTCATGACATTAACACTGATGTTGATATAAACCCAACAAAACTGCACTTCCTCATCTCATCTATTTTAACCACAGCCCTCCCACTTTCATGGATTGTAGAGTCTGAAACTTTCTAAACCATGTTTCCACTCTTTAGTTGCATATTTAAGGTCAAGTCCTTTATTCTCTTCTAATGCATTTTTTACATATTCAGTCCCATAGAAATCATTGTAAAGCCTGGAAAATCTAAGTTATAGATTTTGCTGGCCCCTGGACAATGTGTGTGTGTGTTGAGGGGTGGAGAGGCTTGGCTCTTAGTCTCCGATAAGGGCAGTGTCTCGGGTGGGACTAGGGACTAGCCTGCTTCACGCAGCTCTCAGCGCTACTCACACCATTCCAAGAGGGGCTCTGATGGTGATTTAAAGGACCCAGGACACTGGCTGATTCTGCTGTCATGGTAGCTGTAGTGATGGCCCAGAGATCTGGGACCTTTTAAATCACCGGGTGCCAGGGAAACTGCTTTTGTTATCCCCGTAGCCCCATTGGTGGCCCTGCTAATTTATGAAACAAAGAAACTATACATGTTAAAAATTATCTTAACTCGCATCTCCCTTAACTTAGGATTACCATATTTGAACTTTCAAAAAAGAGGACACCCCTGAGAGGGAGTGTATCTGTATCAGTATCTACCAACTCATGTTGTAGTAATGTGTCATATATGTGTTAATGAGTTGGTAGATACTGATACAGATAAACTCCCTCTCAGGGGTGTCCTCTTTTTTGAAAGTTCAAATATGGTAACCCTACTTAACTATCTCAGTGCCCAGGTTTAGTCAAAGAATTCTTCAACAGAGGATAAATCAGAGATCACATATACCTATGTAATTTGAAATGTTATGGCACAATTAATGTTGAAATTCATGACATAAAGGATAGGATAGCAGGGGATACTATTCTGCAAAGTACCTACATTGAGTATTTTTTTAAAAATCCATTGGTTTATATTTTCATTGCTTTCTAATGTCTTGTTTTCCAAGCTATAATGTGCTTTCCATTTTTAATTTGTTACTATTTTTTTTCCAATTTGTCATCTATCTTATTTTGTCTTGGTGTGCTATTGCTTCAGAGTTTCTTGTCTTTGCCAGGAATTCCAGTTCTTTCTGTTTGTGTCCCAGTCCTCTTGCGTTCATGTACAGGCTTCTAACATAACTAGCCAACTGCCCTACTTCAGCATAAATCAGGAGGCTTTCCTTGTTGCACCTTCCTCCTTGCATTTCCTTCTGGTGTCCCACTTCCCCACTTACCTCAGGGCTTAGGTCACCATCCCACAGGGAACATAGTTTAAAGCCCTCCTTATTAGATTAGCAAGCCTGCCTTTGAAGACGCTCTTCCATCTCTTTGTTAGGTGGATCCCATCTCTTCCTGGAACTAGATCTCATGGTTGAAGAATCTAAAGCCCTCTCTCCAACACAACCTGTGCAGCCATGCATTTACTTCCACAATTTGATGGTCCCTTCCTGGGCCTTTTTCTTCAACAGAGAGGATGGACAAGAACATGACTTTTGTTTCAAACTCCCTTATCCTTCCTTCCAGAGCCATGTAGTCTGCAATGACCCGCTCAAGGTCATTCTTGGCTATATCATTGATGCACACATGGAGAGGTCAGAAGGGGTAGTGGTCTGATTGCTTGATCGGTCTCAGAAAATACTGTCACATCCTGAATTCTAGCTTCAGGCAAGCAGCACACTTCTCAAGTTTCCCAGTCTGGATGGTAGATGGATGATGCTGCCCCCCCTTAAAAGGCAGTCCCTGACTACCACCCTCCCATCTCCTCCTCTTGGGAGTGGATGCCATGGAACCTCTCACAATGCATCTATGCCATCCATTCAATGTGGCCAGCTGTGAAGTGTAAATAGGGGGAAAATATGGGAACTCAGAGCTAAACACTAAAGAATATTAAGGAAACACTGGACCACACCCTCAACTCCCATTAACAACAATGGGAGATCCACATACAGAAATATGACAAGATAAAACCCACAGTAAATAGTCCCATTTAATTACACATTGATTAGAAATCAAAAGCCTTACCTGAATTTTAGAGTGGGCAGACAAATAGGCTGTGTCTAGACTGGCGCGATCTTGCGCCAGAGCTATGCAAAAGAGGCTCAGCGTGGAATATCGCCGAGCCTCATTTGCATAACTAATGAGCCGCCATTTTTGCAGAAGAGGCTCTTGCACAAGACGGAGCTGTGTACACTGCCCCGTCTTGCGCAAGAAAAACCCTCTTGTGCAAAGCCGTTATGCCTGAAAATAATCAGCATTGTCAGGGAGCAGGAAATCAGAGCAACAATTAAGCAGGGGGCTAGAAGTCAGACCAACATGAGACTGGTGTGAGCAGATGCCCACTTCCACCTTCCTGCTAATGGAAAAATCACAGGAATTGAGGTTGGACTCAGGACTAGGCAGCTGGCTTTATGCAAAGAAATCCAGCCATGATCATTCACTGGCTATATTCCATTAATTTCCCATGACCTATTTTTTTTAATCCACAATTTTCTTTAGGCCCAATATGTAATATACCAGCAGACTTATGTGGCACACCTTGGGTCTTTCTGGGCAGGAGGCTGAGGGTGTGGGGGTCAAGTGTCAGGGTTGGGGGATGTGAAAGGGTCAGGGCAAGGAATGGAGGTTCAGGAGTCAGAACACAGGCTGAGGGTGCAGGAGAAAGGGCAGGGGTTGAGAGGTGTGGGGGAGTCAAGGAAGAAGGTGGGGAGGTCAGAGCAGGGATTGGGGGTGGCCGGTGGCTTCTCCCCAGGACTGGCCTGAGGCTATGGGGGCCGCACAGACCACCCACCAGCTTCTCACTGTGGCTGGCCCTGGGTGACAGGATCTGTGCAGCCCAGATGGCAGCTGCTCCCCACAGCTAGCCTTTGGCAGCAGTGGTCATGCTGGCCAGCCAGCAGCTGGTTCCTGGGAGAAGTTGGAGTGATAGGGGCTATGCTACCAGTCAGCAGCTACTCCCTGGGGTTGGGGTGCTTGCTGCATTTCTGTGGTTATTTGTGAGTATAACTGTCCCCACTTTCACACGCCTCTCTTTCCATTTAATGAGAAACAATCACATTCCATGCACATCTCATTGTCCTGGCACAGTCAAACCCTGACCTTGCTTTAAGATATGATAATTAGAAGCTGCATAGCAAATTTGGTGGTCTTAGCTCTCACCGTTTTGGTTTAGGAGGAGTTCTTGAACAAACGGACTCGCAGATGGACGGACAGGGACACAGACAGATGCACAAACTCTCTCAAATATATAATAGATGAAAAGGCCCTAGTGGAGGACATATCACTTCTGCAGAACTCTACAAAAAGCAAAGTTATCATCATATATAATATAATTTCTTCTTATACAGTCTGATCCAAAGCATACTGAATTAATGGAAGTCTTTCCATTGATTCCAAAGGGCTTTGAATAAGGCTCATAATTTCTAATCTAATTAAACCAGGCTCATCCTTTTTTTTCCCTCTTGTGTCAGAAATTGGATGCCATTCTAATATTGAAGATTTTGTTCTACTTCAAAAAAAAAGCATCATGAGTTTTTTCTGGACCTTCTGTTTTTGGTGATGGGTATCTGAAAATTTAGGTGGCATCAGTTATGAATATTAAAACGACAGATGTATTCATCAATCAATAAATTACAGATTACATAGCTGACATTTCATCCATTTTTTAGCATTATGAAATTAGTGTTCCTCTTTCATATAGCCTAAGACAAGATCAGACATTTGTAAAGCTTCCAACTTGTTTGAGCAGGTGCATTCCTCTTTCTGCTGTCTAGTTTGGCAGACTATCCCGCATTTATAAATGTGCAACAGATGTCTTAACTTTGAAGCACATGTATTATACAGTCTATATAGACTGCATCAAATAAAACAACCAAGACATGACAAATTTAGGATCACGTTCACTGGGATTTTGACTTCTGCAGAATCCTTCACTATTTGATTATTGAACACTCTAGCTACATTCGGGTTAAAACACACACATACTACATACACATACACACATGCTATTACTGAATGTGTCATATATATCCCACCTTCAACTGATTTTAATAAGAAGTTTCTAGAAAATGGCAAAAGAACAGGGGCACTGAAAAAATACAAGGGGTTTAAATGTAACTGGTCTGAACTGTGTTGTTTAATCAAGACTTGTCTTGCAATACTTCAATTGAAATGGAAATTAATAATTTTTGAGAAATTTGAAAATGCTCACATCTCTTTTTCCTCCACAATTATTTTTTTAAAAAGAGCCTGAGTGCTTCTATTTTCTGGCCAGAAATTGAAGCAGAATTGCCAAAATACTACAAACATTTCTCACAATAGTCATTGCCCAATTTTGCAGACCCAGAAGGTTTTGATAGTTAAGATTCTGGAAACTATCTAGACTTTTCCATTTTTTTCTAAAGTGAATTGCCAAAGATTTTGAGGTTCACCCATCATTAGGAAAAAAACACATTTTATGTTGTCTTGACTTATAATACTATGTGGATTGTGACTACACAACACTTGGGCCCAGATGGAATCATGAATTTTAAATATCCTATAAAAGCATTTAGTTATAAAGCCTACATAATGAGTATTTGATGGTTGCCTTTAGTTTCAAAGGCTGGTATACAATAGCAATTAACAGCTGCACATACAGCCTTTGACACAGTAAGTGTGGTGTATATTTCCCTTCATTTTGATCCTAGTATTACATGTAATTTTATTGTCTGGATTTTCTTTTAATTTTATACTGTTCTTAGATTAGAGTAAGGTAATTTACTTTTTATCTTTTTGAATAGAATTTCAGAGTACAATATAGTGGAGTTAAAAATGGGCAGCCACTTCATGTTGTTGCCAATTAGATAAATATTAAAATAAACTAACAGCATCTATAATATTTTTTTCTTTAAAACACTGAGAAAGGTTAAACCTCAATTTTATAGAATATAAACCTTTCCCTGTCAAAATTTAATTTACTGGTAAAAGGACAACACATTTAGAAATAAGCCACTTTTATCCTTCCTTAACTTAATAACGGGGGCTATATCTATGCTATGGGGTTTTTCTGGGATACCAGAGGTATCCCTGATAAACTCCGCCGCATCCAGGGAACGTGTCTGCTCAGACGCGCTCTTTTGGACGTCCTATCTTCCTCCTCCCACAAGAAAGAAGGGCTCTTCTGAAAGAGGAGGCTTTTCCAAAATTTGGCCCAGTGTAGACGGGCCAAATTTCTGAAAAGCCTCTTCCGAAAAAACTATTGGTAAAAGGTATGCAAATTGTGGAGCGCAATTTGCATACCTGTTTCCGATAGATCATTGTAGGGTAGACATAGCCTGGGTTTGATCATTGCTTATCATTTCAAGAGGAGAGAAACTCTACTTTGAGAAAAAGAAAAAAACAGTATATAACTCAGGCTGGAACATTATCACTAGTGTTTCTATCTTCCAGCTCAGCAACCAGTATTATTGATTACTTAGTAAATACAGTCTTCTTCTAGCTGTGCTGGTCACATGATATTAGAGAAACAATATGTGTGAGGCAATATGTTTTATTGAACCAACTTCTGTTGGTGTGAGAGATGCTTTCGAGCTTACACGGAACTCTGTTTCAGGTCTGTGAAAGTACTAAGAGTATCATAGCTAAACACAAAATTGAACAGATGGTTCAGCATAAGTATTTAGCACATTTTAAGGAATCATTCAAGGTGAAGTGGCCCTACTCATAGGCTAAAAGAGGGATCCTGGATTACAGATTCTTGCAATCAGCCAAAAACCCAGTATCTTTAGTAAGACCATAGTTCTTAGTTGTCTAGCAAAGTTATGAATTTCAGCTCCCAGGCCTGTCTTTTGCAATGGTTGCATAAGTTTAGTTTCAGGAAGAGTACTGATAGGTCAGATATACAATCATAGCCAAGTGAAAAGTGTTCACTCATGTGTGATATGGTGCTTTTGTGTGAGTTAATAGGAGAACATAGTAACTATTTGGTTTCAATCACATTATTGTTATTGTGACATTTACAGCATAGAATGTCGTACGCTATTTATCCATTTATCATGTTTTAGCGCATATAACCCGTGGGTTATACAAAGTTTTACAAACCCCGCAACCCCCCCACGGGGAATACATGTCCGTGGGGTATATACGTTTATTTTTACTTGCCTGGGAACGAGTGCGGCTCCCCTCCCGCAGGCTGGCCAGCTTGCCTACGCTCTCTGTTCCCCCCTCCCAGAGGAGGGTGGGTTGCGCCTGGCTGCGGCTGCGTGGAGCCTGGATGCAAGTGCAGCTCCCCTCCTGCAGGCCGGCCAGCAATTACCAGGTACCTTAAAGTAGTGTATATAACCCACAGGCTATACACGTGCGTGGGTTATCTTAGACTTTTTTTTACACATTTAGGAAAAACCGCGGGTTTTGCATGGGTGCGGGTTATACATGCTAATTTACGGTAATCTTGTCCATAACAATTTAACGTTCAATAATGAACATTTTTTCCAATCATGTAAACAGATCTGGGTACAAGGATGTCTCCCCAACATGCCAACATCTTCACAACTATCTGAATTAAGCTAGACAATCACAATGCTCTTCAATGGAATCACATAGGAAACTGATGAAAGACAAAATCCAGTATGGGTTGGGATCCAAAACTGGATTGCTGAGAGTGTTTCAAGGGTCACATGGCACCTACCGTGGCTCTTGTCCTATGGGATTGGCTGGGATCCTTTCCCTGTTCCAGGCACTTCACATCTTGAGTCTCAGTAGTGCTCAGGATTGACCCAAGAATCATATTGATGGGAGTGTGGGTAGGTCAAGTTTCATTGAGAGGCACTGCAACCCCATGTGCCAAGTCATAATTTCATTCACACAAATTTGGCCCTATGAGGAAGGTGGGGCCAAGCTTGAGTGATGCTGCAACTCTTCAGGTTGCAATGCCAATGGTGGAGAGCCAATCCCAGCAAGCTCCATAACATAGGAGCTGCCACTGGGGGATGAGTGTCCAGTAGGACTCCTCCTCATCGCTGAGGCAGGATCTGACTGAAACCATCCCAGGGTCTCCACACTTCCACCAGCTCACCACAGGCCATAAACATTTACAAATGGGTCTTGGGCCCCCAAAAAGGTTGAGAATCATTTCAATACCATGTATCCACCTTGTTTATTTAGTAAATGAAGGAGATATTTTGTGCTCAAGGAAGAAGGAAATGATACTCAACTTTTTTTTTTTCAGACTTAAATGAGATAGTTGGGCTCAGGTTTAGATCTGTACTAGGTAAAAGGACAGTGATTTTTCTCCATAATAATTTGGTATTCTCTACTGCAAATATTCTTATTGATGTGAACATGATTTTGTTATATGCACCTACAGGTTGGACCTCCCTGGTTCGGCACCCTCAGGACCTGACTGGTCCCGGATGAAGGATTTTGCTGGAACAGGGGAGATCATATCTGCCCCCTTGTTACTGCCCTCCCCCTCAAACCCTGGACCGGCCACCAGCCTCCTGGCTGCTCCCCTTCCCCACCAGCTCCGCTGTTCTGCCAGTCCTCACCTTCCCTGCTAAGCCAGGCAGCCCAGCTCCCTGCACCTCAGGCTCCTGGTTGCACCTGGGCTTTTAGCCCTGGCAGGCAGCTCCACTGCAGCATGCTGGGCACTAGGACTTGCCAGAAAGCTTCACTGAAGGGCGCTGGGCTCCTGGCTCTGCTGGGCAGCCCCACTGGGTTTTCCTAGCAGCCCAGCTGCCACATGCCAGGCAGCCTAGCTGTGAGGAACCTAGCCACTAGCCTTCATAGAATCATAGAATATTAGGACTGGAAGAGGCCTCGAGAGTCCCCTGCCCTCATGGCAGGACCAAGTACTGTCTAGACCATCCCTGATAGACATTTATCTAACCTGCTCTTACATATCTCCACAGATGGAGATTCCACAACCTCCCTGGGCAATTCATCCCAGCGTTTAACCACCCTGACAGTTAGGAACTTTTTCCTAACGTCCAACCTAAACCTCCCTTGCTGCAGTTTAAGCCCATTGCTTCTTGTTCTATCCTCAGAGGCCAAGATGAACAAGTTTTCTCCCTCCTCCTTATGACACCTTTTTAGATACCTGAAAACTGCTATCATGTGCCCCTTCAATCTTCTCTTTTCCAAACTAAACAAACCCAATTCTTTCAGCCTTCCTTCATAGGTCATGTTCTCTAGACCTTTAATCATTCTTGTTGCTCTTCTCTGGACCCTCTCCAATTTCTCCACATCTTTCTTGAAATGGGGTGCCCAGAAATGGACACAATACTCCAACTGAGGGCTAACCAGTGCAGAGTAGAGCAGAAGAATGACTTCTCATGTCTTGCTCACAACACACCTGTTAATGCATCCCAGAATCATGTTTGCTTTTTTTGCAACAGCATCACACTCATATGTTGACTCATATTTTGCTTGTGGTCCATTATAACCCCTAGATCCCTTTCTGTCGTACTCCTTCCTAGACAGTAGCTTCCCATTCTGTATGTGTGAAACTGATTGTTCCTTCCTAAGTGGAGCACTTTGCATTTGTTTTTATTAAACTTCATCCTGTTTACCTCAGACCATTTCTCCAATTTGCCCAGATCATTTTGAATTATGACCCTATCCTCCAGATTAGTTGCAACCCCTCCCAGCTTGGTATCGTCTGCAAACTTAATAAGTGTACTTTCAATGCCAATATCTAAATCGTTGATGAAGATATTTAACAAAGCCAGTCCCAAAAACAGACCCCTGAGGAAGCCCACTTGTTAAACCTTTCCAGCAGGATTGAGAACCATTAATAACTACTCTCTGAGTATGGTTATCCAGCCAGTTATGTACCCACCTTATCGTAGCCCCATCTAAGTTGTACTTGCCTAGTTTATTGATAAGAATATCATGCGAGACCGTATCAAATGCCTTACTAAAGTCTAGGTATACCACATCCACCGCTTCTCCCTTATCCACAAGACTCGTTATCCTATCAAAGAAAGCTATCAGATTGGTTTGACATGATTTGTTCTTTACAAATCCATGCTGGCTGTTCCCTATCACCTTACCATCTTCCAAGTGTTTGCAGATGATTTCCTTAATTACTTGCTCCATTATCTTTCCTGGCACAGAAGTTAAACTAACTGGTCTATAGTTTCCTGGGTTGTTCTTATTTTCCTTTTTATAGATGGGCACTATATTTGCCCTTTTCCAGTCTTCTGGAATCTCTCCTGTCTCCCATGATTTTCCAAGGATGATAGCTAGAGCCTCAGATACCTCCTCTATCAGCTTCTTGAATATTCTAGGATGCATTTCGTCAGGCTCTGGTGACTTGCAGACATCTAACTTTTCTAAGTGATTTTTAACTTGGTCTTTTTTATTTTATCTTCTAAACCTACTCCCTTCCCACTAGCATTCACTGTATTACGCATTCCTTCATCAGACTTCTCGGTGAAGACCCAAAACAAAGAAGTCATTAAGCATCTCTGCCATTTCCAAGTTTCCTGTTACTGTTTCTCCCTCCTCACTGAGCAGTGGGCCTACCCTGTCCTTGGTCTTCCTCTTGCTTCTAATATATTTATAAAAAGTCTTCTTGTTTCCCGTTATGCCTGTAGCTAGTTTGAGCTCATAGACTCATAGACTTTAAGGTCAGAAGGGACCATTTTGATCATCTAGTCTGACCCCCTGCACAATGCAGGCCACAGAATCTCACCCACCCACTGCTAGAATAATCCTCTCACCTATATCTCAGATATTGAAGTCCTTGAAATGATGGTTCAAAGACCCCAAGATGCAGAGAATCCTCCCGCTAGTGACCCGTGCCCCATGCTACAGAAGAAGGCGAAAAACCTCCAGGGCCTCTGCCAATCTACCCTGGAGGAAAATTCCTTCCCAACCCCAAATATGGTGATCAGCTGAACCCTGAGCATGTGGGCAAGACTCATGAGCCAGACACCCAGAAAAAAGTTCTCTATAGCAACTCCTATCTTCCCACCATTGGTCTATATACCACTGATAGTGAAAGGTCAATTAATTGCCAAGATCATGTTACCTCATCAAACCATCCCCTTCATAAACCCATCTAGCTTTATCTTGAAGCCAGATAGGTCTTTTGTCCCCACTACTTCCCTTGGAAGGCTGTTCCAGGACTTCACTCCTCTGATGGTTAGAAACCTTCGCCTAATTTCGAGTCTAAACTTCCTAATAGTCAGCTTATATCCATTTGTTCTTGTGTCCACATTGGTATTGAGCTCATTTTGTGCCTTTGCATTTCTAATCTTGCCCCGCATTCCTGTATTGTTTGCCTATATTCATCCTTTGTAATTTGTCCTAGTTTCCATTTTTTATAGGACTCCTTTTTTATTTTTAGATCATACAAGATCTCATGGTTAAGCCAAGGCAGTCTTTTGCCATATTTTCTCTCTTTCCTACACAGTGGAATAGCTTGCTTTTGGGCCCTTAACAATGTCCCTTTAAAAAACTGCCAACTCTTCTCAGCTGTTTTTCCCCTCAGTCTCAATTCCCATGGGACCTTACCTATCAGCTCTCTGAGCTTACCAAAATCCGCCTTCCTGAAATCCATTGTCTCTATTTTGCTGTTCTCCCTTCTACCCTTCCTTAGAATTGTGAACTCTATGATTTCATGATCACTTTCACCCAAGCTGCCTTCCACTTTCAAATTCTCAACCTGTTCCTCCCTATTTGTTAAAATCAAATCTAGAACAGCTTCCTCCCGGTAGCTTTTTCAACCTTCTGAAATAAAAAGTTGTCACCAATGTAGAACTTATTGGATAGTCTGTGCCCCACTGTGTTATTTTCCCAACATATATCTGGATAGTTGAAGTCCCCCATCACCACCAAATCTTGGGCTTTGGATGATTTTGTTAATTGTTTAAAAAAAGCCTCATCCACCTCTTCCACCTGGTTAGGTGGCCTGTAGTAGACTCCTAGCATGACATCACCCTTGTTTTTTACCCCTTTTAGCCTAACCCAGAAACTCTCAGAACTTCTGTTTACACTTATTACTGGAGCACATCTAAACTAAAGTGTCAATGAAAAAATCTAGAAACAAATTAATCTCCTAAATTTTGAAATGGCACCCCCAGCAACATATTAAAGTACATTATCCAGGAAAAAAATCATCTGATGATTGTTGTAATGTAACTGTTTGATAAGAATAAAATCATTTCCTTAATATATAATAATGTTAGCACTGAATATGTAAGTTAAAGACCAGAAGAACTTATTGTTACACTTTTTATAAAATCAAACAAACAAGTAATTCCTGCATAAGTTATTCAGCATTAAAGATATTTTATTTTACTCAGTGTTGGTCATTATTGATTTTTTTTAAATGAGTTAAATAATTCTGAATTTAAAATCTGCAAGGCCAAATATTTAGCTTTGATGCATTATTCCCATTTGAGTGCATCTCTTTTAAAGTGTTAACAAAAATTGCTCTTGCTCATACAAATAGAAATATTGTAAATTTTGTTAGGCATTCCAGGAATGGATATTGTGATCCCAGCTGCCAAGCATAACAACAAATAGAGCATAGTATTCTGAATCCAGGGCCCAAAAGAATTCCCAGTTAGGTCAGCAGAAAGACTCCTGTTGACTTTAATAGAAATTGGAATGATTTTAAAAAGTAACCTCTATGTGAAGCACATTTTGAGGCAACAAATGTGGAGCACTGTGGCAAGAGTCTCATTGGAAAGAAAAAGGTCACATTTAAACATATTCTGTGATCTTTACAAAGCAATGATTTAAGCAGTGGTAGTGCATTAATTACTCTATGTGGAAAAATGTGGCAGACAACGCTTGCTGTACAATACCCCACACTAAGGATCCAGTTGCACCTAGACCTTATATGGCTGTACTAAGAGAGAGAAGTTGAATGGAGACCTGATGCAATCATAAATCCTAGTCCTGAGTAGAATTCCATTGATTTCAATGGAACTCCACATGTGTTCAAATTTTTGCCAAGGTGGGCAGCCCAATGCACACGGAGACACAAGTTTAGCACCAAGCCTTTGCTGGATGCCAACTACAGGGAAGTTCCTGCTCAGCAACCATAGCCCTAGAATCTGAAAATAAAGTTGGGCTCCCTCCTGCAATATGAAATTCAGTGGTGCCAGGTTCTCCACCCTAAAGTGGAAATATATAAAGTCATAATGGTTTTGTCCAGCTAGGCTTTAGAAATTCAGTGAAGCAGGGTCAGGTTGTGTCATCTTCTAATGTTTTCAAAGGTGTCACCAGGAAAACTGTCAGCCAATCTCAGTACCAAATAGGGTAACGAAAAATGCCCAACAACAATCTATATTTTAGAAGGATGTCCATTATGTCCAGACATTACCACTGGTGCAAGAGGCACTGGTGAATTGCACTGGTGCAAGAGGATGATTCTCTGATACTGCACTTGCAATACAGCACTGAAAATCTAGAATGCCTATTAATGAAGTTATATTTTATTGTGTACTAGAAGACTTACCCAGTGTTGCTTGGGTCCGGGGCCATCCCAGGACGGCAAGGGCCCTGTTGCCTTCCACTTCCTTCTCCCTGGGGCTGGTCCATGGCGTGGAAGGGGACTGTGCAGGCTGCCTACTACTGCTCTCTGGGCTCAATCCAGGATGGTGGGGGCTCATGCAAGCCTCCAGACTGGGGGTGGTAGGAAATGAGCAAAGAACCCACTGGCTTTTCCCTAGGGTGGGCTTGGAGTGGCAGGGGCCATGTGGCCCAGTTAGCAGCTACTCCCAGGGGTAGCCCAGGGTGGTGCAGGCCGCTGCCATCATGGCCCAAGGCCAGCCCAGGGTGGCAGAGGCTGCACAGTAGACAGAATCTGTACCCCAGGACAGGCCATTTTGGTGGGGTTCATGCTCCCTGCCAGCAGCTGCACCCCAGAAGCCCAACAGGTTCCTTAGCCAGGGTCCCTGCCTTCCACTCGCCTGTACATGCTCAGAGCAACTGCAGGGGCCATGTTAGCTGCTGCAAACACTATGAGCCTGGGGAATGAGGTGAGAGGGGTACTTCAGATGCTGCCTGTCTATAAAGAAGCAGCTGCTATTGGCCAGGAACCAATGGGAGCTATTGCAGGCGGGGGCAGCATGAGAAGTCTCTCACCCCTTCCCTAGGTTGTCAGCATTCAGAGACACACACATGGCCCTACAGCTGTTTTTTCAGAGTGTCAAGCAGATGCAGGGCAAGCAGGGAGCTGGCTGAGGGTCTCAGAAGCTGAATTTTTCACAGCCCTGGTTTAGGAAGCTTTCTTGAACAAATGGACTCACAGATGGACGCATGGACATACATACAGAAGATGTACAAAGTCTCTAAATATACAGTAGTTTTCTAGAAGAAATGGCACTGAACTACTATTCTGTAGGAAGCTACTGAATTTGGTCCTACATTAGAGTCGTATTTATGTTTTTCTTCGCACATACTTCTGCACACCAGAACAGACAGACAGAACTGGCTCTTATAGCAACACAGAAAGGAAAAAGCAAGCACCAAATAAAATATAGAAACCATTCTAATGCTACAGAAAGTTGTACAAACTTCTATTAAGAACAAATCAATTTGTGTAGTGATGTGCAGACAGTTGACTCATCACACAATTTAAAAAATGAAAAAGCAATAATCATGAACACACACATGTAACAAAAACCAAATCCCTAAAATCCCCTGTACGCAGAATTTTATGTATATGAAATGTCTTGATTATTATTATTACTATTATTGTATTTTAATAAGAGCAAATATGGAAAATGTAAAGCCTGAGTTCATACGTTATCTGGACATCCTATGTAAAGAAAACAGAAAGGGGAGCATTAGAATGAATTAAGATCAAATGTCAATCAATGAGGTTGTCAATCATTGTAAAGTTACCATAATGACAAAATGTTTTGGTACGTAGCTCACGTATGTCACATCCACCAACTTACTTGTTGGAATTTGAAAAATAATGTATGCGCTTGTTATGACTCTCCTTAGCCAATCATTGTAAAGCTATGTAAATTAGCATTTTTGAATGAGCCAATTGATTTAAAGTGAAATATTATGAATATTCATGAACCCATATTATAAAAGCCTGTACCACGCAACAGTTGGGGTGGTGTCGGGTATATGTGCGTCGGGTTAGGTATAGTGTAAGAGAGTGAGAGAGGTCCTAATCTTAGTCCTAGGTCAAGAGAATGCGTGAGGTCTAGTACAGTTTTTAAGAATTAAACAGGGCGGAAGGCTTTGTTTCTTTCTTTTTAGGTAGTGTTAGGTTTGGTTAGCTAGTCTAGTATTTTAGAGTAGTTTAGCTTTCGTCGTCGTGTTTGTTCGGCAGGCTGCGTCGCGGTTCCGCTTATCGGCCGTCATCGCGTCTGTTCAACGGGTGCGTCGGTGATTAGATTAGGGTTTTCTTTTAGGTTAGATAGGATAGGATTATTAGAGTCTAGCGTCCATCGTCTGCTCCGGCCGCAGCTGAAGAGCGGGAAGAGGACCGAAGACCAAACGCATCTGCGGAAGGTAGATCGGCCGTCTTCGCAATCTTCCTCAGCGCTTCGAGGGATCGCACAGGCTGTTCCTCTCCAAAGGCTTCAAATTAGCCTAAGGATTGAGGTCGCCTGACCAACGACCCTGTCACCGAGGGACTCCTGGTTGTTCCTCGCCCGAGGCTCTCAATCAGCCAGAGGCTTGAGGTCACCAGCATCACCACCATCGTCCTGCTTGCGCCAAGGACTCTGGTAATTATTATTAGGGGTAACCATAGGAGGACTGCCCTCCATGGTTATTCGATGTATGCTATTTAAATTTGCACTACAATATAGTCCTGTTGTTTAACTTTAACCACTTGCCAGTTTTTATTGACTGCGCCTAAAATCTACTGATATTACGACCGGTGATAGATCCGAGTAGTGAGGACCTTAGTCCATCCCACGAGGATGTGAATCAACTGTAGCATCCCCGCTAACACCCCTGTCTCCCAAATACATTGGTTTAGACCTTATTTCCAAATATCAGCAAAGGTAGCAACAGTTTTCTTCACAATACAGTGTTTTCAAACATAGAACAGCTAAGTGGAAACCTTTTGCCAAGGTTTAGGTAAATTTAGATAATTTAAGATTTATAAAACATTGACACACCTGGACTGAAGTGCTCTATGCATTCCATGAGTTTACATTTGCTATTCAGTCTTTTAAAAAAAATATAATTCCTCTGTTTGCATTATTGACCCTACAGCTAGTTTTCTTACTTTGAAATAGGACTATGACAAAAGACCAGTAATTAAAAGGAAACAATATTATAAAGAGCTTTAGGGCACAGCCAAATGGATCTAAAAAGCTAGACTACAAAGGTAACTAATAAACCCCATTGTAGGCTCCAAGTATATTGACTCTTAGTTCATTGCACATGTGCTCAATTTCTAAGTATGTTTTAACAAGCCAATCCCATAAACCCCAACCTAAAATATGAGCCTTAAGGTGAATTATTCCTTCTTTGGCATCATCATCAATTATTAAAGGAACTACCGGCTTAATTATGCCTCTCGTTATATCTTTGTCACTCCTATTTCATCAAATTAAATCTTAATTGAAGGCAATGAGGTTGCAAGGATGAAACTGATTGGAAAGTAGTAGGCCATCCTGTTGGCTGAAAAGAAAGAATAGGATCCAGATCTTACTTTCTTACCTGTGTTGTTGTTGTAATGTACCAGGACTAAAAAAAAAAAAGCAGTAAAAACTGTTTTGCCATTAAAATGAGCAGATATGACCCTTATCCAGTCATTTTTAGACAGCATTTTGATAGTAATAAATTAAAATGTATACAGGTGACAGTGCACATGATTAAATGATTTAATCTATTGCCTTTGTCTACAGCAATACTAAAACTATCAATTATAGCTAGAAATAGTGTTCTCTGAAAAAAAGACTTCCACAAAAGATGGCCTTTGATGATATCTAATCTCTAAAGAAAAAAAAAACCCTGTGCCCAGTCCATGGCCTAAACAACCAGTTCAGATGCTGGTAGATGATCATCTTCTCCTCATCACAGTCAAGGAAACATTCTATGGAGACTACACAAGGTAACCACTGAAGTAGGCTTCAAGATCCAAAGGAGAATCCATCCACACAAGAGCAGATCTCCAGGGATTGTCCTCCCCTCTCCCACCTGCAGTCTCACTGATGCCAAGCTCTTTCCTGTCTATTTTTCATAATGGGCAAATTGAGCTCTACACTTTGCACGGGATGTACACTGCCAGGGAGCACCCACCCACACACATCTAGACATTAGTTCTGTGGCAAAACCTTCTGGATTTCCTCATAACTAATCCTGAAATTGCCTCTGAGCAAAAAATTTCTCAGAGCAAGGAGGCAGATAAGAAGAGTAGAGACTTTTAGAAAACGCTTAAATTTTCCTTTCTAGGCCACACATTGTTTAAGGTATCATGTTTAGAAAGAAAAGGTTGCAGAGTTTACATTTTTGTGTTACCTATCTCATATCAAATGCTTGTGCGTAGGCTAACTGTATAATTAGCTACTCTTTGACTCATTTAGCCCACTTCACTGCCAGGCAGTGAGCACCACAGGGCAAAACAACGGTACATCCCTATAAAGCACCAGGAATAACAAAAGTGGAGTAATTTGCTGCTGATAGTGGAGTAATTTGCATTCAGACAGAAGTTACACAAATCACACTTTGAGCTCTTGTTGTTAGAGTCAATTTAACACACTGGGAGAAGTACAACCAAGATGGTGGTTTCCAGGCAGTGGACAGTGCAAGGCTGAAACAACAGAAAGGGCAACAGCCTAAGAACCCTAATGTGGGCCTCCCTGTCCAGCTATCAAAATATATTAAAAAAAAAATCAGTTGGGCCAGGTACTAGAGCAGGGCTACTCAACATGCTGCCCATGGGCTACTTGCGACCCGCAGCCCATTTGTGGCCTGCAGTGCCATTTGGATTTATGTGGGGCTCAACACATGGCCTGCAGGCGGGAGCCAAAACAAAAAAGTAGTCAATATAATGGTCTTCTGTTGATATGTGTTTTAGTAGTTAAATTCTTGGACTGTCATTGCTCATTAAAAGTGCTGTCATGTGGGTAGAAACGGAGCAAATATTGCATTGTATTACTATCAGCAGAACTCACTTAAATGGGGCCTGTGTTGTGTAGTCTTGTCTTAATCTTTGTATTCATGCCTGTCAGTGTGAGAGAAGCTGTATCATTGTGGCCCCTGGGGCTTCCAAAGTCGAGTAGCCCTGGGCAATCAGACAGCACTAGTCTTCCAGCATCATTCTTGGGCTTCTACAATCCAGAGAATCCAATCCAATCTCTAACTGTGAATTGAGAATATTTATCATCCTCAAAGCCAGGAGGAATGAGGTTGGTCCTATGTTTTTAGCATCCGGTAGGGAGATGGGAGTTGTATTTTAGAGAATTTGTTAATTGCTATTTCTCAAGTGTGTTTTGCTATACTCCTCACATCCCTTTCTCTCTAATAAACCTCTCTTTGTTTTAACCCCTGCCCTGCCTCAGTGCTTGTGAGTGGGAAAGAATTGCTCATGGGTGCTTTCACAGGCAATCTGGATTGGCAAAAAACAGCGTGTTCATAAAGGGAGTGAGGTGCTGGAACATGGAATATTTAGAATGTGTTTCGAGAGGTACTGGGGTTTGTCAGTGTTGAAAAATCTGGCAAAAGGTTTTGGGAACCCTACCCATGCTTTTGAAGCATTGTGTTCTTCCATTTAAAATATACCACATATATCAATATTACACAATCTCTGAAAGGTAAGGCCTGGTCTACACTAAAGGGAAAGGTCGACTCAAGATACACAACTCCAGCTACATTAATTACATATCTGGAGTCGATGTATCTTAAATCACTGTCCACACAGCAGGAGGTCAAGGGGAGCAAACATCCACTTCCTTTACTCTTTGTGAGGAGCAGGACTACCCATGCTAATGGGGGGCCCTCTCAGTTTAAATTAGTGGGTCTTCACTAGATATGCTAACTCAAACCCCAAAAGAACTACCTTAGCAGCAGCACCCAAATACATGGCCTCAGAGCCTAAATATCATTGACAGTTGGGTCTGAGAAATTAAAAAAATGCTTTATTTTTCAAAGATTTACTTCTGAATATTTCTGGAAAAAAACCCATGTTTGTGCTGTTGTCCGCATTTTCTAACAGTTTTCTCTTCCCCTAAATTTAGGAAAAGAAGTTACAGTTGTTAACTCTGTGGTATCTTTTCAAAAACTTTTCACTAGAGACCTTTAAATTGTCATTCTTTATTGTTACTTTTCTATAAAATGTTCACTTAAATTATCATTTCTGTAAATTATATTAAAAACTATATTACATAAATAGGATTTAAACTTATTCTTTTAACATGGATTTTTTTTCATTTCTGGTTCAGCTGTGCATGGGACGTCTGGTTATCTATTTAATTATTGAATACTATCTGAAATAGCACTCTGAAACACTTCCATCTGTGAACCCAGACAGTTTGACACTACAAATATTTTTTAATGAATTCTACCCTAATACTTCCAGCCAATCTCCATTTTCCATTAACTTACATTTGCACACTGCACTAAAGCTTTTAATAATGAAACTACACACTATGCCATGGAATTTTATTATGGAACAAATAAGCAAATCCACCTTTGTATGGTTGGGCTTTTGTTGACATCCCAATAGAAGCTGAAAAGCTTTGAGAGAGAGGAAGCCTGAACATTTGCATGAATGTTATATGCCAGAATGTAGTCTTTATCGCCAATATATAGATTGAGGAATATGTAGAACAACTGCTTTAAGGTCCTTTTAGAGAAAATTATAATGAAGTTTCCTGAAATTCTTTCCATGAAGAGATTACAGAGCTGATGAAAAGACTCAATATGCTCAAAATGCTTTTCCATAAGGCCAAAGAGATTAGGAGCACCCAATCCATGTTGCAGGCTGCCTTCTGAAACTTGTGGTTTTGTTGATTTTTTTTAATTAAAAAATCTAGAAGGAATTAATGTTCAATGCCAAATGAAGGAGTGAGGTAAAGGTGAAGTGAGCTGCCAGAGGGCAGAGGGGTAGAGTCTGTAAAGCAGCAACGAAAAGGCAAGTTGTTTTTTTCAGGGTTACATTTTACTTTTCCTATATAGCCCTGGAATCCAACTGATTTGAAGGCCATGACATCCAAATACTTCTCTAAACTGTAAGAGTGTGTCTAGACTACAGGGTTTTTTCGAAAAAAGTGGCCTTTTTTTGAAAAAACTTCCCCTGTGTCTAGACTGCTGCCGCGTTCTTTCAAAAGTAAATCAAAAGAACGCGGCAGTTTTTTTGACCGTGGAAAACCTCGTTTTATGAGGAAGAATGCCTTTTTTTGAAAGTGCTCTTTCGAAAAAAGGTGCTATGTAATGCAAACTGTGCTTTTTCGAAAGAGAGCATCCAGACTGCCTGGGTGCTCTCTTTTGAAAAAGCGGCTTGCTTTTTCGAAAGTACTGGTTGTAGTCTAGACGTTCTTTTTCAAAAGAGGCTTTTTCAAAAGATACATAAAATGCTTTTGTGGGATTTCAATCCACACAGAGGAAAGCTAGCTAGTTAAGTTACTATTATAGCTGCTTTGCCCTTCTAATGGAGGTGGGGATCTGAGCCAGGAGGATCCTTGGTAAATAATTAAATGTGTCTTTAATGTTTGTGCAAGTAGTTGGAATTTGTCCCACGTCAAAAAGCTGGATTGGGACCAAGGTATTCTTTGCTTACAAGTTCGTTATGGATTTTCAGGCATTTCATAAATCGATTATATACCAGAAAAGCTGTTCCGTTTCTACCAAATTTTCCCGTTTTTCTTAAGTCTTTTGACTAAGATCAAGGAAGGGCCAAAGCAAAATGTCACAACAATTTTCCAATAAAATCAGTAGGTTTCCAGCCAGAATGTATTTCTGGAGTTTCAGCCTATGGTCATGTAGGTCATGGCAGTTGATTATTGGCAGTTTGAGCTAATCTGCCTCCACTGTATTTCCCATCCCCCTTTTGGATTTTAATCTTTTTAATTTTCTTTACTCATTGATGTAGGCCTCCAATCTAGGTTTCCAGAGCTGCCAGTTTTCTTGAAATATCTTCTGATTTGGATTTGCTTTCAAAATGTAGAGGAGATCAGCCATGTATTGTGTGTGTTTGCAGGGCCCTTTTCATTGGAAATTTACTGTATCTTTTTTGCCTTTTCTATACTCACAGAAATCTTAGTTCACTATCCTCAGAAAGGTTTCCTGACCTGCTCATAGCTGCTCTTTGCCATTCAGCATAGAGAGCTGACTGATCTCTTCCCTTCATAGCTGTTAAACTAACTCTTTAAAAGCCATAGTGCACATTTTGTTACACAACGATTTAGGACAAGAATGGAAGAGGTAGGCTATATGCAGCTGATATTGAATAGGCAATTTATGTAGGAAGAATACAGTTCTCTAAATCAGAAACTGGGTAGGATATCAGGGTTAATACCCTATTCTCCAGAAAAGTGGCACAGATCTCCTTTTAATGTCCCGAATCTGTCAGAGCCTTGATTAAATTCCTGAGCACAGCGCTGGCCCCTGGGCTATGAGTACACTATGGAGAGGGAAGTGTGCTGTTTGCCAGATTTGGACTGATTTTTTTTTACTATAATCATCATCATTTAGACACTTAAGCGCCTAAAAGCATTAAGTTGTCCACCCTACATTGTACAATGGCAAAGCTTGAACCAATGCAGAGTTTCCCACTCTAACTCACATAAGCAGTAAATTTTCTTCACACGTTTTATATACAATCTTTCTACGGTGTGACATTCCAAGAAATGATATGGTCCAAATCAAAACAGCTGCTACAGAAATGTTGTACCTAACAGTTAGCAATTTGACAGACATTCATCCTGACTCAAACAGCTGCTATATGGGAGATAGCCCAAGAAAGTATACACTGTGGCAGTAGTTTAGGATGATGGCTTTGATGAGCAAGCTGCTTTAGGCATTTTGCCACACCAACCATTCAGTATACACATTCACTTTTGAGGTATATGGCCTCACTCTGTGGAGGTGCTTACAGAAGTGAGCGTCTATCTGATGGGTTACCAGGATTGATAACTCTAATGCCATATTGCAGAATTCGTGACTACTTACTGGGCCACAATTTTCTGTAAGAAATCTATTAATCTATTCATTTATAGACTCATTTTTAAAGACAATCAATATAATTTATGATAACATAGCTGGAACTGAATTTATCAATGCCTAAGCAGTATCTAAGTCAGAAAAATCTTCCTGCTCAAAAAGCCCCAAGCTACTATTATTTTTGTCCAGTATACACAAAGCATTGCTACTCCTGATCTACATTTATAAATTAATGTTGCTATCACACAACATGTTCAACTCAAAATGTGCTTTCAAGCTGTCACAGAATTACATCAAACTCAACATATGGAACACATTGTGCATCATAAGAAAATAGGTGACAATTAACAGATGATGACTGAATTATGGTAAAAACTAAAAAATGAGCTAAAGAACTAAAAATCACAATGGATTCAAAGCCTGATCTAATGCAATTAAATCTCTCCCTATCCTCTATGATTTTATGTTAGAAATACAACTGACTGTATTCGGGCACATCTAGATTTCCGATCTATGCTTGTATTTTGTTTCGTTTTGGGTCTTTTTGATGGCTCTTTACAACATCAGTACATTTTGGAAATATTTATTTCTTTAGATTGTCAGGTAATGGTTCTCTTTGATGGAACAAAGTGGCACAAAATTTTGTCTATAACTCTAATAAAACATAAGAACATAAGAATGGCCGTACTGGGTCAGCTCAAAGGTCCATTTAACCCAGTATCCTGTCTGCTGACAGAGGCCAAAACCAGATGCCCCAGAGGAAGGGAACACAACAGATAATCATCATGTGATCCATCTCCTGTTACCCATTTCCAGATAAACAGAGGCTAGGGATACCATTCCTACCCATCCTAACTAATAGCCATTGATGGACCTAACCTCTAGGAATCTATCTAGCTCTTTTTTGAACCCTGTTAAAGTCCTAGCCTTCACCACATCCTCTGGACAGGAGTTCCAGAGGTTGACTGTGCGCTGAGTGAAGAAAAACTTCCTTTTGTTTGTTTGAAACCTGATGCCTATTAATTTCATTTGGTGACTCCTAATTCTTATATTGTGGGAATAAGTAAATAACTTTTTCCTTATTGACTTTTTCCACACCAGTCATGATTTTATAGACCTCTATCATATTCCCCCCTTAGTCTCCTCTTTTCTAAGCTGAAAAGTCCAAGTTGTTTTAATCTCTCTTCATAAGGGACCCATTCCAAATACCTCATCATTTTTGTTGCCCTTTTCTGAAGCTTTTCCAATGCCAATATATCTTTTTTGAGATGAGAAGACCACATCTGTACTCAGTATTCAAGATGTGAGCGTACCATGGTTTTATATAGAGGCAATTCTGTCTTATTCTCTATCCCTTTTTTAATGATTCCTAACATTCTATTTGCTTTTTTGACTGCCGCTGCACACTGAGTGGATGTTTTCAGAGAACTATCCACAATGACTCCAAGATCTCTCTCTTGAGTAGCTATAGCTAAATTAAGTTCCCATCATATTGTATGTATAGTTGGGATTAAACACAATATTAATGACAATAACATTTCTATCATTAGACTTAAACAGTGTTTTGAAACATCTGAAATGAAATTTGTTCCTAATGAAGATTGAGTTTTGCGATTGACTTTGATGGGATGATGATTTCACCCTGCTGGGTATTTCAGCTTTTTTATTACTATAAAACAATTAAATTTCTCTTTCACAGCAAAAGAAAAGTAATGGGACATATTTGTTCAGCCTTTCATATTACTCAGCTGCATTAGTTTAAGGTTGTTTCAGGTCTGCAAGAATGAGATCATCAGTAACAGAGCAAAATATAATTTGAATTTATCAATCATAATTAGATTTGTCTATGACGGTCTCTGTTTTATATTTACTGTGACTAAATGCAAGAATTCATCACCAGCTATTAGTTTCATCCCCAGGAACAGTCAAGTAGTTTGCAGTTGGAAGCAAAGTTAGAAAATGTAAATGCTTCATTGAATAACATGTTAAATGAAGAAAATATGAGTTAAAGAAGACTTGCCTCAGGTTGCTCACATCCTTCATGGCAGGGGGTTTGTCGTGTGGGGGATGCAGGAGTCAGGGCAGGGGCTTAGGGATGTGGGGAGCTCAGGGAAGGAGGCTGCAGGTATGGGGGTGCAGGAGTCAGGGCAAGGGGTTGGAGGAGGAAAAGCTCAGGGGAGGGGTTGGGGAGCTCAGAGCAAGGGCTGAGAGTGGCTGTTGGCTTCTTCCTGGGGCCAGCCCAGAACTGGGGGGAGCCATACACCCTGCCTGCCAGCTTGTCCATGGGGGTAGCCTGGGGGTGTTGCGCAATCTGCCCGCCACCATGCTCTCAGGGCTGCACTACCATGCTGCGGCTGCACACTGGGGCACTTTCTGCCTCCCTGTGTTGATGTGTGAGTATAACTGTCCCTGCTATCACACCACTCCCTTTCTGCTTGATATGAAACAATCACATTCCACACACATCCCATTATCCTGGCACAACCAAACTCTGACCTTGCTTTAAGTTATGATAAGATGAAGCTGCATAGCAAATTTGGTGGTCCTAGCTCTTACTGCTTAGGAGGAGTTCTAGAACGAACCGACAGACAGACAGATGCACATTTCTAAAATATACAGTAAGATTTATCATGTAAGCAAGGGAGTCATACTATGATTCGAAATAAAAAAAAATCAAAGTGACGTTTTGTGAGAGAGACTTCTGATTTGTCTCATTTCAATCTTCACCTACAGAAGAGACTCACCTCACAACTGAAACTGACTTATGTTGTTTTAGTGTAAACTATCCAGTTTTAATAGTGTTGATTTTAGAAATAATTCAATTTGTAGCTGTACCATTAACAAATGATGACTGAATGATGATAACTAAAAATGAGCTATGCTATAAATGTGTATATATATAATCTGATGTAAGGGACTAAACAAAATCCACTATTCTAAATGAAGAAAGATGATTGATTGAACAACTTTGCAAATCAGGACCTAAACATCTGGCTTACTTTAAGCATGGTTAGTAACAATTTTGTTCCATCTCACTCAGAACAACATAACTTTAAAAAGCAGAACAGATTATAACGTCTATACCTATATTTGAGCTGGTTGGGATCTTTTGACAAAACATTCTCCTGCCTCAATTAAACAAATTGGCTGTGTCTAGACTGGCCAGTTTTTCCGGAAAATCCGCCGCTTTTCCGGAAAAACTTGCCAGCTGTCTACACTGGCCGCTTGAATTTGCGCAAGAACACTGACGATCTAATGTATGATCGTCAGTGTTCTTGCGCAAATCCTATGACGCTCCCATTCGGGCAAAAGCCCTCTTGCGCAAATGCTTTTGCGCAAGAGGGCCAGTGTAGACAACCCAGAATTGTTTTGCGCAAAAAAGTCCTGATGGCTAAAATGGCGATCGGGGCTTTCTTGCGCAAAAGCGCATCTAGATTGGCACGTACGCTTTTCTGCAAAAAGTGCTTTTGCGGAAAAGCGTCCGTGCCAATCTAGACGCTCTTTTCCGCAAATGCTTTTAACGGAAAAACTTTTCCATTAAAAGCATTTGCGGACAATCATGCCAGTCTAGACGTAACCATTCTGAATAATTAAAAGCAAGAGTTTCTGCAGAAAAGGATTTGATGAATTTTGACTTTGACAATTTTTAGTGTTTTTTAATTATACCATTTTCATAGTTTCTTCATAAACAAATCCAGTGTTCTGATTTGCTGTTTAAACATTTAAGCTAGTTAGAGTAAAAAAGAAATAGAAGAGGTCAAAATCAAAATTAAGCACTTCAGAAACCTCAAAACATAGACTGCACTGAAAATAATTTTCAAATTATCAGACCACAAAAAAATGTTATCCATTTGACATTTCCTTCAAATTCTGGACCGGAATTTTTAGGAACCTAAAATATTCACAGGACAAAAAACTGTTTTTTGCCCTGCTCGAATCCGTATGTCCATTCGGCAATCACGTACAATTACATTAAAAACAGTGTTCAGCAAAATTCTTAAAAGCAAGCCTAAATTTAAGCCTATGATAAAGGCTTAAACTTCCATTGATAAAGTTAGGCTCATACTTAAGTGCTTGCTGAACTGAGGCCTTGGTGTTGTTTTATATTACTCCATTATAAAGATGTTGACACAGGCCCATTCAGAGTTAGTGTTTGTGTTTCCAGGATTACTAGCTATGATGATCTCTGAAAGGTCCCAAGCTTTCCTTTAAATGTGATATATAGATCTAGATCTAGATATAGATATAGATAGCAGCAGAAGAGTTGCTTGGCATTGCTTGGTTGCTTAACTCAATTAAATTTTGTTTTTCTTCACATAAATCATTACTCCAGAGAAGGGCTTAGGATGAGGGGTACCGTATACAGGCTTCGCTGGGAGAAGAGGACTACCCCAGCTCTCTCTCACAACAGGAGGGTGGGGCCAGGTGGGAAGTGCCTCCATGGTTGTTGTGGCTGCAGTTGCACAGGAGGGGGAGGGTTGCATGTTTCCCAGTTGGGGCAGGTCTAGATTCATCTGATCCCTGTGTTCTCCAGCTAGAGTGAGGACAGCAGCAAACTGTGAACTTTCCCCTCGTTATTCGATGAAGGGAAATAGCCAGAAATGTTCCTGTATGAAGCAGAGGAGATAAGGGTGAAACTGTAACCCCCTCTTGCCCTCCCTAAATGGTGTCTATGGTGGTGGGAGGCTCAGGTCTGGGGCATTTCTGGTTAGGGGGTACCCCCAGCCAGCCACTTTTACCTGCCTGGTGAGATTGTCTTTCTGTCTCTTTTCTGTATGATTTTATGCATTCCTGTATGAAAAGGGGGCAGGACCTTCAGCCCCTCCACCCCCTGCACAGCCAAACCTTTACCTTGCTCAGCATACCAAATTTGGTGGTCCTAGTTCTTACTGTATAGGAGGAGTTATTGAATAAACAGACAGATGGATAGACAGACTCACTCACAGACAAACTCAAATATACAGTACATAGTGTTGGAACAAAGGATAAAGCTGTCATGAAAATATTTTGCAACATACAATATATAAGCATATCACTCCAGTATTTGTTTATCTAAACAATTGGTATGTACAGGTTGAGAACAGAATAATGGGGCTGCAAAGAGAGCTTTGCTCAAGGTGGAATGAAAATAAAAATATTTTTTTTCTGCAGTGTAAAATTAATAAGGTGAAACATAGAGATCATTAAAATCTTTTGCTCTATAGTTGCACAGACCAATTATTCTACAGGAAGATAGTTTCATTGACTGGATGGAGATTTTATCTTAAAGTGCTTTCTTTGGGTTGTTTAATATTAGTTTCTTTACAGACCATATATAGTTTAACACAAGCAGTATTACTTTAAAAAAAAACCCTGTTTCCCTTTATTTCTGTAAGGCATTGAAGCAGGGGAACATCCTCGAAATATAATGAGATGTCTTTTAACACTGATCATACATGACTGAAAGTAAATGTTTCAGTCTGATTTCAAGTGACAGAAAGATGTTGGAACAACTAACTAGAAGCTCAATTTCATGTAGAACACATTTATTTTTGCTCTTTTTCTGTAAGGAGAGTGCTTTATTGTTTGGGCATGATTTAGTCACCTGTGGGCCTCAGATATTACACTTGTAATTGAATGAATGCACATATGTCCATCTTGAAGAGGCCGGTATGAAAAATATTTTAGTGATAGCAAAAAATCACATTTCCCATAACTTAGAAGGAAAGACTACATATATTTCAGCCTCTTTTCTAAAAAAAACAATAGTGTTCTGGAGATTAAAAGGAATTGAAGTGGGTAGAACATGAAAACTTGAACTAGATAAAATGCTACAATATGCCATTTTACTAAGTGGTTACTTATTCATAAACTGAGGAGTTTACAGTATTATAATTTCTTCTGAGTACCATAATAAAACAGGAAAGAGCCTCTCTTTTTGAATTACAAGGTTGTGTGGTTCATACAGATCAGTACGAAATAATCTCAAAATGCATTAATAAAAAGTATTAAACTGGGCAATATGCAGAAGAAAGGAGCAATCAGTTGCACACATACAAAATGAGAAATGCCTGCCTGAAAGGAATATCGTGGAATGGATCTGAGAGTCATAGCAGATCACAAGCTAAATAAAAGTTAATAATGTAACTCCATTGCAAAAAAGACACACCTCATTCTTGGATGTATTAGCAAGAATATTGTAAGTAAGACACAAGGAGTAATTCTTCTAATCCATGCCATGCTGATTAGGCCTCCACTAAAATATTGTGTTCAATTCTGGATACCACATTTCAGGAAGATGTGGCCAAATTTGAAAAAGTCCAGAGAAATACAACAAAAATGACTGAAGTAAAGAAAGCGTGACCTATAAGGGAAGACTGAAAAAAATGGATTTGATTAGTCTGGAGAAGATTATGAGGGGCCATAATAACAAGTACGTAGAACAGGTGTGGGCTATAATTTTTTCCTAGGGGCCACTTCAGAAATTTTTGAAGTGGCAGGACCTCAAGCACAGGGGGTGGGGCCAGGATACTTCCTTGCTTCTCTACCCACAGACCATGATTGGTCTGGGGGTGGGAGACCGTCTTTGTGTCCCCCCCAGAGGTTCCCCCTAGGCACCCATGCACCTGGTGGGAAGCCCCAATTAGGTTTAGAAATTAACCAAATGACATTTTTCTTTACAGGCTTAATCAAAACGAAATTGCTTTTAGCCTATTCTCTATTTTGCCTGAAAGTGAAATCAGCGCTATTGTTATCTTCACTTTCATTTTTCAAGAGTGTGCTTTTGGATACAAAAGAACTGATGCTGATCTCTTTTTCACTGGTTTTGAACCAATGTAACACTATTGATTTTAATGAAATGACTCATGATTTATATCACACTGTTGAAATCACAGGAATTGCACCAGTAAAAATGAATTCAGAATCAGGCGTATCATTTGTTAGGCACAACATCCATTGTTCTCAAGGAGGTATCAGATATGATTTGTTTAAAAAGCCTCCGAGAACAAGTAATTTAAAATAAGACAGCTACCAATGTGCTACAGAATAAACTAATAAAAGTGGGTAATGAGAAAAGGTTATTTGACTGATTCATTAAATTCTGTGTTTGATAAAAATAGGTTTGTAGATCTTACTTCTCACTGTTAGCTTCTAGAAATTTGTTTCAGGTAATTTTTGATCTGATAGAGTATAAAATAACACTTAAAATCAAAAGGCATTTGAGGAAATGTAAAGTGACTGCCTACAGAGGAGTCTAAACAAGCTGATGTTTGTGCAGTTAGTCCATTGCAAAGACTTCTTATGTAATCACATGGGAATTGTGACAGTTTTCATCTGGTCAGTTGAAACTATCCCATCTTGGAAAGACAGAAATGAATTGGGGGAAAAAAAGCTTTATTTATATGAAAAAGAAAGGGAAAAAAACCTAAGAAAAAATTACATACTTGTACTGTATCTGATGTTCTTCACAATGCCTAATCTGTATGTGTATTCCAGAGATGGGCAAGAGCATGTCAAGGGCACACTGGTCAGAGAATTTTGTAATCAGCAGAACTTATCAGGGCAGTGCACACACCCTTCTTTTCCTTGTCTGCTCTAGGAAAGTATAAAGGACAGAGCTACCCTTCCACACTTAAGAGCCTGTGACACAAGGTAGAGGGCATGGTGCATAACTTATGGAATATATCTGCAGTAGTCCTCTCTTCCCAGGGCAGCCTGCATATGCATATGCAGAGAAGTTTTCTGTCTGTAAGTGTGTCTGTTTGTCTAGAGGGTACGACTACACTGCCACTTTTTTTTTTTTTTTTGAAAACAGCTACATGGGAACACTATCCCCAAAGATGCCACAGCACACCTAGTGGCTGAGCTACATGACTTTGTCCTCAACCACAACTACTTCTAATTTGGGGACAATTTATACTTTCAATGTGCAGCAGCAGAAGAATAAGCAAACCTCCTATATTTAACACTACGATCCCTACATAATCCAGTTTGACATTCTATTTTTTTCAAACTATCAATCATTGTATCATGCTGACCTATTGTCTTTCTTTCTTTTTGCCTACCACTGAGCTTTTTTTCCAGAACAATCAAAATAAGATCCTCTTAAGATTCCAACAGCTTCCTTCAGCTCTTCACTTCTGATTTAAACAGGAGGTTGATCAGGCAAAGAACTGTTACATTTGATCAGCAGTGAGTTTTAAAGGTGTTCCCTTTTACCAAGATCTTCTTGAGTTACTTTCCTATTCTGATTATCATTCTGCTGAGATTATTAGGTGGAGTTTACTTGGGAAGTCCTTGGATTTTGTAACTCGTGCACATGTATGAAGTATATTGGGAGGAGGTGGATCATTTCATTTGGGAGGGAAAGAGAAATGTCACATTTCGACAAAAAGGAAACATTTCTCTAGAAGGTTGACCATAATGACAGTTTGATGCTGCTTAGAAGTTTGAAATGATAGACTAGAACTTGGGGAAGGTGGATTAGGACACAGAGAACAGGTGAAATGAATAAAGGTGTATAATAGATTCCTTTATCTGACTGCTCTATACTTTATCATGTAGAAATAAGTTGTGGAATCTCTGTCATTAAAAGTTTTTAAAAACAGCTTATATCAAAACAGGTCAGAAATGGTCTAGTTTCTTTCTTTCATCTTGCCTTGAGCCCAGGGTAACAGACTAGATGACTGACTAAGGTCCCTTTCAATCATACACTTCTATGAAAGTCTACATGCACGCGCACACACACAGAGTCTCACAGGAATACTGCACAGTTTCAAAAGATTAAACAATAAAGAGGAAGGATGAAAATAATAAATGTAAATGCAAATGGATGCTCAGTCACGAGAAGGTTAGAAATACATGTGCATTTAATAAACACATGGGCAAACTTTCAGATCAGAAAGAAGAGTTAGTGTGTGCTTGAAGCTAAGATCATCCCACAACTGGAGTTCTCCTGTGAGAGGATACACAGGCAATCAGGGGAAAAAAAGGATAAGCATTTCTATATAAATTAAATGAGACTTTGACTAAGCAATTACTGGCTTGATTTGATTTGCTCAATTTAGGGCTCAAAAAGGCAGAGTAGAACTGTGACCTTATCAAATTTGCTGCTGTGTTTCTGGATAGAAAGAGAAGGAAGAACAGGAGAAGACTGTCAAAGCTCTAACACAAGAAACAGTTTTTCAAAGATAATGATTTGACAAACAAAGCATGTGATGTCTGCAAGGAGTTTAAAGAAGGTTTAGAATAAGGAGGGAGAACACATTTTTCCTGGGACTTCCTTAATTGAAATGGGAACTTCAAATTTCATCTACTTCTACACAGCACACCTCTTGCAGTGGTGTGGAGTATGTATATCTACACGCAGTCACAAAAAGCAGACTACAAGTAACTGCAGTGTGTAGCTACATTGTGTCAGTAAAGTCTATAGCAGGAAGGAGGCAGTGGGGACAAATTTGGGGGAAGTGGGAAGCAGCGAGCATATTTCCCAGTATCTCCCCTCCTCATCCCCAAAAATGCTCTTCTCTATTTTCAGGAAAAGTCTCCTTCCTGAAGTAGGGAGCTACTGGCCAGCAGTAAAGTAACTGTCAAATCTGCAGGAATCTACACAGCTAAAAATAGGAGCATAGATGAGGAGGAACCACTTGGATGAATAGAGAGCTCTGTAGGGTATATACCCCGATAAATACCCACAGGCTTCAGGAGTGTTTTTTCTCTACTCACTCTCTAAGCAGTCCCTCACTTTCTAAATGGCTTTTTATACCTGTGCTAGTGGGAAATGAAGTATCTGTACTCCACACCAAAAGGAGTGTGCAGTGTAGTATTACACACTCAGGATGAGTTTACTTCAATTGAATACTCCCTCTTTCCCTTAATACTCACCTTCTTGCTTTAACACAGAATTTCTGGGCCTTCAGATTTTCAATCTTTCTGTCCGGCCCTGCTCTTCATTCTGTGTGGCACAAGTCATGTAGTCAGATGTGTCAATGTAAATGAAACAATGACAACTTCAGTTGGTTTACAAACACATGGTCTTATGTTTTAAAGGGTTTTCATCTCTCTCATATATTTCTAATTTTCTATTCCATTATGCACTTGTTGCCATCTCCCCAGCCAAAGAGAAATGTAATAAAGGCAGAAGAAATGGCGAAGAAAATGAAAAGAAAAGGGGGGAAATGTTTATAATTCCTTCAGCCAAGACAACATCTCATTGAAGTCAATTTTGCAGGTCCCAAACATCTTTCAGATGCAACAAAAATTAATAGGATATGAAGGGGAGCAATGTCATAGGAAGTAACCATATAAATCAAAATTGTAAACAGCTTCTCTCCCCCACATTGCCACAGGAAAAAAAAACCACAAGCAGCCCTATGAAAGATACCCTTTCCCAGGATAATAGACTCATGTGACAAAACTGATGTCACATTTTCCTGTGTTTATTTTTTTTAAATGAGTCAATGCCATGGAATGATCATTCGCACAAGCCATTCCTCTAGTGCTTGGTTTCTGCGGTGTGATGCAACTGCTTCTCTTATGCTCAATACACTTTAGTTAACGATTTTTCCCTGGGCTGATGACAGTGTTTAAAAAGGTGCCACTCTCCCAAGAAAGAGAATCAGTACTTGCTTTGTTCAAACCTTGAGATAGCAAACATAGCAATAAGAGGCAGGGAACTAACAATAAATATGTATGACTCCCCCCCAAAAACAAAACAAAACAAAAACCACACCAACTTTGCTTAGAAATGACATCTAATACTATTGGTTGAGATTAAAAATACTATTCATAGAGGAGATAATGAAGTCTATGTCATGCAATGCTCTTAGAGAGGGCTCATACTCTTTCTCCATGAGTGTGCATGGGGGAGACGAAGAGGAGAAGCCCAATGTCAGTTTTGAACCCTTCTACGTAATTTACATGCGCATCACCCTGTCATCGCAGCAGAGTTGTAGAATAACTTCACATTTATGCAGAATTCATTGCAGTGGTAGCTGGGCATCTGCAAGAGTATACAGACCAAAGGAATGGCATCTCAACCTTAATGTGAGATATCAGCCAGCTGAAATTAATATATTAGTATTACTGTGGTATGTCCTGTGGTTGTTGGTAAGAATCATCCTGAGGTTAGGTGGTTGTCTCTAGGATAACCAACAACCACAGGACATACCACACTAATACCAACCCTGGAACTTTCCCTTGCAACAAACCCCGTTGCCAGCTTTGTCCACATATTTACTCTGCTGCCACCATCATTGGACCTAACCATGTCACTTACAAGATCAAGAACACATATTTCTGTTCATCCAGAAATATAGTTTATGCCAACATGTGCCAACAGTGTCCGTCTGCTATGTATATTGGACAAACTTCTCAGATACTTCGCCAAAGAATCAATGCACACAAAACAGACATCAGACAGTTTCACAAAGAAAAAACAGTTTCTTGGCATTTCAACCAGACTGGGTATTGTCTCAATGACCTTATTACATGCATCCTGCTTCAAAGGGTATGTCTACACTACAGCACTAATTCGAACTAACTTAATTCGAATTAGTTAATTCGAACTAAGCTAATTCGAACTAGTGCATCTAGACCTAAAAACTAATTCGAATGAGCGTTTTGCTAATTCAAACTAGCATGTCCACATTGAGTGGACCCTGAACCGAAGTTAAGGCTGGCCGGAACCAGTGCCAGCAGGGCATCAGGTTAGGACTTAGAGTGTGGAGTTGCTGCCTCAGGCTAGCTGAGGGCTGTGCTTAAAGGGACCTGACCCCCACCCCGGACAGACAGTTCTCAGGGTTCCCCACTTGCTTGTCTACCTCGATGAGGGACAGCAAAGCAGTCCTGTCTTGGAGTGCCCTGAGTGCCCACACTTGGCACATCACAGCACTCGGCCATCAGCCCAGCTGCACTTGCCGCAGGCTGCCATCCGGGGGGGTCAATTGGGGGGCTGTCAGGATCCAGGAGGCCCTGCAGGAGAGCTTCCACCCTGAGGAGCCCGCAGAGCCACCCCAGTCCTCCCCATCAGGGGCTCGTGCCCCATTCCTCCCTCACCTCCTTCCACTTACCCCTCCCTCGCCCCCCTTCTTGATATAAAAAATAAAGGACACGTTTTCAAAAATAGAAGCTCTCTTTATTTAACAAAACTGGGGTGGGGGGATTAACCTCTGGGGAGACTGGGAAAAGGAGGTGGGAGAGGGGAAGAGAGAGGGTGGGAGAGGGGAGGTGGAAACCTGGGAGGAGGGAGCTGGAAGGGGGAAGCCAGGGGAAGAAGGAGGAGGGGAAGTATAAAACTACGGTATGCCACATCTTCAGTATTGTGCAGAGATGTGGTCTCCTCACCTCAAAAAAGATATTTTGGCCTTGGAAAGGGTTCAGAAAAGAGCAACTAAAATGATTAGGGGTTTGGAGCAGGTCCCATATGAAGAGAGGCGAAAGTGACTGGGACTTTTCAGCTTAGAAAAGAGGAGACTGAGGGGGGATATGATAGAGGTATATAAAATCATGAGTGGTGTGGAGAGGGTGCATAAAGAAAAGTTCTTCATTAGTTCCCATAATAGAAGGACTAGAGGACACCAAATGAAATGAATGGGTAGCAGGCTTCAAACTAATAAAAGAAAGTTCTTCTTCACAAAGCAAATAGTCAACCTGTGGAACTCCTTGCCACAGGAGGCTGTGAAGGCTAGAACTATAACAGAGTTTAAAGAGAAGTTAGATAAATTCATGGAGGTTGGGTCCATGGCGTGCTATTAGCCAGGGGGTAGGAATGGTGTCCCTGGCCTCTGTTTGTGGAAGGCTGGAGATGGATGGCACGAGACAAATGGCTTGGTCATTGTCTTCGGTCCATCCCCTCTGGAGTACCTGGTGTTGGCCGCTGTCAGCAGACAGGCTACTGGGCTAGATGGACCTTTGGTCTGACCCAGTACGGCCGTTCTTATGTTCTTATGTTCTAAGCTCAGGGTCGGGGGTCTTACTGGACCAACTTGATTTTCATGCATACCTGCTCCTGGGTTCGCATGTGGCCTTTGGTGGCCAGGCTGGCAGCTATCCTGCCCTAGACAGCCTTTTTCCTGTGCCTAGTGCGGAGGTCGTGGACGTTGGAGGTCTCCCCCCAAACCTCAATGAGGTCCACGATCTCCACACTAGACCAGGTGGGCACCCACCTCTTGCAGCCCCGGGCAGGCTCCTGGGAGCTGCCAGTCTGGTCCTGGGAAGAGGCGGAGGGCTGGGTGGCAGCGGGTGGCTGGCTCATGCCGTGCCAAGTGCAGGGTCTGCTGGCTGGGTGCTGGCAGGCTTGCACCTGGCATGGGCGCTGTAGCCAGACCATGCCCCTTTAAGGGTTCCGGGGCCAGGAGGGGGGCAGAAGAGTTTCTCTGGCTTGGCCCAGAGTGGCCACCAGGGCAAGCTGGGAAGGGCTAGCCTCCAACTAGTTTGAATTAAGTGGCTACACAGCCCTTAATTCGAACTACTTAATTCGAACTAGGCGTTAGTCCTCATAGAATGAGGTTTACCTAGTTTGAATTAAGCGCTCCGCTAGTTCGAATTAAGTTCGAACTAGCGGTTTGCATGTGTAGCGCCTATGAAAGTTAATTCGAACTAACAACTATTAGTTCGAATTAACTTTGTAGTGTAGACATACCCAAAGAGACTTTCGCACCAGACTACAAAGGGAAGCCTCAAAACTGTCATTCATGCTTAAATTTGACACTTTACGAATGGGCCTTAACAAAGATGCTAATTATCTTACCCATTTCAAAGATAGCTTCCCCAATTATCGCCCCTAATATCATTATCTCATAGACACTAACCTCCCCCCCTCACCTCCCATCTGTCTAAAATTTGATTTGTCAATTTTATATGTGTTCACTTTTTTTGATTGTATCCCTTTGGTATATATGGTCATGCCAATTTTCTTCCACAATTTGATCTGAGGAAGTGGGTCTGGCCCACGAAAGCTCATCACCTAATAAACCATACTGTTAGTCTTTAAAGTGCTGCATAGTCCTGTCTTTTGTTTCAGCAAGACCAGACTAACATGGCTACATCTCTATTACTATCTGGCATTATTTAAACATAGTGTGTGTTAAGTTCCATTTAAAATGAGGACTCAGTAATCTTTATATTTAATAGCAGCCACTGACACAATCTTTTCCCCTTCCATCCCACATAGATATATTTTTTCTAGCTTATTCCCGAGTAAATGTATATATTGTACTAAGCCCAGTGTTGGTGACCATGGCATTGATCCTGCACTGAGCAGATCCTAGCAGGATCAAGATCAATAACATTTAGCTATATTGGCCCAGATCCTCACACTATATTTAGGTGCTTAACTCTCATTAAAATCAGTGGGAGTTAGGTGCCTGAATAACTTTGAAGGTCTGGACTACTACAGCAACCCAAGGATTGGTGTTGTGGTTAATTTAATTCCATCTAGTTCTATCAGTATCAAATTTTATCATCCCCCAAATCACCCTTCCTTCAGGCCCAAGAGACACAAAAAAAGGGATGTTGGTAGCAGTTTTTGTTTAGTAGTTTACACTGATTAGCACTAGTATGTCCTCTCATGATATATCTGCAATAAAACACTCCCCGTTGCCCTGTGTTAGCTCAGGCTGACGGGCTACACAATTGTTGACCTTCGAGATCAGTCTGAAACCAGAGTTCTGGATCTTGCAGCACAGGAGAAAGATAGATAGATAATTGTCATAGATCAGATGACAAAGCAAAAAAAAAAATGTCTATTCAAATATCTGATTCACCATTTTACTTCAGTAGAGATAGCAATGTGGACCTACTCATCTGGCTAACGAGCAAGGAGATAAACATGAATTATCAGTGAGAAAACCTTGTTGTTAGGGAGGAAGAGATCAACACAGTTGCTTATCCATTTTTTTTAAATAGTGTAACAAGCCTGTTGGGAATCACAACTATTGTGCATTATGCTCCCAGGGTAATATAATCTGAGAACATCTGACATTGTGTCAACATCACATTGTCCACATTTATTTATGACTACGAAGTCTCCAGTCATGTAAAGACTTCGCACCTCCTTAACTTTATATGAGACATATTCAACTCAGTAGGAGTATGACTTTAAAATTAAGCAAATGTATAAGCTTTTGCATGCTCATGGCTCAGATTCTCTCCCCCCCCCCCCCAAAAAAAACCCCTATCATTCAGTGCAGTAATACATAGCCTCAGTGTTTGTTTTTTAAAGGTTGAAAAAGAAAGCCTAGGCTGTAGTCTGAAACAAGTATTAAGATTATGCTGGGTTTAACAATAGTATTATATTGCAATAAACATTAGGTCAAATATTAGACATATATGCTATAAATGTGTGCATGTGCACAACTATATAGCCCAAAACAAAAGAGGAACATGGGGTAGAGAGGGCAGTGTTGATGGTAAAGAGAGAGATGGGTCCAAATAAACATGTTCCTTGTTCCCTAGTGTTACATAAGTGCTAAATATTTGTTTTCTTATTTTTTAATTATTCTATTTTCTTCTTTGATTTTAAATGCAAACTCTAGAATGTTTTATTTTTTTCACATTTTATGGGGTTGCATAATATTTTCATAAGGATTTATTCTAATTAAATCAGAAACCACGAATCCCATTCTCAGAGGAACAACAGCTTTTGCAAATTGGTAATTATAACCTTTGAAGGTCAAGTTTATCTCAAGGCCTAAATGATGCTATAGAAACACCCAAGAATTTTTGAGAAATCCTGGAATGTAAGCTCACAACTTTGAAATAACCAAAAACTTCCTTGATTGCAATGAAGGAACAGAAGGGTAGAAAAATAACGGGTTATTTAAAACACTTTAAGATCCATCCACAGACAACAAGCTTATCCCAAAACACTAGTGTTACATGGATACTCAACTCAAATGATCTGCAACATTTTGCCTTCACTTTAGCTTCTGAATTTATTTAAGTCCTATGTACAGTGCGTTGCACTAGGCCACTGATGAACTAATCCTCAATTAGTTGTCCAGTATAATCTGTGCCAAATTATATCATTGTTTCAATCATTCTACTTGATCATCTCTTTTATTCACCTTTCAGATATAGGGAGCTTGCTCTTATCTAGTATCTAAGTGAAATCAGGGAATGGATATCAGCAGGATATTAAAGTAATCTCACTAACTCTCTCACTGGCCTCATTTTGTAGACTGCATCTGAGAGGCACAATTAACTCATCTTAGATCTCCAAAAGGAAAAGAAACCTCCAGAGACGCTCCACTGAATTCTGCCAGAGACCACAAACAAGCACATCCACACTCTGACAATATCGTAGGCAAACCTTAGGGAATGAAGATAAACATTGCTGAATTCAGTTAAGCCTTATTGCACTGGCTTTAATATGCTTTGGATCTTTTGTATTAAAAAGACAATTCTGTATATGCTATTGTATAACTGTACAAACAGCTCTAGAAGGAGGATGTTTGTAATGTAATTATCTTTTCTGAAGCCATCCCCTGGAGTGGTTTGCATATATTAGATTTTATAGGGACCAACAGATGAACAAAGGATTTTTGGATATATAGCCTTGTTTCAAAGGGGACTGCATTTTTCCTTATCCAGGAAACAGAAAGGACCCCTGGTCCACTGAGGACCCCAATCCTTAGAGAAGGGTTGGAAGAATTGAGGCTGCTAACTGCTTATTTTTTGCTGAAGCTGTGATGAAACCACAAGGAAACTCTTTGGATGGGGTTTTGAAGGACTGCTCCTTGCAGAGCCTATGCTAGGGTGATTTCTGGCAAGCATAGCATGCATGTATGATCTTGTATTGCTTTCTATTTGCTGGTAATTTTTTTTACCATAGAAACAAAAGAAGGTGGCATAAGAAGGGTTATGTGGTACTTTGTAACAGTGGGCAATTATTCTGTTATTAGTCTTTGAAGAGAAAGTGAGCAGACCTGACAAGGCAGAGTCTCTTACTGGAATATCACAGTATAGTGATGAAACTGTGCAGCATAGATACCTCATTCAGGAAGGAATGAATTGCAAATCTCCTTGTAAGAGAAGTGACAGGCAGGGCTCCTGAAGCCTAGAGTGAATTAAGCAATTCAGATGCATTGGACTTGTGACAAATATCACCTCATGATCTTATGTATATCAGACAGTTGATAGATCTCTGTGTAGATATTATCAGAGGAGTACAGTTCAAGCCATACTCCAGAGGTAACCCTGATTGACATGGCTCAAGAAAGTCAGACACAAGACAGTAGTCCACGAGTTGTCTCACTACAACACTTAACTGACAAATGAAGATCACGTGCCCACTGATAGCTGGATAGATTTTCAGTTCCAGACTGTAAGAGTGTGTCCAATCAACATTCTTCTTCCCTCTTCAAGACAGGTGTTAATTCTAACCAGCAAAAAGCTCCATACCTTTCCATTGTCCTTTAATGAGCCAGGACAGACAAGGCTCCCAGGGCAAAATATTTTCTGACCTTATTTTCAGAAGTGACAGGGTATCTCAGTTCCTATAGATTCCAGTGGAAGTTTCAGGTGCTTAGCCCCTTGGAAAAATTGTTTTCAATTATGTTTCTAAATTTAGGTAACTATATGTGAAAATTTTGGTCCAAATGAGACTGTAGCACGAAGTGTTGAGGGTTTTTTTTTCATAGCTTTAGAGTGATCCTTTGTTACTCATGCAGAGAAGACCATACATTGAACAAGCCTTTGCTAACTAGAATGATGTTCAAGTTTAATCTCAGAAATATTCTGAATGTGCATATATACAAAACATTAATTGAAGAATGAAAGCTGTCATAGTGGAAAACTGGGGAGCTTAATCTTAAAATTTGGTGTTTAAGAAGAATTCTATTTACAATATGCTGTGCATTTTTGTCACCCAATTTGTGCTTTGATAACTCTATATTGAAATACTTAAAAGTACCTTAAAAGCTAACTAGAACTAAACTCCAACTGTAAATATTTCCAAATTTTGGGGAAATGCAGATTTGGGTCCAGATCCAGAAACTGTAGTTCACATCCTTCTCTGTTTACAAGTCAAATATGTAAATGATGGTTATAATGATAATTTATTTACACATGGACACTTTTCCCCATATGATCAGCATACAAACATGTCAATATCCTTTCCTTTGTTGTAATTAAACACTAAACACAAATATCTCTACAGCCTGATTCTATCACATGCAGAGCAGGAGGCATTTTATTTCATGAGCAGTCTCATTAATATCAATGGTTATGTCTACACTTGCTCCCTATCTCGAGATTCCCTTGTATGAGGAATAACAGTTATTTTGAGAGAAGGGTTTTCTCTAGAAATAACGCTGCTACATGGGGCTTTTTATTTTGCAATAACACAATTTCAAAATGGTGGCCAGATGCGATTATGCTAATTAAGCATGGGATATTTAAATCCCATACTTTATTAGCAATTTCAGTATACTACATTTGCATCCCTATCTCGAGATAGGGAGCAAGTGTAGACATACCCTAATATACACATGTTATTTAAATACAAGAAAATAGAAACTAAACATCAGAATAACTGGCCTGGTTTTATTCCTATGTCAATATTAAGCTTGACATGGGGACCTGAAACATGGGCCAATGCACTTCCTCAGTACTATGGCTTATTGGGAGATAGGATGGGCTTCCTGTGAAGATTAGAGATGCTATTTAAGATGTTCTAATTTGCAATCTAACTGTAGAAGTCAGCTCTTTTGGCATTCTAGATGGAAATAGGAAGGACTCTGCTCTACCAGCTCAGGCTCCTGATATTTTTCAGTAGGAGTGGACAGAAAATAATTTTGATTTTAAAAAATCAAGGTTATATCATTTGTTTTTTCTTCCTTATCAGAATGGAATCAAGGCCTTTCAGAACTGAAAATTTTAGATATTCCAGGGCAGTCAAGGCACAAGTCCAGAGCAGCCAAGGGAATTCTCTTAGGTTGTGGAATTGCCAAAGTTATAGTCTCTGCTTTTGAATCAGGCAGAACAAGAGACTTAAACTTGGGTGGCCATTCTGCTAGGTAGATGCCTTTACTACCATGTTATAGAACTTGTCTCTCTTTCAGTATCTTCTGTTGGACCTGTTCACTTTTGAAAGATGTCTATAGTCATTGGGTCCCAAAATAGACTGATTCTAAGTCAGGGATGGGCAATTAGTGGCCCACAGGCTGGACACAATCTGCCAGGGTTAACCCCAGGTGGGCTGCCAGATGCTTTCTTTACCTGAGTGTCTGCAGATATGGCCACTTGCAGCTCCACTTGGCCACTGTTCACTGTTCTCAGCCAATGGGAGATGTGAAAAAGAGTTCAGTCTAGGCCACCATTTCTTACAGCTCCCATTGTCCAGGAAGGGCAATGGGAACTGCAAACAGCTGTGCTTGCAAATGTGCAAGCAACTAAAGCATCTGGCAGCCCACCAGGGGCTAACTCTGGTGAACTGCATCTGGCCCATCCCTGCTCTATGTCCTGGCGGTGAAAGCACCCACTTGGGATGCCTGTTTCAGAGCAGAAACTTGAATTTCAGTCTACTGGATGCATCCCAAATGAGTGGCTTGACTATGGGCTACTAGGGGTATGGGCTACTATGGGGTGAACTCTTGCTTGAACCACAAAGACAACACTTTAATTTAACAAATTGCACATAAACATTATCTAAATATTTTACCATACACAGCCTCTATTTACAATGATTTCAGGAACAGAATAGTTAAAAGAAACCACTCTTCCTCAATATGTTTTGTATAAATAAATTGTAATGTTATTAAAATGTACACCTTTGTTGTATGGAATATTAATAAAGCATATAGAAATATTAATTAATAATGTGGGTATCAGCAATTTTTGCAGGAACAATAGCTTCCAAAACAAAGGCAAAAATAATATAAGCCAAAATATTCAAATTTGGGGGATTCAAGTCAGACACGAAAATCCATATATAGGCATTTAAATCAGCTTGATTTTCAGATGTGCTAAACACTTCTACAACTCACTTATTTAAGATATTAAATATTGATCTAAGCACCCATGAAAATTTACCCAAACTCTTTGGCTCATATTTTATTAGAAAAATTCTTTTCTACATCAAACATTAAAGAAAAAGCCTGTGCACCTATATAGATGAACTTAAGTATATGCTTTATTAAATTGGGCCATAGTGCTGATATTTTCTGCCTACCATAGAGCTAATTTAGTCACATGCCAAATCTGGTGAACCCATATATTGGTAGTAGGAGGTATTTATCTTCCCCAGGAAAGTTTGTAATGGATGATGATATAATGGTTCCAGATATCTGTATACAGATTCAGGGGGCCATCCTAGTAGAAGAAAAAATGAAGAGATTGAAAGCTATATCCATATGTTCTCCTTAATGATAAAGTAACCAGACCTATATTTTCCTCCACCAATGTTCTAATAATACAATGATATGAAGTTTCACATATTACTTACAACCTCCAAACCAGTTTGTTCGGTGTGCTCATTATCACACCTGGCAGGCAGGGATTAGGAAGATCCTTAAATTCACCTCCCAGCACAGCTAGGGAAGCTGATTTCCTTCTAGGAGGAGGCAACTATACTTCACCCATGCAAACAGGGCTGCGGTTAAAGGCTCAATAACACATTTTAATGGGTGTGCATAAACAAGAGGTCTGTCCAAAAGGTCTAATTAGAGCTGGTTGACAATTTACAGGTGGAGGGGTTTTTTTCTGCCATTAAGTTCCAATTCATTAGCAACCCAACATTTCACAGAAATGAATCAATTTGTACAAAGTTATGTTTAGAACCAAAAATTGAAAAAAAGCACTTCTTTTAGAACATAACCTAATTTTTATTTTGTAAGTTACTTTTCATTTAAATTTTAAAATTATATAATGTAAAATACTTAAAATCAAAGCAAAAGCCAGCATTTTCTTCAAATTGTTTGATATTTTGTTGTTTTCATTCCTTTTTAGAAGAAAAAATGAAATAATGGAATTCCCATTTTCCCACAACATGAAAAATTGGTGTTCTGGTCAATGCCCTGTTTAACACCATGAGAGTCTAAAACTATTTGTTTTAAATGCACTGATAATTATTCTTTGAGGCAGTATATAGTACTCAAACCCACTTTACCAAATCCCCTACAAAGCATCATATATATAGTAGCCCAATGTCTGTGAGTCTGTAACAGCTGAAATGCTGTTCCCTCTGGGCGGCACTGTTGCCTGAAATGCTGGCTGTTTCCTCTGGGCGGCGCTGTTGCTGAAATGCTGGCTATTCCCTCTGGGTGGCCCATGCTGCACGGGGAGTGCGGGGCCCAAACGGCCGCTTGCTCCGCTTGCTCTCCCACGGTGGCCCGGCTGAGCGGCGCGGAAGTCAGCCGAGTGCCATGGCGGAAGGGGAATGGGGATGGGGCGGTGATGTGCGGCTTGACAGCAGCTCCAGGCCCCACCCCCTGGCCATGAACGTCACCGCCCCGCCCCCCCTTCGCCTCCCACCGTGGCGCTCGGCTGACTTCTGCGCCGCTCAGCCAGGCTGCCGTGTGGAAGCAAGTGGCGCAAGCGACCGTTTGGGCTCCGTGGTCCCCTGAGTGAGAGGCAGGAGGGGGAGGAGAAGAGAAAGAGAGAGACAGAGAGAGTCAGGAGGCGGAGGAGAGCTGAGAGAGGGGGGGAGGCAGTAGGAGGAGGAGAGAGAGACCAGAGGCTCAGGAGAGAAGACCGATGTGGAGGAGAGACCTGAAAATCCTGTCTTATGATGGGCTAATTGGCTAGTAATGGTAATAGTAGCTGATATAGGTAATTCCACTCAATCAAGTTTAATGATTTTTTCTGTATATAGAGACAGTTACAGAAGCATAATCCCATGTGGATCAGTTTTCTGAACCATGCTTACAAAACCCATTGAGTTATGCTGCCAAATGAGCCCAACTTGTTCTTTCCAACTACAAATCATGTAGGTGGTATCATGAGCTTTCATGGATTCAACCCACTTCTTCAGGTGAATGGAGTATTAAAAGTCCAGATCCAAGAATAAATAAGGGAAGGGAGGGAGGGAAGGAAGGGAGGAAAAAAAGTGAGTTAGAGTGTTCAAGTTACAAGAAGCTGATAAGAACAATTTGCACCTTCTCTAAGTACCCATTGTTTTGTTGGTTAAGTCATTAGGTGCTTAGAGAAGGTGCAAATTGTTCTTATCTGCTTCTTGTAACTTGAACACTCTGATTCACTTTTTTTTCTCCTTTCTTCCTCCACCCTTCCCTTATTTATTCTTGGATCTGGACTTTTAAAGCTTATTCATCTGGAGAAGTGAGTTGTACTACCCACGAAAGCTCATGATACCATCTACATATTTTGAAACAAAAGACAGAACTATGGGGCACTTTAAAGACTAACAAGATGGTTTATTAGGTGATGAGCTTTCGTGGGCCAGACCCACTTCCTCAGTGGGTCTGGCCCACGAAAGCTCATCACCTAATAAACCATCTTGTTAGTCTTTAAAGTGCCCCATAGTTCTGTCTTTTGTTTCATCTAGACCAGACTAACACGGCTGCATCTCTATCACTAATCTACATATTTTGTTAGCATTTAAGCTGCTGCTAGACTATTCATTGTTTTTTTAAGTTTTTCCAGTTATAGACTAACTCGGCTACCCCTCTGAAGTTTCCAAATACATTTAGTAATTACCTCATCCAATCCAACTGCCAGAATTTTAAGAAAGATGTTACACATTATATATCATAGTGAGATAAACAGGCCAGATATATTGCTATCACCTTCCTTATATTCAAAATATTATACCAACAACACAAATGGAAGAAGAGATTTGCAATGAAATATTCAATTACTGTATCTAGAAAATGGAACAACTTGGAGGCAAGTAACTTCAGTTTCTAGCAGAAATTCATTTTGACCAGCACTCTAATGACTAGTATATCTTATTATAATAATTATTTCTACTACCGTTATGGTGTTATTTAAATTCCCACATTGTCTAAGGACAATTTAGCTAATTTTATATTTTAAGCTGTTCCTTTGCTTGGTTATTAAAATGCCAGGAGCTATACAATGATTTTAAGAAGGAATTTAATTCTTTTTTCAATTTCCCTTTTACTTGCTATCATAAAAGCTATTAATGTTTTTAACATTAGAAACGGTTTCATTTGTCTTTTGTCTTCCCATCCCCTTCAATCTAGCTAACACTTTATTCAGTGTCTTAGTGTAGACCTACTAGAATATTCTAATATGTTTCAGTTTTCATATTATTCAATATAATACTAGTGAAATGATTTCATTTCACATACCTCCAATATTTAAGGATGTGTTCATTTGTTATGTTTCTTGAAAATATTAAATTATATTTTACATTGGGAGAAAGACATTCTTTTCTCTTGGCATACTAGGAAGCTAGAGAGAGAGAGATTTGCCTGTGGGTAGTGCCTTTTCTATGTTCCAGAGAATAAATGTTTCTCACAAATCATTGGTCTGTACAAAAAGATAATAAAAGGGAGTAACAACTGGTACCCTGTCCCCAATCTATTCCTATTTGGTTATCTTATTTCATAAATAGCTTCAATCAAGGTTACTATAGATTGTAGCACCTGCAGACTTTCACTAAAGTTGTGTATCAAGCCGTGAAAGACATCTTGACTGAGGAGCAAAATATCTTTTAAAATGTTGTTTATGAATGTATTCATGTCCTGATTTAAAAATAAAAGGTAGATATGAATATGTAAGCATGAATCATCCCACTTAAACCTACATGAAGGTCCAGCTGAAATTAACTGTTGGGAAATATTGGACTGCTCTCAGGAGCACGATTTAAAGGAGTACCATTATAATTTTTCTAGTTCAACAGCATATGTTAAAATATTAGGATGATATTAGGCTAAAGGCTAGTGTTACCCAGCCAAACATTTTTATAGCTTGCATCTGTGCCAGCTAATACAAAGAAAAAATTGAAATAAATGTAGTTTGCCTATTAAGCACATAATTTGACAGCCTCCATTAAGGTGCTATGTTGTAGCCAGAAGTTCTAAACATGATTTTTATTTTATTTGTTATTTATCCAGCTGAAATTGTCTGGAGCTGAGGGCATTTGAGATTACACAGAGCTGCCTAGCTGGGTGATAAGGGTGTTCAGAAATTTACTGGATTTTATCATTTTAAGCAAAGGATTTTTGCTTAAGGATTTTTGGATTTATATGTATGAAGAGGAAGTTGACCTTTCTGTCTCACTACCTACTTCTTTTAAAAAGACAATAAAGGACAAAAACACTATGTATTTATGTAACCAAAATCTGATCTGTAATGATGTTACCATGAAATCTCTTTTCATCTTATTTGCATAAACCAGTCCTCATTTCTTCAGAACAGGGCTGGAAAAATAATCTGTTTCAAATAGTAGTTAATAGACTGTTCATTTGAGCAGAATTTCAAATTTCAGATATAGACTTTGGCCCTAATCCTGCATGCACAACACCTATGGATTTTGAACGATAAGCTAATTTGATTAATAAGGTCAAATATATGCTCTTAAACAAGATAATTTGGAACCTGATCAGACATTTCAATTCATTATTTTATGACATGCATTGGATTAAAAATGGAGTTTAATGCTTCAGTCATTGTAGCCTAGCTCTGGAAATAGGTGCTTTCTGACATTATGTTAATACAATGTACAGTGGTACTGATTTATGATACTGTTTAAGAACATTTAAAACAAGAAGAAGGTAGAAAAAGGCTTGAATATTACCAGGAGGAAGCTAGTTCAGTATCCATAATCGTAAGTATTTGTGATTATGAGCATTAGGATTCTAACTATTTCCAGCTCATGGTGAGGGTGACCCTATTTCCCTATTCTGAATATGGGACACCTAATAAAATTACTCAGGTTCAAGTGAATTCAATGGCAGACTATCAGAACTATGTAGTACAAAAATTCAGATTAACATCAAGTTGATTGATCCTCTTTTAAAAATAAATATTGTTTAGTTAGATTATTTTTATTTACCTTCTTATCTTTAATGCTTTAAGGTTCACATGGGGAGAAGGACACACACGCTCCCATACACCTATCTCACTTAAGGGAGAGATGACATCTGATCTGACTCTCCCTGGCCGGCACTCTCTGCCCTCCATGTTTGGCTGGTTCCCCAGGATGGACTTGCCTCTCCTGGTACCTGACACCATGTCATCCTGAATCAGCACATAGGGTGAACACACTGGATCACATGCTCTCCCTCCCCAGATTTCTGACAAGGTCTACAATAGAATGTTGCTAGTAGCCGCTTTTCAGCATTGTGTGGGAGGACAAGGGTGGGAGACAGCTGTGGTGGTGGGGAGATGAATTGGTCCATGTCTTTGCAGAACTCGTCTCTATACACCCCTAAAACTGCTCTCCTGTGGCTGAAAGCAGCTTGTCCCTTCCTGCCTGCACAGTGTTGTAAGGCAGCCAACACCTCCAGGCTTCTGTTGGCCACCAGTACAGCCTAGCCACCTCCTGCTCTGAGGCAACAGCTTGGGCACAAAGAAGTTAAGCCCTAAGGATACATTGTGCACTAGGGCCCAGGTAATTGGACTGCAGGGAGTTTAGTAAACCCAGCTAGAGAGGTGGCTCAGCAGGAGAGGGTGGCTAGGGGACAGAATAGTCCTGTGATCCCTGGGACCATGACCTAGGATGGGGAAGCAGAGGGTGAAGATGCTAGACCCCATGCCTGGACAGCTGCTGTGCAGCCTGCAGGATCTGGGTGCAAACAGGGCTTGACTCCTCATAGCTGGCACCCTACACAAGAAGGTCTTAGGCTTTTCCTGGGTGCCAGCCCAGCCAGAGGCAGTAGGGAAAGGAAGGAGCCTGCCAACTAGGCTCTTGGTGAGCCGAGTACTCCAACCAGAGGCTGGTTCTCCCCACACACCACTGGAAGTAGGATGCAGCCATCAGGGAGAGGAACAGTGTGGCTGGGGGATAAATGGGCAAGCCAGTGAGAGGATAGCAAAATAGGGAGCACTTAAAAGACAAATGAATGTGCAGCAGGGGCAATAGGTAACTGCTGCTGCTTGGTCCCTGCCTGCACTAACCAGCCGCCACAGCATACAGCCAGAAACAGGATGAGGAGGCAGGTGCCCTTCTGGCCAAGTGCTGATACACATCAAGGGCTGCACTGATGGACTAGCAGGTGAAGCAGCCAGCGTAGCTTTGCCCTGCAACCAGCCTTGCACACCCACCTCCACTGGAACCCAACTCACTGGACCCCCACTCACTACTGCTGTATGGGTGGCTGGTGAGCAGGGATCTGGCCAGCATCAGGACCCACTAGTACTAATGGGGGGAGATAAAAATATAGGACAATTTATGCCTTTTAAAGAAAAGTTCAAGATACATGTAAGTCTATATCAACACAGCAGGGCAGAAGTCGAATTAAGCTACCCAACCGTAGCTACGTTGGGTAGCTTAAGTTGCATTGCTGAAGTTGAAATAGCGTAACTCAGCTTTTGGCGCTCTCTACACAGCAGGAAGTAGAAGGAAGAATATTCTTCCTTCAGCTTCCCTTACTCGTTGTGAAATGAGGGTTACCATGAGTCAGAGTAAGAAGTCTTCCAGCTTGACATTATTTCAAAATAAAGGCTTGTAGTGTAAATGCCTCTATGTTATTTCAGAATAACATCAATTCTGAAATAACGCTGCTGTGTGTAGAAGTACCCTCATAGGGTGTGTCTAGATTACAGGATTTTTTCGAAAAAAAATGGCATTTTTTCGAAAAAACTTCCCCTGCATCTAGACTGCTGCCACATTAAAGTAAATCAAAAGAACGCGGAAGTTTTTTCGACCGTGGAAAACCTTGTTTTATGAGGAATATTGGCTTTTTTCGAAAGTGCTCTTTCGATAAAAGGCACTATGTAATGCAAACTGTACTTTTTCAAAAGACAGCATCCAGACTGCCTGGGTGCTCTCTTTTTCGAAAAGAGACCGGTTGTAGTCTAGACGCTCTTTTTTGAAAGAGGCTTTTTCAAAAGTATCTTTCGAAAAAGCCTCTCTTGAAAGAGGCTTGCAGTCTAGACATAGCCACAGGGCTTAAATATTTATTATTTACTTACTGCCCCTGTATAAAACTATGGTACGCCCACATCTTGAATACTGTGTACAGATGTGGTCTCCTCACCTCAAAAAAGATATTTTGGCCTTGGAAAGGGTTCAGAAAAGGGCAACTAAAATGATTAGGGGTTTGGAACGGGTCCCATATGAGGAGAGGTTAAAGCGACTGGGACTTTTCAGTTTAGAAAAGAGGAGACTGAGGGGGGATATGATAGAGGTATATAAAATCATGAGTGGTGTGGAGAGGGCCGATAAAGAAAAGTTATTTATTAGTTCCCTAAATAGAAGAACTAGAGGACACCAAATGAAATTAATGGGTAGCAGGTTTAAAACTAATAAAAGAAAGTTCTTCTTCACACAGCGTGTAGTCAGCCTGTGGAACTCCTTGCCAGAGGAGGCTGTGAAGGCTAGGACTATAATAGAGTTTAAAGAGAAGCTAGATAATTTCATAAAAGGCTGTTAGCCAGGGGATAAAATGGTGTCCTTGGCCTCTGTTTGTCAGAGGCTGGAGAGGGATGGCAGGAGACAAATCGCTTGATCATTGTCTTCGGTCCACCCTCTCTGGGGCACCTGGTGTTGGCCACTGTCGGCAGACAGGATACTGGGCTAGATGGACCTTCGGTCTGACCCAGTACGGCCATTCTTATGTTCTTATGTTCTTATTTGACTGTTCCTTTAAAAATAGGACATCTAATTGCCCTACCCATGGTTCCCACCAAGCCTTTAGTCTTTCTTTATATAGTTTGTTTTACATTAAAGTAACTAACCTGACATATTATTTTTCTGTAGTTGCTCATTATATTTGCAATATTTATTTTTTAATTATGCAAAAGAACTATGAAGAAGTATCTAAAAAAATAAACTTTTTTTAAAAAAAATACAGGCTTTGAGAAATATAAAACTGTTGCAAACAAATGATACACAACTGTTAGCAGAAACAGAGCACTAGCATAGAAGGTGCCATGACTATTAGTCTTTTTAATCCCTGTGGAATCTGAACCTACTCTGATTTAGTGAAGCCCTTAAGAGTCTCTTTGGGCATGTGATTATGTCTCATCAGCTTCTCTATGGTTAAAACACATGCTTAAGTACTTTGCTTTGCCCTATTAGGGCCTGCAAAGGAGTGCAGAGTATAATGATTAAAATGCTAGTAGTTCATTGATATTAATGATCCTGCCACTTGTGAAACTACAGTGTTGGTGGACAACTTGAATAGGGGAAAACAAAAATATAGCCAAAGACTGATTTACAGTATGTATACATAAATGGGGTTAATCACACTGCTCATAACTAAGGTCATGTCCCACTAAGATACCATGTTTTCTTTTCTGATAATATTGTCAAATTTTAGTTGTTTAGACTGAAGTTTTCCATTTTGGGGTCATTAATCTCTAAGGAGCCATAGAACTACTCATTGTTTTAAAAATTACAGACTAACACAGCTACCCCTCTGTGGGTATGTCTACACTGCGGGGATTTTCAGGGATACCGGAGGTATCCAGGAAAAAATTCTGTTGTGTCCAGGGAATGCGTTTGCTCTTCTGCTTTTTTTTGCGGAAGTGCAAACATGCTTTTTGGAAGCCCTGACTTCCTCATTCCATGAGGAAGACGGGATCTTCTGAAAGAGGGGGATTTTCCAAAACGTGTCCGAGTGTAGTTGGGCCAAATTCCAGAAAAGCCTCTTCCAAAAAAAAATCCGAAAAAGCCATGCAAAATGTGGAGCACATTTTGCATAGCTTTTTCTGAAAAAAAAAAAAAAAAGCTGTAGTGTAGACCTAACCTGAAACTTCCCAGGAAAAATGCTTCAGCCATTTCCAAGAATAAGGCTAGGAGAATAAGGGGTGGCTTTTGTGTCAGTGGCATGCTTTTTCCCATCACTGTGAAAGTCTGCCCAAATTTGGCCATGCTATAAATCTTTGGGGAGGGGGGGAAGGGTAAAATGGGGATGGAATAGGGAACTGTTTCAACAAGCTCAGTAGAGAATTGCTGAAATTCAACAGCTAAAATTACCAGATGTTCTGTCCTCACTGAGCATGGTACATCCCCTGATAATTCATAGGACTTATTCAACTGCCCAGGCACCACGCCCATGGACCATACTCTATCCTGCTTCTGAGATCTTAATTCAGCTCCTTCGCAAATATGCAATGAGACTTTTTTTAATTATATGACCACATGTTTTTTGTTCCACAGGACCCAGGTTTCATTTAGTGCACAGAAGGAACTTGCTCTGGTGATGGCGCAAGGCTGTGTAGAGAAAAAGACCTGTCTGTAGGGTTCCTATCTTCTTTGTTACAGAAAATTGAAAGACTCTTCTTAGAGACAGAGGAATAAATAAAGAGAAAATACTTTTATTTTTAGTGGAGTTGATTACTATTCTGGAGAACTAGATTCTATCACTGCCTCTGCAAAACAGTTTCTACATTATGCTGGGTAAGTCACAAACTTAAGTTTTCACAGATTGTCATTATGTTCTCATTTTCTAGGGCCTTATCTATGTAAGCATGTAGGTAACAGCAAACTGGGATGTAAATCTATCTTGCATTACCCTGCCATGTTCTAACTATCTGTGTGCACCTGCTAATGTACATTAGTTTAGTAGGGTATGCCTAGACTAGAAAATTATTTAGAAATAAGTAAAATAGACACAATGACTCCTGATTTAACAACATCAAAATACAGTTTCCCCACTATGGGGAAGCATCAAAATTAGTCAGAATTATTCCAAAATAATGCGTCCATGCTGATTGGAGCCTGCCTCGGACTTAAAGCCCCCAGAAGCACTCTGGGGAGGGCAGATGCTTCCTGTGGCCACTTCGTCAGGCAAGCTGTGACGCATGCTTTCAGGGGCTCTTTTCTATGGCCATGTCTCACACGCCACTCCCACACTACCTCCCCCCTTATGGAACACAAAAGGGACACAGTGGGCATTTGCCTTCTCATACTCTGATTGTCCTTTCAGACGCCACAACACTCACACCATGGAGCAGAGCTGGTGCAAAGCAGTACTCACTTCCCTCCCCCCCAAGACCCGGCACACCCAGTTTGCTCCGATACCCTCCCTTGTTTCTGCACCTTCTCTCCTGGGCATAAAACAAGCTGAGACAGCATAATACCAGGGGGAGAGCAGCATAACACCAGTGGAGAGCAGTAAGTGGTGCAGTAATTGGGAGCTTATTGTGAGTTATAGGCACATAACTCATTGAGAGGGGTCTCGAAGTCTCCTTCTTCATTTAGGAGAAGGGTCTAAGATAACAGCTCGATGTTTACTCCCCATAAATACCAACTCAGGGTCAGGAAAGGTCTAGGTTGATACATGATGGATGGAGATAGTCTAATCAGAACATGAGGCACAAGGTGATTGGTGATAACCTGGAAACATCAGAGGGTGACAACCTCACATGTCAGCAGTGATGTGTTTGTACTTGTATATAAGGTGGTGTCTTGGGGTACAGCCTTTGAATGGCCTAGGGGGGCAATGGAAATGTTTCATTGTTTTGAGCCATTTCATTGTTACGGGGTACAAATGCATAGTGGTTCAATAGAGACTATTGGCAACTATTAATGTACTTCACTTAACAATAAACCTAGCCTGGCACCTTCAATCCTTATCTGATTTGTGGTCTTTGGAGGGTCTCTTGGAGTCTGCTGTGAAGATTAAGTGCACAAGTCTACACAACACACATCACTGAGCACACACACAAGCAGCCTTCTGGTTATCATCATTGATAGAGTCAGAGACGCGTGAGGACATCGTGACAGAAAATCCTGGCCCCTGCTAACTAACAGCATTGCTGAACAGCTGCCTGAGTAACTACATATGCCACTTCTGAAAGATTGCCGACCCCTGCACTAAAAGGTAGGATCTGCATCTGAATTTATTTATTAATGGAGTTGCTGTAAGTAGCACTATTATTGACTTACACAGAGGTGAATAAGTTAAATCTTGGCACTCTACTTCTGAAAGGTTGCTGACCCCTGCCCTAGTATGTTACCTGGGAGCCAGAGCCCTTTCAGCTGTTTCTATTCCAAGGGCTCATGCTTGCTGGGCGACTGCGTTGCCTGTCAGCCACCCAGCAGGCACAAGCCCCTTAGCAGAAGCAACTGAAAGGGCTCACAGTTCTCAGTCCCACTGGCCCGTTGCCTGGGAGCTGCCCACAAAGTGTGAACCCTTCCAACTGCTTCTATTCAAAGAGCTTGTGCCTGCCGGGCAGCTACCAGGCAACAGGTTAGCAGTGGAGCCAGGAGCTGCCAGCCATGTTATGTCAATTCTAAGCCTCCACCTCAGATAACACTGGAAGGAGGCTAGCCCCCAGCACACTCTCATCTGCTCCAGGTCCCTTCCATTGGCCACAAGTCATAGGGCAGGGGCCCCAAATCAAGCAAAGCTCCCGGCAGGGTAGTTCTCAGCCCTCCATCTTCCGCCTGAGGCCCCACCCCTTCCGAGTTGGCCTGCAGCCACTTCCAAAATTTGTGAAGTGGCCTCCCTTCCAAAATTATTGCCCACCCCTGCTGTAGCAGGACAAGGACGAGGACCTGCAGGACAAACCCCAGCATGGACCACGGGCCCTGCTCACCCAGGTCCTGGTGTTCCTGCTGCTGCGCATGCCCCTCAATCCCCTGGGCACTGAGGAACACCACTCCTAGCAGTAGGAGATGAACTCAGACTGGTGGGATCGCATTATCCTGCAGGTATAGGATGATCTGCAGTGGCTGCAAAACTTCTGCATGTGGAAGGACACCTTCCTTGAGTTCTATGAGTGGCTCACCCTGCCCTCAGGTGACAGGACACCCACATGCAACCTGCCATCCGAGTGCAGAAGCACAAGGCCATTGCCCTATGGAAGTTCATGACACCGGACAGCTACCACTCCATCGGGAACCAATTTGGCAAGGGGAAATCCACAGTTGGAGCCATGCTCCAGCAGGTAGCCAAGGCCATCAACCAGGTGATGTGATGGAGGATCATCACTCTGGAAACACAGACAGATTTGCTGCCATGCACTTCCCCAACTGCGGGGGAAGATGGGGGGACACTATAGACAGCACACATATTTCATCTTCTTGAAAAAACTGGACACTGAAGGTCTCAGTTCAAATGATGGTGATGTACTTTGAGCAAGAATCTATGTTGCTTTCACGGGAGCATTGGTACACCCGTGGCCTGTGGACAAGCAGGCATGGGAAGGTGCCTGCCAGGCCAGGATCCTGCAGGTTGGAGGGGGGGGACTGGGGTGGCTTGGCTTCCTACTGAGTCCCGCACATGCTGGGTCTGGCACTGGCACTGAGAGAGAACTTCTATCCGTGCCGTAAGAAGACAGGGTGGGGGTGGGAGAAAGGGTTGGGGAAGGTGTGTGTGAGCGACAGATGCTGCTTGCCACAGAGTGTGTTACTGGGTACTGCTCCTGTTCCTTCCTCCAACAGGTTCCCATGCACAAGATCAGTCTTCTCCCCATAACCACACTTGACCAGGAGTGGATGCTGCCAGAGTGTGGGCATGACCCTGGGCCTTGTGGAGCACTGTTGTGTGGTTCCATGACCCCAGTCTCCTTATTGATGGCTTGTCATGGAAAAATGTCCCATCACAGAGGCCAGAGTAAGGCAGGCCTCTCCAGGAACCTTGCGAGAAGCACCGAGGGGTTCCTGTGTGAGAGTATCATGGGGCTGAGTGGTCTAGACTGGCGCTCCATGTGCACCTACATGCACAGGCTGTTGAGTGCAAACTCCAGGCTGAGTAGGCCAAGAAAGGAGTGCAACACTGGGTATGTCCTGGATGGATGCTGCTACGAAGGCAGGGAACATGATCGGCTCCCTCCCAAGATGGCATCCAGCTGGTCATAATAGTGGCAGATATGTGGTGCCACCCTGGAGCATCCACTCTGCTCCCTGGTCTTGTGGTAGGCCTTCCAGAACTCTTTGATCTTCATCTGGTACTGGGCAAGTGTCTGGGTGTGGCCTTTCTCAGTCAGGCTTGCTGAGATCTGGCTATAGACCTCAGCAGTTTTCTTTCTAGTGCAGAGATTTTGGAGAATGGTCTCCTCCACCCAGACCTCAATGTGGTCCAGTATCTTCACACCAGCCCAGGACAGAATTCTTCTGTGTCCTTGGACAGTGGCAGCTAAGGGAGCAGCAGTAGTGCTGGCAGCAGTGGGAGGCTCTGAGGGAGTGTTGGGGTTGCTCATGGCTACCTCGCTTGCTGCTGTGTCACATGGGGCTCTCACAGCTCCCCTGTGACAAAAGCCCTTCTGCTTCTGGGACTTGTAAGCTCTGCAGGATGAGAGGAACAGTGGAGATGCCAGGTGTGGCCAGAGTGGTCAGAGCTGCAGCTGTGAGAGGCCTCGGGAGGTCAATTATTTTGGAGCAGCACTGGAGCATCCACACTAATGCTATTTCAAAATAACTATTTTGAAATTAGTTTTATTCCCTGAGTAAAGCAGGAGTACAGATTTCAAAATTAGCAGCTCATTATTTCAAAATAATGGGCTGGGTAATATAGATGTTCTGCTTATAAATTTGACCTAACGAGGGTTATTTTGAAATAATGCCCTAGTGTAGACCAGGGCTTAGAATGTTTAGATTTAGCTTCCTTTGAGACAAGACTAGCTCAAAATTAATGAGCCGTTAACAAGTGCCAGCAGGACACATCACACAGACCAATCAGTAGTCTAGTGCAGGGTAGACTCACACCCCTTCTTGCTGTGATCTAATTGTTTGGTAGAAAAAGTCCTATGTGTCTACCTTGCACCCCTTTGTTTGATTTATAGAAGTGCAGTCAACGGGAGCTGTGTTTTGAATATATAAAATGCTATATAATTCTAAGTACTCTGAAAACTGAAGCCCTGGGTACCTCAAATTGGGCTCACAAAATTGGCAAGAAAATTATTAACTTCAATTTTCCTGTCCTGCAGTTAGCTATCTCACAGGGGAAATTTTAAAATGAATATTTGTGAAGCTCTCAGGTACTAAAGCAATTGACACCATGCAAAAACCTAGTAGGAAATTAATAATTCTGTCATCAGCACAGAGTTTGAATGGTAAGAACAACGAGAAGTCCTGTGGCACCTTAGAGACTAACAGATTTATTGGATCATAAGCTTTCGTGGGCAAAGATCCACTTCGTCAGATCCACTTTTCTTTGCCCATGAAAGCTTATGCTCCAATAAATCTGTTAGTCTATGAGGTGCCACAGGACTTCTCGTTGTTCTTGCAGATTCAGACTAACACAGCTACCCCTCTGATACTTGTCAGTTTGAACAGTGTGAGGCAAAGCAAGCCAAACAATGAACAAAGAGTAAATAACATATTAAATAGCTTCTCACAAGTCAGCAATGACCACCCTGTGCCCTGAATGAGGCAGGGGTCCTGTGGGGGGTGAGAAAGCAATCTGATCAAGTTTGCAGTCTTGTTAATTAAAGACTGTCAACTCTATCATAAAGCATATGCAGAAAGCAGCTACATTAGAGTTGCACAGCATTCTGGCATTTTCAAACATGAGTGCTTGACTTTGCAACCTCAATAATATTCTTTAAACACATTTTTGTGTGTAATTATATATTTGCAGTAGAAAATGTCATAGTATCAAAACATTTCTCTCCTTACGGGATATAATTTGATCTATTTGAGTAAGTGATGAAGAATAATTTTCCTCATTCAAAGTCATTATTGTTGCTTATACACAGATAATCTATAAAGTGTTAAGGAAAATGTCTTCCCAATATCTTAAAATTATCTAATAGGCTATTTTCCCCCTGTAATAATTACTGTAAGTGGAACAGATGGCAGTGCATTTGCAGTCTATTATGCCAGTAGGAACACAGAAACATTGCATTTTTTCAGGCTAATCTTCTCCTTTAAGAAAAAAGATGTAAAGTACTGATAAAAATTGTCTAGCTTTACTCCCCTCCCCCCCCACCAAAATGCTTTGAATAACAATATTACTGCATACATACAGATAATCATGGTCATCCTTGTTTGAAGAAATACCTCATTTGATTCTTTTGCCCAACCACGTTTACAAATAAACCTTATAAACAAACAAGCCACACCTTCAATCAATTGTAATTCAAGCACATCGGATACACTACAATTTACTTGAAGTAAGTGAACTTTCACTTAACCTCTGAAAATAAGGCTTCAGGGGGCAGCTGAGTTAGTTTGTACAGGATAAACTTAAAAAGCAACAAATGGTCTGGTAACACTTTATAGACTAACAAAACATGAAGATGGTATCATGAGCTTTCGTGGGCACAACCCGCTTCTTCAGATGACCGGAGTTTTGAGTTTAGGATGTGCAGACCTGAAATAAATAGGGGAGAAGGGAGGGGGGGAAAGAAAAAAAAAGGGGGGGGACAAGGAGCAGAGGGTATGGAAATATCAAAGGGAAAAACAGGAAGGCAGAACTGGGAATCAGTAAGCACCTGAAGATTGGGTAGTTAAAAAGAAGCAGATAAGAATCAAAGGCCACTTCTCTGCTTCATTTTAACTACCCAATTTAACTCCGGTCATCTGAAGAAGCGGGTTGTGCCCATGAAAGCTCATGATACCGTCTACATGTTTTGTTAGTCTATAAAGTGCTACCAGATCATTTGTTGTTTTTTAAGTTTATTCTGAAAATAAAGTTATTTATAGGCTTATAGTTTACCCATCAATTAGGTGCACTGTGTAGTGATTACATTACTAACAAGAAGGAGATGAGAATTTGTACCTCTGATAAAGTGGTTTTTACTCAAGAAAGTTTATGCCCAAATAAATCTGTTAGGGCACAGCTAGACTGCAGCATTATTACAAAATAACGGACGTTATTTCAAAATAAAACAGTGTGTGTCTAGTCAGCAGTTATTTTGAAATAATTTTGAGATTTTGGACTTCTTACTCTGACTTCTATAACCCCCATTTCATGAGGAGTAAGGGAAGCCGAAGGAAGAATGTTCTTCTTTCAACTTCCTGCTGTGTAGACAGCGCCAAAAGCCAAACTAAGCTATTCTGACTTAAGCTATGCAATTGATGTAGCTGAAGTTGAGTATCTTAATTTGACTTTTGACCTGCTTTGTAGATGTGCTCTTAGTCTTTAAGGTTCCACAGGACACTTTTTACAGCTACAGACTAACACGGCTCTCTGAGACTTGAAAATAGAAAAAAAAAAAGCTTGGTGCAATAATAATCCATAAAGTTTAGCAGAATTAAACCTGACACAAAATCTGAACAACTGAAAAGTATCCCAGTTCAGACAGAAAAAGGCATAAAGACCAACACTCTCTTTAAATCAGAAGGAAATAAGACTCTCAGCTAAAACTGTAACTTAAATTTTTGGCATAGATGAGAAGAGTGATTTGAAGAAAAATGTTCAGAACGAATGGGTTTTAAAATGCAATGAAGTATTCAATGAAGTAATGGATTTGGGATCAGAGGACAGCAAAATAAGGAGGAGATATTAAAGTTACTGTAAAGCATTTACAAAGGACAAAATCCTAAGAGGTTCTGTGCTTATTTAACTTAATGGATGCTCAGAACATTTTAGGATTTAGCCTCAAAATGTAAAGAACTACTATTTAAGCTCTTTCAGCAATCAAGTAATTCAACTGGTTTTTAGACAGAAATGAAAAAGCCTTGAGACGAAACTGCCTAGGGTTGTTCAGCATGAACAAAACCTTCAAAGGGGTCTGAATTTCATTCCAGAAAATGCAAAAGATATATGTAAACTATATCTAGATATTATTCACTGAAAGCATGCCCCATAATGACTGGGCATGCTGTAGCAGGCTCTTTCCTCATTTAGTGTCACTAGACAACAGCAACTCTGACACTACTGTTCTCTGCTTTTTCTTGTTAGTCCAGACAGATCATCCATTGTTCTATGCTTTTCAGGGTAAACAATGAATCCAAGAAACTAAACTAAAAGAATCGTAAGTCTTTGCCTTTACATGGCTTTACTGTGCTATAGAATCTCCATCCCTTTCTTGGCTCTGGTGGCTTGTACTCCTGCTCTTGTACAAAGGGATGCCTCTCAACGCTTTCTCCCTAGAGGCTTGGGTCCAAATTCCTTAATCTTCCCTTATGTATCTGGGTGTTTCCATATAATCTTTTCCAGTGGATGAAAGGGAAAACAAGTTCCTCCCACTCCACTGAGTTCTAATTCATGGACCCTAAAATGACAAGCCAAGTTTTCTACATCAGATCTTTTTCTGTTGCCTCCTTGGACTGATTCTTACCACAGGCCTTTCTTTAGGCTTTTCTCCCAACCCCTTCCCTGAACATTTTGTCCCCTGTCAGAACTTTCCTGTTTTGCTCAGTAATCTTCACTCCCTGTAACCCAAGAAAATGATTGCAGAGCTCTGCTCTCTCTCTCTACAATCCCCACATGTTCTGGATATACCACAACAAGGTATTAGAATGTTTCTTCCAAAATACCACAACTCAAAAACCTCTGTTATCTCAAAGTGAGAAGCGAGTGCTGAGTTCCATTAACAGCTTAAGAATCAGCTTTCCTATGTTCCATAGCTTTTAGCCCTCCAGGGTCAGGGGATATTAGAATTTAAGGATATATTTTGGTGCCTAGAAGAGCTGTGGCTGGGAGCAGTTCTGAATTTTGCCCATCTTTGGCTATGGGACAGGGTAACTTCGGGGGGGGGGAGAGGGGGGAATAAAGAATTCGACAGTTGGAGCTGCAGGAAAAGAAAACTCTATAATCTGGGACAGGTTAATGTACATAAAATGGTGAATGTGCCAGGAGTTGGATCATTAAAGTAATCCTTGGGGGAAAAAAATCTGAAAAATTAATTAAAGAAAATGGAAAACTGAGACAGCTAATGGTACATGCTCTGTATTTTTCAAATACTTCTATAGTTATCATATGTATTCTACCCTTATTCTAGGAGGCACCAGGCTCATTTAGTTTATGAGGAATTATTCACACTCACTTATCCATATTCAGTTTGTGATCTGAGAGACTTCAACTCTATTGCAACGTATTTGATATGGCTGTGAAATATGTTGTACCTTCCCCTGGTTAAACCAATGATTCAGGAATGTCTATAGTCCATTCAAATCCATTGAAGTCAATGGAAAGATTTCCAGTGACTACTGTGGGCTTTGGTTCCAACCAAATGTTATCATTCTAATATGGAGTTGCATACCTTGAAATAGCGAGTAACCACCCTGACAGCAGAGGCACCTAAACGCACTTATGTGGCCCTGTAGTTGAATAGGTTAACTTTGTTTCTCATTCTGCTATAAGTCTGAAGAGAATTTCCTCCTGAAGAATTCTGCTTAAAAAAATCAGTGTTACAATATGATCTTTTGATTGGAGTCAATTTGATAGGAAACAAGTTAGAATACTAAAGGCTGCAAAATGGGCACCCAAGGTCTTCTGTGTTTATAATAATTACTTAGAATGAAACATATTGTTTAACTAAAAACACAATAGTGACTCAGATATGCAGCAGTAGTACCTTCAACATGCCATACTTAATCAAAATGTTGGGTTTCCCTCTTTAGCTTCCTCATTGTTTATTTCTGGATTTCCCAGAAGACAGCAAATTGTTCAGTTATGTAAAAATATGGAGGAGAGTGGGGTAGGACACAGTAATTTCTCATCACTAAGACAAACAGAGATGAAGTGTGAGCAGTGATTTTTACTTGAACACACCGCTGGACACTTTGCACAACCAGAATGAATAGCCTAAAACTCTGGGTTCAATTCCAGCTCTACTGCACACTTCTGTGACCTTGGACAACTCACAACCTCTCCTCTCCATCACCTTCTATAAAATGGGGATACTAATACCTCTGTACATCATGGCAAGTTGTGAGGATAAGCTATGCATATTAGCAAACGAAATGATCAACCTCTTTAAAGATCCAGACAGCATTTTCCACTATGAGCTCCTAACGTCAGTGAATTCCATAGGCTGATTTAAGTACCTTCTGTGTCCCATTAGGGCACTCACCTGAAGGGTAGAAAACCCCATGCAGATTCCTTCTCTGTTAGAGCACAGAATGGAACTGGTGCCTTTAACCCCTGAACTAATATTATGCTCATCCCCCTCAGATAATTATGTGTGAAGTTAAGCATACACAACCTCTGTTCTTGTAGGAAACAACTTAGGTTACTGACACCAGGAAAAGAGTCCTGGTTGTGGATCCCAAGCATAGGTAGACACTTCCCTCCTCTAGCCTGGTTTCAGGTACCTAATTCCTTAACAGGGATGGGGCTTAGCATACAATTACCATTCATATTTGCTATTGGCTAGCTTAGTCAGCTCCCTGCTTAGTTAGCATTCTGGCTTTTGTGAATACCATTCATGGGGCCTTTCTCCCTATTATGCATCATACAGGGAATCTAGGTAACTAAAAAAATGGTTTATGAACTCCATCTGGTGGCAAAACACCTAAGCCTTTTTGAAGATCCAGGTCTACCTACTTATTCTCCAATCCATTTTAGCAGCACTCATGGAAACCTGGTTTTATACTCCCTCCTTCCTTGGGCTTGTGTGAAGTCCAGCTAATCATTTAGAGCAGGTACTCTGTTTCTGAAAGGATATACATGGAGGCAAATTTTGAAATGTGGCCTTTTAATTTATTTAGTTGTTTCGTTTACAGGAGTAATGCATAGGGACAAATAAAGCCTAAGTGTACATGGACAAGACAACCACAATGCTGATGCTAGCACATCTTGAATATAAAGATGGAAAGTGGCTTGCTTCTAATGGCACAACATCCTTAACAAGGAGCATGACTAGATTAATAGATGGCCTGCCGCTAATCTCACTACTCACTAAGTCTTAGAGCACTTGTGAGTAAGTACCACTTGTGAATGTACATTATGCTTGCCCCTGACCATCAGTGGACATTTTGCCAACAACAAATTGCCAAAATTTGTCATTAATAATCCATCTGCCATTTAATTTTAGATAATGGCAAGAAATCCACTTGTGAAAAAGGGAGAGGAAAGAGTTATTGTTTCTGCCTCACATTCATTACAGCTAAAAGGCATTTTTTTAAAATTATTTTCCCTGAGCTGCAGTAGTAACAAGATAGGCAGGAAAGTGGTACATTGAATTAATGGGAATACTAAATCAAATGAAAAACTAGCAAAGGACATACAGTACAAAGAGAAACATATGTGGGAAGCAGGCTTCTCTACAATTTAATTTATTGAGAGGCTGGCATTTTGTTAGTAACCTTAAATTCCTTTTTCACCATTTCCTCTGAAAATGGATATATATATATAACCAAAAAGACGCAGGAAACACTGTGTTGTAAACATTTTAATTGAATTTAGGCCTTAGATGCAGCAAACACACACAGGCCAAGCCTCATTATAATTTCTTCAGTACAGGTTAGGTTTTAAATGTTTACTATTAGCATAAAGTTTAACATAATTTCAATTTTTTAAAATATTTAAAAACCATTTGCAACACACTAAACCCAATATCATGCTGATACCTGCAGACCCCTTTACTTCAACAATGCTACAAGTGATTTGTGATTGTAACATTTCCTGGAGGTTTTATGGAGAATAATTTGGCAGAATTGTAAAGAATATTTTAAGTATGTCTTTTTTAAGGTAAAAAATGAGAAAGTTGATGCTGAAAGTTTTAGCTTCTCTCCACCATACGATCCCAGTTTTTTGTGCTGCCATCCATCAGCATTATATGGGAGTCTTCCAAAGGGCATGGCTACACTAAGAAATTATTTTGGAATAACTTATTTCAAAATAATTCCTGAAATAATAATTTTGAAATAGTGTGTCGACACTACGGGGAAGCCTCAGAATTAGTCCGAGGCAGGCTCCATTAATACAACGGAAGTTACAGCTATTCGGGCATATCTTCAGAATGAATGACAAGTGAAAAGTTAAGACCCTGGTATTCAGCATAATGGATGGTCCAAATAGAAGAGGCAGACCCAAGAGAATGGGTAGATGATATAGTAGATTGGTGCGGAGCCAGTCTACAGAAACTAAGCCACTAAGCACTGGACAGGGAAAGGCGGAAGGAAATAGCGAGGGAGGCATCAGACACCAATGGGCATTGAGCCCATGGTTGTTGATGATGATGAGGCTCCATTAATGTGGATGCACTACTTCAATTTAGAGCCCCCAGGAAGCACTGGGGAGTAATTAGTTTGAATACTCTGGGGATTAGTTATTTCAAAATAGCAGCAGTGGAGCATGCACACTACCACTGTTTTGAAATAACTATTTTGGAATTAGTATTATTGCTCATGGAAAGCAGGAGTTATTATTTCAAAATAATGTGCTTGGTGGAGTGGATGCTCCACTTGCTATTTCAAAATAAGGGTTAAGTTATTTTGAAATAACTCCCTAGTGTAGACCAGGGCAAATAGAATAGTTTGGTAAAAGAAAAATCCGTACCATCTCATCACAGAATCTTCATCATATTCCCTTTCTTTGGCACAGCCTGTTCTTCATATCACTTAAGTCAGGCATTAGGTCCTACTTCCTTCCTCTAACTTAGTTTAACTAAGCAATTTTAATTCATTTCTTTGTCACTTTCCCCTTTTTAATTCCTAATGATCTCTAAATAATGTGATTGAAGACTCATAAATTTGCTTTAAAATTAAATAAAAAATAAAACCAAGTAGATGTATCAGATTAAAGTCCCAGATTATCACAGTTTTATTTTTTTTTCAAACACTTACGACACTGGTTGCAGTTTTTGAGGTATGAATGATGCAGTCATCTCTAAACAATAAAACAAAAAATATTAAAAATCAGAATTTTCTTTTCTTAGTGGACAGAAGGTATTGTTACCCGTGAAAGTACTTCTGGAAACAAGCACCCCACTTATAAGATGGAAAACTAATTGTTTCAGTTTACTAAGAGAAGTAAAATTATTCAGTGATGGTAACCCCATGTCCATCAGCTACCCCCATTTTTGACATAGGATGACCGACAGATGCAGCTGTTTTATGCCACAGTATTTATTTCCTTCCCAAAATTTCAGAAGATGGGACAGAAGCAGTGAGGAGATGATTATATGCATCTGTGTTTCTGTGTAAATCAGAGCTGAGTGCAGGGAACCAAGTCCATTATTGCTGTTAGCGTGTTGCTAGATGGATGCCTCTGACTACAGATAGAAGAGTGAATTTAGTTATTTTGTCAGGTTAGGTGGAGGGAGTATATGTAGGTTTTAAATCTACTATATATTTTTAGCGTGTGTGTGTGTTTGTCTGTCTGTCAGTGTGTCCATCCATCTGTCTGTGAGTTCATTTATTCAAGAACTCCTCCTAAATGGTAAGAACTAGGGCCACCATATTTGGAATGCTGCTTCTTCTTATCATAACTTAAAGCAAGGTAAGTTTGTGCTAGGACAATGGGTTGTGTTAGAGAAGAAACAGGCGACCCAGGAGCAGGTGGGTTAAAAGGAACTGCTTTATTGCCTATGCACGTTTACCTTGGTCAATAACACAAAGTGCGAGTGGCAACAACGTGGTGATGATCACACCCTTTTATCTATTTTAATATGTTAATTCACATGTCTATCACTACTTTTCCTAAAGCCTTATTTAGTAATGTTAGCTCCCATAAAATGAATATTAATAAGCAAATAATGTATACAATTATACTCACCCCTAATTATTATTTATATAATTTCTAATTAAATCAACAATTTCCTATACTACAAACTAACAGGTTACAGAGATTACAAGGAAGTTGACCCTGAAGATGTTATGTAGAGCCAATGAGGATAAGCAAGAGACATAACGAAGTAGAGCAGCTCCATACTTATGTGCTTTCCTAGGCTATGAAACAGAGAGAGAGAGCTAGGTTATCTATCTATCTATCTATATATATATATCTATATATATATCTTTATCTCAAAACATAATACTGGTCTTGACTGGACCTTATCATCCCAAACTACAAAAACAAAAGGAAAAAAAGCATGTCCACGGGTAATGCCTGCTGTGGCTGAATCCTTACCACCATCCCAGACCCTTATTCATTTTACATATCCCAACAGGTTGTGTACGGAATTTGATTGTGCCTCATAAAATAGAAAGGGATGGGTCTAGTTGGAGAGACAGTTCTGTAATAGAATGACCAGAGAGGGGCAGCAAGGGACCAGAGATAGAGCTATAGCTCCATTGGGGCAGCAGGGGGCAGTGGTGTAGAAAGGGACAGGCATCTAATATATATTTGAGATAGTTTGTCTATTTATGTGTCTGTTTTTCTGTGTGTCTGTGTATTTATCTGTCTTCTAGCAGGCCAACATTCACCCCTCGCTTGGCTGTGCCCACTGCAGCTGCAGCAGCCATGGATAGGCACTTCTCATCTGGCCCCAAGATGCTGTGGTAACAGAGAGTTGGGGTTGTCATCTCTCCCCAGGGCAGCCTGCATACTGAACCCCTCCTCCCCTGCCCCACCCCAGATCAATGATTTAAATGAAAAAACAAAACAAAACAAAACAAAATGTATTTAAGTTAAGGACCAAAGCAATGTTGAGCAAATCTTTTGGTTAGTATATCCTTATGCATCAGTATATTATAAGAGCCATGAATGAAGCAATAGAGAGATTTCATCTCTCATAAAGTCCACTGCTATCTTTGCCACATTACATGAGATATCGATCTCTCTGTCACCTGCTATTTATAATCAAGTTCTTTTATAATGTAGTATAGCATGCATACATCTTGCTTGCATTCATTAGAGCCCTGTAAGAGGTCTTGTTCGGTCCTGAGTCCCTGACCAGTGCTCAGCCCTGTATGTCCTAGCCTGGCGGCCCCTTTAAAACCAGGGCAGGAAGGTGGGCCAATAAACAAATAATTCTCTACAGTCAAAATGGTGACCTAGGCCCCAGTTCAGGGTGAGGCAGGCAAGTAAACAGTTTCTGCAGTCCAGTAGTGGCCCGGGTCCCGGTTCAGGGTGGGGCAGACAAACAGTTTCTGCAGCACAAGTGGAAAGAGGGAGACTGCCACCCAAATGAAGGGGAGGCAGGGGGAATGTGGGCCCTCCCTACTCCGCCATGTCCCGGCCCAGGGCTCTAGCAGTAGCAGCTTTGCAGCTACTGGGGTCAGCAGCGGATCCACACCGAAGCCCGCTGGCATGGCTTAAAGGGTGATCAGATCCACCTGATCATCCATTGCTTCCCCTAGGTCACTTTCAGACTCCCCCTCTTGTTGTACCCGTTCCTCTGGTTGGGGCGGGTCTCCAGGGTCTGTATGGTCCCAGTCTAGATGTAGGGCGAAAAGGGTCTCCTCCTCTGGGCTGGAGCATGGTGGCTCAGGCCAGTCTCGTCTGTCCAAGCTGGCTCCTCAGCCTTTTCAGGGTTGGCCTCTACTTCCTCAGGGTCAGTGAGCGGCCATCCCTGCTCACTACAAGCCTGCATACACAAGTAGGGTCCATGCAAATCCTCATCAGTGAAGAGGTAAAATATTTGCCTTTTACTTGTTGTGAAGAGGTCAGCTCAGTTTGGCAAGACATTTTTTATAATTACAAACAGAAAACATAACTAGAACCATGAATATTTTACAAAGAAACAAAATGCTAACAGAAAAATTTTAAAGATTCCCAATGTAGAACAAGCTGTACAACCGTTACTCATGCTGGTGAACAGTTATTCATAACACTGGTCTACAATTTTTTAGAAGTCGTCTGCTTCAGAGATAAAATGTGCTATTTATTATGTATTTTGATGTGCTGAAGTCAAATATGACAATTAAAACAACTGATTGGCTACTGTTTCCAAGATATTTAAGTTTTTACATTTTACGTCTATGTATATTGTGTAGATAGTAGAGTTTTAATCATAAATTGTAAACCTAGGTCTTTTCATGTGTTTATGGTTGCTTTACATGATAATATTTCACCTGTCCTGTTTATGTAACACTTGAAAATCAGCAAAAGGGTTATATAAATAAAATTTATTATGAAAAAAAAAGGCAAAAAACTATCATGTACATAGTTTAGTCCTATTCAGTGTCTACTCGGCGCTTCTTGGCTTGTCTCTTGTATTCATTAAATGGAGCACTTTCCATGAAGAAGAATGGGACAAGATCCTTTTGACGGTCACGGAACATGGAAACCCTAACATCACCTGCCAGGAGATTCCACTGCTGTAGTCTGGAGCCCAACAGCTCTGCCTTACTCTTGGGTAGTTCCAAATCCCTGACAAGGTCATTCAGTTCACCCTGTGTTATGAGGTGTGGTTCAAAGGAGGAGGATGGGAGAAAATGTGGGTCCTGTGACACTGACGGTTCAGGACCAGAAGTTTCATCCTCTTCCTCTTCCTCGTCTTACTCAAGTGAGAATGATTCTGGTGCATCAGGAACCAGCAGTCCTTCTCCGTGGGGTACTGGGCGTATAGCTGATGGAATGTTTGGATAATGCACAGTCCACTTTTTCTTCTTTGACACACCTTTCCCAACTGGAGGCACCACGCAGAAGTAACAATTGCTGGTATGATCTGTTGGCTCTCTCCAAATCATTGGCACTGCAAAAGGCATAGATTTCCTTTTCCTGTTCAACCACTGGCGAAGATTTGTTGCACAAGTGTTGCAGCATATGTGTGGGGCCCACCTCTTGTCCCGATCTCCAATTTTGCAGCCAAAATAAAGGAGATAGGCTTTCTTAACCATAGTGGTTATACTGCGCTTTTGTGATGCAAAAGTCACTTCACCACAAACATAGCAGAAGTTATCTGCACTGTTCACACAAGTACGAGGCATCTCTGCTCACTTTGGCTAAACAGAAATGTGTCCCTTTGCAAAATCAAACACTGACAAATAAGAGAGCACGACACTGTATGATTTCTAGAGCTGATATAGGGCAATTTGTTCAGCAGAGTGATGTAAGCTTCGTTACGATTGCATCATCCATGACTTCTAGGAATAACATGATGCAATTCATATCATGTATGACGCAATACCAGCTTCAGATTGCATCATTCATTGTTTTGCCTAAAAAGCAAGTACTGTCCAAACCCAGTCATAGATTTATTCATAGATCCAGTCAAAGATGTATTTTAGTCATTTCTGGTTTAAATTGAGATCCCTTCCCTTTATAACTCACTTATCCTCCGCCATTCCCAAGTCAAGGGTCGTATATACTGACCCAATAGCATATCTTGAAAACTAGAGCCAATCAACAATTTGAAGCATCATTTTTGTTCTCAGTGACCCAGAATTAGTAAAGTTTGACTACATTTATTTGAGAAGCATTTTGGCTGTAGAGCAGTGAATCAATTGTTGATATTGTGTTATTTCTATGAGTTAGGGATTCACTAGATGAACCACTGTGTATCAAGTTTACATATGTTAATATTAAGATTGTGTGTGTTCTCTCCTTGAGTGTGACTGGGAGTTCAGATTTTAAATATTGCAAATTTGTTATTGACTGCAAGGAACACTTCCTGGAAAAAAATGCAGAAATATAATTGAATTTTTGCTTGGGAGTCCTTGAAGAATTAGGCTTAAGTGGAATAAGGAGAATATAATTGAGTACTATTATATAATAGAATGACATAATGCACAACAGGGCAATTTGCCATTTTTAAGTCACTGCATGCAATAAAGAAAGAACTGGTAGTTATTGAAGGTAAGACTTAGAATATCAGGTATTTATTATTTGGAGTGAATATTCCTAAAACTTCAGCACATGATTGTCATCGGGTTTTATTTGATCACTGATTAGCCCAGTTCAAAAAAAAGTAATTCCATTTCATGGAAGGCTTAAATATTTCAGAATTTAGTTTCATTCTGTTTCAAACCCCCTGGATGTCCTGAGGTCTCTGGCCCTGGGAGAGATACCTTGTCTGACTATTCTGCAGCTACAGGACCATAAAACCCTAGATCCCCAGTCATTAAGGTTTTAATGAATCCTTCTGCTGGCAAAATGAGGGTCACAGGTCTAGGAAGCTGCACCACTGAGGAGCAACCAGGTGAAGTGGTAGGAAACTAGTCAGGGTTTTGCAACCAACATGGACTTCATCAGAACTTTGAGTAAGTCTGGCCAGTTCTACAAAAACACATTGATTTTATCAATAGGAAATTTCCAAATGTTTTGGCTGGAATTTTTCCAGTTAACTCTCCTGCTAAGACCTCCTTGATTCAGAGCTCATGTGAGAGGGTTCAAGAATGATAGCATTTTGAGAAGTGCTAGTGGATTGGATTATTTACCACAACAAAAAGAACCTCACTGCTAGCATTCTTGTGGCACTGAAATAGAGATGCAAGCATTTTTTCCTCTTTGTACATTTGCTGAAGTGGCAATAGTGGACATTTATCTCTGGCAGCTTATTTTTTTAAAAAGGTATAATGTATCCATATTGTGCATTAGAAATATCGAACCATATAAAGATTAAGGCATGATTTTGTGGTACTAAAATATATGCATATACAGTACTGTTAATTATGATTTTTTTTACTTAAACAAAGGAAAGGCTTTCCATCAACTTCAATATGCATTGATTAGTTCCCACATTTTTATTCTTTGGATGGTCTAATTTACCCTTCCAATAATTTTTATTTGTCAAGCTAAATATTTGTAGTTTTGGAGAACAAGGGTGATGCCTCCCTACTCCCAAATATTCCAGTGAATACCTAAGTATTTGGTTTTTATACTTTATTATATAAAATATATTGAAATTAATTAAAGCTGTCAAGGTGGCAATTAAACAGTGAATTTGGAGATTTGTGCAAACAGTAGATATATCATAAATTCCTAAACTACCATACTTCAAAGTCATATATCAACCCTGACACTATTTTCTAGCCTAATTAAAATTACCCGTCAAATAACATAATGGAATACATTTTATTTCATACAGTTTATTAGGAATTCACATCTTACTATTCTATATATGTCAAAGCCTCAAATGAGACAGAATTTTTGCCAGAAAAGCAACTCCATTGCAAAGACTTCATGAATTTAAAAAAACCAAACAACCCCCCCCATATATTGCTCAAATTTATGTGAGCTACAATCTTATTATATAGTCAGTGAACATGTAATTACACCATCTATTATTATAATTGCTTTGTCCTCTGAAGACATCTGAAAATAAAACTGAGCAAAGTTATACTTTAAAAAAATTCTTGTACCGTACATCTAGATAAAATTCTTCCCTTAAAAATATCAATACTATACTCTGCTTGCAGTGTGTTTATTGTTACACTATGAAACAAGTCATTTCTGAAGAAAGATATTTTTGTTTTGCATCAAGAATGCCTAAAGTAGGTGAAACTAAATTTATGCAAGAAATTCAGATATAGTTATTAGAATTTCCCATTTGGAGAGAACATATGGCGTATTCTTGATTTCTCATCGAGGTGTCTGTTCTTTGCCTTATGCATTAACACATTAAGTATTAACCTTGTAAAGAACTGCACTTCTGCATCAAAAGTTTTGTTTGTTTAAAGAAAAATTGAAAAATTGTTTTAACCTTAAAAAAAACCCCACTCAATTTCAGAAATGCCATATTTTAGATCCTGAGAACAGAACTATGCAACTTCATCAGTTTTAGTTAATAAGAGTTTTGATGGAATTTTCCTTTGTTTGAGACTATAGGAATTTAGTATGCCTTAGTCTGAACTTAAAGATACCAGTCCTATAGAAACTGATTATAGTTTCTTGTGTTGTAGTTTGGGATGCATACATACTAAGGCCCTGTTTTCCAAATATTCTTGTATGGAAATGACTTTACTTAGTTTTATACTAAGTAAAGTAATTTGCATACAAGAATATTTGGAAAACAGGGCCTTAGTATGTATGCATCCCAAACTACAACACAAGAAACTATAATCAGATTCATTCTAAAGCCAAATAATTTCATCAATTTTCATAATGAAATTTGCTGTTTTGGAGGGAAGTGTTTATTGAATGTCCTTTTCCACCAGCACTCAGTTTTATAGTGCATAGGATTTTTTTTTAATCTTAAAAGATTCCTCTAGATCATTAACTTTGTGACACATTTCTCATCTACTTTTATTTCAAATTGTGAATGGCGGTGAACAGTTTAGTAAGAGTTTTCTTTTCTCTTAACGTTTTGGTCTTTGGCAGTATCAGTGTCAGATGGACCATAGCATGATAGGAATATACATTAAGATTTTATGCATCCTATTGCATTTTATGTAGCGTATAGATCAATAACTGTCAGTGTGCGATGCTCAGATAGTTCATTTGCTTTCATAGTACTGGTTCTTGGCAAGGAACCGATTAAGATTCATTTCCTCTTGGATTTTGTTTTGTTAAGTATTGTAGCTCTTGAAAGCAATTAATGTACCGATAGGAACTCAACCACAGTCAACTGGATCTCATACTTTACTGATTCATTAAGCTGAAAGAACCAGCTTAACTTTAGATGGTTCTTTGTACAATAGGAGGCAACTCAGCTTCCACTAGAATGAACCAAAGTCCATTGTACTGTACTCACTAAGCACATTTTGACAAATATAGAGACATAATACTTAGAGCTGGACAAATATTCACAGAAAATGTTTGCAACATTTGCTTTAGTTTTTAAATTGACTTTGGCTGTGCTCATGTTCTGCTTAAATATACTTTCCACTGATCCTGTTATCTGATTTGACAGACAAATGTTGATACAAAAAATAAAGTACTTGTGACATCACAAGTGATTATGTCTTTATCTGGTTAGGGAACAGAAATACTGTGTGACTATCAGACAATGTACAACATACACAGAGCTCAAATAGTGATCTCGCTAATTTTGGCACATTCACTTTTGTTTTTCCACCATTCGTGAAACTACTCACTCCTGATGAATGAAGCCAGAGATAGTGTTGTTCAGGTAAACTCCCCAGAAATTCAAGTTCTTTTTTCCTGAGCTTTTTGAATGTCTTCTCTGACTTTCTCTCTCTCCCCCTCTTCCAAGCCAATAAATTCATTCACTTTGCCATTAGGCACCATCAGTAATGCCCAGACCTACATATAATTTCCCTGTATCCAATTTCCATCTTGCATCGAACTCAACACCCTTTCTTCCCTCCCCCTATTATAATTCTGAGTAGTTTTCTAAAACATTTTCCCCATCCACCAACTCGACAAACATTTAGACAATTGTTTTCAGTACTAATGATTATAATAGAATCTCAGAAGGCCTAGCAGAGCATTCCCTCCAGTCTGGAGGCATCTAGAATGCATGCATGTAATCCTTTACAAAATTATTCAATTCTGAAGTATATTCATTTTCCTAAGATTGGCCCCCATTTTGAAGTACAGAGTTTCTCTCAAAACAATGAAATCTCAACATTGAAGAAACATTACCTATATTAAAAGCTCTGACATACTGGTTGCAAGTGATATTCAGGCCTAGCCACAGGTAATGACACCAGAATTAATAGAAATATGCTGAAGTATTTCTAACAAATCTTACTGGAGTAAATTGCACTGAAATGCTAGAAACTTCCACAGATCCTGATCTTAATCATGCTTAATATCAGTGTACAGGCTTCAGTGAACAAAAACATTGGCTAATTTTGTTTATAATTTATATTACAATATTAGCAATACAGAACATGCAATCTAGTTTGTTATGCTTGATATATAATCTAAATATTTTTTCTTAATTTACTCTAATGAAAGTCCTCATAATAAGTATAGGTGCAGCTATACATCTACATCATAAGAATTTCCAGGACACTGAGAAATGTGATGTACCAATGGACAAACACTGCAGTTAAGTATCTTCAGGGGATAATTTAGACAGATCATTATCAGCTTTATTTTCATTAACTCAGCCAAGCAAAGATCAACAATCATCTTGTTTACTTGGTCTCTGTTTATTAAAACACATTTATTCCATGAAGAATGACGGTTATTTCACTCCCAGAGAATATGCACAAAGATGTTTGAATGACAGATCTTGTGAAGTTTATAATTTGACATAGTAATGTTACCATTTATACAATAAATCCAAGTTTTATCTTGAGAGATTATTTTCTGTAATAGTTACATAAATTATATTTCCAAATTCCTGTTTTATATTATTACCAGACAAGATAGTCCATGTTGCTTGGGTCCTTAATTAATTTTTGTTTTTTGGAAAAGAAACGAAAAACATACATGTTTAAATCATTGCTCTGGCGTGGGGCTGAGGACAAGGGGCTCAGTATGCAGGCTACCCCATAGAGAAAGGTCTACTCCAGCCCTCTCTCATCGCAGCAGCTTGGGACCAGATGAGAAACACTTTTCCATGACCGGTGAAGCACCAGTTGGCATAGCCGGGGGAGTGGTGAATGTCCCCTGAATGAGACAGATCCAGGTTCGTCTGCCTCCTGCACCTCCCAGTTAAACTGAGGAATGGAGCAAACTGTGCACTTTTCACTCACTTCCTGATGAAGGGAAGCAGCCAGCAATGTTCCCGTACAAAGAGGGGAGAACTTGAGCCCCACATAGCCTTCCCTAAAGAGCACCTAGGGGTGGGAGTTCCAGGGTTTGCAAAGCACTGGGCAGGTTAGACATACCTCCATCCACCCCCTTTCACCTGGTGAGTCTGTCTCTTTTCTGTATGGTTTTATGTGTCCCCAAACTGATTGGGGAGGGGCCTTCAGACCTCATCTCACCCATGCTAACGTGCTTGGGAGAGAAGGGGGGGGGCAAGAGGCTCAGAGCTGGGGCAGTTCCGGACTGGGAAGGGAGCGGGGGCTTGCCTCCACCTAGCCCCTTTTACCTGCCTGGTTCTTTCTCTTTTCAGTATGGTTTTCTGAGAAACAATCCCATTCGAGGCACAGATAGACAGAGAAACAGACAAAAATGTGTCAAATATATAGTAGATAACTGCCCCTGCTTCTCCCCTGCAGTTACAGCTCTCCTGGTCCCCATCTATGGCCTCTTGCTACCCTCCCTGTGGTCATTATCCAGTATAACTGTCCTTGCTAGCAGAGTTCCCCCCCCCCCATTTCAGCTTTATGAAAAAAAAATGCATTCAGGCACATCCCATTATCCCAGCATAACCAAATCCTTGTCTTGCTTTAATTTATGATAAGAGGAAGCTGAATGCTAAATTTGCTGGTCCTAGCCCTTACAGTTTTGGAGGAGTTCTTGAACAGACAGGCAGATGGACAGACAGACAGACAGACAAACTCTCTCAAATATATACTAGATAACCACATTTTGACATTGACACAATAACATGCTATAGTTTTGTTACTATTCAGTGACAGAAAGTTATTAGTTTAGTTGTGTGAAAAGCATTTCCTTCCTTCTCCCAAAACGGCATCCTTCAGCAGGGTATGCAAACATGCCCAGTAAAGTTACTTATTATCCAAGTTGAAATTTGAATGAGAAGTATTCTGATAAAAACAGACTATAGATAGCAGTTATGGAGTCTGGAATACATTTGAAACTTTCTCCCCGAATACACAAAACACATTGTCTGGATAGGTACAGTTTAGCTGGCGTTTCCCTCACACAAAGTAATAATATTTTTTACAGATGATGTAGCAGTTGGGTAACCCCAATGCACAACAGTAAGGCCAACATACATCTACTAGGGTATGTCTACACTACAGTGTTATTTCGAAATATCTTATTTTGAAATAACGCATCTACACACAAAATTCATTTCGAAATAGCTTTTTACTATTTCGAAATAGCGCGTCCACACTGAGTGGACTCTGAATTGCATTTAAGGCTGGCCGGAATCAGTTCCGGCAGGGCACCAGGTCAGGACTTACTGTGTGGGGCTGCTGCCTGAGCCTATCTGAGGTCTGTGCTTAAAGGGATCCCCCCAGACAGCCAGTTCTCAGGTTTCCCTGCTTGCTTGTCTACCTCGATGAAGGACAGCAAAGCATTTTGTCTCTGCGTGCTCTGGTTACCCGAACTCGGCACACCACAGCACTCTGCAACATGGAGCCAGAGCTACCCCAGGGCACTCTGGTGCTTCTTGTGGACGTGTTACTGTGAGTCTGGCTGCACTTTCTGCAGGCTGCCATCCGGGAGGTCCATCGCGGGGCTGTCAGTATCCAGGAGGCCCTGCAGGAGAGCTTCCACCCTGCAGAGCACTAAGAGCCTCCCTGGTCTGCCCCACTGGGGGCTTGTGCCTCATTCCTCCTTCACATCCTTCCACTTACCCCTCCCTAACCCCCCTTCCTGATGTCAAATAAAATACATTTATTTTCATGAACACAAACTCTCTTTATTTAACAAAACTGGGGGGGGAGGGAATGAAACTCTGGTGAGACTGGGGAAAGGAGCTGGGAGAGGGGAGAAAAGAGGGTGGAAGAGAGGAGGGGGAAACCTGGGATGAGGGAGCTGGAAGGGGGAAGCAAGGGGAAGAAGGGGGAGGGGAAGCTCAAGGTTTGGGGTCTCACCGGACCAACTTGATTGTCATGCAGACCTGCTCCTGGGTTCACATGTGGCCTTTGGTGGTCAGGCTGGCAGCTATTCTGCCATAGATGGCTGCATTCCTCCATCTAGTGTGGAGATCATGGATGTTGGGGGCACCCCCCCCAAACCTGAATAAGGTCCGTGATCTCTGCCCTGGACCAGGAAAGCACCTGCCTTCTCTGGGCTCTGGCAGGCTCCTGGGAGCTGACAGACTGCTCCTGGGGAGCGGTGGAGGGTTGGCTGCCAGTGGGTTGCTGGCTTATGTTTTGGGGCCACTGGGTCAGGGGCAGTGACTGCTGGCTCTGGGCTGGCAGGCTTGGAGCTGGCACAGGCACTGTGGCCAGAGTCTACCCTTTTAAGGGCTCCGGGGAGAGGGGGAGGGAGAGAAGTGCTCTTGGTTGAGGCCGGACTGGCCACCAGGGCACCCTGGGAAGGCTGGAAGTGCCCTATTTCGAAATAAGTGTCTACACAGCACTTATTTAGAAATAGCTATTTCGAATTTGGCATTATTCCTCGTAGATTGAGGTTTACCAAATTTGAAATAAGCGCTCCGCTATTTCAAATTTATTTCGAAATAGCGGTTTGGCTGTGTAGACTCTAGGAATGTTATTTCAAAATAACAGCTGTTATTTCGAAATTACTTTGCTGTGTAGACATACCCCTATATATTTTAGAGAGTTTCAATGTGTCTGTCTATCTATGAGTTTATTTATTCAAGAACTCTTTCTAAATGGTCAGCGCTAGGACCACCAAATTTGGTATACAGCTTCCTCTTATCATATCTTAAAGCAAGGTAAGGGGTTGGTTGTGCCAGGATAATGGGATGTGCCTAGAATCTCATTGTTTCTCATCAAATGGAAAAAGGAGGGATGTGATAGCAGGGGCAGTTATACTCCAGAATAACCAAAGGGGGCAGCAAAGATGCCCATCATAGAGAGCTGCCGCCAGTAGCATGGTCCCCACTACCCCAGAAGAGTCTCTATACACCTCCCAATGCTGTGCCCTGACTCATGCACCCTTATACTCAGATCTGAATCTCCCTCACTTTTCAACTGCCTTCCCGACTCCTGAACCGCCTTACTCCTGTCCTTATTCCCCCACACCTCCCAATCCCCTGCCCTGACTTCTGCATCCCCACTCCATGCCCTGAGCCTCTCTTCTTCACCCAACTGTGACTCCTGCAGCCCCCTGTCCTGAGCCTCTCCTCACCTCCCAACCCTGACTCCTGCATTCCCAACAAACCCAGTCCCCTACCTTAAGCTTCCATATCCTCAAGGCCCTACCCTGGCTCCTGCACCCTTCACACTCCCAACCCCCTGCCCTGAGCCACTTCTTAAGGACCCAAACAATGCCAGGTCAATGTGCTAATTGTTTTTTGGTGATCAGAATTGCAATGTTATATCAAATATTGTCAGTCAATATTAATTATAATAAACTGTTCAATTAATAGTAGGCAATTAATGAAACTGAGAAATCTTTGCAGTGAGTGACATGTGGCATTACTTTTTGAAGCCGAGAAATATTGGACTAAACAGTTAGACTCTCAACATTTCATTTGTTTTATTGACAAAGAAAATGGGTAAAATCTTCAGCTGGTGCAAACTGGCATTCATCCATCAACTCCTTATTGATGGATGACTGTGTCTAATTTGTGATTAATTTTAAATGGGACCATTGAAGTGAGTAAGGGTGACAGAATGAAACCCTAATTTATCAGAGTGACAAAGCGGGAAGAAGAGGGCAAGATATGGATGGGAGAAAAGTAATAATTAATAACTGAATAGTCCCACTAGCAGGAGGATAGTAGCTGATATTCTATCAGATAACTTACACTACAATTTGCTGATTAAAAATACTCATCTTTTGGCAGTTACAAGCCTCTTATGTGTTAGGGATGTGAAGCAAAAGCCAAGAGACTTTTCTGTTGCAGACAATGGGCACCCATATTTCTTTTGGGGGCATGGAGGGAAACCATTTCATGTGGAGGCATTAGGTCCCAGAACACATGTATCTTTGGAGTCAAGCTTCTAGGCCAGGTCAAGAGGGAACACTACATGCTGGGGCTTATTCTACACTTTCAGAGGAAAGCTGATGGTAGCAGCAATCTTTTCTGTTAATGAAAAACAAGATGTGACACTTTGGTTCACAATTTTGGCATCCCTATCTCACTGGGAGTGTCATGAGTTTGTTAACATAGAAAGTAGAAACCAAGACTATGCACAATGCTGTCAAATGTATGTGTTGATGTATAATAGTTTGCAGTAGAGGTCATCCACTGAGTTAAGTAATGAAGCTTCACATACTGCATTGTTTCCAAGAGAGAATATAAACTCTGTTAATGTTGCATTATATTGTGTAGATGATAAACTATTTTTTCCTTCTGATCTTTAGATAATTCCTCAAATACTTTCCTACTTACTACAAATCATCTGCAACTCCTCAAACATTTTCAAAAACTTTGGATTTTCACATACGAATTCTTTCAAGTGAGAGAAACAATGTACTTGAATTGGAAAACGATATTGCTAGAGAGAGAGTCAGCAAAGCAAAATGGACCTGTCAGGATTAGATATGTAATATCAAATATCATGGGCTCAGAGATATTCCAGACACAGCCTGTGTTCCAACTGAATTTTATGTAGTGTTTCTAGATACACCTTTCTTGTTAACCTTATCTTGCCTCAATCTCTACTTCCCTTGCTTCGGTCCCTACTTTCCTGCTTTAGATTAGTCACTATAACCCAACATACATAAAAGGACAGAGAGACCCTTTGTGTATATCCACACTAGCTCCACTGCTATATTTCAGTGCTGAAAAAGGATTTTGAGATGTGCACAGTTGTCAGTATGAGGAAAACTACTCAAGCCTTGATCTATGAACTAACTTATTTTAAAGTTACATAGTTTGATAGGTGATCGGCTAGACAGACATTGTTATCATGTAAGTGATACTGAGCTCATTTCAGTGAATTTGTGGACTAAAAATAATACTGGGAAAAAAAGCATTTGAAAACTGAAAGGAAGCTCATTAGGATAATGCAGCATAATATATTGTTTGAAGATCATTGTTAAATAGATTTATGTGAAAAGGGCCTACCAAATTTTGTCTTGCAGCAATACAAATACAATATTAAAATAAACAATCAAAAAATCTGGGAAAAATATGAATCATAAAGGGGTTTTTTTTCCGAAAATGTGGAAGGACAGAAGGAGATGGATTTCATTAGAGAGTGTGTTATGTACCAGAGGTCTCACGCCAGTAAATATGATTGCCTTAAATTTCACACACAACATCAGGCAACCTTCAGTTGCAGCTGATATTGACCACAGCCATGACTAATAGTTTTAAAGGCTTTAAAGTATTGATCTTAACATGGAAGTGAATGAGGAGTGACAAAGGGATGGCTTTAAGTGGCAGGCACTAATTTTATTAAAATTTAACATTAGTGACAGATACTTTCTGCCCCATCTTCCCATACCAGGCATTTGGCTGGGTCCAGTATGGAGTTTACACATATCATATAGCTCACAACTCAGGATGGTTCTCCAAATGATTACCCCAAAGATTCAGCTTGCTCTTCTGAATGATATCATCTTTCTTCCTAAAAAGGGGAGGAAAGTGTAAAAGAGGTATTCATGTTTGTAAGGACTTCCCATCTTCCTATAGGTCAAAGACCTGGTGCCCACCAGAGTCATCCTATGTCTATTATTTTCTGATCATTGACCTTTTCTTTGGACTAAACACCAGCCACAAATTCTAATGAACTAATCTTTATGATGTCTCGATCTATGGCTACTTAGCCTAACTGGATCACCATTATGAGGAAGGGAAAAAAAACCACCAACAAAACAGGAGGCCTCACCCCTATTGGCCCCAATGGGACAAATTCCTTCCTGACTCCTGTAATAGGCTATCACAGTCAACCAAAGCAACCTGAAAACACTTGTCCTATACTAAGGTGGCTTGGTTCCTCCACAGGTGGAGTGAGTCTCCTGAGAAACTGTGGGCCAGGGTATAAACAAGCCATTTTCAGAAAATGGGAGCCAGCAGACTTCCCTCTCTTTGGTTGGACAATGATAATAGGACACTAAGGGTACGTCTACACTTGCTCCCTATCTCGAGATAGGGATGCAAATGTAGGCGACTGAAATTGCTAATGAAGCGGGGATTTAAATATCCTGCGTTTCATTAGCATAATCTCACCCGCGCGCTATTTCAAAACCCAGCTGTTTTGAAACTGAAAGTGCGCTCCGGGCTGCATTAGTTCGAATCAAACCCCCTTGGTTCGAACTAACGTTACTCCCCAAAAAATGAGTAGTTTATACACGGCTTTTTTGATGAACCCTCCCTTTGTCGAAAAGCCACGTAAATCTCATTTTTTGAGGAAGAGCGGCTTTTCGACAAGGGGGGGTGGTTCACCGAAAAAGCCACTTCTAAACTACTTTCACTTTTGAAAGCTCCGCTTTCGAAAGTGAGAACAGAAGAAGATATGCAAATTCCCACGGAATTTGCGAATCCTCTTTTAAAACTCTAGCATAGTCTAGATGAGCTCCAAAGGGCAAATCCAAACAAGTCTCCCATCTGTTTGTGGGGGCATTACAGTAGTGCTAAAAGACTCTAACTGTGGTAATGTTGTGCAAGGACAATACAAACAACGATAGATAGACCATGATGCAAATTGCTTAAAATCTAAGCACAACATATGAGAAGTGGGTAAGTGAAGTAATCAAATATATATGTAATATTACAGATTTTTACTTAAGTAAATATATTTGCTTTATTTTTATTCTTTTAATTGTTTATATTGTAGTTTTAGAATCACAAATAAATAGGTATTAACTTAACAGATGCTTCTTAGCCCTAACTAACATAAAATCATAATTTAAAGTCTGCTGAGGACACAAACATTGGTGGAGAACAACATAATGAAGATGAAAAGTGACTAATGCAGAGCTATTTGGATACAATGGTTCATATGTGATGCTGTGGACAATAGGGCTAATGCAGTGTTGTAATACATAAACTGGAATCTTGAGCAGAAATGCAGAAGCTGTTTTACCTTTGTATTTGGCACTGGTGTGACCAAAGCTAGAAAACTGGGACCAATTGTGTTGACAATTCAAGAAGGATGTTGATAAATTGGAAAGAGTTTAGGCAAAAGGCACAAGAATGATAAAAGGATTAGAAAAACCTGCCTTTTTACAATTCAGCTCTTCAAGTTTATCTACTTAGCTTACCAATAAGAAGAGCTAAGGGATCACTTTATTACACTCTCAAAGTACCCACATAGTAAATGTTTAATAATAGCTTTTCATTCTGGCAAAGGTATAGCATGATCCAATGCTGGAAGTGGAAAGCAGATAAATTATACAAGAAATAAGGTATGAGTTTTTACATTGGTGGATTCTTCATTTGGTAATTGATTAAGATTGGATACTTTTCTAATAGATGTACTTGAGGAATTACCTTGGGGATGATCTCTGCCCTGTGTTATACAGAAGTTCAGACTAGATGACCCCAGTAGTCTCTCCTAGCCCTGGTATCTGAGAGTCTCTCAGACTGTTTAATAATCATTGATTAAGGGGCAGGATTGCATCAGATATCAACAGATGGTGCATATGGTTCATATGGATTGGCGGGTATGGAAAAGAGTCAGTGAATCTGAATGGGCAGGGAGGGTGAATGTGAAAGTAAAGCTGGTAAGAGAATAAAAGGAAAGAGGAGATGGAAACCCAGTAGTGTCAATTTCACAAAAATCTCACTTTAAATCAACAAGCCTTCCCTTCTATATGAAAGACTAAAGTGTATTGATCAATCCTGGATTATATTCAGTTCCCAGATACATGACAGGCAATGTGCTAACTGTGTAATTTAGAAAGACAAGGTGAATGAGGAAATATCTTTTATTGGACCAACTTCTGTTAGAGAGCGAGAGAAGAGCTTACGAGACACACAGATCAAAACAGCTAAAGCTACTTACAATTTAGAACAGTTATCTCACTTAATTTACAATGCAACAAATCTCTGCCGCTATACTTCCATGGGAATTGCAGTGTGGCTGAGTGGGGATGTGGGTCAAACTAAAAAGAATGTAAACTGCCAGAGTATAAAATAGTGTCATCATGTAACTTCTGTTGTACCTAACGGAGCCTCCTTGTGGGGTAAGTCTAAATAAACCAACAATATGGATGGATTCTCAGATGTTTAAAAAAAATTATCAGAGCTACAAAGACATCCCCTGAAAATGTGTCTCCAAACATACCATGCACACACAATGCGTTCATGTTTTGTTTTTTTTAAAGCTTTTTTACTTTAAAAGTAGGTATTCTCTGTAATTATAATCTGGAACGTGAGTAACTAGAGTATGCTCTAGTGCTTCCAGTTCACTTTCTCCTTTGTTAAACATTTGGTTGGTTGTCCCATCTCAGGGACTTTGAGAGCTTGTCTACACTATGAAGAAGATCTCCTCTCCAAAGGTTGATCTTCTAGCATTTGATTTGGCAGGCCTAATGTAGACCCCCAAATCAAACTCATTCTGTTGGGAGTAAGGGAAGCCAAAAGGAGCATGTGCTTCTATCGGCCTCCCACAACATAGACATTGTAGTGGTTGGGCTTAAGGTAAACTGAATCCAGATAATGCATTTTGAGTAGCTGGATGGCATACCTTAAGCGGACCTGCCTGATCTAGCATAGACCAGGCCTAAAAGAATATCTATTTTCAAAGAATACTACACTTTAAAAATACCTTAAAAATGTGATTGGTAAACAAATCATGGTTCAGATAAGCAATATTGCAATATAAAATATGCTCGCTATAGTTTATCAATAAATCAATGTTCTTAATATTAATATTCTTAATGGTCTCTGCCTGTGGTAGCTCACATTGCTTCAGTATTTGACATTTTGATTTTGATCTGAAGTGCAGAAAAACAGTCCATGTGTGAAGGTCACTGACATTTCATCTAACAGATTAGGCACTATAAATTATCTCGCAACATTTCAGACTCTCATTTATTTATGAAAGGCATGGTTCATCTTCTAATAGGGTTTTAAACTATTTTCTGAAGAAAAATGATTCACTCAAATATTAGATGCAAAACAATTTAAACTGTATAGCCAGTTATAATATAGTTGCCTGGAAATAATTGAAGTTTCTAGAAATGGATGGGTTAGTCTCCATTTAAAATTTTTTCAACAGCACATTTTTGGTGGATCAGTATTCAGTCAATTTTCTAGTGCAATAGTTGTCTCTATTTTTAATGGTAGGTAACTTTTTCTTCCTCTGGAAAAGAATAAAATATATTTAAGTTCTAAACAACAGAAAAATAGTTATGTAATAACAATAATAAAAAAATAGTTATGTAATAACAATAATAAAAAAATAGAACACAGTAATACTACACAGCAAGAGATTCAGTTGGCTTCTGGGCACTACCTTCCACCAGTGAAAGATTCATACTCCATAGGCACAAACATTTTTTATTCTCAACATAGTACAATAGCTTCTATCTTACAGTCATCACAGAAGTGTATCTGTTGGATAGAAACCTTCTTCACTCATTACTTATGTAAACAATCTTTAATGGGATCTTATAAGCTTCCATTTATTTTCCATCTTTTAGAATGCTGTATCCTCAAGCACCTTTTAAAAAGACAAACACTAACCAGCAAAGTATCTGGTCATATTTTGTTCCCGCAGTTGAACAGCTTATCAATTCAAAACAAGCTACACAAAAGAAACTACATTAAACAATACAAACAGGATTGATCTTACATTCTTCTAGCTCTACCAATACTTAACCACAATCAGTCACCCCCTTTTGTATATTATTATAGGGAAAGTTAGTAGCACTGCCTATACTTATAGTTGCCTAAGACTTACAAGAACCCATTTCCAGATGCTTATAACTTAGATTAACTAGACTATTAAGGTTGTAATTTTCCATGCTAGGTACCTGTCATAGGCCTCTAACTTCTGAAATAAATGAGAACTATATTCACTAAACAACCCTAATTCCCTTAGTACAATACAGCCTGTTCCCTAAGGCTACGTCTACACTCCAGAGCTGTTTTGGGATACTGGAAGTATCCTGAAATAGCTATTCTGCATTTATTGAAGCAGCCCATAATTTTGAAATAATAGATGGCATATTCTGACGTCCTGGTAACCCCTCGTTCCACGAGGGTTAAGGGGAATTTCAGAATAGAAAGTTATTTTGAAATTTGGCACTGTGCAGACAGCGCCAAATTACAAAATAAGCTATTTCGAAATACACTTGAAATAAGCTGCACAATTTGTGTAGTGCAAATTGCATAGCTTATTCTGAGCTAAGGGTGATGTGTAGACATACCTTAAATGAGGTAGGTATCCTCTGAAAAAAAAGCTTTGTGATCGTGTAATTATAGACTGTCTAAACAAGAATATACAAAAGGATGCTGAATTAAGGTTGCTTATGCTGTCTTTATTCTAGCATTTTCTAACTGTGAAGTGCTTGACATTACAACCTTAGGACATTGCCTAACACTACATGTCAAAATATTCCAAAACATTTTGTTATAGAATTAATTTGGTAACTTAAAAGAAACCACCATGCTCTATGGCACAGGAACAGTGGTGCCAAAACTTAACACTCTCTTTTGAGCCTATGATGCTGTTCTGTGATCAGTCTTGAGAAATGCTTTTGAAAGCTGCCATCTGTACAGTTTGGAAGCTGAATGGGGATCTGGTTAATGGAAATTTTTATAGAAAGTAGTTATTTTGTGGGAATGGAAAATTTTATAGAAAATGTCTTTTTGACAGTTTTCAGCTGTTCTTTGGAAAACTGGAAAACAGAAAGGACTTTTGTTCTCATCAACCACAACCTAAAAAGTATCATCTGAAACTTCAGTTTCTTGAGCAAAAATTTTCAATAAAATCAGACCAAAATCCCCCACAAAAAAATCTGTTGACCCATTGAGCCGAATTTTTTTTATTTCCCATTATTGAAAACATATTTTTCCCCCATGAGGGTGAGAAAAACCATTCTTAAATTTGAAGAAAATCATTTGTCAAAAAGAAAATTTCCTGTGCAGCTGTAGCTGAAAGGAGTACATCAACATCCCCTAACTCCTGGAGGACTGCTCAGTTTTGCCATTAATTTCAGTGAGGCCAAGAATTTTACCCCACAATTTCAATTTTCTCACTTGGGTGTCCAGTTCTGCAGTAGCAAATTCCACAGGCCAGATCTAGCTCACCAAATATTTAGATCTGGCCCTCCATTACTCTTTGGGACTCTAATTTCCAACAACCCCATGGAGTGCTCAGTCAGACTGCTTGCCTGCTGTGGCCCCACACAACACTCAAAGTGACCAGCTGTTGGGGCCAATGTGCTTCTGCATGTGCACCTCTTGGGCAGAGGGACAACAGATCTCTGCTGGGAGCAGTGTTCCCTCTAAGATTTTCCAACCATGAGTGGAGTGAGCTTTGGTTTGTGCACCAATATTGAGGTAATATGCACTGTTTGGATGTGTGCCACTGTGGAATCCAATTTATTAACACACATGCATTCCCAGGTGCCAAAGCAGACACACACACCCCACCATGCAGCAGATCCCAGTCCCAACCACCGGAGCAGATACCTCTCCCCCACATGCAGCAGGTCCCATTCCTGGCCCCAGCTGCCAGAACAGGCTCTCCTCTCCCATGCCACGTGGCAGCCCTGGCCATCAGAGCACATGCGGCCACAGAAGGTCCCAGCCCGCCACCCCAGCGGCTCCTTCAACATGCCATCTCAGCCGGCTCCACCCACTGGAGCAGCCACTTGTTGTGTGAGTGCTGCTGCACGGTTCTTCAGAGGAGGTGGGCAGGGGAAGAATTTTTTGTTCCTTAGCTGGAACATTGGCTGGAAGTCCCAAACTCCCTCCCAGATCCTGCACTGCTCCTGCATCCCAACCCCCTGACCCAAGTCAGAACCCCCTCCTACACACAAACTCCATCCCAGACCCCACGCCTTCTCCATTAATATAGTAGAAAAGTGCAGCTCGTGACCACTTACCAAATTCTTGGAGTGTCCCCCTGTGAAAATTATTGCCCACCTCAGTTCTGTATGAACACCCAACTGCATCAATTACATACACAAACCCTAACTGTTCCATAGAAACAAGCAGGAAAAGGAGATGAAAAAAGGAATGGTGATTAGGAGATTATGACAAAAACAAAATATAATGACCCGCTAGAATATTCTCTAGAGTAATCTAAGCATATGATCTAATATAGTAAATATTTAATAACTTTAACTCTGAAAATTTTAGCCAAGTTATTTAACCACACAATTTCAATACTTTAAATCTCTTACATTATATATTATTAAAAGGGAATAGCAAAAGGCTTCAGCTTTCATAACTTTCTTGAATGTGCCTAATAATTGCCTCTGATAAATACTATTTTTAAAACCACAGATAACAACTAGAATACTAGCCCAAATTTTAAAATATACTTTTAGAAAAGGAATGCACGTCTTCTTGTAATGCAAGAAGAGGGAGAAATTTTGCAGCATACACTTCCTATTGATCTTACCATATACCTCTAATAGAAATCTTTTTGAGTCTTATTATCATAAAACCCTATGTACATTAATATGACATTAAGTAGGCTATAAAATATGTATACAGAGAAACCTCAATGATTACTTATATTGAACAAGAACAACTAAAACGGTCAACTATTACTACTTACCTATTTCAAGTGATGGTGTGAGGGTTAATTCACTCATTTTTAATGTGCTATAAAAATCTTTAAATGGAAAACACTACAGAAGTGCAAAGTATCATCATCATTACTATACAACAAAATATTTTGAACTTTGACATCTAAAAATGCACTGCTATGATAATACAACCTTGATGAGAACAGCTGAAGTAGGGGACTAGAGGGGAAATGGTTATTTTCAGCCATTCACAGGAAAATGTATTGAATCACTAGTTTCATTAATAGCTAACAATTATAATTTCTTTAACATTGCTGTCATTGATGGCAATTCATTGAAAATCAAGAAAGAATATATGAGGGAAAACTAGCATATTACTTACTGTTATAGTTTATGGTTTTAACATAGCAGTAAAAACCTACTGAATATGATTAGAAGTGATCTTGCCCACACTAATTATGATGTCAATTAATCATTCACATCAGAGCACAAAGGTTGGAGCTTTAGAGGGCACACATTTCTACCTGCCAAGCTGTGTAAATTTTTCCATGATAGTACCTGAATTTCCAATAGTTCATCAATTGCATAGAAATTTGCATGTGAAGATGTCACTATGTCTACAAATTATTTTCTTAAACTATGAATACATGAAAGAATTTTTTGAAACAACTATCTTTATTCAGCTTGTCTGATTATGCAATGCTACTAAAGCTGAAAATATTTGTTTTTGCATAGTTTCTTGTATAACCAAAGAACCTTTTACAATGACCTATGGCGAAATCCAGCCACCACTGAAGTCAAAGGGAATAAAGATGGAATAAACTTTTTGGCTAAAAATGTTGGTGGCACAAAATCTTTAATTTAATTTGTGTTGGTTTCAAATTGTTTGAATAAAGAAAGACATTTCCAAAAAGTTAGTGTTTCAGTTTGACATTCCAAACAGAATAATCAAAGTATTTTGACAATTTCTCTTTGAAAATTCCTTTCAAGGTTAAAAGTTCAGAATCATTAATATGCTCAAAATCAAAACATTTCATGTCACATCAAAAGGAAACATTATTAGTCCCAACATTAATTTTGACTCTGATTCATGCACTTGGGGGTGGGGATTTCCATTTTTTTTTCTGAATAGTGAACAAACTGAAAAACCCAGAATTTGCACATCAATAAATAGAAAATTTGCCCTGTATTCAGTAAGGCCATATTTTTATCCTTCAGTATTAAGTCCAGGAACTCATGTCAAGCATGGGCTCAGCTAAACCAGCTTCTAAAACAAATCTTGATACTGCTGTGCATTATGCTAGTAAGGACTATTTTTCCATGAACATTCATTTTTAAGTCAAGGGCTATTTAGGGGCATTCCTGTACTGCAATTTAAAAGCCTTCAGAGCATGGGCTGTAGGGCTAAAAATTGTCTTGTATACCTCTAGGCTCTGAGAATTCACAAGTGAGAAGTCTCAGAATCTGGGCTCCAGCCCAAACCCAAAACATTCACACTATAATTTTTAGCCCTGAAGACTGAGCTCCACAAGTCTGAGCCATGCCACATGTGTTTAATTGTAGCATATATTCTTATATTCTGTAGCCTATGCTAGTAGATCCTGATACTGAATTAATGTGATATGGCCTACTCTGGAGGCCGCTGAATACAACAGTGGCACTGGAACTATTTTTAGGGTGAGAATGCTGACCTGAATTCCCCCCCCCATAGACTTGTTGAGATCAGATTACCAACTCTCTTGGGCTACGTCTACACTACAGGCTTCTTTCAGAAGAGAGCATCCACACAGCAAAAGTGCATTGAAAAAGCAATCTGCTTTTTTGAAAGATAGTGTCCACATTGATTGGACTCTATCTCGCATTTAAGTTGTGATTACTATGGATGGAGTGGCCATCAGGGCACCTGTGCTTTTTTCCTGGAGCTTCTTCTTTCGAAAAAACCCCTCATCCCCGTCTGTCGAAAGAACACAATTGTCGTGCAATTTTTCTGGAAAAACTCTGCAGTGTAGACATACCCTTGGACTGGATGCACCACATGCCATTGCTGCAAATGGCAGACAGTCCGTCCAGTCTGGGAGAACTGACAACTCTCAATGTCCCAGGCTGGGGCTCCAGCTGGGGGCAACTGCAGGTCCCTGGCCCAGTGACATAGCTGGTGGGCTGCAGAGCCCATGGCAGGACAAGCAGGCAATGGGTCACCAAAAACAGGCAGAGCCCTTGGGGCCAGCATATAACGGGACCTCAAGGGCCAATGGGGTTTGTGGGAGCCTGGGGAGTCAGCAAAGCCCTCAGAGGCGGTACCCCAAAGGGCTGGCAAAGCATGTGGGACTGTCATGACCCCGTGTATGCCACTCAGAGGCCAGGACCTGGGGCTCAAGGAGAAGGCAGCGGGGCCGGCCCCCAAGTGCAGGGAAAACCTGAAGGTGATGCATCACTCCCCAAGTCCCTACTTCCAGTGCCTATGGAATACAGTGAGTTTTTGATGAGGCCCATAACTTAGATATCTGGTCCAAACTCTAGGCCTGTTGTTCCATAAGGCTCACATATGCTTCACTTTACATGCTCTGAATAGTCCCATTGGCTTCCATGGGACTAATGATAGGCTGTAAATTTGAGCACATGTGTAACTCTCTGAAAGAGCTGAATCTAACTTCAAATCATGTATAAAAACAGTGTTGTAAAAGCATCAATTATTGGCTCAGTTTAAACAGGGCATTAGAATAAGATGCTGGCAGGTAAAAGAGCTATGTGACTAGTAACTTTGTTAAGACTCATGGCTCCCACATTCTATTCAATATACTTTAGAACTCCTACACTACAAAAGTGTAAATCACAGATAGCATTGACTTGCATTTGATAAATTTCCTTTGATCTCCAGTGAATTAAAGCTGTAATCTATAGCTGCATTGTTACAGACTGTATTTTACTTTTTGAGGTATTCTTTTTATTTTAAAATGAATGGATAAGTGAGGCAAAATCCTTACCCAGTAATATCAAATGAAAGACTTTAATTTTTTTATTTCCATTGCTCCGAGAATATTCCAGATTTTGATTCATAGGACATAATAGATAATTTGATAGAGGACATCAAATTAAGTTTTCAACAACAAAATGTCTTATTTTGTATCATTCTCTTTTCCTTGAGGACCATTAAGACTCTAGATATTTTCAGCATGTGAGTGAATAAATGTAATTTGACCCCAAAGGGTTAATATAATACACACTAAGACACAATATACTAAAACTAAACATTATAACACAGAAAAGGCCACACAGGGTTTTGAAAACAAACATAAAACAGACACATGAATACAGAGACATTACAATAGTTATTACTATACTAAAACAGATTTATGCTAGCATGTGGAACCTTTTGTATGAAGATAAAAGCTGGGAAATTGTTAGTACAAAGGAAATTGTTTCTGTGAATGAATGAAAGAAGTCCAGAGAGATGTCAAGTTTTGAGACACTGAAAATATTCACACACAAACTAACCAAATGAGCAATTTAGAGTGGATGCTTATTGATTAGAGCATAACCTCCATCTCAAGAAACCTGAACCCAGTGTGTAACTGTGGGCAAATCATTTAGGGTACATCTCCCAGCTGCAGTGTAAATGTAATTCCCATCTCAGGTAGAAGTACACGTTAGCTCTGTTTGACCTATAGAGCTAAAAGTAGAAGTGTGGCTGCAGCTGCTTCATTTGATACCTAGGATCTTGGATGGGGTTGTCTTTAGATGGCTGTCCCATGCCACCACTATATTTAGCATGCTAGCTTGAACAAAGCTAAGGTGCATACATCTTCTAGATTTTGGACACTGCCCAGCGGGGGGGCGTCTGAGGGCCCCCATGACAGCGACCAAACCAGTTCTACTGGTTAAGGGAAAGGATGGAACAAAGGAAGTGAGTGTTGGGGGAAGGGTCAGTTTCTGGCTGGAATCATGAAAGAAATAGACTAAAGACGGGGGCTGGGAGTCTAAGGGCCGAGGCACCCCATCTCAAGGGGTCTGAGGCATCCTGGCCCAGACTCCTGTAGCCAAGTCATGTCTGTCCTGTGCTGCATCCTGGAGAAGTAATAAACCCTCTCTTTTCTACTGGATGGCTGGAGTCTGTTCTTGCTGCTACGGGGCTGCATGATCAGGGGGAACCCTGACTCACCGTCACAAGGCCACATGGGAGGAACGGAAATGGAGTGTCACATCCCAGGTGATGTACACCATGCAGATGCATAGAATTCAGACCTTTAATGTGTCCCTATATCAATTTTTCCATCTGTAAGGTAGAGATAGTAGTACTTGCCTACTTCACAGTGGTCTTGTGAGGACAGATATTGCATCTGAGTTCCTTACATTTTTTAACAGTGTTATAAATGTACTATATATGTTAATGGCTGCTATCTATGTACTCCAGCTAGATAAACAGGTGTCCATTCTGCAGGGAACTGAAGATGAACTGTTTGAAGCTTATCGCTTCAGTCGAGAAATTGTATTGACTAACAGTTCGTATTTTTCCATAATCCCAATTTGGGCCATGTAATGACAAGCCTTTATCTAGGTATGCAGGAAAGAATACAGGGCCAATGGATCCTCATACTTGGCATGCCATATGCAAGGGATTATCAGAATTGCAGACTACTCCCTCAGGGTATGTCTAGATTACATGGCTCCGTCGACGGAGCCATGTAGATTAGGTTTCTAGACATAGGGAAATGAAGTGGCGATTTAAATAATCGCCACTTAATTTACATCAAAATGGCTGCCGCGCTGTGCCGATCAGCTGTTTGGCGGCACAGCGCGGTAGCCTGGACGTGCCGCGGTCGACAAGGGAAGCCCTTGTCGACCGCCCCGTTATGCCTCGTGGAATGAGGTTTACTGGGGCGGTCGACAAGGGCTTCCCTTGTCGACCGCGGAGTGTCCAGACTACTGCGCTGTGCCGCCAAACAGCTGATCGGCACAGCGCGGCAGCCATTTTGATGTAAATGAAGCGGCGATTATTTAAATCGCCGCTTCATTTCCCGATGTCTAGAAACCTAATCTACATGGCTCCGTTGAGGGAGCCATGTATTCTAGACATACCCTCAATGAGTTCCCAGTGACATACATTGGTCTCAAAGGCATAGGGACAGTATTGAGTCATGTTTCCCCATTGCACTGCTCTGGAAGGCAGGACCAACATGGAGAAAGAAGAGTATGCTGCACTTCAGAAAGTGAACTAAAATAAAAAGATATTCTGCCTCTCTGAAGACAGAGCCTGGAACATAGACCCATACCTCAAGGCATGACAGAGCCCTTTATACTGAAGAGTACAAGTGAGAAGAAAGTTTGCCTGATGCTACATCGGAAGACAATTGACAACCCCCTCGGGAGACAATGTTATTCATATGTGCCTGAACTTTGTGTTCAATTACCATAGTAATTGGAGTATAAAAGAATCTAGATATACCTGAGTCAGATACAAATACATGCAAAGAAAAACTGATGCCTATGTATGTAAAAAGGACTTTAAAATTAGATATCCAAAGTGAAAGTTTAAAAGGCAACTTTATTAAATATGGTATACAAAAACTTTTATCCCGGATTTTTGCTTTTATGCACACACCTGGTGTGAAATGTTAATAAGGTGCATAATCTGCGTATAATTAACGAAAGAACCAAAGCAGAGGCTGTCTAAATGCATCTTTGAGATTATTGCATTGTATTGAGACAGAGAAGTAAATTTATATGCTACTGAGGAATCTGCAGATTAAACCGGGAGGTAAGCAAAATGTATAGGTTTGCATTCAGTGGCCATTTTCTAGGATAGCCTTATCAAATTTCTTAAAAAAAACATTTGGAGATTTGGGGACAGAGTCTCACTCAGTGTAAGCAATCACAGCTGCTTTCACTTCAGTAGTATGATGCTACTCTACACCAGCTAACGATCTGACTCTGGGTCGTCTTTGAATTACATTTTTTATTGTGCTAGATTTATTGCATTTAATATTTTAAAAAACCACACCAAGACGCAGAACACTGGCTATGTCTAGAAACAGACATGAGAATGATCTTAGCACCAGTAGATGCAACAGGGGAGCAGTAACTCCTTCCATTATTACTGCAGAAATTGTGATTGAGAAAAGAGACTTGGGCAGATTTTCAAATACTATCCAGAGAATATTGTTAGCCAATTTAGCTCATTTCTGTACTTTTTTCTACTCTTATCTCCTTGATAGTGTCAGACGCTGAAAAATGTCAGCCTCTGTACTCAGTAGGATATTTGCAACGGCTGCTTCCGCAGCTATTGACATGAGGAAATTAAAATGTACTTAGCATTTCAGTAAACAGATTTACAGAGTTTGCAAGCAGATTGTTATTTCCCTGGAATATGTGATTGATAACTTTTCAGCTGTGATTGGGGAAAACTGAGAAGTAAACTAAAATACAAGTCTTTTTAAGGCAGCTCATCATGTCCCAACACAATAGGGCCCCCCTCTTGTTGTTATGGTACTGGTTAACAACAACACTCAATACCAAATCTCCATTGTGTTAGGCTCTGTAACAAACATAGGAAGAGATAGCCTTTGCCGAGAAAGGTTTACTAGCCAAATTTACATCACCATATTTTGGCCCATTTGTTTAATATTGTTTTGCAGTCTCAGTCTGCAGCATGTTTCTGTCCATGTGGAATTTGAAAGAAAAATATTATGTCAGAGTCTCTAACACCACACAACAATGCTGAGTGCAAAAAAGTGGGGCAGGAATAGCATAAATGTCATGTCACTATTCATATTTTCTCAATCCAAGGCCATCCTGGTCTGGTCCATTCACTGGTACAAATCAAGTAATCTGCAAACTACTCTACACCTTGTGCCACCTACCCCTCGTTCCCAGGCACTGTTATAGAATGAATCTAGCTTACAGTTTCTATGAGTAAGAGACAGAAAAAAATGAGACATGAAACACTTACCTTCATGTTTCCTTCCCATTGAGTACAATAGAATTGCTTACCTAGACTCAGGCTATCATCCAGGTTTGTATTTTGATAAGATTAGATGACTACGACAAAAATAACTGAAAGTAAAATTTACCCTTTCAAGATAATTATGGGTATGTGTACACAGCAACATTATTTTGAAATACCTAGCATTATTTGAAATAACTTCGTGTGTGTCTACACAGCAGGCAGTTATTTCGAAATAATGTCAAAATACTGTCAACTCCTGTAACCCTCATTTTACAAGGAATAAGGAAAGTCAGAGGAAGAGTGCTCTATTTTGAAATAAGTGCTGTGTAAATACTTCCAATTTTGAAATAAGCTATTTCAAAATAAGCTACGCAATTAACGTAGCTAATTTGCATAGCTTATTTCGAGATAAGTCCTGTTATGTAGACGCACCTTATAAGAAACAGTCCAAAGATAAAATAAGGAGAAATGAAAGGTGGACAACTAAATTAGAACATCTAATTCATCACCTGCACAGTTTCAGGACTTAAACCTGGAATTAGACATGAAAACTGAACTCAGACTTTAAGTTCAGATTTCTGACAAACACTTCTCACAGTGACAGAATGAAAACACTTGCTAAGATGTTTAAAACATGTTTATTAGAAGTGTTCACTATATAAAACTCTTCTCATATTAGATATTATAGATACGTATCTTATTGCAATTTAGGGTACATCTACACAGCAGGGCGAAAGTCAAATTATGCTATGTGACTGCATCTATATCAATTGCGTAGCTTAAGTTGAAATAGCTTAATTCGGCTTTAAGCACTGTCTACAGAGCAGAAAGACAAAGGAAAAACACTCTTCCTTTGACTTCTCTTACTCCTCATAGAATGAGGGTTACAGGAGTCAGAGTAAGAAGTCCTCCAGCTCGACACTATTTCGAAATAAAGGCTTGTAGTGTAGACGCACACTATGTTATTTCAGAATAATGTCAGTCATTCTGAAATAATGCTGCTGTGTAGCCAATTTATGTGTTACTACGTTACAGAATATTTCACTCAATTTCCTTAATTTTTGGAAAGTTCAGAATTATATCCATATAATTTACCCATACTTACACTAGTGGAAACCTAGAGTAACACCAACAGAGCAAATGAAATAACAGAATCAAACTAATAAATATAATTAATTTCTTTTGGTTTTCACAGCCAATATAAAGCCAGATATTCAGGTTGCATACATTTTTCTACTATTTCCATGGACTGGGTTCACCTATTCTGAGAAGTGAGATCACAAACAGACCAACTTTAATGACAAAGTCTCTATTTGTCATGTGATACTACTGAACAACTTGCCAATGTAAATTATGTTTTCTGAGGTCAACTCAGAAATATGGTGATTGTGATTAGCAGAGCAGGATGAAAAAAGGGTACAAGTCTAGAATGATATTGCAAACACCACAATCAGGGGACGAAATTCCTTTAAATCATTAATATTATATTCAACCAAAAAGCATTTTTCCAAACATCATGAAAAAATTTCCTCTAATAGAAAAGTGTGAAATCACCCCTTTTCCAAACTTTTACTATAACAACTGTGAAGATTATTATATCTTTTATAGGAATTACATAGTTAAAACAGATTTAAATGATATGACTTAGGGCTTCTTGATAGTCATATACTGTAACAATCTATCCTGGTCACAAACTGGGAGAAAAATTTGAATTAAAACTACAGCAATCTCCTTACAATTGTTTCAGCTTCTTCAGCAGTATTTCATGCCTAAGGAAGTCCAAGTATTTGAAGAACCCCTGGCATTAGCCAGCACACATTTTTTCAGCAACTTCAGTACTCGCATTAAAATGTTCTGAACTGAATTGAATGAAAAAAGCCATAGAATATCTTTGCAAGTATCTAAGCTTAGTTTTAAATTAACAATTTTAATGCATTGCATTTTTAGTGATAGGAACTACTTACACTGGCATATTTTTTCTTTTAACATCCTTATAATATAGCCAAGGCTAGTAATGTTTTCTCATAAGAGAGCTAGAGTGAATGGAACAAAAGACAGAACTATGTAGCACTTTAAAGACTAACAAGATGGCTTATTAGGTGATGAGCTTTCGTGGGCCAGACCCACTTCCTCAGATCAATAAGTGGAAGAAAATTGTCACAACCATATATACCAAAGTGATACAATCAAAAAAATGAACGCATGTGAAATTGTCAAATCAAATTTTAGAACAGAGTGGGGGTGAGGGGGGAATGTTAGTGTCTGTGAGGTAATGACATAGGGGTGATTATAGGGGATGTTTCTGTGAGGTAATGACATTAGGGGTGATAATTGCGGAAGCTATCTTTGTAATGGGTGAGATAATTAGAGTCTTTGTTTAGACCCATACATAAAGTGTCAAATTTAAGCATGAATGACAATTCTGAAGCTTCTCGTTGAAGTCTGGAGTTAAAGTCTCTTTGAAGCAATATTCATGTTTTAAGGTCACTGAGGGAATGGTCAGTCTGGCTGAAATGGCAAGCAACAGCTTTCTCTCTGTGAGAGAGTCTTATGTCTGTTTTGTGTGCATTGATTCTTTGGCGAAGTGTCTGAGAAGTTTGTCCAATGTACATAGCAGACGGACACTTTAGGCACATGATGGCATAAATTATATTTCTGGATGAACAGGAATATGTGTTCTTGATCTTGTAACTGGCATGGTTAGGTCCAATAATGGTGTCAGCGGAGTAAATATGTGGACAAAGCTGGCACCGGAGTTTGTTGCAAGGGAAAGTTCCAGGGTTGATATTAGTGTGGTCTGTCCTCTAGTTGTAGGTAAGAATCATCCTGAGGTTAGGTGATTTCTATAGGAGATTATGTGTCTGTCTCCCAGAGCCTCTCAGAGGTTAGTATCTTGTTCCAGTATAGGTTGTAGTTTATTGATAATGCGTTGGATGGGTTTAAGTTGGGGGCTATAGGTGATGACAAGTGGTGTTCTATTGTTGGTTTTCCTGGGTCTGTCTTGAAGTAGATGGTTTCTGGGTATTCGTCTGGCTCTTTCAATTTGTTTTTTTATTTCTCCAGGTGGGTAATTGAGGTTTAAAAATGCTTGGTAGAGATCCTGAAGTTTCTGGTCTCTGTCAGTGGGATTAGAGCAGATGCGATTGTATCTAAGGGCTTGGCTATCGATGATGGATCGTATGGTGTGTCCTGGATGGGAGCTGGAGGCATGTAGGTAACTGTAGGAGTCAGGGGGTTTTCTGTAGAGAGTGGTGTCTAATTTACCATTGGTGATTTGTACTGTGGTATCCAGGAAATGGATCTCTCGTGTAGAATGTCTAGGCTGAGATTGATGGTGGGGTGTAGGTTGTTAAAGTCTCTGTGGAATGCATCCAGTGTTTCTTGGCCATGGGTCCAGATCATAAAGATGTCATCGATGTAGCGTAAGTAGAGAAGGGGTAAAAGGGGACGGGATTTGAGGAAACGCTGTTCTAAGTCAGCCATAAAGATGTTAGCGTACTGTGGGGCCATGCGGGTACCCATGGCTGTGCCGCTGATCTGGAGGTATATGTTGTCCCCAAATTGGAAATAATTGTGGGTGAGAACAAAGTTACACAGGTCTGCTACCAGATTGGCAGTGGTATTCTCTGGGATAGTGTTTCTAATTGCTTGTAATCCGTCTTCATGTGGGATGTTGGTGTAGAGAGCTTCTACATCCATGGTAGCAAGGATGGCGTTATCAGGGAGGTTATCGATGTTTTGTAGTTTTCTCAGGAAGTCAGTAGTATCTCGGAGATTGCTGGGAGTGTTGGTTGCGTAGGGTTTGAGAAGAGAGTCTACATAGCTGGATAATCCAGTAGTGAGCGTGCCGATACCTGAGATGATGGGGCGTCCGGGGTATCCAGGTTTATGGATTTTGGGAAGCAGATAGAACAATCCTGGTCGGGGTTCAGAAGATGTGTCTGTGTGGATTTGTTCCTGAGTAGAGGTAGGGAGTTTTTTAAGGAGACAGAGTAGTTTCTTTTGGTATTCTGAAGTAGGATCAGAGGAGAGAGGTTTGTAAAATGTGGTATTGGAGAGTTGTCTAGTTGCCTCCTGGTCATAGTCGGATTTATTCATAATGACCACAGCACCCCCTTTGTCAGCTAGTTTGATTATAATGTCCGGGTTGGTTTTGGGACTCTGGATGGCATAGTGTTCAGCGCGGCTGAGACTGTATGTCGCTTGTTGTTTGTGAATAATGTCAGTCTGTGCATTGTTGCGGAAGCATTGTATATAGAAATCCAGATTGTAATTCCGACCCTCAGGGGGAGTCCATATAGAATTGTTTTTCTTTTGGTGTTGATAGGGGGGATCTGGTTGATCAGACTGATGTTCATTGGTAGTTTGGAAATATTCTCGTAGGCAGAGGCGGCAAAAGAAAGCCTCAAGGACACCACAAAATTGAATCCAGTTAGTGGGGGAGGTGGGGCAGAAAGAAAGCCCCCAGTATAAGACAGACTCTTTTGCTGGGTTGAGTTTGTAGCTAGAGAGGTTAACAATATTATCCGGTGGGTGAGGTAGTTGCTGTTGTAGCCTGTGCTGTGGAGCAGTTTAGAAAGTGTATTGTCTTTTCTTTTTTGTAGGGAATAGAAGTGTGTATAGTAGATTTCTCGTCTGGTGGAACAAAAGTCTTGTGAAGTGTTAGTCGGTGTGGAGGTTTGTCTTGAGATGAGATTCTCTAGGTTAGAGATGTCATTCTTGATATTTTTCTGTTTCTTGTATAAGATGGTAATCAGGTGGTTCCTTAATTTTTTGGATAGTGTGAAGCAGAGTCTCTCACTGTAGTCAGTACAGTATGTTGATCTTAATGGGTTGTTCACTTTCAGTCCTTTGGGTACGATGTCCATCTTTTTGCACTTGGATAGAAAGATGATGTCTGTCTGGATCTGTGCAAATGTCATTACCTCACAGAAACTTCCCCCTGTGTCATTACCTCACAGACACTAACCTTCCCCCCCTTACCCCCACTCTGTTCTAAAATTTGATTTGTCAATTTCACATGCGTTCATTTTTTTGATTGTATCACTTTGGTATATATGGTTGTGACAATTTTCTTCCACTTATTGATCTGAGGAAGTGGGTCTGGCCCACGAAAGCTCATCACCTAATAAACCATCCTGTTAGTCTTTAAAGTACTACATAGTTCTGTCCTTTGTTTCAGCTAGACCAGACTAACACGGCTGCATCTCTATCACTATTCTAGACTATTTTCCACAAACTTATCTCTACAACTAAAAGTATTTTGGCAGTGTAGCTTTCAAAGGAGAATATGCTACCCCTTCATCTATCCAAAAACATATTGGTCAAATATTCTCCATTCTCTGAAGCATCAGGGATGGTCACAACGAGGGATGGGACACTGGGCGGGGGGTCGGGGAGGGCTTTGAGATGACACCAGTTTTTCTCCCTCAGATGCTTGGCTCACTGGTTCTTGCTTATGTTTTGGGAATGTGTTGGAACAGAATCTGGACACCATGTATGAAGCAAACAGAAGGGTTTATTAACACACAGCACTGGTGGAGTGTCACTTCGCTTATTAGGCTTGGTGAACACTGCCAGACAATAGGTTACAACTGATTATATAGGATGCTAATGGGCGGATGAAATGATGGGGGGGGGGGATCCCGGACCCCCTGGATTGGTGCTCACCATGGGGCAAAATGAGAGCAATAATCTAAAGGTTACATAGTGTTTTCAGCCCATAGCTTACAGGATACCTTATATCTAGTTAAACAAGTACTTAAACAAAGCAGACATCAATTGTCAGTTATGTGTTAAGTGGCGATGTGTCTGTTAGCTTCAGGAAGGTATCTTTGCATGGATGTGATCCATTGGTGTTGCACCTGGAGATTAAAGCAGAGACAATAAGTATTTGTTTCTAGCACTATTGAATGTGTTATGTCCTGTCTCTCACCCATTAGCTCTATGATGACCTTCCTCCGATGGGTTAAGCAAGGGAGGTAACCATCATGTACTGTGTTTCAGACTTGAAATTTAGAATAGGGGTTCTTAACAAAATATCATAGCCTGTCTCAGAAATTTTTACCTTACATAATGTAACTGATCATCATGCATGTGGTTTGGAAGGAATTTTCCCCCCACATCAGTTTGGCAGTGACTTGCGGGGGCTGACTTCTTGTGAAGTGTAGGGATGCAGGTCATTTATCAGAATTATCTGTGGCTCTCTCACTTAATCATTTCCCTGCCATTGCAGGGGCTCTGGGCACTGGTACACCTCCATCCCTCCTATTCTTTGCCTGTGGCACATAAGCCTAGTCTCAAATAGTAATATTTACTTTAGCCTAATTTTGTTGCTAGGGCTTGTGTGTGGATTCTGTGTGGTGGCAGAAGATCAGACTAGATCTAGTGATCCCTTCCAGCTTAGAACTCTCGGTCACAGCAATAGCTCTCTCTCAGATACATATATGGCCTCCATTTCCACAGGATTTGATTACCTCACAATCTGTAACGTATATATACTTGATACCCTTACTAAGGATTCAAATAGCTACTTTTACTGGGGGACAGAGGTTCAAAGAAAAATAAATGATGTTTCCCAATTTCAAACAATGCAGCAGAGACTTAAATTCAAGATTTCTAAGTCCTAAGTTACAGACCTAACCATTAGGCAAGCCTTCTTTGGCCTACTGGAGCCACAAAAAATGTCATAAAAGAAACCTGCAGAGGCCAAGCTCAGTCTTTCCCTTTCAAATGTAGGATTGAAGATGACAAAAGCTTTTCAACTGTATGCCAGCTGCCCCTACAGCATAAATGCAATGTTTCTGCAAGGAGCTTGGGGTAGGATTTCCAAAAGCATTGGCTTAACACTGTTCCCATGGAAGACAATAGGAGTTTTACCCATATGATATTTCCTCTCAGCCTTAACTTTTACCCTAATGTTCAAAAGCAAGACAATAAAGAGCAAGCAGCAACCCCCATCCCACTTTGTCCGGCCCTCCAAAGTCTGCAGGAGGACAGCCTTACCCATTGTGAACCTTCTAATTTTTAGAGGGACAGGGGCACTGACAGTGTGTGTGGACTCCTAGGCAAGGGGGGAGGGGTGCCAGCTCTCCATTCCCAGAAGGGTTGGTGATTAAGGTGGAAGGGGTAGGGTGAGGGCAGCCAGGCTTTTGTGCCGCCTGGTGTATGATGTGTCTCCCATCCCAGCACTCAGAACCACACAGAGCATGTGGCGCAGCCCTCTGGTGATGATTTAAAGGGCCCGCTGGCCACTGCCAGTGCCTCAATAGCAGTAGTGGCAGCCCGGAGTTCCGGGCCCCTTTGAATTTCTAGGCCCCGTGACAACTGCTTCCTTTTTCCCTCTCCTTGTTGGAGGGCCTGGAGAGGGAAGCTCTTCTGCAGGGGGATAACTGAAGGAGAGTAGCAGAGCAAGTATTTACAGTTTCTGGGCTCCACTCAGCAGATCTAGGGAGTAATGATTCCTCCCCCCTTTACACGGATACTATTTTATGCTCTATGTGAGAGACCTCGGCAGTGAAGTGCCCTTTCTTCCAAAGGTCTCCCATTCCTTCCTTTACTAAGCTCACTTATCCCTGAACTTCCTAAGTTAGCTTGCTGAGCAAACTAATTACTGTTACTATTTAAAAATTACCACCCATAACTCTGGTCAATATCCTCATTTCTATTACAAAAGGCATGTAAATACAACCTAAACCCTGTTCAGATTTCTGCATCACAGCGTATGCATCCTGCTTATTGTTTTAATAGTATGGTAATACTGAAAACCATATGTACATGTTTATAAATAGCAACCATTAACTCACGTCCAATGCAGACAATATTACCATAATGTTAAATAGGAACTTTATTAGTTCAGGCTCATTATCTTAACAATTTTGAAAGGAACAAAAATATCAATGTGATCAGATGTCTCCTTGTCCCTTAACACTGAAATATATTGAAGATTAATTTCAACATTATAGTAATACTTCCAGCTACATTTTACATTGGAAACTTTGAAGAGGAGTTATTGAAACATTTTATACAATATTCACCTTGTGGGCGAAAAGTTACTTTACATATGAATTGTGTATTCCAACACCTTACATTTGAATCTAAGGGTTTTTTAAAGCTGATCTCATTAATTGAAATCATTGCTCCAAGCGTTCCTAGCAAAATATGAACTTAAAATCATAAATAACGAAAAATTAAAGTAGTCTTTTCAGGAAAATAAGATTTTAGCAAAAGAAAAGAGGCATAAAATTCCTTTATCAAATATGCCACTTCTCATTAGCCACTGTAAGATTATGCAAATAAGAGTTATAACTGCTGCTTAGATTTTTGAGTTTATTGCCTGGGAAAACATTCTGTGAAGATGTGTATCATTTCTATCAGTTTGCGTTGTTAAAGTGCTCAAATATTCACACTGTTTTTTTAATAGAACTAAGCTTATTTGAAAAAACCCTCTTAAATGTCAATGCTCAATGTTCTCTGTACTCCATTTATTCACATTTTTTGCTTCGCTTCATAAATTAGGCTTTGATGGTACAAAACAGGGCTTCCCTGAAAGCAGTTTGAATTTTCTATGTTGTCTATGTCATCTACCCATTACCACTTCATTCTTAGATCATGTCTACACTACAAACATCAGTAAGCTCGTAGTGTAGCTGCCCTGGTAATTAAATCAATCATGCATGTTGGAGGAGTGCATTCTCTCTAGCAGTGCTTGCATCACTGCACAGAGCAGTGCACGAGAGGTGCACCCCACAGTACAACTAGCTGCAGTAGAGGGCGGTGTTGGAAAGGTTTTGCAATGCTTTATGAGAAGAATGGGAACATGAATTCAACCTCTCATTATGCAGTTTCCTCTCTCCCATGCTATGCTATTAACGACAAACAACCCCCCTTTTTAGTTCCCTTTTTCCAAAAGCCTGACTTAGCCACATGTATGCCACAGCCTAGAGCCTGCTCAGCTGTGTGCTCTTGTGATTACAAATAACTCACACCTTATCCTGCAGGATTTCCAGAACACAGACAAGAGCAGCGATGTGGGAAAATGTCCTTGAAGCAGCCCTGAGGGAAGTTAGAGAACAAAGGAGGAGAGAGAACAAGTCAGCTTATCTTTGAAAGCACAGTAGTCTTGACCAAATATCTTTGAATAGGCACCTTTTGTTGCTGTTGGGCACCACACAGACTGGTAGAACTGCATCATGATGACGTTATGCAATAATGAACAGTGGGCTGCAGAACTTTCTAACACGGAAAGACAGTTTCCCGGAAATATGTGAAGAGCTTTCTATAGCCCTGAAGTGCAGCAGCACTGAAAAGAGACCTGCTCAGACAGTAGAGAAACAAAAAGTAACTGCTCTGTGGAAACTTGATATGCCAGACTGTTAGTAGTCAGTGAGGAATCCATTTGGAGTTAGAAAACCCACTCTGGGAGCTATATGTGGGCCATTAATCAACTTCAAAGAAAGGTAGTGAATCTCAACAATGTGTTGGCTATAGTTGATGGTTTTGCTGCAATGGGGATACCTACCTATGGTGGGGTGATAGATGGCACATACTTCTCTATTTTGGCATCAGATCATCTTGCAGTGATAAACTGAATCATAATTGTCAATGGTTTTGCAAGCACTCGTGGATCACAGGGGTTGTTTTACTGACATCAATATGGGGGGGTCAGGAAAGGTGAATGATGCATGCATGTTTAGGAACACAAGTTTATTCAAAAAGCTTCAAGCAGGGAGTTTCTTTCTGAACCACAAGATAGCCATTTATATTTTTGAAATACCAAAATTGTGATCCTGGGAGTCCCAGCCTACCCATTGGTTCAGGAAGCTGTAAACCAGTCACTTTGACAGCGTAAGAAGTGGTTCAACACAAGGCTGGACAAATGAATAATTGTGGTGGAGCGCATCTTTGGTTGTTTAAAGGGTCACCAACATAGTTTACTAGGTTAGACTTCAGTTAAAGAATACCCCCATTGTTATCACTGCCTGCTGTGTGTTCCATAAAATCTATGAGGTAAATGGAGAGGACTTTCTGCAGAGATGGAGTACAGAGGCAGATTGGCTGTTCAAGAGTAGTTGCCATCTGATACCAGGGCAATATGAAAAGTGCATCAAGCAGCTCTGTTTGGGAGGCTTTGAAAACCCATTTCAGTAATGAGCCATGGTAATGTGTGCCTTATGCTTTTTTTTGCATGATAGTCCCTTCATTGCATTAATTTTCCTGTGTCCCCTCCAAACCTCAGTGATTGGAATAAATAGCCTGTGTGTCTCAATGTGCTGACTTTTATACACACAAAAAACCCTGGAAAAAACAAGAAAATAAATTAACCTCAGGGAAACAGTCCGGCAAAATTGAGAGGGGAAAAGACAAATCAGCTTCTCTTTAAAAGCACAGTCGTCTTGACCAAAAAAGTCTTGGAATGGGCACCTTTTGTTCTTGGTATCCCCTCCTAGTGTGAAGAGTAAAGGACACTGAACTTCGTCCCCCCCATCTGTTAGAGCATTTGGGGGAGACGGATTATAGATGGGACGCTGCTTGCAGACAATTTCGTAGCAGGAATCTCGCCTCAAGCTGCTTTTCTTGAAGCAGAATCAGATGCCTCAATGGCTCTGATTGGTCCTTAATAATTCATAGCATCAATGGATCTGATTGGTCCTTAATAATTCATAGCATCTCCTCCTGTTTCTAGTGCAAAGGTGCCATTTTAAAACAGAATACTCCCCTTATAAAGTTCTGGCTTACACTTAACTCTAATCAGAATCCCTAATGAGTCAGTGAACTAGCTTGCTGTTCCAGCCATGCTGAGTATTGCTCTACAGCATGGGCCACAGGCCTTATGCTGCAACTTGTGGCAAACCTGTGTCAGGAGCCCATGTGGGCTCTAAGACAATGCACCTTCCCACTAGCAACATGAACATTGTGTTGAGAGGAAGGACCAGCATTAATCTTCCCATATTTGCTATTTCCCTAGTGTCTCTCAGGGTGTGTCTAGACTACATCTCTCTGTCGACAGAAATATGTAGATTAGGCACATCAAAATTGCTAATGATGCCAGGATTTAAATATCCCATGCTTCATTAGCATAAACATGGAAGCCCCTTTTTTCGAAACGGAGGGTTTTTTGGAAAAAATGGCAGTCTAGACATAGATCTGTCGAAACTAAACTGTTTTTCAACAGATCCTGTAAACCTTATTTTTTGAGGAATGCAGGATCTGTTGAAAAAGGGTTTATTTCTGACAGAGCCGCATCTAGACTGCCATTTTTTTCGAAAAAACTCCATTTTGAAAAAAAGTGGTGGCCATGTTTATGCTAATGAAGCACGGGATATTTAAATCCTGGCTTCATTAGCAATTTTGATGTGCTTGATTTGCATCCCTCTGTCGACAGAGGTGGCTATGTTGAATCAGAACTGTGCTTGCACAGGCTTTTCTCCACCATTTCCTCCATAGTAAAGGCTGCAGATCATTTTTTGGCATTGACTCTCCATGCTCAGCTGTGTTGGTTGAGCTCTCCTTGCTGTTCAAACAGGAAGTGGGATTTCAAAATTTCCTGGCACTTTAACAGAGGAAGGGCTGTTTTCTGTGCAACTGGCTGCTTTGCAATGGAGTTGAAAATGATCTGCAGAGTGGTCATGGTGGAGCATTGTGGGGCACCTCCTGGAGGCTATTTCAGTCGCATTACACAATGCTATGTCTACACTACCTTTCTGTGAACCCATAAACATCAAATTGAGAACTATACCTCTCACAGAGGTGGCACAAGTAATTTGATATTAGAGGTTAGTAAAGACATGAAAGTGATCTAGTAGTGTAGAAGTGTACACAATTAGATTCACTAAAGGTAATTTCTGTCCATCTAAATTTTTAGCATAGACTCGGTCTTATTCACATGTCCTATGCTTTGGTTAAGAAAGATTTCTGAGTTTCTAGTTTGGAAAGTTTCAGAACTAAAGAGCTTGTGCACTGTGAATACTATTTACTCACATCATGAACAATGTTCTAGAGTTTGCTGCCAAAAGAAAGCTAGAATAGTAATGCAATTTTGAATTTCATGGGTTTTTAATCAACTTATAAGTCTTAATGTTCTGTTTGTATCTACGTTTGAGAATTAATGCCTCACTATAAAATGCTATGAATATTTGATGACTCAAAGACAGTTATAAAATAAGGATAAAACAGACTTTAAAAATGTTGCCATTTTGTTATTACTGATACATCTTTACGAGTTAGAATATATGCAACTGTGTAGTGGCATCTTTTATTAAACTGTTTGGAAAAAGTGCAGAGAAACTTTTTTAATCTGTTTCATGGGTTATCTCATTTTATTCTAGTCCTTGGAATTTCAGTGCATAGTTTAGAATCTGTTTGAATTCACTATATGTATAAGTTTTTTCAGCTACCAGTTGTTATTTGGGAAATATATTAAGCGAACAAACATCCGTGAATGGCATAGTGATAGCTATTCTGATAAGATTCAATTCACATATCTTAAAGGACTGATATCTAGGTGACCCAAAGGCTTAATATTTTTTTTCTTAAAAGAAAATGAAGCTGCTGTATAAGGAGATGACCTAAGAATTTAGTGGATAAATCTTTGAACTGAATGATCCAAGGGAGGGCCAACTGACTAGCCAGCTCATTCTTTTATCATCTTAAATGTTTACAGACAGAAATGTGACCTAAGTTTTCATATTAACATGAAAAGGACAACACAAAACTACATCACTACCAGACAGCTCTGTTGACTGAGATACACAGTACAACATGATTTGCAATCCCAATGCTTCAGAGATCCTTTTTTTTTTCCAGAGAGTCATGGCAAAACTGGTGAATGTCTACCCAACACTTCTTTTTGAAGCTTCTGGGGACAGAAGCTTGGAATTTAGGACATAATGGACATTTGTTTTCCAGACAGAGAAAAAATTACAGCCATGAGCATGTGGCAAGTCCTCAATTTCTTCTAGCCACATGACAGAACAAGTCTTTGTGCACTATTGCCAGATTCAGTGGTGATATTCCTTATCAATCTCCAAGTGCAAAGAGGATGTATATGAAGAAAACTTTAGTGTGTGTGTCTACATGGGGGATGAGGGAGAGATTGTCATCCAGGATTGGCGAAGACAATAGAAGGTGTAAGTGACACGTCTTAGGTTAGGTTATTGGTATAAAGGGTTCAGATCTTCCAAGCTTGTTAGGTGAATTTTGTGAGGAAAAGCTGGTATGAAAGTGCCTGCCCATTTTTTTCAATGAGCCTAATTTTTTGTGTCCTGCTCTTTCCAACAACAACCACACACCAAAAAAAAGCCCTCTGTTACACAGTGAAGGTAAAAGTACTTTTCAAGGGAGAATATTTAACACTCAATACTTCATAAACATTTCAATTTTTTTAAACTACAGCTTGAAAAGATGTCAGAAGGTGTTTTTTTCAAAAGTATTTGAGTCAGCCCATTGTATTCCCTGTTCCTATATTTGCTAGCTCAGCTGTTTGGATGGTAGAGTTTTATTCAGTTTTGCTACGCACAACATACATTGTGTTACATAAATACTTGAACACAATTATATGTAGATGTTTCAAAGTTATTAGCTGAATATACTATGATCTTCCCACAATTTGGCATAGGAAAAATATGAAGCTTGTCAGAAAAGATACATGAATATTCTGGCCTTGTATATGGGAAGAACTTACAAGGGCAACTGTCTTGGAATGTAATCTCCAGAACCCACAGATAAGGAAAAGTTCCAGCAAAATCAAGGTAAAAAAGGTAGATTGTTTATAAGCTAAAAGTCACATAAGATGAAAATTTACCAATCATGCTATAAATATGGCTGGTTTTGAATGCATATTTTGGAACACATTTGTGGTAAGGTGACTACAATATGCACAACTGCTTTCCAGGAGTACTGATAATATGAACTTTCTGTCTGTATTTTATTGCTTTGTCTTTAGCCAATTTGGCTAAGCTTATTTAATTTACCTCTTGAACAATCTTCATAAGAGACTACAAATATAGTCAAGCAATTGGCTATATAGTTAGCAACAGACTGGTTATAGTTCTGCTTGTTAGCTCCTTTGGCTATGACTCAAAGTCTGCTGTATCCTCATATATGGGGTCCATCCAGCCCATATACCTTATACAGAAAACAATTATGTGGGAATAATAGTGAACTCATATTGATTGATGAGTTCCTGATTTGGTTCATCCCATCTCACTCCAGGTTATCATGATATTAAAGCATTATTTATCTAACACAAATGACAATGGAGAGTTTTGTCTGTGGAAGTTCCACTGTTTTAAAATCTACATTTAAACAAGTACCACCGCTACCTCGGAAAAGCAAATAACTGGAAAAGGTAGGTATTTCTGCACGCTATTAGCCAAATTGTCCTCATTCATAAAAATGGCACAGAGGTCTTTGCAGAGTCTTCTCAGAGTTACACCCAAGCAAAACAGCACAGAATGCATTTTGGCATCCTTTTTAATGTAGATGATATTAATTTAGATGATATTAGATTATATTAGAATATGGACAGCAGGGAGAGGACTCAATTACAGGATGCCGGGGAGTTCAAAGTAAGAAGAGACAGAGGGTTATCCCAATGAATTATAAGCACATATATTTAGTAAATACAAACAATGCAACAGAACAAATGAAACATTCCAGTGAATGGAGTTAAGTCAGCATAAAGCTAGATCAACAAACTGGTGAATCAATCCTTGTGATCTATCAAGGATTTTATGTTATATTTATCCACATGATGCCTATTCATCTCATAAAAGAAAGCAAACTTAATAGGGGTTTTTCCTTATAATGAACTAGAGCATTTAGCCATATTTTATTTTTATATAAATGAATATTTTATACTGAATTTTTATGCTTCCATATTGGTAAAATATATTTTGTATTTACTTATTGAATTTTATAGCCAAGAGTTCACAAATCTCTTTGCAAAAAATTAGTTAAATGGATAAACGGAATAGCTCTTCTAAGCAAGTCAAGCAGCCATGCATGAGGTCTGCTATATTGAAATCTGTTTTAATGAAAGAAAATGTTAGGGCAGTGACAGGAAAAATAAATCAAGGGGGGCAGAATTCAGATGTGTGTGAAACAGAGAGTCAAAGAAGTTTGAAGTCAATGATGTTATACTATTTTATACTGGCTAAATAACTTCCCCACCAGAATTTAGACACTTCTCTGATCCATATCCAGATTATCCAAACCATGTTGAGAGTCTTCCTTCAAAGTAACTTTCAGTTTGTTATCATGAAGTGACCTCCCCTCTCTCTTTTGACAGTGGCAGAATCTTGAGAGGAGATTGCACGTCTTACCACAGGCATCATTAACAGTGCAGGATGTAGAGAATCCACCCCATTTGAACATCAGCTGGAATCATCAGTGCAAGTCAGTAGGAGCCTTAATACAAATATTTTTTAGAGATCGGTGACGTCAAGCAACACGACGGCAATCTACTCTTAAATGAAGATATCAGAAATGGCTTTGTTATAAGACATGCACCCCGACTATTAGAATTAGATGTGTGTGCTTTTAGCAAGCAATAAAAACAGTTTGCCATTTTCATGGCTTACATGTATAAAAGTACAGTGATCACTATTTTGTTAGTTGTTTGTATGTTTGTCTATGAATTGTAGAACTGTTGACAAATAGTTTTGGCTGAAGTTAAAATTAGAGTTGGTCAGGAATTTCCTGACATTTATTTTTTGTTGGAAAATGACTATTCTGTGAAAACTGAGAAAACTAAGAGACTTGTCAAAACTAATTTGTATTTTTCTTTTTTTTGGGGGGGGGGGGGAAAGAGGGATTTTCAAGACTGAAGTGAGATATTTCAGTAGACTCAGTCCAAAAAAGTATGTGGAGTGTCAGTTTCTGAACCTTTTTTATCCTGATTTGTCTTAAAAATTCTCATGGGTTGAAAAAACATGTTCTGGCATGACTAATTAAAAACAAACAGCAAACACCACACTTACTCCTTAGATAAGATTTCAAATGAAAGTCTGTTTCCTTTCTTAAAGGGTCTTGTCTTTTTTTGTCATCAGCAATTAGGTTTACTGTTGATGCATAGATAATATTTTTCCTTTGGGCATCCTCACATTCTTGTGACTTATAATATTACTTATTACTTCTTGTACATTTTTGCTAAGTTATTTCAAACTGATTATTTTACAAGATTTGCATGCTAACTAGGATTTATTAGTTTTTGTGGATGCCTTGTTTACAAGATGGCTAATAAGAGAATTCAGTGAATATAACCATATTTACATAACACAAGAACCACAAATTTCTGTGGACAGATTATAAACATAATGCTTAATGTTATGAGACTTAAGCTGACTTTGCTAACTCAAACAAATATTTTATACTTTTATAATTTTCTTACAGAAAACCAACACTTTTTGGTTTCATATACAAACAATACTAATGCTATGTAGGAGCTAAGCACTATTAACAGCTTCAGTTACCTTTTCTTAAAGTATACAGTAGTATAGTTAAGGTATGCTTGCTCATTTCTTGAATGCAGGTAAATGTGGCAATACCTGCTATTAAATGGATAAAATAAGAATCCTATAACTGCTTACATAGACTGGGCCACATATGCAGCAGGGGTAAATTGATACAGCTCTGAAGTCAATGAAACTATGCTGAATTACAACTATTAACCTTTAGCTATCAACAGTTATTGATCCTACTGTTTCCAGAAGTGCTGCTTTAACTTAAGATAACCCTGCTGAAGACTTGGGAGTTTAATGAAAATCATGGGTGTTTAATGAAAAGCATCTTATGCAGGGATTCCTCACCTGCTTAAAGTTAAACCCATACGTAATTCCTTGCAGAATTGAAGTGGTAGTTAGCATTGGTATTTGGTTCTAATTACTCTATATATTTATTTCTTGTTTGGATATTAATAGCCACTGTGTTTTGTGACTAGTTTCAGGGATAAAATAAAGGGAAAACACTGTGATTTCTGCATTTTCAACATGTAGAGCAAATTAAAATTCAGCATTTAAGGTACAGACAGAAATGCACATGTTTTTTATCCTTTTGTTTTCACATGTCCTCCTTAAGGTTAGACAGACAGCATTTTTAATAATGAGTGAAGACTGCCATCTTCTGACTCCCTCAGTAAAGCTTTACAGTTGAATGTATGACTTAGCCACCCATGCTAATCTTTCTCATTGTTTCCAACTGGAAAAATACTGGGCCTCACCCTGACTGTACTTTGCAGTCCTGATGCCCGATAAGGCATTTGCACCCAATACGCTGCTCCAACCCTGGGGACGGGAAGCTTTCATCAGCAGTGTAGCATGCCCATTCCTCTATTCTCCTCCTGCCTTTTCATTAGAACTGATCCCAAAGTATTCACAGATATTATATATTAAATTTATAGCAATTCTGCCTCAATTAGTGGCTTGGCCAAACAACCAAAACTTCCTGTTATTTGATCAAATGACTTTCCTTTGTGCCTATGACCAACTGATTACTGGGTGGTTTTCAAGGTTGCAGGTGGAAATTATAAACCTGACTCACTGTAAAATTAGGTATCTAAACATCACCGGTGCCTTTGAAAATCTTCCCCTAAAGATTTCAGATATTTCAAGTTTGAAAATAAAAGAAAGCACTTGGTATTAGATCAAAAGCCACAAGCTGCTAATTGAAAGTACTGCTGGTATAATAGAAATATTTGAAAGGGCCTGAGCCAGTGAGAACAGAAAACCATAACAGTTATGGAAATTTGGAAGCAAAATAATATGTAATTTAAATGAGTAAATAGATTAACAAACAAAAGAGTAGCTCTGACTAGATGTCACCACTCAAACTTTCTTTGCTGCCAAAACAAACTGCCTACACCCTTTTTTATATACACCTCCTGAGCATACTAACTACCCAAAGCATAAGTAAACCTTCTTCAACTATTCCATGATTTGAGGATGATGTCTGCCAAAGGGTGACTTTAAGTGACTGAGTACCCCAGTTCTTACCCTACAGATTAGAATTAACAGGTGAAATCTTGGAGGAAATGTAGTTGTTGGCTGCAATGTTGTGCCCTTTCTTTCCTCTTTTGTTGCTGCTCTGTCTCATGAGCATATCTGTTCTCCTCAAGTGAGCTGTGACTTGCTTTATGATGTGCTGCCTCAGTATTCTGTTCCATGCTCAGTCCTCTCAGTTTGTTGGTGTAATGAATGGGAGGAGTGCTATCCTTTTTTTAAACATCCCAACATTCAGTAACTAAAGGGTTAAACCCAGGTAGTTAGGAGGTGTTGGCAGGGAGCCAAGAGAACCCATAGGAAGAAAGTATTAAAATTTAAATTGAAAGGGAATCTGCTTGCTGCTTTTCTTTGTGGGAGTTTAAGCCAGGAACTGAGGGGAAAAGATTAATTAAATCGGTCAGGAATACCCATGCCCAGAAAGGGAACACTCAATCGTAGAAATGGACTGGATCTTGAAGATATGGATATGTAAGTGATAAAGAGTGTTTATTTAGACACAATCAGGTTATTTTCTTTGTTTTATTGTTTGGTTAAACTTCTCTGTGTTAAGTCCATGTGCCCCCTCATACACTGTATTATAAGCTGTAGCCCATAGATACCATTTTTGTGTTTTAATCTGTTCTTTTCTCAGTTGCTCTATACTACCTAGCAACCAAGTGTGCTTTATCAAGTATATCTTTCTTTTTGTTTTGTTAATAAAAATCACTTTTTTTAAAGACTATGATGGATTCTTGTGTCCTGGAAGGTAATAGAAGGTCTTTGTATGCATGCCTGACACTGAGAGGTCAGCTACCAGAGATTATTATTTGGTTTTTTTTAAGCTCTCTTGTGGTAAATGAACTTGGGATACCCCTCTGGAAGAAGTTCCCAAGTAATTTCTTCCTGGGTTGAAAAAGAAAGATGGTTTTCTCCCACTTGGGTGATGGCAGCTATCTGTCAAGGTCAGGAGATCTGTAAACTTGGGGAGCTTTTAAGCAGAATCCTATAGAGGCAAGGTATTTTTAAGGTCTCTTGAGGGCCCCACATTCTACACTCAAAGTGACAGTATGGGGAACAATTTTAACAACTGGGTTGATGCCTCCCTTTTTAAGGTGAACTTTCAGTATGTCTTTGAAATGCTTCTGCTACCCTCTAGCCCGGTAGAGTTGGTATTTCATGACCTTTGCTTCTATGTTGGCTTCAGAGAGACTGCTGATCCTGAGAATCCTCCTGAGATAGTGCATCTGCAACCACTCCAGCCACTTGACATGTCATCTGTAGGTTACCCAGGTTTGACATCCACAGAGAACAGTGCAGATGACAACTGTCTTGTAAAGCAAGATTGATGGGGCAGGAAGAGTAGTTCGTGCAGGGGATTGCTAGAGTACCTTGATTTTCCCAGTGTTGCAAGAAAGACCCAGGCTGTGATAGGTATCTACAAAAAAAGATACAGAGTGATTTGCAGGTTGGCCTCTCTGTGTACAGTCATCTCCATGCTGAAGGTTACTGATGGCAATTCTCATGATCTTAATTTTTTTTTTTGAGATAATGGAGATTGAGTATCATATCAATGGCCAACTCTTCAATCTCAGTTCCATCAGGAAGATGATCATAGATGAGAATCAGGATCACGGCAAAGAAATGGAAAGGAGTGTTGGAGGAATGACCCAACCATACTTGACAGCAGTGTGAATGATGAATGGCTTAGTATCTGAGCCATTTCACAACATGGTGGCAGTCATGGAGTAGTCTGATGATGGAAATGAATTGCTGTGAACAGCCAAACCTCCACAGAATCTTCCAATACGCTGAAGACCTAAACCTGACTGTGAATCTTACCCTTTAGTCTTGACCCTACTTTCATTGAAGTCTTTAGTGAAACTCCCACCAACTTCACTGGAGCAGGATCAGTACCACAGTGGATGAATTCCTTATATAACTTGCCTGCTGAAAATCAGTCTTCTTTTTGTTGCCCCTTATGTCTCAGTTTAGTAGCACTTTCCCAATGAGATTAGCACACATGTCAGAATATGCAAGTGATTCAGTTTAAGAATTCTGCATACCTTTCTCCCATAACTTTCATATATTATGAGTGATGCATATTTGACAAAAAGATTTGTCCTCCATAGTAAGTCAAAGAGGAATTGGCCCAAACAGAGATACAATAGTTGTACAGGTTCATAGCAGCAATGTAGAACAAACTACCACCTATTGCTGATGAGGCCAAACCCTGACTTGTTAGATATATGTTGCTCTTTTACCATTAAAGTGCAGCTTGCAGAAACTCCCTTTCCCCCCATTCTTCACCTACCAGATTGGGGTGGGAAAGCTCAGGGGTTCTGTCTTATGGGACCAAGGCCGGATTAAGGGGGGGCTAGCTGGGCAGCTGCCCCATGTGCCAACCTAGGGGGTGGTGCCTGATGGCAGCTATAAGGGGTGCCACATGCCTGTGCCTTGGGTGCAGGAATGCCTTGAGCCGGCCCTGTATGGGACTATGGGCTTCTGCCCTTCAGGGAGGGGTCTTGGTACTTTAGCCCTGCAGGGATCTTGGGGCAGAAGACACCCCTGCAGGCACCACCCTACAGGGCATGCTGTGCATGTCTTGTAGCTTTTAAACTTCTAAAAATTATTATATGCAGCTCAGAAGGTCAGTAAAAGTGGCCACCCTAGTCTGTTGATTAGAAACAATTGTTAAAATGCAGAAAATGTGCAGAGAAAAAAAACCCTTTCAAGTCAGAATCTCCTTTTGAAAGAAAGGTAATATGTTAGTCTGGCTGTACAAAGTGGAAATGGGGCCTTGATAAATAGAGACAATCTGGAAATACAATTTCATGTCACGTGCTGGGCCTGAATGTGATGCTTGTTGAGTTTGCTTTTATTAAAAGCTTCATGTAGTGTAGGTTTATATGTAAGCCAATTCTGAATCAAATATTTCAGCAGCAGGCGGTCCAACATTCAAATGATGATTAATTGAAAACTTTAAGTACTTCACATGAAAGTGTTGTTCTGAAGCTTCAGGTCACACAATTTGTGTCTGGACCCAATTACTGAAGAAGAGCAGCCCAATTCAAATTCCATTCAAATCATCTGGAGTTGGTTGTAAGAGAATTGCCCAATTTGAGTATGTGCAGTGATTGTGGAATATTTTTGCTCTCTTGCAAAGCATTTGAAAAGAGGGAAAGTAAAAGGAACCAACTTGCTCCATTTTATCTGCCCTCATTCTTAGTTCTTTTATGGGACTTTGAAAGGCCTATATTTTACCAAGTTTTCTTGGAAGTATGGCAGAGCTGCAGTACTGCCTTGGGGGGGAAGGGGGTCCTGCACTTCCAGACAGTTAGTGTTAGCTTCAGAGGCTCCCTGGGGCCCTCAATGTAACCTCTCGACCTTTACTAGAGGCAAGAGGCACAGTGTCCTGAGACACCCTCATCACAGGCCAACCAAGGAGTTGAGGTGAAACCCCTCCATGGCCCCAGTCTCTCCTTTCAGGAGTAGATTCTGCACTGGTGTGGGGAAGGTGGGAACCTGGGTCCACCCACTGTTCCAGGGTCTAGCCCAGGGGCCCAAAGGCAGCAACAATAGGCAGTGTTTCCTTCACTCCCAATGTCACAGCCTTTTTCCTAGGCCACTTCCCCAAATGACCCATCCTAATACCTTCTTCCTGAGCAAGTCTTTCCTGGTCCTCTACAGTATGCTTCCTCATTCCCAATACTTAGGTTTTTCAGCTCTCCCTGAAGGGAAACCTTTTAAACCAGCCCAGCAGGTCCTTAATAGGCTGCAGGTGTTTTGATTACCCTGTTTCTCTCACTTGCTTTAGGCATGCTCTTAATTGGCTCCAGTTGCCTGACTTAATTGCACTGCAGCTGCCCTTGCCCTGGTCACTCAGGAAATAGAAAGCTATTCATTCAGTGGCCAGTAAATCTACCTCCTATCAGACTTCAGTAGCTAACTGGCCTGGGTCTGTCAAAGAAGTTACTGAGAAAAAAAATTGAGAATAAAAGGTATCAAACTTATTTACTTGAAAATAATAATGTTTTATAGCTCATATACCTCATTCTGCATGGTTAGTCACAGAGTATTGATGTGAAGTTGCTCCCACTCCTAAGTAAAACTCCAAACAATTGTAAAAACACTTAAATTCAGCTGGCAATTGAGACAGTCTCTTCTCAAATTACACCAGATTTTTTCCACCCACTTGTGGAGGCTCATTTTATGTGAAGATAACTTTATTTTAAAACTAGTATGACCAGCCTTACACAGAATCCTGTTGGTAGGTCCTTAACTCACTCTAAAATCTGTTATGGATGGATACGTTCATATTGACCCTCCTGTATGCAAATAATGAAACATGGGCCTCATAATACAAGATGCCCTAGGACAATGATGTATTTAAAATACAAAAACTACTTGATACACAGCTAGGTATAGTGTGAAAATATTTCATACAAGGACTTGCAAAGAGCTAGGAGATAGCACTACGTCTCCGTTATCCAAATGTGAAGTGGAGAATAAAAGAAATAACGGCTTAATCAGAGAACCCATCCTGTTTCACTGTAGTTTAGGGATTTATTTAAATAATCTTTAAAAGAACTGAAACCCTAAGAGGCAAAAAACAGTACTCTAGAAAGAGTCAAAGAAAGATTTAGCCTATAACATTGGAGTTTAGCACTTTCTGTTGCTGATAAGCATATAGGTTAGACAGCCAGGTTTTGGGAAAGGCAAAGAAATGTTGGTTATATATCCATCCCATATATTCAGGTAAGTGACTGGAAGCCTATGTAAATAGAGGTCTGAATGCACCATCGTAAGTAAATTCACTCAACAATGCAATACACATTTATCAAAACATGGTATTGCAGGCATCTTCATCTCCAGCCTCCCCTAAGGATCATTTCTTTATCTCTGCAATGGCTTATTTCTGGCTGTGCCTTCAATAGCCTAGTCCTCTGGGCATTCCATCTCTTTCCAGCTCTGTTCCCTTCCAAAGTAAGGAAAGTCCAATTAAAGAAGCTCTTCTGCCATTACTTCAATACTTCTCTACCTCAGAGACTCTAATAGCTTCTCTCAACAGTGCCTTTATTTCTAACAGGCACTATTGCACAACATCCCAGAGGAGCCTAAGTTGCTGTCTGGTTGTGTCCAGCTTTCCTTCACGTAGCCCTTCTCCTGACTGCTATAACTCCTAAACACAAAGTTCTCCTTCCTCTCAGTGGGGTTCTCCCTTTCACAGATGAGATGGTTAGCTGTACTTAAGCCCCCCACCCCGCAATCAGATCAGCTAGCTAGAGGTTAATTGCTACTTCAGAGGCAAGACTGAGCCTGATTGCCCTGGGACAACTATAGTCTATGCAGACAGTGGAATAATGTAGAATAGGAGGTAAAATGACAAATTCAGGGGTTCATAGTAGGGCAAAGAAGCTTATAGTTTAGTTTACAACCACTAGAGTACAGTCTTTCTCAAAGGTCCAGTCAAATAGAAACATGAGGACTGAAAAGTGCAAACAGTTGACCCCTTTACATTTTGATCATATCCAGATCTTGTATTCATGAAACTCAGCTTTCACAAAGAATTATTGGTTCATATGGATGTATCAGGTGTTGATTGAAAATGCCCTGGTGTGAACCCATATGAAGTATCAGCAACTTGGACTGATAAGATCTTCCTATGTGATACTTAATATGTCACTTTGTGGGGATAAAAAGGTGATAGTCAGCAAGGTAGCTACTAGAATTTAAACACCTACCTTGTTGTTCTCACTGTAAATGGACCACTGGGCACGTCAAGTGGCTAAGTAAACAGAGAAAGGAAAAAATGCATGCATCTGCAACTGTTATAAAATTCATTTGCAGCCATTCAAGCTCCCAGACAGACACCAGCTCAGCGGGAAAAAAAAGAACTTCACTTGCATCAGTTGTTCCATTAAGGAGAAAGGGTAGCTAATGTATTGCTAACCTATTGCCCACAAATGTCTCAGGATCAAAGCCCAAGGATATAAATGATTGTTTCCTGAGTTCTGCAAGTATTAGTGGAAGGGGTTGGCACCTCTTTCCGTTGTTCCATGTTAGCAATGACAGAACAATTAGGATGATTCATCAGCTTTTCCCTCCCTGGGCCCAATTCATTGCCCTGCACATTGTGTAGTCATTTATATCAGTACAAAGGAGGTATAAAACATTAATATATCTGAAGGATAGCACTTTGAACAGCCTTTGTACTAGTGGGAGATAAGACCCTATGAACTTTTTCCAGACAAAATATGCCTTTAGTGAGAAAGAGCCTGGGGAAAGAAGTCTACTGAAGTGCAGAGGGCAGCAGCTAAAACTCCAAAAGAGAAACTAAGTAACCAGAGGGAAAAACTTTAATTTGGAGTCTGAGACATAGGAGTTTAGGGAAGATCTTAAGCCAGTTTATACAGCCTATTCCTAGCAAAAGAGATTTTTTTTTTTTTTTTTGGAGAAAGCTGCTAACTGGCTGTGTCCTGTGGTTACTTACTGGCACCACGACCACGGAGCCTCATGGCTCCCATTGTCTCCAGTTCACCATTTGCAGCCAAGGGGAGCCGTGGTAAGCAGTGTGATCTGGGCCGCCACTTCCCATGGGAGCCACAGGTCTAAATCATTCATGAAAATATTGAACAGATCCAGACCCAGAACTGATTTTTGTGAGGTTCCTCAATATAGTCTTCCAGATTTGCTGTGAACCACTGACAATTACTTTCTGGGAATAGTTTTCCAAAACTTGTGCACTCACTTAATGGATTCTCCAGTTAAGTCATATTTCTCTAGTTTGTATGTGAGATGGTCATGTTTCAAAAGCTTTACTAAAGTCAAGATATACCACTGTCCACAAGTCTTGTTACCCTGTTAAGAACACTATTAAGTTGGTTTATTATTAAATTAAAACATCTAATTTTTGTAAAATCTGTCATTCATTCTCACCTGGCCTACTGTAATACACCACACAGATCTTCCTGTCTGATAAGAGCAGAGTGTAACAATGCCTAATGATTTGCACTAACTTATTTACTCATGCATGCTGATCAGGCACTAATCTCTTAGGCTTACAGGAGAGGCGTCGCTTCTGGAGGGGTCCACAATAACAGCACAAACTCATTGTAGTTCTGCTCCAACTCTCATTAAAACCAATGAGAGCCTTTCTGGGGTGCTTTCAGTGGAGTTGAGTTGTGCCTGAACACATCAGCTGTTACCCTACCAGTAATCTGAGGATAGGTAAAGACCATCCCTTATGGATCTTCCACCAAACTCAAACTTCAGTTGCAGAGCATCAAAGTTTTTAAAGGGAGCCAGGGGGAAAAGTACTGTGATGGGGCATCTGCCCCATGCTGGCCCTTTAAGGGTTAAAACCTGGCCCTGGGCAAAGGCTGAAAGATTGTAGCCTGCAGCTGAGGCAGATATAGCCAATTAGGGCTCAGCTGGAGCTCTATAAATAAGGCCTTCTAGAGGGAAAGAGGACATACTCTTGCTCTAGCTGGGGTGCAGGAAGGATCTGGTTGCTAAGGAAACTGGAGGCTTTCTGAGATGGAGCAGGGTTGTGGAAAGTCAGGCAGAGCTGGTGAGCTCTGGCCTGACCTCACTGCCAAGTGGCAAGGCCTGAGAGTACGAGAGCTGAAGGGAAACAGCCAAGATGGGGGGGGGGGGAAAGCAGCAGGTCCATACCCCCTTTCCAGAGATGAGTGACCATTTCTGACTGCTGTTTCCCACTGAGCCAGGGGCTAGATGATGACTAGTCACTGAGGCAAGGTGGGTATAGCGGCTCCCTGGGAGGGGAGGACCACAGAGTGCAGGGGCACTGACCTAGGACAGTACTAGGAGAAAAGGGCACCGTGGCCAGGAAGTGTGTGCTCCAGGGCTGATGAGCTAATTCCCGGAGTGAACAACTGGAGCCCCTTGAGGGTGAGTGCTTGCCCCATGACAAGCACACAAAATAATCATATTCTCATAATACTTACCCTTTGTCAAATAGGCAGCTGCCGATCTTTTCAATAGTTATGTTCTATGCGTGAGTACTAGCCACTTTTGCAGAAGAATTAAAAAAAATCCCCTCCCAACTATATGCATTTCCCTCAATATATTAGCAAATATTAATAAAATATAACAATGAATAATAAATTAACAATATTTTAATAAATATACATGTCAATATCTTTAATCTTCGCTATTGTTTAATACTTACAGTGCAGTAGCACCTAGAGGCTTTAACTGAAGGGCTACATCTCGACTGGCATGATTTTCCACAAATGCTTTTAACGGAAAAGTTTTTCTGTTAAAAGCATTTGCAGAAAAGAGCATCTAGATTGGCACAGACGCTTTTCTGCAAAAGCACTTTTTGCGGAAAAGCGTCCATGCCAATCTAGACACGGTTTTGCACAAGAAAGCCCTGATTGCCATTTTATCCATCGGGGCTTTCTTGCGCAAAACAAATCTGAGCTGTCTATACTGGCCTTTTGCGCAAAAGCTTTTGCGCAAAAGGACTTTTGCCCGAACGGGAGCATCAAAGTATTTGCGCAAGAAGCACTGATTTCTTACATTAGAATGTCAGTGCTTTTGCGCAAAATCAAGCAGCCAGTGTAGACAGCTGTCAAGTTTTTGCGCAAAAGCAGATGCTTTTCCGGAAAAACTTGCCAGTCTAGACACAGCCAAGAAGTGTTGATTTGTATTAGGTGCTCTACTACATAGCACATTGAATATCCTGCCCCCAAAAACATACTTGATACTTTACATGGCACTGGAAGAGATACATGGTCAGTGTCCAAAGTGCTTATTCTGGAGAATAAAAATATGACATAGCTCCCCACTGTTAACCTAATCTTTAATATTCCTATTGGCCACAGTCTCCAAATTGTTTTATCCGTTTCCCACTTGTGTCAGATTATTATTCCTAGATAATTTGCTATATTTCTCTAGAGGATAGATAAGAAATTAGTTGACTTAATAAGGGAGGGATCCAGTTGTCTGATCCATGCACTAATATTAGTTGGCCAGGAATGACACACCAAGTTTTACATATGGTTGACCCTGCCCCCCCCCACACAAACACTTAACATAAACTAATCCGTGCAGCAGTCAAAGTGCAGCTCCAGTGTAATAGCCTGTCCTTCAGTTCAGCCATTATCATATCTGTTAACTGTTGAGAGAAGTAAAGTGAATGTCACAGTTGTTTTTGAGGTAAAGGTTATACTCAACGCAATATCGTTGAATCATTTAGAAGAGTGCCTTAATATCAGAGATACCTCTTCCCCGCCACTTTTTATATCCCTAATACAGTAAAATTTAATTCCCCTACTTAAAATTTGAGGGGGACCAAAAGCTTAGAAATCTGAAGGCTGGTACTTTTAGAAGTGGTGGCTTTCATTATAACTGTTCATTCTTTTAAAGTTCTTATTGTTAGCATTTAAAAAAGTGAAAAATAAGTCCCATGTTTCCTACTATCACAATGGTGTGTTAACAAAGCAGTTTTATCCCTGCCTTTCACTGTTCTGTCCCAAATTCATTCACATGTGTGAATGAATGTGCAGGCAGGTAAAAAAATTATGGAATCTTACATAAGAACATAAGAATGGCCATACTGGGTCAGACCAAAGGTCCATCGAGCCCAGCATCCCATCTGCCGACGGTGGCCAATGCCAGGTGCCCCAGAGAAGGAGAACAGAAGACAATGATCAAGTGATTTATCTCCTGCCATCCATCTCCTGCCCTTGTTATGAAGACCATACTTTATCCCTGGCTAATAGCCATTTATGGACCTAACCTGCAAAAATTTATCAAGCTCTTTTTTAAACCCTAATAGAGTCCTGGCCTTCACAGCCTCCTCGGGCAAGGAGTTCCACAGGTTGACTATGCGCTGTGTGAAGAAAAATTTCCTTTTATTAGTTTTGAACCTACTACCCATCAATTTCATTTGGTGTCCCCTAGTTCTTGTATTATGGGAAAAGGTAAATAATTTTTCTATAATCACTTTCTCCACACCATTCATGATTTTATATACCTCTATCATATCGCCCCTCAATCGCCTTTTTTCCAAACTGAAAAGTCCCAGTCTCTCTAGCCTCTCCCCATATGGGACCCTTTCCAAGCCCCTAATCATCTTAGTCGCCCTTTTCTGAACCTTTTCTAATGCCAATATATCTTTTTTGAGGTGAGGAGACCACATCTGCACGCAGTACTCGAGATGTGGGCGTACCATAGTTTTATATAGGGGAAGTATGATATCTTTTGTCTTATTATCTATCCCTTTTTTAATAATTCCTAACATCCTATTTGCCTTACTAACTGCCGCTGCACACTGCGTGGATGTCTTCATAGAACTATCCACTATAACTCCAAGATCCCTTTCCTGATCTGTCGTAGCTAAATTTGACCCCATCATGTAGTACGTGTAATTTGGGTTATTTTTTCCAACATGCATTACCTTACACTTACCCACATTAAATTTCATTTGCCATTTTGCTGCCCAATCACTCAGTTTGAATCTTCCTTCTGGTACAATGCTGGTAAAAATTCCCAATGGGCAGGTACTTTAATACCAACTCTTTTTCACAAAATTCACCTAACGAGCTTGGAAGATCAGAACTCTTCATACCAACCAACCTAACCAAAGATCTCACTTACATCTTCATTTGTTGTCCACCAATCCCTGACTGACAATCTCCCCTCCCCCGTGCACACACACATTTAGAAGTGTTTTTCATACACTTCACCGCTGTACTGGTAGATTGACCAGATTCAATGGTGAGATTCCCTATCATAGTGCACACAGACTTGTTCTGTCATATAGTTAGAAGAAATTGAGGAATTGCAACATGTGCATTGCTGTAACTCATCCTCTGTCTGGAAGTCAAACATTTGTTCTGACCTGAACATCAAACCCCAGGAGCTTGAAAAGAAGTGTTGGATAGTGACATTCACCAGCTTTGTCCTTACCCCCTGAACCTAGAATTGGACTCCACTATATTGGTGCAGGTGCACTGCTGTAGTGTGCCTGATGAAGATGTGGTATGCTGAAGGGAGAGTGCTCTTCCATTAGCTATTTACTTCATCTCTATGAGAAGCAGAAGCTATGTCAGCAAGAGAGTTCTGAGAGGTGTTGCTTTGACTCCCTGAGTGGCATAAGTTACATTGACTTAAATGCTGAAGGAGACCAGCCCTGAGTATCCAAAAGGTCAAATCTCTGGCTGGCCACCTTCTGATTTTCACTTTTCCAGAGGTGTGATATGCCTCAAACTCTAGTCTCTCTTAAATAGCTTGATTGACAGGCTTGTGAGCAGTTCATGTTGTATATAGCCTTCTTCATGAATAACGGTTCGAGTGGCCACACTGAGAGTGTACATCTTTACAAATGTTTGCATTATAACACTCTGAGGAATTTCTCTTCTTACAGGGAGCATGCTGCCTTGTAGCCATCATGCCTTCAGCTTACTCACTGTGCCCATACATATAGTGTGTGTATACCATAGGTTGCTTGCAAGTTGATCACACCAGGATCCTGAAACATCAAATTACCCTGTTCATTGATTTTACTAACTCCCCAGGGAACTTCAAAAAATCATTTGCCTTACATGTATTTGTCAGGTGCATCCATCTCACATCAGTTTTCTCTGCACTGTGTTCTGTCTCCTCAATTGTATCTTATTGTCTGTCAGTGCATGGAACTGTGTGATACATAAATGTATTCTATTTTTCTCATTTCACTTTTCTTTTGTGACAAGTCTGTATACATCAGAAAGCCTAGGACAGAAGGAATCAGAGTCAGTTCCTTTCTGCATTTCTTGCCCCCCTTCATATGCCAAGATGGTGTTGGGATCATGCCACTGTTCTCTGTGGAATTATACTTTGTGTTTTCCCCCTTTATGTCTACAGAAGGCTGAGAATTATGAGCTGCACAGTTTACTATATAGATTCCAAAAGTTGGTTAAAAGTATGCTCACCTCATGTGCTCTTACATCCCTCTATTTCTCTTATTGTTTCCTTTTCCTTTTCCTTATTCAGCTTTATCCTTGAATCCCTTCTCCTTGAATCCCTTCCATTAAAAAAAACCACCTTTCTGTCAAAACCACCTGACTTTAATTCCATCACTTCTAGAATCCTCAATCATGTTGTTCTCTTCCTGTTAACTGGACTTCCTCTCTTCCAGCCATATTTATTTCAGCATGGTTTCCACCATATTCATTCAACCTACGGTGCCCTCATCAAGGCCAATAAAGACATCCTCTGGGTTCATTTAAAGGGACACATTTCTGCTCATATTCTGTTTAACCTGTGCTGTAATGTTTCTACTCCTAATCTGTAAATTGTTTCACTCGTTTTCTCTGTTAACTCATTGTCCCCTAGCTATTAGCATCCCTCTGGTAATCCACTCGCACAGTTTCAAACAACAATTTCATGTTCATATCTCACAGGCCATTCAGCTCTTTCCTCAAGCGGAAGTAGGTAGTAGGTTTAAAACAAACAAAGGGAAGTTTTTCTTCACACAGCACACAGTCAACCTGTAGCACTCCTTGTCAGAGGAGGTTGTAAAGACTAGGACTTCAACAGGGATCAAAAAAGAACTAGATACATTCAAGGAGGTTAGGCCCATCAATACTTATTAACCAGGATAGGTAGGAATGGTGTCCCTAGCCTGTTTGTCAGGGGCTGGAAATGGATGACAGAAGAGGGATCACTTGAGGATTACCTGTTTCTGTTCACTGTCTCTGGGGCATCTGATATTGGCCACTGTCAGAAGACAGGATACTGGGTTAGATGCACCTTTGGTCTGACCCATTATGGCCATTCTTATGTTCTTATGTTCAAACCTAGCACTCCAACTAGCGGTCCTTAGTCCTGAGCACATTTAAAATGTATATAATCGCACAACTCCTTACTTTTCCCTTTCTACCCCTTCCTTCACTGTTCTCTTTCCCATGGAGACATTCTGAGGGTACGTCTACACTACAGTGCAAGCCCAGACTTGAGCCCAGGAGCAGGCTTAATCCCCATCGAGTCAACACACCAACTGAGCTAACCAAGGGCTCTGACCTAGGGTCCCAGAACCTTGAAGAGTTGAAGGGTCAGAGCCTTTGTTATTCTGGGGCCTGGAGTCTGAGACCAATTGCTTTCCTGCATGCATACACCTCAGGCTTTACTTGGGTCCCATCAATCCTCTGGATGTATCCCAGAGTTCCTGACCCAGAAGAGCAGCACTGCAAGCACCCAGCACAGTGTCTGGAAGCACCATTACTGCTTAGTCAATTGTGCTCCTCTTTCCTGCTTCTCCTGTGGCATCTTCAACTCCTCTTTCTCCTCATTGCTACATGGAGCTTGCCTGCAGCAAGGAGCAAAGTTGCCGGAGACAGGTGACACCTGGCCACTGGGATGTTGGGAGTCATCCCTCCCTGAGCTATGATGATGTTGGGAGCCATGCCATTTATCCTCTCTGCAAGGCAGTTGCTTGGTTTCCACTCTGCTCTCTGGCCCATGTTCCTCTTCTGCCCTCTCAGACAATATGTGCAGCAGCACGCAGGCTGTGCACAATGTCAAAGAAAGCCAGCTCAAAAAACTTCCCCACAGGCTTCCACTGGGTCCCACTTGCCACTCTTACAGCATACACAGCCTGGGCACTCCTACACCTGCATCCCTAGGGGCGAAGGCCTGGGAATAAGGACCAGAGATTGCTGTGGGGGCCAAGCAACTGCTTTGCATCCAGGGAGATAGGTGGAGTTCTCAAATAAGCACAACTGGGAGGATAAGATGACTGCAGCTATCCTAACCTATTGGTCCCCACTCTTTTCTCTGCCTCCTCCACTTCCTGCCTGTCCTCCATGAATCTGCATGTACAGGAGCACTCAGGTAGTGTGCTCTGTCTGGGTAGCGCATGGAACCAAGCTTGAAAACTGTCCCTCGGCCCTCTAGGGATACCTCTTCCTTACCTCCCTGCGTGTAGCAAGGGTGGGAATAAGGGATCCTCAGGACATATTGCCTTTGCCTGAAGCAAGAAAGGAACCCAATTTAAATAAGAAAAAGTAATTAAAAAATGTGATGGAATTTTGCCAGCTGGGTAGCAACATCTGGCTGGCAATTCTGATGCTTAAGTGGCAGCTAATCTTGCTCTCAGCTGGATTAATTTTCAGGTTACAACATAGTTGACATACTCCACCTTGAGCCAGGAGTTTGGCATGTGTGTAGTCAATAGAAGGAGGACCAGGAAGTGGGACTGAGTGACTTAGTGACATGACTTTTAATTTCCCATTTGTGACCCTGTAGGTCCAATTTTTTTTAAAATACAAGTTTTTATAACCATTCTAAATTTCCTTTTCATATATTTGAACTAACCCTCCCCCTCCTCCCAAACACTTTAGCTAAATACTAAGAAGGAAGAATATTGGACAAGAAAGTGTAAAGTAATAATACTATTTAAAGCAATGAAACATTTATTTAGCCCAGGACAAAGAGCTCCTACAAAGTTAATACATAGAATCAACTCCTGCTTGCCTTATGCATGTGGGTATTACTGCTGAAGGAAATAAGATATATCTGGGCAAGGACTGAAACCAGGACTCCAGTCTTTGGCACTATCACAAGGTAAGGCATCCTCAGGGGGCTCTGGAACACACTAAGTCCTGGGAATGCTCTTCATGATTTTGCAGCTGGCAGGAGCCCGACTGGGGTGTGTGTTTTGTTTCCCTCTGAAACCTAAAGTTTATGTCTAAGTTCAAAATGGACAGACAAAAATAAACAAATCAAACCATTTCCACTGACCATCCTATTTTTAAAAATGAAGAACTGCAACATTTCATTGTAATAGTTTGACAGCCCTGGAGTCTGACGTCCTAATTATCCACCAAACTGGTGCACACGGACATTTTCCTGCCAATGTAACTCAGTCTAGAAGTGGAGACTTCAATTTTCAGATTAGAAAAATTGAGTAGTTCAGCCTAAAGCCTTCTCATACTGTAGTCAGTCTATTGAACCAGCCTCCAAAAGAGCTACGTATGCAGTTGTATGTACTCACGTGTTCCTTATGGGCACCCGAGTCCCATCAATAGCACCATCCCAATTACAACTCTTATGATGGATAATAGAGTTTTCCCACAGGGCAATGCAGTCATAGGGATAGAGTGCTGACACTGGAGAGAGGACACTAAGCACTCTGGAATAGGTTTGCTTTGACTTGGGTCTGGGTACTGCAGTGAGGATGCCAGAGCCCTAAATTTGAGCACAGGTCAGAAAACCCTTATCCTAAAATGCAGCATAGATGCTTAAGCCTAGGGTTCTGTAACAAGAATCATCTAATTCATGTTCCACTAAACCTAGGCTTATATTTCTGTATAGATATGTGCTGAGTGTCAGGTTGGAGACTTTAAACAAGGTACTGTTGAGTGGGGAACTAGCTGTGATCCTAAGCATAAGGGCTAAAAAGTTTTGCATTTCATTGCTTCTATTATATTTCATACACAACATACAATATCTTTCCTTTTGCATTTTGCCAGTGTCCAGGAATTGATTACATGTTGCTCACAGTGCATCGTATAAGGAAATCAATTCAGTATTAATGTCTTGAATATGAGTAACAGGATTTAAAAATACTGCTGTAGCATTTTTCTCTGGCTTCATTCATATGGTCCTTTCTCCAAGCATCATGGTGGACAGCTGTGACAGAACCGGAAATTGAATTCTTCTAAATCCTAGAGTAGAACCCCATCAATTAGACCAGGGCTATTCAACTTTGGAAGCCCTGGGGGCCACAATGATATTCACAAGCTGAGGGCTGCAACTTAAGAGTGGTTGCATATACATGCAAATATATGCAAATAGCTTCTTTCACACTGACAGGCATGAATAAAAAAATTAAGACAAGACTACACAACATGCAGGTCCCCATTTAAGTCAGTTCTGCTGCTATTAATAAAATGCAGTAGTTACCCCATTTCCACCCATATGACAGCACTTTTAATGAGCAATGGCAATCCAAGAATTTAACTTCTAAAATGCATCTCAACAGAAGACCATTCTATTGACTACTTTTTTGTTTTGATTTCACACTCCAGGAATTTAACTACTAAAACACATATCAACCCTAACCGTGCCGTAAACCCAAAACACACCACGGGCAGCAAACAAACGGGCTGCAGGCCTCATGTGGCCCGCAGGCCACATGTTGAGTAGCCCTGCATTAGACCATCCTTCCTCTAAAGGTTAACATTTAAGATCATAGGGATACCCACTGAAATCAAAAGGAACCACCAAACCACCAAGATCTCAGAAATTTAAGTTCATCAATATGGACTTGGAAGACTAGCATAGGCACCCATATGTGAAAGTTTTGACCATACATTGACTTCATATTAAACTGACTACCAAGATTTTAATATATTTGTATACTTGTCAGTTCCCAGGTAATTTTCTGGGAACTGCCAAGCATACAAATACGAAGTATGCATCAGAGTGACTATTGGTTTTGTTTATCCCCACAGCCAGCAAAGCTAGAATAATTTTACAGCACACATGAATATTTAAGCAACAGGAGGTCACCATAGTAAAGATAATTTTGTGCACATTGATCTGTTTTAAGTAGATGTCAATTTGACAGTTAGAGAACATGTACAACACTTATACTATCTGATTTATTCCTAATTTCAAATACATAGTTTGTAAAACAATTTTCAGCAGCAAGTACTAAAACATTACAGACATTTCTTAGCACTTCTAACGATCAGGAGGTTGTTTTGCAGTTTTTTTATTCAGATATCTTCTGTGATCTCCAATGCATCATGATGACAATACTACAGAGACATCCAAATCCATTGTGAATTCTACTTGTCTTTGTCCTTTTGTTTTTCTGGTGGCAGCCCACCCTGATTTCCTTTTTGTGAACCATTTATTTGAAGTAAATACCATTAACTTCTTTGATTTTGGTATCCTTTTTTTCCTGAGTAGCTGACCCAGAAATTTCCATGAAGTCTTCTATGAGTCATTGGAGTATTCATTATAAAGTACAATCTCTTTTTACTCTGGCTCTGAACAGCTAGTTTCAGCTGGATTTAACATAGTCCAGAAATTACAGCACCAAGTGCTAAAGCCCAAGTCAATTGGTTTGGGCTGCAGTGCTAAAAGCAGTGTAAACACCTGGGCTTAGGCTGTCTTTCAGGCTCACTCCCTCATAGCCCATGTTCAAACATAGATACTGATATTTTAGCCCCACATGCTGAGCCCAATGAGCCTGTTGCCGGCAAGAATGAGTCTCAGGTCCGACACTGGGTTCTCAAAGTACAAAAAAACACTACACAAGTATCTGTCAAACACAAGGAGTTTATTTCCTGACAGCTATCAGCTGTGCCCCTTAACTAAAAGAACAACATGATAGGAAAAGCGGCATTTCTTACATCCTTTCTGCTAGCCAGGGAACCCGTTTCGGCTGCGGATGAAGTGGGAGACTGTCTCAGCTTCCGAGGTGTCGGTACCCAAAGCCCATCGGTGAGATCCAAATTGCTGTGCTTTGGTGCAGGTTTAAATACTGTGTCTCTACCTTGTTTGTGACAGTTTGGAAATTTCCGGGGGTTACTCATTGCTTGTTACAGTATGGCTCAGCTGTACTGCTTGTCCTTTGACTTTGTTTTCATGATCAATACATTTAGGTAAACAAGATTGTTATGTTCCCGCCCTTATCTACAATTCGTTTTTGCTACAATGGTGTATGTTCCTAGAGGCTTGCTTCTGGCTCATCAGCAGTAGGGAAGGGGAGAGGATACAAAATGAGGGGAATGCAGGCCTCACCGTCTCTATACTTCGCATGTACAGAGTTCTTCTGCAATTGACCCCTACATTCCACCCCTGGGTGGTGGGGGACTGCACCTCACCCTGGCATGCCCCTTAATTAGGGTGTCAGCCATTCGAGGATGACCTGGTGTTTTATTTGTTGCATTTTGTTAAGGGTGTGGAACTGATCCCACACTGTTTGCCATTTTGGCCTGAGGGAAAGAGTCCAATTTGGGGGAAACATTTTAGCCAAAACCTCAGAGTGCTGATACACTGGCTTGGCATAAATGTGGTTGCCAGCTTCTTAGGGCAGAGACATTGCACCTGCATTCACAGACGGGGGGTAAACTGGGTATCTGGTCACTCCAGGTAACGGGTGTAGTAGATACCACACATAAGCACCCCACATGATTAGTGAGTACCCCAGTGGTCTGATTGAATATACCATCTATAACACACTTCCCCACAGTATCAGTTTCTCTTCTACAAGGATCCAGAATGTGGTGTTTAAAGGGACACATCCATTCAATTCGGGACTTTTACACAAGCATGCCTCTCTTTGGATGTCAGTCTCCAGCTCCCGATTAGCTCACAAGCTTGGATCCTTGACGAGTCCCCATATTCTTATTGGGATGCATAGGAGTGGTAACGGTGTCTTCCTGATAGGTGTGATCCATAAGTGCTTGTCTAGGGTTATAAAGCAAAACAAAACAAAGAAAGATACGCAGCAGCAATTGTTATGTCTTTGGTAAATTAGCAAGTTGGGCTCGTGAAAGGGGAGCGCTATTTCTAGTTCCTTAGCAACAATTTGTGGTTGGCCTTAAGAGGGCAGCTGGGTGTCTCTTACCCATGCAGACTGTGGGGCACCTCGCAGGGCCATAAACTTGAATGTATATGTGAAATTCCTAATAGTGGTATCCAATTATGGCTTTCGGTTTGCTGTGGTGCTGCCTAGCTTATAAACAGACAGGGCTGCTTTTCTGTGTCCGTCCTGTTTTCTTCAAGCTTCCTGTTATCTGTTTGGGCTTTAGCTAGGCCTGCTAGGTCTTGCCTCTTTGCTCCAACTGAACAGCAGGTTTCTGGGGGGGACATCTTAGCCACAGACAATAGTTTAAGGTTTTACCTATATATCAAAGGGTTACTGGCTACAGTGGGTTAAAAATCTGTTCCTACATTCCCTTCTCTTAACCTAGGGTTCTTTAACCCACCAGGTTAAATACAGCAATTTTAACATTTTTAGCTTACTTTGGAACCGTCGGTAGAGCACTAGTACCAGTAGGAGTGTTATAATCGATACACCCCACATAATTTGGCAAAATAACATCCAAATTCAGCCCCAGGGTATTCCATCCCCTGAGATAGCACTGCCCATGACAATAGCTTTAACCTCCACCGCCTGGTTTAGGGCCTTGGAATATTTGGTCTTAGCCTGGTCCACTGTTTCCCCTATCTGAGTGTACCTCAGTTGGCCTTCCCGAATGTGTCTCTGGGCCTCAGCCACCAACTCCTTGATCTTCGCCTGCAAGGCCAGTAGGCCCTCCTCTAGGTACTTACTGCCGTAGTGCCATCCAGATCCCATGTTATGTTACCCGTCATTGGCAGAGTATGGTAGAGCCGTGCCCCGTCAATGGTCAGGATTGTCCTATGAGGGACTGTCATGCACACGGATAGGTGTGTTGAGGAGCAGGGCTTTCCATTTAACTCGATGGAGTGGTTCTGGGCAGTCACATACTAGTAGGTACCGTTTATTTGGACCAACTCTGCATGCGTTGGTTTCTTGGTAACAGGCACCTCGAACCGAGACAGATTCGTTAAAGCATTATATGGACATGTACATAGAATCTCTTTGTCAGAGTGGCTGCAACATTCACTGGGGTACAGTGCCTTTCCAGTGATTTCAGAGTATGCCACACCTTTTATTCTGGTAACATGACCTCGCCTCAACACCAGCAGGGAGGTCACCATTCTAGCTAGTTGAATGTGAGGGATGTCCATGGGTGCTCAAAGGTTAAAGATTATGCTATCGACTGTCCATATCGGCCTTTGTATTCTCATGGATTCTCTGTTTCCCCATTCCCACAGAGGGGTTTTGGGGAGATGGGGGTCTCACCACTTCCATAAGGGCTGGGTGGACTCGGCCCTCTAAAAGGTCTGTTACAATTCCTTGTGTGCTGATAGCTAGAGTTTGCCCCATTTTTACCTTGTTCCTGAGAACCTGGTTAATTGTTCCCAGCTGAGGGCACTTCAACATGGGCCACTGCTTCACAAAGATTTGCCATGCTTCCGGGGTGACTTCTATCTGTGCTTTAAGTGGGAGGCCCCATCTGAAGTGGGCAGGCCTGACTTCCACAGGCACTATGCCGGTGAAATTAACGCATGACTTGATATCAGTGCTTGGTTTCTTACCTACGAGATGCCACGCAAGTTCTAATACAGATAATTGTGTGGTTCTTTCAATGCCAGTGTTGTTATAGTATGCAAAGTAGTTGTGTTTAAATGAGGGGTAGCCCAGCACCTTGTATTTTCCTTGGCTGTCAGTATGCAGCTGTCCTCCTTTAAAGGTGATTTGGACGCTGGTTGCATTAATTGCAAATATCGTCCCCCGAGAGGACCACAGCATGGTTTAAGAATGTCTTTCATTTTTAATGGGGAACCCATGCAATTCCATGATTCACTCCAGGTAGTCTTGAGACCTTTTAAGGCATCAGGCACCTGGCACCAGAGTAACTGGGCAATCGGCTGTTATTACAATGGTGAGGTTACTAGTTTCCCTATTGTGAGCATTGGTGTATGATTCTATCCACATTTTCTGATGTTCCACTTGTAGATTTATTGTTACCTCTGGCCAAGGTCCTTTCATGGTTAGTGTGTAAATTTTGCAAAAGCTAAATATTTCATTAGTGTGGCAATTAAAGTAAAGCAAACTGGGGAAAGGGGGTTGGAACCCCCACTCCCAGTCCTCCTTTTTACATAGCACACTTTTTACTCCCTTTGTCAGCCTCCATGAGGGTAACAAGAGCTGCAGCAGGAACGGTCTTATGGTTACCTTTTAGTTCCTTTTCTTGTTTACCTGTGGAAACATTGTTTGCATTCAACTAGCTTAAACAATTACCAAACTATTATCCTTCCACTAAATTTTAGAGTTGCCACTTGATTGGGCACAATCCTTTCTCTTTCCTTTTATCTCACTAAACAGGTTTTTTTTCAGTTGCTCTTCAGCTGGTATCAGCGCTTTCTGATGTTCTGAAAGATAAAAGAACAATTTTCTATCCCCGTGGGGGTGGCACATCATATTTTAAAATGTTTCTTTCTGTTACAAGTATTCTTGCTGACTTCTTGATCAGCCTGTTGTTTCCTAAAAATTACTTATGATTTTGTTTTGTAAACCAGCTTTTGAGGGTTTGGGTAAAGTACTTCACTGCTCAATTATTAAGTTAAAGATAGTATGCCTCAATTTCCCTTTTTTATACAGCAGACCAGGTTTTTAATAATCTGTCTGTTGTGAAGCTCCAAATTTATTCACAGGTAGTAACTGAGAGGCTTTACCACTATAATGATTTTCTTTAGCACAAGGTGTTTGCTAGTTACCTTTCCAGCAAGCCTAAAAGGCTTTCTCTTTGAAGCACATGAGGTTTTTTACAGGTTTTATGTAGCTTATTAGTGGAACAGTTTGAAATTTTTAGAACCACCTTAATGGTTAAATGCCCCAAGACAAGCAGCCCTAGCTTTTTGAGTCTGGCACAAAGTATCTTGTCAGTCTTAAGTGAGAGGGCAGTATCCAAAACAAAATAAAACCAATTCATTTGAAACCTACCAAACAGATTCACAAATTTACAATGCATTCCCTGTTATGCATTTGCCCAGTTAAATTCCAGTAGAATCCCTTATTTCCCATTTAGCAAATATAACAAAAGTGTCCACAGCCAACAGTTTAAATTAGATTGTTTCTTTGCCTGGATTATTTACACATTGCTTAGGAGAGAGGCCGCACAAAACCAAGTCCATTATAGCAGATTTCCTTTCAATACATTACAACAATTGCTTAATTGGTTCCACACTCCCAAGGAGTCAACTTCTTACCTTCTCATACCCTTAATCACTTGCATTATCCCTTAAATGAAAACTTTCCTCGTTCCCTAGTAATTTAACTTTCCAATGCCTGCACTACTGCTTTCCATATTCTTTCCACTTTGCCCACATAGGGCCCCAAACCTCTTATCCCCTTAACACATGCTTATTTCTTTCTTATGGTCTGTACCTGATTCTCCTTTTTTCTGCTAAATGTCTCCTTTCCATGGACACAGGTTTTGTCCATTAATAATTTAGTAAGAAGGATGGGCTCCTTGATTAGTTATCATACCTTCTGATTCCTTTCATTGGGTAAATCCAAACGTTCATTTTTACAGTCAGCTATATTTTTTTGAAAAACTCCTAGTACAGGCTTTTTCATAACAGACAGACTGCAGCAGTATCTTTTGGGTAAGATTAAGGATTTGTAAATGTTCGCCAATTTGCTTTCAAAGTCTGCATAATATAAACAAGCTAAAGTATTGTCAGACCATGTCTTAACTTTTGCAATACTTGCTTGAAAAACATAGTTTACTCCTTTTCCTCTTCACATACACTGCAGAATGCACTTAGGAATAGCCATCCGGCCTGACACACCCCTAGTATAGCCATACTAGGCCATAGATTTAAGAAATGTTTGACGTAAGTTAAGTGATCATAAATAACACTATGACACAAGATTACAGGAAAACATATACCAAGCGGTGATATTTTTTTTTGAAATAACAGAATAGTTTTTGGCTTACAAGATACTAGGAGTCACATTTTTCTAACACATACCCAGCTTCAAGATTGACCAGACTTTACTCTTTTTGCTTTCCAATATTACAAGCATCTACACCTGGTTTCTGCAGCTATTCTTGTCTGCAAATTCCAATTTCAGTTAAAACTAATCAAGATACTACTCAAAATAATTCCTCCTAGAATTTTGTTAATGTGAGTAGCAACTGCTTTTCACCCCAACCTTTTACTATTTTTAGCTATTCTTTTAAAAATCAATAGAATAACTTTTTATTTTACAGGTACATATGCCTTTTGATTCAATTTCCTAAATATATTTATTGTTAGGTTGTCTTACGACATATGCAGTAACCCAATAGAATGCAGGATGAGCCTTAACATCTTTCATTATCCAAGAAAATAAATAGTGTATTTTTGGTGATAATTTTATTTGGAAAATCTGAATATGAAAAAAAGAAGTAAAGTGAGCAAAAGGGAGTCAACAAATATCTGTTTCATGAATTTGGATTTATCTAAGGCTTGTTCCTATAAATAAATCCTCGTGTAGGGGAAGGGATCCACGAGCAGGAGGTCTTTGCAGGACTGTAACTTCAGAGAAACAGGCAGCTCTAAATATTTAAACATACATTGAAATGTGACTTTAACAGTGATTGCCTTTCAATGAGAATGAACAATGTGCATAGCCATCCTGTGGTTGATTATGAAGTATGAGTCTATATTGGATTCTCTAGTTAAAATTATCCTCACATTCAAATACAGTTTGGAAACTATATCTATCTGTGTAGTACCTTCAGTTTAATTGTAAATACCTTGAACACTATGGCTGCGTCTAGACTGGCATGATTTTGTGCAAATACTTTTAACAGAAAAGTTTTTCTGTTAAAAGTATTTGCGCAAAAGCGCGTCTAGATTGGCACGGATGCTTTTGCGCAAAAGCGCTTTTGCGCAAAAGCATCCCTGGCCAATCTAGACGCGATTTTGCGCAAGAAAGCCCCGATTGCCATTTTAGCCATCGGGGCTTTTTTGCGCAAAACAAATCTGAGCTGTCTACACTGGCCCTTTTGCGCAAAAGCTTTTGCGCAAAAGGACTTTTGCCCGAACGGGAGCGTCAAAGTATTTGCGCAAGAAGCACTGATTTCTTACATTAGAATGTCAGTGCTCTTGCGCAAATTCAAGCGGCCAGTGTAGACAGCTGTCAAGTTTTTGCACAAAAGCGGTCGCTTTTGCGCAAAATCTTGCCAGTCTAGACGCAGCCTTATAAGTTTTAGAAGACAGAGTAAAAATAAAACCAATTATTTTACAAAAGCTGGGGATAATTGGAATGTATGCAAATGTCATTAGTCCCTGGCATCTAGAGACAATTAAATGTAGACCTTTATTAGCTAAGTAAACAAGTATTATACATACATAGAGATGGGAAGAAAACATATTTTTCCCCAATGTTTTAAAGTATTCAGATCTGATATTCTGGTTCAGACATATCATTAAATGTTGTTGCAATATAACCTCAGTGTGATTACAACAAAAACTCTCTAATAATGTTTAGATGGAGACTTTTGTTATAAGCTCCTATTTTCACATCTTCATAACTTTTTCAGTAATTATCTGTGGTCTAAAATATCTCCAGACCTGATCTCATCCTTTGGTTATTTTCCCTTGTTACATTTAAGAAAAATAAATCTCTAGCCACTTCTGGGAAAAAAAGAAAGAAAACACATATTTTTTCACATTGAATAAACAGTGAAACCTTCATTTGTGCATACAGTTTGAACACAGGTAATCTTTTCATCGTTTCAAGAAAGATGATCCAATGATATAAGGGCTTAGCAAACGTGAAAGACACAAGTTCAAGACCCTTTTCTCCCATGGATTTCCTGTGTGACTCAGAACAAGTTACTTAACTTCTCCCCGCCTAAGTTTCCCAAAACAAAAAATTAGGATAATAAAGCTTCCCTACTCCACAGATGTGTTGTGAGAATAAATACATTAAGGGTTTTGAAGTCTACCAATGGAAAGGATTACATAGGTAAAAGTAATAGGTATCATAGTTTATTCTGTGAGGAACATGTTCCTTTTCAAGTATTGGGCAGTAAAAGAAAAAAAAAACTGCCAGTCCATTGACAATAAGCTATTAGAAGGGTAAGAAGGGTTGAGTTTCTGGATATGTGAGAAAGTGTATGTGTGTGTGTGTGTGTGTGTGTGTGTGTGTGTGTGTGTGTAACAAGTTATAGGAAGGGTTGAGTTTCTGGATGTGTGCGTGTGTATATCTTCACAAGGAAACTTCTCTGGAGATTCCCTAAAATAAGGGAAACAAGAAACTCTAGGACTTGCCCTTCTATGAGGAAGTTGGCCTCTTCTTCTCTCCTTCATCTCTCTTCACTCTCCCACCATGGATCTTGGACACATGGCATTGGCTCCCTCACTTCCAGATTCAGGGGAAGGAGTAAGAAAGATGGTGCTATGGAGGTAATTGATCCCACCTTTTACATGCCAGTGGGGGGATCTGTCTGGGGAGGATCTTTGCTTCACATACAGATCATGGGAATATGATCTGGTCATAATATATGTTTGTTAAGAGAGATTAAATTATGCTCTATTGGTAAAGTTTTCACCATTCTGAGAGTCACTAATATAGGTCTACTAGAAGACTTACCGGGTGATGCCTGGATCTGGCCCAGGGGCAGAGAAGGCCACACAGGCCGCTCACCTTTGCTCCCTGGGCCTGGCCTGGGGCCAGAGGAAGGGGGCTTTAAAGGTGCAGTAGAGGTGGAGACAATGCTTCATATTCTTTTTTTTTCTTATTTTAATGGTAAAAGCAGAATGCCACTAAAGCACTCAATTATTTGGGCTTCTAGGGATTTATCAAGAAATTACATTTCGTATTAATACACAGGAATACTTTGGATAGGCTTCCCATGTGATTTATCCCTCTTGTTTGTTGGTGGTACTAAGTACTTTTAGGAGCTCTTAAGCTTAGAATAATATTATTGATAGGAAAAACAAAACAAAAACATACCTTCTTTATGATTCCCAGTTAAATTATAAGCCATCAGCCAATGTGCCAGCCTCTACGGACTAGATTTAAAATCTGTGTTTTCCTCATTGTATATACATGTGCTTCTCTGAACTATATTACTGCTATTCCTTCCTTTATAATTTTACTCTTCCTTTGCAAATTCACTATCTCATCACCATCTTTGGGGATATACTATAAAAAGCTTGAACAAGGGCACAGGTGAAACAGTCTGTCAGGTACCCACTTCAAAGCAGTAAAGCTAGTAGTGGGCCATCAGTTGGGGGAAGAAATGATCTTCGTGGAAGAGTCCAGATTAAAATGTATTTCTCTTTTCAAAGCCAGGGCTGAGTTCAAAAGACTCTCCATTGGTGGAGGCACTAGCCGTGCATACATAAAACAATCAAGTATTTTAGTTATTTTTAAATCTACTTCACTATGTCCTGGGTATAGTTTAGGAAAAATCAACCACACTTTGTTTTGGAGAAACTTCTTCTGTCTCACAGCATACTATCAGTCCACACAGGCTCCCAAAGGAGAACTCTGGCTCTAAACCCAGTTGCAAGTAACCCAGGAGGGGTAATCCGGAAACCCATCAGAAAATGGTGGTACTACCAGACCCCCATCCCAAAGGGAATTGAGGGCACAGACTGGAGAGAATGTGCACTAGACTACCATAAATGAGTAAACTTAAAAAACAACAAATAGTCTGGTAGCACTTTATAGACTAACAAAACATGTAGACGGTATGATGAGCTTTCGTGGCCCAGCCCACTTCTTCACTCTGGTCATCTGAAGAAGTGAGCTATGCCCACGAAAGCTCATGATACCATCTACATGTTTTATTAGTCTATAAAGTGCTACCAGACCATTTGTTGGTTTTAAAGTATATCCTGTACAGACTAACTTGGCTACCCCCCTGAAGCTTCCATAAATGAGTACTTATGTAAGTAAATATCTTGAGGTTTACTATCAAGATCCCACACATTTTATGGTTCAGTTTTTAAAGCCAGATGTGATCAAGCTGCTTTTGAGAAGCCCTGCCAAAATGATTGTTTACAGAGAATAACTCACTATTTCCCATGAGGGGTGGACAGGACTTGCCCTTTTGAAGTATCTTTGAAAAGAAACCCTATGAAATGTTGAAATTTTATAACCAGCAACAAAGGATATCTGATAAAATCAAAGAATCAAGCCCCTGAAATATCATATGGTTGATATCAGGCATAGCTGATATGAACTAAATTATTAAACTCTTGATCTGCTATACAGTTCTACTTAGAAACATAACAGGTCTTTAAAAGTCACTTTAGCTCTACTTATATGGGATATTCTCTTCCTGCTCATTGTAAAGAACACTATTGCTGCTGTCAAACATAATGCTTAATGATTTTCAAAATTTAAATCTATTTTTCCTGGTAGCACTTGACCTTTAATTAAAGGAGTTAGACTATTTCACGCAAAATATCAGTTTACAATTTATGTACTATGTTTTCCCAGGGGAACAATTTTACCTGGGGAATTGTGGCTTAATAATTATGTTCTTTAAACAAGATGCAAATTCCACAAGAGAGAATCTCCTTGTGAATTCCTTTCTCAGTTCTCTGGGCAAATTAGATCTAATTTCTTGGACCCTAAATTGGGTTATTTTATGTCTCAATATTTTAAGAGAATTGAATTATAGTTGTGTTTATACTTGCAGCTTCAAGGACAGGAGGATTGACTGGTTCCAAGTTTTCATCTGAGGAATAGTATAACAATATGAAGAGTTAAAGGGGCTGTTCCAGAAAGCCCTTCATATGAGGAATGTTTACTGAAGTCCTAATTACAACAGAGAGAGACTGCTCCTGCTCTTACTGCAGCCACAGGCAGCTTTGCTGTTTAAATCAATGGCAAAAGGATCATCATCTGAATGTTTCAGGAGAGTCTTATGGTTCCAAAATTCTTAACACTTGATCTCAGATATCTATAATTTTCATCATAAGACTTCTCAATGCTAAGTGAAGCTGATAAGAATACTTAGTACCTACTCTAAGTACCATTTGTTTTTTTTTAATGTCATTAGGATGTGGAATGCAGTGGGCCAACCAGCCAATGTCTTTGTTTAGACTTCTGTTGTAGGTATCAAACCTGTAAATCAAATTAAGTTCTGTAGCTTCCCTGTCTAGCAAAGTAGAGTGGGCACTAAGTATTCTTATCAGCTTCATTTGGCATGGGCACGCTAACTGACAATTTATTTCCCTTTTTCCCCTTCTTTTTTCCTTCTCTCCCCCCATCCCCTCTTTGTGCTATTTATTTGAAAACTGAACCCCTTAAACTCCATTTATCTGAAGAAGTGGGTTGTGCCCATGAAAGTTCATATTACTATCTACATTTTTGTTAGTCTCTAAGGTGCTGCAAAACTATACCTTGTTTTTTAACTTTTTCCTTCTCAGTTATCCTTCTTATACATAACTTACTTTTCATTGTTTTCTAAATTATTCTAAAGACTGAATCTGTAGAAGTAATAAAAATAAAAATGGGAACACTATTAAATTAACCTCTTGTTTCCTAATGGTTTCTCGAGATGTATGGCTGGCTGAAAAAAAAATTACCCTTTGCATGTGAGTACTCTACGTAGTGTAGTAGGGGTAGATCAAAATCAGCCTTTTGTCACTGGCGACCTTGTGAGAATTGCTTTCTTAACGTATAGATGAAAGGAGAAAATTAAATATTAGTTATTTAGTTCACTTGTGTATACAGCACTAATTACTTGGAATATCATTTCAGATTACTAAACTTTGTGAGAGTACAAACAAAATTTTACAATTTCTAAAATACCCTATGCTAAAAGATACTTTGATCATCTGTGACATTCATAATACTTCATGCCTTTCATAAATCATGTATTTGTAATAAGGTAGTGCTTAGAGGCCTCAAACGAGACTGGGACCCTATGGTTCTGTGAATCATAAGGCAAGATAGCCTCTGAACCAAAATGCTGTCATTCAAATAGACAAAAAGGTGCAAGCAGGGAAGTATTATTATCACCACTATCCCCATTTTCACATAGAAGGCCGAGAAAGCAACTTACTAAGAATCAAGAAGGTAATCAGTGCTGAAGCAAGTGCGTTAAGAATCAGGAGCTGAAGCAAGTGTCTTAAGCATAAGACTATGCTTTTCCCCAGAATAAAGCTTTATCTATGTTCAGTTACTCGTGTCAAGCCAGCCCTACACCTCCTTCTGAAGCTACTACATTTTTATGCCATACAAAACTGAAAGGACTTGATGCATCCCCTGCTGGTGCAATTTCACCACTCCACTGAACATTTCACCACTCCACTGAAGACAACGTATTTATTCTTTGGGGAAAAAACACCTAATCCCTGTTGGAAAGGAGCTACATCTGCTCTGAGTTGGTTAGCCCTCACGTCACACTCCCATCTCTGTAGTCCTTCTTTTTTTTCTTGTCTCTTCACCATCTGAGGAAGTGAGTTATTATCTCACAAAAGCTTTTCCTGTAATGCCCTCATAAATTGGTTAGTCTTTAAAGTACCACCAGACTCCAGGCAGTGTTTGCACTTTTCCTATTTCTGAAAGGAACAGGGAAGGTCAGCTTTCATTTGCAGCTAGGTGGCCATATACCCTGCACTGGTGGAATTTCCAGGGCTATTCCCATGAGGATCCCTAAACTATAAGTAACACCAACAGAAGTTCAGAACTGGGGACTGAATTGGGTCCAGAGTGTTTGAGAGGCCACATTTACATTTGTTTGTTTGGAATGCAATATAGTGTATGCAGGGTTTTTTGTTGCATGCAGGATTTTCTGCAGGGTTTTTCTAGTTGCATTTGTGCAGATTGAACAGTCTGGAACATCTGAGTGATGCTTGGTGGCAATGATTCAAGACCACACTACTTAGCACTAGCAGTAATATACAAATATGATTTCCAAAGAGATGAAGCAGTCTTAACTTAATTTCTCCAGTGAATTAGGCAGACAAGCTTTTCTTCAAGATCTGGCATCTTCTTTTCACTGCCTACTTTACTGCACAGTTGAGACTCATCCTGCTTTCTCTGTTATAGTTCTCCTCTGTTATTTCATTAACTGCAGTAGGATTCTACTAGTTCAGGGGTAGCCAACCAGTTAGAGAGGAAGGGCCAAAATAGTGGTGAATAGAATGCGAAGAGCCATGTATTATATATTTATTTTTATCTATCCATAGAAAGATAGATAGATATAGTACACAAAATGTAGTGATAAAAATAACATTACAGGACATTTCAGACAAAAACCAATAAAAGAATCTCTAGTCACTTAAAAAGTTCACGGCCAGTCCATAGATCTTCGGAGAACTTGAGAAGGAACAAACATCAAATTTAAAAAAAACAAAACCTTTAAAAATACAGTAATATTCTCACACACACAAAAAAAGCATCCCCCCCATGTATTTTAAATTTAACACTACTTTCCTATTATATCCTGTGAGTTTTTTAAAATTAAAACTGAACTGAGAAGGAAATTATCATAATTTGAAGTGCCTGTCCCAGACTGCAAATAGGAGAGGTTCAAAAACAATAAGGGAGAGACTCATATCTCAGAATAATTGCTTCGGCCTGGCAAACATAGCCTTTGAATTTTCTTAAAAGAAATACAGTGTAAACCAGATACATGCTGATTCTTTTTTTGCCCTGAAATTTAAATATGACATCTGTGTTGGCTGCCTTATTCTGCATCCATGAAGCCTTTGAGTTTAAGATGCTTCAGCTCCACCCCCAGCCCAATGACCTTCCTCTCCCCCAGAGCCAGGCACGCTTCTCCCGGTCTAACCGAATCCCCCTGGCCTCCCCCAGAGCCAGGCACCTCCCCTCCGCCCCGGCTCTAACCTAATGCCTGGGTCCCGGAGCTGCCACTGCCACTGCAGCCATGCACTAGTCCCTCTAGGAACTGGGGCACATGTGCTGAGCAACTGGCTGTGAGCATGCGCTGGGATGCCATGCACTGAGCGGTTGGCCATGAGCACGCTCTGGGATGCCATGCACAGAGAAGCCAGACGTGAGCACGCACTGGGATGCCGTGCACAAAGTGACCAGCTGTGAGCAGGCACTGGGGCACCTTGTACAGACTGGTTGGCCTGAGCAGTCCAGGCACACAGCTCAGAAGCAACAGGAGCCGCATTTTTTTAATCAAAGAGCCGCAACCCCTGCACTAGTTAAACTGAAAGCAGAATTACATTCACCATTTTAAGAGCAGGAAATGCAATCTGAAAAGAGAGAATAATCTTGACTGCAATTATGATTTATGAGTTTTTCTGAGGCTACGACTGGACTACAGGCTTTTTGTGCAAGAAACTTTTTTCGGAAGAGATCTTTCAAAAAAACTTCTTGAGAAAGAGAGCATCCACACTGCAAAAGTGCATTGAAAAAGTGATGCACTTTTTTGAAGGATAGTGTCCAGACTGAATGGATGCTATCTCTCATATAAGCAGTGATTGCTATGGACAGAATGGCCACCAGGGCACCTGTGCTTTTTTCTCTTCCCTCTTCTTCCGAAAAAACTCCCTCCTCCCCGTCCACACACGCCTTTTTGCAAAAGAGCTCTTTTGCAAAAAGGCTACTTCCTCATAGAATGAGGATTACCAGATGTGCAAAAAGCCCTCTGTTCTTTCAATTTACTGTCAAAAGAACACACGTGAAGTGTGGACATAACTCAACTTTTGTCAGAAAAACAGCCATTTTGTGCAGTCCCATTTACTTTGATGGGGTTTTACAGAAAGTGTATCACTGTGTTGAGCTGACCTGGAGAATAAAGCAGAAAGTCTGGATTGCCTGTTGCATTGTTTAGTTTTGTACATTTACCATTCGAGTAATTTCTGTAGTAGCAGTATCATCTTTTGGGAAGTTAAACTGATCAGTACCTTTTATGAACCTGACTGTGCCTTTGAGATTATCACACGAGAGTACAAATTAGTGCTAAATTATACAAATTGGAAATACAAATACAACAGCTTTCCAAGCAGCAGGTAATATTTGGAATATAATTGAAAGTGCAAATTGACTAAGACATTTTTGTACACATTTCTTATTTTTAAGTAAAAAGGTGCAGATTCGGCAACATGAGAAGATCTCTTTGAAGACATGTTAATTTTGCTTAATTTTTCATTTTGAAAAATAAAATTAAAAAAATCAGAACATCCAGTTCTGACAACCTTGAAACCAAACATTTAGATTTTTTTTCACGTGCAATGATTTTGTTTCAAAATTTGCTTTCATTTCATTTTATAGAAAATTCACAAACATTTTAAAATGCTTGAAATCAAAACTAAGCATTTCCATTGTACTGAAGCAAGCTATTCCTTTTAACATGCAGTGATTTTATTTATTTCATTTACTTACTTACTTTTTGGTTCACTGAAAAAAATAAGTTTGGGTATGACTTGAAAAGAAAGTTGTTGGATTGGATTTTGTTTTGTTTTCTGAAATTGCCAATAAACTGAAAAATCTTCCCCCTCCCATCTCCAGTAGAAAGGCATTTAATCTGGTTCTGCTGTGCAACTATAGTCTTTGCTGTGCACACTAATGATGGAGGTTAAGATATTCTTTGGTTTACATACATTACATAGGCTGTAAAACTGCACTGTAATTAACGTGATTATATGGCTTAATAATCCACCCCAAGCTCCTGAATTAACTAAAGGTGGGAATTTGGAATGGATTATTTAAACCTATTAAACCCCAACTTGAACACCCTCCTTCAGAATTAGACGTGCCTTAAATCAATCTAGTTTAATTCCCTAGTTTGAATTACATCAAACCAACGTAATGCCATTTAATTTCTGAATATCAGTATTCATTCAAGGAGTTAATGTAATTTAATTTATTTACTTAAGATTCACATTTTTAGTTAACTTGGGTTAATTTTCCTAGGTGTCCTCATGTAGACAATCTCCTAATTCCAACTGTAATGTCCTGTGCACTAGCCCACATTTTCCCTTCTCCCTTTGTCTGAATGCCATTCTGAACTACAATCTGCTAAATTCTATCTTTTTTACTGCCAAATAGACAAATCATGTCTATTGAGGAATGATCATATTTATAATTCATTTCAAAAGAATAGATATGGCCTTTTATTTCCACCTTCTTACTAAATATCTACAACTTTCTTTCGTCTAACTTAGTTTTTCCATCCTATTACACATACAGCTATTCAGTCTGGTAAGAAAAAAAGATGGAAGAGTAGGAGCATTTTCCAGTTATTTATCTGCTAATCTATGACCCCCAAGAAAAGGTGGTTGTTTGGTTGGTGCACAGACTTTAAAATTGAATAAGTCCAGGCTTCTCTAGAGCTCAGCTGATGAGGATGGCAGCATCCATTAAACTCCATAAATGAATCTCAGCTGGATCCTTCTTTGAAAAGTGCCTAAACCAAATAGCTCTTGCAGCCATCTTTAAAATAAAAACTAACCTTCTCCCACCTCCTGCCATGAAGAAAGTTGATTGGAAATCAATACAAAAAATTAACATATTAGAATATTTTGCAAAAGAGAAATTACAAAATAACATAATTCAGAAACAATAAAATGATCTTATCAAAACGTTTCATGTTGAAAATGTCAAAATAATATAAATAGTAAACATTCTGTATATTCACAACAATGTATTAAAATACAAGTTTACAAATTTTAATAATTTAAAGTCAAAGTGAAACATTAAAACTGGAATTCAATGAAACAGTCAGAATGATGCTCCATTCTGATTTCAAATTATTTTCACACTTTTCCTCTAAAAATTTTGTTGAAATCAATATGTGCATTTGAAACATTTTGATTTTAGTAAAACAGAATTTTACAATGATATATTGTTCTATCTATTGTTTTGTTTTGTTTTTGACCAGTTCTAACGAGTCCTATAAAACAAGTATTCAGGCCTGATTTTCAAGTGTCCTGTGCCTTGTATGCTCATTTACATCAAGGCAAACTTGGTATAAATCATAACAGTATTCTTCTGTAATCATTTGTCCTAGTGTAAGTGACTATGCAAATATCTGGGTAAATGCATATAATATTTGCAGTTAGATTGCAAAGCAATTATCTTTTACTTTTAAAATAGTCCTCCTGCATTTACTGTCATCAATTATTCCAATGGACATCAGGTCCTATATTCACTTGGATTTTAAATTGACTAATATATTTTGTTCCCCTCACCCAGCACAGAGAAAACTGTAAAGTTTATGTTTTTGAAAACATTTCTGATATTTTCTCATTTCAAGAAACTGGGGCTAAATCTGCTCTCAGAGGCAGAGGTGAAGGTCTCAATGAAGTCAATGGTGTATATAAACACAATTTTCTTTAATTCAATGGAACTATGACAGTTTAAATGAGCCAAGGATATGAACCCAAGTCTTCATTATCCTACTCCTCACATACTGAGACTATTGTTAAGACTCTTATGATAATTTTTTCTATAACTGGAGAAGGGAGCATAATGCTAAGTTCAGAGATCAAATAGGTAGAAACCAACTGGTTACAGAAATGTATACAGTTCCAGTGTCTAATAACACAGCATTGTACTGTTGCCTCATTCACTTAATATCATCTCATTACTCAAAATCCAATCTTAAATAGCAATATCTATAGATAATAATGGATTAGATCAACTGCTACACAGTGCTGTCTTGATATACATATGTTTCCCAAGAAGCCTGATGAAAGACCTTTCATAGAGTTAAATGAATATTATTTACATAAGAGTGTAGAGTGGTTCTTTTAGGGCCTTTATATACGAAGTGCTTTCAATGATCAACAGATCTATCTGTAGAAAAATTGAAAAAAAAAGAGGACTGTTTAACACTATGAATGTGCAAAGTGGATTTCACCAAGTTATTTAAAACAGATGTTTCTGTAATTGTGATATATTTGGTGAATTTAGTGTTCAAGTGGCTTCAAAATATCTCTTTTCTTATCTATAGAAAGGTAGTTGAAAATTGGCTTGCTATAACAAAGCATTTGGGAAGCTGTTCAATCTGTTTTAAAAGCTGATTTTTCTCAACACAGCCAACTGCATCTTTACTTAACAATGGATGTATTTGAAGGCAGTATTTGCATTTATTTCATATTTTAAAATATCAAATTATTAAGTGAGAGCCCTGAACCAAAACTATAGATCCAAACACCTCTGGTTTATGGGAAAGCACAGTCACACATCTAAGCTATGCATTTTATGTCTGTTCTCTGCATTATAAGTTCTTAAGATGATAATGCACTGAAGCAAGTATATTTTAAAGTAAATTAAGAGTACATTTGGAGAAAACATAACAATCAAAACTTATGTGATAAAGAATGCAGCTTTCGACTTAGCACTCTCCCCAAATGCATCAAGTACACTACCAAACAATCAAATTTGTGGATATCATCTGCAAAGATTCTAGGACAGTGGTTTAATCATGTTAAATCACCAATGAGTTGTGGCTCAAACACATTTTATCGTTTTCTGTCCATGCGACACTACTCTCTCTTCTACTTGCTTGTTCTTTTCAGATACACCCAAACCTTCTCTTGGCGGAAACATTTTCAGTGCAACTACAGCTTAAAACTCTGTCTCACCTTGCATTTTTTTATTCTAGCTGAGTGGTAGGCAATACAGAAAGTGGTCTTACCAGTCAATCTGCCAAAGCAATAACGAAATGTACACTAAATAGTTAATTAAATGCATTAAATGTGCATTCAATGGTTACTCCCCATAAACCTGTAAAAATCAGAGATATGTCAAGTACAGTGCTTTAACTAATTTTCCTCATATAAATCAATACTGTACCCTCAGGATTTACAGTATTCCCAACAAAAATTCTATTAATTATTCCACTGGTATAGTAAGGGTATCAGAATCTGGTCTTTAGGCAATTCAGAAGATTTTACAGGTGACCATTCTCTGCCCAGTCTCATGACAGGAAAATGATATATGCTCACTAATCATTACCTTCACGAGGTCCTACTTGTAAGGCTGTCAGACATGTACCATGACAATTGGCACACAATTTAAGACTAGTGTCAATCAAACAACATATCACAATGAGTTCAAAGGGAAATTAAAACTTTGCTGTAGCAATAAGTTAGACCACATTAAATGTTGATAGAATGAATTAATATTGGCAAAGTCCTACTCAAGTGTTATATAATTAATTCTACCCGAGCAGTGATTCTAGCCAGTAATTTTTATTCTTATGAAGGATTATTTTTTATCATAACAAATTCATAGCAGTGGCTATGTCTACACTGCAAGCACAAATGCAGCATAATGATAGTGTTGCAAGCGATACTGCTGTAGTGTAGAAAATTACAACAGAGCTAGAAAGGTGTTCCCCACCACTATAGTAAAACTACCTCCTGGAGAGGTGGTAGCTAAGTTGCTTGAAGAATTCTTCGGCCAACCTAGCTACATCTATAGTGAAGGTTAGGTTAGCTTACCTAAGTTTAATAGGGCATGAAAGTTTGGCTTTGAGACATACCAAAATTCCAAAATATAACAATTAGACTTTTAAATATAAGGCACAAGAAATAGGATAACGACAAAGCACTGCGTAGTAATTTCATTAAGAAAGATGGCTTCTTCCAGATTCAATAAATATTTAAGCCTCGTTATCTAAATGTGATCCAATTTATAAATTATTTGGAGTTTTGAAATTAGGAGTTAGGGTAGCAACTCTCAGGAAGTTAGAAAAGAGAACACTGCAATCACTCTCTATAAGTGACCAATATTGACAGGAATTCTAGGATAACAGTCCTGAAAGCACTGGAATATTATTAATAGTGGATTTTTTCCTTTTACAAATTATACATCTTCAGAAGATGGCAATTTCAATGCAGTTCTTATTTACATATATTTAAATTCCAGAAAAAATCTTAATTTATTATTTGTTTTACCGAAAGTGTTAGGCACCGAATAAACAAGAAAGAAAGTGCAAAAGACTTTGCAATCTAAACATTAAACACTAAACATCTTCATTCCTATTCAGTCAATTACACTGGTCTACAATTTTTTAGAAGTCATCTGCTTCAGAGATAAAATGTGCTATTTATTATGTATTTTGATGTGCTGAATTCAAATATGACAATTAAAACAACTGATTGGCTACTGTTTCCAAGATATTTAAGTTTTTACATTTTACGTCTATGTATATTGTGTAGATAGTAGAGTTTTAATCATAAATTGTAAACCTAGGTCTTTTCATGTGTTTATGGTTGCTTTACATGATAATATTTCACCTGTCCTGTTTATGTAACACTTGAAAAATCAGCAAAAGGGTTATATAAATAAAATTTATTATGAAACAAAAGGCAAAAAACTATTATGTACATAGTTTAGTCATTCAGTTCACGGTGTGTTATGAGGTGTGGTTCAGAGGAGGAGGATGGGAGAAAATGTGGGTCCTGTGACATTGATGGTTCAGGACCAGAAGTTTCATCCTCTTCAAGTGAGAATGATTCTGGTGCATCAGGAACCGGCAGTCCTTCTCCGTGGGGTACTGGGCGTATAGCTGATGGAATGTTTGGATAATGCACAGTCCACTTTTTCTTCTTTGACACACCTTTCCCAACTGGAGGCACCATGCAAAAGTAACAATTGCTGGTATGATCTGTTGGCTCTCTCTAAATCATTGGCACAGCAAAAGGCATAGATTTCCTTTTCCTGTTCAACCACTGGCAAAGATTTGTTGCACAAGTGCTGCAGCATCTGTGTGGGGCCCACCTCTTGTCCCGATCTCCAATTTTGCAGCCAAAATAAAGGTGATAGGCTTTCTTAACCATAGTGGTTATACTGCGCTTTTGTGATGCAAAAGTCACTTCACCACAAACATAGCAGAAGTTATCTGCACTGTTCACACAAGTACGAGGCATCTCTGCTCACTTTGGCTAAACAGAAATGTGTCCCTTTGCAAAATCAAACACTGACAAATAAGAGAGCACGACACTGTATGATTTCTAGAGCTGATATAGGGCAATTTGTTCAGCAGAGTGATGTAAGCTTCGTTATGATTGCATCATCCATGACTTCTAGGAATAACATGATGCAATTCATATCACGTATGACGCAATACCAGCTTCAGATTGCATCATTCATTGTTTTGCCTAAAAAGCAAGTACTGTCCAAACCCAGTCATAGATTTATTCATAGATCCAGTCAAAGATGTATTTTAGTCATTTCTGGTTTAAATTGAGATCCCTTCCCCTTATAACTCACTTATCCTCCGCCATTCCCAAGTCAAGGGTCGTATATACTGACCCAATAGCATATCTTGAAAACTAGAGCCAATCAACAATTTTAAGCATCATTTTCGTTCTCAGTGACCCAGAATTAGTAAAGTTTGACTACATTTATTTCAGAAGCATTTTGGCTGTAGAGCAGTGTTATCAATGATCTTTGTGTTTACAGTTTGAGGTTTGGTTTTGTGTGTATGATGTGTTCTTTTTAATGTACCATAAATTAGCGAATATAACCTGTGTCCATGTATAACATGCACTCATGTATTACTCGCGGTTTTTCTATCATGTGTAAAAAAAAATATTAGATTACCCACGGATGTATATAATCCACAGAGACATCTGCTGCCTTCATAAAAGTGGTCTTTGATGCCGCGGTGGGAGATGTGGTGGCAGCGGAAGCGCTGCTGCTTGGGCCGGTGCAGCAGCCCCGGGCACTTGTGCAGCAGTGCCTAGGTGAGGAGGTACCTGCCCAGCGTAGAGACAAGACACAAGGCAATGGCCATCCTGCTGCTAGCGTGCCGGCCGGCTGGCCTGTGGGAGGGGAGCCGCGTTCGCACCCAGGCCCACCCTGCGCAGCCGCAGCCAGGCGCCACCCACCCTCCTCCGGGCAGGGGGAACGGAAAGCGCAGCACAGGTGCCCCCTGCCCCCCTGCAGCAGAGCTGACCCAGTTCTAATGGGGGGGCGGACAGAGCCGCTTAGGGGAACTGATGCTCCCGGGGGGACTCCAAGGAGTAAAAATCAACTTGTATAAGACGCGGACATGTATACCCCACGGGGGCAGGAGGGGGACGTGGTTGGTAAAAACATGTGTAACCCACAGGTTATATTCGCTAATTTATGGTAATTCTAATCCTATTGCTACTGGAAGGCAGACCTTTTAAAACAATAAACAAAGCCACATAATCAGAGATTCTTGCCCTTCTCCACATCCATTGCTCCGTGAAGACAGAGCAAAGAAGCAAGGAATCTACACAATGATTGCCCTATTGTGGAGATACTCTGGCAAGCACACTGTCAGCATAAGTTTTCTCCAGCACTATTCTACCTGCTGTCCCCATTGCAGATTATAGCAAAGTGGTGTGGTCAGAATTAGGGATGTAAAAGAGTAGTTGATTAGTTGACTACCTCATGGGGTAGTCAAGTCGACTACTCGCATTCCCCCCCCCCTTGCTGCTTCTATATCAGAGGCAGCAAAGTGGGGGGAGCAGAATCCGTACTGGGGGGGGAGCCACCTTAAAAGCCAGTTTTCCCCAGCATTGTCTCCACAGTGCCACTCCCCTCCCCCACGCTGCTGCCTCTGATAGTCCGGGGGAGGGGGGAGGCAGGGGAAGCTTCTCCGGCAGCAGCCCTTGTCCCCAGGGGTCTCAGCAGGGACCTGGGACCCCTCATGGACAGGTGCCCTGTCCGTGACCAGCTCTGTCCTCCACAGAGGCTGCTCTAGCAGCAGCCACTCTTTGCGTCAGCCAGGGCTGGCCATGGACAGGGGCTGTTGCTGAAACAGCCTCTGTTCATGGTGGCCGGAACTGGCTATGAACCATCCATGGAGGGCCCCAGTGAGGAGCTGGGACCCCCCCTGTGGACAGGGGTTGTTGGACCTGGAGCTAGCCGGGACTGAGCAAGCCTAGCTTAGTCTCGGCTCATGCCATGTCCAGGAGCTATCCCCGCTGTGTCTCTTCAGTTTAAATGTAGTAGGAGCTGGGCTACCTGAGCACCCAGCTCTTACTACATTTAAACTGCAGAGCTACAGCAGGGGTAACTCCTTCTGAGCACCTCCTCTTATCGACTAATTGTATCGACTACACGATTACACAATTACCCACCTCATAACATCCTTAGTCAGAATATGGCAATGCTCATTTTGCATACACTCCCCTATGATCCCACAAAACCTGCTCTTGTTAGTAGAGCCCCGCAAATCTGTGGATATTTGCTTTATATCCATCAGTATCTGCAACTGCGGATGTGGCTGTGGATATCTGCAGCTCATTTTTGTGGCTCTAGATACAAATTTTGTATGTGGAACCCTGCAAATTTTCAGAAATCCACTTTTCTCCATGGATATCCACATCCACAGATTTCAATGTGGATAACCGCAGCTCAATATTGTGGATACAGATGCAGATGTGGACACAGATTGTGTATCCCTGCAGCACTCTACTTCTTACATCACCCCCTGATGGCATCCTTCTTTGATGTGTTAGACAGGAGCAAGAAACAGCAGAGAAATTGCTCTCCAAACTTGAATGGGGTAAGAGTTGCATTCCTAAAGTTAGAAGTGTCATTAACTATGCTAGGGCCAACATTTCACCTATTCCATGTCTTTTGAGTGTGCCCGTTATTTTGAAATATAATGGGCTCACTATTCCAATGTCCCTGTAAAACTCATTCCATGAGGACTAAGGGAACATTCCTGAATAGTGATTTATTTCAATATAAGTGCTGTGTAGACAGCACCATATTTCAAAACAAGCTATTTCAAAATTTACTCAAAATAAGCTACACAATTTGCATAGCTCAAATTGTGCAGCTTATTTTGAGCGACGGGTGCAGTCTAGACGCACCCTAAATGTATATTTCAATTGTGAATGCAAAAACTGTTTAAAATAGAGTCATGGAGTTTAAGGCCAGAAAGGACTATCAAATCATCTAGTCTGAACTCCTCTGTGTCACAGACCACCAACACCAATGCCAACAAGCACCTGCACACTAAACCCAACAACTGAAATGAGATCAAAGTATTATAGTTCACAGGAAACTAGACTCGTATTTTCCAAGTTCCACGAGGAGTAACGGTAGTTCGAATTAGAGATCCTAATTCGAACTACCTACTCCATGCCGCGTGTAGCCGCGGGCACGGAGTTCGACCTAAGGGGATTTAAAAATGGCGCCCGCCCGGCAAGATGCAAATGAAGCCCGGGATATTTAAATCCCGGGCTTCATTTGCAACTTCGAATGCCTACATTAACCCTCCTAGTTCGAACTAGGGTGGTAGTGTAGACATACCCTAAGTGCATGATCTTGTACTTTCTAATACTGGATTTCATCCTATTGTTGTCACTCTTGTCTTTCAGGTCATCCAGATCTTCCTGTATAATATTCCATACCCCTCTGTAATGATGCCTCCCAATTTTGTATCATGAGCACATTTCATTAGCACACTCTTTCCTATGTAAGGTCAATAAAATTATTAAAGATTAGACCCAAGACTGATGCTCGAGGAACTCCACTAGTAACCTCTCTCGGGCCAATAATTCATCTTTCAGAACAACCATTGCCTTCTCCTTTTAGCCACTTCACATCTACTTTTTATTCTTGTTCTAATCCCTATTTCCCCTAATATAATTAATACTTTCCCAAGTGGTACCATGTTGAATGCTTTACTACAAACTCCAAGTATATCAAATCAATTGTATTTTCCTGGTTAAAAAAAATCTATTATTTTCTCAAACAAGGAAATTGGGTTAGTTTGTCATGACCTACCATTTTGCATTACATCTTCTTGACCTACATGAATGTAATTATTCTTTACTTCAATTTGTTCTAAAGCGTTATCTAAACATTTCTACTCATAAGAATGGGGTGCGGGGTGTGTGGGGTGGAACCCTTATAGGTCAGGGGCACTTAAAACCGAGGTTGCCTGTCCAAACATTCCTTTAATTCTTATGATACATGGACTCTGTCTCATCCTCCCATCCTGATTAACAAATGGTGAACATTCAGCTTCTTGCCCTTGGCTCTCAGAGGCTAAGATTATTTTTAGCTATGTGGTGTTTGGTTTCCAGCTAGCTGGACAAACAAAATGGCTGACTGTAGTAAAGTCAAATTCCGGGGTTACATGCAGTAATTTCAAATTCTGGGGCTATTGGGGTTAAGAGCAGAATTCCAAACTATTTTGCTTACCAAAGAAAGATTAAGGGCAACTTTATTATAGTATATAACTAACTATATTAGGAATAAATATGCAATAGTGGGCTTTTATTTAAGCAGAAAAAGGTATAATGTGATCCAATGGGTAGAAATTGAAGCTAAACAAATTCAGAATGAAAGCGTGAGGCAATGTTTTAAAAATGAGAGTAATTAACAATTGGAACCTTCTACTAAGGGCTGTTGAATATTCTCCTTCACTGGCAATTTTAGAAATAATCATTTTCCCTCTTTAATAGCTGCTCTAAGAATTATTGTGGAGAAGTTCTGTGGCCTGTGTGTTACACAGGATATCAGACTAGACCACCACAATGGCCCTTTTTTTAATTGGTATTCATGAATCATTTCCAGCCCTGGCTGAGTCAAGTACTTAAGACCTTCAGCTGGTAATTATTACATAGAAATGAAAAAGTTTGTTATTATATTTTCACTCTTTAATCAACTCAAAGCCCTATTTGAACATCACAGTCGTATATTTATCTAATATGTTAGTGATATCATGTGGGTACTCTAATGGATTCTGAAGTCTTTAGCAGCTTTTGTGCCAAATCCTATTAGTGTTAAACACACAAGGAGGTCTGCTGAAGTAATTGAGAGTATTCACATGAGTTAAGTAAACAGGGTTTTGCCCTGATTTCCAAAATTTTTTCCCCTTATTTAAAAATACCTGATCAGAAACTGAAAGCTGAATAGGTATGTACATTGTTTTGTTTTAATCAGCTTAGGAATTTAAAGATTCAGATAATTGTGTCTCATTAAAACAGAAAATATTAAGGACATATTTTTTTAAAGTCCAGGTTATTCCATAATTGTTTGATTTTGTCACTTGATATGGTGGCACTTCCACCCTCTCCTCCCCAAAGGGAGTAGTTTAGTTTTTGTACAGTGTGGGCAGGATAAAGGGCTTGATAGAAGGGGAGAGACGCAGCTCTTAAAAAAAAAAAAAAAAGAATAGCAATGGCCTTGGCTAATTAAGAGAAGCTGAGACAGGGCTGCTATAAAGTGATTTCTTTACATGAAATCTCCAGTCTGGCATGGACAAAGAGAGATTACAATGTAAGAACATAAGATTGGCCATACTGGGTCAGACCAAAGGTCCATCTAGCCCAGTTTATCCTGTCTGCTGACAGTGGCCAATATCAGATGACCCAGAGGGAGGGAACACAACAGGTAATCCTCACGTGATCCCTCTCCTATCATCCATTTCAAGACAAACAGAGGCTAGGGACACCATTCCTACCCATCCTGGTTAATAGCCATTGATAGATCTAACCTCAATGAATCTATCTAGTTCTGCTAAAGTCCTAGACTTCACAAGAACCTCTGGCAAGGAGTTCCACAGGTTGACTGTGCACCAAGTAAAGAAAAACTTCCTTTTATTTGTTTTAAACCTGCTGCCTATTAATTTCATTTGGTGACCTCTAGTTCTTATATTGTGGGAATAAGTAAATAACTTTTCCTTATTAACTTTTTCCACTCCAGTCATGACTTTATAGACTTCTATCAAATCCCCCCATAGGCTATGTCTAGACTGCAAAGAAAAGTCAGAAAATGATACGCAAATTGCGATTCACAATTTAAGTATCTTTTTCCACTTTTCTTTCGAAAGAGGCTTTTCAGAAATTTGGCCCATCTACACGGGGCCAAATTTCAGAAAAACCTCCGCTTTCAGAACATCCCTTCTTCCTCATACAATGAGGATTACAGGGATGGTGAAAGAATGCATCCGCTTTTTTGGAAACTGTTCCAAAAAAGTGGATGCATTCCTTGGACACAGCATAACTTTTCTTGGCTACCTCTGATATCCCGGAAAAGCTCTGCAGTCTAGACTTAGCCTTAGTGTCCTCTTTTCTAAGCTTAAAAGTCCAAGTCTTTTTAATTTCTCGTCATATGGGACCTGTTCCAAACCCCTAATAATTTTTGTTGCCCTTCTCTGAACCTTTTCCAATGTCACTTTATCTTTTTTGAGATGAGGCAACCATATCTGTACACAGTAATTAAGATGTGGGTGTACCATGCTTTTATATAGAGGTGATAAGATATTCTCTGTCTTATTCTCTATCCATTTTTAAATAATTCCAAACATTGTTTGCTTTCCTGACTGCTGCTGCACACTGAGTGGATGCTTTTTTGATAAGTAGTTGTAGCTAAATTAGTCCCCATTATATTGTATTTATAGTTGGGATTATTTTTTTCTAATGTGCATTATTTTACACTTACCAGCATTAATTTCATTTTCCATTTTGTTGCCCAATCACTTAGTTTGGTGAAATCTTTTTGAAGCTTTTTTTAAACTAGACCACCCCCTAAAGCAGCCAGCGAACTCCATCCCAAGTCCTGTTGTGTCCCCTTTCTTCTTTGTGGACAAAGGATACATGTCCACAAAGGACATCAGCACCCCTTCTCTCCTGCCCCTGCTCTGCACAGAAAGAAGGAGGCTCCCCAGGGAGAGGGGCAGCTCCAAGGCAAAGGGGAGGAGATGAGCAGCAGTTGGGGGAGGGGCAGCTGAAGTGCTGGCACTTGATAGTCTCTTTGCCAAACTAGTCAGGATCACCTGTCCAAGGCTCCAAGATCTACTAGTAGATCCTGATCTACTGGTTGGTGATCACTGATCTAGCACCATGAACAATTTATATTTAATATCAGTATCTTATGAAAGAAAAGGGTTTTTTGTTTGTTTGGGTGGTTGGTTGGTTTGTCCCCCTTCTCCTCACCCATCAAAAATGACTTTTAGTTGAGAAAGTCTCTGAAACAAAATAACTGTCAACTTTGGAATTATAAACATCTAAGCCCTACTTGAATCTTGGATTTTGTATTGCTTTTTAACATCAACATGTTGTAGAAGTCTAACACAGTAACTCGAAGCTAACTGGAAGCAGTGTTTGTCGAGGACATGTTTGAAAGAGAGTGAGGTTAAGGGAAAATATTCCGGGTAGGAAATGGGACACTAGACAGGGAGGACTCTGAGGGTATGTATAGACTACATGCCTCTGTCGCCAGAGGCATGTAAATTAGACTACCCAACATAGTCAATGAAGCCGGGATTTAAATATCCCCAGCTTCATTAAAATAAAAATGGCCACCGTGCTGTGCCGGCTCAGCTGGTCATCGGCACAGCGCTGCAGTCAAAATGCAGATCGGTTGACAGGGAAAGCCTTTGTTGACCGCTCCCTTATGCCTCGTGAAACAAGGTTTACAGGAGCGGTCGACAAAGGTATTCCCTGTCGACCGATCCACGTCTTGATTGCCATGCTGTGCCGACGATCAGCTGAGCCAGCACAGCGTGGCGGCCATTTTTATTTTAATGAAGCTGGGATATTTAAATCCCGGCTTCATTGACTATGTCAGGTAGTCTAATTTACATGCCTCTGGCGACAGAGGCATGTAGTCTAGACATACCCTGAGTTACAACAGAGAACTCTTTCCCAGGTCTCTGGATAGAGGGTCTCACATCCATGCTTGATCTCTGATTGGCATATTTGAAATCAGGAGGAAGTTTCCCTTTAGGCTAGTGTGAACTGCTTTAAACACAAATGTACTTTACAAGTAAGGAACAATATGGTTTTCATTTACAACCAGATGTGGAAACAGAATGGTTTTAATTTCTGCTGAATTGTGAGTAATTTCTACCCCAGATGATGAACTCATGTATTATCAGAAAGTATTTAACAATGTCAGTGCTTCTATCACACTCTGAAGTATAGTCCAAAACTCACATATTTCACTTTGGCATTACATTTATGGAGGGAACTCTGAAAGACAGAAAAACATATGAGTTTCAGTTTATACTGTAAGCTGTTATGCACATATATCATTTAGCCACATTTCAAATCTAGTGTATCAGGTGGAATAAAAAATGTTCGGCAGGGAGTGATTGCCACCTACTTCTCTGTAGTCCTCTGTTTCCTATCAGTTTCCTGACTTTGTAGACCCAGTTTAGCTCATTGCTCCTAAGCTGCACTCCCTCATTCAGTCAGGGGATTACTTAAACCACCTGATTCCCCGAGCTGTGGCCTGTCGGATTAATGGACTCTCTTCTTAGTCAACATCAAACCTTTTTGGACAAGTGTGGGGTGAAAATCCCATTACAGATACAAACCATTATTTAAGAAGCAGGCAAGCCTTAAGGTTAAGATACTGGCCTGTTACTCAGCAGATCTGTATTAAATTCTGATTCTGTGTCAGAATTACTATGTAATCTTGGTCAAGTCACTTAACCTGACAAATCCCCACTGTACATTGGTCATGCTCTCTCTGTCTTACCCATGCAGATTGTAAACTCTTAAGGGTACATGTGCTTGCACAGCCCCTTGCACATTGGGACTATGATCTCTATTGTACTAGAATTCATACTCATTTCAGTCCCATCCTTCACATCTACTTTTCACAGAATAATTTTACTTGATAGTAACCTTGCTAGAGAATTATAAACAGAGGTTATTCCACATTACTTTGTTTTCTTTCTGAGTGTGTCTACACAACACAGTTATTTTGAAATAACTGACTTTATTTTGAAATAACAATGTGTGTGTCTACACAACAATTTTGTTATTTCAAAATAAATTTGAAATAACGGACAGCTTATTCCAACTTCTGTAAACCTCATTCCACAAGGAATAATGCCTATTCCAAAATAGCTATTTCAAATGAGCTGTAGTGTGGACGCTCCACTGCTGCTGTTTCAAAATAGCTCCTCCCCTGGGCCATTCAAACTAATTATTCCCCAGTGCCTCTTGGGGCTCTAAATCGAGGTAGCACATCTACATTAGGGAAGCCTGCCTCAAACTAATTTTGAGGATTCCCTGTAGTGTATATATGCCTATTTCAAAATAAGTTATTTTGGAGTATTTCTTCTGGAATAGCTCATTTCAAAATAAGTATGCAGTGTAGATGTACCCTTTCTTTCCTCCATTGTTAATAACAGTCCTTAGACATAAGCAAACAAGTGGGTGACTAGTTCCCATTCTCTAATTGTGAAGCCACTACCCTTCTAACTTTAAGCATTCTCCCCCACTCCTCTTCCACAGTACAGTATATGCAGGAGTGGCCCGAGGCTGGCTGCGGCAGCTGGCACCCCTGGTGGAAGGCGTGATGGGCGCCCCTGCCTGCACGGCCGTCAATGGCCGTGATGTAATCATCGGGCGCCTGGGCACCCCGTGATGTCATCATTGGGTGCCCTGGGCCGGCGGCGCCCTAGGCGACCACCAAGTCTGCCTATGCTCACGGGCCGCCCCTGAGTATATGCCATCTGCCACCATACTGCCCAATCTCTGACAACGTCCTAAAACTTCCAATGATGCATTCAACATAACTCTATAGTATTCTCTGGATTTCTGATACTCCACTTATCCAATCTATTCTATTTCTTCCCCCTCCTGTGAACAAGTACAGTATCCTTTTTATTTGCACTTGTTCTTTGTCCCATTTGGCATCATCCTATTCCTGTGGTGGTTTATTGTTTAAGGTGTTCCTAACTCATGTACATATACTTTCTCTAGCTCTCACCTGAGCTATCACTCTAAAAAATAGTGGTGTAGGAATGGTAGCATGGACAGTGGCAGCACAGGCTAACTGCCCTAAATCTATATCCATATGTTCAGGTGCATTAGTACTTGCATCTGCTAGCTTGAACTAATGCTGCTATTTCCCAAGTTACTGCAGCTATGTTACTTTTTTTAGTATGCTAGCTCAGATGAAAGGCAGCACAAGTAAATTTATGCAAGCTGAGAATCACATTCCTTCTTGTGGTAGGTGTAGCCTTAATTAATTGGTGGCTCAATTTTTCATTCGTTTGTGTGAACAACGGAATAAAACCAACCATATAAAATAGTGATTCTATGTTTAAATAAGACCCATGGAGCACTGCAAACCAAAGTAAATGAAAACTTCACATCAGAAAGGCCACAGCACAAAACACACAATCTTATAATCTAGAGATTTAAATAGCTAGAAGGGCAAGTTTATACTGTTCCCAGTGGCAGATTTAGAGTTAGCGGGGCCCTGTGCTCAGTTTCATTTTTGGGACCGTCCCGGGGACCCAGCCAAGAAACAGAACACTCACTCTTCCTGTCCTTCCCATTTTCTTTCTTTTTTCTTCATCCTCCTCCTATATTATAAGTAAAAAGAAGTAAATAAAAATAAAGTGAGGTACCTAGATTGTTTTCGTAGTCTATTTTTTTTTTCCACAGACCACTTGAAAATTGCTGAGAGTCTCAGTGAACCACTTAATGATCTTACCAAAAGTTGATTGTACCATTAGCTAACTATTGTAAAGTGCTTTGGATAACAGCACTTTATTAAAAAAATAATAACCTTTCCTCAGTCCACCTGAATGGAGTTCTCGGAGCACAGTTTGAGAACATCTGGTCTAGATGAAATCTTGTATTTGCATTAAGCTAATGTGAAAAATGTGTAAAAATAAAATGTACAAATGATGCATGAATGGAAAAATAAAATTTAACTTCCTCTGAAGAAACTTATTCAATTTGAAAACAATATTTATCCAGATAGCTTTCTTTCTGCCCTTTTTCCTTACTAAATCGTCAATTAAGTCATCACAAGTAATATTTTGTAAAGAGGCACTTTCAGTTGTCAATATTGCTGAATTTGTCAAATGTTCCTAACTCACCATATTTTGCATATAATTTTAACTCATTTCAATACAGAAAAAGAACATTCACCAGAAACATTTGTAACAAATATTGTTAAAAATAAGGCCTGCAAACCATCATGTATGAGTCTATACAAAACAACCGGTGGTCTCGAAGCACAGACTTCATCATTTTGATAAAATTAATGAAATGTTTCACTTCATCTTCAAAAAGATTTGTTTCTATGTCCTCTCGGTAGAATTTACTTAATTTCTTACTGTAGTGGCTTTTATCATCTTCATCCATACTTTTATCAAAAAACGTGAAAAATGAATGAACAGTTTTCTTTAGAGATTCACCACTACTCTGCAATTGCACTATTATTGTGTCACAAATAACGCTGATGATCTCAACAATGATCTTCTCTTTCCCTTTGAAATTGATTTTATTGCCTCTAGTTTCATCAAAAAATAACTTCCTGGGTTTTTATGCTTCTCATTAGATATGCCAGAGGAACCTATATTTTCTGTTAATATTAGTGCCTCTGTTTCCATGGACCTATAGTCATTTCAAAATTCTGTGACAAAACTTTAAAGGCTCTCTTTATAACTTCATAGCTCATTTTCAAAACCGAAACGGACACCTGGTATCACAAATTCTTTTGACTGTCAAATGTTTTCCATTTGCCTGCTCCAAGCGTGACTGTAGCATACTCCACTGATGTGTGGAACTGAAAAAAAAAGCATACATGTTTTGAATGAAGTAAAAAAATGGGTAGCTCCCTCACAAGGTGAGTCTGCAGCACTGAAAATTAAATTTAAGAAATGGCTGAACATGGTATGACTAAAGCAAAGGAATTCACATTGTTCAGTCTTGCCTGTAGACCTGAATATTTTCTTGCCATATTTGTGGCATTATCAAAGGTCTTCCCATAACAGTTTTTGATGTCCAAACCCAAATTTGCAATGATTTCCAAAACTGTTGTCTCTAGATATTCAGAAGTGTAGGATTTTAGTGGGACAAAAGAAAGAAATCACTCTACAACTTCACCATTGCCGATCACATATCATAAAATTAATGTTAATTTGTCTACATGACTCACATCTGGTGTTAAATTAACTCTTACGGAATAATACTTGGAATCCTTTACTTCATCAGTGAATTGGTTTCTGAGCTGCTCTGCCATTATAATAATGAATTCATTGTAGGCTTGGTGAGTTAAAACATTGGTCTTCTCTGAGCCACAATACTGATCATTTTTCAAATGTCCATTGAGAAAATTATCAAATTCACTAAGATATTCAAGACAGGTTAAAAAATTGCCTTTTCGATTTGACCCTGATGACTCATCATGTCCTCTTAGAGGTAGTCCAAAGAAGACAGCAATTCCACCATGGCAACAACACGTCTCAGTATTTTCCTCCAATAAGAACACTCCTTCTGAAACTGAGCCGATAAAGCAGAATCAGTTCTTTTGGATAATTTACATCTTTAAACACACTGACACATTGCATTAATATGAGCTTTGGAAGTTTCATGATCAGCAATATCTCTTGCAACATTTGTCCAATTAGAGTGCCCACTGACAAATGTTTGTTTTCCTTTACTATGGTCAGAGAATATTTTGCAAACATAACAGTAGACTGCTTTGGTGGTTTCTGAAAAAATCAACCAGTTTTTCATTTCTCTGGTACTGTTTTTCTTCATGAGTCCCATTTTCTGAGGATGAAGACCTTTCATTCTCCAACCTCATACTCTTTTCTCAAATTTTCCATATCACCTATGTTTTTGGGTTTATTTACTAGGAAATATTCTATCATATCCAAATAAATAGATTTTGGCCATTATGCAATGTTTTCAGCAAGGGTTTCTTCCCTTAATTTGACATAATTACCAATATTTTGTAGTTCCACTGCCACTTCAGAGTCCACTTGTTCAACTTTTGCAGTCATCATGGTACCCCCAAAACTAGACAAGTGATCAGATCATTGAATGTTTCCTCATTAATTATTTTTGATGAACATCCTCTATTCAATACATTTTTACAGCATTTTTAATACAGATGATGAACTGTCTTTTTGCTTAGTTTCATCTTTTTGCCTTGTCTCTATTTTTTTTTCATTTTTGACTGCCAGACTCATAATATCGCTTCATTATTGCCAAAAAACTGACCTTGATTTTTAGGCAGATTAAAAATGTCTGAAAAAGCAGGGTTGTAGCTACAGGTGGGCCTAAGTGGGCCATTATCTGGACCATCCATTCCCCAATTAGGCTTAAAACCAGTGGCACTGGAAAGTTTTTAATAGTGGGGTGTTGAAAGCCAGCCCCTGTCTCTTCTAGGCACAGGTCTGGACCTGGGTGCAGCCACAGGCACAGGAATTAAGGGTTCAGGCAGAGCTGCTGACAGAATATCCAGGCCCCTGGGCAAGGTGGAAGGATGGAGCTGGGGGCAGAGTGCAGGAGTAGAGCCGCCATGCTGGGGATAGAGAAGAAGACTGATAGAGGAGACATGAAGATCTTCAGGGCCATGGAGGACAGCTTCAGGTGCCCCAGGGTCCTGCACTAGTTGGCCCGGAGAAGTAGGCAGAGACCCACATGTGCTCCACCTGAAGGTGAGGGGTGGGCACAGTTCCATCAGCCAGCTGAGCACCCTCTCCTCAGGGCTCTCCATCCCCTGGTCATTCTCCCCCTTGCCATGGGCAGCAGCCACTCACCAGGTGGCAGTCAACAGTAACGCAACATTACAGGGGTTGGAGGACTCAGGAGGAGGGGGCAGCACAGCCACACAGTCAGCTGCCAGAGAGAAGCGGCACTTTCCCACTTCCAAGCGTGGCTTTTTCCTGCTGGCTGTGCAGCTTGCAGGCTCTCCATCCCCCAGCCACCCTCATCCCCTTCAGTGAGCGGCTATAGCCACCCAGCCATTCTCCCCACCCAACCTTGTGGCCGCTTTCCTGCTTCAAAATGCTGCTTTTCTCCAGCCAGCTGTGTGACTGCCCTATGCTCCTCTGAAGCCTTCCAGCCCGTGTTCGTGCTCCTTGCCACCTCCTGCCAGCTCTCCTGAGGCTGCAGCCTGCAGGTGAGTCTCCCTGTTCTCCTGCCGCGCTCTCTGCAGAAGGACTGTGTTCCCCGCCTCCTCACCCACAGAGCAGCCTCTCCCTGTGCACAGAGGGCAGGCTGCCAGACTCTGTGCTGGTCTGCCTGGTGCTTGGGACCCATGTCGTTGCGGGGGCCCTGTGTCAGGGCACCATATGTTTCATTGTAAATCCCCCTCTGGCTGGTACCCATGATTTGCAGCTCCCTGTTCTATACTTGTACCTGCCAAGACTGCTAAAACATCACAGCACATGGATTTTCCTATAGTTCAGACTTACAGCCTCTTAACAGAAAGGCTCCAGCATTGAAGAGAGCGATGTCCGACCTCTAGATTGCCTGTCCTCAAGGAAAGGGGTGCTTGGAATAGAACTCTCTGTCCTAATTCTCATAAGCCACCTTTTTTGTTTATTTTGGGAGCAGTCATCTTCAATCCAGGGGACCCCCAATTATTCTCCTTTGCTAGTTCTAGAGGTCAGCTTTAATCCAGGCTGAAGATGACAGAACACTTCTCTAATCTATTTATTTTAATTCATTTTCTTATATTGTGCCATTCTGCACTGTTTGTATATATCAATGAGAGTAGCAACCGTCATACAAGGTTCTTGGTCTATTCCTTTCTGGGGCCACTCTTTTGTTGTTGTAAAAAATTTACATTGTTACACACAGACACTAACTATATAGCATGTCCACCGACAGCAACTAAAATGTACACAGTTTCATAAACTATCTCATACTTAATGATGAGTCAGGGAGATCCTTCATTTAAACTTTCCTGAGCCTGCAACCTTTCTAGTCAATGCTCCTTTTAGGACACTTCAAAAGCCATTGACAATATAATGTGGGTAGGAAAAAAAAAAGATAATGAATCTACAATAAGCTGCTGAAGGGAAGAAAATGTGCTGTTCATTGTCACACAGTAAAGCCACTTTGGAATAGCCTTCAGTCTCATGCGGCTTGTTTGAAACCCTTTGGTGTACTAAACTACAAAGTCTGTGAACATTTCTTTGCATCATTGGGAGACATTCATTCAAAATTTAAATGTTAGCTGGATGACATTTATACAAGAGGAAAGTACCAGTGTGAGAATGTTATAAGAGAATGAACTCCATCTTATCTTGGCTTGAATTATCTGAGCTTTGTATTCATTCTAAGAAACAGTACAGCAAATATTGCTATTTGCAAACTGATATGTTATTCTCAATTGAAATTAATACTTACTTCGTGTTCACAGGAAATACAGTGACAGACAATATCTTGAACAAAATAAAGGCATGGGGAGAGTTAAATTATTACAGTCTCTCTAAGTAAAGCATCACTTCTGCCATTTGTTAGGTATTTTAAAATAAGGAATGGAAAAAATCCTGACCCGATTGAAGTCAATTACAATACACCTAATGACTTCACTAGGGCCAGGATTATATCTAATGTATTTTCCATGTATCAGACATAATAGAGATGCATTCCACATAATAGAATCATGGAATCCTAGCGCTGGAAGAAACCTCAGGTGGTCATCAAGTCCAACCCCCTGACCAAAGCAGGACCAACCCTAACTAAATCAGCCAGGGTTTTGTCAAGCCAGGACTTAAAAACCTCTAGGGCTAGACATTCCACCACCTCCCTAGGTAACCCATTCCTGTATTTCGCCACCCTCCTAGTGAAATAGTTTTTCCTAATATCCAACCTAGACCTCCCCCCCCCCGCCATATCTTGAGACCATTGTTCCTTGGACCATCGTTCCTTGTTCTGCCATCCGTCACTATTGAGAACCTCTCTCCATCCTCTTTCAAACCTCCCTTCAGGAAATTGAAGATTCCTATCAAATCCCCCCTTCCCCCTTCTCTTCTGAAGACTAAATAAGCCCAATTCCCTCAGCCTCTCCTCGTAGGTCATGTGCTCCAGCCCCCTAATCATTTTGGTTGCCTTCTGCTGGTCTCTCTCCAGTGTATCCACATCCTTTTTATAGTGGAGGACCCAGAATTGGACCCAGATGTGGCTTCACCAGTTGCTGAATAAAGGTGAATAATCACTTCTCTAGATCTGCTGGAAATGATCCTCCTAATGCACCTAATATGCCATTAACCTTCTTGGCTACAAGAGCACACTCTTGACTCATATCCAGCTTCCCATCCACTATTGTCCCCAGGTCCATTTCTGCTAAACTGCTGCTTAGCCACTCTATACCCAGCCTGTAACAGTGCTTGGGGTTCTTCCATCCCAAGTGCAGGACTCTGCACTTGTCTTTGTTGAACCTCATCAGATTTCTTTTGGCCCAATCCTCCAATTTTTCTAGGTCACTCTGGACCCTGTCTCTACCCTTTAACTTATCTACCTCTCCCCCTAGCTTAGTGTCATCCACAAACTTGCTGAGGGTGCAGTCCATCCCCTCATTCAGGTCATTAATAAAGAACAAAACTGGCCCTAAAATCAGTCCTTGGGGCACTCCACTTGAATCTGACACCAACCAGACATCGAGCCATTGCTCACTATCCATTAGGCCCAATAATCTAGCCAGTTTTCTATCCTCCTTACAGTCCATTTATCCGATCCATACTTCCTTAACTTGCTGTCAAGAATACTGTGGGAGACTGTATCAAAATCTTTGCTAAAATCAAGGTATTTCACATCCACTGACTTCCCCAGGTCCACAGAGTCATTTATTTTATCATAGAAGCTGATCAGGTTGATCAGGCATGACATGCCCTTGGTCAATTTATGTTGATTATTCCTGATCACTTTCCCCTCTTCCAAATGCCTCAAAATTCCCTGAGGATCCCCTTCATGATATTTCTGAGGACTAAGGTCAGGATGACAGGTCTATAGTTTCATAGATTGTCCTTCTTCCCTTTTTTAAAGATGGGCACTACATTTGCCTTTTTCCAATCATCTGAGATCTCTCCCGATCTCCACGAGTTTTCAAAGATAATGGTCAAAGGATCTGCAATGATATTTGTTTGCAAACTTCCTCTGTGCCCTCAGATGCATTAAATTCAGACCCATGGATTTGTGTATGTTTAGTTTTTCTAAATAGTTCCTAGCCTGTTCTTTCTCCACCGAGGGCTGTCCACTTCATTCCCATGCTGCAGTAGTCTGGGAGCTGACCTCGTCTGTGAAGACAGAGGCAAAAAAAGCATTGAGTACTTCAGCTTTTCCCACATCACCTATCACTAGGTTACCTCCCTCATCCAGTAAGGGCCCCACATCCTCCTTGATCACCCTCTTATTGCTGACATGCCTGTAGAAACCTTTCTTGTTATCCTTCACATCCCTTGCTAGCTGCAATTCCAATTATGCTTTCTCCTTCCTGATTGCTCCCCTGCATTCTCAAGCAATACTCCTCCCTAGTCACCTGTCCAAATTTCCACTTCTTATAAGCTTCCTTTTTATGTTTAAGCTCACCACGGATTTTCCCGGTAAGTCAATCTGGTCGCCCACCTTGTTTGCTTTTCTTACTGCTCATCGGGATGGTATCTTCCTATGCCTTTAATACGGTAATATATTTATACTCCTCCCTAATCACCTATCCAAGTTTCCACTTCTTATAAGCTTCCTTTTTGTGTTTAAGAAGCAGAAGTAATTGTGTGTAATCTTTGGTAGCATCAATTGTTTTAATGGCGAATTGATTCATGTTAAAAGAAGTCAGTGTAAACATATTCTTTTTTGGTCTATCAAATTTGCAACCATGATAATCTCATCATGGTCTGTGAAAACTGATCTCCCTCATGAAATTTGGTCTCTGGCTGTTAGTTCTAAAGAGAGGGTGGAAAGTGGTGGCTGCTGGCCAGGTGCCCAGCTCTGAATGAAGTGCTGCTAACACCAGCAGCAGAGAAGTAAGGATAGCATAGTATTTCCACTTTTTTTTTTCTGTGCTGCTATTGTCAGTGCAACTTGCTTCAGAACTGGGTACCTGACTAGCAGCTGCTGCTCTCCAAAAAACAACTGCAGGCAGCAACACCACCACCAGCAGCATGGAAGTATGGGTGGCAATACCATGAGCTCTTTACAATAGGCTTTTGACCCCCTTTTGGGCAGATAAATGCTGCAGAAAAATCATGGGGATACTGCAGAGAAATATGGGATGGTCCCAGCGTAAATAGAAAATTTTGTGGATGTGTAACTCATCCACAATATTTGCTATTTATGCAATGATCAACCCATGAAAAAATGACTGATTTCTTGGCAATTTAAATAAATACCTAACTATTGTCCTTTGCTACCCATCCTCCTACCACAAGAATATTATGAGAATTTTCTCTATCTTAGAGAAATATTGATAGTAGAAATGTGTTTAAAACTAATGAACATCCATATACAATTTCATTGTTTTTTTTTTAATCTAGAACAGGACAATTTTGCAAGGCCCCATTTCTGAGAATGATTGAATTTTTTTCTCAAATTGTGCCCTGGATACTTATATTGACACAGACAGAAATATTCAGAATGAAACATGCAAACATTTGAATTGGAGTATCTTTTGATCAAAAGAAGCCACTTAATGAAAATGTGATAAAGTATCTTTCCTGAGTTATGCAATTTTGCAGTGAAGTACAATTGCCAATTTCTTGCCAATATTTTCCAACATTTTCACTCATTCAAATTATCTGAGTAATTTAAAAACACTAGCATCCCTATTCTCCATTAGAATTAGCATCTTCTACCTGTTTCTGTCCAAAATGGTAAGTATAGAATTCTTAATTATTTCCCTGACAATATGTTACTATAGAAAAATCACTGGCTGCCGACCTCACATCAGTCTGAACTGCTCCTGGTTTAGGAGCCAGGGGCAGGAGTAGAGAGGCAAAGATATTTAAAGCACTATTGTGTTCCCCCCAACCCAGGACACAGACATAGGCCAGTTCAGCCCCTCATAAAATTGGATCAGCCTCAAGATCTCTTTTATTCTGCTAACGACCCCATAGAGACCTTTATGCTAGGAATTGCCAGATTTCTCCTCGCACAAGGAGTTGAATTGCTCTATTGTCGACTCTCAAACAGGAGCCTGTTGTATGGAAATGTGATAAAGGAATGTATGGGTACGTCTACACTGAATGGCTATTTCGGAATACCAGAGGTATCTTAAAAGAGCTACCCTGTGTCTACACAAGCCACCCGGTATTTTGAAATATTTTTTGAAATAATGGGTGTGCTATTTCGGCATCCCGGTAACTCTCGTTACACAAGGGTTAAGGGATGTCTTGAATAGCACGTTATTTTGAAATTTGGCACTATATAGATGCACCAAATTTCAAAATAAGCTATTTTGAGATAGATTCAAAATAAGATCCACAATTTGTATAGAGCAAATTGCTTATCCTATTTCAAGTTTAGGGTTCTGTGTAGACACTAGAGTAGACAGTCTAGTTCTCTGCTGATAAGTTGCTCTCAAAAGGTATTTTAAATGAATATTTAATATTCCTAATGCACAATAATAAACATATCACATATTATAACACTATTACTGTCATGAAAATGCATGTCACATAAAATTCAATGATAATCCAAGTCACTTCTATTCCATTATTCATGAGAATCCAACAGAGATTTTCAGCATTATTTTCTCCTCTAAAAGCAGTGGGTTTTTTGTGATGGTACTGCCCGGTACGCAGTATCAGCACCTCCAGATGCAGTACCAGCACCTCCAGTCAGAGCTCAACAACTTTTCCCCTGGAGTACCAGCACCCTTTTTTTTTTTTTTTTTTTTTTACAAAAAAAGTACTGGCTAAAAGTATCAGCAAAGCAACTGAACCAGTCTAGGAAACTTCTGAATCCAAAAATGGAAAAACTGTTCGATCTTTAATGATTACTTATCTTGTTTCTTCAGTTAGAATGAAACCTCCCTTTTCCAAAACCATGTAGTAGTCTCTAGTGGTAATTGCAAATGCTAAAAACAAAGATTTCATGGTCTGATCACCCACAATTCAAGCAGGTTCCTTCATTCATAATTTTCATGATTATCCACTTGTTCAACTGTTTAGTCAAATAGTTAGCTCATTGTAACAAAAACATCACTGGAACTATCTATTACTTCTGTTTGTATAAAAGTAGCTGTATTCCCTGACAGAATATGCCTCTGCTTAGTCCCTATGCACCCCCTTAATCATTTTTTTGTTGCCATTTGTCAAAACATAGCTCTGGGAGAGTAAAATAGCACTCCATATAAGAGTGAAAAAATCAACCAGCCATATTAATATACAGAAAGATTCTTTGCTTTGCTTGAACCCTGTAATGATACTCTATGGAACATGAGTATGAAGAGGCAGGGAGCTTTTGATAAATGTGACATTGTCTCCTAGTGCTGGGGAGACAGACCGAGGCACAGACTGTAGGAATTATGAATAATGAAAGTGTCTAGACATGACACCTCTCATAGTAATAAGTTGTTTGTAACCTCCCCAACTCTACAAATTTCATACTCAGAAATATTTATTGCTCTCATAAAGATAGGAGCTTTGTTATATTTCTGTATATGCAGCCCAAAGCACAATTTCAAATATATTAATTTCATTTTTAAATAAGAAAAGATAAAGAAGAATAAAGAATATTACACACACACAGTGCAATGCATGAATACATACCAACACATATAGCATTCTAATCAAAGTGAGAAGAGGGAAATATTGTTTGTTAGTTTCTTTTATTTATAGTAATATTAGGTATCATTAGTAACAATAGCAATAGCAAATATTAAATAATTCAAACAGAAGTATAATTTAAATTAACACTGTCCTTTAAGTGGGGACTGCCAGAGATTAGATATGGTGAAAAAGATCCTACACTTCTAGCTACATTTTCACTTGGCTTCATTTCCTCCCATCTTTGATGTTTGTGAGGTTCTTAAGCTTTGAGAACAAGAAGTCACTTTTGTTTCCATTAACTTTGTTCAATTGCATCTAAATAAGTGAGCTGAACATTTGGCCTATCTGGTGGAAATGATTTATAAATGAACATATCTCTCATTATTTGTCCTCAGACAAAGCTGATATACTACATAGAAACATGCACTCCCTCCTTTTTTTTTGCTACGTCTAGACTGCAGTGTTAAATCGGAAAAAATTGCATATTTTTTTCCAATTTACTTTTGAAAGAAGCTTTTCCAAAATTTGGCTCATCTAAATGGCACCAAATTTTGGAAAAATGTGCTCTTTTGACACACCCCTTATGCCTCATAGAATAAGGTTTATAGGGACGGCAAAAGAGTGCATCCACTTTTTCGATTTTTTTTCAGAAAAACGGGACACGTTCCTTGGAAGAGCAATTCAGTCTAGACATAGCATAAGTCTAGCTCCATTTTCTTTTTATCTACTTTGACCCACATACTGTAGAAAACAATGGTCCTATTATATGGGAATTGAAGCTTGTCATGAAAAGAAAGGGGGAAAACCTCATAAGAATAATTGCATTTTAACGAGTAAGCCTTTCATTTTTTTTCAGTGTTGTGGGAACCCAGAATTAAGAAGAAAGTTTGCACCTTTTTAAATTAAAAAAAACTTACAAAATTAGCTTTTCAGCTTTACAAACTGCAACTGTCAGTCAGACATATCCAAAGGCACACACAATAAGCTGCAAAATACAAATACAGAGAAATTGTTTAAAAAAATAATGAACATGACCACTGCAGCCACTGCAGCAGGAAAGAAGGTGAGCAATCCAATTTACTAAAGTTAAGGCTGTTCAGAGTTAGATCATGTATTGGGAATACAGTTATAAAAAATTAAAATAAGTCACAGACACCTCTACATATAATATATGAAAACATTTGTCTTCCTAGAAAGAAATAAAGGAGAATAATACCACATCCAAAGAGGTGCAACAAATGTTATTAAAACTGCCACTTCTTGCAATGGAGAAATATAGTAATATTTGGTTACACCAAAATATACCAAAGCAGGAAAAACAGAGAAAAAAGTTATTTCTTCAAAGTAGTAAGGAAATAACATTGAGTTATAATATCATTGAGATGCATTGCTAAGGAGAAAGCCATTACAATTATTAAGAAACCTGTGCTAGAGATCATTTCTATTATTTGTATTATTTATCAAGTGTCTATTATCTCAGACTTGGTATTATCTACTAAGGGTATGTCTAGACTGCAGGCTTCTTTCAGAAGAAGATTTTTTGGAAGATATCTTCTGAAAATACTTCTTTCGAAAGAGAGCATCCACACAGCACAAGCGCATTGAAAAAGTGATCTGCTTTTTTGAAGGAAAGCATCTACACTCATTGGATGCTCTCTCACATAAAAGGCCACCCGGAACCACTTCAGACAGGGCATTAGGTCAGCAGTTGCTTCCAGGTGCTGTTGCCTAAGCCTATCTTAGATGCATGCTTAAAGGGGCCCCCCTGGATTGTCATTTCTCAGGTTCTACTACATGCTTGCTACCTCTACAAGGGACAGTGAAGCATTTGCAGTGTATGCTATGGTTGCCCAGCTTTGCTGGATGCCACAGCATATTTGTTTTTTGCTATGGAGCCGGAGTTGCCCCGGGCATGCGATGGCCCCACACAGCCATACTGTAGGTTCTGCAGCAGATTCAGCAGACCATCTTGATGATCCTGCCCCAACTCAACTCAGGGCTCATCTGTGAGTCCCTCTACCTGGATGCGGGAGCAATGCCCTTGGCACCGCACTGCACGGTCGAGAAACAATTCTGGAGACTGGACACTCCATCCTCTCTGAGCCCACCTCCTTCACCTTGTGTGTGTGACAAAATGAAAGCACTCACCTGATGATCCCTCCCCAACATCAGATGGTACCTGGGAGATCTCCAGGGCCTGGGGTACCAGCTCCAGGCTGAGGGTAATGACACTGCCAGTGTCCTCCTCTTCCTGCTGGTATTGTTCCTCAATGTTGTCATTGTCCTCCTCAAGGAGCTCCGGGTGGGCAAGCACTTGTTGCCATGCCCAAGTCCACCAGTACGGGTGGGGAAAGGGCTTCATCACCCCCCAGGATCTGGTGCAGCTGTTTGTAATATGGGCAGTAGTGTGGTCCTGCCCCGGAGCAAGAGCTGTGCTCCTTGGCTCTGGAGTCCAAGATGCAGGGGTGGTGTCCCCTCTGGGCCAAAGCCTTGGCCATCCAGAGATAGATGTCAGCATTTTGCCTCCAGGAGTGGAGATCCTGCATTGTTCACCCCCCCCCCCCCGCCCACACACACACACACAGCTCCAGGAAGGACAGGATCTCGGCACTGGAGCAGGAGAGTGCCCGGTGTTTGGTGCCCCTGGGTGGGTCCTCGGAGCCCTGGTGCTGCTCCCTGTGTAGGCCAGAGGGAACTCGGGGGGGTGTGGGAGGGGTTGTGGCTGTGCCATGTGTCAGCAGGCCTTTAGCAGTCAGAGCTGCGCAGCCAGGCTGCTGCTGCGAGGCCAGCTTCCTGCCACAAGGCTACTCCAGGGTACCTGCGACTTTAAGAACTAGCAGGAGACAGGAACTATAGAGCTGTGATTAATGTGGATGGATTGTCCAACTGGGCACCCGTGCTTTTTTCCTGGAGGCCTCTTCTTTTGAAAAAAACTCCCTCTTCTATGTTCTCACATGCCTTTTTCCGAAAGAGCTCTTTCACAAAAGGCATTCTTCCTTGTAGAATGAGATTTACCAATGTTGGAAACCCCCCTGCGTTCTTTTGATTTTCTTTCAAAAGAATACAATAGCAGTGTGGACGTAAGTGAAGTTTTTCCAAAAAAATCCTGCTGTCTAGATGCACACTAAGAGAAAATCTGTAATATAATCTACCTTATGCTACAAAGTCTTCAGGCTGCACCTTTCTCTTCCATTGCTTAGAAACATTCTGTCCAGTCCTTCAGCTGAATTCATGACTCAGTTTAGATAGGCCTCAGTCCACCAAAGCACTTGTTTGTCATCTTCCAATGATAAACGTGATCTGTAGTTTAGATGTGTGAAATGTACAATATGTGGATTCAAGGCTGCACATCTAGCTCTCCAGGCTATAGTTCCCCGGGATCACTGACACTCCCCATATCATCATCCAGGCAGATGCATAAAGCAACATCTTGCCATGCCTGTAAAGTCAGGGCCCAGAGGCAGTCCCAACTCACCAATAAATCCAGTTATCCCTGTTTGATAGATGGGCAATACCACTTACTTCCCCCATACGGATGTAATGTGCTAAGGAGATAAATGTAAGTGCAAAGTATTATTACATAGGGAGACTGTTCCACAGTCTTTCTCCTAGGAAATGTATTCTGATAATAATAATAATAATAATAATTAATAATAAATTGTATTCATATAGCATGGAGAGGCAATAATCAGGATCAGGGATGTGCTACACCAACACAACATCATGTTTCCCTTCTCTAAAGAGCTCCAGAATATAATTTCCTTACACACACACACACACACGAAAATATGTTTTCCACAAGACCATGTTACTATCTTCTTAGAGACCACTTACAGTATAAATAGAATCTACTTAGAGGCACTGAGGGTGAACTATCTATTTCTTCTACATATTTTCACTTTTGTTTTGGGCATAATGTTAAAGTTTATGCCCAAGACTCATTTAGCAATGTACAGAATTAGTTAAAAGCCACAAACATTTTTGAAAGTGAAAATGAAATACAGCCAAGATCTAGTAATACAATACCGTTCACTTTTTCCTTATAGTTATTACCTGCTCCCATCTCTGCTCCCCCAGCACTATTAATAATGGGTTTAATCCATCTCCTATTTAAATCCATATAAAACTTTTATGAACAGAGGTCCCATAGTCTTACAAAATGGGGATGAGATGATCAACAAATTTTAGCTTTTTGCTTGGTAATATTTAAAAACACCCAGCATTTGCTGAGGGGTCAAAGAAAATGGCATTCACATTCGCCCCTGCCACTATACACTTTGGTCATCATATCAATCTCTCATTGTATCTTTGTACAAAAGTATTGAGTTTTTATAAGGATGGACTTAGACCCCCTTAAATTCTCCTGCCCTTAGCTGCACACACCTATCACTATTATTAAAGATTCAGAGTTAGTTTCACTCAACGCTTCTATGTTCTTAAAAGAAGCATACAGAAGAAAATGAAAAAAAAATCCAGAATTCTGGAAACAAAACCTTTGAGCATGCATCTACACTGCACCATTATTTCGGAATAACGGCCATTATTCCAAAATAACACTGTGGGTACATCTACACTAGCCCCCTAGATCGATCTAGGAAGGCTAATGAAGGCGACCGAAATTGCAACTCAAGCCCGGGATTTAAATATCCCGCGCGTGATTTGCATGTTCCTGTCCAGTCACCATTTTAGAAATTGACTAGCCCGAAGTAACTGCCCGCGTCTACATGTGGCAGTGAAATGGGATTCAAATTTAAACCCCTAACTCAAATTAGCTGGTATTCCTCCTGCAATGAGGTTTACCAGCTAATTCGATTTAGGGGCTTTAAATCGGAATCATGAGATGGTAGATTTCAGGATCCTGACCAAAGGAAGAAAGGAGAGTGGCAAAATACACACCCTGGACTTCAGAAGAGTGGACTTTGACTGCCTCAGAGAACTGATGGGCAGGATTCCTTGGGATGCTTACATGAAGAGGAAAGGAGTCCAGGAGAGCTGGCAGTATTTTAAAGAAGCCTTATTAAAGGTACAGGAAGAAACCATCCCGATGCACAGCAAGAAAAACAAATATTGTAGGCGACCAGACTGGCTTACCGGGGACATCCTTGGTGAACTTAAACACAAAAAGGAAGCTTACAAGAAGTGGAAACTTGGACACATGGGGGAGGAGTATAAATATATTGCTCAAGAATACAGGGGAATTATCAGGAAGGCGAAAGCACAATTGGAATTGCAGCTAGCAAGGGATGTGAAGGATAACAAGAAAGGTTTCTACAGGCATGTGAGCAATAAGAGGGTGATCAGAGAGGGTGTGGGGCCCTTACTGGATGAGGGAGATAACCTTAGTGACAGATGATGTGGGAAAAGCTGAAGTACTCAATGCTTTCTTTGCCTCTCTCTTCACGGACAAGGTCAGCTCCCAGACAACTGCACTAGGCAACGTAGTATGGGAAGGAGGTGGAAAGCCCTTGGTGGGGAAAGAACAAGTTAGGAACTATTTAGAAAAGCTAAACATACACAAATCCATGGGCCCGGATTTAATGCATCCGAGGGTACTGAGGGAGTTGGCAAATGTCATTGCGGAGCCTTTGGCCATTATCTTTGAAAACTCATGGAGATCGGGAGAGATCCCGGATGATTGGAAAAAGGCAAATGTAGTGTCCATCTTTAAAAAAGAGAAGAAGGACAATCCAGGGAACTACAGACCTGTCAGCCTTACCTCAGTCCCCGGAAAAGTCATGGAGGGGGATCATCAAGGAATCCATTTTGAAGCACTTGGAAGAGGGGAAAGTGATCAGGAATAGTCAACATGGATTCACGAAGGGCAAGTCGTGCCTGACCAATCTGATTAGCTTCTATGATGAGGTAACTGGCTCTGTGGATATGGGAAAGTCAGTGGATGTGATATACCTTGACTTTAGGAAAGCTTTTGATACGGTCTTCCATAATATTCTTGACAGTAAGTTAAGGGAATATGGATTGGCTAAATGGACTGTAAGATGGATAGAAAGCTGGCTAGACTGTCGGGCCCAACGGGTACTGATCAACAGCTCGATGTCAGTTGGTGGTCGGTTTCTAGCGGAGTGCCCCAAGCAGGGATTTCCCTACACCCTGTATACCTCCCCTGAATTTCCCCAAACCCTCCCCCCTCCCAGTTTTGTGAACTAGTTACATGCCAATTTAGTGACTGTTTGGAAATTTGAATTGAAATTGAAATATTAATACACACTTTAAAAGCATATACAGTGTATGATAAGATATGTATCTTATATCTGAAAAAGTATAATAGATTTGAAAAGTATGAACATAGACTAGCTTCCTTATACAGCTGTTGTTTTTTTGACAATGTCAGTGCATTCATTTTGGTGATGTTTGCCAACCTAATAATTTCAAATTATGATTTGTAAGCAAAGTCAAAATGAGCTCTCCCTGACAGCTAGTAATGAGCTGGGGGTTGGGGGGAAAGGCTTCACACCTAATCTACCTAGGTATCCAGCAAACAAAGCTGTGTTGCCCAAGTGACAGATTTTGGCTGGGGTTAAGTTACAAATCACTTGAATGCGGGGGTGGGGGGGGAATGAAATGTTGTTGTTCTTATTGTATGAGTAAAGGGCAGTAGAACCGTATTTAACCTGTATTGATTGAGGGCATCAAGAGAGAGGGTGGAGACAGGTGTTTTGCTTGATGGTCTGTCTGAGTCACAAGTACTATTTGACCTGCCCCTCTCCATCTATATCCGACCAGCCCGAAGCACAAATATAGCTACCTACTGAAGAAGCAGTGTCTCCAAAACCTAAAGGCAGTTTCCAATATTTGTCGATCAAAGTGTTCCCATTTATTGAAGTTACAAAAGATGGCTACTGGTGCACCTCTTGCAAAAAAAGCTTACAAAGAAGGAAAGCTTTCCAATGCCAAAACTGGTAAAAGTGGAGGAGCTAGGTTTGTCAGACCGATCAGCAAAGCCAATGCTGACAAACTACGTGAAAAGGCAGAGAAACACCAGGCTTCTGGACTGCATCAACATGCAGAAAGCCTTATAAGCCCATTTTCAAAGCCAATTTTAGAAGTACTTAATGAGGCTGTTAAGAATGCTGGAGACACAACATAGTTCATGTGAACAAACAGGCTGTGGCATCATACTTTCTATTTAAGCAAGAGATACCACACACTACAAACTGGAGGCCAATGTTAAGTGCATTGTCACTTGTTCATCCTGAAGTTGAACACTGGTTCCGAACAAGACCAGAAAATGCTCACTATCTTTCTGCAAGAAACTCAACTGACTGGCCAGAAGCATGCGGTGCAACAGTGAAAGACTCAACAACTGAAAAAGTGAAGAACTCTCTCACCACATTCAAAAAATTTGCATACATGGCTGATGAATGCACCGATGCAAATGGGCATCAAGTATTAAGTCATTGTGTACATTATTTTGATGTCAGTGGTAGGCCAGTAGGTGCATTTCTAGATGTTCAAGTTATAGAAAACACATCGGCTACATCTGTGACAACCCACATCTTAGAAGAGTTAAATGCTTGTCAATTGGACCCCAAACAGATGGTTGCTTGTGCATTTGATGGAGCTGCAAACTTCTCTGGAAGCCATGGTGGAGTACAAGTTTTTCTCAGAGAAAAGTGTAACCCTAATCTTTCCTATACACACTGCAGAGGCCATCTACTCCAACTAGCACTAGTATGAGCTGCAGAATCTTCAAAAGACATTAAAAAAGCTATAAATTTAATGTCATCATTATATTCTTTTTACAGCAGGAGTCCAAAAAGACTGAATATCTTGGAAAATATAGAAGATACATTGGGACTGAAGTTCAAATTAGTCCAACCTGGGAAAACCCGCTGGTTTTCTCATGCGAGATCCTTGGCTGTTGTCTTAAAATTACTCCAGCCATTATTACTGGCTTTGGAAAGTATCTACCAAGATGGGATGGATCTAAGTAGTGAGGCTGGTGGATTACTTTTGCTACTACGTTCAGAGAAGACTATTGAGATTCTCTGTCTCGTAAATCTACTGTTGAAATCACTTGGGTCATTAAACAATGCCATCCAGGCATCTGCTACAACAGTAGTAGATCTTTGTCCAGCAATAGAAGCTATATTTGGATCAATCAGAGGGTATGTCTACACAGCAAGCCACTGGCAGCCAGCCCTCCACCGCTCCCCAGGAGCAGTCTGCCAGCTCCCAGGAGCCCGCCAGGGCCCGGGAGAAGGTGGGCGCCTTCCTGGTCCAGGGTGGAGATCATAGACCTTATTCAGGTTTGGGGGAGATGCCCCCAATGTCCATGATCTCCACACTAGACAGAGGAATGTGGCCGTCTATGGCAGAATAGCTGCCAGCCTGGCCACCAAAGGCCACATGTGAACTCAGGAGCAGATTTGCATGACAATCAAGTTGGTCCGGTGAGACACCCAACCCTAAGCCCTGAGCTTCCCCTCCCCTTACTTCCCCTTGCTTCCCTCTTCCAGCTCCCTCCTCTTAGGTTTCCCCCTCCTCCCTCCCAACCTCTCTTCTTCCCTTTCCCACCTCCTTTCCCCAGTCTCACCAGAGTTTCATCCCCCCCCCCAGTTTTGTTAAATAAAGAGAGTTTGTGTTCATGAAAATAAATGTATTTTATTTGACATCAGGAAGGGCGGTTAGGGAGAGGTAAGTGGAAGGATGTGAGGGAGGAATGAGGCACAAGCCCCCAGTGGGGCAGACCAGGGAGGCTCTTAGTGCTCCTCAGGGTGGAAGCTCTCCTGCAGGGCCTCGTGGATACAGACAGCCCCCCCGATGGACCTCCTGGATGGCAGCCTGCAGAAAGTGCAGCCAGGCTTGCAGCAACGCGTCCACGAGAAGCACCAGAGTGCCCAGGGGCAGCTCCAGCTCCATGTTGCAGAGAGCTGTGATGTCCTGAATGAGGGCAACCAGAGCACGCAGAGACAAAATGCTTTGCTGTCCCTCATCGAGGTAGGCAAGCAAGCAGGGAAAACTGAGAACCGGCTGTCCGGGGGGGTCCCTTTAAGCACAGGCCTCAGATAGCCTCAGGCAGCAACCACACAAATAAACTCCTGACCTGATGCCCTGCGGACCTGGTTCCAGCTGGCCTTAAATGCGATTCAGTGTCCACTCAGTGTGGACACGCTATTTCGAAATAGCAAAAAGGTATTTTGAAATGCATTTTGTGTGTAGATGTGTTATTTCAAAATAACTTATTTCGAATTAACTATTCGAATTAACTATTCAAATTAATGCTGTAGTGTAGACATACCCAGAGAGGTATCCATTGAAAAAGTACTGGAAGAAGCAAAAATTTCAGTCCAGAAGTTGACTAATGAAGGCATTTATATTGAATCCTTCAGTGAAGAGGACAAGAAGTGTTTGTTAAGACAACTGAAAAAGTACACAGACTTGATTCTTAAAAGTCTACAACAGCGACTTCTAGATTCTGCGCAACCTCTATGTAGCTTTTATAGATGCTTGTCCTATAAAACACCGACAGTTGAGTGGAGTGAGGCACAACCAGCAATGGGGCTGCCATGTGCTCAGGACAGAATAGAGAATTTGAAGACAGAGTGGAATATCATACGACGAATGAATGAAGATTTGACTTCAACTTCTTTTTTATCATCACTAGTGGCTCGACCAGATCTTCATGCTATGTTTCCTGGGATGAAAGAAGTAGGAATTCATCTCTTACTACTCCCAGTCACAACAGCTACAGTTGAACGTTCTTTTTCATCATTGAATAGAATTTTGTGTTCTGAAAGAAGTCGCCTTCTGCCTGATCATGTGAATGAACTAATGAGCATATCAATTGAAGGAATGGAAGTATCAGACACACGAGAAGCCACCAAAGATGATCGTATTGCATTCGAGAAGTTCATTAACAGAGTTATGCAAAATTATAACAAGAAACCAAGAAGGATGTAGACGTAGTGCTTCATAGAAGGCTTGAGTAGCCAACTTTAATTTGTGTGATTTTAAAACATGAGTTAAATCTAATAAAATGGTCATGAAACATTTTTTAGTTTTTACTGTGGTGCCATACAGCCCACCTTCACCCTCATGGTCTTACCCCTCATCAGCCCTGACACCCCCCCCCCTGTAAATGTGATCATCCCCCCTAATTTCAAGGATCTGTTCTAGGGCTGGTTTTGTTCAACATCTTTATTAATGACTCGGATGAAGGGATGAATTGCACCCTCAGCAAGTTCGCAGATGATGCTAAGCTAGGAGGAGAGGTAGATACGCTGGAGGGAAGGGATAGGGTCCAGAATGACCTAGACAGATTAGAGGATTGGGCCACAAGAAATCTGATGAGTTTGAAGAAGGACAAGTGTAGAGTCCTACACTTGGGACAGAAGAATCCCAAGCATTGTTACAGGATGGGGACCGACTGACTAAGTAGCAGTTCTGCAGAAAAGAACCTGGGGATTACAGTGGATGAGAAGCTGGATATGAGTCAACATGTGTCCCTGTAGCCAAGAGGGCTAATGACATATTAGGGTGCATTAGGAGGAGCATTGCCAGCAGATCCAGAGAAGTGATTATTCCCCTTTATTTGGCTCTGGTGAGGCCACATCTGGATATTGTATCCAGTTCTGGGCCCCCCACTATAGAAAGGATGTGGACGCATTGGAGAGGGTCTAGCAGAGGGCGACCAAAATGATAAGGGGGCTGGAGCGCATGACCTATGAGGAGAGACTGAGGGATTTGGAGTCCTGTGGTACCTTATAGACTAACAGATTTACTGGATCATAAGCTTTTGTGGGCAAGATGTATCTGACGAAGTGGGTCTTTGCCCATGAAAGCTTATGCTCCAATAAATCTTTTAGTCTATAAGGTGCCACAGGACTCCTCGTTGCTTTTGCAGATTCAGACTAACACAGCTACCCCTCTGATACTTGAGGGATTTGGGTTTGTTTTGTCTGGAGAAGAGAAGAGTGAGGGAGGATTTGATAGCAGCCTTCAACTTCCTGAAGGGAGGTTCCAAAGAGGATGGAGTGAGGCTGTTCACAGTAGTGACGGATGGCAAAATGAGGCGCAACGGTCTCAAGTTACAGTGGGGGAGGTCTAGGTTGGATATTAGGAAAAACTATTTAACTAGGAGGGTGGTGAAGCACTGGAATGGGTTACCTAGAGAGGTGGTGGAATCTCCATCCTTAGAGGTTTTTAAGTCTTGGCTTGACAAAGCCCTGCCTGGGTTGATTTAGTTGGGATTGGTCCTGCCTTGGGCAGGGGGCTGGACTAGATGACTTCCTGAGGTCTCTTCCAGCTCTATGATTCCATGATTCTATAATACACAGATTCCAAACTCAATCACGATTTGACCTCTTATTTAACTAGTTAATTATATGTGTGCTGTTATTTGTATAAAGAGATTTCGGTGCTCTGCTCTGCACAGATTTAGAGAATATTACAATTAGAAATTTAATGCCCTTGGGCTAACTTCAGATACTTTTTAGTTTGTATCCTTCTAAGATTCTTATTGGGATGGGTAATGAATTAGAAACGGACTGTTGAAATCAATGGTAGTTCATGAACACTTGTTCTTTTAATCAATAATGAAATGTCAATCCCCCGCCCCCTTCCATTAGGAAAGCTGTCCTAAGAATACATAATGGCAACAGGCTCTCAAAATGGCAACAAGGCATCAGTGTTTTGTCATTCAGGCACAAACCATTGCTGCAGCAAGGAACTGAATATCATAATCAGATTCTTATTTACTGAACAATTGATCCCTGCTGAAATTTTAAGATGTAGAATTAATTTTGCAGGGAAAGTCACTCTCCGTTCACATTTCAGACTGAAATGCTGCAGAATCCAACTTAAAATCTAATGTTTGGTACATGATCTAGTTTAGTTAGCCAAACATGATTAACATGCAGTGGCTGATCAGGACCCAAGGACTAATTAACTTGTATACCTTTTTATTTAAATGGAACCCAGTTGCTTACGGGAATTATGGATGACCTTGCTGATCTTGCTTGCCCTTTCTTGGGGGAAGAAGAATGATTTGCAAGTTCTTTAAATTCTCAATGTATTTAATCTCTTCAAGTACTCCTTTATATCAGCAGGATTCCTGTGGCTCTAAACGACCCATAGAGATTTTTGCTGAATTACATTTTGCCTCAAATACAAGAATGTTCACATCTTTTGAGAATTCCCATCTCTTTTTTCTTCAACCTCTTCCTCTTAGTTCTGTGAAAAATGTTGATATTTAGACTTGACATCCTGTCGGTGCAGAATATTTTTTTAAATATCAGAATTTCCCACGAGTAGAAATTTTTTTTTTTTTTTTTACCAGCTCTAGATAAGGAGCTTGGGATAAAATATAAGCAAGATGTAGACACTTTTGAGAAGCATTACAATCCCACTCTTGCTGAAATTAACAGAACTCAGACAAGGAATAAGGAAGAATGAATATGAGGGAAGAGACCATCCATGATGAATAAGCTATTTGTAATTATTTGGAAGTTGAAAAAATATTGTTACACAGCCTCCAAGGAATCTTAATTCTAGAATGTTTGTATATTTTCTACATGCAGGAGGCCAGCTATGACTGAAAACAAACATTCTATGTTTGCCCAAGAGAGAATGCACTTGCCATTCCGCTGACTGACTACATGAATGGATCTCAAAACACTGATTTCAGTGGAATGCTAATGACATGGTAGCTGCTAATACCGAGTAGCAATAATGAAAGGATTACATGAGAATGCAATGAAATGTTAGTTTTACATTTGCTGTCATCTTATCTAGCATGTTTGCAGGAGTCTTATTCAGAATTGCTGTATTTCTATTTATTTTCTGAAATTCAGATACAACAAAGGAAGATGATTTTAATGTAAGGATGTACCAAAAGAAAAACTGCTAACATTTAAAAATGTGTTTATTTTTGTTCTTGAATGATTTTATATTATTCAAAGGATAATTGGCAGCAGTTTAAATTATTTTGATGGTGTGTTTTTAAATTCTACAACTTCACAAATTCACATGAACAACTAGGTGGTCATTGCAAATTGCAAACTAGGTGGGGAATTGCAATTGAATTGGAGTGTAAGCAAAAAAACCCCTAATAAAATGTAAAAAGAAGTCATTTTGCATATTTGACAAATCTATTTAATTTATTATTTAAGTGAGTTATGATAAAAGAGGAAGGCTGGTCTTCTGGGTAGAGAAGAGGGACTTGAGATCTAACTTCAGTTCTTGGCTTTGCACAGGCTTCATATGTGAACTTGGGCAAGTTACATTTCTTCTGCAGATTTCCATATGAAAAACAGATGACACCTGAGGCTACGTCTACATTGCAGGCTTCTTGCTCAAGAGCACGTCCCCACTGCATGGATGCTCTCTCGCAAGAAAGCTCTGATTGCAATTAACAGAATGGTCACTCGGGCACCTGTGCTTCTTTCAATTGGCTGTTTTTGCACAAAAAAACCCTGTTTCTCGACCACACACACCTTTTTGCACAATAACTCTTGCGCAAAAACAAGTTATTTTTCATAGAAAGAGGAATACCTATACAGCAAAAACCCCTCTGTTCCATTGATTCACTGTACATTTTCTTGCGCAAAAATGTGCTTGAAGTGTGGACGCTCCATGAGTTTTTGCACAAAAACAACTGGTTTTGCGCAAAAACTCTGCGGTGTACACATACCCTCACTCTCTTTCTCACAAAGATCTGTACTTAGATATTAAGCCAAAAAATAGAGGTATTGGGCCAGTATCCTCACAAAAGCCAGTCCCTAGCTATTAGCTCTGTAACAAATAAAATCATAAATAATAATAAATAATAATCCCTACTTCTTGTTAAACACTGACATTGTGGAAGAGACTACATGAAAGTTTGGCCTTCATGTGGCACCTGAAATCTAGTCATGCGCATCCAGTTATCTCATAGATACTAGCTCTTTAACATCAGACTAGCAAATTCGAAACACTAAGACAATAGTGTCACACAAGTCTGTTCTTTTGCTTCAGCTCAGCAAGCTACATCTGCTATACCAGTAATCCTTCCCAAGGACAATGCCTTCATATCATCTCAACAGGGTAGAGATGCTTATCAGGAGATCCAGTCAAATCCCCACCTTGTAGTTACCTAACTAGCTTCCAATCTTCTTTCCAAAGGCATGTGAACCTTAGAGGGATATGGACAGCAGCCATAACATTTGGCTTTAAAGATCATGACTATTGGATCAAAGGTCTGTGTTAAGTCTACAGGTTGGAATTCCTTTGTCCAGCACTCTCAGGACCTAGCCCATCCTGAATGAGGGAATTTGCTGGACCAGGGAACATCCCCTGCCACTAGCCTCCCAGGATGCTCCCCCTCCCTTCACCTGGCTCCATTTGTGCCACATTGCTACTGGGCTACAGCCTGTAGGGTTTGCACTTGGGTTCTGCCCTACTGCGGCTCCCTGGGGACAGAGCTCCCCAGGCGCCATGGCATTGCTTCTCCCCCAACGGACCAAGAATCCCCAGGAATGGGGCTTGTCAGTAACCCCGCTTTTGCTGCCAGCTGCTCTGCTACTGCCCTGCCCATCCAGGGCTCTCCGAGACCAGGCTTGCCAGTTCCTCTGTTGTCCGGCCTCACTGGGATTCCCTGGGGATGGGGCTCCCATGCAGTTCGTACTCCTGGGTGCTGGGACTCTCGGATCCGTCAACATCTGTGGTCCTGCCAGACCATGATGTTGCTGGAGCAGAAAATCCAGGATTTTGGAGGTTCAACCTGTATTATTTAGAGAATGATATCTACCATGAAATGTTAATCTGGCTCCAATTTTGGATTGTGAACCCCACGCATATTCTCAATGCTCAAAAGCATTTTTATGAAAAGTATTCCTTCAGGTCCATTTCTACTTTCAGCTAACCTGATCTCAGTATTGAGTTATAATGAAACCTAAACTCAGATAAACTCTGAATTCAAACTGAAACACCTCTGTTTGTCAGGCCTTATTGTACTACTGAATTCAACAGGATTTTGGAGTACATAATGCAGTGTTGCCAATTTTGGAAATGTTACCACTGGTTTTGTGATAATTTGTTTTTCTTAAAGCTCCAATTCCTAAAATCACATAACAATGTGAGAATCTCAGCTTTGGAATGATGATTGTGGGAAAAAAAACTTTGAAAACATAAACACCATAGGCTCAATACAGAAGGCATCTCAACAGAGAAAGCATTTTTAAATAGATTTTTAAACCTTAAGGTTTTAAAGGAAATCTTACGATTTTGTGTGGCTCAGTCCATGAATTTTCAGTGCTTTATGTTGCAATTCTGTTAAAAGCACGCTATCTGCTTAATAGCAAGGAACTGAGCAACAGATGATTTTCAAACATTTTAACTGCTATACTTTATAAATCACTTTATTATTATTATTATTATTATTTTATTATATTAACACAATAGCCATCGAAGTGTTATTTTTTCCTAGACATTCAAGAAGAAATTTACCCTTCTCCAAGGAACTTATTGGCTAAGTCTGGAAAGAAAAGAAAAAAAGTAGACAGAGATCAAGACAGGGGACAAGAGAACAACGGGGATTATCCTTTGCAAATAAACAAGATTCACTGTAGGCAGCAGAGCACAAGCAACTCAATTTTCTACAAAGTAGCTACATAATAAAAATTGCTATATCTAAATTCTCTCTTTTTTATATATTTCCTTAAGTGCTACAAATGTCTCAAAGACACATAGCAACACAATTAAAATGACAATTACATAGATATTTATTTTAAAAGCACATGCTGAAGAGGTGTTGAGTCTATTAAAATACTGTGCTATTTTATGCATAATATTGAAATAAAATGTTTCCCACTTGCCAAGGGAATATAAGGTTGAGCAACTGTCAGTAGAAGTGTGTGTTTACTCAGTCCTTCCTCATATTCTGTTATGTCATGTGGTGACCTGAGGAACAGATTCATTTTGGACACAAAACATGATTATAGTGGGCTATAAGTTGGAGGCAAGGGTCAGCCCCTGGAGGGCAGTCAGTGCTTTATTTATCTGCACGTCTGCAGGTACAGCTGCTTGCAGGTACAGCTGCTTGCAGCTCCTGTTTGGCACGAATTGTCATTCTCAGCCAATGGGAACCGTGGAAAGCAACGTGGACCGGGACACCATTTCCCACAGCTCCCATTGACCAGGAATGGCCAGTGGACCTGCAAGTGGCTGTAGTTGTAGAAATGCAGGCAAATAAAGTGCCAGCAGCCTACCAGCTGCTAACCCTGATGAATCACCACCGGTTTATTGCCCACCCCGTTCTAAAACAAATCAGTGTTACCAAAATGACTGTAGAATACACTAAAGTAGCAGAAAGTAGATTTAAATACAATCTGCACTTACAGATCTTCTCTCTGAGGAATATTTCAAGGGGAATTTTTATAAAAAAAGTATTCCTTCCTTATCACTGCTCTGGCATAGCATATAAATCCAAGGTTACCCCCACTCTTTGGAAACTAAGAGCACACTATTTCTAAATCAATTAGTTATAGGATCTGGATTTGAGAGTTACATAGAATATAATTCTCTCTGATCTTCCCAGCATGAATGCTGCTTTAGTCTATACTCATGGATAATTGGATTTAATAGAAATTCTATGAATTCCTTAACATCCTGATTTAAAATTGACCTGATACTTCAGACATGTGCTACAATACAAATGGCTGGTCCCCAAGCAATTGAAATTGTGTAAAACAAACATTTTAAACCAGAGGCATATCATATGCAGAATTCTACTAATGAGGCATAGCTCCATTCTCTGAGAGCTGTAGAAACTCTTGTGTATATTTATTAGAGATTTGTGTGTCTATCTGTGTATCGGTCTGCAAGTCCATTTGTTCAAGAACTCCTCTTACATGGTAAGAGCTAAGACCACCAAATTTGGTATTCAGCTTCCTCTTCTCCTAACTTAAATCAAGCTCAGGGGTTGGACGTGCTGGGAGTACCAGGAAAGGGACTGGGTTCCATAACATGGAAAGGGAGTGGTGGTTCAGAGGGACATGATAGTGAGAGTGTCCACTGGGGGAAGCTGTACCAGCTAGGGAGTGGCCAGCAGGGATGGAGCTCCACCTTCTGGCCAGCCAGCACTGGAGTAAGTAGCCCCTCACCCCAAACCCTTTCCCTCTCCTTGCCCTTGGCTGCAGCATTGTCTTGGGGGAGGTTGGGAGAGAAAAGGTGCATGGCTTCTTGAGGGGACTGCGAGGAGAGAAAAGGCTCTTGGTGGCTGGGGGAGAAGGGAGAAAAAAGGCCATTGGTGGCCATGGTGAGGGTTTGGGGGAAAGAAAAGACTCCTGGAATCCAGGAGGGGGGGATTGGGGATTGAGGGGGAGAAAAGAAAAGGCCCCTCCTATCGGCAGGGGGAGGCTGGAGAGAAAAAAAGTCCAATGCCAGATGGTACCCCTCCTCCCTAAGCCCCTTCTGACCCTCCAGCTGACCCTCTGACTCTTGCACCTCCTGCCTTCAGGCTCCTGCACTGCCCCCCACATATCCCTACGGCCCTGTTCTGACTCCTGAACCCCCACAGCACCAGATCCCTGCCCTGGAGGACCCAGGCAATGACTTCTAGTATGCAATATTATCCTCTGCAACAAGCGCCTGTCAGATGTGTTATATTTTCCTTTGTAGTTTTTAAAAAGCAAATGCTACTGATAGACAACTAGAAATGACTGCCATCATCATTCAATTTTCTACACATCTTTTTTCCTTTAAGCCTATGCTAAATACCCATTGACTTCCAAGGCAATAAGACAGGACTTTTTCTGTCAGTCTCACAGAGGGCTAGGCTGGAATAGCAAAGTAGAAAAAATAAGACATTTAAACTTTTAAAGAAACCATATCAACAATCTGCAATGTTTTATTAATAATGTTGAGTGGGTATGTGTTAGCCCATAGCCTCAGCAAAATATGCATGAGGCAACACAATGGGAAGGTTGATAATGTTTTACTCACATCTCAGTTTCTGTGTCTCTATCTTTTTTGTCCACCATAATTAACATTTTTTTGGGGAGGGGGGAGGGAGGAAGTACATGCATTAACAGTTCAGTATTTTTGAATACCTCCTTAGTGTTTTCATAGATTTCTGGGTTTCCTCCTTATAGTTTAATTTGAAGATTCATAGATTTTGCTCATGAATATACACTACTTCCAAACAAACTTCTTCAGTCCTGGGCCCAGAACCACTGATGTTCAGAAAGCTGGCTTAGGTCCCTCAGGACTCCCTGAACATGGGGAAATTCCTGAGGGATGTATAGCCAGTATAGTCAGATCTTGCACTGTGTCATTCCCAGTCCCAGCACAGAGAGTGCATTTCAGGCTAAGCAAAATTTTTCACACAATGTTTCACTAGTTTGTTCTGGTAAAAAGAAAAAAAAATGGAAAAAATTTAAACATTTTATTTTGATATTTTTGTAAGAAACATTTCCTTTTTTTCCAATTTGAAATTTCTAATTTGGCTTCAATTTTTTTTTAAAGGCTAAAGAGCTCTCTAAAACCAAAACAAAAAATATGTATTTCAAAGCAAATTAATTGTATTTGACTGAATTGTTTAAATAATTCTTTGGGGACCAGTGAAATGAATAATAAGTTATTTGCTAGAGTCTGCTGCATTTCAGTGAACTCTACCTGGTATACTGTGACCTTAGGGTCCCAGTCAGATGATACAGATGAAAACCCTCATGGAGTGGAATAGCATAGAACTGCCCTTAGCATTGGGGAGCCATCCTCCTTCCCTTTCAGTTTTGTCCACTACACAAAGGCTATGTCTACACTATAGCCTTTTCTGCAAAAACATATGCAAATGAGTCAAAGCATGGAATATTGCCATGCCTCATTTGCATAATTAATGAGATTCCGTTTTTGCACAAGAGGCTTTAGTGAAAAAAGGAGCCATCTACACAGCTCCTTTTTGCGTAAACCCTCCCTCCCCCCTCGCGCAAGACCCGTTCTTCCAGAAAAAATACGGAAGAATGGCTCTTGCGCAAGAGGGGATTCTTGTGCATAAAAGTAGTTGTGTAGACAGCTCCTTTTTGTGCAAAAGCCTCTTGCACAAAAACAGAGCCTCATTAATTATGCAAATGAGTCACAGTGATATTCCATGCTTCACCTCATTTGCATATGTTTTTGCACACGAGAGAGGCAAGAGAGGGGCAGTGTAAACATAGCCAAATTATTTAATTTTAAAGCCTAAATTCACTAGTATGAGGATTATAATAAATCGTCTGATAACTATCCAGATAGTTACAAGTCTTTTATTGGTGATTTTAACTGTACTATGAATAAATCCATTAATTTAAATAACTTAACCACTTGCAAATACTTTAAATATAGCAGCATGATTTTCTTTTGGAAACCTAAAAGTATAATAATATTTATCCCTTCCAATACAGAATGTGCATGGTTATGTATGACAACTCCATGTGCTTTCTCCCAGCATTGAATATATAAATAATGAGCTACATTATTAGTATCCGTGGGTCTGAAACCTGAATGCATGTTTGTTTGTTTTTTAAATGCTGTGCATTTTAACACGGTGTATGGAAGACTTCTGTGCACAAGTTATATTCATACTATGTAGTTTCTTCAAATAAGAAATTCAGTGAAACATAAATTACTATATGCTTATGATTATAGTAACCTAGAAATACATAGATGACTAGGCTGGATTAGCTACTATATTTCAGAGAGTTTGTACTGTCTGTGCATCCTTTGTCTGTCGGTTTGTTCAAGAACTCCTTCTAAACAGTAAGAGCTAAAACCACCAAAATTTGGTATACGGCTTCCTCTTATCATAACTTAAAAGCAAGGTCAGGGTTTAGTTATGCCAGGAAAATGGGATGTGCCTTGAATGGATTGCTTCTCATAAAACCATATAGAAAAGAAAGAGTCACCAGGAAGGTGAAAGGGAAAGGCAGGGGCATGCCCCTGCCATCCAGGACTGCCCCATCCTCGAGCCTACAATCTTCAGGTGTACTTAGGGAGTGGGGAAGTGGAGGGAGGTCTGAATTTCCCCCTCCCTGATTCATATGGGAATATTCTTCAGGGATCCAGGGGAAAGTACACATTTTACTGCATTCCTCAATGAGACTAGGCGGCCCAAGAGGAAGACGAACCTGGACCTGCCCCAGATACATGCACCTCTTCCCTGGCTGTGCCTGCTGGAGCTTGACTCTCCCTCCAGGTGCACTAAGGCCTAATTCTAACTGAAATTCCTTGCGCTTCTCTGAGGTACATCACATCCATCCTTCACCAGCAGTCAAACACAGAAAATGAGGATGAGAAGTTAAAAAAAAAGACCAGTTTAATATTATTCTTTTAATTATTCTATTCAGAACAGCTGGCAGTTCTCTCTAGGTGCTGGGGAACCGGAGGCAAAGACTTCACACACTCCGCCTACCCCCGAGCCAATCAGAGTCTGTAAGAGGGGTAAGTATGGAAGTGTCCTGGCCCTACCACTTCCACCTGAGGCCCTGCCCTTTTTGGGGCAGCCCTGGGAAACTTCAAAAGTTTATGAAGTGGCTCCCCCCCCCTTCTAAAATTATTTTGCTATACTCCAGGCTTGTTGCTCTTGCCACAGATTGTCTTTAAAGCCCTCTGCTGAAGCAGCATGTGTTTCTGGAGTCCTCACATTAGAAATCCTTGGTGAGCTTAAAAATAAAAAGGAAGCTTAAAAGAAGTGGAAACTTGAACAGATGACTATGGAGCAGTATAAGTATATTGCTCGAGAATGCAGGGGAGCAATCAGGAAGGAGCAAGAGCAATTGGAATAGCAGCTAGCAAGGGATGTGAAGGATAACAAGAAATGCTTCTACAGGCATGTTAGTACTAAGAGGGTGATCAGAGAGGGTGTGGGGCCTTTACTGGATGAGGGAGGTAACCTAATGACAGATGATGTGGGAAAAGCTGAAGTACTCAATGCTTTCTTTGCATCTATCTTCACAGACAAGGTCAGCTCCCAGACAAATGCACTAGGCAACACAGTATAGGAAGGAGGTGGACAGTCCTTGGTGGGGAAAGAACAAGTTAGGAACTATTTAGAAAAGCTAGACATACTCAAATCCATGGGACCAGATTTAATGAATCCGAGGGTACTGAGGGAGTTGGCAAATGTCATTGTGGAGCCTTTGGCCATTATCTTTGGGTATGTCTACACTACAGTGTTATTTTGAAATATCTTATTTCAAAATAGTTAATTCGAAATAGCTTATTTTGAAATAACGCATCTACACACAAAATGCATTTCAAAATAGCATTTTGCTATTTTGAAATAGCGTGTCCACACTGAGTGGACACTGAATTGCATTGAAGGCCGGCCAGAACCAGTAGGGCATCAGGTCAGGAGTTTACTTGTGTGGCTGCTGACTGAGGCTATCTGAGGCTTGTGCTTAAAGGGACCCCCACCCCGAGCAGCCGGTTCTCAGCTTTCCCTGCTTGCTTGCCTACCTCGATGAGGGACAGCAAAGCATTTGTGTCTCTGCGTGCTCTGGTTGTCTCACTCGGAACACCACAGCACTCTGCAACATGGAGCCAGAGCAGCCCCTGGGCACTCTGGTGCTTCTTGTGAACGCATTGCTGCGAGCCTGGCTGCACTTTCTGCAGGTTGCCATCCAGGAGGTCCATCGGGGGGCTGTCAGTATCCATGAGGCCCTGCGGGAGTGTTTCCACCCTGAGGAGCACTAAGAGCCTCCCTGGTCTGCCCCCCGGGGGGCTTGTGCCTCATTCCTCCCTCACATCCTTCTACTTACCCCTCCCTAACCACCCTTCCTGCTGTCAAATAAAATACATTTATTTTCATGAACACAAACTCTCTTTATTTAACAAAACGGGGAGGGGGGAGGAAATGAAACTCTGGTGAGACTGGGGAAAGGAGGCGGGAAAGGGGAGAAGAGAAGGTGGGAGGGAGGAGGGGGAAACCTGAGAGGAGAGAGCTGGAAGGGGGAAGCAAGGGGAAGAAGGGGGAGGGGAAGCACAGGGCTCAGGGTTGGGTGTCTCGCTGGACCAACTTGATTGTCATGCAAACCTGCTCCTGGGTTCACATGTGGCCAGGCTGGCAGCTATTCTGCCATAGACAGCCGTGTTCCTCCATCTAGTGTGGCGATCATGGACATTGGGGGCATCTCCCCCAAACCCGAATACGGTCTATGATCTCCACCCTGGACCAGGAAGGCGCCCACCTTCTCCGGGCCCTGGCAGGCTCCTGGGAGCTGGCAGACTGCTCCTGGGGAGCGATGGAGGGCTGGCTGCCAGTGGCTTGCTGGCTCATGTTGGGGCCACTGGGTCAGGGGCAGTGACTGCTGGCTCTGGGCTGGCAGGTTTGGAGCTGGCACAGGCACTGTGGCCAGAGTCTACCCCTTTAAGGGCTTCAGGGAGAGCAGGAAGGGAGAGGAGTGTTCTTGGTTGAGGCCAGAGTGGCCACCAGGGCACTCTTGGAAGGCTGGAGGCCCCCTATTTCGAAATAAGTGTCTACACAGCACTTATTTTGAAATAGCAGTTTTGAAATTGGTGTTATTCCTCATGGAATGAGGTTTACCAATTTCAAAATAAGCCCTCTGCTATTTCGATTTAATTTCAAAATAACAGAATGGCTGTGTAGATGCTAGGATAGTTATTTTGAAATAATGGCTGTTATTTTGAAATAACTTTGCTGTGTAGACATACCCCAAGAGATTCAGTCCTAGGAGGAGGCTAAAACCTGAGCCCTGCCATCCTGGACTGAAGCTCTTAAGCCTTGCAGCAAGGTTCACGCTTTGGCTTTGTCCCCAGGAACCCAGCAAGTCTAACACAAGCCCTGATGACTCTGTTAGAATGAGGTCATGACCCACTTTGATGTTCTGACCCACAGTTTGAGAACCACTCCCCTAGGAAGTGATCCCGCAGCACCTGATCAGGTTATTTTAAAATAAGGGGCTTGGTAGTATGGATGATCTGCTTATTATTTCAAAATAAGGGGAGTTATTTTGAAATAACTCCCTAGTGTAGACCAGAGCTTAGAAAGAAATCTCAACTCGATGAAAAATAGTATTGTCATGCATTTGGGAAAATCTTTCTTCTATCCCTTCAGACAAGCAACAGAGCCAGAAAGTAGCGTGTCTTGTTATGGGCGGGGAATAGACTATAAAGTTCAAAGCAAAAGGACTGGAAGAAGTGATTTGAAGACCCCAATATTTTTGATTCTGTCATTGACACAGGGTCATATTAGTGGTGGCCCAGGCTTCTTTTATTCAGGGACTATAGGGGATATGAAAAATGGAAGAAAGTTGATAAATTAACATAATGAAGATGCACAGAGAGAAGGATAATGGTGATAGTGACCAAAAAAAACCACGACTGGAGATGAAACAGAATGGAGAGAAATAAAATTGCAATGCACAACAAAATATTAAGAAAAGTCAATTGATGATGATAAAATCTGAACTAGTGGAGAATAATGAAGACTGAATCAATAAACTTGTATGAAGACCAAGGAAAATGACAATGACGACACCTACCGTGTTAATTAAGACACAGAGAAACACAGCTCATCATAAAAAGGAAAATACTTTTTATTTAATCCAATGTACCTTATTTCACAAATAGGACTACTATAGTATGATACCATGCTTCACGAATCACAAAGCAGAATAAAGCCCCTGTTGTTGAGCATTACTGAAGAAAGAGCAGATGTTAACTATTATTATTGTTGCTTCTTGTTCTTCATACAGGAAGAAAAAATGTTTTTAAAAAGTATTTTTATGAAATCAAGGAGTACTCTGAATTAAAATTATTTTCTCACTTCTTTAAAATAAACACAAATCTTCATTTTCTCCATGTGACTCCAATGGATTGCCACTTGTATCACCATGTTGCAATGTGGCTCTCTGATGTCTGGGTTTTTCTTATGTAGTGTGGTCTAATTAGGTTTTTATGATTCAGTTTCCTTTCTGGGATTGTGCCTTCCCTCTCATAAGAATCTCCTTCTCCACTTACATTAGTACATCTGCTATCTTCTGACTACAACACAGTATATTACTTTAAAAAGGGATTCTGAAATGACTGATATCAGCATTCTTTTCCAGTGGAATTTCTTTTTCTGGACTTTGAGTAGTGTTGTGAAAGCACAACTTTTGATGTCAAAACCAGACAAGTATTGTGAGTTTTCAGATCTCTCTTTAAAAAAAATGTTCTTAGATACAGCCACTTGAAGTTTTAAATAAAATTCATAAAAGTCATAGAGGTTGGACCAGAAAATGAAGTCTTAAGAATGTATCTTACAGTTTAAGCTGCTGAATTTCATGTCCTTTTTTCCTTCTTCCTTGACAAATGTGTGTAGTGTAGCCATGGAATTCATCCTTTCAGAGTTATTTCCATAGGCCTTAAAGATTAGTAAACAATTTCAAAAGGCATTATTCAAGGTTATGTTTACTTAATATTTTTTATAAATATTCCTATCGCATGTATCACTAGAAAACATTATTCAGCTTGTTCAACAAGAGAAAATTCTGTGTTGATCACAAAAATTACTTTTTATATTTCTTCAAAAATTTATGCATGGTTGGTGGATAAACTCCTTGGGTGAAATCCTGGTTTTATTGAAGTCAACGGCAAAATTCTTTAAAATTATTTATATAGCTTCAGCAGAGGAGACTGACAAAGTTCCCTATCAGAATATCCCACAGCCCAGCTGCTAGGGCCATGCTTGAGATGTGCCAGATCCTTCTTCACATACTTTCTTCCCCTCAGTTGCAGGGGGGGACTTTAGCCATGGCTCTCCCATGTCCTAGGTGAGTACATTTACTTAGAAGTTAGGAGGGAGGTAGTCCTCCTCTGGCCATTTTGTGTAAGCTTGCCTACAGGCACTTGATCTAGTAAGCAAGATCTGACCGTGCTTACTAGATTGGGCCCTGTAATAAATCATAGCAGATAAATATCTTTCTTCTCCTGTTTCATTCATCACACTGGGACTTAAGTGTCTGGATGCCTGGCATAGGCTTGCAATGCATATGGTCAGAGGGAGAAACATAAGTAGTTAGGGAACTTTTTCTGCTTAACAACAAGAGCTGAGCAAATGTAGGCCTACTGGATTCAAGGGCAGCTGAGCAAGGTTTTGTGAATCCCAGTGGGACTTGATTTTAGGATTTAAGTGCCAAACATGGTACATAGCACCTAAATCTTTTTGTGACTCTAGCCCAATGACCCTTTCTCTTTCCATTCACCTCCTTCCTATTCTTCACAGAAATGGTATTTACAGAATGCAAAACTTCCTCATGATAACACTGCTGTCATTTGGATTCCCCATGGATTACTTATGCCGCTAGGCCATTCTAGTGATAAACTGGATCCAACTGGCTTATAGCATATGACCTAAGCAATAGCAACAAAAGAATTACATTTGAAAACCCCATGAAAAGCCACACATTTCTAAACTGAAGTCCCCTCAGAGATTGTGCCAGTCTGAAATGGTATTTTCCTCTCCGTTTCTAGCTGACAGATTTGTGGAAACAGAGGTTCACTGGATAAAGGAATGACATTATTCTGCTTGACAAAATATTATTCCCTTTTAGATATGCGTTTTAAACAAATTAGAATCTTATTGACATTTAATGAGAATGAAAGACATGATTTGTTATATTTACTTGTGTCCCATTTTATGGTGTGATGAAAAATCCTTCTAGATATCATTTCTGCCCATTTTAAAAAGGGCATAGGAAGACTAGATGAGAACGATGGGAGTTCATTTTATTAAGAATTACAATATGATTTTTGTAGGCATGAGTCCAAATATTTATAAGGATTTACTCTAGCTAAAGATCATAAAAAGTCAGACTGAAAGCTTCCTTTATGGACTCTGCTTGTGTATAACAAAATTGATTAGCAGATTTTACTTATTTCCAACCATATATCTGTTCTCACTATGTTTGTTTCCTCAAGAAATGTTTTCAGTTTTTATGCCCAAGAATATAAATTATAACAATTATTTGGATTTCCCCTCCTTTCTTATATATGGGCCCTGGGAGGTTTTGCACATCTTATTAAAATGAATTCCATCTCTGGCTGGCAGTCTGTTCAACCTTCTGCTCCTCTTTCTTACTGTCATTCTTCTACAAATAATTCCTTACACTGTGCTTTAAACAACTTTTTTAAAATAGGAAGGTTCTTACTGAAAAAAAAGAGGGCAATGATACGTATCTTCATTAAACATTAAGATCATCAAATAGAAATTGCTATTATAAGCTAAGTATTATTATTATAAGAAGTTTCATAGAGGTAACTGTGTTAGTATGTTTCAGCAAAAACAACAAGGAGTCCTGTGACACCTTAAAGACTAACATATTTATAAGGGCATAAGCTTTTGTGGGCTGCATCTCTCTTCGTAGCCTCATTAAGCCTGATGCAACACTTCCATCTCTGTATGTAAGTATATCTCCCTGCCATCTCATTCTTCCACTTCATGTGTCTGACATGAGCTGCAGTCCATGAAAAGTATGCCCTAATAAATTTGTTAGTCTTTAAGGTGCCACAGGACTCCTCATTGTTTTTATTTTAAGAAGAATGTTCTTCATGGTAATCAGTAATCAAAATATGTAAGGTTCCTTTGTGAGAAAAATAAATAATGAAAGGGTCACAGGTACAGCTCCGCCATAAAATATACTTGGATACCTCATTAAAACTAGTCAATTTGGGGGAAAAGCTGTCTAAGTAAAATCTCTAAACAAAGCTTATAAGCAAAAAAGTATTCATTGTTAAAGAGCTTAATTTACTCAAAATAAAAGTTTCTAAAATTAAAGAGAGAATAATAACAAACATGACCTCCAGTTATCAATTTATCATTTTAGCTAACTGCATGGTAATAAGCAAAAGAAACAGTCAGATAAACGATGTCAGATAAATAGAAATGTTCTGACTTTTATTCTTCTTTGGAGTCCAGGTAGTCCTGGTCCAATTTCTGTACTAGATTAGGGATGTTCATTTTTTATTCCAAAATGTTTATGACTTCACCAGAATAATAAAATATGTATTTAACTTTCCCTAAATTCACTCCCATTAAAGCTATGGCATAGCCTTGAGAAGAACCAAACTGTTAAATTTCTTCAATTTTCAGTAAATATCAGGTCATAACTAATAATTAACAATATCTATAATAGGGATTTTATTTGGAACACAAAATTTCTATTTAAAGGATATTATTTTTCCCCCATACTCGGTTCAGTTATTTTTCAAAATCTGAACTGCTACCTACCATCTCATGCATATATTAACATATTCTTGTTTCACATCTTCTCCAGATGGACTCATTGCTTATCATGGCGTGGTCCACATCTAAAATTTAGGTCAACCTAGTTATACCACCTACAGATGTCAGAAATTTTGCATTCTGTGCGATGTGGTTAGAGATCAACAATAACCCACACTGAAGATATGCCCTGGAGAGGTGGATTACCTACACTGGCAAGGAAAAAAATACAACTTTTGCCATCATGGTGTCTACATTTCAGCACAACTGCAGTGCCATATCATGCTGCTTTCACCACTGTAATAAAGATATATCACTTTTTAGAACATGCCGAGAATAAAGCAAAAAAGAATGGATCAAAAGATTGCTATCGAAAATAGTGAATATGGGAAAGGCCATCAATGCCAAAAGAGAAACATAATTCTATAGAATCTGCCTAACATGCTACACTATCTATGTCTACATTGCAATTAAAAACCCGTGACTGGCGCTCTCAGAGTTTGCAGTGTAGACCTTTGAGCTCGGTCTAGGAGAGGATCCCAGAGCTCAGGTTCCAGTCCAAGTCCAAATACCTGCAGCACAATAAAATAGTACCTTAGTCTGAGCCCCTTAAATTGAATCAGCTGACACAGGCCAGCTATGGGTTCCACTGCAAAGGAGATGTAACTGCCACCAGGAGGCTTTGAACCTGGAATCTCTGGAGCTTAGTATAGGAGCCTCTACCCTTTGAGATAAAAACCAGCTGGCTCTTAACCCATGCTGTAGAGGTCCCTTGTGTTTATCTGTTTCTGTTGTCTAGGTGCTACTGCATGGGACCGTGAAACACACTAGGGCTATGTCTATACTTCACCCTTCTTCCACAAAATCTTATGCAAATTAAGTGTGGATTAGCATATTCCCATGCATCATTTGAATAATTAATTAGGGGCCATTTTTGTGCAAGAGGCTCTTGAGCAAAAAGGAGCTGTGTAGACGGCTCCTTTTTGCGCAAAACCCCCCTCTTGCGCAAGAGCTGTTCTTCCTCATTTTTTCAGGAAGAATGGCTCTTGTGCAAAAGGGGGGGTTTGCGCAAAAAGGAGCCATCTACACAACTCCTTTTTGCACAAAAGCCTTTTGTGCAAAAATGCTCCCTAATTAATTATGCTAATGAAGTGCGGCAATATGCTAATCCGCGTTTCATTTGCAAAGACTTTTGTGCAAGAAGAGTGCAGTATAGACATGTGTGGGTTACATAGCCATACCCTAAAAAGCTGGTTATCTTCTCATTTACACTGATTTAAATCAGGAGCAACTCCACTGAAGTCAATGGAGCTACAGTAATGCAAAACTAATGTGAGAAAAAAAACAGACCTTAAGACTCTCATTTATCACTGCATTATTCTAGAGATGGGGAGGGTTTAAAGCCCACTTTAGGCTTTTTATCCTCCAGAGAAGACCATATGGATTGAAAGATCTACCTGTGACTTTCTTTTTGCAGGACTGAAAACCTAGATCTTATATGTATTGTTCTTCCACAGACATTGCTCCTCTCTCCATCCATTTTACTGACATTTTATAGAGATTTTCAGAAGGCTTTTTCTATGGAAACTGCTCCCTCTAATGTTTGTAATTAATGCACATGAATTTGTAATAGCAGGAATTTAACACAGTTTATAGACAATCTGTAAATTTGTTTTCTATTAAATTGTATTATGCTTTGGTTACTTTACACTCTAGATACAGTGCAAAATAGTTATAGTCAGTCAACTGCACTATTTTTTCTCATATTGTATCTAATGGATAACTGTAAACAGAAGTTACTCTTTACCCCAACAGTTATTTCATTCTTCAGAATAGGATGGTGAAAAAAGCTCTGAAACAGCTGGCAATATATATTTTTGGGTCCATTTAGGAATTAATTCACTGGAATTCCAAAGATAATTACAGACACACAGAATATTAGTGTTACCTCATCTCATATGGAATTGTTTTTATCTCATTCACTAAATAAAAAATGTATCAAAGTTTGTTTTAAGTCAATAAACTATCTATGCCACTTTTTAAAAAGCATTTTCTGGAAAAAAATGAAAGCTATATTACTAAGTAAGTCCTGAAAACTGGTTACTGTCCCCCCCCCCCAAACGTAAATAGATCGCCACATTCACAACTGTGCATGATCTGAAGGTTTGAAAAGAAGGGACAACAATTATATTACTTTACCTCAGGCCATGCTGGAGAGACTATTCACTTACTTGATGGAGGCTGATGCCTTGTGTCAGGGTAGGAAGTATTATGGAAACCTTTGTTGGAAAGGGGGGAATTCCTGGTGATCAGTACGGTTAGCCATCAGCTGCTATCTTTAGTATTTATCCTTCATAGTTTCTGTTAGAGATGCTTGGAACTGGAAGATAAGTGCCTTCTGTTAATATTTGATCAATCTAATTAAGTATGTAAAGTAAATACATCCACAACCTCATTCAGAAAGGTAATTTTACAGATCTAACAGAATAGTATTCTTGTGCCTAACTTAGTGCACTTGATGACTTGGTGTCCTCCAGAAATTATACTAGGGAAGCACAAACTTGTCCACAACTTTACTGAAGTATCTCGTACCCAAACAACATCCTTTGTCTCATCTCTCATCTTTCCTGGCTGTCTGTGCAGCCAGAGTTATAATCATCCTGGTTTTACTTTTAGACATTAATGATAAATCACAACATAAGAGATAAATTACATCCAACATAAAAAGCATCAAATTTTGAGACGCGCCCAGAGGAAAATTGCAGATCTGTACACAAGTACGTTTTATAAAATATAGAATCTGATAAATTTTGCACTTGGCACCTATTCCCATAATTAGTCATATCAATTTCTCAAACACCTGTAAACTTTTGGGAGTTCAAGGTGTGGATCCTGGTTTTATCTTGTTTGCTCAGATCCATTGCAAATCAAATTGCAATGAATATTTGCACTGTGGTAAAGATCAGTGAGTTTTTTGGCCTAATTTCAAAGTCAAACATCACAGGTTTGAAAGTTCAGTTGAAAGTCTGATATAAGTAGGGAGTACAGAAAGGACCATTGTGTAAGCAGGAAAGAGTGAAATCACAGATGACACAATCTAGACCTAAACACAGCACTGCTTTAAGTTGACTACTCCATCAATGACATTCAATCAGTATGCAAAACAGGGGAAACTCACACGCCAAGGGCGTTAAGATAATGTAGATCTGCTGGAGAGTTGTTTTAAATTCTATTTCATGTTAGTTGCTTAAAAATCATCTTCAAATGGCTTTTTTTCTAAAAAAGGGGGGGGGGGAGTTTCATTCTTTTTTTCTGATTTTATATCTTGTATTTGACTTTAGGAATATCAGTTAAAGAACTGAAAAGTACAAGACAGAGAGTCAGTGGAAGAGGTGGAGAATGAGATGTGTATGATACTGTTACATTTCAGCTGCATCCAAGGTATGCTGGTTGTATCTTTACAAAGTTTAAAAGGAAGAATGTAACAAACACTTTACAGTAAGCAATGGACCATGTCTGGTATCACATAAACTTATCATGCAATCTATTTGAGCACATTTATAGGAATAACACTGCTCTACAGCCAAAATGCTTCTGAAATAAATGTAGTCAAACTTTACTGATTCTGGGTCACTGAGAATGAAAATGATGCTTAAAATTGGTGATTGGCTCTAGTTTTCAAGATATGCTATTGGGTCAGTATATACGACCCTTGACTTGGGAATGGCAGAGGATAAGTGAGTTATAAAGGGAAGGGATCTCAATTTAAACCAGAAATGACTAAAATACATCTTTGACTGGATCTATGAATAAATCTATGACTGGGTTTGGACAGTACTTGCTTTTTAGGCAAAACAATGAATGATGCAATCTGAAGCTGGTATTGTGTCATACATGATATGAATTGCATCATGTTATTCCTAGAAGTCATGGATGATGCAATCATAATGAAGCTTATATCACTCTGCTGAACAAATTGCCCTATATCAGCTCTAGAAATCATACAGTGTTGTGCTCTCTTATTTGTCAGTGTTTGATTTTGCAAAGGGACACATTTCTGTTTAGCCAAAGTGAGCAGAGATGCCTCGTACTTGTGTGAACAGTGCAGATAACTTCTGCTATGTTTGTGGTGAAGTGACTTTTGCATCACAAAAGCGCAGTATAACCACTATGGTTAAGAAAGCCTATCACCTTTATTTTGGCTGCAAAATTGGAGATCAGGACAAGAGGTGGGCCCCACACATATGCTGCAACACTTGTGCAACAAATCTTTGCCAGTGGTTGAACAGGAAAAGGAAATCTATGCCTTTTGCAGTGCCAATGATTTGGAGAGAGCCAACAGATCATACCAGCAATTGTTACTTCTGCATGGTGCCTCCAGTTGGGAAAGGTGTGTCAAAGAAGAAAAAGTGGACTGTGCATTATCCAAACATTCCATCAGCTATACGCCCAGTATCCCACGGAGAAGGACTGCCAGTTCCTGATGCACCAGAATCATTCTCACTTGAGTCAGACGAGGAAGAGGATGAAACTTCTGGTCCTGAACCATCAATGTCACAGGACCCACATTTTCTCCCATCCTCCTCCTCTGAACCACACCTCATAACACAAGGTGAACTGAATGACCTTGTCAGGGATTTGGAACTACCCAAGAGTAAGGCAGAGCTGTTGGGCTCCAGACTACAACAGTGGAATCTCCTGGCAGGTGATGTTAGGGTTTCCATGTTCCGTGACCGTCAAAAGGATCTTGTCCCATTCTTCTTCATGGAAGGTGATCTTGTAGCCTACAACAACATCGATGGTGTGATGGCAGCCCTCAACATCGTTCACGATCCAGATGAGTGGAGACTGTTCATTGATTCATCGAAGACGAGACTTAAAGCTGTTTTGCTGCATAATGGCAATGTTTTGCCATCAATTCCAGTTGGTCATGCAGTCCATATGAAGGAAACCTATGATAACACGAAACAACTTTTGAGGTGCATAAACTATGACCAACATCAGTGGCAGCTTTGTGGCGATTTGAAGATTGTTGCTCTCTTGCTTGGTCTGCAGACTGGATACACAAAGTACTGCTATTTTCTCTGCGAATGGGATAGTCGTGCAAGAGATTCCCACTACATCAAAATAGATTGGCCACTCCAACAGTCATTGGAGCCTGGGAGGAAAAGTGTTCAGCATCCACCACTTGTTGACTCAAGGAAGATTTTGTTCCCACCCTTACACATCAAGCTGGGTCTGATGAAGAACTTTGTCAAGGCCATGGACAAAACACAAGCAGCTTTCAAGTACCTCCATGGAAAATTTCCAAGGTTAAGTGAAGCTAAGATAAAGGAAAGTGTCTTTGTTGGTCCTCAGATTTGTGAACTTCTTCGAGATGATGCATTTGACCATGCACTGTGTGTCAAGGAAAAGACGGCATGGAAAGCCTTCCAGTTAGTGGCAATAAATTTTCTCGGAAACAACAGGGCAGACAACTACAGGTTGTTGGTGGAAAACCTCCTCAAGGCATACAAAAGCCTTGGTTGCAACATGTCACTAAAGATACATTCTTTGCACTCTCATCTAGATTTTTTTCCACCGAACTGCGGAGCAGTGAGCGACGAGCACGGCGAGCGATTTCACCAGGACATTGCAACAATGGAGAAACGCTATCAGGGCAAATGGAGCCCATCAATGCTTGCAGACTATTGCTGGACAGTGACAAGAGATGCTCCATTTAAATGAATATAAGAGACAAGCCAAAAAGTGCTGAGTAGACACTGAATAGGACTAAACTATGTACATAATAGTTTTTTGCCTTTTGTTTCATAATACATTTTATTTATATAACCCTTTTGCTGATTTTTCAAGTGTTACATAAACAGGACAGGTGAAATATTATCATGTAAAGCAACCATAAACACATGAAAAGACCTAGGTTTACAATCTATGATTAAAACTCTACTATCTACACAATATACATAGATGTAAAACGTAAAAACTTAAATATCTTGGAAACAGTAGCCAATCAGTTGTTTTAATTGTCATATTTGAATTCAGCACATCAAAATACATAGTAAATAGCACATTTTATCTCTGAAGCAGACGACTTCTAAAAAATTGTAGACCAGTGTAATGGCTCTTTGTAAGGGAAATTGCATTTAAGAGCAAAATTTCAGAATGTCCATGGTTTGATCTAAGGAACTACTCCTAAATTAGATGCTTGTACCTGCAGATTCAGTAATTGCTAGGATTTTATTTTGATTTCTAATTTTTGAAATAATTATTTACTGTAAGTTGCCCATTTACAGCAATCACTTCTTTTAGAAGAACAGTGAATAAGCATACGCAGTTACGATACCAGTACCGTAAAGTAGTTTAAACTATATTTTAATATTGATTTCCCTAAGGGCTAGCTCCATTGTCATTCAAAGATTATTCATCCAGTGCTGTGATTTCACATCTCAACTACAGTAGATAGTTTGCAAAACACTTAGGGACCAGTTTTGACATGCATCAGATGAATGTATGGCTAATGCCGGAAAATATAAGCCAATGTGCGATCATTTTTCAGCAAGACAAATTACTGCTTCTTCACAGAATTTAAACGGGTCTGATTTATAGAGTAGAGCATGATGACACTTAGGAAGAACAATTGCAATACAGCCTAATGTTGTTAAGTTGCAATAGCTCCTTATATCAAGTTACCCTACATCAAATCATGTTAGATTCTAAGACACACAGTTCCAGATTCACACACAATGAAATAAAACTGTATATAAAAAAGCATTCTAAGGTAGGTGGATGAAAGACAAATATACTGTAGCATTCAAAAGAGTACTGATTGAATATTATATCTGAGTAAAAAAATGGATTCAGAACTGTCCTCTCACGTTCAAGGAAGGAATATTTTTAAGAACAATTATAGTTTAAACTGAATGGCTACGTCTAGACTACATCCCTTTTTTGGAAAAGGGTTGTAAATTAGACGTATCGCAATTGCTAATGAAGCGGGGATTTAAATCTCCCCCACTTCATTAGCATAAAAATGGCTGCCGCTTTTTTTCCTCACGGAGCTTTGCCGGAAAAAAGCGCCAGTCTAGACGCTGATCTTGCGGAAAATAAAGCCTTTTCCGAAAGATCCCTTATCCCTTATTTCATAGCAGGATAAGGGATCTTTCGGAAAAGGCTTTATTTTCCGCAAGATCAGCGTCTAGACTGGCGCTTTTTTCCGGCAAAACTCCGTGCGGAAAAAAAGCGGCAGCCATTTTTATGCTAATGAAGCGGGGGAGATTTAAATCCCCGCTTCATTAGCAATTGCGACACGTCTAATTTACATCCCTTTTCCGAAAAGGGATGTAGTCTAGACATAGCCAATGTGTTTTATTTAAATAATAAAGCAAGGCTGACCCCCATACTGCTCCTGCACTGCTGGCTCCAGCTGCCTTAGGCTGGCAGCCCCAGCATTTTGCTGTAAGTGGATGCCCTGCATATGGGTTGCATGAGGACAGACAGCACACATGTATCTACCTTTGAGATGCAAGGCAGTGCTTGCTTTTTTTTTTTTTTTTTTGGTCTCTGCTGCTCCTGATTGGTTACTTCCAATGTCATAGAATGTCCGTTTGACCAATCAAGCACAGCCACCAAGGGACAGGGGGAGCCAAGGGAGCCCAGGGCTCCTGGCTTTTGCTGTAGTAGTGATGGCAGTGCCTGAAAGCTCCAAGACACTTAAATCATAGCAGTGTTGGGACACAGGGCTGCTGACAGGGAGCAAAAAGGGCAGCTGCCCCAGACCATTCCATCACCACCAGAGCGCTGGGTGGCTTGAGCCAGGCAGCGCCGTAGGGCTGGCTGGGGGAGGCCAGCTCCCAACCCCAGCCATTCTGCTGGAGGCTCCCTTCTTCCAGGGGCCCATAGCCTGCTGTCCTACCTTGCCTAGGAGCCCAGCAGACCTGTCAGTCAGTCTGTCCTCTGGTACTTGAATGTTTGAGATTCCACTTTCTGATTCAGTGTTTTCTGACCAGAATATTTCACACAGTGTATTAGGTTTGACACATTTTCACTGAACCATAGGCAGGGTTCCATCAGAAATGTTGCTCTCATAATTTTCCGCCAGCTTACTTGGTGGGCTGGTGGGGAGCCTGGTAAGCAGATCTGTAGCAGTGTTCCCATGTCCCCAAGACTACCAGAGTCCCTGCTTCTAGGCAAGCCGTGCAATGTGGACTGCTATGAGCAGCATTGAAATGAACTAGAATCGTGACAATTTCAGTCAGCAGTCACAGAGGGTATGCCTACACTACGTGCTTATTTTGAAATATGCTATTTTGGAATAAAAACTCCTGAAATAGCTCTTTTGAAACAGTGCATCCACACTACAAATGCCCATTGACATAGTGCAGATCTACATCAAAATACCACCTCTATACTGATTGGAGGCTGAATCATATTTAAAGTTCCCCGGAAGCACTTCAGGCAGGGCATCAGGACAGCAGTCACTTCGTGTAGCTGCTGCCTGAGGCTATCTGAGGCTCGTGCTTAAAGGGACCCCCCACACCTCTACAGTCGTGTCTCAGGCTCCTCTCCTTTGCTTCCCTCCTACAGCAATAGCAAAGCCTTTTCACTGCCTGCGCTGGTTGCCCTTGCAGACACCATAGCAGTCCTAGCCATGGAGCTGTACCTGCCTCCAAGCAGTTGACGGCCTACTTAGACCTCATGCCATACTTCCTTATGCAGTTTCTACAGGCTGCCCTCATGGCCCTGCAGGAACAGGACCCCCAGCTCATTGCAGGATGCTACCTCTCCTTTTTCCAGGTGCTGCTTATGCATCATGACACTTCCCAACCTTCCCTGTACACCGTGCACCACTGCTTTTGGCAACTGGACATCAGCTCCAACTGGCAGGACCGCATCATCGTGGAGTGGTGAGACGACCAGCAATGGCTCCAGAATATCTGCTTCAGAAGGATACCTTCATGGAGCTGTGTAAGTGGCTCGCCCCATCTTCATGCGATGGGACACCCACATGCAACCAGCTAGCCCCCTCCAGAAGCAGGTAGTCGTCACACTGTGGAAGCTCATCACACCAGACAGCTACTGTTCTGTTGGGAACCCATTCAGCACAGGGAGATTGACTATCGGGTTATGGTCATCCAGGTATGGTGCTCTCATGCTCTTGTCCTAAGAGGAACCTGGACCAAAGCAAAGAATATTTCAATGTCAAGTTGCACTGTGGTGGAGGGCAACTTTTGGCATCTGTCTGGACCTCATCTGTCTGGACCTCGATGAGTAGAATGTCCCCAAGTGGTGGCATCCTGTTGTGTCCTGCACAATATATGTGAGAACAAGGTGGAGACATTCCTGTCAGTTTGGGGAGCAGAGGCCGAACAGCTCAGAAGGGCCTTTGAGCAGCCATGCACTGCTGCCATCCAGCAGGCCCATCAGGAGGGAGGGGGGCTGTGTGCATCTGAGTGGCTCTGAGGGAGAATTTCACACACGGACTCCAGTGACACTCTCCCCTGGTCCTCCCCACAAGAGGCCTGTGCATTGCCCTAGTGTGACTTTCCTCCCCCACCTCTCCCTTCCCCTGCCCTCCCTTATCCCTTTCCCCCTGTTGACACAGTAAAGCAGACCTTTCGTTTTGAACCAATAAACTCTTTTTTTGTTTGAGGTAAATGTAACTAGGGAAAGAACCTGGGGGGAGGGGGGAAGGGGAAGGAAGAGGGGAGGAGAGGCTCAAGGATTGGGCTGGGTGCAGATGGTCCCACCACCACATGTGCTGGACCCTCAGTGAACACAGAGTGGGCTGTGGGGAGAAGCTGGAGGAGCAGGACCTGGGGCAGGAATGGCCAGCAGCCGGTTGACGGCAGTGGTGTAAGCTGCACACATGATTAGGGCCTGTGTAGGAGCTCCTGCCAGGTGGTGCAGCACAGTTCCATGTCCATGTCAAGAGGCCGCTAGAGGCCACAAAGGGTGGTGATATGCTCCCACTCCAGCTCCTTGTGGGCTTGTCTGCAGCCGCGGCTCCTACAGGGATGGGAAGTTGGTGCAGGACGTGTTCCAGGCACCTCACTTGCAGCTGATTCAGCAGTGAAGAACAAAGAGAAGGGCAGCTATCCCAGGAGACAGGGTACCTGAAGCCTAGCCCTCATCTCTGAGGTGACTGAGGAAGGTCTCAAGTCCCACGGAGGTGATGTGCTTGGAGCAAGGTCATCAGTGGCCTAGACAGTGGGCCTCTACCTACAGGGGCACAGATGTCCCCAGGGGGAGCCTTGCTACCCCCAAGTCCCAGGGACAAGCAGGCATGGTCAGGTGCCAGCCAGGTCGGAAACCTGCAGGTGGGAAGGGGGCAACAGGGTGGCTTGACTTCCTTCTGTGCCACGCACACATGTGGAGTGGTAGTGGTGGCATCCTGCAGGGAGAGGACCTGTATCCCTGCCCGCTGGAGGTAGGGGAGAGTGTTGGGGGGTGGGTGTTTGATCAGCAGCTGCCACTTGCTGGGGAGGATGCTACTGGAGTGCCCTCTACTTCCGTCCCCTACCAGCAGTCTCCCCTAGCAGGGGCTTGGTGTCCTCTGCCTTGCTGTGTTTTCCTAAGAGCACATGCTGCCCCGAGAGAGCGGGCCTGACCATGTGCCATATGTGGCACTGCAGTGTGTGTGTGTCCGTCCATGACCCCAGCCTCCTTAGTGGTGGCTTGTGGTGGGAGGGTGTCCCACCAGGGGGTTGGGAATAAGGCAGGTCTGTGCAGGGACCCTGAGAACAAGAGCACAAGAGTGCTCTATGGCAGCCTCCTGGGGCTGAGTGCTCCAAACCGGCGCTCTACGTGCACCCATGTGCACAGGCTGCATGATGCCCAGGCTGAGAAGGCCGAGCAAGGGGCACGGAGCCCCTCACCACCTGCTGCCCCCTCCCCCGGGTGTGTCTAGGGACAGTAATGGAGCTCACCTGGTTGGCTTCCCCCTGCATCATCCAATCCCTGGGCAACATCCTGGGAGGGTAATAATGACTGGCTGGTGGGCATTGTGGATCCCAAGGTCTGCTCCTCCACCTCCTCATCACCAGGCCTGCCCTCTGGGAGGGTAACAATGGGCATCTCCTTGCCAGAGTCCACAGCCAGTGGGGGAGAAGGGATTGATCCCCCTCCTAGGATATGGTGGAGCTGGTCAAAGTACTGGCAGTTCTGGAATACCTCCCCTAAGTGGGAGCAGCACTCCCTGGCCTTGGTATAGGCCTGCCTCAGCTCCTTCACCTTCATCCGCACCTGCCCCTTTGTGCAGAAGTGTCACCTAGGCCTCAGGCTGTTGGCCATCCAGCCATAAATGTCCACATTCCTGTGTTTGGTGCAGAGATCCTGGAGGTTTGCCTCCACACCCAAGATCTCAATGAGATCCAGGATCTCCGCACCAGACCAGGAAGGTGCCCACCTCTTCTTAGAATCATAGAATCAGAGCTGGAAGAGACCTCAGGAGGTCATCAAGTCCAGCCCCCTGCCCAAGGCAGGACCAATCCCAGCTCCCTAGGCAGGGGCTTGGGAGCTGCCTGAAGCTGTGCTGGCAGCTGTGGTCAGCTTAGGTGCAGTGCTCTGGTCTGCCATAGCAGCAGGGAAGGCAGTTTTTGCTGCTCCTGTGTGGCATGGTGCGAGCTGGGCCTGCTGTGTGCCACACACTGTTTCCCCTGCCGTTGCACCTTTAATGCCTGAAGGGGAAGGGGAACTATAGAGTTTAGATGAGTGTGGATGAAGTGGCTAGTAGGTCACCTATGGTAAGCCCTTGATGCCCCTTATTTTGAAATAACCACAACTGTGTTTTCTACACACGCCCTATTTCAAAATAACTATTTCAGAACAGGCTTTATTCCTTGTAAAATTAGGATTACGGATTTTGGAACAAGATGCATTATATTTTGAAATTATTTAAAAAAAACGGGCTTGCTGTGTAGATGCTCACTTTGTTATTTCAAAATAACATTAGCTATTTTGAAACAACACTGCTGTGTAGATGTGCCCTAAGATCCCAGAAACTATAATTCATGTTGTATTTTCAGGTTCTTTTGTTTCTTTTTAATTCCTGGGTTTGTTCTAGGCCTGAATGAAAACAAAATTTGAAATGTTAATGTGATAGGGTGCTTGGAAGACCTCAGCCTTTAAGGGGGTACAGGTAGGGAGACTCAGACACTTGGTCCCAGCCCAGAACTCTGTAGACAGCAACATTGTCAGGGTCTTTTCTGCAGCAAATCCAAGTCTGCTGCCCTGGGCCTCTTCCTACCTATAGATCACTTATTTTGGGTCATGGCCCTTATAGTCCAATCATTCACTCACTTAACAAACCCTCGCACTGGGCAACAAGAGATTAAGGAGCTACTCTGGGCTCAGCCATCCCTGCTGCACCACACCATAAAAAATTCACTGACCAGAGGGGGGAATTGAAAGCAGAGGAGCAGTTCATTTGATAGCTGACTAGGTAAAAGAGCAGAATCTGCAGCACCAGCAGAAGGAAAGGGTTAGCCACTCTGCCCACAATGACTGCCAAAAGTTTCTTCCCTGAGGAAAGGGAGAACCCACTATAGGGACAGACTGAGAGGGAAGCCTTCCCCTCTCCCCATCATACAAATCCTGAACTTGGTTAATCTCCTTGGTTTAGTTTCTCCTCGGGAAAACACCAGGACTGAGCTGGCCTAATAGATAGAGTAGGCCATGCCATAGGAGGAGGCAGTTGCTGCTCACAAGAGGAAGAAAGCTACCGTGTTACAGACAGCCACCAGCAGATATTAACTCCTCACACAGATACTCAGAACATTGTCAGATGTTGTAAGCAGTCTAGGTCGCAATTCCACACAGTAGAGAATTTTCAAGGAATCATTATTCTTAGACATTATAAAGTGAAACATAATTAAAACAGAATGTACTTAAGTAATGGTGACTAAGTTTTGTTGGGAATTGGCGTGTTGCTGGACAGGCTTTAATCTGAGCACTTTGATTATATGTCTTTTTAATTTATCTCAAAATCACTAAAAGTGTCGAAGAGATGCCTTTTTGTGTGTATCTATTTTAAAATACAATCTAAACATATTTTAAAATCTCTGCTCAAAATTTTATCTTGGTAGTAATTCTGTATAAGTTTAACTTAATTAGCTCTCCTTTCTGCAATCAGTATTGATAAATGGATATGAAATAGTTTTTCTACACCATGTGAAGTACATGAAAAATTACTTCTAGTTTTTATAAAGCTTTATATAACAATGTTGATAGCATTTCCTTTCATAAAACTTTTCTAAGAAGAATCAATAGTCAAGTCTTCAAATGTTCCTTTCTTTAACTAAATTTTAATGTACTAACAATATGTGTTTATTTATATTCATTATTTTTAATGTACTGGACTATCATTTAATATAAATTATTTTAGTTATTTTAATTACAAACCTCTCTTCTCTCAACTGCACAACAAAGTATCTTATTAATTAGAGTCTGTATATTGTTTTAAACATATACAGCACTATAAAACACTAAATATTTGTATTATTTACAAACTGTGAGGTGGATTCTAGCTAGCTGCTTCTTCAGCTTAGGATATTATGCAACATTCTTGGGAAATGAGTTGAAATAACTTCTCTGTGCTTCGGCTAAATTCTGATGTTTCTAGATTTAGCTAACTTCAACTTCTCAACTAAACTTCTCAATAATTAAAACTGTTCTCTCAATATTTCTTAATCTTAAAACTCATTCAATCAGTATATTAACATTAGGCAGAACAATGGGACAACCCTATGCAGTCATACTGGGAATAAGGTAGCATGAACCACCTTCCCACTTCTTCCCTCTTGGCTGCAAGGTATGTTGGGCACAGCATGTGTGCCTACAAATGTCTGCCTAGTACTCTTTTCCCGTACACAACTGGACAGGGGGTAAGGATAGAAAGATAGAGAACAGGTGGGATTTTGGTCCCATTCCCAATGTACCAGTTAGCAAAGGTGAGCTGGCATGGGGCAGGAAAGTAGTGATCTGAAACCATTCAAAGTTTAGGGTATATCTACACTACAGCATTATTTCAAAATATCTAATTTCAAAATAGTTAATTCGAAATGGCTTATTTTGAAATAACGCTTCTACACACAAAATGCATTTCAAAATAGTGTTTTGCTATTTCAAAATAGCACGTCCACACTGAGTGGACACTGAATCGCATTTAAGGCTGGCTGGAACCAGTTCCGGCAGGGCACCAGGTCAGGACTTACTCTTCGGGGCTGCTGCCTGAGGCTAACTGAAGTCTGTGCTTAAAGGCCCCCCTGCCCCTGGACAGCTGGTTTTCAGGTTTCCCTGCTTGCTTGTCTACCTCGATGAAGGACAGCAAAGCATTTTTGTCTTGGCGTGCTCTGGTTGCCCTCACTTGGGACATCACAGCATTCTGCAACATGGAGCAAGAGCTGCCCCTGGGCACTCTGGTGCTTCTCTTGGACGCGTTGCTGCAAGCCTGGCTGCACTTGCTGCAGGCTGCCATCCTGGAGGTCCATCGGGGGGCTGTCAGTATCCAGGAGGCCCTGCAGGAGAACTGCCACCCTGAGGAACACTAACAGTCTCCCGGGTGTGCCCCACTGGGGGCTTGTGCCTCATTCCTCCCTCACGTCCTTCCACTTACCCCTCCCTAATCCCCTTTCTGGTGTAAAATAAAATACACATATTTTCATAAATACAAACTCTCTTTATTTTGTTAACCTTCAAATGGTCATTTTAATATGTTCTCATTGATGTATATTAATCTTATGATATAAATTGGTTTGGGATTGATTGGGGTTGTGTCAAATTAAAGACTGAGTTATGTATCGTGGTTCGAACTAAGGTTAGTTCTCTCCAGTATTTCGAATTAAGAAGGTTTAGTTCGAACTAAGTAAGTGTGGTTCAAACTAAGACGGGAACAGTTAGAATTAGAATTCCTGCTCTTTTCAAAACCTTTGCACTCAGCCCCAAAACCTTTGCACTCAGCCCCAAAACCTCTTTGCTCTCATTACTAAAGTGTTGCACATGGCCCCAGTGATCCTTTCTCTATATATATCCGTGTTCAGGTTCCGTTCTGGTTCGGGTTTTTGGGTTGGTTCCGGGCTCCGTTTAGTTAGGTTAGTGTGTGTGCATGTCAATCCCGTCTGTAAGCGTGTTAATGAATGTGAGGGTATAGGACAGTAGGGATCATCCGGCAAAAGGGCTACTGACCTATGGTGAAGACCTGGGTGAACGTCGCCCAAGATCAGGCGAGAGTTTCGGATTCCTTGATCTACGGAGTGTGAAAGGCCTTCACTCCAGGAGTCTGCTCACCTGTCTTTCTTGTCCGGAGGCCTCCGAGTCATCGAGGGACCGCCTCATTGTTCCTCTGCCTAGGCTCCCCACGAGCCAAAGCATTGAGGTCGTGAGCTACCTTGTCGTCCTAAACGGGAATGTAATGTATATACCTTATGTATCGGGGACTTTCTATCATACTTTTCTTCGGGGTTAGGGTGGATTGGGTTGTATTTTTACATGTTGGCCTCTTAAATTTTACAATATATGGTTTGGCCCCAAATTCTGTCTCTGACTCATTTGTTAAGGAAAACCACTAAACCGGTGATAGATACGGCCTCGGGCGATCCCTTCTTCTGGGACTTGGGACTATAACATCTCTGAGTGTCAGGGCGAGCCAATGAGATTTTAAGTTTAATTGTTACTGCATCCCAGGGTAACAATTTAACAAAACAGGGGGGAAGGGGGATGAAATTCAGGTGAGACTGGGGAAAGGAGGCAGGAGAAGGGAGAGAGAGGGTGGGAGAGGAGAGGGGGAAACCTGGGAGGAGGGAGGTGGAAGGGGGAAGCAAGGGGAAGAAGGGGGAGGGGAAGTTCAGAGTTGGGGGTCTCGCTGGGCCAACTGTCTCCCAGCACTGCAGGTGCGGGGGCCTCGGCATCCTCTGGGGGATGGGGAGGAGATGGAGGGGATGGAGGGTGAGGAGGGAGAAGCGGGAGGGGGAGAAGAAGTGGGAGGATGAGCGGTAGCTGGGGAGGCAGCAGGCGCTGGAGTGGCAGGAGGCAGCACACTCTGCACCAGGGTTTGCAGGTGCTGGCAGATGGCACAGCCCTGGGCAAGCTGCTCCCACAGGAGCTGCAGGTCTCCTTGCACCCAGTTCTGGAGGGTGTGGTGCAGGGCTTGCAGTGCCCCCAAGTGCTGCTGCTGGTACCTCTCCACTGCACGGGTGGTCCTGCGGAGCCCTCGGGTGCAGGAGGATGTCCCGGGCGGGGTGGCGTGCCCTGCACGTGCAGCTGGTGCGGCTGTGGAGAAACAAGAGAAGTGGTCAGTTCTCCCTGGGGACATAGTGGGTGAAGCCCAGCCCCCCTCTGCAAGGCGAGGATGACCGTGCCCTGCACCATCAGAGCTGATATGCTTGCACAGAGGCCATGTTCAGAATGTCCTGCTATCCCTGGGAGTGGGAGCTGCCCCAAGACTGCACCCATGACCCTGTGCTGTGTATAGTGTGGGTGAGGTGTGGGGGAGATGTTCCCTGCCTCTGTGTAGAGTGGCATTGTGGAGGGAGGGCGTCCTACTGTGTCCCACCTCGGAGTCAGGAGAATGTCATGTCTTTTCACACATGAGTGTGGCTAACAGGTTAAGGCCCCTTTGTGGCAGCCATCTGGGGCCACATGCCCAGGGGTGGCACGGCACATGCTCACACATGCACGGATTGCTGCATGATCCGTGAACAACAAGGCCCACATGCGCAGTCCCTGGTTTCCGGTCCCCCTCCCCCCCCATAAGGGGACAGTGATAGCACTCACCTATTGTTGCCTCCCTGGCCTCGGATGACACCGGCAACAGGCCCGCTGGGGTGGCTCGGGGGCCCTGGATGCTCAGCAGCCTCCGCCTGGTCTGCTGTGGCTCCTGGCTCTCTTCCTCCTCCTCCTCCTCTGGTCAGGGCCCTCTGCTGCAGGCTTGATGATCATCTGGGGGGCACGGCTCGTCCCGCCCCCCAGGATGTAATCTAGGGCACTGAAATAGGGGCAGGTGTCTGGGTCATCCCCTGGTTGGGAGCTGCTCCCCGTGGTCCTGCAGCTCCTCGATTTTCATATGAAAGTGGCCCTTGGTGGCCAGGCTGGCAGCCATCCAGCTGTAGATGACCACATTCCTGCATCTAGTGCGGAGATGGTGGACATTGGAGGCCTCCCCCAAACCTCAATCAAGTCCACGATCTCTACACTAGACCAGGAAGGTGCCTGCTTTTTGTGGCCCCTGGCAGGCTCCTGGGAGCTGGGGGACTGGTCCCGGGGAGCGGTGGAGGGCTGGCTGCCGGTGGCTTGCTGGCTTATGTTGGGGCCACTGAGTCGGGGCAGTGACTGCTGGCTCTGGGCTGGCAGACTTGGAGCTGGCACATGCATTGTGGCCAGAGTCTACCCCTTTAAGGGCTCCGGGGAGGGGAGGAGGGAGAGGAGTTTTCCTGGTTGCACCCAGAGTGGCCACCAGGGCACCCTGGAAAGGGCTGGAGGCCCCCTATTTTGAAGTAAGCATCTACACAGCACTTATTTTGAATTAGCTATTTCGAATTTGGCGTTATTCCTCGTGGAATGAGGTTTACCAAATTTGAAATAAGTGCTCCGCTATTTTGAATTAATTTTGAAATAGTGGTTTGGCTGTGTAGACACTAAGAAAGTTATTTTGAAATAACCGCTGTTATTTCGAAATAACTTTGCTGTGTAGACATACCCTAACAGAAGAGTTGTTCCCCTCCCCCACCAACTCCAGTCACTGTTATTCTCCTCATTCTAGCATAGCAACAGAGTGTTCATTATACAGAGCTAGTAGTAAATACACACTATAGCCCACTATACAAGATGCACTTTTCCAGGTATTGTGTTATCTTCCCTTTGAATTCCAGAACATTAGATAATGCCTGATTTAACTTATTAATATGCATATTTTCACAGATTTTAAAGAAGGGATCATTATGATCACCTAGTCTGAGATCTTGCATAAAACAAACTATGACATTTCAGAAATTCTTTCATCAAGCTCTTAACTTCTGGTGGACCTCTAGAAAGACATCTAATCTTGAGGTAAAGATTTTAAGAAACAGAAAATCCACCAGATCCTTAAGTAATTTGTATCATGGCAAAATACCTTCACTGTGTTTGGAGTTTTATACAAAACATAATTTATAGTAAAACAACACAACAGTGTAAGTTACTTCCACTTACACTGACTCAGCCACACACACTATCCCCACCTATCTGTAAATGCACAGCAGAGTCACTTCCACTTTAGCCATGTCTACACTAAACAGAAGATCGCCGCTGCTGTGATCAATCTGCCAGAGTTCAATTTGGGGACTCTAGTTAAGACTCACTAAATTGAATTCAGAGAGCACCTCCACCGGCTGCCAATACTCCCGCTTGTGCGAGGAATAAGGGAAATCTATGGGAGCATTTGCTCCTGTCGGACTCCCACTGTGAGGATGGCAGGGAAATGTGAAACAAGGTATGTCAACTCCAGCTACAGAATTAACGTAGCTGGAGCTGTGTCTCCATCTTCGACATTCCCTATGAGTGTAGACCTGGCCTTCAGAAATGCAGCTAGATCAGTTGCTATAGGGAAAAAATTATTGGGATTATACTGGTATTTTCAAATATTGAACACAGATGATGCTGATGAGCACCTCACAGTTTTTCAACTAAATCTGGAAAATTTCCCAGACATGTGGAATAAAAACCTCTTTATGGATCAGTGATAACAATCTATCCAGCTGGGGATGTCTCCACCCGCAAGTGATTTTTCACATTTGAGCCAAATACAAGCAAATATCAAGGGCACTGAGCCATCTGACTTTCAAAAGCAAGTTGAGTGCAAAAACTAGATCCATGGTGTTGATGGTATCAAAGCCAAGTGAGATCTAATCCCCAGAGATGCTGAACACATGCAACTCAAGGATCAGTCTTACAAACACCTATTATTTTCTAATAGTTGACAGCTGCCTTTTGTAGTACAAATCGATTAAAAATTTGTACTTTCCTTTAATTATTACTCTTTCTTTGGCCTTGAAAACAGAGTTGGCGAGTTAAGATCAACACAAAGTCAAAACTCGATACTTTGGATAGCACATAATTTTTATTACATATGATGTCAACTGCCTTTTTAAGAAAGCTCGATGAAAATTGCTGCAGTAATGAAATCATAAATCCATTTGAACAAGTTTTTCACTTACAACACTATTAATTTAGTGGTATTACTATGCAAAGAGATGAATCGTGATTCTTTCAAAACTCGAACTATATTTTAGTAATAAATTTCCTGTTCCTGGAGACTGACCATTTTATTGTAGTTCTGAACAATTATGAAAACAAGTACGATAGGAAATATCACATTCAACCAATGGAACACAAACTCAGTATGGATCAGAACTGTGTTATCGGATATTTGTCTGGATAAAACTGAAACATTAACGTTTTTCACCCGAATATATGAGATATGATTTTAAATATTTCTTTTTTTGGATTATATGATTGTTTGTTTAATTAATTTATCCACCAGTGTCTCACAACAAATGTTTGTACTTAAAGGAAAAATATTTCATTTCTAAATTTATCATATTTTTAAATGAGAACAACTTAAATTGTAATAAGTTTTTTGGAATATTTCTTGGTCAGATTTTCTAGATTTGTTGCATTGCCTCTAAGCTACACCTGAGTATAGACATTGTATTTCTCTCTTTTGAGAACATAAGAACGGTCATACTTGGTCAGACCAAAGGTCCATCCAGCCCAGTATCCTATCTGCTGACAGTGGTCAATGCCAGATGACCCAGAGAGAGTGAACACAACAGGTAATTATCATGTGATCCCTCTCCTGTCACTCATTTCCAGACACACAGAGGCTAGGGACATCATTTCTACCCATCCTGGCTAATAGCCATTGATGGACCTAATCTCCAGGAATTTATCTAATTCTTTTTTGAACACTGTTAAAGTCTTGGTCTTCACAACATCCTCTGGCAAGGAGTTCCACAGGTTGACTGTGCTGTGCATGGAAAAGAAACTTCCTTTTGTTTGTTTGAAACCTGCTACCTATTGATTTAATTTAGTGACCCCTAGTTCTTATATTATAGAAACAAGTAAATAATTTTTCACTTTTTCCACACCAGCCATGGTTTTATAGACCTGTATCATATCTTCCTAATCTTCTCTTTTCTAAGATGAAAAGTCCAAGTCTTTTTAATCTCTCTTCATACGGGACCCGTTCCAAACCCTAATCATTTTTGTTGCCCTTTTCTGAACCTTTTCTAATGATAATCTATCCTTTTTGAGATGAGGTGACCACATCTGTACAAAGAATTCGAGATGTTGCCGTACCATGGTTTTATATAGAGACAATAAAATATTCTGTTTTATTCTCTATCCTTTTAAAATGAATCTTAACATTTTATTTGCTTTTTTGACTGCTGCTGCACACTGAGGGTACGTCTACACTACAGCACTAATTCAAACTAACTTAGTTCGAATTAGTTAATTTGAAATAAGCTAATTTGAATTAGACCATCTAGACCTAAAAACTAATTCGAATTAGCGTTTTGCTAATTCGAAATAGCATGTCCACATTGAGTGGACCCTGAACCAAAGTTAAGGCTGGCCGGAACCAGTGCTGGCAGGGCATCAGGTTAGGACTTAGAGTGTAGAGCTGCTGCCTCAGGCTAGCCGAGGGCTGTGCTTAAAGGGACCTGACCCCCACCCCGGACAGACAGTTCTCAGGGTTCCCTGCTTGCCTGTCTAACTCAATGAGGGACAGCAAAGCAGTCCTGTCTTGGAGTGCCCTGAGTGCCCACACTCGGCACATCACAGCACTCGGCCATCAGCCCAGCTGCACTTGCCGCAGGCTGCCATCCGGGGGGGGTCAATCGGGGGACTGTCAGGATCCAGGAGGCCCTGCAGGAGAGCTTCCACCCCAAGGAGCCCACAGAGCCACCCCAGTCCTCCCCATCAGGGGCTCGTCCCCCATTCCTCCCTCACCTCCTTCCACTTACCCCTCCCTAGCCCCCCTTCCTGGGGTAAAAAATAAAGGACACGTGTGTTCAAAAATAGAAACTCTCTTTATTTAACAAAACTGGGGGGGAAGATTAACCTCTGGGGAGACTGGGAAAAGGAGGTGGGAGAGGGGAAGAGAAAGGGTGGGAGAGGGGAGGGGGAAACCTGGGAGGAGGGAGCTGGAAGGGGGAAGCCAGGGGAAGAGGAGGAGGGGAAGTATAAAAGAAGAAGTTACTCAGCTTGTGCAGTAACGATGGTTCTTCGAGATGCGTGTCCCGTGGGTGCTCCACTGTAGGTGTCGGGCTTGTCCCAGCGCCGCAGATCGGAGATCTTTTCTAGCTGTAGTCTGCCGGACCGCTATTGATATTAGTAGTAAGTCTGCCATTCGAAAAGGTCTGGTTCTCTCAATATAGAAGGCGAGCGCATGTCTGACATCCAAAGTGTGTAGGCGCGCGTGTTCAGGTGAAGGATGTGGTTTGGGGTGGAAGATAGGCAGAACTATAGGTTCGTTGATGTGAAAACGAGAGATCACTTTAGGGAGAAAACGTGGTTGCGGTCGCAATATCATCCCTTGGTGTGTAAATATCGTATAGGGAGGAGAGGCTGATAGAGTAGCTAGTTCACTGACTCTCCTCGAGGAAGTAACTGCTAACAAGAAAACAACCTTCATGGACAGGTTACGAAGATTGCATGTTGCTTGTGGTTCGAAGGGTTTGCCCGTCAAAGTATTCAGGACCATTTCGAGATCCCAAGGGTCCGCAGGTTGGGTACAATGTGGGTACAAGTTGGCCATTCCTTTCAGGAACCTTTTCATTATCGGATGGGAGAATACTGAACATCAGTCAACAGGTTGGTGAAAAGCCGTTATTGCAGCGACATGTACTTTAATGGAAGCGCAGGTAAGGCCGGGAGGGGGCTATTAGGATCACCATGAATCCTTCCTGAATAATTTTCTCCACGACCCTGGGTATCAAAGGTGTGGGTGGAAACGCGTATAGTAGGTGACGACCCCAGTTGTAGAGGAAAGCGTCCCCTTTTGAAGCTCGCGCAGTTCCCGCTCTCAAGCAATATTGAGGACGTTTCGCGTTGCGATGAGTGGCAAATAGGTCTACTGACGGAAATCCCCAATGTTGAAATATCGCAGAAAGCAGATGAAACTCCCACTCGTGGTTGAGAGAAAAATGTCTGCTGAGGGCGTCGGCAGTAACATTGTGCTGACCTGGGAGATACTCTGTGATTAAAGAAACGTTGTGATGGTTGCACATGTTCCATAGACGTGCCGCTTCTGCACACAAGGAGTGGGATCTGGCTCCACCCTGCTTGTTTATATAATAAACGGTCGTCATATTGTCTGTAAGGATTCGTATGACTTGTCCTCAAATGATGGGAAGGAAATGTTGGCAGGCTTTGTACACTGCCCTGAGTTCCAGAAAGTTGATGTGCATCAACGATTCGTCGGGAGTCCATAGACCTTGTACTTGTTCGTGCCCGAGGTGCGCACCCCATCCAATGAGTGACGCATCTGTTGTAAGCTGCACTGACGGCTGAGGGCGATGAAAGAGCACGCCCGACATTAGATTGCCTGGAACTGTCCACCAAGCTAGTGACACTTTGACATGGGTGGGAATCGTTACTGTCATATGGACGTCGCGTGCGATGGGGGGGCAAATCCCTGCCATCCAATGTTGAAGGCAGCGAAAACGTAACCTTGCATGTTTGACTACATACGTTGTGATGTGTAGAAACCATTTCATATTTAGCTAGAAGCCACTTCATATAACAGAAGCCATTTAAATTTCTCGCTTCTGCACGTACACTGGAAAGTTAACTGACCTTCACCAATGTGAGAAAGGCCAGGAGGATGGGCTGTTGGAATGTGTTAATGAACTATTTTGAGCTGAAGCTCAAACTCCCTAAAAACCTGTTTCTTTCTGTGCTGATAACAATTTCTCTTTGAAGTTTGTTTTGATGGAATGCCCTGGCATCAGACTTGTTTGGTTAAAGGTATAAAATACTAGGATTGATTGTATTAGCCAGCCTTACTGGGCCTGGCTTTGCTGGGACCACGTTTGGCTCATGCTGTGTTTTATTAATTAATAAAGCTGTTTGTTAGCTGCCTAAACAGAGAGGAGCATTTTTGCTTCGACAGATGTGTCCCATAAGTTGTAGACACCGTAGTATGGGAACCATTGGGCTGATGAGCAAGATCTGGATCAAATCCTGAATTGTCTGGAACCTTTCTATCGGTAATGATGCACGCTCACGTGTGGAGTCGAGACGAGTGCCTATGAATTGTATTGATTGGTGCGGTTCCAAGGAGGACTTCGGGATATTGAGAATGAGACCCAGCGCCTCGAAGACTATGCGTGTGGTCTCTGTAGCATGGCGTGCTTCCTGCAGTGATTGGGCTCTGATTAAGCAATCGTCGAGGTATGGAAAAATCATTACGTGTAGACGACGAAGATACGCAATCACTACGGCAAGTGTCTTGGAGAAAACCCGTGGAGCCGACGAGAGACCGAATGGCAGGACCTTGTACTGGAAATGGTGTGTACCGATTTGGAAGCGTAGGAATCTCCTGTGTGCCGGATGAATCGCAATGTGAAAATATGCGTCTTGGAGATCGAGGGATGTGAACCAGTCCCCGTTCTGAAGTGCTGGGATGATTGTAGCCAAGGTAGCCATTTGGAATCGTTGTTTCCGTAAGTAACGGTTGAAACCGCAAAGATCTAGTATTGGTCTCTGTGCCCCTGATTTCTTTTCCGTTACGAAATATCGGGAATAAAAACCTCTGCCCTTGAACTCATTTGGAACAGGCTCTATTGCTCCAACAGCGAGTAGATGAGTAACCTCTTGCCTGAGGAAGAGCTCGTGAGATGGGTCCCTGAAAAGGGACAGGGTGGGGGGGGGGGGAGGCAGCGACGTGAATGGGATGGTGTAACCAGGGCGAATTGTTTGAAGGACCCATTTGTCAGTGGTGATGTAGGCCCATCGATGGAGGTACGGCCTCAAGCAGTGGTGGAAGATCGCCTTTGTAGCACTCAGACTGGTAATAGTAGGAATGGTTCTCAATCCCTCGAGTGGCTGTCAGCCGACGGTCAGGGCAGTGTGTGTGTGTATGATACACCCAAGTGTTTTCTGCTGGGACACAAGGTCCCGTCGCAGCGGGCAGCCTAGGAAAGGCTGAAGGGCGCCCCGAGGAGTTTTACAGGGAGAGCTTATTACATCTCAGATTTCAACTGCTAGGATACAGGATCCCTTCACAGTGGGCAGTCTAGGGAAGACTGAGAGATGCCCCACGGATCTGTCACCTGGGAGTGACACGATCCAAAATGCCCAAGCTCTTCCTATACCTGTCCCTTATGACCGGATGAAGTTCTTTTAAATTGTGCTTGGTTCTGTTACAGCAACTGAAGGAGTCAGGTTAAAGCTTAAACAGTTACAGGTTTATTAAGGAGACTTATAAAGCATGTGGTTACAATGGCTATTGCTCTATTTCTTAATTATTGACAAATATAGATCTTAAAAATGGTTACAAAGAAAATAAAGATAGAAAATAGAAATAATGGTACCAAGTGACAGCTTAATCTTTAAAGAGCTCTAAGTCTATGTGTACACTTAAGACAAAGGACACATCCAGGTACAATATTTACCCCCTTCTGTGCCTCTTGACTCCAGTGGGTCAAGCCAGGGCCGGTCCCTCAATTCCTAGGAAAGACGAATACGAGGTGGGCGTCCCCATGGAACCTCGGGAGGCAATTACCTAACCCGACCAGCAGGCAGATGGTAGATTGACACTCAGAGGAAGTGTGCTGCTGGACCCATCTTTATACCCATAGGGGCTCGTATCCTCTTTCTTATCTAAGATGCCGAATTGTATTGGTCTGTCTTTGTGACACCAGTTTTTACAAGGGAGTTTCAACTTAATTGACGCTTGCAGGAGAGATAACTAAATTGTGAGTACTAGACATTCTTTACTGGGCGGGAGATTCCTCCCCCCCCCCCCCCCGGATGAGTGTGTGTTCGTATCAACATAGGTGCCAGCCAAGGCAGTTCTCGCAGCCTCGAGGTCAGCAATTGGCATATCTCTGTTTACAGCCATCCATGGTCACAGCAGCCAGCATATCCGGGCCTGCTGTCAAGGCTTTCAAAGACTATGCTTATTTTACTGCTCTGTGTGCCCTGTATGCTCCAGGCATGCAAAAATGGATGTTACAGGGGGGTTCCTGTCTGGCTACAGTGGCGCGTCAAACCTGCTGTCTATTACCCTGTTGGGAAGATGCTTTCGGTGGTGGCGTCTTCGCTGTTGATGTTGTCTACCCCTTTGTTGTTCGTGTGGCCTATATGGAGGAGGTTGCTGCAGAGGGGGTCTTTGCCTTTGGTAGGGGGTATACCATTTCCTACGGTACGGAGGCATGTACATGCCCAATGTTTTTAAAGTGGACCTGGAATCTTTCCCCGAGTAGAGGAGTTGATCCGTCTTATCAGAGAAGAGATTCTGTCTGTTGAAGGGTAAATCCTCGACTTTTGATAAAAGGTCCTTGGGGGCGGACGACTGCTGCAGCCAAGATGCTCTGCGCATAACGACGAATGAAGCAGTCGTGCACGCTGCAGTGTCGGCTGTATCCAGGGCAATATGTAGAGCCGTTCTAGAGGCTGCGTAGCCCTCTTGTATTACCGCCCTCAAGATGTCCCGTTTGGCCTCTGGAAGGTGTTGAAGCAGCGGTATAAGTTTGGCGTAATTGTCGAAATTGTGATTCGCCAACAGTGCTGAATAGTTGGCCATACGCAGAGTGAGTGTTGCGGAAGAATATACTTTGCGACCAAATAAGTCAAGGCGCTTACTATCCCTGTCTGAGGCAGTAGGCTTATGTTGAGGCATCTTTGCTTTTTGTTGTACTGCATCCACAACCAACGAATTGGGCTGTGGATGAGTAAAAAGGAATTCCATCCCCTTAGCGGGGACGAAATACTTTTTCTCCGCCTTCTTGTCCGTGGGTGGGGCGGATGCAGGCAGCTGCCAAATATCGTCGGCTGTTTCAAGAATAGCTGCGTCTAACGGCAACGAGAACTTGGGCTGGTGAAACTGCTTAATATTACGGAGGAGGTGGTGTTGTTTCTGTTGCACGTCCCCCATCTGCACGTTTTGACTCTCTGCCACTCTCTTAAAAAGCTCTTGAAACTGATGTAGGTCATCCGAGGGTGAGGTATCTCCTTGAAAAAAATGCATCATCTGGGGACGATGAAGATTGATCCGTAGGTGATCGATCAGGTTCGGGATCTAGAGTGGGAAGAGGTTGTTGAGTGTGAGAAGGAGACCCGGAGGGAGTTGGTGGTCTTGAAGATGCGGGAGGAGCAGAATGCTCTCGGGTGAGAGAGGAGCGGGAGTGTGTCTGAGGGGGCCGGTGATGATGAGACGATGACCTACGGTGATAGTAGGGCGACGTGGAACGATGGGACCTCTTGGAATAGTCAGAATGGGTCGAAAACACGGGTGATCTTGGAGACCGTGATCTCTCTTTATAATAGGCGTTGTAGCTGGATGAGCGACGATCATGGCGGTAGAAATGTCATGATCGTGGAGAAAGATGGCCGGTACGGGAGTACCCAGAGTACGCTGGGGATGGTGACCGTACTTCAGGCGAGAACTCCGGACTTGGTGACAGAGAAGATAGTTTCCTGTATCTGTGGGTAGGTAATGCCAGCAACTGTTCCGGTGGAGAGGAAGTTGGGGTGGAGAGTACAGAGTGAGGGAATATCTCCACTGGTATTGAAGAAGATGGTGCCGAAGTTCTCTGTGTCACCGAGGGGTGTGCCGATGTAGATCGTGTTGGCACTGAGGATCGTGATGGGCCGGAGTGATGTTTGGAAGGAGGGGATCGCCTCGGTTCCGGAGAGCGTCTCAAAGGGGAAGGCCGTCCCGGTGCCGGTGGGCGCCTTCCTAAAGAAGGAAGCCTCTGTACTGACGATCGGTCCGGTGCCGAAGGGCAACCCGGTGCCGGCAAACACGCCGGTGGGGAGGGACGCTCTGGTGCCAGTGAACGCCTTGCTGGTGATCGGTGTCTCAGTGCCCACAAGTGTGAAGGGGGCGAAGGACTCCTCGGCGCCGATGATTGACTCGGTGCCGTCGACCTTGTAGGAGAGGAAAGGTGCTCAGGTGTCACAGAGCGTCTCTGTGCCGAGGGTCCCGGTGCTGTTTGTCTTGGAGGCGCGCATGTGCCCGGGGCGAAGAGCGACTCTGAGCTGGCGATCGTGCCAGAGAATGAGTCGGTGCCGAAGAGCGCCCCTGTGCCAAGGAGTGGCTCGGTGCCGCAGACTGCTTTGAGGAGCAGCTCAGTGCCGGGGAACGGCTCGGTGCCGGAGAGCGTCCTGCACCAGGAGAGGTTCTCGAAGCCGTGGAGGTCACTGGAGGCGGTTTGGAGACCGAGGGAATGGCTAAGACCGTGGAGCCCGATATAGAGGGGCTCGGAGCCGACTTACTCCGGCCGTCTTTCAGCTCTACAGCGGCCGCTGATGTCCCTGGCTTATCACTGACACTCGTCCGTGAAGGCGGGAGGGATCATGCTGGAGATGGTCCCCTCTTCGTCTTCTTAGTTTGTTCTGTATGCCCCTTTGGTTGTTGGGTTTGGGGCTGCAGGGCTTTGTCAAATAAGAAGATCTTCAATCACATGTCCCTGTCTCTTCTTGCTCTGGCTGTGAGTTTAGAGCAATGGGGACATTTTTGGGGTATGTGGCCTTCCCCGAGGCACCTGATACACAGGGAATGGCTGTTGGAGGCAGGCATTGCCTCGCGGCACTCGCCACACTTCTTAAACCCTGGCATTGAGAATTAACAGTATAACTATTTAAAAAAAATTTTTAACTATATATAAAGACTAATGATAAGCTCTCTCTGTCTTTGTGAAACCGGAGTTCACGAGAGAGCAGTTATTCCGTCCGCGGCCGAGGACAGTCAGGAGGAACAGGCAGGAGCCTCAAACAGCGCGAAAATCCATGAGCCGCACTTGGCGCATGCGCGGTCCGGCAGACTACGGCTAGAAAAGATCTCTGATCTGCGGCGCCGGGACAAGCCCGACACCTACAGTGGAGCACCCACAGGACACTGCTTGAAGAAGAACAATGGTGCGCCATATCTTCAGTACTGTGTACAGATGTGGTCTCCTAAGCTCAAAAAAGATATTTTGGCCTTGGAAAGGGTTCAGAAAAGGGCAACTACAATGATTAGGGGTTTGGAACAGGTCCCATATGAAGAGAGGCTAAAGAGACTGGGACTTTTCAGCTTACAAAAGAGGAGACTGAGCGGGGATACGATAGAGGTATATAAAATCATGAGTGGTGTGGAGAGGGTGAATAAAGAAAAGTTCTTCATTAGTTCCCATAATATAAGGACTAGAGGACACCAGATGAAATTAATGGACAGCAGGTTTAAAACTAATAAGCGAAAGTTCTTCTTCACACAGCACATAGTCAACCTGTGGAACTCCTTGCCACAGGAGGCTGTGAAGGCTAGAACTATAACAGAGTTTAAAGAGAAGTTAGATAAATTCATGGAGGTTGGGTCCATGGAGTGCTATTAGCCAGGGGGTAGGAATGGTGTCCCTGGCCTCTGTTTGTAGAAGGCTGGAGATGGATGGCACGAGACAAATTGCTTGGTCATTGTCTTCGGTCCATCCCCTCTGGGGTACCTGGTGCTGGCCGCTGTCGGCAGACAGGCTACTGGGCTAGATGGACCTTTGGTCTGACCCAGTATAGTCATTCTTATGTTCTTATGTTCTAAGCTCAGGGCTCAGGGTCGGGGGTCTCACTGGACCAACTTGATTTTCATGCATACCTGCTCCTGGGTCCGCATGTGGCCTCTGGTGGCCAGGCTGGCAGCCATGTGGCTGTAGACAGCCGCGTTCCTGTGGCTAGGGCGGAGATCGTGGACGTTGGAGGCCTCCCCCGAAACCTCAATGAGGTCCATGATCTCTACACTAGACCAGGCGGGCGCCCGCCTCTTGCGGCCCCAGGCAGGCTCCTGTGAGCTGCCAGCCTGGTCCTGGAAAGAGGGGGAGGGCTGGGTGGCAGCGGGTGGCTGGCTCATGGCATACCAGGTGCAGGGTCTGCTGGCTGGGTACTGGCAGGCTTGCAACTGGCACGGGCACCATAGCCAGACCATGGCCCTTTAAGGGCTCCGGGGCTGGGAGGGGGGCTGAAGTGTTTCCCTGGTTTGGCCCAGAGCGGCCACCAGGGCAACCTGGGAAGGGCTAGCCTCCCACTAGTTCGAATTAAGTGGCTACACAGCCCTTAATTCGAACTACTTAATTCGATCTAGGCATTACTCCTCATAGAATGAGGTTTGCCTAGTTCGAATTAAGCGCTCCGCTATTTTGAATTAAATTTGAAATAGCGGTTTGCATGTGTAGCCCCTATTAAAGTTAATTCAAACTAATGGCTGTTAGTTCAAATTAACTTTGTAGTGTAGACATACCCTGAGTGGATGTGTTCAGAGAACTATCCGCAATGACACCAAGGTCTCTCTCAAGTAATTGTAGCTAAATTAGTCACTATCATATTATATGTATAGTTGGGATTTTTTTTTCCAATGGCATTACTTCACATTTATCAACATTAAATTTCATTTGCCATTTTGTTGCCCAATCACTTAGTTTGGTGAGATCTTTTTGAAGTTCTTCGCAGTCTGCTTTTGTCTTAACTATATTGAGCAGTTTGGTATCAACTGCAAATTGTGCCACCTCACTGTTTATGCCTTTCTCCAGATGGTTTATAAATGAGTTGAATAGGATTGGTCCCAGGACAGACCCTTGGGGGACACTACTAGATACCTCTCTCCATTCTGAAAACTTGCCTTTTATTCCTACCCTTTGTTTCCTGATTTTTAACCAGTTATCTAACCATAAGAGGACCTCCCCTCTTATCCCATGACAACATACTTTACTTAAGAGCCTTTGGTGAGGGACCTTATCAAAAGCTTTCAGGAAATCTAAGTATATTATATCCACTGGAACCCCTTGTCCATATGTTTGTTGTCCCCCTCAAAGAACTCTAGTAGATATATAAGGCATGATTTCTCTTTACAGAAACCATGTTGACCTTCCCCCAACAAATTATATTCATCCATGTGTCTGACAATTTTATTCTTTACTATAGTTTCAACTAATCTGCCCAGTACTGACGTTAGACTCACCCCTCTGTAATTGCCAGGATCCCCTCTAGAGCTCTTTTAAAATATTGGCATCATGTTAACAATCTTCCAGTCATTAGGTACAAAAGATGATTTAAAGGATAAGCTGCAAACCACAGTTAATAGTTCCACAATTTCACATTCGAGTTTTTTCAGAACTCTTGGGTGAATGTCATCTGGTCCCAGTGACTTGTTACTGTTAAGTTTATCAATTTGTTCCAAAACCTCCTCTAACAATGCCTCAATCTGGGACAATTCCTCAGATTTGTCACCTAAAAAGAATGGCTCAGGTTTGGGAATCTCCCTAACATCCTCAGCTGTGAAGACTGAAGCAAAGAATTCATTTAATTTCTCCGCAATGACTTTCTCATCTTTGAGTGCTCCTTTAGCATTTTGATCGTCCAAGGGCCCCACTGTTTGTTTAGCTGGTTTCCTGCTTCTGATGTACTTAAAAAAAAAATATTTTGCCATTACTTTTTGAGTTTTTGGCTAGCTGTTCTTCAAACTCCATTTTGGCTTTTCTTATTATATTTTTATACTTAATTTGATAGAGTTTATGTTCCTTTCTATTTTCCTCACTAAGATTTGACTTTCACTTTTTAAAAGATGCCTTTTTATCTCTCACTGCTTCTTTTACTTGGTGGTTAAGCCATGGTGGCACTTTTTTGGTTCTTACTGTATTTTTTATTGTGGGGCATACATTTAAGTTGGGCCTCTATTATGGGGTCTTTTAAAAGTTTCCATGCAGGTTGCAGGGATTTTACTTTTGGTATTGTGCCTTTTAATTTCTGTTTAACTAACCTCCTCATTTTTGTGTAGTTCCCCTTTCTGAAATTAAATGCCTCAGTGTTGGGCTGCTGAGGTGTTTTCTTGGACCAGATCCTGCACTCCACTTAAGACTAAATCAAGAATTCCCTCTCCCCTTGTGGGTTCCAGAACTAGCTTCTCCAATAAGCAGATATTTCAGGTTGTTGGGGGTTGTAAAAATCAATAGTTCGGAATGGCCTTTTGCATTAGTGGCCTTTTGCATTAGTGGCCAGGGGTCAGGCCACAGAATTTTCCTTAAACATTTTTCCTTTTGTTTTTGTAGTTTGGGATGATAGAATCCAGTTGAGGGATATTATGTTTTGATATATATACCTTGTTCTCTCTCTGTTCTGTAACCTAGGAAACCAGGTAAGTATGGCGCTACTCTATTTTGTTGTGTCTCTTGCACACAACATTGGCTCTGCAAATCATTTTCAGGGTTGAAATGCTTTCCCCCTCTCTATAAGCTGCTGATTAAAACAGTATGTAATGCTGATTCAACTAAAAACCAGTAAACAACAAACAAGGGCGGGTATAATTGTATTCATCACCTACTTATTAATATTCATTTTATGGGAATTAACATTACTAAATAAGATTAAGGAAAAGTAGTGAGAGACATGTGAATTAACATACTAAAATAGATAAAAGTGTGTGATTAACACAAGGTTGTGGCCACTTCAACATTGCGTTGAATGTCCAAGGTAAACATGTGTAGGTAATAAAGTAGTCCTTTCTATCCCATCCGCTCCTGGGTCACTTGTTTCTTTTGTAACAAAGGTATTAAGAAATTTTAGCTCTGCATCCTATCCTGAGGTGACGTGTACCCAGTTAATACAGGGATAGTTGAAATCCCCTACCATTATTGAGTTTTTAAATTAGTTAGCCTATCTAATCTCCCTTTAACATTTCATAGTCACAATCACTGTCCTGATCAGGTGGTTGATAATATATGCCTACTGCTATATTCTTATTATTAGAGCATGGAATTACTATCCATGGAGATTCTGTGGAACATTTTGGCCCATTTGAGATTATTACTTAATTTGATTCTACACTTTCTTTTGCGTACAGTGCCACTCACCCACCAACATGACCTGTTCTGTCCTTCTGATGTATTTTGTACCCTGGTATGACTGTGTTCCATTGATTATCCTCATTCCACCAAGTTTCCGTAATGCCTATTATATCAATATCTTGCTTTAAGATATTTGTGTATAAACACTTTAATAATTTGTCACTATTTATCTGTCTGACATTTCCTGATGTGTTAGACTCTTTTTCATTTGATTGTGTCTCATCTGATCTGACTTTATCATCTTCCATCCTCTTCTCCTGACTAGAACATAGAGAATCCCTGTTAATAGACCCTCTCCTAAGACATGTCTCTGTCCAATCCATGTGCTCTTCCGCACCCATTGGAGTCTCTAAAAAAGTGATAAGGCGGCCAAAGTGACACTCACACATAATTATAAATAATGCTATTTTTATAGCTTGTTGAAAAATATTTAATTTCAAATTTGGGAGAAAAATGAACTTTTTCCAAGCAAATTTTTCACGAAAATGTTCCCATCTTTGAGTGCATCTCTAGCATTTATCTAGTCTTTTATTCTATACCTGTTGTATCTCTGATTCTTGCTGTGCACCTAAGGACTCATGTAGATACCCAGTCTTAAATCATCTGCCATGTAGAAAGCCGTATTTCTTCAATACAGTAGCTTAGCTTAGGTTTATAGAACTTTTAATTTCAAAGATTGTGTTAATTTTTTAGTCTTCTGACCCAAATCTCTCCTACTCACTTCAGATGACATTTTTGTGCAATACAGGTTGAACATCTGTGGTCTGGGACTCACTGGTCTGGCCACAGCCATATTCCAGCAGGGATGTTGCCAGACCAGAGAACTCCTGTGGCAGAGGTTGGCGGCAGCCGGGAGCAGAGCCAGACAGCAGGGCCAGTGGGGCAGTGGAATTCTCCAGTCAGCAGAGCAGCAGTGCCCACAGAACCATAGATCCCACAGGGCAGCAAAGTCAACAGCGATGCTGGAGCCTGTGGGGCCAGGGGGCCAACAGGAGTTCACAGAAGAAGCAGCAAAATCAGCAGAACTGCCAGAGCCCACGGAGTTGCAGAATCCATGTGTCTGCAGAGCCTGCAGGGAAGCAAAGCTGGCAGGGTCACCGGCGCGCATGGAGGCAAGGAGCTGGCAAGGCTGCTGGAGCTTGCAGGGCCATGGAGCTAGTAGGGCTGCCGGTGCTGGTGGGGTCAGGGGACAGTGGAACTTGGTGGCCAGGGCCTCTCCCCACCTGTCCCAGTCTGACAACTCCCTTTTCCATGACTGGTCAGGTCCCAGTGGTGCTGTATTCTGTTGCTTATGCATAACTTTCCACCTTTGTGCTTTTACGAATATGTATTAGCAGGTATAAAGGAGTGAAAAATTGGTATCTTTGTCACAATGTTCTAAACTATTTAGAGGAATAGCCCAATAGCCCAAGTTAATATACTCCTATGCTATTTCTAAATTAATTGTACTTGGAGGGTGGAGGGGAAATTTACACTGTTTTAGTCTGCCTTAAGATCAGTGGAAGATCCTTCACTAATGCCAGCTGTTGACAGCGCTGACTAAAATTACAATTCTCAACCTGACTTATTGGCCATCTGGCATTTACTTTGAGTGCATCTTCAGCACTAGAAGCATTATTACAGAAAAAAAGACTGCTTAGTGCAGATAGTGCTGAATGTCTCATTTACAACAGTGAGTCTAAATGACGTTGACAGATTACACTCTCTAAAATGTAACTTGGAAGGCAGTCACTGTGACTAAATGTACTCACAGTGGGTGGACCAACCTTTCTGGAACTTTCATGGCTCACTCTTCTTTCCCAGGCTTGCTAATAATAATATAAACCGAAATACCTATGTGCTGTTATGTATGCTTTATAATTAATCAGGAATCCAGAAGCAAAATTAATGTCTATGAATTTGATATGGTTTGGAAACAGCATTCAGTTAAGACAGGAAAAGAGTTCATACATAATTCTTCTTCACATTAAATACATGAACCTAAATGTTGACAAGACTAGACCTTCTTTACCCAGGCAGTCTAGGATCATTTATTTGGGTTCTGAATATCTGACAAACAATATTTCAACTGGTGGGTGACTTAAATTGGCATTTACCCATAAGTACTGCAATTTCAAGACACTACTTAAATTAAGTCACAAGAAACAGCTTCTGATCACACCTGACTTCATTTATCAGAAATATCTTTGCATTAATCATGCTTGTGTAACGCAAAGGAAATACAAATGCAGGTGTTAGAACTTTGGAAAAAACACTTTAGTACCTGTGTCTACCACTGCAGATCTCTTCTTCCTAAAGCAAGAGCTATATTTCTTTTCAGGAGCCTTCTGCATTTTCAAAGCTGCTTCCAGTTACACTGAGAAAGACAAGAGAAAAGAATGCAGTATCAGATTTTTTTTTCCTGATTCTCATACTTCTTTAGCTCAGTTCTAGCTCTGCAGCTTTTCTCTTGTCTTTCACAATATATTTCCCAAATCTGCAAATTCTTTATGCCAGAACACTCCTCTCGGCTACGTCTAGACTGCAGGATTCTTTTTTTTCCAAAAAAACTTCTTCCGAAAGAGCGAGTCCACAATGGCGATCTGCTTTTTTGAAAGATAGCAACCAGACTGATTGGATGCTATCTTGCATAAAAGGCCACCTGGAACCACTTCAGGCATGGCTTTAGGTCACCAGTTGCTTCCGATTGCTGGTGCCAGAGCCTTGCAGAGACACATGCTTAAAGGGACCCCCTGAACAGCCTTTTCTCTTCTTCTGCTGCATGCTTGCCTACCTCTTTGAGGAACAGCAAAGCTCTCACAATGTGTGCTGTGGTTGCCCAGCTCTTTTGGATGCCACAGCTTTTGTTTTGTGCCATGAAGCTAGAGCTGCCCCTGGGCATGTGATGGCCCCACATGGCCATGCTGCAGTTTCTGCAGCACTTTATGCCAGCTGCCTTCCTGGTCCTGACCAAGCTCAACCCTGAGCTCATTCTGGGGACCCTCTCTCTGGGTGCGGGAGCAACTCCCTTGCAACCACAACCCCCTGTGGAGAGGCATTTTTGGAGGCTGGACACCAGTTCCGACAGGTGGGACCAGCTGGTTATGGAGTGGTGGAATGACCAGCAATGGCTCCAAAACTTCCGCATGCGGAAGACCACCTTTTTGGAGCTGTGTGCCTGGCTCGCCCCTGTCCTCCAATGACGCAACACCCACCTGCAGCCTGCCATCCCCCTGGAGAAGAGGGTCGCCATCGCCGTCTGGAAGCTTGCTACCCCCAGACAGCTACCAGTTGGTGGGCAACCAGTTCAGCGTGGGCAAGTCCACCATCGGGGCCCTCCTTAAGGAGGTAAGGCACTCAGGCTGCAGTTCCAGTGGTGAGGGGACCTGGAAAGGGGGACCCTAGGGAAAGGGGTGTGGGAGAGTATGGAGGTGGGCTGGGGGTGGGGGCAAGCCCTGTCCCAAGCCCTCAAACTGCTCTGCTCATAGGGGGTTGCTCCTGGGGTGTTTGGAGGGGGGAGGAGAAGAGGACAGGCACCTGCCAAGGGCTCAGGCACTCCCTATCATTCTCTTTTTTGTGTGTTTGTCTCCTTCTGCAGGTTGTGAGGGCCATCAACTCGGTCCTGCTGCGCAGGGTCATCTGCCTGGGAGACCTGAACCCGAATGTCACAGGATTTGCCGCCCTAGGGTTCCCCAACTGTGGTAGAGCGATCAATAAAACCCACATCCCAATCCGCACACAAACTCATCAAGCAGCCCAATACATAAACAACCAGGGCTACTTCTCCATGGTGCTGCAGGACCTGGTCGATCACCCTGGACAGTTTAGGGACATTTCCGTCGGGTGGTCTGGCAGGGTGCATGACGCCCATGTGTTTAGAAACCCAAGCCTCTACCCGAAGCTGGAAACTGGCACATTCTTCCTCCAGAGTGACTTTGGGTTTGGGGACGTGCAGTTGCCACTGTGCATCATGGGGAACATGGCCTACCCACTCATGCTGTGGCTTATGAAGCCATATACCGGCCACCTGGATCCCAGCAGGGACCAATTCAATGTCCATCTCAGCCAGGCCTGAATCCAGGTGGAGTGCATCTTTGGGCACCTCAAGGCATGGTTCAGGTGCCTCCTGACCCACCTGGACATGGGGAAGCACAACATCCCTGAGGTCATCGCAGCATGTTGTGTCCTCCACAACATTGTGGAGAGGAAGGGAGAGGCCTTCCTACCGGGTTGGGGAACACAGGCTGTCTGCAAAGAGAGGGCCTTCAAGCAATAGCAGACAGCTGCCATCCAACAGGCCCATCAGTTGGGGGTGTGCATTCAGGAAGCCCTGAGGGAGAGTTTCTCTCAAGGAACTCAATAACTCTCCCCAGGGCTTCCCCACTAGGGGCCTGTGCCTTGCTCCACTATCCATTTCCCACCACAACCCCTCCCTTCCCACCTTTCCTTCAGTCTCAATAAAAACACCTGTTTCAATTTGAACAAAATGAATTTTGTATTTTTCTTTGCATAAAATAAACTGGGGAGGAGGGGTGCTGAGAATCTGGATGGGGGAGAGAGAAGGGGGTTCAGGGCTGGGAGTGGCATGTGGGACCTTGGCGAACTTGGGGTTGTGCGGGGCCTGGGACAACAGGGGTGTGGGCAGGAGGGGAGCTGGACTGGGATCAGGGATAGCAGGGGAGGCTGGGGGAGGGGGCATGAGCATAGCTGGGGGAGGGAGCAGAGACATCACTAGGTGGCAGGGGGAGGGAGCAGAGGCATCGCTTGGGGAGGGGGAATGGGCATAGCAGGGGGGGCAGGAGGGTGGATGGCAGGAGCAGGGACAGCAGCTGGTTGTGCCATCATTGTCACACCACTGCACAAACTGGTCCCACAAGCGGCTCTGCCACTCAGTGTCCTCCCGGATCTTCTGCACCAGGGTCTGCTGCAAGTCACGCAGGATGCCCACATGCTGCCTTAGGTGGTCCTCATGCACCTTTATGCGCTTTTGGGTCCCCCGGGGTTGGGCTGCTGCCTCAGCTGAACTGGATCACCCCTCAGCGACAGCTGGTCTGGCTGTGGAGAATAAAGAAGGAGAGGTGGTCAGTCATCCATGCAGACATTGTCCCTGAGGCTGTGACCTCCTCCGTAAGCAGCAACCAACAGTCCTCAGTCCAGAGGACGGGGATGTCCCAGGAGCAAGGACATGTGTGGCCTGCATAGCAGGCCCTGCCTCACAGGGACCCTGAGGTGCCCAGGGGACCATGCTTTTTGCGTTTTCCTCCCCTCCCATGGACAAGCAGGCTAGGGAAGGGTCCAGCCACAGTGGGATCCCATGGGCAGGAGAGGGGCCTGGAGCAGCCTGGCCCTCCATGGGGCCCACACATGCACCTGTGCCTGGCAGCGCTGTCCATGGGAGAGGGTGGTGCCTTGTGTGGGCAGGCATGCCCTTGCGCTGTGTGCAGCACTCCTCGGTCTTCATGGGGTCATGCGTGTGCCTTTGTGCCCATCCTGCTTTCAGGGGTGGATGGTGGTGGGAGGGCGTCCCCCTGGGAGTGCGTCCCCCCCCGGGTCAGAGTCATGGTGCTGGCCATGTCCTCCTTCTCCTGCCCCTGCTGTTCCTCCTCCTCTGCAGCGAGCTCTGGGTGGAAGAAGACAGGCATCTTGAGCCCTGAGTCCACCATCACAAGTGCGGAAAAGGCTTCCCCACCCTCCAGGATCTGGTGAAGATCCTGGTAGTAGGATTGGAGTGGGGTCCTGCCCCGGAGCAAGAGCTGCACTCCCTGGCCCTGGTATAGCCCTGGAGGAGCTCCTTGACCTTACTCTGGACCTGTTTTAAGGTCCAGAGGGGTGTCCCCTCTCTGCCAGGGTCTCAGCCATGTGCCATAGATGTCAGTGTTTCTGCGCTGGGAGCGGAGATCCTGCAGGGTCTCCTCCTCCCCACACAGCTTGAGGAGGGGCAGGATCTCCACTCCAGACCAGGAGGGTACACACCATTTGCTGCCCCTCATAGGGTCCTGTCAAAAAAACACAATAGCAGCATGGACATAAGTGTAGTTTTTCCAGAAAAATGTCAGTTTTTTCCGGAAAAACCCTGCAGTGTAGACATACCCTAAGAAATGTACCTTGATCTTTCATTTCATGTGCTGTCCCCATCTTTCATTGAAGATGGGGAGAAAGATGTGGAGAAATTAGAGAAGGTCCAGAGAAGAGCAACAAGAATGATTAAAGGTCTAGAGAACATGAGCTACGAGGGAAGACAGAAAGCATTGGGCTTGTTTAGTTTGGAAAGGAGAAGACAGAGGAGACATGATAGCGGTTTTCAAGTATCTAAAAGGGTGTCACAAGGAGGAGGGAGAAAAACTGTTCTCCTTGGCCTCTGATGATAGAACAAGAAGCAATGAGCTTCAACTGAAGCAAGGGAGGTTCAAGTTGGACATTAAGAAAAACTTCCTAACTGTCAGGGTGGTTAAACACTGGAATAAATTGCCTAGGGAGGTTGTGGAATCACCATCTCTTGAGATATTTAAGAGCAGGTTAGATAGACATCTATCCCTAGATGGTGCTTAGTCCTGCCATGAGGGCAGGGGACTGGACTCAATGACTTCTCGAGATCCCTTCCAGTTCTAGTGTTCTATGATTCTATGAAGCATGGCTCTCTCCTCATCAATAGATACATACTCCTTTGGAGATTTGTCCCTTATTTGCACTTTACCTGGGAGCCAAGCTGATCATATTGGATACTCCCATGGTCACTTTGATGACTTCCAGACTCCTCCTTTTTCTCCCATTTAGCTTTATTTTGTCCATTAGGCCATTATATAAAGGGATTTTTTTGGATCCCCTCTTCCTCTTTATCATGACATTTTTGTTTGTTTCTCCACGATCACCTTCCCTCATTATTTTTAGCACATGTGCGCACTCTGAATTTATGGATTCCCTCTTCTTTTCTCTGACCTCTTCCTTAGAGCTCCAATTTAGGACCAGCTCCAGTGGGCACCTTTGAGCTGGCTGTCATTAGATAGCTTCTGATCTCCCTGGGCTGGACCTTAACTTATGTTAGGGATACAAAGGTATCTTTAAGCAAATTTTTTAAAGGAATTCAATTCAATAGTTTTGTTTGCTTTTTTTCTTGGTCCATTTACACTGGCCATCAAAAATCCCTTTTCCTTTTTCTCCAGTGCTTCCATTGTCACAATAAATGGACAGCTCAATCCTCTAAGTTCTGTGTGTCCCATGTACATATCCTTTTATAATCCAAGCAGAAAGTGCTTTCAGGAAAGAACGGATTGAATTTAAACTGAAATTGATATTTTTGTTACAGACCTTGATATTACAAGAGATAAAGGGGTTATTGTTATGATTATAAATCATTCCACTTAAAAAATCATGTGAGTACTACAATAGACATAGGGAAGTGGTGAATTGACCACATACAATGTTCATGAGTTTCCCACTGACCCCATGCTAGTGGCACTGGGCTTTCAATTCATACAGTAGAGACTCATACATTTTGATCCAAAGATCCTGAATTCAGATCCAGTTGCATAAGGTCTCAATTTTAAGGTGTATTAATACACCTTAAAATTATACTCTTATACATTTGAAGTTCAGGTTTTAAATATATAAATGCTCTTTGGGGGAAAAAAAGCATCTAGAGCATGATTCTTAACCAGCTGAGTTTATACAAGTTTTGCCTTCATGAAGTAAGATCAAAATGCAAGCGTGTCTATTATTACTTTGCACCAAACAGGATTGTATATTTTCTGATGCTTCCTGATTCTATTGTTTTCAGAGTTCTACTGCAATATGTTTTAATTGGAAAGCATTAAAAATACCATAACTAAAATTAAAATCTACACTAAAAGTTATATTATTAAATGTACACTGAGGTTGTGTTTATTATAATAAAGCATTATAACAAGATGTTTGCAATAATATGAACTTTAGTGGCAGGTGTTTAAAATAATACAAAGGAAATTACCAAGTTAACTTCAAAAAGACTGGTAATAGGTTCACAAATAGCTTCTCTGAGCAGGCAAATAATTATAAATTTTAAAAAGCATACTGTTAAATTGACACAATTGTAATGACATCTCTGTAGGTAGCTCATATCATGCACCATTTTATGTGCTACTAGGAGCATAATGGCAGCATTTGCACAATAAGGCTACAGGAGGATGAGGTAGCATAATTGCAGCATCACTGAAGCATGAATACAGACTAATTAACAAAATTGGAACTGCCGCACTCATGCTCTCATTTCATCTTTCTTATTTCATTTACTTTTCGCATGCTGCTATGGTCACAGAATTGCTGCATTTGTTGTTTGAAAATTGCAGATATTATTGTCCACTTTCTGTCTCCTTGCTACTCCCATATACAAAGCAGCTCAGTTTACAACATCTCTGTTATGGAAGCAAGGTCCAATTTTATGGACTCTTTACTTACTTTTTTTTTTTTAATTTAGACTGTGTTGTGGAAGATTCTTCATCACCTGTTATATATAGTCCTATGCATACTACCTTAATAGTCAATGGGACACAGGGGTGGCCCGTGACTATAGGCCGACTTGGCCGTCGCCTAGGGCGCTGCCTTCAACGGGGCGCCCGGGGCGCCCGATGATGACGTCACAGGGCACCTGATGATGATGTCACTCCGCAGCCTGCCGCAGACCACTCCGGATCGGACAATATGAAAGGGTAAGTTCAGAATAAAGCTCTAGGAGATCCAACCAACTAGCTAACAGCATCAACAACAGTCATTTGAAAGAAGAATTGCTGATTTCACCTACCTGGTATTACAAAAATTACATTTATGCTCTGTAGAAAAAAGACAGCCATGGGTGCCACGAGTGCTGCTACTACAAGATAGAAATTCTGCAAAAAGAAAAATCAATCTGGGAGAATTATATGTTATTATATATAGAATTATATATTATATGTTATTGTTCTATAGTAATATTAGTGTGCTGTATCAATTTCTGATTATGACAATTATTTTCACTGTGATAAAAACCAAATAGGGACCAATTTTTTTTTGTTTTGTTTTGTTTTTTGTTTGTTTTTCCAAATAGGAGCCCAAAGTTGTGCTTGCAGCAGGTAGGTCACATTTTCACAAATGCCTAAGTACAACTCCCACTGAAGTCAGTTACAATATTCTGAAAATATTACATGGAGGAACCAAAATTTGTGCTTAGAAGCGTAATAGTTTCCATTTTGTTAATTAGTGTATATTCATGCTTTATTCTTTCTGCAATTATTTTCTCATTTCCTCTTGTAGACCTGTTTGGCAAATGTCATTATTCTCCTAGTACCCCTCCAGTAAAGTTATGCTTGCCATACCCTTTCCAATTATGGCACAAAAGTATATGCAGATGTAAATAATTTTACCATCTCAGACAGCAATAAAATCACTAATCCATCATGAAAAAAGCAAATGACCTTGATAATGAATGACACATTTTTTAAATCAGTAGTTCCATGGTCTACATCTTTTCCTTATTCAACACCAGAGCCTTGCTATGTCTGCTAGAGATATCACTCAAGCTTACATCATATAAATGTCAGACCATCACCAGTAAAAGTAAATAATACAATTGTTGCTAATTTTTTAAATGAAAAAGTGGGTGAATGGCTATTATATCTTTGGTGAGTTAATAAAGAGTCCAAATCACTATTCTACAGATGGGCATATTCCAGAAAAACTGATTGGAGAAGTTTTGATGAATATCTCCCGTGAAAACAAAATTGTTTTGTGGAAACATATCAATGAGATCAAAATTAGGTCACAATTGGAATTTCTGTGATAAGGACACCCCACCCTGAATAGCCAATAATCTGGTGATAAGGTGCTCTGAGCTGGGAAAGATACATGAGGTTGATACATTGATCTGCTATATGGGAAACTAGGTCTTGTGTACCTGAGTCAGCTCTTACACCACACACCAGTGTCATAACCTTCAGGCTATTGGCTATTCTGAGGTAGGGCTCACTTAGATCACATTTTATTCTGCATCAGAATGAAAGTACATTTCACAACCATGTTTGTTTGTTTGTTTTGAGAAACAGAATTGTGTTCCAGCCAGCACTATGCACACAGTCTATGCACTGCATAAGTCTCACATAATCTTGAATATGTAAGTTGAACTGATGCCTAGACCATTTACTACAACTTGGAATGCTTGGACATCATGTAATGGAAGCAAGAACTCAAATGGCTCCCTCCTTCAAACATGTGTGTGTTGCATGAGCTTGTCATTACAATCATGTTTTTCCAACAATCAAAGCAATATAAAGTGACTTGGATGTACCGTCATTCTAAGCACTGGCGTATGGTTGACTATTTCAATATAAAATAAAAGGCCTCTCTGATGTAAAGTTGACTCATACAGTGCATGTCACTGGCTGCTGTTGTGACCATTGCAAGGTATGCAGTGTCATTTCTCTGAGCTTCTGTGCCTCAAAACATCATTATTCTGCTGTCTGACAGGAAAAGTTGGGTGTAAGAAAACTTGAAATGCTCTCAATATGAGCATTGTTTCAGCTTAGTCTTCATGCCTCCTTAGTCATCAACAATGAAGGTGCCAATAACTATTAAGGATGACTGGATCAGTATCAAAGAAACAAAGGAAACAACCAATAAAGCTGCTGTTGAAATACTGGTTTCCAAACATGCAAACACAAGGACTGGTTTGACAACAAGGACAAAGGTGCCTGAACACTTCTTGACAAGATGCATGTGACACACCTGGCTTGGATCAATAATAAAGAGAATGTCTCCAAGAAATCAGCATACATTCAAGCTAAGCATAAAGCTCAAGTCTTATTACAGCAAATAAAAGAGGACTGGTGAAAATGTAAAGTAGTCAAACTTCAAGACCCAGCCAATAGACACAATTTCCTACTGTCCAACCTAAACCTTTCTTGGAGCAGTTTAAGCCCATTGCTTTTTGTTCTATCCTCAAAGGCCAAGGAGAACACTTTTTTTCCCTCCTCCTTGTGATGTCCTTTTACTTGAAAACCGCTATCTTGGCCCCTCTCAGTCTTCTCATTTCAAACAAGCCCAATTCTTTCAATCTTCCTTCTCCAATTTCTCCACATCTTTCTTGAAATGTGATGCCCAGAACTGGACACAATACTCCAACTGAGGCCTAATCAGTGCAGAGTAGAGTGGAAGAATGACTTCTCGTGTTTTGCTCACCACACTCCTGTTAATGCATCCCACAATCATGTTTGCTTTTTTTTGCAACAGCATCACACTGTTGACTCATATTTATCTTGTGGTCCACTATGACCCCTGGATCCCTTTCTGCAGTACTCCTTGCTAGACAGTTGCTTCCCATTCTGTATGTGTGAAACTGATTGTTCCTTCCTAAGTGGAGTACTTTGCATTTGTCCTTATTAAACGTCATCCTATTTACTTCAGACAATTTCTCCAGTTTGTCCAGATCATTTTGAATTATGATCCTATCCACCAAAGAAGTTGCAACCCCTCCCAGCTTTGTATCATCTGCAAACTTAATAAGCATACTCTCTATGCCATCATCTAAATCGTTGATGAAGATATTGAACAGAACCAGTCCCAAAACAGACCTCTGCAGAACCCCACTTGTTAGGCCCTTCCAACAGTATCGTGAACTGTTCATAACTACTCTCTCAGAATGGTTATCCAGCCAGTTATACACCCACTTTATAGTAGCCCCATCTAAGTTGTATTTGCCTAATTTATTGATTAGAAGATCATGTGAGACTGTATCAAATGCCTTGCTAAAGTCTAGGTATACCATGTCCACCACTTCTCCCTTATCCTCAAGACTCGTTATACTAGCAAAGAAAGCTATCAGATTGGTTTGACAGGATTTGTTCTTTACAAATCCATGCTGGCTGTTTCCTATCACCTTATTATCTTCCAGGTGTTTGCAGATGAATTCCTTAATTACCTGCTCCATTATCTTTCCTGGCACAGAAGTAAAACTGACTGGTCTGTAGTTTCCTGGGTTGTTCTTATTTCCCTTTTTATAGATGGGCACTATATTTGCCCTTTTTCAGTTTTCTGGAATGTCTCCCATCTCCATCATTTGTCAAAGATGATAGCTAAAGGCTCAGATACCTCCTCTATCAACTCCTTGGGTATTTTAGGATGCATTTCATCAGGCCCTGGTGACATGCAGACATCTAACTTTTCTAAGTGATTTGTAACTTGTTCTTTTTTAAAAAATTTTAACTTCTAAACCTACCCCATTCCCACTAGCATGCACGATGTTAGACATTCCTTCATCATCAGACTTCTTAGTGGAGACAAAAACAAAGAAGTCATTAAGGACCTCTGCCATTTCCAAGTTTCCTGTTACTGTTTCTCCCTCCTCACTGTGCAATGGGCCTACCCTGTTCTTAGACGTCTTCTTGTTTCCCTTTATGTCTGTAGCTAGTCTGAGCTCATTTTGTGCCTTAAACTATTGTCCTGAAACTGTTGGGTGTCATGGACATGGAAGAAATGCTTATGAACAACCATTTTTACTGGATTGCTCATGTTATGAGGACGTATGACACATGGACACCAAAGATGGTCTTCTATGGCCAGCTTGTGGAAAACACTCTATTGGTTGTCAGTATACGTGTTATAAAGATACCTTAAGGGCCAACATGAAGTTATGTGGCATATCTCCTGGTGATGTAGCAATCATAGCTCAGGACAGATTGGCCTGGCAGCAGATTATTGCACAGGCTCACAAATGCTTCTAGAGTCAGATTTTTATGTGATATCTGTGAACAGATTTGCCAATTGAGGATTGGCTTAGTTGCTCACCAACAGCCTCATAGAAGATGAGATCCATCGATTGACAGTTCAGCCCATCATCATCCATTTGTAGCATTATATAACAGCTACTCCACCTTTCTCAAGGGATGTAATCTGACCTGAACTAACCTTATTAATATACCAGCAGTTTAACTACCAAGATTATCACTGAAGCAGGCCCCAGACTAATATTGTCCTGATTGTATAGACCATTTAATTTTCTCCCCTGATGAAGAGGGAATATTTATTCAAGAGCCTGTCCCAGGAGGCTGAAAAAGATACTGTTCATACTCACTGGCTTCCTCAGTTAGATCCTAGCCTTAGCAGAGTGACACTAGATTTCTTGGGAAAGGATCAGGCTTGGACATCCGTGTAAGCATTGAGTCTACTGCACATAGCTACTGTCAGCTATTTTTCTGGTTCCACAGCCACAGACGCAAACTGTGAGCAGGGAGAATCTGTCATATCAACTTGTATCTCAAGATGATTTATACACATAATGGAGAAACCAACAGTTCAGACTCTGACTCTTCCCGGCTCTTTTCTTGTCCCTGGAAAATGTGCACATTGACTTGTATTGATTTCTGTAGTCAGACAAAACTAGAATAGACTGCCATGTAAGAGAGTAAAATAAATGGGATGTCATTGGATACTTTCAAGGATTTTACTGTCCATGCATTTGTTACAACCATTTATTAGGAATTGCTGAAGATGAGCAGGAACTTTATATCATCTCTATGCATTCAAGATAATGTAATCTGATTTTTGGTGTGTGAGAAAGATTCACATTTAGGCATCTTCCTGCTGAAAATATAATTGAGAGAAAGATTTATCAGATGCTGATTAATGAATTAAATGGATATTAATAAGTTAACTGTCTAATTTATTAATTCTATTGAACCTAATAAGTTCTCTCTCAGACCAATTTTATAAGGACTTTACTTACAATGTTATCATACATCATGTTAAAGGGCCACATCAAGGATGACAGGTCCAAATCTGAGTGTCACAAAGAAATCTGAAACCAAATTGGAACAAAAAAAGCAGAAGCATGATTATCTGCAAAGAGCTGGTCTTGATTGGCAGCCTGGGTTAATGCCTTGACAATATCAAGCCCCTCATACTCCTTTGCTTTAAAATCCAGCTCTACTTATGGAAAAGTGTGCTGTCAAAAATATAGGATAATTCTTCATATTCTCACAATGGGATTGATAAAACAGAAAAAATTGTAAAGTATAATTATAATGAGATGCATGGAAGTTAGCATATAAAATAGCAGCCACACTCTGTAAGAACTTTTAATCCTTTACATTCAGTTTTGAACATCTTCAATCTGTGAATCACTGTCACATTACAGTGCAGCTGATATCAATTTTTTTCTGCTTCACTCTGCACAGCAATGAAAGTTGGAGTGAGAAAGAAAGTGTGGTCAGTTTAGAGGACGAGAACCCTACATGTCCATATAGCTTTTGGTGGGGGAGGTCTAGATAGCTTTATTTTTACAGAGAAACCTTCAAACTTTGATGGGAAATTCTTGTTCTATAAGTATCAAGAGGGGGGGAAGCTCAGCAGCAACAATTACATGAAGACAAGACTGAGGGAGGAATCCAAGAGAAAAACATGGGGGGAGTTTGGTGGCAGAAGGGTGGGGAGAAATATGGATAAAGATCTATTTTCCTGGACACCCAAGAAAGCAGACAAGATGCAAAGTATCTAGTTTAACTGGATTGCAACTGTTTTAACTTAATTCATCTGGAAACTATCGAGCAATAACTCATAAAGGTCATAATCCTTCCCTTAAGCATTTCAAGCAGGTTGAGGGCTTTCATCGGTCCCCTTCCATCCACATCTGGGCCTTGTCTACACTACAGCAGAAGGTCAAAATAAGATACATTAATTACATAGCTGGAGTCAACATATCTTAAATCGCATTTCTGTGCTATCCACATAGCAGGAGTCTGATGGGAACAAACACTCCGATTAGCTTCTCTTTGGCCTCACAAAAGGAGGAGTATCGGACGCTGACTGGAGCTACCCTCAGCGTTCAATTTATTGGTCCATACGTGAGCTGCTAAATCAAAAGCCAGAAGATCGACCTCTGGAGTGTGATCTTCCGCATAGTGTAGACTTGCCCTTGCTGTCACCACCTTCTTCTCATATGAGGATTAACAGGCTGGGGAAAAGAAATTGGCTCCTACCTGTACCAAACATGAGACTGTGAACAGATAAAGCACATACAAAGGGTACTGTAGCTTTACTCTCCAGCAGACAGACATATCAAGATCACAGCCCAAGGCAAGCTGAAAAGATATGATCGGTCGTGTCAGTCCCATTGCATAGTCTTTTAAATAATTATTTATAAGCACTGGCTTTGTATCAAAAACACACATTAAACAACCAGGTTTGTCTTGCAGTTGATATGTAGCTTCTTGTACACAATGCAGTTCTAAACTATTGCCATGTTTATTCACTTATGGATAAAGTTCACTTTGGTACATTCAGATAACACAATGTCTCTGTGTTACTTAATACCTATTTTAAGAGCGTAAAAGGGATTTTACTAGTACACAGGCCTTGAACTGGTCTTTTGCAGCAAAATGAATTTCAACTATTAGGGTATGTCTACACTACAGAGTTTTGTCAGAAAAATGGCCATTTTTCCAACAAAAATTGAGCAATGTCCACTCTGCAATTGCATTCTTCTGCAAGAAAATCGAAAGAACAGAGGGGTTTTTCTGTCATTGGTAATCCTCATTCTACGAGAAAGAAGCCTTTTTGCGAGCTCTTTCGCAAAAGAGCTCTTTCGCAAAAAGGCGTGTGTGGACAGGAAAAAGGGAGTTCTTTCAGAAGAAGAGAAAAGAGGAAAAAGCACAGGTGCCCTGGTGGCCATTCCATCCATAGCAATCACAGCTTACATGCGAGAGAGCATCCATTCAGTCTGGACGCTCTCTTTCAAAAAAGCAGATCGCTTTTCAATGCACTTTTGTGGTGTGGATGTTCTCTTTCAGAAGAAGTTTTTTCGGAAGATCTTTTCTTCTTCCAAAAGAAGCCTGTAGTCTAGACGTAGACTGAGGGTACGTCTACACAGCAGCATTATTTCAGAATAACTGACCTTATTCCAAAATAATATAGCGCGCATCTACACTACAACCCTTTATTGCAAAATAATGTTGACCTGGAGGACTTTCAGTTTAGAATAGAGGAGACTGAGGGGGGATATGATAGAGGTATATAAAATCATGAGTGGTGTGAAGAGGGCCGATAAAGAAAAGTTATTTATTAGTTCCCTAAATAGAAGAACTAGAGGACACCAAATGAAAGTAATGGGTAGCAGGTTTAAAACTAATAAAAGAAAGTTCTTCTTCACACAGCGTGTAGTCAGCCTGTGGAACTCCTTGCCAGAGGAGGCTGTGAAGGCTAGGACTATAATAGAGTTTAAAGAGAAGCTAGATAATTTCATGGAGGTTAGGTCCATAAAAGGCTATTAGCCAGGGGATAAAATGGTGTCCTTGGCCTCTGTTTGTCAGAGGCTGGAGAGGGATGGCAGGAGACAAATCGCTTGATCATTGTCTTCGGTCCACCCTCTCTGGGGCACCTGGTGCTGGCCACTGTTGGCAGACAGGACACTGGGCTAGATGGACCTTTGGTCTGACTCAGTACGGCCATTCTTATGTTCTTCTGACTTTCTTACTCTGACTCATAATTAACCCTTATTTCACAAGGAGTAAGGGAAGTCAAAGGAGGAGTGTTCTTTCTTCGGCTTCCTGCTGTGTAAACACCGTCAAAAGCTGAATTAAGCTATTTTGACTTCAGCTACACAATTGACTTAGCTGAAGTTGCGTAACTTAATGCGACTTTGTCCCTGCTGCGTAGATGTACCCTAAGGGTGTGTCTAGACTACAGAGTTTTTCCGAAAAAAGTGGCCTTTTTTCGAAAAAAAACTACCTGCATCTAGACTGCCGTCGCGTTCTGTCAACAGTAAATCGAAAGAATGCGGCGATTTTGTCGACCGCGGTAAACTTCATTTTATGAGGAATAATGCCTTTTTCGAAAAAAGGTGTGTGTGGATGCAGGGAGCCTGTTCTTTCGAAAAAAAAAAAAGCCTCCGGGAAGAAGCCCTGGTGGACAGTCCATCCTTTACATACTGAGCACCTCTATGGTTCCTGTCTGCAGCCTCTTAAAGGCACAGGCACCCAGACAGGCATTGCTGTCAGGAAGCCAGCCAGAGCGCCCAAACCATTATCCCAGCCTCAAGGCCCCCCTGGCCCTTCTCGGGACAATGAGGAGAACCCACCCAGGGCACCAAAAGGTGGGCACCAGCCTGGTCAGGGCCAGAAATTAAAAACCTCCTGGAGCTCCAGTCCCAGGAAGAATCCCTGCAGAGGGAATATGGACATATATGGATGCATGGCCCAGGGACTGGCCACCAAAGGGCATCACTCCTGCATCATGGACCAAGTGAGGGCCAAGGTGAAAGAGCTGCGGCAGGGATATGCCAAGGCCCAAGACCAGAGCTGCCCTTAGTACCAGGAATTGAAGCAGATCCTGGGCGGTGGGGAAGCCCAGACTCCACTGCGTGTGGTGGAGTCCGGGTTACCCCACCACATTGTGGTTCGACCCCTGAGGGAGGACGACCAGGTAGGAAAGGCGGGAGAGCTGCACCAGGAGGAGGAGGAGGAGACAGCAGGGACCCTCTCCCAGGAGCCGGTCCTCCAGACCCCAGAGGCCTCCCAGGCATCCGTGGACATCGGGGAGGGATCATCAGGTGAATGCTTTGAGGGGTCACCACACACGGGTGGGTTGGCAGTGTAGGGAGCCATCTAGTCCCATTGCCACTGTGGGGCCCCTGTGATGCTGTCAGGCCACTGCCCAACTCACACGCGGTGTCACGTGAAACACCCCTGAGTCACCTGTCCAAAGAAGAGCCCCTGACAGCGACAGCATGCCCTTGGGGACAGCGGGGATGCACACAGACATTGCTTATCTCCTCCTCTTTTCCTCCACAGCCAGACCCTCTACCCAAGAGCGGAGCACCACACCTGCCCCACCACCATCCCGGACCCATGGCACCCACAGGCACTGGCGTGTCTACACAGACCTGCTGAAGGAGCACGTAGTGGCCCTGCAGGACCCTTCAGCAGAGGACAGAGGCAGAGGCCAAGTGGAGCAACAGGCTGCTGGATAAGCTGGTTCAGCAGCGCACTTCCATCTGTGCTACTATGCGGGAGGTCCTAGCCTTGCCTGCCCATCACGGGCACCACTCCTCCTGCACACCAGCTCTCCCCCTTCCCTGCTAACCCCTCTTCTCCCCCAGCCCCTCCAGCCCGAGCCCTCACAGGCCCAACAGCTGCCTCCCCCGGCCCCCTCCTGCCCAGGCCAGGACTGGCTCTCAATCCACCCGAGCCCAAGGCCATTGCAGTGCCAGGATGCAGGAAGGTGGCAGGACCCTGCAATCAGGGAAGCAGCAGCCTACTTGAGCCCCGTCCCCCGTCCAGGTTTTCAGTCCCCTCCCCCCTCCAGGTTTTCAGTCCCCTACCACCCCAGTTAAAGGACATTTCAGTTATGTAACAAAACCTTTATTTTTGAGTGACAGATTTATTTTGTTTATAAACAGTTGAACAGTAACAAGAGAAAGGTGGTTTATACACGGTTAGTACATTTTCTGTACTGCTAGTGTTTCTAATAAAAAAACAATGTGTGTTTACAAAGAAAACCGGGTGTGTATGTATTCTTTACGGGAAGAGAGTGAGGCTTGTGGAGGGAAAGGTAGGGTGGGCCAGGCAAAACCCCCCAGGGGGGAGGCCCTGGGGAGAGTCAGTGGGCTCTGTTACCCCAAAAATATTCTCACTGGAGACCACCCAGGGTTACACTAGTATGGGTTTTTTCCACTAAGTAGAACTAAAGAGGAGAAAGCAGCCACCAAAGGTTTAAGCTAAAGAAGATAGAACTCTCTCTCTCTCACACACACACACACACACACACACACACACAGACAAGCAAGCAAGCACATACCCCTCCATTCATTCACACCCATTCATTCCTGCCCTCAGGCAATCACACACTTCCACAGACATATGGGTTGCAGAAGGAGCCAAGGCATGTGGATCCTGGAGGGTCTGTCTGCTCATCATGGCTGGGGAAGCTGGTCAGGAGGAAAGACACTGGAGGGGAGCTTCTCAGGATCAGTGGAAGGAAAAAAAAAAGAGAGTCTCACATGTGCTCTTTCTCTTTATATAGTGTCTGAATGTCTCCTGTGACTCATTCACCTCGTCATCAGGGAGCATGCCCAGACTTCCCTTTATCCAGCAGGGAGCATGCCCATACTGTGATGACTCATTGCCATGTGGTCCACTGTTCCAAGCCTTCTTCAGACACACTCACACTCTCTCTCCATTCACTCAGGGGAGAATGCAGCTTAGGGAAAGTTACAAGCAAGGTGGCTGCATGTTACAAAGATTACAAAGTTGCAGTTTACAGTAAGTTTGAGAGTTACACAGATTACAAAGACTGACAAGGATCACAATAAATTGCAGTTTAAAACCTTAGACCTTACAGTTTGGTGTAGCTTTAGAAAATCCATGTATATAAATCTAGTGAGCTCAGGTGGAGGCTTTTTTATGCAAGAGGCTCCTTCTGAGAATCATTCCCTCGGGGCCTTTCAGATTCGGACATCAGACTGGTGAGCCTGGCAGACGGCAGCCGTCTGGGGCTGCTCAAATTGCCTCTCCTCGCCACCAGCACCTGTCCCCCAACCCGGCAGGAAGGCCTCCCCTTTCCTTCCTCTCCACCAGGTTATGGAGGGTGCAACATGCAGCCACCACCTCTGGGATATGGCGTTTGCCCATCTCCACGCATGTGAGGAGGCAACGGAAGCTCCCTTTCAGCCGGCTGAAGGCACATTCCACCTGGATGCAAGCCTGGCCAAGATGCGTGTTGAAAAGCTCCTTGCTCGCATCCAGGTGGCCGGTGTAGGGCTTCATAATCCACGGCATCGGGGGTAGGCCATGTCGGCCACTGTGCACACCAGCATCTGCACGTCCCAGAGCGTGAGGTGCCGCTGGGGGAAAAATATTCCTGCCTGCAACCTGTGGTACAGGTAGGAGTTGTGGAATATGCGGGCATCATGTGCGTGCCCCGACCACCCGACACAAATGTCCATAAAATGTCCCCAGGGGTCAACCAGGGCCTGCAGCACCATGGAATAGTAGCCCTTCCTGTTTATAAATTGGACTGCTCGATGGGGCGGTGCGCGGATTGGGATGAGTGTCCCATCAAGGGCTCCTCCGCAGTTCAGGAAGCCAAGGGCAGCAAACCCAACAAGGATGTTGTCCAGGTCCCCGAGATGGACGAGCCTCTTCAGCAGCTTCACATTGTTGGCCCTCACCACATGCAGCAAGAGACAAATCGATGGATAGAAACCAGGGAGTTAGACAGGTTACCTAAGAGCTTGGGAGGAGAACCCTTCCCCCCCCAATCCACCCCTCCCCTTGTCAGGATGCCCCTCTCCCCCGCATCAACGCAGGTTTGGCCGAGGAGCCGCCTCCAAGTGCCACTCCATCCCCCACTCACTCTTGCCCTTGCCTGGCAGTCCCCCTTTCACAACTCCCCCACTCAGCAGGGCCTGTCCTCCGAAAGTGACTTACCTCCATCGAAATGGCCCCGACGGTAGACCTCCCCACACCAAACTGGTGTCCCATAGAGCAGTAGCTGTCGGGGGTAGCTAGCTTCCAAAGGGTGATTGTGACCCACTTCTGCAGGGGGATGACAAGCTGCAGGTGGGTTTCCTGGTGTTCCAGAGCAGAGGCTAGCCAGGCACACAGCTCCTGGAATGTGGTCTTCCGCATCCAGAAGTTGCGGAGCCACTAGTCGTCCCCCCAGAGCTCCATGATGAGCTGGTCCCACCAGTCCAAACTCATCTCATGCCTCCAAATCAGCCTGTCCCCCAAAAAGTATGGGGGCAAGGACAGAGCTCCTCATCCCGGACAAAGGTCTCAGAGGTCTGGTCCTGGTCCACATGGGGCAGGAGATTCATGACAGAGTCATGAAGATGCAGCAGAAGCTGAAATATGGCAACATGGGGCCATCACCTGCCCAGGGGCAGCTCAGGCTCCATGGCCAGAAACACAGTGAAAAGCAGAAAGAAAACCTCAAGAAAAGCAACTGCTGAGGTGTCCAAGAAAGCACGGTAACCAGAGCAAGCACTGTAGCAGCTTTGCTTTCCCTCTAGGAGGTAGGCAAGCCAGAAGCAGGAGCAGAACAACGGCTGTCTAGGGGGATCTCTTTAAGCACTCATCTCTGCAAAGGGCATGCAGCAGCACCGGGAAGTAAAGGCTGCCCCTATGCCCTGCCAGAAGCAGTTCCGGGTGCCTTTTTTGTCGAAAGAGCGTCCAGCAGCCTGGACTCTCTTTTTCAAAAAAGCGGATCGATTTTTCGATCCGCGCAATGCAATCTAGATGCTCTTTTTCGAAAGTATCTTTTGAAAATGCCTCTTTAGAAAAAGGCGTGTAGTCTAGACGTAGCTTAAGTGAATAAATGGGGAAGTACTACATTTGAATCCTCTGTCTTGCTAAAATAGCCTGCAAGCTGAGTGTCTTACTATCTTTAATAAAAAAGTTAACTTTGATAAAATCAATTCTAAGGGATTTACTCTCCCAACCCAAACAAAATTATTTTACACAGGAAACTGAGTCGTAGCAAATAATAAAAGAATAAAGTCCTGGGGCCAATTGTAATCCATATTGAACCATATTATGGGAAGGTCAATCAGTGAACAGTGGAAACAGAATTCTCATCTATAGGGGCAGAGAGACACCAATACAGTCACCTTGAAAAAGGCAATCTGAAAACTTGGTAAACTGTTTAGGCTACATTGTTAGGAGAGGAAAAACGTGAGCTGAAACAACAAATATAACTCAATGTCAGAACAATGATGGATGACGCCTAATAACTTAATTAACACATTGTTAGAACAAAGCACTTTTATTGTATTTATTTTTAGAGAGTTGTTGATGGAAGTTAGGTATTTCCATCAAAAATAGATACCTCCTGTCAAACATAAAGCGGTCTAATTCTCCTCTCTGCAATCATTGGAAACTGTGGAAAGTGAGTGCAGAATGGATGTAAAACACTGCATTCCGAGTCCCAATACTGTATTAGATGTACCTTTGCTCTCTCAGGCTATGTCTAGACTGCATTCCTCTTTCAAAAGAGGGATGTAAGTTAGACATATCAAAATTGCAAATGAAGCCGGGATTTGAATTTCCCATGCTTCATTTGCATAATCACGACACGGCATTCTTTCGAAAAACGCTATTTCGAAAGTGAAACCGTGGTCTAGATGCAGTTCTTTCGAAAAGAAAAGCCTTTTCCGAAAGATCCTGTACTCCGTAATGCGATTATGCAAATGAAGCACGGGAAATTCAAATCGTGGCTTCATTTGCAATTTCGATATGTCTAATTTACATCCCTCTTTCAAACGAGGGATGTAGTTTAGATGTACCCTCAATCTCTTCATGAGAACCTTACCAGCTTCGGGCCTGCATTAGAAAACACTGCATTTCTTTCAGAATTGAATCCCATGATTTACTGCACTGAATCTCATGATTACTGCACTTTGTTACTCTGTAGGGCCAACCATCTTTGACACCTTCTGTATACATCCTTTGGGATATGTAAATAGTGGTAGAAGCAATGACACTGACCAAATACTGCAGTATAAAGTATGACTTATTTATCCATAGAAATATTGCAGTCAGAGCACAAAAGGGTTAAAATATCTACATGCACATAATCTTGCCTGGGTTTAGCATTTCTTTCCACACCAATGTAGGCTCATCCCAGCCCTCATACTTCCCGTTCTCTGAGGATCAAATTATACACGCTGCTTCTCTAGAGATCTTACTACTCCCTCTCTTTTTCGCAGGGTTTCTCTTTTAGTAGTTCTTGAGTTCTTTGTTCCCAGTTTCCCACTTGGAGGCCCTCTGATGGAACCTTTGCGCCTTGAAATCAGGCACATGAAATTGATGTGCTGAATGGATGTGTTTCATCATTCTGAATGTTTGGCACAGCTATACTTAAAATACCCTTTTCATGGCGACTGATAAGGACAGCATCAGTTTAATACATAAATTATCCATAACATCTTCTGAAGGGCAACACATAATCTTAAGGAAACTTTACAGTATCTTTTCCAAACCTGGGTCTACAGCTCTAATAATTTGTTTTTGTTTTTTCAAATTATTATTCTGAACATATTGGAACTCTTTTTCATAAAAGAGCATTAGAAGATAAATGGATCATTAATAAATAATCTCTGAAGCTACAAGGCAAACCATTTATGCACCATTTCTTTTTAAGTATCCTCTATGGGAAAATAACATACTGCAATATTCATAGTAAATGGATATAATTTAAAATATCTATGCTAGCCTTTCAGAATGCAGAAACACATTCATAAAGCATGCCAAACTCTGGAAAAAGCCTATTTTCACTGTGGTGTTTGGAAAAAGAAGTTAATTGCTGTTAAGCTTTCAAAATAAAAGCTATGTGCATAAGGACTCAGGAGGGTGAAATTCAACCCTCTAACCACAAAACCTGGACAATGCCTAGTGCTCCACTTAAGTATTATTATATTGAATCCTGAAATGGGACATATATATTGTGCAGTTCATCAGGAAACAGGTGAATTTTACTGTGAGTTTAATATTATGACCACCACCGATTCTTTTGCAGCCTATTGAAATATTATAAAGCACTTTACAAGCCTATACACAATTCTGATTTTTTATTCTTCAGTAAGAAACCATTTTCCAAGTATTTTAGACTGCGACTTTCTGGACTGTAACCTAATCTGCTCAGAAGGTGCTTCTTTGGCGCACCTTGCCCTTCTGGGGCTCTTCTTCTGCACAACTGTGTCTCCAGTACACATGCAAACTAATGACAACCAAATACCAACTACTTTCTGCCCTCAAACACTTCCAGCCAACAACATGGCTTTCTACTGAACACAAATATCAAACTCAGAGACAATTAATTCTTTAGTTGCTGAGATAAAATATTATAGTAAGCAGTGACAGTATTCAATAAAGCATTGAAAAGCAATACACAGAAATACTGTGCTTTGTACTAATACTATTTTCTCCAGTTAGGTAATGCAGGATTCATCTTATAGGGAATCGTTTAGTCATTTCCATTCACAGACATTGATTGTTTAGCGGTAACTCCTTTATATACACAAAACAATAATTCTTAGCAAAATTACAAAAATTTTTAATTATCCATTAGTCCTTGTCCCACAGCAATATGCTTAAACTCGTTTTGTGTCACAAAAAACCTCTGTCACGAAGCATACACCTGCCTTTCCGTGTAATGGTTTTTAAATTGTAATCTCCTAAAAGAAAGATCTTTACAGAAGGTGATATGCTGCAGATTGATAAATAAATAAATAATGATATAATGGCTGTAATTTAATCAAGGTATTAACTGGTTGCATGAACTTTCAACATTTCTGATATAATTTACTTTGAACTACAATGTTGACTTCCAGGGACCCGGGGGGAATTATTTGCTATTTTATGCAATTTGTCATGTTTGGCATAAGAGCTGTTCAAAAATGGATGTAAGGTTTGTTTGTTTTTTTAATTTAATTTTAAATCAGGAGGCTAATATATTATCAATTTTTATTTCAAAATTGCTGAAATTCATTTGCTCAAAATCTTACACAGATGTATAAGTACAATTCACTTGGAAAATTTCATCCCAAGAGGTAAATTTTTTGTAAAGTGATGAATGATAGAAAACACACATCTGTAATGGAAATGCTTTAACTATAGTTATTTACAAGTACTACATTTATAACACTATTGGTATGTCTATTATTTACTCAACTATTCTTTGAGGTAAACAATGTTCCATAATTTTTTAAAGATCATTGGCTAGGACTTTCCTCTGAGACTCATATTTTTACTTATACCTAATAGCAACAATTTCCACAAGTACTTTTATTGATGAAAATAAGATTATGTATTCACAGCAAAAGGTACTGTTCAGCATTCAGAGCAAAAGGTATTATTCAGCCTTAGTGTGGGTAGAAAAATTTATCCTAAATGATATCAGAAGCCTTCAGCCATTAAAAGTTGTTGTTTTTCCTGCCAGGTAATCACATAACATGAAGTTATCCTGTTTTGGCTGACAAAAATAACATTTATGCTCACAAACAGAGAGGAACTAATAGGGGAAGTAGAGGTGGGTGACAACCTGGGAAGCAGTGATCATGAGATGGTAGATTTCAGGATCCTGACCAAAGGAAGAAAAGAGAGTAGTAAAATACACACCTTGGACTTCAGAAAAGCAGATTATGACTCCCGCAGACACCTGATGGGCAGAATCCCCTGGTATGCTAACATGAAGGGGAAAGGAGTCCAGGACAGCTGGCAGTATTTTAAAGAAGCCTTATTGAAGGCACAGAAAGAAACCATCCTGATGCATAGCAAGAGAGGTAAACATGGTAGGAGACCGGATTGGCTTACAGGGGAAATCCTTGGTGAACTTAAGCACAAAAAGGAAGCTTACAAAAAGTGGAAACTTGGACAAATGACTAGGGAGGGGTTTAAATGTATAGCTCGAGAATGCCGGGGGGTTATCAGGAAGGCGAAAGCGCAACTGGAATTGCGACTGGCAAAGGATGTGAAGGATAACAAGAAAGGTTTCTACAGGCATGTTAACAAGAAGAAGGTGATCAGAGAGGGTGTGGGGCCCCTACTGGATGAAGGAGGTAACCTAGTGACAGATGATGTAGGGAAAGCTGAAGTACTCAATGCTTTCTTTGCCTCTGTATTCACGGACAAGGTCGGCTCCCGGACTAATGCGCTAAGTGATGCAAGATGGGATGAAGATGGACAGCCCTTGGTGGGTAAAGAACAGGTTAGGAACTATTTAGAAAAACTAAACATACACAAATCCATGGGTCCGGACTTAATGCATCCAAGGGTACGGCAAATTTCATTGAGGAGCCTTTGGCCATTATCTTTGAAAAGTCGTGGAGATCGGGAGAGATCCCGGATGACTGGAAAAAGGCAAATGTAGTGCCCATCTTCAAAAAAGGGAAGAAGGACAATCCAGGGAACTACAGACCTGTCAGCCTTACCTCAGTCCCTGGAAAAGTCATGGAGGGGATCCTTAAGGAATCCATTTTGAAGCACTTGGAAGCGGGGAAAGTGATCAGGAATAGTCAACATGGATTCACGAAGGGCAAGTCGTGCCTGACCAATCTGATTAGCTTCTATGATGAGGTAACTGGCTCTGTGGACATGGGAAAGTCAGTGGATGTGATATACCTTGACTTTAGCAAAGCTTTTGATACGGTTTCCCACAATATTCTTGCCAGCAAGTTAAGGGAATGTGGATTGGCTAAATGGACTGTAAGATGGATAGAAAGATGGCTACAAGGCCAGGCCCAGCGAGTAGTGATCAACGGCTCAATGTCAGGATGGCGGTTGGTTTCTAGCAGAGTGCCCCAAGGTTCGGTTCTAGGACCGGTTTTGTTCAATATCTTTATTAATGACCTGGATGAGGGGATGGATTGCACCCTCAGCAAGTTTGCAGATGACACTAAGCTAGGGGGAGAGGTAGATACGCTTGAGGGCAGAGAGAGAGTCCAGAGTGACTTAGACAAATTGGAGGATTGGGCCACAAGAAATCTGATGAGGTTCAACAAGGACAAGTGCAGAGTTCTCCACTTGGGACGGAAGAATCCCAAGCATTGTTACAGGCTGGGGACCAACCAGTTAAGTAGTAGTTCTGCAGAAAAGGACCTGGGGGTTACAGTGAATGAGAGGCTGGATATGAGCCAACAGTGTGCCCTTGTAGCCAAGAAAGCTAATGGCTTATGAGGTTGCATTAAGAGGAGAATTGCCAGCCGATCCAGAGATGTCATTATTCCCCTTTATTCGGCTCTGGTGAGGCCACATCTGGAGTATTGTGTCCAGTTCTGGGCCCCCCACTACAAAAAGGATGTGGACACATTGCAGAGGGTCTAGCGGAGGGCAACCAAAATGATTAGGGGGCTGGAGCATATGACCTATGAGGAGAGGCTGAGGGAGTTGGGTCTGTTTAGTCTGCAGAAGCGAAGAGTGAGGGGGGATTTGATAACAGCCTTCAACTTCCTGAAGGGAGGTTCCAAAGAGGATGGAGAAAGGCTGTTCTCAGTAGTGACAGATGGCAGAATAAGGAGCAATGGTCTCAAGTTGTGGTGGGAGAGGTCTAGGTTGGATATTAGGAAAAACTATTTCACCAGGAGAGTGGTGAAGCACTGGAATGGGTTGCCTAGGGAAGTAGTGGAGTCTCCATCCCTAGCGCTGTTTAAGTCTCAGTTTGACAAAGCCCTGGCTGGGTTGATTTAGTTGGGATTGGTCCCGCCTTGGGCGGGGGGTTGGACTTGATGACCTTCTGAGGTCTTTTCCAGCTCTATGGTTCTATGATTCTATTTAGAATACATCATTTAAAAAATGGAAGAGAATATCTCCATATTGAATTGTGACAATGGGTCATTTATTTTACTTCTTAATACCACATTTAAAAAAAAAAGGTGATAAAATGGTGTCCTTGGCCTCTGTTTGTCAGAGGCTGGAGAGGGATGGCAGGAGACAAATCGCTTGATCATTGTCTTCGGTCCACCCTCTCTGGGGCACCTGGTGCTGGCCAATGTCAGCAGACAGGATACTGGGCTAGGTGGACCTTTGGTCTGACCCAGTACGGCCATTCTTATGTTCTTATGTAAAGGCACATTCCAAATTTATAACAACTCCAGTGGATGCTTAGTACTGAAAATGGCATCACTTTTTTGGTATGAGGTAAACTTAACGTCCAATTGTAAATTCCTTTGCCTATATATGTTTTCCAGAAAAGAAAAAAAATGTTTTATGAAGTTCCACTAAGTAGAAAGTAATTAAGGTTAATTATTCCTCTATTCCACTCTAACACAATCTTTCAGTTTAGAGGGTTTTTTTTAAATCCCTCCTCCAGCTATTTGAGATGATCACTTTACAAGAGAGTGCTGATAATATAGACTTATAGTATAACACTTATCAAACATCTGCACCTGGTGCTTGAACAATGTAAACCAAGTAAAAAATCAGATACTGTTGGTCAAAGAGGGAGTTTTTAAGCTGCCTGCTATCTGAAAGATGTCCGACAGTGGAAAGTAGTTGCAAAATTCCCAGATCTCTGATCAGAACTCAGATTTAATTTCTGTTTGTCTTGTTTTAAATACAGGTGAGATACTGAGCATCAAATACAAGAAGGGTGAAAAGTTTCTTAAGAAGAGCTGTATTACATAAAAAATCATGACATAAACACAGTAATTTTATTATAAGAAAGGCAAGGACTGAGTCTGGTTTTACAATAAGAGGGAAAATCCTCACAGTGAAGTTTCAAGGACTGCAGAAAAGCTTCACGAGAAAAGTGACAGACACTTCCACATGATTCATTTGAAATGAAACTATTCACTCCAGAATAATCATTGGGGCAGGGATGATAGTCAAGAATATAGCAATCAGACAGAACAGGGTGTGCATTAGTAGGCCATTGGCTCAAACTTTCAATGCATTAAGCAGAGAGCCTTCAACCACTCAAGAAGTTTACCAATACCTTACTAATACTCACCTTATTAAAGATTCATGCTATTAAAAATGACTCATTAGTTTTGCACTGCATTTTTATAAGCCTTATGAAAAGTAGTTTAGGGGAGTTTATATAAAGTGTACTTCCACTGTGAAAAGTGCTTTGCACTGGAATAATGAGAAAATGACGAAAGTGTTATGAACAACTTCTGTTATTTGTACGTGTTGAACCTCCCAAATCTAGGATTCTCTGGTCCAGCAACATCCCTGGTCTGGCAGAGCCACAGATGTTGCTGGACCAAAGAGCCCCAGAGCCAAATGAGACAATACAGGGACTGGGGAGCCATGGCTGGGCCAGGTGACAGGGGAACCCGTGGCATCAGCAGGGCCAAGCAGCAGCAGGGGAGTCCTGGTCCAGGCTGGGGTACCCACAGCTGCAACGGGGCTGTCGGCGACCAGGCAGCTCTGGACAGGAACCCCAGGAAACCCCTGGTGGAAGCGGGGCTGGTATGACAGGACAGCCTCCGCTGGTGAACCTCTGACTGAAGCAGGGCTGGCAGAGGCAGCCATCCCTGACAGGGGAACTCACGGAATCCCCTGTAGCTAGCAGAGGGGTGGGGTGGTCAGGCGGCCCCAGTCAGGAACTCTGGGGAACACCCTGTGGCAGTGGGGCCAGCAGCAGCTGACCCCCCGAAGACCCTGGGGCAGCAGGCGGGCAGCAGGGTGGGGAGACCTACCAAGCCAGCACTAGTGGGCCAGGAATAGGGCATGGAGCCCCAAGGAGAGGAACCCCAGGCATCTAGCAGGGAAGCACTTACCTCCCCTAGTCCAGCAAATTCCCTAGTTTGGGATAGCTCAGGTCCTGAGGGCGCCGGACCAGGAAGTCCAACCTGTAGTAGATTTGTCGATACACTTGATCAAGTTATCTGGAGTCTGGACTATTAGGAGTTTTCCTTATTTATAACCCTAATACCTTTTCAACAGAAGTTTGTCACCAGCAACAGTAATAAATTACTTTTCTACAAAGAAGAAAATAAAGCTTTTTCTTTAAAATCCCTTAAAAGTGGTTGAAAGAGTCACACTCACCAGCAGTGCCTTACCAGGAGTGGGAAATTGGTCCTCAAATCTAAAAGCATGAAGTGGCTACAGTTTGAGCTATTGTAGGCTGTGGCGCTATAGTACACCCCAGCTTTCGGTGAACCAAATACAGAGAGGGTGGCAGTAACATAATCTGATAAGTAGGTTACATATTAATATAGGTTTAATCACTTTTCACATCTATTAAATTATAGTAAAATTAATAAGAATAAGGACAAAGGAATATAATAAGCAGGGAAAGACACAAACACATAGTTAAGAGAGATGCAACAAACAGCCATCTCTGTCTTTACTTTCTGTGTAACATTTTTTCTACATGCTCCAATCTCATTAACAAAAGACACATCCATTATTCCTAGCCCTGTCTCTGTGATTGTATATGCATTTGGATTATGATATTGCTCAGCAACGAAAAGACTTGTTTACTAGTTTAGTATATGATCAAAGGTTAATTCCTCATCCAATGGACACTGCCAACCATGTCATATAAGGAAGAGAACCTAACGGTCTATGGTTTGAAATAGGCCCATAGGCCCAATGACCTCCATTTACTAGTGGTAATGGAATTAGAAAGAAATAGCTGACGTGGCATTATAGAATACAAATATAGTCCAAACAGAATAAAAACCATGGTGGTATAGCTCAAAGATCAAACAAAACTATGCAAAATAAGCTGCTAGATAAAATTGTTCAAATGTTAAATGAGGAACAATAAAAGGGACTATATGTTTGTATAACAACAAGCTCTGTGGGATACTACATTCTCCAATTTCATTAAAGAAGCCTCCATTGTTTCTCAACCTGTCTCTGTGATTGTATATGTATTTAGATTATGACAATATGTAATGGAATTCCGAGGTGTTATCACAATATAAATGATCATCTTCTATAGTATTTGTCCATTTTTAGCCAATCTTTACCTAAGCAAAGCTGCTGCTAACTTGACTAAAAACTGAGTGAAGACTCCAGAATATAGATTCTGATGTATTAAATATGCCTTTCCTTATTATGGGGAAGGAGGTAGATTATATAGTCTTGAGCAGTTTGGGTAAAGTTCACCCTGTGCAGATGTGCAACAAGAGGGCCTGCAGTTCCATTTCAGTCCTCAAACTAAGCCATCTCCAAAGAGAATATAAATTAACTAGTCAATAGGCAAACGGCGTTGTTCGTGGTAATCAATATGAGATTTGTCACCAACTTCACTGGGGTCAGGATTTGTCCAATATCCCTTGGTCTGTTCCTCTCTGTTATATATAAAGCAAAGTTGCTGCATATTATTTCCTTTCGAGATTCAAATACATCTGTGATTCAGAAATCTAAAAGTTTCGAAGCAAGCTGTCTTTTAGATTCCCCCTGCCAAAAAGAAGTATAGTTTATACACACGTTTTGCTGCTATTCAGGTATGAACTGGCATGGTCAAATGTGTGTAAAACTGATTGGTTATTCATGAGTGTAAGTGATGAAAGAATTAGAGCTGTGTGAAATTAATTATTTCAACTTCACACATTTTGACATGGATTTGTTCAAAGTAGACATATGGCCATTTCCACCAGGGAATATAGATTTTCATAGCAGACAATGTCTTAACACACTTATGTCAGGTCAAAACTCAGCATTTCCATGGAGAAATTGCACCTTTTTTCAGTAAAAAGAATTTGTGCAGTGGTGTGGTAGCATAACACTTAAAAATACATAGTTAAACACATGCAAAATTGTTCATATTATTTTAAAATGTATTAGAAATATATTGGTGGAATTCATGCCTGTAAGAGTGCTGGCACCGGACTTACGCACCTGAGACTTCTTCAGTCTCCTTAAATCTTTCTGGTGACCCTCTGCTTAAGTTGCCAATGTTGGTTGGACATATTCCTGGAGGCTTCTTTGCATGCCATAATCTTTAATTAAAGATTAAATTTTAATTCCTGGAGACACCATTCCAATTCCAGTGAGCTGGTATTCCCATCATCTTAAATTCCTGTTGGAAGGGAAAAGCTATTATTTCCTAGACTACTCTTTTAGTGCAGATATCAACTGGCAGTCCGTGCTACCTATCTGTTATAAGAAATTGCATATTTAGGCCTCAGTTAAGGGAAGCTCTTAAATACATGTTTAACCCATGCGATTTAAGCAACAGTTTAAAGTTAAGCACATGCTAAAATGCTATTCTGAGTAGGAATGCTTTCCTTACTCAGGCCTGAAGTTTATGGGTCAGGAAAGTGCCGAAACAGTGTGTATGTTGTACTTTCATGTTTGGAAGTATCTTTTATGAATTTATGCTATAATTCTGGGGTGAAATCTTGGCTTCATTAAAGTCCTGGAGAGTTTTGAGCTTGATTTCAATTGGGACATAATTTTACCCCTTTTGTTTGTTTGTAACACAGAAGGTTTTAAATTGTGTATGTTTTCATCATTATGGGATAAAATTTAAGAAAGGCTGAGCACTGACATATTTGAGGTTGTGGTAAAACACACTTAAATAAATGTAAGTTGTGTCCAGTGAAGCAGGTGTATGAATAGAGTAGAAACAATAAATTTAACTCTACTTGGGATGTATGGACCTTTCATTTTCATAACAATAATCTACATACTTGCTTTAATAAGGCTACGGCTACACTGAACACTTATTTTGGAATAAGCTATTCCTCAAGAAATATTCTGAAATAGCTTATTTTGAACTAGAGTGTCTACACACCAAAAACTCATTGAAATAGCGCTTAGCTATTTTGAAATAGAGCATCCACATTCACTGGACACTGAATCGCATTTAAGGCCACTTGGAACCACTTCAAGAAAGGCATCAGGACAGCAGTTACTTCCTGGAGCTGCTGCCTGAGGCTATCTGAGGCTCATGCTTAAAGGGACCTCCCGTACAGTAGTGTCTCAGGCTCTTTTCCGTTGCCTCCTTTGCAGACTGGTGGGACTGGCTCATCATGGAGCGGTGGGGCAACCAGCAGTGGCTCTGGAATTTCTGGATGAGGAAGGAGACCTTTCTGGAGCTCTGTGAGTGGCTCGCCCCTTCCTTTAGGTGTCGGGACACTCACATGAGACCTGCCATCCCCCTCCAGAAGTGGGTCATCATCGCCCTGTGGAAGTTCGCCATGCTGGATAGCTACCAATCCAGGGAACCAGTTCGGCATGAGGAAATCAACTGTTGAGGCCCTGGCCATGCAGGTATGTCACTCTCAGGTTATTGTCCCAGGAGGGGGTGGACTGCTGGAATGGGGTTCCCGAGGGAAGAGGTGGGGTGGTAGTGAAAGCCCCCTCCCCAGAAGGTTTTTCAGTCCCATCTTCACAAAGCCCTGCTAGGGCATGGAGTAAGTGGGGGGTTGCTCCCACTGGGGGGGAGGAGGGGACTCAGGGATCTCCTGAGGGCTCTGGCAACCCTGCAATTCTCTGTTTGTCTCCTTCTACAAGTGGTGCACAAGGTCATCAACTTGGACGATGTGGATGCCATCGTCGGCAGCTTTGCAGACATGGGCTTCCCCAACTGGGGGGGGAGGGAGGATATTGACGGCACCCACATCCCCATCTGGGCCCCCTGACCACCGGGCATCTGTATACATTAACCAGAAGGTGTACAATTTGATGGTCTTACAGGCAGTCATGGACCACCGTGGCCTATTTAGGGACATATACTTCGGGTGGTTGGGGAAGGCGCATGGCGTCATGTCTTCCCCAACTGCAGTATGTTTGAGAAGCTGCACACTGGCACTTTTTTCCCCGACTGCACCATCATGTGCATGGTGGGGGACATGGCCTACCCTGAAGACCAAGGACAGGGTAGGCCCACTGCTCAGTGAGGAGGGAGAAACAGTAAAAGGAAACTTGGAAATGGCAGAGATGCTTAATGACTTCTTTGTTTCGGTCTTCACCGAGAAGTCTGATGAAGGAATGCCTAACATAGTGAATGCTAGTGGGAAGAGAGTAGGCTTAGAAGATAAAATAAAAAAAGAACAAGTTAAAAATCACTTAGAAAAGTTAGATGCCTGCAAATCACCAGGGCCTGATGAAATGCATCCTAGAATACTCAAGAAGCTGATAGAGGAGGTATCTGAGCCTCCACCTATCATCTTTGGAAAATCATGGGAGACAGGAGAGATTCCAGAAGACTGGAAAAGGGAAAATATAGTGCCCATCTATAAAAAGAGAAATAAGAACAACCCAGGAAACTACAGACCAGTTAGTTTAACTTTTGTGCCAGGGAAGATAATGGAGCAAGTAATTAAGGAAATCATCTGCAAACACATGGAATGTGGTAAGGTGATCGGGAACAGCCAGCATGGATTTGTAAAGAACAAATCATGTCAAACCAATCTGATAGCTTTCTTTGATAGGATAACGAGTCTTGTGGATAAGGGAGAAGTGGTGGATGTGGTATACCTAGACTTTAGTAAGGCATTTGATATGGTCTAGCATGATATTCTTATCAATAAACAACACAAATACAACTTAGATGGGGCTACTATAAGGTGGGTGCGTAAGTGGCTGGATAACCATGCTCAGGGTATGTCTACACTTGCCCCCTACTTCGAAGTAGGGAGGCAAATGAAGCATACCAAAGTTGCAAATCAAGCCCGGGATTTAAATATCCCGCGCTTGATTTGCATCTTCCCGGCCAGTCACCATGTTTGAAATTCACTAGCCCGGAGTAACTGTCCGCGTCTACACGCGGCAGTAAAACGGGAGTCCGATTTAAAGCCCTAAATCAAATTAGCTGGTATTCCTCCTGCAATGAGGTTTACCAGCTAACTCAAATTAGGGCCTTTAAATCGGACTCCCGTTTCACTGCCGTGTGTAGACGTGGGCAGTTACTCCGGGCTAGTGAATTTCAAACATGGTGACCGGCCGGGAACATGCAAATCAAGCGCGGGATATTTAAATCCTGGGCTTGATTTGCAACTTTGGTATGCTTCATTTGCCTTCCTACTTCGAAGTAGGGGGCAAGTGTAGACATACCCTCAGAGAGTAGTTATTAATGGTTCTCAATCCTGCTGGAAAGGTATAACAAGTGGGGTTCCGCAGGGTTCTGTTTTGGGACGGGCTCTGTTCAATATCTTCATCAATGATTTAGATATTGGCATTCAAAGTACGCTTATTAAGTCTGCAGATGACACCAAGCTGGGAGAGGTTGCAACTGCTTTGGAGGATAGGGTCATAATTCAAAATGATCTGGACAAATTGGAGAAATGGTCTGAGGTAAACAGGATGAAGTTTAATAAAGACAAATGCAAAGTGCTCCACTTAGGAAGGAACCATCAGTTTCACACATACAGAATGGGAAACGACTGACTAGGAAGGAGTACGGCAGAAAGGGATCTAGGGGTTATAGTGGACCACAAACTAAATATGAGTCAACAGTGTGATGCTATTGCAAAAAAAGCAAACGTGATTCTGGGATGCATTAACAGGAGTGTTGTGAGCAAGACACGAGAAGTCATTCTTCCGCTCTACTATGCGCTGGTTAGGCCTCAGTTGGGGTATGTCTACACATCAAAGTTAATTCAAAATAACAGCCGTTATTTCAAATTAACTTTACTAGCATCTACACAGCCAAACCGCTATTTTGAAATAAATTTGAAATAGCGGAGCACTTATTTCGAATTTGGTAAACCTTATTCTACAAGGAATAACGCCAAATTCGAAATACCTAATTCGAAATAAGTGCTGTGTAGACACTTATTTCAAAATAGGGGGCCTCCAGCGTTCCCAGGGTGCCCTGGTGGCCACTCCAGCCTCAACCAAGAACACTCTTCTCTCTCCCTGCTCTCCCCGGAGCCCTTAAAGGTGTTGACTCTGGCCACAGTGCCTGTGCCAGTTCCAAGCCTGCTGTCCCAGAGCCAGCAGTCACTGCCCCTGACCCAGTGGCCCCAAAACATGAGCCAGCAAGCCACTGGCAGCCTCCACCGCTCCCCAGGAGCAGCCTGCCAGCTCCCAGGAGCCTGCCAGGGCCCAGAGAAGGCGAGCGCCTTCCTGGTCGAGGGTGGAGATCAGGGTGAACCTTACTCAGGTTTGGGGGGGATGCCCCTAACGTCCATAATCTCCGCACTAGACGGAAGAACGTGGCCATCTTTGGCAGGATAGCTGCCAGCCTGGCCACCAAAGGCCACATGCGAACCCAGGAGCAGGTTCGCATGAAAATCAAGTTGGTCCGGCAAGACCCCCAACCCTGAGCTTCCCCTCCCCCTTCTTCCTCTTGGTTCCCCCTTCCACCTCCCTCCTCCCTAGGTTTTCCCCTCCCCTCTCCCACCCTCTTTCCTCTCCTCTCCCACCTCCTTTCTCCAGTCTCACCAGTTTCATCCCCGCCCCCAGTTTTGTTAAATAAAGAGAGTTTGTGTTCATGAAAATATGTGTATTTTATTTGACATCAGGAAGGGGGTTAGGGAGGGTAAGTGGAACGATGTAGGGGAGGAATGAGGCACAAGCCCCCCGTGGAGCAGACCAGGGAGCCTCTTAGTGCTCCTCAGGGTGGAAGCTCTCCCGCAGGGCCTCCTGGATATTGACAGCCCCCCGATGGACCTCCTTGATGGCAGCCTGCAGAAAGTGCAGCCAGGCTCGCAGCAACGCGTTCACGAGAAGCACCAGAGTGCCCAGGGGCCACTCCGGCTCCGTGTTGCAGAGTGCTGTGGTGTCCCAAGTTAGGGCAACCAGAGCATGCAGAGACACAAATGCTTTGCTGTCCCTCATCGAGGTAGGCAAGCAAGCAGGGAAAGCTGAGAATCGGCTGCCCGGGGTGGGTGTCCCTTTAAGTAGAAGCCTCATATAGCCTCAGGCAGCAGCCACACAAATAAACTCCTGACCTGATGCCCTGCTGGACCTGGTTCCGGCCGGCCTTCAATGCAATTCAGTGTCCACTCAGTGTGGACGCGCTATTTTGAAACAGCAAAACGCTATTTTGAAATGCATGTTGTGTGTAGATGTGTTATTTCGAAATAAGCTATTTCAAATTAACTATTTTGAAATAAGATATTTCGAAATAACACTGTAGTGTAGACATACCCTTGGAGTATTGTGTCCAGTTCTGGGCACTGCATTTCAAGAAAGATGTGGAGAAACTGGAGAGGGTCCAGAGAAGGGCAACAAGAATGATTAAAGGTCTAGAGAACATGACCTATGAAGGAAGGCTGAAAGAATTGGGTTTGTTTAGTTTGGAAAAGAGAAGATTGAGGGGGGACATGATAGCAGTTTTCAGGTATCTAAAAGGGTATCATAAGGAGGAGGGAGAAAATTTGTTCATCTTGGCCTCTGAGGACAGAACAAGAAGCAATGGGCTTAAACTGCAGCAAGGGAGGTTTAGGTTGGACGTTAGGAAAAAGTTCCTAGCTGTCAGGGTGGTTAAACACTGCAATAAATTGCCCAGGGAGGTTGTGGAAACTCCATCTGTGGATATATTTAAGAGTAGGTTAGATACATGTTTATCAGGGATGGTCTAGACAGTACTTGGTCCTGCCATGAGGGCAGGGGACTGGACTCTATGACCTCTCGATGTCCCTTCCAGCCCTAGTATTCTATGATTCTATGATACCCTCTCTTGCCCTGGCTAATGAAACCCTACACCACCTGGCTGGACATCAGGGAGTGGAACATCTCACACATGGTGGCCGCATGTGTGTCCTTCACAATATTTGTGAGAGGAAGTGGGAGGCATTCCTGCCAGGGAGTGGGGAAAGAGGCTGACTGGATTGAGCAGGGCCTTCAAGCAGCTATGCATGACTGCCATCCGGCAGGCCTATCAAGGAGTAATGCACATCCATGAGGCCCTAAGGGAGACTTTCTGACTAGGACCCCAGTGACACTCTCCCCTGGGCCTCCCTAATAGGGGCCTGTGCATTGCCCCTCCTAGCCTTTCCTCTTATACACCTCCCTTCCCCTTTTTTTATTTGGGGTAGAAGTAACTGGGGAAAGAACCTGGAGAGGGGAGGAGAGAGAAAGGAGAGGGAGGAGGGGAGATGAGAATCTTGGAAGGGGAGGAGGGAGCTGGAAGGGGGAAGAGAATAGGAGAGGCTCAGGGCTGGGGCTGGGAGTGGTGCCTGGCTCTGGTGATCCCACCACCATGGGTTCAGGGGCCTCTGTAGCCATGAAGGGGGGCTTGGGGGAGAAGTGGGAGGGACAGGGGCAGGAGCAGAAGCGGGCAACATGCTGGTGACCAGGGATTGAACTGCTGAACACATGGTGCGGCCCTGCTCCAGCATCTCCCACCAAGTATCTCACTGCAGCTGGATGTCTTCCTGCAGTCTCCGGTCCAAGGTCTGCTCCAGGGATCGGAGTGCCGTGAGGTGCACCCACTGGAACTTGTTCATGGGTCTCCTGTGCTGGCGGGTCCCTCAGGGTTGGGAGGCTGTCCTGGGTGGTGTCTGCCACCCCTCCTTTGCAGCTGGTCCAGCTGTGGAGAACAGAGAGAAGGTCAGTTATCCCTGGAGACACTGTGCCCGAATCCCTGCCCTCATTTCTGAGGCACTGGAAAGATGTAGGTTGAAAAGAAGGTGATGTGCTTGGAGCAAGGCCATATGTGGCCTAGCCAGTGGGCCCTTTCCTGCAGGGGCCCAGATATCCAAAGGGGAAGCCTCACTGCCCCCATGTCCCGGGCACAAGCAGGCATGTGAAGGTGCCAGCCAGACCGGGATCCTGCGGGTGGGAGGGGGGCCATGGGGCAGCTGGGCTTCCCTCTGTGCCGTGAACATGCTGTGTCTGATAGCGGCAGTGTCCTGAAGGGAAAAAACTTGGAGGAGAAGGGGGTAGGGTGTTGGGGTGAGTGGCAGACACTCCTGAGCCTCACTGCGCTGTCCCCAGGAGTGGATGCTGTCCCAAGAATGCAGGCATGCCCATGTGCTGTACACAACACAGACACACACACACACACAGCAGTGTGTGTGTGTGTGTGTCTCTCCATGTCTCCAGCCTGCTTCTAGTTGTGGCTTGTGGTGGGAGGGTGTCCTTCACCAGCCAGGTGTAAGAGGAATGCACAGAATGCAAGCACTTTCCCCTCACTACCTTAGCGTCTGGGGAATGGCATGAAAAGCTAGCCGCAACCCAGAACGCATGGTTGCTGCCCCCCCATCCACCCAAAATGGTGCCCTTGGATGTGTCCCTTAGTGGCCAGGCTGTCAGCCATGTGGCCAGAGAAATAGGCATTCTGGCATCTGATGCAGAGATCCTGGAGGTTGGTCTCGTCACCCCAAACCTCAATAAGGTCCAGAATCTCCTCACCAGACCAGGAAGGTATGCATCTGTTCTGTCCCTGGTCAGTCTCCTGGGAGCTGAGAGACTGCTTCCTGTGCACAGTGGAGGGCTGGGTGGCAGCAGCAGAGTCACTCATTTTGAAAATAACTCCTTATTTTTAAATAATTGCAGCCACCCTGTCGACACAGACGCTATTTTGAAATAGCTATTTTGGAAGAGGCATTATTCCTCGTGGGATGAGGTTTACAAACTCTGAAATAAGCCATGTGTTTTTTAATTTTTTTTTCGAAATAACAGTATTGCTGTGTAAACGCTTGCAAAGATATTTTGGAATAATGGATGCTATTCCGAAATAATGTTGCTCTGTAGACTCACCATAAATGACCCGTACTTTAGAACTTATTGGCTCAAAAAAAGTAAAACAAACAAATGAAAAACTTGCAGTTAACTACTATCCTCCATGTTTAAAAAACTTGATCTAATTTCCTCATTTTCAAATAAGGTCAGCCCATCTCTCTCTGCAATCACCATTTCAGCAGTACAATTTTACAAGTTGGCTTTCACTCATTGGCCTTCCATTGCATTGGTCATACATGAACTCATTTTATTGGAAAACGTATTTGCATTTTAATGAATTTGAATAAAATGAAAGCCCTACTATCATATAATAGCTCAGCAAAACAGCTGTTTTCAGAAGGATAACACATGCCTTAAAAAGCCTATTGATGAAATGTTTCTCTGTCAGTCCTTTTAATAGGACAGTTTGTCCCCTTTTTTCATTTTTGTCCTTAGAAAACTTTCATTATGGCACACTTGGAGAATTTTAATTAAAGCATTCACATCTCATCTTGATTTTCAGACTTGAGCTTTTCAGTAAAGGAAGAAAAATAAAGATTTAATTGTGTACCATGGAAATCATGGTCTGTAAACCAGAATGTACAGTAAAATCTTGTAAACCGTCAATCATTTATATTATAGCTGGCAATTAGAAGAAGACAATTATATTAAAAAGGGCAAGACAAAAATGAGAGCTTAAATGTGATTCAATAATAATTTAGTGGAAGATACTTAAGGCTCCCACAGTGCTATCTTTGCTTATGACAAAGAGGCTTCCTATTACTAAATTAAATTATTTTACAAACCCAGGATTCATTTGATATTTAGATACAGCCATATCTTATATACATAACAAATACACTAGATTTACTCAGACCATTGAAGTAAAATGACCCATGGAAATACAAATAATATATTCAAACTTTCTCCACTTTTTAATTTTTCCAAGTGTGATAAAAAGACAAAGATGCTATAAAAGAGATGGTGCTTTGGAGGTGTATTATACACTATTGACATCTTGACTTGATTTTTAAAATTATTTCTGACACGTTGCGATCTGCATCTGTTTTGCATCACTGAGGCATTACATCAACCATGATGCAACATGTCAAAAAAATAAATTAAACAAGCACTCTCACCCTGCCCCCAACACAAACTGTTTTTTATTGTTAGCCTAGAACAGGCCTGGGCAAAACACCCCCTGCGGGCCGGATCCGGCATATCAAGCCACCGGATCTGGCCCTCGGATGCAGCTGGGAGGCTCAGTTAGACTCCCCTGCTTACTCCACCCTTGTACATGGCTCAAAAATGCAGCTGCTGGGCCATCTGTGCTCCACAAACTGTGAGCCTGCAGGGGAGGGCGGAGTGGTGGTTCATGGTTGCTCCCACTCCCAGCACAATCCCACTGGCCAAATTCTGACTATCTGAATTTAGGCAACATGCAACACACCACTCCCCTCAGGCTTTTATTCGCAGAGCACATGGCCATACGGCCTGGGGAGAGGGGGCAGAGTCCTGCCTGAGAAACAAGCTGGGCTGCTGGTTGGGAATCTCGCCTGTAAGTGTCCCGGCCAGAGCCTGCCTCTGACACCCCAGCCCTTCCCTTCCCCCCTCAGCCCTCTGCCCCCCTACCCCACATAACCCAAACACTCTGCCCCCCTCCTGAGCCCATACCCACCCAGACCCTACACCCCAATCCCCTGCCCCAGATCACAATCCCTTCCTGCCCTGGTCACAATGCAAACCCCCGCACTGTAATCCCCTGCCCTAGGTCACAACACAAACTCCTGTATTCCCCCTTACACCTCAGTCCCCTGCCCTTAGTCACAACCCCCTTGTGCCCTAGGTCACAACCCAACCCCCTGCACCTCAATCTTGTGCCCCAGGTCACAAATGCCTCCTTCACCCAAACTCCCTCCCAAACCTCACATGCCCTCTGGCACCCGAAGCTTACTCCAAGCTCCCTTCTGCACCCAACCTTCATCCCAGACCTAGCACCTCCTCCATTAATACCATGAAAGAGTGCGGACCTCGACCACTTTCCAAAATCTTGGAGTGCCCCCCTATCAAAATGTATTGCCCACCCCAGCCTAGAAACATTTCTAGCTATTAAAAAGAGGTCAAATGGGGACAACATATGAAAGCAAACATTTTATTCCCAATCGTAAACGTCATGCAAATGTTAATGTTTATTTTTAAAAAGTAGTAAATCAGTTTATTGCTTTTCACTTATACTATTTTTTTTCTAAATTATCTTGTCCAAACACAGGAAACAGAATAATGCTGGTGTGTTTCCGTATCTCTGAATGTTTTATTTTCTTTACTTGAGAGGGAGATTAGAAGCAATTTTCCATAAGTGTCCTGAGAACATCAAGCTGAATGGTTGCTCAAAAGCTTTATAACAGCTATCATTTTTTCTGCTAGCATTTGTTTAATGTACTGTATTGTTAAAGTCAAGATTCTAAATGCCTTAAGACAGACTCTTGGCATCCCGGAGTTCAATGGTCATATGCAAACCGCTATTAAATGCCAGTTTTTGCGGTATGCTAGTGGTGCATGGGATATGATGTCCTGCATTTGTGTCGGAGTCAATGATTTTCAAAGTTTTGGTTAGATTAAACTGTTAATTTTGCTTCTTATCAAACTGGATTTAAAAACTGTTGATAAGCCCTGTTGATAACTGTATCAAGAAAGCACTTATTTTCCTGCAATGTTTATATTAGCATGATATTTCCTATTCTTATGTTGAATGTTGTGACAAAATATTGATGTGACCATAAATTAAATGTTTTTTAAATATCAAACACTGTAGTAAAAAAGGGGTGGGGCCCAATCCTCAGTTGTTTTAAGACGTGCTGCTCCATTGCCCTCAGTGGATCAATGCTGATCTACCCCAATATAAAGCTGGCTCTATATTCTTGTACAGTAGAAACATGTTGTATTCTGACATATTGAATAATGATGTTTAGGGGTAATTTTTTGATCTGCTTTGGGAGGTATGGAAGCAACAACATTGGGTGTAAAGATGAAGCAGGAACAACTCTCTAGTCCAGTTGCAGAGTTACAAAAGAGTTATACAGGCCCCAGTTCAACAAGGTATTTAAGCACCCACACAATTCTCAGCAAAAGTAGCCTGTTGTCTTCAGTATGTAAGCTATTTTGTAACCTTTAAAGATCAGCATGAGAACTGAAGTTGGGAGGCTGATTACCCACATCTGTTTACTGCGGGATTCTTACATCTTTCTCTGAATCATGTAGTACAGCCACTGTTGGATACTAGACTAGAGAGATCTTGGGTATGATGCCCTATAGCAAGTTTCATGTTCCTATGTTCCACGTGGGACTAGGCATAGCTTAAATACCTTGCTCACTTGCGGCCCTAGGTAACATTTTCAGAAAGGGGCATAAGCATATAAGGAGACCAACACCTGGTTCACACTATAAAGTTAGGCCATCATAAGTCACTTTGCATTAACCTATTTGTGCATGTGTTTACATTCAAATTTGCCCCCAAGTGATCTAAGGGACCGGTTAACAGTGAATCAATAAAACCACCTCCTCAAATTTTATGGTGTCAAAGTCTATCTAGTGAGGTCAACACATGGCAAGTATATAATCTGTATCAAGCCTAATAGTCCTCCAGCAATAGAGTCCCAGAGTGCCTCATTTGCTGTGACAATGACTGCTCTGCTTACAGTTTTAAACTCCGCTGCCCAGAGGGCACATAGTCTGGAAGCCAACTCTACATTAAATCTCACTAAATTTTGCAATGCCTTTTCTTGTTTTCCCACCATGGCATGCACAACCAGGAGCTCATCCTTGTGTGCAGCTTCCCAACCACCATAACAGGGAAGGGACCTTGGGTAAGTGTGTGGATATATTTTTCCTTAGACCGTTTAAATTTAACATTTGAGGTTGGCCCATTTTCGAGTTAACAAAATACAGGTACCAACTATTCATTGTTTTACTCTTATGAGATGAGCAAGATGTACTACAACCAGAGGAAGAGCTGACATCTGTTTTTCATTATCCTGTTTGGTTAGGCGGGAGAAGGTGGTATGATGATGAGGAGAAAGAAGAGGATGAGGGAGGACATGTTCAGCAAGATCCTGAAAGCTAGTGCTGCTGTAACCAACACACCTAGGCTACAGCTACACTGTAGCCTTCTTGCGGAAAAGCTTATGCAAATGAAGCACGGCATGGAATATCACCACGGTTCATTTGCATAATTAATTAGCAGCCGTTTTTGCGGAAGAATGGTTCTTGCACAAAAAGGGGATTTTTGCGCAAAAAGGAGCCATCTACACAGTGCTTTTTTGCAAAAACCTCTTGCACAAAAAGGATACGATGAAAAAATGCGAATGCGAGCATGACATATGCAAATGAGTGCTCCATTTGCATTTCCTCTTGCAGAAAACCCTTACAGTGTAGACATAACCATAGTTGCACATACAGCTCTTGCTCTGGACCTTGTGTATGGCTGTTTAAAGTCAGTCAACAGCTGTGGGAACTTTATTACCCCTTTGCAGATAGTATGGCATATACAACAGGTAGCTATAACTTTTGGCATATTTTTTTTTACTGAGCTTCAATCTAGTGAGTAAACACTGCTAGCATCTATTCAATCTACCAAGCATGCAAGTAACAGTCTTTCTGAAGCTCCTGAACCAACATCTAAATCCTTCTTTGAGGCTTTGAGATAGCCAGTTTACACCTTCATGAACCAGTGGAATAAGAGATAGCTGGGTCCCTAAGAATCATTAGTGGCATTTCAGTATCACCAGTCAGGAAAGAAAGTCTGAAGTCTGCAGCTTTCTGAACTGTCTTTTGCCCTTACAAGCTCCTTCCCTGACCAACCCACACTGATGTCAGTGAAGCATTCCTGTGATCCACTGCTTCTTGTATAATCATAAAGAATTAGCCTTTTCTGTTGAGAGATTCTGTGACAAGATGGGCTGGTACCAAAACAGGGATATGCTCCTGCCCTGAGGTCCAACCTCCTTATATCTGGACTCTGTGGTCTGGGCACATCCATGGTCCTGACCGACCATGGGTGTTGCCGGACCACAGAGTCTGGATTAAGGGAGGTACAACCTGTACTTCCTGTTATCTTGTAAATACAGGAGAATCAAGCATCCTGTAGTTGTAATGTTCACGAGAATGGTGCAGACTTATCGAGGTTCTATGTTTCTATCCGAGGTAGTGGATATTAAAATGTGTCAGGTGGGTTTGTAGGATTTTTAAAACAGGTGTGAAAATTTGGGATATAGTTGCCATTATAGGAGGGAGAAAACTGCATGCTAGAAACCTGAAGAACCTCTATTCCCACAGACCCCTAGGCAAGTCATTTCTATTCCAGAAAATATTTTGAAAATGTTCCAGAAGGCATAGCTTTGGATGGCAGTGCCTAGCACACTGGCATACGTATGCATGTTGCACTGCCTTTTGTATTGGCACAAGCATTCCTGAGGAGTATGTGCAGCACTGATGCAAGCAACTAAGTAAACATGCATATGAGTAATATATTAAACTGTGCTGGTTTTTCACACAGACATAGCTTGTATTGACTAAAATTTGTAGTGTAGACACGGCCAAAGTCCTGTTGATATTCACTGAGACTTAAGTGCTGTGCAAAATCATACCTTATATATCTGAACCACCTTGCTTTTGAATTTATCTGTGTTTCATTTCAACATTATGATGGCTGAAGAAGTGAAATCAGACAGACCCTCTGGAGAAATGTTATCTAGTACCTTTGGCTCGCAGTAAATGGGGGGAGATGCTCCAAGGAAGGAATGAGCTTTCTCTGCTTTCCCCTATCAGGGAAATTCTTATGGCAGACATGGAATCCTTTAAGCTGCAGTAATAACCTTAGGGTTTGAGTTGGACTTTGGATGTATAGGTGAGGACAGTTTGAAATTCCAACTTCAGTGCATCTAAAGTATCAATGTTTTCTCAAGCTGAGGATGTGAATTTTCAATCTGCATGATGCCATAAAAAAATCAGTGTACCTATTTGGAAAGGTGCCAAGTCATATTACGGGTCTGATACCCTGGGGACCTGAGCTGTCCCGGACCTGAGAATTTGCTAGACCAGAAGAGGTCAGTGCTCTCCTGCTGGCTGTCCCCAGGATTCCTGTCCTTGGGTCTCCCTGCCCTATTGCTGGCCCCACTAACGCTGGCCTAATAGGGTTACCCACCCTGCTGCCCACTTACTGCCCCAGGGTCTCCTGCTGCAGGGTGTTCCCCAGAGTTCCTGGCTGGGGACTCCTGGTCAGCCCACCCCACTGCTAGGGATGCCACACCACCACTGGGGATTCCATGGGTTCCCTGGCTGGGGATGCCCTCCTCTGCCAGCCCTGCTTCACCTGGGGCTTCCTTAGCAGAGGCTATCCAGTCACTCCAGCCCTGCTGCCACCAGGGGTTTCCCGGGGTTCCTGGCTGGGGCTGCCCAGTCACCAACAGCCCTCCTGCAGCCAAGACTCCCATTCACTTGGCCCTGCTGACTCTGGGGGTTCCCTGGCCAGGGCTGGGACTCCCCAGATGTCTCCTGGCCCAGTCAGAGCTCCCTAGCCCCTGTACTGTTTCAGCTAGCTTTGGGACTCTTTGGTCCAGCAACATCGATGGCTCTGCTGGACCACAGATGTAGCTGGACCTGAGAATTAACTGCTTACTTTTCAAAACTTCATTACTTCCAGTTTGACAACTGTAGATTTAGCTTAGATAATATAATCGTACTATGAAAGATAATAAAACACATTTTACCTCCAATGGCCATGATATATCAAGTGAAAATGTAAGAGGTGTTTCTGAAACTTTCAATTATCTTTTCTTTTATAAACTGCAGCTGAGTTACTCTCATATTTAGCATGTTGTCTCATTTAAAATTATTACACCAGAGAAGCAGCAGTTAAAATAATTCATGGTATCTGTAGCAAAAAGCAAAGGATAAAAATGTATATTCAGAACAGAGAAAGTGAGCCACTTTGCAAATTTCTTACTCAGGCTTTTTAATCAAAGTTGCAGAAGTTTAATTAAAGGTGTGATTTGAAGTCAATTTAGTTAAGCCAGTGCAAGCCACATTAAAAAATGACTTTTGCTAAACTGATATAAAACAAGACTAAACTGTTTTATGATTATCCACACTATGTTTTGCATCAATTTAATTAATCAGTTGTTATACAGTTTAGTTCAACTCTGAATATAGACGTGGTCTGCATTTCTGAGCTCACCTTTTACACATGACCTCTTCAAGGAAATCCAGTGGAAGTATGCACAGGAAGAGAAATGTGGCCCCAGGTCACAAGTCTAAAACCTGTATTTGTCAATAAGGCCAATATTATACTGACTTTTTTAAAATTTGGAAGCCCCAATCCTTTTATTAAAATCTTGGTCAGATGTGCCAAAGTAATCAAATATTGGTCACAGAAACAGTACCTTCAAGTCTCTTACATGAACATCTTGGCCTATATTCACAAAGGAACTTAAGCATTGCAGCACCCAACACTTGGGCTCCTTGTTACCAACACATGCAATTATTTGTCACGGTGGAACAGCCTCAACAGAGGAAATTGAAAGTGTCCCACTATACCTGCACTTCCTCCTTTGGCTGTTCTGTGTGGAGTTAGGTGTTCACTGAGCATGCCTACCAGATTACTCTCTGCAGGTGAGATAGGGAGGGGAACTCCTAGTTTGATGATCCTGTTGAGGCTTATGTATGAGATAGGTGACTGGGCACCAGGTACCCGGGGTGGGAGGAGGTACAGGGACAGCCACCCAGAGGGGCAGGGAGGGGGCATGTGGGATCACCCTATTTAGTGATTAAAATGTCAGCAAGGCACAGAGGGACAGTGCACCTCCTGACTGCTACTACGAGTCATTTACGCTGATTTCTAAGCAAATGTTTTCAAGGGTAAGATGACAAATGCCTTCCTATTGCTAGGCCTTGTCCTAAAAGTTTAAAGTACTAGGATATCCAATCTTGTCATTAGACTTGGGAACCCACTCGCATAAAAAATATCGCGATTCTTCAAGATGATTTGTTCAGTAATATCTTTGCATTTTCATGAAAAATTCTGGGGAAAATACATTTTTGCCTCTTTTCCTACATAACTTATTTTAAGTGCCATCTTTAAGGGCTTTTTCATAAATAGCACTTCAAACGTGAGTTTAAAAAGCTTTTTTTGGCCTTCTATTCTTTATTATTCAAATAAATATAGGATTTGTTTAATCTAACGATTACTGGATTTTCACAGTTTAGGCTGGAGACATTACTAATGGTGATCCCCCCCCAAAAAAAGGCCATTTTTCCTCTCCAGAGAAAGGTGAGCATGGGGAATTGGTCTGAAGGACAAGGATATGTGGAAGACTGAAAATTTCCAGTGCAGTGCCACAGAAGGGCCAGTAAATACTTGTGAAAGCAAGAAGAGGTTCAAATAACCTAAAGTTCTTGTCCATGAAATGGTTTCTACCTATTTTACGGCAGTCATTTCACTCATCACTGAAATGCAAACATATAAGTAAAGCAGCATGGCATCGGATTAATAGCCCAGAGCTTCTCTATAATAAGGCAGATATGATATTAAGTGAAGCAGAATAGATTATTCCATTGAAAATGCAGAGGAACTATAGGAAGGAAAAATATTATAACACAAGTTGGAATGTGGCCAGGGCACATGCGGTCTTATAAAAAAAATGCCAGGAGGCCATTAAAGACATGACTCCAGAACCTCACTAACTTTCATCAGAAAGATGGCACTTCCTGGCAGTACAGACCCCAAGCTGTTCATGAACAGGCTCAGAGAACAGGGCCTGTTACTTCCAGAAAGAGCTGTCATCTATATGTAAACATGAAAAGAGAAGCAATTACACAGTCCTCACTAATCCAGGGAGTGAGACACAGACTTTAATATTTGTCAGTCCACTCATGTTGAGGGTTTCTCATTATGCTATGATTTTCAAGGGGATTCAAAGGAGCAAAGTACCCCACTCATTAAAATTCAGTGGAATGTCAGAGTTTAACTTCCCAAAGTACTTTTTAAAAGTCACACCCTAATATGTGGCTAAAATGAGCCTTGAGCCAATATCCAAGCTTGTCTGGTCTATATCCTTCATATTCGTATGCTGCTACCAGATGTCTCTATTGAAAGAGAACATATTTAAGAGGTTTTAAAAAAAGCCCTTTTACCTAGAGATGTCAAGAAAAAAAAAAAAGCTATCATATATATAGTAGCCCAATATCTGTGACTCTGTAATGCTGAAATGCTGGCTGTTCCCTCTGGGTGGCGCTGTTGCCTGAAATGCTGGCTGTTCCTTCTGAGCGGCCCATGCTGCATGGGGAGCATGGGGCCCAAATGGCCGCTTGCGCCGCTTGCTCCTCCGCGGCGGCCCGGCTGAGCAGTGCAGAAGTCAGCCGAGCGCCACAGCAGGAGGCGAAGGGGGGCGGGGGCGGTGACGTGTGGCATGACAGCGGCTCCAGGCCCTGCCCCCTGGCCGTGAATGTCACCACCACGCCCCCCTTCGCCTCCCGCCATGGCGCTCGGCTGACTTCTGCGCCACTCAGCCGGGCCACCGCGTGGGAGAAAGTGGCGCAAGTGACCATTTGGGCTCCGCGCTCCCCATGCAGCATGGAGAGTGCGGAGCCTAAACGGCCATTTGGGCTCTGCGGTCCCCCAAGTGAGAGGCAGGAGGGGGGAGGAGAAGAGAAAGAGAGAGACAGAGAGAGAGGCAGGAGGCGGAGGAGAGCTGAGAGAGAGAGAGGGGGAGGCAGTAGGAGGAGGAGAGAGAGAGAGAGATGGAGTGAGAGACCGGAGGCTCAGGAGAGAAGACTGACGTGGAGGAGAGACCTGAAAATCCCGTCTTATGACGGGCAAATTGGCTAGTTATATTATAATAGCCAAAGACATCTTTAAAATTGTGTTAAAAAGGAGGTGGTAAATGTCTGACATTTGAGAGCTGCCCAGAATGCAACAGGCTAGTTAGAGTTTCTATAGCTTAACAAACTATTGCACAATACACAGTCTCGTTCAGGTAACTAGAAGCACAGATAGGTAACCTAACACTCTTTATTTAGAGGTATTCTAATTACTGTAAGCCAAATCAGCTTATTAATTATGTTTGTAATATTATTTTCCTATTTTTAAATCAACAGAATAGACCCAATTTAGACTTTTATGATGTAAGTAAATATTTATCTTGCTTCTATGTTCAATATTTATTTAACACCAATTGTCATAATAAACAAGCACAATAATTAAGTGTAGAATACAAACTCCTTAGAAAAATATACATTCTGGCTCCTTGTAGTTGATTTTACTTATTAACTATGGACCAGATTTTACAGTCCTTACTCATGTTGAGTGGCGCTTACTGAAAAAAACGCCTCTAGAAGTAAAAGATACTTCCAATGTGAGAACTATTTCACCTTGATCACCTTGTTTGAACAATTCTTCAGTCCTCGTACAGACTGTGGTGATCGCAACATGTCTTCCATTCTTCTCGTATCCTGGCCTTCCTTCTCCATATGCAGCCAAGTCTTTTCATCATAAAATCTTCCCATTTCTTTGAAGACAGGATGAGTGATCATTTCAGTTCCTGTGAGTACAACTGCAGTGACAACTGCAGTCCATTGATTGTTACTGAACCTCACTATATGCCCGGCCCATCACATTTTACTGTACCTGCTCTCAGTGATGATGTCCTGCACTCAAGTCTCTTGTCCAATCACTGTATTGGAGACTTGGTGGCAGATTTAAATTCCCAGAATTCTTCTTTCCATCGCCTTCTCCATGACAGACAGTTGCTGCTCCCTCGTCTTCGTCAGCACACACGTTTTGGTGCCATACAACGCTGCTGAGTTGAAGAGGCTGGCTCGTGTTTCCTTGTTGATTTTTTTTCTTGGAGGACATCTTACTTAAAATAATGATTGCAGAATGTTCACCAAAATAATGAATGGTGTACTGCCAAGCAGGGTAAAGAGTACAGAGAGAAAAGCACATGAAAAGTATTACAACAGTAGTAGTGATGAGGAGAGATGGGCCAAAGATTCAGTTGAAATTGGGTACTTATTTCTGAATTCACGATATACCCTTTAAGATGAAGCAGAAATTCACTGAACAGGCCTTTCCCAGAGATGGTTACCTGATCTGTAAACAAATTTATGCTGACTTGCTACTCACCTGTGATAAGCAATGTTAACTATTGAATGAATTTTCTTAGGTTCCTCATATAAGCCTCTTAAAATGAAAACACATGCATAGCAAAGCAATTAATTGCTTCAAAACGTTAGGAAAATTCCCCACATGTTGGATACTGAACAGCACTCAGCAAGTGATCTAGGGAATGATTGGTTAGTCAAAAGTGAAACTACTTTGAAAGAAGAGTATGGACAAAAACTAGATAAAGCTCAACCCTTTTAAGATAAGCAGACAGCTGAAGAAAAAGGAAAGTCTGAGTACTCAAGAATATTTAAGAATGTGAAGCGTTAGGATTCTGTACTTTAGGCTACCTCAGCAAAGTCTTTATTTTAATCTCAATGCCCTCTTTTCTTTACAAAGTTTGTAACAAGAACAGAAAAAGGCATAATCTGAATCAATTGTCCTGGGTAAAGAGGAACATGCTTTACTCACTGTGCTTTCCTGTTGGTCTTCCTTTTATGGCACACAGAGAGTGACTGGAACATTCCTGCCTGCAAACTAAGGCCCAGATTCAACAACACAAACACTGATACACATGCTTAGCTTTGCACATTTAAATCTTCCATTTTAACTGAATGGGTAAATGTATAAGTAAAGCTAAGCATATGCATAAGTGTTGGCAGAATCAGTGTCCATAACTGTAAAAAAGCAAAAGTCTGGGGGGGAATCAGCTATATCTGAACCTGATTCTCTTAACAAAGGAGGTTTATTTTTTTAAAAAAACAATTGAACAGTATAATAGAGCTTTAATAAGAAGACTCTAAGAGGTGCATTGCAATATTATTATGAATCCTCAAGGAAAATCAGTCACTTGCTTGTTTTTTAACCTAGTAACACATTCTTTTAATTTTATATCATCTCCATATCAACCTATTTCCAAAATAGAAGCACTGAAGTACAGTTACATCAGTCATTTCCCCACTCCCCATGTGAGGTAATGGATCATCTTATTTCTTTTGACTTCATTGCTCGCTATGTCTCTTTGAGTAAGTGCTGAAGACAGTAATAAATTCACATCATATTTGGATGTGATACCTCTGTCTTACACTGAAGGTCATGTGGATATGAGTCTGCCAACACTTTCCAGCAAGGCTCTCTGTTGTTTGGATGCCAATGAAAGTAAAATTTATCAATTGGTTTGTGTAGAACATGGTTCGTGCTAATTTGGTATAGAAGTGAATGTCTATATTCTGATGCATGGCTTTCTGTGAAAGAAGTTTATGGAATCAGGTCACTGCAGAAATATTTTTCATGTTTAGTTTACACAAGCCTATTTTTTCAAATGTGGCTGCATTAACCTTTGAGCATCATCAGTGAAAATTAACAGTAGCATGGCCGTTAATAAAAGAGAGGGAAAGAGAGAGAAGCTAACCATTTGTCCTTCATTGCCAAAGAAATAATGCAGGATCACTTGAATTCATGGACAGATTAGACTGCATAGAGCATATAGTGACAAATTTTTAAAATAAAATGTTAAAAGTATTAAAAACATGAAATATCAAAGTAAACCCTTATGACATAAAGACAATGAAAATGTTTAGGTTTCTTTCTCTCCTCCAATATCCTCCACAGTTAGAGGACACCGAATTTATAATTTTTAAAGAATGAGACATGCTCTTGGAGGCAGAAAACCTCCAATGCTCCCACTGGCATGATGCAGTTCTACTTGTCTTCAAGTATAAGTGTGTGCCTACAAGTCACAATTTAGCTCTTTATATTGAAAGTTTCCAGTTGTTGTCTGGATTGGATCAAAGATGAAATATACAGGAAACACAAGCTATGTTACTACTGGGTTGTGAAATAGTATGTGCTGTGGCAGGATCAGGCCAGAGGAATACAGAAAAGAGGTAGAAGAAAAGTATATTAGCCCTAGATTTAATAAGTTTCTGTGCCCAGGGTGAACTAACAAGGGTTAACTCTGAATCAGAAGGAACTTTCTGGAATCAGTCGGGCCAACTGAAGCAGCTGGAAACAACTGGGAATTTTCTGGAGACAACTGAGCAGTGGTAACCAGAGGATCTTGCTTGAGCTGATGGAAAATTCCAATGCTGTTAGCTAGAAATCCCTTGGCCTAAAGGACACCAGCTATCAGGCCCATCCCCACACCCACATCTATCATTGGGGGGTGTCACAGGTTCCTCAAATGATTAAGATAAACAGGTGAGGTAAACTAACAGGATTTTATTATAACAGTAAAACAGGGAAAGACAAACAGGTAAGTGACTATTTAACAGGATTTTAAGGACCCCACTATTCAAGAATAGAACAAAAACAAATAAAAGCTAGACTGCGACCCAAGATAGCCAAGGTAGAAACTTTAGTGATCAGAGAGTGATCACTGGCACTGTACCATCTCTTGCAACTTGTCTTGCCCTGACGACCCAATTCTGGTCTCGTCCCAGGAGAGGTAGGAACAGCAACTGGCTAGCAGTGATGACAGGCTTCTCCCCAATTATTCCCTCCCCTGTGTTGTCGTGGCGGCAAATGTGAATGAACACAAAGAGGAATCGCAGATAGCTGCACACTCCTTGCTTGTGAGGTATGCTGCCCCACCCAGAAATCCTAAGGCGTGGTTTCGACATACCCAGCTGAGCGACTGTACACACTGCCACTCAGATGGGCAGCCCCAAGCTGAGCTACAGGCAGCCCTTATATGGTAAACTTGTTGCCAGGCAGACTATGGTTACAGGTCTGCTGTCTCTGGGCAGACTACAGCCATGTGACCACAGGGTTTTCCCGCCACAGCGTGGGAAAGGCGGGAAAAGGAGGAGAAGAAGGGCGACCAAGATGGAGTCTGGTTGTTGTTTCAGAACTCCAAAAATGGTGTCTGTGCCCAAAATGGAGGCTGTTGGAATTCTGACTTACAATGCTACTACTGTCATATCTGTCTTCAACCTTAAGTTGGTTAGAGTGATCTTATATCATCTGGTGGCCCCCTAAAAGAGGTATTTACCTCTCAAAATTCAACAAATAATTAGTTCCTTCCCTCTCATCTCCTCCTGCTTTTCCTCATTCCACAGTTATGTAATGCTCTTCCTGGAACTTAAAGTTACACATAGTTTTTTCACCCTTCGTTCACTGAAGACAGAAAACAAGGGTAACAACTGCAATTTGTTACACCAGTATTACTGACTGTCTATGGCCATAGAATTCAACACATAATTTATCCTTGCTGTCACAGAAATATCTTTTATCTCACATTTGTGCCCATTTAAGCCATCCTGTCACTGCATCTCTCCTGCAAGTCACATAGTTTATTAGTCAAATCATTAGTGTAAATACTATATGAAAGGTTCTACAAAGGGTTCTTGGATCTAATGACCAAAAACTTACCTTTTTGATGACTGGCTTTTGACTTCTGCTGCAATAAAATTAGCATAGCACAATAAGAAACTACACAGATACATCCAAAAGCTGCAGACATTGAAAAGATACAAATATGCCGCTTCACCAAGTACAAATGTGTTTCAATTTTATAACCTTTTTTAAAAAGTAATTTTTAACCTTGTATAGTTATATATTCAATAATGTCCAAACATACTTAATACACACATTGCAGGTCAAAATTATAAGCAACCCGATTATTGTCAGTTTACAACCTAACAATTACTAAGGAGTATCTTGGGATAAATGCCAGAAAAGTGAAAAGTCATCCAACTTGGAAGGGCTGGTGCACAGTCTTCTGCACCTCTTAAGCTGAGACTTGCCGTGCACTCTAGCTTTGCCTCGGCCAACCGTCCTTGAATGTTATGGAAAGGCTTTGGTTTACCAGCTCTGCACAGTATGGTGATAATAGTTTGGGAAGAAGCCACAAGATCCACATCTAAATAAATGTGTAACACCCAAGAAGATTACCTAGATTCCTGGGGCTCTGTCTGCTGGCAGTTCAGGGAGAGGCATACTGTCCCTGGTAGGGAGGGGGAGCCAAGGCAAACTCAGAGTCTGCCTGGCAACCAATAAGGAGTGAGATGCCCTCCTGGGGAGTTCAGGAGAGGGGAGAAGCCATTTTTGGGAGTGAGTGGAGCCAGCCAGGGCAAGGGCAGGACTGGCTGTGTGGGGAGCTGGTAAGCCCCAGGCCTGCATGCAGGGTTCCTCCTGAGAACTGGCCTCTAGGGACCCAAAAGCAAGATCCCTCAGCTCGCTGTTCCTTTCTCCACTCCTGATTCCCAGTTTGTAGAGTTTGCTGGGAAACTTCCCCAGCCAGGCTGAGTTAGCCCTCCAGCTCCCTGTGTGAGACCAGTCACCACATGGTCAGCTCTGCTCTGTCTGCTAGTTCAGGGCTGCTGCTTGCTGTGTGTGTGTCTGGACACTGGACTAGGAGACTACAGTTTGGATTTTAGTACAGTTGTGTAAACTGCACCTTGAGCCCGGCACCCCTTTGTGATGAGGGGAAATCCTGGGACCGAAGCAGCTTGATTCCTGCCTGAAGAGGATCCTTGCTAGCAGAGATCAGCCCCTCTGCAGTGACTGAGGAGTCCAGAGTAATCTCTGAACCCGAGGATCATTCATGGAGTTTGTGAGTGCACCATCTTTTAGTTAGTCAGGGAATTTGTTTTGGGGACTCCTACTCCCTGAACTGTGTCCTCAAGCCAGGGAGTAAGGGTTTGGGAATTTTATAACCTGCTGCATATTAAACCTGTGGCGGGATTTATTACCTTATCCTGCTTGTGAGTCCTTTGCGCTGTACTGAACCCAGTCAGCCACACTGCTAAACCACTGCAGAGAAGAATTTTGTGGTCATAGGTCATCAAGGGCCCCAACGAAGTCCTGCCAACAGGACACTAATCTTACATTTGCTACATCAAGTCACGTGACTGGGGCAAGTCACAGGTATTAGCAGTGTGGGCACCGGTAAACCTAAAAATAGTGTTTTACCCTGTTATGTTATATTTGTCTCCTTTTTAATATAATTATTGTGTTGACTATATAGTATGTGTTTGTGTTATTTCTTGGAAGTCTCCAACTATCTGGCAAGTAAGTGGGGATTACCCTGTGGTTAGAATTTTCCTCCCAAGCTGCCGTGGTGACCCTGCCAGGAAGGAGTGAGGGGGGTGGAGGCACCGCCAAATAAATTCATAGACAAAAATAAAGAGGATACACCTTGCTGAGTGGGTGGCGGGATCCAGAAGAACCCAGACCTGTCCATCAAAATCTGTAAGCAGATTGGCATTAAAGAAGGTAACCGGGTGGAAAGGGGGCGCTACAAATGTGATAGGCCTAGCACAGTGTAGGAAAGGAATGAAAGAATAGTGTCCATCATCCCAGCCTATAAACTGGAGGAGTGGATTCTGGGAGCTTTCTTTAGTCCTAAGCCCCTACCTCCAGATTTCATCTACTTGCCATCCCAAATGCACAACTCTATCTAGGTAAACCTTGACTGTTCTACATCTGAGTTAGTGAAATAATATCACTCTTACGGTACAAAATAAAACTATATTATCTTTAAACCCACATTTTCCTCAAGACTCTTGAAAAGAAGACTGAGATTGTGTCTACATGGAGACACACGGGGGATTAAGATACAGTGAGCTACAGCCACTTTACTCCTGAATGAGAGCATCCACATAGTAACTTAATAGGTTTTAACTTATGTATATTAACTTTGGACTTTTAGTTGATTAACTTTCCTGAGCATCCCCAGCTAGACAAGCTCGACTCTGCAGCTTTAAGTTCAAATATAATTCATTTTTGGGGAATAAACGAACTACATGAACATATTGCAAGCAGTCTATCTTTCACAGGAGTGCAGAACACGGCACAGGAAGTTAGTGCACAATTAATTCAAAATTAATCTTCAGGTAAGTAGTAGATGAAAGCTTATACCCCCCGGACACAAAGTGTTATCTGGGAATGTGTGATGGGACCCAAAGACTATTGAACATTCCTGCACTCAAGTAGCCCTAATTAGTCAAATCTCCAGAACATGTAAGAGAGAAAAGGGGAGCTTAAAAAGATGAAACTTGAAATAGGGAAAGGGGAAAGTTTACCCAGGAGGAGAGGCTGCTGAGGACTGCTAGTGAACTCCAGTAGCAAGGGGAGCCCAGCCTGAAGCAGTGGTTAGCCTTTTCTTTCCTTTGCTGCTACCTTGTTTGGGGGCAGACTAACATGACAAGCCTGATATATAAGGGGTTGCTTCCAGCCAGCCACCTGTGGCAGGACCAGGAGAATGCTGCTGCAGACTAGAAGTAATTGGACTGAGAACAAGAGTAAACTGCACCCTCTTGGGAACAGAGAGATTATCTGTAATCCCAATAATTATCCAGTGGATCTGTGGCAAGAGACTCATAAAGACTGTGGCGGAGCACAAGCTGAGGGCTGACTTACTATAGGGTGGTTTTATTTTTAAATTTCATTTTTTTCTAAAGAATATAACCTTTTTAAATAAAGTAAAAAGTAAAAAAACAAACAAACCATGCTCCAGATTCTCTCAATATATAATAGCCTACACATACATACAGAAACCTGTCATAGGCCTGGCGTAACAATGTTGGATACTATTTCAGTAAGACACAATAGGTGCTTTGTGTCTAATTTCCATAAGCATTTGGCTTCATGGATCAGTCACAAGCTGCCAATTGAATCACAGTGCAGCTTCATCTTCTGGATCTCAATTTGCTTCAGTTGCAATTGTGCAAAATTTGTATGATGCCATATATCTCAGATATGGACCCTGAGGAGAACCTGAACTTGATTTATGGGAAAGGGCTATTCCAGAATGAAATGATGAAGTCAGCAAGGCATATATGCAGATTCTATAAAGGGTGCCAAAATTCATTTAACTAGTACTAGGAGAGCAGCACGTCCCAATTACATGTATCTTGTTACTGTACCTTGGAGATAAAAATCTGATTTAATTAGTCAGTATCCAAAAATGTTAACATTCTTAAAGCATTTACCAAAATTTAACAGATTCACAGAGATCATTTATTTGTGATGTGTGCATGCTGCTTAAACGTTTTAGTATGTTGTATTATTGTATTACATTGTGTTCTATATAATGATTCAGTTTGTTTCAATACCAGTTTTCCTCCCATAGGGGACAGTTTATAAAATTATTCTAGGAAAAATGATGGTGGCAGTCAGTATCTAAGTGACTGAATAGCTATTATCCAGGATAAGGTCACAATGTCATCACCTTACCGGATTAAGACCATGAAACTAGTATATGTAAAGCATGGGTGGGCAAATTCCGGCCTGTGGATTGTAACCAGTCCGAAGGGTTACTCCATGGTGGGGCCACACCTCCATGTTTACCTACACATCCACAGGTATTAGCTGATCACAGCTCTTGTGGGCTGCGAATTGTCATTTGCAGCCAATGTGAGTGGCAGGAAGCAACATCCCAGTCTGCGACACTTCCCACCGCTCTCATTGGCTGGGATCCTCTGATACCTGTGGAGGTGCAGGTAAACATAGCAGCCGTGGTCTGCCGGGACTAACCGTGCAGGCTGCCTTTTTTTTTATTGCCCACTCCTGTACTAAGGCATAAATAAAATGACAGTGTGTTACTATAGAGTTTTTGCATTTAATTCTTACATTTAGCTACTTACCTTCTTTCTTCCAAAATTCCCATAACTTTTAAGTTAAATTGCATTACTTAGAATTTGTGATTGCTTTTTCAAATTCTGTACCCAAATTGTGCTACTGTATTTTATTTCACTTTATTTGGTGAAATACAAAAGTACAGGCCTGGTACTGAATGTGTGTGTTGCCAAAGCATTCAAATCTAAAAAATGGGCCCAAGCCATATCATTTGGATCCCCATCCAACCCTTGTCACTTCTCAGAAAGTGTTCATATCTGGGGTTTTAAGTTAACTTGTTATGGAAATTGAGACTGGCTGCATAGTTTCAGTGCAGAGACCATTTTCTCAACTGGTTTAAATGTACACCAGAGATGATATGCCAACCCCCAAAATTTCAGTATACTCTATTTGCAGATGTGGGACTCAGGTATTTCTCTATTTCAAAGAGAAAGCATTTTGTTTTCTTAAAATCTGTAAGGGAAGTCCTTTCATCCATCACAATACAAAAATATCAAAAACATTTCAGAGACAAAATACCAAAAGAAAAGAATCATTTAAAAAAAATCAGTATCAGAAGCTAATCTCACATTGCTTAAATCAAACATTTGTCCAATAGTAGGACAAATACTTCAGCACTGCTATTTCCTCACAGTTCAGGGTAAGTGCACAAATTAAATTCTATTTCATATTCTATGGTCTTGATTTCATTGGCTTAATCTGGTCTTCTGGCATCCCTCTTTGTCATGCGTTCTCTCTCACAAACTGCATTTAGGCAGCTGTCTTATGTAATATATTATTCATTTTGACACCCTGCATGTGCTTGTTATTGGTTACTTAAGTGCTCACTAGTGGACTTTTCCCTGTACATTTTTGGCATTCAAGCATGAACAGGTGTGACTGAGGTAATGAGCCATGGGTAGGTGTTGGTTAATGTGGTAGTGCTTCCTGCAGAAGGAAAAGCATTTGTGAAGTCAAAGTCTGCCAAGTGACTCAATTGGCACCTGTGGTTTAATTAAACAGGCATATCAGCTTGTGAGCAGAAATAATGCCATCCTAACAGATGGTTATGATGCCTACTGATGGCCAAGTGATCATGTATGTACATCAGTTGTGGGTGTTGAAGACAGCAGATTCCTCAGCCAAGAAGGTCAGAACAACAGTCCATCTAGCACTTCCACACAGAAGATTAAGGAGTATTGTTTCCCTTATGCTTCAACTCACAACTACCATAGATTAATTTCTTTGTCAAATGGGTCCTTTCCCACAAACACTACACATGCCATTGTGTTATACTGATCTCCACTGTAAATGTTCTAAGCAATATTAGAACGTATCTAGTACGTTCAGCAGCACTGCAAGTGCCTTATGCATGGGCATACCAGGAATCTTCAGCAGAATTACAAAAGTAAAAAGAATTACTTTGAAAGTTAACATGGCCATTGATTCATTCTCATAGCCTCACAAAACTGCCTGTGTCCCAAAAGTGCAAACTAAATGCAATATGATAAAATAATAGTCATAAACAGATACGGGTGACAATAAGGTAGGATGGTTATTCAGTAAAGTTTGATGAAGATGACTTGACCTGGTTGCTGCTGAGGGAGTGTGTGCACATGCACTACTTCTCATTCCCTTTCTCATAGGACTGCACATGTAAGATTTTAGGAAAGATTTAGAAAATGGGCAGGTAGGTGAAGGTAAAGACAGAGAGCGTTGTGTCTGAGAAAGACACATATAGAGGATGTGGAAACTTATGAGAGAGTTGTAAATCTTACTTAATAAATAGTTAATCTTCTTATAAATATTTCTGAAAGTTTGATTGTTTGTCCCGAAAGATCTCAGAAATGGTAAGAGCTAGAAACACCAAAATTTGCACGGATACTACTGATTTCCTGACTTAAATAAAAGGATTGGCTCTATCTCAAAATCGGTTCCCCCAGAGCTCCAGTTGGACCCACTGATAATTCCGAAACATCTCCGAAACGGTAAGAGCTAGAAATACCAAATTTTGCATGGATACTACTGATTTCCTAACTTAACTGGATTGGTTATATCTCAAAATTGGTTCCCCCAGACCTCCAATTGGGCCCCCAGAGCTCCTATTGAGCCACTAATTCACTTTTAGTATCTCCGAAACGGTAAGAGCTAGAAACACCACATTTTGCATGGATACTACTGATTTCTTAACTTAAATAACTGGATTGGTTATATCTCTACATCGGTTCCCCCAGCTCCCCCAGAGCCCCAATTGGGCCCACTGATAATTAGCTTTTAGTGGCGCCTGATCATAGGCATTTGCTGGACTCTTCTGTTAAGCGTGTCACATAAACTGCAACTATGAGATCCTAGAGGATAAAGCATGTGGGCATCTGCAGCACCATCAAGGGAAAGCCCATGGGGGAGAGGCTGCAATGGAGCACAGAATCAGCAACCTCCCCTATATTAGGGCACCAGCAGGTCTCCAGGACAGACCCAAATGTGGCTGATGCTGGCTGGGGTCTAGCCTTGCTAATTGTAGCTGGGATAACCCTTCAGCTATCACAGCCTCTCAACATCTTCACGCAGCTGGGCTCCGACTGAACCCCTCTGGAAATTAAAGTTGCTTTCCTCCCCCCACACCCAAACGAGCTATCCCACCACTCGCCTTCCTTTGGGCTGCATGCGTTCTCCTGGCAGGGCTGTGTGCGTTATCAGCAAGTGCTACGGGCATTATGTACTTTGCAGGATTCAGCTCACAGTACAAAGAGGAGGTGGGTAGGAGGACAAGGTTTTGAGCACCATGGAGCCTGAGGAGGACACGATACACTCAGAACAGCCTATTCTCATTAGAACAGGTAACGTTCAGGTACTGCATGTTCTGATCATCTAGATATCACTCATTGTACCTAGTCTGAAGGTCTTTCTTTCGCTTTGTCTGATCAATGCAACCAGTCCAGCTGCTGCTTGGGAGTCCATTCAGGTTGCCCCATGGAGCGTGCACTGAAGGCACTCAGCGGGTGGCTACTTGGGGAGCAGTGATTTGCTGCTGCTGCAGAGCCCACGAGACATTCCCTCCATTTCTCCGGGCTTCTGGCAAGGAGGCTGCAGGCATTGGTTTGCATAGATTCTTTAAGGGAAGATGGGCCTTCCTGATTTGTGGGGATTGAGAAAAGAGACCCTATGGGATTTGTCATTTTGTAAGCACATCATGAGCTATGTTAATTTCTTAAAGTAATATATCAGAGAAAAGTATTTCCAGTAAAATATGCTATGTTAATGTAATTGATGTAGTTCATTCATCACACCTTTTACTATGTTTTCCCCAGGCGACGCCAGGTATTTCTGCTAGTAGTTAATAAATAAGGTGCCAGTACATAATGATCAAGAATTTGAGACATAGATCTTGGGTTTTGTAGGACCAATAGAAGATCTTATAGACTTCTTATAACTTTCCCTGGAAGCTTTTTTATGATACTGTCATACATCACTGTTGGAAGAGAAAGGTAGTTGTGGAAGAACAGGGCAGAGGGACTATGTCAGATATGAAGGCTGGCAGGAAGATGGTTATGTAAGCGCTTGAGGACACAGACACAAAAATTGAATGTGATGGACAGCGCAATAGAGGAATCAATGAAGTAAATCAAAGAGAGGTGTAACATGGTCAAAGCTATGGAAAAAATAAAGATCTGGCAGCAATTGTTTTAGTGGGCTGGAGGGGGGCTGAGGATGGTTAATGTCAAAATGACCCTATGGGAAATTAAAGCATGGATGAGATATTTATGGATAGTTCAGAGAAAATGGAAGGGGCAACTTTTGGTATCTGTGCGGAAAGGAGAGAGTAGTAGAAGATAACCCCTTGTATTTCAAGAAGACAGGAAGTCTGTTGATGATTTCCACCATAGCTGAGAACATAAATAGTTGAGAAGAGTTCACAGGAAATATTGTGAAGTCATTTCAGGCCATGTAACCTCAGCAGCAGGCCACAGGAACAGAGATATCCAAAAGACAATGAGAGTTATGAGACTGGATCACAAATGATAAGAGGAGGTGTAAATTTGAGAGTCATAGTGGTAGAGCCGATAATTAAATCCACATGAGCTAATGAAGTTGTAGACACTGAGAACTTGTAGACAGAAAAGAGGAGCCAGCCAGGAATTTCCAGTAGATGAAAGGAGCTGCCTCAGGAGACACTGAATGGGTATGTGAAGAGATGAGAAGAATTTAAAAAAAAAAAAAAAGTGTGATGAAAGCCAAAAGAAAACTGGATATAAAATAAGGGGAAACCACTGAGAGTATTCCAGACATCAGAAAAAATGAAACTTGAGTATAAACTTTGAGACTTGGTTAGAAAGATCATTCAAAACTTTGGTGAGAGAAGTTTCTGTGACATAGAGAGGGAAATATATGGATTTCTTTGGTCATTAAACAGTGAGTCTCGTTGAAAAATTTGCAGCATTGATAAATTAAGGAAACCTTTCCTTGAACTCCCTGACTGGTTGAATGGTTGCTGTGATGTGCAACCTAGGGAGAGTTAAAGCACGGAGAGAGTAAGAGGAATTCACATCCTTCTGGCTGTGTCACTGAAAATCTCTCACAGTAGAAATATGGCTATCTGGGAAAAGTAATTTTTTCAATTAATCTGAAAAGATGAAGGCTGTTATTCAACTTAAGTGCCCTTAGTTTATGTTGTAAAAGTGAGGAAAATAAACTATTGCTGTCTTGCTACAGACAGTGACACATCAATGACATACTTAGATTAGTAAGACATTTCAAACTACATGTAAGTTACTGCAGCCCAGTGGTAAGAACAGTAAATGTCACTTTGAATATTTTGAAACATTTCTGCTTAGAAGTCTGCAAAAACACATTAATAAATATTAAGGTACTTCAAAGATACATTATAACTCACATACATTCCAAGAAAGTCCATGTTTGAATGTTTTTATTTGCCTAGACATTTTTAAAGGGGAAACATTATTATTAGGTATTATACAACTCTACAAGTGATCTTATATCCCCTCTCCCAAGATAAAAAATAAAGCTTTAAAAATGGAGTAAAATTTTCAAAATAACTTAAACGATTTGAAAGTCTAAATCTTCCATAATATTAATGAGATGTTAAGTGCCTACAAAGTTTCAGAAGTGCATAAGATCTTAATTAGGATAAAACCCTTCTTGTCTATTACCCAAATACCCCAGCCCATTTCCCACATACCTCTTCTGTGAACTTGCTATAATCTGCAGAACATGAGACTATCTTTAACGGGCTTTGTACAACAACCTGACTAATTTTTTTGTCACACATTAATAAGTGGGATACCAACAAGGAAAAGAAGGAGTGAGAAGAAAACCATACATTTTTTTCTACCAAAGCAGCACAAATTATGTTATTTCTAACTCAGCGAGAAAGATTGAATTATTGCTCAATTTGCAAATGCCAACTTCATATGAGCAAACTAAGTCCCTCCTGAGGAATCTGGCAACTGGAATGAGTTGAATCAAATACTAACCTCTACACATTTAATAGAATTTGAGCAAGGTAAAAGTTGTAAGACTAGCATCAACTGCAGTATTAAAAACACAATTAATAGACCTATAGTATTTGCATAAAAAACAGCAATTTGATTAGTTAATCGGGTTTTTTTTTTCAAAGCTGTGATACATCTCATTGCACACACATTGAGACTCTGAATCTCTTTACGAACCAGATAACTGCACTCCTCCATAAAGTGTCATTGGAAAAGTGTGTCTATAAAACAGTGCTAATTAAAAAGCATTTTAAAAAATTTATACTTGTTGATTAGGCAGCTTTTCTTCTCCTGTACTCAAGCTGTTAACGCTGTCAATAGAAGGAGAGTGGGTGGCAGTACTAATTTTCTTTCCCACAGCAAATTAAGTGTAAGTGTTGCTTTCAGCCCAGACCTCTTCAGATCTGATGGAACCCCTGTAGCCTCATTATTATTCTTCACATCCCTCCCTGCTTGTGGGCTTTTTTTTTTTGAACAACTTGTAGTGCTCTGTGAAGTTTCAGCACTGAATATAGTGTGCTGTTGCTACTACTGAATCAGGATCCTTCATGCTGGCAAAGATCATTGAAGATAGTGTGAGGAGATGACTTTCTGGTCTCCGTAGTGCGGCCAGTGGCACCTTGGTGGCACCCCAGACGATGGCACCCCAGCTGGGGAACCTCGGGAACCCTCAGCAGCAGCAGGCCAGGAGGCTGGGCAGCCCTGGCCAGGGCACTCCCGGGCATAATCAGAGCCAGGCAGGGCCAGGGAACTTCCCATCATTATCAGGGGCAGGCAGCCAGAGAACCCCCACCAGGGAACCCCTGGAATCTCCAGTGACCATGGGGTTGTGGTGGACAGGTGTCTCTGGTCAGAGAACCGCCCCCCCCCCCAGTGGCAGTGGGGCCGGGTGGCAGTAGGTGAGCCTTGGCCAGAGAGCCCTGGGGAATCCCCAGCAACAGCCTGGCATCTGAGCAGGGTTGGTGGCATCTGGGTGGCCCCACCAGAGGAACTCAAGAAACCCCTGCCAGCAGCAAGTGGGAGCACCAGCCTTGGGAGCCTGGGAGTGGGGCAGTCAGCAAGGGAGCATTGACTTGCCCTAGTACAGCAAACTCCCTTTGTTCAGGACTGCTTAGGTCCCAACAGTGCTGGACCAGGGAGGTCCAGCCTGTAGAAATATTAAATAAAATTGTTCCCAGGACTGATCCATTAGGAATTCCTTTTGTAATCTCTCTCCAGTCTGAGAGTTCAACTTTCTGTCTGAGCTGCTGTAGTGTCCCCATTAACCAGTTCCTTATCCACCTTTCACTTTCTCATATTCATTGCCATGTTCTTCAATTAAACTAGTAATTTCTCATGTGAAACTGTATTAAATGCCTTATTGAAATCCAAGTAGATTAAATCTATTGCATTTCGTTTTTCTAAAAATATTCAGTTATCAGTAAATATTGGTGTGGCACAATCTGCTTTTTGTAAAACCCCATTGTATTTTATCCCAATTACTATTTATCTCTTACAAAGTTTGTCCCAAATCCTTGAATACAGAGGTTACATTAATAGGCTTGTACTCTCTCACATTATGATTTTTCCTATATGTTAAAAATAGGTGCTACATTAGCAATCCTGTGGTCATGGGTGTATGACACACATGTTTACAAGTTTATTAAAAATCTGTCCCTTTTACCCCCACAGTAGTGTATGGCACTCACTAAGTATTTGGGGGACTCATTGTGATAACAGTGTTTAAGAAAATGTACATTTTAACACTTTGCAAATAGAACACTTTGCAATACAGAAAAATGTCTGGAAAGTTTAACAAGACATATAAGGCATTGCTGAAAAGAGGTTCAGGTAAAGCTGTATGTGCCACTCTGTGTTCTGCAAGGGGACAACTTAGCACCAGTCAACCTTACCTTTGCATAAACAGTAGAGGGGGGGGGGGGTTGAGTAATCTTTAACCCAGTGGCTAGATCGCTTACTCACATGTAGGAAAGCCAGGTTCAAATCCTGTCTTCTGCAGGATGGAGACTAGGAGTTTGACCCTGTATCTACTACCTCTCAGGGTAGAACCCAAATTTCTAAGGACTGGTGAGGGAAGAGTTCTCCCATGTATCCTTTTGAAGCTGTTCCATCTGTATACATAATTAAATATTAATTGGGTCAAAAAAAGTGAAAAAGACCCTATTGGCCAGTAGTTAGGGCACTCATACGGGGGGTTGGGAGACCCAAGTTCAAATCCCTGTTTCAATGAATATTCATTTAAGTGGAATGCTCCAAAAGGATAGACTCTCAAAGATCAGTCCTGGAAGACCTTATGGGAAGGGCACTCTCCTTAGGGAAGTGATACTCAGACCACAATGGTTCAGTACTCAAATTAATGATCAGCATGACCCAAAAGAGCTACAGTAGTGTGAATTCATTGTTTTAATTGCTATACTACTATTCATATTTAAACAGTATGACAAGGAAAATATTTAGTTTGTATTTATATGAATATATAAAAAATTCTCACAAAAATGTCTAACCAAGTGTAACCCCCTTTTCCCTCCCCGGGTTACTGGGGAGCAGGTCACACTCACAGGTGTGCCTGGGCGCCTGATGTTTTAACCCCCCCCAAAAAAAGATCCTGAGAACCCCAGTGGTGATAGTGTTTAGTTGGGGAAAGCCCTATCCACCCCCTTGCTGCAGTCCCTTGCTGGTAATGAATGTAAGGTGGCGGTGCCTCCACCTGGCTGGCTTTGTACACACTCACTGGTGTGCCTTGAGAGCCTCCAGGAACATACTCAGTCCAACATAAACCTGGATCTAATTCCAGAACAACTACAAATCATATACATCTAATAGAATACTTTAAAATAAACAATCTTCACTTAACATAAATAAACAGGGATTAACAGATTTAGCAATGAATAGCATTACAAAACACATAACAGTAATTGCAGCTTATATAGCTAACATTTGTACTACCAGTGACCGCACCCCAGAGTGTGCACACTCCTGGACTCACAGTCCCAGACACTTGCTTGCGTTGGCACGCAGATGTGGCAGCTGTAGTGGAGGTTTGGTCCAGGCTAGACAGCAGCTCTGTCCCAGGCAGCACTTTTTCAACAAGGCCCAAAACTTACTGCCTCATGCTGTGCTGATTGGAAGCAGCCTGCTAAATCCCAGTTCCAACAGGCATCTAGTCGCGGTCTGTAGCTGCACTCCAACAGCCCCTGAACTGGATCAATGTCCTTGGCAGCAGCCTGGCTCTCCCTTCGGTTCCAAACCCCAAGGTAGAGAGTCCCAGACTCTAGGCCTCTTTTTCTTCAGGCACATGGAGAGAGAGACCTCTCTCCCCAAGAGTCCTTCCTTCCTGTTTTTTTTCCAAGGGCTCATGGGAATTGTAGTCTGGATTGCAGCACACAGGGTCTTTCCAGGAAAAACTCAGAGGCCCCTTTAGTAAGGGGACTACACAAGTATTATTTGTATCAATTACAGTTGGTTAATAACATAATAAAAACATCCTGATTGGTTGATTAAGTAGTAAATCTCACAGTGTTTTGATATCATGGGGGGCTGGGAGCTGCAGGACATAAAAAATTGATGAAATTTAAACAAAACAATACTTTCTCTTTGGTGTTTGAAAAAATTACAGAAGCTCCTATTATAAGTCTAGTAGGAGTGAATAAGGATGAACTCAACAGTGTTATATAGACATTTAACATTGTTACATAGAATTAGTCTAAAAAGTTATCTAACTTACTAAAGAATGAAATCCTTTACTATAGGCTATTATAATTTTAGCTATGCTATTGAATTCTATCATTTCTTCTGCATTCTCCAAGAGATAAAAGACCACAATTTCAAAGGGGCCTCAGTCTGGCCTCTATTAGACTCATATCTACATGGTCTCTTGCTGTTGCTGTTGTCATTCATCAGTGAGTACATTGATCTCATGCAGTCAACTGAAATCTATATGAAAGAGAAGTACTTGACCAGGAAGAAGAGGCAGGGGATGACAAGCTTTGAAGAGAGTAGCTGGGGCAGGAGCCAGGTGGAGATTCAGTTTTACAATAAGGAGGGGAAAAGGCAAAATAAGACACCAATTCTGCAGATGCTTAATTTTACACGTGTGAATAGATCCTTTTCAGGGCCTATGACAACGTCTTCAGCTAAATAAATCAAAGTCAAATATGGTGGCTATTCTGAGCAGAAAAAGCAGAGAAGATACTGCTTTCCTGGGACTATTCTCATTATTGTTTGAACATACCATTAGGAAAGAAGACACTTGAAATATTGTTAAAGCATGCTGGGATTCCATTTGACGTAACATCAGACCAAATATCCATGGCCATATTTGACATGAAAATAAGTAATTTAAATTAAGATAAATCTTCCAAATGTTTAAAATTTGTATTATTAATTATTATTGTTGTTATTATTATTCAGAGCATTTTTCCAAATTTTTACAGTGCTAAAGTTAATCAAACAAGGCTAAGCTTGAAGGTCAATTATATTTTATGTGGCTGACCTTTAAATTTATCAACTATTAGTAACTGTATTGATAGTCTTTAAGGCGCTACTAGAATATTCATTGTTTTTTAAGTTTTTCCTGTTACAGATTAACTCGGCTACCCCTCTGAAACTTATATATTAAATGTCTTTAACAATTTCAAGCAAATACAATTTTACTACTTTCTAGCAACCGTAACATTTAAATAATTCAGCTGCGTCTAGACTGGCATGATTTTGCGCAAATACTTTTAACGGAAAAGTTTTTCCGTTAAAAGTATTTGCACAAGAGGGTCCATATTGGCAAGTGCTTTTGCGCAAAAGATTTGCTTTTGCGCAAAAGCATCCGTGCCCCGTATAGACGCGCTTTTGCGCAAGAAAGCTCTGATGGCCATTTTAGCCATCGGGCTTTCTTGCGCAAGAAATTAAGGTGCCTGTCTATACTGGCCCTCTTGCGCAAGAATACTTGCGCAAGAGGGCTTATCCCTGAGCGGGAGCGTCAAAGTATTTGCGCAAGAACCACTGATTTTGTACAGTACAAAGGCAGTGTTCTTGCGCAAATACTAGCGGCCAGTGTAGACAGGCGGCAAGTTTTTGCGCAAAAGCGGTCGCTTTTGCGCAATATCTTGCCAGTCTAGATGCAGCCTTCATGTGTTCCAAAATGTAGTCAAGTTAATATTTTAAACGCATATTTGTTTTCTGCTCACATTACAACTTGAAGTAATCTAGCCAATAATTTACTTCACATATTTACTTCTAATGCAATAGTGAGGTACACTATGGTAATTTAACTCTCAATATATATTGTGGTCTTTGTTTTGTTAACTTTGACACAACTGTAAAACCAGAATTCAGACTCTGAATTTCAATATCTGGTTTCAGTCCTCATTGCTGCCCCTTTGAATTCAGATCACATAGTGCAGGAATTCAGACTTCTCTATACATTAATTTTAAACCAGTTTAGACATTTAAATAATGAAAAATGCTAGTTAAATGAGAATGATATGGGATGATTTAGTTCACCCATTCTTCCTTCATGATCTTCATTTAATCGGAAAACTTTAAAGTCCCTAATGTTTTTTAAAAATATTCAATCTATTTTCCAGAAGAGGAAAAACGAAAACTAAAAGAAGCTTTTCAGACGAATTATATATAAAAAGATCAATTTTAATTCATTCAAACTAGAACAGTTCACGGTAAAGGAATATAAACAATTTTTCACACAAAACACAATGATTTCAAAAATAAATTCCCAAACAATGCAGAGATTATTTTCTAAAATAAGAACATAAGAACGGCCATACTAGGTCAGACCAAAAGTCCATCTAGACCATTATCCTGTCTGCCTACAGTGTCCAATGCCAGATGCCCCAGAGGGAGTGAACACAACAAGTAATCATCATGTGATCCATTTCCAGACAAACAGAGGCTAGGGACACCATTCCTATCCATGCTGGCTAATAGCCATTGATGGACCTAACCTCTATGAATTTATCTAGCTCTTTTTTGAACCCTGTTAAAGTCCTGGTCTTCATAACATCAAAAATAAATATGAATCATTCAAAAATAGCAATCAAATAATAGTATAGTAATTAAGATTGCTGTATAGCTTACAATGTCATATGAAACATCCCTTATGAATTTAACTCCAGTGGAATTTAACTCCCGTGGAAGTGAGACAGTGGAATATTTCTCAGGAAATGCAAATGTAGATTCAAATTTAAGCTTCGTTTACATTAGCTGAAATACTACAGTATTTGCACTGTGGCTAATAACAGTTCAGCCATATCACTGTTAATAATGTTGGAGGCCTTTGGTACTTTCTTCAGCAAAGCATGTGCTTAAATTTAGGTATCTCCTTAAGTACTTTGCTGGATTGGGCTTCTCTGGATCCAGTAGCCATTTTCAGCATTTGTGTCAATTGGGGAGCCTCACAACATATGGTGATGTCATCAGACTCAGAAAGTTGTTTACCTTGCTAGCACTAGTATAAGCTAAATTTAGCATCAGTGAGTATTATATGCTTTTCAGCTACAAGAAAAGATGTTCCCCCTTAAGCTGGTATGCAAGAATTCAGTTTGAACATATCATCACTGTCTACATTTCTTCCTTTTCCAAACAAAACACTCTTTTTTATGGGCCTTTATTTAAAGAAGAAAAAAAAACCCTACAATGTTTCTACCAAAGTTGCTCATTAGAGTTTATAATTCCATGCACACACATAGAAATACTGTAAAATAATTCAGCTATATACACAATTCCATTTGTAGTATTCAATTTGAACTCTTTGCTCTTTAAAAAGTCCAGGAAACCAATAGATCACATAATTTCCTCATTCAAACTGACATACTGATTGTGCTGAAATCTTCAGAACTTGGAATAATGAAAACAGGATGCTCCTTTGCAGGGAAGAAATCCAAAACAATTCTGAAGCAGAAGCCCTCCCATTCCTACATGGTGAAAAATAGTCCCCCTTCTTCCTTCCCTCTTTCAGCCATCTCTGTAATATACAAGAAAGGTGGCCAGAAACATCAGCTGCATTAAAGCACTGTGGCAAGGCAACCATTATAAATTGCAGCAGTGGACTATATTATTTCCTTTTCACACTGGATAACTTTGCTTCCATGTTCTCATACACCCTCAAAACTTGACAGTTCTCATTTCTTTGACATGATGTCTTTGGGGAGTTGGGAGAAAAGGGAAGGATAAGAAAGTTAGGGAATATGGGAGTTGCAAAATATTATCTTTCCTCCCTATGGTACTGGATTCTGACTTTTTGTTTTGAAGACTCCACAAAAACAGGGCAGAATTCAGCTTTAACACATATCAATCTGGTGCAGACACAAAGTAATATGAAGAAGAGGTTATGTTTTTGAACTTCCAGAGGGAATATATGTTCTCTGCTACCAACAAAGAATAAAGGAAGACATAGGAAAAACATCATAAATGTCATGTACCAATACTGCATTAAGTTAAGAATTCAGGGAATCAGTGAACACTTATTTAAGTTCCCTCTTCTGGGGATCCAAATTATACTCCATAATAAATAATTTAGATCCCATGCCTTAGCCTTTGTTCATAGATATAACACTCTTCCTTTATTTCAGGTGGATTTTTTTCAGCTTGCTCTTTTGATATCTACACAATGATTAGTGTGGATCTGAATTAAACCAGTCCAGAAAACCACTCCACTTTGAGGTAATACTTCACTGCAAACAAACATAGAAACAAAGATAGGTGAAAAAATGCAATGATATTCAGTAATCTTCACATCTGCGGGAAGGGGGATCCATCAAAAATGTGAAGCTGCAAACAGACTTATCTCCATATATTTGGTAATTAAAATTAATGTAGTAAACCAGACTTTTTAGCAGTTTGGGGTTTTTTTCCCTACTAAAACCTGTACTGTATTTATGAAAATAAATGGAAATTTATGATTGGTAATGTTCAATATCACATCCATTTAAATTACAGCTGGTTTCAATTTTTCAATTTTGCTTTTCAATTTTGATTTTGGGGGTGGATGAGTTTCATAAAGCTACCCATAAATGGGAAAAAATGGTGATAGGAATCTAAAACTGGAAACCAAGGCAGAGGAGGGAGGCTGCTGAGCAAGAATTTTAATAAAATTGGACACATTTTTTCTGGTTTTTAGATCATAAGAACATAATAACGTGCCCTATAAGCACAAAAGGCAATTATCAAGTGATCTGTCCACTGTCACCCATTCCCAGCCCTGAAAATCCCTACCCATCCTCGATAATAGCCATTGATGAACCTGTCCTCTATGAATTTTTCTAGGGTTTTTTTTTAACCCTGTTAAAGTCCTGGCCTTCACAGCATCCTCTGGCAAGGAGTTCCACTGTTTACTGTGCATTGTGTGAAGAAATACTTCCTTTTTTACTTTTAAATCTTCTGCCTATTAATTTCTTTTGGTTACCCCAAACTCTTAGATTATGGGATGAAGTAAATAACTTTTCCTTATTTACTTTCTTCATGCCAGTCATAATTTTATAGACCATATCCCCCCCCAGTCATCTCTTTTCTAAGCTGAAAGTTCCAGTCTTATTTCTCTCTCCTCACATGACATACCTCTAATCATATTTGTTGTCCTTTTCTGAACCTTTTACAATCCCAATATATCTTTTTTGAGATTAGGTGACCACATCTGCATGTAGTATTCAAGATGTGGGCATACCATGAATTTACAAAGAGCAACAGGATATTTTATGTCTTATTATGTATCCTTTTCTTAATGATTCCCAACATTTTGTTAGCTTTTTGATTGCCACTGCACACTGAGTGCATATTTTCAGTGACCTATCTACAATAACGCCAAGATTTCTCTCTCACTCTTGAATTGTAACAACTAATTTAGACCCCATCGTTTTATTTGTATAGTTGGGATTATGTTTTCCAACATCCATTACTTTGCATTTATCAATATTGAATTTCACCTGCCATTTTGTTGCCCTGTCACCCAGTTTTGTGAGATTCTTCAGAAGTTTTTTGCAGTCTGCTGACTACTTAAATAGAGGTTGGACCTTACTGGTCCAGCACCCTCAGGACCTGAGCTGTCCCATACCAGGGAATTTGCCAGACCAGGGAAGGTCAGTGGTCCACTGCTGGCTGTCCCCTCGGATTCCTGTCCCTGTGGCTTCCTAACCTATTGCTGCCCCACTAATGCTGGCCTGGTAGGGCTCCCCACCCTGCTGCCCGCCCACTTCCCCAGGCTCTCCCTGGAATCTCCATGGGGACCACTGGGCTGCTGCCAGCCAGGCTCCTGCAGGGCATTCCCTGGAGGGGGCCACCCAGCCACCCTGCCCCACTGCTAGGGCCGCCCCGCTGTCACTGGGGATTCTGTGGGTTCCCTGGCCAGGCATGCCCACCTCCAGCCCCGCTTCAGCTGGCGGTTCCCCAGCGCAGGCTGTCCGGTCACCCCGGTCCTGCTGCCATCGGGGGTTTCTTAGGGTTCCTGGCCAGGGCTGCCTGGTCGCTGACAGTCCTGCTTCAGGCAGAGATTCCCCAGCTGGGGCCAGGACTCCCTGGCCACCTGGACCTACTGACGCTGGAGGTACTCTGGCTAGGACAGGATCTCCCCGACCACCGCCGGGCCCTGCTGATGCAGGGGTTTCCATGGCCTGGGAAGGGGCTCCCCAGATGTTGCCTGGCCGAGCTGGGGCTCCCCAGTCCCTGTGTTGTCTCATCTGGCTCTGGGTCTGTTTGGTCCAGCAACATCTGTTTGGTCTGCGGGACCATGGATGTTGCTGGACCAGAGAATTCTGGATTTGGGATATTCAAGCTGCATCTTGAGAAATTTTGTATCATCTGCAAATTGTGCCACACCACTAATTACTCTTTTCTCCAGATCATTTATGAATATGTTGAATAAGAATGATCCCAGTACAGACCCCTGGGCAGGGCCGGATTAAGGGCAGGGCTAGCTGGGCAGCTGCCTCGGGCACCAACCTATGGGGGGCTCCTGATGGCAGCTGTAAGGGGTGCCGCATGCCTGGCTGCGCGGCACCCCTTACAGCTGCCATCAGGCGCCACGCTCCCGGGGCCGGGAGCGTCGCGGCGCCCCTTAGAGCTACAATTAGGCGCCGTATGCCCGATTGCAGCTGTAAGGTGCGCAGCACGCCGGGGGGAGGGGCCGCGCATGCGCCATGCGCCCAGGGGCAGAGCCGCGCATGTGTCGCATGCCCGCTGCCCGGGGTTCAGGAATGGCTCGAGCCAGCCCTGCCTCTGGGGAACACCATTAGTTACCTCTCTCCATGCTGAAAACTACCATTTATTCCTATCCTTTGTTTCCTGTCTTTAGCAGTTACTAACTCATAAGAGGACCTTCCCTCATATCCCATGACAGCTTACTACTTAAAAGTCTTTGTTGGGGACCTTATCAAAAGCTTTCTGAAAATCTGAGTACATTAGGTCCCCTGCTTTCTCGTTATGCACATGCTTGTTGACCCCTTCAAAAAAATGTAGAAGATTGGGTGAAGCATGATTTCCATTTTCTATTTCTATTTATGTTGAGAAGAGAGCAAAAGTAGAAAGCAAGTAAGGAGTTTCCTCATGGTGACCATAGAGTCCATGGAGCACAGCCCAGCCAGGATCTCAGCAGAGCCACACTATACGGTAAAGGGAAACATCTGAATTTGGTGGAGGAAAAAAACCTTCTTGTAATAAACTGTCAAACATAACTGCCTAATGTCTACACTGCACGTACTAATGGGAACACTGGTCATCCTATTTAATGCAAACACATTGTCCTCCTCCCAGTGGGGGCAGGAGGACAGTACATAAGCACTTTAAGAGCTCAACGAATCTATTTTCTGGTTGTTTGCACGTTATCCTGAGATCAGGTCAGTGACATCCCCAGTTTCCTGTACTGGGCTCAACTTCTCTATAGGTGTTAACGGTGCTGCTTTATTCTCATTCAATGAACACTAATCATTTTTACCAGCAGAGGATTTACCCCCTAGAATTCTGCTGGTATTCTGTCCTATAATATCACATCAGAAGTTTTTATTCTGACTAACAGAAAATCGATAGGGTCTTAAAATGCAACATTTCAGGCAACACATGTAATATGTATTAAGCTGGTTTTCATAGTTGTAATAGGTCTCCTTAGGGTAAGGAAAACACAAGACAAATTCCTTATTAAAAATCTAGTAATCTTTTCTTATTTATAATTTTCTTATATATAAATTTTAGTCTAAAAGACTAAAACATATGCATTGTTCCAAAGGATCTATTGTAAGTACTGCAGACAAAACTTTCTTCAACAGTGATAAAAAATTTACAGAGCATGGCTTTACTTGATCACTGAAAAAAGACAGAGGGTAAAACACTGGCCCCTATGAAGCAAATGGAAATTTTATCATTGATTTCAATAAGATCAGGATTTCACCCATGTATTCTAGTCGTCCCCTGGGATGATGACTCATAGAAAAGGACCAGAACAAATCCTAACTGCAGTAACAATGTGAGCCCTGATCCTGAAGATATCACTGTAGTCTGGCAGGAAGCACTGTGCTTTATTCTTAGTGTTCGCAGGATTGGGTCTCCCCATATACACACATTAGAAGTTATATAATTGCCACCTTAAGTTTCTCTTAAAGAATTGTTTTATAATTAGAAAATAAATTATTTCTTTTTAAAACTGATCTAATTAGTTATTTACACTGTCCAAATATTGATAATAGAATTTGTACTGATTCATGCCATTTACCTCTAGGATCAACTTACTCTTAATCAAATTAATCTTTCAAGAAGTGATGCCACCTGAGGATTAGTATTTATAGCATTAGCACAATTTTTAATTAAGGCCAATATTATTTATCTGGAAATGTAAATATGTATGGTCCATCACGTAGTACTGCTAAATGTTTGTTTTACCTAACTTTCTCACCCACCTCCTCAGAAACCTGATTTAACACATTCCTTCATGGATATACAACAAGTACATGTCCAGTCTGAAACAACCATTTAGAAATAGATCATTAGTTACAAGCAATAGACATTGCAGTATATACTGTTACATTCAATGCCGAGTAAAAGAAGAGACATAACCAATTGATCTCTTGTGTCAGTTGCTACGTAAGCTTTTCAGATGAGTTTCTGCAGATCTAAGCAGCTAGTAATCCAGCTACGAAGAGATGCTCATGGCTACTGTCATAATGCATGCTACATTTCCTTACAAAGTTGCATACATATATATATATATATATATGAGTCTTCTCTTCAAGTGATTAATAACTTTACAAAAATGTTTTAGTCTCTGTAACCTACATTCTTCAAAGTGATATTATTATGGCATAATTATGATGTATTTTGTACAAGATGAGGCATGTAAGGTGTCATTGGAAAAGTTATGATTTGCTGAATATGATTATCCTATGTGTGTGTGCGTATGTCATTTTTTTATCTGAAGTTATAAATATTGACTGCGAAGATGTATTTCAAATGTGCTTATTCTGGAAAACATCTGTAACCAGTTTTTTCAGGTGTAAATATGAAGAAGCCAGACCGTGCTAATCATTCATCAACAAAGACAATAGGCTGTGGAATACCTTAACTTTCCTTAGAATGCTGTAGACATCCTTTAAATAATGTCTGCTATGACTCAGCAAGGTATGCAAGGACATTTGATTAGGCCTCATGTTTCTGGACTCCATTTCGGCATGTCTTTATTTTCCCATAAACTGGTCTGGGAACCAAGTTTAAAACAAAGGGTTACCACCATATGCTAAAGCTATATAAGCTAAGGAACAGCATCATTGGCCATTCTTAATGCCCCACACAAGAGGACTCTTGGAAACACCTGAGGAGCAGAGACTGAAATGGAGGGTGGATGTTCTGGACCTACGCTAGAGGAATTTCTAGTTTGTATATGAAAATCTGGGGAATCCAAACTGCAAAGCAAACTTTTGTTTCTGTTTTAATCAAGAAGGTTGGTGGTAATTGGATGCCTAAAACAGTGAAGCCTGGAAAAAGGAGGTAGGTTCAGAAGTTAAAATAGGAAAAGAACAAGTTAAAAATTACTTAGAATAGTTAGATGTCTTCAAGTCACCAGAGCTTGATGAAATGCATCCTAGAATACTCAAGAAGCTGATTGAAGAGGTATCTTAATGAATTTTATTTTGACATAAACTTAAAAAACAACAAATTGTGTTAGTTTTTAAAGTGCTACCAGACTATTTGTTGTTTTTTAAGTTTATCCTGTACAGACTAACTTGGCTACCCTTCTGAAACTATTTTGACATGACATTTAACTTTTGTTCAATTTTCTCATTTTGAAAGAGGATATAGACCCCTTTTCCAAATATTTTGTAATGTCTGATAAACACTAAAGTGTGTGATAGATGGGAAAAGAATAAGATAGTGGGAGATGTTGCCTAGAAATGCCAGAGGTCTATACAGTCTTTTGTGTAAAATTTTCAAAAGTACCAATTGGAAATCAGTCCTTTAACTGATCATTGAAATCCTTCTTCTTTAAAAGTATTATTCCGATAAGCTATTTTTTTTTCTGATTAGTTTTGTTTTATTTCATCTTGTTTTTGTAGCTTTCAGGGACTTATCTATATTTGTGGAAGGTTGTAAGATTTTCACTTGGAACTTCATTTTAATCTCTTTATTATCAATATTATTTTAGTACATATAAAATTCATGTGTAGATTATTATCTAAGAGGTATGTGGTTTATGATAATGAACAAGGCTGATAGGTCATTTATCTGAAGAATTCAATGAACAATAGTAGAAAAAGTTCACTATAAATGTTAAGATTGAGGGATGGTTTATTGTGGGCAGGAAATTAAAAAAAAAGAGCTTTTATCAGAAATCATGACTGAACCAAACAGAAGAACTGCCTAACCAAACACAGCCTTCCTAAATGAAGTTCAAGGGAAAATGAATATATTGAAAAAGGAAAAACACTGACTAAAAATAGTTGCCCAGAAGTTTTCAGCAAAATTTGTTTCTAAAATTGGCCTTAAAATATTAGCAAAAATATCTTTATCTTACCTTTATATTGCCTTTATCTTACCCGCTATGAATTCTTTCTGATACTGTTTTTCTAAATGTAATTTACTCTCAACTGTCTGATTATCCAAATGCACTTGATATTTTCCATAGATGATGCAAATATTTTTGGTTGGAGTGTAAGTATTTATTCAAAGTCATGAACACAATGGATCTCAAATGTAGTTTTTTATAAACTGATAATTGTCATGTATTCCTCATTTTAGCTGTCCATATAGTCAAGGAATTAAAAAAAATCTTTGTTACGTCTTGTAAAAATAACTATTAATCACAATTATAACACATGGAATATCCCATAATAAATATACAAAATGAAAACAAAAAATCCCAAAACAATACAGATACTTGTAATCTTCCTATGATATATTTGCAAGTTGGCTAAATAAATACATATCTTCTCTGTGTTGGGACTTTTAAAAATAAAACAAGAATTATTATTAAATAATAAAAGATAATGCTTGCTATCTCAAAATATAATATTTTTAATTTAGAAGATTTTTCTGTAAAATAATTAAATAGTGCATTTAATCTGACATATTTACCATTAAAGTTCATTGCACTGTATGTCTACACTGCATGATTATTTCGGAATAAGCTATTCTGGAAGAAATACTTCAAAATAGCTTATTTCGAAATAGTGCATCTGCACTTTAGGGAAGCCTGGAAATTAGTCCGAGGCAGGCTCCCCTAATGTGGATGCAGTACCTTGATTTAGAGGCTCAGAAAGCACTGGGGAGTAATTACTTTGAATGGCATGAGGAAGGGGCTATTTCAAAATAGCACTGTGGAATGTCCACACTACAGCTATTCTGAAATAGCTATTTTGGAAGAGGCATTATTCCTCATGGAATGAGGAATTCAAACGCCAAAATAAGGTGCCTGTTATTTAGAAATTATTTTGAAATAACGGGCTACATGAATAGCATAGCTGGAATCGAGATACCTTAGCTCACATTTCCACAGGTCTTTCCTATTGACTTTTTTTACTCTTGTTATTTGGGATAGAGTAACAGGGTTGAATGGGGAGTGAGCGGTAGTCAGTTTGGCAGGTCTTAAATAGATCTGCTAAATCGATCACCAGTGGATCGGTCTCAGAGTGTCAATCCTGGCTGTAAAGTAAACATAGGCAGAGGGATGCATGGAGGACTCACGGCTTATAGCGTACATTTCACTAAAATGCATAAGGGTAGGAGGACCTATTGAGGCTGAGAAGGGAGTACTTCTGCCACCTGTCAATAGGATTGTCACAGAGCTAAACTTTCAGGTACAGACAAGGTTCCCTCACACTAAGGACAAGTGGCTTCAAGGTGCCCCACAACCCTCATTACCTCTGGGGAGCATCACATCCACAAGAGTGCAGTGTGACAGAGCCAGGAATAGAAACCGTTTCTCCATTTAGTGGTGTTAGCCATTACGCTTTCTTTTCTCTTCTCTTCTTGAAGTTCCTTGCCTCATTCAGCTTACAATTTGACCTTATAAGATTTCATCTTTGACAACTCTCTTTCTGTATATATTATGCACGATTGTAATCTTCTGATATTTCCAATATATTTCTCTCCTTTTTCTCATAACACTTTTCTAGGCCTGCCAGTGGAGCAGGGGATGGGGGACAAAAGGGCAGTTGCCTCTGGGCCAGATGGTTGGGAGGGACCCAAGGCTCCTGGTCCTTTAAATCACTGCTGGAGCACTGCACCACTCGTTTTATGGCTCTGAGAGCAGGGGGAGGGGGAATGTCACGTTACACTCCAGAAGGCAAGAAAATATACAAAGACTGATCTCATGCACATAGGTGCGAAAATCGATTGATTTACACAGACATTAGTGTGATACAAATTAGGTCCAAAAGTTTCAAATATGCAGCAGCTCAGAGCTAATTAATACAATTTGAAATCACAAACTCTTGGCTGATTCATATAAAGGCATTTACCAATCATATCAGATCTCAAAGCAATATGCTCTCCATTGCTAAGGTTCATTAGACCTTCCAAGATTTTGCACATGGACCATATGAATATCACTGCAGGATACAAATAATGCATATAATTCATCCATTACTTTCTTGCTTTAATTTTAAATCCTACATAGCATTCCAAAATGATTTCTGAAGGCAAACTTCTTCACTCAAAATGTTTACTCGCTACTAAGGAGTAGTGAGTAGGGAAATGCCAATATTTTCCAAGATTAATCTTTGAATGTCAGGGTGCATCTGCACTACACTGTAACTCAAAATAAGATATGCAATTTGAGCTATTTCAAAATACCTTACTTCATCATTTGGCTCTGTCTACACAGCACCAATTTTTGAAATGAAGCACTATTCCAAAATGTCCTTTACTCCTCAAAGAATGAGGTATACAGGGATGTCGGCATAGTGAGCCTGAAATAATGGGCTTGCTGTGAAGTCATGGGATAGCTATTTCGGGATACTCTGGTATTCCGAAATATTGTTGCGGTGTAGATATACCCTCAGTGTCCATCTTCTACATGTGCATTATAGCAATGGATAGAGATAACTTTGCTTAGTTGCTTGCTATGTTTCACCATTTTGGAAGAACAATGACAAGAAAGAAGGGCTATCTATTTTCAACAGCAATATTGATAGATCAAGTTTCTATGGACTAGAAACTTGCTAGAGTGGACATTTGGAGTCACTAGAAAGAACTTTTTATTTAGGGTTTTAGACTCAGACATCATATTTTAGTATGATACTCTGGGGTTTTTCCTAGTTAGAATCTGGCATACTGTTAGAATTTTTGTTTTGTTTTATTTGTTTTTAACCATGAAATATCCATTAAACAGTTTTTTTAATTGTATTTTATTTTTATTGAACAGTCTATGCTATCATTTCGGGCCCATTTCCCTGAGTGGTAGTATTTATCATCATGTATGAGTCACTGTAAATTCAGGTGGATCATCTTGTTGCCAGCCACACTGAATTTCATCTGCCATTATGTTGACAAGTAATCATTAATGTAACCGGATGCAACCCAGAATACACAAAGTGAACTGATTTATTGACTAAGAAAGTGCTATGTATACAGCCCCTTTTCTAATCATAACTACTTTTAAGTGCCCCATATCTTTAACACAGATAATTCAGGAAGTGTCCACTTCTACCAAACCGAATGGCTGTGTTTCAAAATACACGTCTATTTTTTGTTGTTCAGGGAGCATTTTAAACGTGTAGATTGTTTTCCAGTAGTCCTTAGGGTCCCAAATGCAAGTCAGCACCCCATTATAACTAAATGACCTACTCCAAGTCAGACAACAAGATTTTTGAAGAGATGGTGACAGAACTGTATCCTGTTTTTCAGCCTTTCTATCCCCAAAAGGGGATAATGTTGTCTGCAGAGCAGACCATATAATAAACCAAAAAGTCAACTATTTTATGATAAAGAATACATGCATATGTTACGTACATTATTTGAGCAAAGGGGGTCTGAGGAGTGTGCAGGGAAATCCTATTGTTAAAAGGGGTTATACATTGATTTTAAGTGGTTTCTTCAAAATGACCTTCTCTGGATATTATATGTTTTCATACTGTTTTTGGTTTCTCTTTTTTTAGTACTGATTATGTAATTACCCCTTAATTGTGAATGCCAATTAACCCAAGTTAGCTGGACATATTGCTCTTAATGGTAAAAACTAGTACAACCACAGAAGTGTTGCAAATTATTGAATTCCTTACCAAAAATGACAGCTACTGAACATATATGAAAGAATTGATGTCCACAAAGTAGCATTTTGTGAATTATTTACATCTGCTTTGCACTTATTGCATATGTTTGTACAAATGAAATATTTTCCATTTGCTGTGGCCAGATGTAATTCATTCACATCCATGTGATGTGCAAGCAATTGTAAAGGGGCACAACATTCTGACATATATGAAGAAATGGTTTGATGCACAGGACTTTGAAGTAGAAAAGGTTGGCCTTTGCAGTCCTGAGCAGGGGCCAAACACAATCATAGCCCTTTCATATGCCTCAGTACATACAGTGGCTCAACAGTCCTCAAACTATGTCTGAAGAAGTAGGAAAGAAACAGGTCCCTGACCCAACCACAGTGATCATCACACCTGGTTCTATGTGGGTAGAAAAAAGAGTATGGCTTGAAGGATCACAAGATATACCCTCTGCTTGAAGGATCACAAGATATACCCTCTGCTCTCCAGTGGCTGCCTGAGGCATTCTGCCTGGAGGAGCTTCTGCTTGGTTGGAGCAGAGGTGCTCAATTGATTAGTTTGGGCATAACTAGGCTTTCAGGCATTATTGAAGGTAAAGGACTTATACCTTCTCTTCCATAAATGTACACTCCCATCAAGTTTCCAGTGGCCTGGTCTTTAATTTAAAAACTGGTGGTATGTGAACATGCTCAGGTGTTGGAATCAAAATACAGAGAAGGGATATTTCTAACTCAATAAAGGATGGTGTGTTTTAAAAACCCAACAGCTTACACTGTTTTACTTAAACACACTCTTACACACACACACACACTGAGTTCATTGTTTGTCCAAGGAATAGATTTACTGTATATTTCACCCTACTAGTCCAGCCATGGTTTTATGTTAAGCTTTTAATATAAAAGTATCACCACATGTAAATTACAATGATGGGGTGTCCAAATGAAGGGAACTGTGCTTTACAACTGAGGTGTCGGGGGGACAGAGGTAAGAAGCTGTTGCAAAAGGGGAGGAAGGGTCAGCATGGTCACTGACTCATCCTGTGGGACCTGAAAGAGCAGAAGCGTTTAATAAAGTCAGCCTTGGGTAGTGAAATCCTGTTCATACAGAACAGGCTGAGGCTGTGCCAATCCTTCTGGTAGTGAAATGCCAGGTTTGGTCAAGATCTGCTGCAAGCATTGTACTAGCTATCCCTTTTCAGAGGGATGGGAAGAATTTTTTTCCCTCACCACCAGATTTGCCAATGTGTTTTTTGTTTTGTTTTTGGCCTTCCCTACAGCAAATTCAGGGAAAATGTTGCTTGTGTGTGGCATGAAGGACATTAGAGTATGTCACCTTAAGTGTGGAGCAGATGTCCAGTGCATGCAGGGAAGGTAGCCAGTGATCAGATAAATGGCTTAGTAAAGAATATTAGAAGGAGCTTGTGAAAGGAATAGAACAGATGAGTTTTGATTCCCATGAAGGGTATTGCAGTGAGCCATCCCTTTCTTTATTATAGCCCACCTTAACCCTTCTATAGGTGGGGGATAGACGGCAAGGTCCCAGCAATCAGGTCACTGGGGCTATGTCTACAAAGCACATTTATTTCAAAATAAGCTATTTTGGAAGATACCTTCTGAAATAGCTTATTTGGAAATAGCACGTCTGCGTGCCAAATGCTCATCGAAATAGTGCATTTCGATGATTGGATGCTAACTCGCATTTAAGGCCACCCAGAACCACTTCAGGCAAGATATCAGGTCAGCACTCACTTTGTGTTATCGCTGCTTGAGGCTATCTGAGGCTCTTGCTTAAAGGGACCCCCCTGTACAACAATGTCTCAGGCTTTTTCTCTTTGCCTACCTCCTCGAGGGTCAGCAAATCCTTTTCTTCTGCCTGCTGTCATTGCCTTTGCAGGCTCTTCAGCTTGCCAGACATGGAGCCAGAGCTGTCTCTGGGCAGTTGATGGCTATTGCTTTTTTTGCAGGCTGCCGCCCAGACCCTGCAAAAACCCAAGCCCCACCTCCTCTCAGAGACCTTTCTTGGATCTCTGCGGGCACAACTCATGCAGCTAGATCCCACCTGGCCTCCACTGCACACCGTGCACTGCTTCTTCTGGTGTCTGGACACCAGTGCCAGTTGGTGGGACCGGATCATCATGGAGCAGTGGGGAGACCAGCAATGGCACCAGAATTTCAGGATGAGGAAGGTCGTATTTCTGGAGCTCTGTGAGTGGCTCACCCCTTCCCTTAGGTGATGGGATACTCACAGGAGACCCACCTTCCCCCTCCAGAAGCATGTCACCATAGGCCTCTGGAAGCTCGCCACGCCGGATAGCTACCAATCCGTTGGGAACCAGTTCGGCGTGGGGAGATTGACCGTCAGGGCTGTGCTCATGTAGGTATGGTATTCTCAGGCTATTGTCTCAGGAGGGGGGTGGACTGCTGGAATGGGGTTCCCTAGGGAAAGCGGGGCTGGGGGGGTGAGGGTGGTGTTGGTGGAATCCCCCTCCCTGGGAGGTTTTTTCAGAATTGACCTTACAAAGCCCTGCTGGGGGATGGGGTAAGCATCAGGTCCCCCTACCACTAGGCATCTCTCTACATCAACCGGAAGGGATATTTTTTGATGGTCCTGCAGTCCATCATGGACCACAGGAGCCAGTTTACAAACATCTACATCGGATGGTCAGGGAAGGTGCACAAAGCCCACATCTTTCACAACTTGAGCATCTTTGAGAAGCTGCACTCCAGAATGTTTTTCCCCCAATGCACCATCAGGGTTGGGTACACAGCCTACTCTCTCTTGTCTTGGCTCATGAAGCCATGCACCAGCCACCTGGACCCCTCTCGGGAATGCTACAAAGCCAGGCTCAACAGGGCCTGTATGGTCATGGAGGGTACCTTTAGGCATTTGAAGTCGCGATTCAGATGCCTCCTTCTCCAGTTGGACCTCGGGGAGAGCAACATCCCACACGTGGTGGCCATGTGTTATGTGCGCCACAATATTTGTGAAAGGAAGAGGGAGGCATTCCTGCCAGGGTCAGGGGCAGAGGCTGACCACATCAATAGGGCCTTTGAGCAGCTGCACACAACTGCCATCTGGGTCCACTACCGGGGGGGGTGACAGGACTGCCCCATCCTCTCGGATGTGGTCCAGGTCCTTGAAGTAAGGCAGGTGTGGAGTTCTGCCCTGGTATGGGAGCTGCCCACTCTGGTGCTGGCATATGCCAGGTGGAGCTCTTTCATCCTCACCTGCTCCTGGGTGTAGACCTGTCCTTTTGTGGTGAGGCTCTTGGCCATGCACCCATAGACATTGGCTTCCCTGTGTCTGGTGCCGAGATCTTGGAAGTTGGTCTTGTTACCCCAACCCACAATAAGGTGCAGGATCTCTGCGCCAGACTAGGAAAGCACAAATCTCTTTCGTCCCGAGGCAGGTACCTGGGAGCCATCTGACTGCTCCCTGGGAGCAGCGGGGGGCAGGGTGGGAGCAGCAGACTGGTTCATGTTGCCCAGAGGGAATCTGTGGCAGCTGCAGGGTGGTTCAGGGCTTTCAGGACCTCCTGCTTGCCACAAGTCCTTTCCCCTGAGGCTACAGCTTTAAGGGCTCCAGGTAAAGGGGGGGACTATAGAGTTTGCCTGAGTGTGGACAGAGCAGCCAGCAGGGCACCTTGAGAAGAATGGAGGCCCCTTATTTTGAAATAACTGCAGCTGTCCTGTCTACACCGCCCCAATTTTGAAATAGCTATTTTGGAAGAGACGTTATTCCTCGCAGAATGAGGTTTACCAGTATTTAAATAAGCCTCCTGTTATTTCAAAATTATTTCAAAGTAATGCTATTGCTGTGTAGATGCTCACATAGTTATTTTGGAATAAAGGACATTATTCCAAAATAAATTTGCTGTGTGGACATACCCTGGGGTATTTGGATGGAAACAGAGGGAGAGCAGGAGGAAGCTCCCCTCCCACCAAGGTTATTAATGACCCTGCAGTATATACTTTTATCTGTGGGGCAATCCCAGACATCTAAGAATCAAATTGCAGCCTGATTAAAATGATATCAAGTGCTTCCTGTCCTTTTTTTTTTTCGGTATAGCTGAATAATGAGATACTCATCTGAGATCTGGGTAGCTGGGCTGAAAGAAATACCTATGAATAAGATCTGATCTTTGTACTGTTTTAGAAAGCTGAAACTCTTGAAGTGAACAGCACTGTACAAAGTTTCTTAAGTTGGCCTTTTCAGACAGAAAACTAATTGGATTTTCTCTTTTAGAGGTGACAACAGAATCTGTTTTCTCTTCCAGGTAAAAAAGACAAATTGTCTTCTCGATGGATAAAGAAATCAGCCTTAAACTTTAGCTGTACTAAGTACCCAGTGCATTATGTGTTTCCATGTAAGTAAAGTTAATGGATTTTAAATACACAAGGCAAATTACTCCATTCTAAACATCAAAGGATGCTTTTAAAAGTATACTGTAAAAAGATGTAAAACTTCTTCCAAACAGAACAAATAATAAAATAATACCTTCTCATTTGCATATGCTCTGCCCCCAGTGTCAAAATTTAGTATTCTATAATTTAAGCCAATGCTGAAGATTGGCAACAAATGTTCTCTCTTCCTATGCCAGTCCATTTACAGAATTTATGCATGATGACTCCATATCCTGCAGTTAATATAATCTTTCAAATTCATCTATAACTCCGTTAAATAATCATCATCATCATCTCTTTTGAATTAATGTTCTTAATATACTCTACAAATAAAATGCTATTTGAATATTGGCATAATCCCAAATGTTTAAGAAGGTTAACTATAAACATTCATCATTGCCTGATGGGAATCAATTATATTTTCTTCATAATCAACTGTATGCCTCTGAATCAGTAATATAATATTGAGCTCAACATTATTGAAAACAATATCTATTTCCAGTTGCTGCTTACTAGATCTAGAGCTATAAATTTCAATTGTATCTTCACATCCATATGGTGTTAATTTTAAGTAATTTTTTTAAAATGTAGATGAACCTAAGGAACTGAATTTCTGATAAAATACATATGAGAAGTATCAGAAGCTTCAGGGGGTAGCCAAGTTAGTCTGTTACAGAAAAAAACAACAAATGGTCTGGTAGCGCTTTATAGACTAACAAAACACGTAGATGGTATGAGCTTTCGTGGGCACAGCCCACTTCTTTAGATGAACATCCTAAACTTATAACTCTGGTCATCTGAAGAAGTGGGTTGTGCCCAGGAAAGCTCATGATACCATCTACATGTTTTGTTAGTCTATAAAGTGCTACCAGACCATTTGTTGTTTTTATATGAGAAGTATGTTATCTGAAATACACCTGTTGGCCATGTCATAGGCTGCAATATCAAATTCAAAGCTAACCTCATTCTTCTCTTCCTTGGAGCAGCAGTTTGGAATTTTATTTTTCTTCTGTGAGCTCTTAGAAATTCATCAACATGCTTTAAAAATCTGCCCCTTATCTAATTCTCTTTCCCCACAATCCCCTCTCCCTGTAACTTACCAATATGATAAATCTGTCAGAGCTTTTACTGAGCCTTCTCACATGAAGTGCTTTTGCTTATTTCATTATTTGAGGCCCCAGTCGCCATTTTAGAACCAGTATTAGTTGAGAATAGTGTAGGGACATCTCCACAGCTGTTGTTAACAGGAGTAACTCAAGTCCAGGGAGCAATGCTGATTTACCGCATCTGAAAAACTAATCAATTTGCTGTTTAAGCAATCCTGCTTTGCTGCCTGATATTCTCAAAGCCGTGCTTCCCCAATTCCATGTGCATGTTAAATTTAAAATTAGTCACCATATTTATCCTGAACAATCACACATGTGAGAAGTTCAAATGTATAAAGTCTACATGGTGGAAAAAGCCCAGGATAGTTAGTGCAGAATATGTATTGCTGAATAGCTTCTCTGCACCAGCTCCTTGTGTTACCACTTTTACCCTGCAATAGAAATGTCTTTGTGTGGTTTAGATTAAATCTTAGAAAGGGCTTGTCCATACAGTAGGGTAACGTGCCATATAGGGGTTTGAGTCCTAAAGCACATGAATGTGCACATTAACATCTGTATTTCAAACAGCACTATGTTAAAGCACATCAGCATTATCCCATGTGTGCAATTCGAATAGCCACATGGGCAGATCACTAACAAATTTTAAACTTACAACCTAGCTATATCACATGAACCTCCCTGTGATTTCCCATATAGACAACCTCTTTACACGCTCACATAATATTTTACATTTAAATTAAAAAAATATTTTCTTATAATCTTTCTGGAATAAATTAAGAACCGTTTTCACATCTGCACTCACAATTTCCCCCCTAAGCTCTGTTTTGTAGTTATACACAATTATTTAAGATTCAGTTAGAGTCAGCATTTCTCTACAATAACATTCCTAATTAACTTGCCAATTAAATAAGCTACTCACATTTGAGAACTGCAGCACTTAGTGTGACTCCATTTGGGGCATTATTTGGGTTCATCACATATGAACTTGCTACTTGAGAGTTAAGCTTTCAGTGATGTAATTAATAAGCATGCATGATTGGAAGTAGAATGGTAGTGGGCAGAATTGATATCATCTACTCAGGGTGTTAATCTGATTTTTTTAAAGCTTACTCCTCTTTTGCAGAAAAGGAAGACTATATAATTATCCCCAAACAAAAAAAAAAACAAATGTTTGGGTTACAAAAGAATCTGAAATCTTTAAAGGTTGCTGCATTATGTCAAGACTACATGCAAGAAATTAAGAAAGATGAAGTCTGAAAACACACTGTATTTCTTACAATACTAGAGCTTGAGAATTTTTTGACACTTTTTGCCATGCCAATTATACCCTGACCTTATTGGGGGTCCACATCGGGGTCAAGTTGAAAACAGTAGAAAAGAATTAAATAAATAGCTTCTATATTAAATAATTGCATCTTCCTTTACCATATTTTAATTAATTATTTTTATATTTCTTTTGCTGAAAAAATGCCATCTCACAGTGGAGTGGTTTGTCTGGATTAACAAGAAAAAAAGGGGTAGTGACTTTTAAAATCCCATCTCTGCTTCAGGACTTCAGAGGAGAGGTTCGCAGTGAAGGGGAAGGGACCACTTGAGCTGTTGCGGCTCAGATAAGCCATGAACATGTGGGAAATGGAATATAACACCTGTTCTTATATTTTATTCTTCTACCCTTTCAGCTGGGACTCAGTACCAAGGTGAATCTGAGTTAGCACAGCAGGAGGCTATGCTATGAGACCAGCTAATATCCACTCACACACTTTTTGACACCCAAGACACCTATTATTGTATTCCCTGTGAAAATGATTTGGGATTGTATAAGGCTGTTGGCTCAATCATCAGGGCACAGAGATTTAAGACATATTCAATACCTTTCCTAAGGGGATGACAATAAACTCATCTAAAAAGCTGTAATGGAGAATAAAGCAGGAAGTTGACAGTTCTTCATGGGTTGACAACACCAGAGGATGTGTGAAGCATCAGCAATAGAGAAATTCAGCCACTACCTGTTATAAACAACATCATTTGCCCTTAAGCTATTCAGGAACAATTAAGGTACACCCCTGTGTCAAGAGAGCAAGATATATTTTTGGCCAAAGTTAGGGAGGGAAATAATTTTCTGGGAATCTGGTTCAGAGTTGGAAGGAAGGGGGAAGAGGAAGCCATGCTAAATGCTGGTGCTTCCTTGTGGTATATCCAATAGAGAGGGACAGATTGTGAACCATTTGTGGAAGGTGGAAGGATCAATAGCAGTCTTTTACCAGGTGAAAATTGTTAAGGAAGGAATTGTGACTTGTTCTATCCAAGCTTTTGCTGAATAGTTCTCAGGTGTGCTAAGTTAGTAAGTTTGTGATTTAATTATCTTATTCTTTGCATCTTGTCTTTCTTTCCGAATGTCTGGGACAAATGTGGCTTCCAGTATGGGAAACACTTTTGGCTATAGTTTCCATAGTCACACAGCAGAACCTGGTAAAATGTCAGCTTTCATTTATATCTCCATTAATTCTGAGAGCCTTATAATTTTTCCCCTTGGAAATAACATTTTATGCAAAAGATGGGGCACAATTCTAGTACACTCGCTTGAAGGATATATATACATTTGATTGTATAAAGGTTTCACGGTGCACATACTTTGCAACTGTCCCTCAAAATTATGTACTCAATATTAACTGTCAAGAACTCTCAGTGCTTATTTTAAGACTAGGGAGACTTACTAACATTAACATTTTTTCAGTACTGAACAAATTATACTTTTCTGACAGTGTAACACTATTAGAGTAATGTCCCCCTGATGCTTAGGCTACATCTAATTGAAAAGCTGCTTATTACTGTCTTGAGAAGTCAAAGTCAAATATATGTAATTTGTTTCAGGTCTGTCATCTAATGCAAGTGTGACATACAAAGTTGCTATCCTACCATGGAGAATGTACATCAGATTTTAAATAACGTTTTCATAAAAAACAAGTATAAGAAAAGTAACATTATATACTAATCAAGTACTGGCCTTGACTTAATATTACCGAAGGAGAAAGGGATCCCATGGAATGATTGTATTTGCATGCACTCCTCTTCGAATTTTGGAGGTGCAATTTGTAAGAGGGTTCACAACGCTGGCCCAACTGTTTTAAAATATGCACAGTATTATTGTTATTATCACTCAGTCATGGCTCCTCTGATGTTAAAGCCAAAACTTCCATTGATTTCAGCAGACTCTAGCTTTCATCCAATAAATGCTCATTGTTTCAAAGGATTCTCTACATTAGGGAAAAAGCTTGCAGCAGCCAGTGCACACTAACTACTCCCCACTAACTCTCACTGCAGCACTCATACTGCACAATAAGGCTATGTCTACGCTGCATGCTTATTTCAAAATCACTCATGTTATTTCAAAATAAGAGGGTGAGCATCTACACAGCAAGCCCATTATTTTGAAATAATTTCAAAATAACGGGCTTCTTACTCCGACTTCTGTAACCCTTATTTCACAAGGAGTAAGGGAAGTTGAAGGAAGAGTGTTTTTCCTTCAACTTTCTGCTGTAAAACCAAGTTAAGGTACCTGGACTTAGCCCGCAGTATAGATGTGCCCTAATAGTTTCTTAACTATAGGTGCTTAACTTTGAACTCATAAGTCTCATTGAGTTCAAGACACCTCATGCTTAAAATTAAAAACATACTTAAGTTATTTGCTGAATAAGGGCACCAAAGGAAAACTGCCTAATTCTGCAGAGACGTGGCTATGAAATTGAATGCTTTTAAGAGAAAGATTATAAAACCACAACAAAATCCAGAGTACCATGTTGAAGTAATGTAACTGTTTATGGCCGACTTTGATTTATAGATCACTTGACTTCCAAATATGAATGACCATTTTGCTGATGGTGGGGACTAACATATAATATATTGAGAAAAAGGGTGTTTCATTCAGCTGTCTTTTCTTTAATACTTGCTATTAGTTTGAAGAGTATATTCACTCTGTGAGGTCTTTTCAGGATAAACTTTATACATGGAGGAAAACAATTCTCAAATTTAATTAAAAATACTCTTTCAATTTTTGTAATATATTTTTATTCTAAACACAGGTTCCCTAGCATTCTTCCTGCATACAGCTAAAAGCTGATAACCATCAGAACTGACATGTAACTTGTTTATTTGTCAGAAGCATTTGAGGGTTAATGTGCTTGGGTGTGTAGCTGTAACTGAGAATAATATAGGACAGTTCATGCTTGGAATAGAAATTTTACACAATAATTAAAAGAGCAGATTGAATTTAACTTGCAAGTTATTTTTCCTCTCTGAATTATATGTCATTAACATAGAATTTAGAGTATGAGAAAAGCCATTCATTTTCAGAGTTTTCATTAGTTAAAGGCCTAAAACCTGTTTAGGATTATGCCTAAAGTAAATCAGGGAAAGCAGCAATGTCAACAATTTAGTTGACATATTTACATGTTGAAATCCTTCCATCTATCTAGATCAGTGGTCCCCAACGTGGTGCCCGCGGGTGCCGTGGCACCCACCGGGGCATTTATGTGCACCCACTGAGTGACCAGGGCTGGCCCAAGCCATTCTTGTGCCCCGGACACGCGGCGCATGTACGGCCCCGGGCGCGCGGCGCAGGCCGGCCCCTGCCCCGGGTGCGGCAGGTGCGCGGCCTCACCCCCGGAAGCCCCAAAAGATTGGGGACCACTGATCTAGATCCTACATCCCTCAATGTGATCTTCTAGACCTACCAAAAAGCAAAGTTTGCAATCTATACACTTGTTCCTGCTATTGGGAAAAAAACGGACAACACACAGAAAGGGTGGGAGGAATGGAACATGAAGATTTAAATAAAATAATGTTTGGCTTGCTACTTTTCTCTGCCTGTTTCTTAATAGTCATGAGTGACTTCTTAAAGGTTCAGAATATTTTGTACTGATTTTAAAATCCCACTCCTTTATCATGGAGTTTAGTCTGAGGTAAATATTTGACTTACCATTTGAATCTATTTTCGTTCCACATTTTTTTCTTGTACTTCTTGTTCAGCTGTGAACAGAATTGGGCTTCAAGTGCTCAGCTTATACAATCACCTGAATAAAATAAAAAATAAGCACAAAAGAATTCCCAAAATTTAAACCATCCACAAAAAAATTGAAGAATATTTTCCCAAGAAGCTCATCATAGTCATGATCCAATTTAAACTAAAAAATAAGCAATGTGCAATTATTTTCCATCTTAATCCTTATGTTCTAAACAAAGTGCCATTGACATAAACAAGTTTATACATTCAAGTAATGTTATTTGAACAGAAAAATTAATATACATTAATGAGGAGGCTATTGTGACCATCTTTATTAAATTGGTTCCATATGTTGTATTCAGAGTTTCCAAGTCAAGTATTTAGGACAAGCTTAAATTCAATATTGTAAAGATGACCAAAGATATCACTACCTAAAACATTTAAAACACTGAAGCTGATTTTTCCATGAGATGTAGACTGTACTGTTTGTATATTTGACAGAGATTCAAAGTATCATCAGATTCTGGTTGGCAGCTCTAATTTGAAAATAAATGAACATTGGCTTTGAGGAATACAGTTTATAACAGTGGTGAGCAATAACACTGCTCTACAGCCAAAATGCTTCTGAAATAAATGTAGTCAAACTTTACTAATTCTGGGTCACTGAGAACGAAAATGATGCTTAAAATTGTTGATTGGCTCTAGTTTTCAAGATATGCTATTGGGTCAGTATATACGACCCTTGACTTGGGAATGGCGGAGGATAAGTGAGTTATAAAGGGAAGGGATCTCAATTTAAACCAGAAATGACTAAAATACATCTTTGACTGGATCTATGAATAAATCTATGACTGGGTTTGGACAGTACTTGCTTTTTAGGCAAAACAATGAATGATGCAATCTGAAGCTGGTATTGCGTCATACATGTTATTCCTAGAAGTAATGGATGATGCAATCGTAATGAAGCTTACATCACTCTGCTGAACAAATTGCTCTATATCAGCTCTAGAAATCATACAGTGTCATGCTCTCTTATTTGTCAGTGTTTGATTTTGCAGAGGGACACATTTCTGTTGAGCCAAAGTGAGCAGAGTTGCCTCGTACTTGTGTGAACAGTGCAGATAACTTCTGCTATGTTTGTGGTGAAGTGACTTTTGCATCACAAAAGCGCAGTATAACCACTATGGTTAAGAAAGCCTATCTCCTTTATTTTGGCTGCAAAATTGGAGATCGGGACAAGAGGTGGGCCCCACACATATGCTGCAACACTTGTGCAACAAATCTTGGCCAGTGGTTGAACAGGAAAAGGAAATCTATGCCTTTTGCAGTGCCAATGATTTGGAGAGAGCCAACAGATCATACCAGCAATTGTTACTTCTGCATGGTGCCTCCAGTTGGGAAAGGTGTGTCAAAGAAGAAAAAGTGGACTGTGCATTATCCAAACATTCCATCAGCTATACGCCCAGTACCCCACGGAGAAGGACTGCTGGTTCCTGATGCACCAGAATCATTCTCACTTGAGTCAGACAAGGAAGAGGAAGAGGATGAAACTTCTGGTCCTGAACCATCAGTGTCACAGGACCCACATTTTCTCCCATCCTCCTCCTCTGAACCACACTTCATAACACAAGGTGAACTGCATGACCTTGTCAGGGATTTGGAACTACCCAAGAGTAAGGCAGAGCTGTTGGGCTCCAGACTACAACAGTGGAATCTCCTGGCAGGTGATGTTAGGGTTTCCATGTTCCGTGACCGTCAAAAGGATCTTGTCCCATTCTTCTTCATGGAAGGTGATCTTGTAGCCTGCAACAACATCGATGGTGTGATGGCAGCCCTCAACATCGTTCACGATCCAGATGAGTGGAGACTGTTCATTGATTCATCGAAGATGAGACTTAAAGCTGTTTTGCTGCATAATGGCAATGTTTTGTCATCAATTCCAGTTGGTCATGCAGTCCATATGAAGGAAACCTATGACAACATGAAACAACTTTTGAGATGCATAAACTATGACCAACATCAGTGGCAGCTTTGTGGCGATTTGAAGGTTGTTGCTCTCTTGCTTGGTCTGCAGACTGGATACACAAAGTACTGCTGTTTTCTCTGCGAATGGGATAGTCGTGCAAGATATTCCCACTACATCAAAATAGATTGGCCACTCCGACAGTCATTGGAGCCTGGAAGGAAAAGCGTTCAGCATCCACCACTTGTTGACTCAAGGAAGATTTTGTTCCCACCCTTACACATCAAGCTGGGCCTTTTGTCAAGGCCATGGACAAAACACAAGCAGCTTTCAAGTACCTCCGTGGAAAATTTCCAAGGTTAAGTGAAGCTAAGATAAAGGAAGGTGTCTTTGTTGGTCCTCAGATTCGTGAACTTCTTCAAGATGATGCATTTGACCATGCACTGCGTGGCAAGGAAAAGACGGCATGGAAAGCCTTCCAGTTAGTGGCAATAAATTTTCTCGGAAACAACAGGGCAGACAACTACAGGTTGTTGGTGGAAAACCTCCTCAAGGCATACAAAAGCCTTGGTTGCAACATGTCACTAAAGATACATTTTTTGCACTCTCATCTAGATTTTTTTCCACCGAACTGCGGAGCAGTGAGCGACGAGCACGGCGAGAGATTTCACCAGGACATTGCAACAATGGAGAAACGCTATCAGGGCAAATGGAGCCCATCAATGCTTGTAGACTATTGCTGGACAATGACAAGAGATGCTCCATTTAATGAATACAAGAGACAAGCCAAAAAGTGCTGAGTAGACACTGAATAGGACTAAACTATGTACATAATAGTTTTTTGCCTTTTGTTTCATAATACATTTTATTTATATAACCCTTTTGCTGATTTTTAAAGTGTTACGTAAACAGGACAGGTGAAATATTATCATGTAAAGCAACCATAAACACATGAAAAGACCTAGGTTTACAATTTATGATTAAAACTCTACTATCTACACAATATACATAGACGTAAAATGTAAAAACTTAAATATCTTGGAAACAGTAGCCAATCAGTTGTTTTAATTGTCATATTTGAATTCAGCACATCAAAATACATAATAAATAGCACATTTTATCTCTGAAGCAGACGACTTCTAAAAAATTGTAGACCAGTGTAACCAGCCCACAGGCCAGACCCAGATCACTAGGGTTAATCGCTGCCGGAAGCGGTATCCCAGTCCGCATCAATTCCCGCAGCTCCCATTGTCCAAGAATGGTGATCCACAGCCAACAGGAGCTTCCCATGGCTGTACCTGCAGAGGTACAGGTAAATAAAGCTGCAGTGGTCCACTGAGGCTAACCCTCAAACCCTAGTAACCCACCTCTTGCCTAGCCCTGGTCTAAAAGGATAGAAAGAAATTGTGACCATCTTATAATTGATAACTTATTTATGAAAATAATATTTTCTGTGTTTACTCCATCCTATTCCATGTTTGTTGTTAACATATCAACCTGTTGATTTATGGACAAGTAAGACAATTGTCTGTGAAGGATGGTCTAACTTTACATGGTCCAGTTTAGGGGGCTGGAGTTTGACATCTCAAGGTCCCTTTCAATCTTATCTTTCTACAATTCAAAAGCACTCCTAAAAAGTTCATTCTAATTTCAGACAGCATAAAAAGATTTCAGAGATAATGCTCATACATAAAATGTACTGCCAGAAGTGTAGGTCCAGAAAGAATTACCCACTGAGTGTATGAGATTCTAAGCACTTATTTGGCTGTCTGTCTGTAAATTGACACCTGTTCAAGACTTAAATGAAAGTATCATTTAAAAACTGTTTCACAACCAATTCAGGTACAAATAATTTTGCTGCTTCTGTATCTCAATTTAAAAAAAAAACATTTTCACATAATTTCTGGATGGAGAATAACTATTTTGGTGTTATTTTTAGCTTATATAATTTGCTACTTAATTGACATCACAAATATTCAGCTTTACGTATAGACTCCTGCATATGCACAGACTCTCTTTTCATAAAGTTTAGTAGATTTTTCTTTATGACATCACCCATCACAATTATGCCATTGAACTTTGTAATTATATGTTGTAAATGTGATTGCATGTATTTACACTAATTACACAATTACAGATAATTTCATGAATTATGGAAGTGCACAAAAATGACTTTTCTAATATATAAAAAAATCATCATGGAAATCTGCAGAATACAAACTATCTTGGAAGATTATTGACGTTATGAGATGATCCACCAAATTGAAAATTTTTGAAGTAATGGATTAACTCTCCAACAGACATAAAACTTACTGAAACTGGGCTTGTGGCTAGTTTGATAACTGGTAAGTCTCTTGTTTTAGCAGATGTGTGTCAGAGCCTTTTGTTGAGGTCACACAGTGCTGGCCTTGGGTATTACTCAGAACTTACTTCTGGGGATAGTGCTTCTTTCTGTGAGTAATCCTATTGACTTCAATGAAACTGATCACATTCTTAAGTTTAAATTCACATTTCAGTGTTTTATTGGACAATGGGACTGAAGTGCTCAACTCTTTGAAGTTCAAGTCCAAAGTTCATTAGGTGGCAAAGCTTACATATGTAACAACAACAAAAAAGTCTCTGTATGGTTCTGATCCGTATCCAAGAAAGAAAGTATATAGTGACTATGAAATCAAGTTGATAAACATCAGCTATGAATATTGCTAGGATTTAAAAATCTACAGTATTATGGAAACTTGTTAGAAGGACATTTCCTTAATTATAACTATTTACCACTTCCGTACAGTGGAATAAATGAGGTAGGATTAGTGACTGGGTTTTGTACTTTTCCACAAATTATTTGTTTGTTTTTGCTTCTGTATAACCAGACAATGTATGTTTCTATTTAAATTGTATTTATTAAAATGTGTATAATACAGAGATGTCATATTTATAAAAAATTTGTATTATATAGAGATGTCATATCAAGTCTTACAGGACAAACTTGGAATCTAGGAGCCTGCTTTAGTATTGCTAAATCCACTGCTAGCAAGCTACAGCAGTACACCCCACATATATGATAAATAAATTCAGTTTATGAAGGATGAATAGACCCTCCACATAGAGAGCTAGATTTGCTCAACCACTACAAAAAAGTTATTGGTTTAAGTATCTGGCATTTTCCCCAGCATAGAAATCATTCCTACAGGAATTCTACATTTTTACTATGGCTCCAAATGCAAAAACTGCAGAATTCCCCTACAATTAAGGAATATCTTTGGATAATGTGGGATTATTATAGCAACACCTATTCGTGACCCATGGAATATGTCTTGTGAAAATGGACATGTTTGGCCACCATAATGCCTAGTTGCAACAATGGAATTTTTTCCATATGATCAACCTGGTGTAGGTTAAAAAGTCCTGAGACTGCTCTAATTTGTACTGGAACTTGGCTGCAGCCCCCAAGCCTCCTCTAGGATGAAGGTCTTGTCAAAGGGTTATAAAGCCATTTTTTTACCTGCACACTCATCTACCCCACAAATTTATCTAAGCACTGTTTAGCCCAAGTTTAGGGATTATATTACATCATATATCAATAAGTGCACACATAAGGTGTGAGTCTGCTCTCACTTAAACATGTGTGCATATATAAAGCAACATAAGTACCATGCAGTAGTATTTGGTTCTGATATTAACTGTTTGACCACACTATCTAGAATTCATAAAAAGAAGTTGGTAGGTGTATTTGGAAGTAGGTGGCTTGTTAGCAGCAAAAACAAGAAGCCTGATTCTCCACTATCTTGCACCTTATGTAGTCGTTTGGAAATGTTCACAATGAGTGTCAAGTGGTATAAAATACTACCAAAATCACAATGGTGGCAGATTGCACGTGCTTTGCATAGATGTAAACAATTATATAAGGTGCAAGTATAACCCACACACCTACTGGGTGTGGTTCACTGTCCCATCTAGTGGCACTTAGCACACTTACAGAAAAAATAAGTCTGCTCAATAGCCTTATCTGACAGCCAGCCAGCTTTTAGCTTAACCTACAGAGGTTCATGCATTAAGCTCCAGAAGTCCAAGGTTTGTGTCTGCCTGTTGACATTACACAAGACTGAAAACTCAGACTCAATGTCTCTGTAGTCTTACCTATACACAAATATTGTACTAGTTTTAAATATCTTGGTTTAAAAATCGATGGCCTGAAATCAGTTCAGACTCTTGAGTGGATACCCTTAATCAGTTTTATATTTCTGTACATGCATGTAGCTTACACCAAAAAGGGACTGAGTTAAGCTAAAACAGAAACAAAGTGCTCTTTTGCTGATGTGTTACCACTCAAAGGGGTTGTACTGGTATAATTAAATTAGGTCCCGATTCTGCAAACACTTACATCCATGCTCAATTTTACTAATGTGGGGAGTCCTACTGAAATCAATGATGCTACTCAGGGTAGTAAAACTGAGCTGTATGTAATTGTAGGATAGGGACCTTGGATTCTAAACTGACTTAAATCAGTAACCTTTTCTAATGCAGACCAAGCCTAAAGGACCTCGTTCACTACTCATTTGTGTTCTATATTGTGTCATTCTATTGAAACCAAGAGTAGCACACTGCTGAATCACTTTGTACGTGTATAATACATGGAGAATTTGTATCAGTGAGTTGTAGCAGTAATAGGTAAGGCAGTGAATTTCTACACTGATGCAGAAAGAGAAGGAGAACAACAAAATGTTCCATATAGGCAGAATTAGAAAGATGACCTTGAAACCTGTCTAAAGAGACTAAAGAATGGAATGATTGCTAATTATGTATCTGAAAAGCCAAGTACAGCAGACATATTTAAAAACACATGATTTACTGCTTTTATTACTATTAACAATTCACCATGAGAGAAGAAAGAAAGGGTCAGAAAAATGTCATAGCTATAAGAAAAAGCATCTGAATAAACAGCTGTACATATAAATGCAAAACAATGAATGCGTCAAAACTCAAAATAAAACATTCACTTGTATGAAAACTTAGAAATAGCTCACTGTGTTAAAAGGGGCAGTCATCTCCAGTGGGAATGACTGAGAATACAGTGAAACAAAATACATGGGTCAGATGCACTAATACAGGGACAAAGGAGAGCTAGTTTGTGCCAATTCAATTCCTGACATAGGCTTGGGTAGCTCTTAACATTTTCAGTCCTTGCTCCATTATAGATGATAACTGACCCCATGTAGACGCTTTAACTTCAGTACAGTGTGGAATCTATTTCAAGATGTTAATGTCTAACAATACTAAAGTGAGACTGGGTGAATGTGAATTTTCCCTGTAATGAAGAAAAAGTCTCTGGAGGCCAACAGTGAATAGAATGAAATGATCATATGAGACTGGATCCAACTTCTATTAACTTCTGTGGGACTTACCCACCTTCCATTTAAACCAAATAGGAATCCTAATACTGATTTAAATGGGAGGTGGATTAGGAATAGCGTAAATTCTACAAAGAGAAGATCCCAAGGCATCCTCATCGCATGGGAGATTATAAGCTCATTACACAGAAATAATCTGCAGACTTTCACTCACCCTCAGTTAAGGTTCTTGGAAAGAGAGGAAGAAGTGGGCACTGAATGAGCACAGTGAGTTCTTAACATGGGAATGTGCTAATGTGCAGTCAACCAACTATCTGAACTCATCTGTGGCAAATCCCAGGCTCAAACACGGTACAGCTGCTTAAACTGATATTTCACACTTCTAAGTTCGTTTTACTTTCATCACACCAGTTTGGGAACATCTCTCATCACTTCATGGATTTTATGCTATTTTTAAGATTATATCTCTAAACCACAATATAAATAGCCAGCAAAATTAAATCCAATATCAGACCCGCAAACACAAACATCCCTGAAAGGCACTAGAAACTGACAAGCTTCTAACATGAAGATTTAAAAGTATAATTAATTGGCACCAGTAATTATTTTAAGAATTCCTACCAATCCCATAAAAGAACAGAATTCAAATGCTATCTCTATCCTATAAGGAGGAGAAATAGAATTTCATGCAGTTACTTTCTACCTTGTGATTCAAAATATCACATCTCATTTTTAAATGTGATTCTTTGTTGCTTTTCATAGCCTTGTCAGCTAGTCAATATTCTCAGTCCATATAGGTCAGCCACCTCCCGTTTTCATTCATGTTTGATTCACAGCCTTCTAGCTCAAGATTACAATCAACAGCATTCCAGAAAGCATGAAAAAAACAGACATTTATTTTTGTCCATCCTCGATCTATTAAGTGTGGGGATGTAACTTTAGAAATATGGCTTTGGAATCAATGAATATGGGAGTATACAATGCAATGAAATGTACTGAATGTACTTGGGTGACAGAATGCTATAATCTTAAGTAATCACAAGTCTTTTTGTCAAAGTTACATTTGAACTGAACAGTCACTACCAAACTGCTTAGTCAGAAATAAAGCTACAAAAGCCAATCAGGTCCTGAAGCAACAGTACCCTAAGAAATGAGTACAGCTGACTTCATGTAAAGACGTTTTACTGAAACTTTTAATTTTTCTTCTCTATTTTTCCATATCAAGACAGTTTTCATTTGAATAACCAGTTATCTATATCTTGTTTGGTTACGGTTTCTCTCACATATGAAACCTTATACTAAAACAGAAGTGTTTTAAAATGGGGAGGAGGTATTTTACATTTCATCACAGATGAATAGTGGCCTTCTTTTGCATAAGAGACACCAAGAAATGACCACTGTCACTGGTAGGTAGAAGTTTATGTTCAGAGAAAATTGTTTTGCAGTTAAAAGGGGTGCTTGGGGTGTTAGTGGAATGGCCACATCTGTCTTTTTCAGACAGTCAAGCTGCACTAGTCCTCACACCATGCTTAACTCACATGATTGCCTCCTGGTAGCTGCTTGGACATAGTGGCAGGTTCCTGATCTTGGCTGATCAGCTGAACACCATGCAGGTAGCCAGCCCAAGATTTTTTTGGCTGGTGAGGGGAGCATCCTTCCCCATCCTTTTGTCAAGTGGCCAACGGCAGATTCCTTGTGGAGATGAAGGATGAGCTGTGACCCGGTCAGCCAACGGCTTCGGGTGGATGAGCTGCTGGGTCCTGTGCTTCGAGACACGGCCTCCAAATCATCTTGGACCTCCTTACCATTGGTTCCAGGCTGTGCCTTGGTCAAGCATCGTGTAATCACTGACATGCAATGGCATCTCCATGTAAAACCTTTTTCATGCATAGGGTCTTCCTTGGATAACCTGCTTCAGATTGGTGGGCTGTCTGTATGCAAGACTGTCTGTATCTGGTGAGAATTTGCTTCAGGTTGGTGGGCTGTCTGTAGCTCGCCAAGCTGAAGCAAATTCTCACCAGAAACTATACACCATACCCCAGTACCTCTAACTCAGGAACAAATCCCTGCAACAGACCTTGGTGCCAACTCTGCCCACATATCTACACCAGCAACACCATCACAGGACCTAACCACATCAGCCACACCATCACGGGCTCATTCACCTGCACATCTACCAATGTAATATACGCCATCATGTGCCAGCAATGCCCCTCTGCCATATACTGGACAGCCCCTGCATAAAAGACTAAACGGACACAAATCAGATATTAGGAATGGTAACATACAAAAACCTGTGGGAGAACACTTCAATCTCCCTGGATATACAGTGGCAGATTTAAAAGTAGCCATCCTGCAACAGAAAAACTTCAAAAACAGACTTCAAAGAGAAACTGCAGAGCTACAATTCATTTGCAAATTTGACACCATCAGTTTAGGATTAAACAAAGACTGTGAATGGCTAGCCAACTACAAAGGCAACTTCTCCTCTCTGAGGCTATGTCTAGACTACGTAGATTTTTTGAAAGAGGATATGCAAATACCACGGGAATTTGTATATCTTCTTCTGATCTCACTTTCGAAAGAGGATCTTTCAAAAGTGAAAGTAGTCTGGATGCGATTTTTTCGGGAAAAAAACCCTTTTTCGAAAAAAAACACTCTTCCTTAAAAAATGAGTCCTGTGGAATTTGCATATCCTCTTTCAAAAAAATCCAACAACATAGTTTAGATGTGCCCTTGGTGTTGCTACCTCCACATCAGCTGGTAGAAGTGGGCCACATTGTCCCTGACTGAATTGACCTTGTTATCTCTGGCCTTCCTCTTGATTGGTACTCCTTTCTTTTCATGTGCCTGTATATTTATACCTGCCTCTGGAATTTCTACTACATGCATCTGATGAAGTGGGTCTTTACCCACAAAAGCTTATGCTCCAATAAATCTGTTAGTCTATAAGGTGCCACAGGACTTATTGTTGTGGATGCATCAAGCAAAAGAACCAGGATTGGTTTGATATTGATGATAAGGAGATTCGGGACCTAATTGATGTTAAACACAGAGCATTCAAAGCATGGAATAGCAATTCATCTCAGCAGAAGAAACATGATTATAAGCTTGCAAAGGCCAAAGTACAACAAAGAATTACAGTCCTTAAAAACAACTGGTAGAGAGAAAAAGCAAAGGAAATACAGGCCTATGTCAACTCCAACAATAGTTGTGAGTTCTTCGATGCTGTTAGGGCAATTTATGGACCATCAAAATAGGGTATCACTCCCTTGTAATCAGCAGATGGGACATCTCTTATTAAGACTAAAAATGGCATCAACAGCCAGTGGCAGGAACACTTCAGACACCTATTCAACCATGATGCAACCATGATACAACTGTTGATGACAGCATTTTCAATGATATCACCAGTCTACCTGTCTATATGATCGCTGTCCATATCGTTGATATGGCTCGCTCATTTTAATCATTTTTATTGCTCTTCTCTGGACTTTCTCCAATTTCTCCACATCTTTCTTGAAATGTGGTGCCCAGAACCGGACACAATACTCCAATAGACGCCTCATCAGTGCAGAGTACATCGGAAAAATGACTTCTCATTTCTTGCTCACATCACTCCTGTTAATGAATCCCAGAATCATGTTTGCTTTTTTGCAACAGTGTCACACTGTTGACTCATATTTAGCTTCTGGTCCACTATGACCCCAAGATCTCTTTCTGAAGTGCTCCTTCTTAGACAGTCACTCACATAGATGATGAAATCCGCCATTGAATCTCCAGTGCCAGTGCAGCTTATGGATGTTTATGGAAGTGAGTCTTCGATGACCATGACATCAAGACACAGACCAAGATTGATGTCTATAATACCAGAGTTATCCCAACATTGTGGTATGGAGCTTAAGTCTGGACTCCCTGTAGACGACATATGAAAGATCTGGAGAAATTCCACCAAAGATACCTGAAGAGAATATTGGGCATCTCTCGGTAGGACAGACAGACCAATGTTAGTGTCCTCACAGAGGTTGATTCTTGCAACATCCAGACAATAATCACCCACAGGCAACTATGACAGTCTGGTCATGTGGTCAGGATGCCTAAACAGATTTTCTATGCTCAGCTGAGGACCAGGACAAAGTCTCGTGATGGGCAGAGGAAGCACTACAGGGATGTTCTTAAGAACACCTTGGTTAAGTGTGGCATTGTCCAATAAGTGCTAGCTGGTAAAAAAAATTTCAAAACCATTTCAGAAGAACTCCTGCAAAAAAACTCTTGCTGAAGCTATTAAGCAGTCTCGTTAATATAGCAAGTTCCCAGCATCGTTCTGAGCTAAGAGTTGTGGACATTAATTTTGGGTAAATTTATTCCTAAATCCAGTGGAGCTGAGATATCTCAAAAGTAAAGTAGGTAACCCTGCCTCAAAAATATAAATTAAAAGCTATAACAGATAGTGCTGTGACTATACAACTATGAAATAGAAATTGTGATTCTTATTTTCTGTCATAGCACCGTCCATGTCCAAAATATTTTTAAAAATTCTATTGCAAAAAAGAAATCTTAACTACAGGTCTCAAGGAATATTCTTTGTAATACTAATTAAAGAAGAAAGATTACTAAATCAAAATTGTTAAGAAAATACAAGGTTGTATTCAGTCAGTAATCAAACTGAATACTGTAGCTTCAAGAGACAGATCTATTACATTATTTAGTGAAATGGCAATAAAATGACAGTGTAACCACCAAAGATGACTTGCAGTTGCCAAATCAAGTTATTTATTTATTGATGTGACAGTAGTTACTGACAGTTTATTTTTCCTTCAGTAGCATTTGTTTTTTTTTGTTTTGCTTTTTACTGATAGCAGGAAAAAAAACCTACAGCCTTTTCCAATTTCTTGTTCGAAAATCATTGCTTGAGCATTTTGATAAAATGACAATACTTAGCACTTTTCATACTCATGTTGTTTTAGAAAATGTATTTAATGAAGACATTCTAAACTTCAGGTGTTTCCAGTTTGTTTAGTTTTACTTGCCTTTTATTTTTGAGTAAAATGTAATTTTGTAAACAAAGAAGAATTTGTTTATGTATCTTTAACAGATCATTTTATAAGAGAGGCTGAAAGAATTAACAGCACTAGTACACAATGACTTATTCTTTTTAAGCTGAAGGCTATTTAGTGTGTTATGTGGAGTTAATTGCAAATCTCAGTTCCTGGTGACTCTGTTACAAGTTCTATGTCACAAACCATAGTAAGAGTGTTTTCTGTTCAGTCACAATGAAAAACATTCATATAGGGTCTCATTATCCATCCTATAGTCAGCCAAAGGGAGTTTGTCTCTTGTGCAACCATTAGTTGTCGGTGTTAATTTAAACAGTATGTTCAAGCTTTCTCTGTAGAAAAAATACATTTTTGCTGCTTATTTCTTCCAACATTCAAATTAAAGATATTAAAATAAAAGATTTGTTCTCTTTTATAATCCCAAGACATTTACTATGTTAGGATATACAGTAATATTGAGACCACTGACCACCATGCTATCTCCCACATGCTATTAAAATTGTAGTGAAATCTGCACATAGTAGACTATAATATACCATTTTATTTCAATATTTATCTTTTACAGAAGATAGAAAGTATTGTTCAATAGATATGCTGCAAAAATCCAGTTCATCTGTGTTAATTTGTTTCAAGCCTGTCATGTTAGGTTGAACAATAATAGATAAAATATTACCAACTTAAGAAGGAGTAACTTGGCATTTCCAGAAATATTTTGCTGTCAATAAATTTGCAAAAAAGTGTGTTTTAGTAAGTCTCAAGATTAATATTTTCTCCTTAAGTTCATGTATTTAACATTATAATGGAGGGACAGAGTGGCTCTTAGTATTGTGACTTGTGTGTCCATTCTGAAGACCGATTAATTTACCCGTTAAGTAGACTCTGCGTCTCTATGACTAGATTTTGATACCTTTAGTCATACGGGTGCATCTACAGTGCAGTGTTATTTTGAGATAACTAGCAATATTTCGAAATAACAATGTGAGCGTCTACACAGCCATTTCATTATTTCAAAATAATTTCAAAATATAAGGGTACATCTACACAGAACCATTATTTTGGAATAATTGACATTATTTCTAAATAACAAAGTGCGTGTCTACACACAAGCAATTATTCTGACATAATGCTGAAATAATGTCCAGCCAGAGAACTTCTTACTCCGACTCCTGTAACCCTCATTTTATGAGGATTAAGGTAGGTCAGAGGAAGAGTGCTCTATTTCGAAATAAGTGCTGTGTAGATGTGCCCAAATTCTAAATAAGCTATTTCAACTTAAGCTACACAATTAGTATAGCTCAAGTTGTGTAGCTTATTTCAAGTTTAGCCCTGCTGTGTAGGCGTATTCTATATGATTTCCCAAGATCACAGAAAAAGTTTGTAGCCAAACAGGAACTTGAAGCCCCATCTCTCAAGTTCTAGATTAATGCTCAGTCATGGAACCATGGTGCATCTTTGATTAGGACCTTTCTCCAAAAGTAGTTCCCATAAAATCAACAGGACTATGTGTACTGTTCAGCTTAAGGGTAATATTACATTCTGACCCAATGGTAATAGAAAGTGCTCAGCCTTTTTCTTTTGAAGGCTATGCAGTGGGTTATGTGGAGCTAATTGCAAATCTCGGTTCCTTTGTGTCTCTGTTACAAGTTCTGTATCACAAAATTACCATCCTAGTTAGCATCCTTGTTGGCAGTTGATATGTTTATGGAGGAGATCGTATGATAGGCTGTCTACAGTATCATGTAGCTGATCTGTGACTGCTAATAGCAAATATCACCAATGACACTAGATGGGGTGGACTCTGACAGGAAGAATTATTTCCCAGATGTCTGCCTAGTTAGTCTTGCCCACTTGCTCAGGGTCTAACCAATTGCAGTACTTTGGGGTCAGGAAGAGGTTACATACCTGTAATTGGAGGATTTTCTAGATCATAGAATCATAGAACACTAGAACTGAAAGGGACCTCAAGAGATCATCAGGTCCAGTCCCCTGCCCTCACAGCAGGACCAAGCACCATCTAGATCATCCCTGATAGATGTCTATCCAACCTGCTCTTGAATATCTCCACTGATGGAGAGTCCACAACCTTCTTAGTCAATTTATTCCAGTGTTTAACCACCGTGACAGTTAGAAAATTTTTCTTCATGTCCAGCCTAAACCTCCCTTGCTGCAATTTAAGCCCATTGCTTCTTGTCCTGTCATCAGAGGCCAATTTTTCTCCCTCCTCCTTGTAACACCCTTTTAGATACTTGAAAACTGCTATCATGTCCCCTCTTTTCTAAACTAAACAAGCCCAATTCTTTCAGTCTTCCTTCATAGGTCATGTTCTCTAGACCTTTAATCATTTGCTCTTCTCTGGACTGTCTCCAATTTTTCTTGAAATGTGGTGCCCAGAACTGGATACAATACTCCAAATGAGGCCTAGTCAGTGCAGAGTAGAGTGGAAGAATGACTTCTCATGTCTTGCTCACAAAACTCATGTTAATGCATCCCAGAATCAAGATGTGTGCTCCTTATTTGTATTCCAAATTTGTGTGCACATGCACACCATTCATCAAAGCTGGACATTTTCAGCAGCAGTGACTGTTGAATAGCACCTTTCAGGCAAGGTTATAAACGGCCATGTGGGGCTATGTGCCTGACGTTACTCTCTTACTCTGAATAGATGACCGGCAGCAGAAGGGACAATGTACATGCATAGATATACCAATAGGGACCACACATCCTGAAGAACCTCTGGTCAAAGAACCTCCAATTACAGGTAAGGAGCTTTCTCTTCTTCTTTGAGTGATGGTCCCTATATGTATTCCAAATGCTGGTGAATATGGAACATTGGTCTGCTTTGAGGTAGGTGATGCATGTGATGAGTAATGACTGTTGCAGAAAGGCATGTCCCATGATCATGTCTGTGTTTGCCCACTGGTCAATGGAGCAGTGCATTCTGAAGGTGTGGAATGTCCAGGGAAGAGCCTTGCAGTGTGGGTTAGAAGACTGGAAGGTGGATCGACTGAGTTGGAGTTTGGAGGGTGGAGACAACTTTTAGGAGAACTTAGGTTGAACCCTGTAGTTGAAGAGGGCCCTGCTGTGTTCATGGATTAGGAGTTCCAGTAGGGTGGGGAAAATGATTGGTAGGCACACAGACAGTGTGAGTAGCTCAGGAAAACAAAACTGCTGGGGCTGGCACGGGGCTATCCGAATGACTCAGGCCCACTCTCAGTGGATCTTGCACAGAACTTGAGGGTATAAGGGAATGGGGGAAAAGCACATTAGAAGCTGCTGCACCAGAAAAGGAGAAGGGTATCACCCTTGGAATCTTTACCCCCTCCTCCTCCAGCAGCACAGTGTGGAGCGGAACATTCAGTTCTTGAGAGTGACAAAGAGGTCCCAATGAGGCACAACAGATGGAGTGGCCAGGAGGGCCACAGAGCTCCCACTCATGGTTGACATGCCAGGTCCAGTTGAGTGAATCTGTGAGGAAGTTCTGCATCCCTGGAAGTTACACCACGTAGGATATGATGTTGCGGCAGAGACACCCAGTTCCAGAAGCAGATGCTTCCTGAAGTTTTGTCCAGGAGTATCTGGATATATTGATTGTGAAGAGGCAAGTACATGAAGCAAGCCAGGTGGACTGCATGAAGCTCCAAGATGCTGAGGTGCATGAGTGCCTTGGGTGGAGTCCACATCCCTTCACGGCATGGCACAGCTGTCTAGATGTGAACTCCATTGAGCTAGGGAGGCATCTATGGTAATGGTAGTCATAGGCAAAGGAGTGCTACATCATACCTTTCCAGTGATGATCATCAGGAGGTGAGAGGGTTGGGAGAAAACAGTGTTTCATCTGAAGAGGATGATGCCACTGGGTATGCCTTGGAATCTGAGCTGGACAGTTCCAGCAGAGGGGCATGGGTGGAAAGGTGCAAAACTGGTGGAGACAGATATGAACGGTGGTATGGACCACTCCCAAGAACAAAGGCCCCACTGCAGCAGGACCAGAGGTAGCACACCTTGCATGGCAGATGCATCTCGGAGGCCAAGCTGTTCTAGGACCTCAAGAAGAAAGATAGCTCTTCTCTGGAAAGCCTGCCAAGTCTGAAGAACCCTTCTGCATTGGCATGGCCATTGGTATGTACTGTTGAGTGATTATGGGATGAAGTCTTTTGCAGCTTTTCTTCTTGCACTTGCTGTGCTTTGGTAGTGCTGCCATATCTAGGTGAGAGGTAGACAGTAGGGCACTCACCACCAGTGAAAGGCAGTGCACAGCCAGTTCTGCTTCTCTGGGATCAGTTGCCACACAGCAACAGAGTTCATCTTCCATAAGTAACTTGCAGAGGGGTAGTAGAAAAGCCTTGCCACTCTGAGATGAAAAGGACCTGAAGATGTCACAATATATTTCTAGACACTCTTCCCCCAGGCAGTAGAAGCAGTGGCTGTGCTCAATGAGAATGAATGAGGGCATGAAGCACAGTTCTTACAGGGGGCATGAAGCACAGCATATGGGGCAAAGTCCCCCAGTGAAATTACAGAGTAAATATCTACACTAACTACTGCTATGTCCATGACTAACAGAGCAACTATCTACTCTAACTGCCGCTATGTCCACAGCTAAGAGAAGAATTTCACTAACTACATAAATAAGTGATTGTTCTCATAGAAGCTACAAGCACAGGGAGAGAAGACTGAGCATAGGGTGGTCAGAGGATAATGAGGGTGCAGCATCCTGCACAGTCTCTTGTAACTTCCTCTGGAACTTGAGGCACTACACAAAATTCACTGAAACAAACAAGACAGGTAACACACAATGTTTCTTATGAAAAACATTCATTATCACCAAATCGGTATGACATATCAGATTTGATATTAGCAAATGTTCACACATCAAATGATATCCCTGATAACTCTCTGGTAATACTAATAAATATTTATTCAATGTAGTCATTTTCATTTAATAGCAGACTTTGAGGAAAAATAATGATTATGAATGTCAAAAACAAAAACAAAAAGATAAAACACGGTGATAACATAGGATTGCTATGTTAAATATAAGCCCAACAAAGGAGAATGATATTGGTGATAGTAAACAGAACCAATATCCCAAGTGTAAAGGAGAAAAATGAAAAAAAACCACGAATAGTAGCTCTGCAGCACAAGTGATAAACTATGATCAAATTCAAAAAATACAATCCCCATGCCTGTGACATCTTAGAACATAAGAACGGCCATACTGGATCAGACCAAAGGTCCATCTAGCCCAGTATCCTGTCTTCCAATAGTGACCAATGCTAGATGCCCCAGAGGGAGTGAACAGATCCCTCTCCTATCATCCATTTCCAGGCCCTGACAAACAGAGGCTAGGGACACCATTCCTACAGGTCCTGGCTAATAGCCATTGATGGACCTAATCTCCATGAATTTATCTAGTTCTTTTTTGAACCCTGTTAAAGTCTTGGTCTTCACAACATCCTCTGGCAAAGAGTTCCACAAAGTGACTGTGTGCTGCATGAAGAAAAGCTTCCTTTTGTTTGTGTTCTGTGTTTCACTGCAGTTTAATAGACCCTAAGGCACACAATCTCACTTTTCTTGTCTTTCAATATTGTTACAGATTTTCAGAGAATCCTGTGGAAGCTAGACTTCAAAAACCTATTGAATTGAGACTCCTTTGAAAAATCCCAGTCAATATTGGACTCTGAGACTCTGGGTATGTCTACACCACAGCATTATTTCGAAATATCTTATTTTGAAATAGTTAATTCGAAATAAGGGTATGTCTACACTACCACCCTAGTTCGAACTAGGGTGGTTAATGTAGGCATTCGAAGTTGCAAATGAAGCCCGGGATTTAAATATCCCGGGCTTCATTTGCATCTTGCCGGGCGGGCGCCATTTTTAAATCCCCTTAGGTCGAACTCCGTGCCCGCGGCTACACGTGGCATGGAGTAAGTAGTTCAAATTAGGATCTCTAATTCGAACTACCGTTACTCCTCGTGGAACGAGGTGTACCGATAGTTTGAATTAGAGATCCTAATTCGAACTACCTACTCCGTGCCGCGTGTAGCCGCGGGCACGGAGTTCGACCTAAGGGGATTTAAAAATGGCGCCCACCCGGCAAGATGCAAATGAAGCCCGGGATATTTAAATCCCGGGTTTCATTTGCAACTTCGAATGCCTACATTAACCACCCTAGTTCGAACTAGGGTGGTAGTGTAGACATACCCTAAGTTATTTCGAAATAATGCGTCTACACACAAAATGCATTTCGAAATAGCTTTTTGCTATTTCGAAATAGTGCATCCACATTGAGTGGACTCTGAATCGCATTTAAGGCTGGCTGGAACCAGTTCCAGCAGGGCACCAGGTCAGGACTTACTGTGTGGGGCTGCTGCCTGAGGCTAACTGAGGTCTGTGCTTAAAGGCCCCCCCGCCCCAGGACAGCTGGTTCTCAGGTTTCCCTGCTTGCTTGTCTACCTCGATGAGGGACAGCAAAGCATTTTTGTCTAGGTGTGCTCTGGTTGCCCTCACTTGGGACATCACAGCACTCTGCAACATGGAGCCAGAGCTGTCCCTGGGTGCTCTGGTGCTTCTCTTGGACACGTAGCTGCGAGCCTGGCTGCACTTGCTGCAGCTTGCCATCCGGGAGGTCTATCGGGGGGCTGTCAGTATCCAGGAGGCCCTGCGGGAGAGCTTCCACACTGAGGAGCACTAACAGTCTCCCTGGTCTGCCCCACTGGAGGCTTGTGCCTCATTCCTCCCTCATGTCCTTCCACTTACCCCCCTCCAGCCCTCCTTCCTGATGTAAAATAAAATACATGTTTTTTTCATAAACACAAACTCTCTTTATTTAACAAAACTGGGGGGGAGGGAATGAAACTCTGGGGAAAGGAGGCGGGAGAGGGGAGAAGAGAGAGTGGGAGAGGGGAGGGGGAAACCTGGGAGGAGGGAGCTGGAAGGGGGAAGCAAGAGGAAGAAGGGGGAGGGGAAGCTCAGGGCTCGGGGTGAGGGTCTCGCCAGGCGAACTGTCTCCAAGCACTGCGGATGCGGGGGCCTCGGCGTCCCCAGGGGGATGAGAGGGGGGATGCAGGGTGAGGAGGGTGGGGAGGGAGAAGTAGGAGGGGGAGAAGGAGTGGGAGGATGAGCGGTAGCTGGGGAGGCAGCAGGTGCTGGAGCGGCAGGAGGCAGCATGCTCTGCACCAGGGTCTGCAGGTGTTGGCAGATGGCTCAGCCCTGGGCAAGCTGCTCCCACCGGAGCTCCAGGTCTTCTTGCACCCAGTGCTGGAGTGTGCGGTGCAGGGCTCGCAGGGCCCCCAGGTGCTGCTGTCGGTACCCCTCCACTGCATGGGTGGTCCTGCAGAGCCCTCGGGTGCGGGAGCATGTCCCGGCGGGGTGGTGTCCCCTGCACGTGCAGCTGGTGTGTCTATGGAGAAACAAGAGAAGTGGTCAGTTATCCCTGGGGACACAGTAGGTGAAGCCCAGCCCCCCGTGCAAGGTGAGGATGACCATTCCCTGCACCATCAGAGCCAATGTACTTGCACAAAGGCCATGTTCGGAATGTCCTGCTATCCCCGGGAGTGGGAGCTGCCCTGAGACTGCACCCGTGCCCCTGTGCTGTGTATAGTGTGGGTGAGGTGTGGGAGAGATGTCCCCTGCCTCTGTGTAGAGTGGCATTGTGGAGGGAGGGCGTCCTGCTGTGTCCCACTCCGGGGTCAGGAGCATGTCATGTCTCTTCACACACACGTGTGGCTAACAAGCCAAGGACCCTGTGTGGAAGCCAGCTGGGGCCACGTGCCCAAGGGTGGCACGGCACATGATCGCACGTGAACAGGTTGCTGCGTGATCCATGTTAAGCAAGGCCCATGCGCGTGGTCCCTGTATCCCTCCCCGCCCCCCAATAAGGGGACAGTGATGGCACTCACATGTTGTTGCCTCCCCGGATAACATTGGTGATGGGTCTGCTGGGATGGCTTGGGGGTCCTGGCTGCATGACACACTCCCTCTGGGCTCCTGCAGCTCCTGGCACTCTTCCTCCATGCCCTGGTCAGGGCCCTCTGCTCCAGGATCGATGACCCCCAGGGTGGCACGGACTGTCCCACCCCCCAGGATGCAGTCCAGGGTGTCAAAATAGGGGCAGGTGTCTGCCCCTGTTTGGGAGCTGCCCCCTGTGGCCCTGGCATAGGCCTGTCGCAGCTCCTTAATTTTCATGCACACCTGCTCCTGGGTGCGCATGTGGCCTTTGGTGGCCAGGCTGTCAGCCATCTGCCTGTAGACGGCCACGTTCCTCCATCTACTGCGGAGATCATGGACATTGGAGGCATCCCCCCAAACCTCAATCAGGTCCATGATCTCCGCACTGGACCAGGAAGGTGTCCGCTTTCTCCGGCCCCTGGCAGGCTCCTGAGAGCTGGGGGACTGGGCCCGGGGAGCAGTGGAGGGCTGGCTGGCACTGGCTGCCTGGCTCATGGTGGGGCCACTGGGTTAGGGGCAGTAACTGCTGGCTCTGTGCTGGCAGGCCTGGAGCTGGCACAGGCACCGTGGCCAGGATCTATCCCTTTAAGGGCTCCGGGGCTGGGGGAGAGGAGAGGAAGTTTTCCTGGTTGTTCCCAGAGTGTCCACCAGGGCATCCTGGGAAGGGCTGGAGGCCCCCTATTTCGAAATAAGCATATACACAGCGCTTATTTCGAATTAGCTATTTCAAATTTGGCACTATTCCTTGTAGAATGAGGTTTACCAAATTCAAAATAAGCGTTCCACTATTTCAATTTAATTTCGAAATAGCGGTTTGGCTGTGTGGACGCTGGGAAAGTTATTTCAAAATAACCACTGTTATTTCAAAATAACTTTGCTGTGTAGACATACCCTATGTCTACATTGCAGTGCTATTTCGGGATACTGGAAGTATCCCAAAATAGATATTCTGCATCTTTTGAGAGTGCCCCTTATTTCAAAATATAACGTGCTTCCTATTCCGACATTCCTATAAATATCGTTCCATGAGGGCTAAGGGATGTTTTGAAATAGTGCTTTCTTTTGAAATTTGGCGTTCTGTAGATAGTGCCAAATTACAAAATAAGCTATTTCAAAATCACCTCGAAATAAGCTACCCAATTTACGTAGTGCAAATTGTGTAGCTTATTTTGAGGTTAGGGTGAAGTGTAGATGCACCCTGACTGAACACTTTCCTCTTGATTGTTTTCACACTCAAGGCTTGCTCATATGGTCAACAGCAAAAAACACTAAAAAAAAAAAATAAAACAACACAGAGCCCCCACAGAATACAACAGAATAGGACCAAGCATTTAAATGAGGTAAACAGAAAAATAATGAAAGATGCAAGGATAAGGAACTCGGATCATGCTAAGTAAGTTCTCATCCAGTTGGCTAAGCAATAGAAAATATTAGATTTCTAATTTACATAACACTTAAGATGTAGGTTGATGGAGATGATAAATCAGAAATGTATAAAATCTTAAACAGCATAGTTAGAAATCAGGAGGACATCTCAGCCAGCATGAGTGACAGCAATACAAGGTATAAAAAGAACAAATGTAGAGCAGATGTCAAGAAGCACTTTTAAACACAGTTGGCTAATACACTTTTGGAATGGCCTAATGGGCAAGCTTGTTGAGGCAAACACAGCAATGCAATCAAGAAGCAATTAGAAGGAAATGATGTATTAAAATGGATAAACTTGAACAGACTGAATGACTCTCTCTTATTCCCAATCATTTTTACAGCTTTATGAATTGAAAATATAATGTGTAAAAAGGCAAATTCAACTTCACAGAACTCAGGAATGCTCAGAGAAGTTTTTCCACTTGATTAAGTCACCATGTGAAACCATCGATTAAATTTTGAATCTCTTTTTAAGTAGGGAACTGATGCGGGTTTTAGAAACAGAAGTATGTTCCAGTAGTATTTAGCCACTGCTAGCCTTATCAATCTATGCAGGCTTTTCCATCTCCCCACATATGCTCCATTGCAATGTTTTAAACCGAATAATCAAGGGATTGGTAATTACTCATCTGAATAGATATTATCAGGCAACCAATTTCTTCAGGGAGGATAGGGCACGCCTATCTGACAAGTGCACAGAATTATTTTTGTACAATATTAAGGAAAGAATTTGCAAATATTTGGGAACACACAGCAGGGTGGAGAGAGACTGCTAAGCTAAATTTTTGAGCCTCCTTGAGAAGGCGGGGTATAGTGATTGCATGAAATGAATAGGAAGAGGTTGTAGAAAAAAAGCTGAGTAAGTGGCTCATAACATTTCGTATGGCAGGGGCCAATCCCTCTTCCTTTCCATATCATTTTACTCATATTCAAGGCAAGGCCAGCAATGAGATGACTGGAACCAGGTTGAAAAGGGAAAGGGCTGGTGGCAGCTTCCCAAACAGGTGAAAACAATTAAAGTGATCCCATTACCAGATGAGGGTGCAATCTAAACCTGTGATTTACCGTGTCACCATTTTCCCTGTAACTGTTCTATAGCTCCCAGTCTGTGATGCTTACAATCAACCTACAAGCATGCAGGGCACATCCTGAAGTGTCTGTGTGCAGGAAAGTCCTGACTCAACAGCTCTGGCATCAGAAGCCTTTCTGTAGCATCCCACTGGTTTTCACCAGCAAGACGGACCCAACACACTCCTAGTTGAAACTTTTCCCAAAACTGTGTGCTCTTCACTGTATGGCCATCTCCTGAACAACTGAGAGAAATAGTAAGGTTTGTATATTCCTTTAAAGACACAAGAATATTGCAGTACAAATATCTATCACTTGAATTAAAAGGCTAACTCATATTTATTATAGGGGAGGGGTGGGGAACTTTTTTTGGGTTGGGGGCCACTGACCTACAGAAAAATCAGTTGGGGACCACACACAAGTGAAAAGCCCTTGACTGAGAAGGAGAAAGACACTCCCCACATTACCCTTGAACACCAGAGCCTAGCAGGGCCCAGCCTAGTAGATTATTTGTGCTCAGCCCTGTGTGCTCCCCAATACCAGCAAGGGCTCCCCAATGCTGAGCCTCAGGGGCCAGATCCAGGCAAGCCAGGGGCCTCATCTGGCTCTCAAGCCTGAAGTTTCTCACCCCTGCTAAAGGGGAATGTTGCTAACTTAGGGAAAAGTGTGGGGGACTGGCACAGTTGCTGGTACCATGCACTAGAATCCAAAGGGTAATCAGTGAAGGCCTGACCCAAGTTAGATTTCTCTCTTTTCCATTGTGGAGCAGCAAGAGCTCATTCCTCAAAGGGTGCCAGTGATGGTCTGCTGAGACACTGGGACCATTCATTGGGTCCCAGCAGGAAGATATCACTTGTCAAGAGATGTTCAGCTTTGTTTGCTGCCTCCTCCTCCCACTATGGGTGCTCTAGCACCTCCAAGATGTTTTGGCAGTGGCACTAGGGCCTGGTCTACACTAGGACTTTACATTGACCTTAGCTCCATATGGTCATTTTTCTAAATGATGTGTCCATACTACCAAGCTTGTTGTGTTGTCCTTAGAGACCACTGAAGTCAATTTTTGTACTCCTGCTTTTCACCAGGAGTAACACCATTCCCAACCTTGCATGGTCAAGGTTATACTAGTATAAATGCAGCCCTGCTGGAAATTCAACACCATTGGCCTCTGGGAGGCCAACCAAGGCTATCCGCTCTGACCATTCTGGCCAGAACATTCGGTCTACTGTTCCCCCAATGAGCTCAAAAAGCCCTGGGAAAAGTAGAATGGCCTGTCCCACATGGCTATTGTTCCTCCAATGTTCCGTAGGACACTGTGTCAACTGTGAGTACTTCAGCTCCAGTTCCCAGAGGTGCAGAAGAGCACCTGCTTGAAGTGTCCAGGAAATCTTGGACCACATTGAGGTGTTTGGAGATGGATCCATCCTGCATCAGCTCAGAGCCAGCAAGTGGAATGCTGAGATTTGCAGCAGGATTGCAACCTGCCTGGCCACTAAAGGCTATTCCAGCGATGCCCAGCAGTGTAGGGTAAAAGTCAAAGAGCTGAGGTGGTCGTACAACAAGGTGGAGAAGGAGAGCAGATGCTCTGGGACAGCACCTCATACTTGCTATTTCTGTGACCAGCTGGATTCCATTCTGGGGTGGTGGCCTGGCCAGCTCTCCCAGCATTGTCATCGAGTCCGGACAAGACACTCCTGGTGTAAGCCTGGAGGACAGTGGGTGGCAGAGGGACACAAGGAGGAGGAGGAGACTAACTAGCTGCCAATGCCCAAGAGCCAGGAGCTCGTCACGACACAGGAGCCAGTACCCCCCTCTCGGGACATCTCCCAGGCCATCAACAACTCTGGCACTTCTGGTGAGTTCATAAACCTTGTCTAACTGCAAGCAGGTTAAGGCAATGGAGTGTTCACATGTCTGCAGATGGAGTGGGAGTCTTGTCTGCACAGCTCCATGAAGCTCTTTAATACTTCTCAGAAGATTTTTGGGGAGGCCAGCCTTAGGCGATTGCCACACGCCTCTCCATGGTCACAGCAGGTCTCATTCAGGTATCCTGGCGCCTCAGGGCAGGGGAAAGCCATTTGCACAGTTCCAGGAATGTGGCCTTATGCATATGGAAGTGCTGCAGCCACTGTTAATTGTCCTATCTCTGCATCCCGATGTGGTCTCACCAGTCTGAGCTTGACTCTTGGTGCCAGAACTGGTGCTGCCCAGAGGATTGACTGGTGGGTGTGCTAGAATGAGCTCCAGGCCTTGCCAAAACAGTACCTCCATGCCACACTGAGCTTTGTCCTTGTCTGCTTCCTGGTGGAGCACCATGCATACACTTTCAAAGTACAGTGCCATGAGGCGCACCATGACACCACCATGCTCTCAGTGCTCTGGTGTCCACAAGGGCAACCAAGGCACCAAAAGGTATGAGCACACTGCATCCCCTTTATCTCGCATGACGGGGGAGGGACTAGAGAAGTGCCTTTTGGGATACAGACAACATAAGCTCCTCTAGAGTATGTCTGCAGTAGGAAATTATTTTGAAATAACTTATTTTGAAATAATAACTCCTGAAATAACTATTTGAAATAAACTTATTCTCCAAGGAAAGCAGGACTTATTATTTTGAAATAACCAACCCCTTATTTCAAAATAACCGGCTTGGTAGTGTGGATGCTCTGCTTATTATTTCAAAATAAAGGGAATTATTTTGAAATAACTCCTTAGTGTAGACCAGGACCTAACCAACTGTGGCAGAGTTTTGGACCCAGTGGGCACCGGAAGCATAGCCCAGACTGCAAAGCTACCCACAGTGCCTCACTCTCTGAGTCAAAGTTAGGCTCCCAAATGGGACACGCTACTTTGGACAACTTTCAATTCTTTCCTGTAGTGAGAACATGGACCTTCAACTTCTCAAAATCAGGTGCCCAGAAATCGACCATAGTAGATTTGACCTTATCTCATGTAAACATGTGTAGACATGCCCTAGGTGTGTTCTTTAGACCATTCAATGATTTTTCTAAGAAAGAAAGTAAAGTATGAAAAATGGTAATTTTAACACTTTACAATTCAGATAAATCTGGGTGGAATTTCCTGGAAAAAGGAAAAGGTACCTTAATAGTTTGAGAAGTTGGAGGTGTTGATACTTCTCAGAGATAAAGTCACATCAATCATTAATAATTAAAAATGTTATGCAACCTGAATATATGGTTAGTACTAGCTCTTCTTATAAAATTCTGCCCTTCCAGATTGATTAAAATTATAGTAATTTTAATATTCATTTATATTCAGAAAATAGCTAAACAAACATATTGGTCTAGCGTTCTGTGCAAATTATTTACAAATGTCTTACAATAAAGAGATGAATTTATACCAGGGTAATAACTGGGTGTCTTATTCATGCAGAAGACAGTTATTAATGTTTTTCCATTAGTGCAGTTAAGAGGCATAAAGTCAATCATATTATGAATCCTAATGTATTCATTTTACAAGTTTAAGTTATAGCACTTTGAAGTAAGTGAACATTGAAACTTGTTAATAGATGAAAGTTTTAATAAACAATTCCAAGAATATTATAATATGTGCAGGGACACAAAATGATTTGAAAATACTTAACTCGTTTGTCATCTGTTTATCTCATGCTGAACAATCCAACAGAGAAGCAGACATCAAAGATATTTAAAAAAAATATGTTTGTGAGCACACTGGCTTTTTTCCTGTCTCTTTTCCTAAAGTGCCAGCCACGTTCTAAAACTCCTACCTGTAACATTTGTCTTTTGTGTGATTTCTTACTAGCCAAAACACCAGCACATCCCCATCTCTACATTAAAAGCTTCACACTACAGGGTACTTCCTGAAGAAGAAATATTAACAAAGTGTAAGAGAGATTACTACAATAAACTACTTCAGTGTACTTCCAAGCTGGGGTATAGACAGTGATGTGTGCATGTCTATAAAATGTTGGAACGCAAAGTCATGATTTGTTAGCAGAAAACATCTGTTAATTATTTACTCATTTCTAGTGTCCTCTGACAAAACTTTTCTGGGTCTCTGTGATATGGTACTTGGCAAAAGGTTGCAGATCCAGCCATTGTTCACACACTCTTCACTAGAAGAACAAATTAGAGGAGGCTGGAGATAAACGGTCCTTAATTAGGGAAGCAAACTGGAGATAATCTGTCCCTAATTAGCCAGGGGATGCATAAAATATTCAGGAGAAGGAAGCCAGGGAAAGGCAGGAAGCAAGAAGAAATGCATGGAGTAGAAGCAGAAAGATAGCTCTCCACTCCCTTCTGCCTGCAGATGTTGAAAGGGTACATGCAATGGTGGTGGGAACATGCTTGTAAATAAACTTCACTGTTGGTTACTGAATCCAGGGTCTCTGAGTGATTTTTTGGACTGGGACAGGGACAGAGCCAAGGCAAACCTTTTATAATTGCTCAAGTACTAACCACAGATAAGGTAGTCCCATTGGTTGATTTCCAGAAGCCCAGCTCAGTTCTTTAGGATGTTGTACTCTAGATTTGAAGTTGTGGTGTACAATGAAGGGATCATCACATGAATAAGACTGGTGGATCAGGGTCATTTACTATAGTTGTCCTTAAATGAAAACATATTGAATCTAGATTTTAGACCAAAAAGCCATACTCATGGCTAAGGTGTAAACTAAAAGCAACATTTGGGGGGAGAAAAGGTAAAAATAAGTGAGTAAATCACTGCCTCCATAGCAACCACAAGAACAGACTGCCTCTGTGATTTAAACCTATATATTGTCAAAATATTACTCAAATATTAACCCCCACCACTTCTGTGAGAAAATTATGAACTCTATTACAGTGTGCATTATTTCCCTCAATTGACACAAGGAGGCAGAGGATGAACTCTTGTTACTGTTGAAGTCAAGAGGAATTTTGCTGTTGACTTGAATGGGGTCAGAATTTCACCCAGCATGTTGAAATGCCTCACAAAAATTCTACATGAAATGGGTAGTAAAGTAGGTACTGAAAAGCTAGTATTTGCAGGTCCAGGGTCTACACTGCATAGTCCAGAATCCTTTTATCTATTCTTCTATCACTTGCATCCAAATACCAAAGTATCAGGATTTTCTGGAAGCTCCTTTTTAATTGATATTTGGATAGTTGAAGAACATAGCTCCCACTGGGTTCTTTAAGGACTGCACATAAAGCAAATGTACAGTGGGAAAACAAACTTCCCTATGAGCATGACAATACAAAACCAGAATTTAAACTTACAAAGGCTGTTTCTCAATAAAAACATTATTTCAAGAGTAGCTACACATGCAAAAGCAAATTACTTGTATTCTAATTTGATGGGAGATTGCTACTTGAAAGACAGAGTACTATTCAATTTAGTGATTGCTTATGAAAATAAAGGGGAAAATAGCAATTTTTTTTTAGTCAAGCTATTTGCAGAGGGAGGTATAATATTTGTAAGAGCCCCAAGACTTCTAAGAGTCCAGAAGAATGACAAATGTTCTTCTGTTCCCGTGCTTAAGAAGGAAAATGCATTAAGCTGTATGTGATATTACTTTACCTAACTGGTGTCTATTTTTACAAAATGTTCATTATGTCTGTTGATGATTAATCCTGCAAGTTTTCAATTGCATACATTTACAAAATATATATTTCAGAGTAAATTACTTCCTAGTCACTATTTCATAGCTTTATGGATCTGAATCTTGCCTGGCACTGCCAGTGGTAACAGACAGAGGTGCTTAAGTGACTTAGGAGCACAATTCTCAATTAAAATCTGTGGAAATCATGCTTTTATGTTACCAAGAATTGTCTACATTATCAGATTATATTGGTATAATTACATCACTCAGGTTATGTCTACACTGCAGGGGTTTTGCGCAAAAACAGCGGGTTTTGTGCAAAAACTTGCTGAGTGTCCATACCTCAAGAGTGTTTTTGCGCAAAAAAATGTACAGTAAATTGACAGAACAGAGGGGGTTTTGCAGTGTAGGTATTCCTCTTTCTACAAGGAATAACTCCTTTTTGCACAAGAGCTCTTGCACAAAAAGGTGTGTGTGGATAGGAAACAGGGTTTTTTTGTGCAAAAACAGCCTATCGAAAGAAGCACAGGTGTCCTGGTGGCCATTCTGTTAATGGGAATTAGAGCTTTCTTGCGAGAGAGCCTCCATGCCTTCTGGACACTATCTTGCACAAAAGTGCATCGCTTTTGCAATTCACTATTGCATTGTGGACGCAAAAAGCCTCTGCAAAAAGCTTCTTGTGCAAGAAGCCTGCAGTGTAGACGTAGCTTCAGGGCCTTGGATTTTCTACACCCCTCAGCCATGTAATTACACTGATCTAAACCCCAGAGCACACAGTACTATGTTGATGGGAAGGCTCGACCAGTCAACATAGCCACCTCACCAGAAGATGAAGTACCTTCACCAAGGGGAGAGCTACTCTCATTGGTATATGTAGTGTCTTTACTGCTGCAGCTCTGTAAGTGTAGACAAATCCTTAGGTGCTTCTACAAATCTCACTCTGCACAAAATTGTAGGCACAGAATATACTAGGTCCTCTAATATAGAGAGTATTTTTTTCTAATTCCTTATTTACCACTCTTCCCATACATTTTCAAGGAAGTTTTAACGATTTACAAAGTATTATTTTTACATGATAGATCCGGTAATAAAAGGACTAAGTATTTTTTAAAGAGTGTGGAGACTGCTTACTTCCACTTAGGGAAGAATTTCTTTTTGTGACTTCATTAAGGTAATTTCCTCTCATCTGCAAATGGTCATCTCCTGTCACCTACGTCAAGGATAAAGAAATACAAAAGACAATAAATGAAGACAGGCACTGAACCGACAAATAATGCACCCAGCTGTAATATATCTATTCACGAAGGAATAAAATTATGGCAGAGTCAAAGATGTTACACAAATTATGGTTTTCTGGGAAGCTTTTAATTAAGAAGTAGGCTACATAGACTTTTACTGCCATTGATTTTCTTCAAGACGGTTCAAGAAAGTCTAGTTGCTATAATAACTTTTCTTTCCCTAGACACAAATTGTGGGCAAGAATTTCCTTTGCCAGTGTAAATCTGAAGTAGCTCCATTAGAGTAAGTGGAGTTAGACCAGTGCTGTGAGTAAAATCCATTTCTTAGTGGTATGGGGGGAGACCAGCTAAGGGGGGCATGTGATCTCTCCAGGTGACCCTTCATGTGACACCTCCAGTGCCTCCAGTTTGGGCCCCCCATGATCTCTCCATTTCTTCCCCATGATCCAGCCCATGTTACTCATTTGTGTGGGGGACAGGAGGAAGTGTGCTCTGTCCTCCTCCTGCTGGGCCTGAGACTCCCAGGAACTACAGCCAGGAAAGGAGCAAAAGGAAGAAGGAGACACAGCTCCATGGAAGGGGTGGGAGTGGTGCTGCGAGTTCCCCTTTTCCCACTGGGAGAGGCAGCAGCATGCCAGGAAAGGACTTCTAGCAGCAGTCCCCCCACTCCCACATTCACCCACCCCCAGCACAGTCCTGCAACTGAGAAAAGAGCAGAAGCTCCAGCCCACCCCCTATCTTTCCATGGAACTGTGTCTTCTCCTTCCTCATACTACAGGCAGCAGCAACAGCAGGCTGGGGCTGGTGTGGTGAGACTGGGGGCAATATGCATAGTTGAGCTTCAGGAAGAGACTCCAGGATTCTGGTCCCTTCCCACTGTCCCTCCTATGAGGAATGAATCAGAATTTCTAGCCCTCTTGTCAGATGGGGCTGCTGCTGTATCTTTCCAGTATACTGTGCCACCTATAAATAGCTTACTGGTACGGTGCACCAGAGCATACTCAACCATGAAGACTGAAGCAAAGAATTCATTCAGTTTCTCTGCAATGACCTCATCATCTTTGAGTGCTCCTTTAGCACCTTGATCATCCAGTGGCCCCACTGGTTGTTTAGCGGGTTTCCTACTTCTGATGTACTTTAAAAACATTTTGCTATTGCTTTTTGAGTTTCTGGCTAGCTGTTCTTCAAACTCCTTTTTGGCTTTCCTTATTATATTTTAACTTAATTTGACATTGAAATTAAATGCCATAATGTTGGGCTGTTGCAGTGCAGTGAAAGTGTTCTTAAAAGGAACATCTACTGTGTCATCATCCAAGATGGCTATAACTAGAAATATATGGCAGAATGTGGTTCTCACCCAAGAAATTTAGTCACAAATTTAATTAACATATTGTTTTTAAAGAGCGCCATCAGCATGGAAACATGTCCTCTGGAATGGTGGCTGAAGGATAAGGGAGAAGTGGTAGACATGGTATTGGTAGACATGGTATACCTTGATTTTAGTAAGGCATTTGATACTGATTCACACGGCTTCTTATCAACAAACTAGGAAAATACAACCTAGATGGATCTACTTTAAGGTGGGTGCATAACTGGCTGAATAATCATTCTCAGAGAGTAGTTATTAATGGTTCACAGTCATGCTGGAAGGGCATAATAAGTGGGGTTTCACAGGTGTCTGTTTTGGGACTGGTTCTGTTCAATATCTTCATCAACAATTTTAGATATCGGCATAGAGAGTATGCTTATTAAGTTTGCAGACGATGCCAGGCTGGGAGCGGTTGCAACTGCTCTGGAGGATAGGGTCATAATTCAAAATGATCTGGACAAACTAGAGAAGTGGTCTGAGGTAAATAGGATGAAGTTTAATAAGGACAAATGCAAAGTACTCCACTTAGGAAGGAACAATCAGTTTCACTTATACAGAATTGGAAGTGACTGTTTAGGAAAGAGTACTGCAGAAAGAGATCCTGGGGGTCATAGTGGACTACAAGCCAAATATGAGTTCACAGTGTGACATGGTTGCAAAAAAAGCAAACATGATTCCATCACTGGAGATATTTAAGAAGGGTTGGATAGACATCTATCAGGGATGATCTAGACATAGCTTGGTCTTGCAGTGAAGGCAGGGGACAGGACTTGAAGATCTCTCAAAGTCCCTTTTAGTTCTAGTATTCTATGATTCTATGATTGACTGAACAAGAAACAGGACTGAGAAGTTGTACAGGTTGAACCTCTAAAATTCAGGACTCTCTGATCCGGCATTCATCCGTGGATAGTGCTGGACCAGAGAGCCCCAGCTGGCCAGGTTCATAAGTGCAGTCCAGGCTGGGCTGGCAGTCATGAGCCTAGCTCCATCGGGGCAGCTTGGTGGAGAGCACACCCCATTCATGGCTGGCAGCAAGGAGTGCAGCCCCAACTAGAGCTGGAGGCAGCAGGACCAGAGTCCAGGAGTGCAGCTCCAGCTCAGGAGTGCAGTGGGAAGCACAGCCTCGGTCAGGGCTTGCAGCAGGGAGTGCAGTCCCAACCAGGGCTGGAGTCATCGGGACAGGCAGGTGGGCATGCAGTCCAGGCCAGCTGCATGGGTTGTGCGCAGCTCCAGCCAGTATTGGAGGCAGCTGTGCCAACCTCCGTCCAGGGCTGGCATGGGTGAGGGGTGGGAATGCAGCACCACCCTAGCCTGGCATGGTGGGGTTCCAAAGGCAGCAGAGCAGGCAAAAGGAAGCACAGCCCCAGACAGGAGCAGAGCATATAGGTGGGTATGGATCCTTGACCTCCCCGGTCCCAGCAAACACTGTGGGTCAGTACCACTCAGGTCCCGAGGATGCTGGACCAGGGAGGTCCGACCTGTACTTTGTTTTGGTTTTTTGAGTGTGCTTATGTAACAAAAACAAATCTACATTTACAAGGTGCACTTTCACAATTAGGAGAATGCACTAGAGTAGTTATCTGAGTTGAACTGAAAAATGCTAATTCTTTGTTTATCATTTTATAGTCCAAATCTATGTAATAAAAATAACAATGTAAAGTGAGCACTGTACACTTTGTACAGTATTCTGTTTTGAAATGGAAATGAATATATTTGAAAATGTAAAAAAAAATATTCAGTACATTTCATTTGATATTCTATTCTTTAACAGCATGATAAATCATGATTAATTTTTAAAATCATGGGTTTTTGAGTTACCCTGGAGAGAAACTGAGTTAAGGACAGCCCTAACAGTTTTAAAATTTGCCACCTACCTCTTGCTGCTGCCATGAAGTACTAATCCCAGTAGTGGGTTAACATGGGTCAAGATCCATCAGCAAGAGGACTTATAACAAGTCAAGACTGTAGGCTGGTGAAAGAAGAGGAAGCACTGAAAGAGTGCTTATAGACTATATGTTACTCATTCCATGTAGTCTTAGTTTTCTTTCCTCCTGTTCCATCCTCCTCTCTAGCACAATGTCACACCCCCAATTTAACATCAGAAAACGACCACTTTCCAGATGATATTCTCCTGGGAAAACACTATTTTTGTTTTGTGAGGGTTCAGTATCTTGTTTACTTGAAACAGATTTATAGCTTTTGTCTTTCCTCTTATTTGATATCCTATTCTCGTCCCCCTGCTTTTCACTGAGTTTCTCTCCAGGGTACCATTTAGGCAGGGGAAAAAAAAACTTGTTTGATTTAAGTTTAGTGAGCACTCTGTTTTGCTGCAGATAGCTATATTTCTACGAATGACTCGAGTAGCTAACAGCCATGAAATGCCCATGTTAGGCAGAATTTCTCTAGCGCAAACATGAAATCAGTATAGATCAAGCAAACCTAATTAATACAAGTGCACCATTTTCTATTATGAGACTGTCATTATTGTGCATATGTCATAATAAAGTCACATATCAGCAAAAAAAATACAAGTATTGTGATGTCAAATCACAAAAAAATTGTATTTCCAAGTTGTATGTATTGATCATAAGCACATAAAGGACTAAGACCTTATCTTCACATCTATCTTTAAAGCATCAGCATAGATCTATGAATAATTGTAATAATCTAATATATAAAGGAGATTGTTTGTATGTTTGTGCTCTAATAACTTGGACACTATAAGAGCTACTGCAACCAAACTTTGCATGGGATAACCTTTTATCCAGGAGAAGGTTTTAAGGTACTGTGGGACGGAAGAGATGAGAGACTGACGCCTCTCCCCAGGGCTGCACAGAACTTGGCAATGTGGGGAGAAGCAGCTTCCCGGGGAAGTGGCAGGGCCAGTCACTCACTAAGGCCGGCAGAGGGACAAGGAAGCGGAGGGCAGGCTCGGGCGCTGGCATCAGGCGCATGGCTCCCTTCCTCCTCCCTCCCCTCAGGCTCTTCACCTCAGTTATATCAACTGTCAACTTATATTTTAACAATGTATACTGACAAAGCACAAGGCAAGTCACTTAAAGTAGTTGGAATTGATTTGGAGACATCTTGCTTTTCACATGGACAACTCTATGTTGCGTGTTCAAGAGTTGGAAGTGGAAAAAATTTGTACATATTTGTTAAGAATAATGAAACAAAAAATATAGTTTACAATAAGGTTTTTGATGATAACATGTAAAATTGATTGTTTTATACTTTTTTAATAAATATTTTAATCCCTATAGAACTCAGTGCAACTTTTCTACCATTCAAAAAACGATAATGGACTACTACTGTTTTTTTAAATTTTGTTCCTCCACTTTCCCGAGCAACGCCGGGTAACTCCCGCTAGTAATTAATACATAAATAAACAGTCTGCAAAAGAGTCTTTTACTTCTTGGTCACCAGTTCAGAATATTAGCAATGAAAAGAAGTCATATTATTTATTGCTGGCAAAATTCATGGGATCAGGATAGTTTCAAATGGACATGTTTTCACATTACAGTTGTTCCAAAAATATAAAGTGCAGCTTGGTCAATTCCAAAATTTTGTAGAATCCACATAAGTTTTAAATGTGTGTGATTTCAGCTTTTTTTGGTAAGAAAACACAAAATTAAAATGTCTCCTAATATCTATTGTCACTTGAAATTCCCCCCAAATTCTATATTTCAATCTAGGACATCTATATTTTATTAGAAGCATTAAGCTTTTGTTCACCTTTGGGCAAAACAAATGGCCAGAGAGTGCTAGTATGATAGAGCCTTTTACTAATCAAAACAAGCATCTGGATTTTAATAAAACAGTGATATTCTTTACTGAACAAGACCATATTCTTAACCACATATTTCATAACAACTGTCTGATCTAATGATCACCTTAAAAATTGCCTCCCAAATGCTGTAGAGATTTTAATAAGATGACTATGCAAACATGTAGGATTAGTCAAACTGATTGCTGAAATGCAAAAACTTTAACACTGTACCATTGCAGGAAAGCATACTCCATTAACCTCTGTGTCCTATGAAATCAGAGTTACTTGTACAACTTCAATTAGTTTGTCAAATGAAATGCACTGTCACTAGCTTTTTCTTTGGATCAGTTTAAGGAAAGAGGCGTGCATGAACTGAATTACCATTACAATTCATTCTATTCATTCAAAAATCACTCTGTGCATTTTTGGAAGTTAGATAACTACAACATTGTAGCTGCAGAGAAGTATCCTGATGTGATCTGTAACAGCCCTTTCATTTATTAGAAAACAGGAATCCTTAGGAGTTGTGCACTGAATGGACAATATGCTGCACATGATCTATAGCTATTAAATTTGTTTGATATGTTCAAGATCATCCATAAAGTTCCTAAAGGCTGACTACATACTTACGTTATACTCCCAGAAAATTTTCCTTCTGAATGCACAGTATCCACTATCACATGACAACATAATGATAAACATGGCAGTGGCCTTTGTCTTCTGCAAACTGAGAAGGAAAGAACTCAGATCAATGCACTATTTGTACTTAGCTAAAACTGTTCCTGAAATACAAAGCTACCATTATTTATTTATACTAGAAAATAAGTTGAAAAGCAAAAGGGAGATTAATAGAAAGGGGGACAAAATACAAAAATGGGAAAGATATGTAAAAGCGTAGATACAAGAAAAAAGTAAAGCTTTTAATGCAAGATTTAGGCTACATCTATACTGCAAGCTTCTTTCGGAATAAGCTTTTCCAGAAGAGATCTTCCAGAAAAGCTTATTTTGAAAGAGATTGTCCAGATGCAAAAAGCACAATGCAATAGCAATTTGCTATTTCAAAAGATAGCATCCACACTGATTGGAGGCTATCTCACATTTAAGGCAGGGCATTAGGTCAGCAGTTGCTTCCATGCGCTGTTGCCTAAGGCTATCTGAGACACATGCTTAAATGGACACCCCTGGACAGACGTTTCTCAGCTTCTGCTGCTTGCTTGTCTACCTCCCTGAGGGACAGCAAAGCATTTGCAGTGCGTGCTCTGGTTGCCCAGCTTTTGCACACCACAGCACACTCCTTGCCATGGAGCCGGAGCTGCCTCTGGGCATGCAATGGCCCCACACTGCCATGCTGCAGTTTCTGCAGCACTTTGTGCAGACTGCCTTAATGGTCCTGCAGGAGCTCAACATGGAGCTCATCATCCAGACCTTCTGCCTGTGTGGGGGAGCAAGGCCCTTGCAACCGTACCCCATGGTGCAGAGATGATTTTGGAGGCTGGACACCAGTTCCGACTGGTGGGACCAACTGGTCATGGAGCGGTGGGATGAATGACCTGCAGTGGCTTAAAAACTTCAGGATGAGGAAGGCTACCTTCATGGAGATGTGTGCCTGGCTCGCCCCCGCCCTCCAACGACGTGACACCCAGATGCAACCCGCTATCCCCCTGGAGAAGTGGGTCGCCATTGCAGTCTGGAAGCTCACCAACCCAGACAGCTACCGGTCTGTGGGCAACCAATTCAGCATGGGAAAGTCCACTGTCGGGGCCCTCCTCATGGAGGTAAGGCACTCTCAGGCTACAGTCCCTGGAGAGGGGGAAGTACTGGAAAGAGTGACCGTAGGGAAAGAGGAGGTGGGGAGGGGTTCTTCAGTCCTGGCCACTCACACAGCCCTGCAAGGGGGCAGCCTCATAAGGGATGGCTCCTGGGGTGTTTGGGGGGGGTAGGGAAATCCCAAGGGCTCAGAAAGCCCCTTTGAGTCTCTGTTTTGTGTCTTTGTCTCCTTTTGCAGGTTTTGAGAGCCATCAGCTCCATACTGCTGTGTAGGGTCATCCGCCTGGGAGACCTGGACCCCATCGTCGCTGCATATGTCACCCTGGGCTTCCCCAACTGCTGGAGAGCCATTGATAGAACCCACATCCCCATCTGGGCCCCAGAACATCGAGCGACCCACTACATCAACAGGAAGGGATACTTCTTGATGGTCCTGCAGGCCCTGGTAGACCACTGCAGACAGTTTTCAGACATTTTTGTCAGGTGGGCAGGGAGGGCACATGATGCTTGTATCTTCAAAAACTCCAGCCTCTACCAGAAGTTGGAGGCTGGCACATTCTTTTCCCAGCATGGCTTCAGTGTCAGGGACATGCAGATGCCACTGTGCATCATGGGGGATGCAGCCTACCCCTTCATACCATGACTTATAAAGCCCTATACTGGCCACCTGGATCCAAGCAGGGACCACTTTAATGCCCACCTGGGCCGGGCCTGCATCCAGGCCAAATAAGCCTTCGGCTGCTTGAAGGCGAGGTTCAGGTGCCTCCTGACCCACCTCAGCGTGGGGGAGCACAACATCCCCAAGATGATCTCGGTCTGTTGGGCTCTCCACAACGTTGTGGAGAGCAAGGGGGAGGCCTTCTTTCTAGGATGGGGGGCAGAGGCCGGCCAGGAGGAAAGGGCCAAGATGCAGTTCAGTTCATTGAAGTAGGGGCAGGAGTGTCTTTCTGCCCAGGAGTGAGAGCTGAGCTCCCTGGCCCTGACATAGCCCTGCCACAGCTCCTTTACCTTGCTGCACACATGCTCAAGGCTCCTGAGGTGGTGGCCCCTCACAGCCAGGGCCTCGGCCATCCGGCTGTAGATAGCTCATTATGCCATCTGAAGTGGAGATTCTGGAGGGTCTCCTCCTCACCCCATATCCCAGAAGGGCCAGGATCTCTGCCCCAGACCAAGATGGTGCACACCTTTTTGTGCCCCTTTTTGTGCCTCTTCGGAGCCCTAGGCATGCTCCCTGTGAGGGTCAGTGGACTCTCGGGGGGCTTGAAGCTGGGACATGGCTCCAGATTAGTTGGCAGTGTGAACCGCATGGTGAGCTGCAACTCCCAGGGCTGGCCTTCTGCCACAAACCTTATCCTGAAACTTTAAGACCTGCCAGGAGACAGGAACTATAGAGTTGTGATGAGTGTAGATGCAGTGGCCAGCAGGGCACCTGCGTTATTTCCTGGAGGCCTCTTTTTTCGACAGAACTCTCTCTTCTGCGTCCACACACGTCTTTTTCTGAAAAAGCTTTTTCAGAAAAGTCATTCTTCCTCATAGAAAGAGGTTTTCCGCCCTCGGAAAAAGCCCTGCATTCTTTTGACATTTTGTTGAAAGTACACAATTGCAGTGTGGATGCAGTATTGTTTTTCTGGGAAAACGGCTGTTTGTCCAGAAAAACGCTGCAGTGTAGACATACCCTTTTGGAGCATCAGTTCAGTAGCTTTGACTGGAAGAGTTTTGGACAGATGGGGTAGTACAAATCTTGGTTAAAACATAATTTATAAGCAATCCAATGTCTGAAGTATTCTAATACAAATAATTTGTCCTATAATTTTGTGTAAAGATGCATGGACAAAAATCAAAGTCTGTTCAGATTATGGGCCTATATTCAGTAATTAAATTGTTAAGTATGAATAGTTTACATTGCTCTATTTGTAAAGCATTTTGCATAGCAATTGTTCTATATAAATAGTAATACACCTGTGGATAGATAATGCTATGTAGTGCAGTTAAGATAATTATGTAACAATGTAAGTATCAGTTATATAAATTAGATCAAACAGCTATCACCAAATAGCTTGTCTCCAGATACTTCAGAATGTCCTGATGAAGTAACTTAGAAATTCCATACACATGCCTTCCCAGTACCAGCTAATCAGTTGTTTCCAACACTTCAGTTTCTTTTTACCACATTTGGGGGAGAGTAATTCTGACAATGGCTTTCTTTATATAGCAAGCTTTTTTGGCAGAAGATTAACTTAATGTGAAACATATGGTCAACTATCAATATTCAAGCACTTTTTTCAAATATATTTGACAAGAAATTTGATTATTCAGATTAATTTGGGTCACAAAATTAACTTCAGTGCTCCAAATGGAAATCTATGAAAATTGACATATAGCTGTATAAATCCTTTGCAAAATTCTTCTGGTGACAACATGACAGAAGGTACAATTATATGAACAGCTTTCTGCTGAATCAGTTAGGTATCTTGGGTGAAATCTTAGTGTAATTGACATCAGTGAGCTATGACAGCTTAGATCAACTGAGGATTTGCCCCCTTGAGTTCAACATGTCTCATTGAAGAGTGTAACTATTTAGTCACAAAATTACTTAGCGCATATAGTTTCTATATTTTAATGTGGAACAAGAAAACAATATGTTTACTACAAGTTTTTCCTCAAGATGTGTAAGAGAACAACTAGATTGTTTGTGGGTTTGCCCCTTTATCTCTCTCCTTACACCCAAGTGATAATGTGGAAATGTTGTTAAAGAAAAGTACGTTTTATGAATACTCATGGAACCAAAAAGCAGACTTAGTTTTTATTTGTTCACTTATATTTCTAGTAGGGAAAGAAAGATCCATTGATAAAATCAGTCTAAGTGGGTGAACTCATTAAATCTTCAATAAATTGTTGCTATGGCAGGAACTCTACATCAATAATTAAATCAATTTGTGATTTAAGAAGAGGAAAAAAGTCAACTGAATTTTAACGTATTGTAACTCTTTTTTAACAATGGCTAACTGAGACAGATGTTGGTAGATAGCATAACAGATGCTAAATGATTCTCTTTTTATAAGACATTTATAAAAGAGAAACAGAATTAAATGTCAAAATGATAGAGCTACTCTCACTGCAGAGATATAAACCTCCCCAAACTCATTAAACTGGAAACAACAGCCAGAACAGGTGTTCATGTAAGTGGGATTATAAAGTTTGCATCATTTGGGGAAAAATGGATTTTTCATATACTGAGATGTGTTAATGTACCTATTTTTTGTTTTCAGTTGAAACTCAAACTTTTGATATATTTCAGTGAGATATTTAATGATAGAATAATTTATTAAAGCTATAGGTGGTTAGCATTCCAATCTTCTACTTATCAGTTGCAATAATAAGAATCAAATACCCATAATAATTACCAGCTGAGTCAGTGATAACTTTTCTTTGGTTCATAATAGCATATTAAAAATCTTTCAAACAAATTAATTGCCTTACAGGTATCTTCTTAATTTTATTATTATTGTGATTTGTTACTGCTCTACATGATACTTTGACAATAAAATATATTTAGATATAGTAGACACAATAGGATTAAAAGAGGAAAATGACATTTTGGGTAATAAAAGAGAGAGCAGAATTTATAATCTCAATCTACAAACAGGATTGAAAACACACTTCAAACCTCTTCCAAATCTCATTTAAGTATCATTTTATGCTCTGTTGCAGGTATATTGTTTAACAGTGTTAGCTCCCTCTTCTCTCTGAAAATATAGGTTCTAATAAAACATAGAAAAGTAATTGAAATGGTATGTGTGTAAACAGATTAATTGCTAGAGATTTTTTTAAAAGACTGTTCATGATTTCATCTGTCAAAAATTAAATAAAGAAAAAACTAAATAAGAATAGTTATAATTGAAATATTCCCTGGTAGTTATGGAAGCCAAAAGCATTAAGTTTTATATTAGTGCAGAAGAACCAGAAATGGAAGGAAACAGTAAATAAAAGTGAGACTTACAGTCTTTTGTGGAGAGACAAGGTGGATGAGTTAATATCTTTTATGGGACCAACTTGTGTTGGTAAAAGAAGAATTGCAAGTCCTGACACAGCCAATGAACTATGATGTTATTGGAATAAGAGACTTGGTGGAGGTAACTCACATGACTGGAGCATTGTCATGGATGGGAATTAACTGTTCAAGAAGGACAATTGAAGAAGAAAAGGTGGAGGAATTGCACTCTATGTAAGAGAGCAGTATGGGCATGTCTACACTAGGAAATTATTTTGAAATAACTACTTTCGAAATAACTCCCAAAATAACTATTTTGAAATAGTATGTCCATGCTACAAGGAAGCCTCAAAATTAGCCCGAGGTGGGCTCCCTTAGTGTGGACATGCTACCTTGACTTAGAGCCCCAGCACTGGGCAGTAATTATTCTGAATGATTCTGGGGAGTAGTTATTTTGAAATAACAGCGGTGGAGCATCCACAATTTTGAAATAAGCACTATTCCTCATGGAAACCAGGAGATATTACTTCGAAGGAATCAGCCTGTTATTTCAAAATAACAGGCTTGGTAGTGGGGATGCTTGTTATTTCAGAATAAGAGGAGTTATTTCAAAATAACTCCCTAGTGTAGACCAGGGCGATGATTGCTCAGATCTCCAGTATGAAACTGGAGAAAAGACTGCGTTAAGATTAGAGATGAGAGCAACAAGAGTAATGTGATGATGGGCATCTGATTTCTCTCTCATCAGCAGAAGTTGGTCCAATAAAAGATTATACCTCACCCAACTTGTGTTTCTAATATCCTGGGATTGACAAAGCTACAACAATACTGCATACCTTGTTAAAGTCAATGAGTATTTCATGAACTAACAGTAGTGAATGAGATTATACTGATTAGAATAAGATTATTATAAACAGCAAAATATTTTCAAACCTGTCTAATAAAGAATTACATTAATTGAAAATGAGCATAAATCTAAACAAGAGATATATTAAAAAGTATTCTGATGTCAGGTAACTATATGAAAGGGAAGCATTAATCTTTATATGACACTTTTACAAATATATGAATATAGTGCTAATTAATGTCCCCTCTAGTTTACCAGTTTACCCATGTAAAAGACTATTTGTTGTCCTATGTAATTTTTTTTTAAATGAGAGAATATAATCCTACCAAAAAACACTCACTACTGAGGGTAAGAAACCACTGGATATTTTCCACACAATTCATGTGTCCTCCAGATCAAAGTTGGTGTGCATTTTTGGGAGGGATGCAGTAATCTGTATATGTATTGTCTGTGCTTTGTGTTATCTGCAGGTCCTTTCAGGCTACAGCTACACTGCTGGGTTTTTTTCAGACGAAGATATGTAAATCGTGCTCACATTTGCATATCTTCTTCCGATTCTTTTTGTGGAAGAGGTTTTGCCGCTATTTGGCCCCGGGTAGAAAACCCTCTTTTGCAAGACCGTGTAAACCTCGATTTATAAAGAATAAGTGGTCTTGTAAAAGAGGGGTTTATTTCGATATTTGGCCCCATCTATACAGGGCCAAAAAGCAGCAAAACCTCTTCCACAAAAAGAATCGGAAGAAGATATGCAAATGTGAGCATGATTTGCATATCTTCTTCCAAAAAAAAAATCCAGCAGTGTAGCTGTAGCCTCAGAGAATGACAGAGGTCCAGGCCATTGGGAATTTAGAGGCCCCAGCCCAGCCCAAGCCCCTGGCCCCCAATGTATCTAACTGCTCATCCACAGGGTCATACTAAAACCAAAAGAATATATGAAAATGAACACTTGAGACATGTATTTATTAACAATTAAGTCTTTATACCAATAGCGTGTATATAAAAAAATTAACTTTAATTGTGAGTTTCCACTGTAACCAAAACTCTTCATTTTAAGAATGCTTTCTGGCTTTGATGTGAGCAAACTTATTTATAAATGAAGAAAAATCTAATTTACGTACAACATCACTGTTACTCTTAAGCATTACGAGCCCATTCAAACACTCTTGTCCCATAGTAGAGCAATGATACTTCTTTACTTAGTTTAACTTGTTGAATGTGCATTCATCTGAAGCCACTGATGCAGGGAGACTGACAGAAATAAGTAATGCAATTGTGATATTAGGAAATACAATTCTTTTGGCTTGCAGTCCAATTTAAAGTTGGTGGAATGTATATGTTTCAGGAAGATGATCTTGTCACAGAGATCTCTTGAAATTTCATTGTACCTTTGTTGAAATTGTTCAGCGGCTGAATAGAGATCTTCATCACTTAGTTCTGAATTCTCAAAGGAATCCAAAAAGAGTACAAATTTGTCGTATTGACTCAAATTGACGTGTAAGATCAGATTTGATGGAGTCAATAATAACAAAAAAACTGTTGACTCGATAGTGTCTTTCTGCATTAGACTGAGATGTTAGGTTGCAATTGGTAGAAAAAACAGATGAAATGTTAATATCCCGTGCTACTGATTTGGACTCAGAAAGGATTGCATCTGATTGATCACGAATCTTTTGAAAATCTTTAAGAAGTTATTCAGTGTTATCCCTCTCAACATCTAATGTAGCATTGCATGCTTCAATTCCAAGATTAGTTTTGTGGATCATTTCTAGCATCTTCATCCACATGGATGGCATTTAAATGTATTCAAATGTGGATACATACTTTTGAATCGACTTAAGTCAGTGTGAGCCTGTGCTGTGAAAGGAAGAGATTCAAGCTCACTTAAAGCCTTTCTCATTGAGTCCAAATGTTGTGCAAGTGGTTTAATGCTATCAACTTTGCTGACCATCTCATTGTCAACATGCCGTGAATGGAAACAGGCAGATACAGCTTCAGAACTTCCCACTTACAAGGACTGCTACTGAAGAAGTTGTACATTTACTGGATTGTTCCAAAGTAGGTGATTGCTTCCTTGCATGATTCAGCCCAATCAACATTGACAAGTTTTAATGTGCGGTTGCCACAACTGGAGAAAATACAGTTTGGATTTTGCTCAAGAAGGACTGCTTGTATTCTGTTGTATTTCCCAGCCATATTGGATCCATTATAATAGGCTTGTCCAATGCAGACTCAAAAATTTTATTTGAAGACTTCCAGAATTTCTAATACACAAGCAGCATTTCTTTTCCATTTTTTAAAAATTATTGAACAAAACGAATCATTCTTCAATTAAAACCTTTGAACTTCCTGCAATTTTAATGTATCAAACAATCAAGTTTGTATGTTCTTTATTAGAATAGTCTGGAGTTGCATCAATAATAATAGAAAAGTACTTCACATATCATATCTCTTCAAGTGTTGTTGTTTGCACAAATGTCCCACACACCTCAATAAACTTGTTTTGTATTCTGGTATACAGATAATGGACTTGTATGCATTTTCCGCTCTTTTGTGATTCATGAACATTTTTAACATGGCCTGATAAAAGTGGGTCATACTTGCTAAGAAGCTCAAGTATACCAAGAAAGTTTCCATTTGTAGGTCACTGATACATTGACTGGAACCAAACAAAGCCAATCCCTGTTCAGAAAGAAAAAGAATGACATTCAATATGTGCTCAAGGAGTTTTTTCCAGTTACCAATTTCTGTGTTTATTTCACTCAAGAGTAAATTTACAGTTGAACTTGAACTGTCAGGTAGAGCTGCTCTACTAGCTGATTTCCATGTAACATAATTATCTTTATATGATACTGAAGTTTCATGTGCAGGTATTTGGTCTTTCAACTTCCTCCAACCTCTATTGATGCTCCAAATGAATGGATCAGACAGTACTGATGCATTTGAAGCATTTCTGTTAAAAATAAAACAGGATACACATTGCAGAGAATGATTTTCCATGCTCCAGCAGAGCAGTCTCTTGTGTAGGTCTCTCTATTTGGAAGAGTTTTTGTCTGCAGATGAGTGGGCAACGCATGATTTTCAGCATCTTTCAGTGTATTACTTTTCGGAATCTGAAAACAACTAACTTTGAGAAACTACTGCATTTGAGCAACATTGTTCTTATCAAGAAGTCCAATAACAGGTTCTGATGCCACTGTTGTTACACTGTGTCCTGTGCTAGTCATAAGTTCTTGCTCTTGCTGCTCAGTATTTCTGAGGTCCTCATTTTTTGCAGTCAGTCTCTAAATCGAGCATAGATTCTGGATCTATCGCTAGTGTTGGCATTTCTGTGTCTTGATTAATGACCTCATTTTGTGGCAGTGTCATTGAAATATTATTTGTGGATACAAAGTTTTCTTCATCAGAACTGGAAGTGTCACTGTCAGGAAGGTCACCATCGAATGGCTGAGGCATGTTTTCTATGCAAAATGATGTTATTGGCCTTACCCTTTTGACTGCTGTTTCACTCTGTTGCTTTTGCCATCTCTTACTTGCACCACTTTCAAATCTTCGCTTCATTTTTACAAAGAGTTCTTTTAAAACACAGTAACACGCAATAAATTAATTCTCTAATTCAGTAAACTAACTCTCTATATACATCACAATGAATATTATATAATAATGGTTTGGCAATATTATTTACTACAGCCCTTGTAGCCTTATTTCAAAGTCTTACAATTTTGTCTGCTAACATGTTCCCATTATTAAATTCTTCTAATAACTGGTGCATTATTATGAATATGAATACAGGTGACTGCCAGATTAGATATAAAGTTTATTAAACAACTAGAATTAAAAGTTTATCATCACAAAAAAGCCTGTAAAGGTGAATCTAAAACTGGACAAAGAGGTAGCTTACAGCTTAGCCTGATATGGTTATCGTATATGAAGACACATAAGAAAAAACTGGAATGTGACTATCTCTTGTGCAGAGATAAACATCTAATTTAAAGGTTAAACTCACCCTCAGACCAAGCAAAATCACTTTATAGTAACTGAATTAATTACAACTTTCAAAACCTTTAAACTATGCAAAGACTGTAAACAGTGTTTTATAATATAGACTCACTAGACACAGAAACTACTCTAGTCTCCAGTCACACAGATGAAAACTCAGATGTGACTGAAAAATTGGCCAAGGCCCAAGATCCCACAATGTTTTGAATCATTTTTTGCAGGTATATATAGCTTCTGTTGTTGTCTCTCTTATAACTGCGAAGAGTGTAATAAATGGAAATGCTTTAGTATAAAAATGTCAAAATTTGAGGCCCCTTTGTTTCTTGAGGCCTGAGCCAAATGGCTCTCCTGACCCCCCTCTAATATGTCCTGGTCATCTGTTGATAAAATGGAGGAATTCAGGGTAAAATTTTCAAAAGCACTTACGTCAGTTAGGAGCCTAAATTCATTAAAAGTCTGGGACTTGGTGCTTTTGCAAAAGGGATGTAAGTTTTGAATAATTTACCCATAATATATAGAGCTGCCATTCCCAATATAGTTCACAAGCACTATATTGGCAGCATTCTGTTTACTACTGAGCTCATGTTTCATCATTGCCTAAATACATTGAGAAGTTCTGAACAAGGTCCTGTGGACTATGCAGGGACTGTCCAAGATGGGAGACTGAAGTAGTGTCTGTGGGAGCCTTAGACAACTACTTTGTGATTGAATGAATGAAAATGGCAAAGTTATCATTTGGAAGTTACTTGCATATCAGGGAACAAACAACACCAATTATAAAGTGAAAACTTGTTAATACTTACTATTCCAGATCCCCAAACCACTAAAACCTAATTGATATTCATGTGTTACTTTCCATATCATGGCATAGTTGTATTTTACATTAATCTGGGATGAAATGTGTCAGGTTGAATATATGCCAACCATGTATCCAGAAAAAATTCTGGGAAGAAAGATTTATGAGGTCTGAGAGGAAGGGAGGACAAGCAGAATATATTCCCATTTGAAAGTGGCATCTTTTAAAAAAGTAAGAGTCCATTGAATTTCCCTGTTTAAAATGTACCCTCTCTATTTTGCTTTAACTGATGTTAATCCATAATGCTTCAGAGCAATAAAAATGATGCATTAGACTGATAATATTTTCTGCAACAATAGTCACAATAAAAATACTGCTTGAAAAAGTACTGCTTAGTTTGGCTTTGGAAAGATCTTTGTTGTTGATGCTTCAGTAGCAGAAAATTCAAACAAAATAGGAACAAGCAAGTTCAGGTATTCAATAGCCCATTTGTTTTATAGAAAGAAAATACCACAGTTTTCATTATAAAGGTTTGGCAGGAATCCACATGCTCAGCAGTGCATTTAGTGTTTTAAAGTTGGTTCAGCTATATTTGCTCAAGTGAACTGAATATTTTTGCAGGTACTCAAGCCAAAACACTCCCTAGGGAATTATCTGAAAGGCAAAAGAGGGGATATAGTCCAGTGTATAGCCCATGGCACTGCAACTCAGTATATCTTGGTCCTATTTCCCTCTGATGTTGTGTGTAATTCTGAGCAAGTCACTCCCATTTGTGGGCATCTCTTTCTTCTCCCACCTTCTGCTTTTGTTTTCCAGTTAGACCATAAGGTCAGGGTCTGTCTCTTGCTACATGTTTGCTAACAGTTTAGTACAATGGGGCCATGATCTCAGGGCTCATACATACTCAGGTGGCAAGTTGTGATCTGCCCTTAAATGGGTGCATAGTAGATGAGAGGGGGTAAGCAAGAAGCCCTCTGCAGCGCTCAAAAGTGTGGATCATAACAATGGTTACCAAGTACATCTACATTTGAGCTGGGTGGGTGTGATTCCCAGCTTCTGTACATGTGCTCAAGCTAGCACCTAAAATAGTGTCTGCAGCAACATAGGCAGTGGACCCAAGTTAACCACCCAAATATGTACCCAGAGAGTCAAGCAGGATTGTATTGAGGGCAGATAGCCAGACTGACCGTCCATGCCACTGTGGATGCTTTGTTTTTATACATTAGCTCAAACAAAGCTAGCATAGATATGCCTGTAAGAGCTGGGAATCACACCTCCCAACTCAAATCTGCTCATACCTTCTCTGAGTGGTGACTCTTCTGACCTTGTTTCTGGGAAGCAAAGCTCCCATTCTCTTGCAATTTTCTGGTAATTTTCTTGAAGTCAAACTCAACATTACTTTCTCCATCTATCACACTACAATATACAATCCTTAGGAGAGTATACCTATTTCCTATTTGTAGCAATTTTACAAAGGCTATTTGTAGCAGTTTTACAAAGTTAAACAGTTCTCCATGTGCAGATGGAAACAGACGCAGATCCATATCATGTATGTTACTGGCTATTGTATCCTGGTTGCTTTGTACTTAGAATACATTAAAAGCAAAAAGGAGAAAATAAAGAAAAGTTAAACAAAAGACGTCACTCACAGGGGTCTCCTCGTAATACTACAACAAAGACACCTAAAACTTGCTGGCACTGAGCTTCTTGGTACTTTTTGGCTTTATGCTTTTTGCAAAACAATTTCACTTAAATGCATAATCTAGTTTTCTATAAATATGCAATAGTATTCTGACTAATATACTACATTTTTGTTTTACAAAATGAATTAGAAAAGATAATTTTATAGATAGAATTATTACTCAGAAAAAGAGAGAATAGGTATTGGCATAAGTATGAGGTTACAAGTTAGACAACAACTGCACACTTTAAAATATGTAGCAATAATAATCTAATACTTGCTCTAACTTTCTTAATATATACTAATTAAGTACCTGAACCATTCATTAACAATTTAAAGTACTAATAGGAATTTAAATCAGCATTTATTATATAAAACTGAGTTAAGGGCAGAGCAATTAGATTAATCTATCATTTGCTTATTACATTCTACCGAGTGCTCGCTAGTACATATACAATGAATGCAAAACTGAATATAAATTAATTCCTCTCTTCAAGTATAGTATAAATTTAACAGATTTTCATTCACATGCACACACACATTCAAATTACATGGGGCATATAAAGTATAGGGTAGATCAAAGAGAGTTAGGCACCAAAGTCCAAAATTTAGACATTCAACGCTTCAACTCAGCTACTGCTTAACCCTGTAGGAGATAAATTTTCCACCAGTAACGTCCCCAGGGCACCTACATTTCTGTTGGCATGCATAGGTAAAGACACCTAAGACATGCTAGAGGGCAGAGGAATAAATAAATAAGTGTGTGGGGGGGGGAGGGGGAGAAATGCCAATTCTGACTATTGTTACCCACTTTTTCTAGACAAAATTTAAAATAAAACGTATTTGTTTTGCATAATTTTGGTTTGAAATGTAAACACTTCCAAATTAAATGTTGTGCTTTGATTAAAAGGTTATTTTTTATTTTGACCTGTCTAACTTTTAATGATACTCTCCCTTACAGAGGATATGTCTATGCTCCAATTAAAAACCATGGCTGGTCTGTGACAGCTAAATTGGTCTGATGGGACTCAGGTTAAGGGGCTGTGTAATTGTGGTGTTGATTTTGGGGTCAAACTGGAGGCCAGGTTTTATGATCCTGCAATATGAGAGTAAATCAGGGCTCCAGGCCCAGCCAGAGCCTGAACATTTTTACAGCAATTAAACAGCCCCTTAGCCCATCCCTGCAAGCCTGAGTCAGCTGGGTTGGGACAGCTGCAGATGTCTCATTATACTTTAAGATTTTGTAAATTAAAGGACTACAGAATTAGGCTCTTAATTTTGAAAGATTAAAAAAAGTAATCTTGAACATAGGAGGAAATATTTGCAGGTTTCTTGGCTAACCACTCTGGGTTTTTTGGGGGATTTTTTTGTTGTTTTTTTGTAAAAACTGTTTATATTTCAGACTGATAACTTTTTTATAAATATTCAAAAACGGTTTTCCAACTAACTTTTCAGATCACTTCTGTTTTTTCAAAGAACTTTTCTAAAGTCATAAAGCTACACTATCTGTTAGCAACTTAAAATAGATTGGAAGATAAAAACAAAAATAGAAAGTCAACTAAGGCCGCAGCAGAGCATTGTAATTCATAAAGCATTGCATTTGCAACTAACCATAGTCAACTCTTCATTTCCCCCCACAACAAAAAAAGAGGAGATAAGAGTGACTGATAAGAAGCTCTTCCATCCTGCAGAAAAAGACGACATTTTCTCTGTAATTCCACACAGAAAGACACTTTTAAATTCCTGAGTGACACATAATGCTAGACAAATTTCTCAGAACTCTAGTAGCTGATTTTGTTCTTGTTATTTTACAGGGGTCACCCTGGGTTAATAATACAGGTTAAAATGTCCATGGGGGTCGTGTTTGTTTGAAGAAGAAGATGTAAAAGTCTTCCTGCAGTGGTTATTTAAAATACTTTATCATCAACACCATTTTAGTGCTTTTATGTGGATCATATTTCTACAATGCATTTTTTCTTATTAACTTTGCTCTACTCTGTTATTTACATAACTTTTCCATTTTTTATGAAAATGTAATAACTTCCATATCTAAAAGGTCTATTTATGTGGAAAACAAGCACTAGAAAAATAACATTATATTGTGAATGACAGTTTTTTCCTCACAATAACTGAGGAAGAAACTGAAAATGTGATACAATATATTAATCTTTAATCTCGCTTTACTACACCCTTCATTTTTTATTTTATGCCAAAACCCAGGCATCAATGAAAAATTGAGACAGATATTGTACTCACCCAATTTTCATAGTGGATGAACACAGATTATTTCACATATGCTTTTTTCCCCTGGTTGTAATAAACTGGACAAATTCATGTGTTATCTGTGAGAATCACATTTCCTCTCATGTGGGAGAGTTTTTCATTGATAGTACCAGTTCACTGAGTTGTAAATCAGACCAATAAAGCCTATTTCTAGCTTCCCATATTTGGAAAAAGGCTTACCTTAATTGGAATTTTTCAGTTTAACTAATACAGAGCCAAACAGCTCTGATATTTGGGAAGTTCTGATTCAGCCCCGAATCTTGGGTTTACCTACTGTTGTAATGTAAGATATGAAGCTTCAGTAGTGGTTACAAAACTTAAGAGCTACGGAAAAAAATAAAAGTTCAAGACTATAACATGTTTCAAAAAGGAGCTAGATAGGTCCATCAACGGCTATTAGCCAGGATGGACAGGGATAGGGTCCCTAGTCTCCGTTTGTCAGAAGCTGGGAATGAGGGACAGAGTATGGATTGATTGGTGATTATCTGTTCTGTTCATTCCCTCTGGGGCACCTTGAATTGGCCACTGTCAGAAAACAGAATACTGGGGTAGATAGACTTTTGATCTGAACCAGTATGTTCTTGTTTTTGGAGGGTGTAAGGAAGAATACAAAGCTTCTTAATTTCTGCATGTATATGTCATTCATTTAAAAGAGACAGACGAATGTTTGGGGTTTTTTTCCAGATAATACTTCACATTTAAGTGCAAAACCAAGAATGTACTACACTGTGTAGTGTCACTCATTGTGGAAGAAATGCAGGACAAAGGCCTACTGAATAGGATGGGCACTGGGTGCGATTTTTCAGAAGTGCCTAAGGGTATGGCTACTCTGCAATTAAAAACTAATTGCTGGCCTGTGTCAGCTGACTTGAGCTTGCTTAAGGGACTCTTTAATTGTGCTGTAGATATTCGGATGTGGTCTGATGCAGGGCCCTCCCATCTTCCAGGGTGCTAGAGCCCAGGCTCCATTCCAAACCTGAACCCAGAATCTATACCACAATTCAAAAGCCACTTAGCTCTCCCTCCTTAGCCCAAGCCAGATGGCCTGAGCCAGCCATAGGTTTTTAATTGCAGTGCAGATGTGCACTAAGGAACTTAGAAGCATGAGGCCAAACTGAAAATCAATGGCACTTGTGTGCTGAAGTTATTTATCTGCTTTTCAACATCTGACCTATTCTTCAATGAAGCCATTGAATTCATGCATGATCCCATAATTCTCTCCTGCTTGAGGCTGAATTAATCTGCCCTGTTTATACAATTGTATAACTACATTGACTCCAATTATCTTGCTTTAAATTCATACTGGTTAAAGATCAGAATTAGATCTCGTGGCTCTAATTTCTTGACTGTGTAAATACAGGTTGGACCTCCCTGGTCCGGAGCCCTCGGGACCTAACCAGTCCCAAGTGAGGGATTTTGCCAGACCAGGGGAGGTCATTTCTGGCACCTTTCCATCCTCCTGGTCTACTCCCACCCCTCACCGCCAGCCCCACTGCCATGTCAGCCGCCTGCCCCATCATGGCATCCCGCGGCCCTTCTGCCATGTCTCCTAACCCTGCTGGACCCACCATGGCAGCCTGAGGCCCCTCTGCTGGGGATCTTGACCCTGCCACAGCAGACCATGGCTCCATCATCAGGGCTCCTGATCCCTCCGTGGAAACTGCTGCTCTGCCAAAGTCTGCCTGTGCTTAGGCTGCCATGCCAGCTCAGCTGGACTTCTGTGGCAGGGCTCCTGGCCACCAGATCTCCACTAGGACTTTCTGTTCCAGGAACATCTTGTGGTCTGGTAGGACCATGGATGTTGCCAGTCCAGAGAGTCCCAGTGTAGAGAGGTTCAGCCTGTATATCATGTACAATTACAGAATTTTCTGACTTGAACTCCACAGTTATTTGCACAGCATTTATAACTGATTTGTTTGGTTCACTGGCAGATCTGAAAAAAAGAAGAAAAAAAATCAGTTCAGATGGACCTGAAATCAGATTTTTTTTTAATTTTAAGTTCACAAAAAGAATCAGATACTTCTTCCTTCTTCCCACCCTTTTGTTTTCATTTTAGTATGTAGTTTCACAAATGAAATGTTAAGTTTGACTTGATATTTTTAATCTTTTAAATGAACAGTTAGTTTTATAAAATGAGGTAGTGCGCCTTATGCTTTACATCCAACAGCTCAGCTGGCAGGACTTACTTGGAAGGTGGAAGAAGGAGGATTGAATCCCTGCTCTGGAGCAGAAACTTCAAAGCTGGTGTCTCCACTCTAGAAGGTGAGTACCCTAACACCAGGCTATTGGCTGTTCCAGGGTAGGATTTTCCGAGTCTCTCTGGTTGAAGCTGTTCTGCTTTCTATAGAATACTCGAATAACCATTGGGCCACAGAATGATTATGGGATGCAATTATGATTTAAACCAAGGGGAATAGCTTCAACAGGAGAGAATGAGACCTACCCCAGATTAGCCAGTAACTTGGCACTCATCTAAGAGTGGGTAGCTCATGTTTAAGTCTCTGCTACAGATCTGGCATTTGAGACTGGGTCTGTCCCATCCCAAAACATAGTCCTAACCATTTTGCTATTGGATATAAAGGTGGGCCATAGCCAGAAGATTTGTAAATGGCACCTAAGACCTTTTGTGAATCTGTCTCCAGTTTTCCTTCCAAGAAACTATTAAGGGAATTGATGCTGAATTCACAAATAGGTTTGGTCAACCGCAAAGTGCATTTTTTTTTTTTTGCGAATACACTGTCAAAAATATGTTGCCCAGCTCTAAACAGTATTGGACAGATTTCCAACTCTTCTCCAAACTGCTTTGGCAGGTTCAGGTACTTCACATCTGAAAATAGGATAGGTTAGAAGATGACGTGAAGGTCAAATATTCTTTTCCTACATGATGTTCATTGGCATGTTGTATATATATTGACACTGCATGTGCAGTGCTGTAATGTAATAAATGGTCCATTTTTTTCTGGGCAGCTTTCTTCAAAATTCTAGGGCAGCTTAAGGCAAAAGCAGAATTTAAAAAAACATCCCTGCAAAGAGCATGGCCATCACTGCATTCAGATCAAGCCTGTTTTGACCCCTTAACTCTCCTAAGGAAGAAATTGTCTGAAAAACAACTTGAGGCACAGGGAGTTTACGTCTTGAGGATTTAAGTCTATATTCTTGCACTCTACCGATAGGTTAACAAGTCTTTACATTTACCATTTCTTCTTCCTGCACAATTTCACTTGATGGGAGTCTCAGTTAGATTTGTCATATTTTAAACTGTAGGCAATTGTATGCATGGCTTGTATGGGGTTTTTTTCTTACCAGTCAAAATAGCTAAACTGAAAGGATTTAAAACAGTTTTTTTTTTATTTCTTTTACTCAGACAAATTAAGTATAATATTCAAGTAATTAAGCTCTAATGACTGCTTGTTTTTCAAAGGCCTATTTAAACTACATGAATTAAGTCTACAAAAAGAGTGTTTACTAGTCAATTTCATAATAGCATCTAGTAAGTTTAGTTCCAGAGTTAAAGACCTAAGAAAAGGTTTCCTATAAAATATTGCTGCAGTAACATTTAAGATTAATGTCAATGTCTTCTCTGCTCTCAGGCATCTTAAAAGTACTCAACCAAGTCATGAAATTATAGTCTAGATAGTATTTCTATCTGCAAATTTAAAAGAATGATTTATAATTCTGGTTCAAAGTTAAGGATCAGATTCATTTGCTTTCTACAAATATATATGTATATTCCAAAGGAGAAAGTAAACCACTTTTTTCCACCTACTAATTACTTCAAACTTTCAGGAAGTTTGTAAACCTCTTTATTTTAAATAAATAGAGGTACCACTGCAATAACTTGAATGCTAATGGACTTATACGAATACATTAAAAGAAACTTTTCAGTAATTTGATTTTTAACCTCCACAACTTGATTGAGTCTTTTATGTTATATGAAAGATTCTACATATTACCTGGATACTGTAACTTTTTCTTTGCTGGGAGTTTGGATGATTTCTAATAACAACTTTACCAAAAATAAGTTGGGTTTTTTTTCAGTGTTTCTAGCATGTCCAAGATGGAAGGGGAGTTACTCTTTAGTAACAGAGAAAAACACATTTATACCATATACACAGAATATGGCATGTTTGTTTCTATTAATACATAAACTTATGGGATTCACTGAAATTGTGTGATTCATTAAACATTCTGTAAACCATTGCAATTTTTCCTCCATCTGTATAGACAAATTATGTATTTGCAGCACAATGTGCTAAGCTGGTGATACTAGGTCATTTGACTCTCCTTTTTTTCCTTCCTCAGTTCCAAGGATTTATATATTTTAATCTCAACTGAAGACAATGGTAAATGTGTGTGGTCCATTGTTAATTAGCAAAAGCCATTTAAGATCATCAGCAAAGTGTCTGACCATTTAACCTTAGTAAACATACTTAACCTACATGGTAAAATTACCATCACCACTCTGAAAACTTTCAACACATTATATTTGAACAATAGTTCAAAAATATCTCAGAGGTAATCTTTATTCTTCCTCTGGGTAGTTACTTAGACTCTCAGTCAATGATGTTTTTGTATGCATAGTGCCTTTTGAGAGTGCAGTTGAGAAGATACAAGGCAGTGGTTTTCAAATTGGGGGTAACTGAGAGCAATCCTGTAATGATGGACAAGGCATCATGTTGTCCCTTACGGACAATTTTTTCCTGTTTTCACAGGTATGTTAGAAGCCTGCCTCAGATGGGAGTATGCAGTAGACTACATTATCTGGAAAAGGGTATGCAACATAAAAAGTTTGTAAGCCAGTGATCTAAGGCATTGTTCTGTGTCTGTAAATTTTTTCAGGATCGATTTCCATGAACATCTACTATTCTGAAATGGAAGGGGTTTTTTTCTTTTGTTTGATTGACTAATTGATATTAAGTTGCACAAAATGCTGAGTAATTGCCTTGAAGTAGAACATATAATGCAAACCATGACTTACTTTTTACTAGTGTCTTTCCACCATGATCCCTCATGCAGCTGTTGATTTCCACTGTCTGACTGAATATCTCCAAATGCCCAATTAACTGATCATTTTAAGTTCCTAGATAATACAGAGCATTTCTGTGGCAATTTTATAGCAAATACTTCCTTCCTGTCCTCCCTGCCCCACTCCAGTCTACCACTCCCCACACACTCAGATATTCTGGCTACCAGCGGGGGGGAGGGGAAGGTGCAGGTGAGTGGAACCTTTTCTCTGCTCACTTTCTCCCTCCAGCTGCCCACTCTGGAGAGAAAATAAGCAAGTATGTAGCACCATTCACTCTTATACAGCTGGTTGCAAGATCCAGGTGACCCTGTTAGAGATGTAAGGGCTGTTCTTACTCTCAGGCCTGGTCTACACTAGGACTGTAGTATGAAATAACACCCTGAAGTTTGACTTTGTTGGCAACGCATCCTCTGCCAACCCCATTATTCTGGAATAAGGGGCTGCAGAATTCAAACTCTGTACTCCTGCTTTTCATCAGGAATAACACTAATTCTGAACTTATAAGTCTGAAATAATGTTAGTGTGGATGCTCCAGTGCCATTAATTTGAACTAATTGGCCTCCAGTGACCTCCCACAGTGTCAGCTCTGACTGCTCTGGCAATACTTGCGTCTCCACTGCTCTCCTCCTCCTGTAGAGCCCTAAAAGTCCCAAGAACTGGAGAAGGGTCAGTCCCATGTGCCCAGCGAGCAAGCCTCACTGCACAGCATGAGCACCTCTAACATCCCCTCTGGCCCTCAGACAGCTGACAGCACTTCTACTACTCCCACAGCTTACAGTGCCCAGGGATGGAAAAGAGCTCCTGCCTGCACTGCTACAGAGATCCCGGACCTCATTGAGGTATGGAGGGAGGAATCAAACTTCCAGGATCACTGGACCAAGAAGAGGAATGCCGACATCTGCGGTAGGATTGCTGCCAGCCTGACAGAGAAAGGCCACAACAGGAACCTGGAGCAGTGCACGCTCAGAATAAAAGAGTTGTGCCAGGCCTACCAGAAAGCCAGAGAGCAGAGCAGATGCTCTGGGGTGACACACCTGCAGCTATTACAAACAGCTGGATGCCATCCTAGGAGGGAGGGCCGGTCACCTCACCCCGTTGTGGTCATCAAGTCTGACCAAGACACTCCTGGCATCAGCCTGCAGGAGGCCCGAGTGGTGGAGGAGAAGGACAATGACATTGAGGAGGAGGAGGCCAGCTAAGCAATGAAGCCTGAGAGCCAGGAGTTGCTCCTCACCTTGGAAATGGTCCCACCCACCCCATTCCAGGATGTGTCCCAGCCTTCTGACAATCCCAGAGAGGGCACTTCTGGTGAGTTCTCCAACTTTCTCTGTCTACAAGCGGGGCAGGCAATGGGCTGCAAGGGGCTGCATGCTATTCTCTTGGCCTGCTCACCCTGGGGGTAGCACAACAGCTTGTTCACATGTCTACAGATGGAGTGCAAGTCTGGAGCACTCAGCTCCATGATGCTCTCACACAGGAACCCCTCAATCCTTCTCACAAGGTTCCTGGACTGGCCTACCGTACTCAGGCCTCCATGGTGGGATACAACAAGCCAGCACTAAGTGGTCTCAGGTCATGGAACCACACAGCAATGCTGTACATGGTCCAGGTTCATGCCCTCAGTCAGCATTTGCTCCCAATCAAGCGTGATGATGCAGAGAAGAATATCATGCATGGGAACCTGCTGGGAGGAGGAAGGGGGGAACCATTAGCACTCTCTCTGGCAAGCAGCAACTGCTGCTCACAAACACCTCTCCCAATCCCCCACCCACTCTACAGTGGTCAGAGAAAGACGTTCTCTCTCTATAGGACTCCGCCAGTGCCAGACCTGGCACATGCAGGACACAGTAGGAACTTGAGTCATCCTGTCCTCCCCTCCTGCCCTCAGGCTCCTGGCCTGGCTAGCACCTTCCCATGCCTGTTTGTCCCCAGGCCGTGTATGTTGTGATGCTCCCCTGAGACATCTTGCACCTGATGGAAAGTGCCCACTTTCTAGGCAACATATAGCCTTCTCAAACCATATTGCAATTTTCTGAAAGAGATCTTTGGTGTCAGCTCAGAGATAAGAGCTAGGCTTCTCTTGATGACTACTCTTGTAACTTGTCCCCCCACCTCCCACTGCATTTACCTGCTGGAATGGGATCCGCAGGCAGAAAAGAACTGGGACAAGCTCATGAGGGAGCACATGGCCTACCTGTAGTCCCTAGTTCAGGGACTCTAGGCAGAGCACCAGGAATGGGTCTCCCCCTTGTTTACACACAGGTCATACACAAGAGGCTGCTATCTCAAAAGGGATGTTGTGCTCACTGAGGTCCAGATGGGTAAGGAGACTCCTGGACCTTCCATTTAAACTCTGAAATGCACATTCCATCACCAGTCTGCACCTACACAGCCTGGTATTTAACTCATTGCTGGGGTCCAGGATGCCTGTCTGGGGTTCCTGAGACAGGGGAACAAAAGTTAGGCTGGGCCACCTAGAATTACAGTGGGCATGTCCACCTCTCTGACTCTGATGTACGGTCTGGGAAAAAAGTGCTGGTGTGCATCTTTCAGAAGAGGCAGGAGTTCCGAAAGATTAGGAATTATGCGCCTCTCCCGATATCCAGCACTGATGTCAGTGAAGCATCCCTTGTGATCCACGAGCACCTGCAGCACTGTGGAAAAGTACCACTTGCAGTTTATGAACTCTGAGGTATGGTGGCTGGGGGGCCAGGATGGGGATGTGTGTGCTGTCTATAGTCCTCCCCCTCCACAGTTGAAGAAGCCGTTGTCACCAAAGCTGTCAACAATGCTGTTCTCGTTGCCCAGAGTGACGACCCTCCATAGCAGGATGTGGTTGATAGCTTTGGCTACCTGCAGAAGCATGGCCCCAACTGTGGATTTCCCCAGCCCAAACTGTTTCCCAACCGAAGGGTAGCTGTCTGGCATGGCAAGCTTCCAGAAGGCAATAGCCACACACTTCTGCACAGGGATGGTGGGTCTTAGTTGGGTGTCTTGTTGCCTGAGGGCAAGGGAAAGCCACTCACAGAGCTTGAGAAAGGTGCCATTCTGCATGTGGAAGTTGTGCAGCCACTGCTGATCATCTCATCCCTTTATGACCATGTGATTCCCAGTCTCTCTCCACTGTGTCCAGGTGATTGAGGGGCATGTGCAACAGCAGGAGTGCCAGGATTTGGCTGAGCAGGGCCTGTGGGCCACACTGGGGTTCATGCTGCTCATCCTATTCATCCTCATCCTGTTCCTGCTGGAGCAACATGTGGGCATTCTTGATGTACTGCACCATAAGGTATAGAATGAGAGCCTTGAGCATGGCACTGCTTTGCAGCAGCTCTAGTTCCATGGTGGCAGTGCTGTGGTATCCATGTGGGTAATCAGAGAATGAGAAAGCATGTGCCCATTGCTTCCCTTTTCTGCTCCACAAGGTAGGAGGCAGTGGAGTAGTGCCTTATGAGACCTGGGCATGGAGAGGAGCCCCTGTAAGCACCTGTAGCAGTTTGCCAGACCAAGCAGCCATGGGAAGTATCTGTCCTCCTGGCGCCCTCCCAGTGCCTTCTCCAGGTGGCTCTGGGGGCTCTAAGTCTGAAGCAGGCTCAGTTAAATGTGCACATGCTATTTCGGATTAATTTCAATGCTTCCCCCATAGTGAGGACATGCAAGATTGAATTTGTTACATTAAGAGTTCATTAAGTCAAATTTAGTAATTTCAAAATAATTTCCTAGTGTAGACTGTCCTCAAGTAATCCCTTGCTCAGCTGACTAGTACAAGACACAACCTAGGCCTCCATCCTCACAATCTCTGTGGGAATTGTTATTCCAGGGACAGTGAAAAGAAATCATGTAAACTAAGGCCCATTTTTCAAAAGGATAGACTCCCTTGTGCACTTAGCACCTACCAGCCAGGCTCAGTAACAAGCAGAATTCTTGTATCTTTAACTAATTGACTGCCCACAATTCTTTTTTGAAGATCCAAAAATGTGAGGGTAAATATACCCATAAAACATCCTTCCAGCTTTTTAATACTATCCCTAAAGGTCACAAACGGGCTTGCCTTCGGAGATACAATGAGAACTGAAGACTCTTTGACTCACGGTCCTTTTTTTTTTTTTCAGGTCACACCTTCATCTCCAAGTATTTTAAGGTCAATGGAATTAATAATTATCAAAACTTTGGGGGTTCAAATTGTCACCTGATACAGTTAAATCATCCTGGAATCTAACTATGTTTGCCTGCTTGCCAGAATTGATGCAGTTAAGATCCCAGTCTCCTGTTACATCACTCTAGACTAGCAATCATGTTTTGATGCCATATGTAACGTATTCCAACTTATTCTGTCATCCATCATAGTCCCAGGTCTCTCTCAAGTAAGCTGCAATTTGTATCAAATTGTACGATGTGGATTTGAGATATGTCATTGAGCCTAGAGGGAATAAAACACAGATTGTCAAACTCATTTCAATTAGGGCTTTGCGTAGAATGTCAGTTACATTGTAATCCAAAATGATGAATGCTAAGATTCAGTTCAATAGGCTGTCCAGTCATTTATGCAGGGCCTTTTTATATTATATACTAAAGCTTTAGAAAGCTCTGATCTTAAATTAGAGGTACAAAAACAGCACAGTCTTCAGAATCACTGAATATTGTAGTTACTTAACAGCAACAGGGGGTAAGGGGGACTCATTATCCAAAAATGCTTATTTTCATGCATTCACATAATAATGGTACTGAAAGAAGATCTTCTCTTTAAAAGCTTACATCTGAAAAAAAAAAGGTTCTATGCTTTTAATTTCCAAATGCAGCTGGATGAATATTTTTAGAAAACAAAATTCTAAGAACGTATTATTCATGTTAGCTGTGAAAAAGGTATGTGACACTATCTAAGAAAAACAATTTAGTTTCCCTTCATTAAGTTCTTCATTCTTGAAAGCCATGCATTCACATTCCCACTGTGTTCAAACTATTCCTATTAAGGCTGATAAGCTGGAGTGTGGGGATGTGGGGAGCCAGGGAGGAGAGAGAAAGAGAGGGAAAGAGAGAGAGTGCATTTATAGTTTGAAAACATTAAGTCTGCTGTCAGTTAAAGTCAGAAGAGACTACTCACATGCGTAAAGTTAAACACGTGTAATATGAAAATCAGGGCCTTAGATACAAAGGTGCATTGGGGACAAGGAAATACCAATGGATAATGCTACTTTGGTATTATAAACAAATTGTGTCTCTACCCTTGTTTAAAAAACCATCATGCAGACCCAGAATAAGCATCCAAACTCATTACTTTCCTGATCACCCCAGCACAAATCAAAGGCTTAATTCCCTCCCTGATTTTGCTTTTCCTGTGATTTTCTCCCCAAGACATATTCTCGCCTACATCCCTAAAAAGCTATTTTCACCTACCTTACATCAAGATAGAGTTAATTAGCCAAACCAGTCATAATTAGTAAAATTGCATTTCTTAGGAAGGGTTCTATCACCTGTTAATAAGTGGGTCAACAGACATGCTATCCCCTTAATATACATCTATTAAATATTGATATTGTATACCATTTTAGGAACTCCTACAAAGGTACATGATGTGGGGGTTACATTTTATTATGGTAGCCCCAATGTTACCAAGTCTTGTGATTTTATCTTCAATATAGGTTTGGTTTTGTTCATAAAGCCCCAACTCCTGGATCCATGTGATTTGAATGTAGGTTATACACCCTAACATTTCAGAAACCAGAAGGCAAATTAAAAAAAACTATGCCTTCAAGCTAATCTCAGCTTAAAAAAAAATTCCTGACTCTTGGTAGTTGAATATTTGGGATTAGCACAGATATATGTGCCATATTTAAGATTTTCTTAAAACTTATTGAAAAATGTTAACTCCTTTATTCAGCACTGGTGAGCCCACATCTGGAGTATTGCATCCAGTTTTCAGTCCTCCACTACAGAAAGGAAATGAACAAATTGGAGAATATCCAGTGAAAGACAACAAAAATGATTAGGGAGCTGGAGTTCATGACTTATGAGGAGAAGATGAGAGAACTAAGCTTATTTAGTCTGCATAAGAGAAGAGTGAGGGGGATTTGGTAGCTTTCAACTATCTGAAGTGGGGTTTCAAAGATAATAGAGCTAGGCTGTTATCAGTGGTGGCAGATATCAGAACAAGGAGCAATGGTCTCAAGTTGTAATGTGGGAGGTCTATATTGGTTATTAAGAAAAAACTTTCACTTGGAGGGTCATGAAGCACTGGAATGGGTTACCTAGGGAGATGGTTGAAACACCTTCCTTAAAGGTTTCTAAGGCTTGGCTCGACAAAACCCTGGCTGGAGTGAGTTAGTTGGGTTTGATTGTGTTTAGAGCAGGGTTGGACTAGATGACCTCCTGCGGTCTCTTCCAACCCACTGAAGATTTGATTATGTGCTTCTTATGGGCTTCCTAGGCCTTGCTTTCCATTCATTTTTAATGAAATATAAATTACTTCTCCAGTGAGAATTTCTATGTTACATCCTGGTTCAAAACAGGAGTTATTGAAGTGTGTTAACTTCGTTCTTCATAGAATTCCATGTGAAGTCCTCTGCCTGACATTTTAAAACCATGAAAAAGAGATCAATATGTGATGAAGCAGCATTCTACAAAAGCATGATAGGGGGGAAACAGGAGACCCAAGCACAAATAACATCTAAATGAAAAGAAATGCTGTATAAATTCATAGAATCATAGAACTGGAAGGGACCTCAAAGGTGATCAAGTCCAATCCCCTATTCTCATGATAGGACCAAGCACCATGTAGTTCTAAGTTCTGCTCCATGATATATCAAAAGGAGAAAATCCTTTTCCTAAAAACGATATACCAAAAAAGTATATTTGGAAACCATCTACTTAAAAAGAAGAGCAAGGGAAAATTCACTCCTTCAATAGCATGCATTAATATAACAGAACTACTATTTGAAGACATTAATTCAAAATCTGACCCACTGAAATCAATGGAAAAACTCTTTTTGACTTGAGTGAAGTCAGGATGCCATTGCATCTAGTCCATCTGGTTCAGGTACTTGGCAACTCTAGTTAAATTTCCACTGGTAAAGTCCCCAGCAGCCTCAGTCCTGACATCCTGCACTTAATTCACAGGAGGATTCTGAAATGACTCATTACACCACCTGTTGTGCCTATGAAACCAGATATGGTAGGTTTGATCAGAGGTCATCAACCAGAAAAAGGAACACTGGGAGAGTGCCCCTCTTCTAAGATTTAGCCTAGTAATTAGAGCAATTACATGGAATGGGGGAGATCCAGGTTCAGTGCCTACATTGCCTGATTTCAAACAAGATTTGAATTTGTATCTCTCACATCCCAGGTCAGTGACCTAACCACTAATTATAAAGTCATTCTCTTCCACCCCTTCTTTCTCTGGCCTGAAGACTATTCTATAAAAGTGGAATAGCTTCAACAGGAGAAATTTGCCCCACAATAAATCAGACCTTAATCATTAGTGCACCGTAGGAGGAGGTTGGAGACCTGGGCTCAAGTATTTCTTCCAAATTAGGAATAGTGGGGATGGACCTAATCTATTTCACAGGATGGGTAAATGCACTAACCGCTAAGATCATGCTTTTAAAAAAGAGCATCCTCCTTGGGTTTTCTGGGAGAAAGGGCTAATCTGTTTTAGGTGCCTAACTCCAGCAGAGAGTTCACTGCTGTGACTTCCAAGTGGAAGTAAATTAGATGTCATCCTTTATGAGGGATAGGGTTTAGAATAAATCTTTCTCCTCTTCATTTTCTATTAGATATCTTTGGGAGCTCCTCCCTCATCATGATGCCTTTGTTGAACCCTTTCTTAGGCACCCAACTCTCCTCATGCATTGTATAGGGAGCCTATATCAGGGCTATAGATTTTAGAAGAGGGAGGTCACCTAAAAGTCAGACAGTACTATACTTAATATAAATTCCTTTAGAGGATTTAGCCTCATGTGTAGTATCTCCTTTAAACAAATGCATTTTCTGGAATATTAGAACCACATCTGTAATGGTCTTCATTTCCCAATCTGAGATTAATAGAAGACAATGATAAATATTGTTAAAATGTCAGGTTGAGTATAGGTTTGAAATTACAGTCTTAAATACTAAAGTGATTGTGGACATATGCTAGTCTCAGTTCAGGTATTTCAATCAATATTAACTGCTTTTATATGCAGAACAAACAATGAGAGGATAATTTGCCCCTAAAATGGACTATTCCTATTACAGTATTTGTAAATAGGATAGATTAATATTGTGCAGCTGCATTTGCTAACTCATTGCAATTGTAACAATGCATACATTAAACATGCAATTGCTAACAGCTCACACTTTAGGTACTATAAGTTATAATGGAGCCCTCTTACTTTTGAGTAATTTAATATGTTGCAAATTTCAAAGACAGTTCCCATTTAACTGCTTTCGCTGGAAGAAGAGTTACAAAGCTTTCCACAGTTTTTTTTCAATGTATTTAAAGTGCCACACAGCAATCTGCATTGCTCATTCATATAACATCAGCTTTTGATAATTTTTCTTTAATGTCTCTCATAGACTCACACTTTCTAAATATATTTCATAAAGAAAAAATACAGAACACCTGTTGTTTATTCTGATATATAATTCCATATTTTCAAGAACCATCGCTATTCTGTAATCAATCACATCCCATTAAGTACTGAAAATGAGAAGTCAGTATTAAACATTTTTACTTGAGAGGACTCAATATATTTTATAACTGACATCTTGAAGCAGCTTCCAATTTGTTTTTTATTAAAACAAAGACTTTATAAATTCTCCCCCGTTTTTCTACACATGGTTTTAAAAGGCATCCATCTATCACGTTGGCTATAGCAGATAACAAGTCTGATATCTATTCTCTGGCTATCATCAAATGGCTCAGTATTTGACAAAGTGGTTTATTAGACACTCATCCATTCTGTGAATTTAAATTAGAAAAATATAATGCATGCCTACAGCTAACAATCTGTAGAGTAAAAAAGATAGGGGCTTTTTGATAAAAGTGAGGATGGGGAAAAAAAGAAACCTTTAATTCTTCCACTAATTGTTGGGCTAAAGTCATGTTACTAAAAATCATAAGGCCAGATTCTTAGCTGGCATCAATCAGCATTGCTCCATTAAGGTCAGTGGATGTATGCCAAGTTATACCAACTGAGAATCTGGCCTGTGTATCTCTCTACCCATGCTACTATTAATACCTAAGAATGAGGCCAAATCTACACCATAAACGTACACAAGTATAACTATGTTCCCCTGAGTAATACAATTATACCAATCTAGCTCCTGGTATAGACAGTGCTATGTTGATGGGAGGGTGACTGATTCTTGTACAGGTGGATTAACTATGATTACCTATGATCTAGCTTCCATGCTGCATCATCTTGACTGAAATGCTACAGCAGTGCAGTTGCAATATTTTAAGTGCAGATGTACCCCGAGTTATTAAAATTAAAGATTTTAGGGAGGAGTAGAGCTGAGCTATTGTTTCAACAGTCTGGTCTTTCAAGGTGTTAAATATTTCCTAGAAAGTGATAGACACTCACCTCCCACTGAGCACTGATTTCAATTACATACATTGGAATTCACTTTGGCTTGTGTGCCCCATGCATCCACAGGCACCTAGACCCTGAGGAATCCTGATCCTTTATTCACTTGAGTAAGGAATAACTTTATAGCTCTTCTTTTTGATCCCTTAAGTTTGTCATGGCTATATCTCTATCTATCTTGATCTCTCTCTATATATATTGTTCTTCATGTCATCTGCATCCTCATGCTGCCGCCGTCCAACTCTACCCTCAGACGCTTGCTGTGACCATTCTCCGTACCGTCCCCTCCAGGCATGAGCTGCTCCAGCTTTGGCTCCTGCTTCATGCCGTGGACTGCACTTATGGGGAGGAGTTGCTGCAGATTGGTCCCCTCTGCCATCCGAGCCTCACTCCCACCCCTGGGCCATGCCAGGTCCCCCTTGCCATCTGAGCCCACCCCCCGACCCATCCCCTCACCTCTTCCACCAAGACCCTACATCCTCAGTCCACTCCTGCTCCCTCCTCCCTGGCCAGACACCTACTCCCAGAGAGAGGAGGGTTGGCCAGTGTAGTGAGCAGGGGGCACAACCCTCTAGTAAACATTATTAAAGTTGATAAGTCAGACACTCAAAAGTCAGGAAATGCCAGAATGTAAATTGTCCTCCTTCGTGTTTATGTCATTATAGAGCCATTAATTACATGATCACAAACCATGTTTCCACAGAGTCTCTGCCTCATTCAGTGCACAGGCTTGAACTAGGTCAGGTTTCTGTAATCTGCCCCCACTGAAATGTTGTGTGGAAGTACACCAGGAAGAGCATCCCACTTACTTGGGAGAATGGAGAGATTAATTTACAGGGAAAGATATTAAGAAATGAAATAACTAAAAAAGTGAAGGACACGATAAACAGTCTGCAAGTATCTGAAGGGTTCGAATACTTATGCAGAGCATGCTCTTCTCTGGAGCTGGTCAAGAAAAAAAAGAAAACCATATAAAAAGTTGTTTGAAATTATAAATGATTTTTAATTTAAAAAGTTTACCAACTATATAGAACACATGCACGCACATGCACGCACACATACAGACACACGCATGCACGCACACATACAGACACACACAGAATTTTCCATCACCCCCACCCAGCTCCCTGTCAGAGGCTTTGCCCCACACAAAAGGCTATGCATCCCATGTCAAACTCTGAACCATAGAATCATAGAACACTAGAACTGTAAGGGACCTTGACAGGTCATTGAGGCCAATCCCCTGCCCTCACAGCAGGATCCAGTATTGTCTAGACCATCTCTGATAGATGTCTATCTAACCTGCTCTCAAATATCTCCAGAGTTGGAGATTCCACAATCTCCCTAGGCAATTCATTACAGTGTTTAACCACCATGACAGTTAGGAAGTTTTTCCCAATGTCCAGCCTAAACCTCCCTTGCTGCAGTTTAAGTCCATTGCTTCTTGTCCTATCCTCAGAGGCCAAGGAGAACAATTTTTCTCCTGCGTCCTTGTGACACCCTTTTGGATACCTGTAAACCCCTCTCAATCTTCTCCTTTCCAGACTAAACAAGCCCAATTCTTTCAGTCTTCCTTCACAGGTCATGTTCTCTAGACCTTTAATCATTCTTGTTGCTTTTCTCTGGACCTTCTCCAATTTCTCCACATCTTTCTTGAAATGTGGTGTCCAGAACTGGACACAATATTCCAGTTGAGGCCTAATCAGCGCAGAGTGGAAGAATGACTTCTCATGTCTTGCTCACAACACTCCTGTTAGTGCATCCCAGAATCACGTTTGCTTTTTTTGCAACAGCATCACACTGTTGACTTATATTTAGCTTGTGGTCCACTATGACCCCTTGATCCCTTTCTGCAGTACTCCTTCCTAGACTGTTACTTCCAATTCTGTATGTGTGACACTTCCTAAGTGGAGTACTTTGCATTTGTCCTAATTAAATTTCATCCTATTTACCCCAGACCATTTCTCCAGTTTTTCCAGATCATTTTGAATTATGACCCTATCCTCCAAAGCAATTGTAATCCCTCCTACCTTCATATCATCTGCAAACTCAATAAGCGTACTCCCTATGCCAACAGCTAAATCTTTGATGAAGATATTGAACAGAACCAGTCCCAAAACAGACCCCTGTGGAACCCTACTTGTTATGCCTTTCCAGCAGGATTGTGAACCATTAATAACTACTCTCTGAGAATGGTTATCCAGCCAGCTATACACCACCTGAATATCCCCAAGGATCAGCAGGAGGCCATCTGTTCAAAGGCTCTGTGCCTCTGTATGGTCCCTTGTACCCTCTGCTGCTCCCTGACAATGTATCTCCATTGATACTGTGCTACCAGGGGCTTCCCTTGATTGTAGCTTTCCCCAAGGTCACAGGAGGAGATTTAATGGAAGAGATGATCATACATGGAGATGTATCATTTTTTTGTTTTCACTAAACTGCATTGTGTCAGATAGAGGAACAAAGTGTATCCCCTGCAGTCCATGCCAGACCTTTCTAATATTCACATAAATAAACATCATAGGGTGGGGGGAGCGGGGCTGGAGGGATAGGGTGATGGTGCCTTGGAGATAGCTGAGTCCTCACTTTCACCACCAGAGGGTCACACTCCCCTCCCCGCATGTGGAGTATCCTGTGCCTAATTCTGCTTAGCCATTCCTGGGTATTCAGACTTAACACTGTAATTTTGAAATGTTAATTATAATTTAATTGGACTGTTTAAAGATTAAATATCTGATTTGACTGATGAGTAGAGATATATTTCTAAAATTAGCTATCTGAGGGGGGGAAAAGACAGTTCCTTAGTGACATACATATTAAACTGATTAAAATTCTAGGCTGTGAAAACTGAAACCCTCGCTCACTTGTATCTGATTTTTTATTCAGTTGGTATACAAAGATTGTACCTGGTCTTTGTATTGTCCAGATAGAATACAAACATTAACATCTTTAGACGAGACTAAATAAATTGATACTTGCCATATTAAATTTGATAATAAATTTGGCAGGTATGCTATAAATAATTGGTTCCCATCTAAATAACTGTAAAATTAATTGAAAGTTTTCCAAGCAAGAACTATAATCTTTAAATATCAGCTTAATTAAAACTTCATTTAATATGATTCTATTCCCCTGCAAATACTTTTGAAAAGTTGTTTCAGAAAGTATTTTGATTTCACTCTTGAAGGTAGGGAATAAGTAGTAGTTATTTTGTTGGCCTCTCTAGTTTTAAGGTCTGACCAAGGGCCATTGAAAGTAGTAGGAATCACACTGTTAAATGATGTAATGATAATGATGTTTGATGATAATGATTTATAAAGACTGTCCATGATGCTTTGAAATATACTAATCGTTGTGCTGCATGTGAAAATGTAAATAAGTTACGGTGAATGGAACGTGACACTATGGATGGAAAAACTATTTCACTAGGAGAGTGGTGAAGCACTGGAATGGGTTACCTAGGGAAGTAGTGGAGTCTCCATCCCTAGCGGTGTTTAAGTCTCGGCTTGACAAAGCCCTGGCTGGGTTGATTTAGTTGGGATTGGTCCTGCCTAGAGCAGGGGGCTGGACTTGATGACCTTCTGAGGTCTCTTCCAGCTCTATGGTTCTATGATTCTATGATGTGTCTAGACTACAGGGTTTTGTTGACAAAAGTGGACTTTGTTGACAGAATTGGATGTAGTCTAGACGCTTTTTGTCGACAGTATCTGTCGACAAAGCCTCTGTCAACAAAAGCCTGTAGTCTAGACGTACCCTATATGTCTTGGCATTTAGATTACCAAATTTCAAACAGAAATAACCTACAAACTTACAAATATACTTACTAACCTACTAACTACAAACTTAGTAAGCCTCATAATTTTCAAGAGATCCAATTATTATAAAGTCCTAAAGAATGTGGACAAGTTATGTTATTGAAACCGAGATCAAAATTTAGCGTAAAGCAAGCATTTACTAAAGCAAGTTTGACGCTATTGCCAGCCACTGAACCATTAGAGACATCCTTTGCAAACATATTAAGCAAGTATTAATTTAATACTTCACTAATTTTAGCCTCCTTTGCCATCTCATCTCCCATTTCATCCTGCAGGGTTTTAATTCCCCCAATTAATAGTTTGCTTTGATAATAATGAAAAAATCTTTTGCGTTATGGTTGCATCTCATTCCATAACAGTATGACTCTTCATTTTTCTTTTTTAATGTTCTTCTAGATAACATCATCATGAGGCTTCTAATTCTAATTCTAAATCATGTTTGCTTCCTTTTTTAAGAGTTGACATTAATAACTTTTTCCAGAGCCATTTTTATTTATATATGTATATAAATAAAGTAGCTATATTTTCCACTTACCTCTCCATTTGTACCTTTCTAAAGACAATATATACATATGCATTTATATAATAACTATGTATTTACTTACTGGCCAGTGAACAAGCTGTTAATCTGCATTTGAAAATCCTGGCCTGTGTTTCCCAAATGCAACATGCAAAATTTAGTGGACATTTCTGAAAATATGGACCTTCAAGTGTACAAGATAGAGGTGAGTTAGCTACCTGTAACAAACAAATTATCTGATTAAAATCTACTCTTTAAAGACGATGTTTAGCTATGGGTTACTTAGCACTGTTCAACAAATATGTTATGCAAACATATTTAAGCTTAGGGGTTGCTCACAAACTGTATTCACCATATTCATTTGTTATTTATTATTACTACTCTGCCATAGGTTACTCTCACATGGATCAAAACCCACTGAAAAAAATGGAAAAAAAATCTCATTGACTTCAATGGTGCGAGGGTTTCACCAAGGTTATTCATTGTTACTGTTTCATGACTGGAAAACTATAATGTAGAGAACAAATGTATGATCAATATACTGAGCCTTTTGTTCTCTCAGAGGGAGGGCAGAACAGTTTGTGAAATAAGATGGCACTAAACAGGTAGGATTAGGGAGTTTTCAGATATTTTGTTTGCCAGATCACTGGAATCAGCCTTTCCCTAACATACTACTACTTTAAAAATTCTATTGTAATCATGTTATATTGTATGTTGTTACTCTCTGGTACGAGATTTAGTTGACAGGAACACAAGAATAGCCATACTAGGTCAGACCAGTGCTTCACCTACCCCAGAATCCTGTGTTCTGCCAGTGGCTAATGTCACGTGCTTCAGAAGGAATGAACAGAACAGAGCAGAGCAATTACCTATGCTCTGTCATCCATCTACAGCATCTGGCTGTCAGAGGCTTAGGGACCCAGAGAATGGGATCGCATCCTTGACCATCTTGGCTAATAGCCATTGCTGGACCTATCCTCCATGAACTAATGTTATTTTTTTTAACACAGTTATACTGTAATTCTAATTCTTTGAATTCTCTCATCACATTCAGTCAAACCAACCTTGTGTGGCATCTGGACAAGTAAGTGTAAGCATGAAAGGTGCAAACATACAAACCGATACAGGGCCCTCTTTTACTTATTTAATTACCTCTGCATCATAGATTTGGCTAGGGATTTTGCCCATATTCATCTTGCTTAACTGCATTAATCCTGGCATACTTAACTGGGATGTTGGGAACACAGACCTTGTGATGGTGTATTACTGTTAAGCATTTGTCTTATCTACACAGTTCATTTAACTTCAGCGAACTTTGGATGTGATTATTCTTCAGTAGGCTTACACGTCATCTGCATTTGGATTACTGAGGCTAGTTTTTTCTATTGTTTGAAAATACATTAAAGAAGAAAGTATTTGGGTATTCCAGATACATTCTCAGTGCATTTAGGATGTGATCTACACCCTTTGAAATTAGTGGACTTTCCATGACCTCAACAAGGTTTGGATCAGGATCCTATTAAATATACTAGATTCCAGTATTTCCCTTTAATTATTTTTATGTGAGTCAGTCTGTCATATAGATGTCCTCTTGCTATGGGGCGGGGAGAGAGAAAAAAAAAACAGGCTGCTTCAACATCTTTTAGAGAAATTCTATCATTTAATACATAGGGATTGGTTTTTGTATAAGTTGACCTCAAAATATAGTATCTAGCTTGCAAGTTTTGATATTTTTCTCACTTTTCAAGTGCTTCTAACTCATTTTAAGTGCAGTTGCATTTCTGTGATAAAGCCACAGAAGATAGCATCACACAGAAATATTGTTGAGTGTGGTTGATGGAACAGGTGGGAAGGAAAATAATTTGTTTCCTGGGGAGTGCTATCTACAAAGATTAGATTGCCTGCACTTCTATTTAATTTTTAACGTCATCATTATTTGTTTATTAATTTCTATAGAATTAGCAAACAAAGCAACTTGCTAAGTCAAATCTATATTTGTTTTCAAATACAATAATATTGAATCATATTTATTGTCCAAGTATGTATTTTTATGTCCACCTAAACTTGGGCTAAAGGGCAATTTATAAACTCTTTGGAACAAATGTATTCTAGTGTAACTCCATTAGGGGTCCATGACATTTAAATATGGCCCACTAAGCCTTTTCTTCATATAGAGAATTAAAATATTAAAAGAGGAAAAAGATTTTTGGGAAAGCAGTAGATGTCAAATGACGGAGCATCTTTGCGGAAACTGTCTTTTATGAAAATACATACATTGTTTACATGTTCTGAAACATTTACTTTTGTTGAATTGTACTATGAGTTATCAGTTATCAGTGGGATTCCATAGAAAGCATGAGTAATGGCAGTAATAATCTTGTTCTCACAGAGTAGGCATTTCCTTGAAATGAAAGAAGTCCATTCTGAAATTAAGTACAAAACTACTTTGACTAAGTGAGATTATTTAAACTGGTGAATTCTAATTATAATTGTGGGAGTAACAGATTGCACTCCTAACTGACATGGTCTCGCAGAGCCTTCTTATCAATAAACTAGGGAAATGCAACCTAGATGGGGCTACTATAAGGTGGATGCATAACTCGCTGCATAACCATTCTCAGAGAGTTGTTATTAATAGTAATGCTGGAAGGGCATAACAAGTGGGATTCTGCAGGGGCCTATTTTGGGAGCAGTTCTGTTCAATATCTTCATCAATGATTTAGATGATGGCATAGAGAGTACGTTTGTTAATTTTGTAGATGATACAAAGCTGAGAGGGGTTGCAAGTGCTTTGGAGGATAGGGTCATAATTCAAAATGATATGGACAAACTAGAGAAATGGTTAGAGGTAAATAAGATGAAGTTTAATAAGTACAAATGCAAAGTACTCCACTTAGGAAGGAACAATCCATTTCACACATACAGAATGGGAAGTGTCTGTTTAGGAAGGAGTACTGTAGAAAGGGATCTAGAGTCATAGTGGACCACAAGATAAATATGAGTCAACAGTGTGACACAGTTGCAAAAAAAGCAAACATGATTCTGGGATGCATTAATATGAGTGTTGTGAGCAAGACATGAGAAGTCATTCTTCCGCTCTACTCTGTGCTGATCAGGCCTCAATTGTAGAATTGTGTCCAGTTCTGGGCATCACATTATAAGAAGATATAGAGAAACTGGAGAAGGTCCAGAGAAGAGCAACAAAATTGATTAAAATGAAAACATGAGCTATGAGGCAAGGCTGAAGGAATTGGGCTTGCTTTGGTTGGAAAAAAGAAGACTGAGAGGTGACATTATAGACGTTTCCAGGTATGTAAAAGAGTGTCACAGGAGGGGGGGGGATTATTCTCTTTGGCCTCTGATAATAGGACAAGAAGCAATGGGCTTAAACTGCAGCAAGGGAGGATTAGGTTGGACATTAGGAAAAACTTCCTAACACTGGAATAAAGGCTGTGGTATCTCCCTCACTGGAGATATTTAAGAGCAGGTTAGATAGACACCTGTCAAGGATGATCTAGATGGTGTTTGGTCCTGCCGTGAGGGCAGGGGACTGGACTTGATGATCTCTTGAGGTCCCTTCCAGTTCTAGAATTCTATGATTCTATGATTCTAACTCAGCTTGAGAAGTCTTTGTATGTCAAATGGAGATCAGTAATGATAATACTGCTTGGTATTGCAGATTGAACTTCTGAAATCCGGGACTGAACAGGTTCAGGGGCTGGACTGGTGGCAGGGAGTGCAGCCCCTCCCAGGAGTTCAGCCCAGGCAGCAGCAGGGGCCAACACAACAGGAAGCACAGCCCTGACCAGCTGGAGGCGGTGTAGCTGGCAGCCTGGATCACAAAGCCAGCCAGAGCGGGCATAGTAGGGAGCGTAGCCCTGCTCAACTGCAGGTGGTGGGACCAGCACCTGGGAGTGCAGCCCACACTGGAGACCAGGAGCACAGCCTGGGCTGACAATCAGGAGTGCAACCCCAAATGCAGTCAGCACATTGGGGAGTGTAGCCCCAGCCTGAGAGGAAAGTGCAGCTCCAGCAGGCTTGGAGGCAGTGGGCCTGTGATGGGGAGCAGGGCCAACAGCCAGGAGGAGAGCCTTGACCGCCGCTGGTCCAGCAAACATTGTGGTTTCAGACTGCATAGGTTCCAAGGGGTCTGGACCAGGGAAGTCCCACTTGTACTGAAGTTCTTCAGAGCTATCTTGAGACATATAAATGGAATAAAGTCAGTACAAAACTAGCAATATTTTTTCTTTGGGATGGGAGATGTCTACATCATCTCCATTCTTCTATCTAATGCAGTGGTTTAGAAAAATATGTCACATGATATAAAAACAATAATGTATTTGTTTCATAGAAATATCAGTTTCTGTATGTTGCTGTGTGTATGTATGTTTGTGTGTGATTCAATTTGTCTGATGCCTCGTGTACTTTGATTGCAGTGCCCTAAACATAACTTTATAATATAAGTAATTAACAAATCATATAAACATATAGTGCATCAAAAATATTCAGCTTTTTCATTAAGTTCACTTCAGCTACCAAACATAACATTTGTTACCATTTGTAAAAAATTAAATCTGTGTTTTTCACAAATTCACAGCACTTCAGTATTTGTCATATCTTTGAAATTTTGTCCATCTTTAAATGTAAATATACCTCCCAACTGTTTTGCTCCATTCAGAGAAATTTGAAACTTGGCTCCACAAAAATAATTGAGTGCAATGTAATTGATCAGAAACAAGCAATCAGTAGTGAATATATCTTAGATGTCATTTAAAAATCTGAGAATGGTTCTTTGAAAATGCAATTCAAAAATAATCTTTGAGATCTGTGAGAAATTAAACAACTATTAATTTTGTCACAGAGACAGATTATATAGAAAGTTCTCATAAACAAAGGTATATTAAATTACTATTAATTGTGGTGCCGCTAATACTAGTGAGTAGCTGATGGATTTTTTAATGAATATATATTACCTGACAGTGCAATTGATATATAATACTTAGAATGGCCATATTTTCTTAAAATGTTTATCTGAGAAGCCGCTTTATATTGGCTAAAGTGGAAGTTCAAATACATATTTTACATGCAAGAGTTCAGAAAGAGAAAGACTGCCACAGTAATGAACTGACCTTATAGTCATTGTTATTTGTCATGGTTACAGGACTAAATACACCTCTCTCTCTTGTCTAGTTCTGAGAGTACTCAGCTCAGGCAATGGGCCTCTTTCCTGGTACATTTTTCAGGAATAAAGCACATTAGCCTCCCTCTCTTAGACCAGGCTATAGTGTCATGAGTATAACACAGCAGATCCAACTGGGTTTCAGGTACCTGTGTTTTCCTCTTTGTGGAGCTTGTGGCCAGTGATTCAGTGACGCTCCTCAAGCAAAATATTTTTATTTAGCAGAAGAAAACTTGATTTAAAACATGACAGCTAATATGCAGCTTTAGTTTTATCCAGTCTTATATTTCACTATGTACATCTGTCAGGGATGGTACTTGGTCCTGCCCTGAGGGCAGGGGATTGGACTTGATGACCTCTCAAGGTCCTTTCCAGGTCTATGAGATACGTATATCTTCATATATTATATTATATTATATTATATTACTGAGTAAGATAAGGAGGCTGATACCAGTTTTTAACCCACTCTCTTTCCCTTTCCAATACAGAAAAGTGAGGGTTGTTTGTTTTGTTTTGTTTTTGAAAAAGCTCTCACTCTATGTGTGTCTTGGTCAAATGGCTATATTGCTCAATAGTCTCTATTATAGGACCCATTTGTGAAGTCATCTGCCTCAGATTGGCTTTATCCAGTCTGCCAATGAGCTCGCGTAGATCAGCGGTTCCCAAACTTTTCAAGCATATGGACCCCTTTTCAATGGATTAAAATTTTATGGACCCCCCCCACCTGCTGGACAAAAAAAAAGAAATACAAGAAAAAAGAGCAAGAGAAAAAGAAAAAAAAGAAAAGAGAGAGAGAGAAGAAAAGAGAGAGAAAAGAAAAAAGAAAAAAGAGAAAAGAGAGGGAAACAAGAAAAAAGAGAGAGAGAGAGAGAGAGAGAAAGAGAAAAACAAAGGATCGGGCCTGCTGTAGACCTGAACCTTATTTTTAAACTTTTCACAGACCCCCTGCAGTACTGTCACGGACCATCTGTTTGGGAACTGCTGATCTAATAGATTGATCCCTATAGAATTTTTTTGATAAATAGAACCATTCATCCAGCTGTATCTGCCTGTAGGGAATTGTGCTGAAACCGTCTGCTTACCTCTGATAGATGAATACATAGGACTCTATTTTGGGGTACAGATCAATAATTCAACCAGCATACCCTCACGTTTATTATGTTTATTAACTTTCCATGGTTCAGCCAGAGAATTTGCCAAACCACGGGAGATTAATATATATATCTATATATTGTGATTTCATGATGCCCCTTAATTTGCCTTCTGAAATAAAGTTTTCAACATGGGGGCTTCAACTTCTGATTTTTGTCCATTAAAAAGTCAGAAAACATCTGACAATGTTAAATATGTGAGAATATGAAAATTAGTACAGTATTAATTCCTCTCCTTAAAAAAAAACTAGTAAATTGTACTGGAGGACAGCTCCCACTCTAGCCACAGTATTATCAGTTTTTATATATATGTTATATCAACAGGTTGAACCTCTCATGTCTGGCACCCTTGAGATCTGACCAGTGCTGAACGAGAGACTGTGCAGAACCATGGGAGGTTAATATTGTCTAGCAGCATTACCAACACTTCCACTGATTACTGTGTTCTTAGAAGACATTTAGAGTTAAATTAGAGCTAAATAACAGCACAGGACAGTGAGACCCAGGACTGGTGACTGTAAACAAACTTTATGGGACTGTGGGAAACTTGGTCACACCCATGATAAATGGATACCTGGCTAACTAAAACCATGCAAGACCACAGATTTTGCCAGACCAGAGAATGGGAAACTAGAGAGGTTCAACCTATAATATCATTTTGAGAACACTCTTATTACTCTCATCCATGACCATCGATACACAGCTCCCATTCACCCTCTTCCTTGTCTTCATTGTCATAAACCATCTGGGTAAATGAAGGCCTGAGACATATCAAGTAGATAGCCAGAGGGAAAGTCTTGGTCTTGGCCTAACTGACTTTGTCAGAATCTTTCATATCATGTACAGTTATGGTGCAGGAACCAAAGAAGAGATTCCTTACATTTAACACAATCTCGGTAAAATACCAGTGAAGCTGTAGACCTGTTCTAGAGGGTGGAAGAAAAGGAAGAGGATACTTTTACTATTAAAAGATACCAGCAAAAAAAGTGGCCAATTATTCCTTAATATAGACAAGGTTTCCCTTTAGGAGATTAGGAAGCCTGTTTTTCATTTCTATCTTGCATCTATCCATTCTTGTAAGCTCTTCAGTCTTCCTCTCCTCAGTTGGAGCCTAGGAGGTTGAAAACATTTACTACAGCTCCCAACAACCATAGAAATACTGACAACAAGCAAAAGTGAAGTTTGTTTTGTTGACTAGAAGAACTGTAGTAAGTCCTCTTCCTACTAGCTTCTGGAAACAGTTTGACATTGAATGGTATATGACTAAAAAGTTTATGGTAAGCAATAAGGAGTGATATAAGAGTTTCTTTCCAATTTTAAAGAGCTGAAACACACACATAAACAGAACTATTATTTTAAAAGTGGCAGAGCTCTGCAGGACCACACAATCCCAGCAACTATTAATCATAACATCTAGGAAGTAAGTTTCTGTGGTTGCTTTTAAACCTATTTTTAACCTGTAATTAACTAAGTATTATAATTTCCACAAGAACATATAACAATTACTTCTATTTATTTAACCTCATTATATAAAAAGTCCTTAAACTTTTTCAATATAACTTAATGATATGTTCTATTGTCCATTTTCTGGGAACCACAAAAAGATCACTCCATATGTATGGTGTAATGCAATCATTTACTGCAATTAGAAAATTAAATATTCATGAAAACACTGTCTTGTTGAGATAGACAGTGTATTCATTTTAAAATAAGGTTATTGTACTTACCAGAGTCCCTCATTATGTCAAGTAATTGACATTTTGACCAATAGCTTTTTTTGAAGACCTCTTCACAATCATCTTGACAAAAGCCATTGGTCAAAATGTTAATTCCCACTCTAATGGATGACACCTATGTGTAAATTAAATGTATTTTTAAATGAACAGACTGTGTAACTGACCCTGTTTCAAGAAGGCAGCAGTTTCATGAATATTTCAGTGCTGCATTTAATGGATCCTAATATTAAGGGACACTTACATCAGAGGAAAAAATAGCAAAGACCTTTTATTATGTTACTACTCTATAAAAACTAAATCAAGACCACCACCCTGAATAGGCTTACTGACAAAAGATGCTACTTATTCTGTGAATTATTTATTTATCACATTTATAATCAATATTTATAAACAAATATTTGATTTCATCACTTTTCCCAGTGGTATGTTATCAAGTAAAGCTGAACATTTGTGCAAGTATTTTCTCGAGCATGCCCTGAAGTTAGACCCTGATCCAGGAAGCACTTACATACATACTTTGCTTTAAGCATGTGTACAGTACTATATAGGTAAAATGGTATAGGTTGAACTTCTCTTAACCGGGACTTCCTGGTCCAGCAACATCTGGACCACAGATGTTGCTGGACCAGAGAGACCTAGTGGAAGGCCAGAGGCAGGAGCACTGTGGGAGCCAGGAACCCAGCCAGGCTCACTGCAGGAAGGCAAGCAGCTGGGATCCCTGCCACAGGAGTGTGGCTGAGGCTATGGCAAGGTGGCCAGAATGTCAGAAGGTTCTGGCAGGGCAGTGGTTTGCTGCTGTGGGGACAGGAGCCTCAGTGGCAGAACTGTGGGGCCGCGGTGGCCAGGATTGCAGCAGGGGTTGCTCCTGGGAGTGGGGCACGGGGCAGTGGCGGGGAACGAACACTCCCAGCTACCCGGGCACCCCAGTGACCCTCGGTTTTGTGTGTCTCTCTGCAGGTGGTGAAGGCCATCGACAGGGTGCTGCTCCTCAGAGTCGTCTGCCTCACTGACCTGGACGTGGTCATCCAGGGTTTCAGTGCCCTGGGCTTCCCCAACTGCGGGAGGGCAATCGACGGGACGCACATCCCCATCCGTGCCCCGGACCACCAGGCCTCCCTCTACATCAACAGGAAGGGGTACTTCTCCGTGATCCTGCAGGGCATGTCCGACCACCGGGGCCAGTTCACGGACATCAGTGTGGGCTGGTCTGGCAAGGCACATGACACGCGGGTGTTCCACAACTCCTCCATGTGCCAGAGGCTGCACGCCGGGACTTTCTTCCCTGACCGCCACATCAGGGTCGGGGACATGGACATGCCAGTGTGCCTGCTGGGGGATGCGGCCTACCCCCTACAGCCCTGGCTGATGAAGCCTTGCACGGGACATCTCAACCCCTCCCAGCAGGCCTTTAATGCCAAGCTTGGCAGGGCCCGCATTGTGGTGGAGGGGGCGTTAGGCCGGTTGAAGGCCCGTTTTAGATGCCTCCTCACCTGCCTCGACCTCTCCCAGCACAATATTCTGCATGTGGTGGCAGCGTGCTGTGTGCTGCACAATTTATGTGAGAGGAAGGGGGAGGCTTTCCTGCCAGCCTGGATGGCAGAGGCTGACCACCTGGCTGGTCAGTATGCACAGCCCCGCATGGCTGCCAGCCAGGAGGCCCTTCAGGGGGCTGTCCGCATCCGGGAAGCCCTGCAGGAGAGCTTCCAGGAGGACGAGGACTGAAGTCCCCCTGGTGTGCCCCACTGGGGCCTTGTGCCTTACATTCTACCCCCACCTCCTTCCCCTTTCCCCTCCCTAACCCCCCTTCCTGATATACAATAAAAACACCTGTGTTGCTACAAAAAAACTCTCTTTACTTAACATAACTGGGGTGGAGGGGAGGGGGAGAATGAGGGCGGGAGAGGGGAGGGGGGAAACCTGGGAGGAGGGAGCTGGAAGGGGGAGGCAAGGGGAGGAAGGAAGAGGGGAAGCTCAGGGTTGGGGGTCTTGCCAGCCCTCCCATCTTGCAGCACTGTGGGTGCGGGGGCCTCGGCGTTCCCGGGGGAGAGTGGGTATGGAGGGTGGGTCAGGAGAGACGGGGGGCGGGTGGAAGAAGCGGGAGGGGGAGCAAGGGTGGGAGGAGGAGTGATAGCTGGGGCGGCCGCAGGGGCTGGAGCAGCAGGAGGCAGCAATCGGTCCACCAGGGCCTGCAGGTACTCGTGGAGGGCACGGCCCTGGTCCCGCAGCTCCAGCAAGCTCTCCCGCTGCAGCTGCAGGTCCTCTTGCACCCACTGCTCCTGGCTGTGGACCTGCCATCCCTGTAACCGCAGCTGCTGCCTCTGGAACTCCTCCTGGTTGCAGTTGTGCCTGCTGGTCCGGGTGGGGGTGGATGGTCCAGGCGGGGTGGTGCGTCCTGCAGTCTCAGGTTCTGCGGCTGTGGTGAAACAAGAGAAGTGGTCAGTTCTCCCTGGGGACACAGTGGGTGAAACCCAGCCCACTTCTGCAAGGCAAGGACGGCAGGTCTCCGCACCATCATGTCCTGCTATCCCCGGCAGTATGAGCTGGCCCAAGACTGTACCCCAGCCCCTGTGCTGCCTATAGTGTGGTGTGTGTGGGGATGGGGAGAGGAGATGTGCCTTGCCTCTGTGTAGAGGGGGCATCTGGAGGGAGGGCAGTGTGCAGTGTCTCTCTCTGGGGTCAGGAGCCTGTCATATGCCTTCACGCATAGACACATGTGGGGAACAGGCCAGGGCCCCTGCATGGCAGCCAGCTGGGGCCACATGTCCTGGATGGCACAGCAGAGGCACAGGTTGCCGCCTGCTCCGTGGTTGGCAAGGCCGACGTGCATGGTCCCTGGGCTCCCCCTCTCCCCCCTGCCCCGCATAAAGGGACCCTGATGTCACTCACATGTGGAGGCCTCCCCGGCCTTGGATGAGGCTGCTGATGGTCTCTCCAGTTCGGCTCAGGGGTCCTGGGTGCAGGACACGCTCCGTGCAGGCTCCTGGCTGCCGTCCTCCTCCTCTTCCTCCTCTTCCCCTGTGTCAGGGGCAGGGCCCTCTGCCCCAGGGTCGATGACGACCAGGGGGGCCTGGACCGTCTGACCCCCTAGAATGCAGTCCAGGGCCTCGAACTGCGGGCAGGCCTCCGGGTCAGCCCCTGGTTGGGAGGCCCTGGCATAGGCCTGCCGCAGTTCTTTTATTTTGCTGCGCACCTGCTCCTGGCTGCGCATGTGGCCTCTGGTGGCCAGGCTGGCAGCCATGCGGCTGTAGACGGCCGCATTCCTGTGCCAAGTGTGGAGATCATGGGCATTGGAGGCCTCCCTCCAAGCCTCAATGAGGTCCATGATCTCCGCACTAGACCAGGAAGGTGCCCGCCTTTTGCGGACCCTGGCAGGTTCCTGGGAGCCGCCAGCCTGGTCCTGGGGAGCGGTGGAGGGCTGGGTGGCAGTGGGTTGCTGGCTAATGCTGTGCCAGGTGCACGGTCTGCTGGCTGTGTGCTGGCAGGCTTGCAACTGGCACAGGCACTGTGGCCAGAGTCTGCCCCTTTAAGGGCTCCGGGGCTGGGGGGGAGCAGATAAGTTTTCCTGGTTGTGCCCAGAGTAGCCACCAGGGCTCCCTGGGAAGGTCTGGAGGCCCCCTAATTCGAAATAAGTGTCTACACAGCACTTATTTCAAATTAGCTTTTTTGTATTTGGTGTTATTCCTCATAGAATGAGGTTTACCAAATTCGAAATAAGGGCTCCACTGTTGTTATCTTGAATTAACTTTGTAGTGAAGACATACCCTTATTGACTTCAGATATAGTGGGTTCTATGACATAACAGGGTACAATCAAAACCATTTAGAATGTTCAGTCACCCCTTTCCTGCAACTTTGGGTGCTCTACAAGCCTTGCTGAAGTAGCTCCCACTGCGGCCACTCACAAACAGCCTTTTAGCATTCAAACCAGACCTGAGTGTTCATATGTAACTGCAGCTTGCCAGCCATACTTTGGTTGCACTTCAGCACTCATCAGCCTTGTTTATACCCCAATACACTCCCAGTCTCAGATTTTCCATAGGAAATGTATGTACTGTATTTCCAAGCCCTCTCCTAGACAAATCAAGTTATATAGTTAGTTAGTCATCTGAAAAGGATAATATGCACACTTTGACACTCCACGTGGAGTTTCCCAGATAATTCATTTAAACACACTGGATTAGATCTGACAATAAAACAAGTCCATTAGCATCAAAGGGATAGATTATAAGTGAAACAAGTAATGAAGATAACAGAAATGGTTAAAAGAAAAATAAAGATAATAATACCTAACAAACTACACTCGGTTCAAGCAAAGTTTCTTACCGTATGCTTTCAGCATTCTTACCAAAGCCTGTAAGTCAGGACCCCTTAGTCCAGAATCCAACAAAGGCTTTCTTTGTTACTTCATATGCAGTGAATGAAAGGTGAGAGATAAAGGGAGAGCTAGAGGGTGCTCGCTCTTGTTTGCCCATCTTTTCAATCCCCCTCTTGAAAAACTTTCCAGCTAAGTAGAAAAAGATAAAAATTCTATGTGGAAGGATGTTCCATGCTACTTTTTTGTCAGTTGTTTGTGTTTCCTTTGCTTCCCTCCCTGCTTGATGACTCTATTTATTGTTTAATTTCTAATTAAGCAAAGCACATACTTCTAATTTAGAACAGACCTATTTGCTAACCTCAGTGTGAGCCAGGCTGAGAGTTTTGAAACGTGCTAATAACATCTTACAAGGAAATCTTATAATATGCATACAATATTTCCACTCAGATTTTATCTGGACACTAATGATCTACAAATTATGAATTTTCAAAGGATAACATAATGAAATAGTTTCAACAAAGATTAATATAAGATGAGGGTGTGACTATGGGGGTATATTATGCCATAAAATTAAATTTCATACAAGTCTGAAGTGATTGTAGCGTTCTATTATTTCCAATTACAAGTGGAAGATGATATTGTGGTTATTGCTGTATCTGAATTGAAGAAAGTAATTTTAATGCTGTTCTATGTTGCTTAGAGATGTGTGTGTTTCAGAAGCATGAATATGGCCCAGTAATGTTTACTCCAAAGATCCTGAATTTCTTAATGTGCATTGGTCTGTTCCCGTCTTCCTTCTTCCTCTCCTTAGTAGTTCACAGCACCTAAGGTTCTGGATTTTAAGTGGAAAAAGTACAATTTTGCATAAAGATATCAAATAAAGCATAGCTATCTGTAAATCCTAAAGATTTAAAATATAATTATTGGTATTTTATCCACTAGAAAGTAGAATGAGACCACCAAGTATATACTACGTAGGCTTCAGAGTACTGACAATAGCTATGACACTAGTAAACATACTAGAGGTTGAACCTCAGAAATCCAGGGTTCTCTTGTCTGGCAACATTAGACCACAGATCAGAGGGCCTGGATCAGAAGACCCTGGCATCTGGGAATGTGAACCCTGTCCCTTGGGATCCCCAGTCGGGCAGGGGAGAAGCAGGGCTGCAGAGGCTGGGGAATGCCGTCCTGGGGATCACCAGTAGGCCATAGCCCAAGTCCAAGCCCTGCAGGCTGAAGTCCAGTGTCAGTGAGGCTGGAGTGGAGCCAACTGCAGGAAGGAGGGACGTCCTTTGGAAGCCAGTGGCAGAGGACCTCCCCATATTCTGCAAATTCCCTCATTTGGGAAAGGTCAGGTCCCGAGGATGCCAGACAAGGGAGATGCAACCTGTACAAGTATCATAACAGGGTGTCTATTTACAGGACATTTCATTTTCAGAATTGAAATATGGTAAGAGGTGTGTGTTCAGGGGTTCTGAGTACCATGTCACTTGAAACTCCATCAATGCATGATAGTCGGGATCAAAATGAGGAGCTACAACTGAAGCACAGATTTGAGGGTGACACAATCGCAGCCTCTGAAAGCAGATACATAGGGAGAAAGGATGCCCTAGTGGGATGTTAGAGCATATGAAGGAAGGCAGAGCTGTCTGCTGTTAGTACTTTTCCTTTTCCCACCAGATTAAAGACATGGAGCTAACCGGGGGCTTGTTAATAGGTCAATGCTACTACAGTCTGTTAAACTAGACTGTAACAGGTTGTTACAACCTGTTAAAATAGTTTAATAGTATATGGTGGTGGTAAATGTGGCCTAGAGTAAGTGTGGTCTGACTCACCGAAGACCACCCCATGACAGTATGCTTGCAATGGGGCAATAATTCTAATATTCCTGGACCAGACAACTGAGGTGTTCTTCAATCAACGTACAAAACTATGAAAAAACTTGAAAAACAACAAATAGTCCAGTAGCACCTTAAAGACTAACAAATCATGTAGATGGTATCATGAACTTTCGTGAGCAGAATGGGTTGTGCCCACAAAAACTCATGATACCACCTACATGATTTGTTAGTCTTTAAGGTGCTACTAGACTGTTTGTTGTTTTTCAAGTTTTTCCTGTTACAGACTAACTCGGCTGCCCCTCTGAGGCTTCATAACTATGAAGTTAAGGCATGAAAACAAATACGCATTTTGTATCCAACAACTGCTTTTTGAGTGATCAATTGCATGGCCCTTACCTGATCTGGTAAATATACTGAGTTAAGTAAGAGTGATTCTGCCAATCATATTCTCAGTGAATAGTTACTTAATTTGCAAATAGTATTACCTATTGGATTACTCATTAAGTGCTATTCAGTGAGACTGAGGGCAGTACATTTTGAAGAAATCATAAAACGAAAGCAGAAAATGAAGTAGCTACAGTTGCATTTGTCCAACAAAGACAGAGATCCATGTGTCAGAAGGGTTATGGCTATCGTGCATTTGCCATACTACTAAATTAGAGAGGAGAACCTGGCTAGCTGGGAGGGTAGAGCTAATATAGAAAAGAGGGCCATGGTATGGAATTGGTTGAGAATTTTGATTAGGGAACTGGATAAAGAATAGAGATTAGGGATGAAACAAAATTTCTTATCAGCTACTGAAGGATAAGGACTGTTTTTGAAAGTATGACAAAGGAAGAGAAAAAAGTCTAAAAGGGGTATCTATAAAAGATTCTAAAATAATTCAGTGTTTTGAGAAGGTCTGTCTAGAAAGTGATAGCTCATGAAGACACGAATAAAACACTTTTGATTCAAGTATTCATATTTTCCCTATTTTACAATTGTGTTAGATGTCTTTCAGTTTCTTAGTAAAATCAGGGCTATGCTCTCTTCCTAACTTATGGGGTTTAAAGGAACAGTTCTGACCAGTCATAATGAGAGAGAGAGTCTCAAATCTTTCAAAGAGGAAAAATAAATCATACTTACTTAGACAAACAATTCCAAGAGTCTTCAAGTTATTATCTGAATAGAGCTCTTTAAATCTCTGCTAATGTGAGTTTTTAAACAGTCTCCCAAAAAAGAGGGGGACTTTCAAATTTACTCTCAAAACAGGTGTAATGCACAGCTGTCAGAGATGGCTATGATTAAAGAATAATTAACAATAGCAGTGGTTGTTTTGCAACTCTCAAAATATCTCTTTGAGGGAGAATATGGATTATCAAACATATCTGCGGGCCAGACACAGAAATGTAAAGGAATATTTCAATTTGGTACTAGTTCACATTTAAGGGAAAGTGTAGCCAAGCTAGTCATTATTTTATGTTTCTGAAATTATTCATATTTATAGTCTGATCACTTTAGTGGATTATTTTTGCAATACAACTGACTCTCTGCTATATTTATCACTGCCAGCTCTGGCAGGAAAAAAAAGCTATATATCAGACCACAAGCCACTAAAATATTTAAGTGTGCAATGTTCTGCCCACCCTCTATAAAATCAGGTACCAAACTGTTAGGTAAATATTTGGATATTTACAAACATATCTTGACAAATGACAGTGGTTGAACTGTGAGTTCTTCATCTGAGTGGATAGCACCTATAAATAAAAATAGCTCATTTACAACAGTCTGTTTAGCTGAACATATGTTATCAAGAAAAGCACTTGACTTCAATATGAGTGAAAAATCTGAATTTCTATCCCTCAGGAAATTCTAATATTTCAATGTTTGGTTTTGTCCCAAATCTGTGCCCATATTGATTTTATTCCCAAAAGATATCCTGTGGTTTGGTCAGTAAGGGTACGTCTAGACAGCAGCGTTATTTCGGAATAACTGACGTTATTTCAAAATAAAATAGTGCATGTCTACACAGCAAGCCATTATTTCAAAATAATGTCCAGATGGAGGGCTTCTTACTCAAGATGCAATATTTGGTTTAGTCCAACAGCTCAAGAATATTTGAATTCAGGTCAAACCAACCCCAAATGGAATGTTTCATTATTTATCCTGATTGCACAATGAAAAAGAAAACATAAAAAACTCACATTTTCCCATGCAAGATTTCTGTTTTGCATTTTGACAGAATTTCCAGGTACCTACAGTGTAGCTGCTTCTTGTCCTGAGTTAAGCTTTTAAAACAGAAAACAAATATTCACGTTCTACTTACAGTGTCTGTACTAACACCCAGCTCTTATATAGCACTGCTCATTAGTAGATCTCCAAGCACTTTATAAAGGAGATCAGCATCAGTATCCCCATTTTGGAGTATTGAGGCACCAAGGAGGTTAAGTGACATATCCAAGTTCAGTGAGAAGTTAAATAACAAAGCCAGGAACAGAACACAGATCTCCCAAGTCCAGAGACCTGTAACAATATTGTTGGCAGTCAAAGGGTACGTCTAGACTACATCCCTCTGTCAGCAGACTAGTAAATGAGGCACTTCAAAAGTGCAAATTAAGCGGGGATTTAAATATCCCATGCTTCATTTGCATAATCCTGTCATGGCGCTCTTTTGAACAAGCACCATTTTGAAAGTAAAACCGTGGTCTAGACACAGTTCTTTTGAAAATGGCAGGCTTTTTAGAAAGATCCTGTAGAGGAGTACTCATCTTTACCCAGCTTGAGACCTATTTCTTTATCTGATGACAGTGGGAGTGACAGTGGGAGAGCTATCAGGACAAAATCCGCTTCTCACAACCTGGTGTGACACTATTTTAATGCAATTTAGATGGAATGTGAGTACTGTATGTGACTAGGCCTTACAGCTAATGGCTAATGCTCTTCAGTCTGGTTGCAGAGGAAAGCTTTGGTTCAGGCCTACCACAGGCCTTCCAACATGGCTACAGAAAAACCATATTGTTACAAAACTTTTCCCAAAATTCAGTGTTTACGATCCAAGATAAAAAGAGTTTAGGAAGCAATTTTTCTTCTCCAAAGTAAGACCAGGAAATTGGGCTCTAATCCAGCTAAGCACTTAAATATGTTCCTGATTTGGGACTAGTCATCTGCCTAAATCAAGCATATGTTTAAGTGCTTTGCTGGATCAAAGCCATCAAGTTTAGAAGAGAAGGTAAAACCAAACCATTAAGAATTGCAAAATGTTTCTCCTGCTGAGTATAGCAAGAACTCTGGCTGGAGGACTAAGTGTTTTACATATAATGTCCAAGCCCATTGGCTTAGGTCATCAAACAGCAACTTTGTCATGTGTGATACGCAGTATTATAATCTGAATGAAAGAACACAAGTTGATACGAAACTAAATGTATGGACTTGTCCTGTAAAATGTAAAACCATGTCCTTACTTAATATAAACATAGGTTTGGAGGCACCTCTGCTTATTAAACTAATCACTTTGTACCTTGTCCTCCTTCTCATTTGTTTCCTGTAGCCATCTATTGTTATCTTCTGACTGTGGAGATTGTAAGAGATAGAGGGCTTTTGTGTATACAGCACCTAGCACAATTAAACCCCAATTCATAATTGAGTCATCTGGGTGTTACTGCAATAGAGTGTCTTAAACTGATACCTTAATCACAATGTTAATGTGAAACAAAAAACAATAGTATTATGAATAGGAATGAGAAATTAATTACTCATTGATTAAATTAAACCGGGATGTCGATTATTGTGATAACATAAGAAGTCACCTTAGTCAGTTTAATTACTCAAACCAAAAGGAGAAGTGGAGACACCAAACAATTGAAAACAATAAGTAGCCCTATATCACTTTGGGAAAAGTAGCTGTCAATTGTAGTGCCAGTTCAAGCTTTTGATGTCAATTAGGTATTGAATGTTAGGAGAGCAGGTTTTATAATGGGCCATGCAGTTCAAAAGCTTCAGAGGGGTAGCTGAGTAAGTCTGTAACAGGAAAAACTTAAAAAAACAATATATAGCTAGTAGCACCTTAAAGACTAACAAAAAATGTAGATGGTATCATGAGCGTTCGTGGGCACAACCCACTTCTTCAGATGACTGGAGGAAGAAGTGGGTTGTGCCCACGAAAGCTCATGATACCATCTACATGCTTTGTTAGTCTTCAGGATGCTACTAGACTATTTGGGTTTTTTAAAGTTTTTCATGCAGTTTAAGTCTTTATAGACAGTGTCAAATTTGCATATGAAGTTCAATTCTGCATCCTCTCTCTCTGAAGTTAGATTGTGAAATTCCTTTTAGAATAATGACTATTTTTAAATTCATTGATGAGTTACCAGGTAGGTTAAAATGTTCCACTACAGGTTTCTGTGTATTACCATTTCTGATATCTGACTTGTGTCCATTTATCCTTTGTTGTAGAGACTCTCCAGTTTGACCAATATACATGGCAGAGAGGCTGGCACTTGATGGCATAGATCACACTGGTGGATGTTGTGGCTTATGTGATTAGGTCCTGTGTTGGTGTTGCTTTTATAGAAGTGTGGACAGGGTTTATTGCAGGAGTAGGTTCCTTGATGAGTATGTCTCAGGTGTGATGTGTGGCTTCTGGAAGAGACTCTGAAAGATTTTCATTCTAATTACTCAGAATGTCACCCATATCATGGTTAACTGACCCATTTTTAGTGTTTGCATAAGTCTAAATAAACAAATGCTGGAATAGTTCAAAAACACAGTTATTACCGCAAATTATAATTTCCCCACTTTAGCATAACTTTTACTTCAAAATATTGACGTTGATGAACATGAGACTATTTTCTGAAAGATCCTGAAGACGAAATGTTGGTGAACATTTCATAGGCTATGTCTACACTATGGAGTTTTTCCAGGATACCAGAGGTATCCTGGAAAAACTCTGCCGCATCCAGGGAACGGGTCTGCTCTCCCGAAATTTTTTTCGGAAGAGCAATCACACTCTTTTGGAAGCCCTGTATTCCTCATTTTAGGAGGAATAAGGGCTCTTCCAAAAGAGGAGGTTTTTCTGACATTTGGCCCCTTGTAGGCAGGCCAAATGTCAGAAAAGCCTCTTCCGAAAAAAGAATCAGAAAAAGGTACGCAAATTGCGGTTTACAATTTGCGTACCTTTTTCTGAAACCCCCCCTCCCCCAGAAGTACAGACATAGCCATAATGAATAAATTCACTATCTTCCAAGCTGACAATTAAAACATGTAACACCTTTCTCCTTCATTTCCTGTATAGTTTTATACTAAAAATAAGTTTAAGTGACAAATCTAATTACACAAATCTGGAAGTTATAAAAACTTTCATAAAATGCATTTTACAAAACATTTACAAAACATTTTACAAATGATATCAGATAGTTATTTATTTAATGTGAAAATATTTTTCAATAAAATATAACAGCTTTGAGGAATGAAGTAGTAGTTTTCTTTAATTTACAGGAACTGTGGCTAGTGTAGATGAAAATGGCATTTTGTCATTTTAAATAACAAGGAAAAGTTTCATTCTGATTAAACACATTGCTACATCTATTTATATAACTTTAGTTTTAATATACAGTATTATCTCTTAGCCCTCCTTCTTCCAGACAATGTAGACTGAGTTTTCCCTTTAAAATTGGATGTTATTCCTATTATGAGAAAGTAATGTATTAATGTATATGTTAAGACTGCACCGTGTATTTTCAATATATTCTTTGTGTTAAATAAATTATACAGTATATGAAATTACTTTATTATTTGTATTCTTCGGTGTTTAAAACCCCAACCAAGATTGCAGACACATTGTGATAGACACAGAAATACAAAGCTATAGCGAGAGAGAGACTCCCTGCTTCAAAGCGCTTACAATATAAATGGACAAGCAGAGAAGCCAACAGAGAGAGAATGAGTTTCTCATTTTACAGATGGGAAACTGACTTAGTATGTTAACTTGTCACTGAGACTTTACATTATTTGCCCAAGGTCACTCAAGAACTGTCTCAAAGTCAGAAATTAATGATCTCCTGAAACCTGTTTGACATAGAGCAGATGGAGTGTGTCATATTTTCGTCAGAAATAAGACCCTACAGCTGTGCCTGCTTGGTCTCTTGACAGCCTAATGTGCACCGCTGGGCTGCATCAGCTAGACTGCCGGATGGAGTGTCCTGTCTGATAGACTGAGGAATCCAGTAGGCTCGCTTTTAAGTCCAGCAGCAGTTTGCTGGCTGTTCAAAGGATTGGCTTAGATAGCTCCTGTGCCTTCTTGTGTCTGCCCAGACCAAGGTAATCTGGTTCTGACACTGCACTGCACAAGCCCTAAGAGACACACACAGCTAAGATAAGTCACATGTGGTGACCCAGACGAGGTGTTACCTTCACCACTATCTTAACTCCACTATTGTGTCCCTAAAAATTTACTGTGTCTTAATTTGAAATACACACACTGTTTTGTCCCCTCACTTACTGCAATCCACAATAGAACAATGGAGTGCTGATCATTGTAACACAGTGGGAAGTCTCTGAAACAAATCAACGCCCTCCTGACATGTACTATCCCCCATACACTTGTTCTTTTTTCATTTGCATAAAAGTGGATACAAAATAAGTGTATGTGATATGTTGCTCCTTAGCTAAAGCATTTGAAACTGTTTCCCCTAACCCAAGAAAAGAAACTACATGGCAGCCTAGAGGAAAGGCCCATAACGAGACTAGGGACCAGAATTTTAGCAGCATTTGATGACTACTGGGATTTGAAAGAATGCTAGTTATGCCTCTCCCACTGAAATGAATGAGAGTTAACTTCTTCACACAATGCGTAGTCAGCCTGTGGAACTCCTTGCCAGAGGATTTTTGTAAAGGCCAAGATTTTAACAGGGTTCAATAAAGAACTAGATAAATTAATGGAGGATAGGTCCCTTAATGGCTATTAGCCAGGATGGGGAGGAATGGTGTCCCTGTTTATCAGGTCTGGGAATGGGTGACACTGGATGAATCACTTGATGATTACTTGTTCTATTAATTCCTTTGAAGTACCGAGAATTGGTCCCTGTTGGAAAACAGGATACTGGTCTATGTGGACCTCTGGTCTGGCCCAGTATAGAGGTTCTTATATTCTTATAGGGTATGTCTACACAGCAAAGTTATTTCGAAATAACAGCCCTTATTTTGAAATAACTTTCCTAGCATCTACACAGCCAAACTGCTATTTCGAAATTAATTTGAAATAATGGAGCACTTATACGAGGAATAACACCAAATTTGAAATAGCTATTTCAAAATAAGTACTGTGAAAATACTTATTTTGAAATAGGGGGCCTCCAGCCCTTCCCAGGGTGCCCTGGTGGCCACTCCAGCCTCAGCCAAGAACACTCCACTCCCTTCCCTCTCCCCCCAGAGCCCTTAAAGCGGTAGACTCTGGCCTGGCCACAGTGCCTGTGCCAGCTCCAAGCCTGCCAGCCCAAAGCCAGCAGTCACTGCCCCTGATCCAGTGGCCCCAAAACATGAGCCAGCAAGCCACTGGCAGCCAGCCCTCCACCACTCCCCAGGAGCAGTCTGCCAGCTCCCAGGAGCCTGCCAGGGCCCGGAGAAGGCGGGCGCCTTCCTGGTCCAGGGTGGAGATCATGGACCTTTTTCAGGTTTGGGGGGGATGCCCGCAACATCGATGATCTCCACACTAGACAGAGGAACGTGGCTGTCAATGTCAGGATAGCTGCCAGCCTGGCCACCAAAGGCCACATGCGAACCCAGGAGCAGGTTCACATGAAAAACAAGTTGGTCCAGCTAGACCCCCAACCCTGAGCCCTAAGCTTCCCCTCCCCCTTCTTCCCCTTGCTTCCCCCTTCCACCTCCCTCCTCCCAGGTTTCCCCCTCCCCTCTCCCACCCTCTCTTCTCCCCTCTCCCGCCTCCTTTCCTCAGTCTCACCAGTTTCATTCCCTCTCCCCAGTTTTGTTAAATAAAGAGAGTTTGTGTTCATGAAAATACATGTATTTTATTTGATATCAGGAAGGAGGGTTAGGGAGGGGTAAGTGGAAGGACGTGAGGGAGGAATGAGGCACAAGCCCCCAGTGGGGCAGACCAGGGAGCTCTTAGTTCTCCTCAGGGTGGAAGCTCTCCCGCAGGGCCTCCTGGATACTGATAGCCCCCCGATGGACCTCCCGGATGGCAGCCTGCAGAAAGTGCAGCCAGGCTCACAGCAACGCATCCACGAGAAGCACCAGAGTGCCCAGGGGCAGCTCTGGCTCCATGTTTCAGAGTGCTGTGGTGTCCCGAGTGAGGGCAACTAGAGTACGCAGAGACAAAATGCTTTGCTGTCCCTCATCGAGGTAGACAAACAAGCAGGGAAACCTGAGAACTGGCTGTCCGGGCGGTCCCTTTAAGCACAGACCTCAGATGGCCTCAGGCAGCAGCTCCACACAGTAAGTCCTGACCTGGTGCCCTGCCAGAACTGGTTCTGGCCAGCCTTAAATGTGATTCAGAGTCCACTCAGTGTGGATGTGCTATTTCGAAATAGCAAAATGCTATTTCAAAATGCATTTTGTGTGTAGACGCGTTATTTTGAAATAAGCTATTTCGAAATAACTATTTTGAAATAAGATATTTCTAAATAACACTGTAGTGTAGACATACCCATAATCATCTAACAAGATTTTTCAAAAGATCATAGACACAAACCTGCACATTTCTCTGCAGCTGTATTCATATTCATTGCAGCAAAGCTGAAGGGAGAACAGTTCAGCCATTTTCCTCACTCTCCCACACATCACAAACAATAGTAGCCCTGGCCTGGAGGTTACACTTTTGTTTGTCTGTTGACTAGAGCCATTGAAAGACATACTATCAATATTGGAAAACAATAGCAGGTAATTTTCTTCATGGAAATGTGTGATGCCTAAGGCTGGGTCTATAAAACTGGGTTAGGTAAACCTAAGGCAGCTTACTTTGACCTAAATCTAAGTATCTACCCTGCTATGTTTTTCCCACTGATGTAAGTCATCCACTACACTGACCTATTAACAGCACTTAAGTGGATGTACTTAGGACCATTCAGAACCCTTAGAAGCATTGTGTAGCCCCTTTGTCTGCCCTACTTAAATCAGTGTAAGTCCTCCTGGTGAGAATGTATACCACCTTACATTGACTGAATTCTGTAGTGTAGACAAGGCCTAAGAGGCATATAGCTGCCTGCTCTAGAACTCTATGACCAATTTCCACATCCATTTCATTTTACACTAGTCTCCTTTAATTTGATGAAGAAATGGATCTGCAAGTACATCATAATTTCCACAACAAGGAGTACATGTCCAAATATGCTTATTTTCTCCTCTCTGAATAATATCATTTATGCTTTGAAAGAAACCTAATTCTAGATGATATTCCCATGCTATGCTGGAGAGCCTCCCTCCATGCCTCCAGAAATAAAAGTTGTGCAAGGAGATATATTCCCATTCAATGCCAAAAAATGGAAGGCGATAGACTTTGAACTATTTCTACTTGAGGAAATAGGGTCAGTGCCTCTTCTAAGTCCAGAAAACTCCAAGGGCAAGGAGATGGCTACTGGAAGCATCCAGAGCACATAGAAATGAAAGCAACACTGCTTATTTTTTTAGTGAAGTAATGAATAGACAGAATAGACAGACTCACTTTTTTGCACATATTGCAAAAGAATCTAGAGCTAGAACACGTTTCTCTCTTTTTTTTAAACACTCAGAGTGATTAATAATTGGATCTAATTACCAAAGGAATGGTAGATTCTTCATCTTTTAAGGTTTTCAGGTCAAGACAAGATACCTTTCTGAAATATAGGATTTAGTCAAATCAAAATTTAGGTTTGATACGTGAGCAAAGGCATTGTCTACACTGCAGACACAAAGGCTATGTCTACACTGCAGGCTTCTTGCGTAAGAACTTTTTGTGGAAGAGATCTGCAAAAAGTTCTTTCTCAAGAGGGTGTCCATACTGCCATGTGTTTTTGAGCAAGAGAACGTCCACACTGCCATGAACGCTCTTGCGTAAGAAAGCTCTGATTGGCCATTCACAGAATGGCCATCAGAGCACCTGTACTTTTTCCCATACTTTTTCACAAGAAACCCCTGTTGTCTGTCCACACACGCCTTTATGCACACGAACTCTTGCACAAAAAGGCTTATTCCTAGTAGAAAGAGGAATAACACTTGCGCAAAAAGCCGTGTCTTCTGATGATCTACTGTACTTTTTCTTGCACAAAAATGTGCTTGTAGTGTGTATGCTCCGCGAGTTTTTGCGCAAAAACAATTGTTTTTGTGCAAAAACTGTGCAGTGTAGATGTAGCCAAACTGATTTAACGTATTGAAAGTAACATATTGCAAAGATGGTGAGTTTTACTCATGTTTACTTCAAGATGCTCCCAGCAAAGGTTGTGATGGAAAGGTAACATAACTATGTCTGTGTACATCATCTAATCCAGGGGTTCTCAAACTGTAGGGTGGGATCCCAAAGTGGGTTGTGACCCCATTTTTAATGGGGTTGCAAAGGCTGGCATTAGACTTGCTGAGCCAGGGCCAAAGGAGAAGCCAGAAGTCCACTGTTTTCAACCTTGAGCAGTGGGACTCAGGTTACAGCCTCCCTCCTGCCTCCAGAACTTAAGCCTTTGGTTTTCATCTTTGGCTACCCTGCCTGGGGAGCAGGACTTGTGTAGGTTCAGGCTTTGATCCCACCTCATGATCACGTAGTAATTTCTGTTGTCAGAAGGAAGTCACTGTGCAATGAAGTTTGGGAACCTATGATTTAATGTAGGTCATGGCTCCTAATCCCCCACTCACACCTAAAAATATATGATCTTTTGCCTGAACCACACTAAATAAATAAAAAGAGATGACTTAAAACTGTAATTTTTAGAATATAATTTATTTACCTAAAGAGACTCCATATGTGTGTTGGGGGTAAAGCCCAGCCCTATTTGGATCTTAAACCATCATCCCACTATCAAACTGCATAGTAGGGGACAGTGAGAAATAACTCTAATCTCTACCCATCTTTTGTCTTCAGCAAGCCTGACACCATGAACTGAAACACCTGACCAAACGGTTTATCTGATGGATACAAATTGTGAAATATAGGCTTGCAACACAAATCTCTTTCTTTCAAATTGAATGAGAAATAAACTGGAACCAAAGACATCACAGTTCGTTCAGTCCACAATAGGCTCAGTGATATTAATACCACCACACTTTCCGGATGAAGAGTTTGTCACATATGTGTTGATTGATGGCTATGAACTCAAAGCACAGGGAAAAGCTGAAAAGTGTTAAGTAGCTGGCAACTATGCAGATCAATCAGAACAATACCTCATTCCTCATGAGACAATGACAGGAACTGATGTTGTATTTGACAGGTTCACAGACATCAGTTCTAACAGGGGCACTTTTCAGTGTAAAACCATTAACCAATTGTGTTGCTACCTGACTCTAGCCCTTGAAGGGGTGAGGCATGCATATAGTGCACTAGGGCCCTGAGCTGTTGTGGGCTGTATATGCTGAAACTGATATGCTTCAACTCTCCAACAATTTTCTCAGTGGAAATCCTATTTGGCCCAACACAAAGTTCTAGTGAAAAATATTGGACTGCCAGAAGGGAAAAAAAGAAATGTGGCTGGAAAATTGTTCCAAACAGACTAAAAATTATCTGTGCAGGAATTCCCACCATCATCTCAAATTGCTGGAAATCATTCAAATATGGGGGTAAAGTATGACGCAGGCAGCTATGGAATGTTAAAAGGTTAATATGATTATATAGCATGATTATTATAGGCTGCAAAGGGAGAATATGTGTTATTTACAAAGCTAAATATCCTTAGAGAGGTTTAAATGGCTTTTAAAATGCTTCATTATTATTATAGCGCATTATCATTTATTATTTATAAAGCATCCAACCGTCTGCTGAGAGTATTACAGGCATGTACTAAACCAAAACAAGTGACACTAATTGGTACCCTTGTTGACAGGCTCAGCAGTGTCACTATGGAATGAAGGAATACGGAGACTTAACTACATTTATCCCCTTTACAATGCTGGAACTTTAAAGCCCCACTTTCCTTGCAGGAGCAGCATATCATTTTAAGGGGACTTAATGTTATGCAATGGAATTACTCTGGCAGGTAGGAAGCTTCATGCATAAGAGGTGAACTGCTACCGCTTCCCTAGGTGAAAGAACAATGAGGACAGAATGAAGAAATTTTCATTGCTAATTCACGATTTCTAACCATTTTTGGTACAAAAGACTGGCAGTTTTGATTGGCATCAACTAAGCACCTTTTTATGAACTTTTTACACATTAGCAGTAATATATATGTATGTTAAAAGATGGATAGGAAAGCATTAGAAAATAGGTACTTGAGATATGAAGACTGGAGCAACGCTGAAGCTGAAAACTGGAGCAAAAGTGACAAAAATGGTTATGTCACATGAAGATTACACTTCATTACATTTAAGATGGAATGGAAATGTGTGAAGGGTAGAGTGGTTAGGCATTTTTGTCAGAATTATATTCTGATGGAAAATGCAATTTCTGCAAAATAAAAATTTTCTGTGGGGGAAAAAAATCTGTACGTCACTGAAAATTTTCAATTGTCTGTTGGCAAAGTTGAAATAAAGTATTTCATTTCAGATCCATGAGACCAAAATTGGAATACTTTGTTTTGCTGAACTGTCAATGAGCATTTCAAATAAATTCAGCAAAACATTAAACAGAATTTCCCTTTCAGCCTTATGGGAGGTATAGTTGAGACTTCCTTCTAGCATATGGACTAAGATGCCTTGAGGACTATGTCTCTTATAATGCAGCATAAATTTCTCTTATGTGATATCCATCATGAGTGATTGAACCTCGGCCATAAGGGAGAATGAGATCAGACTCCCAAACTCCATGAGGCAATGAGCCACAAAGGGAAAATTCAATGTAATGTTGAGCTGACTCAGACTAAAGCACTTTGGGTTAGTTCAACAAAACAAAATATTTTTATTTCAGGAATGTCAAAGTATTTTGTTTCAATTGACATTGTTTTGACATTTCAAAATTGAAGGTTCTCAGAATTTCCATTACATGACGAGTTTCAATTTTTCATTCTGATTTGGGATGAAAACAAATATTGAAATGTCAGAATTATATGTGGGATTGAAATGTATGGTAATTGCCACAACAGGCACCAGTGGAAATGAGAGATCCATTAATGGAAAGCATTTGCAAGACTTGTTGTATCGTGTAGCACCTAGAAGATAGATAGAAGGTAGTAGCATGATGATAGCTTCATCCTCCAAGCGTTATAATAATATTTTGCATATTTAGTGCATTTAATATGTATTTGGTATACCTATTTAGTCTAGTTTTTTCTTTCAAAAGAAAAGAATACTGGTTATATTTCCACTATTGACTTTGGAATGTGACTTCTTCTCTTCATCAGTGATTATTCAAGGATGAGGGTGATCTCTTTCACAGGTTTATTGGTGACTGAGGAATCCAACCTTTGAGCCACAGACTCATTGGTAGACAGGATAGGACCATGATTGCTGCATGACAGTTTTTTCCTTTCTTTTCTGGTGTTTTTCTGCAACCAGAGCAAGGCATCCAAAGTGGATGTTTCCTCTCTGACAGGTCTTCACCAGTTATCCCTATCCTGGCCTGCTGTCTCCCAGTGTGAAGTATTAATGCCATATCTCTTGATGCTTATATTTTTGACATCCGTGTTTCTTTTCTCCTTTGGTGAATTATCCATACAGCAGTTGTTCGGGTAAGTATATGTCAGTCACGTGCATACAGTGCCCACTCCACCTCATTTGGTGCTGGATAATCAGGGTGTCAACAAGGAAGATGATGACCTGTGAGGACATTGATGTTAGTGCAATGATCCTCCCACTTTATGTTATGAATCTTCCAAAGAAATTGCTGGTAATGGCATTCCAGGTTGTGGTCACCCAAATCTCACAGCTATTGAGGAGAGTTGGGATTACCACTGCTTTATGAACTAAAAGTCTGTTGCATGTTCTGATGTTGAGATTGTTGAACACCCGATGAAACAGTTGGCCAAAGGCAAAGCTGGTGTAGCAGATTTTGGGCTGAATCCCAACATCTTTGTCTTTCCTCTATGAGAGATGGCTGCCACAGTAGGCAAAGTATTCTATATTGTTAAGTTCTTCTTTGTCAATGTAGATTTTCCTTGATGGGTCTGGTGATTGACTGTGGACTGCCTGGGAGAGAAATTTTGTTTTGCTGATATTCAGAGTTAGCCCTAGGCTTCTGTATGCTTCAGACGGGTGATTAATGATTGTAGATTCTCTTCTGAGTGTGCAATTACAGCACAATCATCTGTGTACTGCAGTTCAGTTATTGTTGATGTTGTTACTTTAGTTCTGGCATGGAGACAAGGAAGGTTGAAGAGGGTGCCATCATTACAATATTGGATGGCAATGCCCTTCAGTTAATGTTTTCACAGCTGCTAAGAAAATGAAGAAAAGTGTGGGTGCCTTGTTTTACACCAGACTGGATGTCAAAGGTACTCAAAAGTAGAGCCACGGCACAGGAAATAGGCAGTCATCTGAACACAGAGTAGACTTATAAAGGTGCTAAATTTGCTTGGGCAGCCACATTTTGACATGCTATTCCATAGAGCCTCACAGATGATAGAGTCAAAGGCTTTGGTCAGCTAAATAAAGGCCATATTCAGGTTTTGGTGTTGTTCTGGACATTTTTCCTGGATCTGCCTGGCAGCAAAAATCATATCAGTGGCACCTTGTGATGGCTGAAGCCACACTGAGACTCTGATACTACTTTTTCTACAAGAGGGAGCAAGTGATTCAGTATGATTCTTGCACAAATCGTCCCAGAAATGGGGAGGAGGGCAATGTCTGCATAATTGCCGCTGTCAGCCCTCTCTTTTTTTGAAAATGGTGATGATGTTAGCATTGTGTAAGTCAGTAGAGATTTCTTCGGGGTGCCAAACTTTATTGAAGAACAATATTGCGTCTTAGTGTTTCTCCCCCCTCGCCCCCCCCACTACTTTCAGAAGTTCAGATGGTATACCATCAGGACCTGGTGCTTTATTGTTCTTCATTTGTTTGATTGCTTTGCAGACCTCCTCGGGTGTTGGTGAGTTGGTAAGAGTATCCCAGATTGGGTGCGCAGGGATGGACTTGATGGTCTCATCATTCACAGTTGTTTCTCAATTTAGAAGACTTGGTACTGATCCTTCTAGTGCTTTCTGGTACATTTCTGATCTTTAAGAAGACTACTAACATATTCAGTTCTCAGAGGTGTGAAGCCACATGAACTTGATCCATAGAGGTTATTTGTCTCACCAAAAAAGCTCCACGAATCATGTCTGTCAGAAAATATTTGGATGGCTTTCCTTTGTCCATCCAACATTTGTTTTTAATTCTTAGATCCTGACTTGATAGAGTTCTGCTTCTGACTGAATAGTGGTTAGTTTTGCAGAAAGCTTTTCTCTTCTGGCTGGGAAAGGCTGTAATTGAAAACCAGTTGTCAAACCAGCCCTGATGGCAGCAGGTAGCAAGGCTGATGAATTCCTCCCATGTCTCATGGATGGTCTGTTATAGAGCTTACAAATCTTCTCTGACACTTGTGTTCTCATTGCCAGGTGTACACATTGTCAGATTTTCACAGAGGAGTGTTTGGAAGTTATCTTGGGGGACTGAGGATTGAAATCTTTGGATGTTGTGTTGCTGTCTATATGATTGAGAATTCTTTCCGCTCATTCAGGCACTTGATTAGAAGGTTCTTGATTGCAAAACCAACATTGTGTATTCACCTGTCATTTGCTGGATTTCCTTTCCAAAAAAGAGTGTAACTGCCACCTTCTTCCCTGAAGTGGCTTATGTTTTGCTGAAAACAGCAACATCAGTGTTGTACCTTGAGAGTTCTCTGGTAACAATTGCTGTTCTGCAACCGGTCATTAATTTCAGGATTTGTCTAGTGGGGTGGGGTCATTCTAAGCGTCAAAATTTTTTTCACACAACCCAGTATAATACCTCAGTGGATAGATTAGGTGGATGAAATACAATCACCTCTCAATAGCTGTGAAACAAGAGTAAGACTGAAACAGAGGAGAAACTCCAATCATCTTGGACTTCCCTGCCATTGGAAAACAGGTGCCTCTTTTGACAAGATTTGTATGGCTGCTGGTGCACAACATTACATTACTCATTCCCAGGCTTCTTTCACAGGAAGATATTTTTTCCCACCTCTACCTCTACCAATAAAAGTCCTGAGGTGATGGGTGAATGGTGATGGTGAAGTGATCACCAGGAGTCCCCAGTCACAAAGCCACTTGCAAGTACTGGCAGAAAGACAATCATCATATGCACCTGGGCTGGGCTATGGCAGCATTTTTGGCAGTGGTAGGCATGACTGAGCAGGCCATTTTAGGAACCCCTCTGCTCACCCCATACAGGAACGGAATTAGAAAAGGTGCAAGAAACATAGACAATTGCATAATACTTGATTGAATAACTGCATCCAGATGGAGTCACTCCCAATCCAGGCAAAACCCAAAAATATTGTGTACAACTTGGAATATGGCTTTTCCCATATGGTAAAAATGACTCTTAAGAGTCTGAGCTCTATGGGGTGGTACTGAAATTTAAATAGAACAACAGCAGTAATGCAGTGAGGCCATTAATTATTTTCTTTTCCCTGAGGAGCATCTTATTCCCCAAAAATAACTTCAGAATCAGTTAAAAATAAACAATTTCACTTGAAGAATAAGAACAACAAGCAAACAAACAAACAAACAAACAAAGAAACATGGTTCTGATCTAAGTCTATTATGATGGAGAATTAGTGTTAAGAAATACAGTAGTCAGACACACAAATCTCAGTACCAAATAGCTAGTCAAAAACCCTTTTATCTTAAATATTTTAAAATATTTTTCTGAATCTTTATGTAGGTTGAATAACTTTTTTGTTTTGGTGAAATTTTATCAAAACTAGAAAGAAGTAAAAATGTTTGGGGTTTTGGGGGGAAACAAAAATAAGTCTTGGATGTATATTTTTTGTAAAAAAAGAAAATTTTGAAGAGGGAAATTTTTTAAAAATATATTTACTGTGAAAAATTAACATTTTCAAAGTTATACATTCTGGGTCTGACATTTTCACTTCTTGGAAGTTATTAACTGTAACTGCTAAGTTTGTGGATACAGACCTTTTTGATGTAATTGGAATATTTTGCTTCACAGCTGTAAGTGTGGTTATATGGCTGAGATCAAGAAATAAACATAAATTTCATGCAAATACTCTTGTATCTCCTGTGTTAAATAGATTACCTAAGAACAAAACAAAAACACGAGTGTAAATCCATAAGTCTTGTTAGAATTACTTCTAGTTTACCCAAATACAGATGAGATCAGTATTAGGCACCATGGAGTATTTTCATATGTACAGTAAAAGCATGAGACACCATCCTGCAAATATTCCTCTGAATAGTTCTATCTGATTCTTACTGACGTTTCTTTTGAAACTCGCACACACACATTTGAAGGAACAGGACTTACATTTAGCACATAAGTGAATACACACACACACATACACACACACACACAAACTCTTATATTGACACAATTATAGTTCAGTTGTAACTGATATAAATATAATACACATTCTAGTAAGGTTACTGAAGTTTGCCTCATAAATGTAATGAATCCTCACTACCAGTCTGTGCTGTTAAAACTTTGCTGATATGGGAAAAGAAAACACATAGTATTATGTGCTGATTATACAGTGTGTACATGAAAGAAGTTCAGTGAATAGACCTGAAGAACATTTCATTTTTGTGCCACAAAATTAAAAAAGAAAGAGATTAGCCAAAATACATGAAAAGAGAAAGTCTACAACACAGAAAAGAATGTTTAGGGCTCATAGTTCTTTTTATCTCCCGATTATCTTTAGTTGCTGTGGATTTCCTTCCCTTCCGATGTCTGATATTCTTCAACAGTTTTTCATTTTGATGAATATTTTAAACACCTATTTTGATTTCTCATGCAGGTTCATTCATCAAGCATCTTTTCCTAGGTGCTGACAGTTTCAATTTTTTTTCATATATATTGTCAACCCATCAATACTTTGCTGTCAAAGGTATTATGAATGCAAGGATCCTTTTGTTCCCCTTCATGTTTTTTTTTATCTTAAATAATCTCTTGAATCTAACATCTTTCATGCCCTTTTATCACCTAACATCCATATTAAAGAAATTCATTTTTAATATACAAGCATACAATATTAAAAAGCATATCACATTTGCTATATTAGCCGTTATTATCCAAGAGATAGAGTTTGTTCACACTATAAATGTAATTTGAATTAAATCAAACCTAATTAATCTGGAGATAAGGAAGGTAATGCAGCAGCATGATTTCTCAGAGAAAAGGATGAATTAGATGCTATTCTAACTGGAGCTTAATTTGCTTCCTTAAAATAATGATAATTTTTATATGAAATAACACATTCACATTTATAAGTGTTGATGCTTGAACATGAATTTGTTAGCCTAAAGGACTCTGTTGGCCTCTACCTTTGTTTTGATATATCTGCCTGAGGATAGATTGAAATTTTTGCATCATCTCAGGTAAACTGTGCTGAACCCATCCTGTTATTCTCAATTACTTACACTAAACTTGGAAAACAGAAATCCTTGCATGAAAGCTGGACACTGAAGAGGATACTATGGGCTTCTAGGTGACTGGGCAACAAAATGGCAGATGAATTTTCATATTGATAAATGCAAAGTAATTCATATTAGAAAACATAATCCTAAGTACATGTATAAGATGATGGGGACTAAATTAACTATTAAAATTCAAAAGAGAAATCTTGGAGTCATTGTGAATAATTATCTGAAAATATCCACTCAATGTGCAGCAGCAGTCAAAAAAGCAAACAAAATGGAAGGAAACATTAAGGCTACGTCTACACTGCAGGCTTCTTGCGCAAGAACTGTTTTGCGCAGGAGTTCTTGTGCAAAAGGTCTTCCACAAGAGTGTGTAGAAGCAAAGACTTCACTCAGTTTACGCGGCTAAACAGATGGTTTTATTGGCCAATAAAAGCAAAGTGAGCCAAACGTGGTCCCAGCAGAGCCGGGCCCAGTGAGGCTGGCTAATACAATCAATCCTAGTATTTTATACTCTTAACCAAACAAGTCTGATGCCAGGGCATTCCATCAAAACAAACTTCAAAGAGAAATTGTTATCAGCACAGAAAGAAACAGGTTTTTAGGGAGTTTGAGCTTCAGCTCAAAATAGTTCCTTAACACATTCCAACAGCCCATCCTCCTGGCCTTTCTCACATTGGTGAAGGTCAGTTAACTTTCTAGTGTACGTGCAGAAGCGAGAAACTTAAATGGCTTCTGTTATATGAAGTGGCTTCTAGCTAAATATGAAATGGTTTCTACAGTTTTTCTACAAGTGCATCCACACTGCCATGTGTTTTTGCACAAGAGCATCCATGGCACTGTGGACGCTCTCTTGTGCAAGAAAGCTCTGATGGCCATTTTAGCCATAGGGCTTTCTTACGCAAGAAATTCATGTGGCCTGTCTACACTGCCTTCTTGTGGAAGAGCTCTTGCACAAGAGGGCTTATTCCTCGTGGGGAGAAGAATAACTCTTCTGGAAGAAGCCCTGTTTTCCGATGCTGTACTGTAAATTTACTTTTGCAAGAACACACGCGCAGCGTATACACTCTGCAAGTTTTTGTACAAGCGTTCTTGCGCAAAAAGTCTGCAGTGTAGACGTAGCCTAAAAGTCTCAGAGGGGTATCTGTAATTGTCCGTAACTTGAAAAACAACAAGTAGTCCTGTGGCACCTTGGAGCCTAACAAATAGTATCATGAGCTTTTGTGAGTAAAACTTCTTCTTCAGATGCATTTGGGTGAAGAATCATTAAAAAAAGGATAGAAAATGAGACAGAGAATAACTTATTGTCTCTAAATCCATGGTATGCCTACATCTTGATTACTGCATGTACATGTGGTTGCCTCAACTCAAAATCTCAGAAAGATATCTTGGCAATGGAAAGAGTACAGAAAAGGGCAATAAAAATGATTAGGGGTTTGGAATGGCTGTCATATGAGGTGAGATTAATAAAACTGGGACTCTTCAGATTAGAAAAGAGGAGACTAAGGGTATGTCTAGACTACAGGGTTTTGTCGACAAAAGTGGACTTTTGTCGACAAAAGTATACCTGCATCTACACTGCCGCTGAGTTCTGTCAACATAACGTCGACAGAACTCAGCAGTTTTGTCGACGGCTGTAAACCTCATTCTACGAGGAATAACGCCTTTTGTCGACAGAGTTATGTCAACAGAAGGCGTTATTGCATCTATGCTGTCCTTTGCGTCTACACTGTCATGTCAACAAAGTGGCTTGATTTGTTGACAGAACTGGATGTAGTCTAGACGCTCTTTGTTAACAGAAGCTTTGTCAACAGTATCTGTCAACAAAACTTCTGTCGACAAAAGCCTGTAGTCTAGATGTACCCTAAGAGTGCATCTACACAGCACCCTAAACTTCAAATAAGAGATGGAATTTGCATTACACAAATTGAGTTATCTTATTTCAAATCTATTTTGAAATAGCTTATTTTGAAATTTAGTACATCTACATAGCATCAAATTTTGAAATAACACGCTATTTCAAGCCATCACTTATTCCTCGTGCAATGAGGTTTACCAAGATGGCGAAATAGCATGCCCATTGTTTTGAAAAATATTTCAAAATAAGAGGCAGCTTGTGTAGAGGCAGGGTAGCTTCTGGTGTCCCGAAATAGCTGCACAGTATAGACATACCCTCAGGGGGATATGATAGAGGTCTATAAAATCGTGACTGGTGTGGAGAAAGTAAATAAGGAAAAGCTATTTAACTTGTTCCCATAGCACAAGAACTAGGGGTCACCAAATTAAATTAATATGTAGCGGGTTTAAAACAAACAACAGGGAGGGTTTCTTCAGACAACACATAATCGATCTGTGGAACTTCTTGCCAGAGGATGTTGTGAAGACCAGGACTTCAACAGAGTTCAAAAAGGAACTACAAACTTTCATGGAAGAAAGCATGCAATATTAAAAAGCATCTCACATTTGCTATATTAGCCAGGATGGGTAGGAATGGGGTCCTTAGCCTCTGTCAGAAGCTGGGAATGGGTGACAGAAGGATCATTTGATGATTACACGTTCTGTTCATTCCCTCTGAGGCACCTGGCATTTGCTTCTCTTGGAAGACAGGATACTGGGCCAGATGGACCTTTGGTCTGCTCCAGTATAGCCTTTGTTTGGTTCATATGTTGCCTCTATAATACCAATGTTATATGTCTCTACAGCTCATTGATAATCATGCTTTTTTGCAAGGAATGCAGTGAGGGAGTTTTGCACAGTGGGATTTGCCTATTAGAAAGTTACCAACATAAATGATTTTAATGACAAATCTCACAAATCTCTTATTTTTCCTTCATACTCCAACTCCTTGAGCCAGATGATTATATGATAGTTGCTGAATTCATTTTTTAGAAGTAAGATTCTGTAAGAGTTGCTCATGAATTTCCATCAAACTGTTTTTCACAAATCAGGTTTTCACAGTTTTCCATTTTGTCCACCAAGAACAAATCAAAATATTTAATTACCTGTTGATTCATTCTTAAATTGCCTCTGGGCAAACTACCATAGAGCTTCAGGGAAGTCATTCCCCTTCTTCCCTGGAACTTCCTGCAGCAGAATTCAATCTGCCATGATACCTCACAGTCTCATCTTGGACTCAGCGACTGCACTATACCATGGGAGTCCCAATATGTTATATGTTATAGGAGAGAAAGTCCAGCTGGGAAGCCTGGTGCACACACGTGAACAGGGTGGTGGTGGTGAGGAAGACATGAGGCACTCAGAAAGCAATTCCCATGAATCACTGTGGTGGCTCAGCCAGATGTAATCTGATGTGAACTAAATGAAAGCATAAACTTAAAAAACAAGTAGTCTGGTCACGCTTTAAAGACTAACAAACATGAAGATGGTATCATGAGCTTTCATGGGCACAGCACAAAATATTTTTGCCATTTTTCAACGAGAGTTTTTGGAACTTTTTGCTGTATCAATAATTTCAATATTTTGATTTTGATCATGATTTAAATCTTGTTTAAATTTCACAATGATCCACGGGACAATTATTTCAATGATTTATCAATACTAGTTTCCATGGTTCTGAGAACCAGAATGTAAGAGTGAATCCAAAGCAATGAAAACTTCAGAAGGCAAATGAAAACTCCTAATTGTTTCCTTTAAAATACTTCCTTATAAATATCTGTTTTTAAGCTCTGTGATTTTAAATGGCCTAACTCATGATTTTTGGACAGAAGGGGTTGGCAATATGGCTGTTACCTTTCTTTCAAAGTGGCAACCAGAATAATAGCAACATTTAGCAAAATTTTCAACAACGCTAATTTTTGTCTTTCCCTTTACACTTTTCAAACTAGAATAGTGCTCATCATAAAAACAATTTGTCTTTTCCTTTACAAACTAGAATTTCAGAGTTCAAGCAGACTCTCATGATCATACAACACAATAGACGCTTTTGATCACATGGTGGTAGGTTAGATGACCCAGAGATTCAGAGACCCAGAAGCACTATATCATATAAATCCTTACAAACAACCCTGATTAAGTGCAAGAAACACCTGAAAAAATCAGCTTTCAAACATTTGCATCTATTTTGACATAGAAAGCTTCAAACACTTTTATTTTTTTATGAACCTGAAATTATGCTGCTCTTGTATTTTTCAATATGCAAGATCAAAAGAATTCAGTCAGAATTACTTATTTTTGAATTTAGAAAGAAACTAATGTGAAGTCTCTGTGAGAGGACACAGTTATGTTTGACTCATTCTGCAACAGCAGCTATTTTGGACTAACTCACAAGAAGTTTCTCAAAAACTAAGCATAATAAAACAGAGCTTTATAGCAACATAACTACATATGCCACACAGGAAGTTTCAAATAATTTCAAGTTTTGCACCAGCAGCTTGGCTACATTTTGCACCAGCAGGAATACCTTTGCAGACCTTCTTAGCATGCCAGCACTATTATCTTTGAATATCCCAAACTCTCATCAATATTAAGGGGAATTTTTGTTGCTGATTGAAGATATGTCAAGTCTCTTTCCTATCTCTAACATTTGTGATCCGACATTTTGCCCTTCTAGTCACACAAGTGTACTGCTCCAAGCATTTCACTTGTATGTTGCATCAGAGAGAGAACATGAGAACATAAGCAATGGAACCTGAGGGCCTTTAGGTGTTTTCTTAGCCGAATAGTTTGAATTTCTAGTATTGAAGATTAAATAACATGAAAGTTATTATGATATTCCAAAAGTATATGCAGTTACCACAGAGTTCACTGTTGTATGCTCAGAAACAATTGCATTTGCATTTTGTGCTTTCCTTTCCTATTAATTTTAGTATTTGCATATATTCTTAAATTGACACCTCTGGAGTATGAAGTCCTCTATCCATAATACCTGCGCAAGTACAGTACAGATGGTGTCAATGAAGATTTCCTCACAGTGCCTTGGAGGGATATTCCAATCAGGATAAACAACCAATTCAGTCTTCATGCCCAGTCTGTAGAGATTTCCAGAAAGGGTTCAAAAAAATGTATTGTGGCATTGTGTGCTTTTGAATGGTGATGTGGACATCTGTCCATTAGTAAATGAAGTGAATTAATTTGTCTGAGTCTAGCTCCTAATAAGTGAAAAGATAACAAATTTGTTTCTACTAGATGTAAAGTGTTGTTGTCTTTTGCTTTTAAATTCAGATGTTCATAAGTCCTCTCTGTGATGTGGTTGATGGACCAGTTGCTACATACATAATTCTTCACTCCTTTCAAATGGTTCTTTGACCACTGGCATGAATATTGTAACAACTATCTTTCTTCCTACACAGTGGATGACGCAGAATGCCAAACATACCTTTCAGTTTATTTTCTTAAATAAGCATAACTTTACCAAAAGGAGTAACCATAGTTTAAATAGACCAAAATGATTCACAAAAAGTTGGGAAAAGAAATAAGATCCAAAATATGGAGACTGACTCTGACCAGACTTCTAGGCTATGTCTAGACTGGCATGATTTTGCGCAAATGCTTTTAACGGAAAAGTTTTTCCATTAAAAGTATTTGCGCAAAAGCGTGTCTAGACTGGCACAGAGTTATCATTATAACGATGCGTTTTTGTGCAAAAGCACATCTACATTGGCAGCGCGCTTTTGCGCAAAAGCAGAAGCCTGGAACCATTTTGCAGAGGGCAAAAGGGCACCAGCCCTTTCCGGGGGGGCGGGGGCTGGAGCTCCTTTTTGACACGTGCTTAAAGGGATCTCCCTGGACAGCCGTTTCTCTCCTGCTCCGTGCTTTAGGACCTCTTGTAGGGACTGACAGCCGTAGCAGTTTTGGTGGTTGCCCTCTGCCTTTTGGACACCACTGCCTTTTGCCACCTAGTGCTTTTGCCTGTTTTTTTTTCTTTTGCCTTGTTTTGTCTGCCATGGAGCCAGGAGTGGCCATGTGCCTGCTCTGGCCACTGCTGGCCATTTTGGAGTGCCTGCAGCTGCTGCTCCAGGCTGGTGCCCTCCTGTTACAGGACCAGGAGGTGCAGACCGCTTTGGATTCCCTCACCAGGGAAGCCATGGCGTCCCTGTGGCATCTCCACCCCAGGGTGGAGAGGCCACTGTGGAGACTGGACACCAGCACTGACTGGTGGGACTGGCTGGTCCTGGGGCAATGGGGCGACCAGCAATGGCTCCGGAACTTCCACATGTGAAAGCGGACGTTCTTGGAGCTGTGTGCCTGGCTCGCCCCTGCGCTCCCGAGAGCCACCACCCGGCTGCGGGCACCCATCCCCGTCGAGAAGAGGGTTGCCATCGCACTTTGGAAGCTGGCCACCCCGGACAGCTACCGATCGGTGGCACACCAGTTTGGGGTGGGCAGATCCACCATTGGTGTCATCGTGATGGAGGCAAGTCCCAGGGGGAGTGGGGAGTAGGGTGGGGGGAGGGTGCTGCACTCCATGCCCAGGGGCAGCCAAGCCTCCAGGCTGTGTCACCCAGTGGTTTGGGCCTTCCCTCCCTTGCACAGGCCTGCTGGTGGGGGGGGGGGGGCGTGGGGCGAGGGGGCCGTGGTGTGTGTGCACATGCGTGAGGACAGAGGGAATCACGGGGGGGGGGGGGCCAAGGGAACGCACACTCACCCCTGCCTTATGTGATGTGTTCCCCTGTGTTTCTCTGCACCCTTCTGCAGGTCGTCCACGCCATCAATGATGTCCTGCTCCCGAGAGTGATCCGCCTGCGCGATGTGGATGCTACGCTGGCCGGCTTTGCTGCCCTCGGGTTCCCCAACTGCGGGGGAGCCCTGGATGCAACCCACATCCCCGTCCGGGCCCCGGAGCATCGAGCAGCCCATTTCACAAACAGGAAGGGGTACTGCTCGATTGTTCTCCAGGCCCTCGTGGACACCGGGGATGCTTCCTGGATGTCTATGCGGGCTGGTCTGGCAGGGCACATGACGCCCGCATCCTCCGCAACTCCAGAGTGTTTTGCAGGCTGGAGGCGGGCACCTACTTCCCCCGGCGGGAGTTGACTGTCAGGGATGTGCCTATGCCCATCTGCATCATCGGGGACGCGGCCTACTGCCTGCTGCCCTGGCTAATGCGGCCCTACACGGGGCGGCCGGACCAGAACCGGGCCCAGTTCAACGACTGCCTCAGCCAGGCTGTAGCCAGACATGAACCCCATCTTGTTTCCCCCCCCCCCCGCCCCCAGAGAGCAAGAGAAAGGCAGTCAGCCTTTGATGCCCTGGGAATGCAGGTGTGCTGCCTGTCCCTGACTCTACCATAAACAGAAACCAGACAGTAAATGGGCTAGCTGATAACCGGAGGGCCCCCCCCCCCCGCTGCCCTGATGGCTAGGCACCAGTAATTGACACGCCTGCACTGTCCCAGGAGAGGAATCTTCGCCCATCCCATATTAGAAGTGCCCATTGTCTGCACTGTCCCAGGTGTGAATTATGCTTTGCACCCTTCCTGGGAAACTTGGCATTCAAAGCCATTTTCCCTAATTGGCCGCTTGAGACCAGGAAGAAGCCTACGTGACCCAAGGGGTATAAAGAGGGGTTTAGTAGCCCACCCCATTTGAGCTCCAATCTATACCTGCTGGCAGGTATATGTTGTCTCCCGAGGTCTGTGGGACGCCCAGCCTCGCCCTACTTCTTCCCGAGGGATTGAGAGAAAGACGCTGGCCACGCCAAGTCTGGAACGCAGGGGTGAGAATTATACCTGCAATGTGTTTCTTATGTGTACACTTTAATTTAGTTACTCTATTATAAGTTTCTCTAATCAACCTGTTTCACTTCTATTGTAAACAAGAAAAATAAGATTGTGCCCTCATTCACTTTATAAGTTTAAATATATATATTGAACCAAGTTTTCTTTCTTCTTTCTTTTCTTTCTCCTACAAATAAGCAAGTGTGGTTTGAGTTTCTGACTTGAACCCGTGCTGCTGTACCCGAACCGAACACAAACAAAAGAACTCCAGCTGGTCATAAGGGACAGATATAGGGAGAGCTTGAGCGTTGGATCGTGTCGCTTCCAGGGGACAGATCCGTTGGGGCACCTCTCAGCCTCCCCAGGCTGCCCACTGCGACGGGACTTTGTGTCCTAGCAGTCAAAGTCTGAGGTGTAAAGCTCTCCCTGTTAAACTCTGGGGCGTCTGTCAGCCTGTTGGCTGCCCACTGCAAAGGATCCCGATCCTAGCAGTAAAGACACGGACGTTAAACTCTTTGGGGCACCCGTCAACCTCCTCCAGGTTGCCCACTGCTAAGGGACCCCACTCCTAGCAGTTAAAGTCTCAGGTGTATAGCTCACACACACCACTCACTGCCCTGACCACCGGCTGACACAGGCCCGGAATCAAGTGGAGTGCGCCTTCGGCCGCTTAAAAGCCCGCTTCCGTTGTTTGCTCACCCGTCTCGAGATGGGTGAGCAGAATGCAATGGAGGTAGTGGCCGCGTGCTGCGTGCTCCACAACGTTGTGGAGCGGAGTGGGGAGGCCTTCCTCCCTGCATGGATGGCAGCCGAGGCACAGACTTATGAACAGCCCCACACAGCTGCCATCCACCAGGTGCACCAGGATGGGGTGCACATCCGAGAGGCTCTGACGGGCATGTTCGCACAGGCCCCATAGTAGGGTCATCTCGGTCTCCCCATACAACTCCCTCCCATCCCCTACCCTCCCACCTCCCCTCCCCTTACCTCCCAATTGTAAATTTACTGCATTGAACAAACCAACCTTGGTTATACTTGTTTTGTTGGGTACGAAGACTCCTGGTAGTCTTGTCTGTCAGGTCAGGTCAAGCGGAAGGCTTGCACCTACCAATATAAATTGGGTCCAGAGTTAGGTTTAGTTAAATTAGCTATCGTCGTCGTGACTGTTTGTCAGGCAGCGTCGGTTTGAAGCATATCGGCCATCATCGTGCATGTTCGTCGGGTGCGTCGGACGAAGCTAGGGTTTTTCTTTTAGTTTAGGCTAGGTTTTAGGCTACCATCGCCTGTTCTAGCTGTCCCGAAGAACAGGAAGAGGATTCGTGGTTCGTGCGGAAGGCTCGAGTCAGCGTACCCGATTCCAGTTGTCAATGAGGGATCTCCTGGCAGTTCCTTGTCTGAGGCCCGGAAGGACCAAAGATTTGAGGTTGCCAGCTTCGGCGGCGTCTTCCATCGAGGGACTCCTGGTTGTTCCTCTTCCGAGGCCCGGAAGGACCAAAGGATTGAGGTCGCCAGCAACACTACAATCGTCCCTGCGTCTAGACTATGTAAATATTCTTTGTGTTTGTGTTTTAACCTTTCTTGCTTGTTTGTTATCTATGTTAATATAGTCTTGTGGTTTAAATTTTACTTAAAGTGTCAGTATTTATTTATGCACCACAAACCAATGACCAATTAAAGGAACGACCTGTGATAGATACGGTATTTGGTGTCCGCATTTTGTAATCTTCTGAAATTTAGTTGGCTACTTGGCATCTCAAATCAATTATTTAAGTTACCTCGAGTAACACAATAAACAACACAGTTTTGTTTTCAACAGAAAAACTGGTATGTTTTTATTTACAAGGGGGAGAGGGGGAGGAGACCTTGAACTGGGAGGGGTTGGGGGGAGGAGACCTTGAACTGGGAGGGGGAGGGGGAGGAGACCTTGAACTGGGAGGGGGTGGGGGGAGGAGACCTTGAACTGGGAGGGGGAGGAGCTACTCCTCGAAGGGGTGGCCCCTGCGACCGCTCCTGCGGGGGCGGACCTGGACATGGGGGGCAGGCTGCATGGGGAGGTGGGCAGGAGGTGCAGGAGCAGGAGGAGCAGGAGCAGGAGCAGGAGGGGCAGGAGGGGCCATTGCGGGAGGGGCAGGGGCAGTGCTGGGGAGGGATGGCGGGGGCGTGGGGCAAGGCCATGCCGTAACGTATGGCATGGCCAATGTGGGCGGTAAGGGTGGCGATGGAGTCAGCCATCCATACACACTGGGCCCGGAAGGTGGCCCAGGACTCCTGGTGCCACTGCAGGTCCGCCTCCACGCGCCGAGTGATGGCAGCCTCCACGCGCTTGATGGCCTGCACGTGGCGCCGAAGGAGATGGTCCCAGTGGCAGAGACTCTGCCTTGGTGGTTGGGCGGCTGGGGGTGCTGCTGCTGCTGCCGCTGCCGGACTGGCGGGTCCCCGGCTTGTGGTTGGTCCCGCTGCAGGGAAGAGAAGAAAGGATGTGTCAGTCAGGCAACCCAGCCACTGTCCCCACACCTCATGCCCTCCACCCCTGAGCCCAGGCGACACCGCAGTAGTGTGGCTTGGGCCCACTCGGTTCCCCTCCTGCCCCCCGTGTTGTATGTTTGCAAGAGGACCGCCCCTGGAGTAGGGTCCTCCTCCATGTATTGTAACCACCGGTCTGTGTCCTGGCCCTGTGGAGGGTGGGAGGGCGCTTGTGCTGCGTTAACCTGTGGAACTCCCTGCCAGTGGAGGCTGTGAGGCTTTGGGCTAATCAGTGGTGTTTGACAGGGAGCTAGATGAATCCCCACACAGTGCCTGGGAGCACATCTGGCAGACGTGGTCTGGGCTCTCAGATCCCCATTGCGTGGGATATCTCCTGGATGGAACCAGGAGAGTGACTGGGGAGTGTCCCATCCTTGCAGCAAAACTCAGGCGGCCCTCGGGGCGGCCCGAGCGCTTCTCCCCCTTCTCCCTCCCACTATCCCTCACACACGTAGCCCAGGGACATGTGTGGCCGCAGTGGGGACTTCCCTCGGGGAGCCAGCCAAGGCACCAGGAGCAGGCGAGGGGCCCAGTGGGGGCCACGTTCACAGGGCTGTGATGCTGTGGTTTTCCCAGGAGCAGCTGGCTGTGCCTCACAGCCAGGCATGGGACAGTGTGCCGTTCTGCGTGCTGCACCCTTGCGGAGGTGCGGGCTCTGGCCTGAGTCCCTGGGGCCCTGGCTGGTTCCAGCTGGCATCCACCCTTCGCCCTGGTCCCGCCGGATGTGTGTGAGCAGCACGGTCCCAGGAGTGCCCTGGAGCTGCTTGCCGTGGCCACATGCCGCTCGGTCACCAGGCTGCACGTGGTTGCACATGCTGCTTACTGCCTAATGCTACACAGCATGCAGCTCACATGGCCTGAGTGACATGCTCTCCCCCTCCCCCCTCCAGGCGCCTGGCTCCCCCCCCCCCCCCGCCCTTGTGAGTGCAAAGTGCAACACTCACCGGTGGATCCTTCCCCGGCCTCTGAGGATGCACGGGAGACATCGGGGCTGCCGGAGGGGGCCTGCTGGGTGGCAGTGCTGGCCTCATCCTCCAATGCACTGCTGTCTCCTTCCCCCGCCTTGGTGGTCCTGGTGATGGGGGGGGATGCACGCTGCTGTTGACGGGGACCTCCAGAGCTTGTGGGGCTGGCTGGCCCAGGATGGCGTGGAGCCGGTCGTAGTGGGGGCAGGTGTCTGCTCCTGCCCCCTGTCCCTCGCTGGCCCGCACGTAGCTGAGGCGCAGCTCCTTGACTTTCGCCCGGACTTGCTCGAGGGTCCAGGCTGGATGGCCCTGCTGGGCGAGCGCCTGGGCCATGCGGGCGAAGATGTCCGCATTCTGGCGCCAGGAGCGGGTGTCTTGGAAGGCCTCCTCCTCCTGCCAGAGGTCCAGCAGGCTGTCCAGCTCCCCTGAGGACCAGGATGGGGCCTTTCGTTTGCGGCCCCTGGGGGCCTCCTGCGCTGGGGGTGTGGGTGGCTGATCCCCCCCTGGAGCTGCCATGGTGTTTGGGGGGTGTCTGCTGGACGGCAGGGGCCACGTGACAGACCTCTGGCCAGAGGTGCGAGGAAGGCTCCTGCCGCGTGAGCTCAGCAGCCTGCATCTGCTTTAAGGGGGATTGGGTTACCAGGAAGTCCAGGAAGTTGACTGTGGCTACGGAGTCTCCAAGCATCCATAGGGCTTTTTTCCGTTTAGCCTGCTTTTGCGCAAAACGTCTTAGCTGCCTGTCTACACTGGCCCTTTTGCGCAAAAGCATTTGTGCAAGAGGGCTTTTGCCCGAACAGGAGCGTCAAAGTATTTGCACAAGAAGCACTGATTTCTTACATTAGAATGTCAGTGCTTTTGCGCAAATTCAAGCGGCCAGTGTAGACAGCTGTCAAGTTTTTGCGCAAAAGCGGCCACTTTTGCACAAAATCATGCCAGTCTAGATGCAGCCCTACATTCTGAAGACCGGAAGATAATTAGAAAGCTCAGAACTAGACTCAAAATTCCTCAACATTTGTGGATATTTGTATCATGATTTTGGTTTGTGTTCTGTAAAGGGAAATCATGTCTTACTCATCTATTAGAGTTCTTTGAAGGGGTCAACAAACATGTGGACAAGGGGGATCCAGTAGATATAGTGTACTTAGATTTCCAGAAAGCCTTTGACAAGGTCCCTCACCAAAGGCTCTTAGGTAAATTAAGTTGTCATGGGATAAGAGGGAAGATCCTTTCATGGACTGAGAACTGGTTAAAAGACAGGAGACAAGGGTAGGAATAAATGGTAAATTTCAGAATGGAGAGGGGTAACTAGTCCATAAATGGCTATTAGCCAGTATGGATAAGGAATGGTGTCCCTAGCCTCTGTTTGTCAGAGGGTGGAGATGGATGGCAGGAGAGAGATCGCTTGATCATTACCTGTTCGATTCACTCCCTCTGGGACACCTCGCATTGGCCACTGTCAGCAGACGGGGTACTGGGCTAGATGGACCTTTAGTCTTACCCAATATGGCCGTTCTTATGTTCTTATGTTCTCATCTCTTCACATAGTGTTCACCCAGCATAACTCTGATTCATTTAAAACAAATAAACAATAAAATGTACTCATACCTTATTTAACTCTTTCTGTTGCATTTTTTATCTCCTCAGGATTACTGATAAATTATCTTTTATCACTTACCTAAATGGGAGACTTTCAAATAATAGGCATTACATGTAAAAGAACTGCATGTAAAAGAATGTCAGGCTGCAAAGTTACATTTTCAAAAGTTGGAAAATGATAGCTTTAGGGTTGCCTATGCAACCTTCATTCTACTCACTTACGTATCTGACCTTTACTCTGGAAGAGGCAGTAGTCCAGTGAAAAAGTTGACAATGTATCACATTGTGTATCATAGATGGAAGTTACACTTCCCCATTTAACTTCAACTTTGCCCCACCTAATAAATACCGTAAAGTTAAGAGAACATATACTTAGAAGTATGGACTAGAATGGGACTAGAGGATGCTCAGAACCATATTGGTTCATGCCTTTTCTGATTGTAGGTGGGCAGAATCTCCTTTTTACAGTTTATCTGGAAGTTTCTGTCTTCCGTCACCCTCTACCCTCCTTTAAAGAGAAAACGATGAACTTGCTGCACTCAGCGATAACAGAAAATTGTAATGGGCCAAGTTATCAAGACAAGAGTGTCTAATGTGTCAGGGACTAGATGGATGTGACTTGATTTTACTCGGTAAGCTTCTGAATAGGTGGTTGTGAATGACAGATCAGTCCACATCTCTTGTACTTAATACTTCAAATGTATTTACTTTGACACAAGCTTTCCTGAAAGGATGGAAAACATGAAGGCATATGAGAACAAAGGAGAGGAAGTGTGTGACATTTCAGCTGATAAAGTTAACTGCATTTTTAAAGTGACTGCAAGTGAGGAAATCGCTTCATGCTTTACATGGGAAATTAGGATTCTGCCTATGTGGTAAACACTTAAAACTTGAAATTAAAAAAAAAAAAGAAAAATTCAGACCCTCACTCTGTTTTTTTTTAAATAAAAATGCCCCTTACAGACTAATTCAAAATGTAATCATAATTATGTTAATTCCTATGCTTATTTGCCATGCGGAAGGAAATTCAGTCATTGTGAATAATACTAATGCATTGGTTACACATGAAACAAGTCAAGTTATGGTTCATTAAAATGGTTGAAAGGAGATATTTAACTATTTACAAAAATTCTAAAGAAAAATCGACACTGCTTGGTATAGGGAAGCAGAAAATCAGTGGTTGTTGGGTTCAACCTTCCATTTAAAAAATCAGAGGTATATTTATAGGAAACACTGATGGTCAAATCTTGCCACCTTTAATCACTTTGAGGAGTATTTTGTTATGAGACCCTCCAATAAGCTCATTAGAACTTCTTTAGAGAGAAAGATACTACCAAATTGAGGTAGTAGTTCACAATTTGCTACTTGGAAATAAGAACGAATTAAACAATTTTTTTTTCACTCTCCATTCCTTTCCTACAGTTACTACATCTTGAACCAGGCAGATGTTCTCAAGTCTATTTTTGGCTCAGTTCACCCCAGACTCCTCTCTATTCTTTAGCCGTACAGTTACACTTTGGTATTAATAATGTCTGCAAAAAACACCTTCACCTCTGATTATAGAGCTAAACACCGTAAGAGTCAGGAAAAGCAAACTATAGAGAATGGGTAAGGAACTAGCACAGATCAATTTCTGAGAACCAGTAACTAGATTCCTTTTTTCATGTTAGCTGTACTTTGGATGAGAAGAGGAAATGTGTGCCTGGCAGGACTCATTTGGGCATTTAGGAATTACCTGGGTTTAACAGAAAAGATATAAAAGGGCAGTTCTTAATTCAATTTCCTTAAATATTAATGCCCAGGATTACTTTATTAAAATGTAGTTGCTGTTTCATGCAGTGTTCAGTTTTTCCCACCCTTCCCCTGTGGCACGTTATATGTGATAAGAATTTCTTGATGTCTTCACTGCTCTTTGACTGGTTCCTGGGACAAATGACAGCAATGAGCCATGTGTTTCAGGTATTCTAGAGCTCATTCCTGAGTGCAAAGCATTCAGGAATGCAGACTACTTTCTGCATTTTCTCCCAAATCCACAGACATAGCTAACATTTGGTATTCATTGCTGAGGAATTTCCCAAATATTAAAGTTATTGCATCTTCTAAGGGGCAGGGGAGGGGGGCATTTTCTTTCTCTAGAGTACTAGCATCCCAATATATTCAACAAGTGGGATTTACTTTGGATTCAGCAATTGAAAATATCAAACGTCTGAGCTATGTGTTTTTAAAATAGAGTTTTTTAAAAGGCTTCATTTAAAAATAAAAGAGCAGCTAGCAACACTAAAGGCAAATGTTACATTATAGAAAGAGTAAACTATATTCTGGTAAATGCTGGTTTATCCATGATGGCCTAGACTGTGTCCTATGTTTTGATGTTCCACAAAAGAGTAAGGGGACATACTCACTGCCACAAGGATGAACCAAAGCTGTCAAAAGTTAGATAGAATTAACACATGGACTTTTTGGTAATATATAATGAAACATTGCCAGAATGTGGCAAAGTTCCCTTACAGAAAGTAATACAGTCATCAGATGTTTTTGTCTACACTGCTTAGCCAACACTGCAAGCCATTCATTCCTATGAGCCTAATTTCCATGAATGATGATCGAACCAGATAAAATGAGACTATTATTTCCTGGGAAAGGGATAGCTGCAAAAATCTGGGTGTTTTACAGTCACCAAAAGTGGGGCACCTCCTCATCAGAATAGGAAGTTCTGTTCTAAAGGATATTAAACATAACATAGAATCTTTCCACTGACTTCAGTGAATATTTTGTGCGGATTCTATAGAGACTTCATGGGCCAGTGCGAACATTTTGCTATATCAGTCATAAATCAAGCAACATTAGATTAGATAAAACACATAGGGTGCATTTGTTTGTTTTTTAATGTAATCCTTCTTTTCATTCTTTGCATTGAGAGATTATAAAGCCCAAGTTCAAGTTAAAGAAGGTTATGCACCATTTATAAGCATTTTTAGTTACTTTATGAAGCACTGTTATCATTTAAAAATCATAACCACTTTGTTTTAGAGGGCCTGTACTTGCTCTAACCAAATATCAAATATTTTCCTGCAACCACAAGCTTCCCAAATTGATCAGAAAGAACAATAAAAGAAATATTCATTGATCAAATAATTACATGCCTATTAAATAAATTATTCTTTTGAAAGAATTTGTCTATAATATAGATGCCACATGCAGCTCTAACTTACCCTCAAACCCTTCATTTGAAAATTGCTTTAAAACTGTTCATTAATTGTTCATGCGCTGCATTGTGCATATACATGTAGTATTATTACTTCAAGCATCTCTCTTCAAAGAAGACATGCACACAAAGCAGAGTAGCAGCAGTAGGTCATTTATATCACACAATTCATTACTAACCCCAAAGCACAAGATTTGGGGGGGAGGGGGATGGGACATTTGGACAGAAAAAATGAAATAGCACAGGTATGACATTGAAAGACTGAAGAATCACAAAGGCAACAGTGGATTACAAAACCAAGTACCAATGATCCAAGCTGCTCCATAGAAGTGGGATCTTGTACTTGCATAGGTCCTCTGAATAGTCTGTGGGAATTGTTGTTGTCACCGGTGTCAAGCAAGAAGATCAGGTTGCATGATTATGACCTCTCTGATTTCTTCACTATTTTCTCCCCTTTATGATTTGTAGAGTGGGATACTGAATGAAAGTTCATCTATGTTATGCCGGGAAGAAACTATCTATGTGAGCCATATTAAATAAAGTCACCCAAGCAGTGTGAAACCCTTCTCCTTAGACTGAAATTGGACAGCATCAAACAATAGAAAGTGACTAGAGTTATGTTATAACGCCATTCTTTGCTCACCCTCTAAATACAACACATTACACCAGAGTTAATTTTGTGGCACCAAAGTACCAGAAAAAGCTGGGATTAATGCACCAGGGATGCTCCTGTTCTCTGCCTCTGGCACACAGGAGTATCATCTCCAGTGGACTGTAATGCTTTGGTGTAATTTTGGTTTTTGGCTTCCACTGGAGTGAATGGGTGCTGTTAGTGGTCTGTGATATGCAGGAGATCTGACTAGATGATTTGGTAGTCCTTTCTGGATTTAAACCTTGCTAGATTAAAGGACTTCAAAAAAAGAGCAACAGAACCCTTTAAAAGACTGAATATATGTGAAAAAAATTCAAAGATTAAAATATATGTGTAGATTAAATGGGGATGAAGTGCAATTGTGATAACCATATTTTAATATTTGAATAGTATAAGCTAGGGATGTTAGCTAGTTGTTGGCTAGTCGACTACCTGATCAGCATAAACTTATCGGGTAGCTGATTGGAATATCAACTACTTGCTTACCTGCCCCCCTCCCCATTGCCGCTCTGAGAGGCAGCAAGGGGCAGGGGAAACTGGTGCTGGTGCTGCGGGGATCCAGCTTAAAAGCCAGTTCCCCCCCCAGCACCATCTCCACAGTGCCAGCTGCCTCCCCTTGCTGCCTCTATTAGAGGCAGTGGAGGCGGGGCGGGGGGTTAGGAGAGGCTACTAAAAAGCAGCTTCTCCCTGCAGTGGACTGAGGCTCGCTGTGGGAAGAGGCTGCTCTGGCAGCAGCCCCTGTCTGCGGGGTGTCCCAGTGGGGGGCTGGGCCCCCGCCACAGATGGGGCTGCTGCCACCAAGCAGCGCCTGTTCATGATGGCCTGGGCTGGCCATGTGCAGGGGCTGCTCTGGCACCAGCCACTATTTGTGGTGGACAGGGCTGGCCTCCCTAAACAGGGGCTGCTGGACTCAGCGCAAGCATGGACCAAGCAGTCTTGGCTCATGCTGGTCCAGGATGCTGTGCCTCTGTATTTTAAATGTAGTAAGAGCCCAGTGGCTCTTACTACATTTAAAATTCAGAGCTGCAGTGCAGGTGGCTCCTGTAGCCAGCAGGAGCCAGAACCACTCAGTCCCAGCTTGAGCCATCTCCTGCAATTATCCCTGCTGTGGCTCTGCAAAGTGGTCTTTGTCAACTAATCATGTAGTCAATACAAATTGTACAGACTATACAATTAGCCAGATAACTGCAATTTAACATCCTTAGTATAAGCACCAAAGATGGGGAAAAATTGTTTAAAGTGCTACTAGTACATTTAGGCCTGGCTATACTAGACTAGGCAAATCATCTTAAGGTATGCTGTTCCAGCTATGCAAAATGTGTAGCTGGTGTTGGCTTATGTAAAGCCAAGCTGTGGCAGCGTCAACACAGCGAGAGGCCAACGGGGGCAAACACTCCCATCAGATTCCCTTACTCCTCGCAGAGGGAGGAATACCAGACACCAACAGGGGTTTCCTCAGCATTTGATTTACGTGTCTATACTAGACCCATTAAATCAAATGCTAGAATATCGCACTCCAAAGCATTGATCATCTGGTAAGTAACGGTGTGCCCTGAGTCTCGGCTTGACATAGCCCTGGCTGGGTTGATTTAGTTGGGATTGGTCCTGCCTTGGGCAGGGGGCTGGACTTGATGACCTCCTGAGGTCTCTTCCAGCTCTATGATTCTATGATTCTATGAATGTTTCTGTAGGAATAAGGAATTAATCAGAGAGTATTTACCACAGAGGAATAGGCAAGATAGCTTGTCATTGATAAAAGAAAAAGAGAAAAAAAGGTAAGAACAAAACCCCATGTTGGTCTTATGTGGTTCATTGCACCTTGGGCAGGCACTGAGAAAAATTTCATTCTTATGAACAACATTTTAATGAAACATTCACATCTGAAAATAAATTATCATAGACTTATGAGGTAACTATTTAAGAAAATAGAATGTCAAGAGGCAAAAATAGAAAAATGACTGAAAAAGTAAAGCTACAAAAAAAAAGTACTCTGAAAAAAATTTAAAAGCTATTGTGTCAGACTGAGTATCTTATATATTTATAGTCTATATTAAAATGTATGCTTAAAAATTATCCATAGGAGAATAAATTAGAATTAAAGCAATAGGATTCACAGTAACAGTGCAATTTAAAAAAATGCAAACATGGCTGGACATATACGCTAAGATTCTAAGAATAGAATATATATGGGGTGTCTGTTACACCATTCCTGTGACAAAGAGGATTTATTCATTTTCCTCCATGCTTAAAAAACAACAAATGGCACAAAAGAGATTATGTAGATTGTCACTAGATTCTTGGCCAATTGGCTGTTCAGTGGATAGTCTCTTGACTATCTGGATCAGTGATAGGTGTTGTAGAGAGGTGTTGGAGTCTGTCTTGACTACTTGAAGAATCTTATACATGTTGCTCAGCTGGCATTATAAGTAGAGATTCCTTTTATAGAAAGAAACAGAAAAAAAAAGTTGTCTGCAAAAATGGCCTATCTGATTGTAGAAATAATAGGGAAAACATTCTAGATAGAACATGATTCCAACATACGACATGTATCCAACATATTGCAGAAAAGGGAAATAACAGAGTCTTGTTAGAAGCAGTCACTAGAGCAAAAGAAAAGACTGGTATCAGAGAAGGAGACACTAATGGAGGACACAGAAATGGAAGGATCCAGATAAGTCCCTCAATTTCCATTATTAACGGGGGTTTTAATGACATGGTGTGTATGAAACATTCTCCTGCTTTTCAAAAATTATTATTGCTGCAACCACAGTGTGAAGCCCAGTAAATGTTAGTATACCAGGATGAGTTTCCTGAAGGATTATACATTCCAAGTCTCAGAATTTTGGTATTAATGGGGACTGTTAATATAATCTAAATTAGAACAAGGATCATCTCCTCAGTCTGTGTTTTTACAGTACCTCGCACAAGTGGGGTCCTGGCCATTGACTTGAGCCCGTATTTACTGCAATACAAAGAAATATATGATTGATTATTAGCACAGCACGCTATATTTAAAAAAGTGTCCATGTTAAAACTTAAAGGACATGGTCCTATTGCCCTTCATGCCTTAATAGCTCCAGTAAAATAAAAGTTTGAGTGTTTTCTGCCCTTAAAACACTAATTGCCTATGAAAAACATTTATCATTTTAAAAGCTATTTTAAAAGCCATTAACTAAGGTTCATTGAATTGTGATTTTTGGGAACCCCTGGCGCTGGGAGTTACTGAGTCACTGGATTCTAGGGGCACTTCCAACAGATTAAAATAGGTTTTATAAGATTCAAGTTTTTAATCAATAAAAACTTATTGCAGCATCTAATGATTAACTGGAACCTATTTCAAGGAAAAGTACAAAAAGAGATTGAGGTAGCTTCATAAAGTTTTCTAATCCTTGTACACTGAAATGTTGCTTACCTTTGCAGTTGTTCATGAGATCAGTTAACTGCAAAGAAAGAACTGACTTCATCGTCATTTTAATGAGCACTTTTAATTTAACTGCTTTTTGATGTTTTACCATATTTTTTTCTCATTAAAAAGAGGAATTCGCTTAGTTGTCACAGGAATCGGTACATAAAATCCACGTCACTAAAATTTTAATACATAAAAGAAGGTATATCTAACACTCTGAAGTCAGCTCCAGAGAATTTTGACAAAATCTTTCGTTGAAAATCCCTGGCAATAGCAAATTATATAAACATTTTATGTTAACTTAGATCTTCAGACCTGTTGTTTTATGGAACAACAGATTACAATTTTCTGGGATATAATTTGTTGGTCTGAGCAGGTACTTCTATCTCATTTATTTCAAATCACCTTTTGTATAAACCACAGAGATTTTTATACTAATGCCACTCTCCAGAATGCTGATACTCACATTCCTGCTCCCAGACAATTCGCTTGAAAATGAACTTACATTGATCCCATAATGCAGTGTATTTAGTAGCTTATTTTATGCTATTTAAGAGTGTTGACATTCTGATGAAGGGCCCGATCTTAGAGGGTCAGAGGAGAACCCCGTGTCTTTCTCTTCCACTCCAAGAGCAAGGTTCCCTATGGGAAACAGAATTTCTTGCCACTAGAGCTGTGGTCAATTCAGTTTCCTTAACCACCAGTAAAAAGATTTCCTCAACCTCTACGTCCTGTTGGGCCTGCTCTTGTATCTCACCCTACAGAGCTGCATTGACTGCAAAGGTGGACCCCCCTACAGAACTATGATAATGAAGCAGGCATCAATGCCTTCATAAAGTAATTTCACAACCATCATTGTGTGGTCCTGCAGAAGAAGACATCCCTGCTGATGACACATAACACCTGCTGCTACACAGATGCCAAGGACAGCTGATGATTATGTTCCTTTTCTCTTGAGCAACACTGGAATATTGTCCTGAACCAGGCAGCGCTGCTGCTTGCATGTGTTCTGTAGGAGCTGCATTACCTCAATTTCAGGGCAGTCCAGAAGACTAGGGTTAAATTCTGTTCTATAACCCAAGAGCCAACATAACATTGATTCCTATTACCTGCTTACCTGCTTAATTTTAAATTATAATCCCTTTGAAGTCATGTTTTCCCCTCATCTTACTTCATTACTTTCACATATTCCAATATTCAAGTGTAGAATCCTGTGGTATATAGAGTCCCTGAAGTGAGTAGGATCAGCTGCATAATTAATGATTATCCATGTAATAAGGCTTGTCAGTGTCAGACCCTGTCATTGTGCAGTTCTTCATGATCAAAACACAAATGTGTGACCTTTTCCTGGTCTCAGATTTACATGAAGTTTAATAAACAATATAAAAGAACTAATAGAAATCTTTAAAAGCGATAGCGTTTTTCATGTATATTTCAGATTTTTTTATACACCAATAAAAATCAATATGTGTCATGCTCTTTCAGAAGTTCCAAAAGAAGCTGATAATCCATTTAAAATATTTCCATTTTCATCATGTATTGGATTGTAATTATAATCAATAACTACAGATGTAAATTCATCAGAGACAAAGAAGTCTATGAGTATTTAATATGAAAACTACACTGAATCAAGGCAAAGGCTCCTTTATTTTCAGATTGTAATTTGATATTGTCTTCACCCATTTTAATCCTAACAAAATTGAAAGCAGCTAATGTTCAAATGTATAATATTCCTACCCATATAATTAATTACACTCATCATAGAGTATACCTGTAATTTTTCACCCTTGGACTGATAAACAATCATACCAAAGAATTTAAATAATCAAAGATTCCACATTTATTACATTTTGACATCTGGTTAACTTGAAAATAGAGTACAGTCCTACAACAATAAATTTTCATTTGCATTGTATCTAGCAAAGCAGTAGGAACCCTAATTTTTTCCCTGCAATACATTTTACTCTATTTTAAATATCATGATAACTTGATGCAATTTATATAAATGGGGGCAGAATTAAAGAATATACTGATTTATTGTTTATTTACTATAGAAATAATAGGCAAGCAGTGTAAAAAACCTCTAAAGATCAATAGCATTTTATCTGACAGCTCAACTATCAACTTTGAGGCTTTTTCTTGTACTTTACCATAGCCACAATATTATCTCTGCTCATAGCATGACACCTTTCCAAAAACATCTTTACACCACATCAGCAGATGGTAAATGCGTAATAGACAAATTACTGGACTGTTATTCCTTGTGTGGGTGGAAATTTTCATAATTGGTTTTCATCAGTCTAATAGAAATTGCTTTAGGTTAGAACTTAATCATACACTATCATTTTACACAGAGAATAAGTTTCTGACAGAACAATTAGATTTCATTTCTTAAGATCCTGTGCTCCAGACTAGTTAAGGGATAAAATGGTTCATTTTGTAAACATGTTCACAGTTTAAATATAATCTATAAAACAGAACATTTATCAGATATGAGAGGCGGAGACTTAATTAACCTACACTTTGTAATCTCATTGTGTATTCCAATAAGATTTTTTTTCAGGGGGTTGTTGTTAAAAATTGGGCCAAATCCAAATGCACTGTAGACTTCAGGAGCCTTTCCCTAGACTAGAATGGATTTTAGATCAGGCCCATATGGTAGAAGCATATAGTGTAACAATGCTCTGTCATGAATGAATGCTCTGGTTAAGTTCAATAAAAAAACTGATTCCTTGTAAGTGTTATTTCAAAAGTTGAAGGGACTGTTTGAAGTTTGAACAGGATCATTTTTCCTCTCTATACTATTTCTCATTTCTAACAGCAGTTTTCCCAGAACTTGAAGTGTATGCAAGACCAATTCAAGCAAATATGATCAACTTTCCTGCAAAGACATTCATATGGGGGCACAGATTCAGAGTGCAAGGTTCTCTGCTACCAGATATGATAACTAGAGTGCCCATTCACACAGGGCTACTCTGATGAAAGTATGTAAGCTGTCCAAAACAAATGCAACTGTGATTTTGGAATATGAGTACTAGTGATGTCAAACCCACTAGCATTTCTGATTACCTGTCATCTGAGGGCTTTTCTTTCAGGTAGCTTTCATTTCACAACATGTCACCAAATTTAGCCCCAGAATTACCTATATTCCACACAAATATGGGTATCACATTATAAAGCAATGGAACTGAGATTCTAGAAGAAACAGGGTGGGTCAGGTAGTATCTCATAATAATATCTTAATAATATTTACTCTTGGTGAAAGAGACAAGTTTTCAAAATTCATGGAGTTCTACTTCAGACCTGAAAGCTTGTCTCTTTCACCTACAGAGGTTGGTCCAGTAAAAGATTTACTTCACTCATCTTTTGTCTCTCATATCTTGCAATCAACAAGACAACAGTGACTCTGAAAATGATACAGAAGTAATCATTTATTGGAAAAGAACAAAGCTTGCTGTATTTTAATTTTATTTGCATCTCCCAGCTGGGGTCTTTTCAATATATTTTGCCCTATGTTTGGGGACCAGCAGATAAAAAAGCATTCCTAAGACCTGCCTCCACCAAGAGACTTGGGAGCATTGTTTTTAGCTCCTCTGAGAGCAAGTAGGTCTGTTCTTATGACATGTTTTGACCCAAATGTAAGCATTGGGTGTTGTAAATAATGAAATAAATCCTGCTTAGTCTATCCACTTTTCCAAAGGCAAGAGCTCTGCACTGTTCTTATTAATGATCGAACTTTGGGTAGTTATGACCAAACTTGAATTCTAAAAATCTTCTCATCAAAGGTCTCAGTGTTCCATGCACCAGTGCTTAGCTTGCTCCTGGGAGGTGCTGATTACTCTGCTCTCACATACTTTAATCTGGAATTGAAGTTGATCAGCACCTTGCAGTATTAAGCAACTTTCAGAATTAAATTATTTATGTATCTTTCCATGAAGGCTGCAACTGCTCACATCTTATCTTCATTGCATGTGATCAGAGAAATAATGCTAACATAAGAAACTATCAAACAAGCTGAGAGAAAAAAAAGTCTGTTACTGAAGGCTACTTTGTAACAGATTAGAAATACATTGAACACCCACAGTTAAAAGGTTTTCAATTCACTTTGTAGTCGCTAAAATGATTTGGTAGCAAGAGGGAAAATATAAAAAAAACCACTCCCTCTTGGATAAAATGATGTTAATGAGATACCATATATAAAAATGAATGTGTGTGTGAATCACATACTTGGGAAAATAATTATTTAGATTTTAAAAAAATCATAACACTGTTAGTAAGAATCTGAGATTAAGTAAGAATTGCTACTAACACCATAACTAACACCATAATCCTGCAATGAACTCTTCCTACTAAATCCCCAAACACTTCAAACAGCTTTGGTATGTGCCTTTGTACAGGCCTCTCTGCAGGATCAGAGTGTAATTCAAGACATTTCAAATCTGACACTAACTTTTATCTGTATTTGCAACCTGAACAATGCATATGTCAATTCAGAAACTTTCTCAGGCACATTTGTAACTTTGTTCGTGAATTGCCCCATTCAACTTACATTAAATATATGCATAATTCTTTGTGGAATCGAGGCCTTTGCTTGTACAAAACTAAAATGGTGAGAGGTAGTATATGTGGAGCAGAGAAAACAGAAGTAAAATGAATGGAAGGAAGAGCATAAAATTTAGTTTGTTAGTTATTAATGTTAAAAGATGCCAGCTTCTGTCTATTATACTATAATGGGGGGAATAATATGTAGTGGTTACTGTAAAAACATTCAGAGAGGTAGCCGAGTTACTCTGTAACAGGAAAATCTTAAAAAAAACAACAAATAGTCTAGTAGCACCTTAAAGGCAAACAAAACATGTAGATGGTATCATGAACTTTCGTGGGCAGATGAAGAAGTGGGCTGTGCCCATGAAAGTTCATGATACCATCTACATGTTTTGTTCATCTTTAAGGTGCTACGAGGCTATTTGTTGTTTTTTTAAGTTTTTCCTGTAAAAACATTGTCATTTACTGCCAATCTTCATGAGTTCGTATCTGAGATTACTATACTTTCACCTTATACCAGAGCAAGTGAAACCTATATAGTAATCACTTGCCAATAATATTTGAATCTTCATAACAATACATATTGATAACGTAAGCAGATGTTATTGTTTGAAGGTGGTGATACTGTAGATGTTGATAAAAAATAGGTGAAGATGTTGCGATACCATGGACTCAGGGCACCATTGCTTTGACTTGATACCTTTTTGAATTCTATAGCACGGATTTTCATGGAGCCACCTCTTCGTAGCAGGACCTGTTGGTGCTATCATTTTTCCAATCTTTAAGAGACAGCACTTATAAATAACATGGAGTTGAAAAGCTCTTTTCCTGCAACTCCTGATTTTTCTACATTTTCAGAACCAATAACTGAAGAAAATATCTGACTGTATACATAAAATGCTTTAATTTAATAGCTTTGAAATGTTTCATGTCAGTTTTTAATTTATTTTTATTTTTTTAATTTCTTAGTATAAATTGACTAAAAATTCAAGATTAAGTATTGATACAAAAGGAACCCCCCCAACTTTAAAAAAATGGTTGAAACAGGACATTTAGACAAGTTAAAAATTCAAAATATTTTGAATTGATATATCCATCACTCCTTGCCCAACACTAGTTCGGCAGTAAATAGAGTAGATACCATTCATAGTAATTTATAGTAATTTTCTTCTCTCCACTAATATATTCCAAGAAAAACTTCATTATATCACTGCAAAAAAAAGTATTTCATTTTGTGCATTTAAAGTCTTCAAATTACATTAATGCATTGCATTCTACTTTCATAACCAAGTTTCACTGTGTTAGCTAAGTTCCTTATAAGCAGGATCAAGTATGTTGCTATGTAGTCTTTATTCTGCCAGAATCTAGATTTCAAAACAGAATTTGTACATAGCCAAAAGACATTAGAGGGTACTATGGCTTTAGGCCAACTGAACTATTTTTGGTTATTCTGTATTAAAAAATCAAAACAGTGCATTATAAATTTTTTAATTTGAAGCAGTCTGCAAAAAAAATGTATTATGCCCCATTATATTGATTTGGAATTGTCTCAGACAGTACATCAAACTCTCAGTGGCCATTCAGAATGCAGTCCTTTTACTCTAGCTGAAGGCCATTATTAGCTGGAATACACAACATTACATGAGCACAGTGATTACACAAACCCTTCTGTTCTGATTGGTTAATGGTTTAAAAACTCTCCACCCAGAAATGCACAGTTATCATAGCTTTTGCCCTCCTCTATATATTATTATCACATTAAACCCCAGATGTTAAATAACATATAGGTGTGAATGGCAGCACTGCCTCATGAAAGATTATTCAATAGTTCCCATTATAAAACCCAAATTTAAGTTGCTTACAACTTTGCCACTGTTTACCCATTAACAGTTTTGTGTATCTAACGTCTTCCATAAGATTTGTATATTTTGTTTTATTTCAGCCAAAATGGTTCAAATGTCTCCAAGAACAAGGTTAGAAAAAAAATTTCCTCAAATTAAAACATTTGTTACCCTGGGACGCAGTAACGAATGATTATTTAAATCCAATTAGGAGGACACGCCCTGACCTATAAAAAAAGTGACAGATATCCCAGGTCCCAGAAGACTGAGATTGCCTGAGGCCGATTACACGTGGCCGTATCTATCACCGGCACGTAGGTTTTCAAATAAAACTCCGAGTCACAGTTTAGGGCCAAACCATATATTGAATTTGGAAAATGAACTGAACAGAATATGACAACTCTTTATGAACACAACCCTCCCTAACACCCTGAAGAGAAAGCAGATAGTGAAGACCCCTAAACATTAGGTATATACATTACATTCAGCTGCATAGTACAGATAGTAGCTCACGACCTCTATGCCTTGGCTAATTAGAAGCCGTAGCAGAGGAACAGTGAGGAGACCCTCGATGTCTTCTAGGATCTGGTCAGGTCTTCCGGCAGGCGGCGGGGAACAGTGGATTATGGCTCGACGGCCTTCCGCACTCCGAGGTTAATCCGGTGAGATCAGTCTGAAGGTCCTCCCAGGAATTCTCCACAGGAATATCAAACTAATCGATCCCACAAATATGTCCCCCTCCACACACACACTACACGAACTATGCTATTCACTCTCACCCCTCACACTCTCTCTTTCATCTATCATTCATACACGACAAGGGAGAGACTCTCTACAGTACCCACACACACACACTGGAACCCGAACAAAACTGGGAACCTGAACTAACGTTGCCTAGGGTATATAAACCCTTTTAGGCGGGAAAAGCCTCAGCGGTGCTGAGTGCACTGGCTTGCGGGTGGTGTGCATAGAATTCAGGCCGTGTGCAGCGGTCTTTGAGCCGTGTGCAGCAGCCTGGGACGGGGTGCAAAACCTTAGTACCGTGTGCACCTACCTCAAGAAAAGGCGGGAAGCTCCTAACCGCTCACCTCCCCCCCTCCAAGGGATAATATTGAACTGTTAACTGAGTTTCATGCACACAACCCCTATTCAGTCACCTCAGGTTACACATTCTATTGACCTCTTTTTTAAAAACTTCACCACCAGCATCTGTATGTTGGAGCAGGGACTTGAAATTTGGAATGGATAACCCCTTTGGGTAAGAAAAGTGACTTCTCCTATAAAAATGCATTTGAATATTTGTGGAAGTCACTAGTAAAGTGATCTGTTGCCCTCAACTGCTGGTCCAAAAAGCAGTAGTAATTTATTAACATTCTTCAGTTCCTGGGTTGGCTCAAATGGCAGAGTGGATTTAAAATTTTCAGCCATGTTGATGGTGTCATGTATGTATCAAAATGATACCACATAATGGAATATTATTTTTTCCAGTCTTTTGTTTACCTAGGAAATTACAAACTCTTAAAAGAACAGTATAAAGATTGCAGAGTCATATGCTCAAATGTTGGGAAATTCCAGAACTATGATTAACTAGTTCCTCTTTTTACCCCTCTTCTACTTCTCACCAATCTGCACTGTATCAGCAGCCTGCTTATTTCTTCACTATATCTAGGTATATATTTATATCTATATCCCCCACCTTTCTCTCTCTCACACACACACTTACATGCACACACACACTCTACATTAGAAGAACATAACACAGTAGTTAAAAACGGTAAGGGTATGTCTAGACTACATGCCTCTGACGACAGAGGCATGTAGATTAGGCTACCCGGCATAGGAAAATGAAGCGGCGATTTAAATAATCGCCGCTTCATTTAAATTAAAATGGCTGCTACGCTGAGCCGATCAGCTGTTTGTCGGCTCAGCACGCTAGTCTGGATGCTCCGCGGTCGACATCAAAGGCATTTGTCGACTGCCCTGGTAAACCTCATCCCACGAGGCATACCGGGGAGGTCGACAAATGCCTTTGATGTTGACTGAGGAGCATCCAGACTAGCACGCTGAGCCAACAAACAGCTGGTCGACACAGCGCGGCAGCCATTTTAATTTAAATGAAGCGGCGATTATTTAAATCGCCGCTTCATTTGGGTATGTCTAGTAAACTAATCTACATGGCTCTGTTGCCAGAGGTATATAGTCTACACATACCCTATGTGATCATTTAACTGGAGACTATATCATAGAGTAAACAGGATGGATAAATTTAATTTGCACAGTTTGTTCTGAGCACCTGGAAGATAAGTTCAGAGGTTAGTAGACAATCAGAAAAAGGACTTTAAATAGCTATCAGCTCACATGAAGAAAGTTTTATTTTATTTTGGAATATAATAAATAACAACAGCTGTGCATTTTTTCCATGGAGAAAATATATTTAGTGATTTTCTTTTCCAGATTTTTCCCTTGTCAAAAAAAGTTCAAAACAAACCAAGATTTTCCTTAAAAACCTTAGTGTTCTCATTAGCATTAAGGCAGAAATACACTTCAAATGCATGGAATATGTGACAGTCAAGTATACTGATCTATTGATATAAGAAAGAGCATATGAGGTTGGTGTTAAAGTTTTTCATTAGAATGCAAATTGGATTAAGCTGGGATAGATATTTCTTTTTGGCATCTGTTGGAGATGGAAGTGAAAGCCTGATGAGGTGTGTTATCAAAAGCACTGTAGGTAATAAGGTGCAAAGGAATGCCTATCCCAGATCCCCTTAAAACCTTAAAATCATGGGAACGTAGAAGTTATATGGATGGAGCATGTCATAATGTAATGTTCTTGCCAATAGATATAATTTGCTTATTTTATTACTACATAATAAAAGGAAGCATTCTCTTATTAGGAAAGCCAGTGCTTTTTAGTCCTACAGTTTAAAACTGTGTTACGTTTATTAATACCTATTTACTTACTTCAGTTAAATGGCTTAGGACAGTAGTTCTCTGTGTCAAAAATTCAAATGCCACTTCATTTTCAAGTGAATGATGAGAAGGCTTCCACCACCTTTCTGAATGACTACAAGAAATCCTCCAGCAGAAACAATATCTTATGTTCATTATGTATGGGACCCTATCAAATTCACAGTCCATTGTGGCCCATTTCACTTCCATAGAAATTGAAAATTGGTAAATTTCACATTTTCAGCTGTTTAAACCTGACATGTTATAACTGTTGGGTCCCAACCAAATTGGAGATTTTGGGGTGGAGTCACAAACATGCTGTAGGGGGAACTGTCACCCTCACTTTTGGGCTTTTAGTTACTAGTCCTTGCCAGGTTGGGAGGGACAATATTTGCTTTTCCTCTGCACGGCTACTTTTAGTTACCTTTCCTGGTTGCAGAAAGCTCTGTACCCCATATCCCACATTCACTACTTGCCCCGCATTGTTCAGCAGCTGACGGGATGGGTCACTGTACAGGGTTTGCCACCATTCCAAATGCAATTACTAGCTTTTTTCAATAAGATAAGGAAAGGTGATATGGACCTTGACGAGATTTATTGAATGACATTTTACACCAGCAAATAATGCCGGGGTGCTCCAAACAGCACAGGAAGATCTGATCCAACTGTCTTCTTCAGCTGAAGGAGTCTCAGGCTGCTGTCCAGTCTCAAAGTATCCTGCAGAAGTGGATTTCTCTAGCTTTTCCCCACACTCAGCTGTGATGCAGGAGATGGACAAGTCCTGTTCCTCTGCTGCTTCTAGGATGAAGGAGACATCAGATTTCACTGGGAAGGCTTCTGAAACTGTTCCAGGATTTAATAGATGCAATAAATATATTATGAAGATACATAAAGTGCAATTGTATTTCCAATGCTCCAGATACCCAATTCCTTCTTTTAAATTACCAAATTGTATTTTAGGGAGATCTACATTACAATTTCTATCAAACATGTTTGTCAGGAAACGTAGCTGTCACCTGCTCCTTTGGCTCACGATGACTCCTTCTGAAGTGACATTTGCATTTAAGATGCAGGACCAGATACTTAGCCTTGCTCTGTTACCTGTGTCACTGAGGAGGTGAAAATGACATGGAACATGCTCCGTCACTTCCTTGCTGCATATATAGCAATCTGACAGTGTCCCCAATAGGCAAAGAAATAGTGGTACAGACTCATAGCTTCTTCATTACATCCTTAGTTCAGGAGGCATTGTGGGGAACAGAACCAGCAACGCCAGCAGCCTAGACAAGGCAGAGGGGGAAGGCTTTGAACAGAAGGGGCAGGCCTAGGGCTAGGCAGTCCTCAGCACAACCCACAGAGCACTGTGTCTCTTCCAGGCTGCCCTCAGTGATGCCTAGAGCAGTAGTTAAGCAGCTACTTAAATGGTCCAGGACTCTGGTCACCCAGCAGTGGCAACGAGGATCTCCAAGCCCTTTTGTATCACTAAGCCCTAGGTCAGTTGCCCCCTTTTCCCTCCCCCACCACTTCAGTGGTCCTGAATGGAACTGTGTATCGGGATATACTGGAGAAGTGGCCCAAAAACAAAGGTTCTCCACAATACTCCATCTGATTCATGGCCCCTTAAGCTGTCACTATAGCTAGGAGACAACCCTTTTGGGGCCTTATATTATGGATTACTAACTTTTTTATATTAAATCCAGCTCTCTCGCTAAATGTAAAGAAAATATTTAATTACTAAATGATGTTTACAAAATAAATTTGCTGTAATTTGCTGTGTGATGGTTTATATTATTGATCTACAAACTAATAGGAAGTTTTCAGAAAAATATTGCAATATGATGTTTCAGGAACCTACCCTTATTTTTTCCACAAATGCCTTTACAATGTGCCTAAAAAGCATTCTGCTGTTTCCATTGATGTTGGATGATCCAGCATACCTATTGAATATCTTTTGAGAAAAATCTAATATTCGCATGAAACCCACTGAGGACTATTATCCAAATTCATCTTGTCAGGCAAACCACATGAACAAATATATTCCATAGGCCCTTGATAGTCTTAGCAGAATACAACTATATATACAATAGGTTAAAAATGAGAACATGCTATTTTTCAACTGAAATGTTTGAGGAGAAAAGTTTCTAAGGTCCAAGATAGACACACAAGAGAGGGAGACCCTGCTTTGAATAATTAATCACACAGATGTTTGCTATTATGGAGATGCTTCAGAAAAATTAATTTTTATTCTAAATAGGAACAAAAAACCTGAAACTTCAATTTGTCGCAAAACAAAAATATTTTCTTGCCAGCCTCAGTTGGATATATCTTCTGTCTACCTAGAAGAAGAATCAGCTACAACTGGGTATTTTTCTAAAAGAACAAGCAACTGTGACACGATGGTTGCCCCACAGTAGCTAAAAAGGGGTTAAAACTGCCCTTGGGGAGGGCTGAGGCAGGCACCAATCAGGAGAACTCTTAAAGCCATCAATCAGTAGCCAAATGTCTTCTTCTTCTTCTTTGCCCTTAGCTCCTATGGGAGCATATGCCATCAACAATTTCTTTCCAAGCCTCTCTGTCTCGTGCCACCTTTTCTAATTCTCTCCAGCTTTTGCCCGTTTTTCTCACATTCACATCCAGGTCTCTTTTCCAACTATTCTTTGGCCTTCCTCTTCCCCTTTTTTTCCTGTGGGTTCCAGGATAGGGATTGTCTGGTAATATTAGTTGGTGGCCTATGAAACTTGTACCTTACCTGACTGTACCCATCTTGTGTCACTAATTCCCATGATGTTTAGCTTGTACTTGTTCATTTCTCTTACTACCCTGGGCTGTCTTACCTACCTCCTACATTGTTCGCACATTCCAGGTGCCTATTCTGGAAATTTTTCTTGCTGAAAGAAGGGGAATCGGCAGTTCAGTATCCTTTCGGGTTTGGCTGCCTCGCATCATAATCCCTCTTTGAGGGCTTTTTTTAGTCAGGGAACACTGGCTTGCTATTCAAATTGAAATTGTTGATGTTTTTGTAGCATATGTTTATTTTTACAGGATGGGGTTGCTAGCCCCATGCCCAGCCCTCCTTGGTCGCCTCTTACGACATGCCTGGAAGGGTACAGAGGTCCTATTCTTACTTCCCCATAGGGCCCCGGGAACCTCACGGGGTAGTACCCAAATGTACTACATAAAAAGGGCTGAAAGTCAGAGAGAGTCTTTCTTTCTCTCTCAGTCTCTTTCCCTGTCTCTGTCCACCTCCACTGACTGGCTATACAGGGAGGTATCATGGATAGCGCAGTGCTGGGGAAAGTGAGAGGAAGCCAGGTTGAGCTCTGACCTGTCAAGCTCTCAGGCTGAGGCCCTAACACAAGGGCCTAGAAGGGTACTAGGGCTGTGTGAAATGGCAAGGGAGGAAACAGCATAGCCACCCTCCTTGCCAATAATAGCAGGGGCCAATCCCAACTGCAGTTCGCCCTGGAGAGAAGAGGTTAGACAAAAGTCTGCAGTGAATCACTAAGTTGAGTGGAGGGGGCAGGCACAGCTAGTTCCCTGAAGAGGAGGAAACCAGGGGAGGGTGCTGCCAGTGTGCCACAGTCTGGGTGGGTTGCAGGTCCTAACGTGGTAGAGATCCTGAAGGAGACAGGTTACGAAAGACAAGACACCACCAAAATAGGGTGCAGAGCTAATCCCCAGGACAACCAGCAGGAGGTTCTGTGTCGGTGAATGTGACCTTGTTACAGTAACATAAGCTATTTTAGAAGAATACATTACATAGAAGTCCTCTTCCATAGCTACCATGGAGCAGTTTATAGCATGTTGCACTGATTACTATAGTATATACATTTATCCTTCATTGTAGATTACTTAAACAAAAATAACTTCTATCTGAACTTTATAACTAGCAATATTTCTTGGGAAAGTTATTGCTCTCCAATAAACATTCCAGCATTCAATATTTTGCATAAAGCTTCCCATACCTAATAGTAAAGAATAATTCTGTATGGACAAAATAAATTTGTTCTGAAAAAAAAGTGATGCCATTTCTTACTGTAGTTTCCCGTCAGAAGAGATCTCTTTTGTTCTTTGGCTCTTTATTTCACAGGAGCGGGAAGGTCCATGATAGCATGTGCTGGTTTGATTTCTATTTCTGTCCACACTTTCTGAGGATATTGGAAATTGGAAGTTGCGTTGAAAGTTTGTGCTCTATATTTGAATCATATTGATTAATATTAAAATCTAACTCCTTTTGGCCAGTACCAGAGGCATAACATCTTCCTTTGGACCTAGGGGTATGTCTAGACTACATGGCTCTGTCGATGGAGCCATGTAGATTAGTTTACTCGACAAAGGGAAATGAAGTGACGATTTAAATAATCGCCGCTTCATTTAAATCAAAATGGCCACCGCGCTGTGCTGATCAGCTGTTTGTCAGCACAGCTCGGCAGTCTAGATGGGGAACTGCCGACCCCAGAACCCTTTGTCGGCAGATCCTGTAAGCCTGGTTTCACGAGGCATAAAGGATCTGCCGACAAAGGGTTCTGGGTTCGGCAGATCCCCGTCTAGACTGCCACGCTGTGCTGACAAACAGCTGATCGGCACAGCGTGGCGGCCAATTTTATTTAAATGAAGCAGTGATTTTTTAAATCGCTGCTTCATTTCCTTTTGTCATCCTGCCTCATCTACATGGCTCCATCTACAGAGCCATGTAGTCTAGACACACCCTAGGTTACCAAAAGTTTATGGCTAGTGATTAAAGTTCCCTTTTCCTCGAGATGTTATTTCTGAAACTTAGTGGGTTGGATCCTCTGAGGTAAATTAGAATACTCTCTTTGAGGTTACTGAACCACTATGCTGATTTCTACCAGATAACGATCTGGCCTGTGACTCCATAATGAATACTATTTTTTTCTCAATCTGAGATTAATTACATTCAGCACTTAGTGTTCTTGAGGTGCATGTAGGGATTTATTAATCCAGTCTTTGCATATAGCACAATGTTCCTGATATAATATTTCTAACACAAAACTCTGGAAAAAAACATTTTAAAATTAGATGTTTCAGGCCTTTATGTATAGCAGACAAAGGGTACATCTAGATTACATGCCTCTGCCGACAGAGGCTTGTAAAATAGGCTACCCAACATAGTCACTGAAGCGGGGATTTAAATATCCCCGGCTTCGTTAAAATAAAAATGGCTGCCGCACTGTGCCGGCTCAGCTGATTGTCAGCACAGCGCGCGAGTCAAGATGCGGATCGGTTGACAAGGGAAGCCTTTGTTGACTGCTCCCTTATGCCTCATGAAACGAGGTTTACAGGAGCGGTTGACAAAGGCTTCCCTTGTCGACCGATTCATGTCTTGACTTGCTCTCTGTGCCAATGATCAGCTGAGTCAGCACAGCACAGCGGCCATTTTTATTTTAATGAAGCCGGGGATATTTAAATCCCCGCTTCATTGACTATGTCGGGTAGCCTATTTTACATGCCTCTGTCGGCAGAGGCATGTAATCTAGATGTACCCAAAAGGAACAAGATGGTTGTTTTCACCATCTCAGATCCCCTTTAAACATGTATTAAAGGCTGAGATGAGACAGTAGTACATGGCACATCTACAGTAATACATAGCTGAAATGAACATATTGGTTATTTTTAATGTATTCTGCTTTAGTTTAACTAAACACTGCATGAAACTTGATGACCTTAGTTTTAATGTTACCAACTGATTAAAAACACAAATCTCCAAGGCCTAACTAAAATATATTTACCATTAAAATGAACCTCTATATCTTCATACTGTACAAGTTGCTAAAGTCTCCATTTATTATTTCCAATATACAGATCTCGTTGATGTATTATGTTACTCGAACATTTACTCATAACAAAAAACATGAGACAAATTAAATATTGATGTTCACAGTCGTATAGTCACAATATTTCATAGGCTTTCACCAAATGAGCAATGTGACTGGTTGCTTTTACATTCATTGTTGATGAAAAGTTATTTTTCTTCTCACTCTATAGGAAATCAGACAGGTCATTTTAACTCTGTTTAGTTGATACTAAACCATTTTCTTTTTCAGAAGTAAACAGTCATGGAATGCAATAGAACAGTTGACAAATTTTGTTGTTCTTTTAAAGACAAATGCAATTTTGTTCAGTACTAAACCATGTTATATATAGGGCTTCTATTAATTGCAGTAAACTCAAATAATTAACGCAAAACAAATTAACTATATTAAAAATATTAGTCATGATTAATCAGACTTTTAAAGCACTGTTAAACAATAATGCTGATTTAAGAATAAGAATAGCAATTTAAATGTATTTTAAATATTTTGTATATTTTTCTCCATTTTCAAATATATTGATTTCAGTTATTACACAGAATATGAAGTTGCAATGCTTACTTTATATTTCTAAATACAAATATCTGAACTGTAAAAGAATTAAAAAATAATATTTTACTGCATCTCATGCAACTTCTGTAGTGCAATCTCTAACATGAAAGTGCAACCTACAAATGTAGCATTTTTTTACATCATTGCACTCAAAGAGAACAATATAAAACTTTTGAGCATTCAAGTCCACTGAATTGTACTTCTTATTCCTCCAATTGGTAGGGCAATCAAGTTTATTTACATTTACAGGAGATAATGCTGCCTGCTTCTTATTTACAATATCATCTGAAAGTGAGAACAGGTATTTGTGTAGCACTGTTGTAACTGGTGTTTCAAGGTTTTGAGATGATAGATTTGTTAAACATGTATATGCCTCTTCATGCTTTGACTTGCATTCTGGGCCTTTGCCAACCAAGAATGGCATTTCTGAGTAGGGTGCGGGGGGGGGGGGGGGGGGGGGGGGAGGGAGGGAGGGAAGGGAGAGTGCAAGGAACAGTTGCTGGACTTACTTACCACAAGGTAAGAAACTGAGGCAAAAGCCACTGCCCAGATTACTGAGTATGTGCTCAACCTGGTTCTGATTTATATTTTTAAGAGGAACCCCAAGCCTCACTAATTGTCAACTCCACCTAGAAGAAGGGTTACAATCAATGCCTGTCAAATGGAGACTATTCCAGATTCAAATTAAACATTAATTGTTGTTCATGCAGTTCCCTTTTTGTACCCATATAAACATAGTTATGAATTCACATCCATCCTCAGCCCAAGTGAAGTCTGCATTATTTGGCCCATTTAATGTAATAAGATAGTTACATTTTGGGAGGTTTAAACTCATTTGGGGATACAGTTGTAGCATACAAAAATATCACCAAGATTCAGATCATGTAAATCATAGAACCAGAGGGCCCAGAACTATCATTTTTTATGTTGGGCAGTTTAGGATTTTTGTTATCCCAAGAAAAGACTGAAGTTGTATATTATCCAAAGTCCTTTAAATAAATATTTAAATGCAAAGAAATACTTTCCTCAAACTTTCAACTTTTAGAGCATTATTTGTTGGCATTATATTTCACACTCTTTCATCTAATCTTTTCCAAATCTCATTGATCTATTGTGGCAATTAGTTTTAACAAGGATTTGATTCAAAGCCCACTGACGTCAAAAGCTTTTTCTGGTGACTTCAGTGGACTTTGGATCAGGCCATTCTACAGTAGATATTCTTTTTATTTCTTACTAAAATATGGAAAATTGTTTATAACACAAGATCTTCATTTCCCTCTGAAGATTAAGTTTCCAGCTGCTCTCTTCATGGAGGTATCTAGGTAATATGTATTTTACCTGTAGTGTATAATCAAGAAGTTTTCTGGGAAATATTGAAATAGTTATTGGACCAAAGAAACAAAAAACAAATCTGTAACCCAGGGGTTAGGGCATTCACCTGAGAGACATGTTTCATACCTTGCGCCAATGGATACCTAATAATTAATGTGAAGTGGAATAGCTGCAACAGGAGAGAAACCTAGAATACCTATTATCCAATGATCAGGGCATGTGATGGAAAGAACACCTTGGGTCAAGTCCCAGCTCTCAATCAGGCAGAGTAGGGTTTTAAATCTGATTTCCTATATTCCAGAAAAGTGCTCTAACCACAAGTCTGTTGATGGTGCAGGCATGCAGGAGGCACCACAGTCATGAACCACTCATATACTGATTTGGGCTTCACCTGTTAAGTAGATAGGGTAACACCTAGTTTAAGGATCCTGCTGGAAGTCAGGCACCAACTAGATTGATGGTGTCAGGACTTACATATCATTATGCATGCCCACTGGATAATCTTAAATTCCTAAGGAATGTAGGCACTCCAGAGCTAGAGGGTCTATACTTTTGTAATTAGGTGCCTAAAGTGACAGGTGCTTAAATCTCTTTGCAAGTCTAGCTTTTCATGCACCAAAATCCAGTATATGTTATAAGTAATTTTAATAGTAATATGGCCATATTTTTCAGGACACTATTTTTACCCAGTAATACTTTTTATAAACCTATACTCAGAAATTTTGGGGGTTTTTTTTGCAATATTTAGCATAATAAAATGCATGACAGATGAAAGAATTTACAAAGCATTTCAGTGAGGTTTCTATTCAAAAGTGGTCTACCAGGTTCAGAGGAAAAATCTCATTGCTAATATTCTTTCAAGAAAAAAGATTTACACAGGATGCTCATTACAAATCCTCTGCATTTCAAGAGCAAATTATTAGTAGAGCTTTTTAAATTAACAAAAATAATTATGCAAATATTCTACTCACACCAATTCAAAAATCTCATAATTATTTGCTCTAGGAGGAAAATATCAATAAAAGGTAGACAGATTGCACACTCATTGTCTACTGAGACAGACAAGATGGGTTTATTCTTAAACTTAAAACATGCTAAAAAGAACAGAATAAATGTGAAGACATGCTCACAAGTTCAGCAATGATCACCCTTTCCTTCAGAAAGACCTCTGGTTGGTGATAAATACTTCATGCCCTATACATGGGTGTTCATTACAACTTCAGTTCAGAGCAAGCATTCAGTCTTATGACACCTCAGCTGGCCAACATCCTTCCAATCTTTCCTTAATCTTTGGACCACCTTGGACCACAAGTCCTGTCCACTGTCTGAGTCAGAAGGGCAGCCCTAGACCAGTCTAAAATCAGGGTATTTGTCCAAAAATACTTTGTCTTTTGGTCCCTGGGCAATCCATTTTGAAACAGCATCTGTATACCTCTCTAGATGATGGTGTTCTCTGGAGATGTTACAATTTCAGTGAATTTGTCTAATCACACCCTGCAGCTTTCCTCACTATCCTTCCTATGGAAATCCACACAATCCCTCAATAACAGAATCACATTTTCATTCCTGTGGACTCCTAAGCCTTACTGAATGTAATATAAAATCTTTACTCAGTTCAACAAGATTTGTCCAGAATATTGAAGGACACTGCAATATCTGTCACATCTTGCTGGAGACAAAGCAATGGAACACAAAAGGAAACTATCCTTTCCTGTGAGGAATCCTTTGTGCTGAACCTTGTAACAGGCTCTGCAGGAATGCAAGCTATCACTTTGGAATGTGCTTACCACAACAACTAAATATGGTGGATCTTTATCTGGCCAGCAGGAAGTAAAGGTGACTTTAAGGATCATTAACTGCATTTGGTTTGTGGGGAAAAGGAAAGGCAGATGTATCGGAGCAGAGCCGGGGTGGAGCACTGGAAGTGGCCAGATAAGGTGGCTCGCCAGGTGCACTGGAAGTGAAGGATATTTATACCCCATGCATTCCAGAAGGAACTCCCTCATCAATCACTGGTCATCTGCACCTCTTCCTCTGTATGTGACTAGAGTAGGACCAGGTTTTAATGATCAGTTTGTGCTAGAGACAATTGAGACTTGAGACAATTGTGTCTTTTTTTTCTTTTAGAATAATAGAATCACAGGGCTGCAGAAGACCTCAGGAAGTCATCAAGTCCAACCTTCTTCCCATAGCAGGACAAACCCCAACTAAATCATCCCATCCAGGTATTTGTTGTGCTAGAACTTAAAAACCTCTAGGGATGGAAATTCCACCACCTCCCTTGGTAACCCACTCCAGTGCTTACCCACCCTTCTAATGAAATAGTTTTTCTTAATATCCAACCTAGACCTTCCCCATTGTAACCAGGGCTGGATTAAGGCATGGGCTAACCGGGCAGCTGCCTGGGGCGCCAACCTATGGGGGGTGCCTGATGACAGCTGTAAGGGGTGCACAGTGCCCCTTATAACTGCCATCAGGTGCCGTGCGCCCAGCTCCTGGATCGCGGGCTGCAGCAGCTCCCAGTGGCCACCCTGCAGTGGCTGCCCAGGGTGGGGGCCGCGTTTACCCCCGCAGCGCTGGCCAGCAGTGCCCTTCCCTCCACAGCCATGGGGCCCTGCACGGCCAGGCTCAGCCTGCCCCGGTGGCCCTGGGCTGCACGCCAGTGGCAGTAGCCGGGCTGGGCCGGGCCGGGCCAGGCACATGCATCCTGCTGCTGCCAGCTCCGCACGCCCTCTCCCATGTGCCAGCACGGGGGCAGGGCCACGCATGTGCCCTCTCCCTCGCACCGGCACGGGGTGGGGCCGCGCATGCGCCCTCCCCCAACCTGGGGCACAATTAACTGTCTGCCTGGGGCACCGGAATGGCTCAGTCCGGCCCTGATTGTAACTTGAGACAACTGGTCCTCTTTCTATCATCTGTCATCACTGAAAACATCCTCTCTACATCCTCTTTGGAACCTCCCTTGAGGTAGTTAAATGCTGCTATCAAAGTCCCTTCACTATTCTCTTCTGTAGACTAAATAAGACTGGAAGAATTCTTTCGCTGTCATTGCTAGGTTAGTTAAGATGAGGAATGGTGGGGTAAGTTTTTCTGACTTCCCTTGCCTTCCAAGTCAGGGACCTAGTGGAGTAAGAAAGGAGATTAGGTCAACAAATCACAACTCAATAGGTATCAAAATGGCAGGAGTCCAGTGCAGAAATTTGTTCCAAAAGGGATTCTGTTCCTTCATAAACAGGAGTTTGAAGTGGATATAGGGGAAGGTATTCCCTAAGGAATGACAGAAAAGGAGATTTAGACAATCTGCACAATATGATTCATTAACAAGTATTCCCAGATATTAAAGTGAATAAATTGCACCCTAACTAAACCATGTTACTTCTGGCTTGTCTTTCTTCTTACGTGACCAGTACAATGACTATTAGGGTGCATCTACACAGCACTGCTTAACTCGAAATGAGCTACGCAAATTGAGCTACATCAATTGTGTAGCTTATTTCAAAATAGCTTATTTCGAAATTGGGAATGTCTACTCAGCACTTATTTTGAAATAGAGAACTCTTCCTCTGAGTTCCCTTACTCCCTGTACAATGAGGGTTACAGGAGTCAGAGTAAGAAGTCCTCCAGCTTGACAGTATTTTGACATTATTTCAAAATAACTGCCTGCTGTGTAGTCGCGGACTAAGTTATTTTGAAATAATGTTGCTGTCTAGACGTACCATTACATATAACAACTCTATCAGTGACCACAAGATTGGTGACACAAAATGGTGAGTATGAGATGCCATACTTTGGCTATGTAATATCCAAGCAACCATTTCATTTAAAGTAATAATTTACTAATTTATATTTGGTGGTAGCAGGACACAGTAGAAAAGGTTTGATATCCACGACCAAAAGAAGAGAAGAGGGAAATTGAATTAAGCCATTCTTATCTTTCAAAAAATAAATACAGGCATAAATAAAATATCCAGCTTCAAATGAGAGGTCAGGTTTCAGGACGCTCCTTCTCTTATAAAAAGTACAATATGCTAATGCCTGAAACACAACAGCCGTTGGTGGTATTATTACACTGTTTCAGGTTATTAGCATAGATTATTATAATATTTTACAATAATTTTATGGATGAGATAAAATCATTCATCCCTACTCCTGGGCAAGATAACAAAACCCTTGAGTTCTATTTCCTACATCCTTTTCCAACAATAAACCATATGTATGCTTTTTCACATTCCAATTACAGAAAGAGCATTCAAACAATCAAGAGAAACAAAATGAAATGGCATAGCCTCCTCTCACACACAGCTTGTTAGTGTTAAAATACCAAGATTAGCTTGAACAAAAATGCATCATGTATTATTTATTTTTCCATTTTAATTGCCAGCTACCTTGAAAAGTTGCTAATAAATACAGCTAGATATAAACAGAAGTAATTAAAAACATGGATGCTTTCTGCTTTTAGCAATGTTACATGCAGCAAGGGCAGCTACAGAAACATTTTTATTTGATTCAGGACTGATCAAAGAGTAATAATAAAATTTAAAGCAGTCCAAACTGGCTGGCTGAAAATTCAAGTCAGATTCATTCAGGTCTGCTGAACTATACAAGAATAATTGTAACATGGTATATAGTGCTCACCATCTTCAAACCAGTTTGCAAGCTTTAGCTAATGAATTCTTAGTAATTTATTCACATTTAACAGATGGAAGATAAATAAGAAAGCAAATGATGTAAGAGATTTATACACAGCACAAAGGTTGTCAATGATAAAGTGGAGACCAAAACTCAGTTCTGCGCACAAAACAAGCCATTCTAAGTGTACTTCTAGACTGCAGAAAATGCATCCGCTTTTCTGAAAAAAATGTAACATAGGCCCAGAATAAATTTCTGCAGATTTTCCAACATCTGGTAAAATGGAAAGTTTACATGTGTTTCAGATTACTTAATATCACATCCATAATTAAATACTGTCAACAGAAAATGTGGATGTATACAGGACAAAACATTCAGACCTCCACTAACCAATGTAAAATCTTTTTTTTTCTTTCATGGAGGTGTTGTACTAACATTTTTAAAATGAATACAATGGGTAATTTAAATTATTTGTAAGTTCTACCTGTCATTGTACCAATTATTTCCTTTAAATCTTTTTCTGTGTGTATGTGGTTAAAATGTACCATTAAATTTAATTGGGCACATAAACTGAAATACCATAACTGTAAAAGAAAAAAAAGCAGAAGATTGATCTTATGTCTGCTGTTGTGTGACAAAGCTTTCCTTCACTGAGCCAAAATTCAACAATCCAAGACTACACCTTTTAAGTGTAAATGTGACTTACAAAAGTTTAATTTTATATGATGCAATAGTAGCAGGAGAAAAATAAATAAAAGAAAGTTGTATTAAGGATGGCCTATATCTGCCCAGGAAATTCAAAATTATAATCAAGCCCACAAGAAATCCAAATATTTGGAAATATGGAAATGGCACCAAAGCCCTGGCCCAAAAAATATACTACAATTTATCTATAACAAGACTCATTTTATCAGTGAATACAAAAAGTAGAAATCCTTAATTTTAGATTACGGATGGTCTGATTTTTATGGATAGTGAGAACCCACACTTCCCACTGAAGTCTCTCTGTAAATCAAACCCATTAATGGCTACGTCTACACTGCGAGTTTTTGCAGCAGAAAATATGCTAATGAGGTATATTTGTACATAGAGACAGGCTAGTTCTGTATCAGTTAAAAACGTGCATAATTGGAGTTAACAACTCCCAAAAAGAAGCAGTGTGGACATTTCTTTTTTGCGAAAAAAACTCGTTTTGCTCAAGATCCTTATGCAGCTACACTGCTTCTTTTTGCACAAAAAGCCCTTGAGCTAAAAGAAACAGCAGAAAATATGCTGAAAATTAGTCCATCATTAGCATATTTTCTTCTGCAAAAACTCGCAGTGTAGATGTAGCCTTTTTGTTTGTGTTAACTTTCTTCACTTAGGCATTTCTCTCCAGAAAAAAAAAAAAAAGCTGTTTTACATAATTCCTAATTATGTACCAACACAATGAAAGCAGTCATTCTCTGACTGTCATTAAATACCCATCCTCATAATCTAACAGGATTGGGCCATGTGATTGCATGTACCAGCCAATTATGCAAGTTTTTAACTGATACAGAACTAGCCTGTCTCTATGTACAAATCTTATAGGTCAACAATTACAGAGTTACCTTCAGAATTGTGGTAAAGTATCGCACTCAACCTAATAAACAAACATGTATGATAAAAGCAGTGTACCGTGGTACACATTTTTTTTATTCCATTAACAAAGTAGTGAAAGTGATAGTTTAATATCTTTATAAGAGAAGAATTATGGTAGCCTTGGGCATGAATGCAGTCCTTTTGATGTCTGACTAAGTTGTTCTTTCTAAGTAGGTATAGTATTTACCTGTGTTAAAAGAGTGCTTGTGGTTCACTTCATTAAGTATTTCCACTGTTCTTTAAATGGAAGGTATACCTCCCCGTGTCTTAATTTCTCTATCTATAAAATGAGTGTAATGAAACTAACCTTCCTTTGTAAAGTTGCTTTAAGTTCTACTGATGAAAAGCTCTCAGAACTAGGTATTATTACTGTTAGAAGATGTGAAACTCAAGGATTTATCTTGATTCTCTCATAGCTAGAGTATTTCATTTCTAAGTGAAATTTTTATTTCCATTTGCTTGGTTGTTCACAGATTAATCTTTTCAGAATTCTGTAGGTGAGCCTGACATACAGAAAGCAGGGTACAATGTATCAAAACTACAACATTCAAAGCAACTTATTTTTCATAATTATTCTATATTCGCAGTGTGTCCTTTCTCACAGCACTTCTGTGTAATGATACCATATATTCCATTCTTTCATTTACTACTCCCTTTATGTTTCTTTTATTGATTTTGCTAATTTATTTACTCTTTTATAGTTTGTCAAAAAAGCAATCCATACCTTCTTAGTCCTACAGTGACCAGACATCCCATTTTTAATGGGACTGTCCCATATTTAAGCCCTCCTGCAGGTGTCCCAACTTTTTCTTAAAAATGGGCAAATTGTCCCATATGTTATGTCTCCTTCCCTCTCTCCCCCATCGGTATTTGTGCTGCTGGCCAGATCCCTCCCTGCCAACCCTCCACCCACCAGCAGAGTGGACAGCAATAGCGGTGGGTATGCAAAGCTGCAGGACAGGGGCTGGTTGCTCCCCCTCATGGTCCATCAGTGCAGCCCCTGCTGTGTGACAGATCTTAGCCTGTGTGACAGATCTTAGCCAGCAGGGCCCTTCTCTGTGTCCCATTTCTGTCTGGGTCAGGTCGATTGGTCACCCCAGTCATGAAAGAAGTGTATAGGCGTGTTTTCCTCTCACTATTTGACCTCTAAAGCCTTAAGGTAAGAAGGCAAATAAAAAGAAGCCAACTATGTGGTATTTAAGTTTAACAGAGGCTCAATCAACTTGAAGTTAATTTGAATGTTTGCACTATACAATTCTGATGGATTGCCACTGAACTCACTTGAATACAAATAATTTTACCAGGTGTCCCATATTCGACATAGGAAAATAAGGGTACCCTAACTAGGTCATTCTACTATGATATCTTGAATCTTCACTATCCTATTATTTCCAAACAAGATACAACTATCTTATTATCACATTAGTGCCATATTAATATATCTTCCATTAGACAAGAACAAACGTAATATGTGCAATTACATAATTTAGTAAAAAAATTATTAATGCTACAAGTTTCCTTTTTTCTTCAGTTTTCAGCCTCTTTCGCTCTCTTCCACCATTTTTCTTAAACCTGAAAACTTAAAGTACAAATAGATTTTTTAATACAGTACGAAGTTTCAAAAGCAATCTGGCTACTGCTAATTATTGGTGAAATCTTGACTCCACTGAAGTCAATGGAAGTTTTACCACTGATTTCATGGGGCTAGGATTTTTCTCCCTGTGTATGTGCTGGCAGATTAGTTCCAAATCTAAGGACTCTTGACAGACAACACAGCAAGAGAGTCTAGTTCAAGCCCTTCCACTACTCACCCTACTTCAAGAATTCAGGTCTCAAGTCACTGCATTATTGCAACTTAAGCAAAACCTAATTCATTGCAATACATTCATTCCCTTTGTAATTCATTAAGTTTCTTTCCTTAAATGGACTGATTTTTCATACATCTAGAGGTGGGCATGGATCAATACAACAAGATACCAATATTACCATATCCTTTAATGTGTAAATATTGATGATTTTATTTCCTTGTCACAGTGAATGCACTGGAAAAAAATCAGCTTTCTTGTTTTACATATATTTTGTCTAACAAGAAGGAAATTGTGAGACTGAATCAGGGGTGGGCAAGAGGCTGCCAGCAGGCTGGATCCGGCCTGCCAAGCCACCAGATTCGACCCGCGGCCCCCTCACTGGAACCCTCAGGCAGAGATCAGTTCACATTTTAGAAAGCCAGATGGGGAGGGAGGGAGGAGACTGCTAATGCTGTTCCCTCCCCCCAGCAAAATCTCTCATTTTCTGGCCAATACTAGCCAAGAATTTTTGCTGGGAGCAGGGGCAGTGTAGGAAGCCTTCTCCCTCCCTCCTTGTCCCCCTCGCCCTTCCCCTCCCGCTCATGCCCAAGCGGAGCCACGTGGAGCAGCGAGCCACCTTCACCCAGAGCCTGACTCTAACACCCCAGCCCCGCCGTTCTCAAACCCTCTGCTCCCCACACATAACCAAACCTTCTGCCCCCTGCTGCACCAATACCCCCTCCCAGATCTGGCACCCCAATCTCCTGCCCCAGATTACAGGCACCTCCTAGCCTAGGTCACAACCCAAAATCCTGCATCCCAGTCTCCTGCCCTAGATCACAACTACTTCCTTCGCCCAAACTCCCTCCCAGACCCCATTCTCCCTCCTGCACTCCAATCCCTTACCCCAAGCTCCCTTCTGCACCTAGCCTCCATCCCAGACCCCACATCTCCTCCATTAATATGGAAGAGTGCGGCCCTCAACCACTTTCCAAAACCTTGGAATGCGCCCCCCCCATCAAAAATTATTGCCCACCCCTGGACTAAAACAATAGAAAGTTGCTAAAATAAAGTCAAGAAGCATAAAGAAAATCTTCAAGAGATAGAAGAACAGGGGAATGGATGAAGAATTTTGGGCAGTCTTTTCCAAATTTCTAAAAGATAACCCCCCCTGCCGGAAAACTAAAGTAAGTATGTTCCCATTGTATCTCCAGCTGTGTTTTCAAAGGTTATCAATAGTATAGAATTTGAATTAAATTTTATTTTAACATGTGTTCCTCATAGATCTTTATTATATGAAACTTAATCTCCTTTCTTATAGTTTTTGCTGAGGAATACACCTACACTTTGGTTTAGGGGATTTACAATGAGGCATATAGATTCTCACCTCAAGGTCACTGGATCAAAGTGCATCCAGGTTGCAAATTCTTTACCTGACAACATGAGGAGTTTTTGATCGTTCATGTGAACAGATACACTAGCATCAGTTCTGTTTCACACTGAAACCATGTCTACACAGCAACACAGCATGTAGGCTACACATAATGAAATACTGCAGCAAAAAAGCAGGCTCCATCTAGGATGTAGCAGGAAGCTAAATGACAATGAAAGGCTCTGGCAGCAGGAAGGCAGCAGAGAAAGCTGCCATCTGCTCAATTTCTCAGTGGCAGGCAGCAAAAGACTGTCAGACTCTCCCTCCCCCCTTATGTAGTCTTTCCCCTGTTTCCAGGAATTGAGAGGAGGAACTCCAGCCCTGGAGAGTCAGAGCAACATTACGCTGCTAAAAAAAATCAGTGTAGGCAGGGGGCACAGCTTCGGTGAATAGTGATCCATGAAAGGTACTGTCCTGTGTACATACCCAGCAGGTTTAGGTATGTCTTTAGTTGCCTGAGTAGTGACTCCCAACATCTACTACTATATACCCCCACTGGGTACTTACCACAGAAAGGAGTGTTCAGTATGAGATAATATCATAAAAGGGAATCTTGTTGGCTGCCCAGGTTGGAGAGAAGCAAAAGACTGAACCGTGATTCCTCTTTGTCTAGCCTGGAGGTAATCTCTGTCTGGTGAAGAATATAGAAAAAGCGTGTGCCATCAGCCACAAGATACACATTTTCTGAGGAAAGATGCCTACTGTATTCAGACCTCTCAATCTGGCACTTACCCAGAGCACAGAGTTAAATAAAAATCATTGAGTGGGGGAGGGATTATTTAAAAAATGAGACAAATAAGAAGAAATCAAAAAGAAAAAAAGCTATTTTTATGACACTTTGCACCTTGGTTTCATTATTTCTCCCTCCACCCCACCCAATATCTTTTTTCTCCTTTTCCAGTTAGACTGGCTAAAAATTACTGTCTGTTATTTTTTCCTGAAAGGCCTTTGTAAGAAAGCATTTTGTATGCAAATAAAAACACTTCAACTGCACTTGGAGCATAGTGCCAGGCCTTAGTGAAATTACAATGACCATGTTTGAAAGCATGGCTAAAATTGTGTGTTCAGTGGTTTCAAGCTGCATAAAGGGGAAGTGGATTCCATAATACAGAGGGTATTGACACGGCATTTCTGTAATAAACACAACAGAGCTGAGATCTCCAAAGCCAACTAAGAAGATTGGAGACTATATTACAATAGGATCCAACTTTCATAGGCAGCTTTGAAAATTGTAATGTGTATGTTCTAGAAGCTATGGTCCAAAGTCAGTTATCCAGGGCTCCATGTACCTGGGATCCTCTGCATATGGATCTTGCCTGTACTGTATGAAAGTAACTGTTGGGAAGAGAAAATCAGCTGCTTTTGTATCATCACATGTCTCACCAGAAATCCTCTACAGGGTCTTACATGGATCTAGGGTTGTCAGCCGATGGTCAGGGCAGTGCGTGTATGTGTGTTATACTCCTGAGTCTTCAACTGCTGGGACACAAGGTCCTGTCGCAGCAGGCGGCCTTAGGGGAGGCCGACAGGTGCCCCGAGAAGTTTAACGTCCGTGTCTTTGACCGCTAGGACCAGGTCCCTTCGCGGCGGGCAGCCAACAGGCTGACAGATGCCCCACAATTTACAGGGAGAGCTTATTACATCTCAGATTTTGACTGCTAGGATACAGGATCCCTTTGCAGCGGGCAGCCTAGGGAAGGCTGAGAGATGCCCCATGGATCTGTCCTCTGGAAGCGACACGATCCAAACGCCCAGCTCTGCCTGTATCTGTCCCTTATGACCGGCTGGAGTTCTTTTAAATTGTGCTTGGTTCTGTTACAGCAACTGAAGGAGTCAGGTTAAAGCTTAAACAGTTACAGGTTTATTAAAGAAGCTTATAAATCATATGGTTACAATAACTATTGCTCTATTTCTTAACTGCTAGCAAATATAGATCTTAAAAAAAATGGTTACAAAGAAAATAAAGATAGAAAATAGAAATAATGGTACCAAGTGACAGCTTAATCTTTAAAGAGCTCTAAGTCTATGTGTACACTTAAGACAAAGGACAAATCCAGGTACAATTTTTACCCCCTTCTGTGCCTCTTGACTCCAGCGTATCAGGCCAGGGCCGGTTCCTCAATTCCTAGGAAAGACGAATACGAGGTGGGCATCCCCGTGGAACCTCGGGAGGCCAATCACCTAACCCGACCAGCAGATAGATGGTAGATTGATGCTCAAAGTAAGTGTGCTGCTGGACCCATCTTTATACCCATAGGGGCCCGTATCCTCTTTCTTATCTAAGATGCCAAATTGTGTTGGTCTGTCTGTGTGACGCCAGTTCTTACAAGGGAGTTTCAACTTAATTTACACTTGCAAGAAAGATAACTACATTGTGAGCACTGGACATTCTTTATTGAGCGGGAGAGTCCTCCCCCCGGATGAGTGTGTGTTCGTATCAATATGGGTTTCAGTCAAGGGCACGCCTCTGCAGCCTCTTGGTCAGCAATTGGCGTATCTCTGTTTACAGCCATCCAGGGTCACAGCAGCCAGCATATCCGGGCCTCCTGTCTATGCTTCAAAGACTATGCTGATTTTACTGCTTTGTGTGCCCTGTGTGCTCCAGGCATCTCAGAGAGGGGCAAGCAAGATGTTACGGGGGGAAAGGGGTTCCTGTCTGGCTACAAGGGTCTTCTAAAATTCATAAGATTGAGCAAATTGCGGATGGAAATAGAGTAGCCTTATGATAGGTAAGTGCAGGGATAATGATGCACACCATTCCACTTCTGAATTCAACAGCTTGGGTTGTAATATCTGTTTTACAGAGACACCCTTCTCCCTTTTCTGCACAGGGAAACCCTTTGTCTCTTAGGCTTTGTCTACACTGCAGGGTTTTTTGTACAAGAAGCTTTTTGTGCAAAAACTTCTTGCGCAAAAGCGCATCCACACCTCAAAAGCACATTGCAAAAGCGATGTGCTTTTGTGCAAGAGAGCATCCACACTGCATGAACACTCTTGAGCAAGAAAGCTCTGATTGCCATTAACAGAATGGACATCAGAGCACCTGTGCTTTTTCTGATAGGCTCTTTTTGCGTAAGAAACCCCTGAGGAGAGTCCACACATGCCTTTTTGCGCAAGAGCTATAGCTCAAAAAGGAGTTATTCCTCATGGGGAGAGGAGTAACTCTACTGGCAAAAGCCCTCTGTCCTATTGATTTACTGGGGGGTGGGGGGGTTTGCTCAAAACGCACTTGAGGTGTGGACACTCTGCCGGTTTTTGTGCAAAAATAGTTGCTTTTGTCCAAAAACCTTGTAGTGTAGACATAGCCTTACTGAAATCTTAAGCTTTATAGGACTGAAAGTGGAAACCCCAGTCTCCTACTAAGGCAAATCCCCTACTCCCCAGAAAAGAAGTAATCAGATTCTATTACCCTTTGCTGAAACAACATGCTTAGTAGAGAGCTAATAGTAAAATGTTAATTTTTTTAAAAAAGGGGAAGAAATATCAGAGGAAGTTGAAAAAAATGTCTCTTGTGATATTTCAGTCAAAACGGAGACATGGGGAAATGCTAAAGAGACATTTAAGCCCATGCAGAAGTGTCGACTCACTGCTGAGCATGGCTGTCCCCTCCTACATATGCTCTGGGCCTGCAGTTTTCTGCTTCTTCTCACAATTTGGGCCTCCAGTCAGGAAATGTATAGTTTTGCCTCACTTGTTACTGGAGTAAACAAAGGGTTCAATAAACTCAAGTCAAGTAATCATTGCTGTTTGCTTCTAGCTGGGCTCATTCATTCACAAAAATTTTCACATCTTCCTAGGTTATGCAGGTTTGTCCTCCTGTTCTCACACACAGCAAAGTCTCCCAGGACTTTCTCACTGGAGGCCAATCCCCAAAATGCAAAAATTTGCTCTTGTGTCTCTTTCCACAGCACCTTTTCCAGAGCAAAAGTATGGAGACCCACCCCATCCTTCTCCTGAGGATTCCAATCTATAGAACCTGTTGCAAAAGCTAAAGACTCCTCCTTCTGAATCCTTGAATCCTCCTGGATGTCTTCCTACCCTGGCCTTCCATTATGTCTTTTCCCATAGTCTCCCCTAGGGCATGGGCCTTTCTTCCCTTCTCCAGCAATCAAAGAGGTACCACATCGTTCTCACACTCACTCCTCACAACACTCTTTCTTTTTCTTCCCAAGGAGAAGCAAAAATGACTGGATAATCTATAGCTGCCATGATCCATAATTCCTAAATATCTAGAACAGTTTATATTCTCTCATTCAGGGCACATCTACACTTATGAGAAGATTGACACTCCAGAGCTCAATCTTCTAGCATTTGATTTAGCACATCTAGTGTAGACCCGTAAATTGAACGCCCAGGGCAGCCCCCATCGGCATCTGGTATTCCTTTTTCTGCAAGGAGTATGGGAAACCAACGGGAGCATTTGCTCCTGTCGGCCTCCCAATGGGTGTGTCTAAACTGCACTCTTCAGCCGACAGAGGGATGTAGATTAGGCACATCGCTATTGCAAATGAAGTGGGGATTTAAATATCCTGTGCTTCGTTTGTATAGAAATGGCTGCTGCTTTTTGCCGCTGCGGCACTTTGCCGGCGAAAAGCGGCAGTCTAGACGGGGATTGGTCAACAAGGAAAGCCTTTTCTGACCAATCCCTTATGCCTCGTGCAACAAGGTTTACAGGATCAGTCGGAAAAGGCTTTCCTTGTCGACCGATCCCCGTCTAGACTTCCACTTTTTGCTGGCAAAGTGCCGCGGCGGCAAAAAGCGGTGGCCATTTCTATTCAAATGATGCATGGGATATTTAAATCTATGCTTCATTTGCAATAGCGATGTGCCTAATCTACATCCCTCTGTCGGCAGAGGGGTGTAGTTTAGACACACCCACTGCGTGGGCACTGCCACTGCTCAGCTTAAGGTAAGCTGATTCTTGCTATGTATTTTGCATAACTGGAGTTGTGTACCTAAAGCTGACCATAGGTCTCTGAGACTTTCAGGTAATGTTACAGCACCTTTCTAGTACTACCCTATGTCCTTAATATTTTTACTAAATAAGAATGTAGATTTTGTTACCTTGTCCCATTTAAATTCCTCTAAAAGCTTTTCCCTTTCTTCATTAAAGCCCTTATATACCCACAGCAGATGATCAGTTGTTTCTTCTATCCTACAAAACAGACTCATAATCAACCTTTTTGTTTATTTATTCAGAAAACTATTGTTTAAGCCACAAGAGCCAGTTAACACTCTAAAACACTTCATTTTTTCCTATCCAGGCCCTGAAGTATGTCACTAACCTCAACTATAAGGCACAATTAAATGAATCATCTTTTTTTCATTGATCCTTTTTTTTTATCATTCATCTTTTAAATTTTTCTTTGCTAGGCTTCTGAATTCCTGTTTACTCAGGTGCATTTCTATTTCCAACTCTTTCATTTCTTTCAGTGCTTTTAGCTGCTTTGTCAGACATTGCATTCCCTGTTATCCCATTATGCACTGCCATCCAGGCTAATGCTACGTATCTCCCCATCTGTAGTAAAGTCCTCATTTGGGCTTCCTTCCTTTATGGTCACCACCCAGCTCCTTCCCGTCTGGGCTTCATCTTCATTTGGGCCTGGGCTGCCCTTTACCTGCAACTAGGTTCCTTATTTGATCCCATCTCCATAATGGCAGTGTGATGTATATACCTATCATAGCCCCGATTCAGGAAAGCATCCCCATTCAGGAAAGGTGCTTAAGAATATAGATTTAACATTCTTAAATTTAAACATGTGCTTAAGTATTTTTTCTGAGTTGGGACCACTTTTTGTATCTCACAAGAGATTTGATCAAAAATATGGGTTGATTCCAATTTTAGCCAAAATAACAAAAATCAATTGATATTATTAAGATTATTTACTATTCTTTGGGGATCAATACAATTTAATGCTAACAACAATAAGGCCTACTTTCCACTACCTGTTGTTTTTACTAAGTAGTGTGATATTCAGAGAGCATTTCTTACATTTAAATTCATTGGTTCACAACACTCTCTTGAGACTAGGCTTTAAAGTAATAGTTATATTTCCCCCTAGCAACAGTGAAGAAATACTGCCCTCTTCTGTCAAAGAGCAATACATGTTTTTAGATCGCTTTTTTTTTAGAGAGATAGAATAGAACTATGTCCAAATACATTGGAATGAATACTGACCCCCCATGGACATACAACACTTTTTCATGGGGTATTGTTTCAATAAGAAAATTTTTTCTACACTGTTAGCAGTTTCCACACTCTTTTTCTATTCTGACTATCAAAAGTCTTTTAATATTATTTCAGCTGCATCCTTTGATTTTTGAATACCGGTTGAACTTTCCTACTCCAGCACCCTTGGAGAATTTGCCAGACCACAGGCAGTCAATATTGTCTAGCCACATTACCATCACCTCCACTACTTACCAGGCTATGAGAAGACATGTAGGGGTAAATTAGAGCTAAATGGCAGCATAGAACATTGAGAGCCAGGACTGGTGGCTATTAACAAACTTTATGGGATCAGGGGAAACTTGGCCATACCCATGATAAGTGGACATCTGGCTAACTAAATCATGTCAGACCACACATGTTGCCAAACCAGACAGTGCCAGATTAGAGAGATTCATCCTGTAATTAGATCAGTTACAAACTATCTGTAACATTTTATCTTGTTAAAACACAGGCACTCCTTCAGTGACCTATATATATATATGAAAAACTTCACCCACAAGAATAGTCTTATAGAACCAACACTGAGTAATTACCAATGTATTTTCATGGTTTCCCCTGCAGCTATTCATTATTGCATTTTTATTGTTCTAATATTTGATATTTACGTTAAGATGTAGAAACCACAAACACATTATCAGCACAATTTCTGCACTTTTGTCCATTGCCACAATCCCCAGGTTTTGCATAATAGCTATTTGGTGGTGGAGCAATTTTGAAAACATTTTTTAAATCACTAAAATTAACCCACATCACTGACTTTGGATCCATTTTAGTGAGAACATTTAAAAAAATGGGACCAGCTTAATACATAAAATTTCAAATATTTTGAATGTATTTGTGAATGTTTCACCTGCTGCTAACCTGAATAATGTCTATGAAAACCATCCCCCTGGCATAATTAGGTCCACTTCTTTAAAGGCAGAACTAAAAATATTTGTAACTACAATAACACTGGCCAGACAAAAAGAATTCAACTCAGTTTTCAACTTTTAGTATAAATTGAAATTTTGCTCAGGTTCCTGATTTTGGCCTTAAGTCTTAGAAAAGGCTGAACAGAGGAATTTTCAAGAAGAAACCATGAAAAACTGACAGATTCAGATGGTATTGATTTTTCAACCAGACAAAACATGGAAAAGTTTCAGATGAGATTTGCTTTCAAATGTGGGGTGTATTTGAATGAGATATTCAGACCTAGAATCAGGACATTTTGAGCTTACCACAAAAACAAATTGTTCAAGAACAGAAAACGAGAGATTTTTCCTTCCTATAATATTCTCCAAACAGCTGTATAAAAGCTGTAGTTTGGCTTCTCATGAACCCCCTGTGAACACAGATTGAAGACTTTCACACAGCTCCATCGAGAATAAATATAGGACAAAGTCTTTTTTCCCTATCACTTGCTGTTCTCAGAGGGTAATGGGGCTAAATCAATATCTCTCACAGGATTTTGTTCAGTCACCATCATCATACCTATGTTCCCCTTCCCTTCCCTTCCCTTCCCTACCCTTCAATTAGAGAGGCTATAAGGAACTTCCTGGATTCTCAGTACTAAGGATAAGCAAATTGAACCTTAAACTTACTGATGTTTGCCTATTATTAACATTGACTAGCCTGGACTTCATTCAAAACATTAACTTAATGTGAGTTGCATACTATGCAGCTACTGGCCAAACTGTGGATGACTCCTGATAGATTCACCAGAGATGCCAGTCTGTTAAGTGCATGAACAGGTATATGTCCCCTAAGAGGCATAGCTTAGTACTGCTTTGTACACATACACTCTCGGACTCCCTGCGTAAGGGAGATCAGCAGTAAATATGCTTTCTCTATTAGCCTGTGATCTTCAAAGGTATTATGCCTTCTGAGACACATTCCCTCCCTGAGTTCTAACTTGTATGACTTTGTGCCAGGGGGCTATGGATTAAAGAAAACAAACCAAAGCCCCATTGCAGATCTTGCTGAGATTTAACCTATACTCCCCTCTGCAGATTAACCTGATGATTTAAAAAGTAGGAGAGTCTGCTGAAAAATATGTGCAGAAGATTTTATTTGGGAATCAATTATACAACATATTTAACCCTTTTAAAATATGATGGAAATAAGTGTTATGATGCTCCATAAATCCTCTTTCTGTAGTATAATGTGTCTAATATGGAAGATATTTTTAAACCGGTAACATTTGAACTTAATGAATTGTGTAGAACAATATGCTCCAAGGAGACATTTGGACTAAGAAAATAAAAAGGAGAAAGGCAAAAACTGAAATATGGGACTGAGTATTTTGGGTTGGGAGTAAATGAAGAACTGTAAATAAGACACTCATTTTATTGACATAGCTTTTTATATAATTATCTTGCATCTAGGATTGCAATGAACCCTAGTAATCAGTAATAGTAGGATTGCATTTGAAGTAGCCCGAAGACATTTGCATGCTATCTACATCAACAAGGAAAATTAAGATTGAAATAATAATGGAGGAGGGAAGTCAGAGCTGCTTATAAATACAGAAAACATGAGGCTCACCCCAACTTGGGACACAGTGCAGAGATCTGAAAGAAGCGAGTGCCCAGAATAAATGGTCTGGAGTGAATTTTTAATACTCTCATCAGGAAATGTTGATTAAGCAATGAACTAAACACAGGAATTTTGTCTTTGAACAGATCAGGTTGTCTCCTGGAGGTAGAAACCCCTAGAAAGCATGCTTATTTTGTCAATTGTAATAGGGGAAAAGATTATGGTCCTGGGGGACAGCCTGCTCACAGAGCCTACTGTGGCCTTCAGCAGTGGAGCCAACAACCTCCATGGGCCCTGGGGGAAGGTGTGCTGGGCTGGCTCCATGCCCCCAGAAGGGGTGGAGCTGAAAGCAGAAGAGGAAGGACTGAGTGCAATCAGATTGTTGTGTGACACCCTTGCCCCCTCCCATCCGTCAGAGCGGCACTATGGTATTCCTGTGGAAATTCAAAGGAGGCTCAGGGCTCTGGCCACAGCTGCAGCAGCAGCAGTGGCTGGGAGCTCCGGGCCCCCTTGAATCTCTGAGCCCTGGGGCAATAGCCTATTTTGCCCTAACCCCTCTGCTTGGCCTTCAGTGAAGTGGTCTCTCAAGTACAACGTGTAAAGCATGATTCAAAATTTTCATAGTCTGAGTTGCTAAAATTAACATGGAGGCTGCACAATGAGCCCCTTCGTAGCTCAGAGAGACTCTGAAGTAAGTAATTATTCAGTGTAAAATAAACAGAGAAAGCAGCTTTTGACTTGCAGCTTTTTTCATACATAATGACAATTGCTACACTTTATGCTGTAGTGGTACCATGCTTTTGTTACAGGTTATGGTTGGAGCAAAGTTCCAATGACTGTGTATGCAAGATAAGGTGAAATTACTGCATCATCAACATCTACAGTGTGAGGAATTTGCCATAGTGAAGAATTATGACCTCATGTAAGATTCCATTGGCATTAATGATTTATACTTATGCATAGGGCATGCTTTTCAGCCAAGACGTATGGTGAGTAAACAGTTAAAAGCAGTTATATTTGCCAGGAAGGTATCAATCTACGGTGTTTGCCTACAGCTCACTTCATTGAACTACTACTTCATTGAACTACCCAAGTGCTTATGCATTTCCAGGATTTGGTGTCTAGACATCAGCCTTTTATTAAGTAGTTGATGTGACTGAAAAGTTTTAGGAAACAACAGTCAATTTTTGCACTTACTTTTTTGCCCAAGAATTGCCATAGACAAACTTATTTTTCTACAACTTGTATTTTTGGGGCAAAGACTGTTTTTGCAAACATTTGGGATAGGTGCTGTACAACAAGGTTTTCCTCTTATTGGAGTCTTTGTGATATTAACACACCCACTTTGTCTCTCTCTGGAATTGTTGAGAGCAATACACATATTCATATATTTGTTAGACATAACTGCTGAATAATTTCTCGAAATAAAATTTGTGTTGCTGATTATTATGGACAGATTGCAGCAAGTATATGATATTCTGAAATGTTGATCCATTTTCATTTGATACCAATATGTGGTATTTTTTTTTTATTCTCTCATTGGCTGCGGGTTTTTCTTCTGTTCTGTTTTCCAGTCAGAATACCTTTGTGGATTCAAAATTCATTTTCTGTGATTTGTTTTCAATGACTGTTTAACATTTGCTTTTTTCCTTCCATTATTGTTGCCCATAGACTTATTTGCAAGTATATTCTCAAAAAGCAAGCACACACAAAAAAGGACTAAATAGTAAACAGAATAAACTCATGCAAATTTGTTTAAAAAAATGGAACATAGCCATAGACTTTTGCTGCAATATTCACCCAACTGTGCCACTCAGGCCAGGTCTATACTACGGAAGAAAGTTTCCCTATGCTACACAACTCCAGCGAAAAGAATAGTGTAGCGTGGTGGTCTCCAACCTTTTTAACCACAAGATCACTTTTTCAATTTAAGTGCAATGTAAGATCTACCTCAAACCCAAATACCCTTGTCCTGCTTCCTACACACCCCTTCTTTGAGGCCCTTCCCCTCCTCCACCCCTTCTCTGAGACCTCACCCTGCTCACTCCATCCCCCTTCCTCCCCAAACCTCATTCAGGGTATGTCGACACTACAAAGTTAATTCGAACTAACAGCTGTTAGTTCGAATTAACTTTCATAGGCGCTACACACGCAAACCGCTAGTTCGAACTTAATTCGAACTAGCGGAGCACTTAATTCGAACTAGGTAAACCTCATTCTACGAGGACTAACGCCTAGTTCGAATTAAGTAGTTCAAATTAAGGGCTGTGTAGCCACTTAATTCGAACTAGTGGGAGGCTAGCCCTTCCCAGGTTGCCCTGGTGGCCACTCTGGGCCAAGCCAGGGAAACTCGTCTGCCCCCCTCCCGGCCCCAGAGCCTTAAAGGGCCACGGTCTGGCTATGGTGCCCGTGCCAGGTGCAAGCCTGCCAGCACCCAGACAGCAGACCCTGCACCTGGCACAGCACGAGCCAGCCACCCGCTGCCACCCAGCCCTCCCCCTCTTCCCAGGACCAGGCTGGCAGCTCCCAGGAGCCTGCCCGGGGCTGCAAGAGGTGGACGCCCGCCTGGTCTAGTGCGGAAATCATGGACCTCATCCAGGTTTGGGGGGAGGCCTCCAACGTCCACAATCTCCGCACTAGGCACAGGAAAGTGGCCATCTAGGGCAGGATAGCTGCCAGCATGGCCACCAAAGGCCACATGCGAACCCAGGAGCAGGGTTGCATGAAAATCAAGTTGGTCCAGTGAGACCCCCGACCCTGAGCTTAGAACATAAGAACATAAGAACGGCCGTACTGGGTCAGACCAAAGGTCCATCTCGCCCAGTAGCCTGTCTGCCAACAGCGGCCAACACCAGGTACCCCGGAGGGGATGGACCAAAGACAATGGCCAAGCCATTTCTCTCGTGCCATCCATCTCCAGCCTTCCACAAACAGAGGCCAGGGACACCATTCCTACCCCCTGGCTAATAGCACTCCATGGACCCAACCTCCATGACTTTATCTAACTTCTCTTTAAACTCTGTTCTAGTTCTCACTTTCACAGCCTCATGTGGCAAGGAGTTCCACAGGTTGACTATTTGCTTTGTGAAGAAGAACTTTCTTTTATTAGTTTGAAGCCTGCTACCCATTCATTTCATTTGGTGTCCTCTAGTCCTTCTATTATGGGAACTAATGAAGAACTTTTCTTTATGCACCCTCTCCACACCACTCATGATTTTATAGACCTCTATCATATCCCCCCTCAGTCTCCTTTTTTCTAAGCTGAAAAGTCCCAGTCTCTTTAGCCTCTCTTCATATGGGACCAGTTCCAAACCCCTAATCATTGTAGTTGCCCTTTTCTGAACCCTTTCCAAGGCCAAAATATCTTTTTGAGGTGAGGAGACCCCATCTCTACACAATACTGAAGATATGGCGTACCATAGTTTTAGACTTCCCCTCCTCCTTCTTCCCCTGGCTTCCCCCTTCCAGCCCCCTCCTCCCAGGTTTCCACCTCCCCTCTCCCACTCTCTCTCTTCCCCCTCCCACCTCCTTTTCCCAGTCTCCCCAGAGGTTAACCCCCCCCCTCAGTTTTGTTAAATAAAGAGAGTTTCCATTTTTGAACACATGTGTCCTTTATTTTTTACATCAGGAAGGGGGGCTAGGGAAGGGTAAGTGGAAGGAGGTGAGGGAGGAATGGGGCACGAGCCCCCGATGGGGAGGACTGGGGTGGCTCTGCAGGCTCCTCGGGGTGGAAGCTCTCCTGAAGGGCCTCCTGGATCCTGACAGCCCCCCGAATGACCCCCCCGGATGGCAGCCTGCGGCAAGTGCAGCCGGGCTGATGGCCGAGTGCTGTAATGTGCCGAGGGTGGGCACTCAGGGCACTCCAAGACAGGACTGCTTTGCTGTCCCTCATCGAGGTAGACAAGCAAGCGGGGAACCCTGAGAACTGTCTGTCCGGGGTGGGGGTCGGGTCCCTTTAAGCACAGCCCTCGGCTAGCCTGAGGTAGCAGCTCCACGCTCTAAGTCCTAAGCTGATGCCCTGCCGGCACTGGTTCTGGCCAGCCTTAACTTCGGTTCAGGGTCCACTCAATGTGGACATGCTAGTTCGAATTAGCAAAATGCTAATTCAAACTAGTTTTTAAGTCTAGATGTGCTAATTCGAATTAGCTTAGTTCGAATTAACTAATTCGAACTTAGTTAGTTCGAATTAGTGCTGTAGTGTAGACATACCCTCACTTTCACCAGGCTGGGGTAGCAGGTTGGGGTGCAGGCTCTGGTCTTGGGCCAAGACATTTGAAATGTGGGAGGGGCTCCTGGTTTCGCCCGGGGATGAGATTGGAGGGGTTTCAAGGTGCAAACTCTGTGAAGGAGTTTGGGTGCAAGAGGACGCATGTTTGGGGAAGGAGGTTGGATGTAGAAGGAGGTTCAGGGCTGGGACAGGGATTCAGGAAGCAGGGTCTGTGTGGTCACTGTTGAACTGAGATGGCTTTCAGGTGGTGGAGCAGTGGGATTAAGGCAGGTTTATTCCTTCCCTGGCCCTATACCACTCCTCAAAGTAGCTGGCATGTACAGCAATGGCTCCATGGCACCAAGTGCTGTCTCTCATCTACAAGCACTGAGCCCACAGCTTCTACTGGTCACGGTTTCCCATTATTGATCAATGGGAGCTGTAGGAATGGTGTCTGCAGGCAAGGACAGCATGTGGAGACCCCCTGCTCTGCCTTTCTCATGCGCTGCAGGGACATGCCAGCCACTTCCAGGAGCAGCAATTGCCATAGGGATAATGACTCCAGCCACAAGCAGTTAGGCATGTTAGAACTCACTACTCAAAGAATTAAATTTAAGCATGAGAAAGAAATGAAAATTATGAAATGCACAAACCAGTCAAAACCCACAAATAAGACACTTTGCAAGCAGTAAAAGAAGTAACAGCCCCCCACATGTGTGTTGGGTCAGGAGATGAAAGTGAAGGACATTGTGTGTGTTTGTGACAATGACAGAAACACACACAGTGTGTGAGAGATTGGGGCGAAGAGGGGCACCCTGACATCAGCACCTCCCTCTTCTCCCTCCCACACCCTGCCTAGCAATCAGGAGGCTCCCAGGGGGGCAGCTCCAAGGCAGAGGGGAGGAGCAGCATGACTGCGGGTGGAGGAGCAACTGAAGTGTCAGCACTTGATAGCTTCCTGGCCAAACCAGTCAGGATCCCCTGTCAGAGGCTCCAAGATCTACCGGTAGATCCCGATCTACCGGTTGGTGACCACTGGTATAGCTGGAGTTGAAGTACCTTAAATCAAATTTCTGCGATGGTTGATGGAAAAAACCCTCTCCTGTTGACATCCCTTGTGGCCCCATGGAGTAGCAGAGTCAGTGGGACTGCCATCAGATCTCTGGGTATGTATTGACAACACCTCAGCCTTTCCCCCCTAGAATGTGTGAAATGGTTCCTATATAAAATGTTTCAGTTTAAAGGAAATTAAAAACACAGCGCTCTAAAAGGTAAAAGAAAGCAAATAGCACATTGAATTGTTTGCAAGCCATTTAGAATGTTTATATATTACCAAAAAGTTAATATTTCTGTAGTCTATCCTAGTCTCCAATATTTCAATCTATCCTAGTTTGCCAATACTGTGCATTTTAGGTGCCCAATACTGCACATGCTTTTTCTAAAATCTCTAACACTGAGCTATTTTTAATTTTAGCATATTTAAGATCTTTGCTTTTCCCCTTTTTCTCTTCCCAGTAGAAAGCATAACTACAGGGTTACAGTGAGGATAACAAAGGGAAGAATATTTCCCAAAGGGTCATTTGTTCTTAGTTATAAGGCCACCAAGTTTAGTGTAAACTGTCAAAAAACTAAACCAATGTCATTCTCTAAATAAGCGATCAACACATAGCAGATACTGGGTGTAAGCTAAAGTATGGCTGTCCAAAAAATTATTGTAAAAACAACATTGCCAAGTTCCACAATTCTCTTATCTCACAAGTTTCGTTAGATTTTTTTAGTTAATATATCAAAAGATTTTTGTAACTCTAAGTGGTAAAAAGGTAGTCAGAGAGCAGCTATGTCATAGATGGTCAAATTATTCCGCTGCATGCAAAAGTATTCAAGGAAAGTTGATGACCCACAATTAGGAAATGCACTGACATCAAGGCAGTGCCAATTTTATTCATAGCCAAGTCACTTATCACATATCAACAGTTTAAAATTAGAATGTAGAATCTATTCAGTGTAGGTTGAATGCAATGATTGCAGAAAAAAGTCCCTTCAGGTTAGCTTTGCCTGAAGCAAAAACCATGCAAATTATTCTCAAAACACACTTTTCACTACACTCTATAACCTAAAGGAAAGTGTGAAAAAACTAAAGGAATTATAGCAGCAAAGAGGGAAAAAAGCAAACTTTGGATGAACATTTTGCAAAACTGGTTTTGTATTTTGCCTATATTTCACATATATCCCATGCTTTTGCTAATTCAGACAATCCTGAAGTCCTTTGGGTAGTTTGTTCCCATTGAAGGCAATGAAAGTTTTGCACAAAAAGGACTTGCAAGATTCTGCCGGGTTTAGCTACAACTTACACATTAGTTAAGCTACAGGTTGAATCTCTCTAGTGTGGAGCCCTTGGGACCTGACTGATGCCAAGCCACAGAATTTACCGTGCTTGAAGGGATTTCCCTGGACAGCCGTTTCTCTGCTGTTGCGTGCTTTGGGACCTCTGGTAGGGATTGAAAGCTGTAGCAGTGCCTGTTGTGGTTGCCCTGAGCCTCTTTCGATACCACAGCTTGTGCCCTAGTGCCTTTGGGGACTTGTCACTTCTCCTTGTTGTGCCATGGAGCCAGGGATGGCCTGGTACCTGCTCTGGCACCACATGGCCATTTAGAGTGCGTGCAGATGCTGCTCTAGGCTGCCTCACTTCTCCTGCACAAGCTCAACGCCGACCTCCATCTGGACTACCTCTCCCTGGATGTGGCAGCTTTGCTGTGGCATCCCTACCCGACCATGGAGAGGCGATACTGGAGACTCGACACCAGTTCTGAATGGTGGGACCAGCTGGTCCTGGAGCAATGGGACAACCAGCAGTGGCTCCAGAACTTCAGGATGTGGAAGCAGATGTTCCTGTACCTGTGTGCCTGGCTCGCCACTGTGCTCCTCAGATGCGACACCCAGCTGCAGCCCACCATCCCCATGAACAAGAGGGTCACCATAGACCTGTGGAAGCTGGCCACCCCAGACAGCTACCACTCAGTAGCACACCAGTTCGGGGTGGGCAGGTCCACAGAGGGGGCCATCTTGATGCAGTTAAGGCCCTCAAGGGAGAAGGAGGGACTGCAGTCCTTGCCTGGGGGAAGGGAAGACTCCTGGCTGGGGGAGACAGGGAGGATGGGGGAAGCCCCACCACCCAGGGGCTGGTGCCATCCCTCCCTTATATAGGCCTGCTGGTGGCGGGGGGGGGGGGGGTTGCTCCTGGGCAAAGGGGCCCTTGCATGTTTGAGGACAGAGGGCATCAGAGGGGGGCAGGCCCCCCCCCCAAGGGCTCATGCACCCACCCTGCCTCATTCTGTGTGTTCTCTGTGTTTCTATGTGCCCTTCTGCAGGTTGTCAGAGCCATCAATGACATCCTGCTCAAGAGGGTCATCCACCTGTGGGACGTGGACCCAACCACAGCTGGCTTCACTTCCCTGGGGTTCCCCAACTGCAGGGGAGCCGTGGATGGGACCCACATCCCCATCCAGGCACCAGAACATCGAGCGGCCCACTTCATCATCCGGAAGGGGTACTTCTCGATAGTGCTCCAGGCCCTCGTGGACCACTGTGGCTGCTTCATGGACATATATGTGGAGTAATTGGGCAGGGCACATGACGCCTGCATCTTGAGAAACTCCAACCTGTTTCGCAGGCTGCAGGCGGGCACTTTCTTCCCCCAGCAGGAATTGATAGTTGGGGACGTCCTCATGCCATTTTGCATCGTGGGGGACACAGCCTACCCCCACATGCCGTGGCTGATGCGGCTGTACACTGGAAGCATGGATCCCATCTGGGAAACATTCAACCAGCACCTGAACTGGGCCCGCAATCAGGTGGAGTGCACCTTCGGATGGCTGAAAGCTAGATTCTGTTGTCTGCTCACCCGTCTCGACATGGGCGAGCAGAACATCTCGGAGGTTGTCACAGCATGTTGTGTGCTGCACAACATAGTGGAGCAGAAGGGGGAGGCCTTCCTTCCGGGATGGATGGCAGGTGAGGACCGGGCGTTCAAGCAGCCCCGGACAGCCGCCATCAGGCAGGTGCACTACCATGGGGTGCGCATCCGAGAAGCCCTCAAGCAGATGTTCTCCCAGGCCCCACACTAGGGTCGCTTCTGTCTGGCATACACATCTCCGTCTCATCCCCAACCCTTCCCTCCCCTCCCAATAAACACAAAACAGTTTTTTGTTTAACCAAGAATAAACCGTATTTTATTTACAAAAGGGAAGAAGGGTGGGCAGTGGGAGAGGGCTCTGTACTGGGAGAGGAGGAGGAAGAGGCTCTGAACTGGGAGGGGGAGTTATTGCTGGGAATGGCGGCTCCACCCAGCGCATCCTGGGTGCGGAGGCCTCAGTGCCCTTCAGCCCAGGTTGAGGCAGGAAGCACGAGGAGGTGGGCAGGACAGGGTGCAGCGGGGGAGGGCATGTGGGCAGCAGGAGGGGTGGCAGGAGGGGGCATGGGCACAGCAGGGAGGGCAGGAGGGGGGTAAGGCCATGCCATAGTGGATGGCATGGCTGATGTGTGAAGTGATGGTGGAGATGGTGTCACACATGTAGTTGCAGTGCTGGAGGAACTGGCCCCACATCTGCTGCCGCCACTTCATGTCAGCCCACAGCTTGCTGCTGACCACCTGCTCCATATGCTCCATGACCTGGATGTGATGCTGGAGGAACTGGTTGCACTGCCTGGCCTGCCGGACTGATGCCTGGGTCGCTGGTACTGCCCCCATAGGGCTGGAGGTTCCCTCATTCCCAGCTGGTCTCACTGCAGAGAACACAGAAAACAGCGAGGTGGTCAGTCAGCCCTGCCCATACTGTCCCTGAGCCCCATGCCCACCTCTGTGAGCCTCATGTTACACCACACCACAACTGTGGCTTGGGCACAATCGGTCCCCTGGGTGTGTGTTCACACAGACTAGCTCAAAATCCTGGGAGAGTGAAGTGATCCTCCATGGATTGTAATCCTTGGGAGACATAACTGTGAATAAAGACCTTTGTCTGTGTCCAAGCCACTTGGCATGCTGTGTCCCTCTGCCTGCACTGTGTACACTCCCTCCCCAAGGTAGAGCACATGGCTTCTACTCATGTCACTGTCCGTGAGCATACACTGTTGATGCTATAGTCACGTTTGCGTGCACATCCCCACATTGCATGGGAGCAAGTGTGGCAGACAAGGTCTGGGTTCTCAGACTACTGTCAATTGATTTTCTCAGAGACGCAGCCAGGGCTACTGGGGAGTGTACTGTCCCTGCAGCAAGACTCAGTGGCCCAGAGGCCCAGGCTGGTCGCTTCCCCGCTCCCCCCTCCCCCCAGCCCTTGGACAAGTAGCCCAGGGAAGTGTGTGGCTGCAGTGGGGGGTTTCCCTCGGGGACAGCAGAGGAGCCGGGAGCAGCCGAGGGGCTTTGTGTAGGCTGCGCTCACAGGGCTGGCTCTCTGCGCTTTTCACAGGAGCAGCTGCTATGTCACATGGGCAGGCATGGCTGCATGCTGTCTGTGTGTGGCACCCTTCGGGATGTGTGGGGTGTGGCCTGCGTCCTTGGGGCTTGGCTGCCAGCATCCTCCCTCCCTCCCCCAGGCAGGACATGTGTGAGCAGCATGGTCCCAGGTGTGCCCTGGAGCTGCCTGCCGCATCTACATGCCACACAGTCAGGTTGCACGTGCTGCATAGTGCTGCACGGTGTGCAGCTCGAATTGCCTGACTGATGCTCCTCCTCTCCCCCCCCTCCCTGGGCATCCGCCTTCCCTGCCCTTGCAAGTGAGAAGCGCAACACTCACCAGAGGATCCATTGCCGGCCTCGGACGAGGCCCAGGAGAAATCCTGGATGTTGGACACTGGCTCCAGGTGGAGGGTGATGGGACGGTTCTCACCCTCATCCTCGGAGTCAGTGGTCAGGTCGCTCTCCTCTTCCAGGTCAGGTGGCATGACCACCATGGTGCGCAGTCCAGTGTCGACCGCTGGTGAGGGCCCTTGGACCGCCATCTCCCCCAGGATGGCATGCAAGCGGTTGTAGTGTCGGCTCCTGCCCCCCCACCTTCAGTGGTCCTGACATAGCCCAGACACAGCTCCTTGACCTTGGCCCAGACCTGCTCCAGGGTCCGGGCTGGATGTTTCTGGTCTGCCAGCACCTGGGCCATGTGGCCGAAGTTGTCTACATTGCGGCGATGGGACCAGGGGTTGTGGAGGGCTTCCTCTTGCCCCCACAAGTCCAGGAAAGCCTCAACTCTGCCCCCGACCATCAAGGGCCCTGCACTTGCTGCCCCTCCATGGCTGCTGGGAGCATTGGGGTGGCTGCTGAGAGGGGGGTGCAGGCTCACAGAGTGGCTCGAGGGCAGACATCTCCCTGAGGCTCCTGGGTGCAGCAGGCAGAGCCGCATGGTGGAGCTGCTGTGTATGCTGCTGCTGCCACGAGGTGTCTGCAGGGTGTGTGTGCCTTTAAGGGGGGGTCCAGCAAGCAGCAAGTAGTGAGCCTGAGTGCAGGTACAGAGCGTCCAAGCAGCCATCAGCATTTTTTCCTGGGAGGCCAGTTCTTGCGCAAAAACTCTTGCTGCCCATCCACACTGCCCTCTTATGGAAGAAGGCTTCTTCCTCGTACGGTGTGTCAGAGTTCTTTCGCAAGAAGCGAAAGTTCAGATGCTCTACTGTAAATTTACTTGCACAAGAACGCGCGTGCAGTGTAGACGCTCTGCAAGATTTTGCGCAAAAAACCTGCAGTGTAGATGTAGCCCCACTGTTTGCTGGGCTCTTTGAAGACATTTAGGGGTAAATTAGAGCTAAATAACAGCACAGAACATTGAGAGCCAGGACTGGTGGCTGTAAACAAACTTTATGGTACCGCAGGAAACTTGGCCATCCCCATGATAATTGGACATCTGGCTAACTAAAAACATGCTGGACTACAGATATTGCCAGACCAGAAACTGCTGGAGAGATTCAGTATGTATAATGTTCCTTATATAGTTTCATTTAACAATGTATTTACAGCAAATTAGGATTTGGAAGGATAAAAATTAGTGGACACCAGGTACACAGAATCCATTTCTGGTAGACTCAATTTTAAGTCAGTATACAGAATAATCTTCCCTACCCCATTCTCTCACTTTCAATACACTTTTAAATGATTTGGTGGTAGATATAATAATCCCAGATCTATACCCAGAATGTGGAACAGCTGATTCAGCTACTCTGAAGCTGCTACAGGAGCCTGTAGCTAAAATGTACCCTTGTGCAATGTAATGTGCCTCAGTGTACCAGCCATCCTTTCTGACTAGCAGAAAGGAATAGTTTAGTGCTGTTGGTAAAGCTACATTAAGCAGGCTGATTGTGTTTGTTATTAATTTTAAGGCAAGAACAGACCAAAAGGGTCTATTTGTCACAATAGTCATCCTTTTACCATTAGGGTTGTTTTCTTCTTTAATTTAAGAGTGTACGATTTTTTTGTTTGTATTATGGAAGAATTTGTAATAGCAATAGTTACTTTAATCTTAGAATATTTTGTTCTAGATCTGTTTTGACAAAAGCAATTATGTAATCCTTGCTTGTGTGACGCAACTGTGCAATTTTTTTTTCTGGGAGTGAAAAATGTGAAGGTCAGCACAGCATGCACATGGTCACAGGAAGGGCTAGAGAATTGGAGGCACAAAGGAACTATTGAATGTGCCCATAGTATTCAATGACAGATTAGGAGAAGTTTGGCGACCCTGAAGCAAGCACTCCCAACGTGTGAAAATAATAAATCCCATCAAAACTAGTGTGGAGCAACAACCAGAAAAGTCGTCAGCAGACTGATATTAAAAACAATGAAAACTATCTCCAGATAAACATATGTTCCAAAGTGACTGATTACAACATGGTGCAGCAAAATCCATAGATTTGCATGAGAATGGATTCCTATAAAAGATGGAGGGTCTTGCATAGTTCTTTGGGTTCCGCCCTGCCACTCGTGCATCATTCTGGACCTACAGAAGCCTGGCTCATCTTCTTGCACTCAGATGGCCACTAGACAGATGCAAGCAACAGACTGGTAACTATAACATCAACAGGAAAGGTGGGGAAAAAAAAGGGTGTCTGTGTACTGTGTGTACTGTGTGTGTGTGCATAAGCTTTTTACTTTGTATTCTCAATAAATATGGCATGTAGCCTTTTCCCCTAAAAAGATCCTGTGTGCTTCTTATAAGCATACAAAGGCTCCACATACTAATAGTGTAACCATGATTTACTATGTGCAAAATCCCTGGTAGGGTCAGGAGAGGTTGACCAAGAGAGACACATAGAGCTCCAATCCTACAAAAACATGAGCATGCATGTAACATTACTCACCTGAACACAGCTACGTATGTGCTTAAACATTCACAGGATCAGAGTTCTTATTTGCAGAGTTATCTAACCACACCATTTGTAGAAATCCTGACTCCAATATCTGCTAAAGAAAGAAACATCACAGGGTCTCAGTGCAGCCTACTATTCCTTACCCCATCTTGCAAAAAACAATTATTTCATGTCCAGGATATATATTTGTCAGAATTTTCCTGTGACTAAGAATTGGATTGCAACCTCAAACACTTCAAAACAAAAGCAAAAGAGACAAGCCACGATATTGAATAACTCCTCCATTGACCTGGATGTGATTACTGAAGAAAAAATGGTGTAGGACATTGAAGAGATCACCTACACAATGCATATTCTGTCTACATGATCATTATATCTACACACTCTGATGACGGGCTTATTTTGTCCTGTGGCATTGAGCATTTTCAATATAAATCCCTCTCTTTTGTTTGTGTGCTTAGTTGCACCTTGTTGCTATGTTCCTAATCTCTGGCTGTTGTTCTTTGCTAAGTGCTAGGAAAAAAATACCAAATTTAACAGCTACTACCCAAACACTGCAAAAGTTATATACAACAAAATCAATTTTACTCAAAGCTCATTAGCATATTCCTTAATACCGGCATTGTACTGTATCTTGGACAGTGATTACTATGAACTACATCATCCTATGCTTAAGAGGCTCTCTACACATCATTCCACTTTTTTAAAGTGGTAAGATGAAGTGTAAGCTGAGGAGTTTAGGAATTTTTACCCTGAAGGCAGGTAATACTCAAATTTTATTAAATGTGTATGACTGATCTTACATCAACTGGTATCCTTGACATAACAAAATTCTCTTGTTTAAGTGTGACAAAAACTATTCTATAGCCATCTGATGACAAACAAGAGTAAGTTTTCACAGTCATAAGTATGCAACTTCACAATATCATTGAAGCTGGAATGTAATTTTCGATAGGAAAGATCATTTATTGGTTTCAGTTTGTAGGACATTTGGGGTTTGACACATTAGAGTGCTAAAAGCATTCTAAAGTTACTAAAACTAAAGAAACCACCTACTTTTCCATTATTGCTGCTAGATAGCAGGTTCTCTATGGTAATAATAATAAAATAGAAAGAGTCTTTATAGCTTTTGTTATATAGAATCATAAGCTGTGAAACTCTGAAGGAATGCACAAACATCTGCTGTCAGCATTACTCACTTTTTCCATGGCTATGTCCTTGTGGAATCTAAACAATTGGTCAACAAGAATACAAATTCTTATACAACCATGTGCATGGTTTATTATTTTCCTCTCCAAAGAAAGAAAGTTTACAGTTTCAGATTGAGATCATTCTTGCATGTTTTGCAATCTTTTCTTCAAAAGAGTTTGAGAAAATCTATTGCTATCAGAGTCCCTTGAAAGCTCAAATTGTAAAACTGTTTCTTTGCTAAAAAGAAAGCAAACAAGTATCACTTCTTATTGTAGCTTACTCTAATGACAGATGAATGAACTTTCTGATCTATTTAATTTATGTTTAGTATTTGGGAACAATTTTATTTCAATGAATGCAAATAATGTACATTTTTCAAGGGAGATCAAGGAGGAAGAATACAAACATCCACTTCCCAACAACACCATGAACATCAGACAACTTTCAGTCTGAAGCCCTGTGCCTTGCACTAAAGCCCCAATCTTGTAAACTCATTTAGCAAGTGCACAATTTCTTCCTCACTAAAAACTTCATAGGCAAAATTTTATTCTCATTTTAGTCAATGGGAATTTTACTACTGACTTCAGGGAAGCCAAGATTTCAGCCACTGATTTTATAGGCATTACTTATGAGGGTAAAGTTATGGACATGCAAATGTGTTTACAGCATTGGATCCTCTCAGGGAAGATGGAGTAACAAAAATGATGGAAGGCCTAGAAAACGTGACCTATGAGGGAAGACTGAAAGAACTGGGCTTGTTTAGTTTGGAAAAGAGATGACTGAGAGGGGACATGATAGCAGTTTTCAAGTACTTAAAAGTGTGTTACAAGGAGCAGAGAGAAAAATTGTTCTCCTTAACCTCTGATGATAGGACAAGAAGCAATGGGCTTAAATTGCGGCAAGGGAGCTTTAGGTTGGGACATTAGGAAAAACTTCCTGTCAAGGTGATTAAGCACTGGAATAAATTTCTTTGGGAGGTTGTGAATCTCCAACATTGAAAATATTTAAGAGCAGGTTAGACAAACATCTGTCAGGGGTGATCTAGATGGTGCTTGGTCCTGCCGTGATGGCAGAGGTCTGGACAAGATAACCTCTAGAGATTCCTTCCAGTTCTATGATTCTATGGATGATAGCGTACTTAATTATTGTGCCCAACAACATATCAATCATTCCTCAGAGATCATAGCTGAGCCAGTGACAGCAGTTTGTCACTACTTAGACAATGTCTCCCACTTAGAACCATCCTGGGAGTTATCTTACAATTCAAGCAAAATATATTTGCTTTAAATGTAAATTGTTTCATTTCAGTGTCTTAAATAAAAATGCAAATGTTTGGTGAGTAATAAATGTGCTATTGTGATCCATAATCTTTTGTCTAAACACAAGCCTTGTAGAAAGAAGGGCTGAGTGCTGTAATTCTAAATTTGCTCTGTTTATTACCTTAAACAGATGTCAAGGTAACTTGGTCTCAGTGTATTACTATCTAAAAAATACTTACAAATATATAACCTGTTATAACTAAGCATGTGGAAAGGATTTTCTATCCTATTCAGTAATTCTCCCAGATGCGCCACACCTCACAGGCCAAGGCTTTTAAAGTACAAAGAGAGTTGGTTAATATTTTTCTCTCTGTCTCCTCTTTTCCCCTGTGCCTCTATACTTCTGGATTCTATCTCAGACTGAAATTGCAAATATTGACATATTTCTTTGAAATATCACAAAGAAAGCCAGTTCCTGATATATTTCATGCCCACCTAGAGATATGAAATACCCCAATCTGACAAAAATTCTAGTCTGATATATTCAGTCAAATTTTGCAAGCATGAGAAGTTCAGAGAGTTTGGATAAAGTTCAGATCAGCATTTCAACACTTTGGTTCCTGTCCAGTCTGAATCTTTCAACCTTGGTCCATTATTATTTTAAACTATCTTCCGGAACAGCAGGAAACACCAACCAGCCTATAAAGATTTTCTATCAGCTCAAAAGTCATTCCTTCCATGTAATTTCTCTAGAGTGTATGGCTATTTAAACTTCTATGATATCATTAACCTTATAGCTTCTAGTATCTTTCAAATGCCACATAAATCAAGTTTCTGGGGACGAACAAGATAAAATCTGTTATCACTATCAACACTGTTTATAGTGCTCAAAGTCAGTTCTGACAATGTGATAATAAAGTAAAATAGTATGATATTTTTTCTAATTTTACTCTACCTGTCCCTGAATGTTTTAGTTTCACTAACTATTAATGTTAGCTCAATTGAGGAAAGAAATTCTGATTTGGTTCATGAGATTATGGTCACAAAAGTGTGAACATAAGATTTTTATGTTCTGAAACACAGTTGTTTAATTTCCAACAAGAAATGAGTTTTTACTGTTGTCAGCACTAGAGTCCAAAGAAGTGTGGGGAAAAAAAGATGCCTTCTATTTTGTGCATGCAATAAAATTGTCAGTCAAATTCTCTCTCTTTTATTTTTTTTTTAACAATCTATTTACACAAGAATTTCATCTCAGGATAAATTCTATTGAAATAGACATAAAGGGAAGATGGAAATTACTCTGTTGTGGGGCAATCCAATAGTAATGTAAAGCCAGCAGAGAAAGATCTGCACCATTCATTCCACCCACACTTTCAATGACTGCATTCTGAGGCAAGCAAAAGACATGGATAGAATGTGGTGTGCTCTAGTTGTCCTGGACCATTAGAGAGTTCCCTAGGTTCACTGAAACACTTTCCAACATTCAGGCCCACCAATTGGGGGAAAAGGGTGGAGAGAAAAAGGGGGCAGTTGCCCCAGGGCCCTGTGTTTCTAAAGGGCCTAGCCACCCGGTTGCCACTGCTACTGCAGCAGTGGTGGTATGTGGAGCCCCAGGACCTTTAAATTGCTTCCAGAGGACTGCCTAGCTCCAGCCCCGCCCCTTTTACCCAAGACCCCCACCCTTTCAGAAGTGCAGGCAGCCCTTCCCCCATGTACCTTGCCCAGGGGCCTGGCATGGCTGTCGGCTACCCTGCCAATATTACAGCAACACCGAGTCTGTTTCCTGCATAAGATGTGGTGCAAGGGGGATCTGAACTTGTGTTTCTAAGAGATATTTACAGGGACCTACAGGTAAAATACACAAATCCAACATGCAAATTTTGTATACAAGTACTTGGTGAAGTATTAATCACCAAATAATATATAGGCACTCGGTGCAAGATTTTTACCTACTACTGTTACACAAATGATGGGGATAAATTGTAAACAGATGACCACATAAGTATTTGGTGCAGAATTACAAAATTTCAACAGAGAGGTGCAAAATAGAAACACCCACCGCTTGGATTTCAAATATTAATTCATGCTCACAGTGCTGCCAATTCATGCAAAATCAGTATGATTTGCCAGCTACATCAGTGTGAATTATTTAATGCACACACAGAGGCAACATACACCTCAGTATCTAAAAAGGCTTAATGATACTTCAAACAACAGGTATCAATGTTTAACAGCAAAATTTTATTCTTTGCATTTTGCACCCGATACTGTCCTCCGGGCCCTTTGCCTCCCAGCTGCATCCTCCTATTCAACACTTCAGCATAAAAACACATACCTCTCTCACCATGGTAGTGTAGAGGAGTGAATATGCTAAACTACCTCTACATCATCCATAACATAGGAATATATCAGGCACAAGAACAAAGAAAAGGAGGCATGGCAGAAGCACTAATGTATTTCCTGCAGTCCCCAGCTGGCAGAAGGCTCCTTGAGGACATTACCAGTTAGTGCAACTTAGCACCCTCCAATAAAGCCACATCCTCCCTCCCACACACATCCTCATCCAACCCTCCCCCTAAACACACACATACACAGACACACATGTTGCAATGAACACAAGTCATTGGAGCTTAAAATTCAGGCCACTGTTTTGCCATATCATATATAGCAATTTACTTTACATTCATACACCATATCAATTTCTCCATCTGTGAATAATAATCTTACACCAGCTATTATAACAAGTTCTATTCTTTTGGTCTTGTAGATAGATGTGATAGATTTTTAGGTATTTTAATCAGTAGGAAACTGAGAAAAAGGGTATATGCTTTTTTGATTTTACTGCTACTTAAGTACTTTTCTCTGAATATATAAAAGGCATCTTAATAGTGACCATAACTTGACATACAAGTTTTTAAATATGCTGAAAAGGGATGCCTGCATATATATGCTTTTTTAGCATCACTCTCCTCCAACTGAATATAGCAACAATCTTATTACTTGTACCAGTGTTTTTGGGAAGCAATTACTATTATAGAAAGTAATTTCTTACTGGGAGACCCTGTGTGACTTTCATTAGAATGATAGCAATGCTGCAAGTCGTGTTTAGTTTTATTGACTCTCCAGTATTTTTTTCAATCATATTTTTACATTACTGCAAGTTCACTATATGTAAATGGAGCTACCTCTTTCACAATATTTCTTCTAATCCCTATCTGCACAAATATTAAAAGTGTGTGCAAGTTTAACTAGAGAGGCCACCGATAAAAGAATTTTTAATGCAGTTTTCATTCGTAATGTTTATAAAATGAGCAGATTCATCCCTCACTCCATAGCTGTGGCTAGTCTTATAGGGTATGTCTAGACTACATGGCTCTGTCGCCAGAGCCATATAGATTAGTTTTACTAGACATACCCAAATGAAGCCACAATTTGAATAATCGTGGCTTCATTTACATGAAAATGGCTGCCGCGCTGTGCCAGGAATCAGTTGTCTCGGCACAGAGGGGCAGTCTAGACGCGCCACAGTCAACAGGGAAGCCTCTGTCGACTGCTCCATTATGCCTCATGAAACGAGGTTTACCGGAGCAGTCGACAGAGGCTTCCCTGTCGACCGCGGCGCATCTAGACTGCCCCGCTGTGCCAGGACAGCTGATCCCCGGCACAGCGCGGTAGCCATTTTCATGTAAATGAAGCTGCGATTATTTAAATAGCGGCTTCATTTGGGTATGTCTAGTAAACTAATCTACGTGGCTCTGGCGCCAGAGCCATGTAGTCTAGACATACCTATAGAGAATGTCTCAGTTCCATCTTTCATGAACTTAGTTTGCTTTTTTCATATTATCTACAAGCTTATAACGTACACAGAAAGAGAGAGAGTTTTATTTTCTCTTTCATTTATAATTAAATCAATGCCCTGACCATAATCATATTTAATGGAATTTCCAGTGATAAAAATAATCTAAATAAATAATTTTCCCTTTTAATGTGTGTTTCCAGTAATGATTTTATTGCACAAAGATATATTAAGATACTACAGGTCATATTTAAAACACCACTAATATTTCCCCTCACTTTCCATCTTAACCTCCTGTTTAGATGTTGCATGATTCACTAAAGATAAGCCTCTTACACTATAATAATTGTCATAGATAGATTATAAAAGTAGACTAAAAATTCAGTGCAGACACCAGTCAGACCTGGATAGCAGTGAAAAGTTCTATTTAAGATCAATATCTTTAACCATAAAGAGCATGGGGTTAAGTAGTAGTACAGTTATTAAAAAGAACCTCAAAACAAAAATAGTTGCCCTAATATAAAAGTCACTTCAGAATAAAATGGAATGATTCTGGCAAACTGGCTGCCAAATTGGAAGTGACAATGTATTCCCATAAATTTGGAACATTTTTGCTAGTCCCTGGAAATAATGGAGGATATTTGACCTTCTGAGTCAAGAGGCTGACAGAAAATTGCAATGTCAGAATGAAGTATTTTTGCTATGCAGATGACCTAGTTGAGAACAGGAGATTCTTTCCTGAGTTTTCTAGCTATATTTCCATAAAGGACTTGACATCTAAGCAAAATGATCTGCAAGATCAATATTGTGAGATGGCAGTAGGTGTTTCATTAGAACACTTGTTCACTGTTAGGATTTCCTATAACTCCTACTGATGTTTTCCATAATAAAAGTAACAAGCTTTCAGTTCCTCATTGGAATTTAGCTGCCGTATTGAAGGTGATACAGCAATGACAGTGGGAACACTGGCCCTAAACCTCTAGGCTGAGTAAAAAGTATTAAAGCAAATAGATTTAAATATTGATTTGTTGCTGTTCTCTGTAGTACAGAATTATTTTACAGATAGAAAAAACTAAAACTGAACTAAGGGCCTTTCAAAAGGTTACTCAGAAAATCAGCACTCTGCTTTAACTACTATACCTCACTCCCTTCTTCATCTATATGTGATACTTTTGATTAAATGCCTTCAGATACAAGATATGTTTGAATCTCTAAGGCCTGGTCTACAATACATGGGAAGGTCAAAGCAAGATCCGCAACTCCAGCTATGTAAATTACATATCTTAAATCCCCATCCACGCAGTGGGAGGTCTATGGGAGCAAACACTCCTGTTGGCTTCGCTTACTCCTCATGAGAAGTAGGAGTACCGGCACCAACAGAGGTACTTTCTCCATTTGATCTAGGGGATCTATCCTACTCCCACTAAATCGAATCATGGAAGATCAACAGTAGCAGCATCAATCTTCTATGTAGTGTAGATGTGCCCTAACTGACTTACACAGTCTCTCATACATTGTCTCTTTTCTTCTCCTCAACCTGTCCACTGGTTCAAGACTTTTGAGAGACTTTTCATCTGCTTTTGAAAGGCACCTGCCATCTTTCCTTTTAATATCACTTTCTAGCTAAAGGTATATAGTATTCTAGTGAAGTGCTTCTATACACCTGCTGTTATATATTTCAGTAGTACCACTGAGTTCAGAAGCAAATCCCATCTTGATCAAATCTTGATCCTAACCCTGCAGAGACTAAACATATTGCAGTAGCTATATCCACTGAGTATCTGCAGTAAGCAGACAGATGATTAATGTATTTATCTTCTAGCATCTGCCTGCCAGATATTTTACCATGGATAACTTGCATTTGTTACACTCTTGTCTCCGTGCCTTCTTAAGGCTGCGAGTACCGGTCTGTTGTAACCCTTGTAAAAGGGAGGGAAAAAAAGCCTCTCTTCTCCCTCACATTCACACACGCACATACTTTACTTCCCGGATGGATCAAACATCACTATCTGTTTACAACATACATTCTTGACTTACTGCTTTGTTATTTCATTCTGCAATCTCTTGTATCTCTTTTTCTCTAATAGCTGATTTCCCTTTATGGAAATAATCATGTCCTTTGTTCTAATTCACTGCAAAGATATAAAAACATGACACTTTTTGCAAAATGTTCCAAGCATGTACATCCAATTCCTCTCCTCCTTTAATCCCACTACAAGGGCTTTATATTTAAAACAACTCTATTTAAACAAATTTATATGAAAGACTAACACAAGTTTGAACCATTGGTATCATATACAGCTTTAATCTGAATTCAGGAGTAGAGAAGGACTTACACAGTTTAGTAAAAGTTACTCGTCTTTGTTCACATTGCTGTGCATTTTATTCATAAGGCGTGTACTGAGCCGAAAATATTTTTCTTGTTATTCAGCTAGGTGTTCAGTCAAGCTATTGATTTATTTTGAAGTTGAAGCAAAATGGTGATTGCTCCCTGACAGTTTATTAAAAAATTCACACACACAAAAACAACTCATTTGATTACATTTTTTCTCCCTAAATCCAGAAATTATTTTTAAGACAAACAAGTAATGGTAAACAGTTGAAAAGCTAGGAGGCTTTAGAACTATAGTGCATTGTCTAAAACAGATTTCTGTGTGCTCCTACCTATTTTAAGTGATAATTGTGTATATATGCAGTGTAGTCGTAGCTGTGTTGGTCTCTGGATATTAGTGACACAAGGCGAGTAAGGTCTTTCATTGGACCAGTTTTTGTTGGTGAAGGAAAGACATTCTTTCAAAGCCACACAGAGCTCTTCTGCAGGTTAGTCAGGACTTTGTATTTTTGCCTTCTGATCTGCAGTAAGCAGACAGATGATTAATCATCATGTGAGCAAATTTTAGCTGCTCAGCTCTCACAAGCTAAGCATGGATGGACCCAGTCAGTACTTAAATGGGAGATCTCCAAGCATAATACAGGGTCTTGAAGGAAATGGTGTTGGCAGTTTAGTAGCTCTGCTCCCTATGGCTAAGTACTACACCTAGCCCAGCATGATGTTAAACAGCACTGCTATCTAATGGATAAGTTGCAAAACCAAGAGTATTTATTCTCATTAAATGTCACTTGGCACCCTTCACAAAGAATAAAGCTATAAATGTCAGTCTCCCAGCCAAATCCCAAAGTCAAATAATTATGTTCTGCCAACACAAAATTACCCCTGTAGCTTCACTTGGATATAATGGTTTTGTCCACTGACATAGTATTGCCACCTCCAATGCCTTCAAATCACATTTTTAAGCTTTCCCTTGAAACTCATGAAGCCTACAAATGTACTTTTTTAAAAGTGAAAATTTAGATTTTCATGTAATTACAGGATTCCAGAAATTGGTACTTCAGGAAAAATACACAAATTTCTCCCAATTTATGATTAAAACATGAAAGTTGATAGTTTTCCATTGGAGTGTAGTATGTTACATTACCCAAAGGCAGTATATTTCAGTGACAGATTAAGTGAACCTTTCAAACCTTATTATATTTTATAGGAATGTGTGTTTGTCTGCCCATCCATCTGTGAGTCTGTTCTTTCAAGAACTCCTCTTAAATGGCAATAGCTAGGACTACCAAATTTGATAGGAAGCTTCCTCTTAACTTAAAGTAAGGTAATGGGTTGATTGTGCCAGAACAATGGGATGTGACTGGAATTTGATTGTTTCTCATGAAATGGAAAGGAAGGGGTATGGTAGAAAGGAGTTAACTGAAGAATGACCATAGGGGAGCAGCAAGGGGCCAGAGATGGGGAATGAAACATCTATAACCGCCATTGGTCCAGTGGGGGTAAGGGGCTGAGAAAGAGACAGCTACCTACTGTATATTTCAGAAAGTTTGTCTGGTTTTGTGTCTGTTTGTCTGTCCCCCAGCTGGGGGACATGCGTTCCTCACCTAGCTGCAGCAGACATGGACAGGCACTTCTCGTGTTCCCCAAAGCTGCTGCAGTGAGAGAGGTCTTGGGTTATCCTCTCTCTTTCTGAGCCAGCCTGCACAGTGAACTCCTCATCCCTAGCCCCACTACAGAACAATGATTTAAATGAAGAAAAACTAAACTTTTTTTTAAGTTAAGGACCCCAGCAATGCTGGGTAAATCTTCTAGTCATCTCTAAAATGCTTTGCAACTGCATTGCCCTCCAGATAATGAGAGGGTTTCTTTTATTGTTATTATATAATTATGGTCCTAGCAAATTTTTCTTTTCTCAGAGGTTTGTTTCTAAATACATCACCATATCTGAATTTTGTTGTGATGAAAGTTGTTACATATGCTGCTCAGAAGGAAACTGAAATCCTCTTTTTAAGTATTCAAGATACTTGTAGAAAATTAAATATTCACCTGCCCTGCTTCCCTTCATCCCCCCAAAAAAGGCATTTCTTCTGCGCTGAGAAGTGAAATAAAAGAAAATGGAAAAATAGGCAAAGAACTCTAAATTTTATGGAAGGGGAGAGTGAAGCAATCCTGTCATGCTGCCTCAGAAGCACGTACCCACAAACTTCCCACAACTCTGGAGAATATGGAGTCAGATACAACATGTAGTACCTGAAATGTTCATCTCATAATATAACAACTTTCTGCTAGGATATCCAGTGAACAAATCATTCAGATGAAGTCCTTTTATTTGACCCTTCCAGATATGAAGCACAGGAAATTACTTTAGAATCAAAAGCTTTTTTCTGTTGGCTCAACTGCAAAGTTCAAAGGCAGCTAGAGCTATATGAAGTGTAAATCTCTCCAAGATTGTTGTACATTTGGGCCATGTCTAAAATAGGTAAATTCGATTTAATGACTCCCAAATTAACAATTCAAACTAGCGTGTCCACCCTACAGGGAAGCTTCAAAATTAGTCCAAGTCAGGCTACTTTAATGTGGACTGTCCATCTTGGACTTAGAGCCCCAGGAAGCACTGGGGAGTACTTAGTTCAAATTACTCTGGGGAGTAATTATTTTGAAAGTGGCACAAGCTCATCCACACTACCATTATTCTGAAATAACTATTTTGGAATTAGTGTTACTTTTGATGAAAAGCAGGAGTACAGATTTCGAATTCTGCAGCCCATTATTTCAAAATAGCAGGCTTGATATTGTGGATGCTTCACTTATAAATTCTAGCTGGGGGCGATATTTTGAAATAAAGTCCTAGTGTAGACCAGGGTTTGGTGTTTCAGTGCTGACCCCCATTTTTAAAACATCTATTCAAAATTACTTTAAAGACTAAAATCCAACCACAAACTCTCAGGGTTGTGTTTTGGGTTTTTTATTTTTTTTGTTTTGTTTGTTTGTTTGTTTTTAAATATTGATTTCTAGCACTCACATTCAAAGGCTATTTTACCTCAAGGCCACTACTTCCTTCACCTTTTGTCATGATTTTTGAAAACATACAGATAATCTGTTCATTAAAAATCAGACAAAGGTAGCAACTCTGTTGATTTAAATGTAGTCACTTTGATATGAAATACAAATGTAATCAAGGGAAAGTCAACTTGAAGATGTTCATCTTAATCTTTTGACTTATTCTTTTGCAAATTGTTTCTCAGACTTTGTTGTTCCTGGATGATTTTCACCCTTCCACCTTCCTACCAATATACAGAAATTCTTGGATTAATCTGTCAAGTTCTTTTTTATGATTGCTGGACAGTTACAGAGGGAAATCTGTGGTAGAGGCAGGAGATGAAATAAGATAGAAGGCAAGGGGAAGTCTCCTATGCATGACATGTTCTGCATAAGCTCTTCAACATAGTAGTATAGAGGCAAATTTACTTTCTGTTGCCAAGCCTTAACTCATGGGTTCCAGACAATGCTAGAATGGAGACAGATGAAAAAGCATTATTCATCTCTTCCAAAAGTTTTGGAACTAAATGATTTTATTTTAGTTAAGTCTACATTTTCACATGAATGTCTATGATTTTTCAATAGAAAGATACAAACCCAAAAATCCACTTCAAATTGAATGGGTGGGTTTTTTTTCTGTTTTTAGCGGGATGGGGTTTGAAATCCTTCTCAATCTCTATTACAAGGGGAATAAGACGTGAAGGAAGGAAATCAGGGGTGGAAGAAAGCAAAAAGTTTTAATTTCAATGAAATTAATATGAAGATAAAAGATGTAATTTCCCAGCACAAAATTTTCATTTTTTGACAAAATAATTTGAAATGAAAATGTGTTCAAATATTTTTAGTGAAATTTCATATTGTTTGGAAAGCTTTCTTCCTCCCAAGGGGCAAGAAGGGGAGAGGAAAGATGAAAGCTTTTTGAGCTTCCTTCATCGGTTCTGAAATATTGTGACAGATGCCCATGGCAAAAAGAGTTCACTACTCTGTGTCATCAGCTCTTAACAACCCTGAAAAGCTCAAGACTTCTAACATACCACTTACATAGCATCTAGCCATAAAGAGTGTCTTGTAACACAGTAAATGAAAACTGGTGTCATGCTGATCATTAGTATCATTTCGAAATGCTTGTATTTAAAGAGTTGTGCATGCCTACTAAAATATGTTTTAAACTATGGAACCCGGCAGTCAGTTCTAACAGGTTTTCTCCCAGACAAAGCATGTCTCTTCACCTGCCCTGGTCTCTGACGTAAATTAAGTATTAATAAGTCAAATACAATGGGAGCTATATTTGCTTTCCAAATCAACACAAGGATGTGAGTTCACCATAGGGACAGTACACCAGAGAAAAAACATAGAAAGGCATTTCAAATGTTTACTGGACTATAGCTGGGGGACAAGTGACATATTTTGGTTCATCACTGTGGGAGCAAAAGGTATGGTACTTTATGAATCCTTGAATAGTGGATTCCAATCGTGTAGGCTGGCTGTGTTAGTAGATTGCTATAAGTGAGTAACTAGTGTAGGATTTTGTCCTGCTAAAATTAAGTTTACATGGAATGAAGTGTTTTATACCTTTTCTTTGTATGTAATCATTTCTGTTTCCATTTTCCTTACTTATCTCTTAAATTTTACCCTTTGATACTACACTTAAGATCGTTTCACTCTGGATGTATTTCAGTGCTGTTATATTGTAGGTGACCTGATTCTGAGCTGTGTCAGTCAAGCTTTGTGTACTCTGTCGCTGAGTATGTGATCATTTCTGTGAGCATCCAGTGACAGGAGGGCACTACAGGGAGATATTCAGAGCTTGGGGACTGGCATACACTCAGCTTTAACCTGCAGGAGAAAGTAAAGGCTGGCAGAGCCCTGATTAACTGATTGGGTCCTTAAATCAGGTGGGAGTGTGAAGGAGCTGACACCCAATTTAACACTAGCAAGTTTCTTTCCCACTGAAGCAGTGGGGGAGTTACACAATGAGTCCTGGGCACCTGAGAAAATGTCACAGATACTAATTGAATCTAAGGACTTTGGAGAAAATAGTTTTGCATAAATGTTAGACATGTCAGGGATCTGTTTCTGACAAATTGTTCTTTGTGGCTTTCAGACCCTCTTCAGATTAATTACCTTGGTGGTGGGTGTGGGTTTGTAGTGGAGAGTATTGTACCCCCATTAAATTTGTACCCACTCACAGCAAATATCCCTGTTCTTACTCTCTCCTGTTATTGGCCAGTGGGGGGGGGGAGGCACAAATTGGGACACAGTTACTGCTGCCTTCTAATCTCCACTGAAACTGTGGTGCAAGGCAAACAAAGAGGGGTTCTATTCTGTCCGCACACAGAGACAGCAGCAGAAGTTCCCCAATCTATTTAGTACCTTAATGACCCAAGTCTGGAGAGCGTAACAGAGAAAATCTTCACATCTTGTGTGAAGTAAGGCATTGGGAAATAGGGAAATTTCAGGGATCAAAGTAGATAGTGCCCTTCTTTCTTCCACTAGATGAGACTGCGTTGAAGCAGAAGGGATGCCCATAGGGAATAGGAGGTAGTATGTTGCAGCAGGTAAAAGACACATAGACCCTTCTTACCATCATGCCTCTGCCAATCTGGTGATATGAAGTGATGGGGACACAGGAGATCTTCACCTCTACAAGGAGAGGGTTAAAGGAAACAGAGAAACCCCAAGAATTCTATGGGAAGAGAGAGAGACACACATCACAGTGCGGGAGTTGGAGAGGGATAAACACAAGGGGCTAAAACTCCCCAGTGGAATGAGAGAAGAGGAACATTGGGAAGGAGACCCAAAAAGGAGGAGCAGCTCAATGGACAGAGGACAGAGCAGATGATGATGTGAAAGTGGAGCCAGAGAGGAAGAAAAGGACAGGAAGAGAAAGAATGGAAAAAGAGGCTTAGATAGGAGGAAGTTGCAAAGTCTATGAGAAAAAACACCACAAATGAACATGAGGGGAAATAAAGCAGGCAGATATAGAAGGAAAGAAAATCTAGAAAAAAATAAACAAGCGAGTCATTACTTTAGAATAGTTTAATCAAAAACTTCATGGGAAATTATGATAAAGGACCATTTGTCCTGGGAGACATCAGGGAGGGAAATGAATATGTAAAGGCTTAGGAGTTCTCGTCCACAGGATGTGTAAGGAACCTACAGTTCTTCTGTACACGTGATGATGAAGAAATCCATCTTGACATTGACTTTTTGCAGTTTTAACTCTGCTTCAGATTAGAATATGTGAATATTTGTATTTCTGTACTTTGGGTGTGTGCTTGTATTGACAGGTTACTAAAAACAGTCGTGCTGCTCCCAGGCGGGGGGAGAACCCACCCTACTTTTAGGGTGTCTCTTATCCTTCCTTCCCCATCCGGGAGCCAGTTCCAGTTCTGGGGCAGCCAGTAGTGTGGGCTGTCCTGCTGCTCCCAGGTGGAGGGGACCAGTACTCTGATGTCAGTGTAATGTGCTGCTTACACTAGAAACTGATGAATTCTAACATGGAGTTGGGAAATGACTCTGTTTCCTTCTCTTCTCAACCTGTCTCATAGTCCAGTACAGCCATGGTAGCGGGGAAGAGAATTATCTTGGTTTCAGGAATAGGAGGTTTAGGGAGGAGCTCAGCATAGTCATGAAAGCCTGACAAAATGAGAATAAGTTCCAGGACAATAACAGGTAAAGGAATGAGCTATCCCATGGCTGCTAAATGTAAGTATTTCCAGGTAGGCAAAAGTCATGTTTTCCCCAAATGACAATGGAGCAAGCATACCCCTTAGACTGACTACTGTACTAAACTCAGTACAATGACACTATTTATTATAGCTGGCAGGCTATTCCTTCTATTTAAAAAATGCAGCTTCATCAAAAATTATTCCAAAAACTTTCATTGGAAAAGTTTGTTAGGTTCAGGATGGAAGTTCTGGACAGAGGCTATGTCTACACTGCAGGCTTTTGCTGGCAGAGAGTATGCTAATGAAGTGCTCATTAGCATTTGTCACTCTGTCATTTGCATATTCTCTGCAGATGCTTTTTGCGCAAGAGGTTTTTGCACAAAAACAAGCAGAGTAGACGGGTCCATTTTGGGCAAAAAAAACCTTTTGCACAATATCCTTATACCTCCTTTTTTGAGGAATAAGGATCTTGCTTAAAACATGCTGGAAGACTCATCTATTCATACTGACTTTGTCTCTGAGGCTACATCTAGACTGCAAGCCTCTTTCGAAAGAGGCTTTTTCAAAAGATACTTTCGAAAAAGCCTCTTTCGAAAAAGAGTGTCTAGACTACAACCAGTACTTTAGAAAAAGCAAGCCACTTTTTTGAAAGAGAGCACCCAGGCAGCCTGGATGCTCTCTTTTGAAAAAGCACAGTTTACACTACATGGTTTTTTCGAAAAAAGTGGCCTTTTTTTGAAAAAACTTCTCCTGAGTCTAGACTGCCACCGCGTTCTTTCAAAATTAAATTGAAAGAACGCGGAGGTTTTTTTTGACAGCGGTAAACCTCATTTTACGAGGAAGAATGCTTTTTTTCTAAAGTGCTCTTTCACAAAAAGGTATTCTTGAATGCAAACAGTGCTTTTTTGAAAGAGAGCATCCAGACTGCCGGGGTGCTCTCTTTTGAAAATGCAGCTCGCTTTGCAATCTAGACGTGGTTGCAATCTAGACGTTCTTTTTCGAAAGAGGCTTGTAGTCTAGACGTAGCCAGTATAGCACCTTTTTTCGAAAGAGCACTTTTGAAAAACGTCATTATTCCTCATAAAACAAGGTTTTCTGTGGTCGAAAAAAACTGCCGCGTTCTTTCGATTTACTTTCGAAAGAATGCGACAGCAGTCTAGATGCAGGGGAAGTTTTTTCGAAAAAAGGCCACTTTTTTCAAAAAAAACCCTGTAGTCTAGACACACCCAGAGGGTATTTGGGAAAGAAATGAGAATTCTTGAGAAGGGAGATGGTGTTTGAGTTCTTTATCAATACTGTTTAAGCTTATGATGTTTTCTTAATTTCCCCCATCCAAATAATTACCTTCATGTACAGAGTTCATATTAGTGTGTTTTCTACATTTAAATATCTACCGTGGTCTATGTATGTTACAGTTTGATAGCTAGCTAAGAATCTATAGTTCATAATGAGGAACACAAAATGGAATGGTGGGAAGGAAACTTACTCTCATACAGAGATATGAAGAAATTCTGTACTTTACTCTTATCAAATGAAGTTTGGTTTCAACCCAGAAGAAAAGAGAATTTTTTTTAAATAGAAAATTTGACGATAAAAATCATGATAGCTATCCCAATGTAAATAGTCAGTTAGTAGTCATAGAATCTGATGAGGCAAAGAACCAGTTAAATTGCAACCTTATATTCTAAAGAAAATAGTAAAGGGAATAGAAAATGCTCTTGGAAGAGATTATGCTGGTCCACTAAGAGTATGGGATGTATCATAAGAATGGAGAGATAAAAAAAAACTTCAACAGATAAGCTTAGTGCAGGAAGAAGAGATGAGTTTTTATAGGCCTGTACTGGAAACACTATAAGCAGTTACTCATAAGAGGTTCATATGATAAAGAACCATGAAATATGCATGAAAAAGTTGCAGTACACAAATATATTGAGAACACTGAGGAAAAAAAAGTTGTACTATTGTCCATGATACCAGAGTCTTAAATTAATTAGCACACACACTGTGTTAAAGTGAGAATGAGAAACTGAGGTTGCCATTAAATAGTTCAGGACAGACTGAGGAAAAAAAGATGGGCTGCTCAGATACAGCAATTCCTACTTAGGGCGTATGACTTTAGTTTCTCATACAGGTCAGTCAAGCTTGGTCTGTTATTTGTGAAAAAGCACCTCCACATGATTAGAGGGTTCTTGAGAGTACAAAGATGTAAGTGATTGATGCAAACATGGGAGTTTTGAGGTAGAACTAATTCAAAAATAAACCACATAGAAAAGCAGCTGAGAAACAATCAGGCAAACTCCTTATTACAGAAATAGGTAGTGTATGAAAATAATGAAAATCAGCAAGGATGGCATACTAAACTATAAAATGACATTTTTCAGAAAAGCAAGTTCTGTCCCAGACTGCGCGCTATGACATATTTACAATTTCTCTTTAACCCATCCCATTGTTTATAGCTACCAAAGTCTGCTAAAAGTTATCGGGTTCCTTTGAGGCATCTGAAGTACATAATTAATTCCATTACTATTAATAGAAATATTCATGAGATAATAAATCATATTTTCATTAATATTCATACACTCTACCACTAAGCTATCTGTCAGTTATGACTGATCTACAAAAAGCATACCGAATACAAAACTATAAAAACAGTGATATGAAAAATGAAGGTATCTGACTGTACATACTCATCCAGACACACATCATCCCTAGAACAACCACAGTACACTACAAATACCAAACTACAGCAATAAAGTATACACCAGTAGTAATGCTTATCTTCAGCAAATTCTGAGGAAATTTGCCACCATCAACAAGACGACTCATGACTCTCCTTGCTCCTCCTCTTCTACCCTATGGGTACGTCTACACTAGCTCGTTAGTTCGAGCTAGGTAGGGTAATGAGGGCAGCCGGAGTTGCAAATGAAGCCCAGGATTAAAATATCCCGGGCTTCATTTACATGTTCCCAGGCGCCGCCATTTTTAAATCCCCCTTAGTCCGAACTCCATGCCCGTGGCTACACGTGGCATGGACTAGGTAGTTTGAATTAAAGATCCTAATTCAAACTACTGTTACTCCTCATTCCATTATTGGGATATTGCTCCTCATGCCAGGAAATTCCTTGGGGGATGTCATAGGTTTATTTATCAACTCAATCTTTGAAAATGTGCATGAGATTGTGTAAGTACGTGAATGCCACCCAATGATATTATTCTGCTTCACTGTGTATTGATTGTGCAGCAGATCAGTTTACCAAGTGACTGAACAGAAGTGGTGTTTGTATGAAAGGTGACTCCTGAAGGCTGAACTCAGACCCAATGTGTACCTGTTGCAGGGTTGGTGGTGGGACATGGAGGAAACGGGTAAATGTTATCAACTCCCTCACTTGAATATTTGTGTCTGTCTTCTATTATTCAAGATCTCCATTTGGGGGTCTAATGGGATATTTTTTCAACTACTTCTGCATGCCCTTGTAGAACTGACAATGTGTTTTATTCTATTTACACTTAGAAATGGCAACAACCTTCTTGACATCTTTGCATTTATCACAGCCAGGTTGAATTATCGCAGTGATCTTTGCTTATGACTATACAAAAACTATACTTGGAAACTCTATCTGGTGTATAATGTGGGACTCCACTAAGACAACAAGTAAAATTCTCAAGAACAATTAGTGATTTAGCATTCTGTGTCCCATTTTCAAAAGTTATACACTCCTAAGTGGCCCTTAAGTTGCTTGTGGGACCCAATTTCATAGAGAATTCCCAGAACCTACCCATCAAATCAGCCCTTTTAACCAAGCTTAACCAAGATAGATAGAGTGTAGGGGAAAAGAGAAAGAGGAGCGCCTACTTCATAATTTTTAAGGTTAGTCATGAGAGGTGTGGGAATTTCTCAATACAAGTACCTTCCCATTCACAGGGTAGAAGGGGATTTAAACAAGGGTCTGTACCCTTTCAGAGGAGTGCCCTGATCACTGAGCTACAGGATATTCTGAAGCCTCAGTTTTGCCTCTTGAAGCTGTTCCAATGTGGATTCATTAACTAAACACATAGGCTGTGTCTATACTGGCGCGATCTTGCGCCAGAGCTATGCAAATGAGGCTCAGCATGGAATATCGCTGAGCCTCGTTTGCATAACTAACGAGCCGCCATTTTTGCGGAAGAGGCTTTTGCGCAAGACGGAGCTGTCTACACTGCCCCTTCTTGCGCAAGAAAAACCCTCTTGCGCAAAGCCGTTATGCTGATTATTTTCAGGCATAACGGCTTTGCACAAGAGGGTTTTTCTTGCTCAAGAAGGGGCAGTGTAGACAGCTCCATCTTGCGCAAGAGCCTCTCCCACAAAAATGGCGGCTCGTTAGTTATGCAAACAAGGCTCGGCGATATTCCACGCTGAGCCTCATTTGCATAGCTCTGGCGCAAGATCGCGCCAGTATAGACACAGCCATAGAGAGGAAAAGCTCAAGTGTGGTAATGAGTCTATAGCCTGGTGGTTAGCAGTTGGCTCTGGGAAGTGTTAGATTCAGTCGCATTGTTTGAATGGCTTTTTAAAATGATGTATCCTCCCTCCAGACCACTCTTAAATGCCTATGTACAAGAGAGGTAGCACCTGTACCCTCCTTCCTTCTCAGGTTTGCCTATTTTAGGCTTGGATCCAACAAGTATGCTGTACTTTATCTCATTCTGAAACACTTCTCACCTCATGCATTGTGCAGGGAGCCTAGGCATAAAATTCCAGCTATGTGGATCCATGTAATTTTTTAGGCACCTAAAAATTAGCCATGGAAATGCTCAGTCTCACACACCTAATTTCTTTATGAATCTAGCCCAAGAAGTCTAAAGTATACAAATAATAGACAACATCAGGAAGAAAGATGGCAACTCTATGAAGTATTATTATCCATATAATTTGTCATTTAATTTTCCAATGACATTGGTACAGTGTTGAGTAAATAATCACAGTGTGCATGCAATATACATATCTGAAAATCAATGGCCCTTTCAGTATTATAGCTAAATATGACACCCATTCAATGGCTTACAGCAATGCCATCAAGAGATCAGATTCTTAAGACAATGATAAAACTCTAATTTTTAAGTTCAATTTGAAAAGTTTTATGTGTATTTAAAACTGTGATGGACATGTCTGAAAGGATATAAAACCAACCCCAAACAAGCAGCCTATAATCACAGCTGCATAGATTTTAGTTGAAATGTATTGCAAATTAAAGGTTCCAACATGGTCAACTGAGGCTATGTCCAGACTTCAAACTTCTTTCGGAAGAAGCTTTTCCGGAATAGATCTTCCAGAAAAACACTCTCTTCTGCATCCACACACTTTTTCAGTAGAAGGCTTCTTCCTCGTAGAAAGAGGTCTACCACCATTGGAAAAACCCCTCTGTTCTTTCAACTTTTTGTCAAAAGAATGCAATAGCAGTGTGGACATAAGTGTAGTTTTTCTGGAAAAACGGTCATTTTCCCGGAAAAGCTCTGCAGAGTAGACATACTTAGCTGAAGATGCCAAGTCTTAGCTGAAGATCTCTCTGCAGGATTATTTATGGGAATATTTTTGAAGAATGTGAACAAAGCATGAGCAAGCAGCTGCAGTTTCAAGATAAATTAGTATTTTGTATACAGATTGATATATCACTGGCTTGCAAGGACAAATCTTAATGGAACCATATGAGGTTCTCTTAGCCTTTACATTTTCCACTATTCCTAATATTTGGTATGACAGCATGCCCTTATAAGAGCCATTACAGACTACATTTTTCAAAGCCTACTAATAAAATATAAATAACATTAGTGTTCTTGCCTCCTACGCATTCCTGTTGTTCTCTGGTCATTAAATTCATCAGCACTGCTCATAATTTTGAAGAAAGTTCACAAACCAAACATCAGCCATGCTACTTGCTGTTGGGCTATATCTCTGAATTTGATGTTTTTCTGTGCCATCAGGGGTCACTTAGGGGCTGAACAAGGCTCTGCTGTTGCTGTTTATCCTGGACTGTCCTTTCCATGCCATCCATGTTATTGAGACCCATATGTTTTCCCCTTTCTAAGTGCTGCCTGCTGGAGGAATTCCTTCAGGCAGTCCCCTTTGCATGTTTTTTCAGTTGCCCAATGGCTCTCCTGCCAGTGGAATCACTCTGGCTTCACTCTTAACACATGGATCAGATACTTTCTTTTCTTTTCTGTAGAAGTGTCCCATGAATCTTTGCATGTGTTATAAATTCAATTTAATAACTGCAGTTTTCACAAGACATTTGCTTTCAAAGACATGTAGACATCTGTCTATATTTTTGGTGGATTATATCTCCATATTGGGCCAGACTGTGTTGTTGTGTACACCTGTGAATTCTCTGTTCCATCGCTTATGAAATCAATGAAAGTTATAAATGCACATTGGAGGCAGATATGGGCCCATTAAGTGTAAGCATATCATCTGTATTTCCATAGGAGAGTATGTGCCTACTGGTAGAGATGTCACTCACCATTACACCAGCAAAAACCTATACATAAGCTTTGTATCTAATATCATTTACTTATCCACGCAATTTACATTCACATCCATTATGCTCTTCTTTGCAAATATGTTGTTTCTCTGTAGAAGAGTCTTGTTTTGAGGATCATCTCTATGGGGAAAATACCTTCTTTTAACACTAGGAATTATATAGTCTTTAATGTATAATTTATTAGCATGTGGTTTAAATTTAAAATGCCTGTCAGTCACTGTGAAAATTGAGTGTTTAAGTTAAGTGCAAACAAGATGTCAATTCTGACAAAATAAGTGTTTGGAATATTAAAAGGGGGGGGGGATCAGCATCAAATAAAGTAGTAATTTACCACTATGTACTTCACTCATCAAGGACTATGCGTCCTTCTTCACCACCCCTATTATAAGCACTGTTTTATCCCTCCCCTTTCCCTCACACACACACACAAATACTAGAATCTAATCTAAGTTTAAACGGGAAGAACCATGCTGTGTGCAGATTTACCTAATTAAAATTTTAAACATAGCTACCCTATGATCTGTAAAGCAATTCCCAATCAATGAAGTGTGCTAATTACACAAAATGCCTTTATAAAGGGAGATTTAATTGCAATGTACTTAGTTCCCCATTGGCTAATACATTGTCCCCAAAATAGGATGGAATTCATGGCTAAGATTCTTTGATTATGAAGAAAATAATTTATTGTGATGTGAGGTAGGGAGATGTTTGTGATCACTGATTTCTAATTTAAAAGGCCTTCAATTTTTATAGAACAAATGCTTATTAGGGAATTCTTCTCTTATCTGGTCAAGGAATTTGTAACATTTCCAGCAAATGTCGCAGAGTACAGAGGGAGAGAATTTAGAAAATCTGGCATACAATGTGTTTGAAAGCTATTCCTCGTGGAGACATTTATTTTATTTTAAAAATTATAACACAATATATTTTTATAAATTATCTGAATAACACTCTCCCCAGAAATTAGTGAGTTTTTAAATATATGCACTTGTTTTAGAAACAAAATCCAAATTAATTAATTTGGTCCATAGTGATATCTTATTTTTGTTTTGTTCAAATACATAATAACTTTATGTATAAAACTGGTCGGGATAAGTCCAAAATACAAAATGGGCTACATTTTGCTCCTGTGTACATTGATATAAATATGGAGCTGCTATATTGACATCAATGAGATTACTCCATATAACAATAGAACAAAGCGAAATTTTGTCCTTTGTTCAAGGGCACCATTTCAGGAGGGTTGGGGGAGCTCACCAGCCAGGTGCGAGAGGTCTGAGTGGAATGCAAGTACTTTTGCCTCACTCCCTTACTGTCCAGGGAATGGGATGAAAGGCAAGCCATGTCCCAGAGTGCATGGCTGCTGTCCCCTCTATGTGCCCAAAATGGCATCCATGCCTTTGTTTCCTTCCGTTTTTTCTCTCCCCTTTCTAGTACCAAACTCCTGAGTCCCTTGACATAATTTGACATTGACTGAGGAACAAAATCCATGGTGTCTATCTGCACTCGTGGACAAGAGAAATCTCATTTCTTTCTTCCTCATACAGTTTTTCACCTTTATTTAATTTTCTATATTTATGAAGATAATTTGAAAGACACTGTTGGCCTGTCACCTCTTACTTGGTCTTTAGGTACAAGATTAATTTATATATCATGTGCTAATGCTTTGAGATGGAAAAAGAAAAACTATTAGAGCAGTGAGGCAAGACATGAAAGTAGGGAAACCTAAGAATCTGTACAACTGTGGTAGGCTTGGCAAGAAACTGAATCCTAGTTTGCCTGTTGGTTTTGATAGCTAGCCTAAGTAGCAAAGCAGTTTGCATGACTATAAAACTATAAGATGTAGAAATGGTTTCCCACATCATGTAGCTTGTGATAAACAAGTATACCACAGAAACCTGAAATAATGGGTTTTGAGACAATTATTATTATGTGTAAGCATGAGGCTAATCCATCAGCATGTTGAAAACACTGGGAATTATATTAACAATGTAACAATGCAAATTGCTTATGTCAGCAATCTGAACCGGGGCTGCAGGTACCTGGAAAGCCACTTATGGATATGGGGCTGAGCGTTCAGTAAACATGGTCAGGGATTTGTAATTGTCTGAAAAAGGGGATATAAAACCTGATGTTTGAATGTTCACAAGTGGGACACTCAGTGTCATTAAGGAGGCAGCGGCCCAAAATCTCATTTCTTTTCTTGGTGTGCTCCACTGACTGTTTCTTCAATCTTTGTTTCTAATAGCCTCCACATGGTTGTAAGTATGACCAAGGTTTAGTATGTCTCCTTTGGGGGAATTGCTTTATCGTGTGCCAGCCTAAAGCTAAAAGTATGCATATGATTTTGATTATATGTGGCTGCACTAAGTGCAATTTACAAACTTTGTGTGCTTCACCAGTCTCAACTCAATACAATTTCTGACACATCCTTCTAAGCAAATAATCTGAGCTCTGCTGGCACACTGCCTGTTGATGTCAGGACTTTGAGATACAACAGCATTGAAGGTACCCCCAGTTGCAAGGTTGGAGGTGATACAATATCTTGCTGTTCTCAGTTGAACATCAGTGTATCAAACATATAAAATGTATTAAATAAATATTATGAAATATAGAAAATTAAAATATATAGCATTGGAAGAGCATTTAATAACTGCTAAAGTGTTAGTTCTCTCATACCACATGGCTTGTTTCCTATGACTCTCCATAACTCACCGTTTTAAATTTGAATCCTAGGTATGGGTACCAGATTAATGCTGTTGTAACATACTCATATGCCGTTGTAAGCATATTAAACTTGGTGTGGGATAGTTGAAAAGTTAGATCAACCTCTTACAGGTACTTGAGGAATCTGTGCATCAATAAAAGTCTGGACTATGCTGCATTTTTAAGATAGTAAAATGGTACCTTAAAGGCAAATCCTTTCTGTTTTCAGTCATTTTGGACTCTGACTCAACCTACAGCTCAGAGCTTTTACCCTTTTCAATTTTCATCCTCTCATTGGCTAAGTAGTGCAAAATTATTTGCTCTCCTATCCCCAGAAAACATGCAAAGGAACAAATTCCCTTCTGACAAGATTTGAAAACTTCATTGCCAACTTTGTTTTTTCAATTGTGGATTCAATTCCTGCTCACCCAGCTGTTAATATTCCAAAAAGGAATATCAACCTTGTCCTCTCTCTTGGCAGTACACACTTCTAATACTTGCCTTACTTAGGCCATACACACTGTATGAGTGTGATAACAGGCTGCACTCATTCTAGTTTTGCTAATGGCCATAACATTCTGCTTCTAGCCATAACAAACAGAACACAAATCAGAAACTGACAGCAAAATGTTTGAAGTGAATGTGTAGTGTGTTTAAAAGGAGAACATATTAAATCAGCTACCGTATTACCAATCAATCACTGCGAAGTGCTCACAGCAGTATTTATTCCATATGTCCTACAACTTTTAAACACAGAAACAAGTGACAAATCCCTTAATCTCTCTCTCAGAAACATTCTGCATACACCTCCAATTTAAAGAGGAGAATGGAGTTGACACACATTGCCAAATACCAGCTAGCGTATATGTAAAAATCAGGATCTGAATATTTTCATGGGTGGTAATTATGCTGGAAAAGAATAAAAATAAATTGAGTCTTAAACCTAGAAAAAATGTGTGAAAATAAGTCTTGGATTGTGTTTAGAAACTCACTTTTGAAACTGGCCCTCTATTCTCGATGGGCTTCTTCCATACCCTATTGATGTCAATGGCAGTCTATTAACTTCATTAGGCTTTGGATCAGCTGTTAAATTAACCAGTAAGTGTCACTCATACAATAGGGGTAAATCCATATTTATATTAGCCATTACTCAATAACAAGCATAGTAAATCAATGTCTCAGATATTCTGATAACAGAAGCACCAGTGCTCAAGGGTATTTGTGGTATTTATTATTTATATTGTGGCAGCACCCTTGTCATACACTAGGTCTTCATAAAGCTAGGAGCTATCCTTACACATAACAAAGACAGTCCATGTCCAAAATAACTTAACATTTAGACAGAAGACAAGATGTGTGTTATTGTCCCTGGGCAGGCTGCCCCTTCTGAGGGACTCATTTTCCAGCACTGAGTGCAATTCTTTCAAGTGACAGGCTTGTGCCTCCACTTCTTTTTTGAACAGGATCCCACAGCCCAACCACTCCCTGCCTGGGTCTCTGAATTACACTCTACCTCATAGCCAACTGTGATACCTATTAGCCCAATGGTAAACCTACAAGAGTTTTTTTCTTTCAGGAGCCTGTGGACAGTGGTAGTATGTAGTAACACATAAAAGCTTTTTCCAAGATGAAGTATGATATATTTTGTCTCAAAGGTACACACCATTCCTCGAACTTAAAACAAAGTATATTTTCACTTGGCATTCCCCTCAAGCCCCTATATAGATGTGATTTAGTCATGTTCTCCCACCCCATAGGATGCTCTCCAATTTACCCATATCTTTTATTTGGTGGACAGAACCTTGAATGCCTCAGTATTCCTTGGTATGATTATCAGAGAGGGATCCACTCACAGATTTGTGATATGCTTAAGAAGATAAGACTGTGTGGTTAAGTATAGCAGGTATTTCACTCATTCCTTTCCAGCAGTCCTTCTCAGTAGAAATATTCTCCATGTAATTCTAGTGGCTTGGACTAGCCCAGTGAGGGTTATACAAACCTCATTGGATACAAGGTTCCAGGAGTATGGAAGCACAGAGTGATTTGAAACTAACAGGGATGGATGACGGGTTGGTATAGTTTGTGATAAAATAGGATTGGAGATGTTGTGAAGAAACCTGCACTTAATCAGGTAACTCAGACTTGTATACCAAGACTGTATGACTGTGTCTAGACTACATCCCTCTTTTGACAGAGGGATGTAAATTAGACAAGTTGAAAGTGCAAATGAATCGGGGATTTAAATATCCCATGCTTCATTTGCATAATTGCGTAATGGTGCTCTTTCGAAAAAGCATCATTTCAAAAGTAAAACCGTGGTCTAGACGTGGTTCTTTCAAAAACAACAGACTTTTTCGAAAGATCCTGTAAACCTCAAAAAAAATTATGTTTGAAAATGAGGTTCACAGGATCTTTCGAAAAAGCCTGCCATTTTTTAAAGAACCGCATATAGTCCACGGGTTTACTTTTGAAATGGCACTTTTTCGAAAGAATGCCATTATGTGATTATGCAAATGAAGCACGGGATATTTAAATCCCTGCTTCATTTGCAATTTCGACATGTCTAATTTACATCCGTCTGTCAAAAGAGGGATGTAGTCTAGACACAGCCTATGTTAAGTAAGATTCCCAGGAGCATCTAGAATGTCTGAGAACACCCATCTTTCTCTGTTAATTTAATGAAAAGTAAAATCCCGCCACAGCTAAACCCATGTATGAAGGATAACACTGAACTACTGGGTTACCAAATCTCATAGAAGAAATTGGTGACAGTCTGCAACAATAACAATTACATCAATACCAGATACAATTAGGTTAGGGATAAAAAAAAAGTAATCTGAATATAGGAATGAATTTATATATGACCACAAATAATTGATTTTTCAATTATAAATCCAGTCTAGCAGCCCTAAAGTAAAGGGTCGAACTGAGGAAGCACATACTTGGATGAATCACTGTTATTCTGGGATGCAGTTTCAACTACTTGCCTGAAAGACTGTAGAAAAAACAAAAACACAGAACTGCTTAGTACTATTCTGACTGACATAGATGACTGTGATTAACATCTTTTTGGAAAGAATGAAAAATCTATCCTCCCACGCATTTGCCTTTACCAATGGATTGACCTTTCTATGGGATCACCCTCTTCATGTGAAAAAAAATAGTTCAGTCTCCACACTCAGGCTACGGCTACACTGCCTTTTTTTTTTTTTGAGGAAGAAGATATGCAAATTGCGCTCACATTTGTATATCTTCTTCCTATTCTTTTTGCAGAAGAGGTTTTGCCACTATTTGGCCCCATGTAGATGGGGCCAAATGTCACAAAAAAAACCCCTTTCCAAGACCCCTTCTTCCTCGTAAATCAAAGTTTACAGTGTCTTGCGAAAGAGGGTTTTTTCCTCACATTTGGCCCTGTGTACATGGGGACAAATAGCAGCAAAACCTCTCCCACAAAAAGAATTGGAAGAAGATATGCAAATGTGAGCACAATTTGCATATCTTCTTCCTCAAAAAAATGACAGTGTAGCCATAGCTTCAGACTATGTCTACACTGCAGTTATGTTTTGGAAAAAGGTATGCAAATTGCAAACTGGAATTTGCATATCTTTTTCCTATTCTTTTTTCGGAAGAGGCTTTTCCAACATTTGACCTGTCTACACGGGTCAAATGTGGGAAAAACCTCCTCTTTCGAAGAGCCCTTATTCCTCATAAAATGAGGAATACAGGGCTTCCGAAAGAGCACGCTCGCTTTTTTGGAAACTGATCAGAAAAAGCAGATGCTTTCCCTGGACGCGGCAGAGTTTTTCCGGGATAACTCTGGTATCCTAGAAAAACTCTACAGTGAAGACATAGCATCAATCAGTTTGACTACATCTGCACTGTGGTGCTATTTTGGGATACCAGATGTATCCTGAAATAGCTATCCTGCGTCTTAACAGCAAGCCATTAATTTCGAAATATAACAGGCTTGCTATTCCAATGTTCCTGTAAACCACATTCCACGAGGAGTAAGAGACATTTTGGAATAGCGGATTATTTCGAAATTAAATTACGGAGCCATGCTTTCAGAGCCTCATCTATTTGAATGACACCAGAAGTTGTGTAATTCGTTGCAGCATTGGGCCTCAAATACATTTCTTTGCTTAAAATATTAGGCTGGGAATGAGGGGTTGTTCTAACCATCTCAGTCATCTGCTCTGTATTGCACAGCTCATATTCTGAGGCAATGATCACACACCAACTTATCTGCTATGGAGTAGAACTGTTATATGCTGCAGATGAAATCAACTGCATATGTTAAAAAAATACAATGCCAATTGTCAGATTACAAAATGGGGTAATGGAGGAAAAATAGACTATACAAATTATTTGGCGTTGCAATTTGAATGTGAAAGAAAATAATTATGTTTGAAAAGCTATATTCATTGATCTCTACAACTACGCAGGCCACATGTAAGAAATGAGGTGAACGGGTTCATTTTATATGCTTTATAATGCTTACAGCCATTTTATAAGATCCGTATTCATAAAATATAAATATGAATAACTCTTACAAGAAAAGAAGGAATAAAAGGAATTTATCATACTAACATCCAAATACGTACCATTCAAACCTTTTATGAAAAGACAAAGGAATTGCTCAACAGATTCCTGGCTAAAATAGCCATATATCATGGAAATGAGAAATAATAGGGTACAATTTTTCTTAAGTCCCTCTGATAGTTTAAAAATGAATTCCTTATTGTACTCCAATGGCTAAATATGAGAGAAGTTTATAGATCTGGATGGGAACTCTTAGATTAATTTTTTTCAATCAGAAAATGTCTATTTGTTGAAAATGAAACTTTCACAGAAATAGATCATGTCCAGTTAAAATACAGTGAGGTGGTTAAGGTCCCTACAAATGATGTGGGAGATCCAAATTGATGAGGGACTAAAACTGGCATCTTCAATATCCTGCATAAATGCACGAACCACCCAGCTATTCCAGGTTGGGGCTGCTTGTTGTTCTCAATAGAAAAACCTTAGAGACAAAAGTTGCTAACCAGCTCCATCTCCATGCAGTGAGTGGAATGAGTATAGAGCCCTTGAAAATGTGAGCTGATAGTTCTGACCTCCTCTGGATCTGTACTGTTAGGCTACATCCACACTGCACTGTAGTTCAAAATAAGATACGCAATTTGAGCTACGCAAATAGTGTATCTTATTTTGAAATAGCTTATTTCGTCATTTGGCACTGTCTATACAGCACCAAATTTCAAACTAACACACTATTCCGAAACATCCCTTAGAATGCATCTAGATAGCACCCTTCTGTCAGAATAAGCTATGCAATTTACACTACACAAATTGCGTAGTTTATTCTGAGTTTAAGTCAAAAGAGCTTATTTTGACAAGTCCCTTAACCTTCATGGAACAAGGGTTACAGGGATGTTGGAATAGCACGTCCACTATTTTGGGAAATAGCAGACTTGTTTAAAGACATGGCATTGCTATTTCGGGATACTTCCGGTATCCTGAAATAGAGCTGCAGTCTATTCCTCGTGGAATGAGGCTTACAGAGTTGTCAGAATAGCGAGCCCAAACTAACAGGCTTGCTGTTAAGACATGGGATAGCTATTTTGGGATACTCCAGTATCCTGAATAGTGTTGCAGTGTAGACATAGCGTTAGAGAAGCAGCATTGTGGGTTTTATAAAAAAGGAGAGGTAAGAGACATTGGGAAGATATCAATTTAAAATATTATCCTAGAAACAACATATGGATGGTAATGATATCCTGGGAAAGCCTATATCAAATACCATGGAATAATTTTTTTGTCCACAAAATTCCCTAATTCTATTAGAAAAAAAGCTATCACCGTCTTCATGAAATAATCAAAGGCCCTCTCTTCTACCACCCCAAAAATCACCTCAGCTTCTTTAATATAGTAACATTTTTCCATTAGGGAAGAGAAACAATATTCAGTGACCAGTCACAAAACCATCAAGTAGCTAGTACATGTGACAACCACAGTTTGCAAGTAATGCACAGGCAGAAATTTGCATGAAATTTGTTGACTAGCTAAAAAGTTCTTAACATGAAAATATGAAGTAATTTGCTTTTATATAAACACATAACCCTCAGGAAATAAAGAGAACCTGCATCCAGTTCCATTAATTTATATCACTATCAATCCAATGTGACTTCAGGAGCCTGTTTGTTCAGATAATTTCACTTTTCCCCACAAATTATTTCCAGGTTATGTGCTGTGAAATCAAGTAGCTCGTCAGCTGTATGCAAAAAGGCAGTTCTTATATTAATACCTCAGCTACTTGTGGGTCTCTAGTCTGTCAAGGCATACATCCTTCAACATGTTACATTCCAATTTTGGACAGAACTATTGATTTACCTGAAACCTGGAATCCTATTATAACTCTGCTTACCTGCGGGCACCTAGCACTACTCCTACAGTATGGACTGATATGACTGATTTTGAAAAATTGATCCTTTGCAGGCAACTAATCATTGTCTGTGCCCTTATGTCACATTATCTTTCAGCATTCTCCTCTGTCCTGATTAATGTTTGCCAGTGATATAAGCCTGTAAGATTCCTTTGTTTGGATATTTAAAAGAGTGAAATGTAACAGTCCCCTTGACTCTTACTAAGACACTGTAGAAAATAGAGGTGTTAGAACAATAATATTTTGAAAGCATCCTCATGACTCATTTGGGATGCTCCACATCATATTAAAATAATATAAAATACACATAAAAGAAACACAAAAAGATTGTCCACTGAAAACTTAACAAAAGTCAATGGGTCTAAAATTCCAAGGGAAAAAAGAAAGGATTAAGTGGGGAGAGATACTCATAAAGGAAGTTCCAAGTGCAATGTTCTGCCAATTTAAGCTTTATTATTCGCTGAACATTCCTGTGTCAAAAACTTATAAAATATCTAATGTTTGTATTTATGGTTTTATTATTATGGTTTAATTTTAGCACATTCGTGACATCATTATAAGAAATAATGACTTTGGAACAAATGCTGTCAGGCTAAATCAGTATAACTGTCTCAAATTCAGCTATACTAGTTTACCCTGGCTGAAGAACTGACCCTACATTTTGAATAGATATTCTGTGAGCAGTTCTGCTATTGTGTTGAGTATGATGGGATTCAAATACAGTATGTTTGATAGTTTCATTAGCAGACTCAGGCATTTCCTATGAGCTGGCACTTCATAACCCCCAAAGTCTAATAGTTCTGGAAGTTGCAGCTGCCTAGTGCTTATAATGCAGTACATAATGCTCTCATGCCAAGAATCAGCAATCTACATCTGATTCTAGGAAGTCTGTGGTACCTATTAGAATTTTGAAGATGTGCAGTCACCTTTCCCTTTCTCTTCTTTTCACCACGGGTATCAGCACTGGGCAGGCCTGAATTAGACTCATACCATAAAGAAACTTTAATCATATGTAACTAGCATTTATAAAATGATAATAATAACATTGATTACAGTATATACAAACCAGTAGGCTGACTAGGAAGCTATATGAGGAGCCTGAGCCAAAACTCACACTGAAATGACTTCAGTAAGCTTTAGGTCAAAAATACAGAATTGTATCCCAGATCCCACATCTCATGAAAATGCCATCCTTTCTAAATCTAATTAAGTATTTGTGATCTGTTCATAATCAGAGAGCTCACCAAGTTTATGTGCATTTCAGATGCTCATTGCCATATTTCTGCCTATTGTGTTATACTCAGACAACTATACGACACCTTTATATATATAAACTTGATGAAATTATATATAATGTCCTCACATGAAATAGAAACTACTTCACCAGAAATATTTTCAGGAAACCCTTCAACACAGGAAATATAACTGTGGTCTTCATTATATGGCTGGCAAAAGCAACAACAAGATTTTCAGTATCTTCATTTGATTATAGTCCCATTTTAGAAGAGTTGAATTTAAAAAAAAATTGAGGGTATAAAACAAGCCTACAAAAATGAAAATTAATAGTAAAAATTAAAATGTATCATCCTGATAAGTTAAACAAAAAGGTATTAAATTGGCACCCTCTTGGGCTTTGGATTTGGATCTGTAGATCACATATATTTCCTTGCATTTATCTATGTTGTAACACACATACTATCTTTACATGATGAATCAGTGTAAATTTCCAGTTTGCTAAAACTTGACACAATTTTTCCAAAGCCAGAGGGAACATTAAAAGGTATGTGCAGTATTATAAGATCCTGGAAACAAACCTGTAAATACCTTTTCTTAATTATAGTTGTTGCAATTCAGGGGTCAGCAGGATTAGATTATGTAGTATCTTGCTGATTCCAGAATACATTGTACAAAGTGAATTGTTGGGCAAATTGCTTCCACATGAGCAAGCCCTGTTAATTACTCCTCCATTATTTTGTCATTTGTATTTTAATGAATTTTTCATATAAGCACAAGTATCAGCCTACATTGTATAATACTGGAGACAAGAGTTACTGCCTTCATTATCATGTAAGTCCTCTCTTTGCACTCTTTTCTGGTTAGATTTTTCTGATCCTTAAATACTTTTCCTGGGATTCCTGCCTTAGTTTCATAGAAAGCTTTGAGTACTTCTGCCATTTTTCTCTGAAGGATATTTTTTTAAATGTGTATCAAAGGTTTAATATATACACCAAATATATTTTGTGCTCAAAAGACTGACTGGATTGTTACCTGGAAGCATGCTCTTGACTTCCATCCTGTATCTGTGTCTATGCTGACAGTGACGGTTATTCAACATCTCCCCAAGTATCTACAGTACTTACAGTAATTACATGATGTAGCCATATCTGATATAGTTCTGAGCCTGGTTTACCCTGTTCGTTTGAAGTAATCCCGTGTTTACCTTATTTTGTATCCTTTGTTTTTTTCCCAAATCTTTTCTATAGTGAATAGCATATACCTTCAACTTGGATCTAAACCTGTCTCAATGAGGAAGGACTGGTTTATTCATTACTATTACAGCTGTTATTGTAATTTACAGACATATCATAAATGCTTCATTTCTTAGGCTACGTCTATACTGCACCTCTCTTCCACAAAAGCTTATGCAAATGAAGCGAAAAAAATGAGGAAGAACGGCTCTTGAGCAAGAGGGGGTTTTTGCACAAAAAGGAGCTGTCTACACAGCTCCTTTTTGTGCAAAAGCCTCTTCCGCCAAAACAGCCCCGAAATAATTATGCAAATGAAGTGTGACAATATGCTAATCCATGTGTCATTTCCATAAGCTTTTGCGGAAGAGAGGTGCAGTATAGACATAGCATTAGTGGGCATGACCAGGAAGATGAACTGACTGTTAAGTTGTAAAAATGGCTTCATCTATATTACTGCTTTTTGAGGGGAAAAGGTACACAAATTGCACTCCGCAATTTGTGTACCTTTTTCCAATTGTTTTTTCGGAAGAGGCTTTTTCAAAATTTGGCCCATCTACACTGGGCCAAATTTTGGAAAAGCCTCCTCTTTTGGAAAAGCCCTTCTTCCTCATGAAATGAGGAAGATAGGGATCTGAAAGAACTCATCGCTTGTTCCCCCAAAAACCCCGTAGTCTAGACATAACCTGTGAAATTAACAAGCAGTATACAAGAGTCCAGATGCCTGTGATAGCTAAGATAAAGCAGTCTACTCACTCTGTTCCATACCTGGTGAAAGCATTCAATAGACAGATCTTGCTTCACTTTCATTTTTCCTTTACCTAGCCAGTAAACCCCTCTTACAGTTTAGTTTCAGTGGGTAAGTTAGTCACACAAAGGTTAGTCACCTGTCTCCATTCCCTTGAGAAGTTCTGCTTTGTCCTTTCCTGAGAGTCAACAACCTAAGCCATTTATAATGACTTCAGCTTTACTTCGTAACTGGGTAGACGAGATCTCACCAGGGTTCACTCAGCTCCACTGCTGTCCTCTGTGGCTCCAAAGAAGACCTCTCATTACATCATACCACATGAAGGAGTCATCTCTCCCTCATATCACATCAAAGGCCTCATACTGTATGCTGTTACTATTAAAACTACCTTATGCTGCAGGATCTTCAGGAGAAGGGAGCCAGTACAATATAGGACCCTTGAACAGAATCCTTTCCATTAGGGAAAGTGCTAGTTGTCACAAATTAGGCCTTCTTTTCCCCTGTTCTCAGATCAGTTCCACCTTGCAAGAAATCTGAGTTGGTGTATAATTATGTTGCCTCCCAAAATATTGTTGGAGGAATTCTTGATATAAAGCTTATGCAAATGAATCTTTCTGAGTAGCAATACTTCCTCTGTTTCAGCAATGATTGGGGAGAAAGAGTTCCTTCCCCTCAGGAGATTCTGGGTTTTTTTCTTTTCTGGGATGCTGTTAAAATAGATGTTGCAGCTCTACGGCCATTCTTCCCTCTGTTCAACAGAAGGGGAATGAGAGCAAAGGAGTTCCCTACATTCAAGAAATTCAGGTCAAAGGACTTTGTGACAGATTCTTTGGTGGTTTCTTCCTGGGAGTTGTGGGGGAGGAGGAATGACCACACTTATCTGCCCAACATAAGCCCCACTTCTTTGCAATTTAAAAGGTGTGTGTGTGAGGGGGGTCTGCCTTTGGTAGGCCTTACGTATCTTCAGTTGGGGGATCAAAATAAAGTTCCAAACCCCGCATACATTCAAGAATGCTCCCTCCCTGTGGTCCCAGCAAAGCATGGAGGTGACAAGTTTACAGTTCTGCCAGCAATCTATCTGCAACTTAATAGGTTTTGGGAAAATCGCTTTGGCTAAGATTAGACAGGCTCAGCCTGCTTATCTTACTCTGGGAGTCCACTGTGCTTTCCCTAGGGTTTCAGTGAAGGTCTTCTACCAAGGAGTTCCTTCCATGGCTTCAGGAGTCACTCCTTCAATTTGCTGCATAGGGCCATCCTGCTCCTTCCCACCCCTGCTAACTGCAGTTTCCTCCATTTTGAATTTCTCCACCTACCTTCCCTATCATGCATGAACATGAAGATGAGTCATACTGCCAGGGTCTTTGGCCCCTTCCTCATCCATGCACACAATGCCTCTCCCCACACACATAACGGCTACGTCAAGACTGGCATGATTTTCCACAAATGCTTTTAACGGAAAAGTTTTTCCATTAAAAGCATTTGCGGAAAAGAGCGTCTAGATTGGCACGGTCGCTTTTGCGCAAAAGCACTTTTTGTGGAAAAGCGTCTGTGCCAATCTAGACGCGGTTTTGCGCAAGAAAGCCCCGATTGCCATTTTCGCCATCGGGGCTTTTTTGCGCAAAACGGTTCTCAGTTGTCTACACTGGCCCTCTTGCGCAAAAGCATTTGCGCAAGAGGGCTTTTTCCCGAACGGGAGAGTCATTGTATTTGCGCAAGAACACTGACGATCATACATTAGATCGTCAGTGTTCTTGCGCAAATTCAAGTGGCCAGTGTAGACAGCTGGCAAGTTTTTCCGCAAAAGCAGCTGCTTTTGCAGAAAAACTTGCCAGTCTAGACGCAGCCACCCTGTCTGAGGCTTACATTATTATTTTGATTGTGGTATCACTCAAAGACCTGAACAAGGATCAGAATCCCCATTTTGGTAATCATTTTTGTGTGTGTGTGTGTGTGTGTGTGTGTGTGTGTGTGTGTGTGTAGTTCCCAACATCTCTACAAAACTGAGTGAGCATTTGAATATAGATGGTATATAAAAGTAACCCAATTTCAGAGCTTGGTAAATGATCCACTGTCAACTATATTTGTTATGAATTTAGCCCCTTTGTGGTCAGTGAATCATTTGCAAACTGATCCAGGTTTCTGGGAATATAAATTGATGTACATTAAGAAGTCACAAAATAATATTTATGAATAATTCTCAACTGCAGGTTTTGTTTGCAAATTGTGCACTTAGACTAATAGTTATCCATTACTCATTATGAGTGACTGGCCAAATTACATATGTGCTTTGTTGAACTGAGGCCTAAGCATTTTGCTTGCATTGGGGCAACAGCACAAGTTTTGCTCTGCATTTGGATGAATTCAAGTTTTAAAATAAGATACTAAATGATAAATGACATTTCAAAACTAATCTTTGTGGAGGGGCCAACATTGTTTATACTTTCAGGGACTGTTGATAAGCTGGAGGATCATCATAATACTAATCTATAATTAGTTTTATCATTATGACCTCATGAATTATAGCAAACTAAGCAACAACACTTGTGAATTAGTTTTATTATTTAACCACCTCTTATAATCTTGTGTGTCAGTTTAGGATTGTCAAACAAGCACATTTTCTAGTGTCATTTTTTCAGTCTAATTTTAGATGACTTGATGCATCAGGTCCATCATTGCACTGAGAGACTATTCCGCAGCATACCTAACAATGATCTTCAGTTATTTCAAAATATGAACTCCCAAACCTACTACTTTGAAATAAGCTTATTCCTCTTCGCAAGCAGGAGTTATTATTTTGAAATAACTCCCAATGTGGGCATGCCCCTGCGTCTGATAACACTGAGTTATTGCATACCCCCTTTGGTTGACCATTCCCTCTGTGATGTATTAATCCTACTCCTTCACATCCTTTCAAATATCGCTTTGGCAGTGGGCATAAACAAAACTGCATCACCCCTGTCTATTTTGGGTTGCTTTTTGCATGTCCTCCATGTCTGAGACACATTTGGTTTCCTTCACAATGTGCTGTTCAAGTGAGGGATTTTTTTTGTTCACCCCTTTGTGCTACTCTAGCACAAAGGTGGAATGCCTGCCATCAGAGGCTCTGGCTACATTCTTAATGTCTCAGATATTTTCATCTTCTTTGTGGATCATTTTGAAGATAAGCAGTTATTGAATTCTGACAAATCAAAGCATTTGTTCAAATTCCCACCATTGAAGGCCTACTATTTTCCTGTAGCATTTGCTTTTGAAGGCAGTTAGACTTCTGTTTGAACCATTGGTGGATTTCCAATTTTCACATCCATATGTGAAGATGGATTTGAGTAGAAGTTTTGTGGTTTTGTCTGGAAGTGTAATTCTATACTGTAGTGAAGGCCCATGGCATGACCCCAGCTAGTCCAGATCAACACTATTCAGGCTCACAAGGCTGAGGCTGCAGGTCTATAAAATTGTCATGTAGATATTAGAGCATAGTCTCCAGCTCAAGACCAGGCACCCCACAAAAAGGAAGGATCTCAGAGCCTGAATTTCAGCCTGCACACTGATTTTATAGCCCTGAAACCTGAGACTGAATCTATTGACTCTGGCTCTGAGACTCAGTGTCATGGTTTGTTCTTTTATAACTCACATTGTAGACATACACAAAATTGAGGATTTTCAGTGATTTGTTTTAAGCTGGTGAATGCAATTGATGCCTCAGCAATTTGTGATCTTATTTACTTCTGGATATCCCCATTGGCTTGCACACTACTGCCCAGTATGTGAATTGGCTCGCCTCTTGTATTCCTTTGGCTTCTAACATAATACTTTCCAGCTAGAGTAAACTTGATAGTTAGTAAAACATTATCAACTCAACAAGGTTCGCTCATTCATCAGCCATTTTTGTTTCTTTGGCAATGTTGTCCATGTGTAATTCCTCTTGTTCTTCTCATTCTGCTTTTTATTATTTGTTCTTTTTTTGACAGGGATTGGTGTTTTTATCTAGAGATACTATGAGTTAATGTTTTCTTTGGCTTGTTTCTTTTACACACTTCGACTTAAGCTCACTTATCCAGATTTCACATTTGCTTGACTGGAAACCAACTACAGTTATTGCAGAATCGATTACAGGATCTGTTCATGCAGAAAGGACAATGACATGTCAATTTTTTTGTGGGTGATGGACTGATCCTGTAATGTCTTGACCATTGGATGTTTGTTGTTCTTTTTTTTTTTTTTTTGGTGAGGTTGTTTTTCTTAAGTTTAATTTTCAGTCTTGACATGCAGCAATTGTAATTGCTTCTGGCATTGTTTCTCTGTATATTCCAATGTCCTGAAGAGTTGCTGTACATTTCCTTCCAATGCATAATGGTCAATCTGGCTACTGGTGGCACTATCTGGAGAATTTCAATTTACTTTAGCTATCCATGTGTTCCTTTAATTATGGTTTCTGGTATTGGGCACAGTTGCACCAGTTGCACTATTCTGAATTTGGGACTCAAGTGTGTGCCTGCCAATTGTTTTCTGCATTCTTTTGTCATCATCTCCAACCTTGGCACTATTAGTCCCTTATTAGTTAGCGGATGTCATTTTGGGAATATTGTCAGTTTGTAGCTAATTGCAAAATTGATCTTTCATCTCATCGTAGTTTTCTGTTAGTGTGTAGCAATGTATATTTGTCATTTTCATGCTTTGTCTTTTTAACTGGCTTAGCGCAATTGGCTGTTAATTGCCTCCCAGTGTATAATGATTTTTTTAACTTGGAAATTATAATTAATGCTACTCTGTCTGAGTAGTAGTTATCTTCTTTCAAAAATATATTGGGAATTTATTTTCATTTCTACACTTTTGTGTATACTGCCCTTCAAATACTTGTTCATAATTATATCTAGTGATGCAGAACCTTGAGAATAATTGGTCTTAAAGTAAAAAAAAAAAAATCAAATAGATATACAAACCCTTTCCCCACATATTTTAGGAAGTTCACATTTTAATCTAGATTCAGACAGTGCTTCAGGACTAACTTTACTTTAATGTTGGATATGCTCATATGAGCACCCAAAAGGTTATGTCTGCAGAGTATTTTGAATATGTTAAGGGCTAAGTATTATTACCAACATTGACAGAGGCTCCCTATTAAGATGACACTTCACCAGTATTGTCGATTACCATTTTTATGTTTCAGCCAACTCCAGTTGGCTCCAGCTGGAGCGAGATGAGGCTTGCTGTACATATTTCAAAAGAAAAGTCATTTATGCAGGTCCCATTGATCTTAGCCTCTGTATTTCACGAAGTTTATGGCATGAGCACAATTACTGGCTGCAAGTTAATCCTGGAGGTCACATCATAGGAGACACCTCACTGACTGGAAGGGTGGACAACACTTTTTAAATTTCTGTTGCTTTGGAATTCCAATATGTTTCCAAGAAATTTAATTTAAAAAAATAGAGGGTTTCTTATTCTATTTTAATCTGGGACTTCTTTATATTTGCCTATAAATTACCACAGGTTGGACCTTCCAAAACCAGGACCCCCTCATCTGGCATTCCTGGATCAGAGAGTTCTGGCTGGGAGCTCCAATGGCAGGAGGGCTGGTGGCTCGGAGCCTGGCAGGGCTGAGTCTGGGACCGGTTCCAGAACCCCAGTAGTGCAGCCGGTTCCATGCCAGCCCAAGTGGCAGTGCCGGGGACATGGCAGCCACAGCAGTCTCAGTAGTGAGGCCAGGGCCAGAGACTTGGCAGCTGTGGCAGCCCCAATAGTGGGGCCGAAGCCAGAAACTCGGCAGCCCCAATAGTGAGGCTGGGGCTGTGGAAGTTCTGGCTGCTGGGGCATCACATCAGCCTGCAGTGGGGGTGGCTAGGACCAGCAATGGGGAGGGAAGGTGGCTCGGGAGCCAGTAGTAGGGGACCTCCTCTGCTCCCCTCATTTGGGACTGGTTAGATCCTGAGGGTGCTGGACTAGAGAGGTGCAACCTGTACTCACATCTATGGCTCAAATACAAAATGTAATATTTATCTAGCAGATTCTTTTGTTCTTTTCTACTAGACCTTAAATATTACATTTTCCTGTCTTATCTTATTTAAGCTTACAGCTAAAACGGGTAAAAAAAAAAAGGAGGAAGTTGTTCAAAGTAGCTATAGTGGCATGAGGGGCATATGATGGTGAACAAAATAAATGGTAAATTATTTCAAGTTAGATACTAAAACAATCTTTAAAAAAATTAGATTGTGCAAGCATTGGATAAAAAGAATCAAATAAAGCAGACTTAGAAATGGGAGTCAATCAATTCAATAAGTATGCCATATCCTTATATAAATCTGTCAAGATGATTGGCAAGGAGTATAACACAACTTGGCCTTCTATGCCCTATAACTTGTGGATCATCACATTGTATAGTTTCTTCCAGAAAATGTGTCAGAGTGGTGAATTACCTATAGCAGGAGACAGAATAGAAAATAGCTAGCACCTTTTAATTCACATCGCTATCTCTCTCAAAAAAGCTTGCTTTCAGACTGAAATTTCACATGCTTGATGCAAGCTCAAAGATTAATTCTGCTACCAAGTTTGAGGTAAAATTGGTTTAGCTGTTTGAGTGATGAGTATGAACAATATATATGCTGTACTTTTGAAAAATGGTTCCGAGTTTTCATTTAAGCTCAAATAACTCAACTTGGAAAATTTAGACTGAGTATATCCATAGGCCTTAGTAAGAAGAGGGATCCCTGCTAAACTTGGAAAAAAAAATACCATCATAAAAAAATAAACCTGAAAGTTACATCTACGTGAATGCACCTTGTACCTTTTAATACAGCCCTTGGGAAGTATATAGGGAAAGCATATGTTTCATTCAGTACATAATACATTGGGTAGCAAAATTTACAATACAAAGATTCCAAATCAGACAGGCTGTTTAACGTTGCTTCCTGAGTATATATATTCAATATCTCCTTTGTGGATCATCAATATTATCATTCCCATGACAATGTGTTTGTAGATACAGCTAGGTTGACAGAAGAATTATTCCAACAAGCTAGCTACTGCCTCTCAAGAGGATGGATGTACTGAGCTACAGAAAAATTCCTTCCATTGCTGTAGCATCTACATGTACCACTTCAGTAATTGTAGTGTAGACCTGAGTGAATGAGCACTTCAAAAGCAGTAGTAAGATTTCTAAAAAAAGAACTATATATATGGATGAAGCAAAGCCCTCCAATAATCAGCCCTTCAGGTTAGACTAATCAATTAAAATGAGATCAAAGTCCACCTAAACCATAACACAGTCTGCCTCTGACAAGGAAGATTCAGTGGTGTTCAGATCAATGTGAGCTATGATAGAGAAAGGACTGGGGGTTAGTGGTAAAAAGAAATGCTACTATAGGCTCCTACAGCTCTGACCATCATTAAATTATTTTGAAAAAGCCATTTAGAAGGCATAGAGGCTGAAATAATAGTAAAAAGGTCACTCATACATATTTTATAGGTACTAATTTCATGATAGAATACTATTTACATTAAAAGTCAGAAAAAAAACCCTAGTGGAACTAAATACGCATTTTAAAAACATGCATCACAAGTTATACAAGGATAAAAAGACAAGTATTGTCAAAATAAGCAGATTCTATATTTGACCCTCTATAAGGCTCATGGGGGAAAAAAACAAAAAAAAACCCCTGCTGTCATTTTACAATGAAATGCCACTTAAGCTAATGGGGTGGCATGGAAGTAATCAAGTGCAGAATTTGGCCCATTGTATTTATTTTAGCATTAGGGACTTAGAAGATTCTATTACTAGAGTGCTAGAGAGCATAGGCCCTTCAGCATATGCTCTCAGTAATACAGTGCAATAACCTTTACAATTGTTCTAGTCCTTTCCAAACAGAGTGTCGCATACTAGTCTGATTCATTTTTCCCCTCACACTCTAAGCCTCTCCTTGTTATTTGTGCCCTAATTGCAGTCAGAATGCTCTGGGGGTGTGAACAACTATAGACAGCAATTCAAGCATAACAAAAATTTGAAAAGCTGCCCATGCAAAACAAGTGACACCATCTCATGTTTGCAAATTATACTAAACAGTTACTATGTAAACAGCTCAGGATTTTTGACCTATGTATGAGATAAGCCAGCAAAATGTAGACTTCTTAAGAATTCAAGAATTTTAAGTTAGGAGCAGGGCAAGAATTAAAAAATCCTTTAATATTTTAGCCGAGCACATATTGATATTATTCAAAATGACAATATTAGAAGTTCCTAAATCATTTTACAAACCTACAGTCCCAGGGTCCCTCAGGCCCAAGTCTCAGGGAAGTCAATGGGAGTTTGGTCAGGTAATGAATGCAGGAGAGAAAGTAAATACAAAAGAAATGTTACCCACTTCAGGGACTGTGTGTGCAGTTTTGACAGCTCTTTAGACACAGACACAGACATGCGGCATATGAGATGTTAGAAGCTTGAGGTAATGAAAAAAAGCAACCCTCCCACTCAGGAAGAGAAGAGACAGGAGAAATCATTGAAGATGGTAGCTCAGATAAGAGAGGCAACTTTCAGGGCTCACCATAGCTGGCTTTGCTGTAATCTTGGGAGCCTAGAAATGTTAAGAAATGTTTCAGGATTTGTTTTGAAAAATTTGTATTCATTCAGGATTTGTTTCAGAAAAATTTCTGAGAAAGCCTTCAAAATACAATAGCATCCCAACAGTGTTCAAGTTGAGAATTTATCGCTGACATTTCTCAAACATTTCTGTGATTCACTGACTCCATTTCAGTCACCCATCACTGCTCTTTGGAGCCCAAGATTACAGCAACAAGGTCATTAACATTTGTGGGGTTTCCAAACCCCATTGTTTCTGTAAGGACAATGACACCTGGCTGCTATTGCTCCCTTTCACACACTCAAATTGCAGCAAATTCTTTGCTAAAGAACCAAGGTGGTCAGTACTCAATAGGGAACAGCTCACTAGTAACATAAGTAGGCTGATGACAGAGCAAGAAACATCATATGCTGGAGCAGACACTAAATTATCTGAAGAGCCTTAGATAAGTTATTTAACTTTTCTGCCTCACATCTGCAATAGTGGGATAACAGTAAGTACCTTAGGAATGTTATGAAGAACACTAAGGGTATGTCTACACAACACAGTTATTTTGAAATAACTTTCCTAGCATCTACACAGCCAAACTGCTATTTTGCAATTAAATCGAAATAGCGGAGCGCTTATTTCCAATTTGGTAAACCTCATTCTACGAGGAATAACGCTAAATTCAAAATAGCTAAATCAAAATAAGCGCTGTGCCCACTCTGGGCACAACCAGGAAAACTCTTCTGCTCCCCACCCCAGCCCTGGAGCCCTTAAAGGGGTAGACTCTGGCCACAGTGCCTGTGCCAGCTGCAAGCCTGCCAGCACAGAGCCAGTAGTCCATGCACCTGGCCCAGCATGAGCCAGCAACCCAGTGGCACCCAGCCCTCCACCGCTCCCCATGAGCAGGCTGGCAGCTCCCAGGAGCCTGCCAGGGGCCACAAAAGGTGGGCACCTTCCTGGTCTAGTGCGGAGATCGTGGACCTCATTGAGGTTTGGGGGGAGGCCTCCAATGTCCACGATCTCCACACTAGATACAGGAACGCGGCCATCTACAGGCTGACATCCTGGCCACCAAAGGCCACATGCGCACCCAGGAGCAGGTGCGCATGAAAATAAAAGAGCTGCAGCAGGCCTATGCCAGGGCCTCAGGGGGCAGCTCCCAACCAGGGGCTGACCCGGACCCCCTCCCCTATTACGATGCCCTGGACTGCATCCTGGAGGGTCAGACGGTCTGTGCCCCCCAGGTGGTCATCAACCCTGGGGCAGAGGGCCCTGACCAGGGCATGGAGGAGGAGGAGAAGGACAGCCAGGAGCCACAGGAGCCTGGAGGGAGCGTGCCCCACACCCAAGACCCCCGAGCCATCCCAGCAAGCCTGTCGCCAGTGTCATTGCCGGGGAGGCCTCGACATGTGAAAGCCATCACTGTCCCCTTATGTGGGGGGGGGGGAAAGGGGAGAGGGAGACCAGGGACTGCGCCTGTGGGCCTTACTGACCAAGGAGCACGCAGCAACCTGTGCATGTGCCGTGCCACCTTGGGCACGTGGCCCCGGCTGGCTGCCACACAGGGGCCATGGCCTGTTACCCACACGTATGTATGTATGAAGGCACATGCCATGCTCCTGACCCCGGGGAGGGACACTGCACGATGCCTTCCCTCCACAAGCCCCCTTTACGCAGAGGCAGGGCACCTCCCTCCCTCCTCCACGCCCACACTAGATATAGCACAGGGGCCAGCTCACACTCCGGGGATAACAGGACATGATGGTGCAGAGACCTGCCATCCTCGCCTTGCAGAGGGGGGCTGGGCTTCACCCACTGTGTCCCTAGGGAGAATTGACCACTTCTCGTGTTTCTCCACAGCTGCACCAGCTGTGAGTGCAGGGCGCACCACCCCACCCAGCACATCCTCCCACACCTGGGCCCTCAGCAGGCTGACCCGGAACCAGGAGGAGTACCAGTGGCAGCACCTGGGGCTCCTGCAAAGGCAGGTCTGCTGCCAGGAGCACTGGGTGCAGGAAGACCTGCAGCTGTGGTGGGAGAGCTTGCGGGAGCTGCTTGACCAGGAGCATGCCAACCATGACCACCTGCAGACCCTGGTGCAGAGATCGCTGCCTGCTGCCACTCCAGCCCCTGCAGCTGCCCCAGCTGTCACTCTTCCTCTCACTCCTGCTCCCCCTCCTGCTTCTTCTTCCCCCCCCCACCCGCCCCACCCTCCATACTTGCTCCCCCCCAGGGATGCCGAGGCCCCCACACCCGCAGTGCTGGGAGACAGGTGGACCAGCAAGACCCCCAACCCTGAGCTTCTCCTCCCCCTTCCTCCCCTTGCCTCCCCCTTCCAGCTCCCTCTTCCCAGGTTTCCCCCTCCTCTCTCCCACCCTCATTCCCCCCTCACCCCAGTTATGGTCAATAAAGAGAGTTTGTTTTTGGCAACACACGTGTTTTTATTTTACATCAGGAAGGTGGGTTAGGGAAGGGAAAGTGGAAGGACGTGAGGGTGGAATAAGGCACAAGGCCCCAGTGGGGCACGCCAGGGAGACTTCACTCCTCCTCCGAGTGGAAGCTGTCCCGCAGGGCCTCCCAGATATGGACAGCCCCCCTATGGGCCTCCTGGCTGGCAGCCATGTGGGGCTGCACGTAGAGGCCAGCCAAGTGGTCGGCCTGTGCCATCCAGGCTGGCAGGAAAGCCTCCCCTTCCTCTCGCACAAATTATGCAGCACACAACACGCTGCCACCACATGCGGAATATTCCACTCGGAGAGGTCCAGGTGGGTGAGGAGGCAACTAAACGGGCCTTCAACCAGCCTAATGCCCCCGCCACCACGATGTGGGCCCTGCCGAGCTTGGCATTAAAGGCCTGTTGGGAGGGGTTGAGGTGTCCCGTGTAGGGCTTCATGAGCCAGGGTTGTAGTGAGTAGGCTGCATCCCCCACCAGGCACACAGGCACGTCCACATCCACGTCCCCGACCCTGATGTGGTGGTCAGGGAAGAAAGTCCTGGCATGCAGCCTCTGGCACTTGGAGGAGTTGCGGTACACCCGCGTGTCGTGTGCTTTGCCGGACCAGCCCATGCTGATGTCCATGAACTGGCCCCAGTGGTCAAACACAGCCTGCAGGATGACCGAGAAGTATCCCTTCTGGTTGATGTAGAGGAAAGCCTAGTGGGCCGGGGCACGGATGGGGATGTGCGTCCCGTCGATTGCCCCCCCACACACAGTTGGGGAAGCCCAGGGCGCCAAACCCCTCGATCACCATGTCCAAATCGGTGAGGCGGATGACTCTGTGGAGCAGCACTCTATTGATGGCCTTGACCACCTGCAGAGGGAAACACAAAACCACCAAGAGTCACTGGGGTGCCAGGGTGGCTGAGAGTGCTCCTTCCCCACCACAGCCCCATGCCCCCACTCCTAGAAGCAACCCCCCCTGCAATCCTGGCCACCGCAGGCAGACCATAGTGCAGCTGGGACAGACCAAACCCTTCCGGAGAGGGGACTTTCACCACCTCCCCCACTTTTCCCTAGGGCAGCCCATCCCCTCCTCGCACCCCCCCCTTCCTGGCACAGTGGCTGGAGATTGCCCTACCTGCAGGAGCACTGCTCCAATGGTGGATCTCCCCACACCGAACTGGTTTGCCACGGATCGGTAGCTATCTGGCATGGAGAGTTTCCAGAGGGAGATGGCCACACGCTTGTGGAGGGGAATGGTGGGCCTCATGTGTGTGTCCTGTCATCACAGAGCAGGGGCAAACCACTCACAGAGCTCGAGGAAGGTGTCCTTCTTCATCCTGAAGTTTTGGGTCCACTGTTGGTCTCCCTAGTGCTCCAGGACGATGTGGTCCCACCAGTCGCTGCTGGTGTCTAGACGCCAGATGCGGTGGGACACGCTGGCATCCGGGCACTACTACTGCTCCTCCCCAGCCCCCAGGGGAGTCAGGAAGAGGGCCTGGGGGTTGGGCTGCAGCAGATGCTGCCAGGCAGTCTCCAGCAATTGCAGCCAGACTTGCAGCAACATGTCCAAAATGAGCACCAGAGTGCCCAGGGGTGGCTCTGACTCTATGGTGCCAAGTGCTGTGGTGTACCGAGTCAGGGCAACCAAAGCAGGCAGAGAGAAAAATGTTTTGCTGTCCCTCAGCGAGGTAGGCAAGCAAGCAGGGAAAGCTGAGAACCGGCTGTCCAGGGGCGGTCCCTTTCAGCACAAGCCTCAGATAGCCTCAGGCAGCAGCCACACAAAGCAACTACTGACCTGATGCCCTGCTGGAACCGGTTTCAGCTGTCCTTAAATGCTATTCAGCATCCAATCAGCGTGGATGCCCTATTTCAAAATAGCAAAACGCTATTTCGAAATGCATTTTGTATGTAGACACGTTATTTCGAAATAACTTATTTTGAATTAACTATTTTGAAATAAGATATTTTGAAATAATGCTGTAGTGTAGACATACCCCTCAGGGTAAGCCTCAAAATTAGTCTGAGGCAGTCTTCCCTAATGTGGATGTGCTACCTTGAGGCACTGTGGAGTAATTACTTTGAAAGGCCCTGGGAAGGAGCTATTTCAAAATAGCAGAAGAGGCGCATCCAGACTACCGCTATTCCTAAATAGCTATTTTGGAATAAGTGTTAATCCTCATGGAATGAGGTTTACAGAATCCGGAATAAGCTGTCCGTTACTTCAAAATTATTTCGAAATAATGGAATTGCTGTGTAGACACTTGCCTTGCTATGTTGAAATAACGTTAGTTATTTCAAAATAACTGTGCTGTGTAGACATGCCCTAAGTATATGTAAAGGGAGAACATTCCCTGTAATTCTCAAAAATCCCACAGTGGGTGAACTCCTCGCTATGCTCACACCTTTAGTTTATGTGCAGAATTTTCCCTTGACGTTTTTTTTCAGGATATGGCGAAGAGCAAACTTGGATGCTGGGAGGGGGGCAGGGGAGGGAGGAGAGAAGAATGCACAGGGGTCCATGCACTGCCTCTGTCCTGAGCACTAGCTCTGCACTCCCATTGGCTGAGAATCTGTTGCTGGCTGCTTCTGGGGCACAGCATGGTCTGCAGTGCCAGGAGATGTAGGAAGCCTGCCTTGGCACCTCCACTGCATCGCTGACCAGGAGCTGCTCAAGGAAAGCCTTTTCTGCCCCAGTCTTGACCCCCCTCCCAAAGCCAGAGTTCTCGCCTACAGCCCAAAGCTCTTATCCTCAGCCCCACCCTGGAGCCCATATTCTAGTCAACTTATGTTGGGTTGCAGGCATCAACAATTTTCTTTAACTGGATCATGAGAAAAAAAAGTTTGAAAAGCACTGCTCTAATTAATGAACTAAGCTTTGTTCCAAAAGAAGATATGAAACCCGGGATAAAATTACTGTCAACCTATTTGCAGTCATAGATGCTACTCGGGGAATCTGGGTTCAATTTCCAGCTCCGCCCCACTGTTCCTTCCACTGTGACTTGCCCAAAGTCCATCTCTGTGCTGAAAATCCCCCTCCCCCTCCCTCCACACAGACCTTTTGCCAATGGTGTTTAAATAGACAGTTACCCTTTTGGGGCAGAGATTGTAGAGACACAGTGAGAGACCTATGCACAGTATAGCAGGGTCCTGAACTTTACTCAGGCCACTGTGTGCTGCTGCACTAAAAATGAATAATAACAGTAATTATCCTACAAAGTCTGTGTGAACAAGACACAAGTTTTATTTCCCTTTAAAATGCCACCAAGTGCTAGTAAGAGGAGGGCCTGGGAAACATCACACTATCATAATGGTATCACATTCAAACTGAGGCTTTTGATTTGCAGTTTTAATGGTTGTAAGAAAATTAAAATGCTTCTGAGTTAAGACCTCACATGGACAACTTCCAACACAGAAGGAATTTTTACAGCCCTTACAAATGAGGCTTTTAAGAAAACAAAATGATGAACTTGTTTAGAGTGAGGTTTTAATGGAGATTTTTATAATTATATATTGTAAATAATATAGTACCCTTGAGGCATATTCCTCCCTTCTTTGCTAGGAATGACCATTGACATTCCTACAAGTTCTGTACATCAACATCAAGCAAAATGGAGTATGTACCTTTATAACCCATATTCTACATTGATTTCTGATTGAAAGGGTCTATAGGATCAGCTTTCTAGCGTGCAAACTGATTTCCAACTGCCTTAGGTAAGATCACAAGGTCAAAGTATGTTGTAGTGGTTGCACAGAAACATTTACAGAATTTAAAGTATATCCAAGTCAATGAAGCTGGTTGTTGACATCATGGTGGTCCTGTTCTGTCCCAGTAGGCTCACACTTAAACAAAGGGATTATCCCAGTTGACAATAAAGCTTTTCAGCACTAATTCTGCAATGAGAATTTATTCCAAAAGGTTTTGACTACATTGCTTTTTAGTTTTCCCATAAGAAAGTGGAAGACCTAGGAAAACTACTCTTAGGCAGTAGCAAAACCATCCTATTTAGCCCATTTTAAATGTGGCTGAGCACATTTAGCCTTTATGTTTTATTGTAATAAGTCTAAAATAGTGTGTGATGTTTGAGTGGATGAATTTTTTAAATAAGTTAAAGTGAAAAGCAGGACAGAGGGGGGTATAAAATTCGATATTGAGCCACAGTGGTATAGTTAGTCTCATATGCCATTATTTGTATGTATGTGCTAATGTCCTGTACTTGATTGTCTTTGTCATAATTAATCGAGCAAAAAAGGATCCTGAAATTGTGCTTCAAAATTCAAACCCATCAATGGGCTGGTTCCATAAAATCATTCAGTGAAGTTGATGTAAACAAATACTTTAAGTCACATTATTTACTCAAGAGATTTGGACTATCCACAGGAAGTCCATAAGCAAAACAAAATGTTCTTCAATTTACTTTGAAGTCCCAAGCCTGTGCATGGAGTATATTCATTATACATGTATGGTTTGATTGTGAACAATTATCTGATTCTCTTCCCCCTCCCCCTTTCCCTTCTATTTATTTTGAGTTTTCAAATCCCGTACTCATAACTCCGGTCATCTGAAGAAGTGGGCTGTGCCCACGAAAGCTCATGATACCATCTACATGTTTTGTTAGTCTATAAAGTGCTACCAGACCATTTGTTGTTTTTTTCTGTAACAGACTAACTCGGCTACCCCCTGAAGCTCCTGAATTATCTGATTATTCAGTGATAATTCAGCATTGTGGGTTAGTTATACCTGGTTACAAAGCATTGCTTCTGTTTGAGCACAACTCTTTCAAACTCTCCCTCTGACTGAAGAAGCCAACAAACTTTATAATCCTATCAAGGAGATTCAGCAGTTTAGCAAGAGGTAGCTAATGAATAGAAATGGAAATCTTAGAATGTTTCCTTTCTGGGCCTGTACAGCGGCAGTAGTCTGCAAAAATTAGATTCCCAGATAAGGAGATTACGAGACCAGAGGAAACCACTGTGATCATCTAATCTAATCTCCTATATAATACAGGCCAAGGGACTTCTGAATTAGTTTCCAGTTGAATTGTAGTGTATGTTATAAAAAAGATGAACAGTGCACCTGAGGTAACAGAAGCCACACTTTGGCTAAAGGAATTTGAGAGAAAGCCTGAAGATCTAAAGGTCCTTGCTTAAATCCTTTCAAAGACCAGAATTTAACAAAGAATCTTTAGATCATCAGTCTCTCCAAATTGAGGTACGTTGGCTCATGCTAAGACTAATGTAATATCACCTGAGGGTAAAAAGTTTCAGATCAATTTTCTATTCTCATGACCACACACAGTTATGTTGGGTAGATATTTCTTTGTCTGATGCATTAAATTACTTTTTCATTCAACTGAGCTCTGGGATTGCAGCATGTCTGTTATAAACTAGTACCCATGGAACAAATCACACACACTGTATTTATTTATGAGCACTGTTTCTATCGATAAGCATCACTGAAAAAACAAGGTACCAATGAATATTGTTGTCTCTGCCAAACAGCGGCCAGACATCGGACCAAATGAGGGCATTCAACAAATTTCCTCCCCTCATCCATTGGCTGGATATGAATTATGTAAATTGTATAATACAGGTTGGATCTCCCTCATCCGGCACACTTGGGACCTGGGTGGTCCTGGATGAGGGATTTTGCCAGACCAGGGGAGGTCATTTCTTGCTCCCCTGCTGTGCCTCCCCACCCTGCACTGCCCTCCTGGGCTTCCTGGCTCCTCCCACAGCCTGCTGAGCCATGCATTAGGTTTCCCAGTTCTCACCCCTCCTCACCCCTGCACCTGCAGCCTAGCTGGGCTGCACATTGCCCCCGCCCCTGCAACACACTGGTTTCCAAGGCCACCCCACACCTCTCAGCGTGCTAGGACTCTCTGATCCTGGAACATCTATGGTCCCTCCAGACCACAGTTGTTGCCACACCAGAGAGTTCCAGTTTATAGAGGTGCAACCTATACTATAGATAACGGAGGACTAAACAATAAAAGGTGACTTTCTTCAACCAAAGTCCATAGTAATTATGCTATGCATTTTTCATATTTTATAGGTACTGCTTCTGGTAGGGATGAAACCATGGAAGTTGCACCACATGAGAACATAAGTTTTGTTGCATCTTGTTCTTTAAAAATATCTACAAATGGCTTGTTTAAACTGAGTTTCAAGAAATAGATAAAAATCCAGTGATTGTATTAATTTTTCATTCAGATTGCTGCTGGTTGATTGCATGATTTTGTACAGCCTTTCCAAAAATGTGAATTTTGACAAAATACTATATACTACAGGGAAGCATTCACAACAAATGGATGCAGTAGATAAAGCGTCCACTGATTTCCAAGATTAAGAATAAAAATTGCACCCAAGCTGCAAATTTTATTGTATTTACATTTATAATACTTGACAACCACATGTACATGTTTCACATGTATATGTTATGTTTTACTTAGCCTAGAGCTATTACTTTTTCTGATGGACACACCTTGACTTGATTATCTACCCATCTTTACCAGGTTGCTAGAAAAGCAAATCTGAATGTTTGGGGGGAAAAAAGACTTCCTAATGGTATAGCAATGACAATTTTAGTTGAAGTCAGATACTTTCTGTACCTATATATTGTATGTATATACACAGTATATAGTAAGAGACTATAAAAAGGACTAATTTAAAACACTTCAGTTACTCAAGGATTATTTACTGAATATAAACTGAGATGCTAAATTGCATTTTAAACACCTAGAGAGAGACAATAAATATACTTTTCTAGCTTTACTAAAAGCATTTTTCTTCCCAATATTAATTCTGAAACTTCCATATCTTTTTGATTCTCAAATTACACTAAATTGTACAGGTTAGCAGCAAGGTCACTAATACAATGTATTCCATTTTACATCTTCAGTACTTTTAATTATGCATATTTGCTTCTGTACCACATTCAGAGGGAATGCTAAGAATAAAATGGTTAGCACCATGCAATTCATTCATTTTATAAAGTTTCTCCTAGTAGTTTACTGAGTCAATATTTATCATCCCCAAAGATCTGTCACTAAGCCTTTGAGCCTATTAAACTGCAAAAACTGAAACATTCTCAAGCACTGTTCTGAAAAATAACCTTGAAATAAGTGGGTTTTTTAAACTGTATCTCTTAGTGGGAATGGACAAGAAAGTGGCTACTAAAATCTTGTTCTAGCAAGAATAACTGCCACCCATTTCTTCCTATTTATTAGGGTCAGCATTTTATCTGAGTAAAAGGAAATAGTGATTGTTATAACACATTTTAAAACTAATAAAAGTGAAAATATACTGTTGCAATCAAGCTTGATTTTATGGGGGGAAACATCAAATGTGTATCCACCTTCATGTACATGTTAGACCTTTACTCTAAGTAAAAGGGACTGACACAACTTAAAGGGGTTATAACATCAAAAAGGAAGAAGTCATGTTTGCCCATGACCATGTATAATACTCCCATACACATCAATTCAAATCCCAGATGCAATATTTGCCTACCTTTGTGTCTATAGTCAAAAGCTTTATTATTCAGTGACTGATAGTGGCCATAAAATCCTAGATTGTTCCACTAACAGATTAGGGAACATTAAAAAAACATTAACAGGCATTTGTGTGTCAACCATGAAAGTGGACAAACTCCAGATCCCTGGAAAAAGGTACCCCAGGAAAAAGAGTGAAGCAATTGGAAATTGCTCTTACTGATCCAAAAGCTTCGAGATATTTAAACATCTGCAAGAGATAAGTGCTTGAACTGACCTTGTGTTTACCTGCAAGCGTTTACAAATCAGTCATGTTCATTTTAGGAAAATGCTGATACATGGCAAACTGCTTGTTAACAGTTTCATAAAGAAAGAGGAACTTGTCGAATTCATCCTTCAATTGAAGGCAGAAGGTAAAAAGTTCTACTTTTGTTTAAATATTAAATCCTTTCACAATCAATTTTGTGCTCCACAATTTTATATCTCCAACACAAGTTGTAATAACTTTTGACATTCTATTGTTTCACCTACTCTGTCAGAATGTAATTTTTTCCTGGGGTTTTTACTCTTTCTTATCAAGTAAACTGATCAGGTTGTAGTGAAGGAATTCCATAATACATAGAATCATAGAGCTGGAAGAGACCTCAGGAGGTCATCAGGTCCAGCCCCCTGCCCAAGGCAGGACCAATCCCAACTAAATCAGCCCAGCCACGGCTTTGTCAAGCCGAGACTTAAAAACCTCTAAAGATGGAGATTCCACCACCTCCCTAGGTGGTGAAGCATTCCAGTGCTTCAACACCCTCCTAGTGAAATAGTTTTTCCTAATATCCAACCTAGACCTCTCCCACTGTAACTTGAGACCATTGCTTCTTGTTCTGCCATCCGTCACTACTGTGAACAGCCTTTCACCATCCTCTTTGGAACCTCCCTTCAGGAAGTTGAAGGCTGCTATCAAATCCCCTCTCACTCTTCTCTTCTGCAGACTAAACAAACCCAGATCCTTCAGTCTCCCCTCATAGGTCATGTGCTCCAGCCCCCTAATCATTTTGGTTACCTCTCCAATGCGTCCACGTCCTTTCTATAGTGGGGGGCTCAGAACTGGACACAATACTCCAGAAGCTGCCTCACCAGAGCCGAATAAAGGGGAATAATCACTTATCTAGATCTTCTGGCAATGCTCCTCCTAATGCAACCTAATATGCCATTAGCCTTTTTGACGACAAGGGCACACTATTGACTCATATCCAGCTTCTTTTCCACTGTTATCCTGATGTCCTTTTCTGAAGAACTGCTACTTAACCAGTCGGTCCCCAGCCTGTAATAGGTGCATATGATCATTTCAAATCCTTTTCTTCCACTCCTCCATCAAGCAACACTTTCTCCATTGTCAGCAAGAGGTTTAACATTCTCTATAATAGAAATATCTGATGAATCCTTCAGGTAGATTGAATGCAAGAATTTTCATTTCTGAGACTAAACTGGAAATAGTTTAGCATAACGTGACTGGAGAAGCCTAATTTAGAATGAATACATACAGACCAACCAGATGTACTTCTGTTCTCCTGTAGAGATTTAGCTCCCATAATATTTTAAGGTTGACAATCATAATGGAAATGCTCCTTGTGGCACTGTTTTCCTAGCTGATGCAGAAAAGACACAGCTTAAGGTGGTATGGGAATTCGTTATTAACACACTCTCTGCAAATTTTCATTGGGCTACAAATTTTACAATCTCATTTCAATTCTGATCTCTTCATATGTGATTGTATAAAAGCTAAGAATTCTTCTCTCCCCACTTTTTTCCTGATTTATCCAGCCATTGCCCCATAACATTTTTCCCCTCCCCACCACAATGTGGAATGCCAAATTAACAGTAACCAATAATTAACAGTACATTAAGTAGCAATGTAATTGAAAAGAAAATATCCCAAAATCCAACTTCACTCCATTTGTTCTTTGGTTAATGGATTGTTTTTAAAAAGGCTCAGGAAATTGTTAATCTGAAGATGTCTTTAAACTGAGTATTAGAAAAAAATGAGTTTCTTCATCTTCACATGACAGAAACAGAGTATGCTTCTTGATTTTAAGATGCATTATTCAGTTTAATGCTGTCATTTTCAAACTGAAATTCCCTTGCCCCCAAATCTAGATACCCTGATTCTTTACTCTCAAAGGCTATAGACAGTGATTAACTCTACTTTATACCCTTGAGATCTCTGAATTCCCTGGGCACACTAGCATCAAATATTTATTCAGGGACTGGCAGGAAATTAAGATGGTACCACTAGGGTTTGTTTTTGTTTTTTTAAGGGAGTGGGGACTGTTCAGGTTGCCAACATTGTCAACCCTTCAGGCTCAGAAACTAGGCAATATTTCATGCTTCTTCCCTATTTGGACCAATACTTAGACATTTCCTTGGGACCAGAATATAATTCTTGAGAACAGGTTGGTGCCAACTGCTACTAGCAAACTCTTTTAAGCGCTGATCTTTTATTTTTAAATTAAAAGGAATCAGGCAAAACCTCTCTTTTGAAAAGTCTATTTCCCTATCTGAAGTAGTAGGCCAATACCAACTTCTCACTGACTCTCACTACAGACCAGTGCCTTGTGAAAAACATTCCTGGCACTTCCTCCTTCCATTCTATATTTAGAATTCATGTGGAGAAACTGTTTTTGAAAAGCTTAAGGAAATTCACTGAAACACACTGGACACTAGCACACAAGGTTTCCTCTGGAAGCGTTGCAGAGCATTCATTGACCAACACTATTTTCATGATATCTAAATGCAGAATGAAATGCTACATTCTCCTCTGGGAGACCTACTTCACTCTGGTAAACTTAAAGTTTATTTCACTTCATGTTGGGAATCTAACTTTGCAAGAGATTTTTAACTGATTCCGGGATTTTCTGAGTTTTCCATTTGAATGAAAGGCATGTCATCTGAGATTGTGAACAAAGATGTTATTTTTGAGTCTCATCCTCTTTTACTGGCTGAGAAGGCTCACTTGGATCATATGCAAGTGATCTCTGCAGGTAAGTACCATGAGATTCAGAAGAAAAGAGCTTCAATTCCTCTGTTCCATCATGGGAGGTCTAGCTACAAGAACACTAATGAGAGCATCTCCAAATGCCAAAAAAAAATGAGGTGAGTACAAATCGAAATACAGTTCATAGTTGCTAAAAAGGACTTCCTATATTTTCCCTGTTGAAGTCAGTGGGAGCTTTATCAACTATTACGGGGAGGAATATTTAACCCTCAGTGTGCAGTAACTCCTTTAGACTCATGAAATTTAGAACTAATAATTCTGAGAGACTGACCCCCAAAATAGTTGAAATGAATGACTTAACCTAAGACAAATCTTCACTTTCAAGGAAGATGCAGGGCAGGATTATCCCATCACTGGACCTTTGCAAACACGTATTGGCCCCTGCCTTCTTATAAAGGACAGCTATGCTGCAGGCAAGCTGGCTGTGCTTTAAATCTGCTGGGATCAGCTGCTCATCCTAATGGAGTGGCAGCTAGACCAAACCTGAGTGGCGCTGCAACCCCTTGCATGAAATTTGGCATCCATCTGTCATAATGAACAGCACCCCAGGCAGTAGCAGGATGAGCAGCTGGGCCCCCACAGATCCAGAGCATGGCCAACGTAGCCATGTTGAATGTACTGTATGGCTATTTGATGGGGCCTGTCCTGCTCCCTGCCACTGCTCATGACTTTGGGCCTTACATTTGTTCCTGGGAGTCAAGGTGGGATGAGATTTGTCGAGAACTAGAAGGATATTTAATTACTATGTTATTCAAATAGAATATAAGAACGGCCATACTGGGTCAGACCAAAGGTCCATCTAGCCCAGTATCCTGTCTTCCAATAGTGACCAATGCCAGATGCCCCAGAGGGAGGGAACACAACAGGTAATCCTCACGTGATCCCTCTCCTGTCATCCATTTCCAGACAAACAGAGGCTAGGGACACCATTCCTACCCATCCTGGCTAATAGCCATTGATCAGGAAAGAGATAGTTATTTAGTATTGCACCCTGAAGAGAATGTATGGCATTTTGATTAGATGGTTTTGATTCTGCTGATTTAAGTATGTTCCATGTTAATAAGACTTTCATAACAATTTAGTTTTCATAGCATCTGACCCAAAGTGAAAATAAGTGAAGATAGAGTTGTTGTTGTTGTTGTTGTTGTTTGTTTGATTTGTTTTGTTTTGTTTTGTTTTTGCTTTATCAGTTGTATTTCTTTGTAGTATAATCTCTTAGGGAATCCCAGATTTCCTGGGCTAAACACAAAATGGTTTTCAATCATTTAGTAATTATACAGACTAATTGCTTTAAAAATATTACCCTATGTCCCACAGCTTCCAGAGTCTTTTAAAAGACTTTTATGTGATAATTATGTTTCTTTTATACATACTGTTTGCAGTTTAGCACTTTAAAATATTAAAAGGCCAAGCAGCACAAAGCCTGAAAGCTATCATTTATTAGCATAGGGAAACATATTGCTGTTTCATTAAAGAAAATTACAAATTCCTCAGATATCTCCTTTTTTTCTTATCAAAATGGTATAGGGAAAGTAGTACAAATGCTACCACCATCTAACAGATGAAGAGACAATAGTGCATAGGTTTATTAGTATATATCAGTTAATGGTATGGATTTAAGTGACATGTTATAATGAAGAGCTGAGGATACTCAATATTTCAGTGTATATTCAGAATTTATCCACTGAATCAATTCTACCAGTTTGGTAGTAACAATAGAAACATCACAACATTAATGAGCTCCAAACCTCATATGGAATAATGCGGAAAGTTGAAATATTAATGCAGTTTTATACCCATTCATTCCATCCATAAACTCAGTACTAAATCTGCCAACCAGTATTAGCTGTGATGGAAGAGCTGCTTTTTTGTGAAGTGGATATTTTATCAAACATCAGATATGAATAGTTAATGTGAAATGAATTCACCTCTGTTTCATATGTGATAAATATCATAGGATTACACTTAGAAAAGGGCTTTGTACAATAAAAGAGTGGGAGATTTTTTTGTATCAATATCTTTCAGTTCACACTTTATACTATAGCCAATAGCTAGCTACTAGTCCATGTCTTTCTGTATCAGGAACAAAGAAATCTGATTGTGGGAGGAGCTCTGCCAATATTCCCTATGGATTATTTCTAATTTAGCACAGATTTTTGAAGCTGTGACACTGAGAAAAGTTTCAGAATACACAGGTATTCCAGTTGAAACTCCTACCTTTGTGCTGGAGTAATATGAATATACTACACTACTCTTACTATAACTTGATTAAGTGTTGAGAGGTAGATTCATTTATAAAGTTGTTTTGTTCTCAGCATGCATATTTCTATGGGTATTCATTAGACCAAAAAAAGTTATTAAAACTGTGCATACAATTGAAGAACCTCCCAGACATAGCTGAATGAACCCTATAAACTGAAAGTAAATAATCAACAGAAGTTATCAGATTTGCCTGTTTTTAGTTGAAATTCTGTTAAACAGCCCATTAGCCCAGCTTAATTTAATCAGTGAATTTTGACCTCGCAGGCAAGTTTTAGTTTTGTAATGAAACCTGATGGTAGGAATTTAACAAACAAAGTTTTGTTTAGTTCTACATACAAAGTAATTTTAGTGTTTACTCCTGCATTGTAAGGGCTTTAACTCTATGGTATACCTGAGAATCTGGTATTGCAGGAAGCCAATGCACACCAAACATGGACACATCACAACACATGGAAGAGTAAAATTTATTTATCTCATGTCGTATATATTTCATGTTCAAAATATGAAGTAATTAGAATGCAGTAGGGTCTTAAATACAGGGTCCTCCTGCATTAGTTATCTGTGGTAGACCATTCCATCCTCTATAAATGTTCTTTGGAATGGGAAGTACTATCAGTGACATTAGCAGAGTCACTCTTGTCAAAAGAGATCTGATCCCAAACCCAATGACTTTAGTGGGCTTTGGATCAGAAGTACATCATAGTCATCCTCTCCCAGATAATCTGTGACTGTGTTCTCCTCTACATTCAGATTGTTCTGATTTGGTCCTAAACATATGTAAATCCCATATAAAAATACATCTCTTTTAACTTAGGTAAGGATACAAGTGGGTTTTTCCCCCTTCTTTTACCCTGAATAAGCAAATCTATATTATACTTGATATTTAGGAACACACTTATAAAGATATGATCTTATTCATTAAATTTTTATTAGGTCCTCCCACATACAACTTACGTAAAGAAAAACTATTTCATTCCTTTACATTTTTAAGCAAAGAATGCCAGAAAATATTTATCTTAATGCACATTTAAAACTACTTGTTTATGACACACAAAAATTCAGCTAGAAATTGATTTAAGGGAGGAAAAGATTTTACCATTCAGGTATAAATACTCAACTGAATACTAATTACTTAATGTAGCTGTGCTCACTAAATATGTGCTCCTGCTTCAAGAGCACAGCTCCTTAGAATTATGTTACTCTTACCCCTTTGTGTACTATTTCTACAGAATTTTTAAAAAGGAACTAGAATATTCAAGTACTATTAGTGGCAATGTTGGGTTAACAACATGGGTGCCTCCTACCCCACATGCTCAAATAGAAAACATGAGTAATTTTACAATTCACCATGCTTAAATTCTCTAGGCCTATCAAAGATAACACAGGTTAACAAAATGTCATCATCAGTTCCAGTCTCTCTATGTATAAGAACACAACATCTACACTGCCTCTTTTGCCGGCAGAGAGCATGCTAATAAAGCACTCATTAGCAGCTTCTTGTGCTTCATTTGCATAATCTCTGCTTGAGGCTTTTTGCACAAGAGGTTTTTTGCAAAAACAAGCAGTGTAGATGGGTCTGTTTTGCGCAAAAAAACCCCTTTTGCTCAAGATCCGTATACCTCCTTTTTTGAGGCATAAGGATCTTGAGCAAAAGGGGGGTTTTGAGCAAAACGGACCCATCTACACTGCTTGTTTTTGCACAAAAACTCTTGCGCAAAAAGCATCGGAAGAGATTATGCAAATGAAGCACGAGAAGTTGCTAATGAGCACTTCATTTGCATTGCTTCTTCTGCAAAAAAGAGGCAGTGTAGATGTAGCCTCAGTGTGCTTATTTAGCCTGAGTCCTAAATGTCTTCTTTCCAAGGCACAAACTATGTCTTGATTGTAATCTCTGCTTATCATGTAAAAATCAATAGGAATGTTATATCAAAATTACCTGCTGCATCAGGCCCCTTTTTCTTGCTTTAGAGGTAGAAAGTGTCCCTTATGTCAGAGGATCTGACCACCAGCGAGTGTCCTGATATAAAAGGAAATTCACCAAGTATGTAACAACCCCATCTCATCTCCCCCTTCACAACTTGTGAGGGCAGGAATGGGGCTTGAGGAGAAGTGATTGTATCAGCACTGCAGCTATACTCCGCAATTGGAGCAATCTCTGAGGCTAGACAAGGAAAACATCTGTAGTCAGAATGTCTCAATACCAAGATACTCAATACATACTTATTACATTTTGTTTCCACCATGGTGATATTCATAGGCATTCTCTACTATAGCAGGCACATCTACATTTTGTAAGCATCCATTGAATGCAGCCGCTAGTTGACACATGAATAATTAGAATCACATGTTACTAGAAGTTGATGTGGAGGAGCTCCATTTTCCTCCAGGAGGAACACACTCCTGGATCAACTGCCATCCCATAAATACAGCTGCAAGTGTCCTTAACATGTCAGAAAATAATTGAACTGTTGATGAGGAAGGCTGGATTGACAATACAGTGGTTTGTGTACATCATTAGTTAGTTATGAGTGTCACTGTATGTCAGCGCCACTTTCAGCTTTCGGACATTTTTTAAAAAATCTTTCTTTCTCCTGTAACTATTAACATTTCAATAAAAAGTTGATCTCAGATTAAATACAAATGTTGATGCCTACCTTATGAAAGCAGCTGCCATTTGTGCTTTAAGATAGGCAGTCTAATGACTATTTAAGGCTGCGTCCTTTTTTCTCTGACATTTTTATCACAGCAATAAAAGAGAAATGTGTATCTGCATTCTCAAATGGCTACTAAAATCCGCTAACACTTTTACTACTGGAAGCAACGGCTTACCAAACTCATCAGGAGAATTTGGAGAAAGTAGCAACAACCATCCTCCCACACTGAAAGCTCTTCTTAGTTGTATATAATAGACTATTTCATTAAGACAATTATGTCAGCAAAAGTATATTAAATTATACCATTGTGAATTTGTTATTCTTGTAATTACCATGATTTTTACTACAGCAAGTTGATTAAATAAATATAGCATTTTAGGATGAAACCTGTTTAAGCCACATTTATTTGATTTATCTGTCATTTCACCTGTACACATTTATCACCACAACAGATGAAATACAACCATATGGAATCTGTCCCTGATATGTTATCCATTCACTGTCACATATGGATGCTGTAACAGATGGCACAGTCATGTCATAATTCTAAGACTATCCATGTGCCAGATGCTGGGGTAGGCAACATAGTTCAGCTTTCTGCTATTCTTGTGCTTCTGATCTCACATGTAAGAAAGACTCCATGAGATAGATAAACTTACAGAGAAAAAGAGCAATGGGTGATGTTCAACAGAATAGGAGGTGTTTATAACTAAAGCTACATCTATATCTAAATTTGAAAAGTTGCCAAGAAAAGAAACAATTTAAAGATTGTGAGTAATTATGATCTGTCCAGAGAGATAAGAATCCATTTTGAAAGTTCTCTTTCTTACAACTTCACATGGTTTACATGGAAAAGAGACGGTTGCTCACAGTTTGAAAATACTTCCTTAGGAACAGGCCTCTATTCCAAAAAGAATCTGATATTAAACAAGTGTTACACAAGTTCACAAAGTCATGTACAGCTTTATTTCTATTATACTAGCTGGAGAAAATTCTGAGAATGAGGAACAAGATTTCCATTCTTTTACCAGCAATTAAAGTCCACAAATGCATAAAAGGTCATTTATCAGTATAATTTATCCACGTTATATATTTTCAATTAGTTCTGCTGATCAGGAAAAATGTAAATTGGGCTGTCTGCTTAGCAGGAAGTAAAAGTCAGACTGCAAGTGCCCTTCCAGTGGAGGAACCTACACATGAAGGGTAAAGGGAACAAGATAGTGGGATTCTCCCTTAGTCATTTTATAGCTGCATAGCAGGATTTGTCCTGTGGTAAAAGCTGCAGATCTGTATCCAAATGCTAAGGCCCTCGCACTGTTTTAGGGTCTTTGATAAGCACATGTGCACATAGGCTTGCTTGGCAGCATAGCTCCTGCCTTTTAGAGGGGATTTCTCTATCAAAGCAGAGATCCATGGACACATAATACAGACTAGTAGGTAAAATCCACATAACTATGGATGGAGTGTGGCCTTGTGAAATCCTCTTCTCTTTCCCCTCAACATTTGCCCCAAGCCTGATCATGGCATGTTCTGTTCCTCATGAGGGCCTGAAGCAAGTGTGGACTAAGGAGGTGAGAAATGTTGACACAAAGCTGGGTTTCATTAGAAAACCAAACTCTCTGATTCTTTTAAAGGTGTGTGGGGATGCTTAGAAATATCAGATTTAGCCCTAGTTCTGGTAAGTTCTAGCTAGTTTGGGGCCCCTTGTGGCCCAGAACCCTCTGGCTTTAAGCTATTTTTTACTGGCATTCACAGTGCTCTGTTTTCTCTTCCAATATATTAAAGCCCTCATTCCTATCTGTAAAAAGGGTACTCACTGAATGGCAGAGATTATAATGTCATATTTTCTGTGAATTAAACTCCAATGAGATATATCCCTAGCATAACTCCACTGAGCATATTGGAGGATGAATTTGGCCCACATTTCTTGACACCATTCCATCGATTTGACTGAATTTTCTAAAAGGTATAAAATTGAATAAAAAAAAGCATGAGACTAAATAGTACACAAGATTGAGCATATGTGTATGTCAGTTACATATAATACTACTATATAAAATGTAGGAAATTGACATTTGTCAATATAGTTAAGGCAATAAGGTTTTTCATTGTCTCCTAAAATTGAGGATTAGTTTATTAATATAAATTTTTACTTGATGTATTTTCTCCCATCATTAATGCAAAGTTTTTCCATAACCACTGGTACTGGTACGTATCTATTTGAATTACACATGGAAATTATTTTTATATTGAGTTTCTGTTTTTATTTATAGCCAATTCCAAAAGCCATTCAAATCAGGAGGTATCTGACCATTCATTCATAAAAAATATTTAAAGCTACAGCCAAAAGTAAATAGTAAATAGCCTGAGCTAACATTAAATTTGCCTTAATACTCTTCATCAACACATAGAACAGAACAATATATTTTTCAGTTTCTTTATGCAAAGTACATAATTTTCAGCTGTGCTTGGAATTTATAAAATCAGTCAGCCTTCAAATTAAATAGATTTATTTTTCCACTTAATTACTATTACCTTGAGCACTAATACAATCAATACATTACCCATTAGTTCTCCATTTGCATAGCTACTATCTTCAGTATTTGTTGGCATAGTGATTGATTTTAGAAAGGCTGAGTGGTCTTGTTTTCTACTAATGACTAGATCTGGATTCCAGGTTGTAAGAGTCACCAAGTGACTATGTGGGAATGTACAGGGTAACAAAATGATCAAGTATATCTAAATCAGATGGCGTGTCAGCCCCTTTTCTATCAACACCAGACTCATTAGGGCTGACTAAAATAATTTTAGAGACTGTGCCATAGGATTTTTATTTCACTTCATAAAAGGCCCCACCCCACACAACTTGTCATAATAATTTTAATGTGCTTGTTAAGAAGCTTTTATAGTCTTCTGGTTAGTCCAATGATACTTAAACATTTAAATAAATGGTCATGAAAAAAATACCAAAATGGGAACAGTTTTCTTAAGTTATTTTCTAAATGTTGAGTGAAGAAAGTAATCTACATCTTTTACTTAAAGGACTATAAATGACAATCACTAAAAACTGATTCATGTTTGCACAAATATTTATGACTGAATTCCATGTAGCTAGTTAAATGTATCATAGAAAGACTGGTTAAAAATAGTCTGTCAAAATATGTTTGTCCAAGAAAATCTGGTTTATGACTAGATAAGAATTTTCAATAAAAGTATGTTTTCCACAGAAAGATATGACATTTCTGCTTAATAGAAGTAGTGTTACAAGCTAGTTTCCAGCTTTTTTAACCACTTGAAATTTTAAAAAAATCTGAGTAATTCTAGTTCACTCATATGCTTTATGATTCACTATTTGTGAACATTCACACAAATGACTTGATAGGAGTTTGTTGTGGACAAGTGTTTTGAAGAAAGGTGGTTCTTGCTCTGGTTTCCCTAATCAGCCCTATAAAAATCTTCACTTTGAGTCTATTACAGTGAGTATATGGTTATGCCAATCAATTGATTCCTGAATTTGCTGTACAACAATTTTTTATCATCTGTGCAAGTCCAGCTGACTTTCCCTCTCATTGTGAGGTGCCATAGCAAATGCCTTTTTGGCACCATACAGGGATCTTTCTCAGCAAGATATATTATATCCTTAATGCTTCCCACTCTTAAACATCACAACTAATTCTTTAGGAATCTCAGGCTATGTCTACACTTGCGGCTTCTTGCGCAAGAAATATGCAAATGAGCCTCCATTTTTGCAGAAGAGGCACTTGTGCCAGAAGGAACTGTCTACACTGCCCCTTCTTGTGCAAGAAAAACCCTCTTGAGCAATGCCGTTATTCCTGAAAATAATCAGCGTAACGGCATTGCGCAAGAGGGTATTTCTTGCGCAAGAAGGGGCAGTGTAGACACCTCCTTCTGGTGAAAGAGCCTCTTCTGCAAAAATGGTGGCTCATTAGGTATGAAAATGAGGCTGGGCGATATTCCACGCTTAGCCTAATTTGCATATTTCTCACGCAAGGAGCCGCGAGTGTAGACATAGCCTCAGTGTTTATTAAAGGAAGTCATACACACACTACTTATTTTTCATGTCCTCTTCCTTTCCCTCTTTTATGAGGCTGTGGATTTGCAATTCTTTAACAATTCCTGCCTCCAACACCTGATTCCAGCCACTGCAGAGACTTCACTATGTGTTTATCTCTAGTATTTCCATGTTTGTTCTTGCACCCTGGGAGTGACTAGAACCTGTCTCAGCTACTTAGCTTTATACATGTCCTGCCTGTTCCTGGTCAGCTGAGCTTCATCTTTCATTAACCCTCATTAGACCCGGGCACCTCCGCCAGGTGCAACATAGGTGGTTAATTGAGCTACCTAGCTACCTGAATCCCTTCAGGTTCTGTGTGGGGTGGACATACTGTCACAATATTCTTTCTTACAGATGGATTATATTGGAAGTGGTGTAGCAGCATTGCCATTTGATATTTCATGGAGAAAAGCCAATAAAAAAAAGATGTCTGATAGACTGCCATTTTGTGTTTATCTTGAGTATGTTTTACATGAATTAGATGAGATCAAAGGGAGGGATGCCTGAATTCCCAAGTGATATTTTCCCCTTCCATTTTTACTGATAAGAGTTATATTCAGCTTCACTAGAAATTAGTGCAATTCCCTTCAATTTCATTGAGCTCTACTAGCAAGGACTAAACTTGTCCAGAATAGCTCATTGCATATGAGAGGCTTTTTTTAGTCAACATATTCTATGTTCCATCTCTCTTCCTTCACATTTTTACCAAGCCTGACTTGCTTAACAAAAGCTTCAGAGGGGTAGCCGAGTTAGTCTGCAACAGGAAAAACTGGGTGCTACAAGACTATTTGTTTTCTTAACAAAGAATGGTATTGACAAGTAAAATGACAATCTTGACGTTAATTTCATTGCTACAGAAATCAGAATGATATTGCATCCATTGCTTTAAAAAAAATCTGTAGCCCTTAGCCTTGTGCTGCATAATTGTACTGCTATTCTAACATTAGTTTAATAAGCTGTCCATTAAGAATATTTTACTTGTCACCTTTTGTTTTCATTGTTAAAAGTGAACAGGCTTTGTGCAGCTACCCTACTCTACTGTAATGAGATTATAAAGGATTGGAGAAAGCACAATTTTATTAAGTTGAAAATATTTCTCATTTCTTTGTAACTGAAATTATTCCTATTTTACAAAACACAACCACATAATTAACAGTTGTTCTTCGTGCCTCCCCCCCTTTATTTTTCATTCCCTCTGAATGGCTGAAATCATTAAGATGATAACTTTTAAAAAGCTTTTCCTCCCGATAAAATTGCTGGGCACTTACACTTCCGAGTTTGTTGTAATTGCAGTACTACTCCAAAATGCCATAGGCACTTAAGCTAATAAAGTCATTAACAGCAAACAGCCACCAAGAGTCAAGGTTCATAAATGCACATTTTATTTTATTCTGCATTTTATTGTGATAATATGAAGTTGAATTCATTCCCTGTAGTGTTGATGGCAGCTGATAACAAAATAGTTCTGTAATCTCTATACATGAAATTTACTGTCCTCTTCATTTCTCTTACACAAGCCTTTGCCATTTGTTACATACAATATGCATAACAGCATTTGGTCTTATAACAAGCAGTACAATTATTTTCATTCTTACTCTATTTTACTCTGACAGTACAGCAGTTACATATGAATAAGCATAACAACTAATAATATGGGGGTCAGCTTTTCAGATCCAGTGAATGATTTGCTTGGTGTGTTTTCTTTAAGATTGACCACACAGATTCAAACTTACAATGGAGTGCTTTACACTCTACTGAGGGTTCCATATATTGTTTTACTCTATCGCTGCCAGTTTTGTCACATAATCCATTTTTTTTATTACAGTTGTACTCAAGAATCTCAGCTTTCATGTCAAGGGAGAGTAGGTGAGGAGTGAAGAAAATATCACCAATGTAGTCTGCCTAAGTCTGAAGACAACTCTGAGTGAGGTGATCTGACACATTTCATTTAATGAAATATTCACTTGATGTCCAGATCAGCTTTATCCACTATATCAGTGGCTCTCAAACAGTTTAGTTACTAATACCGCCCATCACTGAATTTGTTGTTTTTCTATGAGCCACCCACTGTCCCCTTTTGTGGGATTCCTGAAACCATGGTTCAGCAGCTCCTCTGCTGAAGGGGGCATTGACCACTCACAGCAACACATTTTGCCCACATGTACTGCGGTCCTAATATTGGCCCAGTAGAGAGGGAAGGCCCTGAAGGCAGGGTTGGAGAGCAAGATCATGCAAAGCTGTAGCTCCTGTCTGAGAGGGTGTTTCAGGCACTGCAAGCTGGATTATGCAGTCACAGTGCCACTTAGATTTGGACTGGCAGCCCCTTCATCTTGATGAGAGGTCAGTCAGGCCACATTTGATTGGGTGGTGTTATGACCTTGAACACAAGGTCTCAGTATCACTCAGTCACTCCTCTATCTTGACAAAGGGGTAGCAGGCCAGACCTGAGTGTCTCTGCAAATCCATATGCTAAGTCACATCATCTGGAGGGGGGAGCTGGGCACAGCTGTATGGGACAGAAGCTCTTGCAGTGGGTTGAGTGCAGGGTGGACCATCTGCAACCTTCCCATGATCTATTGTTTGGGAAACATGGGCAGCTATATGATTTGAAAGTATTTTATTTCTCTGTACATATCTATTTTTTTCCACTTTGTCTACAGATGCTGTAGAATTTTGGCTTGTTGCTCTGGAATGCAGAATAATACTGGCCTCTTGCAACAGACCTTATCTCAAGCCTGCTGCATAGCAAGAGAGACCATGGCTAAGCTATTACCTACCAGCTTGTGGCCTAGTGGATAGTACATGGGGCCACCACTCAGGATTTGTGAGACCTTTTCCTGCCTCTGCTACTAGCTTGCTAGGTAAGGGTAGCCAAGTCTCTATCTCAGTTTCCCCATGTATGGGATAAGGATATTGTCTTCTTTTGCAAAGCACCTGGAAATCTACTGATGAAGGATGCTATGGAAAAGCTAGGTCCTACAAAGTATTTAAAATTGTTATTATAAGTACTAGCCAAGCCCCATCTCACAGCTGTGGTGCAGTGGGCTGAGGGGCGGCAGAGATGGGATGATGTGGCGGCGAGGTGGAGCAGGCTAGCAGGTGACACAGGGGACAGGCAAGGGGAAGGGCAGGATGCAGGGAGGCTTGGGAGGACAAGGGAGGGACAGGCAGAATGCAGTAGGCAGGGACCTACCACCAGCCCCACGCTTGCAGCATCTCCAGCTTCTCTTTGTCCCCGAGCCCAGTGTGCCACTCAGAGAAGTCATCGTGCTGCAGCAGCAGCTACTCAATGGACCATGAGGTGATGCCCCCCCACCACGCTCTGCTGCCCCCGCCATCCTCACCTACTGGACAGGCTGCCCCCGGGGTGCAGGAACAGTGTGGGGCCCTGGTCTGTGAGCCGCCCATCACAGAAGGCACACATCTGCATAGTACCACAACTGCTGCCAGCTCCCTGCCGGACCTACCGGCTATTTGCTGGGGATGCGCCGAGCCCCACCACTTACATTTTTCTCCTGCACACCCCATTGCACTGCTTTTCAAGCCTCATGTCCCATTTTGGTGCAGGTGGGGGGGAGGGGAGGAGGAAACCGCAGCCACCAGCCTAGCCCAGCCTATCCAAGCCTACCCTTCCAGGGTATTCTCAAATATCACCCACTAACTCACTGGCAGACACTTGCATTTTTCTCCAGCATGACCCATTGTGCTGCTTTTCAAGCCTCATATCCTGCCTTGGTGTGGGGGTGGACGGGAAGTGTGCCGCTTTTCATGTCCCGCTTTGACACAGGGGGTGCTGAGGAGGAAGTCTTCCAGTGTATTCTTGAAGTCTTCCAGTGTATTCCTGTGTATTCTCCTATGTTCTATGTGACAGACGGCATGATGGACACCCAAGGGCGCCATTTCGGGAGGGTAGGGGGTCAGCCTTTCATCCCGTTCCCCAGACACTACGGGAATAAAGGGAAAGTGCTTGCATTCTGTTCATGCCTCTCACACCTGGCTGGTGAAGGGAGCTCACCAGCCAGGTGTGAGACATATACAAGGAATGCAAATACTTTCCCTTCACTCCCTTAGCCTCCAGGGAACAGGATGAAAGGCAAGCCAGGTCCCGGAGCGCATGACTGCTGCCTCCCCAACCCTCCCAAAATGGTGTCCTTGTGGACACCTCTCCTTTTATAATAGTATAGATAAGTAGAGTTGGTAACACTACCTGTAGTTTAAGATTGCCAAACATTTTCTATTATAAGCTTCTTTATTCAGCATGTAACTATGTGAAACATTAACTCCTCAGGCTGACATTTTCCATGGAATATGTCTGTTACAGGATAAGATCTTTTGGTGGTGGTGGGAGTGGTAGATGGCAGGTAATTAAAGTTTTAACAAAAATGGTTCAGCTTTCTCCACAAAGCTTCCATTAATATAATGGAAGAGTGCAGCCCTTGACCACTTACAGAATTCTTGGATTGGCCCCGACATCAAAAATTATTGCCCACCCCCATGCTACGTTGTATGTACAAAGCTTAGAAATGGAGAAGTGTTACATTAGGAGTTCATGTGCATTTATATCTTCCCACAATGCAATACAAATTATGGATACGCAGTCTACTGCTCCTAGTGCATGACCCTCACAGAGAGATTGATAAAGTCAGTAGAAAGTTCAACTGAAAATATAGAAACCTATGGTGAAACACTTTGAAAATTATAAGCTTCAGAGGGTTATGTTAATATAAAATTTTGTTTGCCATTTTTTGCCACATGCCAAACAACTTCATCATATTGTAAAGAAAACTTTGCCCAGGCAAAACCAATGCAAATCTTTTAATACCTTGTCCTTTCATAGCTTTAACCAATTCCTCTGCCTCTCCCTCAAAAAAAAAAAGCAAAACAAAAACAGCACACTAAGGTGTGGAAATTAAACAAAGAAATCTGTGGTCACAATCACATTGCAGAGTTTTTGCAATTATGCTAAAAAATGATGGGTGAGATAATATCTATTCTTGGACCAATTTCTGTCGGGGAGAGAGTTGGTTCAATAAGAAAAATTACTTCACTCACCTAGTCTTTCTAATATTCTTGGATCAGCATGGCTCCAACAATTCATGCAAAAATATGACATTTTCTTATTTAGGGATCCATTGTTTTACCTTGCCTACAGGCTTATAGCATCACTTGACATCAGCACATTATACCTCATCTATATATTCATAAAAAAGCTCTCAGATGATGTATGATGTGGATGTACATAGAATGGGTACATTAAACTCCAAAAATATGGCGCTTTTTGGAGAATTCCTTGTATGCCTATTTCTGGCACTTGGAGTCAGTAAGGTATGGGATGGCAGAGTGAATGATTATGAAAAAGATAAAAAGAAATATAGATTGGTGACCCATTCATTGAGCACAGTCAACTCTATGCACTGAGCAAGGCAGGGACCCAATATGACATGTAGTTAAAGACTGTGTCTGAGGGTATGTCTAGACTCCATCCCTCTGTCGGCAGAGGGATACAGATTAGGCAGGTCAACATTGCAAATGAGGCAGGGATTTAAATATCCCATGCCTAATTTGCACAAAAATGGCCTCCACGTTTTGCCGACTCAACACTTTGTCAGCAAAAAGCGGCAGTCTAGAGGGGAATCTGTCGAGAAAGAAAGCCTTTTTTGACAGCTCCTGTAAACCTCCCTGCAGATTGCATAAGGGATCTGTCAAAAAAGGCTTTCTTTCTCAACAGATCCCCCTCTAGACTGCCGCTTTTTGCCGACAAAGTGCTGAGTCAGCAAAACGCGGTGGCCATTTTTATGCAAATTAGGCACACGATATTTAAATCCCTGCCTCATTTGCAATGTCGACAAAGGATGCAGTCTAGACATACCCATAGTGGATAAATATGAGGGAGCCAAACACATGGCCTGGAAATTTTGATTCTGGTATTAACTGCTTGCGGTTTGGGGTTTTTTTTCCAATGTCAATATTGTTTAGTTGTAGAGTTTTTTCAGTTTCTTTTTTTATACACTTCAATGGAGCTACTCACAGCATACATAGTTAAAGTACATGCATGAATCAGGATTTTTGGTTTCTAATCTCAGTGCTTTCACTGATTTGAGTGATGACATTGAACAAGTATCACAGTATATGCTTCATCTTATCCATCTGTAAAGGGGAATGAAAAGACCTACTTCAAAGGTGTGTTGTGAGATTTCCCGTTTTTAGTGAGGTATATTTCCTCTCACTTATTGTTACATATTATGAAATACCAGATATTAAAAATTAAAAGATGAGGCTTCATTATTCATTGCGTAACAGAAGTTTGTAATATATTGTTTTAGAGTATGTCTAGACTGCAAGGCTATTTTGGGATACCAGAAGTATCTCTGCATAGCTACCCCGCGTCCAAGGAACACGTCCGCTATTTTAAAATAATTTTGGAAATAACGGACGTGCTATTTCAGCATCCCTGTAAACCTTGTTCCACAAGGAATAAGGGATGTCTCTAAATAGTGCTTTATTTTGAAATTTGGCACCGTGTAGATGCGTCAAATTTCAAAATAGCCTATTTCGAAATAAAATCGAAATAAGATATGCAATTTGCATAGCGCAAATTGTGTATTTTATTTTGATTTTAGAGTGCAGTTTAGACATACCCTTAGAGGAGATATGTCTTTTCCTCTCACCTGGTTGATGTTGTATGAAATGTACTTGTGATGTGCTGTACTAACTCATACTAAATGTGAGGTAGCAAACTGACATATTAACTCTGAGGCAGGAGTCTCTATAGATTAATTATTATTGCACTGGTTTTATCACTCATAGGTCATGAGTTTGAATGCCACCGAGGAACAAACTATACATTTTGCATAAAGGTAGAATATTAGGAAGCATTTGAGCTGTGTAAAAATAACTTGTTTAAAAGAAGAGAGAAATCAATTAAAGAGAAAACTTTGGCCTTGGTCAAAAATGAAAGATGAAATTACAAGGAACAAGGAAATCTTGGCACAAATAATCATGAGCTAATTATATTTGTCATGCTAAAATATGATTATGTCAAGAAAAAGCAGACTTTGTAAATGTAAAGGAATTCAGAGATCCATGGGTGATTTGTTTAAGAACATAAGAATAACCAAAGACAAACCAGACTAATCCAAAGCCTACTGAAGTCAATCCAAAGCCTACTGAAGAAAACCTCACACATTAAAAATATGCATATGTTATCTTATATATACAGATCAGGTCAAAAGATTATTTTCTAAATGTAACAGGCAATAGAGAGTCAATAACCATGAATATGTATTTACTTTTCTAAGGCAGCTGTTGGATTTCTTTTTAAATGGGCTACCACTATAGCAACAATTAAGTCTCTGTATCATTTAAAATATTCTTTAACAGAGGAGAATGAAGTATCTCAACCATAGGCCTTTAAACCAGTGAAAGATCTTTATAATAGTCTTCTGTTGAGGGAAGTCATGTTGCCTTGGCACTAAACCATACTTCTGTAATGTCAAACCTGCCCATGCATGACATAACTAAAGAGAAATGTGTGGTAGCTGACCATGATATGGAACACCTGGATTTTCTTACACCTTGCACTATAAAATGACTAATGTTTTCTAGTGGTTTTTTTTTTAATTACAGTGGAAGATTTGTAATTTGGCACTCGGAATGGGAGTTGCCAGTTAATTGAATGTGTAAGATTACAAAGTTTATTGCTCTGCCCTCATCTCCTACTGACAGATCCATCTCCGGGAAGCTCAAGGCAGGCTGAGGAGGAAGGAGGTGCCTATTGATGATGTCGTCTGGCAGTGCCAGCTGTCAAAAGCCCTGCAATGTCTGGCTGGACAGGCAGGAGTCAGGTAGACCTTCCTGAAGATGTGGTGGTATTGTGGCTGGGGGCAATGCCAGTTAACAAAGTTTGCCAGTTAACAGAGTGCTGGATAACAAATCTTTCACTGTATGTTGTTTGTGAATTAAATATAGCATTTTTAGGAAATAGGAAGAAAAAAACAAAATTCTATCACAGGTAACCATATCAGCTGCCACATTGGCAGGGCTTGAACCATATTCCTTTATCAGAGACTATTATCATTTGAGCTAATAAACTTAACCTTTAACATTGACCAGACACCAAAGGGAGTAAGCAAATGGAGAATTTGAGACCTAGCTGCATACTTAGGTAGGAGAATAAGAATTTGCTTGATAAAAAGGATATGAGGAATATACAAATGTTAACAACAATCACTAGAAGAGGAGACTTGAACTCATCATCCCTGCAATCCTGAACACTCAAGAGCTTTTTTGACCTAAATGTCTTTGTTATGAATGAGCCAAATCCAATCTAACAAATCACAGTCTTTCTCCCTTTGAGAATAAAATTTCAGGTTGTCTGTATGAACATTTCTCATGCAAAACTTCCCACAGATGCATTCATACAAGTATTTGAGAGACTTTCACTTTTTGTGAATGATGAAATTACTGATATGAATGTTCATAAAAATGAATGAGAAAGATAATAAAAATAATCAAAGCAAGATCCATTCAAACAATATATGTGAATTTCCCTCTCACCCATAATCCTTCCATAGTATTCTCTGGAGAGCATTTTTGTTTGATTACTATTTTTAAAAATGCAATCATTCCCTTGGGAGCCTATTCCACTCTAAAATCTGAACAGATATTACCCATGGGCATTATTTTCCATCATTCTATCTTAGTGTCTTTTGTTATACCCCCTTCTACCATCCTAAATAACAAGTCTGCCTGGATAAATACAGCACTGTTTATTTACTTCACTGTTCAGCTTGTGAAACTACAGTAAAACCTCAGAGTTATGAACACATTGGGTATGGAGGCTGTTTTTAACTTAGAACAAAACATTATGGTTGTACTGAACATTGACTTAATACATCTTTTAAACTTTCTTATACCGAAGGAAAATGTTGCTTTTAAATCATTTAATTTAAATGAAACAAGCACAGAAACCATTTTTTTACCCTTTCTTTTTTCCTCTTTCTTTTTTAAGTGGGTTACCTTTCACAGTCCTGTACTTGTGCTTTTTTCCCCCTCTCTCCTGCCCCTCCCCCCCCCCTTTTTTTTTTTTTTTTTTTTGGTTTCTGCTGCTGCCTGATTGGATGGATTGCAGTTCCATATGAGGTGTGAATGACCAATCAGTTCATAGCTCTGAGATTCTACTATATAGCTAACATGAAAATCATGTGTGCATACAAATAAATTATTTTATGCCAATTAGTATGATAAAACCTGCTCGAGTTAGTGAAGATCTATACAATAGATCAGCAGTATGACTGTGGGACACACTTTTCAAAACTAGCGTTTCTTCCCAGTCAATTTAGCTACTGCATATTGGAGTTATAGCAATAAGAGGAAAAATTATGATAGGCTTGTTTTATATATCTTCCAACAAGATGTTGCACAGATTACAGGTAGTCAGGGATTATTGGAGGCTACATACTAGCAGAGAAGCCATTTCATAGTTTGATAAGGGTGGGCCGACCTGTGCGTGCCATGATAGGGGAAGGGTGAAGAGAGTGAGAGCAGGAGAGGAATGGATTGAAGACAGAGGCTTCAGCAGTGTTACTGAGCATGCTCAGTACAAGCCAAGCACCAAATGAGGGGGGGGGAAGAACCCCATCCACCCTCCCACACACAAACATCATCTCTACCAGGGGCTACTAAGGCACAGAAAAAACTCTACTTTTTTGGCAGAGAACTTAGAAGTTAGCTGACAGGAGCACTGTATCTAACTCCTATATACAAGAAAGAAAATTAAATAAATATTAGACCCACTCAGCTCTAAAACAAGCATATTCTGACATCTTGTGGCAAGTCACTTAAGGGACACTGGTTAGCCTTTAAATTTGAATGTATATTCTTACTTTGTTACTAACTCTGTGAAGAGAGAGAGAGATCCTGTCAGGACTCCTGGGCTCCATCTCAGCTCCGGAAGAGGAGTGGGGTCTAGTGGATTATTACAGGGGACAGATACATTTCAGCTCTATGCAAGAACATCAGAATGGCCATACTGGGTCAAACCAATGTCCTAGCCCGTATCCTGTCTTCTAACAGTGGCCAATGCCAGGTACTTCAAAAAGAATAAACAGAAGAGCAACCATCATGATCTATCCCCTGTCAACTATTTTGTTTGTTTTAAACCTGCTGCCTCTAAATTTAATTGGGTCATGTTGTGCTATGTTAGTGAAAGAATGAATAATATTTCCTTATTCTATTTTTCCACATCATTCATGATTTTTAGTCCTCTAACATACCCCGTCACACTTTAGTCATTTCTTTTCTGAGCTGAAAAGTCCCAGTGTTGTTCATCTCTCCTCATATGGAAGCAGTTCCTTACCTCCTAATCATTTCTATTACCCTTTCTGTACCTTTTCCAAATACAATATATCATTTTTAGTTGGGGTGACCAGATCTGCATATAGTATTCAAGACATGGGCATACCATGTCTTTATGTCGAGGCAATATGGTATTTTGTCTTATTATTGTTTCCTTTTCTAATGATTCCCAATATTCTGTTAGCTTTTTAGTTTTTAGATTGCCACTGCACACTGAACAGATGTTTTCAGGGAATTGTCCACAATGATTCCAACATCTCTTTCTGGAGTGGTAATAGCTATTTTAGAGCCCATCGGTTTTGTGTCTATAGTTAGGATTATATTTTCCCACATGCATTACTTTGCGCATACCAACACTGAATTCCATCTGCCCTTGTGTTGCCTGATCACCCAGTTTTGTGCAATCCCTTTGTAACTCTTTTGCAGTCAGCTTTGGATTAGTCACTGTTTACCCCTTTTTCAAGAACATTTATGAGAAGTTTAACAGAAGTGGTCCAAATGCAGTTCCCTGCAGCAGGAAACTCATTCCTACTCTTCCCCTGCCCCCAATCTTTTAAGTGGAGTATTCAGTGATGTTTTCATGATGATCTAACAATCCTTCAGTTGCTCAAATGCCCAACCTTTTGTTATTCTTAATCACCCTGCCTTCCTCTTTTTATAATAAACTCTCTGCCCCAAAGGCAAAGCTGCAAGCAATTCAAACTCCGTTGCATTTAAGAACTGCCTCTGGAGTAAGGACATGGGCTTTAAGCAGACCTCAAGCACGAAATCCAGGGGTTTGAAACTTGGGGGCTACTGCCCCCCTAGCACTCATAAATGCTGCCCTTACATACTAGATTAAGAAGAAATTGGTATCTTTTTTTACAGCTGTGTTCAATGTGTTGACTAGATACATAGTAAACAGTGTAATATCTCATATTGCAACAAAAATAACCTCAAGGTACCCTAATATCACATTAAGAGAGTCACCAGAAGAATTAGCATATATACTTTTGCTCATTATAAGCAAATGTTTTCTTTAATCTATATTGCTGGCAGCAGCTAAGTGATTACTGAAGTGTAGAAGAGAAGAACTGACTAACTGAAGTAATGTTGGAGAGGATTCAGCTGCATTATTCATGATCATTTGTGTAATGGTGATGCTTAAAGACCTCAGTCACCATTCAGCCTTTATTGGACAAATGCTCTATAGTCATAGAAAATGTACAATATTGCTAAGTAGAATGGATCATCCAGACCAAGAAGTGTCTGGTTTGATAAGAGCATGTTGAGTTATTTGTTAAATGTATGTATTCAAATGCTGGGAGCAAACTGTCACACTTGAGAGCAACTGCACCTGTTTCTCCCTTCAGTGATCCAGCAAGGGCACCTATATTCAGACTTCCTACTCATACAACTGGGAAGAGAATGACTGTGAAAACCCTACATCTCAATCCAGACCAGCTTTTTCCTGACTGCACAGTTCCCTGCCTTCTCTGTGTTTGTCCCAGCAAAGACTGTCTGTCTGAACAGGCCTCTTTGTTCAGAGACTGATAACAGAGTGATCGCTACAGAAATGAGTTATCACAAAGCTCTTCCTCGGCAATACTCCTTTATTATTAAGGTAAATGACATTACAGAGAAAATGTATTTAAAAGAATAAGAGCACCTACACATACCATAGGTGTTCCTTTTTGGTTACAAGTTCATGAGAGCTATCAATAGCCAGGGCCATCCTTGGGATTTATGGGGCCCTACACAGTACTATTAAACTGGTGCCCATATGCCCCATGGCAGCCAGGGGAAGGAGAATGATTTTTATAGATGTGATTGTATAATCTTCAGCAACACGCTAAAGAAATATTTTTCAAGCAAATTTTAAACTAAGGTCCTATAGACTAACACAATGAATTCAGAAACTAACAGTACATACCAGGGGTTGGCAAATGCCGGTTAAATGGCTTCATTACAACTTGAACACCTCTTTCACAGGTTAACAGCTCTTTTATAGGCTAATTGGTTTGGCAGGCATTTTTACTTTTTAATTAACTAGGTCCTCTCCAGAGGAAGCAGAGCCACAGAACAGGGCTAGGAAGAGGCAGGTGAGTTGCTATTAAGACCCAGTGGTGTCCCTTACTGTTTGCATGTGGGTAAGGACATCTCTATCAGTAGGCCCAGTCCTTCCAACCCATCTGTACAGCTTCGGGCCCTCAATGGACTAGGGGTCCTTTCTGCTTACTGGATCATGAAGAAGGCCTTGAGTCAGTTAAATCTTCAGGCTTTTATCCAAAAGTCATCTCTTTGTTAGCCTCTAGAGAAACCAATTTGAACTAGTGCACACATATACCCTGCAGTGACATGAGCCGTGAATGATTGAGCATGGAGATTACACACCATTGGCAAACTGGCTGTGTGACTGTCTGCCTCCCGAGAGTTAGTCACACAGTTGACTCTGTGAGGTTGGGGTGAAGCTGGCCTCTCTCAGGCTACTTTGGGACTCAGTGAGCATTCTTGGTCAAAATGGCCCCCTTGATCACATATGGCACCCCACTCCTCCCCTCCCATTCCAGGGTGTACTTTATTTGTATGGAACATAGCTGTTGTCCCTGACAGCCTCTTCCGTGTTTCTCTCCAAGACATTGGGAGAATCTGGGTGTCAGTCTGCTGGGCCCTCTGTAGCAGGCCATAGGTTATCTGTGAACCTGGACCCTTTTTCTCATTAGAATACTGTAAGTTGTCTAACTATGATTCCATTCTATCTTCAGGGTTAATCTCTCTTTCTCTGCATAATTCATTCATCAGATTTTTCTTCAGCCGGTCATAATTTATTTCTTCCATCTCTCTGTTACTATCTCTTTTCCTGAAAAGACCACAGAGAGCTTTTTCTCTGTGTTTTTCATTCTATAGTACTTGTTTTTATTGCTCTTGGCACTTATACAATTCACACTGTTACAGATCCCACACACGCTGTTACCATACAAGCCTTTATGGAATTGCTTACTTGCCACAAAAAAATATTTCTTTTAGTCAGTTAATAAAGACTATTTTTTTACTTTTGGAACATAACTGTGTATGTTTAAAAAGTATATATACTTCAGACTATAGCATTAAACAATAGGCATTTGATTGATGAGTTTCTGGAGCGGGCCGAGGATTTTTTTCCCCTATAATAAAGAACTTCTTGTAGATGACTGAGTCCCATTGAAATGATCATTTTATTACTCCTGAGATTTTATGTTATTACAGATATCTAGGCACCTTGAGTCCAGGAGAGGCATCTTTTTATCATTTTAAATCTAAGTAAACATAATAAATGAAACAGTCTGAGCAAGTTACTATGAATGGTTTAGCAAATATGCATAGAAAAGCAAGACACCTTATAATTAAAGTTGTAGCCTGTAGGTAAATTATCCTATTAAACTACAATATTGTTTCACTTCTATCTTGTGGTCATTGCATTTAAGGTAGTTGAATGAAAATGGCCAGCACAAGAGAAGATTTGACTTCTGATATTACCTGAAGTTTATGCTGGCATCAAGGATTTCTCCTGAGAAGTGAAGGTAATATTTCCAAGTGTCTAAAAATTGTATCATTACTAACCAAGTCCATTGAGATGATTTTATCATCTCAGACTATCATGCAAGTCATGAAAAGAAATGTGTGCAGAAGACAGTTTCGAAAAATATCAGACTGGAAATGCCAAACATTGGTATCAAAAGTGGATCAGGAAGTAGCTGAACAGACACTTGCTAGTTAATCTGTCAGTGAATGAGCAAATAACAAAGCTAGGTGAAATCATTTCAGATATAGACAATGAGAAAACAGTGACAGTATTTAATATAGTAAAAAATCTCATGTTACTGGTCAGCAGGCAGGAGTGATACTGCAGCTATTATAGGCAAATACTGGAACTAATGGATGAACAGTGTGAGACTGAAAGAATGAGAAGAACAATGAAAAACAAGCGATTCAAAAAAATCAATTATAAAGAGATGTTTAAAGCTTCTAGCTACCCTAGTACACTTCAGAACAGAGAAATTTTGAAAGTAGAGTGTGCAAACAAATATCTTGCACAAATAAAAGAACTATGGTATTGTCTGAAAAGGAATCTTGCTCGCAGCATTCAGCATTTTCATCCAGTTGACATTTGCCACCTATGAAATGAAATTCAAGGGATCACATCACCAACTTGGGAAGAGACCTTTTCATATAAATTGGGAATGGAGAATTTAATTGAAGAGATTATAACTAAGATATTCCTTCCACTACTATGTTGCAAGTGGATGGGGTCAGACAGGGGTAGGGAAAAAGAAAATGAAAAAAAAAAGTGTTCTTGGGAGTGATGCTGCCAGGAGCTAGCTCAGGGAGAAGAGAGGATCCTCATTTTAGAGCATATCACAGATATAGTATACAGTGATGTGAAACATACATTCTTTAAAATCCTAAAAATTTGCCGAAGGTTTTCAAAAGTGACTTCCAAATTGGGTGTCTCAATTTTGGGGTGTTCCACTTAAAAGAGGTTTATAGAAAATGCTTAGCTCTAATCCTCGGAAAGTCATTCTTTTAAAAATGGTTAAAGTTGGGCATTGAAAAAAATCACTAGTAGTATTTAAAGAATTGAAAGGTAAGATTCAGAAATTAAAATTCTAGCACAGACAAACTCAGAGGTTCACTGAAGTAGGTTTTTTTTTCCCAAAAATAAGACCTTGTATAATGGCCTAGTATGATAAAGTGAAACAAAACAGAGACATGTGTGACATTATTTGGGTACACATATATATTATGGCTAGAAGACTTTCCCTGCATTGCTCAGGTCCAGCCCAGGGGTAGAAGAGGGCCACACAGGCCTCCTGCTGGCACTCCCCGGTCCTGGCCTGGGACCAGCACAGGTGGCTTGTAGATGGAGCGGAGGTGGCCTGGGGCTGGAGCTGGTGCCAGCCTTGGGTCAGGGCCACATAGTAGGGCCAAACAGGCTCCACCCCCACCGTCGAATTCAACGGCCGGGGGAAGGGTTTGGAGGAGGGAGGGGCACTCATTTGGACCAGTGGCCAGCAAGATGGGGAGCCCTGTCCCTAGCTGGCTATTCCCTTCCTAGTTCAGCTGTCCCCAGTGGTCACTGTGCAGCATAACTGTTTCCCATTCTCACTGCCTCCAGTGGTGAACTGTGTAGAATTGCACACCTCTCATCAGCCCCCGCCCTATCCATGGTATGCAAAACAGTTGAATTCTAGGAACATCCCATTTTCCTGCCACAACCAAACCCTGACCTTGCTTTAAGTTATGATAAGAAGAAGCTGCATACCAAATTTGGTAGTCCTAGATCTTACCATTTAGAAGGAGTTCTTGAACAAATGGACTCGCAGACAGACGGCTGGACTTACAGACAGACAGACGCCTCTAAAATATAGATAAATAGATTTTCAGATGCAGAGAAAATACACATGCACAGTTCTATTGAGAATCTCCACTCATCCAAGAAGGGCCCTAATCCAATCTCTTTGAAACCAATAGTATCATTTCCAAAGACTTCAGTGAGCTTTGGATCAGAGCCAAAATGAATAAAATAGTACTGGAAATTCACACTTCCAGACAGACAAAGCCACAAGAAACAATAAGACAGCTACAATAGTCTGTCCAAGGTTAATGAGACCAGACATTTTTCATGCACAAATATCAATTTAGATAGAAATAATTGCAGAACTGTCAGCCAAACACATTGAAATATCATTGAAAGACATGCACACATAAACCCCTTTTAATTTCCATAAGCTATTGCATTTGCAGATGTTAATAACTTCAACAAATTAGCATTGTATTCTCACAAATGAAAAGTTAGAGTGAAAAGGGCTCTTTTAACTTAATCCAGAGCTGTAACAGAAAATTACAATAGTTGTATACAAATCACTTATTGGAATCAGATGTACCTAATTTGAACTTCTTTCCTTGTTCTCTGACTAGGCAACATTGGAAAAAGGAAATTTTTCTTCATTCAAAAAATTTGTTTGCAGTGTTACAAAAGATACAGCTCCCCTGTGAAGTTTAAGAGGTGCATGCCTGCATTTATAAAAAACAGACATCCAGAGAAATGTAAGGCTGGAAGGGATCTCAAGAAGTCATCGAATCCAATCCCTTGCACCGAGGCAGGACCAAGTAAATGTAGACTATTTTTGACAGGTGTCTGTCTAACCTCTCCTTAAAAACCTCTAGTGATGGGGACTCTGCAGTCTCTCTTGGAAGCCTGTTCCAGAACTTAACTATCTTATAGTTAGAATTTTTTTTCCTAATATATAACTTAAATGTCCTTTGCTGATGATTAAGCCCATTACTTCTTGTTCTTCCTTTATTGGACTTGTTGAACAATTTATCATCATCCTCTTTATAACAGATCCATATTGTCATTGTATTTGAAGACTCATCAGATTTCTTAATTTTTGAAGACTAAGCATGCACAGTATGTTCCCTTGAGGTCATACTTTATATTTTTGTATCATTTTTTTTTGTTCTTCTCTGGATTGCCTCCAATTTGTCTACATCTTTCCTGAAGTGTGGCACCCAGAACTGGACACTGTGCTCTAGCTAAAACCCCACCAGTGCCTAAAATTAATCTTCAGAGGGCAACCCAGAGGTCTTCTTACAGATGTATTTTTTCTCACCATTGGTTGCCTTTGTGGAGGCTACATAGTCTTCATCATTATTGTCACCATTGGAAAATTTTGCTTGCAGTTTTGTAAAAAATATTAACTTCCCTGTGTAAAGAAGGTGCATGTCTAAATTTATAGAAACGGATTCAGAGAAGGACAGCCTTTTGGTTCACAATGCAACCCTGGGAGTTGAGGTTGAGGCTGTCCTTGACTCCCTCCCTGCATTCTAGGGCCTCTGGGGGTATGTCTAGACTGCATCCCTCTGTCGGCAGAGGGATGCAGATTAGGCAGATCGACATTGCAAATGAAGCAGGGATTTAAATATCCCATGCTTAATTTGCATAAAAATGGCCACCGCGTTTTGCTGACTCAGCACTTTGTTGGCAAAAAGCAGCAGTCTAGAGGGGGATCTGTTGAGAAAGAAAGCCTTTTTCGATGGATCCTGTAAACCTCCTTGCAGGAGGCATAAGGGATCTGTTGAAAAAGGCTTTCTTTCTCGACAGATCCCCCTCTAGAGTGCTGCTTTTTGCGGACAAAGTGCTAAGTCGGCAAAAACGGTGGCCATTTTTATGCAAATTAAGCGCGGGATATTTAAATCCCCATTTCATTTGCAATGTCAACCTGCCTAATCTGCATCCCTTTGCCGACAGAGGGATTCAATCTAGACATACCCTGGGAAAGGAGGCTATGGAACTCAGGGAGGAGGAACATTGGTCCACAATGGCTGGAGGGGGTGCCTCTCCAGGAAGTAGTCCTGAAGTGCTGCCATGTCCATCACATACGCTATGGATGACAACACTCTCTCCTGGTACTTCATTTCCCGTTTCCTGAATGCTCTCCTTTCCTGACTCTGCACACATCGCCTCCAACAGTGTATTCCTCCACTCTCTTGTGTATTCCCTGTCCAGGCTGGCAGATTGCATTGGCTCATTTAACATCTCTTCCCAAGTCCATTTTCTTCAGTGGATTTGTGCTATCTGGACAGCTTGTAGGCCTGGATGACTGCTATTCCCGCTGTAATAAAAAGTGAAGAGCAGACATTACAGGAGATACACTGTATAGCATAAAGCCTAATCTGTTAGAACAAAATGAAGGTCTGTCTAAAGACAATAGAGATGTGTTATGTACAAAGCCATAGTTATACGTTAGGTGATTACTTCACAGCAGGAACTCCTTGGAGTTCTCAAGGGAGCACCTGGATTTGGTTTGGTGGCAAGCATAGTAAGTGACAGGCCAAGGCTGAGCCTGTGGGCAGGAGGGTGGAAAGGGTCTGATCATGGCAACATGGCAGGGCAGGACTTGTGCAGTGCCTGTGTGTCTGGCACCCCCCATTTGCAGGGAGAATGTAACTTTCCTAACTTTCCCTTGTTGCAAGAGTGAGCAAGCGAGTGGGCAGGAGGGCGGAGGGAGTGTGGGAATGGCAGCAGGGCAGAGGCTCAAATCGTGTTTCATAGGGGATATGAAAATGGAGGTTTAATGCAGAGGCAACAGCTAATAGCTTCCCCGCTTCATCAATGTTGCCATGCAAGATATCAGTCTTCTCCAAATCACACAGAGTGATATGGATCAGATGCTGACTGAATGTGACCAGAAACCCAGACCGTACGCTGCAATGACACCAGACCACTTACTGCTGGCATGGCATGGAAAGGTGTCCTACCATGGAAGACAGAATAAGGTAGGCTTTCCCAGAAACCTTGTAAGAAGGATTAAAGAGTTCTTCGATGAAACCTTCATGGAGATGTGCGGGGAGGATTCCCATTCTGTCTCCAGAAAAGTTAGCAAGCTGTTCTAGGACCTCCTGCTGTGTAGGCACAGTGACCATCACAGAACCCACTTTTAGCAAGATAAAAAATGTAAACTCACCCAGAAGTGCCCTCCCCAAGATCAGTGGCTGAGTGTGAGATGTCCAGGGAGGAAGGGATTGTCTCCAAATTTATAAAAATGTCTTCACTCTTGATGACCTCGGTTGCCCCACTCACTTGCTGACTACTCTCTTCTTCCTCCTTTTCCTCCTCCTCCTCCTCCTCCTCCTTTTCTTCCTCATCCACTACCACTACCGTTACCACACTGTCCTCCGCATCACTGCCTGACTGTCTAGGGAGGAATCCATGGATTGGCTAGGGAATCTGGAATCCATGGATTGGCTAGGGAATCTGGTCCTGTCCCCACCAAGGATCATATGTAGTTACTTGTAGAAGTGGAGTTTTTGTGGTGATGCTCCAGACCACCTGTTTGCCTCCTTTGTCTTTTGATATAACTTCCTCAGCTCCTTTACTTTCATGTGGCACTACTGGCATAGCCACCATGAACTTTGCAATCTTGGCATAAATGTCTATGTTTCTTTTGCTGGTTCATAGTTCTGCGAGAACAGATTCCTCTCCCCACAGAACAATGGTCCAAGACTTCCTGCATGCTCATGCTGGTTTTTGTCTGTGACCCTGGAACTCATAGAGCTCATAAAACTTGAACTCGTGGGACTCATGACCATGTGTGTGTGGCTGCCGAGGTTTGCTGCCTACACACCATGCTGGCCACACAGGAAATGAGATTCAATTTTTCCCAGGATTTTTCCTGTTCAAGTGAAGAGCAGTAGAGTTGAAAATCATGGCCAGACCATTCATTGAAGGGCACTGTGGGACACCTCCCATAGGCCAAGAATATACACTTTCACAGTGTTGAGTCTGCACTATCAGAAAGTTGACCAAGCAAGATTGAATTTAGTGGTTACTCCTCATGAAAGCAGGAGTATAGAAATCAACTTTAACAGCCCTTTAAGTCAATGGAACAGGTTTCATAGTGTGGACTCCTTGTTTAGAAAATAGACCTAATGTGGCTAAATTCAACCTAATCTCCCATTGTAGACCAGGCCTAAAGCAGGGAGTATAGCTTATGTTTACTACAATCACTGCTTAGTTCAAGTTAGTTCTGAAATTAATGGAATGATGCTCCCATTTTCAGAGTTATGACAAGCTCTGAAGGGCAGAATTATATCTTATCTGAAAAGAAAATGGAGTTTAAGACAATAATTGGTAAATGTCAATAAACCTCCTTCTGCAGATGTGACGATAATGCATGAGACCTTTCCAAACGCAGCCAAGGGTGAAAAAACCACATGTGTAAGAATGGCGGGGGAAAGGCCTCTAGGTTGCCCCCTGAAGATGCAACACTGAGGTGCTGAGCATCATGAGCTTCCTGTAGGTCACTCAGCTCTGTAAAGGATCAGACCTCAAGCGAGATGAGTATATCTCACCAAGCATATCTCTTGACTGTACTTGTGAGGTGTGGTTTCAGATCAAAGCTAGCTCAAGTAACAATTGCAGTGAAGCTGCAGCAACCACACTTGTATGTGTCCAGGCTGTTGGCCGTGTGAATGGCTAACCTATGCTGCTGCAGCTTCACTGCTGTTATGTCAACACTGCAACTGGAGGCATAAGTACAGTTCACATAGACATACTCATACTAGCCTTACCAGCCTGGTGAAAAACAACAGTGAAGATGCAGCAGCTATACAAGTTTGTCCAGAATTTTGCAGACAGACATATATTCGTAGTTCATGCCATGATCCATGTCAGTGTATTTTCAGCTAGCATGTGTATTCCAACCAAAGAATGCACTCATCTCTGACTTCAGTGCAAATGTTAATCCAGCACTCTCTGGTCTGGCAATATTTGCAGTTGAGCATGACTTTAGTTATCCAGATATCCATGGGTGTGACCAAGTTTTCCTCAGTTCCATAAAGTTATTCCACGAGGTGTAACAGTTAGTTCGAATGAACTTGTAACTGCCGTGTGTAGCCGTGGGCAGTTAGTTTGGAATAGGGGGATTTAAAAATGGCGCCCGCCTGGGAACATGCAAATGAAGCCTGGGATATTTAAATCCCAGGCTTCATTTGCAAGTTTGAATGCCTACATTAGCTTCCCTAGTCCTTCGAACTAGGGGGCTAGTGTAGACATACCCTAATTTACCCCTAAATGTCTTCTAAAAGCCCAGTAACCAGTGGAAGTGTTGGTAGTATTTCTAGAAAATATTGACCTCCCTTGGTTTGACACCAAGGTCCCAAGGGTGCCAGATTAGAGGGATTTAACCTGTATTAAGTTACATGTCTTATTTCTCATATTGGCGTCCATTACTAATCCCTCAGCTAACTCAGCATTCTCCTTTGGCTCGGGAACAGGATAATGCTGTGATCCAATTATGCATGATAAAGACTCATTTCTTGTTATGTTTTCTTTATTTTTCAGCCATCTTAAAATAGCAAATGTGTGAAATGTGATGTGCTGGGATCTACGTTACCTATTATTATATGCAGTAAATCAATCCACTATTTAATTTAAATTGGTTAACAGTGAGGTACCATCAGGTATTTCATTGTACAGTGTGTAGCTACTTTGGATGCATCTAGATTACTTTGCTTTCCCTACATGGTGAATTTTACAGCCCCATTATAGCCATTTGCTTTTTAGATAGATGCCTGACTGACATGTTTTATATTTTTCCAATGTTAAAACAAATAAAAGATAAAATGTTGTTTGCTTTCGCTACCTTCCTAAAATTATGAATTGATGTTCTAATTTATAGTTTCACAGTTCTCAGAAGACACTTGTTCTTTGAGGAGCACTGTTAATAATGTATGTAACAATTTAAGACATTTATTTAGCGTATTTGCTAGTTTTATACCTTCAGAGTCTTTGTAAACAATATATTGATTCTTTGCATTTCAGAATTTTCTGGACATTTATACTGTACAAAGCAAATATATTCTTTTTATTAATAAATTCATCATGTTATGTCATCCTTTACGAATCACTGAAGAAGGCTGGATGCTATTTAAAATTCCTTTACACATATTTAAATGCTTGCACACTACATAGTCCATATCCATTTCAATGGATACAGTCCTGCTCTTTAAAAATAAGAGTCTCCACACAATGCACAAGAAAAATCACATAGGGCTATATCTCAGTTCAGGAAAAAATGGTTAAAATTCTTCTTCACTATAGGTCAAAAATGTTATTTAATCTTTCTGAGGGACAATATGATGAATTATTGTAGCAAGAACCTCAGTGCAGAGTAACATTAGTTAAGGCAGGCCTGGGCAAAATACGGCCCGCGGGCCGCATCCGGCCCGCCAAGCCGCTGGATCTGGCCCACGGAGGCAGTGGGGAGCCCCAGGCAGGCTCCCCAGCTTGCCCCGCAGCCCCGTCCGCCATGCAGAAACACGGCTGCAGGGCTCCCTTTCTGTTTTAAAACTGGAGGGGAGGGGGGAAGTTTTAGGAGCCATCCCGCCCCCAGCACATTCCCATTAGCCAGTTTCTGGCAGAAAGCAGCCAATGGGAGCTGTTTATTCTTAGCTGCCTGTTATTCTAACAATCACATCCCCTCTCCTGGACTCAGTTATTCATGAAGTCCATGGCCAGGCAAGCAGGCAGGCTGGATGGGAAACATTTTAAGCTCTGCAGGCAGGCAGGCTAGTTTGGCAGCTGACAAGTAAGTCTCCTGGCCACAACCTGCTTCTGGCACTCCAGCCCTTTCCTACCCCAACTCTCTGCCCTTCCCCCCCCCAACATATCCAAACCCTCTGTCCCCCTCTTACACCCATACCCCTGCTCAAATCTGGCACCCCAATCTCCTGGCCCAGATCACAATCCCCTCCTACTGTAGGTCACATCCCAAACCCCTACACTCCAGTCCCCTGCCCTAGGTCACAGCCACCTGCTTCATCCCAACTCCCTCCCAGACTCCAGTCTCCCTCCTGCCCTTTACCCCCAGCTCCTTTCTGCACCCAACCTCCATTCCAGACCCCGCATCTCCATTAATATTATGGAAGAGCGTGGCCCTCGACCACTTTCCAAAATCTTGGAGTGGCCCCCCCATAAATTACCTGCCCCTGCATTAAGGGCTAAGTCTATAGTCCATTGAAGTCAATATGAATCTCTCCATTAACTTCAATAGACTTTGCATCAGGTCCTAAGGCTAGAGTGAAACAGTACAAGTTAGGGCTTTCAGTTCAATTTACTTTAAGTAAAATACAATTTAGATTATAGGCCAAACATTAAACAGAAAGAAGGGTTCTCGTAAACCCATGAGCCTATATTTGCTGACCTCACATCAGACTCAGGATGGGATAGAAGGAGCCATTGAGAACTTTGGCACATATCCACAAAGAGATGTAGACATTGTGATTTGGAGCATCATGGTGCCCATCTTTGACACCCCGAACACTTATAGGAACAATGCTAAAATACACAACATTTTATTTAGGTGCCCAGCTCCCAGACAGTGAATGGGTAAAGATGCACCTTAGGGTGCATCTAAACAGCAGGGCTTAACTTAACTTAAATAAGCTATGCAAATTGAGCTATGTCAATTGCATAGCATAAGTTGAAATAGCTTATTTCGAAATAAGGAGCATCTACTCAGCACTTACTTTGAAATAGAGCGCTCTTTCTCCAACTTCCCTTACTCCTAGTACAATCAGGGTTACAGAAGTTAGAGTAAGAAGTCCTCCAGCTTGACAGTATTTCAACATTTTTTTCAATATAACTGCCAGCTGTGTAGACGTGGACTAAGTTATTTTGAAATAACACTAGTAATTATTAGACTGTAATCCACAAAGCTCGCTCTCCTAGTGGGGAGCCACCTAAACTATACACTGGGATATGGTGATAAAGGTATGGCCTAGAACACTCCTCTATTACAGAGCTAAATCCCTAAGACCAGACTGCAAGGAGGCATCTAGCTTAGCTTGTACTCCACAAACTGGGGGAATATAGGCATTCTGCTGCTCAAGTTGCAAAAGGGTCCTGATCCAATAGGAATGTTCAAGAGCCCTCCTAACTGTAAACCAAAGAGGTGTAGGAAAGAGGACCTCCCTTATAGGCTTTAGCATAGTGGATAGGGCATTCAGCAGCGATTTGGTAGTGCCCCCCCCCAAGCAAACAGGGATCTGACACCTCATAGGTGAGTGTTCTAGCTACTGTAGTAAGTTATAGACTAATTTAACTCTTCCTCTGACCCAGATAACAGTTAAAGTGGAACAATTTCAGTAGGAAAGATTGAGGGTGCTTCACATCAGACTGTTCCACAGACCTTCTCCTCTCCTCAGATAAGCATGCTTACCATGTCAGGCCCTACATGTGATTTAGTCAGCTGAATGTCCATCTTCTCCCAGGTTGTGAATCATTCTGGTGCTTATGTAGAAGATATATACCAGAGACTATTATGAAGTCCTTGATGAAAATTCGTTATAAATTTTAGAGAGCTAGTTATTAAGTCCCTGGGTAGTGAAAGAAAGAACTACACAATTTATAAGGTTAAAGTAGTTCTATTGTATATACAACATTTTCCTAGAGAGGTTTTTTTCAGAATCATCAATACTGCATTCTGACTATCTCATGGAACATAAGAATTCATGTATTTATATATCAGGTTGCCATAAATCTGGAAATATTGTTTTCTAAGATTGGTGACATGTCACTATCAGCTGAAAGCCCTCCCCTTTTTGGAATTTGCTCTTCCTTCCTGATGCAGTTTGGAGCCGTGTCTCCTGATCCCACTAAGACAGTGGTTCCCAAAGTGGGCCACAGGGTTCCCCAGGTAAGCCACTGATGAGCCCACACCACTATGCTTACCTAAAGTGTCCATAGCCACAGGAGGCTCACAGCTCCCATTGGTTGTGATTCACCATTTCCAGATAACAGGAGATGCTTCCTTCTGTCTGTGTCTAGGGATTAGCTATGCCAGTCTAACACTACCTTCCATAGTTGCTCATTACATCTCTCTCCATATTTTACTTGCTTGAAACTAACTTACTCCTGCTTTGTGGCTTTGCATGCCAGGTCCCTGACATTTTCTCCTTGGGCAAAGAGGGTGAGAGGGTCATGTGCCCTTAAGGACCCACTGTCCCAGGCAATATTCTCTTCCATTGCCCCTTGATAGTATCACTTCCCCAGTAGTTGGTAGAACTCAGGACTACCCTCTACATTAGCCTCAAGGGCCTCATAGTCCAAAGTCCTTACTGCTATATCCCTGGGTTACTTCCTACCTTACTGTCTCTCATTCTGAGCATGACTACAACATCTCTTCAGGTACATCCACCATCTACTTGCAGCTACTGAGCTTTATACAGGCCCTTGTTCATTGCCAGCTGAGATTCATCTCTAATTACTCTTTCTGGTTCACAGGCTTCTCCAGGTGAAGTCTAGGTATTTAATTGAAACACTTAACCACTTAATCCTTTTAGGACTTGTGTGGGGATGGAAATCCCATCACATTCCTGCAGCCCTATATTTAGTATAATTAATTTGATAGCCTGATATCACAATATGTGTTCATTTCTTTCAGAATATGCATTTGATTTTACTTAACTGATAGCAATGAATACCTCAACATCTGCATAGAGTGCAATTTTGTGTTCCATTTTTAATTGTAAACTCTCTTATGCTATTATTCTGATGCATTTTTTGTGCCAAACATTCAACAAACAGGGCAAAAAACAAGAGATATGGGGGACAATATTGCCATTCTTCTTTCTTGCTGAAGTCATTTGGAGAGTATCTCATTAACCCTTATCCTAGGGAAAGAACGATACAATATATTTATCAGAATCTTCAAATTGCCCTTTAATCTATCCAAGACTGTTTTTAGGCAAAATGCTCTCCTTTATCAAAGGTCTTCTTAGTATCTAAGAATAGCACCACTTATTTATTTTATACATTACTAGAAGATTTACTTGGTGTTGCTCGGGTCCTTCGGAGCAGGGATCTGAGGATGTGGGGGGTGAAGGCATTAGTGTTGGGGGTCAGGAGCAGCTCTTGGCAGGAGACAGAAGGCTGTATGGGGATGCAGAAGTGAGGATTTGAGGCTGTGGGAGGCTCATGACAGGGGGTTGTGCATATGTCAGGGTGCAGGAATCACGGTTGGGGTGAGCAAGGGCTCAGGACAGTTGGGGGGGATGGGTGTGGGGATAAGGAGGTGCTCAGGGAAGGGGGCTAGGTATGTGAGGAGTGAAGGAGGCAACAGGGGCTGCATTGCCTGGACAGCAGCTCCCTGGTACTGGCTGTGTCAGGGGACATGCTGGCTGGGGGGTGGATCCTGGGGGAATGGCTGCAGGGGAAACCTTGCTGCCCATGCAGCGGGCAGGCAGCTTACCTCCACCCTGACCCTTGCTGGCCCAATAGGGTTATAGCTGTCCTGTCCCCATCTTTTGCTCTTAGCTGCTCCCCTGTGATCATTACATAGTGTAGCTATCTCTGCTAGCAGCCCTTTCCCTTTCCATGTTATGGGAAATAATCACATTCCAGGCTCATCCCATTGATGCAGCACAACCAAACATTTACTTTGCTTTAAATTATGATAAGAGGAAGCTACATACTATATTTGGTGGTCCTAGCTCTTACTGTTTAGGAGAAGTTCTTGGACAAACAGACGGACAGATAGACAGACTTGCTGTCTCATATATATAGTAGATAAATTATTTTTACAAGACGCTCAGTTTTCTATTACATATGAAAACGTATTTGATCGATGTATTCGGGGGAAAGACTGCTTCAATTCCATTGGCAAGAATCTTTGAAAATATTTTCATGTATCATTCTCATGTTAAGATTGGGCTGTATGAGCAAACAAGATAGTCAATAAGCATGATTTAGCAGCTTCTCTTTTATCTACTACGTCTATTATCTACTGTGTCTACTGGAATCTCAATAATCTCCAAAAACAGAGTGATTAGTTTATTTCCAGTAATGTCTGATATTGTTTTATAAAACCGATCTGGTCCCATGGATTTTGGTGTTGGCATTTATTTAATCATATCTCTGACCACCTCATCTTCTATTGGTCTTTCTAAGGCCAGGGCTACACCAGACTTGGAAGGTCAGGGTAAGGTACGCACCTCCAACTATGTAAAATACGTAGCTGGAGTCGGCTTACCTTAAGCCGAGCATGACACCTTCTTCACAGAGGGAGGCCAATAAGAGCAAATACTCCCATCAGCTTCTTTACTCCTCATGACTGCAAGGAGTACCGGTGCCAACTGGCGCTGCCCTCAGCATTTGATTTAGCAAGACTGAACTAGACTGCTAAATTGAACGCCAGAAGATCAATCACTGGTATGGCAAGTGAAGACATGGCCTAAGATTAATTGTTCTTGAATCAACCTTCACTTGTTAACCTCATAATGGAGCTAGGTAGAGAAGGGCAATTCTGGTTCATGAATACTTTCAAAATTGGATTTCATTTTGATTAGGCACCAAAAAAAAAAAACCCCATCAAAATTCTTTGTGACAGCAAATAGAGCTCTGTTTTTGAAAGGCCTGAGGAAACCTCACCCTGGAGTAGTCGACATGGCTTATGAGTTGTAAGTGTGAGCTGACATGAAAACAAGTGTGGGAACTTCACAAAATAAACTGTCTCTGCAGAATATTTCAGTTTTGCCAATTCAGCAAATTCTGACAGGAAATGTTTGGTCACAGCATTTCTGACCAGCTATACTCATTAATATATTTTATAGTTTTCCCCATTCTCTCTTTATAGTCAGAGGCATAAACAGTAGAATAAAACCTTCTGAGATCTTCAGTTATCTCTCTGGTATAAAAGTTTATTTTCATTTTTGTTGTGTGTATTTGACTCTTAGAATCATACCAGTAACATCAAGCTCCCTGCATACAAGGAAGAATTCAGTATTATCTAGACCAGTGATTCTGAACCTATTTATCATTGTTATTACCTCAGACACAGGTTGAGAACTATAGTGCGCTCTCCCCTGTCCACCCTCAGAGACCCCTATATCCAGTGCTTCCTGTCCAGAGACTTCCCCATTGAGTGGGGCCAGGAATGGACATTGGGTGTGGGGAAGTGGGCAGGTGGCAGTGAACCTGGACCCCACTGTGCAGGACTGGGAAGCAGCCCCAACCTTAGATCTGGCCATGTGGGGCAAGTGGCAGGGCAGCTGGCAGCCCCACAATCCAGACTCTTGAGCTACGTCAAGACTATAAGCCTCTTTGAAAGAGGCTTTTTCAAAAGAATCTTTCAAAAAAGCCTCTTTCGAAAGAGAGCATCTAGACTGCAACCACTTCTTTCGACAAAGCGAACCGCTTTTTTGAAAGAAAGCACCCATGCAGTCTTGATGCTTTCTTTCGAAAAAGCCCTGTTTGCATTCAAGAACAACTTTTTTTGAAAGAGCGCTTTTGAAAAAAAGGAGTTCTTCCTCATAAAATGAGGTTTACTGTGGTAAAAAAAAATGCCGCATTCTTTCGATTTAATTTTGAAAGAACGTGGCGGCAGTCTATACACAGAGGAAGTTTTTCCAAAAAAAGGCTACTTTTTTCTAAAAAAACCCTGTAGTCTAGACACACCCTTGCTGCATGCAGCGGGCTGGTAGCCCCAAATCACTGCCGTGTGGGACAAGACAGTAACCCTGCATCCACTCTATGTGGGGCCAGATGGCAGCCCTAAACCAGGGCCCCTGCTGTGCAAAACTTGCCACCCAACAGCTTTGCACCCCCAGAGCCCAGCCTCATGAAGTCAGCCGACAGCCTGGAAGCTGGCTGGCAGCCCTGACTCTGTATCCCTGTCACCTGAGGCCATCCAGAGCCCCCACCCTTCTGTGCTGGGCCGGGCCAGGCAGCCTAAGTCCCATTGTGCTGAGTGGCAAGAAAGCCAGGAATCTGGACCCCACCATGCAGACCAGTGGCCTTTCGCAGACCACTGGGCCACAGCTGTACATTAATTGGGCCACATGCTGCTGCAGGCTGAGAACTGCTAGGGTGACAAGATGACCTGTTTTGGACCAGAACACACAGTCAAACAGGGATCCTGGTGATTCTGACAGTGGTGCTCACTGGGCCATTGATCATCCGGTTAGCAGTAGCCACAGCCCATTGAGTGGCTCCCGTTGTTCCCAGCCTGTGGGACTGCAATCAGGGAATCAGGTGCACTACCTCCAAGTCTCAGCAGCAGGGCCAAGACAGAGGAAGCTCCAGCCGCCTGCACTGTGTGCTAGCCCAGCTGCTCTCTCCTCACTCTCCCCTTCCCCTTCGTCAAGACATTACCAAGGCTGTGATTCCAGTCACTGAGCAGTGCGCACATGGATAAAGGGCAACAGTGTGCTAGGGCAGTTGGGGGCAGGGGGCACCCCAAACTGACCCTTGACTGAGGAAGGGAGCAGCTGCCCGGGATTGGGTCTGAACACAGCTACAGCAGGGAGGTACAGATGGGGAAGGGAGAGGGGGCACAAAAGGAGAGTGTGGGTGAGAGGTGCTGTGTGAGGACATGTTCGGAGGGGTAAGGTTGACGTGGTGCAGCTGGGGAGAGGGAGTGAGGCACAGGTAAGGGAAGTCTTTAGAAGGGAAAAGGGAAAGGAGCACACTGGTTTTGGATACAGGAAGAATGTTTGCAAGTGGGAGAGCAGGAGGCAGCTGTGTAGGGTGGCTAGGAAGCTTGGGAGTGCTGGTGGATGTAGAGTCTACTGCTCACCTGGGCTCACAAACAGCCTGTCCACTATGCCTGAGGGCCCTGATTGATTTGGGAGTAGTATCCTGGTCTCCTTCCTGCCATTCACAAACCACACCCTATTCCACTGTCATTGCACCCCTCCCCATCCCAACTCCCACTTCTCATATCCCTCAGTGCATCCCTCCCCGTTCCACCCTGTCCTCCCCCTGCACCTACCCAACCCAACATTATACACCTTGAGGGTATGTCTACACTAGCCACCCTAGTTCGAACTAGGGTGCTAATGTAGTCATTCAAACTTGCAAATGAGGAGTAATGGTAGTCCGAATTAAGGGCTTTAGTTCGAACTACCTAGCCCGTGCCGCGTGTAGCCGCGGGCAGGGAGTTCGAACTAGTGGGCATTTAAAAATGGCGGCACCCGGGAACATGCAAATAAAGCCTGGGATATTTTAATCCCGGGCTTCATTTGCAAGTTCCAATGACTACATTAGTCACCCTAGTTCGAACTAGGGTGGCAGTGTAGACATACCCTTACAGCTCTCTCCCACCCATGCTCTCCACCTCCCAGAGCCACCATCCCCATGACCATTACCAACCCACACCCTTGCACCCCATTCACCTCCATGCACTGCTGTACTCCCATTATGCCCCTGTTTACTCTGTCTCATTCACCCCACATCCCCCAACTCCCTTCTCTCTCCTTCAATGCCCCATTTCACCTCCAATCTGCTTGCGTACTTGGTCTCTTTCACTCCCCAACCTCTTCCTTCTCTCCCCATCTTTTTTCCCCTCGTCCCATGCTCTTCCCAGCTGGGTGATGCAAGTAGCCCCTGGAAAAGTGTTTGAAAAAGTGTCTCCATGTAGGCAGCTGTGTGTATGCATGAATTATATATTTGTAAGAGACTGTGTTGTGTGTCTTTGTGCAGGGAAGTGTGTGTGTGTGTATGTGTGTGTCTATGAATAAAATTTTCAGACCAACTTTTATTCTTTTTTTTTATTTGTGCACAAAAAATTGCAATATAAAATATGTGTATGGTCATTTCATAACAAGATTTTTAAAAAAAGAACGGAACTTTTAAAAGAAATGTATTATTTTGTTAAAAAGTGAATGCTGTTCACTAGTAATTGCAGGAGAGCCAATGTATCGTACATTTCTTGTTACCTTTATCTAGTTACATTATAAATTCTTTGTGTCAGACTTTCTTTTTATGTGCATGACCAGCATCTTCCACACTGGACCCCTGATCTTAGTTTTGGGGTCTTTAGGCACTAAACAACAATTATAATAATAAATAATGTGCAAGTATATGTGTTAGTGCATTCTAAATTTGTGCACATGAATACTTGAATGTAGGTATGAGAGTCAGTTCCTACAGATTTAATTGTGTATAGGTATCTGGACAGGTGTATTTCTATGGATTTGTATTTGGACTTCAGGAATGTGCCTTTAATGAAGTTGTGAACATGTAATAACTTTAGTGAACAAAAATATAGAGCTGGTGAGAAAAAATGGAAAGAGGGGAAGGAAAAATTATGAAAGCCTATGATCAGGCACCTAGTCCGTATAACAAAGATAAGGAAACTAAATTAACAGAAATAAAGCTCTACTGCCCTACTAGTATCATTCAGATATCCATCCTACCACTTTCTTCTTTCAGGTAACACAAGGTAGCTTGGGTCTCTGCTGTCATCCTCTCAGGGAAGTCTTTCCTCTTCTTCCCTAGGCTAAGCCCTTCTGTATTGTTCTTCTCACTTTTAAGGCTCCTCCTCATAGGCTCAGTGGACTAAGACTGCCCAAGTCCAAAGCTGCTTTTCCAACCCTTCCTGCATGCCGTCAGGTTTGCACACTCCATCACAATCACAAACATGATATACACAATCTGTTCATATTTAGGGTATCTACAATGTCAGCTATCAAAGATGATGTGGCCTAAATGTAATTAATCCTGATGTATAAACTTGCAGACTGAGATAAAAAGGTGTAATCTGACCTGTTCCTCCAGGTGTCATCATGAAGCCATATTTCATTACATTTTTCCTTGACTTTAGGTCCTAACCTGTGGCTCTTTACATTTATTATTAGCTGATTAATCCGTTAGAAGATTTAGTGGGAGTATTAATATCTCCTCTATGTATGAATCATCTTATTACAACATTTACAATATTAACAGAAAATTAATTGGCAAATAATTCCTGTCTATAAATAAAAGCATGGATTGACCTAAATGTGTAGTCTTGTCTAAGTATAATGTTCCTTACTGTATAAAGTTTCCTTCTACATCACACCTAATTCCTTTCTTTAATGCATCACAGTTTCTTTGATGTTAAAAGTAGCACTCCCTTAAAAATATTCGTGAGTGAGAATAAAGTCTTTCTGAACCCAGTTGCAGGTAAATTCACTTTATTTATATTCTTATAGCCTATGCCATGATAGGATTGTTGTCTGATGTTCCCATGCTAGGTGACCCTTCTCAACCTAAAAATCATCTATAATATACCACAGATATTCCAATAAGAGCTGGTTGGAAAACAACATAATTGCTCTGGGAAAACTTTAATCATAATGAAATTGCAATGAAATATTGAAAATCGAAATATTTTAATCAAAACCCCCAAATATTATTATTCCACATGGTACCAAAGTGCCTCTTGGAAATTGTAGTTCATACGGCTTATTCTCCTTTTCTATTGGCTGGACTCCCTAGGTGGACTACATCTCCCTTGATGCACCACCTTTTCCCCAGGTGGGAGGAGAAGCAGAGTATGATAGGCCATGGTACATCATGCCCAGAGAGAGGAATTAGGTGTCACATAGAAGGAATCTTAGAGGATGTGGTCAGAAATGGAAGATTTAATACAGATTTAATCCAGCTGTGAGGGAAGGGGAAGAGAGTCTATCGGAAATGATAGGGAACATGAAGGTTAGAGTGAGCATATGCACTTACTGTCTCTTCTCTAAAGGAGCATTCTCAAATACTTTTGCCACATTTCTTCTGACTGCAGCATAATTGCAAGTACTACTACACAAAAGGGAAAAAATATTTCTATCAATTTTAATTCCTATGCTTAAGGCCTTCTTTTTTTTAAAATCTCCTCTTCTAAGGTCTCTTCTTGCCTACCCTGAGTGTGGGGAATTATTTTTAAAAAAGCAACAGTAAAGAATGTATTTGTTTTTTCTACTTGCAAGAAATTAGAAAGGGTCTTTGCTACAAAATTAATCTAAGGCAATTAAAGGAATTAGACTATAATTAGACTGTAAATACAGATATTGAGTTTACTTTGTGGAACAAAAGCTGATTGGAACGCTGGCTCAGAGTTATAAAATCCCAGCTTTCTCAATTAACTTTGCTTTATAGTGTTGGAATTCAAACCGTGCACAGCTATAGGTAGATGCTAAAAACAAAATGGACACAGCTGAGATAGTGGGTTAGGAGGCTGAGGTTTTCTTCAGAGGAACAAAGGCAGTAAAAGAGATAATCAACCCCTAAAACATGTTCTTTTGTTTAATTTTAAAGTATTCTTTCTGGGTGCATCTACACAGCACAGTTATTTCAAAATAACTGATGTCTACACAGTGCGAGCATCTACACAGCAATTCCATTATTTAGAAATAATTTTGAAATAACAGACAGCTTATTCCAACTTCTGTAAACCTCATTCCATGAGGAATAACACCTATTCTGAAATAGCTATTTTGGGATAAGATGTTTGTAGATGAAGTATAATCCACACACCTAGGGTACGTCTACACTGCAACACTATTTCAAAATAACTAGCACTGTTCTGAAATAACTTAGTCCTCATCTACACAGCCATCAGTTATTTCAAAATAGTGTCAAAATCCTGTCAAGCTGGAGGACTTCTTACTCTGACTCTTGTAACTCTCATTGTATGAGGAATAAGGGAAGTCGGGAGAAGAGTGCTATGTTTTGAAATAAGTGCTGTGTAGACGCTCCCTATTTTGAAATAAGCTCAATTTGCGTAGCTCAATTTGCGTAGCTTATTTTGAGTTAAGCCCTGCAGTGTAGACACACTCCTAGTGTGGCTCACTGTCGCGCATAGTGGCACTTAGACAACTTACAGCCAGCAATAAGAACAAGGGAACTCAACAGTCTTAGCTCAGAGCCAGCAGACTTTTAGCTCCAGAGGTCCCAGATTCAATTCCACCTGGTGGCGGTTACAGCAGCAGCTGAAGTTATTTCAAAATAAAGGGCCTCCAGAAAATCCCACAGGTGACCTTCTGGTCACTCTGTCCATACTCATCAGGACTCTGTAGTCCCTCTTCCCCTACACCCCTTAAAGCTGCAAGCACATGGGAAAGGGCTAGTGACAGGAAGCTGGCCCAGACAACCTTTAGCCACACTGCAGCTGCCACAGCAGATCATCGGGCCACCATGTCTGACCCATGAGCCCCCCAAGAGGCTTCCCCTACTCCCAGGGAGCAATCTGATGACTCCCAGGAGTCTGCCAGGTGCTGCAAGAGGTGTGCACCATCCTGATCTGGGGCAGAGATCCTGGCCCTCATTGACTTGTGGGGCGAGGAGGAAAACCTCCAGGATCTCTGCACCAGACAGCATAACACTGAAATCTACAGCTGCATGGCCAACAGCCTGGCCACAAAAGGCCACATCTGGACCCAGGAGCAAGTCCGGATGAAAGTTAAAGAGCTCTAACAGGCATTTGCCAGGGTCAGGGAGGGCAGCTCCCACTCCAGGGCAGAACCCTGTACCTTCCTCTATTACCAAGACCTGCACTGCATCCTAGGGAACAGAGCAGTCCTTTCCCCACCTCTGGTGGTCGACCCAGGGTTAGAGATGCCTGCCGTCGCCCACCCAGGGGGCAGAGCTGGTTGTGGGGAACAAGAGGAAGAGGAGGAGGAGGAGGACCCCAATGTGACCAGCACCACACGAAGACACTGGAGGTGGTACCCCATGGCCTGGATGTGTCCCTGGCATCCTCTGAGGCTGGGGAAGGAACACCGGGGGTATGTCTAGACGACATGGCTCCGCCGATGGAGCCATGTATACTAGTTTACCCGACATAGTCAATGAAGTGGGGATTTATAACAAAAATCTGGTAACAAAAATCTGTCACACATGGACTGCAGCATGATCCCCAGGCCAAGAAGGCTGAATGAGGAGCTGGCCCCAGCCCCTCGCCGTCTGTCACCTCCATCCTGTCTGTGTCTGGTAACTAAGGTCAGTCACCTGGGGTATGTCTAGACTACATGGCTCCGTCGACGGAGCCACGTATACTAGTTTACCCGACATAGTCAATGAAGCGGGGATTTAAATAATCCCCGCTTCATTAAAATAAAAATGGCCACCGTGCTGTGCCGACAATCAGCTGATCTGGCACAGTGCAGCAGTCTAGACATGGATCGGTCGACAAGGGAAGCCTTTGTCGACTGCTCCCTTATGACTCGTGAAACGAGGTTTACAAGAACGGTCGACAAAGGCTACCCTTTGACTTTCCCAAAACACACCAGCTAGACTCTGTTGTTCTCTTTGCTTTCCTCCATGCTGGCCTTCACTTTTCTTGCTTGTTATGGGCTGGCTCTGCAGATTGGTTCAGTTGAATGTCTTTCTTATGGCTGGTTGGTGGATTCCAGGCCCCCCTTTTTCTTGGTCGGCAGCCAAGAGCCAGATGTGTGCTGTGGCCTTGAGAGGGCTGGAGCCAACGTCTTATCTTTGGGCCTAGCAGAAGTGTGGAGTTACCCATTCTCTGCTTTCTTCACCCTCCACCCCCTTTTGGCCTCTTGCGACCTGCAAAGGAATCCTTCATTCATTCCACACTCACAACTTTGACCCTTCCCCAAAATTCCCTGCAATGCTTGCAACAGCGTTAGCAATATACAATGCTGACCTGCCTCCCCAGGGGGACCCTTTGAGGGAGGGGGCCATTGGGGTGTGACACATGCACATGGATGCACATGCAGCACCAGTCTGGGTCATAGAGTCCCAGGAGGCTGCATCAGAACACCTCTGAACTGTTGCCCACAGGTTCTGGGGAGGCCAGCCATATTTCTGCCACTTGGGTGGGACACCCTCCCACCAGAAGCCACCACTAGAAGGAGGCTGGGAACATGGCCACACACACACATACTCAGGAGTGCTGCACACAGCACATGGGATGCCTGCATGCTCGAGGCAGCACCCACTCCTGTGAACAGCACTGCCAGGCTCAGGAGTATCTGCAGCTCACACACACATACCTTCCTACATCCTGACCCCTGCTCCTTCAGTGGCCAGGGATACAAGTCCTCTCCCCTTGGGATGCCACCACAGCTGGATCTGGCATGTGTGCAGCACTGACACAAGCCCAGCCAGCCTAAGGCCCCACTCCTGCCCACAGGATCCCGGTGTGGCCAGCAGCTTTCCATGCCTGCTTGTCCCCGGGACGTGGGGGTGGTGAGGATCCTCACTCCCAGGGACATCTGGGCCTCTGTAGGAAAGGTCCCACTGTCCAGGCCACAGATAACCTTGCTCCCAGTACATCACCGTCATCTGACCCAAGAACTGTTGGTCTTGGCTTTGGCTCACAGATGAGGGCAAGGCTTCAGGGACAGTGTCTCCAGGGATGACTGACCCTCTCTCTTTATTTTCCACAGCCAGACCAGCTGTGAGAGGGGAGCAGGCAACGCTACCCAAGGGAGCCGCCCAACAGCAGGGGAGCTGCAGGCACCGGAGAACACAGGAGGAACTGATGCAGGAGCACATCTCCGTGTTCCAGGCCCTCCAGAGGCTCCGGGAGGACATGCAGTGGCAGAGAGAGACCTGGAGGGAGTTGCTGCAGCAGGGCTGCACCATGTGTGTGGCTGTCCAGTCTCTCCTCACTGGCAAGGAGCCAGCTCCTGCTCCTGCTGCCGCTCCTGCTCCAGACCCAGCTCCTGGTCCTGACCCACCTCTCATGACAATCCCTACCCCACCGCACATGCCTGACCCTGTTCCATCACCCATTCCAGTCCCTGCACCTCCTCCCATGCCTGACCCTGTTCCATCTCCACCTTCTGCTTCTCCCCCTAGCCTTGCCTCTGCCCCCCCCCAACCATGGTCATCAAGGTCCCCACACACAAGGTGGTGGAACCAACTGAGCAAGGCACCACTCCCACTCCCTGCCCTGAGCCTCTCCTTACCCCTCCTCCCCCTTGAAGGTCCTCATCCCCCTGCTCTCCCTCCCCCCACTCTCCTCTCCCAGGTTCTTTCCCCAATCCCTCCCTAATTACTTTGACCCCAAATAAAAACCACACAAAGTTGATCGTTTGAAAAAAAGTTTGTTGTATTGTCTCTGCAGGGGAGACAGGGCAGGGGGGAAGGAGGAAAGGCAAAGAGGGGTGATACACAGGCCCCTAGTGGGGAGGCCCTGGGGAGAGTGTCACTGGGGTCCTTGTGAGAAACACTCCCTCAGGGCCTCCCAGATACACACACTCACTTGATGGGCCTGCCAGATGGCAGCTGTGCACGTCTGTTCAAAGGCCCTGCCTCCCCCTTCCTCCCACAAGTACTGTGGAGCACACAGCACGCAGCCCCCACTGGGGGATGTTCTGCTCCCCAGTGTCCAGCTGAGTGAGGAGGCAACTGAACCTCACTTTGAGATGTCCAAAGGTGCCATCCACTACCATGCGGGCCTGGCTGAGCAGGCATTTTGAAGTGTTCCTTGCTGGGATCAAGGTGTCCAGGGTAAGGCTTCATGAGCTAGGGCTAGAGAGGGGAGGCCACATCCCCCACGATGCACAGTGCCATGTCCATGTTCCCGACCCTGATGGTGTGCTCAGGAAAGAAAGTTCTGGCCTCTAGCTTCTGGAAGACACTGAAGTTATAGAAGACGCGGATATCATGCACCTTCCCTGACCAGTCAACGATGATATCAGTAAATTGCCCACCATGGTTGACCAGGGCCTGCAGGACCATGGAGAAGTACCTCTTGTGGGTTTTGTACACAAATGGCCGGTGGTTGGGCGCCCAGATGGGAATGTAAGTGCCATCAATAGCCCCCCGCCCCCTCCCCACAGTTGGAGAAGCCCATGGCAGCAAAGCTGGTTGACTTCCCCATGCCAAACTGGTTCCCGATGGATCGGTAGCTGTCAAGCATGGTGAGCTTCCACACGGCGATGGCAATCTGCTTCTCCAGGGAGATGGCAGGTTCCATGTGTGTGTCCTGTCACATGAGGGCAGGACGAGCCAGGCACAGAGCTCTAGAAAGGTCTCCTTCCTCATGTGGAAATTCTGGAACCACTGCCAGTCATCCCATCGTTCCATCACGAGCCGTGCAGAACTGGTGTCCAGCCATCAGAAGTGGCGGTGCACAGTAGGGTGCAGCTGGAAGAGCTGCGTTTCCAGACAGATGGTGAGGGACTACTCAAGCAGGTGGTGTTGCGTTCCTGCAGGGCTAAGAGGGCAGCCTGCAGAAACTGCAGATAAGGGCCATCGACTGCCCAAAGGCTGACAAGCTGAGGTATCCACAAAAGCAACCACAGCAGTCAAAGCAAAGGCTTTACTGTCCCTCAAGGAGGTAGGCAAAGGTGAAGAACCTGAGAAATGGCTGTACCCGGGGTTCCCTTTAAGCACGAGTCTCAGATAGCCTCAAGCAACAGCTCCCAGAAGTAACTGCTGACCTGATGCCCTGCCTAAAATGGTTCCAAGTGGCCTTGTATGCGATTCAGTGTCCAATCAGTTGGACACTCTATTTCAAAATAGCTAAGTGCTATTTTGATGCACTTTTTGTGTGTAGATGCATTATTTCGATATAAGCTATTTCAGAATATTTCTTCCGAAATTGCTTATTTTGAAATAAGCATGCAGTGTAGATGTACCCTCTGTGATTATATCTTCTTGCCAGCATATACAGTCTGATCCATTTTTAAAAATGGCAGTGTGGATAGGAAACAAATGTTAAGAACCTTGCCCAGCGTTTACCCCCAAGCTTAAAGATTCCACTACCCGGGTTTGGGAAAGGAACATTAGCCAGAGAGAGCTCATGTTGTCTGCTCCTTGCTCTGTGTCTTCTTCCTCTGGTGCCTTGTCTGTGTACACCATAGCCAGAATTTCCAGGGAAGAATGCCAGATGTGTACTGCAGCCTCACCAGGAGTCTTCAGTGGTAGCAGATGTTACTGCAACTTAAGGACTAGAACCACAATTTTAACATAGTATTGTCGGAGGTTTATTCCATCAGATCCTTATAATCAGCTGTCCTTCAAGATATATGTAACTATAAATTCCATAAAATAAGTGCAGTGAAATAGAGACATAAGAACATATATTTTTGAAAAAAAAAGTTTATTTGCACATTTCAAAACTAGACATCAATCATTCATTTTACTGAGTACTGTTCCAAAATAAGAATCCAGCCAAAATGTTTCTATTATGCCCTTTGTGCTCCTTTTCAGAGTGATTTCAAATAGTTCAGCATATTTTGAACAAACATACATAACAAAGACAAGCAACTGGGCATACACACTCAAGGGTCTTTTAAACATCGGCTTACGAGGCAAGGCAAAGTAATTTATTTTTCAAATGATTGACAGTCAAATGTTATGGTTGCTTGTTTTGCTAGCACTGCAAAGAACTTAGAAAAAATACAATCATGAGTGCACTTTATGCTTGCCCTACTTGCTTTTTACTGATCAGACCATTCCTGTCAGTGGAAACATAGCTATATTTGCATTTTGAGAGCTTGTGCGAATTTATTCCAGAATGCAGTACTTTGTCTCTTATTTCTTGAGTCTAAGCAATAGTTAGAACACAAGTAGAAATATCAAGGAACTGACTGGCAAAAATATTTGTACAAATGGAACCCTGCACTTTATGCAGGACCACTGAGTCAGTGGGTCTTTGCATGGCTACAGTTGACAACCAGCTGGATTGGGGCATTTATGTTTATATCCTCTTAAAATTCTTTAGAGAATTATTCTTAATAATATATCACAATGCTACATAAACAGTTATTAGTGGATGATGACAGCTGTGTGGTATAAAGAAACATTATTAGCTATTCAACACCAGGGTAGTGTTATATATGTCTCAAGGAGGTGATCCAATCATACATATAAGTATAATGAGAAATTAATTCAGTACATTTGCCCAGCTAACGAACTGTATTTCAACTAGGTACAGCTGTTGTCATGTGCTCAGCATTGGAGCTCTGCTATTCTGACTCCTGAACAAAATCTATTTAAATCATTCCATGACCTAATGCTCTGAAAGCACTATGCAGTATCTTATAAAGCAGTGGTTTTCAAACTTTTTGCCCTGCAGCCCACCCTGCTCAAGATAGACCTTTCCTTAGACCACCAGCCAACCATCTATGATGACCAAATGAGTGCAGGAGGTGATGGGGCTGCAGGGTCTAGCTAGGAGTTAGGGTGCAGGAGTGGGCATCTGGGAGGAAAGATTCAGGAGTAGGGTGGGGGTGTGGGGTCTCAGCAGGAAGGTGGTGCATGAGGGGGATGGAGGTATGGGGTGATTACTTGGCTCCCTGCCTCTTGCCACTCCCAGGAATCCTCTCCACTGCTCCCATTGGCCAGGATTCCAGCCAATGGGAGCAACAGGAAAGCCTTCAGGTAAGCGGTTTCCTGCACTGCTGTTCCCTCAGCTGGAAGGAGAGGGAGAGGCAGCACACAGAGCCGCTTCCTTCCCTCACAAATCAGATCCAGCCCATGAGGCTCACTCCCTACACACACAGAGGGAAGCTGGCATTGGCACTCCAACCTTGCAGGGGAGTGGGCAGGGCTGGAGTGCTAGCGCAGACTCCCTGCTGTAGAGGTGGGAGGGGGCCCACCTGTAAGATGATTGTGGACCACTAGTAGTCTGCGGATTGCACTTTGAGAAGCACTGATATAAAGGATCCAGCTCTCTTTTATGTTGAACGGGTGTGTTTAGGGGTGCTAAAGCACAGGGAGACTCTTTTCCTTTATTTCACCCATACAGTAGCAGGAAAGATATCCACCTAGCATTAGGAGGAAAGCTCTAGCTAAAACGGCCATCAGATAAAGAAGGCATGGTCCAAAAATGTTCTAAGGGGCATGGTTTCCTGTTGTGGGTGTTTGTTTGTTTGTTTAATTGTGCGGGGGAGGAGGAATTGGGACTGGGGACTGCCATTTCTGTATGCTATAGTCAATAGTATGAGCTACTGGAATACAGACAGCTGCTTTGTGGAGAAAAAGTAAAGTGTATGTCTGAGCATGATGCCTCTGCCCACCTCCTTGAACCCTCTTAATCTGTGCTGCTAAGATACATCAGGGATGCTCTTCATGGGAGCAGCAACAATCATATCTCCACTAACACAGGTGCAAGGGCATAGGGGAGAATTTAGGCTGAATTCTTCATCCTTAAAAGGACAGTCTTTTGACATACAATGATAAAATCCACATTCCTGTGTAGATATTAACAGATTGTTTTCCTCAGTACAGGAGCAATATGTTTGACCTACTTACTGGAACTATGTATTTTTCCTGTAGATGTGGTAGAGAGCAGAGAATGTATAGTCATTTACAGGACTGAGTTCTGAAGCCAATAGGCATTGCAAATTAAGATAAGATGAGTAGTTTTTGGTGATATATAATGTACTCTTGGAGATGGGCTATTATTTTAAAGTATTTAGAAATTCAATAAGTTCCTTTGCATGCTACAAACATCCATAGAAAAGTGTGTATGCAAATAAATATTGATTTCATGCACACCTCACTTCATCTAGGTGTATTGCTTTCCCTCCCACTTCCTTGTTAACAATTCTTGGAGGCTTGTATGCAATGAAGAGAATTGAACTGTCAGCCTGCAAAGCAAGTATTTTATTAAAAGCACATCTTGAAGTAAGAGCAATATTTATTTGTGGAAAAGTGTCCTTCAGGTGCTAGGACTTCAAGGTGTCTAGTCATAGTGTTACTTAAAGCATTAATTTATAAAATCTGGGTCATACCAAGCTGAAATAGGCAGTGCAAGATCTACTACATAACGGTATCAAAGGATTTTGGAGAGAAAGGAAAGAGGAGAGAGGAGGATTCATCAACACACACTTTAGAGGTAAATCTATTTATTTAGGGGCCAGCTCTGTACCACTGAACTCAGAAGTTCCAAATCCTGAAGTCATGTTAGTTAAACAAACATTTCAGCTTTTTAAAAGTAAGTTTCTAAGCCTCATGGTTGCAGAGAAAAGCTTGAAAACATGAATACTAAAGTTTCAAAATTCAAATAAAAGGACCCCCACATTCATTGTGATCTACTAATTCTATTCCAGACCATTGGACCTTGAGAATGCACATGGAGAATGAGGAAAAGGAATTACCTCCTCCATATCTCCCTCAATAGAGTCCCATACTAGTTGTGAATTCCAATGCTAAAGGAAGGTTGCGCTTTATATTCCCTGGAACTCCTTTTTAGAATCCACTGTTGGAGCTCACAATTTCCATTTTGTGATGTCTAAAATCCCTTTTTGCTGGGAAGAGGAATCCTAAAAATTATCTCAAAAACCCTAAAAGGGAGCAGGGGAGTCCCCTAGGAATGATCATTAGTAGACCAAGGAAGTAACATAAACTCCACCTGTAGGTGATTAATTTGTCAATTGGAAATGATTTTTCACAACTATTCACTTTTAACGACTCTCGAACAACAATTAAGCAGGATAATCAGTGTTATTAGAAGAATGTATTATTTATCCATAATAATAAGTTACTATGATTATGTACTACTTAAATATAGGTACTTAGTGCTTATCAGTCATAACAGAAATAAGATCAGGGAATATAACATGGTAACTAGGAGAGTGTGAGGAAAGGGAAATAATTCTCTGTTCATTCACTTAAGTATATGTATTAATCACTGAAAAGGAGCGTCTGAGGAATCATTTTTGCAGTTACTTGAAAAGGAGAGAAGGAAATGGAGATATTTAATACAAAGAATACTTCTTTTACAAAAATATCTTTGGATTGGAATATCTGCAAGCCAGGAGAAGTTGGTAATGGAGACCAGTACACATTTAAGTCTCTTGGCACTATAGGCTTATAGCATGAAAGAGTTGAGTTGGGTTTGCCTTCAGCTGTCTCCTAAACATGACCCTGCTTCCCCTCTGCGGGTCCGCTGGTGAAAAATCAAAACAAACCCCTTTTAAGTTCATGGTGGTAGTATCCATGAAAGTGTGGAGAGAATCATGTCACAAGCAGGGTATTGGTCAATCCTGACCACTACATAACCTATTCTGAGGCAGGAGTAGCATGTGCTCACTGCCCCTGGAACAAACCACAAAACCTATGTGAATTTATTAAATGCTTGGGTGTCACTGAAGCTGCATTTTTTTGCTCAAAATATTAACCCAGCACTACTTATAGGATCACATTGCCATCGTTTTTTATCCTTACAACACCCCTGAGAGGTAGTGAGGAGCTATCCTCTCCATTTGATACATGTAGGAAGACTACATGAATTTATGGTTCACCTGATTTCTGTGACCTAGGTAGTTTCTTGAATTCCACATTCTCCTTCTTACCACTGGTCCCTCCTTCCATGGGATCCTCACCCTTTCCTATTATACTTCCTCAAAAGCCACACACAGAGGGATAATTTGTCTGATACAAGGGGGCTAAAAGTAGCATCTCTCCCACAACATGCACACATGGTACATGCCAGAAGACTGGCATTTTGTTCAATATCTAATTCTCATTACTGAAAAATCAGGTACTAAGAAGTGGTACTTAAATCCTTGTAACGACTAAGAAAATCAAAGTGCTATTTCTATATAATTAATTCTAAATTCTGGCTGACAGCTTAGTTAACAATCCAAGTTCCCAGTTAATGAACTAGCAATGCCATGGTATTTAAAAGGGAACTTTACCTTTTATAGTCTTTCAGAGCTCATCTTAGACTTGACATTTCTATTTTAATAAGATATTCTACATTCTGATTCTTTCTTTGAAGTTGATAGGAAGTCTGATAAACATTGGGAACTGCATTTTACTTTTTCTTTTATCCCTTCAGACAGTCAGTCCTGCTGGGAAAGAAAATATATTGTGCTATGTTTGTGAATTATGGAAACATTGGTATCATGTTTTACAATATAATTAAAACTCTACTGTGAGGGAGGGTTCTAAGAAGCAGAATAGCTTCAGGAGAAAGGTTTTAAATCAAGAATGTGTATTTTTTTCTACAAATTATGCTCCAGGACTTTTGGGGGGAAGTTCTACAGCCCATCGTACAGGAGGTCAGACTGGATGATCGCAATGGTCCCTTCTGGCTTTGAACTATTTTAACTGTGTGCAGCTGGAGCTAGGGAAATAATTTATGTAATTTGGTTCATTGGCCATACTGAAAACAAACTACAAAAATTAAAATAGTTTAGGGTTATTTTAAAAAATGGCAAACCAAATATAAGTTTCACAACAAACAAACTTTGGACTTTCAAAACATTAAAACAAATTTAGTTTTGAAAGAGTTGTTTTGAATAGAAAAATCAAAAAGTTTCATATAAAAATGATGAAACAAAACATTTCAATTTTTGTTCTGTGGTAATGCTGGGGCAGTGTTTAACCAAAACAATATGATGAATTCAACAGTAATTTACAAAATGATTTGGTCAAGCTGAATCAGCATTTCTTGGCCAAAAGAATTTGGAACTCACCTGAAAAATGTCACCCAGCTCTAGTGGTAGTTAACCTGAGCCATTGCCTTATTGTTTCTACTCCAGGCTATCTTCTCTCCCTGTGCATGCATGAGGGGATAGTGAAAGAATAGGCTAGGGAGAAAGGAGTCAGACTTTTTACATTCTTCCTAAGCTCATCTGCAAGACATAAACCCTTCTCTCAAGTCCCTCATGGCAACTAACTTCTGCTTCAACACCTACCAGAAATTAGATGATTGAGAATGTCAGGTTTGAAAATTAATTGGAAATAGTTTATATTTCCCATTGCATGGGGATGGGGAGTGGGGAATCTATGTAAAAAGGAAATAAAGGTTTCAAAGACTAGAACTCTAAATTCCAGAATTACGTTCATCCATGCACTGTTAATTTTGATCTCTTGACTATATGCATTACTCTAACCTTATCCAATCTTCATCAAAGCCAGAAAGAGCACAACTTTTACCACAGGGGTGGGGAACCTAAGGCTCGTGGGCCAGATGCAGCTGCCAGTTTGCCTGGATCCAGCCCCTGAGAATCCCGTCCCCCACCACATCCTCCCACAGGGCTGGAATGCACAAAATCTACTCACCTGGGCCCTCCAAGACTTTGGTGTGTGAGGGGAGGACAGTGTCTTTCTCCTTCTCAGTTGGGGGAACATCAGTGGAGGGTGTTTTGTTTTTTGTTTCTCACTTGTGTGTGTCCCTGATTGATTTTTCCTCACCACTGCTTTAGGGGGTCTTTGAATATAAGAAAACATGATATTTCTTATTCAGATCCTGTGCCTCATACACTGTCCATCAAATGTAATGAATGAAGCAGGGGTCATGTAGAAGAAATAGTGTCTGGTATAATTAAAGACTGTTAAGTCATGTACATATGGTGGCCAAATTAAGGTTGCATGGTCAAAAGTGATTAGATAAGCTGCTGGGTCCCCTGAATTCTCACTAAAAGGAACAGAGGAAACCAATGAAACCTGAAGCTACATTAACGTACAGCGGTTTCCCCTCCATATGGGACATGGGTATCTTTTTAAATGAAGGTGGGGTGAGGGGGCAGGAGGCAGACACAGTAGGGGGAACTTCTTGAAACACTACATGTGCAGGTATACTGGACATCAGTATGTTCATGCCTTACCTTTTGCAGATCCCTGTGTTGTACCAGTTAATGGGGCAAAGCCTTTGGCTTCTTCTAAAAAAGGGGGAAACTGTTCCCTCATGGAAGAACTGCTAGGGAACTTCCAAACTGAAATCTGGGAAGTTTGCCTTTCCCAAATGGAATTATTCTCACAATGTACAGCATGAGGCCTTCAGTTATTTACATTTGACTTGACCTATGGATACAAAACATTGAGAGGTAAAGGAATTAAAGTCAGTGCTCTAAGATCTTACTATGTTGAAAGGTCAGTGTAGGCCATTCTATTGCAAGAGTTTATTTCCTGTACATGAACTTGAGTTGATGTGTTGACTCCAGAATCAATCCAAATTAATGAAAGGTAATTTCCCTTAATGGAACCTTCTGCTGCGCTGTGTGAGTTGCTATTGGATTTGCTGCTATAAAAGATATTTCCAAGGCTTCTACTGTCTCAAGAAAAGACCTTAAACCACAGGAGGCCAGATGTGATTTATATTACTTCAAAAAGACTTTTAGTGCCAGATCCTTAAGCCTAACTACTACTAGAAGTATGGGTTTTTAAAAAATATTTGTAGAGAGAATTTATTTTACTTCAAGTTCCCTCTTCACCCCCCATCACTGAGAATATTTAATTTAAATCAACATAAAATGAAAGTCCTTCACCAAAATAATTTTGAAATAAACTTCTTTCTCAATATGGTAACAGCTTATATGTTAGCTGCCCAACATGTATAATTAATGTTCAGGTTCCTTTTCCCACTCTTTCTTAATGGTGACACCCTCCTTCTGGCATCTGGGTCACTGCCCCACTCAGAAAAATAAAATTGAGGTAAAACCAATTTACTTTCATCCTAATTTCTTGCACCATGGTTAATGTAACAGAATAGCTGTTCAGATGAACGAAGGATAAAAGAGTTATCTGTAGGCAGTCGGTGACATTGCAACATAAGGAAGATTCCAGAAAAAGTCTCCATACCAGCAGCAGCAGCACTCCATTGGCTCACCTGGCAGCTGATGTTTGTGTATGTTGTTCACATATGAGAAATCTTCCCCATTTGTATTGAACAAGGGCTGGATGAGTAGCAGAGAAATAGCAGTGATGGGTGCAGAACTATGGGCTAATCAGAGGATAAGCAATCAGCTATACTGCAGTGTAATGAAGCACTATGATCAGCAGCCTTCCTGGTATCCTTGGCACAGGACTACTCTATTTTACCCCTCATTCACTTTGCTCTAGAACAAAAGCCTTAATAAGCACAGTCTATGGTGTGTTACAATGTCCCCCCTTTATTTATGATGTAATGCCACTGCCATCTTTTCTACTCTCACACAATGCTCTTTCTTTCTTATGGCAAACTACTATAACAAAGAATAATTACATACTGGCCTCAGTCTCTGGTGCCTTAATACCAATCAGCATTGCACATGTAGATCAATGAAATTATGGTCTGGCATTTTCAAAGGAACCTAAGTGATTTAAGATCACAAGCCCAAATGAATTTCAGAGAGATTGGTATTGCTAAATCACTTAAGGTATATCTACACAACAGCGTTATTTCAGAATAACTGATGTTATTCTGAAACAACATAGTTTGTGTCTACACTACAAGCCTTTATTTTGAAATAATATCAAGTTGGAAGACTTCTTACTCTGACTCCTGGTAACCCTCAGGAGTAAGGGAAGTCTGACTTTTGGTAACTTCCCAGGAGTAAGGGAAGTCGAAGGAAGAGTGTTCTTCCTTTGGCTTCCTGTTGTGTAGACAGCGCCAAAAGCCGAATTAAGCTATTTCGACTTAAGCTATGCAATTGATGTAGAAGCAATTACGTAGCTTAATTCGACTTCAGCCCTGCTGTGTAGATGTACCCTAAGGTGCTTTTAATTTGCTCCAAATTTCCAATGAATTTTAGCAGGAGTTGGGCACCTAAATTTTTCATTAGGTGTGTAACTCCCTGCTATAACTTTCAGTTTCAGCTGCCTGTAAATCCAGGAGCTTCTTAATCATATCTAGGCTTAAAGTATGTGGTTTTTTAGATACACATATCTGTGTTCATTATCAGCTTTGAAAGAGAAAAACTAGGAGCCAAGATAGACTTAATGAGACAGCCTGACAAAAAATACGTCACAGGAAGTTGGCGATTCTTTCTGCCAGCACCGTGTGCCCCTTATAAATTACACTCTCATTTACTTTAATCATTTATACTTACTTACAGTACAAAAGTCTATCTTAAATCATCTCCTACATAACATGCTAATTGAGCCACAGAACCAATGTAGGCAAAGGTGACAGTATTTCCTCAGCTTAAGACCATTCTCCATTTCCCTCCAAATGTTCCCATGATCTTAAATATAATCTCATCAGAAAGTCCACATAACCATAGGGATAAACTCAAACACAAAAGCACAGGACTCATAATTTCCAAAATAATAGTACTTCATTATACTCCCTGACAAAAAGAAGGACTGTGACTCTTCTCTATGGTATAGGATAATAAAGAACAAGAATAACACACAATAGGTTAGTTTTACTATTTTGTGTGATGTAAAAATGTCTCTGGGGATAATCTGAAACACTGGTCAAAAGGACAATAATAATTCTATGATTAATGTTTGATCAGAGTTTGAATTATAATTTTGGGGGCAAATATCCTACCATATTAATTTTTTCCCCATCAATTCACAGGTCTGCCAATAATCATTTGAAATATATTCCCTCTCATGAGATGACTGGACTTGTGTCCCTGATGTCAAGGTGGGTCTGAGAAACACCAGACAACTAAATGTTTACATGCACATTTTAAAAGGAGGGGCTGAAGGTTTTTAAGTCTTCCCAATGATATGGAGGAACTCATCTGAAAGATGTGTGATGGGAGGGAAAATGTCTCCATTCTACAGCTGTCTGTTTGCGGTGAGAGATGATGTGCTAAGAGTGAGGAAAATCAATACAGAACTGAAGAAAGGCTATTGTTGGGTGGCAAAGGGTGGGAAACTCTCAAGTGTTTTTTGTTTTGTGATCTCTGCATCCTGTTGGCTTTTTTAACCACAATTATAAGGTGAAAAGTGTGCAGCACACAACACAAAAGGCAGTGGTGATTGCACATCCCTAAAAAAAAGCTTCCCCAGTGTTTTGGACATGGATTTTTCATTTCATACAGTGAAATTGCAGTTACTATGATTTGGAGTGCTCTGGGGTATTTTTTTGAGCAGGATACCTATTTTTCTGAAGTACCTGCCTCAAAGGGCTCCAGGGCACTTATATTTCTAAAGTACCTTTTGAGTATTTTAAGTCATCTCTGAGGCATTTTCTGGCATCCCCAATTTCCCCTTCTCATTTTTATTTAAGCTCTTTCATGCTGCTCAAATGTGCTCCATTAGAATCACACCAGTCTGCAAAGACGAATCTTAGAAAAATAAAGGGGCAGTGGGAGAAAGACAGGCACATGGAAGTAAAACAAGGGATGACAGACAAAGGGGACAGAGAAAAACCAAGGGGACAGAAAAGGAGACTAAAAGTAAAGGAAGAGAAAGAGAGAGGGAAAAAAGGAAATACAAAAAGAGAAAAGCAGAATAAAACACCAAGATTGAGGGTAGCATTAGAGTTCAGCCAATAAAGCACCTAAGAATATATACATGGCTAGTTAGACAAAGTCAGCTGGGAGACTAAGTCAGCATCTATCTCTGGATGCCTTATGCTTTTGAGTCAGTTGCAGGGGCAAAATGAAAGTGCTTTTCTGTGCTGTGAACTTGCCTTTGGATTTGGCTGAACTATCAGCTTGTTTGCAGCATTTGAAACATAGGCTTAGTTTCTGAATGACTATCTGGGCTAGACTGACCTTCAGTTAGGTGAGTAGCAGTACAATTTTGTTGTTGTTGTTGAGCCAGAGGCAGCTGAGTGAGAAGAAGTGGGGAAGGAGGAACTCACCTTTTCCAGCTGTGGCCTGAAGTGTGAAGGCGAGGCTTCTTTAAAAAAGAATCAGCAGCCCTTAATGGCTTGTGAGATGAAGGAAGCTGGGAGACAAAGGGAACTGTCCAGATGAGTTTGCCAGCTGAGGCGATACTTTTTCTTCACAGTGCACATACTCCACAAGCAATAACCCACAATGAAAGGAAAATTATATACTCATCAACATCATGGCTAACTCTTTCATCTACCTTCATCTGTGACGCTCCAGGCCAAACAGGCATCCTGATCCTAGAGGCCTTGATTAGGTCTTATGTTTTTATTTGCCAGGAATGCAACCTGCATATCCCTGTCACAGACAATGGGGCAGAGGAAGCCACATGGTTGATGAAGTCAACTCTTTCAGTTGATAAGAAGGCTGCAGGAGAAGGTGCTACACAGCATTTGAGAGCATTAGGACTTATTTGACAGGGTGCACCTGGGTTGTCCAGGATAGAGGTTAATAGCCTAATTATTATTATTTATTTAAAATATTTTTACCCCACTTCTCTATTTGAAATATTCAAGGCGGCTTACAAAATTTTAAAAACACAGTATAAATATATATACAAAATTAAAATATGAGACCTCAGGGGGACATAAAATCTGCTAAGACATCTCGAGAAGAGGGACACATACACACACAGACTCAAACACCAATAAAAGCAAGAGTAAAAATGGTGGTTTTAGCCTGATGCTGAAACAATGGTAACGTTGGTGCCATGCGAATATCCCAAGGGAGAGAATTCCACAGCCTGGGAGCAAAAGTGATAACAGAGGAGGTAACTGCTGGGGCTTGGATCTAGCAAGCTGCTTTGCAGGCTGCTGTTGATTGTCCCTGGAGGGGAGAGATCCTGGCTATGCCTGTGGCTGGGAAGAGCTTACATAAACCTACACAGGAGGTAACTGTGAGTAACTGGGCTGTTTGGAAAAGTACTGCTTGGGACGGACCACAAAAAACAAACTGATTCTGGGTCCAGTGAGAGCCAGAGTGATCTGCCTAGGGAACCAGAGCTGCTGGCATTTGGTGGAGCCTGCTCTACTGGCAGATGGCTTTTTCAGCTGGCTGCTCAACTTGGACTAACACACATAGAACCTGCACAGGGCTGTCTCCACTCCAGCTGCAGGCCTCCAAACGCACCCATTCCACGAGGTGTACCGGTAGTTCGAATTAGAGATCCTAATTCGAACTACCTACTCTGTGCCGCGTGTAGCCGCGGGCACGGAGTTTGACCTAAGGGGATTTAAAAATGGCGCCTGCCCGGCAAGATGCAAATGAAGCCCGGGATATTTAAATCCTGGGCTTCATTTGCAACTTCAAATGCCTACATTAGCCACCTTAGTTCGAACTAGGGTGGCAGTGTAGACATACCCAAAGTTAGTTCCGTTTTTTTGGTTTTCCACAGGAGTCCTAAAACTGAAGCTTTAATTTGAATTGTTAAGACTGTTAGGCAGGGGGCCAACAGACTTGCTGGGCCCCTGGGCAAGCACTGGGAGAGCACTGGCTCCAAACTACCAGAAGGTATGGGGGTGTTGGGTAGGAGGGAGCAGAGAGCCATCAACGTCACCTGCAATGTGCCCACCACACCCCAGACAACCCTCAGAGCCTCCTGGAGCACGTGGTAAGGTGCTCCAACAGCAATTTAAACAGCCTGGGGCACTGGATGCCACTGGTGTTTTGGTAGTGGCAGTGGTGACCTGGAGCCCTAGGCTTTTTTGAGTCACCGGGCCCATCACAACTGTTTCCTTTGCTCCCTGCCATCGGCACGCCTGCTGTTAGGTAAGTGTATATTACTTTCATATGGGAATTTTTATATCCTTTTACTTTACCCAGTGTAGCTGATCTTTTTTTTTCTTTATGAGGAGACATATTTTTGTAGATAAAAATATTGTCAGAAATTCATAATTTTTGTAATAATTTTTTGCTGTGCAAACTATAAAATACACTGACCTACATGTCCTATGTAATTATTTCCTATATGGATAAAGCTGCTGACTTCACTGTGAAAGATTTGTTCAACCTCAATAGAACAGTCTTAACTTTTATTGATGTTCAGCCAGCAAATGAAATAGCAATTACCAGTCTCAAATGTTGATGCAGCAACAATTGTGGCTTTGTGAAGTAACAAGTGGAAATTTTAATTAACCATTAAGAAAAGGAATGAAAAAGGGGGAGCGAGATGAAGCTCATAGAGGAGAGCTCCAAAATTTAAGATTAACTACAGAGGGTTTAGTTTTAATCAGGACAAGGAAATAAAGTTATTATAAGTGGCAGCAAACAAGGCCAGATTTATATCTTAGGTGTCCCTAGGCACAGGGGCTTGGAGCCCTCACATCATTTGGGGCCGCTCAGAGCTGTAGGGTGTCCCCACTGCCCACAGTGCCTCAAAGCTTCTAACTGCTGCAGGCAGCAGAGGGACCATGCCACTTTTAACGTTTTAGGTGCCTCATCACCCAGTGCTCCTCTGCCCACAGACCCTCCTATTGCCCAGCATACCCCTGCCCTGCACAGCCACAACTTCCCAGTGCCCTACATGGACCCCACACACACTACCCAGAGCCCCAACAAACACAGACCTCCCTACATCCTCACTGCCCAGAGCCTCCACACAAACCCTTCCAGAGATTCACTCTCCCAAATCCTGCAACCCCAGCTTTGCTAAGAGATGACTCTGTCCACTGGGCTGAGCAAGGATCCTCTCCTCCCCCCCCCCCGAAGGGCTCCATGAGGCCATCTTCTCCTCAGACATCCCTGTTCCTTGCCAGGACCCATGAGTGGCAAAATTTGAATTTTTAGGCATCCTTAGAATGCCTGCACCCGTAGGCACATGACTGATGGGAGTTGCAGCTCTGGCAGCAAAATAAAATTGCAAACATTGTCATTCACCAAAAAACCTATAGCTTATGGGCTACATCTCTTGATTTTCCATACTGCTTTGACATTTCTTCTGTAATAGTTATACCTTTGTCACCTAAAATATGGAGGCCAGACCTTCACCACTCTAGTTCAGTATCACTCCATTGTGTTCATTGCTAAATTACAGCAGATGAATATCTGGCCTATAGAAATTTGTGCTTTCAGTGATGAACCATCACTTGTATGAGTAGACCCATGAAAGGTAAACTGCTCTCCAATGGAAATAAAGACTTCACAATCAGTGGGAGAAGATGAGACACACACCAAGAATGGGATAAGAAAATACAGTCTTATGTTGATGATTTGATTAATGGTCACATAGTAGATTATCTGTAAAAGGTTTGAATTCCTGGTAGGGCAGAGCTTCACTTGCCCCTGATAATCAGTAGTCCCTAGAACTATGTCTCACCCCATATAGTCCTCTTTCATTGGCTACATGAAGGTTGAGAATGATGCCAAATGGAAGGGACCAGTGCAGGAACTGTTGTGCAGGGACTATTTCTCTGAGTCTATGTCTATGCTGCACTGGAGTTTGGACACTAGGGATATGACACACTGAAGTGCTGAGCTGGAACTTCTCTGTGGCCACAAACTAAAGGATTCCTAGTTTGCACTTAAATAGTCCTATCTGAGGACGATCACACTCCCAGAGTGTCTGCCTAGGGAAGATATACCATGGCCAGTGGTGCTGACACCCAAGTGCTGGGGGTACTGATGATATTGAAATATCATAACCCAAGTACATGGTTTCTCTGGTTTCCCTCATCAGCACCTTCCCACTTTAAGAATTATTCCAGCACCCTTGACCATAGCACATTAGTGCACACTTCTGTTCACAATCCCATAGTCTGAATTGTGAGGCAATGTAACCAAGTCCTTACCTTGTATCCAAGGTAGCAAGAGTCTTGCTTACCCTGTTCCATACATCTGTTTATGAAAATCAGCAAAAACTGGGGACAAATCAATACAAGGTGGATTGTTTAAATTAAAAGAAATGTGATAAGGGGTGATTACAGCTCCTACTAAAGTCAAAGTTTGGCATGGCAATCAACTGAGAAATTCTAACAATGGGAGGAAATTTGTAAAACTGGAGTCACTTTTGACTGGTTAATGGTAATGCCATGAGGTTGTCACCTTTTAAAAATATTATTAGTGTACAGGTCACTAAATGGGAGCAGAAAGATAGTTGGACTGAAAGGAACAATTTTGCCTTCTTAACTGCTACTCCCCACCATCTCTTGAGATAACTATGACATCATACTCTGGGGCATTTGCTGGCCTGCTCAAAGGCCTGGAACCATATCACATAATCACCGCCTCCACCAGCTTTGGCTACATCCCAGACAATAACTGGAAAGAGATGGTTCTTGTCTCGCCCAATGCCATGAGTTATTCTCTTTCATCATCTTATTTTCCCTCTTTCTGTTCTTTTTGCCTTCTAATAATAGTCTGATTTAGCCATAGACAGCTCTTTCCTTTGTGACACTGCCGAAGAGACACAAGCTAAAAGTATTGGTACAAGTTTGCTAAGTCACAAATTGTCTGATAAGATTGACTGGGACTGTGTTCCTTGGCAGTGAGAATACATATGAAAGTCACCACCAGAAAGAGAAACTGTGTTTTCTCTCTTTGTTTTTATTTTCTCTCCTCCTTCATGTGTGTTTGCCTTTATTTTATCTTAAAGAGAGCAGGATCAGACTCAAAAACAACAGCACAAGATCATTTCAGCTAACTCTTTCTTTTGCTCTGAACTGATCAAATGATTTCCCTATAAGAAATCTATTCAGCTAATGGGAAAAGAAGTAAGGGATATTAATAAAATGAAAGCCTTCATTAATGCTTTACATTTTAAATGATTTAGTTCCTTTTCCTTCTTTTTCTGCAAAAAAAATAAAAATATTTTAATGATGATTGTTACCACTGATAACCTGATGTGAAACTCCAAAACAGACATCACTGTTTAATGATGTAACAGTGAACGATGGTTTCATTAACATCTTATTCCTTGCTGGGCCTGAGATACCCCCTTTACCTACAAAACAGGGTGAATGAGCGTGGGAGTGACTCATGCAGTTAAGCAATTACAAGAAGCAGTGGGTGTTAGCTGCAGCTCCACCATTGTTTTTGACACTAGAACTGATGAGCACATCTGTTTCCTTTCTTGATCTGTGCTGCAAATCACAAAGACAACTTTTGCATTCTATTCAGTCTGTTTGTTTGAAGCCTTCAGATGGGTGTGGACTTTAAAGCCTGAGCTCCAGAACAAAAGGCAACTTCCAAACAATGTGCAAATTCTGCTATGGAATCTGTCAATCTGTGTGGAGAGGCTGTGTAGACATACTTCAATAGATGATTGGAGTAGGCAGGCCTAATTTCTGGAGACAGAAACTCAGACCTCAGGGCTGCTTATTTAAAGAGCCGAATGTTGTACTATGGCAGCTTTAGCAAAGCTATCTGGCCCCGTGTAACATAGTTAACACACTGTTCTAATTTACTAACTGGCTAAAGAAATAGAACAAAAGCAACAAATATGAAGCAACAAATCATAGTCAACAAATTAAGCCTGCACCCTCGCAAATGTAGTCAGAACAACGAGAAGTCCTGTGGTACCTTATAGACTAACATACATTGGAGCATAAGCTTTCATGGGCAAAGACCCACTTTGTCTTTGCCCACGAAAGCTTATGCTCCAATATATCTGTTAGTCTATAAGGTGCCACAGGACTTCTCGTTGTTCTTGCAGATTCAGACTAACATGGCTAACTCTCTGATACTTGTCACCATACAAATGTAGTCAGGTCCATTAGACCTATCTTTTTGAATGACAGATTGGACTTTATATTATTGAGAGAGATTTTGGCATGTTTCATGCTCAAAGGCCTCTAGTTTCTCAGTAAGGGCAATTACCTAAACTTTATCCAGTAAAAAAAAACAAAACCTACTGCATTATTTGGTGTATGCAGTCAGGGCTGTTGGTACATGTGTAATCCATTGATTTTGAAAAGAAAAAGAAAGCAATAGTTACATCAGCTCCCATGACAAAAGAAAATAGTACTCCAGCTGTGGGCTGGAGCGCACAGTTTGAATGATTCCATTGAAATTTTGTTAGTGCTCTTATGGAAGTCTAGTAAGAAGTATCGCAGTGCTACGTCCCATTGCTAATGCATATTTCATGGGGGTAGCATTCTAGCCAGGTGATCTGTCTCTGTTGCATTTTAAGATAATCGGAAAGTTCCCTTAAAAATGGATTATTGCAGCTTCTCTCCAAATGTATTCTGTCAGCTCCTAACATCTGAAACCGCTTCTTATTTACATCCCTAATCAATGAGCAAAAACCTCTTAAAAGGGAGGACTTTTGAACATGTTCCTGCACAGAGCTTACATGCAGTTGAATCTAGTAATGCACTTTTTGGCAAATCCTATTTGTCATTCTTTGGCTATTTTTTGACCAAGAATTATCTCACTATGGGATCACATGCTCTCATTCGCCTTTCCTGTCTCTTCACTGATTGTTTTCTGAATCATGCAGCAAGAACAAAAGAGAAAAGGACAAAATCATCATAAAATATATAAGCTGTTCCCAATGAGATAAAGAATTGTTCCTGGAGAAACTACCTCCCAAATTATGCAATTTCCTGTTTCTCCTGTGCCATTTTCTCAGAGCACTTTTCATAGAATGTTGGTGAAGCTGTTTGGAAAAAGAAGGAACCTCATTGCTTCAATAGGCTACCAGTTTGGCAGTCCCCCAAAACTCTACCCCTGATGCTGTTGCTTTCTTCTCCAAAAATGGAATTTTTTGCAAATGTCTTTGTGCTGATGAAGATTCAGCTTCTAAGACTATGTCTATACTACCAGGTTATTTCAAAGCAATAACTTCCTAAATAACCATTTCAAAATAAGCATATTTGGAAATTCCTTCACAACCAGGAATTATTATTTTGAAATAACAGGCGTGGTAGTGTGGATGCTCCCCTTGATATTTTGAAATGAGGGGAGTTATTTAGAAATAACTCCCCAAACTAGACGTACCCTAAGTGTGCTTACTTTTAATTGCCTTTGAGCGGGTTGAAAGAATTCAACAACCAGGCCTGCACAAGCTGTTCCCTGTCATTGTACCAAATAGCTCTGAATTCACATGTGGACATGTATAGTGGCATGGGCACACACAATAGCATCTTCAGGTACTGCTTCCGCATTTTAAATGTTATTACTTGAAGACCTACTGGCAGCTGAATCTGTGGTCAATGTAGAGTATTGACAAGCCATAAAATTAAACCTCAAAAGCCTCTGGTTTCAGTGTGCAATTCAAAATTCTTGGAAGTCCAAAAATATAGAGGGGTATAGCTATGTAGTTATAAATTCATTTCCATGGAGATGAATCGTTGCTGAAATCAGACATTTAAACAAAAAAAAGTTATCCCAGTGATTCGGACAAATAAGAAGACTAAATGATTGCAGGTATTGTAGGTTAAACTGACTACTGCATTTTTTAATCCACCTCCTTTAATTTTGTAGATGTCATTTGCTTTCTAGCAGCGGAGATAGTGTAAACAATACCTAAATCAAATACTTCCTTTTAGCAACCACAGAAGCTGGTCTGAGCGAATGCTCAACATTCTAGCTGTCAAAATAAGTGGCTTGGAGGAAAAAACAAAGTATGTTTAAAGTGGTAATAGAAGCTCAAAATATCTCTCCTAGGAAACAGGGGTGTCCTGAGCTTGGTACAAGATGTGAGGGACAGCAAACTGCAAAAGAAAAGATAGCCTGTGACACAAAAGAGTGTCAATCTGGTAAGCATTTAAACTGACAAGATGATTGCTGGGGGTGGGACTTTGTGCACTATTATGAACAAGTGTAGATTGTTCCTGGGACTTTAAATGCAGCTTGCACATGGAGAACAGCAGTAGAATGTTAAGTTAGTTGCAATTCAGCCATTCTAGTGTTTATTAGCAGAAGATGTGACTGTTGAGGTTTTCAAAGCAATGCTAAGGATTTAGCCAAGCATACTCCATTAATTTTGAACACAGAGAACAGCAAGCACCCTGGATATAGCAGTGCTGCAGGCAGAGACCCAGGGAGCTAAAGGAAGCTCCTGGTAGGCTGCAGTGATATGCAGGCCGAGGCACTGAGGCAAGGGCAAAGAGGGTGCTGGCACTGCAGGGAGATGGCCCGGGGAAATCAACTGAGGAGTTGGAGGGGGAGCTGCAAGGGGTGGTTAGTCATTGAGTGTACCTCTAAGCTGGGACCCAGAGTAGTGGGAGGGCCCAACCCCTCCTCCTCTGACTGGACTAAGGCATTATAGCACACACACGCACCCCAGAAGGGGAAGTACCGAGGGCGGCACAGCTGGAGGGGTTGGGGTGCAGGAGTGGGCTGTAGGCTGTGGCCAAGGAGTTCAGAATGTGGGAGGGATGCGGGGTGCAGACTCTGGTAGGGATTTTCGGTGTGGGAGGAGACTCCAGCCTAGATAGAGGTTTGGGGTGTGAGAAATGAGAGCTCCAACTGGGGGTGCAAGGCCTGGAATAGAGTCTGGGATGAGGAGTTTGGGGTGAAGAAGGGGCTCTGGGCTGAGGCCAAGGAGTTCAGTGTCTGAGATGAGGCTCAGGGCTAAAAAAGGAGGATTGGGTTGTGGGAGCATGTTCAGGGTGTGGGAGGTGCTTAATCTCAGGTGGCTCCCAGAAACAGCTGACATGTTCCTGTGGCGCTTCCCTGTGGGAAGCCCAGACAGGTTTCTCTGTGTGCTACTTCTGGCTGCCCCTGCAGCTCTCATTAGAAGTGGTTCCTGGTCAATGAGCGCTGCAGAGCTGGTGGTCCGGCAGGGGCAGCGCATTGACCCCCCCCGGCCAGCTGTGTACCTAGGGGCTGCAGGGACATGCTGGCCCCTTTCAGGATCTACACGGAGACGGGCAAGTAGGGAGCCTACATTAGCTCCACTGCACCACTGATCACACTTTTAAAAGCCTGGCCAGTGGTGTTGACCAGAACCACCAGGATCCCTTTTCAACCATGCAATCCAAAAACAGATGCCTGGGAACCCTACTTCTCTGTCACAAGGAATTATTTTTTGGTTACTGCACCATATTTTTCTAGATTTGCCTCTGCTGGCTAAGTGCCAGCCCTGCAGGATGCTGCATTCTTCCTTTTACTGTGCTTGGTCTCCCTCTGCTAGCTACAGACCTCAATACAAGATAAGCTGTTTCCCTGCTTCTATGCAGTCATTTAGCATGGCTGCTTGCTTTTCCTTCACTGCTTTTTCTAACTTATAATAGCCCTGACATCAGAAGCAAGAGAGATACCACCTTAGATCTTCCTGTTGCTTTCTGTGACACACCTCTTTTATCTCTTGTCACATAAGCTACATGTTAAACACATCTACTAAATATTGGTATTTATTCAAACTATACTAACAACTATTTTCACCTATTTTCTAACATCTTATTGCTGGTATGTAATTTACCTCAGCCTCTATGTAATTTACCTTGCATCACTGCTAACTCTGGCTGAGACATTTCCACAGAACATGCCTCTGCTTACTCCAGGTCTAAATTTGTCAATGGACAACAAATTATATTTGCTGACTACTATTTTGTATTGATATTCTATGTGGTTTCAAACAGAAAAAAAGCTCAACACAGGAATGATGGAATGGAAGCTGACATCTTAACTCAGTTAGCTGGGCTGTACAATTATAAAGTCCCCTCTCCCCCCACCCCCGAGCTGGAATACTTTGTTTTTTTCTTTCCATTTATGAGTTTGTATAATTTTCTAATGTAAAATACAAGTTAACTTGAAGTGCAGTGGTTAACATATTTGTGATCTCACAATAACAAAAAAGGAAAAGGAAGCATGAAAATGTTGAGACCTCTTTTAATGAATTTTAATGGTCTAATAAAGTTTAGTTGGTACACCCAACTCAACAAAAATTTCATTTTTTGCATATAATTAACTGTACATGGATAGGCAGTGATGATAAATATGTAGAAAAAGTGTCATGGAAAAATCTTTAAAAATGTTAATTCAGCTTGAAAATTTTCTCATTTGTATTTTCCGAATATCAAACTCTTGTGTATTGAATGATTAAAATATGGAAATGTAGATTTTTTCTAAAAGTCAGGTTTAAAATATTTCAGAGAAAAGGCTAGGAAATTAGAACCTTAGGGTACGTCTAGACTACTGGCTTTTGTCGACAGAGGCTTTGTCGACAGATACTGTCGACAAAGCTTCTGTCGACAAAGAGTGTCTAGACTACATCCAGTTCTGTTGACAAAGCAAGCCGCTTTGTCGACATGAGAGTGTAGATGCAAAGGACAGTGTAGATGCAATAACGCCTTCTGTCGACAGAATTCTGTCGACAAAAGGCGTTATTCCTCGTAGAATGAGGTTTACTGCCATCGACAAAACTGCCAAGTTCTGTCGACATTATGTCAACAGAACTCGGCGGTAGTGTAGACGCAGGTATAGTTTTGTCGACAAAAGTCCACTTTTGTCGACAAAACCCTGTAGTCTAGACACACCCTTAGAGTTAGTAGAATGTCAGCATTTATTTACTGAGCTTTTCACTGTGATTATTAACTGGTGCCCTAGATAATTGCACCAAACACAAAAAGTATGATAAAAAAATCAAAATCCTATAAAACAAAAAAGATTCACCTCAAAAGACCATATCTGCAACCTAAAAACAAATGCTTCCCTGCTCCCTACTCTAAAATCTCCTTTAGTGTCATCTCCTGCAATGGCCAATTTTACATGGAAAAAAATCTAAAAACAATTTTTCCTTCACAGGACTTCTCCACTGGGATTTCCACCTCAAGACAAACTCTCCCACATCAACCTATTCCCCTAGATAAGCAAAATCCAGAAAGAGCCTGGGAGAAAAACTGGTGATGCTCTGGAAGCCACTGAACCCAGGCTCTGAAAAGCTAAGGGAAAAGTAAATTCCAGCACAAAGTGTCCTATGGTGAGAACACTTCAGCATTAGTTCTTTCCTGTTTATAGCATGAGACTGCATGCTTGAATAATACATTTTACAGCTAGAAACAACCATTATGATAATTGTAAACACCTCATGAATTCATGACCATCTGTGTGAGATGGGGCGTGGCTTCTCTTAGATATCTAAGGCCAATGCAGGGATCGTCAAAGCAGATTTAGGATGCATCTACACAACAGCCTAAACTTGAAATAAGATATGCAATTTGCGCTATGCAAATTGCGTATCTTATCTCAAATCTATTTTGAAAGATCTTATTTTGAAATTTGGCACATCTACACAGTGCCAAATTTCGAAATAATGCACTATTTCAAGACATCCCTTAACCCTCATGCAACGAGGTTTACTGGGATGGCAAAATAGCGTGCCTGTTATTTCAAAAAATATTTTGAAATAACAGGTGGCTTGTATAGATGCAGGGCAGCTATTTTGGGAGACCTTTGGTATCCCGAAATAGCTGTGCAGCATAGACATTCCCTTAAAGATTTGGATGCCTTATTCCCATTGTTTTTATGGGAACTGGGCACTCAAAACTGTTAAACAGCTCTGAAAATCTCAGCCTAACATCTTAAAGTGTGCTCAGAAATTAATCAAAAGCCAGAGCAGATCACATGCCCCAAGAAAAGGAGCTTCCAGAATGGAATATTTATTTTCATGCTCTCTATGCCTTTTTTCAGTTGAGTTTATAGTTTTGCTATGGCTTTGCTAAAAGCTAGCCTGTCATTCTATAAGACAAAACCCTGGTCATATTGAAATAATTGGGAGTTTGGGTGTTGTCTTCATGGGGCTAGGATTTCACTCACAGTTACTAAATCTACATAGGGACTGGAGACATCTCAGTATGGAATTCCTCTCAGAGTCTTACAAAGAAGGTCTGATTTTGAAGCCTCATGCCTTTCCTCCACACTCAGGAAATAGTACTGCTTCCATCACTGCAGCCTTATGATGTCTCAGCTTTGAAATACACTCTCTTTATGGCTTAATGGTTGTGAAATACTTGTTTGAATTTCTAGTTAGCAGAACAGTTTTTGCTCTGTCCATTAAATATATGAGCATGCCCCGCTAACAAATTAACTTGTCAAGCACATAGATAGATGAAAGTCTAAATCCACAATACCTTGGATGTTGATCTGTTCCTTGACAGGTGAACACACTCACAAATGTGTATATAAGATCATATTTAAGGCAAAACTTTCCGATAATTAAACCCAGAAGGAATTCCAATGAATTAATCAAGAAAATATATTAAAGAACAAATTAGCTATGCACCAAGAAGAATGATTATTCAGTTCTTCTGAATGTTTCATGTGACTGAATTTACATGTCTGTCTATTAAAATTAAAGTCTGAGTATTAAAACAATCATGCAGTGACAACTACTACATCAGAATACATCTGTCTGAGGGAAAACACAGATTTGATTAACTTAATGATCTATAACTTCTTTTTATTGTCCTTTATCTGAATATTGTGGGAAAGCTCCAGCCATGCCCCATGGGTCCTGTCTTTCTAGGCAGTTATTATATGCCTCAGAGGCTCGCTCTGATGCTCCACACTGCCTCTTATCTTTTTCTAGAGCCCAGAGTCACAGCTTACCGAGCCATTATCATCATCAGCAAAGTCAAAGGATTATGAGGAGACCCCATCGTAATCCTGGGTCTCCTTTTTCTAGGATTAGACTTTTGAGTGATGTGGGGAGGGTTGGGGGCGACCCAGACCCACCCACTAGTCTGTGTTCCAGCCCAGGGACCATAGGTAGCGGCAACTGACAGGGTTTTCCTCAAGCCCAAACATAGCAGCCTTTTCCCTGAGCCACTTCCCCAACTGTTCCCCTAACACCTGCTCTCTGGTGCCTGAATGAATCTTTCCTTTTTCAGTTCTCAGCTCTCAGCTTTCTTAGGGCATGTCTACACTAGGAATTAATTTCAAAATAATTTATTTCAAAATAACTCCTGAAATAACTATTTTGAAATAGCATGTCCACACTACTGGGAAGCCTTGAAATTAGTCTGAGCAGGCTCCCTTAATGTGTACGTGCTACCTCGATATAGCGCCCCAGGAAACACTGGGAGTAATTACTTTGAATAACTCTGGGGAGTAAATATTTCAAAATAGCAGCTGCTATTTCAAAATAACTATTTCAAAATAAGCATTATTCCTCAAGGAAAGCAGGAGTTATTATTTCAAAATAACCAGTGCTTTATTTCCAAATAATGGGGTTGGTAGTGTGGATGCTCTGCTTGTTATTTTGAAATAAGGGGAGTTAGTTTGAAATAACTCCCTAGTGTAGACCTGGGCTTAGTGCAATGCTGCTCATAGACTTTGCCTTGAGTCTCTTGGCTTCTCTCATCAGTTATCTATAATTCTTATTTTCTGATTTATACATATTACTATTCATTTCTCCTTTCTTCCATTTGTTTTACAATTTTACATTTATAATTACAGTTGTCTCATAATTAATGAAAATTCTTTCTGCTCCCTTCAATATTTTAGTTTGTTAAGGCCTGCCCATTCTTGATTACACTAATGACAATTCCAGTTCTACAAAGCTCCCTCATTTGGATGCGAAACCTAATCTTAAACCTTGGCTTTAGCAAAATGAATGCATATTCCATGGAATCATCAATAAAATCTTTCTGCTACTGTCAAATAAAGTGCTTGGGAAGTTCTCTGATATAAGTGTTGAATGCATTGTCATTTTACAGTATTATTGGATGTGACACCAGATGCTATAAAAGACAGAACTTTCTCTGTTGCTCCCTGGTGGCTAAAAAGCCAGCAATTCAGAAAGATATTTAATTTGTATGAAACAGCATCCACAGAAATTAGCCCTTTTTTGGGAATTATTGTGTGTTGCTTCACAGTACTGTAACCTTTAATTACTCCATGTTTTTTCTCCAAACATGCAAATTTTGAAATTTAAAAAGTGCCAGTTGGTGGGCCTGTGTACATTTATTATTTTTGCTGATACAGATAAGCTCATTTTTCCTATGCTACTCTATAGCATGATTACATACAAGCAGAGAAATCCTTAGCGGCTGTAATTATCACATATCCATTGACTTCAGCTTATCTTCAACAGCTTACACAAGCTGAGACTCTGGATAATTTCTCTTAATTACATCTTGAAGGCATTCATCTAATGTGTAAATATCACAATTTAGGTGATGTGTAACATTTCAAGATAGTTTTGCACCTTCCTCTGAAGTGTACCAGGCACTGAAAGAGGCAGAATGACATAATAGGTAGACCTTATCTGAAATGACTGTTCCTATGTTGCCATATTTGTTTAAAAATATACATTTTACTTGTCGTAGTTGGCAGTTGTCCGTACTGTCAGCTGCTCAATGTCGTCTGGTCAAGGTTCTCGGGGTTGTCCTGGTATGCTTCTGACAGGACCTCTACTCCGTCGGTGATTATAAACTTTCAGCTGCACGCGGAACTATCAGTGCTCCCTTTATCTAGAATGCTAGACCCCGTGCACTTGGGTCAACACAGGTGATCTCTGGGAGCCCCCAGAAACAACAGATTCAGGCAAGGTTTGAAATCAATCAAGCAGGTTTATTGTCAAATGTGAAGCTCTGATAGTTGGTAGCAGAGATCCTACCATGCTACACTACTGCGCACTTGGCTCGCATTGACAAGGTACCAACACATAGCAGGACTATCGCCATATAACAGATATTAACAGCGGTTAGTCAGAGTTAAGCCACTGTGCATTCTGTAAGTCTAGGCAGTGACACCTGCCATTCAGAAGCCTCGGGCATCTCTCCCACCCCCAAGACTGGCCAGTATGCATCACTTGCGGTGTCCTTTTATAGACATGTACAAACAACTTACATCATTTCTTTACGTACCAGGTTACCACCCTCTGTTGCCTAGTTACCACCTCTCACCTTACGGAAGAGAGGCTTATTTACTATCCTTCATGCTGTCAATCTTGACCCGGTCCTGAACCTAGGTTGGTACGTGCATTAGTTTTTGGGGAGACTTTGTACAAAGACATTTCTTATTAAGATTTTCTGCTACTCCCCTTTGGCTTACAGTCTGTACTAGGTGCTTTCCTATCTCTTTCCATGCTCCACCTAACTTACACAATCACACAATTATCAATAGGGCCTTTTCTTGGCTCCTGTGTTACTAAACCAAAGTCTTGCTTGCTAGATTGCAGGCCTGTTGCTATTTTCATGTTACAGGCCTCTATTTAGGCCTGCTGACTCCTTGTTACCGACCCTCAACTTATTACGTGACTAATAGGTATTTTTAAGCTGGTCAGTTCATTTTCTTCTCCCCACCTCTCTGTTTTTGTGTTGAACTTCAAAATTTCATGTGTTTCAAAATTTAAAAAAAATCACAAAGCAGCTCTAATGTGTTCTAATTGAAATGACACTGAAAAACAGAGCAATTTGAAATAAGTCTCATTTTGTTAATTTTATCAATGAACAATAAACAACCCAAGTTTTTGAAAAGTCAACTTAGTATTTTTAAATATAGGATATTTAAAAACTTTTTTTGGTCCCACTATAGGTTAAAGTAATTTAGAATGCTAGGCCTACACTGGACACTTTAGCTCTGAGTTACTCTTTTTTCTTTACAATCCTGCAGTTAAGACCGAGTGGCAAGAGCCATTTAGCAGGACCAATACATCTCCAGATTGCTTTGAGTGTAATGAAATGTTTCTTATATATTTTAGCAACATTTCTGCTCCTCATCTCCACCATCATTTTGCTCTTTGCTCATGCAAATCATGGAAATTAAAGTAAAAAAAAAAAACTTGTATGTGTCATTAATGATGACAAATCAAATACACAAGAGCAAAGTACTTCAAATGAGAAAATTTTACAGCAATATTAACTCTTTATATTTCACACAATTTTTACCCTCAGAACTCAGTGTTGTTTGTCATTATTTTTTGAAGCTGCAGCATGTATAGACATTTTATGGCTTGTGTCCCATTTACACTTTGGGCTTCTGTATTATATGAATCTAGTGTGTACCACTTGCCATCCATTAATGTCCTATATTGACAGTCCCATTATGCAGCTTGGTGTACTGCAGCTTAAAAGTATAGCTGCATTCTGGAACATTCAGTGCGCTGTAGCAATGTCCATTTAGGAACTTAGGGCATGTCTAAACTACATCCCTCTTTTGAAAGAGGGATGTAAATTAGACAGATCAAAATTGCAAATGAAGCCAAGATTTGAATTTCCCATGCTTCATTTGCATAATGGTAGCCACACGTTCTTTCGAAAACCGGTATTTCGAAAGTGAAAACGCCATCTAGACGCGGTTACTTTGAGAAAAAAAACCCTTTTCCGAAAGATCCTGTACTCCTCATTTTTTTGAGGAGTACAGGATCTTTCAAAAAGGGTTTTTTTTTCCCCAAAAGAACCACATCTAGATGGCGGTTTCACTTTCAAAATACCTGTTTTTGAAAGAATGCACGGCCGCCACTATGCAAATGAAGCACAGGAAATTCAAATCCTGGCTTCATTTGCAATTTTGATCTGTCTATTTACATCCCTCTTTCGAAAGAAGGATGTAGTGTAGATATAGCCTTGCTATGTGGCAAGTTGACACATTGTGATTCATGCCTTGGCTTAATGAACAATAACTTACTATGTGGACAAGCCCAGAGGACACTATGTAAAGGACATTTACAGAATTTACAGTAATTTGTGGCTCTATAGTATAAATGAGTATCAGTTCCTTTAAAATGCATTTCTATCAAGCATAATAATAAAGCATAAACAGAATCATATACAAAGTCCATTAAAGTTCATGAGAATACCTCCATTGACTTCATTGGACTTTGAACTGTCCTCATAGACAGTGCATTTCAGTTTAGGGGAAACTATTGGTCTTGAGCTGAATACCTGAACTATAATAGACAATAATAATCTCCAAGTCTATTTTCAGATACAACTGTACATTTCACCTCATTCTTTTTAATTATATCAAAGGAAGGAAATAAGCATAAATAGGGACCCACATTTTCAAAACTTACACGTGCCTCAGTTTGTATATCTAGTGTATTTTTAAGTGAGGTACCTCCTGCAAAAAATAAAGGCACCCATATTCATTGGTCACTTTTGAAAATTTAAGCCAATGAGCTATCTGAGAATGCAGTGACACAACTTCACAGATAAAAATTTACAATTAGATTATAATGGAAACATTTTTTATTGTAAGTAGTTTAGCATGAGGAAAACCAGAAGAATTTTCAATGTAACACAGAGGATCACGATGGTACCAAACATTATGTAAGGAGGTTTGGTAGTCTGAGTTATCATTGTTTAAAGAAAGATAAAAAAAGACAACTGCAAAATTGGCAGTTTTTGTCATCTTTCATGCATATGTGGTTTTCACAATTAGTATAACCGATGCTGTATACTGCTCATAGCTCAGTGCAAGACAAAGGTGTGTTACTGGGCTATAATAGCAAATATGGATGTAATCAGTTGAATGTGCAAAAAAATATCGTGTGTTCCTGATGAGCCAACATTCACACCAAGTACACCAGTAATTTGAACAATGGATTCAAGATTTTTTCCAATATAAACCTCATTTGTATTTAGAGTCTTATAAATTGGAAAAGCTCATTTGACTTCAATGGAGCTATCTCGATTTACACCAGCTGAGGACCTGGCCCAATGTATTTACCATACATGAAAAACATTATGGTTGGTCTCTTTTAGAATATCTAATCTCAAAAAATGGAGAAGACGTGAAATAATTACCGAGTAGTACAACTATGAGATAACTATTATGTCTTATCACAAATGAAGATGAATATGAAAAGAATCTCATCACCAATGAAGTTGAATATTGAAAAATCAGATATATTATGCTATTTACTATATCTACATAATATGTATCTTTTCAGAATGCAGCCTTTTTCCTGCTATTCAAAATGAATTGACATATTTCAGATAATAGACATTTAAGGAAGATACAAAATGGCACAACTTATATGTGAATACATACGTCAATAGAATTATTTCAGTTGTTACACAGATCTTTCTGGTTGTTAGCTTTTGTACCTTTTCTGAGTGCAAGTCTATATTTTTGCTAAATAAAAAGAATACATGAGCCCCAACATACTTTGAAATATCACAAATTATTATAATGAAATGGAATTGTCTCAATCAGTGAGCAGGAGGGCTATAGAGTCACTGACATACTTATTGCACTTATTTCTCAGGTATAAAATTCTCCACATTATTTTTATGAAGTGCTCTGATTTGCACAATGGCTACCTTTTCATCTCTTTACCTAAAGAGACAATGTGGTATAATTGATAGGGGAAAGGACTAGAGCAACCTAGAATCTTGACATGATATTAAGTTATGTATCATGTCAAGAGGCACTCATTTTAAGAAGAAGAGTGGGGCAAACTGGACATGGGTAACTGAAAAATGTTTCCTAACTGCTGATGTGCATTGTCTTTAGTTAAAAATTGATGCACAATGCCAGCAAAAATAGGGTGCAATAGGTGTATAATCCTCATATTGAAGAAATACAAATTGTCACGTGTACATTTTATGCATATATGTATGGATTCATATGTACACATATTTAGTGAACTCAGATGCTTAAATCAAAGCACAAATTAGTTTTCTTGCAATTCTTATTTAACCATGTAATTAAGTTCTTATGAATTTTTTGCTTTTTGAGAATTTACGGGGGTTACAGTCTCTCCAATTTAATGTTGCATTTTAGGAGCTTTAGGGTTACACTGTGGTAAATCATTGATAAGGACCAGATTCTGCCACATTTACGCACTGAAATTAATGTTACTGCTCAAGGAGTAAGGTGATACATTGTGTTAATAAGTGTGGCAGAGCCTAGCCCTTCGTGTATGACCTGATCCTGAAATTTTAACACATGTGACTGGTTCAAGAGAGGTTTTTCTACACTGGTCAATGCAGTATTGGGGGTTTTATCTTATATAGGCACCTACACAACCATGGAATGGGCTACTTATGTGTTAGATGAAGTCTATGATTCAATCCATAGTAACAGGTGGCACATTTTGTATTATCTCTTAAGCAGCCTGAGAGGGAGATTGTGAAACTTCTTAGGCCTGGATTACTACAACACTATACCCTCCATGCTCCAGGTGTCCCTAATTTTGGAACACCCATGGTACGGAGTTGGGCAAATGGAAGTGGCTCTGTGTGCTGCTTCTGCTGGGGAAACAGCAGTGCAGTGACATGCTCCACCTTGGGCTTTTCTCTACCACTCCCATAGTGATGAGGTTAGGGGACCAGGTAAGCATTCCAACCCCATCTCTTTCATTCTCTCCCTGGACCAGCAAACTCTAATCTAGCAAACCCTGTTTCGCAGGGTTGCTGCATTAAAGAGGTTCAAGTGTACTGCATTAGGTCAACATAAAGCTCCTTCAGTCAATCTAATTCTCTGTGGCTATGTCTAGACTACATCCCTCTGTCGACAGAGGGATGTAAATGAAGCACTTTGAAAGTGCAAATGAAGCCGGGATTTAAATATCCCATGCTTCATTTTCATAATCACGTCATGGTGCTCTTTCGAAAAAGCGCTATTTCAAAATTGAAACCACAGTCTAGATGCGGTTCTTTCGAAAATGGGGTGCTTTTTCGAAAGATCCTGTAATCCTCAAAAAATTAGGTTTACAGGATCTTTCAAAAAAGCTCCCCGTTTTCAAAAGAACTGCATCTAGACTGCGGTGTTTCAATTTTGCCGACAGAGGGATGTAGTCTAGACACACCCTGGGGCTACGTCTAGACTACAAGCCTCTTTCAAAAGAGGCTTTTTTGAAAGTATCTTTAGAAAAAGCCTCTTTTGAAACAGAGTGTTTAGACTGCAACCACTTCTTTCGAAAAAGCGAGCCGCTTTTTCAAAAGAGAGCACCCAGGCAGTCTGGATGCTCTCTTTCGAAAAAGCACTGTTTGCATTCAAGAACACCTTTTTTCGAAAGAGCACTTTCAAAAAAAGGCATTCTTCCTCGTAAAATGAGGTTTACCATGGTTGAAAAACCCGCCGTGTTCTTTCGATTTAATTTCAAAAGAACGCAGCAGCAGTCTAGATGCAGGGGAAGATTTTTTGAAAAAAGGCCACTTTTTTTTTTAAAAACCCTGTAGTCTAGACACACCCTATGTGTGTACAATGCAATGATGCTCCCACTGATTTAACTGGTTCACCACATCAACCTAGTAATGCCACCTCTGTGAGAGGCATAGCGCTAAATGTTGACACTGTTAAGGAGAAAGTGTCTGTGTAGACACTGCAATATTTATATCTCCTTTTGGCTATCACAGCCTGGAGTCCCACCACCACATTCTATTGTAGGAGTGGGGGGGAAGAGAGATAGGGACAGCAGATGTCTCGTTTTTACAGGGACAATCCCAATATTTGTGACTTTGTTCTATATAATCACCTATCCCCCCCCCCCACACACACACCCCTGCATCCCAGTTTTTCACACTTGCTTTTTGGTCACCCTAAGGGAAGGAAAGGAGTTCAGGATCTCCTTCACCCATTACCCATCCCTCATAGAAGGCAGCTGAGCTCAGGCTCTTCCCTCTCCCAGATCCTTCACTGGGAGGCAGTAGCAGCGATTGGGGCTATCTGTTCTGGGATGCTGTGGGCAGGATTCCAGTTGTCAGAGCCCAGACAGGGCAGTGTTCCTGGTGAGGATGCTCACCCCTGACAGAAGGAACTGATGTAGACATGAAAAGTCGCAGCGGTCACTACAGTGGCTGTAGGTCAACCTAACTTAGGCAACCTAATTTTGTAGTGTATACAGGCTTTAGTCTCCCTACTGCTCTAGGAGGGAATAAACTACAGCAGGACTACGCCTCTCTCTTACCTTCCCAGAAGTGCTGGGATAAGCAAGGCTCCCCAGCGACATGTTAATATGCCTGAGGGAAAGAGTGGCTCAGTGAAGCCATCCAATAACTTTTTTTTCCAGATCATAACTATTTCATATTGAAATTATAGCAGTAGCATATGCATTGCAATTTGTTTCCAATTTACATATTTCAAAATACATCTTAGCTAGATCAAATTTGCTTTTAATATTCGAACTGAACTCTTTTTTGAATTCACACATATGTTAGCAGTTTCATCTATAAATCAATCAGTGCTGCTTTGTTTTATGATCATTCTTATTCAGTGACAGTTGCCCAAGCAGGTGCTAATCATATGCAACATTATGGAATTTGCATTTACCTCTGTTTTCAATTTACATTCCCTGGCTCCTTTCTCAGCCAAAATGCCACATTATTCCATTCATCAATCAAAATGTAAGACACATTTGTGAATGGTACTGTGGCCTCAGGCAAAGATGTCTGAACAAACCATTCCCTTAATACACAACAGGCACTTTCATAGTTGGATTTTTTCCCGAATTACAAGATTTATTGCTATCTTTACATCTCAATAGTCCTAGATCTGACCAGGCATATATTGTGATGCAATTTGTAAGATGTGTGTGTGTGTGATATTTTAAGCAAAAATAGATCGGAAAAAAAAGGTTAAATGTTTGTCAGATAAAGAGATATATTTTATGAGTTAAGTACCTGTGATGGACTTTCTTTTCCCAGAGGCCCTATTAAGTCTTGTTCTTCCTCTTAATTTATTAATGAGATAGGACAAATACATCTCAAACTAGTGAATGGTTACAGTTGTGTTATACTTTGTAATCTAAAGTTAAAATTTTCAAAAGCACCTAAGTTATTGAGGAGTTTACTTTGGCTCTGACACCATGGGTGTCCCAGACCTGGAGCACCCATGGGAAAAAATATTGGGTGCTCTGCACTCACCAGCAACCTGCCGATCAGCTGCTTGGTAGTGAACAGAAGGCAATGGGGAGTGGTGGTGGAGTGGGAGCAGGAAGTGGTGGGGTAGGGCATAGCCTGAGGGGAGAGGATGGAGTGGGAAAAGGCAAAAGGTGGGGCCTAAGGGGAAGGAACACAGTGGAAGCAGGGCCTTGGATCAGAGTGGAGGTGGAGCACCAGGGAAGAAGAAAGTCAATACCTGAGGAACCCTAAGTCTCCTTAAAAATCAACAGAAAGTAAACTCCTAAAGTCCTGCAGACACTTACATGCTTAACTTTACTAAGCTGAATACTCCCATGAAATCAGTGAGCTTTGTGTTACATTTTCAGAGTTAATTGCACCTCTAGCTCATTCATGGCCTCATTGAGGTTACCATATTAGGTATCAGGCCTCCATCTGTCACCTTTCTCAAAGCAGGATCCCATAATCCACTCCTTCCAGACCATGTACTTGGGTTGCGGAGTCCTTCAATTCACTATGATCACATTACAAGTCTGAGTTTAGTTGAGCACTGCCTGTTTTCTTAGGTGCAAAGACAGGGTATTTGGTGCCAATCAGCTCTCATAAAAGAAAGTGCTATCTATTCAGGACAAAGGCATTTCAGAGGTAACATATCTTAAAAACAATAAACAGCAGATATCCTTATCTAGCTTACCGGGTGGTCACTCGTGTTACACATGATGCTGCTGATAGGACTTAGCTACTTCAGACCTGCTCACTAACCATGTTTTTCTTGATCACAGCCTCATGTCAGTTCCTGGATCAAGTGTGAGGGGTCCTCCACTACACTTAGGGTTCCCACTTTCTCCAGTTTCATGTCCTTTACCTGTAAAGGCCTTTGTGCCAGGTCAAACTAGCCTATTCTATTTCCCTTAGATGGGGGACCAGGGTGAAGCTTTGAAAAAAACAATTTTACCTCCATTGTTTCCACGTTGCAGATGTGTCTGAATTACCACCCGACTGACTGTAGTTCCTGTGAGAACCCTTAGCTCTCCCAATAAACAAGGAATGCCATCACTAGTAACCTCATAAAGATACATATTCCATGTATAAAGTTGATTCAACGGGTTTCTTTTTTTATATGTTTCTTGCTGACTGCCACTTCCTGCACTTCTAGGGTATGTCTAGACTACATGGCTCTGTCGCCAGAGCCATGTAGATTAGTTTACTAGACATACCCAAATGAAGCAGCGATTTAAATAATCACCGCTTCATTTAAATTAAAATGGCTGCCGCACTGTGCCAATTAGCTGTTTGGTGGCACAGCGCTGTAGTCTGGACGCTCCGCGGTCGACATCAAAGGCATTTGTTGACCTCCCCGGTATGCCTCGTGGGATGAGGTTTACCGGGGAGGTCAACAAATGCCTTTGATGTCAACCGCAGAGCATCCAGACTCCAGTGCTGTGCCGCCAAACAGCTGATTGGCACAGTGCGGCAGCCATTTTAATTTAAATGAAGCGGTGATTATTTAAATCGCCTCTTCATTTGGGCATGTCTAGTAAACTAATCTACATGGCTCTGGTGACAGAGCCATGTAGTCTAGACATACCCATATTGGCCAGGAACAACAAACTAGGGCCAATGGGAGCTGAAGGCAGCCATACTTGAAGATGCAAGGTAAACACCTGTTTGGCAGCCCACCCTGACAAGCTTATGGGCTACAAGTTGCCTACCACAGCTCTACAAAATGGCATTCTCCATGCATCATGACTAACTCTCTGATTTTGTCAACTGTTTGAAAGTATGGAAATATGCAGTTCAAGCTGTCATTCTGCCCCCATACTTCAGGTGACCTCCTGTCTTCCTTTTTCTTCCTTGCATATCTTAATTTGTAAGACCATGATCAATCAAGGAAAAATTAATAGGAAGATTACTGCTCCCTGAGGCTAAGTCTACACTGTGATGATATTTCGAAATACTGGAGTATCTCAAAATAACTATCCCGTGTCTTCACAGCAAGCCCGTTATTTCAAAATATAATGGGCTTGCTATTCTAACATCCCTGTAAATCTCATTCCATGAGGAGTAAGGGATGTTTTGGAATAGCAGGTTATTTTGAAATTTGGCACTGTGTAGACAGTGCCAAAGTATGAAATAAGCTATTTTGAAATAAGATACGTATCTTATTTTGAGATATGGTGCAGTGTAGATGCACCCATAGCGATCCATTATAATCATTGGGAGTTAAAAATGAAGCATGGACTTCAGTGCTTTTCTGAATTAGGTCCATAGTCTGTTGAGGAATGAGCTAGTTCAATATCCTCACTAGAATCCTAATTTTTAAGAAATGAGGAGTACTCTTAAGCAAAGCTGCTTCTACATGTAGGCCCCCCAAAATACTGCAAATTGCCTGTATACTTTATTGCATATTACATTTGTTCAGCCTTTCAGTTAAAAAAAATAAATATGACCTTTATTCCATATGCAGTTATGATGTGCTATTTTTTACCAACAGACTTTAGCTTTTTGACGTTATTTATAATAAAATTGCCCCATGTAAAATGTCCAATATTTTGCTGTTCATTAAAAGAAGAAAAACTGACCATTGACAGGGAATATTTTATCTAAACGTCAAAGCTTCAGCAGTGAAAAATGAAGGCAGCAGCATATAAAATACCTATCATCTGGAGAGTCTAGATTGTGAGCTGTGGGATTTGAACTGGTTCAAATTATATTTCAAATTCCTTTTTAGTCCCACTTTCACTTTCATCATATATGATCCCAAGCACCTTTTTACATCTGAGTTTCTGATTAGAACTGGATGAATACAGACTTAAAAAAAACCCCTTGAAAATAAAACCTATTGATTTGTTCCAACAATATTTGCAGCCCCGTTTATTCATGACCAGTCAGGTGAGGAAGCTACTGGGTGCAATAATTTTCATGAAAAATAGAGTTCATTCCCTCCTGATGTGATCCCTTGGTGATTTTGAAATCTCTTCTTTGTGGGTTGAAATGAAAAGGAGTGTGTTTGGATTGGATTGGTTTTGAGGAAGCAGTGTGTGTGTGTGTGTGTGTGTGTGGGAGGGTGGGGGTTAACTTGTACCATACTGAGTCACTACACACTGAACCTCTCTAGTCCGGCACCTTTGGGACCTGACCAGTGCCAAACCAGAGAGTTTGTGGGATCGTGGGAAGTCAATATTGTCTAGCAGCATTACCAACACTTCCAATGCTTACTGGGCTCTCAGAGGACTTTTAGGGGTAAATTAGAACTAAATAACAGCACAGAACACCTGAGAGCCACGACTGGTGACTGCAAATAAACTTTATAGTGTAGATAAATCTTTGTATTAGTCATTTTACAACATAGGAATTTTGTAAGTCTTTTAACTTTGTGTTAAGTCTTTCCATAATGCCTTATAGAAACTTTGAATTAGCCTTATAATGTAATTTTCTTATAATGCTTTATATTGTAGAAACTTTGTATCAAGTCTCTTTATAATATAGAAACTTTGTATTAAGTCTTTTTATAATGTTATTGTCCTTAGGAATAATTAAGGCAAAGAAAATGTCTTTGTATTATAAGTAGAATAGATCTCTACAGTTTGATTTGAATATGGCCCTGCTGAATGAATGAGTGAATAAATGAGGCTGGAAGCCAAGCACCTACGAGGATGAACACGTGCAACAGTTGGAAAGGGGAAGAATAAGAGTCAAACGCAAGGACAGTAAGACCTGTGAAGTGGGCTCATTGAGAAAAAAATCAGACATATTGACGTCCTTGGCAGTCAGAAGCAAGCACCTTCTTTTGAAGCAAATTCAACCCCCCCGCTTTGAAGATGAATGTGGCAACATTGAGAACAACAACCAGAAGGCATCACACATGTCTAATTGGTACAGCTAAGGTATATAGAATTGTACGAGAGGGAAGCTACTACAAATGTAGGGTGTTTTGCAGGGGACCTTGGGTTTCATCTTGTCAACAATGGAGCAGCAATCCGGATCGGCAGAAGCCCGTCTCCTCCCCTCCCCCATCTAACTCACCTGGAGAGTGAAGTTAAGGGGAGCAACTAGTCGGTAACAACAAGAAGATGCAATGCAGAGTGATGTATGATGACATTTTATATATATATATATACATAGAGAGAGAGAGAGGGAGAGAGAGAGAGAGAGATTACCAATAAATGTGGTGTTTTGCCTTATCCACTTGAAAAAGATCCTGTGCACATCTTTAAGCACAACAATAGGACCATGGGAAACTTGGCCACACCCATGATAAGTGGACATCCAGCTAACTAAAATCATGTGGACCACAGATGTTGCTGGACCAGAGGGTGCTGGACTAGAGAGGTTCAACCTGTACTTAAAGATAAGATGGCTTCTCTCGACCCCCCCCTCCCTCTCCAGTAACAGTGATAGGAGAAGGTGGAAGAGGGCAATCAAGTGCAGTCATACAGTGAAACCAGGAAATTCAGCCTGATTCAACAAAGGACCTAAACATGTGCTTAACTCCCATGGAAGTAAATAGAAATTATTCACATGCTTAAGAGCTTTGGGGAAATAAGGCCCTGGTGAACAGAGTGCAAGTAGCCAATTATGAATACACTCAACCACCATTTTCTGACAATCCATAATACAAACATTTGTGAATAGCAAATAACTTAATGAAAAATGGTAGCTTATTTGTATGCATTTCACAAAGAGAAACAGGAGCAGAATTCAATGAATACATTATTTGTTGAGATGTTGTTTATCCAGCTCTACTACTGGCAAGGTACCGAATCACTGGACTGAACAGGATTGATTTATATCTGGTTTTTTTAATATATTTGAGATAGTCACTACACTTGGCTCATCCCTCTATGGATAGTACTTCAGAATTATTGAGCATGCTATGTACTTTATTATCAGTTGGTTAAATGAAGTCAGCAATTATAGGCAAAGGAGCTGCACTCTTTGCAAACATACTGGCACCAAGAAAGATTTAATTGTACAAATTTCCTGAGGGAAGTATAGTTTCAATTAATTTGCAAGTGATTTTTTTCAAGTTACAGTTTATGAGGAACTTACTTGGCCCCTACTATAGAATACTAGCCAAGCCCCACCTCATGGATGTGGTACAGTGGGCTGAGGGGCAGCAGAGATGGGTGGGGTAGGTTAGCGGGCGGCATGGAGAGCAAGGCACGGGAAGAACCGGAGGCACCGGCTGGCAGGGGGCAGGGAAGGATGGTTGGAGTGTGGCAGGCAGGAACTTACTCACAGAATCTCCTGCTTCTCTTTGTCCCTGGGCCCCATGTGCTGCTTGGAGAAGTCATTGTGCCATTGCAGCAGCTGCTCGATGGTCAGCAAGGCACTGCCCCCCACCGTGCTCTGCTGCCCCCAACTGCCAGACAGGCTGCCCCTGGCGCGCAAGAGCAGTGTGGGGCTCTGGCCCGTGGGCCACCTGGAGCCTCGCCCTGAGCCCCACCCCAAACCTCTGCCGATAGCTGCCCAAGGAGAGGGGCCCCAGCTGCACTAATCACGTTTCACTCATTCTGGTACTTCCTAGAAATTTGTAAGTCTGCTCAAATGTTCTCTGTGACAGACAATGTGACAGACACCTCTCCTTTTATAATAGTATAGATGGGCATTTCAAACATTAATTCATTTATCTTCACTGGTACCCTTATGAGGAGGAAGTATTGTTTGTTTGCATTACAGAAATAGGGAATACAGGAACAAGGCCTCCAATTCAGCAGTGCAATTTTTTTAGTTGACTGGGATGATTCACATATTTATAATTAAGTACATGTTTGAGTGCTTTGCTGGATTCAGGCAAAGAGATTAAATGATTCTCCCATAGGGTATGTCTACACTATAAAGTTTTTTTGGAAAAATGGCTGTTTTTCCGAAAAAACATCAATTACATCCAAACTGCAATCACGTTCTTTTGAAAGAAAATTGAAAGAACAGAGGGTTTTTTTCAAAATTGGTAAACCTCTTTCTACGAGGAAGGAGCCTTTTTCTGAAAGAGCTCTTTTTCCAAAAGGTGCCTGTTATGGCATGCGGGGAGCAGCGGCCGCAGCATCTCCCGAGCCCTGCACTTACTGGCAGCCAGAGGATGCACTCGCTGGCGAAAGCACGTCTTCCCAGCAGCCATGGGTGGCATGCTCCAACACCACCCCCAGAGTTAGCGGGGAAATGCGGGCCAAGGCCGGAAGCCGGGAAGCGGTGGGGGAGGGGCCCGAAGATTCCAGATGCAGCGTGGCCCAGCGCGGGTAACTTAAAACACAGCCGTGCCACATAGAAGTGGCGGCAAGCTGGGGAGCTGAGGACCGAGGAGCTCCGGACCAAGGAGGAGCCGGAGCCGGCCGGGAGAGCAGCCCCGCAGGAATGCCGAGGCAGAGCAGAGTCCGTGGCAGAGGGAAGGAAGAGGCCCAGGACAAGATAGAGGAGCCAATAGCTACCAGTGGGTTGGTGAGTTACGGGGAGCTCTCCCACCAACCAGGTAGGAAAGCTTCCTCTCTGCCCTTAGGGTCCTGGGTCGGGACCTGGAGTGAGGGAGGGCCCAGGTTCCCCTTACCCTCTGCCGGAGTGTTGAATCGTTGCGGAGGACATATAGAACTGTGATTGGGCATAGTGGACTCAAAACTTAATCAGGGAGGCCCCGAGACCGGGGTAGACCTTGGAAGGTGGTGGTAGGGAGAAAGAGCACTGGGGTAAAAGGGGTCGGGGAGGGTAAATGGGAATACACGAACAACAACCGACCCCGATGATGATGCGCGTGTAAATCTGAGGGAGCCCGCAGAGTCACCAGGCGCTTACGGCGTGAACGGGGGGGCTTACAGCATAGCCCGAGACTCACGACGTAACAAATGGTGGAGAACATGGGTAGGTGAACCCTAGGCCTTGAGTTTAGGGGCGAAAAAAAAGGAGAGAGAGTCTAAGGATGGACCCAAATAAGGTAAAGTATTCGAGTGGCTGGCTGAGCATCAGCGCCAGCAGCAACAACAGATCCAGCTGCTACAGCAACTGGCGGCCCAGCAACAAGAGCAGCAAAGACAGTTATTAAGAGAGCTGGCCGACCAACAGCAAGTCCAGCAGGAGCGGTGGTTCCAGCAGGGAGGGGCTCTAGGATGGGCTACTGGGTGGGCCTTCGGGGGGTTGGAAGAAGGGCCTGCCGGGGTACCCCAGTTGCCAATATGCTTGTTCAAAATGGGGCCTCAGGATGACCCTGCAGCATATCTCGTGACATTCAAAAGGGTAGCCACAGTGGCGTGATGGCCTGATGAGCATTGGGCCATCCTCCTTGCCCCCTATTTGTCCGGAGCAGCCCACCTAGCCTATCATAGTTTAGCTCCCAGGGATGTGCTGAATTACCATAAAGTAAAAGAAGCCATCCTAGATCAAGTCAGGGTCACACCTGAGACATACAGATAGAAGTTTCTCCAAGAACGTTATCTGGCGGGCCTACGCCCCCGGGCAGTGGCCCAATGGCTTAAGGAAGCCTGTTGGAGGTGGTTGGAGTCTGAACGCCGGTCCAGCACCCAACTCGCTGACATTATAGTGTTAGAACAGTTCCTTCAGATTTTTCCAGAAGAGGCGCAAAAGTGGGTGCACCAGCAGTGGCCCACGACCCTAGCTGAGGCCATCACATTGATGGAAGATTACTTGGCGGCCGAAGGACCAGGACTGGGAGCCAAGGCAACACCCGTGAAACGGGGAGACCGTCAGGGATTGGGGCGTGCCTGGACCCCACGGGGCGGCCAGGGCCAAGGTCTGAGCTGGGTTTCGACGGGACAGAGGATAAGAAGCCGGCAGGGGCAGAAGGGCCAGTCGATGAGATCAGCAAGAGGGAAAGAGGAGTAAGGCGGGAGAAGATGGGACATCCCACTGGGGTGGCTGGTCCCTCATGGGGTAGTTGTTACGAGTGCGGCCAGGAGGGGCATTTTCAGCGGGACTGCCCTTATATGGACTGCTCCTTGGAAGGTGGTGGTAAGGAGAAAGAGCACTGGGAGGAAAGGGGTCGGGGAGGGTAAACAGGAAGACACGAACAACAACCGACCCTGATGATGATGCGGATGTAAATCTGAGGGGAGCCCGCGGAGTGACTGGGAGCTTATGGCATGAATGGGGGGGCTTACAGCATAGCCCGAGACTCACAATGTAACAGTGCCCTAGTGGCCATTCCACCCATAGTAATCATAACTTGCATGAGAGTTAGCGTCCACACTGAATGGATGCTATCTGTCGAAAAAGCAGATTGCAATATGCTTTTTCGATGCACTGTCGCAGTGTGGACGCTCTCTTTCGCACAAAGTTTTTTTGGAAGATCTGTTCTGGAAAAGCTTCTTTCAAAAGAAGCCTGCAGTCTAGACATAGCTGTAGTCATGCAAGAAGTCTAACAAAACTCCTCTTGTTGTTACCTACAGTCCACAACTCAGACCCCTCCAGTGCATTATACACAATCTACAACCCATCTTGGAAAATGATCCGTCACTCTCAGAGGCCTTAGGAGAAAAACCTATTCTTGCTTACAGACAATCCCCTCACCTGAAATGAATTCTTTCTGACAACCATGCCACACAACCACATCATAAGCCTCCAGGAACCCAGCCCTGCAACCAAAAACGATGCCAACTCTGCCCACATATCTACACTGACGAATTCATCACTGGAGCAAACAACATAAGCCACAAAATCAAAGGGTCATTTGACCGCACATCTAGTAATTTGATCTATGCCATCAAATGACAGCAGTGCCCCACTGCTATATATATTGGACAAACTAGACGGTCTCTGTGGGAAAGAATCAATGGACACAAATCGGATATACATAAAGGGAACACACAGAAGCCTGCTGGTGAACGTTTCTGCTTGCCTAACCACAGTTTAACAGACCTGCAGGTGGCTGTCTTGTCACAGGCCAGCTCCACAAGCCGGATACATAAGGAAGGACTGGAATCACAGTTCATCCACAAATTCAATTCACATGCTAATGGACTCAATCGTGATATGGGCTGGCTAGGACACTACCTACTTAATAATCACTGAAGGTGCTAACAGCTCTGTGAGTGGTATCCTTCCTGTCTTAGCAGTCTATCTATTGACTTTGATTTTTATCTGCTTAGATTTAAGTACCCATTCTCCAGATACTTAATGATGCTCTGTCTCACACCCCCTTCCTTTTTTTTCTCCCCGCTCCCCTTCTCCTCTCTTATTTATTTCGAGTTTTCATATCCCCTACTCATAACTCTGGTCATCTGAAGAAGTGGGCTGTGCCCACGAAAGCTCATGATACCATCTATATGTTTTGTTAGTCTACCAAACAAATGGCTACCAGACCATTTGTTGTTTTTTTCTGTAACTGACTGAACTCGGCTACCCCCTGAAGCTCCTAAACTTGTGAGTCGTACACCTGAAACAGTAAAATCAGCTACCCTATGTTAAAAGAATAAAAGAAAAATATTTTTTCATCATGAGGTCAAATAAATAGATAATGGGTACAAGTGATTTAAAGATTTAGAATTTTGTAATTATTCAGTGAAAAGCAAAGACTGTTTTCCTTTAATTTCCCTGACACATTTTCCCATTTTTCAAGCAGCTGAAGTAATAGGTAACACAATTATAAACACATACACTAGCATTTTCAGCATAACAGCATCAATACAGGCACATGTAGTGAGGTTTTCTGTAAGTAGCTTTTATACAGAAGCTGAGCGTATGGTAAGAAAAATTGACATTTTTTCTGATATGGATGTAGAATTATGGAGGGAGAAAAAGTTCAGCAAACTAATGTAAAAGTTAAGTGTGACTATGCAGCTCTTACTCAGACTGACTGACTTCAGTGGCTTTTACTTACCCACATTAATAAGGGCTACAGGATCTTAGCCAAAATATATTTAATAAAACTACTATTTTTCTAAAATAAAGTGTGAACACATACTTCTTGCTTCACATGGATTCAAATTTTCTCTCAGAACTGTTCATGCTTCTTAAACACACAATTGCAAAATGATCACCACAGCTATCAACAAAGCCATTCAGCATGTAGCGACAGCATGTACAGAAGGAATGACTTAGGTGCCTGCATCCTTTCATCATTCATTTCCAGATTTACACATATTTGGGATGAGAAGAATTGCTCTATAGAAAATATGCTTTCTGACTGTCATTACAGGTTGAAAGTGTATATCAATGGTGTTTACTTATATATTCTAACAATGAATTTTGTTCACTAATCTGCTTAAAACACAGTTCTATTCCTATTGTCATCTTGCACAATAGGAAGATCCACATCTCTTAGAAGCCCTTGTTTCTCTTCAGAAATCTAACACTGTCCATCAGCAACATTGTAGAATGGCAGAAGTTATTATATACAGATATGTGCTATATGTGAATTAACCACAGGAGTATCACACAGTTGACTTACAATCTGCTCTCTATCTTCCTGTACTCAAGGGCATCTACTATGTCTACACTACAGACAAGATTGAACCTCTGGAGGTAAATCTTGTAGCGTTTGACTTAGCAGGTCTAGTGTAGACCCCCCTAATTGAATGCCAAGGTAGCTCCTGGCAGTGTCCTGTACTCCATATTCTGTGAGAAGCAGGGATGAAAGGCATTTAATTTCTTACAGATACTGTATTATTACAACTCAGGTCCCTACCAGGTCTTTAAATATCTCCCTGCTGGCTTTTGCCTCAGCTCAGCCAATTCTTGCCAGAGGTGAGTACCGGGTACACCCCCTTACTTTTACCTCTGGAGAGGAGTAAGGGAGGCTGACAGGAGTGTGTGCTTCCATCGACCTCCCGCAGTGTAGAGCTGTAGCAGCTTGTCTTAAGATAAGCCAAATCCGTCTACACATTTTGCATAGCTGGATGGCTGCTTACCTTAAGGTGACCTGCCTGGTCTAGTGTAAACCTAGGCTAAGGTTCTTCTGTGGTAGTTATGTTCTGTTTCTTTCTTTCTTTCTTTCTTTCAAATGCTTTTAATTGTTTATTTTCACAGTCTTCTTTTTATTCCTTTTCAACAGAATCTGTTATTTAATGGTTGCTTGTTTTTCTCTTTTGGTGATTTGATGTTCAAAAATCTATTTCTGAAAGCTCATTAATATTTAGATCTGACACTTGACTTCATTCACGTTGGTTCTTGTCTATTTTTGTTTCAGCATGTTTTACATACAGCCGGTCCCCAAGTTATGAACGAATCGACTTATGACCATTCGTAGTTACGACCAGTAAGCGTATTACAGCTGGTCCCCGAGTTACGAACGCGATCCACGCTTATGAACAGCGTGGCCGCATTTAAATGAATGGGGTCTGACTTACAAACAGATCGAGTTACAACCAAGTGTTTGGTACGTAACTCATTTGTAAGTCAGGAATCGGCTGTATTAATATTCACCCACATTTGGCATACCTAAAATAAGCAAAGAACTCCTTTATGGAGCATAAGAATGATCAGACACTGAAACTGTATGAGGATAAATAAATATTAAATGGAATCTCAATATAAGAAGTTCATTTCTGTTAGGAGATTACAAAACAAAAGCTACTGTACCTGTGTGTGTTTTAAATTTGTAAAAACCTATATCTGACATTAACATTGAGTTATGAGACCAAAGTCTGGTGAGCTTCCATTACACATTTTTTTTTTACTTTTACCTTGTCATGGTAGAAAAGTATCCTTTCACATGATTCCATCCTTCTCCAGTAAATTTGAGTTAGTAAGTGCTAGGCACTGCATTAAATTTATATTCTAATTATACAACATGCCATTTTGTCCATAGTCATGGTGATATGAAACAGATCTTGGCTGTTATTCCTGAAACCTAAACATATTTTTCTGTCTATTTTCAGAGGGCAAGATAGGTTCAAATGTGATACAAAAATTGGATTTACAGTTGACAAAAGCTACATTACATCTTAAAATCCTACTCTCTCTCTCTGGGATCCTCTAGGGAAAAACTTCTAGTTGTTTTTTCTTTAGGTGCTCTATCATCTGTCTTTAACTTTTCAGAACTGACTCATTTTCGTTTTGGAGTTAGATCCTTGTGACATTATTGCTGGTCACAATCACCCTTATAAAGAGAAAATCGGAGTTGACTAGCAGGCTTGATGAAGACATGGTAATAGCAGTAATTACATTTAATTTTAGCAAAATACTTCAGCATTTGCTGAACCTCTAAGTAGCTCTTCACTACTGTAACTTTTTATTCACCTAGTCTAATTGTACAAGTTCCTGTGTTCTTAATGTATCTTATAAAAAGTGGAATGTTATAGAAAAATGCTGGAGGCTAAGCAATATCCTCATGGAAGTGGATATAGCACATTGAACTGACCTTTTTATATATAAACAGAGAATATAAATGTTAATAATCATTGAATGCAACAAGAATTATTACTCTTTCATAAAAAGTAAAGGAATGAGTTAATTCAGAACTTGTGCTATAATGAATTTACCCCTTTAATATACAGTGTCAGGCACTTACTTGAAAAATGAAATCTTAGTTTTAAAATGAGGAAGAACACATCAAATAACACAAATTATTTCTGGAATTTATTAACATTTCAAAATTGTAGTAGTTAAGCACCAAAATATGAATTGGATTGACACAATAAAAAAAATGACAATGGGGGTTAAAAAGAGAAATCACACTTCAGTTTTACTCCTTGATATTGAATTTATTGGTTCTTAATGCACGTCCAAGTTTCTTTCAAATGAATTATATGGCAAGATTCCCAGTGATTTCAATGGATGGAGGAAAAGACTTGACAAGAGCAAAAGCTATTAAGCGTGATGTGTGTTATTAATGTGCTTATGTCTCTTTTACTATATTTATTGTAAGCACATTAATAAAAGTGCCACTATTATTAGGCCTCATATAGTGGGGGAATATTTTCCAGCCAAATTATTGCACACAGGAAATACTTTATTTAACTAAGGTATATATATATTTGGGATTTATTCATACACAAGAGCCATTTCAGGAATTGTTCTCCATTAAAAAAATCAGTAGCATACAGGTTTATGATGTTTTCTTCTTAATCTCAGAATTCTTTTTCACATTTTTATTCATAATCTATTTTAAGCAAGTAGATTGATATGTCATTACATGAAGTATTTCTAGACAATGGAATGAGTCTTAATGCTGTGAATGTGGGGGCATGAGAGCACGCACACACAACTAATATAAATATAGGCCCCAATTCATCATTCCTGGAGACACTATTCCTACCCCACTCCGGCTGTGTCTCGACTACACCTCTCTGTTGACAGAGAGATGTAGATTAGGTGTGTCGAAATTGCTAATGAAGCAGGGATTTAAATATCCCGCACTTCATTAGCATAAACATGGCCACTGCTTTTTTTCAAAACGGAGCTTTTTTGAAAAAAAATGGCAGTCTAGATGCAGATCTGTTGAAAATAAACCCTTTTTCGATAGATCCTGTATTCCTCCTAATCTATATCTCTCTGTCGACAGAGGGATGCAGTCTAGACGTAGCCTCCCGAACACATTTGATGGTTTGAAACCATAATCTTGCCCAGCAGATTTGTCATTGTATACTAGTTTCTCTAACAGTTTATGGATAGAGGGGATCATTGCTTTATTTGTCAATATGCCCTCTCTCGTTATGGCAGGCTTTTATATCTAATGTGACCTGAAAATATTTGTCATTTTCTCTCAATTTTTATTGCACATAATTTTAAAGGTATTATGTTTTAAATGTCTCCACGGTCCTCAATAATTCTTATCAATATCAACTATTGTTACATGCATTGTCAAATCTAGCTATGGGCCACCTAGGCTAGGAAGTGGGCCACTTGAATAGCCTTCCTTCATTTCAGTAGGCCAAAAGATTGTCGTAACTAAGATGTTCACCCAGGATAGGGTAGTTTTGCTAACTGGACGTGGGTATTTAGTATTCGGGTGATATGCTGATTGAACCATAACAACACTTTGATTGAATGCAGAAGGAGCACATGGCTCTCAGAGTAAATAATATGTGTAAACACATGCACCTCACTTCACATGCCTTTGTTTTATATGCATATCACTTTAGTAATACTGGTCAGAAAAAGCCTACACAAATAGAAACCTGTGGAATCTGACAAATTTGCACGTGAGCAACAGTAAGCAAAATGTCCTGAAGGCCACACATAGAATCTCAATAGGCCGCATGCCTGAGAGCCACATGTTGCCCACTTCTGATACAATCTATTACAAAAATTATTTTTCCTAATGTAGGGGTAAAGAATGAAGAAAAGCCTACTCACTAGTCATTTCAGATCTGGTGATTATTTCCTAAGACCCACTTCCTTAGGTGCAAAACCTACTTATAGCTAGATCTAAAGCACAGTGAATTTGGTGGAAAGACTTCTACAGGTTTCAAACATCACATATCATTAGCAAACTGTCACAGTGTGGGATGCCCGGCCTCTTCGGAGGCAGGACAGGGAGCCTCCTAGGTCCCATCTGGGTTGCTCCACCCTGTAATCATTCCACCCATCTATGGCCACTGTCAGTGGGGCAGTAAGGCCCAGCAGCCCAGTCAGTAATGACCCCAGTCAGTGGGGCAGTAAGGCCCAGTGGCCAAGTCAATAAAGTAGTTGAGGAACCCTCCCTTTTGGGGGTCAATGGGATGGGGCATGGGGACTGGGGCCCTCCCTCTCTACCAGGCCCCAGCTCAGTGGGGAAATCTGCCTGAAACATGCTGAGCTCATGGGGGCCCTTCTGGATCCCTGCCTTGGGCTACTCTCTACCCTGTCTGAAGGCCGGCTTCTTCCCCACCTCCAGGTGTCCTCCAGGCTAGATGCTCCCCACCCCCCGTTGGTCCTTGCTGGTGGGCCTATGCCCTGGCATCTGCCTGTTGTGGTAGCTGCTGCTGTGGTAGCTGCTGCTGTGGCTGTTGTGGCTGCTGCTATGGCTATGGAGGCTGCTGCTGCTGCTGCTGTGGTAGCTGCTGCTGTTCTTGGGCTCTGGCAGGAGCTCCTTCCCCTTCCATGGTCAGCCCTGGCTGAGCTGCTCCCCTGGCTTTTATACTGGGCCTGCAGTTGGAGTATGCCTAACAGGGCTGTGGGAGAGGGGCCCTCTCAGCTAAGCAGGCCTGGTTAACCTCTCCTGGACCAGTGTGGGCTTGGTACATTCCGTCACACACATCCATAAACAGGGAAATAAGGACAAGTCATTGTAACTTCTAGACCAAGAAAGATAATGGAGCAAAATAGGTGGAATCCATTTGTGAACACCTAGAGGTGATCAGTAACAGTCAGCATGGATTTATAAAGAACAAAGCATGACAAATCAACCTGATAGGTTCCTTTAACAGGATGACATACCTTTTGGATAAGGGGGAAGTGGGTGATGTGGTATGCCTAGAATTTAATAAGGTATTTTACATAGTCTTTAATGAGCTTCTCATTAACAAAGTAGGGAAATACAATGTACATGAAAGTACTATAACTGGTTGGCTAGCCATTTCCAGCAAGTGTTTATCAATGGTTATGCTGGAAAAGCATCACCTGTGAGGTTCTGCTGGGATCATTTCTCAGACTGGCTCTGTTCAATATTTAATGCAAAGTATTGCACTTAGAAAGGAACTATCAGTTTCATACATACAGAATGGAAAGTGGCTGTCTAGGAAAGAGTACTGTGGAAAGCAATCTAGGGCTCATAGTGGAACACAAACTAAATATGAGTCAACAGTGTGACTCTGTTGCAAAAAAAGCAAATATCAAAAGCAAAGTATTGTGAGCAAGACATGAGAAATAATTCTTCTGCTCTACTCCACACTGATTAGGCCTCAGTTGGAGTAATGTGTCCAGTTCTAGGCTCCACATCCAGGAAAGATGTGGCAAACTTAGAAAAAGTTCAGAGAAGAGCAACAAAAATTACTAAAGGTCTAGAAAACATGACTTATGAGGGAAGATTGAGATAGATATTCAGAGGGGTAGCTGAGTTAGTCTACAACAGGAAAAAATTAAAAAACAATGAATAGTCTTGTAGCACCTTAAAGACTAACAAAACATGTAGATGGTATCATGAGCTTTCGTGGTGGGCAAAACCCACTTCTTCAGATGACTGGAGTATTATAAGTCCAGATCCAAGAATAAACAAGGGGGGGGGGCAAAGGAGGGGAAAAAAGGAGGGGGGGGAAAGAGAGAGACAGTGAGTAGATGGTTCAAATAGTTACAAGAGGCTGATAAGAACAATTTAGCACCTCCATTATTTGGTTGGTTGATTAAGTCATTAGGATGTGGAAGGTAGTGTGCGAGCCAGCCGATGTTCTGTTTATACATGAAGTTAAGTACCAATCCTTCCCTGTGTATTTGGCTTGTGGAATTGGCCTGAAACAACACTGTGACCTGGAGATCCATTAATGAGTGTCCAAGAAGATTAAAGTGTTCTCCAACAGGTTTTTGCCTTTTTGGATATCTGATTTGTGTCCATTAATTCTTTCCTGTAGAGACTGTCCAGTTTGGCCAATATACATGGCAGTGGGGAATTGTTTGCATTTGATGGCGTAGATCACATAAGTGGATATGCAGTTAAATAAACCTCTGATTTGGTGGCTGATGTGGTTGGATTCAGTGATGAAATCGCTTGTGTAGATGTACGGGCAGAGTTGGCACCGTGGCTAATTGCAGGGCTGGATTCCTGGATGATTGTGATGGAAGTGTGTTGCGTGGTTACTGGAAATAATTTGTTTGAGGCGAGGGGATTGTCTGCAGGCGAGAACGGCCTTTCCCCCAAGGCCTTTGAGGGTATGTCTAGACTACATGGCTCCATCGACGGAGCCATGTAGATGAGTTTACTAGACACAGCAAAATGAAGCAGCAATTTAAATAATTGCTGCTTCATTTACATCAAAATGGCTGCTCGGCTGTGCCCACAATCAGCTGATCGGCACAGCGGGGCAGTCTAGACCTTTAAAGGTTTTCTAGACCTTTAGTCTCTGTCAACGGAGCCATGTAGTCTAGACATACCCTGAGAGTGAGGAGTCATTTTCCAGGATAAGTTGTAGATTGTTGATAATGCATTGGAGAGGTTTAAGTTGTGGACTGTAGGTGATGACAAGTAGAATTCTGTTGTTTTCTCTTTTGGGCCTGTCTTGAAGAATTGGTATTGTTAGTCCTGAAAGAGAAGGGGGGGACAGGAGGAGGGAGAAATATTATTCTCCTTAACATCTCATAATAAAACAAAAAGCAGTGGACTTAAATTGCAGCAAGGGGGGTTAGGTTGGACTTTAGGAAAAACTTCCTAACTGTCTGGGTGGATGAGCACTTGATTAAATTGCCTAGGCAGGTTGTGGAATCTCCATCATTGGAGATGTTTAAGAAAAGTTTAGGCAGACATTTTTTAGTAATGGTCCAGATGGTGCTTGATCCTGATGTAAGTGCAGGGGACAAGTTTTGATGACCTTGCAAGGTTCCTTCTAGTTCTGTGTATACCTGGACAGTATAATATGAGACAGCTAAACCAAAATTATGATTGTTTCAAACTAGAATGGGTTCCTATAGGAGTTAACCATGCCCACTGTGTATAATGTCCTATACTGTATATGTATCCTATATATGGAGAAATATGTATTTCAGAGCTGAAACATAAAGAAAATAGTTCTTATCTTTTTTTTTTGGAAGAAGCATGAAATATGCAGTTATGGATACACGTAGGTCCTGCCCATTGCTGCATGACTATAAGAGTACCCTTGCATGATAGCAGGATGATTCCAAATCAGGATTCCAGGGAGTGCTGTAGCATGGGAGAACCTATGTTTTCTTGCACTCTGCTCATACAGCATAGCCCCAAGTAAGTGCATTGCTTTGGGACCTCTGTGTAGGCCCCCATTTCCTATGCTGTGAGGCTATGACTACACTGCCAAGCTTTTCTGCCATGTCCAAGGAACGCGTCCGATTTTTCAGAACAGTTTCCGAGAAAGTGGACACGTTCTTTTGTTATCCCTACCGTCCTCATTGTTTGAGGAATATGGGATGTCCTGAAAGAGGTGGTTTTTCTGAAATTTGGCCCCATGTAGACAGGCCAAATTTCAGAAAAGCCTCTTCTGAAAAAAAAAAAGCAGAAAAAGATACACAGATTCCAGTTTGCAATTTGCACATCATTTTCCAACTTTTCTTTGAAGTCCAGACATGACCTCAGCAACTGAAGCTAGCAGCTTGTGGCTCCGCATCAGTCTCCGACATCTCTCCCTGGCCAAGCCTGGAGAGAGGGCTTTGGAGTCTGGTGCTGAAATACACTTCTGGCTATAAGCAAAACAACTTTTTTCTGCTGGACGTGCTTAGAGAAACAGGACTTCGTGTGCTCTTTGTGAATACACTAAGTTGCATCAAAGGTACCTGACTCCATCATTGGTTTCTATTCCTAATTGGAATATCTTACCAGAGCTTACATTTTTGGCTAGCCACTCAGGCTGAAAAGGAGAAACAGTCTACTTCTTCCTGTCCAAAGACCTTGTTACAGTTCCTATATTCATATATTTCTTCCTGGTTCACTCCCTCACCAAGTTTGTCCACACCCTGCCTTCTGCATCAGCACAAATGCTGATCTGTGTAGAGAGGCTATAGGGTAGGTGAGAGACACGTGATGCCATACAACAGCGGTTCTCAAACTTTTTGGGCTCTGGAGCCCTTTACTTGCGTAAAAGTGTATGTGGAGCCCCAGTGGTCCACTGATTGTATGTGTTGTAACTATTGATGTTTCCAGTTTGTCAGCCTCGCGGAGCCCCTAGAGATGTCTTGCAGAGCCCTGGGGCTCCATGGAGCACAGTTTGAGAAACACTGCCGTACAAGTTTCTAAGTATCCTCTTTCATAAAGAAGGGAGAGAGCCATGCAGAAATAATCCCTTTCACTCATGGATCCATGGATGTACATCTTGCTCAGCTAAATATAAAGAAACCTAATTACACTGTCTGAATCCTGACACAAATCCTTAAGTTTCTTCTTAGTAACTTGAAACCATAGGCTACTTGGTAGCACTAATGCCTAAGTATTTACTTAAAAATATGGATGTATTTCCATATCATTATTTAGTTGCTTTTAATTTTACTTCCTGTGTCAGTGAATAATTTTGGATGGCACAACATGCATTTTATAGAACACAGATCTATAGTGACATTTTCAAATCTGTGTGAAGTGTAGAGATTCACAACCTGCCAAATCAAGTGAGTCATTCTCAGTTTATATTCACAAGAGATGGCAGGTACAATACGTAAATTAGTTTATGAAAATATATGATTGTAATTCAGTGTGGTCCCTTGGGAACAATATCAGTTAGTGGTTTTTTTGCATTAATAGCATTCTGCTCGGAAGATACAATGGATATAGAGCCATTATCTTTTTGTCACAACAGCTAGTGAGGGAACATGGAGACTACAGACACACTACCCTCACCCTGCCTTGCAGAAAATAAATTCCATTCCCTTTCCTCACCACACATTCAAGAAAATTGTCTGCAGGAAGCTCTATGCACAGGTCCCTCTGAGCCTCACACAGTGAAAATGGGAAAATAAAGGGACTCATGCCCTCCTCTCACACTAGAGTAAATCAGATTCACACTTTATAGGTATAGTTTCAGCTTTTTCAAACAGAAGCAAATTTGACTCTTCTACAAGTCTGCAGAAAACCATTGTTCTAAAAATGGTGTTTGCCATCAAGCATCAAATAGCATTAAATAGCTCTGTGATCTGCAGTCCAAGCCCCTTTATAATGTTGATTTTAGACAAATGCAAAGTGACTGAATATGCAAATAACACTTTGTTGGGGGAGTCTCTTCTGCATGTGAAAGAATTGCATCAGAAACCGTGATGTCACAACAGGGAATGGTGCTTCTGGGGTTTTTGGTCTAGGTGACAATTTCAGACGTGGATCTCTTGGGAGGGAGATCTGGCAATGGCAAGAGGACCATCACAGAGAGCTGGCAGTTGGTGGGTCAGACAGAAGGTCTGGTCTGACTTGCCTGGAGAAGGGGTTAAATGAAGATGGGTTATTGGAACTCTGAGATGGAACCTGAAGATACTGAAGAGAGCTCAGAGAAAGTGAGGGACTCCCAAATCCATCCTATTAACCCCACAGCAAGGGTTGATGCTAGGAGGTGCCACTAGATACACACAGATCACAGCACAATAGAGATAAATAAGAACCTCTAGGTAGACTGACAGAGATGGGGTAAGATGAGCAGTTTCTGGGTATTAAACTATTTCTTTAATGCGTGCAGATCCATGTTAGTTTATATTTGTTCCTGAGATAGTAGATGTGATGCTTTATTTTAACTAACTCTAACACTAAGCCAGATCTGTGCTACTAAATTATTTAGAGACTTGACTGCCTCTTTTTTAAGTAGTGCTATGTAATAATTACCACATGCTAAGGTGCATACCTGGGTTTCCAGTTCTTGGGGAGAAAAGACTGAAACTTTTAATTCTATGTCTAAACAAAAGAAGTGTGAATATTGGATGGAGGCAGCAATGATACTGATAAATCATTATCGAGTTCACTTGTGTGTCAGTTGTTCATTGGAGGAAGAACAGGTAATCAGGACCATGTTGAAGCAAGACAGAGATTGACAAACATGCTTCATATTAAACATTCTACCTTGAGAAGTTTAGCTTTGGATTATCCCTGCAAAACCCACCCCCATTTCAGTTGAAAGCTCTGTTCTTAGCTAAGAAATTTAACCATGTGGCATGATATTAAATGGTGGAAGCCTCAGGGCAGATTGTGCCTTCTCTGGAGGAAGGAATGTCTCCATGAGGTTTTCTTAGAGAGATACCTCCAAATTCTTCCATTGTTGCAGTAAGGTTCCCAAACTGAAGGAGCCCTCAAGTTCAAGGAGTCCTGAGATATCCCGGACGTACAGGCACTGTCTATAGAGAATTCCTGTGTCTTTGTATTAGTTCTGGAGTCAGATTCTCTCCTCTCCCCCAAAAAACTTTCCTGGAGCAAAACTCATCTTATCCAAATGGTTGACCTATTTTCCTTCATAAAGATGAATGGCTGTTCTGGGTAAGAATGATATAAGAAATATTAACATAATTAGAGATACAGTATAATAAACCCCATTTTTCTACAGGCACTTTTAGTTAGTTTCTATTTTACTTTGAACTGCTTCAATTGATGCACAGAGTATGTATTTCTTCAATCGACAAAATGCCTTCCCAAGACTTTTTTGGGATTGTTTATTTATTTCATTTGAATTTTTCCTTTTTTTTCATATGTGAATCTTGAAAAATTAATAATTTGCAATGAGATAATTCAGTATCACACCTAAGTTTGAGCAAGCGTATTTTGCTTCACAATCATGAAAGGTGCATTAAAAATGCCTGCAACCTGTTATATATTAATGTAGGGAACAGCTATGTCACCGTTATCTACAGAATTGAAACTTTGCAAAGTGTGTTTTTTTAATGATACTTTACTTTACTGGACAAAGTTAATCTTGGAAAAGCTAATTGCAGTGAAGCTTGCATATGCCTTTGATCTGAAATGTAATATATGATTAATAATAATTGTCCCCCCCATTAAGAGGCTAAAATTAACATATTACAAAGAAATATACTTAATACTCATTTTCATAAGCAATATAGTATTTTTCCTTTTTGATTGAAACTTGTTCATTTTCTTTTTAACATGCTGATAAAAAAAATGAGAAGCTAAAAAGATAATTTCCTTTAAATTAAAAACTAAGACACTAATGAGCTCAACTAAGTGTTCTCAGTAGGGACCTTTGTAACCAGAACTTTCATTACTGAAGAAACACTGTAAGCATTCTGGCTACTATGGTAGATGAATTGTAGAAACTCTTTGTATTACAGTGAGTGTTTATGGACAATAATATGCTTCTCAACAATTTTTTAAACTGTAAGCATGCACAGATGTCCAGGAAATATTTTTTCATTCTCCTCCCCCTCCCCCCCACATTTGAAAAACAAAGGTGTTTTGGTTTTTTTTTTGTTTTGTTTTGTTTTGTTTTTTAACCAAGAAATGCATTTGAATTAGAAGTGGTACAAAATTTGTCTTGAGCCTGTTTTTCAGTGGAAAAAAGGATATAGAAAAGAGGGGTTTAAAAAAAAATAAAAGTGACTTTTTCTATGGAGAACTTAGACCTTTGAAAAACAAAACAAATAAACAAAACTGAGAAACGAAAACATTCTTATCCAAAAATTGGAACAAGTTTATGCAAAAACAAAACAAAACACTGCTCATAGAAGTTGTGGTTCAGGCGGCTCATGGGGCCCAGTCTTATCTGTGGGCCACAATCCCTAGTTTGATACCTCTCCCATAAATCCCTATACCTGGGGACATTATGTCTTGACATTATGGTGTTTTAGCAAAGGAAAGACCATGGTATTTCATGGGAGAATTCCAGATCTGCAACCCAGCCCATAAAGGAAAATGGAGACATGAGGCATCCAAATTACAATTCCCATGAGGCACCATGGTGGTATTTTTTACTTTTTTTTTTCTTTCAATTTTCAGCAGAACATTTTCAATTTTCTAGGTTGTTGGGATTTTTTTTTTTTTTTTTTTTTTGGTCAGTCTGCATTTTCTTTAAGGGAGTGTGGGAGGGAGAGAATTTGGCCAGAAATAAGTAAAATAATGGTGAATTTCTGGCTATAGCAAGTTTTATTAAAAACATCCAGACTTTCAGACTTAAAGCTAGAACGTAATCCTTCAATTGAAAGTATCAGGTATGTTGGGTAAAACTCATTTACAGCGCTTCTCACCTGTTTGTAAGAGAGCCTTACTGAAGTGGAAAGTTGGTACTTAAAATTATTTTGTAGCCAAAAGAATAGCCCGACCAGTTCAAAGTGATCCTCAATCTAACCTAATATTCTGTGTCTGTGACTAGCTTTTTGATAGGAAGGTATGAAACATAAATTGGATAAATTTTTGACAGCATACCTGAAGCCTAAGTTATTGATGGTTGATTTATGCCCTGAAACATGAGTTTATAATCCTCATACATTTTTGTCCAAGGTGATATAACTGTGGATTGCATTACTCTTATTCATTAAGAATACCCAAAATGATATCTTGTGGAAGTCGAGATCCATAAATTAATTATGCATAGTTTTATGCACAATGTCCTTTTATCACTTCTGAATATGCTGCCTTCTAATTTAATTGAATGTCCCATTGTTCTGATATTAGTAAAAAGTTTGAATAGTAGAGCTCACCTGACTTTTTCCTCTATCTTTCCTTATTTTATCTATTATCATTTAAAGTCACCTTTGAGTCTTCTCATCTCTGCTCTTCAGTTAAACCTATTTCCGTGCCAGATTTCAGTTTTCAAAACTAAGCTCTTTTCCACTGTAGAACTGTTCCAGAAAAAGGTCTCAATTGTTTTATAATGGGGGGAAAATCCCCACCTTTGCCACCCCCATACGTCTTACTCAAAAATGGCCTATGCTATTTTAGCTCAAATGCTTTTTAAAAAAATCAAATTTAATCATACACTAGCCTGGAAAATTTAAGTCTCAGCATGCCAGAAAGTTGTAAATTTCTGATAGTAGGGTCAAAGTAGTAACTGTTATACAGCCTTAAGGATAGCACTCACTGCTACTCCTAGTATTATTACAGAAGTACTTTTTTCTTTTCAAATAATAGGCAAGGCTGTGCTGAGTTTTTCACTCAAAGCAGAAATTCAGCTTCTTTAATATGTATGAACAAAATCATAGTCGTCCTCAAAATTATAGAAGTGACCTATAATGCAGAATGAATTTTCTATGAATTTGTAAATACACTGGAAATTAGTTTATGAGTTAAATAAATATATGGGACCTTAAGAAATTTCATACCCGTTGTCAGCCGTTTCTCCCAGTGATCTTAACAAAAGGTATAACAGGTACTTCAGAGCTCCCTTGTCATTAAAACGTATTGCAATCTTTTGCACAGGCAACATTCAAATACTCTGTTTTAGGATTCATGATATTTTTTCCTATTTATTCATCATATCAGAAAGATTTTTTTCCACTATAAGTTGATGAGTACTGTTGTTGAACAGTAGAACTATTCTTTAATAATATGGCTGCCATCACCGTTTTTTCTCAATAGACAAAGACCACATATGTTTTCAGACAGAATGACTCTTCACTTCTTTATCGTGGGTGCTGGCCATGAGTAGCTATGGTCTCCATCCTTTGTGAGAATCATGGGACGTGGCAGCCATTTTGAAGATGGTGATTATTTTAGTTTCTCCAGAGAGATTTTTAAGAACCAGCTGTGCAGACAGACCAAGGTTTGATTATGACAAGCAATGGCAAAATTATTAAATACCATTTTAATATCATAATCTTAAATATTTACTTCTAAAAGTAATCCATAGAACCAGATCTACTCAGCTCAGATAGTAGGTGTAGACGCTATGCATGTGAGAATGTAGAAGTGAAGGAGAAAGGGAGGTTTGGGAGCTGCAAAGAAAGGGGGAATTGGGACAATAGGTATGGGGAGTTTGGGGTGCCCTTTCAAACTGTCTTGTTCTGCTCTGGCAAGTCAAAGAAGCTAAAAAGGCAGTTTTTACTCAGTGTGGGCTGTTTTGTCCTGCTACAGAGAAGCATAAAGCTGCTAGGGTATACCCATAAATATGGCAGTAAAAGTTTAAATAAAAAAGACAAATTTATTCCTTACATCTTCAAATTCTTAGAAATATAACATCTGGTAAATGTTTGCTGTTCTTGTAAACTCTTAACAAAAAAAAATCCCCCTGCCCCAGATAACTTCATGTTAAAAGGTAGACTACAGGGGACAACACATACCAAAAATATGAATAAGAAAATTTGGGATATCAGATTTGGTTTAGATGACCTTAGGAGAATTGTAACACCCCTAAATATATTTCCCTTTAAATTACTGATATGTAGATTCAACCTTAGCCCCATGTTAATATAGTCATTGTCTGAGACGATAAATGGAGTGATATTTAAGCAATAGCTCTTTCTGGGGACTACTACCCCACGATTAAGACCAGAGATGGTGTCTCAGGCAAGCACAGTCTCTCCCATGGGATCAGCCATCATACTTATCCAGTCTTGGTGCTCTGTCGGCATGTGTGTGGAGAACACATTTGAATAATCTCATGACCATGACTTCTCTTTATTCTTCCTCTACTCTGCTGCTCACTGATTCTCAAGGGCAAGCAGAAACAAAACAGCTGCCATCCCCAGCGTGCAGGGATTGTACAGCTAAGTAAGGAAGGATAATCTTCTAATTCAAGCCTTCCAGGTCTCCATAGAAATGGAAGGGCCACTCACCATCACACCCAGAATTATGGTCATTTATATTTTGATAGTGTCTCTTAAGACAGAGTTAAGAGTTAATTCCCTCAATTAATTTTTATACAAGTGGAGTACAATAACTGTTCCTCATTCATTCCTATTCTCCATAAATGTAATTATTTATGACCCCTCAAGGTTTGTTCTTGGTGGGTAGGATCATCTAAAGTTTCTGCTGATCAGTGTGCACTTAATTAAGTACAATTAAGTACTAGGGTCTATAGGGAAATTGAAGATCCAGGAGAGCAGGGTGAAATGTATTTTCCATGAAAATCAGAGTTAACAGTTCCCAGGGAATCTTCTATGATTTGCCCATAGTAATGAAAAATATGGAGAACATTAATTAATACATTATGAATGACAGCAAGCTGAAGTGATCAAGTTAATGACAATGAAGTTCTGTCCTCAGGAACAAGTTTCAGATGGATAGCCATGTTAATCTGGTACCTTAAAGACTAAGGGTATGTCTAGAATGCATCCCTCTGTCGGCAGAGGGATGCAGATTAGGCACGTCGACATTGCAAATGAGGCAGGGATTTAAATATCCCATGCCTAATTTGCATAAAAATGGCCACCGCCTTTTGCCGACTCAGCACTTTGTCGGCAAAAAGCGGCAGTCTAGAGGGGGATCTGTCGAGAAAGAAAGCCTTTTTTGACAGATCCTGTAAACCTCCTTGCAGGAGGCGTAAGGGATCTGTCAAAAAAGGCTTTCCTTCTCGACAGAGCCCCCTCTAGACTGCCGCTTTTTGCCGACAAAGTGCTGAGTTGGCAAAAACGGTGACCATTTTTATGCAAATTAGGCATGGGATATTTAAATCCCTGCCTCATTTGCAATGTCGACCTGCCTAATCTGCATCCCTCTGCTGACAGAGGGATGCAGTCTAGACATACCCTAACATATTTATTTGGGCATAAGTTTTCATGGGTAGGCATCTGTCAGTTGCATCTGCCAACATGGGCTACGTCCCATGGACGTTTATGCCCAAATAAATGTGTTAGAGTATGTCCACACAGCACACTTATTTCGGAATATGCTAATCCTGAAGAAATACTCTGAAATGGCTTTTTTCAAAATAGCACGTCTACACGACCGGGAAACCTCAAAATTAGTCCAAAGCAGGCTCCCCTAATGTGGACCCACTATCTCAATTTAGAGCCCCAGGAAGCACTAGGGAATAATTACTCTGAATGGCCCTTGGAGGAGTTATTTCAAAATAGTAGTGGTTGAACGTCGTCCACACTACAGCTATTTCGAAATTACAGTTTTGGAAGAAGTGTTATTCCTCATGAAATGAGGTTTACAGAAATTGGAATAAACCATCCATTATTTCAAATTGATTTCAAAATAACTGAATTGCTGTGTAGATGCTCTCATTGTTATTTCTGAATAATGGCCGTTATTCTGAAACACTGCTGTGCAGACACACCTTTATTCCTTAAGGTGTCATAGGACTCTTTGTTGTATTTGTCTTCCAGAAGAAATCTGATTTCCCTATTGAAAGCAATGATCTTTATGAAATCTGAATCTATAACTCTTAAAGTTACTGTATGTTCAGTATGCACTGTTAAGTTGCTCTAGTGTTGTAGATATAGGAAAAACTGCAACTTAGACACAAACATCCTCAGAATGGATTACGAAGTAGCAGTGCCCCATTAACCAAACATGTTAATCTGACTGGCCCAACTGTGTTAGTCATCTTGAAACCCTAGTTTTCTGAGTGTCTAAGGGCATGTCTAGACTACATTTTTTATTTTTGAAAGAGGATATGCAAATTCTGATCACTTTTTTGAAAGTGGGTCTTTTGAAAGTGAAAGTAGTCTGGATGTAGGTTTTTTTGGGAAAAAAAAAAACCTTTTTGAAACACTGCATAAACCTCCTTTTTTAAGGAAGAGCGAGTTTTTTTTTAAAAAGGGGGTGTTTTTCAAAAAAAAAAAAAACCCCACGTCCAGATTACTTTCACTTTCAAAAGACCCGCTTTCAAAAAAGTGATCGGAAGAAGATAGGTAAATTCCCATGGAATTTGCATATCCTCTTTCGAAAATAAAATATAGTCTAGACATACCCTTAGGTAACAGCTGATTAAAGTTATGGAAAATGAGCATCTCCAAAACACTTTTATTTTATTTTATTTGTTAGTTTAATTGCCAAAGGAAACATATCATGTAAGAAAATGGGTTAAAACAAAAGAGTCCTGTGTAAGGACGATTCACTACCTAATTTCCCCCACTCTATTCATAGCTTAAATAGTTCAAGCTAATTTTCATCTGTGAGTCTGGAGAGCCAGCCTGGTTGCTGAAGTCCTTGTGTATCCTGTCTCTGTGTCTGTCTGTATGTTACCTTCAGTCTAACGATAAGCAGCCTCTATCCTCCTTTCTGAAGCCAGCAACTTAAAGATTTAGGGTCCTTTTTTATCCTAAGTTATGGTCAAGAAAGAGTTAACCATTCTAGCTTGGATGCAACCAGCTAAATAACTACTTCCTGGTTGATGGTCCATCCATCATAACTCCTTTGAAGCTATTTACCCAGGTGTCTTAGTATTGCTGCTCTTTCATTTCTTGTTGTTTTCTCCCTCCACATGCTCCTTTGATTTAACTCCATAAGAAGTAAGCCATCATAAACAAACACACAGTGGCATGTACCACACTCAGAAAAAAAATACAGATATTTCCTAGTTTGTTCCATGTAGAAACCTCAAACCACATTACATTGTCTGGCTATACTGAAAGAAGGACAGGAGACATTTGGCATGAGATTAATCAAGCTGCAAATTTATTATTAGATGTCTCATGTCTGGGACTATCCAGCAGATAAAAGTGAAGGTGATGTTATGTTTATTCCATAATTCATCGGATGTAGATGGGGGGATTTTATCAACTTCCCCTTTTTTTCCATCCAGGGCCCTCCAGCAAAACCATTTCCAGGACCTTACTACCATCCACTTCTTCCCATTGGAGGGGTAAGGTGTGTTGACTTTCTGCTGAAACAATTATAGGAGTCCCAAAACACCATTCTTTTCCAAACATCTCTTTTTAAAGTCCTTTTCCAAATCATTTATCTGATCACTGTATGCTTTCCCTATGGAGTACTTTCATAGGCCATCCATGCTACACTGAAATAATGAGTTGAGATATCTGGCCTACCACCCTTCATGTTATGCATGAATAGAGCCCACCCAAAGGGGAAGGCAAAAAACCCCAAACCCACCTAGGCCAACATGGTGGTCAGGGAAAAATTCTTTCCCAGTCCCCCTTAAAAGAGGGGCAGCTAGTGTGCCAACAGCAGGACTAGACCAAACCTGATATTTTACCACCTAAAAGAGAAGGGAGCATGGGTGCTACCTAACCTTCTCTGTGCAAAAGCATGGGGTAAGCCACAAGGATGCCCCTTTTAAATTTCTCATTCCCAGAGGATGAGTAAGTCACCAAGCTGATCCATTTGCAACAAAATTTCATCTCCTCCCTTCTCCCCAAATCCGTAAAGAACAGTTCTCTCTGTATCCTGCTTAAAGTGCAGGGTGGTCATTTTTGGGAAAAAAATGGGAATTTGTTAGTATAAAATATCACAACCAATAGTATATAGATTTGCAGTAGCACAAATGGGGAGGGAAATGATTTTTATAAGATTTTTTTTTCCTGAACAGGTATTTGTGCTAAACTTTAGTATTTGTTTGACTTACCTGAAGTTAATCAGAAGCTCACTTTTTTTTTCTCTCTAAACATCAATTTTCCCTCTAATTTTTCCATCCATGTGTGGAATAATTCTTGTTATGTGCACTGAGGCATGTGTGGATGTGCATCTCCAGGAGAAACACATGTTGACAGCTCTGGGCTCTGTGAGCTCTCAGTTAATCAGATGGGCAGCATTTGAAATTTTTTGGGTGGCCATCCAAGTGCTCAGCTTACAAGGAGAACTGCTAACCACCCATACAAATCTTTTTAAAATCTCCACAAATTCTCTCAGTCCAATACATCTGAAGGATGGACAAATAGTTTTTTAAACTTTTGTCTTTTTGAAATTGTTACACACATTACCAATTGACTGAGTTTGGAGAGAATCAGGTTGTTCACTGAGCCTTGAACTTTCTATTAGTGAGTACTATATTGAATGTAATAAAACAAGCAAATTTAAACTTCTATTTTCTGTTGGTAAAAATATACACAAAGGTCACTGTTTAATTTGGTTTAGTATTAGCCCGAGCATCAGTCAACAGCTTGTGATGGGTATGATGTCTCAACTAGCACTCAGAGACGTCGTGACCAATATGAAAAAGCACTGGTGCATGCATTTAGAGGAAAGTTTAATTCTATTGTCATTCTGATATTTTCTTTGGTTTGTTATGCAAATAAGGAAAGTAAATTTAAAAAGTGAATGGGAAGATCTACAGGAATACTGAGCAATGGAAGGAAAAAAAATAAGTCCCCTGTGCTCAGAGAGGTACAACACCCTTCAAGCAACTTCATTCAGAAAATAAAATATAGAGAAGTGTAGCTTGACAAAAAAAATACCCCAACTCAATTTGTAATAAATTAGGATTTGCTGCATCACATCAGATCATTTATTACTCATCTGACCCTGTAGAGGCCAACACTTGCTCTCAGAAATAGCTGTTGTGCCATCACAAAAGTAACAGTTTATTGAGTGAACAATAACCAGGGATCAATGACTTCTCTAATTTGTTGCTTTTATATATTGGGGGAAAGCAAGCATATATCCACAGGCCCCCTGCAGCTGGTATTATTCCCCTCAGCTGCTGAACCATGCCTTTCACATTCGCCTCCACCTCATAACTGCTTTTTGACTATTTTCTTCAATACTCTCAGGCTACCATTTTATGCTTCTCAATCCCACTGACTAACTGTCCAATCCTAATTGTGTGACTACCCCCAAATATTGCTCATTGAATTCAACATTTGCCTGCTTGCTTATTTTGGTAGGTCACCACAAAATTTATAGTTTAATTAATAGATGAATCTATTGATTCTTCCTCTAATTCACTGCTTGCTTGATTAATTAATTAACTAATTCTCTGTTTAACTGCTTACCCAAGTCTCTGCTTATCTTATTGTTTAGTTCATTCATTGCTCAATCAATTGGTTAACACATTATTGAATCAATTCACTGCATAACTAACCTGCTATAATTCAGTGTCTATTTCTTCCAGTGATTCTCTCCTTACAATCATTAGGCTCATTACACTCAGCTTCCTTTCACTTTCCCTATGTTCCTACCCTAGTGCTCATCTCCTTTCTCTACATATCCTCTTCTTCCTGATTGCTTCTAGTGACATTCTGGAGAGGAGCATCTGATACTGCAGACTCAACATGCTGAAGAATCAGAGAAGGAAGAAAAAGGAGAATTCACGTACCCCCAATGCAGTTGGGGTAAGAAACCATTTTCAGGCTTTCTATACAGGCACTACAGTGGAGAATGGTTTGGAAAAGTTTTCTGAGAAAAGGGATCATAAGGAGACCCCATCAACTGGAAGGTATGGGGGAACCCGGGCCCACCCACTACTCTGGGTTCCAGCCCAGGGACCCTAACGCAGCGGCAACAGGCAGGGTTACTGTCTCTCTCAATCTGGCAGCTTTTCTCTGGGCCACTTCTCCAAACAATCCCTCCGAGTATTTTTCCTCTGGTACCTGCTCATCAGTTCTCAGCTCACACCCACACAGCTCCTCCACATAGCACTTCCTCCTTCCTGTCCTTCGCTCTTTTCCATCCTCCTTCCTTGCCTGGGGGAGACCATTTAAAGCAGAACCATAGGTCTTAACTGTTTGCAGGTGTCTAATTAGCCTGTAACTTCTAGCAAGCTGTAATTGACCCCAGGGGACTGCCTGATTATGCTGCAGTTAGGCTTAGCATTTTTAATTCAGAGAAGAGAAAACTGTTCACCCAAGCCTTAGTTTCTGTCACCCAGCTGATCTGGGTCTGCCACAATATTTATTACACATATGCCATACCATGTTATGATGTATCACACAAATGATATTAATATTATATACATATCCTACATTAATGTTGGATAATTATGCTAAACTGTATAATACTGTGAGTTGTACTGTGCTTTTCCCAAATTGGTGTTCATGTACATTAAGGTATAATCCCATAATATATGAAAACATTGAACTCAGGCAGATGCAAAACCCCTCAGGAACAAGATCTATGAATATTATGTCCTGGTACAGTAAAAAAGGTGTTGCTATAGCCCACTGACAGCTGGCATGTGGCATCCAATATAGAGATAAGCAAGGCACATGATAATACATAAAAACAAGATAAGAAACTGTTACAGACTGATGGATAGAACCTCAGATGATGTATTCAGTGCTTTTAGCTGGTAAACAACTACAGTATGCTGAGTTTCAGAGGGGTAGCTGTCTTAGTCTGTAACTTAAAAAAAAAAAAACCTTAAAAAACAATGAGTGGTCCTGTAGCATCTTATCAAAAATATGTAGATAGTATCATGAGCTTTCATGGGCATAACTCATTTCTTCAGGTGACAAATATGGAGTAAGAGGCACAGAGGGACTACTATAAAGCAGAAAAAGAGGGGAGAAGGGGAGGGGAAAAAAACCTGTCAATTAAAGTGTCCATGCTAAATGAGGCTAATAGAGTGGGCTGTACGTGTCTGATACTTAGCTTTTGATGTCATTTGCATGTTGAATATAACAGCCCATCCAAGAAATGTCTTTTTCAGTCCCTGAGTAAATGTGTCAGATTTGCACAGGAAGGTTCCTGAAATTATTCCACAAGAGAATGGCCACGTTTAGATCCATTAGTGAGTGTTTGGGCAAGTTAAAATGTTCCCCAACAGGTGTCTGTGTGTTACCATTTTGAATATCTGATTTGTGTCCATTAATCCTTTGTCATAGAGACTGTCCAGTTTGTCCAATATACATGGCAGAAGGGCATGTCTGGCACGTGATGGCATAGATCACATTAGAGGATGTACAGTTGTATGAGTCTCTGATGTGGTGGCTTATGTTGTTAGGTCCTGTGATGATGTCGCTTGTATAGATGTGTGGACAGAATTGGCAACAAAGTTTATTGCAGGGGTAGATTCCTGGGTGAGTATGATTGAAGTGTGATGTGTGTTTGCTGGAAAGTTTGTTTCAGGTTAGGGGGTTGTCTGCGGGCAAGGATTGGCCTGTCTCCCAAGGCCTGTGAGAGTGAGGGGTCATTTTCCAGGATAGGTTGTAGATTGTCAGTGATGCTCTGAAGGGATTTAAGTTGGGGGCTATAGGTGATGACTAGTAGTGTTCTTTTATTTTGTTTGTTGGGCCTGTCTTGAAGAAGCTGATGCCTGGGTACTCGTCTGGCTCTGTCAATCTGTTTTTTCACTTCCCTGGGTGGGCATTTACGTTTTAAGAATGCCTGATAGAGATCCTGTTGGTGTCTGTCTCAATCTGTGGGATTGGCGCAAATCTGGTTGCATTTTAGGGCCTGGCTGTAAACAATTGATCGGTTGATGTGTCCAGGATGGAAGCTAGAGGCTTATAGGTAAGTATAACAGACAGTAGGATTCCAGTATAAGGTGGAAGAAATGTGGCCATCATTAAATTGTACTGTAGTGTCAAGGAAGTGGATCTCTTATGTGAACTGGTCCAGGCTAAGGTTGATGATGAGGTGGAAGTATGCTCAGTATATATTTTCAGAGCAGATCTTCAGTGTAAATTGACCACCATAAGATTACTTCCCAAGAAGGGTTGTATTTATGTCCCCTTTTCATGGTGCACTTCTTTGTCTGTGACTAACAAGCTGAGTAGGCTTGGATAGGTGGTTTCTTGAATAATTTAATATTGAATCACAGGTACAGTCAGTTTATTTGCTATAATTTATCTCAGTGGTTTTCAACCTTTATAGATTACTGTACCCTTTTCAGGAGACTGACTTGTCTTGCGTAGTCCCAGGTTCTTCTATTCACTTAAAAACTACTTGCTTTCAAAATCAGACATAAGCGTATAAAAGTGTCACGGCACACTATTACTAAAAAATTACTTACTAATTTTTATCATACAATTATAATACAAATCAATGAGAATATAAATGTTGTACTTATATTTCACTGTCATTGGTTATCCCTCGATTTACATTTCCATATACAATTTATAGAGCAGTATAAACAAGTGATTGTATGGAATTTTAGTTTGTACTGGTTTCACTAGTGATTTTTATGTAGGCTGTTGAAAAAACGAGGCAAATGATCTGGATTAGTTGATGTACCCCCTGGAACACCTCTGCATATACCCTGAGTAAGCCTACCCCAACTGAGAATCACTGTTTTAGTTGACAGTTATGATCAGATAGCAGCATGTCACATTTTGGTAGGGTGAATGTAATGCTGCAAGCATCTTTATTATGATTATTGCCATCCGAAGGCCAATGTGTGAATAGCTACTTATTCTTAGAATCCCTAATGGTATAGTGAGCATACTACAACATGCTGGGGACAAGAAAGTTTTTCTAAGATGGAAGCTATCTAGTTGTTTATGTGAGGGTGTACCAGAATAAGAGATCTCATAAGAACATAAGAACATAAGAATGGCCATACTGGGTCAGACCAAAGGTCCATCTAGCCCAATAGCCTGTCTGCTGACAGTGGCCAGCACCAGGTGCCCCAGAGAGGATGGACCGAAGACAATGATCAAGCAATTTGTCTCCTGCCATCTCAGGGTATGTCTACACTACCACGCTAGTTCGAACTAGGGTGGTTAATGTAGGCATTCGAAGTTGCAAATGAAGCCCGGGATTTAAATATCCCGGGCTTCATTTGCATCTTGCCGGGCGGGCGCCATTTTTAAATCCCCTTAGGTCGAACTCCGTGCCCACATGTTTTGTGTTATGTTGCCTATGCCAGTGTTTCTCAGTCAGTGGTACAAGTACCCTTAGGGGTATTCAAAAGAAGTCTGGGGGGTACGTCAACATAACTGAAATTTGGAGAAAACTGAATTTTTGTTTTAAGTTTTACAGCGCTTTATTATTTTTGAACTTTTTACACCCAAAAATTTCATCGCCTGCCTGGCTATGATTAAGTTGTTTAAACAAATGTGTTGCAATGGTAGAACATTTTTTGTGTGTGTCTGAAAACTGTAGGTACTGGGGGTACTTTATAAAAAAAGGTTGAGAAACACTGACTGGTCTATGCCATATAATATGGTTTCACTTTCCTGACTGGATGACTGGTAGTTTCTAAATAGGACAATAATAAGTAATGAACACGTGCTTAGACAAATAATCACTCACATTACAATAAATCACTTTGGGGATACATACTCATTTCTGAAATTGCTTATTGGCCCATAAACAATATTACTCCATGAAACGTGATGACTCAAACTTTGTATTTTTAGTCACAAAAATATTCACAAAGCAATTTCTTTAAAGCTATTCAATCAGCTGAGCTAGTTAGTGAGAAAGAGTGATAGAGAGAATGTTATCTGGTATTAACCAATAAAACAGCTGAGTCCCTTTCAAGATTTAAGACTGAATCGGCGTTTCTCCTTGTCAAATATACATTTCTAGTAGAAATCAGAGATCCTAGTTTTCATCTCATGTGCTTAATCTAAACTGCAGTTTTACTCTTCTGAGAGAAACTAAAAGAGTCAATTGAGTTTTTATTGTTTTTTCCCCAGTTGTAATCTGTTTGTTTAATAGGTTTTCTTCATTAGAAAGGGAATAAGCACTAAGCAGGGACATTTATTGCAGTGTAGTTTAGATGAGACCATTGATTTGTTTTATTTTTGGATCATTAAGTTTATTATTATTGCTATCCATTTCTATTTTAACTTTAAGTAGACAGAATTTCCTACTTTAGACTTTTAATTTTATTCAGTAACTTCTATTCAATATAGCTATCTGCCATATATGTAAGAAATCTATATTCAGTAACAGTTGTAAGGGTTAAATGCTATTTTAATGGGTGTACAGATGATAAATCAAAATATAACTAGACAGGAAATGTCAGTACTCTATTTTAAGTGCTGTTTAGAGTCACTTCATGGATATTATTCATATTTTATCTTAAAATATTCACTGGCTATGATAGCCACAGCTTCTAACCAAATGGAGGTAAACACAGAACTAAAATCCGCTCAAGGTATGCTTGAGGTTAGGGTCTCTGGCAAAGTGTTTCTACCTGGGTTTGGAATATATACTTCACCTCACCTGAAAGCCTGAAAAAGGGAAACTCAGAGACTTTAGAAATTTTATATGACAGTTATAACACTTTGGACTTGCTTTACTCCTAAATTGGATGCTGGGCAAAAGATTCATAGTGAATGCTTTAGTGCAGTGGTTCTTAGCTGCTTCCACACCAGGACAAACTGCTCTCCCTTCCCCCTAATTAGCTGGGATGACTCATCCTCTCAGTTTTTTATATGGGAAGAATAGGATGTCATGACCTCTTAACTTCTATTTGTGATGCTACTGGGAGAGGCATGGCTTCAAGATGAAAACCCCTACTTTTATTGTAAGACTGTGCTTGGTTTTGGGAAACATTCACAATGGTATGTATTCTTAAAAGCAATGTTTACAATGACATTTCATATAAACATGAAACTGGACAACTGAAGACTTGTTTTTTTACTAAAAAAATGTAAAGAATTGTTAAAGACAACTCCCTCAAAGTTCTGTCTTCTCTACTTAACTACACATGACATACATATAATTGAATGTATAAAGATTGACAGGGGAGACTTGTTTATGGTCTGGCTGCACTAAGGCAATGGCTTGTTATGGGGGGAGAAGGAGAAATTCAAATGTCACATTGTGTCAAAAATGTCACGGCCATAATGACTATGGGTACTCTGGGTTATTGGGAGAGCCAGGTGGGAAACAGGCTGTCTTAGGTCAGTGATTACACTAACATAAATAACTAGCAGTAATCCTTAAGTCTTTAGCCTCTACCTGGTTTCATGCATTTCTCCCAAATTCCAATTAAATGTTTATTTGACTCCTTTCTTTGGAACTTGCAAAATCTATCATGGGAGAAGGGGGAAGATGGAGGGAAAGCTTGCCATTACAAATCTAGTAATAGGGAGAGAGGAAAGGCTTACCAAATGCAATACAGCAATGAGATGTCTCACTGACCTTCCTGGCACCTCCGTCACCAGGCCTTTAAGAATGGGATGGGTCTATTTTTCTCAGGGAGCGCCCAGTCATCCAGGGCATACTGGTGACCTAGCATGAAAGCAGGTAGCATGAAAGCACATTTAAAGTGACGGAGTCCACTCTCACCTGCGCTGCCTCTTACTATTCTCTCCCTGGAAAGACCTGTCAGTTTCTGCTTCTGTGTACCTACTAACACATGGGGGTGGGGGAATGAACAAAGTCATTCGCTGTTCAAAGCAGCTGGCTGCTCCCTCCCACCACCAAGGGTGCACAGCGCCTAGCGGGAATCACCAGGCATTTTGTTCAGCGAATGATTTTGTGTACTCCCCTGCACAAAATTCCCAGGTTCCCAGGTCCCAATTGCCCTGGAAGCAGGGGAACAAGCAGTCTTCTCCCCCTGCCAGGCGTGCACGGTGCCTAGAGGGAACTGCCAGCTATCCAAAATAGCTGGTGGTTCCCTCTAGCTGCCACACGCCCTTGCCAGGGCAGGGGGCAAGAGACTTTGCACACACTCCCCCACCCACAGGCTCCAATTACCTGTGGGCAGAGGAGCATTCAAAGTCTCCTCCCCCTTATTAGGCCTTTCCATCCAAGGCCCCATCCTTTCCAGGGAGTCTGGCCCACGATCACTGCAAAATTCATGAAATGGCCCCCCTGCAAAAATTATTGCCCACTCCTGCTCTAGGAGAAGCTATATGGCCTTCTACACAAACTAACCTTCCATCACCTCTTCCCCTCATAGGGATCTGAAAGTTAAGCCCCTGCATTAGCAAGATTCTTTCTGTTAACTGTGAGCCCTTTCATTTGGAACAATTTAGCACAATCCTACTTTTCTGTAGTTCCACAAAATTAGAAACATTGGTAACCATATTTCAGCTATTCTTTCATTTAATACAAACATAGCTGGTGTTGGGTCACAAATTATGTTGATTACAATGAGCAAAATACCACTCAGCCTGCTGAATATCTAACATATCTAAGCAAAGCAGGCACAAACTGTATTTACCTAGATACACCCAGGGTGTCTCCCCACTTCCAGCTAGCTGTAAAGGATGCATTTCATCAGACCCTGTTTACATCCAGACAGCTCATCAGTGATTGACATAATACTCCTAAAGCAGATATACACTGTAAAACAATGGGCATATCTGTACGTCATAGGCATTTGAACTGGTAACTAGATCTAAATTTTACTTTCAGGAAAGGAGACTGAAAATAGTGATTATGATGTATTGGTAACTGTTCTGCAGTTACAAGAGTAGATTATCCTGGTTCTGCTTCCAAGCTTACCAGTGTGTGTACTGTCAAAATATGAATATAGTCTATCAACTACCATTTTGATCTTCCTGATGCAGTCATACAGGACTGAAGTTTGTTGTCCCCATAAAATGGCTACAATTCTAGTATATGGAGATGGTTTGGCTCTCTAGTAACTTACAAAGAACAACAGTCAATTTAAAAAAATGCTACATATGGGCATAAACCTACAAGGTTCTGAGTTTCCTCAATTCCCAGTGCTTAGATAAAAGAGGCTCAAACTTTGCTGTCTTAGACATGTTTCTCCTCTTTTGTTTTTGCCTCTTTTGTCTCTAAATTTGTCCACCATCTCTTTTTATTTCTGCCTGTGAAACTTTGGAGGAAGGATAATGAATTTATCATAAATATGTTTCAACAGGTTTTACATGTCAAATGAAACTGGAAAACTTCGTCTTTTGTTTTCATGAAAATGAGGGGGAAACCCCAAGAATCATTTTTGTTACTCATTAAGCTTTCTTACTGAAAAAAAAATGAACGACATAGTCTTGGCATTCTTCTGTGAAACTGAAGAATTTTGTGGGGATGACTTCACTTGTCAGAGCATGACTGAGCATTCTCACATAATTTTGTAAAAATAAACACAACTTGTTCGGTTTAAACTGGTGTCTAATGGCTAAAAGTTAACTTTCCAGAAATATCACTTCGCTGATGTTTTAAATTTGTTACATTTCTTTGTACCTCAGCACACATAGCAGCAATGACCCAAAAATGTATTTTTGGAGACCCAAGTGCTCTAGATGTTAAAAGCTCTGTTCTACAATCCATTTTTTCCTCCATCCCTTAGCTGGTCCTGGGCTCAACCTTTATGTGGAAAGGAAAACAAAATCAAATCACTGGATGAGAACAATGTTGCTTTGCAAAGTAAGGGCATAATCCAAAGCATCACTCAATCCATTGATTTCAATGGGCTTTATATCAAATTTCAGTGCCAATAAGCACCGGGCATATGAATTCCTGCCAAATTGGTAGGGAAGTTTCAATTTAGGTTTTCCCCTCCAAGCCTGGTTGTTGATTATGGATACTTAATGAGCCAGGTAAATGGAAAACAGAGAGCTATAGTCAAGAAGTCTGATTCCACTCCCACGCAATTCACCATCCAGGCAAAACAACTCAGTGAATTTCCACTTTATGTGATAGACTACATTTTCATCCTTCCCAGAAAGAATAGGGTTAATGTCCTTTTTTTCTCAGCAGTTCATCAGTTGAATGGCATGATGCTATTTAAATTGTTAGGCCTATGATATGAAAGTAACTAGAATCAATTGTTATAGCTTTGTGTTAGAATGATTTCCATACATTATGTCATCTATAGCAGCCAACTTATTAAAATAATTGTGCAATTGACTCTATCTAATTACTTTGCTCTGCATTCCCTTGATATGCATACAAGATGGCTTCTACTACACATGTTGAAAGAAGAGGAACAACCAAAGATGTCTTTATATAGTCATAGCTATGAAAGGTGAGGCTGAATTGTTTTCATTCTAATTTAAAAGCTCTAGAAATCCAAGTAAATGTCAAGTTATTTCCATATTAACTCAGCAAAGGACAGAGTCAGAGTATTGTGTGTGTTTATATAGTGTCACATCACAGAGAAAATCAAAATAAAAAAAGAGAGGTTGGAGTTGAGACACAGCCCTGATGATCATTTTAGATGGAATCTGAACTAGCTCATAGATCTTTAGAGAGGGGTTTTTTTTTATATCTCACACCTTAATTATCCTGTAACTGGTAGGATGCTAGCTGGCGCAGCTCTTAGGAAAATAGTCACTGTTGTATTTTGTCTGCTCTTTGTCACAATATCTAAAGCCCCTCTGATAAATTACCTTTCTTTTTTTCCTTTGGTGCACAGTAAATAAGTATATTTTCAAAATACGATGGGAAAGAATGGGCTGTTTGTTAAATGGTTTTTGAATTGGTCCTGCCCATTAACCACAAGCATGTTATTTTCTACTCTTCATTTAGAAGAAATTGAGTGCTTCCATTTCATATAAAAAGTAGTAATAAATGTTGGCATGGCCACTCAACAACTGGGGTTTCCAATAATGGAACTACTACCTGGTAAAAGTTGCAATCTGAGTCTTGTCTTAGTTGTTCTAGGCACAAATTGTCATTTAAGCAAGTGGTATCAGGATTCAGGATCGGAGGCGGTACAGAGGGAGATAAAAACATTTAGAAAACTCCCAGGGGAAAAGTAATGAGGATCAAACTGAGCCCTCAATAAAAGCAGATTAATTTATTTGACAAAAAGCACAGTACTGTTATTGGGGCCTCTTCACCATCTTGTTGTGGCCCATGCTGTTGATTTTGCTGTGTGTTATGTGAAATGGAAACACTCAATTTCTTGTAACCAAATAGCTGAAAACAGACTAATTGCACTGCTTGAACCAAGGGTAAATTTGATACTACAGGTGAATTTGCTGCTATCACCTGAAAAGACAATAGGCGTTGTCATCATACTGCTAGGAAAAAATCTGTTCTTATGTGGATTAAAGCAGGAGGAAAAATATTTTCAAATAGCAGGTCTCAATATACTAAAATACACTCACCTTTTAATTAGAAAGTGCACCTGCCAACCTGCCAGATACCTTTCTGGTATTCAAAAGGAGGGATCCAAGAAAAATATTAGCGCAAATTACATTAGGGTAGGTTTTACTGTTTAGTGAAAATAAGACTTTTATAACATCTGTTTCATCATTCTGTATTTCTCATCAAAATCATTTCTCTGCATGGGAATTTTCTGCTAGCATGTCTCCCTGTTGCTAGTGCAGAAACCCATGGCTACGCAGCAGGATCATGGCTTGAAGGAAGGAAAGAGGCTGCTAGGAGATCAGATTATTTTCAGCTCTTCTTTCCTTTCCAAACTTCTTGTTTCTCTTTGTTATAAATTGAGGTGGGGCTTTTGCTATTGAGCACCAAACACCAAAGTGACAGTTTCCTACTGAGTTAATGTTTTGTATGTTTTGTTTGGCTATAATCTCTTTCTGCTTCTGCTTCTGAAAGTAGCACATTGTTTTGGGAAAAAGGGTGTCAGTGGAGATGGGCTGGTAACAAACAGGTTGTACTAGCAGGTGCTCTCACTGCAGGAATTCAGTGCACTGTCAAGCTATCTGTGGCACATCAGGGAGAAAGGCAAGCATGGAGCTTCAGGAGAAGCACCATGAAATAATATATTAAAAGTTATTAAATTATTTCTGCTAAGGAAATAGATGGCCATATATTTACGGTTTTTAGTCAAGTGAATGCCACAAGTACTTTTTTCCTCAATATTCATCCAGCTACAGTTCAAAACTTGGAGAGAAGCCCAATCCAGAGTCATCCTTTATAAACACAAAAAAAGAACACCTTATTTTGTTTAGGCTGCTGGTATGTTTGAAAACTGAGATATATTCCTTGTTCTTGCAGTGTCTGTGTTTTGAATCTAGCTAGTGCACAATTACAGATAGCAAACATCTTTTTCAGCACAGACCTATTTTTGCTCATTTTTTGTAATCGCATAAATCATAAAAGTTAGAGAAAATAAATACCTAGAAGCTCACTCTCCATTTTCTGCATTACATTTTCTAGTGCTTTCCCAGCCTTGTTTTAATTGTGTCAAGTAACAGATCCTTTCACTCTTCTTTGGGGAGACTCTAATATGCTAATATATTTCAGTGTCGAGATTTTTTTCTCAATGTTCTGCCTATAATTTCCCTTTCTACATTTTCCATTTGTTCTGTGATACATCCTTATACCATCTTAAAGTCCTTGCAACTGTGATTGTGAATACATATAGGGAGGAAGAAAATTATCCCCAGTTACAAAGCTTTATTGTTGGAATTTTTTGGAAGGCTCAAATACAAATAAGCAAGTCAACAGTTAGATATCCTATATTAGGGCTACTTAACTTTGGAAGCCCTGGGGGCCACAGTGATACTCACAGCACATGCCGAGGGCCGCAACTTAAGTGTAGTTGCATATACATGCAAATATATATGCAAATATATGCAAATAGCTTCTTTCACACTGATAGGCATGAATAAAAAGATTAAGGAAAGACTACACAACACACAGGCCCCATTTAAGTCAGTTCTGATAATATTAATAAAATGCAATATTTGCCCAATTTCCACCCATATGACAGCCTTTTAATGAGCAATGACAGTCCAGGAATTTAACTACTAAAACTCATATCAACAGAAGACCATTATATTGACTACTTTTTTGTTTTGGCTCCCACCCGCAGGCCGTGTGTTGAGCCCCACGTAAATCCAGACTGAACCATGGGCCACAAACAAACAGGCCCTTGCTTCAACAAAAATTCAAATGATGTCTACGGGAATTTTGCCAGACAGGTTCTCTATGATTTGTATGAAAGTTGTAAGAATGGACTATGCCCAGCGATCAGCATGAAGGGCCCAATCCACTGTTGGCCAGTCAAAGATGCAACTTCAACTTCTGCACCAGTGAAGACCATTGTGCCTTATTAAGTGGTTATCCCTTTGTATCAGTAGGCAGTGTTTCTATTCAGGTGAATGGAGGGAGGACAGCTTTAGTTTATGTGAGAGGTCCATATGAACCAATGGCTGAAGCTACACAACTCTGGCTATCCGAGTAATGCCCTTATCCTAGCCATGGCCACTTACTTTTCAGGAATTATTAACAGTCTCTGGGCTATCCTCAAGTAGAAAGAAGATTGTAACAGTATATTAGTTAGACAATGAATCCTGAATGGACTTTGTGTGAATAATTTTGAGGACACAATATTATTCTGTTATGTGCTCGATTCTCTATGCAAAGCATTCAATGGGATGAAAGTCAATAAATAAATTGGGGTAGCTTCATGCTAGCCCCCATCTTGTGGGACAAGATGGCTATAGGTTGCATGTAACCCATGATATTCTCTAGTAAGAACTTTTTCAAGGAGGAATCATCCAGATATACTGGCTTAAAATAATGCAGATCTAATTTCTGTATCCAGGCAAGGAGAAACACAGGAATTTGCTTCCACAAAGATGAGAGGCTTATAGATAATAAGACATCAGAGATATTTAAGTACAGTAACTCCATATTAAAGGGAATCAATGTCATAGTTGAAAAATAGAAGCCTGAGTGGTTACAGAAATGGAGACCTTTTTCTAACGATCATTTGTTTGTATGTGACCCAAGGCAGTATGATAGAAATTCATTCATTGTCTAACATTTGGTGCTGCTTAATGATTTTCAGTTGCTTTATGGGATACGAAACAATGGTCAAAGGGATGAGTTTCCACATTTAAAAACAAGAAAACTATATTATCGTAACTGCTGTTCACAAAGCAGTCTCAGCAGAGTGGCCAAGGCTCTTTAGATACAGAACAAATTTTATTAGTGGGATAGTTTGAACTTATCCCATTCCAAATGCATTTGAATGAATAAAAAGTCTAAGTGGTTTCTCCCCAGTATTCATTACTTTGTATGTACTTACATTATTCGTAATCTCCCAACATGTTTTCCAAACACAGATGTGATTAAATACTTTCCAATGAAATTCATTGTAATAGAAATCCTTTACAGTTAAAATATATAATATAGTCCTTGTCACACACTGTTACAACAGGGACAAAATTCATTAAATGAGGATTTGGGCACATCACATTATATGGAGCTGAACAAATATCTGCCTCTCCTGTTACCTGACACCATGTTTTCCTGAGGCAATACATGGGCCAGAGGGTCTTGAGAACAGTGAGAAGGGCAGCATTTAAAGGGCTGATAGGTGAGCAGCAGAGGCAACACATAACTGACTGCTGCCTGGTGCCTTCCCACGCTGACCATCCACCGCAGTTTTCAGTATGCAGCCATTGGCAGAAATGGGAGGTGGTGTGGGCCAAAGAACACTATGCTCTGGCAATTCTAGACTGGCAAATTGCCTTTTTTAGCCATACATAAATTAAAGTAACCCCTACAAGTTGCTCTGATGTACTCAGTAGATAGGAAGGAAGCATACTTAAATGGAGCTACTATAAGGTGGGTGAATAACTGTCTGGATAACTGCTCTCAGAGAGTAGTTATTAATGGTTCACAGTCATGCTGGAAGGGCATAACAAGTGGGGTTCCCCAGGGGTCTGTTTTGGGACCAGTTCTGTTCAATATCTTCATCAACGATTGAGATGATGGCATAGAGAGTATGCTTATTAAGTATGGAGATGATACTAAGCTGGGAGGGGTTGCAAGTGCTTTGGAGGATAGGGTCATAATTCAAAATGATCAGGACAAACTGGAGAAATGGTCTGAGGTAAATAGGATGAAGTTAAATAAGGACAAATGCAAAGTACTCCACTTAGGAAGGAACAATACATTTCACAAATACAGAATAGGCAGTGATTGTCTAGGAAGGAGTACTGCAGAAAGGGATCTAGGGGTCATAGTGGACCACAAGCTAAGTCTGAGTCAACAGTATGACACCGTTGCAAAAAAAGCAAATATGATTCTGGGATGCAGTAATGTTGTGAGCAAGACATGCAAAGTCATTATTCCGCTCTACTCTGTGCTGATTACGCCTCGACTGGAGTACTGTGTCCAGTTCTGGGCACCACATTTCAAGAAAGATGTGGAGAAATTGGAGAAGGTCCAGAGAAGAGCAACAAACATGATTAAAGATGACCTATGAGGGAAGACTGAAAGAACTAGGCTTGTACAGTTTGGAAAAGAGAAGACCGAGGGGGGGCATGATAGTGGTTTTCAAGTATCTAAAAGGGTGTTACAAGGAGGGGAAAAAATTGTGCTCCTTGGCCTCTGTGGATAGGACAAGAAGCAATGGGCTTAAATTGCAGCAAAGGAGGTTTAGGTTGGACATCAGGAAAAACTTCATGCCTGTCAGGGAGGTTAAACACTGAAATAAATTGTCTAGGGAGATAGTAGAATCTCCATCACTGGAGATATTTAAGAGCAGGTTAGACAGACACGTGTCAGGGATGATCTAGGCAGCATTTAGTCCTGCCGTGAGGGCAGGGGACTGGACATGATGACCTCTCAAAGTCCCTTCCAGTCCCTTCTAGTGTTCTACGATTCTATGATTCTATGAAACATACAAGCATCAGTGAGTCACAAATATCTCTTATATTATCTCCCAGTGTTTTACACCCAGCCTATGTCTACACTACAAGGTTTTTGCAGCAGAGTATGCTAATGATGGACTCATCAGTATGATTCGTGATGTCATTTGCATATTTTCTGCTGATGCTTTTTGCGCAAGTGTAGCCACTTCTGTTTTGCGCAAAAATCCCCTTTTGCGCAAGATCCTTATGCCTCTCCCGTCATTACCATACTCTCTGCCACAAAAACTTGCAGTGTAGACAAAGCCCCAGAGTTCAGCATTGGCAATATGACCAGACATGAACTATCATTCTATTATTAAATAAAGCCATTTTAGTCATCAAATTATCAGACCTAACATCATTTTGATATGAGGCCAGTGCCTGCATGGGCCAGATATGGTGAGTGGGATGATGTGCATAAAAGAGAAAAATATACCAGAGTGAGTGGTAGCCCTTCTCCCCCTAATATTCACCAACAACTGTCACTGGTATATCTCTAGTATGATTAGCACATATTGCAAGCATGAGGCAAGCGATCCATTACATACTGAAAATACACCACAGGCGGGCAACATTAATTATCTGTGTTCTTTTTATACCTTTGTGGCAGCTGCACAATTATTTCTGAGGCATAGCAATAACACATGGGAGATACTTTTATTGGTTTTCTAATAGAAATAACAGAAATATCAGTCTAAATCATTTCAGCCATAAATGGCTCCCAATATATTTTAAAGAAAGAAGAGATTTCAGTTATAGTGGCGTTTTTTGGTTTTACTGCAATAATGAACAACATTTTAAGCAAATCTAAGCTGACTGGAAAAGTGCACTAAGCTCCGAATAGAGAAAAAAAAGGTCCAAATGTCTTAGTTTCTACTTATCCATTTGCCACATTTGCCCCCCGCCCCCCAGAAAAAGGGGGAGGGGGAAGGATCTAGTGAATGAGATAACTCCATAACACTCTGCAATGGAATATCTAAAGCAAACTATCTTGTTTTGGATCAGGTATTTGGATTTCAACAAAAATGTAGTTTTTGGCAGAAAGATACTTTTTAAAGTATTTTTCTTATTAAAAACAGAACAAAATGTTTGGGAATATGGCATGGCACCTGTTCTAGATGGGGTTACTCTCCCCCTGAAAGAACAGGTATATAGCTTGGGAGTCGTCCTGGACCCTTTTTTAACATTTGAAAACCAGATTTTTTCGGTGGCCAGGAGTGCTTTTGGGCAGCTTCGTCTGATCCTCCAGCTGTGACCCTTCCTGAACAATCATGACTTGACCACAGTGATCCATGCTCTTGTTACATCTAGACTGGATTACTGTAATGCACTTTATGTGGGGCTGCCTCTAAAGAGCCTTCAGAAAATTCAGCTGGCCCAGAATGCAGCTGCTCGAGTCTTAACTAATACTCGTTATATGGAGCACATTATGCCAGTGCTTTGGCAGCTACACAGGCTTCCGGTATGTTTCTGGGCACAATTTAAGGTTTTAGTTATGAAAGCCTTAAATGCGTTGGGTCTGGGGTATCTGAAGGATTGTCTTCTCCCATATGAACCTGCCCGGGGATTGAGGTCAGCTGGGGAGGCTTTGCTTCGTGTTCCCTCACTTGTGGAGATAAGATTAACATCTTCGCAGAACAGGGCCTTCTCAGCTTTTGCTCCCAGGCTGTGGAATTCTCTTCCTTGGGATATTCGCATGGTGCCAACGCTAGCATTGTTTCAGCGTCAGGCTAAAGCCACCCTTTTTACTCGTGCTTTTATTAATGTTTAAGTCTGTATGTGTATGTTCCTCTTCTCAATATGTTTTTAGAAGGTTTTATGTCCCTTTGGGATCTTGTATTTTAAATTTTTATATATATTTGCATTGTGTTTAAAATTTTTGTAAGCCACCTCGAATATTTAAAAATATTTAAATAAATAAATAAACAAACAAACAAAAAAAGACTATCCCATATATGAAGCCCTCTAGTATGTTCTTGAAGGGAGAAGGGACTCTCTGATCCAGTGGGCATGATGCCATTACTTACTGTGATATCCCATGACAGAGGCTCCTCTGTTTCTATTGTCAGACTGGAGCAGAAGCACATATAATTTGGACAAGAGTGCTGAATGTCTTTGCAGCAGATTCCATCCCTAACTTTGGCTGTGGATGCTTTCTGCAGCAACTCTTTGGGGGTATAGATTGGATAAAAGTTGTTAGGGCCTGCTGAAGAAAAATAAAAAGCTGGTATTCCCCTCAGGTTTACTTCCTTGGGGAATTTATACAGGTAGAAATCGTTGACATCTCTCTGTTCAAAATTTTGTGTTTTTTCCTGTTATTAAACTTGAGTATTTAAAATAAAATGATTCTTTGTTTGACACATACACACATAAGTCAATGTTGAAACACAGTGGCTATAACTAGGTAGGAATATTTGCTTGGTACAATTAACATTTGGGAAGAAAGTGCTACTGTAAGTCAAGGTAGCAAATAAACATTGCTTGAGAAATGCATGTCAGAGAGAAATATTACTGGAAACCACTGTCAAAATGCTATTTCAAAGCCTCCCTGATTCAAATAGCCTTCCTCTGCATTTAAGTCAACTTAAGTCAATTTAAATCGGTAGTGTAGACATGGGCATAGTGATAGATAGATTTTTTCCTTATTCAAGGAAATGTAAATGCTTGTGTAAATAAATCTGTCATGTTCAATGAGCATAGTGTTTTTATGTTTGCCAGCATAGATATCAAAAGAAAGAAGAAAAGTTGATCAAAGCAGTTTAGTCGTGAAGGGAGAGGAATGAAGAATATAGTTTGCTATATATATTACATTAACTCAAGAAGATTGTAGATAGGGTTCTTATTAATGAAAGAAACATAGCAGCTTGTATGACAAAAACAAACATGACTCTTTTGATACCTTATTCATTTAATATTGCTCCAGGAAAAGTAAGAAGCTAAAAATATGTAAGTAACTGAATGGTGCTTCAAGTCTTTATATCATGGATGACAAATGATATGCTAGTGGATCAAATACAGCTTTTCCCCTAAAATGCATTCAGTGGCAACTTTTTCTACATAATTGCAGTTTGAGAACAAAAGTAATGAAGGCTCAAGGTTAGCAGAAAACATGCCTAAATACTTACATAGTACAAAATGGCTATTCACAGACTTTCATCTGAGCCTCTGCTTTGCTAGATTAGAGCCATAATATGGATTATAAATTTGGGGGACCACGGACAAGAAAAAAAGGTTACTTAGTCTATGAAGGATAATGGAAGTACTGGTACAAGTAAATGTCATGGGGATGTGCCTTGGGTTTGCCCTTTAAATTGGTCTAAATATACACAATATTTGCCCTTCTATAGCATCTTCTGTTTCATGAAAATCTGAAATTTCTTCACAAAAGAAGTTAATGACTGGGTTTCAAAAATGCTGAGCACTCAAGTTAATAAGAGCAGCAGGTTCTGAGCACTTTTGAAAGTCCTGCCTTAAAAAAATTAAGCAAATTTAGAAGCTGTACTTAGGCTCCAGGCATGCTGTGAGTCCACTCTTGATATCACTAAAGTTTAATCAACCTTTAATGCTCTAACCTTTAAAGCCCTCTGATCTTAACTTCTAATATTACACTTTTGCTCTTTTCTATGGAGGAAACTATTGCACAGGGATGCTACTGTATGGCTACTGAACACATTTATAATTGTATCAAATGTACTGCAGAAACTGGCATTATCCATACAAACCACAATCTTTACAAATACACAATTAGTCCACAAAATTTTACTCTGAGCAGAAATTGAGCTTTTGATGTGTCCAGGATAATTATTTTAATTTTCTTTCTGAACACTGGAAAAGAAAATAGCTACATTTAAATTACATATATTACAAATAAAAGTAGTATTTCCTAGGGTTGGGCTTTAGGGTTTTTTTTAAAAATTCATAATATTATCTTCTATCTATAGTTTTACAAGCTGCTAGTCTAAAATATGAATTACTGCATTTTGATATAGTTTTTTAAGGTGAATTTAAACTCTATGGAGGCAATTATATGGCTGCTAAAGCAAAATCAGTGAGGTAAAAATGTAAGACCTTACAATGATAACTAAAGGAATCAAAGTAAACAAGCAATTCTACATTAAGTGAAAAAAATAATATTAGATAATGGAAATCAAACACTGAAATGTCAGATATTTAATAACTGTCTTTTATTGATTTTTAATGTGAAAGAGACACAAATAATGGTGCAGGAAGATTTCATAATGACATAAGTCAGAAGGCATAATTAGACCAACCATGCCATCTGTACAAAAGCAAAGCTCCCATTAACTTTAATTTTGAGGAGAAAAGATAGCCTTGAGGTACATGGAATCAAGATTAAATAAAATTCACTGTAGGATTCTTGAAGAAATAGCAGGAGAAATGTGAAGACAGAAAAATAGTCAATAGAAATAGAAAATACGTAATAACAATTTCCAAAGACAGAATTCTACAAGTTTTACTTCTGTAATATACAATAATTCAGCAAATAATTAGGAAACAATAAGCATCTACTGTAGGTGAAAATAAATGAACAATAATGAGCAAGAGTTTCCAAATAACAGAAAATGCTGCTTAGCAATAACTAAGATGGAAGCATGGGAAAGCAGTGAATTAGTTGTTATTATTAGCTCTTATCTAAGTCTTCAAAATGATCCCATATGACATTCTCCTTGACAATATTAGACATCTATAATCTTAAATGGGCAGCACAGTAAGTCTAGAGAATTGACTCACAAAGAGGGAAAAAAGGGTAAATCATTCTGGAGGAAGGGGGTATAATATCTATATAAATCCATGAGAAATTCACCCAAAAGTGACTTTGAGACAAAGGTGAAGGGTAATTCTAGAGCTGAATTTGGTCCAGAGAGTTACAATAATAAACATAAAACATCCAATGATGTTCCCAACAAGTTCTCTTCAGGGGATTCCATGACCAGCTGGGTACTCATCTGGGTCTCAGCACACTTGGCCTGCAGCTCTGAGTGCTTCTGGGCATAGTCCTACAACACACATCCTCTCTTCTATGCTGTAAGCTAGACTAAGATGGTTAACTCCCTTTTAAACTATGTTTCCAGTTGGAGCATGTCCAAAGGGGCAAGCTGGCTTCTTCAGCTCACCGTATAGGGTAAACCCCTTGTTTCCCACCATAGGGCAAGTATACCTCATAACACACTGCCTTAAAAAAATTAGTAGTCATAGACTACTAGAAAAAACCTGAGTGAATAGCAGACATCCCCACACATTGTACCCTAGAGAACTGTGAGAAGTTCTGATGTAGGGTATACTCAAAAAAGGCTTGGATCCTTGCTTCCAATGGATGTGTTCATAATTAGTAGATCAAACAAAAAATATTTCCACTTAGCCAGGTAAGTGAACCATATTAATTGTTTCCTACTACGACTAGGATCACTTGAACTAAAGAATATGTGTTTAGACATTCACAAGCCATATCATGAGGTGGAAACTCCCCAGTTCTTGATGTAATATTCAGTCATGCTACTGTGAGGATAGGTCTCAAAGAAGCACAGGCTGAGGTAGTTTAACTGGGAAGGTCCAAAATAAAACAAAGAAACCCAACCCCCAACACTGTCTGAGCCAGGCCAGGGCTATTTGGATTAATCTGACATGGTCTCATTTCATTTTGTGAATGAGTTGAAGAATGAGAGCTATCAGGGAAATGCATGTATTAAATCCAATTTCCTCTCCAACATGAAGGCATTGATGAGTAAATCCAATCTCTGGCTAATCAGCGAACAAAACTGGTGACACTCCTTGTTATTTTTCATTGTGACTAGACAAGAGTCCCCCATGTCTAAAGGATGGACCTTAGCACACTTCACCTGAGAGACCACTCATAGGGCAATTGGATATTGAGGAAGTTGGCTTATTAATTCTAGGCTCCAAATGTGCAACTACAATTAATATGTTTTGATGCAAAACTTCCAAAAAGGTCATTGTCTCTTTAGGCAAAGCTGGCTTGAGCAAGCCCCTCATTCTCAGTTGTGTTGGTCAAATCTGACAAACCCTTGACACAAAGGAAGAAATCTTTGGGTATGTCTAGATTACATGCCTCTGCCGACAGAGGCATGTAAAATAGGCTACCCGACATAGTCAATGAAGTGGGGATTTAAATATCCCCAGCTTCGTTAAAATAAAAATGGCCCCCACACTGTGCTGGCTCAGCTGATCGTCGGCACAGCGCACAAGTCAAGACGCACATCGGTCGACAAGGGAAGCCTTTATCGACTGCTCCCTTATGCCTCGTGAAACCTATTTTACATGCCTCTGTCGGCAGAGGCATGTAATCTAGACATACCCTTTATGTATGGTCTGGAGCTCCAGGACATAAGTATGGACAGTTTACTTCTCTTTTAACTAGAGTGCTTGAACTTGTGATCTTTCTCAGTGAATAAACTAGCCTGTTAGAGAGGCATCTGTTACAATTCTCACAAATGAAGGAAAAGGAAACTCCTGCAAATGCAGTGTCCTGATTCATCCACCACTCCAGAGAGCATAACCGCTTACAGGTGGGAGTCAGACAACTCTGTCCAAATGATTTTTTTGGCTAGTAGACCAATTCCAGCCCCCCTAAAGGGTTTCTTGGATATTAAATCCAAGGTTTCTTGGATATCTGGTTACATAAAGTACAGGAGGCCATTTGGCTGAGCAACTTCAGACAAGTCCAACCTCTCATGGCTGGGTGAGACCTGAGGAACATGCTTACATTGTGAATTGCTTGAAATCTGTGTTCAAAAAGAAAATCAGTCAGAACTGTAGAATCAATAGGGCTTCAATGAACTTGAGTCTGAGTAAGAAAGAGAGCTGACTTTTTTGAGTTCAGAATGAGCACCAGATGATCAAAAGATAAATGATTAACCTGATAGGGCAATGAACATTCCTCTGCAATGACATTCACACCAGCCATTCATCAGGTAAGAGAAGACTTGGATTGCTTTATTCCTTACAAAGGCTACTAATACTACCATGAATTTGTGAAAAGATGAGAAACTGATGACAGACCACAAAGACTTACCATAGAATGATATTGACAGCCCTCTGAGAAATTTCATGTGACTGGGTAGCATCCAAACATGAAAATACATGTCTGAAGATCAAGGGCCCTGAAACAATTATTGTGATCTATGAAAGGGAGAATCAATGCTGGAGTGCCCATGTAGAATCTCACTTGCTTGATGAATTTGTTCAAAGCCCAAAGGTCCTACACAGGTCTTAGCCCCTCCTTTAATTTTGAGACCAAGAAACACAGGGAGTATATATCCCACCCTTGAAACTGAAGGGGAACTTCCTCTACAGTGTCCAGGAAAACAGACCCCAAATTTCTCAAAGGAGTATGGAGCTGGGTCTCTGAAATGGGACAAAACAGGAAGGATGGAGCAGTATTTGATCAAATATCCAAGTTTCACCATATCTGTGCAAGATTATTGCACTTCTAAAAGAGCAGCAGAAGGAATGAGAAGACTGCTGCTAGTTATAAAGTAAAAAGGAGTTGTTACCCCACAGCAGCTTGAGTATAAGATGAATGGTTAGACCTGGAGCAAGATAACCTCATTTTCCTTGGTTTCTGTCCCTACCTGGGACACCTGTTGCCTCAGAGTATAAAAGGCTGTCTCTGGTACTGGTGAGAATATTGCAGCGGGGGTTTATACTGGTTGTTTCTGGTGGCTGAAGTGTACATTCCCAGGAAGTGGAGGACAGCATATGAGTCTTTAATTGAGTACAGCACCTTGTCAGTTTTATCTAAAAAATGAAGATTGTCCATCAAAGGCTAAGTCCTCAGTAAACTAAGGAATATCCAGTACTATAATGGGGTACATAACCAGGATGCACTTTTCATTACCAATTCAGAGGCTGTAGCCCTGCAAGAAGCATCTGCAAAACTGGGAGCAGACTGGAGCAAGATCTTTGCAACCAGCTGACCCTCCGGTAAGATTTCCAGAAAACACAAAAGAGAATTGAAACATTGCCTCCAAGTTGGGAAGACATACCTCAATAGAAGAGTTTGTTGGTTCACTATTCTCATCTGGTGCAAGGCGGTAGAACTAATTTGGGGTCAGTTTAAATGTCTCCTGCTCTGATCTCTTTTAGTGGCTGTGACAACAAGGGAATCGGCACTGGATGCTTTCAAGGCCTGAGAGGTATTAGGGATGTAGGGAGACAGCCAGGGAAGGAGAAAGCAGCAAGTCAACACCCCCTTGTCAACGATGAGTGGCCATTTCAGATTGCAATTTGCCCTTGAGGAAGGGGCTAAATGATGGCTGGCAGTGGGTCACTGAGCCAAGGTGGTTATAGGAAGTTGGGATTCCCTTGGAGGTGAGGAATCCAGAATGAGGGGCCATTGCCATGATGGAGGAAGCACCATGGGCTGGGAGGGACACGGGTTCTGATGGTGTTAGCCGGTGGCCGGGGTAGTGAGTGGTCTGTGAGCCCTATCACACCCAAGTCTTTAGCTGCTAGGACAGAGTCCCTTCGCAGCGGGCAGCCAGGGAGGCTGACGGGTGCCCCAAAGAGTCTGCCCCGTGGAGGCGGCAAAACTCAACACTCAGCTCTTACTGCATTTACCCCTGACTGACTATGGTTCTTTTGATTGTGTTTGGTTCTGTTACAGCAACAGGAGGAGTCAGGTTAAAGCTTAAACAGTTACTATTTTATTGTTACAAGGCAAGCTTAGCTGTTAAATGTTACTGCTGTGTTACAGATGACACAGCCACTACAAAAGACAAGACAGCAAATACAATGAAAAGTCACTTAAAGGTACCATGAAACCCTTTTGGTTCTCTGAGCTCTTATTGAATGAGCGCAAAAAGAGACACCTAGCAAGTATATTCTCACCCCTGCGATCCTTACTCCGGCGAAGCCAGCATTTGTCTCAGTCCCAATGGGAAGCAGTCGATATGAGACAAAGGCGTCCCTAAAGTCTTGGGGGTCCAAGACCGCCTGACCAGCAGGTATATGGGTGGATCTCCAATTAGAGTGGGGCACAGGGCCCCACTTTATACCCCTGTGGTCACGTAGACGCTTCTCTTGTCATTAAAATGCCGATTAAGTTGGAACATCTTTGTGACACCCATTCCCACAGGGGGTCCAAAGCTTAATTTGCACCTGTGAGGTGGAGGTAACTAAATCATTAGGGCCAGACATCCTTTTCTCTGATGGGGCGGCAGATTCCTCTTCTGGGACGGTGTGTGTAGGCGTATCAATACTGGTACCAGCCAAAGGTAGCCCAAGGCCCCCGACCGCCTGCTGGCCCAATTGTCGCTGTTATCTGGTTCCTGTCTAGCATCCAGGGCCATTGTTATTCCAGCACCTCTGGAGGCCCTGGAGCCTTTGAAGACAGAGTTTCGCTCTCAAGGATTTCTCTCTCCCAAGGATGTCAGGGGGAGGAGGGCAGAGCGAGGGGGGGGCGGTTTCTGTCTGGCTACAGATGGGTGGTGGAGTCACTAACAGGAGGAGGGTAATGGCCAGGAAAATGCCAGCAGAAGGCACTCCAAGGCCAAAGAAGAGCTAATTCACAGCCTGACCAGCAAGAGGTGTCAGGATGGTGAGTCACTGCCGGCTACAATGGAAATTTAAAAAAAAACCCTCTCAAATCCTTGTGATGGTACTTGGTGTTATTTGTCCATCAGTTTAATTGTTAGGGATAGTGACACTAAGGTAAGCCACAATGCTTTTACTGGTTACAATGGGGTATTATTAATTGGAAGGGCAGCCCTTCCCATTATGTTGGCTGAAGGATGTCGAACAGTTTGTTCATGTTCTCCTGTGTCAGTTCAGTTTGTTCATGTTCTCTGTAGCATTCTCTGAAGTAACTCCTGATAGAACTTAAAATCCTCAGAGTGGGGAAGATGAACAGAAGAGGCACTGAGTTATCCAGGGCATATGAGGACAGAACTTCTCGAGCTGATGGTATTTCTAGAAACAAAGTTTGATCATCCAGCAAAAAGTTCCTCCAACAAAGATAATTCAACAGGATAGGCATAATCCTGTGCCTGTTTTGGGGGGTTGGTCTGCCTCACTATAAGGGGATCATCTTAATTAGACTGGAGTAGAGATCTAAATCTGGGTGAGAAAGAGTCACGCCACAGGTGCCAGGGAGTACAACTTCATGAGAGGGAAGAAGAAGCCAATGCATCATGCTATAAGAGCAACTGCCATCTCAAGGCTGATGTTTTCCCTCCATCAGGTGTTTGGAGGATTATGGGCTTTCTTTCCATCTAGCAGAAAAAGAGAAGAGCTGGAGAATTCTGAATCAGAATGGGAGGAGTCTTCAGAGACAATGCGCATTGCTGGATAACCCAAACTGTCGATAGTCCAGACAAGCGAGAAACAGTGTCAGTACCAGAAGTAGAATCACAATACTGCAAAAACATCCCAAGACATAAAAGGCCTTTGTCACTATCAGTGACAAAGAACATGATGAAGTCAATACTCACTCTGAGGCATTCCTTGGTATTGAGGTTGTTGGCACCAAGTTTGAGGATGTAGAATTCATGAAAGATGAGGGGCATATAGATACCAACCTAGCAGGTAACTGGGACCATCATGTCACCTACTTCTTTTTTTTTTTTTTTTTTGGTGCAAAATAGTCAATGAAGAGTTAAAGAGAGACCCAGAGTAGCCAAAGGCACTGATGTTGCTATGATCTCCTGAGATAATGGAGAGGCCACAGACAGACAGAGCAAGGCTTGCGGGATTGTTGGTACAGAAAGTGGAAGTGCTGTAGCTGTGTCCATAGACTCAACAGCCATTCGACTGACAGTTCTATAGTCAATGGGATGGCACTTAGATTCTCCTACTTTGGTATCTGGAAGCAGGGCTGGCCCACAACATTTTGGCACCTGAGGCAGGGAGCTCAAATGACTCCCCCACGCCCCCTCGCTTGGGCCAAAACTTTGAAAGGTCTCAATTCTGCCTTCTTCCTGTTCTACTCCTCTCGTGATACTGTGCAACTAGAGCAGAGAGAATACATATGCACCAGCAGCAGACACAATTTTCTATACTCTGGGTCCTAGTGGTGTCCCTCCCCCCCCCCCAGTCTGGCACCTGAGGTGGCCACCTCAGTTCGCCTCATGGTAAGGCCAGCCCTGTCTGGAAGACATGGGTCTTGTAGATGTCGTGAGCCTATTTTTGATGAGAGGAAGATGAATCTCTCTTTGATTTCCAACTTCAATTTGTTTTACATATTGTTTTATGAAGGATGACCTGATGATTGACCCTTTCCCTGTCTCAAGGCAGGATCAGAGTGCAGGGGTCTATCCGCTACTACCTTGGAAATATAGGACACCTAAGGGTGGCTGGCCTCATGATCCAAAGAGGGTCCAGTACCGGAGCAAGCCTGGTAGGTTATTCAATCAGATGCTGCTTCATATGAAGACCATTAGAAACCTGCCTTTTCTTTTTTAAAAGAATAAGGAATAGGACATGTTCCTTTAATACATACACAGTAAACAGCATATTGGGGGAGGTCACTGCTGGGGACCAAGACCCCACATGAGAGGCAATGTTTGAAATCTGGAGAATGCGGAATAACCTATACTGATGAGCACTGCAAAACTAAACAGGAATTAGCTGCTATTAACTATTTACACTAGTAAAGTCTTAGTGACAAATTATGACACAGAAAATAAAACCATGAGGAGAAAAGCCCAGATAGGGAATTCTGACTTAGGCCACTGACGGTAAAAAGGAATGAAAAAGGTCAAGTCAGTCTTAAGAAAGGTCATAAGGAAACATAAGGTGCATGCACCATCCTGAGAAGTACTACTATGGGGAAAATGTCTCCAGCTTTTGTGTGCTTTGCATGAATAGCTAATTGTAATACACACCTTCAATCAAAAAAGAACCTGTGTTTGCAACTTTCATTTGCATTCCAAATGTCTTTTTGATTCAGTCAAATTTGTACCATTTGTTATTCCCCAGTCAGAAATATTCATGCAAGTCATCTTGTTCACACAAAGGCTGGTGAACGACTCTTCTCTGTGGCCCCGATCAAGCAACATACTTCAATTTACACTTATTTTTTAGCCTCTGAGTAACTGGTAAGGCAAAGAAGAAAAATGAATCTTTCAGCTCTGTAATTGAACACAATAAGCAATACAAAAGCATTATTTGTGTGGGTTGCTTGCAGAATCTGTTCCATTTGTCAATCTATAGAATCTGTTCCATTTATCAACTCACGTGGGTTGATAAATGGAAAAGATTCTACTAAATACTCATGTGCTGGAAGTACCTTAGAGGATAGGGGCTTATATAAAAGTTTGAATTGGAAAAAAAGCAATTTCTTGGTAAATAAAGAGTATTAGTTAGTGTCATAACGCTTGAGGTCAATTGATGGGACAACTCACTAAACATTGCCTTGCAGGAATAAGGTCTCTGGTGCAGATCCATGGATAATATAAACTGGCATAGATCTATTGATTCCGAGAATGCATTAACTACAATTAAGCTATAACATTTTAAACCTTATGAGGGTCTGCCCATTTATTAATTTTCATATTTGAATAAGAAGGAATTTTTAGATAAATACGAATGTTCCCGACTCCCTTATTTAAAATATTCTCATTGCGAACATTTAGAGTCACTACTCAGGATGGCCACCAAAAGGTATATAGCAAGGAGGCAAGAATCATTGTAAAGAGAGAAAGATGGCCTCTGGCATTCCTGGACAATCACATCTGATCTTCTGAATTCAAGAAGGTCTAAGGACTACAAGTTGAACCTCTCTAGTCTGGCATCAGGACCTGGTGCCCAATCAGAGAATTTGCTGAACCACAGGAGATCAATAGTGACCAACACTTACACTGCTTACTGGACTTCTAGAAGACATTTAGGGGTAAATTAGCACTAAACAACAACACAGAACACTGAGAGCCAGGACTGGTGGGTGTGCTCAAACTTTAAGAGACCATGGGAAACTTGGCTACACCCATGATAAGTGGACAACTGGCTAACTAAAATCATGCCATACTGCAGATGTTGCTGGACCAGAGAGTGCCGAACTATAGAGGTTCAACCTGTAGTAGGCCGAAAGGCTTAAAAGGGCAGAAGGCTGATGTTTCAGCATTCTAACCTGTTCTTCATAAGGCTGTTTATTTTTTTGTTTCATGTTGCTTTTTCATTCCTCTTATATGTTGTTCTTTGGTGAATAGATTCTGAAAAGGGAAGGGTTAAAAAGCCTTTCACCAAAGGGGTATGTAGTGTTTGTTGTCAACATTTAGAGCAGGGGTCAGCAACCTACGGCACATGTGCCATACGTGGCATGCGAGCCAATTTTTACTGGCATGCCCAGTGGGAGCTCAGCCCTGTCCCTCCTCCCCCATGCAGCCTGAAGCCTGCACTTCCTCTTGAGCCTTGTGGCTGGTGCACAGCCGCAGTACCAGCTCCAGGGGTAGGCAGGGAGACTGCTGATTGGGCTGTGCGAAAGGCTGGTGCTCTTCCACTTCTCTGCCTGCCCAACTCCACTGCAGCAGTGAGCCACTGGAAGCAGATGAGCTGCTGCTGGTGGTGGTAGTGGTGGTGGTGGTGGGCGCAGGGTGGTTCAGCTGGGCAAGCTCTTATGGCAGCCGGGGCTTTGGCCACATGGTTGCTCCTTTGGTAGTGGACCTGTGGTAGTGGGGCAGAGACAGCCCAGCAACCCAGCTGGGGCCAGGAGCAGACATGTGTGCTGGTTCAGCAGTGGGGTTATGCTGTGGCAGCCCGATGGAGACTGTGTGCTGACCCAGCAGTGGAGACAGAGCCGTGGTAGCCTGGCTGTGGCAGCCCCACATTTGGGGCTGTGGCAGCAGAGCTGGGGCAGCAGAGTCGGTACTGCAGCAACCCAGCTGGGACTGAGGCAGGCTGGGAGCCCGATCAGGGCTGTGCACCAGCTGGCAGCATGGCTGGTGACCTGGCAGTGGGGCCAAGGCTGTGTGCTACTGTGTCAGCTGAGGTGCTGACTGGAGCAGGAGTTATGATAGCAGGGCCAGAGCAGCTGTGGTGCCCAGCCAGCAGCATGGACCAAGGAGCTGACAGCGGGGAGGAGTGGCAGGCTGAGGAGGCCAGTGGCAGGGGACCGTAGTTCCCTCTAAACTATGCAGCTGCGCAACCACACAGCTATTTTCTGAGCTCCGCTTAGAAGTTCAAAGCTCCCATGGAGGCAGGGATGTTGTCTTGCTGAGCAAGCAGCTAAACAGAGCTGCTCCATGCTTGAAATGGAGACGCTCCCAGAGCAGATAATAAAAAGAAAGATAAGGAGAGTATAAGTGGCTAGGCAGGGGGTGGAGGAGTGAGGGAGTGGGTGAGTGGGTAATTGGGAGGGAGAGTCAGAGGTGAGTACAGTTTGGAGAATCCCTTGTGCGTGGAAGAAAGAAGTAGAAACTCAGCATTCTCCAATCTCCTGTGAAAGTGGAGGTAAGGGGATGACTGCATGGCGTAGGTGGGGGAAAGAGGAGGTGGGTGGGTGTTGGCATTGGGGTGAGGTGGAGGTAGGGAGGTAGTTTGTTTGTGCTGAGAGATGGGGGAGGTGTAGATAATTTGTTTGTGCTTTAGCTGGGATTTAGGACAGGATAGACAGGTGGTGCCTGCTATTTTGAGAAGCAGGATTTATCCCAGCCCCCAATCTGGGCTGGGGGGAGCAGATTGCACAGGAGTAGGTGGGGGAAAGACTATTAATCAATGGCACACAGATATATAAATAAAAGTGTATAAATTAAATCTCGGCATGCCACTTCTGAAAGGTTGTTGACCCCTGATTTAGAGCAACTATTCAGAGTGGCCACTAAGGGTATATATAGCAAGGATATATAAGTGTCTATATATACAAGAAAAAAAGACTGTCTTTCATTCACCCTAATTGTAGGGTCTAATCTCTACACTAATTATCTAACAAGAGAATAGAAATAATATGAGTCAATTAAGGTATCTAATCACACACTACATATAATTTAAAGAATTACCAGTGACAAATAAAGTGAACATTTTACAAACAACCCATGGGCTGTGTCTAGACTGGCCAGTTTTTCCGGAAAATCAGACGCTTTTCCGGAAAAACTTGCCAGCTGTCTACACTGGCCACTTGCATTTGCGCAAGAACACTGACGATCTAATGTATGATCGTCAGTGTTCTTGCGCAAATACTATGACGCTCCCGTTCGGGCAAAAGCCCTCTTGCGCAAATGCTTTTGCGCAAGAGGGCCAGTGTAAACAACCCAGAATTGTTTTACACAAAAAAGCCCCGATGGCTAAAATGGCGATCGGGGCTTTCTTGCGCAAAAGCGCGTCTAGATTGGCACAGATGCTTTTCCGCAAAAAGTGCTTTTGCGGAAAAGCGTCCATGCCAATCTAGACGCCCTTTTCCGCAAATGCTTTTAACGGAAAACTTTTCCGTTAAAAGCATTTGCGGAAAATCATGCCAGTCTAGACGTAGCCATGATGTATAGAATCAGATTTATGGGCATAATCCATTCAAGAAATTCTTCAAATTGAAAAATGCATTCACAGAAACTAGATTTTGTTTCCAAACAATTTACTAAGAGAGGTTACATTAATCATGTATTTGAAATGACTGATTTAGTCGGCACAATTAACTAATAATTTTATAATGCTTCAAGAGATTGTGGAGTTTTATTTTTATCATTTTAAATTATTTTAAAAACTACTTAAGATGGAATTTTCAGAAGAGGCTACGGGCTTGTCTTGAAAGGAAAGTTATTCTGGAATAAAGAAGTTTAAATTACAATAAATTCTTCTGGAATAATTCCCAACATGGATAATCTTATTCCAAAATAAGAGCACCCTCATGGCCTGAACTACACTAGACCAAGTAAATTGGCTGAAGGTACACCATAGAGCGACACAAAATGCATAGCTGGAGTCAGGTTACTTTAAGCTGAGATGCCACAGTATATATTGTGGGAGGCCGATGGGAATACAAGCCCCTTCCGCTTCCCTTATGCCTAGCAGGAGGAATACAGGCTGCCAGAGGTGGCTGCCCTCAGTGTTCAATTTGGTGCGAAGGGTTGATCTTCTCTGTAGCGTAGACATGCCCATGGAAAGCTGTTCCAGGGGAGCTACTGAGTACCAACTATTGCAGTCAATTTTCCTTTGTAGGCAAGACTTTAAAAGGAATTAAATGTCCCAGAGCATGTCATTCAAGTTGTTTGTTTGTTTGTTTGTTTGTTTGAAATCTCTTTTTTAGTCTTGGGAGATCAGTATATAGATAATTCTATATCGGTCTTATAGGACTGAAGCCACATCTTTTCTTTCAGTAAAACTGTGTTGTGAGGTATTTTAGCAAAAGTATTCCTGCAGACCGGGGAAATATGTGATGCTTTTCCTTCCTTACAGCTGCCCCTTGGCTATATTTAAAGTTTAAGCAAAAACCTAGACTTTGGGACCTGGATCTTGGGGCAGAAACCTAACTCATCTTTTGCTGAGTACTCTACAACTAGTTTCAATGATAAATGGAACAGACTCTACAAACTACCTCTCACAAATAATGCTTTTTGATTGCTTGTTGTGCTCACTTGCAGAGCTGAAAGATCCATTTTTCTTCTAGCCCTTAAGGACACAACTGCATTAGTCTCCCTAGCTCTAATCCAATCAGTGACATTTTTCCACTTCTGGGTAAATGGTCATGTAGTGCCACTGTCTATCATTATAAGCAGTGGCTAATGAAAGTTTCAGTATGACTCAGAATTTCTATTTTCTTCTATAACCTGCTTTACTGAGTCTTAGGAGCTCTTAGTGAGGCACACATAGACAAAAAGCAGGTTTTTCAGAATGGCAAGATTTTGTCCTACTGTTAAAGGCTTTGTTTTGCAGCTTGATAAAAGGATATCAGAAGCTGATATAGTTAATGAATAACCACAAGCACACATTGCTTCATAATGAATTTAAAGATTATGGCAAAGATTAAGTGCCATCGTGCCACAGCTTTATTAAAAGGAATAAAACACATAAGCAGTAGCAAATCTATTAACCACAACATCTATACTATCATTCATAACACAAGCTCTCGGTCAATCAATCTAAAATGCAGCATTTTATACAGATTTCACAATGAGGGCTAGTTCCACCATTATCACTATGACTAACCATAATCAAGGAGATTCCATTCCAGATCTCTGGCTATGCTCTATATTGAGTCACAGTGTATAGTTAGTCTCATATGCCATTGTTTGTATGTATGTGCTAATGTCCTGTACTTGATTGTCTTTGTCAAAACACCGGTCTACAATTTTTTAGAAGTCGTCTGCTTCAGAGTTAAAATGTGCTATTTATTATGTATTTTGATGTGCTGAATTCAAATATGACAATTAAAACAACTGATTGGCTACTGTTTCCAAGATATTTAAGTTTTTACATTTTATGTCTATGTATATTGTGTAGATAATAGAGTTTTAATCATAAATAGTAAACCTAGGTCTTTTCATGTGCTTATGGTTGCTTTACATGATAATATTTCACCTGTCCTGTTTATGTAACACTTTAAAAATCAGCAAAAGGGTTATATAAATAAAATGTATGATGAAACAAAAGGCAAAAAACTATTATGTACATAGTTTAGTCCTATTCAGTGTCTACTCGGCACTTCTTGGCTTGTCTCTTGTATTCATTAAATGGAGCATCTCTTGTCACTGTCCAGCAATAGTCTGCAAGCATTGATGGGCTCCATTTGCCCTGATAGCGTTTCTCCATTGTTTCAATGTCCTGGTGAAATCGCTCACCATGCTCGTCGCTCACTGCTCCGCAGTTCAGTGGAAAAAAATCTAGATGAGAGTGCCAAAAATGTATCTTTAGTGACATGTTGCAACCAAGGCTTTTGTATGCCTTGAGGAGGTTTTCCACCAACAACCTGTAGTTGTCTGCCTTGTTGTTTCTGAGAAAATTTATTGCCACTAACTGGAAGGCTTTCCACGCCGTCTTTTCCTTGTCACGCAGTGCATGGTCAAATGCATCATCTCGAAGAAGTTCACGAATCTGAGGACCAACAAAGACACCTTCCTTTATCTTAGCTTCACTTAACCTTGGAAATTTTCCACGGAGGTACTTGAAAGCTGCTTGTGTTTTGTCCATGGCCTTGACAAAGTTCTTCATCAGACCCAGCTTGATGTGTAAGGGTGGTAACAAAATCTTCCTTGATTCAACAAGTGGTGGATGCTGAACACTTTTCCTCCCAGGCTCCAATGACTGTCGGAGTGGCCAATCTATCTTGATGTAGTGGGAATCTCTTGCACGACTATCCCATTCGCAGAGAAAACAGCAGTACTTTGTGATTCTGGTGCATCAGGAACAGGCAGTCCTTCTCCGTGGGGTACTGGGCGTATAGCTGATGGAATGTTTGGATAATGCACAGTCCACTTTTTCTTCTTTGACACACCTTTCCCAACTGGAGGCACCATGCAGAAGTAACAATTGCTGGTATGATCTGTTGGCTCTCTCCAAATTATTGGCACTGCAAAAGGCATAGATTTCCTTTTCCTGTTCAACCACTGGCGAAGATTTGTTGCACAAGTGTTGCAGCATATGTGTGGGGCCCACCTCTTGTCCCGATCTCCAATTTTGCAGCCAAAATAAAGGTGATAGGCTTTCTTAACCATAGTGGTTATACTGCGCTTTTGTGATGCAAAAGTCACTTCACCACAAACATAACAGAAGTTATCTGCACTGTTCACACAAGTACGAGGCATCTCTGCTCACTTTGGCTAAACAGAAATGTGTCCCTTTGCAAAATCAAACACTGACAAATAAGAGAGCACGACACTGTATGATTTCTAGAGCTGATATAGGGCAATTTGTTCAGCAGAGTGATGTAAGCTTCGTTATGATTGCATCATCCATGACTTCTAGGAATAATATGATGCAATTCATATCATGTATGACGCAATACCAGCTTCAGATTGCATCATTCATTGTTTTGCCTAAAAAGCAAGTACTGTCCAAACCCAGTCATAGATTTATTCATAGATCCAGTCAAAGATGTATTTTAGTCATTTCTGGTTTAAATTGAGATCCCTTCCCTTTATAACTCACTTATCCTCCGCCATTCCCAAGTCAAGGGTCGTATATACTGACCCATTAGCATATCTTGAAAACTAGAGCCAATCAACAATTTTAAGCATCATTTTCGTTCTCAGTGGCCCAGAATTAGTAAAGTTTGACTACATTTATTTCAGAAGCATTTTGGCTGTAGAGCAGTGTAATCCTACTGTGCATGGAAGAGTCTAGCAAAATCTAAGGCAGTCTTCAAAAAAAGAAAGGGAAAGAATGTCATTTGTTTTCTTTCTTAATGACATATACACATCTTGCCTCAGCAGTTCCTGCTCAATTCCAACCATACCCTTACTAAAGACATGCTCTCTGTGACTCCTGTATCAAATATTATTGGGCCTATATCTCAGACAATCATAGTTCTCCAGCCTGAAAAATGCCAGCCAGCTATAGGTAGGAGGTTGTGTCTCATCTTATCGTAGGGTACAGAAATGTCCACTGACAAAATTTCAGAATAGAAAATGAAGTCTGGGAGTAGCCAAAAAAGAGAAGCTGACATACGCACTGCAAGGCACGGATAATTAATTCTTTTAAATTAATTGATATTTTGAAATCATTTTCATTATTAACCATGCTGTTTAAATAATAAAAATAAGACAGAGATCCACAACTATTTTTGCAACTAAAAATCCCGTTTTCTTGCCATTGTTTTTTTTTAATTTATTAATGTATTGCCATTGTATTGTTTTATTGTTATTATTATTACCATTTCATTGGACATCTACTGGATATTTATGAAAATAGTGAATTCTTAATACATATACATTCTTTACATTTGTGCAATGTGAACACAATCCTGTATCCCTAGTCCTTCCACCTTGTCTTCTCCCGTCTGTTTGTTAATTCCACAATATGTGTTATATAGGATGAATTTTCCTTACCATTTGAATGATTGATATTTAGTAACAAAAGTTAGAAGAAAATGAATTACATAGTTACACATATGAATAGTTGTGGAAACCAAACCAGCATCTTTATCAGAATTGTTGATTTAGTCAATCACAAAATAGAAGCACCATCATGTGATTCAGTCTCACCAGTCACTGTTCAGCAAACTATTTTGTGATCAACTCACTAATGCATATGTGTATAAATATGTGCGTGTGTGTGTGTGTGTTTACATGTGTGCGTATGTACATGTACACATTTATTGGGAAAAACATTATCAGTTCACAGATCTTTCACAAGCAAAAATAATAAATTAATTAATCTAATAGGGAAATAAAATATAATTAACCCCAAACTGACACCTGTAATTTCAAGTTATTATTTTTAACCTTGATATTTTCTATACAAGACCAGCTCTTTAAAGGCCTCATTATAAGGATTTCTTTGCTAAGAGCCAGGTTTTCACCAACCCTCTGGCTTTTTCAATCAGGCTTAGGAGTGATTATGGAATATTTTTATTTTTGGAACCTTTCTTTAGTTAATGACCTGGAGCAACTAATATTGACTGCAGTAAAGCTAACAGGAAAAACAAAGCCAGTTTATTTTTAATAGACATGAATTTTAAAACATTTTGACTTTTCCCTCATCCTGTCTTCACATACATCTTTTTAACCAGTATGTATTTTCAAGCACACTGTTGAGATGGGTAGTGAAATGGCCTTGGGACTGAAAGATGGAACTCTAGTTGCAGCTTTGACAATAATTTGCTTCATGGCCTTATGTCATTTTTCATGCCTGTGGCAAGGTTTAATTAATTAATGTTTATACAGCATTTGAAATATAAGGTGCTATATAAAGACTAAGTGTTGCCATTAACCAGATGAATACATCTGTACTGATCGAGGATTAAGCAAGCATATTTTAGACAGAGCTCTCTCGGCTATCTTCTGTTATATGTTCATTATTCTCCCTCTGAGAAAATCATACAACCCTTTCTCATGGTAGGAGCATGAGGGAGAAGCCAGGCCATGGACCTGCCCTCACCTCATTTGTTTTGGTTGCTATGACTACATTCAGAGTCTTGGTGGCTCTTGAATGCAAGGTTTATGATTCTCTTGTATGAGGTCACATGGTTGGATGGGGAACCTAAGAAAGGCTTTTGGAAACCTTCAACTTCACTTGTCTCATTTGCCTTTCTTGGTCATGACACAAGAAATCATAGTCCATCTTAAGAAGGACACATTGAATGAAATTACATCTTCATCTCTCTTGTCTACTGTAAACAACATCCAACCTGGAACTCTGCACAGTGCTCAGAGCCATCTACTGGCTTAATCATGTACTTTAAGTAAAACATATTATGCCCAAGTAAGGATAGAGTATAACCTATCCCTGTCCTTTAACACATAGGAATCCCCACCCTGACCCTCCAGTAGCATGGTACTTGGGGAACTAATTTGTCCTTCAGTTTCCTTACACTGTATTTCAAATATCTACACATATTTAAGGTGCAAGATAATCCTGTTATATTGTGCAGAACCTTTAAGCTTCTAAAAGCAAGTTTGTATGAGCAGGAACAACAACACAGGTCAAAGGATACTGGAGAAAAATGTAAGTTCTATAAGCGATTTCACAATCTTTCCTACTCAAAAATATACATCCTTGGGTCTGTTTATTTAACCTTCTCTATGGCTGTGTCTAGACTACATCCCTCTTTTGACAGAGGGATGTAAATTAGACACTTTGAAAGTGCAAATGAAGCGGGGATTTAAATATCCCATGCTTCATTTGCATAATCGCATCATGGCGCTCTTTCGAACAAGCGCCATTTCGAAAGTAAAACCGCGGTCTAGACGCGGTTCTTTTGAAAACAGCAGGCTTTTTCAAAAGATCCTGTACTCATTTTTTGATGAAAAAATGGGATGAAACGACTACACTGTAAATGCCCACCTGCCCCATGCAGACATTGTGGATATGCTCTAACAAAGGTTAAACCAATACTGTTTCAAAAAAAATTACATCAGTCTATACTAGATAGCTTTTAGAATACGTCAATGAATCTACATGGGGCAGTCACATTATATATTAAAGCTTTCTACATGTTGTGTCCCTCTCATTCACATTGCCATACCATGTAGACAAGCCCTCAGAGAAAAGCTAAGCTTCTCAGAAACATCTTAAAAATCTGACCTCCAATCCTTTCCATAATGGCAGAGGCAATTTCCTATCTCACCAATAAAATGTGGCCCATTAGCAATAGGCAGGCTTCAGACAAAATAACCTGTGCATAACAATTCTACATCAGACATGTTCTTTCCCTTCAGCAGGGTGTTTATATTTCCAACTTATTTTCACAAAAATCTTTTTCAACTGTCTTTCCTTGCTTTCCTCTTTTATATTTTTGTGTCATTGATCATTGTCAACTTTCACCCTAGTTATGTATTTGTGGTTCAGCCCAGACCAGCAAGGAGTTATATCACCACTTGTCTTGTAACTCTGGATGCCTTGAATCTGATGTTATTGCTGTTGCTTGCAGGCTGGACACCACACAATTAGGCTATGTCTACACTCGCGACTTCTTGCGCAAGTACGGCTGTTCTTGCGGAAGAATCCGCAGAGCATCTACACTGCCCATCCGCTCTTGTGCAAGTAAATGTACAGTACGGAGTGATAAGAGACAGCTCCTTGTGCAAGAGCTATGCTGTTTTCTATCAGGCGTAAGCTCTCTTGCACAGGCGCTCTTGCGCAAGAGGGCAGTGTGGACGTTCGGCAAACGCGTACTTGTGCAAGAATTGGCCTCCAGTCAAAAACACAGGTGGCCTTTCCGACACTCTGTACAGGCAATCATCACTCATTGGTTCCCCCTAGTTGGCCCCCCCCCTTAAAGGCACATGCACGCAGCACAGCCGTTTGCCACGTGCAGCCCAGGTAGCAGCCTGGGGAAGCAATGGCAGCTGCCCAGCCTTATCCAGGTCCCTCAGACCCCGCCAAGGAGCCACCCCAGAGCACCCAGCAGGCCCACAGGGGCACCAAGTGGCGGGCTCCATGCTGGAGCACCGCTGAGGTGACTGCCCTCCTGGACCTCTGGGGAAAGGAGGAGGCCCTCCGGGGCCCCAAGTCCAGGAGGAGGAATGCCCACATCTTCTCCCAGATGGCCCAGGCACTGGTCGTGCAGGGACACCCGGCCCGGACCCTGGAACAGGTCTGGGCCAAGGTGAAGGACCTGCGCCTCACCTACGTGTGGGCCAGCAAGCGTGGGGGCGGTGGAGCCACTGCCTGTCCCCATTATCACCACCTGCAATGGATCTTGGGGGACAAAGGGGTCAGTCCCCTGCTGGCCCAGGTGGACACAGCAGTGGCCACCCCAGTGGTCCGACCCAGGCAACCGGAGGAGGAGGAGGAGGGAGACCGGTCCTCGGACGAGGAGGAGGAGGTGGCAGAGGACAGCAGCCAGACCTCACCATCCCGGCCCAGCACCAGTCAGGATGTGTCCCGGGCATCCTCCGAAGCTGGCGAACGATTGTCTGGTGAGTGCAGTGGCTACCATTCACAAGTGTGCTGGAGAAGGGGGCGGGGAGGGCCACAGGGTGGGGGAGAGGTAGCAGCACATGGCACAGCCTGGCCACGTGCTACACAGAGGCATGCATCACATGCAACCTCCTACAGCTAGGGTTGCCAGGTGTCCAGTTTTGAACCAGACAGTCCAGTCTTTGAGCTTTCTGTTCGGGAAACAAATTGAGAGGATATAAATGAGAAAATATACATGTCTGGTATTTTCTAACAAAGATGTAATGTAGACTGCCATGTAACATCAAGTGTGTCCGGTATTTTTGTTGAACCCATCTGGCAATCCTACATGCAGCCAGACCAAGTGGCACAGAGAAGTGGCAGCTAGCCCCAGCACATGCCTGGGACCCCAGGGATTCCGCTCGACCAGACCGGGGGGGGAGGGGGGCATTTGGCCAGGAGTAGGCCAGCCCCAAGGTTGCAGGCCTGACCCCACACAGCCTAAAGGGTGCTGCACACAGCTCACATCCATGGTCACCTCTGAAACACTGTAGCTTCCCCTGGAAAAGGCACAACAGGCCCCCCCCAAGCACATGTGGCCCCCCTGGGGGCTCCTGGGCCACCTTGGGACCCCCTCTCCCGCTGCCCCAGGGGAATTCCCCCTCACCAGCCACACCTGTCCCCGGGCATCGTGATGTGCTGGGAGGAGGGCACGGGGCTCCGGAACACCATTTGGGGCAGGGCTCACTGACCATGTTGCTCTCCTCTGCTTCTCCTGCAGTGGGACCCCCTGCCAGTGAGGGACCTTCCAGCCCCATCCCGCTGGCACAAAGGATCCAGGGCCCATTGCAGCGCCCCTGGGACCACCACCACCTGCTCTGCCACCACGTCTGCACAACTGAGCGCATGGAGCGTGCTCTGATGGAGAAGATCCGCACAGATGGGCAGTGGCGGGAGCAGGTGTGGGGCCAGTACCTGGAGCGCTGCAACTGTGTGTGCACTCTCCTGGGCACCATTGCAGACCGGATGCTGCCAGGCCCCCCCACTCCCCCTGCTTCTCCCCCTGCCTTGCCCATGCCCCCTCCCAAGGTCCCTCACCCTCGGCACCTCCTGGTGCAGCCTGCCCCAACCCGGCATGAGGGACAGAGGTGCCCCCGCACCCGTGGGGGTGGGAGATGCCTCCATTCACAATTCTGAGGCCCTCCCAGTTCAGGGTCCCCTCCTCCCCCCTCCCCACAGTGCACTCCCTTCCCCATGTAAATAAAAATGCCTTATTTAAAGCCAGTGCATTTTATTTATTGGGAGGTGAGGGAAGGGTGGAGGGAAGGGGTGGTGATGGGAGTAGGAAGTGGGGGCACGGGGGCATCCCTGCGGTCAGAGGTGTAGGGGTGGCCTATTGTTGGGCCTGGTCCAGCATCACCCGGAGGGCTTCCCGGACCTGCACCCCATGGCAGTTGGTCTGCCGGGTGGCGGCCATTTGGGGCTGCTGGTAGGCCTGGCCCTCACCTGCCATCCACTCCCGGGAGGAAGGCCTCCCCCTACTCCTCAATAATATTATGGAGCACGCAGCATGCCAAGATGACCTCCGGGATGTGCTGCACCCCCATGTCCAGGCGGGTCAGGAGGCACCTGAACCGTGCCTTCAGATGCCCAAAGGCGCACTCCAGAGGATTGTGGGCCCGGTCCAGGTGGCTGTTGAAGGTGGCCTGGCTGTGGTCCAGGTGGCCGGTGTATGGCCACATCAGCCAGGCCATCAGGGGGTAGGCCACATCCCCCAAGATACAGACCGGCATCCTGACATCCCCAATGGTGAATTCCCACTGGGGGAAGTAGGTGCCCGCCTCCAGCCTGTGGCACAGGCCTGAGTTCCTGAAGATGCGAGCGTCGTGGGCCCGGCCGGACCACCCCACATAAATGTCCTGGAAGCGGCCCTGGTGGACCACTAGCCCTTCCAGGTTATGAACCGGGCCGCTTGGTGCTCTGGCGCCCAGATGGGGATGTGGGTCCCGTCTACGGCTCCCCCACAATTCAGGAACCTGAGGCTGGCGAAGCCGGCAATGGTGGTGTCCATGTCACGGGGGCGGATCACCCTCTGTAGCAGCACGTCATTGATGGCATGGACGACCTGCAGAGGGGCACATGGGAGCACAGAGGATGCATGGAATGAGACACAGCGCGTACATGGGCCCCTGGGGTGTGCTCACCCTCCCTTTGATGGCCCCTCCCCCCACGCAGGCCAGGGCCCTCTGCCCCCCCGGGATTCCCCCCCCTCCACCAGCGGGGCTGTGTGCAGGAGGGACAGCGTGACCCCCTGGGTGCGAGGCTTCCCCCTGCCCCTACAGCCTCCCCCCGCCCGGTCTGGCCCCTTCCCTCCCCCAGGATGAGCCTGTGGTCCACGGAGGGCCTTACCTGCTGGACGACCACACCGATGGTGGACCTGTCCACCCCGAACTGGTTTGCCACAGAGGAGTAGCTGTCCGGGGTGGCCAGTTTCCGCAGGGCAATCGCAACCCTCTTCTCCATGGGGATGGCGGGGTGCAGGCGGGTGTCCTGCCTCCGGAGCGCAGGGGTGAGCAAGGTGCAGAGCTCATGGAATGTCCCCCAGTGCATCCAGAAGTTCTGCACCCATTGCTGGTCGCCCCATTGTCCCAGCACCAGGCACTCCCACCAGTCCCCACTGGTGTCATAGCTCCAGAGGCGCCTGTCAGTGGTGGGATGTGGGTGTCCGAGCGCAGCTGCAGCTGTGGCGAGGTCCTGCACCTGCTGCCCAGTTTCCAGCTCCTGCTGGAACAATGTGACTCCCCGGTGCAGGAGCTCCACAACCTCTATCATGGCCATGAGGGGACGTTGCTGGCTGGGGTCCTCCTCCGGCTCCATGGCTGTGACGGTGGCAGCGAGGGTGCCCAGGGGCACTTGCCAGAAACAGAGGTGACAGGTGCTGTTGTGGCTCTCGCTCCCTCAAAAAGGGTGTGTGAGCATGCAGCCACAGGGAAACGGCCATCCAGTAGTCCCTTTAAGTATATTTCACAGTGGGGGTCCGGCGCATGCCCACAGACGCTGCTGGTGACCTCTTGACATGGCCGAATTTCTTCTGAAGACACGTTCTTGTGCAAGGGCTTCCCGCCAGTGTGGACGCTTTCTTGCGCAAAAGCTCAGCATTCTTACGATGCGGTTCTGGCCAGTGTGGACGTTTGCTTGTGCAAGAGATCTTGCACAAGTATACTTGCGCAAGATATTCTTGAGCAAGAACCCGCCAGTGTAGACAAAGCCTTACAGTTTGCAAAGTGACACACACATACACACACACACACACACACACAGGTCCAAACTTGCCTAAAGCATTCTTGCAGAATCCAGCCCTCTTCTGGAACACTCACAGACATTACATTCACAGCTCTTTAAAGAGAAAAAACAGCAACTTGTTCACCAAACTGAAGTGAACAATCACTTCAGATGAACCAAAGAACTGGTTTGGTTTACATGAGAAGTAAAACCAGTTTATTCAATTGAAAAAGAGACTTAAAGTTAGTTCAAGTACAAGGAACAAAGTTGGAAATGGTTACAAACAAACAAAAGCAAAAAAAAAAAAGTTTTCTAATGGCTAAGACCTACTTAAAAGCTACAGTCTTCCTTCAAGGTAATTTCTTTACCAATCTTCCTCTTCCAGCAACAACCTTAGTCAGGATCTGCACAGAATCCAAGGTGCTTGTTTCCTTGTCTCCGCAGGTCCCACTATTTTTATAGTCCCGTGATCTTTTGAAATACATTCTTCTCAAATGTCCTTTTTTTGCCCATGTTTTCTGATGTAGACTCCATGCTCATTCCACCCTCTTTCCCTCCCCAGGGACTTTTTAAATGTCAATAACCTTTTTCTCCAATACAAGTAAATAACCCATTAAATCTGGTCACTCATAGATTGAGGTGCTGAATTCTTTCCGTTGTCTACAGAACTTTATCAATCCCCTGACATGCCCACTTCAAACAAATTTAGTCTCATGATTTCAACAAATCTATATGACCCTTTGAGGTTTGATTGTACATAATTTCTACATGAATATTAATGATCAGTGAGTTATTAGCTTTCCAATGACATATTATATATCACCATTTAGCTACAATTTATAATACTGAACTGGGGTACACTAAGTTGGTTCAGGCCAATGGAAACTCACTGTCAGCTGTCAGGGAGTCGCTTGCCTTCCGGCATAGAAATGCTTTCAGGGTCACATCTCTTTTAAGAGTGCCAAAGTCCTTGGCCAAAGACTTTTAGAAGTTATTTTAGAAATACTAAAAGCCCCATCATCTTTTCTGGCCATGAGTCTGCTTAAAAAAATCATAACATGTAATCAGAACCCTCTTGTGTGAAAGGAGAGACATGGATGCATTTTGGTTAGAAGCCAAGTATTTAAATAGACCTAAAAAGTGTACTCGGAAGACTGCTTAGTAAAAACACAACAAACATTGGGGGTGGCACCATATTTATACTACTAGCTTTTATGACCCTATTACTGTTAATCAGGCCAGGGAGGGAGAGGCAGTGATAAAGCCTAAGCACCAAGGCACAGTGTAACAGGGTCGCAGCAATAATGACATTTTGTTCCACAGGCAGAGTGAGAGGAGAGAGAGAAAGGATGAGCAGTATAGAAAGAGACTGAGTTTATGAACAGAATTGGTGAAAACCCCAGGAAGCGATTCAGAAAGTCTGCTTAACATCAGGGAATTGTAACCATACTCACTTAGTGGCTGGTCAAGAAGTGTGGTGTAGTGGTCAGGGCTACAACCCATGACCAGCAGGCAGTGTTGGTAGGAAAGCTTATGCCCTTTCGCTCCTCTGGGCTCTATACCAGGGACCTTTGAGGGTTCCAGTTTTCTGGCTTCCACGGCTGCTTCAGGTTGCCCTCCGTAGGTCACTTTTTATCCTTTCCCTTCTAAGGTAGCTCAGTCCAAGGTTTTCTCCTGCTGGGATAGTCCACACCAAGAAAGGAAGAATGGATTACCACTGAAAAAGGGGCCATACATGGGAGGAGAAGAATGCTTTTTTCTCTGTTTCTAGGTTGAGTTCTCCCATCCCTCAGTAAAAGCCCTTTGGGGCAGTTATCCTAGAGATTTCGACCTTCCCTCTGTTCTGATTAAATGGTTTTGTTGGTTTGGTTTGTTTCAGTTAGCTCCAGGTGCTGCCACTGTGAACCAGGCTGAGGAGTACCTTATTCCTTAAGAGGTGACACTGGGATGAACCAAACAGTTTCCAGAAGAGCACACTACTCAAGGTGTAAAAGGGCAATGGCATCTTACTGCCTTTTAAGAGCAGTCTCACTCATACCAATGCACCAATTCATTCACCTAACAATTTGTAGTTTTGAAGTTGTGCAAGATAATTGGCCCTGATTTGGTTTCTATAATTACATAGTTGGTTCAAGAAAATTTGGAAAAATTTCAAAGAGAATTGAGTTTTATAGACGGTTGTTTATGTAAAGCAAACATGTTCCTCCTTCCTCCAACCCCTTTTCCCCTTCTTCCCCCCACAATCACAAACTTTTCAGTCAGAGTTAAAAATATTGTTTGACTTTTCAGTAGCTGTTCCCAAAGGGAGTCAGCAAAGGATCCCCTGAATTAAGGGAACAAATGGTGAAATGTTTGGCAAAATAAATTGAGAGTGCGCACACCAATGCTGTGGGAAAAATGTGAATGTGTGGCTCTTAGAGCACTTTAAGAAGGGCGTGCAGTGACAAAATACATTAATCTCCGTTTCAATTGCCACAATATCTTTAAGATAAAAGCACATTATTAAATCCTTGAAGCAACTTTAATTTTTATTTTCTTTTTATACTTTCTTCGGTCTGTCTATTATATTCCCAACAAGCTAACAGCTATCCTTTATTTCCAGCTACTCAGATTTTGCATGCAACATCATTAATAGCTTTTCAATAGAGACCAATATAGCTGATTAGACATATTGATTTCTATTTGGTGCTTGAATGTACAACAAGCGACTTCAATCTGATAAAAGAAATTACTACCAGTGATAATTGCATAGAACTCTATTTTTAAATGAGCCAGAGAAAAATTGCCTCCTCCAATAAAAGTTTTGTGTTACATTCAATTACAGCAATCAGTGCTCTTGTACAAAATTGTGAGAAGACATAGCTTTAAAAGCTTAATGACAATGAAATGGTGTACCTGATGTATGGTGCACACAAAAACTATGTTAAAAGAACATTAATGTTTCAAAATCAAGCATTCAAATGCTATTTTATGCCCTTGTAACTTTAATTTGACCCCATTGTGAATTAGTATTATGCTACTGGCTTTAATTACATGTCCACATACTATTTTTCCACAGGACTGCTGCCTCATTCAGTGCACAGCACAAACTGCCATCTGGGGGTGATTCAGGATTGTACAGTAAAGGTGGCTGTTGTGCATTGTCTTGTTCAGCCTCAGCATCCCTGGGCTAAATTTGCTAAGTGCAAATGGAGTCTTCAGGGAGCTAACAAGTCTCTACTGAGCATGTATAAACTGAGATTTTCCAAAGGCTCAAAACTTAACCAAATGCAGGCATTTCCCCCCTTCTGGAATAGCAAAGCAGTCATGCTCAACAAAAGGCAACCTCACCACATTTCAAGCCCCTGCTTCAAAGCATGACTACACTACAGCTGCCCAGTGGTTCATATTTGTAAGATGGGGAAACATCTTTTGTTATCTAATCTCTTTCCTGAAAACAATCAGACCATTTTTGCTAAAACTGTCTGTAACGGGTCCACTGGTGAGCGCCCCGCTGTGGCCAAGTGACACTGTGCAGGATCCTTGTCTGGTTGTTGGGTCACCTTCAAAGTCCTGGAACCAGGGCCTGACTAGCCCTGTCCACAGTGCTAGTAAGTCTCTGCTTGTGGCTGGTCCTTGGCCACTGGGTCTGGGTCTTACCCAGATCTAGGCTCAGCTCACACTTGGAGCTAGCCATAGTGCTGATCTCCCAGTCAAGGTATAGACCTGGCTGGGTGGAGCTCCTGAAGGGGACTGCCAAGCACCAGCCCTGCAGCTTCTTTTATACCTCTCTGCTGGGTCCTGCGTGGCTGCCGCAGAGACAACCACTCTGTAGTGTCTGGAGGACCTCTTCTCCACTCCTCTTGCTGGGATGGGGTGCGGCTAGGCCACTAGCCTCCTGTAGGGGGCGTTGGGGCCTAGTCCAGCCCATCACACTGTCAGACACATTCTACCTGAGAGCCATCTCAGCATGGGGAATAGTAGCCTGTATGGCTAAGTTTGACCAAAGTTATAAACAACTGAAAATAGACTGCATTGGGCAACCTTGCTCTAGATGTCACTACCTATTCATTTTATGGTTAGTTAACAGCACATTAATTGTCAATTGTTCTTGCTCTGGTTGTGTTGCACACATATTTGATAACCCTGAAAGTCTGAGTACTTTATATTTATTAAGTTTATGAGGGAGCCAGTCTGAGAATGCCTAAATACTTCTGACACTGGAATAGTATCAGATAATTAGTACTTTCAAAACTGCAGTGTCATTCACAGAGATTTTTCAGGGAACAGTGATCAAAGCACAGGTCTTGAGGTAGCTCTTTTTTCAACTTGGGGAAGCATAATATAATCATGCCAGTTTCAGTTGTTTAGGTTATTTATTTTCTATCAACAAGTATGTGTGGAACAATACAGACAAAAACAAAAATCAAGATTTTTTTTAATGACAAATAGATTTCTTATAGGCATATTAATACAGAGCTGAGTAATAAATAATTTAAACTACAGTTCAGAAATTTATTTCCTGAAGCCCTCAGAAGCAATGCAAAGGTATGGGAGACCGAGGATAATGGAGAAGCTGAGGGAGAGGGAAGCAATTGCTTTGAAGGAGCCTGAGTGAACCTGCAAGCTTATGGGATGTGATTGGGAGAAATATGGAACAGGGTTGTTTTTTGGGGGGCAGGAGGATGGGAGAACTGCTTGAGAATTGTGGGAGCCTCCCCCATGCAGACTCTGACTGGCTCTGAGATTCTTCCATTCAATTAGTCACATCCACTCCTGTCCCCATATTTTATTTCATGCCCACTCAGCCACTCATTCCTTGTCTCCCTGTGTCCCCGGTTCCCCCTTTTCCCCTATTCCTATGTGTCCCTGCACCCTCACTCAACTACCCCATCACTCCATCCCTGTGTGTAACCACATCTCCCTCCCCGTGTCCCTTTGTGGCCCTACAAACCCCACTCAGCCAACTTCCTGCTCCATGTGGCCCAGCACCTACATCCCCCATCTCCATGTGGCCCACTTCCATTCAGCCCTCACTTTAGTCTGCCCCTGCCACAAAACCTTTAAAGCCCCAGTCTCTATGACCCTCCCACCCCAGAAGCATTATGTGTCCTGCTCTGTCTGTTTCCCCCTCCACACACACACTTATCCCATGCCATGTCACCTGGCCCTCACAGAGTGCTGTGAGGAATGCAGCTTCTGCTTTCTCCCTACTGGCATCTGACTTTTACAGCCAGTGAGCTGACTGCATCTCTTCTGGCACCACAGCAGCTCCTGATAGCTGAAAGACACAACTGCATCAACTTTCCATCAGTACGTATTTTCTTCAAAGAAAAAACAATCTACCGGGCAAATGTTTTGCACAGTGGCACAGAATTCATATTGTTGATGCATATTGTAACATTGTTGCTAGCAGCTCAAACTGAATTTTCTTCAGAAAACCAATTTGGTCCTGATCTATATTATTTTATTGAAAGACCTGAAGCCTTTCTTGATGAAAATACAAAACTGGTGAACGAAGGGAAAGCACTAGGCCTAATATGTGTTGCATATTAATAACAAAATTTTCTATGGAACATCAGGAGCCCTTTGCAAGTGGACTAGAAATTGGTGTGGATGCAAGTACTGTCAAAAATTAAGACATATCTGAAAGATGGCAAACAATGGCTATTGTAGATGGTAATATCAAGCTGTGACAAGATGTCTAATAGAAATGTAACAAGTATAAGCATCATAATACCTTTATATTCTGGAAATGGGAGTAAATAATTCATAAAAGTTTTAGCTATTTATCACTTGACATTTTGTTAACAACTAGGAGGCTAACAACAATCTACAAAGTGATCCCCAGGTGTAAGAAAAATGAGCAAGCAATAACAAAAGGAGAATCAGCCTAGGAAAATGTAAATATAGGTTCCTACCTGCTGAATGACTCCAGGTAAGCCAGGGCTCTGCCTGAGTGTATGAACATTCAGGTTAGGTGCCTAATATACTGAGGGGAACACCATAAATATCCAATGGACATAATATAGCTGAAAAATTGTAATTTCAGTGAACATCTAAGAGAGAGACAGGCAGAAATTTAATAGGAATTTTCAGTATGATTTTGCAGCCTTAATAAAAGTATTCTTTGGTATCTCTGTGCCACTTCCCTCCCTCCTCCTACAGGAGGCAAACACGCTTTCCAGACAGCCTATGAGGCTGACATTTTGTTTGTTTGCATTTTTTGGGGGGAGAGAGGGGGGAAATGTCTCCTTAATATTCTCCCTTCTAAAATTACACATATATTCACAGAGTCTTAATAGAGGCACACATACTTCTTAAAGCTTCAGAGAAGTAGCCATGTTAGTCTGTAACTGGAAAAACTTAAAAAACAACAAATAGTCTAGCAGCACCTTAAAGACTAACAAAACTTGTCAATGGTATCATGAGCTTTCGTGGGCACAACCCATTTCTTCAGATGAATGGAGTTACATGAATTCAAAATGTAAATATCAGGAACATAGGAGCCTACATTGTACAGACCTTTTACATTTTGGTACACGTTAACCTCTGAAAATAACTAGTGAATATATATATATATATATAGAACTATGCCAGTGATTTAACATAGAATTTGTATGTTGTGTCTTTATCTGAACCATATGGTTTTCCCCATTTGCTTTTTGTCTGTTTAGTTACTTGTTTCATTTAATCTGAAATAATGACTTTGTTCAGATGCACTTGGTACTAAACATTAATAATTTTAAAATAACTTTACAAGAAAATTGAAATAACTCCATGGTCAAGTTTAGTGTCCATTGTGTTACCAGAGTGTTTGTTAAGGATCTCACAAATGTCTGTGCTTTGTGGACATTTCCCCTCTACATTGTTCTCAGATATCACTGTGACAGGTTCAGTCACAGAGATCCTTTGAGACTATATCCTGAAGTACTGAAAATATCACTGAGCCTCCCACACCCAGTCTTGCTCTGCCAAATGCTCTGCTGGCACAGAGTTGAGGTCAGGGCCCACAACAGAGCAACAAAAACTCATATCAGCTGAGTTCCGGGAAGTCTCTGTCAAAGGGGCTTGACATAGCATCTGTGGCACCCATCAAGAAGGACAGTAATCAGATCTCCATCAGATTAAGCCCAAAACACTGCATTCAATAGGAAAAATGTTTATAGCTCACTCATTCTGCAACCATTAATACTTTCAGGACTAAACAAGGTTTTCTTCATCTTGCTAACTTTCAAATAGTTACTAATGAAGAGACAAGGTCCTTGATGCTACAGCAATATACCATGCACACGTGTCTGCACAAGTGCAAGCACACATATATGCACAAACATGTTTATCTATATTCTGCTGTCAAATCTTCTGATTACATTTCTGGTTCAACTAGAGGCAGAAAGAAAAAACCTGAAATACTTACAATACCAAGACAAAGTTAAACTGGGGAGGTGGGACTGAAACTGCAGCCTCTGAATAGCTTCAAGAATTTGATGGATTTTTTTTACCCAAGGTATTTAGTACCTGTTCAAGATTTTGTTTCTAGAACAATGCCCATCTGGTATTTATTTGAAGGTATGAAAGTTTCTAGATTTTTCAGGAAAGCCTTTGTGAGTGTAATTCATTTATCTAGTGATAAATGGTCCAAAAAAATTATGAATTTAGAATCTAATGCCTAGAATCTCAGTGGTTTAAATCTGCATCACTCCATTGATTTCAATGGAGCTAATTGAGTTTATACTTGCTGAGAATCTGGCATCAAATTCCTAATACATTTCTTTTGTTACTTATGCTGCACTCATGATGTATAATAAGGGTCTGTTTTTTCTGCCCAGAAATACTGAGCTTCCACAACTCCAACCTTCATCCACTGGAGTGGATGGTGTTCAGCACTGTTGAATAATAAGGTTATAAATCTCACAAATGGCCTGAAACTAAATCCAGAAGGATGCACACAACACATGCTCAGAGAAGGAGAGGTAATTGTAGCATGAGGTTCTTCTGTGTCTCCTATGAACTGAAACTGCCAACTGCAGTGTGTAAATATGTAATATTTTTGTAATATGGACTATGGTCCATTAGGAACTAAAATCAGATCAGCAAGCTTACTAACATAGGGCCCCAGGCAATAGATTTAAACCAAAAAACAGCCCACAAAATCTGCTTGTTCTGTTTTTAATCAGCCTTTGAATGCAGACAATTACAATGAAGCTACTGAAAAATATGGACTTCTTGTCTTTTATCGTGTTTGGATAACCAAACAACTAGGTTTATGCAGCTTCCAGGCAATTGTTTTATTGCTTTTTCTCTTTCACTTTCACAGTACTGGCTTTCTTCCTCCTTCTTCTGAGCACTGACAAAGCCCATGAGTACTGAAGAAAGACTGTCAGTTCAAACTCTAGCTTCTGTTTGTTTTCACTAATGAAAACTGTACTGAATGTATGCATGCAGCTTGGGGAAATCTGCTTTTTGTCTGTTATAACCAGCTGCACACATGAACCATTTTCATTCTGCTATAGTTGTAGAGTAATGAAGCTTTAAGTACCTGAAGTATCACTGCAGTTGGCTGATGACATTTGTTCAAAAGAGCATGTAAATAATTGTGATTATTATTATACTGTCACATTTCCTAATATGCAAATGATAGATAATCATGTTCAACTCTAACAAAAAAGTTCCACCTTATTCAAGATTATCTATACATTTAATATAGTAGGCTTGGACGGATTTGATTTGTATTGGTAAATGTCAATTTTATCATACATACAAGCTGATAAAAATGAGGTTTACATGGCTTTTCGAAGGGGGGGGGTTGCCAAAAAAAACGCATCTAGACTACTTTCACTTTCGAAAGCTCCACTCTTTCAAATCTTCCCCGTAGTCTAGATGAGCCCTAAGGTGCTTGTTTGATCCTAAGACTGCATACACTGGGACCAAGACTTAGTTGTAAGACTTAGCTGTTCATAATAGTACTGCTTTGCATTTCTGTATTGGCTTCAATCCAAGGATCTCAAAGCACTTTACAAATTATTGCCTGACCCTGGAAATTATGCACTTCTCTCTCTCTCTCTCTCCTTACATGTGACAGAATGACATCATTAGGCTCTCTGGCTGCAAAAGCAGCCAGAAAGAAGGGGGTTGTCAAGCATAGCAAGCAAGGGGTTTTCACAGCAGGGGGTCAGAGAGCCTAGCAAGCAGGGAGCAGCGCCCTAGTATTACATAAAAGCAGAACCAGGGCACAGAGAAGTCATGAGGTACTGAGTGAGAGGTAGGAACAGAAGACACCTTCTTTTGACTCTTGATCTTGTGCTTAACAACCATGGTCTCTTTTTGGGCATACCTACACTAGGAAATAATTCTGAAATAAGTAAAATTGAAATAATAACTCCCTAAATAATAAAATCAAAATAATGCATCCACGCTATGGGGGAACATCGAAATAGCTCAGAATTATTTTGAAATAGCATGTGCACACTGTTTGAAGCCTGCTTTGGATTTAGCAATCCCAGAAGCACTCTGGGGAGGGCACTAGGAGCACAGACACTTCCTGTGGCTGATTGCTAAGGCTAGCTGAGACGTGTGCTTTCAGGGGATCCTCTCTACGGCCCCATCTCACACGCCACTCCTCCACTGCCTCCTCCCTGGTGGGACACCAAACTCATGCCATGTGCTCTGGTTGCCCTTGCGAATGGCACAGCACTGACATCATGGAGCCGGAGCTGCTACAAAGCTGTGCCAGGCTCATAGGCCTCGTGCTGTGCCTCATGGCGCAGTTCGTCCAGACCACTCACTTGTTGCTCTAGCAGGACGATGACCGGCCCGAACAGGAGGTCCTGGCACTTCTGCTGCTGCAAATGCTCCTAAACCCCCTAGATATCATGGAATGCCACTTCTGGAGGAAGGAGACCAGTTCCGACTGGTGGGACTGCATTGTCCTGCAGCGATGGTATGAGCAGAAGTGGCTACAGAACTTCCTCATAGAGAAGGCCACCTTCCTGGAGCTCTGAAAGTGGCTCATCCTTGCCCTTAGGTGACAGGACACCCAACTGCAACTGACCATCCTCCTGCAGAAGTGGGTTGCTATTGCCCTGTGGAAGCTCACCATGCTGGACATTTTCCGTTCCATCGGGAACCAGTTCAGTGTGGGGAAATCCACAGTTGGGGCCATGTTCCTGCAGGTATCAAAGGCCATCAACACTGTGCTGCTACAGAGAGTCATCATGTCAGCACCATCATTGATGGCTTTGCTGCCATGGGCTTTGCCAACTATCGGGGAGGGGAGGCATAAAGAGCACTCACCTGACCTCCAACCACCATGCCTTGGACTACATTCACAGAAAGGGGTACTTCTCAATGATGCTGCAGGCCCTCATGGACCACAAGGGATGCTTCACTGACGTTAGTAGTCGCTGGTTGGGGAAGGCACACAATGCCCACATCTTCCAGAACTCAAGCCTGTTCCAGAAGATGGAAGCCAGTACGTTTTTCCCCATAAGGGTTGGGGATGTGGACATGCCCATGTGCATCATGGGTAATGCTGCCCACCCCTTCCTTTCCTGGCTGATGAAGTCTTACATGGGCAGCCTGGACCCCACCAAGGAGAACTTCAATGCCAGGTGGAGAAAGTGCCACATTGTCAGGGTGGTGCCCTGCTGTGTGCTCCACAACCTGTGTGAGAGCAGGGGGGAGACTCTCCTGCCAGGGTGGAGGGCAGAGGCTGAACAGCTGGCCAGGGCTTATGAGCAGCCAGACACTGTGCAATTTGATGAGCACATCAAGGGGCAGTGCTCATCCAGAAGGTCTTGAGGGAGAGTTTCAGCCAAAGCCACCTGTGAGACTCTCCCTCAAACCTCTCCATAAGGGGTCCCTGCATTGCCCCTGCATTACCTCCCCCACCCTTTCTTTCCCCTGCCCTCCCTTCCCATCTTGCCCCTCTCCCCTGCAGAGCAAATAAAAAAACTTTCTTTTTGGTGCAAACAAGGCTATTTATTTGGGGGATATAAAACAGGGGAGGAACTGGAGAAGGAACCTGGAATGGGAAATGGGGGGAAAGGGGACTCAGGGATGGGGCTGAGAGTGGTGCCTGCCTCAGTCAGCTTGTGAGTCTTTGGCTGCCCTCAAGGTCCCACCGCCCCATGTTTGGTCCCACTGCTCCTCTTTCTCCTCCTCCACAACACCATCCTCATGGAGGCTGACGCCAGGCATGTCCTGGCCAGACTCAACAGCGACAGGGAGGAGGTGACCGGCCCCACTCCCAGGATGGCATCAAGTTGTTTGCAGTACCAGCACATTTGTGGTGCCACCACAGAGTCTGCTCTGCTCCCTGGCCTTATTGTAGGCCTCCTGGAGCTTTTTTATTTTCATGCAGACCTCACTGAGGGTCCACGTGTGTCCCTTCTTGGCCAGGCTGAAGACCATCCGGCTGTGGACATCAGCATTGTGCCTTCTGGTGCGGAAATCCTAGAGGTTGGTCTCCTTGCTCCAAACCTTGATGTAGGTCCAGGATCTCCACACCAGTCCAGGCCGGTGCTTGCCTGTGTCTTTGGTCAGTGGCAGCCAAGAATGCTGTGGGATTGCTGGCAGTTGGCAGCTGTGGGGGGCTCAGAGGGAGTGCTGGGATCTTCCATGGCTCCTTGGATGGTGGCACAGGGGGTGGCAAGGGGCTGGCAAAGGTGTCCTTGTGCCACAAGCCCTGCTCCTGAAGCCTGCTGCTTTAACAGCTCCACAGGAAAAGGGGAGCAGTGGAGCCAGCAGATGTTACCAAAATGGCACAAGGGCAGCTGTGAGAGGACTCTAGAGGCAAATTATTTCAAAATAGCAACAGCTGAGCATTCATGCTCAAGCTATTTTGAAATAACAATTTTGAAATAAGGGTTATTCCCCATGGAAAGCAGGAGTACAGATTTCAAAATAACAAGCTTGGTAGTGTAGATGCTCCACTTGCTATTTCAGAATAAGGGGAATTATTTCGAAATAACTCGCTAGTGTAGACCAGGGCTAGAAGTGTCTTGTAAAGCACTTTGGGTACGTCTACACTTGCTCCCTAGTTCGAGCTAGGGATGCAAATGTAGGCGACCGAAATTGCTAATGAAGCGGGGATTTAAATATCCCGTGCTTCATTAGCATGATCTTGCCAGCGCGTTACTCTGCTCAACAGCTGTTTCGAAAGTGAAAGTGCGCGCTGGGATGCGTTAGTTCGAACCAAACTCCTCATTTTTTGAGGAGTAACGTTAGTTTGAACCAAGGGGTTTGGTTCGAACTAACATGTCCCGGCGTGCACTTTCACTTTAGAAACAGCTGTTGAGCGAAGTAACGCACCGGAGAGATCATGTTAATGAAGTGCGGGATATTTAAATCCCCGCTTCATTAGCAATTTCGGTTGCCTACATTTGCATCCCTAGCTCGAACTAGGGAGCAAGTGTAAACGTACCCTATGAGATTTGTGAATCGAAAGCACTATTATTAGTTAATGGATTATTCTAAACTTTTTGTCTCACACAACTAGTAAGAAATTATATTTACAAGCAAAAATCACAACTCTCAGTTAAACCACATTCATATAGTAAGGAAGCTATTAAGACAGAAGCCTCTGCCATTGGAGCTAAAGGATAATATGCACTATTGCCATTTCTCAGTACAGGTGGAACTTCCCTAGTGTGGCACCCTCAGGACCTGACCAATGCTAAACCAGAGAATTTGCAGAACCAAGAGAAGTCAATATTATCTAGCAGCATTACCAACACTTTCACTGCTTACTGGGGTCTTAGAAGACACTCAGGCTTAGTCTACGCTGCAGGGTTTTTGCGCACAAAGCCTTTTGTAGAAGAGTTCTTGTGCAAAAACTTCTTGTGCAAAAGCGTGTCCAGACCTCAAAGCGTATTGCAAAAGCGATGTGCTTTTGCAAAAGAGAGCATCCACACCGCATGGACACTCTTGCATAAGAAAGCTCTGATGGCCATTCACAGAATAGCCATCAGAGCACCTGTGCTTTTTCCGATAGGGGTTTCTTGTGCAAAACCCCCTCCGGAGCATCCACCCCTGCTTTTTTGCACAAGAGCTGTACCTCAAAAAGGAGTTATTTCTCATGGGGAGAGGAATAACTCTACCAGCAAAAGCTCTCTGTTCTGTCGATTTTCTTGCGCAAAAATGTACTTGAGATGTAGATACTCTGCCGGTTTGGGCACAAAAACCTTGTAGTGTAGACATAGTCTTAGGGGTAAATTAGAGCTAAATAACAGCACAGAACACAGAGCCAGGACTGGTGGCTGTAAACAAACTTTATGGGACTGCAGAAAACTTGGCCACACCCATGGTAAGAGGACAACTGGTTAAATAAAATCATGTCAGACCATGGATGTTGCCGGACCAAAGAGAGCTAAAGCAAAGAGGTTCAACCTGTAGTATTATTGCTTCCATTCATTTTCTAGGCCAGCAATTGTGCAAGCCACCGCATGCCTTCTCCCTTCCCCTGTCCCCCAACTCAGAATCCTCAAGGCTACTGGGTTCAGTCCCCACTGATCTTTAGAGCAACACCAAGTACCTCTAATCTACATCAGCCAGAAATGCCACAAGGCACTGGCCAAGGCTCATTCGTGCACAATAACTTGTTCATGCCCTATCATCCCTTTGCTACAACCTTTGCATATTTTCTAATGCAAGAGTTAGTGGAGAGGGAATCAAAGAAGGTGAGGTAGAACTGGCTGCATTGGATTACCCCACTTGGTGATTCCGAGAAACATGACTACTGCAGTTTTATGGTTTCTTACCACACCAAATAGGTACACAGTAGGTGGAACAGGGACCAGGATCTGTCCTAAAATTTTCTAATTTCTGGATTACATCTCGCTAGTTTGTGATGCCCTGAGAGCTGATACACTTTAGTTATTTACCCTCTTTTCTTTTATAAGTCTATGAGCTTGCTATAAATACTCTCAATTTACAGGTGCTAACACTTACTTCCACAAGTTTTCTTCTCCTTTCTACTCCATATTTACTCTTTGCTCCAAAACTATCACCAATTTGTTTTAAAATGAAATATCAGAATATTAATATTAATAAATATATAGAGGAGGAACAGGGCTGCACTTAAAAGAAATAGCCACTTCTTTGCTCCTAGATTTCATTTTTATTACAGTCAAAATAACATAGTGGTATTCTGCCAGTTAGCCCTCACTCTACATAATTTCTGTCAGTTTTAAAACTCAAAGCAGTTAATCTTATCACTCTGCTTACATGATGAATTATTTTACAACCTTTTTATTTTTTTAAAGTGCTGAGAAAATCCTAGGAACATTTCATCGAAAGCCTCCCCCATTTGTGTCTCATGAGCTGTGAAATATGGTTTAGATACAAGAGAGAAGATAAATAGTTTTCATTTGCAGTCCACAGAATATGGTTTGTTCTGCTCTGGTAACTGGTAAATCTAAAAAATGCCCTGACATAAATTCTCTGTTCTTTTTAATAACAATAGGCATTTAAGTGGATGGGTGAGCTCATTCAACCTTTGTGAGATGCATCAAATCAAATCCTATTAAATATTTAATGCTACAGGCACTTAACACTTAACAGCTATCTTTCATGTGACATAAAAATGCACAGTTTTCCCTTAACTTTAGACAAAAATAAAGTTACCTGATACGAATGACTGTCCTGGAAATGTGTATTTAAAAGTAAAGCCTTCTACATATGTTGTATCTTACAGTCCTTATGTCTAGACTGCATTGCTATTTTTGGATACCAGAAGTATCCCAGAATAGCAACGCTACATCTTTAAAAGTGCCCGCTATTTCCTGAAATAGTGGGTGCACTATTTTAACATCCCTGCAATCCTTGTTCTACAAGGGTTAAGGGATTTGTCAGAATAGTGCCTTGCTTTGAAATTTGGCGCTGTCTACACAGTGTCAAATTTCAAAATAAGGTTTTTCTGCTTAAACTCGGAATAAGCTACACAATTTGCATAGTGGAAATTGCGTAGCTTATTCCAACAGAAGGGTGCTGTCTAGATGCACCCTTAGTTTAGAAAGCATGTTTTCATTATTCCAATCAAGACTGAATATATACACACGTACACTAGTTCTGTCACAACTGTTCCCCTGACTTTGCCCTATATACTCCTAAACTGCTATTGTGAATAGATATTTCATTTAAAATCATTTGAATTTCAGGATATATCAGCATCACAGGTGATCCATATTTAACTGTATATTTATGCGGTCCTCATAACCATAGTATCTGAGACTCTCCCAAGTATTTATTCCCACAGTGCCCTTCTAAGGAAGGACAGTATTATTAGCCCAATTTACAGATGAGTAACAGAAGCACAGGGAAATTAATTGACTCCCCTAAGGAAGTCTGAGCCCAGAACTGTGCCCATCATTTGGTTCCCATCCACTGCCTTGGTTCTACTCCTGCAGTGTAAACCTAGAAATGTTTGGGACTAATGAGGCAGACAGACGCAGTGGCTACACTTAAAATCTTTCTTCTCATTTAAAAATTCTATCAATTTAAGAGATATTCACTGTGCCTGAAGTGGAGACTATTCTACAAGCAATAATCTTACTCAAAGTGGTGAAAACTATTTAAGTGAACCCATGCTCTTTCTGAGAAAACTGTCAGAGTTTAAGTTCTTTAATTTGTTTTTGTGAGTTGTAAACTCTTGGGCTTTGTCTACACTACAAGATTTTTTGGCAGAAAAAAATGAGGGACTCATTAACATAAATCACAACATAATTGGCATATTTCCTGCCATTTCTTTTTGCGCAAGGGGTTTTTGAGCAAAAAGTAGCTGTGTAGCTGCTTCTGTTTTGCGCAAAAAAACCTTGTTTTGTTCAAGAACCTTACGCTTCTCCGGGACAGGCATAAGGATTTTGTGCAAAATGGAAGCGGCTACACTGCTTCTTTTTGCACAAAAACCCCTTGTGCAAAAAGAAACGGCAGAAAATATGCTAATGATGTCACAACTTACGCTAATGAGTCCCTCATTAGCATACTTTCTGCCAAAAAAACTTGTAGTGTAGACGTAGCCTTGAAGATTTCTACCACCAATTTAAATACAACATAAAGTCACTGTTTCTCAGAGACCAGTCCCTGGACCAGTGCCAGTCCCTGACACAGTTTAGGAAGGAAGCAAGCTGGTTCCTGGTAACAAGAAAGGTTGACAAACACTGAATTGAGGGATATCCCAAGAAAGATGAGCTGCATGTTTTTCAGCATACAGTGTGCAATAAATAGCAATGAAGATGGGATCCAGTTTGGATCAGTCCAAAGTGGTCTCTGAAGAATCACAGCGATTAAAATTCACAAAGGGAAATGATGAAGTCTTCTTAAAGAGCTATTAATATGGCTGTGTTTTTATGCTGCTCACTCCTCTCATTTTAATGAAAGTGAGCACAGCTTTGATATTTACATTGAATTTTGAATGGTATTTCATAACTCATGAAAACTGCTGTTGAAGACAATAGGAAGACAAATTTCTGATCTTAGTGGAAAGTAAAACTCAAAGGTCCTGGAAGGCTGAATTTTGTGTTTTAAGCTACATTCTCCCTATTTCATTCTTCCCCTTTTTTCAGCACTTCTGCTAACAGCTTTGCCCAAGTAGACAACCATGCTACTATGTAGCAAATGGGTTAGCAACAACTGTTTGAAGAGAAGGAGAGGATTGCTAAAGCCAGTAGCACCAAGAGAAAGCCCCCAGAGAGAGAATCTAAAAGTCTAGTAGAGAGAGAGATAGTGAGGAAGTAGATGGCACCCAGCTAGTGGAATACCCTCTGTCCACGGAGGGGAGAGACAGTAGGAATTGTAAAGTGTACCTCTATTTATATCAGCTTTCTCTTTAGAAAAATACAGGCGGCCCCTGACTTGCAACATGATTGGTTCCTAGGGAAGCATCACAAGTTGGGGGCATTGTAACTCGAACCCGCATTTACGATAGGCACCTTGTGCCATCGTAAATGCAGTCTGAGGATGTAAGTCAGGGGGTTTTGTCCCCTTCAGCACTTACAAAAATGGTCGTAAGTGCGGGAGGTCGCAACTCGGGCTGTCGTAAAGCAGGGGTTTCCTGTATCTGCTAGGCAGCACAGCCAGGACAACATAATTTCCAGGGATGGGATGGGAGGTAGAGTGAGAACATAAGAATGGCCATACTAGTTTAGACTCAGGGTCGATCTAGCCAAATATCATGTCTTCCAACAGGGGCTAATGCCAGGTTTTTGAGAGGTAATGAACAGAACAGGCAATCAAGAAATCCACCCCCTTTCTTCCACTCCCAACTTCTGGCAGTAAGAAGTATATGGCAACTGAGATCTAGCTATAGTTTTGACCTTTTCATCATCTTCTGGCATTTAGTTCCACAGGAGCAGTGTGTGTTGTATAAAGAAGTACTTTGTTTTAAACGTAAGGCCTATTAATGTCATTGGGTGACCCTCTGATTTTCAGGTTATGTGAAAGATTAAAATTTCCTTATTCACTTCCTACACACCATGACTGACTGTATAGACCTCTATTATATCCCCCCTTAGTGTTCTCATCTTCCAAGCTGCAAAGCCCAGTCTTTTTAATCACGCTTCATATGGAAGCTGTTCCATAAACTTAATTATTTTTAAAAGCTTCAGAGGGGTAGCCGTGTTGGTCTGTAACTGGAAAAACTTAAAAAACAACCAATGGTCTAGCAGCACCTTAAAGACTAAAAAAATATGTAGATGGTATCAGATGGTATCACTTCTTCAGATGAATGGAGTATTAAAAGTCCAGTTCCAAAATAAATCGATGAGGGGAGGGAGAAGGAAGTGAGAAAAATAGTAGTGAATTCACTTCCTCCTTCCCCTCCAACCCCTATTTATTTTAGAACTGGACTTTTAATACTCCATTCATCTGAAGAAGTGGGTTGTACCCACAAAACCTTATCATACCATCTACATGTTTTGTTAGTCTTTAAGGTGCTGCTAGACCATTCATTGTTTCTTAATTATTTTTGTCACCCTTTTCAGTACCTTTTCCAATTCTAATATATTTTTTTTTGAGATGTGGTAACCAGAACCTCATGAAGTATTCAAAGATGAGAGATGGGCAAAGAGTAGGCACTTGGCCTTCCTACATTGCTGGTGGAGGGGATCATCACTTTTCTTATGAGAACAGACAGTCAGTACAGGTTGGACCTCCCTGGTCCAGCACCCTCAAGACCTGAGTTGTCCCGAACCAGGGAGTTTGCCAGAACAGGGGAGGTCAGTGCTCCCTTGCTGGCTGCCTGCTCTCAGGCTCCTCACCCTGGGGCTCCCTGAACTGTCTGGCATGGCAGGACCTCCCCATACTGCTGCCCACCCACTGCCTCACCATCCCCCATGGCTCCCAGCTAGGACTGTCTGGCCACCACGGTCCCACTGCCGCAAGGTGTTTGCCAGGTTTTCCTGGAAGGGGCCTCCAGGCCACCCCTACTCTCTTCTACGGCCAGCACTGCTAGGGCCAGCGATTCTCTGGGGTTCTCCGGTGGGGTCACCCACTTCCACCAGCCCCGCTTCGGTTGGGACATTCTCGACTGGCACTGCCCAGTCACACCAGGCCTGTTGCCACCAGGGGTTTCCTGTGGTTCTGGCAGGGGCTGACTGGCTGCTGCCTCCCCTGCTTCTGCTAGAGGTTCACTGGCTGGGCCTCCCAGCATTGGAAGCCCCTCTGCAGCTGGAGGCCCATCTGACCCGAGGATTCCCCTGCCATGGAGTGTGCTCCCCAGCCATGCCTGGCCCCATTGATGTCGGGGGTTCCCTGGCCAGGTCAGGGGCTCCAAAGCTGCTGCCTTGAACATCTGCTGATGGTTGAGCCTTAGCTCCCCAGCCCCCACGTTGTCTCCCACTGCCACCTCTGGTGATCTTTTGTCAAGAACATCTGTGGTCATGCTGGACCACAGATGTTGCCAGACCAGAGAGTCCTGGATTTGGGAGGTTCAACTTGTACAAGGGACACAGGGAAGGAAAGCTAATTTTTATTGCCTGCGAAGGAGTTTATTACATTTACAAAACAAAGTAAACCAAATGTAATTGGCCTTTCCTCATCCTAACCCACACATCTGTACAAAGGTGAGTGCAGCCAGCACTTTAATGTGTTTCCAGAAGCCTAATGAGAGTATGTTTAATAACTAAATGAATTTTAAGGAAATATATGCCAACAGCAAATATAATTGCAGCACACAAAAGAAGAAAAATAATTTAAAAGGGGAAATGCTTTTAGAGTACTTTGATGATTAAAAGAAGCTGAAAGAAAAATTCCTAGCTTAAATATATTGTGGCAGATTGGTTTATGGCATGTGAAACCCAAAGTTATAGGTTCAATACTTGCTAGTTTTATTTAGAGAAAAAGGTGAATATTAGTCTTGCTTGTGGAGAAGGGCCAGATTAAAAAAAAAAAAGACTTTTCAATAGGTAGGAAATCATGATTGGTTAATTAAAAACAAAACCAAAAAAAACCCTCAAATCCACTATGTCCCTGTCTCAATTTTTCAACTTATTTGGAATAGCCTAAAGTCAATTTTGTAATACAATGAAAATTGACTGCAATAATTTCACAAATGCACTCCACCAAAATGCTTAGTTCCCCACAGTCTTCCAACCAGTACAGTCAAGCACAGATGTCAATGATGCTACAAGGTACAAAGCCTAAACTACTCAGGCAGGTTTCTCAAGAGAAATAGAAAGACTTGTCAGAAGAAAGAATAGGTTGCCATCAATCTTCAGAGTTCAAACATTGGGATGGCCAGTAGCTATTATAAAACCTAGACATTAATGCAATTTTAATTACTGATATTAATTTATTATTATTATTATTATTACAATAGGGGCGAGCCTCCCACTCACAGGCCAGGACCTCAGTATCTCACATGCTGTGCAATCACAGAACAAAATGATAGACTCTTTGGGGGAAAGGACTATCTGATGGAACAACTATCCCCACCCACACACAAAATGAAGTTATCAATCAAGATATAGGTGACATGAAACCTGAAAAAATATACAATCTTCCAATAAATACATTATTCTCTTTTTGTTGTTTCTCTTAGTGGGAGTATTTTAGGGCAGAGCTAGAGCTCATACAATTGGTGTATTGCAGGACAAAATGTATCATATGGCAAGTTTTACAACTGTCTTTCAGAGATCCAACTTGAGAATATTTACAAAAGTGTACATGTTTACCATGTGCATGCACCAATACAGAAAACAGAAAAAATAAGTTTCCATTTTCACCACTGTAAATGCATTAAAGCTTGACTCTTAAGTGTTCTAAAATCTGAATGATTTTTGCCTTGTGGGGCACAGAGTAGTATTATGTATGACTGTATAAATCAGACCTTACTCAGACAGATGGCCATGAGCTCACTTCAATTAACATAACTGATGATAATTTAAATCACTAGTCCACATCTGTCAAAAAAGAGTTCTGGACTGAGTGGCAGAAGGTTGCTATAATGACCAGTTCTGTAAAAGTTTCCCTATGAAGCAGCTAGTACATCAGCTGTATTTTAGTGTACCATGGACCATTTAACACAGAATTTAAATTGAGTACTTGATTATTCAGTGTATGGCATACTTATTTTAGTTGCAACTGATTATGTTTATTTTAGAAATCGGAGTTTTCTTTGACAGGATAACAATCTTGTGGATATAGCAGGAGAAGTGGTAGATGTGGTATATCTTGGCTTTAGCAAGGCTTTTGAAACTGTCTTGCATAACTATCTCATAAACAAATTAGGGAAATGTAGCCTAGGTGGAGCTACTATATGTTGGGTGCATAACAATTTGGAAAACCATTTTAGAGAGTGCTTACTAATGGTTAACAGTCAAGCTGGAAAGTCATATCAACTGGAGTCCTGCAGGAATGGGTCCCAGGTCCGGTTCTATTTAATAACTTCATCAGTGGTAAGATAATGTCCCAAAGAGTACACTTATAAAGTGTGTGGATGATACTAACCTGTGAGGGATTGCTAGTACTTTCAAAGGGCATGTATACACTACTGAGTTATTTTGAAATAACAAGGTGAGTATCCCCACAGCAATCCCCTTATTTCAAAATTATTTTGAAACAATGGGCTTGTTATTTTGAAATAATAACCCCTCATTCTACAAGGAATAGTGCCTATTTCAAAATTGCTATTTTGAAATAGGGTTAGTGTGGACACTCAGTTGCTGTTATTTCAAAATAACTACTCCCCAGAGTCATTCCAAATAATAACTCCCCAATACTTCCTGAGGCTCTCAGTCGAGATAGCGCATCCACATTAAGGCTACGTCTACACTGCAGTGCTATTTTGAGATACCAGACATATCCCAAAATAGCTATTCTGCATCGAAATATAGGGGGCTTATTCTGATGTCCCTGTAAACCTCATTCCATGAGGAGTAAGAGATGTTTTGAAATAGTGATATACTTAGAAATAAGTGCAGTATAAACAGAGCCAAATTTCAAAATCAGCTATTTTGAAATTAACTCGAGATAAGCTACGCAATTTGTGTAGCTCAAATTACATAGCTTATTTTGAGTTCCGGCTCCAACTGAGGGAGCCTGCCTCAGACTAACTTCAAGGCTTCCCTGTACTGTGGATGTACTATACCAAAATAGTTATTTTGGGAGCTATTATTTCAAAATAACATGGTAGTGCACACATAGCCAGAGATAGGATTAAAATTCAGAATGATCTGGGCAAACTGGAGAAATAGTCTGAAGAAAAAAGGATGAAATTCAGTAAGGACTAAATAGGATGAAATTCAGTAAGGAGAAATGCAAAGTACTCCACTTAGGAAGGAATAATCACTTGCACACATAGAAAATGGGAAATGAATGCCTAAGAAACAGTACAACAAAAAGGGATCTGAGGGTCACAGCAGATTAGAGGCTAATATGAATCAGCATAACACTATTGCAAAAACAAACAAACAAGCAAACATTAGGGGGTGTACCAGCCTCAAGGCTAAAGCAGGATATGAGAAGTAATTTTCCACCCTACTTCTTACTAATTAAGCCAGTGCTACATTTCAAGAAAGATGTGGAGAAATTGAAGAACTTCCACAGAAGAGCAACAAAAATGATTAAAGGTCTAGAAAATTACCTTTGAGGAAAGACTGAAAAACATGGGTTTGTTTAGTATGGAGAAGAAAAAACTGGGAGGGAACATAACAACAATGTTCAGGTATATAAAAGATTTTTACAAGGAGGAGGGTGAAAAAAACCTGTTCTCGACCTCTGAGGATAGAACAAGCAGCAGTAGCCTTACATTTCAATGAGGGTGGTTTAGGTGGAACATTTGAAAAAAAAACCCCTTCATATCATGGTAGTTAAGCACTGGAATATATTGCCTAAGAGGTTGTGGAATCTCTGTGGAGGTTTTTAAGAGCATGTCACACAGACATCTATCAGGAATAGTCCAGCTATTATTTAATCCTGCCTCAAGTACAGGGGACTGGACTAGATGACTTACTAAAGTCCCTTCCAGTCCTATACTGCTGTGTTTCGATATGTTGTCCCATAATTTAGTTCACAACAGAGTGACTGTATATCAAGGGGTTTATGCATGATTATACTAAATTCAAAGCAAATTTGCTGGCAGAATTGCATGGAAGTCATACAGGAGTAGCGAAAATGAAAGCTGGTGGTCAAGCTGGATCAGGGTATAGTGTTTATAAGCATATAATGCAGTGAACGTGAGCATGCCTTTCCACCACCTTTGGAAATGGGCTCAGAGACCATAGCAGAGAATTCGTACTGGCTTTACAGAGAAGGACAAATGTTCCTCATGCTGCTCAATGCATACTTAAGGTGGTCAGAGGCAATAAGACATGTATTTGTGGCATGTAAGATTCCCAGAGTTCTGTTAGGCAACTCCCATCTGAAAAGTTTCAGATATTCTTTAAAAATAGTAGAATCTAATATACTAGATCAACTCTTTACCACCCTGCAGCAAATTGGATTAGCAGAGCTCTTTTACCAAATATGAAAAATAGTAACTGCAAAAGGTTACCACCCAGTAAGTCAATGAGCCATTGGGTTGCAGATATTTTTGCCTTGCTATGCTAACATTCAAGCAAAATTAAAAAAAAAAATCCCAAACACCAACACAATTACCTGGAAAATAAGACAAACAGGTAGAAAATGTGAAAATGTGAAATTAAATATTAAATATTGATTACATACTTTCTCCTATGAAACAAGTGTTCTATATGACAATGGAGGAGATAGAATAGAGAAGATAGAATAGAGAATAATATATGTATTCCTTTAAAAATAAACAAAGCTGAAATAAACATTACCAAAATCCCATCGATACAACAGTTAGAATCTCTCTCAATTTTCATAAAACTAAAATCACTCAGTTCTCTCCTTTATTCAAATTTCCTTTTAAATAAACAAAACCTTTTTTTAAAATTGTGGCCAGTTAAATCACTTTTGTCATGTTTAATGCTTATGAAGCCTGCATGAAATCAGCTGAAGGTCTACAGGTCATTGTAGACTAATGAGTGTAGATAAAATTTAACCATGGGAAAATGGATTCTAAACACAAAGAAATCAAACACTTCAGCTGGAAACTCATTTTGGAAAAACCGAAGATATTAAAGAACAGCTTACTAGACCATTTTTTCTTGTTGAAAGATAATCAGAACATTAGTAGGGGTAATTTACATCAAACTTGATTAACACACACTGGCCTAACACCAGCATCAAGTCTATGGAGACTAGTGTCATCCTTCTGTGTAAGGATCCTTATTCCCTGTGGTGTCTAGTCTTCTGCTACTCACCTGACCCAGCCGAATCAGTGAGTGTAGCCTCTGGCTGCCATTCTCTCATCTGACCTTGGGGTATGATGATGCAAAAGGAAAGGCACTCACTCAGTAACTCTGCAGTCCTGGATTCATAGAGCCTTGCTCGGATACAAAATTTGTATCAGCATCCACAACTGCATATGCAAAAACAAGCCACGGCTATCCACATCAACACCCACGGGTGTGGAAACCTGTGGATATAAAGTGGATATCCTCAAATTTGCAGGCTTCTAGATTCAAAATTTATGTCTGCATCTGCATCCATATCTGCAAAAGTGAACTGCAGATAGTTGGATCCACACAAATGGAAGTGGATACCTGCGGATATGAAGTGGATGCCTGTAGATTTGCAGGGCTCTATTGATGGCAGCACTTGACAGACACATTCCATACTCTTAGTTCACAAGCTGAGTAGAACTTAGACTGCAAAATCAATGGTCTGATTGAAAGGGAAGACTCTCTGTTGACAATATTGCTTGATCTTATCGCAGGGAGAGAATAGCAATGTTATATCTATTTTCATGCTGTCCTACAGTAGTTTGCTGGAAAGATGTTCTCAGAAAGAAAGGGCTGCAGATCATGCCATTTCCTAGCTCATATTTCTCTCTAGCTTCCGAAATATTTTGGGAAATACTAGAGTGCAGAGAAATCTATTGAAGTTGGAAAAGCCATAAAAATACCCAGCAGGCAGGTCATCAGGAGTGCAAAGCCAATTAGTTTCATCTGAAGAAAAATGGCACAAAACCAGGAGAGATATTAAGACAAAGTCCACATTTGCTATTTGCCATCCAAGGTGGAAGTGATTATCTAAGTCTCTTATTTCTATTAGTTTATTTCAGTTTTTCCCTTTCATAACTAAAACAGTAGTGATCCATTGCTGCATCCATTATTTCCCAGAAATGAAATATTTTGTGTTATTTCTAAAGATGCAAGACATCATACTCCTATTTTTGGATACTGAAAGAATCATGTTAACCAGTACTTTTCTTTGTTGTTGTTATTGTTATTGTCATTCCACATCCTATTGAGATGGGTCAGATGAAATAAAAGTGTGTTTTGACACTGATGAGGGCATAGATGTAAACACAATCACGTCATCTTGAACATTAAATACTATTTTATAGTCAAATTTAAGAAACCAAACTTAGATTATAATTTTTGTAAATTTCTTTATTAAACAGCCAACCATATTTTGACCCTTTATGTATTTAAAGGGCTACTTTTAGTGTTTTAAGCCAATTACTTTAAAAAACCCTGTCTTTAACTAAGACTTCTGGGTTTGATTACCTAGCTTTAATTAATTAAATTTTTTGCTTGAGAGTTAAGTTTGTGAAATTAATCAGTGTCCTGTAATATAGATGGTTAGACTAGCAAACAAAGTTGAGCAACCAATTCAGAGTTTTTAAAAAAGGGATTGCAGATTTAGTCTTTATTTGTTTATGAATTATCCATAGACAGACATTGATTTTTATGATTTTGCATAACTCAAAAACTATTCAGTGATTAGGTTATTACTGTAACATATTTCAGCATACAGATTGCTTGCATGCTATTTGAGTTATTATCACTATACACATCTAGTTTGTTACTCATGCATATCAATTTATGAGTAACATGGTATTTTTCTATTCCTTGTCTGGGGGACACCTAGTCCCACACAGAGATTTCAAGCTGATTGCTCAAATATTTTGGAGCAAATACTCATATGCATGAGTGTCTGCAACAACTTTCATGAACAAACAAAAGGTTCCTCATATGAATGCTTACCTAAGACAAGGAAAAAAGGATAAAGGAAGCCATTTAAGGGTCAGATTCTGGCTGGCACTTACATAGGTGAGCAGTGGGAGCAGAGGGAGAATGGGAGTCCAGCAGGAATTGCAGTGTTTACACAAGTAATTCATTTTCCCTACCTCCATGGACAGGGTAGAGAAAAAGCTTTAATTCTCTCTGGCTAGCTGCATAGTGAAATAGTGATGGAGAAGAAGTGTTCTCCATGTGTACTGGGGTGCTCTGGGAGGCATTTTGCCTCCCTAGTGCATTCCTTCCCCTTATTACAAATTATGTGTAGTTTGCACAGTTAAGACCTAAATTGTTTTCTTTCAATAAATTTTCCAGAATATTTTCCCTTTATCTGCCCAGTTAACTTATCCAATATACTGTCGTAGTTAAAAGCAGGATTAAATGATGTCAGCCAGTACTTCTGTATACCATAATAAGAACTACATGACATATTCCAAAGAAAACAAGTTCTTTCTGGCTCATTTCACAGCATCTGTATTTCTATTGAACTACAGAAGAAAGCAGGGTCAGGGCATTCTTCTTAAACCTACCAATTGAAAAGCTGAAGTTTGTAAAAGATCCATTTCTAACACAGCTAAGACCCAAAGCATGTAGAGGGACAAATGCCAATTAGCAGCTTGTGTTTGAGGCTGAAAGCCAGACTCTCCTAATTTGTAATCCCAGCTCAGCCATTTACTCCAGATGTGGCCTTGGTCAGATCCCCAACTCTCTTCTGTAAAATGGGAACAATACCTACTTCAGGAGAACTAACGTTTATAAATCTTTTGCATTACTTTTCCTCTGCAACAAAACTCCATAAATTTCTAAATATAGGTAAAATAGCTTGCAACCAGACTTCCACGGTCTCTCCAGAATTACACAATTTAGAATGAGGACATTCTGCTTGTATGCACTTTAAAAGATTAATCTTTGTGTGTAACACAATTCACATCACAGTCATGAAAGCCACACACACACACACACACACACACAAAGCAGCCGGTTTTCATGAACCAAGGCATTTGTATGGTATATCAATTTTTATTTGGAAGGGAAACATTAAAATGATACTTCACACTAACAGAGAGCAATCAAGTAGTAGCCATGGTAGAACAGATTTTAATGTTTCCTAGAACCAGCATGCTAAGGGACTCACTCTGAATTTTAGCCAGTGCCTGAAAATGATGATGGGAGTCTTTTCATTGACCTACTTCACATCCTTGGGGGTGAATTCAAATAACAGTATCTGTACTCAGGCATAGCTTGTAAAATGATTTTCCACCTATGTTATACAGCATTGATTGGAACCTTACTGTCCTCCAAGATTTCTGGCTAAAATTTGTCAAACAGATCTTCCCATTGTATGCTTTCATTATTTTTAAGGCAGGAGGCCATGTTCTGATCTTAGCAAAGTCACTATGAATTTACATCAGCACTCCTCAACCCATCACATGTGTGAGAAGTGAATACAAGTGTGTTGGTCCCCCAAGGGAGTACAGCATCCTGGCCACAGTGTGATGGCTTGTTGGTAACTAGTGGGCTGAGTAGCTAAAGAAATCCTAGGCCCACCAAATCCTAGGAGTCCTGACAGTTGGAGAATCCAACCCCACCAACTAGCCAGCATCACTATCTAAGCCAGGAGGTGGCAAAGGAAGTTGTTCATAAATTAGATGAAGTCCTGGAAAGCTGCTACATTAGATACTGTTTTCTGGCCTGACTTCTATGCCCCATTGTCCTTGATTCTAGCTTCTATACCTTGCTCCTGCTTTCCAGCTTTCCTGCCTCATTCCTGATCCCTACCCAAAGTATCTGATCCTGATTTTAGCTCTCATTCTTGCCTTGAGTTCCTCTCTGCTGATGCCAATCCATGCTTTGACCACTAGGTCTGACTGCCTGAGTCCTGGTCATGATACATGGGGCATTTTCTTGAGTCTTATCTATATCAAGCATATAGTGTGTAATTCAAGGAATGAGCTCTGCCATGAAAATATTATTTGGATTTCATTTTGAGCCCCTCTCCACTGGATAGTACCTAACATTAAAAAGATACTTCTCCTCTTCTGTATCACTCTGAGAAATTCACACATTCTGAGTAATCTCTCCCTAGCCTCTTACACTACATTTTGTATCATTGAACATTGACAGGCACTGTTATATGAAGAAGAGGGTTGGGCCCACGAAAACTTATGATATCATCTTCATTTTTTGTTAGTCTCTAAATTGCTGCAGGACTATTCATCAATTTTTAAAGTTATGTTATTGACAAGCGCTGTTCTCTTCTGTCTATAAATGATGCTATATTGTTAGGTTGGTCTATACACAGAGAGATAGATATCTAGTGAGACAGACTATTCAGTTCTCAACAGCTACTCCTTCTGCAGGGGAATTTTCTTCTTCACTTGCCACTAGCATCAAGTTGGATCTGAATGGTGCTGCAGCCCTGCATGCCAGGTTGTAGCACCACTCACTGAAATTTGACCCAGCCATCCCCTCTCATGATGGAGGGCAGCCGGGTCATATGTGAGTGGTACTGCCCCCTTTGTGTCATGCTATAAATTCCAGAATGGAGATCCAGTCCCAGCCTTGTGTCACAGGACCCACTGCTGCAGGATGTATGTGAAGAAGCCTTACTCTTCCACAAACACACCTGGTACCTATCCTCCACACAGAGCTGGAATTGGAGTAGTGGTGGCAGGGCAGCAGGGCCTGTGGTGAGTAATCAGTGTCCCTTCGGCAGAGCGAGGAGGCGGCTGTGGCAGAGGAGGGTGTTGGTCTGTGATTTTGGGCCATCCTCCCCACCACTATGACAACCCAAGAACAGCACAAAGACAAAGTGCAGCTGGTGGATCACCTTTGTAAAAGTTTGGGAACCACGAATCCAAAATGTTCAGAATGTGTGGGGAGGCTGGTCTGTAGCGGGACACTTCGCAAGAAGCACAAGGTTTGAACTCACAGAATAAACAGTGTTCTCTTTGAACAGCTGATTCTTGTAATTTAAGGTGGAATGCTACCTAAACAGGACAATAACAGCAAATACCCACAAACATTACTGAGGGAGGAACATCGAGGCGTTATTGAAAGTGGGCTACCATAATAAAAAAAACCTACAGGTCCAACCTCACTTGTCCATCACCCTCAGGACCTGAGTGGTCCCAAACCACAGAATTTGCAGGACAAGGAGAGGTCAAGACTCCTTACCTGGGTGTAGGGTTCTGCTACTGGCTGGGGCTATGCTCCGTACCACCTGCTCTGCTGCTTCCAGCCTCCCTCCCCCTCACTGCACCAGCCTGGACCGGGGCCACCTGGCTGCTTACACCCCTGGCTGGGGCTGCACTCCCAGATGCCGGCCTTGTTGCCTCCAGCCCCAACTGAGGCTGCACCTCCCCACACCACACCAGTCCCGACTGGGGCTGTGCTCCTGGCCACTGGCCCCACTGCCTCTCCCTGGCCAGGGCTGTGCTCCCCATGGTGCTGACGCACTGGGGCTGCGCTCTCTACCACCAGCCCAGACCATGGATGTTGCTGGACTAGAGAGTCCCAGATTTTAGAGGTTCATCCTTCAATTCAAACCTTGAAACACACTGATTTACTGCTGCTCCCCTTCTTTAATACCTACCTCATTGCCCTTTTGGCACTTGGCACCAACTTCTACATTTATAAAAATCTCTGTTTCTTTCTGCAAAATCCCCTGGTGCTTGTTGATAAAGGCATGCTAGATTGTATCACTCTGTGCAACACTGCCAGCAGAGAACCCATATCTTTATGGGGTTTCTGGTAGCAATCACAGCCATACTTGCTCTTTATATGTTGTTTTACATTTTCTAAGTGATCTTGGAAAAATGTATGTAAGTTTTGCACCAACTCCTGCCAGCGCCGAACCTAGTGCCAGGTCTCTGAACTTGCAAGGACCCATAGGCAGATGAGAAAGGGTAAAAAATGTTCCCCAAAACACATCTGGAGCTGAGAGGGGGCATATATGAGGATGAGTGGAATATGCTGTGATTGAATATATACTTGTTTAACTTACACTGGCATGGCTCCTCGGGGACCTCCCTTTGTGACCTCCCTTTGTAGCAAACACAAAGGAAGGACTGTCTTTGTTCCCTTAGGTGAATGCACCATCAGGCACAGCAGAGAAAGCCTGCAGTGAAACAATTTGTACCTACTGTATCAGCAGCCCTTAAGTTTAGTTAATTAACTAGTTAAGCCTCTCAGCAATCCCGTGAGGGGATCCCAATCAATTTATCCCATGTACAAATCTATGGGAGAGGTCTTGGAAGGAGAATCATTTTCTTAGCATTATTGCGTGAGAAGTGGGGAGATAGCAGCTTTCCCTGAATGCACAACACACACAGCAATTCTTCCCTCAGAGAAGTTGCAGGTCCCCATGTGGTGGCACTCTGCTTCTGTGGCACTCGTAGATGCTTTTCCTCTCCAGCTGCTTCTGAATTATACAGCTGCAGCTCTGTTGGTGTAGGACATGATTGCTCCTGGGACCATTATTTAGTGGGTGCTTTTCCAACAGATAGTTTTTCTGTGATCCTTGTGCTCTAATGTAACTGAAGGCTGAATTAGTTTTGAACCTTTACCTCAGCACATTGGTGTGGGGACATATGACCCCGTCGTCATGTCTTCACAGAGTCCAGGACCATAGGGACAGAATCCTCGGGGTGAATGGTATGTCCTTCCCACAGCTGATCTCACCTATACTGCACACAAAATGACATTTCTTTGTGCTTCTCAAAGGGAGGGCCCGATGGGGCCAGGACCTCATTCATCAGCCTGGATCTGCATGTTGCCAATATTACCATCTTGATGCTGTAATAAAGCCCACAATGTTACTCACCTTAAGAACACTCTCTGGAACTAGATGCAAGAGAGGTTAAGCTGTTTATTCCTTGCCACTGTCAATCCTCACCTTGAAAAGCAGTTTCAGGGAATGGTGGGAAGGGTGTAAATCAAGTCTGTCCTGTAGAAAGAAAATATCTTCAAAATGATCTTTCCAAACATGCTCATACAGCGACCTAAAAACTACAGAAAGATAGTGGGTGGTTTGTTGGGGGAAGGGAAAGAGATGCTGAAATTTCTGCAGAATATTCAGTACAATGGATTAAGGCTGCCATCTATTGCCTGTAGTGCAGCAAATGTGCACTTATGTTATTCTGAGCTATTATACATCATTCGGCTGATAATATCTTAGTGCTAAAGTTGTTTACATACATTTTTGTCAGTTGTACGGCATGTTCATAACAAGAATGCAGCGAATAGAAATACCTAACAGATGAATAATTTGCAGAGCTAGAGCAGAGCATATTCTCTGTATCCAGAGTCTTTCTTCATCCTTTGTAGGTAACATTCTCATATACCCGTATTATTCTTGCAAATGAAGGTCTACTTATGCACTATATAAATGTGGTGACGAAATGGAGGAAGCTGATATTTGTTTCAGTCAATCATTAGTTAGGTATGAGGAAAACCATAACAGAAAATTTCATTTCACCCACACATTCATAGCTTAGACTTAATATTCACATTTCTGAAACTAAAAGCTAAGCACAACCTGACTGCAATGCAAAATAGCAATGACACATTTGGCTTATGGGAGTAATTGCTTGTAAGTGAGCAGTATTGTGTCCTAAGGGGACTGCAAGGTTGGAGAGAAAGTGCTAAATTATATTATCACTGATCTGTAGAGGTCCCTCTCTATCTCAGTAAGGCAATCAATGACAGAAAGTTTAGCCTCACTGTTGGTAGTAGACACTATAGGGCCAGCCACCTGAGGACAGGACAACACAACTAGTGGACTGGAAGAGTGGAGCACCTATGCTCTGCAGAAATAGTGGAGTTCTAAATGAGCCATGAACTCTTCTATGCCAGGTCTACACTGGATCCAGCAGCTCATCTTAAGGCAGAATATGTAGCTGGAATTGGCTTACCTTAAGTCGAGCTTGGCAGTGTCCCCACAGCAGGAGTCCGACAGGAGCAAATGCTCCCATTGGCTTCTCTTACTCCTTGCAGGAGCAGGAGTACTGAATGTGCGTGGGGGCACCCTCTAGTTCAATTTAGCAACTAGACTCACTAAATCAAACTCTGGAAGATCGATCACAGCAGTGGTGATCTTCTGCAGAGTACAAACGTGGCCCTAGAGCCCTTTCAAGAATTGTAGCAGAGTCTGTTGGGATGTCTCTGGCAAATCCCTCTACAGTGTAGCATGTACACCAAGGTCCTAAAATGAATTGAACCTTACAAGCTACAATACAACCATAATATCCAGCTTGGTGTAGAGTAATATGTTAGTATCTCCAAGCATACACTTAGCTGTGAAATAATCAAAATGTCACAAGAAAATAATATGCTTTAAAATACAGCATTGAGCATAGTACAGCACATGGATCAGATCTTCAATACTGTAAATGAACATAGGTCCATTGAAACCAAAGGAATTCTGCCAATTCATACCACCAGTTGAGGATCTGACCCTTTATTTGTAATTTGTAATTTATTTGTAATTTATTAAAATGACCCATCACAATATATTTTAATATAATTTTCTTCAGATGTTGTCAGATGGTCTTAAAGTATAATTACCATATATTTGTATTCAGCAACAGCAGGTATGGGCCTCAGCTGAGCTCGGCATTGCCATAACTGTAATACAAACACAAAGTAAAAATTAGTCTTTGCTTTAGAGGACCCATGATGGACTCTTAAAAAAGGAATTTCTAAACTATACCAAAAAGATATCACTACAGGGAAGTATCCAGAGCCTGTCAGAACAGGAAAAATCAGCATTTTAACTGTGAATTATTATTTCTGAATTTTCTGGAGGTATGCTCTGGTTATTTTTGCTAAAGACCTGTAACACACAAGTAATTGTATGCATTGCAGTCAGTGTGGCTATCTGTGTGAGCAAAGCTATTTATCTCTGTGTTCACCAAATCAGACCACAAGGCTATAACAGGGCTAGATTAGAGTTCAGTGCCTTGGGGAAATCAGCACTGTCCTTGCAAAGCAGGCCCTGCCCTATCTGTTCTGCACATGAGTGTATCAATGATCTTTATTTCAGCCTATTGGCAAAATGTGTTACACACATTTGGTCAGGATGAACTTTCAACTGAGTCCCAGTAAAGCTAAAGATTGAAATTGTAGTGTGGTGTTTTCAACATTTATTAAACATGATCTATGTAATAAAATTCCAGAATTGTTAGTCTGAAATCTACAATGTCTGTTGAGTCAGCTAAAAGTGAGGGAAACAGCTACAAGCATGATTGGAGGCACTTTTTGTTTTAAATACTTCCAGGTTCCATCATCACTGGGGTTTGTAGTCTACAACTGTCCAGTTTTTAAATTCTCAGTCATTTTTGGCTTTTTTACATTTTACAGATTATATCCACATGATAAGCACACTCTTTTCCAAATTAATATATCAAAGGTCTATAAAATTATTATATTATAAGTACTTTGTAGATAGCAACACCTATCCTAGAATTAAGATTGACTAACAGTTTCCCTAACAAGACTGTTTTCAGTTGCTTAGAACTTTGCTTAGAAAACTGTTTTCGCTGAAATTTTTCATACTATACAATTGCCCAAGGCTAATTTATTTTGGGATGGGAGAGAGGCAAAATGGAGAAAAAAAATAGGGGTGAAGAAAGTTTCAGAAACAGTGATTCAGCCTTTTTTAGGATCAGTTTAGGGAATGATGTTTTGTTTTGCACCTGTTAAAAGCTCATCAAAGACTTCTTGAACCTAGCATCTCCATACTTTGGAGCAGGAACTGAAATTTGACAGCAGTGGCAGCTATATGTCAGGGCTGGGCCTTTTTCCAAGACTGAAAATCCATCAAATTTGACCAAGTTACAAGGATCAAAGAGCAGTTTATGCATCCACAATAGGGATTTGGTAGAGTTTGGTGCTAAATTCCTTGAAGATTCCATCTGCTCTGACCTTTGTCTAGACCCTCACAGTCTCTGCTTGTGCATGCCCTGATTCACCATCCCCACAGAACAACTGGGTATGCATCATTCCAGGACTACATGGATTGAGCAGGACTTCCCCTACATTTGGTCTTTCAGTCTCTCATTATGGTTCCACAATATAGGAATTCTAAGATTTTTCTTGTTTTTCTGTTTTAAGTTTTTTAATGTAGGAAATTAAATTAAATATCCTATGTTAAAGATTGATGTGCATTGTGATACAATGATTAATTGCATGGTCTCGTGTTAGTTTAGGAGGAGGGAGTTAAGCTAGTTGAGTTTATATCCCTCTGGGATATGTTTGAATTTAAGTTTGAAATATCAAATTCCAGGATAGATTCTATCACATTTCTCCATGCTGAGATAGTTTCATTTTGTTGTTGTTGCATAGAACATTTTATTTTAGAAAGGTACAATTATTCAGAACTTTAAAGCTAGAAATCCATTAAGCTTCTCCACCCCCTAAAGTAATCTACAAAACTCAGTTTGTTCAAAATGTTAGGAAACTATACTACATTCCAATACAGATTTTTTTACAGACTATAATACATATCATAGCTTGTCAAGCTGGAAATATAAATAATTGATGCCCGAGGCATTTGTTCTTTATCTTCAGCTGACTTTTAACAGAAAAAAAGTTTGGATAAAATTTAGACACGGATTTAATAATTGAATGCACTGGCACACTATAAAATTTAGAGAACGAAACAAGTTATACACTATGACTAGAATGGCTCAGTGCCTTAATGATGCATAAGACAATTCACAAGCAGGGGGAAATATCGTTTTCTCAGTCCATCCAGAACAGTTTCTCTTCTTCCTAGAGCAAAGGTTGTCAAACTTTTTCATTAAGTGGATAATGTTAATTAACAGATTGCTTCAGGTGTCACCACCTCTCCGACTCACAATTACATAATGCCACTGTAGCTGCTACAAAGGTTATAGACATGGAAAAGGAAAAATAACAGGAAGGTGTTGCTGTGTTTCTGCTATCTTCAGGGTGCTGTGTTGTTTGTTTTCATACCAATTAAATTACTCTGCTTGAACTCCAGGCCCCATTGAAGTCAATGTGAAAACTCCCACTGCTTTCAGATGGGCCAGAATTTCAATCATTGACACTTTTTGCTCTTCATACTTCCCCTCTCCTCTCTTAGGCCATGTCTACACTAGGCATTTTTTTTTCAAATTTACTAAGTTTGACTTCTGGGCAACAAATTCAAAGTTCTGTGTACTCACTACACAGAAGAATCGAATGCAATGTAGCGCATTCACATTAATGGAGCCTGCCTTGGCCTCAGAGTCCCAGGAAGCACTCTGGGGAGCTGTGGGAGGCCTCCCGGAGGTCAGTTAGAATTAGTGGCACCTGAGCATCCACACTAATGTTATTTCAGACTTACGAGTTTGGGAATAGCATTATTCCTTGTGAAATGCAGGAGTACAGAGTTTGAATTCCGCGGCCCCTTATTCCGGAATAATGGGCTTAGCAGTATGGATGCATCATTTAGTAAATTGACCTGGGGGGCTAATTTCAAGCTATGGTCTTAGTGCAGACCAGGCCTTATTCCCTTCCTTCCCTCTGCACATCCTGCTTTTCCACTCTCTCTGCACACACTACCCAGATTCATTAATCACTTCTTTCTCTTTGTTCTTCCATGTATACTACCCAGCTGTCCCATTCCTTTTTCTATTAAGCATTCCTCTTACATATAGTGGCTGCCAGGTCCAGTCTCACTGCTAGAATCCATTCTCAGAAGAACTTCTTCCTCTTATGTAGCAGCAGCATCTCCTGGACACTGTTAAGTTAGAGTCTTCTTCTTATACTTTCCAGCTGCTTTTAAGGTTATCTATAGCTTACTTTTCAGTGAAGAGCCAGGATACCTCTAAAAGCAGCTAGAAACAAGGAGCAGCTTGCCTGTGATCCAAAGTCCACTAAAATCATTAAGAATTTTTGCAATGATTTTTGTGGGCTTTGGTAGGAAAATTACCTCCATAGAATAGTGTCACATATCACTCTGCAATAGACTAATTTGAACGATCACTTTGGTTTATTACTTTATGGGTTTTAAAATCCTTTTTTGAAGTACCATCATGAAACCACCTTTATTTTGTTTTCTATCATTTCTTATGTAATGCTAAATTCTAATCCAGGTAATAAAAACTGATACATATTAGAAGTTTGATGTCACAGTGAATTTATGAGAAACCAGTATGAGAAACCAGTTAACTGAAATCACTTAACCAATGTCTGATATGTGACTGTATATACCCTAATATTCTTACATTAATAGAAGTCAATGCATCTCTTTGCATGTATGGGTGCTTTATCAGGTGACTAGTTAAAGTAATGTAGTTCTGCCCTGCAAAAGGTCTTTGAGGGTCTGGCACCTTCTTTTTTCAAAGATTTGCTCCCTGGGTATATTCAGAATATGTGCTAGCTGTAGCACGTCATGCGGATTGCTGCCACCACTTTATACTTCTGTTGGTCATGCAGAGCCAATGTACTTAGGAGGGAGGAAACTGAATTCTGTTGCTTATTGTGGCCATTGATACAATTGTTAACTTGTTTCTAGTCAACAACATCTGTACACACCAAAGAAAAATAGTAGGTTTGCACATTTGTAATTAAAAGTCTACTTTAAACTTTGTTATTGGTCATGATGATTAGGAAAGAAGTAATCCATCTTGCTTTTCAGTTCTGAGGCCAGGTCTACGCTAGACCTGGAAGGCTAGTTTCATGTATGCACTGTTTAATGTATGCAATACATAGCTGGAGTTGGCTTACCGTAAGCCACACTTGGTACCATCTTCACAGAGGGAGGCTGACGGGAACAAATACTCCCATCGGCTTCCCTTACTCCTTGCAACTACGAGGAGTACTGGTGTTGACCTGAGCCACCTTCAGCATTCAATTTAGTGGGTCTTAACTAAACCCACTAAATCGAATGCCAGAAGATCAATCTCTAGTGCAACAAGTGAAGACATGGCCTGTGTGAAGTTTGCTAGATTAGCAACTGCAAAAAAAATTACTTGTACAATGAGTGTATTTGATATGAAACATCACTGAGAGACAAAGTGTAATCAAAGCCAATATCTTTTTTTTCATTTTAAAAGAATTCTTTGAGAAGTTGTACTACATTTCACATAAAGAGATTTTGCTTACTTTTGTCTTTGTCTGAACACCTCCCCAAGTATATCTATGCCAAAGAATTGTAATGGCCGCACCCTTCAGTTATAAGCATGGCCCAAGAACCTGGGGTTCTCCATTATTTTTTCTTAACCTCATGTTCAATATCTCAAGTCCTACTTCTCTTCATGTTAACAAGAAGCTTCATCTTACTTATATATTTTGTATGATTGCATTATCTCTTGTTTTACTGGGCTTCATTCAAAACTCATTGAAGTTAATAGGAGTCCTTTCATTATCTTCAGTGGACATTGGATTAGGCCTGAAGTGCAGAGGTGCTCTAAAGTGACACTTCAAAAATGGTATTGTGCAGATTTATAGTTATTGTCCCTTGGTAATGTTCCATAACAAATACACTCATTGTACAAGTTTTTTTTTTTTTTTTTTTTGCAGTTGCTAATCTAGCAAACTTTACTCAGGCCATGTGTAGACAGCAACAAATTTCAAAATAAGCTACACAATTTGCATAGCTCAAATTGCGTAGCTTGTTTTGAGATAAGGATACAGTGTAGACACACCCTCACAGCCCTCTCAGTTATCCTCATTAGCATTGATGCTACAATTGACAGTTTTTTTCTCCCCCTCTCCCTTCTTTTTTGTTATAAATTTGAAGGGTCCTCCTTTTTTTCTCCATTTTTTATCTCAACTCATCTGAAGAGGTAGGTTTTGCCCACGAAAACTCATGATACTATACTATTCCAAGTAAGAAGGCATATTGCATCGGCTACTTGAGATTCCCGCAGCCATTCTTCTGCATCCTCACCATTAATTTTCTCGATTGTTGCATGAAAAGTAATGCACAGTTGAAAGTGGGGTAAACAGGTGCAGTTTATGTAATTAAAGCAAATGCTTTAGAAGTGCTATCTTGAGAAATCTTGTCTTATTCACTGTGTAAATTTCTAGTTTGCACAGCTTACAAGGGAACAACAGGGGAATTTTTGTAAATGGTTGCCAATCAGTATGGCAGTTATGGGCAGCTGGCAGGGGACCAGTGTTTGTGATATGCCTAATTGCAGTGCTATTTTATTAATTATTATTATATATTCATGGATTTAAAATATGCACTTGCTCATTCCTTCCTGATCTGTGCACATGGGTGTCAGCTACATCCAGGACTGGAAAGCAGTACCATCCCAAACTCCATGATTATGATACATTGGTGATGAAATTTAGCCTGAAATCATTAAAAGTTTTCGTTTAATAATTTGCACATCAAGGAGTATAATGTATTTAGGTGGTTCAAAGAGAGAACTTCTAAATTCGTACACCTGATCAATCAATGACCTAGTGCGTTTATATAGACAAGTTGCTAATATCTTTGTATTTGTTAGGACTGGTTAAAATTTTTCCATCAACACAAACACACACACATGAAAGTGTCTGACTGAAGAAATTTTCATTTTTTCCCCATGAAAAGCCAAACATCTGAAAAAAATAAATTTGAAAATGCCTTTTAGGAGTTGTGTTTTGGGATTCTGATACCCCTATTAAACTTTGTAGGCTGGATGCCCCAGCTAAATTACCTCTCCTGTGATGCAGAGGAGTGGCTGAGGAAAAAAGATCATAGTTCACCATGAGTGACATAGTCCAACTGGTCAACCCACCCCATTGTAGAGAATTCATCATCTAAACTATAAGGCACCATCTACAAACTGAAAAAAATTGTTTTCAGATGAAAGTGTATGGATGTTTTTATTTAATTTTGTTTAAGTTGAGATTTTATGTGGGAAAAGAAACCCTGTCAGTTTATTCATCTGAAAAAAAAATAGATCCATGAGGCTGAATTAATATTTTCAAAGTCTTTTGATATCCTTCACTGAAAGGTGATATACAAGTGAAAATATATTCTTTTAAAATATTTTCTGTTTAATGCATTGGAATGAAAGGATGAAGCTGATAAGAAATCTCTTTTTAGATGATATAGGTAAAAAACCTTCTAGTTCATTCTAAAAAAACCAAGCCATTTCCTGTGCTTGTTTAACATGAAAACTCTCCTTACTATAATTCTTCCAGTAATCACTCTAATTTGGAATAATTGATTTTGCTATTTTGAAAAATCTGAAATGAGTCAGTCTTGTTACAAATCAGTTAGTGGGAAAGTACACTTAGTTTTGTAATTGAACATGTCATGAATTTTTCAGCTAGATTTAGCACTGGGAGCTGCTCGTTCAGAGTTATCGTACTGCAATCTTTCAGGTCACTGATCTACAAACTGGAAATTCTTTAAGTGTCAAGAATTGGAGTTTGAGTAACTTTCTAATTATCTACAGCTATATACTTGGTGCAATGACAGACATGATCTTTATTCAGACCATATTAAGTAGTTCTGCTGTGCATGGGCATATGTTATACAGAGGTATGTACTCTGCATACCAGTTGAGTCACAAAGCGATGCTTCATCTTGCAACCTTCCACAGAAACATAGAGGAAGAATTTGTAGAAATGCGTGTGTGCACATTAAGGAGAAATGTGAAGCAGCTCCATCGCTATATTTACAGATGCAAAGATCTGAACTCTGAGATATGACTGGAGTAGAAGCAGAGGTTTGCCTGTACCCCTTCCCAAAGAGTGGTCCCAATCCTTCAGTCATTTTGATGTGCATGTTCCTTTGCACTTGAGTTTGATTGATGGACATAAGAGTCTGGGCGTGAGGAACTAAGTCTAAACCACTAGATCAAGGTGCATAAGATTCTTTACCTGCAGCCTCTTTATATCCAATACATAAGCCTGTTTTATATGGTTCAAAGCCCAGAAAGACAAAAGTACAGTTGTTCTATATTTTAGCAAACAGTCCAACATTCAATGATGTATAAACCTAAAAATCTTCACAAGGAGTGCAAGAAAATCTCCCCCTTGGTTTGAATAAGCACTCTAAGGTTTAAGTGCTACCTTGATCAGCTGGATTGTGCTGAAAGTAATATGTGACGATAGCCTTAAAGATTTCTAGAGCATTTCTTGGGAGTATTTCAGTATTTGAACTTCTGGTCTTTTGACAGTCATCAAGAAGTAGTGTATAAGTATAGACAGCACTGAAAATTTGATAAAACTTTTTGTACCTCAGTAAAAAGTTTGGTCCAGTTTTGGTTTTAAAGTGAGTAAAAATTTTTGTCAGTTTGTATTTTGCTTCTAAAATGGGTCATTGTTCCCTACTAACTGTAATTTTATGCCATAGGGGTCTGTAAACTACAGAAATCCTATATCACTTGCCAGCCCCCCAACTAGACACTGGGTTTAAAGTGTCCAAATGAGAGGAATGGGCATATTCTTTGCAAATAAAATCAATTACAGTACTTTTTTCGATGGCATATGGTGCCTCTGTGGGGAATATCAGCCAAAGAACAAGATAAATTTTATGGCTTACTTTAGGTAACAAGATCAAGACCTCTGAGTCTGCACATTGCACATCATATTCTGCAATATAAAAAGAGTTGTAATATACATCTGTAAGTGTATATCTTAAATAACAGAAGTCCAGACTAGCTAGTTGTATCATAATCTTCTATTTGTCTCCCCAGTAAAGGAAAGGGTTATCGATGACACCTAGAGAAGATTTAAGAAAATAGCTGTCTACCCTGATGGATGAAAAGGAATAGGTTCAGACCCATAATTAAACTCAGGAGGTGACAGAGGAATCTGTGAGATCGTTGTCCACAGGTTTAAATTAAGAGAAAAAGAAGAACAGCTTGAAGACTAGTAGGGTCTAAATTGTTGAGACTCAGAAGTATCTGCTTTTCGGAAGCAGATCAAAGTAATTGGAAAAGAGTCTTGTGTAAATTGTCTAAAGGACCAGCCATTCTCCCACATAAAAAACATGGTGTTTACTGGAAGAAAAAAGGTTTAAATATCAAGGGGCATTAAGATGATAAGGTAAAGCATGTGATTTTCTAATTGCTTTTAGCCTTTCTAAAATTTGAAAGGAAAAAAGACAAAATCTTATTAGCGAAATGAAACTCTCTTTGCAATGAACTGCTTTTCTCAATCACATTGTCAAACTTTTGCCTAAAGAGGGGAGAGGCAATGGTGAAAGGGTAAAATTCCACATCCTGTGCCATATTTTCTTTAGCTCATTTGTAGGATTGGGTCCTAAATCAAATGTATGATACACTTATTAGCAATTGCATTGCAGAAGTGTAGAAATTGTCAGGAAAGTTTACAACTCTAAATTGATGCAGAAATAGAAATGGAATAATTCTATTCTATATAATTATGGAGGATCATCTTAATTGAAGTGTTATGGAAGGACCAGAGGAAAAAAAGTTATGGCAGAAGTTGACCAATTCATGGAATAAGGTTTTAGCAGTAGGAACAAAAGATGAAAAGGTTTTAATGGAAATGTAGGGTATGTCTATATGGGAGCTGGAATAAGCCAGCAGCCCCTAGGTATCATAAGGAATCATACTCTGGTAATTAACCCATCTCACCAGTCCTACTATCAGAGGTACAGTTCTATTTTTAGTCCAACAGCTTGATCAGAGTAGTGGAAGTTATTCTGCATGAACTGTAAATCACACCATAAAAATGATATGCAAAGCCCACTCAGACCTACTCCTTGTTCAGCCAAATCTCTAAGGATATGTCTACACTGCATTCCTTTTCTGAGAGAGGAATGCAAATGCAGACGAACGAAATTGCAAATGAAGCGTGGATTTGAATTTCCTGCCCTTCATTTGCATAATAGCGTCCGGGAGCTATTTCGAAATACCCTATTTTGAAAAAAGAAACGCTGTCTAGACGTGGTTATTTCAAAAGAAAACCCTTCTTTTGAAATTACCATTGAGCCTCATTTTATAAGGAGTAAGGGTAATTTTGAAAGAAGGTTTTTCTTTTGAAATAACCGCATCTAGACAGCATTTCTTTTTTCAAAATAGGGTATTTCAAAATAGCGCCCGGACGTGATTATGCAAATGAAGCGCGGGAAATTCAAATCCACGCTTGATTTGCAATTTCGTTCATGTGCATTTGCATTCCTCTCTCGAAAGAGGAATGCAGTGTAGACATACCCTAAGACATACACAGTAGTTTACATTTACAGGAGCTTATGCTACCTGCTTCTTATTTATAGCACCTGAAAATAAGAACAGCAGTTTGCATGGCATGGTTATAGTCAATGTTACAAGGTATTTATGTGCTAAACATTCATATACCCATTCATGGACTATTTCATATGTTGAAAAAATTCAAATATATTTATAACACTGGTATTCCCTTATTATTCAACAGTGACATTACAATTGATTCATCACTATTTTTAATCTCGCAGTTAACTGAAATTATTTTTGATCATGTAATAGCCCTAATAAAAATTATTGGAAATTAAAATTTAAAACCAAACCTAAATTTATATAGAGCATAAGCATATTGCTTTGGCTCCCAAAGAACAATGTGTTCATTATTATTTTTAAAAAATTCTATTATAACCCCCACCCACTCCAGGACCTCATGTAGGTATGTTAACCATTACAAGGAAGTTGAAGTTATTCCAAATCCCAAAATTACAAATCCAGGAAATTTCAGAAATAAACTTACACTCAAAGACATCTAAACATGTAAAGGTATGGAAATGCACATTTAGGGTAACCAGCTCACCTTAACTCTGCCCTGCAGTTACAGCATGAGAAGAAAAGCAAAAAATATATATCTATCTATATATATCTATATATATATATATGTTAACGCATGCTTAAAAGACATTTTTTTACTTGAACAAAAGAACAGCATTTTTTTGTTTAGGTACAAAGTATATTTTTACCTTTTACAAGTAAATGCTGAAAATGTTTCCTGGTAAAGGCCACTGACATATAAAAATGTATACTATAGGTTCCCTCACATTTATTCTTTTTAGGAAATCCACCATAATAATAGATAGACAATAAATAGTTCTCTTCATATCCTGTGTGTTTACCCTCCTGTATGTGAGGTATCACATTTCCCCTGTTAGATAAAAAAGTACTCTAATATTATTCAGGGATACAAGGATCTCCCAGTCGACCGAATGGCTCTTTTTCCTGATTCATTAATAAAGAAAGTAAGTGTCAGCAAGCTGTACAATGAGTAGTAGAAAGAAAAGCAAGGCCAAGACCCACAAAATCATTTACATGCATGAACATCTTTGGTATCAGGGAAGGGGGAAAAGATGGTTTTGTTATGAAAAAAGTAACTTGCAGTATTCTCAGACAGAGGCAGTCTTTTCTGTTGACTTTCCACAAATAAGCAATTATCCAATAAATATGAACCGGACATCTGTCAACATTCTTTTTGTACTGACTTTGCTCAAAAGGGATTTTTAAAGTTTTATATGAACTATTTCCAAAACATGGGTTAAATTATTGCCTAGTGTCTCATTAATGGGCTTTGAAGAAATTATTTAGTACTAGCCGGTGAGGCCCATCATTTACTGGCCAAAGTCATTTTGCACAGATGACACTTATAGGAAAGTTCAAGAAATTAAATATATGTAATAGAATTTATTAATGTGCTTGCAAAAGGGAAGTAAAAGAACAGTTTTAAATTAGCAGGATTTCAACTTCAAACATTATTCCTTTGATTGAACAATTACCATAGTACATTTGAATCAGAAACTCACAAAGCTTCCATTACTCTTTCTGAAACTAATTTGAATGATTTTGTGCTTTGTAACAGTAAACATTTTCTTTGCACTAAAATGACAGTTGAATAGGTGACTCAATTTTAATTTTGTTAGCAAATATTAAGAACTCTAATCATTATAGTCATGACTTTTTTTCTAATGAAAAACAAAAATAATTAATTAAACATTTCACCCAGCATATTCTCATGTAAAAAGTAGTGCATTCAGCTAATTTCAGTGGCAGAACTGTTTATGCAAAATTTGGTATCTGTAGGTAATCACAAAATATGACTTTATTTTGCACAAACAAATCCACAAACAAACAAGCTCTTCAAAATATATAATAGATGTGCCAAGAAATACAGTTTATTGTGAAGGCCAAAAAAGTTGAGTATAATACTTTAAGAAAATAATAGTATAAGACCAATGTATACACATAAAACCAGTTGGATTTATTGATATCCTATTACTTTTGGCTCTTGATATTTTAAAATAATATGATAATTATACAATTATCATTGTAAAATGATAATTAATTACAAATATGTTAGAGCCATAACAAATCAGTAATAGTAGTTAAGGGGATAATGTCAACTACTCTTTATAGTCTATTTCCTCTTCTGAAATGTTCTATGGATATTAAAATGGATTAAACCAATAGGGTTGAATAGAAGTTATATTTAAAAATAACTATTGAGTTTAATAAATTAATATTCTTACCATAGAATTTAAGCCATGTTGAAAATTTTTGAAACAGAATTATTTGTCTGCTATAGGATCATCCAGATTGTTTAAAAATTCTCCAGAAGTATTATTTTTCATTAAAGGACAAGATTATCTCTTGTCTTCTGTACCCATACAAAGGAGTAAGAAGGCATAATATGAGCATAAGTAATGGTAAAGGAGCTTCTTTGGAGTCACTATTGCTCCTCCAAATCTGCATGGATGGATGGTGTATGTAAACAGCACTGAGGGCTGGTCAAAGCTTTGCCTTTCTCAGTGTATTAGCCTGCAGAACTGAGCAATCATGGAGAGAAGCAATCTGCTCCCAAAGCAAAGGGGGAGCATAGAACCATTGTGAGTTTTGTCATAATTTGTTCCGCATATGCTTCTGGGCAGTATTGACTTTTAGGGCACATTCTGAAATGTGTATCATCCTTGTATATGTGTCCCTGCTGTTTAATACTTTTTTAAATATATGCACACACGATATGCACAAATACAAACACACACAATACATTAAAAAGTAAGGAGAAAATTAAGGTTACAAAGTCAAACACTCTAAAGCTGTGTGTATCGCCATCTTTTTTTGTGAGTGATGGGATGCTGGCTCATTTTCCAATGGCATGAGAAGCTCCAGCCCTCTGATGAAGTTCAGCCTTGCTGGAAATCAGCAAAGCCTCTCCCCTCTACTTGCTATCCTCAAAGAAGGCAAGGGCAGAGCAAAAAAAGCTCAACAGCTCTGTGCAACTATATTCCCACCTATGGGCAACAGGGATAGGAAGGAGCATACTGACTATGCTTTTCAACGTTCTATGCTTTGCTTGGGAAGGAGGTGGAGGGGATGACATACCCTTGGAGATGTCCCTCCTGCCATTAGTCTGCCTTGTTGAGGGCAGTGAAGAACTCCAGGAAAACCAGAGGTGAGGCTGGATTAGGCTGACTTGAAGATGGGCTGAACCATAGGACATGGAGGAAAGTCATCACAAGGGCCATGGCCTGACGACTTTTTGCCCAGCCAAACCTGACTCATGCTCAAAAGCTCCAGAGGGGTAGCCAAGTTAGTCTGTAACTGGAAAAACTAAAAAACAACAAATAGTCTAGTAGCATCGTAAAGACTAACAAAACACACAGATGGTATCATGAGCTTTTGTAGGCACAGTTATTCCACTAGCTAAGTTGCCAAGCCACTCACTCAAATTTGGCCTGACTGCCACTCCATCACTTGAATTTGATGTTAGTGGTATCATAATGGAGGGGAAACCAAGCCAAATTTGAGTGAGTGGCATTGGAACAGTCTGAATACCGCTCTCTCAAAACTGGAGAAGGTAGATTTAGGGGCTCATAGGGCTATGGAGGTTAGGAGGGGCAGGGGCAAATATGACCCCCGCACATGCATATGAAATAGCTCTTCGCAGCACCTGGGCTGAACTGATGAGGGAGCTCACGGATAGAATTAGTTTTTCAGGTATCTAAAAGGGTGTCATAAGGAGGAGGAAGAAAACTTGTTCATCTGAGGATAGAACAAGAAGCAATGGGCTTAAACTGCAGCAAGGGAGGTTGTCAGCCGGTGGCCGGGGCAGTGAGTGGTCTGTGAGCCCTATTAAACACCTTAGTCTTTGACTGCTAGGACAGGGTCCCTTCGCAGCGGGCAGCCAGGGGAGGCTGACAGGTGCCGCAAGAATCCGCAGGGAGAGCTTATTACACCCGAGTCTTTAACTGCTAGGACACGAGTCCCTTCACAGCGGGCAGCCAGGGGAGGTTGACGGGTGCCCCAAGGGTCTGCCCCGTGGAGGCGGCAGAGCCCCAACACCCAGCTCTTACTGCGTTTACCCCTAACCGGCTAGTTCTTTTAATTGTGTCTGGTTCTGTTACAGCAACAGGTGGAGTCAGGTTAAAGCTTAAACAGTTACAGGTTTATTAAAGAGACTTATAAAGCATATGGTTACAATGGCTATTGTTCTACTTCTTAACTGCTAGCAAATACAGGTTTTAAAAAAAAATGGTTACACAGGAAAAAGGAAGATAGAAAATAATGGTACCAGGTGACAGCTTAATCTTTAAAGAGCTCTAATTCTATGCATGCACTAAGACAAAGGACACATACAGGTACAATTTTTACCCCCTTTTGCGTCTCTTGATTCCAGCGTGTCAGGCCAGGATAGGTCACTGAATTCCCTGGGAAAGACGAATACGAGGCTGGGCGTCCCCGTGTGGGCCTTGGGAGGCAATTACCTAACCCGACCAGCAGGTAGATGGTAGATTGACGCTCAGAGTGAGCATGCTGCTGGGCCCATCTTTATACCTGTGGGGTCACATATTCTCTTTCTTATCTATGGTGCCAAATTGTGCTGGTTCATCTTTGTGACGCCAGTTCTTACAAGGGAGTTGTGAACTTAATTTACACTTGTAAGAGAGATAACTAAATTGGGAGTACTGGGCATTCTTTGCTCAGCGGGAGATTCCTCTCCCGGGACGGTTGTGTGATTGTATCAACATAGGTGCCAGCCAAGGGCAGTTTCTGCAGCCTCTTGGTCAGCGATTGGCTTGATCACCCTCTCTTATCTGTGTTTACAGTTATCCAGGGTCACAATGAGCCAGCATATCCGGGCCTTCTGTCAAAGCTTCAAAGACTATGCTGATTTTATTGCTCTCTGCGTCCTGTGTGCTCCAGGCATCTCAGAGGGGCAAGCAAGATGGATGTGACGGGGGGGGGGGGGAGGGGCTCTGTCTGGCTACAGAGGTTTAGGTTGGAAGTTAGGAAAAAGTTCCTAACTGTCAGGGTGGTTAAACACTGGAATAAATTGCCCAGGGACGTTGTGGAATCTCCATCTGTGGAGATATTTAAGAGTAGGTTAGATAAATCTCTATCAGGGATGGTCTAGACAGTACTAGACTGGTCCTGCCATGAGGGCAGGGGACTGGACTCGATGACCTCTAGTCCTAATATTCTATGATTCTATGATTTTATGAACTGTTGGGTGAGATATTCATAGATATAGGGACAGACCTATTTTCCTGAGATCTATACCTCCTCACCATGAAGTCTTTTGCTTCACCATGCCATCTGTAGTTAAACATGTATGTTTAAGGCCAGGTCTACACTAAAAAGGAAGGTTGAATCATGATACACAACTCCATCTATGTTAAATACATAGCTGGAGTTGACGAACCTTGATTTGCGTTTCCCTGCTATCCTCCCATCAGGAGGCTGATGGGAGAAAACACTTCCATTGGCTTCCCTTACTCCTCGCAGCAGCATGAGTAATGATGAGGGTGCCCCTTGAGTTTGATTTAGTGGGTCTTAACTAGACTCATTAAATCGAACTTCGGAAGATTGATTGCAGCAGCATTAATCTTCCACTGAGTGAAGACATGATCTTACATTGCAGCCAATATATAATAAATTCTTATGTATATTTAGGGCCTTCTAAACCCATTGTAGCCTCTGAGTCTATTCATTGATATCAATAGGCTTTGGCTCAGGCTCATATGGTATAATAAACAGTATTTATAGTATTAGTTTATATGATCTAAAGTGGAGTTTTGAAACCACTGATTTTTTTTAGAATATTTTTCTATGCCTTTGTTTAATCTTTACCCCAAAATTATTTGGCTGATTTGGAGATATAACTTCTGATTATGAGAAGAAGTATGTGGGTCAATAAAGCATTTTGGATAAATCCTAAACTCATATTAAACAAAAATACAAAAATGAAATTGCCAAGAATGGAAAATTTTATAGCATCACAAGATAGATTATTGCTTCATAAGATCTAGAAGGATGAGGTCAATAGGGGACAACTGATTGTTTCTGTTCATATAACCTACAGGAAAAGATCCGTCTCGTTGAAGTTATTGTTCAAATTTTGAGACATCTATCTATCTATCTATCTAACCCTTGTGGATTGATGATGAATGTCTACATTTTTAAATTTGTGTTATTTACCACACACTAGGATCTAGAAGTTATATTGAACTCTGTGACATGTATTTTTTACCATGTAGGTTAAGTGGCATTAAGCAAACATCTGCTTGTGAAATATTGTTCAAATAGCCAAATATTGTTTTGAAATATGTCACTGGTGGAACATTTGTCTTTGGTTTTTCAAATGTTGTTTTACAACATTAGCAAGGCAAGCACTACAAATATTATAATGATGGTTCTGTAGCAGAAGGATTTCTGGATTTAACAATCCCATATGAAAGTGCAAAATTTCAGCTGCTTTCATTTGTGCTGTAGTTTCTGTTTGGCTGTACAGTCAGCCTAAGTCAAAAGTTTTCACCATAATATTTGAAGTTTATATTTGCTTATGTGCTTTAAATATGATTTTCTTTAAATTTTCTCCTCCTTCTTTTCAAAGGATTTTTAAGTTCTTATAAAGAACATTATAATACAAAATTGACATATATATCATCGACACATCTCCTGCTATTATGGTTTTTATACCACAGAAGTTTAAATTCTATGTGCAGATTTCTTTGCTGTTATAAACTGGTTCGTCTTCACTGAAATCAGAATATGGCCCTATGCATCATAATATACAACTCCACTGTGTATACTTTATTATCCAAAGATATTGTTTGCTATTATTGCTCATAACTCATAACCTGGTGTGATGCAAATGCTGCATGTAATCAATGAATTTTAACATAAAGAAACATCATTAATTCTGAACAGCTTGTCTAAGAAACCATTTTCATCCATTTAGGTCATCAAAAATAATCAACATTCTCCAAAAGATCTTTTTGGTTGTTTGGTTTTTTTAGGTCTGTCTCAGTTACATCCTTTGATACTTATAGCAATTGCTTATACTGTGGTTTTTTTAGGTTATGGTGGTCTCAATTTTTACTCAATATGCTATCTTTTTGGTTATGTCTTCTCAATTACTTGGACTCCAGACAGAAAATATATACACCAATTTCAGTACAAATTGCCTTGTTTTTGCCTGAGTAAAGTTTTGCTGTGACTCGTCATCCCCAGCCCCATTCCAATATAGAAAGGATCAGGCTTCTAGGTTAATAGGAGGCAAACTGGTAAAATTGTTCAGATTGCAAAGAATCACATTCATTTTTCAAGGTGGAAAATAGGAAAGTTAACTGAGGGTTTCTAAAAGTGAACGGGATTTGTTCCTAGAAAGCTTTGCATGATTCTTAGGATTGCTGATATCACTACTTCTGTGATGGTATTACAGGTTGAACCTCTCTCAATCGGGACTCCCTGGTCTGGCAAACTCTACGGTCTGGTGAGCGTAGTGAGCAGGGGGTGCAGCCCCCCAATATATATATTTTTCAAATTATTTTAGAAACTATTTTTAACATTCTGAACAAAAATATAGATTTTTTCTCTTGATCAAGCCTGCTGACTGTGTTGATGAACAACATAATCTACTATATATGGCTACATCTAGACTGCAAGCTTCTTTTGAAAGAAGGGGGTTTTTTTGGAAGAGATTGTCCAAAAGAACTTCTTCCGAAAGAGCGTGTCCACACACAAAAGCGCATCGAAAAAGCCATCTGCTTTTTCGAAAGAGAGCGCCCAGACTGATTGGACACTCTCTCATATAAAAGGCCACCCGGAACCACTTCAGCCAGGGCTTTAAGTCACCAGTTGCTTCCGAGTGCTAGTGCTGGAGCCTTGCAGAGACACGTGCTAAAATGGACCCCCCTGGACAGCCGTTTCTGTGCTGCTGCTGCGTGCTTCCTACCTCTTCGGGGGACAGCAAAGCTCTTGCAGTGCCTGCTGTGGTTGCCCCGCTTTTTTGGACACCATAGCTTTTCTCTTGGTGCCATGGAGCCAGAGCTGCCCCTGGGCATGAGATGGCCCCACAAGGCCATGTTGCAGTTTTTGCAGCACTTTGTGCCAGCTGCCTTTCTGGGACTGCATGAGCTCAACCCCAAGCTCATTCTTGGGAACCTCTCCCTGGGTGTGGGAGCTACACTCCAGCAACCTCACCCCACAGTGGAGAGGCATTTCTGAGGCTCTACACCAGTTCAGACTGGTGGGACCAGCTGGTCATGGAGCAGTAGGATGACCAGCAGTGGCTCCAAAACTTCTGCATGCAGAAGGCCACCTTTTTGGAACTATATGCCTGGATTGCCCCCACCATCCAGAGACACGACATCGACCTGCAGCCTGCCATCCCCCTGGAAAAGCAGATCACAATTGCCATCTGGGAGCTTGCCACTCCAGACAGCTATTGGTCAGTGGGCAACCAGTTTGGTGTGGGGAAGTCCACCATTGGGGCCCTCCTCATGGAGGTAAATCACTCTGGGGCTGCATTCTCTGCAGGTAGAGGGAGTCCTGGAAAAGTGGGTCCCTAGGGAAAGGGGGTTTGGGGGCTGTGGGTGTGAAGGGTTGTGCTGTCCCACCCTCACACAGACCTGCTACTGGGGGGGGGCAGCCTCACAGGGGTTGGCTCCTGGGGTGTTTGGGGGAGGGGAGCAGAGGAAATGGGGACAGCCACCTCTCAAGGGCTCAGGCACTCCCTCTCTCAAGCTCTGTTTTGTGTGTTTGTTTGTCTCCTTCTGCAGGTTGTGAGGGTCACCAACTCGATCCTGTGTGGAGGGTCATCCGCCTGGGAGACCTGGACCCAATCATGGCCAGATTTGCTGCTCTGGGGTTCCCGAACTGCGCTGGAGCCATAGATGGGACCCACATACCAATCCACACACTAGAACATTGAGCAGCCCAGTATATTAAGCAGAAAGGCTAATTCTCCATGGTGCTGCAGGCCCTGGTCGACCACCGTGGACACTTCAGAGACATTTTAGTCTGGTGGTTGGGCAGCGCACATGATGCCCATATATTCTGGAACTCTAGCTTGTATGGGAAGCTGGAAGTGGGCACATTTTCCCCCCACCATGAACTAGCAGTTGGGGATCTGCAGATACCATTGTGTATTGTGGGGTTATGGCTTACTCCTGATGCCTTGTCTTATGAAGCCTTATACATTGTGGAGAGGAAGGAGGAGGCCTTCCTCCCGGGGTGGAGGGGCAGATGCCTGCTACGAGGGGCGAGCCTTCAAGAATCCATGGACAGCTGCCATCCGCCAGGTCCATCAAGCCAGGGTGCGCATCCAGGAGCCTTTAGGGAGAGGCTCTCTCAAGGTCCCCGGTAAGTCTTCCCGGTGCCTCCCCAACAGGAAGGCTTCTTCCTCGTAGAAAGAAGAGTACCGCTGTCGGAAAAATCCCTCTGTTCTTTTGATTTACTTTCAAAAGAATGTGATTGCAGTGTGGACGTAACTCAAATTTGGTCAGAAAAATGGCCGTTTTTACAACAAAACTCTGTAGCGTAGACTTACCCTATGTGAGTTTGTCTGTCTTTCTGTCTATAAGGGCTTGTCTAGACTACGTGGGAATGTGCATATCTTCTTCTGCACAAGTTGTCAGGATGCAGGTTTTTCAGCATAGTCCCCTCCCCTTTTTTGAAAAGCAGCGTAAACCTCATTTTTTAGGAAGTGAGATCGAAAGAAGATATGCAAATTTCTGCAGAATTTGCATATTCTCTTTCGAAACTTCAGCATAGTCTAGACATAGCCTTAGTTCAAGAACTCCTCCTAAATGGTAAGAGCTAGGACCACCAAATTGAGTATACAATTCCTCTTATAATAACTTAAAGCAAGGTCAGCGTTTGGTTGTGCCAGGGAAACAGAATGTGCTTGGAATGGGATTACATCTCATAAAATCAAACAGAAAAAAAAAGACAATCACCAGGCAGCTGAAAGGAGTTGGCTGGGGACACACCTCCGCATCCAGGACTGCCCCACTCCCGAGCCTCCGACCCCCAAACACCCATTAGGGAATGCAGGGGGATGGGGCTGAGGCTCCCCCCAGATTGATATGGGGACATTTCTGGTGATCCCCTTCATCAGGGGCTGAGGGGAAAGTACACAGTTTGCTGCATTCCTCACTCTGACTGGGCAGTGCAGGAGCCAGATGAGCTGTGCACTTTGCATCTTGACAGTGACAGGAGAAGAGCAAGCAGCCCTGGTATCAATCTTGGGGGGAACTTCATTCCCCCATCCTTCCCACCACCTCCACTCTCCTGCCCAAACTCAAAGGGCACCCCCATTGCCGTTGGTACTCCAGGTCCTCATAAGAAGCTGATGCAGGCATTTGCTCCCTTCAGCCTTCCACTGTATGGACGTCGCAAAAACGCAATGTAAGATACGTTGACTCCAGCTACCTAATTTACATAGATGGGGTTCAATATCTTACTTTAACCTTCCAATGAAGTGTAGACCAGGCCTGTCAATCTTGCCATTGACTTTGATAAGCTTGGGATCAAACCCTCAATGTTGTTTACATTCTCTATACTTTCATTATTTTAATTCATTGCAATGATACATATTCTTACATACTCTTACAGTGGTATATGCCTTTTGGAAGCTTATCCTGCATTTTAATATTTCATACTAACAAGGAAGACCCAGGAGAAGAATAACTCCTACCCGTACTAGCAACATAATATAAGTATTGCTCTTTTATTGTGATTCAACAGAAAGGAAATAAATGGTATTAAAAATAAAGTCTTATTCATTTATGGGTAAGTGAAAATGTATTCCAGGCCTTATATGCAGCAGCACTTCACTTTAAAAATGTGATTAAAAATTAACAATGGTATGGTCTAATTTGAGACATTAGAACTTCTGTAAAAAATGAATTGAGCTATGGAGAAGTCACCTAAAAACATTTTTAAAGGATTCTTTTAATCTAGTTTTTTCATTAAACACCCAGGCCTACAGACTTACGTTTTCTGATTCCCATGCTACTACCGCATGAAGGTTCAGAAATAAAAAAAAGAGAAGCAAATATTTGGAGGGCTTACATGAGATAATGAAATATCTTTTTCACAAAATCAAAGTTTTCCAGGGACCATTTTTTATTTTGCTGTAGTTTTTCAATTTTTGTGTCACGAATTTTGTGTCAGATGAAATATTCCATTTCAGAAAATACTGAATGACGTTTTAGTTTGGGTCCCTTTGATAGTCAGTTGCATCCCTGACAGTTGTTGTTAATTGGGCTGTTAATTGCTAGAGCAGTCAACATCATATAGGGTTCTATGCCCAGTGTGTCCTTCTGGATCCTTAATTTTAACCATGACTTCATTCCCATTCCAATTTTTGCATTGGTGATTCATGGGAATTCTACTTCAGGTGCCTCATCCACCCCCATCCCTGAAATGTGCAAAGTTCCCTGACTGGACTACATTTTCCATGATGCACTGCAGTTTCAGTCACCCCATTGAGGAGAACTGCGGCATGAATAAACTGCAGTTTCCGTGAGGCACTGTGTCTGCTCAGGTGAATGAAGTTCAATCTTGAACTAATCAGAATTAAATAAAAGTTTTTTCTAAACTTTTCATTCAATAAATAAATGAGTATTTAGGCTTCTCATTCTTATTCAGGAGAGAAACAGGTGTAGACATGTCAGACTTTCCCCACAATGAACTACACTGGTTTGTCACTTAAGTACTAGAAATACCTCTTATAATGTGGTGGATTAGGGGCTATTCTGAAAAAAATAAACAAACCTATAACGCAATTTACAATAGTAAAATTTCTATAATTACTAAAATACTAACAACAATTATTTGAATAAATCATAATACTATTTCCTAAATTCTCTAACAAAGCTTTTCTTTATAAAGGTAGGAAACAATGTAAGGTAAAATAGACACTTCTCTCCACCTCAATTTGTCTGATTTTTGGAACCAGCCCTTTCCTCTGGATTGGTAGTTTAAGAAATGAATTTTATATTCAGATTCTTCCCAAGACTATAACCAGACATCCAAAATACAGAGAGAAATCTTTTCCACTTAGAAATGGAAACAGAAATTCCTGGAAATTAATGAGAACTCTGTTCTGAAAAGATTTTCAGACTACAGTTGATGGTCCAGCAATGATAGTGGGCCCAGATGTAGACAGTACATTATGTGAATCACTTTACTCAAGTAAGTAGTCTCACAGAAATCAAGTGGAACTACTCAGATAAGTTAAGAGTTGTTAACATTCAGAACATAAAACACTCAGAAATCCAATACCTAGAGGGGACTAGGAAGTAGTGAAAAGGAAACTAGAATAATGATAGAGGAACCCCAAGTTAGGAGTGTATTCATTATTAATCTGTTCCTATTCTACATGGCGCAATCAAATTCTTACCATTTGAAGATGCAGTCCAGATTAAAGACCTGAAACCCCAACAATGTGTGGCATTCATATGTTTAACATATTTTTATCTTTTTTTTTTTTGTTGCCAAGAGTTACATACAATACATATGTTGGTACATCTATTGCATTCTTCAAAACTAACATTATCAAACAAAAATGGCATTTTGGTATACACGAGGCACCTGGGGATTTAGTACTAGTAAGTACCAAAATAGCGGTTGTGTCAAAATAATAAACAAAAGGAAAAATTGGCCATCTCATAGCGTTAATTGTCAATTTTGCTTTTAATGTATGTGCAGATTAGATGCATTTCCATGTTTAAATGGGTAGAGGGAGTTTAATATTTGACCTATTTATATAATATACCATATTCTGGAAATTTACCTCTGAATGGCAGAATTGTCAGAGATCAGAGAACACAACGAATTCATGAAGGAGTAAATTTAGCTCACCGTTCAGAATAGATTGAGGTCTTACTGCACTTTCCCAACTCCAATTTCTTGCCTCAGAAATTCACTTCCGTACAGAAAAAAATGCATTAGCACAAATGTAGTTTTGCTTTTTTTCAGTGCTCCAAATGCCATTAGTCTAATGGTTTGATAAATTAATTTTAGAAAGTTAGCTATCCTTTCCTTATTTTATTGAGAAAGTAGTATATTCAGATTGCTAGCAGGGTTGTCCTTAAATTAAACATTATGGGAATGCTTAGAATAAAATTAGTTTACTCTACTTGATGCATGTTAATGAAAGACAGAGCATGTTACTGTACTAACTTTATCAATCCTACAACTGCACTACAACTGATCTGAAATGTTTTGCTAAGATCACATGCTTTCATTTGTAGTAACCTACCTCTTAATTTATTTCCAGTGAGTGCTTTATTATTTTATTTCATAAGACTAGATATTGAATTAAAGATAACTAGAGATCTGTGGTATGCAGTTAAAAAAAGTGCACAATCTGAAACACTGAGCACTTAAAATCTCCCATTAAGTTCCACAAGAATTTTGGTATGTACAGAATGCAAGGGAGGATTTGTGATAAAGGCAAAGCTGACAGCATTAAAAAAAACAAGCACCATACAGATGGTGTGTCTACACAGCACCTAAACTCAAAATAAGATACGCAATTTGTGCTATGCAAATTGTGTATCTTATTTCGATCGAAATTTGAAATAGCATATTTAGAAATGTCTACACAGTGGCAAATTTCGAAATAACATGCTATTTTGAGACATCCCTTATCTCTCATGGAATGAGGGTTATAGGGATGCCAAAATAGCACATCTGTTATTTCAAAACCTATCTCAAAATAGCGGGCATGTTCAAAAGACGCGGGGTAGCTATTTCGGGATACTTCCAGTATCTCGAAATAGCCCTGTGTGTAGATACACCCAAAATGAACAGTTTTCTCATTACAATTCTTCAACAATACTAAACAATATGAACAAATCACATGCCCTGCAGACGTTGTCCAGTTCAACAAATCTTAAAATCCATCAACTTACCAGGAATAGCCTTTTTAGAACTGTGGTGTTTCCTCTGTCTTCAAAGGATCCCCTTCAGTAGTCTATGGTTATGAAGGAAGCATGAAATGTACAAGTGCAATATGGTCACTTGCTGTTAGGAAAAAAGGAGACAAATAGTGACAAAATGAAACGAATACAATTCCCCCACACCAGCACATATGCTGTTAATCCAGGAAGAAAGCAATCAAGAGCTAGTACCAAGTGGCTTCACCTACTATCTGGACATCAGGATAAAGCTTTTTTCTATCTAAAGTAGCTCTCCCTCTTTAAGGAAGCAGTGATTTCTCTGATGCCTCTAATTTCTGCTTTTAAATAGTCTCAGCTGTAGGGCCTTTTCCCTAGCACTGGCAGCTTTTACAGGGAATGTCTAGTTAGCACCTTCCTTTCCCTGCCACCACCAACCTCCTTCATTTGGAATTGACAACCATAATTTTTAATATAAGGAGAATATCAAATACATGAAGTGTAAGTACATGGTCTTATTTCAGTTTACTTGTGTTGAATATAAGAAGATAGGAAAAGAGGACTAGATTATGCATTTGTACATTTAGCAATCATAATTACAGCATATGGAGAATATAAGAAAAGTTTCAGTTATTAATAAACTAATAATAGACTCTCCCAAGAAAAATCCATCTTCCATGCTATTATCAAGTCCCATGATACAGCCATTCTAGCTCTCCCTCTTCTTATCAACATGGATCTTGACAGTATTTGATTATCTTTCCAGGTTAGATGAATAGAAGTCTGCCTGCCAGAAGCTTTCAGAATCTCTCCAGTTTGTCACCTATCCCACTGGGCTCCTCAGAAGCCCACCTGACAGCTTCTTGGGATCACAGGATTTCTGGGGTCTGCAGCCCCAGGGCAGCCAACCAGGCTGACTGTCCCAGGACCCCATGATTCCAAAGGTTCACAATTCTGTTCCGATTGTATGAGTTAGGAAGCATGAGGCTTGCCAGATTTTAAAACATTGAAACATTGAAATCCTGTGCATAATGGAACTGTTCTTTTCTCATTTCTCATTTCTTCAGGTTGGAATACATTACTCCCTGCTCAGATATCTTTATATTCTAGATAGAAGTGCACCAAAAAGTACAGATGCTTTCTGGCTCCACACCTTCCTCCTTGATGCCTAAATTTCCATGAACACACATAAACCCTAAGCTAACAGAGAGCCTTCAAAGAGGCCTAAGGGAAGAGAGAGGATGCTATAGAGTAGATGTGCAATGAAGTGCCCTAATAACTACATTAGAGAGAGAGAATGCATGAGGTAATATTTACATCAAGTGACTAAATATGAGACACATAAGATCGTTACCGGAAGAATAGATTGCCAAATATGTAACTTACTAATTTTAGTGACCACTAGGGGGCTGCGCCCCTCCTCCCCCTCTTGCTTCGCTCACTAACCCAGCTTTCTCTGGGGATAGGTGTCTGGCCAGGGAGATGATGCAAGAGTAGGTTGGGGGCAGGGTGTCTGGTCAGGGAGGAGGTGGAAGGAGTGCATGGTCTTGGCAGGGTGGTGAGTGAGGGGAGCTGGGGTTGCAAGGTCTCAGGTTGGGGGGTATGAATGAGTGGGCTGGGGTGTGGGGTATTGATTGCGGGGTGTGTGACAGGGATGGGGGTGCAGCGTTGGGGAGGGAGGCTGCGTGGTTCCAGCCTCCCCGGAAGGCAGGAGGGGGGAGGGTGCACAGCTCCCCCCCACCATGGGGAGAAGAAGCACATCTACCACCCAGCCAGAGTAAGGGAGGGGGGAGGTCCTGTGGCGCCTGCCCCACACCTCCAGGAGGGTGACGGGAGGGACAAGGAATGACATCACTCTGTCAGCCCACAGGAAAAAAAAATTCATCTATATAGTTCTATACAGAATTTTATTGGCATTTCACCTGACAATGAATCATGTGTTTCTCTGAACAGAACTCAAATATCTGTCCTTAAAATGGCTTCAAACAGTTGCTGCATGGCAGATTAAATTCACACATCTGAATTATCACAAGTTGGAGAGATCACTTTTTTATTGCTGTATGCAGCACACCTACAAATGAAGTGTGATTAAAAATAAAGTCACTGCCTGGGTTAGTATAATTGCTTGACTTTTGATAACTTCTGATGTGCTTATTCCAAAAGTTAACTGTAGCTCAGCATACCTGGTCCCTTGCATAAGTCCCATATGTTGACTGCAAAAGAGTGAGCAAAGTCAGGATTCCTCAGCAAGAGTCATAGGACTGTGTTAAAACCAAGAAAGGAGTTTCCCATTAACCTTAGCACAAAAAAATACAAACTTATTTCAAATCTGACTATACCACTATTTTAACTAGTCAGTACTTCAGCTAACACCCTGATATGTGTATATGTCCTTCTGCACATAGGTGCCCCCATACAACCATCCACAGCACTAATAGCTGATGCCACCTCCGTTTCCCCCTTCAACAAGGATGCCATAATTTGTGACAATAATGCTTTCCCTGGGCTTGTTTTAGTGGTATTAATTTCATCCTAAAATTAAAAATCAACTACCTCCAAAAATTAAGAGCAATAAAAAGTCTGCTGCTCCACTTGGCTCCTCTTTTAATTCGATCTCCAAAATCAAACATAACGGGAAAAAAATCCTTGGGAGATGCTCCACCCCTACTCTAGCTTGGCATGGTCCTTTTTCTGCTTGTTTTACCGAAGAATGGTGCCTCCCAGGGCTTTCTCCTCTGGATTCCAGTGCCCCATAAACTGTTAATCCTCAAGGCTTCTTTCTTTCTAGTCCTGAGAAAGAGAAGGAAAGACTGACCCACACTTCCCCTTTTATACTCTTCTCCAGGGAATCCCTCCCTACTTCCTCTTCCAATCATCCCCACTCTTTGTAGGGCCCAGGTGTCCTCTGTCCAGCTGCCTTGGGACATACTTAAACAGTGGGATCTTTCTGCTTCTGTGAAAGTTAGATCTCTGGGCTGAGAGGGCTCAGGCCAGGCCTGCCAACAAGAATTCTAGGCTCCAGGGCAGAACAGACAATGAGCCCACACACATGCAGAAGCCATGCCCATGTGGATTCAGTCCACCTGTCATTTGGACAGTGCAGCACTAGACAGTGCACTCTTCCATTGCATGAGCCCACATGCTTCCCCCTCCCCCAGTAGGGTTACCGACTGTCCAATTGTGCAGACCCAAAGACCCTTACCCAGCCTCTGCTCTGCCCCTTCCTTCAGGCCATGCTTACATCCCACCCCTTCTCCGATGCCCTCTGCCTCTGTCACTTGCTCTTCCTCACCCTCACTCATTTGCAGCAGCCTGGGGCACAGGGTTGGGGTGAGGGTGGGGGTGCTGGCTGTGGAAGGGAGTTTAGGTGCTGGCTCTGGACTGGGGCAGGCAGTTGGAGTGTGTGAGAGGATGCAGGGTGCTGGGATGGGATAGTCTGTAAACCTTATTTTTTGAGGAATAAAGGCTCTTGCACAAAAGGGTTTTTTTCCTACAAATGGCCCTGTCTACACAGGGCTTTTTATCACAAAAAGGATCTTCCGCAAAAAGGATCGGAAGAGGATATGCAAATGAGAGTGTGAGATATGCAAATGAGCACTCCATTTGCATATCTTCTGCAAAAAAACCCCATGCAGTGTAGACATTGCCTGAGTGAACAGAGTTTTTTTTTTCTGGAAGCCCTCTAGTTTGCCCAAAGGTGTGCATATGCATCAAATGGGCACAGGGCCACATTCATCCCTGGTTGCAAGAAAAACCCTCTTGCACAAAGCCGTTATGCTGATTATTTTCAGGCATAATGGCTTTGCGCAAGAGGGTTTTTCTTGCGCAAGAAGGGGCAGTATAGACAGCTCCGTCTTGCGCAAGAGCCTCTTCCGCAAAAATGGTGGCTCATTAGTTATGCAAATGAGGCTTGGCGATATTCCACGCTGAGCCTCATTTGCATAGCTCTGGTGCAAGATCGCACCAGTATAGACACAGCCGGCCTGTTTTCAGCATCTATGCTAAGGCCAGGTTAAACTCTCCTCATAAAACCACTGCATAGCACTTAATTTTGGGTGTGAATTCATCCTAATGCATACCTAGGCCTATATGACCACTTCAGTGCTGTTTCATGAGTGAACAAGGGTATCAATGAAATGTCTTCTCCTACTATGTCTGCATGTGCAATCAGTTAATTTTATGTAATGTGTAACTGGATAAAAATTACAGTGCAGTCACTTAGTCGCCGAACAGTTCTAAGCTAATTATTTGCTCTAGAGATGTACAGAGAAAGCATTCAGCAGGGTGTGCAGGGAATGAGATGCACATTTTCCATAATGGTTAATGAGAATTGCAATCTAAGTGGCTGTGTGCACATCATTGAAAATTTATTCCATAAATTGCTACTTTGTCTCTGGATACAAATTGCTAAAACCAGCTGAGGTCTTGCATGCACAAATATGCTCATATCATATAAGATGCTAATATATCTTTTGAGAGGCTGGAAGAGGCAGGAAAGTTGTACCAGCAGCACATATTGCATTCATTGTTTCAAGGCCCAAGAGATCATCGTGTAATTTATTGTCTACCATTTTCCTACTTCTGTGTAATTGCTTTCTACATAAAGTTTTTAACATGCATGCTTAAGCATGCACAGGGAGTAAGAGCAGGCTTTGTTTTAAAGAGGTATTCTCAAAGTGTTAAGAGTGGTTCAAATACCAGTGAACCTAAGATACTTATCTTTTTATGCCCAAATGATTATATATTACAATTCAACATTTTATTGTTCATATTTCCACTTTGACACCAGGTGTTGAAGGTGTCTTTTGTGGGTGTCTACAAGCACCCTGCCAATTCCATTTTTCTGTAAGGATGAGTCTACACTAAGATATTATTTCAAAATAACTTATTTCAAAATAATAACTCCCGAAATAACTATTTCGAAATAGTGTGTCCATATTACAGGGAAGCCTTGAAGTGGTACCTCAACTTAGAGCCCTAGGAAGCACTGGGGAGTACTAACTTTGAATGACTCTAGGGAGTAGTTATTTCAAAATAGCAGCAGTGGAGCATCCACACTACTGCTATTTCAAAATAACTATTTCAAAATAAGTGTTATTCCTCCTGGAAAGCAGAAATTATTATTTCAAAATAACCAGATCCTTACTTCAAAATAATGGGCTTGGTAGTGTGGATGATCCGCTTGTTATTTCAAAATAAGGGGAGTTATTTCATAATGTAGACCAGGGGTATGCTACACAAAAGAGCTTGGTGTAGACAGACTGTTGCTCCCAGTTGGTTCCCAGCTAATTTCAATGAGACTCTCCATGGGCTCCAGTATCACAGAACTATTTGAAGATTCAGGGTATTCACCTGCAGTATGGGCTGTCAATGGATTGATTAACCTCCAAGACAAATGAGAGGCCCTCAACTGAGTCTGAGGCACAGCATTGTTTCCATAGCATGAGGCCTTCAGACTGTAAAACTGTGAGTGTGTGATTCCTCTTCTGACTAGAAAGGGGAATTAGATAAATAAGCAGTGGCCCAAGACAAAAGCTAGATGCAGACCAAATCTTTATCAAACTTCTGCAAAGCATTTTAATATTCCCCTGAAACTGACCATGACTGCAGGTAGAACAATTAAAAATCTACATGGGATATTTGCTCAGGAACCCCAGTCCACTTGAAGCTACTAGAAGTGTAATGATGGAGTCTACTGTTAAGATTGTCAAACTAAAAATATTTGGTTTAAGCTTCAGCCGGAAGGAAACTGAGCCTTCAATATTTCTGACTCATAAGTCTTCAGCTGAGATGTTTGAGCATTTTTCAATTAAACTTCAAGTTGGAAGATTTTGATTCATTGAAACAAACATTTATTTTTGCAGGATAGAGCTGGTTTCAACAAATTTCTAAACTCAACACAATTTCAAAAAAATCTAAATGGTCAGAACACTTTGTTTACATTTTTTAATCAAAATAGTTAGATTTTCCAGTTTCAGAACAAAAAGTCATTTTAATCTAATTATAGTTTTAAAAAGTTTGAATACTCAAAATCCAAATGAAGCATTTTGAAATTTTCAGAATGAAATGTTTCAATGGATCCAAATAAATTTTCTCCAGATTTTCAGTGTGTGAAATTTTGAGATTCTAACTTCATGTCTCACTTGAGAATGGGAAAAAAATTTGGAATCTAAAAAAATATTTGAGGAGTAGAAAAACCTCTTCCTGCCCAGCTTTAGTCTTTAGGTCTATCTACAGGCTCCAGTTCACAAGTCCTTACACAGACAAAATTCCTATTACTTTCCATGGAATGTTTCAGGATTCAGGTTCAGGTTTCTCAAATATGTGGAACTGAAGGAAGGTTTATTCCTTTTGTCTTTACCCCATAGGTCAAATCCTCAGCTTGTCTTTCCCTTTCCTTCACTCCAAATTGCTTTTGTATTTACTCATGTCTTTGTGGTTTATTATAATTGTATTTCCCTTTTTAATAAAGTAAACTGCTAAGGTTAGCTGACTATGTGGGACACTGGGGGTGCTGAAAGCATGATTCAGAAGGTTGCTGCTATGCCAATGACCAAATCACTACTACGAGTTCCACAGGCTCACACGCATAAACTTGGTTCCTCTGCTGCTTTTAATAGTCGAGAGACACACTGTATGTAATGTTAATTTGTCCTTTTCTTAGATTTGGCTTCACTGGTAACATACAAAGCCTCACCATAAACATGCAACTCAGTGTAAACATCCTCCCCAAGTTCAGCTGCTCTGAGGTTTCGTTTTTCAGGCACTGCCCTAGGGAGATGCCCAAAAAGCTCTTAAATCCTGGTTGAAGCTAACAAGATCCAATTGCCGGTTGAAGTCTATGTGTTTATGCAGGGGACTAGCACCTGATCTTAAAGCTGTCTCAACAAATGAGCTCTGCACAGAAGCTGCCACCCTATTAACTGATGACTTTACCTATTGAAGTCCCTTATCTTGAATGTCAAAATTCCCCTGAGCGGCTCACTGTAGCTGCAAAAAATGCTCAGGGTGGGTAATTGATATTGATTGTAACAGCAACTATTCACCTAAGCATGTCAGAGAGAAACTGCATGGGATCAGATTGCTTTTTAAAAAAAATATGTCTTGACCATAAGTAGAAATGCATGCATTCATCCCAGATATAATATCTGCTCAGCCCAGCCCAGTAAGTTATAAAATGGCGGCAACTAGCACAAAGGAAAGCGAGCAGGAACTCCATTTCCCATTGTCCTCCCAGCTTTGCCATTGCATAAACCTATTTAATTTTTCCTTCCTCTTCCTCTTGTTTATAAAAAAATCTAATTAATAAACTTCTATGACAGCTGTTACAATAGTATTCATGTAAATGTGTTACCTTTGAACAGCTCCAAAACATTGAAGAAGGGGAATTTCTACTTGTATTCATGCTTCTGAACAAACTTTACTCTCCTATCTTTTTTTTCTCTCTCTCTCTGCAGTGGCTGTGCCACACAGTGATTGAGAGAATACACTGAAAATAAAACAACTCAACTCCTCATTGGAACTATGCCAAAAATAGCAGCATTGAGACTTCTTGTACAAGAATCAAACTATGGTTTGGGGAATGCAGACAGAATGGGATGTTACACTCCTTGGACTGTTCAAAGTAAGCCAGTTTGATCAGACTACAGACATTTAGGGAAATGTCAGTAAAATGCATAATCTTAAATTTATGTTAATATGTACTGAAATATTTATGGATTGATGCATCTTGTTCAACCCTATTCCTTACTGGGAATAAGCATGGGAGCACAAAGAGCCAAATTCTGGCCTTTACTGAACCCTTTCCTCTGATTCAGGCATCAGAGCTGGCTTCCAGAATAGTGTCAGGACCACACAAGAAAGTAAGTCTAATGGACTGGTGGCCAATATAAGCCTGAGAAGGATCCAGAATTTACCAATGTATATAATATCATTAATATTAGAAGCACCCATCAACTCCTCCCTCCCTGCACCTGCCCCCAGCACCTGCAGTCCACCAGTCAGCTCCACCTCCTCCCTCTCCGTGCTTCCCGCTCACAGCAATCAATTGTTTCATGGCATGAAGGAGGATCTGGGGGAGAGGGAGTGGAGCGAGGGCAAAACAGGCTCAGGGGAGGAGGTACGAAGGTGCAAAGTGGGAGCAGGTTCTGTGGCGGAGCCAGGGTTGATCACTGAGCACCCTCCAGTACACTGGAAATATGGTGCCTCTACCTCCAGCCCTGGAGCCAGCACCTATGCACAGAGCCACATATTAACTTCCGAAGAGCTGCATGCAGCACCACAGCCAAAGGTTGGCTACCCCTAGTCTAATACATGGTCCCGCACACTCATATCCCTGAAACTTGTGCATCTGTAGATTAGAGGGCATGTCTAGAATATAAGTAAGGGACCAGGTAGAGCCTGCTTACACATTAAATTCTGGTATAAAAATAAACAAAACAAAAAAAACAAGCATGAAGCTGAAGAACAATTTGCATCTTCTCAGAGGAGCACTAAAGTACATGCCATAGAATGGAGTGTAGACTACCAATGAGATATTCTCCCTGTGCAAGCAAGATTCCAGAGCTGGCTGAATTAAGAGGTGATTAGCTGCTGCAGTTCTACAAGCATGTTCATGCTCCCTATATGCTTTTTTAAATCTAGGAGGGTACATCTACACAGCAGCATTATTCTGGAATGTTATTCCACTGTTATAACCAATGTTATTCTGAAATAACATAATGCACATCTACAAGCCTTTATTTTGAAATAATGTTGAGCTGGAGGACTTCTTACTCCAACTCATGGTAACTCTCATTTCACAAGGAGCAAGGGCAGTCAAAGGAAGAGTGTTCTTCCTTCAACTTCCTGCTGGGTAAACAGCGCCAAAAGCCAAATTAAGCTATTTTGACTTAAGCTACACAACTGACATAGCTGAAGTTGCATAGCTTAAATTGACTTTAGCCCTGCTGTATAGATGTACCTGGAGACGTGAATACACCAAGTGCAATGCCACTGGGAGTTCTCACCAAAGGGCCGCAATTGAGTAGTTACTTCTAGATGGGGAAAAATGCACCAGCAAGAGATACTGTTGGCTATACTAACTTAAACATGGCATAGAAGAATTATTGTGGGTTAGGCCTCTGGTCTTCTCCTGTGGTTGCTTTTGCACAGGCTTCTGTTGCTTCCTTTGCACAGACTAAGTTTGCAGCCCCTGAGCCTGATAACAAACAATAGGAGATGTGCTGCGAAAAATCAATATGCTGTTTGCCTAGAGAAATATCCCAGAGGCAACATACAGTTATTTTGCTTTGAAATATCTTTATAATAATAAAAAATCATACCTGTCTTACACCACAGGGTATTGGAAGTACCCTTAGCAGCAAAGGCTTTAAGAAGTAGATAAAAGCAAAATGTTACTCACTATTGACCTATATTAACAGCAGTCAAATTGTTTGGTGTCACTTTATATCATATCAAGGCATCAAATCCTGAGAAATGCTGAGCACTTGCATCTGCTATTGCCTTAAAAAATGAGCTGCAAGAGGTGCGCAGAATCTCTCAGAATTTAACAGTAGTTAGTTGCCACAATAAAATTATATTGGATGTTTGTTTCAGCTAATTGCTTATGCTAAAAAAAAGAGAGGTTAAGATGATAAGAGAAAGCATGAAAAGACAGAGAAATGAAGAAATGGTTTTAAGATGAACTAACTTACTTATTAAGGTGTCTAAGACATTCTGATATATTACCTTCCTCCAGTTGCTTATAAAAATAAATTCATTGAGCAATAACCATATTGAATGTAATGCTACCCGTTTGCAAAGTCTATCAATATTACCAGGGCTGCACCATAAAGATTTTGATTTACCTAGGCATTCAGATATAATTTCCAGCACACAGATTGTCTTTTAAAAAAACAAAACTTCAGATGAATCTCTTTTTGTGAAATATTATTAATCATTTCCCTTCCAGCCTTTTAACAAATACATTTCTTGTTGTCAGATTAATTTCCAGTAATGCCTTGGAGATCCCCCACCCCCCCAGACCACCACTTCTGTGCACAGACCTCCCACAATATGCATCTGGGAAGTATGTGTGGAGGGGGAGTTGAGCTGTTTCAGAACAACCGTGCCTGGACTGAAGCTGGCACTGTGTCCTTTTGAATTTTGAGGAAGTTCAAATTTGGACATCTCTAATCCAAACCAATTAATCCATGTACAAATGTAATTCAGAAGCAGCACTCTGAGAAATGTAGCAGCAGAGATGGACGTTAATCTGTCTGTTGGCTCTGTAATCTTAGTCATTTCTATTAAATTTAAAATTCATTTGCAATACTAGAGTGATCTGATCCATAGAGTGCCAGATCCTGCCATCCTTAGTCACGTGTACAGTTCCTTTCTCCTTGGGTAGTTCCATTGATTTCACTGGGGCTACTTAATGTGTAAAGTACTACATCACATGAGTAAATGTGACAGGATGTGATCCTTTAATAACAACATGCAATCCACTGATGTTTCAACCTATTAGAATGTGTTGGACTATGAAATTGTCTTCTCTTCTCCCCGATAGATTGCATAGATTATATACATCTAACATTTAATATTTTCTAATCTAATTCCCACTGGCAAAACCCAATCAGATCCAAGATAGTGTCCATAGCAGGATAACTTGAGCCTTTTTTTTCCTTTAGAAAAGCCCTGTGTCAGCAGAACAATATTTCAATAAAAAGAGGTCTCCAGGGAAGAATCTCTAATATGGTAGGAACTAAGAAGCAAACTCTGTTGAAATTCTCTTGGGCAGAAAAGAATTGTTGTTCTTATCCTGAGCTGAAGATGTGTGCTCACTGAATAGTGAACACATATCTTCATTGCAGCTGATGTCACTTTGTCAGATAAAAAAACTATATTCAGTGTAGCTAATGCAAAGTACCTGGGGCATGCTATGTTTCCTACACTTTCATCGTATAACTTCATAACTATTTATATTTATGGCATGCAAAACATTTCAAAGCACAAATGTAGAAAGCATGGTTGTATAAATGCATATGAAGAGAGACATGGGAAATGTTATACAGCTATGTACTGCTTTTGTAGAAATTAATTTGGAAAAGGTTTTAGATAATACAGTAGCTTCTCTAACATGACTGTAAGAAGGAGAGTGAACTGAAAGCAACAGCTTCCTCTTTCCTGGACAAACTTCTGTGTGATAACATCAGTGGTGAAAGTAACTAAACATTTCTCACAGGTGCTGTCCTATTGCAACCCAGGTCCCTGCCTGCTCTTTAAATAGCTCCCTGATGGTTTTTGCTGCAGCTCAGCCAGCACTTGCCAGAGCTACACGCCAGGGTGCATCCGCTTACTTTCACCTCTGGATAACCTTGAGAAATTGGGGGGTTATGCCCGCACCCCCTTCTGAATTGTGGATGACTTTATGGTATCATGAAGTTACTGTATCACAGAAAGTCTACATATATGAATGAATTAGCAGGGCTGTGACATATCTCTGCCGGGCCAAACCCAGTGAGCAACACTCAGTGATTGTATATTCAAAGAAAAATACCTTGAGATAATGGATTTATGCTGCCTGAGAGAAAAGGCATCCTCCTTCTTTCCTAAGGGAAGGGGGGTTGAAATTAATGGAAGGTTACCAGCAGAAGAACACAACAGCTAATGATTCCAGTAGGAATCTGCAAAGGAAGATCTGCTAAGGGAAAGCGAGCTAGTGAGGGTCATAGCACTAGAGCGACCAGGTGTCTTTTTTGGACCGAAATGCCCAGTCAAAAAGGAATTCTGGAGGCTCAGTGAGTACTGCTGAACAGGTCATTGAATGTCCAGTTCATGGCACTGCAGGAGGGATCACAGGCTCCCTACTAGAAGCTGTATGACCCACTGGGAAGCAGCCAAGCCGGCATGTTCAGCTCCTAGTCTTAGGGGCTGCAGGGGAGGGGTTCCATATGCTGGCCTGCCCCCAACTCAGAGGCACAGTTGCCCAGGGAGGTAAGTCCCTCGCCCCTCCCCTTCGGCCCCCTTCCTTGCAGCCACAGTTCCCCCAGAGCCTCCTCTGGATGGCACAGTCAGGAGATGCGAGCAGGGCAGTTCCTGGGGGCAGTCAATAGGCTCATAGCAGGGGGCTTCCCAAGAGATGGTGAACAGGTGGATTTGGCCAGAAGATGGAGGTTCCAGGGGGGGCATCAGAGGATAGGGAGCTGTGAGGGATTAGATTGGAGGTGGGGGTTCTGGATGTGATGGTCAGGGGGCAGGAAGTGGAGGGGATCTATAGTAGGCAGGAATCCTGGGGGTGGTTATGGTCAGAGTGGGGAGTGATGGGGAAGGGTGGATCGAGGATGGGGCCCTGTGGGATGGGGAGGCGGATGGGGAGGTGGATGGGGGTTGGAGTCAGGCTATGCCCTGTTTTTCAGGGAGTCAGACTACCCCAGCCATATTTACCTCGCCCTCCATACAAATTTTCTGTACCCAGTGTAGCCCACCCCTGAACTTGCACCACTCAAGCACTCAGTAGGTGGCTGTTGAGGGGGTCGTGTGGCACCCACATCTCCTGCTGTTGCTCAGCCTCATGTGGTTGGACTCAAGCTGCAACATGTGCAATCTATTGCCCCATTTCCAGCATCCAGGATTTCAGGGTTCGTATATCTCTGAGTGCTGGGATGTGGAGGGATGCAATAGCAGGGGGATGCTCATGCTTTGACCAAACTATGTAGAGAAGCATACATCAAGTATACCTGCATGGACAGTCTTGTTTTAGCCTCTCGCTTTCCTCAAAGTTCACGTTTTCTCACTCTCATTTAATAATTTTAGTATTCCTTTGGGCTCTACCTTGATGGTTGCTATGCAACATTCAGGAGCAGTTTGGTAAAATGATTCCAGTTCATTCTTACCAGTTTTTCTGTGCTCTACATCATGCAACACTCCTCTGCCTTAATGCTATATTAACTTTATCATCACTATAAGTTGGGTTATCATATACTTGCCAAGACACACATTCTCTGTGTGATCACACAGATTTTAGTTTCCCTGCAGAGTATACATCACAAAACATACCTCAGATGTGCTGCCAGAAAAGCCATTTGTATAGCAAGAGATTGGTTAGAAACATTAAGAAGCCTGATAAAGGCTAGCAGATACAGTGTACATTCATCCATTTTTTTTTATTTTGTATATTTCAACATACTTTAAACAATAGATCAGTACTCACTATGGGTCCCTAGTTTACAGTGGTGTTAGATAATATCCCTTTAGATCTATACTTTACAATTCCCACAAGTCAAACATAAGAATGCTACCTCTTATACAGCACCTTTCAACAGTAGAACTCAAAAGTGTTTTAAAAAGTATGCTCATATACTCCAAACCCCAATACTCGTGCTCAAATATGCATATTCTGTTCTAGATCTAGCATAGGAGTCTAGCATAAGAGTTTTCTAGTGCGTTTGTGATGTGGATATACAGTTAGCACAAGTGTAAATAACATTTATAATGAATGTGATATACAAAGCCTTTTTTGATATGACACTTTAATTGTACAACTGACTTTAGTTACAGGTTTTAAGTTAAAACAAGTTGTTTGGAAGAGCAATCATTTTGGTAAAGGGGAATTATGCTTCATTAGAATTCTTTGAGGGGGTCAACAAATGTATGGACAAGGGGGATGCAGTGGATATAGTGTACAAAAATGTCTTTCAAAAATGATAAGATCCCCCCTTTAAGCAAAATAAGCTGTCATGGGACAAAAGGAAAGGTTCTCTCATGGAATAATAATGGTTAAAAAACAGAAAACAAAGGTTTGGAATAAATGGTCAGTTTTCAGAATGGAGAAAAGTAAATAGTGTTATCCCCCAGGGGTCAGTACTGTGACCAGTACTGTTCAACATATTCATAAATGATCTAGAGAAAGGGATAAAGAATGAGATGACAAAATTTGCAGATGATATAAAACTACTCTAGATAATTCACTCCAAAATAGACTGCAAAGAGCTACAAAGGGATCTCTCAAAACTAGGTGACTAGCAGCAAAATGGCAGATGAAATTCACTGTTGATAAATGCAAATTAATGCACACTGGAAAACATAATCCTGACTATAAATATAAAATGATGGGGTCTAAATTAGATGTTACTACTCCAGAGAGAGATATTGGGGTCATTGTAGAAAGTTCTCTGAAAACATCATCTCAATATGCAGCAGTAGGCAAAAAAGTGAACAGATGTTAGGAATCATTAAGAAAATAAGAGATAATAAGACAGAAAATATAATATTGCCCCTATATAAATCCATGGTAGACCCACATCTTGAATAGTGAATGCAGATGTGGTCTTCATATCTCAAAAAATATTTTAGAATTGAAAAAGGGCAACAGAAATAATTAGGGTTATGAAGCAGCTTCTTTCTGAGGAGATATTAATAAGATTTGGGACTTTTCAGTTTTGAAAAGAGACAACTAATGGGGGATATGATAGACATCTGGAAATTCATGACATGTCAGAAAATTAATGAAGATGATTTATTTACTCCTTCTCATAACACAAGAACTAAGGGCCACCAGATGAAATTAATAGGCAGCAAAAAGAAGTATTTATTCACAAAATGCATAGTCTCTTCCAGAGACTGTTATGAAGGTCAAAACTGCAACAGGGTTCAAAACAGAACTAGATACATTCATGGAGAATAGGTACATCAATGACCTTTAGCCAACATGGACAGGGATGGTGTCAATGGGCTCTGTTTGCCAGAAGCTGGGACTGGGCAACAGAGGATGGATCACTCAATGATTATCTTTGGTCTGATGCAGTAGGGATGTTCTTTTGTTTTGAAAGGTCAGGCTCCAACTCTAGAAGAGACAGCGGTGGGGCTTCTGACCCACATGGCTTAGAAAAGTGTGGGAGAGGGAAAAGAAGGAGAGACATTAATTATTCCTAAGAGCTCAAACTAGCACACTTCTCATCCTCCTCATGCTTGCTACAATTCTAGCAACTTGTGCCTAAAATAAGTACATGCATAATCATATAGCTGCAGCTCTTATTCCTTTCTCATCCCTTTCTTGCCCTACTGTGTATCACCTACAGTCACTGTGTCATGTCCAAATGAGTACTGCAAATTCTTTAGGGCAAGCACCATGACTGATCTTCTGTGAAGCACTAAACCCAATAAATCAAATGCCATATGACTAGATAGATGTCAGGGCACTGGCACTGAGGCTGTGTCTAGACTGCATTACTCTGCCAACAGAAGGATGCAAATCAAGCACTTCGGAAGTGCAAATGAGCCCGGGATTTAACTATCCCGGGCTTCATTTGCATACTCACGTTCCGACGCTGTGCCGATCAGGCTCAGTGTCAAAAGTGAAAGTAAAGTATAGCCGCAGCTCTGCCGCGTTTCTGCCAACAGCAGGGGCTTTTTTGGCAGATCCATACTCCTCATTTTTTGAGGAGTACGGGATCTGCCAAAAAAGCCCCCGCTGTCAGCAGAACCGCGGCAGAACCGTGGCTACACTTTATTTTCACTTTCGACACTGAGCCTGATCCGCACAGCGTCGGAATGTGAGTATGCAAATGAAGCCCAGGATAGTTAAATCCCGGGCTCATTTGCACTTCTGAAGTGCTTGATTTGCATCCCTCTGGTGGCAGAGGGATGCAGTCTAGACGTAGCCTGAAAGAAAGAGGAACAGACACAGGGTGTTCCTTCTTCCATGACCACAACAAGATTTGGTTTGGGCAAATGGAAAGACTCATAGGGTGTGTCTAGACTACAGGGTTTTTTTTAAAAAAGTGTCCTTTTTTCGAAAAAACGTCCCCTGTGTCTAGACTGCCATCATGTTCTTTCAAAATTAAATCGAAAGAACACGGTGTTTTTTTCGACCGCGATAAACCTCATTTTATGAGGAAGAAAGCCTTTTTTTCGAAAGGGCTCTTTCGAAAAAAGACGTTCTTGAATGCAAACAGGGCTTTTTCGGAAGAGAGCATCCAGACTGCCTGGGTGCTCTCTTTCGAAAAAGTGGCTTGCTTTTTCGAAAGAAGTGGTTGCAGTCTAGACTCTCTCTTTCAAAAGAGGCTTTTTCGAAAGAATCTTTCAAAAAAGCCTCTTTCGAAAGAGGCTTGTAGTCTAGACGTAGCCATATTGATTACAATGGGAAATAGCTCAGATCCTAGATCTTCAGATCCCCTTAGAAAGGAGGGGGTGGGATAAGACCATGTTCCAGTGTTTAGGTTATCCTTATTAATTAATTTAATTTAATTTAATTTAATTGGTTCAAGGTGCAGTTTAATTGGATTCAGAGATAGCTTCTGCATCCCTGCCTTGGGAGTCACCCAAGTACCTTTGATGTAGACTGCAATGATAACGGCAATGCTAACAAGTCTTATACTCATCCACACAAATCAAAGAGGCTTTACATGAGGTGCGCTCACTTATCATACTAAAGTTCAGTAACACAGTTAACCTCCTTTCTCCCAGATCAACAAATGGGGAACTGAGGCACAGAGAAATGAGTGACTAGGAGTAACTTGAATATTATTAGCAGCAATTCTTGGTCTTAAGGATCATCTACAACAGGGATAAATCTCCCTTGTGTGGCAACAGAGACCAGAGCATCCAAGGGGATTGTCTGTGACTCGGGCTGTTAATGTGCCTGAGGGGCGTGCACTTGATGTGGTTGGTTGGTGAAATCAAAGTTTACAGTGCATGATCGTTTCTTGGCTTGCAACCTGGTTTTTGTTGGTGTTTTTAGTGGGTGTTTTTGGTGTGCTTAGAGGTTAGTATGAGTACTCTTCCACTAGTACTGGGAGAGTGAGATTCATCATAGACAGTTATGGCACCTCTATTTTCCTATGTCAGACAACTGAAGTCCATATCATAATTACGGGATACTTGGTTTTTAAATATAACTATCTAAACACTAATCTGGCACAAGGATGCTTGAATTAACAAGCAGCCTAGGGTGAAATCTGATTAATTTAAAATTTAGAGAAAGTCTTTATGTACAAAGAAAACTTAAAGCAACGGCCAATTTCACAAAATGAAGCAGATCAACAAGGGTAGTAGTTTAGTCCAAACTAACTACTTTAACACAAGAAAAGCACAACAGAGGCCAGTTTCAAGGGAACAAGCTTTCTAAAGAACAATGCAACACCTGAAAGCTGCCAAACAAAATTTAGTTTAATTTGAGGGATAAAGTGCCAAAGTTTTCTGGATATAGCTCACCACCTTGATGTTTTTTGGCACTGAAGACTTAATAATGATTTCAAAGAGATATACAGCTTGGTTTTAAGAATTCATTAAAAATAATCAGCGGGGCTCTCACCATCTCATTTGTTATGACATTATGAGCTAATGCAATGTGCCAGGATTTAACACAGTGTAATAATATATGCTGTACTAACTGCATAACCACACTGTATAGGATCAAAATTGTATAAGGTAGAGATATTTCATCTATTTCATCTTCCTGAAGATATCAAATTATGTCCTTTAGCACATACCCTACTGTTTTATCCCATCACTGTACATGTCCTGTGATCTGGGTTTACTGCTTTTTTTTTTTTTTGGTATGCTTTGTTGCCTCACGGAACTTTTAGGAATCTTCTCTCAAACAGTCACCCATTATTTCCTTTGGTGTTTACTCATAGTAATTTTTGCAGGATCTTTCACAATCTATTTTTCTACATTATTTTTTCTAGAATCATAGGGCTGGAAGAGACCGCAGGAGGTCATCAAGTTCAGCCCCCTGCCCAAAGCAGCACTAATCCAAACTAAATCAACCCAGACAGGGCTTTGTCAAGCCGGGACTTAAAAACCTCTAGGGATGGAGATTCCATCACCTCCCTAGGGAACCCATTCCAGTACTTCACTACTCTCCTAGTGCAATAGCTTTTCCTAATATCCAACCTAGACCTCCCCTACTGTAGCTTGAGACCATTGCTCCTTGTTCTGTCATCTGTCACTACTGAGAACAGTCTTTCTCCATCCTCTTTGGAACCTCCCTTCAGGAATTTGAAGTCTGCTATTAAATTCTCCCTTACTCTTCTCTTCTGCAGACTAAATAAGCCTAAATCCCTCAACCTCTCCTCATAGGTTATGTGCTCCAGCCCCCTAAACCAGTTCCAATCAAACCAGAAGCTCTGCAGCACCTCAATTTCTTTGCCATATTAATTTATTAATGAACCTATTTTCTCTCCATTATTTCTATTCCATGTTATGTTTCTCAAAGATCTCCTTCTCCTTAGCCTCTTGGGCTAGCGTTAATTAATTCTGTAAGCTTTGCTTCAGCTAGCTTTGGTTGCTTTCCATTTTTGCATCTCCAAAACAGAGAGGAAGAGAAAGAGAGACCCTAACCCTTTCCACTCTTCTCCCAACCCTTCTCCTGGGCACTTTTTCATTAAAGCAGATTAGTAGAACATTAAGATGCCAGTCTCCCTTTTCAGGGGAATTTTACAGAATCTTGTGCCTTAGATATTATGTCTAACTGATTGTTCTTCCACACTAGATTATTGTACTCCTCCATGTCCTTATTTGCTCATTATTTGCTTGCTAAGGGGCTAATCCTGAAACCTGTACTCACATTTAGTCCTTACTCAGATGATTGTAGTTAAGAGCACTTCTCAAGTGGGTACTTATTTGTATAAATAAAACTGCAAGATCAGACCCTACATCTTACCAGAGCTGCTCAGAAAATGCAATATCCACTCCACAGGGAACTCTGATAGAGGCATTTCAACATAGTTTCATCCCAAAAGGAGAAATAGTGAAAATTCTTACAGGAAGAAAAGTTCAAAACGAGTTTTATTTACAAATGTCTAATTGAGAGTGAGACTTGTGCTCCCCAACTGTCAAATAGCCAATAATCCAGTATTTAAAGAACTCATCAAAGGTGTGGGAGAGCAAGGTTCATGGAGATTCACTGCACAAACTCAAACTAGTCTGCAAACAGGAGTTCTTGTTTTCCAGGCAGCTTTATTAGTTAATTCCTTCCCATCAATATGAAAAAGGTGTAGGTTAGCTTATCGTTTGGTTGGAGTGTCTACATTCTGGATTATATAGTTGTTGCCTGCATAATTTTATATCGTCTTTGGTGTTTAGCATTGCCAAACGTTACAAACAGTATATTTACTACCCAGCAGATAGCATTATTTAAAATGGGTGAATGAATGCTGCCCTCTAGCTCTTCTTGTTTTCAGTAGGCACAGTTATGCAAAACTTATTCAAGGTGATCATCCTTATTTACACCATTAGTCCCATTGAAGTCAGTGGAAATACTTAAGAGAAACTTTGGATGTTTTCACTGCAATCAGACGGCATCCCATTTAGCCACAGTCAAGCTAATTTGGATCTAGCTAGCTCAAACAATAGCTAGATAGCCTCAGAAGCATGGGCTATACTGCCCTTCCTGGGATCCTGAGCACATATACAAGGATCTAGCCAGGTTCACGTCTACTCTTACCTGAATTAGGTAGATCAAAGCTACCTTGGGTATATCTGCAGCTGCTGCAGTCACCTCTGATTGCAGTGTAGACATACCCTTTGATTGGAAAAAGTTTTTTCAAGGTCAAGTCCATGAACTGGGATGCAGTAGTTTGGGGGGAGGAACATATGTCAGTGTTACAGTGTTAGATCTTGACTACCATTGGACTATGCATGTTACTAAGCTCTATATCCTGTAATAAAATGTTTTAAGGACTGTGGCCTAAGGGTCTGATCCTGAAGATTTGCTCAAACTCTATTTGCCATTAATGGGCATCTTGCCTGACTATGACATTCAGGAATGGACCTTAAATGGGACTAATCAAATGTACAGTCAAGGGACATTACATGTCTCTTTTCAATGCTTTTGAAGAGAAATCAGATGCTGAAATATACCATGATAGCCAGGCAGCCACACTTAAGCTAAATTGTAAAAGTAAGAATTTGGCATGTTTCTGAACAGCTGCACTAATTGGGCCAGATTCTCAGTTGGTATAAATCCATGTATGTATGTTGCCTTCAATAGAACTGTCCCAAGGTACACTTTTGGGGGGGAATCTGACTACTGAATTTGATATAGTCTTTTGAATGGGGCAATATCCATTGTTTAAATAATAACATTTTATTACTTAATTTCCTGCTGGTACACTTATTGTTGAGATTTCCTTGACTCACTTTCACTGATTTATCAGAGTACTAGAGGTATGTTGGGTAGAAGTGGTGTAACGATAAAGAACAGATATTTATTACGTGTGATGTCATGCATAATTATAGAAACATATTGGGCCAAACTTCTTGATTTTGTTCAAAGGAAATCACGTGCACCCACTCATTGGAATGTAATGTACAAGGCATCATGCATTAATACCATATGCTAGATATCTAAACTGGAGCACTTCATAAAGTGTTTTTGGCAGTCAGAATCTTATTTAAGTTTCTGCATAAAGCTCAAAAATTCCTTTTTTTGATAACAGCTATTCTAAGACTCAGCAATGAAAACCCCTTCAGTATATCAGGCTTGGGAGTGTGATAGACCAATCAGGAAAAATGACACAATTTATGTAAGAAAAGCTGAAAAGCAGCAGTTATTTTCAATCCAGCTGGGACTACAGCTCAAGTGAATTGTAATGCATGGTCAGGGGTTTAGAGATGAGACTTTTGCATTCATTCATGTCACTTTCACCAACCCATAAACCCATGAATGAAGGGCAGAATTAAAATATCTATCTGCTCCCACATGTGTTCCCCATCTTTCCCAAAAAATAATAATCCCCCCTAAAATAAAATCAGCATCAGATATCTGTGAATAAGCCACCTGGAAAGCTTAATGCTCTGTTGTATCACATGTCTTCCTTACAACTGCTTCTCAGCAGAAATTAAACATCTTGTGGACATGTACCCAAGGAGACTGCTTTGACAGTATATTATAACTGAACATCTAAATGGGCTATTACTATCTCCTACATGTTGTAAGAAAAAAGATATAATCCTTCCAGGACACACATTGCCTTGGTAAAAACTGCTTGTTCTCAAAAGTTTCCATAATACATTACACAGTTTTACAATTATCTTTCAATTTAACCCATGTGGCAGGACGTAAGTTGGCTGACTTCCATAAGATTCTGCAGAAGTATTCAGATTGCAGATGTGGATCTAAATTTGCAAAAACTTATACACTCACATAACTTTACTCACTGTGAATAGTGCTATTGCACTTCAGTGGAAATATTCACAGATTAAGCATGTTCTGTGCTTAAGTTCTTTTTGGTACAGGGGCCTCAGACTGTGAAATCATTAGTGTAGGGACTGTGGTTACCTCTACATTTCTACAGTGCCTAGCACAGTGGGCCTAAATCCTCACTGGCATCTCTTGGCACTACCAGAATATATATTTAAAAGAGTTAATAATTTACATGACTACAGTTGCAGTCATCATTTTCCATTTTAAAATAATGCTTAGCTAGCAAATGAATTTCTGTATTTATTAATGTTGCTGTCTCTTGTCAGCTGATTAGTAGACTTTAAGAATCATATATCATGCGCTGATGTAAGATGCTCAGCTAAAATTGGGTCCTGGTTGACAATATTTCTATAGTTCCTTGTGGGGGAAACCTAATTTTTCAAAACTGACAACTTTTCATGGGGTTTGTAAGTTTTTCAAAATTTACAAACCTTTCATTGAGAAGGCTTCTCAAATCCAAGATGGCATTTCTGGTCAAAATCAAAGACTCACACTCCAAACTAGCAATAAAGTGTACTATCCACAAGCTTATTGGCTAGTCTGGAATAGGTCTGTTCGGTTTTGACCTGAAATCCCATCTTGGACTTGAGAAACCTATTAGCTATTCTCTGGTGGATGAGTCTCTCCCTCTCTCGGAATCCTCTTATCTTTTTTGAGAAAGAGAAATATTTTCCAGACAGCCATATTTAAAATATCATAAACTCTCTGGGAAAACAAAAGCAAATAAAACCATTTCTGATAGGATTCTCCTTCAGAATGATATTTAAAAGTATTCCTTTTATTTTTTAACCAAAATTTTGTGGTTTAAGTGAAATATAAGTGAACTTTTAAGTCTCCCCTTTTTCTTTGTCCATTTTTCTATTCATGACTGTCTCTCTGTGTATGTGTGGGGGGGGAGCAAGGGGCATTGGACGGGAATTCTACCTGTTAATTATTTTGGAAATATCAGGAATACTAAGTCCCTGATCTAGCAAAAACTGGATAATTAGGATGAATGATGAACATCATAATAGGCTAAAACCTGAGTTTCTGCTTTCTCAGGCTTCTGGTGAATATGAGGCTGACGCATGGTGTTATGAAATCACATTCACCAGCACCACTCTTTTTAACAATTGGCTATCATTTATACCAAACACTACTGCTTTCAAAAGGTTATTTAACAACGCAATTTAAATTTGTCTGTGATGGATATTAAGCATTACAGGCTCAACCCTTCACCAATACTTCCTATGGTATTTGTGTCACCAAATGTTTGGCATTGTGCTGAAATATTATGTTATTTTGTTGTTTATTTGTGATCAGCTTGAAACAAAGCTCTGCTTCCAAACATGCTCAGAGGTAAGGGGCTGATTCTATATCCAAATCCTTATTTTTCCAGTAGTCAAACCATGTCTGGTTTGATGTTTGGATTTGGTCCTTTTCAGAGAGGGAATTGTGGGCATCAAACAACAAATACACAAATGAGTTAGGATCTAATGAGAATAAGATGAAAGGGGTAATATATTTTGTTGGGTCATTTTTTTGCTGGTGAAAGAGATAAGCTTTTGAATTTACACAGAATTCTTCCTGAACTCTTCTTTAAGTCTGGGAAAGTACTCAGACTGACACAACTAAACACAAAGTAGGACAGAGTGTTTAGCATAGGTAGTTAATATGCATATGGTAAAAGACAATTCAAGTGGTGAGTTAACATCTTTGCAATCATAGGACTAAAAAGAGGCTTGATGGGTTATAGATTTCTGTAAGAATAAAGACTCTGGATGTATGGTTTCAGTCCATAATTTTTAGCATCTAGAAAAGCTATGAATTTAAGCTCCCAGGCTCTTCCTTTGAAAGTGGTTTACAGGTTTCTTTTGGGAATGAGGAGTGAGAGGTCAGATATGGAGTGGTCTTTCTGTGAAAAGTGGTCACCCACAAGTGATATGGGATTTATTGTCCTTTATCATTTAAAATCTGATGCTTTTATCTAGAACTTTGATTTGGGACCAGTTGTTGCTAACTTCTAAATATCTCCTACATTTGCATCTGTGTGCGAAAAATCAAACAAATAAAAAAGCCCCAAATGCTCTGTAGTCGGATGGTCTAATATTAATCAAACTCCTAATGAGATAGGGGGGTTATGGAGCTCAAAGAGCTCAGCTGTCTAAGCTGATGGGATATTTACTGCAAGTGGAGAATATATTGGAGCTATATCAGAGGATTGGAAGAGGATCAGATAATTGTGATGGAACTCAAAGATAACTCAGGTCATAGTAGAAGATGAAAGAGGATTAAAAGAAGCAGAGGAGTGAAAGGAAAACTACAGAATGCTTTCACTAAATTCAGTTCTCTTGGGGTTGCAGAATAACTGCATTAGTGAGTGTATATGTGGAAGAACTGTACACTACAGTCATTAGATAAGGGAGAGTGAAGAGCTTGCAAACCAGTTCAAGATAATGGACTACTTCTTAGGATCCTTTTGAAACTTGAGTGCTTTTAGAGTTCCTTTAGGACTTAAAGTGTGACCTGACATCTTCTGATATTTTCTTTATTAAACAGCTAAGGTGTCATCTATAGAAAAGTCCTATATATTTAAGACAGATGATAAAGGACCATATAAAAATAAAATAGGATTCTATGTAAATTAGTTTAAAAGCCTGTAGATTTTTACAGGAACATGTGAAAATTAAGGTGTGTCGGTTGCTGAAAGCTATCTGTTGCCGTTTTGCTGACTCAGCACTTTGAGGAGGTTTACAGGATCCATTGAAAAAGGCTTTCTTTCTCGACAGATCCCCCTCTAGACTGCCTCTTTTTGCCGGCAAAGTGCTGAGTCAGCAAAAACGGTGGCCATTTTTATGCAAATTAAGCACAGGATATTTAAATCCCCGCTTCATTTGCAATGTCGACCTGCCTAATCTGCATCCCTCTGCCGACAGAGGGATGCAGTCTAGACATACCCTAAGTTGCAACAGGACTGCTCATTGTTTTTAAAGTTACAGACTAACATGATTACCCGTCTGAGACTTTTGGAAGTAGAGAAGTTATCAATAGAAAGGTGTCTTCACTATGCACAGCAGATATTACATTGTGCTGTTAATGTAATCACAACTTTGATTAACCAAACAAATAACACACATGCTATGATTTGGTGAAGGAGAGACACAGCAATACCAAATCCATAATATGCACATTATTCATACCATGTCTAGGAGGAAAACACAAAGTGTTCGTTCATGCTTACCCCAACCAGCGGTTGTCTACCTGGTATGTCTCTCCCCCTGTCCCCCCACACACTAAGCTATTCAGAGTGGGATAGAGCTTTTAAAATTTGTTTATACTGACACTCAGGGAGGGTTCATACATATTTATGAAGGTTTGAACTCCCTTTTCCTTATTTAAACTTCTACAACCCACTACTTTTGAGATGCCCTGGTTTTCATATGTTAACTAATTAATTCCATTTATATTCAATACTTGCATAACTTTATCACCTTAGTAACAGGTGGTTACTGAAGAAAGTCTCTCACATTTCACCATGACTACCAAGGATCATCTTGTAGTATCTACTGTCTAAGATATAGACATTATCCAAACTTAGCAGTCATTTTGAAAGCATCAGCATATCATAAACAGATATAAACTCAGCAGGTGTATTACTCTTGCAAATATCCTAAAGCCTAAATATGTGAAACATCTTCCAATCTTGTAGGCCTTCTAATACAACAACATTAGTTACTGGTTACATATCACTACGTCTACACTGCAGGCTTCTTGCGCAAGAACTGTTTTGTGCAAGAGGTCTTGCGCAAGAACCTAAGTTCTTGCGCAAGAGCACATCCACACTGCCATGTATTTTTTGCGCAAGAGATGTGCTTTTGCGCCAGAGCTTCCATGGCAGTGTGGACGCTCTCTTGCGCAAGAAAGCTCTGATGGCCATTTTAGCCATAGGGGTTCCTTGCACATGAAACCCCTGTTGCCCGTCCACGCTGCCTTCTTGCGCAAGAGTTCTTGTGCAAAAGGGCTTATTCCTTGTGGGGAGAGGAATAACTCTTGCGCAAGAAGCCCTCTCTTCTGATGCTTTACTGTAAATTTACTTGCGCAAGGACACACGTGCAGTGTAGACAGTCCACAAGTTTTTGCTCAAGAATAACCATTCTTGCACAAAAAGCCTGCAGTGTAGATGTAGCCCTACAGTATCCCAAGGCAAGTCATTTAAGATTAACTATTGTGCATAACAGTTAGTGGTTCTTAGCTAAAATTTTTACTTCTGCATTTTTATTGCTATGACTTTTCCCTTATTTTGATATGATGAGCAGCCAGTCTGAGGCCACATATACACGGGGAGATGTAAAGCTCTGGTAGTTACAGTGCTGCTCACAAAGCGCTGCAGAGAAACCCCTATTGTGCGTCCACACTGTACTTCTTGTGATGGTGAAGCCACATTAGCTTTGTGGTAGCTCCTTGCTGAGGTTCAATAAGGACAAGTGCAGAGTCCTGAACATGGGATGGACGAATCCCAAGAATTGTTACAGGCTGGGGATTGACTGGCTAAGTAGCAGTTCTGCATAAAATGACCTGGGGATAACACTGGATTAGTAGCTAGATATGAGTCAACAGTGTGCTCTTGTAGCCAAGAAGGCTAATGGCATATTAGGGTGCATTAGGAGGAGCATTGCCAGCAGGTCCAGAGATGTGATTATTCCCCTTTATTCGGCTCTGGTGAGGCCACATCTGGAGTATTGCATCCAGTTCTGGACCCCCCCACTATAGAAAGGATGTGGAGGCATTGGAGAGGGTCCAGTGGAGTGCAACCAAAATGATTAGGGGACTGGAGCACATGACCTACGAGGAGCGGTTGGGGATCTGGGTTTATTTAGTCTGCAAAAAAGAGAAGTGAGGGGGGATTTGACAGCAGCCTTCAACTTCCTGAAGGGAGGTTCCAAAGAGGATGGAGAAAGGCTGTTCTCAGTAGTGACGGATGGCAGAACAAGGAGCAATGGTCTTAAGTTACAGCTGGAGAGGTCTAGGTTGGATATTAGGAAAAACTTTTTCACTAGGAGAGTGGTGAAGTACTGGAATTGGTTACTTAATGAGGTGGTGGAATCTCCACCCCTAGAGGTGTTTAAGTCCCGGCTTGACAAAGCCCTGGCTGGGTTGATTTAGTTTGGATTAGTGCTGCTTTGGGCAGGGGGCTGAACTTGATGACCTCCTGAGGTCTCTTCCAGCCCTAGGATTCTATGATTCTATGATTCACTGTGCAACCTGCCATAGGGTAGTGTTTACAATGCTGCATGAAGCTGTCAGTGTCACATGATGCAGGTTTTCCAACCCCATTGCTCCATAGTCATCCTGCTACATTAACAGCAGCTTTTCAACAAAAGTCAGGAGAAAGGGGGGAGAGTGTGACAGGGAATGGGAGTGAGTGTGTGTGTGTGGCAGAGGGGAAGACAGTGTGTTTTGTGGGATATCAGCATGCTGTTTTGTAAGTTCAGACAGCTGCAGGAAAGAACCCCTCCTGAGGCAGTGGGAGGGGAAACTCTGACATCTTAGCCCCCTCTTTCCTCACATCCTTCCCTGGATCTATGCATATCCCTCTCTTTCACACTCACACAAACAGATGCCTGCCTCTGTATTCAACAGCACTAGCATTTCATCTGAATGGTTTGCTCTGTGTCCTGGAGCAAATCAGCACAGCAAACAGGTTGTCAGAAACAGAGCTCTGAAAGGAGATATGTACATGCCTAAAGAACAGATGAGTCCCACAAACAAAGAGCAGAGAGGATTTGAGGGATTATGGGTCATTTCTGTCAAGATGCAGCAATCAAGATGCAGCAAGGCCAGTCAGGATGCAGCAATCAATTCAAATATCCTCACTGGTAATCTAGCTCTGTATCCAGAGTGCATCGAGCTCTACACTTCTCATTGAGATGTTTTACCTAGAGCACAGCAAGTTCAGAGCTAGTGCACACTAGTGCCCAGTGTGGACAACCTCAAGAGTTACAATTCTGGGAGTTGACTTGGCCTTAGAAATACTCCTATAATATGCCAGATCTAGAACTTAAATATCAAAATTTCTACTTTACAGTTAAAGTTAACTTGCTCTGTTAAAATGAACTTCTGCATAACTATCATGACAGCTGTGTTACAAAGTAACATCGCTCTATCTTTCTCACACACACATGCTTCATGAGCTGCACAGAGCATGTTTGGAAAGCACCTAGTGGGCACTACCCTCAGTAAAAATTCAGAAGGGGCATTTTCCATGCCTGAAAAATAAACATTCATAGATTTGTATCCTCCGCTTTGGCAGTGATAGTACTGTTTGCATACCTGTATGGCACACCACATTATGCCTCTTCAATAAACTCAAAAGTGAGCATAGCAATTTAGTGGTAATTATAAAATAATGTCTGTGCCCCCTGAGGACTACACTGAAAAATGAAATTACTACTCTGGTGTATTTATTCATCTTGACAGTTGAACATCATTAGCTTCTCTGAATTTTGTAACTAGTTTCCCACTTCAACTGATCTGATTTTCCAGCTCCATGCAAGGATGCATTCCATTCAGATGTCAGTATCCAATTGCTGTACTGACATTGCCTTGTAGGAGAAGGAGCAGAAAGACTCCCCACCATTTTAATGTGATCGATTAAGCAGGTGGTGGTTAACAAATTGCAAAAATTAGCCTTTAAGTCTGTAGTGAAATTTTTAAAAGCCATAGGATGCTCTCTTGCACAAGAAGTCAGTGTGGACAGGCAACAGGGGTTTCTTGCGCAAGAAACCCCTATGGCTAAAATGGCCATCAGAGCTTTCTTGCTCAAGAGAGCATCCACAGTGCCATGAGCGCTCTTACGCAAAAGCACATCTCTTGCGCAAAAGCACGTGGTAGTGTGGACGCGCTCTTGCGCAAGACCTTTAGCAAGACCTTTAGCTAAATCTAAATGGAAGATTAATGTTAACCCATCTGCCTTGTACTTGATGCTAATGTCAAGAGGCAGACACAGGAAGAAGAGGACAGCACCACTGTCTCTCTGATGTTGGCAAAAGAAAGTTGGAAGCAAGGGGAGGAAAGCTTTTTGCAGAGGAGTGTTAAAAATGTTAAAGTCTCAATAAAACAAGGAATGGTACTTGACTTAAACTACTTAAGTAGGACCCAACATAAGTTAGATGTAATGTTTCAGATGCTTATGCACATTTTGAGTAAGCATCAGTTGCATGTTATCTGTTCTGGTTTAGAATTTGATATATTCTTTGCATTCCCTTCCCCTCCCCAGAATTGAAAGTTGTCCTTCTCTGTCACTTTGAGGGTGGGAATTCAATCAGGAGAGAAATCACACTGAGTAACACAGAAATTGTAGAAATTTCATTGATGAGAAAACTACATGTTCATGTTTTGTGACATCTAGCATGAGTATGTGTGCTAAAAAACAGAGTGTAGCCTCTTCTGCACAAGCAGTGGGCTGGGCTTGTCATTCTGAGCATGTGCCTAGAGTGTCAGATGGCAGGTATTCCAGATGGCTAGGCTGTCCCTAGACCATATAATGCTGTGGTCACATTCTGTTCTTGCTAAATGTTGCAATGGTAATCCTGCTAGTTCAATGAGCACTAGCATAAGTGCATTTCCACAGAGCTGGGAGTGTGATTCCTATCCCAAAGTTCAGGCAGAACCACTGGCAGATTTTCTGGACAAGGATTCAGGAAACCTAGGTTCTATTTCCAATCTATCACTGGCCTATTGAGTCACCTTTGCCAAGTCACTTCCCCTCCCTGTGTCTAGGTTTCCCCATCTGTAAAATATGGATAATGATACTGATCCTCTTCTTAAAGTCCTTTGACATCTACTTATGAAAGTGCAATATAAGAACTAGTTATATTGGTATGTTATTGCTGATATTGCTTTCCTCACTAATGCATAATTATGTGATTGTGGGGTTGTTTCTAGATCACAAGCACCTTTGGATAGAAGCATTTTTATTTATTCTTCTGTATCAGAAGTTCTGGACACACTTATGCACAGGTTTACATCCAAACATGTAAATAATCCTATTGAAGGAAACTGGCCTACTTATGTATTTAAAAGTTAAGGATGTACTCCAGATCAGCAGTCCTGGGTGGAGAGAGGGCAAAGGGTCAATTGCCCAGGGGGCTGGGCAATTCAAAAGGGCCTGTGGTTCCAGCCACCACTGCTGCTGCAGAACGGAGTGGCTCTTAGCCCCACCCTTAGATCCTAGGCCCCACCCCTTATGAGAGTTGAGGCACTGAGCTGGGACCCCATCCCATGTTGCCCAGGACCCTGCAGAGGCTGTCAGCTCAGCTGAAGATCAGGGCCCTATTAAAATAGAAGAAAAATCTAAACTAATACAACACCCATCATGGTAGCATCCATTTGCTAAACTGACATAATGATCAGAGTCTGTTTTTCTGCCCCCCATCATCTTCCTAAAGATGATAAATCTGATGTGAAGTCATAGTGTCTTTTCATTGACTTACACAGATGTGGAATCAGGCCCTACATAGCTTTGTGGGTTTTGTTAGTGTGGGTGTTAAGAGTTCCTTGTCTTCCATTGTGGCATGAAGGCCGTGGCAAATGGGGTGAACTTTGCAGTTTTCTCTCAAGATAGCTAGGTTTGGACACAGTCTTATTTCCTACAGTAACCCATTTCACTTTCAGGGTCATTCCATATTCTTCCCAGCCTGTGTTTTCTCAGTAGAAATTGAGGGAGCAATCCATATAAATTTTAGTAGATTGAGCAGCTGAGATAATAATTCTCATTTAAAATGGAGCCAAGTAGATATGTGCTTAATGTTTCAGTATTATGTACAGCTGAACCTGAAATAATTTAATACTAACCACAGAAGAAGGTATGGAACATTTGATCTGAATTTTATTATGGTTACTGAACCATGTTATTAAATATTAATAAAGATAGATTTGTTTCTAATACCTTCAACAACTGGGCTGAAAAGAGTTCTATGCACCAGAAACTTTGATTTAACTACATACTGGAGAGCTGTCCAATGTTTCAAATGTTGGCTGAAGTAACTAAACAGGCAACATCAGCACAACTAGCAAAGAAAACAACTCTAAACAGCAGAAACAGAAATAGATTAAGGAGATGAAACTGCTAGCTATGAAAAGGAAACACATTCATCACTTGTCAGCAAGGTCTGCAAGAAGAAAGGAAGAAACCCTGGTTCATTCCCAGATTGGAGACATACGGAAGCAGTAGTATGCTGCTAAAAAATCTTAAGAAACACTTCCTCAAAACTTTTACATGTCTGCCATTAATATATATCCCCTTGGATGATGACTTGGAGCTTGACTTGGGAAAGTCTGACATTCCTTGACTGTTGGCTGTCTCCCCCTAGCTTTTGTAAGAATGGAACAAACATGGAGTGCCCTGTAACGATTTAATAATCTTGTCAGTTGATCAGCCTTAGGAATATTGCTTCCAATAGAAATATTTGGGTTTTGGGACTGATTAAGCGACAGATTAATGTAATTTAGGTAGGAAGGTGGAGATAGGTCAAGGTAGTCACCTATCAGTTAACATTGTAGGGAACAATAGTAAAAGACCCCCCAAAAACAATGGCAGCACAACTACAGTATCAAAGTAATCCATAAAAGAACTGTGCAATGGTCGCTGTCTTAACTGAAGATTAGAAACACAATTTCAACTTCCAGGAAATTAGTTTCTGAAACTCACATTAGATTTTTCAATCCTCCCCATGAAAGAAAGAAGGCTGATTACCTGTGGAGAAACTCTTGGGAAGTAACAATAGCAAACTCTGATTGCTTTTTTTCCTCCTGTATTTTATTTAGACAGTGTTGTGAACAGGAAAACATATATAACAAGATGGTGCATATGTTTCCTAATCATCTAAGGCCAGCTCAAGAATGCCATGAAGGCTCATGAGACAGAACCCTAATTCTGAAGACAAAAGATACTGCACGTACAACAAAAATAAAGATTAAAACTGTACACAGTAGCTTTGAATTATTACCATTAAAAGAGATTCTTTGTGGGAAATGAATTAAAGTCCATTTGTGCAGGTCTTACTTAGGTAAATCTGATTCTCAATTAAATCAATGGAAGCTTTTCCTTACTAAAGACTAAGGGTTGTATAACTAGAAGAGTTCAGAAATAACTATTTTAAGCCAATAATAAAAGGATAATATTTTGCACTTATCAAGCCTGGTATCTCAATACACCACATGTTAGTAAATAGATAGCAAGGAACTAGGTATTAATATTGTATGGATGAGGAAATGGAGGCACAGACATGCCCAAGGCAATACAGATTGTGGCAAAACTAAGCGGGGGGGAAGGTATTCTGATTTTGAGTGCAACACTACATGTAATGACTGACACTTGGACGGGGGGGGGGGTCTATTTACCAGATCACTGATAGGATTAAAAAGCAATTTTCTGATTTCTTGAGGTTATTTCCTGTTTCTCTTCTCCTAGTGCAATGTGTATTTGGACCACTTTCCATGTGGCTATAGAATCAACCTTATCTTTAAATGGTCATAGTATGACTGCAAAATAGATTAAGAAGTAGCAATGAGATATAAGATGTACTGCTTTTACTCTTCATACTGTGCCACCGATGACAATCACCCACTCACAGAAGAGCCCCTTGTATCATCATTCCTTCCACCCACTTTCCACAGCACTTGCTATGATAATTCTTCAGAGCATAAATATGCCCAGTTTTTACCTTGAAGCCTGGGTACCTAGGATTCCCATAATGCTCCAAAATGTACAGAAATGTAAATATTAAGGATAAAATCTTAGCTCCACTGAAGTCAGAGGCAAAACTCCTATGGATTTCAGTGAGTCCAGGATTTCATGATAGATTAGATAGCAAGCTATTCTTTTGGGGGGAATTATGGGACTCACCAGCTGGGCAGTTAAGGCACTGTACCCCACAGTGGAGCACTTGAAGATGTGATTTTATCATTTCCTTCTTGACCTCTCTCATTGCAAAACAGTGAGAAATGGATACTAATCTCCCATTAAGCACACGATTAACTTCTAACGGGAGAAATTCATAACAAATGAAGCTCATTGTGTTGAAGGGCATTGTAATTGAACAGCAGCAAATGATGGCTTTTCCTGGAGGAAAGCAAACAAATTCAGCAGTACAGTAATGTGTTCTGGAGTGACCATGAACTGCTAAATGAACACAGGTGGTTGTTTCCTCTGAGAGCTGTTCGTAATAGACTTTAAATTAGCACAGGGAGGCATCAGCTTTAAATACTTTTGAAATCTCACAAGTGTGAAAGACTTCATACATCATAACTGAAATAATGGAAGGTGATTAATAATTGTCCTTTACCTAAATGAGTTGCCAGATGCATTCACTCTCAAGTGTGAAAAAATAATCTAGAAAAAAATCTAAGTCTTGATGCAAAACCTGTTCACCATTAGTTTTGTTAATCCTCTACGACCCATGTAGTTTAAGATATGTTACTGCTCTGTAAGCTAGTAAGACTATTAAGTGATCTTTTGAGAGGAGTTCAGGGAATTTTGGATTTAAAAAGATGATCTCATTCACTAGTCCGTCCAGTTTGGCTTCTTTCCTTCCAAACATTGCCATAATGAACACCCATACAGAAGTGCCTCCTGTTGTAGGAATGTATCCTGGAGATGCTCATTCTTTCAAAGATGTTTCAAAATACACTCTTCAAGCCAGAATAATTCTAGGAACATTTTCCCTTGCCACAATTAGTTTATCAAATAAAAACAAATAAGAACACAACAATCCCTTTTCCCCTTTTACCAGGAAAACCCATTTCTTTCTCAACCTGTCCCCACTTGGACCAGTCTGATTTCCCTTCCCTTCCCACAACACACTTGAGCCACTTGATCTGTGAAACCCACTGGTAAAATGATGGCCTCTTCCCTGCCCCAAATCCCCTTTAGTTAATGGCCCACAGAGGATAACAGCCTACTGCTGCTACAAGTTATCCCATTGGTCAAGTGACTCAAATGTGTTGTGGGAGACTTCTGCAGGCTGGGAGGGGGGAGGCAGGGAGAACATACTGCCCTGCCTGATGGAACTGTTTGTTTGCCACAGTTTTTTCTTAGCACATTATATATTGTCACCTTTGCAAGCTGTGTAATTACTCTGAGTCACATGCTATTATTTTTGTTACCTGATTGAATGACCAAACCATTCTAAGGTAATTTCACTTGAGATAATTTCATTTCATGGTTATATAAATTAAAGTTCAGGCCTCAATTTAGTTTTCTGCTGACATTCCATATGAGCAAAAATGTAATGGTTCTTCACTCCCCTCTCTCCAATTCCCCTCACCTCCTCCCCAAATAAATAAATACACAGATAGTCTGGGCATTGAGGACATTCAAATACTTAAATAAGCATCTTGGGAAAAAAGAATGAAAATTTTAATGAGGTGTGAACATGGATGATGCTAAGTTCATGGGTGAAATGAGAGATTTCATTAAATGTTTCCCATTATGGGCTGAGGCTCATCATAAGATTGCCATTATACTCAGCTTCATTGTGATCATAGTTTTACATTGTCCTAGAAAGAACATAAAAGTGGCATGGAAGAATATATGGTAATATAGCCCTTCTGCCAAGTGGAGCTAGCAGCACCTGGCCTGGGTTCAATATCTCCATCCATCCAACACAGAACTGGCTTGAGCCCTTACCCAGTAGCCCAGAAAATTCACACATCAACTCTGTGCACCTCTGGGAGGCAATGCTTACCCATTTGCAAGTACAGAGTCTGAGTGTAGGAATGACACTTTTAATAAAAGGAGGAAAATAACTTGGCATTAATTTGGGAAAACACCACAAACAGGGGTCATAAACAGAAACCATGATTAAAATTCCCACCCGAAGTAAGTTGGACGGTGTCCGCATGCTCACTGGTCTCTGCCACCATCCTGCTGATTGCTTGTTGCACCTCTTCATCACCTCCCTGTCACGCCACCACCATCAGGTTGGCCTCTCATAACATTTCTCCATCGTCACCCTGCTGGCCTCTTACTGCATCTCTCCGCCACCACCCTGTCGGCTTTCAGTCACCACCACCTGCCATCCACATCTTGGCTGAGATTTCTGCCCATTAGTCTCAAGTATTTTTAGCTCCCAGTGATTTAAACTCTTAGCAAGCAGAATAGAAGAAACACGGCTCCAACACAATGAACGTAAGGCTCTTAATGATGCCTATTTAGCTCTGATCTTTCAACAGTGGGGGAAACAAGTCAAAGCAGGCATCCAGGCAAGGGAGGGTATGTAGGCTCCTGACCAGAATAAACTTCCCTCACCCCCTCATAGAGCTCTGAAAGTCAAACCCCTGCTTTAGCAAGATTCTTTCTGCTAACTCTGAGCCCTTTCCTTTGGCACAGTCCTACTTTTCTTTATTCCCACAAAACTGCAAATGTCAGTAAGCATATATCAGTTATCCCTGCATTTCATACAAATATATCTAGTGTTGGGTCACAAATTAAGTCAATTACAACGAGCAAAACTAAGCAAAGCAAGAGCAAATTATATTTATATAGACCCACTCAGGGTTTCCCCCTTCCCCTCCCTTGCAGATAGCTGTAAGGGATGCATTCCTTCAGATCCTGCTTACCGAAGTTTGAGGCAAAGGCAGGGATATACACGGAAAATGGTAGTAGGAATGGCTTTGGAAAAATACTATTTTTTTTAAAGACAGATTGTCTGCAATATGTAGTAGCTATCCTGTGGGACTTTGCAGAACCTTCTTTTCAGGATATTCTTATACTCTTTGAGAAAGGAAAATGGATTTTTGCAAAACAGGACAAACAAATTTGTAGTCACTTTTCAAGTCCAAAGATAACTCTAGTCCCAGGCGGTCAGCATACCTCTAGGGTCTTCCAAGAAGCCAGATGTTGAAGCTGTGAAAGATATTTTTTTTCTAATTCAACACCTGTGTTCTGCAACTTCCAATTCAAACAGGAAATGAGAGCAGTATAATATTCTGTGTTCAGATGAATACTATCTCTAGTTCCATTGGTATTTTCTTGCTGGTTGACTGAATAGATTGTAACTTTCAAGGTGGAAAGAGAAAATACATACAGAGATGTTTTAAGAGAGAAAAGACATTTTTAAATTGGAATGATTATATCTGTGGCATCACTAGAGTGGCCATGTGCCCCATCTTGGTTGGGATGGTCTCTCTCTTAAGCTTGGTAATCCCTACTTTTTTTTGGAAAAAGTGGGCACTTATCCTCTTTACTCAAAAATGGGGTGGGGACTGGGAGGAACTTGAGGGCAGGGGCGAGAAGTGATGCCAGCCCCACACAAGGGGCAGAACTCTGGCAGTAAGGGCTTGAGCAAGCAGTGCCACCACCCCCATGTGGGGACAGGGAGACAGGGTCTGCATGTGCAGCTCAGGCCAGCACTGTGAGGGGAGAGTAGGGCTCAGGTGAGCAGTTCAGGGTAGTCTTGCCGGAGGCAAGGGTGCCTTGGGCTAGCCCCATGCAATATCCTGCTTTCCTTTTTGGAAATACAGTCACTCTCAGCATCTACAAATTAGCACTCAGCAGCATTGTACCTTATTTTGCTAGGAATCATATTGAATTTTCATATGTTATAAGATAATGTGGATGAGGGGCATTGCTTGCAGATTTTTTTGAAAGATGCCTCTCTCAAATTTAAGGAGTACTTGGGAAAAGAACAAAAACTCAGAAATGCAGTAAGGCATTCCACTGGTTTTTACCAACTGTGGAATAGGGACAGCACATGAAGTATTTTCATCAATGAAAAATGTATTCTAGTTAAGTCATAGGATCCTGGTTCATCAGGCTGCAAAAGCATGTTTATAACTAAGCATAAGGGTATTCTCACTGATTCCAAAAGGGCTAAACACATGACCATGAACCAAGTACCTTACTGAATTAAATTTGCATTCACTTTCTCACTGCTAGTGAAAAAATTTATTGAAACTTTTCATAGTTCAGTTTTGAACTGAGTAAGTAAAGTTTCGAAACGTGGCTGAAGTTACATGGTATTTATTCAGGTCTATTGATTAGCTACACATATCATGCATTCGAAAGGGCTGGAGGACATTTGGATTCACTTTCTCAAGTTTTTGCAAGACCAGAGATCAATTCTTAGAGCTTATAGCCCAGTATATTCTATGCTGGTGATGTCAGATCAAACAGGGAATTTTGCCAGAACATAGCGTTTCCATGTGGGGAACAGCCATTTTATTTTGTTCACTGCAAGGATTAAAATGTTAAAGTAGTGAGCATGTAAAATATTTACATTATACAAACCAATGCAATAAAAGAAAAATACCATTTGAGCCCTACTTGGCAACTCCATGTTAAAGTATGGTTCCCAAGTTGATGTGATGTCTCAAAAGATGGAGCATGTTGAGGTATTTTTTTGAATTCAGTATATGTCATAAGCTCCCCTTAGAGGTTATGTCTATACCACAGTTTATGTTGGAATAATTTATGTTGTTCAGGGTATAAAAAAACCACTTCTTTGAGCAACACAAGTTACATTGACATAAGTGGACAGCACAGTAACCTTGAGCGGGTTACTGCGGATTATGTAGCACTGAGAAGAAGGATCCAAGAATCCAGGGCACAAGTGGTGTTCTCGTCCATCCTCCCTGTTGAAGGGAAAGGACTGGGCAGGGATTGTTGAATTGAGGAAGTAAATGCGTGGTTGCGCAGGTGGTGTCGCAGAGAGGGCTTTGGTTTCTTCGACCATGGGACTCTGTTCCGGGCACAAGGATTGTTAGGAAGAGATGGGATCCATCTAACCAAGAGAGGAAGGAGCATCTTCGTGGGCAGGCTTGCAAACATAGTGAGGAGGGCTTTAAACTAGGTTCATTGGGGGACGGTGCCCAAAACCCTGAGGGGAGTGGGAAAGTTGGATATCGGGAAGAAATGCAAAGAGGAATGAGCAAGAAAGGAGGACCCCTGATTTGAATGGAGAAGATAGGGTGATCAACTGGTTATCTGAGGTGTTTGTACACTAATGCAAGAAGCCTGGGCAACAAACAGGAAGAACTGGAGGCCCTGGCCCAGTCCAAGAAATACGATTTAATTGGGATAACAGAGACTTGGTGGGATGACTCGCATGACTGGAGCACTGTCATGGAAGTGTATAGACTGTTCAGGAAGAACAGGCAGGGGAGAAAAGGAGGAGGAGTTGCACTATACGTAAGAGAGCACTATGATTGCTCTGAACTCCAGTATATAGAGGGAGAAAAACCTGTTGAGAGTCTATGGGTTAAGTTTAGAGGTGCAAACAACAGCAGTGATGTTGTGGTTGGTGTCTACTACAGGCCACCGAATCAGGTGGATGAGGTAGATGACGCTTTCTTCGGACAACTGAGAGAAGCTTCCAGATTGCAGGCCCTGGTTCTCGTGGGGGACTTTAATCATCCTGACATCTGTTGGGAGACCAATACGGCAGTACACAGGCAATCCAGGAAGTTTTTGGAGAATGTTGGGGATAACTTCTTGGTACAAGTGCTGAAGGATCCGACCAGGTGCCGTGCGCAGCTTGACCTTCTGCTCACAAACAGGAAGGAACTAATAGGGGAAGTAGAGGTGGGTGACAACCTGAGAAGCAGTGATCATGAGATGGTAGATTTCAGGATCCTGACCAAAGGAAGAAAAGAGAGTAGTAAAATACACACGTTGGACTTCAGAAAAGCAGATTTTGACTCCCTCAGAGACCTGATGGGTAGAATCCCCTGGGATGCTAACATGAAGGGGAAAGGAGTCCAGGACAGCTGGCAGTATTTTAAAGAAGACTTACTGAAGGCACAGAAAGATACTATCCCGATGCATAGCAAGAGAGACAAACATGGTAGGAGACCGGATTGGCTTACGGGGGAAATCCTTGGTGAACTTAAGCACAGAAAGGAAGCTTACAAAAAGTGGAAAGTTGGACAAATGACCAGGGAGGGGTTTAAATGTATAGCTCGAGAATGCCAGGGGGTTATCAGGAAGGCGAAAGCGCAAATGGAATTGCGACTGGCTAAGGATATGAAGAAAGGTTTCTATAGGCATGTTAACAAGAAGAAGGTGATCAGAGAGGGTGTGGGGCCCCTACTGGATGAAGGAGGTAACCTAGTGACAGATGATGTGGGGAAAGCTGAAGTACTCAATGCTTTCTTTACCTCTGTATTCACGGACAAGGTCAGCTCCCGGACTAATGCGCTAAGTGATGCAAGAAGGGATGAAGATCGACAGCCTTTGGTGGGTAAAGAACAGGTTAGGAACTATTTAGAAAAGCTAAAAGTACACAAATCCATGGGTCCGGACTTAATGCATCCGAGGGTACTGAGGGAGTTGGCAAATGTCACTGAGGAGCCTTTGGCCATTATCTTTGAAAAGTCGTGGAGATCAGGAGAGATCCCGGATGATTGGAAAGAGGCAAATGTAGTGCCCATCTTCAAAAAAGGGAAGAAGGACGATCCAGGGAACTATAGGCCGGTCAGTCTTACCACGGTTCCTGGAAAAATCATGGAAGGGATCCTTAAGGAATCCATTTTGAGGCACTTGGAAGAGAGGAAAGTGATTAGGAATAGTCAGCATGGAGTCACAAAGGGCAAGTCATGCCTGACCAATCTGATTAGCTTTTATGATGAGGTAACTGACTCTGTGGACATGGGAAAGTCAGTGGATGTGATATACTTTGACTTTAGCAAGGCTTTTGATACGATCTCCCACAATATTCTTGCCAGCAAGTTAAGGGAATGTGGACTGGATAAATGGACGATAAGATGGATAGAAAGCTGGCTAGAAGGCCGGGCCCAGCGGGTAGCGATCAACGGCTCTATGTCAGGATGGCGGTCGGTTTCTAGCGGAGTGCCCCAAGGTTCGGTTCTAAGACCAGTTTTGTTCAATATCTTTATTAATGACCTGGATGAGGGGATGGATTGCACCTTCAGCAAGTTTGCAGATGACACTAAGCTAGGGGGAGAGGTAGATACGGTTGAGGGCAGAGATAGGGTCCAGAGTGACTTAGACAAATTGGAGGATCGGGCCACAAGAAATCTGATGAGGTTCAACAAGGACAAGTGCAGAATCCTGCACTTGGGACAGAAGAATCCCAAGCATTGTTACAGGCTGGGGACCAACCAGCTAAGTAGTAGTTCTGCAGAAAAGGACCTGGGGGTTACAGTGGATGAGAAGCTGGATATGAGTCAACAGTGTGCCCTTGTAGCCAAGAAGGCTAATGGCATATTAGGTTGCATTAAGAGGAGCGTTGCCAGCAGATCCAGAGATGTCATTATTCCCCTTTATTTGGCTCTGGTGAGACCACATCTGGAGTATTGTGTCCAGTTCTGGGCCCCCCATTACAAAAAGGATGTGGACGCATTGGAGAGGGTCCAGCGGAGGTCCAACCAACATGATTAGGGGGCTGGAGATATGATCTATGAGGAGTGGCTGAGGGAGTTGATTCTGTTTAGTCTGCAGAAGCGAAGAGTGAGGGGGGATTTGATAGCAGCCTTCAACTTTCTGAAGGGAGGTTCCAAAGAGGATGGAGAAAGGCTGTTCTCAGTAGTGACGGATGGCAGAACAAGGAGCAATGGTCTCAAGCTGTGGTGGGAGAGGTCTAGGTTGGATGTTAGGAAAAACTATTTCACTAGGAGAGTGGTGAAGCACTGGAATGGGTTACCTAGGGAAGTAGTGGAGTCTCCATCCCTTGAGGTGTTTAAGTTTCAGCTTGACAAAGCCCTGACTGGGTTGATTTAGTTGGGATTGGTCCTGCCTAGAGCAGGGGGCTGGACTTGATGACCTTCTGAGGTCTTTTCCAGCTCTATGATTCTATGATTCTATGACAGCACTAGGTATGCGGGAGAGCTTCTCCCACCACCATTGCTACTGCCGCTCCTGGGGGTGGAGTAGTTAAGCAGACTGGGGAGCTTAGAACAGATTCATTAGAGAGCTTATGGGATGTAATAGTATAGCCATGCCTCTTATGCCAGGAAGTGCCTCTGGTTTGCATGACTTCAAGCTCTGTGGCCATTCTGTAGCTTTTGTTGTGCTCATTTGTTTGGAGAGTTTTTTGCAAAATATTTTAACACATTGAATTGAACGCTTATGTCTGATCAGCCTGTCTCTTTAAAAGATGATATGCAGATTGCCTCAATCTGAACAAGTGAACTTGATGTAAAATATGCTAATATAATTCAAATGATTTTTAAAGTGCTCAGGATTTCTACATTAATCTCTATATCTCTTTCCAATTGAAAACTCAGGTGCTACTCAAATTCAAACGGGTAACAATTACATTTAAATGATTAGTGTCCTAACAATTACTTGAAAGATCAGGGGCTTTTACAACAAATGATGTTATTGCTCTGTGATTGTTAGAGAATTTTGGAAAGGGCAGCAAATTTTTCTTTCACATTCCTGTAGGCTATGACCATCTCCCATAAGATTCCTAATTTCCACCTATCAAAGAAAGGGAAACCCTGGTGTTACCCCCTAGGCCTTAGTGGAATGTACCTCCTCATGCAATAGCTATTTTACTGCCTTCTTACCTAACTCCCTCTTCTCTGCTAGCCCTGCTTACCAAAGTCAAAAAATGGCCTCAAGGTTTATAACAGAAAAGTTGCCTCCAACTGCCCTTTCAAGAAGAATTCACACCACAGGTTCAATTACTGCAGTCAGATTAATATTAATTTAACAAACAATACATATACAATGTTTACTAGCTGGCAACACGGTTAGAATTCCCTGGCCCAGAGCTGATTTAAAATCAGGAGAGCTCTTAACTTCAATAGAGCTATGTCAGTTTGCATTAGCTGAAGGTCTGCACCCCTGTGCTGAAATGGAAAGAAATCGTATTCTGAACACCTTTGCGACAAGTCATAAATGTGAATCTACAGCTCACCAGCTTGGCATGTAGCAATGTCCCATTTGGCCACTAGGACAGTGCACAAAAAGTGCAAGAGTGCAGCTTGGTGTACAACTTAGAAAAGCGGTATGTTAAGCCATACTTCAGACCTTTCAGGGTGGTAGCATTTTCTGCACACAGACTTGCTACATAGCAAGCTAGTGTCCTGTAAAGTCAGACTCTGGCTTGTGTTACATTCAGATCAACCTGGCTTAGAAACAACTGACTATGGCCTGGTCTACACTACACAGTTAGGTTAAACGACAGCTTACATCAACCTAATTGTGTCAGCATACAAACTACAGCCTTGTCCCACTGTTATAAGTGGTCTATTACACAGACGTGATAACTCCACCTCCACAAGAGCTGTAGGGCTTATGTCAGTGTAGTTAAGGTGAAGCAGTGCCTATGTAGACACTGTTACTTATCTTGGCTTTTGGTTGTCTTGTCAATTTCCAGGCCCAGTGCTGGAGCCATGAAATTGACAAGAAAGCCAAACAGCTAGAGCCTAACTGCCGGGCTCCCCTCCCCGACCCCAGTCCCTTGTTCAGGGAGGAAAGAAGCCCAAGCAACTGCACACACACCGCATACACCAGGAGTAGGGGTGTGTGGGGGTCAGCAAGGCTCCAAGTGGGGAGCTGCGTGGACACCGGCCTCTCAACTCCTCACACTGCCCCTATTCAGTCAGCAGACGTGCTCCTGGTGAGGACACACACCACAGACTACAGAAGGGCAGCCTGGACAACAGTCATCCTTATGTAGCTTGACTTAGGGCTGTAGTGCAGACATGCTCCATGTCTAGGTCATATGGGAAGTTCCTTTTTTCTCTTGATCTGATAGTTGTTCACTACCTTGCCTCAGCTGTGGAAAATTGTTAGAGCCAATGATAAATTAACATGTTCATTATTGCTGGTTTGGTTAAAAGGTGCTGCCAGGCCATTATCATGATGCATAACAGTATAATTGCTTTTCACAGGAAGGACTACAGAAGTGTTTCTCAGTACTGCTTTTTACATCTCTTACACAAATTCATCTTTTTTTTTTTTGGTTTCTTACTAGAAGGTGTAACCAGAGTTCTCACTTCTAGACCATTTCTATTACTGTTTCAAGAATATACTGGACATTTCTTCGTATTGTCCCAGTGCTTCTCAGATACTTCAAGGTGGATAAATGATGTCTTGATGATACTGATACTAATTAAGGGGAGGGGTCTTGCAAAGAAAAGGGGATGGAATTGGCTTTTTTAATATTTTGGGGATTTTTGTGCTTTCAGTTCTCTTGTAGTAGGACATTAAGAAGTGTGGGAGCACTGTTCTTAGGTATACTGGTGAAATTCCATATCACTTGAGGCAAAATTTTACCAGCCCACATATGGAACAGTCAAAAGGATGCAGAGGTGTAAGAATAGAATGCGACTCTTAGATGTTGAGTCAAAAAATTACCCCATGTATATTTGTTATCTCAGCTATATCCTGAAGTGAAAAATCAACATTATCCTATATAGTGGTTTAGCTGTGTTTTTATTTCTGAAATTTTGACTTCCATAGCTTTCATTCTTGAGATCCTTCTGGGACACATTAGTACTCTCTTCACTGTGTGTAGCATATTAATATGGGTAGAAAGCCATTTGATAGATAAGGCCAAGGTTTTCGAGAATAAATGCCTAAAAATTAGGCTCTAAAATAATTGATCTGACTTTCAAAAGTACTGAGTCCCCACTAAAGTAAATGGGAACAGTGGCTGCTCCACACTTTTGAAAATTAGGCCATTATTTGGGAGTAGAAGCAGGGACTAAAGCAGGCCTGCCAATGCTGAGGGACCAAGGGGCCAAGTGCCCTGGGGCCTGGCAATTTCCGAAAGCCCCAGGCCCTTTAAATGCCAGATGGAGAGCCATGTGGCATGCTACATTCAACTCTAAAGGCAGCAGAGGAGTGTGCTGAGGGCTGAGTGGGGGCAGGTGTGGCATGCTCCTGACCCTTCAGCCCAAGGCCTCGCCCTTTCCAGGAGTGCGGAGTCAACCTCCCCAGTCCACACACATACCTTGCACAGTGGCCCAGCATGGCTGTTGGCTCCCCTGGACCCAGGAGACAGGTTTTGGCCTCCTGTATTATGAGAGCCTTAACCTAGGTGCAGAAAAAAGTAAATTCCAACACCCTATCATTTTCTTCAGGCTCATGAGTATCAGAGAACCTAATTGGAAGGTCAGGGTATGTCTACACTACAGCGTTATTTTGAAATATCTTATTTCTAAATAGTTAATTCGAAATAAGTTATTTCAAAATAACGTGTCTACACACAAAATGAATTTCGAAATGAGTGGACTCTGAATTGCATTTAAGGCCAGCCAGAACTAGGTCCAGCAGGGCATCAGGTCAAGAGTTACTTTGTGTGGCTGCTGCCTGAGGCTATCTGAGGCCTGTGCTTAAAGAGACCTCCCCTGGACAGCCAGTTCTCAGCTTTCCCTGCTTGCTTGCCTACCTCAATGAGGGACAGGAAAGCATTTTGTCTCTGTGTGCTCTGGTTGCCCTCACTCGGGACACCACAGCACTCTGAAACATGGAGCCAGAGCTGCCCCTGAGCACTCTGGTGCTCCTCGTGGACATGTTGCTGCGAGCCTGGCTGAACTTGCTGCAGGCTGCCATCCAGGAGGTCCATCGGGGGGCTGTCAGTATCCAGGAGGCCCTGCGGGAGAGCTTCCACCCTGAGGAGCACTAAGAGCCTCCCTGGTCTGCCTCACTGGGGGCTTGTGCCTCATTCCTCCCTCATGTCCTTCCACTTACCCCTCACTAGCTCCCCTTCCTGATGTCAGATAAAATACATGTATTTTCATGAACACAAACTCTCTTTATTTAACAAAACTGGGGGGGTGAATGAAACTCTGATGAGACTGGGGAAAGGAGGCAGGAGAGAGGAGAAGAGAGGGTGGGAGAGGGGTGGGGAAAACCTGGGAGGAGGGAGCTGGTAGGGGGAAGCAAGGGGAAGAAGGGGGAGGGGAAGCTCAGGGCCCAGGGTTGGGGGTCTCACTGGACCAACTTGATTTTCATGCGAACTTGCTCCTGGGTTTGCATGTGGCCTTTGGTGGCCAGGCTGGCAGCTATTTTGCCATAGACGGCCGCGTTCCTCCATCTAGTGCGGCGATCATGGACGTTGGGGGCATCCCTTCCAAACCTGAATAAGATCCATGATCTCCACCCTGGACCAGGAAGGTGCCCTCCTTCTCTGGGCCCTGGCAGGCTCCTGGGAGCTGGCAGGCTGCTCCTGGGGAGCAGTGGAGGGGTGGTTGCCAGTGGCTTGCTGGCTCATGTTTTGGGGCCACTGGGTCAGGGCAGTGACTGCTGGCTCTGGGCTGGCAGACTTGGAGCTGGCATGGGCTCCGGGGTGGGGGAAGGGAGAGGAGTGTTCTTGGTTGAGGCTGGAGTGGCCACCAGGGCACCCTGGGAAGACTGGAGGGCCCCTATTTCGATATGTGTCTACACAGCACTTATTTCGAAATAGCTATTTCGAATTTGGCATTATTCCTTGTGGAATGAGGTTTACCAAATTCGAAATAAGCACTGCACTATTTCAAATTAATTTTGAAATAGCAGTTTGGCTGTGTAGAAGCTAGTAAAGTTATTTTGAAATAACGGCTATTATTTTGAAATAACTTTGCTGTGTAGACATACCCTCAGTTAAAATTTCTAAACAAATCAGTTGACAAAATTACAACAGTACTCACTAATAGAGTTCATTGTGATTACTGATGTTCCGTTTTCCAACAGTCATCCTAATAATAGCGTTAGTGGGAGGGAAGATTTATGTAAAAAGTAACAGTTATTTTGGGGATGCAAAAGAGACAATATGACAATGTACCTCCTCCCCCACTCCAAAAATAAATAATGGAAAGGAGGGAGACTGGCTATTTGCTTATCACCATTTGTGAAGAAATAGCATGAATACACTGTCCCTTTCATGTCCCTTAACATTTTGTTTTCTTTCTTTTTTTCCAGTCATAGTACCGCTAGAGCTCTATTTTCCAGATATCAGCCAGATGACTCAAACCAAGCATCATGACCAGTTGCTGTCATTGAGAGAAACCTTCCTGGGGACAGAGACCTTGATTCTTTATCCAGAAAAATTACAGTTCCAGTTACAGGACAAGTCATTTAGTTTCTGGGATGTAAAGTCTGTAGAAAAATTAATTGTCAAGGTTAAGAAATTGGCAGGTACCTTTAATTCATTGAAACATGGAATTTAAGTGATATAATCTTGTGACAGGAATTGGCTAGTCAGAAATGTTGTGGACTATACATGACAATTGATTTTATTCTGTAGCCAGAGTGTCTTTTTGTCTTCCGCTTTTCACTCGGTATCTCTAATACTTTTTCCATCTCTGTTTAGAATAATGTCAATGAAAAGTAAGTATTACACAGGCATGGTATTTAAAGTATTAAACTGGTGTGGATATATTTGTTGAATGATTTAGAAAAAAAAAGTATTTTTCTTTGGGGATGTGAATCTTTGGAGACTTTCCTGATATTGCCTTCATTGGTGAATCAAGTTTTCCTTTAATATCATCAGAACAACGTATGCATATTTTAGAAAAAGGGATAGAGCATCCATCCACATGCTCTATGCATTCTTGACATAAAAAAAACAGATAAATAATATTTTATTTTTGCCCATGTGTAATCAAAATGCAGCAAGTTTTCTTACATGGAAACCAGGTTACTCAAAATCTCAAATCATCTTTAGAACCTTGTCTTTCTGGACACATCAATAGGGTCCAAAAGTAAAGTCCAAAATATTGCTATTCAATTAATGGGGAGAGGAAGAAATAGAGTTGAAGTTTCAGTTGAAGTTTCAGTGAATTAGTATGTTTGCATTCAAGGAAACATATAGGCAGGGCTCAACAAATAATGTAATCTACTCGCCCGGGGCGAGTAGATTACAACCCGGAAGAGCTGGCGCAGAGCGATCTGCGCATGCGCAGAATGATCTGTGCATGTGCAGGACGCAGAACCACGCGAAACTGCGTGGCTGGTGAGTGGGGCTCGCCACCGCTTAGCGAGCCCTGCATACAGGTATAAACCTTCAAATACTTAGTTCTAGCATATCTGCTAATGCTTTTCCTCTGATGCATTACCACTCAGTGGAGATGTGTTAAGCAGATTCTCCTCTCTGACTGGGGAAACACTGGGCAATTCCGTGAACAATGTGCATATGAAGCATTCCATTATAATTCACTCAACATAGTTTCTCATTTTGGTTCATCAAGATTTTAGGTATCTCTTTTTACATCAGAGAACTGGAAAATGTGAAAGTTAACCAGATCATTAAGGATACAGTCTATGCAATTACCTCAGTGGTGGGATTTTTGGAAAGTAATTTAAGTAAAAGAAATTTGCTAACTCATTTGATCTTTAACATGTGTTGTTTCCAGCCTTCTCTGCACCCATCTCACACACATGCATTTACCCTATCACAGCATTACATTTTGAATGCATTGAAATTACACCGCATTCTCAATTTGTCATATCAGCATATGCCTGTTCCACCTCAAGAGCACATTTTCATAGTGTGCTGACAGTTGAGAACTATCCTTTTTCTTAATGTTCCTCAAACGTCAATCCGTATCATTTCCCTGCCGCTGCCTACTCTATTTACATTGTCAGCTTCTTGATTGGTAGGTTGTTCATAACAAAATCAATCCATAAAGTTCAGATATTAGCAACACATTACATGTCAAAGGGTGTCTGTAAAAAATAAAGACATGTAGAAATATTCCAGTATTTCATTCTTGCATTTTTCATTCATACATCATTCACTTCTCATCTGAGATTTTTAAGAGGATTTTTTCTTAGGTCCCAATCTTGCATATATGCACATACCTCACTTTAAACATTCGAGAAGTCCCACTGATTTCACATGGGACAGGAGACAGATACTATATAGTGAGCTGATTGGAACTTTATTGGGGTATATATGTGTGTGTGTGTGAGAGAGAGAGAGAGACTGAGTGTTCTGTCCAAATCAAATCTGCAAAATAAGTCAGGTTCAAAAAAAATTCCCAATATGGGGAGGGAAAATTGAGAAAAAGAAATGAAGTTATTAAAAAGAAACCGTACAACGTTTTCAAAAAAGAAAATAGCTAGCTAATTTAAATTAAATAAACACTGACTAAACATTTTGCAATCCATATGAAATATTTAGATTGTCCTGAAATGAAAATAAAAAAAAGTTTTTGTTCAGATATATTTTTTAATTTTTCATCCAAGTTCAGACCAGGGGAAGATTTTGAACTCAATATTCATAGGATGGGAAAACCATTTCCCACCCAGCTCTATTCAGTTACCATGGAGTCTAATTGAAGAAGACTCAGAGGGAAAGAAAAATTAAAAATGATAATTATAGCAAACTCTTATACATAAAAATCTCAGTGTTTTATAGTCTGATGTCATACCTGCTAATACTGGAATCTGCTGCTGTGTCTCTTACTGTGAATCTCCCTTTTCCAGTCAAATGTTCTTGGGGTTTTTTTAGCCCTGCAAGATCACAAGCTATCAGACATTAATGTAACATTCATCAATGAAAAAGCAGGTCTCTGTCCCAGCTCACACTTTTGCCTATCCTAGGCCTCCAGCCAATGTAATACGTAGGCAGAGGGCAGGTAGACTACGCAATGGCACGTGATAAATGAGCATGTCCAATAGATTATAATACAAATCAATTACTGTATAGAATATCATTGAGACTGTCAAAAATCATGATAAATAAATTCAGTTTATTACATGAATCTCACCTATATGTGTGAAGGAGGGGAGGGGCTGGGAAGGGTAGCCAGATATTCTCAGACTATTACCATTAACCTCAGCATTTGTTAGCAGTTACTACCAAATGTAATCTGAGATCTTGAAGTATGAGCTATTCTAAGAACACAGAACTATTACTTCATAATGTCTGAGCTACTGCAGATAACTACAAGTGAACACTGATTATACATCAAATACTCATAACATGTGCAGTGATAACTGCTGACCGGAATGGCAAAATGCTGAGTATGTGCCCTTCCCATTGAAGCCAATGGGAGCTCTAAACCCTTGTTACCATGCAGTATTTAGCCCTCATTTTAGTCACCCAGCAAACACAACAGAATCTTGGCAAATACAGAAAAGAAAATGAAGGAAGCAGTTTTGATTTGTGAGGTGTCATAAGTTCTTTTTGTATCATCTGAGGATATGTTCTGTCTTGTGAAGACATTTTATTTGCTGTGAATTTTGGATTATGCAAATGTCCAAGGGGTAGGAGCTGAAAGTCTGCATGAGCAGCAAGAGGGTTTGCACTTTGCACTGGAATTTTAGGAAAGACTTGTTCCTGGGAACTGGCAATTAATGTTGGGATGAGAATCTTGGAAGAAATGATTGCCCTTCAAACTGTTTATGACAACCTGTGTTAAAGGAATGGTCTGTGTCAATAAATCAAGTTACACGTAGAATGTAACCAGACTTTGTCACTGATTCTCCCTCCATCAGGAAGCCAACAAGCAAGCTCTCAGACATCTGGTACTGCTCACAAGGAGGTTGTGGAGAGGACAATACAATAATATATCCAGGGAATATTGTTCAATTGTCTGAACATTACAAGGTGTTTGCTCCTACTGGGGTCCAGGAGTTGGGCAGGCGTAAGCCCGCCTACATCTAAAGGACCCTCCCCAGCCTACAGGGAGAATCCACAGAGCCCTGAACTGCAAGGCTACGTCTACACTGCACTGCTTTTCCGGAAAAAGATAAACAAATTGCGAGCCACAATTTGTATAACTTTTTCTGCTTTTTTCAGAAGAGGCTTTTCCAACATTTGGCCCGTCTACACTGGGCCAAATGTCAGAAAAAAAACCTTTTTTGGAACATCCCTTCTTCCTCATAAAATAAGGTCTACAGGGATGCTGAAAAAGCATATCTGCTGTTCTGAAAAAAATTTAGGAAGAGCAGATGTGTTCCCTGGACATGGCAGAGTTTTTCCGGGTATTGCGGAAAAACTCTGCAGTGTAGACATAGCCCAAATTATTACAGAGGACAAATCAAAGGAAAAACGGGGACAGGTGTGAAGGTCAAAGGGCTAAAATGAGGAAACCAGATGGGATACCAAGCAGAGAGGTCTAGACAGTGCCCACTGCCCCTCGAAGGCATTGAGAGAGCCAGCGGACGCCTCCCAGTAGAACTCTGCCCAGATGCATGAGCTGATACAGGAATGGAAATAGATTCCACAGTTGCAGGCCCCTCCCTCAGCCAACCTCTGCTCCCTGGTTTTATAAATAGCCATCTTAGCTACAGAGTGTTTGCTAATAAGGCTTAGAATTACTTTTAAATAATGATGTCCATGTCCCTGCAGAAATCATTACACATGCTATGAATTCTAGATTTGAAGATTCAATAGCTAGTAGGGACAACTGTGATCATCTAGTCATACCTCTTGTATAACAGAACTGCCCTCAAATAATTCCTTCAACATATCTTGATTTGAAAATGGTGAGTGATGGAGAATCCATCTTGACTCTAGGTAAATTGTTTCAACGAGTAATTGCCCTCACTGTTGAAAGTTTCCACTTCTTTCCAATCTGAATTTCTCTATGTTCAACTTCCAACCCCTTGGATTTGTCTGCTAGAATGAAGAACTCATCATTAAATATTTGTTCCTCATTTAGCTACCTATAGATTACATAAAGTCACCCCTTAACCTTCCTCTTTGTTCAACTGAATTCAGCCCCTTGAGCCTAAGGCATGTTTTCTAATTCTTGTTTCATTCACTTGGCTTTTGTCTGAACACTCTCTAATGTAAACCACATCCCTTTTGAATGACTGGAACCAGAGTAGGACACAGTATTCTAGCTATTGTCACACCAGTGCCAAAATACAGAGGTAAAATAATCTCCTGCGCTTAATGGAGACTCCTGTTTATGCATCTCAGAATTGCATTGACAATAACATGTCTTGTGCATAAGGGAGAAGTGGTGGATGTGATATATATAGACTTTAATAAGGCATTTGATATGGTCTCTCATTATCTTCTTATCAATAAACTAGGAAAATACAACTTAGATGGGGCTACTATAAGGAGGGTGCATAACTGGCTGGATAACCATTCTCAGAGTGTAGTTATTAACAGTTCACAGTCATGCTGGAAGGGCATAACAAGTGGGGTTCCGCAAAGATCTGTTTTGGGACTGGTTCTGTTCAATATCTTCATCAACGATTTAGTTGATGGCATAGAGAGTACGCTTATTAAGTTTGCAGATGATACGAAGCTGGGAGGGGTTGCAATTGCTTCAGAGGATAGGATCATAATTCAAAATGATCTGGACAAAGTAGAGAAATGGTCTAAGGCAAAATTGGATGAAGTTTAATAAGGACAAATGCAAAGTACTCCAATTAGGAAGGAACAATCAGTTTCACACATGCAGAATGGGAAGTGATTTTCTAGGAAGGAGTACTGGACAAAGGGATCTGGGGGTCATAGTGGACCACAAACTAAATATGAGTCAACAGTGTGACACTGTTGCAAAAAGAGCAAACATTATTCTGGAATGCATTAACAAGAGTGTTGTGAGTAAGACACAAGAAGTAATTCTTCCACTCTACTCTGCACTGATTAGGCCGCAACAGGAGTATTGTGTCCATATCTGGGTACCATATTTCAAGAAAGATGTGGAGAAATTGGAGAGGGTTCAGAGAAGAACAACAAACATGACTAAAGGTCTAGAAAACATGAGCTATGAGGCAAGGCTGAAGGAATTGGGCTTGTTTAGTTTGGAAAAGAGAAGACTGGGAGGGAACATGAAAGCAGTTTTCAGGTATCTAAAAGGGTGTCACAGGCAGGAGGAGGTTAAATTGTTCTACTTGGCCTCTGAGGATAGGACAAGAAGCAATGGGCTTAACCTGCAGGAAGGGAGGTTTAGGTTGGACATTAGGAAAAACTTCCTAATGGTCAGGGTGGTTAAACAGTGGAATAAATTGCCTAGGGAAGTTGTAGAATTTCCATAGCTGAAGATATTTAAGAGCAGGTTAGATAGACATCTATCAGGGATGACATAGACCATAATTGGTCCTACCATGAGGGCAGAGGACTGGACTTGATGACCTCTCACGGTCCCTTCCAGTTCTAGTGTTCTATGATTCTATGATTTTGGCCACAGCATCACACTTTCCATGTATGTTCAGCTGATTATCCACTATGATCTAAGCCAATTTTTTTCCAAACCCACTTCTTCCCAGGATAGAGTCTCTTTGTTCCTAAATGTATACATTTAACTGTACTAAAAACTGGATACAGTTGTTTGCTTGCACCCAGTTCACCTAGTGATCTACATAGCTGATCTGTCCTCTTCATTATTTATCATTCCCACAAATTAGAGGGAGGGGAAATCTGAAATTTTATCAATGGTGATTTTATAGTCTTTCAGATTGAGTAGCATTGAATAGCATAGCCCTCAAAACAAATCCCTGCAGGATCCTAATGGAAATACTCCCACTTGATAATTTCCTATTTCTCATTTACTTTTTGAGACTTATCAAAAAGCTGTCTTTTAATCCACTTAATGTACACCATATTAATTGTCCTAGGGTTGCTTGTAAGAAAAATCATCATGCAACAGCAGGTCAAATGTCCTAAAGAAATATCAATTTGTTACATCTGCAATATTTCATTAATCAACTAACCTCATAATTTCATCAAAACAAGATATCAAGTTAGATATGGAAGTTTCCTGAAATATCATTCGGAGTCCTTATTGAATTAAGTTGAGTTATCTTTGGGTTCCATTGTATTAAGTATAGTGCTTATTTCTTATTGTGGGCTGGGATTTTATGTATCCTTTCCCCATAGAGATGTTATGTGAGGTCTGGGCATTCAAAGAACTCTATTAAAGGCTAATATTGCATAAAGAAACAGCTGAACTGCCAAACAGGGGTTCTAGTTTTGAATCTGAGACAGTTACAACTCATAACTAGGGGTATGTCTACACTACAGCGTTAATTCGAGTTAACTTAATTCAAAATAGTTAGTTCGAATTAAGCTAATTCGAAATAACACATCTATACACAAAAACTATTTCGAAATAGCGTTTTGCTATTTCTAAATAGCGCGTCTACACTGAGTGGACCCTGAACCGAAGTTAAGGCTGGGCGGAACCAGTGCTGGCAGGGCATCAGGTTAGGACTTAGAGCGTGGAGCTGCTACCTCAGTGTGTGGGGCTGCTGCCTGAGGCTAACTGAGCTCCATGTTTAAAGGGACCCTACCCCCACCCCAGACAGACCTCAGGGTTCCCCACTTGCTTGTCTACCTCGATGAGGGACAGCAAAACTGTCCTGTCTTGGAGTGCCCTGAGTGCCCGCACTCAGAACACCACAGCACTCGGCCACATGGAGCCAGAGCTGCCCCTGGGCATGCCGGTGCATCTTGCGGGGTCGTTGCCATCAGCCCGGCTGCACTTGCTGCAGGCTGCCATCCGGGTGGTCCATCGGGGGGCTGTCAGGATACAGGAGGCCCTGAGGGAGAGCGTCCACCCCGAGGAGCCCTCAGAGCCACCCCGGTCCTCCCCACCGGGGGCTCGTGCCCCATTGCTCCCTCACATCCTTCCACTTACCCCTCTCTAGCCCCCCTTCCTGATGTCAAACAAAAGACACGTATGTTCAAAAATAGAAACTGGGTTTATTTAACAAAACTGGGGGGGGGGATGAACCTCTGGGGAGACCAAGAAAAGGAGGTGGGAGAGAGGAAGAGAGAGGGTGGGAGAGGGGAGGGGAAAACCTGGGAGGAGGGAGCTGGAAGGGGGAAGCAAGGGGAAGAAGGGGGAGGGGAAGCTCAGGGTTCAGGGTTGGGGGTCTCGCTGGACCAACTTGATTGTCATGCAGACCTGCTCCTGGGTTTGCATGTGGCCTTTGGTGGCCAGGCTGGCAGCTATCCTGCCATAGACTGCCGCATTCCTCCATCTAGTGCGGAAATCATGGACATTGGGGGCATCCCCCCCAAACCTGAATAAGGTCCATGATCTCCACCCTGGACCAGAAAGGTGCCCGCCTTCTCCAGCCCCTGTCAGGCTCCTGGGAGCTGGCAGACTGGCTCATGTTTTGGGGCCACTGGGTCAGGGGCCCCGGTGGCCACTGCTGGCTCTGGGCTGGCAGGCTTGGAGCTGGCACAGGCACTGTGTCCAGGGTCTACCCCTTTAATGGCTCTGGGGCTGGGGGAGGCAAAAAACTTCAGGACCAGACTTCAAAGAGAAACTGCTGAGCTACAGTTCATCTTCAAGTTTGACACAATCAACTCAGGATTAAACAAAGACTGTGAATGGCTCGCGAACTACAAAAGCAGCTTCTCCTCTCTTGGCATTCACACCTCCAGATCAGCTACTAGAAGTGAGCCTCATCCTCCCTGATTGGATCCACCTCGTCATCTCTAGCCTTATTCTGGCCTGCATATTTATACCTGCCTCTGGAAATTTCCACTACATGCATCTGACGAAGTGGGTCTTTGCCCACGAAAGCTTATGCTCCAACACTTCGGTTAGTCTATAAGGTGCCACAGGACTCCTCGCCGCTTTTGCATTATCAAGAACTTGATTTGCAGGCACTGTTGCCAGACATAACAAATTCTTAACTTCTGCTAGCAGAGATGCTGGTATAATTTGTATAGTGGGGATGCTAAGAGACATCGAAACAAACTGTAGACTCTGTATATAATGGAAACCACTCCAAGCCTGGGGGAACAGCACCCCCAGATAATATGAGCACCTATATCTACTAGTTCTGGACACAACACTGCAGATACAGATGTAACAGGATTTATTCTCACTGGGGCTTGCACCACAGTTCTGTTCTGTCTCTGATTTTAAACCTAACTGAGTAGGTTACTGCTTTTTACCATTTGGGGCTCTCACAGAAAATTTAGTTTGGTGGTTTAAAAAAATAAGTTTTATTTTGGCAAGAAAATAACAAAAAATAAATGTTAACAAAAAGACAAAATCATTTGGGACTGAATACAGCTGTTTAATCCAAAACAAGTGATTTCCTCTCCCAATACACCACCTTTTTAACATTTTGAAATAGTGAAAAAAGTTCATTTTGAAATGCCAAAGTGAACCATTTGGACTTTAAAAAATGCAAAAATAAAATAAAACAAACAAACAAAAAAACAGTTGCCCCGGCACTTGTACTGAACAATGAACTTCAGAAACACTTAACTTTAAGCAAGTTACTAGTCCAACTGACTTCAATGGCACCCCACACTTGTGTAAAGTTAAACACATACTCACAGGCTTTGCTAAATCATAGCATCATCAAAATATAGGGCAAAGTGGGACCTCAAGAGATCATCTAGTCTAGCTTGCTGCATGGAGGCAGGACTAAATATATCTAAATCATCCCTGGCAAATGTCTGTCCAGCCTGCCCTTCAAAACCTTCAGCGACGGGATTCCACAACCTCCCTTGGAAAAGCCTATTCCAGTGCTCAGCTACTATGTATATAGTCAGGAAATTTTTCTAATATCTAACCTAAATCTAATTTGCTGGTGATTAAGACCATTATTTCTTGTTCTACCTTCATTGAATATGGAGAACAACAGATTATCATCCTCTTTATAAATACCCCGTAACATTTTTGAAAGCCTATCTGCTTCTCCCTCCCCAGTCTTCCTGTGGCTAAATATTCTCTTTCTATACATCTTTCCTCATAGGTCAGGTTTTCTAAACCCTTCATCATTTTTGTAGCCTTCCTCTGGGCGCTCTTCAATTTGTCCACATCTTTCCTTACATGTGAAATCCAGAAATGGAAGCAACACTCCAGCTGAGACTTCACCACTCCTGAGTAGAGCAGAATAATTACTTTCTGTGTCTTACATATGGCCCTCCTATTAACATGCCTCAGAATATTAGCTTTTTTTCACAAGTGTGTCACATTGTTAACTCATATTCAGTTTGTGATCCGCTATCACATCACTATCTGGACAAGTTATTCCCATTTGACTTCTATGCATTTGACTTTTCTTCTGAAGTGAAGTACTTATCTTTATTAAATTTCATCTTGTTGATTTCAGACCAACTCTCCAATATCTCAGGGTCATTTTGAATTCTAATCCTATCCTCCAAAATGTTTGCACACCCAATCAGATTCATGTCATCAGCAAATATTATAAGACTTCTATCCACAATATTATATAGGTCACTTATTAAATTAACTAATGCTGTACCTAGGACAGTCACCTGCAGGATCCCACAAGATACATCCCTGTGAAATTCCATTCTAAGGAATGAATCAGGACAGATGGACAACTGTGTATCCCCAAATCTCCAATCTGGGGTGCCTTTTACACTGTTTTACTTTGAGAACCATTCCTGGTCAGTTTGCAAACAACCTCTAGCATGCAAAATCACTCCCAGCTGAATTACACGAATGTTCTGTCAGTCACTCATGAATTATATACAAGGCATTAGAAGCAAACTCCTAGATCTTCTCCCCAGAAATGAAAGTCTTGTACTGCTGTCTCCTGGACAATAGAAAGCTCATACAACGTCCATCATTTCATCAATGAAAAGTAACAGGAACAAACCTTGTTATGTTAAGCGGAGGTTTCAAAAAATGTCCATCCAAACACATTGGTTTAGATAAAACAAGTTTATTAACTCGAGAAAATTAGATTTTTAAGTAATAAGTAAGAAGGTATATTGGTTGAAAAAAAAAAAGATAAAACAAACTAATACCTAACCTAGCAAACTGAAATGGATTTGAAGCAAAGGTTTCTCACCACCTGCTCTTCATAGTCTTTACTCCAAGACATGACCCCTCCTCCAGTTCAGTGGTTCTTCAGTCACTGCTGCTGCCATAAGAAGAAGAAAGTGGAGTAGAGAGGTAATTTGTGTTGATTGTGTTCTCTTTTCTTATACCATTGTCTCCTTTTTAAGCACCAATTCTAGCTGGGGTTTAGGTGACAGCCAGTCTGTTAATACAGGAACTCCCAGCAATTTCCCATTGCTAATATGTACAATTTCTCCTTTACCCCCTACATCCTGCCAAAGAATGGCTGTTTAACTAGGCATTGGTCATCTAAAAGAGCTCTTTTGGAAAAAGGCATGTGTAGATGGGGAGGAGAGTTTTTTTTTGAAAGAAGATGCCTCCAGGAAATAACACAGGTGCCCTGGTGGCCACTCCATCCAAATTAATCAGGACTCTATAATTCCTGTCTCCTGGCCCCTCTTCAAGATGCAGGCAGCCTGGACAAGTTTTGTGGCAGGAAGCCAGCCTGAGAGCAGCACCTCACCGGACAGCTCTCCTTGCCACAGGCCTTGCCACTCATGGCCCAGCCTCAAACCCCCCACAGCCCTCCTGGCCCTCACAGGGAGCAGCCCCAGGGGTACCAGGACCCACCCAGGGGGACCAAGAGGCGGGCACCCTCCTGGTTTAGAGTGGAGATCCTGTCCCTCCTCAAGCTGTGGGGCGAAAAGGACACCTTGCAGAATCTCTGCTCTAAGCACTATAACGCCGAGATATTAGAGCACATGGCCAAGTCCCTGGTGGAATGTGGACACCCACCCCGGACTTGGAACAGGTCCAGAGTAAGGTCAAGGAGCTCCGCCAGGGATATGTCCGGGCCAGAGAGCTCAGCTCACGCTCAAGAGGAGGACCCCACACCTGCCCCTATTTCGACGAGCTGCACCAGATCCTGGGGGGGGTGGAGAAACGTCTTCCCCACCCAGCATGGTGGACTCCAGCCTCCAGACCCCTGTCGTCGCCAGGCCAGAGGTCACGGCAGAGAAGGAGCAGGAGGACCAGTGCCAATCAGAGGATGAGAAGGAGGAGACGGAAACCATGACCCTGTCCCTGGAGCTGGTGCCTGTGAGCCAGGATGTCTCCCAGGCCTCGTCGGACGCCAGGGAAGGATCTTCAGGTGAATGGTTTTAGTTTGTCACACACACAGGGTGGGGGAAGTTGGTGCACAGGGGGCAGGGTGTGAGTGTCACCCAGGCTGCTTGGGCTGGACATCGTGCTGTGGTCTGTACACGTGGAACCACATGCAGTGTTAGTGTGTACCATGCAGACGCAGCAGGCAGCCCCAGAGCATGGGTGGGATCCAGCTACTAGGCTCAGGGGAAGCCACACACGTCCTGCCACAGGAGGGGGGCCCTCCAGCACCTGCCATGGCTGGAAGCAGGCTAGCCATAAGGGCACAGGAATGACCCCAGGCACACTGAGGAGTGCTGTGCACAGCACACAGGCATGCCTGCACATGCAAGGTACCACCCGCTCCCACAGGCAGCGCTGCGAGCCACAGGGGTATGTGTGGACCCAAGGGTGGGCCAGGCTGTTCCCAGCTCCTCTACCACCAATGAAGGAATCCCACTGTGGCCGGCTCCAGCCCCCCATCTTGCTCACCTCCCTGTGGTCCCCGGACCCACCCGACCCCAACTCTGATGAGGTCCCTGTACTATGAGTTAACTTGCTAACTCCCGGACTCCAGAAAGAGGGCATCCTGCTTGTGCTTAACTAGGTGTCAGCTCTGACACCATCAGCCTGTTGGGCAGCCAGACACTCTGACTTTTGTCAGCCTTTAATCTGACTTGCAGGTTTACAATAGATGTACCCCAGTTCCTCAGTGCTTTTGCACTATTCCCCTGTAGAGTCCAGCTCCTTAGCCACTGAACACACACACATACCAGGTCTGCTGTCCCCAAAGGAACAGTATATATACCAGCTTGAATGATTCAACTCTGGATCAATTTCTTGTATCATACCACAGCACTGAGAATGTTTATAGTGAAAACAGTGTATTACAAAAGATACAAGAGATAAGTAAGGATAATGGAAACAAAGGGGTGGTGCAGGAAAACAAACACAAATATGATTTCTACAGAGTAAATTTACATTAACAGGCTGGCTTTCTGTCTAAAGAAATTTCTCTCATCCAAGCCTCCCCTTCGCAGCATTTCAACCTAGGCTGGTTGCAATCCTACTACCATTCATATAATTGCCCTGCATGATTATTTTGTGAGTGTAGGATAAAGGGGTGTCTTCCTTGACTTCTCCTGATGATCCCCAAAGTTAATTGCCTGTATCCAGAGTCAAGAAATCCTTCCGCCATAGCTTATTCTCTGCTGTGCTGCCTTCTGTTTATTTCACATTCCTGTTGCCATCATATGTCAATGAGGCTTCTGTTGTGTCATCTTACAATGGTTAATTTACATTTCAATTGAAAGACAAGTGAATAAACAACTTTTCTCCCGTAGAAAATCTGTTGTCAACTTTGCCTTGATACAGACTTTAGAACCAGCATATATATGTAACTCCTTCCCTATGACTGTGAAAAATGGAAGTACAGATGCTATTCGTGACCCATATGATCTCTAGTTTTTTTTTAAGAACTCACTTGACAGTCTTTGGTGAACAAGCACCCAGATGATCCTGTAAGCATCTTGCCAGTTGGCATTAAGAGATTCAAACCTCAGTTTTTATGTTTTATTTTTAGAATGTGATATTGTGGCTTTCCGCATGTGTGTATGAGCAGCCATAATGTCCACATGTGGAAGGATCCAGAAAGAAGAGTATTCCAGGATTAATCATCATTTTAAAACTCTTCACTACAGAGTGCCCTGTATTCTGTGCTTAAAAGTCCAAGAAACTTGAAATGGTCATCCTTAATTTCTGGTAAACAAGAATTGCCAAATTTCTGCATATCAGGAGTGTTCCATGATTGTCTGGATTATATGTTGTTGGGGAGAGAGGAAAGTGTTTGCCACCACACAGGAGCAGAATTCTAAGAAAACTTTATAATGGATTCTGGGGTAGGAGGTTCAGACAACAGATAATTCTGTTTCAGTTAGGATGTTTAAGCAGTTCTGAGGTCTAGATTTTATTGACTGTTAAAATTCTTCAATTGGGATTTATAAGCAGTCAGACATCATCTCAGAATCTTCTTTAGGATTTACAAGGATTGATTATATTTAGTTTTAATTGGTGATTTTACTTTTTTGATAATTTAATTCCAGTCCATTACTGAACCTAACTTGTAGATTTGCTCTTGATTTGATGGCTGTATTGCTATATTCACAGTTTAATTTAGTAGTATTAATAGAATCTTAGTCCAGTGATTTGTTTTCTTGTATTTCTTGTGGCTTTGTTACATTTATAGCACAGAGGTGGAGCCATATTTCCTTCAAAAAGCAACATGTGTCCAGAAACTTTGAGGACATACAAGGACATCAGCCAGTAAAATGGAAAGCTTCAGTCATTTTACCCAATTAGCTTTGATTCTAACAAAAATGGGTGTTTTTTTCACACTTGAATTCACATGCAAAGAAGTGGTGTCCCACTATCTGTACTGTGTATAAAGGGAGATTTTCCACACCCTATGCTGGAATTGCTCAGCCCCTGTTCATAATGTTTCGGTCAACATATCTAGCAGCAGACAATACCAAGTGATTTCCATAGGAAACAAATCACAGACCATGAGTCATGATTAGGGAAAACTCAAAAGCCTCTTCTACACACATACAGTTTTTGTACCAATGTAACTATGTGCTTTTACACCAGACAGTTAAATCACAAAAACTTTGTATAGATCAAACCAAAGGGAGTTGGTGCATGCTCTTTTTAACCAACACAAGGTAAATATACACTCAACTTTTATTTCTGCATTTATGAATTAATAATAATAATAATAATAATTTGCAAATAGAACAGTGGTGTGAAATCAATTAAACAGCTTGCTACAAAAAATTTGCTATGCTCTAGTTTCTACAACAGATTCTCAATAATGACATAGAAGTGTCAGGTTTATTGAAGAATTACCAATCTAGTTTATGGATTTATTTCCATTGTAGCTGAACTGCAAACAAAAACTGGGTACCAAGAATAAAACATGATTTGCCATTCACACACATCCTGAACATGTTTTTAAAAGCTTCAAATAGTGTCATCTGCCCTTTTAATAACTTAGCAGTCTTAACATAGTGAAATTTGTTTGAGTAAACACACATACACAGAGAACACTTTCCCTCTAGAACATGTATATTAGAATGTATTGTAAGCTAAGTCTCCCGCCTCCTCAATTTGACAAAATTATCTTTTCCCACAAAAAAGGGGGTTGCTTTTTACAGACAATTTCAATACATTCTCTCTCCCTTGAACACCATGGATGACATTCCATATAATGAAAACCAAGAAATTGTGAATTTCTGTTCAACAATTGAAACATTTTGTCCTCGTTTTGCATATCTTTTTTCCGATACTTTTGTCGGACAAGGCAAATTTCAGAAAAACCCTCTTTCAAAAGCCCCCTTCTTCCTCGTGGATCACAGGGGCTTACAGAAGAGCATGTTTGCGCTTCCGCAAAAAAAAGTGGAAGAGCAAACGCATTCCCTGGACCTGGCAGAGTTTTTTCAGGATACCTCTGGTATCCCAAAACCCCTCCGCAGTCTAGCTGTACCCCCAGAGAAAGTCGCATGTTGAGAAGCAGGGGGTTGTACAGCACGCGGTGATAGGGCTACGAGTGGTGGAGTGGCCAGAAACCACGTGCCACTGGAAGCCAGCCCGGCTGCCTGCTGGCAAGGCTCCAATGGAGCACCCTATGCAGTCTGCAGGGGGAAGGCGGAGGGAGGCAGGAGGCTGTTGCTGCTGCACCATACTAGGGAGCAATGGCAGTGCCTGGAGGCATTTCTTCATTGCTTCTTCCCCGCAAGCTTGTGTCCTCATCAAGTAGTGAAATGTCCAGCAGGAGAGAGTATTTAAAATTGGGTCAGTCCTGGAAAATGCGGGATGTATGGTCGGCATAGACTGAACTGTGAGGCAGGTTGCTAAGATTCCAGTTTTTACATTTGCCTGGGGCAGCATTCATGGGGATACTCCTCAAGAAAGCCATAATTGTCCATGCACTCCATCCCCATAATTTGGTTTTCATTTTATATTTGCTGTAGAGCCCAGTATGGCCACTGGATGAAGAATCACCTTTTAGATTTTAAATTTAAAACAGAAAAGAACTAAGAAAGGGGATTCTTGGAAAGAAAGGAGGTGAGATTGGAAAAAAGGGGGATAGTTGACTGCCCCTGAAAAGGTTGTGTCCAAAACATGCCTATTTGATGACATCACAATGACAACTTTTCAAAATAGTAGAAATGTTTCCATATCTTCATATATAATTTGTGAAAAATTATTCATAATTTCAATGTGGAAAAAATCCAACCAGCTCTACTCACTGCTGTTTTCATAACACTGCACAGATATAACCCTAGCACTATAAAGAGTTAAGGGGGGAGGGGGGATACTGTGTCTGTTAAGTTAGAAGGATACTAGAAATATAGAAGTGCAGTAATGAAATCATATTCTCTTTCTTCCTTGCCTTCCGACATCTGAGGTCCCTTTCCATAACCTAGTAGCAAAGTGGCTAGAGGGGACTGTCTATTACAAATCCTTACTGGTTTTAGACAGCAGCCTTTCACCAAATTGCTCAGAAGCATCAAGTACCAGAACAGCCACTAAAGCAACATAACTAATTCCTGTTTTGCTACATGGGAATTGTGATCATTTGAATTACATTATAATGCAGGGAATGATTCTAATCCTAATGAAAATCTGAGATAAAGCCTGCAAAAGAGCATATTACATGACACTGACAAGGATATTGGGGAGAGGCTAATTTTATTCTATATTGCTCATATCTCTCAGCAACATCATTTTTTAAACACAAGCCTTAAATCAATCATAAGTCTCTGAATCTTTCATAAGTGTCAAATGGTATGTTTCTAAGTGCTTAGGGGCTTGCAAAAGCCTATTTGGAGTAATAGTTTTACATCTTGTTACCCCTGTGTTTCTGTTTTCAGCAGGAGAGTGGTAAACCCAGCCATCTTCTCTCTTTTGTTTGCTGCTGCTTGAAAGCAAAAGCCATCACAGACTATGCCATTCTCTGTATGAATGAATGAGGTAATAAACAAACCTGATGCAGTTAATTCGAAGAAGTAAAGGATCACTCAGTCACTGAGGAAGAGAAGGCTGAAAGGAAGTTGCAGGAAGTGGTGCAATGGTCGATGTTAATACACCTGGCCAGTTCCTGATCCAGGTGATCCCTGTGGTGGCTGCTTTGTGCAAAGCAGATGCAATACCAGTTTCATCAGCCACGTGACATGCTTTCTGGTGCAGAAGGATCTCTTGGTGGCATGTGAGCCAAGGGAGTGATTGTAAAAGCCATCCCTTTCCAGCTCCTACAAAGGAAAAAGAGGCTAGAGTCAAGGAGCCACTACATTCAGCCAAACCCTACCTCCCTTCAGGTTGTTGTCAGATGGTGCAATTTAGAGCAGCTTCAATGCTGCTCTGAATTACTTCTCAGGACTGAGACAGTCCTAGGATTAGAGAGGAGTAAAGACTCATTACGAATACTTGCTCTCTATGGTCCCTGCCCCCCATCACGGTGGTGTACCAGGTACAAGAGATATGGTCTGGCCCTCAGTTTGGCACCGTCTGTATTGTCAAGAGTGCATTTTGATTTAAAAAAAAATGCCCCCCAGTTAGAGGACAAGCTGCATCTCTGTCCCTTTTCTGGGCTCTGACAGCATCCATCTCAGTTGTGTGAGCTCTTGGCTTTACCTGCCTTTGGGCAGAATCTCACAGTCCTTCCACTCTTAGGCCGAGATCCAGATACATTAACCATCTGCTTCTTTGCAGGGCTGTCTCATTTTGAAAGCTGGTGGCTAGCACATCCAAGAAGGCTGTTGGTCAAACAAAGAATTGTTGTTTAGCAGTAGGAACAAAGCACTGCAGGGGGAAAGGATTTTTAGAATAAACCAAAAATTAGCTTCATCTGACTTCAGCCTAACTACACAAAAATAAATACTTCACTATATGATTAAGTTACTGGACCAGAATTTAGAGTCTAACAAATTTAGACCCCATAGAGCAGGGTTACTCAACACACGGCCCACTTACTCCTGCTTTCCTGGGGGAATAATCTTATTTTAAAATAGTTATTTTGGGAGTTATTATTTTGAATTTAATTATATCAAAATAATTTCCTAGCGTAGACATGCCCATATATGTGAGCTGTAGTTCACAATTCCTTTGACCCTCTAAATCAGTGATTCCCAAACTTTTTGGCATCACGTCCCCCTTTTTGATTTTTGAAAAACCCTCACCTCCCCCCCCCCCCCAAAAATAGCAGGAAAACTTGTTGGGGAAAAAAAAAGGAACTGACTGGGGCAGCAAAACTTCATAGGGTGTGGGGGCTGGGTCGTCTCGTACCCCCCCTAGAATTTCTTCACACATTCCCAGGAGGGCATGCCCCCCAGTTTGGGAACCTATGTTCTAAATCCATCTGCTACTTCTACTTTTTCAAGCCCCAGCATTTCTTAAGTATGTTCTTATGCAGTCTGACCTCATACATTTTCATGTCTTACTTTCAGACAATACAACATACCGTACCCAAAAAGGTTTATAAAATATTTGTTTCCTGTTCAAGACAAAACTCAACCATTGCAAAAATATATGGCCAAATAGCTACTACTGATGATTCTATAAGCAGTGGCATCTATGAAATACACACTAGACTACAGCTTAATAAGAATTTAAAATTAGTTACAATATTAATTTGAATTTATAAAGTCTAGTAAAGTACATGATTTGCTGATAGTCTGCAATAGATGAAAATATGAAACTCCAGATGTTCAGTACCAGATATCTCAACAGCAGCCTGAATTTAGGAAAATAACTGCAGATGCCCTATTTTTACTCCTTCTTTTCACAGTGAATTCTGAACAATTATTTGCTTTCAGTATAGTAGCCTATATGTGGCCCATTCTTAAAGTAGAAAAATGGTATCACCATAATACACTATACACACTCCTTAGAGAGTTGTTCCAGAGGTTGAGTCATATTACAAACACTTAATGAAAACAGAAGATGCATTCTTTAGGATGGATTTTAATGGGCAATGTATTTTACACATCATTTGTGAAAAGAGCTTGTTGCATCAATTAAGTTTATAATTTTTCCCTTTAAAGTTGAGAAATTAACCATGAAAAGCATGTCAGGTCTTTTATGTAATGAATGTTATGAACAAGTGCAAGAGAACCAGAAAGAAAGAGAGATTGAGTTAGCTCAAACAAAATGGCGTACTCATCTGGCTCAAGGACCATGTTGAGCTTAGACTAAATAAATAAGAAAAAGATGGAATGAAGTTTGTCCTTAAATAAATGTGTTTAATTGGTGGACAAACCAAAGGGAGGGAATAAGTTATTCCACACACCATTTCTTGTATAGGTCTTTAAAATACACCCTAACACAATATTAATGTTTAACACTTGGAGAAAAGCACTTTTTTTAATCTGAAAGAATAGAATAGAAAATTGAATATAATATTGTAAATAATTTAAATATTAATGTTTAATATTGTAAAGAAAACTAGAGCCCAGGGTTCAATCCTGAATAGTTCTGAGCATTTGGGCCCAAAAACAGTGAAGTATTTAAGCACACAATTAAAATGGGATCTCTTACAATTTTAAAGCTGAGCATGCATTTGAGCAAATTGCTGGATTAGGGCCAAAGTGTTCAGCACTTTGCAGGACTGAGCTCTAGCTGCAGAGATGTCTCATCCACAGGACAAATTGGGGTTGCCTTTTTAGACCCTGTACTTTTGGGGACCCTGTGGTGGCTGCCCCAAACATCCTCTGGATGGGAGGGACTTGGGGGATTACAGGGACCTGGATCAGGGGAACAGCAGTGTTGCCCCCACTCATCACCTGGGTGATGAGAGCTGGAGCGGCCTAGTATCCTATTCCACCCCCCTGTGCTGCCCTCCCAGCTCACTGCCCTGACTTCTCCACATGGCCGCAGAAAAGCAGGGCATAGCGGGCCTGGAGAGGGCTGTGAAACAGGGTGGTGCTGACTGCCAGGCCACTCCGGCTCCCACCACCACAGAGAACATAGGAGCAGGTGGCAACCTCTGCTGCTGGCCCATCAGGCTCCCCATAATCTTCTTAGGATGTGTTGCTCGGGAGGAGGGGCCTGAAGCATGGGAGTTGCCCTAGGCCCTGCACGTAGGCCTCTGGATGGTCTTGTCCAGATGTATTGCTTGTGATCTTACCATTTTGGGACAATCACTGCTTTTTGCTGAGCTTCTGTCTTCAGGATCATCATAAGGACCTGAACTCCTTTTACATTGTCATGTAAATCAGGAGTAACTCCACTACAATAACACCAACCTGTAAATTGGTGACAGAAGAATCAGGACCGGAGCAAACAATCCTGAAGATGCTGAGATGGAAAACAGCTGACATTTTTCAAACATGGAAGCTAGCAGGACTGCTGAAATGAAAGGATAAAATCAGAGCAAGATTAGAGACTGTTGTTATTGATTTAAAATGCTTTTGTGATGCAAAGGTGGGACTAGTGAAAGGATCAAGAGAGTGAAAAGGAAAAAAAATTAGCTTGAACTGAAATTCCAAGCAAGTAAGCAGTACTTTTATCCTCATCTCCCCGATTCCTAACCATAGGCCTCTGAGAAATTGAAGAAGAAAATTGACTCAGCTTCAACATAATTCTTTTAAAAAACTCCTCCCTCCCACACCTGTTCCTTCAAAGTAAACAGCAGAAAAAGGAAGAGAAAGGAAAGACTTTACAAAGCAGATGCAATGTCCCTGATAATTAGAAGGAAACGTGTGGGAAGGCAGAGTCTACAAAAGATCATTTAAAAGCATGTTTTGTTAGTTCTCAAAGCACAAGGATGGAAATGGAAAAATGATAGAGAGCCCTCTTGTCAGAAACTTCTCCTTGATTGTTTTATTTAGTTTTTTAAAACAGCACACAGGACATCAAGCACACAAGACTCTATAAGTGCAGTTTTTGTGCCAGTCCAACGCTGTGGTCAGCACAATGGAAGGAGAATAGCCCCATTCTTGTATTCACTCCATTACCTGAGGGATTTCAATTATCGCTGTCAGTTTAATAATCCACCAGCTTTAACCCAAGTGCAAGGATTGACATTATGCCTTGGCTTTGTGCACAATCAGCAGGAAAAAGCTCCTTGAACTCTGTCTTCCATCTTCATTCTCATGTGGCAGGATCTAGTTGAACCAATTTAATGCATAGAGGTACAATATAGTACTGTATGTAATTTTTAAGGGAAGGACCAGGCTTCTATTTGTTATTATACAAGTAATATGCTGAAATTTACCTTGCAAAGTATTGGTATGAGTTCTCCTTTCAATTAGTATCTAAGTTCTGATATTGAGAAAGGCACCTGAGCTTCCAAATTTTGTCAATTTAGGAAACAGAATTGTTTATTTGTTTTTGTTTGTTTGTTTGTTTTAAGGGGAGCACTAGAAAAAATAGTTTACAAAATATATTGTAAAGTCCTGCTATCTGTTTTAAACTATGTAACAGATTTAGCTCCCATGGGACTTCATTCCTCTCTAGTTTGATTATTTTTTTCTTACCTCTATATTTGGTTATATTAGTGACAGTACTTTTGAGGAAGTCATGTAGCTCCCTCTATTAAAATATTTGGTTGGGTTTTTCAAAGCTGTCAAAGAGAGTTAGGCACCTAACTCCATTGAACATTATTGTGAGTTGGGCTCCTAACTTCCTTTTGAAAATTCACATAGAAAGACCTTCAGCATCTTTATTACAGCTTAGCAAATATTCATGAAAAGTAACTTTCTAAACAAACTTACTTTCTTTTCCTGTTGCAAATTGTCTAGTTGCAGCTTCACCATTTTTGAGAAATTATTCATTATTTGAAATCATTCAGTCTTTATGAGCAGTCTGTTGGGAGTGCCTGATATTCTGAATTAGAGAGATGTTACTCACTTCTGATCAGATACATATTATTGTCTCTGCTCCCTGCCCCTATATTTAAGTTTCTGGTGTGAATATTCATATTTGCAGCTGTCAGATTTGCTGTCCTTGCATATTCTTTAAACTATCTGTTTCTGCAAACATTCCTGTTGGCAAAACTGTTGACTGAAATATTTGCAGTAACAAAACATAACAAGAACCAAAACACCTGGAAAAAATCTTTTTTAAAATCTGAATGAATATTTTTGAATAGCTGTTTGAGGTATTCCAAAGTATTTTCAAAATATTTCTAAAGTCCCCAATTGTCAAAATTTCAACTATTAGTGACCCAAACAGACAGAGGCCTAGTGGAAGACCTCAGGTTACTAAATTCCATGAATTTCATCAAGAGATGGAAATTTTAGAAACACCTCCGCATCAATTCGGCATCAGTCAAAATCTTTACAGTTCGACATAACTCACATTTTCTTAAGTAAAGGGCACTCCATTGACACTCCAGAGTCCCCACCTACACTACAAAATAACATTGACCTAATTTACAAGGCCCCACCTACACTACAAAATAACATTGACCTAATTTACATGGAGGAGTCCTGTGGCACTTTAGGGTACGTCTACACTGCATGCTTATTTTGAAATAAGCTATTCTGGAATAGTTATTCCAAAATAGATTATTTTGAAATAGCATGTCTACACTGCAGGGAAGCCTCAAAATTAAACCGAAGCAGGCTTCCCTAATGTAGATGTGCAATCTCAATTTAGAGCCCTAGGAGGCACTGGGGAGGAATAACTTATAATGGCCCTGATAAGGGGCTATTTTGAAATAGCAACAATGGAGCATCTGTACTCACCTTATTTTGAAATAGCTATATTGGAATAGGCATTATTCCTTGTAGAATGAAGTTTGCAGATTTTGTCATAAGCCATCCGTTATTTCAAAATTATTTTGAAATAACACAATTGCTGTGTAGATACTAGCGTTGTTTTGGGGGGGTTTTTTTGGTATAATGACTGTTACTCTGCAATAACAGTGCAGTATATACGCACCCTTAGAGACTAACACATCTATTAGGGGACAAGCTTTCATGGGTAAAATTCACTTCATCACATGAATTGGAGTGGAAGTTATAATTACTCCAATTCATCCAATGAAGCGGGTTTTACTCACGAAAGCTTATGCCCTATGTCTCTAATGTGCCACAGGACTCCTTGTTGTTCTCCACTGGTTCTGTTTATCTTATTTTGATGTAGGCATTATTTTTCTGTGTAAAATTAGACATAAGGAGTGTGGAATACTTTGTGGGTTTTAAATGTGTGAATGAAAGGCATCGAGGGTGTTCCCCTAGATGTTTTGATGAGCAACTGTTAAGCAACCTCTTTTGTCCTTAAGTCTGAGCAGTGGTTGGTAGGGAGTGGCCTCAATTCCTTAAAAAAGAATAGGAAAGCCAGGGCTTTGGTCTTTTGGCTGGGCTGCAGCTGGAGGAAGGAGCCAAAGACCCCAGGGTGGAGCGACAGCCCTGGTTTGGAAGGACAGCTGGAAAACAGGCTTTTGGGTGAGTTTGAGTAAGTTTATACTGAGGTTTCAGTGTAGAATTAGCTAAACATTTTTGTTTCTTTTGATTTGTAATCTACTTTGCTCTGCCTGTTCTCACTTATTACAACTTAAATTCTACTACTTGCACTTAATAAAATCACTTTTATTTTCTATCAAACCCAGTGTAAATAATTGTTACCTGGAGGGGCAACCAGCATGTACATTCTCCCTTTCTTTGTTAAAGGGAGCTTACCCAGATAATTCATTGGGGGGGTTTGATCCCATTTGGGGAGTGGTATCCCAGGAAGCAGGGCGCAAAATTGCACTCTCTTTGGACCTGATGAGATTCAGTGTCTTTACTGCTTCTCGGTGGGGGCAGCTCGGGGCTTTGGCTGGGGGAGACCAGCAGACCTGGCCCAGAAGGACTGGGTAGTAAGGCGACCCAGAGAGCAGGAAGACAAGTGGCAGTGGCAGTGGCCGTGTCGGCACCGCAGGAACGACACCCAAGGGGTTGACTGTGATTTCACCCCATCACAAAGTCCTTCTCTGTAAATCAGAATCCTTAAACGTTTCTCCAGATGGGTATTCAAAATCACGAGTCACTTTGTTCAAATATCAGTTAGAGCACTATTATAAGGTATAGTCTATAACATAATGGCATTCTTCATTTAATTCCTTAAAACAAACTATTATAACTCATCTGTCCAAGTACAACAAGTTCACATTTTATTTTCTTTTGTTCCTTATAATCCCAAATGTTTTCTCAGCCCTTGCCCCAGAACAAGAAAATCTTTTGTACCATGTGTGGCTGTAACTCACTGTTCTCTATCATACCAGGGTGAATAAATACACTAAATTATTCATATGAAAGTAGAAATTTGGTTTTTTGGTTTTGTTTAACGCGCTGGCTTTAAATCATTGCACACAGGCAACCTAGTTGTCTCATTTTGCCATATAAAGTAGTACAGGAGATGAAGTTTAAAGAATGATTTGAAAAGTGGGATACATTCACTCACTGAGTAGCAATATTGTCATATGTGAAATGGATTGCCTAATGGATTTCTAATATAGCTGGAAAGTTTTAGTCAAATTGAGACAAAGGTGTGATTGACAAGAGGAATTGTACCTTCTATTGATATTCTTAGAGTTAAAGGGATATGCTGAAAAAGCTTTCACTGTTATTTTTAAGATTCCTACCTCCCATTCTCTGCCGCCTTTCATTATGTTGTGGTAAAGATGATATTTCTATGGATGATTAGCATACAATTTCTGCTATTTCAGTACATTGCACATGTTTTGACAAGTGCAGAACATCCTTGAAACTCTTGTTTTGTGCAAACATTTTTGCTAAAGTAGTTGGATAAACAACTAAAACAGTCATTCACCCCTGGAATCGCTGTTGAAATTCAGCAAAAACAACGGTGAGAAATATCAGCATGGTGGTTTCAGCGTAATTCTCAGCAATAGTATACAAAACATTATTCTGCACAACCAGTTATACAGGTACTTGCTGCTATAAAGAGATAATGTCAAAGGAAAAGCACATTGTGACATGATAATGGTCTCCTGCTAGAATATAAATGCTGGGGCAAAGCTGTGAATTTTCCAGAAAAGAAACATTGAAAGCCCAGACTATTATTTTCCAAGCGGGAGATCATTATCTAATCTTCCAGCCAGCAAAACCAAAGGATTTATTTACAATAAACCCATTGATTAAAAATAAGCAGATTATACAATAGCAGGTGATCGAGAGAGATAGAAAGCAGGTTATTTTAGCAGATGAAGGTGCAGGAATCTGACAGTTACTCAATACCATTGTTTGGAATGGAGTGTTCTGGATCAGCAAATGGATTATGAAATTGATGTTCCCACAGAACATCAGAAACCACCCTATATTAAAAATACAGATTTTAAAAATAAATAGTGAGGATTTGACACATCTGACAAAAAAACGAAGTCACACTGTTGACCTGCTAAATGGAGCAAAATTTTGGTTGTAGTCCATTCCATCTCAACAAAAGAATCTAGATATAAGGTCGGTGGGAATTCTGTACATACAGTTGGGAAGGCCCTGTGACTTCAACTCATGGGTTTGAAGACCTGGATACATGAATTCTTATGTGAAGAAATATGTGTTGATTTCTCAGACACTGGTCTTTATACAGAAACTATAATCTGATCGGTCAGTCTAGAGCGGTGTTTCTCAAAACGGGCAGCGGGCTTTGGGAAAGCACCTAGTGGGTCCATGCCACTTTGTTTATCTAAATGGTCCATAGCCATGGAGCCTCACATCTGCTGTTGCTTCCAGTTTGCTCTTTCCAGCCACGTGGAGCTGTGGGATGCAGAGTGGCTGGCATTTCCCGTGGCTCCCCTTGGCTGGAAATGGTGAACCAATGGGAGCCGCGAAGCTCTGTGCCTACAGACCCTTTAGGTAAACAAAGCAGTGCAGGCCTGCTAGCGCCTTTCCCAAAGTGGGCCTGCAGCTCACTTTGAGAAACACTGCTCTAGAGAATCCTCAAAAAATCTCTCTAAGGAAATTAGAAAACATTATATATAAAAAGTTACATAGATTTTTTAAAAATATGAATGTATTCAAAAACACAGCCTTTTAAAGCTATGCCCTGAGGAAAGGATTATTGTCTGTTGATTGCCATCTACAGAAGGCCAAGATCAAAGGCCCAAGCTGTATAAAAATATGGCTGATCTTCCCATGTGCTCTGGTTTTGGAGCTAAGAAAGATGAACTTATTACCAGAAGAAAAACTCTGTTTTGGATTGCAAGGGACTAAACTACCCAAAGACCTAGGTTGAAGTTCAGGGTGACCTCTGGTAACCTTTTTAGTGTGCATGTGGGCTTTTCTATTGTTTGAATATATGTTCTCTGTAATGATTGCAGCTTAAGAATAACAGGAACTGTGGTAACTTGTAACTGTGGAACATACACCTCATAGCTCTCAGAATGCAAGCAAAGTGCAGGCCATCTGGCCTGCATATCACAGTGTAAAGCAGGGAGCTATGCAGCCTTAAAATCTCTGGCGAGAGATTGAGTGAGTTTTTAAATGGTAGTTAAATTGGTGAAAGTCCTGGCATTGGTACTCTTAGTTCTGTTTAATGGTCTCTTATTTCAGCATAGCTGGATGCTGACGCTAATGCAGTTAGCCACATGTTAAAAGTTAAAGCACGTTGCTGAACTGGACCAGACAATTCAATACCTTATAACCTGAGTCCTTACAATTTGTCATGACTAGGAAAAGTGGCTGAGTTTAGGCTGGGTTTAGCTTAAGCAGGCTAGCTAAACCTGAACTCACCTTAAAAAAATTGTCAACAAACATGTTAAGCTGGTTGTGTTCTACTAGGATAGAATCCAGAATTGTGCTAACATAGTTGCTTGACATCTTCTCAACAAAAAAGATAGAGTTTAAGTCAGGTTTAGTGAGCACATTTGAGCTAAACCAAAACTAAAACTCAACCACTTTTTACTAGCCTAGATAATCTTTAGATTGTATGCTCTTTGGACCATTGTTCTGTGTCTTCATAAGAGTTACAGTGCCTATCTTTGATCCTGGTCCTAACATCGTATCTCTAGGGCTAGTAAACAATAAATTAAAAACATTTTCCCTTTGGATTTTGATAAAGTGTCATTTTTCAAGTTTTCAAGTGGAAAAGTCCCATTTTAGCAGAATTTTCCGTTGGGAAAAATCCAAAAAAAATATTTTGTTTCAAGATGACTCAAATCCCGTTTCAGCATGCATTAGGGTGGATCAGTCACAGGGAGATATATTCCAAAGGAGAGCAGAGACTGGGGCATAAGGTGCTTGAAACGACAACTTCAATGAGGCACCACATTGCTTAGACAGATGCAGATTAATGCCCACTCCAAATGAAATGTTTAATTTCAGGTTCATAAATTGAAACAAACCATTCTGATTCAGGAATGTCAAAACAAGTTGGAGAATGAGATTTTTTAAAACCTTCCAAAAGAGTTGAGATATTTTGGCCTTTCACAGCATTATTTAGAATGAAAACAAATGTTGAAATATTGGAATGTTCCACAGGATGAAAATTCTGTTTCTACAGATTTTTATAACATTTCCCTATCTCATAAGAGTTCTAGAGTCCATAGAAAAAGAAAAGTTCCAGAACACAGGCCAGTGAGAGGCCCTGGGAGGAGTAGGTAGAGCTGTGGGCTAATGGAGAGAAGCTCTGAGGAAGAAAGGGGCAGTGCGGGAGTTGGAAGAAGCTCAGGGGAACAAAAGGTGAGTCCCCACAAAGTCTGTCCTATCCTTGCCTCCCCACAGCTATACCCAGATTCTGCTCACTGTGGAAGGTTCCACTGTCCAGGTAGTTTCATTATATAGCTCCTGACTTTGCTCTACCACTTGTTCCCAGGTGCTCCGGACCCCATTCTCCAGGCCAGTCTGCAGCATCCTTGGCTCCGTCTGTGCAGACCCTCACTTTGTGACCCACACCAGGTACAGCACCAGCATCTGCCAGCTTGAAGGATGCTCACTAGCCAGGAAGGGAAAGAACTACCTGGCCCTGAACCAGCAGAAGTATCAGAACAATGTTCTAGAGCTTCAAAAACCTCCAGAATTGTTTTGCGCAGTGCTCCAGCACCACTCAAGGACTGAATCATAAAAATAATATTTACAACACTCCTGCGAGGTGCTCATATTGCATAGTTATAGAGGTACCTAGACTGAAAAAGAGCCTCCTGCGTCTATGATAAATATTTAACACCTGGAACAATGGGGAGATTCAGCAGTATACACTGACTACTTTATGCCACCCTAGTGAAGCAAAGCCAAAGTAATTCTGGCTGAACTAGCCAATAATTAGATTTACTCCATTTTGCCATTAGATTGGAGAGCTGAATAATACAGTGGCATGTACCAGTGACTCTGACTCAAAAGTCTTTTCCAAGTTCACAAAGCCAAAAGAAATCCAACAGAACTAAATCTATATATATTTGACTCCTTCACTATTATATGACCTTGAATTCTGCCATACTTACCTGTATCTTCTCTACCACACTGGAGGTATTATACACAACTAGACATCCAGAAAGCTGGACCATTTTGGCAAGTAAACAAGCATCAGCCTATTTGATCTGTTAATCCATGTCATAATTAAAGATGGTAGATCCCTAAAATTCTCTACGTTACAATAGATGTGTTGTTTCAAAGAAGAGGACAAAATCATGACTAACCTGACTCAAATGGCACTTTTCTGACTAAGATGAATACTACACAGTAAAGGTTGCAAGAAATAAAGTTAAATGATGAGTCTCTGTCCCCCATATTTGATGGTTGTCCTAGGGCAGAGCCTTGGCCTTCCGCAACATGCTTTGATCTCCATTCTTCTCACTTCAATGTCCACACTATCTCACTGCTTCCAGGCACAGTTTTCAACTTGCCAAGACCCTAATTGATTAATCAAGTCACTGTGCACTATTTAACATATCTTAAAAGGTAACATCAATTGCAGTCTGGAACGGATGGTTAGGAATATAATTCCAATACCAATACCCTCGGGGCTTTATAATATATCAGTAGACTTTCCTGGTGTTCATTATCTACAAAATAATATAAAAGATTCATATGTTTATTCATTAGTAATTCACTAGTAAAATGCATTGTAAACTGCTAATGAAAAAGCAAGTTGTTAATTATAAAGTGACAGCAGTTGAGCCCCCGCAAAATGCAATTTTCAGATTTTTTTTATCTCAGTAAATGACTGAGACACCACATTAGAATTTTTAATGTTAATACATACTCACATTCCATAAAAAAATAAAAAGTTTGTTTCTGCAGTTTGGATTGAGTGGAAAGATTTAGAATATTAAGAGAAGTATAATATTCTTTGTTGATGCCACAAGCTGAAGCTGAATAAAGATAATTACCACTTTGATGAACAAAACCATACGTCCAAAATTTACTAAGTGTTAGGATAATGTACAGTATAATCTTTGTACATAAGTCCATGTGGGTTCTAGTTCAAACATATATTATAAAAGCAAGGCAACTATATGTCTAGTTAACATTCACAGTCCCTGATCCACACCACTTTCTAAAATTTCCTTTCCCTGTAATTGAACTGTCTGAGAATAGGAACAGTCATACCAGAGCCTAATGACACAGGTTGGACCTCCCTGGTCCAGCACCCTCAGGACTGGACTAAGCTGTGCTGGACCAGGGAGTTTGCTGGACCAGGAGAGATCAGTACTCCCCTGCTGGCTACCCCACTCCCAGGCTCCCAAGGCTGGCGCTCCCACCCTGCTGCCACTCACTGCCACCAGAGTTCCCTGGGTTCCGGTCAGGACTTCCTGGCTGCTGTCAGTCCCAGTGCTGCCAGGGTTCCCTGGGGGTTCCTGGGGCCACCTAGCCACTGTCAGCCCCTCTCAGAAGCCATCAGGCCTGCTGCCACTGGGGATTCTCCGGGTTCCCAGGCTGGGATTCCCCAGCCACCTGGCCCTGTAGATGCAAGGGATTCCCCAGCCCCACCTGCCTCAGAGAACTCAGTGGAGTTCCCTGGCCAGGCCACGTGGCTGGCTGCTGCAGGAGGTTTCTGGGGTTCCCTGGCTGGGGCTGCCCAGCCACCACTGGCCCCACTGCTGGGGCCAGTCCTGCTTCCACCATGGATTCTCTGGGCCAGGGCTGCCTGGCTACCACTTGGCCCCGCTGTTGCAAGGGGTTTCCCAGCTGGGGCAGGAGCTCCTCATTCACCGCCTGGCCCAGCTGACACCAGGGATTCCCTGGCTGGGATAGGGGCTCTCTCTTCACTACCTGGTCCCACTGGTGCCGGGTTCTCTGGCCCCACTGATGCTGGGGGTTCCCCATCCAGGCTGGGATTCCCCAGCCTCCACCTGGCCCAGCCAGGGCTCCCCAGCCCTACATTCTCCAGCTGGCTCCCACTCTCACCTCCAGGGTTCTTTGGTCCACCAGCATCCGTGGCCCTGATGGACCATGGGTGTTGCCAGACCAGAGAGGCCTGGATTTGAGAGGTTCAACCTGTATTACAAGCATATAATTGAGCATGGTTTTTCCTCTTTTTTTTTTTTTTTTTTGTCTAACATTACATATAACTTCTTCCCCTGATCAAAATATTAAGGTTGCAGAATCAAGCTCTCAGAAACTAGGAAATGCCAGAATTAAGGTTCTATTTTTCCCCTCCCCTGCCTCATTGTGATAGAATCTAATTACATGATCACATATTACTTTTCCCACAAGCTGTGTCTGTCATTCTCAGTGCACCAAATGGATAGTGCTCAGGGAGTAAGGCAGTTGTTCAATAATTACGTTTAACCATCTCAATCAACAAATGTTTATTAACCAACATTTATACGTGCCAGTTAATTAAATGACACTCCAAACTTGCTGATCCTAAGATTTGACCCATTTGCCTTCTAGCTTCATTTTTCATGATGCTTCCATATGGGTGACTCTGAAATAGTATAGCTCCCACATATAACTAATGGGAATAAAACAGAAATCAGAAAGTGGCCTAGTGATTTATGGTGACACTGATTGGTCTATAAAAGATAAAAGGAAACTTCCAAGAGGCTGCAGGATGTATGTTTTCAACCAATGACAAATTAAATGCATATTCATGTATCTATAGATCCAGATCCTGATAGCTAGGGGTCCAGATCTTTACCATATTAAGATCCATATTAAGATGGCTCAGAATTGCAACGTTCATACTGTGTTGGATCCAGATTCCTTAAAGCCCATGCTCTTATAGCCCTCCCCGCCTTATGCTTATGACTTCTCTGCTTACCCTTCTCCAAGCAAGGTAGTGTGGGTATCAAGGAAATTAACATGAAAATGTCAACCGTAGTAACCACCACAAAATGTACAGTAAGTTTTACGAATAGTCATGGCAGTGCCACATTAAAAAAGTCTCCCAAGCTCAGACTCATCCTTCATCTGACCATATCACATGCCCTTCAAATTCTGAATAGTTGTTCATGGAGAGAGACTTTTTAGTGTTCATAAGGAAGAGGATGAATGTTGTTGCTCGGTTCTCTTCCCCTTATGTGTTTGGCCAGACATAATTAGTATTTGCATGAATTTGATATCTTCCTGCCTAGAGACCCTTCAATGGTCTTCAAATTAAGCAAATTCAATACTTCACTGCAATAGCGCCTCAAAAACAGATGGGATGAGAGTTTCTTTATTTCATAGAATATGGTTTCTATTTGTTTGTCAGGTAATTGCTGTTATTTGTACTATTGTTTTCATATCTGAGCCATAAGGCAACAATGAATTTATCCCCTCATAATATCACCTTTATTGTACTGTGCATCTTCCCTGGCTCCTCGTATAACAAAATGAGACTGCATTTAAAGGAAGATATAATGCAACATGTTCCTCCTGACGACCAAATGTAGTCATGGAAATTAATAGAGCATTTTCTGAAGGGCTAGAAAAGGCATATTAGATTACTCAGCCAAATGCATGTTATTTTTCAAAATTTAAATAGGTTTGTTACAATGATAAGTAACAGATGCACTATAGACTAATTACATATGATCAAGGTGTCCATTTTAGCTAACTACAGAGGGAGGAAGAAAATAGCATTAGAATTAGCATTTACAATTTGAAAATAGAAAAAAAAGGGGAACACTGTTTTTCATAGCAAATGAAAAGTAAACTAATTTTGAACCTTTTTAATAATTAAGGGTGTACTCAGTTCTAAAAAAAAAAAAAAAGTGTAACATCATGGAAAGAGAAATTACAGCACCCAGAAAAGTCAGGGCAATACATGTCTCTGGGTTTTCAAAATTGTAGAATGGAGAAAGTGGCTCAGTAATTTTCAGGAAAGAAGAGCTAGACAATAGAAGATTGTACAATAGAAAGGGCAAAGTATAATGCCCGAACTTGCACTGATCCACTTACAGGCATGGATAATCCACTGAGTTCACAAGGATTTCTCACAATTACAGGGCTAACTGTACCTTTGACATTTTCTGTGAACTCTGAATGCACTTTCCCCTCCAAAGTGATGAGACCTTTCTACACCAGAGAAGTAATTTCACACTCTTAGGGCAGGTCTGTACTGAGGGGAGAAGTTGACCTAAGCAATGCAATTTGAATTACATTAGTAGTGTAACACAAGTCAACATAGCTTAGGTCTCCTTACTGTGAGGTCCACACAATGCTGGATCAAAAGAAGAGACTCCCATTCCAGTGGAGTTCTGGAATTCACATCCGAGCGATTGACAATGACTCTTCATTAGACCCACTAAATCCATCCCTGGTGGATTGATTGCCATAACATCAGTCCTGACTGTAGTATAGACAAGACCTTAGACTGAGTCCTGGGCTACAGTAGCCTATAAAATAATTGTGCTTACCCAGCAGGTCACATTGTCCCTTTGGGAATTTTACCAATGGTGAATAAAGAGACCCGATATAGCCTTCTGAAACAAAGCATTGTTTAATCTCAACAAATAGGAAAAAAAAGGCTTTTAAAACAATAAATTGTATGCATGTCTTTCCTTCCTAAAATCATAGGCAAGCCTATTATGCCCCAAGCCCCTGAACCCCAGTATCAGCCTGCTCCTCAGCAGTCTCTCTGCCCTTATAATTGAGGGCCTGTTTTTAATCCAATTAAAAGTCTTTTTTTTTATTATTTCTCATTTCACACACTTGGACGGACCACTAAATATCAGGTTAGTTAGCTCTCAGGTTAGTCAGAAAAATGGAAGGAGGGGGACCAAAGCATTAAAGTGAATAACTAAAGTATTATCTCTTAACCCTTGAAGTGTTTGCAAGGAAGTGTTTTATCTGGAGTCACTGTCTGGCCTTCCTGTGCCAAACCCTGCTTGAATTAACTCCTTGTAATCAGAGAATGCCTCTGTGTATCTTATGGAAGTCAAACAAATAGATAAAACACAGAATAGTCATCAATATAGTAGCTCCAAATCCACCACAGGATCACTCAAGGGAGTAGCATCACACACAAGTATAAGCGTTTGCAGGATCATCCTCATCAACAAAGCAGTTCTGCAAGAGCATTTTGCTAGTGGCAAATGGATAAAGAAGAAAGCATAATTGAAAAATAAAGCAAGAAAGAAGAATGTGGGTGAAATTTTCTTGCTGCCATACATCCCTCATAAGGTGTCTGGGGTCTCAGGTTCCCTGGGATCCAGATGGAACCTTTACAATGTGGAGAGACACTCCTAAATGGCTCCAGATAGGCCAATGCAAAGAGAAGCATGAGAAGCAGACTGAAAAATGGACCTCTGGATCTATACTTAAATGGATCCTATGGGCAGGAATCCTAGAAAGAAGATGTAGAAAGACAGAAACCATTACTTAAGCCCTAGGTTGAAGTAATGGCTGCAGAGGACTTCAGAGAGGCTGTATAGTAGTCCCACGGCCTACCTCTTGAGATTCAGAGGAGAGGAATTTCAATTCTGTTAAGTGCCCACACAGGTCAGGTGCAGGAAATCCTTGGAGAATTTTAGGTGGAATATCTTTACACAATGAAAACTCAATAAAAGCAATTAGAAGAAACATTTTAAAAAATGAATTAGGCATATCAAGGCAGACAATTGTGGGGGAGCAGAGTGACTTAACTCAAAGAACAGAATAGCGTCCTACAACTAACATTTAGTGTAAAATGATTAGTAATTGGCTGTCGGCAATTCTCTATGTTCTGATATTGTGTGCTGTATAATAGACTAGCGTTGCTAAGGAATGTTGCTAAGCAAGGCAACACTCAGAGGAGGTCAGTCACCTTTTCTGTGACAACTTCAAACATCAATTATTTTTATGAACTGCAGATTTCATTTTTTAAATGTTCTGCATATTTCTTGAGATAAGGGAAGATTTATCACCATAATACAGTTCAAACATGCAAAGACCTAAAACTTGTTCTGGAATTAGATCTTTTTCATTAAAACCTAATTTCTGCTGCTGAGTATCGCTATGCATTTATCAGAAGGTAATAACCATGGTATGACCTAGTTTTTTTACTCAGTTTTGACCAAATTACATGAGAAATCTGTATATTCTCACCAAAGGCAACATAATTTTCATGTAAATTTAAACTGTTCAGCCTGTCAGTGTCAGCTGGGCTTTTCTGGAGGTTGGTTGTTTTATTTGGAAAAACAGAACTGGAAAAAATGCAAAAGAATTACCTTTAAAAAGAGAAAGAACAAAAGCAACTGGTGTACACATTGTTAGTCAAGTGCATATAGCTGAAATTGTTTTACATAAAAACACTAATATTCAAAAGCCTCAATTAGTCTAAATAAATCATTATTTACTAGATTTCTGGTTCAAAAGTATTCTAGTGTTTATTTAGAAGCACAAATTCCCTCACAGAAAATGTAGAATCAAATGAAGTAAAAATCGTAAATTAACCAAAATGTTCCATAGAATCTCTATGGATAGTAATTCCATGCTCTAATAATAAGAATAGAATGGTAGGGATATATTGCCAACCTCCTGACCAGGAAAGTGATAGTGACTATGAAGTGTTAAGGGAGATTACAGAGGCTATCAAAATAAAAAACTCAATAATAGTGCGGTATTTCAACTATCCCCAGATTGACTGGATACGTGTCACTTCAGGACGGGATGCAGAGATAAAGTTTCTAGACACCTTAAATGACTGCTTCTTGGAGCAGCTAGTTCTAGAACCTAAAAGGGGAGAGGCAATTCTTGATTTAGTCCTAAGTGGAGCACAGGATTTTGTTTAAGAGGTAAATATAACTGGACCACTTGGAAATAATGACCATAATGCAATGAAATTTAACATCCCTGTGGTGGGAAAAACACCTCAGCAGCCCAGCACTGTGGCATTTAATTTCAGAAAGGGGAAATACACAAAAATAAGGAGGTTAATTAAACAGAAATTAAAAGGCACAACGCCAAAAGTAAAATCCCTGCAAGCTGCATGAAGACTTTTTAAAGACACCATAACAGAGGCCCAACTTAAATGTATACCCCAAATTAAAAAACAGTAAGAGAACCACAGTGGAAGAACAACCAAGTAAAAAAAGCAGTGGCAGATAAAAAGGCATAGTTTAAAAAGTGGAAGTTAAATCCAATGAGGAAAATAGAAAGGAGCATAAACTTTGTCAAATTAAGTGTAAAAAATATAAGAAAAGCCAAAAAGAAGTTTGAAGAACAGCTACCCAAAAACTCAAAAAGTAATAGCAAAATATTTTTAAGTATCTCAGAAGCAGGTAAACAACCAGGCTATGTCTACACTGGCGTGATCTTGCGCCAGAAATATGCAAATGAGGCTAAGCGTGGAATATCGCCAAGCCTCATTTGCATATCTAATGAGCCGCCATATTTTTCTGAAGAGGCTCTTGCGCAAGAAGGAGCGTCTACACTGCCCCTTCTTGTGCAAGAAAAGCCCTCTTGCGCAATACCGTTACACCTATTACTTTTCAGGAAGAACGGTATTGCGCAAGAGCCTCTTCTGAAAAAAATGGCAGCTCGTTAGATATGCAAATGTGGCTTGGCGATATTCCACGCTTAGCCTCATTTGCATATTTCTGGCGCAAGATCGTGCCAGTGTAGACATAGCCCCAGTGGGGCCACTGGACAATCAAGATGCTAAAGGAGCACTCAAAGACAATAAGGTCATTGTGGAGAAACTAAATTAATTATTTGCTCAGTCTTCAGAGCTAAGGATGTAAGGGAGATTCCCAAACCTGAGTCATTCTTTTTTAGGTGACAAATCTGAGGAATTGTCCTAGATTGAGGTGTCATTAGAGGAAGTTTTGGAACAAATTGATAAACTTAACTGTAACAAGTCACTGGGCCCAGATGACATTCACCCAAGAGTTCTGAAAGACCTCAAATGTGAAATTACGAAACTATTAACTGCGGTTTGTAACCTATCCTTTAAATCAGCTTCTGTACCTAATGACTGGTAGATAGCTAATGTGATGCCAATATTTTAAAAGGACTGTAGAGGAGATCCTAGCAATTAAAGTCTAACTACAGTATTGGACAAATTAGTTGAAACTATAGTTAAGAATAGAATTGTCAGACACATAGATGAACATAATTTGTTGGGGAAAGTCAGCATAGATTCTGTAATTCAGGACTGAGGAACCTCAGGACTGGGGGCTAGATGCAGCTCCTGGCTTGTCTGGATCTGGCCCCCAAGGCTCAGGGTCCCCCTAGCACTGGGGAGCCTGCACTGGCATTCCAACCCCTCTGCTGCCTCACCGTGGGGCTGGAACACACAAAATCTACTAGGATGAACCCCCCAGGTTCAGGTGTGCAAGGGTAAAGTGGGGAGTCTCTTTCCTTCTCAGCCAAGGGGCCACATTTTTTGTTTTTATTTTGGGGGGGGGTTGTTTGCTTCTCACTTGTGTGTGGCCCCAAATGATTTTTCTGTGGGTCAGCAGTCCCCAACCCAAAAAAAGGTTCCCTGTCCCTGCTTTAAAGGGAAATAATGCCTTATTAAACTAGTAAAGTTTTTCATGGGGGTCAACAAGCATGTGGCCAAGGGGGATCCAGTGGTTATAATGTACTTAGATTTCCAGAGAGCCTTTGACAAGGTCCCTCACCACAGACACTTAAGTAGTTAGTTGTCATGGGATAAGAGAGAAGGTCCTCTCATAGACTGATAACTGGCAAAAGACAAGAAACAAGGGTAAGAATAAATGGTCAGTTTTCAGAATGGAGAGAGGTAACTAATCATGCCTCCCAAGGGTCCATACTGGGACCAATCCTATTTAACCTATTTATAAATGATCTGGAGAAATGGGTAAACAGTGAAGTGGCAAAATTTGCAGAAAATACTAAACTCCTCAAGATAGTTAAAACCAAAGCAGACAGTGAAGAGTGTCAACAGGCCCTCACAAAACTAAGTGATTGGGCAACAAAATGTCAAAGTTTTGGAGGCAAGAGTTAGCTCAGTGGTTTGAGCACTAGCCTGCTAAACCCAGGTTTATGAGTTTAATCCTTGAGGGGACCATTTAGGGATCAGGGGCAAATCTGTCAGGGTGGGTACTTGATCCAGCCATGAGGGCAGGGGACTGGACTTGATGACCTCTCAAGGTATCTTCCACCTCTATGAGCTAGGTATAAGTAGGTAATGTTGATAAATGCAAAAAAATGCACATTGGGGAAAAATAATCTCAACTATACATGTGATATGATGGGGACTAATTTAGCTATAACCACTCAAGAGGAAAATCTTGGAGTCACTGTGGATAGTTCTCTGAAAACATCCACTTGGTTTGCAGCAGCAGTCAAAAAAGCAAACAATGTTAGGAATTGTTAAAAAAGGGATAGAGAATAAGACAGAAAAGATCTTATTGCCTCTGTATAAATCCATGGTACATGCACATCTTGAATACTACATACAAATGTGGTCACCTCATCTCAAAAAAGATATATTGGCATTGGAAAAGGTTCAGAAAAGGGTAACAAAAATGATTAGGGGTTTGGAACAGGTGCCATATAGAGAGAGATTAAAAAAAAGACTGGGACTTTTCAGCTTAGAAAAGAGGAGACTAAGGGGGGATATGATAGAGGGCTATAAAATCATGACAGGCATGGAGAAAGTGAATAAGAAAAAGTTATTTTCTTGTTCCCATAACAAGAACTAGGGGTCACTAAATGAAATTAATAGGTAGCAAGTTTTAAACAACCAACCAAAAGGAAGTTTTTCTTCACACAGCACACAGACAATCTGTGAAACTCCTTCTCAAAGGATGTTGTGAAGGCCAGGACTTTAACAGGGTTCAAAAAAGAACTGGATAGATTCATGGAGGTTAGGTCCATCAATACTTATTTGCCAGAACGGGTAGGAATGATGTCCCTAGCCTCTGATCACTTATGATCACATCTGTAACTCATAGCAATGGAATATATGTAATGATGAATACGTATATAAGACAGGCCTGGGCTGTTTTCTAAACAGATTTATTCAGTACTAGAAGGTTTACCTGGTATTGCTCAAGTCCTTAACAATTAATTTTTATTTTGGGGAAAATAAAATGAAAACGTACACACTTCATTTAAATCATTGTGCTGGGAAGGGGCTAGGAATGAGGGATTCAGTATGCAGGCTGCCCTCAGAGACAGGAGTACTCCAGCCCTCTCTTAGCATTGCAGCTTGGGGCCAGGTGAGAAGTGCCTTTCCATGGCCACCGCAGCCCGAGTGGGCACAGCCAGGGGAAAGGTCCATGTTCCCCAACTGAGGCAGATCCGGGTTCATCTGCCCCCTGCACTCCCCAGCATTTAGAATTTAGAAAACTATATACTTTGCCCTCACTCCTGGATGCAGGGGTACAGCTGCCAATGGTCCCATATGAATTGGAGAGTGGGGAGTAACTTCAGCACCCTCCTGCCCTAAAGGGTGTCTGAGGAGTGGGAGTCTTGGGACTGGGGCAGTCTCAGATGGGGGAGAGGAGGTGTGCCTCCATCTGGCCCCTTTTCCCTGCCTGATGTTTCTCTTTTCTGTATGGTTTTATGAGAAGCAAGGCCATTCAGGCACATCCTATTTTCCTGGCACATAAGAAGAAGCTGTATACCAAATTTAGTGGTCCTAGCACTCACCGAGTTAGGGGGCGTTCTTGACCAAACTGAGACAGACAGACAGACAAACTCTCTCAAATTTATAATAAATTATCAGTATGGATATTAGTTTTCTAAAGTTCTCATGTACAATTTTTAAAAGGATCTAAATTATTTAGTCTTCTAAGTTCTATTTTGAAAGGTGAAAATCAGTGTGGGTTGGCCAAATGGAAAAGTAGAGAACAACCATCAAACTTTTTGATGCTAGGACAGTGACTAGAAGTCTATGATGGATCAGGTTCTGTTCTACCTTCACACTGCTGATATGATGACTTTCACCCTTTGTATCAGATCCCATTTCTTTTGAACAGTTATTCATTTTAAAGATCAACCTTTGAAACATTATACATTTTTATTTACTAATCTTAGTTAGTCCCTCTTGTGGCATTATTGGAAAGTTCAAGACCATATGCCACACTTCCAGATGGTCACAGGGATCAGACATATCCATTCATCTCAAATTATTGCACTAGAGTTGCAACAACAATCACATTTCACTTATAGCAAGTGCAGTGGTTGTAGGTAGACATGTTAAGTCAGAGCAACAGCTTGGACTTTTTTTTCCAACCACTGGATCTCAGTACAGATTTCGTACCCCATATTACCTTTTCTATGCTAACCTGCTAGCTGTTCATTTCAGAAACACAAAATAAGTATGATTAACAGAGGTCTAATTTAAAAAACCCACAACCATGAGCTATATTCTATTCAGACATAGATGTGTGACTTGCATACAAGATGACTGTTTATTTTTTGCTAGTTTCCCGTCAATATGCTCTCGTGTATCTGAGATTAGAATACTATGCTATTGATTTTCATTATTTTTTCACAAAATTTCCGGTCATCAAGTTACTATTTTTGTGGCTTTTTTTTTCAAACACAAAATAGATGTAAATCATAGAATGGTAGCAGCGCAGGTAAGTTCAGGGCTAATTGTTAGTACAAATATGAATTTATACCATGCATAATCTGTATTCTGTATATGGTGGAATTTAGGCAGCCAAACAGAAGGGCTATGAATTAGCTTTTAATTTCTATTATCTATCTGTTTTTTTTTTACTGTGCATATTCATGTGTGTACTTACAAATTATAAAAGTAAATTATTTAAAGGATCTCTATGTATCTTGCCAACTATGGGTTTTTTTCTTCATTTCATTTTGCTGAGAGAAGGCTAGGTCAAAGAAATGGGCTTTACATTTCACTATGAAGGTGCAAAGATCTGTGGTAGTTCTGATACCTTCTCAGCAGAACCCACAGTCATGGACAGCTGCCAAGAAAGCTCTGTCTCCCTGAGTACTGGGAAAACTGCAGGACACTTTTTAAATAGAGGATTTGCAGTTATATAGAGGCTAGAAATGGAAAAGACTGGTTAAACAAGTAGCTGATCTCCCAGGGTGAGGAAATATTAAAAATATTTTGTACTTTCATAGCACAATCATGCACTGATATTGTCCATGACAACCTTGTCAGATTAGTATTGCATTTCACACACAAAGTAACAAAGGCTAAGAATTTAAGTAAATGACCACTTTGCCACACAAAATGTATGACAAAGTGGGGGGAGGAAACCCCAGATCTATATTGATATTGACAGCAACTTATGCTTTAGTCACACAACCATTCTTCCTCCTTAAAGGGAGTATTCCTGCTTCTGTTAAAATCAATGGAAAAGCTTCCTTTGACTTCCACCAAAGTAGAAATGGGCCCATGTACATCTAGACTATGCTTCCTCCATTATTTCTCTGCCTTTTGTTCAACATTATTATCTGTGAGACAAATGGATTCCAATGTATTAATAACTCATATTTGATACATAGATGAAAACAAATAAAATTATACAAGACATTTGAAAAGCAGAATGAGCTGTCTTCTAGTGGACGCCCTGAGACAATCGAGTTCATGTGAAAAGCCTAGAAATTAAGCTAAGATAAAGTGTACATTTATCCAGATGTATTTATCCATTTATCCACTCTGTATTTTCCAGAATGGGATGCCTATTTGAACGAGAAGAAGAAAACGTGTATGAAAAAACCATTATTGAGTGTTTACACCATCAAAAAGACTCCTTATATTGAAAAAATAGGGAGAGGGGAGGAATATAGGTGCAGGAAAACTGTTTATCCAAAACAATAAATACAGGCCTGAGAGGATTTGGGATACAGATAATGGATGCCTGGAGAAAAAGACTTGGAGGTATTGCTTTTTAGGGATTATATCTGGTATCATATAATAAGCCAAGAACATCAAAGAAATCCAACAGTCATAACAGCAGTATGAGAAGGGTAAAGGGAAGATGACACTCAAGATTGAAAATGAAAGGCTGTGTCCCTGACAGGCTGGAGTGCCAAAAAGGCCAGAAGGGAGAAAAAAACCAATGTGCTCTCTAGAAGTGTCATCTTTTTTTTTTATTATTCACTTACAATTAAATCCACGGGGAATGAATAAAGATTTTCCAGGTTAGATCAGTTCTGCAGATTACTGTTTTAACTCTCTCTCTTACCTAGTTTGAATATATTTAGTCTTTAATTAGAACACTAGAATCCTGCAGCATTGCTTGAGAACATCATACAGGCCACCATAGAGAGAAGAAGCAGCCCTCACCCTTCAAGGTGTGGATATAAAAGGAGGCCGGAGACAATCCCAACTCTGGATTCTTGTTTAAATGAGTACAGAGTAGTTAGTCTTCTTGCAATACATGTGCTGCTTGCAATGCTGCTCAATAAACACATAGAATACATTTATGACCACAGATAAGAACCAAATTTAAGGAGCATAGATGTTATATTAATAGACTGCTCAAGAGGCAGCTGTCTACTGCATGGGCTATCAAATATGTGAGAGAGCAAGACAGAATGAGATCATTCTGCTCACTAGTACTTCTACACAAATTGCTGATGGTTGCAGTTTATAGGGAAAATATAATCCCTAATATTAGGATACAAATGTCACTGGTTTTTAGATTAAAATGAGTACAAATATTTTAGAAGTCTAAGCAGGGCCAACCAGGGTGTCATGGTCAGGGGGAAATCATGAGTGCTTAAATTGATTAGGGCTTACTAGAGCTGAGCCTCTGAGCTCCTGGGTAGCAGCTGCCACTCTGCCACTACCCCAGTCGGAAGGAAGCACTACTGCCAGCAGGAGCACAGAATAAAGGGTGGCAATACCATGCTATGCCACCCTTACTTCTGTGGTGCTGGCATGGTATGGTATGGCCCTCAGAGCTACGCACCCAGTCAAAAGCTGACTAACTATGGCCATCCTGATCAAGAGACAAGGAGCAGCAAGGGCCTGAGGTCTGAGCCAGCAGGGTGTTGGTACGATGAGGAAGAGCCAGCAAGGGGGCAAGGGCACCAAAATACAAGTTCACCCAGGGTGCCACTTTCCCTAAGGCCTGCCCTGGTTCCAGGCCCCACAATGGGAGGTGGGGTGGGGGAGGGGCAACTGCCTTGGGGCCCAGCAATTCAAAAGTGCCCAGAACTCTGGCTGCTTTTTTCATGGCACTATTCATTGGTATATCAACAAATGTATATTTTTACCTTGGCAGTCAGATATCCCCTGCCCTTTCTCTTTTTCCCACAGATGACAGTGCTTCAAAAATGACCTGAATAGCCTTATGAGAAGAGAGGAAAACAGCATACTAGAGGCAGAAGTCTTAACACAATCATCTGTACCATCAAAAGATTCTGCAGTTTTACACCACAGCATTCTTGAGGGGAAAGAACAACATCTGTGAATTTCCAGTCAACAGACCTCTGACACATAAAGAGACATTTCCTTTTTCAATCTCTTGCTTGGCTCTCAAGTTCTATAGAAGATAAGGGCTTTCATGAATCTAGTTGCATGAGACTCAGTTCAGTTGGAAGTGAACTGGAAAATACAGCATCTGCTGCAGCTCCAGTCATCTACCCACCAATCAAAAAAGGTGTTTCATAGTTTTAGGTTGGGACTTCTCACTCCTGGATGACCACAGAGAAGTAATGGCCAAGAATAATTTCATTCTCCTCTGTGTCTCAGAATACTGTAATCATTTTTGACCAGACATGCCACAGTGATCCATGTTTTCATAATATCCATACTGGGCAACTGAAATACACTGTACCCATAGATAACCTTAAGGCCACCAATTGCCATTTCACCTGTGTGTGAAATAAGAGGTGTTGGTGATGGTCTACAAAGTCTTAAATGGTTTGGATATCAACTATATCAGAGACCACCCAACTAAAGAAATATCACTTGATGGACATACTATCTAGATATTGCTAAGGAGATGCTCAGATGCATTCAGGATAGGTAATTTCTGAGGGCCGAACTTTGCTTGAGAAACTCAATCCTCTTAGACTTAGACTTTTTTTCTGGCATACTTGAATATTGCTTCAACAGAAATTTAAATCTTTATTTGCCCTGAGTGACACCTGATCATTTGAAACCCTAATCAATTGAATGCAGACTACTTAGAAGAAACCAATAGAAAACAATAAGCTATTTGGCATGGTTGTAAGAAAACCATCCCCTCTTGACTTTAATAATGCACATGCCTAATTATCTGGTTTCTGATTCATTTTGATTTTCATACTGGATGAAATTCACCACTGTGTGGTGGTCTGGATCAAGTCCTACAAGCCATTTAGAAATCTTCCTTTGCAGAGGACTTAAATGTTGAAACTGGTATTGGTGCAGTTATTGCATGAACCCATGACCCTCAGAGAAAACCAGTATGTCACCTTCAACTGATTGCTTAGACCTTGTTCTGGCCTTCTTCACAGATATACCTTTCACCCAATGTATGCATTGATTTGCCTTGAAAGCAACTTGAAATAGCTGTGAAATAAATTATATTTTTCTGAATTATAACAAGACCCTCACAATTTGGTAACTTTTTAAAATTAGTTCTAAAAATTGTTCTAAAAGGGGCCATTAAATCAAAGTAATGGAAAAGGAGTGTAAAACATCCAATGGATTCTCTTTTGATCAACTGCACTTTTCTTATTTTGTGTTGCATCCAAGAACCTCAGTGGGAACTGATCTCAGTAGGCAAAGTTATTTTCCCTAAGAAATCTTAGGCCTTTTATAAACTGACAAAGTGACAAAGGATTTCTTTCCCTCTGCCCCTCTTGAATTTATAAGTTGAAATTTCACAAGATCAGGACATAAGAAAAGAGACTACAAACACATTGCAAGTAGCAGAAAAGTTCAAATGGGGGATATGCATTTGCAACCTTCTCTAAAATTCAGCTCTTCGTTGAAGAGAAAAGAAGAAAAAGAAAATGTAGCTTCAGTCCCTTTGTCAGACAACTTGTGTAGGGTCCCAGACATTTAGCTATGGAAGTGCAAAAGGGGAAAAAAGATAGAGAATCTGCCATAGAACATTGTCTGATACCCAATGGCCTTTTAAAACTCTTTGGTCCTGAGGCTTTAAAGGTTGGACAGTACTGAGTATCAAAGACCTGATAAAACACCAGAGACAACTGCCTCTTCCGTAATGTTGGGACATAATTTTCCTTCAAATTTATTGGACAGAAAATTGGATGTTTTATTGGACAGAGAATTGGACCGAACATTTCATTTTTAATTGAAAAAAGCAACCTCCTAAAACCAAACTATTTAAACCGAGAAGAGAATATATTTCTCTCTAAATATCTTACCACAGTAGAGTTCAATTTCTTCATGTTCTCACTGTGTTCTATGGACAAGGATCACCAGAACATGATTCACCAGAGTAAGAGGTGACTGTGATGCAATGTTCTGCTCTCCGGCCCCACTTTTAAAAGTGAGATCATGGCGCATCTTGAGATATGTAATACATCTAGGTATCCAGTCTATAGAGGAGAATGGGGGGATGAGGCATGCAAACTACAGCTCCTATGGAGTACATTAGATGCATTTTTAATCAAACTAGTTCAGGGTTGTTTTTTTTTAATTCTCAGCTAAAATTTAAAAATGTTCTATGTGAAATGTAAATGACAATTATTTTTTATCACAATTTTCCAAGCATCTCTATTCATCTGTTCAACTTGTTTCTTTGGTGCCAATGCAATCAATATACGAGGCACTGGATAAAAAGGAAGAAGGAAAAGGGAAGCTATCCTGGGAAATTTTACAGTTTAGTGAAACAGACTTCTTTACGTTCAGTTTCATGATACTTTGGTAACATACTGATTTTGCATTTTGTTTGCAAGCTCCTCAAGCAGAGGGTTCTGTTCTTTGCTTGGCACAGTAAAGATATGCTAATGTGCCAGACAAACACATAGATGCTATGTGAATTAAAGTAAAATAACACCATTGTTACAGATGTGGAAGAGAAAGAGATGGCACAAAACTGTCATCCTGCACTATCTGTTAGCAAGGCTTCTTCTTTTGTAAAGAGTTTAGACCGCAAACTATGACAAACTGATCAGAGTAAGAAAATGAAAAGAACATTTCTGATGTACCTACACATGGGGTTCTGCTATCAGTATACAAAGAAAGAAGAATAGGAGGCACCAAAAAGACCAAAAGAAGATCTATGCAGTAGAAAGGGGAGGAACTTCTCTCTTTCTGGCTCTTTCAAAAAGACCTGTTCCTTCCCTTTCGACATGTACAAAGCAGTCCACTTTGGAATGTCTTTGTCCTGACCTGGGCAGTGGTTCCACCAGGAGCAGGCTTAAGGGCAAAAAATGAAAGGAGCAGCTGCACCCGTAAGGCAAAAATAGATGAAGAAATAATATGCACAAAACAGCCCAGAGGCCACATCCACATGCCAGTGTGGGCTATGACGCTATTTTTGTGCTTCATTGTAATGTTGCCACATAAGCTGCATATACATACTAAATGCTGTTATTGGGACAAGAAACCCATTAAAGCGGCTGATTGTAAGTCTGCGGGATCACCTCTCTGTAACAAATATCCCAGATTTGTCAGATGATGAGCATTTTCCTAAAGTATCAGAAGGAAAAGCTTAACCTTAATAAATCACCAGCTACTATTGCCCCTTTCTGATAATCCATACTCTGAGTTACTCTAACCTGATGGGAGAAATGATGCTAGAGCATGACACCTACCATTCTTTCTCTGTCTTCTCCTCTGCCTTCCATTAATACTAATGTGAGCCTCTCTGCATCCAGCTTTAAGAGCGGGCACCAGTCCACTTTTGCCATTCCATTATCCTCAACAACCAAATTCTCGGCTTTCTTCACCAGCATGATCATTGCCATTGAAAAAATCAATCTAGGATAATCTGTACCAGCAGTAACTGTATTAATGTTTAATACCTTTCAGTATTTTCTAGGAAAGACCAAACACAATTACTCTCACTCCACAGGAAAAACTATTTATACAGCTAATTGGAGAGATAAGCTGGATCTGCAGCCTTTATCAGTCATGAAGATTCTGCATATATGCGGGCTGATTAGATTCTGCGCATCTGAAATATGATAGCCCATAGAAGGTCAGCCTTTTCAAGAGCTGTGCTGTCTGCATAGAAATGATCAGAGTATTCAAATGGGAAAAAAGTATATATTTGACAAATTGTTACATGCTATACTATTGATATGTGTATAGGCATAAATTCATATCTAAAATACCTGCCTTTAACAGGTAATGGAAGTAGTTGCCTAGATAGATGGTCCTATATATGTTCTGCCTCAGCCCTTTCTCCTGTGGGATTGCTAATTCTTCACATAAGGTGCATCTGCACTGCAATGTTATTTCGAGATAACTATCATTATTTCAAAATAACAATGCAAGTATCTACACAGCCATTGCATTATTTTGAAATCATTTCGAAATAACAGACAGCTTTTTTCAAAATCTGTAAACCTCATTCTATGAGGAATAATGCCTATTCTGAAATAACTAATTCGAAAGAAGGCATGTGTAGATGCTCCACTGCTGCTATTTCAGAATAGCTCCTCACCAGGGCTATTCTAAATTATTCCTCCCCAGTGCCTCCTGGGACTCTAAATAGAGATAGCATGTTCACATAAGGGAAGCCTGCCTCGGAGTAATTTTGAGGCTTCCCTGCAGTGTAGACGTGCTATTTTGAAATAAGATATTTCAGAATAACTATTCCAGAATAGTTTATTTCAAAATAAGCATGCAGTGTAGATGTACCCTTAGTGTCACTGACAGAACCTGTGCATCAGTCCTGTATTGTGCTCATCTCAGCAAAAGGGAAACATCCTTAAGTACACTGAGCAATTTGCATAAAATCCTGGGATCATGGCTATAAGGCAGACAGGGCTAGAACATGGTCATCCTAAGACTAGCTTCTTGATTACTGACCACATATATATATATAGAGAGAGAGAGAGAGAGAAAGAGAGAGAGAGAGTGTGTTTGGGAGTTTGGGGGGGGTTTAATAAAAAGGAACTGACAAGAGGTACCATGGCAGCATTAATTGCTTTTACTCTTATCCTCAATAGTGTAGCTCAGGGGTCGGCAACCTTTTTAAACCAAAGAGCCAAACTACATCAAAATTCAGAACAAGTTGTCAACAAAGAGCCATATAAGAATGCCCATTGGTATGACTGAAAATATACAACTTAATACTATTGATAATTGACATGATGATTAATAATAACGTAAATAAAATATTGTACTCACATATATGTAATGGGACTTCTGCTGCTGCATCTTTTTGCATATCTCTTTGAAGTTTACATCATAACTGGTCAAATTCAGGTTCATGCACCATTCAAGCTAAATGAGTAATTATGCATTTTTAAAATTTTTGAATTTTTCATTTTATTTTAAAAAGTTGCATGTATTTTGGGAATGATAAAAGAGCCATATTTGGTTCCACACTGAACCATATTTGGCTCGAGAGCTGTAGGTTGTAGACTCCGTAGCTACTCATATCATGTCAAAAGGGTCTGTATGCTGTAAGACACACTAGCATACAGTAAAAAACAACGAATAGTGTAGCAGCACCTTAAAGACTAACAAAACAAGTAGATGGTATCACGAGCTTGAAGTAGGTTGTACACGCGAAAGCTCATGATACCATCTACTTAGTTTGTTAGTCTTTAAGGTGCTGCTACACTGTTTGTTGTTTTTTAAGTTTTTCCAGTTACAGACTAAACTCGGCTAGTCCTCTGAAGCTTTTTAGCATACAGTAGACAGTGTTACTGTCACAGTATTAGTCTCAGCATATGAGAGTCACAAGGCAAGTGAGGGAATATATTTTACTGTACCAACTTCTGCAGGTGGAAGAAAAGAGCTTTGAGCAGCACAGACACATGCAAACTGGAAACTGCATCTCAAAAGCTTGTATCTTCCACCTGCAGAAATGGGTCCAGTAAAACACGCTGCTCATCCACTTTGTGTCACTAGTGTCAGAAAGCATCCAATGTTGAAATTTCTTTCACTCAGGCCAAAGGTGGTTCTGCCTCATTTATGCCCTCCCAGTTCACAATGAAGTCATTTAAACAAGATGTCCTGGTTTATAAATTCAGCAAAATTAGCAGATGTTTCTTAATTTAGCCTTCAATACACTAGCAAAGTTTCTTTTGAGTTTTGGTATATACAGTAAATATGAATCTTTCTGATATATGCATTCAAGAAATAGGTTTGGAAAACATGTAATTATTTTCATCATTAATTCTGAAGCAACAAACAGACATATGGCTGACACCTACCTTTAGACATTTGTACAATATCAATAAGCTTTCCCACAAAATATTAATTAAGTAATTGTAATATATGAAGCTTATAAAAGGAATTTCTCTTGTACTAAATCATTTACTCTGTGACATTCTAGATATTTCTCATCTTTACTCTTCTCAAATTGTATCATTCGTTTTGTTTACTTGTTAATATTTTTTCCCAGGTTTCAGTGAATTACAAAAAGTTGCCAGGTGGTTTCTGGCTGTCTTGTCAGGAGAGCACAGTACATATTTATAATCATTTCCTCCCTGCAAGTAGAACCAAAAATCTAAGGATAAAAGCTGTTTGCAATCCTGTGTCTATTCTGACAATATAATCCCAGAACAAATCAATATTCTGTACAGTAACCTGTGATGCTCTGGGGTGTGCACAGATATATTTGATCGTTCTGCATATTTTGTTGAGTCCTGGCAATATGATCTGTACAGCACTGAGCACAGAGTAAAAGGCAGTCCCTGTCCCAAGGAATCCACAATCTTATGTTATTACCAATTAAGAACATTTTGAGGAAAGCTACTTGGTGCACTAAAAATGGCTGATACTAGGTGGCAACCATACTACTTGTGTTATTAGTATTGGATGTAATAACTACAACACTTCAAGAGCTGGCACTTAAAACTGAAGAGATGTTAAAGGAAGTAAAACTTGCCACAAAATGTAAACACCCTATTATTTGCATGATTTTGGATTATACTGAAACTCAATTTTTTGAGATAGAATAGTTTACACATATTGCAGAAATGCTAGAAGCAGTGAAAATGCTGTCTTCAGAAAATTGTACAGCAAGGGCCTTCACTGTAGTACAAGATCAAACAAATGTGGTTCGCATGTTCCTGCACGTTCATTAAAACATTAATTATGCAACTCCTACTCTGGTTTGAGCTTTTCTTGCAACTTTTGGTTCTGGTTGAAACTTCACTAAAGTCACTGTAAAGATTCCTACTAGCTCCAATGGGCCTCAGATTAAATGTCTAAAAATGTTATGAAAAGAGCACATAGTTATACAAAAAGAAAAATAATGGACATTGGATTTTGATTGATGATGCTCTTTCACTGAAGCTGTAACACATGATAAAGCTACTGCATTATTTTTATGTTCTCCTTAAGGAGATTGCTAGGCGAAAATACTCTTCTTTTATTTTAAATTATGATTGAACTAGCATTGATACGCTCTCACTGAGACTCTCACAACTCTCTCATTATTTTTAAATGCATACCTGAGGTTAGAAGAACTAATTACAATTGTAATAATTTAGAACCTAAGAAAATTAAAATTATACAATGAAACAATTTCAGTTCTGTCTTTCATAAGAAAAAGGTGTGTTTCTTTAAATGCATTTGTTTAAATGGGCAATCTTTAAAACCTTGCCTAAACTTTTTAGAAGATGAAGGAAAAAAATCATCGATGAGTTTCACAGAAAAAAAAATACAACAAATTAATCTTCCATTAATTCTTAAAAGGTCCAAGGTAATATTTTCAAAAGTGCCTAAGTATTTTAGGGTCTAAAGTCCCCTTTTTAAAAGTCATATAGGATATGTCTACACTACAGCACTATTTTGGGATACTTCCCATATCCTGAAATAGCTATTTCATGTCCTGAGACCATACCCATTATTTCAAAATATCTTTCAAAATAATGGGAGTGCTATTTCGACGTCTCTGTAAACTTTATTCCACAAGGAGTAAGGGATATTTCAGAATAGTGATTTATTTTGAAATTTGACAAATTTTGACAGTGCCAAATTACAAAATAAGCTATTTTGAAATACACTCAAACTAAGTTATGCAATTTGCATAGCTCAAATTGTGCAGCTTATTTTGAGCTAAGGATGCAATGTAGACATACTCACAGAAACCTAAATCTGATTAAAATGTAATGGTACTTTGGCTGCTAAATGACTTGGTTGCTTTGAGAAAAAATGGAATTAATGCTCCTATATCACTTAGGGCATGTCTACACAGCAAGGCTAAAGCTGAAATAAGCTACACAACTTGAGTTACATCAATTGCTTAGCTTAAGTCGAAATAGCTTATTTCAGTTTTTTTCCATTGTCTACACAGCAGGAAGTCTGAGAAAGAGCACTCTTCTTCCGACTTCCCTTACTCCTCATAAAATGAGGGTTACTGGAGTCAGAGTAAGAAGTCCTCTAGCTTGACATTATTTTGACATTATGTTGAAATAACAGTTTGCTGTTTAGACATGGACTATGTTATTTCAGAATAACGTTAGTTATTCCAAAATAACACTGCTATGTAGAAATACCCTGAGACACTAAAAAAATGTACACCCTTATTCCATAAACATAGATCCTTCCTGAAAACTTGCACGTGGACTGAAGAAAGCTACCTGCATCAAGAGCCTATGGCCCAAATCATATTTCCATTATCCTCGACAGCAAAACTCCCAGAGACTTCAAGTAGAACGAGGATTTGACCATTTATCTTTTAAATAACTGATCAGATTTTTTGAATCACATATGGGAAAATAGATTTTTAATCCAATACTACTACCTATATGTTTCCCCAAGGAATGTTGGATGTTAGACACTTTCTCTCACACCCACTTTGTAATTGTAAATTTTGGCCAGGACTAACATTTCCCTATGAACGTACCATCCTATTACATTGCTCCTGTCTTCAGAACCACATTGTGCAGGTTACCAAGACATGCAAGCAGCTCTGTCTCCCTAAAGACAAAGAAGACCTGATTCAAATCCAGTAAAGTCAGTAGAAAGACTCCCATTGATTTCAGTAGGCTTTGGATCAGACTCATAATGAATATTTTATAAAGTATGGCCTCCAATAAATTGTCAGATTTCTTACCAATTCCTGTTTCAGTTCCAACCCCAAAGAACAATTATGAATAAATTACAGTTTCAGACCCCTGCTGTCATCGCTGCTTTGGATGCCCCTGCTAATTTACCAGCTGAAGAGGACTGAATTCATTTTCAGAAATGAGTCTCTTCCAGTCCCTCTTGAACTGTTTTTTATTTCAATATTGTCTGTTGTTCAGCATTTTATTATATCATAAAGAATTAATATACACTGCATCATGTGTGAGAATACCATCTTTTACTCTCAAGTATCTATTGACTACATGATGCCCCAGTAAAATCCAGTCAAATTTTCAAGTACATTAAGAGAATAGCTAGCATGTTATACAGATAACATTTTCTAACCCCATTAGCCACTTTATATGGTACTTATAAACTGCACATGATAGATTTGTAATTGGTGGGCAGGACCAAGACTTTAATGTACATCTGTACCATTGTAGTCAGGAAAATATATTGTACTCTGGTCCACAGTATGATGGTCACAGATGCAACACTTGTCCAAATATATTCCCTTTTTGCTACCTAAACCTCCGCTCACAGTTTGCCTTTATTCCTCAACCTTGCCCATTTCTTTTAACAGTAACATCTTGTGGCTGGTAAATAAACCAGCACAATCTCTTCTACTCTTCTACTGTAAATTAGAAAAGATCATGTACAATAATAAATTTACCCAGAGAAAACTTTTTTATTGTTAGCAATGAATACAGGGAATGATGTTTAGAATGTGCAGGCTAGTTTAGACTAAGTTTCATTAATGCTAAAATGACAAGAAGTAGTCCTATAGCTTAAGAACATAAGAATGGCCATATTGGGTCGGACCAAGGGTCCATCTAGCCCAGTATCCTGTCTGCCGACAGTGACCAATACCAGGTGCCCCAGAGAGAGAGATCACAACAGGTAACCGTCAAGTGATCCCTCCCCTGTCACCCACTTCCAGAGAAACAGATGTTAGGAATACCATTCCTACCTATCCTGGCTAATAGCCATTGATGGATCTAACCTCCATGAATCTATCTAGCTCTTTTTTGAACCCTGTTAAAGTTCTAGCCTTCACCGCATCCTCTGGCAAGGAGTTCCACAGTTTGACTATGTGCCAAGTGAAGGAAAACTTCTTTTTGTTTGTTTTAAAACTGCTGCACCTAAGGGTATGTCTATACTGCAGAGCTTTTTGGAAAAACAGCTGTTTTTCAAAAAAAAAATTAACTTACATTCACACTGCAATTGCATTCTTTCAAAAAAATCAAAAGAACAGAGGGTTTTTTCCCACATTGGTAAACCTCTTTCTACGAGGAAGAAGCCTTTTTCCAAAAGAGCTCAGACTAACATGGCTACCCTTCTGAGACTTTTATGCTAAAATGGTTATTGTTTTCTAATTGACAGAGTAAGAATATTGTAACATTATGATTAAAACATAATTATGGAAATCATTGTTACAACCACTGTTATATAATTACATAAGAACATAAGAATATAAGAATGGCTGTATTGGGTCAGACCAAAGGTCCATCTAGCCCCGTAGCCTGTCTGCCGACAGTGGCCAGCACCAGGTGCCCCAGAGGGGGTGGACTGAAGACAATGATCAAGCGATTTGTCTCCTGCCATCCTTCTCCAGCCTCTGACAAACAGAGGCCAGGGACACCATTTCTATCCCCTGGATAATAGCCTTTTATGGACCTAACCTCCATGAAATTATCTAGCTTCTCTTTAAACTCTGTTATAGTCCTAGCCTTCACAGCCACCTCTGGCAAGGAGTTCCACAGGTTGACTACGTGCTGTGTGAAGAAGAACTTTCTTTTATTAGTTTTAAACCTGCTACCCATTAATTTCATTTGGTGTCCTCTAGTTCTTCTATTATGGGAACTAATAATAACTTTTCTTTATTCACCCTCTCCACACTACTCATGATTTTATATACCTCTATCATACCCCCCCTTAGTCTCCTCTTTTCTAAACTGAAAAGTCCCAGTCGCTTTAACCTCTCTTCATATGGGACCCGTTCCAAACCCCTAATCATTTTAGTTGCCCTCTTTTGAATGCTTTCTAAGGCCAAAATTTTTTTTTTTTTTGAGGTGAGGAGACCACATCTGTACACAGTACTCAAGATGTGGGCGTACCATAGTTTTATACAGGGGCAGTAAGATATTCTGGGTCTTATTTTCTATCCCTTTTTAAATAATTCCTAACATCCTATTTGCCTTTTTGACCTCTGCTGCACACTGTGTGAAAGTTTTCAGAGAACTATCCAAGATAACTCCAAGATCTCTTTCCTGATTTGTCGTAGCCAAATTAGCCCCCATCATACTGTATGTATAGTTAGGGTTATTTTTTCCAACATGCATTACTTTACACTTATCCACATTAAATTTCATTTGCCATTTTGTTGCCCAATCACTCAGTTTGGTGAGATCTTTTTGAAGTTCTTCACAGTCTGCTTCTGTCTTGACTATCTTAAACAGTTTAGTATCATCTGCAAACTTTATCACCTCACTGCTTACCCCTTTCTCCAGATCATTTATGAATAAGTTGAACAGGATTAGTCCCAGGACTGACCCTTGGGGGATACCACTAGTTACCCCTCTCCATTCTGAAAATTTACCATTTATTCCTACCCTTTGTTTCCTGTCTTTTAACCAGTTCTCAATCCATGAAAGGACCTTCCCTCTTATCCCATGACAGTGTAATTTACACAAGAGCCTTTGGTGAGGGACCTTGTCAAAGGCTTTCTGAAAATCTAAGTATACTATATCTACTGGATCCCCCTTGTCTGCATGTTTGTTAACCCCTTCAAAGAACTCTAATAGATTAGTAAGACATGATTTCCCTTTACAGAAACCATGTTGACTTTTGTCCAACAAATTACATTCTTCTACGTACCTGACAATTTTATTCTTTACTATTGTTTCGACTAATTTGCCCGGTACTGAAGTTAGACTTACCGGTCTGTAATTGCCAGGATCGCCACTAGATCCCTTTTTAAATATTGGTGTCACGTTAGCTACCTTCCAGTCATTAGGTATGGAAGCCGATTTAAAGGATAGGTTACAAACCACAGATAATAGTTCAGTAATTTCCCATTTGAGTTCTTTTAGAACCCTTGGATGAATGCCATCCGGTCGCGGTGATTTGTTAACATTAAGTTTTTCTATTTGTTCCAAAACCTCCTCTAATGCCACTTCAATCCAGAACAGCTCCTCAGATTCATCACCCATAAAGGACGGTGCAGATTTGGGAATCTCCCTAACATCCTCAGCCATGAAGACTGCAACAAAGAAATCATTTAGTTTCTCCACAATGGCTTTATCATCTTTGATTGCTCCTTTTATATCTCGATCGTCAAGGGGACCCACTGATTTTTTAGCAGGCTTCCTGCTTCTAATGAACTTAAAAAACATTTTGCTATTTCTTTTTGAGTTTTTGGCTAGCTGTTCCTCAAAATCTTTTTTTGCTTTTCTTATTACATTTTTACACTTGATTTGACAGTGTTTATGTTCCTTTCTATTTATCTCACTAGGATTGGACTTCCACTTCTTGAAAGATGCCTTTTTGTCCCTCGCTGCTTCTTTTACACGGTGGTTAAGCCACGATGACTCTTTTTTAGGTCTCTTAGTATGTTTTTTAATTTGGGGTATACCTTTAAGTTGGGCCTCTATTGTGGTGTCTTTAAAAAGTTTCCATACAGCTTGCAGGGATTTGGCTCTAGTCACTGTGCCTTTTAATTTCTGTTTAACTAACCTCCTCATTTTTGTGTAATTCCCCTTTTTGAAATTAAATGCCAGAGTGCTGGACTGCTGAAGTGTTCTTTCCACCCCAGGAATGTTAAATGTTATTATATTATAGTCACTATTCCCAAGCGGTCCTATAATGGTTATCTCCTGGACCTGATCCTGCACTCCACTCAGGACTAAATCGAGAATTGCCTCTCCCCTTGTGGGTTCCTGTACCAGCTTCTCCAAGAAGCAGTCATTTAAGCCATTGAGAAATTTTATCTCTGCTTCTCTTCCTGGGTGACATGTACTCAGTCAATATGGGGATAATTAAAATCCCCCATTATTATAGAGTTCTTTATTTTGGTAGCCTCTCTAATCTCCCTTAGCATTTCAATGTCAGTATCGCTGTCCTGGTCAGGTGGTCAATAATATATCCCTACTGCTAAATTCCTATTATTGGAGCATGGAATTACTATCCATAGCGATTCTATTGAACATGTTGATTCATTTAATATTTTTATTTCATTTGATTCTACATTATCTTTCACATACAATGCCACTCCGTCACCCACACGGCCTGCTCTATCCTTCCGATATATTTTATATCCCGGGGTATGATTGTGTCCCACAGATTTTCCTCATTCCACCAGGTTTCAGTGATGCCTATTATGTCAATCTCCTCCTTTAATACGAGGTAGTCTAGTTCACCCATCTTATTAGTCAGACTCCTAGCATTAGTGTAGAAGCACTTTAAAAATTTGCCACTGTTTATTTGTCTGCCCTTCCCTGATGCATTGGATTCCTTTATATGCAGTTGTTTGTCTGCTCTGGTCCATGGTTTGTCCTCTCCCCTCCTCTCTTTCTGACTACAGCTTAGAGAGTCCTTATCAATGGAGTCTCCTCTAAGAGAAGTCTTCATCCGATTTATGTGCTTCTCCGCACCAATTGGCTTTCCCCCATCTCTTAGTTTAAAAACTGCTCTACGGCCTTTTTAATGTTTAGTGCCAGCAGTCTGGTTCCACCCTGGTGTAGGTGGAGCCCATCCTTCCTGTATAGGCTCCCCCTCTCCAAATCTTGTATAAAGTGTGCCAAGTAAGTTATCTCTGGAAAAGTTATGATGTGCATAATAGGATAATTATATTTGTGTGCATGTATCTTTCTTGTATTTGAAATTATGAATATTGACCAAGTACCTATATTTCAATTGTGTTTGCCATTTCACCTGTGTGTGAAGGATGCAGGTTTGGTTGGGCTCAGTTTGGAGAGGGATGCAGGTCTGGTCCAGTTCAGGAGTTTGGTCTAGGGAGGGATGCAGGTCATGTCCAGTTTGGTCTGGGGAGGGAGGTGGGTATGGTCCAATTTGGAGAGTTGGGTGTGGTCTTTTGGGGGCCACAATTGGTCCTGATCCTAGTCTCTGTGCCTCTCTGCCTGAGGGGGAAAGGACTAGCAAGGCTAGTATGAATTATGACACTGGAAATACAATGTATTACAGTTTTATAAATTAAAAAAAAAATTAAAATGCGAAAATGTAATTCAAGCCCTGGTAGTTCATATGAGTAATGGGGGGATTAACTAATAATAATACTAATAGTGTGGTCTTTCGCTTTTAGTGGCAGCCGCACATGGCTGCTGGTTTGGCCAGCTTTAGCTTTTGGTAGCTTTTTTTATACATACATACATACACACACACACACACACACACACACACACACACACACACACACACACACACACACACACACCTCTCTCCCTGCATGCACTTTCCCTATCTCAGTTTAACTGCTGCTCTCGTGCCCTCTTGTTATGCAGCCCAAGCAGGGAATGTGACCTTGATGCAGGAAGCTCTGACATTGCTCCTTGGTCCCTCATCAGAATCTCTGAGGAGCCTGTGGGCTGAGGAGCAGCAATCCCAGACAAAGTGAGCAGCAATGGCAGCTGCTTCATGCATACAGGTCAGTTTCCCTACCTGTGTGCAGGAGGGGAGCAGGGGTTAGGAGTGAAGGGGTGACTTGAATGGTAAAGGGGTGTGGAGACAGGTGGGAAAAGATTTTCTTTGCATTAGATTGTAATGAACCCTTTTCAACACTTCACAGTCCCAGGATTGCTTTTTTTTTCCTGCCCACTTCCCAGTGGTTTAGGGATTAGGGGTGCAGGAGCAGGAAGCTCACTGGGCCAGAGGCAATGGGGGGCACCACACCCACTGGGCACCAGAATGAAAATTTGCCCAGGGTGCCATTTTCCTTAAGGCCAGCCTATAGTCCAGCGTTTCTCAAAGTTACAACTTACAGGGGGGTCGCAGCTGCCGGGGTCCTTCGCGCCACTTCCGGGGATTCCGGAAATGCGCTCCCCTCCCACAGCTGTGTAGTGTGCTGGGAGGGGGTGTCATCTGTGGAGGAGGAGCGCGGCGCCGGCAGCTTCCCTGCAGCACAGCGACTGCAGGATGGGTGAGTCAAGTGGGTTTTTTTTTTTTTTTTTGCTTAATAATTTTGGTGTGTGGGGGGGTCACACAAATTCCATGAGCATTTAGGGGGTCGCGGTATCAAAAAGTTTGAGAACCCCTGCTGTAGTCTGCAAGTAGTCGGAGGGCATGGATCGGAGCCGGGATTTTTAAACTGCAGTGTTGACATACTTATAGACCAGAAGGACTTCTCAGTACTTAAAGTTAAGCACATATTTAAGTGCTTAGCTAGAGCAAATACAGGAGAAAACTTCTAAAAAAATATTCCTTCACATATAACTGCCCACAATTAACTGCTCTTTCATTATGTTGGCAGCATACTACCATTTTAGTAAGTCTAGGGAAAACAGGGACTGGCACACACACACACAAAATATCCCTCATGCAACATCCCCTCCCTGCATCCACAATGAAATCACTGTGTATGTGTCACAACCCCAGTGTAACAATTCTAATCCTAGGCCAGAATCAAGGTCCAGACAAGGATGGGAGTTGGAGATAAGCCAACCTGCATCCATTTCACAATAGCAGCTCCTGTCCCACAGGATTGGGCCTGGCTCCCTGCACTGAGTACTGTGACCCAGTACACGGGGTGATAGTGGTACTCAGCTTTGGTCCACCTGATCATCCATCATGGCCTCTCTTCTGCCCTGGGCCAGAAGAAAGAAAGTGCATGTTTGTGTTGGGCCCCTGGTGGGATGGGAACCACAGTTACACACACATAACTATAGTTTGTGCAAAGGACGGACATCATAGTGCATATATTATGTATAGTAATGGCCAGAGATTCAGTCCCTTTTCAGTTCTAGCAGCACAAAGGTAAGCTATGCAAATCCCATCTTCCCAAGTGGAACCTCCTCTTGGACTGAGTTCTTCAGCAAAGAGCCAGTTCCCCGAGTATTACCCCAACCCCTCAATTGCCCTGTTTTCCATGGCATGTATGGGGGCAAATAGCTGCATGGTCAAAACATTCCTGGGCTCTGACTTAGAGAAGGCCCCAGAGCACATAGTTCATGCTCTGAATTATGCCAGGCTCAGGGGTCAGTGAAGAATTGTCCCTCTGCACCCAGTATCTTCAGTGGAAGCTCTAGATCACCGAGTACAAATACACCTTTAAATGTATTATTTCCATTCGTATTAAAAAGAGCCAAACACATGTTTGTATATTTCTTGTATATTCCCAAGAAATAAACATTTATACAGCCTCCTTTCCCACAAAAATAAATCAGATTTTGAAAAGTGTATGTCACCTTGTGTAGGCTACTGAAGCATGATAGCCAGATGGAAACATTAATTAAATTAATCTAGTGTAGAAGACACTGTGTGTGGTTATTTTTCTTTCGAAAACATTTTCTTCTTATTGTATTTAAAAAGAGAGAAGAACACAAAGCCAGATCGTCCTAGTTAACAGTATAAAGCAATTATAGGTGATACTTAGCCAGATACTGTTCTTATTTGTAGCAGTCTAATTCAAAGTAACAAAAAGTAAATGCAGTAGCACAGACTCCTACACTCATATGGTTCATTGAAAACAGTGGGATTCTGGATGAGCACAAACTATCACATCTACTGCAGGAATTAAAATTGTGCAACAGTGCAGAATTCATCCTTCTGTTTCCTAGAGCAGTGGTTTTCAACCTGCAGACTCTGGACACCGGGGGGTCTGCAGATTATATTGAAGATTTCCAAAGCAGTCCACACCTCCATTTGATATTTTCTAGGGATCCACAAAGGGGAAAAAAAAGGTTGAAAAACACTACCTAAGGCCTTGCCTATACTTACGCAGAGATCAACACTCCAAAGATCAATCTTCCTGGCTTCAATTTAGCAGATCTAGTAAGACCTCCTAAATTGACCACTGAAAGTGTCCCTGTCAACTCCAGTACTCAACAGAGTCATGAGGAATAATGGAAATTGATGGGAGGGTTTCTTCCATCCCCTGCATTGGGAACACCCCAGAAATTCGACTTAAGGTATGTTGACTCCAGCTACGCAATTCTCTTATATCTTAATTAGACTTTCTCCAGTGTAGACCTGGCCTTAGGAGTCTGAAAGCAATAAGATCAAGCACTTTGTTAAAGTGTGATTCTGTGCTTCCTATTTTCTGTGGGAAGAGAAATACCAAACTGGCATTTAAAGCTGTTCCTGTAGTATTTCCAATCCGGCTGACATGATGAAGTACTGAAAAAAAGAGTTTTATCTCAGTTTGCAAATTTAACTGGGAACCTTACCAAAAAGATTTGGATTGATTTATATAAGCTTTTAGAAAAGTCTCAACTTCTAACAGCATTCTGTGAGCACTTAAATTCATCTATCACTAGTTTAGAATTAGAATAGTAGATCATCTAAAAAATGCATTATACACTCTGGATGTAGTTCTTCGTGTTATGAAAAAACCTCTAAACACAAATATTTTTCAAATGTTAAATGAGAATGAAAATCAGGTGTTGTCAGAGTAAATACATTGAAGATTGTGAAGTGCTTTGAGATCTGTGGATAAATCTCTAAAAGAAACAGGCATTATTTCTGCTTGTATTGCTTATGCAAAGCTATAAACATCAAGGAATTATATCAGTGAATAATTTTGACCTCCTTCTTAAAACTTGGTATAACATGTTTTCTATATACTTACAGCCTGAGAAAGTACAAAATATTCTTATTTGTATACCATAGAAAAAATTCAGTTGACTGACTATGCTAACTCTTTTTAAAAAAATATTTCATATGAAGAACACAAAGAGAAAAAAGAATGTGCTTGGAAAATTGTTTCATTGGGTTGCTTTATTATCCTATCACAATTATTTCATCATTTATAGCACAGGTGGGGAACCTCCAACCTGCAGGCAGTTGGTCAGGGTTAGCTGCTGGATGGCTGCTAGATGGTTTGTTTACCCAAGCATCCACAGGCAAGGAGCCTTACTGCCACCTATGTCCATGGTTTGCAATTCCCAGTCTGTGGGAAGTGGATTAGAGCTGTAAACAGTTTGCTGTCCTGTGCTGTTTGGGGGCCTCAGGCGGATAGACTCAGTACTGCCATGACTGATTACCAGCCAGAATCCACAACTGTTTACTTCCTGGTCCTCCTTGAGGTCAAGCAAAGTAATTTCTAGTTAATCCCCCCCCCCCCCACACACACAAACACTGAATTGCTCCTGCAGCAAATAGACATGGGCTTCTGCCCTGATCAACAGGAAAAGACCCGCAAATGCCTTACAAATAATACATTTTCAGTATAAATGAGAAGCATTCCTATTTACGACAGTAAGAACCAGACACCCAGATCAACCAGACTTTTTATATAGAACTACATTATCAAATGCCCTGCTAACCTTCCAGAAGTTTCTAGATTCTAGTAGACAACACTCCCATAATATTTTACAGCTAGGTCCATTGCCCTCTTCAGCATCAAGCATTTCATCCCCTAGTCAGGTATCTCTCTCTAATCCTCACTGATGACAACACTCTTTTCCCTCTGTCTCTAGGTTTCCAGGCAACTATACAAGCTCCCTTGTTGGTTCTTAATAGTTACAAGAGCCTTGATGTATCTTCACCTCCTTTTTAACTTTGTAGAATAGCTTCCATTCAAAGACTGAAATTAAATGTCCAGAGTCTCCACAATTAAAATGTTTTCAAACATATACACTATGCTCATGGAAATACTTCACAGTGACACAAGTTCAAATTCTTGGGAAGATATGAATAAGCAAACAATCCACTTGTTCTGTTGGATAAAATGGATTTTTCAGTATGAATATTTGCAAGGAAGATATGAAGTTGAAAAGGTACCATGGCTTACCCAGGATCTAACAGTGAAGTTTGAACACATGAAAGCAAGTAAAGATTTTGTTCTCTTCTAAGCAAACAAAGGTTTCACTGTTCTTTTCAAAAACAGAAAATACTTAAGCAACCTTATTCCTTCCTGAATTAGTAAAATTGCTGTTTTCTTGCTTAAATTGGTTCCTTTTCTCATCTCCATACCATTCCTTTCTTCTATGCAGCCTCAAAAGGCAATTATTCTGAAAAGTGGGGTATTTTTGTCTACCAGACATATTTACTTGCTATTCCCATTCAACTTTTCAGTGAGCCACTAATTGCTTCCGATGAGGATTGCTTCCGGAAAACAGATAGTACAATGTACAGCCCACACCAGGGTCTCTCTCATTGAAAAAGCTATTTCATATTTTAAAATTGCATAATATGTATAACTATATTATTTTATCTCAATTTTTACATACTTTACATATTGTAGACCTGTTACAGAACAGAATACATACATTTGGAAGTCAGAGATACAGTATTTGTGCTACCTAGAGAGACTTTCTGCAAATGATTTTTCTGCAAATCTCCCCATCTCAAAGCCATTTCTTCCTATTTTAAGAGTAGAATATAAGTTGGTGGCAATTACGATGAAGTACATTGACATTTTATATTCTATTTATGCTACCTAACAATCCAAAAAAGAAGATAGAAAAAATACTGATTTGTGAACTTGACATTTTGACTTGAAAATCTAAGGCTGAAAAATAGATTCTTGCTGAAGGTCAGTGGCATTTTATGTGACAAGTTAAATGGTATAGTCTTTCCAAAATTTGGAACCTCCTTTGTTGCATAGATAGTATCACTGACTGGTTTTCTCTGGATGGACACACACACACACACACATAGTTCAGAGTTAAAACATGTTCTTCATCACTGAACTGTGCCTGGGTCTAATCCCACTGATGGTCAATAGAAGTTTGGCATTGACTTTAATAGAAGCAGCATGGGGACTTTTAAGTCTAAAAAAAAGTCCTAGTTCAGCATTCTGGGAGAACTGCTTGCATCATGTTTGCAATGGAGACCAATAATAACATTGTGAAAAGTTACAAGAAAAATTTCAATTGCATGTATCACTTGGAAGCCTAGGAAGGTTTTGGCAAAGTGTTAGATGTTTGGCATGGAATATCGCCGAGCCTCATTTGCATAATTAATGAGCCACCATTTTTGCGGAAGAGGCTCTTGCGGAAGACGGAGCTGTCTACACTGCCCCTTCTTGCGCAAGAAAAACCCTCTTGTGCAAAGCCTTTATGCTGATTCACCAAATTCGAAATAAGCGCTCTGCTATTTCGAATTAATTTCAAAATAGCGGTTTGGCTGTGTAGACACTAGAAAAGTTATTTCAAAATAACGGCTGTTATTTCGAAATAACTTTGCTGTGTAGAGATACCCTTAGACACACATGAATGATAGTCATCTTTAAAGGCCAATAAATACTTGCATATTTTTTAAAAAATTTTAGAATATGTGAAGCTTCTCATAGGCATCGCAGGTGAAACGGGAAGTAAAAATACAAACCTTGCAGTTTGTTGTTAGGGTCATCTCAATGCCTTTTACACAATATTTAAAATGTAAGACCTCAATTCCAGTCAGAGCACTAACTAAATTACAGCCATGTGGAACTGCGCACACTTCACAATACTCTCTTCCAAAATTTGGTGTGAAATATGTGTGACAGGGTGTGGTGCAATGAGGAGTAACAGTTAATTCGAGAGAAGGGTTTTGGATTGGACTGCTGCATCTACACGTAGCGAGTTAATTTGGGCTACCGGCATTTTAAAATGGCGACCGGCCGTGAATATGCTAATCAAGTGCTGGATATTTAAATCCTGCGCTTCATTAGCAACTTTGGTATGCTTCATTTGCCTCCCTAGTCCGAACTAGGGGGCAAGTGTAGACATACCCTAAGCCTTCAAACCAGGGACATTTCCTCTCTCTGGCTGGGCCATTCCCCTGTGTGTAGCCATTCCCCTGCCAGCCAGCTAAAGACCAAGAAACTCCTACAATTCCTATTGTTTTATAAATTCCACTTTGGGCAGGAATTCTGTTTCTACATGCCACCTTTCCATTAGTTGGTCAGCCCCTACCAGTTGGGGTGGACATGTGACTTCCTCAGACCAATGGCTGCTAAGACTTAGAGGACAAAGGAGATTGTTTATAGTTGGTCATCTAGACTAGACTTTGAGGGTGAGACCCTTGATGATTTTCATTTGCACATTTAAAACCATAATGCATTCCATACTCCCTATATCTTACTTTACACACAAGAATGATACATACATCAAAATAAGATATACAGACCTAGTGGATTAAGACATTAAGACTGATAGGTTACACGATGCAATTGGTTCAAAACAATGTTGAGTTATGCATATTTGTGTCCATAAGTCCATTTCATAAAGCATGAGGGGGTCTGTCACAACATGTTTTCCTTATTATTGGCTCACCATAAACCAAGCAGTTTCCCTTACTAGTTTGATAAGTACAAAGCTTAATGAAATCTATTTTAGCTTTCAAAATTCAGGCTAAAGAGAGAGAAAAAGCTTAATATGACAGAACTGTAACTTATAAAAGTAGTCTTATCATTAATAAATTGAATTTCCACGTCAAGAAGCCAAAACATTTTAGAGAAACATTTTAAGGTAGTGCAAGTGCGTATTGGACCATAACTTATCTAGTTTGACGCTACCCAAGAATTCTATATAATCTTAGGAAAGTGGCCGGTCCAAATGCCTCCCATTTTGCCACATACTCTATAGAACAGAACTGGATTTACAAAAGGTGAATCCTCACACATGTCTGTGCTAATACATGTTATCATGTCACTTTTTAGCACCTATGAGGCAACAGTGCATTATTTTCCAAATTAAAAGATGCTGTTATGTACAAACACATTCCCTCACTACTACTCCTGGCTTCTTGTCCTTCAAGTGCTTTTGAGAATAAACATGCTGAAAAACAACATTTTTCCACATGTATGTAAGCCTGGTTTACTGCTGCTGTTACAGGATGGTTTGATCTTGAAAGCCCTTACTCATGTTAAAATAATTTGACATCACCAAGGCCACTTTTTCAAGACCTTACCTCTATCATGACACCTACAGTAAACTTCTAAGGATGCATCTACACTGCACCCATAGTTTTAAATAAGCTACATAATTTGAGCTGTACAAATTGCATAAATTATTTCAAGTCAATTTCAAAATAGCTTATTATGTGATAGCGCCAAATTTTGAAATAACCTGCTGTTCTGGGTTTCCAGGGATGTTGGAATGGTGAACCCGTTATATTTCAAAATAATGAGTGTGCTGTTGAGACACAGGATGATTATTTCAGGATACCTCTAGTATCCCAAAATAGCACCACAATGTAGATGTAGATTAACTGAACAGACACTGGCCCACTAGAAATTTATTAATATTTCCCATTTATTATCCTTTACAAACATCAAATAATCAAAATCATTCGAGTCATACACTGGAGCTGGTCAAATGTAAAATTTCCAATACTTCCACATTATTTTTACATAAATTACTTGAACAAGTCAGAACATTTAATTTCGATATTTTTACCTAATTGGTTTCAGTTGCCAGACAAATAAAATCCATTTAATTGTGGCTCAGATTGACATTTTAATCAAGTCTGCAAGAGATGCTTCAGTGCATCATGAGAGTTGCCGTTTAGGTGTCTCATATCCCCATTATACTGGGGAAAGTCCATCCAATTATTGGTGAGTGAGGATATGTCACCAAAATCAGTTGGTTGAGAGCTGCTCAGGGAGGGAAAATTGTCTCCCCACCCTCCACCACCAATCCTAGTTCCTATCTTCTTCTCATCCTCCCATTATCCATTTTGGAGATTCATAGTGAGCACCAAATACAGCTAAAATCAACAACACCGCCTTAGAAGGAGGGAGACAGGCAACCAGTCCCATTAGCAAACCTTTCACCCTCCAAACAGAATTCTGAACTGGTGACTAGAATGATAGGATGTTCCTGCCTCAGCTCAGAAAAGTTAACACTAAAAACATAAAGGTTGGTGAACAGATTTCTTCAAGTACTTTAGGAAGCAGGCAGCAAGAAATTGAGTATGTGTCTGTCTGTTTTGTGCTGCATGCGGCATTAGTTTGAAATCTGAACTTTAAGCCAGGCCAATGTCAAGCTCAACAGAAATAAAAGATCAGAAGTAGTGTGCACTGACTGCATAATAAATGGGTTTTCAAATTATGTAAGCTGTGCATCTAAAAGCACAAAGCGCTTGCCTTACATAAACAAAAAACCCCAAATGGAAGTGGTTTATGAAGCTGTAATGGTCTAATTTTCAATTCAAAAACAGTAAGGTTCAGGAAGTCAGATTAAACAGTTCAGGAGTGAGGTTATGTAGTAAAATGCCTGTAATAGTTTTTCAGTGATTTCTTTATGCATACTTATGTTAATGTGTTTTCCATTTTAAATTTTGGTTGCATGATTAATGCACACAATAGAAGCTCCATCAGTAGCTGAAACAGACTCGTGTCCAGACTATTGATTGTCATATTTATGTTAGGAGATTTTTTTGCCTCTGTATTTACCAATCTGTGCTCCTTTTATAGCACTTTAGAATAAAATTGTTGGCATTCATTTTGCCTAAGCACGATCTTACTACACCTTTGTACTTACGTGAGTTTAAAACAAAAATATTTTAAAAGATCTCTCACATTTTCTCTTGTATGTACTTTAGCTCATGGGCATCAAAATAAATAATCTTATCAGTGCAGTTTAATCTTCCCTTCCTAATATATTTAAATTAAGACATCCAACTAATGTGCTTCAATATAGCATTAATTGGGGGTGGGGGTGGTAACAGCTTTTTTAACATTGCACTTAATTTATGATGCCTCATTACACCTAGAAAAGAAATAAAATACAAAATGACTTCAAATCATAAAAACATAGACTGGCAATTGATCTGAATATTGAAACATAGTCAGACTCCAGTAGCATTCTTTCAGCATATGAGCAACATACCTTAGGTAGTATGCAACGAAGATTCATCACTGGATTTGGTCTACTGGTTGCACAGTTAGCTTCCCCAGCTTATGCTGGGTTTTGACAGGGAGTGCAATGTGCACACTGATCCATGCACCCCCTACCTCCACCATATATTAGTTTAATTTAGATAATGGCATCTGGACAGTCAGCATGTATTCTATCTAGTCTGTGCTCTCCACTCGTACGTAAGGGACCAGGGGACAGGCTCACATCAAATCAGATCCTAACACAAGGTGTGATGGTCAGAAGCATGCAGGGGCATTATGACCATGCAAACAGCAGCATACTCACTGTATTGCTGCACTGCAGTGTAATAAGGGTGCACTACTGGCCTGAAGTAAATATGTCAAATAGAAGTGCAATAATTAAGTGCAACCCTTTTAACAGCCTTTGAAAGAAAGGTTTCTGTTGAACTTTAGCCTTCAGAAAGAGTTGCCCCCTCCCTATCAGAAACCCCAGAGACTGGTGACACAAACCCTGCCAACATTTGCTCGAGGTGCATCCACTCGGCAAGTCAGAGTTCTGAACTGGAGCAAGAGTAAATTGTATTGCCCTGCACCAGTAGCAAATGCCTCTCAACTGTGCTCTCTTCTCCTACAGGCTTTCTCACTAGTCTGCTCCTGTGGGAAGGAACACATTACAATGGCATCTCATGACAACCAGATAATAATAAATGCTAGAAACGTGTTTCCCATTTCTCCTGGGTCTGAATGAAGGTCACAGAATTGGAGGAGCCTCCGTGGTGGAGGATTAATCAGAGGGCAATGGGAGGTCTTAGGAATTCTAAGAGCCCTGTGTGGGACTCTTGGGTGGGGGCAGAAGCCACAGGAGCAAATGGCACTTGCTTTAGCATAGCAGCAAAAGGGTCAAATTGAAGCCAAACAAAAGGGCTAAGATCAAGGCACAGCTAAGTGTAGAGATAGAGCCAGATCCTCAATTACTATAAATTCAGCAAAGCTTCATTGATTTCAATGAAAGGGAATTCATGAATATTAGAGAGTTGTAAAACAAATAATCTAATATCAAAATCTTGGTATATCAGAGAGCACAGCATAAGAGGACAATGTTGTATACATACAGCTCAAACATAACCAGAACAAGTTCATGAATGGTACTAAGCTTTCCTCTTTTTTTTTGTTAAGGAAGATATTTAATCTAAAGATTTTGGTGTGAGTTTAATCAGTTCAAACACTCAAAACCATGCAAACTATTACAATGTAATTAATACTACTTGATTCAAAATTGGTTCATGGTTGTGCTGTGAAGCACTCTGGTGAACAGCCTGCAGCAGGACAATATTTAGATGTAATGAGTAACAAAAGCTGGGAGAATGGTTCATTAAAGCAAAAGAGAAACAGTTTTTGCAAGCAGTTGGGAGTTTAATCCAAACCCTTCTGAAGTCAGTGGGAATCCTTCCAGTGACTTCAATGGGTTTTGGATCTGGTCCTTACAGCTTAAATTATAAGAGTATTTTAATATATTTAAGGCAAGGGTGGCCACAGGGACCTCCACAGGCTGAATCCAGCCTGCCAAGCTGATGGATCTGGCCTACAGCCACCCTGCTACTCCCCCGTCCCTAGGCCAATCGAGACCTGGGGATGGGGGAGCTCACAAAGTCTCCTGCCCCACCAAGAGTGCACGGCCATGAGAGAGAAACACCGGCTGTTCTAAAACAACTGGCATTTCATTCTAGTCGCTGCATGCCCCTGACAGGGTGGGAGCAGAGGGCAAGAGACTTTGCGTGCTCCCCAAGCCCCCAGGCACTGATTAGCCTGGGGATGGGGGAGCGTGCAGAGTATCATCCCCCCTACCAGGGGCGTGCAGTATCAGAGGGAACCATGGGCTGTTTTAAAACACCTGGCAATTTTCTTGGGGGGGGGGGGAGACTTCACACGCTCTCCCAAACCCAGGCCAATCAGGGTCTGGGTTGGGAAGCACAAGAAGTCTCCTGGCCCCACCCTTTCTGCATGAGGCCCCACCCCTTCCAGGGTGGCCCAGGGCTACTTCAGAAATGTATGAAGTGCCCCTCTCTTAATAATGATTGCCTACCTCTGATTTAAAGTAACTGGGGTTATTATTTTTATTTTATTTTTTTTTTTTTAGATTCTGTGAGCAACATCTTTAATCACTGTAAACCACTCATACACATTAAGAAAATAAATGTTTGTACACAGTATTTACATGTCTACCACAATAGAACTATGATCATAGTTAGGGCCTGTGGGAGTTATTGTAACACAAACAATATAACTTATTTCTGCAATATGATTCCTTTTTTGCAGGGGAGGTTGCAATGCAGCTGATGTTTTCATGACCCACACTGAAGTGTCAATGTAATTCTTAGCCTTCAGAAGAATTGGGTTCTAAAGAGCCTATTTTAGAAACCACTAATGAAGTAGTGTGATTCACAGCAATGCTTTTTAAGAATGATACTACAAAAGCAAATCCTTTGTGACATTAAATGAGCAGGGCCAGACCTTCAGCAATGTAAAACCAGAGTAGTGAAATCAAAAGGAGCTATGATGATTTACACTAGCTCAAGACTAATTCACACAACCTGTATTTTTCAAGGAAACAATAGAGTTTATAAGAGTCTGACAACAAAAGCTATTACATTGTTCTCTTTAGGCCAGCTCCTAAAGGCTGATCATCTCCACTTCCACTGAGCATGGGAAGGAGCTTAATATGTCACAGCAGGTACTCAGCGCTTCTGGATCAGGCCTTTACCTGTTCAGTTCCTTTGGAGGCTGTCCTAAGTGACAGCCTCAGTCACATTGAGTACAATATGACTCCTTGAGCGGACTCACTGGTTTCCAGAGGGCTGCCTAAAGACTAAGTTGCTGCTCATTAACAGTAAGGGTGGCAGAATCTAGCCCAATTACAGTTTAATGAGATTTTGTTCCTCAATAAAAAAAAATTAAACACTCACTTTAAAGGTATCCCTTCTAGGGTAAATGGGCCATATGTAAAATATCATCTGCATTCAGTGGAGACAGAGGTCTGTTTAATTTACTTTACCTATTTACACAGTAAAACTTCTTTAAACTAGCTATTCATGCCTTTTGGCAATTTTACAAGTTTAAAATGTACCATGGCAAGATAAGTATATCCATAATGCAAGTGTAACCGCCACCGGGCGGGTTTGAACCTGGGACCTGACCATAGGAGCCTCTACCTTCTGAGCTAAAAGCCAGCTGGTTCCTAGCCCCTGCTGTAGAGGTCTCTTGATCTTAATTGTTTCTGTGGTCTAGGTGCCACTTGCATTGCTCAGTAATCACACTAGGTGTGTGGGTTACACAGGTACTGCACAATGTGCCAACAGTACTTGCCTGGAAGAAAGAGTATTCACCTTTTAGTGCTCCGTGGAGGACATCTTACTGCCATGCTACCTTTTGTCCATTGGTGCACTCAGGCAGTACTGAGAAGACAAATTTAATCCCAATAAGGGTGTTTGGAGTTTTCTTGGTACCACCATAATCAGCAGTCCAGAATGTCCTCACTAGCTGTGCTGTTTCAGATGCAGAGTTCACACTTGTGAATGGCTACTTTATGGTTGATAGAATGTCTTCTTTGCATATACCTGTAATTCCTACCACACCTTCTTGAAGCAGTTGCTTCTGGGATCCCAGGAGAACTGTGGGGGCAGTCTAAGTCACCAGAATACCTACACTTTCCTGCCGAAACTCCTTTAGATCCAAGGGCATCACTACCATTTTCTTTTCTTCTTTTTTTTTTAATCAAAATGAGGCCCAGGATGAATTTCTATTTCCTGGTTTCGGTCCACTAAAAAGATTTCAGGTGGAGCTTGTGAAAACAACTGTGATGTGCCCAATGCTGGTGCAGAAGAGGTATTTCCAGGAATATCCACAAAGAAAGACAGAGCAGCAGCTTCTGTCATTTTTGCTGGAGTAGCTAGTTCTATGCAGTGGAGATGCTGTTACATCAGATAAAAGACTACTTTTGTCCCTGACCACAAGCAGACTGGTGGGACCACATACCACAAGTGGCCCAAATACTTCAGAATATGAAAGAAAACATCTATGGGGTGAGTAAGAGTCTGCCATTGGCATTTCAACACAAGATGATGGAAGACAAGGACTTGAATCACCATGGAAAAGTGATGCCCTATATGGCATGATCACTTGTTCAGAAAACATTAAGAAGAGTCTTCCTACCCTTGTGTGATTCCATGAATATTTACAGCTTCTTTCATCTGCATTCCACCCTAACAGGACATAAGTACCTAGATGTGTGGTATTGTTTCTGGAGGGAAGCATGAGACTTCAGTAGCAGAAAAATAGCATTGTGTTAACACTACCACATACATTCAAGTTATTACATAATATATGGCAGACTCATTCAATTGCCATGTAAAGCAGAATGTAGAAAGATAAGGGAATAAATACTGCTTTTGTCCCTCAACAAACCATGTTAAAAAGAGAAATTAATGAAAGGTCTGAGACTTGCTTATCTCAAGGGTTATAAAAAGAGGCTTCAGTTGACATTATGTTAAAATGTTAGTGGGAGTAGCAGCATTTACATTCAGGCTGCAATAAAAGCTGTACAGTATATTCACATCTTATTCTTAAGCACTCCAGAACTATAAAACCATACCAGAAATGTGGGTATTGTGGAAGATAATTTACAACAAGGGTACAAATATCTTCCTTTTTATTCAGCATTCTCAGGAACTGATGGAGCTGCCAGTATCACAGTACCAAAAATATTGTTTAAAGATGTGTCACAATATAGATACATCTAATTAATCTCTGTATTATCTCTCTATTGATCATAACTCTCTGTATTAATAATTTTCTCATTGAAATTTTTATTTTAACTTTGTATCAAGTCCTTTTAGCTTTGCAATAAGTCTCTAGCTTTGTATTAAGTCCTTTTATATAGAAACTTTGTATATTTCATATAGAACATAGAAACTTTGTATTGTCTTTTTACATAGAAACTTTGTATCTTGTAGACTTTGTACCCCCTTTTGCTTAATTGATTGTCCTGTTGAGTGAATGAGGTGTGAATGGATAAGTCATGAAAGGCAAGCACCTCTGGGGAGTTGCAAGGGTTGGAAAGAGGATGGAAGCCAGATCCAAGAACTATGAGAAGAACAATGAAACCTATGAAGTGGGCTCATTGAAAGAAAACTGGACATATGGATGCCTTGGGAGTCAGCAGCAAGTGACTGCTTTTGGAACCTCTCTCTTTGAAGGTGAAGGTGACAGCATTGAAGGTGCCACAGATGTTTAACTGCATATGCTTACGACGACTCTCACAGATTATGCATAAGCATGTGATGACTAACTGGTGTAGATCTGCATGAGAGGGAAGACATTATAAATCTAAGGCATCTTGCAAGGAGGACCCGGGTCTCCTCTTGTCAACACTGAAGCATCCATCCAGATCAGAAGAAGCCTGGCTCCATCCCTCCCCCATCTAACTCACCTGGCCAGTTAGGGAGAGCAACTATTGGTAACAACAACAAAATGGAGAGTGCTTCTGTGTGTGTGTGTGTGTGTGTGTGAAAGAGTGCATGAGTTTTAGCTATCATATGTATAATATAAGTGTTGATTGATATATGTGCTACAAATAAATGTGCTCTTTTGCCTTTTCCCGCTGAAAAGATCCCATGCAGTACTTTTAAGTTTCCCCTATTTCATCTACAAAATGAGAACTTCTCTCAGATGCACAAGAGCAGCAAACATCTTGAACAACAAGTTAGCATCCTCTCTATAAAACATCAACACCGTTTATTTTCCCACTCATCTTTCAAAGAACATCTATGTAACTGATTTAATCATTTTGCAGCCATCTTGGATGGGTGTTTATACTCAGCTAATTCTTTAAAAGAAGTAAAATGAATAGAAATATTTTATTTCATGTATGTTACTTTTCCCAGTCCCTTTATTTGATTCTTCTCCCCTAGCTGCTCTTAATGTGACACTCACTTATTCCAAGATGCCTACAGCTCTTCACCTACTTCCAGAATTCATTTTGCTTATTTAAAAAAGCTCCATTTATTTGTTTTCTGGAAAATGCAGGAATAAGCACGTCATAAAAAGTAGACTAATTTCAAAGTAAACAGGGAAAGGGAAAATATTTATTTATTTCCTATATTTAAAACATGGCTATTAAAAATAAAGAGACCAGAGTTATTCAGGAATGTATGGTTTACAATCAAAATGTGCTTAATTCTTTCACTAATCAGAGTGTTAGTGCTAGAAATCCAGTTGAATTTTTCTTATGATTAGCATGGTAATTATATATTTGCATATGGTTTACCTCTGAATTAAATATAAGGATTTGCACAAACTTCAAATGGGCTAAAGCTTGCTGAACATGACGGGGAAGATTTTCAGTCCTAAATATTATCCCACATTCAATACCAAAATTGCAAATGCACTAAATCAAAGCCTTGCAGAAAAGCACTAAAGATCATGTCAATATTGCTATATTGCTAGCCCTTTACTGGTTAACTGAACACAGAAATGCTGATTGTTTTTTTAAATTATTGTCTCAGAGAAAAAGTGCCCCTACTCATTTTGAAAATTAAACAATTTAAAATAATAGAATCATAGAACACTAGGACTGGAAGGGACCTCGAAAGGTCATTGAGTCCAGTCCCCTGCCCTCATGGCAGGACCCAGTACCATCTACCATCCCTGATAGATGTCTATCTAACCTGCTCTTAAATACCTTCAGAGATGGAGATTCCACAACCTCCCTAGGCAACTTATTCCAGTGTTTAACCACCCTGACAGTTCGGAAGTTTTTCCTAATGTCCAATCTATACCTCCCTCGCTGCAGTTTAAGCCCATTGCTTCTTGTCCTATCCACAGAGGCTAAGGAGAACAATTTTTCTCCCTCCTCCTTTTGACACTCTTTTAGATACCTGAAAACCGCTATCATGTCCCCTCTCAATCTTCTCCTTTCCAAACTAAACAAGCCCAATTCTTTCAGTCTTCCCTCATAGGTCATGTTCTCTAGAACAATATTATAACTATGTTAAAAACACAGGATTCCAGTTTGATCTTGCTCACAGTTGTAAGTCAGGAGCAGCCTTACTGAAGTTAGCAGAAATATGAGAGTACACATAATACCAGAGTCGGGTCACCAAGTATGACTTGAGAAATCAAAAGGAAATATGAAATTTTTTTTTCAGTACAAGATGTCAGATTTAATACTGCTTCCTTACCAATATTCGGGACAGATCCTACATATCTTGTGTTTGCAAGGCCTAGGTCTAGATTCAAACCTCCTTGAAGTCAAATTCAACAGGTTTTAAATCAAGTCCCTAACATTCTCTATTCTCATTGACTTTCATGAGAAATATGAAATGCAATATTAACCAGAATATGAAAGCAAGTTTTAATAAAAGGATGCCCATCAAAAGTTAACAAAAGATGTGGGAGAATCAATAGGATACAAGCAAAGTTTTGCAAACTTGATTTTCTGGTTCCTCTCCCTGATCCTCAGGTTCCAAAAAAGAAACACCATGGAACAATTTTTGTTATTGTATCTGGTATTCATTTAGATCATCTATGACAAAGAACTTGTTATCCATAGTTTGTAAATGTTTGTTGGGAGTTATTTTCCTTCACTTCTCTCCTACACCTCCGCCCCCACTCCAAAAAAATAAAAAGATTACCACAGGCTGCTGATGTGCTGCTTTGTCTGCTATGCTTTCACACATAGTAGGCTGGTGTCTGGTCTGAAATTATGTACAAGTTCACACTAGTATAAATGTTTTTCACACCTGTAAACAAAGAAAAGAACAAAATTCAATCTTATTTCTCCAACAACATTGTCCGAAAGTGTTTCAACTCACACAATTCACGTCACATACTTTAAAAATAAGCTCACTTTCTATTACTACAGTGTCTCCAAAAATCATATGATAAGCTCTTTAAATGCTATTGCTTTTGTCCAGTGGTATGCTGTATTTTGCAAAACACTCTTCCTATTCTTGTTGTCCTCACACCATAAAATGTATTTTATAAATATAATTCATAGTTTTTCAGTTGTTGATAAATTCTCCTCATTCTGGAGACCTTTATTGCACAAATGTCTGAGGATATGTGTAGGGGTAAACTGAGGCAGTCCATGGTATTTTGCTAAGAACCCCTATCCAATCCCAAATTTGAGACAGGCCTGGGAACACACAGCACAAGCAGTTAACATAACCTTGGTCGCCCTGGCAACCACATTCCAAGAGGACCTCACTCCGATAAGATGCTGGCTGGTACCAAAACAACTTTTGTGGAAACTATTCTCACTGTCTTCCTTTAACCCTAGATAATAAGCCTGGAACCCAAGGACTATGCCAACACGAGGCAGTATCATCCTGCAGTAGACGCATCATAATTTCAGCAGACACAGTTACCAATAACATGTCTGTTTTGTTTATGTTGGCTTCTTTAGCTTGTTAGGAATAACTACCTCTATTAGTGATAAGATGTTTAATTGGCGATGGGCGGAGCTGCTGTGTAACCTTTGTAGTTGATTGGCTTACATGCTCATTCCGTCTTGCTGCCAGACACTATCAAATTGCTTCTCCTCCGTCCATCTGCCACCTATATACTCTATTGTAATGTTTTGTTTAACCAGTGTTCACCAGCCTAAAAGCTGAGGGACACTTCACCAGCTGTGTGTAATAAATCCTCTACTTGTTATCACCTGCATCCAGAGTTGTCCAGAATTATTCCCTACAGTATGTCTACACTACAGGACAAAGTGAAATTAAGATAAGCAACTTCAGCTACTTTAATTGCACAGCTGAAGTCAAAGTAGCTTAACTCAGCTTTTGGCGCTATTTGCACTGCAGTAAGTTACAGGAAGAACACTGTCCCTTCAACTTCCCTTACTCCTCATAAAAGCAGGGCGATTGGCATAGATTGGATTGCCCCTCTCACTTAGAATTAGCTTTCTTAACTAGACTGCTAATTCGAACCCTGGAAGCTTGACACCAGCGGCCTCAATCTTCTTCTGCAGTGGAGAGGTACCCTGAGTGATTAAGACTTACGAAGAAAAGGCTCCTCATTCAGATAAGTTTTATGTATCTTTATAAATAATAAGGAAGAAATTTTAGACTGAAGTCATATAAAAGTAGATAAACTTAAGTGGGTTTTGGAGTAAGAATTTGGAGTATTTCTGCAAATAATTGAGGAAATTAACTCAGAGACGGCCCAAAAAACTCTACTGATGTGTCACATACCATTTAGTTTACATGATATGCCATTTAGATGTCTCTCTTTTGGGATGTCTTTTGGAAAGAGTAAGGTTTTATTATTTATATATATGCATATTGCAGAGAAGGGGCGGTGAGCTCTGAGGTGCAGAGTACCTAACAAAGATACTGGGAATGCTCAAATCTCATTGACTTTTTTTAGAAAATGAATTCCCATTGATCATAGTGCATCCATGGTCACAAAATTACTATTATATAGTGATTGCATTTAAATATGCTGGGTTTTTTTCTTAGGTGAAATTCCCCATTATTTTAAGTGAATTTAAGTGTTAATTTAAGTGCTATTTTAAGTGAATCTTCATTCATAACAATTCCCTGTGTTTGGCACAGGTCCTGATTCTAGAAGAGCAGTGCTTAAATATTTTCTTGGAAAGGGTTGCATTTATGAATTGGAGCCATCACGAATACCACAAATACTGGTGGAATGTAATTTAGTTATCCCAGGCAAATAGGAAAATTATTAAGGTCGGTCATTATATTTTCAGTATAAATTAGGGGGGAAAAAAGATAATTAGCAGAAATGCCAAAGAAAATACTTAAATGAAAGGTAAAGAGAACAGTGTGCAAGGTTCCCATGCTCACCTCCTGTTAAAGTTGTTCTTTACAGGTCATCAGTAATTCAAGAAAATAAATAAGTGAACCCTCATGCAAGGTGGTGTTAGCAGCAATAAGGGCTGGGTTAAATAGGTAAGGATCCCACTCTGGACACAAAATAGAATTGGCTGAAGCCTCCACCCAGTGATCTGAGCAGGCCAGGTGCATTGTTTAGCTCAGCTCTTAGTGATTTTAGTTCTTTGTGATTTCAAAGGGTGGCAGGAACCTCTCTGCCATTGTTGCCTCTTCATTGTCTTTCACTGCGACAATGTCCCCACACCAAGTCTGAGGCTTATCACGGATTCAGTTCAAGTCACCACAAACAGATGGTTAACAAACAATGGACTCTTAATTGAGTCCATCAAGATCTCTCTTTAAACACAGATCAAGTGGGATGTAGGACCCTTTAAGCAAACTTCACACCTTCAGGCAGAATACCTGTCCCCACCTTCCTTCACTGGGATTTGGCATCCTTATCCATAGTTAGCAAGTAAGGTTCAATTTAGGGTGATTTCCTCAATCCAGACATGCTAAGTAAGTTCCACTCCCTTTTCCCCATACAATAAGGATAACATTTCAATTATTGCTGCACGCAAAATTAAAGTGGATTGTAACCCTAAACCAGCCCAAACCATCACTTTGGCAAAGTATCTTCTGCTGAGTGTCTAGGCAGTAGATATATCTAGGCAGGCTGTGTCTGCTCTCAAGCCCTTCCCACTTCTTCATCACTAGACATCAGGAAGAGCTCATTCAGAGCCTGCTTACAAGTGCATATCCACATTCAGCCTCTTTTGATCTCCTTTGTACATTACATGGTTACTGATCTCCAGGATGACATTTGTCTTCCTTCCTGAGGAGCGAGAGAATAACGCATGAGTAATGCTGACACGTGAGAGTTATTTCTCTTCTCCTCTCTGCTCCTCTCCAGCCTAGGTAAATGTCATAACAGAGATCAAACTATTATGTATTCTAGTAGGGCACTGGAGGGATGCAGCTCGCTGGATCCATTTTGCCTTTCAGAGGACTGCCAATTTTATCGAAATGTTCATATGAATATCATGGGTTTTTAATGAAAATACTTTAGCCATCAGGGTGAGTGGGTTTCACAAGCAATGGTAACCCTTCCAAGAAGGTCTGTCCTACCCACTTTACACTGTGTCTTAGATAGCATTTTATAGTACTTTAAAATTCTTGATAGAGCCTCTAAGAACAAAAACTAACACAGCATAGAGAAGTGTCATGTTAGGTTATGTCGTGGCTCTTACCTAGAACTGACTCAAACCTGGAATTTCCAGTTGACAGGAAATTTCAAAATTTGATTTTGTTCCAGAACATTTTCAAGCTAGACTTTCCCTGAAGCAGAGCTGGGGCTCACACTGCAGTCCTCATGGCAGGGCTGCTGCAGATCCGAGAAGTCTTAGGGTATGTCTACACTACAGTGTTATTTTGAAATAGCTTATTTTGAAATAACGCATCTACACACAAAATGCATTTCGAAATAGCACGTTGCTATTTCTAAATAGCGCATCGACACTGAGTGGACGCTGAATCGCATTTAAGGCTGGCTGGAACCAGTTCCGGCAGGGCACCAGGTCAGGACTTACTATGCGGGGCTGCTGCCTGAGGCTATCTGAGGTCTGCGCTTAAAGGCCCCCCCCAGACAGCCAGTTCTCAGCTTTCCCTGCTTGCTTGTCTACCTCGATGAGGGACAGCAAAGCATTTTGTCTCAGCGTGCTCTGATTGCCCTCACTCGGGACACCACAGCAGTCTGAAACATGGAGCCAGAGCTGCCCCTGGGCACTCTGGTGCTTCTCTTAGATGCATTGCTGTGACCCTGGCTGCACTTTCTGCAGGCTGCCATCCAGGAGGTCCATCGGGGGGCTGTCAGTATCCAGGAGGCCCTGTGGGAGAGCTTCCACTCTGAGGAGCACAAAGAGCCTTCCTGGTCTGCCCCACTGGGGGCTTGTGCCTCATTCCTCCCTCATGTCCTTCCACTTCCCCTCCCTAACCCCCCTTCCTGATGTCAAATAAAATATACATATTTTCATGAACACAAACTCTCTTTATTAACAAAACTGGGGGGGAGGGAATGAAACTCTGGTGAGACAGGGGAAAGGAGGTGGGAGAGGGGAGAAGAGAGGGTGGGACAGGGGAGGTGGAAACCTGGGAGGAGGGAGCTGGAAGGGGGAAGCAAGGGGAAGAAGAGGGAGAGAAAGCTCAGGGCTCAGGGGTGAGGGTCTCACCAGACCAACTTGATTTTCATGCAAACCTGCTCCTGGGTTCGCATGTGGCCTTTGGTGGCCAGGCTCGCAGCTATTCTGCCATAGACAGCCGCGTTCCTCCGTCTAGTGCGGAGATCATGGGCATTGGGGGCATCCCCCCCAAACCTGAATAAGGTCCATGATCTCCACCCTGGACCAGGAAGGCGCTCGCCTTCTCCGGGCCCTGGCAGGCTCCTGGGAGCTGGCAGACTGCTCCTGGGGAGTGGTGGAGGGCTGGCTGCCAGAGGCTTGCTGGCTCAAGTTTTGGGGCCACTGGGTCGGGGCAGTGACTGCTGGCTCTTGGCTGGCAGACTTGGAGCTGGCACAGGCACTGTGGCCAGAGTCTACCCCTTTAAGGGCTCTGGGGAGGAGAGAACGGAGTAGAGTGTTCTTGGTTGAGGCTGGAGTGGCCACCAGGGCTCCCTGAGAAGGGCTGGAGGCCCCCTATTTCAAAATAAGTTTCTACACAGCACTTATTTTGAAATAGCTATTTCGAATTTGGCATTATTCCTCGTAGAATGATGTTTACCAAATTTGAAATAAGCGCTCCACTATTTCGAATTAATTTCAATGGCGGTTTGACTGTGTAGACTTTAGTAAAGTTATTTCGAAATAACGGCTGTTATTTAGAAATAACTTTGCTGTGTAGACATATCCTGACAGTTTAGTAAGCAGCAAGCCAATCCTTGGTACCAAAAAAGTTGAGAAACAGTCCCTAACTACTTACATTAAACTGTTTGACCTTGTATTTCGCTGTGATAAAGAGTATCTTTCCCAGATTTGAGGGCGAGCTCTGCTTAACTTGTTATTGTCCCATACACCTTGTGTTTGGACCAATACTGCATCTCTTCCACACACAGTTCCCTCAACAATACCCAGCTCCTTGCACTTGTGAAAACCCTCCACTCACTCAGCTCAGATTCCTCCCTGGCCTGGCACTTGTGGCTGGTGTTTTGGGCATCTACGGTTCCAGCTATCTATACCCTAGAAGCTGAATTGCTTTTAACTTTTTACCCGAATAAAGGCCGGATGTCATGCTCCCAAGTTTCGACACAGTTCCTACACAGTCAGTGTAAGGAGACACCTGACACTACAATTCAAAGGCAGCCACAGGGACTGCTTGCCACATTGATCTTTCTTTTAAGGAAAGATTATAATGAAAGAGAGACAGACACATAATGTATGTGTAGAGAAATGCTACAGCTACCGCTACACAGAGTATATTTTCTCCAAAGCTTATGTAGGCCATAGAAAACAGATTAACCTAACATCAGTTAAAAAAAAAAAAAAAAAAAAACCTGTTCTGATGCTGCAGAAGGGTTGTAATTCTGGGCCTAACCAGCTGAGCTTTCCCCTCCAGTATGAGACAAGCACTGGGCTGTGGCAAGGGGCCAGAATGTGTGAAAGGGAATAACTGTTGGGCCATGGTTGGGGGTGGACATGACAAGAATAATGCTGCACTTTGATCATTCCTAGCTCCCAAGCAGCTATTCTGGCAACGACTGCACTCAGGCACAATTTGGAGCAGCCCTTTGAATGCTTTACAATCATTAAAAGCAAACCCAGGGTAAGTGGAGTGCAAAGTGTTACCAGATTTGCCCAATACTCTGGGATATGCTCATTTATTAGGGTTGCTCTTATGGGACTGGGGGAAGGTTAACAATTCTATCAGGGTATGTCTACACTACAAAGTTAATTTGAACTAACAGCCGTTAGTTCAAATTAACGTTCATAGGCGCTACACATACAAACCGCTAGTTCAAACTTAATTCGAACTAGGTAAACCTCATTCTACGAGGACTAATGCCTAGTTCGAATTAAGTAGTTCGAATTAAGGGCTGTGTAGCCACTTAATTCGAACTAGTTGGAGGCTAGCCCTTCCCAGCTTGCCCTGGTGGCCACTCTGGGCCAAACCAGGGAAACTCTTCTGCCCCCCTCCCGGCCCCAGAGCCCTTAAAGGGGCACGGTCTGGCTACACTGCTCGTGCCAGCTGCAAGCCTGCCAGCACCCAGCCAGCGGACCCATGCCGTGAGCCAGCCACCCGCTGCCACCCAGCCCTCCGCCTCTTCCCAGGACCAGGCTGGCGGCTCCCAGGAGCCTGCCCGGAGCCGCAAGAGGTGGGCGCCCGCCTGGTCTAGTGCGGAGATCGTGGACCTCATCGAGGTTTTGGGGGAAGCCTCCAATGTCCACGATCTCCACACTAGCCACAGGAACGCGGCTGTCTACAGCCGCATGGCTGCCAGCCTGGCCACCAGAGGCCACATGCGGACCCGGGAGGAGGTCCGCTGCAAAATTAAGGACCTGCGGCAGTCCTACTCCAGGGCCTCCCAGCCAGGGGCCGACCCGGAGGCCTGCCCCCACTTTGAGGCCCTGGACCGCATCCTGGGGCTCACGCAGTCCATGCCCCCCCGGGTGGTGATCGACCCTGGGGCAGAGGGCCCCGTCCCTGACACCGAGGAGGAGGAGGAGGACGCTGAGAGCCAGGAGCCTGCAGGGAGCCTGCCCAGGAACTAGGACCCCCGAGGCACCCCACAGAGCACATCGGCTGTGTCGTCCGAGGCCGAGGAGGGCTCCACATGTGAGTGCCATCATGCTCCCCTTATGTGTACGGGGGAGGTGGGGGAGAGAGAGAGCCCAGGGACCGTGCGCCTGGGCCTTGCCCACCATGGAGCAGCAGCTGGGTGTCATGCAGGGGCCTTGGCCCGTTCCGACCTCGCCTTGCAGAGGGGGGCTGGGTTTCACCCACTGTGTCCCCAGGGACAACTGACCACTGCTCTTGTTTCACCACAGCCGCAGCACCTGGGACTGCAGGGCACATCACCCCGCCTGCAACAGCCACCCACACCCGGGCCAGCAGGCGCACCAGGAACCTGGAGGACTACCACCGGCAGCACCTGCGGCTACTGGAACACCAGCTCCGCACCCAGGACCACTGGGTTTGGGAGGACCTGCGGCTGCGGCAGCAGAGCTTGGAGGCGCTGGAGGAGCAGGGCCGTGCCCTCAGAGGCCACCTCCAGACCCTGGTGGACAGGTTCCTGCCTCCTGCTGCTCCGGCCCCTGCGGCCGCCCCAGCTCTTGCTCCTCCTCCCACCCCTGCTCCCCCTCCTACTTCCTCCACACCTGCCATCCCTCCTGCCCCACCCTCCACACCCACTCCCCCCCGACGCCCCCGCACCCGCAGTGCTGTCAGACGGGAGAGCCAGGAGGACCCCCAACCCTGAGCTTTCCCTTCCCTTCCTCCCCTTCCTCTCCCTTCCAGCTCCCTCCTCCCAGGTTTCCCCCTCCCGTCTCCCCCCCTCATTCCTCCCCTCCCCCCACCCCAGTTATGTACAATAAAAAGAGATTGTTGTTTTCAAAACAGGTGTCTTTATTTAACATTAGGAAGGGAGGTTAGGGAGGGGAAAGGGGAAGGAGGGGAGGGTGGAAGAAGGCCCCAATGGGGCATGCAGAGAGAGTTCAGTCCTCCTCCTCCACCAGGAAGGTCTTCCGCAGGGCTTACCAGATCTGGACGGCCCCCCGCTGGGCCTCCCGGACGGCGGCGGTGTGGGGCTGAGCGTAGTGGCCAGCCATGCGCTCAGCCTCAGCCATCCAGGCTGGCAGGAAAGGCTCCCCCTTCCGCTCACAGAAATTGTGCAGCACGCAACATGCTGCCACCACAGGAGGGATATTGTGCTCGGCGAGGTCGAGGCGGGTGAGAAGGCACCTAAATCTGGCTTTCAGTCGTCCGAAGGCCCCCTCAACCACAATGCGGGCCCTGGTGAGCCTGGCATTGAAGGCCTGGCAGGAAGGGTTGAGGTGCCCCGCGTACGGCTTCATCAGCCAGGGCTGTAGGGGGTAGGCCGCATCCCCCACCAGGCAGACGGGCATGTCCACGTCCCCGACCCTGATGTGGCGGTCAGGGAAGAAGGTCCCGGCGTGCGGCCTCTGGCACACGGAGGAGTTGTGGAACACCCTGGTGTCATGTGCCTTGCCGGACCAGCCCACATTAATGTCCGTGAACTGGCCCTGGTGGTCAGACACAGCCTGCAGGAGGATGGAGAAGTACCCCTTCCTGTTGATGTACTGGGAGGCCTGGTGTTCCGGGGCACGGATGGGGATGTGCGTCTCATCGATGGCCCCCCCACAGTTGGGGAAGCCGAGGGCCCCTGGATGATGGCATCCGGATCGGCGAGGCGGACCACCCTGCGGAGCAGCACCCAGTTCATGGCCTTGACCACCTGCAGAGAGACACAAGAAACCGCGAATCACTGGGGTGGCTGGGAGTGTTCGTTCCCTGGCACTGCCCCACGCCCCACTCCCAAAGCAACCCCCGCTGCGATCCTGGCCGCCGCCGGCGGCCTGTAGTACAGCCGGGACAGACCGAACCCTCCCATGCGGGGCACTGTTGCCTCCTCCCCCGCCCCCATTTTCCCTGGGGCAGCCCATTCCCTCCTTGCAGTCTCCCTCCCCCGCGGCCCAGTGGCCGGTGAGTGCCGTACCTGCATGAGTACTGCTCCGACGGTGGATCTCCCCACGCCGAACTGGTTCCCGACAAATCGGTAGCTGTCCGGCATGGAGAGCTTCCACAGGGCAATGGCCACACGCTTCTGGAGGGGGATGGCGGGCCTCATGTGAGTGTCCCGTCGCCGCAGAGCAGGGGCGAGCCACTCACAGAGCTCCAGGAAGGTGTCCCTCTTCATCCTGAAGTTCTGGGTCCACTGTCTGTCTCCCCAGCGCTCCAGGACGATGCGGTCCTACCAGTCGCTGCTGGTGTCCAGACGCCAGATGCGGCAGGGCACACTGGCATCCAGGCACTGCTGCGGCTCCTCCATGGCCCCCAGGGAGGCCAGGTGGAGAGGCAGGGGGCTGACGTGCACCAGATGGTGCCAGGCAGCCTCCAGCCATTGCTGGCAGGCTTGCAGCAGCAAGTCCAAAAACTGGAGCAGAATGCCTAGGGCGAGCTCTGGCTCCATGGTGCCAACTGCGGCGGCATCCCCAACGGGAACCACTGACACAGGCAGGTGCAGAGGAAAACACTTTGCTGTCCCTCAGTGAGGTAGGCAAGCAAGCAGAGAAGCTGAGAACCGGCTGTCCAGGGAGGTCCCTTTCAGCACAAGCCTCAGATAGCCTCAGACAGCAGCCACACAAAGCAACTACTGACCTGATGCCCTGCCGGAACTGGTTTCAGCTGCCCTTAAATGCGACCCAGCGTCCAATCAGTGTGGACGCGCTAGTTCGAATTAGCAAAATGCTAATTCGAATTAGTTTTTGGGTCTAGATGCATTAGTTCAAATTAGCTTAGTTTGAATTGACTTTGTAGTGTAGACATACCCTCAGTGTGCTTACTTGTGCTCTCATATGGAGCTGAATTCTCCCTGCTGCCAATTCCCCCTCCCACTGGAGCTCTCCTGCAGGAACTAGGTTCCTCAGGATGGGGTTCTTACCACCTTAGCAACACACACAGACACTCACACCCACTAAGAGCACGTCTGAGAGGACTGGGTAATCAGCACTCACAAGCTGACCCCCTCATATGTCCCTGGACTCAGCTGGCTGGGTTTAACAGCAATGCCACACTGCACCCTCATGTTTCTTTGGACTCAATGGTCTGGATTAAACAGCACTTTAAGCTGCCATCCTCATATGCCCCCAGGTTCAGCACTTCCCTATCCCCATTTTTACACCACAATCATTCACTGGTAAACCACACGATGAGCAAACCCCACAGGATTTTGGGCACTACAGGGATCTTTAGCTTGGGTACAAGAAGCGTTGTTGCAGAGCGAATAGGGAAGCCAAAACAACACCCCTTGAGGAAGAGTGAGTGAAAGAGAAGGAAAGAGAGAGAAGCAACCAGCTTAACAATGAAAGTTATTTATTATATTTATAGGGAGCCAAACACACAAAACAGTTACAATATTAAATCTAACAGTTACCATATTAAATCTAAATTGGAACTGATTACAAATGTTAGGGCTAGCTAACCATATAACAGTTTACATAGGGCAGGGTCAGGAGGCTATGCTTAGAGAGGTAGTTGATGGGAGAGAGAAAGAGAGAGAGAGAGAGAGACCTCACTGCTCCATGGAGCTTGCACTGATCGGGGTTCCCAGATGATGATGGTAGCCGGGGGTCCAGAGGGCAGGAGACAAGCAGAGCAGAGCCCCCAGCCTGATCAGACAGGAGATGAAGAAGTCTCAATGGAACTGATGCAGTTTAAATCCAGGTATCAGAACAGTTTTTCTTGGGCCAAGGATAGGAGTTTTTATAGGGATAGGACAATAGTTCAAAGAGAAAGAGGCGAGACAATAGAGACTGATCACCCCTGGTTATGGGTGATGTTCCTTGAACAATCTCACAATGCAATGAGGCAGTTTCAGTATTTTAGATGTCAATAGGATCGTTACTAGAATTGGTCTGATAATGACTAATTTGGGTGTGAGCAGGCCTGGGTTCATTAGCATCTGGAGGAGAGATTTCCCATCACGCAGTGCTTCTCTGCTTTCAGTATCCCATAGTTCACTGCGGTTCCTGCCTTGGAAGAGCTGGTCTCTATTCTGTATGCTAATGAGTTCTATCTTCAATGCAGATGAGGCTGGGGTGTTTCCTTAATTAGTTTAGGTGTGTCTTCCCTGGCCTTTTCATTGCTTTGTCTGATTCTAGCAAAGGCTTAGGGGAAGGGGGGGGGGAGGATGGTTTTCCATGAATGTCACTCCCTGGCTCCCAAGAGCACAGGGCAGGTAGGTAACAAAAGGTACTTTAAAGCTTTTGTTTGTTTGTTTAAAAAAGAACAGGGTCTTGGGATTAAAGTCAACTAGATAATTTAAGGGTCATATAATAAAAGGAGCAGTTCATGGTGAGGTATCTGCTCAGAAGTGGTGAAAACCATAATACAAGTGACTTCTGAGTCATTCCACCAGGGATGAATAATGGAGACAATTTGCAATTCGATGTGGCATGTAATTTCACAATTTTTAAGATGGATTTAGTGAGTTCATGTAATCCAGAGCAGGATTCCACATTACATGAAATCCCTTCAGTTCTAAAAATAGTCAAAATAGTACACTGCTGTATCCAATGTGTAGCAGTTTGATCTTTTAACATAAGTGGCAATCAGTTTCTCCAAAGCAAAGCAAAGCCAAAGCATACTTATTGGATCAATTATTAACCTACTCTTCATTCTTTCCCTGCCCCTTTATTAAGTAAGCAAAATAACTTATGAATCTCTCAGCAGTCAAAAAGGCCCACCAAAATGTAAGTGAATTCATTCTAATACTTAGTTTACCCACTTTTTTCCAGAAACACTGAATACCTGATTTCAAGATATCCAGGAAACTACAAATGCTTACATAAAATATTCTTAAACCTTATTTACTCAAGTTCTCATTCAAATCCTGTATAGCCTTTTAATGATCCTGAAGTGGGACATGGGTACATGAGACTCTCAAAACCCAAACTGAATACATTATTCTCCTTGACTTGGGCGTATTCTGCATAGGTAAGAGAAAATGCCACAAGTTACAACTACCCCGTTCTGGATTTCCCTTTGAATTTTGTTCTGAGGGCCAGGTTTTGCTTCCCAGAGGAAAAAAGGCAGGCATTCTTTCCCTCAAAATGTGTGATTTTCAATGGATCACTATAGTCAAGTGACCAAGTATTTTAATTGCTATAAAGTCAGTATTGATCTACTGAAATTAATGAAGGAACACAGATTTACAGTTCAGTGAAGAGCCAAAGTGTCTTCTTAAGCCTAAACATGCAATGGACTCAGATGTGTTTCCTGAAAAATTCAGAGAGATGATAAGATCATGAAAGACATCCTCACTGCTTGATACAATAAGGTAAAAAATACACCTTTTTGTGATCTAGAATATACTGTTACAACCTCCTACAATTCAGTTAACTTTTATTCTTGTCACTACATCCTTTTGTAATTCCTGATAGGCTTCTTCTCCTTGAGAAATCCCTAGGGGACTACTGCATTCTTTCCAACAGGATTTGTTTCAGGCCTTAGACATCTTCTTGATGGCATAAAAGCATTAGTTGTTTATCTAGTGTCTTTACTTCCCATACAGACAGCAAAAATTATGAAAGTTGCAATCTTGTGTTAAGTTGATGAATGCTGAACAAACAGAGTTACAGAATATTTCCCCAACCAAAAAGTGCTCATAAATGATGTTATAGAATAACACTCAAAATCAATATTTATTATAATTCTAGCTACAAACCAGAACTGTCATTGATATTTCTGTGAGTTGTGAGTAAAACAGAAAACTCCTAAAAGTGATGTGAACAGTTCAGTAAAGTAAATGACTGGTAAATAAATACACAGCCAAATCATCTTCAGCTGCAAAAACCGTCTAGTGATAATAAGAAACCAGAAGCTGAAAAGACACTCAGATAGAAAACCAGATGAAGAGAAAAGCCATAGCATAACAAAGAAGACAGATAGACATTTTTGTGTTGTGAAACTTATTTTTAGGGTGGAACTGGATACATGAGCATAGTGAACAGGTTAGTATCTCTTTCATTATAACAAAGGTCACCCTTGCTCCTTTTGGAGCAAAAATCCAGTTTCATTGGTCCATCTCTAAAACCTGAAAGGCCTCATTGCATTCCCAAGATTCCTGGTGGTCATCTTCATCAAAAACATTTTTTATAACTGCTCCTAGACATCCTGTTCCTTTATTCCATTTTAACAGGACACTTTGGTACACAGATGGCTGGGAAGTTGCAGGAGATGAAGTAATTAAGGAGGAGATAAATACTAGAGGTTGACATATGCTTTGTGACAGACCAGCTGTGAGAATTCTTGCAGTTCTGTACCACGATTGTAGTGGATGTTGACAAAACATTTTCTTTCATTATCATAGCTGAAGTATGAATCAGAGGGACTGTAGAGAAAGAGAGTTGGCTATTTCTTGCTGTGAGGGGAATTCCACGTCATTTATGGATAATATGGATTTTATTTGGAACAGATTGCCTAGACTTCTCTGAAAATTCACTCATCATAATATTGGAGGCCAGATCGTCAGCTGGTACAAATCAGCCTAGCTCCATTTAAGTCAAACCTATGATAATTTTAAAAAACTGAACATGACATAGTCCAAGTGTGCCAGTTGACAAAGGATTCACTACTCTTTAAACAAACTGATTACGTCAGACAAATTCACTACACTTAATATAGTGCTCTCATATCTATCCATAAAAACATCATGCAAAATCTTAAGTGAAAACCTGAATTATGCTGGTTGTCAATGTCGTTGTGTAAATTCTATACTGATAATAGTTGAAAAAGGATACATCTATATACACTGAAAATTTGTCCTAGTTTCTATCAGGCTGAGCAGAGGTGTGAAACTGGTGCAAGGACTAGACATTTCATCCATTTAACATTAAAGTATGAATTAAATATTAAGTAGGTCTCTCAAGTGATTAAAAAAATTAATCTCACTGTTAAATAGTTGAATACTATTTATTTGAATATTGTGTGTTTTCTACATTTTAAAATATTGTTATTTCAATTAAAACAGAGAATACAAAGTGTACAATGCTCACTTTATATTTAATTACAAATATTTGCACCGTAAAATTTAAAAAAATGCAATTTACCTAATACAATTACAGTGCAATCTCTATTATGAAAGTTGAACTGACAAATATAGAATTATGTACAAAAATGACAGCATCCAAACACAAAATAAAGGAAAAGTTTGTAGCCTGAAAGTCCACTCTATTTGTTTCTTGTTCAGAGAATAGACCTTTTTTTTTTTTTAACATTTTCAGGAGATATTGCTGCCCTCTCCTTGTTTTTAATATTACCTGAAAATGAGAATATGTGTTTGCATGGTATTGTTGCAACTGGCATCACAAGATATTTTGTGCCAGATGTACTAAAGTTTCATATGTCCCTTCATGCTTTAACCACGTTGCAAAGGATACGCATCCACGCTGATGGATTTTGCTCGATAAAGATTCAAAGCAGTACAGGCCAATTCATGTTCCTTTTTATCATCTGTCTCAGATGCCACCAACAGAAGATTGATTTTCTTTTTTGGTGGTTCAGGTTCTGTAGTTTCCTCAGAATGCTGCTCTTTTAAGATATTTGAAAGTGTGCTCCACACCTTATCCCTCTCAGATTTTGGAAGGCTCTTTAGATTCTTAAACTTTGGGTCAAGTGCTGTTGCTATCTTTAGAAATCTGATATTGGAACCTTTTTTGAATTTTGTCAAATCTGCAGTGAAAATGTTGCCTGTTTTAACGTTCTGGGTTGTCATCTGAGATCACTATAACGCAAAATGTATGGCAGAATGCAGATAAAACCATGGAGCAGGAAACATACAATTTACCTCTAAGCAGTTAAATAATAAACTTAATTAACACTTTTAAAAAAGAATCATCAGCATGAAAGCATGTTCGCTGGAACAGTGATGGAAATATAGAATCATAAAACATTCTAACTGGAAAGGACCTCGAGAGGTCATCGAGTCCAGTCCCCTGCCCTCCTGGCAGGACCCAGTACTGTCTAGACCATCCCTGAAAAAGCATCTGAACCTTTAGCATATCTAGCATGTAAATATCTTTCAATGCCAGCTACAAAGGTGCCATGTGAATATCTGCTTTCGCTTTCAGGTGACACTGTAAATAAGACGCAGACCAAATATATTTCTTTTACTGAATGACTAAACAGGAATAAGGAATGAGTGAACATGTCAGCACTAAAGCTTTACATTGCAGTCAAAACCAAAACATTTATGTAACAAAAATCTACATTTATTAGTGGCACTTTCAAAATAAAGATATTGCACTACAGAACTTGTATGATGTGTATTGAAAAAATACTATTTTTGTCATGTTTACAGTGGAAATATTTGTAATAAAAAGCAATATAAAATGAGCACCATGCACTTTGGACTGTATGGTAATTGAAATCAATATAGTTGCAAATGTAGAAAAATATCCAAAAATATTTAATTTGAATTAGCATTCTGTTTTAACAGTGTAATTAACTCATAATAATTACAGTTTTGGTCATGTGAGGTAACAGTAATTAATTGACAGCCCTAATATTAACTCATTCACAGTCCGCAGTCTGAGTTAAAGGTGGATCTAAAAGAAAAAGGAGAAAAGCAGATGGAAGAGCTTTGTTTGAGTGTGCACGTCCAAGATTTATTTGGACTATCACTGGGGACAGGGTCATCCTGCACTTGAGGAAGTAATCAGACAGTGCGATTATATTCATGAAAACAGAAACCTAACCTGTCCTGTTTGGAAATGCTGCAGGGAAGTTCTAGGTAAGAAACTGCTTTAGACAAGGATTTTAGCTTGTTTCGGTTAAGTGCAGAAGTATGTTATACTTTTGTTACAAATGTAGCCATTTCTGTTTCCATTACTCTTTCCCAATATCTCTTAAACCTTCATCTTTGAAAATGAACATATGATTCTAACGCCTCAGCAGTGGTGTTGGTGGTGTTTCATTATAGTGAAATGAAGGACTTGATCCTCCATTGTACCAATAAAGGTGTTCATATACCAGTCCCTCTGGAATAGTGAATCTGTAAGTTACTGTGAGCTTCCAGTGAGAGATTGATGTTTCAGAGGATCTTGGGGTCTGTGTTACACAGAGTCTTTGCCTTGCAAGTTAAAAAAAGGCTGGCTGAGTCCTGAGGAGATTGTATGGGTGGCTAACAGACCAAAAGGGTTAAAGAACTGACACCCAGACTAGCACCAGCAAGTTTCTCTTTCCAACTTGAAGAGGGAGAGGGGCATAACAGTGACACAAAGACCCAGGCACTCCTAGAAAGTGTCACACTGAAGATCACATCTGTGATCTCCAACCTGTGAAATTAATGCTGTGTGTGTGTTCATGCCTGTTGGTGTGGGGGAAAACAGCCTAGAGAATAAGGATAGAGAGAAGAGAAGAAGCATTCATAGAAATACTCAGTCTCCCTTCAGGAGAGCAAGGTGCCTGAAACCCTGAAAAAGAACAATTGGAAGGCTCTTTCTTAGGGAATCATTTCTCACCAATTAACACTCTATTGCAACCTTCCCTTTTGGGATAGGGTGATGTAAAATGTGGATGACTGAGCTTACACAATCAGATGAAAATATCCTTAGACAAGGAAACAACCGTAATAAAATTAACTTTGTTTTGTTACCATGCAATAATCCAACAAAAAGTATATTTAGAAAATTCAGTTGCTTAAGAACCCTGCCTCTCCCCACCACACACACACTTCAATCACAATTTCATTATGCTTTATTCTACAACAGAACTTGTGGGCTGATTTCCTCCCACTCTCAGATATTTAAACAGCCACACACATCCTTCAAAAGGAAGATATTTCAACCAGAGCTTATCAGAAACACCATAAAAAAGTGGCAAGAACTTGGTTAGACTATTGTCAATGCCATAGATTACAACTAAATCAAAGCTTCTTTTGTCTGCTATTTCTGTGCTAGTGATGACTGAAGCAATCAATACTCCCTTAAAATGCAAAATATGTTTGCCAGCCTGAGGCTACAGATTTCAAACCACCAACCTTTATTTCCTCTGAATTTCAAAATTACTTTACAACTGTCTCTGTCTTCAGAAGGAGTACATTTTGCATTAATTTATATGGAAATAGGTTGGCCCTTTGTAAATTCCTTATGTTAACAAGTAATTAGAGATTGCATGAACTGGTTTGCAATCCTCTGAACATGATGTTACCTGCCTTAATGGGTCTTTTGGAGACCTTTCAAATATTGTAGGACAGTGAAATCCCTGAATATTCACTTTACAATAAGCAGTTTATCCTTGCTACACCAGCTCCTATGGACTCAGCTGTGGAGGGAGGAGAGAAGAGGGGAATAAAGCTGAGTAATGTGGAGAAGAAATGCCCCCAAAATTGCAGAAGAGTGGGGAATCAGATCTACATCTTGCTTCCTTGATACTGCAAAGAGTGTGGTAGCTTCCCAGAGTGACACTTTTACAGGGAAAGAGAGCAGATGGAGCACGTCCAGGCAACTTCTCTCCTCATTGACATGTTCCTATTAATATAGCAAAGATTTCTCATTGAATATCCATGTGCAAGTTAATCCTCAGAGAAGTAATTCTTTTCTGCTGAATGCCTGCAACCTAACTGGAGAACACTGTGTAGACACAGGCAGGGGAGCAAGTGGACCATGACTTTGAACAAAGACATGCTAAAGAATACGGGCAACAGCAGGAAGACTGTGCTGGCTTTAGAGATGGAAGCCCTGGGGATCTGTACAAGTCGCCTATAGATGCTTAAGTTCCACAAGGGTTAGAGGACTCCAGTGACAGCTAGAACTGAGGGAGAAATGCCCACCATTTTCTTTAAAACAAAGAAAATCTGTGTAAAAGTTACCTTTCTCTTTCTCCTCCTATCTATCAGTAATACAGAGAGTACAAAGGAGAGGTTCACAACTCCTTCAGTGCAGCACCACAGTCTTCAGTCAGGTGAGGGAAGAACTGTTAACATGTACCCCCTAAAATAGCTAGTCTCTCCTGTGCTATGCACGCAACACCCTGTAATTCCATTTTGTAAGGGTGTGAGAGAACAGCTTGATCGTTTCAGCACCTGTCTTTTCACCAATCTGAGTTGCAGTTAGAAGACAATTGAAACGATTGTCAAATAGGTCCGGGTTTTGAAAAGGTGGATCCAGAAGTAGGTGCTCTGAAGGACATTGCAAATGTTTCACAGTTGGGTTTCAGAAGCAAAAGGGGAGCATCCCATAAGTAAGTTATGAAGAAGGGACCCTCAGTGTCACCATCCAATGGCTGAAGAATGGGGAAATTCTGAGGCTACAGTTACACTAGAGAAATTGCAGAGCTGCACCCATAGAGCTGTGTCACTGTAAGCTCGCTAATGTATCCACTTTAAGCCAATGAGAGGGCTTTCCCATTGGCGTTAGTGCTCCAGCCCTACAAGTGGCAGTAGCTATCTCAGCAGGAGAATCTTTCTGAACAGTTTAACTTACTCACTTACAAAGGGATGGCATTTTCACTGGAGTGTCATAAATTTTACTGCAGTAAGGCTGGTGTAGACATAGCCCTAGTGACAAGGGTGAAGGAAGGACTTAAATTCGCTGATACACATGAATACAATAAAAAGCACAGCTTACATCCCTTCCCTTTCCCCTGTATAATGCTGCTCGACACCAGAACAAAGGATGCAACATTTCCAGGAGTTCTGGAGGCAGCTTTACAGTTTCTTGAAATGGTTTTGCCCCAGAAATGAGCACTAAATTGGCAAGACACAGGAGAATGGAAAAATAGCTCCAGTACCAACCATCCCTATAGTCAGTCTCCCAACCTTTTTCAAATCCTTACGACATATAAATACCCACTCTAACCTAGCAAATGTCCATCATCCTGTCCCCACACAGAATGAACCATCTCCTCTGCATCATTTCCCAGCAAAAAAACACACCTGCTCTTCCACCATAATCAGTTTATTGATCTGATCCAAATCCCACCATCCTCAATGGCTTTTGACTACTTTATTGCCCTCTGCCAGCAAGACTTGGTGTTGCAATCTCTGCTGCAGCTTTCCCCTTGGACAAGGTCTTACAAAACTCCTTATTTGGGTTCATTTATTAGGACAAATATTGGTCAAAGATAAAGTCCTCAGAGTTCAAACCTGACAGTATCCAACAGGCCAGAAATCATAAACAGAAAATCTTCTGCCTCTTCCAAGAATTCTCTTCTGTGCTGTTATCCTCAACATAAGATCTTATGATCTTAAACATAAGAAAGCTCATCCCCCTTCTACAAATTCTTTGTGCCTTCTCCTGCATTCTGAAGACTGTTTTCTGGCTCTTTTGGACAACTACTGCCTCTGAAGGCTTTCCCCAAGAGACTTCATCTCCTCCCCTCCCCCCATATGTTCCCAGTAGCTTCCTTTGTAGGGAAATCTCTGCTACAATTGCTTTCTTGCTTCCCTTTCCCAATTTACAGCCCAGCTCCTTGTAGAAAGTACCCATTGCAGCTCATTAATGAAGAGGGTTGACTGGTTCTAAACCTCAGGCCCTTGAAAGGATAAGCCAACTTCTTGCAGTACAAATATTTTAATATCATTCTAACAAAATGAGTCAATATTTCCAAATCAGTATTCTGCTAGAAATTTCAAAATTTTGACTTTTCATTGGGAATCAGAATGAAAACAAGATTTCAAAGTGTGGAACTGCCTCAGAAGGGAAATTGTTTCCTGACCAGTTTGAAATAAAAGCCACTGTGTAGCAACATATCTTCTGCCAATGTTATAGCTAAATAGTAACTTTGTATTTTCCTATTTTCAAAGGAACAACATAGTAACTCACGTTGCATAATGAAGCAAATGCCAGACAATTGTCATTGCTGGTAATCAATATCATTTCCAAAATTACACACAAATTAAAATGCATTACAGTGGTCTCACCTTGCCTTCAGGTCAGTGTTTACAAAATGGAAGGAAATGAGATTAGCACATTAGTCACTTCTTAATAACCCTTCTGCATGTGACCAGAAAACTGATTTAAAGAGTTCAAATCTGCTAGACATATCACTTCAAGTAAAAGCTTTACTGGCCACTGTTCATAATTCCTTTATTTTACCTCTTCTTGAATGATATTTAAAATTTTTTAAATGAGTTAATATGGATTTACATAACTAGTGGGCAAGATTTCTAAATATACAGGTCCTAAAAGAAATCACTTTGTCCATACTCAACAACACAATAGGAGATGAATATAGAAGAAGCTGTACATTCTAAAAACACACTGACAGATATGACAAGGTGATAGGCCTTTTCAAGAGGCAGAGGGCTCCAATGCAACTGGGCTGTGTCTAGACTACATCCCTTTTTCGGAAAAGAGATGTAGATTAGGCATGTCAATATTGCAAATGAAGCATGGGATTTAAATATCCCATGCTTCACTTGCATAATGGCAGCTGCCGCTTTTTTTCAGAAAGGGGCTTTTTTGGAAAAAAGCGGCAGTTTAGACATGGATCTTTCGAAAATAAAACCCTTTTTCGAAAGATCCTGTATTCCTCAGAAAGGCTACATCTAGACTACAAGCCTCTTTCAAAAGAGAGCGTCTAGACTGCAACCACTTCTTTCGAAAAAGCTAGCCACTTTTTCGAAAGAGAGTTCCCAGGCAGTCTGGATGCTGTCTTTCGAAAAAGCCCTGTTTGCATTCAAGAACACCTTTTCTCGAAAGAGCACTTTAGAAAAAAGGCATTTTTCCTCGTAAAATGAGGTTTACCTCATAAAATGAGATGGTCTAAAAAACCGCCGTGTTCTTATGATTTAATTTCGAAAGAACTCGGAGGCAATCTAGATGCAGGGGAAGTTTTTTCAAAAAAAGGCCACTTTTTTTCAAAAAAACCCTGTAGTCTAGACACACTCAAAATGAGGTTTACAGGATCTTTCGAAAAAGGGTTTTATTTTAAAAAAATCCGTGTCTAAACTGCCACTTTTTTTCAAAAAAGCCTTGTTCCGAAAAAAAGTGGCAGCCGCCATTATGCAAATGAAGCATGGGATATTTAAATCCAGGCTTCATTCGCCATATCGACATGCCTAATCTACATCCCTTTTCCGAAAAAGGGCTATAGTCTAGACATACCCCTGCTGTGCATTTGGCTTAAGGGAAGTCATCTGGCTGTTGCAAAGCAGAAGATAATTGCAGCTGCTTGGTGTCATCAACATGAAAGGAAAAACTACAAGGCAATTAGAGGTGCTGAGGGAATGATGAATCTTCAGGGAAGAAAAACTGGATCCAGAAGAAACTGGGATGAAGATTTTTCTGTTTGAAAGACTCTGCAAAGGATTTAATACACTCAGAAGGGAATGTTTGGAACATTTGGACTGTGTACATGTAAAGGTTGTCTGTGTGAGGCGGGAAAATAAGGCAGGTCTCAGCAGAGCCACACTTGGCCAGAAGGGGATACTGCAACACGGGGTGTGTCTAGACTGCAGGTTTTTTTCGGAAAAACAGCTGTTTTTCCAAAAAAACTTCACTTACATCCACCCTGCTATTGCGTTCTTTCAGAAGAAAATTGGTAAACTTTGGTAAACCTCATTTTCCAACATTGGTAAACCTCATTCTATGAGGAAGAACACCTTTTCCGAAAGAGTTCTTTCAGAAAAAGGTGCGTGTGGACGTGGAAGAGGGAGTTCTTTGGAAAAAAGAGGAAAGAGGAAAAAAGCACATCCATTCAGTGTGGATGCTATCTTTTGAAAAAGCAGATTGCTTTTTCAATGAGCTTTGTCAGTGTCTATGCTCTCTTTCAGAAGAAGTTTTTTTGGAAGATCTCTTCCGGAAAAGCTTCTTCCAAAAGAAGCCTGCAGTCTGGATGTACCCTCAGACATGTCCTTTGCCCTGTGTCTAAACTATCATCTTCTCAATGTAGCTATATTAGCATAGTGTTCATAGGAGGAGGGGTGGAATGTGAATAAAGATACTGAGAAGTGGGTGTGCATGAACTGAAGGAGGGAGTTGAGAAACTCATCAGTGGATTCTCCAAGGGAGTCCTAAAACATAATTGTTATCCACCAGAGAAAACACCTTTGAAAAGAAAGAGCATGGGGCCAAGACTTCATCAAGTCTATTTACATCAGGAAGGAACACAACTGACTAAGCAAATAACTGAAGTCTAAAAATTTTTCTCTACAGTCAGACTGTGTATGCTCCATAGACTCTGAGTCATTTATAAAACCATATTCAGTCCCAAGTATCAGTTTCTTTTTTGATGTGTGCCCAGAGTTCCCTTGTGACTTTGTATTGAAAGCCTGAGCTAAAACATAAGAAGTCAATTGAAAGATTTGCATTGACATCAATGAGCTTTAAATCAGAGCCTAAAGAAACCCAATGCCTAAAACTGCAAAATACAGTATATTTAGCACAACTGATAAGTATAGAGAGTGACCCTAAGAACTCCTCAGTGGCAAAGGATTTACTGTTCTCTAACAGTAAGTGAGAGTCCTGACAAACTCACAATACCCAACCTATTGTTTTGATGGTATTTATCCAAAGATGTTCAAGTGAAAAGACGGGTTGGCTGGCTAACAGACAAGTAGCATTAATGAGCTAGCACGCTCGGGCCTTAGCTACATTATCAAGTTTTGTTGCGGGGGGAGGGGACCTTATGTCAACACTCAAAAGTCAACAAAACAAAAATTGCCAAAGGGTGTTCATTCTTGCTCCCTCTGTCAAGAGATCCTGTCCACATTGGGGAGGGGGCGGCACCATCATCGACAGCATGGGCCATGTAATGAGGTCTGTATCTCATAGTGCAGAGTGATACCTTCTCTCATGAAGGGCTCATCTAGACTACACCAAAGTTCCAAAAGAGGATATGCAAATTCCACAAGAATTTTCATATCTTCTTCTGATCTCACTTTCTAAAGTGGAGCTTTCGAAAGTGAAAGTAGTTGGGATGCTTTTTTTTTGGTAACCCCCCCTTTTCGAAAAGCCGCTCTTCCTCAAAAAATGAGGTTTATGCGACTTTTCAAAAAAGGGGGAGATTGCCAAAAAAAATGCGCCCCAACTATTTTCACTTTCAAAAGCTCTGCTTTAGAAAGTGAGATCATAAGGAGATATGCACATTCCCGTGGAATTTGCATATTCTCTTTCGGAACTTCGGCGTAGTCTAGACATAGCCTGGTAGTTCAGAGAGCAAAATGTTGCACATCTTGGGACCATGCTAAATGTCCTGTCACGCACTACTTTCTGTCCCAGCCCTCCATTGGCTTCAGTCTTCCTTTTGCACCATTTCTTCAACTGCCATTCATTACGGTGAACTCTGATGTGAGAAGGGATGGACCTTACTCTGATCTGTTAAGTATTGGGAGGACATCACTCATGGCAGCACAGTTCATCATGAAGTAATTGAGAAAGGAAGACTCACCAGGCATTCTGTGTGGTACAGGCAGCAGCATTCAATGAGCAGCTGCATAGGCTAGACCATTGCTTTTGGGTTAGGGAAACCAGCACTGAGGAGATCACATCATCATGCAGGTGTGGGTTCAAGAGCAGTGGCTACAGAATTTTAGGATGTATAAAGACATGTTCCTGGAGCTATGTGCTGAACGGGCCCCCCAAACTACAGTGCAAGGACACTCGAATGAGAGCTGCCATCTTAGAAGAGAAGCACATGGCATTTCCTGGCAGCTGGAAGCTGGCAACTCCAAACTGCTACCAGTCAGTTGCAAATCAATTTGGAGTGGAAAATCTACCATTGAGGCTCTACTACTGCACATGTGCAGAGCAATAAATTGCATCCTGTTGATAAGGACCATGTCTCAGGGAAATGTGTATGGCTTTACCTAATTGGTGGCAAAAAGGTAAATTGCACACATTCTGATGTTAGTCCCAGATCATCTTGCAACAGAGTACAGCAATAAGAAAGGTTACTTCTCCATGGTGTTGCAGGTGCTTGTGCATCACTATGGGTGTTTCACCATCAATGTGGAATGGTCTGGAAAGGTGCAGGATGCACGTGTCTTTCGGAAATCTGGCCTGTATAGAAAACTGCAAGTGGGAACTTCCTGTCCAGACCACAAGATTGCAGTGTGGGATGTGGAAAGGCACATTGTGATCCTGAGAGATCCAGCTTGCATCTTACACATCCCTGACACATGAAACCTTACATGGAACATCTGGATAGCAGTAAGGAACATTTTAACAGGCAACAGTTGAATGTGCCTTTGACATATTAAAGATGGGTTGCTGGTGCCTTTATGGCAGGCTAGACCTTACTGAGGATAATAGACCCATGATCATAGCTGAATGCTGCACTATGCACCATATCTGTGAATCTAAAGGTAAAATGTTTGGTTGGGATGGAGCACTGAGGCACAGCACTTGGCTGCTGAGTTTGAGCAGTCAGCTACTAGGGCTGTCAGAGAAGCCCAGAGGGCTGCATCTGAAATCAGGGAGGCTTTGAGGAAGCATTGTGACAATGAGAGGCAATAATATATATTTCAATTGGGGTTGCTTCCTTGGTGCATCTCAGAATGCCTGCAGCTTCTGCCCTATTCTAAAAGCAGCTCACCTTGATGCCTAGATGCCAGTTTGGCTCCTGCACAAATGACTACAGAACAGCATGGGGACAGTGTCCTACAACGGGATAAGAAAAAAAGTGGCACTGCCATGGAACCTGCAGCAGAGAATTAACAAATACCTCTTGGAGATCTCTCTGGAGAATTCCTCTGAGACCTCAGCATGCAACAACACTCTGCTTGGCCATATTGATTAGCTACACATGGAAATGTCCAGCTAACAGAAATACAGCCAACCTCCAACTTTTCTATACCCTACATCCACCTCTGTACTACAAGTACTTACCATGTGTTTCATCTCAGCAAATGCTGGGACTGGCCATGTACTTCAGGAGTGGAGAACAATTACTGGCTGCCTGCCTTACTGGGCAACCCCACCGGGAGATCCATATCCTCATCTAGCTCTACCTCTTCATCAATAATTTCAACCTCTTTCCACTGCCCCCTTGCCCTATGAAGTATCCATGGGGATTTTGGCGATGGAGGTGGGGTCACCACCCAGGATAGCATCCAGCTCCTTATAGAAATGGCAACACTAGAGCAACAGTTTTCCTCCCTCACCTTATGGTACACCAGCCTCAGCTCCTTTATCTTTGCTCTTCACTGAGAAGTATTCCAATCATAGCCCTTTTTGCACAGGCTTTGAGAAATGTGCCCATAGGCATCCCCATACCTACAGGTCAACCATAGCAGACATGGCAAAAAAATCCATTCCTCATACACTGACCAGATCCAACAGCTCCACAGTGGACCAAATGGGAGAGTATTTGGTGCAATAACCAGCCATGGTCCCCTTGGAGGAAGGATGAGACCTCTCAATGCCAAACCAGAAAGCAGGAAAAGGAACTTTATTCCTAGGGCTTGCAGTGGAGAGGATCCGACTGTTGTTTACCTAGCTACAGGGCAGCAGAGTTCAAATTGTTGACAAGAGTGGTCAGCATGGGCATTGTGGGACACTTCCTTGAGGCCAATTAAAGTGATTATAGGAGGTGAGGTGTCTATACTGGATCTTTGTCAACAATAAAGGGAAGGGAAATTTTTTAAAAAGGCTTTTGAAGGGGTGGAAGTTTGTTGTTACTAAAACCGAGAATTTTCCCCAACAAAAGTCACAGTACAGTGTGTGCACTCACTGTTTTGTCAGCAAAAGTCACGTTTGATTGAAAAAATGTGGTTGTGTACACAAGGCCTCAGTTACAGAGAAGCAAATCTTCCTGTGATGTTCACCCCTAGGCACCTGAAAAAAAATGTCACAAGGATTGTTTCGCTATTTAGTTGCAAAAAAATTCTGTGGGAAAAGATAAGAGCAATACTGTTTAATATTTAGAAAACAGGATAACAGCAATTGCCAGTTGCAATGACTTTATGCTAAGGAAAAAAATCACATATTATTTGTACTGATTGAGAGATAAATTATTATAAGAGGACAAAGTTTTATTAATCTAAAAATGCGAAATATGATATAGATTGCAACAATAACCAAATCCTAGTCTCATGTACTGGAGTAATCAGATGTGTAAATGACAAATTGCAAAGCATGAACAAGAACACATGTTCAGTCCTAAGGGCATAACTTGCCCTTGATCTAGAAATGCAACATGGACTTATATTAGTGTGTCAAGTGATAATGGAGATGGTAATGCACAGACTCATTACTACAGATGAAAAAAGTTGGAAGAATATATCCACCAGGATAAACGTGCTCTTTTAATATAATACCAATAACTGAATTTTTGCATCTTGCTAGTTTGTGAGTACATTGATTTTTTTCAGAATTTATGTGTGCCATTTTTGGAACTGAAATATATACAATGAATGATTAAAGAACACACAAATTCAGCTGTACAACTATATTTAATGGATTTCATATCTCTGCCCATTCTGTAGTTCCCTTTCTTGTATTCTGTTTTGAAGAGTTCAATATACAGAATACTTTCTCCTCTCTTCCTATTGACCCATATGCACAGGTGGATCAGTGACAGGATATGGCCCTTGAAATGTTTTTAAATGGCATGTAATGTTTTTGCTTGCTTGCCTAGGTATATCCTGTAGGGAGCAGTTTCACACCTACAAAATCATTCTAGTGAGACACGCAGACAAGAAAAAGGGTTTGCTGGTGATATGCAACAACCTCTAAAAATGGCAACACAACTAACAGCATTTATCAAGCTATAGCTGCCTGCACATTTAAACAAATTTTGTAATAGTCACTGCAATAGTGCCATCTGCTGTCTCTCAATATTACAGTGCTAAGTCCTCATGTACAAGGCAAAAGTTACTGCTCAAAGAAACCATTTTATGAAGCAATTTTTAAAATTATTTTTAGGTCCCAATTTTGCCACCACCCAGCAATTTAGTAGGCAGGCTGCACGTAAAATGGCTTACCATCTCAAATACTAAGATCTTTATGCTTCTTTGCCTGCTACATGGAGCAGAGAGAAGCTAAGCTAAAAAGCCAAAGGAAAGCCCTGGTGAAGCTATTCTGAAAGGAATATGTCTAAGCCAGAATACTCTTCCTACAAAGTCACCCAATCCTTTAGGGCACGTCTACACAGCAGCATTATTTTGTAATAACAGACATTATTCTGAAATAACTTTGCAAGCATCTACACAGCAAGTCCATTATTTTGAAATAATTTCAAAATAACAGGAGGCTTATTCAGATTTCTGTAAACCTCATTCCATGAGGAATAATGCCTATTCCAAAATAGCTATTTTGAAATAGTGCATGTATAGATAGGCTGGAGTTATTTTGAAATAAGAAGCCTCCAGGAAATCCCGCAGGTGCCCTGCTGGCCATTCTGTCCACACTCATCAGAACTCTATAGTTTCCCTTCATCTGCAGCTCTTAAAGCTGCAGGCAGAAGGGAACGGGCAGGAACCTGGCCCTGACAGCCCAGAGCCACCCAACAGCTGCCACTGATTAGCATTCAACAAAATGAGCAACTCTGTTGCTCCCACGGAGCCCACTACTGCTCCCATGGAGCAGTCAGACAGCTCCCAGGACCCTGCCAGAGGCACATACCTTCCTGGTCTGGTGTGGAGATCCTGGCCCTCCTTGAGGTCTGGGGAGAGGAGGCAAACCTCCAGGATCTCTGCACCAGGCACAGGAATGTGGACGTCTATGGCCGCATGGCTGAGAGCCTGGGCACAAAGGGCCACATCTATACCCAGGAGCACATGTGGATGAAGGTAAAGGAGCACTGCCAGGCCTATGCCAAGGCCAGGAGGTGCAGTTCCTACTCCAGGGCTGAACCCCACACCTGCCCCTACTACTCTGACCTGCACTGCATCATAGTTGGAGAGTCAGTCCCTTCCCCCCAGTAGTGGACTCAGGGCTGGAGACACCCGTCATCACCTTCCCAGGGGTCAGAGACACAGCAGAGGAGGGGGAAGAGGAGGAACCGGATGAGGCCAGCACCATCACGATCCTCACCCTGGAGCCAGAACCCCATGCTCTGGATGTCTCCCATGCTTCGTGCGAGGCCAGGGCAGGCACATCAGGTGCATGCCAATACTTTCCCTACACACACAGGGTGGAGGTGGTGGGGGCTGAGGGGTTGGGATGTGCTCCTTGCTTGGCCTGGGGATCATGCAGCAGCTTGTGCATGTGGAGTGCCAGTCTGAGGCACACAGCCCAAAGAGGCTGCACCACAAGACCCTTGTGCTATTGCTCATAGGATCTGGGGAGGCCTGCTGGCCACAATCCTGACACTGGGTGGAACATCCTCCCACCATAAGAAGGAGGCTGGGGACATGGAAACAAACACACATACACACTCAGGAGTGCCGCACATGGCACACGGGCATGCCTGCATGCTTGGGGCAGCACCCGCTCCCAGGGACAGTGCGGTAAGGCACAGGAGCATCTACCATTCACACACACACATCTCCCCCCAAACACCCTGCCTCCCTCTCCTCCAATGGAAGGTCAATGCACAGGCCCCTAGTTGGGAGGCCCATGGGAGAGTGTCACTGGAGTCCTTGTGAGAAACTCTCCTTCAGGACCTCCCGGATGCACACAGCCCCGTGAAGGGCCTGCCAGATGGCAGCCGTGCAGGGCTGCTCGAAGGCCCTGCCAATCCAGTCGGCCTCTGCCCCCCCATGCTTGCAGGACCCCCTTCTTTCATAAATATTGTTAAGGACACAGCAATGCCACCACCACCCCGGGGATGTTCCACTCCCTGATATCCAGCCAAGTGAGGAGGCAACAGAACTGTGCCCTCAGACGCCTAAAGGATGAAGTCTTAGCAGTGGTTGGTCCTAGGAAGTCATGTGATCTCCCCCACAACTGGTAGGGTCTGACCAGCTGTGATTTTCCATGTAAGGATGGAATGTACAGACAGAATTCCCACCCAAAGTGGAAATTATAAAACTATGGGAAGCTAGAAGATTCTTTGTCTTTGGCTGGCATGGCACTCCCAAGAAAGTGAACCAGAGACCCCAGGGAGAGGGAACTTCCCTGGTTTGAAGGTTTAGCTAGAATAAGAACAATTTTAGGGTGAGTTTGTGATAAGTATTAGAATTAGCTAATCTTTTTTTGTTATTTTAAATTTTAATCTACTTTGTTCCACCTGTTCTCACTTACAACTACATAAGTCCTACTGCTTGTACTTAATAAAACTGCTTTTAATTACTATCAAGCCCAGTGTAAATAATTGTGACCTGGGGGAGAAATCTGTGTGTACATTCTCCATTCATTGTTAAAGGTGGCTTACCTAAATAATTCCTTTGGGGTTCTGATCCCATTTGAAGAGTGGTATCCCAGGAAGCTGGGTCCAAAATGGCATTTTCCATGGACCTGAAGAGTTTCAGTATGTGTTCTGCTTCTTGGGATGGGATGGGAAGGTCAGTGATCTCACATCTGTGACTTGGCTGAGAGAGACCAGGTGATCTGGCCCAGCAGGACAGAGTGGTGAGAAGCCCCAGATAGTGGGAAGGCTAGTGTTAGTGGCTTTTCAGCATTCTGGGAAGCACCCCCAAGGAGCCTTATGTGACCTCACCCCATCACACATCCCTATATTTGCATAGGGCTTTTTCATTGTTTTCAGCTATGTGAGTGTGACTCTCAAGAAAATACTTGGTTTTTTTCATCTTATGTTGAGCCTTTGTTTTGCTTAAATAATTTTAAAACAAGTCAAAAGCTTTAGTGCATTCCTGGAAAAAAATTTTATCTGCACTGTTAATGTTATCTTTGACAGGGGAAAAACATAGCTTTAATTTGACTCATTCTCCTGATAAACTCTGCTGTGCTCTATAGTATATCTTCTGTTGTGAGCCTGACATTACCATTCAATTTAATTTATAACATTTGTCGGTCTGTCACCTTTTCCTCTGCAGCAGTAGTTTTAAATCTTTGTGCTTTTCTTCCCTATGTAAAGAGAAGTGTGGGTTTATTGTTTTTTTGTTTGTCTTTTTTCAGTGCAGCATATGGAAGTGTGGAGTTGAAAGAATGGATTAAACAAAACCAGTTCTCCTTGTGGCTCTATAAGCAATTGTAATCAAGGAATAAGATGAGCACTAAAATATATATTCAGATACATACCTCTAAATTAAAACAAAACACTTGAAGTGCTGTCTGAAATATATGTCCAGTTCCATGTGCAACCTAAATATATAGATTGATACAATAAAGTGGATTTGTGTGCATGTAAATAGAATTGCACAAGAAAATGGAAATTCAAATGCAACTCTTCTCATACACTGTAGTTACAGCTTACTTTTTATTTCCTGTATACACACATACTCTCTTTACTAACGTTCTAATATGCTGTAAAATATTTGAATGTTTTGTGGGGCACACAACCTTATCTGAAAAAGCTGTAGGTTTAAGGAGATCAATACATTTGTGGCTTATGAAATTAAAGTCTAGAAACAGAGGTCTTGCGATAGAAATCAATAAATATGTACTGAAAGATTTTTCCTATAAAAGACTTAACTGAGTTTACAATGTAAAGCCTTCTTGATCTCACATTCCTTTTAAAACCATGCTTTTTACGTAAGGATTAAAAAACAAATACCCCCCCCCCCACACACACACACACAAACACTATCTACTGAAATGTGTAAAGTGTTTCTTGGTGTTATTTAGGAACTTTCCAAACAGTACTAACTATGCAGTGGACCTTCTGTCTGTAAAATATGCTCTTTTGTTACAGAAGATCTTGGGTGGTGAGTTAGTGGCAGTTAGCTAGGTACAGTAGTGGTGTAGTTGAATGAAGATCCACACACTGGCATGATGGGCCTGATTAATTTTCCTCCTGTAGCCCAGTCTGTGTCAGTGGAACTTGGCCACACGTAAGCAGTACAAAAGGCTCTGGCACACTAGCGTGGGTGGAGGAGTAAGTATGGCATTTTTATGCCGTGGTGAATCTGTCCTGTGGTAGATGGCTAAGGTAAGTGAGTGTAAGCTGATGTTTGGAGCAGCTCAGGGAATGGTGGTACAGTTGGGTGAAGAGAAGAGATTCCAAATCACCCCTTTGCCGAGCATTCGCAGATGTCTGTGGTATGATGGTTGGCTTCCCAATGGAAGAGGAATTCATGACAGACACTAGATATACTTTAAGTGCAGCTTTTTTTTTTTTATTGACCTGCATACACCAATGAGATGGGCAAACAGTATGGAGTTTCTTCCAGGAAACTCAGCCCAATACCAGTGCCCAGTTCCCACAGAGCTCTTGCCTCAAGAATTGACTCTAATCAAACAAAAACTGAGAGAAAACTCTTGCACAGCTTCCACAGCTCTATGTGTACTGAAGCTGCCTCTGCCTTGCATAGCCTAGATGTAATGCCACAGCATGTCTGCACAAGTTAACATTTGCACTGACACAGAGTAAGAGCTTAGGGTACGTCTACACTACAGTGTTATTTCTAACTATCTTGTTTCGAAATAGTTAATTTGAAATAAGTTATTTCGAAATAACACGTCTACACACAAAATGCATTTCGAAATAGCATTTTGCTATTTCGAAATAGAGCGTCCACACTGAATGGATGCTGAATTGCACTTAAGGCCGGCCGGAACCAGGTCCAGCAGGACATCAGGTCAGGCTTTACTTTGTGTGGCTGCTGCCTGAGGCTATCTGAGGCCTGTGCTTAAAGGCACCCCCCCGGACAGCCAGTTCTCAGCTTTCCCTGCTTGCTTGCCTACCTTGATGAGGGATAGCAAAGCAATTTGTCTCTGTGTGCTCTGGTTGCCCTCACTCGGCACACCACAGCACTCTGCAACATGGAGCCAGAGCTGCCCTGGGCACTCTGGTGCTTCTCGTGGATGCGTTGCTGTGAGCCTGGCTGCACTTTCTGCCGGCTGCCATCTGGGAGGTCCATCCAGGAGGCTGTCAGTATCCAGGAGGCCCTGCGGGAGAGCTTCCACCCAGAGGAGCACTAAGAGCTTCCCTGGTCTGCCTCACTGGGGGCTTGTGCTTCATTCCTCCCTCATGTCCTTCCACTTACCCCTCCCTAACTCCCCTTCCTGGTGTGAAATAAAATACACATATTTTCATGAACACAAACTCTCTTTATTTAACAAAACTCGGGGGGGGGGATGAAACTCTGGTGAGACTGGGGAAAGGAGGTGGGAGAGGGGAGAAGAGAGGGTGGGAGAGGGGAGGGAGAAACCTGGGAGGAGGGAGCTGGAAGGGGGAAGCAAGGAGAAGAAGGGGGGGGGAGGGAGAGGAGTGTTCTTGGTTGAGGCTGGAGTAGCCACCAGGGCACCCTGGGAAGGCTGGAGGCCCCCTATTTCAAAATAAGTGTCTACACAGCACTTATTTCGAAATAGCTATTTCGAATTTGGCGTTATTCCTCGTGAAATGAGGTTTACCAAATTCGAAATAAGCCCTCCGCTATTTCAAATTAATTTTGAAATAGCGGTTTGGCTGTGTAGACGCTAGTAAAGTTATTTCGAAATAACAGCTGTTATTTTGAAATAACTTTGTTGTGTAGACATACCCTTAGAATGCTATGAGTAATAGTGACAGCTGTCACAACAGTTGGAGCAAGATATCACATATCTTTTATGTTTGTAAATAGCATTTAGGTATCCTCAAAATGCTAGGTGATTACACTAAGTAATGAAGGAAAAGACATTTTGAAGGAAATCCTGACATTTCTAAATTGGCTTCAAAACAGAATTAAAAAAAAAAGTTTTGGCTCAATCAAAATATTTTTGTTCCAATTTTGAGGCTTTTATATTATATTACATTTCAAAACAAAAAAGTTGCTCTGAAACAAAAAAGTCAGTGTTTCATTCTGAATATGAAAATGCTTTTACTCCAAAATAAAATTGTTGAACTCCACTTGTTCTCATGTGGAGTTTCTATTTCAATGAATCAGCACTTTCAACAAAAAAACAGTTCACTCAGAAGATTTTTTTGCAGCTTAATCACTTAAAATTCGAATGAAAGCCATCGAATTTTTATGTCAATTTTTATATTTTGTTTTACTTTATTTGCTGCTTAATTTTCTACCACAATAAAGACAGGAAGAAATGTAATATTATAATTATTTATAAATAAATTACAATTATTTGTTTAATTAAAATTATAATTAAATAATTTATACAAATGCTTCCATGGGTGTGCAGGCTAAAGCCCATGACCCTGACTTGCCTTCCTACTCAACTCCTGCCTCCAGCAAGAGGAAGGCTTGCTTGGGCTTAACTGGGTGTCAGCTCCCTGACACCTCCAGCTTGTCAGGCACCCAGACAGTCTTGGGTGCACTCTAGTCTCTGAGGTCATTTGAAATGTTCGCTCCTCCTCCCTGCCTCATCCACTGAATAATCATGATACTTGGTATATTGTCCCAAATGGAGCAGTGTACACGGTATCTTGAATGAGCGGATTGGCTGCTTTGTACAATACTACAGCACTGAGGCACTGAGATGAATTTATAGTGAAAATAATAAGTTTGATCAAAGATCAAGATTTCAGATTTAATGAGTAAGAATCAGGAAACAGAAAGGTTTCATATAAAGCAAAATCGTAATGTGATTCCTAAATACTAAATGTACAATTATTTGGACAGAAGTGTTTCTCCAAATTATCCTTTGCAGCATTTTCATCCATGCCTCTCTCATTAATTTAATCAAACTGATTACTTTGTAGATATAGGATAAAGGGGTTTCTTCCTTGTCTTCTATTTATAGCCCCAGTAAAACCCTCACCACTTGTTTTTCCAATTGATTTCATATACTCCCTGTTGATTTCATAAGTAAATGACTTCCCATTCTGTTAGTATACAGTGCTTAATTTACCTGTCTCTGTTGGTCTGCATATAAACATCCTTTGACTGAGAGAAACATGTTTGTCAACTCTGCCTTAGTACAGATTTTAGGAGCATATTTTCAGCATTCACAACAACTCCTCACATAGTATTTGCACATACATTTCAGAACAATATTAATGACCAGCATAACTCAAGCTTTAATTTAAGACTTCACATAACCCTGTGCAGTGGACTGCAGTGGACTAGCACATATGTGCCAGACTCAGGAAATATAATAACCTCGATGCACTCTGTTAGTATCCCTTAGCCAGATTGCATTAAAAGGTTTGTGGGTCATAGGCCCTGAGTGCAAATCAACTTCAGACCCCAAATCAGATCACTTGAGAACTTAAATATAGATTTAGGAGTCTAACATTAGGCCACAATGTTTAAAAGCATGGTTTCAGTTTTTATATAAGATCTAACATCCTAGTGCATTTTGTCCTTGCCAACATTGTGCTGTCCTTGCTAAAATCTTGTTCTCCACACTGGGCCAAATTCACCTTGGTGCACTTCTACTCAAATGGCATGTTAGACCAGAACACAACTAGAGCTTTTCAGTGCAAATGTAATCCAATTGTTTCAATGAACCTACGCCTCTGTTTTGGTTATTTACCAGCCATATCACCTCAAGCAGGAGAAAAAAATAACCAAGAGAAAAAAAAAATCACATTTCCTCTCTTCCCTTTCAAAAAAAAAAAAAACACTCATAAAAAGTACCCATCTCCCATTTTGATGGCAAAACAATGAGTTAAAACTGCAGGATCGAAATCTCAGGGAAGCAGCACTCCTATACATAGAAGTTAACATACTAATCTTGTTTGTGTTAGTTTAGCTGTTTCCTCAGAAGTAGGCACTAAAGTAAAAAAATAAAATTCAGACAATTATGCCATTTACTATCTAGTTTGAGGAAGGAAATGACACTAGCAAGTCATCCATTGTGTATAGTTATTCTACACATCTTTTAGCTGCAGTCTGAAAAGCGAAAGATGAGAAATTAAAATTGGGGTAAGATGTTAACAAAAAATGTGCTTTGATTGTCTGTTATTTTTGCACACTGGATATATGGGTTTCACACAGGTCATCCAGTGATTTATATGAGCTTGGGGCTACTGCAGTTTTATTCTAAATTACTATATCACAAGAAATCTTTATAAAAACACAACTCATACAGGTCCTGGATAAATTACTGCAGAATAAGACCAGAGTAATTTTATGGCTTGGTGGTTCTGATTTTATTAAATGTAGGACTGTAGAATACAGAATACAGACAAAAGAAAGAAATGAGTTTTTCTCAACTGTCCCTGTCCCTTTTTGAATTCATGGTGTAAGCCTTGCCAAATCTGAGAGGACAGACATTATGAGAAATGTTGTGTCTCATATATATCCAGCTACATATTTAATATTCCAAGATTACTGGGGGGTAGAGTTATTTTCTAATTCCTGTCCTGGAAACTTCCCCATTAGTTAATACTTTTTTTCAAAAGTATAAATCCAGAGGATTTTAAGAAGAAAATCACCTGAATGATGGATCTGACGATTATCTTTGATATGTAATGGTAACACCCACAGATAATAGTTTTATCTAGTAGTGAAATGAAGTAATCAGTTGCCACTGTTACTATAACAAACAGCCTTGGATAGGCTCTCTGTTTCTCTTTTACATCAAAACTGTACTTTGTACATGATTAAGACTCAAAACTATTAATTCAACCAAGCTTGTCTGAATGGTTTGATCTTCGGACTTGGCACCCCTAACTTGCTAAGCTCATGGCGCAGCCTCAATCTCTGAGATTATTGATTTAACACTACTGATAAAGCAGATGCAAATTAGAAAAGCTCACTAATGTTGGTGGTTTCACGTCATCGTTGTTATCAGTTTCATGTGGTGGGACCCAATGTGGGGAAGACAACGAGAACAAGGCAACAAACATTACAACTGATGGAATTTTTTTTCAATGGAACAGCTTTCTTTCAAAAAATGCAGTTTTATTGAACTCAGAATGTTTCATGGGAACATGTTGATTTCAATGAAACTTTGATAGGAACGTTTCCAAACAAATTACACTGACACTTTTGTTTCAAGAAGGTTGTAAAGTTTTTTTCTTCCCCCCACTTCTGTCATTGTGACCTAACCATTCTAATACTTTAATATACCATAGGAACAATTTTATATTAGAATGTTTTGATATCACAATTAAATTGATCATTCTGAATCAAAGCTTTTCAGAATTTCTGTACCACAATTTTCAAATTAATTTTTCAGTCCGATTCAGAATGGAAAAAAACAATAATGATGGAATTTTCAATCGGTGGAAAATTTATTTTTCAACCAACCAACACCTCAGCCTATTGCCAGCCAAACAAATGTGAGTATGCATACACACATATGAAAAGAGTTTGAAGTTTTGGGCTGGTCTACACTAGAAAAATCCACATCCTGACCAACAGAGCTATCCAGGCGTAACTCCCTCAGATACACAGCTGTAGATGGATGAAGAATTATTCCATTGCTACGGCCTCTCAGGGAGGTGGATTTCCTATAGAACCCCTTCTGTACCTATAATAACTGTTTACACTGAAGTACTATAGCGGAGCTGCTGCAGTTGTAGTATTTTAAATGTAGACATAGCTAAAGGCAGGGGGTTCCAATCTTTTTCTTTTTGCTCCCCCTCCTCACCTGCTTTAAAAACTCCACACCCCACCTGTGCCACCTCAACTGTTTATCTGCATATGAAAGCCAGGGCAAGTGTTAGGGAGTAGCAAGCAGGTCAATTGCCTGGGGTCCCGTGCCACAGGGGGCCCTGCAAAGCTAAATTGATTAATTGTTGGGTTCAACCCAGGCTGGCAGGGCTCACAGTCCTAAGCTTCCTTTCCATGTGGTGGGGCCTTCAGCCCTGCGCCCTAAAAAGTTTAATGCCAACCCTGCTTGAGAGGTCCTCTAAAACCTGCTCACAGCCCCCCAGGAGGTCCTATACTCCTGACTGAGAACCACTAGCCTGGGTTTACAATGTAGGGTTGACATACACTGTTAGAGGGTAGGGAGTGAGTGCAAAAAAGAGACCCAGCTCTATCTAGAGTGCATCTACAGTGAACCCTTAGTGCAAAATAAGCTATGCAATTTGAGCTATGCAAATTGCATAGCTTATTTCGAGTTAATTTCAAAATAGCTTATTTCATAATTTAGCACTGTCTACACAGTGCCAAATTTCGAAATAAATGTCTATTCCAAAACATCCCTTAATCCTTGTGGAACGAGGTTTACATGGACATTGGAATAGTGCACCCATTATTTCGAAAGATATTTCAAAATAACAGGTGCGCTGTCAAGACATGGAGTAGCTATTTCGGGGTACTAGAAATATCCCAAAATAGCGCTGCTCTCTAGGCACACTCTAAATAAGATGGGTAAGCAGTTGAGGGACAGATCTTCCTATCAAGGAAAGGAGGCAGATAAGGGACTCCCAGCTTGGACAGTTCTTCACCCATCAGGTTCCAGTGCTGCTCCAACAACTGGTGAGGAGGTTTGGACCCCTATAAACTCCCCAGCCAGGCAGTGGATCCTATGGTTGATCTCAATCTGGATTCTCTTACCACCTCAAAGAGGTGGAAAGGAAGGAATCTTAGGTCCTTCAAGCATGACTGCAATATGAAAGGAACTCTCGGTATTGTTTCAACAGAGGATGAGGTGGGCCCCCCTTGCACTTGTACTCCATCATCCACTGGTGGTAGCTGTAAGATGAAAGAGATCCTGTTGTTTCCTGATGTGATTTATATTTGAAAATAAGCAGCTTATGGCTCATTGGACTGTTTTTATTTAAATATCATTTGTCTTTTCACAAATACCCCAGGAAAAAAAACCACTGCTTAATCTACTAATGAACATGGGGAAAGTGAAATTTAAATGTTGATAATGAATATTATAAACCCGCAAGCTCTGTATTTAAGTGTTGGGAATTGTTGATTTCTAATGTTGACATTCCAAAGTAAATATTTTTTGATGAGGGTGCTGGTCTAACCATGCAGAACTACTATATTTGCATGTATTATGTAAATTTGATTTTGAAAACAATTCTGGTGTTTTTCTCTGTTGAAAATTGGTGTTTTACAGACATTATGTAAATTAGCTGTTGTGGAAAGAGTCCATTTTCCCTCTCTAGAGAGATTTATGAAACTTTTGAAAAAATTCAAAGATAGTTTTGAGTCATACATAGAGTAGTGCAACATGATAAAATATTTAAGACACTACAATAGAACCTCATAGTTATAAACACCAGAGTTACACCTGACCAGTCAACCACACACCTCATTTGGATCCAAAAGTTCATAATGAGGCAGCAAAGACAAAAAAAAACAAATACACTACAGTCTGCTCTGTTACTGGGACCAAGTTTCCTTGTTACCACAAGAACTCCAGTTCACAAGATTTCAACCCAAATTCTAAAGTGCACATGGGTGTGCTTAATAAAATACACCATAGGTAATCTTTTGTTTATTCATTATGCATTTCATTTAGGAGCTGTATATCTGTCTGCCTTGTGACTAAGATAAAGTCTCTCTCTATGTGGAAACTGTCTCTTGTTCTATTGATAAGTCTTAAAGGATGTGAAATGATTATCAAAGAATGTATGGACCATGTACACTAGATTTAGAATACTGAAAGGGATGTTTGTTTTCTAAACTATTGTTGCATTATGGAAATAGTATGACTTACATGGGACAAGAAAGAAAATTATAGAATGTAGGACAGGAAGGATGGCTTGGGTCATCTACTAATGAAAAATCCAGTTATGTAAAGGAGGTACACTTTGAGAATATTATGAGAAATTGCTTAAAAGGGGGTATTTCAAATAACTATGATCCACTAATACTAAATAAATCTATGAAACCAAACAAAAAACCCTCCAACGAAGAGCAGCACCAAAAAAATGTGTTACACATTACTGCCATCTACTGGATATTGATGTAAACAGCAAAGACAGTAAGCTGAAATTGACAGCTAGTGCCAAATAGAAAATACAGGATTACATTTCCTCTAACAGACCTAAAACTGGATAGATAAACCAAACACCAAAACCTGAACACCATAGATAGCTGAACCCATGTTGGCAGACTTTTCTTTAATACCAAGAACTTAAAGTTATCTGGATGATTCTGCAAACTTTGCAGTAAGACCTCAGAGAATCATATTTTGTATTTTAACTAAATAATGCTCCATGAATATTCTCCTTTAAAAGCCAAAGCAAATTGGCCTCAAAAACCAATTGCTTGTGATGTTCTACACTTGCAATTTTCAAAGCAACTATTCAAATTACAGATTATACTATTAAGAATGCCTTTAAAACAAGTATATAACCTTGTTATTTTCAGAGGTCCTTGAAGTGTAAAACATACAATAAAAATACTAAAAAATTGGTAAGTGATGATTAAGAAAAATATAAGAAAAATATAAGAAATCTTGGTGATTCCTTTGTATAGATATTGGATCTCAAAACTGATTCATTAACTGTTTAAAAGATTGTGTTTACAAATGTTTAGTATTTAGCTAAAACTTTTGTATCAACACTGGATTAATTAACTGTGGATTATTTACTTGGGAGGTTTCTGGGGAAGTTAATAGACATTTAGGTAAGAATAACAGAAATATCTTGACCCACGAAATACTGGCCAAGGTAAAAGCTGACCTGGAAAGAACCTAATGTTAAAATTAGTAATACTAATTTTTACTCAATTAAAAGGGGGTTATCCTACCTAAATTCCATCATGGTTTTGGCTAGAATATTTACAAGAATACTGAGCTGCCAGTTAGATTTTAAAGCTGCATATGGCTATGGCCTTGTCTACACTACCAAGTTGTCGATAAGATTTATGTTGACACCCTAATGTAGTCGAAACAAAAACCACCAAAGAATGTTCAAACTTGCTCCCTCTATCGACAGATCATGTCCACATTGGGGGTACTGTAGTGACAGTGTAGAGTTGTGGGGAGATGGAGTTGATCGCTGTGCATCATGGGGGATTCCCTCCGAGTTCTCCCACAGCCCGTTCAGCAGCATCATGAGTAGCTCTGTGAGCTCTCCAAGCTGAAAAATGTCAAAGCAGCACAACAGTCTCTCTCCCCACTTCCTGTAGCATCAGTCTGCCTGCCACTGTGTTCCTAGTGCAGAACAGAGCAGGAGCATTCCAATGATTTGCTCTTTGTTCCCCAAATGGAGCAGCACACTCAGTGTATCTGTCAGATACTTCTCAGAGCTTTGAGAGGGAAGGGGCACATACCTGAAGGGCAGCAGAGATCAAACCAGTAGCCAGAGCAATCAGGGGTGGCATTGTGGGATACTGGCAGAAGTCAGTTGTGTCAACAAAACCAACAGCAGTGTCTACACTGGCTCTTTGTTGATTATAAAGGGAAAAGAAAAGTCTCATAAGGGGTTGGAAGTTTTTTGTCTCCAAAAGTCGCATTGCAGTGCATATGTTCTCATTGTTTTGTTGCCAAAAGGCAGTTTCTGGTGACAAAACTTGGCAGTGTAGATAAACTTAAGTAGATTTGTCAAATTCACAAGAAGTTGACCTCCATTCATACTTACATCTCACAGAGAAGCAGCCTGATTTGAACTAATGGGCTCATCTGGTTCCAGTAGAGAGATAGATTCCAAGATGAAATTCTCCAAAAGTTGAGGGAACACAGGGGAAAAGAAAAGGAGAATGAGGAGAAAGAAACTGCTATGCTACAAAGTATTTTAGGAAGTGACCAAACATCTCCCTTATCCAAACCCCATCCTCAATCCAGATCTATTACTCCTTTTGCCCAAGTACCTGTTTCTTGCAAACCCAAGAAGTTAATTTTAGTGGTTTCTTGTGCTACTAGTAGGGTACACAACTTTGTACAGTTGACAAGTCCTGCTGACATTGGCTGATAATAGTACAAGACAGACACTAGCACCAGTGAACTAACTCCCTATTGGGAACCTCTGTTCTCAAGCTAGATCAAATGCCACATGACATTACAAGCAATCTACAGAGAATATAAAGAAATTCACAGAGAGAAAAGATGAGGGGGAAGAGGGATCTTACAGGGACGAAGGACAAATTCACTGAATGGGAAAGAGAAGAAAAAAAGTAATTCAGTCAATCAGGTGACAGGTAGGGATGTTAAAATAGTTAACCCATTAAAACACTAGTGGCTTAATGTGTTAATCACTGCAAATTAAGGCCTGCAGGTGGCCCCACCATGGCCCTAGCCATCGGATCCTGCCAACAGTGCTGCCCCAACTGTGAGATCCCACCTCCAGGCCCGCCAGCCCCTCCACAATGGTGTTTCAGTTCACTGTGGCTGGCCACCTACCACCACAGTTCATCAGTAAGAGTCACTTACCAGTATGCTAACCAGTTAACATCCCTAGTGACAGGATCAGAATAGAAAAAGTTGAGAACACGTATTGGGGGAGTAGAGGGAACCAAGGAGAAAAACTAAAAACAGATGTGGCTAGGCACACACACAGCAATAAGAAAATGGGGAGATATATAGCTATAAGAGGGGGAAAGTTACAAAATGAAAAAAAAGAGAAATGATGCACAGCATTACCCATATAGATATTTAAGTGTACAAAGCCCAACCCACTGATTTATCGCCACAAATCATGATAGTCTAAAGAGAGTTCCTAAAGAAGATTTTTGTTGTGTTGAGAGATTAGCAGCAGGGTTGTGTTTGCATGTAAGTTATGTAATCAAGCGTCTCCTGGTAAATGTACATGATTTAAAGGCATAACACTGGCTGATTGGTAATCTGATTTAGAAAGAAGTCAGAGCCTGCTTACTTCAGCTAAAAATTTAATGTGGTTAACTTATCATTTTGGAAGGCTGCACAAAGAGGATGAACCTGAATATTCATAACCTGGAAACTTAATCATTTTAAAAATGTTTTCCTTCTTCGTTATACAATGGCACTGAATACAGCTAGCATGCTCTTCAGATTACAGTATTTAACATTCCTTCAGGATCTCACAGCTAGCATGCTCTCTGTAGATTACTTGTAATATCATGTGGCATTTGATCTAGCTTGGGAACAGTCTATAATGTTTTGTAGAATATAGTCCATTTTGTATATCTTCCTAAAACAGCATCTTATGACTTGCTTAAAAGCCACCTTACCTTCTTGGTTTTATCACAATTCGACCAAAATATAAATACGAACATTTCTAGAAGCACAAGAGAGATTTCTAGAGTTTTTCAGACAAGATATGAGACAGTGGAAATGTTTGCAGTAGTTGGCACCACTTTGTTCATGTCTGTGGCAAGGTGTGACTCACCATTGCAGAACCTACTGCTGGCTGTCCTGGGGATTAGCCAGTGTGCCCTTTTCTGGTGGAGTTTCTACTGCTTTAGGAGCCACATCACTCTCTGGACCACATCATCCTCTTCATGACACAGCTTTGTGGCTGTGCTGCATTCTGTGCTGCCCCTCCCTCACTTCTGGGGAAACTGTAGTCCACGATCTGGCCACTTCCTCAGTAATAAGTGGGGGTGGGAGGACCAGGACCCACCCAGTATTCTAGGTCCCAGCCGAGAGACCTTGTAGATGGCAGCCACATTCTGCATGCCCTCCTCCAACTTCACAGTCTGCTTCCCTGGGCCATTTTTCTGAAACCCTAACCTCATCTCTTCCTCTCTAAGGGCCTCAGCATGGCAGCAGGGATATCACACTCACTCCCCTGAACTTGCCCAGCACTGCTCTGTCAAAGATGCCACTTTCTTCCCCCTTCAAGGCAGGCAGTTCTTTCCTTCACAGCCACACAAATTCAAACTAGAAATTAGGAAGACATTTCTTACAACGAGGGTGACTAACAAGGGAAGTGGTGGATTTCCCCATCTCTCTAAAAAAAAAGTGAACAAGAAAAGTATTTGTGAATCTCACTGAGTAACATTTGGGAGGCAAAGTTATTTCCATTGAACAATGTTCACTTTCATGCTGGGAGAACTCACTGACTGCTTCTACTACCAATGTTAGACTAGATCACAACAACCGATCAGAAAAATGGAACTTCCATCTTGTAGGAAATTTTGTCCCTTTAAAAAACTGTTTTCATCCCAATTTGAGATGAAAAGGTCAAAAATGTGAATTTTATTGTACAAAAATACAAAATCATCAAAATATTGAAATTACTTAATCAAACATTGTTTTGATATTTAAAACTAATATACTGCTTATGTGACATTAGAATCCATATTTTATAGGGCACGATGAATCAAAATGAGATGGGAAAGTTGAAATGAGAGATTCCATTTTGATACTGAAGAGTTTTGAAATGTCTCCATCAAAATTTTTAAGTCAACATGTTCTCCACCAAAAAAGTTGATGAAATAGCATTTTTGATAGAAAACTGCCACTAAGAAGCATTAACAATGAGAAGTCCTGTGGCACGTTATAGACTAACAGATTTATTGGAGCATAAGCTTTTGTGGGCAAAGACCCACTTCGTCAGATGCATCCAATGAAGCGGGTCTTTGCCCACAAAAGCTTATGCTCCAATACATCTGTTAGTCTATAAGGTACCACAGGACTTCTCGTTGTTTATGCAGATTCAGACTAACGCGGCTACCCCTCTGATACTTGTCACTAAGAAGCGTTGTTAACATGCTATACAGATGAGATGTGGCAGGATTAATCAAGGCATTGTCTCCAAATCTGGGAGCAGCTCATTGCTTTTTAGGTCATAACTGTACTAAGAATGTTTAAAGTCAATGAGACAAGCTTCCTAGAGTCCCCAGTTCCTGAATCCCAAAGGAAGCTTCCACAGGGACCTACTCCCCTGTGTTCCATAAAAGCACTACTTCCATGCTCTATAAATAAGAAACCTCTTAGTTCTGTTTGGTAAGCAAAAAGTGTGACCGTCTCGACCTCTTACTACAGTCACTAGCAAAAACCTTCTGAAAAAATACAACAGGCTCAGACATTGTGCCCTAATCTGGAAAAAAGACACCCCCTCACATCCTTCCTGAGTGGGCTGAAACTATATTTCCAATTCATAACCTATGCAAAGGATGCTTATACAAAGGTAACTAACACTAGAGGAGAAAATCTCTTCAGCCCAAGCCCTTAGAAGTGGCTCTGAATGACAACACATAGTGTCAGTGGATAAACTCCAATTTCATGGTTGCTAAATCCTCTAGGGATTACCGCCTGGTGCTAAATCAATTTATGACTGCCTACACCTTTCACAAAAATAGCCTCAAAGACCTGAGTCAAAGCTCATTTTTGCAAAGAAGGCTCTCTGGACAACTACACCTGAACAATCTTCCCACAATCCAAATTACTAAGTGTAGCTGAAGTTGTCTTGGAAAGGAATTCTGCTGTTTATCAACAAAGAATAACACTGTTTGATCTGTGTTTTGGCTCAGGTCTTTTACCATTGCAATAATCCAGTTAGGTAAGGTTCTGAGAGCAAAAATGCTTATTTACTTAGGGTGAGGTTGTAATACCCTCACTTTTTTTGGCAAGTATTCTCATTGAAATGAATGGAGACACATGTAGATTAAAATGTTACTTAATGTGACTAGGGGTAGCAGTCTCTCACATTAAAAGTTTTCAGAAAGAAGAAAATTGTTTTGTTTTTAAACATGGATTATATATACTGCATATTAATATAGAATCATAGAATACTAGGACTGGAAGGGACCTCGAGAGGTCATCGAGTCCAGTCCCCTCTCTCATGGCAGGACCAAATACTGTCTAGACTATCCCTGATAGACATTTATCTAACCTACTCTTAAATATCTCCAGAGATGGAGATTCCACAACCTCCCGGGGCAGTGTTTGACTACCCTGACAGTTAGGAACTTTTTCCGAATGTCCAACCTAAACCTCCCTTGTTGCAGTTTAAGCCCATTGCTTCTTGTTCTATCCTCAGAGGCCAAGATGAACAAGTTTTCTCCCTCCTCCTTATGACACCCTTTTAGATACCTGAAAACTGCTATCATGTCCCCCCTCAATCTTCTCTTTTCTAAACTAAACAAACCCAATTCTTTCAGCCTTCCTTCATAGGTCATGTTCTCTAGACGTTTAATCATTCCTGTTGCTCTTCTCTGGACCCTCTCCAATTTCTCCACGTCTTTCTTGAAATGCGGTGCCCAGAACTGGACACAATACTCCAACTGAGGCCTAACCAGCCCAGAGTAGAGTGGAAGAATGACTTCTCATGTCTTGCTCACAACACTCCTGTTAATGCATCCCAGAATCATGTTTGCTTTTTTTGCACCAGCATCACACTGCTGACTCATATTCAGCTTGTGGTCCACTATAACCCTTAGATCCCATTCTGCCGTACTCCTTCCTAAACAGTCGCTTCCCATTCTGTATGTGTGAAACTGATTGTTCCTTCCTAAGTGGAGTGCTTTGCATTTGTCTTTATTAAACTTCATCCTGTTTACCTCAGACCATTTCTCCAATTTGTCCAGATCATTTTGAATTATGACCCAATCCTCCAGAGCAGTTGCAACCCCTCCAAGCTTGGTATCATCTGCAAACTTAATAAGCATACTTTCTATGCCAATATCCAAATTGTTGATGAAGATATTGAACAGAGCCGGTCCCAAAACAGACCCCTGTGGAACCCCACTTTTTATACCTTTCCAGCAGGATTGGGAACCATTAATAACTACTCTCTGAGTACGGTTATCCAGCCAGTTATGCACCCACCTTATAGTAGCCCCATCTAAGTTGTATTTGCCTAGTTTATTGATAAGAATATCATGCAAGACTGTATCAAACACCTTACTAAAGTCTAGGTATACCACATCCGCCACTTCTCCCTTATCCACAAGACTTGTTATCCTATTAAAGAAAGCTATCAGATTGGTTTGACATGATTTGTTCTTTACAAATCTATGCTGGCTGTTCCCTATCACCTTGCCACCTTCCAAGTGTTTACAGATGATTTCCTTAATTACTTGCTCCATTATCTTCCCTGGTACAGAAGTTAAACTAACTGGTCTGTAGTTTCCTGGGTTGTTCTTATTTCCCTTTTTATAAATGGGCACTATATTTGCCCTTTTCCAGTCTTCTGGAATCTCTCCGGTCTCCCATGATTTTCCAAAGATGATAGCTAGAGGCTCAGATACCTCCTCTATCAGCTCCTTGAGTATTCTAGGATGCATTTCATCAGGCCCTGATGACTTGCAGGCATCTAGCTTTTCTAGGTGATTTTTAACTTGTTCTTTTTTTATTTTATCTTCTAAACCTACCCCCTTCCTACTAGCATTCACTATGTTAGGCATTCCTTCAGACTTCTCGGTGAAGACCAAAACAAAGAAGATATACGCAGTGTATCTGTTGGAAGTTAGTAATCAATATATTCTTTATTGAGTTATTAAGGAGATTGAAACAACTGGACACATGTAAAACAAAGTGATAGGAAAATGTTCCATATTTATAAGGGATTCTGACAGCTTTTAGCTTGTGTATGAAAATGAGCTTTGCTATCTCCTTTTAGCTAAATGCACAGAAGAGTACCCTACTGCTGAAAAATGATGGGCATGTTTACTGTAGTCATTTGCAATACACTAGAAGTCAATTTCCCCCAGTGTTTACTTTTCCCCCTCTTTTTTTTAATTCTTAAAGAAAATCAAAGCTATTTTAAATCATATGCACAATTTCAGGGCTATTATAATACAGTAATAGTTACTGGAAAATTTTGATCTGCAGTGATCAAGCATGTAATGGAACCAGTCTGTGTGTATAATACAAATTTCAAATTGTTAAGAACATGCCTGGGACAGTAGATGATGTATGATTACCACAATCGTTTGAGAAGTTGAGCGCATTCAACTCACCTTACAGAACAGGGCTAATTCTCCAGTTAACATTTTATCTTCATGGCACCACAGTACAAACTAAAAGGCTATGAACCGTGAAATACTAACTTATTGTCCTCTAGCTGCCCCATGTAGACCATGCTAGTGCAAAGTAAGAAGTAGCTAGTGCATGTTAACATAGCCCTTTGCACCACCGCACTTAAGGATGTGTGTTAATACTTTGTTAATTAGCAATGAACTGAGTATATGCTTTACTGATTTGTTGAATTTTGGATTTAAACAAAAGCTAAATGGGATTCCAAGATTAATTTACTGTGAATTTGCTAATATACTGTAATAAATTTTAAAGGAAGTCTTTGTGCATGTCAGTGAAGATGGGTGTTGTTATAACTAGCAAGGATAATGATTCTCTTCTTTGAATAATTTAACACATGTTATTCTCTTTTCAGAAGTTAATTTTTTGAACATAACAAAGTTTAATGGTCAAGAACTCCACACTGACTGCTCCAGTATAAAAGTTCTTCTTGTGTTCAATCAATTAATACAGCAAGGCGTTAAAATAAAACATTTTTAATTGTAGATGTGGGTGATAACCCATAGCTAATTACCCTTAACTACATAAACCTGCTCCAATGCTTTATATGTGAAACACTACTACAGTACAGTCCTTTCTAATACCTTTGAAGGATTGAAAAATCAAAAGGATATACCACATGATAGGCTAGGTCTACACAACAGGGTTATTTTAAAAAGATCTAACTTGTCATCCAGTTTTCAATATAACAGGTGTCACTTACCATGTGTTTTTTTTTTTCTGAAATGTCAGATGATCTGATTGGCTGAGTATTGGAAAAACATGATTCATATTGTGGCATCTCCTTGAATACCTAATCATTGTGAGTAGGTACTGTACAAATACAGGACAAATGTGGTTTCTAACCCAAAAACTAAACACAGCCTATAGGATCAGATACCCCGTACTAATTTGGACAGGATAGGCACTATTAATTCCCTGAAAAGAGAAGAGAAGCAGGCAGAAAAACCAACGATGTCATTGGTGGGGGGGGGGGAACCCTCATCTTACCTATTTAGAGGGTTCATTTACACTTTGGGTATGTCTACACAGCAGGGCAAAAGTTCAGTTAAGATACCCAACTTCAGCTATGTCAATTGCGTAGCTAAAGTCAAAATAGCTTAATTCGGCTTTTGGCACTGTCCACAAAGCAGAAAGTCGAAGGAAGAACACTCTTCATCTGACTTCTCTTACTCCTCATAAAATAAGGGTTACATGAGTCAGAGTAAGAAGTCCTCCATCTTGACACTATTTCGAAATAATGGCTTGCTGTATAAACATGAATTTTGTTATTTTGAAATAAAGTCAGTTATTCCAAAATAATGCTGCTGTGTATACGTGCTTCTTGACTCCTCATAGTACTAACATTCTCAACAACTTTTTTTATAGTGTGACTGTTCTAGAGGTCAATTACAAAAAGCATTGCCTAATTTGCATAATTATGAAAGCTTAGTCTACACTTCTTAGCATAGATATATTAGTAAAGGGTACGGAAAAAACCACACACCCTCGACAACAAAATCCCTTCTTACATAGTCACTTAATGATACAAGGTGCTGACATTCCCAGAATTACAGAACATATTTTCCCCATAAGGACAGACTTGTTTGACACTGTCCTTAAATATGCATTATTATGCATCTGTTCTGAAGTTGTTCAAGTCCTCTTGCAAACCTCCTGTGGGAATGCTAACAAAGAAACAGAATATTGTTCTGTTCATAGCGTTTTCGGTCAAGTATATGATACCTTGCACATCTTGTAATATTTAAGGCCTGTACCTCCTTTAACTGGGACTCTCTGGTCCAGCAGCCACAGAGTCCAAGTATAAGAAGGCCAGTCACAGGGCAGGAGTGGTGGGGAGGGGGTGCGACTCAGCCAGGAGCCCCATGTTGAGGGAGGGGCAGGCAGTGCAGCAGGGAATTCTGTCCCCTGCAGCTGGACGGTAGCAGGGACTGGCAGAAGCCACAGAGCCCCTGCCTGGGGAGCCCCAGCCAGGCAAGCAGCAGCGGGGCTCGGCTGGATTCCTAGCCGGGGGCAACATGGGTCATATTGGGAAGGTCCTTCCCTCGTTCAGCAAATCCCGTTGTTCGGGACCAGTTACGTCCCGAGGGTGCCAGACGAGGGAGGTCCAACCTGTACTCACAAACTTGAAGTTATCTAAATACTTGTTTTGCTGGATGAACACCTGATACTCTTGCTCCACTTCTTTCTTTTGGACATAAGCTGAAGACACATGGGCAGCCCTTGCTGGGGTGATTCTCACATACTGTGCTACTGAAGATTGTTTCTTTATAGCTACATAACAGCGCTTTGCAATGTGGTTTTGAAGTTTTTTGCCAGAGAATATGGCAAATATATGGCAGCAACCAGGGGCACACAGTAGTACTATGATCACAACTCACTTCTACTTCCTCATCACCAGGCCCTTTTAAAACCCCACTTAGTTCTCAGCATTCTCCATCCAAATTCTTTTAATTCACTCTTCCCCAAGAGTTCTAGTTCCACACAGTCATCTGGCATGCTTTAATTTACAGCCAGGTTACCTCCTCAGGCAGTCACATAATAAATCTCTACAGCTCTCTGCTGCCTTTTAAATTGGAATCACCTGATTCCTTCCAGGTTGAGTTTAACTTGTAATCAGAACTGGCTTGGCCCCAGGCTATACATCTCATGATTTCGGGGACTCCTATGTAGATCTGAAATGCTTGGGAGGTAATCCTTTAAAGTCAGATGCCTGGTGTTAATAGGAAAGAATATATTCCACATGTCCTCCATGTGCTTTCCAAGCCATTATCATTTTGTTTATATACCACATTTCTTCAGACATCTTGTATATTCCTGAGAAACTAAGACCATGACCAATCTGAAAGTGTAAAGAAACTATCTCTGATTTATCAGAGTGAAAAATATATCTGAAAAAAACTGCAACTGGTAGAGAAAATATAGGCATTCATACTCTAATATCTCATGACTAGATATCAGAAACAAACAGAATATAATTTCATTTCTAATTGATTACATATTCCTCCGGTCTTAAATTTATTATGCTTGTTTTCATTAAAAAATATTTAGGGGAATTATTAATAGGATCTTAGAATGTAAATACATTTTCAGCTGTAACTATAATGCCAGTAGTTCATTACTATAATATTGTGAATTCTAGAAACAATAGAACACTGTAACAGAAGCACCTTTAAGGATAAGCACATGGTATATGCTTTGTTGCATACTGTCCATTTGGGAACTCAATTACGTGGACACTGCTATCACCATTTGAGACATCTGAGTGAGTTAAAATCAGTATTAAAAATATATAATGGCAAAATATAATGATTGGAAAAGGTCTTTACCAAAACCCCAATTAAGAAATCTGTTATGACCATGATCATGCAGATGGACTGAACTTGAAGTTGGTTAAGCAAAATGGCCAATACACATGAGGTGTGAGAGGAAATGGCCCAGGAGAAAACCAATTGAGAAATAAAAGATCAGCTTCTTCAGAGGAAAAGCAGAGGGCAGTGAATGAAGCAGGCTGTCATAAGACCAAAAAAGGATGCTTCCAGCAATATGAAGGGCTAGAATTAAGAATCCAAAACATTCACAGCTACCAATGACTGCATTGGGGGGACCTAATGAATAAACCAAGAAAACACCAAAGAGGAAATCTCTGGGGTCAGGGATAAATAATCACAACTCTTCCAAATGTTGTACCACTCTAGATAGGATATGTTATGTACATTTAATTATGTTAATGTGCATATTTGCAAATTTTCATAAAAATATAAAATTCAGCTTTTAAAGATCTGTGAAGATTTAATGCTAATGAAAAATAATCACTGGAATGACTACTCTGATAACTAGATATGTTTGACAAATACAAGTATTTGCTATGAAATTTTAAAAAATAAATTAACCATTTGCACTGATTTTTTGTAGTTGTTATGGGAGACTCTGAATCTGAAACATTTCAGATTTTCTTTTAAAGAAAAACAGGATTAAAAAAAATACAGAAAGTCTTTTGTTTTTCAATTTAGGAAAAAAAGTTAGAAAAAGAAGTGACCAACACTGCTGGCACTCCGTGGGAGATGGGAAGTGTTGACAGCCAGAATTCCTGAGTTTTGTTCCTGTGTCAAAGGAAAGTGTTATCTGGTGGTTAAAACAGTGCATCTAGACAGCAGAAAAGTTAATAGTCATGCATGAAAAGTTTGACATACTCATTTTGCCATGCAGTATGAGTGAAACATCATTCTGTCATCTGCGTTTTTATTCCCAGCTTTCTTACTTTCACAGTCAGTGAGAGGGGTGAGACCATAACCCTTGGCAATTTGGCTCCCAGGAGACTGTCTCTCTGAAATTTTACTTGATAGACAGAGCGCCATATAAGGCTGCCAAGCACAGAATTGTTTTACAAGACACATGGCATCTAGCAGGTGTGGGTAACCATGGATAGGAGCTGTGGCAGCGCTTGAAGAGAGAGCCTATGGCAAAAAGAGGAACAGCACATGTAGCTAGCAGCAGCTGCTGAGAAAAAGAAACCCAGAGCAGCAGACATTGATATGGTTGCATTATTCCCTAATGTCTGTTTCTAAAAAATAGATATCTTATGGCATATTTAGCAGGACTCTGGTCACAGCCATTGAAGGGGAACTTCCTCACAGCTGGGGTTAGGGTGAGTACAGTCACTTTCAGATCTCTGGTGTGGTCCTTCTGTGAAAGTCGTACTGATGCCTAAGTTAAGGCCGTCTGCATACGTATTGCCTCTTTCTCCCTGCTGGTGCCCTATAATTGAATATATGTCAGTGTAATTTACCATGTCCTGTTCTTGTGGTTGTCCAGAGAAAAGCAAGTTGTGTGTATAAATGACAGGAGCAACAGAAGAATCAAGAGCTCTTCCTTTCATTTTATGGGAACTGCATCAGTACACGTTTAAAGAAGAGTTTCCCCCATGTGATCTTCAGGGCTCTATTGCACACTATGTAACATTTCTCTAGTACAGAGTCCTCTTGCTGTTATTAGAACGCTGAACTGGAATACAGGAAAACTGCATTCTATTCTAACAGCTCTGCTACAGGCCAGTTATGTGACCTGGGGCAAGTCACCCCACCTCCACGTCTCAAGTTATGTCAGCACTGCAAGTAGGTTAAGCCTCCCAGACTGGGTAGACAGACTCACACTAGTAGGGCTTAAACTACGATGCTATTAAGTCTGAACACTGCAGCCTGGATTCTCAAACCTACAAGTTCAATGCCCACTCTGCTATTTTTAGCATGCTATCCCATTTTGTGCTTTAGACAGAACAAATCTTGCATCTTGGACAGGGTTTAAACTAGATGACCCTTGCAGTCCTTTCTAATTCTCGCATGCAGTTCCAACTAGCATGAGTCTGTCTCAGATGGGAGGCTCACCTCGAGCTGCAGTATACACATACTCTCAGTTTCCCTATCTGTAAAAAGGGAGTCATGATACTTACCTCCTTTGGAATGAATTTTGAGAATTAGTGATAAAAATGTTGCAAGATCTAGGAATTATAATTATTGTATGAAGGAGGGAAACAAGAAGTCTCCCCATCCTGTTTTCCATTTGAAATAGCCCTTCTAAAATTGTTGGTTGTCAGTGAGTTTCCCATTTGCTTCAGAAAGTCTCTTACATAACTATTGCGGATCTCCATGGGCAATAGTCCACAGTTGAACTGAATATCAATTGTCTGTATTGGTTCTCTTTTCCTAGCCTGTGTCACTTTGTCTCTCCACTTTATGTTGATATATTTTGGTCAGCTTTACCATTGGAAAATCTTACTGTTTGTGCTTTTGTAACCACCACAAGGCAAATTTGAACCTGGAATCTTGGGAGTTTAGTGTAGGAGCCTCCACAGCCTGAGCTATAAAGCCAGCTTGTGCTCAGCTTAGGCTGTAGAGCTCACATGTTCTCATCTCTTGCTGGGACAATGACACACCCCCATTAGATGTGTGGCTTACACATTCATCTGTGTTCTGTTCACAATTAAATGTGAGTAAGTATTGTTTTTGATTAAGTTGATCTTTTTTTTCAAATCATTCCATGAACAGTTCATGCAAACATGTTTCAGCTGAGGCATGTCTTATGACTATTGATTAAAATACCCCTAATGTAGCTAACTACTCAGGCTGTGCTGCAATCCCTGGAGTTATTTAAATTTTCCCTCTCTGCCCCACATATCCAGTTCATATCAATCACTTCTTCTTTCACCTCATGTCCACAATGTTCTTTTTCTTTCCATCCCCACAACCATCTCTCTCATTCAGGCGGTGTTCCCCATTATATCCTGCCTAAACTAATGCAGCATCTTCCTCTTGACCCTTGAGACATACTCATTGCCTCCACTCCTTCCTCCAAACAACATGGGTCTCCTAAAATCATCCTCCTTCTCTGTCAATTTAATCATATAACTTCCCTCTCTGGCTCCCTCCTGTGGTTCCTTGTGTTCTGTCATCTTAAATTTAGACTTCTTGCTACTGCCTCAAACCCTCTACATAACTTTGATCCTTTCCTATTTAGTAACCCCTTTTGAGCTTCATGTTTACACCTCATATCTCCCACTCCACCGATGTTCCCAGCATTCTCTGCATTTCAATGTCTTCAATAATTCTTTCCATATCCTTTTTTATAGAGTGCTGAAATAATTTTATTGGGGGAGTGGGGATACTGAGAGCCACTGAACCAAATCGTAAACCCTGAATATAAGAATGGCAATATAGGGTCAGCTCAATGGTCCATCTAAGCCCAGTCTCCTGTCTTCTTAATAGTGCCCAATGCCTGGTGCCCCAGAGGGAATGAACAGAACAGTTAATCATCAAGTGATCTCACCCCATCACCCATTCCCAGCTTCTGACAAACAGAGGCTAGGGACATCACTCCTGCCCAGCCTGGCTAATAGCCATTAATGGACCTATCCTCCATGAATGTATCTAGTTCTTTTTTGAAAATATAATAGAAACAATTTCAATTCAGAGGGCATGGGAGCATCTCCAGTTCCAGCACCTATGTTTCCACATGTGTCATCTAAGAATGGTGCAACTTTAGAGTTCAAAGTCCCTATACTGCCAATATTAAGTCAATTTTGAAGGACTTCTGCCATGCTTCCTAGAGTGAACTGAGCTGGCTTGTCTAGCAACCTATTGCCCTTCTTCCCCCTAATTTCTGTCACTTTGTTTATCTGTTCTCAGACTGAGAGATCCTTAATGCAGAGACCACTCCTTGAGTGTTTGGCAAGTACCTAGCACATCATTACCACTGAAAATAAATAAACTAAATGAAAGCAGCAAATACATAGGTCTGATAATAATCCTCAGATGTCTTCCGCAACTGAAAAATTTTAAGTAGATATTAGGTAACAGATATGAGTTAGCTGTCTAGCTCACAAAGAACCAAATATGCTTGGCTCACACCGTGCCAATGCAGAATTAGGGGAAGTTTTAAAAAAAGTGTCAGGTTCTTACAGACAACTGCTAATTGAGCAGTTCCAATACCTAAGTGCTAATTAATTTGCTGAGCTCAAGGTCTCAACTATCTTTTCCTTTCATCATGAAAGAGGAAATTACTGATAGAATTGAACAATCCCTTCCCACTATGCCAATATACAGCTATTCTGAACTGGTTTTACAAATGACCTCTGAGTCAGAAATACATAATTAAAATAAGTCAGCTCTGTGGCAGTCAAGATTTACTGTTCACTCTTTGAAATTGGTTTTAGTCGAAGTGGCAGGCAGCTCAATGTCCATAATAAATCCACAAATGGAAGTAATTATTTATCCTAGATTAATATTCAGGAAAGATGTGAAAATATGACTCATCCAGTAATGGAGGGTTGGATTATGAGGGGGCTTCAAACTTGTGTCTGTAACCATATGCTGCTTTTTAACTACAACCTGCATATTGGACATGTAATTACTTACTTTGTGTACACAACTGCAAGTTTTACAAGCACACAAATCAGAGGCCCTTGGAAAATGTGGTCAATGAATTTCATATTATAAAAATACCCCAGAGCGATATTTTCCAAAATTAGGAGGGACAGGTTAACTATGATAAATGCTGTTTATCTGTGGCCGGCAAGCATTTTTATCTTTGCCACAGAGAAAAAATACAGTTAAAAATGCAAATATGTCTTATTCAAATGTGCAAATGTGTCCGTTAAACTGTTCTACCACCCAAGTGATTCTGGACATTCTGGCTATCTCACTGCCCAGCATTACAAGTGCAATAACCAGAACCCTTGAAATCAGCAGATATCTGCTTTATATCCATAGATCCCGTTTGTGGATCATGAATCAGATGCGGAAACAAATTTTGTATTTGCTCAGGGCTCTAGCAATAACTTCGTTTTGCTTCTAGGTTGAAAATGTGGGGTGCGTTCTTCAGATACAGTATTCCTCCATCTGGTGCCTCTGCCTGAAGTCAATGTCCATCCTGGCTATGTGGTTTAAAGGACGGAGCTCTTGGGGCTCATTCTCCCGCTAAAGTGAATGGCAATATTCCTATTTTTTCAATGGAAGTGGGACCCTACTTTAAGAAGTGAGGCAACAAATTGCCTACAACTTACAAGTTTACAATTTCAGCATGTACAGTTATGCAAAATCTATGTTTTGTCTTTGTCTGACAGCAGTGAGGGCAGTGAGTCAGGCCTCTGATTCACTGAGTCTCCACTGAGTCCAGCAAAGATAGGAGAACTGCAAAGGAGCCAGTTGTGGCTTCCCTATCTTGTGGGCAGTTGGGGAATGATTCTGCTGTGGGATGCACAGCCCTCAGGACTGCTCTAAACTATATAATGGCTGCAAAAGCCTCCAATCTGCAAGGATTATCCTCTGGTCTCATCGGGTATGTCTACACTGCATTCCTCTTCAAGAGAGGAATGCAAATGCAGCTGAGCGAAATTGCAAATGAAACATGGATTTGAATTTCCCACGCTTCATTTGCATAATTGTGTCTGGGCGCTATTTCAGAATACCCTATTTCGAAAAAAGAAATGCTGTCTAGACGCGGATATTTTGAAAGAAAACCTTTCTTTCAAAATTACCCTTAAACCTCATTTTCAAAATAACTGCGCCTAGACAGCGTTTCTTTTTTCGAAATAGGGTATTTCAAAATAGCGCCTGGTATTTCAGAAATTCAAATCTGCGCTTCATTTGCAATTTCACTCAGTTGCATTTGCATTCCTCTCTCAAAAGAGGAATGCAGTGTAGACATACCCATCCTCTTGAATGTCCCTGACTTGGGAGTGGAATGGGACCCAACATGGCTTCACCAATACCACCTGAGGATTCACACCTCAGGCCAGGAGACGTTTCTAGCTCCCAATTTAATCCAATTCTGAAACAGCACAAAGAGGCCATTCATGGGCTAAAAATGAAGTCCCCCATTGGAGTACAATAGTTTTTATCTGGAGTTTGTTCTTCAGGAACTTATAGTGCACTTTTATTATACTCAGTCTTTAAAAACACCAAAAAACACATGTTGTGCTTTTTCAGAACAAACTCTAGAGCTTTGTTTAAAATCCATAAAAACATTATATCACTGATTTTTTTTTAATCAGGCCATAAAACTCTTAATAAATTTCTTAGGGTCAAGTGGTCTGCACAGCAGAACAAATCTTCTGCATTATTTCTGAGGTGTAAATAAAGGATGAACTCTTAAGCAGCAATTTCCATATAGTAATATGGCTTTTGAACCACATCCAAATCTGAAGCAATCAATTTCAAATGGACCCACCATGATACAATGGCAATTATTAAAGGATATTTATAGTTCAAACATGTACATTAGAAAAAATAATGCAAAGGAATACTGCAAAAGAAATTCCTTGCAGTCCTTGAACATATTGCTTTCTTAAGAAATTTCAGTGATCTTAAAGACCATAAAGAATACATAAGGTACTAATATTTGAATAAATATACTAAGATGCTGTAGAGCAAGATGCCATGGAAGTTTAAGAAGTAAGCAGAGTGGAAAATGAAAAAAATAAAAAATAAGAAGTACTGAGTCTGTGCACATAAAAAAAACCCCAAACTGTTTGATGAGAATAAGGGGATAAAGTAATGAGGAATATGATCCATTCTACCTGACATACTTGTACACACAAGGAGCTTTAGAGATTTTGTATTTCCCATTTGAATGTGAGTAGCATTTCCAATACTCCATTGATGGCTTCCTATGAGTATTCCTTAAACATGTTCTGCAAAGCTTTTCTGTCAACACCACCTAAAAATCTTCAAAAATGTCAAGAATACCTTTAAATGTGACAGTATACAATAAAAGCAGATGTGCTAAAATAAAGCAGAAGAAATTCTAGTAGGAGTGGATCTAAAAAGTATATCAGGTGTAATAAGTATACTGTCATTTAAACCTTTTCATCTGAGATCTGATTTAAGTTGCATGGTTGGTGGAGCTGGTTGAAAATTTGACAGAATGGATTTCCATCAGAATTTGTTATTTTGTAGAAATCTAAATGTTTCATTAGAAGGGTCAATTTTGACTAAATATGTTGTAAAAGTTTTGAAACTATTGCACAGTTAGATGAGTATTTTGTTCTACTTTGCTTAATTTAGACTTAAGTCATGGAAATACATATGAAATAACCTAATTTTATATATTACAGTTATAAATTTATACAGATAACATTTTGACACTAAAGAAGCAAATGTTTTTATAAGGCCTTTTTGGAATTTTGACTTTTTGTAACAATTTGAGATTAAAACAAACTTTTAAATGTTGCTATTTTCTCTGGGATGGAAATTCTCACATCTGACCATCTCTAATGCTTGTTAACTGAATATATTTTGCAGATAAAAGTATGCTAAATCAATATTTCCCTCTGTCCACAGATTTCTCCCAGAGATATTTAAATAATCTGACTAAATATCTGAGGATGCCTTAAACCAAAGTAGCGTCTTGTTGAATAGATCACTAGCTATTGCTTAGACACGTCTATGTTTGTGGTATCATTAATGAGCACATATATAGTAGTACAGTAAAACTCAAATTGTCCGGCATCCAGTGGTCCGGCACTGACCAGCGGCTGACTCGGGGAAGCCGGGCGCAGAGCAGCTCTAATTGCCCGGCTGGTCCCGCAGGCCGCTCAGGTGAGGGGTGGCGCTGCGGGACCAACCCGGCAGAACTCCAGCTGCTCTGCCCCCGCCTTCCCCGAGTCAGCCGCTGGTCAGTTTCAGCAGTGGCTGACTTGGGGAAGCCTGGGGCAGAGCAGCTGGGGTGCTGCCGGGTTGGTCCTGCAGCACCGCCCTCTCCCACACTCTGCAGTTCCCTGCCAACGCCCACCCCCCACCCCAGACCCCTCATAGCCCCCCTTCCGGTACTCCGGCATATCTGATAATCCGCCCCCCCCAGGTCCTAAAGGTGCCGGATTATCGGAAGTTTATTGTACTGCCTAACTCCTGCCTAAACAAAAGCCATGTTTCTTTTTTTTAAAGAAAATACACCATTTCCCAACCAAAAAAGAGTTCCTGTTACTACAGTTTAAAATAAGCTCCTTTGTTTCTTTGCCTCTGTAGCCCATTCAAACAACAGGTAATATCTCCCAAATCTGGAACTCCTTGGTCCAGCAGGACCACAGATGTTCCTGAACCAGAGAGGCTTTAATTTCATCTCCCTTATGATATGGTGCTGGTCTCACAGGGACAGAGTATGTTGCATCTTCTTATAAGTTTAGCAATTGCTGAGTGCACCCAGGGGCTTCCTTCTTCTGGCATTGTCTGCAAGCAGAATGCTGCTAGGAACTGCTGTTTGAGTAACCTTTCCCTGTACCCAGCCCTATGTCTACTGCAGCAACAACCTGGCTCTCATCCAAAGTCCACTGAAGTCATTGAAAGTTTCTCCATTAACTTCAAAGGACTTTTGATAGGGCCTTAAGTGCACAATAAAAATGTCAGTGATTCTGACCATACCAGATAAGGTCAAATTGATATATTAATCTGAATGTTAAATGTATATTTTATTCCCTTGTTTTACATTATTCCTTTTTGTTCACTGTTTTCCTTCTCCTTCTGCGATTCAGTAAAGTAGGTTTCATAGAGTTTAATACACTACAAAACATCCTTTTCTGGTCAACAGGCTGCATAAGAAGAATATTAATAGTTTTGTACAGCATTAAAAAGGGTGGGGGAAGGGAAAGAGTTTATATATTCAATTCTAGATCATTTAGGATTGAATAATTTTTATAAGAACAAGCACCATAGGCCAACTATTAAATCTTTGCAAAGGCTTTTTTTTTTCCATATGGGCTTTTTATAGAGCTCTATGTCATTTTTATTGAACAGTTTTGTATGGATGGTGCCCAGGAAGCCACATGCTAGACGTAAATAACCAGAGTGAGGGCAAAGAGCAAGGAATAATGGGGTAAGGACAAGAAGCCAAATGTTGAAAATTGCAACCCATCTGCAAAAACAGTGCCAAAGAAATTGGTTCAAATGTCAAGGTACATAATGGAGGCTCTGTGATAGAAAAGTTCCATAGTCTGTAAATAGCACTAGGTTTTCTGGTATTTATTTGTACTTCACTTCACATGATAATTAAGATTTAAGTAAGATGTTGAATGTTTCACTTATGGTAAAAATAGTTAGCTGAGCACAGAAAGTAACCAAGAAATTATATTTTTTAGTTCAGATTGGACAGATATTTTGTTATGGATATAATAAACACAGTTGACTTGATTATCAATAGAACTGGGAAGAGGATAATAATTGCATTGTGCAACAGATGTCAAGATGCCACAATCATTTGTTCTCTGTGAAGTGGAAATTTAAAAAAACCCTCTCATTTTGGAAATGTTGAAACATAATTTTGCTTTGACATTTAAAAAATATTTCTGGTGTTCTCCATTCCACCCTGGTAGTCCACTAGATAGATAGCTGGGTAGGTTTAGCAGCCTTGATTCCCAGTGCTTCTAGTCTGCTCTGAGCTGGAAGCATAGGTTCCAGAACAGGCTACAAAGCTCAACAGAAATTTGATTTTTGCTTCTGCTACTGAGTAGTTCCCAGTTAATTAGAATCATAAAATTGTAGGACAGGAAGGCAGCTCAAGAGTCATCTAGTTCAGTCCCCTGAACTCAAAACAGAACTAAGTATTATCTAGCCCAGCCCTGACAGGAGTTTGCTCTTAAAAACTTGCTCTTAAAAAATCTCCAATGATGGAGATTCCATAACCTCCCTAAGCAATTTATTCAAGCGATTAACAACCTTGGCATTTTCCTAATGTCCAACCGTAAACAAGCCCTTGTTGCAGTTTAAGCCTATTGCTTCTTGTCCTATTCTCAGTGTTTAAGGAGAATAATCTTTCCCACCTCCTCCTCCTAACAGCCTTTTATGTACTTGAAAACTGTGATCATGTATTTTCTCAGTCTTCTCCTCTCCATATTACGTAAGTCTAATTGTTCTCCATTCTTCCTCCGAGGTTATGTTTTTTAGACTTTTAATTATTTTGTTGTTCTTCTCTGGACTTTCCCAAGTTTGTCCACATATTTCCTGAAGTGTGGCACCCAGAACTGGATGCAATTCTCCAGCTGAGGTTTAATCCACATGGAGTAAAGCAGAAGAATTACTTCTCGTGCTCATACTTTTTATAACGTTTGCTTTTTTGCAATTGTCTTATACCATTGACTAATATTTAGCTTGTGATCCACTATGACCCACGTATCCCTTTCTGAAAAACTCCTTCCTAAGTATTCATTTCATATTTTGTGTACAACTAACTGTTTCTTCCTAAGGCCAGATCTACACTAGACCTGAAATGTTGGCTTAAGGTACACAACTTCAGCTAAGTTGAATACATAGCTGGAGTCAGCTTATCTTAAGCTGAGTTTGGCACCATCTCACTGCAGGAAGCTGATGAGAGCAAACACTCCCATAAGATTCCTTTACTCCTTGCAACTGTGAGGAGTAGATGCCGGCCAAAGCTTCCCTCAGTGTTCGATTTACAGGTCCATACCAGACCTGCTAAATCGAATGCCAGAATGTTGATCTCTGGCACAGTGAGCGAAGAAGTTCCCTAAGTGAAGTCCTTTGCATTTGGAGTAGGCTTTATAGCATTAATAACAAACAGGAATTCTCTGGAAATCAGATGGTACCTGTTAAAATTCTGACAAAGCTGAAAAGATCAGTCTCTAGGATATTATATCTCCTTGGACTATTTATTTAGTCCATTATGGCATCTTAAATTTCTGCATAGCTCAGGACTTACTGGAAATTAGACAAGGTTCCCTGGATATGATTATGAAGTTTTTCGTGTGCATTAGCATGGACACCATTCCCACAAAGGAAGATGGCCTACTTAATATCTTGCCATTTCAATGTTAAGAGAGATCTGTCAGCCATAGTCAAGGAGAAAGGAAGACAGAAGAATGAAAATCAGGATAAGTTCTAACAGGTTACTCTGCAGAATTATAGGATAATTGCAGTTTTGCTTGGCTTGTGTTGAATAGAAATGAAAAAGTATTGTACAATCTACCCTGCTATTTGGCATGTTGGTTGTAAATTACATGAGAACATTTCTCCCGCGGTTTTTTGTGCACTTTTACTTTCTGCCTGATCAATCCTTTACAAAACCACAGTACCTGCAAAGTTGCATAGACTCTGTACAGACCCTGATTTTTATCCAGTACAAATCAGCAAAGCTCTGGATTCTGGCCCACTAAGCTTTATTCATGCTGCAATACCAATAGAAAAATATATTTAAGAGATAATTAAATATGGATTTCATTTTTATGGTTTAGTCACAGTCTTCTCATGGGAAGCCACAATACTTACCACTTACCACACAAACCAATTGGTTTCTTTGAACTATGACTCCATGAGAATTCGCAACTGAATGTTATGGAGGATCAATAGTAGACTGACACTTCCATTAAGTGTTGTTGATAGTTGACAATTATTTTTGACAAAGTGATTTTTTTCAACATGAGACTAACATACTGGTTTTGCTGGAGGTAGAGTGCAGATCTGACAGAGGCTACAGGGTAACATATTTTTTTTAATAATAAAAAAAAAATCTCTAAGGTGCCGTAAGTCCCATTTTCAACGGGGAAGGGAGTGACTTTGCAGACACAGGCAGGCGCCAACAGAAAAATGCCCAAGTCACTTTTTGAAAATAAGATTTAGATTCCCAATTCATAGTCTAAGACCATGAGGGCCCATCATATTATTTAGTCTGACTTCTCATATATTCTAGACCACTATTCTGTACCATGCCATTCCCACACCAGGCCCAACAAGCAGAATTAGACCCAAGGTCCCCGCCAGTCTGACCTGCAGAAAAAATCTTTCCTCGCTCCAAATATAGGGATCAATTAGACTCTGAATATGTGAGCAAAACCTGCCAGCCACCTGAGAAAGAATTCTCAGTCGTGCCTTAGAGCTCCAGCCCACCCCAACCAGCATTCCATCTCCAGCCATGGCTGTCTTTGATATTTCAAAGGAATATTGGTGAGAAGGGACTCTGCCTAAGGAAAAAATTCTTCCTGACTGTTCTGGATAACTAGTTGATGCTCTGAGGCATGAGGTTTTAAGATACAAGATAAACAACCAGAAGGGACAAAGAAGCTGACAAATCCAGCTCCCTGCCACTGCAACCAACCTTGTCACATACATGTATCGTACTCTATGTTAAAACTAATGGGATCTTGCTCCTGTTGGATATAGTTTGAGAACCTCACCCCTCTCATGGTTAGAAAATTTCCTCTAATTTCCAACCTGAATTTGTTCCTGGCCCGTTTATATCCATTTGCTTTGAGCCAATGATATCACTAAGCTTAAATAGTTTTAACACCCTCCCCAAGTTTGTTTGTTCCCAGTGCCAAGGAGAACAGGATTCTGCATTAATCTTTCGATTCCATGATTCCATCTGAGTTTTCTCACAACCTCTTCTTCCCACTGACCAGTGAGATCTGCCCCTTCCCCTGTAGTTCAGGTGGGAGTACATTTGTTGCGGGGAGCCAACCTGTTCATCTGGACAGGAGCTATGGGAGATCTTCAAGCTGATCAGTTTCAAAACTTTCTGGGCCTTGAAAGGGACACAGGCCTGCATAGCTGGAAGCAGGGCAAAGGAGTTCAAAACAGCAAGCAGGACAGTTATGAATGCAGTATCTGCACTGATACTTTGTCAATCTAACTTTGCCACAAAAAGCTCTGCACCTTTTCTGGAGGTGGTTTTATTTGGTTGGCAAAGCAGGAGGATTTTGTTGATGGAAGGAGCACTGTGGTGTGAACACTTCCACTGGTTTGTCAAGAAAAGCTGTCTTTTACCATTAAAACTAAGTAGAGGGGAAAAGGCCCTAGGTAGCTAAAGAAGCAGAGAGGTGACTGAGCATCTTTGAGAAGCTGGGCCTCAGTAGGTACAGCTCAGCAAAAGTCTGCATTAAAAGTCATTTTAATAATGCAAAAGCTTTTGATGATTTAGCCCTCAATAACTGCAATAGTTGGTATTGTCCAAAATATACCAGGTAAAATTAAGATCTTTCAAGAAGAACTGACCCTTGATAACCATCTACACATGCATCTAAGAATAAGATAAAAGAGGTATGAATATGGCATCCGCAGTTTTCATTTGAATAGTTACCTTTCAACACATTAGGACAACATCTAAGAATGATTTCCCTTCGCCCCAGGTATTGATCTATCTGACTTAGGCTACCTCTAGACTGCAGGTTTTTTTCAGAAGAAACTTTTCCAGAAGAGATCTTCCGAAAAAACTTCTTCCAAAAGAGCATCCACACTGCAAAAGTCCACACTGAATGGATGCTATCTCACATGTAAGCTGTGATTACTATGGGCAGAATGGCTACCAAGGCACCTGTCCTTTTTCCTCTTTCTTCTTCTTGCGAAAGAACTTCCTCTTCCCCGTCCACATGCCTTTTTCCAAAAGAGCTCTTTTGGAAAAATTCCTCTTCCTTGTAGAAAGAGGTTTACCAATGTCAGAAAACCCCCTCAGTTCTTTTGATTTTTCTTCGAAAGAACGCGATTGCAGTGTGGACGTAATTGAAGTTTTTTTTGGAAAAACCGCTGTTTTTCCAAAAAAATACTGTAATGTAGACATACCCTCTATTTGATAAACAAGGGAAATATACAATACTACAGCCTCCTTGTTTTTAACAAAGGATACCCAGAAGACTTCATTATGTGATTTAGTACTACAGATTTTTACTTAACAAGATCTTGGAAAAATGAGTCACCCCACCTTTGAACTATTCTTGAGGCTTTTCTGCAAATAAAAATATTTCCTGCAATCTAAGGAAATCTTCCATCCTTCAAAAGTGTCAGCACTACTCCCATGAATACAGAAAAGTTCCACCATTAATACTATCATACCCTATTCAGTTCATCAATCAGTTTTCCAGTTTGATGGATAGCCATTTCTACAGCGCAGACAGGTGTTTCTCTGGGAGTCTACAGTGAGAAGTTTGGCATCAATTCATTGTTTCCTTTCACCCCATTTAATAAGCAAATTTCTGAATTTCAAGTTTTTGCTGGTCTAAAGTTGCACAGGTAAAAGATGCCACCCTGTCAGAAGAATTAGATATTACTGAATTTTGAGACTAATCAATTTTATTGGACTGTAAACTTTTTACCCCTCTAACCATCATGCTGTTGACAAAGAATACAAACCTTGTACAAAACATGAGACAACTTAGCGCAATGATGCAGTCATTAGTGCTGCATAATCGGAGTTCTTTGATGTTTTAATAATGCAAAACATGGTTTCTGTTTTATTGCATTGCTGTTAATGCAGAAATGACATGCTTACAAAAGATTTATTATATTCCATTCACATCCACACTTCCTAAATAGATGGAAATGCTTGCTACTCCTTTGAAATGAAATTTTTAGTCTAAATACTCCATACTGAACTAAGACTGCAATCTTCTGCAACAACTGTAATACATATATATTCCCAAATTAGAGGAGATTATACATTAGGTGGGACTTGTTCAATATCTTTGAATAGCCTCTCCAATTATCATCCATTTAATGTAAAAAATTGAAGATGGGGAAACTATATACATTTCAGCAGAGGTTCACAAAATATGTTTTAGGGATTATTTTGTTTTTCTGTAATGTGATGCTTTTTACTGTGCTATAAACCGGTAGGCTCTGTCTACACTACGAGTTTTCTCAGCAAAATATGCAAATGAGGGACTCATTTGCATGCGTCGTGATCTCATTTGCATATTTTCTGCCAATCAGTTTTTGCGCTGGAGTTTTTGTGCAAAAACAAGCAGTGTGGACGTTTTCTTTTTGCACAAAAACACCTTTTTCTGCAAGCTCAGTAAACCTACTTTTTTGTGGCATAAGAATCTTGCAGAAAAAGGGGGTTTTGTGCAAAAAGAAAACATCCACACTGCTTGTTTTTGCGCAAAAACCCCAGTGCAAAAACAGATCGGCAGAAAATATGCACATGAGATCATGACTCATGCAAATGAGTCCCTCATTTGCATATTTTTTGCCGAGAAAACTAGTAGTGTAGACGTAGCCTTAGAGTCTGGCTATACCAAAAGAGGGACAGGAGCTATTACACATAGTTTTAATCATGCTACCAGTTGATTGTTAGATAAGTATTCAGTGCAGGTAACCCCATGTTCATTCAATAAATTCTTGGGGGACTTCCACCAGACCACCTCCCTTTTCAATCCAGGTCCACCAGCCAACCAAATGCTGAAATCTTACCATCCACTATCCCTCCTCTTTTGTGGGAGAGTTAAGGTGGGCTGGTTCCCTGCGGCAACAATGATAGGAATTCCCATGTCCACACCCATTCTGTACTTTAAACCAACATTTCCTTTTTAAGTCCTTTACCAGGCCATCTATCTGATCAGTGTATACCTACCCTATGGACATCCGTCAGGAGGATGCACCAGCATCGCTGCCCCCTCACCAGATTCAGTAAAGGTCCTAGAGGTCTCCCACTGCCTTCTTTCAAAACAGCTAAAAACATGTCAGTACCTAAGTTTGACAAATGAACCCCATCCTCCCAATATAAATATGGTGCCCCATATACTATGCCGACACGCAAAATTATCATCTATGGTCTCCAGGAATTTGGCCACCTCTCTGTACACGTACCTCCTTGCTTTGTCCACCAGACCCTGTACTGAACCATGTCAGACATGCAATTTTAATACTTGGAAAAAGTTCAAGGATCAAGTTTCTCCTTGCTCTGACTATTAGTTCAGTCCCTTTACACATTCCCAAATCGTTTTTCCCAAGATGCATTGCAATTATATTTGTGGCCATTGACGGGCTCCTGCCACATGCAGCACTTGTACCAACTGATCCCATAACATGCTCCCCTTTCCACACTAGTTCAGTATTGCCTCACCACCAAACCCCAGCTGTGAGCCCTCAGGCAATTAGGGCACATTCCTGTGAGCCCAAAAGACAGTATTGTGCCACCAGATCCAAACCACCATCTGCACGGGCAGTTGTCCAACATCTGGAGTGAGATTACAACAAATGAATGCATCTGAATGTCAATGCCTGATTGCCTGAATTATCTCTATGCCCATACCTAGCTGTGCTGCTGCTGTTGCTTCCACAAATGTAAATGAGCAGGAAACAAATTCATGGGCTGGCAGCCCCAACCTTGTTAGTCCCCATCTCAGCACCCATAACAAATTGTAATATTGTGAGGCAACTCTCATCACTGCATAAAAAAACAGCCTCCCCCCAACTCGGCCATAATGCCTTCTAGTCCTTCAAAGCCCACATGGGCCAGACCCAGGTCACTGCCTTCCTGTAAGACAACAGAGTCACCCTGGCCTACTTTGACTTTCCCAAGTGTAATATCACTGAATGTTCATGCCATTGTACATCACAAAGCTCCCAAACTCTTCCTGTAGAGTCCCTACCAGACCCACATATTAGTTCCAAAAAACGATGTCAAAAAGCCACCCTGAACAAGGCTACCTCCTGTCTGCTACAGTATTCAGTGCCAAGAACCTGCCTCAGCCTGCTCCATGTGAAAGGGGACCACAACACATGGGCTGACCCCTTGAATTTTTTCTACCCATCAAGATTCCAGGGGATGAGTGAGCGTCACCCCTTTTGCAGCAATTCGACCTCTCTCAGTCCCCTCACCAGGACTGAGCACCGCTCCCTTCATTCAACCAAATTCTCCTCCACTCTTGCTTAAAGATGCCATGCAGTCATTCTTTTAATATATGTTAGACGCAAGGAGGTAAGCTATTAAAATGAGATTGCTAAATGTTTCTCCTTATTTACTCAAGTCAAATCATAATGCATTGGAGCAGCAACTCCAAAACAGCATCCTCTTATCTAAAAGCACTGGCTTTACTGTTTACTTAGAAAAAGTAAGCTACTTTTAAAGACTAAAAATATGGTAATTTAGCAAAAGAGAAAAGGTTAAATTCAGTGGCTGGAAAGTTAATGGTAGACCTGCTGAGTGAATGTTCTCAAATCCCAGCTGCCCATGGAATTATATGCTGCATGAACATCTGGAGTTCTACAGGGAGAATGAAATGCTTGTAGAATTATGAGAAATTTGTTCATTTCAAGTTACATGGATTGAAACACTATGGAATTCGAAATTCCAGACTGCAGACAGACCTAGCCCAGACAAACTTCGGAAACCCAAGAATTAGCAATAATTTGATATAGTGTTTCCCAAATGCACTTGGTACTAAAAGCTTCTGAATTAATATGTTAATTTTTAATAAAGCTAGTCTGAATCTGAAACAGAGCTGAGAAATCTCTCTCCCTTTTTATTTTATTTTATTTTATTGTACTGAAAGAGTCAAATGCACATCATGCTAAATTTTTTGAAAGCAGGTCTTTCAAAAGTGAAAGTAGTCTGGACATGTTTTTTTCAGAAAAAAACCCTTTTTCGAAAAACCACGTAAACCTCATATTTTAAGGAAGAGGGGAGGTTCCAAAAAAACCCACATCCAGACTATTTTCACTTTCAAATGACCCACTTTCAAAAGTGAGATTGGAAGAAAATATACAAATTCCCACAGAATTTGCAAATCCTCTTTCGAAAATAAAGCGTAGTTTAGATGAACCCTAAGGTTCCACAGGACTACTCATTTTCAAAAAAGTCAGTTACCCTCATGGCTCTAGTTTGTACTGAACAACTAAACAGGTGAGTTTTGCATTGCTTGGATCTTTATTGTGGACATATTTCACAACTCTGTTGTACTTGTTGAAAGCAAATAAAACAAGAAATGAAAAACAATGGTATGAAATAGACCACAAAAATGTTTTTCCATATTGCATCTAGATGGTTGTTTTGTAATCATTATCTGCACTGTGGTATGCAGACACCAGGCCTCAATCCTATAGTTCATATACTTTGGGTTGTTTTTTTTCTTTTTTGAGGGGGGAGGTATAATTACAAATAGAACACTCCCAATCAAACAATCCAATGACCCCACTGTTAGCATTATGCAAAGTCCTCGAGCCTTCCTTGATTCTTTAATCTACACTCAACTCTAGCATGAGTCTGCAGAGCACATCACAGAGTAAAGTGCAATAGAGGATTGTTCTACTCGAAAACCACAACCCACTTTAGTCTCTCAAACCTACCAGCAAATACAGCTAAATCTCACCACACATTGGACACCAGTTCCACACAATGAACCTGGGGAAGGTTATTTTCCCCATCCTGTTTCCCATTGGCCAACTGAATCTACAAGGTTGTGTGAAATTTACTGACCTGCGTTATATAGGAAGTCATACTAGAGTATTATTACTGTCATCACAGGTCAGATTGGCAGAGACCTTGGGGGCTTTTTGTCTTCCTCTGAGTTGCTTGCTGGTTTGACCTAGAGTAAATGGTGGAATCTCTGTAACTTGAAGTCTTTCAGTCAAGAATTGAGGAATTTAGTAATTCAATCAATGTTTATGAGCCTATTTCAGGGGTAGGTGGTTAGGAGTCGGTGACTTGGAATGTTCAGAAGGTCAGACTAGATCAGTGTTCCTCAAAGGGATCCATGGACTCACTCTGAGAAAGATGCTACTGGGCCACTCCGGTTTGTTTACTTACTGGTTCCTCAGCCACAGAGCCTCACAGCTCCCATTAGCTGTGGTTTGCCATTTGCAGCCAAGGAGAGCCATGGGAAGCAGAAGCCTGGGTCACACTGCTTCCTGTGGCTTCCCTTGGCTGTAAACGTTGAACCACAGCCAATGGGAGCCATGAGGCTCCATAGCTATGGAGCCGGTAAATAAACAAACCAGAGCGGCCTGGTAGCAGCTTTCAAAGAGTGGGTCCATGGACCACTTTGAGAAACACTGGACTAAACGATTGTGATGGTCCCTCTTGGCCTCAAAGTCTATAAGTCCAGCCAGGGACTGTGACCCACTGGGAAGTATCAGGGCATCAGAGCATCCTAAATTAAAACTCCCAGCATGCAATGCAAGATAATGGAAAAATGCAGTTTAATGTTGAACTGACTCAAAGTGAAAGGCCATTTAAATAAAACAAAATGAAATGTCTTGACATTTCTGAATTAAAATTTCAGAACTTCCATTTCATGAAAGGTTTTGAAATTGCAACTTTTTGCGTCCCAATTTAGGTTGAAAACTAAAGTGCTGAAATTTCTCTTATAGAATATCTAAATTTTGCTCATCTCTAGTACCAAAGCATGTGCCTAACTGTAGTGAAGTGAAATGGGTCTATTTTTGTACCTTACTTTAGGCACATGCTTAAGCTCCTTCTCAATCAAAGCCAAAAGTGAAAAGAAAAAGGATGTTAATTCTCCAGGGCTCACAACCAAACAAATGCTAAATGTACTTTAGACTTGCTAAAAAAGCATGTATGTTTCTTCTGTTATTGAATGGGTCTAAATAGAACTGATAAATAAATAAGTTATATTGTGTATTTTAACAGTAAACATCCAAAAGCCTCGCAGAATTATTTTAACCATAGTTAACCGTAGTGGATATGTCTACAATTAGACTACCGTGGCTGGCCCAGGTCGGCTGACTCAGGCATGTGGGCTCAGGTTAAGGGACCGTGTAAGTATGGTGTAGCTGTTCCAGTTCAGACTGTAACCCCATCTCGCAGAGTCCTAGATTCTGGGTCCCAGCCCAAGCCTGAATGGCTACACTGCCATTAAACAGCCCCTTAGCCTAGCAGTGCAAGGAAGGGGGCATAGTACAAAGGGCCATACCAGGAAAATATTTATAGCTGGTATGGCATACCAAAAAGACACAGGAGGAGCAGAATGTGGGGCTCCCAGGCAACCCCATGCTGTCAGCTTCTCCAGCACAGCCGTACTGCCACCAGCCCTTCCAAGCAGGGTCTCCTCTGTCTGTAGAGCAGCCCCACCAAAGGAAAGGGCTGGGGTGCGGGGAGAGGGGGGCGATGCAACTGCACCAGAGAAACTGCCAGCAGGGAATGAAGCAGAACAATGGAAGTTCTTCCAGTGGCTATACCACCCCAGAAACCTCCTCCAGCCCTGTCCTCTGGCACAGCTGCAGTAAATATGGAGGAGACACAGCTGTGTGGCAGAGAAGGAAACGGAGCTGGAGATTCTGCTCCTTTCCCTTCTGGGGTTCCTAGGAGAGCCCTGAAAAGCAAGGCTTTCCTAGGAACCACTGTAGGAAAAGGAGCCGGCAGCCCCTCCAGCATGTCTGTGCCATCCTCAGCCCTTTGCTCCCATGGAGCTGCCCTATAGAACCCAGACAGATGCAGCTGCGTGGGAGGGCTGGAGTGATAGAGATGTTCCAGAGGTGTTGATAGTGTGGAGCTGCCCATTGGCCCCATATTTTGCTCCTTTTGCCACTGTGGTTCTTAAATCTCTGGCACAGTGAGAGAAGGACAAACTCCCCTGTTCCTTAGGTAACGGAGGGTGGATCATGGGTAGTGGAACGGTAGAACATGGTGGCTCTAGGCTCTAGGCTCAGGGTAAGGTGGGAACGAGTCATCCGGAGAGTCACATGAGGAGGTCATTTTGTCCCCCCCCCCCATTACCTGCTGCCCTCTCCCCTGTACCAGGAAAAAATGGATTCCATTAGCACCAATGCCTTAGCCAGAGATCCATGAGCCCTAGTCAGCTAGAACTGACCAGCCACTGACTTTTACTTGAAGTGAAGATATATCCATATCCAGCCTGTCTTTTTCCAAAATCTACTGACTGTTCATGCTGTTAGCGCTGAGTCATTCAATGATTCACTGAATCATTCACTGCAAGTGACCTTGCACTGACAGAGCTCCTAAAACAGTTGCCCACTAGTGATAAAGGAGAATGTGATGTCAAAGCCAGTGATGATTTAACCCAGCTACTGGATCTCAAGATACACTTTTGTGGGAATATTCTGAACAGCCTGCTCCCATGACATTTTCAATGTGTCTCTTCAAGGTCAAAACAGTATCTTTACCATTGGGGAACTATGATAAATTGTTTATAGAAACTCCGCAAGGGAGTTAGCAAGAGATTGAAGAGCTAAACAAAAAAGAGCAGCTGACCTCATCCACAGTACTTAACTTAGTTGAATAATGGGGATGTTACAAGTTCAGTGCATCAATGGAGCAACACGGGAAGTTTCTATAGTACTTGTTTATACCAGGCGTGACAACCTTGCACCCACTGAGATCAATGGGAATTTTGTCATTGACTTCAGGGGAGCCAGAATTTCACCCTGCATCTTGTTTTAGCCAGTGCTTTCAGTTTCTTTTGTGCATGAACATTAACATTGACTGAATTTGCCATTCATTATTCAAATAACTCCCCTCATCCATAAAAGACAATCTTCTCAGGGTCATATCAATGGACATCCTTGTGTCAGCATATTCCAAGAAATCACACAAGGTTACCGTGTAAATAGTTATTCTAGAAAAACCTGGGTGATGTAAAGGACAGGTGAATATTTAACTAATTGCTTGCAACATTTGTCAAGTGGCTCATTCTTTTTATGAGAAGCTGAACTGCATCAGTGTCTCCAATTTCTTCCCTACTTCTCCCCCTGCCATGTTACTTATCGAGTTTGTCACTGATCAAGTGTGTGAAAGAAACCCATTTTAATTAAACACATTGATTCGGTTTGCTATGGAGAAGCAAGACTGCCCTTAAAGTGGCTTCCTTTTCAGTGAGGAAAAATGACTGGTATTAATATTAAATATTTTAATCATGTGGCAACAGTTTTCAAGGTGCTTTACAGACACATCTAAAACATCATCTTTTCCCTGCAGAGTCTAAGTAGACAGAGAAACTACTGGAAGAGGAGCCAGATCATGCAAATGGGCTTACCTGAAGTTCTCCTGCTCAGTAGAGAACTTTTGAAAACATAGTTTGTAGATTCTCCGCTCTCTCCATTCCCTTCCCCTCACCCAGGTGGTGTAAAAAGAGCAGAAACCTCCTGTAACCACCCTTCAGACAGTTAGAGATACCTCCAGTTGTGTAACATTATATACAAAGATAAAATAAACCTTGCCACCGACAGGTTATAACATAAGATCTACAGCAGCAAGGCACAACTCACCTCATCTTGTTTTAAACTGACCCTTTCCAGATTGGCTGCCTATGGACCAAGTGAAATGACCCAAATCATATGGCATTCCTCAGAGCTTGCAGAGAAGTTCCATGAAATCCCTCACACTTAGGGTATGTCTAGACTACATGGCTCCGTCGACGGAGCCATGTAGATGAGTTTTCTAGACATAGGAAAATGAAGCGGCGATTTAAATAATCGCCGCTTCATTTACATCAAAATGGCCGCCGCGCTGTGCCGATCAGCTGTTTGGCGGCACAGAGGGGCAGTCTGGACGCGCCACGGTTGTCAAAGGCTTCCCTTGTCAACTGTGGCATGTCCAGACTGCCCCACTGTGCTGCCAAACAACTGATCGGCAGAGCACGGCGGCCATTTTGATGTAAATGAAGCGGCGATTATTTAAATCACCGCTTCATTTTCCTATGTCTAGAAAACTCATCTACATGGCTCCGTCGATGGAGCCATGTAGTCTAGACATACCCCTAAAGTGATAGTTTGGCATTATAACCAGCTTCCAGTATACCACAAGAGGAGTCCGCAGGTGAAATAGAGCCATCTCCTACATCTCCCACTTCATCACCGTCCACACAGGGAGCAAGGAGGACTTGCAGGAGGTAGCCAGTATTTACATTCCCTAAGGGACTATACCCATCTGGAGTAATTCAGAGAGTATCCCTTTGCTGACCTCAACTAAGCTACACATGTTTTCACCAGCTGAGGACCTGGCCCTAGCTATGCACATTCAGAGATGTTCTGAGTACATATTTATTTTATGTAGTTTTAGGATCAGTTTAGGTGTCCAATTTCAAAGAAGGGTCACACACTAATGCACAATAGATGGGAAAGGGTCGAATCACTACGCCCATATTGATGGGTTGAAAAAATCAAACTGAGGCTAAAGAAATTTCCTTTAAAGAAGTAATATTTTCGCAGATGTAGCTGTAGAAAAGGTTACACTACCTAAAAGAAGAAACAGCTGGCTTTTTAGGTTTCTAGTCAGAAAGCTGGAATAAAACAGCACTGTTTCTCTGTAGGCTCAAAGACAAATTTATGCTGTGGAGAAAAGAGTCCAGTTTAGTGTTTATTTAGACATTCTGAGATGAGTTTATTGTTTGATGAGCTATCCAGTAGACATGGGATCTTTGTTACATTAGATTTCTGGTGAGGTTACAACTCACATGAAGACTTCATTCAGCACTGAAACATAACTGTGGAGAAATAGAACTTTCTGTTAAAATGAATTGGTTCTGGGTGCAAAAGTAGTAAGGAGAAGAGATGTAATGGGTAAACAACATCTTGCCTAATACTTCATGTTTGCATATTTTATGCTTCCCCATGAAAGTTGAGCCTTCTCTTCTCAAATATCTCAGCTGATCTTCCCCACGCACATGATTACTGGTATCAAACTTTCAGTGTGCAGTAAGTACATTTCAGAGATATTTGATAGTTCAGAAAACACTTGTCATTATAGCAGCATTTCTGATCCTTTACAAGGCAGCAGACGAAGACAGCTGACAATTCTGTTGACTAAAGAACAGTTTGATACGACATCTGTGAAGATTTGTGAAATCAATCGATATACAGTTTATGAATTCTGTTTGAAATTACGCATTCTCTAGATGTGTGCACTTATGTCTGCCTGTGCTGTATTCCTGAATCAGACTTCTTGTTTTAAGGGTGCCTGGCTGTCTGTTTCTGAATGGGTTGGTTGTTGAGGACTATCAACAACTGAAGAAAACATGGCCTGAATAAGCAAAACAATAGGGTAATACTAGTTCTCTCCAGCCCATCTCCAGAAAATTGAAGAATATTAAAAGAACCAGGAGACAGAGCAACAAACCAAGTTGTTAGTGCTAGCTTTTAAAATACAGGGATTAAGAGAATCACAAACTCAAAGGAATGAAAAGATCCCCAGGAAAAACCTGAGCTGGAAGAGGGAATGGATCTGTCTCCCCCGTGTACTGTTAACAAGTAAAGTTTGTTGGGTTTTGAAATCCCTCCACAGTCTGTATTTGGTTCAATTATCTCATGTCTCTGAAAGGCAAGCTATGTATCAAAGTACTCATGAAAGTGGAGCTCAGAGTAAATTGTGCTTAAGCTATTGAAAAGGCTTTGGGGGGTCAGCACTGATCTCGGAACCTAGGCAACAGGACTGTGGAGGTCCATTTCTGAGAAAGGGTACTGGACAAAGAGTCACCATCTTAAAAAAAGCACAGTGAAATATGAAAGTTAAACTCATATTGGGGTGAAAATATACCATGAGTGACATCCTGTTCTCATTGAACTTAATGAAAAAACTTCCACTGACTTGCAACGGTCAGGATTACGGCTCTTAATATAATATATGTTGATATATGAGCTGAAGAATATTTTAGCCGTGGTTTGAGCTTCAAAACCTCACACAGTTCCAGATATCTTGTCAGTACAGAAGAGTTGTTATAATAGATCATTCCTGTGGTCCTTCTTAGATCAGTATCCCCTCTCTGACAATAATCCACCCCAGATGCTTCAGAGAAAGGTGAAATCTCAAAGTAGGTTGAAGTAGCATAATGTGTCCCCAAGGAAGTTTTATTCTAATTCCTAATATTTAGATATTGGATTGAATCTAAAGCAGTAGGTTTTATATCTCTTCCCAAATCTGTTTGCGCTAACTAATCCAACTCTGGATATTCTTGGTAGCCACATAAATATTCTATTGTTCCATGAGTCTTGATAGCTTCTTGGTCTCAATGACATCCAGTGGCAGTGTATCTGGTCTAGTGGGGATATCAAACACAAAATGACAACTAAACATAGGGGAAACAGTGTTTACAGTTGCAAACTGGGGGTTTTAGAGGGGTGTCCATCCAACAGGCCAAAGCCTGTTCAGATAAAATAGGTCAATTAGACTCATAGCCTGCACTTGGAGGGAAGCCAGGCACTTGTGAGGCCTAGTGGCTGATGAAGCCCAGCTGCGGGGAAGGGCTGAACTAGGCTTAGAAAGAGAAAAAGTTGATAACATGAAAGGGTTTGGAGGAAGGAGCTCTGCAGTCACTTCCTACATGGAAAGGGAAGAGTAGAGCCTGCCTTGCACTACAGATTCTGGCAAAAAGCTGAGATGGTGAAACAGCCATGGGGAGTAGGAAAAGCGCCGATGATAAATCTGAAGGTAGAGTAAATGAGAGACAGAAAAGTGCACAGAGAAACCAGAGCAGCCCAGGCTTAGGGTCCCTGGATTAGAACTTGGAGTAGTGAGTAGGGTTGCCAGGTGTCCAGTATTGAACCGGACAGTCCGATATTTTTGCCTCATGTCTGGTAAAAAAAATCAGAAAATACCAGACACCTAAAATGTCTGGTATTTTCTGATTTTTTCCCAGACAGGAGGCGAAAATCCCAGGTGCTTACCAGGTTCCACAGGGGAGCTGTCCGGCCCAGTGCAGGGAGGCAAGATGGCGGGCAGCTGCTGGCAGCCTGATAGGGCCAAAAATCCTCAAAAGCAAAACATTTCTTAAAGGGGCCACGCTTTTTTTTTCTTAACAACTCTCGGGTCCTTTTTTCCTTTTGTTTGCTCAACAACTTTGGTCTCCCCCCCCCTTTTTTTTTTTTGTTAAACCATCTGGCAACCCTAGTAGTGAGAGATCCTCAGTTCCTGCACAGTCACCGAGAAAGTGGCACAGAATATTGCCTGAGAGTGCACAGCAGTGTCCCCTGTAAGGTGTGTGCTTGGACAGTCACCCAGGAGGGATTCAAATGCAGCCCAGCTGATTAGCAAAGTATCCACAGCAGGCAGTATGTGTTTCTATTGGTAGTGCACATCCACACATGCCTTGCTACACATAGCAACATTTATTCCGCACATAAATGGAAAAAAATTAGATGGAACACTGCTGCACAAAGACAGTTTCTCCAGTGGACAAACTGATAGCCTGGAGTGGGAGGACTAGAGCTGAGCCACAAAGAAGGAACACTCTAAGATAAAGTCAGTGGGATGAGCAATGGGGAAAGGGTGTCAGACCAGGACAGAGACAATCCCCAGATGTACCCAAAAGAATCTCCCAGTAGTAAGGAGAAACCAGTTATAGAGACACATAGTTAAAATCAAAGGTTATAGTTTTCAAAATGAAAAAAAATACTTAACAAGTAGAATGGGGGGAGGGAGAGCAAAAAAGACAATACAGCTCAGGTTTTCCTGGTTAGCACTTCAGTAACAAGCAACAAAACTTGCACTTCTGCTATTCAGTGTTCTATAGAACTTTTCCTTGAACCAGAGATAAATCATTGAACTAATGAAAGGTTTTTTACTTTAAAAAATATATGTGCTTTAGCAGCTGCAACAGCATTTTGAACCCCTAACTGGGGAAACATAACTGGGTATTTCTTGGGAAACTGGAATGTAAATGACGATCAAGTCCCTTGTCTGAGCCAGCTGCAATAGTCACAGACGATGAAAAGTCCTGAACTAGATCGGGGGTTATTTTCTTAAACCGAAAGGTAGTTTGCATCAGCCAAAAAATATCACATGAGATCCTTTGATGCAAGGGATGTTACCCAGGCACATAAGTCTAAGATCATAATAAAAATTAAATTAACAATGCTTTAGTACAACATTTACTAATGCAAAGAAGCTCCTCCCCCCCTTTCCCCCACCCCCCATTGTGTTACATTGTACTTATGGTTCTCAAGAGTATCACTTCCTCTGATTAGAAAATGTATGTTAATCCAGGTAGAGTGCAATGCTAGAAGAAGATATTGTTTCCAGAATTCTGGACTGGGAAAATATCAGACATGGAGGAAGAGAGGAAAAAAGGGAACAATACTAAAAAGTCCAATTAAGTATTCCATAGCTATAGGAGAGATACATTTGGAATCTGAAAGTCTACACTGCTAAACAGTCAAATAAAAATAGGATGCTTCTGTGAGCCGGTGAACATGGAGGTCAGTTCAACTATAGGATGAGAACATTAGTTGCCTTCTTTGGGCAGCAATATTCCTTACACAATCACACATTTAGCCAATGCATGCTAATGGTGTGGGAATAGGTTACATTTTCTTTAGATTTATTGTACATATGAAGAGTCCTCAATAAAGCACATTTGCAATTTGTATGTATTATTTAAGCAGACCAGACTTCATTCAGACAGTATGGTGGGGAATTTGTATTGTCCCATAATGGAGTATAATATTAATATCACCTGCATTTCTGAAAACAAGCCTTAGATATTTAGATTTCAGTGGGAACTGAGAATGTTGCACTTCCATCAAGAGGCTCTGTACACCCCTCAAGATTATGTTCTTTCTTTGTGAAGCTGCCAGTTTTGCCTAGAGCTCCCCATCTCCCAGCAGAAGTCACTATAAACCAAAGCCATACTTCCTTTCTTCAGATTGTAATTTTATAATGCATAGTTGTAAATACTCTTTGAAGTCTACTTTTGATAGAACTTCAAAGTAGCTCCCCTGTGCCTAGGGATAGACAGAAAGTTGATGTTGAAGCAACACATTATAACATTGAAGTTTGCCTGTAGCTATAAGTTCAAGGAGAGCACACTCTGAATAAATGCATTCTTCCTAACTTCCTAAACACACATAGCTTAAAAGGTAGTAGTCACAGAAGGAAAAAAACAGTTCCCAAAGATATTACTTTCCAGTATTCAATTTTTTTTGCAGGAGTGCCTTCAATTTCTTTATAAAATCTTGTAAACACTTCACAAAAATACTGAGAATTTTGCTTTAAAAGTGGATTTTCAAATTGAGGTATTGTAAAAGGGTAAAAAAAACCTCCTGGAAGAACCCTGTATTTTATAACTACTACAGCTCAGGAAAATTCATCCCTGTGCAGCGAGACAACTGAATTCTAACTATGGTCCCAGTTTACAGGTTCACCCTAAAATCACAGAAGGCTACTTCATTTGTCCCAGAACACTTTTTGAAACCATAAGGCTATGTCTACAATAGGAGATTATTCCAAATTTACTAAATTTGACTTTTGACCTCCCGATTTAACAAATTCAAAGTCCCATGTCCTCACTATGGGGAAGCATCAAAATTAGTCCGAGGCAGACTCCGTTAATGTGGACGCGCTACCTCAGACTCAGAGCCCCAGGAAGCATGCTGGGGAGCTGCGGGAGGCCTTCCAGAGGCCAATAAGTTTGAATGAATGGCACCAAAGTGTGCACACTAATGTTATTTCAGACTTACAGTATTAGGAATAGCATTATTCCTCATGAAAAGCAGGAGTACAGAGTTCAAATTCGATGCCCCCTTATTCCAGATTAACAGGCTTGGTAATTTGGGCACACATTTTACTAATTCAGATTTGGGGGATTATTTCAGACTAAGGGCCTAGTGTAGACCAGGACTAAAGGATTAAGTGTTTTAATGACCTCTATTGACAGAGGTTGGCCAGATGTAGATACTTGATTCCACAGAAGAGGACTCTACCACTGTCAGCTAAAAAAGGAATCAAAGTTAAAGGGAAGTCAAATGCAGATGTTGCATGTGGTTAACAACAATTTGCTAGACAGTGGTGGGATATTAGTAGTAAAGAATTCATGGCTTCTATTCTTAGCATGGGAAGGGACTGGAATCTGGATGTTACTGACAAACACATAGTCTGACGTGCACTCTGAAAGGCAGTATGGCTCTGCATGAAACTTAGGTCTATCATATTCACAGAGTTCTATTCCCCACTATGGCAAAAATGACATTGAGCAATATTCCCATTACACCCATCTGTAAGATTCTAAATACCTGCCTCCTCAAGAAAATGAAGCTTTGCTCAATAATAAACTACTGTGAAGTATAGAGACTATTACCACCATAAGTGAAAGAGCTAAAATTAGAGTGTATGAACTCCTCTGGGCACCTACACCAGCAGTGACTGCTGCTTCAGCTCCATAAACCCAGAGAGCATGCTCAGAGCAGAACGGTTAACAGGGCTGGAGTCACTGGACCTAATACAGATGAAATGTTTGGAAATTTTAATAGCAAGCCCCTGACAAACTATGCTGAGTTGTGGCAATTTTAAGAGACTAAAATCTTGGCCTAATCTGTATCACTTTTCCAAGTCAAAGCAAAAGTATCTTTCCAAATTTCTGCTCCAAAGCTCTAAGATGCTAACTCTTCAAAGAAACAATTGAAAAAATCTGGAACATTAACAAAACACTCCAGTTTTACTCTAGCCTCTTTTTTGTAAGTCACTGAGTTCATAATTGATGGGAAATTTAAAAACAGTAACAAAATCAGCCTGAAGCCTCACAAAAGTCATGGAAAATTCCAACCTGAACACTTAAAATTCTGGCAAAGTTAGAAGCAATTGAAAACAAGAGCTTATATAATGCAAAGTTTTGAGCAACCTTAACTAAAGGTGCCACTGTCTGCTTTGCCTATAACTTAACTATTGTAGGTAAAGCAAAACAAATCACCCTAGTGTCTATTTATTGACCACCCTAGGCAACACTTTGGTAAGGCTATGTCATCCCTCATTCCAGTTGCTTCTTTGTCACAGACTTACGTGACCTAGCACAAATCACTGAAGCCCAAAATGTTGGTGTTACTGAAATCCTCAAAATCCCTGCTCAGTGGATATCTAAACCTAGAGGCACCTAAAAGTAAGGAGCACCTTCACTATAAAAGTTCCCTAGGTGCCTGTTCCTGCCTTTAGGAATGTACACTGCTGCCCCAGGAAGGCAGCCAGACACCTCTCTGTCAGCTAAGCCTCAACATGATCTTCAAACTAGAAAGAGATAGTTGTTCCACTACTATCCTGGGCCCAAACTAGTAGAGGAAATCAGAGCATGCTTCACTCTACACAAAGTGAAAGAGGGGGGCATTTACCTTAGAAGTGGAAAACCCATGTTTGAAACCATTCTCATCATGCTAAATAGAGGAATTGAAGCTGTATGTTCTATAGCCTAGACAAGTGCCTAACCACTGAGCTAAAGCTTATAACTGAACACTGAGTATTGAATCTAGGCCTTCACCTATCTCTGCTCAAGTCCCCAATATGAACACAGGGAATAATCCTGCCTTACTCCTTCTGAAAAGATAAATATAATAATGAAAAGGAGTTATTCAGATACTACTGTAATGAGGACCATGCAACTGATGGTGTACTAAAATGCAAATACAAGATTCCTGTAACCCTTTTAATCTCTTGTGCTCACTGTCAGTTGGCATCCAGATGTTCTTGTCACACATATAATAAATTGCAACTACAATTAAGGGTCTGATCCAAAACCGATGAAATTGATACCTTTTCATGTACCTAGTACAAATGATGTCTGTCCGTAACAGAGCTTTTTCAAATTCCAAAGCATGGGGTCTTTAATCAAAATTGAGATTTTTTTTTAATTTTATTTTGGCCAATCTATTTAACCCTTCCCTAATAAAGGCATAGCACCACATTTTACATCCAACTTTTAATTATTTTCTAATGGTTCATTATCTATTTGATAAAGATATGTCCAAAATATTTAAGCATGATCAAGATAAGATGCATTTTTGTACTTTGAAAAATAATTTGCCCATGTGATTGTATTCCCCAAAAGCCTGATTTCTTTAATGTGTGTTTCAAAAGACAGCAGTTTTACTTTGGGACATGTCATATTTGCTTAAATCAATCATGTTATGTTACACTGATGTAACAAGACACCAGAAAAAATGGAAATGAAGCGCTATCAGTGAAAATGTATAAACTTGATAAGTCACAAAGTCAAAGAAGTTGTTTAAATTTTCAGATAAATTAACACACTTAACAAAAATAAAGCTCTTACTCTGTTATAATGAGACCCTTCTGTTTATTAAAGTCAGGGTAGATTAATACTGTTTAGAAAAATGGGATATTTTTGGAGAAGTCTGTAAATAACTTACCAGTCACCATCTCATATCTATGCTTAAGCTTCTAATTCATCAGCTATGTTGTGACAACCCAGCAAAATATCTTGTTTGATTATTAATTTGGATAAATAATACATACATTATTTCATATTAATACTATTTGTCAAAGATGATGGTTTGACAAAAGTGGATGAAGTCCTCTATTCTAATAGTGGTAGTCCATAAAGGCCTCCACCGGAGTCAAAAACCATTGTATTATGCCCTGTACAAAACAAGAATATAAGGCAGTCCCCTGAAGCCCCATCTAAAACACAAAAACTAGACAAAGACCAAGAAGCATCTTACCACAATTTCAGACCTCGTAACTTACAGTAAAATTCCCTCTGCACTTAACAGCCCCCTCCCGGCCACACTTTTATCCTGTCTATGTCCATAACCACAGAACAAAAATGAGGTGGTGCAATGTACAATTTCTCCTGTTGTGCATCTCAACCCAAACACAGGCATTCCACCTTTAGGGCTCACTCCAACCACCACTGATATCAGAGATTCCCATGCACTGGATTGTATGAAAAGAGTAATTAACTGTCCAGAATTATACAACCTTTGGCCTTTTCAGTAAAGCTGCCGGACAGACAAGGAGCCAATGTAATGGAGGTCTTCATGAAAAAGACACTCCATGTTAGGAACTGGACTCTCTTTATATAGGTTACAACATATCCATCTGATGACAATTAATTTGGGTTTCTGTTAGGACACTACAAAATATTCACTTTGTAATCTAGAAACAGGTGTTTCTTAAGGTCCACATGAAATACAAAAGTGATTTGGTGTGGCCCAAGATTTGAGAGCATTCCTGACAGATTTGTTTGAATTTTCTAGTTCACGTTAAAAATTGGCAACATTGTCACTTTTGGTTGACTGAGCATATGGACTTTTAGACTGTGGGATTTCTCAGAGCGCTAGTCACTGCAGGTAGGACCTCCCTGGTCTAGCACTCTCAAGACCTGACCAGTCCCAGATGAGGGATTTTGCCAAACAAGGGGAGGCCATTTCTGCTCCCCACCACCCGTACCAACTCACGCCCCCAGCCCTGGTCTGGCCAGTGGCGTACCAACTGCCCTCCGACCTGCCCTGCCAGCCCTCAGGACTCCCAGCCACCAGCCCTCAAAGGGGTCCTGTCAGACCATGGATATTGCTGGATCAGAGAATCCTGGTTTAGAGAACTGCAACCTGCACTAACATGTCTAGACAAGAAATGAGGGCCTAGATATGGAAGTTTCTGTTTAACACTATTAATTTCCTGACACAGCCAGTCCCCCATATGACAATAATATAGTAAATGGTAATTGCAAATTGTGTAACTTTGTACCGTATGTCATATTTCTAACCCTCGGTCTAAGTAACAAACCTATGCACGTGTAGTACTCAATATTACAGTATACTGCGGCAACGCATTTGAAAGTACTCTGCTGGATTCTTGTCAGAGATACAAAAACTGCACTTTTTTTTTTTTTTGAGTTGCAGCCTATACTTTTTAAGTCCTGGAATGAACTTCCTTAGGTGAACTCTCATCTGTGTTTCCATTTTAAGGGCTATAGAGCTAAAATCTGGCCTCCAAAATACTGCACCCAGGAGATCTGTAGTATATCAAAAAAATGTTCCCCACAATCTCTGAGCTTTACAAGCACATCTTGTGTGCCTGATTTCCAGCTGACACTGACTCCGTCATTGGTAAATGGAATAGGCACTCAATCAGAAAGATGTTGTTCCATTTAAACTTACACATTAATTCTCTATAGGCTCTGAATATAAGGGATTTGCTGTTTAAGATCTTCCATTGCACTCACCTGCATCCTTTGCCTCTATAATTTTAAACATGTTTGCAGAAATGTGACTTGGAAGGAAACAAGTATCATAACTGGTGGTTATACTCACACCAGGGGCGACGCGTGAGGGGGCATGAGGGTCACATGCCCCGAATGCCGTGGCAGAAGAGCGGGGAGAGACAGAATAAAGGGGGCACCTGAAGCAGAAGTCCTGCCCCCTACACTGACTGGCAGCAGCGGAGAAGCGGAGCAAGATGGCACCAGCAGCTTTGCTCTCCCAGGGTACACCTACACTGCAACACTATTTCAAAATAACAGAGTCCGTGTCTACACAGCAGGCAGTTATTTCAAAATAATGTGGAAATACTGTCAAGCTGGAGGACTTCTCACACAGACTCCTGTAAACCTTATTATATGAGGAGTAAGGGGAGTCGGAGGAAGAGTGCCCTATTTTGAAATAAGTGCTGTGTAGATACTCCCAATGTCAAAATAAGCTATACAATTATTTTCGAGTTAAGGCCTGCTGTACGGAAGCACCCCTGGTGTGCCATGCTGGGGAAGGGGGAGGGGTGACGTTGTCCCACACTCCCTGGTGGGAAGCAGAGTGATGTGGCCAGGGGAGCAAAGCAAGTGGGGCCACTTGGCTCCACTTCCCTTGCTGCTACCAGTGAATGGGGTGAAGCAGGCCCCTGCTGTGGGCACCAGCTTCCCAGCCCTGCTAGTGGCCCAGGCTGGCACAGTTGGGGAAACAAACAGGGCAGGGGCAGTGAGAGAGCAGAGCAGGAGTGGGGAAGGGCGGGGGCTGGAATGGAGGGGAAATGTCCTGGTCTTTCCCTGGGCTGGTGGGTTGCATACCCCCCTCACCAGTTGTGTCTCAGTACTTTTTGGAAAAATTGCTTATTCTGAAACAGTAAGGCTGTTTGAAGTTATATTCCCCACTGATTGCTCTACATCTTCTCTTTAAGACTAGTCTTCAAGTTGTTTGATGAACAATTTACTGATCATCCCAGAGCACATTTTCCAGCATTCCCATGACAGGAGCACTGTACACAAACCTGAGAATGTGTTTGAATTGAGAAACCTGTAGTGCTAATAGGAAGTCAGGGTGAGTACTTTGGCCATATGTTAAGAAATTGATTCTCACTATGGTATGTGAATGTGGCATGAGACTCTCTGCTGTGTTCCATCACTCTTTGTGTTCTGCTTCTCTCACCTTCTGAATGTTTATTAACAAATATGCTAGTCAGAACTTCTTCTTTCTTCTGGGTAACTGGCCAGCAATATGGCAGATGACACTCAATGCTGATCAATGCAAAGTAAAGCACATTGCAAAACATAATCCTAACTATATATATAAAAGTACGGGGGGGGGGTCTAAAGCAGCTGTTACCATTAATGAAAGATCGTGAAGTCATTGTAGATAGTTCTCTGAAAACATCTGATAAAGTGCAATAGCAGCAGCAGCCAAAAATGGTAACAATGATAGAAACCATTAGGAAAAGTCTCGACAATAAGAAAATATCATACTGCCTCTATGTAAATCCATGAATGCTACATGCAGTTCTGGTTGCTCTAGATCATAAACAAATACATTAGAACTGGGAAAAGGAGAGAGAAAGGCAACAAAAAGATTAGTGGCATGGAACAGCTTCCGTATGAGGAGAGATGAAAAAGACCAGGGCTGTTCAGTTTGTAAAAGATGACTAAAGGGAGATTTGTTAGAAGAATATAAAATCATGAATGATGTGAAGAAAGTAAATAAGGAAGTATTATTTACCCCTTCACTTAACACAAGAACCTTGAGTACCCAGTGAAATTAATAGGTATCCAGTTTAAAACAAGCAAAAGGATATACCTCTTTGCACAACTCATCGATAATCTATGGAACTCATTGTCATGGGATGATGTGAAGGACAAAAGTATAAGTGGGATCAAAAAAGAATTAGACAAATTCTTGGGGAATAGGTCCATAAATGAATATTGTCCAAGATGGTTAGTGACACAAAACCCATGCACTGGGTGTCTCTAAACCTTAAACTGCCAAAAGTTGGAACTGGACCACTCAGTAATTTCTCTGTTCAGTTCATTCCTGCTAAACCATTTGGCACTGGACACTGTCAGAATACACAATACTGGGCTAAATGGATCATTGGTCTGACCAAATATAGCCGTTCCAATGGTCTTAATTTATCTGGTTCATTTTTCTACAACTTTGGATTTTTCATGCTATTTCCTCTGTTGTATCTTACCTGAGGGACAGATCCTAACACCATTTTTCACACTGAATAGTACTTCACTTGTGAGATGGTACCACTGATGTCAATGAAATTATTCATGAAGAATGCTATTACTCATTAGGAATGATACACGAGGTTCTGTCATCCTAATTATGTGTACTGTGTAAGGGACAGATTAAGAACATAAGAACAGCCATTCTGGGTCAGACCAAAGGTCCATCTAGCCCAGTATCCTGTCTGCTGACAGTGGCCAAAGCCAGGTGCCCCAGAGGAAGTGAACAGAACAGGGAATCTTCAAGCAGTCCCTCTCCAGTCACCCACACATTCCCAGCCTCTGACAGAGGCTAGGGACACCACTCCTTCCCTCCTGGCTAATAGCCATTGATGGATCTAACCTCCATGAACTTATCTAGTTTTTTCTTGAACCTTGCTAAAGTCGTGGTGTTCACAACATCCTCTGGCAAGGAGTTCCACAGTCTGACCATGCGCTGTGTGAAGAAAAACTTCCTTTTGTTTGTTTGAAACCTGCTACCTATTAATTTCATTTGTTGACCCCAAGTTCTTATGTTATGAGAACAAGTAAATAACTTTTCCTTATCCACTTTTTCCACACCAGTTGTGATCTTAGAGATCTCTATCATATTCCACCTCAGTTTCCTCTTTTCTAAGATGAAAAGTCCCAATCTTTTTAATCTCTTTTCATATGAGATCCATTCCAAACCCCTAATCATTTTTATTGCTGTTTTTTGAACCTTTTCCAGTGTCGATATATCTTTTTTGAGATGTGCAACCACATCTGCACACAGTATTCAACATGTGGGTGTACCATGGTTGTATATAGAGGCAATAAGATATTCTCTGTCTTATTCTCTATCCCTTTTTTAATGATTCCTAACATTCTGTTTGCTTTTTTGACTGCCGCTGCACATTGAGTGTATGTTTTCACAGAACTATCCACAATGAATCCAAGATCTGTCTCTTGAGTAATTATAGCTAAATTAGTCCCCATCATATGTAAGTATAGTTGGGATTATTTTTTCCAATGTGCATTACTTTACATTTATCAACATTAAATTTCATTTGCCATTTTGTTGCCCAATCATTTAGTTTTGTGAGATGGTTTTGAAGCTCTTCACAGTCTGCTTTGGTCTTAACTATTTTGAGCAGTTTGGTATCATCTGCAAACTTTGCCACCTCACTCTTTACCCCTTTCTCCAGATCATTTATAAATAGGTTGAACAGGATTGGTCCCAATACAGACCCTTGGGGGACACCACCAGTTATCTTTCTTCATTCTGAAAACTTACCATTTATTCCTACCCTTTGTTTAACAGTTATCAATCCATGAAAGGACCTTCACTCTTATACTGTGACAACTTATTTACTTAAGAGCCTTTGGTGAGGGACCTTGTCAAAGGCTTTCTGGAAATCTAAATACACTATATCCACTGGATCCCCCTTGTCCACATGTTTGTTGACCCCCTCAAAGAACTCTAGTAGATTAGAAAGGCATGATTTCCCTTTACAGAAACCATGTTGACTTTTCCCCAAAAAATTATGTTCATCTATGTGTCTGACAATTTTATTCTTTACTATAGTTTCAACTAATTGGCCCAGTACCGATGTTAGACTTACCGGTGTGTAATTGCCAGGATCCCCTCTAGAGCCCTTTTTTTTAAATATTGGCATCACTTAGCTATCTTTCAGTCATTAGGTACAGAAGCCGATTTAAAGGATAGATTACAAAACACAGTTAATAGTTCAGCAATTTCACATTTGAGTGCTTTCAGAATGCCATCTGGTCCTGGTCCTGGTCCTGTTGACTTGTTACTGTTAAGTTTATCAATATAAAAATGTATATAAAAATGGAAACTAGGACAAATTCCAAAAGATGAATATAGGCAAACAATACAGGAATGCAGGGGCAAGATTAGAAAGGCAAAGGCACAAAACGAGCTCAAACTAGCTACAGGCATAAAGGGAAACAAGAAGACATTCTATAAATATATTAGAAGCAAGAAGGAAGACCAAGGACAGTATAGGCCCATTGCTCAGTGATGAAGGGGAAACAGTAACAGGAAACTTGGAAATGGCAGAGATGCTTAATGACTTATTTGTTTCGGTCTTCACCGAGAAGTCTGACGAAGGAATGCCTGACATAGTGAATGCTAGTGGGAAGGGGGTATGTTTAGAAGATAAAATAATACAAGAACAAGTTAAAAATCACTTAGAAAAGTTAGAGGTCTATAAGTCACCAGGGCCTGATGAAATGCATCCTAGAATACTCAAGGAGCTGACAGAGGAGGTATCTGACCCTTTAGCTATCATCTTTGGAAAATCATGGAAGACAGGAGAGATTCCAGAAGATTGGAAAAGGGCAAATATAGTGCCTATCTATAAAAAGGGAAATAAAAACAACCCAGAAAACTACAGACCAGTCAGTTTAACTTCTGTGCCAGGAAAGATAATGGAGCAAGTAATTAAGGAAATCATCTCCAAACACTTGAAAGATAGTAAGGTGATAGGGAACAGCCAGCATGGATTTGTAAAGAACAAATCATGTCAAACCAATCTGAAAGCTTTCTTTGACAGGATAACAAGTCTTGTGGATAAGGGAGAAGCAGTGGACATGGTATACCTCGTTTTTAGTAAGGCATTTGATACGGTCTCACATGATATTCTTATCAATAAACTAGGTAAATACAACTTAGATGGGGCTACTATAAGGTGGGTGCATAACTGGCTGGATAACCGTTTCCAGACAGTAGTTAATTAATGGTTCACAACCCTGCTGGAAAGGAGTAACGAGTGGCGTTCCGCAGGGGTCCATTTTGGTTCAGGTTCTGTTCAATATCTTCATCAATGATTTAGATATCGGCATAGAGAGTATGCTTATTAAGTTTGCAGATGATACCAAGCTTGGAGGGGTTGCAACTGCTTTGGAGGATAGGGTCACAATTCAAAATGATCTGGACAAATTAGAGAAATGGTCTGAGGTAAACAGGATAAAGTTTAATAAGGACAAATACAAAGTGCTCCACTTAGGAAGGAACAATCAGTTTCACACATACAGAATGGGAAGCGACTGTCTAGGAAGGAGTACAGCAGAAAGGGATCTAGGTGTTATAGTGGATCACAACATGAGTCAACAGTGTGACGGTGTTGCAAAAAAAGCCAACATGATTCTAGGATGCATTAACAGGAGTGTTGTGAGCAAGACATGAGAAGTCATTCTTCCGCTCTACTCTGCGCTGATTAGGCCTCAGTTGGAGTATTGTATCCAGTTCTGGGCACCATATTTCAAGAAAGATGTGGAGAGATTGGAGAAGGTTCAGAGAAGAGCAACAAAAATTATTAAAGATCTAGAGAACATGACCTATGAAGGAAGACTGAAAGAATTGGGCTTGTTTAGTTTAGAAAAGAGAAGATTGAGAGGGGACATGATAGTGGTTTTCAGGTATCTAAAAGGGTGTCACAAGGAGAAGGGAGAAAACTTGTTCTTCCTGGCCTCTGAGGATAGAACGAGAAGCAACGGTCTTAAACTGCAGCAAGGGAGGTTTAGGTTGGACATTAGGAAAAAGTTCTAACTGTCAGGGTGGTTAAACACTGGAATAAATTGCCTAGCGAGGTTGTGGAATCTCCATCTCTGGAGATATTTAAGAGCAGGCTAGACAGACATCTATCTGGGATGGTCTGGATGGAACTTGGTCCTGCTGTGAGGGTAGGGGACTGGACTCGATGACCTCTCAAGGTCCCTTCCAGGTCTAGTGTTCTATGATTCTATGATTCTACTACAATTAGGTTAGATAAATGTCTATCAGGGATGGTCTAGACAGTACTGGGTCCTGCCATGAGGGCAGGGGACTGGACTCGATGACCTCTCGAGGTCCCTTCCAGTCCTAGTATTCTATGATCCTATGATTCAATGATAGAGGGTGAATAAAGAAAAGTTATTTATTAGTTCCCATAATAAAAGAACTAGAGGACACCAAATGAAATTAATGGGTAGCAGGTTTAAAACTAATAAAAGAAAGTTCTTCTTCACACAGTGCGTAGTCAACCTGTGGAACTCCTTGCCAGAAGAGGCTGTGAAGGCTAGGACTATAACAGAGTTTAAAGAGAAGCTAGATAATTTCATGGAGGTTAGGTCCATAAAAGGCTGTTAGCCAGGGGATAGAAATGGTGTCCCTGGCCTCTGTTTGTCAGAGGCTGGAGATGGATGGCACGAGACAAATTGCTTGATCATTGTCTTTGGTCTACCCCCTCTGGGGCACCTGGTGCTGACCACTATCAGCAGACAGGCTACTGGGCTAGATGGACCTTTGGTCTGACCCAGTACAGCCATTCTTATGTTCTTACATTCTTATGTTCCAAGAATCTCCACTACTGACACCTCAATCTGGGACAATTCCTCAGATTTGTCACCTAAAAAGAATGGCTCAGGTTTGGGAATCTCCCTAACATCCTCAGCTATGAAGACTGAAGGAAAGAATTAATTTAGTTCATCTGCAATTACTTTATCATCTTTCAGTGCTCTTTTGATATCTGAATTATCCAGGGACTCCACTGGTTTTTTAGCAGGCTTCCTGCTTCTGATGTATTTAAAAAACATTTTGCTATTACTTTTTGATTTTTTGGTTAGCTGTTCGTCAGACTCCTTTTTGGTGATTCTTATTATATTTTTACACTTAATTTGATAGAGTTTATGTTCCTTTCTATTTTCCTCACTAGGATTATGTTACTTTTATTCACTTAGCCCTGGCCTACACTAGGGAATTATTTCAAAATCACAATCACGTCCACACTACCAAGTCTGTTATTTCAAAATGAGGGGCTGGTTATTTTGAAATAACAACTCCTGCTTTCCATGAGGAATAATGCTTATTTTGAAATAACAGTGAGAAATCCTGTGGCACCTTATAGACTAACAGATTTATTGGAGCATAAGCTTTCGTGGGCAAAGACCCACTAAATCAGATGCATCATGCGTCTTTGCCCACGAAAGCTTATGCTCCAATAAATCTGTTAATCTATAAGGTGCCACAGGACTTCTCACTGTTCTTGCAGATTCAGACTAACACGGCTACACCTCTGATATTTTGAAATAGTTATTTTGGGAGTTATTATTTCAAAATAATTTCCTGGAGTAGACATGGCCTTAAATCTGTACCTTAATCATCAGGCAGGTCTGTTGAAATCAATAAGGCTACACATGCAGTAAGATCTAGTGGGTCTAAAGAAGACACACTAATTCGAACAGAGAAGGCACTCCAGTTGATGCTTGTAGTCCTGTTTCCACGAGGAGTAACATAAGTTGAAGGGACAGTGTTCTCCCTTCAACTTCCTGCAGTGTGAATGCGTCAAAAGTCAAGATAAGGTATTCTGATTTCAACTATTTCAACTTCAGCAATTAACGTAGCTGAAGTTGCTTTTCTTAATTCAACCTTATCCTGTAGTGTAGACATAAGGTGAGAAATGATATTTATGTCTGGCCTAAATGAATTCATAGTCACTATATAAATTTACATTCTTACTCTTTATGTGTTACTTGTATATGTGTATAAAATATAAATTTCCTACTCCTAAGGCAGTATTACAAACACAGCTAATAGAAGATGAAAAAAAATAAACTATTTAATTTATTGCCAGTTTCACTTTAACTCTACATATCATTTGAATCTTATTTTTAAACTGCTATCACTTCTATTGTGGATTTGAATTTGTATTTTAGAGATGAATATGTTTTTTCACAATACTAAATAGTGCCCCATGTAAAAGAGTATTTTTTTTCTTTTAAATAAAGTGTCTGCTACATCTGAGATACAAAATGTATGCAGTTGTCCCAGGTGAGATAGTGAGGGAACTCAGTGAAGCAGATAGCTAGAAATTCCCTCAACACTAGCTTCCTGATACCTGTAGTGATGTTTTGGGAAAGGCTGGCCTTTGTATTTGCATGAAGCCAGCCTACATGGCTAACATTGTTAAGCCTCAGCTCATTTAAATTAGGTATATTGGCATCAGGCAGCCTAAGCAGCTTCTTTTGGCTTCTTGGTTGAAAGAGAAGTGTAATGAGGTGCGGAAAATTTAAGAGCATTTCCCTGCCCATCTGAACATAGAGATCACTGCACAGCATGAGCACTGCAGGTAGCTCAGATAGCAGTGGTGGGTGGAATAAATTTATAGCAAATACCACAGAGTTGACTTAGTGGAAAGGGGGCATTGGCTGTATTTCTAGATAAAAAATAAACCATAAAAATTCCTGATTTTATTCATTTAAACATGAACTATAATTCAATTGTATATTACGTGCCATGAAGAAATAAGCAATAAAATCAACTGTAACTCAAAATAGATGATGTCTTTGCCAAGCAGTTGCCCTTCTCAACTTATCCTGTTTTTCTGTCCTACTTATATATTAGCTTTAGGTTCAGGATTGTGTAATGCTCAGACATTCTCCTGGAAAAACTGAATAAAATAAGTAATGATGACTGATGCTTTGGCCTCCTAAATAAAAAAAGACAGCATGGTTTCTTAAAATGCCCCCACATTTAAATAAGTTAAAGATAATGGAGATGGTGTTTACTTACGTGGAATTGGTTTCCAATGCAGGGATAGATTATGTCTCCTCGCAAAGCCCTGAACAAACAGCAGCACCCCAGCAGTCACCTCAGCAAGTACTGTGCACCTGAGGAAAGTCTGAGAGTCAATTCCAACCCTGCATGCTCTTATCCTCTCAAGGAAGTAAGTTAATGCAGCCCTTGAAAACAGACAGCTTATTCTCCCCGCCCCTGCACTTCACATGCTATTAGAGACAGTGAGTAGGGGGGACAGAACTAAAACTCTATCCACTCTCCACCCTTCCTCACACATTTGCTCTCAGAAAGGTGCAAGAGTTGTGCAGCACACCAGACCTAGAACCAAAGATATGGGTAGGCCGAGCAAAGGCAGTAGGGGTCCTTCCTTGTTTGGATGGGTATGACAAAGGCACAAACTTGACCTTAAGTCTTTTCATAGAATCATAGAGCTGGAAGAGACTCAGAAGGCCATCAAGTCCAGCCCCTGCCCAAGGCAGGACCAATCCCAATTAAATCAACCCAGCCAGGGCTTTGTCAAGCCGGGACTTAAACACCTCTAGAGATGGAGACTCCACTATTTCCCTCTATAAGCCATTACAGGGCTTCACCACCCTCCTAGTGAAATAGCTTTTCCTAATATCCAACCTGGACCTCTCTCACCGCAACTTGAGACCATCGCTCCTTGTTCTGCCATCCATCACTACTGTGAACAGCCCTTCTCCAGCCTCTTTGGAACCTCCCTTCAGGAAGTTGAACGCTGCTATCAAATCCCCCCTCATTCTTCTCTTCTGCAGACTAAATAGACCCAACTCCCTCAGCCTCTCCTCGTAGGTCATATGCTCCAGCCCCCTAATCATTTTGGTTGCCCTCTGCTAGACCCTCTCCAATGCATCCACATCCTTCCTGTAATTGGAAGCCCAGAACTGGACACAATACTCCAGATGTGGCCTCACCAGAGCCAAGTAAAGAGGAATAATCACATCTCTGGATCGACTGGCAATGCTCCTCTTAATGCAACCTAGTATGCCTTTTGGTTTTGTCTTTTTAAATAGACTCCTATCCCTCTCTGATGAGGATGCTCCTTGATTCTGAAACAACAGCCAACCAGCAGCTTTCCTTGGGACTGAAACCTATGCTGTATGCATCCTTATGAGCTACATTTCCTCCTGTGTAAAGGCTTAATCTTAAAGTATGTATAGATATAAATTAACATAAATTGTCATGTGGAAAATCACAAAAACAGTTGTTCTGCTTTGTTAAGATTGATAATTGGAGTCCAAGGTATTCAGCAATTCATGAGATAAAGTATATGGAGCTACAACTCAAATTCTGTACATATATTGAAAACCAAAATTTCATATTAACTCTTTTTCCAGCTTATAGAATTAATAATTTCTTTGCCTGTACACATTGATATTTCCTCTAGCACAGTAAAAACTGGCTAGCTTTGCCAGAGAGTACATCTTTCAATGAAAATATAACATTCGGTCCCAGCAAAGAATGACAGGCATGAAGAGAACCCAAAGCTGTTAATCTATTAAGGCTAAACTTTCCTGTTCACACAGTAGAAAAGGAAATACTGAATAGCTCAATGGAAACAGCATCCCCACGCACCAAAAATAAAGCAGTTTTTATGCAATAGATGGAAAAATGTATATTCTTAGAGAAAAGATATACTGCTCCACAGAAGGGGTAACGAGGAGACTTTTGGAAGGAGGTATTGTCCTCACTCTCGCACAGTACACCAGAGCATTTCTCTTGCTCATTTCACTCTACACTGGAAAAATAAAAACAGCTCAGATCCCTCTCTCACCTTCAGCCCTGGAGATCCTTTCATTTTTTTACTCATATTGCAGTAGTTCTTAGGAGCTAGTGTTATGGAGATTTATTTTTAGTTTAGTAACCACGTTCTCAAACTAGTTCTATCAAAGTCTCAGTCACAGCTAAAAAACAACAAATGGTCTGGTAGCACTTTATAGACTAATGAAACACGTAGATGGTATCATGAGCTTTCGTAGTCATCTGAAGAAGTGGGCTGTGCCCACGAAAGTTCATGATACCATCTACATGTTTAATTAGTCTATAAAGTGCTACCAGACTATTTGCTGTTTTTTTCTGTAACAGACTAACTCCGCTACCCCCTGAAGCTTCAGTCACAGCTGTGTGACATACTAGATTAACTTACATCCAACTATAGAATGCTATTACACAAATTAGCTCATTCTTGTACATCTACTGGTCCTCACAGTCTTAATACCACATTTTAGATTATTGTATCATTCCACAGACCAAGGACTGCTGAGTTAGATGCAGTATTTTCTCAACATTATGCATATTCTTTATGTTGCTCAGAAAATGGGATTGTACGATCTTGCTCTCTTAGAATCATAGAATCCTAGAACTGGAAGGGACCTCAAGGGGTCATCGAGTTCAGACCCCTGCCCTCACAGCAGGACCAAGCGCGCACGCACACACACACACGCGCGGTGAGCAGGGAAGTCTGAACAAAAAGGAATTACATCAAAAGATAAACCAAAATATGGGAATCTTCCTGTTTACAAATCCCATGCATTTGCAACTCTTGGTGCTGGCAACATGGAGCATGCAAACCTCTTTTCTCACTGTTCAGGTCTCTTGAGGCAGCTTTCATGCATCTGACTGAAATTCCGCATCCCTGATTCCCTAGCAGAATGAACTGATTACTGGTCACAGGAGTGAGGAGCAAATTGATGTAGCAATGTGGAGCTGCTGGGTAAGACTGGATAGGGAACATTTTTCTCTGTCCCATCAGTTTTCAGAACTTCAAAAACTTTCCCATTTTCCAGAGTTTTTGAAAGTTTTAATGGAAAACCAGAGCAAGAGATCCTTCTGAACTGCTAATAATTGCATGGTTGACAGCACTTATTGCAGCTGCAATGCAAGCGGGTATTCAGGGCCCTGATCTGCCTGAGTTGCAATCCAAGTCTCCCATATCTCAGGTGAATGCCCTGGTCACTGCTCTACGAAGCTGGTCCCTCTCCTTTTGGTCCTGTGGATATTTATTTACACCAAGTGAAACTGCACCAACAGGAGAAAATGAGAGCTCACCAGTACAGCCAGTAGCCTGATGCTTAGAGCACTTCCCAGGGATGTGGGAGGCCTGAGTGCAGGCAAGGGTGCCAACAGCTTCTGAGGGCCCATGGGCAAGGTGTGGGGGGACAGCTCCCACTCCTGGAAGGCATGGGGTCTCATGTGGGAAGATTGGGGTTAGGGCAACCAGCCCTGAGTGCTGCCTGGAGCACACCACACTGGCCCTCAGGCAGCTTTTAGTGCTGCCCACGGTGTAACCTCAGAGTATGGCCCCACCTAGCCCTTAGCACTGCCAGGAGTGCGTGGCACAGTGATTCAGCAGCAATTTAAAGGGCTGGAGACTCCAGCTACCACCACTCCGCAGCAGCAGCGGTAGCAGCAAGAGTCCCAGGCCCCTTTCAATCGCCGGTCCATGGAAAAATTGCCCCTTTTGTCTTCCTCTCTCCCCATCGGTAGGTGCAGGTGCAGGTTCCTGTTCTGAAGCAGGCAGAAGCTGTACAAGTCCCTGTTCTCCTATACTGAGGGCCATCATCTCCAGGCTGTTTGCTATTCTGAGATTTTGTCCTCCTATGGTCTGAGCAGGAATTTCAGCTGGACCCAAGCAACTATCATGACTAAAGTTTTGCCAAAACTGCATCTTTAATAGAATAAGGTTTTTGGTTTAATGAATCACCACTTTCTAATCAAAACCTGTTTTGTTTAAAAAAAAAATCACTAGTTCTAGTGCTGGGATTCATTTGCCAAATTCTCCTTCCTGAGACATTTGGAACTTGCACCTAGGAGGGGAAAGAGACATGGCTGGGAGAGAGAAGAGACAGAGAAAACAATACTATTCTCTTCTCTTTCCCTTCCAACAACCAGCAATGGAAGAAAGAAAGGAAACCCCTCTACCTTTTATCTAGAAGCCAAGGAGGGGCAGGTAAATGTATAATATTATAATTTAAATTTTATAACACAAAATTCAGAACAACATGATTAGTCTGTAGGGGTATGTCTACACTAGCCTCCTAGTTCGAACTAGGGAGGCTAATGAGGGTGACTGAAATTGCAAATGAAGTGCGGGATTTAAATATCCCACGCTTCATTAGCATGTTCCCGGGCGGTCGCCGTTTTGGAAATTGACTAGCCCGGAAGAACTGCCCGCGTCTACACGTGGCAGAGAAGGGCGATTCCGAAATAAACCCCTTACTTCAAATTAACAGTTAAACCTCATGTTCCACTTTGGATTTTAACTGCAGCAAGGCCAAATCATGCTATTGGCTCTGTCTATGCAGCTATCCTGAAGACAATGGTATTATACATCTGGAACACAATCTTTATTTCTAGGACGTTGCAAAAGCCAGAAAGAATTCAATTTACTGTTCCCAGATTGTTGTTTGTCGCACCGTAAATTACTAAAGCTATTTTTATTTGAAAATTAAATGTATAGAATCATAGAGTCATAGAACACTAGAACTGGAAGGGACCTCAAGAGGTCATTGAGTCCTGTCCCCTGCCTTCATGGCAGGACCCTGTACTGTCTAGACCATCCCTGATAGATGTCTGTCTAACCTGCTGTTAAATATCTCCAGAGATAGAGATTCCACAACCTCCCTAGGCAACTTATTCCAGTGTTTAACCACCCTGACAGTTAGGAACTTTTTCCCAATGTCCAACCTAAACCTTCCTCGCTGCAGTTTAAACCCATTGCTACTTGTCCTAAAGCATATATAACTCATGAGATACAGAGTTAATTAATGACATCTCCAGCTAGAATTCTTTTCCATGAGTAGAATTGCACTTAATGAAAAATCCTTCTGCTGTTTGAAAAAATCATCTGACACTTATTTGTGTACTAGACAGCAGGTTCCTCCTCCCAGGACCCAACAAGAGTCTCACTCTGTTCGGAAATAGGTTTAGTTATTAGGAGTAACATTCTGGGGAAAGCTTCAGAGGGGTAGCCTAGTCAGTCTGTAACAGGAAAAACTTAAAAAACAACAAATAGTCTGGTGGCACTTTAAAGATTAATGATACCATCTTCATGTTTTGTTAAAGTGCTACCAGACTACTTGTTGTTTTTTAAGTCTATTCTGGGGAAAGTGGATGATATAGTTCATTGACTTCAGCCTTCAAACTTAAGATTTGATTTAGAATACTGAGGCTCTAAGACCTCTCACTTCAGAAATATGACCCCTTCTATTCTGACAACCTGTCAGAAAGCAGAGCTGAAATGGGTGCTGGTATAGTTGAAAATGACAAGCTTAAAGCTCTTCAGGAAGCTTCAGTTTTTAGCACTGAAACAAACTACATATTATAGCATTACTACAAAATGAAACATTTCGGCATTGAAATAAACTAGAGACTATGGTTTGATATTAAAATATTTTCAGTAATTTCTCAAGATCCCAGCTCTTTGTCCACTATCAGAACAAGGAGACACAAGCACGAAAGGAAGTGCATTATGGGCAGTGTTCCCTGTAAGCTGTGCAATTGTGCAGCTGCTCAGGAGAAATTTAAATGCCGCTCAATTGATTTTATAGTGCCCACAGCTAGGTTTTTGTTTCTGTTGGTGGTGCACATTCACACATGCCTCAGTGCACATATAAAAATTTATTCTGCACATAGATGTACAAAATCCACACATGGATGGAAAAGATTAGAGGAAACACTGATTATGGGTAAAACTAACTACATTATACAACATGCAGGGAACCAGCAAGAGCACCATTTATGGGGGGCTAGGAGGCAGTAGCCCCCCTTCCCAAGTTTGAACCCCCCAGATTTCATACTTGAGGTCTGCTTAAAGCTGTGTTCCCCGATTCCAGAGGCTGTTCTTAAATGCAACAGAGTTTGAACTGCTTGCAGTTTTGCCTTTGGGCCGGAGAGTTTGTTATAAAAAGAGGAAGGCAGGGTGATTAAGAATAACAAAAGGCTGGGGCATTCCAGTAATTGAAGGATGATTAGATCATCATGAAAACATTGCCAGGTACTCCACTTAAAAGAGGGGAAGGAGTAGACTAGGAATGAGTGTTGTGCTGCTAGGATTTGCATTTGGATTACTATGTTAAACTTACAAATGTTCTTGAAAAAGAGGTGAAATGGGACTAATCCAAAGCTGATTGCAAAGAGCTACAAAGGGATTTCACAAAATTGGGTGACTACACAACACAGGGGGAGATGAAATTCAGGTTGATAAATGCAAAATAATGCATATGGAAAAATGTAATCCTAACTATAGATACAAAATAGTATTCATAATAATCTTATGATTAAAAATTCACCCAAAATGTTTGTAAGGGGGTCCTGGATAATTTGTCATTGTGTCTTTCCAATATAACACAGATTAAATTTCAGGCAAACAAATTCCTGTAGCTGTGTTCTATTATAAATATATAAATAAATATAAATTCAAGGCACAAAAGACTGTTGAGAGGACACAGATGATGTTTCAAAGGTTTCATAAATAATGCTTCTAAATCTCAGTGCATCTTTCTCTTAAGAATCATACATTAAATGGAAGGGTTTTCTACACTGATGTTGCTGTGTTCAAAGCATCAGTGGCTAGTATCTTCCATATTCTTTTTAGACTACATTTGAAAGGTGATTTTAAAAACAAAAAAGAAAGTTAGTTGCCCAAATACTGGTTGCTTTGTGCCTTTGAAAGTCATCCCCTCTATCATAACATATTGATAAGCAAATATAATCCTTACACAGCAGGCCAAATTTGGCCCCTGCTCCAGCCCATTTGCACCCATCCAGAAGCCCTGAGGATTAGATGGAGTATGAAAATGAAGTACAACTACAGTTGTCCAATCACTTTTAGGTCTCACACTGAATACGGACTATATAAACAAGAACACCATCACATACTGCTACTTAAAAACCCATTAACCCCGACCCCCATTACTTCATTCCTCCTCCCCAGAGGATAAAATTCTATTTCAGCAATGAACACATCTTCCCTTAAAACTAAAGCAAGATGTGCCTAAATCCCCAGGACAGTTTTGCAAAATTCAATTATTTGTAATTTAGAGAATCTGAAGATCACTTTGCCTTTTAAAATATAATAGTGTATTTATGACCTCTTTTTACCTGATATATTTTAATGACAATGTTAAAAGTATGCAATCCTTTCTGCAAAAAACCCTGACAATTTACTGACCTAAGGATAGCAGTGAAATTAGCTGACTTAGTTTCCTGAATTTACTGAGCACAGAGAAATGAAGGGAGGAAAATATTTTACATATATTATCAATTAATATATATGTACATGCACACACCCTTTTTCATATTTTATGTTATATACATCTCATAAAAAATCTTTATTCATCACCATACAAACAAGAAATGCACAATCAAGTTTGAAAGAGTCATAACTGAAATCCACAGGGCAGAACCAATGAAAAGTTTACTATGCTGCCAGATGATATACTTAGCATCTTTATCAAAGGGACAGAATGCAAAAAAATCTTCACTGCATCTCAGAACTCTGACTATTAGGAATGTGCAAGGTCAGACAAGAAGAGGTTTTCATTAGCATTTACTTTCTCCAGTCTTTTCTCTTTCTGAAAGGTTCAATCTACAGAGAAGCAGAAGTATAGAAGTCCAAAAAGGATATTTGTACACAAAAAATACAGGTGGCCAAAAAGCTATACTATAAATAAATGCATGCATGAAGAGTATTCTCTTTTCCTAGGCCCCAGATATATAATTCAGAATTAGAATACAGAAAATATATTGTGAGTTCAAAGCTTTGTTCCTGAACTGCAAAGCTATTAGAGGGTCATCTCACAGGGACTTTTTATCAGCAACCACATTCCCACCTATGTCTGACATACACAGTTGCACTTATCTGGGACCATACAACTTAGAATACTAGAGAAAGCACATAAGAACCAAAGATGAGGCATTTTTGGGCAAGAAAATTTGGCTGTGTAACAAACACACTAATCTAGAGTTTGAAAACAGACACACCTACTCCTCCTCAAGAAAAATATTTTTATCATACCTGGCCTAAGATTGTATATACACACACACTGTACATATACACACACGCCGTGTGGCTTTCCTTCATCTCTCTCAGACACACGCACACACACCCTAACCAGAAATTAGTTTTTCAAAGATGGGAGAAGGGCATGATATTTCATGAGTTAAAGCATGAATTTACTGCAGAAAATATTTTCATTCTAGAAATGCATGTGGGGACATCTTTGTTTCTTTTTGGGATTGGGTAGAGGAGTGAGAGAGAGAGAGCAGTGAAATGAAATATATTAGATCATCATGAGCAAGAGTGAGGAAAGAGAAGAGTCATGAGTGAATGCTTCATCTTCAGCTATTGCCTAGAGACACTTTGTCCACGTTCCACCACCAGAACAAGTAATACGGTGGCTGCAATGCAACTAGGCACAAAATTGGGGGGGAAGTGGTGCTTGACTGAATGAATATATGAAGGTCAAAAGAAACAAACCTACTCAGACTACATTAAGCCACAATCAGTTTGAAGGAGAGCAGTGAAAGGGACTTCACTATTTTGGAAAGACTCTTATTGTTTTGACTGCTTTGCTGTTAAAGACAGAAGATTCCAGTTATACTTAGAGTCAAAACGATGAAAGCCGACACTGTGGATTTGATGTGATGATATCTTTCAGCTAAATGTAGAGGATAACCACCCCTTTCAAGTCCCAGAGTGTCTGAAAAAAAGATGTAGCTGTCATTGCAATAAGGTAGGAGGCAGAGATCAAAGCCTGAACTCTTTGGTATAAAGAGAAGCAGCAGCAGCATTTGTGGTCTCATTGATATTTTGTACTTACCTTCCTACTGTCTAAACGCAATACTTCATCTCACCTCAGTTATGTTTATTTTATAATCTTACCAACTTAGTGAAACAGTTCAAGAAAGTAAAATAGATCTTGAATCAACAATAGAACTTGAATCAGCAAAGAAATTAATGTGTTTGTCCGTCAAGCCACACAGCAGCAGCAGGTATGACAATTTAGATGAAAAATGTATAACTGTAGTTTTTTGGCATCGTTTAAGAGTTGAGCAATGCAGTTTGTATACTGTATGACACAAATCCTCCACCCTATTAGTTTAATATCTGTTTGCCTGCCATAGTTTCAACTTTTAAAGGAATCTAAACTATGCTATCTGTTTTTGTGTATTCTTATTTTACACATCGAGAGTTATATAAAAACTATTACATATGAGTACTTGCCTATCTCATTCAAATATTTTTAAAATGCATTGACATCTTAAACTTCTTGACTATTGACGCTTTCCTTAATGCATCACTTGGAATGCTTTATAAAGGAATTGAATAATGTAAGAAACATATATTATTATACATGGTCATATTATTGCATAAATAATAACACAGCTCCAGGTATAATCTTCTTTTTCAGTTGTTCATAATTCTGTCAAATATATTCCTTTCAGGATGATATTTTTCATCCTTGGCCTTAGCTCAGACATGAAAGTTATTTTCATTTTTTTCATTGTATGTAAATAAACACCATGCCATTTCCCATATTTTCTGATTCAAATACATGCATAACTGAAAAATGGCTGAATTGGTTTTATTAAAACTTGACATTTGTAGATTTCATTAATTGCTAAAAAAATAAGCACACTGTGAATACACACGCCAAGGCACAACATTTCCAGGGGAAAATATAAAAGGAACTACAGTACTGTAATTTATATTGGTTTTGTACCTTACTAATTAAATAGGTATAATCATTCTCCATATACTCTTCTCTGTTATGGTACAAGAGTATTTTGGATAGTGTAGGAGCTTCTTTATTTTTACAAGATGAAGATAAGATCCCCTTAGCCATTTATCTGAAGTTGTATGTTGCGACACCATTGGTAATTTATGCAGCCCATTCAGATTTCATAAAAATAAGCAGACAATATGCAACAATTCAAGCAAATTATGAGCCATCTTAAAAAGAAATCCTAAGTGGCACCCATCTTTACACATCCCTTTGCATTCGTAAAAATGCAAATGAAAGCCATTAAATGCCATAGTTCCTTATTGTACAAAAATCACTGTACAGTTTCCAAGTGGAAGTAGTGAAAACGAACAGTTCTTTGCACTCAATCTGTTTCAATATTTGCATAAATATGTACTGCGTAATTTTAGCTACATTCTGGATGCACTTCAGGGTTTTACTGAGCAGTATGTTCTGCCTTCTGTGCAATATGATGAACATTACTTTTGTACACAGATTAACTCTTCTTAAGGAAGCTATGTTTTATCAAGTCATTGTGTATGTGTATGTGTGTCTGCTCTAGTCTAGAGCTGTGAAGGCAGGAGTATGAGTGTATCTGATGAACTCACAATAAGTGGATCCCAGTAAATATTGCTCTGATTCACTTCCATTCAGGTAGGTAGGAATTTTGTCCATTGCTTCATCAGAAGCATGTTGGTCCCTTGTGCAATGGGTTGAATACCTTCTGGTAGGTGAATGACCTAGTCAGGCCCTCCTTTCCCTGAAAGTGATTCAGGCCACCACAGTCTCCAAATGCCCAACATCTTCATTTCCAGACTGATGCTTGCCCTCAACAGGTATAAATTGGTGCAGTCAGTGAAGTTTTGCCAATGAACACAAAATGAGTTTCACATCCATTAAAGTAGGAAATTTAATTCAACATAATTGCACTTAGGGTACATCTACACTGCACAGCTATTTTGGGATCCCAAAGGTATCCTGCAATAGCTACCCCACGTCTTAACAAGCCGCCCGTTATTTTGAAAATTTTTTTTGAAATAACAAGTGTGCTATTTCGGCATCCCTGTAACCCTCGGGTTAAGGGATGTCTCAAAACTGTGCGTTATTGCAAAATTTGGTGCTGTGGAGATGCACCAAATTTCAGAATAAGCTATTTCGAAATACAATTGAAATGAGATACGTAATTTGCAGAACACAAATTGCATATCTTATATTGAGTTTAGGATGCTGTGTAGATGCACCCTTAGTCTGTGTCTACACAGCAGGCAGTTATTTCAAAATAATGTGGAAATACTGTCAAGCTGGAGGACTTCTTATTCCAACTTCTGTAACCCTCATTGTATGAGGAGTAAGGGAAGTCAGAGGAAGAGTGCCCTATTTTGAAATAAGTGCTGTGTAGATGCTCCCAATTTTGAAATAAGCTATTTTGAAATAAGCTATGCAATTAATGTAGCTCAATTTGCATAGCTTATCTTGAGTTAAGACCTGCTGTGTAGACCCACCCTTAGTTTTTGCTGAGTGACAAAGTTAAAAAGTTAGATTTTTAACATGCCATTCTGTGATACTCATCTATCAGAACTGCCTTCCAGTAGGAAGCATATTCTATTGGAAAACTCTAAATCAGGGTTCACCATGGCAGAGAAACCTTAGACTTTTAAGTCCAGTGAATCCTTGACAAATGTATCTATAGGTTTAGTAATGCACTGTGTGTGCATTTGTTTTTATTTCAAATAATTTTGCAAATTAATATTCAAGATTCACACTGGTTGGGAGCTCCTGCTTGTAAATGCAACAAATACATTTTCAGGAGAGATTACCACAGTATATTGTATTGATTTTCTTCCAATGCACTTCATGTTTAAGAGTAAGAAGTCTACCTGAAGCATTTCCAGGACAGTGAAGCTATTCTAGAACCAAGAGATTCAAAATCCCCATTACAGAAAAAGTAGAGTATTTGTTGTTTGTACTAGTTTTCTCCTCAGTTTTTTTTTCAAAATATCTAGATCGAAATTCCTTGTTTTATTCTTTACATATAGACAACTTCTTTATACATAAATTTGTTACTATACAAATTCAGGTAGCAATATTTAATAGCTGATCAATATAGTCCTGACACAGGGGAAGGGAACCTTTTCTGGGTCGCGGGCTGCTAACCCACAGAAAAATCAATCAGGAACTGTGCACAAGTGAAAAACAAAAAGGAAAAAAACTCTCACTGACATGGCCCCTGACAGAGGAGAAAGACACTTCCCACATTCCCCTCACACACCAGAGCCTAGGGGGACCAGCCTAATAGATCTTGCCTTGAGCCTTGGGAACCAGGGCCAGGCAACCTGGGGGCTGCATCTGGGCCCCAGGCCTTAGGTTCCCCAATCCTGTGTGAATCTATTGGATACATTTAGATATGGGAAACGGATTCCCAAAATTATAACACGAGACATCTTTTTAACAACATGTGAATAAAGTAACAAAACTGACATTCTTTCAAGTTGTGTGAGGGTGGGAACAGGAGGGCGAGGGCAATGAGAGACAATTGGAGGTCACTTTGGGAAAGGATCAGGAACATTTGGTAGCTACGAGAAGAGAGGAGTATGTGAATATGCATTAGGGAGTGATATGTTTTGAAAGTCTTGAATCATGTGGAACTACTCACTTACAAGGACGTGGAATGATTTAGCATCAGAATGGTGGAGGGAAAGTCATAACAGGGAACAAGTCATTGATCAAATCCACTCATTTGTACCGATATGCCTACCAAGTCTTATTGCATATCCCTTAAATATTTCCCTCCAGAGAAATGACTAGCTTCAATCTGCCTCACAGACTAGATTTCAGTCAGCCAATACATAAAGGAAACTTTAAAAAGCCCAGAATGGAGAACATCCCATTCTTCTATTTATGGGCCTGATCCTCAAGTCTTTACTCAATCTTCATGGCAAAAATTCATCAGTGCTAGGAGTTATGCCTGAGTAACAACTTCCTACACTGAGCTACATGTCTTCTAGAGAGCTATAAACAAACTTAAATATGAGACACCTTTGCTAGATATAAATTTTATAACTCCCATTAACTCAAACAAATGGCAGATACCAACACACAGCATAATGTTGCAGCTTTCCTTTCAAATTAAAATAGTACTCCATGACTGAGGGGGGAATTCTTTATCATTCCTTTAAACCACCTGTTTTCCAACCCATCCCTTTCTATATAGCCTTTTTACCCTCTGCTTTGCCTTTTACCTGTTCTTTAGCACATGCCAGTTTATTGTTAAGTATGCAGCAAACGAGATGGCTTCTTTTAATGGTTCTTCCCAACTCAGTCAGTCTGGGAAAGAGTCTTAACATTTGCAAGCTGCCACATGCTCCTCCTCTGAATCACCACACAGCTAGATAATTAGTTTGAAAACAAAGGCTGGGATTTTATTTTCAACATAATTAACAAGTTTTCATAATTTAATTATGCACGCCACAACATTAATGTGATTTTTTAAAATACTCAGTTAACCTTGCCAAGTGAGCAGTCCCCATTCCCAAATAATCATCTGGTCTCTTTTTAGTATTTGGTTACTCTCATATGCAAACTTGTCTGAAAAGACTACTGATAGTCTTCCTTTTCAAAAGAATTCTCTCACATGAGAAGAAATCAGTCCCTACTGACTCTCTTAGCTTCTGATACTGTCCTCCTGACTAAAACATAGAATCGCCTGGTTCCTAGTGATTTTTTTTCCTTTCGACCACATTAATAATCAGTAACCCTCCACTTGATCACATATTCCTCTTTCTACCACTGTAACATAAATGGTGTATGATACTAATGTGTCCCATACATAATTCATATCCAGTTTAAAGAATCTGCCAATACACACTACCTTAAGGACATGGTGGAATTGCACTATTATAAATATCCCAGGAAACTGCAATTCTACTACTCATTTTCTTGTTTCCTATTTGTTTTTGTACTTTGTGGGGCAAGATGTTGAACCAAAACCTATTTCTCTCTTCCCACTGATTAAAAAAAAAGCTTTGCTTAATCTAATTTATTTATTAATGCACAATATAGTGTGTCTGAAAAGTGGTGTTCCAAAATATTACTGGGCATAAGAGTGAAGCCTTAGCTAAATCCTCACTGAGGCAAAATTTTCATTGATTTCAATGGGAATTTTGCCTAACAACCCTAAGATTAGTTGAGTAGCCTAATAAATTATTGTGAAGCTAAAGCTGCTTTCTTCATTTTCTGCATTTGAAACAAAATGTTCATTTATCGATATCCTGGAAACTGTTCTCCTGGTATAAAATGTATATGAAAATCTATTTTCCGGATATTCCTACCATTCATGCAACTATCTGCATTGATTGTGAATATTGTTAAATTCTTTATTGACATGTCCCACTGGAATAAATTGAATGAGATTTTCAAAGGTTTTTATAAATAAACAGATCAACTGACCCCAGAATTTACTAATCATACATGCCCACAACATCTATCGGGGAATAAGCAGAGTCTTCTAGAATGCATTTCATTTATGTATCTCAGGCCACAATTTTCCAGATGTGAAAGGCAAAAGCTTTAATTGCTACATCATCTACTCTTTTATATCTTTGCAACTAACTCCTTGATTTAGCATAAGTGTACCATTAATCTTTAATGTATCTATCTGAGAACACAATTAAAGTCAAATAGAATAATGAGTGACATTACAGGGAATGCAAAGTAGCAACTCTGGGACTTAGTCAACCATTCCATATGCCACATACATACCCACTAATTTGTTATGAGAGATTTAGGAAAGAGATGCCAGGAGTTGAAGTTTCCTAACATGTTTTCTAACTTCAAACTATGGAACTCCTCCCTGCACCAGCCACCACTCTACAGGGAAAAGGAGTCAAACTCTGGCACCAGAAAATACGGGTGTATAACTTTAAAAGGTTTCTTGTGCTTATAATATTCTCAGAGGCTGCTGCCTTGTGATAGCCATGGAATGTTTTAAAACACCAGTCATATTTGTCTTGGAATGGGGCTACCGGCTAGTCAGTTGTTAAGATGACCCAGCAAAAACACCAGCTAGAAAAATCATTCTGCATTGGATTTATGCACAAACTCTTAGCTGAAGGGTATTGTATATTGTGCCTATACTTAGGAATTTATGTGTTTTATAAAATGATAATTTAGCAGGTACATACCTGCAGAGAAACCTGCTGAGCTCACTCTCCCCCACCCCTTGAGTAGTTAATCAGTTTCTGGAACATCTTCTCTTTGTTCGGGGAAAGTGCCTGAGGCGACAGAGAGCTCAGCAGATGGAGGGTCAAGGTACAGGTATGTGGTAAACAGGTTTCTCTACGGGAATGTTAAACATGATCGGTTATGCTGACTGTAAAGAATGTGACAAGACTGGACAAAGGTTTGTGTGGAGCAACCACTCTATGCTATAAAATACTGGGGAGGAGACTTGCCTCTCCAAGAGATCCTGGCTGGTTTTGTACCAGGGTGCTCTCCCTTTGTGCACATGAAATAAAGCTTTACATTGAATGGCGCATCGAAGACTCTTGATTCTGCCAAACACCTGACTCATATGGTAGCTATTGGGTACCACAAAAATCCCAACACAGCCAAGGTTGGTCTACAAATAACATAGCTAATACAAAATGTCAAATGGCAAGACAATAAGAAGTTATTTATTTATTATTTACTATTTCTATTGCAGAACCACCTAAAGACTCCAACTCCGTGGAGTTGGGAACCATCTCAGTATAACAAAGAGATGCTTCTTTTCCCAAATAGTTTACAAGCTAATCTATAGTCTACATTGCATGACTGGAGGTGTAATTTCCAGCTCAGGTAAATATACAAGTACTGACTTTGTAGCTATGGTGCCCTGGTCAGTGTGATGTGCTGGACATTTGAGTATGCACCTAGATTCTCAGATAGGATTGTACACAGAGTGTACCTGAGTTGAATTACAAAGCTAGATGTGGTGTAGATATACCCTGAGCCAACGGGGAGACAATAAGTGGGGGACCAGATGGTAATGTTTACTCATCAATTGGTGTGATGAGCAGCACACAAGTTAAATCATGATCTGGCTTCGATCAGCCAGTCAGAAGCACATAGCTACTTCTACTTCTACATAGCTACTTCCTTTGTAACCAACATGTGACAGAAAGCAGAAACAAGAATGCTTAAAGAGATCACTATGTATGTGCATAACTAAGAACAATATGCATTAAGGATGGGATCTGGTTAGTTACAAGCATAAGACTACAAACTGCAAACAGACAGATTTATCAATATAGATCTGTGGAAGAAAAGGGGATTCAGCTATGCACTTGGACTCTAATATGGAGGGCATTGAACTTTTTACTCAGACAAAACCAAAGGAAGTTTTTCCTGAATAAGCACTTCAGGATTAGACCTTAATAAAGCATCTCTGGTAGAACATTAATAGACTTAGAAACTTAAGATTGTTTCATAATTAAGCTTAAGGAGAATAAGTTTTCATTATTTACATTTTAATGAATGTTATCCAACTTTTGTTCTTACAGTCAATCCAACTCAAACGATATTAAACTTTAAATTTTCTGGATTGCATCAGCTGGTATCTCATCCACTTTAAGCATCATTTTTCTAAATTATTCACAGTATATTTTAAATAAATCTGGCCAGACCTCAGCTGGAGTAAATCAGTGGAGCTTCTTTGACATCAGGACTATGTTAATGTACACCAGGTAACTGTATGTGCCACTGGCCTTAAGTATAGTTTCTGAGGTTAAACACACCAGGAAGCCTTTATTCACTGAACATTTTCAATAATGTTTATTTCATCACAGCAGAATAATCCTTATATGTCAGACAGCTTCTGTCTCTCTCTCTCTCTAGTGAATAGTTTCCTTCTGTCCCCAGAATTGAATTTTTAAGTATATTAAAAAGCTTTGCCTCCAGCAAAGATGCTTTCAGAACAAGAATATTCATCATTCAAATAAATGATCTTTTATTACACCAACCTGTTCAAGTATCCATGCCACTACTTTTATTGATGCAGTTCTCCTTCTAAACAAGGGTAGAATCTACATTCTAATTAACATTTATGGTATGATGGTGCTTTGATTAAAACTAAATGGCAACACATAAGAAATTTGCATTATCAGTCAAAACAAAGGTCTAATTGCTCCACAGTGATTAAGAATGATGTTCGTTTGGTTTCCTTGGCAATTAATATTTCTATTTGATAACAGGATGCTTTATTCTGGCAAAGGAATTCCTTTTTAATGTTTAGCTCAGGTGAGAATTTAGAAACACTATGGTGTGTGTATCAGCCACAGTCTTGCATATGTTATTTCTCTGTATTGCAGAAATACCTCTTAATCCTCAAGGAACATCAGTGTAAGAATGATGGATCAGATTCGGTCCGCTTCTGAACACATGTACACATTTCACACTAATATCAGTGGATGCTGCACACATTTAATTGAAGACAGCATTTGGCCTTAACTCATTTTAAAAGTACCCATTATCAATCAGAGCAGCTATAAGGGGCAGAGGGGGAGATTTTACTAAAGTTGTGTCAGATTGGTATTAAATTACCAGCAAGTTCCACTGTTGCCAAGAGGGAATTTATTCCGAGAGAGGGCAGATGATGATACCACTAGGGAACAGCTTTAACTGTATCAAGATACATCATCTATTTCTCACTTTAACCCCAGGCTGCTGCCACAGAAGATAATGCACCAAGGCTGATGCTGGCAGAAGCCACTGTGAGTCCTAGGGGGTCTGAGCTAATGAATTCAGCATTGTAAAATACAGCTAGTTGGAAATTTTTAACACAACATGTTTTCAGTCAGAAAACAGTCAAAACCCCGATTTTATGGACACTGAAAGTTGAAACTTTCATACAGGAGATTTTTCAGGTGAGATCCTTGAGTGGCTGATAGCCCTGTGGCTAGAGTATTCAGCTGGAAGGAGGGAGACTTTGCTTCAAGTCCTCATTAAGGCTGCCAACCTTCCAAGATTATACTAGAGTCTACAGGAATTAAAGATTGCTCTTTAAAGAAAAGTTATGGCAGATGATGAAACCTCCAGGAATACATTCAACCAGAATTGGTAATACTAGTCCCAGCTCTGTCCAAATCAGAGCACTGTTCAGATCGAGCTGCTGACTAACAGTTATTCTGGGATAGGTTGGTATCTTTATCTCAGGCTACATCTACGCTACAGAGCTATTCCATGTCTTTTGAGCAAGCCCATTATTTTGAACTATAACGGGCTCACTATTTCAACTTCCCTGTAAACTTTGTTCCACGAGGAGTAAGGGACGTTTCAAAATAACACCCTATTTCGAAATTTGGCGCTTTGTAGACAGTGCCAAATTTCAGAAGAAGTTATTTCCACCTTAACTTGAAATAAGCTATGCAATTTGCATAGCTCAAATTGCGTAGCTTATTTCAAGCTCCGGGTGCAGTGCAGACACACCTTCAGTCTGTTTTTTCCACACACAAAAATATCAAGCGGTCTCAGGTCACATCAGAATGAAAAAAAAAATCTAAAACCCTAAAAATTCCATTTTTTTCATGACCAATGTCAGAGTGATTCATTCCATGTCCACATCAAATGTGTGTTTGTACAATGGCACACTAATCAGGCTTGGGGCTTCCAGATGCTACTATAATACAAGAAATACACAAACTGCAGTCACAGATTTGCAAATCTGAGTCTACTGAAAGAAAAAAAATATAATGAAGGTTTTTCTCTAAGTTCTTTCAGTTACAATAGTCATTAGTAACCATTTTGGATCAGAATGTGCTTTTCAAATTGACCATGTCCATAAAAATCTTTTAGCACATTGCAAACCCCATCATATATCTTTTCTGAAAATAGCATTGACTACATTTCTGTAAAGGACCAAGCTATAGGTAATCTGGTCTAGTTGTCCAGGATGGCCACATAACAGTTGTCAGTGAGCAAGGACTATTGAATCACTAGAGCCAGAACTGAAGATCAAGAGTTAGATCAAGATCAAAGACCAGAGGTAGTACCAGAGATTAGAGTCCAGCCAGCTAGGCCAACAGGCACTGCAGGCCTTGGAGCAAGATGTGTGGGGGGGGAGGCAGAAGGGACGGTGCTGTAACCTCCCCCTCCCACCCAGCCCTCAGAGCCACGCAGAGCAGCAGTCTAGCACTCCAGTGGCAATTCAAAGTGGCCCAGAGCTCCTGGACACTGATGTTGCTAAATTGCCAGGCCCCAGGACAATTGTCTCATACCCCTCCTCTCCCTATCTCCCCACGCACCCTCCTGTTAACAGGCCTGAATCCAGCTAGAGTCAGAAACTGGAAATCAGATGCAAGTTGAAAGTCTGGAGTCACAGCAATCCAGAGGTCTCTGTAGCTACCCAGACAGCACTCTTGAGCCACCCTTCCTGGGTTAAATGGAATGCTCAGCCTAATAGTGTCTTGCAAGGTGTTGTACCATTTGAGCAGTACTTCCTGCTGCATCTAATTTCCACAGTACTTCTTGGAGACAGCATTTCATACCCTTCCAGTGATGAAGTGGAAGGTAGCTCTTGGATTATCATTAAAATAATGTTTCTATATTTTCATTTTAATAACCTACTTTTAAAGCTTTTTACAAATAGTTCCTCACCTTTACGCCCATTATGTATTAGCCGCAAAAAATGACAAGACAAGAGATGAACTATTGATTTAAAAGAGCACTTTCGCACAGTTGATGTCTTGCAAATAAAAATCATAGTCTCCAGTCTGTAACATTGAGGCCCCGATCCTGCAATTAGCTCCGCATGAATAGAGCCTGAACCTCAAGACTCCACAAGTGCATAGCTCATTGGAGGATTGGGTCCTGTAGTTTTTTTTAGGAATTCTTATGAAATACAGATTCTCAGAAAAAGCTATCCCACCCAAACACACATTTGCCATGCAGTGCCTGCTATGTTACTTAAAATATTTTAAAGGTTGGTTTATGGTTTAAACATGCAGTATTCTGTTCATTATTTCTCAGCTAAGTGGGTTTTTTTAATTAATTAATTAAATGAAGCCACCCATCTACTCTCTATTCAGACTTATACAAGCCCAAGAACACTGAACTGACTGGCACTTCACTGATAAAGCTTTTGGCTACTTCTTTTATTCAAGAAAAGATACTGGGACACTTTTGTCATGGACAGCTCTGAACTGTCAAACAAAAACGATTAGCAACCATGGCAAAACATGACATTTCCCAGAGGATATGGACATTGTGACTTCAGGGACAAATGGAACTTACTTCATTTTTCAATGACACTGAAACATTGAAAGGTTTTTGAAGCCTTGATTGTACCTTAATGCAGAAAAGTGTACAAATGTTCTTTTATCTTGTTATAATGAAATTCGATTCATAATTCATATTTAAATATTTTAATAGGTTTCATGTTTTAGAGCCAAGCCATGGAAACTGCAAAACCACAGAAATGCCCTTGTTACCACATAAAGGTGCTGAATAAGATTTTGAGCAATGAAGGCTCACTTCAGTAAAGTTTTATGTACCCTTTGCCCTCATTCAGTAGGGAATTATAAGATCACACACACACAGTCTGTATCAACTGCGGCAAAGCTCCAGGTATTCCCCGTGGATCTTGGGCTGCTGGCAGACAGTGTTAGCCTCAGAGGCTCACGATGGACTGCCACATGGCCTCTTTCTCTTTACTAGAGGCAGAAGCCACAGCCCACTGAGCCATACTCATCATAGGTTAGTTCATAAGTTTGGAGTAAAATCTCCTCTTGAGTCCTGATCTCCCTTCTCGAGGCATACTTTGAGATGTTGTGGGAAGGCTTGGGGGAACCCAGATCTACCCATTACTTCAGGTTCCTGTTGCCCTAGGGCAGTGGCAACAGGCAGGGTTATTGCCACTCTCAATCTGGCAGCTTTTCCCTGGGCCACTTCCCCAAACAATCCCTCCCAGCACCTTTCCTTTGGTACCTGCTCAGCTCACACCCACATGGCTCCTCCACACAGCACTTCCTCCTTCCTGTCCTTTGCTTTTTTCCTTCTTCCCTTCCTTGCCCAGGGGGGAAACCTTTTAAAGCAGCTCCATAGGCCTTAATTGGCTGCAGGTATCTAATTAGCCTATAGCTTCTAGGAAGCTCTAAGTGGTCCCAGATGCCTGCCTGATTATGCTGAACTTAGGCTTGGCCTTTTTTTACTCAGGGAAGAGAAAGCTGTTCATCCAAGCCCCAGCATGTCTTCCCTCCATTAGTATGCAGTAGCCAGCTGGTCTGGGTCTGTCACACATCCTTCCCCCTTGCTTAACACACAGTGCATATGTGACAGGCCATCAGCATTGCCATGACAGCTCCCTCACCTGTGTTGCACTCAGAACTAGAATGGTTGAAGGGACACAAACCACTGGGTCACTCTTACATTTTTTCCTTGTTAAGCTGCATCCATTGGTGGGAGTGGAAGGCATGGTCTGTCATGAGGACAAATCTGAGCCCTTGTTATTCAACAGTCTATGAGGGGACATATTCATCTGGCAAAGTGGGGAATAAACCATTGATAGTACCTCACAACCCCTAGAAATACTTGAACCTTTGGATGGGGCCATTGCTGGATGGCCTTTAATTTATTCAACTGTGGTTTTACCCTTTCCCTACTACATATTCAAGATACTTGGCTTCTGTGAACCCACAGCGCATTTGGTAGGGTTCGCTTTAAGGCCAGTTTGTCTAAAGGTATCCAGGACTGCCTTTACCTTCTTCAGGTTGGATTTCTCAGTCTGCGGTATGGAGGACTACATCATCTAGGTAGGCAGCCACATACTTGTTATGGAGGCATAGTAGCTTATCCATTAGCTGCTAAAACATAGCTGGGGCCCCACGGAAAACAAAAGGAAGGACCTTGAAATAGACACCGTCTTCTCCTTGGCATCTTCAGCTAGGGGAATCTGCCAATATCCTTTTGTCAGGTCTAGGGTTATTAAGTACGGGGAGTCACTCAGACAATCCACTAGTTTGTCTATATGAGGAATGAGATATGCATCAAACCAGGATATCTCATTTAGCCACCGAAGACCATAGTGCTCTTGTGCCTCAGCTACTCTAGGTTTTCATTTTCTTTCATAATCAGCTTTTGTCCCTACAAAACTTGTCTGTGTCAAACACTTCCCTCCAATCACCCTATTATTCTCCTCGGCTCTTCTTCAGCCCACCTTGGAAGTCTCTCACAACTTCATTGGCTCAGAATTGTAAGACTTAAATAGCATGAGGCACAAAGGAAGAGGAGAAGGAGAAGCACTACTTGTCCAAGTACAGGAAGGGACCGGGAAGCTCCATTTTGTTTTTACCAAAGTTGTACTTCTGTGTCTCAGCAATATCCTTTTATTCTAACTGAGGTTTGTCTTGATGGAAGGCAAAGTAGAATTGTGCACAGCATTTTTGTTCTCATTTGTTTAGTGCTCTGTGTTCCTCCAAGCAGAATAATTATAATTTCAAAAATATTGCCAATTACATTTTCTGGCCTTCTGTAAGGTAATTTGGACAGATCAAACTCAGGAAAAAACAAACAAATGAAAAACCAACAACACACCAAGCCCTAAAGGTGTTTGTACCATAAAGTTATGGGCTACAAGAGAATGTTGTAATGGCAATTTTTTACAACCTAGATTATAGATGTTGCTGCTGTTTCTGCTATAATGAGAAGAAATGGGAGAAATCTTTCAGACAAAAAGTACAGCTTCAACAACACTGAAATGTTTCGATGAAACTAATATAAATTTTAGGTAAAAACAAAACAAAAATCAGAAAAAGCCTAAATGTGCTTTGGTGTTTTAAAAAAATGAATAGCTTTTTGTTCTGAACAATTTGTTTCTTTTTTTTTTCATTTTATTATAAAAGTATTTCAAAGTTCTCAAAAAATTATATATTTTTTTAAATAAAGTTTTTTAATTGACCAAGAGCCATCTTTTCTCAACTTTTCAATATTGTCAACAAACCAAAAAATGTTATTTATTTTGCATAGTTCTGACAGTATAAAGCGGATTGGTAGACTTGGGGACAAATGAATGGAATTTCTTGAGCACAACTCCCAGTTATGAAATTGCTCACAGGCATCTCAAATACAGAGGGAATAAAACTTTCAGAAAAATCATATATACTTGTCCAAAGAATGTTCAGCATTTGAATATATCTGCATTATAGCCCTGGCTTCATCAATATATTGAAAACCAGTGTGTTCCAAATGGACCCATATGCTGGCTCTGACATGTTTTCAAGGCAGGTGAACAGAGAATAGTCACTTTGTCGAGCTCTGGGGCTTCACACTAGAATTGGTCAGAAATTTTCAGATGAAACTTGTTTATGTCACAAAATGCAGCTTCTGCCAAACAAAATGTTTTGTGGAATCATTCAATGAAAACTTTCATCGAATGCCACCGCCTTCCCCATTCTGAGGATGAAGAGGCACAAAGCCAGGGTATTCTGCCCTTCTGCCTCCCCATTATTATGTGGAATAGGCTGCAACTCTTCAGTTCCCTGTGCTGGGGATTTGGCAGGGAGGCAGAGGGCCAAGCTCTCTGCCTCTTCAGTGGCTGCCAGTAAGGTGAAAAACTCTGGTTTGGGTCATGATTTTAATACATTGTTCCACTGGATGAATTTTTTTCTCAAAACTCTGAAAATTTTCAAAGAATGTTCAGCTAACTCTACTTAGGACATTTTTCTGGGAGCCAGAACTTGTCTCATCCCTTTTCTTGGGACAACCCAAGAATCATCACTACCCTAGACCATGAAATCAGTGTCATACATCCAAAGCCCTCCACCACCCAATAAGTTAGTCATGTTCCCCTAGTGCTCCCCCAAAACTCTGGACACTGGCTTCTAATTTAACATTTTCAGAGACACTGTCAGAAAATCAAGGAACATAGGCTTAAGCAAGGAATTTCTTAATCACAAGAACTTTACTCTTAAAGTACTTACTGGTCTCTAAAATCGCCAAAAGTCATAAGATATACCCTCTCCAGGACTCATTGCATGCCTTCTGTAAATCTGAAATTTGTCAGCATTTCATGCTGGGCAGAGACCCTCACACTTCCTCCCTCTCTCAGTTAGTTCTTCTTATACATGGAAATGGTTGGCCTCACACTAAGAGCAGCACCTCTTCTTACAGTGCTCTCTCTTTGCTATCCTGTGGTACTCCAGTTTCCTCTCTCAGTCATGCTTTTTCCCACCCTAAAGGCCCTCATGGAGAGAGCTCATTGCTCCATGATGGTTGGCTACTGGTCAAGAGAGAGGGAATATATTTACATAGAATCTGAGAGTTGTAAATCCCAGCTTGGGTAGTCATACATTCACCAGTTCTTCTTGAGGTAGCATCTATAAACAGCAGCAAGGGGGCAACTTCATAGGGGTATCCTTCTCTCCAAAAGGTCTCACAATGCATCCAAGACATACTCTCCCGCACAGAACTCATCCATAGAAGGACTAGCATCATCCCAGAAACTACCAGTCAAGACTGAGTCCCTAAAAGACCCAGTATTGCTGGCTCCAAAACTGTCCTTCCTAAAAGTACCAGTGCTGCACTAAAATCTCTAAGGTAAAACACTCTTATCGTCCTGGAGATCATGGCTCAAAACCTGGCGGACAGAGTTCTCAACACCAGCAGGAAAAGAGGCAACAAGCAATTCCATCACGATTTTCCTGCACAAGCCTGTGGATATTGAGCAGCTGGAGGAGCAGCAGCCTACAGTGTGGGCCGCCACTCCATGGCAAGCTGCTTGGATAGAGGAGTTGACGAGGATAGCATCCTTCAATGACCTTGACCTCCTTACAGACAGACTCACTGATGGCCTATCTGCAGAACTTGTATCTGGGGAAAAAAAGCAACTCAAGAGAACACACGGACTGCTCACGGAACACCTGTATCAAGCCATAAAAATAACAACTTGACGGAAGCCAGAAGGAACATCATTCACTGCTATGGTCCAACAGCAGCATCCAGGATCCAGAAGCTCTACTGGTCAAAGTGCCCTAACCCTATGAGAGAGATCATTGATGGGCCCTCACCTGACTGCACAAACTCATCTCAGAGATCATTCTCATACTTCAATAATGTGTTTGACCATGGAGTTCAGAAGTACATGCAGCATCCAGGGACCCTTCATCCTTTACCCTATGTTGATTATTCAGGGGACCTGGAGCAAGACTTACATCGCAGGAAGTGTTGACCAGATTGTCCAAGTCCCAGGAAAAGATGGCATTCACCATATCTTCCTGAAAAAATGAGGCCCTGGTTGCCAGCTATTAACTGCCATTTTTAATAAAGTAAACAGTTCTGCCATACTCCCAGTTCCCAGAAGAAGTCCATGATGGTGCTTGTCTACAAGAAATGTGAGACGACTCCAACAAGCCATCTCTCTCCATCCGACTATGTGCAGACTATATGCCAGCTGCCTCACATTTAGGATCACAGACTGGTCGGTGAATGGAAGAGCAATCAGCTCCATCCAGAAAAGCTTCATAGCACATGAGGGCTGCTATACACATAACGTTGTCCCTCAGACCACCAGCCACGTGACCAGGAAGGCACGGAGGCAATGGGTGAATGCCAAAGGCTAATCCCAGGCCCAATGACAGGTGGAGCAAAGGAGGCAGCTACCCCATGAACCAGCAATTTAAAGAGCCTGGGATTCCTGGGAGCCCCACCAGCATATTTTTGCTACTTTGCAAAAGTTCAGGATGCATGAAAGCTTTCTGCAACTTGTCCGGGTGCTGTTTGGAGGCTGCACCACTACCTTCTGTTCCATGGAAGGAGAGACACCTAAAATTCCTATCCATAGCAGTATGAAGCAAGACTATCCCCTAAGCCCCATAATTTTCAGCTTTGCCATGGAGCTGCTCATTGAGCCATCACCAGCGGTTAGGCAGTTTCAACCTGTATGGCAGCAAAATGAATATCCTGGTCTATGCAGACAACCCTGACAGTCTCCAACAAATGCTAGTTATCACCAGCTAGGCTGCTGTTTGGATGGGACTCCATTTCAATGCTAAAAAGTATACATTCCTGTATATCTTTGGCAGTAGAAGAGACTTTGTCCAAGCAATGTTATTTCAGAAAGGTAAATAACTTCCATTTGAAGAGGTATCACTGAGAAGCTGAGTTCCTTTAACATTTTAAAGAATCTTAAAGAATTTTCTGAGATCGTATCTTTGAAGTTTGTACCAACAGTGGTTTTCCTAATAGGTTGCTTGTTTTAAAATACCTGACTGTAATATGCACAGCATCGATTCGAGTACTATTCCTGGGTGATGCTTTAATACTAGGGAATATCACATTATTGTGGTAGTTCTGCCAAAAGGAACACGTTGTTGCTTGAAATTCATAAAAATCAGGTTACACTTGTAAAGGATTATCAGTATTCCCTAGGAGTCACATGAGCACAAATGGTTTATCTTAAACTATTGCCAAAGTTCCTCTGGATTATTTGCACATTTACTCCTGTTGTCTTTCAGAAAATGAAATAATGAAGAGCATCTGTATTTAAAACAATCAAATGATATTGCATTTTTAACCTCCTGGTTTTCACATGCCACAGTCAAGTTAGGCATAAAAGGAAGAGTACATACTCTTTTAAAACTGATTAAAACAATGGGAAATATTAATGTAGAATATGAGTATGAGTATGAATTTGAGTATCTATCTATTTCAATATATATATAATGGTGCATATATATGGTCTGTCTCCCTCACATTATATATATAAAAATAGACCATCACAAAACTTTTACTTCAAAATCCAATATGTACTGACCATTATATTTGGATATTTAGAGAAACCCCCATAAATTGTAGGAACATAGAAAAGTCAAACTTTAGTCCATTAATTTAATACATAGAAGCAATATATAATATAGAACTTGAACATTAAAACAGATGAATTCTGTTAAAGAGAAAGATCACAGGTAGTTTGCCATCTTCTAGAAGTGAAAGATACAGACAGGCTCAGAAAAATATTGACTACAAAGTAAAATAGGTGTTTTAAAGTATTTGCAAGTCCATTTTAGAAACCAGAACTGATTCTGTCACTAAATTTATCTGGCAGGAGTGAAGCATTTTTGGATGAAATATAAAACATGAGTTCTGGACATTTGTATCCCTGAAAGATTCTGTGGCTGTTCTCAAAAGAGATGGGGTGTTAATAAAAAGTCCAGGCCAAATTTTAACTGCAGTAATAATGTGCTGTCTGTTTAAAGTGTCCATGTATATTCAATTTCATACAGCCTTCTCCTTCACTTTGACAGCTGTCTCTATTTTCAGTCACAGTTGTTGAGCACTACATATCAAGGTAACTCGATTTCAATGGTGGTGATTTCAATTCTTATATAGTTTTTACCCACAGTAGCTCACAGGAGGCATTGTGTTGCCTCATTAGTTAACATCATTAGAGAACTTTGAGATCTTCAGATGTAAGGTGCAGTATAAATATGAAATTAAGAATCATCTACTTTAAATATTTGGGGATGATATAAATGCTATTCAAATGTTCTACACACAGCACTATTCACAAGATAAAAAAATTAAGGAAAAAACCCCAAGAATATTGTGTCACGAGAATCACAGATTTCAGGAAGGAAATAATTCCTGCTATGCCTCAGCAAAGTTACTTCCTCGTGCAAAGGCTAGGATTTACTAGCTTACTGTAGATAAAGGAAATATTTTGCCTTTGCTGTCATGCAGTTTTATACAATGAAAAAATAAAATGCCACCCTGGAAAGAGTATTTACACATATAAAAATACAACATAAAACACATGAATACCAGAGTTGTTCTTCAACAGATTTATTTTGTGACAACTAGGGTTTAAAGAAGGCTCCAGAAAATAATGACATAACATTTACAGAATGCAGTGTAAACTATTAGGTGGATCACCACATTTCCTCACAAAAACTCCTCCATAAATTATTTTGTGGCTGCAAGCTTTCAGTGTAAAAGACCATATGCTAGTTAACTAAAATACATCATGGCCTCAGCTGCTTAGCTCCCCCAGCTGCATCACTCAACTTCCCAAAAGTGAATGTGGGGCGATCCCGCTCCGCCCCCAAAAGTGGCTGGAGGAGCACAACGAGCTGGGGCCAATACTCTGCTTGTCCCACCATGGCTAATGAGTGAGTGGGGGAAAGTTGAACCCCTGCTGCAGGTGTCAGGTCCCTTCCCACTAGTCCCTCGCTGGCTGCTGGCCAGCCCCTTGCTCCTCCTGAGCATGGTGTTTGGGGCATGTGACCCCTCATGCCCTCCATGCATCACCTATTGTCTCAGATGATGCAGGCATCTAATAACACAGTCTGAAGGATGATTCATGTGCAACTGTACATCTCTTACTTGCCAGTTTGAAATAAACTTTTCATCTCAAAACAATGTTTAAAAACATATATTATGAAGGAGGGAATGATGGAAAAATTAATAAAAGCATTATAGATAAGATATTTAATGACTCCTGAAATTTATAATGTGACTTTAGAAAGAGCTTCATCTAGTGTGGGATTGTTGTTTTTTTTTCCTTTTCAGTGTTCTTTTTTTTCTTCTTTTCGGTGAACAGGTTGAAAGAGCACTGCATCAAAATGTATACAGTTAAGAAAAGGGCAATGGGGAAGGGTGGAGGCAGAAGACCAAAGAGACTGAAAAGCAAGAAACTTAAGAGAAATCTAGAGGATGATTTCTTTAAGAGAAGCTGAGACTACTGAGAGACTGAATGCTGAAGACCCTAATGATTGCCTTCTGCAATTGGTTATTCCTAAATATGAGTGGGGAAATCTAACCACCAAAAGAACATCGAACTGAATGAGCCTCCCAAGTGTATTGGGATCCTGGATCGTATTTGTAATGTCTACCCAGTGGGGTAACATACCATGGTGGTGTGATTTCTAAAGTGAATTGATGTGCTACACATTCATTGATCTATGAGACCCTACTGGTGCATACTAAAGGTTCTCTTGTACTGTTTAATGTAGTGCTATCTGCATTGCTTTTATTTAACAGTTTAAAAAGTTTCATCATGAGTTGTGACAAGTCTTAGGCTGCTAATGCACAGGTAACACTGCCAATTAAGCCGCCCAGAACTACTTCATTGTTTCCCTGTACGCTAATGGCTTGTCTGTATCCTTTTGTTTTTATACTTAGATTATAAGCCTGTTGTAGCAGGTATCGTTTATTTGCTCTGTGTTTGTACAGCACCTAGCGCTATGAGATTCAGGTCCCGGACTACGGCTTGTGGGTGGTACAGTAATGCAAGTAATACAAAAGCAGAGATAACATCCGATTTTCTCTTGGTGTAAATGGGTGCAATTCCATTGACTTCAGTGGAGATATGCAGATCTAGCCCAAGGGAGAATTAGAGCCCAACAAGTGATGAACTGCATTCCACAAACAACTGATGAGTTAATCATTTCCCAATTATTCATAGGTTCCGTTGGTTTGCATAAACTATGTGGTGACTAATTAACAATAAATATATTTGTAAATGTTACAATCAGCTCATAAAGATTACACAAAGAGAAAAAATTAATATCTTCTATGTCATGAACAACTTGACTAGCAATATGATTAACTCTACCCGTGCGCGTGGCTTACTTATTCCTTTCACACAGCAATCGCACAAGGTTTAACTCTTCCAAATAACTCATTTCAAACCAAAATCCATCACCTGGGTTGTTTAGCTTGTACCTGTGATTTATATCTGACAGGCAGATAAAATGAGCCAGAACCACAAAATTAGAGCCAGCTCCATTGCACACAAGTTAGCAAGCTTCATATGAATGGAAAAATATAAAAATGTGTCTGAAGAGTCCTGTGCAAGATAGATAGGCCTTCATATGGCAGGTTTCTCAAGGTGACACTCATGCTGTCTGCTTTACCAAAGAAATCCTTTGACATGACTTACCTCTTCTGGCATATCTTGCAGATGGTTATGTAGTAACATGATTTCCTCTTACCTTGATCTTTCTCTTTTGGTCACACTTTATATTAAGGTTTCTTTTATGTATAGTTTAGAAAGGACTGATAATTGATTATAATCAATTAATTAATAGATGTTTTACTAAATGGTTTAACTAGTATCCAACACCTTTGAGTGATATGCTTATAGCCATCTATAACATACATTTTGAATGACTGTATCAGGCTTATATCATCAATTTGTAATCCTTTAAAAATAATAAAGGCTTCATTTATAAATAGTTAAGTGTGATCTTTGTCTCTGCAGGAAAAGTATATTCAAAGGTGACCCACCTAATTCCATTTTCTCTTTTGCAAAATTCTTCAGTGCTCTAATACTGACAAGAATCTGTTTAATAAGCCAAGGGCAGTTTATAGCACCTATTCCAAACCCCTGCTTTGATTATTTAATAACAGGAGCTGGTAAAATTATTCACAGTGAGTATCTTCCTTTGATTAAAGATTCCTATTTACTTCAATGAAGGATCAGCATTTAGACGATGTCTTCACAGCTGGGAGTGAGCCTCCCACCATAGATAGATAGACTCACACTAGCTCAAATAGCTGTGTGGGCACAGGAAGCAGTTTGGACATTTAAACCCAACCAGTGCCCTGGGTTTGAGCTCATTTTGGCTTGCCTGAATCTACACCAGGGCTACAACACACTGATAGTTTAGCATGCTAGTTCAAGTGAAACTAGCATGAGTCTGACTGTTGGGGGGTGGGGGGTTTACTCCCAGTTACAGTGTAGTAAGTACACCTTGATCTCCAGAATATCTGTGACTATATTCAAGCTTATTGCCTTTTTATTCTTGATCTTTTTTGTTTATTTGCAGTTGGTCTGATTAATCACATGGTGTCATATCTGTTCACTGACTGGATGTTCCTTGTTCTCAGATTGGACAAGCTCTTTGGGTGTGAAAACCTGCACATTCTGTTTTAAGTATTTATCCTCATACATGTGATTTTGAAAAGTCACTTTTATAAATGTTTGTTCCAGTAAACTTCCTTTTCTCTAATGCTCATGAAGAGCAAACACATAAAGGTGCATGAGCATATGTAAACACTTGGATAAATCCTACCACTTACTGGTTCTATTAAATCCTGGTTCTATTAAATCCTACTCAAAAGCTAGATGTTTCTCTGTACACAAATTCAAGTAAGAGGTGGCGCATAAAATTCATCACCTCAGGACGCAGTGTGCCTCACAGACACTCCTTTGGAGCACTGTTTCTTCTGAGGAATAGTAATTTGCCACTGGCTTATACCAACAGTGAATTACAGAATCATAGAATCTTATAGTAATAGAACTGGAAGAGACCTCAAGAGAACTGGAAGAGACCTCAGATCCAGTCCCCTGTCTTCACGGCAGGGACAAGCACCATCTAGATCATCCCTGACAGATGATCTTGCTATAACTTGCTCTTAAATATCTCCAATGATAGTGATACCACAACCTCCCTAGGTAATTTATTCTAATGCTTAACCACTCTGACATCTAGGAAGTTTTTCCTGATGTTCAACCTAAACCTTCCGTGCTGAAATTTAAGCCCATTGCTTCTTATCCTATGATCCCATGTTAAGGAGAATAATTTTTCTCCCTCCTCCTTGTAAGAACATTTTAGGTACCTGAAAGCTGTTATGTCTCCTCTCAGTCTTCTCTTTTCCTAACAATATAAATGGTAATTCACTTAGGGTACATCTATATTGCAAGCTTATTTTGGAAAAAGATATCTTCTGGAACAGTTTATTTTTAAATAGAGCATCCACACTACAGGGAAGCCTCAAAATTAGTCCAAGGAAATCTCCCCTAATGTGGATGTGCTATCTCAATTTAGAGCCCCAGGAGGCACTAGGGAGGAATAACTTAGACTGGCCCTGGTGAGGAGCTATTTCGACATAGCAGCAATGGAGCATCCACACACACCCAAAAGAGCTTTTTTGGAGAGGCATTAGTCCTCGTGGAATGAGGTTTACCAAGGTCCGAAAAAGCCCTCCATTATTTCAATTTTTTTTTGAAATAACACAATTGCTATGTGGACACTAGGATTATTTTTCTGGAATAACAGCCATTATTCCAGAATGCACCCACTGGTATGGAGTAACTCTGCTAACATCAGTGGAGTCATGCTGGTTTGAAGGCAGTGCAAATGATATCAGAATCAGTCCTGGAATCTTCCAAGCCCCATACAGCCAGTCATTTCTGCAATTCTACCCTGTACCTCCCATGAGTGTGAGGATATTATAGGTATTTGTATTGTTCTCTATAACAAATATTATCTACAAAATTCTTATTTTTTACATAGAAAATTAAGTGGCAACATGCATCTTCAAAAATTGATGAATATGCCCTTATTTAGTTTAAGATTGATAGCCCTTACCATTTCTAAGACATTATTATACTCCAGCCTTTTGAGGTCTTAAAATGTCATGAGGCCTTTAACCCACCCACAATTCTTGTTGCCTGCACCAGTAAATGAGTCAAGTACAAACTGGCAGTTCGCTGCTGCTATTCTCAAAGAACATACTTGCAATTCATAAATGCAAATTAATCACATCTCCCTTTAATTTATAATTTTTTAAACATTAAAATGTCATACACACTTTCGGTTCACAAGCAAAACTGCAGGAACAATTAGACAGTAATATGCTGTAACTGTACAGTATAATAGATGCTACTTGCTTGAAAATTCAGTTGGTGTTCAGTATTCAGCACTGTACATATGCAAAACTCATTAATTCATATAATACAGAAAGCCCTGAGGTCTTAGAAAAATAGTGATTAGTTATGTGGGTAGTTTTTCTGGACATTCAATCTAGTAATAGCTTGTCAGTGATAACAATGAACTTTAATATGTTCACTCACAAATATATTTGTTGCGCTTGAGAGTTTTCACAAAAGGTAGTTCCCCTTTATATCTGACTGCAAGCTTAATTGCTTTGCAGAATGTGCAATTACAAGACTGCTCTAAGCTGTCCAAACAGTGGAGTTTGGGGTCTTCTCATTTGTCTTTCCAAAACAATCATGTGTTCCTGTTAATGTGCATTGCAATATAACTGTCCATCTACGTAAGGAGTGGGTAAACATTTTGGTCTGATGGCCACATCTTGGTATGGAAATTGTATGGCAGATCACGAATGCTCAGAACATTGGAGTTTAGATGGGGTGAGGGCTCTGGAGTTGGACCAGAAAGGAGAGTTCTCCAGGCTGGGACTGAGGGGTTCAGAGAGTAGAGGCACAGGGTCAGGGTGAGGAGGCTGTGTAGCTCTGGCTGAGAGTGCAGAATCTAGGGTGTGGCTGGGGATGAGGGTTTTGGGGTGCTGGAGGATGCTCCAGGCTGGCATAGAAGGGTTTGGAAGGCAGGAAGGAGATCAGGGCTGGGGCAGAGGTTTGAGGTGCGAGGGGGCACAGGTGTGCAGGATCCCAGTGGCATTTATTGAAGCAGCTCATGGAAGCAATGACACGTCCCCCCTCTGACGCCTGTGTGGCGGTGCAGCCATGCAGCTCTGCGCACTGCCCTGTCCACAGGCACTGCCCCTGCAGAATCCACTGGCTGCAGTTCCCAGCCAATGGAAGCTGCAGAGCCTGTGCTTGGGGTGGGGGCAGCATAGAGCCCAGGCCCGTCCCTCCTTCTGAGGCCATACAGAACAACTTTATGACACAGAGCAGGACAGTGCAAGCCCCTGACCCCAATCCCTGGTTGAACCACTGAAGCAGGGCAAGCTCCCAACCTTGCTACCCAACAGGAACTTGAGGGCCGGATTAAAAGGATTGATGGGCTGGATTGCGTTCGTAATTTGCCTACCCCGATCCAGGCTGAATGTTTAGTATGCTAAAAATTCCTGAGACACATTCCTCCTGTGTGTCAAGCCAATGAGAGAGTAAGTAAGATGAGCCTGTCCCCTATAATAAAGGTAATTAAAGAAACCAGTGGTTGTATTTTCTGCAGGAGTAAAATTTAATCAAGTTTGTGAACATATTTTAAAATTCTCTTCAGAGACTACATTGTAATTACATTGGAGACAAGTTCTAACACACTGCTTAGGAACACGTAGCTCTTGTGTGGACTCACCCTCAGCTCAGTTGCTAGGACCCTGCATGAGGCTGCAGTGTAATTATCGTCAGACTAGTTGGAGCTAGAAGAGGGAAAAATAAACTCCAACCGGGATGCAAGAGGGCTGGAAATATATTTCTGGAGAGAAGGAACCCGAGAGTCTAGGGAAGAGAGGTTCTGCAGGAGAAACCTAGGAAGACACAGGGTTGGGAAAAGCTTCAGTGAGGTTCATATTTTGTTAGTGAAGTTTGAGTTAAGTTCAATGTGTAAGTTTTGGGCATTAGTCTATTGTGTGTGTTTTGCTGAGCAGGAGCATGGTACATGTGATACCAGTTCAGAGAACTAGTTTACAAGGTCTGATATAATTTAGCAGAAGCAGAAGAAAAGCACCATACACAAATATGAAATTTAGGGTCAAATTCTTTCCTTCGGTGACTCTTCTGAAGCAACTGTAGTTTATAGTTTTCAATTATAGTTTGCTTTATCTGAACTGTTTCTTTATCCCCAATTTTTGCTCATAGATCCATTGAGGAAAATTAAAAGGCAACACAAATACAGTTAATAAGTTAGGGTATTAGGCATTTTAATGCTATTCATCAGACTGAGGGGAGACAGGATATCATAAGGATGAGAAGAATCAACACTTGTCATTAGATGAGATTAATGACATTTTAGTGGAGAGCTGAGCCATGTTCCCTCTGAACTGCCCAGCAGCACAGCTTCACAGGTGATTAATCAGCCCCACACAGTCGGAGGCTGAGGGCTCTGTGCATGGAGCTGACTGACTGGGTGGGGCTGATTAATCACCTGTGAAGCTGTGCTGCTGGGCAGTTTAGAGGAAACACTGGAGCTGAGGTTTACCCACCCACAACAGATATGTGATCTCCTTTATCATTTATTCTTTCACTGATGCCCTCTAACCACATCTTTGGTAATGATAAATACATTTACAGGGTTAATCACTGTATGCACAATGTGTCCAGCTATTTGATAGCATTGTCATCAGTTAGATGAAAAGCTGGTAGCCCATCATTGAAGTAATTCAGCAGAGCTTGTCAAGGATACGTGACAATCTGAAATTGACCATGTCTACATCATGGATTGTTAGAGAAACTCCATGTGAAAATATTGGCTGCACAATTACCCTTTCCTGTTTGAAAACAATTCAGGGATGACCATTGGTACCTTTGAAGGTCAAATCCTGGTGAGTAAATGGTTGGATTGTTGACAAGAGAGTTACTAATGACTGTCATCACTGACCATTCACTACACCAAGTAGATTCTACCTTCAAGTGGCTGGGCATAAGTGACTGTAAAGGTTGTTGAAAAGACAGGTTAACTTCTCCAAAGACTCCACCCCACCCTGCTTCTTCCCATCATGCTCTGCATCTTCCTGCCTCACCTTACCTCTTCCCCAGCCATTTCTTCTACTTCCCTTCAGAGTGTTGTGCCCTCACTCCTCAGCACCCCCAGAGGCCACAAAACATCTGATCTGTGGCAAGTAATAGGTGTTGAGAGGAGGGGGAGGCACTGATTGGTGAGGCCCAGGGGTGGGCAGGAAGCACTGGGGGATGGAGAGGATCCTTATTACCTGCATAGGACTGCCAGATATTTTTGCCTACCATATATTCATATTGTAGGTCTTAACTAAATACCAATACTATTTGTTTGTCAGAACAACAGGTATCCAGACATTAGCCATAGCCAGACAAAAAAAAATCTACCTGCACGTTTTATGCTCTGTTTAATATGCTGCCTTTTGAATATGCTGAGTTGCAACTCTTTTTCTAGTTATTCCTTTTATTTTTATACAGATAGATTAGTTCTGAAAATCACTAATGCAAGTAATAAATGCTTGAATTATACTATTAACTAACATTTAAAAATATGAATATCTAAAATATTTTATTTATGTTTTTTAGAAATTTGAACATTATCCAAACATTCACTTTACAAGTTTGACAGGGTTTATTTGGTTTTGTTTTTTGTTTTTTTACTGAATGGAACTCTGTAATGGCCTTTAAACATAAACACTTATTTTAAAAAAAGCATGCTTTCAATTAAAGATTTAGATGGTAAAGCACTTTTCCCGTTAGATTTCACATTGCATTGGAATGCATCTCTGACTTTCCAGTCACAGGTTGAATTTGTCCCTGGAGATGAAGAAAGAATATTGAAACTTCTCTATTTAGTTGCCATCTTTAAAACAACTTTAGGTATTACCGCTGATTTAACTAGAAAACAATTTTCTAGCATTTCTAAGGGCCCAATATTGCAAGCCTCAATTCACAATTAGAACTACTGGCTTCATTGAGATCATGATTGTGTATAAGGACTTATAGGACCAGGCCCTGAGTGAGGGCATTCTTTTCTGAGATGGGTAAAAATGGAATTCTATTAATGTACCAACATAGGGATCAGTTTTAAATGCTGAGTAATCACAACATTCAGGCCAGGAGTCAGCAAAACATTTGAGTCTCGTTCTTAATTTTAATGGCAACCCTGTTCAGTTTACCTTTCAGCACAAGTTTGGGTGCTTGTTGAATTGAGGTTCCAGTGAAGTCAATTGGAATATGAATGAGTTTGACACCTCCCAGGCTCAAGCCTTTGGCCCTGCGTATGTGCAGCACAACACAGCGAGACAAGGAACAAGAATATCTAGTAGAGTATAAATTTTCTATTTTATTGAAGCCAATCTTGTTACAGCAAGAAATATAAAGATGTTTTCCACATTATTTAAATGATAACCAGTTTGTAGAGCTGCATGTCTGAAGTAACAGACGTCTCCTGTAGTGCAAATAAACCCGGAGGCTTCATACGAAGGTGTTTAGTAGCAGCAGGAGAGATAGTGTAAGAGACGAATGCCTGCTTGCCTGCTTTGTAGTCTCTGCCATCATAAAGTGCTTGTAACTGTTCAATTATCTTTCTGCAGTTTATTCTTTTGTTGCTGCTGACAATCTGATTTTGGCTGCATGGTATATAGTTTAAAATATAAAATAAAACATGAAACTAAATCTATATGATTTATTCACTGTTAAATTCCAAATGCTTTTATTGAAGAATTATTGTACTGAACTGCTAAAGAGATGAATTTTTAATACAGCACTCATTTCAGTAGTAATACTTCTATAGCACACTTTTTTACCCAGAAACCTTAAAGTTCTTTATAAAGGAGAGTAAGTATCATTATCACCATTTGACAAAGGCACATGGAAGTGAAGAGACATGGCTAAGGTCACAAGTAGACCTCTGACACATGTCTCTAGATTCTGATTCTAATGTCTTAGCTACCAAACTATGCTTACTACCTGAAACACTTTCAACACTGATGGCCCCCTGACATACATACATAATTGCATGTCTTCTTGTATATAATAAGGGCTAACTATAGAAGTGCAAGGGACTAATTTGACATTTTACTATATCCTAGGAGCATGCTTGGGCTTCATCTAATATTGATGTGGATAGTGTGGCAAACTCTATCCATCACATTGATAATAGGGCATTCCTGAAGCAAGAAAATATTTGGGGAAGAGAGGTATTCCAAAGTCCTAAACACACAAAAAAGATAACAAGCCCTCCTCAAAAGTCTGAATAGATGTGTGATCTGCCCCAAAGGTTAGAAATTTCAGGCTGTTTCGGCCCAGTGAGATGAGGGAAACAAATTCCAAAGCCTATCAAGTTAAATTCCTGCTAGCTAGCTCCCCCTCCTATTAAACAAGGGAGCCCCCAGACCTTGCATATTTTAGCTGATTTTAATGGTGGCAGTGTGCAACAGAGAAAAAGAGACATGCACTGCAGATAATTCAATGGTACCTCATAATTAACAGTGTCAGAATCAGATGACACATCCAATAATATCAGCATTGATGCTTGAGGCTAATCTGTCACCAGGAAGAGGAAATTATCTCTGAATGTTTCCAGGACCACATCTTAACAAAGATTAAACACATCTGGCACAGTTCTATAATCTGATCCAGATCCTCAGCTGTAACCCCTATGAAAGTCAAAGGTAAACTGGTCCTCCATTCTCACATTACAGCCTGAGTTTGGTTCTGCTCTTATCCAACCTGGCATAAGTAATGAGTAACTAGTGACATCATTGAATCTATATAGGGAGGAGAAGAATTGGGTCTTTAGTGAATAGGCATCATAATTTTTATTTTAAATTCCATATTTTTGTTCAAAGTTTATAATGGTTTACTAAGTATGTATATCTCCAAAAAGGGCCCTATTTGGAGTTTAATATATCCATCTTACCCACACCACATATCATTTGAAAGCGTATTTTATGTGTGTTTTTATTAGGTATGTTGTGGTGCTGTGCAGTAGTTAGTAAGCCTTGCAGTCCACGGTGTGATTTGGGTTAACGCGGGGCTCAACACATGGCCCGCAGGTAGAAGCCAAAACAAAAAAGGAGTCAATATAATGGTCTTCTGCTGATATGTGTTTTAGTAGTTAAATTCCTGGACTATCATTGCTCATTAAAAGTGCTGTTATATGTGTGGAAGTCAGGTAAATATTGCATTTTATTAATATCAGCAGAACTGACTTAAATGGGGCCTGCATGTTGTGTAGTCTTGCCTTAATCTTTGTATTCATGCCTGTCAGTGTGAAAGAAGCTATTTGCATATATATTTGCATGTATATATAACCACACTTAAGTTGCAGCCCTCAACATGTGCTGAGAGTATCACTGTGGCCCCTGGGGCATCCAAAGTTGATTAGCCCTGCTGTAGGGTAAGTGAAGCAATGGTACCCATTGAAAGTGTCAGTTTTTTGCACAGTTCAAGAAACACCACAACACGGCTATTTGATTTGTCCGTTTAAGTACATTTCAGCAACTTAATATAGTGTTATTAATCAAAACTACCCAAACAACTTATTAAAAGATTTGTCCGGATTTTGCATAGGCAAGTATTTTTCCCCCCAGAAACAATGAAGCTATTTAGCACATGGCAAAAATGGCCAATATCAACATTTTGCAATAACAAACATGAAATGTCTTCATATGACAGATTCTTCGCTGGCAAAGTATCTCACCAGTGATTATAATAGTTTTCTGTATTTGTGGTTGAAATGTGCTGACAATCAATTCCACACTGAAGGCTGTGCATCAGTAGCACTAGGATTGTGTGCACATAGTTTGTACTGCTCAGTGGGTAGATGCACATGCATGAATTCCCAGTGTAATGATTCTTCATCTGCAAACATTTGCCCATACAAAATAACATCTAGTCTTCTGGCAGAAGGTTTAAATTTGTAGTTTCCTATGCATTCAGGATTGGCCTTGGAATTATTCTTGAAACTAGTTTTTATTTCAGTAACACTTACGCACAGGTCGGTGTTAGAGGTCACAATGAACAATGTCACAGCATGAATATACAAATACTATGAAAGACGTGGCTTGAGAAATAGTGAAGATAAAGTTTACAAACAAGTCCTTGCCTTTGCATTGAAAAGGGAAAGTAATATGTTACAGCTTTTGCCAACCATGTCTTCAACAATATATCAAACATATTTGACTATGAATTGAAGGAGCTTATCAGTGTCACTACTGGACATATCAAATATGCAAGACCACTGGGGCTGACAGCCTCACCCAGCCCCTAAACAAGGTGCCTGCTCCCCACCCCTTGAAAAAGCAAAGTCTCAGGTGGACGGGGTGGGACTATTGCTAGGCAGCTCTCAATGCTGCCCAGAGAGCACTGTGCCTCCCCAAGCTAGCCCTCAGTGCTGCCTGGAGCACACTGCACAACACTACAGCAGTAATTTAAAGGGGCCCAGGGCTCTGGCCACCACCTATGGCAGTGGCTGGGAGCTCTGGGTCCTTTTGTATCATGGGGTCCTGGAGCAGTTGTCCCCTGGTCCTCCTTCCCCACCATCAGCAGGCCTGTGCAAGAGTCTCTACTGAATACAGCAAAGGTTTGTGAAGAACACATGGAGAAATTTGGGAAAGGTTCACTTCATTCTGAAGGGTCAAATAGCTTATTCAACCTACTCAAGAAGTCTAGTATCAAAGCATTTGCTAACATGGCCAAGACAACCTCGTCTGGCAAGGGAGGCACAGTCATAGCAACTATGAGTCCAGAAACGTTTCCACGGAAATCTGTCCTTAGCAAAATGCAGCGATGTTACAATGGCAACTTGTGTTAATCATCCATTAATTCCCAAGCCTATGTCCTTCCTCTATGCTGATGGAGCAATGATAAGAATAGATAAAGCTAATCCAGGGTTTGCTAATCCAAAACTAATACAAATAGAACCTCAAGATGAAAGAGTCCATAAATTAAGAGAATGCAACAAAGAAACCAAAATGTACATCAGAGATGTTGTGACTCTCATACTGGCTGGAGATAAATTCCACACATTTGATTAATTGGATGCTGAGTATTTGACAGCTACGACAACATAACTCTGTGACAAATGCAGAAAGATAACACCAGACAGGATCTAAGGTTGGATGAGAGAAATACCAAATGACTAATGGATGCCCTGTGTTACAGAAAAAGTTTCTACCTATGGTATCCAACAAGCAGAGTCTATCACCAGTAGAACTGCTGAAGGAAACCCAAGTAGACACAAGGGGTATGTCTAGACTACATGGCTCTGTCAACAGAGCCATGTAAGCTAGCTTACCCGACATAGTCAATGAAGCGGGGATTTAAATAATCCCTGCTTCATTAAAATAAAAATGGCCACTGTGCTGCACCGACAATGAGCACGAGAGTCTAGATGCGGATCAGTCGACAAGGGAAGCCTTTGTCGACCCTCCTATAAACCTCGTTTCACGAGGCATAGGGGAGCGGTCGACAAAGGCTTCCCTTGTCGACTGATCCGCGTTTAGACTGCCGCGCTATGCCGGATCAGCTGATTGTCAGCACAGCATGGTGGCCATTTTTATTATAATGAAGCGGGGATTATTTAAATCCCTGCTTCGTTGGCTATGTCGGGTAAGCTAGTTTACATGGCTCTGTCGACAAAGCCATGTAGTCTAGACATACACAAGGATATTTCTCCATACTGTATGTACCAATATGGCTTTTGAGTCTCTTGGTGTCAAAGAAACCATAATAACTAGGTTACCTGATACACATATATTGTTCCTTGCTGTTTCCTGTCCTCCAAAAATGGAACACGTAGCGCATATGAATTGAAACAAGCATCATTACCAGCACAGCTGACAAGCGTGCTTCATACCTGTGCATACAATTGTAAAGCACCTACTCCTGACTTCTGCAACATGCTTCCCGCTGTATGTGCAGTACTAGGATGTGACTCTGTGTCATCCCTATTTAATACAAGGGAAGGGGGGGAATCTATATTTAGTGTTGTCAAAACAAAGGGAGCTTCTTACTTCAAGAATCATGCCAAATTGAGAGAGTGTGATGGATAAGTCTCCATTTCTGCAACAAATAAGATGGTAGCAGTGCTATATGATCATAACAAGAAATAGAGAGACCCATATAGAGACCTGCATTACTTGAGCCTCATCAGAAAGGACAAGTCACTGGCCAAACTCCCACTGTATGAAGTTTTGAAGCTCTTGTCAAAAGATCATCTTTGTAAACTAAGATTCTCACATAGGTAAACCAAATGTTGGATCATCATTTCCACATGGGTGGAAAAATATGTTCTGTATTCTTCTAAGGCCCAGTTGCATCTGGGTAGCTAAAAGACCATATCTGGTATTTGTGTCAGTAGCAGGTGCTGCACGATCAGTTGTGTGTGCAGTCAGAACAATCTTTCTTGCATGAAAGTGTGTATATGCCAAGGCAATGAAGACTGTGGCAAGCCATGTACTCTCAAAGAGTATAATCACGAAAATGACATTGGTAATGATGTTGACTAGAAATGTAACTATCTTTATTATCTTTCAATGATATCTATACACATTTATTATTAGATATGGTTTTACCCTTTAAGATCTAGTGATGCATTGGGATCACAAAGAAATCCAATTATATGTCTTGATAGAATACATAGAATCACTAAGCTAATGGAAACAAATGCAAATATTTCAGAGTGCTCATTTTAATGTGTGGATTATGTCATTATTCATCCTCATTTCTATAATAACGGCATCACTTGACAGCATCATATCATACCTCATCTTAAATTATAAGTAAGCAGCTTTCAAATGGTCTATGATGTGTATGAATGTTTAAAAAATGCATTAAACTGACCATATAGATGAGGTCTGCTGCTTGACAAAATTAAGTAATAAAGCTTCTGATGTTTAGTGCACTATCTGCTGTGAAGGAAGAATGTACATGATAGTAATTATGATGTATAGCTCTACGCAGAATAGGAGTTTCCATAGAAAGATTCATGGTTAATGATGCATATTTTGCTGAAATCAATAGTATTGCCTTTTTGGCTCAAGAGACCCAGCTAACACTATGAAACTTTATAAGATCATTTTTTTCCCATGTCTTGGTATGGCATAGGATACAGAGGCCTCAGTTTTCTCTTGGTACCGACTGTATGTATCTATCATTCAGATATTTTGGAGGCTAGTATCTTCTCTGCACCCCAGATTCCTCAGTCTTCAATTTTAAAGCTAATTATTGCTTTGACACAAGGATGTCCTTTGTATCAATATAAGGTAATTATAATACATCTTTCAAGAATTATAAATATCTTCTAAAGGAGAAGAATTTAAAGAGGTTTTGTCACACCTTTAATGGGCAACTAAATATTCTGAAACTTTTCTGTTCCTATTCAAACAAGCTACATACTGGGAAATACCTTCTGAATGCAATAAGAAAAGGGGGGGGGGAATTACAGCTGGATTGTGATCCTGTTCTGCCTTGCCACATCAGGGACCAAAAGGCTCTGCCCTATCACACTCCTCTACATGACCACACAAGACCTACCAGAACCTGAGTTCAAGTGAAGTAGTGGGGGAGTAAGGAGTAAAAGCATGTCTGATAGTGCATTATTTGGTAATAACCTAATGCAACATACTGCCCCCTTTACAAAATAGTAATTCTGGAGGAACTGTGAATTAAAAGGGATGTAAGTAACAGTTCCCTTCTCACTTGCAGCTAGTGCAGTCCACCAGTCCAATGCCTTTCAACCAAAGGCAAGACTAACTCTCAATCCAGACCAAAAGTGTTAGAATGTGTAAAAATATTTTTTTCAACCAACACTCTTTCTAACAGTGCATCAAAAGACTCAAAATAATCACAAAGTCCACCACAAAGTCAAAATTACAGTTTTAAGCTAACCATTTAGGAGAAATATTGGATGACTAAGTACAATTCAAGTTAGTTGCTAACTGTTAGCCATCTAATTTTTCTGTTGACAATTTTTTTTATTTTTTTTTTATTTTCAGTCTTTTGCTGCGCTTTTAGAAAGATTGTGTTTTTTTTTTTATCTTTTTTTTATTTTTGTCTTTTTGGACTTAAATGAACTGTGTTTCAACTAATAACTGCAAGGTTCATTTTGATATGCTTATATATTTTGAACTAGACTGTTTTACAAAATAATATTTGCAGTAGGTATTGAGATTTTTAATTGAAAACAGTTGTGTTTACAGCAAAGATAAATTAATTGAGGTGATTGATCAATTGTTTTGTTGGTTAAAAGGAGGAAGGCTTTGAAGACGCTGCAATTCTTTTAAGGCTTCTTTATGACAAACATTGATGCCCATTAATTTATTTGGATCGATTTCGTTGATCTCTACGCCTTCCAAAGAAAGTGCTCTACTGAGCATTGCAAATGGTTGAGCTGGTGCAAGTTGAGAGCCAAGGTTCACAACTTCTCTATCCACCATGGTCCCTTGTAGTTTATGGATGGTGACTGCATAAGTGTGGATGATTGGAAGCATGTGCCACTCCACCAAGCCGTATCCAAAATTGGCCCGAAATTGACATGTGATTGGCTCGATGATGTGCTTTGCGACATTGCTTTTAATTCAATTTCAACTTTTCATGAATTTGGTTGCGGCAGAAGTAGGGCCATATTATATTGGTGTTGGTGCCAATTTTCCTGTTGCCTGGTTCACATTGTACTGAAGTATAACTTTAGTGCCCACATCTATTACAATTCTCTTTGGAATGCCTGGAGTTCTATTGAGCTTCATTGGGATAGCTTGAGAAAGGTTAGACACTTGTCTTTTCTGCTCAATTAGGGTATCTTGTGCTGTGATTGTGAACATTTGGAGATTCGTATTGTCTAAAGTAGACAAAACTTGATTATTGTGGGCACCTACCATTTTATAAGTTGGCAAGATTCTCAAAGCTTTTCCAAGTGAAAAGTCCCCTTGTTGTGTGCTTTCCTCACATTTACGAGGTAAAATATTTAGTTGTTCTCATGTGAGTTTTCCCTCTTGAAGATTATTTAAGATTTCAATAAATGTAGCAACTTCACACGGTTGAATGTCCATGTTTGCATGCCAGCAGCTTAAGATCTCCAGATTATAGTTGTTGACAGTTTCCTCGTCAAGTCTGTGCTTCAAAACACAGATACGCCCTCCATTGGCCGTGAGTTCACTTGCATCAGGATTGAGAAATTGAGTACTTTCTGACGTTTGTCTAGGGAATCCAAAGCGGCAGTATTCTGAATTTTTGTGACATGTATGGGTATGGCAATGCATTTGGTATGTTTCCTCTAGTCCTCGAAGCTCAGGATCTGCAGCTGCATCTGGTAGCTCACATGTGACAATTTCATTAACGGCTCTTATGTATTCCTTGCTACCAAATCTTGGGAAATTTTTTATCCACGCTAGCATGTGCAAATGCTGGAGAGCTGTGATTTTGAAATTCAATATGATACCAATTGTCGTCAACTGGTCCTTTGAACAGTTGTTGATTAGTGTTTATATAGTTGAGAATTTCATTCACCCTTAGCATGGACTGTCTGGAGCTGACTGCTAGATACTGTTCTACTAATTTTTTCTGGTCCTGTAGTGAGAAGCTGGTTGGATCTTGTTCGGGTTGTCCATCTGCAAATAAAAGTGCTTTGACCATGTCGGGCCAATGTAAGTCATTGCAGGTTAATATAACAAAGAAAGTTGGAGTTCCAAATGTTTTTACAGTAGCTATGATCTCGGAAAGTGTAGTGGGCCAATATGCACCCAATCCTTGCAGGTTTTTGACACATAAATGAATATTTTCTACCGTATTGTTATGTTGATGAACGGCGATGCTGGATTTTGCCCTGAGCATTTTGAACATTGAAAGAGCATAAAACAAATAATCATTACACTTGAACTTTGGATCATCTCCACAATACAGTGTTGAAAAAAGTCAAGAGCAGTAATAGGAACCTGACGATTCTCTCTGAAGCCATTGTTACTGTTTGGAAAGAGATAATACTATGCTAGTTCTTCTGCTGCAGATTCGTGTGCCTCGTTGACAATGCGGGAGTATCTAGACTACGCTAGACTTTCAAAAGAGGATATGCTAATTCCGTGGGAATTTGCATATCTTCTTTCGAGTTCACTTTTGAAAGCAGCACTTTTGAAAGTGAAAGTAATTAAGATGTGGTTTTGTCGGCGAACCCTCCCATTTGTCGACAAGCCACTTTTCCTTTAAAAAATGAGGTTTGTGTGGCTTGTCGACAAATGGGAGGGTTCGCCGACAAAACCGCGTCTTAATTACTTTCACTTTCAAAAGTGCCACTTTTGAAAGTGAGCTCAAAGAAGATATGCAAATTCCCACAGAATTTGCATATCCTCTTTCGAAAGTCTAGCGTAGTCTAGATATGCCCAGATCTGTTTTGCATTTTAATTTGATTCCTTGGAGTGGTACTGGTTTATCATTGTCGTTGTGGATGTCAACTATTTCGTTGACAGCAGGATGGTTACTAGTGATGGGCATGATTATGCTTGACTGCGCAGGAATGTGTTCTAAAACATCAGGGCTGCATCTAGACTGGCATGATTTTGCACAAATACTTTTAACAGAAAAGTTTTTCTGTTAAAAGTATTTGCACAAAAGAGCGTCTAGATTGGTCCCGGAGTCATCGTTAGAACGATGCGCTTTTGTGCAAAAGTGCGTCTACATTGGCGGGTCGCTTATGTGCAAAAGCAGAAGCCCAGAAGCATTCTGAAGAGGGCAAAAGGGCACCAGCCCTTTCTGGGGGTGGGGGCTGGAGCTCCTTTGAGACATGTGCTTAAAGGGATCTCCCTGGACAACCGCTTCTCTCCTGCTGCGTGCTACAGGACCTCTTGCAGGGACTGACAGCCGTAGCAGTTTTTGTGGTTGCCCTCTGCCTTTTTGGACACCACTGCCTTGTGCCTTTTAGTGCCTTTGGCTGATTTTTTTTCATCTACCTTGTTTTTTGTGCCATGGAGCCAGGGGTGGCCATGTGCCTGCTCTGGCCCTGTCCGGCCATTTTGGAGTGCCTGCAGCTGGTGATCCAGGCTGCTGAATCCTCCTCCTCCAGGACCTGGAGGCGCAGATCACTCTGGACTCCCTCACCAGGGAGGCCATGGCATCCCTGTGGCACCCCCACCCCACTGTTGAGAGGCCACTGTGGAGGCTGGACACCAGTACCGACTGGTGGGCCCAGCTGGTCCTGGGACAATGGGACGACCAGCAATGGCTCCGGAACTTTAGCATGCAAAAGCAGACATTCCTGGAGCTATGTGCCTGGCTCGCCCCTGTGCTCCAGAGAACCACCACCCAGCTGTGGGCACCCTTCCCCATCGACAAGAGGGTCGTCATCGTGCTGTGGAAGCTGGCCACCCCGGACAGCTACTGATCGGTGGCACACCAGTTCAAGGTGGGCAGATTGACCGTCGGTGCCATCGTGTTAGAGGTAAGCCCCGGGGGAGTGGGGAGTGGGGTGGGGGGAGGGTGCTGCACTCCATGCCCAAGGGCAGGCAAGACTCCAGGGCTGGGTTACCCAGGGGTTTGGGCCGTCCCTCCCTTGCACAGGCCTGCTGGTGGGGGGGGGCCATGGGGTGTGTGTGTGCGTGAGCACAGAGGGCATCACGGGGGGGGGGCCCAAGGGAGCGCACACTCACCCTGCCTTATGTGATGTGTTCCCCTGTGTTTCTCTGCACCCTTCTGCAGGTTGTCCATGCCATCAATGATGTCCTGCTCCCGAGAGTCATCCGCCTGTGCGACGTGGACGTTACGGTGGCCGGCTTCACTGCCATCGGGTTCCCCAACTGCGGGGGAGCCCTGGATGCAACCCACATCCCCGTCAGTGCCCCGGAGCATCGAGCGGCCCATTTTATGAACAGAAAGGGGTACTACTCAATTGTACTCCAGGCCCTCGTGGACCACCATGGCAGCTTCCTGGATGTGTATGCGGGCTGGTCCGGCAGGGCACACGACTCCCGCATCCTATGCAACTCCGGCCTGTTTTGCAGGCTGGAGGCGGGCACTTACTTCCCCCAGTGGGAATTTACTGTCAGGGATGTGCCCATGCCCATCTGTGTTGTGGGGGATGCAGCCTACCCCCTGCTGCCCTGGCTAATGCGGCCCTACACAGGGCAGCCGGACCACAACCGGGCCCGGTTCAATGACCGCCTCAACTGGGCCCACAACCAAGTCGAGTGCGCATTCGGGCAGTTGAAAGCCCGGTTCTGTTGCTTGCCACCCGTCTCAAAGTGGATGAGTGGAATGTCCCAGAGGTAGTGGCCGCATGCTGCGTGCTCCACAATCTTGTGGAGCGGAGGGGGGAGGCCTTCCTCCCTGAATGGATTGCAGGCAAGGGCCAGGCCTACGAACAGCCCCACACAGCTGCCATCCGCCAGGCACATCATGATGGGGTGCGCATCTGAGAGGCCCAGACGGACATGTTCTCCCAGGCCCCACAGTAGGGTCACCTCGGTCTCCCTTTACAACTCCCTCCCATCCCCTCCCCTTCCCCCTTCCGCTCCCCTTACCTTCCAATAAACAACAAACACAGTTTTTTTGGAATACAAACTTGGAACTTTTTATTTACAATGGGGAGGGGGGAGATGTAGTATGGGAGGGGGAGGAGACTTTGAACTGGGAGGGGGAGGAGCTACTGCTGGGAGGGGTGGCCCCTGCAACTGCTTCTGCGGGGGTGGACCTGCACATGGGGGTCAGGAGCAGGAGGGGCCAGAGCAGGAGGGGCAGGGGCAGTGCTGGGGAGGGATGGCGGGTGCATGGGGCAAGGCCATGCCATAGTGAATGGCATGGCCAATGTGTGCGGTGAGCGTCGATATGGCATCCACCATGCGCATGCCCTGGGCCTGGAAGGAGCCCCAGGACTCCTGGCACCACTGCAGGTCCGCCTTCACACTCTGCATGATGGCTGCCTCGATGCGTTCGATGGCCTGCACGTGGCGCCGAAGGAGCTGGTCCTGGTGCCGGACTCGCTGCCTTGGTGGTTGGGCTGAGGGTGCTGCTGCTGCCGCTGCTGCAGGGCTGGATGGTCCCCAGCTTGTGCTTGGTCCCACTGCAGGGAACAGAAGAAAGGATGGGTCAGTCAGGCAGCCCGGCCACTGTCCCCACACCTCATGCCCTCCACCCCTGAGCCCAGGTGACACCACAGCAGTGTGGCTTGGGCCCACTCGGTAACCCACCTCCCCCCTGTGTTGTATGTTTGCATACAGGACCGCCCCTGGAGTAGGGTCCTCCTCCATGTATTGTAACCACCGGTCTGTGTCCTGGCCCCTTGGAATGTGGGAGGGCGCTTGTGTTATGTTAACCTGTGGAACTCCATGCCGGTGGAGGCTGTGAGTCTTTGGGCTAATCAATGGTGTTTGACAGGGAGCGAGATGAATCCCCAGACAGTGCCTGGGAGCACATATGGCAGACATGGTCTGGGCTCTCAGATCCCCATCACGTAGGATGTCTCCTGGACAGAACCAGGAGAGTGACTGGGGAGTGTACCATCCTTGCAGCAAAACTCAGGTGGCCCTAGGCCCGAGTGCTTCCCCCCTCCCTCTCCCGCTAGCCCTCACACACGGTAGCCCAGGGACATGTGTGGCCGCAGTGGGGACTTCCCTCGGGGGGGGCAGCCAAGGCACCGGGAGCAGGCGAGGGGCTCAGTGGGGGCCACGCTCACAGGCTGTGACACTGCGGTTTTCCCAGGAGCAGCTGGCTGCGCCTCACAGCCAGGCATGGGACAGTGTGCCGTTCTGTGTGCTGCACCCTTGCGGAGGTGTGGGCTCTGGCCTGAGCCCCTGGGGCCCTGGCTGGTTCCAGCCAGCATCCACCCTTCCCTCCTGGTCCTGCCGGATGTGTGTGAGCAGCACGGTCCCAGGCGTGCCCTGGAGCTGCCTGCTGCGGCCACATTCCGCTCGGTCACCAGGCTGCACGTGGTTGCAGGTACTGCATACTGCCTAATGCTACAGAGCATGCAGCTCACGTGGCCTGAGTGACGTGCTATCCCCCTCTCCCCTCCGGGTGCCTGGATCCCCACCCCACCCTTGTGAGTGCAAAGTGCAACACTCACCGTGGATTCTTCCCCAGCCTCCGAGGATCCACGGGAGACATCGGGCCTGCCGGAGGGGGCCTGGAGGGTGACGGTGCTGGCCTCGTCCTCCGACCTGCTGGCAGTGTCTCCTTCCCCCGCCTCACTGGTCCCGGTGACGGGGGCATGCACGCTGGTGTCCACAGGGACGGACGGTCCCGGGGGAGGAGCAGCTGGTAGTGGGGCAGGTGTCGGCTCCTGCCCCCTGGCCCTCGCTGGCCCACACATAGCCCAGGCGCAGCTCTTTTACTTTAGCCTGGACTTGCTTGAGGGTCCGGGCTGGATGGCCCTGGTGGGCGAGCGCCTGGGCCATGTGATTGAAAATGTCCGCATTGTGGCAGCGGGAGTGGGTGTCGTGCAGGGCCTCCTCTTCGTCCCAGAGGTCCATGAGGGCCTCCAGCTCCCCCAAGGACCAGGATGGGGCCCCCCATTTTCGGCCCCTTGGGGCCTCCTGCGCTGGGGGTGCAGGTGGCTGTTCCCCCCCTGGAGCTGCCATCGTGCTCTGGGTGGCTGTTGGGGATGGCAGGGGCCACGTGGCAGAGCTCTCAGCAGAGGTCGCAGAAGGGTTTCTGCCTCGTGGCCTCTGCAGGCTGCGTCTGCCTTTAAGGGGTCTCGGGTTACCAGGAAGTCAGGAGATGGCTTGCAGCTATGGAGCGTCTAAACAGCCAGTAGGGCTTTTTTCCGTTTAGCCTGCTTTTGCGCAAAATGTCTTAGCTGCCTGTCTACACTGGCCCTCTTGCGCAAGAACACTTGTGCAAGAGGGCTCATTCCTGAGCGGGAGCGTCAGAGTATTTGCGCAAGAAGCACTGATTTCGTACATTAGAATGTCAGTGTTCTTGCGCAAATTCTCGTGGCCAGTGTAGACAGGCAGCAAGTTTTTGCGCAAAAGCAGCTGCTTTTGCACAAAATCTTGCCAGTCTAGACACACCCCAGGGGTTGCCAGCACTGGCACATTGTTTTGAGGAGCATGCAAAGGAGACAAGTCTTGAATATCACAATCAATATAATTGATTGTATACTGTGCTTGCAAAATATTCCTTTTGCAAATGCTATGAAGTTCGTCAATTGAAGACACCTCAACAATGCAGGCTTTTCCATTAGGCGAATGTGCGGGTGCTCCTTTCAGTCCACAGGAATGAGAGTCAAATAGGTCATAGCGATCAGTAAAGTTCATCACAGCTCAAGCATATCCATTGCAAATAATGATGACAAATTGATGCGTCTGGAAAATGGTAGAGTGTCCTGCTCTCAGATCAGGAAATGGAGCTTCAATTGTAGTCACACTTACGTGTATTGCTGGCTTGTTGTCAAATTGAAGTTGTACTTGCTTTCCAAATAGCTGAGTCATTTGTAGCAAGTTGCTGACATAAAGATAATCGTTTTCAAAATGCATATGCTGATTCCTTGCTGCCATTAAGCATTTTGCATAAAAATCATCAGATTTGATCAGGATATTGTCGATCATCATAGGAGTCCATTCATCTGGTGACTTGAAGTAAGCTTTCACTATTGCTGTAGCTGACATGGCTGTACATTGTTTGCCACCATTTTTTTGGAAGAGAAGTGGATCAGCTTGATGGAATCGGCCTCGTAGAATCCTTGTACCTCTTCCCAGATCCGACCATCTGCTTTCTTGCTGTGGTTCGCAATCGTCATCCTGCGCTATTGAGGTGACAGAGTTCTTGGATGTTATAGCCTTGGGCAGGAATATCAATCTCAATGTCATGATAAGAGGGATTGTTCCACTGTAGCTATCGAAGAGCTGCTTGAAGTCGATTGACATCAACATTAAACTTGCGTAAGACATTGATATTGTCTTGGGTCTCCGTAATGAACACCAGGCCACATGAGTCTAAAGGTCTTGGTAGCTTGGAGAGTAATTGTTCTGGTACCTCGTGAACGTCTTGAACGAATAACAAAGCTTGTTTTTTAAAGCCATATTGACCGAATTTGCTGTCAAATGTCAAATGATTTTCACAAAAGGAACTATACATGAAAGCAGTCGTTTCTCAACTGATGTCAAATTTTGCAGTTCTGGTGGCATATTGCCCAGATCCAGTTTGTTCCAGTACACTTTAGGGGGAGAATTTAGGCTTACTGCCTTTGAGATGATCTGTGCAACTGTTACATAACAGTACAGTAGGCTGATTCAGTAACTCTGTTGGCAAATATGACCGGGCTTGACGACTGCATTGAGTTGTCTGCAAAGTCGTTCGCTGTTTGGGATAAAGCAATTCTTTACAGACATTGCATGATTGGTCAGCAAACACATTAATTGCATTGGTGCATGCGGAGATGATGTTTGTTCTCCTTCATTGTCTCCATTGAGTCATCCACTCCTGATGCTGCTCTGGTGATTCAGTAGCTTATTGTGGGTTATAGAGCATTCGAAAGTGACTCAGACACTGTTCATGGTGATCTTTCGTTTCATTTTCTCAAGCATGACGGTGAAGCTGTTGATCCTGGCTCAGCCAGTGTAAGTGGTGATCCTCTGTCTTGTTGTGTTAAGCATGACAGTGACGCTCGTGATCTTGACTCAGTTGCTGTTCTTCCGTTTCAGTCTGTTGGATATGATGCTGCAATTCTCTATTTTGTTCCAATTCGTGCTGTCGATCCTCTGCTGGTTCCCTTTGTAAGCAATGACTACGCAAAATTGATTTGTGTTGAAGACGACATTGTTTCTGTTCTTCGGTCTCTTCAAGTCATCATTTTTTAGCTGCCTCTCTGGACTTTTGTAGCTGCTTGTCACGTTGTTCTGCTGTCTCTGCCAACCTTCATTTGAGATAGTATTGATGCTTTTCCTCCTCCATGGACATTTTAAGCACAATATTCCTCAAAAAAGAAAAAAGAAGAACAAATGGTTAGGCGGCACAGAGTCAGCCACATCAGCAGCACTGAGCCAGGCGGCAGAGCACGCTGCAGGAGCTGGTGGGTGTGGCCATGTTGGCGCGTGTGAAGCAGCTGGGCTGCATTGGCATGTGAGCAGGAGCAGCAAGTTGAAAATCCCATGACAGACAGACAAAAATGGTGGCCACTTAATAGAAAGATTGCCTAATGAAACAAATGCCATCTCACATGTTGCTCACTGACCAGTCACTTTAGCTATTCACTTTTTGTGCTGTCTGATTGGTCATTTGACTTACAGAGCATTGTTTCTCCTTTTTTATTTTAGTCAGGATAACAACTAATAATGCACAAGACATTTCCACTATGAGTTGTTAGATAAATAAAATGTTCTATTCAAATGCTTGAAGCTTTCAGAATTCTTAAGCATTTACACAAATATCTGAATGGCAGCTGAATACCTGTGACTAACAAATCAATTAACCCCACAAATAGCAGCAAACCTAAGTCCTGCCTCCAATTAGGGAAGTATTTGTATAACACATTTTATATTATTTGATCAGTTCTAGAACTGATAGAACCCCCAAATAAGTTTTAAAATTAGAAGTCTAGTCTTTGTGAGGTATCACACTCCCTCACTATTTATAGTTTTTGCTTGCTCTACAAAATACAATGCAAGGTATACAACCTATTGTCGGTCATGTGTAAAGCACAAAGCTATATATCTTGTCCTTATTACTGGAATTATTTGGCTGGTTTTTTTACTTTTCCGTACAAAAGAGTCAGCTCCAGCTTTTATATAAAGCTTTCCTCATCCTAGTGCAGGGGCTTTCATCTCAGGAGAAAGTAAACAAGAAAAAAAACAAGATTTCTTTTCAAACCTACAGCCTATAAAGGGACTGTTCAGCTTATAACTTTTTTTGTACTCTAATCCTTTATTTTGTTTGTTTAATTTAATTCAAACTCACAGCCAGAATTGGCAAAAGGTTTATTATTTTTCTTTAAAGCACTATACAGCAGGATTGGATGTCTCGGGGGATGGTAATAGAATGCAAGCTTTTTCATCCTGTAGGTCATTATTTCAAATCCTAGAATGGCTGAGTGTGACCAAAAACTTACTATATCACAGCTGTTTAGCAGCTTATCTCAGTTAAGTTTGTAGCACCAGTTCAATGGGTAGTATGCTAGCAAAGGAAAACTAGGCACAGTGTAAATTAACAGGAGGAGGGAAGATCCCATTTCCTACCCCAGGTCCCATGCAAAGTAGTCATTTAGGAAGATGGTCCCAGTGTGCCTATGTAGTCCATGAAAAAAAAAAGAGTGCCAATTTGAGTAGTCCCACAGCTGCTTCCAGGAGAGGCTGAGGAGGAAAGATGGTGGAAATCCAACTCTACCTGAGTACCTTATCCCTAGAGTACCTGCTAGGATTTTACTAAGGAATCTCCAAGTCAAGGGGACACATTTTCTAACCATTAAAATGCAAGTTGTTTTTCCTACAAACTATTATATAAACTATTATTTTGTTGGAATATAATCAATCTCATCATAGCTCTATCAAATTCTCTGGTTCAAAGGGGGAAAGAAGAGAAGAGAAATGATCACTGGACAACCTTTGATTTTCTTAACCCTACAGAACTCGCTTTCGCTTGGGAGAAAGAAATATTTTGGATATTCTGGTATTTTGCTCTTCTGTGTATTTTATATGAGCCTAGATAGCAAAATTTTTCACCCAGATTTGCACTGCCCTAAACCTGCAATAGAAGAGCACTGATTCCAGTTTATTTACCTAGTCAATATATTGCTCAAACAGCTGAAGGTCAATGTTGTTTTGTGCACAGGTTAAGTGGCACATTCGTTGCCGCTTTCACTACCTATCACTATGGAAAAATCTTGACAGGATTCACATTTATGATGGCTTAAAGGGAAATGAGAAGGTCCAGAATTTCATTTGTGACAAAGAAATTCACGTTGGGCATAAGAGTGAAAAGATGGCAAGGAGAAGAAAAAACTGCTGAAAACCATCACTTACCGAAAGACAAATGATAATATGCATGATTTTAGAGTTTCAAAACAAATCATTTCAATACTTTTAAGTATTTTGTGTATTTTTTTTTTGTTACAAATAATCTTAACAGCTTGGCCATACAATGCTGTATTTTCTTGCAGTTCAAACAAACACTTTTACATAGACTAGAGTTGCAACTTGGTCTGAAAAAAGTAAAAAGATTACAGGGCATAAATATTCATCTTATGACCCTGAACTGTGCTAGTGAGAGGAAGAGGGGGTCATACTTAGGGATGTAATAGTGTAGTCGATTAACCCATAAGCAAAAGCCTATAGGTTAATGCTACAGACTACATGCATTTCTCCCTCCTTCCTCTCTCCCCCCGCCAGTAAATTTTTTAGCAGGCTGGCTAGCAGCCCAGGTCAGTTTTGGCTCACGCCAGGCCCAGGACCTACTCCTGCTGAGGATCTGCATTTAAAGTGTATTAGGAGCCAGGTGGGCAGGTAGCCTGGCTCAGTTCTGGCTTGTGCCAGGTCTGGGAGCTCAGACCCCTCTTCCCCGGACTGGGGCTGCCCGCGGACTATAGAACAGTCGACTGACCGATAAGAATTCAAAAGGTTAATTGACTATTCATTTAACCAATATTTAACATCCCTAGTCATACTACCTAACTAGCACTTCTTTAAATTATGATTAGGACAGTTCCAAAGTCCAGTGGAATCTCTGTAAGATTTTCTATTGAATTAGCAGATTTTAGAACAGGCCTTCATGTGGGAATAAAGGAAGAGCAACTCTTTGCTAAACCTTCAGAGCTAGTATAGTCAACATTCCTTCCAATACAACCATCCTATGCACAGGAAAGGAAAGGTTAAGCAGGTGAGGAGACAGGTCCGGCACCCTGGTCTCAAAGAAAAATAGCTGATGCTTCTTGCAGTGCCATACAATCATCCTACTTTGTGTTTCCCAATAGTGGGAGCCGATTGTGCCTCACCCCTGCTGTAGGTGTGCGTTACTCACCAGTGAGTGTATGTTGCAGGATTTTCACAGAATCCACAGATGATGCAAATGTGTGGAAGCCTCAGCAAAAGAGCTTAGAGTCATACTATAGCAACTCATACACTGTATTCTGGAGGCTCTCAGTTCAATCTCTTGTGCCCCAGATATGGCAGCCATCACAACGGCACTATGGGCAGGTGTGAGACAATTGTTCCACTCCCATATTTAGGGCTCCGATATAAAAAGCACAATCTAACTCAGGCACTTCAAATGAAGCTCCATCCTCATGACTAAGGCTAAATTCTGGAGAGATTTGGTATGAAAAGAGAAAAGTAAATTCTGGCAAGATATCATAGGACCCCCAAAAGCCAGCCCCTCTAATATGTTGTTTGGAAACCCAAAAGGTGCAGCTCTCTGGTACAGCACCTATCACAATGTGATCCTGGTCCATGAGTAAAGCTCCTAAGCATGACAGCAATACAAATAATAAATAAGTTTCAATGCCTAACAATTGAATTGTAGTAAAGCCAGAGGCTCCCCTCTTACATACAGGTTAGGTAAGTTTCATGATGAATTAATGTCATCTCAGAACTGGCATGGGTGAAAAAACTGCAAAACTAAGCTAAGTGGTTCTGACATCTAAGTTAGGAACAAAAGAGAATTCTTGTACCATGGGAGATCTTCTGATATGTGCAGTCATTTATTAATCATCATTTCCAGTGTTTTTGTTGTTTTTTTCCAAAATATTCTCATTATATAACTTTTTAAATAAGCCTAACTTTTATGGAATTTTCCACCAGTAAAAAACAACAACAACAAAAACCACTAGGCTACAAAAGAGTAAGTTAAGATGACTTCTTCTAACTCACCTGATCATGTGGAATACATTTTAGTCACTTAGGCCATATCTACACTAGGAAACTATTTCAAAATAACTAAATTTGACTTAGCACCCAGTTTTACAAAATCGAAATAGCGTGTCCCAACTACGAGGAAGACTCAAAATTAGTCCAAGGCATACTCCCTTAATGTAGGCACACTGCCTTGACTTAAAGCCCCAGGAAGCACTGGGGAGTAATTAGTTTGAATTACTCTGGGGAGTAGTTATTTTGAAATAGCAGCACTGGAACATCCACACTAACACTATTTCGAAAAACTATTTCAAAATTAGCGTTATTCCCTGAGGGTGCATCTCAAGATAAGATAAGATAACTCAAAATAAGCTTACAAATTAAACTACATCAATTGTGTAGCTTATTTCGAAATAACTTATTTCAAAATTGGGAGCGTCTACACAACACTTCGAAATAGAGCACTCTTCCTCCGACTTCCCTTACCCCTCATACAGTGAGGGTTGCAGGAGCCAGAGTAAGAAGTCCTCCAGCTTGACATTATTTTGAAATAACTGCCTTCTGTGTAGACACAGATTAAGTTATTTTGAAATAACACTAGTTATTTCGAAATAATGTTGTGTGTAGACGTACCCTGAGAAAAGCAGCAGTACAGATTTTAAAATAAGCAGTCCCTTATTTCAAAATAACGGGCTTGGTAGTATGGATGTTCTGCTTATAAAGTCAGCCTAAGGGTGAGGTCATTTTGAAATAAAGCCCTAGTGTAGGCCAGGGCTTAGAGACCATGAAAAATACAGTACACAAAACCCAGCCTTGCTATTTTGAAAACCAAATAAATACCACAAACTATGCCTGTGTAATTCACTGACATCCAGAGAGTAGAGAAAAAAATATATCATGCTCAACTTGAATTGCACTGTCCATAATGAAAAAAAATCTTCCATGGACACTCCACAAATCAGGAGGAGAGCTACTTTTAAATTATTTTATATTTTGCAAAAACACTTTGAACAGATTGGCTCATGAGCAATTAAATATCCTCCAAAGTGATAACAGTTCATTTCCACTATTTTCTTTTATAATGAGGGACAGGATATTTATCTAATTTGGAAATATTTCTGTATGTTGCTTTTGATATGATGCAATTTAGAATGAGGGAAAAGAAGGTTTGTAGCATTACAAATAGGAGAATCATATTTACATCTACTCTCCACAAGCCTGCATGTTATTCTCACTTCGGGCTAAACCCAACTTTTCCTTATTTACATGGTTTTAACATTTTTACACACATGAGAAAGACAAGCTGGATTTAACAGTGCAAACAGATACAATGAATCAGCAGGAAAAAAATACAGGGACAGTTAACAACAGACTCTTGTCCTCAAAGCTTAGTTATTACTAGAAGACATACCTGACACTGCTCAGGTACTTTAGAGCAGAGGGTTGGGGGAGTGAGGGGTGCAGGAGTCAGAACAGGGGACTGAGGATGTGGGGGGTTCAGGCAGGGAGCAAGGAGTGTGGTGGGATGCAGGAGTTAGGGTTGGAGCCTGAGGAGGGGCTCATGGTAGGGATGAAGATGGAGGAGACAGAGCAAGGGATGGGGGGGCTCAAGGAAGACGGTGCAGGAGTCAGGACAGTGGGTTGAGAGGTGTGGGGAGGCTCAAGGGAGAGGTTGGTGGGCTCAGGGCAGGGGTGAGGGTAGCTGGTGGCTACTCCCCAGGACAGGCTCAGGGCAGCCACCAGCTGCTTTCCCAGCTGCTTCCCAGGTCTGGAATGCTTGCTGCCCCCTTGTGGTCATCTGGGAGTTAATTATTAATTGTTCCTACTATCCACCCCTACTTTTTCGTTTATTGAGAAACAATCACAATCTAGGCATATCCCATTGTCCTGGTACAATCAAACCCTTACCTTGCTTTAAGTTATACTAAGAGAAAGCGGCATACCAAATTTGGTGGTCCTAGCTCTTATCATTCAGGAGTTCTTGAACAAATGGACTCACATGGACAGATGCAAAAACTCTCTCAAATATATATATATTAAATAACAAGAAAGTAAAATAAATAAATGTCAAAGGAAAACCTTTGTATCTTAGGGTATGTCTACACTACAGCGCTATTTCGAATTAACTTAATTTGAAATAGTTAATTTGAATTAAGTTAATTCAAAATCACGCATATAGACACAAAATCTAATTCGAAATAGTGTTTTGCTATTTCGAAATAGCGCGTCCACACTGATTGGACACTGGATCACATTTAAGGGCAGCTGAAACCGGTTCCAGCAGGGCATCAGGTCAGTAGTTACTTTGTGTGGCTGCTGTCTGAGGCTATCTGAGACTCGTGATTAAAGGAACCCCCCGGACAGCCAGTTCTCAGCTTTCCCGCTTGCTTGCCTACCTCGCCGAGGGACAGCAAAGCGTTTTCCTCTCTACCTGCTTTGGTCGCTCTCATTTGGGACACCACAGCACTTGGCACCATGGAGACAGAGCTGCCCCTGGGCACTCTGGTACTCATGTTGAATGTCTTGCTGCAAGCCTGGCAGCAATTGCTGGAGGCTGCCTGGCACCTTCTGCTGCAGGCCAGGAGGCCCTTCGGGGGGGCTGTCTGCATCCGGGAAGCCCTGCGGGAGAGCTTCCAGGCGGAAGAGGATGGAAGTCCCCCGGCATGCCCCACTGGGGCCTTGTGCCTTACATGCCACCCCCACCTCCTTCCCCTTTCCCCTCCCTAACCCCCCTTCCTGATGTACAATAAAACCACCTGTGTTGCCACAAAAAAACTATTTAACATAACTGGGGTGGGGGGAAGGGGTGAATGTGGGTGGGAGAGGGGCTGTTATTTCAAATTAACTTTGTAGTATAGACATACCCTTAGAGCTAAAATCAGTGCTATCTTCCCAAAAGCATTCTTTCTCTTTCTCTATCCTTGCCACATGTGACAAAGGAGCAGAGGAAGCTAAATGGAATTAACCCTGGTGCACTCGAGACCAATAAGAATCTTTTCACTAAGAAAAACAAATGCATTAATCCTTTCTAAGACATTATTACACAACATTTAAATGCAGTATTAATAGTACATTCAACTATAACAAATCTTTTTTATGTCATAAAGTCTTAGACATTTTATTTTGACTCACTGAAAGAATGTAGCACTGTGCATAACTTAAAGTGTGTGAGTAATCTCATTGCAATTAGTAGGAGTATTCATGTGCTGAAAGTTAGGCATGTGTGAGTTAAGTATTTGTGCACTTCAAAACTCCCCCTATTGAAAGCGAAATTCATTGGCTATGTCTACAAGCTCAATGAGATCTAGCACATGTATAAATAGTAGTCTGGCTGGGATAGCATGGGCAAAGTACAGAGTACACACTCACCAGTTTTAGGTGGGTTAGAACTCCTCTATACCTACTGCCCATGCTACTGTAGCTACACTGCTATTTATACTGTTGCTATCTCAGGGAGCCCAAGCATGACTATATATGAAAGCTTGGAATCATGTTGCTATCTTGTACGTTAGACATAGCCATGGACATTCTTTAAAAAAAATAAATAAATAAAAACCTGGATTATCTTGGAAATTTAATTTAAAAACTGTTGCATCTTGCCAGTAAATAATCTCATAGACAAGTCATTGTTTTCCAATATAAAATACTAATTTAAAGGAAAACAATACCTTTCCCCCTTTCCATATTTTTCTCATTATATTTGCATTTCTAATCCTGGTCTTTCAAGGGCTTACACACATTTTGGACTATTATGTGCCTAAAGCTAGTAGGTGAATAAGTCTGCAGTATTCAAACCTTAATTTCCCTTCCCTCCCCCCCGAATCTAAGGGAAATATGTATTTATCATAAATAGTTAACACCTCCATTTTCTATGTTTTCCCAATAGAGTAGCAAGTTTTTTCTCTCAACTTACAGAAAAATAGCTTTGCTTTTCTAAAACAATGAATAAACAGTGCCATCTTCTGTCTATGTTGTAATAAATGCAGATGTGAAATAGGTTTAAGTAGCATAATTAAGCTCTATTAAAGCTGAGAAGTTAGATAAACAATCAGTCAGTGCTGTGTGATTCATTTCCTGAAACAGCTTACATGTTCATTTATCAGAGGAGTAGAGGAAAAGAAAGATCATTGTCCATTGTCCAGGGGTTGTATGCCCTAACTTTTGAATGGTGCCATTTCAAGGAGTAAAGCCCATATCCTCAAATGTTTTTAAATGTCTAGCTCCCAATGAAGCTGCCTATTTGTTGCCTATTATTTCCCCCAAAAAATCTTATAAGTCCCATTCTGCTTTGCAGAAATACACTGTGTCTTGCACAGTGCTTAGCTTTCTTACCATCTGTGGAAGAATTATGCATAAATCAGCACTAGATCTCCCTAAACCTTCTTGGAACTGAAGTGTTTCTGTATGAATAGCTGCATATCATAGAGTTTACTGGAGTCAGGGAGGAGCAATCATTCAATATGGTAATAGAGAGAGATAAAGCTTGGTGGTCCCTCTGCTAATTCAACCATGAAACCCAGTGTATACACATGGTTTTTTCACTCCAGACTGCAGGAGAAACAACACATTTGCTCTGAAAAAATAAACCACATCAGCTAATGAAATCTTGAAGCAATCTGCATTAAACCTGCTGGTAGCTTTGTGTAGTCTCTATTGACTACACAGCACTATATATTTATGAAATACTTTTCTGAAGGGCTAATGTGCAAGCTGCCTGCTGCTCTCAGTAGACCATGGTTTGATTCTCATGGCTACCAGCCACTTCAGGAATAGTATCTCGCTGCAGCTTTGTTGATATTTAGCATGCCAAACAGGAACCATACTCCTCAGGAGTTCCCTGGAGTGGCTATTAACTGAAGTGAAGGCATTTAATATCTTTAACCATCACAGAGCCAACACATACTGGGCTTTCACACTTCACCATCTCAAGAGACAGATGCATGGAAAGCATAAAAGTGCTTTGGATGGAGAGAACCACCCCTGACACAAAAGAGAAGGAAAATATTGTCTTGTGAGTAAAATGTAAAAAAGGATTAAGGAGCGCTGTGTTCAGTTCTCATCTCTGCTCTGGGCTGCTTGGATGATCTTGGCAATTCAATTAAGTTTATCCAGACACAATGGTGACATGAAAAGAGATACATGGATATTGTCAAACTCTTTTTATTAATACAGATACAAACAAGGAGCACTACCTATCTCTCATATGTGAGGGATAGAAGTAGTTCCAGTGCAAGGATTAGAGTGCTCCTACTGTACAACCTGTAACTGAGGATAAGCTCCCCTCAGCCTATTCCCCACAACTCACTACACTCTGAGCCTTTCCACCTTTTCCTGTGTGTGGGCTGGGGACCTCAATCTACAAAGGCCACTTGGTCTGACCCTATTCCAGGAGGACAAGGGCCCGCCACAAAATCCTAAATCTTTTAATTCTGTGAACCATTCATTTTATTCTTATAAGCACAGTGGAAATCAGCTGCAAGTTGTGACAAATTAACCACTAAAGCAAGCACCTCATTTGGGAATTAAGCACATTTTTAATTAACTTACTGTTGCTTGAAGCTTCTGTGATGAAATTAAAAAAAACCTCTCCAGGTTTCATCCAATTGGCCCATGGGAGAAAAATAGTTCTTCTCCAATCCCTAAATGGGGTATTGGCTAGACCCACAGCATCTGCCATACTACATTCCCATTCCTATTTAGCATGGGGTTACTGGACCAACCTACAGGAGGCTATATGTAACCCAAGTTCCTGATCCAATCTCTGGAGCTGGTGGATGCAGACCAATTATTACATAGAATCATAGAACCATAGAGCTGAAAGAGACCTCAGGAGGTCATCAAGTCCAGCCCCCTGCTCTAGGCAGGACCAATCCCAACTAAATCAACCCAGTCAGGGCTTTGTCAAGCTGAGACTTAAACACCTCTAGGGATGGAGACTCCACAACTTCCCTAGGTAACCCATTCCAGTGTTTCATCACTCTCCTAGTGAAATAGTTTTTCCTAATATCCAACCTGGACCTCTCCCACCACAACTTAAGACCATTGCTCCTTGTTCTGCCATCCGTCACTACTGAGAACAGCCTTTCTCCATCCTCTTTGGAACCTCCCTTCAGGAAGTTGAAGGCTGCTATCAAATCCCCCCTCACTCTTCGCTTCTGCAGACTAAACAGACCCAACTCCCTCAGCCTCTCCTCATAGGTCATATGCTCCAGCCCCCTAATCATTTTGGTTGCCCTCCGCTGGACCCTCTCCAATGCATCCACATCCTTTTTGTAGTGGGGGGCCCAGAACTGGACATAATACAAATTACCCCTCTTCCCAACTGGCCAATGGGTGCCAGAGATTCCACGGGGGAAGGCGCTACTGTCCTCCATAAGCTTCTCTTCCTCACTACTGGAGCTGTCCACTGGGCAAATTAACTCCTCCCCCCCCCCCCCATTGAGGTGGATGAGTGGCATTTCTCTACAACTTACTTCCCCATTTATAAAACAGAGATTAAAAATAATTCTTTGTCTGTATTTTTATTTAGATTGTAAGCTCTTTGGGGAAGGGTTTGTCTCTTGCTCCATGTTTGTTATTTTGCTGAGCCCAAATTTCAGCTGGAATTCCAGGTGCTGCCATGATGAATAATAATAAATGGAATTCATCATCAGAATCATGTTTACTGTAGCTCTTGTGAGACACTCTGTTATTCCATGAGTCATATTTGTCAGAGTACTTTATAACTTTGATGGTGGCTCTTGTTGTGAAGGCACAACCTGGTTCCATGACCAACAAACATGTACATAGAATGATAAATCCTGCTAGCACTAGGTTCTAGCACATTAAACAATAAAAATCTTCCCTTGCCCCAGTCCAGACTTGACAATGTTGCTTTCATGTAGTTGGGGATGGGAGGTTACATTGACTAGAACGACAAAATTCTAGTCTGTAATAAGGCCACTTTGCACCATTGACACAAAACATCCTTATCACTAGTGGAACTAGCCCTGAGGGATCATTCCAGTTCACAGGAATTCTTCTGTGTTGGACATCTGAGATAACAGCCCCTGGGTATGTCTAGATTGCAATGCTCCTTTGGGATACCGGAAGTATCCTGAAATAGCAACACCACATCCTTAAAAGCACCCGAGGGTTAAGGGATTTGTCAGAATAGTGCCTTATTTTGAAATTTGGTGCTGTGTAGTCAGAGCCAAATTTCAAAATAAGCTCTCTCGATTTAGACTTGGAATATGTAGCTTATTCCGACAGAAGGGTGCTGTCTAGACACACACCCTATGCCTTCCCTCCTGACAGCCAGAAAGGAGAAAAAGACAGCATGGACAGTATTCTCTTGCACTCTGACAATTTCCAGCTGCTGTATTAGCCCTCGGGAGTCGATGACAGCTGGAGTCAGTTAAAGAAGCCCACAAAGGTGCTCGAAGATAAAGGGACCAGCATGGATCAGAGGCAGCCCATTCTCAAGGGAGGTAAAAGTTAGCTTTGATTCTGGATTGCACTTTATAGTCCAAGGCCAATGGGAAATTGCATACATCTGCTCTATGTAAGAAATGGCTTAAGAGGTGCATTTTGTGCTATATTCAGTATACCAAATACTATGTCTACATACTGACATATCAATCCCTGATTCTCGAAAGCCTTAATCAAGTGCTATAAGCTATTGACTTCAGTGACAATACTCTCATGCATAACTAGAACCCTAGTAATTAGCTGCATATTTTTTTCTTTTATTCTCACAGTTTGTAAGAAAGGAAGGGAGATGCTTGTTTTGATCCCGGGCTACAATACATGATTGTTTGGTTCAGTCCCATTGTAACAAAATAACTTCTCCTGTAGCACAAATACTACTGTTTTACTCCAAACATTAAAATGAAATATTTGTCACTGCAATTGTTTAACAACACTTGAAAGTAGATACATTAACAAATAAGAGCAAATAAATTAGTGAAAAATATTTGCCCCCTTTCCTCTGATAATTCTGGTTCATTTATAGAAAAATTCCCACATGGACAAAATGTTCTATATAGAACTGTTTAAATCTTACAGAATTTGAGCTAGTCATAGGCCTATTGATAAAGCACTCTAAAAACCAGACTCAATAAAAAAAAATATTTTCTCCTGTCATTTCAGAAACTCCAAAAATTGGTTTCCTGGTGCAAAAACTATTCCCAGCCCCCAACCACACTGTAATAAACTAACCATGGTTTGCATCTTCATTTCACCAGAAAGAGCTAGTATATGAACTAATAGTCTTCCTAGCAAACAAATATAACAGTCTTTAAATATTCAGCAGAGTCAACATTTCATTATTTCAATGTGCCAGGTGGACATTATGGAAAATGATGACATGACGTGCAGAATTATAAAATTATGGCTCCCTGCTGAAAATGTAAAAAACACGCTTATTTTCTACTTTTGCAAGACTGTATTACTGCACATAGCATTTTTCCTCTTTGAAATAATGACACTACCCAAGGACAGCTCATTCAGCTGTTCGTGAAGCAATTGAACAAGAACAGTGGCAACCAACACAATCTTTCCTTTTATTTGAAAAATATTATTCAAATAAATGTATACAAATTGATACAACTAAAGTAATGTCAGACCAGTTCAGTACAGGAAGAATTCACTTCTCAAGGTATTACTTAGACTAAAGAAAATATAAAAAGTAATATAATAGGCAACCAAGATCTCTGCCACTTGTACTGGTAAGACGTCTGTTCTTCTAATTCTTGGCAGCACCCTGACATGTTTGTAGTAACTTAAACAGAATCATTATCCCTTTATAAAAATATGGAAAATTATCACTGTACATCACATTACACATTCAGGGGTCCATTCTTTCTTTTCCACCTCAGGTATATAAAGCTTTAAGCCATGGTTCATCAAGTAGGTACATATCTCATGTGTCAGAAGGTAGAAACAGTTATATTGGGTCAGATCAAAGGATCATAAGATACCCAACCCCTCTACATTCACAGGGTCCCTACCTTCACAGGGTCCTCCTGCTTTCCTAATGCGGGAGCCAGGTCCATCCCTGGGGCAGCCCATGTTGGCTGCCCCAGCGGCTGCGTGAGTGGGCAGATGGGGTGAGATCAAGCCCACCACCCTGTGCTCCAGAGGCTGATGCCCTATCCCCGAGTTCACTGGAGAGCCCACCCCACCCTGTATACTGTCTTCTGACAGTGGCCAATGCCAAGTACTTCAGAGGGAATGAAAAGAACAGGCAATCATCAAGTGATTCATCCCCTGTCACCCATTTCCAGCTTCTGACAAAACAGCAAGGAACACCATCCTTCCTCATCCTGGCTAATAGCCATTGGTGGACCTATTTTCCATGAATATATCTAGCACTTTTTTGAATACTATTATAGTCTTTGTCTTCACAACATTCTCTGAAAGAGGTTTAGTGTAGTGTGTGTTTTAAACCTTCTGTATATTTATTTCACTTGGTGACATCTAGTTCTTGTGTTATGAGAGGTTGTAAACAACACTTACTTATGTACTTTCTCCACTCAGCCTTGATTTTATAAACCTCTATCATATCCCCCCTTAGTCATCTCTTTTCCAAGCTGATAAGCCCCAGTTTTATTAATCTCTCCTCATATGGCTGCCATTCCATACCTCTAATCATTTTTGCTGCCCTTTTCTGAACCTTTTTCCAGTTCTAATATCTCTTTTTCAAGATGAGACAACCACATCTGCTCTCAGTATTCAAGATGTGGGTTTACCATGGATTTATATAGAAAGGCAATATCATTTTACCTGTCCTGCTTTTATCCATTTCTTAATGATTCCCAACATTGTTTGTTTGGATTTTTTTTTTACTGTCACTGCACATTATTAGATGTTTTCACAAAACTATCCACAATGACTCCAAGATCTCTCTCGAGTGGTAACATCTAATTTAGACTCCATCATTTTATATGCGTGGTTGGGATTATGTTTTCCAATGTGCATTACTTTGCATTTGGCAACACTGAATTTCATTTACCATTTTGTTACCCAGTCACCAAGTTTTGGGAGCACCTTTTGTAGCTCTTTACAGTCTGCTTTAGAGTTAACTACCTTAAGAAGTTATGCATGATCTGTAAATCTTGCCAACTCACTGTTTACTCAGTTTTCCAGATCATTTATGAATATATTTAATAGTACTTTACCAGATCCTTCAGGCTGGTAAAATGTTAAATTGTGATGGCCCCTTAGGATCTATTTGCAGAGTCCCTTATGCTTTTTTTCCTCAGTCATGGTGACAAGGTAACTGTGAAAACCATAATAACATTCTTCCTTTTCTTGGCTACCTTTGAGAACACCTAAGACATTTTATACCTGTGCTTCTGTAGCACCACAGTTATGTTGTGGCCTTTGTTTACACACAATGAACTGACCATAGAAAAGGTTAATATTCTTTAGAAACTCATCGGCATAATTCAGATTCTATTGTCAAGAAAGAAATACTACTTCTTTAGTTCCCTTAAAGTTAATATGTTGGTTCACTGCTTGGGAAATCCATTATCCACAATGTTCCTTCACAATCATTTTTTTTTCTCTGTAGGACAGGTGCCTGCTAAACTTCTGTACCTACCCCAGCACCCAAACATAAAAAAACCACAATCAGCATTACGAGGAAGAATTCCCTATCATTTTTCATGCAGAATATTGGCATTGCTTTTCTGCCATTCAAGGCAGCTCTTGACAATGCTGAAGAAATGACAGCTGGAAACCACCATCAAAACTATATAAACAAAATAAAATAATACATTGGATGTTTCCTCTCAGCAGTCTTACAAGCTATGGCTTGAGAGTCCCAAGTCCTATTTGCCCGTTATGATTGACTTGCTTATAATCTTTGAAAATGCTTATAATACAAGCATTATATTACAATTCTCTTTGCAAGGTTATAAAGGAACAACACTGCACTGAAGAAACCATGGAAAAATTCTCCTGCTGAACTGAATATAAAAACTAAGGATCCTCATGTCTGGCAGAAGCAACATTTTATGCAACAGGTAAACTGTGGTTTAGCTTTGATAGTTTTAATGTTTAATGAGATATTAAAATGCAGGAGGATCTTTGCATTGTTCCAGGGACTCAATTTGATGAACAAAAGCTAAATTACCAGCTTCATTAACTAAAGCAATAGTGTGGACCAGCCAATGTGCAAGAACTCTGATTCTCTCCAGTGGAGTTCAGTGGTTCACATACACTAAGTACTGTAGCAACAGGGATACCAAAGACATGGAGGCAAGCCCAATTGTTAAAACATGCAATAAATATTAATGAACCCTGCACACTTTCACACAGCACTTGCCTCCCCTAGAGCTCCAAAAGAACACTTCATTTCCTACACACAAACATCAAACTGTAGACACCTGTTCCACTATCTGGAAGTGAAGCACATTAAAATTTATTCCTATTTCTCAATGCCTGCTCTTAAGCCCACTGAAGGCAATGGTAAATTTGTAATTGGCTTCAATGGGAACTGCAACAAGCCCTTGCTCAGGCAGGAAAGGGCTAGAGAGAAGTTGACTTTCAGGAAGAATTAGGTTGTAACTTACCCCTGGTCTACACTAGGGGGTAAATTTGAATTAAGATACACAACTTCAGCTACGTTAAGTGTGTAGCTTAAGTTAAAGTATCTTAACTCAAATTTTGGTATCATCCACACTGCAGGAAGTCAAAGGGAGCACACTCTCCCTTCGACTTTCCTTACTCCTCATGGAAGCAGGGCTACCAGCATCAACAGGAGCGCCCTCTCAGTTTGAATTAGCATTTCTTCACTATACCCACTAATTCAAACCCCAGAAGATCAACTGTGGCTGCTTTGATCTTATCTGTAGTGTAGACATGGCCTTATAGTTCATGTACCAATGTCTGTAGTGCACATGTGGAAGTATCAGAAGAAAGGTTCAAAAAAGATCTCTCTCCCCTTTCTTAACTTTCCTTTGAGATACCAACTAGAAGAGACTATTTAGGCAGCTAGTCTACATTCATTATTTTCTGCAACTCTCAACACAAGTGCAATAAATCATCAGTCTTATGTAATTATGATATAAACAGTATGTCTTTTTTCCCTTGCTTTTTAATATAAATATTGGCTGCCACTTTATGCTACTACTGCTTTTCTGTAAGGTAAATGATAAGATGCCCAGCAGGTTTGGGTTGTCATATAATATATAAGGGCAGTCATGAGGTATTTTAGTTGACTCTTAAAAGGAAGGACGCTTTGAGAAATAGAAGCTCAATGTTAAAGAAATACTACTGCTATTTAAACTAACTTTTCTTCTGTTTAATTCCATTACTCTTTGCTTCACCCTTTTGCATTATTACAATAAGATAAAAATCAAATTAAACAAGTCTGTAGTTTAATATTTGTCTGGACTCTTAATTCAAACAACTTTGTTTCCTGTTTGAATATGATACCTAAGAGTTTGCCTGAGGTGAAAATTAATTTGGGATGTCAGTGAGGAAAAATTCAAGACAGAAAACCTTTGAGACACATGTTATGACTTATTCTCCATTACATTTAAAAGTAATTTGGCATTAAATGATGGAGTATCCAGATTTTGACCTGAGCGAAGGCAGAGTGCCATGGTGACAGCTGAAGACAGATACAGGGCCTGACTCTCCATTATCTCACTGATTATGGAATTATTTATAGCCTTTCATCAATAGTTTGTGTGCATTAGAATGGAGACTGACTTCCATTGGGCCAGGATTTCACCCCCTTGTGTTTTCCTAGCAGAGCTACATCTCACTCAGAGGGGTGAGCTACATCTCACTCAGACCTATAAGTGCTCTGCTTATTGTTTATGCCATATATCACTCCCTGAAAGATGAACTTCTGGGACTAATGTTCTAGAGTTGGACTTCAATTGCTTTGGCAGTGAAACCTCTTACTAATGAGTGACTGCTCATCTACTCACACCTATTTTGTGTACATGCCATAAACAAAAACAAGAGGAAGGAATAATGCCTACTGTCTAACACAATGGATGAAAGTCAGTGAAACTGCATGCTGCTGCTGATTCTACCATGACTTACTCAGCAATCTTGTGTATGTTCAAAATAGGATAACTGTAATTAGGCCCCAAATCCTTATACAGAAGTGGCCTTGTTTTCAGAGGTTCTGAGTACTACACCTGTAGTTCGAATTCCTTTGGAGCTTGGTTGCTTAGCAGCTCTGAAAAGCAGGCTGTTTGCCTAGGTACCTACATTTGCATTTAGGGCCTGATCTAAAACCACTGAAGGCACTGGAAAGATTTCCATTTTCACTAGGCTTTGGATCAGCCCTTTAATTCTTAACAAGCCATGTTTATACAGTTCAGCCTTCATGCCTCCTGTAAAAATGTGGAGTGCTGTTAGATTTAATTAATATTAATGAAATGCTTTGAGCTAATCAAATCTCACTATTCCATATAAAAGCACAAAGTATTAATATTACCATTTAATTATCATTATTCAGTATGTAAAGAATTAGAGACAGCAGAGATTGCATGCAGCTTATTGTCAGACTACTCAGGGAGAAAATTTACTCTTGATTTAATCTCTAAATCCCGCCTAATACTATTGACCTAATTAAACAGTGGGAATAACTGCAAGCATACTGCATGCATACAATTTAAATCCTATTTTTGTCTCCTGTTTGGCAAAGACACTGTAAAATATATACATGGCATACAAATAATTGCAATTATGTTATGCCAAAGGAAAACTACAAGGACTAAATTTACAGTGTGTTGTGCATTGGTGTCATGGAACTCCATATTTGTGGAAGTCACTTTAAAAAAAGATATAACATGAAGCTTATGTAACTTCCAAAAGTGTATCATGAAAGGGGAATAGCTCTAAGCATCAATAAAGGATTGATTTCATGTTCAAAGAAGGGGACTGACTAGAAAAGGCAGTGTTTAACAGAACACAAAAATGCAGCTACCTGCATTAAAAGGCAGGAATGGTCAAGTGAAGGCCATGAAGAGCCACAGGAGAAAGTCAGCACAGGGTCAGTGGTCATGGCAGTTTGAGGATACATGGGATAAGACTGTCTCTCTCCTTAGTATGGATGCAGAGTTGGAGCTGCCTTCTCTCATGGACTGTTCCTTCCGGTACCTCGGGGGCACAGTTTTACTCAGATAGTGTGAGGAAGAGAAAAGGTTGTAGCCTCACCCGTAACTAGCCCAGAAGTTAACCACCCTGCAGAAGGCATGAAGCAATCAGACATCGCCATGTGCACCTGTCATGTATTGGGTTAGAAGCAGTGGCCTCAGTTAAATGTACACATAAAGGAGAAAAAAGGTACCTACATCAACTGGCTTCAGTGAAGGCAGCAGCAGGTAGCATATGCCACTGAATTTCAAGGGATTTTAGATGTTTATTTTACAATTCTAGTACCATCAGGTTCACTTCTGCAAAAGACTTCAGCACATGCTAAGTGTTTCGCTGAACTGCGTCTATCATTATAAGAAACAGTTGTTAATGTTTCTGCTGTCTTTTATTTCATAAAGCTTGTGTTAATATCACTTCTTTAGTCTTAGAAGACCTAAGCTGCTAGCAGGAGTGTTTGTTTTCAAATTATTATTTATGTTCTTTATGTGGAGGAGCTTGTTGCCTGATCTAAGACTACATTTTAATTTCTAATTACCCACGTTTAGGGTTGACAGGTTCTTTGTCCCAGGATCAGGCCCAGTATTCAATTATTCCATGATTGGGAACCCTGATATGCATACTTGCAACACTCACACTATAGAAACTCTTGTATATTTACAAATATAGTTTATTAATAAGGTTAGCACAGTCACAAACACCCCAGTTTCATAAAACAGGGAATGTACATCTATATTTCCTTACCATATACTTACATCATTCGTTCTAGAACAATCTTAGGTGTTAGCCCATCATCTCTCTCATTATCTTCACCTTCCACATCACCATGGGCCATCATTCTGGCTCTTCAAAGGACTACATCTTCTTCTCCCTATCGCCCCTCGGCTGGGGTCCCATTTTTATACTATGTGGTGCTGATGCTGACATGTTTGAGGCATATTCAGTAGGGGATGTGTCTAATATTGAAGTGTCTTTTTCCTATAGGTCAATGTATCATTGCTCTCAACTTATTATCATATATGTCAATTCGTTACCATGGGCCTTTGTGGTTATCTATCGCAACCTGTGTCCTGATTACTCAACTCAGCCTGACCACATTATTTTGGGACTTTTACATAATGAGGCATCTACTGAGTCTGAGGGTATTTTTCCTACCATCCTATGTGGGTGAAAGGTCCCAGACATAAGTTCCCCTTTTCAGTCCCTGGGAAACCATAAATAAGCTCTAACCTGTATCTGGGTGAGACCATGCTGATCTTGCAAATGGCTTGTTACATCCTGGACCAAAGATAAAATATAGCCCCATATTACTTGACCTGGACTGTAAGCTTATGTGTGTTTTTTCATTCAAGTGCAACCCTGCCCTCTAACTGGCTGTAATGCAGACATGGCACTCATTGGAAAGTGCATTCAGAGGCTGAACCATTTTGTTATACCCTAGAGCAGGAACCACTGCATTGCAAGGGAACCCGATTCATCAGACAGCCCTTCGGCTGGGCTGTACTGCACCCATGCTGCTCCTACACCTAATGGCATCTGGACTGCCACACAGCCCAGTCAGTGCGTGGCACCAACAGGCTTGTGGTTGGCTTTGTGGGGGGAGGCAGGGCTTTTTACCAGCCATGGGCACAATATCAAGCAGCATATGCACACAGACAGGTATAAGCAGCAGGACCGCTAATTTGGGGCTCTTGCTAGACTCTTATTTACAAACATGCCCTGGCCCCAGCTAAGAAAGGGCATGGACCTATACCCAGGCAGGTCAATGGCAAAGCCCCCCCAAGGAGTTGAGCGTAGCTGTGCTAGTATTCAGTGGGCCTTCACAAACTGCAATGGGCAGACATAAGGCCTAGTGTATTACACTTGAACCAGACATCAGTCAAGCTAACACAAAGGGCCTGTGGGAATGCTGAGAGCAGCTTTGCAACACCTGCTTCCCACTCCCCTGAGTGTAACCCTCTGTCCAGGTAGATATGCCCCCCCTCCCTCCCACAGTTGCTCCAATCTGAGGCATTGGGGAGGCAGGGCACATTGTGCTGCAGACCAGCCTTTAGCAGATTTCTTGCATTACAACTCTTAACTATTACCTCTGTACTAAATCTACTCATTAATATATTAATGAATTAATCTAAATCAAAACAACCATATTATTAGCATGATAGGCAAGTAACTTGATAGACTGCAAGCTTTAGTGACAAACCAGGACCACAATATGCTAGGCACAATACAAGAGAACAAAAAGATGGTTCCTGTCCCAATGGCTTAACTTGCTTTTGCAAGTAATTTTTTGGGGCGGCTCATTGATAGAGCCCTGCACATATACAAAATTTTGTATCCACATCTGCATTTGAAACATGATCCACAGCAACATTCACGGATGCAAATATCTGATGTGTGGGGCTCTACTCGTTGATTTCCTGAACAGCTGTTTTATTAAATGTAACCTCTGAACTAATTCTGGTGGCTATAGCCACAATGTAGTAAAAATTCCATTCCACATTCTTCCTCTGATACTTTTTTTAAAGCTCTTTAAGGACTGATTTTCCCCTGAATAGGTAAATTTTACACTGGTACAACTCCATTGACTTATAGGTATTACTGCTGTTTTATACTGGTACGGTGGTGGGGAGAGCCACGCTCTCTGTTTCTATCCTTGCCTATAGGAAAAGAAGCTAAGTCCATCTTTGGGCCTTTTTTCATTCTATTTTGTCACTGCTGAATAGCTTAAACTCTACACAATGCTTGTACATAACAGAAACAGTCAGCAGCAGATAGGTTCAGAATCCATTTAAAGATCATTTTATTCTTCAGCTATAGAACTGAGCAGCCCAAGAATTCCATAGCTTATAGCTTCATGCTAAAAAGACCCCAAGCAGGACTAAGCTTTCCCTGAAAGCTTTTGCTCTAGTGAAGTCTAATGTCAGCACAGATGAGAAAACTGTTAATAATGATTCAAGGCCCAGTCCTGCAGTGTGATAAGGGTGTTCAAACTGCACTGATTGCCAAGTGAGTTGAAAGCATTCAACACTTTTCCCTCCCACCCTCTGTCCCCAAAAAAACTGAACAGATTTGTCAGATTTAGCTGTTTACCAGCCCATACTATTACCGAGGAAAGATTTACTGCTTTACCATGCATTGTCATTCACATGAGCAAGTATAATTCTTTAAAGGATACACTCTGAATGGATAATGGCTGCAGTGCATTTTTTAAATTTAAAAATACAGGAAGCTTAAGTGGTGTGTGAGTGGGAAAGAATAAAGACTATTTAACAGATAAAGATGAGAAAGACAAAGTGGGTGAGATCATATGCTTTCTTGGACCGACTTTTGTGCTCCATAGGGCTCTTCCTCAGAAAGAGGGAGCTCAAAAGCTTGTCACTTTCATCAACTGAAGTTGGCCCAGTAAAAAGTATTACCTCACCTACTTTGTCTCACTTAGCACCTGGAACCAGCACACCTACAACAAACCTACCAAGCCAAAGACAAAATGTCTTGTGACTAAGAGTTCTCGTAAATAGAATGGGAACAAATAGTTTACATTTTGTAAAGTCTCTTTAAATTGTTGTGTGATAAAAGTTTGTTCAGAGCTTCAAGCTATCAATTCTGCTGTGGCTTATCTTAAGTAAGCTTCTCAGAATTAGAATTCTAACAATGATCTGTACTTCCCACACGTTGAGTGGATGTTTTCAGAGAAATATTCTGAAACAATGAAGCAGTAGGGCATTTTGAGACAAACATCCATGATAAGCAATTTGCTGGTCAGCTGAATATACTTTTTTAGATTCTTCGAGTCTTAACAGCAAGCACCTATTCATAAGAACATAAGAACAGCCATACCGGGTCAGACCAACAGTCCATCCAGCCCAGTATCCTGTCTGCTGACAGTGGCCTATACCAGATGCCCAGAGGGAGAGAACATAACAGGTAGTTCTCACGTGATCCCTCCCCTGTCACACACCTCCAGAGAAAGAGAGGCTAGGGACATCATTCCTACCCATCCTAGCTAATAGCCATTGACGGACTTAACCTCCATAAATCTATCTAGCTCTTTTTTGAACCCTGTTAAAGTCCTAACCTTCACCCATCCTCTGGCAAGGAGTTCCAGAGATTCACTGTGCATTGAGTAAAGAAAAACTTCCGTTTGTTTTAAACCTGCTACCTATTAATTTCATTTGGTGACCCCTAGTTCTTATAATGTGGGAATAAGTAAATAACTTTTCCTTGTTCACTTTTTCCACACCAGTCATGATTATATAGACCTCTATCATATTCCCCCCTCCCCTTAGTTTCCTCTTTTCTAAGCTGAAAAGTCCAAGTCTTTTTAATCTCTCTTCATATGAGACCCGTTCCAAACCCCTAATCATTTTTGTTGCCCTTTTCTGAACCTTTTCCAATGCTAATACCAGTAGAGTCCCGATTATCCAACCTAAACGGGACCAACAGGTGGTCGGATTAACAAAAATGTCGGATAATAGGGATTACCTGTACAGTAGTTGATTCAGGTGGCCTGGCCCCTTCCCTCCCTGCAGCCCCCGGACGCGGGCCAGGAGAATGGCCCCGCTCGCTGCCCCATCGCTCAGGGTGCTGCTACTGCTGCTCCTGCTCCTGCTCCTGCCGGCGCTGCTCAGTCCCCATTCTTGCCTGGCCCCTTCCCCCCCCTGCAGCGCCCGGAGTGACGGGGCAGCGAGCGGGGCCATTCTCCTGGCCCGCGCCCGGGGGCTGCAGGAGGAAAGGGGCCAGGCAGGAATGGGGACCGAGCAGTGCCAGCAGGAACAGCGGCAGCAGGGACGTTAGCAGCTGGGGAAGGAGAAACAGGCCAGGTCACATGGCAGGCGGCCAGGGGCAGAGTGGGGTTTTAGTTTTGCTTTCAGGAGCCGGCTATGTCGGATAAAGCGGAATGTCGGATTACCGAAGGTCGGATAATCCGGACTCTACTGTATATCTTTTTTGATATGAGGTGACCACATCTGTATGCAGTATTCAAGATGCGGGAGTACCATGGTTTTATATAGAGGCAATAAAATATTCTCTGTCTTATTCTCTATCCCTTTTTAAATTATTCCTAGCATTCTCGTTGCTTTTTTGACCACTGCTGCACATTGAGTAGATGTTTTCAGAGAACTAACCACAGTGATTCCAACATCTCTCTTGAGTAGTTGTAGCTAAATTAGTCCCCATCGTACTGTATGTATAGTTAGGATTATTTTTTCCAATGTGCATTACTTTACATTTATCAATATTAAATTTCATTTGCCATTTTGGTGCCCAGTTAGTTTGGTGAGATCTTTTTGAAGCTCATCACAGTCTGCTTTGGACATAACTATTTTGAGCAATTTGGTATCATCTGCAAATTTTGCCACCTCATTGTTTACCCCTTTCTCTACATCATTTATAAATAAGTTGAATATGATTGATCTCAGGGCAGATCCTTGGAGGACCCCACTGGTTACCTCTCTCCAGTCTGAAAACTTACCATTTATTCCTACCTTTGCTTCCTGTCTTTTAACCAGTTATCAATCCATGAAAGGACCTTCCCTCTATGTTTATCCCTGATATTTTATCAGCTGTTTGGGTGATATCAGTCTTTTTTTATGAATATGGAGTTACACTTAGGACCTCTTATTTAGCATATACTTCAGACTGGAGTGAGAATAACCCTATCCAGAGACGATACTACAAAGCCTATGCACTAATTAAGAAACATTCATGCTTCCTTTTGAGGCATTATATTTATGTTATAATGCAGTATATTCTTAAGAGTGAACGAGACTGGATGCCATTGACTTGATGAGCCAGTACATTTCTTCTGGGGTTGCCCCTTTTCTGTTTCGGAATCTCAGCTTTCATTAAAAAAATGAAAAATGATTAATAGACTTGAAAGGACTAGACTTTTCAGGGAATGGTGATAAATGTCAATTTCGCCATACAAACACAAACTGAATAAAATATTCTCATTGATGATTTGAAATGTACAGATCTGCAAAGTAAGAAAAATGTTCCCTGAGAACTTTGATTTAATTGTATTTACTTTGTATATTTTGATGTGATATTGACAGCTAAAGCTTTAACTTTTTGAATCTCAATGTCTACAGCCATTACAGAATCGTATGATCTAAAGTATTCCATTGGGGTGAAAGTTTAAAAACAATACGACTATTTTAAAATATTTACAGAGAAGTATTTATATTATCCATCAAAATGATATAGAAAATAAAAAACTGAACCTTGCAAAGCCTAATTCATAGTGGTAATTCAGCTAAATAGGTATCTTTGTTAAATTCCAATAAGCCCACTTCAATAATGTCTCTCACTAAGACTTCATGGCCCATCAGTGGCATTTGTGAACTTTTCAGAAGCTATTCTATGTATTGCAATACACATACCTATCTGGTATCTCTGAACTCAACGCAGGATGGAGAAAAATTTGTTGCCCTTTGCTTGCTTTTTTTAAATATTTAGATGGTTGCTATTTATTTATCCTCTAGAGCATGAGAAGCTGACATTCTGTCTGTCACTATCCCCTTCGTAATAAGATAATATATTTAGGGAGAGAAAATGGAAACATAGTATAGCAGTATCTCTCCTCTCTCACCTGTTCCTCATGTTTTCCTCTTTCCATTCATCCCTTGTACTTTGATTTCCAGAAAGCCTTTGACAAGGTCCCTCACCAAAGGCTTTTTAGTCAAGTAAGTTGTGATGGGATAAGAAAGAAGGTCCTTTCATGGATTGACCTCGACCACTTTCCAAAATCTTGGAGTGGCCCCCCAACAAAAATGATTGCCCAGACCCGATATTAGGAATCATTAAAAAAGGATAGAGAAGAAGACAGAGAATATCTTTTTGCCTCTATATATAACCATATCTGAAATACTGTGTACAGATGTAGTCGCCTCATCTCAAAAAAGAAATATTGGCTTTGGAAAAAGTTCACAAAAGGGCAACAAAAATTATTAGGGGTTTGGAACGGGTCCCATATGAAGAGAAATTAAAAATACTTGGACTTTTCAGCTTAGAAAAGAAGAGACTAAGGGGGGAGGGAATGATAGAGGTCCATAAAATCATGACTGGTGTGGAAAAAGTGAATAAAGAAAAGTTATTTACTTGTTTCCATAACATAAGAACTAGGGGGTCACCAAATGAAATTAATAGGTAGCAGGTTTCAAACAAACAAAAGGAAGTTTTTCTTCACACAGCACACAGTAAACTGTGGAACTCCTTGCCAGAGGATGTTGTGAACACCACGACTTTAACAGGGTTCAAAAAAGAACTAGATAAATTCATGGAGGTTAGATCCATCAATGGCTATTAGCCAGGATGGGAAGGAGTGGTGTTCCTAGCCTCAGTGTGTCTGGAAATAGATGACAGGAGAGGGATCACGTGATGAATCCTTGTTCTGTTCACTCCCTCTGGGGCGTCTGGCATTGGCCACTGTTGGAATACAGTATACTGGGCTAGATAGACCTTTGGTCTGATCCAGAATGGCCGTTCTTATGTTCTCACTCTCTCCCCACTACATCCTGCTCAGTTTCTTTCTACACTTTAATTTCCCCTACTATCTCATATTTGTCTGTCTCCTCTTCTCCATTTTTCTTAATATTTTTCCTCTTCCTGCTATCATTACCTGCTTTTTCATATTCGCAGTTCTTTGCCTTGCCTGCACATTGGTCCCACTCAAGCAAGACACCTAAGTACATTGCTATTCCAGGGTCATGGTGACAAAGAAGCCTGCATCTTTCCTGAGAGAAACTTGATTTCAGTCCCATTAAATATAGAAGACAGAAGCCATCTTTTCTAGGGACGCCTTCATTTTCACATGAAGAGGCATGAAGAGAAATGGCATCCCCTTTGACTGGTGGCTTCAATCCTATTGATAGTAATGGGAGATGGTGGCCATTTGTATAAATTTTGAGGTTAAAAAGGAAATCATGAGAAAGCTATAGACTGCTATGGATCCCTCCTACCTGATAATGGGATTATAGCTCTACCACTCATGGATTCTCCTACACCAAAAGAATCCTCAGATAGCTGGTAATGTTGGTTTAAGGCTATTGTATGTTCAAGGCTCAGCATTTGGACCTTTATTTGAAAATATAGTGTAGAATTTTAAAAGGCAAAAGTGTTTACCAGAACACCTTTCAGAGCATGGAAGTAAATAAATGCACTTTCATTTGATGTAAAGAAAACAAAATAAATCCCTTTTTAAATGTCTTTCCCAGATTCATGACTGTTTCACATGTCAGTAAAACCACCTTTTAAACATCCGATTTTCTCAAGGTTTCCTCTTGGGTATTTGCAACTGAATTTTGTCTGTAAAAGCAAGATATTTAGCTCTGAATGCTCCCTGTACAAACTTGAACACATCAGTCTCCACAGCTAGAGTTGTTCGTGTTGGAATGTAAATCATTCTGTGCCTTGTCCTGTCATGCTGTTGCAAATATGTTAAATATTTTAAAGCCACTGTGTCTTAGAAAATTGTAATTGTCTGATCCTGTTAAGCATGACTTAGCTCAGACATGCACTTAATAAATATTCTTTCCCTTACATTCTGAAAGGTCATAATTATTTACTTTGTCACAGTCTTGCACCTATTAATCCAGGAGTATAGTATTTACAAACTTTACATTCAATGAAATTTTATTACAGTCATTTACTAGCTGATAATTTCCAAAATAGACAGTTTTTGTTGTACTAGCCTCTTCCATTAGCAAACACTAATTGATAGAATACTTTAAGGCTTCCTCATACCCACCCTAGGCTTCACAAAACAAATTGTTATAGGGTTGGACTCACCACCACAGCAACTTCTCCTGGTCACTCTGGGAATTCGCTCAGTTCAGTTCTTGTGCATCCTCTTCAGGTGGTGTCTTCCTTACCATCCCTCCTCTGTCTCCACTTTCTCTGGACCCACTCGCTCATGGACCACAGCGTCCTTTTCAGGACACTGCATTCTGGCTGTGCCCCAAATCTATTCTTCCCCATTCTAGGGTCTGGTGTTATTTGATTATATTATGACCAAAAAAACCATTGTTGGTACCACTGTTATAGTTGCAACAAATTTTGTGTCAAATAAGAGACATGACCAGAAAAGATTAAACAATCTCAGGCCGAATGACCCAAAGTCAACTTGTAGAGGCTTGTGAGAAAAGTATGTAAATGGTAATTAAGGCCATTCAATTGTAGTTAGACTAGAATTTTGAAATGCAAACCTGTATAGTTAGAAAGTAGACATAATACTAGTTTTATGTGTTGATTTCTACCTTATAGATGCTAACCTTGTAAACAGACAGTTCCTGTTTGCTGATATAGACCTCAAAAAGGAATATTAACATTTAGATGAATCTTTGGTGAAATAATGACAGTCAAGATGTCTCTTTAAAGTTTGTGATAAACTGCTTAACAAATTAATTACTGCATGTTAATTACCATGATGTTTGGGAACCAGAGGGTTACATCAAAAGCCTGTTGTTTTCCCAGGGCTGTATAAAGGGCACCTGGGTCCTGTTCCTCTTGGTCTCAGATCTGCTTGAGATTTGATACAGCGGAAACGTAAGCTATAAGGTCTGAGATCCCAATCACTGGCTAGAATCACCTTGAATATGGACATTGGACATTGGACTGTAACTGATTAACTGTTTCCAAAAGAACTCTATGAAACTACAAGATCACCCTCTATGTTATGTGTCTGAATCACAAAATTGAACTCATGTCGATATAAATATTTATCTTTTAACCAATAATCGCTCTCTCTTTTCTACATAAATTGTAATTTAGTTAATAAGAATTAGCTGTAAGTGTGTATTTAGAATATGATCTGAAATATTTATTGACCTGTGAGGTAATGTATCTGATCCTTTGGACTTGGTAGAACTTTATCTGACTTGTGTGTCTGGATGGAAGCCCGAGGCTGGAACTGTATTGGTTGGTATTCTGATTAACCAATACGGTAATACAGTGCTTGGTAAATATTAATATAAATATTAATATTGGAATAACCATCTGCCTTGGAGATTGCCCATCCATTTCTGCCAATGCACCCTAATTGAGTGACCTCGGGTGGCTCCCCTGGAATCCTGGTTATCACACAAAGGTCTGACTGCCCACAGCCTTGCCACTTGCTTTTGTGGCAAAATGCAGTCCCAGTCTGGCCACCATTGGCAGTGGCATACTGCTGTTCATGCACTGGCCACTCCGCTCTGTGGTGAATTGGGGAACTAACCTGGAATCTTACAGCTGGAAGCCACTTACTGCCCCTCTTCCCATTTCTGTTCCCTGTTCCCTTTGGCCATTTCCCTGTAGCCCTGGCACCTTTCCTCCCCTTGTATTAGGGTCTCATTCTAGCAGTCAATCAGGCTGGAGTTTTTTCTCTTTGCTCCCCAGACCCTGACTAGGACTGCTCTGTTGTCCTCAAACAGTTAGTTCTTCTCCCTTGCCCTCCAGGAAGGAGGCTGAAGACCCTTATATCTGGGCTGCTCCAGTAAGCCTTCTCCTGATTGGCTCCCAGTAAACCCTTTCCTGATTGGCTGGCATTCTGCACAGAATCTCTGGCCTTCTTTAACCCCTCCGATGCCCAAAGTGGGGAAGCCACCCAACTATATTAGTGGAAAGGCAGACTTCAGCTTTGGCATGAGAAATACATAGTCCATAGATGAGTGCAGTGAGTCAGGTGTGATATGTCACCGTGACGGACCCAGCGGGGTCCGCACTGACCCAGGGAGGGGGACCGCTCTCCCCCCAGGACCAGGCGGGCAGGCGGGCGGCACGGGCGGCAAGAGTAGCCCCGTCCAGGCTGAAACCCCGCGCGGGGAAACGTTCACGGCCCCGCAGCGAGGGAGGCGGGGTCAGACGTGGTGGCGGCGTATGGGCTGGATGCCCAAAGGGCGTTCCGGCTGCATGGGGCCGGGCAGAGTGGGGGGTGAAGCTCCTGACCCCGGACGGTGCATGCCGGTGTGTGAGGACACCGAAGGGGCAGGGTTGACCCGCACGGCTTCTCTCCCTGGACCGTTTGAAAAGCGGCTGGGGGGAGCTAGGGGGAGCTCAAGGAGGAACCGACGACCCTGCCTCGGGAGGGCAAACATCCCACCCTGCTGGAAGAAAGGAGGAGCAACGCGGTGGCCCCTAGGACACCAGCTGGATGGTGCCGAAGGCTAGGATGTGGTGAGTGCCCCAGTCAGGTCCACAGGTGGGTCGGCGCCGGACGGGGAGTGGAAGGAGCCCGGGGCAGTACGCTTCTGGCGTCCGTGGACAGGCGAGTTTCAGGGATCAACCCCACCTGTCGTGGAGGGAACATACTAATCCCTCCACTTAGGGCCCCGGGCTGGGACCCGGTGGAGAGGGAGGGCCCGGGTCCCCCATTCCCCCTTCCCCACAGTCGCAACCGAGCTGACCCGTCTCATAGCCCTGAATTCCTGGGGGTCGGGCGACTGCCAAAACAGCCTGAGCGACTGCTGCCCGTACAAGCCGGGCCTTTGGGGATAGGACCCCAGAACCCCTATCAGGGATAGGTCCCTTAGACCCTTAACGGGGACGCGGCAGTGGGTCCGCAGAACCCCCTTGCCGTGCCGGCAACGGGTGATCGCACCAACAAACACCGACGCGAGGGATCAGACCCCAAGACCCAAAACCTTAAACCTAGACAGTGGGTCCGTGGAGCCCCCCTGCTCTCCCGAGAGGGGGCGCTCGCACCCAGTAAACCCGTCATGGTTACAATGTACATATTTTAATTTTCCAGGGGGATGATTTTTATAGAAATGCAAGGTTTTTTTCTTCATCAGGGCCTTTAAAAACACACTGCCCAATATATCAAACTGCATATGCCGTGTGCGAAATGGCAGATATACCCAAGCCTGTTATATGAATATAGTGCTAGTGGTTTGGGAGTAATAGACTAACTGAGTGTATATCTCAACTGAAAAATTTTAGCTATACCCCAATGATGTACCTACAAACTACTTTTGGTTGCCATTATGGAAACATGACTGAAGAAGATTTCAACCTTAAAATCATACAGACCAATTAAATTAAAAGTGAAGTACAATAGTTCACAAGAACGACAAGCTTTGATTTCTGGAAATGGGGTGGCAATTAGCAAAGTCAAATGTCTAAAGAAACTGAATAATATTTTTCAGCAGCTCTTGAACATATTCAGGAAAACAGTTTTCATTATTTCAGTATTTCAGATGTACAGTCTTTGAATCCACATTTCAAAACAGAATGGAAGAGGACTGAAGACTGAGCATAAGACTCGGTTGATCAGAATGGGTTTGGGTGCATTTCATTTGATTATTTAGTCATATTTTTCTTCCCTCCCCCCAGCCACATAAATTAATCAGATGCAAAAATGTACAAGCGGCAGATGCTATTTCATTCAAATGCCCAAACCTTTTATTCCTGTCCAATAGTTTCTAAATAATTTTAGCCTGTTAACAATTCTCTTTGCCCAAATTATCAAAGACCTCAACTGAAGGGTTTATGAACACGAGTTTTATGCCAGACAAAAAGATAGCATTTTCATTTAATCAGAAATAACAGATAAACTAAATCCATCAATATAAGGAACAGCAAATATCTAATTAGTAATTTGGTTCCTTAGCTAAATGTGAGAATCAGTGCTGAATCTCCTAAAGGTTGAATGCCTATGCAGTACATGACAAGTAGAATTCACTTGTAATGAACTCAGAAGTATGGCAATAAGGGTGTGTCTAGACTACAGGGTTTTTTCCAAAAAAAAAAAGTGGCCTTTTTTCAAAAAAACTTGCGTCTAGACTGCCGCTGCGTTCTTTCAAAATTAATTGAAAGAACACAGCATTTTTCAACCACGGTAAACCTCATTTTACGAGGAAGAACACTTTTTTTCGAAAGTGCTCTTTCGAAAAAAGGCGTTCTTGAATCCAAACAGGGCTTTTTTGAAAAAGAGCATCCAGATTGCCCGAGTGCTCTCGTTCGAAAAAGCGGCTTGCTTTTTCGAAAGAAGTGGTTGCAGTCTAGATGCTCTCTTTCAAAAGAGGCTTGTAGTCTAGACATAGACTAAACTACAACAGGAGCAGTAAGTCCAAAGATCTTGCTGGTCAGAAAAATTATTTCCATGGAAAATACTCACTTTTCATCATTGAGCAATCCTTATGGCAATAATCCCAATATTTTTTGATGAAAAAACTTAAAATGTTGATTCAAAAAACCATTACCTTCTGGGACTTTCAGATCAGCTGCCTCAAGCCCTGGTTCCCTAGGCAACATTTCCAATGAGACACTACAGCTCCTCACCCCCGTGCTGAGCTACCATGGGTGTCCCTGGCTGCTATACATCATTATCATATATAGACTAACAGGGAAACCTAGCCCAGAAAGGAAAATGGTGTCATGAAACACTTGAACTATAACTCCATTAAAAGTAGGGTCATGGCATTTGGGGGTTGAGATTCTTTTTGGTCAAACCAAAAATGTAGGCTTTTAAATGCCATTTTTTTTACAATAATCTAAAATGAGAATCATATACTTTTCCACACAAAAATGTTTCATTAAAAACCATAAGAAACAGTTTAGATGGAACATTCTTGACCAGCTCTAACTAAATTATATCAATGCGCATCCATGAACTTTAACCCTATGAAATGAATCTATTTCATTTATACCAAGTGAAGGAGCAATCCACCACGGTTAGGTCACACTGTGCTAATTCCATTGGCAGCCTACCTGGTGAAAGTGAAATGCTGCATTTCAACAAGATTATCACTTCTTTTCTCATCTGCTTTGAACAACTAGAGGAGGAGACAGCAGTGGAGAAACTAGTGTAGACAAACTCATTCTCACCATCACTTCACTTTAAGTGTATGTCTGCACATCAAGGCCATGTCTACACAGCAGCGTTATTTCGGAATAACTAACGATATTCCAAAATAACAAAGAGTATGTCTACACTGCAAGCCATTATTTCAAAATAATGGCGATCTGGAGGACTTTTTACTGTAACTCCTGTAACACTCATTTTACAAGGAGGAAGGGAAGTAGGGGGAAGAGTGTTCTTCCTTCAACTTCCTGCTGTGTAGACAGCGACAAAAAGCCGAATTAATCTATTTCGACTTAAACTATGCAATTGACATAGCTCAAGTCTTAATTCAACCTGCTATGTAGACATACCCCAAGTACACTTGTGCTAGCTCTGATCAAGGCAGAATGCTAAAAATAGAGTGTAGCTGCACCAGCATAAGTGGCAGGAGGAGCAAGCCAGCCCAAATACATGCCTAGAGTCTTGGATGAGTAAGTATTCAGGGCATCTGTTGTAGTTACACTTCTGTTTTTAGCACATTAGTTCAGAGCTACTGTGAAGCATGTCTCCTTTGGTTGTAGTTTACATGTACAGACTGAATACTTTTAGAAGTTTCCAATGTAATGAATCCTTGAGGAGAGAAGATATAAGAAGCACACAACAATTCTCCTAGCAAATTGGGAAAAAATTAGGAATAGAAATAGAAATTAACTTTGTTTTTCTTGTTTTCCAGCCACTATTAGGATATGTCTACACTACAGCACTAATTCGAACTAACTTAGTTCAAATTAGTTAATTCGAACTAAGCTAATTCAAACTAGTGCATCTAGACCTAAAAACTAATTCGAATTAGCGTTTTGCTAATTCGAACTAGCATGTCCACATTGAGTGGACCCTGAACCGAAGTTAAGGCTGGCCAGAACCAGGACTTAGAGTGTGGAGATGCTGCCTCAGGCTAGCCAAGGGCTGTGCTTAAAGGGACCCGAGCCCCCACCCCGGACAGACAGTTCTCAGGGTTCCCCACTTGCTTGTCTACCCCGATGAGGGACAGCAAAGCAGTCCTGTCTTGGAGTGCCCTGAGTGCCCACACTCGGCACATCACAGCACTCGGCCATCAGCCCGGCTGCACTTGCCGCAGGCTGCCATCCGGGGGTGTCAATCGGGGGGGCTGTCAGGATCCAGGAGGCCCTGCAGGAGAGCTTCTACCCTGAGGAGCCTGCAGAGCCACCCCAGTCCTCCCCATCAGGGGCTCGTGCCCCATTCCTCCCTCACCTCCTTCCACTTACCCCTCCCTAGCCCCCCTTCCTGATGTAAAAAATAAAGGACACATGTTCAAAAATAGAAACTCTCTTTATTTAACAAAACTGGTGGTGCGGGATTAATCTCTGGGGAGACTGGGAAAAGGAGGTGGGAGAGGGGAAGAGAGAGGGTGGGAGAGGGGAGGTGGAAACCTGGGAGGAGGGAGCTGAAAGGGGGAAACCAGGAGAAGAAGGAGGAGGGGAAGTCTAAAACTATGCTACGCCATATCTTCAGTATTGTGTAGAGATGTGGTCTCCTCACCTCAAAAAAGATATTTTGGCCTTGGAAAGGGTTCAGAAAAGGGCAACTACAATGATTAGGGGTTTGGAACAGGTCCCATATGAAGAGAGGCGAAAGAGACTGGGACTTTTCAGCTTAGAAAAGAGGAGACTGAGGGGGGATATGATAGAGGTATATAAAATCATGAGTGGTGTGGAGAGGGTGAATAAAGAAAAGTTCTTCATTAGTTCCCATAATATAAGGACTAGAGGACACCAGATGAAATGAATGGGTAGCAGGCTTCAACTAATAAAAGAAAGTTCTTCTTCACAAAGCAAATAGTCAACCTGTGGAAATCCTTGCCACAGGAGGCTGTGAAGGCTAGAACTATAACAGAGTTTAAAGAGATGTTAGATAAAGTCATGGAGGTTGGGTCCATGGAGTGCTATTAGCCAGGGGGTAGGAATGGTGTCCCTGGCCTCTGTTTGTGGAAGGCTGGAAATGGATGGCACGAGACAAATGGCTTGCTCATTGTCTTCGGTCCATCCCCTCCGGGGTACCTGGTGTTGGCCGCTGTCGGCAGACAGGATACTGGGCTAGATGGACCTTTGGTCTGACCCAGTACAGCCGTTCTTATGTTCTAAGCTCAGGACTCAGGGTCGGGGGTCTCACTGGACGAACTTGATTTTCATGCAAACCTGCTCCTGGGTTTGCATGTGGCCTTTGGTGGCCAGGCTGGCAGCTATCCTCCCCTAGACAGCCTAATTCCTGTGCCTAGTCCACGATCTCCACACTACACCAGGCGGGCGCCCGCCGCTTGTGGCCCCGGGCAGGCTCCTGAGAGCCGCCAGCCTGGTCCTGGGAAGAGGCAGAGGGCTGGGTGGCAGCGGGTGGCTGGCTCATGCCGTGCCAGGTGCAGGGTCTGCTGGCTGGGTGCTGGCAGGCTTGCACCTGGCATGGGCACTGTAGCCAGACCGTGCCCCTTTAAGGTCTCTGGGGCCAGGAGGGGGGCAGAAGAGTTTCCCTGGCTTGGCCCAGAGTGGCCACCAGGGCAAGCTGGGAAGAGCTAGCCCCCAACTAGTTCGAATTAAGTGGCTACACAGCCCTTAATTCGGACTACTTAATTCGAACTAGGCGTTAGTCCTCGTAGAATGAGGTTTACCTAGTTCCAATTAAGCGCTCTGCTAGTTCGAATTAAGTTCAAACTAGCGGTTTGCATGTGTAGTGCTTATGAAGTGTAGACACCTATGTAGTGTAGTGCCTATGTAGACACCTATGTAGTGTAGTGCCTATGTAGACACCTATGTGGTGTAGTGTATGAAGTGTAGTGCCTATGTAGTGTAGACATAGCCTTAGTGAGTCTGCTGTACTGTTTACAGTACATCATTCTTTTCATTGTGCTCTTCTATTTGGCTTTGATCCAATAGGTATCTACAATATGCAGTGACTTCTCTATTGAGTTATTTTTGTTTGCAATATTGTTGTAGTTATGTTGGTCCCAGAACAATAGAGAAGGAAACAGAGTAACAGGATAGGTGAAATAATCTTTTGTGACAAGCTGTGGAGACACAGGCTACGTCTACACTACAGAGTTTTTGTGGAAAAATGGCTGTTTTTCTGCAAAATCTCGTGGAGCGTCCACACCTCAAGCACGTTTTTGTGCAATAGAATCAAAAGAAAAGAGGGGGGGTTGCGCAATTGGTATTCCTCTTTCTACAAGGAAGAAGTCTTTTTGTGAAAGAGTTCTTTCATAAAAAGGCATGTGTGGATGGGGAAGAGGGGGGTTTTGCACAAAAAGAGGGAAAAGGAAAAAGCACAGGTGCCCTGTTGGCCATTCTGTGCATACCAATCTGTGCTTACTTTTGAGAGAGCGTCCATGCATCTGGACGCTCTCTTTTGCAAAAGCCCATCGCTTTTTCAATGCGCTTTTGCAGTGTGGACATGCTCTTGTGCAAGAAGTTTTTGCAGAAGACCTCTTTCAATAAAAGCTTCTTGCTCAAGAAGCCTGCAGTCTAGACGTAGCCTCACAGAGCTCATCTTCTGGACTGACCTCTTCCAGTACTGAGAAACAGCTCTGAGAGACTTTAAAGCTTGTTCTTATGTAGAATCATAGAATCCTGGAACTGGAAGGGATCTCAAGAGGTCGAGTCCAATTCCCTGCCCTCACAGCAGGACCGAGCACTGTCTAGGTCATCCCTGATAGAAGTCTACCCAACCTGCTCTCCAGTGATGGAGATTCCACAACCTCCCTAGGCAATTTATTCCAGTGTTTAACCACCCAGAGAGTTAGGAAGTTTTTCCTAATATCCAACCTAAATCTCCCTTGATGCAATTTAAATCCAATGCTTCTTTGCCTATCCTTAGAGGCCAAGGAGAACAATTTTTCTCTCCTCTCCTTGTAACACACTTTTTTAGATACTTGAAAACTGCTATCATGTCCCCTCTCACTCTTCTCCTTTCCAAACTAAACAAGCCCAATTCTTTCAGTCTTCCCTCATAGAACATGTTTTCTAGACCTCTAATCATTTTTGTTACTTTTCTCCAATTTCTCCACATCTTTCTTGAAATGTGGTACCCAGAATTGGACACAATACTCCAACTGAGACCTGCGCAGGGTAGAGTGGAAGAATGACTTATCATGTCTTGCTTACAACACTCCTGTTAATGCATCCCAGAAACATGTTCGGTTTTTTTGTAACAGTGTCACACTGTTGACTCATGTTTAACTTGTGGTCCACTATGACCCCAAAATCCCTTTCAGCAGTACTCCTTCCTAGATAGTCACTTCCCATTCTGTATGTGCAAAACTCATTGTTCCTTCATAAGTGGAGTACTTTGCATTTGTCCTTATTAAACTTTATCCTGTTTACCTCAGACCATTTCTCTAGTTTGTCCAGATTATTTTGACCCTATCCTCCAAAGCAGTTGCAAGCCCTCCCAGCTTCGTATCAGCTGCAAACTTAATAAGCGTACTCTCTGTGACATCATCTAAATAATTGATGAAGATATTGAACAGAACTGGTCACAAAATACACCTCTGCGGAACCCCACTTGTCATGCCCTTCTAGCATGAATGTGAACCATTAATAACTACTCTCTGAGAGTGGTTATCCAGCCAGTTATGCACCCACCTTATACTAGCCCCATTTAGGTTGCATTTCCCTAGTTTACTGATAAGACGGCCAAGCAAGAATGTGTCAAATGCCTTATTAAAGTCTAGGTATACCTCATCCACCACTTCTCTCTTATCCACAATGCTTGAAATCCTATTAAAAAAAAGCTAGCAGATTGATTTGACTTGCTGGCTATTATCTATCACCTTATTGTCTTCCAGATGTTTGCAGATGGATTTCTTAATTACTTGCTCCATTATCTTCCCTGGCACAGAAATTAAACTGACTGGTCTGTAGTTTCCTGGGTTGTTCTTATTTCCTATAGATAGGCACTATATTTGCCCTTTTTCTGTCTTCTGGAATCTCTCCCCACTGCCATGATTTTTCAAAGATGATAGCTAAAGGTTCAGATACATCCTCTATCAGCTCCTTGAGTATTCCAAAATGTATTTCATCAGGTCCTGGTGACTTGCAGACATCTAACTTTTCTAAGTAATTTTTAACTTGTTCTTTTTTTATTTTAACTTCTAAACCTACCGCATTTCCACTAGCATTCACTATGTTAGGCATCTCGTCACCACCCTTCTTCTTGACAAAAACTGAAACAAATAAGTCATTAAGCACCTCTTCCATTTCCAAGTTTCCTGTTATTGTTTCTTCCTCTTCACTGAGCAATTGGCCTTCTCTGTCCTTGGTCTTCCTCTTGCTTCTAATTTACTCATAGAACATCTTCTTGTTACCCTTTATGTGTCCAGCTAGATTTAGCTCATTTTGTGCCTTTGCCTTTCTATTCTTACCCCTGCATGCCTGTGTTGTTTGCTTATATTCATCCTTGGTAATTTGACCTAGTTTCCACTTTTTATACAACTCCTTTTTGATTTTTGGATCATATAAGATCTCCTGGTTGATCCAGCGTGGTCTCCTGCCATACTTTCTATCTTTCCTAAGCAGTGGAATAGTTTGCTTTTGAGTGCTTAATGATGTCCCTTTAAAAAACTTCCACCAATAGAAATAATATATATTTTTATTGCACCAACCTCAATTATCCTTTGTCTTGGATTATTTTGGCAGTACCTTTAGAAAGCATCACCAGAGAATGAAAGATCAATAAAGATTATAAAGTTCAAGGAATGCACTTGCTGCTTATTAAAGAGCAATAACACGGGAGTCTGCCAAATTCAAAAGATCATGAAATGTGACAAAAATAGGAGAATAAAGCGTCAAGGTAGTATTGATTTAGTACTGAATAAGCACTCTTCAGAATCAGCACCAATGCTTCCATAGAAACCTATTCTTTCTTCATACTACAAATATTGTGCACATTTTACTGGTGATGACATTCACTCCAACAAATATATGGGATCATCTTGGAAAATCAGAAATGAAAGCTGCAGCATTAAACAAAGCAATAATGTATATTTTCCTTCAATTTGGCATTTCCATGTACAGAAGACTACAGGGTTCTGATGATGACAGAGGGAATAAAACCTTACTTGAGCAGTATGCAGATAAGCAGGACATTATGCAAATAATCACATTGTGACAGTATGGTCCCCCCACAGTGGTGAACAAGGCTTAAACACCCCCTGTAGTGGAGGACTCCAGAACATGGGCACCACTGCTGGGGAGTACTGTGGGGGAAGGGCACAGTGATATGGAATAGAGACAGGTCCCAATGTGCTGGAGATCGTGAAGAGATAGGTGATAGGTGAGACACCAACTGGAAGAGAGCACTTCTGGGTGGTGAAAGCCAATTCCCAGGAGTGGCCAGCAGGAGGTACTGTGTGGTGAGTGTGGCAGCAGCCAATGAGGCAGAGGCTTGAGGCAGCCAATAAGAGCCCAACTGGACTGTATAAAAGGCATCTGGACTGAAGGAGCTCAGTCTCTCTCCGGGCTTTAGCGGGAGAGGGACTGGGCTGCATATACAGGGAAAAGTGTCTTGGACAGAACAGTGCTGGAGAAGGCCAGGGACGATCTGGCCTGATCAACACCCAGATTGACAGTCTCATAAGGAGGACCAAAGAAATATTTGGCCTGCAGATGGGCAGCCAGGGAAGGAATAAGCAGCACGTCCATACCCCTTGCTGCTAATTAGTGGTGAGTTCACTCTGCAGTTTGCCCCTGAGGGAAGGAGCTAGATGAACATCAGTGAGTTGCTAAGGCAAGTGGAGGGCTTAGGACAGGGCTGTGCAAAATATGATCCACAGGCCGGATCCAGCCTTCCAAGCCACCAGATCCAGCCTCAGAGAGCTTCAGCCAGCTCCCTGCCTGCCCCACCCCTGCTCGGCACTCAGGAAAGCCGGCTGCTGCGGGACCATGTGCTTCTGTGAATGCTGAGAGCCTAGGGGAGGTGGCAGAGGCTTCTCACAGTGCTCCTGCCCCCACTAACTCCCACTGGCCAGTTTGCAGCCAATATCAGCTGCCTGTTTGCAGGACAGGCAGAATGTGAAATGCCCTTTCCTCCTCATCCCTGGGGCTCACAGTGTTTACAGCAGCAAATATGGCCCCTGTAGCTGCTGTGAGCAGTACAGGAGCATGGAAAGCAGGGACCCTGGTTAAGGAACCTGCTGGACTGCTGGCTGGGAGCCACCCAGGTAAGGTCTCCCAGTCAGAGTCTGCCTCTGGCATCCCAACCCCTCCCTTTCCCAACCCTCTGCCCCCCTCCTGCACCCATATCCCATGTAACCCAAACCTTCTGCACCCCTGCTCCAGCCCCCATACATCTTCCCAGATACTGCATCCCCTCCTACACCTCTCCTCAGGTCACAACCCCTCCCAGATGTTGCACCCTAGTCACAGCCCAAATCCCTGCACCCACTCCTGCATGCCTGACCCAGGTTATGACCACCTCCCAGACCCTGCACTCCCTCCTCCTATACCCCTCACCCAGGCCAGAATTCTCTCCTGTACCCATATCCCTCCCAGACGCTGCACCCTAATCCCCTGTCCCAGGTCACAACCCAAACCCTGCACACCTACCCAGGTCACACTCCCCTCCCAGACCCTGCACCCCCTCCTGTACCCCAGTTTCCTGCCCCAGGTCACGATCTTCTCCTTCACCCAAACTCCCTCCCAGACCCCACACCTCCATCTTTTATCCCAAGCTCCCTTCTGCACCCAACCTCCATCCCAGACCTCCGCATCTCCTCCATTAATATCATGGAAGACTGTAGCCCTGAACCACTTACCAAATTCTTGGAGTTGCCCTCCATCAAAAATTATTGCCCACTCCTAGCTTAAGGGTAACTGGGTTCCCCAGAAGTGGAAGACTCCAGAAAATGGGCATCGCTATTGGGGAGTACCCTGGAGGAGGGGCACAGTGGTGTGAAACAGATGCTGGTTCCAATGTGGTGAAGATTGTGAAGAGAGAGATAATAACAGGTGAGACACCACCTGGAAGAGTGCACTTCTGGGTGGTGAGAGCTAATTCCCAGACATGGCCAGCAGGAGGCTCTGTATGGCAAGTTGACCCTGTTTCACATATCTGCTATAATATAAAAGCAATTCCATACTGAGGTGCATCACTGAAGACACCAAAAGATAAAATAAATCTGTAATATACTCACTCCTGTCTGCTAGATTCATAGGGTATGTCTACACTAGCTTGTTAGTTTGAGCTAGGTAGGCAAATCAGGGAACCGGGGTTGCAAATGAAGCCCGGGATTTAAATATCCCGGGCTTTATTTGCATGATCCCGTCCGGCCGCCATTTTTAAATCCCCCTTAGTCCGAACGAACTGCCCGCGGCTACACGCAGCAGTTTAAAGTTAATCCGAACTAAGTCCTTAGTTCGGATTAACTGTTACCCCGTGGAATGAGGAGTAACAGTTAATCCGAACTAAGGACTTAGTTCGGATTAACTTTAAACTGCCGCGTGTAGCCGCGGGCAGTTCGTTCGGACTAAGGGGGATTTAAAAATGGCGGCCGGACGGGATCATGCAAATAAAGTCCGGGATATTTAAATCCCGGGCTTCATTTGCAACCCTGGTTCCCTGATTTGCCTACCTAGCTCGAACTAACGAGCTAGTGTAGACATACTCATATGTATTAGTTTAGTTCAACTATGAACTTCACATGTTAGCAAAGTTTCTTGCTGTCTTGTAGGAGCTAAAAGTATGACAGCAACCTGGGGATTATGTCTTCACACTATTGGAGATGAGAGACATTATGGAGCTGATGTGGTTGGTTTACAGAATAGAACTTTCTAAAATCATCCTACTCTAAAACACAATTCTGCCAGGCTTTATTGGAACAACCCCACCAGGGGAAATCAGCCATCTTACTTATAAGAAGAGCCCCCATCCATAGAAGGTGTTACAATACAAGTTAATCTGTAGTCATGCTGACTAAAAAAACCACACCCAAAAAACACAATCAAAATACATATCTGAAAATGAAACATTCAGAAATAGTATATATAAACCAACAAGCTGCTATCCTAATGCACAAAACAAGCTATTTAACATCCATTTAATTATAGATATCTGCTGAGACATGCTGACCAAAACAAAAAAAAAGTCTGAGAGGAGAATTCTACAAAAAGTGTTGTACAGACTTAGTGGATATCAAAGACAAATTTCAACATCTGGATACTGGGCAGTTGACTAGAAAGACTAGTGATGTTGCAAATCTATTCTGGATTGGCAGAGTACCACATAACAATCCTGTCTTGCCTTTGTTTCTTAGGAGTGATTTGCTTGTACTTCGTGCTTCTCCTGTGTTATATATCAGGCAGAGCAGTCACCTCAGATTCTGCTTTTAGCACAAGAATAGAAGAGAATGTTATCTTCTTCAGAAAAGACAAACAGCATCATATCAGGTTTTACTAAAACACTTTCAGTTCCAGAGATTTAATTTTGTCAACTTTATAAATGGACAGTAATGTCAGACAGTCAGCACTTCTGGTGTTACCATTTTATATTAGCCAATAACTAAGGTTACATTTAAACAGAGGCGCTATTTCGGTATAACGTCAGTTATCCTGAAATAGCGTTCTGCGCTGTTTACACAAGAATCCCATTATTTCAAAATTCATTCAAAATTACAGGCTTCTTATTCCAGCTTCCTGTAAACCTTGTTGCACGAGGATTAAGGAAGATGCTGGAATAGTGATTTATTTTGAAATTTAGCGTTGTATAGACAGTGCCAAATTTTGAAAATAAGCTATTTCAAAATAAACTATGCAATTTGCATAGCTCAAATTGCATAGCTTATTTTTAGGTACATGCTACTGTGTTGACATTCCCTAAATGTGACTTACATCCATTTCTTATTTTAAGGAAAAATAGGTAATTTAATCTTACTGCAGGGTAAGGTTACGATTTTGAGATGGAATTTCATAAATGTCAAACATAAATGTAGGTTAGACATTAGCAATGGATCAATGATCTTGGAACAATTTTGGACTGACATTTTGCAGATGTCCACTCATTATGCAAAAATTAATTGCATATAATAATACAGTAGTCCATTCTGGACTAGCTGTTACCATGCACTTGCCCATTTTGGGGCTAGCTGTTATCTATAACAAAATGTCATCAGAATCATCTGTAAATCTGTAATTCCACCAGACAATTGCAAAGAAGATTTTTGTGATGGTGATGGGTTGTTGAGTCTATATCTCATCTATCTGTGGCTTAGAAAGAAAATAGCACACCACTAATACCCTTGAGAGTAATTTTGTTGTAGCTATTTGAATGGTCAGGCTTTCAGAAAGTGAAAGAAATGCTAAAATTAAAGAATGGTTCAGCATTAAATCTTTTTCAGGAAAAAATAAGTATATTTAACTTTTCTTTATCAAACTGAACAACAACTTGCTTCAATTCCTCCCATTTTTTCAGTTTGTTTCAAGCTCTCTGTATCCCTTTTGCATTCATTGCTGATACAAGGTGAATCTATCACTGTTAGTGTTAAACACAATGAACATTCAAAAACCAATATAATCCATATCTTTTTAGACCAACCACCAGTCATCATCCAGAGAAGTGACATCATTCATAAGTGATATCAAACCAGTGAAGGCAATGAAAGGGCTTCTTATTATATACTGCTTCTGATCCAGCTCAGCTGCTGAGGCTTAAATACTGAAACTGCACCACGAAGGGTACAACGAGAAAACAATGTAAACCAACCGCATCGAGGTACCATACAAAAAGTAAACAATCGCTTTCCCTCCTCCTCCAAAAAAAAAAAAGTTACCCTTATTTAGAATCCAGTTCAGCAAAACATAATGCACATGAATGGTCCTGAAACACATAATTACACTGAGGTCACTAGCATTATTGCCACCACTTGGGGTTTTGCAGGATAAGTCTCTGAGGGTATGTCTAGACTGCATGCTTCTTTCGGAAGAAGCTTTTCCAGAAGAGATCACCCAAAAAAACTTCTTCCAAAAGAGTGTCCACACTGTGAAAGCACATAAAAAAAGTGATCTGCTTTTTCGACAGATAGCGTCCATTCAGCGTGGACGCTATCTCGCATGTAAGCTGTGATTACTATGGGCGGAATGGCCACCAGAGTACCTGTGCTTTTTCCTCTTTCCTCTTCTTCCAAAAGAACTCCCTCTTCCATGTCCACACGCCCCTTTTCCGGAAAGAGCTCTTTCAGAAGAAGGCTTCTTCCTCATAGAAAGAGGTTTACCAATGTCAGGAAAACCCCTCTGTTCTTTTGATTTTCTTTTGAAAGAATGTGGTTGCAGTGTGGACATATTTGAAGTTTTTTCAGAAAAATGGCCATTTTTCTGAAAAAACTCTGTAGTGTAGGCAAACCCTAAGACATTAGTAGGACCATCCTAAAACGTATCCAGCTGGATAGGGCATCTATGCTGCGTGTATCTAGAGACAGGATGTTAAGCAGCCATGGGCAGCGCGGATTCCAGAAGCCCCATCCCTCAGCTGCCCCCACCAGGCAGGCCAACAGCTTCCACACTCCCCGAGGTAATGTGTGGGGGAGCATGGCTCCATGCACCTGGAAGGGATGGGGCTTCTGGCAGAAGGACAGAAGGAGAAGGGCCAGGGTAGCTAGCCCTCAGTTCTGCATGAACACCCATAGTGCTGGACACCGCCCCCCCAGCCAGGCCCTCTCAGAGAATGAGAGGCCCAGTCTACTCTGAGTTTAGAGGCCCCAGCCTCAGGCCCCCAACATAGCTAACTTCTCATTCACAGGGTCATACTAAACCCCAAAGAATATATGAAAATGAACATTGAGACATTTATTTATTAACAATTAAGTCATTATAACAAGAGCATGTATATTAAAAATGTAACTTAAATTGTGAGTTTCCACTGCAAGCAAAACTCTTCATTTTAGGAATGATTTTCTGGCTTTGTTTTGTGCAAACTCGTTTATAATTGAAAGAAAAATCTAATTTATGTGCAACATCACTATTAATGTTAAGCATTGCAAGCCCATTCAAACATTCCTGTCCCATTGTAGAACTCTGATCGTTGTTTATTTATTTTAACACATTGAATACGCATTCACTTGAAGCCACTGGTGCAGGGAGATTGAAAAAAATATGTAATGCAATTGTGATGTTAGGAAATAGAGTCGACAGGCCAAGATCGAATATTTCTTGAAGCAGTCCTTTTGGCTTGCAGTCTGATTTAAAGTTGGCAGAATGTATATATTTCAGGAAGACAATCTTGTCACAGAGATCTCTTGAAATTTCGTTGTACCTTTGTTGAAACTGTTCAGATGCTGAATATAGATCTTCATCACTTAGTTCTCTGAACTCCCAATGGAATCCAAAAAGGATACAAATTTGGCACAGTGACTCAAATTGCCATATAAGACCAGATTTGATGGAGTCAATAATAACCAAAAATACTTGACTCATTAGTGCCTTTCTGCATCAGATTGAGATGTTAGGCAGTGATTGGTAAAAAACTCAGATGAAATGTCAATACCCTGTGCTACTGATTTGGACTCAAAGGATTGTATTCCATTGATCATGAATCTTTTGAATATCTTTAAGAAGTCATTCAATGTCATCCCTCTCAACATCTAAGATAGCATTGTTTGCTTCATTTTTAGCAGCTTCATCCACTTGCACCACTTTCAAATCTTCTCTTCATTTTTATAAAGGGGTTCTTTCAAAACACAGTAACACAAACTAAATTCACTAAAGGCTATTGGCTATAAAAAAATTTTAATTGGATATACTTTGCAATGAATATTATATAATAATGGTATGGGGGTATTATTTACTATGGCTCTTATAGCCTTATTTCAAAGTCTTGAAATTTCATCTGCTACCATGTTTCTGTTATTAAATTCCTCTAATAACTGGTGTGTTATTATGAATATGAACACAGGGCGATTGCCAGATTAGATATAAAGTTTATTAAACAATTAGAATTAAAAGTTTATCATCACAAAAAAGCCTTTAAAAATTAATCTAAAACTGGACAGAGAGGTAGCTTACAGCTGAGCCTGATATGGTTATTGTATACGAAGACACAAGAAAAAACCGAATACGCAAATCTCCTATGCAGAGATAAACATCTAATTTAAAGGTTAAACTCACCCTCAGACCAAGCAAAATCACTTTACAGTAACAGAATTAATTACTACTTTCAAAACCTCTAAACTATGCAAAGACTGTAAAGCATTTCATAACGTAGAATCACTAATCACAGAAGCTACTCCAGTTACACAGATGAAAACTCAGAAGTGACTGAAAAATTGGCAAAGGCCCAAGGTCCCACAATGATTTAAATAATTTTTGCAGGTATATAGAGCTTCTTTTGTTGTCTCTGTTATAACTGCAAAGTGTATAATACATGGAAATGAACTGGTAATTTGAGGCCCCTTTGTCTCCTGAGGCCCAGGCCAAATGGCCCTTCTGGGCTCCCACCTGAACAAGACTGCCCTTAGCTCTCAGGGCCACGTGGTTCTCCAACAGCAATTTAAAGAGGCCCAGGCTCTGGTTGCGGCTGCTGCTGCAGTAACAGTGGTAGTAGCTGCAAGCCCAAGGCCTCTTTGAATCTGGGCTCCAGCAACATTGTCCTCTTTGCTCCCTTTCTGCAGGCCTGGCCCCCACTGTGGGCTGCACCCATCCACAACTCACCAGATGGTCACTAGCAGTATGAGGGTGGAATGGAGGACTCAGGAGGATCAGGGGGCAACCACACAGCAGGTAGCTGGAGAGAAGTGGCAGTTTTTCCTACCAAGTGCTGCTTCTCTCTGACTGGCTACACGGCCACCCACTGCTCCTCCTGAGTCTCTCTCCCATGCCTCCCACCTGCTGTCCTGAGGCTACAGATGAGCCTCCTTTCCTGCCCTATTCCGGGGTTGCTAACTCTCCTGGACCAGATGCCATTGCACCACACCTTTCCCTGTGGGTGCTCCCGAAAGAGATTTTTAGGGGGTACTGGGCACCAAAAAGGCTTGGAGTTAGCTCCCCTTCTGGAGGGGTGGAGTGGTGCTACACTCTTCTCCTTAAAGGAGCAGAACACAGCCAGGGAGTGTATTGATTCTTTATTTGGCTTTAACCGTACAATACATATACTAACTAACTAAAAGTCTTTGTTTACATTTGTTAGCATATGTACTGTGCTGTTATGTTGATCAAGTCAGGAGTCATCAAGAGGGGAAGGATGGGAGGGAGGGAATGAGTGTTTTTGATCTGGTTTCTCCCCCTTGGTCTGAATTATCTATGTTCATACCACATCACATTAAGTCCAAACCATGACAGGAATGTCTGCCTCTCTTTGCACTGACCGGAGGATGTTTGGATACTGATGTAAACCCAGTTCTGCAGCCTCATAGGAATCAGATGTCATCCTGTGTGTACATACTTTGCAGCCAAACTTTTTTTTAATGGAACTGAAGCAGCAAAACAAAGAAAACTGCTTAATTTTCCAACTTTGAGGTGAGAGAAATACAAGTGAACATTATGGGTGTGTCTAGACTACATGGCTCCATCAGCAGAGGTTTACAGGAGCAATCTTACAGCGGTCTTCACGAGCGGTCTTCACGAGGCTTACAGGAGCGGTCGACACAGGCTTCCCTTGTCGACCATGCCGTGTCTAGACTGCCGTGCTGTGCCGGATCAGCTGATTGTCGTCACAGTGCGGCAGCCATTTTTATTTTAATGAAGCGGGGATTCTTTAAATCCCCGCTTCATTGACTATGTCGAGCAAACTACTTTACAAGGCTCCGTGGATGGAGCCATATAGTCTAGACACACCCTATAATTCTGGACACTGACAGCCCTAAACTGGATGCCTCAGGAATCTGTAAAAAACTTTGCTGAAAATATTTTCTTCATCTTAGCAACACAGTTAAGATTTATCACACACCTGCCCACCTTCAGGCAAATGAAGCTCCTTCTGAGCTGACAGCTCAGGCATTGTCAGTTTCATCCAGAACAATTTACTAACTTGGAACCTAATCTTGTAAATCCTTAATAATTTGATCAATCCTATTGAAGACAATAAGGCTGTTTACATGACTGTGGACTACTTTTGTGGTAAGAATTGCAGGAGTCAGTCCTGTCCCTATAAAGGAAGTTGAATCTCCCATTGAAATGCAATGTTTGGGTGCAATACCACAATGCAGTTGGATGCAATTTTTGCCTTTTAATTATAGTAAGTCATACATATGCTGAAATCAAATGGTTCCTCACCCAACTCACATATTCCATAAAAATACTTAAATACTACATATTTGGGGGCAAAGTGAGTAGTGAAGCATGCTGGTGTTTGTATATGCAAACACCCATTTCATCAATGTACTGGAAAATATAGTTGAACTTAAACTTTCTTCAAATTCCAGAGAAAATTAACAGTCCCATTTTTTTTCTGTGTTAATCCACGTGTACCTGAAAAAAAATTACATGCCTTCAAAGAGAAAAGAATCAGTCCAATTACTGAAAAAAGCAATTACTGAAAAAAAATCCTTCCAACTAGTGTTCAGAAGGTCGTGCTATAACCTCATGAGCAGAGGCTGGAGAGGACACCTTCAACATTATAATCAGCAAAAATAATAATAAAAAAAATCTAAAAGAGGCAGAGCTTCACAGACTTGCAAACCCAAAAAGAAAACCTGTTTTATTATGCTTTAAATGACCTCAGCACATACCAGGTTTATGAACATTAAAAAGTTAACTGCAAAGGAACTGAAGCCATTAACCTGAATGTGTTGCTGCCACAATGCTCTCACTGATTAAAGGTGCAGTCATATGTGAACAGCTAAAAATTAACCTTGCCCCTTTAGGCTAAACAGAGTCATGTCCCCACCTCCACCTATGCTATTATATAACAGATAACAAAACTTCAGTGGAGCATGATGCTGGCACACAAGGTTTCAGGTATTTCCTACAATTTCTCAGAATCTCTTTTGGGAATAGTCATGTACATGAAATAGCTGGTACTTACGTTTATGCTATTTCTATGTATGTATATTCATGTGGGTGTCTGACACTATGAATATTAGCTATGTTTACTATATATTTGCTCCTGTCATAATGCCCACAAGGTATTTAGCCAGCACATGAAGTGACAAGTCAAGTTGAATGGCCCATTAAGGAACACTTAGCTCAGACTGGACCCCAAAAAACACCAGTCTACACTTAAAGAACTTTTCTTGTGAACATTTTGACTTATGAGTTGGACTGAGTGCAGAGACTGTTTTAGCTTTGTTGATTGATCAGTGATTTTTGATCAGTTGCTTATCTGTCCAAAGAGAGTTCCGCCAGGCCAATTTTGTTTGTTAAACAGATGCAGTTGTTAAATTTTAGACAGGTAAAGAGGAGAGGGTGTCAGAGGAGACTTGGAGAGTATGAGGTGCTAGACTGGAAAGGAGTCACATGGAGAGTGATGTGGGGCAGTTGCATGCCCACTCTTGTGTTCCCTCCTCCCCATAAGTGCAACACCAGCAAGAAATGATTCCTACTGCAACCACTGATAGTGTGGAACAGGCCTCAAAACAATCAGCTATCTCTCCCCACCCCCAACAATAGGGGTATGTCTAGACTACATGCCTCTGCCAACAGAGGCATGTAAATTAGACATACCAACATAGTCAGTGAAGCGGGGATTTAAATATCCCCCGCTTCATTAGAATAAAAATGGCCGCCGCGTTGTGCCGGCTCAGCTGTTTGTTGGCACAAACCGGCAGTCAAGAGGGGGATCTGTCGACAAGGAAAGCCGTTGCCGACCGATCCCTTATGCCTTGTGAAACAAGGTTTACAGGATCGGAGCAAAGGCTTTCCTTTTCGACCAATCCCCATCTTGACTGCCGGTTTGTGCCGACAAACAGCTGAGCCAGCACAACACAGCGACCATTTTTATTCTAATGAAGCGGGGGATATTTAAATCCCCGCTTCATTGACTATGTTGGTATGTCTAATTTACATGCCTCTGTCAGCAGAGGCATGTAGTCAAGACATACCCTAGGATTTGATGTATCCTAAAGCAACTGGATCTTTCTGGAGCAACCAAATGTTTCTATGAACTATCTACAGAACTGTGTGCTCCCTACAGGACATGCTGCTCAAGCCATCACAATCTGTCATTCACCAGAACACTTTCTTCAGAGTCTGAAAATGCGGAGATGCCTCCTGCCTTCTGAGAATTTTACTGCTGCACATGCTACTTTGTCCTATTTATATTCTGGTCAGAGTCAAGACGCAGTGAACTCAACAGCTATATCAGGTGACAGCCTTCTGCAAGAACTAAAGGACTTTGAGGCTTCTTTTAACAAAGGTACATTGTTTCAATATAAAATGATGAAACGATGGTATAATTTTCAGTAAAAAATGTTGGTCATTTTTATCTCTTCCAAATTCTAGGAGAATTTCTAAATAGTATCATTAACTATTAAAAAAGGAAAAGGATGTTAAGAAACTTCTATTTTCTGACTAACAGCTGTCTTACAAATCATTTACACTTCAAAGATCAGGAACATGTTGTTCTTTTAAAAATTTTAAAAAATTAACGCAAGAAAATGTTAAAAACTTCAAAACATTTACTTTCTCTTGCTCATTGAAATTACATTGGCTGCCAACAAGAGCAAAATGTTTCCACCAAATGAAAGTAAGCAGCATTGATATGCAGTGTGGCTTAGTGGCTGGAAAATTAGAGTAGCCTTAATAGACCTGGGTTTTATTCCTCACTGACCATGTGGCATGGCAACTAATCAGCCTGAAACATGTGGCAATAACTGCAGTACTGCTGACTACACATTTTCCCTTCAAAAGGCTTTTATTTAATAACATAAATGCATAGTTAACTACTGGTCATTTTTACACTTTGAAAAATAACCCTCTTCCCTGAACTGAGGTGCAAAGTACTAGTTTGGTCCTAGCCCACTGTCACACCCTGTGTCTCTTTCCAGTTTTATTTTCCAAATAGAGACACACACACACCTGCCACTTCTTCATCTCATTCTGGGCTACAAGACATTTTCCAATCTGCCTCTCTGTCCCTCCTGACTCACGGCATACTGTAGGATTCTTTCTCATAAGGCTTTCTCTCAAGTTCCTACTGTTCCTCCTTCATTACTGAGACACTGGTTCTTTATAAAGGACATTTCTTCAGCTGCAACTGATTAATGAAAAAGGCTGGCTTTCATCTTGCCCATAAAGAAGATCACCCTGTTATACATTGCAGTTAGGGGTTCAAATCCTAAAGTTCTTATTCAAGCAAAATTCCACTGAAAAAGGACTGCAAGATTTGTCCCAGAATTAAAGAGATACACAAATGCTGTCCTATTTCATATTCCAGTTTGAAAGACATACTTGTTAGAGTAAGATACTCTGAGTGAAACAAACAAAAAAAAGAGGCAGCTACAAATACTGAGATTTTAACAACTGTTTAAGCTAAATATGGGGAAAATGGAAAAGAAAAGAGAAAAATTGTTCTCTAGAAATACATGTACATAGAACTCTGCTGCCAAAATCTGAGCATGCCAAAACAATATGAAGACATGTTTAAGTCTATGGCATTGAGTAAATGGAACTCTTAAGAGAAAAGACTACATTACATACTGCACAGAGTATTAGAAAGGACTGCAGTCATGCAATTGCCAGTTGTCAACAAGTCTGCTACACAAAAAGAAAAATCTTATTATTGAACATGAAATAACAGCTTGAAAATCACCTTTATCTTGTCATCCTTGTAATAATACGTGTTGGAGAAATAATGAGCTGTTTTTACAGTGAGTATTGAGAGGAAAAAAGCAGTAGTGAATGTAACAGGCCACGTTCAATCATTCAGGAAGGGCAGAATGGTTAAAAAGGTGTTGTGATATACTGGAATTATTTCAAAAGGTTTTCATTAATCTGGATTCATTTACCAAGTTAGTAACACTGTCCTGCAAACCCCTTCCTTAAGTAAATATTGGACTACTTACTTGAGAATTCCTAACTCAGACAAGTAGTTGCACTGAACTAAAGTCAGAGTGTGAGGGAAAGAATTTTCCGGACTGACCTGTTGGGCCCTTATCAGGCAATCATATATACATGTAATTAATTTTCAGCATAGAAATAGTCCCACTGACTTCAACAAAACCATTCACATGACAAACATTATGTACATGCATAAGGGTTTGCATGATCATAGTCATCATTAGTGAAAGTAAAAATAAAGTTCAGGTCACACCCTCAAAAGCATTAGGCACTTAATTCGCCTTGATTTCAAGAGCAGTTAGGTGCCTAAATGTCATTATGTTAGGATCCAGAAGTGAACTTAAAAATAGTTTAGTTTTGTTCACATCCAGAATTTAGGTTGTGTCATTTATAGAAAATGGAGCCAGTGTACTACCAGGATCTGAATTTCCTCAAAGTTTAGGGTTGCTTGGATGAGAGATTTTGGTTAAGACACATCACTGGTATTGAGTATCAGAGGGGTAGCTGTGTTAGTCTGGATCTGCAAAAGCAACAAGGAGTCCTGTGGCACCTTATAGACTAACAGATGTATTGGAGCATAAGCTTTTGTGGGCAAAGACCCAGTTGGTCAGATGCATGCACGTCTTTGCCCACAAAAGCTTATGCTCCAATACATCTATTAGTCTATAAGGTGCCACTGGATTCCTTGTCGCTATCACTGGCATTGGGCTTTCGATTTGTAAAAAAAGGCAGAGCATACGATTATAATTTGCAAGATGGACTAGGCATACTAAATAGTTTGTTTCATCTCAAAATGCTTTGAACCTCAAATCAACCTGTAACAGCTCTGAAAGTAACATGCAACTTCCTCTGCTAGGAGAAGTGGGGGTGGGGAGGAAGAAGGGAAAAGCTTATTATGAAACCTTATTTGGTGATTGCTCCAGTGCCAACAAGTCTTAGTATCATGGTCATATACAGCGCTTTATAAACAAGTATGAAGACGAGGTCTTGTGAGACCCGTTTATCATCTAAAATTTAGAGGAAAGAGTACCAAAGTGTGAATGGTAAGAAAAAAGGGGAGGCAGAGCAGCAGTAAAGGTGTGGCGGGGATGGGGGGCAGAATTCTAAGACAGAGAGGAAGGTTGCTTGGTACATGAAAAAGAAGCTATTTCACACATAACATGCATCATCTAAAGAAGTGTGAAATCCAGTGCAGGAGAAGGAAACAAAGCCAAAAGGAGACATGACTGGGCTAAGTGTGAACATAGAGGGTGAGTGAAGAGAGATTTGTACAGGAATAAAAATTCCTTTTTAATCTAATAAAAGCATGGTGGTTTTCCATGACTTTTTACAGAGCCCAGTGGAAAGAGGCTCCCCAGTTCAGGGCCTTTTTATAGTACAAATGATAATTAATGCAGGAGTGTGTATTCCTGAGGCACATGAATTATAAGGGAATGGGGCTTGACAAATATATATTTTTAAGGGAAGACAGTGAGAGGTGGACTTCATTATCCAAACTGCCATGCAAGTGTAACAGACAGAAATTCTCTGTCACTTCACTTAGTTATTGCTCAGACCACTTCAAAGGACAAAAACATCAGAGAAATGTTGAGAGTCATTAATATGCATATTCTGTATATCTCTTCTGAAACAGGGAAGCAGTCAGGCAGATTGAACCCTGTTCATATACAGAAGCAGAAATACTTTTTTGAAATTATGAACAGGTCAATTTGTAAAATGTGTAATGACCCAGCTGGAACTATCATGTGTAAATCAATGTTTGAAGCTCTTTGCATCAAAAGAAAATGTTAGCTGAAAACAGTCTCACTTTTGCCTCAAAACATTGGCTTCATCATAAAGTACGCCATTCTGAATTTCTGTATTTAACAGCACCTTCCAAATTCAAACAGCTTTGACAGGAATGAAAATCATTAACATTTAGATAGCTAAAGGCCTCATTACAGCAAATATGCTATAGCAATGCAGCAGTATAAAACAGTTAGTTGTTAAATGAACTTAAAATAACAAAACATTAGAATAATCAAATATTTTCATCTAGAAAGGTCTTGCACCTTTGTGAAATGTATTTTGGTTTGGTGTCTGTTAGAGGATAAGAACATAAGAATGGCCATACGGGTCAGACCAAAGGCCTATCTAGCCCAGTAACCTGTCTTCTGATCGTGGCCAATGCCAGATGCCCAAGAGGGAGTAAACAGAACAGGTAATCATCAAGTGATCCCTCTCTTGTCATCCATTTCCAGCCCCTGACAAACAGAGGCTAGGGACACCATACCTACCCATTGTGGCTAGTAAGTATTGATGGACCTAACCTCCATGAATTTATCTAGTTCTTTCTTGAACCTTGTTAAAATCCTGGTCTTCACAACATCCTCTGGCAAGGAGTTCCACAGTCTGATCCATGTGCTGCATGAAGAAAAACTCGCTTTTGTTTGTTTTAGCTAGAGTAATATTTAACAAAACATACCTTTAAGGTATTTTTGCTTTAGCCAGATGTGCGTGTGTGTGTGTGTGTGTGTGTGTGTGTGTGTGTGTGTGTGTGTGTGTATTACGCACAAAAATTACACCACATTCAGGAAGCATTCCAGCACTCAAAAGTCAGGAAATACCAGAATTAAAGTTGTCCATACATTCTCAATTTGGTCTCTTTATCATATCATCAGTCATCTCCACTACTCCCTAAGGTACATGACATCCTTGTTAATTGATCATCCAGACAATCTCTGGGAAGATGAATAAGGTGATCTAGCTGTTTATTTAGTTTATGTTCATCCCTGGCCATCTACATTTTTAGCATCCTTGTGATTGCCAGCCATGTTGTGGCATTCTAGTAAAACACCCATAGCCACTGTGACAGTCTATACCATTATGTTCACCACTTTGACAGAATTCTGACAAATTTTGTCCATAGTATGCCTTGTGAGGCATCATTTGAAAACTCAATCTGCTGAACATTATTGTCCTGATAAAATATGTGCATCAACACGGTATGTAAAGTGCTAAGATTTTACTGTAAAACACTGCTACATATTCCAAGTTAGAAAGGCAGGCCCAAACCAGTTTTCAGAAATGGGCAGTCTGGCACACCAGCCAGCTGTTAATAACCATCGTCTACTTAAGCACCCATTCTCTCTCAAGAGAAAGACATGAACAAGAAATCTGCATTTCAGCACAAGGATGATTCAAGCTTCATGTCCACAAAAGACTGTTTACCACCATGACTCTGCAAGGATGTTTCTAGCACAGGGAGCTGAATTATAAAGAGGGGAGAAAAAAATGCCTGACTTCACTCTTCTCCATCTCTGCTGTTGGCATCCACTCTTAAAAAACCTGAACTGGGTCCTGGAAGGGGGAAATCTGATGGGGGGAGAGATTCTGACTGAAAAGCTCAGCCAGTGGACTGCAAAGAATTGGGTGGAAAAGCTATTTGCTTTGAATCCATTACACTTTAAGTTAGATTTTAGTTCCATTTTATGTTTTATTTCTTTTGTAACTAAACCTGACCTTTATGTCTCATTACTTGCAGTCACTTAGTTAATAAACTTGTTTCACTCTTTTCTCTGAGTGTGTTTGCACTAAAGAGTGTGGAAACTTGATGCAGGATGACAGTTGGTGCACATAGTTTTCCATTGCAGAAATGAATGGACTTTGTATGAGCTATTGTTGTTCAAGGCACTTGGTAGTACAAGGTACACATGTTCAGGGGCAGTCTGGGACGACCATATCTTTTGGTGTTCTTCTGCAGGGTAATTAAGGAGTTACTAGATAATAAAACTCAATATTGTGCAGCTGGGGCAAGTTACATCCTGCAGGCTGCGTGTTAACAGGCCAGCTGTGGCTGTTCACCACTAAATCCATGTAAAAGGCATCTCAGGTTGGAGAACTAGCACACACAGCTATTCAGCAGCTATTCAGCAGTCCAGATGACACTCTGGGGAATGTCACAGTCACAGAAACTGAACCATTGCTGATTGAGGGGGTTGCTGGGTTTAGCTTCAAATATCCTTGTTTCTGTTCTGGCCCTGCCACTCAATATGGAGCAGTTGACAGACAAGAATTGAAAATGTCAATCCAACGCTTTTTTTCAGTCTTCCTCAGACCCAAACAGTTGGTATAATCATGATGTTATACATTCAGTTTCATAGCAAGGCCGGTGTCAGAACATCCCCACAGAGACCACTAAAAAGCTCAAAATATGACAACAGCTGCTGCTCTATGGGCATCTACATCTTTTGAGTATCCTCCAGCATTGTTTATGATGCTGCCCAAATATTTAACAGTTGCACCTGCTTGATGTCCTATTCAAACAGGTTAGTACTGAGCTGTTGCAATCTGGAACTTGACAGTAATGGCCAGAGACTTAGTTTTATCCAGATTAATAACCGGACTGATGCAGTCCGCTGCTTGCCCAGCCAGTCTGGCTATCAGCTGCAATGATTCACCAAACTGAACTAACAAAGCTATGGCATCAGCATATTTGAGATCTCAAAGCAGAATGATGTTCACCTCGCCACCCCCAACAGCTGCCTCCTCAAGTTTATCCATCAACTAATCAGCATTGATATCATTCAGCAATGGTAACAAAACAAAGCCTTGCCAAATTCATATGGCATGATTTCCTGACTCCAATAAGCCTTCCTGTACCATTCATTATAGGGCTCTTCTCTCAATGCCACTATCAGGGGGATCTGAAAGTCTCTGCAGGCCCCTGGGCAAATTGGGAGGGAAGCTCAGTGCTCCCAGAAGGGGCGGGGCTCAGACAGAAGGCGTGAGGGGGAGCCAGCCCTCCACCACTCAGAGTATAGAGTGCCCCCACACTCCTCAGAGCTGCATGGGACTCGCAGTGTTTCGGTGGCAATTTAAAGGGCCCAGGACTCTGGCTGCCACTACTGCCATAATAGCAACTGGGAGTCATGAGCCCCTTGGAATCACCAGGACCCAGGGTAACTTCCCCCTTTGCACCCACCTTTTCTCCATTGGTGGGCCTGGTCATTATCTCCCTCTGCCCCCAGGGCAATCGGGGTCTGTGGGTAGGGAGCATGGAAGTGTGCCAGCCCTGCCCCTTCTGCCTGAGGTCCAGCCCGGGGTCACTTCAAAAATCTGTGAAGTTGCCCCCTTTCTAAAATCATTGTCCACCCCTGCCTCAGATCCTACAAATTTGCTTTATGCTCTGCATCCCAGGCCTGAGGGAAATCTGTTAGAAGTGCTGTGCATTGCTCATTATATTCAATGAACTTCTCAAAAAGTTGTTCTGAGGTAAAGAGCTGGTCTCCTTGTAACAACTAGGACTAAAGCAGCACTGAGTAACGCAGCCTGAAAGGGCAGCATTGATTCGAGACATTATATATTATGATACAGTCTATTTGCATTATTGCATACTTCTTTTTCCAAAGGACCCCATTTGCATGCAGTGCATATGCTGAACCTGGTTTGGGGATCAATTGTGGGGGATAGCCACATAAGTCATCATCAGAGTAAGAATTTGCAAATCCACCACACACATGTCTGCCACTTCAGCTAATCAAGTGCTGATAGCAGTAGTAAGTTGTCACCATCTATTTGGGCAGCGCTACAAAAAGGCCCGTGAACAGCAATTAAAGGCCCTAAGGCAGAACACTCAGTGGGCCCACACATACTCAGAAGCTGTGCTCGCATGGCTTGAACAAAGACATGAACTGAACAGGCCATTATATTCAACACCCAAATGACATCAAAAGCTGAGTATCAGGCACTTACATCCTACTCCATTAGCCTCATTGAGCATGGATACTTTAATTGACAGGGGTTTATTTTCCCCTTTCTTTCTCTCTCCTCCCTCTTTCCCTGCTTTATATTTCAAAATCTGTGCCTCTTGCTCCATATTTGTCATCTGAAGAAGTGGGTTGTGCCCACAAAAGCTCATGACACTATTTATATATTTATTAGTCTCTAAGGGCATGTCTACACTACAGCATTATTTCAAAATAACTCATGTTATTTCAAAATAACAAGGTGAGTGTCTACACAGCAAGCCCTTTATTTTGAAATTATTTTGAAATAACAGGCTTCTTATTCTAGAATAATAAACCCACATTTCATGAAGAATAATGCCTATTTCATTATTCCTTCCTATGCCTGCTTGTCCCTTGGATGTGGGGATAGCAAGACTCCCCTGGAACATCTATGCCCCTGCAGGAAAGTGCCCGCTGTCTAGGCCACAGCTGACCTTGCTCAAGGCACGTTGCCATCATCTGAACCGAGACCTCTTGGTGTTGGCTCCCACATGAGGGCTAAGCTTCAGGCACCCTGTCTCCAGGGATGACTGCCCTTCTCTCTATTCTTCACAACTGGACCAGCTGCAAGTAAGGCACATTCACCACCACCCACGCCAGCCTCATGACCCCATGAGAGCAGATGACCCCCACGCCGCAGATGACCCCTGGAAGACCTGCAGTGAGAACACATTGCTGGCCTGCATGCCCTACAGCAGTCTCTGGAGCAGCAGGACAGGAGGTTGGACACCAACCTGGAGGTGTGCCATGCTGACAGGGAACTGTTGCACCATCTGGCTGGAGCTGTCCCAGGACACCTGGAGCACATGAGGGGCATACACCACTGCTGCTGACCACCTGATGGCTGCCATTGAGCAGTCTAGAAGCCAACCCCCTGCCTGTTCCTGCTTCTGCCCTTGCCCCTCCAGCTTCTCCCCCTAGTTCCCCTCTCCATGGCTGCCAAGCAGTTGGACCATCCGAGGCAGGCACCAGTCCCTGCCTCATCCCTGAGTCTCCTCTCACCCCTTATACCTTCCTCCTTCCCCCTCCCAGGTTCTTTTCCTTGCCCCTCCCCAGTTATATGTACCCTAAATAAAAAAACAGTTTATTCTTTCAAAATAAAAAGTCTGGTTTATTGTATCTGCAGGGAATGGGAGGGGAGGAGGGAAGGGAGGACAGGAGAAGGGAGGGGTGTGGGAGGAAAGGCACAGAGGGATAATGCAGAGGCCCCTTGTGGGGAGGCCCAGGGGAGAGTGTCAGAGGCCTCCTTGTCTGAAACTCTCCCTCATGGCCTCGCAGATGTGCACACCCACCTGATGGGCCTGCTGGATGGCAGCAGTGTGTGGCTGTTCAAAGGCCCTTGCGAGCTGCTTGGCCTCTGCCCCCCATCCTGGCAGGAATGTATCCTCCTTGTTCTCACACAGGTTGTGCAAGACACAGCAGGCGGCCACCACCTGGGGGACATTCCATTTGCTGAGGTCTAGGTGGGTCAGGAGATAGTGGAACCTCCCTTTGAGGTGGCCGAAGGTGGCCTCCATGATGATGAGAGCCCTACTGAGCCTGCCATTGAAAGGTTCCTTGGTGGGATCTAGATGTCCCGTGTAGGGCTTCATTAGCCAAGGGAGCAATCGTAGGCTGTGTCCCCACAATGCACATCAGCACATCCACATCCCTGACCCTGATGGTGCAGTCAGGAAAAAATGTGCCAACATGCATCGTCTGGAAGAGGCTGGAGTTCCTGAAGACACAGGTGTTGTGTGCCTTCCCTGCCTACTTGATGTTAATGTCGGTGAAGTGGCCTCAGTGGTCCACAAGGGCCTGCAGCACCATTGAAAACTACCCCTTCCAGTTGATATAATCAGAGGCCCAGTGGTCAGAGTCCCGGATGGGGATGTGGGTGCTGTCAATGCCCCCCTCACACAGTTGTGGAAGCCCATGGCATCAAAGACAGTGACTATGGGTTCCATGTCACCCAGGATGATGACCCTATGCAGCAGGAAGGTGTTGATGGCCCTCACCACCTGTGAGAATACAAACAGACAATCACTGGGTTGCAGAGTCCTCAGGAGTTGCCCAAACCTCCCCCTGCCCTGACACACACGCACACACAACAGGAGCAACCTCCAACTTACCCCATCCCTGGTAGGGCTTTTTGAAGGTGAGACTTCAAAACCTCGAGGGAGGGAGAGTTCATCCCCCCCCCTTCCCTAAGGAGCCCCATTCCAGCTCCTGGGAGAATAGCACAAGAACGCCAAACCTGCATGAGCATGGCCCTGATGGTCTATCTCCCCAGGTGAAACTGGTTCTCGATGGATTGGTAGTTGTCTGATGTGGCAAGCTTCCAAAGTGTGATGGCTACCTACTTCTGGAGGAGGATAGTGAGTCACATGTGGGTGTCCCATTGCCTGAGGGGAGGGGCAAGCCACTCTCACGCTCCAGGAAGGTGTCTTTCTGCATGCAAAAGTTCTGGAGCCACTGCTGGTCCTTCCACTGTCTTATGATCATCTGTTCCGATCAGTCGGTACTGGTCTTCCAGCACTAGATGGCTATGTCTAGACTTCAGGCTTCTTTCGGAAGTAGCTTTTCCGGAAGAGATCTTCCAAAAAAACTTCTTCCAAAAGAGAGCATCCACACTGCCAAAGCACATCGAAAAAGTGATCTACTTTTTTGAAAGTGCATCCACATAGCATTCATTCAATCTCGCATTTAAGCTGTGATTACTATGGATGGAGTGGCCATCAGGGCACCTGTGTTTTTTCCTTTTCTTTCAAAAGAACTCCCTCTTCACCGTCCACATACACCTTTACCCAAAAAGAGCTCCTTCAGAAAAAGGCTTCTTCTTCATAGAAAAAGGTTTACCAATGTTGGAAAAACCCCTCTGTTTTTTCAATTTTTTTCCAAAAGATCACAATTGCAGTGTAAGTGAGGTTTCCAAAAAAACCTCTGCAGTGTAGACATATCCGAAGTGGCAGTGCGCGGTGTTCTGGGTAGGATGGGAGGAGCTTTTCTGCATGAGCAGAATGTGGAGAGAGGTGAGGAGGTGCCCCACAGTGAGCTGTGGGTCCTGTTCCTGCAGTCTCACATGAGCTGCCAGCAGTAACTGCACCAGGAAGCGTGGCATGAGGTCTAAGAGCCAGCAAGTGCTTTGCAGCAGGTCTGGCTCCATGGCAGAAGTGCCGGGTGTCTGCAAGGGCAACCAGAGCATGCAGTGAGATGTATTTGCTGTCCCTAAAGGAGGTAGGCAAAGGTGAAGAGTCTCAGACATGGCTATAGAGGGTAGTCCCTTTAAGAACAAGCCTCAGATAGTTTAAGGCAGCATCTCCAGGAAGCCTGAAGTGCTTTCGGGAGCTTTAAATGCAATTCAGCCTCCAATCAGTGTGAACGTGGTATTTCTGTATAGATCTGAGCTATTTCAATGGGCATTTGTTGTGCGGATGCCTATTTCAAAATAGATATTTCAGGAGTTTTTATTTTGACTTAGCTTATTTTGAAATAAGCGTGTAGTGCAGACATACACTCAAAATAAGCTACACAATTTGCATAGTGCAAATTGCATAGCGCAAATTGCATAGCTTATTTTGACCTAAGGGTGCTGTGTAGACGCACCCTTATGGTATTTCAAAATTGCTTATTTCGTACTTTGTCTTCGCGGCACCAAATTTCAAAATTACACGCTATTCCAAAATTCCCCTTAACCCTCGTGGAACAAGGGTTACCAGGATGTCAGATTAAACAGCCAGTTATTTCAAAGTCTATTTTCAAAATAGGCTGCTTCAATAGACCAGAATAGCTATTTTGGGATACTTTCAGTATCCTGAAATAGTTCCTCAGCGTAGATGTACCCTTAGGTACTACAGGGCCATTGTTGGTTTTTTTGGTTACAGACTAACACGGCTACCCTTTGAGAGCCTAAAAGTAAACAGTCATTAAATCCAAACAAGAACAAAACAATTATAATCATTTGATCAAACGGGCTAAACCCAAGGATGTTTAGACCCATATCGGTTGGCTCCATTGTGGTCAGGCAGATGTTAGCAATGAATCCTTTATGAGTTTCCTTTTTTATACAATTCAAACAAGTGATGTCTTTGCCAATTACAGACTTCAGCTAAAGTCATGTTGACACTGTTCACCCTTATTTCTAGTCTTAATTTGAGTATTCCCGTTGAAATTGGGAAGTTAAAAAGACATATACTTAAAGTCTTTGCAGGATCAGGACCAAAGTCCAAACAATAAAAAATTAAAATCAGGAATTGCATCTAGATCTTAATTACTGGAGTTTTTTTTCCAATTGAGATATTAATTTTCAATTCCAAGAACATAAATTAGTTTAACAGAAACTAAACAGATATGCTTTCTGGACAGATGTGAGGAACAAATTCTGAAATCATGGATATTATGAACAGATTTAAAGTATTGAATATCCACTTCTTCCTATAATTTTATTAACTAGTATGTTATGCTGATTTTATAAGTGAAGACAAATATATCTTTTAAGTTATTACATAGCTGATCTAAAATAAAATGATTGATTAATATGCCTCACAAAACAAAAATCAAATACATTTACTTTTATGTGTTTCATCAATACTACAATGACAGATTATATGCATGTCAGTGATCCCTTTGCATCTGCAGCTTTATTGGGTTTTGTTGTTGTTTTGTCTTGCAAAGCAAATATTCTCTCCTCCACCTTTGATGTTCTAAAGCAATTTCTGCTGCAGAACATCTCTATTATACTTTCCCACACATGGCTTAAATTTGGCCTCAAAGGAAAAACATCAACGGCTAAGTTTGTAAAAACCGTAGTTATAGGAATCAGTGAGTTCTGAACAAATTGTTGCCTTGAATCCTCATTGCTCATCAAAATACTAATTTCACTTCTTAATCAACCACAAATAATTCAACGGAGCATATTCAAAATAGGTACTTTAAGTATTTTAATATAAAGCTGTATTTAGCAAGTCACTATTCCATGGATTTCAAACTCCATTTAATCCTGGCATACTAATTTCTACCACTTGGATCTTGTTTTTCATGAACATTTTCATATAATATATTAGTTCCTACACAGATTATCGACAGTGCTAGTCACTCAAAAATACTTTTTGCACTCCAAAAGTAAGCTGCATATTCTTGCTCCTGTTCTGTTATAATGGACTTGATGTATTCCTATTCATGGACTACTTCCTAAAGCCTATAGCGTTGTATTTTTTATTCTATGTATTTGACAGATAGCTGGTTTTGGCAAGGATTCACAATTAGGTTCAAGGTTATGTCACTGCATAGTGTCCATACATTTAGATTAGAAAAATTGACAAAAAAGTTTTCAAAGTTTGCCAATTCCTAAAAAAAAACCCCAACAACCTGAAAATTTTGCAGAGATGGTGCAATTTGTTCTGATGGAAACCTTGGCTCCATGGTTGCCTGGGATTTCAAAGTCTGTTGAAAGGGGTTGTGTGTGATCTCTTGATCTGACCCCTGGGCTTCTTGGTTGTGCATCCAGGTGCCCAAGAAATTAAGAAAGGGAATACTTGCTATTATACATGTTTCCAGTAATTGATAAAGTAGAGACTTGGTGACAGATGTCTTAGTTTACCAGTTATGTAAATGAAGAGGCAATGACAGGAACACCATGGGTCAACATGCCACAAGTATGGACATTTCTTTTGTCTAATTTTCTTACACAAGCAGAAGCAAACCCTTAACTAACACTGTTAAATAATAAGTCCTTATATACACTATATTTATTGATGATCTGAAAGTACTTTACAAAGCATAACAATGGTCCTTTTGGGTAATTCTTACCTAACTCCATTTTACAGAACATAAACAAAAGCAGACTTTAAATGAATGTCAGTGTGCAGTATTGGCTGGGTCCTTCTAGTTGATCATCTCCAGTCTCTTGTAATTCAAACAGCATGTGGGATCTAGGCAGCACAGAATAACTGTTTCTAGCATTAGGCCTCTCAGGCATGCTCCCAGGTGTAGATGTACGGCTCCTCTGGCACCCTACCTTGTGTTGTGTGACTCTGCACGCCAACAACCCTAGGCTGTAAAACCAGTGATCTGACAACCTAAGCCTCACTAGTCACTTATGCACTCTCTCCCCAAGTTCTACCTCTGGAGTGATCTAGTTCATATGTTAACTTCTTGGAGTCCAGGTGGCAAGCAAAGTAAGGAGAACAGGTTTTTCTAAAACCACAGGAACCTTCAATCTCCAAGCATACAAGAGTTATAGATGTTTAGGTTTTTATTGTTTTACCTACAAACTACTGCGGAGTCCTTCAGCCTAGTCTGCGCTTCAGGATGAGACGACCACCCTGCCGTCTGCCTCCTTTAACCCTTATAGCGCCTGCAGGTATTCAGCCAATGAGAGTGCTCAGCAAGAGCAAACATGGACCACATAGAGTTTTATAGCTTTCAATATACATGTCCCCGCTGTCATGTCACTAAGAGCCCAGGTAGGTGGTTAGCCAAGAAGTTCCAGCCTCCTGGAGTCCAGACTAGGAAAATCTGCTTTACCTGCAGCAAAACCAAGGATCTGAAGGTGGATCTTTTTGATTGGTGAGACAATCATTTCTGATGACTCTTGTGATTGTCTTTTCAATGAGGAATACAGTGTTGTAACCAAGGGTGTATCTAGACTACAGGGTTTTTTTAAAAAAAGTGGCCTTTTCTCAAAAAAAAAAAAAAAAAACCTTACCCTGCATCTAGACTGCCACCGCGTTCTTTTCAAATTAAATCGAAAGAATGCAGCGGTTTTTTTGACCGTGGTAAACCTCATTTTACGAGGAAGAACGCCGTTTTCGAAAGTGCTCTTTTGAAAAAAGGCGTTCTTGAATGCAAACAGGGCTTTTTCGAAAGAGAGCATCCAGACTGCCTGGGTGCTCTTTCGAAAAAGCATCTCGCTTTTTTGAAAGACGTGGTTGCAGTCTAGACACTCTTTTTCAAAACAGGCTTGTAGTCTAGACATAGCCCAAGTCATTTCCAGGATATTACAGACTAGTGGGCAATATCTTATATTGGGTCAATTTCTTTGGGAATTTACACAGAGTTCTTCAGGTCTGGGAGAGGTACTCAGAGTGCCACAGCTAAATACAATGTGGGACAGATTATTTAACATATTAGTTAACCTATTTCAGGGGACCATTCAAAGTGAAGTGGTCCATTTATAACCCCCCTAAAGGGCAAGGCAACTGGGGCAGTTGTAATTAGATTATAGATTGTTGCAATAAGGCATAAATCTACTGTCTCTATTCAGTTTGTGATTTTTAGTATCTAGTGAAGTTATAAACTTAAGTTCCAAGGCTCAACTTTTGAAAGTATACTGTAGATTTCCCCATTCAGGGTGAGGACTAATAGGTCAGATAGGGTATGTCCACACTATGGGATAAGGTCGAATTAAGACGTCTCCCTTCGACTTCTCTTTCTCCTCAAGGAAGCAGGACTACCGGCATTGACTGGAGTGTCCCTCTCAGTTCAAATTGGCGTGTCTTCACTAGATCCACTAATTTGAACCCTGGAAGAACAACAGCAGCAGCTTCAATCTTCTCTGTACTACAGACGTACACATACAGAGTAATCACTTTGTGGAAAAAAAGTGTTCACCCAAAGGTAATATGGAGTTTGTTTTATTCTCCTGAGAAAGTTCATATGAGAGCATGATTGTAGGAAGGGTAAGGTTATTTTTGATGGGGGGGGCGGTTCTTGTTGTTATTTGTGTGTGTTTTTCAGGGGGGTGCGTGTGTTTTGTTTCTGTGGGTTTGGGGAGGGGGGGTGTTGGGTTTTTTTTATGTAGCAGGGGCTTGGTGAATGAGGAGGATCTCATAGGAAGAGAGATTCCAGTGAGGTTTGCATACTGGAAGTGCTATCTTATAATTACCAAATGGAGTTACAGTTAGTTCATGACTGCCCATTTGTTAGACATTTACTAGTGGAAATAACCTTCAACAGGCCTAAAATTATTGCTGTTGGCTTCACATTTGAGACAGTAAAAAAAAATTACTGTAAGAGTTATGACTTATATGAGAAGCATAAGAGATTAAGGGGACCCTGTCTTTGCAGCCATGGACCACAATCAAGGAGGTGTTTTCCAGAATGTCAATAGATATTGTAGGGCCCTCTCACTATAGCTTTCCATTTCTGGAAGGAGTTGCATACACTTGTTATGGTGGATTCTACCACCAGATACCCTGAAGCAACACCTCTGTGTAATGTGGGCGTAAAGACTGAATACTTCCCAATGATCATTTAGTGGAATAGATTAAATGAGTTTGTTTATAAAAAAAATTCTGATTCTCTGGCCCAGAGACAAAGACTTGGAGCAATACAGCTCCAGTTTTCTCTGCAGACCTCATTACATCGCACAGTCAGGCTGTCTCCCTGATGCTTCTGGTTTGAGGAGGCAATGCTCTCCCCCACCACCCAGAATAGAGCACTGATATTTTGGAAGACTTGAATCAAACGCAAAAGCAGGAAATGTTCGACCTTTTTGAAGCACCACAGGCAGGTATTTTTCAACTGGCCAGGTTCAACAGAATGAGATTATTTGTGGTGTGCCACTGAAACTACAAGGCCCCATCCTGCTCCTAACTTGCCAGGCCCCTGGGCATGGCAAACACTACACTCTTTAATGAACTCACATAGAAAATAACAAATAAACAAAACAACCCTATCCCATGTGGGTGAGCACTTTGCAAACAATCACTATATCTGAACTACCTGTCCTCACCCTCAGGGGAAATTGCACAACAGTTTCAAAGGACAAGCTTCAGAGCTTCAATTCATAACTTTACGGGACACTAAAAATCATGGACTGAATAGAGACACTAGAGTTATGGCTTCTTACAACAACCTGTAACCCATTAATAACTCTCTGCCCCATCTGCTTTCCCTCCTTTTCCTGCTCATGACTGGAGGAGTGTTAACAGGGCACTTCACCTTGAATGGTCTTTTGAAATGCACTAACTACTTAAGCTAAACAAACGGTTCCATCTTTTATTTAACTGTGGCCCACTCAGTACATCTCCCAGACTTGGAAAGCTTGGTGTAATCACAAATGCTCGTGCCTCTCATGAAAAGAAGTTGGGCCAAAACAAAAAGTTACCTCACTCGCCTGTCTTCAGGGGAGGTGTTGGACGTCAGCTGTACACCTTCCTTTGTCTGTCCTTCATGTATCTCTGCAGACAAATCACATTTTTGAAAACCGTCCTACACTGATTGTAACCACATTTGCTACAGACTTGTACAGACATAGGGATTTATCACAAACATAGGTCAGACGGTCACACAATGGCAAATCAAGAATAGCTTAGAACATGACCTCAACCCTTAGGAAGTTTAGGAAACTAGGGATCTCCACCAGACTGCCTTTCTATCTTGCTAAATGGGAGAAGAATCTCAGCTAGATCCTAATTCACTAAAAGGAAGGAAGGCCGTAATATAGAAAGTTTCAGAACTGCTGGTCTAGAATGATAATATATAGACACAGTGATTAGGGAGCTGTAAACAGAGCACAACCCATGAGGTGCTTCCGGACTGTTTCATTTAATTGCTGTTCATTATTTGATGTTTGAGAGTGAACATCTAAGTCAGACAGAAATAATGTCTGCTCCCTCAATAAGAACAGAAATGTAACAGGAAAGTTATAATGGATACTTTTATTCAGGCTTGAATATTTTTATTTACATGTCAACACGTGTATTCATAGAAACAGAAGCCATATTCCAAATATATGCAGAGGGGTGAAAAGGTTTGCATGAGTATTCACATGTAATTAATATGGTGAATGAATATAGTTAAACTAAATGGCTGTTGGAAGTCAAAGGTCCACAGCTACCAATTCTGAACAATTCTGTAGAGCTTTGATTCATATTCAGTCTAGATATTTAATGGCATGGATAACAAGCTACGTGATTTGACTTAGTGGTGTCCCTCACAACCTCCCATAATATGAGACTCCAATCTTAAAAATAAGTATTTTGTACATCTCTCATAAAATAAAGTACTCTGTAACTACAGGTAAAAAAAATAACCTTAACAAATCTAAGGGTGATAACCTGACCTGATGCCAAGAGCAGTTTTGCCATTAATTTGAATGGGGGTCTAAATTTCACCCTGAGCCTTCAAGCAAAGATAGGAATTATACACACAAAAACAAAACAAAACAAAAACACAAAGTGAAAGGTTGCACAGCTCTAACAACTGTAAGATCAAATGAAATGGAGTAAATAATGCAGACAGACTCTTAGGAAACACTAACCCTATAGACACAGGACCACTACATTTGAAATCTAAACTACCACTTTAACGAGAATTCACAGAGCTGATATATACACATCTAAAATATGTTTCTCTTTAGTTGAAGGCTTAGTGTGCCATAACAGTTAAACTTCAGACACTTCTGAACAAAGGAGTGTTTGCCAGAGTGCAGTAGAACTACTATTGAAGTATTTCTCCAGATGCCAGCCACTTAACTTCCTCTGATAGAGCCAGTAATAAATTGGAGGTGCGGGATTAACCTTATTTGAAAGAGAAGAGCATGTTTCCATGACAGACTAAAAAAAGATCTTTCAAAGAAGCATCCAAGGGTATGTCTAGACTACATCCCTCTGTCAGCAGAGGGATGCAGATTAGGCAGGATGACATTGCATAAAAATGGCCACCGCGTTTTGCCGACTCAGCACTTTGTCGGCAAAAAGCGGCAGTCTAGAGGGGGATCTATTGAGGAAGAAAGCCTTTTTTGACAGATCCTGTAAACCTCCTTGCAGGAGGCATAAGGGATCTGTCGAAAAAGGCTTTCCTTCTCGACAGATCCCCCTCTAGACTGCCGCTTTTTGCCGACAAAGTGCTGAGTCGGCAAAACGTGGCAGCCATTTTTATGCAAATTAGGCATGGGATATTTAAATTCCTGCCTCATTTTCAATGTCAACCTGCCTAATCTGCATCCCTCTGCCAACAGAGGGATGAAGTCTAGACATACCCTAAGTGTGCTGCTCTATTTCTCTGAGGGGTACAGTCTAGACATACCCTCAGTGTTTCTTCTTTTACTGTAGTTGACAATTTTGACATTCTGAGTTGCTGCAGTGGGTTGAAACACTGTTTTCAAATCTGGAAAACCTTACTCCAGGGCAGTCTGGATTTTGTTGAGGTCCTAATTTCTTGGCCAAAGTATAGTAAAGGTTCACAAGCCAGAGAAAAACAACAAGTAAATAATTTTGGATCCATTTAAAAGCAACTCGGAGGTCTGGAATTGACCCACAGTCTGCCTATTGGCAGTCCTTTCCCTCCCCCTCCTTCTCCCCTCCCACATGCCTTATTTAAATCCTGTGTTGGTCACAACTGAAACTATTACTCCAGTTTCTGCCTAGTCCTGATTTGTTCATACCACAAAGATACTACACAATGCAGCCTTTGATCATGTTTTTCTAAGCACCAAGTGCAAGTGAACCACTTAATTATTCATTTGCTGCTGGCTTGATCTGAGAAGTATTTGAATGTTACTGTGGTGATCCAGAACACCTAAGCAGGTTTCTTCCTCTCCCCTCCCCAGGAGCATGATCTGCTTCAGCAGCATGTTGATCTCCACTAACTTACTTCTGTGTGAGGCGGCCCTATAGGATTTCCCTCACACACACATCTCCTTCAGAATGCTCATCTGGGGCTGGCCCTCAGCTGTCGTAAAGCCAAGCAGCTACAGCTGAAATACGCATTCTGCAAATGCCTGTACCTTTATCTTTTCAAGATAAGTATCCATTGTGCTTTCTTCCACTTATAATTTGCTGGGGGAAAGGCAGTCTCATACTACTAAAACTCTTCTGTTTAGTTTTGACCTGAGAGTTTCCTTTAGCTTTCATTCAAGTGTGAAGTATGAAATGTTCATTTATAGATTGAGCTACAGTGTGAGTATTGTAATAGATTCAATTGCTAGCTTTTTAAAGGCTTGTGCGGTCAGTTTTTATGCCAACACATCTGAGAGGGCTCACAAAGGAATACCGAGTGGATTTTTTAAACCATATTTTGAACATTTCATTTTTAATATTTTTTCCATTTAAAAAAACCCTTCTGTATTAGACTCATCGCTTGCTGGGCTATTCACAGAAGTGAAGAACAGCCACACGTACTGTAGTAAAACAGGCAACAATACTCCCTGGTTCCTGACATTACATGAATCTGCCATACTTTCTTGGCAGTCGTTAAAACACTGAGGATTCTAGAGAAAGGATTGTGTCATTTAAATCTAATTAAGCCTTTAATAAATTCAATTTCATTGCTAACCATGATGCATTCCTTAGTCTAAATTCATTGTCAATTCCCCAGTAAAGAAAAATGTTTAGTGACAGAAAATTGAGGGCATGACACCATATAAACTAGGTATGTCAGAGATGAGACACAGAGTGCTGCAAAAACAGAACACGAGTAGAATGTTTTCCCACAAATGTATAAAAAAATTCTAGTTGTTGATATTTTTGGTGATTGGATCATTACAGATATTGATCTCATATGCAAGTGATAATGTATCCTTTAAAAAAATTATAAGTGTAGTAAGATGAGGGCATGAGACATAAACCTATATTGCACGGGCCTGATCTGGGTTCTGAGGCCTAGCTAACAATGGACAATACATGGCTAAAGAAAGATCGAGATAAGCTGGAAACAGACATGTTTGTTTAACCAGGCATAAACAAGCTGAGACAGTACAACACAGCTCATTGAAAAAGGCCATGATACCCACTCCCCATAAATACCAACTCAGGGTCAGGAAAAGGGTCTAAGATAAACAACCTGATAGTTGTTTACACCCCACAAATACTAACTCTAGTTCAAGAAAAGGTTGAAGTTGATACATGATGGATGGAGACGGTCTAGTCAGATCACGAGGCACAAGGTGATTGGTGATAGTTTGGCAACATCAGAGGGTGACAACCTCACATGTCAGCAGTAATGTGTTTGTACCTGTATATAAGGTGGTGTTTTGGAGTACAGTCTCTGAATGGCCTAGGGGGGTAATGGAAGTGTTTCATTGTTTTGAGCCATTTCATTGTTACGGGGTACAAATGTATAGTGGTTCAGTAGAGTCTATTAACAACTATTAATGTACTTCACTTAACAATAAACCTAGCCTGGCACCTTCGATCCTTATCTGATTTGTGGTCTTTGGGGGCTCTCTTGGAATCTGCTGTGAAGACTAAGTGCACAAGTCTACATAGCATACATCACTGAGTACACATGAAAGCAGCCTTCTGGTTATCATCCTCAATGGAGTCAGAGACGTGTGAGGACATCGTGACAGTGAGTCCTGGCCCCTGTTAACTAACAGCATTGCTGAACAGCTGCATGAATAACTACAATAAGCTATAAGTATCACCAAAAAAAAGAACCATAAATTATTTGAATGACACTTACCCACTATTAGCTTTCTCTAGTAATAAAGAGTGTGATGTTAATTTGTGTAGTTACCATGAAATAAAGCCTGTTATTAAGGACTGTGTGGATGATGTCACAGTGAAGACACACTAAACTGCATGGGCAAATTCATTGAAGGCTACAGGATAATTCATTCATTCGTTCAAGTTGTAAGTTTCTTCAGAGTGGACAGAAAGGCACTCTCACCACCATCTTCAGAGTGTTACACAGCTGGTAAAGTTTGAGTTTAACAGTTCAGTTTTAAGAGTAATTATGATGTCAGTTTCCATTCATGAACATTGAGATGTAGTAGTTAGTAATGAGGCAGAAGAGCAAAGGAGGCTGGGCTCTGTTCTTGGCTATGACACTGACTCAGGGGTGACGACCTTAAAAAGGCATTTAATTAATAAGGAGCAGTCTCACCACTGTACAGATAAACTTTCTAGTTCTCTCTTAAGTGAAAAGCCAAGAAAATGCTTAGAGCTGTAGAGGTTAATGCTCCTCCTTCAAGGAGGTTAGAGCCAGATTTTCAAAGATATTTATGATGCTAAAGATAAGTCCGTAGTGGAGTTTTTCAAAAGCCTTACCCTCTATTGACTTCAAAATTGCTTTTGAAAATCTCCACTACGTATTTATCTGACTCTTTGGCTGTGTCTAGACTACACCTCTCTGTCGACAGAGAGATGTAGATTAGGCACGTCGAAATTGCTAATGAAGCAGGGATTTAAATATCCCACACTTCATTAGCATAAACATGGCCGCCACTTTTTTCAAAATGGAGCTTTTTCAGAAAAAATGGCAGTCTAGACACGGATCTGTTGAAAATAAACTCTTTTTCGACAGATCCTGTAAACCTCATTTTTTGAGGAATACAAGATCTGTCGAAAAAGGGTTTATTTTCGACAGATCAGTGTCTAGACTGCTGGGTTTTTTTCGAAAAAGCTCCTTTTCAAAAAAAAAGCAGTGGCCATGTTTATGCTAATGAAGCAAGGGATATTTAAATCCCTGCTTCATTACCAATTTTGACATGCCTAATCTACATCTCTCTGTCGACAGAGAGGTGTAGTCTAGACGTACCCTTTAGGTGCCTTTGAATATCTGCCTCTTAGACAAAGGGACCAATCCTTGCTCACTTGATCTATCCCATCGATGTCAAGGTTGACTACTCATATTACAGAGCTGTACTCTTTGGAACAAGTATTGCATGGTTGAGTTGCTGAGTAACACGAGGGCTAGTATACATCTTAGTATGCATGAAACACCAACATTAAAAACAAATAAAATAGGGATATAGCCTAAACTGGCCCATACAATAATTCTGTTCAGTTTTGCTAAGTATCCCATAATCCCTTGCATTTACTGAAGTTCTGGCATATGCAGATAGGACATGTGCCAAAAGTCAAGATACAAAAGTCAAGTTCTATGACTGAGTACAGTATCTGGAATGCTAGTATCCAAAAGAAAGATAAGGAAGGAACAGAAGGGAACAGGGACAAACTGACAAGTTGGATTTTTGCAACATGTAAAAAGATATTGAACTTGTAAAAATCAACTAAATGATACCAGCTAAAATGTGAAACTTTGGGAGCGCACCTTCTATAAGGCAGGGGGGCCAACAGATTTGCAGTGCCCCTGGGCAAGGTGGGAGGGTGGCTTCACACTCCTAGAAGGGACAGGCTTTCAAAGGGGTGGGGCTAGCCACCCCCCAGCCAGTCCTTCAGTGCCGCATGGAGCATTCTACCCAGCGCTCCGAGGGCAATTTAAAGGTCCCAGGACAGTAGCAGTGGCTGCAGTCTAAAACCCTGGGCCCTTTTGAATCAATGGGCCCTGGAGCAATTGCTCCTTTTGCACCTCACCCATTGGCAGGCCGGTCAAAATATTCACACTTCACAGGATGGTTTCCCAAGACTGGTATCATATAGGAACTTCCTTGTACTACATTATGAGCTTAGAGCAAGAAGTCTGACTGACATTGGTTATTTGGTCTCAACTATATTTCATAACAAACCAAAGTGTAATCAAGCAATTGACTGGACAATTTATCAACAGCCTCCTCTGTGCTTCCCTACCCCATGAGATGTGCTATGAAGTGTAGCTAGTTTAATTAAATTTTGTTTAGCCTTTTTCATCCATAGATCTCACAGCTCTTTACAAAGAGTCTTTATCTCTATCATATTGATAGGGAAACTTTCAGAGAAATGAAGTCGCTTGCCCAAGACAATTAAAGCAGATCAACAAAAGGGATGATGACAAACCTAAGGTCTTCTGGGATTCTAGGCAGGCAGTGAACCCTACTACCTCACATAGCATGAATGTATAGACGCTTATTGAACCTGGGATGAATAGTGCTTTGCATGCGATAGAAGATCAGTAGAACATTTACTATTTAAACTGTCAACTAAGCCCAAATACAAGAAATAAAGCTTTTTTTTTTTTGTTCAGTCACTTTTAATTCAATTGACAATTTAACACTGCAAATAAAAGTTAAGCTTTAATTTACTGGCTCAGTATGTTTTGTGGGAAAATTAAGTCTTTTGGGAATCTATGTCTGCATAAAAAAATTTATTATCTGTAATTAACTAACCTTTAGAAAAGCCCCCTTTTAATTTCCTCCTGTTAACATATCCGGAAAATGAAACTTTAACAAGCATTAGCCTAGAAGTGTCTATATTAAAGTAAAAACTACTACAAATATTAAATGGATGATGCACTCAAGTTATAAGTTAATGAATGTTTGGTCATTATATTACCTCTCTATTTGGATGCATATCGAGAGACCATTTTATGCATCAGTTACATCTGATAATAAAATAAACTCATGCCTTCATTGATATTGGCTCACAATTGAATGTAAAAATTCACTGCAAATCCCTAAAAAAGAGTGTTCTCAATCTTTATTCTTAAAAGAAAGTCATCCAGTTCTCTGAAGTCTAATAACAGCCTCCAGATTTTGTATTTTTTATTTTGAGCCTTTTGAAGAAAGCAACTGGGATTTTTTTTAAAGAATTCAAATAAAATCTTTTCTGTCAATCTCTGTTTTGAATTTCTCTATTTACAGAGGTAGTAAAGCAGAATGAAGCCATCTAAAAATGTTCTCTCACCAGAGAGGTTTCAGAAGAATTGTGTAATGCAAGTATGCTTCATTCCCACTGAGTAAAAATTTAAACTGATTTAAAAAAAAAAAAACCACACACTGCTACTATGAAAATTGGTCAGCTCTTCTGTACTCCAAACACCTAACAGGGCCACAGCAAGAGATGTAAGTCACACACAAAGCAGACTGTCCCCTCCTCCACCTGACATGATATGAACAGATATCATTACTTTGAGGAAGCCCTACATAATAGATTACGTACCTTTTCCTTTTCTTTCCTTCCCTTTTTAAAAGGTTGCTTTTGTTAGGAGCAACTTATTTCCATTCAGAAAAGTTGAGCACACCATGAAAAAGCATGGAGACATTTTCAACTAATAAGTGTGCATGCACGAGGAAGACAGGGATGTTAAATAGACTGCCCATTCCCTTGCGAAAAATTGACAGGATGGAGAACTACAGAGTTTCATGTCATTCTGAAAATAGGACAGGGTTGCCAGATGGTTTAACAAAAAATACCAAGCCCTCCCCCCCCAAAAAAACACACTGGAAAAAATTCTGTTGAGAAAAAAAAGGGGGGAGCCAAAAGTTAAGGAAAAAAAGGGTGCTGCGCCTTTAAATGGCCCCGTGATCCTCACTCCCCCGCCAGACATGACAGGTGAAAATTGTCCCTGCCAGGCTTCCCATGCTTCTCACTCCCCCGCCCCCACAAGACACAGCAGGGGAAAATTGTCCCCGCTGAGCTTCCATCCGAGGGAAACAGGAAATACCAGACATTTCAAATGTCTGGTATTTTCTGTTTTTTTACCAGACGGGGAACCCAAATAACAGGCAGTCAGGGTGAAAACCTGGCAACCCTAATTAGAAATAAGACAATTCATACATACCCAATGCATATGGCTTCACTGTCTGCAACCTGTTGCCCCTCTTTCTGCTTCCCAGGTTCCCTTGAAACCACTGAGTGCTTCTGGGTACACATGGAGAAACTTATCAAGGGGTAATATAACGGGGCTTGGAGATAACAGTAATTGGGGAATAAGATGACCAGGGCTTGAAGAGTTTTGAAAGTGTGGGCAGAGAGGGACGATAATATCCTGGAGACATTGTACAGAAAATAGCAAGATTGATATGTGGCCTGGGTGTGAGACAAAAGGCGAGAGTTGAAGTCCAAGACACAGTTAATGCCCCCACACCATTTTTTGGGGGTACTGTAGTCAAAATAAGATTACAGTGACTGAGTGACTGATAAAAACAAGTGCTTAGATGGGGCATGACATAGTCCTGCATACTTATGCGTGTAAGCCATTAGCAGTCACACACAATGTGCATCACATGTAGGGAACATTAAGGTGTTTGGCCAAGACTGAGATGAATCTCACACTCCTGAATACTTTTTAAATGGTTTCTGTCTTCTTTAAAATCCACTATCTTTTTATCATGCACCATTATGTTCAAGCTGCTGTAAAAACATATACTAAGTACCGTGAAGTTCAATAATAGAGATTATACACTGCATTCACACTTATCCCTTTCATCATTCCACTAAATAAACATCAGCTGAAGAATATTAAACATGAAGCTATTCTTGAACATTCAATATTCAAAATATGCTAGTGACTAAGTCATAAAGAATGCACTGAAGTCTTTTGTCCAACCAGAAATCAATATACATATATGACTACTAAATTTATTAACAGTAGAGTTAGCATTTAGCAATTTTTAGAGACTACTTTGCTCATGTGGTGGGCCATAGTGTGCCATCAATTTATAAGCATAACTTCTTACTGAAAATCTTAAATCTTGGTACTTACTGCTGTGACAGGGTCAGTCCCACTCTTGGGTCCCAGACCCATGTTCAGTCCACAATCTCCAGTCTAGGTACTGCAGCACAGGTTTTGCTTATCCCTTTCAGCGTTTTCTCTTGGCAAAATGGCTGTCAGGACAAACGCTTCTGGTCAGCTTGGGCTGGGTTACAAGTCCTCCGTGAAAGCAACAAGGAGTCCTGTGGCACCTTATAGACTAACAGATGTATTGGAGCATAAGCTTTGGTGGGCAAAGACCCACTTCGTCAGATGCATGTAGTGGAAGTTTCCAGAGGCAGGTATAAATATGCAGGCCAGAATAAGGCTAGAGATAACAAGGTTAATTCAGTCAGGGAGGGTGAGGCCCACTTCTAGCAGCTGATGTGGAGGTGTGAACACCAAAAGAGGAGAAACTGCTTTTGTAGTTTAGCCATTCACAGTCTTTGTTTAATCCTAAAACGATGGTGTCAACTTTGCAGATGAACTGTAGCTCAGCAGTTTCTCTTTGAAGTCTGGCCTTGAAGTTTTTTTGCTGCAGGATGGCTACCTTTAAATCTGCTACTGTGTGTCCAGGGAGATTGAAGTGTTCTCCTATAGGTTTTTGTGTATTGCCATTCCTGATATCTGATTTGTGTCCATTTATTCTTTTACGTGGGGACTGTCCAGTATGGCCGATGTATATAGCAGAGGGGCATTGCTGGCACATGATGGCGTATATTACATTGGTAGATGTGCAGGTGAATGAAGCAGTGATGGTGTGGCTGATCTGGTTAGGTCCTGTGATGGTGTCGCTGGTGTCGATATGTGGGCAGAGTTGGCACCGAGGTTTGTTGCAGGGATTGGTTCCTGAGTTAGAATTACTGTAGTGCGGTGTATAGTTGCTGGTGAGAATTTGCTTCAGGTTGGTGGGTTGCCACAGACAAAAACTACCCTGATCTACCACTGCAGCATAACATATACCACAAAGTTAATCAAACCAAAAACATTGTGATTTATATAATGGGCCCAACATTGCTTATTTCAAGCAGTATTCCAAACTCCTCCTCCCCCCCAAAAAATACAGAACATTGACTTGCAAAAAAAGTGTTATATTAAATCTAATTTAGCTCTCAAAATGGGCAACAAAAGAAAAGAAAAATCACAGCACAAAGCAGATCAAAAGTCAACTAGAGTACTCTATCAACAGCATTTTGGATAGTCCCCTCCTCCTTCTGGCAAGATCCTCTTTGACAGAAGTTCTCAAAGAGAACTTGTTATATTCAGGCAACCTCTTCAGGAGGATCTTGGGGTGCACCAGCTGGCTCTTCAGCCAGAAGCTGTTGCTTTGGTGCTGATTCCATTAGTAGCAACAGTTTATTTAAGTGGCCCAGGACAAGGCAGGCTCTACTAGCAGGTTCTTTCTTAGCAGCTCATTTTACCAGATGTATTTGGTTAATAAAGAGGTACCATCACAGATACTGGAGTTTGAGGAAGCCATTATCTGTTGACACCAGCCCTGAGGTATGCACAGAATTAGGATCAAAAAGCGATTTCTGACATATACCCAGAAAAACAGGGCTGAAGCTGTCCCAGCTGTCCTGAGACTCCACATTAAAAGTTAATATCAAACATTAAGTATATAGTTTAACCTCTCACTACCCTAAGTCTCTTGACAGCTTAGTCCCTTTAAGATAGATGATGTAATTTCATTAGCACATATGAAATTCATTGTTGTGTGGTATTATGGACTTAAATGTTTTCTATAAGAGTAAATTTTCCACAAAAAAAGCTTAAACTGTATACTTAACGCACAATTTATCAGGCTCATTTATTATCCTGCTTTCCATGATTAACTCATTGGCATGTACACATAAAATGCATAATTTAACTTAATTACTTTTGATTGCTTAATGACAAATCCAATGGACATTTTGAAAGTCAGCTATATAATGGCAATTCGGACATTTTTACGAGCTTTCATAGTTAAAAATGATTACGTTTTCATTGTATGTCAGTATATAACAATAACTCAGAGTGCAGGAGAACACTTACACACCCAGTTATCTATTATGGGGTGCTCCAGAGCAGCTCCCACTTCCTTATTCCTTGCAAGGTGGTCCTGCTTTTTGTGGGCCTTGCCCATCTTTCCAGATGGAGGAAAATGAAATGAAAGTCACAAACATCCAATGCATTTGAAGGTACTTCCTCCCGCTGCCCCGCCCATGGCTGGGACTATGAGTCAGGCTTACTTGGTACATTTTACCTAGGGAATTTACTGTTCTCCTTAGGGTCAGGAATGCAGGTCTCCTGCCTGGGAGTTCCCTCCACTGGTTCAGGATTCATCTGCTGTCAGCTGCTTTGGGCAATCCTGTTTCTCCCTCCTCTGATGACAACTTTTCTTCCTTTTAAAGACCTTCTACTTATCATACATGAAGGACAGGGCTGGAGGAATGGAAGGGCCTCTTGGGCACCATCCTTGTCTGGGTGAGCTGCTTATGCCTGACTGCATGCCAAACACAATTCCATCTTCAAGCAGGAGGAAATCTAGGTATTTCAAATATCTAAATCTACACCCAGTCAACGGTTATTGTAAAAGAGAGAAAAGGAAAGGGTTTAGGCCGTCACCACATTCTTTATCAAATGATAGCCTGGTACAGTAAAAGCTTAGTTATCCATCATATTGGGAGAAATGGGAGTGCTGGTTAGTCAAAAATTCCATTTAGCTAAAAGTTTACCAATGGAATACCAATTTCAAAGAATTAGAATATAATCAAATAAAATGTCAAATAGTATAGAGGTCCACACCAGTCCAGTAGTAGTACTGCACTGAAGAGTGGCTGGTTTCTTGAAGCAATGATGTACATACAGGTAAAGTTTTTATCTGGTAGGTTATCTCATGACACTACATATTGGTATGGGCAGCACATGGCATAAACCCAGGTCACTAAAAATACACATTACACAAACCATCCTGAACAAATTTAATCTTTCTTTGATGATTAAGAAGGCACTTTGGGATCTTGCAGTGCCTCAGGGTCATCATTATCAACATCAATTATCATCGTAGCTGTAGATAAGGTCATTAAAGATTCAGCACAATGACACACCCTCAGTGCTTTTTTGAATAAAGCCCTAATCTCAGCTTGTTACATGTCTTCTGCTTCTTTTGCATAAAAGTAGAGTGCAGAATGTGCAATTACATAACCTCCTGGGCAGTATACTAGTCCTAGATGTTAGACTGAAGATTTCTATTAGAAGATATCAGAAATGCCAGTTAATAGAGCTTTCTAGTTGGTAAAGTGCCAGATATCAGTTTTTATTGTATTTTTATTGCCAATTTTTATATGACCTATGTCCCCCTTTTCACATAGTGCAGACATATTGTCAAAAGTTGCCAAGAAGGTTATAGCCAAAAAGCTGATAGTTTGAAAAAATATTCATGTGAAAAAAAATCAGTAAGCTCAGAAGCCAATAAAAAGGTAATGGCTCGCTAGTTCAGAGAAGGAAATAGAAAGGACTGGTCTTCACTGGATTTTGCCTTTAGTTAATTGTAAGTTAACTCAAGATAGTTAGTGCATTTGTATAGGCCAGCACAGAAACACCTCAAATGTTTGTTCCAGAACACAAATTTGTGTTCTATCCTGTGCTCAGTAGAGTTCTGGTCCTAGGCTGAGCTAATTTACTCTTTCAGGAGTCTCAACTCAGCAGTAATCTCCATTTCCCAGAAAGCAATTCTACCTCAAGAACTCTAGTCTGAGACCACAGCAGAGAGTCATCTGTCCTGCTGTTTTCACAACTCTCTCAAAGAGCACTCCCTCTACACAACTTTTTGCATGGCAAAAAGTGAACAATCCAGCATGTTTTCCATACATGGACTGTTTGCTCTCACTAAGAAAAAGGTAGGAAGAGTATATGAAAAAACACCACCAGTTGGTGTTACCTGCCTTAACAAAAAACAGCATTTTCATTTCATAGGTGTATGTGTATAATGTGATATAATAACTTCTAGCTTTAAAATATATATTTCTCCAGTTGATCAGAGTGGGCCATGCTCATCCCATCCTAAAAAACCAAAACTCTTTGAAGCTATTTATGAAAAGACCCTATTGATTGGGGTGCAGAAACTTCCCCCAAATCAACCATTATCTTTGGAATAGAATTCAGTCTCTCTCTAAAACCACAACTTACTTTGGTTTCAATACCAGCATCTGGTCATTTTTATAAACTTTAAAAAAAAAATATATGCATTTATGTGAACACTGATACTTGCAAATTATTTGCAGAATAGCTGAAGAGTAAAGGATAAAATTAACACATTGTTAGTGTTTGTGCAGAAGATTCAACATTTATACTTTTTAATATAAAAAAGCCTTTGTTTTAAAAATGCTGCTTCTTTGCCAAATCAAAATCCTCTACTTTTATGCAATGAAATCCTTTTTATAGTTCCAGAGGGGTAGCCATGTTAGGCTACGTCTAGACTGCAGTCTTAAAAAAAGATACACAATTTGCAGTATGCAGTATTTTTCCGATTTACTTTCAAAAGAGGCTTTTCTGAAATTTGGTGCATCTACACAGTGCCAAATTTCAGAAAAAAAGTGCTCTTTCAACACATCCCTTATGCCTCGTAGAATGAGGTTTACAGGGATGGCGAAAGAGCGCATCTGCTTTTTCGCAAGATTTTTAGAAAAAGCGGATGTGTTCCTTGGATGCGGAGTTGCTTTTCTGAGATACCTCCAGTATCCTGGAAAAGCAATGCACTCTAGACGTATCCTTAGTCCATAACAGAAAAAACTTTAAAAACTACCAATAGTTCTGCAGCACCTTAGAGACTAACTGCATTTTAAAGTGCTGCAGAACGATTTGTTGTTTGTTAAGGTTTTTTTCCTTTTTATAGTGGTGTTCAGCGTGTTTGGATAGGGAATCAAGCAGCAGATATCTGTTCACTGGCAACTGGAATATATTTGACATTATTAGTTTGATTTACAAAGCTATTATATCTCAACACCTTGCCTAACAATGCAGTGCACCCAGACACAGGGATATAAAATACACAGCAATTCATTGCCAGATTTGAATATGAGATGATCAGCAAAAAAAAAATCAAAGCAGAACAGACCAATATGTAGGATAGGTCTATATTGCAATCACGGGGCATGACTGCAGGCCATGTAGGCATGTTAGAGCTAGCTTTAATCTTAGATAGTTTGGCTGCAGACTACTAACCCGAGTAATTGGCCAGGGTTCCAGGCAGGCTTGTACTGCCCTATGCTGAAGCTCATATTGTGCAGCTTCACTACTACTTGTACTTGGACTCATTAATTTATAGCTAGCTTGGTCTACATGAGTTGCAATCATACCTTGTGATTACAAAATAGACATGAGTCGTATCAAATGCACAACACAACCCATGTTTTCTGGGCCTACAACCAGACCCAAGAGGTGAGAAGTTCCTGTATGGCTGTCCTAGAGGTGTGTGGGGGAGAGAAAAAAGAGTAGGGTGGAGGGGATTAACATCCAAGCCTAATTAGATAGGGAAGAAATAAACATGTGACTTGAGATGGATGCATATTGCCTAATTTCTCTTACCTAAAATATAGCCACTTAGAATGGCTGAAAACTAGTGTCATAGGTGAAGGTACCTACTTTGAAGTGATCTCTGCTGTCACATTGTAGTATGTAACAGACAGGCAGCAGCTAGGACATAACTATATTCTTTAATGCAATTAACTTTTAATTCTATAGAAATAATTTGTAATTTGCATAATATCTGATTGTAATTTGTCTGTGGCCCAGTAACCTCTGGATGCTAACTGGCAAGAGACATAAAAGAGACAGAGATTATCGGGATCTCCTGGTTCAGGAAAGTTCATTCTAATTCATCAACAAGCATCATGTACGGTCTCAAAATATGTGTCGTACTGGTCATCAATGATATTGCAAAACACGTGTGTGGATTAGATGTACACAGGGAAAGCCATGTTACTACAGGTCTGCATCAAGGGACTGGTCACCAGCAAAAGTAAAAAAGACAAACATTTTTCATCTAATAGCAAACCTATTGTTTACATGTAAATTAAGTATAACTTGAGGCTCCATTCACTCCTAGTGAAGGATTGTGAAATCCCTAAAGAGAAAAAAGTGATGGAAAAAATAAGCAGTTGGGAGTGAACCCAATCTTGAGGTCAACAAAAATACTGTGCGAATTAATTTGGGGTTGCAAAGAGACACTCTGGCACTCTTTTGTCTTGGATGTAATTGCACAGAGCATTTGCCATGTGAAAGAGTGATTTCAACCAGTCTTGGCTGAAAACTCTAGTGAGAACTTGTGTTAGATTCTCTCCTGTCTAAAAAAGCCTGACGTGTTAATTAAATTGAGCCTCTCAAAAGCATGTTACGAATTTGGGAAGCGTATTATGAATTTGTTAGGGATGTAACTATGTGTTCCCAATACTCTTACTGTCAAAGAGCAGAGGTTCACTGTAAATATATCAAAGTGCTGTAATACTAAGTAAAATGATGACCCTGAACTGAATCTTAAAAGCAGGTAGGTGTATGCTGTTCCTTTGGAAACAGTAGACCTAGCAAATTTATGAGTATTCAGTGGCTGGACATTATAGGGAATGCTCCAAGGAGTGGTGGAGTGGTTACATGCCTATCACTTACTTGTAAAGAGACAGTGAGACCTGTAGAGTCCTGGAAAGCAGAGTTTGTGTTGCTAGAGGCTGGTGGTTTCCAGCAGCTGATATACAGACAAGCCTACCTCACGCTAAAGGTGTCAGGTAGTTAGGTGCCTCACAACCATGGGGAGCATCCTGAAAGCTTATCAAGAGTCTTATCCTGAAAGTGACCACTAGATTCAGTGAGTTTTGGGCCCCACTTATTCATGTGAGTAGTTCCACCAAAGACAGTGGGATTGCTCAGGTGTTTAAACTTATTTATGCACATAAATATGTTTACAGGAATGAGACATTTAGAATTTGTATTTTTTGGCAATACAAGCATGTCATTAAAACAAATATGAGGGCAGAAAGATATCCCATCCAATTTTTTAAAAAATAGCAAATAAGCAAGCAGCTGTTAAAGAACAGAAAACCTGAAGAAAGTAGAAGAGGAAGATTCCTATAATGAAACTATCAGAGCAATGAACATTTGAAATGAGTGCCTCCAAAAAAAAGCTTAAGAATACCAAATATACTGAGTACAAAAAGCTACCTAGCTTTCTTAAAAACAAGATTTCTTATCTATACTCCTAGAACATGTACAATCTCTGTTCATATTTTAAACTTCTTTTTAACTTTAAGAAAAAGAGCTCTGCAATTTTGCCCACCTTTATCAGGGTGGAAAAAATACAGTGTCTGTGATTACATATTTCACGTTTCATGCACTGCATAAATACATTGAATAGCATCACATTCCTCGCTGTGGGTTACTGCTCACTTGTGTCAGGAATAATACATAGTAATTTGTGTATACACCATATAGTATGTCACACAACACTCCCAGTAGTACTAGCCATGACAAAGTATTTTATAGTTACATTTTCCAGCCACCAATGCCTTTTTGTTTTGTCTATTCAGCAGTAAACTTCTCTAATAAGAAAATATGAAGCAGCATCGGAATAAGCAAAATAAGCACGTGATTCTGGAATACGTGCTAAACTGAACTGCACTGTAACACAGATTTATACCCTCTAAGAATCCAGTCATATATATTAATGTGGCATAATTAATCAAAACTGTCTTTTTAGTCTATGTACAGGAATGTATATGCTAACAGGATATATGATTTCTGTAATTACCACTGAAATGCCAATAATTTTCTGAAGGGCTAAGGTTTTGGACCATATGAATTTTCTGCTTATACTTTCTTCTACTTAGCTTATAATTGAAGAGACAGTATTTTTCTTGTTACTGTGGTTAAATATACACAGAGGTGAGGGATCAGTAAGACCTGTAAATTGAACAGCTAAAGATGTTTCCTATGTAATTACCTTGCCTGGAGTTACAGGCATTAAGTACAATAGTTGATATTACCACTATTTTTTACGTTGCATAAGCCATAGTGACAGCTCTTTTTATTTTTCTAATTGTATAAAGAGTTTCTTTTTACACTTTGGCCTCTTACACCTTGTTTGTTACAAATCACAGGTTTCTTTCCTCACAACTTACTTATTAATTTAGTACAAATGAAGAATTAAATTCCTCACTTTGCACATACAAGCACTGCATGATCAGTCAATAACAGTGCAAGCTTTGTGTATGAGCCTGTCAAATTGCTTCAACTCAGATTCAACACCGGTTGTTCTGGGTCATTTATAATTAATTATCTACAGTGGTCGCCTAAGCAGCAAGAGGATAGCATCCCATTCAGTTCTCAGCAACATAACAAAAACTACTAATGCTAAGTATGGTCACGGTCATCTTGGGAACTGAACATCTTCTGCACTAGGACATGGTTCAAGATCATTACTCTTATCATTGTGGTGTCAGAGCAGCCATCAACTGCTACAAGTTGCCACAGCCACCATGTGCTGTATTTCAATTTAGGATCCCAGCGCTCCAGTTCACTGAGCCTTCTCAGTTCCCCAGATCATTTTCTGGACTCCCTGTTCCCATTAATTTGATACCAGTGGAGATAATGAGAGAAAAATCATGCTACTGGACAGTTAGTAACCTCCACTGTGAGAACGGTTTTGCAACACCCATAAATTTATACAAGTTAACACCAAATCTAAATTAATAAGCTTTGTCGTCTGTGTTTCAAGAGTAGCAAATTATTGACATTCACCCTTTCAAAGTCTAGTAGTTCTCTCTGCAAATAGTATCTTAACTGATGTCCTTCAGGGGCAGCTTCCTCCAAAAGGGTCACTTTAAATATAGCACCTATACAGCAGAATGACAGTGCCAGTAAAAATTGGCTTGCATGCCACCTGTGGCATGCATGCCAAGAGTTGCTGACCCCTAGCCTAGTTCATATGGCAGGTTACCTCCAGAAAAATCACACACTTTTGAAAACAAGCTAGAAAAGGCTTGTTCACAAAAGTTTGACTCACTGGTCTTATGATAAGCAGTGATGGGTGAATCTCAAAAGCCCCCAAAAGCTTGTGTGCGTTTCAGTCCCTTATGATTCTATTAGCATGAAATGGCTGCACAGAAGACTGGAGGGGATTACAATTACAGTTTCTATTTGTTAGGAGACAGAGATGATTTTCTGTTTATCTGGGCAGACTTAACCAAGGGAAAGAAAAATTAATTTCAGGCCCTAAAACTTTCAGGACACTATCCAGACCTGTGCAGAGCTTGGCAACTGTCAGTGCCTCACAACACTGTGTTATTCGTACTCCCATCTGGGCAGCTCATAAACAAGCCTGCCAGCATGCTGTTCACACCCTGAATAACTTTGTATAGCCACAGTTCTTGTTCAGCAACTCTGGTCCTAGCAGCCTGTCAACAAACACACCAGCCACACTACTCCCACCAGCCTTAAATATTACTTACAGGGTGACCCAAACACAGTCCGAGTCCTGGATTCCCCCTGCCTTCCCTCCATGGGTTTTCTGTACTGTTCAGACTTCAATATTTTAGATCCATTGTCCCTGTAAAGCAGTGGTAGGCAACCTGCACTGGGGTTCCATGTGTAGCCTGTGAGATACTTTGCTTACCATTGCCCACATACAGGGTTGCCAAATTACACTGGTTTCTGCCCATGTCGTTTTTTTTCCTACCGGTATTACTAAAGTGACATGCACATAAAGCAAGGCCACATGAAGTGAGATGTGTGTCGATTGCATACAACTTTGATGGTGAGAGCCATGTGCTCTCTCTGCATCCAATCAAACATAAGAATGGCCATGCTGGGTCAGACCAATGGTCCATCTAGTCCAGTATCCTGTCTGCTGACAATGGCCAATACAGGATGCCCCAGAGGGAGGGAACACAAAAGGTAATCCTCACGTCATCCCTCTCCTCTCACCCATTTCCAGGAAAAACAGAGTCTGGGGACACTATTCCTACCCATCCTGGCTAATAGCCATTGATGGACCTAACCTCCATGAATCTATCTAGTTCCTTCTTGAACCCTGTTAAAGTCCTAGTCTTCACCACATCCTCTGGCAAGAAGTTCCACAGGTTAACTGTGCGCTGAGTGAAGAAAAACTTCCTTTTGTTTGTTTTGAATCTGCTGCCTATTAATTTCATTTGGTGACCCCTAGTTCTTATATTGTGGGAATAAGTAAATAACTTTTCCTTATTCACTTTTTCACACCAGTCATGGTTTTATAGACCTTTATCATTTCCCCCCTTAGTCTCCACTTTTCTAAGCTGAAAAGTCCAGGTCTTTTTAATCTCTCTTCATATGGGACCAGTTCCAAACCCCTAATAATTTTTGTTGCCCTTTTCTGAATCTTTTCCAATGCCAATATATCCTTTTTAAGATGAGGCAATCACATCTTTTCTCAGTATTCAGGATGTGGGCGTACCATGGTTTTATACAGAGGCGATAAGATATTTTCTGTCTTATTCTCTATCCCTTTTTTAATGATTCCTAACATACTATTTGCTTTTTTGACTGCCGCTGCACACTGAGTGGATGTGTTCAGAGAACTATCCAAGATCTTTCTCTTGACTCCAATCAAGAGACTCCAAGATCTCTCTCTTGAGTAGTTGTAGCTAAATTAGTCCGCATCGTATTGTATGTATAGTTGGGATTATTTTTTCCAATGTGCATTACTTGACATTTCTCAACATTAAATTTCATTTGCCATTGTGTTGCCCAATCACTTAGTTTGGTGAGATCTTTTTGAAACTCTTCACAGTCTGCTTTGGTCTTAACTATCTTGAACAGTTTGGTATCATCTGAAACTTTTGCCACCTCACTGTTTACCCCTTGCTCTAGATCATTTATAAATAAGTTGAATAGGATGGTCCCAGGACAGACCCTTGGGGGACCCCACTAATTACCTCTCTTCAAAGTGCTACTATGGTTCATTAGCACACCCCACAAATTCTGGGTATGCAAGTGCATTTAGCAAAACTACCTTATCCCAGGAGCTTCAGGGGATAGCTGAGTTAGTCTGTCACAGAAAAAAACAACAAATGGTCTGGTAGCACCTTATAGACTAACAAAACATGTAGATGGTATCATGAGCTTTTGTGGGCACAGACCACTTCTTTAGATGACCGGAGTCATGAGTAGGGGATATGAAAATTCAAAATAAATAGGAGAGGGGGGAGAAAAAGAAAAAAAGGAAAAAGGAAGGGGGGGATGAGAGGGCATCATTAAGTATCTGGAGAATGGGTACTTAAACCTGAGCAGATCAAAGTAAATAGATAGATCTGAAGACAGGAGGGATACCACTCACAGAGCTGTTAGCACCTTCAGTGGTTATTAAGTAGGTAAAGGGAGTTATGAAGTTCCTAGCAAGCCCATATCTCGACTGAGTCCATTAGCAACCTCAGCTTAGACCAGTCCACAAGGGAAATCCACTTCCTGGACACTACAGTACAGTTAAATAATGGACAAATTTCCACCACCCTATATCGAAAACCCACCTACCGCTATACTTACCTTCATGCTTCCAGCTTCCATCCCAGACACATTTTTCAGTCGATTGTATACAGCCAAGCCTTATGATACAACCAGATTTGCTCCGACCCCACAGACAAAGACAATCACCTACAGAATCTTTACAGAGCATTCCTAAAACTGAAATACCCACCTGGGGAAGTGAAAAAACAAATTGACAGAGCCAAAAAAAATACCCACATATGAACTACTTCAAGACAGACCCAAAAGAGAAAATAACAGAACTCCTCTTGTTGTTACTTACAGTCCACTACTCAGACCCCTCCAACGCTTTATACAAAATCTACAACCCATCTTAGAAAATGATCCCTCACTCTCAGAGGCCTTAGGAGAAAAACTTATCCTTGCTTTCAGACAACCCCCTAACCTGAAACGCATTCTTTCTGACAACCATGCCACACAACCACATCATAAACCTCCAGGAACCCAGCCCTGCAACCCAAAATGATGCCAACTCTGCCCACATATCTACACTGACGAATTCATCACTGGAGCAAACAACATAAGACACAAAATCAAAGGGTCTTTTGACTGCACATCTAGTAATTTGATCTATGCCATCAAATGCCAGCAGTGCCCCACAACTATATATATTGGACAAACTGGACAGTCTCTGCGGGAAAGAATCAATGGACACAAATCGGATATACGTAAAGGGAACACACACAGATCTGTTGGTGAACATTTCTGCTTACCTAACCATACTTTAACAGATCTGCAGGTGGCTGTCTTGTCACAGACCAGCTCCACAAGCCAAATACATAGGGAAGGACTGGAATCTCACTTCATCCACAAATTCAATTCACATGCTAATGGACTCAATCGAGATATGGGCTTGCTCAGACACTACCTACTTAATAACCACTGAAGGTGCTAACAACTCTGTGAGTGGAATCCTTCCTGTCTTAGCATCTATCTATTTACTTTGATCTGCTCAAGTTAAAGTACCCATTCTCCAGATACTTAATGATGACCTGTCTCACCACCCCCCTTCCTTTTTCCTTTTTTTTCTTTTTCTCCCCCCCTCTCCTTTCCCTCTACTATTTATTTCAAGTTTTCACATCCCCTACTCATAACTCCGGTCATCTGAAGAAGTGGGCTGTGCCCATGAAAGCTCATGATACAATCTACATGTTTTGTTAGTCTATAAAGTGCGACCAGACCATCTGTTATTTTTATCCTGGGAGACTGTCTTGGTTATGTCAACTTTTCGGCTCACTGAGATGGAGGGCCACTTATACAGCCCACTCACTAGCCTAGGTTGCCCAATGCTGCTGAAAGAAACAGCAGACAGCAGCTTGCCAATTTAAATAGAGTTATCCACACAGTTCATAAAACTGGATTAGTTTTGATCTGGAATGCAAGTAATGCAGTATTAAAGTCAGAAATGGTTATGTGATAAAATGAATCCCCATACCAAACTTAAACTACGCTTAGTTCATAGGGAAATTCTTACCACAGGTTTTCAGTAACAGCACTGACAAGTTTCAAGTCAAGGTCTCCTCCAAAGATCCAATGGTGGGTGGGTGGGTGGATGGATGTGTCTGTCTGTCTGTCTGCTTAGGTGATGTGAAAGTTGATGAGTAGAGAACACTTGGGTTGTTTTTGCTCTTCACTTTAGTTCACTTTGAAGAGCATTTTCCTGAGAGTGACCCCAACTTTCTTTGTTTTTCTAGATGAGAGCAAGGAAACATGGAGCCTGGTAGGGAAGAGGTTTGCTAAGATGCAGATCTTTTTGTTCCTGCACTTTATTCCTTGAGAAATAATAGCCACTTGATAGGTGATGACACCTCGGCTTTAATGATAGCTGGCTAGAGGCATGAACTTGTCCTTTGTCTGAGACTCTCTTGTCTGGTAAACACACTTCAGTCATGATTTCAGCTGAATTGAATATCTTTAGATATAATGTCACACATTTCACTATGGCATTATAGGCCAACATGTTCGTTTTCAAATACAGTTTGGACCTCCCAAATCCGGGACTCTCTGGTCCAGTAACATCCATGATCCAGCAAGGCCACAGATGTTGCTGGACCAAAGAGCTCCAGGAGAGGGAGCGGAGAGAACGTTGGGTCCCAGCTGACCAGCAGTAGCTAGGCAGGGGAACCCCAGGATCAGTGGAGCCAGGCAGCATCGGGGAGCCTCCGCCCTAGCTGGAAACCCCCCCATGTTAGTGGTGTCAAGTGGCCAGAGAGCCCCTGGTAGCAGGGCCAGCAGCGGCCAGGCAGCCCCAGCCAGGGAATCCTGGGAACCCCCTGGCAGCAGCAGGGCTGGGATGGCCAGACAGCGCTGACTAGGAAACCTCTGGCAACAGCGAGGCCAAGTTGCAGCCCAGGAGTGCCAGCTGGAGAACCCTGGAGGCAGGGCCAGGTGGCAGCAGGGGCATCTCTGATGGCTGCCCCACTGGGGAACCCTGGGAAAACCCCAGCAGCAGCAGTGCCGGTGGCAGCCAAGCAGCCCAGGGTCAGGAAACCCCAAGGAACCTCTGGAGATAGCAGGCTGGCAGAGGCTGAACGGGGTTGGTGGCCCTGTCTGGGGAGCTCCTCGGAACCCCTGGCAGCAGGGCGGGAAGTCCCAGCCTTAAGAGTGCCTGAGAGAAGAACTGGTAGCAGGACAGCCAGCAGGGGAGCATTGACCTCCCCTCATCCAGCAAACTCCCTGATCTGGGACAGCTAGGGTCCTGAGGTTGCCAGAACAGGGAGGTCCAACCTGTAACATCTCACACGGTAAATGTTGTATGAAGATTACAACAATAGTCTGTAGGGCATGAATACAGGGGTACATTCTATCAACATAATTATAGCAGAAACAATCAACAAAATGCATAGTGTCAAATCAGAATTCATCATGCATGCCCAAGCAGGAAAGTCAGAGGGCATAAAGCCTCCATTGCTAGCCTACTACTACAGGTATGCAGCCTCTACAGAGATGTTACACCCCTTCCTAGGCATGATGTAGGAAATGTGTAGAGCCTGGTTTCTGTCCGCTCAGTGGACCAGGCTATACAGCTGCACCAGCTTGCTGGCAGGTGCATGCTACTCCCAATACAGAGCTAAACAAGATACATTGATTTCTTCATGTTTCAGGGAAATTTACTTCCCATGTCTGGCCCTTGGGAAGTGCAAAGAACACACTCTCATGGCAAAACTGCAACCAAACCCCTGGTGTTTAAAAGCATCAATAGGACAAGCAAAGACCGCAGGAGCTATCAGGATGAATTTAAAGAACTGAGGTCTGGGAGGGAAATGGACTGTTTATGAAAGATTCTTTGGTCAGAAGTTCAAGGAGATTCTTGTTTTCTTAACCAGCTTACTTTTCCTGAAGTCGAAATCTAAAGAGAAACCTCTTTCTTGTTCAGACATACCATAAAAGCCTGAAATACTACTGGAAGTGCTCAATTTAGTTTGCAAATAAAAGAATAAAAAGGCAAAGTACAGGAAAAAAACATAATTATAAAAGACACTAGAATGTGGAAAAAGGAGATTAAACCTTATTAAAATATCATTCGTAGGCATTAGCAACAACTCTACAATTAATAACAAAACAGTTGACTGCACTAAACAGTATAACAGAAATTAAATTTCCATTTATGTACAAGAACTGGGTTCCATAAAAAGGAGGAGAGTTTTGGTCTGTCATCACTTTCCTCCCCTATGTCTCCCTGTGAAGATTAATACTTTCCCAGGGTTCATATTGAAAAATATAAATACATATGCTTGCATAGAAAGATAATTCACTGGGTTCATCTTGTTACCCAAGACTTCAATTATAATATAAAATGGATATTGGTTTAGTTTCTATTTTGCCATCATTGCAGTCGGAATATTTCAGCCATTCCCTATCTAATTATGAACACTGACGAAAAATAAAAGCTTCCTTTTTCAAGAATAAACTACTATATAAAACTGACAAAATAATTAAAGGTTTCATTTTAAAAGTGCAGCAAATTTCTTCCCTGGCAATAAAACGGTTGTTATCACGGCAGTTGATGACAAGGGCTATTCTGTGTTTTACAAAGAGACATTTAGAATTCAAACAAAGCTCTTGGAGTAAAAAAAATACCAAGACTCTGAACCAGAGACGATCATTACATATTGTTTTTACTTATTTTCAAACTGTTACTTTTTTTAAATGTTACTTTAAAAACATCTGATGATTTACACATGAAACATTGATATTAGCTCTTTTACATGCATACGGTTACACATGACTTTTTAAAAAATAAATTAGAGTGTCATGTTTAAATAAATATTAAATTTTAAATGACTAATATGGATGGATAATATATTTTGTTTCAGAGGTCTCTGATTAGCAAATGGCTATAGAGTTGACACTGCCAACATTTAATGAATATGAACAACTTTATTTATGTGCTCATTTGCAACATCAGACCAAATGTAATGGGACTCAGGTTCTTAGTGTGGTTAGACTAGGATTTTCAAAGGAGCACATAACAGGGTTCACTCACTTCTGTCAGGACTGCCTTCTGTCTGGAGATTAGCCCTCGACCATCTGTTGCCACCTTTCATTGGTTGCTCATACCATGACCTCACTCTTTGAGATTGGATTGGGGACAGAGAAATGAGGTCCTTTTTTTGTGACTCAGCCCGCCAGCCTAAGCTCTCAAAGTAGTTATCCATAGGTCATGGCAGGCAGTTTTCCAGTTCAAGTCCAGTGCCACTTTCTTAATGTCTGATGGGGGAACCCAAACCAACTCTTTACTCCAGGTTCCAGCCCTTAAACCCTGTTGTTGTTGTTTCCTTGGACTCCTTTGCACCTCGTTTCTTGTATCTGAGTTTATCAGCCCAAGCTTCCTCTATTCTTAACGGCTATTTCCCCCCCACCCCTACCACACACGCACACACACACACTTTAGCTTCTTGCCAGACTCTCTAATCCAGGGGAGACTCTCAAGGCCTATTTCCCCCTCCTAGAACACATTCTAATCTCTAACTCACTCTCTAAGAAATTATACAATACCTCTCTGTTAGGGTCATCTATGCCTAACTTCCTGGCTTTATACAAGTCCAGTCTACCTCTGCCCAGCTGGGCTTCATCTTCTTCTAGGCTCTTTGAGGCCCTAGCTCTTCTCCAGCTGCAAGTTATAAGGTTAAATTGATCCTTTTTCACCTGCACAAGCCTTGGGTGGCATAACAATGAGGTGAATGACTGTCCCTGAAAAGGACATGAGTTGCTCTTTCTCTAAACCTACAGTACATACAGAAAATCATATTAAAGGTAAAAACACTTTTAAAATTAATGTGCGTTCCTCCTCCCTTTGTGTTTGAATTTATCCAATCTGTCTTTCATATCTTTTCCAACCAGCATTTGTTATTAAAGGTTATTGTGATATCTTATTTTACCTACCTCTTACAATTCTGCCCACAGTTAGGATACATTTGTAGGCTCAACTTTCCTATCAGGTCCCCTGGATAAGGTGCTGGACTAGCAGTAAAGTGATCTGGGTTTTATTCCTAGTCTGTCCATAGACTACCATGTGCTCTTCAGTGAGTTACTTATCTATTAAATGAGGATAATACTCACCCTCTTCTCTAAGCTGAGTTGATCTCTATAGCTAGACAGCACTACATATGTGCAACCTGGCGTTAGCTGGGAGACTTACAACAAAACAGGCTTTCATCTGAAAACTCTGATTTGTTGAAATGGAAATATTTTTTCTGAGCTGTAGCATTTTGATTAACATCCAAGAAAACACAAGCAGGGTTCCGATGCAAACTTGCTCAGTTTCCTACACTTGCCTGGTGGCTGCAGGGGATTAGAGACATCTAGAGTCCATGACTTTAACACCCACAAGAGCACCACATCATTTGTAAATTCTAGTGTTCAAAGCTCTAGGGCAGCCCTACCATTTTGACTGACCCAAGGTTGGAAAGCCCTGGTATCCCTCTCTAGGCTCCATGGCATGGAGCTGGAAACCCTGGCACTACCTGAAGCTTCTAGGTTCCCAACTATCCATTAGTCCCCCCAGGGCTGACAGGGAACCTCAGCTGCAGTGGGACCCCCAGAGCTTGAAATCCCTGTCTCAGATTTATTTTGCAACATTCAAAATTAAAATGTCTCATTTCAGAAGACTTTTTTATTGAACCATAAAAAGAAAATTTCATTCCTGAACAGTGATTTTCTTTTTCTTCAGCATTTTGGGATTTCCCACCCAATGGAAGTTTTGACCACTTCTAATATCAAGTCCAGCAATTGAACAAAAGCAATTGGCAGAAAAATAATTGGACTTAATTATGTTGCTCTGTCTGAAAGATTTACTGCTGAAAATTGCTTAACTGGAATGTAGAAGTTCATAGACTGATCACATCAGTGCTAAGTACACACTTGCCATCAGCAACTAGGTCAGTGACCCGCAAAATTATTCTTTATCAGCCTCTGTAAGTGAGTGGGAAAGACTAAGGGTATGTCTATGTAACTGCCAGGAGGCAGATTTGAACCTGGAACCTTTGCATAGGAGCCTCTACTTGCTTGAGCTATAAAGCTAGCTGGCTCATAACCCATGCTGTAGTGGTCTCTTGGTCTTATCTGTTACTGTGGTCTAGGTGCCACACTAGTTGTGCGGGTTACATCTACACTTGCACTTCATCAACAAAATTTTTGCAGCTCAGAGGTGCTTAAAAATAACATGAATGACAAAGTTTCACCATGGCAAGTGAAAGTGTGAACACTGCTTTGTTGGCAAGAGTGCTGTCTTGCCAAGAAAGCAAAACCCACACATAGGAGTTGGAAATATTTTGGCAGAAAAAGAGCTGACAAATAGCTTTCATACAAGGTGACATTTAGTGACAAGGCTGTGTCGACACAATCTTGTCGCTAAAAGCTGACATGGTTTCAGAATAATTGGTGCCTATTGTTTCACTCATTATCATTACATCAGTTGACTCCATGAAAGGGTGGACTGGGGATTTTGTTACAAATCCATACCCGTGCTAATTTTCTCAGATTGGCAAATTTCACATAATTGAAACCAGTGTTTGTGAATAGGTGTTTGGCTGTTCAGTGTCCTTAGTGGCATGAAACACCACAGAAGACTGGAAAAGATTTCTAATTTCATACAAATACATTTTGGGTGATGTGAGAAAATCTTCAAAGACAGTGATAGTAGTAGTGGGACTTTCTGCTTTGTTAGGGTTCCACTTGCAAACACCCCCTCGGCCCACTTTCCAAGTCACAAGCTCACACCCATGCTTCTCTCAAGTCCTGCAGTTCAACCTGCTTTTAGACTGGATCACCGAGTTAACACACGCACTGTTTCACCTTTGTAATGCCTTTGGCAGGTGCAGCTGGGTTGCATGAGGAGTAATGTTATGCAATGAGGAGTAACGTTAGTTCGAACCAAGGGATTTGATTCGAACTAACGTGTCCCGGAGCACACTTCCTGGTTCGAATCAGCTGGCAAGCGGAATAATGCACGGACGAGATTATGCTAATGAAGCGCAGGATATTTAAATCCCCACTTCATTAGCAATTTCGGTCGGCTACATTTGCATCCCTAGCTCAAACTAGGGAGCAAGTGTAGACGTACCCTATATAACAGAGTGATATTATTGTCCTTTGGAATACAAATGACCTGAAGAAGAGGTCTCAAAGCTTGTACCTTCCAACAATAGAAGCTAGTCCAATAAAGGAGATTCTCACCTACTTTATCTCTCTCCTTTGAGGTCAAGGCATTTAAGGTTTTCAGCTTGGTTGTTACAACTCCAAAACTAATCGGGACTGATTTTAATTCTTATCAAGCAAACTGATGCATCAATAAAAATGATTTTATTTTATACATTGTAAACATTCTTCACAAACCCAAACCCATCTTCCTTATAAAAGTCATTCCTACATATCAGAGATGGATTGCTCCAGTAAGAAAGGCTTTGGTTGTAGATCTCGAGCTGTGCAATTGAGTATGTTGTTAAGAATGCATATATAAACTGTAAGACTAATTACAGCAACAAAACTTAGTGAGGGACGGAGCTTGGGAATGGGAAGAACCCTTCTAATGCCTGAATTTCTGTGTAACTTAAAACAATTTTTAAACACTCCTTATTTCATTCTACCCCACAACTTCCTATATGTATGCTGATTCTATTCTCTTTGTTCTCCAGTCACAGTGATCGGGGGTGAAGACTGCAATGCCACATCAAGTGTCTAGATCATGGGGAGCTTGTTCTCCAGTGACTTTAATGGTATTTTGCAAATTCCATTTGTACACAGTCAGTTGAAAGTGCTGTTTCCTAATATAGTAATTTGTTTTCCTTTCGGTAATTGTATAAGAATCCTAACAACATTTAACCTTCTAAAGAAAGTTTTTCTTTTTGTTTGAACCACCCAAAATGGCCTCTGTGCCTTTATCACAAACCTCAGATTCTACCAGAACTCACAGTAAAGAGGCAACCATGTTCATTTCCAGTATCTGGTTCTGAAGTACCCTTCAAGAAGTTTAGTGCAAACAAAAATGCATAATGCACACTAAATATATTCCTTTAGAAAACTAGTCTATATAAAAGATAAAATACAGGTATTTGAAAGTAGGCCAGATCAGTACTGAGTTGAGACCCTTGACATTTGAGAATTTTATTTCTCATTTCTGATGTATAATTTGCCCATTCAGCCTTTAAGCAGAATTTCTGACACATACTTGAGAACATTTTATGCTCTGAAGTAAAAAGCACTTAAAGATTTTTTAATAGTATTTCCTTGGTCTACAAGAAGAAGCTTAGCCTCCACTAAATTTGGAGTTTGTCTACAAATGTAAAGAAGACTTGATTTATGTGCGTGCTTTTGTTTGTTATGCTCTATTGACAAATTGTAACAGTACTTTTTAACCCATTAGTCAATCTCTAATCCAGAATTTAAATTTAGGAAATGGAGTAGTGCAGCCTATTATTATACTTTTTATTCTTAACCAATTTTACACTTTGTTATATCCAAATGGGATGCAATTTCTATTCTTTTTATGGAACATCCCATTCATGTTGAGAAACCTTCTAAATATAAGACATTTATGAGATGCTAATTTTCCAAGCCTTTATAATTTTACAGACATAACTATAAACCAGATTAAAATTAACCATCTCCCAGTTTGTCCAGCCATGTAAATGCTTGTTGTTTTTATTGATTATATAAAAAGTCTATATTGCTTTGGCAAACAGTGTAAAAGGACTATAAACTAAGCCTTAGAACGGGCCCTTAAAATGTTTCTGTAAGTCATGTTTCATTGCTTAGTAGAAAATTTATTTATCAATACAGTATTTGTTATGCAAATTATGAGAAGAGTCCAATTCCTATAAGCCTTCGTAGCCTCTTTATTTATATATACATTATATATGTATTAAAACATTTGAATGAGAGAGAGATTCATAGCATTGACGGATCCACAGTTTCACACACACCCCACACCAGGACACCTTGGTGTTTTTACAATTTACACATTGTTATCTAAATACTACAACCTGCACACTTCCTTCATGAAGTAATTCACTATATCTGATTATTAGCCGGGTGTCTCTCTTTTCATCTTTCTGATTTTATCTATCTGATTCCCTAGAAGTCAGGCTTTCCAGACTCCCAGTTTCTCCCATCTTGGGAAAATTCTTGCTATAGAAAGTTGCTCAGGATTTACAGGTTAGTGAGGGTTTAGCATGGGAAATTTCCCTGTGGAATTCAATATGATCTTTGAAGAGTTACTAGAGAATTTAGGGCCTGAATCTGCCTTCATTTACACAAGTGAAATTCAGCAGGGTAATCCCTTGCACCTTAATTTTCTCGACTCACCATATTCTTGCACCTGTGACTATGTCACTAATTTCAAGTCTACTCACATGACTGGCTGTCTTTCCCATGTACTCCGTTCCCACTCCCTTACAACAAATTTGCTCTCATTTCTATCAGCTTTACTCTAGTCTGGATTCTCTAACCTCTTTGTTTCTTCTTTTTCCTCCTCCAAGCATTACACCTTTCAATTCACTCTCCCCACTCCTCAGAACTGGCTTGCAATTGTTATGTGCTACATGCATCTATTATCTTTCAAATCCCTAATTAGAAACACACTTCTTCCATGAATCTGTTACAAACCTGTGTAATAGAACATGACTGCAATCCTTTTTCTATTGACTGGTATCCCACGCATTTTACCAGTACATGTTTGAGCTAGGTTGCATGTCCACAGGTCACAAACCTACCATGTCGTCTATGTAGCTGTGAAATGGTGTATACCATTCACCTCTTTCTAGTACAAATCATACAAAACAGAAATGTAGATGTGAAGGTTACATTTGTGTTTAACCATTCTGACTTCTTTGCTGTTTCCTAATGTGCCAGGTATACATGAGGCAAACTGCCCCTCTCACTGCTGTCCATGAGATTCCATTGTGACTTCAGATGAATTCTAGACATCAAAAGGACTCAGTACTCTTGCCTGCAAAACACAAGCTCTGGAGCCAAGGGCTGGCAGTGATGCAGTTAATGAGAAGTGCGCATGAACGAGAAGAAAAAAATGACTCGAAGAGGAAGGTGGTTTGGAATTAAATGGGCTGTAATATTGTGCAGTTCAGCAATTTATGCTGTATTCTGTTTCTCGGTTTTAGTCTATGAATGATTTTTCCCTCCTGTTTATAGAAATGTCTCAGAGCTGGCAACTATATTGTCATCCACTGTAGATGGTGGAAACCAGTGTGCCTCTGTTGTCTGTAATCACCAGCGCTGGCCATCATTATATTGCTGAACATTTCTATGCACTTGTATGAGCTACTGCTCCAAAGAATAAGGCACCTCAAATTGCCAAGTGTTGGAATGGGGACACTTACATTTTCTAAAGTAAATTGCAATCTCTTTTTTAAGCTTGTTTATTTAATCTTGCTGTTTACCAGATAACAAGGGCTGCAATATTGAAGTGTCAACATTCATTTATGAACAATACTGAGATTCACTCAATGAACTCCAGCAGTGCAAAGTGATTTGTATTCAAGACATATTGCCTAATCAGACTTAAATTCAAGTGAACATTTAATCAATTAGGTGTATTTGATTTACCAACAATTAAAAAGCTTCTTTAATTATATCAAAGCTGGAATAAACAATGGATCATAGCCCGGGCCTTCCCAAATTAAACTGATAGGATCAGATCAGTATATAGCTCAAATAATGAACAAGGAATTACAGTCAGAATGTCAGACAGTGTTCTATTTCTCACTATAATTTGATTGTTTTCAAAAGTAGATGTAGTATAAGATGTAAAAAAAAACAAACCTATTTATCTTCTACACAGATTTCATTGTAGTAAGGTTTAAACACTTGGAAGAAGACTAAAATTACAATTTATCTTATGTTCCTTTTATGATCAACACTAATTCTATGAAACTATGTGGATTGCAATGTAAACTATGGTAAAGAAGAGTTCATAGCTAATTGATACTGGAAGGATTTATAGGCACTAAATGAAAATGTAAATCCTGTTATGTAAAACAAAAGATAGGGTACACAGCAACATTATTTTGAAATAACTAGCGTTATTTCAAAATAACTTAGTCTGTGTCTACACAGCAGGCAGTTATTTCGAAATAATGTCGAAATACTGTTAAGCTGGAGTACTTCTTACTCTGATTCCTGTAACCCTCATTGTATGAGGTATAAGGCAAGTCAGAGGAAGAGTGCTCTATTTCAAAATAAGTGCTGTGTAGACACTCCCTATTTCAATATAAGCTATTTTGAAATAGGTTACACAATTGACGTAGCTCAATTTGTGTAGTTTATTTCGAGTTAAGCCCTGTTGTGGAGACGCACCCATGAAAATGCATATACTCATTTTTTTTTCTATGAGTGCCCTGCCTCGCTTTTATTTGCCAGTGTCTAGCATTGATCAGCAAAGCTGGTTCAGAAATCCTTTATAAAAATTACATTAGTATTTTACCCACACTTGTAAAATGCTTGTGTATGTGCTATTATCTGGAAATGATCAGATCTATTGAGTTAGCTACAGAAATTCTATATGTAAGTAAGACACTAAGAGCCAAAACTATTTAAACAAAGTTTGAGACTCCCAATGCTGATAATCATTCCAAAAGGTGGGGAGGGAGAAGAACTGCTAAACACTGCACCTATGACTTTAATGAAATGTGAGAGTCATACTCTGAACATAATAAACAAATTGGCAGACTGAATCAGCATATTCAGGATGCCTGCTCAGTTTAAATTAAATGGAGTTTGACCCCCATACGCTTCCAGAAGTAGGCTCAGTTTAATGAGGATCCACAGCTCTGAACAGAAAATGAAATCTGGATTATCATTCTTTTACAAAGATCTTTTCTAATAGAACTTTCATGGTCAAAATATTCCAAGCACTTTGCAAAACAGTTAGTTAGATCCAGACCCACAAAATGCCAGTTGCCTAACTCACATTTTAGGAACTATAATCTATAATGTAAGCACCACATAGGTCCCCAAACTCCCCCTGTTACATTGCTGCCTAACCCTGGAGGCACCTGCAATACCACATTGACTAATTTTCTATCATTTTATTCCTCAAGACGCCTTAAATTTCTCCCTGGCCACTTTTGCTTCAGTCCTAGAGAAGAGATTGTTCTACTTCATAACTTTTAGCCCAGGGTTTAGGGCACTCATGTGGGATGTGTGAAACCCTGAGTCAGTCCACCCTGCTACCTGATATGGAAAATGGATTTGAACCGGGGTCTCTTACCCATAACTATTGGCCTATGAGATGTTCCAGTATGGGTTTCTTCCACTAAAGTTGTTCCATGTAGTATGAAATATTTAACTATGCACTAGGTTAAAAAGAAATGGCTATGATCTAGTATCTATGGCACTTGCCCAGAGTGGGAGATGCAAGACCAAATCCCTTTTCCTCAACAGGCAAAGCAGTGAATTAAAGTAGCATCTCCTATATCCTGGGTGCGTCCTCTTATTTGTGGGCCAAAAGGGAGGAAGTCATAATCTTCCTCCTTCTTTGCCCCAGGTATTTTGTGTGGCATTAGGCATGTACTGTTTCCTTTATTTCAAGAAAGTAGCTTAGGTGCCTGACTGTTAGCCAATGCCCAGGTGCCAGCTAATGGTCGGGTGAGGCAAGGTGTATGCCGCCCAGTAACAATGCTAGGCAGCCAGGACAGACGGGGGTTCTTTTGTTTGTGTTCGGTTCGGGTACAGTAGCACGGGTTCAAGTCAGAAACTTGACACATACTTACTTATTTGTAGGAGAAAGAAAGAGAAAGAAAGGAAAGAAAACTTTGTTCAATATATATATATATATATATATATATATATATATATATATATAGTGAATGAGGGCACAAACTTATTTTTACTATAATTTAGGCAGTGGTCTGAAAAACAAACAGGGCAGCGATTTGATTGACAGGTTAATTGGGTTTTCACAGTTTATAGCTGAATCACATTACCAAAGGCAGTTTACAATAGAAATGAAACAGTTTGACTTAAGAAACTATAAGGGTATTTCTACACTACCACCCTAGTTCGAACTAGGGTGATTAATATAGGCATTCGAAGTTGCAAATGAAGCCCGGGATTTAAATATCCCGGGCTTCATTTGCATCTTGCCGGGCGGGCGCCATTTTTAAATCCCCTTAGGTCGAACTCCGTGCCCGCGGCTACACGCGGCACGGAGTAGGTAGTTCGAATTAGGATCTCTAATTCGAACTACCGTTACTCTTAATGAAACGAGGTGTACCGGCAGTTCGAATTAGAGACCCTGATTCGAACTACCTACTCCGTGCCACGTGTAGCCGCGGGCACGGAATTTGACCTAAGGGGATTTAAAAATGGCGCCCGCCCGGCAAGATTTGTAACTTCGAATGCCTACATTAACCACCCTAGTTCGAACTAGGGTGGTCGTGTAGACATACCCTAATAGAGTAACTAAACTTATAACATAGTAATAATTAAAGTGTACACATAGAGAAACACATTGCAGGTATAATTCTCACCCCTGCGTTCCAGACTTGGCGTGGCCAGAGTCTTTCTCTCAATCCCTTGGGAAGAAGTAGGGTGAGGTTGGGCGTCCCACGGACCTCGGGAGACAACCAATACCTGCCAGCAGGTGTAGGTGATTGGAGCTCAAATGGGGTGGGCTACTAAACCCCTCTTTATACCCCTTGGGTCACGTAGGCTTCTTCCTGGTCTCAAGTGGCCAATTAGGAAAAATGGCTTTGAACGCCAAGTTTCCCACGAAGGGTGCAAAGCATAATTCACACCTGGGAAAATGCAGACAATGGGCACTTCTAGTATGTGATGGGCGAAGATTCCTCTCCTGGGACAGTGCAGGCGTGTCAATTACTGGTACTAGCCATCGGGGCAACGAGAGGCCCCCCCGGTCATTAGCTAGCCCATTTACTGTCTAGTTTCTGTTTATGGTAGAGTCAGGGACAGGCAGCACACCTGCGTTCCCAGGGCATCAAAGGCTGACTGCCTTTCTCTTGCTCTCTGGGGGGGGGGGGGGAAGCAAGATAGGGTTCATGTCTGGCTACACTGACTCCAGGAGAAGATTCACAGCTGCAGATTCCAAGTTGATAAAGGTGTCTTCCCCATACCCAGACATAGGTGCCTAGCTCCCAGGGAGTGGCACAGCATCTGATTCAGATAGCCACTGAGTGTACATCTACACAGCACACTTAGCTCGAAATAAGCTATGCAATTTGCGCTACACAAATTGTGTAGCTTATTTTGAGTGTATTTTGAAATAGCGTATTTTGTACTTTGGCGCTGTCTACACAGCACCAAATTTCAAAGTAACTCACTATTCCGAAATGTCCCTTAACCCTCATGGAACAAGGGTTACCGGGACATTGGAATAAGCCGCCCGTTATTTCAAAATCTATTTCAAAATAACGGGCTGCTTCAATAGAAGCTGAATAGCTATCCTGAAAGAGCCCCACAGTGTAGACTTACCCTGAGTGGCTAGGCACCTAGAAGCTATGCGATGCAACACTGAATGTTGCAGTGCTAAGTCCCCTGTAGATTTGGGTCTCAGATGCTAGTGTTACATTATATTGTAGGCAAATAGTTAAAAAGCACATGGGAGAATATTCAAAGAGCTACAAAAATACAGACAGAAGTCTGGAAAACATGTCTTGCAATTAGAGCTGGGCAATTTTTTTTTTGGACAAATAGTCCATTCACTATGCATTTTCAGTCATCCCCAAACTGCTCATGAGTTTGCTAAATAGTTTGGATCAGATTTCTAACCAGCCCCTTGACCTAAAATGAGGGTGGGCAATAAGCATCCCAAAGACCACACACAGTTTGTAGGAGTTAGCCCCCAGGGCCTTGACAGATGCTTTATTTACCTAAGCATCCACAGGCACGGCTGCTCACAGCTCCCTTTGGCCGTGGTTCAGTATTTCCAGCCAATGGGAACTGTGTGAAGTGGTGACCTGGCTCATACCACTTCCCGCAGCTCCAATTGGCCAGGAATGGTGAACTGCGGCTAGCCAATCATGTAAAAATGCATCTGGCAGCCCACCAGGGGCTAAGCCTGGTGAACCACATCCAGCCCACAGGCTGCTTATTGACCACCCCTGCTATGGAGTCTCTCTCACATGCTCTGGTCCAATGAATATTTTATACAAAGTGAATCAGCTTCAGAAAGCATTGGAATGACACCCATCCCAGCTACTCCAAAGCTTTCTTTGAATAACTAAGTTTGAGGGAGGTTTTGGTTGCTTTTTTTGTTTTTTACTTTTTAGCCGTATGTCTTTAACTTTCCTCGCTTAACATTCTTCCATTTTCATTTCAAACACTCTGTTTTATCACATTTAGTAGTGTCAAGACTTTTCACAGTAGGGTTTACATTTGGTTTTGGCACAAAATAGACAATTCCTAAGGCAATCCATAATTCCAATCCATTAGGTTAATGTATTGCAGCTGCTGTGAACAGTGGGCATGTAATCTTTTGTATAATGAAGCCCGATATGGCATAGAATATAAAACTAAATAAACTGAAAAATTACTCTGCAGATACCTGGCATGTTGAGTTATTTGTCCCCTCCCCCCCCTGCCCAAAAAGTCAGTACATGCATGACCAACAGATTTCATTTTTTAAATTTTGCCTCTTACAACTGAATTTGTATTATAAAATATTCAAATCAAGTAGCTGTAGATGAAGCTATATGTGCCCTACTTATTCATCAACTTATTTTTTAATAAACGGACCATTATTTACATTGCTGTTCACTTAGCATAATATTTATTACCATGCATAATCAAAGGTGTAAGTACCACTCTACCACAGCCAGAAAGATTCTTTGTCTTAGCAGTTTATTACTCACAAATAAGATCCTGATTCAGAAAGCACTTAAATATAGATTCACAGACCTGTAGGACTGGGAGGGACCTCAGTTATGTTCTTGACTTCAGGGAAACGAGCACATGCTTAAAGATAAGCATGCCTATAATCATAGCCTTGGAAATGGAAAGGTCAAGTTTTAATGGATGGAGCTGAAACATAATTTCAGTGGGATGAGATTGGGACATTGTTCCCTTACACAACTGAGGCCACGTGATCAGACTTCAGACTCCATATACCCATTCCTTTATGTGCATGAAAGCCTCTTGCTTACTTAAAGTTATCTGGACCATCCCTTCCTTGTCAAGCAGAAAGAAGAGAAGGGAAGACTGGATGGGATGGTTCCTACAAGGAACTGTGCTATCAGGGCCCCCTACTCATTGCTGCCTATGAAACCTCCACCTTATCACCAACCACTCCACACTGGAAGAATCAAGAGAAACTCCATATGGACTCTGAAGTAAATGTCACTATTTTGCCCTGACATTTTGAATGATTGAAAATCTGCTGGAGGGCAGCAGAGACTCTACCCTCCCAGCAGAGACTCAACTTTCCCATTTTCTACACCTAGAGAATGCTAAGCCATGGAAACTGGGTTTTGTTTAGCATCAATATCCTAAAATACATCTGCAGATTTCGGGTGAAATTCTGTTCGAGTACACTGAAGAAAATGGAAGTTACTTGAAATTTAAATAGTCTGAATGGAAAGAGTCTTTGTCCCTTTGGCTCTGTTTCACTCAAACTGCAGAGGAAGATGGAGCCAATCTAATACTCTTTTCCATCAAGTATTTTCTACTTTATGACAACAGGCACTGGGTGCCTGAAAACATATATTATAAAGCTGTCATTGGGAAAAGAAACTCTGAGTTAAAAAGGAAATGTGTACTCACTGAACAGAATGCTAATTCATTTTAAAGCTGTTCGCATGAAGAAATTAGGTTCTATTTTTCCTTTAGTAAATAAAATTTTTTCCAGCATTTTGAGGCGGGGCTGGGGAGTGGGATTATCTGTTTTTAAACAGTAGATAGATCCACAAACACTGAAAAGAGGCATGTCAATTGAGCATAGCAACCATGTCCAAAGTTCTAGAGCTTGGTTTCTTGATAGCCAGCCATAATTGTTTTGATTTAATTTCAGTTATGATTGGGACTTCAAATTACTCTGAACAAAAAAAATCATTGTGTAAACTCCCAGAATGTCACACCCATGGGCCATATCAGTTTGACCCACTTATACCAAGTCAGCTTATGGCTCATTCAATTGATATGCAACTGGCAGAAGGAGTTAATTGGTACTTTAGCAAGTTAATAAATTGGCCTTTCCAATACACAGACCTATTGTTTTATACTTCATATGCCAATTAATTGTGTGCTTTCATTCTTGTCTCTTGGACAATGTGATATAATCTCTAGTTAATATGGTTTAGAATGTTAAATTGTGCTAACTCCATTCAACACAGTTGTTAGTCTCTACTCAGAAGAATTTGGATGCCAAACCTAAAACAGAGATAAGAGACAATTTGTGAGCATAAATGTGTAATTGGCACCCTAATTTAGATATCCACATGGCTAAACTGTTCTTTTCTAGCTTGGAATTAAAGTATTGCACTGTTAGACATGAGTAAGGGTGACAGAATTTGGTCTCCAATGGCTCAGCTGTTTTTCTAGTTTGGTTCTTGTTATACATTGAAAATATTTTGTATCCAATTTTTTTTAGATTTTGAATGTTAAGAATTCACCTACCATGATCAGAATGATTAAGAAGTTTGCTCATAAAATTACATTTTTTTAAGTCAAAGTACTTTGGAACTCTGACATAAACACCTTTAAGTCCCAGATCCTCAAAAAGTAAGTAGGTGTCTAACTCCCACCAAAATCAATAGGAGTTAGCTAAACAATGTTGAGGATATAGCATTTTATCCACTAAGCAAGACATTTTCAAAATGTGGAGCCACAAACTACTTTTGTTGTACAAACAATTGCTGGTGTTCAGCAGAGAGCTGGCTGTTTTGTTTTGTTTTTTGTTGTTGTTCTTTTTGTGTTTTGTTTTGTTATGTTTCCTGTTCCTTCATATATAATCTCCTATAATAAGACATTTTGTTAATTGTAATATCACCAGATCTTACCTCAATGCTGTCTTTTGGTCTGACAAATTTAATAGATACTGTCAGATAAACTTCTCTAAGTTCCAGAATCTATACTTCAAAATAGTTAAGTGGCCTCAAAAAAAAACCTGCATGAAGAGCAGTAAAACAGTGGGCAGTGATACTACAAATCTCTAATAAATTAGGTTCTTTATAGAAAAATGTCTTCAGGGACATATTTAATCAGATTGTAATATAACCCCATGTATTGCATCACTAATTACATTGTATAGTTTGGTTAATTTGGTTTGTATTTCAGTTATTAAAATTCATGATTTGTCCTTATGAAATTAAAATGATCAAATGTGCTTGATAAAGCTACATTTAGAAATAAATTAAGTCATTTTCTACCATCATATAATCACGCTACCGCTAGGGTTCATTTTAATTATGGTGGAATGTCACAGAAAATTTAGGAGTCTTTGTATCAAATACAATGTGTGTAGACTGGTTAAGTACAGAGAGTACAACATTCTTGGTTTTTTTTTAAAGCTCTCACAATACATCTTATATTTAAGAATTATCCAACTAAATCCAACGTCAAAGAGAAATTTTGAGCCAAAGTACTTATATTTTTTAGAAAAGAAATGTTTAGCCACTATCATACTTTCATTTTATTGAAGGAAATTGTGAAACTGTTATTTCACACAATAGGTTCCTTTACTAATCTAAAATACTTCTTTCCCTTCCTTGAAATAATATCTTATGGCTATATTAAGTCTTGTACCCACAACTGGTTGGAAAAAAGACTTCAGGTGTTTTTAGTTCAGTTTTCTGGGAAAAAATAAAGTTTCAAAGTTTGTCCTTGTTCCAAATAGATTAATCTTTGAAAAAATTTCCTGAAAAGTGGGTGTGTCCATCTGATCCCAGAATAGCCCATAGTCCATTTTCTGGGGCATTCATGTGAGATACAGAAGGCCAAGGTTCAGTCCCTGCTCTGCCTGATTCACAGCAGGAACTTACTCTTGAGCAGAGGTTTCAAACTCACTGCCCACAGGCCATCCCCAGCTGCAACCATTGTACAATCTGACCAGAAAGTCCCAGCAGGATGAGGGGAGGGCGACTGTCTATTCCCATTCCCCCTAAACCCTGCCCCTTCCCACCACTGCTCTCTCTGTCCCTTCCATAGAACCTTGGCACCCAAGGGACATGGCTTTAGGGAATACCAGGCAGGCCTGGCAGGGCATGGAAGCAGTGGTCAGGCACCCCGCACTAGGCTGGGACTCCAGGGCCAGATTATACAACTGCTCCAGCTGGGGATGGCCCATGGACCATCAGTTTGAGACTCCCTACTCTTGAGCCTTTGTCTCCCACTTCCTAAGTGAGTGCCCTATTCTTTGGGCTACAGACTCTGTCTCTCAAACTCCTATTGGAGCTGTTCCACTTTGTATCAATAATTAAATATTCTTAGGGCCAGAGAGACTGATCCTTCTGAGGATTAGGGCATCCTTCTGAGGAAGACACAGGTCAAGTCTCTGCTGCAATATAAGCAGAACATGAACTTGGGTTTCCCACATTTTTAGGAGATAGTGGGCTACTCTGGGGACCTGTTTCTGTCACCAGAAATTTTATCTTCAATTTGTTGACAAAAGTTGACTCCCAACCAATATACTTCTACAAAGAGCTTAGGATTGAAGGAGTGAGGGCAGACAGCATATCCTGACAAAAATGTTTTGTTAAAAAGTTCCCAGACAACATTTTTATTTAGCTGCCTAAGCATTTAGCTCTAAATCCATGATGCTCAGGAGCCAAATTAGTGATCAACATTATGCAAAAGAATCCCAGGAGTGTGAATTCATTGTCTCATTTACTATAGTACTATTCATATTTAAACAGTATAATAGGAACTATTTTATAAATAATTATTGTCACAGCAAATAAGTTAACCAATTAAGTTAACTTGCACTAATAATATAGTAAAAGAATCCTGATTGGTTAATAACTTTAATATCGTGTGCCGCAAAGATCTGCAAGAGACACATTAAAGAGTCCCTTTATGGCTTGCAATCCTCAGTCCGAGTATCACTTCTCTAAATCATCTTGAGCTTCTGGAAACCTCTAGCTCAAACACTTCCTAGAAAACAACATTTCTATTGGTATTTTGAACCATCTTATGAAATTTAAGAGAGCACCATATCCCTGCTATAGGATCCTTCAACTATAATCCATTCATTAACCACAAATGGAGGTGTCCATTAATATTTTGCAAAATATTAGTGAAAGTTACTTAATGTGACGTTCCTAATACATAATTAAATGACACTTCCATTGCAAAGCAAAAAAACCTCACCACTTCCTAGAAGGATGTTCTTGGAGCTTAGTGAAACATGGAGCACATAGATACATGAAACAAAAAAGGATTCTGAATGTGTATTGGGGGGCAAGATTCTCCTAGAGCACTTGAACATGAGTTGTTATAGATTAGAAAGGAACAGAAATGATTTCTGAACTGCTAGCTAAAATTTACAGAACAGATAAACTGATATTTTTCCATTTAATGTCTATTTCAGTAGTCATACTGTAGAAATTATTCATATTATAAATAAAATATAACAGTGTCACTTATCTCTGAGGCCACTCGTTTTGCTCCTGTAAAGGAAACAAGCTATTCCTTGAGAAACATAAATCTTCCTGATGACCAGGAAGCCTGAACAGTACAACTAGATAAAGTAACACTCTTATTTCCTGCTTTGTTTGGTAAGCACCAGACTTGTGTTTGTTCCTTGTGATGGGGAAAGCATACACCGTACTGAAGTGCGGGGACTAAGACTCTGTGAGCGGAGGAAGGCCCATCCCTTGACCGAGACTGGCCATGCTCCAAGTGCTGGAGAAGTATAAGAGGCAGCAGAGCAGCTCAGTCTGGGCTGACCGGGAAAGGCGAAGGACCTCCTGCCAGAGCTCCTGAACTGCTGCAACCAGCCACCTGGCAGCGAAGAGACCTGGGAGACACCCACAATGCAACCCCCATGGAATCCCAGGGAAAAGCAGCTGCCAGAGAGCTGAAAGACCCAACTATTGCATGGGACATTGATTCAACCAATGCGGTAGGAAGTGACCCAGGGAGGTCGACGGAGCAGCCTCTCCCACCCCGGTGTCCTCTACAGAGAAGGGGGGAAGGTGTGAAGGGAGGGCAGGGAAAGGAAAGGATGGGGGAGGAAAGGCACACAGAGGGAATGCAGGGGCCCCTTGTGGAGAGGCACGGGGGAGAGTCCACTACTGACCTTGCATGAAACTCTCCCTCAAGGCCTCCCTGATGAGCACAGCCCCTTGATGTGCTCTCCTGATGGTGCTGGTGTCTGGCTGCTCATATGCCCTGGACAGCTGTTCGGCCTCTGCCCCTGAACCTCTTGCACAGGTTGTGGAGCACACAGCAGGCCGCCACCACAAAGGGGATGTTGAACTCGGTAGGCACGTGAGGAGACTCCTGAACCTCCCCTTTAAACAGACAAAGGCACATTCGATGATCATGCAGCACCTGCTCAACCTGGCATTGAAGTTCTCCTTGGTGGGGTCCAGGCTGCCTATGTAGGGCTTCATGAGCCAGGAGAGCAATGGGTACGCTGCATTCCCTAGAATCATAGAATCATAGAGCTGAAAGAGACCTCAGGAAGTCATCAAGTCCAGCCCCCTGCCCAAGCAGGACGAATCTAGGATGACGATGGGCATGTCCAGTCAGGGAAAAAAGTGCCAGCGTGCATCTTCTGGACCAGGCAGGAATTCTGGAAGATGCGGGCATCATGCCCCATTCCTGACCAGCCAACATTGATGTCAGTGAAGTGTCCCTTGTGATTCACAAGGGCCTGCAGCACCATGGAGAAGTACCCCTTCCTGCTGATATAATCCAAGGCACAGTGGTTAGAGGCCAGGATGGGGATGTGTGTGCCTTCTTACCTCCTTCCCCTTCCCCCCGCATCCTCTTGCAGTTGGGAAATCCCCTGGTGGCAAGGCCATCAATGATGGTGTCCATGTTCCTCAGAGCGACAACCCTCCATAGCAGCACCGTGTTGATGGCCTTGGCTACTCACAGGCGCACAGCCCCAACTGGATTTCCCCACACTGAACTGATTCCTGATGGAGCGGTAGCGGTCCGGCGTGGCGAGCTTCCACAGGACGATGGCCACACACTTCTGCACAGGAATGGAGGGTCACATGAGGGTGTCCTGTCACCTGAGGGCAGGGTAAGCTATTCACAGAGCTCCAGGAAGGTGGCCTTCTGCATACCAAAGTTCTGCAGCCACTGCTGATCATCCCATAGCCACAGGATGATGCGGTCCCACCAGTCCAAGCTCATTTCCTGCTGACAGAAGAAGCATTCTGCAGTGTCCAGGGGATTGAGGGGCATGCACAGCAGCAGGAGCACTAGGATCTGGGTGATCAGGACCTGTGATCCATGCTGCGGTTCATCCTGCAGGTCCTGGTCCTCATCTTGCTGGAGCAGCATGTGGCAGTCTTTGCAACAGCTGCAGCTCCATGCTCTGAGTACTGTGGTGTGTGCAAGGGCAATCAGTGCACACTGTGTCCCTTTTGTGTCCCATGAGGGGGGAGGCAGTGGAGGAGGGGCATGTGAGATGTGGCTGTAGAGAGGAGCTTCTGAAAGCACGCATTGTAGCTTGCCTGACCAAGCCACCACAAAAAGTATCTATCCTTCTGGTGCCCTCCCCAGAGTGCTTCGGGGGGCTCTAAATCTGAGGCAGACTCCAACCAGTGTGGACATGCTATTTTGGAATAATTCTGATGCTTCCATGTAGTGGGGACACGCTATTTCGATTTTGTTAAATCAGGAGTTATGATGTTGATTTTAGTTATTTCAAAATAATTTCCTAGTGTAGACATGCACAGAGAGTAGTCATTAATGGTTCACAGTCATGCCGGAAGGACATAACAAGTGGGATTCTGCAGGGGTCAGTTTTGGGACAGGTGCTGTTGAATATCTTCATCTTAGATATCTTAGATAATGGCGTAGAGAGTACATTTAGAAAGTTTGCAGATGATACCAAGCTGGGAGGGATTGTGACTGCTTTGGAGGATAGGGTCATAATTCAAAATGATTTGGACAAACTAGAGAAATGGACTGAGGTAAATAGGTTGAAGTTTAATAAGGACAATTCAAAGTGCTCCACTTAGGAAGGAACAATCTGTTTCACAAACACAGAATGGGAAGTGACTGTCTAGGAAGGAATACTTCAGAAAGGGATCTAGGGGTTATAGTAGACCTCAAGCTAAGTCTGAGTCAACAATGTGACACTGTTGCAAAAAAAACCAAATATGATTCTGGGATGCATTAAGAGGACTGTTGTGAGCAAGACTCAAAAAGTCATTCTTCCATTCTACTCTGTGCTGATTAGGCCTCAATTAGAGTACTGGGTCCAGTTCTGGGTACCACATTTCAAGAAAGATGTGGAGAAATTGGAGAAGAGCAACAAAAATGTTTAAAGATCTAGAGAACATGACCTATGAGGGAAGACTGAAAGAAATGGGCTTGTTTAGTTTGAAAAGGAGAAGACTGAGAGGGGACATGATAGCAGTTTTCAAATATCTAAAAGTGTGTTACAAGAATGAGGGAGAAAAATTGTTCTCCTTGGCCTCTGAGGGTAGGACAAGAAGCAATGGGCTTAACCTGCAGCAAGGGAGATTAAGTTGGACATTAGGAAAACTGTCAGGGTGGTTAAACACTGGAATAATTGCCTTGGGAAGTTGTGGAATCTCTATCACTGGTAATATTTAAGAGCAGGTAAGATAAACATTAATCAGGAATGGTCTAGATGGTGCTTGGTCCTGCCATGAGGGAAGGGGACTGGACGTGATGACCTCTCGAGGTCCCTTCCAGTTCCAGTATTCTATGAAGCACAGACCTTAAAAGAACTTTCTGAAATTCATTTTCCTCTAGTGGACTCCCTTCCATTACATACATGAAGCATGACCATTGTAGCTAAGATATATTGTGCTGAATTTGGAAGTGAAGGAGAAATAAGGGAGAAACAGCAGGAAGTTATACTTGGAAGCAGACAGTATCAGTGGTACTTTGTAGTTTAACAACAATGCAGACAAACAATGACTCATTCTGTACCAAGAGGTGTCACCATGTGTCAGTATTTTAACTACCACCAAATAGCACATGCAGTCTGAAGAATGATTGTCAGATATTTCATACTGCATTGCATTTTGGTGGGAAGCCAAAAGGCAATGGAGCATGTAATATCAGACAGCACTTTGCTTTATTCAGTGGCAGATTATTGCCAGCTAATTGATTTTAAATGGCAATGCCATAGATGGATCATTGTTTCCATTTTCTTTGACACTAAGGCCAGGTCTACACTAGGGAAAAAGGTTGACCTAAGACACCCAACTTAAGGTACCTGAATAGTGTAAGAGTCAACATAACCTTAGGAGTCAGCACACATCTACATTCAGTGTTTCTATAGCCAAGGAAATCACTAAGTGGCAGATAATTTCAGAAGAAAATATTTCTTCAAGTTATGTTGTCCTTTAATTTGGCATCCCTATTTTAAAGAACCTTTAAGATTACATAGAGCCACTAAGGACTCCAGTTTCCTCTTGTATGTATCAAGTAGTAAATATCTCTTATCATAAGTATAGCGTAAAAGCTAAAAAAGTGTTTTCTGATACAGCACGCAGTTGAATCTATCACCTTTCTGTCATCTAAGTACAAATGTTATAAAAATGAAGGCAATGCAAAAATGAATGGTTTTTTGGCTCTCTTTCCCCTGGTCATTATTATACGGATAGGGGATTTATATTGACCATGGTAGCAGGTGATTTACTATTTTGTTGTTGGAGAAACAGACAGCTGAAAAGGGGTTTTGAAATGTAAATTGTGACATTTACTGAGTAATAATCCTATACTGCCATTTACAAGAAACAGGTGGTGGCTGTTTACCATTGCAGACAGATGGAAGTCCTGCAGTGGAGTTATTTTTTCTCTTAGATAAATTAGCTTAAATAATTCACGCTTTTTTCCTCCCTGATTTGTGCTCGGCACAAATTCAACTATAAAGACTTTACTACTGAGCAAAATGTAGCACAGCGTACAATTTTTTTCTTTTTAAGACCATGTGATCCAGATTTAAATTTTTATAAAGGACTGGTTTATTATACCCAAAGGAGCATAAGCATAAGGAGAAGTAGTACTGTGAGGAATTTTACTTGCATTAGTCACAGAAGAAACTCCTTCCAACTGAGTACATTTGCACCTATCTGTATTCTGACCACCACATACTATACAAGGTAACAAGGAAGATGCACCAGTAACAGAATCTCTTATTTTTTGAATCCATATGCCTGATATTGACTTTGCTCTGGAGTGTTCATCCATTTTAATGTTAAAACACCTTGGCTAAAGAAGCAGTTCTCAAATTCAGATATGGTGAAGCCACAGTTGTGATGCAGTTTCCATTAGGGTGGACTCTGACTGCTTCCTCCTTGACATAAAATATTATTAATACATGGTTAGCATGAAATGGCTTGTAGCATTTATCAAGCCCCTGTACGTTGCTTGGAGGTGGTGGGGCAGTAAGAAGATAAGGACAAGCAGTTGAAGTTTTTTATTTTTAAGGAATGTCAATATGTCTCATGTAAACCATGTAGTATAGTAACAATAAGGTAAAAAATAAATTCCTTAAAAATTGGCATGGCCAAAGATGCTCTGGTCTGGTTATTCAGGATTCCATGAGAACTAGTGCACAGGTTTTTTTATTAAATTGGAGATAAAGCTGTTGAAGTTACTAAAATCCCTTAATATTGGGAGGTCTTTGAGGGTTTTTGTGGGCATTAAAAATGTCATGAAGGACTTGATGGATGTTATAAATATAGTGAAGTACTTAGCAGATACTATACATGGTTTCAGGCACTTGGCATATAAATGTCAAAGTCTTGTCAGGCACTCAAACATTATAAAAACAAGCAGTTACTTGTCATCAGCAATGGTGAAGTCAGCAATGTTGTGAATCAAATTAAGATAGTAGAGCAATACCCAGGTAAACTATTGGCTTTCTCCCTGTGTTTGTAACAGCTGTGAGTGAAATCTGGGCCCAGCTGACGTCAACCAGAATTTTGTCATGGGAGCAGGATGCACCTGGTGAGACTAAAAAATTCCAAGTTACAACTGATACTAGTTTCTTCCCTGCCTTTATGGATTTTATAGGAATGATGACCCTGATAAGAGCCAGTTATAAATCTTGAATGAGACAGTGGCATTATCACAGGGATTAATCTGACAAAATGGCCTAATATCCCTAAAGATTAAAAAAAAATCCAGTATCACAGAAAGGATTAACTGTGCAACTGAAATCTATAAGGAATATCTTATTTCGATCTCATTTTGAAATATCTATTTTCGTAAATTGCCACTATCTACACAGCACCAAATTTTGAAATAACCCGCTATTCCAGAACATCCTTTACTCCTTGGGAAATGAGGTTTACAGGAACATCGAAATAGTGAGCCCAAAATAATGGGCTTGCTGTTAAGACGTGGGATAGCTATTTCGGGATACTCCGGTATCCCGAAATAGCGTTGCAGCGTGGACATTGCCTAACTGTATAAAGAAAACATTATGATTGGCACTTGCAAAAGAGTTAACACCTAATTCCCTTGGACCATTTTTAAGTACCAGCATTAGTAAGAAAGCACCCTTTCCTTCTGCAAAGATACATGGGAACAAGGTAAAAGACTCAACGAATCTAATTAAGAGTAAAATTAGGGATATTAAACAGTAAACATAGCAGTAAGCGTAAGGGATGTTTCCCGTTAACCAGCCCTTCCTGGTGAACTCTGCCAGTGGCCAGCTGTGTTGGGCTAGAGCACCCTCCCACCACTGAGGGACTCCACAGCTGTGTCAGGACAGGCCCTAAGTTGACATAGTTAACCATTTTACCATCCCTAACTAAAATTCAAGCCCTTAAATAAATCCACCATCAATAACTACAGACTGGTCCTGCCTAGGATTTACACCTAGCACTTAAGTTCTTTGCAGATATGTTTCTCGTGGGGCAAATATGGTGGCAGCTTACTTTCATCTACACAAACCAAAATGATGTGTGATCAGTAATATTTGTTATCACTCATATTCAAATGGAGAAAAAAAAATTTCTAAATAATTGCTTGCTCTTAAAGGTAGACTGTTACATATCTAGGAATCCTGCCACATTTCCCCTACAACCTACTAGTCCCAGCTCCAAAGTTGCACTTGTCTCCATTTGAGGAGCTCACATCTCCAGAATATATTTTATAAAGGCCCTGTCACCACATCAAAAGAACATAAGAATGGCCATACTGGGTCGACCAAAGGTCCATCTAGCCCAGTAGCCTGTCTGCTGACAGTGGCCAGTGCCAGGTGCCCCAGAGGTGGTGGACCAAAGACAATGATCAAGCAATTTGTCTCCTGCCATCCTTCTCCAGCCTTTGACAAACAGAGGCCAGGGGTACCATTCCTTACCCCCTGCCTAATAGCCTTTTATGGACCTAACCTCCATCAATTTATCTAGCTCTTTTTTAAACTCTATTCTAGTCCTAGCCTTCACAGCCTCCTCTGGCAAGGAGTTCCACAGGTTGACTATGTGCTGTGTGAAGAAGAACCTTCTTTTATTAGTTTTAAACCTGCTATCCATAAATTTCATTCGGTGTCCTCTAGTTCTTATATTATGGGAACAAGTAAATAACTTTTCTTTATTCACCCTTTCCACACCACTCATGATTCTATATACCTCTATCATATCCCTGCTCAGTCTCCTCTTTTCTAAACTGAAAAGTCCCAATCTCTTTAGCCTCTCCTCATATGGGACACATTCCAAACCCCTAATCATTTTAGGTGCTCTTTTCTGAACCTTTTCTAATGCCAAAATATCTGTTTTGAGGTGAAGAGACCACATCTGTACGCAGTGTTCAAGATGTGGGTGTACTATAGTTTTATATAGTGGTTACAGAGAATACTGCAGGATTGGTACATTCCTTAGGGCATGTCTACACAGCAGCATTATTTCAAAATAACTCACATTATTTCGAAATAATGAAGCGAGCGTCTACACAGCAAACCTGTTATTTTGAAATAATGGGTGTCTTATTCTGAATTCTATAACCCTCATTTTATGAGAAATAATGCCTATTTTGAAATAAGGCGTATGTAGACAGGCAGTTGTAGTTATTTTGAAATAAGTGGCCTCCAGGGTTTCTCACGGGTGTCCTGGTGGCCACTCTTTCCACACTCATCAGAACTCTATAGTTCCCCTTCCCCTGCAGGCTTTAAAGGTGCAGTCTCAGGGAAAACAGTTTGTGGCACGACGCGAGCCCTGCTAGCACCGTACCACACAGCAGTGCCCACATCTGCCTACCCCGCTGCCATGGCAGACAATAGTGCTGACTCTGAGCTTCCAACAGCTGCAAGCCCCTGCCTGGGAATGGAGGAGGTAGGCCCCATCCTGGACAGGTGCAGAGATCCTGGATCTCATTGAGATCTGGGGATACAAAGCAAACCTCCAGGATCTCCACACCAGGCACAGGAACAACAATATCTACAGCCAGATGGCTGAGAGCCTGGCCCAGAGAGGACACAGACACACCCAGGACCAGGTGCGGATGAAGGTGAAGGGGCTGAGGCAGACCTATACCAAGGCCAGAGAGTGTAGCTCCCACTCCAGGGTGGCACCGCAGACCTACCAGTACTTTGACCAGCCTCCACCTCATCCTGGGCGGGGGGGGTCAGTTTCTCCCACCTCCCGGCTGTGGACTCTGGGTGAGAGACACCCATTGTCACCCTCCCAGAGGGCAGGTCTGTGGCGAAGGAGGAGGAGCAGGCCAGTGAAGCCACAATGCCTGCCAGCCAGATTCTCACCTCATCCTTGGAGCTGCTACCACCCGCCAAGGATGTCACCCAGGGATCAGATGATGCAGGGAAAGGCAAATCAGATGAGCTCCATGACTGTCCCTAGACACACCCAGGGGGAGGTAGTGGGTGGTGAGGGACTTCACACTCCTCGCTTGGCCTTTTCAGCCTGGGCATCATGCTGCAGCCTGTGCACGAGGGTGCACATGGAGCACCAGTCCAGAGCACTCAGCCCCAGGAGGCTGCCATAGAAGTCCTTTGTACTCCTGCTCATAGGGTTTCTGGAGAGGTCTGCCTTAGTCCCAACTCCATGATGGGACACCTTCCCACCATAAGTCACCACTAAGGAGGCTGAAGTCATAGGGACACACACACACACACACACACACACACACACACACACACACAGCAGTGCCACACACAGCACATGGTCAGGCCCGCTCTCTCAGGGCAGCATCCGCTCCCAGGCAAGCATGTCCAAGTGGAGGAAACTGAGCCCCTGCTGGGGCGGAGGGGAGAGGGGACAACTGGGAGGGGAAGGAAACAGAGGGGACCCCAGTAGCACCCTCCCCAGCAAGTAGTGTTTGCTACTCACACACAGCTCCTCTCAACACCCTCCCCTCCCCTCCTTCAGGGGGCAGGGATACAAGTCCTCACCCTGTGGGACACTACCACTTCCAGTCCCAGTGTGTGCATGGCACAGACGGAAGCTGGACCATCCTGTTGCTTCCCTCCAGCCCGCAGGCTTCAGGCCTGGCCAGTACCTTCCCCTGTCTGTTTGTCCATGGGGGTAATGAGGCTCCCCTCAGGGATATCCGTGCTGCTGCAGGAAGGGGCCTGCTGTGCAGGTCACAGATGGCCTTGCTCCAAGACCTCTCGGTGTTGGCTCAGAGATGAGGGCCAGGCTTCAGGCATAGTGTCTCCTGGGATGACCGCCCTTCTCTTTGTTCTTCACAGCTGGACTGGCTGCAAGTGAGGCACCCAAAACACCGCCTGCACCAGCCTTCTGCCCACATGGGAGCCGCCGCCACAGACAAGCCCGTGAGGACCTGGAGCAGGAACACATGGTCTTTGTGGCCTCCAGTGCTCTCTGAACCAGAAGTGGACCTGGAGCTACATCGCAACACATGGTGGGAGCTGGCACAAGAGGCCTGCAGCATGCGCATGGCCTTCACAGCTGCAGTGGACTGTATGTTTGATGTGATAGAGTGGTCCAGCACCTGTCCCCCCACTCCTGCTAATGCTCCTCTGGCTTCTCCCCCGGCTCCTCTGGCATTTCCTGCCGAGGGCCCCGCCCAAGAGGTGGTGGGTCTGCCTGAGACAAGTGCTACTCCCATCTCCAGCCCTGAGTCTCTCCTCCCCGCTCCACCTCCCTCCTCCCAGCTCCTTTATCCAGTTAAATTTTCCCCTAATTAAAATAACAGTTTATTCTTTGAAAACATAAGGTCTGGTTTATTTTATCAGAGGGGTAAAGGGGAGGAAGTGAGGGCAGTGGAAGGGAGGGATGAAGGAGGAAAGGCACACTAGGGCACTTGTGAGGATGCCCAGGGTAGAGTCTCACGGGTGTCCTTGTGTGAAACTCTTCCTCAGGGCCTCTTGGATGCACACAGCGCCCAATGGCTGTTCAAAGGCACTGGCTGCCACTCGGCCTTTGCCCTCCCCACCACCACCACTCTGGCAGAAATATCTCCCCCTTGTTCTCACATATATTGTGGCGGACACAGCATGCCGCCACCATCTGGAGGACATTCTGCTCACCGAGGTCCAGGCAGGTGAGGGGGAAGCAGAACCTTCCTTTGAGATGCCCAAAGGTGCCCTCTACCACCATGCGGGCCTTGCTGAGCCTGGCGTTAAACTGTTCCTTTTGGGGGGGGCTCAGGTTTCCAGCACAGGGCTTCATCAGCCATGGGAGCAGAGGGTAAGCAGCATTTCCCATGATGCACATTGGCATGTCCACATCCCTGACCCTGGTGGTGGGGTCAGGGAAAAAAGTGCCAGCATGCAGCTTCCCGAACAGACTGGAGTTGAGAAAGATGTGGGCATCATGTGCCTTCCACGACCACCCAACATTAATGTTCGTGAAAAGGCCCTGGTGGTCTGTGATGGCTTTCAGGACCATGGAAAAGTACTCCTTGCAGTTAATGTAGTTGGATGCCGGGTGCTCTGGGGCTCGGATAGGGATGTGGGTGCTGTCAGTGCCTCCCCTCTCTGCAGTTGGGGAAGCGGCAAAGCTGGCGACAATGGGGTCCAGGTCACCCAGGAGGATGAGCCGGCACAGCAGGATGTTGATGGCCCTCAGTACCTAGAAAAGGAGAAAAAGAGAATTGCTGGGGGTGCGTTTATACTGCACACTTACCTCGAAATAAGCTATGCAATTTGTGCTACCCTCATGGAATGAGGGTTACAGGGATGCCAGAATAGTGCACCTGTTGTTTCAAAATTTTGAAATAACAGGCTGCTTTAAAGATGCGGAATAGCTATTTTGGGGTACTTTTGGTATCCCAAATAGCTCTGCAGAGTAGACATAGTCTGGGTTGCCAGAGCCCTCAGGAGATCCCTGAGCCCAAACCCTCTCCCCCCTTACACCAGGACCAACCCCCGGCTTGCTCCATCCCATGGCAGGGCTTTGTGAAGGAGGGACTGAAAAGCCTGCTGGGGAGGGGGCTTCCACCCCCCCCTTCCCTAGGGAACCCCATTCCAGCAGTTCACCACCCTCCCAATAACATAGCAAGAGCGCCATACCTGCATGACCACGACCCCAGTGGTTGATCTCCCCACACCAAACAGGTTTCCGATGGAGCGGTAGTTGTGTGATATGGCAAGTTTCCACTTCTGGAGAGGGATCACGAGTCACATGTGGGTGTCCCATTGCATGAGGGCAGGGGCAAGCCACTCACACAGATCCATGAAGGTGTTCCTCCACATGCGGAAATTCTGGAGGCACTGCTGATTGTCTTACCACTCCATGACAATCCAGTCCCACCAGTGAGAACTGGTGTCCAGTTGCCAGGATTGGCAGTTCATGGTGTGCAGGGGAGGATGGGAAGGATTGTGCTGCATGGGCAGTGTTACCCCAAAAACATTCTCACTGGAGACCACCCCGGGTTACAGTAGTATGGGTTTATTTCCACTAGGTAAAACTAAAGAGGAGAAAGCAGCCACCAAAGGTTTAAACTAAAGAAGATAGATAGAACTCTCTCTCACACACACAGACAAGCAAGCAAGCACCCACCCCTCCATTCATTCACGCACTCATTCACACCCATTCATTCCTGCCCTCAGGCACTCACACACTTATACAGACATATGGGTTGCAGAAGGAGCCAAGGCATGTGGATCCTGGAGGGTCTGTCTGCTCATCATGGCTGGGAAAGCTGGTCAGGAGAGACACTGGAGAGGAGCTTCTCAGGATCAGGGGAAGGAAAAAAAAAAGAGAGTCTCACATGTGCTTCTTCTCTTTATATAGTGTCTGAATGGCTCCTGTGACTCATTCGCTTCATCATCAGGGAGCATGCACAGACTTCCCTTTATCCAGCAGGGAGCATGCCCAGACTGTGATGACTCATTGCCATGTGCTCCATTGTTCCAAGCCTTCTTCAAATACACTCTTTCTCCATTCACTCAGGAGAGAGTGCAGCTTAGGGAAAGTTACAAGTAAGGTGGCCGAGAGTTACAAAGATTACAAAGTTGCAGCTTACAGTAAGTTTCTGAGAGTTACACAGATTACAAAGATCACAATAAGTTGCAGTTTAAAACCTTAGACCTTACAGTTTGGTGTAGTTTCAGAAAATCCATGTATATAAATCAAGTAAGCTCAGGCGGAGCCTTTTTTATGCAACAGGCAGCACATGGAGAGGAGGGAGGATGTTCCCCGCAGGGAGCTTCAGGTCAGATTCTGCAGTGCCACGAGTGCAGTCTGCAAAAACTGCACCAGGAGGTGCATCATGAGGTCCAGGAGCTGGTGACAGCTTTCCAGCTGGTCCAGCTGCATGGCTGCTGTGGTGTCTGCAAAGGCAACCAGAGCAGGCAGTGAAGGCTTTGCTGTCCCTCAAGGAATTAGGCAAAAGGGAGGAGCCTGAGTCATGACTGTACCAGGGGGTCTCTAAGCACGAGCCTCAGGCAGCAGCTCCAGCAATGTCCTGTTGCCCTGCCTGAAGTGCTTCCAGGGGGTTTTAAATGCATGTGGATGCTCTATTTCCAACCAGTCACACAGAGCACTTCAGCTACCAATATGACCATCAGGAAGCCTCACAAGCAAAACCCCTGAAACACCCCAGCATTCCCTGTGCCACAACCAGACCTACACCTTACACAGCCGTCTATAGAAACTGGTTCTACTCCATTTTGAGACTAAAAGAGATCTGTATTCTGGCACCAGTCACTTTATGGGTGCATTGCTCAGGCTTAGTTCAGTTATATAACTCAGCCCTTATGGCACCAATGTGTAGTGTGTGTGCGCGCAATATGCTCTTTTTAGACATCAGTCCTTTTCTCCCATATTCAAAACTTTGGAGATGCTACTTTCCCAGAACTGATTTCTGTTTTAATCACTGCTGCCCACGGGGGGGAGAGAGCTCTGTGGCTCAGTTTGACTTAATATTTTCTTCAATCATTATTGTGCATATTTGATGATATTTTAATTGTTTATTATTGTAGTTTAATTGTTGTGTCCATTAGGGCTCACAAAAAAAAAAAAAAGTACTGCCTTAGGAAACTGCTACTTCCTCTTTTCAAAAGCTTCATCTTATCCCAGATGGTGAACACTGTTTAATATAAGAGTATTAATTAAATTTTTATATCCCGCTAATAAAGCATCTCCACCACACTGTCCCCTTCAGATTTTAACATTTCATCATGGAAACTACACAGGGTTGTGCAGGGATACAAGGAACCAATTTAGGAGCCTTCTGCATATGGTATTCCCATTCCTGAAGTGGATGTTCAGTAGAGAAGGGGCTTTGAAACCTATACCACAAAACACAACTCTCCCTTATTAGCACATTCCTCACTAAAGATACCATAGCTATAGTCTGACTGTAATTCATTTGTAACTTTCACAATATGTTATGCTTATGAAACCTCACAGAATCTTTTTCAGGGGACAAGGCAATACACCACCTTTATTAAAAATGTTAAGCCAGTATTAAAATCAGTAACTGCATATACATACCTGCAGCTGGTGCTATAGTTATCAGTTCTTATCATTGCTCGATTCAGGCTAGTACCAGCTAGACTGAACACAACTGGAAGCTGAGTCTTCGTTGGACATGTACCGAAGCTCTGTTGTTGTTGCAGAATGAACCCAAAGTCTCTCGACTCTCACCAATCATAGAACAGTAGGACTGGAAGGGACCTCAAGAGGTCATCGAGTCCAGTCCTCTACCCTCATGGCAGGACCAGTACTGTCTAGACCATCCATGATAGACATTTATCTAACCTGCTCTTAAATGTCTCCAGAGATGGGGATTCCACAACCTCCCGAGGCAATTTATTCCAGTGTTTAACAACCCTGACAGTTAGGAAGTTTTTCCTAATGTCCAACCTAAACCTCCCTTGCTGCAATTTCAGCCCATTACTTCTCAGAGGCCAAAGAGAACAATTTTTCTTCCTCCTCCTTGTGACACCATATAGTAACAGATCCTCATGTAAGCTTATGGACTTAATGTAAGAACATAAGAACGGCCATACTGGGTCAGACCAAAGGTCCGCCTTGCCCAGTATCCTATCTTTGACATTGACCAATGCCCCTGAGGGAATTAACAGAACAGGTGATCATCAAGTGATTCACTCTATTGCCCATTGCTAGCTTCTGGCTTTGCTGTGTCATGCTTGGATCATTAGTCACAAACTAGTTGTTTCCACAGTTTTTCATCAGCAGTGTTTTGTTTCATGGCTATCCTCCATCTCCTTATCTTGTTCTTGATTTAGGGTAGATGGCTTTTGCACTGTAGGATCATCAATCTGCATTCTTCAGCCATCAGGGTCTTGTAACAATGCTGCTGGTGACTTGTTTCTTGACTCCATTTGTCTTTTGCTGGCATCTTTTCTTTTATCTACTTATACACTGCACATACCTCATTCATGCAGAGAGCAGTACAATGATTTCAAAAGCAAACTTCTAACAGGACAGAACAATTCCATCAAGGCAAAACAAAACAAAGCAATCTCCAGCATTACTAAATCAATATGTAAACCCATAGTAAAACAATTTCATCAAGTAAACCTATACTAAAATTAGTTCACTGTAAATTAAGCTACACAATTCTATCACCAAAGCAATTGTAATATACTAAAATACATCATTTCAATTGGCCTTAATTTTCATCCTTCTTGATAATGCCAGAAAAGAACAGAGACAGAATAAGAATTGAGATAGAAGTTTTTTTCCTTCTGGGAATAACTGGTGACCATTGTTCATTTTACTTAATTTTATGGCCATGATCCAGCAAGATACTAAGCATAAGCCTAACTTCAAACTCAATGGGATTAAAGTTTAACATAGAAAGATAAATACTGAGTCAGCATGCCCCCTCATGGCTAGGTATATCATAGCAGGCTCTCCTCATCTGTATCCCCTGCAGACAGCCATATCAGTTCTACAATGGTCAGCTGCTTCCCCTGACATAGTTCTCTGGCAGTGTCTCTTTAAAGCCTCATCCCTGCTGGGATATCAAAACCCTGTGCAAAAAGTATTCCAAACAGCTCAGGTTATCTGCACAATCTCACTATTCTCCCAGAGGAGCAAGCTCCAAGGCTCCCTACAGTATCTCCAAAAAGAATGCAAAAAACCTTTAACAAATCAAACCCAATCCAATTAAAGCAGCTTATGCCCATCTGGGTTTGAGTTTTTAGTCTCATCAGATTCTGTGCAGCTTCCATTTCTGTTGTGGAAGACCAACTCCATCCTCAGGTTACTTCCTTAGAGAATTGCCCCTTTCCCAGGACCTCCTAGTACAATTTACCCTTCTTCCACAGAGTACAAAAACTGTAAAAACCTCCTTCATCTGTACCTCCCTTATAGCTTTCACTTTTTTCATGAAGGAGGCCCAGCTCTGCTCCAGCTGGGTCTGATAAGATGTTGAGACTAATTAACACATATTTCAGAAGAGGGCTAACTGAGCTCAGACTCATTAACTTTTTGTTCACCTGTGTGGCATTTGCACCTCATCAAAGTAAGGCAGGGAATTAAGTATCTAGCTGACTTTTTAATGTTTCACAATAAAAAATTCTGAGTGCTCAAATTTTCGGAAAAATAGGCAAAGTCCCATACACCTGTCTATTATACATTTTGAAGAGTTTGTTTGTTTGTTGATCTGTTTGTGCAAAATAAAGTCATACTTTGTGATTGCCTACAGATACCAAATTTTACATATGCAATCCTGCCACTTAAATTAGATGAATGCGCTACTTTTTACACCAGAATATGCTGGGTGAAAGGTTTAAATAATTATTTTTGGTTTTCATCAGAAAAAAGTCATGACAATTATGATTAGATTTCAAAAAAAAAATTTGCTAACCAATTAAAATTGAGTCTCCTATTTGACTGTCATTTTAGTGTGAAGAAAATGTTTACTGTTACAAATCACAAAATCATTCAAATTAGTTACAGAAAGAGTAATGGAAGCTTTACCAGTTTCTGATTCAAATGTACTATTGATGGTAATTATTCAATAAAATAAATAATGTTTGAAGTTGAAATCCTACAAATTTAAAACTGTTCTTTTACTTCCCTTTTGCAAGCAAATTAATAAAATATTCTATTACATATATTGAATTTCCTGAACTTTCCTATAAGTGTAATCTATGCAAAATGACTTTGCCTGGTCAATGATGGGCCTCACCTGCTAGTTTGTAATATTTCAGGTTTGCTATTATTCCTAATCATACCAAAAAAGGAGGGAAATTATGCAGACTTTATCTCAAAAACAAAGAAACCCATTAATTATAGATGAAGATATGTGAGATCATTAAGTTTGGTGAACATCTAAGAGAATAGCTACTAATTAAAAATATATGCACTAGGAAATCTGACACTCAAGAAGAAAATCAAACATACACAAAAAAATGAATTATTTGTTGAATACACTTATAGCAAACTTTTATATATTATTGCTCTGCATAAATTTTTCCTTTTTAAATGTTTGTTATTCTGGCTAAATGAGTATTTCATATTTACAGAGTATTTTTAATAAGCCTATCCAAAAGTGATAGGACTTATGGACAATAGGGAATTCTACTACAAAATCAGTTGCATAATTTGACCAAATAATAACTATTTATTTGTAATAATGATAATGCCTGGACCTCAATGTACTAGGCACCGTATAAACAGTACAAAAAAAATCAAAAAATTCTTGGAGGTTGGGATTAAATAATAAATTTTAATTTCAAAGACTTTAAGGGTAATTAGATATTGCTATTGGTTTACATAGAATTATTGAATATGATTCTAGAGTGACTAAACTGATTTCTCTGTTGATTTATACTGGTATAACTAGAAGCAGAAACTGACCCACTATATATATATATGATACTTACATTAAAAAATTGGATGTCACTGTAGTCTGTCCACTTATAGTAGAATCTGTTGGACAATATTGAACAGCAAGAGCTATTTAAAGTGAACTAAATGCTACACACTGGTAATGTGATTCTTTATGTTGTTTATTCATTATAAAAGACAATAAATTTTTATCATAATAAAAAATTACATTTTGAAATGTTTACAAAAGATTGTGTCTAATTATGTCATGATATCATTCTATTGATAGCAATGGAGTTTCAAGGATGAATTTTTCCCACTGTTTATAAAGGAAATAACATTGCTTGCAGCTGTAAAGAGTCAAATTGCTTTGATTTGTCAAAAATGTGCAAAACATGCTTCTATATATCTCTTTAGTAGATAAGGGGGAAGAGCTAATTCATACACTGGATTTCAGTAGGATTAGTTGTTTATTACTGTAATGTTTGGGGGCAGTTTCAATACTATGGGCATTGATATAATCATTTATACTGTAGTTTCTTTGGTAACTATTATTGCAATTGGCCAGAGTTATACATTTCCAACATCCCATAGCAGATTCCATTGGAAACTGTTTGCAACTGTATTAAGTTTGCTGGGAAACAGCCTGAATTCTTATACATTAGCCCATGATGAAATGATCTCGTCAGGGTATTTGTCTCACTCTGCCAATGAAACTTACAAGCTATCTGATCATAGTTTTTCTTCTCCCGTCCCTGATTTCAGGCCTAGAAAATGAAAGAGGATTTGGGTATTTTCAAATCTTCTTCCAGTTCATTGGATTGGAAATAGCTCAACATTTCACTCAGGTAAACAGCAAGCAATTTTATGTATTTTTAAAATGTTTTCCTCCTCTTTTCATTAACAGAATATTTAACCACTTAATACCCTTAGCCATAATGCTGTTTGCCAGAAAACTAGGAATTGGACTAAAACGGGACAGCTGCAGTTACTTAGGCATATTTCTCTCCGTTATCGGACCCAGTAGTACATGCAATCTGCCATTCACTAATGGCCACCCTGCAACAGTTAGCTCTGCAGTGTAGTGGCAAGGATTTCTGATAGCAACAGGATGTCTCTCGGAATACAGTCTATTATCTGACCTGCCGTGTTACTTTGATACAGTTGATGAGGTTATAAGTGTCAAATACTTCCTTCCTTTTGTATTTGTTTATTTTTATTTCTGCTGGTAGCAATCAGATTAGAAATAATATAGGCATTCACTCAGGTTTATATAGAAGGAGAATGACAAATCGAAAGTATGCATGAAATACTAAATTCCAATAAGCTATTTCTGCTTCTGTGAAATACCAAGAAAATTGCCTGCTTTTAAGAGGTAAGTTAACATGCTATAATTACCTGCGAAGAGTCAAAACATACTACCCTGGCTCTGATTTTCTATAGTTATTTAAAAAGCATTATATTCATAAAAAATACTGCCAGCCTGCACCAATTAATTCTGCTGTGTCTTAACCTTGACCGTGCCATATGTCTTCTAAAAAGCTTTTGTTGTTGTTTTGCGGTGGACAGTTAAATGAGATTTTTGCAATTAAGATGGATAATAGCCTTGAATTGGTTAAGTGCACAATACTTAAGTCCCAATCTTGCAACTCATTTTTTTCTGGTAGCAAAGTTCTATCCATACACCTCCACTTGCACATATTAATTTGTAACAAAGACAAAAAAGTTGCAAGAGTGACTGGGCAGTGTATTGCTAATTGCTTATACTGCCTAGGTTTTTTTTTTTTAACTATGCTTCTAAGAATTTATGCTGGTGCAGATTCTGATGTATACTTCTGCTATATCTACACTGGCAATCGCGTGATAAATATTTTGTCAGAGGTGCTAAACCTTCCAGAAAGACAAAAGTTTTGCTGTGGAAAGTGTCCGTGTGAACTGCGCAGGGTTGGCAGGAGTACTCTGTCAGCAAGGCATATGCCGCTCATTGGGGGTTAAAAGTATTTTGTCAGCAAAAGTGCTGACAAACAGTGGCTACACTGCCTGATTTTTAGTGACACAACTCTGTTAGCATGGCTGTTCCACTAAAACCTGCATATTGTAGACACAGTCTTCACCTGCAAGACTCATGAGGCAGGAAAAAAGTATATTTTAAAACATTAACCAATGTAGTAAAATTCTAATATAGACAGAGTAGTCAACCTGTGTCAGCTGATTGACATAAAGCCCAGAGGCAGTACTTAATTTGTAATGAAACAGGTATGGGGGATCAAGCAATTTGTTTATATTTATAACTGATGCAGCAAGCCCAGAAGTGCTGGGACCATGCACTGCCAAACCTAAAGGTGCCAGGGCAAAGCCTTGGCAAACCCTGCCACAAATAAAGCATTGCCTAAGTGGAGGGAGCCTACAGTTTGCCTGAACTAGCTAACATGTTAAAACGACAGCTGTCATGCCTTCGCTAGGATTGTCATACGATGAGCTAATGTGTTAGTAACTTTAAAAAACACATTATGTCCTTAGAAATGTCCTTACTCATATTTGGCCAATTGGTGCCTCTGAAATGTATAGTGGTTGCTATTAAAAAGATAACACCCATCATTACCACCTGACAGCAAGTCAAAAGTAACCCTTATTTCCTAGCCCAGGTGTTGTCAGTCGTTGGCTGCATGTGTGTGTTTTCTCTTCGTGCTGTATTGATTCTGGCTGGAGAGCCGGTACTGCCAGCTCCCATCAAACTGCCCAGTAAATCCACAATCTCTGTTTTCAGCAAAAGAACTTGGCCAGCTTTATTGCCGACGAAACACAGTGCTAATGCCCTGGCTTAATGGTTACAGGTACAGTTATAGATATCTGCTTCTGACAGTGAACCAGCACCGTCGGTGGCAGGACTTTCCACTATTCCCTCAGCCTGATTGAGACACTCCTTTTATTTTATACATCAGTACAAGCCAGTTATGTATTGCCCCTCTAACATGGTTAGTTACTGCCCCTTGATATGAGCTCTTACCATCTACTACCTCATACATATTGATACAATCAAAGCACTTCTATTTTTCACACTGTCATTCTGACTTCATCAGTGTGTTCTCGTTATCTTTGGGGGGAGGAGTTTGTACCATATGTGGTATAAAGGTGTTCTGGTACCCTCCTTCTGGAATGTGTGTGTGTGAGTGTCCTGTGCATAGCCTTTCTTAGGAATGTGTGTGTTTTTGCAATACCAGCTCTCTTCTTGCCAAATTCTGTGAGCTTGCAAGTAGGCAGAGCCTGATTTCAGGTACAGGTTAAACACTCTAAACTGGGACTCCCTGGTCCGGCAACATCTGTGGTTCGGCAGGACCACAGATGTTGCAAAACCAGAGAGTCCCAGTGGAGTGCTGGCACCTGAGTTCTGTGGGGGCTGGCAGGGCAGCGGGGCTTCACAGCAGGGTAGAGGAAGTCTGATGTGCAGAGCTGTTGGGGCTGCCTGGCACAGCAGCAGGAGCCCAGTGCAACAGCAGGAGCCTGCAGTGTGGAAGCAGCAGGGCTGCCTGGTGTGGCAGTGGGAGCCTGGCATGGCAGCAGAAGCCCGGCCTGGTGTGTAGAGATGGTGACTCTGCCTGCAGAGTAGCAGACACAAATGGCAGTGGGGGAGACAGCTGGGAGGCCGGTAGCCAGGCCAGGTCTGTGGAGACCAGATATGACTTCTCCTGGTCCAGCAAAATCCCTCATCTGGGACCAGTCAGGTCCCCAGGGTGCCAGACCAGGGAGAACAAACCTGTAGCTTTGCTTCTTTACTTTATATCAGCAAAGCTTGATGATGACTTTGGTTCAGACCTCATGCCAGGCCTTTATTACAAGGCTTATGTTTCAGGCCCTCTTCCTACTACATAACAAAGAAATACTGCAGAATCTCAACATGCCCCCAGGTATGCAACTCTGCTGTCTTGTTTACTGTTGGGCCTTCGGTGGGTGAGCACTTGTATAATTTATTGGCTTCCTATTTTGGAAATTAATCAATTATTCTGTTAATAAGGTGTGAGGGAAAGTAAAGCCTGCCTCATTCTTTTAGCTCTGTTGGCTCTGCAGGAATAGTGGCAGGACTGTGATAATACCAAGATTAGAAACTGATGTGGATTGCAGCAGGAAGGGCATATTTTGCATGCATATGCTGAACATGATTTAGCTCTCTCTAGGAGGTGCAGGCTCAGTGGCCCCAACTCTGTGGAAATCCAAACCAGATGTCAGCGCACCTGACATGTCACCACCTGGAAACTGTTCACACTGAACACCACTGGGAACAAGAGCTTGTTAAAGAATTCACCCACAACAAGATCATAAACACTGGCATCACAGAGGCTTGTCTGCCACAAAGCAATCAAGCCTGCAGTAATAACAGGAGTAAAGGAGTTTTATTTTTGTCCCCAAAGAAACCAAATATGAACCGGACTATACAGTGACCAGTCACCCTAAGTGACTAGGTGTATTTAGTAAAAAGATGCCTTTTACTTTTGCCACTTTTGAGGGCAGAAAGAAGTCTGTCAAGTCATAAATAGGATGCTTCCCCTGGCTACACATCCATTTTTAGCAAGTTAACTCAAACAGAACTAATGAGTGTCTGTCTACTCAAGCTCTCAAGCTGGGAAGCACATCCCTAGCTACACTGATTTGCAGCACAAGTCCCATTCATTTTCAGATAGATTCGTGCTCTTAAAATGATAAAAGACTAAAACACACCATATCACATGAGGGTCAATGCTTTTCACAAAGGGATCACTCGATAACTGTCCTCATCTGCAAAGGAAACCTGCAAAACACTTTCAAAAGACAAGCCTGGGAGCTTACGTTCATAACTTTGCTAGACACTAAAAAAACATGCACTGAATAGAGATACTGGATTTATGTCTTATTACAACAATCTTTCACCCCCTAACATCCCCAGTTGCTTCTTCACCCCCTTGCTTTCCTCCCTATGACTGCAAAGATGATAATGGGCCACTTCACCTTGAATGGCCCCTTGATATATGCACTAGCTACTTCTGTTAAGTGATCTGTTCCACCTTGTATTTAGCAGTGTCACACTGAGTAAGGCCATGTCTACATGGGCAACTTTACAGAGACACAACCGTATGGGTGCAGGGGTGCCACAGTGAGATCTCTTGTGTAGCTGCTTTGTGCCAATGGGAGAGAGCTCCCCCATCGACATAATTAAACTCAATGAGTGGGAAAGCCTCTCCTGCTGACATAGCTCTGTTCACACCAGTGCATCTCTTGGCATCTCTTATGTGGCTCTTTTCCACATCTCTGAGGCTATGTCTAGACTGCAGGCTTCTTTCAAAAGAAGCTTTTCTGGAAGAGATCTTCCAGAAAATCTTCTTCCACAAGAGAGCATCCACACTGCCAAAGCGCATCGAAAAAGCGATCTGCTTTTTCGAAAGATAGCATCCACACTGAATGGACGCTCTCTCGCATTTAAGCTGTGATTACTATGGACAAAGTGGCCACCAGGGCACCTGTGCTTTTTCCTCTTTCCTCTTCTTCCGAAAGATCTCCCTCTTCCCCATCCACACACACCTTTTTCCAAAAGAGCTCTTTGGCAAAAAGGCTTTTTCCTTGTAGAAAGAAATTTACCAATGTAGGGAAACCCCCTCTCTTCTTTTGATTTTTTTCAAAAGAACGCGATTGCAGTGTGGACATAAGTGAAGTTTTTTCAGAAAAATGGCTGTTTTTCTGAAAAAACTTTGCGGTGTAGACATACCCCGGGAATCTTCCAAGGCCAATGACAGATGTAACCAGCCTCCTTACTACAAGCATCTTCAATTGCCTTCCAGCTGGATATCTTGGAGTTACGTTCTCCAGGCCTAAGAAAGATATCAATAACACTTCTGCAGCTCCTCCTTCTAAATGAATTGTCACAGCCCTTGGTAGGCATGCCATGAAAGGGCATCAGAGCCCTTCCAAAAGTGTGAGGGGGTGAGGCCCTGGCACCCAAGACCCCGCCCCTTCCCCCGAGCAATAGTCCCTCTAATCTTTTCCATCCATGTGTGGATTTTTTCCATCAATGTGTGGTGATTTAAAGGAACGAAGACTCCCAGCTGCCGCTGCTGCCACAATGCCCCTTTGAATCACCAGTCCCTGTTGATGGGCCCACACCTGGGATGGAGCCAAATCAGCCCCCTCTTCATGTCATAGCTCCCCCACCCAAGGCAGGTGGAGGAATCCATAGCTGTCTGTGCAGCTCTCCTCAGCCTAGCTCTGGGTTGGAGAGGAGGGGCCTCAGAGCCATTGTCCAGCCATGATAAGAGCCAGGAAGGGAGCTTTGGAAGCTGTGGTGGCTCTCCATCTGCCCATGGTGCTGGGGCCCAAGAAATGCTTGCCACCTTGGCCCATGTCCTAGCTCCTTGGGTCCCTACTCAGAGCCAGTGTTCACAACTCTGCAGCTCCTCACAGCTCTCCACTGGGCTCTTACAATGGCAGCTTCCTCCCTTCTCCTCCCCTGCCCCCAGCTGGAGATGGGTTGGGGACAGAGTCACACCGGTAGCTGTGGGGATCTGGCACAGAGTCACAGACCCTCCACTGCCATCAGGCTAGGAGGCCAGGGGGTGAGAGCAAACAGTGGGAGGGTGCTGGCCCAGTGGCTCCCCCCTGGGTTTGGCACCACTGCTATGACCCCTTCCCAGCTGGGTCTAATAACTGACCTTCGGAAACCTAGGTGACTAGAATCAGCTGAGTGAGTAGCCAATCTGCCATAGGCAAGGCAGAACCCAACTCCCCTGAAGAGGCCAGCCAGCCTCTGACATCCACATTAGAGACTAACATTTCATTCTTGTAATGGAGAGACTGAGGAAGCGGCGTGAAGATTCACTCCCTCACTGTCAGCAGAGCTGAAAGGACTCATAAGTGGTCTACTTTTACACTGGCATGAAAGTTTAGGGTCCCAGGCTCAGGACCTCATTCTCTATTGGCATAAAGTGATAAAACAGCAACCTAGGGATTGCACTTCCAGCAGCAACAGAAAACAGAGGAGAGAGATCAAGGGCTGCTCCCCAGACACAGTAGAGGAGCAAGTTAGAAAAGTTACCCCTATGGCATAGGTACTAAAAATGGCTTGGAGACTGGTTCTCTCATTAGAAATTGTCAAAGGGACCCATTTCATGCACCGTTTTTAACATATTGGGTGGAAACAGTGTGTGAACCCTTTCTGTAGTACAGAGCAACACCATGGGAGCACCTTAAGTACTTAAGGATGAGTATTATCATGCTTCCACTCTGACTTGCATTGGGGACATGGACCTGCACTGACATTTAACCCCATGAAAGGTGATGTAGACTTTTAATTAAGTACCAACATTGGAGGGGGGGGGGCTAAAAATCATGAGTGTCCTCAAACTATGATTGCTGTGTTGAAAACATTGCTTCAGAGTTTTAGCTAGAAGTATATTTTACTGTCCAAGTTGTAAAAGCCTAGAACAGGGAGTTTACAGAACAAGCTTTGGTAGAGCTGAGCAATAGTAGTACAGATGTCTCTGACTAATCCACAATGCATCCTGTCTCCTCTCTCTTATCCCTGCCCCTCCCATAGCAGAGTATTTTGTAAACCTTGGGATCTTGTTTGAAAATCTGGCCCCATATAAAAATCTCCTATACTAATTTAATAAGACACAGTTGGGAAATGTATGTTTGAAATATACAACTTTTGTGTTTAGCGTTTAATTCAAGAGTCTCTGAATGCAGTACTCTACATTTTATCTAGCCTTCTGGAGTGATATTAAATAGCTTATCTCAGAGTTTCCTAATCAGAATATTTTATTTCAGGATACCAGGGTATGGAATAACAGAAACTATGGAAGATGGTTATAGGTGTTCTCCAATAAAAGTTCATGTAAGGATGAGCTGACAGAACATATAATTGTTTTACTATCAGATGGATAGGTATGGGATTATAGTGTAGTGAGTTATGAATTAGAACCCGATAACAGAAGGAATTTACATTTACAGATTAGAAACAGAAAGTTTGAGTCTCACTTCCATATTTTCTCTTAACACATTGATTTTAGTCAGAGATACTTGTATGCATCACATGGGACAATAGCCTTCTAATATGTCTTTTTAAATTATTCCTGGTAGTTATGTGTAAATTCAGTACACTCAAATTTAGAGATATACACATTCATGAGCCGACATAGTCAATGCAACAAACATTACATTAAAATAATGTTAAGATTCAAAATGATGCATTAAACAGTCTTTGAAGACAACTTTAAGTTTGCCTGTGCAAACTGAACTCTGCCCTTGTATATAGCATCATGCAATCTTCAATTATATAATCACATGCTATATTTCAATAGGTAACTAATATATCTCTATGCAATAGACACCAAGTTACTTTAGGGATAGATGACTTCAGTGTGTATAGTGAATGATACTTCTGCAATTGACTCTGGATTCCTTTATAACAGCTGTGAAGGGCTACCCTGACTCCAAAATGCCATCTGTTGTACTAGGATTCCACTGAACCTATGGATTAGAGAGAGAGAGAGAGAGAGAAAGAGAGACAGAGAGATATAGGTAAGTTTGGAGGCACACTTTCTATCTAGCTCCCCTAAGCGCTAAGCAGGTTATTCCTTGACAAAGTATGGTGCAACATCTGTGGTGGCCTTCATCTTGATTTACTTAGCCAGATTTTCATTAAAACAGTGACTCAATAAAAGTGTTGCTTGTCCTACTAAAGTTCTTTGGAGTTTTGCAAATTTTTATTTAATACTCCTTAATGTCATTACAGCATTAATAATCTGTGCCAAAACAGACAAAAAAACTTTATATTTTCTTCTTTATGAAGGAAGCTTCATAACCCCATGATTTTCTCATGACTCGGCTTTTAATGTACCACCAAGACACAAGTAAGAATACTCATATTCTATGTGTAATCTGACATCAGTGATTTGTGGTAATTTAATAAGGCTGTGTTTTATAACCAATCCCCTTCTCAGCGTTCCAATATGTTACAACAGAAAAAATTAGTATTAGTGAGTTTTTAAAACCATAACAAAATATCCATTGGAATGAGTTTCAGCAAATGAGTAAGGCCGATTATATTAAGGTCCCTGCTTCCTTTAGTAGCTAGTATCAGTTTCTCTGAATTAAAATTAGCTATTAAGTTATTTGACAAAGTTATTTGAGTCCTCGTCAAAACAGATATAACAAAGTACTGAGTAGTTTGGTTGAGTATCCAAACATCTTTTTTGGTTCATTTGTCACTACAGGAAATCAAATTATGATCCTTCTCACTGTACTGTTGTTTACAATGCTGATTCGCCATTGAACTCAAAGCCTGTGTAGGAATGTAGGCATGCAAATGCTAGTAGTTAGACACAACTGGTGCTTGATTCACCACTCTTGTATTAAATGATCAAGAATCTGTTGTCTTATGAAAGAGTGTGGCCAAAACTTATAGATTCAAGGGACAGGGAACTTTCTTCACCTGATTTTCCTGTGTTCAGCTTTGTGGGTTATGTTACTTAATAGGACATTAATTTGAATGGGAAGATTGCATGCTATTTCAAATCCAATAGAAAAAAAGCCAATGGAGCAGAGGGAGAAGAAACTTCCCCCTGCACCAAGAGTATTTGGGGTTGGTAAAGGAAGTAAGATGGAGTTGTTACGGCAGAAGGAATCTTTTCTTCCCACCTGCTACCCCTAATCTAGCTACTGCTCTAGGGTAGAGGGGAACCAGTGCTGATGTAACCACAAGATCTGACCCAAGCCCTACTTGCCTCCCTATTGCACCATGTAGCGACCCAGAGGAAGCCCTACTGATCTGGGCTCTATGATGTTCAGCGTACAACAGTTTATAATACTCAATTCTCACATAAGATTTGGAAGGACAATTTGTATTATGAAAATCTGGTATAGTTTCTTTAACTCTAATAGTATAGGGCATGCTTCTTTTCTTATGATAGACTAAAATGAGAAGCTTAATTTACAACTCAAAATTGTATTCAATCTGTGGTGACACATCCTCCCAGCTGGCATAATTTGGCATGCAGTTCAGAGCATGGAAGCATGTGGTATTTTGGATGCCATTAACTCCCACAGTAACAAATGTACCTCATCTCCTGATCTGACAGTTTGTGTGTGATATTTAATACTATCACTTCAGCACACCACTTTTCAACCTCATGCTGCCTAAAATGGTTAAAGTCTAAAAATAACCTGAACATAAGGAGTCAACACTGAAACACTCATAAAACCTCACAGCAGTAACAGTTCATCATGATTCCCACTAATTGACAGCCAGATTCTGTCACCTCCACTTATGGTGAATAGTAACTTCCTCCTTAAGGAGTCCCATTAAAACCAGTGAGATCATTTTGACTCAACAGTAGCCAAATGACCAAGAAAACATCTGGCCATTTTCTTCCTCCCCTCCCATGCGAAACTGCTGGTGTGAAATCTCACAGAAGACTTGTTAAAATTCACCCTCAATCTGACAGTCAGAGCCTACTCTGAACCAAATGCTGCAGTCTATATTCAAGAAAAATTCCTATTCAATGCAATCACTGCTCAAGCTAGCAACCTGATTGCATACACTGATGATTTAATGGGCAATCTGCAGTCAGATTTAGAGAAGGAAAGGTAGAGTAAGAGACTCCACAGTATAGTATGACAATATTCTACTTAGCAAACTGAAACAACTAGGTTCAGATTGGTAGTTATTATGGCAGGTCCAGTTTTATTGTAGCAGATTTTTCATCATCTTTATGATGCAACGTTTAATGCAACTTGTTGGCCTAACTCTTTGGAACTCTTTCTAGACTGCTAATCTTTTAGAGCCAACCTACATGACAAATACAAATAAGCCAAAGAACCAAGTTGTTATTAACCACCTTTCCAAACTGGGCTAAAAATTTAGACTAGAGTTGTCCAGAGCACATAAAATCCAACTTTTGACGTTTTGCTAAATTCGGAACAAACCCAAAATCTTTCAAAGGATCTAGCAAAAATAGAATTATTTTTAATCCTACAACTTGCTGCTTACAAAAATTGGTCTGGGAGGTGGGAGACCCATATTCAAGTTCCTTGAGCAATGTGTCATCTCAGCTCATTTTGAATCAGGGAGAGCAACAACCTGAACCTGTATTGCCAATGCCTTAACCAGAAGGCCTCAGTTATTCAAAACCATCTTACACAGAAGTATTGTTTCAGCTTTGTTGAAAGTGTTCCTACCAGCATCAGGCATGCTCAAAAAGGACAACCATGTTGTAATTTGAAGCCGTGACTATTGTTCTGTAGTATGCATGGAGCCTTTCATCATGAATTTGTGGGCACCTAGCATTACACACACCATTCCCGACTCCTCCTCTCTCACCTCTGTAATTCCATTAACTTCATTGAAATTACTTCTAATTTACACCAGTGTGTAAAAAGAATGAAGATATCTGGGGTATGTCTTGACAGCCAAATTAGACTCTGAAAGTAGTCTTATTGACTACAATGGAACACTCACAGTACATCAAGTTAAGTGTGTGCCATAATAATTAAAGCCTCCTAGATACCAAAGGCTCTACTGAAGTCACTGCACTTATAGTAGTGTCAGGCTAAGCGAATTGAAAAAACAGATCCTTTATGTATAATCTCCAGAGGATTAGAGACAATGCAAAAATTATTTTTTCTAGTTTTATGCAAATGATAAAGCATTTACAGGATTGAAGTCTCAAAGTTTACTTGGTTTTATCTCTGAGACCACTCAATAACCTATTCCCAAAACCAAAACCATCATGATCAGAAAATCACTGCATTGACTTCAAAAACAGAAATGCATTCTTTTACAAGCTAATAAATGTTATCTTCTAGTTTTGATAAACATTTTGAAGTGTACATAGGGCCTGATTCTCTTCATTTACAGAAGTTTTAGACGGACGTAACTTGTTTGATTGTGATGGAATTAACTCCTGATTTACACTAGCATGAGAGGACAGTCAGTCCCATTTTGTCTAAACATATGATAAATTACATTGGCCTAGTTCTGTGAAGTCATGACAAGTAATCTATATCCTACACTCCATAAAGATGCCCAACTGCAGAGCTCATTCACAGGATATGGCATGAGATTTCTGATGCAGACACACTCACAATCAGCTCAGACCAATGAAAAAGAGGGCCATTCATCAACAAGACATTTAATCAAGCCATAAACTTAAAGATCTGTCAAAACAAGGATCTTAAAAAAATACCTGAACTCTGTTTGAACAGCAGAAGTCTAGTTCTGAACAATTTGTTATGCTAGCCAATATCCATGTATTTATTTGTTGCATTTATTGTTAACTTTACCAAATGAAATTTGCCAACCAATCAGTTTACTGGAAAGATTATTATTATTTCCTATAAAGTTTACAGGTAATCATAAAGTAACTCATTCATAAAAGTACACAAAAGTGATGTAAAAATGATATGCCTCTGTAGCACAGTCAGCAACCAGGAAGATAAAAATGCCTGAAACATTTATAAAGAGACACCCTCTGATCAGTTACTATGAAAATAATGAAAACAAAATGCTACAATTATGAATTTTCTGGTAACTGCTTCTTGAAATAATATAAGCTAGAGGCAGTACCTAGATATCATATGCACTGTCTTTGATCTCTTTATATTGTAAGTGATGAGTTTAGATAGTTTATAAACTTCATTTTTCTTTTTTAATTTGCCTTCTTTAAAAAGTAAATATTATACAGACTCCTACTATGTTTGGCTCATATTCTCCTTGAAAAATGATGGATAAATCACAGCAATGTTCTTTCACAGCTGAATTTTCCTTCAGAACGCCAACAGACCATAGCTCCAAGTTCAAATTTCTATACACCAAAATGCTTCTATCTCTGTTCTGTTATACATACCTGTTTCCACTGCTGTATCACTTGTTTTCTTAAACCCATCCTAAATGTAGAGTACTAACCTTCAGTGTTTCATGTTATTAAAAGTACAGAGAATTTTTCAGACTTATGCTAAAACAGCCTTTTTCTAGTATATTGTGGTGGATAAATGACTAGCATTAACAAAGAGGAGGTAGGTCACTTCATGGACAAAATACCTGCTTTTGTTTTTTATTGGTTTGTGTGTGTGTGTTGGGTTTGTTTTTTTGTTTTGTTTTTGTTTTTTGTTATAAGAAGCAAATAAATATGCAAAGTGAGATGAGTCAATATTCTCATTAAGCCTAATAAATGAAGTCATAGTTAATAATGTCAGAATATATACAGTAGTTTATAGACTGTCTATCTCAGAACACAATATATTCTAATGATATTGAGTGATTTTCCCTATTCTTTCTGAAACAGAAAAGAATACAAGAAAATAAGCTCTTCTATAATCTATTGAAATGCAAGTTCTCAACAGTCAGCATTCAATAATTAGATAGCAGATGCATTGAACTTAGCAGACTTGTTCTTAGTTTTATGTTCTTTGTGTTTGTCTAAGAATCAATGGGTAGATAAATCCTTTGGTTTTGGTTAGGTGTGTATACAATTTGTAGGTGTTTTATGTTATACAAACAACAATACCAGAGGAGAGAGATTCTTTCAGGCACATAGCTGCTATTATAAAACATCCTTCTGGGGTAGCATCATTGTTAAAACAAAAATAATGAAGCATTGTTAGTAGAGAGGAAATTGGTCCCTTGTGATGGTTTCAGCCCTGTGTTGAAAGGGATTTTGCTGCAACAGGATATGATAAAATGTATCTGCCATTCAGGTGAAGCATGAGGCGTGGAAACCTTTATTAAATTCTACAGAGGCTTTATGGTTAAAATTGCTGCCTCATCTTAGTTTGATTCCCAGATATCTATCCAGAACAGTCTGGACACAAACAAAATTTGTATTTCTTTGTTTCAGGGTGCACAGATTAGTGTCACCTTTGCACTCCACTTCACATTCTCACTACAAAGGATTCCGGCATGCCAAGATACTTATTTCTGTAGGTCCTTAAGAATCTCTGATTCTCTGTTCTTGTCCATGCTGTACCTCCAGGCCATTTTCATTTCAACTGGGCCAGCTATGGGCTGGAAATGTTGATTCAGAAGCCAACCAATAGCATGCCATGCCAAGCCAAAGCACTATTCCTAGGTACTCCTTCTCCTGACTATGCTGTTTTTCAAGGACTTTCAGACACTACAAATCATCCTTGCTCACACTGATGTCAGTGGCAAAACTCCCATTAACCTCAGTGGAGCCAGGATTTCACCCCTAACTTCAGCTCATCCATTCTAGCTGATATAATAACCCTCCACTAGACTACTCAGCAAAGGCCAGGAGAAGCATTTTTATGTTCTCACATTTCTTGATAAAAATTTACCCCACCTCCAAATGTGTAATAGTTATCATCACATCCTTTCTTCCTTTGCATTGCAGTGTGCTGCAAGAGCCATAGGAAAGCTTCCCACACAACTATTAGAGTTGCTCAAACACAGAGTAACACTTTTTTCCACAACATCAGGTGCATCTTTTAAAGTGAGGAGTGAATGAGCCAAAGCTGCAATGAAGCCTTCCTCATTCACATTGCATCTTACATGCAACTCTGCCAGACTTTAGTATTCATATTTCACTAACCCAGTACAAGACGCTACATACTTATAACACACAGTTGTGGTGAAAAATCAATACTCAACACTTTAGGTGACAAAGACCATCTATTCATGTAATTCAAAGCTGTCTCTGACTGTATATGCACAAGGGTCCTGAGTAACGTTTCCTGTAATTATACTGGTGTTTTATATTTTCTCCTCTCTGTTTGCAGAATTCAGCACTATATAGTTGTTTCAGTTTTGAGAGCTCCAAAATGTTGATAGATTTTCCATCAACCTATTTTCCAGATGATTCACACCAAATGTAAGAATGAGACAGAAAAATAAACTCATTGCAAGAAAGGAGCTTGCCTCTCCAATGCATTACCTTCAGGCATAAGCTACGATGAGTGCACTGAAATCACTACAGCTACATTGGCATATAAGCTGTGAAACATATTGGATAATTAAGCCCAATCACTTAAATTAAAAAAGTGGAATGTTGCATTTTTCCTTTCTTTTATTATCTATCCAAGGGGTGAAAGCTGTCTTCCAAAGCATCATGGAAATTAGTTTTGAGCTTTACCTTTATCTCTTTATGCAAGGAACAGGACCTCCACTTCCCCCAGCTCTGCTGCAATGGTGATAATTCATTTCTGCATGCTTTCTGGGGAGTGGTGCTTTTGAGAGGGAAAGACTTAATGCTAACTGGGCACAGCATGCAGGGACAGGACTCTGCTTCAGCAGTCTACTACTGCCACCAAGGGAAGAATATGCTTTTGTAATATTTATGATAAGAGTTAAGTCAGAGTGGCTTCTCTTATGTATGTTAGTATAACCTAGAAACCCTTTTAATATTTATTACAGAAACCTCTAGTAATTCCCCACCACCACATTTTCTTTACTTCAGATTCACCCTTTTAAATCCAAAGAATGGAAGTCTGCCAACATAGGCAGACATTTTATGTACTACAGTAGTTGCATGTTCAAAGCTTTCAGTCTGTACATTCACCCTTTGTTTCTTGCCTATACTCTTGTACAAAGATATAATCTGTAAGATTCCAGAGTGCTTCCTGTGCGTGTTTTAATAGGCTGTAGAAATATCACAGCAAATTAGTTTAAATAGTGGACAGAATTAATGTATTAAATTGATAGATTAAGAAGCATTTTACCCTATATGCATACTGTAGTCTATCAGATAAGGAGTTTTCACCATTACAGGGACACTGCAGAATCTGGAGCTTTATGACATTATTTAATAAGCAAACAGAAATATATTTTCTCTTTTCAGTGACTTGCACTAATGCCCTCTTCATTAGAACATAGCCAATTACTTCAGTCCTTTCATTTTGTAAATCTTAGACCCTATTTCTGTATATTAACCTGAGGAAATAAACCTAGTTTCTTTGAATAAGTATATCTGAAATGTTTCATAAGAGTGGCTTATATAAACATGTCAGCCTTCAGCTCATGATCCTCCAACTGAATCTTCATGAATGGGTCAGGTCACCTATAATTCCCACTGAAGTCAGCCTATGCAAGTTTCCCAGTTGCAGGACGAGGGGAAGAGAGCATATGTGGATTGTTCACCATGACCATTAGCTTGTTTAATTTCTCTTTGTATTTTCCAATTTGTGCCATCTGACACATGCTTGTTGTTTCTGTTTCCTTCTGGAGAAACTCCCAAATGCATAAAGAATTTTCAAGATGGCCATGCCAATACAAATCTGAATGTGGGTCCCAAACACCCTCTTTCCACTATCATTTTTCAGAATGGAAATTCACTGCCACAAATCAATTCATTCAGGGAAGTGAATAAAAAAGACTCATGAACAGAATTCTGCTTTTCTTTTATTGCATATTTGTGAATACTTCTCTCTTCTTTTTTAAACTCTATTTATCCACCTCTCTCTGTTTTACACAGAAAAAAGAGAAGTTCTTAACAAAGGCTTAACTTCATACTAATGTACTTAATATTGCCCAGAGGATGATGTTTGGAAAAAAATAGAGATGGTGCACTATTCAACTGCCTGTGGTTTCAGATTAAGCCCAATAATGAATAGCTAATGTGACACCAATTTTTAAAAAGGGCTCTAGGGGTGATCCTGGCAATTACAGAACAGAACAGAATTGTCAGACCTATGAACATAATGTGTTGGGGAAAAGTCAATGTGGATTCTATAAAGGGAAATCATGCCTCACCAATCTACTAGAATTTTTTAGGGAGTGAACAAGGTGGACAAGGGGGATTCAGTATACTTAGATTTCCAGAAAGCCTTTGACGAGGTCTCTTACCAAAGGCTCTTATGCAAAGTAAGCTGTCATGGGATAAGAGGGAAGGTCCTTTCATGGACTGATAATTGATTAAAAGATAGTAAATAAAGGATAGGAATAAATGGTCAGTTTACAGAATGGAGAGAGGTAACTATGGTGAACCCCAGGGATCCATACTGGGACCAATCCTATTCAATATATTCATAAATGATCTGGAGGAAGGGATGAATATGAGGTTCAAAATTTGCAGATGATATTAAACTGCTCAAGATAGTTAAGTCCAAAGCAGACTGTGAATAGCTTCAAAAGGATCTCACAAACCTAGATTACTGTGTAAAAAAAGGTAAATGAATTTTAATGTTGATAAATGCAAAATAATGCATATTGGAAACCATAATCCTAACCATATGTATAATATGATGGGGACTAAATTAGCCGTTACTGCTCAAGAGAGAGATTTGGGAGTCATTGTGCACAGTTTTCTGAAAACACCCACTCAATGTGCAGCAGGAATCAAAAAAGCAAATAGAATTTTAGGAATCATTAAAAAGGGATAGAGAATAAGACAGAAAACTATGCGTCACCAAATGAAATTAAGAGATAGTAGCTTTAAAACAAACAAAAGGAAGTACTTCACGCAATGAACAATCAACCTATGGAACTCCTTTCCAGAGGATATTCTGAAGTCCAAGACTATAACAGGATTCACAAAAGAGCCACATACATTCATTGAGAATAAGTCCATCAATGGCTATTAGGCAGGATGGGCAGGAATGATGTCCCTAGCCTCTGTTTGTCAGAAGCTGAGAATGGGAATGGGTGACAGGGATGATATGACGATTACCTGTTCTGTTCATTTCCTTTGTAATGGATAGTCATTGGGCCACAGAAAGAGAACATCACTCTAGTTTAGTGATTAGGTCATTCTCCTCAGTGGGGGAGCCCCACATTCAAATTCTTTCTCCACACACATTGAGAACTGAACAGAAGTTTTCCACGTTCTTAGTCAATTTCCTAACCACTGGGCTAAAACTCATAAGCGAACAGGCACCACCACCTTCAGCATTTTGTGAATCTCCTCTTCCTTTGCTTTCGTCAATCTGCCTTAAATTAAAAGTTTTCTCTTTGTGTTTAAAAATTTTTTAAACAAATTTTCAGAGTTGCCAGAAAATTTTAAAAAATCCATTAATCACCCTCCTCTAGACATAATTGTCACCATTAACAGCCTATTGTGAAGAAAAGTAAGAGTTCACTATTGTTCACTATTGTTTCAATCTGTCTGCATTTATATCTGCCTACGTTTTGAAGGGCAATTTTTGCCACCACAAAAGCTAGACCTTTTAAATGAAAAAAAAAAAATGTATACTCAACAAAACTTACAGGAGCAGTATATAGCTTACCACTGGATAAGTCCCTTGTGATGGCTTAGCTCCTGTTAAATCAATGTGTTAGTACCTGAGCCAATTATTGAAGAAGATGACTAGTATATGCACTCAGTTGAAAATAGAGGATGATGAACACTCATGGATGATTGTGTTTGTGAAGTGTATGATCATTTGGAGTATACCTACTCTGCTGAACTGGTCTCAAATCATAGTGCCTCTCTGGCTGCAGCACAAAAAAGTAATAGTGGAGAGTGATGACTTCTCTCCTGTTGTTCCCATCAGTGGCATGTCAAATGCATTTAACAACATTTTGGAAAATGTATTGGGCTAGGCTTATTATAAATCTTGGCCCTCTGGCACTCAGGAAACTCCAATAGATGTGACAAGTCTGCTATTACATTTGTGGAGCAGGCTTGGTGCTTCCAAGACAAGAACCTTGATGAAAAAACATTAAACTAACAAAGGTATTTCTCACTATTTCAGAAAGGACAGCTTAAAATCAACATGGTTATAGGGGTGCAGTTCCACTCACCACCACCACAAGGCATTAGATGAACATATATCTTCAACGAAATATAAACTAAGCGGCAGTGACATACCTGAGGCATCTTAAAATTATATATTGCAAATGGATCTAGAAAGTGGGAAATTTACAGCAACGTAGATCATTACAGAAGTTGTTATACTAGTCTGAAGTGTATAGTGTTTCAAGAACAGTATATTTTCCCTTGATGCTAAAACTGATGCCGTTTATGAGAAAGCAATTGCCTTGGGCTTCTTCAAGAATCAAACACATAACTCATAGAATTTGAAAACATGAAGACTTCAAACATTTTTCCAGTCCTCATTGCTCACCAAAGCATTTTTCTGAAATGGCATGGCTCCTTTGTGTTTATAGATGTTAAAATATGGTATTTTATTGGTTTAAGGCATCTGCCTACAGTACACATGGGTGCAAGAATTCTAATCTCAAGCACTTCTGACAAACATCACTGCTTTGGAGTTATCATTTAATCAAGGATAAATGCTTATCTAATAGCTACTTGTGGGAAGTGAAAGCATGATAATGTAAATGTTGATTTTTAAGACATACTTTCTAATGGCAAGAAATATCTTTTCGGTTTAATAATTTTTCATCATGTTTCTTTCTTTGAAAAAACCAAGCCTTCTACACAAGTGTAATATATTTGTCACAACCACTGGAGATTTTCTGACCCCAGTAGACGATGTATCAAACAACTATCCCGTATATTCCTTTTACCCCTCTTTTATAAGAAGGAGGGTAGACCACCATATCTATATCTCACAGGGTTGTGGCTTCTCTGAATTTCCATTTCACTTCCAGTCTCCTAAATCCGTTGCCAGGATTTTTATCAGTTTCTCAATTAAGCATTTTGAATGTTCGCTATATTCTCTTTGATGTCTCTACAGTAAATGTCTTCTGTTGACATACTAAAATCAGTGGTAGTAATTCAATTTTCATTTCTGGAATATTTCCCCATTTTGACATAGCTGCAGGCTATTTTTAATCAAGGATTACAATTTTCAACAGTCTCCATTCTGATTATTATGAGCTCTTCTTTTCCACCCACTTGTAAATCTCCTACTGCTCTATTTAACTGCAGTAAGCAAGGTTGCAGCCGCTCTGGTAAATCAGCTTCCAGAAGGTTGCACAGCATGGAGACAGGATGGAATTTTTATTAGATTGGACCTTTATTCATTTTACTTTTAGTGGTATGTTACCCTCTCTTTGTTTGCTAGGATTTCACCCTTGAATTGAAAATACACTGTGTCCCATAGCATCAGTAAAGTCTCAATCCCACATGGTATTGGCAATGGTAGCTCTGACTAACTTCAATTGTCAGGGCATACATGGTACCTCCCAGGAGCCACGGGCACCTTGCAGAATCACTGCATGGAAGTTAAAAAAGCAGAATAGATTTTAACATTGTGAATACCACATGTTGTAATAAAAGCAATCATGTTGTTCCTTGTCATGGTACATCCCTCTCTGCCCATGTAACACTAACTCTAAATCACAAAGTTCTCAGGAGCTTGAATTGCACATTAACATCATCATTCATTTTAATGAACTCCAGACAGCTACCTCACACTGAAAGCCATTCCATGTGATGCTTGCCACTCAAAGAGCAGTAGTGAAACCTATGATAAAATATAAGTTATGGGCACAAATGCGTCCCCTTCACGTGCAGCTTCCTAATAAATAAGGTGCATAAAGTAGGTAAAGGGGGGGGAAACAGCCATTGTGAGTGAGCAATGTTATAGCCACGCACACTAAGTGTTCATAACTTTAGTACACTATGGGGATGTGATCAGGACAAACCAACAGGTATTTCATATTTGTATCATCCCCTAAACACAAGAAACATTTTGAAAGGAATAAAGGGTTAGTTAAGGGCAACAATCCTGCCAAACACAAATTGCTAAAAGCAAGGAATTGTCCTGTCATAGGACACCTCTTAGCCATTATATTAATTGCTGCAGAGACACAAGTAGACCCAGTTTCTGCCTTAGAGAGTTTTATATATCTTCACTGCACGGTGATCCCCTTTATCCTTCTCCCCACATCTCACGCACACACGCACACACACACCTCCTACTTCCACATCCCTTTCATTCGTTTGGGAAAAACTCCTAGGCTATGCCTAGGTTCTTGTGCAAGAACATGTCCACACCACCATGTGCTTTTGCGCAAGAGCATCCATGGCAGTGTGGACGCTCTCTTGCACAAGAAAGCTCTGATGGCCATTTTAGCCATAGGGCTTTCTTGCTCAAGAAACCCCTGCTGCGCGTCCACACTGCCCTCTTGTGCAAGAGGGCTTACACTTGTTAGAAAAGAGCGTAGCTCTTGCACAAGAAGCCCTCTCTTCCGATGCCGTACTGTAAATCTTCTTGCGCAAGAACGGCTGTTCTTACGCAAGAACCCACCAGTGTAGACATAGCCCTAAAGGAGTGAAAGAGTCCCACACAATTGCCATGAAGGATGAAAAAGTTAATAGAACCTTTAACCACTTTTCCTAGCCTAGACAAGGCTTGTGTCTGATGAACCCATAGGGTCAACCATTATTATTTTAGCCATGTCCCTTTATATCTACACTAGATACAAAGTCATTTTTTACAGTCATTGTTAGCTAACTTATTTTTAAACTGAGCCATTTTTCCTAGTCCAAAGAGGTCTTAGTGGTTTCCTTATTGTTTTACAACAGGGGAATGGTAGAACACAGCCTACCAGTTGCTTAGTCTGCCTCCTCCTTCCTTGACTCCATATCTTTGAGAAAAGCTCTCCATTCCATGGAGTTCAGAAACTGGTGATACAATGTCAATGAAGTGAGTGATATTCATGTTGGGAATCGATTGGATTTCTACTCCCCACTTCTTATGGTGGCAGAAGGGAGAAAGTAATACTAGGTGATGGCTTTGGTAAGCACAGTCACAGCAGTTGGAAAAACCTTGGTACAAGAGGCTAAGGAAGAAGAGAGCAAAAGGTTTTAAAAAGTAGCAGCATCCTGAATTATATGTTGAGTGTGCTCACTGGTTGTTTCATGGCCATTCCTTCTGAAGTCACTACCAGGAACTTATATCTGGATTGTAAATAAATATATATAATATTCAGTCCTTTACCACAAATTTCTCACCCAACAAAAAAATATGGAAAGACAAAAAACTCAAGCATGCCCAACAGCAGGATCTGAATTTTTAAACAACTGATCTGCATACACCACAGCTCAGCCTTGTGGTCAGGATAATTTCTCACAGTTGTAAGTACTAAAGCTATTAGTAGACATTACAAGCAAAGGGCCTTTTTGTGAAAAATTGGAGGCTTTTGAAAGGAGAAGTTATGATAACTGATGAACAATTTCAGAAGGTTTGTCTGGCTTTTTTTTTTAGTGTGTGTGTAGGGCATCCTTTAATGAAAGCACAGTTTAGAATGACTATATTTCCCTTATGGTAAATACAGGACACATGGTAAAATTACTCAAATTCATGTGAGTTCAATGGCAATCAATCAGAACAATGTACTATTCCTACCCCTCCCCACAAAATATGCTATAAAAACTCCTTAGCCCAGCAGGAGAAAGGGAGCAATGGGGGTCTGGGTTGGAGGATGTGCCCTCAGTTATAGGTGTAGTCAGGGTCCACTTTGAGAGGTAGCAGGGGGACCCTGGCCATAGGAGTACCTCAGCCTAGGACAATACCCCTCTGCGTCAGGTACCACCTCTTCCCCACTCTTGCTCCACCCTGTTCCACCTCTTTCCCCAGACAATGCCACCTGGGGAACTACTGGGCAAGAGGGTCTTGCCGGCATCCCAGGTCATGGCTCCCCACAGGCAGTGGTAGTCCCAGGTCTGTCTACTCCCTCAGCCATGTTGCTCTGCTTCCTGCTGGTGAGTGTGGGGGGCAGTCCACCCCCTTCACCGAGCACTTCATCAGGACAACAGATCAAGCTGGGGCTGCATTGCTCCCCTTCCCCTGCCACAGGCCAATGAGTGTAGGGACAGGGATCGATCCCTGGTACTGGTGCCAGGCCCCCCCCTCCAATCCACCCAGGTGCCAGTTTGGAGGCTGCTGGCCAGCCCCTTGACTCTCTCCTGCACAGGGTGTTTGGGGGGCACATGGCCCCTCTTGCCACGCTGAAGCGTCACCTGTCGGGTGATTGAAGGGTTTGATTGTGAGGTGCTCAAACTAGAGGTGGTTGGGAGACATAAGTCCCAGACTGATGGGATCCAAGGTCCATTGAGGTTGTAACCTTTTCTCTACCTGGGTGTAGTATGACTTCTATTTTGGGCACAGGGGGCAGCATATTCAAGCCAGCTCCATATGATGGGTCTGGGGAGGCAGGGCCACCTCCACTCCAATTCACCCCTGTCTCAGTTGTGGCTGTGAGAAGAGTAACCAAAACCTCTGACTCAAATTGGGGGGTGGGTAGGAAGACTCAGCTAAAAAAAATTGAAAACAGCTGCTCAGGGTGAAGACAGGAGGAAGCTAGGGGCTGTGTGCAGACAGGAAATAGCTCAGGGGACAAGGGTAGGGTAAGTAGAGGCTGAGTGTCAGGAGAGCTTTGTGGTATCCCTGTTCCCTGAGGGCTCTGCCAGCCATGGAGCCAAGTCCCTCACTCCTGCAGCTGTTATCTGCTGTGTGAGAAAAGGGGTTTGGGAGCTGAGGGGCATCTTCAACCCCTTCATCGGCAGCAGAAGCAGGAGAGAAGGGAAAACCTTCTGCCAGAAGATCAGCTGCCCCACACTGCCTGGCTCCAGCTGCCTACATCCAAACTGGCCAAGTGGCGAGAATAGAGGAGGGGTAAGTTCAGCATAGGAGGGAGGGGCACACTTCAGACCTTGGAGGAGAGGCATGCTGGGGAGGGGGCTTTAGCCTAGGATGCACTGGGAATTCAGTGTGGGAGAGGCTGCCAGGGATCGAGATTTCAGCCCTGCAGCAGGCGCCAGGGATCAGGTCTTCAGCCCGCGTCTTGAAAGGGCTGGCAGATGCCCCCGTACTGAGAAGCCCTGCCTTAGGGTGCACATAGGGAGGGGTGACACATGCCCCTCACTCATGCCACACACCCTTTCCCTTCTGTCACACAGAGAGCTGCCTCTTCTCCTCTGGCTTCCTGTTTTTCTGCATTTGAACTCTGCCTGAGAGAACCACCTGCTGGCCACTACCTGCCCACATTCACCAACCAGCTACAAAGAGGAGGCTGCTGTGGCTGTGCTGATACTGACTGACCAGCCGGGGGAGTGCTGGAGCAGAAAATAAAGGGCAAATCCCTTTTTTAAAAAAAAAAAAAAAAAAGGTGGAATACCTGCAAGAGGACTTGAATAAGGGATTGTACCATTAAAAATGGGATGGATGATCACCCGAGCACAGTTCTTTCAGTTTGAACTTTCTTTCCAGTTTCCTTAACAATTTGCAGCACAGAAAGCAGACTATCAGGAAATATACAGTTCCTCTTTTTAAAAGGTAATTTTCTACTTTACATATTCCCCTTTTTAACCTTCCTCGTTTAAGCATTCATTGACAAGAAAATAATATCTTTTTAATATTTCCATTCTAATGAATTACCATGCCTCCCATCTCCCACTGAGCATAAATGGCTTCTTGTAGATGTGACCTGCAAAGGAAAAAAAAGCCTCTGCCCTTATTTGCATTTTTATGATAGATAAAGAAGGCTAACGATGGACTGATTTCCTCTGGTATTAATTCTGCTTACTTTTCTTCATGAAAAAATCAGAATTTATCTATGCCCCTATTCATACAGCATGGGCCTTCTTGAAGTTAATTTGGAGTACAATATAGGTACTGGTGTTTGTCTGCCTGTACACGACATCCGAGTCAAGTCCTAACTTGAAAAATAAAAATAGTGGGGATATATCAATTCTGAGGCCTGAAATAACCATTATGCTCATCTAGTCTGACCTTCTATATAACTAAAAACATAAGAATGACCATACTAAGTCAGACCAAAAGTCCATGTAATCCTGTCTTCCAACCGTGGTCAATGAGAGGTGCCCCAGAGGGAATGAACAGAACAGGTAATCATCAAGTGATCCATCCCCTGTTGCCCATTCCCAGTTTTTGACAGAGGCTAGGAACACCATTTCTGCCCATCCTGGCTAATAGCTGATGGTTACTTCTGATGGAAGTAACCTCCATTTATTTAACTAGTTCTTTTATTAACCTTGTACAAAACCCAGACCATAGAACATCCCCAAAATAATGCCATGGATGATGTCACCAAAGACAAGCATTAAAGAATGTTTAGTCAGGCTATATGAAACTCTGCTTTTGTAAACAGCTATTTACAGACAGTAAATAAATATTCATGCTTTTTATATTTTCTGAAACAGCAAAATGGAGCATAGGCCCAATTGTAAGGCAAACAACAAATTCTTTTTAGGGTCACTTATCCAAGTCTGCAAATGCTCAGTTAGATGCTTAACTTTAATATATGAGTGGACCCATTGGCTTCAATACTCAAAAATAAACAAGGGCTTATGTTTTTGAAGGCTCAGGGCCTTAATCTTCACTGGTGAAGTCATCTGTCCCAACAAAAATAAATACATTTGCAGATTCTTTCCGGGCATCATTAGGGGGACATCACAATCCCTGTTGTATCTGATTGGAATTGGAGTCTATTTACTGATATATACAGTACTTAAATTCATCTATAAGCGCTTAACACCTTTTCTTAAAAATCAATTACCTATGTTTTCCTTTATATTTCAGTCTTCCCATTTTTATCAGTCTGTTCCAGTTTTTTCATTCGGAGATATTTCTGATGGGCCTTCCTAGCAGAAGGCTTATATCCTAGCTTTTTACCTCTACAAATGTCTTCACCTCTTTGTTCAGCTGCATCAGCTTTCAGGGGGGGTGGGGATTTTTTGTACACTCCTGCCATGCGCACAGCAATGTTGGATGGTAAGCCTAAACTGTGGGTGTACATATTAATTGATGTTTGGACTCTTCATTTCCTTCTGGTTTTTTTTTTTCTCTCTATGGTTTTCTGTTCCAAAGTAAGAATAAAGTGACATCTTCATAGCTTCCACACTGTCACATTTTAATTATCGTGCCAGAAGAAGTCAAAACAAGTTGAAGCTGAACAGAGTTTGTCAACCTAACACTGAGAAGTCATCTGGTGGGCACATTTTAAGGAACAAAGTAAGAAGCATTAACTGAAAATACTGAAAACATTTTGGCCTTATTGCAAGAGATAAGTTCCATCCAGATTATCTAAGTTTGAGTACATATAACACTCATTCATCTAGGACTACCTCACATTTTGATTATTCATCCTTTCCTCTTAATTACATTATTACACCAATTTACATTGCATTTTCAGACATATCACCACCATGTACATCGACAGTAAGACCATTCCTAAACATATAGGCTGCATCTAGAATGGTATGATTTTGCGCAAATACTTTTAACGGAAAAGTTTTTCCGTTAAAAGTATTTATGCAAGAGAGCGTCTATACTGGCATGTGCCTTTGCGCAAAAGATTTGCTTTTGCGCAAAAGCATCCGTGCCTAGTATAGACGCGCTCTTGCGCAAGAAAGTTCTGATGGCCATTTTAGCCATTGGGCTTTCTTGCAGAAGAAATTAACGTTCCTGTCTACACTGGCCCTCTTGCGCAAGTATTCTTGCGCAAGAGGGCTTATAGCTGAGCGGGAGCATAAAAGTATTTGTGCAAGAAGCACTGATTTTGTACATTACAAAGTCAGTGTTCTTGCGCAAATTCTTGCGGCCAGTGTAGACAGGCGGCAAGTTTTTGCGCAAAAGCAGCACTTTTGCACTAAATCTTGCCAGTCTAGATGCACCCATAGTGTTAAGCAGATTTATTTCAAAGGATGCCTCCTTAAAAATCAAGCGGTCTTCGGTAATCATTTATTTACATGGCTGTACCAAAAGGTAGAACAGCAGGTTAGATATTCCAGATCCACCTTTTCTATCGTTTATTTGTGTAATCACATGGCATCACAGAAATCATAGACTATAATTTAAGACTGCCTCGAAACTATTATTCAAACAAGAGAGTGTTTCTAATTAGTTTTGCCTTGGGTTGAATGTTGAAGTCTGCAACATCTGAAAGCTTCAGCTATTCATTTAAAAAAATGCATCAGCCTTGCATAAAGCACTTGTTAATTTGGATAGCAAATGCTAAATTAGACTATAATGTGTGTATGGTAGGACCTTGGAGGGCTTCTTCCACCTGCAGCAGACATTTGCATTTTGCTGGAAATGTAAAGAGGTCAGACCCAGCCAGGTGAAAATTTTGCTGATGCAGGAATTGAGTAAGACAGCCACAGACTTTCTTATGAAACTCACTCTGCAAACCATGGAGCTGCAGTGTAGACATTAGTATGGCGATTTTGGGCAGGAAAGCTTCACCTGTCATAATTTAGGCAGTCCAAAGAGGGCTACTAACTTACATTGAGGGCTAATTTAGAGCCTGCAGCAGACTAGAACAGAGAGAGTAGAGACTCATTAATGAGTACTTGAAGATGTGGACAATATGCATTATATAAACTTATAGTACAAAATACAATACATATGTAGTAATAGAAAAGTTTTGCTAGCAGGGTAATCTCTAGTAATTCACTGCTGCTATCTGTACAATCAATATGATTGATTTTTATGGGAACCATGGAAAAGCAGATTTCACACTTTAAGGATTATTGGATCAAGGGCTTCTGTGTATTTCACTGCCCTTTCGAATGCCTTACATGAACTACATTGGTCTTCAATCTTGCACTATTAAAACTAGGGCTGTGTTGCTTTTCTAGGTAAGGACCAATTGCTATATGGATCTGTTCCAGTAAGGTAAATTCATCCTTGGCAGAGAGCTCATGCAAAACCTATGTGCCCCTTACTTTTTGTTCTGAAAGTGGAGCATAATTAGCTGGTGTTTAATCACATGCTGACTCTCTGCACAGAGGTACATTTTATCCATAGTAAATACTCTTTTGGACTTGGTCCCTGCAAGTCAGGAACAATGCAAGTAGGCTCATGCTGTTGTTGCCCATGATGTACCTGTTTTCTGTACAGAGGACTTTAGCCTTCAGGGGTGTGTCTAGACTACATGGCTCCGTCGACGGAGCCGTGTAGATGAGTTTACTCGGCAAAGGGAAATGAAGCGGTGATTTAAATAATCGCCGCTTCATTTACATCAAAACGAGGCTTACAGGATCCGATGACAAAGGGTTCTGGGGTCGGCAGATCCCCATCTAGACTACCGCACTGTGCCGACAATCAGCTGATTGGCACAGCACGGCGGCCATTTTGATGTAAATGAAGCGGCGATTATTTAAATCGCCGCTTCATTTCCCTTTGCCGAGTAAACTCATCTACATGGCTCCGTCAACGGAGCCATGTAGTCTAGATACACCCCACGGTTGGGAATCTGATATATTTCACACAATCACTACCATCACCATTTAAGAAGAAAAGAATAAAGCATGGATCTGAGGTAGCCACTGGGAAAACACATTTTTTCATAGGCATATTTTAATTATATAAATAAAATCAATTCACCAAAAACAAATAAGCTTCTGCTTCATGCTGAATTAGTACCCCCTAAAAATGGGGGCTTAGCTGCACCCTTAGCTATATCATTCCCAGGTGCCTGGCCACTCTCTATGATAATGCAATATGTTCAAAAACTTTTGTCTCTCAGATGTATAATTTTCAAGATCACACTTGGGTGATCCCAGAATAAAAACACATTTACCCTAAAGCAGTGCTTTAAACAACTATAATCTGAAGTGTGAAAGTTTTCCAGTTTAACAAAATCACGAGTATTTAGTGAATGTTGTGTGACAAAATCCCATCCATGCTCATCACTGTTAAGGATGAACAGAAATTGCACAGTATTCACACAAAACTCCACACAGGGTATTTGTAATTCAGAGTTGGCTCACAATGCTTTCATTTACATTTTATAATGACTTTAGCAGACAAAAAATCCTACTATATAACAGGTTTTTTCCCCCCAGTTACCAGAATGTAAAAGAGACAGATTCAATAGACTGGTAATAAGAGCACAACTTCGCTTTTCAATATCATCATCCACAAATGATAATGAGTCAGATTAAGGTTTTTTTTCCCCAAGGCCCCCATATTCTCCTCTCCTGTCATCTTTAAATCAGAATTCTGGGTGAGATTTCATTAGAATTTCTGAATAAGAGGATTGGTCATCCTTCCTCCAATTGATTTTACTCTGCTTTCACCCTATGTTGCATGCACCTGATAGAGCATTAAGTTAATGCGAGTTACATGCATACCTAAAGGAGAAGAAGCTCACAAATGTTTTTAAAGGAGTGTGAAAATGGAGTAGGATGTGAGGGAACAGTCTTTGCCAGCAAATTCTGTTTAATGCTGCAAAAATGTTTTGCAGTTTGGGAAGAAGATCTAAACAGGAGGACTCTCCTGTTAATTTGACATTAATTACAATGGTAGAAAATCTGGATATTTCTTTCAAAGTAGATGAGTAAAGAAAATGGGTAATTCCTACATGTCATTTAACATAGCTTATGCAAAAGCCTTCAGAAACAATGCACAACAAAGAAACTGAAAGGCAGAGAGAATATTTTTAAGCCTTAGAAAGTTCTTTTGTAAGCAGATTTTGTCTCCTTTTCTAGGAAGACATCGAGAGAAAAATGTGGGCGTTATCAAAATATTTTGCACATTCACTTCAAGACTTTACATATTCTTTTGTGCTAGATACATTTTAGTGTATTGGTGAAGAGCTCACATTTTTCCTCTTTCTGCATGCAGAAGAGAGCAAAAGACTTTGGAGCAGCATGTTGGTGAGTTGATGAATGGAAGATAGGTGAGCCCATGTCCCACTAGTACTATTCTCACTCCACTCAATCCCAAGGAAGAACAAGAGGCTTTGCATGTTTCCAGCTCCACGAATGAGGAATGGGAAAATTATGCTGTTACCACATTGTCAGCTCCCCAGTTCAGCAGATAATAATTTAGTAAGTTAATTTTGCCCCGCTCCATTGACTTTACATGTTTCACCCCCTTCCATGGCTGGATCATTCCAGCGGGAAATCCTACTGGAGCAGAGGAGCAGGAAGTAAAGAATTTTATGCACCATTCTGATCTTCAGCCTCCCCATATTACAAGATGCACAAGTCTCAGGAGTTACAGGAGGTCTGATAACTGAGTGATCTTCACAGTTTATAGAAGGAAAGGGATACTCTAGAATCTAAGGGGAATGGGCTCCAGTTGTCACACAGGCACTTCTGCCCCTGTTCCCTCCAGTACGGCCTGTTCTTAGACTTGCAAAAGTATAGGGATGCTAGAGCTTCTCATCGAAATGGTTATGAATTCAGGGGAAGGAGGAGGTGCCTTTAAACCTTTGCAAGATATTTTCCTTCATCTGATTCTTAGAAGCAGATGCACCATTTTTGTTGAAACTTTCCAAAAACAGTCAGCCCAAGGCAGGTGAGAAACATGCAAAATTTTAGCTAAAAGAGTTTAAGCTTGGTAAAGTCATAAGCAACTTATAACAAAGACTTAAAATGGGCAGTGTGAGGTATGGTATCTGGGAACTTCTGAGGCATGCCTCCTTTATAAGCAGTGGAGCCAATAAGAGATGGTATGCTGGTGCGGGTCACATGGAAGAGAAATCTGGAGAGAGTAGGACCTTGGAATAATGTCTGTTTCTGACTGCATTTAACCCTCAGTAGTCTTCATGTTATTGGGATACCATAGTGGTGGCAAAGATGGGATATACAGCTTAATCTTAGACAGCACAACCAATCTATAATAAGTGCTGAATTTTATGTTAATTATTACATAAACCAACTCAATTTAGTTCTTATATTTATTCTGATTTTGTTCTGTTTTTAGTTTTTACAGAATAGCATTTCATAACCTTCCAGCACAATTCATTGCCATCTAAAAATTTCCTCACTGTGAATCAGAGAGAGACACCCCAGTCCCTGTTCTCCCTGGATGCACACGGAGTCTTTCAACTAACTTCAGGCAGCAACAGGATTATTTAAACAACACACACATGCTCACTAAATCCTCACTGTGGGCCCAATCCAAAGCCTTCTAAAATCCATGGAAGCCTTTCCATTTGTTTCACTAGGCTTTGGATCAGACGCCATGTCTTCCAAACACAACAAAGGCTGCGCATGGGAAAAAGTCAAGTGCTTCTAGGCGTAGGTGTCAGAGGGCTGCAAGCCAGGGCTAGGAGTGGAACACATTGTTTCTTAATCCCTTCCCTTTCCTTTCCCAAACACACTTTTCTTTTCAGTGCCCTTTGGAAGTAGTTAGTTCAAATGAGCAATTGACTCAGAGTTTTGAACTGACCTTTTCCAAGTGTTATCTTGCATGATACACAATTGCTATAAGAGAAAGCATGAATAATTATTCAAATTTGAGTCAGTTTGTTGCAAACAGAAAGCAAATTGCTATTTAACCATGCCATTTCAGAACTGTTGAGCCCTGAAGCTTGCACTGCGTCTCCACTATCAAAAGCTTCTGCCAGAGCACTTCTGTAAATCACTGAGCTCTGATAAACTATTAGGTATTTAATACAAGCCTAAATCTATTAAAAACAAATTACATTAAAGTAACAATAAGGTTTTGATTTAAACCCAGAAGGGGTAGGGAATCAGAAAGGTTGGTGTATGTAACTTTTTGTGTGTGTGTGTGTGTGTGTGTGTGTGTGTGTGTGTGTGTGTGTGTGTGTGTGTGTGTGTGTGTGTGTGTGTGTGTGTGTGTGTGTGAGAGTGAGTGAGTCTAAAACCTCCTCTGAGCTATGCTATGCTTTTTGCCAATCTATAACTAAGATGGTATAATGTGCTATTTTGATCATTTTGGCTTAATACATTTGCCTCCAGACCGACAACACATATGCCAAGTTTTAGTTTGACTCACTTTGGAACAACTAAGATAATGAACCCTGAAAAAAGAAATTGCCTAAGCCTTTAACTAGAGCAATGTCAGCATCTGCTGCTTTAATTTACAGTACAATCTCTTGCATTTTTTATATGTGCTTTCATGTCCTCTCTTCCTTCTGCCAATTATTTTCTGTTTTAAAAGTGTGTTTTTAAATCGCTTTTTATTAAGTTTCAAAACTCAATAGAGAGAGGAAAAGATGATGGCAGATTCAACACCTATCTGAAATAGAATATTGGAGACTGAGTCCCATGCAAGGGTTTAATAATCAGCAATTTGTGGGAATCTCCCAGCAAATTAGCTTAAAGGTGATCGGAGGAAAAAAAGTTAGACTTATTTCCCTTTTTTTCATGTTTATGATGAATAATGAAAGCCCTGAAGGCCTTTTATGTTTATTTTTTATCTCATTATGCTTTAGATTAGCAATTCAGGACCTGTCAGTGATGCAGACTCTGTGATAACTGGACAGCTACTGGAGTTGGGATATCACTAAAGCTAAGGGCTTCAATGTAGATGGTTATGTTTACACTTTGGGCTGGGAGTATGATTCCCAGGTCAAAGAGATGTACTTTTGCTACCTCTCATCCAGCTAGTGCACTTCAAATAGAATGTAGCCACAGCTACAACACAGGTGGGATGCATTAACTGCTTGACTGAATGTCCATCAGGGACATAAAGAATTTACTGAGGGTACGGCTAGACTGCGAGGATCTATCGGAAAAAGATACGCAAAATGCGCTCCGCATTTTGCATATCTTTTTCTGATACGTTTGTTGGAAGAGGTTTTTCCATCTAGACTGGGACAAATTTTGGACAAAAAACTTTTTGAAAGCCCCCTTCTTCCTCATGGAACGAGGAATACAAGGGCTTCTGAAAGAGTGCATTTGCTCTTCCACAAAAAGTGGAAAAGCAAACACGTTCTCTGGATGCGGCGGAGTTTTTTTGAGATTATCCTGAAAAAACCCCACAGTCTGGCCATACCCTCAGGGTGGCTTGCCCCCACACCACTCATGCTGTCACAGCTACATTTTATTTTTAGCATGTTAGCTCAATTAAAGCTAATTCTGGGAATCAGCCCTCCTGTCCAAGTCCAAAGTGTAGACGTACCAATAGCTAGCACAGGCTCTTCCAATTAACCCAGCTCTTGTCTACACACACAGCCTCCAATGTTAGTTTGATGATGTCTTCAACCCAAGCTAGTTGATCCATTGTGGGTGATAGGCTAAAACTAAAGTAAGACTTTCACCCACTTGGCACTGAGAATGCAAGCTAAACCAGTCAAATTCTGATTGTCCTACAATACTTTCCCACAGTTCCCTTCATGTGCCCAGAAGGACAAATAAGTTCTCCCACAATTCACTGTGACAGAATCACAGGAGAGGAAAAAGATAGATTTGGGGGAGATTTTAATTAAAATATAGTTAAATTTAACAACTAAGTAATGTTCTAAATAAAGGCAGCCTTAAAAAAATCCAATATCCTTGTCTCTTCCATTAAGGTGTATATGTTCACAGTAAACATCCCAGAGACGGATTCTTCAGCAAAATCAGAAAGGACTATATTTGGCACTCCAAGTATTTTAAGCCATGGTCTATACTAGGGAGTTATTTTGAAACAACGTGTGAATGTGGACACACAGCTGCTGCTATTTTGAAATAGGCCTCCGAGGCCTCTCACGGCTGCCCTTGTGGCCACTCTGGCCACACCTGCTGGTTCCAATGCTTCCCTTCTCCTGCAGACCTTAAAGCTCATGTTTATCTTTCACAGCCTAGTGCCACACAGTTCCTATCCCAGGAGCCATGTCCTACCCCAGCACTCCCTCTTAACCCCTTCACCTCCCCATGGCTGCCAGTATTCCCACAGTACCCTCGGCTGCCCCTGGCCAGGGATGAAAAAGGACACCAGCCTGGACTGGTGTGGAGATCCTAGACATCATCAAGATCTGGGAAGAGGAGACCAATCTCCAGGATCTCCGCAGAAATGGCCGAGTAGGGGCACACGTAGACCGTCGACCAGGTCTGCTTGAAAATAAAGGAGCTCCAGCAGGCCTACAATAAGGCCGGGGAACGGAGTGGATGCTCTGGGGCAGCTCCTCACACCTGCCGCCATTATGAGCAGCTCAATGCATCCTGGGAGGGAGGCCAGTTACCTCCCCCCTTCATCATCATCATCATCATCATCATCAAGTCCAGCCAGGACATGCCCAGTGTCACCCTGCACAAAAGCGGAGTCATGGAAGATGAGGAGGAGGAAGAGGAGGCCAGGTAGGCCACCATGCCACCTTCCAGGAGCTGCCCATCACCCTGGAGCCAGTCCCCTCCCCCACAGGATGTCTCCCAGGCATCGGTAGAACCTGGGGAAGGCAGTTCAGGTGAGTTCTAAAACTTTCCCTGTACACATGCAGGGGCAGGCGACAAGCTGTGAGGAACATTGCATTCAGATAGATTTCCTTTTGTGCTACTGAGATGTAGAGTAGCTCAATTGCCAGCTCCCAGAGCATCCTCATTGTTTAAGAACACGACTCAAAGGTCACGTTGGTGGAAGTGGTGTAACTTAGTGCTCAGGCTTTCCCTGTAACAGCATTTGTATCTAATCCTGAGAGTTGATGAACTCCCTCAACTCCCACTGAATTTCAGGGTACGGCTAGACTGTGGGGGGTTTTCAGGATATCGGAGGTATCCCGAAAAAACTCTGCCACATCCAGGGAACGCGTTTGCTCTTCCGCTTTTTTTTTTTTTTTTTTGGTGGAAGAGCAAACGTGTTCTTTCAGAAGCCCCTGTATTCTTCAATCTATGAGGAAGAAGGGAGCTATCGAAAGAGAGTTTTTTTCCCAAAATTTGGCCCAGTCTAGACGGGCCAAATTTCGGAAAAGCCTCTTCCGACAAAACTATTGGAAAAAGATATGCAAAATGCGGAGTGCATTTTGCATATCTTTTTCGATAGATCCTCGCAGTCTAGATGGACCCTTAGTGAAAAGTATTCGAAGCCATTACTACTCATTGAGGACCAAAAAAAAAAAAAAAAAGAACTTTTATACTTCTTTACATGACTTTATAAAATGTGTGTGGGGAGATTTTCCCAAAAATGAAAAAAATCTCAGTTTTCAACCCGACATTGTTCTAACATGTTTTGTCTGGTTAACCTCAACTTTTTGGTCATTTTTATTATTTCTCAGATATTTATTTTGTTGAGGAAAGAGAAATGTGAAATTAATAAATGTATAATTTTATAATTTGCAATCCTGAAAATCCTTATCCATTGAAGTAACTTTATGTCCACATGCAGTCACTTACAAGCTCAGGGCATATTGGACTAACCACATCCATGAGGTTACTCATCCATGGGCAGGAGGCACAATCTTCGTTCTATGAGGAAAAAGGGGGCTTCTGAAAGAGGGTTTTTTTCCGACATTTGGCCCAGTCTAGATGGGCCAAATATCGGAAAAGCCTCTTCCGACAAAAGAATCGGAAAAAGGTACACAAAATGTGGAGTGCATTTTGCGTACTTTTTTCTGACAAAAACTTGTAATCTAGCCGTACCCTCAGTGGGATTTGTGGATGCTTAGCACCTGTCAGATTTGGGCTGCTAGCACAGAAGTGATCAAACATAGATAAACTTATTTTGTAGTTATTTCTTTTAAAGAATAATTTTGTAGTTATTTCATTTGTGTTTGTGAAGTTTCTTGGATTTTGCCCCAAAATTCCTAAACTACCTTCCCCTGTCAAAAAAAATTCTGGAAAAAAAATTAAATTTCTGTGGGGAAAAAAATTGCCCTCATTCCCCCTCAACTAGAAGAATATGGGGAAAGGGGAGAAATGAATGTTTTGTCCATTCCCCTTGTAGATTTGAAATAAACATAAAATAGGACTATTTATTTATTTTTAACTCCTTTTGGGAACTTTTCATTGAAAACCATCAAACTGGAAGAATGCAAATTTTGCATTAACATTTTCTATTCTATTGTCAAGCCATATTTCATTGAAAAAATTTACTGAGGTATTTTTAATCAGTTCAAGGAGAAAGGGGGAGAATTAACAGAAATTTGCCAGAGTTCTTATGTGACTAAGGTTTAGTTACGTCTTTTTCTTTTTATACAGCCCATTTCAAAGAAAATGGCAGTATACTGATGCTGGGTCAAATCCTGAAGTTCTTATCTAATTTCTGCTCAGGAGAAACTCAACTAAAACTCATAATATACTAAACAGAGGTTTTTATTGATTCTGAGCTGAGCTAAAACTGAGAAAGGGTTTCAGGGTCTAGACCAGTATGCATAAAATCAGATTAATAGACCAGAAATTAGTATCTTCAGTGTGTCCCTTCTCATTTGTCTTCCACAAAAAATTATCTTGCTCCAAATCCATTCACTTTTTCACTGCCTACAAGTAGGGGCATTAAATAACATCCCTATTTTTAATTACTCTAAACCTGAAGGCAAAACATTATGGGCTCAATACGTCTAGATGCTGATATCTCCAGCCTAATCCAACAAAGCATTTAAGCACAAGAATATTCTCGTGCTTTAAGTTAAACAAGCGCTTAAGTTTTTTGCTGGGTCTGGCTTGAATACTCACCACCTTACAAGACTGAGTCTTCCTTGCCACTAAGCAACTTCCTGAGTGTTCTGGGGCCAATTTCCTAAGCCCAGGTCTATACTACTGGATAAAGACAACCTAAGGTACACAACTCCAACTACAAGAATAGCGTAGCTGGAGATGACATAATTTAAATTGAATTTCTGAGGTGTCCCCATTGCAGGAGTTCGACGGGGGGAATTCTCTTGTTGACTTCCCTTACTCTTTGCAATCCTGTGGAGTACTGGTGTCAAGAGGCAGCAAAGGAGAGGAAGAAGGGGTAATTCAAAGTGCCCACATAGCTGATCCCTGACTCAGCTGTGCGGCACTGCTGCTTTGAAACCCCAAGGCAGCATTTCAAAGGGGCAACCGCCGCACAGCTGATCCGCAGCTCAGCTATGCAGTGCTGGCCCTTTAAAACACCAAAGCACCGTGGAGTCCAGGGTCAGCTAGGGACTCCCCAACTAACTCCAGGTTCTGAGCCTCGGCAGCTCAATGCCTCGGCATTTTAAAGGGGCTCCGCGCATTATACAGCACAGCATAGAGCCTGGGGTCAGCAGGGGACTCTGAGTCCCCCACTGACCCCGGGTTCCATGGCTTTGAAATGCATAAGAGTCCTCACTGGGGACTCTTGTACATTTCAAAGCAAGCACACCTGTGTGCAGCCCAGAGTCAGTGGGACTTCCCCCCGGCCCTGAGCTGCATGCAGAGTTTTCCATTCCTGCTTTGAAATGTACAAGAGCCCCAGCAGGAGAAATGGGAAATTATCTATCAGTTAGTTGAGTAGTCAATGGAAATTCCATCAACTACTCGACTAGTCAATCAATCACAATTTAACATCCTTACATGAGACCAGAAGTGGAGTCAGGGGAGCAAAGCCAGGCCAGCATCCTGGGGGCAGAGAGCCCAGCCGAGGCTGGGAGTGGAGCCCGGTGGCCAGGGCTGGCAGCAGGGTTGGCATCTGTGAGGGGAGCCTGGGAGCTGTGGCCAATGGCCAGGAGGGGAGCCTGGCTGGGAGGCTGGCAGCTCCCTAGGAAAGCCTGGAGACCAGCAGCAGTAGAGCTGAAATTGACCTCCCCTGGTCTGGCAAACTCCCTAGTTCAGGACTGGTCAGGTCCCCAGGGTGCCAAACCAGTGAAGTCCAACCGGTTCAGTGACACAAGTAAGTAATAATACTTCTGATTTAAACTTAAGCAACTGAGATCACATTTCAGCCTGATGTACCCCCACTTCTGTTTTCTAGTTTCATTAGTTATTAAGTGGTACCACGGTGAATAAAAAGCCAAAAAGAATGTGAGTTACTGAAATTTTATGCAATCTTCGCTGCACTGAAGAATAGTGCATGAATGAGTTTATGATATCCCTAAGGACCAGCAATCTGCAGAATTCTAATGTATGCTCTTTTTTGGAGGGTAGGGGAATGTTTCCTAAATGACTGCTCTGTGTTTAGTGGTTCCCATAGAGAAATCCTATCGACTAGCTAAGTTCACCACACCTCTCATCTGACAGCAGTGAATGTAACCAGTTGTCTTCATCTGCCTTCCAAGATTGGGCTCTCCATAACCTAGGGATCTTTTAGCTTTCCCTCACTATATCCCCACTCCATAATTCCATCTTTTCTATTGTTACAGTTTGGAGTACCCTATGAAAAAAACTTGTCATATGGTATCTCAGAAACATTAAATATTAACCTAGAATTCATAATGCAAACTGCTCACCTTCTGTCAAGGTAGATAGCTCTTTTCTTAGGCTTTTGTGCATCATGCCAGAGCTGAAAATTACTTGATAGAACAGTATTACTGCAGTCTGTCATCAGTATGAATAATGGCATCATCATGATCGTTTCTCAAAACCAGGGCCAAATACCTTGGGAAATTTGTCAAAATGATGCTAACAGACACAGAGCATTCTGTACACTGGAGATTTTGCAGCAGTCACCCCTCCTTAAACAATCAGCACCACTGAATACCCACTGTGAGTTATTATACTAAGAGACCCAAGGTAGCTTATTTATGGATGCACTTAAAACAAACATTTTGGCAAGATATTTTGATGTCATACATTGAATGCCAGTGTATGCAAGGAGGTGTTTGTTCATTTCTAGTGTTGCCCAATGCTTCTGATTTTGGCAAGAGAATTTTCATGTCACATTCTTTGATAATAAAAAATATTTATCATGGACTTAGCTGGTGACTATAATTCCACATCGAATCCCCTTCCTGGGTTCAGGGTATGTTATTTTAGATGGGTCTCAAACTTTCTGCATTTTAGTGCTGTGTCGCTGACTAGCAAGCAGGCTATTGGATTAGACAGTTGACTTTCATCTTAGAGGTATTCCAAATATTGCCCTAGCCAAGAACATTATGCTAAAATGCTGACATGCTGTTTTTCAGGGGCAGAACTAAAGATGACTAAGTAGTTTAGGAAGGAAGACCCAGTGTGCTGCACAAGTAATGCCCAGGAGAATTAATTTATTAAATAGAAAGAGCTACCAGGTATCCTATCGACATCTCTGTTAAATTGGATTGGCCTCTTTTAGTAAAAAGCTTTCACCCTGCTCAGACAAATTTCAGGGAGTAATCATTCTTCACAATTTTATAAGATATTTCATTCTAAGCACTTAGCACCGCTGGTGCTGAGCTGCCACTAATCCACAGGAGTCAATGAACGTTGAGGTCAGCAAGCCTGACAAGATTGAGCCCAGAGTGTACAGAAAAGTTCATGGCTCAGAAATATTCAAAAGATCTCTGTGTAGTTTCCATGCTGAAACGACCAGTGTAGGCTCATTAATTTTACATTCTGTCTAAAGACGTGCTGAATCCCCAGCTAGCACAGAAGACCTTGAACAGACCCTCTGTGCTAGCGTGACTCTTACTTATTTGATTATTTAATTATTTTTTCATACAAAACCTAAATTTGAGGCTTAGTCTATTGCATCATAGTTGACCATGTCTCTTAGAAATGGTAGAGGGAATTTCTTTCAAATATTTCAATGCAGAGTTACAACAGAAAATCCAGGTCCAGAAAGCTGAGCCTCTAGTTTTATGAGAAATAAGGGTAATCACAAATGTATAAAACATTCAAAAACTATCAGGCAAACATTACCTGCAACTTACCAAAAATTGTCTCTTGCATCTGACAGCATAATTGTTCCCAAGACTTAAAAATGCTGACCATTTTATTCATGTGAAACCTTCCCCCCTTTTTTCCCATTGGAGCATGAAATATTAAAGTATCACTTGCCACAGAAAAGTTGCTCTATTTGAAGGTCAGAAAAAGCTCCTCATGGATATTTGGAAGCATTAGGAAACATTGAAGGCTAAAAAAAACCCCATGAAAGCTTATGCCTAAATAAATCTGTTAGTTTAAGGTGCCACAGGACTCCCCACTATCTGTCTCTCTGTGGATCTCAAAGCACTTAACAGAAGAGTTAAGACAGTCTAATTCTCCTGACTCACTGTCTAGTGCCCTAGCTGTTGGGCCACATGGTGTCAGATCTGACTCTACTGTCCCTTGGGGAAGGGGCTCAGACAGATATTGGTTAGGAACTTTTTCCTTACAGCAGTACTAATAAGATAAAGGCATAGGATGTGTACAAACTATTCTGTCTTGGAAATGCCACGAATGTCTTCAGAGACCAGTTTTGGGAACAGCAACTATCTGAAAATATTGAGGTCCCAGAGAACAGCAGGCATTAGCTAACGCAGTATTAGGTGGCACACAAGTCACTGAGGCGCTAATATTTCTATTTAAGACACACTATTCAAAGTTTCAAATGTAAAATTAGAAATTCTGCAGCTAAGACGACTTTTACTACAGATGCTTCTCCAGTAAAAGGCTAAACTGAGTCAGATGCCCTTTGCCATCTCACCTGAACACTTATAATTAGAAGCTGGAGAATAGTATTACTTCTTTGGTCCTTCTTAAAAATATGTAGGTATTACACTGTAATTACAAGTGCAATTTCACAGAGACTATGCTTTTTGATAGCTCTAACTACAATGTGGCATATAATCAGGAAGTTTATTATAGAATTAACAATAATTGTAGTAGAACCATAGAACATTAGACCTGTAAGGGACCTTGAGAGGTCATCAAGTCCAGTCCCATGCCCTCACGGCAGGACCAAGTTCCATCCAGACTATCCCAGATAGATGTCTATCTAGCCTGCTCTTAAATATCTCCGGAGATGGAGATTCCAAAATCTTCCCAGGCAACTTATTCCAGTGTTTAACCATCCTGACAGTTAGGAAGTTTTTTCAAATGTCCAACCTAAACCTCCCTTGCTGCAGTTTTAGCCCATTGCTTCTTGTTCTATCCTCAGAGGCCAAGGAGAACAATTATTCTCCCTCCTCCTTGTGACACCCTTTTAGATACCTGAAAACTGCTATCATGTCCCCTTCTCAGTCTTCTCCTCTCCAAACTAAACAAGCCCAATTCCTTCAGTCTTCCTTCATAGGTCATGTTCTCTAGATCTTTAATCATTCTTGTCGCTCTTCTCTGGACCTTCTCCAATTTCTCCACATCTTTCTTGAAATGTGGTGCCCAGAACTGGACACCATACTCCAACTGAGGCCTAATGAGCGCAGAGTAGAGCAGAAGAATGACTTCTCACGTCCTGCTCACAACACACGTTAATGCATCCCAGAATCATGTTTGCTTTTTTTGCAACAGTGTCACACTGTTGACTCATAATTAGCTTGTGGCCCACTATGACCCCTAGATCTCTTTCTGCAATACTCCTTCCTAGACAGTTGCTTCCCATTCTGTATGTGTGACATGGATTGTTCCTTCCTAAGTGGAGTACTTTGAATTATCCTTATTAAACTTCATCTTATTTACCTCAGACCACTTCTGTAGTTTGTCCAGATCATTTTGAATTATGACCCTATCCCGCAAAGCAGTTGCAACCCCTCCCAGCTTCATATCATCTGCAAACTTAATAAGCATACTCTCTATGCCGTCATCTAAATCGTTGATGAAGATATTGAACAGAACGGGTCCCAAAATACAACCCTGTGGAATCCAGCAGGATTGTGAACTGTTAATAACTGCACTCTTGGGAACGGTTATCCAGCCAGTTGTGCACCCTCCTTATAGTAGCCCCATCTAAGTTGAATTTGCCTAATTTATTGTTAAGATCATGTGAGACTGTATCAAATGTACTATAATTACAATGGTGTCAGTGTATCTTTGTTCTAATACTATATAGACATTAAGACTACCAAGGGAATAAGTAGTAAATCATGCATGTTGTGAACCTTCTGGTTATATAAATCAGTGCTAGTGACTTACTGGAAAACAAACCACATAGTAACTGGACTTCTATATCAGTGTAATGTAATTAGAGTACCCTTGTTATAAATTGTGACCATTTTTCTTAGGCTTGGATATATTCTCTTTTAAAAAAGCTCATAAAATATTAATATCTAGAAAACATTTAAACGGTCCATATAAAATCCTACTATGCACTTTCTATGCTTCTCAGAAACTACAAAGAGCAGATAAAGGCTCCATAGATTTTTGTTGGATGGGATGCAAGGCAATCAGAGACTAACATAGTTTATAGAAGTGACCAAAATTAGAACATTTTAAGAAATTAGGTGGAAGAATTCATGATATATTTAAACCCCATAAATATCCTGGCTTACTGTGCCCCAGCTTTGCTAATGAAATAGTGAATTCCCTATGGAAATGTTTAGGCTAAGAGCTCAGACTTCAATGGTAGCAAGCTGACATAGTGTATATCATGTGCTGGCAACTCATTGGACTTATGAGAAATAAAAACTAAGTCCATCAAAGTCAACAGAAGTTTTTGCATTGGCTCCAGTGGGTTTGCAGCGGACCCATGTTGTCCATTGTGCCCAGCAGAAAACTCCAAAGCAAATCTTCAGCCTCTAAAATCTTGGGTTCAGTTTTGCTGCACTTTCTGTAAATGATAGGACATATAGGCTACTAGCTAAAACATCATAAAAGAAGAATAGAGTACTTTCCAGGGTTTAATGTCCATGAAGGAGGAGTCCAGCTTCTGAGTATTAATGACAGTAGGTCGTTGATCCCCATATTTTCAATGCATCAAAGTACTTTCTGATTTTGTAAAAGGAAAGTGAAAAAAGCATATATATCCAGAGATTATTTTATGGGGGATACAGTTCCAGTTGGTATCTGTGGTTCAACAAAACATTTTTAGTTCTTTCAGGCAATAAGATTGTTTAACTCATCTCCCATCATCCCTTTCAGTTTATAACATCTGATGAAACAGGCAATCTAATTAAGTTTAAATGTACTTTTTTTATTTGTAAATTTAGTGTAATTGCAGGCAGGCAGGCACTCAGGATCTTTTTGTATGTTGACTGATATAACTCTCCTTTATCAAGGGTAGAGAAAACCTGGCCTTGCAGTTTGCTGGTGCATGTATTTGCACTTCTTTTCGAAAATTTATATGTGCAGCTTTATGCAAAAGATAAGAAAAATTAGTTTAGGATTAAAATAAAAATGCTAACACTTTAAGAAATATATTGTAATTGTTCTCAAAGGATTTTAAATTCAACTGTCCTATTTTTTTTAAATCAACCTACAGAGCATTGTGGCACCACAGATAAAAGTGACGATATAGCTTCCAAAAGATTTATGACTCTTATTCAGAAAAGCTTCCTTATTCAGAAAAGGTGCTTAAATGTATGCTCAACTTTTTTGCATGTGCTCACGTTCCAGTGAAATCAAGAGGACTACGGCCATGATTCAGAAAAGCACTTAAGCATGTGCTTATCTATATTGCAATATTAACAATTCAAGCTTAAGTAATCTCAATTTCCTTTTTTATTCAAATTGTACTAAATTCTGCTCCAGTCACTTTTCTTTCACTATTTGTTCTTAGCTCTACATGGGTTATTTCAATATGCTTGTTTCTTTTCTCAGCTTTCTTTCTCGGGAAGTGGGTGACTGGGGAGGATCACATGGGGATTACCTGTTGTGATCCCTCCCTCTGGAGCATCTGGTATTGGCCACTGTCGGCAGACAGGATACTGGGCTAGACCGACCTTTGGTCTGACCCAGGATGGCCATTCTTATGTTGTTAAACATAATAGCTTATTTCAAAACTTGATTACAAATTAACAGTGATTTTCTAACTGTTATTTCAAATCAGTTTACAGCTGAAATAGTTTTTATGCATTACATATGTACATAACACAGTACATATTTTCATCTGTACTTGGGTGCAGGATATGTTGGCTCAATCCACTCTTTTCTCATTGGCATTCCATATCAGTAAAAAGCTTTCTTAAACTACACATCCACATACATGCAGGATGTAGGGATTGTGGGATGTTGCAACACCCCCAGGCTTTGCACCCATAATCTCCACTGCAGGCCCTGTACTTGGGTACCTGCTGCTAGCCCCATTGCCACCATTGCCATAATCTTGGCTGTCAGCCCCACCCACCCGTGTGGGCTCCACTGTGGCTTAGGGTCATGGCCCTCAATCCCAGCACTCAGCTCCTGGCACTAGCCAGGTGCTATACAGCCACTTCTAGGCATGGCCCCAGTCTGGGGTGATGAAGGGCACAGAAAAGGAAAGGGGGGTGCAGCTGAGCAGCCCCACCCTAAAAATTGTCCCAAGTCCACTGCATGGCCATACTCCAAACTACCAAAGCACCTAAGGGTCAACACACATACATGAAAGGCATGTCTACACTACAGCACTATTTTGAAATAACTCACATTATTTCAAAGTAACAAGGCGAGCGTCCACACAGCAAGCTGGTTATTTTGAAATTATGTCAAAATAATGGGCTTCTTATTTCAAAATAATAAACCCTCATTTCATGAGGAATAACACTTATTTTGAAATTTTTACTTTGAAATAGGGGTAGTGTGGATTACCTGAATGATTTTCTTCTCCCTTTGTTACTACTTGGGCTGACCAAAAGAAGTTCAATTTCAAAGGGAGTTAACTAGTGATGCCCTGAAAGAGCATCACTGATCAGCAGTTCATTTACTTTTCAACTGAGAAAAGCTTTCACAGATGATCCAAGTTGTCCACTCTGCTCCTGGTGCCATTATACTGCACAAGTAAGAACATTAGTGGATTCCTCTCATTGCTAATAATGATGCATGACAGATGGTGCCCAGGTCATCAGCTGAGTCTGAACTACACTTGTCCCAGATCAGGATGGGGTTAGGTAGGTGAAAAAATGCTTATAGGTCAGCCTTATGTCCTCCTCATCCTTAGGTCAGCCAATGATTAGGATGGATCCTGCTGTAAGTTTATTATTGTGTATCACATGTTTACTTTCTAAAGTCTAATTACAAGCTGACGTGCAGTGGATATAGATCCAAGTCTCCCATTATGTACCCATGTCTGGTTTTTGCACAACGTTTTTTAACATAAACCCCCAAAGGCTGAAGCTCAGGTCCCCTGGTACAAACAAACAGCACCACCCCCTTTGTGTCTTAGTAGCAGGTGAAACAGACATGCAAGTTTGCCTGCACACTCCCCCTGCATGTCAGTCTCCTCCTCACAGAGCCTAGACAACCAGACATGAGTTATGTTGTTAGTCAAACTGTCAGACTCAATAGGGAGTAACTTGATGAAACACAGTAGCTTGTGATTTACAGGTAGTCAGATTAGATGACCTAATGATCCCTTCTTGTGTTAAACTCTATGAAAATCATATGGGCTGGTACAGAAGACTGTAATAGAGGCAGGCTGGGGCAAACTAAGGTGACCTGAGTTCACAGAGTCCGCATTTGACACAGAGGGGCAGTATAGCTGGTGTACCAGTGCATAGGGTGAAAGAGCTGCCATAGCAGAGGCTGCCCTGCAGCTGTCTGCATTGCCCCTGGTTAGGCTTGGGGATGTCCAGATCCTTCTATCCTACACACAATCAGCCCAAATATTTTGAGTGGATTTCACCTTATATGAATAGCTGCCGCATAAATGTAAGCTCCATGGAAATGTTGTCATGAATTCTAATCCCTCCCGCTTGTTCTCCCGAGCCAAAATCTTTGTTCTTATCATCCAAGCTGCTGCTAGGCTAGAAGTATCAACTTTGAGAGAACGAGCACCTTAATCTGCAAAGTAACTCTCTATATTACAAAAATAATTGGCAACAATAAAAGTAAAGGTTAAATGTACCTTCCGTGGGGTTTTTTAAATAGCTGTATTTCAAGCTTGCACGTTCATCATTTGTACTCAGGCTCATAAAGGATATTGACAAGCCATTTTTATGTTTAAAACATTATCATTCTTCCATCCTTTGAAAGCATGATATTGAAATATGCTTCACTGCTTAATTGCCCTTTACTGTATGTACAAAGTAACTGCACTAGTTAAAGAGGCAGTGTAATGTAGTGGTTCAGCTATTACATTGGGATTCAAGAGGCAATGATTCTATCCTCACTACTACACACCTGTTATGTGACTATTGGTAAGATGTTTCCCTTCTTCTTAAGCTGTGTATGCTTTCTCTGTTTAGACTGCAAGCTCTGTGGGGCCCTTGATCTCAGTTGAGATGTCTTGTTGCTATTGAAACACAAGAAATGTAAAATAAGGTAATAATAGTAAGGGTAGTGCAATGTAGCTTTTACTAGAAAGTGTTTGGTAGATTACACTTTGCACAGTAATATTATAATAATTAAAAGTGCCTAGAGCAAAGGCTTAATGTTGAAAAATCTAGGGGGCTAGCCTGTGTCACAGGAGTCCTTGGTTTAATTCCCTGCTCTCCTAGCTGGTTTAAGCTCATGGTAAGGGGCCCTTTAACTGCCATTTAGACTTGGGCTGGCAAAGTCCCAGTGTTCTTAGCTGTGATAATTTTATTGTGAGTCTCATAATAGTTGGTGTTTTTCTTAAAGCCCCAAATCCTGACATCAAGAGATTGCATGATAATCTTGGCATTCTTTTTTTAAAATTTTAAATTGAAATTGTAATTTTAAAATTAACTCTTATGATCCTTTGGAAAAACTTGAAACAAGCACAACCTATCAGAAACCAGAAGGCAAATACAAGGAACTAAGTGTTTATTACTATTGGTAATATTGTTATTATTAATTTAATCTCATAATTTTAAGATTAACTGACAAGTTTGGGGGAGGTGACAGGATTTTTGAACGCTTGAGTCTGGCAATACTGAAGTTCCTACAATATTTACTTGATTTACTACCTTAATGTAGATATTCTCTTTCGTTTCTGTTTTAGGGGTTTCAAAGGTTTTCAAAGTATTCTTTTCCCACTTGTAAATAAAGGCTATGTCTAGACTGCAGAGCTTTTCTGGGATACCGGAGATTTCCTGGAAAAGCTATGCTGTGTCCAAGGAACGCGTCCACTTTTTCAGAACAATTTCCAAAAAAGCGGACATGTTCTTTCGCCATCCCTGTAATCCTCATTTTATGAAGAAGAAGAGATGTGTCGAAAAAGGAGGTTTTTTTCAAAATTTGGCCCCGTGTAGATGGGCCAAATTTCGGAAAAGCTCTTCCGAAAGAAAAGCAGAAAAAGATACGCAAATTGCAGTTTGCAATTTGCATACCTTTTTCTGACTTTTCTTTGAAGTCTAGACATAGCCAAAGTTATTTTACCTTATATAGGACACCCTATCCAAAAGTCTAATAAAAATATACCAAACTTTCAGCCAGGCCCTGTAAACCCATATCAACATAAAAATAAATAGTTCCAGCTCCCCTGGCTTGAGCAAATACTAAGTAGGGAATTTATACAGCATTGGACTAATGGACAGAAAATAATGGCACTTACTAATATTAGGAATTCCTGCACCATAGAAGGACAAGGTAGATCAGCTATTACTATGTCTCTCTTGTGCTACTAGAAAAATATTTTCAGAAAATAATCCATAGCTAATAAGAATAAAAAATGTGAAAAGATGGAAAAATATGGCTGTTCCCGACCATGTTCAATTAATTGCCACGCTAACCCTAGTACAGTTCAGCCAAAAGGTACCGTCCATCAAAAGAGTTAATGTCTTCTGGGGATCCCAGTAGCAAGCAGACTCACTTAACATTAGCACCAGCAGGAATTACATAGTGTTGTCATGGAATTCCACCCCAGAGCAAGTCCCCCCAACATGCACAGAAGCTGGCTGGTACCCTTCTTCTCCTTATGACTGGGTTTGAGTTTGCTCGGCCTTCCTCTTGGTTCTCCTACAGTTAACCACGTCTGACTGGATCATCTGTGGCATAGCCCTCAGTCCTGGTCATTTAAAAGTTTGATCTGGGTATGCAATTCCAAGTCTACCCCGTCAGGTCCCAAAGCTGGCTTTCCCTAGATAACTTCTTCAAAGTCCCTTCACTCAACTTCCTTCAGGTCAGAAGCAGAGTCCTTCTGACTCACCACAAGACAACAAAAATCACTCTCTTCTCTCAGAGTAGCAGGTCCCCGGGTTCTTTTGGGCCCGTCAGTAGAGCTCAAACTACAAAGAAATCAAAGCATCACTATTTCCTAGGACCACTTAATTTCTATCAGTAACTCTAGGACTTTGTATATATGTTGGAGTTTTCAAAACCTTAAAGGGCCATTTCACTTGATTGGGTTTGTTAACCATTAGGCACCACACTTTTAACAGTAAACTATCTCATCTCAGGGGAGCTCAAAGAGATTAGAAGATTAGTGAGTATGATTTGCATTGTAAGCCCTCTGCGCAGAAAAAAAATGTAACAACATTTTAAGTATTCACATTGAACTAATTAGGGTCTCAACTGAGTACTCACTGCACGCACAAAACCTTTTCCCACAAAAGTCACTAGAAGTTCTCAATCCAAGAGTATAGAATTGGCTCCTATATTTTTCAAGGCTCAAAGAAATCACACTTCAGAAAATGGAGCTGCAAGTACAAACAGGTAAGAATGCCAAATACAGGTTTGAAGAAACAAAACTGGCTCTTTTAAAAATATGACACTTAAGAATTAAAAACCAGATCTTGAACTGGAATTGGCCTGATTCACACAGCCAAGGATCTGACTCTGCTTCTTAAAACTTCTGTATTAAAGTTCAAATCTTAGAAATATATGGGTATATTATAATCAGACACATTGTAACTTTAAGGACAATAAATAAATGATCAAATACTTAAGTCTGTAAATACCTGGTCTTCGCTAATGAATTGATTATCAAGGAGCAGGTCTTCAAAGACTAAATTAAAGTATGATCCACTCTGTTGACATTTGAGTCACATTCCTCCCAAAGTCTTCTCAATTGTAGTTTAAAGTTGAGAGAGAGGCAGGTAACTTACAAAATGGTGAAGTCTGGTTAAATTTCATTGGTTATCTTAAGTTGACAGGAATAAAACGTAGTCATATAAACTCTGGTTCATCAAATTATTTACTCACATGTTTATTTTTAAGCACATAAATAGTTCCATTGATTTAGAGGAATCACTCTTATGTTTAAAGTTAGGTGCATGCTTAAGCATCTCTCTGAATGGGGGGCATAATAAATATATTTTTCATTAATTTACTCCATTTTGCCATGGAAGACTAAAGTCTGTTAATTCTGAATTTAGTTTTCTGTATTCATCTCCAGTAAAATCTAGCCAGTCAAGAATCTAAAGTAGGTAATTCTATTACAACTTAAATACTTATTGTCCCCAAAGGAATATGGTCCTTAATGTTCAAAAGTAATACATATTCAGAGTGCAAAAGTGCTAATATTAAGTTTGAGATTTAAACCCACAAAAGCCTGGAAATCTGGCATTCCCATAGCAACCTTACTTCTACTTCTTTGCATATATGCACTACCGTAGATGATAGAATCTTTAATTACATGATTATATAATACTAGACAATATGAATTATTATTCAGCTTTTTTAAGAAAATTGAAACCAAACTTTTCTAGAATTAACAAAGAACTCAGTTAGAATTGCTGTTTAAAGAATACTAAGCTAGTCTCCTGCACTAAGACTTTTCAGATTCTCATTCTTCAAACTTTGAAGAAACAGGACTGGACAAATATCACTTGCATGAATTTAAAGGGCACTTTAGTGTAATCCAATTGTTGTAGAAATTTAGAAAACAAATGGAGTGAACACAAAACGGAAAGCCAGTGTCATCATATATATAGTATCCCAATGTCTGTGACTCTGTAAAGCTGAAACGCTGGCTGTTCCCTCCGGGCTGCACTGTTGCCTCCCACCGTGGTGCTCAGCTGACTTCTGCGCCGCTCAGCCGGGCCGCCGCGCGGGAGCAAGCAGCGCAAGTGGCCGTTTGGGCCCTGCGCTCCCCATGCAGCACCCTCATGCTGCATGGGGAGCATGGACCCCAAATGGTCACTTGTGCCGCTTGCTCCCGCACGGTGGCCCACTGAGCAGTGCAGAAGTCAGCCAAGCGCCATGGCGGGAGGCAACAGTGCTTCCCAGAGGGAACAGCCAGGGGGCGGGGGCTGGATGAGCGTGCATCTCTGACATCAGGAAGGGGCACCAGATTCAAAAGAAGGAAAGTGGAGCAAACACAGAGGATGCGGAGGAGACAGAGAGGAGAATGGAGGAAGCGAAGGACAGCAAGAGAGAGAGTGAGAGACACTCAGCAGGAGGAGGAGAAGAGAAATACAGAGTGAGAGGTGGGAGGGGGAGAAGAGAAAGAGAGAGAAGGAGAGAGAGGCAGAAGGTGGAGGAGATCTGAGAGAGAGAGGGGGAGGCAGTAGGAGGAGGAGAGAGAGAGATGGAGCGAGAGACCGGAGGCTCAGGAGAGAAGACCAACGTGGAGGAGAGACCTGAAAATCCCGTCTTATGGCAGGCTAATTGGCTAGTTTAAATAAGAGTTGCTGAGAACACCTACCCACTGTGGCAATTTTATGTTTACTTTATATATATTTCTATTCCCTTGTTTGGCTTGTATTAATCTCTGAAGCACAAACAGTTGCTTGAAGACTTTGGATGCGTCTACACTGCACCATTATTTTGAGATAACTAGTGTTATTTTGAAATAACAATGCAAGCATCTACATAGCCATTCCGTTATTTTGAAATAATTTCAAAATAATGGATGGCTTATTCCAAAATCTGTAAAGCTCATTCTATGAGGAATAATGGCCTCACCAGGGCCATTCTAAGTTATCCCTCCCTAGTGCCTCCTGGGGCTCTAAATCAAGATAGAACATCTACATTAGGGAACCTTGCCTTGGACTAATTTTGAGACTTCCCTGCAGTGTAGACATGCTATTTTGAATAAGTTATTTCAGAATAACTATTCCGGAATAACTTACTTCCAAATAATCGTGCAGTGTAGATGTACCCTTCGAGGTTTCCATTTGTGATAGGCCTTTTTGCATACCCACAACTAGAATGGACCATTTTGTTTTCTTAATATATGTAAGGCAAGCTTATACAGTTGCTGATCTCTTGGACATTTTTCAGCTGTTTCTTTTCCCCCCCTGCTCACTGAACCACAAACTATGGATTTTAAACAAACTGTAAGGTCAAGAATAGTTGCAATTAAGTTGGTTTTGGTTTTGAGTGAGGTATGGTTATTTCTTCAATATTAACAGCATGTAGATTATTACTTTATGGAAATGGTAATAAGTGTCATACAAAATCAGATTTTAAAATGCATTGATTTTCTTTGCAGGTGTTTGTCTGCTTTGGGAAAGAATAGGTTACCGTTAATATGTTGAGATAAAAATGTAGTCATCAAGCTATGCTACCTAAAATAGTCTCGCATCAATGCAGTTTGAATTATACAATTTAAATAAAATATCTCCAATTACAAATGTTTCATAAAGTCTGAGGTATTCAAAAGGCATTAAAAGCTACTGCTTTCTAACTGAGTGGGTTTTATATTCTGCACCAAAACCAATTACTGTGAAACTCAGACTCCAGCCTTACCCCCTAGCCTCTAACTCGCCCATCTTTGGCAATCTGAAAACAAGGAAGAGTTTTTCAGGCTGAGCAGAAGGCATTAATACTAAAGGGAGAAGTGCTACACCAAGCATCAGAGTGGAGAGGAAGTAAACAGGAAATGAGTAGCAGCAGAGTGAGAACAGTAGTGAGGGTACAAAGAGGGGGAGGATTAAATGTTCCAAGATGGGAGAAACATTATTCTGATACCTCTGAAGAATTAAGTAGTGACCACAGTTAGAAACAAGATATCAGGCTTGATAGATTGATAGTCAGATGTTATGTGGGCAGCATAACAAAAGGCAAGGAGGAGATTGGCTGAAGAGGGAAATGAAGAGATAAGAGAAAAACAGATATTGGGGTATATGTTCATGCGTACTTAAAGGTAGATAGAGAGGGAGAGGCAACAAAATGAAGGAGGAACAGTCAAGAAAAAAGCAGTGAGCAGTCAGCCCTTGCATGGTTACTTTAAAGTTAATGTTAAGGCAACTGAGGGTGTGTCTAGACTACAGGGATTTTTCGAAAAAAGTGGTCTTTTTACGAAAAAACTTCCCCTGCGTCTAGATTGCTGCTGCGTTCTTTCAAAAGTAAATCGAAAGAACGTGGCAGTTTTTTCAACCACAGAAAACCTCGCTTTACGAGGAATAACGCCTTTTTTCTAAAGTGCTCTTTCGAAAAAAGGCGCTATGTAATGCAAACTGTGCTTTTTCGAAAGAGAGCATCCAGACTGCCTGGGTGCTCTCTTTCAAAAAAGTGGCTTTTTTTTTTTTTTGAAAGTAGTGGTTGTAGTCTAGACGCTGTTTTTTGAAAGAGGCTTTTTTTGCAGTCTAGACGTAGCCTGAATCAGGACCATGAACCAGCCCATATATTTTTACAATTATGTTTTTGGTAGAAAGTAACACGAAGGCACCCTCCCTGACTGTAGCCTGGAGAGAGCTGGGCCTATGCCAGAGCAAACCACAGCCAATGGGAGCTGTGAGGCTGTGTGGCTTCGGAGCCAGTAAGTAAACAAACCAGCGTGGCCCGGTAGCACCTCTCTCAGAGTGAGGCCATGGAACACTGGCCTATCCACTTTGCAAAAGGGATAGTGCTTGAAGATCGTGGATAGGAAACGAGAGCAGACCTCTGACAGCCCGAGAGAAAGTGTGTGTGTGGGGGAGGAGGATTGGCTGGACTCTGACACTGAAATGGAGCTCCCAGATAAATGAAAGCACAATTCTGATATTTAGACAGTTTACCAGAATTAACATTCTGGAATAGTTTTCTTTCATCCTTTGTCCAGCATTGTCTATGTTTAAGTATGACACAGAGCTAGAAGTCTGAGAGGGGTGGAACCAGGGCTGGATTACCCAATAGGCAGACTAAGCACATGCTTAGGGCACCAGCAAAGCAGGGGCACAAAAAAAAAAGAAAAAAAAAAAGAGAGATTTTATGGTATAGTATGGTTTTTATTTTGAATTACGTATGGGGGGACACCATAATCTTTTCAGTGCTTAGGGCCTCTAAAGGTCTTAATCCGGCCCTGGGTGGAACTCTGATTCCTAGGGAGAAAGCTTGCTTGGGCTAGCCTCATTTACATGAATTATAATGTTCATTATTCATAGTTCCACAATTCTCTAGTTTTGATTGGAATATCGCTATGTTCTGATTGGATAACTGATACAGTAAACCACAGGTTTACTGTAGCTGTGTTCATGGAAGGGCAGGATTACGCATGATACACTCTGGGGTAAATGCATTATCCTGACTTTTATTGATGGTGGACTCTAGTTTGGGAATAGATTCAAGTTCAGCAAGGAACAAGCAAAAGGTTGTGCCTTAGAGATCAGGAACAATCATCCACAATGCAGAGACTCTGTCCAAGGGACCTGTTTTGTTTTGGTTTCCCTACCTGGAGATTCTGAACCCTGTGTGAAGTGATGCTGTGGGACTGGTCTTGAAAGGACGAGCAGTAGTGATGCACAGAACTGAGCAGCTGCCAGTTCTGAGCAGATCAATGGTGCAGAGCTGATGTCACAACACTGGAACAGGTAGCTGTGCCATGGAACAAGAGCTGGTGTTGCAGACATCTCTGAACTACAACAGACAACCACTCCCTAACAACCCTAAGTCTAACTGGACCCACAAGTGGGATTTTAAGTTCATAGAGATTGTTTGATGATTAAGAGCTCCAAACCTCAATGAGCCAGATAATTGACACTTAGAATTGTGGAGCTAGTCACATTTCTAATAAAATAAGCAAAATCCAGAGTATGTAAACATATATGTGCTTATTGTGATGTTTTTGCTTGCTTTTTTAAACCTCCAAACAAAAGTTAGTTATGATCCTGTGTTTCCAAGGACTCAAAGCAAGGGTGCTGGAACAATTTGCATAGTAGGGGTGCTGAGAGACACTGAACCAAATTGGAAACCTCTTCAAGTCTGGCAGCGCCTCTAATTCCAGCATCTATGTTCCTGAGTGGTTACAAACAGGGAGGAACACTTGTAAAGGTGACCGGGCGATTATATTTTCATTTGCCAGAATCCATAGCAGGAGTAAACCTCTGAGATAGGTCTGGAGCCATAGTTCTACTTATTTTAGAAACAGATCCCTATACTGATTGAACTCATCCCTTGTTGTGGCCTTTGGCACCTGGCAGAAAGTAACATTTGCATTAAAAACAAACCAAATCCCTAATGCCTTGCTATTTCTATCAAAACTATGAAGCTGCAACAAGAAATCTGATCTGATATACCCAGTTGGAAATCAGGCAGAAAAGAAGAGTTATAGATATGCAGGTTTTCATATAAATAAAAGGTTTTGCCATAGACCATACCCACAGGAAATCTTTGAAACATTCAGATCAGTATGTCAAAATGTAGTGTTTTTGTTCTCTTGGAAAAGACAGAATGTATAATATGAGTTTAACACCATATCATTTACAAATCCAGATGAATCTTTACACACCTATGAGATAATTTTTTGCTCCATTAGATACTAATTGTGTAGCATACTAAATTCTAATTGGATGGCATTAATTATCCTATTCTAGAAATACACGGTAGTCTACAAGACTTGTACCAGCATTTATCATATCTATAGGCTGAAGTTGATTATCACACAGAATTCTATTATAATTTTGTGCAACAAACTGTCAACGTGTATTCCATGTGTAATTCCAAGAGAGGCATTTGAAGAGACAGTCACAAGAAGAGAACATAGACCATCAAAGTTATATAAATGTCAGAAAAATTGCATATGAAGAGTCATAAATACCAAACAAACCTCAAAGTCCATAAGCCAAGACACTGAAATACTGAATAAAGAGATTAATGTACATTTTGTAAGCATGTGAAGATTCTTATTGTGTTGCATTGCTAATGAAGATAGATCTTTATATCCCAAGACCTGAATAGCAGCATTATATAATGGACTGAGCATACAAATGGAAACCAGGAACCCTTTAACTTCAGTTTGGTGGTTGACAAAGACATTAAACAAGTCACTTAACTTCTCTTGATCTCAGTTGCCCAGCTGTAAAATGCAGATGATATGTGAACTAAGCCTATTACCCCATAAAGATGTTATGAGAATGCATTAGTTAAGGGATGCCTGAGTGATGAGTATTATTGTCAGGATAGCTCAGAGATTATTGCACAAAATATCATTCAAAATTGTAGATAAATTTGTTTGTGTTTTCTTTTCCTCTCGTGTTCTACCAAATGAGCTTGTGGGCAAGTGTTCAAAATGACAATACATTTTAAGTGACTATTGGAGAATATTCATAAGAAATTACATGAATTTGAAATTCATGCTGGCAACTCAATTCTAAGAGTGACAGTCATTCATCTGGGGCACACAAATATATTATGGGATTTATTTGCCCAATGAAAGCTAACCAACATTGCTCCATCTCAGTTTGAATACTAAACAATTGCAAACCTCCCTAAACAGTTCACAGACTATCTATAGACCAGAAATGATTTGTGAAATTATTTAGTGAATAGCTTTGAATGGCAAATTCTAGAAAATTGTCATTGACTCTCAAACAACTAAAAAAAAGGAAAATTAATCAAACAAGTTGTTCACTATGAGTTTTGCACCCTGTTCCAATTATTAGATCTTTAGTTCTAGAGTTATCACCTCATGCATTTCTTTGATTCTTATGATCTGTTAAGATTTCATGTCAAATTTCTAACAAATATAATATGGTTAAGATGGAGGAAAGATGAATGTATTGTTCCCCTGTTATATTTGTTTGCCACATTTTATCTTCAGACTAGTTCGTATTACTGTACACGTCCTTGTTATCATGACATAACTTTAACCTGCAATCATTCTGTCGGCTTCTCTCCTCAGTATTAATTTCCGTTTTGTGCATAATGGCTCTGATAGCTACTTTCCCCCCCTCACATTTCTTGCAATTATTCATTGAATCCCAGTATTTTCATCACTGCGGCTTATTCCCAGCATGCTGCCGCCACAGGATATATCGCAGCATGAGAGGCATGACCACCCTTGACAGCTACTTGCTGAAAAGGGGTTCATGAATCAAAAAGATGCCCATGTTCATGAGGCATGATTTACATTTGCCTGTATTGTCATGCGCTAATTTTCTCCTCTGTATTTAATCCGTTTGGGTTATTGTGTTTGGTTTATGCATGACATAGTTACTTGTGGATTTAACAAGGCACATTTTTCAATACAAAGAAAATGTTAATAATTTTTAAATCACCACAATAAGATATATACCTCAGTGACCTGCTTTGAAGGGAAAAGAACAAAGTATTACAGGCACAAGGCTTGATCCTACCTTCTCCATGCAGACAAAACTCCTCCTGAGGTCAATAGGGATATTTCCAATTTAAGGACTACAGAATCCCAGCTAAAATACTTTGAACTTAGAGCTTGTCTACACTTAAAAGCTGCAGTGACACAGCTGCACCATTACAGGTGTAGTGCTTCAGTGAAAACAAAACCTGTGCTGACAGGAGAGGCTCTTCCATCAGCATAGATAATGAATCTCCTGGGAGGGATGTAGCCAGATCAGGTCACAGCAAGCCCATTATTTTGAAATACATTCAAAATAACAGGCTTCTTACTCCAACTTCTGTAAACCTCATTCTATGAGGAGTAAGGAAAGTCGGAGGAAGAGTGCTCTATTTCCAAGTAAGTGCTGTGTAGATGTGCCCAAATTTGAAATAACCTATTTTGACTTAAGCTATGCAATTAGCATAGCTCAAATTGCGTAGCTTATTTTGAATATAGCCCTGCTGTGTAAACATACCCTTAGAAGAATTCTCCTGTCCACCTACTACCATACAGAGCAGAAGTTACGTCAATGTAATGCCTCATTCAGGGGTATGGATTGTTTACATGTGTGTGTGTGTGTGATATAGTGGTGACAACCTGATTTGCTTGTGCAGATCAGGCCTTAAACAGAATCAGGCCTTCCAACAGTTACCCCAGGGCCAAGCAATGCAAAAGGACCTTGGGCTCCCAGCTACCACAGCTGCTACTGCAGGAGCAGCATGGGCCAGAGCCTCACACCCTTTACATCACTGCCAGAGCATCATGCAGTACACTCTAGGCAGCTCTAAAAGCTGGTGGGAGTGGGGGAGCTTCAGCACGCTGCGGGCAGTGCAAAGGGATGGCTGACTCCACCTTCCTACATCATCTAGTATTCTCTAGCTACATCATGCTGACTATTTCAATCCCTCACACCCAATTTGAGAAGCCATCAAATTTGTGTCTCAAGATATTTGGCTCTACTTTTTCAGGTCCAGATCAAATTGTACATGAAAATGGCCAGTGTTTGTTCTCATGAGGACTGTCAACACCTCGGTTCTGGAGCATAGGGAAGTTAGAGCCTGAGTTTTGCTTCAGTGTGGCTCTAACCTGTACTCTCAGATGCATCAGCAGGCCTGGGTTCAAAACACATATAAACATGGAATCATAGAACACTAGAACTGGAAGGGATCTCGAGAGGTCATCGAGTCCAGTCCCCTGCCCTCATGGCAGGACCCAGTACCCTCTAGACTATCCCTAATAGATGTCTATCTAACCTGATCTTAAATATCTCCAGAGATGGAGATTCTTCAACCTCCATAGGCAATTTATTCCAGTGGTTAAGCTTAACACGAATTAAAGCTTTTTGTGTAAGGAAGGAGGAGGGAACTAAAGCTCAAGTAAGAGCCCACATAAATCTGCAGTTGTGTGAAAACATTCTCTGGTGTCTGCTTGTCTGTTTGGAGGTAATATCATAATTTTTGAATGTCACACCCAATCAACTCCAAACTTTCAGCAACTTTTCTAGATACCAATAGGCAGAACCCTATTCATTTTTGCTGAAAACTAGAAAAGCATAAAAACTAAAGAGTGGACACAGAGCCCCTGGAATTTGGTTAGGAGAGCAGCAGCTTCCCCTTGCTCTGTAATTATCTATAAATAAAAAAAAAAAAACAGGTGATAGCAGCTATTATTACTCCTACCATCACACTCACACACACACACACACACACCCCCCAGCTAAGCTTACCTATTTGCTTGTTGGAAATAAGGAGGCACTCAGAACTCTTATGCCATTCCAAATACCTGTGACTAGCACAGCGAGTACTGCCCAGGAAGAGTAGACATGGCCACGGAGCCTGTGCCTACTTGTCCTAATGGCTCCTTGTCACTAGAAGAAGTCAAAGCAGCCTTTAGGCTGCTCTAATTTATTTCAGGGGACTAACCATCTCATAGCTAAACAAGGACTGAGTGCCTCTCTCCCATAAATTGCATAGCACACTCCTTGTCCACAGATGAGGATTTGCATCACTGAGCCTGTCACACAGATAAAGGTTTATTTCTTAAAGACAATTAGTTTAAGAATGGAATTACAAAGTTTATTTTAAAAACTTTACACCTTCGTGAATTAGTTTTTAGTTCTATGCAGTAGATTTGTTATTCTAATACTAGGCTGACAGGAGAAGCACAAAGGAATATACGAATCAGTTAGGCATGCTATTTCACTCGGTTGTGAAGCAAATGTAGATGTGTTTACTGATCAGTAGGTTCACTTTATTCCTGCTGTTGCCTGTGCTTTTCATATAAAACAGTGGGCACATACCACCATTCAAATAATTTCACTTCACCAAGGCAGACTTCTTGTTCATCTAGAACAGATGCTCTCTGTGGTTATTTATATAATTTTGTATGCCACCTACGGTGCTGTAGTTGACTAACAAATACAACATTTTCAATAAGAAACTTTAATGTTGTGTATTTGATCCCTCCTGGAGCTCTAATGAATTGAACTACCTCACTTTATATTTCAAATCAAAGACTTAATTTTATAGTGAATTTCTCAGTACTGGGGATATTTAGTCTACAAAAGGGTTGTTTTGCAAATTTTATTTTTATTTTTTCCATTCTTCTTTTATAAAATACTAGGACTGTATACAGATAATCATGGAAAGTGCTGTGAATGTTTGAGGACATAAGGTGCCGACTATTATAAACAGTACAACTACTGAGCTACGATAGGTATCAAATCAAAACTTTGTAGAATCTTATATTCCTTTCTTCTGTCCAAGAACTCTGCGTCACTGAATACAAACAGAACACATACAAAAGAGAATCCTCTGATGGGGTGGACCTGCCACTTAACAAAACTTGCAGCCCTGAGAAGGACATCAGCTAACAAAGAGGCCTCAGTGGAGGTACTGTTACCGCATGACTTGGGAGCCTGGATAAACAAATCACAGAACTCTGAAATGCTTACAACAATAATGCCTCTTTGTCTATGATCATGTGTTTTGTTTCTTGGGGTGAGGAATTGTGTGTGTTCCAGTAAAATATTATAGGATTTCTCTTACCACAATTGTTACAATTATTATGGAAGGTTACAATAGTATTACTATTGGGACTATTAGTCCATGGTAGCACAATGCATTCTTTTTAACTATGATTGTATTGTATGTTGTCAAGACAAGCGAGTGCATGGAAATAAATGCTGTGAAAGCACTCAGTCTGTGCTACCATGTATATTTGGAGCTTGTGCAACATCTGTTATAGCAGTGAACCAAGCTGAGCATTTCAGAACTCATAACAAAAACAAGTGTGGCGAGCTTGTCTCTTTCAGCAGCATTTCAGAAATGATCATCATTAATCATTATTTGCATTCACATCATACCTAGAAGCCCAGCCATGGACCAAGACCTCTTTGTGTGAAGTCACAACACAAGAATCCTATTTAAATGTTTTTCTTTTCAAACCCAATTAGCAGGGTATTCATTAAGAGAATCAAATAGCAACCTAGAACCTGATTCACTAGCACCAACAGCTCACTGTTTAGACATGCACATGCTCTTTGTTCGCATTCAGAGCTTATCACTGCCCTATGTTCTGATGATATAGCCCATGCATGCTAGAGGTATAGAAGTTGCATTAATAATGATGCAAGTGAGGTTTCTTTTGCAGAAAATCCCTCTTACATTAAAGCAATGATCCACTTTTGTCAAGTAGACCTAGTCCAAATATTTTCAATTCTTTGCTTCCATTGGATAAGGCTGTCTCATCAAAATGGAAATATGTCTTGGAGACAACCTATTTTAATGACAGTTTTGACTGCCAGGATTCTGAGGCTCACGGTGGACTCTCAAGAGGAGGACCCAAAACAAAAACCTGACCTTTCCAAACCAAAAGCCTAACATTTTGAATATGTCTGCAGTGTAAAAAATAAAACAACCTGTGGCTGCAAGTCTCAGAGTCTCAGTAAACTGACTCAGGCTTGCAGGACGTGAGCTACAGAGCTTAAAAAAGAGCAGTGTGAATGTTCACACATGGGTTGAAACCTTGGCTATGAGATCCACTTCACAGTTGGGGCTTCATCCCCAGCAGGAATGTCTACATTACTATTTTTAGCCCCATAGCATGAGCTTGAGTTAGCGGAAACTTGCTGAGTTAGTCTGAGACATGCTGCCATGGAGTGTTTTTGCTTGGTTTTAGAGTAGACATTTCCATTTCATGAAAATGTGTAGAAGGTTTGTGTTGTATCCCAATGTGAAACAAAAGCAAAATTTGATATTTCAAAGGTCATCACAAAATGGAATTGCCAGTCTCCACTCAGCTTCATTGCCATAATGCACATGGTTCCCGGCTAACTGGAACTACAAAAGGCAACTAATTAAAGTTTCTGAAAAACCCATGAGGTTCCCTTTCACAACCTACTATCGATCTGAGACCACTATCATAAAAAGCCAATGCACCTTGTATCTGGGAGAATTTAAACCAATTTATTATGTCAGCTATGCAAGTATGACATTTAAAAAAATAGTAAAAGCATTTATCAACTCTTTATTTTCCTACTGAAATGCTTATGTGCCTTTGGAGTAAGAATAATACATTTAGTCTGATTAGAAAGGACTGTGCCCTGCAGTTTGGATTTATATAAGACTAGTTATTTCTCCCACAAAACCAAGGTGTTGATTTAGAAGCTTTTTAAAAAAAAAAATCTGTGAAATCAAGAACACATAGGAGACATACTTTTCCTATCATGGTATGAAAGCATGACTTCAGTCAAAACAAGTTGAAATTGTTAACCAACTGAAGCTAATGGCAAAACCCCTGGGTTTTGTCTACACTGCAGGGTTCTTGTGCAAAAGCGCATCACCTCAAAAGCACATCGCAAAAGCGATGTGCTTTTGCACAAGAGAATGTCCACACTGCATGGATGCTCTTGTGCAAGAAAGTTCTGACAGCCATTCTGTGATTGGCAATCAGAGCACCTGTGCTTTTTGTGATAGGCTCTTTTTGTGCAAGAAACCCCTGTTGAACGTTCATACACACCTTTTAGCACAAGAACTCTTGCGTTGAAAGGAGTTATGCCTCGTAGAAGGAGGTATACCTACTCCACAAAAAGCCCTCTGTTCTATCGATTCGCTATAGACTTTCTTGTGCAAAAATGTGCTTGAGGTGTGGATGCTCTGCAGGTTTTTGCGCAAAAACCCGGTAGTGTAGACATAGCCCCATTGATTTCAAAGTGGCAAAATATTCACCATGGGCTTAACAAATACTAGTCCAAGAAAATCTAGCCAAGGTATAATTTAAAATCAGCCATCCTGCAACAAAAAACCTTCAAAAACAGACTTCAAAGGAAACTGCAGAGCTACAATTCATTTGCAAATCTGACACAATCAGTTTAGGATTAAACAAAGACTGTGAATGGCTAGCCAACTACAAAAGCAGTTTCTCCTCTCTTGATATTCACACCTCCACAGCAGCTGCTAGAAGTGGGCCATATCCTCCCTGACTGAATTGAACTTATTATCTCTGGCCTTCCTCTTGATTGGTACTCCTTTCTTTTCATATGCCTGTATATTTATATCTGCCTCTGGAATTTCCCCTACATGCATCTGACAAAGTGGGTCTTTGCCTGCGAAAACTTATGCTCCAGTAAATCTGTTAGTCTATAAGATGCCACAGGACTTCTCGTTGTTTAGCCAAGGTATATAACTCTTCCTGTATGGAACAGCAAGACATTGTTTAAAATTATTATTATTTTAAGCCCTACAGATTTTTGGTCAGTTGTGAATATCACAAGTATTTCTGTATTGTGTTACTGTTCTTTACTATGTGAACATCTTCCACAGTTTGTATCTGAATCTCAAAGAACTAGTTACATGTTTTATGTTGTATCATCTCTATGATAATTGTAAGATGACAGGGGTCTTATTTTCAACTATGTCCTAATTACGTAAAGATAAAATATTGGCCTTGGTTTTAGCAACCTTTCTTTCTCTCTCAACTCCTAGAATCTCCCTCCATCTCTGCTGATGTAATATAACTAATATTAAATTCTCTGTTGCAGGTTTGTCAATGGGCATTAAAACAATGTGACAATTATGCTTATGTATCTTTAAGAAAAAGTCTGTTACTATCCTCTGGGGAGAGAGCAGTAGATTTTTTTCAACACTCAAAAACTCTGCCTTTACTATCTCCCTTCAATCCAGTGACAGTTGATCAGAATGAAAAGAGAAACTACCAATGGACAGCTTCCTGGAGGGTTATGCACAGCATTAATAACAGATTTATTAAATCTGTAGAGTTGTAACCAACTTGGCTTAAAGGTCTCAAGCCATGAGTGATTTAATACATCCACCTTTTTGAAGTTTGGATCTTTATTGTAAGCTGTAAAAATGTTGAGGATGAGGAATATTCTAGTTGCTACTAAGAATGTTGTATTCTAACAATAAGGCAAACAATGCGTATGTAGATAGTTACTCTCCTATGTGTTTTGTTTTTCATGCACTGTACATTCTTATAACCCTCTTCCCTAGTCCAAAATACTTTCCCAGTTTGTTCATTACTTCATTTACTGCCACTATGGGGATGCCATATTTAGCACATTAGAGATTCTACAGCCTATGTTAGCTCCAGATTGAGATACAGGGATTTGGTAAGTCATGGCAGCCACATCAAAGAAGCATTTATTGTTTTCACTTCTTCAGAATTGTGGGCATGGCTAGATTCGCTGCCCACTGCCCTGAATTTACTTGCTGTGGATCCAGAGTATTTGGGATAAAGAGAGAGGGAAGATATCAATTAGGCATATCTCATCTTAATATAGTCATTAATTAAAATTGCAGTGGCCAGAATTCTTACACCCACCCACCCCTGGAAACTCAATAGGAACAAAAAAAAAATCCTAACTGTAGTAGTGATATGTTACTGGATGGAAATAGTAGAATTATCAATAATAATGCAGAAAAGGATTGCTTTGTCCATATTATCTGTTTGTTCTTTTCCTTCCTTACTATGAGCCATTGATTTATATTCAATAAATATTTCTGATCAGAAAACAGATATAACATCTTCATGTGGTTATGATAAGGCTCTTAGTATTTCACTACTATTTCTGGAGGATGTTGAACTGAAGTTACTTAAGTCAGATGTTTTTAAATCAGCAGGTTAAGATAATTTTGTATTCAACATTTCTAAAAGAGCTGACTGAGGGGTTCACTGTATCATTAATGTTGATTTTTCAACAAATCGTGGAGCACTGGGAAATTTCAGAAGGCTGGAAGAAAGCCAATATTGTGCCAGTTTCTAAAAAGGGATGATCAGGGTTATTATAGGCTTGTCAACATGACACTGATTCTGTGTAAGATAATGAAGGGACTAATATAGGACTTCATTAATAAACAACTAAAGGGCATTATGTAATTAACGCAAATAATCATAGGTTTATGGAAAATAGATCCTGTCTAACGTGGTAACTTTTTGATGAGTTTACAAGTCTCGTTAACAAAAGTAATAGTATTGACATGATAATACTTAAACTTCTGTAATGCATTTGACCAATGCTGCATAACATTTTTATTAAAAATGAAAACAATAGAAAAGTAACATGGCACACATTAAATTGATTAAAAACTGGATAATTTGATTGATCTCAAAAATGTAAATACAAACAGGGAATCCTCCCTTGTGTGTGTTTCCAGTAACATCCCCCAAGGATCAATATTTGGTCCCACGCTATTTAACATTATCAATGATCTGGAAGAAAACATAAAATCATCCGTCTGCAGATGACACAAATATTGGAGGGAGCATTGGATAATGGAGAAAACAGGACACTGATTCGGAGTGATCTGGATTGCTTGTTAAACATGGCACAAGCAAACAATATGCCTTTTTAGCTGGCTAAATGTAATTACGTACATCTAGAAACACCAGATGTAGACCAGACTTAAAGGATGGGGATTCTAGCCTGGGAACAGTGACTCTGAAAAAGATTTGGGGGGGAGGTCATGATGGGTAATCAGCTGAACATGAACTTCCAGTGCGACACTGTGACCCAAAAGAATTCATGCAATACTGAAATGCACAAACCGAGGGATTTTACCTCTGTATTTTACACCAGTATGACCGCTGATGGAATGCTCTGTCCAGTTCTGGTACCCACAATTTATGAAGGAAATGGATAAATCAGCACAGGTTCAAAGAAGATCCATGAGAATGATCAGAGAGCATCAGACAACATGCCTTATAGGGACATTCTCAACAATTCAATCTATTTAGCTTAATAAATAGAAGGGCAGGGCGTGATTTGATCATACATAGTCTGTACTTACATGGGAAACAAATACTGAGTAATGGGGTTTTCAGTCTAGCTGAGAAAGTTTTAGCATGATCCAATGCTTGTAAATTGGAGCTAGAAAAAAAAAATCAAACTAGAAAGAGGCATTTTTTTTAACAGTGAGAGTAATTAGCCATTGAAATAATTTCCCAAGGGATTTGATGGCTTCTCTATGATCGACAATTTTAAAATCAGTATTGGATATTTTTCTAAAAACTATCCTCTAGGAATCATTTGGGGGAAGTTTCTATAGTATACATAATGTACAGATTACATCAGGGGTGGGGAACCTCCAGTGTGCTGGCCAGCTGCAGTTGGCCAGGATTAGCTCCTCATGGGCTGCCAGATGCTTTATTTACCTGAGCATCCACAGGCTCGGCCATTCACAGCTACCATTGGCTGCACTTCACCATTCCTGGTCAATGGCAGCTGTGGAAAGTGGCTCTGGCTAGGCTACTATTTCTCACAGCTCCCATTGGCCAGAAACAGCAATCTTAGCCAATGGGAGCTCAAGCAGCCCTACCTGTGAATGCTTAGGTAATCTGGTGCCCATAACCCTGGTGAGCTGTGTCTGGCCCACAGCCTGGAGGTTTCCCTCCCCTGGATTACATGATCACAATACTCCCTTCTGCCCTGGGACTCTGTGAAATTCCAGGGGGTTCAGCAAAAGTTTAATTGGAAATGAACCTCGGTGAACCCTGAGGCTTGTAACCAAATGAAATAAGTTTCACTTAGCAACAGGCTTTGCTGTGAAACTTTCAGACAGTACTAGTTGTAATCCTCTGAAAACTTTCAAAGTGACATACAAACTCATCCATATCATACATTAAGTTCTATGAAATATGACTTTCTCTATTAGAAATAGAAAATGCTTTTTGGAAAGCATTGCTTTGTCCATGTTGTCTGATTATTCTTTTTCTTCCTCACTAAGGGCTTCTGAATTATATTTACCTCTAACCTAAAAGATATTTCTTACTTTGATCCAAGGACAGAGATGTCATATGCTCAGAGGCTTGCAGTAGACTCTAATTGACTTTCCTACAGTATATATTACTCATGGGGTGCAGAGTCACAACTTAGAGATAAAAGATTTAAATATTGTACTTAAAATGATTATATATAAGACTGCCCAATAAGAATTGAATGAACAGTAAATCCAGACAATTAAAAGTATTAATTATTTCTAGTGATCAAGTAATTCTTCACCTCACTCTTTTCCTTTAAAGGATAACTACAAATTGTGTCTGTGCCCTTTACTGTTCCTTCCTTATATATAAAGTCACATAGACTATTTAAACATGCTGCTTTTTTCCTTTCTTTCCAGATTAAGAATTTTAGCAGCTCAGACTTTCCAAGTTTTACAGAAGATCACTGACATTGGTATTTCAAGAACAGTTTATTAACATGTACAAATGCCTGCAAGATACAGCTCTAGAACTGTTCAGTATATGAGCAGGCCCAAACCAAAACCTTAAAGCCAAATATTCCATGTGTGAGATATCCTATGGGAGCACAAAGGGCCTACTCATATTTGTAAGTCAAGCACATATGTAAGTATTTGCATTATCAGAGTCTAATTCTGGACCCATTTCTGTGAATAGGGCAGTGTATATTGCCAGCTGTGAGTAGACACAAAACCTTCTCTCTCTCCTCTTATACCACACTGTGGATGATAGTAACTCTTGAAAACAACAACCTCCACCTTGAGAAATCAACAGTCACACATGGTAAAAGGTGAAAATGGAGAAGTCCAGTTAACTCACAAAATCCTCTAAATCTTACTCTGCAGGGCTAGAGAATTGTGTGATTGAAAGGAGGAACCATGTGCTCTGAGCAGCATTTGTGATACTTCAGTACCTCTCATGTCATTTTCTAGCTTATCTGCCTGACTTTCTTCTTCCATGTTTGACAGCAACAAGTGTTAAATCAGTGAGAGAAGCAGCACTAAAAAAGTTGCTATCTTATTTATAAATATTACCGTACGACTGCAAAGAGAAATGCTGTCAGCCAACCATTCTTATAAAGTATGATTTTTTTTCATGAATATATAGGATGAAATCATCATCATCATCATCATCATCATCAACACGTTTAGACAATGAAGGACCACAGCACTAAATGTCCATGGCCACATGGCATGCCTTTATTCCAGGCATCTAAAACCTGCACAGAGTTATTACTGATCTGATGTAAACAGCTTAATTGCAGATGACCAAGTGGCCATCTCCAGTCTGTGGCTGGGCAATGTCCTCTCCTGACTTCAAGTCTAAGCTTCAGACCATGATCTTCAAGGCAGGATATATGACCAAAAAGTGTGGCGACTGATGATGACATGAATCCTTTAAATATCCCTATCCATCCCAGTTACTGATAAGATCAAATCATTGTATGCCCAGTAGTCACCACTGACAACACATGGATTGCTCAGCAACCACAGATTATTTTTCTACACTCAGATGCGGTCAACCATTTTTAATTTTTCATTGACTCGTATTATTACATAAACGAGTAAAGATACAAAATTATTAACACTGTTTGATTAGACTGATCATGAACTATCTATTGCAAAGTCCAGTGTACGCCATAGCTTAAAATCTTAGGCTAGTAAAGTAGATTTATATCTTTGCATAATAAAATTGATTGGCTATGATTTTATGAGACTGGCAAATCTTTAAAACCAGAAGAATGCAGTTATATTATATTAAAACAGTAGAATCCTATCAGGATTTGAATCTTTACTATCTGGCGGCCTTTTCTGCTGTCTTGACAGAAGATGTACAGCATTCAGCTGAAGCAAAATAAATCACATTCTAGAACAACAATTTTGGTTTCCCAGCTTTGAGCATGCAGTTATTTTACCATATCTAGTTCACAATGGAATTAACATCAGCCATCCTTTCAAAAAGCTCAGCTCTCATAAGCTTAATCTTCTTATCTCTAGAGTAGTGGTGGGCAAATACCAGCCCCTGGGCCAAATCCAGTTGGACAGGTTTAGCCCCTGGCAGGCTGCTGCCTCTGTATTTACCTGCACTTCCACAGGTACAGGACTTGCAGCTCCCATTGGCCACAGATCATTGTTCCCAGCCAATGGGGGCTATGGGAAGTGGTGTCCCGGTCCATGTCACTTCCCGTAGCTCCCATTGGCTGCGAACAGTGATCTTCTGCAAGCGCCTATCCCTGTGGAGGCACAGATAAATATAGCAGTGGTGGCTCACCACAGCTAACCCTGGTGAACCACTACCATCTTGTTGCCCATCCCTATTCTAGAAATAAAGTCAAGGTAGATACCAGCCAAATGAAACTTGCAGATCTTGATCATTATAATTCATTTTCACCAGTCCTGCAACCATAAAACAACATTTTGCCCTCCCTCCCTTGGCCCACTCACAGTTTGATAATGGCATCACTAATGTCAATGAGATTATTGTCATTCACTTCAAAGGGAGTAGTATGGAGGCCTACTAGGAGGAATGTATAATAATGTAAGCCTGGTCTTAAGATCACACACAATTGCTTATTGAATATAATGTATTATAAGAGATGACAATCCCTCTCAGAGGCTCTTGGCTTATCCTTTCATTGCCTCATTTTATATCTCTTTTCTAATGAGCCTCTTCATAAGCCCCTTAGCCGCCTACCCGAATATGGACGATATCCCTGTCACAATCGCTTCATGTTCTATATCTTTGTAATTGTCCCCTAAGTCTTCTTTCCCAACAAAGAAACCCACTAAAAGACAGTTTTCCTCAGCAAGACTCACAAAGCAAACCAGTCTGAAGCTATTAGAACAAGGTATTTTGGAGATATGATGAGCTTGGAAAGTTCAAAAATGTCAGACAGTCAACAATAGGGAAATATTGGAATTTTAAGTTTATAGCCTTTCAATTTTCTGTTATGTCTTGCAGCTTCGCATGGCTATTCTACTCAGCGATAACATAGAGTATGGGAAGTAGTACTACCACAAAGAGGGGGGAAATATTTCAAAATCTAATGTGTCTTTAAAAATTATTTTAAACTAAACTGAAACCACAAATGCTAAATTGCTATCGTTATAATAATCTGGTTATTGCAAGGTATCACTTCAGGACAGAGTAAAAGTTGTGTGACTTTCTACCTTTACATTTCTTACCTTAAACTTCTGATTTCTTTTAAGTATAACCTTGACTCTACATTTTGGGGGTTTATTATGTTATGTTAAGCTTCCCTTAATGTTATTTTATTAAGTTACTGATACATATTCTTAACCATACCTCCTTACCATAGTTGTTTTTGTTGGGGGGGCTGTTTGGTTTTTGTTTGTTTGTTTTTGTCTGTGAATTATATAATGTTGGATGCTTGGCCTCATAATTGATTAAAATAAAGTTAATTTTTTACCTCTTAAACTACAGATATTCAAAGCATAAAAAATGTATTTTAAAAATAAGGAATAGCTGAAACCATTTCAAATCCATTTTTGTCTCAGAGAGGCTCCCATATATGCCATAACTCCATAGTAGTCTAATGGGAAGGAGAAAGGACTGGAAACCAGAACACCCAGATTCCTGACTCTGCAACTGATTTTTCTGTGTTTCTTAGACAAGTCACATGATCAATCTGTGCCTCTGCTTCATGAAAAGATGAAGATATTTACCTCTCCCCACATACCTCTAAAGTATTTTGAGACTTTAGGATGTAAAGTGCAACTCAGCGCAAGATATTATAATAAGCAATCCTTTCACTCTGATGTTTTGATGATAATATTGAGGTAATGACAGTCTTCCCTAATATTTTGCAATATTATACATTTTCAACTTTGATATTATATCTGTTTAAATAAATGAGAATCGTCTTGTTAAATCTGTATCTAACGGATAGTGATGACCTAATTTAAAACAATAAGACATGGAAGTGGACAGTGTGAAAAGATGCAAACAGTAAAATAAAACCAAGACAAACACATGCTATAAGAACCTGCCATGAGACTTTATCATCTCATATAAAAAGGCACATTAATGCAGTTTGATTCATCCTGACTGTTTCATTGCTGAGCTTCTTGGCAATGCTTGGTGCCTGTTGATTAATAAAATAGGATATATCTCTTTCATTAAATGCAATGAGCTTGCAACGTAATGGCATAATACAAAATTAAGGGACATGGGATAAAAGTCTCATATCCACAGTAGCTTTATAATACTGCTTTATTATACAGTCCACTCTAGGTACTGGCGCTATAAAAAGCTCACTTAACCACCGCTCTCCATTCCCATTAATTATTGTATATTATCATGTATCATCATGCAAGACAAAGATAATTGGCTTTAAAGTGATCTTGAATGAACTGCAGGGAGGCACGCTGACCTTCTGAAGGGGATCAAAGCGCGGAGGATGTGTGTTGGGCAGCAATTTTCTCCTCAGCTGGAGATAGAAAGGGCAGAATGTAGGATCACTAGTTCCTGTGAGAATGAGCCAGCATGGCAGGCTTGGGAGTAAGGGATAGTAAGAGAAGAGAGAAATGCATACAAGAGTACTTTTCTACAATAATATTACCTGTGGGGAAACACTTGAGCACTTTCACATGGCTCATCTGAAATAAAGCCCTTCAAAAAAATGTTTAATACACACAGTGATAAACAAACAATTTCACTTTTAACATGCTGGCCCAAGACAGTAATCTGATTGGCTATTACAGGATTTATGCTAACAAATTGCTAACAATATGAGTCTGAATTTGATTATTTGCTATGTTGAGACCTTCATGTAGGCCATGTGGAATGTTACAAAACTTTAATTTTACTTAGAAAGCTGTCCCAAGTGGGACTTCAGGCCCAATTGCTGTCAGACCTATCTGTCATTAAGGTGGAAAGTCTTTGTGTGTGTCTACACAGCAGGGCTTAACTCGAAATAAGATACGCAAATTGAGCTACGTCAATTGTGTAGCTTATTTCGAAATTGGGAGCATCTACACAGTACTTATTTTGAAATAGAGCTCTCTTGCTCTGACTTCCCTTACTCCTCCTACAAGGAGGGTTACAGGAGTCAGAGTAAGAAGTCCTCCAGCATGACAGTATTTTGAATAACTGTCTGCTGTGTAGATGTGGACTAAGTTATTTGAAATAACACTAATTATTTCAAAATAATGTTGCTGTGTAGATGTACCCTTTTGGAGATGCAGCATTATTGCTCTATGCAACTGGCCATAGTCTTGCTCATTCACTACCCCTCTGGGTTGTTTGTGCTTCAGGGGACCTCATTTAAGGGACCTAGCCATTATGCAGGGCTAAAAAGGAAGGAGGCACAATCTGACCCTAAGGGGTTAAACTTTGTTTTCTTTAATTAGTGAAAGACTATCTTTTATTAAAATGGTTGCACAATAGAGTATGTGGTTTGTCAAAGACCTTTGGCCTAATAACTCACTATATGTCATTGGTACAGCAAAATCTGTGGCCGGTATGTTATTCTCACCTATTCACCCCAATGACAAGATCAACTAGCTGATTTGTTTCACACTTTAAATTTCTCATGTCACACATTTGCTTTAACTCAACCTGGAAATACCCTGCTCTATTAAATAATTCTTATACAGCAGTATTTGAACATGAATTTTTTATAGTAGCACCTAGAGGCTTCAGTCATAGAACCTATCATGACTGTGCACACAATGTATTATTCGTTGAATGGCTCTATTCTTCTTACAGATTTTCAGTGGGAAGGGTTTCACAATGTAAATTAAAGTAGTGAAGCCCTTTATTCAAAATTTTAATTTTCATGGTGAAATCCTTCCCAGTGAAAATTTGTATAGAAGAATAGAGCCATTCCACGAATAACACATTGTGCACAGTGATGATGGGTTCCATGTTCTTTCAACACATCAATTATATTGAAATTTACTTTGATCCACAACCAGTTTACTTTACAATAGTTTATTTCTTAGTCCCATATTCATTACTCATCTGGCTGCCCTTGAATTTCTGTAGCTAATTTACTTTGATGCAGATGAGTTTTTAAAAAGTTGGCGTTCTTTTCAGTGGGGCCCACTGTTCCATGATCAGAGTTACACTCTCCAGTCTCAAGCTGCGCTCACTGGGTAGTCAGAGATAGATGTATATTGCACGGGTATGGAAAACAGTAAAATTACCTAATACCATGCTGAGCTGTTTTTACCTTGGCATTCATTTTTTTAAATAAAGCTTTACAAAAAAAAGACTTAGCCTTGCACACCAGTATTTTGTTTGCGATAAAATATTGTAATAGAGTTTTAAAAAGCCACAATTCTTAGAAGGCATTGTCTATCTCCCATTTGGAACCCAGGGTACGTCTAGACTGCATCCCTCTGTCAGCAGAGGGATACAGATTAGGCAGGTCGACATTGCAATTGAGGCAGGGATTTAAATATCCTGCACCTAATTTGCATAAAAATGGCCACCGCATTTTCCCAACTCAGCACTTTATCGGCAAAAAGCAGCAGTCTAGAGGGGGATCTGTCGAGAAAAAGCCTTTTTTGACAGATCCCTTATTCCTCCTGCAAGGAGGTTTACAGGATCTATCGAAAAGGCTCTCTTTCTCAACAGATCCCCCTCTAGACTGCCGCTTTTTGCTGACAAAGTGCTGAGTCGGCAAAATGCAGTGGCCATTTTTATGCAAATTAGGTGCAGGATATTTAAATCCCTGCCTCATTTGCAATGTCGACCTGCCTAATCTGCATCCCTCTGCCGACAGAGGGATGCAGTCTAGATATACCCCCAGTGATTGTCTAGACTTTGATCACAGTAATGTAACAAATTTGTTATTTTTCATCTGTCGGCAGAGCACCAGAACATTACCTAGATGTGAACACCTGTAGCATGGTCAATTGCTTCTTTCCCTGTACCTGCAGTTTGGAATATGTGAAGCTCAATCAAATTCCTTTATGAGAAAGATGACTGGCTTGATGAGAAGGATGGTTTTTTACAACTCTTAGTTTTAGGTCCTGGAGTGATACACATGTATACTCTACTTGCTTAGATACAGTGTGCAAAAGGTGAATCCAATTCTATGTTTTCATTATACTTTAAAAGAGACATTTGTAAAATATTTATGTTTTGTGGCAAGGTCCTTGCTCAGGCCCCTTGCTTTGGGATACCTTCTGGTCCACAAATCAGCCAGAGATCCCTTCTGGGGCTGTCACCCATGCCTTTTATTGTCAGCTTCCCACCACCTTCTATTTACAAAGCTTTTAGATCATAGCCAATTCAGCCAGCTTCTCCTTCTGCCTGGGGAAGCACACTCAACCACACCCTGGCTCCTCTCTTTGCGCCTCCCATTGTGCCTCTGGTTGTCTTATATAGCCCTCTCACTAATGAAGCCCACAGCTGCTTCTAATAGCCCTTCAGGCCTGGGCTTGCTCAGCTGTTTGCCATCAGCCTTTTCAGCCAAGCTATAGTGGCAGAGTTCTGGCTTAGCCAGCAGTCTGTCACAGTTTATTATTTTAGTATACCAAAACCAAAGTATGTATAAACATCCATCTTAGTTCTGTCCAAAAATCAGCAAATTAAGCAATAGCAAACTACTGCCTTCCTTTCATGAACTTCTATTAGAATGGATTAGAAGCACTTTGAAGGAATTGTGTTTCATATGCATACTGATTATTAATATATATAGCAGGAGACAGCCCTGTAGCATATGCTGAGGTTCCAGGTTTTGGTTTAAAGCAGACAAAAGGCTAACTTCTAGTGAAAGACGTTTTCTATTCACACTATGGTCCCAGTTCAAAAAAATGTTTAAGAATGTGCTTAACTCGATACCTATTCAACAAAGCACTTAAGCATATCTTTTTATCTTTTTCACATAGGCTTAAATTCCATTGAAATAGTGCAGTCAATGGGAGTTGTTTCATCAACTTTTAATGGACTTTAGATCAGGCCCTAGAAGAAACTTCAGAAAAAACTGTTTTTTGGCTATTTTCAAACATTCTGTTTATTTACAATATTGTTAATAAACAACTGATTTCAACTCCAATGTATAGTGAAAGTTAAAAATCAACTATTAATATTTTTGTTGGAAGTTAAATCAGAAATAAAGACTGAAAATCAGTATGGCTATGTCTACGCTACCAGGTTATTTCGAAGTAATAACTCCTAAAATAACTATTTTGAAATAGTGCATCCACACTACAGGGAAGCCTCAAAAGTAGTCTGAGGCAGGCTCCCTTAATGTGGATGCACTTTCTCATCTTACAGCCCCAGAAAGCACTGGCGAGTAATTATTCTGAATGACTCTAGGGAGTAGTTATTTCAAAATAACAGCAGCTGTGTCCAGACTAACCCTATTTCAAAACAACAATTTAGAAACAGGCACTATTCCTCATAGAATGAGTGGTTATTACTTTGAAATAACATGCCCATTATTTTGAAATAATTTTGAAATAACAAGCTTGCTGTGTGGACTCATCTTGTTATTTCAAAATAATTTGTGGTTAATTAACTCAAATTTCAAACCAAAAAGGCATTTTCAAAATGGAAAACAAAACTTGACATTTCAAAAATGTCAAAACATGACACTGCAACTATTTTGCAGCTTTTATCCAATTACATTTTTTAATCAGGAAATTCATCAGAAGCAACCCGTTCTTACGAAAAGTTTAAATTTTTACAAATTGGCATTTTTTCAGAAATTTCTCGAGTACCTCTAGTAATGAACAAGAAACCAGTGCAGTGATAATATACCATAAAGGCTGCAATGACAATTTGGTATGCATAATACTTTTACCAAAAATCCATTTCCATTTAGGCCATGTCTACACTAAAACTATTTCAAAATTACTAAATTAGACTTAAGAGCGCCCGATTTAACAAATTTGAACTAGCATGTCCTCACTCTGGGGAAGCATCGAAATTAGTCCAAGGCAGGCTCTGTTAATGTGGATGCACTACCTCAGATTTATAGTCCCAGGAAGCACTCTAGGGAGCTGCAGGGGGCATCTTGGAGGCCAAAAAGTTCAAATTAGTGGCACCAGAGTGTCCACACTAATGTTATTTTGAAATTACTATTTCGTAATTAGCATTACTCCTCATGAAAAGTAGAGTTTGAATTCTGCGGTTCATTATTTTGAAATAACAGGCTTGGCAGTGTGGATGCACTGCTTATAAATTTGAACCGGGGGGGGGGAGGGAATAAGGTTCTAGCATAGACCAGGGTTTCGTGTGGGGAGAAGTTACCAATACTACAGCTTTAGATATATTTGAGTATGATTCACATGCTTTTTAAAAGGCCATAACAGAGGAAGCATCAACACAGGGATTCCTGCAGAACAATTTTTCCAGAGCTTCTCCTGGCCTATTGAACAGACTTGTTTTCTAGTAAGAAAGCTTCCTGTGAGCCACATGGACCCTACTTTATTGTTTGACTTTGGACAATCTGAGCAATAGGTGCTGCTGTGAAGAGGGAAAATAATTATAGTAATTCAATGAGAATTAAGCACATGTTTAAAGTTAGGTTCATATTTAAGTGTCTTGCTGAATCTGAGCATCTGTCTCCTCAGAATGCCTGCCCATTAGCCGAAGACTGACCATAATTTTTATTTCAAGAATTCGTTATTTCAGGCTTTTTAATTTAGAATTCCTATAAACTTTGGGGATTGACACAGATTTTATAGTACATGGGTGTAATTCAGGAATCTTTCTATCAACATAAATGGCAGTACGCTAATGTAAAACCACCTCAGATGAGACTGGAATCAGGACCTCTGACTAGCTCATGCACCTGAATCTTCCAGAAAGCTATAGTAAACAATAAGAAGCTGACAGAAAATGAGAGAAATCAAACTGGAACAAACTTTCGCACCTGCCTGAAAAAAAGGTTATTCCAACAGTCTCAGCACTTTGCCAGTATTATTTCTTTTTCATTAGGACCTATTTTGGTCAACATTGCACCTCCCATTCATGTCTTTAAAGCTGTTGAAAACCAACTGTGGGTCACTAACCTTAGAAAATATAGAACAGATGGCTAAAATCAAGTCCACAAGAAAAATTAGCACAGCAGGAACTTCAAAATTAAAGACATTTTTATAAGCATAACAGATTTTTCTGGAGCTTTATTAGTTCATAGATAAGTGATTCTAATATGAATGTTCTGTAGTGATCTAACAAGAAAAAAAACAGCAGGTTTGTGTGGGATGCAGGAAAAATTGGACCTGCAGTGAAGGACCTTCTCACATAAAAAAGAATATGAGGGGTGCATGCCCACATGGTATATTACTGCACACCAGGATCCATTTTTAATTGCTAATATACTTCTCAAAACCATATAAGAACTTTCCTCTCAAATAAAGAGAGCCGTAATTTGAGCTCTTGATGATAAATGTTGTTCTTGGCCTAAACTGAAATTTTCAAGGGTAACAAATTGCTGCTCACACAATTGCTTCCTAATGCAGCATCAGAAAAGTAGTACAATTAAAAATTAAAGAAAAATGATTAACTTTGAAATTAGTTCCTAAATGGATTTTTCATTAGACATTTATATTTCAGATACTGCTTTGCTAGTGCTACATCAGAAGAGAGTATGCATGGCTTTGGTATTCTTTGCTCATAATTACGATTAGGCTTGGTAGAATTCAATTTTTAATCTTTTCGATTTTTGATAGATATCAATGTTTATTTTTCAGCAAATATTTTAGGTTTTATATCCATTTAAATTTTCACAGTTGAGCAAAATGATGTGTAATAAAGATAAAATACTTAATTTTAAAAAATTATTGAAACCGTGGGAAATTATGGGATGATCAAAGAAAAGGGGGATCAGGAAATAATGAACTAATAACAGCAGGAGACACTGAGATTCAAAAAGTTAAACCTTATACCCACAAAAACACAAATTTTCAACATCAAATGTCAACATTTACAAAGCAAATATCATTAAATCAAACTCTAATAACATCTCATGGAACATTTTTTCTACTTTGCCTATCTGTACATTTTTCTTACTATCTATGTATGCGAGTGTGTGGTTAATTTCATATTTACCAATAAAAGTCTAATCGAATAAGTGCAGTACTTGGGACTTTTTTTTTTAATTATAGAATTTATAGACCAATGTGTCAGAAGACAAGGAAGTGGCTGAGTGACAAAGTGTTTATGTAGCAGATACATGTATTATACAAAAACATGTTGCTGAAATTGAAAATTTGATATGTAGCTCAACATACCTACATGTTGTGAAATTTTTTTTTGTACTTTACTTTTTTTAAGGAACACTTCATTACAAAAATTTTAAAAATACATTTTCTTGCCTCAGTTGCCATGACAATATTGTAGATGATTAAAATGAAAAATGTACATCATGCTTTACATTAACTATCACCATAAGCTTATTTTTTGCATTGTCATGGTTTTGGAATATGGGGAAGGGCCAAGTCACTTTCACTTTGTTATCTTTTCAGTTTCAAATAATTTGGAAGTTTTGACAGTTTGTTCTGTCATTTTTCTCACTCATGAACTAGTGAACAGCCTAATCCTTCCAATTTTCTGAACACATTGAAATCAGTGGGTGAAATTCTGGCTCTATTAAAACCTATTGCAAAACTTCACCCAGAATTACTGATCAGGTTTATAACACTGCAGGAAAATTTTAAGACACTTACATCTATGTGAAATTACAATACAGGTTGGACCTCTAGCGTCAGGACTAATCCAAAAATACCTGTGGTCCTGCATCCCTGTGAGTGCTCTCAGGTTTAATTGTTTTCTTCACCTGCATGGGATGTTACAGCCATAATGTCCAAACAAAGCAACAGACAGAGGAAATGTGCCTTCTCAAAAGAGAAGTGTTGTTGAGACCTTGGGACCAGAGATCCAGATTCTGAAAATCTCATCACTTTTTTCTTTTTGTTTAGGGGCAGAAGAGGATTCAAAAAAATCTATCAGGCTCTTTAATCGTCTGCAGACACCTAAGTCTTTACAAATTCTTTATATTAGAATAAAGTATAATGAGACCAAAACCAAAATATTTTAACAGCTAACTCACTCAGACATTAGTCACCCTTAGTTAAATAAAATTGATTTATATGGTGAAGAAGAAGGGGGGAAACAGGTGAATCAGAATGCTCATTTTAAACAAAACGGATCATGAAATTCACACGCTGTTTGGAAAGAGTGTTGTGAAGGCCAGGATTTTAACAGGGTTCAAAAAAGAGCTAGATAAGATTATGGAGGACAGGTCCATTAATGGCTATTAACTAGGATGGGTAGGAGTGGTGTCCCTGGCCTCTGTCAGAAGCTGGGAATGGGCAACAGGGGTAATATCACTTGATAATTACCTGTTCTGTTCATTCCCTCTGCGGGGTACCTAGCATTGGCCATTGTTGGAAGACAGGATACTGGCCTATATGGACTTTTGATCTGACCTAATATGGCCATCCTTATGTTCTTATGCCTTCTACTACCAATAGGGAACCTTGGGTTTCAGTAGTGGATGCAGTAGCCAAATGAAGCCTTGCCTACATGCAAGGGTTCCAGAAAACTGACAGTCATCACAGGGACAATGCCAGAGGGCATATGTGTCTAAGAAAACCTACAACTACATGGATTCAGCCAAAGGGTGCGTCTACACAGCAGAGCTTAACTCAAAATAAGCTACATCAATTGCATAGTTTATTTTGAAATAGCTTATTTTGAAATTGGGAGTGTCTACATAGCACTTATTTCAAAATAGAGCACTCTTCTTCTGACTTCCCTTACTCCTTATACAATGAGGGTTACAGGAGTCAGAGTAAGAAGTCCTCCAGCTTGACAGTTTTTCAAAATAACTGCCTGCTGTCTAGATGCAGACTAAGTTATTTCGAAATAACACCAGTTATTTCAAAATAATGTTGCTGTGTAGACGTATCCAAGAGAGGACCAGAGGTGTCACTCACAGGAAATAATCCATCCTTCCATACTGTATCAGCCACAATAGACACAAAAGGGAATGTAACAATATTCTAAATCAAAGGCAGACTGCCAAGCAATGACCTGAGAAACTAGCAGTTCAAGATTCCCCAATGTTTTATATTACACACACAGATAGAGTCAATGGTGGCACAAGATGGCTAAAAAAACCCTCCTAGCATTTAAACCATCCCATTTTCTGAGATTTGACACATTTTTCATTAATACCAGGAGCAACCAGTGCCTGGGGCATTTCTAAGCTAGGGATCACTGACAAGCTGGAAAAAGTAATGTTCAAGGCTAGTCTCGGGATTATTAACCCACCTCCATCTATTTCCCCCTGGAGAGGCCCGAGGCCTAGAATGTTCTCACTATTACAACCTGTCAAAAAGAAAAAAAGTTTCAAATTAACTTTATAAATATTTTCAGCATCCATCTTTGAAAGATTTTTCATGCTAGTGGATTTTTTCCCACCCAGGAAGGAACCAAATGCTTTACTTCCATTGCAAGATATGAAAATACATTCCTAATTTGAATGCTAAGATTGCTGCTGATGGAATACTAAGTAGTTTATTTTATTTTGTTTCCTGAAGCATTCATAATCTTCAGTAAAATAATTTTTAAAAGGGATAGTAGAACAGACATAAAAGGTGCAGGGGGAGGCAGTTTCCATCAGAAATGATGCACTCTTAAATATACTAAATCTGAAGTTGGATATTCCATTAAAACAGTTTAAAGTCATCGGCCTTAGAATTCTTTCATTTGCTATTCGTACAAATACATCAGCATACAGTAGGACATATACAAATGTCATTATCTTCTGATAGCAGCTTGCTGTTTATATATTTGGCTAAACAAGACGTGCAAATCTGTATCTCATTTAAAGATGATCTTGTTTCCTTGTGACTGTACCTACAATCTCAAGAGAATTAATTGCCAATACTACAATCAGTGTTATGTTTAAGATTTTATATGTACTGTCAGGTTTATACATAAGTTTAACATAGATCTGCTATACCAATAAACACTTCCATTATTCCTAATACAGCTGAAACAAAATTGGTTTTGCAAAGCTTGCCTTTTGCTCCTGCACCTTATTGCTTGGTCACCGTTTGCACTAAATATGCCTTTTGCTTCATTTTAATACTGCCTTTTGAAGGCCATTTATTAGGTAATCATTTGTCTAGGGAAAAGCCTAATTTCTCTATATTTTTCAGACAGAGGAAATGATATTGTATCTGAATATTGAATGGGCTGCAAACTAAACTCCAGAATGAGGAATATGGAATTTTTCAAAGATTTTTATTTATTGCTAGTTAAAGGAAAATGGTTAAATAAACCTATACATTTGGGGGTCAATCTAGAAGAATAGTTTGCTGTACAGAAGATTTTTAAAAACACCAAGCAGTTTACAGTGCTTTCAACTTTAATGCTAAAGTGCACAAACTAATTTATGACTACTGCAACACTCCTTTTTCTGTATGTGGAGTCATAGTGCCCCCTACTGGTTCTTTGCAAACATTTCCTTATGTATAAACTGCCTCCATTTCTTTTTTATTTCAGGGAAAAGAATATTTTCTGCTAACATGTGAAAGATTAATATTACTTTGCTTTCAAGTGTTTTCTTGGTTCAAACCCATCAGACCTGTAAAGAAAGAGCTTTAGCTCAGAGGTTTGTTTTTAGTTACAAATTACTGTATGCTCAGCAAGTACCATTTGTTCCTCCCATTCAAGCTACCATGGGAACTATAAGTTAATAATAAATCACACGCCAATATAATTTTTGAAGGCCTTGCCAATCTTACTGTGAAAGTTATCCTGATTTTTATAAAAATTGCATGGAAATATTTAGAAAGAAGTTATGGATAGTTATAGATAGAAAAGAAGTTATAGATAGAAACATTGTAAAAGTAATGCTCTCATCAAGCTTTTTATGACATCTGGTCTTGAACTGAGTTTACCCAAGAGGTTAAGGCTATTGATTTGTGTGACAATTGTCTTGATTCATCTGCACATTTATATATAATACATTTCTCCTGCTGGCAGATTGCTAATGTCTTTGGTATGGATTTAGTTATATATCATACCATATAGACACACCACACACACAATTGAATTTAATTCTGGCTGGTGAGATGTACCAAACTGACAACTGCAGACTGAGTCTTCTAGTTTTCCACAGAACAGGCGCAGCAGATTAGCAACATAAGAATTCCTACAAGTTTCTCACCACAGATCTAGACCATCTCAAGTTCTGAGAGTAGCTCATTCAAACCCCTTGGCCTTTCTGCTTAGACCAGTGTTTCTTAAACTTTTTAAGACTGAGGAACACCAAACAATTTTTTTTTTTTTTTTTTTTTTTATGAGGAACACCAAGGATTTTTTGTTGAGAAAAAAAAAGGTGTGTGTGTGGGGGGGGGGGGGAGGTCAGGGAGAAAGTTAGAGGAAAAAAGGGTTGGGGGAAAAGTTATTGAGGAAAAAAAAAAGGTCACCTGCCCCCTTAAGGGTGGTCATTTTTAATTCTGTTGTTCTCCACGGCACACCTCCGACTGCCTCACGACACACTAGTGTGCCACAGAACACAGTTTAAGAAACACTGGCTTAGACTATCAGAAAGAGGGGCCAAGGTTTTGTCCCAACTGTAATTTGTTCCATTTGTAGTTTTTCTGCATTTGCAGCAAGCCTTGATAATATGACCCAAACTAGAATGGAGGGATTACTAGCTTTGATCACAGTTTTAGTGCCTGATTCAAAGCTCTTTGAAGTCTTTCAGGTATTTAAGGAAAATGCCATTGCACATAATTTACTATGTATGAGTTTTTTACACGAGCCTTTATATGTTGCATCTAACTAGGCAGAAAATGCCCTTTGAAATTAATACATTTCTTTAGATAATTCCTTTTCTGTTTAAAAACCTAATTACTCAGTGGTTATTGGACTGTGCAGATGGAGTTGCATTTAAATTTAGAACTGAAATCCAACCCAAAATCCAACAGAGGGAAAGAAACACTCTACAGACAGATTTGTAATCTAGGAGTACTGCAAGAAGATAGTGACCTGCATGGTCCAGAACAGGAGGGAGAAGCATGGTTAAGTCACAAGAGTGAAAATAAAGAACCTTGGGTTCTTTTTCTAGCCCTGTCAGTAACTTTTCCTGTGACCATGGACAAACCAATTTACACCCAAATTGTAGGCATGTCCATGAATTTTAGATGCCTATATTGTGGGGTGACCAAGTTGAAACCACCATGGCCTGACTTTTCATAGATTTTAAGCACCCGAACAAGATTAATACTGTGCTCTCAGCTCATTGGCATGTATGTGGATTAGTTTATTAACATTTATAAAAAATATTCTGGAAGCCTTCAATGGAAAGTGAAACAGAAGAGTCAAGTAGTATTAACCACTAATATGAAAGCATGCAAATATCACCAGGTCCATTATGGGAGACAAAGTCCGACAAACTGTAGGTAAAACTGTCAAAAGCATTTATGTCCCATTTTCAAAAGTAATTTAGGGCAAGATTTTATAAAGGTATTTAAGCACCAAAAGCTGAAGACTGACATCTAGTGGAATTTTAAAAGCATCTATGCAGGTTAGGCAGATAACTCCCATTGCTTTCTACCTATCAGATACCTAAATACCTTTGAAAATCCAGCCCTTAGGAGCCTAAGTCTGATTGAAAGTTAATTGGATTTAGACTCCTATATCATGTAAGTGCTTCTGAACATTTTACCCTGCCCCTTTAATAAGCTTCCTAATCTCACATTCAGATGTTTCAGCTTTACTCAGATGTTGCTTTTTTGCACCAAGTTTATATAATTCACGTGGTTTAACTTCTCTTCTCTTCTACTTCTCTTCCAGCTTGCTGTCACTTCTCCTGATTCCAGACAAACACTCTGTGGGAGGCCAGGTTTGTAATCGCTGACAATTGTAGCATTCTGCTACTGCTCTGCCTCTATTTGTACCTAATCTTTCCTGCATATAGGAACACAGTGGAAGACTCTGCAATGTCTTCTGTACACCATGCACATAGTTTGAAACAGCACACAGGCAAATGAGTATCTGATACTCCTGTGTTTGAGTCAGTAACTTGCCAGTCTCTCTCCTCCTGCTCTCCCCTCCAGCCCCATCCCAGAGTTAGGTCAGACAATGTGTTGTTAGCTAAAACACCAAAAGGATGTTTTGTATAGAAAGTCGGATCGTGACCACTTTTACCACTCCATGGCATTCCGTGAAAAAAGAGTAGTCTGTGTGGTTTATAAGTTCCAGCCCAAATAATTATTCTCTCTTCTCAAATTCTCTTTGTAGTTTACTCTGGACACAGCAGAGGTTGAGTTCTGTCTGAAATGTCATCACTAGACTTGTACTTTAGCTGTACTGCCCAGCATCCTAGTCTATACATGTCTCACCACAGGATATTAATCTTCTTAGGTGAGAAGTAGGAGCTGTCGAATCAGTAAGCAGCAACTAAGGCTACATCTACACAGCTTCCCTCTTCCGCAAAAGCCTATGCAAATGAAGCACAGATTACCATATTGCCGCACTTCATTTGCATAATTAATTAGGAGCCGTTTTTGCGCAAGAGGTTTTTGCGCAAAAACCCCGTCTTGTGCAAGAGCCGTTCTTCCTCATTTTTCAGGAACAATGGCCCTTGTGCAAGAGGGGGGTTTTGTGCAAAAAGGCACTGTGTAGACATACGCTAGGAGTCACTAACCCAGGAACACCCATAGTACTGACGAGGAAGCGGCTCTTTGCAATGCTTCTCCCCTTCTCCCTCAGCTGGGGGAACAGCAGCACAGCAATGCACTTCCCCTGCGGCTTTTCCCCAGCACTCTGATAGAGGTGGGGGCGATGCCTGGGAGCAGCACAGGGCACAGCCACGCATACCCATGGAGTGAGGCACCACATAAGCACCCAACTCCATCCTCTTCATGCCCAGATCCCGCAGTTCCCTCCTTGGACTCGCAAAATCTTTAATTTAGCATACCCTGTTTCCTAGGGTGTGCCAAATTAAAGAGTTTCAGGTATGGGGGGGGGGGTTCTAAATTTTTGCCTAAGGTTTTCGAAGTTTTGCATTTAAAACTTGGTCTTCAATTAACGAACATGTTACAACGAACATTAATATTTAAACTATTTGTGAACAGAGTTAGTCAAATACTAGAAAACAAGGATTGATTCTTGAATAAATTTGATAAGGAAATGGCAAAACATCCTGATTAATGTAGATATCACCTACCTCTTAAATCGGACTTTTTATCAGCAGATCTCAAAGGACTTATTAAAGAAACAGAATCCTACCAGATCTACCATGAAGCAGAAATATTATTCAATCCTTTATTTAAAAGGACACTTTGTATTTAAAAGCTATCACAAGCAATGTATTGGTGGTACATTATATTTGAGCATTAGGAGGTTGCAACAAGTCTCACATATCTTAGATAAGTCTGTTAAAAGAGAGTCAAATAGATTTGTCTAAAGTTCTCACAGTGTACGCTGTCCTTTTGATTCAGAGTATGGAATTCCAATCTGTAATAACTGCTATTCAGAAAGTCTGTTAATAACATTGCATGAATCAGTGGTAAAGGACTGACAGCCGGGTTGGAGCAATAACCAGGCTGAGAAATTAAACTGATTCAGAGCTGACTGACTAATAGTTTTGGAAATAAGATTCATATTATAGATTTACACTCCGTGATTTATTTCCATAGTGTTAATAAAATCAGCTGATTATGGAGTAAATATGAAATTTTCAGGCTACCCAAAGCTCTGTAAATATAAATATTCTAAATGAAACAAAATTTCTCTGAGCTTCAAATTGGACAGCTCCTTTCACATTGGTTGGTGATACCAGCGCAGCCTAATCCTTGTGTGAAGTAACATGTAGGCCATATTTTCAGACTCAGGTGCCTGAGTCAGGAACCTAATTTCATAATTAGACATGTCATTAATTGCAGAGTTGCTGAGCCCACTTAACTCCTATGGACCCAGATTGTGCTCAGGAATGAATATTCTTGCCAGCATTTCCACACAGGGTTTTTACCACTGTCCATTTTAAATACAAAGAAGAAAGAAAGCTGGGTTAACCAAGCCAGTCTTTATGCCCAAATAGATGAGAAACTCAGCTTTCTTTCTTCTTTGTACTTCAGTCAAAAAAAAATTTAAGTATAGGATCTAGTGCAATCTAAGATGAGGATTCGCTGACACTTAAATGCCCCATTGTAACAGGGTAGCACTCACCTCCCACAAGTGCCCTCATTCAGCAAAATGTGGGTTCCTGCACTGCCTCAGTCTTTTAAAAGCCTTGCAGCTACTCAGCCCTCCGGCCAAATCACACAGTCTCGTATGATACTCAAACCCCTACTGTGGTAAAGACTTAACAGGGGCCCATCTCAGTGCCCTCTGCCAGTAGCCCCTTTAGTCTGTCTCTTAGGGTACATCTACATTTGCACTCCTCATTTTTTGAGGAGTAACGTTAGTTTGAACCAAGGGCTTTGGTTCAAACTAATGTGTCCCAGCGCGCACTTTCACTTTCGAAACAGCTGTTGAGCGGAGTAACACGCTGACGAGATCATGCTAATGAAGCACAGGATATTTAAATCCCTGCTTCATTAGCAATTTTGGTCACCTACATTTGCAAGTGTAGAAGTACCTTTAGGTCTGTTACCCCATTCGGAGAGAGTGGTGCCTCCATGTCTTCCCCTCCTGGAGACAGCTTTCCTGAACAGCTCCCCACTCTGAGCTGTCCCTGGTTCTGCCAGCCAGCCCTCTTGACCTTGTCCCTTCAGGTCCATGTTGCAACTGAGCTGCCTCTGGTCCTGCAGCTTCTTTTGGAGTTCTCTCTGGCCCCTGATTGGCCAGTTACTCCAGGGCCTCTCTAGCCTACTGGAGGATTTCTCTATAACCTTAGGGCCTAGCCCCATTACACCCAGGTTGTAGGTATGTGTCCACACAGACATGTCTATGTGGCACAGACCACATGCTTCAGAAAGGATTTTAATTTCTGTGATGTAATGCAGGCATCATGTGAGCATTCTGCTTGTAGGACTCTAGCTCAGTGCTTCTCATGAAACCTGGCAGCACCAGAGGAATTCCCACTTAAGGAGAGAAATTGGTTTTATGCCAGAGCAGCAGCATGAAAGAGGCTTAATGCTGCTGAATTGGGGCCTTAGCATTTATATACTTCTTTATATATAGCAACTAATTACCCCGCCCAGTGCACCCTCTGAGGTAAAATACATAAGATTCCCATTTAAATAATGGGAAAAGAATGATAGATGTATGAAATGAAGTCATTCACTGAGCCATGGGCAAATCCAGATTACACCCTGAGGAGGTACAGAATGGACAGGGATATTCCACTCAGGCAATGGAATACAAGGATTCTCTGATGCTCTACACTTTGTTCACTGCTCTAGATCATGATGTCTCTCTGTAAAGCTTGGGACGAAATAGCATGAGCTCTGTTTGCCCTTTCTATCTCTTTTTTGCTTTCTCTGACAATTCTGATACTCTCTGCCAACTCACTTCCCAGCTGTTAATGACAAATCATACCCCCTCTAAAGCACTCTGGTTTTTAGCAAGTGTTGACCTTTCAACACAAAAAGTACGGGAGGTACTTTTTGCTGACACATTAAAAATATTTGTGAATGAATTAGTCACAGTCTAGTTTTGTTCTTTTTTATACCAGTGCCACAAACTATGATAACCTAGTTACACAGCTTAGTAAACATTTTATTCACAATTTTTTTTACATTTGAAAAACATTTTTTTCAAAATAGTGTCCTATTAAAATCTTTTTACATTTACAGGACATCTTTGTAAAGGGCCAATTTTGAACATGAACATCTCATCATTTTCCCCTTGTCATTTGAAAGTAACATTTTTATAAAAGAAACAATCATTTATCTCTTGCTGACAGAGTGGTTCGTGCTTAACTTTCTACTATCAGCTCTCTGTTTTATCAAACTTCTCATGATCCTTGCTGTTTTTCTTTAAATCTCAGTTCCTGGAATCATGTGTTTATTTGAGAAGCTTAACTTTCATTTTAAAAAAATACAGTTTCTAGCTGTTGTGGTTGGAAAGGAAAAAAGTATGAAAATATGAAGCCTAACTGCTCAAAAAAGGCAAATACAAAAAACACTCAAAATGGATTGTTTCTCAAGTCTTATTTATAGCCACTTTTATGATGGACAGGCCTGCCTCAATTTTTGAATGCTCAGTGTTGCCCCAACCTTATGTTTTTCATATACTGATATAAATCTTCTATGCAGTGTTTCTAGCAATGCAGAGAAATATTTATGGTATTGATTCTGTACTGAGAATCACACATGGAATTTTGAGCTGCCTGGAGTCCCTCCCATTGAAATCAAGATATTGTGGATAAGGCTGTTAAATTTATATTAATCAACTAACTGAATAGTTGATGAAATTTGCATTGACTATTCAAATAGTCAATAAGGGCATCTCTGCCAGCTCTTGCTACATTTCAAAGGTGGAAGCACACGAGGGAAGCACAGGGCCAGTGGGGGACTCCTTGAGTCCCCCGCTCATCCCTTGCTGCCATGGCACTTCTGCTTTTGAAATATAGCAAGAGCCCCACTCTTGCTACATTTCAAAGGCTGAAACACCACCCATTCCCTGCTGCGCCCCTGCCCTCCCCCAGGGAAACAGTGCTAGGGGGAACCAGCTTTTAAGCCGGCTCCCCCTAGCACCAGCTCCTGCTCCCCTCCTTGCTGCCTTTCTCTAATAGAGGAAGCAAGGGGAGGGAAAAGTGACTAGTCGAGTCACTATGCTTATCAAATAGTTGACTAGTCACTTACATCACTAACTGGGGAGAGATTCCAGTTCAGGAGAAGCCTGGCTGCCCATGGCAGTGCAGGCGGGGAAAATCTGGCTGCATGTGGCAGAACAGAGCGGGACCAGAGAACCCTAGCTGCCCATGGCAGGACAGGACCAGTACTGGCAGCAGCAGAGCATACAGCCCATCTGGGGGGAGGAAAAAGGGGCCAGAGACAGGGCCAGCTCACTCAAGGCTTGTGGCAGGGAACACATCTCCTGGTCCAACAAATTCTGTCATTCAGGACTGGTCAGGTCCCAATGGTGCCAGACCAAGGAGGTCCCACCTGTACTAGCTCAAGAAAATTGGCATCAAGGAGAGAGGCTCAACTGATATGCACACATTTTTGATGGCATGGGTGAGTCTTTCAACTTGCCATTGCAGTAATACTGCTCCAGTTTGGGGCAGTAGTGGATCAATATACTGACTCTAAGGAAGTGTTCTTTGGACTGTCAGGAGAGACAAAAAGTAGTATCTCAGAGGCACTGTACAGTCAGGGATCCATGCTGCATATTAGAACAACAGTAATCAACAGCTTTCTGTGATATTTAAATTTTAGCTTTCCTCCATGACCTCTCTATCACATCAGATTGAAACTAAAGAGTTTCTGAGGAACTCAAAGTCTAAAGCAAGCACATTGTTTTTTAGAATTATCTTTCCCAGTTGATCAAGAACAGGAGATCTCCTAAGTGTACATCCCCTTCTAGAACGGCACTTGAGCTTTTTGTTTTACAGTTTTTTGACTGATGAAAACTGACACCTCTGAGAGCTTACCACTCATATGGGACATACAAATCTGAAAAGACGTCAACATAACCTCTCCCCATCTATTCCTTTCCACATCAAAACAGACACTTCTAAACATGTTTGAAGGAATTTCTACATAGTCTAACCCGTTAAAAGCAAAAAGTACCAGATTGCTAAAAAAAAACCCGAAATATTTCAGCATTCAGCTTCCTCTGGGCTATAAATAACTTACCAAAAATTCAGAATTTTGTTGTTTTTTCCTACTCAGTCCAAGGACATGATGGCCATTCACCGTATTGACATCTATGAAAGTCAAGTCAAAGAAAAATAATATGAAGACTCTAAACAGACTTTCCTAGAAATTGAGTAGCACTGGTGCTAATGAAATAGCATGGCAAAATATTCAAGCTCTTCAAAGAACAAACTAAATACCTGGAACCCCATTATCCCGAGTGCCTGTAAAAATCGACAATTTGATTACTGTACCTAAGAAATGGTAGGAAAAAAACACACACAGTTTGCATGTGACCACCCAGAAGAACTATGGCTCCAAAGCTTGAGGCATAGCTGTCAGTGAAGCTAACATATAAGCAAATGAAGGAGAGAGCCACTAGAGCAGGCTAAAAAGCCACAGGCCACGCATTGATAGAGAGGAAGCAATTAACAATCTGTTACAGTGCAGAAGCTAATGCCAGAAAGAGTATCTGTCGACACGCAGACTGTAGTTCCTGTTTGAAATCCATGCGTCCCAGGCTTGGGGGATCATACTACCATGGACCATACTGCACAACTTCAGAAGCAGCTGGTACACAGAGGACAATGGAAGATCTGCTCTCCTGGAACTTCCTTCTAGAAAACTTGCCTCTAAATTGTCCCCATCAAAAACATGTCCCAGTGGAAACGTACACTCTTCTGAGTGATGCTTCTCAGCAGAGACATGAGGTGATGAGGGCAAAGATAACATTTGAATATCCTGAATTCTGAAACCCATCTCTGGCATACCAGTGCCCATGTACAATTATTTTTGTCCAGTGTGCTGTGACTATCTCAGTCCCTTCAAATCAGAGAGCACAAGGAGCATGATTCAGGCTTCTTCCTCATAGACACCAAATAGACTGTGAAGAGATGTTACAACTACCACCAGAACCATGTGCGCTTGTTCATAAATGGACAAAATATGGACTAAAGTTTGAACTACAACTTACATGAATAAAGGGACACCATTGTTCTGGTTTGTTTTCATTCTTTGAAGCCTGCTTGCCAGTGGGTGTGTGTAGTACATTCTACTCAGAACTTCCCTGTCTGTCAATGGACGATGTGCTCTTATTGGCTCATTTGTACTGTGCAACTTCCAAGAAAAATTAGTAAACTTGCTCTCTGAGAGAAAAGCATAAAATAAATATGATCATTCTTTTCTACTCCAAGGTAAGCATTTTAAATAGGTAGTGGGCATCATTTTTAATAAACTTTATTATGTATTAAGGAGTTACAAGTCTGGGATCATATGTATTAGTGCCACAGATTATTTTTCCTGTACTTGTTTAATGAGAGTGTTACTAGTCAGCTGGCAATGAGAGTGACACCATAAAAGAAAATTCTCAAATCAGTGTGCCAGAGTAGCACTGCCATAGTCTAGATTTCACAGCCTAAATTTTCAAGCAAACCTGCCAAAAAAAATTGAGAAAGAGACAAAAGAGACGGAGGTAGGAGATAGAATGTTGTCAGAAAAATCACATGAAAAGCAACAAAGTATGCCATGGGACTTCAGCATCACAGAGCTCATGAAATGAAAAAGTTCCATTGATTTTCTCTCAGCTCAATGAGTGGGCTCTTTTATCAAATGTTTCTGAAAGAGAGGCCTCCTGCTGGTTTTATCATATTAAACTGGGAGCAAAACAGATTCTACTGTCAGGGTTGTTGAAAAGATGTAATCAGAGCATCGGAGTTCCAGCACAGAAAAACCATGCAACTAAAAAAAGTTAAACATAATTACTTTAAAATTCAGAGACATCTGGGGTGGATAACATTAAAACAAATGACCTTTATTTCAACTATACATATATTTTTTTTTCAATCATCGTAATTTGATAATTGCCTGGAGATTGCTCATTGTAACTGCAAGCTCTTGTGACTTACAAATTCTCTCCTTAGGTCACTCTCCTGACAAGCAGAATCATTTACAATATGAACCATGAACTAGTGCCATATTTTTATTCAGTAGCACTGGAAATGAATGTAAGATCAAGAGACAGAATGAAAAATGTTCATGCTATTACAAGATATGTAAAGGTGCAGAAGGGAAGAGAAAATCTCTGCAGACAGAAGATATTTGAAGAACTGGCAATATTGTCTGAATGGATGACTGTTGCCTGCCATATTAGTTGAAGACCCTGAATAATTCCAGGTGAAACCAATGTAAGACAGCAAACAGACTAGCTGAGTAAGGATTCACACTGCGAACAAAACCCTAATTTTGTGTAGATTCTCTGCCCCAAAATAAAATAAGAAACTTCGGGTTTCTGGGATTTTGGTTGATTCTGGATATGCTCGGCATTAATCCATCTGTCATTTTGGTTTCCATGAAGGCAGAAAATTGATGTATATATTGACAATAAACAGGCTAAGATAATATATTGAAAATATAAGGGTTGTGATGTGCGTGAAACAGTTTACTTAGGGCAGGAAAATATTAGCAGTGTTTTTCCATATAGTGTTTTCCCTTGGAAATCAAGGAAACAAGAAAGAGTGACCTGTCTCCCAACAACGCTAACATTATGAATGTGTTTTCCCTACAACAGGGGCATGAACAAAGAATCTTTGTTCACAGCTACAGCCACACTGCAAAGAATGTCAGCTTCCTGCAGCTGACTCCTAATAGTTAAAATACAGACTGACAGAGACACTTTCTACCAGATTGTTTACTAGCAAAACTGAATCCATAGCCCTGTGGCTCAAGGTCCTGAGAAGAGGTCAAAGGAACTGAAGCCACAGGCAAGAGCAGAAGGAACTGGGGCTGTAGGGAAGTGTCCTAGGGAATAGAGAAAATAAGCTCAAAGGAAGAGGCAGCAGAAAATTACTGCTTACAGGATTCCTGGGCTGGGACCTGGAGTAGTGGTTAGGCCTGACCCTTCTCCACACCTTAGTCACTGAAGGAGTGGTCCAGCTGTGGACTGTGAAGCCACTGCATTGAGTGGTTGGCCTCTTGTTGGAGGAATCCCCTGAAAGAGGAAGAAACTGAATGATAACATAATTGGAGGCCTGTCTCATGAAGCAGACACTGTGAGAAGGGAGCCATAATGAATCTACAGGCAGAGGTGAGGACAGGAAAGTCACCACCACATGAAGTCACATCCACTAGGACTGAGCTAATTCCCAAAACACGCAGCAGGAGGTGCTAGGGCTGTGAGTGACCCCATGAAGTCCATGAGGCATTTTTCATGGCTGTGAATTCATAAATGCCCTGGAATTGGGGGGTGAACAGGAAGGTGGGAAAATTTTCAGACAATACAAAATTACTCAAGATCTTTAAGTCCAGGGTTGACAATGAAGAGTTACAAAGGGATCTCACAAAACTGGGTGACCACGCAAAGAAATACAAATGAAATTCACTGCTGATAAAGGCAAAATAATGCATGTACATAATCCAATCCATACATACAAAATGGTAGGGACTAAATTAACTGTTACCACTTGTAGGGGTCAATTGTGGAAGAACGTGTGAAGTATAGGAGTGGTGAGGCCTGCATTCTCCCCCCTTTGCCATTCACCCACATCCTTTACCCTACTACTGATGAGCCAAAAGCAAGCCTCTAGGAACATACGCCATTGTAGCAAGAATGAATTGTAAATAAGGGTGGGAACATAACAATCTTGTTTACCTAAATGTACTGATCATGTAAACAAAGTCAAAGGACAAGCAGTACAGCTGAGCCATACTGTAACAAGCAATGAGTAACCCCCGGATATTTCCAAACTGCTACAAATAAGGTAGAGACGCGGTATTTAAAGCTGCACCAGAACACAGCAATTTGGACCTCACTGATGGGCTTTGGGTACCGACACCTCGGAAGCTGAGACAGTCTCACACTTCATCCGCAGCTGAAATGGAGTTTCTGGCTAGCCGAAGGGATGTAAGAAATGTTGCTTTTCCTATCATGTTGTTCTTTTAGTGAAGGGGTACAGCTGATAGCTGTCAGGAAATAAACTGCTTGTGTTTGACAGATACCCGTGTAGTGTTTTTTGTACTTTGAGAACCTAGTGTCGAACCGGAGACTCACTCTTGCCAGCAACATTTAGCTCAGCGAGAAGGGTTCTCTTGGTACAAATCGCTCAGCATGTGGAAGAAGGGGAAGCAGATGGGCGAAGGAGAGAGTAGGATAGAGCGCCAAATTCCAGGCTGACCATGCACATCAGCCTGGGGTTCGGTTGCTCAAATCTGGTATGATGTAACACCTGTCATGCGGTTTGAGGGGGAGCTAGCTGATGAGGTCAGTCCCGCTGGTATCCAAAAGGTGCTGGAGACGTTGGAAGTGCATAAGAATAATATGGGGCTGTGTCAGGCCGGATGGCGATTCCTAAGAGCATTCCGCAGTGTATGTGAAGAGGAGAAGGAGTAAACTATGTTTTTAAAGCAAGTATTGAAAAAGTTTAGGCATGGCCCATGGTCTGATAATACCTTAGCTTGTTTACATTATGCAGACCTTGAAAGCAAATTGGCAAATGTTTACAATCCCTTAATCTCACCCAAAAGATATTGCTGCAGTCTGTCTGTTATGAAAAACCCTGTACTGAGGAGTTTTTTAAGAAAATATAGCTGACTGTAAAAATGAACATTGGATTTACCCAATGAAAGGAACCAGAAGGTGTGGGGGCTAATTGAAAAGCCCACCCTTCTTACTAAATTAGTAATGGACAAAACCTGTGTCCATGGAAAGGAGCCATTTAGCAGGAAAAGCAGAATCAGGTACAGACCATAAGAAGGAATAAGCATGTGTTAAGGGGGTAAAAGTTTTGGGGCCCTGTGTGGGCATAGTAGAAAGAATAAGGAAAGCAGTGGTACAGGCATTGCAAAGTTAAATTACTAGGGAACTAGGAAAGTTTTCTTTTAAGGGATAATGCAAATAATTAAGGGTATAAGAAGGTGAGAAGTTGACTCCTAGAGAGTGTGGAAGGAATGAAGCAATTGTTGTAATGTGTTGAAAGGAAATCTGCTATAATGGACTTGTTTTTGTGCGGCCTCTCTCCTAAGCAATGTGTAAATAATTCAGGCAAAGAAACAATCTAATTTAAACAGTTGGCTATGGACACTTTTGTTAAATTTGCTAAATGGGAAATAAGGGATTCTACTGGAATTTAACTGGTTAAATGCATAACAGGGAATGCATTGTAAATTTGTGAATCTGTTTGGTAGGTTTCAAATGAATTGGTTTTATTTTGTTTTGGATAATGCCCTCTCACTTAAAATTGCAAACTGATAATAAGCTACATAAAACCTGTAAAACACCTCTTGTACTTCAAAGAGAAAGCCTTTTAGGCTTGCTGGAAAGATAACTAGCAAACACCTTGTGCTAAGGAAAATCACTATAGCTGTAAAGCCTCTCAGTTACTACCTGTGAATAAATTTGGAGCTTCACAACAGACAGATTATTAAAAACCTGGTCTGTGGTATAAAAGGGAAATTGAGGCATACTATCTTTAACTTAATAATTGAGCAGTGAAGTACTTTACCCAAACCCTCAAAAGCTGGTTTACAAACAAAAGCATAAGTAATTATTGGGTAACAACAGGCTGATCAAGAAAATCAGCAAGAATACTTGTAACAGAAAGTAAAAAAGGATTTTAAAATATGATGTGCCATCCCCAGAGGGGTAGAAAATTGTTCTTTTGTCTTTCAGACAGAAAACGCTGGTACCAGCAGAAGAGCAACTGAAAAAAAACTGTTTAGCAAGAGAAAAGGAAAGAAAAAGGATCGGGCCCAATCAAACAGCAACTCTAAAAAACTTAGTGGAAGGATAATAGTTTAGTAATTGTTTAAGCGAGGTGAATGCTAACAATGTCTCCACAGGTAAACAAGAAAAGGAACTAAAAGATAACCATAAAACGGTTCCTGCTGCAGCTCCTGCTTCCCTTATGGAGGCTGACAAAGAGAGCAAGGAGTGTGCCATGTAAAAAGGAGGACTGGGAGTGGGGTCCTAACCTCTTTCCACCAGGTTTGCTTTGCTTTAATTGCCACACTAATGAAATATTTAGCTTTTGCAAAACTTACACACTAAGGGTATGTAAAACGAGGTTTACAGGATCGGCCGACAAAGGCTTTCTTTGTCGCCCGATCCCCATCTTGACAGCCGTTTTTTGCCGACAAACTGCTGACTCGGCAAAACGCGGTGGCCATTTTTATTCAAATGAAGCACGGGAGATTTAAATCCCTGCTTCATTTGCAATGTTGGTATGTCTAATTTACATCCCTCTGGCAACAGAGGGATGTAGTCTAGACATACCCTAACCGTGAAAGGGACTTGGTCAGAGGTAACAATAAATCTGCAAGTGGAACATCAGAAAATTTGGAGAGAATCATACACCATTGCTCACAATTGGGAAACTAGTAATCTCACCATTGTAATAACAGCTGATTGCCCAGTTATTCTGGTGCCAGGTGCCTTAAAAGGCTTCGAAAATACCTGGAGAGAATCATGGAATTGCATGGGTTCCCCATTAATAATGAAAGAAAGCCATGCTGTGGTCCTCTCAGGGGACAGTATTTGCAATTAATGCAACCAGCATCCAAATCACCTTTAAAGGAGGACAGCTGCATACTGACAGCCAAGGAAAATACAAGGCGCTGGGCTACACCTCATTTAAACACAACCATTTTGCATACTGTAATAACACTGGTATTGAAAGAACCACACAATCCTCTGTATTAGAACTTGAGTGGCATCTCGTAGGTAAGAAATCAAACACTGAGATCAAGTCATGCATTAATTACACTGACATGGTGCCCATGGAAGTCAGGCCTGCTGACTTCGGATGGGGCCTCCCACTTAAAGCACAGACAGAGGACACCCCGGAAGCATGGCAAATCTTTGTGATGCAATGGCCCATGTTGAAGTGCCTTCAGCTGAAAACAATTAACCGAGTTCTCAGGAACAAGATAAGAATGGGGCAAGCTCTAGCTATCAGCACACAAGGAATTGTAACAGACATTTTAGATGGCCGAGTCCACCCAGCCCTTATGGAAGTGGTGAGACCCCCATCTCCCCAATACCTCTCTGTGGGAATGGAGAAACAGAGAATCCATGAGAATACAAAGGCCAATATGGACGGGCCATAGCATGATCTTTACCCTTCTAGCACCTGGCGCACCATGTGGGCGAGCACCCATGGGCATCCCTCACACTCAACTAGTGAGAATAGTGATCTCCCTACTAGTGTTAAGGCGAGGTCACGTTACCAGAATAAAAGGTGTGGCATACTCTGAAGTCACTGGAAAGGCACTATACCCCAGTGAATGTTGCAGCCACTCTGACAAAGAGATTCTATATACATATCCATATAACACTTTAACGAATCTGTCTAGGTTCGAAGTGGCTGTTACCAAGAATCTAACGCATGCAGAGTTGGTCCAAATAAATGGTACCTACTGGTATGTGACTGCCCAGAACCACTCCACCGAGTTAAATGGAAAGCCCTGCCCCTCAATACACCTATCCGTGTGCATGACAGTCCCTCGCAGGGCAATCCTGACCATAGACAGGGCGTGGCTCTACTGTACTCAACCAATGACGGGTAACCTAACATGGGATCTGGAATGGCACTATGGCAGTAAGTACCTAGAGGAGGGCCTACTGGCCCTGCAGGCGAAGATTGAGGAGTTGGCGGCTGAGGCCCAGAGACGCATTTGGGAAGGCCGACCGAGGTACACTCAGATAGGGGAAACCGTGGACCAGGCTAATACCAGGTATTCCAAGGCCCTAAACCAGGCAGTGGAGGTTAAAGCTATGGTCATGAGCAGTGCTATCTCAGGGGATGGAATACCCTGGGGCTGAATTTGGGTGTTGTTTTGCCAAATTATGTAGGGTGCATCAATTATAACATTCCTACTGGTACTAGTGCTCTACCGATGGTTCCAAAGTAAACTAAAAACATTAAAATTGCTGTATTTAACCTGGTGGGTTAAAGAACTCTAGGTTAAGAGAAGGGAACGTAGGAACAGGTTTTTAACCCACTGTAGCCAGTAGCCCTTTGATATATAGGTAAAACCTTAAACTATGGTCTGTGTCTAAGCTGTTCCCCCAAAAGCCTGCTGTTCAGTTGGAGCAAAGAGACAAGATCTAGCAGGCCTAGCTGAAGTCAAAACTGATAACAGGAAACTTGAAGAAAACAGGATGGATACAGAAAAGTAGCCCTGGTTGTTTATAAGCTAGGTGGCACAACACCAAACAGACAGCCATAATTGAATATCACTTCAATGAATTTCACATATACACTCAAGTTTATGGCCCTGCAAGGTGCCCCACAGTCTGCATGGGAAAGAGACACCCAGCTGCCCTCTTAAGGCCAACCACGAATTGTTGCTAAGGAACTAGAAATAGCACCCCCCCTTTCACAAGCCCAACTTGCTAATTTACCAAAGACATATTATAAACAATTGCTGCTGCGTATCTTTCTTTGTTTTGTTTTTGCTTTATACCCCCAGACAAGCACCTATGGACCACAACTATCACCTATTGGGAAGACACCTTTACCACTCCTATGCATCCCAATCGTAATATGGGGGCTCGTCCCAGGATCCAAGCTTGTAAGCTAATCGGGAGCTGGAGACTGACATCCAAAGAGAGGCATGCATGTGTAAATGCCCCAGGATGAATGGATGTGTCCCTTTAAGCACCACATTCTGGATCCTTGTAGAATAGAAATTGATACAGTGGGGGAGTGTGTTATGGATTGTATATTCAATCAGACCACTGTGGTACTCACTCATCATGTGGGGTGCTTATGTGTGGTATCTAATACACCTGTTACCTGGAGTGACCAGACACCCAGTTTACCCCCAGTGAAATCCCTCTGCCCTAGAAGCTCGGGCCAAAATGGCAAACAGTGTGGGATCAGATCCACATCCTTAACATAATGACCAAGTCATCCTCGAATAGCTGACACCCTATTTAAGGGGCATACCGGGGTGAGGTGCAGTGCCCCACCACGCAGGAGTGGAATTAGGGGTCAATTGTGGAAGAACTCTGTACGTGTGAAGTATAGGGGTGGTGAGGCCTGCATTCTCCCCCCTCTGCCATTCACCCCCCCCCCCCTTTTCCCTGTACTGATGAGCCAGAAGCAAGCCTCTAGGAACATACGCCATTGTAGCAAGAACGAATTATAGATAAGGGTGGGAACATAACAATCTTGTTTACCTAAATGTACTGATCATGTAACAAAGTCAAAGGACAAGCAGTACAGCTGAGCCATACTGTAACAAGCAATGAGTAACCCCCAGAAATTTCCAAACTGCCACAAACAAGGTAGAGGCACAGTATTTAAAGCTGCACCAGAGCACAGCAATTTGGACCTCACCGATGGGCTTTGGGTACCAGCACCTCGGAAGCTGAGACAGTCTCCCACTTCATCCGCAGCTGAAATGGGGTTTCCGGCTAGCTGAAGGGATGTAAGAAATGTCGCTTTTCCTATCATGTTGTTCTTTTAGTTAAGGAGCACAGCTGATAGCTGTCGGGAAATAAACTGCTTGTGTTTGACATACCTGGGTAGAGTTTTTTGTACTTTGAGAACCCAGTGTCAGACCTGAGACTCACTCTTGCCAGCAATACCACTCAAGAAAAATTTTGGTGTCATAGATTGAGCAGATGTTTTCAAATAACTATGTGCTGTGGCAGTCAAAAAAACTAACAACATTATGAACCATGAGGAAAAAAGGATAGATATAACAGAAAATATCATAATGCCACTTTATAAGTCCGTGGCATACCCACATTTTTAATACTGTGTGAAGTTCTTGTTACCCCATCTCAAAAGAGATATTAGAATTGGAAAAGATACACAAAGGGTAAACAAAAATTATTAGGGATATGAAATAGCTTCCACTGGAGGACAGATTGAAAAGACTGTTTAGCTTAGAAAAAAAAAAAGGAATAAGGTGGGGGATGGGGAATCTGACAGAGATCTGTGTAATCGTGAATGGTCTGCAGAAAATGTTATTCACCCCTTCACATAACACAAAAACAAGAGCTCACTTGATGAAATTAGTAGGCAGTAGCTTTAAAACAAACATGCGGAAGTACTTCTTCACATAATGCACAGTCAGCCTGTAAACTTGTGGCCAGAGGATTTTGTGAAGACCAAAAGTATCACTGGGTTCAAAAAGAACTAGATAAGTTCACAGAAGACAGGTCCATCGATGATTATTAGCCAAGATGGTCAGGGATAAAACCCCATGCTCCAGGTGTCCTTGAAATTCCATCTACCAAAAGCTGAGACTGAAAGACACTCAATTATTGCCTTTTTCTGTTCATTTCCTCTGAAACCTCTGCCACTGGACACTGTCAAAGAGAGGATACTGAGCTAGATGGACTGATCTGACCCAGTATCACTATTCTTATATAAATCAGTAAAAAAGTCAAAATCTCAAATTTTTTGCAAACCAACATTTTAAAAAAATTGATTTGACTTGAAACATTTTGTTTCAATTTTGCTCTTAAAATATCTTTGTTATAATTAATAAAGAATGTTGGTTTTAAAATATCAAAAACAGAGTATTTGAACACTGACTTTTTTCCAAACATGTTTCAAAACAAAATAATCATCCAAATCGACAGGTCCTAGCACACAGTTTCATTTTGACAAGTCATCTTTTTCTAATGAAAACAGGGTTTAATCAAACAAAAAATCCCAAGCAGCTCTAATTCTGCACTGCTCTAATTTACAGCAGCTGGGAAGACTTCTTGGGGGCTGTTCCATCACATTCAACAAGGAATCTGGGGGTTTCTATTGCATGAGGAAAATACAACGTAATATAAGGCTGGGACAGCTGACTTTATGCCACCTTTCCCCAGATCTTGGTACAAGGAGCATTGGAAAGACAGGGCTGTTCCCAGCATCACCAGAGACTTCATATGTGGTGGCATAAAGGGATGAGTGAGGATCTTTTTGCTCAAAATATTTTTTAAAGAAGATTTTATTTTCTGTCAAGCTGGCCAAATAGTGTAATTTGAGTTCCAGAGGAAATTCTGCTATTTTGATGTTTGTTTTTATCCCAGATTGCATGCTGACTTTTTTGTCAGAACAAAATTCCAAAATATTTAGATTTAGATGTCTCACAATGTTTTGGTTTCTGTGGGTTTGACAAAGAATGGCATCTACCTGTGCTGCAACGAGAATTGTCATTTTGGTGTTATGCTTTTCTGAACTGGGATTTGATCTTAAACTCTCCTCCCACACAAGCATGCATTGAAGGGAAGCAATTATTCATAAACAAGCACAGTTTTACTGGTAGCAGAAGCACTCTTGGGAGCCCTTTGAGAAGAAAATAGCAGTCAAGCATAGGAAAAACTTCCTATAAATATCTACAAGCCACCTCATTTTCTTCCTTCAAAATTCCTCCTTAAAACTCTTATCTGGTGATATGCCAATAAAAAACTGGAAGACGGTGTACTGGTGTGGGACAAGTCCTGGCTTTTCTGATGACCAGCATCATCTTGGATAGTTCTCGGGGTACCCAGGACTGTGAGTCACCTTGTTACCTCCCCTGCCTCCAGTAAAAGGCACATTTGCATGAGCTTAAAGAGTGTGTCAGGTCCTAACACCACCATCCTATCCTGTTAGCCATCCAAACATTTTCGTCTGGGCTCTGCCAGCCTTCAGTTTGCTTTGCCAATTAACAATAGGTGCACCTTGACAGTTCCAAAGTCCCTTTGAAGTACTTGCCAATTGTGTGGAGCCTTTACCCACTGGGCACACAGAAATACTAGGTGTGCTGTCCCTAAGGACATCCCAGATTGAACGTTTCAATTCCGGATCAGTTCCTGGTATAATACAATAACACTGAGACATATTTATAGTGAAAACAAGAACAAGTTTATGAAAGATTCAAGATAAAGTGAATAAAGACTATGGGTGGAAAGTGTTACAAGTAAAGAAATTGTGTTGTGGTTTTTGCAAGATACTAAACTTAACAGGCTAATCTTCTGTCTATAACAAGTGTAACTCACCCCAAATATCCTTTGCAGCATTTCAGATAAGGAAGAGCTCACTTTCATGAATGTAAATGCACTGTTTATTCCCAGGTACAGGATAAAGGGATGTTTCTTTGCTCTCTGTATATATCCCCAAATTTAATTGTCCATCCTCACGGACAGTTTAAAAACAAACCTTTGATTGTTTTTCCTGTTGATTGCACTTCCTCTGTTGATTTTGTATGTAAATAGGACTTCCATTGTGATGGCTTTTAATGCTCACTTTACATGCCGACTAAGGGATAAATGAACATCTTTTGTCCCCCAGAAATCTTGTTTGTCACTTCTGCCTTGATACAGACTTTATGAACACATTTTCAGCAGACATACAGATCTCCTTACAGAGTATCTGAACCTACATTTCACCATAACAAAGACTACTGTGATGCTGGCTTCCAATAAATACCTCACCTGCTATTCTTCTAAGAACTGGGATGTACATACTCAGAAGAAGTGGACTGTGCCCGCGAAAGCTCATGATACCATCTACAGCTACGTCTACATTGGCAAGATTTTGCGCAAATACTTTTAACACAAGAGTTTTTGCGTTAAAGTATTTGCGCAAGAGAGCGTCTACACTGGCATGTGCCTTTGTGCAAGAGATGTGCTTTTGCGCAAAAGCATCCGTGCCAGTGTAGACGCTCTCTTGCGCAAGAAAGCTCCAATGGCCATTTTAGCCATCGGGCTTTCTTAAGCAAGAAATTAACGTTGCCTGTCTACACTGGCCTCTTGAGCAAGAACAGTTGTGCAAGAGGGCTTATCCCTGAGTGGGAGCATCATAGTTCTTGTGCAAGAAGCACTGATTTCATACATTAGAACATCAGTGTTCTTGCGAAAGAACTCCCCACCAGTGTAGACGGGCAGCATGTTTTTGTGCAAAAGCGGCCGCTTTTGCACAAAATCATGCCAATGTAGACACAGCCTACATGTTTTGTTAGTCTATAAAGTGCTACCAGACCATTTGTTGTTTTTTTCTGTAACAGTCTAACTCGGCTACCCCCCGAAGCTTCAGATAGTTTTGTAACTCCCTTGTCAATTAAAATTGAGTCACAATCTCATTGTTCACTTGTAGTCTCTCTGTCTATTTCTTTTTTCTGTCTGTGGCTATAGTCTTACACATCAATTGTACGATCTCCAGGGACTGTCTCTTTGTAAGATATTTGAACAATGCCTAGGCTAACCCACTGGAACACGTGTATAAATCCCTCATTGTGCATGATCCACAGAAGTTATGAATCTATTAGATCCCCCTCTAATGAGCCTTGGTTCCTCAGCACAGGTTATTGCAGGTCATAATTTAAGGTGTGAAAGTCTCTGGTTCATTTCCTGGTGCACCAGCCATATTGGCAGTGATCGCAGGTGCAATAGATGCTACCGTAATACAAATATTAATTAGTACTAATAGGAACACAATTAATGAAACTGTTTAAGTTGAAACTATCTCACACCAGGTGAAGGGGGGGACACTCCAAATACAACACTTATTCCCTTGCTCTTCCTACTGGCACCCCCCCACTATCTGCCATAAGGAGCTTATTCAAAGAGATGGGTGATGGCTAACCACTGGAGTGACAGGCTACAAAGCTACCTTGTTCCTTGTCACATCCCCTCCAAGTGATTAATGTGTTTTTGCACTGCACAATACAATACAGGGAAGCATACAAGTCAAATGTGCAATTGTATATTGTAAGACAAGTTGTATGAAAAATCAAAAAGCACCCTGTAGACGTGAGTGGAGGAACCAACTATAAAAAGCACAGAGAGATGTTAATGCAAGTGTCTCAGAAGGAGATAATAAGATGGCAACAGCAGCAGTAAAAGTGTTTGTACTGGTAAGCTATCCAGCCACACATCTGCCCATTCCAATAGACAGGGCAGAAAAATTGCTATCACAGTTACTTGAACTATAAATTAACTTCTTTTTCTTGAACAATAAGAAGCAATATTCAGGTTTGTAAGAGAAAAAATATGAAGACCAAAGTGTTACATTTCTAGTAAGCATGGCAAGGGTTTTTTTCTCCTCCATAGTTAGCTAAAGTAGAGTTCTACCTCTTTTTTCCACTGAACAAAATAAGGAAATGGGGTTAGAATGGGTTTCATAGAATGCTCTTTGGGGGTTTTGGTGGGAGGGAGGTTGTTTTTTGTTCTGTTTTTGTTTTAAGATAGTTTCTAGTATCTGAAAATCAAAAATTGTCAGTGGCCTTCCCTCCAGAAACCCAGGGGAATTTTCTAATGGCCTGAACCCTCAGAATTTAGCTATAAGTAGGGGGGGGCAACAGACTTCTCGGTACCTGAGCAAGATGGGGAGAGGGAGCTGGCTCTGCATTCCAGGAAGGGGCAGAGCCTCAGGCAGAAGGGACAGGAGTGGGACAGCACTGCCCAGACTGCATCAAGCTGTGACCCCTCTGGCCCCAACAGCCCTCAGAGCCACCCAGAACACATTGTATGTCACTCCAGTGGTGATTTAAAGGGCCCGAGGCTCCAGTTGCTGCTGTTGCCACTGAGGCAGCAGCTGGAAACAGCTAGACCCTTTGCCCCTCTCTCCTTATGTTCCAGGCGGCAGGCCTGGCTATTAGGATATTCAAAACTCTATTTGGCTCAGTTTATTGGGAAGAATACCTCACCTCTCACATCATGAGTTGGAATGTGATCTCAGCTATATAGCTATGCTTTGATCCCAGAAAATAAGCTGAGCTCATTCAATAATTAAAACAATTTTATATGAGTCATTTGACAATTGTAGTGTCATGTAATTAGGAGTAGAAGTAATAAAGGAAACTTGAGTGATTAACTGTTAGCTCATTCCCTTCCTTGAAGACAGGACACAGGAAGGGAAACTCCACAAAGCCAACCTCAGCTGAGTTTTCTGGAAGTCATTGACTCAAGTATAATTGAACATACCAGAGCTGTGCTCTTTGAATTATCATTAATGCCACCTTTTATTTAATCGGCAGATACCTGATCACTTGGAACAACCAGAGGATTCTCTGATGTCCTGGATCTATAAGCAACTAAAAGGAATAGGCAAGAGAACATCCAGCTCTTGCTAAGTGCCTAAACTCTGACTGGAGACAATGAAAATTATTATTATAAATGACTGCTGTTTTATGGATTTTACTCTTTGGGATGGACACTTCTCTTAACATGTGTTTGTCCACAGTGATCTCAGTCAAAACCTCTAGGCTCTACTGTAACATAATAAATACCAAGTTATTACCCTTGAAAGATGTACGAGAGACAGATGGATTATAACTCTGGCCAAGAGAAATCTGCATTAGAACTACTTTTGTAACAAAATATATATTATTCTGCATTGTGATTATAAAAGACATCTCAGTGAGTGGACCCAAAGGATATGCAGCATTTCCAGACAGGAAGAACACTGCCAGTCCTGGTTAAGAGGGAGGTTTTGTTTTCTTTTGTTTTTTTAAGCGTGCATTAATATTTAATGAAAAGAATAACTGTGTGGATGTGTGTTATGATTTGACAGAATCTCATCCAAAAGTTGGAGTAATTACCAGCTGAAGAAATGAATAGGCATGAATCATATAAGAACCTTAAAATAAAAGGAGTAGGAAAGTGGCTTAGATGTCTATCTGTGTATTACTCTAACCATCAGTATCATGGCCCCAGTATATGTTAATCTATTTAGCAAAACGTAATTATGGGCTTCTTACCTCCTGTATGCATAGACTATATAAAATGCTGCTATTGCAATAAAAAGCATTTTACATATACACTGACTACATTTAATGGCATGTTACAATAATAAATTTGTATTTAAAATACAACATATTGCACTCTCTGACATGGCATGGCATCTGTGGATTTTAAACAATTAAAAACTGGTAGTTTTAATAATATTTAACTATATTTTGCTAATTTTAAGTAGCAAATACAAAAGGTTAGGTTCACTAGTACATCTTAGGCTGCTTTGTAGTGCTCAGATTATGCTTTATGCTTTACTAGTGAAGTCCTTTTGAGAAATGACATAGGAAGTTACTTGTTCAAACAACTTCACATCCACCTGTTTGTTTTTTGAATTCTTTTCAATAACACTTCTAAGACATGTTAATAAACTTCTCTGGAACAGGCCATTTTTAATCACTCATTCCCAAAAATTAAATACACAAACAAAAAACACCACAGCGGCAAGGAAGCAAATACACCCAAAACCAATTTAAAAACAAATACCAAAAAGCACCTTCACCTCCAAAGTAAGTTCCCATTCTGCTGCAGGGTGTCTTTGAAACTCAATGATCGCATTTTAGCATGGACTTAACACTACTCTTTCATCTGCTTACACTCTGCTATTGCATCTCTCATAATTCGTTTTGATACACCTAAATAAGCCAACTAAAATAGCTCCATCTTCAGAATTGTAAATTGAGTAGTTACACATTTAGAAAAACAAGCAGTCCTGGGGGCATAAAGTCTCTTTCCTCTTCTTATATCACTTCCAAGCAGGTTTTCATCCATATGCATTTGAACATTTGTCTTAGGATGATGCACATGTTAAGCATGTGCTTGCAGCAAAAAACAGGATTATTTAATGAAGGGTTGGAAGCTATCAACATGGGTTGTTCTGTTCAAATATTTCAATTTAAGTGTATTTCAGGTGTGTCCCTATCCTGGTGACAGGATATTATACAACCAAAAAAAAATCCCTACTCACATCAAAGGTGCAGCATAGGACTGACTTTTAAGATCTGCAGGAATTTTGTATATCAAACTCTTAACCTTCCCTCCCTTCCCCACTTCCTGTGTCAAGGCTTCTAGAAATATGTCTTTTAACACCACGCGGTATCCCACCTCTGCATGGGGAAATACTTCATTTCAGAGTTTACAAAACAAGAAAAACTTTAGCAACTGGAAACTCTAAATAAGAAGTGACAGAACCAAATGAACCTATTCTTGCAGTTATTCAGAACCTGCTGGTGCTATTCACCCATTATTCCAGTTGTAGTCAGTGGGATCTAAAAGCCATTCAGGGATATGGTTTCTTGATCCAAGGTTTCTGACCCTTAACTAAATTTCTTCTCATACAAGTTTTACACATGTGTAGTTTCATTGACTTCTGTCCTGTTATAAACAAGTAACAGATTAATTCTTTCAGTACTGCGACCTGGGCTTCTCCTCATACTCAGGAATTATCTGCAATGGGATAGATAATAAGACAGAAAAGTATCATAATGTTACTTTATAACGCTATAATATGTCTACACCTTGAATATTGCATGCAGTTGACCCATCTTCTGATTGTCAATGAGGTACATGGGTGACTGGTCAGTTCATAACTCTGGAGATTGTAACTCTATGGCCTAGTCTACACTACGAGTTTAGGTTGAATTTAGTTCATTAGGCTGATTTTCCTACAATGAGTTCACAGCACCAAGCCCATTTCACTGACTTTAAGGGCAATTAAAGTCAATTTCGGTGCTCCTGCTTTTCATAAAGTGTAATGGTAAATTTGACCTTGCATGGTCAACTTTAGGGCAGTGAAGACGCAGCACTATGTCAACATTCTTGGCCTTCAGGAAGTGTCCCACAGTGCCCCAATGTAACCACTCTGGCCAGCATTTTCAACTCTGCTGCTCTCCATGGGCACAGGAAAAACTCTGAAAAAATTTGAATTTCATTTCCTGCATGGCCAGCATGGCAAGTAGATCTCATAGCAGGCAGCAAACCTCGGCAGCACACCTGACCAGGGTCACAAATGAGCACCAGCATGGAGTGTGCAGGAGACATGGACTTCATTGCTGTGTGGGGAGAGGAATCTGTCAGGCAAAACTATCAAGCAGCAAAATAAATGCAGGTACTTATGCCAAGATCACACAGGGCATGGTGGGAAAGGATATGCCAGGGACGCCCAGCAGTGTTTTGTGAAAATAAAGTTGCTGAGGCAGATGTACCAGAAGACAAAGGAGGCAAACCGATGGTCTGGGTTATTGCCATAAACATGCCGCTCCTATGACCAGCTGTGTGTGATCATAGGGGGGAGACCCAACCAGTGTTCCAAGACAAACCGTGGATTCCTCCCAAGATATTCTTCAGGCACCCTCGAGCAACAGTGGGGAGGACATAGTGGGTGAAGCAAGGGAAGCTCCGTAACTGATACCACTGAGGCAGTACACCTCTGTTTGCTCATACCTAACAAAGCATAGATTGCTGACTGTGTGAGCCCCTGCCCTCCCACCATGTCCAGACTTCCCCTCCCCCACTCTCCCCACAGGCTCCTGTGGGAAGAGAAAGTTGCACTCTTCTGGAAAATGCGGGGGCTGTTCTGAACACATGGTCACTGTGTGAATCCCTGTCCTGCCACCACTCTCAGACCCCTTCCTCCTCAGGCTCTTCAGTTAATCACCCTCACAGTTAATTTTGTGCCTAATTTCTAATTTGAGTTTGTCTGGCTTCAGCATCCAGCCAATGGTTCCTGTTAGACTTCTGTGCTAAATTAAAGAGCCCTTCTTCCCCTTATCAGCTATCTTCTTCAAAGTGCTGTCTCTAGGAATAGAAGAATGTTTTAAATATTCAGTGACAAAGTGCCTAAGGAAAGCCAGAGTAGGCTTTTTGAAATGACATTCTCTTTTTCTCACATATTATCTATATCAGCAATAAGGCTCTCACAGATGGGTCCTACTGAACTATAAGTCATAGCATTGCTTCATTACTGTGTTCACCAAATTCTGTACAAGTGTGGCTCCCTAAGTAATGGACAGCAATTATTAGTTGTGTAAGCACACTGAAGTATGGTCAGTGCTTTACAAACAGGAAAGCTCACAAACTATCCTACGGAAATGTAAAACAAGTTCTTGGGTTTCCCCTCTAAACTTTGTTTTTCCCTATTTCCCTTTATGTTTAATTTTTCACCAGAACTTTCCAATTGACTAATTTTAACCCCGTCCATATTCACTTTTTATTTAACCCTCTTTTTACCCCATTTCTAGTTTGTTCAGACTTTTCCTACTTTTCCCATTCTCTCCTTCTTTCCCCACCACCATTTTTTCACACTGCTTTTCTGTTAGTCTCTTCCTTTCTCCCTGCTAAGGGCCTGATCCAGTCCCTACTGAAGCCAGTGGGAAGGTTTCTATTGACTTTAGGGTTCAGGAGAGATCAGTTTCATCATGGCTACTGTGAATGTTTCACTCCCACCACTGCATTCTGCAATCTCCACCACCTGGGGAAGCAGAGACCTTACCTAGCAAACACGTGGTAGGGCTCTTGCCTCACGTAGGAGAAATGGGAAACGGGAGCTCTGTAGGCACTAATGCCCCACATGAGTTTTCCAATACAGTCAATGCCTGGAAAAACTACTTGGTCCACTCTGCCTCTTTCCCAGGCTAATTCTGACTTTTCTTATGCTACTTAGCACAGGAGGAGCCTTTTGGATGGAGTGAAGGCTGGTGGTGGTATAACTTCTGTTCTGCGCACTGCTGCGGGGAATGCCTCAAGGAGTCTAATGCCAAAAAACAACACCCCAGTTCAGTCATCCCTAGGGAAAGGGCCACAGGGAGAAAGTGGCTGGTTTCTCCACTCCACTGAGATGCAATATCCACTATAAAGGATACCCTTTTATGCTATTGCATTCTTTCTAGTGGAGGCTGCTCAAGTCTTCAAAGGATTATTAAATCTTCCAAGTATTATTGCCTTCCACATCACTGGTTTTCTCTATAATGGCAGCTTCATTTTCTGACAGTTCGGAGAGGAAAAAAGCTGGGCTAACAGCTGTGTAAACTTCCAGAAAAGTCCAACACAGAGCTTTTGAGGCCCACTAATTGCTCCACCATTACTTATATTTGTTCATGAGACTGCTAACAGATGGGTAATGCTCTTCCAATGCAATAGTTATCTCCACACACACATATTGAGAAATGACTGTGAAATGTTTTGTTTGTTCCCTTTACTTTGCTTCTACATGATGTGTGAAAATGGCCTCAAAATTTTTTTGAAGTGCTTTCGATGCAGCATGGCATAGGGAGAGCAGCTGAACATGATTCAGCCTCTTTGGTGGTCCATATCCGTATCCTCTGAAGATTTTGCCAAAGTCTTCCAAGCAGACATAGGAAACCAAGATTCTCCAGTCCTGATACAGTATATAACTGATCATGTATAACTGATCTGAGAGCATCTTTTTTTTTTCTAAAAAGATGTGAGGTCATCTTTATTCATTGTAAAGGGCATATCTACACTACAATCAGAGGTGTAATTGCAGCACTGGTCAACATCTTGCCCTAGTTTTCATCTAGAGAACATGGCTAAAAATAGCAGGAAGGCAGAAGCAGCATGGGCTTCCGTGCAGACTGTCCAAACTAGCAGTGATACTAGCTCATGCCACCATGTCCTCACTGCTATTTTTAGCATGCTAGCTAAAGCTACCACTGGTATGCTCATCACAGCTACAGTTCCACCTCCAACTGTAACGTACACATATCCAAAATAGGTTTTTTAATTGCTTAATGGCTCATCTTTCAATTTAGAATCCAAACAAAGATATTTTAAATAACTTCTTTTTGTGTCCAGATTTGCATAACTGGTAAAGCTATGGCTAACATACCCAATTTATGTCAGATGAATTTGAGCATGAATAGGGACATTCCTGGGGAGGAAGGAGGATAGGAAGATTGAGGAACAGAGATTAAACTAGAAAAGAGTTCATAGAATCATAGAGCTGGAAGAGACCTCAGGAGGTCATCAAGTCCAGCCCCCTGCCCAAGGCAGGACGAATCCTAACTAAATCAACCCAGCCAGGGCTTTGTCAAGCCGAGACTTAAAAACCTCCAGGGATGGAGATTCCACCACCTCCCTAGGTAACCCATTTCAATGCTTCACCATCCTCCTAGTAAATAGTTTTTCCTAATATCCAACCTAGACCTCTCCCACTGTAACTTGAGACCATTGCTCCTTGTTCTGCCATCCGTCACTACTGTGAACAGCCTTTCTCCATCCTCTTTGGAACCTCCCTTCAGGAAGTTGAAGGCTGCTATCAAATCCCCTCTCACTCTTCTCTTCTGCAGACTAAACAAACCCAAATCCCTCAGTCTCTCCTCATAGGTCATGCGCTCCAGCCCCCTAATCATTTTGGTCGCCCTCCGCTGGACCCTTTCCAATGCGTCCACATCCTTTCTATAGTGGAGGGCCCAGAACTGGACACAATACTCCAGATGTGGCCTCACCAAAGCCGAATAAAGGGGAATAATGACTTCTCTGGATCTGCTGGCAATGCTCCTCCTATTGCACCCGAATATACCATTAGCCCTCTTGGCTACAAGGGCACACCGTTGACTCATATCCAGCTTCTCATCCACTGTAATCCCCAGGTCCTTTTCTGCTGAACTGCTACTTAGCCATTCAGTCCCCAGCCTGTAACAATACTTGGGATTCTTCCGTCTCAAGTTAAGGACTCTACACTTGTCCTTGTTGAACCTCATCAGATTTCTTTTGGCCCAGTCCTCTAATCTGTCCAGGTCACTCTAGACCCTATCCCTGCCCTCCAGCGTATCTACCTATCCCCCTAGCTTAGTGTCATCTGCAAACTTGCTGAGGGTGCAATCCATCCCCTCATCCAGGTCATTAATAAAGATGTTGAACAAAACTGGCCCTAGAACAGATCCTTGGGGCACTCCGCTAGAAGCCAACCACCAACTTGATATCGAGCCGTTGATCACTATCCGTTGGTCCCAACAGTCCAGCCAGCTTTCTATCCATCTTACAGTCCATTTATCCAATCCATATTCCCTTAACTTGCTGGCAAGAATATTGTGGGAGACCGTATCATAAGCTTTGCTAAAGTCAAGGTATATCACATCCACTGACTTTCCCATATCCACAGAGCCAGTTACCTCATCATAGAAGCTAATCAGATTGGTCAGGCATGACTTGCCCTTCGTGAATCCATGTTGACTATTCCTGATCACTTTCCCCTCTTCCAAGTGCTTCAAAATTGATTCCTTGAGGATCCCCTCCATGATTTTTTCTGGAGACTGAGGTAAGGCTGACTGGTCTGTAGTTCCCTGGATTGTCCTGCTTCCCTTTTTTAAAGATGGGCACTACATTTGCCTTTTTCCAATCATCCAGGATCTCTCCCGATCTCCATGAGTTTTCAAAGATAATGGTCAAAGGCTTTGCAATGACTCAGTCTTAAAGACAGTGGCTAAAAATAGTACTTTTCCATAGAAGTGTTCAAAAGTATTCATTACCTGAATGATGGCTAAAGTTCATGTCTCAGCCAGAGAGCACAAGAAAGGTAGTTTAACTCCCACCTGTTGATTTTGCACATCACTTTTAGCATTTCCTATATAATTAAGCAGGCTCACTTGTAAACAACACTGTCAGTTGTATGTAAAGTTCCACTGACGAATCTTTTTCCCAGATTAGTTATTTTATTTTGAAGTGAAATCCTTAACAGCATTGTTTTGCTGCTATTTCCTCAAGTCTTTCCCTTGCTGTGTCTTACAGTTTTGAATGAACCATATGTCTTTAATACTGTTCCATCTTCCTCTCATCAGTTCCTTTTGATCACACCTGGAAGTCTTACGACACAATAATTCATTTTCCAGTAACATGCTAAGATACCAGAACATCCAATGAACTTCTAGTATGAGTTTTGTATCTTTGTACTGTATATGGAAGCATCCACGTATTTTTGGTAATATTTTCAAGTTTTAAAAATAGCCTTCTGGGGGTTTTTCCCCAGTAAGATGTGCTTAGAGTCTGAAATGGGTTCACTCTGTTCCTATCTAGTCCCATCAAGGACAGCACATGGCAGGTAAATCCTTATCTAAAAAGTGGGCCGCATATAGGTCCTGTTCCTAATCTTCCCTCGAAGACCACCTCCCTTTCTTGAATATATCTATGTCGTCATGACTCATTCCACATCTGGCTGTTTGGACATCCAGATTACATGCAACAATTCTATTTAGGGCTTATCTTCATTGCAAAGTTAATTCCATTTAAAATTAGAGCATGCCTCAAACTGATGTCCTGTCCACACATAAAACTCCTTAACAGAAGTCCAGTGGTGCTTTTTAATTTAAGTTAGCTAATTTAGCAGCTGCTAACATGACCATGCTGTATCACAGGCACAGAACACAGGCTAGTGCCATTTGAGTGCCATTCCAATGCCTTCTCACAAATTTAGTGTGTGCCCAGAAGACAGACAAGTCTTTCCATAGTCCACAATTAAAGCAGTCATTGAGCAGTTCAACTTAGTGTAGTGCTGAGAAGCGTGGGATGTAACCTCCCCAGCATTTTTAGTGCACCACACAAGTGAGTACAGCACCCCAGAGGATGTAGTCCAAAGATTATTTCACGGCATGGCTGCACTTACTTGAGTGAAGTAACTTACTTAAATGTGTAAAATTCAAGTTAGCTTGGCACTGACAACATACCCTGAACCTGACAACTCTCTTACCTCCTCAGGTCAGCCAACATCATTCCAGACTAAAAAAAGAGAGGGAAAAAACCCTTTCATTCCTCAAAAAGCACATCCATTTTCACTCTAGCTGCTTTATGTACCTTTCAGATAGAATTCATATCAAATGATGTCAGAAGTGTGATTCCACTTTTTTGTTTTTCAAAGTAATTTCTCGCTGGGTTTCTAAAGTAGTATGCTGCTTTAAACAAGGTAACCCATATTCCAAATTTCTTTAATTTCCTAGTATTCTTTGACATCAGATGCCTTGAGACCCAGATATTCAAACCTTTTTGACCCACAGCTGATTCTCTGTCACTTTCACTTTTGAATGTAGAATTGTTACAAATTACAGAATTCCAAACAGGCATGCCCCTTTTTCAATTGCCTGTTCTGATGTCAGTCACTCAAGCATCATGAAAGACTTGATAGCCTCTTCCTGAAAGTGCTCATTTCAGCAGAAAGTGTGGAGTGCTCATACAGTCAGATTTAAGTCTGAAGCTATGATGATACAAGAGGACAACTGTCGTACATAGCTGTAGAAAGTTCTTTTCTTTCTCTTTGTGTTCCATTCTTCTAATGTTTTTGTGCTTATACAAATGATTGAAGCTACAGTGTGATCTGTTTTGGAGGCTGTATGCTGAGCAGAGTGGCCTGCTAGGCTAGGCTAGGATGAGAGATTGCAACACTCTAGCAATTTTATGTTCATATTGCTGAAGATTACAGGAAAACATAACACTACACACCATATTATGATTGGTAAATACATAATAATTCCATTGCCTTCTGAAAGAAATCATTCCAGCATAATGAAGACCAAAATCTATCCCCCAGATAAATCAAAGCTTTAGAAGACCTACAATTTAAGGATTCCATGAAAGTGATGGATATTCTGATCAAGACTTGCTCTGGCACTCCCTTAACAAAGCACATATAGGGCATGTCTAAACTACATCCCTCTTTTGAAAGAGGGATGTAAATTAGACAGATTGATATTGCAAATGAAGCCGGGATTTGAATTTCCCACACTTCATTTGCATAATAGCAGCCGTGCATTCTTTCCAAAACAGGTATTTCAAAAGTGAAACAGCCGTCTAGACATGGGTTTTTTGAAAAAAATCCCACCTTTTTTGAAAGATCCCATACTCTTCCAAAAAATGAGGAGTACAGGATCTTTTGAAAAAAGGGTTTTTTTCAAAAGAACCGAATCTAGACAGTGGTTTCACTTTTGAAATACCCGTTTTTGAAAGAACACGCGGCCGCCATTATGCAAATGAAGCACGGGAAATTCAAATCCCGGTTTCATTTGCAATTTTGATCTGTCTAATTTACATTCCTCTTTCAAAAGAGGGATGTAGTCTAGACATATATTGTATAGTGTATGCCCCCCCCCCAGCATCTCCAGGTATGTGCTTATTTAGTCACAAACACATCTTACCTAAATCAGATATGTTAGCCAATAGATATATTTAGTTTTTACCAGACAGGTGAATCTGGGCACTGAATGAAAGTGTTTTAAAATACCTTTGTTTGTTTCTAAATTTGAAGATGAGCCATTAAGCAATTGTTTTTACATGTTGGGTAGGTATACAATCCACAACTGGAGGTGTAGAGGTTAGCAGCAAATCAAAGAATCAAAACAGAAGGGAGGAAAGTGAAAAAAAGGAAAGATAAAGCCTCTGAATGCCAATAATTGACATGGTGGCAATTCAGCAAGATTCTAGTTATGTAGAATTTAAGATATGTACAATCCCAGTCCTCAACTACATAGAGGAATGTGAACCTATTAAGATTTTAGCAACATGTTAATTATGTGTAACTTAAAATTTAGCAGTAGGTTGCAGTTTACTGCTTAAAAGGAGTCATTAAAAAAGAAGAAGTACTTTGCTCACTCCTGGATGCTAAAAGAGGCCTAACTACAGTAATCACATCTTGGCATACTATAATAACTTATGAGAATTTTAATAAATGCACAAAATAGTAACGAAAGTTGTTAAGGGTTTTTCACAATACCATATAAAATAAAGTCATGTATCTGTATATAATTACTAAGCTGTCACTAATTACTGTGCTGTACACTGAAAGATAACTTTAAAAATACTCTTATCTGCATTCTGCCATTTTTGAGTTCCTGTCAAGAGCATTTATAGTGTATGAGTGTGGAAAATTGACAGATTCTGCATATTTTGTGCTTTTTCATGATGTTTGCTACATTCAGCCCAATATAAGATTTCAGATATGTTTCCCAGCTCATCCCACTGTGTAAATCAATGTATTAAGCCAGCCTAGCAGAAAACCAGAGCAGGCAGACAGAAAATGTGCTTATTCTAAATTTTTTAAAATGGTGAGCTGTTTTTTTTATAAAATGTAATGGTGAATAAACATTTAAATAGTGGGTTACTCGCTAGAGCGTACGCCACATGTCATGTATCCAAGACAGGAAGAAACATACCGGAGAGGGAAAAAAGGCTTATTGACTCAATAGATTTGTTTATTAACAACAGAAAAGCATCTACATACATCACTTAAATAAGAACTGCATCTATTAAGCCAATACTAGTTACATATTTCTGCAGAGGTGAAAAAGCTGATTTAGAAAAAGCAACAAGTCTATCATTCAAAGCATATGTCTATATGTTAGCAACTATAATTAAGGGCTTTTTTTTTCACTTTGTGGAAATGGAGCAGCAGGCTGAACATTTGACCCTGTTCCTTTTCACTATGAGTTTCTTTGGCTACGTCCTTCTTTGCCCATTTGCATAACTCTGTGCTTTTGAAACTACAGGTTAAACCTCTAAAATCTGGGACTTTCTGGCCTGGCAAAATCCATGGTCTGGGAGGACCACAGATATTGCTGGATCAGAGAGCCCTGGCTGGCCAAGTTCAGGGATAGGGCTGGCAGTGGAGAGCACAGCCCCAGCGGCAGTGGGGCCAGTGCGGTGGAGAGCATAGCCCCCAGCTGGTTCTGGTGTCAGGAGCTCAGCCCCAGATGGGAGCACAGCCCCAGCCAGGCCGCATAGGCCAGGGGAGTGTAGCTTTGGCCGGGCCAGAGGCAGCATGGCCAGCAGCTGGGAGAACAGCCCAGCCTAGGCAAGAGCACAGCTCCACAGGGTTGGGGGCAGTGGGGCTGGCAGCAGGGAGCAGGGCTAACAGCCAGGAGGGAAGCCTTGACCTCTGGTTCAGCAAACTCCATGGTTCAGGACCACTCAGGTCCCGAGGGTGCTGGACCAGGGAGGCCCCACCTGTATTACTGTTACCTGTGAGAATTTATCTATCTCTTCCTGTCCTTCTGGTTTATCTCCCTCTCGAGGAGAATAATCTAAACAACAAGGAAAAGTAATTAGCATTGAAGGTATAAGTACATGTTATGGATTTTGGGTAGGAGGGAAAGGAAATACTGATTTGCTATCAAATACAATAATGAATAGGAGAACCAGTTCATAAATTCAAAGTAAACCTGTTTCCTTATACACCATAAAGGTGCACACTACTTAAATCATGGATTTATTACTTTTGGTATCTGATAGTTGGAGGAAATATAATGTTCTCTGAAGGATACTAGAAAACCTTGATGCCAACCAGTGGGCCATAAAAAAGCAAGAGAAAAAGGAGTGTTAATAAAGTCTGAGAACCCAATGACTATATAAATAACATTAATAAGGGAGAAAACCCTACACATTCAAAGACTGCAGAATACTTGGAGTAATTAACCCAGGTTGTAATGCTAAGAATTAGCAAAGTGTAGGCAGCAGTTTGGCTTTTGAGTACAAAACGTCATATGATGGAGGCAGGCTCATTTTCTTCTCAATCATTAATTGTAGTATTTACAGTCCATTATTCTGAAGAAAGCTGAGGCTGCATGGCCATTGTCCGGTAAGCAGTCAAGGCCGTGGGCTTAATATTCATTTACACAAAGATCCCTTTTTACCACTCTGGCAGTGTAAAGTGACCTTAGAGTTCAAAGTAATGCAAATCAGGCCTAGAAAGAATGAATATAGTTCTTTCTAAAGGTTAGAGTGATCAGAGAAACAAATATGCTATTGAATTTAGAAATAACTAAAGAAAATTGATGAGTAGCCCTGTGACACCTTAGAGCTGTGGTATCCAACACACTAGCCACATGTGGCTATTTGGCTGGTTGAGTGTGGCTAGTTCACTATAGCAGTAGCCACTAAAGTGGCTACTACTTCAGAAATGGTTGGAGACCATGGCCTTAGAGACGAACTATATATATATATATATATATATATATACATAATCAAGAGCTTTTGTGGGCAAAACCCACTTCATCACATGAGATGATCTATCCAGGCGAAACCATTACTTCCCCCTCAACAGGCAAGAGAATGGAAACTAGCAGCTCTTGAAAGATAGAAGGGAGAGGAGAGATAGAGATGCAAAAGGAAAGGGCTATTGCTGACTTTATGTCTCCCTTCTGGAGTCTGGGGAAAACCTTTTGTTTAAAAAACAAAAAGGGAGGGAGGCAGTAGAAATTCTTCACCTAAGTCAGGGATAGATCAACCATTTATTTATCTAGGTTCCCCATCTACAGAATCAGGACTTTACATGTTTGATCTTGAACAGTCTCATAAGCTACCAGCTGATTTTTCATGAACTTTTTCCTTTACTCAAAATAACCACATCTCATTATTTCTAATAGGACAGAAATCCTGTGATGAAGATGGGTTCTCTGTTAAGGCAATTTGGTGGGGGAGAAAGGAATTGGTGAGCAGACAGAAACTAAACATTTCAGGTAGCAGGATGTGGCAAGATGTAGACAGTGGGTTCAGGGAGAGAGGTTGACTGGAACAGGGAAGGGAAAATATGGGAGTTGAGACAGAGAAGAATAGGAGGAGTAGGAAACTGAGGAGGAAAAATATGGAACAAATGAAAGTGTGGTGAATGGCAATAGGACAGGACATGGTGGAGCAGGAAGATGAGGGACAATCAAAGAGACAGGGAAGGCATGAAGGAAAGAGGGAAAAAATGACAGTATCCATACCCAAGGCCTATGATCTGAAGGTCAGCAAATTCCTCCTCTGAGCAGCCAGTTGGGGAAGCCTGAATACATGTGCATGCATTTACAGCTTAATTTTGAACCTAAAGTGAATGCCCAGAGTTAGGACACACAGGGCCGGACTGAGGCATGGGCGAGCCGGGCAGCTGCCCAGGGCGCCAGCCGATGGGGGGTGCCTGATGTCAGCTGTAAGGGGCACACGGTGTCCCTTACAGCTGCCATCAGGTGCCGCACACCCGGCTCCCGCAACGCTGGCCAGCAGTGCTCTTCCCCCCATGGCCGCGGGGCCCTGCACGGCCCGGCGCGCGTGCCAGCAGTGCTGGCCGGGCCAGGCAGTACATGCGCCGTGCGCCTGGGGGCCGCACCGCATGCCCGGGCCCAGGGCACCAAAAGGGCTCGGGCCGGCCCTGAGGAGACAGGTACATGACCCCAAAGATCCATAGTCAAAACACAGACCAAAGAGCAGTGGGATTTAGTATCTTTTAAATCATGATTTCAAACCCAGACTCAAGATTTTTGAGCACTTAACATTGAAAATACCTGCCGTCGGAGAGTGGGAAGGATGCCTCCAAAAATAAAACTCTCCTGCCAGTATGGGCTTGGAGGCAGTTCAATGGCTTCCTACAAAAAAGAGAGGCTTGAAGGTTCAATTGCTCATGATTAGCCTTTCAAATTATGCATGCAGGTGGGGGAAAGTTAAGCAGTCCACAATCACACATCAGTCTGCTCCAGCCAAAAGGTATAAAGGATGCATTAGGGTGAGAACCTGTGGAGTTCCCATTCTCCCGGGGCAGGATAATGTGCTCCTAGGGTCAGATCCTAAGCCTACTGCGCTCAGTGGGAATATTTGCATTGAGTTAAAAAGACTTCAGCTTTAACCTGTACATTTTCTTCTAGACATGAGAGCTGGGATAGCTTCTTAGGGGAGACTACTTTGAAAAATACTGAGTCCCTACATTGTGCCAAGGGTGAGTAAGGAGAAGTGCAGGAAGAATACAACAAGAAGTAAGAGTCTGTACATGCTGCAGAATATATATTGTTTGAATTTATTTGTATGCAGTAACAAGGAGTCCCAGTCATAGAGCCTGACCTCATTGTACTAGGTGCTGTACAAACATAGAAAAATAGGCCCTGTCTCAAACAGTTTGAATATTACACACATGATATAAGCGTGTGTGATGTGTTTGTCTCACCACATGGCATCTCCTGTTGGTCAGTCCTGGGAATTAGCTCTCCTGCTCTACTAAGTGTGCCCTTTTTTGGCCAGTGTTTTGCCTGTCATTTCCTGCCTTTTTTTGTCTCCACCACTTCAGTCTCTGGATCCCTCATGGACCCAAAGCCCCATCCCTCATGGTACTGCCCTCCTGTAGTTTCCCCTAGGCCTTGCCCCTAGGACCATCTTGCTTCAGTGACCCACTGCCATTCTTCATCTAGCCCCTTTCCTTAGAGGCAAACTCCACTTGTCAGAACTGGCCATTCGTCATTGGCAAGGGAGGTTGGACCTGCTGCCTTTTCCTACCCTAGCTACCCCTATACAGCCTTAGTACCACCTTAGGCCTTGGTAGCAAGCCTTCAGTCTGGGAGTTTGCTGGGTCGGAGATCCCCAACTCCTCCTGCCTTTCCCCAGCACTGCTCTTTCCCTAGAACCTATCACTAGCAGACAGCCTGGTCTATCTTACTCTTCAGCCAGAGTGAAACTGTCTGAGCTCCCGCTAACCAGCCACATTTTATACAGGCCTGCTGGGCCCTGATTGGCCATTCATCATCATAGCCCAGGGCAGCCCTTTTCCAGGGCTGTGTTTTAACCCCTTATCAACTAGTGTGGGGCAACCACCCCGTCACAGTGTGTCATAATAGTTCTTAGGTACAATATTGTAGAAGACATGTGTGTTTAGCCATGTTTTTTCAAAGTTGTGAAATGACTTCCTGAGGTTATTCCACACTCTCTCTCTGACTGGTCTGAGTCCTTTATTCCAAATAAGTTACATATACCCCTTACAAATTCTAATTAGTATATGTGATTTCCACTTTAACTATTTGCCATATACTGCCCCAGAAGGAACGTACAGCAGAATAAGAATGTTCTTTGTTTCCACAGCTTCAACTTTTATAATGTCTGTGAACATCAGCTATCATACCACTGGGACTCCAATAAATATTGTAACAAATGTAGGTGTTCTCCAGACTGCACTTTTACCCAGTGAAGTCTCAAACACTTGTGGCACCCTGCCATCTGAGAAGTGTTCCTAGCCCAGGCAGTTGAGGGAAGATTGTATGTATGCCTATTTCCTATCCTCCTCATTTGTAGGGAGGTAAAAGCTACTCTTGGTGGTGGTGGGGCAAGGAACAGGGTAAAAACAGCAAATAAAAACAATAGTTGAACTGATAATTCAGAAGTTAAATTACTTGAGGATGGATCCAACGTTTAGGGTTCAGAAGATGTCTCTGTGGCAAGATGATAGTAGTTTTACTCTGGGATTTCTTGGGACTGCATGATTAGATTATGTATTGCTATGGAGATCAGGATGGCTCCTCTGCCATCTTTTGTCCACTAATTCCACCCTGGGGGCTAGAAGGACTTAAGAGTATTTGTTAGAGATTTCACTTTCAAGACTGAAAAGGAGAGAGCAGCTGTGTGCTTGTATTCCCCAGCTGTATCAGCGTCTTTTACTGAGATGTGTTTTCAATGAAAACGTGCTCTAATATTCCTAGGGTTGCACCTGACCTGGCAGCACAAAAGCACTGTGCATTTACATGAATATCTTCTGTGTGGTTAGCTTTAATTGAGGTGCACCATTCCTGCCTTGAAACTAGATAACAAGCAATATTAATTTTAAGTTTGGCAGAAAGTGGGATCCAATGAGTCCCTGGTCAGGATGGTAGAATCCTGACAGGACCTATGTTTTAAGGGAATAGTTGTTTCAGAAAGTCTCTTTAAGCATGATAGACCAAGCTTTTTTATGTTTATGTAAATAGACACATTCTAAGTTCCACAGTCCTTTTTCTTAAAATATCTGCCCATTCATTGTTGGCCGCAAAAAGCTAGTTAAACATTTCTTTACTATGTTGTAAAAGACCTGAAGAGGCAACATGTGGGGGGCACCCTCCCATTGAGACCCTCCCTTTATTTGCTTACAGACTTTAAACTTACCCAAACAGTCCTAGACTGAAGTCCAAATGTCACAACCTCAGGATTCTTACATGACTTTTGTCCAGATTTTTTCGCATGTCTCATACAACTCACCCTTCTGAGCACAGGATTACTAGATTTCCTCAGTGTCACCTGATAAATGAAGAAACTTTAAAACAATCTCTTCCCCGCCCATCACCTGAAGTGACATGGTTGCCCGACATACCTCACATACACATCTTGTGGGTTCCTCTAAGTCCAGCAAGGTACCCGAACTTTGTCCACAACAGTAAGCCCTTGGAACTTTCCCTACTCAGGTTCTTTATTATCCCACCCCTTAATCAGGACAGCAGGCTCCAAAATAACTCTCTTGAACCTTTCCTTTCTCAGGTATCCTCCCCCGCACTTTTCCACTGCCTTTACCAAGAAACTCTCAACCCTCTGCAGGAATTTTCCAACAACTTGCTTCCACTTCTTCGTTCATCTGGGGAATCTGGGAGTCCTTCCTGGTGCCCCTGGCTGAGCTTCCCTACTCCAGGTACTTTTCCTTCTCCCACCCAGAGAGGGCCTGCAGAAAACATCTTTGCTCTCCCAACAGCTCCCCCCTAATCTGAGTGTTTTTCTTTATGAGAAGCTTCTAGTCCCTCCTCATCTGAGATGATTACTAAAGACCCTAGAGGGAGGTTGCTAATTAGCCGTCTAGGAGCCAGCCACGTTGCAACAATGTCAATGAACTTTGTGGCACCCTACAAGGCCCTTTTGCAGCTGCCATCCCAACCCTGCAACTAAGGGAATGCAGGGACTGCTACTGCATCCCATGGTGCCCTCAAGGGACCAAGGAAGAGGTAAGGCCTCAGCCCACCTTTGCACCAGCCCATAGAATGGGCTCACTGACTGCTGCGTCATTCTGATTTAAGATGATCGCACATCCCACTTTAATCGGGACTGTCCCTCTTCTTTTTTAAGCCCTTTCCTGGCTATCCCAACTTTTTTGGCCAAAATTGTCCCATTTGCTCTTGCTGACTCAACCAGTGGGTAGGAGCAAATGGAACAAATACTCATTTTTGTTAAAAAAAAAAGTGAAATGCAGAGGAACATGCAGGGGGCATTGAGCAGTAACTCCAAACCAGCGCAGGGATAGGTAGGGCTCAAGCGACAGGCCCACTGATGGAGGAAGCAAAATCCCCCAGCCACCCACCACTTGCAGTGCAGCGTGGCTTAGGAAGGCCATCTACCTACCCACCTCCCCCCTCACTTCCCACTGTTCTCGAAAGCAGCCAGCACCTCACTGCAGCCCCTAGGAGAAAGGGAGTCTCTTCAGCTGTCTCTGCCCCATATGCTGACTCCCCAGCTTTGATTGACCAGGAAATGTGGCCAATGGGAGCTGCAAGAGCAGTGTCTGTGGGCTGCAGCATGTAGAGACCTCCTGACATGCCCCCCTGCTTAGATGCCAGTGTCAAAGGGGTGTGCTTGTCACTTTGGGGAGTTGCTCTAGTAATTGCTGCCCCTCTGATCCCATCCTGCACCCGAGCTCCCTGCCTCAACCAAAAGCCCGCACCCCATGCCTCCTCCCAGAGCCCAACTCCACATGCCTCCTACAACCAAACTCCCTCCCACAGCCACACCTCTAACCCCCTCTCCTACCCAAACTCCCTCCCAGAGCCAGTACCCTTTTCCGCACCCCAACTCCTTACTCCAGCCTGGTGAAAGTTAGTGGGGTGGGGGAGGAGGAGGAAGGGGGGATGGAGTGAGCGGGGGGGCTCAGAGAAGGAGCAGGCCGGGGGTGAGGCAAGAGTCTTTGGGTTTGCACAGTTAGACAGTTGGTAACCCTACCGGGTGGGTATATAGGAACCCTGGCTGTACCAGAAGAACGCATCGAAGCAATGCAACCAGCAGCTCACTTGGCACCAGCAGCGTAGGTACAGAACTGCTCAAATGTCAGACAGACCATGTCTGCTTGGGTGTGGCTTGTTCATGTGTGAGGGCCCTTGATTGTTCTGCAGTGGGCCCAGAGTTGCTGTTGTCAGAGCAGCATCCTCCATCTTGCACCAGGCTGGGGTGGGGGGTAGGCAGGGCTCTCATGAACAGCAAGCCCAATCTGGTTCAGGGGGAGGGGCTTGAGTGAATGGGGGAGGGCCAGACCCACCTGGTGGGGAGGGGAGCTCTTGGAGAAGTGGCTTGGGCCAGCCCCATTGCGGGCGAGAGATCTGGCCAGCCCTGTATGGTGTCCTGCTTTCCATTTGGGAAATATGGTCACCCTATTCTGACTCCACCAATTGTACGCTACTGAGGACATTGGCTAGTTTGGCCATACATTAACATTGTTAAACAAGAAACTGTGTTCAGCACTCTACAAGAAAAGTATTGTTCTGAGTTAAAAGAACATCCTTGCAAGTCCCAAGGGATTACACACATCTGCTTTAAAAAATGGAGTAAATGACAAAAATAAAATGCAAATATTTTATAGGTATTTAAGAAGCAAGATGTTTAGGGGAATATTTACACCTGGTTTTGATTCTGTGGTTATATAAAGAGAGTTTTGTTTAAGATAGGATTTCTTGTACCTTAATTTTAAAAAGTCACAAACACACACACACACATCACAATTTTGTTTACATGATTTTTGCAAAGGACTCCACAGATGATTGGAGAACTAGCAAGAATACAACATCCCTGAGAAGAGATTGAAACCTGAAGAACTGAAAGGTGAAGGGACTTTTAGTCAGACATATTAAAGCTTGGGAGAGGATTGTTTGTGTTTTGCTGACCTAAATCTAACTCAACCTCCTAGAAAAGACTTTAGAGAAGATTTTTTTGGAAAATTTTCAACACCATCTATTTAATTTCAGTAACAAGGAAGTATCCCTCAGCTCTTCAGTCCTCCAAAGCATTCCCCTCAGCAAAAGGAAGGAAGACTTGATGCTTCTGACACAAAACACATAGAAAGAGGAACAAGATTTGCAAGAAGTCTTTCAGGCTTTATAGAGCAGCAAAAGAAAAAAGCCACAAACATTTCCCTTCCCCTACACAGGTCACTTATAAATAATATAAAGTGTATAAATAATAAAAGAAAATTTTTATTTTGGTGCTGAAAGAATTTTGCCATTTGAATTGCTAGACTAACTTACCATTTTTATTAAAGGAGCATGTAAGACCAAGCAAAAATGACCAGAAAGGGCCAATAACTAGGATCTGTGATATCCAGGTCTATAGGGTGGGAGAGAAGGAAAGCACTACGTGGGTCCTATTCCCCACCACCACCTTCACCACACACGCAGTGGTAGGGGGACTAGGCTTGTTTTGCTTGAAATGTGATTTTGTTAAAAACGGTAGATTTCAAGTATTAGATTGCAAAGACAACTCTGCAAATAATTAAGGGTACGTCTATACTTGCTCCCTAGTTCGGACTAGGGATGCAAATGGAGCATACCAAAATTTCTAATGAAGCACGGGATTTAAATATCCCACGCTTAATTAGCATATTCACGGCTGGCCGCCATTTTGGATTTGGGGAATTGCGAAATAAGTTGCCCCGTGTAGATGCGTTATTCCGAGAGAAAACCCTTCTCTCGGAATAACTGTTAAACCTCATCCCCGAATCCAAAATGGCAGCCAGCCGTGAATATGCTAATTAAGCACGGGATATTTAAATCCCGCACTTCATTAGCAATTTCGGTATGCTCCATTTGCATCCCTAGTCCGAACTAGGGAGCAAGTGTAGACATACCCTAAGGTTGTAAAGACTGCTCTCTTTCCCACCAGACATTTAAACCAAAGCAACTATTTACAAAAATCAACCAGACACTCATCAGAGCTTTCAAATCTCAGGAAATAACCAGCAGAAACACACCACAATGAAAATGTTAGTATCAGAGTCAACATGGATAAAAGTGTTTTACAAATATTTGAGTTTGTTCTGCAAATATTTTGGGGGAGGGAAGGTAATGGGCAGAGATAATCCTCGACCAAAGAACATCCCAGGGAAGGAGCATCTTTGGTGACCCCTCCATTTTTTAAACTTCTGAATACCTACTTTTTAATTACATTTGTAGTCCATTTTACAACTTGGATGCATAATTTGCATGAACAATTTATCTCTGTCATAAAAGACAATAAATGTGTAGGCTAGCATCTGTAAATCTGTATTTATTTATGCCACATATTAGCAATTAAAAATTGTTTCCTCTGTGCTTAGAGAAATTTTCTAATTTTAAGATGAATTGAATTGTACTAACATCAAGAGACTGAACTGTCCTCAGACATTATGTGATAAGCAAGGCAAAAGAAGTAACAGTATTTCTTGTATACTGTTGCGTAGATAGGGGTTCCTTGACAGCTCTGGTGACTCATGACATATGTCTTTTATCAGTATTACTTACACTCTTCAAGTCCTAAAACCAGAGCTATCCAGTCCATAGGATGATTTGGGACAGCCGCCCCAGGCTCCAGGCTCCATTCTGTCACGTCGCCCTCTCCTGGCCAGCTGCACTCCATTTCACTGCGGCAGCAGAATGTAGAGTGCCCCAGGCCTAGGGCACTCTGCTTCCTACCACCACGGAGAAGCAGAGCACAGCAGTGTAGGAGACCACAGTAGAACAGGAACGGAGCAGATTCCCTGGCCACTCATATTCCTACCATCACAGTGCGTGCAGGAGGGGTGGGCCAACCCTGGCTGTCGCCCCGTTCTAGGCCCTATAATCCCCTGGCTCGCATTGCTTGGGGGTGGGGGCAAGGGAGCAAAGCAGAGGCAGGTCTTGGGAGAAGCAAGGGCAAGGTTTGGGGATGGGGTGGAGCAGTGATGGGGTGAGGCCTACGGGAAGGGGGTTGCCCCAAGCCCGGCACCTCTCTAGTGAGGCTTGAAACACAAGTACGCTTTTACAATTACACAATGAAATAAGATTCACAATATCGCAGCTGGTCTCTCACTTCACTTCACTCTTATATCTCACTGACTGGCTTATATACCTTCAAGGGCATGGCTGACTTCTATGAAGTTCAAGGAGATGAGTGAAAAAGAATTCACGTACAGATTCCTTGAAACATTTTACTTCAAACATTCTATCTTCCATTTTGTCTCTAACAACAAAACCAGCACTCTGAGCCCAGCGCACCCCAACCCTGGTACTTCCGGTAGTTGCCTGGATTGCCTGTCCCTAAATCAGGCCCTGAAGATAGGTTCCACATTATTCAAGCTTACACATATTGTTTCTGAGTATTTGGCAGTCTGGTAGTTATAAATGCTAATACAACCAAAAAAAATTGAGCACAAATGATTTAAACATTAGTCATTCTCCTATTTCAAACATTTCAGTCATCCCATCAGGAAGTAGAACGAGGATCAGAGGAATAAGGTGACTAAGGAATATCAACAAGCCAAAGCAACTAAAATTTGTGTGCACCAGCAGTTCCACAAATAAGCAGCTTTGTGGGAAAACATCAGTGAGTGAGTGGCTTTGCAGACAGAGAAGGCTTCTTTGCAACAAACCCTTCAAAGCAAAAAGACAGGTGTTCCATCTGTGTTATGACTGAGAACCTGTCTACTTGAAAGGGAGAGACTGATTGTTCCAGCAAACACATGGAAGAAAAACCTGACTATAACAGATGGAAGATATATTGGTAATGAAAATGGAAGCAAAGGAAAAGAATATTTTGGACGAAACCTGGAACTAGGGCTTGCATTACATGTTTTACAATGAGTTATATCGGTTATCACACACACAATAAATAGATGAAGGACTGTGAAGTCCCAGAAAGACTTCAAAGGCTAGACCAAAAGAGGTATAATTAATTACTACCATTATTATTAATCTATAAGAATAGCAAAGCTATCAAGCAAGCAGCAGAATCAGAATCCCTCACACTGAAATCTGGTACTCCATACATTGGAAATAGAGAAATTCTTGTTACTGACAATATACTGAATTCTCAAGAATAGAATTCCAGGAATTTACATAGACCTAAATGCCTAAAGTACATTATCTCCTGTCCAAGAGTACCACAAAGTAAGAAGATATCTAAGAGAGCTAATTAAATAGCTGAATGTTGACTGACATGTAAACTCTCCTTAATAATGAGACCTTGCTGGAACCAAGAAATAATTGATAGAAGGCTTAGCTTCTTTTTTAAAGTGACTGATGAGCAGATACAGACTTCCCCAAAGCAGCAAGGCAAAGGCAAGGGAAACAAGAAGTTTCTAAGAGAAACATAGAAATCACCTGTTTAATCTGACAACTGGACATGTTCTTCACTTGAGAATACACAACAACACTAGAAGTCAGCAGGTCTCATACTTCATAACAGAGACCTGATCATAGATCACAGTTACTGGGAAAAGAGTAATTGAAATTGACTTGCGAAGTCTAAGGGTATGTCTAGATTGCACACTAAAATTGAAATAAGATACGAAATTTGCACTACGCAAATCACGTATTTTGTTTCAATTTTATTTTGAAATAGGCTATTTCAAAATTTGGCACATCTACATGTTGCCAAATTTTGAAATAAAGCACTATTTCGAGACATCCCTTATTCCTCATAGAACGAGGTTTACAGGGATGCCGAAATAGTGCATCTGTTATTTCAAAAATTATTTTGAAATAGCAGACACGTTCCTTGGACGAAGAGTAGCTATTTCGGGATACCTCTGGTATCCCGAAATAACTTGCAGTCTAGACGTACTGTAATATATCCTATATAATTAATGATACAGGAGAAAAGATGACCATGTAATTCCTCAGGCCAAATAAGGAAATGAGAGAATGTCTCAATGTGAACAGAATCCTTCCAGGTGTCAACATTACAAGCAATAGTAAAGCTAACAACCACCTGACATAATACAACCAACTTATAATGAATGGTGTTGTGTGATGAGAAAAATAGCAAATTCCATACCCGACTAAATTATTAAGCGACTCTGAGAGATACATAGATTTACATTTTGAAATATGTTGTTATGCTATGTCAATGTTAAGAGTTGGATCAGAAGAATTAAGAAACACAAAAAAAGATTTTTTTAAGGATAAGCATCAGTTTTCTAGTGAAAGCAAATACAGATGCAATGATGTAATGTTATTATGGGAATGACTATGCCTCTTCAATGGCAAAATTCAATATATTCCATTATTGTTTACAGTGTTGTTGTAGTTGTGTTAGTCCCAAGATATGAGAAAAACAAGAGAGGTGTTGGGAATAAGTTCTGGACACTCTGGATGCAGGTGAAAACAAGCCAGAGGATTTATTACACACACACAGCACTGGTGGAGTGCCAGCCAGGGGTTAAGCTGGCTAGCACTGGTTAAGCAAAACATTACAATAGATTATATAGGCAGCAGATAGACGGAGGAGAAGCAATTTGATAGGTTCTAGCGTCAAGACGAAATGAGCACGTAAGCCAATAACCTATGAAAGATTACATAGCATCTCCGCCCATCTCCAATTAAACACCTTATCTCTAATACAGGTAATTATTCCTAACAAGCTAAATAAGCCAACATAAACAAGACAGACATTTTAATGGCAATTTTGTCTATTGGAGTTATGATGCATCTACTGAGGGATGATACCGCCCCGTGTTGGCGTGGTCCTTGGGTTCCAGGTCCATTATCTAGGATTAAAGGAAGACAGTGAGAACAACATTAACAAAGTTTGTTTTGGTACCAGCCACTGTCTTATCTGGATGAGGCCCCTTGGAATGTGGTTGCCAGGGCGACCAGGGTCATGTTAACTGCCTGTGCTGTGTGTTCACAGGCCTGTCTCAAATTTTAGGATTGAATAGGGGTTCTTAGCAAAATACCATGGACTGCCTCAGTTTACCCTACAAGAGGTGAAGCAATATCTTTTGGTGACTGGAACAGCTTCTGCTGGTCAAAGGGATGAGGTTTTCACCATCACAGAGCTCCTCTTTGGAGCTGGAGAAGGTAACCAGAGTGTCTGAACTAAATTTGAATTTAAATTTATTAAACAGAAAACTTCACACAGGCTTAAAATGAATATGTTGGGAAACTAACACAGCAAGACACAGATTATCCAATAAGTTCTTGGACTTCACTGGAAACATTTTTTTTTTTTATTTCAGAAGGTTGAGAAAGCTACTGGGGGGAAGCTGTTCTAGATTTGATTTTAACAAATAGGGAGGAACTGGCTGAGAATTTGAAAGTGGAAGGCAGCTTGGATGAATGTGATCATGAAATCACAGAGTTCATGATTCTAAGGAATGGTAGAAGGGAGAACAACAAAATAGAGACAATGGATTTCAGGAAGGCAGATTTTAGTAAACTCAGAGAACTGGTAGGTAAGGTCCCATGGGAAGCAAGACTAAGAGGAAAAACAACTAAAGAGCGTTGGTAGTTTCTCAAAGGGACATTATTAAGGGCCCAAAAGCAAACTATTCCACTGCATGGGAAAAATAGAAAGTATGGCAAAAGACCACCTTTGGTTAACCAGAAGATCTTGCATGATCTAAAAATCAAAAGGGAGTCATATAAAATTAGAAACTAGGTCAAATTACAAAGGATGAATATAAGCAAACAACCCACACATACAGGGGCAAGATAAGAAAAGCAAAGGCACAAAATGAGCTCAATCAAGCTAGAGACATAAAGGGTAACAAGAAGACATTCTATAAATATATTAGAAGCAAGAGGAAGACCAAGGACAGGATAGGCCCACTGCTCAGTGAAGAGGGAGAAACAATAACAGGAAACTTGGAAATGACAGAGGTGCTTAATAACTTCTTTGTTTCGGTCTTCACCAAGAAGTTTGATGATAAAGGGCTGCTTAACATAGTGAATGCTAGTGGAAATGGGGTAGGTTTAGAAGATAAAATAGAAAAAGAACAAGTTAAAAATTACTTAGAAAAGTTAGATGTCTTCAAGTCACCAGGGCCTGGTGAAATGCATCCTAGAATACTAAAGGAGCTGATAGATGAGGTATCTGAATCTTTGAAAAATCATGGAAGACGGAAGAGATTCTAGAAGACTGGAAAGGGGCAAGTATAGTGCCCACGTATAAAAAAGGAAATAAGAGCAACCCAGGAAACTACAGACCAGTCTTTCTGTGCCAGGAATGATAACGGAGCAGGTAATTAAGGAATTCATCTGCAAACATCTGGAAGAAAATAAGGTGATAGGTAACAGCCAGCATGGATTTGTAAAGAACAAATCATGTCAAACCAATCTGACAGCTTTCTTTGATAGGATAATGAGTCTTGTGGATAAGGGAGAAGTGGTGGACTTTAGCAAACCATTTGATACGGTCTCACATGATCTTCTTATCAATAAATTAGGCAAATACAACTTAGATGGGGCTATTATAAGGTAGGTGCATAACTGGCTGGATAACCATTCTCAGAAAGTAGATATTAACGGTTCACAATCTTGTTGGCAGGGCATAACAAGTGGGGTTCCACAGAGGTCTGTTTTGGAACCGGTTCTGTTCAATATCTTCATCAACTATTTAGATATCGACAGAGAGAGTACATTTATTAAGTTTGCAGATGATACAAAGCTGGGAGGGGTTGCAACTGCTTTAGAGGATAGGGTCAAAATTCAAAATGATCTGGACAAACTGGAGAAATGGTCTGAGGTAAATAGAATGAAGTTTAATAAGGACAAATGCAAAGTATTCCACTAAGGAAGGAACAATCCATTTCACACATACAGAATGGGAAGTGACTCTCTAGAAAGGAGTACTGCAGAAATGGATCTAGGAGTCATAGTGGACCACAAGCTAAATATGAGTCAACTGTGTGACACTGTTGCAAAAAAAACCAAACATGATTCTGGAATTCATTAACAGGAGTGTTGTGAGCAAGGCATGAGAAGCCATTCTTCTGCTCTACTCTGAGTTGATTAGGCCTTGATTGGAGTATTGTGTCCAGTTCTGGGCATCACATTTCAAGGAGGAGGTGGAGAAATTGGAGAAGGTCCAGAGACGAGCAAGAAAAATAATTAAAGATCTAGAAAACATGAGCTATGAGGGAAAGCTGAAGGAATTGGGCTTGTTTCGTTTAAAGGAGAATACTGAGAGGGGACATGATAATGGTTTTCAGGTATCTAAAAGGGTGTCATAGGGAGGAGTCCTGGTCTCCAAATAATTATGTGAGACAAATCAAAGAAAAACAGGGGCGTGTGTGAAGGTCAAAGGGCTAAAATGAGGGATCCAGATGGGAACATCTAGCAGAGAGCCCTGGACAGCACCCACTGCCCCTCGAAGGTATCAAAAGAGTCAGCACATGCCACCAGTGGAACTCTGCCCAGAAGAAGGAGAGTGCTAATGGGAAGGTATATAATCCGTAGGCAATTTGAGGTGTGGTTCCCTGTAGACTAGAGAAGGCCACTATAAGCCAATTGAAGAATCTGTAGCCAATGAAGTCCCTCTCAGGAACCTAATTTATACACACACACACACCACTTCAGGCAGACAGGAGGAGAATGAGGAAGGAGAGAGGACTCATGGTTGGAGGTGTGTTGTGGAAATTTGAGAGACCAGAGAACTGGAGGAAGGAAACCACATTGCAGGAGGAATAACAGGTAGTTCAAAATAGGGCTTTATTTCGAACGCCCATTTCACTGCCGCGTGTAGACGCGGGCAGTTATTCCGGGCTTGTAAATTTCAGAAAATGGCACCCAGCCGGGAAGATGCAAATCAAGCATGGGATATTTAAATCCCGGGCTTGATTTGCCATTCTGAATGCCTACATTGGCAGCCCTATTCCGAAATAGGCTGCAAGTGTAAACATACCCTTACTAAACTGAGTTGTTCCATTATAAGCTATTGGCACTACTACAGGCTTGTCTGCCCATGGAGGTGAGCCAGAATAGCTATTCAGGGCTGCCTTAATTCCAGTTACTTTAATCCACTTTGGCAGTGGATTAAAGTAAAACAGACTCAGGCACTCTTAGGGTGGCCGACACTTAGGGTGTGTCTAGACTACAGGGTTTTTTCAAAAAAAGTGGCCTTTTTTCGAAAAAATTGTACCTGTGTCTAGACTGCCACCACGTTCTGTTGACAGTAAATCAAAAGAACGCAGAGGTTTTGTCAACGGCGGAAAACCTCGTTTTACGAGGTATAATGCCTTTTTCAACAGAAATCTGTCAAAAAAAGGTGTATGCGGATGTGGGGAGCCTGTTCTTTCAGAAAAAAAGGCCTCCAGGAAGAAGCCCTGGTGGACAGTCCATCCTTTACATGCTGAGCACCTCTATGGTTCCTGCCGCAGCCTCTTAAAGACACAGGACCCAGACAGGCATTGCTGTCAGGAAGCCAGCCAGAGCACCCATGTAGCCATGTCCCAGCCTCAAGGCCCCCAGGCCCTTCTCGGGACAGTGAGAAGAACCCACCCAGGGGCACCAAAAGGCGGGCACCAGCCTGGTCAAGGCCAGAAATTAAAAACCTCCTGCAGCTCTGGTCCCAGGAAGAATCCCTGCAGGCCCTGCAGTATGGCCCAGGAACTGGCCAAGAAAGGCCATCACCCCCCCACCATGGAACAAGTGAGGGCCAAAATGAAAGAACTGTGGCAGGGGTATGCCATGGTCCGAGACCAGAGTTCCCGCTCCGAGGCAGCCCCACAGAGCTGCCCATACTATACAGAGTTGGAGCAGATTCTGGGCAGTGGGGAAGACCAGACTCCACTGCATGTGGTGGAGTCCGGGTTATGCCACCATATTGTGGACTAACCCCTGAGGGACAATGACCAGGAAGGAGGGATGGGAGAGCTGCACCCAGAGGAGGTAGAGGAGGAGGAAGAGACAGCCAAGGCCTCCCAGGCGTCCATGGACATTGGGGAGGGAACATCAGGTGAGTGCTCTGAGGGGTCACCACACACGAGTGGGTTGGCCATCTAGTCCCATTGCCACTGTGGGGCCCCTGTGATGCTTTCAGACTGCTGCCCAACTCACACACGGTGTCACGTGTAACACCCGAGTCTCCTGTCCAAAGGAGAGCCCTGACAGCGACGACATGCCCTCGGGGACAGTGGGAGTGCACACAGACATTGATTGTCTCCTCCTCTTTTCCTCCACAGCCAGATCCTCCACCCAAGATGGTATGTCTACACTACAAAGTTAATTCGAACTAACAGCTGTTAGGTCGAATTAACTTTCATAGGGGCTACACATGCAAACCGCTAGTTCGAACTTAATTCGAACTAGCAGAGCGCTTAATTCGAACGAGGTAAACCTCATTCTACGAGGACTAATGCCTAGTTCGAATTAAGTAGTTTGAATTAAGGGCTCTGTAGCCACTTAATTTGAACTAGTTGGAGGCTAGCCCTTCTCAGCTTGCCCTGGTGGCCACTCTGGGCCAAACCAGGGAAACTCTTCTGCCCCCCTCCCAGCCCCGGAGCCCTTAAAGGGGCACAGTCTGGCTACAGTGCTTGTGCCAGCTGCAAGCCTGCCAGCACCCAGCCAGCAGACCCTGCACCTGGCACAGCATGAGCCAGCCACCCGCTGCTACCCAGCCCTCCCCCTCTTCCCAGGACCAGACTGGCGGCTCCCAGGAGCCTGCCCGGGGCCGCAAGAGGTGGGTGCCTGCCTGGTCTAGTGCGGAGATCGTGGACCTCATCGAGGTTTGGGGGGAGGCCTCCAACGTCCACGATCTCTGCACTAGCCACAGGAACGCGGCCGTCTACAGCCGCATGGCTGCCAGCCTGGCCACCAGAGGCCACATGCTGACGTGGGAGCAGGTCCGCTGCAAAATCAAGGACCTGCGGCAGGCCTACTCCAGGGCCTCCCAGCCAGGGGCCAACCCAGAGGCATGACCTCATTATGAGGCCCTGGACTGCATCCTGGGGGCTCACGCAGTCCATGCCCCCCGGGTGGTGATCGACCCCGGGGCAGAGGGCCCTGTCCCTGACACGGAGGAGGAGGAAGAGGATGCCGAGAGCCAGGAGCCTGCAAGGAGCCTGCCCAGGACCCAGGACCGCCGAGGCATCCCACAGAGCACAGCACATCGGCTGTGTCGTCCAAGGCCGGGGAGGGCTCCACATGTGAGTGCCATCATGCTCCCCTTATGTATATGTGGGGTGTGGGGGAGAGGGAGCCCAGGGACCGTGCGCCTGGGCCTTGCCCACCATGGAGCAGCAGCTGGGTGTCATGAAGGAGCCCTGGCCCGTTCCCCACACACAGACCTCGCCTTGCAGAGGGGGGGCTGGGTTTCACCCACTGTGTCCCCAGGGAGAACTGACCACTGCTCTTGTTTCACCACAGCCGCAGCACCCGTTCCCCACACACAGACCTCGCCTTGCAGAGGGGGGGCTGGGTTTCACCCACTGTGTCCCCAGGGAGAACTGACCACTGCTCTTGTTTCACCACAGCCGCAGCACCTGGGACTGCAGGGCGCACCGCCCCACCCGCAGCCACCCGCACCCGGGCCAGCAGGCGCACCAGGAACCTGGAGGACTACCACCGGCGGCACCTGCGGCTACTGGAGCACCAGCTCCGCACCCAGGACCACTGGGTCCGTGAGGACCTACGGCTGCGGCAGCGGAGCTTGGAGGCACTGGAGGAGCAGGGCCGTGCCCTCCGAGGCCACCTCCAGACCCTGGTGGACAGGTTCCTGCTTCCTCCTGCTCCAGCCTCTGCGGCCGCCCCAGCTCTCACTCCTCCTCCCACCCCTGCTCCCCTTCCCGCTTCCTCCACACGCCCCATCCCTCCTGCCCCACCCTCCACACCCACTCCCCCCCGATGCCCCCGCACCCGCAGTGCTGGCAGACGGGAGAGCCAGCAGGACACCCCAACCCTGAGCTTTCCCTTCCCTTCCTCCCCTTCCTCTCCCTTCCAGCTCCCTCCTCCCAGGTTTCCCCCTCCCGTCTCCCACCCTCATTTTCCCCCTCCCCCCACCCCAGTTATGTACAATAAAAAGAGATTGTTGTTTTCAAAACAGGTGTCTTTATTTAACATTAGGAAGGGGGGTTAGGGAGGGGAAAGGGGAAGGAGGGGCGGGTGGAAGAAGGCCCCAATGGGGCATGCAGGGAGAGTTCAGTCCTCCTCCTCCACCTGGAAGCTCTCCCGCAGAGCTTCCTGGATCTGGACGGCCCCCCGCTGGGCCTCCTGGATGGCGGCGTTGTGGGGCTGCATGTACTGGCCAGCCATGCTCTCAGCCTCAGCCATCCAGGCTGGCAGGAAAGCCTCCCCCTTCCGCTCACATACATTGTGCAGCACACAACATGCTGCCACCACGGGAGGGATATTGTGCTCGGTGAGGTCGAGGCGGATAAGGAGGCATCGAAATCGAGCTTTCAGGTGTCCGAAGGCCCCCTCGACACAATGCGGGCCCTGGTGAGCCTGGCATTGAAAGCTTGCCGGAAGGGGTTGAGGTGCCCCATGTACGGCTTCATCAGCCAGGGCTGTAGGGGGTAGGTCGCATTCCCCAGCAGGCAGACGGGCATGTCCACGTCCCCGACCCTGATGTGGCGGTTGGGGAAGAAGGTCCCGGCCTGCAGCCTCTGGCACACGGAGGAGTTGCGGAACACCCTGGCATCGTGTGCCTTGCCGGACCAACCCACATTAATGTCCGTGAACTGGCCCCGGTGGTCAGACACAGCCTGTAGGAGGACGGAGAAGTACCCCTTCCTGTTGAGGTACTGGGAGGCCTGGTGTTCCGGGGCACGGATGGGGATGTGCGTCCCGTCGATGGCCCCCCCCGCAGTTGGGGAAGCCGAGGGCGCTGAACCCCTGAATGACCGTGTCCAGGTCGGCAAGGTGGACCACCCTGCGTAGCAGCACCCGGTTGATGGCCTTGACCACCTGCAGAGAGACACAGCAAACTGCGAATCACTGGGACACCCGGATGCCTGGGAGTGTTCATTCCCTGGCACTGCCCCGTGCCCCACTCCTGGAAGCAACCCCCGCTGCGATCCTGGCCGTCGTGGGCAGCCTGTAGTATGGCCAGGACAGACCGAACCCTCACGTGCGGGGCACTTTCGCCTCCTCCCCCCGCTGTTTTCCCTGGGGCGGCCCATCCCCTCCTTGCAGCCCTCCTCCCCCCCGGCCCAGTGGCCGGTGAGTACCGTACCTGCATGAGCACTGCTCCGATGGTGGATTTCCCCACGCCGAACTGGTTCCCGACAGATCGGTAGCCGTCCGGCGTGGAGAGCTTCCAGAGGGCGATGGCCACACGCTTCTGGAGGGGGATGGCGGGCCTCATGCGAGTGTCCCGTCGCCGCAGAGCAGGGGCGAGCCACTCGCAGAGCTCCAGGAAGGTGTCCTTCTTTATCCTGAAGTTCTGGGTCCACTGCTGGTCTCCCCAGCGCTCCAGGATGATGAGGTCCCACCAGTCGCTGCTGGTGTCCAGACGCCAGATGCAGCGGGGCACGCTGGCATCTGGGCGCTGCTGCGGCTCCTCCATGACCCCCAGAGAGGCCAGGGGGAGAGGCAGGGGGCTGACGTGCACCAGATGGTTCCAGGCAGCCTCCAGCCATTGCTGGCAGGCTTGCAGCAGCAAGTCCAAAAACTGAAGCAGCATGCCCAGGGTGAGCTCTGGCTCCATGGTGCCAACTGCAGCGGCATCCCCAATGGGAACCACCGACACAGGCAGGCGGAGAGAAAAACGCTTTGCTGTCCCTCAGCAAGGTAGGCAAGCAAGCGGAGAAGCTGAGGACCGGCTGTCCAGGGGGGTCCCTTTAAGCACGAGCCTCAGATAGCCTCAGACAGCAGCCACACAAAGTAACTACTGACCTGATGCCCTGCCAGAACAGGTTTCAGCTGCCCTTAAATGTGACCCAGCATCCAATCAGTGTGGACGCGCTAGTTCGAATTAGCAAAACGCTAATTCGAATTAGTTTTTGGGTCTAGATGCATTAGTTCGAATTAGCTTAGTTCGAATTGACTAATTCGAACTAAGTTAGTTCGAATTAGCGCTGTAGTGTAGACATACCCAAGGGGAGCACCACACCTGCCCCACCACCATCCCAGACACGTGGCACCCGCAGGCACTGGCGTGTCTACACTAACGTGCTGAAAGAGCACGTAGTGGCCCCGCAGGATCTCAACAGGACTCTTCAGCAGAGGACAAAGGCAGAGGCCGAGTGGTGCAACAAGCTGCTGGATGCGCTGGTCCAGCAATGCACTGATATCTATGCCACTATGCGGGATGTCCTTGCCTTGCCTGCCCCTGTCACAGGCACCACTCCTCCTGCACACCAGGAACCTGCTCCCCCAGCGCCCCCTGCTCCGCCAGCCCCCCCTGTTCCCGCAGCCCCTCCTGCTCCTGAGCCCTCACAGGCCCAACAGCTGCCCCCCACCCTCCTGCCCAGGCCAGGACTGGCTCTCGCTCCACCCAAGCCCAAGGCCGTGGCAAGTGCCAAGACACAAGAAGGTGGCAGGACCCTGTGATCAGGGAAGCAGCAGCCTACCTGAGCCCCCTCCCGCTCCAGGTTTTCAGTCCCCTACCATTCCAGTTAAAGGACATTTCCGTTATATGACAAAATCTTTATTTTTGAGTGAAATATTTACCTTGTATATAAACATTTGAACAGTAAAAAGAGAAAGTTTTTTTTAATCAGTTAGCACATTTTCTTTACTGATAGCATTTCTCATAAAAAACCAATGTCTGTTTACAAAGAAAACTAGGTGTGTATGTATTCTTAATGGGAAGAGGGTGAGGGTAGTGGAGGGACAGGTAGGGGTGGGCCAGGCCAAACCCCCCATGGGGGAGGCTCTGGGGAGAGTCAATGGGCTCCTTCTGAGAATCTCTCCCTCAGGGCCTCTCGGATTCGGACACCAGACTGGTGAGCCTGGCAGATGGCAGCCATCCAGGGCTGCTCAAATTGCCTCCCCTTGCCATCAGCACCTGTCCCCCACCCCAGCAGGAAAGCCTCCCCTTTCCTCTCCACCAGGTTATGGAGGGCGCAACATGCAGCCACCACCTCTGGGTTGTGGCGTTCGCCCATCTCTAGGCGTGTTAGGAGGCAACGGAACCTCCCTTTCAGATGTCCGAAGGCGCATTCCACCTGGATATGAGCCTGGCTAAGATGCATGTTAAAAAGCTCCTTGCTCGCATCCAGGTGGCCAATGTAGGGCTTCATGAGCCACAGCATCAGGGGGTAGGCCATGTCGGCCACTATGTACATCAGCATCTGCATGTCCCCAAGCGTGAAGTCCCGCTGTGGGAAAAATGTTCCTGCCTGCAACCTGTGGTACAGGTAGGAGTTCCGGAATATGCAGGCATCATGTGCGCGCCCCGACCACCCGACACAAATGTCCATAAAATGTCCCCGGTGGTCGACCCGGGCCTGCAGAACCATGGAATAGTAGCCCTTCCGGTTTATAAAATGGGCTGCTCAATGGGGCAGTGCGCGAATTGCGATGTGTGTCCCATCGAGGGCTCCTCCGCAGTTTGGGAAGCCAAGGGCAGCAAACCCAGCAAGGATGTTGTCCAGGTCCCCGAGATGGACGAGCCTCTTCAGCAGCTCCACACTGATGGCCCTCACCACATACAGCATGAGACAAGTAGACAGACAGAAACTAGGGAGTTAGACAGGTTACCTAAGAGCTTGGGAGGAGAACCTCCCCTTGTCAGGATGCTCCCCTCCCCTGCATCAGTGCAGGGTTGGCAGAGGAGCTGCCTCCAAGTGCCACTCCATCCCCCACTCCCTCTTGCCCTTGCCCGGCAGTCCCCCTTTCTCAACCCCTCCACTCAGCAGGGCCTGTCCCCTGATAGTGACTTGCCTCCATCGAAATGGCACTGACGGCAGACCTCCACACGCCAAACTGGTGTCCCATGGAGCGGTAGCTGTCGGGGGTGGTCAGCTTCCACAGGGCAATTGCGACCTGCTTCTGCAGGAGGATGGCGGGCCGCAGGTGGGTGTCGTGGTGTTCCAGAGCAGGGGAGAGCCAGGCACACAGCTCCAGGAATGTGGCCTTCCACATCCGGAAGTTGTGGAGCCACTGGTCGTTGTCCCAGAGCCCCATGGTGAGCTGGTCCTACCAGTCCAAACTCGTCTCATGCCTCCAAATCTGCCTGTCCTCCAAAAAGTTTGGGGGCAAGGACAGAGCTCCTGCATCCTGGACAAAGGTCTCATAGGTCTGGTCCAGGTCCATATGGGACAGGAGAGTCATGACAGAGTCATGAAGATGCAGCAGAAGCTGCAGTATGGCAGCTTGGGGCCATCGCCTGCCCAGGGGCAACTCAGGCTCCATGGCCAAAAACACAGTGAAAAGCAGGAAAAAAAAACAGAAAATAAACTGCTGTGGTGTCCAAAAAAGCAGGGCAACCAGAGCAAGCACTGCAGCAGCTTTGCTTTCCCTCTAGGAGGTAGGCAGGCCAGAAGCAGGAGCAGAGCAACGGCTGTCCAGGGGGATCCCTTTAAGCATGCGTCTCTGCAAAGGGCATACAACAGCACCAGGAAGTAAAGACTGCCCTCATGCCCTGCCAGAATCAGTTCTGGGTGCCTTTTTTTTTTTTTCAAACGAGCGTCCAGTAATCTGGACGCTATTTTTCGAAAAAGTGGATCGATTTTTCGATCCATGTAATGCAATCTAGATGCTCTTTTTCAAAAGAGGCTTTTTCAAAAGTATCTTTCGAAAAAGCCTCTTTTGAAAAAGGTGTGTAGTCTAGACGTAGCCTTAAAGTGTACATCCACATAATTCTGTCAGACATAGGGTTTCAGAAAAAAACAAGCATCTACATCACTAACCCATAGCTAGGTCAACAAAACCTCAAGTGCAGACACAGTTAAGGTAAGAAGAGGGCGCTTCTGTCAGTAGCACTAATGTCACGCAATGATGTGGTGTTCCTACACTGGAAGAACTCCTGTCAGTGTACTCTCCAGCTACATTAGGAATCTATACCAGTGTAGACACTATAATGTTAACATAGTCTCATTCTGGAATAAGAGTGTCGACACACAAAGTCATTCTGCTTTAAATGCATGCCCTACCCTAAACCAGAATAATGTTCCATGTATAAACAAACATGAAGGGTATGTCTACACTGCCACCCTAGTTCAAACTAGGGTGGCTAATGTAGGCATTCGAACTTGCAAATGAAGCCCGGTATTTAAATATCCCGGGCTTTATTTGCATGTTCCCGGGTGCCGCCATTTTTAAATGCCCCGTAGTTCGAACTCCCTGCCCGCGGCTACACGCGGCACGGACTAGGTAGTTTGAATTAAAGCTCCTAATTCGAACTACAGTTACTCAGGAGTTACTCAGAATTAGGAGCTTTAATTCGTACTACCTAATCTGTGCTGCGTGTAGCCGCGGGCAGGGAGTTCGAACTACAGGGCATGTAAAAATGGCGGCGCCCGGGAACATGCAAATAAAGCCCAGGATATTTAAATCTCGGGCTTCATTTGTAAGTTCGAATGCCTACATTAGCCACCCTAGTTCGAACTAGGGTGGCAGTGTAGACATACCCTAAGATACATTATAAAGACTTATCTACACTTGAGTTAAACTTGTGTAATTTTATGTATAGACCAAGCCTTAGGAATTTTCACATGATTAAAGGTTGCAGACTTCATCACTTAAGCAATTTTTCAAAGCCTAGCAGTTCACCTTTACCTCAGATATTTGCGCTCCCACTGTTTTTCAGTTGTTTTATATATAGTCTTGATTATACAGCCGTTATTTCGAAATAACTTTACCAGCATCTACACAGCCAACCCGCAATTTTGAAATGAAATTGAAATGGCGGAGGGCTCATTTCCATGAGGAATAGCACCAATTTTGAAATTGCTATTTCGAAATAAGCTCTGTGTAGCTGTTTATTTCGAAATAGGGGGCCTCCAGCCTTTTCTAGGGTGCCCTGCTGGCCACTCTGGCCCCAATCAGGAAAACTTCTCTCCTCCCCCTCGCCTCCTCCCCAGAGCCCTTAAAGGGGTAAACTCTGGCCACGGTGCCTGTGCCAGCTCCAAGCCTGCCAGCCCAGAGCCAGCAGTCACTGCACCTGTCCCAGTAGCCCCAGCATGAGCCAGGCAGCCAGTGCCAGTCAGCCCTCCACCGCTCCCCAGGACCAGTCTGCCAGCTCCCAGGAGCCTGCCAGGGGCTGGAAAAGGCGGATGGCTGCCAGTCTGGCCACCAAAGGCCACATGTGAACCCAGGAGCAGGTTCGCATGAAAATAAAGGAGCTGTGGCAGGCCTATGCCAGGGCCACAGGGGATCGCTCCCAACCAGGGGTAGACCCAGACCCCTGCCCCTATTTTGATGCCCTGGACCGTATCCTGGGAGGCAGGATGGTCCGTGCCCCCCAGGCGGTCATCGACCCTGGGGCAGAGGACCCTGACCAGGAAACGGAGGAAGAGGAGGAGGAGGGCCAGGAGCCACAGGAGCCTGGAGGGAGCATGCTGCACACCCAGGACCCCCGAGTTGTCCCAGCGGGCGTGTCTCCCGTGTCATCTGATGCCGGGGAGGCAATGACATGAGAGTGCCATCACTGTCCCCTTATGCGGGGGGGGGGTGGGGGTGGGGGGAAAGGGAGACGAGGGACCGTGCGTGTGGGCCTTGCTGGCCATGGCTCATGCAGCAACCTGTGCATGTGCCATGCCACCCCTGGGCACATGGCCCCAGCTGGCTGCCACACAGGGGCTGACGCCTGTTACCCACATGTGTGTATGTATGAAGGCACATGATGTGCTCCTGACTCCGCGGTGGGACACAGCAGGATGCCGTCCCTCCACAAGCCCCCTCTACACAGAGGCAGAGGACATCTCCCCCCCACACACACACACACACACACACACACATACAGACCCACACCACATACAGCACAGGGGCATGCGTGCATTCTCGGGCCAGCTCCCACTCCCGGGGATAACAGGACATCCCAAACATGGCCTCTGTGCTAGCACATCAGCTCTGATGGTATAGAGACCTGTCGTCCTCACCTTGCAGAGGGGGCTGGGCTTCACTCACTGTATCCCCAGGGATAACTGACCACTTCTCTTGTTTCTCCACAGCCGCACCAGCTGCGAGTGCAGGGCGCACCACCCAGCCCAGCACATCCTCCCACACCCGGGCACTCAGCAGGCTGACCCGTAACCAGGAGGAGTACCAGCAGCAGCACCTGAGGATATTGTGAGCCCTGCACCGCACCCTAGACTACTGGGTGCACGAAGACCTGCAACTCTGGCAGGAGAGCGGGCAGGAGCTGCTTGCCCAGGGCCGTGCCATCTGTGAGCACCTGCAGACCCTGGTGCAGAGATTGCTGCCTCCTGCCTCTCCAGCCCCTGCTGCCTCCCCAGCTACCGCTCCTCCTCCCGCTCCTGCTCCCCCTCCCGCTTCTTCCTCCCTTCCCTCTTCCTCCCCCCCCCCCGCCCCGCAGGGATGCTGAGGCCTCCGCACCCGCAGTGCTGGGAGACAGGTGGGCCAGCAAGACCCCCAACCCTGAGCCCTGAGCTTCTCCTCCCCCTTCCTCCCCTTTCCAGCTCCCTCCTCCCAGGTTTACCCATCCCCTCTCCCACCCTCTCACCTCCCCTCTCCCATCTTCATTCCCCCACAACACCCCAGTTTTGTTCAATAAAGAGAGTATGTTTTCTTCAACACATGTGTCTTTATTGTACATCAGGAAGGGGGCTTAGGGAGGGGTAAGTGGAAGGATGTGAGGGTGGAATGAGGCACAAGCCCCCAGTGGGGGGTTTTGCTGTCCCTCAGCGAGGTAGGCAAGCAAGCAGGGAAACCTAACAACTGGCTGTCGGGGGGGGGGGGGTCCCTTTAAGCACAGGTCTCAGATAGCCTCAGGCAGCAAACACACAAGGTAACTCCTGACCTGATACTCTGCCAGAGCCAGTTCTGGCTGGTCTTAAATGCGATTCAGCATCCAGTCAGTGTGGATGCGCTATTTCGAAATAGCAAAATGCTATTTCAAAATGCATTTTGTGTGTAGACATATTATTTTGAAATAAGCTATTTCTAAATAAGATATTTTGAAATAACGCTGTAGTGTAGAAAAATCCTCTGAGATTAGTCAAGGTTCTATAAATCACAGCAGCCCTGGGGAAAACTCACATTGAAAAGAGTCAGTATATGATTGAAAGTGACACTTCAAGGAAGTGAATTTCCTTCCATTAAGTTATTTTCTCTATTTACATTCTTATATTGTTTATGATGGATTATATTTTCTTTGTCAGGGATTTGGTGTTTTCATTGTTAGCAAATGTACATCTGTTGCTTCAACACTCAAAGTTACCAGTTTCAATTAGTGTAATTAAAATAGCTATAAAGTCTCTCTCCAGCACAGATACACTCCCCTCCCCCTCCCTTTATAATAGTGGCTAGCTGAAGTTTCCCAATTAATTTAGGCTACACTGCCAATTGAACAACTTTTGTTGTTCAGAAATGTTTAATGCCCCCTACCCCCCCCCCCCCCGTTCCTCCCAGACAAAAGTTTTGCCATGGCAAGTGGCAGTGTAAACAGTTTGTTGTCGGGAGGAGCACCCTCCTGTAGATAATGTGAACCCCGTTCATGGGGTGGAAGTATTTTATCTGTAAAAATGACAACAAAAAGCATTTACTAAAATCTATTAGTGTAGACAAAGCCCCAATATTGTTGCCTTTGTAAGAGACAATCTTTGCTATTAACACAACGGTTGCACAGTTGTACAATATTGTTGCCTTTGTAAGAGACAATCTTTGCTATTAACACAACGGTTGCACTGAGTCGTAGTATTTAGTCATAACTCTGTAGGAGTAGAGCTACACCACCTCCACAGGAATTCTTCACAGTCCTGAGGAGTAAAACAGTTCTACCAAGAGCAGCTCCACCCTGCCACCAGTGAGGACTCAGCTCCACTGTCAGGGCCATAGGCTTCAATGACAGGGCCCCACCCACACCCTAGGGAGAAATTAGCATTGTCAGTAGCACCAGCCTGAAACAGTCCTTATGTCATAGAAACCAAGCCTTGCATGGGCATATGACCATGTGTCATGTCCTTTCACCTAAGCAGGACAGAGTGCATTGTGAACAGACTTGTATCTGGAAAGTCAACCTTAGCAGCCTGCACATTAAAATTTCAAACAGTTGGTGGATTATCTCATGTGGCTATCAAATCTGAATTTGGACATATGAAAAATCAATCACTTACATTTGCAAAGCAACATAATTGGATGATGGAAAGGAATATGCTCACTGACTTGAACATAAGAACAGCCATACTGGGTCAGACCAAAGGTCCATCTAGCCCAGTAACCTGCCTTCCGACAGTGGCCAATGTCAGATGCCCCAGAGGGAGTGAACAGAACAGGGAATCATCATGTGATCCCACCACTGTTACCCATTTCCAGCCTCTGACAAACAGAGGCTAAGGGCACTATTCCTACCCATCCTGGCTAATAGCCATTGATGGACCTAACCTCCATGAATTTATCTAGCTCTTTTTTGAAGTTCTGACTTGAACAGAATCAGGCTTCGATCCTTAATCTCAACAGTAATCTGTGTAATCTTTGAAACCTGCAACCAGATTAAATGGGATACCAGGTAAATTAATAGCATCTGGTATCAGCTAAGTTACAAAGAAGCAAAGAAATCAGTCTGGGTATGTCTACACTACCACCCTAGTTCAAACTAGGGTGGTTAATGTAGGCATTCGAAGTTGCAAATGAAGCCCGGGATTTAAATATCCCGGGCTTCATTTGCATCTTGCCGGGCAGGCGCCATTTTTAAATGCCCTTAGTTCGAACTCCGTGCCACGTGTAGCTGCAGGCACGGAGTTCGAACTAAGGGCATTTAAAAATGGCGCCTGCCCGGCAAGATGCAAATGAAGCCCGGGATATTTAAATCCCGGGCTTCATTTGCAACTTCGAATGCCTACATTAACCACCCTAGTTCAAACTAGGGTGGTAGTGTAGACATACCCTCTGATGCATCCAGAGGAAATACAGTCCATGTAGCTTGGAACAGAGTGGCTGTTTTCTATGGGTATGTCTAGACTGCATCTCTCTGTCGGCAGAGGGATGAAGATTAGGCAGGTCGACATTGCAAATAGCAGCAGTCTAGAGGGAGATCTGTCAAAAAATAAAGCCTTTTTCAACAGATCCTGTAAACCTCCTTGCAGGAGGCATAAGGAATGGCTTTCTTTCTCATCAGATCCCCCTCTAGACTGCCGCGTTTTGCCAACAAAGTGCTGAGTCTGCAAAACGCGGTGGCCATTTTAATGCAAATTAGGTCTATATTTAAATCCCTGCCTCATTTGCAATGTCGACCTGCCTAATCTGCATCCCTCTGCCGACAGAGGGATGCAGTCTAGACATACCCTATGACTCTGCATTGGAACACAGAATGCATTATAAAGGCTTATGTTAAACTGGTGCAATTTTATGTATAGACCAATTGTCAGGTAATTTTCTGTGTTCTCCCATGCTTGAACCAGACATACAAATATAGAGGTGTTTTTTGCTGACTTGCCCTGAGTTAGAACAGGCCTGTCTAGCTCCAGCATTAGTTGTTGGAGTGCCTCTTTAGCCTTCCTAACACTAGAATGGTACAAAACTTCTCCCTTCCTCCCTGCCCCTGCCCTCTCCCCATCCCCTATGATTAAAAAATGTAGCATAGAGAGAGCACAAGCATTTTTACCCTCGTTTCATGAAAAGCCTAAAACCATACACACTGGTGTTTTGATATTAATATAGCCAACACTGTAGTTAGGAAGTGGGTGCAAAATCTAATAATATATACGCACCCTAAGCGAATGGTTACACAGCAGCACTATTTCAGGATAACTCCAGTTGTCCCAAAATAGTGTTCTGTGTGTCTTAACAGCAAAATACATTCAAAATAACGGGCTTGTTATTCCAACATCCCATAAACCTTGTTGCATGAGGATTAAGGGACTCATCAGAATAGTGCTCTATTTCTAAATTAGTACTTTTTAGACAGCGCCAAATTTCAAAATAGGCTATCTCGGAATAAGCACAATTTACATAGCTCAAATTGCGTAGCTTATTTCAAGCTAAGTGCTACTATGTACCCTGAGAGACGGACAATCGGCAGTCTAATTAAAGACAGCCTATAGAGAAATCATAAGCAAAACTAGGGACATGTCTACACAGCAGGGCTAAAGCCAAAATAAGCTACTCAACTTGAGCTATGTCAGTTGCATACCTTAAGTTGAAATAGTTTATTTTGGCTTTTGGCGCTGGACTTCCTGCTGTGTAGACGAGAAAGAGCACTCTTCCTCTGACTTCACTTACTCCTCATAAAATGAGGGTTACAGGAGTCGGAGTAAGATGTCCTTCAGCTTGACATTATTTCAACATTATGTCAAAATAACTGTTTGTAATGTAGACGTGGACTGTGTTATTTCTGAATAATGTCAGTTATTCAGAAATAACACTGCTGTGTAGACGTATCCCCAAGAGACAGAATTTAGGCTAAGATTTGTGCACTGTGGTTATTTAAACTGATACTAAGGGAAACCTAAAAAAGGGAGCACATTATAAAGAGCCTGCCCTGAAGCACTCCTTATTCACCAAGAATAGAACTTCAGGGAAGCAGCACAGACAAGGATACCACTTCTTGCAGCTCCCATTGTCCAGAAACAGTGATCCACAGCCAACTGGAGCCGCAAGTAGTTGTACTTTTGGACACAGAGGTAAATAAATGCCGACTGCCCATCGGGGCTAAATCTGTCACACCGTGCCTGGCCCATGGGCTGCTTATTGACCACCCTGATTTAAAGTGTTGGAAGAAAGGATGACTCTGACTAGAAGTTAGAAATCATTTTAATGTAATTTCAATTTTAAACTGGGTTTAATCATATTCAGACACATGCTGAATGAAGACTGGACAAATCAGATAAAACTGAACTAAATTTTTCCTTAAGTGCTGTGAGAAACTCAGCAGTTTTGGTTCTCAGGACTGGTGGATGGGGACTCGATAGAGTATTACTAGAAACATATTAACATATATCAAGTTTCACTTTCCATTTCTGATTTGAACTGACTCGGTCAAAACTTCGAAAAGAGGAATGACACTTTGGCTAAACAAAGTAAAAGAGGTGGTTAGAGATAAAAAGACATCCTTTTAAAATTGGAAGAGAAATCCTACTGAGGAAAGTAGAAAGGAACAAACTCTGTCAGGCCAAAAAAGAACAGCACTTAGCAAAAACTCAAACTTGCAAAGAATGGATTTTGTTTAAGTACAACAGAAGTAGGACCCCTATAAAGCCATCAGTGGAGCCACTGAACAACTGAGGTGCTAAAGGTACGTTCAAGAATGGGCTGGAGGAGCAAATAGAGATATATAAATTACATGTTCAGCCTAATGAACATGAAACAAAATAAAAGTTGAGGAATTCAGAGAGGTACTTTGAATTACCTGTGCAACAGAATGCTTGGCAGAGCATAGCCATGGTCTGTTGAATGTCATAGAAATGTTCAAAATAGGACCCATTGGCAGTCCAATCCTGAGAGATGTTCTAACCAGACTGGGCCAGAGAGAAGGACCTAGATGACACTGTCACCTCAACTCTGGCTGAATCCAAAACTCCACCTGAGATGTGAGACAATCCCCTCCTCTCATTTGTCCTTATCCTTTCCGTCTCTTCCCTTTTGCCTTCTGCTTCATAAGAGACCAGGAAAAAAAAACTGATTCCACAGTAGCACAAGGCCTATGTCAATTTACAATGCTGACTCTTGGTTTGAGAGTCTAATGGAGGGGATAACACATGGCATGTGCCTCAGCCTATCTGTTATACCACAATGATATCCTGGTACGTGTTAAAACATTTGAGCAAATACTAGAACATTTGCAAATGGTCTGTGAAGAGTGGAAGACTGCCAGATTGAATCTGAACCCAAAGAAATTGGATTTATTTCAAAAAGAGATACTTTACCTTGGGCACACAATTAATGAGGAGGAATTTTCCACTAACAAAAAGAAAAGTGAGACTGTACAGAGCTGGCCAGCTACCTGACTACTCACAGCTGTGCAGAGTGGTAAATGGTTCTGCTCCTGTTTCAGAGGGTTTATATGTGGCTTTGCCACAACTGCAAAACCACCGCAGTGATGATGAGAGAAAAGAAAACCATTTCTAGTGTGATGCAGCAGCAGAGTGAGATGTAGCATTTTCAGGGCTGAAAAGACTCTCCTGGGGCTGACCCTACCTCTCATTCTCTAATAATTATTCACAGGCATGCTAATGTCCCCATGTCATCCACTGGAGCAATAGGGCTGAGGCTAAAAGAGTGGACTCCAGAGCAACTAATGACTTCCCAGAAAGGGTCCTGACATCAGGATAGTGTCTGATGGGAAAATCAAATTTAAACACAACCACCTTACATGTAATCTCCACTCACAATACCACAGTAAAAGATTTCAAGTCACAGTGGGAAAGCCTGAATTGTAATTTAAAGTTGAAATACTGTCTAGAGGAGAAGAGAAACCAGCAGATACCCACTATGTATAACAAAATACATTGAAAAGGAAGTTCTGAGGTTATGTTACGATGTATTAAATCTTGATTGTGGGATTGCAGAAACCTTAGCCAAACTAAGGGACAATTTCTAGTAGGTAAAATGGAGGTATGATGTAGACTACTGGTGCAGGAACACTGTGCAAGAGGTTGTGACAGTTGCAGAGGTCCTAATGAGTGAATTGGAATCATTCACGACATTTGGGGTCCCAACTGAATTCTCACAAAGATAAAGAAAGAAACTGTCAATCCAAGTCATGTGAACAGATTTGTGAGATTCCAGGGATTCATAAAACTCTCCCAACCGTCACATCTGATGGGATGGTGGAAAGGTTTAATAGGACTTTGGGTGTTCATCTGACTGTGTAGGCATAGCTTTGGTTATTTCAAGTATCACCCTAATTCAATATTTGTTTTCAATAATATTGGAATTAATAATTCAGAAAAGAAATAAATCAAAGACTACAATATAATTTAGTCTGACCTCATGCCCCACTTCAGAGGAACATATTTTGTTTTAAGCAAAACCTTTGCTCTTCTTCCAAAATGTTCTTCTACAGTGTGCAGTTGTTTACACTCAAACAATAGTCAGTTCCATCTAAGTACTGTTAAAGCTTTTGTTGGAACAGCAAGCTTAGTTTACTATTTGATTGTGGATGAATGGATCAAAGAATAAACACTCTATACATTGCTTACATATGAATTTGATATTGATGTATTTTCCTCTATGCCACAGAGGACTTACCTCCACTTCTGCTGGATCAATGCCATGGCCAACAATCCACTGGGGGGTCAATTTAGCACAGCAAAAACACACTAAATTGACCACTGCATATGCTCCCATCAACTCCAGTATTCCACCAGAATGAGAAGCTTATGGTAAGTCAATGGGGGAGTTTCTCCCATCAACCAGCAAGATGTAGACACCACATAAAGTGGACCTAAGGAATATCAACTCCAGCTATGTTATTCACATGCTGGAATTGCGTAAATTCTGTCCATTTTGCCCTGTAGTGTAGATATTCCTCAGCTACTAATGAAGCCAAGAAAGCATGGAAGTTTTCTTTGCCTTTTCAGAATTGTCTAACCAGAACCCTCAGTACTTGAGAACCATTAAATGAGGACAGATTGCTAAGCTACAGTGTTCAGAGTAATATATCCCAGTCCTAAAAGAGTCCATTGTAAAAAAGTAGTGACAAATGCACTTTACAACTTTTCACAGAATGAATTAGCATATCTATTTCCTAAAGTCGATAGACTAACAATGACTTACTGATTTTGCTACATCTTCCTCATAACTTTCTATAGATTCATACCATTTCCCATAACTTTCCCCTCTTCTGTCTTGTTTTATAACCAACATAAAGTCATCCAAAAAAAGTCAGTCTAAGGTAGGGACAAAATAATAGTATTCTTTTTGATCTTGGAGAACTCTAGACACATTTTATGATGTTTTTTCTCTGACTTTTATAGTTACTGCCTACATTAAGCTAAGATACTGAATATTCTTAATAGAAATGAGGCCTGTTTCTCACTTTCTATTTATATTTCTCATTATGGGAGCCCTCATTTTTTAAAAAGGTCCCCCGAACAACAGTCCTGTAGAAAATGTTATTTGGGAAGAGCATCTAGGTTTCATGGCAGATAACGAGTACTTCTAAACAATTCAAACCCCATGGCATTAAAATGAACACCTAAAATAAAAGTGGTACATGAGGCTATTGAAGCAACATTTTCTTTGTAATGCCATTGCCTTGTTCTTTCTGCGAGCAGGAATAAAAAGAAATCAGTGTCACATTTTGATATATTGTATTATATTGCATTAGCAACATTCCTTTTCGTTTAGATTTTTCATTTAAATTGTTAATATTGATTTTTATAATACAGTGCAAAAGTCATTTGTGGTTGGCTTTTTTTCATAATTGCAGTGACTTTTGTATTGTACTGGCAAAGATGAATATTGATGTGATTGTGTCAAGAATTTATAATGTAATAAAACATTGATGCACACAGTACAGAAATATCATTGCTCACTATTCCAGTTTAATTTAAATAATGCCTATAATAGTGGATAGATTATTTTTCTTACCTGTAGATGGTATTTGTCTAGTGCAACAACAGGTCACAAGCTGATGAGTTTCTCTTACTTCACACTTGAGCACACACATTAACAGTTTACTGTTGAACTCAGTGACGCTCTTGTGTAATTTACAATTAATGCTCTGTATCCCACTTAAGACCTTCGGCATGAGCAACCATGAAGGTGCATTTTTTGGGGACCAACAATGATTGCCCTTTTTTAGAGTGCTTGTACACTGTTATGGAAACAAATACATGGATGGAAGTAAAAGTTAAGAAAAGAATACTAGTGGCCTTGTATAGTGTTCGTATGTAATGAATAAGCTCTGTCTAGCAAGATTGAATTCAGAACTAGACAAACATTAGCTAACACATTTAGGAACACAGTCCAAGAAAGGATATATTACATCATTACACCAGTAGCAACAAGAATGAAATATAGGCAATTTAAATAACAGAACTTACGGATGGGTTGCTATGGGCCGATCTTGTATAATTTGAGTGATAAAGCTCTATTCACAATATAATAGAATATTCACAGCCAACGCTTGAAAATTTCACTTGCTGGTGGCACTATGAAACATTCCACTATGACAGGGATCTAAGCCATCAACTTTTGCCCAATTTCAGATTCCATTTTTAAGTAAGATTTTAGCCTTCATGATTTTAGCTATTTTGGCCCTTCAAAGTGTGACCCATCTCAGTCATAGTCCCTTCCCTTGTTGCTCATGGCTTTCCTAAGCAAAATTAAATTAACAACACTCTTGTCAGTTTCATGGCTCCTTCACAGAATTCTGTGAAGGGTGGTGAAGTGTCAAGAATCATATTACTTTTACTCTTCTGTTTGGGAAAGCTATGAATAGCTACAGATGCAGGCCCTGAAGGTATTTAAGAAAGAATAGAATCCAAAAAATGAAGTTGGAAGGATGGCTAGAATAGTTAAGTATTATATAATCATCAGGAAGTTCCAGAAGTAAATGAGATGGAAATCAACAAGTGTAGTGAACGAAAGGCAGAGTGAGAGAGCAAGCTAGAGAGAGAAAGAAAAAGCATCCATCCCCCTCCCTGTCCCAAGAGCCAGAGGGACAGGGAGCTACAAATTTACAGTACTGTACTAGAAAGAAGCTAATTTTGAAAGTTTACATCAGGACCCATGGATGACACCCCTTGTAGGAAACCTACTTACCCCTGCACTCTCCCTTGTCCAAGCTGGTAGACATGAAGAGGACAGACAGAGTGTACGTCTACACTAGCCCCCTAGTTCAAACTAGGGAGGCTAATGTGGGCGACCAAAATTGCTAATGAAGTGCGGGATTTAAATATCCCGTGCTTGATTAGCATATTCCCGGCTGGTCGCCATTTTGGAAACTGACTAGCCCGAAGTAACTGCCCACATCTATATGCGGCAGAGAAGTGGGATTTCAAGATAAACCCCTTAGTTCGAATTAACTGTTACTCCTCGTGGAATGAGGTTTAACAGTCAATTCGAACTAAGGGGTTTATCTCGGAATCCCGCTTCTCTGCCACGTATAGTTGCAGGCAGTTACTTCAGACTAGTTAGTTTCCAAAATGACAACCGGCCGGGAATATGCTAATCAAGCACGGGATATTTAAAAATCCCACGCTTCATTAGCAATTTCGGTCACCCACATTAGCCTCCCTAGTTCGAACTAGGGGGCTAGTGTAGATGTACCCTTAGTGTCTTGCCATCTTGCTCCTGAATTTGCTGATTGTCATCCTTGCTTTTTTCTTTGTTATTAACTTCTGAATATCAGGAGACCAATACTTTTTCAAGCCTAGTTGTAAATACAAGATATCTTTATTCTTCTTTTTCAGTGCCTCGGGAAGAACAGGCAGAAGTCATTAGCTTACACACAGTCTTGAATACTATCTAAGAACATCAGCCTATTCAGTGGAAGGTTTAAAAAAAAAGCAAATAAAACCCAACAGTCGTTAAACTGTTTCTTCAAATGTGGCATTTCTCCCTTCTGCCACCAAAAATCATTACACTTGTTTGAGAACCAGAATAAGCAACATTGAACCCTAGACTAGTAACAGATTTAAGATCTGCTATCTTTCACCCTTTCTGGATTCACAACCACTGGAAAATAGAGTCCATTTGTCCAATCATTTACTTCTTGTCTTAGAATGCCCCCAATTTATTTAAAAAGCCAGTTAGGCCATTATGTGAGGTGTGATAGGTTCAGTTGCTGGAAACATTTTGGGGCTGTCACCTGATATGCTTAAATACCACTAAGCCCACCTTCCTGATCTCCAGGGTGTCCTTCAACTCTGTCCAGCTGAGCCAGCCCCTCAGGTGTCCTCTAGCAGTGACACAGAGATGGGGGTCACAGCTCTCTGCAGTATAATACAGACTCTGAGATCAGATCAGATCTGGAAAGGCTCAGCTGAAGGGACTTGGCACAGCACTGTAGCCAGACATGAACCCCATGTTGTTTTCCCCCCCCAGAGAGCAAGAGAAAGGCAGTCAGCCTTTGATGCCCTGGGAACGCAGGTGTGCTGCCTGTCCCTGACTCTAATAAACAGAAACCAGACAGTAAATGGGCTAGCTGATGACCCGGGGCCTCCCGCCGCCCTGATGGCTAGTACCAGTAATTGACACGCCTGCACTGTCCCAGGAGAGGAATCTTCGCCCATCACATACTAGAAGTGCCCATTGTCTGCATTTTCCCAGGTGTGAATTATGCTTTGCACCCTTCGTGGGAAACTTGGCATTCAAAGCCATTTTTCCTAATTGGCCACTTGAGACCAGGAAGAAGCCTACGTGACCCAAGGGGTATAAAGAGGGGTTTAGTAGCCCACCCCATTTGAGCTCCAATCAGCTACACCTGCTGGCAGGTATTGGTTGTCTCCCAATGTCTGTGGGACGCCCAACCTCGCCCTACTTCTTCCCGAGGGATTGAGAGAAAGACGCTGTCCACGCCAAGTTTGGAACGCGGGGGTGAGAATATATACCTGCTAGGTGTCTATTTTGCATGCATTTAATAAGAGATCAGAGAACCAAAAGGGTTTCATGGTACCTGTAAGTGACTTATTAGTGTAATTTCTGTCCTGTCCTTTGTAGTGGCTGTGTTATCTGTAACACAGTAATAGCATTTAACAGCTAAGTTTACCCTGTAACAATAAAATAGTAACTGTTTAAGCTGTGACCTGACTCCTTCAGTTGCTGTAACAGAACCAAGCACAATTTTAAAAAGAACTCCAGCCGGTCATAAGGGACAGATCTAGGGAGAGCTTGAGCATTGGATCACGTCGCTTCCAGGGGACAGATCCGTTGGGGCATCTCTCAGCCTCCCCAAGCTGCCCGCTGCGAAGGGATCGTGTATCCTAGCAGTCAAAATCTGAGGTGTAATAAGCTCTCCCTGTAAACTTCTTGGGGCACCCGTCAACCTCCTCCAGGTTGCCCGCAGGGACCCCAGTCCGAGCAGTTGAAGTCTCGGGTGTATAACACACACACACCACTCGCTGCCCTCACCACCGGCTGACAAGCACCTATATGCACAGCCTCAGTGGGACCTGAACCTCAGATAACAATTATTTACACTAAGTTTATTAATAAACAAAAGTGATTTTATTAAGTATAAAAGCTAGGATTTAAGTAGTCATAAGAGTTAGTACACAGAACAAAATAGGCTACTAAACAAAATAAAATAGACCATGCAAGCTAAGCTTTAAAGCACTAAAGAGACTAATTACATGTAACATTTCACACTCAAATTTGTTATAATAAGTTTCTTTTATAGACTAGAAAATCTCCCAGCCTGGGTTCAGCTCTCCCCCACAACTCAGACTTATATGTTTCCAGCCGTCATCTTGGGTGGGCTAGCCAGAGAGAACTGTGGAAAAATACAACATCCAAGATGGATCTCAGCAGCGGGTGACAGGGCCACATGTCTTAGTAGAAGCCATAATAGCCCCTCCTCCCAGGCTTACAGAATAAACAAGTCTATTCACAGATCATTATCCTGAGTACTGGGCCATTATGTTCCTTGAGTACTAATGGCCCTCACTTACCTTGACTACATTATTAACACACATTTATACTTCATATTTCTAACTTCAAATACAGGAATGATACATGCATTCAAATGGGAAAATCATATTCAGTAGAGTCACGGGATGGATAGCCCGTTCCCCCTAGGAGACCGGATGGGGGGCCTCACCCCGTAGTCTAATCCCGGTTAAAACCTCTCTTGGATGGGCATAATGGCTCAGAGGACTAATCTATAGCGCCCTGGTCAGTGGGGCAATAAGGTCCAGTGGCCTAGTCTATCTCACCCCAATCGGTGGGGTAGTGAGGCCCAGTGTCCAAGTCTATAGCTCCCCTGTCTGTGGAGCAGTAAGTCCCAGTGGCTGAGTCTCTACTGCGATAGATTGGCTCCCCCCTCTGGGGATCAAGGAACATGAGGGTGGGGGCCCAGCGCTCTCCCTCTCCACCAGGACCCAGCCCAGGGCCCTGTCAATGTTCTCACTACTGGCTCAGTGGGGAATGAATCCAAAACACACCGAGTCTGCGGGGAGGCCTCCTGCTCCCAGCCCTGGACTGCTTCCTACCCCAGTCCACTGGCTGGTGTAGTCCCCACCTGCAATAGCTGATGCTGCTGTGGCTGCGGCGGTGGCGGTGGCTGCTAATGAGGCTGCGGCAGTGGCTGCTGCTGGTGCAGCGACAATGGGGCCAGCAGGGGTGGCTGGTGCAGTGGCTGGTAGAAGTTCCTTCCCCTCCTGTGGTCAGCCCCAACTGAGCTGCTCCTCTAGCCTTTATACTGAGTCTACAGTTAGAGCATGCCCAGCAAGTCTGTAGGGGAGGGGCCTTCTCAGCCCAGCAAGCCTGGTTAACCCCTCCCAGGCCAGTGCAGGGTTGATACACCCCATCAAAAGATGATTACAAGTTTTCCAAGGAGCTCTCACATGAAGTATTTTGCATAAAGCATATTCCCGTTAAGTCATATTCACATTCATAAAGCATATTTTCATAAAGTCTATGGAATGCCCTGTCACAAGAGGATTTTTACCATGAATTTTCTCTGCTTCTGAACCTTGTATTATTGGACTCAGGGTAATTAAGATATGACTGTGCTACAACTGCTGGACCCACACTGGGTCAGACAAAAGTTTGATCTAGCCCAGTATCCTGTCTTCCGACAGTGGCCAATGCCAGATGCCCCAGAGGGAATGAACAGAAAATCATCAAGTGATCCATTCCCTGTTCCTCATTCCCAGCTTCCTGCAAGCAGAGGCTAGGGACACTTCAGAGCATGGTTTTCACATCTCTGCCACAAAAGACAGAATTTAACACTATAGTGTAGATGCTTCTTTCATCAGTAGAAGGATTTTTTCCCCATCAATATAGTTAATTCACTTCTCCAAGAAGCAGTAGCTACACTGACAGAAGACTGTTTCTGCATCAGGAGTGAGGTTGACCTAGTTGTAGCACTCAGAGTACACATTTTTTCTCAGTTCTGAGGATCATAGCTAGGTCAGTCTAATTTTTAAACGTAGACCAGGCCTCAGGAAGCCTGTCTTTGCAAGCAAAAGGACATAAGCAGCCTGTCAAACAAAGTTCAGGGTCCAGAGGGTGTTCCACTTGGAAGCAGAAATTGATGGAGTCTGATATTTTCTTTGATCCAATCTTAATTTACAAGGAATGTATGAAGTGCTGCATCTCTGAACACAGAGGAATCAAGAAGAAAAATGGCAATTTCTGATTATACAGCCTCTAACCTTGTTAGGCAATGCCAGATCCAAAAGTTCTCTCTCTCTCTCTCTCTCTCTCTCTCTCTCTCTTACTCACTTTTTCCATGTCACACTGTACTCACCACTACTGCTTGGCTTTCTTTTTGCTTCTGCTTCTCTCTGTTCTGTCTGTTCTGAGTTTCCTTGTGTCCTGTTAACATCTCCTACACACAAAACACAAGCAATACTCAATAAAATCCCACCACCCACTGAGTCCAAACTCCTGGGCAGGTTCACAGCGTTTTGTTCTTGGTGGAGGAGACCTTCTAATTAACTCATCCTAATAGTTAGGTTAATTAAAGGCTGTGTTCATACCTAAGTCCAAAGAAGTCTGTGATTCATACAATCACCAGGAGCTCTCAGCATAATTTGGAAAGGGGGTGCAGAACTTTGCAAACATTTTTTAGCCATTTTTTTTCTGCAAAATATGGTATTAAAAAATTCAGTTTGCATACTCATGAGTAATGCAGCCAGCCCAAACTTGTGCTGGCAAGACATTTATGCAATCAACACTCTTAATATTAACCTGATCCTGAATACGTAATATACAGTGTACAAGTTGGACCTGTCTGGTCCAGCATCCTCGGGACCTGACCAGTCCCGAACAAGGGAATTAGCCAGACCAGGGGAGGTCCCTGGCTACCGGCCACCCAGCCCACCACTTCTCCCCACTGCTGGCCCCAGCCGCCGCCCCCCCACCTCCCGCCTGGCTGCAGTGCTGCTGCGGCCCCGGCAGCCTGGACAGCTGCGTCTCCAGCCCTGGCCCCAGCCCCAGACCTGCCAGGCTCCAAGCCGCCAGCCTTCTTGCCACTGGGTCTCCCAGCCAGGACTGCCTGTTCCAGGAACATCTGAGGTCCTATCAGACCACAGATGTTGCCAGATATGAGAGTCCCAGTTTTGCGAGGTCCAACCTGTAGTATGTTAACATTTTATTGCAGCTGTCCCATGATTATACAACACCACATCATGTTGTATTTTTCATATATACATGATCCAACAGATCTTAATGACCATACCTAGAGTTGGGTGCATTTGAAGCAACAAAAAACAGTAGTAACTTTGTAATAAGTATTTATCATCCCTTTTATCCCTGAATAACATACCCAATCTGGAAATGGTTTATCAATATACTGTATCAAGGATTTAGGTCAACAAAAATCCTTTTTTCTATTAAATAATTATAATCTATCCTAAATCATTATCGGGTCCAATTAATCATGAAATATTTATATTTTTCTGGAAAAGTTAAAGGACAAACTGATACTCCTTTTTTAACAATCATCCTGATATTTACTGGTAACAACAATGCATCCTGGAAGATTATACAAAAATAGAAATAGCTACTTTCATGAACACACTCCAAAAAGCATTTGTAATGGAAAGTTACAGGTTTGCTTAATGGAAAGCCAACACACAAAGCCAGCATTCTTGCAGTCTTATTCTTCTCTTGAAAAATTTGCATTTGTTTCATGATAAATATTTTGCAAGTCAGTCAGTGAAGATAAAATAAGTGAGTCAGTGTCTTATGTTCAGTTGTAATTGCAAAAAACATTCCCTATGCAGATCTCATTAAGTTCACCTAACAAACAGTGGCTGATTTTGTTAATAACTCCTGAAGGCATATTTTATCACTTTTTTAAAAGGTCAGGCATAAATAAAAATGCATGTTCTGCTTCTCATCAGCACTTCTATGCATCATGAATAAATCCTTAACACTTGCTACTATACATAGCTTTTTTTTCCTCCTTAAAAGTGAAATATATTTTAGGGTTTTTTAATTTGAAAAAAAATTAAAATAAGAGTATTCATAGAGTTTATCCAAAATAACTTGCCTTTTCCTCATAAATTATGTTTATTCAGTGCTAAGAATTATAGGGTTCTAGCTGCTTTGTACAATGCAAAGTTACTGTAAACCTAGGTCACCCAGCCAGTTAACCTGTCTTTCTCCAGCACAAAATCCTTTCACTATAAGCCCCAGCCCACAAAAATATGTAAGTGCCTAACTCCCATGGAAGTCAACAGGAAATCAGCACCTAAATACCTCTGAGGACCTGTTCTGTAGTGGCTGAGTTTCTCCCTGGTTAGGTTATCAAAGTGAGGTCCCTCATAAAATCTGACTCTTCTTTGTCCTCTGACTATAGGTAGCTCTGCATGTCCAATTATTAACACCAAGGTGGGAAGCCTTCTGTAACAGGAGAGACCATAGAGTGCACCACAGAGTGGTCAAGTATTTGATTAGTTTACCTTCTTCTAGAAATTTCTTCCACAGCAATATCTCCTCATGTGCCATTGCCTTGTTTCAAGCTCTCACATGCTTTGTTCTAGGAAGAACTGCTTAAAATAGGGAATTTCCATCCCACAGAAAATGACAATATTTTGACACTTCTTTTCATCTGGATCAGGATGAAAAATAAAATTAAACACTTTTCATGTAACATAAGAGCCCCAAAGGGTAGTAGATGGAGAGACCATGATGCAGCTTGGGGAAAATGGGAGGAAATCAGAACTACAAATCATAAGGCTCACTAGGATACAGAAATTAATGTCAACCCAATGTGAAACAAAGCCTTTGGTTTGATCCTCCCGATGGAAAATTTCACCAATTTCAATCTTTTCCTATTAAAAAATTCAAATTTTTACAAAACTCCATTTTTCTACAAGAAAATGTTTTGTTCAATTTTTTTCCCACAGCTCTAGTTCTGAGTTTTGTACACTTCGTTACCCCAGAGTGTGACTTTCTGAGCAGTTAATAGAAATGCAGGGGCAGAATTACAAATATAATCCAGACCCTTTGCACCACTCAGATGGCATGGAGGAGCCACATTCTGGCTGCAGACTACTACTAGGGAATTCCTTCCATCATAACCTTTGCAAAGGGCATAACCACTTATTGATAGCCTACCTTTCCTGCCATCCCTTCTGTACCAGTACTTTGCCTCTGCAAAGAAAGTTGCCTGCAGACCTCAATGCAGGTGAATCTGATCTGTTACTGGCTTTGAAGATTATGACTAAGCCATTTACCTGTGAGCAGAAGTAGACTGGGAGCCAGTGGAGGGTCTGGAACATTAAAATGTTCACAGCAGCTGTTATTTTCATTCAGCTTCAGCTACAGTCATTCCAGCTGGCAGAGATGACAAACAATAGGTGGTAGTGACAAATGCCGGTAGCTCTGGGGCCAGGTTCTCACAGGGAAGAAAGTGATGAAGATTCCCAGCAGGCTGGAGAAGAAAAAAAATTTCCACCATTGGCCTTACCTGACCCTGTAGCTTAGTCATGAGTTCAACAGAACCCCAAGTCTCTACAATACCACTTTCGCAAGTAAGGAAAGGAGAGAAAACAATCTGCAAACCAGTTGGAACTTATCAGAGAATCTGCCCAATGGTGTTTTCTGAGGTTTGCTATACAAACAAATATATCAAGCAGTTTAGATAATATAAGGCTTTGTCTACACGCAAAAATAGTACTACTTTAACTACACTGGTATAGTTAAGCAGCACAAAACTCTAGCGTGAGCATAATTATAACACTATAAAACTTTATATTGGCATTATAAAATTATACTACTGATATAGCTTAGCCCTATAAAGCTGTATCCATGCCAGAGGGTGGTATATTGTCATCACTATATCAGTTTTTAAAAAATCACATCCCTAATTAAGGTAGTTAGACCAATGCAAACCACACCTAAAAAATGTCCATGAACCTTCAAAAAATTTCAAGCCAAACTTTTATAGAGGTTTGAAAAAGTCCTTTTAACTTTTGTTTTTCTTTTTCATTTCTGACTGACAGCTCTGCACTTCTAGGGTACCAGAGGAGGAAGGAAAAGTAAGGGTTCACAACTTGCAGGGGGAAGTCAATGGCCTGAAGGACAGTTTTACAATTTCCAGTAGATACAGTTTAAAAATAACTGACATTTTCCCCACAGAAAACTATTAGAAATGTTTCACAAAGGATTTAATTGAAATTTTGATTTTTCAAATAATTTTGAACATTTAGTGATCAGAGAATGTCATGACATAACGTAAGAACATAACATAAGAACAGAAAAATGGCCATACTGGGTCAAATCAATGGTCAAATCAAAGATCCATCTAGCCCAATATCCTTTCAACAGTGGCCAATGCCAGATGCCACAGAGGGAATGAACAGAACAATTAATCCATCCCCTGTTTCCCATTCCCAGCTTCTAACAAACAGAGGCTAGGAATACCATCCCTGCCCTGCCCATGGCTAATAGCCATTGATGGACCTAACCTCCCTGAATTTATCTAGCTCTTTTTTTAACCCTTTCATAGTCCTGGACTTCACAACATCCTCTGGCAAGAATTTCAACAAGTCAACTATGCATTGTGTAAAAAGTATTTCCTTTTGTTTGTTTTAAAGCTGCTACCCATTAACTTCATTTGGTGACCTCTCCTTCTTGTGACCTCTGATTCTCTAGAACTCCCCACTACGTGCAGGTGATGGGGAGTTCTAGAGTATTAATACCAAAAACATTAACCGATCAAATGATGGAAGTGATCCCATTCAATATTTAAGACCAGATATCTCTTGTACTTTGTCACAGGCTCATCTGAACCTGTAGGCATCTTGGGTAGGTTGGGACAAAGCAGCAGGGTCTCTAGCAAAAGATAGCACATGCTGATATATCCCGTCACCTATGCATTTGGGGCTCATGGACCTGGCAGGCAGCAAAAACATAGAGTACTGATTTCTATCTCCAAATTCTTAGTACAGAAACAAATGTTCACAGATTCTTTTTTCTAATTGGATTCCTTACAAACCACTGACATGAAAACAGTTGTTGATGCCTGCAGCACCCACAGTGCACTGTATTCTATAAACACCTCTGGGCAGTTCAATAGAGAGCCAATTGGCACAAAAAGTTTCACAAACAAAAGCCTTCATAAAAACAAAGAGGCCAAACTCCCATTTTCCAAAATGCTTGTGCTTTTGAAGCACTGTTTTGTTAGTTTTTGTTTGGTGGAGTTGATGGCGGGGAAGGGAAGGCTTGTCTGCTTGTTGTTTTGTTTTGTTTTTCCCTGTTAAGCTGTTTTTGTAGTGTCTGTAACGATATGTTAAATAAGCATAGCTATATAAAAATAGATGATTGTATACAATGCATATAATAAAGAACGTGCAATTATAATACACAGTAAGCATAAAATGTATTTCAATGAAACACTAAATTTATCTCCTCACCAAGAAAAGACCTGGTATCACACGGTGGAAAAGCTTTTGAAATCTAAAATCCTTTGATAGCATGATGTTGTTTGAACAGCTAACGTGGATTATGATTCCACTAGGTAGGTATGTACTTTAGCATCCCACACTGTATTAAAGAGGATAAAAATTCAGGAAGCAACTGCCATCAGGAAAATTTTTAAATAGAATGTCTCTGCTAGTAAAATTACCACTGATATTTTCCATTTTACAGAAGAAAAGTAAAGCTGTGGGTTTGCATTAGAACAAGATTTATTCATACCAGGAATTATATATACATAGACATAGAAACAGAGTATAGGTGTGAAAGAAAAAGGGAGAGATACACACAAAGTACATTAGAAGAACAATATTAACATTGCAAAATCAAGCACTCAAAAGTTAGGAAATGCCAGAATTTTAGTTTCCTGTGTAATTTTAATTCAGCCCCATTGCTTGTTTGTATTATAATATAGTCTTACATTACTTGATCACATACTATTTTTTCCACCGGAGTCTTGCCTCATGATTCAGTCCTCACTAGATGTGTGCCATCCCTTCACAGCTTCTAGCACTGACCAGATTCTGCACATTCCAGCCCAGAGCTATGGGGCTTAGAAGGACTTTCCCTGTATTGGCTGTTCCAGGCTGGTGGGGCTTGGCATGGCACTGAGAGCAGAAAGTCTGTTTCTCCTACACTCCAGTGAGCCCTCCCTGCACCACAATGGTGCCCAGGCATCCTGGAGGAGAAAGACATCTGATTCAAATTCAATAGTGACAAAATTCAGATGAGAAGGAGTGAAAGGAATAGACTTAGATAAAGAGTCTAGTGAGAGTGAGGGTGGAAGAAACTGGGACCTGGAGGGGGAGACTGGAACTGGTTGGGCAAAGGAACTGGAACTGGGAATATTGGGAGACTGTGAATGGGAACTGGTTAGACAAGGAGACTGAGACTAGGAACCAAACGGGATGGGGGAAGCGTGAGAAGGAAGAGAGGAAGATCTAACAAGGAGCTGAGGTACAGGGTGAGAACAGAGTCTGGCTGGGCAAAGCAACTGGCGTAAGGATCCAGGAGATGTTGTTGTGGAGATGGACACCGGATGAGGTGATGTAGAGAGAGACAGACTGGTCAGATGAGGAATAAGGAGACTTGGACTGTCTAGGCAAGAAGACAGGGGACAAGGAGTTGAGGTGGGAGGGTTGGAATTGACTCTAGCTAAGTAAGAAGGCTGCGACTTGGTGTAGGGATAGGAAGAGACTGAGAGCTGTGGGGAGACCGGGGCTGAGAGAGCAAACCCAGAGGGGGAAACTAGAACTGGCTGGACAAGGAGACCAGGACCGGAATGAGAAACTTGAGGAGTAGAGATTGGGACTGGGTGGGAAAAGAAAATGGGAGAGAGACAAGAAGTCAGGTGTGGGAAAGAGATAGGGCTGAAACAGATACAGGCTGGAGGGAATGAGGCGAACATGGCCATGCCTGGGGAAAATAGGTAGAAGAGGTGATGGCCACTAAATAAACTTCCTTGAAAAGCTTGGACTGGAACTCTAGATTCTTGCATCTCTTCATTCCTCTGCTCTTCAGTTAAGTATCGGTGAAACCCACTGCTAAAGTGTATGTCTCACCCCACCCCTGCAGAGATTCTCCATAAAGGGAACAACCTACTACGAAGAGATACTCTATTAGATCAAGTGGGAGAGGTCTGAAAGATTCTTCTCCTGCTGCTGACCCAACTGGGTGTCTAATACTTTGCTGTGTGATGGAATTTCTGATTTTTCAGTTTACTTTCAAAACCTAGAAATTTATACACCAACTATGTGTTGAGGATTCAAAGAAAAGTATTCAAAAGTTAGGAAATGCCTATTTTAAAGTTGCCTATGAAGTCTTAATTGGCCCCCTGGAGCATATTCATTTTGATAAACTCTTCATGAGTGGGTGTTTCTACACAGCACAGTTATTTCGAAATAATTGACATTGTTTTGAAATAACAATACGAGCATCTACACAGAAATTCCATTATTTCGAAATAATTTTGAAATAATGGACGGCTTATTTTGAAATCTGCAAACCTCATTCTACAAGGAAAATAACACCTATTATGAAATAGCTATTTTGGAACAGCAGTAGTGTGGACACCCCACTGCTGCTATTTCAAAATAGCTCCTCCCCAGAGACATTCAAAGTAATTACTCCCCAGTGCCTCCTGGGGTTCTAATTTGAGATAGCATGTCCACATTAGGGAAGCTTGCCTCAGACTAATTTGGAGACTTCCCTGTAGTGTAGATGTGCTATTTCAAAATAAGAGTGCTGTGTAGACGTACCCTAACATACTATGTCTACACTACAAGGTTATTTCAAAATAATAATTCCATAAATAACTATTTCAAAGTAAGCTTATTCCTCTTCACAGGCTGGAATTATTATTTGAAAAAAAACCCCTTATTTTGAAATAGCAGGCTTGGTAGGCTACATCTAGACTACAAGCCTCTTTCTTTAAAAAAAAAAAAAAAAAAAAGAACAAGTTAAAAACCACCTAGAAAAGTTAGATGCCTGCAAGTCACCAGGGCCTGATGAAATGCATCCTAGAATACTCAAGGAGCTGAAAGAGGAGGTATCTGAGGCTCTAGCTATCATCTTTGGAAAATCATGGGAGACAGGAGAGATTCCAGAAGACTGGAAAAGGCAAATATAGTGCCCATTTATAAAAAGGGAAATAAGAACAACCCAGGAAACTACAGACAGTTAGTTTAACTTCTGTGCCAGGGAAGATAATGGAGCAAGTAATTAAGGAAATCATCTGTAAACACTTGGAAGGTGGCAAGGTGATAGGGAACAGCCAGCATGGATTTGTAAAGAACAAATCATGTCAAACCAATCTGATAGCTTTCGTTGATAGGATAACAAGTCTTGTGGATAAGGGAGAAGTGGCGGATGTTGTATACCTAGACTTTAGTAAGGTGTTTGATACTGTCTTGCATGATATTCTTATCAATAAACTAGGCAAATACAACTTAGATGGGGCTACTATAAGGTGGGTGCATAACTGGCTGGATAACCGTACTCAGAGAGTAGTTATTAATGGTTCCCAATCCTGCTGGAAAGGTATAACAAGTGGGGTTCCGCAGGGGTCTGTTTTGGGACCATCTCTCTTCAATATCTTCATCAACGATTTAGATATTGGCATAGAAAGTATGCTTATTAAGTTTGCAGATGATACCAAGCTGGGAGGGGTTGCAACTAATCTGGAGGATAGGGTCATAATTCCAAATCATCTGGACAAACTGGAAAAATGGTCTGAGGTAAACAGGATGAAGTTTAATAAAAACAAATGCAAAGTGCTCCACTTAGGAAGGAACAATCAGTTTCACACATACAGAATGGGAAGCGACTGTCTAGGAAGGAGTATGGCAGAAAGGGATCTAGAGGTTATAATGGACCACATGCTGAATAAGAGTCAGCAGTGTGATGCTGTTGCAAAAAAAGCAAACATGATTCTAGGATGCATTAATAGGAGTGTTGTGAGCAAGACACGAGAAGTCATTCTTCCGCTCTACTCTGCGCTAGTTAGGCCTCAGTTGGAGTATTGTGTCCAGTTCTGGGCACCACATTTTAAGAAAGATGTGGAGAAATTGGAGAAGTTCCAAAGAAGAGCATCAAGAATGAATAAAGATCCAGAGAACATGACCTATGAAGGAAGGCTGAAAGAATTGGGTTTGTTTAGTTTAGAAAAGAGAAGATTGAGGGGGGACATGGTGGCAGTTTTCAGGTATCTAAAAGGGTGTCATAAGGAGGAGGGAGAAAACTTGTTCATCTTGGCCTCTGAGGATAGAACAAGAAGCAATGGGCTTAAACTGCAGCAAGGAAGGTTTAGGTTGGCCATTAGGAAAAAGTTCCTAACTCTCAGGGTAGTCAAACACTGGAATAAATTGCCCAGGGAGGTTGTGGAATCTCCATCTCTGGAGATATTTAAGAGTAGGTTAGATAAATGTCTATAAGGGATGGTCTAGACAGTATTTGGTCCTGCCATGAGGGCAGGGGACTGGACTCGATGACCTCTAGAGGTCCCTTCCAGTCCTAGTATTCTATGATTCTATGACTGCAACCACTTCTTTCAAAAAAGCGAGCCGCTTTTTCGAAAGAGAGCATCCAGGCAGTCTGGATGCTTTCTTTCAAAAAAGCCCTGTTTGCATTCAAGAACGCCTTTTTTTGAAAGAGCACTTTCAAAAAAAGGCATTCTTCCTCGTAAAATGAGGTTTACCACGGTGTAGCCAGACAGAATTCCCACCACCACCACCACATCCATCTCCCTTGCCCCTCTAAGGTGCCTCAGAGCACACAGGGCACAGAGAGCAATAAAATCAGCATAGTCTTTGATGCCTTGACAGAAGGCCCAGATATGCTGGCTCATCATGACCCTGGACAACTGTAAGCATAGATAAGAGGGCCATCAAGCCAATCATTGACCAAGAGGCTGCAGAAACTGCCCTTGGCTAGTGCCGATATTGATACGATCACACAACCGTCCCGGGAGAGGAATCTCCCACTGAGTAAAGAATGTCCAGTACTCCCAATCTAGTTATCTCTCTCTTACAAGTGTAAATTACGTCGAAACTCCCTTGTAAGAACTGGCGTCACAAAGACGAACCAGTACAATTTGGCACCTTAAGATAAGAAAGAGAATACGTGACCCTGCGGGTATAAAGATGGGCCCAGCAACGCACTCATTTTGAGTACCAATCTACCAAAATGCTGGTTGGGTTAGGTAATTGACTCCCGAGGTTCCAAACGGGGACGCCCAGCCTCGTATTCGTCTTTCCGAGAAATTGAGTGACCGATCCTGGCCTGACTACGCTGGAATCGAGAGACGCAGAAGGGGGTAAAAATTGTACCTGTATGTGTCCCTTTTATCTTTGTGCACGCATAGAATTAGATCTCTATAGGATTAAGTCGCTGTTGTAGCACCATTATTTGGTGAACTTATGCGACTGGAGTGTGTTTTCCTGTAACTATTTAAACCCTGTATTTGCTAGCAGTTAAGAAGTAGAGCAATAGCCACTGTAACCGTATGTTTTATAAGTTTTCTTTAATAAAACCTGTAACCATTTGAGTTCTTAACCTGACTCCTCCTGTTGCTGTAACAAAACCAAACACAATTAAAAGAACTATAGCCAGTCAGGGGTAAATGCAGTAAGAGCTGAGCGTTGAGTCGTGCTGCCTCCCTGGGGCAGACTCTTGGGGTACCCGTCAGCCTCCCTGGCTGCCCGCTGCAAAGGGACCCTGTCCTAGCAGTCAAAGACTCGAGTGTAACAAGCTCTCTCTCTCTGCACCACTTTGGGGCACCCATCAGCCTCCCTGGCTGCCCGCTGTGAAGGGACTCTGTCCTAGGAGTTGAAGACTCAGGTGTTTGATAGGGCTCACAGACCACTCACTGCCCCGGCCACCGGCTGACACGCGGCCGAAAAAACTGCCACATTCTTTCAATTTAATTTCGAAAGAACGTGGCAGCAGTCTAGACGCAGGAGAAGTTTTTTCAAAAAAAGCCACTTTTTTCGAAAAAACCCTGTAGTCTAGACACACCCGTAGTGTGGATGCTCACCCTATTTCGAAATAGACAATGTAGACACACCCACACTGGTTTTTTCCATAAGACCCCAGCCTCCTTTCATGCACAGGATGGACATGAAATGTGGTGAATCAACAATGTGTAGTGAAGGAGGCTGGGGTCTTAGGGTTTGCTGTAGATGTTGGAAGAGTTGTAGGAATGAGGCAGGGTGCTGCAGAAAGGCAAAGGTATCACTCATGGTTAAGGCAGTTGAATGCTGCCCCGGAGAAATGGATTCTATCTCTGCCTCTGCCAGAAAGTTCCTGTGTGATGCTAGTCAAGTCACTTAAATCCAGCTTTTCGCAGGTGGCCACCAATTGTCAGCTTCTCATTTTCTAGGGCCTGCCTTGAGACCCAGGAGACTGATTTGCAGAAGTGCTGAGCATAGACAGGTTCAAACTGAAGTTAATGGGTGCTGCACTTTGACCATATGAAGTGTTATATATTGCTAAGTTCATTGAAAAATCAGGCTCTAAGCATCAAAAAACGGAGTACCTCCAAGTGGTGGATACTTTTAACCTTAATTTCCCTGTGTCTCAATTCCCTATCTGTAAAATGTGGATAATAATTCTTCCCCCATCCTCCAACCACTCTAACAATAAAGAAGGGCCATATGGTAGGCTGCCTGCCTCTATGGTAGCAGATGTTGGAAGAGATATGTTGATATAGGCTTGCAGGAAGTGGAGGAGATATGTTATTATAGGCAAGCAGGGGCTCATGTTTAAAACAGTTAAATGCTGCTGTGAGGAACTGAGTTCTATCTCTGCTGAAGTGCTATAGAAGTCTAAGTGCTCTCTAAACTCAGGTTTTAGACATCTTTAGGGCACCCAAAATTAGTGGATACTCTTCACCTTCATCTCTCTGTGCCTCAGTTCCTCACTTGTAAAATTGGGGTAGTAGCACTTCTCTACTTCATAAGGGAATCATGAAAATATATTCACTAATATTTGTGAAGTAATCAGATACCATAGCTATGAATGCCATAGAAAAGCCCTTCAGGAAATTAATAATTCTGTTGTTCTGTATTGAGGGCAGAGATTGAATAGCATGCAGTAAATGTGGCCAAAGGCCATATATTCAAAAGTGTGGAGAAAACAACATTTTGAATAGCCTGCTCATTAAGTATGCATTGTGGACTCGATGAGACAGGATCTTGCAGAAAAGTAGTATATAATCGAATAATTTAATATTATCATAATACATATGTACAAGGGAACTGAACTAAAGAGGCTCGGCCTCCCTTTTGAGTGCTTGACTTTGTAACCTTAATTCTCTTTTAACGTAGCTTTATTTTTGTCTATACACAAACAGTATTTAGTAGGGGCACAGGCAGCAAACCCCGTGCCATCCCTCATGGCCCCTCTTCATCATTGTCCTATTCTGCACAACACCACCTCTATCAGTACACAAGATGGAGAGAGGTGCAGACAGCAAGTGCAGAGAAAGTACTGCTTGCCCCTGTACCCCAAAATGGAACCTATTCCATTGCTGTGGAGGCATGGGGTATGTGGAGTCTGGCTACACCCAGGACCTGGGAGAAGCTAGAGCAGGCTGACCGCAGATGGAATATTCCAAGACTTTTGCTGCTGAATTCTAAGAAATATCTACTGAGTTTGTGTGAATTGAGACTTTTTTTACAAGAGTATATAAAATGTCCAAATTTGAGTGAAGTTTCATGACACCTCTTTGAAACCCAGACAATCAAATCATAGAGGTGCTAGATCTTCTCCACAAAACTAGTCTCATTCTCAGAAACTGATGAACCACTTTAAAACTTTCCAGATAAATCAGCCTGAGGCAGCCACCCAGCAGGGGAAATTTCGGCATGAATGGTTTAAGTTTGGCAAAGTTCTAAACAACTGAAAACAATGTTTAATAATGGTAAACATCTGGCAACCTTAATTACAGGTGTCATTACCTGCACCACATATAACAGAGACAGAGAAAGAGAACATGTTAGGTGTTGAGGTATACACATGGATAACAACATATGACTTGTGATTTTGGTGGGAGTGTCCTGTTTATATTTTATCCATTGTACTAAATACCAGCCAGTAAGTTTTTTCTGCAGTAAAAAAATTAAAGTATTCATGAAGCTTAAGTAGTAAAATATTTTTGCTGGAAATATAATGGAAGATAGGTTCTTTTTTGTTATTTTCTTTGAGGAAGTTGGTTGGTGAGGTTTTAAGGAGGGTTATTTGTTTTTTGTTTTGGTTTGTAGGTGTTTTTGTTAAATATGGAAATGAATATGGAATCAAATGCTCAAAGTGCTTCATTTATCTACTAGAAGGTTTTTCTCTTTTTATTGATTTTACTGCATTTACTTTGAATCCTGGTATACATAAAGGGGCACCCAAAATCTTTAAAGTATCTGATGCTGAACTAAATTATTTTTTGTAATCAAAATCAAACTATTAAAATAGCAGAGGAAGCATTATTCCCCAGAAGAATAATTGGGAAAACAGAATAGAAATATTGTGAAAGGATTTTGAAACTGTATGTAGTGCTCCTGCCATCTTGTGGCTTTTCTGTGTAGAATCATATTAACGCTTTTATTTATGAACTTAAATGGATGTTTGGGTGTGTTTTCCCAGGGCATACATGTAACGCATTTCTGCCAATAAAAGTCATATGCGAGAATGGTCTGACCAGCCAGGCATCTTAAATGTAATGAATTCCTTGCACACTTTAAAGTGAGAATTATGTGTAAAATAACAAATCATTTTGCTATAGGAAGAAAACCTTTTCATGGTTTGGGAAACGTTCTTTATACTCTCTCCAATTATGCTAATTTCCCCTACAGAAAAATGTATTTAAATGCTCTTGATTCTAACTTGGAACTAAGTGCATTATGAGCTAGGCACAAGAGGCAACTTTTATTGGTATTATTTCATTTTACATCTTTTCAAATTTTAATTTTCTACTAAAACTGAAAATCATATCTATTTTCTGTACCTCTGGCAGGATGGCCTTAAAGACAGGGATGAAGATAATAAAACTCTCTCCAGACTTCTGAGTTGTGGAGAGGAGTGATAATGGGTGATAGCTGGTGGCATCATATAGTGGTTTCCCATGTCTGAGGAGGACAATGACTATCACCACATGCCAGCTCTTTGGGATTTTCCCTGTCAATGAAGTCTGCCACTATGCTAGTCCTTTTGACCCCAAACTCTTGAGGAATTTAGGATAAAAGCCATCTTTGCCAGCATCTTTTCTGATTTTTATGGCCATCAGGGCCTTGTTTACATTTTCTATAGCATATGGAGAGACTAGTGATGAAGTGATAGTGCTTTGTCAGATGTTTAACCTTCCATCTAGTCAGCTTGTTGGTTTTGATTTTTGAGTTATGGAGAAAGTAGGAGACAACTGTGCTGACTCTCTTTTCACTGGCAGTCAGTTTACTGGGTCATCAACTCTGAGCTTACAGAGGAGTAGCCAGGCTTTACTACTGAAATGAGTGAAGTCAAGATACTCCACTGCCTTGTTCCATCTTTTCAGGTGGGCAGAGTTCAGTAATTCTATTAGTGCTTTTGCTATGACTGGATCACTGCTTGTCTACTACACTGAAGAGTACTTCTGTCTCCAGCCGCCTTGTAATAGCCATGGGGAATGTGCCTTGCCACAGTTTGATAAGAAGGTGAACAGAGTGGTCATAGTTTTCTAGGATCAACTTGATACAGTGTATCCTCTCTTCAGCTTCTTGTTGGGTCAGTGACAAAGTGCTTGTTTGTAATGGTGGATGAAGTCTGGACACTTTGCCATTTCTTGGCCAGATCCAGAGACACAAGCTAGTCACTTGTCCATAGTAGCTTTCAGGATTTCAGGCATATTTTCCATAACCTGCCAGATAGAAGTTCTGGGTAATCTTCAACATAGTTAAGTTCTCATGCAGTGGCTATGTCTCAACAGATAACTGGAGGGTTGACCTTTGCTCGCACAGAAAGCCACGGTGGAAGAATCGAGTTCAAAGTTCCTGAGATTTTTTTGGCAGCTTCTTGTTCACACCACTGCACAGTACTCTGCAAGTTAGTACATGAGGGTCAGGGCAATGTTTGTAGCACCAGAGCAGTTAATCCCCAGCTTGTTCTCACTAACTTTTGGCTAATGTTGATGTGAGCATAGTTCCCTTTAGGGTGTGTGCCTGGGTGATGGCTGCCTACCTGGTTCCAGGGCAGGGCTGCATGGCAGGTGGCTGCCCCGTGTGCCCGTGATGGAGCAGGGGCTGCAGTGCGACTGTCTCCATTGGCTTCTCCTGGAGCTGGGGCCGTGGTGCCTCATAGGGAGAAAGTTGCACCATGGCTCCAGCTCCAGCAGCCTCCATGCAGCCCACCCTGGCTGCAGCTCCAGCTGCACTGCAGGTGACCCGAGATATAATTTCAGTAATTGTCTAAAATTTTTTTAAGTTGATCAAGAAACCCAGTCATCTAGCATATTCAGTTCCTGGTAGGATCAAACCCCAAGCCCTGATCCAAAGACTATTGTCAATAGAAGTTTTCCCCCTGATTTCCAGTGAGTCTGAAATAGGCTGCAGGTGCAGGATAATCTGATTGATTACTTCCAGCAGGCTCATGTACATAATAACAATAAACCTCAGTGGTATTGACCGTCCCATGTTTTATTGTCTTTCTTGAACCTGTTTAAACATTTTTCCCTTCAAAACCATTTCAAAGGAACCCCTAAAGAGCAAATGCATCTTCATACTTTTCTGTGCTGCAGTGATAGCATTTATGTTGTGTTCTAGTTTATGTAGTTTTTTAATTGTACACTGAGCACACATGGTCTCAATATTGTGCACAAGAAATAACTCACTCCACTTATGGATGGAAAATCTTAGAGGGAACACTGGACGTGAGTCTTCACTTTGGAGGCTTCTTTCTTGAAGTGGTCATGAAAGGTGAATGTCTGGTTAAGCCTAACACTAAGATATGTTGGCTTTGACTCATAATGCACAGTTTCACCACAAAACTTGACAGTTGGAGTGTTCTGTGCTGTTCTATTGTCAAGGTGGAAAGTAAAAGCCTACCAATTTGCCTGGATTTTATCTCAGACCTCACTTTTGGGAGTACTACTCTGTGATCTTAAGGTCTGATGAGGTCACTTCAAATTCTTTAAAGCTACTGTACTGAGTTGCAAAGTGACAAGCTACCAGCATGCACAAACTTCTGCACCCTCATTTCAGGCATACCACTTATGTAGATGTTGAAGAGTGCTGGAGTGAGTCCAAGTTTTGGGGTAGCCCATTATTCATTATTTCTAAGTACAAAATACTTATAACTGCCACTGAGCTCAACAGGTGGTGAGAGTTCTTAAAACCTCTGAAAATCAGTGGTCTTTTGCATTATAAAATTTGTTTTCAGCCAATCTTAGGCTTCTGAAGCTTTCATGATGAAATCTTCTTGGAATGGTCCTTAGCCTGAACATAAATTATTATAGACAGTTTGGGGAAAGAGTTCAGACATTTTGAAGTATGAAGATAGTGGGAAACATTTTGCTTTCTCAATTATTAAAAATAAAAACTCTCACAGCCTGTTTTGAACTGATCTAGCACCAAAACTACTGAAGAAAAAATAAAGGAAATATCCAACTTTTGCTTTTGATTTGGCTGAGTTATGACTCACTGAAAATTGCATGTCCAGTATATTTTTATCAATGGTAGCACTAAGGGCCTTCGGGCTGCTCCCTCCAAAACCAACCACAAGTGATTTCATTAGTACATAGCAAGGGCTTCCGTGCTCAGTGCATAGATGATGCTTGTATGTCTGTTGTTATTATAGAGAGAGACAAGGTGGCTGAGGGAATATCTTTTATTGGGCCAGTTTCTGTTGATGAAAGGAACAAGCTCTTGGGCTACACAGAACTCTTCTTCAGCTCTGGGGAAGGAAATCAGTGGATCTGCTCTGATCATTATTTATTTGTATTGCAGTAGTATATCAGATGCCCAGTTATCAACCATAACCCCCTAGTGTTGTTTACTATACAAAGAACAAAAAGAACACAAAGCCCCTGCTTCAAAGAACTTACAGTCTAAGACTAAACAAAACACTACAGATGGGGACAGACAGGCAGACTGGAGATTATCAGGAAACAGTGAAATAACAGTGCTAACATTTGTGTGGTGAAAATTTCAGTAAGGATGTAAAGTACTTGAGGGACGGCTCTGCAGAACACTAACTTGCCTTTTATTACAGTGGTGCTGGTAACACCATGTGTCAGGGTCTGCCCATGCCTGCCTCTGTTCAAGCCTGCAAACAGCCCAGAGACTTTTTGTGGAGCAAATATCCATGCAGTTTTTTTACATTACTTTCAGTCATTCTGACATGATATACAGAATTATGCTTACAGTTCCAGGGAACCCTCAGCTCCTGAGGCAGGCAGGCAGAGCAGACATTGATCAATACATCCCTCTCTCTTTCTCACTCTGCTTCCCCCTTCCTTCCTGTGCCTTTTGTATCATCTGCCTAATGGTCTCATTAACCTCTTAGGCTATATCCAGAGAAAGTGCCTGCTCTTCCTTTTTTTTTTCTTTTTTTTTGTGTGGAAGAGTAGACACGCTCTTTCAGAAGCCCTGTCTTGAGGAGGAAGAGCTCTTCTGGAAGAGGCTTTTCTGAAATCTGGCCGGGTGTAAAAGGGCCAAATTTCAGAAAAGCCTCTTCTGAAAAAATTATCGGAAAAAGGTATGCAAATTGCAGGGCCCCGCAATTTGCATACCTTTTTCCAGTACATCAGACATAGCCTTAGTTCACCTCAGCCCATCACTCAGACACTTCACTTCTTAATGAGGTCTACTCCTCAGTACTTATTTGGAGTCCCAGTGACCAGAGTGCCAGCACAGCTGCTGTTGTTCAGCTCCCACTCACTCCCTGCTTATGACCATCATGCCTATCCCTGTTTGTTATTTGTTGTCCCTTGTAATTACTTGAGTCCTTGGTTCAGCAGCTCCTCCCCTTAAGCTGCTGGAGGGGGTTTCTGATATGGTTGGGCACAGGTTTTCAATAGGTCCAGCACTCTGTCACACACCATCTCTCATTAAGATTGCCCAACCCTTCTCATTATAAGATTCTGTTTTCAGGTGTTAATAATTTTGCCAAATTTTAACAGTGCAGGCTGAAATATTTCATGCCAGGCATCTTCACTGGATTACATTTTGTGAAGAGTTTCAGCAAAAATGGTTCAGCCATTTCTCAGAATAAGTTTAGGGATAAATACATTGTTTTGCTCATGATAACATGATTCTTAGAAACAACAAGTATTCCTTAGCACCTTAAAGACTAACATATATATATGTTTGTATTATATATCATGAGCTTTCATGGACAAAACCCTTTTCCTCAGATGTGCAGAGTGGAGAGAAAAGGGCTAGAGAACTTTAGCACCCCTCTGACTTGAGGAAGGGTTGACATTTGACAGGAGTATAGCAGAGTCATGGATGAGAGCACATCTGAGACCGCCCAGCACTTCATCCTGGATGAGCCCACACTTGCAAAGCCAACTGTTGGCAGGTGGGATTGAACCTGCCACCTTAGGAGCTAAAGCCATGTGCCTCTACTACACAAGCTAAAAACCAACTGCCTCAGAGCTAAAGCTGTGGCACAACCTTCACTATCCCTTGTCAGTCATCTTCATGCCTCTGGATTACACTTATAAAGCAAAAGACATTCATAATGACCATGCCCACAAACCTCACTCAAGTTGGTAGCCTGCTAAGGCTTGCAAACAGGGGTGGCCCATGGGTATAGGCGGACTCGGTCACCGCCTAGGGCGCCGTCGCCTGGGGCGCCCGATGATGATGTCACGGGGGCGCTGGGGCACCAGCCAATGACATCAGTCCATTGACGGCCCTGCAGGCAGGGGTGCCGATCGCGTGTTCCACTTGGGGCGCCAGCTGCCGCAGCCGGCCTCAGGCCACTTCTGCTTGCAAATTGCTGTGGCAGATTCATTCCGAGATTAGCCATTGTTACACAGCCTTTGGGTGAGCTTACTAGGAAAGATCAAATATAGGTTTGATCAGATGAACATCAGCATTTGAGGAAGTAAGAAATCCCTTCCCTTACCAGTGATGTAGTCATGTCATATAGACTCCAGTTAAAGAAGTGAAAACTTGTAGCAGATGCCAGCCCTGTTGGATAAGGGCACAGGTTGACCACTACAGTCATACTCACATCACTGTGTATGCCAGCAAGGCTCTTTTGCTCACTGAACACCAATACTCTCAGACAGAAAGAGACTATCTTGCTGATACATGGAGCTATTCCCATTTAAATATATACATTGACAGATGTTGTTTCTTGATTCTGATTGATCACAAGCCTTTCTAACCTATAAAAAAAACTCAAAAAACAATGGTCGTGCAATAAACTCCTGTGCCAACTCTGTCCACACATCTACATAAGCGACATCACCTCAGGACCTAACCACATCAGCCACCACATCAGAGGCTCATACAACTGCACATCCACTAATGTGATCAATGCCATCAAGTGCCAGCAATGCCCCTCTGCCATGTATATTGGACAAACTGGACAGTCTCTACGACGAAGGATTAATGGACACAAATCAGATATTCAAAATGGTAACACATGGAAACCTGTTGGAGAACATTTTAACTTGCCCAGGCACTCATTAATGGATTTAGAGGTGGCTATTTTCTTACAAAGTAATTTCAGAAATCAACTAAAGAGAGAATCTGCAGAACTAGCCTTCATATGCAAATTTGACACTCTCTCTCATGGCTTGAACAAAGACAAGAACTAGATGGGCCGTTATATTCAACACCCAAATGACATCAAAAGCTAAGTATTGGGCACTAAGGGCTCATCTAGACTATGCAGAACAGTCAAAAGCAGAGCTTTCGGAAGTGAAAGTAGTTTAGATGCAGCTTTTTTTGGCGAGCCTCCCCTTTGTCAAAAAGCCTCATAAACCTCTGCTTTCGACCATTCCACATAGTCTAGATATGCCCTGACAGTCCACTCTATTAGCCTTATTTAGCACGGACACTTTAACTGACAGATTCTCCCCCCCTCTTTTATGGCTTTTTATTCGAAGCTCTGTGCCTCTTGCTCCATACCTATCATCTGAAGAAGTGAATTGTGCCCATGAAAGCTCATGATACTATCTATATAGCTATAACTAATCAGGAAAGAGATCTTGGAGTCATTGTGGATAGTTCTCTGAAGACGTCCACCAAGTGTGCAGTGGCAGACAAAAAAGTAAACCGGATGTTAGGAATCATTTAAAAGGGATAGAGAATAAGATAGAGAATATGTTATTGCCCTTATATAAATCCATGGTACGCCCACATCTTGAACACTGCGTACATATGTGGTCTCATCTCAAACAGGATATACTGACATTAGAAAAGGTTCAGAGAAGGGCAACTAAAATGATTAGGGGTTTGGAACGGGTTCCCTATGAGGAAAGATTAAAAAGACTAGAAGTTTTCAGCTTGGAAAACAGGAAACTAAGGGGAGATATGATAGAAGTATATAAAATCATGAGCTGTACAGAGAAAGTGAATAAGGAAAAGTTATTTACTTGTTCCCATAATATAAGAACTAGGGGCCACCAAATGAAATTAATGGGCAGCAGGTTAAAACAAATAAAAGGAAGTTCTTCTTCACATTGCACACAGTCAGCCTGTGGAACTCCTTGCCTGAGGAGGTTGTGAAGGCTAGGACTATAACAGGGTTTAAAAGAGAACTAGATAAATTCATGGAGGTTAAGTCCTTTATGGCCATTAGCCAGGATGGGTAAGGAATGGTGTCCCTAGTCTCAGTTTGTCAGAGGGTGGAGATGGATGGCAGGAGAGAGATCTCTTGATCATTACCTGTTCAGTTCACTCCCTCTGGGGCATCTGGCATTGGCCACTGTCAGCAGACAGGGTACTGGGCTGGATGGACCTTTGGTCTGACCCAGTATGGCTATTCTTATGTTCTTATGTTCTTATATATTTTTGGTTAGTCTCTAAGGGTATGTCTACACTACAGTGTTATTTTGAAATATCTACACACAAAATGCATTTCGAAATAGCATTTTGCAATTTCAAAATAGCGCATCCACACTGAGTGGACTCTGAATCGCATGAGTCCAGCAGGGCTCCAGGTCAGGACTTACTGTGTGGGGCTGCTGCCTGAGGCTATCTGAGGTCTGTGCTTAAAGGGACCACCTCCTCCCTCCCCGGACAGCCAGTTCTCAGGTTTCCCTGCTTGCTTGTCTACCTCGATGAGGGACAGCAAAGCATTTTGTCTCTGCGTGCTCTGGTTGCCCTCACTCAGGATACCACAGCACTCTGCAACATGGAGCCAGAGCTGCCCCTGGGCACTCTGGTGCTTCTCTTGGACGCGTTGCTGAGAGCCTGGCTGCACTTTCTGCAGGCTGCCATCCGGGAGGTCCATCGGGGGGCTGTCAGTATCCAGGAGGCCCTGCGGGAGAGCTTCCACCCTGAGGAGCACTAAGAGCCTCCCTAGTCTGCCCCACTGGGGGCTTGTGCTTCATTCCTCCCTCATGTCCTTCCACTTACCCCCTACATGTATTTTCATGAACACAAACTCTCTTTATTTAACAAAACTGGGGGGGGGGGATGAAACTCTGGTGAGACTGGGGAAAGGAGGCGGGAGAAGAGAGAGTGGGACAGGGGAGGGGGAAACCTAGGAGGAGGGAGCTGGAAGGGGAAAGCAATGGGAAGAAAGGGGAGGGGAAGCTCAGGGTTGGGGGTCTCGCCGGACCAACTTGATTTTCATGCAAACCTGCTCCTGGGTTCGCATGTGGACTTTGGTGGCCAGGCTGGCAGCTATCCTGCCATAGATGGCTGTGTTCCTCCATCTAGTGAGAAGATCATGGACGTTGGGGGCATCCCCCCCAAACCTGAATAAGGTCCATGATCTCCATCTTAGACCAGGAAGGCGCCCGCCTTCTCCAGGCCCTGGCAGGCTCCTGGGAGCTGGCAGACTGGTCCTGGGGAGTGGTGGAGGGCTGGCTGCCAGTGGCTTGCTGGCTTATGTTTTGGGGCCACTGGGTCAGGGGCAGTGACTGCTGGCTCTGGGCTGGCAGGCTTGGAGCTGGCACAGGCACTGTGGCCAGAGTCAACCCCTTTAAGGGCTCCAGGGAGGGCGGGAGGGAGAGAAGTGTTCTTGGTTGAGGCTGGAGTGGCCACCAGAGGACCCTGGGAAGGCTGGAGGCCCCCTATTTCGAAATAAGTATCTACACAGCACTTATTTCGAAATAGCTATTTCGAATTTGGCATTATTCCTCGTAGATTGAGGTTTACCAAATTCAAAATAAGCGCTCCGCTATTTCAACGCTAGGAAAGTTATTTCGAAATAAGGGCTGTTGTAGACATACCTTAAGGTGCTACAGGACCATTGTTGGTTTTTATGTGTGTTTTTTTAATTACAGACTAATACAGCTATCCCCTGAGACTTTCTCACCTATGTTCAATAATCCCTCTTTTTACCTACCAGCTTGCATTTAGCTGTAGATGTTCATACTACAAGGTTATGACTACAAAGTTATCTATTGGCCTGGTCAGGATAACCCTGCTGACTACTTCTCCATGCACCCTATTCACAAAACAGCTAACAACTACAACACTGTGGAGAATACAGAAGCCATGTAAACTTCCTCCTCTCACATACTATTCCTAAACCTCTCATGCTATGTGACAAATAAAACAGCTGCAAAGTCTGACATGCCTCCAAACAGTCACCTAAACTATCTGAAATGGTCAATGGAGAGAACTTCTGTCTAGTCTACAACATTTGACTCCTGAAAACACAGGCTGTTCTGTACTTATTTGCCTATGTTAAAGGTGAATTCACTGTCACAAATTACCTCCTACTGTGAGCTATAAGATTTTGGGTTCATTATGGGATATCACAATTAATTTGCCTCACACAGTTCACATGGGACTGATAAAAACAAAATTCTTGCTCTGAAACTTACTGAAACTTGCAGTGTTTGTGTGCTTTGTGTAAGAAGACTCAGTCATGAGTTTAAGAGACCAGAATATATATGGTTTATCATAGATTCAGCTCAGCAACTCAGAGTCTGTTACTAGTCAGGTGACTGTATCAAAACTACTCACAGCTCCCTTTAATATAACTTCAGCACAGTTAGATACAATTCTCCCATCTCCCCTTTTCCAATAAAATAATTTATTCAACACTAATCAAAACTATATAAACTATCTATTTACAAGTAAACATGATGGATTGCAGCTTTAACCATTCTCAGTCTCTGAGATTTTCTTTGACATCTGTCCCTCTGCATGACAACACTCCTGTCTCTGTATCCATTGGTTCAGCAGTCTGATGCTCTCACATTTTTCCATTGCTCTTTCTGTTTCAATCAGTTTCCTCCTTATCCTCCCTTTTTCAGGACTATATTGAAACTTTGTCGAATTCCCAGAGCAAGTCTTTCTTTCAGGAATAACCACGTCATAGAGCCACGACACCAGTAACTACTACCTTGTGTTTACAACAATTTATCCTGAGGCTTCGAAGGCTTATTCTCTTGACCCTTTGTTATAGTACCTGTTTGGTGTCCTCTATCAGCCTTTTACAATCCTTTTGCATTTTGTTCATTCTTAACGTCAAAATTAGACTGTCCAGTTTTTCATTTTCTGTTAAACAGTGTCTCTGAGGGAGACAACACATGTCTCAAGGGTGCTGACCTAGAGTTAGGTAAAGCAAATTAAGGATGAGAATTACATTCTTCTGCTTCTTTTAGTCTTCTCTTTATTAACACCATTCTCCCCTAGACCATTTGGATGTGGGTATCTAGGACTCACTATCATGTGCTTGAAGTCATAATCTCTCACAATTTTTTATTCATATCCTGCAAATTGTGGACCATTGCTTGACATTACCACCACAGGAGTATTATATCCAACAGAAATTGATTTAATGTGCTTTTTCACATGCTTTGCTGTGGTCCTGCCCAGTAAAGCAATCTGTGGAATTTGTGAGAAACAGTCGAAAATCAAAACAGAATCTTTGCCAGCATAATAGAATAAATCAATACCAACTTTATACAAACTTCAAAGGTTCCTGATATAGCAGCATAGGCTATTTTGCAGGTTTAGGATGGCATTTTTGATACTGTTTTTCTTAACTGTTTTTCTATATCCTCATTCGTTTGACATTAACACAACACATTTCTGACCCTTCTTTTTCATTCCTGAATGTCCTTCATGAATTCTAATAAGCATGTCAGACTGTAATGCGTTGAGAATGATTAATCAGTTGCTTCTAACCAAAATGTAATCAATCACTGAAAGTTCTTCTTTGAAGTGAAACTATGGGGTAGGTACATGGTAACCAGACCAACAAACAGCTATAGCTTTAATAGCTTTTTGCAAGGTCTCGTTTTGTGCTGTGGCTGCTGCAAACACCATCCACATGTCATCACATATTTTCTTTATAATATTCACATGCACCATATCAGATTCTGAAACATGTTCTGCTACAGGGTTTTCAAAAGCTCTCAACAGAGTGCCACTGCCACTAACTCCCTTGCTGTTTTATAGTTAATTTGCAAATCATATAACTGCAATGGAAAACACAGTCTTTGCGTTCGGGGAGGAGCGTTAGCCAGCCCATTCTTTGCCAGGCTATTAAAGGCTAACAGTCTGCGTCAGCAATAACTAATTTCCCACAGATGAACACGTGACATTTATTGCAACCATGCACCAAAACTGAAGTCTCTTTCTCAATTTGTGCATATTGACACTAAGTTTTAGTGAGTGCCCTGGGAGTATGTTAAGGGAGGAAAGTTAAGGGAGTCACCCAATTTAGGCTTTATCAGTTTTTGCCTTTATTTTTACAATTTCAGACAGAATTCTTGTCACTTAGTATCTGGATATACATTTTTGTCAGACAAGTAATAACAGACAGCATTGGTAAATGGGCCCAAGGTACCACATTTCCAACACTAGGAAGTCCTTCCACCTTTCATGATAGTCATCACCTTAAGTGATTCCTTGGTCTGGACCTTCAGTCTTGTTCTTCAGTTTCTTGTCTGGCATTTTTCCAGGCTGGGCCTATGTCTACTTAGGTCTTTCAGACATTTCTATCTTTATCCAATAAGCTTTTAGCACAACTACTCTTTGGATTTTAAGAAACCCATACATTACACGGGCACAAGCTTCAATTAACCAAACACGTAATTTCCTTGGTAGTCTTGCACTTTCTGGGTCATGCCATTTTGTCACCCTGCCCTGGGTCTTCCTAGAAAAAGTGTTTTTTGTTGTTACAAGTCTGTGTGTACTTACCTCAAAACTTCCAGAATACTGTATTACCTTTGTTCTGTCAGAAGTAACAGTATTTCAAGTAGATCAGCAATTCTATGTCAAAGCAGAAAGGGCAAAATCACACACATGCCAGCAATGACTTGGCCTAAACATCACCTCATCTGTACTCATTCACTATCCATAAATGAGGTTGCAGTTCTGTCACAAAAGTTGTGGAAGTCACAGATTCCAGGACTTTCTGCAACTTCCATAATTACCACAGAAGTTGATGCAGCTGACTCCAGGGCCACCTTGGGACGAGTTGCTCATGGCCAGCCACACTGGCTGCTGCTAAAGTGGCCCCAGGGCCAGCTACTTGGGCAGTTCTTGGGGACAGCAGGAGTCCTAGGGTGGTAAAGTAGCAGCCTTGGGGGTGGCCCCAGAGGATGACTGGAGTGTGGTCCTCAAAGAGAAGCAGACACTGGGGGCACTCAACCCCCAGCACTGGAGCAGAGACCCCTGAATCAGGGCTCCCAGAAACAGAGATTTAGTCCTAGGTACTTATAGTAAAAGTCAAGGGCTAGGGTTGAGGATTCAGAAAGCAGGGAGAGGCTCAGGACTAGGGCAGAGTGTTGGGGTATGGGAGAGGGTGTGGGCTTTGGGAGAGAGTTTATGTAGAGGAAGAGACTCACAACCCTAGGGTAACAGGTTAGGGTGCAGGAGCGGTTCCGAGGTGCGGGCTCCAGGTGGCACTTACCTTCAGCAGCTACTAGGAAGCAAGTCCCTCCAGCCCTTAGCTGAAGGCATGGCCAGGAGACTCTCTGCACTACACACACCTGCAGGCACCATTCCCTCAGCTCTGAGTGGCTGCAGTTCCCAGCCAATGGGAGCTGCAGAACCAGCACTAGGGACAAAAGGGAAGAATGCAGGAACCCGCCCCATGGCCACTGTATGTCTATGAGCTGGAGGAACATGCCAGCCGTTTCCTGAAGCAGCACAGAGCTGGTAGGTAGCCTGCTTTAGCCCCGCGCCAACTGGATTTTAAAAGCTCAGTCAGCAGAGTTGCCAGGGTCCCTGTGCAGTCAAAAACTGGACACTGACAAGCCTACTGACTTCTAATGTGAAAATTAAATCTTTCAAACATTTTGTTTGTCTTGACTGTGCAGTATTCTTCAAACTTCTGCACAACTGCCTTATAGCATGTTTTAAAAACTATGAATAGTCCTGTGGCACCTTAGGTCACGTCTACCCAACAGGGCAAAAGTCAAATTAAGATATGCAACTTCAGCTACATCAATTGCGTAGCTGAAGTCAAAATAGCTTAATTGGACTTTTGGCGCTGTCTACACAGCAAGAAGTTGAAGGTAGACCACTCCTTTGACTTTGCTTACTCCTCGTGAAGTGATGATTACAGAAGTTGGACTAAGATGTCCTCCAACTTGCCATTATTTCGAAATAATGGCTTTCTGTGTAGATGCGCATTTTGTTATTTCGAAATAACATCAGTTATTCCTAAATGATACTGCTGTGTAGACGTACCCTTAGAGACTAACAAAATGTATATAGTATGCTTGTTCTGTCTGATTTTATTGCATACTATAAACACTGAGTACTTTCTGCCCTGTGATATTTTTTAAAATAGCTATCTTCCGCTTATCTTCTTTTTCCAGTTAAGCCCCTTGCTTGCATGTACAGGCTGAATAACTGTTGAAATTTCTTCCAGTTATTTGCTGCCTTACCAGATAACCTGAACTCCAACTGAGCTCTCATCCACTCCATTTTATTATCCCTGTTCTCTCTTCTCCAATCACTCTTATCCATCCACTTCTGGTACCATGTAATGTTTGTGGATTCTGTGTAAAGACACTCAGTAAGGACTTTAGGAAGATTAGAATATATCATTTCTTGCAGACTCAGCTCAGCAACTCAGAGTCTGGTGTTGATGCTTAGGTGGCTATATCAAAACTGCTTGCAGCTTCCCCTAATGAATCTATTCAGATAAACTGCATAGCCTCACAAAAGTCACATTAAGTGCTGCAGACTAGGCCAAACAGCAGATCTGAAAAATCATACTTCTCCACTTCACATATCTCCCCTGTCCATATCCTCATGCGTGGAAGCTATCATGGATTTTTGTGATTTCCCTAATGGAAAATTTGTGCTGGTTGGCATAGATGACTATTCTTGTTACCCAGAAGTTGAAATGATCAGCAGTACTTCTGCCAAAACTGTTATACTCAAACTAGCCAAGGTTTTGTCAGCCAATGGCACTGCTTGAAATTTGCTCAGTTTTGCATAAAATCTTGGTTTCAAACATGTTAACACACTCCACACGGGCCAAAAGGCAATGGTAAAACTGAGAGTGTTATTTATGTAAGCACTTGAGAAAGTACTGCAAATTGCTGTGCTGATGGATGGGCCACAAAACAGGAGTTATTTAATTCCTTCCATAGTTATCGAACCACTTTTCACTGTTCAACTGACATGACATCAGCAACTGTCCTGTTTGGCAGGCAGCTAAGAACAAAATTGCCACTAGCTAAGATAAGAGCAGTTAATGAACTTCTACATCAACATGACAACAAAGAGAAGCTCATGAAAAAATATGCCAACCAGCTCAGATGGGCTAATAACACATCTTTCAAAATGGAAGATGGAGTTCCTTTCAGAAAGTTTCAACTTGGCAGCAAATTCTCTATACCCTTTTATCCTGAGCCTTACCAAGATCACAATGTTCAAAGCCATGACAGTCACTGATCAGATAGGATCCCACAAAATCACTTGAATGCATCTTACGTCAAACCTCTTCATGGCACTTATTATGTTCCCCATCCATGAGATGATGACAGAAACTGAAACCCCCGTACTCTCTCCAAGGCAAGTGAGTGAGTTGACCCGCTGTGGTTCCAGAAGCTGAAAGTCAGTCTTATCCAAAAAGAAGCACACATTAACCTACAGTGCACCAGAAGAACTACATAGCATAAGCAACTGTTTCTGTGGACGTACAGAGGGATCATTAAAATGTTGCCATTGTTTAATTTAGTCTATGTTTGTTGCATTTTATTTATAAGGTATAAATATTTCAAAGTGGTGAATTTATTAATTGTTGTTAATTTAAATTTTGAGGGGAAAAAAAGAGATGTAATGTTTATGGAGAATTCATTCCATGAGACATCATACTGAAGTTTGGGGGTGGGAGATTGGAGTATCGAGTAGCTAGCATGGATTTTTGTGATTTTCCTAATGGAAAATTTGTGCTGGTTGGCATAGATGACTATTCTTGTTACCCAGAAGTTGAAACGATCAGCTGGGGTATGTAAATCCATTCCAAGTTTGGGGGTTTTACTAGAGAGTTCAGTTAGCTATGGTTCGAGAAGCTGCATGCTGCATTGTGTCAACTGCAGGATTAAGTAAGTGGTCTGTGGAATCTTAATTTGAAACTACTTACAGCTTCTGTGTGATTTTTTCCAGAAGATCCTACTCAGCTAGGACACAATAAGCCTTTGAAAATCTCAGTTCACTCATCCTCGATAGAAATGGTTAAAGCTGGGCAGCTAATTTCTACAAAGATTTCATCAGTCCCCTCACAGTTCCTATGTGTCATACCAAGAGAGCAACTGATCATGCTCCATCCCCTCATCACTCCTGTGTACAACCAAACTACACGTGCCCTCCCTGAGAACATTTCAACATGATCCAGCCAAAAGCTGCCACAGCTAAATCCAGCTTTTCCTGTGATTATTACTCCCAGTCACTGGGTCCTGCTGTGGTGCCTGGTGCAGGAACTCAGAGCTGGAGACTGTCACTCCTATGTTTTCACACCTCCAACCGCCTGACCCTGGAAGTGTGAAAGAGGCAGAAACAGCCTGACTTAAATGCAGTGGGGACAAGAGCTGGAGCAAGGATACAGTGAAAAAGGTACTGTAGATTAGGATAAGGAGCTTGGTGGGAGGAAACCAGGACTGAGAGCTGGTAGGGCGGAGGGTAGGACTGAAGGATGTGGGGGAGGGGAAGAGGGAGCAAACTAAAATTGAGAACCAGAAGGAAAATGGCAGCCAGTGGAAAGGGATAAGACCGAGATTAGATGAGATGTCAAGGTGGGGCAGAGAGGGGACAGAGCAAAGGGGAAAAGAGGGAGGCTGGAGGGGATAGAATCAGAAGGGCTTGTGACCACTAGAGAGCACTCCACTCCAGAATATGGAGTGAAAGACACAATTTCTAAATCTTAATATTCCTCTGCTATCAGCAAATATCTATGAAACCCACTGGTAAAGTGTGTGTGCTTCATCCCACTCTAGTTACTAGCCAATATGACTATGGCTTTCAATTACTTTTAGTTTGTCTAATGTCTATGTTGTGAATCTAAAGGTTTCACCACTGCTAATGACCCATGTGGGTGTCTATAGGATGCCACAGGATGAAATTATGGGGGGGTGGGACGTGTTCAGTTTTCTTTTTTGAAAAAAACTAGGATATTCCACACACAAAAATATGTTTTAAAAGTTAAGGTTGCAAAGCCAAGCACTCAAAAGTAAGGAAATGCCTATTTCAGGTGTCTCTGCAGCCCTAATTTGGCCTCTTTGTGCATATGCATTACAGTACAGTCCTTAATTACATGATACATAATATTTTTTTCCACAGAAACCTGTACTCCTTCAGTGCACAGGATATGCACAAACTGGAGTTGAATCAACAATATGTATGTAGTAAAAGAAGCTGTTGTCTATAAGACTGCTGTCTCATAAATGTTGGAAGGTCTGTAGTGCATGAGGCAGGGGGCTTAAGAAAGGGAAAAGTATCATTCATGGCTAAAGCAATTACATTTTGTCCTGGAGAAATGGATTCTCTCTCTGCTTCTGCCACAAAGTTCCTGTGTGATGCTAGTCAAGTCACTTAAACCCAGCTTTTCGCAGGTGGCCATTAATTGTCAGTTCCTCATTTTCTGGATGCCTGACTTGAGACCCCGGGGACTGATTTGCAGAAGTGCTGAGCACAGACAGGTGCAAACTGAAGTTAATGGGTGCTGCACTTTGACTATATGCAGTATTATATATTGCTAAGAACACTGAAAAATCAGGCCCGAAGCATCTCAGATGAAGTACCCATAAGTGGTGGATACTTTTGACCAAGCCTCAGTTCCACCTCTGTAAAATGGAACTAAGATGGTTTTGCTCCCCAAAACAGAGACATGGGGCTTAGGACACACACCTTGCCTTGACATCTCACATTAGCTACCCCTGCCTAGTTTGCTGGCTTTTGTGAATTCCATTCTGAGGTCCTCTCTCTCTCTCCCCATTCATTGTACAGGAAGCTAGGCTCCTATCTCACACTTCATAAATCCCAATGATTTTCTAGGCACCAGAAAATAAGTTCAGCACTGCCACACATAAGTTCCTTTGTAAAACTGGCCCTCTCTCCTTTCTCACATTTAGATGGAAAGAAAGAAAGAAAATGGAACGTTCTTTCTCTCTGCACACAGACACACATATACATATTCGTGCGGTGTTCTGGTCTTTTTTCCAGCACAGATGGAAATGGACGCTCACTTTGCTAGCTCTACCGATGACTAGTCATCGTGAACATAGTGCCAAATTCCAATAAAGGCACTCAGACATCAGCAAATGCACTAGTTCTACTCTACAAAATGAGGTACAACGTGAACTGGAGAAGTCTCATGGGTTGTGGGTTTTGTGGGTTGCTCAGGTTAGCTCTGTACAAGACCTGCTCTGCCAATTATTTTAAATTGGGCCATTCTGAGACAGGCATCCAAGCACTCAAATTACAGCAAGCCAATATCAAGCCTTGAGTCTCCTTCTAGTTTCTACTGCAACTTAGGCAAAGCTAGTATTCCCACTAGCAAAGGAAGGGCAGAAACTTAAAGGGAACATAGTCAAATAACAAGATGTATTTCTAGCCTAAGGGAAATGCCAAGAAGCCCATCAGAATGTCAACCTGTCTTAGATCATATGTCAGATATTAGAGTTTTTATTCCTTGTCCATGACAGGAAAAGCAAAACAAGTGCTGTTTTTTTGTGTTTAAAATTGAGTCCCAGATGGGAAATTTTAGCCGCTTAGTCTAGTCACTGAGTGAATCATCCACACAGTAATATGTCTACAGTCACCACATCCATATTGCCACACTGCAAGATGGTGATCTAATAATCACCACCAGAGTGGAGTTAAAGTTTTCTCTTCAGCACTAGAGTAGGTAAAATCCTACTCACAAGTCAGCACCATTTCCTAACCAGCTCTCCAGTTGCAAATCAGTTAATTTGATTTAGTTTACTGTTCTCATCAGTATTTGTCAGAATACATAAAAATGTCAATACATAAAAATGATGATACTGTATCAGGCCAAAGGTCCATCTAGCTCAATATCTTGTCTTCTGACAAGTAGCCAATGTGAGGTGCTTCAGAGGGAAGGAACAGAACAAGCAATCATTGAGTGATTCATCCCCTATTGTCTTCTTCCAGCTTCTGGCAACAGTGGCTAGGGATGCTTAGATCATGGGGTTGCATCTCTGATCATTCTGGCTAATAGCCTTTCATGGACCTATCCTCTATGAATTTATCTAATTCTTTTTTGAGCTCTGTTATAATACTGGCCTTCACAACATCTCCTGGCAACAAGTTTCATAGGTTGTCTGTGTTTGGGTACATCTCCACTGCACAGCTATTTCGGGATACCGGATGTCTACACAAGCATCTACACAAGCCACCTGTTATTTCAAAATATTTTTTGAAATAACAGGTACGTTATTTCGCCATCCCAGTAAACCTTGTTGCACGAGGGTTAAGGAATGGCTTGAAATAGCGTGTTATTTCAAAATCTGGCACTGTGAAGACACACCACATTTCAAAATAAGCTATTTCGAAATAGATTCAAGACAAGATACGCAATTTGCATAGCTCAAATTGAGTATCTTATTTCAAGCTTTGTGTGAAGAAAAACTTCCTTCCATTTATTTTAAAGCATACCCAATTTTAAACTCAATGTACATGTTTTCATTTTCATTAGGAAATTTAGCTATCTTTTTTTCCAAAGCAAATGTAAGCAATTGAGAGAAAAATCATTCTGGGATCCAGAGATGAATGCCCCAGAAAAATCTCAAATAGCAAGCTTATTTTAGCATGTTTCTGTCTATGATGAGTTACAAAAGACTTCATAGTCAAGTGCCACCTGTCTGCAAAATTGTAAAAAGAAACTTTCGTGAATGAATCATCTCCAAAACTGATTTTTGGGTAACTAAACTTACAAGTACTTTTTGAAAAAGCGAAAGATGATTTTAAGACAGCCCTATGCTTCTTTCAGGTGCCAAAAATATTTGCAATGTTACATGGCAAAGATTATTGGAGCCAGCTTGGATTCTGTCCAATTTAAACCATACTGGCAGGCTGATAACGATACTCTTCTTATGAATAAATGCTTACTCACTCTTATTGTACAGACAGTTTAACATTTGAAAAACACGATTAGCTTTTTTAAATAAGTGTCTGATCCACTGAAACTATTTTTCCTATAAATTACTGATTCACCACTACTGTGGAAATCCTTTCCTCACAGATAACTTAACAATCAGATAATGTATCTAACTGTAGGATTTAATCTAATCAAATAATCCAAATTAAGATTTCCAAACCCAGATGGATTGCTGAATAGATTTGGCCTGGGTAATGACTAGGTGCTGTAAAGGCTTTGAACTTTTGAAAATCATGTCACTTCTATCTAGGGGGCCTAAATATGTATTTATGAATCTAGATTTAGGCATGTGTTGTCTTATGTCTTTGCATTAATGGCAGGAATAACTTTATTAATATTTGTTTAATGAGTTTTTCCATGGTCAAAAAAAATGCTATAATAAATTACCATTGATTGAAAAATGCTGCATGTTTTTAAGAAACATTTCTAAAATGTTTCACAAAAAAGCCACCGGAATTTCAGATTTTTGAAAAATTCCACTCATTCTTTACATTCATTTAAAAAAATCAAAATTATTCACAAAATAGTTTTATTAAACATTCATACATTTTCAATTGGTGATAGAATATACCACATATTAATCGTGTGGTTTTTAGGTCACTTCCATTATGAAACTTAAATGACTAAGATCTTCATGGACAACACCAGTGTTGCCAACTCTCAAAATTTAATCCCAGGTAAAGCTATCTTGGCCACTGCTGGATCCATTCTTGCAACAACATGAGAAGCTCTGGCTTTCATATTATTTTTAGCCCTTCCAGAGGGGCACTTTCTTCTGATTGGATGCCTTCCCCATCACTTGCAGAACAGTTGCCCAATCAAAGCTGCTACAGCAGGCAGGCACAGTTCTTCCCCTTCCACACACAAGTCAGAGAGTGGAAGAAGCTCCCACCATTCTCACTGAAGCAGAGTGGGATGAGGGGCAGAAAAAGACCAGCAGCTCAAAGCAACTCACCCTTCATCTTCCTTCTCTCAACAAAATGGTTACACGGTGTGTTTAACATGAACGAAACCATGTATTTTCCCCTCATCTCAGTGTCAGAAACTGTTAACACATTTTTGCTGAACTTTTTCAAAACATCCAGCCGAAGACAGATCCTCCGCTTGTAAAATTTCAGGCCAAATGCTAAAAGTTTAGCAAAGTTTAAGCAACTGAAAATAGTTTTATAATGGGGAGTGTCAGGTAAGCTAAACAAAGTTGGGGTTTGGTTTGGCTTCACATTACCTTGCTTTCCTTCCAGTCTCTTTCTCAAGTTCTCTGTCATTTCTCCCTACATGCTCACTCTCTCTTTCACTGCACCCAGAAAAGTAACATAGTAGCCTTTTTTTTAAATGGCCTAACCCTTTTCCTTGTGAAGTCAAAGAAAGTGGAAATAGCGTTTTTTTCATCCCCCGTGTAGACTAGCCAAATTTCGGAAAAGTCTCTTCCGAAAAACAATCGGAAAAAGGTACGCCAACTGTGAAGCACAATTGGCGTACCTTTTTCTGAAAAAAAGCGGCAGTCTAGACGTAGCCTAGGGCTGGGGGCTAGCCTGGGGTGGGGCTTGCCTCTGTCAGCCATAGGGTGGGGACTCAGGGCTCCAGCAGCCAGGAGGGAAGCTGCTGGGGACTTTGGATCCGATCCTTGATTTTTATTTGTCTGTAGCTCACAAAATTGATTTGTTTTTTCCTGTGGGTCAGTGGCCCATGATGGAAAAAAGGTTCCCCACCCCTGATTTAGGCTTTGAGTCTGCATGGGAATCCCTGTACTTGTGTGTAGTCAGATAGACTTTATTCCAATTCAGTTAGCAGATCCCAAGGGAGGGCTTTCAGCTTTAAATCCATATTTCCTCAGAGGTTTCTGCAAACTGATATAATAAAATATAACAACAAGATAATACAATTTAAAAACCTATTATGTGGAAAAAAAGAATTGTGCAGCTGCAATTATTGTACAGGTTGGACCTCCCTGGTCCAGTTCCCTCAGGACCTGACTGATCCTAGATGAGGGAGTTTTCCAGATTAGGGAAGGTCCAGGGGAGGCAGCCTCTCCACTAGGCTCCTCTCCCTAGCTACCTGCCACTGCTGCCCCAGTCCCCTAGCCCCAAGAGTTCCAGCGGCAGCCCTGCGGGTGCTTGCAACCCTGCCAGCCCTGCCAGTGCTTGCAGCCCCGCCAACTGAGACTTCTGCAACCCGCTCCCTTCCTGGCCCCACCAGCTGCAAGCTCGGCTGTCTCTCCTCTCTTCCCCTACCCGTGGGATCCAGCACCCCCACTGGCTTCCCAACACGGCCATCTGCAGGCTCTGGTGCCTCGTGGGCTCCGCTGCCCCACTAGCCCCACCAGCTGGCTCTATTCCCAGCCTCTGGCAATCTCTGTGTTGGGGCTCTCTAGTCCAGCAGCATCCAAGGATGTTGCTGGACCAGAGAGTCCCAGACCACAGAGGTTTGACCTGCACTAGATATGTGGCATGGCCAGTAACATCCCTTATTCTGGCATAGGAGGTAAAATGGTTTTGAAAAGTTTGGCAAATTGGACAGAGCATTCAAGGTAATGGCAGGATACAACAGTAAGATGGATTTCACTACTGGTAAGCCACAAAACACACTTTTTTAAAAGAAAAGGGGAAGTCCTCGTTATTCTCAATGGCTTGGAACAGAAACTCCATATGCATTAATTATTGATCTTGGTGAGGACTAGTTCCTAGAACTGGTTTCTAGGATCCTGGAGTAGAACTCTTTAATTATTAGAAGTAGTTTCTAACATGCTTGCAAAATCTTCCTGAATCTCTACTTTTATAGAATCTGCGGGAATTGATGCAGATAGTTACGATATGGGAGAGTGGCAAGCAGAAACTTACATGAGAGAATGTCTGATTTAGTAGGAGTGGGAAGAAACCTCTTGGAGATCAAGGGGTATAACCATACTAGAAAGGGGCCAGATAGGATAGTGTTGAGGTTGCAAGGGAATGGGGATGCCAGGTTGTGGAAAAACATATCCTAAGGAGGGATGGAAAGTGAGACTTAAGGGAAAGAGAGACCTTCTCTAGACCCACCAGTCTCCCTTGAAGAACTGGTCTGTGTTTACAACGATTATAAAATATAATTACAGTTAGTTCTTGCCTCTTTAGAATCAAAATATCCAATTCTGATACAGATAGCTGGCAGGGACAAATAGACATTGTGGGGCTTTGTGCAAACTTTTCCAGCCTTGTCATGATGATAGCCTTGTCTTGAGCCTCTTCATTGCAGATCACTCTTTTTTGGGTAGCTGACCACGGCAGCCAAGACCTGGGCATGACCTTTTTCCCAAAAATATTTTCAAATATGAAATCTAGTTAATAAAATGTGTGCCTTTGCCAATGATATGTATATAACCATAACAGTCAAAGATCAATATGTCTTGACACAAGCAATGGTGGCACTAGGACGTGGAGCTGCACAGAATTTGTGTGCCTAAAGATGTCTTGGGAGTAGGTGGAGGCTACCTGGGGCTTCCAAGAAGCCAGGATGATAGAGGCCTGAAAATAGGTGATGAGACTGTCAAAGAGGGGTGGGGAAAGCTGGAGATAATTAAAGGAAGCTTTGTTTATAGAGATGTGTTGGGGGGGAGAGGACATGGGCATCTGGTCTGTAAGGCAAAGAAAGGCACAGCCTAGCCAAAGCTGCAGCTGTGCTGGCTCCACCCCTCCCCTCTCTGCCTCCAATGGCCATGTGGGGTTGCTGTAGAATGGTTAGTGTAGTTTAGGTAGGTTCCAGGGTGGCTGGGAAGGCAGAGGAGCAGGGAACCTCCTCAGCAGCCTGCCCCTGAACCTGCATGATGCACACCCAAGGCTCCAACTACAGTCACATGGTTTCTCCCTGCTGTTTTGCAGCCTGCAATTCCATTGATCTCACGACTCCAGGAGGTTTACTAGCCCTGCTCTGCCGGTTTGTTCTCCTGCTCAGGCCCCTCCCTGCTCGGCCCCTCACCCCATTCAGCCCCTTCCTCTGCACCTTGGCCCAGGGTGGGCAAAGTGGGCTTCCTCCTTGCTGCCCTCCCTTCTCCTCTGCAGTCTTCCTGATGGGTGAGCTCCCTCCCCTTTGCTAGTGTGTGAGTGGGGGTGGGTTTGGTTTCATTTTCCCAGCCTAGTTACTACTAAGCCTGCTGCTGGGAACTCTTGTCTCATTGCCCTCTCCCCATGCGCGCTCCTCAGAGTCCCTCTCCCCCTTGCTAGTGTATGAAGTGGGGGGGGGGGTTGCCTAGCCCAACGAGTCCTGCAGAGATAGCTGCCCCATCCCCTCCCCTTCTTGTCCTTTCCCCACAGGCTTCCTGTTTTCTGTGCCCTGCAGTAGAGTTGGGTGAGGAGGTGGGGGGGAGGAATGGGGAGTGAGGGGAATGAGGGAATGGGGGTGAGGAGGTAGGGGGAAGAGGCAGTGGGGAAGAATAGGGAGTGAGAGGAATGAGGAGAGGGGGATGAAAAAGAAAAGGGGATGAGGAATCAGGGTGGGGGACAGGAGTCTGGCATGCAGTATCCCCTCAGCAGCAGCTGGGGCTCCCAGGTTAAGCAGGCCCATCTAACCCTCACCCTGACAAGCCTGCTCCTGGACTTATCCAACCTGGACTTATCCAACAAGCTCCCCACACACCCAGCAAGTTACACCTAGACCCCCCATCCTATGAAGTCCCTCTTCCCCAACACCAGGACCCCACCTCTCCTGAACTCTTTCACCTCGCTCAACCAGAGTCCCATTGCCCCTACACCAGAATCCCCCACCAAGCCCTTGTGCATCCAGATCTCCCACTGAGCCGCTCACACCCAGACTGCCCCACACATGGATCCCCCACAGTAACTCCCTCCACACTTGGCTCATGCTGGGCTGTGCCTGCCCAGCCACACCAGATATGCCTGGCACACAGGGCCAGCCCTCACACTGTGTTAGGGTCAGGTGCAGCCTCACTGAGGAGTTCCTGTATTGGGGGAAGCTGGGGTTTCAGGTGATCTCCCCACCTTAATGCAGCCAGTGGCCCGTGTTCCCTTCTGCTAGAAATGTAAAGATGAGGGGGTTTTCAATGGCCTTCCCGTGACAGATTTCCGGCATGACATTTAAGGCATGGTCTTAAGGGGAGTTTATCCACTGATTTAAAAAAAACCAGTGGATAAGGGACTTAATTATCCTGTGCCTCAATTTCTCTATCCAAAAAAAGGGATAATAATAATACTTGCCTGTCTTATAGGAGTTTGTGTACATTCATTGTTTTTAGTTCGGTGTTTTGGTGTCATCAGTGGAAAGTGCTGACAAGTGCAATTTTGCAAGTGTTTTTTACAATTTCAAAATCTTTCTGCATTATTCATGGAGAAACCACTGCTTGTGGATTAAAGGATAATTTCAGTTTTGAACTTCATGGGATGACTCCTCCTTCCATTGTGTGATGCTGGAGCAATTTGCCCAAATTTAGGGCTGTTAATTAGGTACTTTCTGCATATCTGGCACATGCTCCATTTTGTTGAGAAATTGCAGAAAAGTGGAGGGTTTTTTTCAAAAATAATGTGCTTGGGTTCAGGGATTTGGCTAGAAATGGACAAGCACACCGTGAGTATGGACACAGGATGCACGGGGAAGAGAGGACAGAGACAGTGGGAAGGGGGCGGGGCCTGCCCAGGGAAGGAGTGGGGCCTGGTCTGGAAAAGGGGCGGGGCCTAGGCTGGAAAGCTACTGCCTCCCCAAGTGGAAATTTCAACAACCATGGGAAAGGAGATATAGGAGCAAGCTCAGTGACTGCAATAGGAGGTCTTTAAGAGGAAGACTGAGAGAAAATTAGCTGTCCAGAGCAGTAGAAGGTTGGGGGTGGCTAGGTTAAAATGGGGTATTGTTGGAGAGATGGGTAGATTGTGGAAGAAACTGGCTTTGTGGGGATGGCTGGGAGCAGAGCTGCAAATCACCAAGATTGTCCTGGAGTCTCCAGGAATTAGAGATGTGATGAAACCTCCAAGGATTCATCCAACCAAAGTGAAGCAACTCTAACTGGGAGGGCTTTGGGGGGATCTAGCACAGTATCTAGGGAAAAACAAGTTTATCTAGGGGTTCAGTGGGGAAGGGTTGGTTGCTGAGGAAAGCCAGGGGCCACTCCTCATTCATTGTTTCTTCCTAGCCACGCCTACACTACAATATCAAGTGAGCCATCCTTGTCATTCTGGCAGTAAGGTATAGAGACAACCAGAGCATGAGGTTACATCCCTGACCGTGTTGACAAATAGCCTTTGATGGGCCTGTCCTTCATGAACTGATCTAATTCTGTTTTGAACCCAGTTATACTTTTGACCTTCACAATATCTCCCCACCCCTTGGAAATAAGCACAGGCTGACTGTGTGTTGTGAGAATCAGTATTTCTTTTTGTTTGTTATACCACTGTCTATTAATTTCATTGGGTGACCCTTGATGCTTGTATGTGAAGGGATAAATCAGTGGTCCCCAACCTTTTGGGGCTGCCGAGCGCCCGGGGGGCGGGGCCGTGCACGTGCCTGGGGGCGGGGCCACCCATACGGTGCACGCCCGGTGCTGGCACCATCCATGTGCCGAACTCCCAGGGCCGGTGCTAGCGCTGCACGCCCAGGAGTGGGGCTGCCCATACGCCGTGCGCCGGGGCCAGAACAGCCCATGCGCCGCACGCCCGGGGGCGGGGCCGCCACCGCCCATGTGCTGCATGCCTGGGGCCGGTGCCACCCCTGTGCCGCGCGCCCAGGGGCCGGCACCACCCATATGCCACGCACCCGGGGCTGACACAGCCCTTGCGCCGCGCACCCGCGGGGCGGGGCTGCCCAGACGCTGCACACCCGGGGGGCAGGGCCGCCCATGTGCTGCGCTCCCGGGGCCAACGCTGCCCATAGGCCATGTGCCCAGGGGGCCGGCACCACCCATGTGCCGTGCGCCCGGGGGCGGGGCCAGCCCCGTTCACTCGGCGGGCGCACAGAAATGGCCCGGCGGGCGCCATGTCTCCCATGGGCACTGCGTTGGGGACCACTGGGACAAATAATACTTTTCTATTCACTTTCTCCACACCAGTCATGATTTTATAGACTTCTATCACATCCCCCTCATTTATTCCTTATCTAAACTGAACAGTTTCAGTCCTTTTACTCTCTCCTCATATGGAAGCTGTCCCATATCCCTAACCACTTTCGTTGCCATTCTCTACTTTCTCCAGCTCTAATATATCTTTTTTGAGATGGGGTGATTAGAACGGAATGCAGTATTCAAGGTGTGGGCATACCATGGATTTATATAGTGGCATTGTGGTATTTTCTGCCTTCTTATCTATTTGCTAATGGTTACAAACATGGTTAGCTTTTTAGACTGCCACTGCACATTGAGCAGATGTAGTTGGAGCACTATCCAAACTGATTCCAAGATTTCGTTCTTGAGTAGTTATAGCTAATATAGATTACGTTTTCCAAAGTGCATTACTTTGTATTTATCAGTAGTGAATTTCATCTGCCATTTTGTTGCCCAGTCACACAGTTTTTGCTCTAAGTTTGTCTCCTACCCCTGGTCTACACTACAGGATAAGTTCAAATTAAGATACTCAACTTCATCTACGTTATAGTGTAGCTTAAGTCGAATGATCTTAACTCCAATTTTGGTATCATCCACACTGTGGGAAGTTGAGCACACTCTCCCTTCGACTTCTCTTACTCCTCAGAGAAGCAGGACAACTGACATCGATGGGAGAGCCCCTCTCGGTTCAAATTGGTGTGTCTTTACTAGACCCGCTAATTTGAACCCTGGAAGATCGACTGTGGCTGCTTCGATCTTATTTGTAATGTAGACATGGCCTTAGTGTCTTTTGCTGGCTGCTCTTCAAATTCTGTGTTGGCTTGCCTAATTATATTTTTACACTTTACAGTCATAGTTTATGTTCCGCACTCTTAGGATTTGACTTCCAATTTTTAAAGGGTGACTTTTGGTCTCTAACTGCCTCTTTTACTCTGTTTAGACAAGATGGTATTTTTGGCCTTTTGTTGTTGTTGTTTTATATATATATATATATATAAATAAAATTTGGGCCTCTATTATGCAATTTTTAAAAAGTTTTCATGCAACTTGCTGGCATTTCACTCCTTTTGCTGTTTCTTTTAATTTCCATTTAACTACCTTCCTCATGTTTGTGTACTTCCCCTTTTGAAGTTAAATGCTACTATGATGGATTTCTTCAGTATTCCCCCCTCCCTCCAAGAATGTTAAATTTAATTACATTATGATGGAGATTGCTGGTCATTTCAGCTGCCTTCACTTCTTGGACCAGATGCTGTGTGCCACTCAAGACTAAATCAAGAATTGCCTTTCTTCTTTTGGGTTCCAGGGCTAGCTGCTCCAAGAATCAGTCATTACCAGTGTCTAGAAATGTTATCACTATATCCGTGCAGTGACATGTGACCAGTCAATATGGAGATAGGTGAAGTCCCTCATTATTATTTAATTTTCTATTATTATAGCCTGTCTAATCTCCCTGAGCTTTTCATAGTTACTATCAGCATCTTGGTCAGGTGATTAGTCGTATTCTTCTATTGCTATACTCAAACATAGAATTTCTGTAAATAGGGATTCTATGGTACATTTTGGTCATTAAAGATTTATTATATTTGACCACATGCTTTCTTTCATTTATAGTATCACTCCCCCACCAATATGACCTACTCTGTCATATATATATATATATATATATATATATATATATATATATTAGAGATTTGTCCATCTGTCTGTGATTGTGTCTGCAAGTCCATTTGTTCAAGAACTACTAAACGATAAGAGCTAGGACTACCAAATTTGGTATTCAGCCTCCTCTTACCCTAACTTAAAGCAAGGTCAGGGCTTGGTTGTGCCAGGAAATCAGCAAGTGCTGGGAATGGAATTGTTTTCCAGAACATGGAGAGAGAGCACAAGAGACAGCTACACTGCAGAGTGACCACTGGGGGCAGCTGCGCCAGTAAGAGAGTGGCCAGCTAGGGATGGGACTCTGTACCAGAGCTGGTAAGCGACCCCCTTTCCCAAAACAGGGAGGAGCCAGTGGTCAGGGATTGCAGCTCCAGTGCCCCAGGAGGAGCTGCCACTGCAGCAGCAACACCCTCACTGCTCTGGGCAGCCACAATGAGCTCCTCTTTCCCCCTCCCCCAGCCTTCCAGAGTGCTGCCCTGAGTCTGCACCCCCACCTCAGCTCTCCCTCCCACACCAAACCCTGTGCCCTGAACCCCCCGACCCCAACCCTCACTCCAGTACCTTCCACCCTCTGCCCTGAGCTCCCCAACCCTCCCAGCAGTCTGTTCTCTCTGCTTCACCCCCACTCTCTATCCAAGCCCCCCCCACCTCCTGCCCTAACTCCAGCACCCCATCCCCTGCCCTCAGCCCCCAATCCAACCCCCTGCCATGACTTATGCACCTCCACCCCCTGCCCAGACCCCTCCACACCAAACCCTGTGCCCTCAGCCTCCCACAACCTTCACCCCCCAACCCTGGGTCCCCCAACCCTGCCAGCACCCCTGCCCTCACTCCTGCACCTCCACCTCTTTTTATTCTAGCAAAAGACAAAAAACTGCAAATATTACCTACCAACAATCTCTATTTAATGTATGAATCACTTTCCTTCTTTTATTAATACAAATTTCTTTTTTCCTTCATTTTTGAAAAATACAATCACTTAAATAAAGCATGTACATTTTCCTTTTATTTTACAAACAAACGGAAAAAAAAAGCATTACTTTGCTTAAAGGCCCAAGTAACACCAGGTACACCTGCTAGTTCCAATACATTTTATACCTTCATATCATCATCCCCTATTGATTCCATCAAGTTTCTGTGATGCCTATTACAGCAATATCCTCACTGAATACCAGGCAGTCAAGCTTACCCATCTTTGGGTATGTCTACACTACAAAGTTAATTCGAACTAACAGCTGTTAGTTCGAATTAAATTTCATAGGCGCTACACATGCAAACGGCTAGTTCGAACTTAATTCGAACTAGCGGAGCACTTAATTCGAACTAGGTAAACCTCATTCTACGAGGACTAACGCCTAGTTCGAATTAAGTAGTTTGAATTAAGGGCTGTGTAGCCACTTAATTCGAACTAGTGGGAGGCTCGCCCTTCCCAGGTTGCCCTGGTGGCCACTCTGGGCCAAGCCAGGGAAACTCATCTGCCCCCCTCCCGGCCCCGGAGCCCTTAAAGGGCCACGGTCTGGCTATGATGCCCGTGCCAGGTGCAAGTCTGCCAGCACCCAGCCAGCAGACCCTGCACCTGGCACAGCACGAGCCAGCCACCCGCTGCCACCCAGCCCTCTGCCTCTTCCCAGGACCAGGCTGGCGGCTCCCAGGAGCCTGCCCGGGGCCACAAGAGGCGGACGCCCGCCTGGTCTAGTGTGGAGATCGTGGACCTCATCCAGGTTTGGGGGGAGGCCTCCAACATCCACAATCTCCGCACTAGGCACAGGAAAGTGGCCGTCTAGGGCAGGATAGTTGCCAGCCTGGCCACCAAAGGCCACATGCGAACCCAGGAGCAGGGTTGCATGAAAATCAAGTTGGTCCAGTGAGACCCCTGACCCTGAGCTTAGAACATAAGAACATAAGAACGGCCGTACTGGGTCAGACCAAAGGTCCATCTCGCCCAGTAGCCTGTCTGCTGACAGCGGCCAACATCAGGTGCCCCGGAGGGGATGGACCAAAGACAATGGCCAAGCCATTTGTCTCATGCCATCCATCTCCAGCCTTCCACAAACAGAGGCCAGGGACACCAGTCCTACCCCCTGGCTAATAGCACTCCATGAACCCAACCTCCATGACTTTATCTAACTTCTCTTTAAACTCTGTTCTAGTTCTCACTTTCACAGCCTCCTGTGGCAAGGAGTTCCACAGGTTGACTATTTGCTTTGTGAAGAACTTTATTTTATTAGTTTGAAGCCTGCTACCCATTCATTTCATTTGGTGTCCTCTAGTCCTTCTATTATGGGAACTAATGAAGAACTTTTTTTTATGCACCCTCTCCACACCACTCATGATTTTATAGACCTCTATCATATCCCCCCTCAGTCTCCTTTTTTCTAAGCTGAAAAGTCCCAGTCTCTTTAGCCTCTGTTCATATGGGACCAGTTCCAAACCCCTAATCATTTTAGTTGTCCTTTTCTGAACCCTTTCCAAGGCCAAAATATCTTTTTTGAGGTGAGGAGACCCCATCTCTACACAATACTGAAGATATGGCGTACCACAGTTTTAGACTTCCCCTCCTCCTTCTTCCCCTGGCTTCCCCCTTCCAGCTCCCTACTCCCAGGTTTCCACCTCCCCTCTCCCACCCTCTCTCTTCCCCTCTCCCACCTCCTTTTCCCAGTCTCCCCAGAGGTTAATTCCCCCCTCCCCCCACTCAGTTTTGTTAAATAAAGAGAGTTTCCATTTTTGAACACACGTGTCCTTTATTTTTTACAACAGGAAGGGGGGCTAGGGAAGGGTAAGTGGAAGGAGGTGAGGGAGGAATGGGGCACGAGCCCCCGATGGGGAGGACTGGGGTGGCTCTGCGGGCTCCTCGGGGTGGAAGCTCTCCTGCAGGGCCTCCTGGATCCTGACAGCCCCCCGATTGACCCCCCCGGATGGCAGCCTGCGGCAAGTGCAGCTGGGCTGATGGCCGAGTGCTGTGATGTGCCGAGGGTGGGCACTCAGGGCACTCCAAGACAGGACTGCTTTGCTGTCCCTCATCGAGGTAGACAAGCAAGCAGGGAACCCTGAGAACTGTCTGTCCGGGGTGGGGGTTGGGTCCCTTTAAGCACAGCCCTCAGCTAGCCCGAGGCAGCAGCTCCACGCTCTAAGTCCTAAGCTGATGCCCTGCCGGCACTGGTTCCGGCCAGCCTTAACTTCGGTTCAGGATCCACTCAATGTGGACATGCTAGTTCGAATTAGCAAAACGCTAATTCAAACTAGTTTTTAAGTCTAGATGCTCTAATTCGAATTAGCTTAGTTCGAATTAACTAATTCGAACTAAGTTAGTTCGAATTAATGCTGTAGTGTAGACATACCCTTAGTGTTTAGACTTCTAACATTTGTACATAAGCACACATAACATTTGTCAATATGTCGTTGGCTACCTTCAAGTGATATAATAAAAAAGGGACTCTTTTTCATTTGACTGTTTCTCTTCCGTTCCTTCCTGGACTTGATCAACTTCCAATTTCTTTACTAGCATATAATGAATCCCTTTTAATAAATCCTCCCCTAAGGGATGTCTCTGTACAAACTGTGTGCTTTACTTCACCTATCAGTTTCTCCCCAGCCTTTAGTTTAAATATTTCTCAATGACAGTGGTGGATAACCTGCCTGAGGGCCTCATGAAGCCTATTTGGGTTCTATGTGTGATCCACAAGACATTTTGTTACCAATGCAGAGGGTTGCCAGATTCTGCTGGTTTTCGTCCCCGTAAGTTTTTTTCCCCCTACCAGTATTACAAAAGTGACATGTACTTAACGCAAAGGCACATGAAGAGAGGTGTGTGCTGATTGCACACAACATTATGAGAGATACACTGCTAGGCTATGTCTATACTGCGCCCATTTGGCACAAGAAATATGCAAATGAGGTGAAGCATGGAATATCGCCGTGCCTCATTTGCATAATTAATGAGGCTCCATTTTTGTGCAAGAGGCTTTTACAGAAAGAGGAGCCATCTACACGGTTCCTATTTGCGCAAAAACCCCTCTTATGCAAGAGCCGTTCTTCCACATTTTTTCAGGAAGAATGGCTCTTGCACAAGAGGGGTTTTTTGCACAAAAATGGAGCCTCATTAATTATGCAAATGAGGTGTGGCAATATTCCATGCTTCATATCATTTTGCATATTTCTTGTGCCAAACAGGTGCAGTATAGACATAGACCTATAGTTCATGGGCAAACCCTGAAAATTGCAAGCCCTGCAAGTACAAGCACAGTTAGCAAAACTATCCTATCTCGGAAGACTGTCTTCTTACGACAATCTTGCAGTCCACTGAGATGAAGGAAGGCCGCTCATGCTGCCCACTCACTAGCCTAGGTTACCCCTCACTGCTCTATGACCTTTTTAATTTTACATGGTTCTTTTTTAGTTTAGGTGCAGAGAATCCTTTCTGCATAGGCTCCGTTCTTCCCCCAAATCTTCCCTCATTCATAATAAAGCTAAACCCCTCCTCCAAACACCATCATCTCATCCACACACGGACAGTTCTGCCTCTCTCAGGGTGAGTCTACACTGCAGGGCTTAACTCGAAATAAGCTACGCAAATTGAGCTACGTCAATAGCCTATCTTATTTCAAAATAGCTTATTTCAAAATGGGGAATGTCCACACAGTACTTATAGAGCGCTCTTCCTCTGACTTCCCTTATTCCTCGTACAATGAGGGTTACAGGAGTCAGAGTAAGAAGTCCTCCAGCTTGACAGTATTTTGACACTATTTCAAAATAACTGCCGGTCGTGTAGATGCAGACTAAGTTATTTCAGAATAGCGCTAGATATTTCAAAATTGTGTTGCAGTGTAGACATTTCCTCACTGGCCTTGCATGTGGAACAGGAAGCATGTCAGAAGCTGCTACTGTGGACTTTAATGTCTTACCTATCATCCTAAATGTTGCTTTCAGGACCTCTCTCCTCCCTTTCCCCATGTCATTGGTAACTACATGTGTCCAGTTTCACATTCCCTGCACCTTTATCAGAGAGGAAAACAAGGCAGAAAAGTGATTTTACCTGCATTTAGTGATATCGGTCCATTCTGGGGAGAAGACTATAGGTTAAATCAGTGGTGGGAAACGTGCAGCCAACGGGCCATATGCAGCCCATCGGGTTGCTATATATGGCCCACGAGATATTTTGTTTACCGTTGCCCACGTGCAAGGTTGCCAGATTCCACTGGTTTTTAGATGCTCAGGCTTTTTTCCTACCTGTATTGCTAAAGTGACATGCCTATAAAGCAAGGGCACATGAAGTGAGGTGCGTTGCTGACTGCACACAACATTGATGGTGAGAGCCATGTGCTCCCCCTGCATCCAATCGGAGTGCTGCTGCGATTCAATCGGCACACCCCACAAGTTCTAGAGACACACACGCAGTTAGCAAAACTACCCTATCCTGGGAAACCGTCTTGGATATGACAATCTTGTGGTCCACTAAGATGAAAGAGGGTCTTCATGAGGCTCATTCATTAGCCTAGGTTGCCCATTGCTGGGTTAAACTATATGAAGTAGTAAGTTGTATGCCCTCACTTGGGCTTTCTGAGAGGTAGATTTCACACTAGGTGATTTCACAGCTTTAGAGAGGAGATCAATCTGTGGAGCCAAGAGGGCATGGGGGGCACTTCTCTTCACTGTGTAACATCAGAAAACATAAAACACCTTATTATAATGGAAACACAAGGGAAAAAAACATTTACTATGGGACATTTGTTTCTATAGAGACCAAAGCACTATAAATGCTCAATTGCTTTTTAACTATGTATTTGTGGGTTACACCAAATCCTGTTTGTCAATCCAAGTAGTTTTGCTGTGAAATATTTCTAATTATCTGCATGCATCTGTAAATATTTCTGAACTTTTTTCCATATATAAATTGCTCTGGAAATCTCATGAGAACTATAGTTCTCATTAGATCTTTGGTATTTCCTGATTCTCCATTTGTTGAAAATATTAAAGGAACAGTTTTATTTGAATTCTTTTGGATAATTCTGGTTTCTCTTTCAGTCTAAGCCAGCAGGTGCACAATGCACACCAGAATTAAAAGGAGAAAAAGATGAAATCTGCAGGGGATGGGGAATGTCTAAGTATAATTAAAGATTTTAATGACACTTCAGTTCTTACTTTATCTAAGCCTGTTTGCCTAGTTTCTAACTTACAAGAAAAAAAATACAACACAAACTTTGATGTTGCTATAGACTTCACAGAAGGGGTTCTTTTTGTTTGTTTGCTTGTTTGTTTGTCTCTCGGCACAAACAAGACTCTAAAAAGTATCTACACTGATACTTCTAAATTAAAAGCAGAACTGTAGAATTGACTATGCCATGTTTCATGTGATAACGACATTGCTACATTTGGTATTATTTGTGGTTTTACCCGGAGTTTCTCATTTTTTGCCAGAGAATTAAATTTACAGCAATGTGAGAATGTAAAAAATAGAATTTTGAATTTCTCCCCACCACGTAACATGTTAAACTGTGATTAATTTCAACCCCAAAATAGTTTCACTTTCACTTTGCCTGTACTACAGAGTGTACAAAACAGAAGTGAAAAATCTGATTAATACTACTATCGAGAGTCATGCTAATTTGTTATATCCAGAGAAGCAATAGGTTATTTCCAAACTGATTTCATTTATAGAAAGGACAGCACATTCTTTAAAAAAAAAATTACCTAAGACTGTTGGGGAATTTAGACTCTAAGGTATAGTCCCAGTTAATAATTTAGTGTAACTTTAACCCTCTCATACCTTTTTTTCTGAGACACATCAGGTACCATGGTACAGATAAAATAAACTATTTTTTGTGGTATGCAGTGGTGTTGTGCCCATGTTGGTCCCAGAATGTTAGAGAGACAAGGTGGGTGAGGTAATATCTTTTACTGGAACAACTTCTGTTGGTGCCAGAGATAAGTTTTCAAACTTACATAGAGTTATTTTTCAGGTGTAAGGTTAAAAGCTTGTCTCTCTTACCAACACAACTTGGTCCAATAAAAGATATTACCTCACCCACCTTGTCTTTCTAATTTATCATCACATGACAGACACACTACATAAATAATTGCATTATTAATCATTAATTGAATAGGCAAATTGTGATTATGTACATGTACTGATTCCATTAGTATAAATTAAAGGCATATATATATTTTTATCCAAAACCTCAAGCTGTGTTCTGCATTTTACTTTCTTCAATAATTACCAGATCCCTAATATAGTCTACTTTTCTATCATACTTGCTTTGAAGTAGCATAACGGTTCCTGTTAGAAAGGGAGGAGTTAAGAGGCAGAAGAGAGAGATTTGTACAAAACTACCAACTCTTCACTTCAGAATTATGTAACTGCAAAAAAAATGTTTATTTGTATGACTATCCACAAACAGTATCCAGGTAGAAATTAGGGATGTTGGTGTAGAGTCGTTTAAACGATTAGCTCATAAGCCTGGGCTTATTGGTGAATCCAAATGACTACACACATGCACACACATCTTGCTGCTTCTGTATCAGAGGCAGCAGGGGTGGAGACAGACGGGAGCAGATATGTGTGGGGAACCAGCTTTTAAGCTGGCGCGCCACGCATGCCAGCTCTGCAGAGTCGCTTGCCCCATGCTTGCTGCAATGCAGGGGCAGGTGGGAGCCACCTGCCGCCCCCGCCCCCTGCACTGCTGCCTCTGTATCAGAGGCAGCAGCACCAATGCGGGGGAGAGGAGGGATGCAGGAGCAGCCTTTGTGTGAGGAGCTCGAGCCCCCTGCAGACAGGGGTTGCTGCTACTCCACGCTGCTGCCTCTGTATCAGAGGTAGTAGTGTGAGGTGGCAGGCGGGAGCCAGTCTGCACGGCGAACCAATTTTTAAACTGGCTCCCCTCTCAGACTGGCTCTGCCTGCCACTGTGCACTGCTGTCTCTGTTACAGAGCCAGCAATGTGAGGTGACAGGGGACTTTCCAGTATTGGGGCCAGGAGTTGGGAGCCAACTGGTTGCCGGTCCCACCCCAAGGGGGAGCATATTAGTAACTGTGTAACCCCTAAAAATTGTTGCGGCTACACGATTACTAAAAACAACAATATCTAACATCCCTTCTAGAAATGTGGCTAGTTCTTCCTCAAGAGAGACTTTCACTGAGGGGTGCAAACTCCGGCCCATAATCTAAAATGTAAGAGGTCTCTCAGCAGAAACTAAACATTTCTACAATAAATATTTCATAAGGGATATAAAAAGCTTTGCATTTCAGAGCATAAGGCAACCACTAACTGAAAAGAGTTAGAAATAAATTGCCATTACGTGAAGGTTATTCCTAATCCATGGATGTTTTACATCCTACTCAAAGTCATCTAACAGTGGCCACATTTGGAGATGGGATATTGGATAAGATGGACCGAAAGTCTGAGCCAATACATCAGTTCCTTAATTCCTGTGTTTTCATGGAAAATACATCCAGAAGCAAGTATGAAAATCTGAACTTACACTGCTTATGAAATTCTACATCAATTTTTTTTAGACTACATTATGGACCTTGTCACACTTTACACTTGGTTTGCTGCTTTCTCACATATTCAAAATATTAGCCTCCTCTCTTCTCCTTACTCAGTCTTGGAACTGATGCAAAAACCTAATATGGGGATCTGACGTCTAGTACCGATTTCCCTGCTGTTAACTCACTCCCATTCCAAACCCCATAACACTGTGTGTGATACGTAGCTCAAATTCCATGGATGTCACTAACAAGGTTGGAGGTAGGGAGTACTTAGCTAACGGGAGACCTACAGAAAAAAAATAGCACTGAGAAACATGTTAATATCTTATCAGAAAAGAGATTGAAACAACAGGAAGTCTGGCCTACTTTAAAGAGTGACAGACACATTCATGCCCCATCTTGTGGGGGAAAAGTGTTGCCATACCACGTGTGAATTAATAAGTGGTAACTAACATGGGATAAAATCTTACTAAAGACAAGGCAGTGTGTAGTTTGACCACCTGTTAGCAAGTCAAGGCCCGGAATCTAGGTTACCTTGATGTGCTCATATGAAAACAAAAATTAAATATAGATCTTCTTTAGGATTACACCACATGTTATTTACCACAGATTAAGTACAGGTTGGACCTCCCTGGTCCCGCACTCTGGAGACCTGACTGACTGGTCCCAGATGAGGGATTTTGCTGGACTAGGGGAGGTCATTTGTGGCCCCTCCGCTGGGCCACACGCTGGGCTTCCCAGATCCTTTCCCCTGCAGCTCAGCTGAGCCACGCACCAGGCTTCCTGCCCCCTCTCACGCCCAGCAGCCCAGTTGGGCCATGTGCCAGGCTCCCGTCCCTCCCCGCAAACCACGGCAGGATTCTCTGATCCTGGAGTATCTGTGGTTTGGCAGGACCATGGATGTTGCCGGACCAGAGAGTCCCAGTTTACAGAGGTGTAACCTGTAATATGTGGCATAAAAACAGCTTTTTTCCCCCCCTAGTTTGGATGCGTCCACAAAGGAACAGGCTAAGGGTACATACTGCTGTGTCAGACACTAGAGTTTGATCTCTGGAATCATGTGCAAGTGACTTTTTTCTTCTCTGTATCTGAAAATAACCAGTCCTTGGCAGTGTATGTGCAAGGTAAACCTTAAGCCCTGGAAGTATCCATATCTGGCCATTGCTCATCAAACTTGCCTCAAAAATATCTATGACCTGAATCAAGACCTCTGCAGGGAAAGTAGCCCTCATGGGAACAATATCCCTTTTTATTCAAATCATCAGATGTGCTCATTTTGGGACGCCTAAGACATTATCATTATGGCAGTGAGGTGTGTATTGACTGTCAAGCACTGCAGTGCAAATGCACACACCAAATGCCCACCCCACCCTCCATATGCGAGTGGGATTGATAGATCTTAAGGCCAAAAAGTCATCATTGTCATCAACTCTGACTTTGTACGAAACACAAGTGTGACACAAAGGACCCTTGGCACACTTTTTAAGGACCCACAGACTAGAACCCAGGTCTGCAGAGCCTGGAAAAGCCTGTATTCCCCAAGTACTTCTAGGAGGCCATACAGCGGCCTAGAAAGCAAATGCTGCAGGCTGTATCACCCAAGAGACTCAGTGATGGTATCTTGTGGTTCTCTGATTGGCTCACTGTCCTATTTATTCTCAGGCAGTTGTCTAGACAACCATACAGACTTTGGCCCACAGCCATGCCAGACTTTGCTTGATCTCTGGATCCCCCATTTCTGATTTAACCCTAACTCTGACCCTAATCCTAATTCCTGCCTCCTGATTCTAGCCTGGTAGCCTCTGATCTCCAGTGTCTAATTCCAGCATTACAATTCCTCTAAACACCTGTCTGGTGACTATCATCCCGGGTAGACAGACTTCAACCCATTTGTAACCACTACACCAGGTAGTCTATGCCTGAGTTTACCTCAGACCTGACAGGCTCTCTATCTCAAATACATTGTTTGCTGGATATTGTAGATAAGGTCGCTATTGCAACTTATTCATGTTCATAACTATGATGTGATGTGTGTACAGCTTATGTTTAAGGAAACATTGAACTCTATTGACATGTATGCCCTTATCATTGAGCTGCAGACCTGCAACTTTTACAAAAAGCTGCACACTATGATTGGTAGACAGCCATCACCAACACACGGCTGTGAATACCTCCAAAGCGCCTGAGTCACAGGCCGCTGCCATGACAGTGAATAGGAGGTGAAGTAGGAAGATCGAAGACATATGACCAGGGGAGCCAGGACCTGTTTGGACTACACCACCGTCCAGTCCAGTGGTGGGCAACCTGCGGTGCAATTGGAGTTCTATATGTGACCCATGACATATTTGGTTTACTGTTGCCCATGTACCGAGTTGCCAGATTCTGCTGGTTTATGTCCACATAAGTTTTTTCCTACTGATGTTACAAATGTGGCAGGCACATAAAGCAAGGGCATGTGAAGTGAAATGCACATTGATTGCACACAGCATTGTGAGAGCCATGCGCTCCCTCTGCATCCAGTTAAAGTGCTGGTGCGGTTCAGCTGGCACACTTGCAAATTGTATGTACTCCCTTGCAGTACCCAATCCCAGGAGACCGTTTTGGTTACAAAAATCTTGCTGCCTACTGAGATGAAGGAGGGCTACTCACAAACCTACGCTTTCCCTTGCTGGTCCAGTCAATTCTAGCAGTTGAGCACAGACAAGCCGAAGGAACCATATGCAAATGTGTAAGCTTATCTTCCATTACAGTGATGGCCCGTCCAGCTTAACAGGACTCAATTAATTTGCTCGTACTAAAATAGGTGGTGGTACAACAAAGAGAGTTGGAGTTAGGTGGGGATGCAGGGCATGCAAAGCAGTTCATGGTACACAGAGATATCCCTTCCTGAACACTCTCAATGAAACTTTCATGGCTACATTCTGCAATCCTCTTTCAAACTTCCTAGGGATGGCAGCCTTATTTCTTCTTCTATGGTAGGACACTTTCCCCTGCCATTAGCAATCAGCAAGCACTATTTAAGTAAATGGGCTAGCAATATATGAGCTTTGGGATTCGAGCAATAGCTGTGCTCTTTCTACATTGCTACCTTCAAGAGTGAGATATCTGCTGAAATCACCACTGCCTGCGGGAAATTCAGTGCCAGTGCCCTGTACTCATAGTTTCATGCAATCAACCAATTCCCTCTTCATTTCCTTCATCTCTGGCAGGCCCTACTCACCATGGCTATTGCTAGGACTGGCACCATGCCCAAGCATCGTCAAGCAGAAATGTCAATAAGCAACTCTTGTTTAATACTTCAGAGGCTCCAGGATAGTGGAAGTGGGGTAGGTTTAGAAGTTAAAATAAAAAAAGAACAAATTAAAAATTACTTAGGGTACATCTACACAGCAACATTATTTCAAAATAACTAGAGTTATTTTGAAATAACTTGGTCCGTGTCTACACAGCAGGCAGTTATTTCAAAATAATGTCAACCTGGAGGACTTCTTACTCTAGCTCCTGTAACCCTCGTTGTACAAGGAGTAAGGGAAGTCAGAGGAAGAGTGCTCTATTTCGAAATAAGTGCTGTGTAGATGCTTCCAATTTCGAAATAAGCTACGCAATTGATGTAGATCAATTTGCATAGCTTATTTCAAGTTAAGCCCTGCTGTGTAGATGCACCTTTAGAAAAGTTAGATGTCTTCAAGTAACCAAGGCCTGATGAAATGCATCCTAGAATACTCAAGGTGCTGATAGAGGAGGTATCTGAGCCTTTAGCTATCATCTTTGAAAAATAGAAGTCGAGAGAGACTCCAGAAGACTAGAAAAGGGCAAATATAGTGCCCATCTATAAAAAAGAGAAATTAGAACAACCCAGGAAACTACAGAGCAGTCAGTTTAACTTCTGTGCCTGGAAAGATAATGGAGCAGGTAATTAAGTAATTCATCTGCAAAAATGTGGAAGAAAATAAGGTGATAGGTAACAGCGAGCATGGATTTGTAAAGAACTAATGAGGTCAAACCAATCTGATACAATTCTTTGATAGGATAACAAGTCTTGTGGATAAGGAAGAAGTAGTGAACATGGTATACTAAAGTCTAGGTAAGGCATTTGGTATGGTCTCACATGACCTTCTTATCAATAAACTAGGCAAATACAACATGGGGTGCATGTAGGCAGCACCCTTCTGTCGGAATAAACGACGCAATTTGCGTTATGCAAATTGCATAGCTTATTCCAAGTCTAAATCAAAAGAGCTTATTTTGAAATTTGGCGTTGTCTACACAGCACCAAATTTCAAAATAAGGCACTATTCTGACAAAACCCTTAACCCTTGTGGAAGATGCAGCATTGCTATTTCAGGATATTTCCGGTATCCCGAAAGAGCAATGCAGTCTAGACATATGCTTAGATGGGGTTACTATAAGGTGGGCAACTGGCTGGATAACATTCTCAGAGAGTAGTTATTAACTGTTCAGTGTCATGCTGGAAGGGTACAACAAGTGGGATTCCACAGGGGTCTGTTTTCGGACAGGTTCTGTTCAATATCTTCATTTAGATTATGGCATACAGAGTACACTTATTAAGTTTGCAGATGATACCAAGCTGGGAAGGGGTGCAAGTGCTTTGGAGGATAGGGTCATAATTCAAAATGATCTGGATAAATTGGAGGAATGGTCTGAGGTAAATAGGATGAACTTTAATAAGGACAAATGCAAAGAACTCTACTTAGGAAGGAACAATTTGTTTCACACATACAGAATGGGAAGTGACTGTCTAGGAAGTAGTACTGCAGAAAGGGATCGAGGGGTCATGGTGGACCTCTAACTAAATATGACCATAAGCTAGGTGTGGCACTGTTGCAAAAAAAGCAAACATGATTCTAGGATGCATTAATAGGAGTGTTGTGAGCAAGACATTAGAAGTCGTTCTTCCGTTCTATTCTGCACTGATTAAGCCTCAGCTGGAGTATTGTGTCCAGTTCTGGACACCATATTTCAAGAAAGATGTGGAGAAATTGGAGAAGGGCCAGAGAAGATCAACAAAAATGATTAAAGGTCTAGAAAACATGAGCTACGAGACAAAGCTGAAGGAATTCCAAACTTCTTTAGTTTGGAAAAGAGAAAACTGAAAGGGGACATGATAGCAGCTTTCAAATATCTAAAAGGGTGTCACAAGGAGGAGGGAGACAAATGGTTCTCCTTGGCCTCTGATGATAGGACAAGAAGCAATGGGGGGTTTAGGTTGGACATTAGGAAAAACTTCCTAATGTCAGGGTGGTTAAACACCGGAATAAATTGCCTAGGGAGGTTGTGGAATCTCCATCACTGGAGATATTCAGGAGCAGGTTAGACAGACATCTTTTGGGGATGATATAGACTATGCTTGGTCCTGCCATGAGGGCAGGGGACTGGACTTGATGATCTCGAGATCCCTTCCAGTTCTAGTATTCTATGATTCCATTATGTCCTGCACATTGCCAAGAGTCACAGTCCTGCGTAGCTGGAGATGATTAATGGCCCTGAACACTTGCATGTCAACAACTTACAACGAACCTAGTTATGGATTTTCCAATTCCAAAATGATTTTGGAAGCAAGGTCAGCTTGCTACCAGTAAATGGAAGTTTCCACAGTGTGATCACTGCTAACTCTGCTGTCAGTGCAGCTCATGCTAGAGTACCCATATGGACAAATGCAGCATAGAGATTCAGGAATGTGGCCTTGGGCATCCAACAGTTCTTCAGCTACTGCTTGTCATCCCACACCTGCATTATGGTGCAATCTCACCACTCAGTGTTTGTTTCTCAAGCCCAAAAGTAGCATCCCACCATCTGCAGCTGGGTAGGGGATTGGGATACAGGGCACTTGCCTGGGGCCACAAATTCCAGCAACAACCTTGAATTGATTTTCACTATGTCCCATAGCAATCTATTCTCCTAGAAATTGTCATGCTCCTTGCTGATGCAGTTATTCATAGGCCTCTGCAAATATTGGAGGCAGTGCCAGATGAAGAAGTGGGCTTTAGGGGCTGCAGCCCCTATGCCCCCTATGTTCCAGGTCACTCCTGTGTGGTAGGAGTGGGAGGCAGCTCCATGTGCTGCCATTTTCCCCCCTCCCACTACTAGAACTGCAATACCACGAGTGACAGGAAGCTCTGTCCCCACACTGCCCTCACCTCAAGGCTCTGCCCCTGTAGCTCCAATTGACCGTTCTCATCAAATGTGGAATTGGCATCCAGTCATGACATCAAGCACTTGTGGGTCATCCCAATGAAAGCTCCTCACAGGACTGTAATCTCAGATAGGTTTTTCAGAGACAGGCCTATTACCGTACATGCCCCTACGCATGTTACATCTCAGAACACGTCAGAACATGTTGGTCCATATTAGAATTCCAGGGACTGCACTTACAAAATTTCTTCTGTTTTGAGAAATCTGACCAGTTTCCGTGGTATTATCCATTTTAAATCTGGGAAAGCTCTCAAACCAATACCAACAGAATCTTTCACACGGAAAACCTTTTAAAGTGAAACGACTCCACAATCTCTTCATGAGACGTCACTCTGACTTGAGGCATAGGGTATCTGCCAGTCTCCATTTCAGAAAGAATGAAATGTGTTCTCTTCATTCCTAGTGTTCAATAAATTTGTGAAAGCAAATGTTCAAACTGAATGCAACCTCCTGGTTCACTAATGCTTCTTCCCTCCTCTCAGGAGGCCCTCGTTGGCTGCCACAATAAATATCTGGGAAACAAAAGATTTTTGAAGCTAAGTAACATTCGACATTCCTGAAGCAGTTCAGTCCTATGCATTGGGCCAGCTAACTACCTTATGTTCTAAATCCTAAAATATATTGGTAGGACCCTACCAATTTCATGGTCCATTTTAGTCAATTTCAGTCATGGGATTTTTAAAAATGTGTCATGATTTCAGCTATTTAAATCTGAAATTTCAGTGTTGTAAATGCAAGAGTCCTGACCCAAAAAGGAGTTGTGAAGGGGGTCGCAAGAAGTGTTCTCTATAAGCTGTGTGCTTGTGGGGCCACCCAGGAGAGATTCAAATGCCACCGAGCTGATTAGCAGTGTTTCCACAGCTGGGTTTCTCCTGAAGGTGCACATTCACACATGCCTTGGTGCACATAAAAATATTTATTCCACACATGAATGAAAAAGAACATTGGGAACATTGGTCGCAAGGTTATTGTAAGGGGTGGTGGTAATGCTACCCTTATTTCTTCCCTGCCACTAGCAGCGGCACTGCATTCAGAGCTGGGCAAGTGGAGGACAGCAGCAGCTGACCAGGAGCCCACCTCTTAATGCAGAGTTGCAGCCAGCAGCAGAGAATTAAGGGTGGCATGGTATGGTATTGCCAACTTTACTTCTGCACAGCTGCTTGTGGGGCACCGTCCCACAACAGCTGCTGCCCTCTAGCTGCCCAGCTTTGAAGGCAGCACAGAAGAAATGGGGGGGCAATACCACAACCCTCACAAAAAATAATTTTGTCACCCCCATTAACTCCCTTTTGTGTCAGGCCCCCCAATTTGAGAAACACTGTTCTCCCCCATGCAGGCCTGCCAACAGCAATTCCTGGCCCCAGGGCAGAACAGTCAATGGGCCCCTGTATACACAAGCTGTGCCTGTGCAGATGCCACCCGCTTGACATTGAGCGATGCTGCACCTACACTGGTTAGTGCCCAGTGAACTGCCAGCTGCACTGCTGGGTGCGCTCTTCCAGCACAGGCAGGGCTTTCACATGCCTGCCCACTAGGGTTACCAACTGCCTAGTCATGCAAATTCAAAGGCCTGCCCCCATCTCACCCTTTCCCTGAGGCCCCACCCCCTTCCAGCTCCCCTCCTTCTATTGTTCATTCTCCCCCATCCTCATTCACTTTCAACAGGCTGGGGCAGAGGGTTGGAGTGTGGGAAGAGGTGCAAGATGCAGGCTGTGGGAAGGACTTTGGGTGTGGGAGGAAGCTTAGGGCTGGGGCAAGGGGTTGGGTGGAGTAAAGGGGGTGCAGTCTCTGGGGAGAGTTTGGGTGTGGGAAGGGCTGCTGGGTGCGAGCTCTGGGCTGAGGGTTGGGGTTCAGGAGGAACTGGGGTATGGGATGTGGGTGGGAGGTTGGATGCAGAAAGGGTTGAGGGGTGCAGGCTCTGGGTTAGAGGTCAGGAGGGGTGCGGGCTCTGGGAGGGAGTTTGGGTGCAGGCTCTGGACTGGGGCAGGGGAACAGGGTATGGGAGGGAGGGAGGAAATCCGCACTTAGTTCAAACAGCTCCGAAAAGTAGCCAGCACACCCATCTGGCAGGGGCTTCTAGACAGGAGTTCAGGAAAATCTCTGTGTGCCACTGCCCGCAGTTACTGCCCCTGCAGCTCCCATTGGCCACAGTTCCCAGCCAATTGGAGCTATGGAGTCAGCACCCAGGGTGGGGGCAATACGCAGAGACACCCTCCTCATCGAGGGGCCTCAAGGATGGTGCTGGCCGCTTCCAGGAGCGGAGAGAGGGTGGGCAGGGAGCCTGCTTTAGTCTTGCTGCATTGCCAGAAGCAGCACATGCGACATGTGGGGGGTGCATGCAAGTGCATGCATACCCTCCCAAAGCAGGAGGGCCAGGGCCAGTACTAGCAGTCCAAGCCATGCCCTCCCACCTCTCTCCCTGCATGCTTCACTCACTCACCAGCAGCAGGGAAGGTGCATGCTGGGCAGTTCCAACCCATGGGGCACCAGTTCTTGCCACTCTGGGCATTGCTGAATAAGGCAGCTGGGGAGGGTAGAGCAAGGGCAGGAGGGAGGTGGGGAGAGATGTTGCCTGCCACATGTTACCACTAAGCTGTGGCATCTGGGGACCCAGGATCCTTTTAAATAGCCTGGGCAATTGATCCCTTCTCCCCTCCCCAGTTGGTGCACTTGCCTCCATGAATCATACAGAGTCCAGTAAAAGCACACAAAAAGCCAGATTTCATGGGAAAAGTCCAGATTTCACAGTCTGTGGTGCAGTCTTCATGGCTGTGAATTTAGTAGGGCCCTAGACATTAGCAAAACAGTGGTTTGCCAATTTACCAAGAGATAACTCTCCTCAACAAGATTACAAGTGCTAGGGTGGGCTCTCTCAGAGGTGCTGTGCCTCTGAAAAAATTCCCTCACTCCATACTGATATCAACTGGCTACAGGCCCATACCAAGAGCAGGTACCAGCACCCCTTCCCCAGCTCAGCTGCACTGGCTGTGCTCTGGCCAACAGAACCAAAGAAGCTGCCTACTCAGAGCATGTAGATGTAAGTGGGCACTCAGCTTCTACTGACTCCAGTCCACCCAGACCCAAGAGAGGTATATCCCACACAGAGATGTGACAGGACTAATTTCTTATGCATGCTGCATTCCCTGCTCAGGAGCACTGTCCAAGCTGTGAGGTTGTTTTTCTAGCAAACGATATAGCTTTGGCTACTCTGAGCCAATCCACTCCTTTTTTTGTGCAAGATGCCTATTGACTCTATTGTAGAGCAAAGTCTTTCCCCAAGAGTTGCAATGAGTGTTTTAAAACATTTTGCCATTTTACTACAACTTCAAGTGTTAGCTAGAACAAGAATTTCAACCTTTCAAAGCCTGGAAAGTTAATGTTTTCCCCTCTCAAATGACACACACTGACACTATGATGCTTTTCACAGCACCCTCTGTGCTCCCACTGCATATCCCTTTAAATCACTTTAACGTGTCCGTTTTTACTCACACCCACTATCTCTAACAGTCACTCTTGAGGCCCATCTCAGACAATTGTATTGACCTCAACTATGTTTGCTAAGCTATGCCAGTGGAAACACTTAGAAATCAGTAGCAGCAGATGGCTGCCTTCGTACAGCAAGACCTCACCATCTTCATTGTCACCTTTTGCGGTTTCACTTGTTTGCGGTGCATTGTGCCGCACTGGCACAAGCACATGCTGATGCTTTCTCATCTGGTAAAAGAATTATAATCACTAAAGTAACACCTAACCTTAATTAACCAAAAAGCAAAGCAAATGATGCAAACAGTGGTCAAGAGGCTAGGAAGGGGAAAAAATGACTAAGCCAGAAAGTCAAATTATTGAATAAGCTTGCAAGTGATCATAGCACGGCCTCAGTAGCTAGACTGTACAGCATTACATTATATTAAAAAACATATGTTATACTTTTTAAATGAGAAAAACATAAGAGACAGTGCTGCTGCAAGTGACCCAGCTTGTGCAAAGGTGTCATGCATGTGTCGTGATCTCATAACTGAAAAAATGGAAAGGCATTATGCATTTGGATCGAAGTCATGGCAGAGAAACGAGCACCTGTGAATGGTGCTATAATTTGAGAAAAGGCTTTGAGCTTGGGGAAGCATTTTGCACAAGCACCAGGTGGGGGGGGGAGGGGGTGTTGTCATGACAGTGCAGTATCATTTACTGTGAGCAAGAGGTGGTTTGACAAATGTAAAAAAGAGGCACAGTTTACATAAGGTGAAGTTTTCAGGGGAATTGATGTCAGCAGACCATAAAGCAGCATGGGATTATCCCTTGCAGCATCTTAAAATTGAGGAAAATGGTTACATGCCCCCAGCAAGTTTTCAATGCAAGTGAAACCACCTTGTATTGGAAAAGGATGTCCACAAGAACATACCTTTCCAAGGAGGAAGGACAGCTTTAGGCTTCAAGGCAACAAAAGACGGGCTAGCTTTTTTCCTCTGTGCTAATGCCTTGGGAGAATGCATGGGGGAAATGCATGATGAAACCTATGTTGTTCTACCATACACTGAACCTTATTAAAGGGAAAGAATAAGCAGAGTTTGCCAGTTTTTCTGGAAGTCAAACAGAAGGGCTTGGGTCACAGCTGATGTATTTGTGGACTGATTATACAACTGTTTTATCCATGAGCTAGAAAAATACCTATGGCCCAAAGGGTTGCCCTTGAAAGTGCTATTCATCTTGGACAATGTGCCAGACCACCCACAAACCACTCTAATTTGCCGATCCTGACATAGAAGTGGTTATCCTGCCACCTAACTCAACTTCCCTCATCCAGTCTCTCAACCAGGGTGTGATTGCTACTTTAAAGCCTATATCACCAGGTGCACCTTTGCTCAGATTCATAATGTGCTGGATGCTGATAAAAGGCTTGATCTCAGGAAGTGCTGGAAGGACTACAACACTGCTAACTGCATCACTAACAAAGGAGTCGATTGATAATTTTATTTTATCTATCACCGATGCTTGTTGGAGGAAGTTATGGATGGAAGCTGTCAATGATATCACTGATCTCCCACCTGTGCATGAAGAGATCAAGAGGATTGTCAGAATGGCCCATGATGTTGGAGGGGAGGGTTTTGAGGATATGCGGGAATCGAAGGTTGACAAACTGATTGAGTTGCACTCAGAAAAGGGGCTGCGGGGTGCAGAGGGGGTACAGAGCCAAAGGGGCATGGGGACCAGGGTGCAGGGGTGGAGCAGGGAATGGGCTGCGCAGAGCCAGAGGGGTGCAGGGAACAGGGAGAACAGGGTGCAGGATGCAGGGACGGCATGGGGAACAGGCGGCGTGGAGCCAGAGGGGAGCAGGGCGGGGTGAGCGCAGCGAGCCAGGCGGCCGGTAGGGAGCAGTCTCTTGCCAGCAAAGGGGGCTGGGGCCGGCGGGGCGGGGCAGAGCCTGGCTGCACCGTGCTCCGCAGCCAGCTCCCGGGGACACGCAGCCAGAGCCGAGCTCCCGCGGCCCTTTAAAATCGGCGGGGCGGGGCCGGGCATTGCCGGGGGTGGCTGCTTACCTGGAAACGCTGCCCCTGGAAATGTGCCGCCCCAAGCACGTACTTGATTTGCTGGTGGCTAGAGCCGGCCCTGAGAACAGGTTATAGCCGGTAACTGTGTATTATCCAGTGGCAGAGAGCCATTTGTACATTTTGACCCAGGATATTTGAAAATAAAGCTGCATACCTCTAGAACCTGTTTAATAGCACTAAAATAGATATTAAAAGGTTTAAGATGTTTGGCATAAAGCAGATTTAAAATCTTAATTTAAGTCTTGGTGTTATGTACAGAGCCTTGTGGCAATACATTTTAAGAGTGCATCTATAATACATCATTGAAGATAAACCAAGGAGAAAATTTGACACGACAGTGATATAAAATAAGTTACATACCTGAAATGCTTAAAGACAGGTATACAATATTGTGCATTTGCGCTAGTGCCTCTATGGAGGGCTCACCCGCTCCCCAGAGTGAGGTGGGAAAGATGTGGTTTTGGTGAGCTTCAGCTCAGATGTGTCTGTCTCCTCATTCTTTGGCTTGATTTGTAAACTATGGGCCCAGTCATGCCCCTATTCAAGTCTAAATGGGGGCAGGGGAGAAGAGGAGAGGTTATAGTCACTTAAGTAAGAGCAGGATCAATGGTGCCACTAAAAACAATGGAAAGACTCCAATAAGCACAAGATCAGGACTTTAATTAGTGTCATACTGTGGAGGCACAGGATACACACGTTTTATGACATCTTTTTAGATCTCTGTCTTGAGGATTTAAAAAAAATGTTAGATGCCCAAGTGTTAAGATGCCATTTAAAAAAGTAAATGAACAGTCATACATATCTGGGAAGAAAATAAAGGCCAAATCAAAAATAAGTCATGTAAGCTTATGAACTGAGCATACAGAAAACCAAGTGCACACAGATTTATCTTGCATTATATGAATCATTCTTGACATATGATTATAACGGCAGCCTTCTTAAGAAAGGGGAACAATAAAAATTTCTAAGAAATTGGACGGGAATGCTTCCTAACGTTCAGTGGTTTGGCATTATTTGTTAACAAAAGTGAAGGAAGCATATATGCAGCATGCAGTGATGTGATGCAAATGAGTCCATGTAGAAATTTTCAGTTTTGTATACAAAAAAATTACCAATCCACTTGCAAAAGAAGGTCCTCTATGAATCTGGTGCTGTCTGAAAGTACCTTTCTTACTGGCATGCGTAGGCTCAGCTTTATGCATAATCACCTTTAAAAGGACCAAATTTTGTGAGGAGGTAACATTACATGTTTATTCTAATTCAGAATGGAGGTATTTCCTCAGTCCCCAAAACTATGTGTGTATTTATGTGTGTGTATGCACACGCACACCACCAAGCCTGTCCCTCACCCTATCCCCCACAAAAAGGAATATGTTATTGAAAGATATTCCAGTGCCAAAGGTGCTCAAGAATTCTTGATCCTACTTACATCCAACATACTTGTTTCAGGCCACTCTTCCTTCTGAGTTACAACCCCTGCATAGGGGTTTTTCAGATGCTCCCCTGTCATCTCATCAACATTGTTCTGTTCAGTAAACTTTTCAGCCAACTGACTCCTCTGAAGCGCCTAGGGTACTTTGGCATGACATGGGCAATATGAAAGGATCCTTCACCACAGAAGATACATTTTCTTTTTCAGGATTCCCTAAGACAAGACAGGGAAAATGCTTTATTTCCTTTCTTGGCTACTTCCTATCCCAGCAAGCCAGTTTCCCCAGTGCCCTAGAGAAGTATTTTCAGAGTTTTTCCTATGTCATGTCATGTTGAAAAATTGACCGTTTATTCACACAATTTTGTTTCTTTAGAAGTAGGATAGGGAAATATCTTCACCCCCAAGCTTTCAGTCACCAACTGGAGCAGAGTGGAGTTTGAGGCTGCAGCTTAATGAAGCATGTAGCACTCTCTTTACTCCCTCCCATCAATAGCCAGTCAACTGCTATACTGGCCAGGTGCATCAGTGTTAGCTAACCTGGATGAGAGCACTCTAGCCTAGCAGCCAGGCTCGGAGTCATGGTCAGTCATCAAGAGCCAAAGCCAAGGGTAAAACCAAAAGGCAGAAAGTGGGTACCAGAGCCAAGGGTTGGGCTGGAATCTGTAGTCCAGGAGCCAGGGCCCAGGGTCAAAACTGGGGCAGGGTCAGAAACTAGAACAAGCAGGGTATCAAGCTAGGAGGGATTCGTAGAATCATAGAATCCTAGGGCTTGAAGAGACCTCGGGAGGTCACCAAGTCCAAAGCAGGACCAAAGCAGGACCAACCCCAACTAAATCAACCCAGCCAGGGCTTTGTCAAGCCGGGACTTAAAACCCTCTGGGGATGGAGATTCCACCACCTCCCTAGGGAACCTGTTCCACTGCTAAACCACCCTCCTAGTGAAATAGTTTTTCCTAATATCGAACCTAGCCCTGCCCCACTGCAACTTGAGACCATTGTTCCTCATTCTGTCATCTGTCACTATTGAGAACAACCTCTCTCCATCCTCTTTGGAACCTCCCTTCAGGTAGTTAAAGGCTGCTATCAAATCCCCCCCTCACTCTTCTCTTCTGCAGACTAAACAAACCCTAATTCCTCAGCCACTCTTCATAGGTCATGTGCTCCAGCCCCCTAATTATTTTCGTTGCCCTCTGCTGGACCCTCTTCTATGCATCCTCATCCTTTCTGTAATGGGGGGCCCAGAATTGGACGCAATACTCCAGATGTGACCTCACCGGTGCCAAATAAAGGGGAATAATTACTTATCTGGATCTGCTGGCAATGCTCCTCCTAATGCAGCATAATATGCCATTAGTCTTCTTGGTTACAAGGGCACACTGTTGACTCATATCCAGCTTCTTATCCATTGTAATCCCCAGGTCCTTTTCTGCCGAACTGCTGCTTAGACAGTTGGTGCCCAGCCTGTAACAATGCTTGGGATTCTTCCATCCCATGTGTAGGACTGCACTTGTCCTCCACCTCATCAGATTTCTTTTGGAACAATCCTCCAATGTGTTTAGGTCACTCAGGACCCTATCCCTACCCTCCAACGTATCTACCTCTCCCCCTAGCTTAGGGTATGTCTAGACTACATGCCTCTGGCAACAGAGGCATGTAGATTAGGCTACCCAGCATAGGAAAATGAAGCGGCGATTTAAATAATCGCTACTTCATTTAAATTAAAATGGCTGCGGTGCTGAGCCGATCAGCTGTTTGTCGGCTCAGCGCGCTAGTCTGGATGCTCCGTGGTCAACATCAAAGGCATTTGTCAATCTCCCCGGTAAACCTCATCCCACGAGGCATACCGAGGCAGTCAACAAATGCCTTTGATGTTGACCGTGGAGCATCCAGACTAGCGCGCTGAGCCGACAAACAGCTGATCAGCTCAGCGCGTCAGCCATTTTAATTTAAATGAAGCAGTGATTATTTAAATCGCCGCTTCATTTTCCTATGCCGGGTAGCCTAATCTACATGCCTCTGTCACCAGAGGCATGTAGTCTAGACATACCCTTAGTGTCATCTACAAACTTGCTGAGGTTGGACTCTATCCCCTCATCTAGGTCATTAATAAAGATGTTGAACTAAACCGGCCCTAGAACCCCTGCTTGATACCAGCCACACATTGATTCATTGTTAAGCCTGACAATCTAGCCAGCTTTCTATCCACCATTCAGTCCATTTATCCAATGCATACTTCCTTAACTTGCTGGCAAGAATACTGTGGGAGACCGCATCAAAAGCCCTGGTAAAGGCCAGGCATAACATGTCCACCTACTTCTCCATGTCCACAGAGCCAGTTACCTTATCATAGAAGGCAAGACAGAGAAGGCTAGAGGTATGGCTGGGTTCAAGGCAAGAGCAGCAGGAACAAGGAAACACAGGAGCAAACATGAGCATTAAGAAGCCGGGGAGCTGCCACTGCTTCTGCCTTGAGACCCAGCCTGCTGGGATCTGCAACCATTCTGTTGGTGTGGCTAATCAGGCAGCTGATGCAGGCCTGCTGTACTAATGAGGCAACCTGGCAACTAGCTCTTCTGCAGGCCCGGATTCCTGACAACAGGAAAGGCACAGCTGCTGTTTCAACAGCCTGCCTTCATGGGCTGCCTTGTGTCTTTTTGAGCAACAAAAGGGTGTGCACCCAGGCTAGCTCAGCACCAGCCTGACGCTACTTCAAACAATTACCGTAGGTCAGGGGAAGTCCACATGAGGAGGCAGGTCAGGGGAAGTCCACCCGAGCCAGCTGTAGATAAAAGACTGAGACCATCCAGTGACATCACTTTGGGGCAAGAGGCAGGGTGACACAGCAGTGTTACAGGATGTCGTGACATTTTAATGTTTTCCTTAAATCCCCAACCCCTGAAATGATGTGATATCAGAATCTCAGCTCCTATTTAATAAGAGAATGTCCAGCCAACAGGACTGACCAGAAGAGCTTGAAAATATGGTCCTAAAGTTTGAAACTTATAAAAGCGCATTAAAAGAACCCAAATGTATTATTTTTAAACCAATCTCATGATATTTTGGAGGCTGATTTTTGAAAATGTGGGGCTAGCACAATTGCTAGCTTCTCATCTGTACATGAAGGCTGCAGAGCTGATCCTGATTAACCAACTCTGCAATTGGAACTAGAAGTATTTCAAAGAAAATGCTACCAGAGGCCCGGGGCCATAGTATTTCTGACTTTAGTTTCTAGGACCTCTCCCTCTTGTACCTCCTTATGGGCATGCTCCAGACATCATTGCAGTCACTGAAAGCATCGCCGTTGACTTCTGTAGGAACAGAAGAGGCTCTGTGGCCTTGCTATCAGTGTACACTAGACCCACAAGTTTGATGTTACTTTGTTTTGCTGCTTCACTTCTGGGTACATCAATGTTTACTGTAAAAAGTCATAATACCAAACAATTTGGATGTTATCACACAGCACTCTGTACACCATTGGATGGCACCTCCTCCTGGCCACTAGAAGTGTGCAGCCAATGCCCCATCCTGCAGTAGCACTCCATCTCTTTTGGACCACAGCCTCTTTCTCATATCAGGGGACCTGCTCTCTCTTCATGATTCACCCCTCCAGCCAGACCACTCAGCACGTTTCTCTGTTGTAGGGTACCAAATCATCACAGTCAGCTGTCCGCTGCTGGGTTTGTGCCACTTCCCAAAAGCTGGTTGGGCAGCCTGGTCCCACTTTCTACTCCAGGTTCTACCTCAGAGGCCCTCTCATCAGCAGCCAAGGTTTGCCCTGTCCCATATCTTGCTGCTTCTCACCAGGGCCTTTCCGGCTCTCCCTCTTCTCTGGGTTTCCCAGCTTTTTCTCACAGGGAATAACAGTCCCAAACACTCCTCCCATCCCTAGAGCATGACTACAGCCCACTTTCCTGCAGCCCTTTTCTGGTCTCAGCTCCTGGACTTTATACAGGCCCTTCCTGTTCTTATCCAGCTGAGCCTCCTCTTTAAGTAAACTCTGCTCCCTGACTCCTCCTCCAGATGCAGCTTTGGCAGTTAATTGGCCTTCCTGATCTTATCAACCCCTTCAGGAATTGTGTTGGGAGGACACCCCCATGACGGATATGAACAGAAAATCAGAACAGAATTGCTGACTGTGTGTCAGACGCAAAGAAATACTGCTGTGTTGGAAGGATGCAGTCTGTCAAAGGATTTGCAAAAGCGACAAGGAGTCCTGTGGCACCTCATAGACTAACAGATGTATTGGAGCATAAACTTAAAGTTTATGCTCCAATACATCTGTTAGTCTATGAGGTGCCACAGGACTCCTTGTCGCTTTTGCAGATCCAGACTAACACGGCTACCCCTCTGATACTTGTCAAAGGATTAAAACTTATCATGAACATTTCCTAAAATACTTCATGCCCAATCCTACAAGCCTTCCACATGTGAAATTCCCAAGGACCATCAGTCCTTGGAAACGTAAAGGTTTCTTTTGTGTTATTTTTTATTGATGTTTACTTACCTGCAAGAAGGGGGTACACAACCAGATTTATGTCTGAATGTCTTGTGTGGTTAGGCATTTTTTGTAAAGTTACAAACAAAACAAATCAAAATAAAAACCATATCCCTGTATAGGGATATAATGACTGAGCCATGTTCTTTCCTATAACAGGAGAAGGGATAGCACCCAAAAGCCAGTTAAAGTTGCCTGATTGCCTGCCCTGTGCAGTTCCAGCCCTCATGAACATTACAGCAGATAAATGTTTACTGAGTTCATAGCAATGGCAATGGTCTCCAACAGACCATGAGATGGAGCTTCCCCCATCACCTGTCAGACAGTGAATTCAGAGCCAATTATTCCACCTGTGATTGATTGATTGATTGCCTCCTGCCAGAGGAAGTGGTGTTAGGCAAGGATCATTATGTCCTGTGGTCTTAAAAAGAATGGGAGGGAACTCAGTAGAAGGGAAATAGTAACAGAAATAGGATTTGTCTGTGGAGAAAAACTTGCAGGGAATAGAGCACACTCCCATGTGGAGAATAGGCTTGAGATAGGGTTTAAACAGGCAAGAAGCCAAGTAGGGGAATCCAAAGGGAGCAGGTTCAGCTTCTGTGCAGGAGGTTAGAAAAAAGTTCTTCATTGGAGCCTAAGAACAGCAAATATTTATTAGTTAAGCATAGATGGAAGAACCCAGAGGCCTGAAAACCAAAGGGAAGCTAGTTTAAGTATGGGGTGTGGAGAAACAGCAAAATGGGACTTAGAGGTAGAAAGTGGCCTAGGGAAACAGCTGCATGTCTGAAGAAACAGATGTAGCTACTTAGTATAGCCTCCCTGGGCTGGAGCGCAAAGTAGAGGATGGGACTAGCTAGGTGCCCGTATAAGTCCCCAAGGAAGATATATGCAAACTCAAGAGGGGAAGTATTGGGTAAGATGTGACTGAAGATTCTTTCATGTTGATATGATCTGTGAACTTTCCGTTAAAACTTCTTAGCCTGGCACAGGGCTGAATTTTATAATTTGGCCTGAGGGCCAAGCCCCAGAAGATACAATGAGAGGCAGATGGTCTACAAGGTATGCTGGAGACAAAGATCATTTGTAGCATCACACCCTGACACAGGGTTCTGAGTGGACTACCTTAGAGTATGTCTACACTGCAATGTTATTACGGGATCCCAGAGGGATTCCGAAATAGCCACCCTGCGTTCAAGGAACGTGTCTGCTATTTTGAAATAATTTTCAAATAATGGATGTGCTACGTCACCATCCTTGTAAATCTCGTTGCACGAGGGATAAGGGATGGCTTGAAATAGCACATTATTTCAAAATTTGGTGCCGTGTAGCTATGCCAAATGTCAAAATAGCCTATTTCAAAATAAAATCAAAATAAGATACGCAATTTGTGTAGCACAAATTGCGTATCTTATTTTGATTTTAGAGTGCAGTGTAGACGTACCCTTACAGACCAACTCCATCTAAGAACAGAAGGAGCATATTGACTCTTTGCCCACAGAATCTATCTGCCTATATATTTCAGTGACGCTAAAGGGTACCTCAAAATGGAGGTTGGAATACCACATGAACTTCTGAATTCCATTTTTGGGAATATAACACAGATACATCTGCCAGTTATCAGACTAGTAACATAAGTTTTAGCTATATTGTTAGTCTATCAATAGCACATTCAGTATTCTTTCGTGTTGTTTTAATTCTACAATTCTGGAAATGTATTGGGAAGTGATGGCCCAGGTCCTGCAATCCTTAATCACATGAATAAATCCATTTATTCCAATAGGACTATTTATGTGAGTAAAGGCATATGGTATCCAGAGCTTGAGTTGGTAAAGCTGATGTGCTCTTCTACTGAAATAGAATATTAAGAATTAGAGACAAAAAAAGTTATTAACAAAGTTTAAATATATTTATCAGATTTACATTTAAAAAGTAATCCAGCTAAATCTAAGTATTGACAAGTGCTGCAAGTATGATTCAAAAATAAACTTTTTGCATTAAAATTATTTTGCTTAGCAAAGATACCAGTTTATATGAGAGTCTTTTTTTAAAAGCTCTGACTTTTGTATTGACAGGACCATCAGTGGATTCTGGGAAGAAAAGATGCATCACACTGAAGAAAGTTTAAGCCCCACATGTTTTGCTCAAACAAAGATCATTGATTGGCAACTGTCTTGTTCAGAAATTTCTGAACTTGTGAGTAGTTTATAAAAATTCCCCACCCACATTGTTCTCTGTGAAACATGCTTTTATATGTCTTCTCCTTCCATTCCTTGCCATTAACCTGTCTACTGAATGTTTTGTGCTTTGCCAAATACAGACAGCCCAAGTTTTCTGTGTTACAGGAAATGTAACCCAAGTAGTTTTCCTGTCACTATAAATTTATCAACTGAAATGCACAAAGCATTAACCCTTTCCATATGTTATATATTTACATATTTGTAACTGTGAAGCAGTAAAAATATTGTAAGATATTGCAAAGATTCGGGTTTTTTCCTTTACTTAAATATCCATTTTTTTGTTATATTTGGTACAAATATTTCTGGATGTGTTCACGTGTTATGTTCTTGGCTGAAAGCAACAAGAAGGCTTTTCTGTGCAAGTCCTCTGACTTCATCTGGGTGAAAAACTTCCACAAAATAATCCTTTTAAGGTTAAAGATTGGCATGCTTGGCCTCAGTCTGAGAAACAGAAACTTGTTTTACTCCCTCCTCTCTCCATCCCACCCAATTCCCTGTCAACAGTGCACAAAATTGAAAGGTTTTGAATGGAGAAAAGTCTGAGCCATGAGTTCAGATTCACATCTGGATCTCTATTTTTAGTGTTTGTAGGTGTGTCCTGATGGATATCCATTTCTAACCTTAAATAGAGATGAACTAACTGTAGAGATTTGACAATTTGATTTGGATAAGCACTCACAAATCTTATCTGAATTTCCCAACCTATCCATACAACCAGAGTTTCCAAAGGCAGGCTGGAAATCTAATGAAGCCATGCTGTGATGTGGTGTTCTTAATTTCTTATTTAACATTTGCAAAGTTCTTTGAAGGTATACAATTCTGTGGTCCAGAGTCTGTGCTCCTCGCACAAACAAAACTCCCACCCACTTCAGGAAATGCTCTCATCATTCACGTGAATCATATATCTTTTCCATTTCACTGGGAACAAGAAAAGGCAGAGCTGTGGAATATTTCTAATCATAATTAGAAATGAGGCTGAATCTGAAAGCTCAGTTCTAACTACAGAAAGCATATCCAATTAGCTCCACCCAGCAAAAGAAATCACCGTTAGCTGCAAAGTTTGGATTCTTCCCCAAAGGGATGCTGAATCCTTTACCTTCCTGCTATTTCTGCAATAAACACAACTCATTGCAAGTTGATACCTTAATTGGTTAATAACATAATAAAAACATCCTGATTGATTAATTATTCAATCACAGGGGTTTGATATCATGTGCTGCTGAGAGCCACAGTAGGCACGTTAGAGAGTCACTCCCAGCTTGCGATCTGCAATCTGAGTATCACTGCTCTAGTCTGGTCCTTTGTCTTTCTACTGATCTAGCTCACTAAACCAAACATACGTCTCAGTTTATTTCTTCTGTTGGCCCCACATATCCTTCCCTGGGATTGTAACTTTGGGAGATATTAAATAGCTTGTTATTTCTTCTGACGAGCAGCATATGGCTATGAGAGTTACCAAATTCCTTACATAATGAGCAAAGAGAGCATGATAAAGGGCCTGACCTGAGACTGCTGAAATCAATGAGAGCTTTGCCATTTCCATGACAATAGGATCAGAACATAAGAAGATAAAGGAAGTGACACACAACTGATAATTGGCTACATGAATAGAAGAGAAGAGGAGGAGATATGTTCTGGTTCCAATGATTAATTAATGGTTTCCACGAGGAGTAACGGTAGTTCGAATTAGGATCTTTAATTCGAACTACCTAGTCTGTGCCGCGTGTAGCCGCGGGCACGGAGTTCGGACTAAGGGGGATTTAAAAATGGCAGCACCCGGGAACATGCAAATGAAGCCCGGGATATTTAAATCCCAGGCTTCATTTGCAACTCATTACCCTACCTAGCTCGAACTAACGAGCTAGTGTAGACATACCCTAAGTGAGGGAGCTGCCCACTGGAGACTTAAAGCATGGAGCAGGCTTGTTAAATGAGGTAACCAGGGACACTTGGTTCTGGGAACAAATCGCAAGCAGTGGATTCCTTAGAAGAGAGCTAAAACAGTTGTTTCAAGGAGCTGACTCTGAGGTGTTTATAGGAGAGTCAGCTCAGAGCAGGACAGCTGCAAATGGAACACAGGTGGGTCACCCATAAGAATTCATGTGAAGGAAAGGATTAAATGAAGGAACCCTTTCACTCACCCAAGCTCTGTGGTAAGAGCCATGGCTCAGGATAAATGTTTGTGACTAAGTTTTACTTTTGAGTTATTGTCTGAATAAACCCATGCCCTAGAAGGTGAGTGGACAAGCAAGTGTCTGGAATCTATGTAATCTATGTAAAAAAGCACCTCAGTGATGGAGAATAAAGGGTAGAGTAGAGGTACCCTGGCCACAAGAGCATGTATGTGGACAGCCAAGTCTTTCACATCTCATGCACGAACAGGGCCTTGAATCTTCCTTCCTCTAAGAGAAGTCATGGAGAATACAGAAGCAACAAGCTGGGGATAAGTGAAACTATCAGTTCCAGCAGGACTTTCTAGCCACTCAGGCTATGTCTACAATGCAGAGCTTTTCCGAGATTCCGGAGGTATCCCGGAAAAGCTCTGCCATGTCCAAGGAATGCTTCCGCTTTTTCGGAACAGTTCTGAGAAAGCAGATGTGTTCTTTTGGCATCCCTGTATTACTCATTGTATGAGGAATAAGAGATGTTCTGAAAGAGGAGGTTTTTCCGAAATTTGGCCCTGTGTAGACGGTCTAAATTTCAGAAAAGCCTCTTCCAAAAAAAAAAGCGGAAAAAGATACACAAATTGCAATTTGCAATTTGCATATCTCTTTCTGATATAAGTCTGCAGTCTAGACATAATCTCAGCAATGCGCAGGAAAGGAATCAAAAGTTATAGGCCAAGGTAACTAGACTGTTCATTAAAGGTCCCCAGAGCTCTACCATGAGAGTGTTCCCTGCTGAGATTCTTTCAGGGCTCACTCTAAACTAGCTGACTAACTGTGAGGATCTCAAAGCCTTCCTGACAACGTTCAAGTGGGTGGCAGATACCACTGGTAAGAGAGGAGCTTCTGGGGCATGTAGTTTACCCCTTATCTGACTGGGAAAGCCCAAGCAGCTCATTGGATCCTAAACACAGATGAAGTCATATCCCACTCCACACTGAAGGCTGCCATATGGGATCAGCTTGGATTCTCCCTTGAGGTCTACCAGAGGAAGTGTAATGAGGAATCTTTTTCAAAAGGGGATTGCCCCCCGCCCCCAGCTGTCACCCTATGGCTCCATGATTTGGCTATTCTCTGGCTGACCCCAGACAACAAGACCATGGTTGACACTATGGGCAACATTGTTTTAGAACAATATTGAAAAATGGTGCCCAGCAACCATTACAGAGGCAGTAGAAATGACAGAGAGGTTTTTTGAAAGGAGAGGTCTGAAGTGTTGGAAGAATTAAGTTACTTGAGGCTTGTCGGATCCAGGCCTGGTTTGGAGCCCTTAAAACAAGGAGGTACATGCACTATTGCCCCCCCCCCTTAAGGGACAAACCCCTTCTTTACTGGGCATCTCAAGGGCCAGTGTTCCAAGGCTCTGGACCCCAAGGGGGCCTTTGGTAACTGGTCAAGAGGGCTCAGACATTATCATTGTAGGGAGCTGGAGTACATGTGATGAGATTATCATCAGGTGTGATTATCTCAGGTGCGTCTTCCTCCAGCAAGGGAAACCCACTCTAGAAGGGAACCATAAAATCCTTAATGTTTCCTAGCATGACAGAGAACCAGGAAGAAGGGCTAATTGATTCTGGCGGTGATCAAATGTTCCTGAACTGATACTTGCTCCCTCCCAAGGCCTTGAATCTGATCAAATAGCTCAGATTCCCTGCATGCATGGAGAAAGGCATATTTACCCTATCCTCTTAATTATTTTACAAGTAGTTGATGAGGTGGGGCATCTCATGGTTGGTGTAGTGGAGCATCTTTCTTTTACCCCCAGATAGCTCTCAAGAGCCAAATCAGCCTTGGGTCTGTACTGGGGATGTTGTGACAGAGTCTAGAGGAAGTCTGCCCAGAGAAGTAGACTGTCTTCCAAAAGGCCCCTATTAACCTCCAACCATGAGAAAGACAGAGAGCCTACCTGCCCTGTACTACCATCCTCTAGATGACACCTTTGGTCTCATCTTTGTCCAATATTAGGCTCAGACCCTCAGAGAATATTATAACCAGGTCACCACGATCAATGGGACAGCCACTCCGAGACACTCCACTCCATGATTTCCCCATTGTGAGTCTCAAAATAACATTCTATACCAGATGAAGAAACAACCTCACATGGAAGATCCCAGAACCTAGCTCCTGGTTCCCAAAACTGCCAAGCAATGTTGAGATTAGCCCACTCTCTATCCCAATGGTTGGACATCTGGATAGGGCAAGACCTCAATTCTTTTGTCCAGGTATATTTTTGGGAAGCAGCAGAATTGTCTGTCCTGCCCAGACTATCAAAAGGTAGCCCCTAGGGAATAAGTCTAGGTTTCCCTAATTCTCCCCCACCCCTTGTAACAACTCCATTTGACAAAGAGGGGCTTGACACTTTAGGCCCCCATGAGAAATATACTATTACATGAACTACTACTTTATGTCACAAGGTACTGCAGATCTTTTCCAAGGTAGGCCTCCCAGTGGCGATTATCACTGACCAAGAGACAAACTTTATGTACCAAGTGTTTGAACAGGTCTGATCCTGTTGAATGTTCTGACCACCCTAAACTTTGGTCTATCATCCTCAGTCCAGAGGCTAAAAAAATGGTTCAATAAAATCCGAAAGTCCATGCTAATACACTGGGACAGAAGCCAGAGACTTGGATCAATTGCTGCCATACCCTTTATATAAGATATGAGAAGTACCACAGGTATCTACTGACTTCTCCTCTTTCAGCCTTCCCCAGGGAAGATAACTCCCGGTTATCCTAAATCTGGTCAGGGAGTCGTCATGGGAAAACCAGCCTACCCATTCATCAAATGTCCTGCAGATGAGGGAGAGGCTGTTTCACCAAGGTCAACCTATTCCAGGCCAAACAGAGCTGAACTCTGCAATATAATTAGGGATCTAAAATGAGGAAATTCTAACTAGGCAACTGAACCCTCCTATTGTTGTTTAGCACTTAAAACACATAGTGGTTGATTTTTAGTTCATCCTTAGCAGAGGAACTAGAATGTTTATCATAGATGGGGCTGTCATGACCATGAGGGATGGGCAGCAGCCTGGGGACTAAAGGGTTAACGTAGCCAGGTAGTGGTCAGCCAATAGTAATGCAGGTAGGGATTTCAAATGAGACAAAGGATTTTTAACTTTTCCCTCCTTTGTCTCTGAGCCAGTTTGTTCTCTAGGTATTGAGGGGGCAGAGGACATGTCTCTCTCCAAGAAAAGACTCTTCACCATCAGTAAGTAGGGCAAAGTCTAGATAAATCCGTTAGGTTTTATTGTTTTATGCTTTGGGAATTTGGATCTGAGATCTGTGCTGTTAAAAATGGTTTTTTTCCCCCTTCTGTAACTAAGTCCTGAGCCCATGGGAATCCCCCATGAGTTTATTAATTTGTGACTCTTACCATCCAGTCACTTTAATTATGCTTGCAACAGTAGAATTGTTTTGGTAATAAAAGTTCTTTCTTTTTTATTAACCTGATATTGGTTCAGTTCTGTGTCCTGGAAAATCTGTCTGTGGGATCTGCATGCCTCTGATCTGCATGCCAGACTGCGATTGGTATTTTCTCTTTTCTTTTTCAAGCTCTTTGGGGAAAAGAGCTTGGGGTGCCCTGGGTTTGGTTTCAAGTGTCCACCCCTGTTTGGGGGTTCAAAAGCACTTGATGGTGGCAGCAGATTTTTATCCCCAAAATCTAGGTTTTTAGAATTTTGGGGGGAAGTTTTATACCAAAGCCTGGAAAGATAAGGTTTTGGGGTTGCTTTTGCAGGCCCCCACTTCTGCATTCATCGTGCCAGAGTGGGGAATCAGCCTTGACAAGGGCCAATGCTTCATTTGTACCAGGCTTGTCATGGCTGAGTCCCAGAACTTCTAGGCTTGGCAGTTCATAGCATTCAGCATGTTCAGGCTTGTTGCATCAATTATTAATGTAAAAACATTGCTTGAGCCCCGGCACCTCTTTCATTACAAATTAAATGTTTCATGGGGCATCTATCTACCACTAAGTAAGAATTCAGGCTTTGGGTTAAGTGGGTGCGCTATTCTGTTTATAGCGGTTTTCTTTAGATGCACTTGACATAATTGAGGTCAGAATCTCACTTTTGTTATGTTGGAGCTGACCAAATCACTGGAGAACTCTTTTCATAGAAAAGATTTTTTGAGAGTTTTGAGAATTCTAAACCATCAAACTTTTTCAAAAAATCATACTGAAACACCGAACAATAGCAACACTAGCTATAAAAAACAAATATGTTGACTGTCTTCTGTGGAAAAAGTATGGAGTTGTAAAACCTTGCCAGCATTTAATGAAGTGTTTATTAAAAATATAAATACAAAATAGAGGCAGGATAGCTCCAGGACCTGGCAATGGGATATAATGAATCGCCTGATTGAGTATAAGAGGAATATTTATCAAAAGTTGTTACCTGATAGCTGTTTATGGCCTTTGTGAAATGGGCTGATGGTTCAACAGGAACTAGATGGAGACAAGTGCCCAAAACACAAAGCTACGATAGACAACCATGAAAGAGCACATTAAAAGTATTGGTTATGGAAAGCAAATTCTTCTTCTTCTAGAGTAGAACTCTGAGCCCTGCACAGAGGTAGGGGGTCGTCTCACCCCACATGGTCCTTAGTGCAAGATTGATTACATTTGGAAAAGACTGACCAGGCAGAGGGTTGAAATGTATTGCCTGTATTGTTAAAAAAAGTTGTCTTAGTAGAACTTTTCCATCTAGTGCATGGCTGACATTTTTTATGAGTACAAAGTTCTCTAAATACATGTTTTAAAGATGATTGTTCTTGGCACTAAATACCACTTAAACTATATCATTTGCTAGTCTGGCTTTATTTTACTGAACTTGCATACACTTTGGTTTTATTAAACTAGTTGGGGTCTTATTTCATTGCTGACATTTAATTTTCAACTATAATGTATTGCTTAATATTTTTTTGAAGACCCCAGGTTCTTCAGTTAAAGTAATGGAGATAGGAAGAGGGATAAACAGCTTATAGGAATGAAAGGCAAGGACATTATACAATATAGCTGCCTCTCTAAGAGTAGCTGTCATGTTTAACAACATACAATCAGTGGGGAAGTCCCTATTCCCTTCTTTCTCCACTTCATGTCACTGAAATAGTGTCACATAACTGGAAAAAGTTATTCATGTTAGGTGACTTGTGCAGTCTAATGTGGCTGTTGAAGTGCTAATTAAATGTGTGCATGTCAGAAAACAAGCCCACACTCCATCAAAAAATTCCAGGCTCTAAAAATGTAAATTCTAATCCCTAGTCTACTTTAATGAAGAACAACAATTCATCAGTGTCACTTACAGATAATCTTGAAAATCATGGTCATGCTTAAAATCTGCAGCCCTCTCCCATATATGACTATTTTTCCTGAAAAAGAGAGAGCAGGGTATCTGTTCAAGATTTATAGAAGAATTTGCCAACATGCATTTATCTTAAGGCTTCAGCTTTTGGAAAGTTTTGCAGGAAGTAACAGCAAATTCAAGATGAGTTTTGTCATAAAAATGATTTTCACAACACACAGGATCCAGATGTGTCCCCCAGATCCATGTGTGAGGTAAACCCTCCTCATATGGCTATCCCCTGTTACATACAGAAGAGGGGTCCAGTTTCCTCTGGGACCATCCATCCAGTGCCATCCTTACCCATACACAGAATATGAAGCTGTGTAGGACATCCAAAAAATTGAGACACCACAGGGTCTTAATGTCCACCCATGTCCACCCATTATCCTCTTTCTATCCTAAGAGGATCTAGTTAACTTAAAACTGAAAATGCCTGCCAGACCTATTAGAAGAACACTGAACCTGTGAAAGAGCCATTCAAGTGGTAATGAAGCCATTTAATAGACATGTCAACTCCAGATATCCTGTCAGTTTCTCAATTTACCGTGTTAGTTTAAAATTTGCTTTAAAAATATTTCATTAGTGTGTTGCTTAAGATTATGAAATCACTTCTCTTAAAAAAAGTCATCATCCCTCCATAGGGGCACCAGTTTAATTGTACTCAGAGGGCCCTATCAATCCTAAGGACATCCCTGCATCCACCCTCTTGCTAGGACCCCCACAGAACACTCTTTACACAATTGAGATCTGTACAAGGGGAAGAACTAGGCCAGTGAATTGGGAGTCGATGATATGGTGGGACTTACTGGTCCTCCCCCAAAGACTTGCGGAGATTTCTGAGGCTGCATTATCTGGTACAAAGAGCCCCCTCAAGAGGTACACTCCATGGGGAGACCAGAGTAATGCAGCTCAGGGGATCTACACTTCCAGCGAACAATGGCAATAGGTTCTCACTGGAGGCATGAAGCCTTTGCAGAAGTATGAGCATCTGCGTGGATGGCCTTATCCTCCTGTGAATCTCTTATCCCCATAGTTCCCCAGGTTCCTTCAGGTTATTTGGAGGCAATGCGTGAAGCAAAGTGTTAGGGGAAATCATTATCCTTCGCTTTCTTCCTCATGATGTTCTAGGGTAGGTTGATTGGGGTTCGCAATACTGCACCACTTTTCTGGTCCACAGGAGTAGGAGGGGTCTGTCCTGTGAAGTTCATTACCATAAAAGGAGCTCAGGTCGAGCAGAACTTAGTCGCTCTGCAGAGCAGACATCTTCTCCTGTGGGAGAGAATGGTGATACGTAAACAGGGCAAGCTGGAGAAAAAGGGAGGACAAAATTGTAAACCATCACGCTGGTGAGAGAAGGTATATATGTCAGGGAGGAAAAGCAATATTAAGATTTTTCTTTTCAGGTACTTAGGGAAGGCAACATTTTAAAAGCCTCAGAGGGAGATTTGTGGACATGGTAAAATGGACAGGCAGAGAAATGTTAAATTCAGTTAGAAAAGGTCACCAATTTTGCAGTCATAGAATTATCATCTAAGAGGTTTAGCTCCCATCAACACAGTATCCACGTGCTTTACAACTCCATTACATTTTATTGTGAAGTGCTTAATAGACTTCATGGAGTCTTCTGGCTTACCTGGTAATAAGAGGTTGCTATCCAGTTATGGAGAGATAACTTTCTCAAAAAGTGGTGCAGTATGATCTTAAAGAAGAGTAAATTCTAGGTTGTTTAATTTCTCTGGAAGCTCATTCACTCTCCTGATCAAGAATACTTTATCCCCGGATCTTGTGAGCTTTGCCTTGGATTCTGTGAGCTGCATAGTTCTAGAAGAGCATGAGTGTCTTGGCAGGCCATAGATGGACTTGCAGTTGCAGATATAAGTCGGTCCATATCCATTAATGGCTTTGAAGATCACAAACAAGGCTTTGAACTGACATTAGAAGTAGACCAGGAGTCAGTGCAGAGAGCAAAGGATTGGATTATATATTCACAGCACCCCATTGCATTGAGATGGCATTTTGCTAAAGCTGGAATTTCCACAGTGCTTCCCATTCAGTGAACTACAGCGATCCAGTCTGGGGTAGACAAAGACACTGAGCACTGTGGCCAAGACTTTATGAGAGAGATGACATTTCCAAGCAATCTGAAGGTGGAAGAAGGTTGTTTTTGAAGTTAATTAAGAGTCCCTGAAACTTCATACCAGTATGGTAAGCAGTGTGGGTTTGTAGGTAGATGACTATGCTGGAAGCAGAAGACCATGTTCCAGTTAATTCCTTGAAACATATTCCCCTTCCAACTAGTATCACATGGGCCTTATGTGGGTTGTGTATGAAACAGCTGTCCTTCATTCGGGGATTGATCTCCTTCTAGGCAGTGTGACATTGTGGCATCCTTTCAATGGCACTAGTTGCTTCTGTGGAAGATGAAATGTAGAGGTGGATGATCTTACGTTGGCAGCATGGCCCTTATCATCTCACCATTTCTTCCAGTCATCTCAGCTAAGTATTGAAGAGGAATGAGTATCGGCTGGGTCCCTGGGAGATTCCACATGGGGAGACATAGGTGGAAGAGAAGCCTATCCCCTCTCTCTGGGTGCAGGAAGCCTGGAGCCATTACAGCACTGTGCTATTAACTTCTGTCAGCATTGATAGTCTGTGCCAAAGTGAGAGAGAGAGGCTACATCTAGACTGTACTGCTTTTTCTGGATACCTCTGGTATCCCGAAAAAGCAACACCACATCCAAGGAACATGTCCGCTTTTTCGAAGAAAAAAAAAATCAAAAGAACGGACGCGCCCTTTCGCCATCCCTGTAAACCCCACTCTACGAGGCTTTTTTTTTTCAAAGCTGTGTAGACATGCCAAATTTTTAAAAAGCCTCTTTCAAAAGTAAATGGAAAAAAGATACACAATATGTGTACTACAAATTGCGTATCTTTTTCCAATATAATAGTGCATTCTAGATGTAGCCAGAGAGAGAGAGGGGGAGAGAGAGAGAGTAGTATCAGCACTGGGATGTAGTCTCCATCCTTAGCCATAAGACAGTCATCTTTTAGTGCTGCTAGGTCTGGGCCTGTGCTGTGACACGCTCTGAAGCATTTAGGAGAGAGGTGTCAAATACACATCCAGTTATATACTCCCCCAGGATCCTTTACCATGTCCTGCAGTTCCACAGCTGCTACACTTCAAAAGAGCAGCTTGAGTGGGAGGAGGGAGCTCATAGCTAATTGGTCACAGGCAGCTGAGCCATTTTCTCCTTCCCCACACTCCCACGGCTCCAGACCAGTAATCACTGCCACCAGGACTACTGTGGCTCTGGTTTAAAGGGCTCCTTCCTAATCTCTCTTTTCCCCTTCTAGCTGCCACCACCATGGGCCTTGTAGCAAACACAGGTGTAAGTCAAAGACCAATGTTGGATTGAACAATCATATGATTTCATAGTTGTGCTTAAAAAAAATCCAGATCAACTAATTGTTTAATTTAATACCATACAAGTAGGTGGTTTTCTAGATAGAACTTTGATTTCCCATGTTGTTATCCTGTCTACAATCCTGGAAGTCTTTTAGCTCTCTTTCAGTGAATCTTTTAAATCCACTTTACTGAGAAAACAACTTTATATGGAGTTCCTGGCTAGTCCCTCAAATATTCTAAAATATTCTAGAATATGAAAGGCAAAGAGGATCCTTTGACAGTGAGACTGGGAAATTGATGAGGGAAACCAAAGTAATATTTCTTTCTTTGACTTCATTACTGTAATCATTATACATGTGATGATCATAAGCTATACAATATTAATAGTAGTGGTAGTACAGAAGTATTCATAAGCCTCGTTTGAGCTCAGGGTCCCACTGCACACTTTCTCCAAGAGACAGCTGCTGCCATAAAGACAATTCCCCAATCTATAAACTGAGACACAGGTTAAGTGACTTGCCCAAGTTCACACACTAAATCTGTTGTAAAGCCAAAATCCCAGTTGTCCTGAGTTTCACTCCATTCCCTAACCACAAGATGACCCTTCATTTCTTCTACAGCTTCAAACACTGGAAAACTAAATACTTGTTTAATACCATATTCTGATATCCTTGCCCATATTGAATAACACTTTATTGCTTGAGTGTTCTCATTGATTTCAGTAGGATTACTGGTGGAGTAAGGCACTATTCAATGAAAGTAAATGAATTGGAAACTGGCCTTTCAATATTTAAAAGGACAAAAAAGTATTATTAGTGATCACTTCAAACCAGTACATCAAAGAGAAGCCCACTTCAACCTAAGGATGGTACAGATCTGACTGCTTTCTGAACATGGCGAGTCGGGGCGAACTTCAGTTTGTTGAAACTTTATCATATCAAATGTTGCATTTCCCTGTAGCATAAATAAGATGCTCATTATCAAAAGCCTTCAGACTATTCTATCCTCCACTAAAATCTATCTTTCTCTATTGTTTTTCCTCAATTTTGTAGCAACAGTATTCCTGCTGGTTTTCTGGATACTTTGAACTCTGACATCGGGTTTTCACTACCATCGAACAAAAAAAAAAGGATTCCAGAAAATCAAAAGGCTATTTAATTCATATTTTATTCAGTTGTTCAGTAACAGTAAAGGAGAAAAACATAGCCACTAACAACACAAATGTAGTGCACATGCTGCTGTCAAGTAGAAGTATTCCATGTGTGGGGATAGGAATTATCAGTTGTCATTGAGCATGCATAGTTTATAATAAAACACATATTTGGAAACCTCAGGAGCAGCTACCAGAATCTGAGCCACCCATAATGGGAAATAAATCCAAAAGATTTTTTTAAATGTTTGGATTCAATGCCACAGGTTGACAACATGTTGAATAGTGTATATATAAAATATTGTCTGAATATTCTTCAATCATGCCAACCCAGATTTAGCTAAATTACAACAAAATGCCTATTCTTTGGTGATAGATACTTTCTCTGTGAGGAACTGGGATTCTCACTCATTTGCAGCACCTATTTTTGGAACATTCAAACTGTGAGAGGGTTTCAGCAATGGCTTACCTCTTCATTGTCAGATGTGGCCACTGTCCCAGCTCCACTCATCTTGGTAAGATAGTTTAATTTAGCCCTCCAGCTACACTAACAAATAAAATATCCATCCTTTGCAGAGTAAGAAAAGATTTTGGTTCATTTTTGAGCACACAAAATATCAGGCCATGAGGAATCATCATATGAAAGGCATGGGTGTAGTATTTTGGTATTATGTGTAGGTGGGCAAAATCCATAGGCAGCAGCTATGCTTGAGAAATTAAGACACAAGAAATTTTGCTGATGATATTCTTAACCCTAGGAAAAAAGTCATTATCGCTGAAAATAAGCATTTTCTCCTATCTATTTCACGTACATTCAGATCAACAGAACTATCAAAATCATCTGCAGTAGCACCATCTGAGGACATCTCATAATGTCACAAGTGGGAAGGACCAAGTAAGACTTGAAAAGGAACCTTGTAACCGTAACAATGGAGACAATACCAATGTTACATGATCCACTATTTCACTGTCATACTCCATTTGGACATACTCCAGGTGCTGCCATGTCTCTCGATGCAGGTTTGCTGAGGACTGGAGGAATGTTAGCCGACTCAGTGAGGTGTCTTTTTCCCACTGGATCCATTGGGTTTAATGCTAATAAGACAAATCCATGCAGCAAAGTTCTGGATAATAAAAGTAATACAATGAAGAGTAAGAAACAGCTCCCAGAAATATACTCCCTCTCCAGCTAGTCATGTTACACACATCTGAAGACGTGTGCATGTGTGATGTGTTTTTCCTCTCCCTCCCTTTCTTGCAACTTACCCGTTATTTGTTTAATATGTTACCATCACTACTAAGCAATCATTTGCATCTATTATTATAACTAGATTCAAAGGTAAAAGCCAGACAGTCCCTGTCCAAGCACAGGAAAGTACATGGTATCAAAGAAACATTCACTTGGAGTTTTTTGTTTTCCTTTTTTTTTTTAAGCTCTTCTGAGAAAGAAAAGGCAGGGGATTTACTGAAAGCCAAGTCGGTTGGTTATGAGTCACCTTCATGACTATAAAGGGTCTCAAGTTGTTTTGGAGCAGACTTTCTTTGCCTAACTTGTGCTGCAGGGATATCAAGGTGACCAGCTAGACCAACAGACCTGTGATGCAAGTGCTGCTGCCTCAATTGCTTCCCTTCTTTCTGTGTCTGTTTCATTTTCTCTCTCTCTCTCTCTCTCTTTCTCTCTCTCTCTCTCTCCTCTTTCTTTAGAAGAAGGGGGGGAAAAACCAACAAGCCCAGTGCTCCTGGTTAGCAAGTGAGACAGAACAAAGGAAGTCTGTGGCCTCCTCGCTGCATTGGGTTTACTTGCATCTTTCTTAAAAGAAATTGTCTCGTAGCAGGTATGTTTTGGTGTGTTTTTTTTTAAATGAAAATATCATGTGTTACAGGAGACGTGGAGCTGTCCAAGGGAGGGGGCCCATAGAGGGAGTTCAGAAACTTAAATAATCAGTGAAGGCTCAGCTTCAGAAGCATGCACAGAGAGACAGACAGAGAGAGAGAGAGATTGCTCCTTCAGAAAGCCGAACTCACACAGATAGCACACTCACAGGCACACAGGCACCATTCCATCACTACCTTTGTATCAGATTCACTTCTGTAAATTCATACACTTACATCTGGCTTAAGTCACATCACACTTAAGGGGAAGTCAAACACGTGGTGGATTCTTTTGCTGTGTTTTAACTCCTATCTGCCTCCCCCACCTATTTTTAATTCATTTTGAGAGGCAGTTTAGAAGTTTGTTATATAAGATGTCAGTTAGAAACGCCTTTTTAAGAGGTTTATTACTCAAACGTAAGTATTCCCTCTGATCCACAACTTATGATACATACTGTCAGCTGGGAAAATAACCTGTTTTACAGATTTGTTTTGACTTTTTAAATTTTAGGGACACATTAAAATGGAGAGGTGGCTAATTTTGTAGCTCATTTTACAAACACATAACTGAAAAGTGCCTCCTTTTAAAGATCCAAGTGTATTTCTGTCATTTGGGTAAGGCCTTTTTCAATATTATTTTTAAATGTAAGAGTTTGGGAAAACCTACTCCTAAGTAAGAACTTTTAGAATTTGTTTAATATGCTTATCCATATTAATAAAACAGAAGCTGTATGATGAGCAGTGATACATTGTTTTGTAAAAACTCTGAAGTTTAGAACTCAGCCATAAAAACTGACTGTGGACTAAAATTTGGCATTCCGTCTTGAGGCCTAGCCATGCTTTTATTTTATTTTTAATGAGTCCGTGTTTCATGTATAAAAGTACAAAAAACATGTTATAGACACAAATGGTAAAGGTTTTAAAGACATTTATTCAATAATGTGATGGTCTTTGAGGAGCAATTTAATATTTAAGTTAACTTTTGAAAAAATATATTTTGAACATATCCTTCTTCAGAGTTCTTCCAGTGTCTTCAGTAAATATATGTTTATTTCAGAGAATGGGACAGAGCTGTGAGATTAAATACCTTTCAGATTATAGTATTCTGTAAAAATTCTCTCACTAACTCAAATTCCAGACTTCCGTGTAAATAGAGATAGAGGACATGACATGTTCTATGCATACAAAAAATGTTTCTGTACATGTCTAATGCTCACTTATCAAAGTTTAATATCACTATAGTTTTTAAGTCCTTTTAAATATTTAAGAAAATAGAATATATGATGATGGAATTATTGGATCCCATCTGAAACTTACACATTATGCATAAATAGATTGGGGGTGGGGGAGGGAGGAATTCAGGGGAATATAGGCCCCAAAAGACTCTTATGCTGTGCTAAATTTTAGCCTTGATAATAACTGCACCAAAAATAGGGCTTTTCTTTATGGAAGACAGATCAGCAACTTTACTAACACTGATTAGCTTGGTACTATGTAAGAATGGGAGACTCTGGTCCTCAGTCTGATTTTAAATTGTTAATGAAAATGAAAGATTGGCAGCACCTGTTAGAGTGAGATATGGGACAGCAGATCCTCTGCAAACTTTTTCAACCTGTCTATCTGCAAAAAAGACCTCAGTCCAAGCTGCCAAATACACCTGCCCCACCCCTTTCCTCCACCCCCACCTCCACCCCCAGTGTTGAGCCTCTGGTGAATAGGGAAAAGACTGGGACTGTGCATGTAATTTGCATCTCATTTGAACTCAGGTATGCAGAGGCAAAAGGCTAGTACACTAAGGTCCTGTGCCACTGAAGTTAATAGGAAGTCTCTTTGCATTGATTTAATGGGCTTTGGATTGAGCCCTTGATACAGCCTGAGCATTCAAACATGTTTGTAAGTAAAGCTACTGGTGAGTATTTGCAGAATTTGGGCTCTGGTGAGCTGTATCTTCTCCCTTGCACTCCTCCACAAAGAGGAGAATTTGTAATGGAAGTGTTGGCACCACCTTCCCTGCGACATGACAAAGTGTAATGTTGTAATGGTTTTCTGCAGAACACTTCCCTGAAATGACTCAGTACTTTGGTGAAAAATGAATTGTCAGAAAAGTAAAATACAAACATGTTTAGAATTTCTCCAAAATGTCTTAATTAGTGCATATTTAAGGGGTTTTTCTTTAAAAAATATAGCGGCTTTCCCTCTCCTGGATTGAGGGCAATTGAGCTAATAAAATCATGCCCCCTTGAAGTCAAGGACAAAACTATTTACTTGAAGAGTCCAGCATTTCACCATGGTGCTTACGATTTTTTATTTTCAGAGGAAAGTGTGATCTAACTTACTTGGGTTGACTGTATTATGTTTTCAGTTTGTTCCAAAGTTCTGAAATATGCTGCACCAATCACACCAGAGATCACAGCAGCATTCTAATAATCTCTCTTTTACCTCATGCTACAGATGTGAGTAACAAATCCAGCTCCACTAGCTAATGGGAGTTTACTGTTGACTTCAATGGGACCGAGATCTTACCCTAAATTAGCAACTTAGAGTTTCTCCTCATATCATAAAGGGACTTTGGGAGAAAAGAAATATTGAAAATTGCATTTGCTTTCAAATGAACAAATTATTGTCTCTGTTTCAGTGTTCATTAATATAATAATAATCTGCAGCTCACAGCACGTGGTATCACCTAACTAGCTTCAAATACTATAATTCAACAAAGCAAATACAATGTATAAAAGAAAAGGTGGTATCTTCAAAAAATGCTAAATGGTATCAACGACCAATTAATTTTTTGTCTTTGGGGCAAAGTAGGACGGGCAAACTATTCAGAAAATAGTATGATTGGGGACAAGGTTAAATAGCTGCCAATAAAAATAATAGTGAAGAACAAAAATAGAACTGACCTAATCTGATAACAAAATGTTCAGGCTGGAACTATTGTGCAGTTGTGCTCTTAAGGTAGATTGAGGTAGTTAATTCCAAGTTTCTGGAGTTGATGTCTAAGGAGATGGCTAAATGCAATGGCATGCTGTTTGTAAAGTGATCTGACTTGCAACAATATCACAGAAACCAGACTTAATCCCAAGGAACAAATCCATTCCTTGCATTCATCCTGCTATTGACTTCGACAGTTATCACACTTCAATTACATTATGCTGGGAATGAATTTTTAGTTGTTTGCAATAAATGCATAGTTAAAACAGAGTAGTTTCAACTTCTCTGCTACATATATTTTAATAAATAAAAGCAGGCACATGTAATTAGGAAATAAAATCAAAAGTAAGGAATTAAGTATTTCAAAAGTGCATAAAGTGCTTCATATTGTATTAATAGGCAAATGGAAATTTAATATGGGAAACATCAGACTAGTCAAAGAAATAAATTATGTATGTGTAATTTAAATAACAATAACAGGAACTCTAGAATTGGCTTTCCAAGTCAGTGACAGAAAAAATTACAATATTGAGTAGGGAGTTGATCAGAACTCACTTGCATTATTTTCACTCCCTTGTAATTCCATAGAGGTAAGTGGTATTGCTTGTACTTTACAGCACTGCATGTGAGATCAGAATGAGTGCTAAGGCTCCCATGAGGTACCACTAGATTTATTTCAGTCACAGAAGGCCTTCTCCTGCAGCATTTACTCTGGCAGACCTTCTGTTGAAGTTGATGGGAATTTCAATATGTATGACAGAGGGGTAAATAAGGAACATTTAATTCAAAATCACCACAGGGATAATATGAACCTTTCAGATTACACTAAAATGTAATAATTAAAGAAGTCAATCCCTTTCCTACTGGAGTCATTGGAAATAATCCAATTAAATTCAGTGGAACTAGGAGCAGGACCAAAACTGAAACTATATTAGTAAAGCTAGTGTTGGGACAAGTCATTGAGACTTGTGCTCCTAAATCATTTTAGGTATTTTTGAAAATCTCTTCCATAGTGTATATGGAAAGACTTGGACAAAATATTTAGACTACAGAGCAGAAGGCGTAGAGTCACTGGATTAATCTTCCCTTTTGGAATACATATAGTTTATTTGTGCTCTCCCTCGATTCAATCAGACTTGAGACAAATTTTGCCACACTCACTAATTCTGGCCAGTGCCTTATTCCTTGAGAAGCGCCCCCTAAATCAAAGGAGGTTGAAATCAGCACATTAAAGTGTACAGGACCGTTTATTTTTACACCTCACATTGATTACTCTGCAATCCACATGTTCATGTTTTGAACAGCAGCAAAATTGAAAGGCAGGTTGCACTAGTGGTAGTGCATTATGCTATGTGGTTTGCAGAAACATTCTTAATCAGTTCATAAATACATTATAATAGTGAGAGATCTGTTGGTACTGCATATTTTGAGGAAATTAGAATAATTATTTATCTTTATTCATTATTATTATTATTATGTTTCCACTAGTAATGCAGTCTTTGAAAAACAAGACTTTTTAATTAAATATAAAGTACCAAAGTTATGATAGGGTGTGTTGTCATATTCTGAAAGAAGTCCTCATTGCAAAATCAGTCAATATATATTTTGTATTATTTTATACATGTATCATAGTTGCCCAGAGACCTCAAACAGAATCAGAAGACTATTGCATTAGTCACTGTACAGAACCAGAGGTATGCACCATCCCTGCCCTGAAAAATGTATATTGGAGACCAATTCTGTATTTTATACATATTTGAAAGGTAAGATGAGAGGGAAACAATCTCATGCATAGGTTTGCAATCTTTTATATTGTAAATTTAATATCAGTGCATCCTAGCCATCTCTCAGCCTAGCCAGCAAGTTTTTTTGTAGATGTCATGGTAGAAGTGGATCTTGAGGTGGGATATGAAGTAAGAGAGGGGAGTAGTTTTTCAGATCTGCTCAGGAAATGAGTTCCAAGCCTAAGGGGGGAACTGGGGCTACATCTAAACTGCAGGCTTCTTTTGGAAGAAGCTTTTCTGGAAGAGATCTTCCAAAAAAACTTCTTCCGAAAGAGCACATCCACACTACCAAAGTGCATCGAAAAAGCGATCTAGTTTTTTCAAAAGATAGCATCCATTCAGTGTGGACGCTCTCTCGCATTTAAGTTGTGATTACTATGGATGGAGTGGCCACCAGGGCACCTGTGCTTTTTCTTCTCTCCTCTTCTTTCAAAAGAACTCCCTCTTCCCCGTCCACACACACCTTTTTCTGAAAGAGCTCTTTCAGAAAAAGTCTTCTTCCACGTAGAAATTGCTTTACCAATGTTGGAAAAACCCCTCTGTTCTTTCGATTTTTTTTTCTGAAAGAACATGATTGCAGTGTGGACGTAAGTGAAGTTTTTTCGGAAAAACAGCCGTTTTCCTAAAAAACTCGGTAGTCTAGACATACCCTGGGAGAAAGCATGAGAAAGATTGTGCGAGGAGTGGATAAGTGGAGTAGGCAAACAACTGAGGCAGACCTCATTGGTGTTCAGGGACAATGCCCATGAGGGCAGGGGACTGGACTCGATGACCTCTCCAGTTCTATGAGATAGGTATATCTCCATATATTATAACAATGTGGAACAATAATAGATAAATCAGGAGACCAGAGTTGTGACTGACCTTGAAAGCTGCAGTAAAAACCTGGAATTTGATACAGTGCAAGTGGGGGCATCATTGAAGTGACTTAAAGGGAGGGGAAGCCAGAGCAATGAACAAAGAAAATGATCTTAGCATCTGCATACCTGAGGGGCTATGAAGAGGTCAGAGAGCTGGAGAATGAAATAATTAAAACAGGGGATGGCATGGATGAGAATTGTAGCTGTCTGGTGCTCAGAATTGCTGTAGCTGTGTTGGTCCCAGGATATTAGAAAGACAAGGCAGATGAGGCCATATCTTTTATTGGACCAAATTCTGCTGGTAAAATTAAACAGAATTGCACGTTTCACCACCAAAAAATTGATCCAACAAAAGATACTACCTAACCCCCCTTGCCCTTCTCAGATCATTGACAAAAAAAAATCCGGTGATTTTTTTTAACAGTGACACAGAATGGCAAGAGTAAAGAGGGTTTTAAAGCAAGAAAAAATGTTTCAATTTGGTCATATTAATAATATCAATATGACCAAACTAGATATGCATTGATAGTGAGACATGCACAAGTAGAGGATTACCAGTTAGGAGTGGTGAGGTAGATCTGTGAGTCATTAGTATATAGATAATACCATGATAGTGAGGGCTATCAGTCAGAGAACTGATGAAAGGCGCGCCCCACAAAGAATTAGAGAGGGGAAGACCTGCTGAAAGAGACACCAAAGAAAGGATCGGAGAGGCAGGAGAAGAGGGAGAACAAGATTTTAAGGAGGGAGGTATGGCTGAAAGAGTTCAAATGAGCGGATAGAACAAGGTGAAGGAGGAATTAGCCTAACAGAAATAGAGAAGACTTGGGTGAGAGCTGTTTCAGTGGACCCCATATTGGAGGGGATCCTGGTTGGAGTTGGAGGTTGGGTAGTAAAGGCAGGGGTTGTAAGTGATATTTGAGTTGGAGTATCAGCAAGATACTTTGGTGTGATTAGGAGGAGCAGAGGGTGTTGGAAAGAGGAGGAAGGAGGTCACATAATATCTTGTCAGTCTTGTCTATGAAAATTTGCATGGGGAGGTAGGAGGGGATTTTATTTTATGAAGCATGGGTGGAAGGATTGAACATCTTTTCCATTACCTAAAAAAAACCAGTTTCTACAACCTGGCAAGAAGGCACCATCATATCCACAAACTTGCTATGGTAATGAAAGCAAACAGCTGTGCAAAAAGCTGTTACAGAGGTTCAGCAAGAGGAAATGTAATTTCTCACCACTTCCTGATAAAGTAAAACTCAGTTGTGTTAGAACTTAGAAGCAAAACATTTAACATTTTATAAAGCATAATGGAATGCCCAATTCACCCACATACTTGAGGCCCACACAAGGCCCTCTTTAAGTCCCACACTGATAAACCATGGAGCAGTGGGGGCACCAAAGCACCACAGAGAGTGTCTTTGTGATCACCAGAGCTACCTCCCCTTCAGAGTTTGGCTGCAGGAGCTGATGGTCTGCACTAATCTCAGGTTTTCTTGTGGCTGGACAATGATGTGGGATGTATATATATGGAGCTTTTCCTCCCAGCCACTGTGAATGGCTGCTGGCTTTTCTGACTGCTGGAGTGACCCATCTTTGCTATGCCCTTTGTACTTCTGTCTCAGCCTTTCTTCTAGGAAAGAGTGCACTAGCAGGCAGACTGCTAAATGAAGAGTGCCTCCCACAGAGAGCGGCTGATACAAAGACCAAACCTTGTTTTGGAATAAATTAGAGCAGTTGGTTAGTAAAACGTATGGGAGTCTCTGGGAAAACTCTAAATAGATTTAGATACATTAGGGATGGTGCAGCGTGGTGCAAATGATACTTACCTTGGACACATTTCAGGTAATGCAGGCTGATGAAAATGAAGTACACCAGGGGTGGGGAACCTTTTTTGAGTCAGGGACTGCTGACCCACAGAAAAATCAGTCAGGGTCTAGGGAGGCAGTGTGGAGATTGGAGCGCAAGTGCAGACTCCCCAATGCTGTGGGAGGCCATAAGCCTGGGGGGCAGATGGTTGCATATGACACCTGGGGCCTTAGGTTTCCCACTCTTAAAGTACACTGTTTATATATGCTGAAGAGTTGTGAACTCAAAGGATCTTCTGATGAAATCAGAGGCAGTGTTCCCAGTGATTTCAGTGAACTTTGGATTAACCCTTCAGTGGAAATGTAAGCCCATTGGAAAACAGAAGGGAAATAAGCAACAGGGAACGTAGAGGAATTAAAAATGGAAAACAATACAGTAATGATATTACTGGTATGTATCCACTTCTGAAGTACCAGTTAATGTGCATTCTTTGTCTGCAATAAAGTGCTGAAAGGTTAACCATGTATCCCTATCCCACACTCACCTCACAGAGGTACTGTGATAAGTATTATAAGAATTTCAGAGACCTTTTACCTCATTTAAACATGCTGTATTGCATTTGCATCTCTAGGCAATAGCTGTATTCAATGGGAGTTTTGCCTGAATAAGTAATGCAGACTATGGCCTTTAATCACTGTTTCAATCCTGAGTCTGGAAATTTCCAAACCATTGCACTCAAAACTACATTCACTGTGGAATTTTTGTTTGCCTCTTATATATTTCACTGATTATGCACACATCTAAGTGGTTTCACTTTGACTGGAGTAAAGCACAAGGTAATTTCCCTAAAATCTCTAAATTAGACCACAGATTCATGACATTTTAACTTCCCTTTTGTACTTACGTTGATAAATGTAAGAATGCTATAAAAATGGGCAGAGGTCTCAATCACTTACATGTAAAGAAAGAACTCCAAAACCATATTGTTATAGAATAAGCTTTGCAAAGATTTTTGTGATTTGGTGATAAAATGGTTTGTGGATGGAAGGAAAAACTCAGAATTGAACCATGTCTGAAATCAGCCCAGCAGACAATACTTTCTTTCAAACCATTGATAAATCATACCTTGGTCAAAAGATGAGGCCAGTTTGGCAGAGCAGTAACACTGAACAGTGTATTAATTAGATTGGAAAATGTAGTATTGTAACTAAAAAGTGCAATTTTCAATGGCTGAATTAACCCCAAAGTTCATGTAACTAATTGAAATCTGTCTAAAGTTTATGCAGCTTGTTAATGAAAGAAGATTGTCTGACCCCTTTTTCTTTTGATTCCTTTCCACGTGATCATATATTTATATTTGAAACATTATATATAATGTCTTGTCTTATCTCAAATACTCTTGCGTCCTTGTTGCAACATGATTGCTCTAGCTTTTAGGAAATGACTCACAGATGAGGGTGATTGGAAGATATAAATCTTAATAATAAATACAATCCATTCTTAAAGTTTTCTGTATTGATCTATAGTATTTATCCCCTTATTATTAAGTCTTCTCCATCAAGGCATTAGTGTCTCATAGGTCTTAAGAAGTGTTTATTAGACAGTGGGCTGTTCATTAAACAGAAAACAAATCTCAGTTCTCTCTCTTCATGCTATTAGAAATTAGTCTATACTTCTGAAGTACTGTATATTGGATCCAGTCCTTTAGTTAGATCAATCCACCTACAATGTGCCCACTGATTTCAAAATCTAACCATGGGACAGGGGAGGATCTTGCCCTTTATTCAGCCGACAGTAAACGCATATTGATGAGGTTATAATTGCTAGAGCTGTATTTCCTGTTTGCTTTCACAATATCTAGATCCTGAGAGACATTTTTATATATTTTAAGACAATATAACAGGTGCATTTATTATAACCAACTATTGATCATATGCTCATTTTCAGATTATTATTTAGCACATTTAAGTATTTTGATTAACTATCTGTTCCAAAGATTAAAAAATATACAAGACTGTATAAGCAGCATAATGTCTAAAACTTGTTCTCTCTCCTCACATCACTGTCATTCTTCTGGTGTAATACAATTTGGAAGACAAGACTGAAGGAAAGTAAAACCGAAGTGATAGGTGAAATAATTCAGTAAACTTAATGGATTATTTATTCGGACTGATATTCTAAAAATAACATTACAATTATTATTGTGCTTTTTTAAATTTAACTAACTACAATTCTTTTTTTACACAGTGATGCATGTTCTCACTCTGTAACAATTTACTGAATGCATTTCTCTCTTTATATTACAGATAACCAATGGGAAAAACCAGTTCCGTTCTTTGTGGCTCATACTCAGTTCTCTGGAGTTCTTCTGTAGGCTGTATGTTGTTAATGCTAATCGTGATAGGGGTTTTTACCTATGACTGACTCCTACATGTTAGCATTAACACTGTATGATGCCTTTTTACCAGAACTCACATGGAACAAACTGTCACTGTGGGAGGAAGACAGAAAACATGAATGAGTCACTACAATGCTGGGAAAGCCTCCAGTCTGCATGTTACAAGGGAGGGGGGCTGCTCTACATACAGGCATGTTGATTAGAATCTATAGGTTTATGGTTGCTGGAAGAGGTGTGGGGGGCAATTTCATATATCGGTGCCTCTTTAGCAGGATTTATAAATCAATGCACTTTGAGCTCACCTATTTATATTTTTATTTTACCCTATTGCCTTTCAGATATTAAGAGTTTTCTTCCCACACAACTCACTTTATTGCTTCCTCATTCCTTTATTTGGGAGGCGATGACAAATTAAAACTTTGGCATGCCTAGCCGTGCACTGTAGTCATTTGTAAAAAATATTTTTATACATAGGAAATTTGCCTCACAGAAAATACTTTATCATGCTGAATGTTTAGCACTTTTTAAAGTATTGCTTTTCTTAGGAAATTATGAGTATGTATACTTCTTAGTCACAAATAACAAGTGCTATGCAAACGTATAACAAGTGCTATGCAAACCTTCTAACTCCTCATAAGTCCTCATAACATGTCTGTGAAACAAAGAAATATTACTATAGCTATTCTGCAGGTGGAAAAACTGAGGCACAGAGCTGTGAATTGCTCGCACTTCACAGAGCAAGTCAGTGACATAGTCTGACTGTCAATCGCTCATCCTCATTACACCTACGTTATTACTCAAGGATCTGACACTTGAGACTGTCAAGGAAAAACTCAGTGGTGACTGGGAGAGACAATGAGATTCATATTAAGGCATCAGCAAAAAATGTAAGTTTAGACCTCCACAGGTCCTAACAGTAAGGTGAACCTCCAACTATTGTAATATACAATTGGTACAGAGTTAATTGTATAGGACCATGATCCCACAAATGCTTATGAATGTAACTTCACATGTATGCATAGTCCTACCGAGTTTATTGTTTCTGCTCATTTGTCATTACTCTCAGCTGTGAGTGTTTTCCGGCTCAGGCTCTAAACCTGATGTGCTACTGTCCCTGGTTAGGGTTGTATATATTTTCATAGAGGATACATGTTCATTCCTCCACAACCGAGAACAGATTCTGAATTCTTTTAAGCACATTTCCATATATTTCACTGGACATTTAGCTGTGTTATTGGAAGAAGAGAAGGTTGCCAAGAATATCAAGATTTCTTATTTTTAGGTTTTGGGCAAAATTGTATAAAAATACTCCAATGTTAAAGAATAAAGATAAATTTCTGAATAGGAAACAACATATAAGCAGATCCTGAACAACAAAGTTAAAGATACAGAGCATTTCCATTCTAAGACCCTGATATATGAGCAGACTTCTGCAGCCTTGGGATCAGAATTTATATCTCCCTTTCAATTGTGTGTAATTATACTTTTTTTAAAAAGGCTCATATTGAAATTTAGAGATTTGTTCTTAATTCAGAGGTTCTTTTTTTAAGTTTGGGTAATAATGCCTCAGCCATTTTGGGGGGGAAACTACTTTACACAGATTTGAAACAAACTCGCATTTTGGCACTTTCAGTGAGCTGATAAAAAGTGACTTATTTCTGAGCCCTTTTGGCAAGCAGAAGGAGGCTCTGATATTGTCTCTCTTTGAACCTTTCTTTGTTGCTTCTGACATGTGGGACCCACTAGCTTGAAAAGATTGGTGGCAAGCAGCCCTTGTGAATGACTAGATCAGTGCTGCAGTATTTACAGGCTGCTGCAGGTGGTGCTGTGGGGTAGACACAGCTGATACAGTGTCTATGTTTCACACACAAGCCACATTATAAGGCAGTTTGCAATGAAACACTCAAAAGTCAGAAAATGACAAAGACTGTCTCTACAACCTTAACTCGTCCCCCTACGTGTCTGGTCAGATTACAATACAGTCTTATGTGATCACATTTTATTATTTCAAAGATAGTGGTCACTACTGAAGAAGGCAGCTCTTTGATATTTTAATTCTCATTGGTCCAGTGTGCATTTGTCTAGTTCACTACACATCACCCAAAACTGCAGAGAGTGAGTTCACCTTTTTTTAACAATTTTCATCAACATCACATTTGAACCTCTCACAAATCTTCATATATTCTGACACAACCTGGGTGAAATATTCAGTATTTGGTAGACTGATCAACAGGTATTGTGCCACCCACTAAGGACTCATTTAGACAGAGAATTATTTCAAAATAGCTATTCCTGCAACTTCATGTGTAAATGCTCCTATTCTATAAGAGAAGTGCCTTATCTTGAATTACCTTAATCTAAATGGATTAGTTAAATACATGACAGTAGTTTTATGTAATCCAAGTGCATTCACTTAACTGAGAATAAGGAATTCCTATTCTGGAATAAGAGCATGTACACAGGCACTTAATCAGGTACGGTTAATCTTCTTTAAATTCACACCCTACCTTATTCTGGTTTAATGTTCTTGTATAGAAAAGCCGTTAAAGCTACCACTCCAGCTTTTACAACTGGTATTACCATATTAGTTACTTTATTTATCATTAAATTAATTACTTCTAATATTATGCCAATAAATATTAACAAAGGAGGAGATAGACTTGTCATTCACTATTCTAATTCTTAATTGTACTGTGTTCAACTTATATGTATGCGCTTCCATGTTATCTCCTTAAAAATACATAAATAGGTATGAACTGCAAATATAAGAATTATCTATCAAATATAAATGAGCATCATACATATCCCTTCTGCTGCAAATCTGACTCCTCAGAAGAGGCGTGTTAGGTTTTTGCCATCATATTAGTGGGAATTTTTTAAAATAGCTTTTTACTCTGAAAAATGTTAATGCTGTCCATGACTGGGGTTTCATTTTTCTGAAAGACCACAGCATGATAGCATTACCATTTTCAGATGGTTGGTATTCTTCAAGAAATGTCCATTGTCTGTTATTCCAATAAATTGCCTCTTAAAAGTTTGATGAATTATGGACTTCCTATAGCTGGATTTCTAATAAAAGTCAATAAAAGTTAAAATATGCCTACACACGCACATTCCTTAACTTCAGGTGAAACCCTATTGAATTTAGCAGAGTTGTATGACATTGGGGCAATTACTGAATAGTAAAAAGAAATTACTGTTTACCAGTGGTTAAAGTCTGTCACAGCAGTTTTCAAACTTTATTGTATTGTGCCCACCTCTTCCCCTCCAATTCTGACAACAAAAATTAGTACATGGCCCCAAGAGGGGAGAGGAAAGCCTTGGACCACCTGGGCCCTGCCACCTAAGCCCTGCTGCCCTGGGCAGGGGAGTATCAAGAGTTTCTGCCCTGGGCAGCAAGCATGTACATTTAACTCTAGGCAGTGGGGCTTGGGCTTGGGCTTCAGCCCCAGGTGATGGGACTTGGGCCTCAGACTTGCTGGGGCCCAAAGCCAACATCAGCTTTGGTGACCCCATTAAAATGGGATTGTGACCTGCAGTTTGAGAATCCCTGGCCTATCAAAACAGTATGGGAATCTCACCCCTTCTGGTGGTCATCGTGACAGGACTTGAAGTCTAGTAATGATCCTGCATTTTCACCATTGTTTGCTAATGGGATACACAGTGATGAAGAAGACATTCACCTCCTCAGGGAAGAGATTCTTCCTTACTAGGTAAGTGAAAAACTCTACTGGGTGAAATTCTATGACCTGTGTTTGCACAGCAGGGAAGACTAGTTCCTTCTGAGTTTAAAAGTCTTGAAAACATGGGCAAAGAAAAAGTTTCTGAAAGGATTGCCTGTTCCCAAGGAGATCCCCAGCCTGCTAGAAAGATATATTTGAAATAGTAAACTCAGCGACTAACTCAAAACCATGCTCCTTATATTAATTAAATTAACTGTGATTGATTGCAAGTTTTGATCTCACTTTTAGTACTAACTGTTGTAACCTTTTCTTGAATATTGCATTCTTTCACAACATCTAAGAAACACTTTACACATATTTCAGCATCTTCAGTATGCATTACTGTTAAAAGCAAACAACTACGGTTTTTCAGAGGTTTTAACTTCATAATCGTGGGGTTGTGATATAGGCCATTATATTCATGATGCAGTAGTTCCTTGGGAATGCAAGGTATATGACTGATTGGAAGATGCAATCTGATCATATCCCTTAATCCTATCTCTTGCAATGTTGAGTGGTCTACAGTCCACAGCGATCCACTTTGCAAGAGCATTGGTTAAGCTGTTATACTTTGGTTGATTAATGGGCTTGTGGTGATTCTGAAACTCTGTATACATAGTCTGTCACTGTTGGAGGGATTCATTTGCTGTCAGTGGGTTATCTGTGACACAGGGAATGGAAGCACAAAGCAGTTTAGCACATAGGTGGTACTGCAGACATGAAATACTTCAATAGTATTAGAAAGTAGCTTCACAATAGATACATATAACCTTTTTATCCAGTGTGATCAAAACTGTCATTAATTGTGACTAAGTTTTTAATCACTTGATAGCCCTACTTAACAAGCTCAGTCTTGAAACAAATTAGGCTGTGTCTATAACTAAAGAGTTCTGTCTACAAAACTTCAATTAAACCACTCTTGGACAGCCACACTATGGTCCTTGTGCTGGCATAGTTGCACCCACACTAGCAGCTCTTGCATCAACACAGTGAGCAGGGCACTGTGAATAGTTACCTAACTATGCAACTGGCTGCCAGGTACTTTGGGAAGGGTTTGTAGTGCCTCATGAGGCAGAAACAACATCACATGAAGCAGGTTTCTTAATCCCATCATTAGGTAGGCATCCTTATTAGATTGCCGAAAGCTTTTAAACTGAAGTTGCGGGGGAGTTCCTGACAGGGTGGGGGAGAGACAGAATGTTGTATGTGAGTGTGAACAGGTCAGGAGAGTGTGTGCGTTGGGGGAGTGTGCGTGTCAACATGCTGTCTCTAAATTTGAACTGCTGTCAAAAGAAGCCAGTCCTGAGGCAGGGAAGGGGACATCCACAACATCAGCCCCCTCCCGTCCCAGCTCTGCACAGCAATCTCTCATACACATACATATACACAGATAACTGCCCTGCCTGCCTACTCTGTTTGTAGTGTAAGAGAAAGCAGTATCAATTAATGTTAACAATTTGCTGTTTGCTGCCATAGAAGAGCTACACACTTAGCTGTCAGAACTTGCTGGAGCTTTGAAAGAGAAGGGGTGTATGCCTTTGTAGCAAGAATACAGAGGAGCTGAACTCAAAACAGTGAGCAGAGCTGTCACAATGGGCATTGTGGGATACTGAGGGAGACCTAGCATGGCAATATTTATGAATGGCAACATCCATTCTGATGTTTCATAGCTTTAAGTCTGCAACAAAAAGCTATATGCTTCTCGTCAAGGTGGTTCTGTTGCCAAAACAGGGCAGTTTTGTTACCAAAAGTGGTTTTGCAGTGTGTACACCTCCACTGTTTTGCCACCAAAATCTGCCATTTGCTGACAAAACTCTAGTGTAGATAAGGCCTTAGTTGTTTTCCCCCCACAACTACTTTCGGAAGGCTATTCCAGAACTTCACTTCTCTGATGCTTAGAATCTTTCATCCAACTTCACATCTAAACTTGTTGATGGCCAGTTTATATCCATTCGTTCTTTACTGCCACTGGCCCTTAATTTATAGCACCTCTGTCTCCCTGATGTTTATCTTTCTGACACATTTAGAGAGAGCAACCATACCTCCCCTCAGCCTTCGGCTTGTTAGGCTAAACTAGCCAAGGTCCGTAAGTCTCCTCTTGCATCCTCCTCACAGCCCTCTCTGAACCTGTGCCAGTTTGAAATCCTCCTTGTTAAACATGGGAGACCAGCATTGCACATAGTATTCCAAATGAGGTCTCACCAGTGCCTTGTACAATGGTAATAACACCCCTCCCACCCCCCAACAAACATCTCACCTAACACAGCCTAGGATTGAATTAACCTTTTTCACAGCTATATCCCACTGGCAGCTTAGTCATCAACCAATCCACCCACATCTCACTCCTCCTCCATCATTTCCAACTGATGAGTCCCCATGACCATTCACTTTGCATTAGGACTGTCAGTTAAAGAGTAATTCATAGCACAATTAACATGTTCAATTTTTTAACCTGTTAATTGTACTCAAGGGTCAGCAGGAGGCTGAAGCCCCGGACCTCCACGAAGCCAGGAGTCCTGAGCCCCACACTAGGGCTACATCTGTATTGCGCATTCTTGTTCAAGAAGATATGCAAATGAGGTGTGGCAATGAATATCGCCGTGCCTCATTTGCGTACCTAATGAGCCGCCATTTTTGCACAAGGGGCTTTTGTGCTTGAGCCGTTCTGCCTGAAAATAAGCAGCAGAACAGCTCTTGCGCAAGAGAGGGGTATTGCGCAAGAAGGAGCAGTGTAAACTGCTCCTTCTTGCACAAAATGGCAGCTCATTAGGTATGCAAATGAGGTGCAGCAATAGTCATCTGCCGCACCTCATTTGCATATCTTCTTGAGCAAGAATGCACAATATAGACATAGCCTAAGTGGGTTGAAGTCTGGAGACCAAAGGGGACTTTAATGATAAAGAGGTTGCACTATGGTACATGTGAGATTAATTGAAATATTTTACCAGTGCAAACATTGGTAATGGCAAATATAAAGGACCACTGCACATCTTGTATTGTGTTGTAATTGTAATCATATTTGACAAGGGTATTCTATTAATAACAGTGTATTACAACTTTCATTGTGATTTTTTTTAATCACTTTACAGCCCTAGTTTGAAGGTGAGGTTATGGGAGGCACATCTCTGATGCTCCCACCCTTCACTCAGATAAATGTGAGGATTTAGATTTGACCAGGACTGAGAATCTGTACTGATGTAAACACCATTAATAAAGTGGAGAGGCTGGGATCCCTTCCACCAGGGAAATGGTACAATCTCTGCTGCAATCTCCTTCACTTCAGAAGAATTCAAAATAGTGCAGAACATTATATGCAAAATAAACTAAGCTAATATTTGACTAACTTGTCAGAGGCAAGTTAGGTCCCTTTTAAATATTGACCAAAACCAGGAAGTTTGCACAATAAAAACCATTGTGCTTCCTCTCCGTATAAATGCTCATGTTTTTAGCTATCACCTAAAGTGAGATCTTTCAAACATCAACATCCACTCCAAACAGGGACCCTGATCTCTGGAGCAAATATTAATAGGATATTTGTGATATTTTGGCACTACAATTACACAAAACCAAAAATGGTCTTACTCAAGGTCAAGTGTTCAACTCTTCCCTTTGTTTCCTTCAGTCTCTGTACTTTTTTCCTTCATTCTGCCAGCCTTTTCCCACTCACCATCACTTCACTTAGATTTTCAATTCTCCCTACTTAATTGCTCACCCATCAATCCCCTAAATCCCCCTCCCCTAACAATTCTCTAAGTCTACTTGTCACTTCTTTCTATTCCCTTTCTTCCATCCCTTACTACTCTCATTTGACTTTGCATTCACTTCCCCACTCCCTCTGTCCACAGTGGCGTGTCACAGAGAAAAAGGAACTAATTAGGGCCAGTTGTTTGCCCCTGGGCCCTCTTTCCACTGGAGTCTCAAGGAGGCAGTGGCTATACAGGGAAAAGGATGTCTTCTCTAATGCCCCTTTTTCTCCCTTGCAGCAAACACAATGAGGTCTTCTTCCTTTCACCCTTTGGGGAAAGGAGCAGATGACAAGACATGTTAATGAAACAAATTGGAGAGAAACCTCTTCTCTGAAAGATGCTGCTAATACTCCACTGATAGGTAGGAAATCTGAAAGCTCCAATAAACTTGTGTGCCAGTTCCCACTGCACAGTGTCCTATGCTTGGAAAGTATTGACTCCATGAGACAGGCAGAATATGCAGAAGGAGCCCTGGATGAACCCCAAGCAGCTGCAGTGAGAGAACTGGTGTTGTCTTCTCTCCCCAGGGCAGCCTGCATTCGGAACCCCTCATTCCAGCCCCACTCAAGAGCAATGATTTAAATGAAGCATGTACATTTTCATTTTATTTTCCAAAAAACAAAAATGAATTTAGTTAAGGACCCAAGCAATGTCAGGTAAATCTTCTAGTAAATAAATATTTTTAAAAATGTAAATATACTATGTCAAAGTCTCTTTAAAGTGAACCAGGAATATTCCCACACCGAATTACACAGTACAATCTTGCTTAGCCAAACCTTAAATATCTGAAATTCTATTATCTAAAACAGGACTATAGAGAACCAATGGGGTGGGAGAGTCCCAGAGCTTTGGTTTCAGTCTGAGCCTGGGGCTACGTCTAGACTGCATCCCTCTGGCGACAGAGGGATGCAAATCAAGCACATCAAAATTGCTAATGAAGCAGGGATTTAAATATCTCACGCTTCATGAGCATAAACATGGCCGCCGCTTTTTTTTTCCGAAACGGAGCTTTTTCGAAAAAAATGGCAGTCTAGATGCGGATCTGTCAAAAATAAAGCCTTTTTTGACAGATCCTGTAAACCTCATTTTTTGAGGAATATAGGATCTGTCGAAAAAGGGTTTATTTTCGACAGATCCGTGACTAGATTGCCTTTTTTTCTGAAAAAGCTCCGTTTCGAAAAAAAGCAGCAGCCATGTTTATGTTAATGAAGCACGGGATATTTAAATCCCTGCTTCATTAGCAATTTTGACGTGCCTAATCTACATCTCTTTGTCGACAGAGAGGTGTAGTCTAGACACAGCCTGGAAGTCCATATAGCAGTGGTCACCAATCAGTAGATAGGGATCTACTGGTAGATCTTGGAGCCTTTGACAAGTGATCCTAAAAGGTTTGGCCAGGAGACTATCAAGGGCCGGCACTTCAGCTGCCCCTCTCAGCACTGCTGTGCTGCTCCTGCCCTCTGCCTTGGAGCTGCCCTCCAGCCCTGGGACAGGGCTGGCCCAAGACATTCGTGTGCCCTGGGCACGCGGTGCCACCCCCGGGAGTGCAACGCATGCGCGGCCCTGCCCCTGGGCGCGCGGCACCCCCGCCCCTGGGCGCGCGGCACCCCCCACCGCCGGTTGGCCGGCGCACGTGTGGCCCCGCCCCCGGCATATGCGTGGTGCCACCCCGGGCGCGCAGCGCATGCGCAGTGCCGCCCCTGCCCAACGGGGCACCCCGGGCGGTAGCCCGGTCAGCCTGTAGCTTGGGCCGACTCTGACCTGGGAGCCTTTTGCTTTCTGTGCAGGGCATAGGAAGAAGAGGAAGGGGGAGGGATGCTGATGTCAGGGTGCCTCTCCCTCCACACTATACACCACCACCACAGAGCAGAAGCAGGGCAGGGATGGAGAGAGTTTGCAGGCTGCTTTTGGGAGTGGTGCAGGACCAGGGGAGGGGTGAGCCTGCCTTAGCCCCCTGCACCACCACTCAGCAGCCACCTGTGGTAAGTGGTGCCCACATTACAAACCCTGGCCCCAGTCCTGAACCCCTCCAACATCCCAAAACCCTTCCCTAAACCTGAATCCCCCTGAACCCAAACTCCCTCCCAGAGCCTGCACCCATCCTGCACCTCAACTCCCTGCCCCAGGTTCAGCTCAGAACCCCTGCCACACTCCAAATCCTTTAGCTCAAGATCAGAGACTGAATCCCCCTCCCTCATACCCCAGCCCTCTGCCCACAGCCTGATAAAAGTGAGTGAGGGTGGCAGAGGGAGGGAGGATGGAGTGAGCAGGGGCAGGGCCTTGGAGAAGTTATGTGTAGACATAACTTATTCTCAAATAAATCTGTGAGGGTATGTCTACACTTGCACCCTCTTTTGAGAGAGGGATGCAAATGAAGACGTTCAAAATTGCAAATGAAGTCGGGATTTAAATATCCCGTGCTTCATTTGCATATTCGCGTTATGGCGCTATATTGAAATAGCGCTCTTTCGAAATACAAAATGCGGTGTAGATGCGGTTATTTTGGGAGAACACCCTTCTTCCGAAATAACTGTTAAACCTCATTTTATGAGGAAGAAGGGTGTTCTCCCGAAATAACTGCATCTATACCGCATTTTGTATTTCAAAATAGCGCTATTTCGAAATAGCGCCATAACGTGACTATGCAAATGAAGCATGGATATTTAAATCCTGGCTTCATTTGCAATTTTGAATGTCTTCATTTGCATCCCTCTCTCAAAAGAGGGTGCAAGTGTAGACATACCCTCACAGATTTATTTGAGAATAAGTTTTCATGTACTAAGATTATGCCCAAATAAATCCGTTAGTCTTTAAAGTGCCACAGGACTTCTTGCTGTTTTTACGAAAGTGTTTTACTCACAGAAGAAAAATGTATTAAAGTCTGGGATTATGAAAATACTATGAATGAACTGACTGTTACCACACATGAAATATTCGTTTCTCAGTCATCTCAAACTTTAGTTCAGATCTAACTATAGTTTTAACAAAATGTAGAAAATCCAATAAGTCAATTGAGAAATTAGCCTCAAATTTATCTCTGATTTCACTTTGTTGAAGTCAACTGAGTTAACAATCAGGACCGGACCTTGGCATTTTATTGTTACACATAAACACACAACACATGTCCAAAATATTTTTATTTTGTTAATTTACACATGAAATTAAGAATTACTTTGATGCCATTTTTGCTTCCAGAATTACATCTTTTGCTTCCGGGCTGCAGTCTTCAGTGACCTGCAAAACATCAGTATTTAGGATATTTAAGGGTAGTTTCATTCTCTGATCAGACCATATACATTCTCCCCTTCTGCAGTATTATATTTGAGCAAGGATAGAGTACAGCAAGAAATACTGTTGCCTTTACAATTAAATATGAATTACAAATATTTTCCAACTGGTTTATAAATAAATGCCAGCAGAACCCTGTTTATCTACTATAATTGGGACTCTAGCCAGATCAAATAATCAAAAATCTAGATAACTGGAGAACGGGAAAGTGCAATGCTGCAGCAGCATCTAGCAGCCACAAGCGAGATCGTTTTCTTCTGGACCTGTGTACAGTGGTTTTCCAATTAATATGGAGAGCTGGATAATGGAGGCTCAGACAAACAGGGTTCGAGGGTACTATTTTTTTAGTTTTGAGCATGCTTCTTAATTAGTGGACTGGGGTACAGATGTGATACACTTTTACTTTCTGCTGCTATTCAAACAACAAGCTGAATATTACTTTTGGAGTGCTAAAAGTCTGAAAAAAATACTATTTAATCTTTACCAAGTTTTCCCAAGTTTACTTATGTCTAGATGTGATGGTGGGGTTCCACCTCCTTAATTCCATGAACATATTAAAATGTATTCCGCATTTATTCAGTCCCCAATACTTCCTTTGACTGGCTTCACTATTACTTTCCAATCATATCCTCCAGATAGTTTCCTGTAACATTCTTCCTTTCCTTATACCAAGCACATTTTAATGTTTAACGTTATTTCCAGTTGCTGTCACATTTAATTTAATGCAGCCATTTTCCCTTTTGCCTTCCATTAGCTTCTAAGTAAGCCAATGATCCCTCTAATCTTTTTCTTCCATGTGCGGATTTTTCCATCCGTGCGTGGAATAACTTTGAATGTGCAGCACAAATAGCAACACAAACCCAGCTGTGGAACCTCTGCTAATCAGCTGGGTGGCATTTGAATTTCTCCTGAGTGGCCACACAAGCACACAGCTTACAGGGAACACTGGTGTACTCCTATGTGGCAACCTTTTTCCTTAGATACTATTGTAAAAATTGAATCGCTTGTTTTCTGTTTTACATGAGGCACAAAGGTCCTCTTATTTGTTTTAAATCCAGATGACTGCATACTAGGGATGTAAAATCCCGTTTAATTAGTTAACCTGTTAAACGTTAAGTTTGACTGGTTAACTGAACAGAGGCAGGCAGGGACGCCCTGCTTCCTAAGCCCCCCACCCAGGCTGGAGCAGCCTCCCGCACCATGGGAAGGGACTGCTCCAGCCCCCACAAGACTGCTGGCTCCCAGCTCATATGGGCTAGAAACTGGCAGCCTCACACACAGGGGAGGGAGAGGAAGCTCTCAGCCCACATGGCACTCCTCCTCCCCCCCCACATCCTCCTGCTGTCGCTTTAACCCTCGCCCACTACTACCCCCCACACAAGGCTGCCAACTCCCAGATAACCGGTAAGCATCACGGCAACAGTTTAACTGGTTACCCATTCACATCTCTACTGTCTACATTTAGAGACATTACATTGCTTTTTTTAAAAGTTTAGTTGCATTTCCACTGTAAGCTAAATCTTTTAGAATCTTAAACTCGAAGAAAAATTAAAACACAAAAACATTTTCCTCAGCTTTTGAAAATTTTGGAAAATGTCAGTACTTTAAAGTTACTTAATGAGTTTACAAAGAGGCTATTTATGTTTACAAATTCATATTTGCAATTTTACTACAAAGGTATCAATCACATACACCATCTAAGTTCCCTGATCTGTTTGCAATTCAACTCAGGCTTCGACAAAATACGAACACTTTTCTTATTATACAAACAATTGGAGTATTCATTTCTTTTTATATTCTAATGCTGCATTCAATTTTTCTTAAGATTTGGCTTGGATTCCTTCCTTTAAATAAATACTAGGGGGCTGCACTGCCTGCTCACTATGCTCACCAACCCCCCTCTGTCTACCGCAGCCACATCATGGCCTTTCTTTCTACCTGTGCCACAGCAGGAGGGGAGCCACCACCAGCCTTTTTGTGGCCAGATGGGGGCTGGACCACAGGACTTGCCCCAGGATCGGGGCCGAAGACAGGATGCTGTGGCCAGATGGGGGCTGGGGCCTGATTGGGATCTTATTTGCCAGGCTTGCTGAAGGAGTGCTTCTCCTTGGTGCTGCTGGGGCCAGCTGGCCTGGAGCCACTAACCCCAGACAGGGGAGAGGAGCCACCAGTTTCTCTAGTCTCTCCCTTCCACCACCAGGGAGGCGGGGGGGGGGGGGGGGGAGCCACAAGGCTGAGGGGCAGCAGGACAAAAACTTTTCCTGTGGAACACAGAGTGACATGCTGACATCACTCTGTTGTCCCATAGGAAAAGGTTTTTTTAATATAGAGAGAGATATTATTGTAGGAATCTTCCAAATATGATTATTTAACTTCTACAGTGTGATACTATTCTATCTTTTATTTTAAGGAAAATAAGTCAATAAAGCTGTGTATTTAGCTGCTAGTTCTACTTACCAGTCTTTGAGACCTTTCCAGCAGTCTGCGCCATACTGTGTGATGAGCCTGGAGGAAAACAAAAACTGAATGAGAGCAGTGAATTGCTTATAATTAAACTAAAAGCAGGTTCTCTTGCAAATTAAATAATACACAGACAAAGTCAGTGAGATCTCTTTTATTCTGTTTGAGAGAGAGAAGCTTTGGAGCACACCAAAAGCTCTTCTTCGGGTCTGGAAAATATACAACTACACTAATGTTGCAAACAAAACTTAAAATGCAGGCAGCTTGATGGCTCAGGTGAAAGTAGTTAATTTTTATTACAATTCCAGCTGACCGCTTAGCTATCTCTTGCACACTTGGGGTATGTCTACACTACAGCACTAATTCGAACTAAATTAGTTAATTCGAACTAACTTAGTTCGAATTAGTGCATCTAGACTTAAAAACTAGTTCGAATTAGCGTTTTGCTAATTCGAACTAGCATGTCCACATTGAGTTGACCCTGAACCGAAGTTAAGGCTGGCCGGAACCAGTGCCGGCAGGGCATCAGGTTAGGGCTTAGAGCATGGAGCTGCTGCCACAGGCCAGCCGAGGGCTGTGCTTAAAGGGACCCGACCCCCACCCCGGACAGACAGTTCTCAGGGTTCCCCGCTTGCTTGTCTACCTCGATGAGGGACAGCAAAGCAGTCCTGTCTTGGAGTGCCCTGAGTGCCCACCCTCGGCACATCACAGCACTTGGCCATCAGCCCAGCTGCAGTCCGGGGGGGGCCAATCGAGGGACTGTCAGTATCCAGGAGGCCCTGCAGGAGATCTTCCACCCCGAGGAGCCCGCAGAGCCACCCCAGTCCTCCCCATCGGGGGCTTGTGCCCCATTCCTCCCTCACCTCCTTCCACTTACCCCTCCCTAGCCCCCCCTTCCTGATGTAAAAAATAAAGGACACGTGTGTTCAAAAATTGAAACTCTCTTTATTTAACAAAACTGGGGAGGGGAATAAAACTGTGGGGAGATGGGGGAAAGGGGGCAGGAGAGAGGGTGGGAGAGGGGAGGGGGAAAACTGGGAGGAGGGAGCTGGAAGGGGGAAACCAGGGGAAGGAGAGGGAGAGGAAACTCAGGGATCAGGGGTGGGGGTCTCGCCGGGCCAACTGCCTCCCAGCACGGCGAGGGAGGGGGCCTCGGCGTCCCCAGGAGGATGGGGTGGAGGGTGCGGAGGTTGAGGTGGGGGGTGTGGACATTGAGGAGGAGGGTGTGGGGGTTGAGGAGGAAGAGGTGGGAGGGGGGGCAGGAGTGGGAGGAGGGACAGTTGTTGGGGGGGCAGCAGGGGCAGGGCAGGCACGGGGCACCATGCTCTGCAGCAGGGCCTGCATGGTAGCGTTCCTGGCTCGCTCCTCAGCCAGGTGCTCCTGACACAGTGTCGTTCAGGGCTCGCAGGGCCCCCAGGTGCTGGTCCCAGTACTCCTGCTCTGTGGTGGTGGTCCGGAGCAGGCCGCGGGTGCGGGAGCACGTCCCGGGCAGGGTGGTGCATCCTGCACGAGCAGCTGGTGCAGCTGTGGAGAAAGAAGAGAAGTGGTCAGTTCTCCCTGGGGACACAGTGGATGATGCCCAGCCCCGCCCCCGACATGAGGGCGACCGTGCCCTGCACCGTCAGAGCTGTTGTGCTTGCACAGAGGCCATAGTCAGGATGTCTGGCTCTCCCCAGGACTGGGAGCTGCCCCAAGACCGCACCCATGTCCCTGTGCCATGTATAGTGTGGCCGGGACGGGGGGGGGGGGGGAGATGTCCCCTGCCTCCGTGTAGAGGGGGCGTGTGAAGGGAGGGCGTCCTGCTGGGTCCCGCCCCGGGGTCCGGAGCGTGTCAGGTCTCTTCACACACGCATGTGCCTATTGGGCCACGGCCCCTGGGTGTCACGCAGCTGGAGCGACCTGCCCAAGGGTGCCATGGTATGTGCTCGCACGTGCACGGGTGTCTGCGTGATCCATGGGAGGCATGGCCCGTGCGCGGTCCCTGGTCTCCCTCCCCACCTCTCCCCCGGGTAGGGGACAGTGCTGGCACTTACCTGGTATGGCCTCCCTGGACGACCCTGCCGACTCCGGTGCCGGGACAGCTGGTGGTGGCCCCTCTGCTGTGCCCAGGTCAGGGCCCTCCAGTCCCGGCTCGCTGCCTCGCGGGCTGGCGCGGACCACCCCGCCCCCCAGGAGTCGGTCGAGGGCGGGGAAGTAGGGGCAGGTGGCAGCCCCTGCTGCGGTGCCGCCCCTGGTGGCCCTGGCGTACGCCTGCCGCAGCTGCTTTATTTTCAGGCGCACCTGCTCCTGGGTGCGCCTGTGTCCCTTGCGGGCCACGGGGGCCGCTATGCGGCCGTAGACGGCCGTGTTCCTCCTCCTGGTGCGGAGATCATGGAGATTGGGGGTCTGCCCCCAAACCTCAATGAGGTCCATGACCTCCGCACCAGTCCAGGAGGCCGCGCGCCGTCTACGGCCCCTGGCTGGCCCCTGGGTGCTGGGGGACTGGGCGGGGGACATCTCGCTGGCACTGGCTGCCTGGCTCATCCTGCAGCCACTGGGTCGGGTCAGAGACTGCTGGCAGGGCTGTCTCTGCAAAGTGCCATCTGGCCAGAGTCTACCCCTTTAAGGGCCCCAGGGCTGGGGGAGAGGAGAGTTTCCCTGGCTTGGCCCAGAGTGGCCACCAGGGGGAACCTGGGAAGGGCTACCTCCCACTAGTTCGAATTAAGTGGCTACACAGCCCTTAATTCGAACTACTTAATTCGAACTAGGCGTTAGTCCTCGTAGAATGAGGTTTACCTAGTTCGAATTAAGCACTCCGCTAGTTCGAATTAAGTTCGAACTAGCGGTTTGCATGTGTAGCACCTATCAAAGTTAATTCGAACTAACGGCTGTTAGTTCGAATTAACTTTGTAGTGTAGACATACCCTCGGCTATTATGCAAACACACACATGAATAGTACTGCTGAAGTAAATGTGTCTATTTACATGAGTAAATGTAAGCTAATATAGAAATGTTGGCAGGACTGGTGTCGTCTATATATCTTTACTGGTTTAAAATGTGTAAATGTCAAATATGCCTTGAATATACTGTTAACAGCCATAAACTCTCTTCTTGGACTTAAATGCAGAAAACTTTCACTATTGCCTTAGCAAACATACAAAAGAAGGTTACAAAGTGCACACCTCTAATTGTTGAGAATAAAATCTCGTTTTAGAGACACGCTGTCAAAAGACTCATTACATCAGGATAAGGATGTTAAAATGCGATTATTTGGCTAATCGTATAGTTGATACAATTTGTATCAACTATATGATTAGTCAATAAGCACCTCGGCAGAGCAGCAGCAGGGGTAGCTCCAGAGGAGCTGACTTGAGCCAGGACTGAGCAGTCCTTGCTTGTGCTGGCTCCAGAGCCACCCACACCGCTGGGCTCTTACTACATTTAAACTGCAGAGGTGCAGCAATCAGTGCGAGCCAGGACTGCTCGGTCCCAGCTCATGCTGAATCCAGCAACCCCTGTCCGTGGCCATCCCTGGCTGCCGTGAACAGAAACTGCTCCAGCACCAGTCCCTGTTCATGGCAGCCAGGGCTGGCCATGGACAGGGGCTGCTGACTGAGCAACCCTTCCCACAGCCAGCCAGCCCTGGCCGCCACGAAAAAGGGTTGCTGGGCGGCAACAGTCCCTGTCCACAGGGGGGCCAGCTTCCCACTGGGAGCCCTGCGGACAGGGGCTGCTTCACAGAAGTGTCTCTCTTCTCTTCCCGCCCCCCCACATAGAGGCAGTGGGGGGGAGGGGGCCGGCGGCACTCCAGAGACAGTGCTGGGGGAAACCAGCTTTTAAGCCGGCTCCCCCAACACCGGCTCCTGCTCTCCCTCCCTTGATGCCTCTCATAGAGGCAGCAAGAGGTGGGGGGGCACTGCAGAGAGCATGTGGCCGATGGGGACTGCTTGAGTCCCTGCTCGCCCCATGTTCCCTGCGGTACTTCTGCTTTTGAAATGTACAAGAGCTACACATCTGGCATAAGAAGGGAAATATTAAAAAGCACGACAACCTAATGCATATAAAAAATATTAAGAGCAAGTGCTTTATAAAGAAAGAGGAACTCCAAATAATAGTCTGGAGAATTCAGAAATACTGAAAGGGAGGGGGCTAGGTCACAGTTATACCAAGATTAAGCTGGTTGTCTAGATCCAACCAATTCAAAATGCCTTAAGACACAAGTGTATCCTTATTCCTTGGGGAATTATTTTAAGCGTAACAAATGTATCAGAGGCATTAAAGACCAGATAATTGAATATTATGAAGTACATGTTATAAATAATCTTGTAACTTGTTTTGTTCACTGTTTTAAGTACTTGACCTCAAAACTAGTCTTTATTCATTACTTAGCAGACTAGGTATTTTGTGTTTAAGCACATGCCTAGAACATGTGCTGTATCTCAACTAGGTTTATGAACTGTTGACAGTATACTTACGTTTTTCTAGGTGAGTTAATAAACGGTGGCTTGGTTAAGAATAACCAAGTGTCCTGATCTCAGAAGTGCTCCAAAATAAAACTTGACCCGAAAAGTTCATTAGTGCTGAATGCATTATTTACCTTTAAGTGAACTGGCAGAGACACACCTTGGAACCTTCGTACAGATGCAAGCTGACTGGTTTGGAGATTATGGGCAGCTGTCACTTCATACTGGAAGCAAAAGCTTGTCCTTGGAATGTGAGGGCCTTCACTAATGTCTACAAAGTCACCAAACCTAATTGGAGCACAATAAAACTCACTGTGAATATGTTTTTATTTTGTCATTATTAACATTCCAGTATCTTTGCATTATCACTGAGCAAATGCTTATCTACAGAAAACGATTGTAAATCTCTGTCTAAATCACAAGAGAAAACCCACACAAATCCCAAACCAAACCTTCCATTATAACTCAGCATTCTTGGTATCTGGGGAAGAAGTGCCCTTGAAAACTTCAGGTTCAGTATGCTTTAGTATGTTTTCCTAACCTGAATCTATGTAGTTCAAAACTAGAATTCAGAATGGGTGCTGAGGCTCTGCTCCTGAAAGTGCATAGTTTTGACAGGGTTCTATTTATTGCTTCAAGATGCCTTTCCCTATCATCTCTCTGGAAGTGTCAATGCTTTAAAAAAAATGGATAAACCAAACCATGAAAAAATACAACACATAGGAGATTTAAAAAAACCAAAACCAAAAAACAACCTTTAAATCACACTCTTCCTTCAAGGATTGGCCAATCCTTTCTTCCCTTCTGTCCTCAATCCCCAATCTGCACTCTGCAGACTTCCCTAAGAAAACAGTTTTCCCAAGAAAAAAACCTATTCCAAAACTAGACATTTTTGCAAAGCCAATTTTTCTGTAAGGAGCTTCCAGACCACAACCACCACATATGGAAACACACAAACATTCAGTGGTCTAAGCAACATGCATGAGGTTAAACCAAAAATTGATCCTTTTACAACTCACGGACTACGACAAAAATTTTTTCCCATCTCAAGCAATTTCTGCTTCCACCATTCAGATTCCTACAACTGTCTTCTACTTTTCTTTCCTTTAACACCTTAAGTAGTTCCATTCTGACCTCCAATGTAAGTAATGCAGGACATAAAAAGATTTACCAGGAAATTTTAGTTGGTTTTAAAAAATATTTTCTTCTAATATATGTAAATTTTTAAGAACTATTTATTAATGTAGAACCTTAATATAATACTCTACAAGTGATGAGGTTTTATTCAGTATTTACCAGCAGTAAGGGATGGGAGGGTGGGGGGAAGAGCAGGAGCCCACTATCTTAAAAGCTTTCTGAAAAATTGAATGAGGCCAATCAACAGTTAAATATGACAATAATGGTGTTGTGGAAGAAATTATAAAGATTAGAAAGCATACACATAATTTTGCAAAGTAACTGCACCTTATTATGAATCATTACAAAATAAAATTTAAGTTTTACTCACCTATGTAACTTCACTATTCTTTCAGGATTTTGTGATGCTTTCTGTTCTATTGAATCCATTTTGTACCTTTAAAAACCAGGAAAAAAGCACACCATACAAATTTTCCACAGAAAGTTATAGATGTAAGGAAGCAAGAACAATCAAGTTGCTTCACATTCTTTTTTGTAATCTACAAAGCCTGATCTACACTAATGTGAAAAGTTTACTTAAGATACACAACTCCAGCTATGTTAATTACATAGCTGGAGTCGGAGTATCCTAAATTGTGTTTTGGCACCATCCACACAGCGGGAGGTCAATGGGAACACACGCTCAGCTTCCCTTAATCCTAGTGAGGACCAGCTGGCACAAGTGCCAACAGGAGCACCCTCTCAGTTTGAATTAGCAGGTCTTCACTAGACCTGTTAATTCGAACTCTGGAAGATTGACTGCATCACCGTTGAGCTTCTCCACTGCGTAGACAAGCCCTAAGGGTCTGATGCAGAAGCTCACTGAAGTCAATGGGAGTCTTTCAGAACCTAATCCTAACCACAGGATTAAATTATTACAGGAAAAATAATGGGAAACTTTGAGCCATGCACTGAAGGAGCAACTTTTTTTTTAAATGGTGCTCCATATTCATAAGAAGAAAGGCAAGGATTGAAAGTTGCTTCTAATAAGTCATGGCCTTTTTGACATGTCTCACAATATGTATACCATGTATGAGGCAATCCACTTCCAAGGCAGTTCCATTCATTTTATTTTGTGGGAAAAAAAGAACACTTTCAATAAAAACAAGCCTTTCTAGATTCATAGACATTAATGCAAGAAAGGACCACCATTGTGCAACCTAGCCCTCAGAATTATACTCAATTATCTTGATAATAAACTCATTAACTTGTGTTTAACTGAAGCATAATTTCAAGAAAGGCATCTAGCCTTGATCTGAAGACATCAAGACATGAAGCCACCACTTCTCTCTCTAAATTGTGCCAATGATTAAACATGTGCCCAATTTCTAATTTGAATTTACTCAGCTTTAACTTCTAGTTAAAGGTTATTATGCCTTTCTCCACTTTATCAAAGAGTTCATTAATATCTACTATTTTCTCCCCATGACTAAGAAAAAAGAAAGAAAGGCACAAAGTGGTAAAGTGACTTGTCTGAGATCAAAAAATAGACCATGGCCAAGCCAGGGATAAAATCCAGGCCCAAGTCAGTATTACATTACATTACCCTGCCTCTCAGATAGATAGTTGGGTGGAGTGTCAAGCGTAACCAGCCACCTGTTTACCAAGGCTTATGATAAAATGTAATGGTATAAGAGGGAAACTTCCTGTACTCACTTGTTGAATTTGAATAACTCATCTATATCTGTGTTGTACAGAACAAAACTGACATGAATATGCATGTGTGGAATTTAATCACTAATCATATGTTGAAATACTGTTAAGAACGTCAAGATTTCACTGGTCTGATACGAAATACAAAAATCGATCGTTTCAGTTTCTTAAACACCTCTTAGTTATGCACTGTAGTGCCACCTACTGTATGAATTTAACAGGAAAACTTAGGAGCCAGTGATCAGGCAGTATGTATTAGTTTAGCTCTACTACACTCAGTGGAGCTATACTATTTTACACAGAGGATCTAGCAAGTGAATTGCTAACGGAAATATAACCTATGAATGTTTAAAGGTTATATTTCCTTTAGCAATTCAATGTGGTCTTTACTATTTCTATTTAAATCTGAAATAAAAACTGACCTGTTATGCTGAAACATTTCTAATGCCACTTTTGCGTCAACATGCAATGTTTCAAATGGCAGATCTTTGAGAATTAGACTATATGCTTCTTTTGTAAGAGAACGGAAGTTGTCCTTAAAAAAAGAAACAGATTGTTAGCACTGTTCTTCAGCTGCTCATTAAAACACATTTTATAAGAAATATTGTAACTAGCAGTAAAAATGGTAAACAACAAGCTTTTGAAGATCTATAAATTCCTACAAATAGATCTCCCAGCAGTAGGTTTGCTAATGATTACTGTTGGTACAACACTTGGAGAGGTCCAATGTGACTAATCAATGAGAGTGTTTTTACTGACTTTTCTATTGCACCAGACCCAAAGAAAATGGGAATTCCTTATTACCAATGCACTTTTTCCTGTATTTTGTGAGACTTCTAACTCATTGGAAGAGCTTCACAAGCTCATCCAAACATGCTACATACATAGACATGATCCTGTCACCGCTAAACACTAATATGGCCAGTTCCTGGCTAGTTTTCTAGTAATCAATCTGAATCCCTCCTGGAAGTGCCTTCTTTGCTGACAAATTAAAAGAAATGGACTTTATTGATGCATCAATAAACAAACTGATCGCTCACCCCAGAAGTCAAACTTAAGCATTCAAAAGACTTTAGCAACAATAAAGATGGTTCCCAACTATCTTAGAAAGTTTTTCAAGGTGAGCAAATTAAACTACAGCTTGCACTGAAGTGAAATTCTGTATTTTGTTAACATTGCCCCGTTAGCCACACATTTTTTTTCCATCTTCCGGTAAATGTGCATAATAAGAAAAAACACATGCCCAATGAAAAACTTTTCTCACTTCACCTCCTAGCAATTAAAGGTCTGTAAACAGTTTTAAGGCCCTTTGCTGAAACATGCCATGCAAGTGCACACTATTAAGGACAATTATAATTTAAAACACTCATAATATTTCTAAGAAAGCGTGCATCACTGCTCCATACTGGGAGGAAAAACTGTGCTAGCTACAGGTATCTTTAATTTAATGATACTCCACATGGTGGCAGGCAGAGGTTTGCTCAGGGAAATCAGTTTGCAAGAGAGGGGTCTCTAAGCTGTTGCCACAGGAAAGCAAGAATATTTCCATGTTAAAAAAGGAAAGTCACTCAAACAAAGAAGGAGTAAACTATAATAATTATTTTCCAGAAGGTAAATTGTACTTACTTGTGTTGGTTTCCAGTCATCAAGCCTGCTGTCCAAAACAACATCATAACAGAAAGCGCCTGAGATCACTGCAGAGCCAAAAAAATGCTATTATTTGTAATAAAATATGCATTTTATTTCATGGTCTCAACATTCTCACAAGAATAAATAAGAGCCAAAACAAGGCTGTTCCTATTCCAGAAATATAAAAAGAATCACAAACTGAAATCCATGAATTACAATCCTAACAGGACAGCTTGGGTTCTATAAAGTCAAATGACAGATACTGTTTGTCTAATAAGTATTCTCCACAAAAATAAAAATTATAAATACTCTAAACATACATGAATATAGTAATCTATACGCGCTCATCAAAAAGTATACACTCCAATCTCTGGGACCATGTATGAAACCGTTTTTTCCATGTGTCCAACATACAATCATGCCCTCCTCCTCTTTGGAGTACAGTATTTCTGCATTTTTCATTTGTACAGAGGATTGTAACAGAAGTGTGTGACAGGCACTATACAAGACTGAAGTCATTTATTTATCCACAGTGGAAGTAACACAAGCAGCAGCAATTCAATATGAAACTCTGACAACATTCTGAGGTGGAAGGAAACAGTATGGTCTCCATGTATAGTCACTGAATCCTTAACTAGAGTCTAATAGCCATTTGGAGTCATGGTATGTTACATAAAATCTCACAGACTGCTTACCAGCTTCACACATATCAAACACCTAGGTCTTATCTATGTGAAGACTTAATGAGCAGCAATCCAAGATGTAACCATACTGCACATCAGTATGCCACATATTAAGTCACATAGTGCACTTTGGCAGGCTATCTGGCAGTATGTCAATTTCAAGCTTCACTTAAGTAGCCCAAGAACGAAATGCTTCTCAGCCACCTCAACACCTTTTTAACAATATAAAAAACGTTTGCTTCTTTCAATTTCTCTCTCTACATATAAAAAAAAAACTTGTGCTGCGGGATGCCAGAGTGACATCATCACATCACTCTGCGTCCCACCTCCCTTCTCCCCTCTCAGCAGTGAGCAAAGGGGAGCCAAGCCTACCATGTTGTGGCCTTGGCCCAGCCCAACCACCTGGCAGCCGCAGGGAGAGACCCAGGCCTGGCGAGGCCTTGGCCCGGCCCAGCCCAGTCCCCCCGCCCCAGCAGCTGGGGAAAGAGAGCAGAGCCGCTGAGTGGAGCCAGGGCTGGCGCAACCTCAGCCCTCGGAGGGGGTGGAGAGCTGGGGCTGGCATAGAGAAGAGGGAGAGAGGGAGAGTGTGTGTGTGTGTGTGTGTGTGTGTGTGTGTGTGTGTGTGTGTGTGTGTGTGTGTGTATGTGTGCGCGCGCGCGCGCGCCTACACCCGGGGGGGGAGGGGGAGTGAGCAGGGGGCACAGAACCCTGGTAAAAATCCTCAAAAAATTCAAACAGATTTAAACAGAAAGTGTCACTGCACTTCGCTATTATGCTTAATTATTGCAAAAATCTCCCAATATAACTTGCTAGTTTTCTAGTAAGCCCTCTGGCAATTTACATGAGTAAGCAACATTAAACTGATTGCTTAGCTTTTCAAATATCAGCTATAATTCAAGGTCCTGAGTCTCTTCTAAAAAGCCTTAAACCCAGTTCTCAGAGACCACCATGTCCATTTCTGCACTGTGACAAAGCAGCTGTGATTAGCTAGGAAACGTTTACTAAAAAAGGCCAGACTACACTTTATATTATTCTGGGCCACTGTATACTCTATAAACTTGCTGTCAGCAGAAATCAGGCTTTTCAGTCTTGCCACCTTCAGTACATGGTGCAAGAACATTTCTTCGTGCAGGAATTTTGAGTGGAATTTCAACAGTGTTCAGATGAGCATTTCTGAAAACCCAATCAACACAAAAACATTAGTGAACTCACTCCAACATCACTTGGATGTCTGACCCTTAAAACATAAGAACATAAGAACATAAGAACGGCCGTACCGGGTCAGACCAAAGGTCCATCTAGCCCAGTATCCTGTCTGCCGACAGTGGCCAGCACCAGGTGCCCCAGAGGGGGTGGACCGAAGACAATGATCAAGCGCTTTGTCTCCTGCCATCCCTCTCCAGCCTCTGTCAAACAGAGGCCAAGGACACCATTTTATCCCCTGGCTAATAGCCTTTTATGGACCTAACCTCCATGAAATTATCTAGCTTCTCTTTAAACTCTGTTATAGTCCTAGCCTTCACAGCCTCCTCTGGCAAGGAGTTCCACATGCTGACTACACGCTGTGTGAAGAAGAACTTTCTTTTATTAGTTTTAAACCTGCTACCCATTAATTTCATTTGGTGTCCTCTAGTTCTTCTATTTAGGGAACTAATAAATAACTTTTCTTTATCGGCCCCCTCCATACCACTCATGATTTTATACACCTCTATCATATCCCCCCTCAGTCTCCTCTTTTCTAAACTGAAAAGTCCCAGTCGCTTTAACCTCTCCTCATATGGGACCCGTTCCAAACCCCTAATCAATTTAGTTGCCCTTTTCTGAACCCTTTCCAAGGCCAAAATATCTTTTTTGAGGTGAAACGATGCAGGAGAAGGGAACAAAGAAGGTAAAACTGGGCTGGGCTCCCGGGGTACATATTCCTTGGACATAAAATGCCTGTATAGAGCACCCAGGCATTACAGTGACACACTTTTAAAGGCAGGAATAATAAATCCCTCTTATCAGAGAAGAGGGTTCCTAAATATGTTATAATACTAATACTCAGACATACACCTGCCCTGGGTCTATGCTAGCTTATCAGCAATAGAACATTTATATCACCTGGTACTTCCGGAGCTCTGATCAGACTGACAGAGTATTCATCTTTGAATGCCTGCTTTAACACACATGCCAGAATCATGGAACAGGAACGCCAATAGGCCTGTAATAAAGAGCATTTCAAACAAATTTGCTATACCGAAGTTGCCAATTCAAGCCAGATTCAAATAGCAACTCTTTCTTTAAAACTGAATTCCTCATAAGTATTTGCTAGTTTCCATTGTGCATTATTATTTTAATACAATGTACATATTTTATTTTGAATCATTTATACAGTGCTACAAACACAAGTTTTACAAAACAGATCACGTGTACCCTTCCAGAAGAAGTTTTGAATCAACTGTCCTGATCTTTCAACAGCCCACTGTGATCTGGCTGCAGGATCATGTGCTAAGAGACAGAACAATTGAACAGGTAATGAAAGATGGATGAAAATTATATCTGAAAAAAACAAACTACAAAAGACTTCCAGAAGAAAAGTATTTCAAGGAAGTGATTTGAAGGAGGATGCAGAGAATATCTTGCAAACTGTTCAAGTTACAGAAGGCAGCATGAAAGACAGTGAAGCCAAAAGCATGACAAGAAGATAAAGGAAGAGGCAAGGAGAGAAGAATGCAAGCAATATCAAGTGAGAGAGGAATTAATAGCAAGTGAAAAGAGAAGTGTAGCGAGGTGAGATTATGAAGGACTTTGAAGATGAGGCTAGGAAGTACTAGATACATTAGGACTGAAGACATAGATATGCAGTAAGTTCTCAAGTTTACAGAATTTCAAGGAAGGAGTTGAACTGGAACAGTACACAGTGATTTTGCAGGCTGGTACTTTGCCCCAATAACCACATTTTGTTGTCCAGAATCTAAATGTTCATTAATAATTAAGATACTAATCCCTTATTGATGTGAAAATAAACTTTAAAATGAGAACCAGATATAAACTAATGTTAGAGGTGCCTACTTGCATCTTTAGACCACCTAAAGCAATTGTTTTGGTGCCTCAACTGACAGTTTAAACATTAACATTATTAACTATTATTCATGCCCACAGAAACCAAGGAAGCAGACAGATGTGGAACTTGAGTTGTGGGGTGGCGTTTGGGAGATTATCACTTATTTCTTCCAGTGTGACCCTGTTTTAAAGCAGAGGAAAGGATAACCTTGCCTAGGCATTCTTCAGCCAAAATTATTCTTTCCTGAAATATCATTAATTAAAAATGTAAAGTAGTAAGTATTATCTTTAGTGCGCAATATATAATTAATATTTCTCACATGATCTTTGAAAGGTATGTAAAAAAGACAGAGCATTTAAGTGATTTGCAAAAGATCACATACCAGAAATGGAACTCTGACACCCAATCCTTTGTACACTACAATACTCTTCTGTATTTACCTGTGGTCCCGTGTCCTGCACTTAGATTACAAGCTACTTAAGGCAGAAACTCTTTTTGTCTGTTTGTATAGTGCCTAGCAGAGCGGAGTTCTGATCAACAACTAGACTCCTAGGCACTACCACAATATAAATAGTGTAGGATTATTAGCTAACTAAAATTACAATGTTTAGGTTATACATTTGTAGTTGTTACAAAAATTTAGACTAAAAACTTATTTTATGCATCTTACTATATTTTCATAAAGCTTCCCAACATGGTTATTCCAATCAGCTGCAGTATTTATCATTTGTTCATAAGGAGCGTGAAAGGGTTTCTTAATATCTTAATGGTTTTCATGGTTTAATACAATCTTTTGTTTCTATAGAGTGCAGACTAAGGGTACATCTAGACAGCAGGGCTATTTCAGGATAGCTACCCCGCATTTTTTAAATACATCCGTTATTTTGAAATAATGGGCATGCTATTTCGGCATCCCTGAAACCCCCGATCCACAAGGGTTAAGGGGTGTGTTGCAATAAAGCGTTATTTTGAAATATGGTGCTGTGCAGATGTGCCAAAATTTAAAATAAGCTATTTTGAAACATAATTGAAATAAGATACACAATTTGCTCTATGAAAATTGCATATCTTATTTCTAGTTTAGAGTGCTGTGTAGACGCACTCTAAGATTTTGCTTTTATATTCAGATACAAAAACCAGTGGGGGTAGTAGAGCACATCCAAACAGCAACGGATATGAAGCCAACAATAAATGTGATTTTAACAATTTTCATTCTCTCCTGTAACCAATGGAGCTAGAATTTCATTCAAACTACTACCTAAGGCCCTACCTTACTCACTAGGGATGTTAAATATCAGTTAATTGAATAGTTGAGTAACCTCATGAATTCTTATCAGTTACTTGACTATTCTAGGTGTCCCCAGGGGCGGGACCAGCAGCCAATGCGATCTGGCCCCACTCCCGAGGAGCCCCCTGCTACTCTGTGCTCCTTCCTTTGTATCATAGACAACAGCACAGGATGCCAGGTAGGAGCTGGTCCGCGAGGGGAGCCAGTTTAAAAACTAGCTCCCCTCATGGACTGGCTGCCTGTCGCCTCATGCTGCTGCCTCTGAGGGATGGCAGTAGCTCCTGTTCGGGAGAGTGGGGGAGGCTAAGCTCCTGGACCTGGTGTGAGCTGGAACTGAGCCAGGCTTCCTGCCTGCCTACCTCCTAATATACTTTAAATAGAGCCGCGGCAGGGGTAGGTCTTGGACCTGTCACAAAGCAGCACTGAGACAGGCTGCTTGCTGGCCTGCTAAAAAAATTTACTGGCAGGGTGGGGTGGGGAGGAGGGAATTCATGTACTCTATAGCATTAACCTATAAGCTTTTGCTTATCGGTTAATTGGTTAATCGAGTACACTATTACATTCCTACTACTCACTGAAGTCAATAAGAAAAACTTCCATGGGAACTGAATCAGGTCCAGACAAGAAACACTGCATAAAGAAATAAGACGTTGACATACTTTGTTCACTTCCTCAGGATCTTCATCTTTGAAAGTAAGAAAGTGAATTTCACATGATCTGGTCAAAGGCCGATACATGTCCCATAGCTCTCCATCCACAAGTGCCAATACTGATTTCTTACAATGCCATTCACTTAAGTCTAAAAAGAAGTGAAAGAATTCAAGACTGTTATCAACATCCCACAAATCATAGAATCATAGAACACTACGACTGGACCTCGAGAGGTCATAGAGTCCAGTCCTCTGTCCTCCTGGCAGGACCAAATACTGTCTAGACCATCCCTGATAGACATTTATTTAACCTACTCTTAAATATCTCCAGAGATGGAGATTCCACAACCTCCCTGGGCAATTTATTCCAGTGTTTGACTACCCTGACAGTTAGGAACTTTTTCCTAATGTCCAACCTAAATCTCCCTTGCTGCAGTTTAAGCCCATTGCTTCTTGTTCTATCCTCAGAGGCCAAGATGAACAAGTTTTCTCCCTCCTCCTTATGACACCCTTTTAGATACCTGAAAACTGCCACCATGTCCCCCCTCAATCTTCTCTTTTCCAAACTAAACAAACCCAATTCTTTCAGCCTTCCTTCATAGGTCATGTTCTCTAGACCTTTAATCATTCTTGTTGCTCTTCTCTGGACCCTCTCCAATTTCTCCACATCTTTCTTGAAATGCGGTGCCCAGCACTGGACACAATACTCCAACTGAGGCCTAACCAGCACAGAGTAGAGCGGAAGAATGACTTCTCATGTCTTGCTCACAACACACCTGTTAATGCATCCCACAATCATGTTTGCTTTTTTTGCCACAGCATCACGCTGCTGACATATTCAGCTTGTGGTCCACTATAACCCCTAGATCTCTTGATCTGCCATACTCCTTCCTCGACAGTCGCTTCCCATTCTGTATGTGTGAAACTGATTGTTCCTTCCTAAGTGGAGTACTTTGCATTTGTCTTTATTAAACTTCATCCTGTTTACCTCAGACCATTTCTCCAAGTTGTCCAGATCATTTTGAATTATGACCCTATCCTCCAGAGCAGTCGCAACCCCTCCCAGCTTGGTATCATCTGCAAACTTAATAAGCATACTTTCTATGCCAATATCTAAATCGTTGATGAAGATATTGAAGAGAGCCGGTCCCAAAATAGAACCCTGCGGAACCCCACTTGTTATACCTTTCCAGCAGGATTGTGAACCATTAATAACTATTGAGTACGGTTATCCAGCCAGTTATGCACCCATCTTTAGTAGCCCCATCTAAGTTGTATTTGCCTAGTTTATTGATAAAAATATCATGCGAGACCATATCAAATCTAGCTAAACTTTGCAATTTAGAGTTCTACTCTTATTATATCAAAATGCAAGTGTGATTTTTGTGGGAACGTTATTAGAACCCAGGGAAATTAAAAAACTTGTTTCTTAAATCCCACTATCTGTATTTTATACATGCCAAATTGAAATACTACATTTGTATGTGATGTTACCTGGATCACTATGTTTGTCCTTGCAATGACCACAATAGTATTATCTGTCAGTCTGGATGGTAAAAACATTTATTGGCAGAGTGATTTATTGGCAGAGTGATACTCAATGGGACAAACAGTTTGGGATTCCATTTACTTACGCATGGCACAATTGTATGGAGTAGACAAAGCTTTGTTCATAACAAACACAGTGCCAGGGTGAGATTTGCTAACATATTTTACTTCAATCTTCTCAATTCGTGGATGCAGAGACAACTGCCTCTCTTTCTCCTTAGTAAAGAGTTCATTGCGTATCTGAACAATCTCAGCTGTTGACAGTTGGGAAGCAGAAGCTGTAGAAATAAACCCTGGAAATAGAAGTAATATAATTAAGCAACATAGTTTCTCAAGATATTTACACAGATATTAATAGACTAATTAGCATCATCAACAAGTAGAAAAACATGAGCCACTAACCCAACAAATTTTTAATTGTAATACACCTGTAACCATATATGGCACTGACTTCCAGTTCACAATTAATGTTTGTGATGATAGCTCATTATGCAAAAATCAGACCCTAAATATTCAAAAGTTAAATAATATGTTCTTTAAATAGAAATGCTTAGCACAGACCTAAAAATGTTACTTGTAATCTTTCAGACTCTGCATTTGACTCTATTAAAAGCCAAGATTGCATCTGTGTCTCTCTACTTTCTCCTCAAGAATACGTAAGAGGAATTGTGGGATAATTCTTCCTCATAACATCTTGTGTTCTGATCCCGTATTGTAAATCCTTGATGCATCCTGTCCTGTAAATTGTCGTCAGCTCCAGGGGAATAATCTAATGCTTTAAAAGAACACAAAAACCAAGGCATAACTACTTTATGCAATGGTATCCATGTGGAAACATTCCTTTCTGAGTCCTTACGACAATCATCTTTCACCATGAATCTGAGATTTGATTACTTGTACCTTAGAATGAGTAACTACACATTACTGTCCATATTTAACTACACATTACTGTCCATATTTATCCAGCACCACTTTTAACTCAATGAGTAGTAGGGATGTTAATGGTTAATTGGTAAGCCTCACCCATTAAGGGGGCTACTCCAGCCCTGTGGGGTGTGCCATAGGTGGAGTGCTCCAGTCTGGCCTGAGCAGCCCCCGATTACAGTGGGCCTGGCCCCAGCACACTGCAAGCAGGGACACTCCATCCCGGCCAGAGAGTCCCCCCCCACTGCACCCTGACTGAAGCGGGTCATTCTAGCCCAGCCAGGCCTCCCACCTGCCCCATTTAACTTGTGAAACTTAACATTTAACCAATTAACTAAATGAGTTTTTACATCCTTAATGACCTACCAAATTCACTGACAGGAAAAAAAAAACATGACACAGACCATGAATCTGGTCTTTTGTATGCTTCTCTCTTGTACTATACAGATGTCACATATGAAAAAGTTTCTTAATTTGGGGGGGTCCTGACCCAAAAGGATGTTGGAGGAGGTTGAAAGGTTATTTTGGGGGATCACGGTATTGACACCCTTACTTCTCCCCTGCCTTCAGAGCTGTACAGCTGGAGAGCAGCAGCTGTTGGTCAGGCACACAGATCTGAAGATAGCACTTCACCAACAGAAAGGGAAAAAAGAGAATGGAAGGCCCAGATCTGCGGGCAGCAGCTCAGAAGTAAAGGTAGCAGTATCACAACCTCTACAATAACCTTGCAATGTGCCCTCCTCCCGCCCCCCCCACACACACACTCCTTTTTGGGTCAGGACTCTATCATTACAACACCATGAAATTTCAGATGTTTATAGCTGAAATAATGAAATTTACAATTTTTTAAATCCTCTGACCGTAAAATAGACCAAAATGGACCATTAATTTGGTAGACCATAGCAATTATCAAAATAAGAAGCACCTCCGATCACTAAATTAAATCCATTAACTAAGTCCAATGCTTTACTATATAGCCTTGCAAAGTTATGAAAATTTACCAGCTGCCATCTCAGCTTTACCATAATTGTCACGCCTATTTAAAAAAATTTGTCTCACGTAACTGAATTTTGCAAATCTTTTTTAATAACAAACATCTCATTTTATTTTAAAACATGAATTTTGTTACTTATACAAGTGATTCTGCAGACCGTGAGTGTGCACGCACACATACATGGGCACACCCCGCGTGTAGTTTCCAGAATGTTTCACATTTAGTAGACAATGAGAAAAGAATCCATAGATCACTGTAATTCACAATCAAATAAAATATTTTGGAAATCAGACATTGGGATGGTGAGAATAATACTGTTACAAAGAAATCCACACAAGAGCTGCTTCCAAAGTCATAAGTCAAAACATTGTGTCTAGGCTAGGGATGTAATAGTGTGGTCGATTAACTAATAAGCAAAGGCTTACCGGTTAATGCTATAGACAACACATATTCCATCCCCCCGGCCAGTAAATTTTTAAGCAGGCTGGCCAGCAGCCCAGCTCAGTCCTGGCTTGTGCGAGGGTCCAGGACCTACTCCCGCTGCAGCTCTGCATTTAAAGTGTATTAAGAGCCAGGCAGACAGGCAGCCCGACTCAGTTCTGGCTCAAGTCGGGTCCGGGAGCTCAGCCACCCTCCCTCCCACTAAACAGGGGCTGCTGCCACCCTGCGCTGCTGCCTCTGCATCAGAGGCAGCAGTGCAGGGAGACAGGTGTAGGAGAAAGAGCCCAAAGCATGGGCCTGGCACTTGAACCAAAGTAAGTATTATACCATGAGTAACAGACTGGTCATGTCAAATGCAAATGTTTGCCTGCAAGTCAATGTCTCTTGGCACTAGAACTGCTAGCACTGATAAAAGCACATCAAGTATGTATTCCATCAGAACAGTACAGGGACACCCAGCTGAGTACATGATAAAACAGTGTAAAACAACAAGAGTGAAAGCATAACAACAGGTAGCGGATACGAATGCTTCGGAAGAAACTACAAGGGAAGGTACCAAATGTGTAATTAATATGTAAAATGATACGTGTGGTGTGTATCAGAGACTGCTCATTTCTGTCTATAAATGTTGGAGTACCTCACTTAATTCTTTGGCCAGCCTACAGGGCAATAACGAAATCCATACTGCCAAACAACTTGAATCCATTATCCTGGGTACAAATATGTAAGGGCTCGGAGGCCATCTAGCTACCGACAATTATTAACGTACTTTGTTCAACAATAACCCTGACTTGGGTGCCTTCGTAGCTTATTTGAGTCTGTGGTCTTTGGGGACTCTCGTGAAGTCTATTATGCTAGCTACCTGCACAGAGCTGGCACAATATACTGAGAGAGCATACAAAAATGCACGCAGACGAACGTTTATCATCACTGATAGAGCAGGAGATCTGTCAGGGCATCACACCAGTGAATCCTGAATGTACTGCATCACTGTCCTGAACTACTGCAACAGGCAGCCTGTCTGTGAGGAAAGCTGGTTTTTAAACTGGCTCCCCTCATGGACCAGCTCCTGCCTGGCATCCTGTGCTGCTGCCTCAGATACAGAGGAAGCAGCGTGGAGTGGAAGGGGTCTCCTTGGGAGTGAGGCCAGAGCGCAAATGGCTGCCAGCCCCACCCCTGGGGACTACAGAATAATCGAGTAACTTATAAGAATTCATGAGGTTACTCAACTATTCAATTAACTGATATTTAACATCCCTAGTCTAGGCAGATAGATCCCTGACTTATAACAGAGGCCTAGTCCACACTAGGAATTTATAGGTGTGAAAAAATCCAGAGAGATGTAACTACACTGACCTAACTCCCCAGTGTAGATTGTGCTAGGTTAACACAAGAATTCTTCGATCCAACCAGCTACTGCCTCTCCGGGAGGTGCATTAACTACGGCAATGAGAGCCTAGGTGGGTAGCTTGGCTCCCAGCTGCATGATCCATGCCTGGTGTCTGGTCAAGTGCCCCATTCCCAGCAGCAAGTGAGGAGCTGAGAAGCTTGGGGTGGCTGGCCCATCCTCAGTGGGGAGCTGAGAAGCCCAGCTTTGTGCTCAGAGTCAAATCAGTTGCCATGCTCCTGGTGGGAAATGTGGAGCCCGAACTCCGGGCAGCAGCCCAGATTAGAATGAGGAGCAAGGACAGCAGCCTGGGTAGCAACAGGGACTGGAATGGAGGCTGGGCAACAGCCTGGCTGGGGAATCAGGAGCTGGTATTCTTGTCAATTTCACAGCTCCAGTGTAGATAGGGACTATGCTCTGAGCTACTCTACAGACCTACGCTGGTACAAATACACGGCTGTGGGGTGTAACAAATCCACGCACCTGAGCGATACAGTTCTACCGGCCCAACCGCCCCTCCGCCCCGCCCGGCGAGCAGCGCTAGGTCGGTGGGAGAGCCTCTAAGCTCTAAGCGTCTCGGTGCAGAGCATCTTCATTAAGGGGCTTCGTAACGCGCGCTGCCGACGTGCCCTGTGCTGACACGCTGTCAGTGCAGCCCAAACCCGGCCTCGCACTGTGGGCGGCGGAGGGGCGGGACCGGGCGCTCACACCGGGCTGCCGCGACGCAATGAACACGGAGCTTCCCAACACACGAGTGCAGGGCCCGTTGGGGGGGGGGGGGCTGCTCTTGCTCTCTACCAGCCAGCCTCAAGCGCAGGCCCCCGGAGGAGGAAGTGTCCCCGCCCCCACACAGGCGCAGACCCGAGGGGGGACTCCCCTCCCCCCGGACGCCCCCAGGCGCAGGGTCACTCACGGGCGTGTTGGCTGCGCAGGCAGCGGGTGGCCAAGCGCGCGGCCATGGCCCAGCTGCTTCCGGCGGCCTCCCCGCAGGCACAGGCGGGCGCGTGCAGCCGGCGCAAGGCTCCCCCGGAAACACAGACCGCGGCGCAGGGATCCGCTTGTCGCTCCCGTCCCGCTTCTGCCGCTAGGGGGCGCGTCCTGGCCGAGCCTGGCCCCCGCTCAAGCCAGCGGCCGCGAGGACCGGAGGCGGTCTGCCGCGCGCGCGACTCTAAGCCGTATCCCTCCGCGGGGGGGGGGACGGGATAACCCCTGTTTCCGCACGCGCGCTGACCGCAGCGTAGCGCGCGCCCGGCCGCCTGGAATCCCCTTGCAGAGCCAGGCTGCTGCATGAGCTGCAGTGCGCGGGTCCGTCCCCTTCCCGCTTTAGGGAGGCGAAGTGTAGCTAACTGAGGTCCCAGTCACCACTGATCCCCAGCCCCTCTCTGCTACATCCAGGGGTTGACTGAGGCCGAGGACACCTTGGCATTAACAAACTTCCTTCCACCACAAGCTTCCCCATCATTTTCCTCCCGGGAAAGGTGATTTGAGTCCAGCTGGTACCTAGACACTGTCAAGAAGATGATTTAATCAACCAAGCCAACTTCTTAAATTGCTTACCCAAGTTACAGCTTTGCTGTGATTGCACATGACAGCAGGTCAGCCAGATTGCAACCTGGCAAAGGTATGACAGACATGGAGCGAGTGAGTATTAGACAACTATTTTGACAGCTTGAACTCCTATGGAAGTTAAAACATAAGGAATAAAAAAAAATGGTTAGACCTAAATTCACAGTTTAAAAATGAATTTAGAAAACACTGACAGAGTTGCAATGAATCTGCATTCAGTGAAAGAGTTTTCTATATAGGATTGGAAACGAGGACTTCTGGGGCCGGTGAAGTTTACGTCAACCTAATTATGTCACAGAGGACTAACCGTGTTAGTCTGTAATTAAAAAAAAATTTAAAAACAAGGTATGGTCCTGTAGCACCTTAGAGATTAACAAAAAAATAGATAGATAGTAGTATCATGAGCTTTCATGGGCACAACCTGCTTCTTCAGAACAAGAGGTCCAGGGGTACAAATATATAGCAGAAAAAGAGAGGAGAGAGGGAGGGAAAATTAAAACCTGTCAATTAAAGTGTCCATGCTAAATGAGGCTAGAGTGGGGCTGTAATTATGTCACTATACGCTACAGCCTTATCCAGCATCCAGGGCCATTCCTAGGGTGGGGCATGGGTCCTGGGGCAATTGTCCCCGAGTGACCTTAAGTAGGGCCTATGGCAAACCCACCTCCATTGCAGGCTTCACCCTACCTCTGCGCCACTTCTTTCACCAAATCCTGGCCCTGCTCTGCCCCTTTGCTCCCCCCCCCCCCCGAAGTATTCCCCCTAGGGATTACTGCAGGGCCTAGCATGGGGCAGCAGCAAGGGTTGTCCCCTGCCTTCCCTCCCCTGTGCTCACCATGGCAGAAGTGAGACCAACCCAGCAGCCCACTCAGTTCCATTCCACTGCCCTCTCCCAGCCCTCTGCACTCAGCTTCACCCCTGCTGGTGCCTCACACCAGGCCCCTCAGTAACTCCCAGGCCCTGCCCATAGAATGGTTGAGGTGGCTGCCACTGGGCCCCCCAAAGCACATATCATGGGACACCCACCCCAAACTGTCCAATGGATGGGATAGCTATGACTGCATCTCCTGTCTGGGGTCATACATCCCTGGGAACTGGGGGGCAATACAGCACACTTTTGTTTTTATTCATTACAGATTTCTTTTTTTTAATCTTGTCTTGATACCCATGCAAAGAAAGATATATGTATTTGAAACTTTTTATTTAGTGTGTATCACAGTTCTGGAATGCTTGGGGACCAAATCCTGGCTCCTTCCTCCTCCTCCTTATGCCACTTTGTCAGCACAGAGAAGATGAAAAGCTACCTGAGGGCTAGCTGCATAGAGGACATATTGGACTCCAAGCTCCAAGGGGACATGGTTGTGCCACTGCTGAACTGTGACAATTCCCAGCTGGAAGAATGACCTTTTGTGGAGACATTACCATCCAGTACAACCTAAAGAAGCCCTGAAGCTGCTGTAAATTTCACACAAGTTAAACTGGCTCTTGAACAGGCCCTGAAATGGAGGAGCAATCAAGGTAGTATAATGTTTGTCTGCATCTGCAGATTCCACTGCTTAAATGTATTTTGATCCATGATATCACAACAGGCTCACAGTTATCAGACTGTCTCCTCTAACATTCTATACCACAATTTTTCATACAGTTAGCATTAGAGAACAAAAACCTGGGTCCATTAGAGCTCTGTGAATTGAGTCAAGAATTAGTGTGGGGGCTTATTTTTAGTTGCACAGATCTGGCATTTTCAGCAACATGTAGAGGACTTACTGGGTTACTTTAATCAACCTGTTGATCTAGACCAAAATAAAGTGGGACAAAACCCAAAGGACTTTTGACTGAAAAAACACCCTGAGAAGGATTGGCTGTATTTGAACGGATTTTTATTAAATGAGAATCACAGCATATTAGGGGCTATGTCATAGGGAAAGAAGTCTCAGAGGGGTAGCCGTGTTAGTCTGTAACTTTAAAAACGACGACTGTGGCATTAGCACCTGAGGGTACGTCTACAATAGCCCCCTAGATCGATCTAGGGAGGCTAATGAGGGCAACCGGAATTGCAAATCAAGCCTGGGATTTAAATATCCCATGCTTGATTTGCACGTTCCAGGCCGGTCGCCATTTTAGAAATTGACTAGCCCAAAGTAACTGCCCGCATCTACACGCGGCAGTGAAACGGGATTCCGATTTAAAGCCCTAACTCGAATTAGCTCGTATTCCTCCTGCAATGAGATGCTCCTGAACCTGGGAGCCTAAGGGCAGGAAGGACAGCCAGACTGGGGTAACAGGGTTGGCAGCCCAGCTGGGGACAGCATGGAAATGCAGCGCAGGGCCAAGTTGGAGTCCACCGGCAGTACAGGTAGGCATGGAGCCAGAGTTTCTTGACACCCCCAGGAGTATGGTGCTAGAGTTGAGTCCCGCGGCAGCCCAGGGCTAGACCCCTGCAGCAGCCCACGGGAGTGTGGGGCTGGAGCCCCATAGCAGCCTGCTAGAGTGCATGGCCAGGGCGAGAGCCCAGCAGCAGCCTGCTGAAGCGTGGGGTCAGAGCCCCGCAGTCTGCTAGAGCACAGAGCTAGGGCTGGAGCCCCAGTGGTGCCCCCACATGCACGGTGCCAGATCCTGGTGATAGCAGCTGGAGCCTGTGCTGCCCAGAAAGCCAGCAGCAACTGGGCAAGCAGCCCAGCCAGGTTGGGGAGGATGGCGGGGCGGGATGAGGGGAGGCAGGGTACTTGCTGGGGCAGCCTGCCAACAGCATGTGATGGGGTTTGGGGCTGGTGGCAGGAGACCATCTCTGGTCCGGCAAATTCTCTTGTTCAGGACTGGTCAGGAATGCCAGTGCTGGACCAGTAAGGTCCAACCTTTAGTATCATGAGCTTTCATGGGCAAAACCCACTTCTTCAGATGAGCTTGAGTGGCTTTTGTTTTGGGAAAGAAGATGGTCAGTGTAGCCTATCAAGTTACTTTCCTATCATCTAATAATATGTTTGTGTTAATTTAGATTAATTCGGTAATAGTTAAAAGCTGTAATGCAAGAAATCTTCTAAAAGCTGCTCTCAGCATTCCCGTAGGCCCTTTGTGTTAGCTTGACTGATGTCTGGGTTCAGGTGTAATACACTAGGCCTTATGTTTCCCCAAGTTTGTGAAGGCCCGCTAATACTAACACAACTGCACTCAACTCCTTGGGGGAGGGCTTTGCCATTAACCCACCTGGGCACAGGTCCATGCCCTTCCCTAGCTGGAGCCAAGACATGTTGGTATATAAGAGTCTAGCAAGAGCCCAAAATTAGTGGTCCTGCTGCTTGTACCTGTCTGTGTGCATATGCTTCTTGCCTTCCCCCACACAGCCAACCGCAAACCTGTTGGTGTCATGCACTGACTGGGCTGTGTGGTAGTCCAGATGCCATTAGGTGTAGGAGCAGCATGGCTGCAGTACAGCCCAGCCCTAGGCTGTCTGGTGAGTCGGGTTCCCCTGCAGTACAATGGCTCCTGCTCTAGAGTATCACGAGATGGTACAGCCTCTGAATGTACTTTCTAAGTAGTGCCATGTCTGCATTACAATCGATCAGAGGGCAGGGTTGCACTTAAATGAAAGAACATACATCAGCTCACGGTCCAGGTCAAGTAATATGGGGTTATATTTGATCTTTTGTCCAGGCTGCACCAGACTGTTTCAGGATCCGCAGAAGCGGAGGTTAGTAGACTTCCGTGGTTGAGACATGGTCTCACCTAGATGGTTTCCCGGGACTGAAAAAGGGGAACTTAGGTCTGGACTTTTCACCCACACAGGATAGTAGGGAAAATACCCTCGGACTCAGTAGATGTATTATTAAATATAAGTCCCAAATAATTGGTTCAGGCTGAGTTGAATAATCAGGACACAGGTTGCGATAGATAACCACAAAGGCCCATGGCAACAAATTGACGTATATGATAATAAGTTAAGAGCAATGATACATTGACCAATAGGAAAAGAACATTTCAGCATTAGAAACATCCCCTACTGAATATGCATCAAACATGTTATCGTCAGCGTCACTTGGTATAAAAGTGGAACCCCAGCCTAGGGGCGAGAGGGAGGAGAAGATGTAGTCCTTGAAAGGGCCAGAAGGATGGCCCCTGGTGATGGGGAAGGTGAAGATAATGAGAGAGATGATGGGCTAACATCTAAGATTGTTCTAGAAGGAATGATGTAAGTACATGGTAAGGAAATATGGATGTACATTCCCTGTCTTATGAAATTGGGGTGTTTGTGACTGTGCTAACCTTATTAATAAACTGTAAATATTGTAAATATCCAAGGGTTTCTATAGTGTGGGTGTTGCAACTGTGCACGTCAGGGTTCCCAATCACAGTATAATTGAATACTGGGCTTGATCCTGGGACAAAGAACCTGTCAACCCTAAGGTGGGTTATTAGAATTTAAACATAATCTTAGATCAGGCTACATCAGGTAAGAATAGAAAAGAAGGAAAAAAAGCCAAAAATTATTACAAGGCTGGAGTCTCCAAATCCCCACTTGAAAGTCAGAAAAAATGTGATTTTCTTTTGTAGTGTGCATAAGGTGGGATGTTGTCCTTGGCACCCCTTTACCTAAAGCACTACTAGCCCCAACAAGTCCCTACTACATCACAGGCACTTGACCTTATCAATACTATATCTTGATGGCTCCAAGCCCACCAACTCTAATGATGAACATATTCTCAAGACCAGTGGTTCTCATACTTTTGCATTGCTCACCCATTCCACACAACACGCCGCTGAGTGCGATCTTCCCCCTTATAAACTAAAACTTTTTTTTTTTACATTTAACATTATTATACATTCTGGAAGCAAAGCAGGGTTTGGTGGTGTAGTACAGTTACCAATTTTCCCAACCACATGGACTGGATGCCATTTGTGGCAATGGTGTGTGGTCTGTCCAATATGGAAATATGGTTTCTACTGCGGGCACTTCTGCTTTTGAAATATACAAGAGCCCTGTGAGGCTTTTGTACATTTCAAAAGCAGAAGTGCCTCAGGGAACACTGGGCGAGCAGGGACTCAAGCAGTCCCCACTTGCCCCACGCTCTCTGCAGCGCCCCCCCTGTTGCGGTCTCAATGAAGGCAGCAAGGCAGGGACAGGAGCTGGTGCTGGGATGAGCTGGCTTAAAAGCCGGTTCCCCCAGCACCATCTCTGGGGTGCTGCCTGCCCCTCCCCCCCGCTGCCTCTGATAGGGGGGAACTCTCTATCAGAGGCAGTGGGGAAGATAGGGGACGCTGCTGCGAAGCAGCCCCTGTGTGCAGAGGTCCCAGCAGGGAGCAACCCCTGTTCTCAGTGGCCAGGATTGATCACTGATCGCTGCACCTCTGCATTTTAAATGTAGTAAGAGCCCAGTGGCTTATTTAAAATGCAGAGCCACAGCGCAGGTGGCTCTGGAGTCAGCACGAGCCAGGACTGCTTAGTCCTGGTTTGAGTCGGCTCCTGGAGCTACCTTTGCTGTAGCTCTGCAGAGGCGCTTATCGACTAATCGTATAGTCTAATTGTATCGACTATACGATTAGTCAGATAATCACATTTTAATATCCTTATCAGCAGCGAGTGAACTCCTTCACATGGTATCGGAGTATTTCTCAGACAACCATTATTGTTGTGTGGTTTTGGTTTTAAAGGGCAGCAATGTTACATTATCCACCTTCAAAACTTTCTTCTCTGCCAGATGCTTACTAAAAAACTTGACAACAGATATTCTGCTGGTATGCTAAGCTATCATGCTCAGTCAGTAACATTTCAAGTTTTCTTTGTACTTTGTCATTGATTGTTCTGTTTCCATCTGCCATCTTTGTCTTATAGTGAGCATATGTCTGCACTATAGCAGCACAGATACAGAGCTGCAGCCATGCCACTATAGTGCTATAGCATAGACACTTCCTGCATTGATGGAAGGGGTTTTCTGTCAATGTAGTTAATCCCTCAGTAGTTAGGTCAACTGAAGACTCCTGCATTGGGATTAGGTCAACCTCACTATGATGCTCAGGGTGTAAAATTTTTCACAGCCCTGGACAACATAGCTAGGTCAATCTGAAAAACATTCAGATCCATTATAGAGCACTTGCCTTATTTCCCTGAAAAAGCAAGCCAACACAAAGGAAAGAAAAAAGGGAATTCTGATCTCTCACACATGTAAATCAGGAGTAATTCTACTGAAGTCAGTGGAGTTACACTGGTGTAAAACTTGTGTAAATTATATCAGAACTAGGCTCTAGATCTGAGTTTTTCTGGCAATTAGTATTGGAAGTCTACTACATTTGATAGACACATTAGATAGGTACTCTTCAGTTCACCCCATTGCCTGATGACAGTACCCCTTACCCCAGTGTGTAACTCCTTAATCCCCTTTTCCAATCACTGTTCCTCCATCACCCAAATTGTCATTTTGTCTCTTGATGGGGCTTACCCCCCACCACAGTCAAAGCTAGTAAATGTACCCAATTAGTCATGCTCTGCACCTAGCCAGCCAGAAAAGCAGAGCTGAGACATAATAAATAGACTGAAGGATGCCAATTGGGTGGGGAAGGAGACTTTCTTAGGGTATATCTGCATTGTGCATTCCTTTTGGCTCTACATATATACACTAAATGCCTTCTCTAGCATGTGATAAATAGTGATGTAGGTTGAGAAGCACTGCTTAGGTGAGTCAAGACATTGCTGATCCCAGTGGATATGTAACCAAGTATACCCTACTCTACGTGCCCAAGCAGTGCCTTCCCATCTATCCTGCTGTGTTTAGCAATGTAGTATCCCACAGCTGCCTCCCTGCTTCTAGAGCCTGCCCCTGCCACAATGAAAGATTGGACACTGGGGAAAGGTTCTGGCAAGAGGCATGCAGTGGGGAAAAGCTCCAGTAGCTCCCCACAGCTACACATCACAGCATGGATGGCCTGCTTTTCACTGCATTGTGCAGCTACATACATATACCATACATGCTGCTGCTAGTGGTGTGTAGTGTAGACGTAGCCTTTGAAAATGAAACTACAGTCTAAAACAGGGGTGGGCAAAAGCCACCCAGCGGGCTGGATCTGGTCTGCATAGGGCTTTCATCCAGCTCACGTGGCTGTTCCAGGCCCTCTAGTGTGTTGCCTGGGATCCGGAGACATGTGAGCCCTTTCAACTGCTTCTATTTAAAGGGCTTTCACCTTCCCCACACCTGTTGCTTGGCAGCTGTGGGGAAGGTGTGAGCCCTTTAAATAGAAGCAGTTGAAAGGGCTCACATGTCTCCGGCTCCCTAGCAATGTGCTAGTGATACCAGAGCTGTGAGCCCTTTTAACTGTTTCTGTTTAAAGGGCTCAAGCTTCCCAGGCAGTTGCGTTGTCTGGCAGCCACAAGCCCTTTAAACAGAAGCAATTGAAAAGGCTCGCACCTCCAGCCCCACGCTAGCTCATTGCCTGGGAACCAGGGACACACTAGCCCTTTCAACTGCTTCTATTTAAAGGGCTCCTTCCTTCCTCATGACTGGCAGGCAACAGCCCCAGGGAAGGCATGAGCCCTTTAAATAGAACAGCTGAAAGGGCTCACATGTCCCCAGCTCCTAGGTGACACACTAGCAGCAAGGCCAGGAGCTGTGAGCCATTTAAATAGCAGGAATTAAAAGGGCTCGCAGTTCCTGTCTCCTGCTAACGTGTTGCCTGGAAGCTGCATAAGAGGTGTGATCCCTTTCAATTCCTGCTATTTAAAAGGTTCCACCCGTTCTGTCTGAGGCTCTGACCCTTCTGTCCAAGACCTGCCCCTTCCAGGGCAGCCCACGAGCACTTCAAAAAAATTTTAAGTGGCCTTTGCTCAAAAATTCTTGCCCACCCATGGTCTAAAAGATCTATCTCATCATCGGGAAGATTTCTGAAATTCAGGGTAAAGTTTTCCGTCTGAATTTCTTCCCATTATCTCCCTTTATATCATCCTAAATCATTAATTTCCATACTGACCCTGTCAATCCTTAGAATCATGTTTTAATCCAAGCCAAATAAATCTATGTACAGTATATTAATGTCACAGTCTGGCTCAGAAGCATCTCCTTGAACTTGTTCAAATCAGTAGTAAAAACAATAAGAATGGAGATTTGCTGAGCAAAAGTGAAAGCTCCAGTAATGTTTGATGGTGTTTCATTGATGATGGAAAGAAGATAAGAGTAAATGCTCAGGAAGTTGAGGCAGCTAATGCCAGTATTACTATGTCTGGATTTTTAACAGTGCAATTAAAAATTAGAAGAAAACAAATTAAAATGGAAGGTTATAGCCAGTGATAAAATCACTGGCCTTCAAATCAAACAAATTGCTGAAGTAAGCATGTGAGAAAGCTCAGTCTCCAATGTCCTAGAGTTTACTGTTACAAAAATGGAAAGACATTTTCAAAACCAATGCAGCAATGATGGAGATGTTCAGCTATCATGAAGAAAAAAATATATTAAAAGTGCTTTTGATAGATTATTTAATGTTTGTTTAATACATGCTTTACATCCCTCTGTTGTTTACCAGCTATTACTTACTATGGGGAATGATAGCTTCACACGAGATTCCTAAAACTAGGAACATAAACGTTTGTCTTTTTTTCTCAGTTTTCTGTACTGGTGCATGTATATGAAGAAGTAAGCACTTGGAAGAAAAGTTATAAACCTGTGATACTGCTGACCAGTAGTTAATTTGAGAATAATGGACTTTCCCTCTGTGGGACTTGTTTTCACCATTTGGAATCAGGGTTATTAAATTTATTCCATGATTTCTGTCAGTTTCAAAAAATGATCACACACACACAAATGAAATGAAGCCAGAACAGAACATGAAAAATATAATCCAAGATTTTTGACATGACAAAAGGATTCTATGTGGAATCCTTTCGGAATCCTTCTCATTTCCTTTTCTCTACATATTTTTTGCCTGAAGTGCACAACATAACTTAAAAATATAAAAAGTAACAGGTGTCATTAGGCATACAAACTAAGCTGTTGTATGTTTAAATTGGATTTATAATTGTTTTAACAAATTAATAGTGGATTTGCTTGAGGAGAGCATCTTAGGAATCACTGGCAGTTCTCTTGATTCATAACTATTTGTAAAGACACTGTACACTTGTAGTTATTTAGTAGTTATGTGTTTTATCTAGGAATATCTTTAATATCTAAAAAGTGTTTAGATCTCCCCCTTGTGGAGTCATTTACATGCTTTGCAAAGTTGGCAGAAAATGCAACAATTTTGATCTGGTTACATTTTATACACAGATTGATTTCACACGGTGCAAGGCAGTGGAGGAAAATCAGGTTCACTGCCTTAAATTCGATAACTATTCGTCTGTTGTATGAATCCAATCCTGTATCGGAGGACATTCGTAGCTTTTCCAGTGACGAGACGACAAAAATCAATCCCTCTATAATCCTCGGAGTAAAAACCCTGTTTCCCTCTGTGCCAACCATTATGAGAGTGATACTGGTATATAAACAAATACAATTCTACCCTCGCATAGAATCACAGATATTTTATTTCTCTGCTCAGAGACTACACTCTGTGCCAGCTATTGTTCCCGGGCGTGGGGCAGCTGCGTAGGAAGCTAGGATGATACCACAGAGTGAGTATAAAACGAAGATTACGTTTGTCCTGTGTATGCCAACATGACGAGGAATTGATCAAAAGATTAACATGAATGTTCAGAGCAGCACGCAAAAAACGGGGCTGGTTTGGCTGAGCTACTGCAGCCAGGGTGGATGGGATTCCCGTTACAGCTGGAAATAACTCTTCATTTCAAAGTCCCCCTCCCTACCCCTTTTTCCACCCCGGGCTCTGTGGCTGTGTTACACCTCTCCCGCCTCGGCCGCGGGGAGCCTGTGCTGAGAGCAACATTGACCAACAGAGAGCAGGGAGTGACCCCAGCCCTCCCCGCGCCTGGGACCGTCTTGCCCGCAGCGTCCCGGGCAGTGCTAGGACCCGGCTGAAACCTTCACACCCAGCCTGGGCGGCTGCGGAGTCGCCTTCCCGCAACTCCCCCCGCCGGAGGGAGCCAGAGACAGCGTGCGGGAAGCCCGCAGGCTGAGGCGCCGTGGTTGCTGCTGCAGCCGCCTCGCGGGAAGCAAGCAGCTGGCGCTGGAAGATGGCGAGCCGTCGCCTCCTGCCGCTTCTCCTCGGCACCCTGGGGGCTCTGTGCTGTAAGTGGCGCCTCTCCCCCCTCGCCGCCGCCGCCGGGCCCGGCTGGAGGGCAGGGCGCGGATGCGGGCGCAGCCCCAGCCCTGCTGCTCGCGGCGCCCTTTGTTCGCCCGCCTGCCCGGGCTCGCTCGTCCCGCGCAGCCCCGCGGCCGAGTGAGCCAAGGCTGGCTCCGACCCCCCGCCCTTGTGCGGGGACCCCGGCAGTGGCACTGCTCGGAGAAGGGCGGGGAGGGGCTGTCTCCCCGCGGCCTGGAGCGGGCCCCGAAACGAGCTGCATCCCGTGCAAAGTGATGCGGGATTTGGAAAGGGTGAGCGGGGCTCAGCGTTTGTGGTGGCGGTGTATGAGCTACGCTAGCCGCAGTGCTGCTGGTAGGGCCCGTTTGGGGGCGCCGCTCACTCTTCTGGAAGGTGGCTGGACTAATGGGCTCCTTTCCTTCCAACCTGTTGCTTTAAGCTTCCCCTGGGATCTGGGAAAACTTAAAAAACAACAGATAGTCTCGCAGCACCTTAGAGACTAACAGAAATGTAGGTGGTACCATGAGCTTTCCTGGGCATCACCCATTTCTTGAGCTTAAGAAGTGGGTTGTGCCCACAAAAGCGCATGGTACCATCCATATTTTTTGTTAGTGCCTAAGGTGCTACAAGACTATCTGTTGTTTTTTAAGTTTTCCCAATTACAAACTAACACCGCTTCTTCCCCTCTGAAACCTGGGATCTGATTTTACAAGGAGGGGATTGCTTTGTTATCTGGGGAGTTGCATCGCCTTGGTGAGAGGAAGGGTTATCAGCAAATGGGGAATTGGGGAGAGGAAGAGTTATCACAGCCCCAAGGGAATCCTGGACATGCAGGGCTGGAGGGGACTTGGACTGAACCATGTCTGCCCCGGGGTCTGTCTAGTCTGTTTTTTAAAACTTCCCAGTATTAGGGTTTCCACAATCACCTATTCTGGAGTTTAATCACCTTTACTGTTTGCAAGTTGTTCCTATTATCTAACCTAACTCTCCTTTGCTACAGATTAAACCGATTACTATGTATACCTTTAATGAAGGTGGAGAACAATCACTGTTCTCTAACAGCCCTTATCATATATGAAGACTATCAGGTCGCTCCCAAGTCATCTTTTCTCAAGACTAAACCTATCATATTATTGTGACGACCTTCCCCCCCTTCTAAACCTTTTACTGTTTTTCTTGCCCTCAGCTGGACTTTTTCCAATTTATCTATCTTTTTCCTAAATTTTGGTGTCCAGAATTAAACACAGTACTCCAGCTCTAAGGCATTGCCAGTGCTGGGTGAGGCATTTCCCATGTCTTACATGTACCCCAGAATATTAGCCTTCTTTACAATTGTATCGCATCATTAACCCATTCTGTTTGTGGATTAACCTTAACTCCTGGGTTCTTTTCAGAAGTTAGGAATGTTAAATAACGGTTAATTGAATAGTCAACTAAGTGCATGAATTCTTAGTGGGTAGTTGACTATTCTATAGTCTCCAGGGGCAGAGCCGGCAGCCAGTGTGCTCCAGCCCCACTCCTGGAGAGCCACTTACCATTCCATGCTGCTGCTTCTGTACCAGAGGCAGTAGCATGGGATGCCAGGCGGGAGCAGCAGCCTCCCCTGCCTCCTCTTCACCCCTGCACTGCTGCCTCTATTAGAGGCCACAGGGCGGGGGGCAGGCAGAGCTGGTGCTAGGAAGAACTGGCTTTTAAGCTGCCCCCCCCCCCCAGGGCCAGCTCCTGTTTCCCCACCCCCATTGTTGCCTCTGATACAGAGGCAGCGTGGGCGGGAGGGAAATGCGAGTTGTTGACTAGATGAACCGATAAGCCTAGGCTTATCGGTTAATCATCTAGTCAACTATTTGTTGACATCCCTGTCAGAAGTACTGCTGCGTATCCACTTATTTCCATTTTGTAGTTCTCCATTTGCTTTTTTCCTCCTTCCTTAGTATTTTGTACTTGTCTTTAGTGAATTTCATTTTATTGATTTCAGACCAGTTCTGTAGTTTGCTGTAGTGGTTTTGAATTCTAATCCTGTCCTCCAAAGTGCTTACAGTGCCTCCCAGCATGGTGTCCTCTGCACATTTTTATAGGCATACTCTGTTATCTAAGTCAGGGGTGGCCAACCTGTGACTCTAGAGCCACGTGCGGCTTTTCAGAAGTTAATATGTGGTCCTTACATAGGTACCAAATCCAGGGCTGGAGCTACAGGTGCCAACTTTCCACTGGGCCAAAGGGTGCTCACTGTTCAATCCCCAGCTCTGCCCTCGGCACTGTCCCTCTCCACCCTTTCCCCCTAGGATCCTGCCACTACCTACCCTCTCCACTGAGCCTGTCACACCCATGCTTCCCCGCTCCAGTGTCTCCCACTGAGAGCGAGCTGATCATAGTGGGCGGGAGGAAAAGGAGGAGGAGGTACTGATGGGTGGGGCCGCCAGTGGGTGGGATGTGCTGAGAGTGATGTGGGGCGGGGGGGGATGATTGGGGCTAGTGACATATAAGTGTTGCTCTTTGGCAATGTGCATTGATAATTCTGACTCCTCCTCAGGTTTAGGTTGGCCACCCATGATCTAAGTCATTAGTGAAAATAGTGCATAGTACTCAATCCCAAAAGACCCCTGTGACACTTAACTAGATATGTCTTCCCAGTTTGACAGCAAACCACTGATAGCTACTTTTAAGAATATAAAATTTCATCCTCATGTACATCCACTTTATAATAATTTAATCTAGATTGCATTTCCCTAATTGGTTATTGACAAGCTAATATGGGACTGTGTAAAAAGCCTTACTAAAGTCAAACTATATCGAGTCTACAGCTTCCCCCCTTTTCACTAGGCTTTGTAACCCCAGTCAAAAAAGGAAGTTAACTTGGGTGGTTATTTGCATGGATTTATCAAGAACAAGCACAAAAGCTCTTTTGGGCAATGACTTTTTGGCCCGCGGCCCACCCTGCTCAATGCAAAACCTTCCGTGGACCACCAACTGGCCATTTATGATGACAAAATGCCTTTGCTTATCTCTAAATACCTTCAATATTAAATTATTCATATTAGATTACTGGAGCTATAAAATTAGATGGTATATACAACCAATAAGAAAGGAAGTAGTATAAATCAAAATCAATCTTTAACTTTATCATTTTCATTTACGAAACTTCATTTTAAAAAAAGTAAAATATTAATTGATGTCTAAAACAAAAGGTTTCAATGTTGTCTTTCTTTATGGCAAGGGGAGGGGGGAAACCTTTTGTGTGTCCTGGACTACAGATTCACAGAAAAATCAATTGGGTGCCACACAAAAGTGAGAGGACACCCCCCCCCCAAAGACCTCTCACCCTCACTGATGTGGCCCCCCAATGGAAGCATCTCATTCCCTAGCACTCCAGACCCTGGTCTGAGAGGGCAGGGAGGACCAAGGTCAGTGCTACGCACAGGCAGATTAATTCCCAGGATCTTAGTATTAGTAGATTCTGTGAGCCCTCTTAGGCTCTGGGTTGAAGCCAAAAAGAAGGGTTCATTGTGGGGGAGGGGACTGCCAAGGAGTGGGATAGAGATAAGGGTAGGGGGTCTGGGTAAGAAGTGGGGTGCTGGAGCAGGCTGGGAGTGGGGGTCTGACTGGGAGTTTGGGTGCAGGAGGGGATGAGAGTGTGAGGTCTGGCCAGGAGCAGGCTGTCTGGAAGGAAGGGAAGGTGCAGGATTGGTTGTCTGGAAGGATGCAGGAGCAAGGGAGGGTGCTGGAGGTATGAGGTCTGGGTATGAGAGGGATGCGAGGTGCTTACCTGGCTTTGCATCCCCTGCTGCTCCCAGGCGACACTCCCAGGTATGGCCTCCTGCTGTTTCCATTGGCCATTATTCCGGCCAATGGGAGCAGCAGGGAAAGCCTCCAGGCAGCACATCTATGTGCTGCTCTTCCGCCACCTGGGGGGAAGGGGAGCAGCAGCAGCGCATGGAGCCACTTGCACCCCCTCTACCTTACAGCTGGATCTCAGGGCTTTCTCCTCCCTCCAGTGGGAAGCCAGGGCTGGTACTCTAACCCAGGAGTGCAGAACCTAAGGCTTGGGGGCTGGATAAGGCCTCTGGCGGGTTGCCTTGATCTGGCCCCCAAAACTTAGGGCCTCCCCCAGCATTGAGGAGCCTCTGATGGTGCTCCAACCCCCCCCCGCCCCCCGCCTGCCCCCAGCCCCTGACTGATTTTTCTGTGGGTCGGCAGCTCCCAACCCAGAAAAGGTTCCTCACCCCTGCTCTAACCTCTCGGAGGTGGAGAGGGGCAACGCTGGAGCACCAGCATGGGCTCCCCTATGCAGAGGGACAGATGGCTGAGCTTTGAGCCAAGGTCCACCTGCAAAGCAGCCACGGACCACTAGGGTCTGCAGACTGCAGTTTGAGAATTGCTGCACTGGTGCAGTAATAATTAACAATAACAAACCCTTGTCTGTAAAGCCAGTCTGTTTATCTGCATGATTAGAGTGCCATACTGTGCCCATCATTGTGGTAGCTTAGGCCCAGTTTGTGTTATAACGTTAGGCTAATATAAGTTGACTTCTTTGTGCAAATGTGTCTAGCTGATGTAAATACCCTGTTACGCTGATGCAATAAGTGTCTATTCCTGTGGTCAATAATACAATGCAAATATAATCTTTTCCCAATACTGAGTCAAATTCTGCAGTCCTTTACCTCATGATCCTGTAAATAGCTCTTCATGAGCGAACTCCTGAACTCTTGTGGAGCTCCACTCATTTCAGTAGAGCTTTGGATCTGGCACCAGATGAACAAAACTATTATTGTTTTCTTTGAACCTAGGAGCAAAAGCCAAAATATGTATCCACCCTAGAAATAAAAACGAACAGCTTCAGTACAAGTGGGGGGAATGTACTGATAAAACATAGAATGTATTTAAACTTTTGTAAGTAATCTGGTAAGTAGGCTTGTTTCAAAGCAAGTTGTTCATTTTCTTTAGTAAAGCAGTTTTCAGGGTGGTTTTTTTGCAAATTAAAGTAGCAGGTTGAAACTGAAATTTTCCTATATCTACAGAAAGTTTTAATGTGTTATGTAAAACAAAAATAATACCCAAAACTTTCCCTTAAAAGTTTCAGAAACTTGACACAGTTCTATTGACAGCATGGTTCTGAAGGTAACAAAAAAGCGAAATGAATCAGAAAATAAACTGTTTTGCCCACGGGCACACTAAACATAAATATGAGAAGCTGTAACAGTGGAAAAGAAATCTTCAGATTAAAAGTGGGTAAATATGCAGCAAATTATACCATACATCTAATAAGAATATATTTTACTGAATACCCTATAGTATTTTACCATACATTTAATTTGTTTTCATAGCTCCAATCTCTTATTATGTTAATGATTAGACCTGACATTTCTTTTTGAGATTGTGGAAATAACATTTTGCACTGAAACATGTATGTAGCAGAATCTCACTAATACACAATGGCCACTTAGAGTGAGATGATTTAGCCCAGCTATGGGCAACCAAGACTAGCAAGTGGCACGTATGAGTGGCACTCCTTCATTTCATTGGCCCACATGATTGCCAGTGGTTGGCAATCTGTGGTCCATAGCTCACTGGGGTTCCACTTGTGGCCCACACAACCCCGCTCTGCTCCCCCTTCCCCCACGCCTCTCATGCACTAAAGCACTGGAACCCTGCACTTCCTACTCCTCTCTCCTTCCCAGCTCTTTTGGAAAGCCATGAATCCACTGACTCACGCTCCGTTCCTGTTCCTCCTCCTCCTTCCCAGAGCCTGATTGCAACTATAGGCCTGGTCACTCTGTTCTGGGTAGAAAAACCTACAAGAGCAATCTCTGAGAGGATCTCTCAGTTTTGCTGGAGGAACATGGTTTCCTTTCTCCTCTTGTGCCTTGCAGTGTAAACTGCAAAACCACATCCCACACCTCTGTCCCCAAAAACCCTCACTGAACCAAGGGACCTGAGAGCATCCTAGTGCATCTTCTGGAAATCAGAGCCACCTGCATAGAGGTCTGCTCAAATTCTTTGACCCCGCCATGACCTCTCCTGCTCCCTAGCCCATGGGAATCCCTACCTTGCAGGGGGAACTCAGCAGAAAAGGTAATGCAGCCCCTGGCTGTTATATCAGTAAGCTATCCCACGTACAGAAGAGGGATGATGTGCATCTCTTACTGGTCTCAGTCCAACATTGCCTTCCCCCTGCTCAGATTCCTGGCTCTATAGAGGTAACTAACTCCATTGCCTACTATGCATAGGTCTGGAGATGGTAGAGCCATGCACAGAGGAGGGACCCTCTGGAGCATGGGTGGGCAATAAAAAATGGCAGCCCACAGGATTAGTTCCTGGTGGGCCGCTGCTGCTATGTTTACCTGAGCCTCCGGAGGTATCGAAGGATCACAGCTCTGGATGGCATTGGTGCAAACAGCAATTCGTGGCTATCAGCGGGAAGCATCGCGGACTGGGACACCACTCCCGCATTGGCCGCAAATCGCTGCCATCTTCTGATACCTGTGGAGGCACATGAACGTGGAGGTGGGGGTCCACCAGGGACTAGCCTATCCCTACTCTGGTTTCATCCCCAGCCCCCTTGTTTCTTGGGCATAGGCAAAAGGGACAGAATAAGGCTGAATATTCAATCTTCACTTTTGCTGTTTCCTTACCATGAGAGATTCTCCACCCCCTTTCTCTCCTCCCTCCCCTCCCCTCCCCCCGCTTTAATGTTGCAATAATATAAACTTTTTGTTGTTGCAAGGAATATGTATTATGTTAATTCTGGCTGTTTGCTTCCAGAATCTTCATTCTACTTATGTGAAATCTGTTAAAGAATAATGTTTAAAACTGTTTACAAATATACATTATGTTTGTGCATTACATGTCTTCCTCATGGATCCTACTGAGAATTAGCTTCTTAGTATGCCCCAGTTCAGTGAGACAGGATCTTCTGAAATGTGTGAGAGACTCTACTTTTAGAAACTATAAACAATCACCTTTTAAAAATAATTTTAAAATTGCCTTTCATTTCATAGAACTGTGTCTTCCCTTTAGGATCATATGCCTATAACCTTGTGTGCTATCATCCTTCCTACTGATAAATACACGTTCTCTGGTGGTAATGTACATTGAATTTTCCTTGTGAAAGATGAATTTTGAGCCCAGTTCTTTAGCCCCGAATTAGGTTATTTCATGTGACTCCCTGACCTGCAGAAAGACTTAGTGTGATGGAATTACAGGACATATTATATAAAATAAATAAATCCCAACTCTAATAACATTTTTGTCTCTTTTTCAAACTAGAACAGTAGCCACTGAACAACAACTTGCTCATCCTCTTTCAGCAGATTCTGTCTCTCAAATCAGTGAGCCATTTTAGAAACTCCTATTTTTGAACACTATTGAGGGAGGCTTTATTTGGCCTACTTCCTAAGAAACATATAAGCATGTTAAACAGGACTTATCTAAAGGAAAAAAATACATTCAGAATGGCAATTGTTCTCACACAGTCCATGAAGCTGTTTTCTACTGACAGCAACTGACACATCATTTGTGTGTCATGGGATACCATCTTTCTATTTGCATATACCAGTGCTATATGGAATGCTTAGTAAAGATGTATTCTGAAAAGTTATAGCAGAAATAGAATCTTATTTAATGAGCTCTGCTACTCATCTAAAATCTGTTAAATACATTTTGTTTTTTTTCTCCCAGACAATTTTGTGGAACAGACTTATGCATCACTAACAAAATGCATAATGAAGTTCCAGGGTCCTGTCTTCATGATTAATTGTTCTTCTTTTCTTAACTGAACAAATTTGATATGGAAATTTGAAGACAATAAATGTGGAACCTCATACAGCTTTTTTTCCCCCTCCTCAGCTTCATTTTCAGAGGTTACCTGAACTTTTAAGGTTTATCAGAGTTCTGCCTTTTGGAATTTCCTTGCCATCCTATTTGCCAAGAAACTTTTGGCTCTAGCAGTGTAATTCTGCAAAATAGGCTGCTTTGTGTCTCCACTGGTTAGCACTGCAGACTTCGTTGTGTAGTAATCTCCATCACGGAAAACTTGGCTCGTAAATCATGGGTCTATAACCAAACCAGTTAAATAATTCACTTCCTTCATCTCACTCTGTTGTACACCTGCTGGGTTTTATTTGAGACAAAGACAGTTTACCAGTTTCCTTCATGATCAGTGGTCCAGTTCATTTGTTTTTTCAGCTTATACCATAGTTGCTTTGAGGACAAAGGAAGAAATAGCACATCAAGACAATTCAAAGTAATATAGTAGCCACAGTAGCTGTTGATAAAGTAGTGAGGTTGTATGTTAAAAGTAGAACTAAAAAAAGGTTCCATTTCTCCCCACTTGTGCTAATTTGTTGACTAGTTCAAAGATTAAGAAACATCATTCTGTAGCCCATCTCTCCTCCATTCCATTTGTTTTTCTTTACCTGTTATCTTTCCTCATATACTTGGATCCTCATAGATTTTACAATTGCCTTTCTACAGTGCCTATCACAATTTGGAGCTTCTACTTGCTCCTGTAACACAAATTATTAATAATAATAGCAGTGAGTCATCTGAAACTGGCATGTGAAATGGAATGTGGTTTTCACAAATGGATAGTGCTAAAGAAATAACCATTAGGGTCTGGATTAAAGCATGAGGTAATTCTTCAATTGCTAATTTAGGCTTAACCCTTAAACTACTAACACCCCTATGTGGATACTCCAGTTACACTAAAACACATACTTTTCTGAGACTTGCAGCATGGCTACTGGGCCAGGGTAAAAAAAGGATAAGACAGCTTTGGAACTGCAGGCCAGAGCCCCTCCCTCTCCTCCCCCCCCCAAATCCTGTGCTTTTTTCCCACAGTTTTAAACTCATATCTTTCTATATGTATAAAAGATTTTCTTGCAAGACGACAGAATGACATCATTGTGTCACTCTGCATCCCGTAGACCCTCCTCCCTCAACCACCCGGCCTCCTCCCTCCTTCCCTTACTGGTGCTGAGGGCTCCAGCCTCCCTGGTGCTGGGGCAGGCAGCAGCCACGCGGCCTCCTCGGAGCTCCAGGGGGCAGCAGACTCACTGCTTCCCTGGCGGCTGAGTGGGGGGGGGGGCAAAGAGGCAGGGGCAGAGGGGGCAAGGGCCTGGGCAGCTTCAGCCTCTGGGGGAGGGGAGATCCAGGGCAGCCTTGGACCCTCCCCAGTGGCTGGAGGAGAAGAGCCAAGGCCAGGGTAGGCTTGGCCCCAGGCCCTCCCTGGCAGCTAGGGAGAGAGCCAGGTCCAGCGCAGCTTCTGCCCAACCCCCCAGCAGCTGGAGGGAGCAAGCCAGGCCAGCTGTGGCCTTGGCCCAGCCAAACCCCCTTGCAGTTGGAGGGAAGAGCTAGAGCTGGGGCTGGCCTGGCCTGAGGGGATCCCAACAGCTGGGGAGAGAGTGCCAGGTCAGGGCAGAGTTGCTGCACCTTGGCCTGGCCTTCCCCGGAAGCTGGGGGAGGGAGCTGGGTCTCTCTGGCCCCAGAGAGGGGGGTTGGCAAGCATAGTGAGCAGGGGCACCACCCCCTAGTTTATTTTAAATTAAATTTAGTGCCAGTCTAGCAGCGCTCTGTAAAATTGCCCATAGTTTTAATTTAAATAATATTTTCTCTGAGCTGCAGTAGGAGTGGTCATATGACTCTCAAAAACCATGAGGATGACATAAAAACATGAGGGGTTTTTTAAACAGTAATAAATATACTGGGCTCTCTTCCTTTGCCTTCTGACTTCTAATCAGTTAGGCTTCACTTGCTTCGTGTTTTCAAGCATTACACTGCAACTATGAAAACTAGACACCTAGAGAGAGAGAGAGAAAACTCAGATTGTCATGCAGTCCCTTGATTCCAGGAATTGGGGCTTCAGGGAAAATGTCATGAGAGTGCCAACAAAATTGTGAAAGTTGGCAATAGAGGACCTCTGAAAGTGAACTTGAACTCTAGGGAGGCAGAGTCAGGGTTAAGGATGCCAACTTGGTTAGACTGGATGAACTGGATGCCATTGCCATCAGTGATTTAGTTATAAAGACCAGTCTCCCATCCAGTCTGGGAGAGTTGGCAACCCTAATCCAGGTACACAATGGCATGAGGGCAAGCTTCTGTGTATGAGAGCTGCAGTTTTCCTCCACAGTGGCTCCAAAGGAAGAGCTATAGTGAGCCCAGAGACAAACAGTGTGAAATGTACAAAGCTCTGCTACAGGCATTTTGATAAGCAGAAAGAGATGTTCTTTTGTAATTTATGTAATGTGATTACTTAAAGCCATTCTTGAGTGCCTTTTAAAAACACTACCAAAATCAAAGGACATCATTAAGTTGAAATCATCTTCATCCTCCTCCCTGGCTCTGTGTACTGTGGAGATCCTTGGCTGTTCTCATAATGATGGTAATTCACAGTAAGAGCTCTTAGGTCTTGCTCAATGGTATTACTACACCTTCTCCTTGGTCAGCAAGGATACAACAATGATGGCCCACTGAAATTGTTGGGATTTCACTACATTTACTTAATCTCCTGCAGTTCCCTATTAAATTTTCTGGACTCATAATTCACTGTTGCTGGCCCCAAACTTCATCTCAAACCTTTTTTCCCAAAGATATTAGCTGGAAACAATAGGACTTATAAGTGGTCTTGTATATCTGAAGCTTGGTTTTTCAGGGTGGGTTTTTGGGGGAGGTAGTAGCTGATAATTCTCTGCAAAGAAAAGTAATCATATATTTCTGCTCTATAACTATGCCTTGGAATCTAGTCAAATTTTGTGGTTTTACAGTCATTACAGTTTACGAATAGCTTATTTTAATTATCTTAAGTCTTTTCTAATCAGCTTAAACTAAACCCAGATACATCTCTCTTAAACTGAAATAAGCATGTTCACCCAGCCATTTGCACAAATCTAACTAAATCAGTTTTACATACCACCTTTGGTTACACTGCACAACTTTGCATAGTGACTAGCCCTGACTGTCTAAGGGAAACTTGACTGCATAAAGAACTATCAATGCTCACAGAAAACAAACCAAGGAAAAATAATCTGAGGTGGTATGTTTAACAGTAGCAAGGGAATAACAGATAGAAGTGGGTGCTTTTTGTTATTTATATAAATTGACAGTGACCTTTTAACTTGTACATATCTGGTGATCAGTATCTTTCAAGGAACAAAGTGCTGTTAATTACCACACACAATAGATGCTGCCTCTTTCTCCCCCCCTCCCCCCCAGCTCTGTTTCTTGCCAGGTCATGGCTATGTAACACAGGTATAAAACTCAGACTTATTAAATGGGGTCCAAGCCTGCAGGCGTTCACCTGAGTAGAGTTGTGTGCATGAATATTTGCAGGATTGATTTACTTTCTAATATTATGTGAATATGAGTAATATACAGTATGTTATTGGGTTCCAGTGCAGTAACGGCTTACTCAAGTGAATAACTTTACATGTGTGTAGAACTGTTGAATGTGCATGAAGTTGAGTAAATGAATAAGTAGTTGCAGCACTGGGACCAGTATAATCTCATTTGATTTTTGTTTACCAGAAAAGGTCATAAAACTGAAATGAGTGGGGCTTGAACTTGCTTTACAGATGTGAGGTGGTCGCAATTTATATTAAAGTTCTATTTACAAAAATGGTTTATAATGGTTAATAATTAATAGATGTGGTAATTGTTACAGACATAACTAGTACGTGTCATGGCTATATACGCAAATCTACAGAAGATGTTGTAGATAATAAGCCAATTAGTGATTTATTAGATTCTACAACAATTAACAGTTTATTGAAAAATCTGTTTACCATTTATAATAACTATTTATAAATGATACCTCCTGGTCACACTTTATATTAAGGTATTCGAGACAGTACTTTTAAGTACCTGACTTCCTTGCAATATAAAATCTGTACTCTGGAAGAGAAGGTTAACTCGAATCACAAATATGAATGGTAAAATTATAAAATGTTTATACTGTTTAAAAAGAAAGTGTTTATCCCCTCCTTTCCCTTCCCCCTCTTCCTAGAAGTCTGCCTGTGTCCAAATTTCTGTTCTTTGATACTAATCTCTCCCCAGCTCCCGGGTTTGTCTTTTGGAATTCAGTGAAAAAAAGTTCTCAGCACTTTTTTTTCTGTTGTCTTTTGTATGAGCGAGGAACCTATTTATTTTGCTGCAGCTTTCAGTCTGAATGCCTGCTGACAGGACTGCACAATTCAGTTTTGTGAAACTGCAGGGCAGCGAATGAGTCATGAATGTTGGTCCAGTTTTTAAGGTTTTTTTTCTCTTCTGTATATTTGGAAATGAAAGAATTGCATGATAAAAGAAGATTCCCAAATGTTTTAAGAGCTGCAAAAGCTGTAAAGATCATGCTGTTGGTATTTGAACTTGACAGAAATGCAAAGCACAACACAACCCAAAACAAAACTACTTTTTCTACTCTGTTGAGTCCTGTTTCCTGAGGTATTGTTCTGCGTAGAGTTCCTGTAATGTCTATTGATCTGGATTATGTGTTATTTCACTGTGTGTCTCTCTAAGATGAAAAAAAATTGCTTTACAAAGGAACAATGGAAACAGATATTAAAATAAGTAAAAATAGCTTAGAATATAGCTTCTGAACAAGCTTACAGTTCCTCATAATTTTAACTGGCAAAACATCTGATTTATTCTTGAAAATTCTTCATTGTCAAATTTGGTTGTGGTTTTGTAATGTGAACAAAATTGAAACCAATACGTCTGCAATGTAGCTTAATCTACTCCATTTACTTCAACAGAATTGTGCTAGTTTACACTCCAAGATTTTAGTGCTAAAAAGCTAAAGTATATCGTTAACCCCAATACACCACCTAAAACTAGGTAGGAGACAGTCTTCAAGTGCATGTTTAGAGTGAAATGTTCAAAGCACTGAATTGTGGAAATGTGTACATAAAATTCCTGAGTTCCCAAAGCATTGAGCAGGGTTTAAGCTGTGAATTTCCATATAAAACCATCCTGCTGTTGATATCTATAAAAATCTGCCATTGATTTCAATGGGAGTGCCGTATGAAATGAAGTAAGGGTATGCCACAAAGTTAGTGAGAATTGAATGCACAAAACCTCTTCGATTCTTTGAAAATTTACCCCATAGAGACTGCCATGATTTCTATTGTTGTTTTCAGAACTTTATTATTTAAACATAAACAACTGACTCTACATCCAATTTTTGTATAAAATAATATGCCATCACTGGAACAACTTAAATATATTTTTTCTCATACATATTTAAAATACAAAATCTATGCAGCTGGTTTGTTCCTGTATATTGTGAACCTCTGTTGATTGTCAATGCTTCCATGATTGATTCTAAATTGACATTTAAATGGAAGGTCTGAGTATATCTGATATATTCAGCATCCATCATCTAGTTGAAATTTACTTAAAGTGAACAGCTGTGTCTAGTCAGACACTTTTTTTGGCAATGTAAACCACAACTTGCTCTTCAGTGCAAATATCTCCAAAAATAAGCCTGCATAGACATACTACGGGTTGGGAGGACCAGATGGGGGAACAATTGCCATATAAGTGAGTTGGTGTATTTTTTGTTTGTTTTAATGAGCAGGAGTAGCCATCAAAATGGTGTTCCCTGAGTGGAATAAAGCATTACCCTACGTGTATTTAACATGTTTTTCCACCTAAAACAGGGTGGGCAAAAGGGCCTCCACGGGCCAGTTTCGGCTCGCCAAACAAGTTGATCCGGACCACAGAGGCCCTGCAGCTCCTCCCCCCCCGGGCCAATTAGGGCCTAAGGGCGGGGGGCGGGGGCGGAGGCAGTGCGCAACGTCTCCTTCCGCCCTGACCCCCCTACCGTGCATTTCTGGCAGGGCAGGAGACTTCACACGCTCCCCTTCCCCCAAGCCCTGATTGGCCTGGGGGCAGGGTGGAAGGAGACTTTGTGTGCTCCCGTGCCCCCAGGTCATTCAGGTCTTGAAGGCGGGGAGAGTGCGTGAAGTCTCCTCCCACCCGGCAAGGGGCTCATCAGGAAAGTCAACCACCAGCTGCTGCTCAGCTGGGGGTTGACTCAAGCACAGAGCTCCATTGCAGGGCAGGGAGAGAGAGACTTCACTTGCTCCCCCTCCCAGGCCCTGATTGACCTGGGGCAGCAGGGGGAAGCTTGCGAAGTCTCCTCCCACTGCCAGGGGAAAGGGTGCCTAGAGGGAATCGCCAGCTGTTCAGAACAGCTGGTGGTTCTCTCTGGGGGGGCAAAGACTTTGTGCATTCCCCCACCCACAGATCAGTCAGGGTCTATGGGTGGGGAAGCATGGAAGTGTCCTGGCCCCGCCCCTTCCTCCTGAGGCCCAGGGCCACTTCAAAAATTTCTGAAGTGGCCCCCAGTCAAAGATTATTGCCTACCCCATCCTAGAAGCTGAATTGCCCCCCCCTTAGAATTTTAGGGTATGGTCTACTTGTACTTGATTGACAATGTTTTTATTGCTCACTAGCTGAAGTTAACTGGCGTTGCTCGGGGTGGGCGGTGGAGTCCTGCCGGGGGTGCCCTGTGTGAGGGATGGGCTGGGGCAAGCACAGGACCTAGGGCTGGTGGCAGGAGTGGTCTGAGGCCGGCTGCGGCAGCTGGCGCCCCAGGTGGAAGGCGCAATTGGTGCCGCCGCCTGCACGACCGTCAATGGCCGTGACGTAATCATCGGTTGCCCAGGTGCCCCGTGACGTCATCATCAGGCGCCCCGGGCCGGCGGCGCCCTAGGCGACCGCCGAGTCTGCCTATGCTCATGGGCCGCCTCTGGCGCGTGGGGCGGCCCAGCTCGCACCCAGGGCTGCATGTGCCGCGGGGGGCAACGACCCTACCGCCTGCCCCTAAACTTTCGTCCCACTACCTGCCACACCATGGGGCCGCGCCAGGGGCTTCCCTCTCCTGCGGGCCGCAGCAAGCAGGTGCTGGGCTCCCTGCCACGCGACCAAGAAGCTGTGCCGGACCCTGGGCTGCTCCCAGCACCGCTGCCTCCCTGCTGGGCTCGCCCCGCTGTGCCCGCAACCGCCCCCTAGCGGCAGCTACAAGCTCCAGCCTGCCGTTCGGCAACCCTCGGCTGCTGCCAGGGCCCGGGCCGAGTGACTTCACAGGCGTGAGGGAGGAGGGGGCTTCCCCGCCCCGGACATGCCTGCGCAGTGGAACAGCCTGGTAGAGGCGAGTGGGACAGCTGCCGCTTGGAGCATCGCCCTTCCCCTAACGCCTCCACCACCGGCCTTAGTGAGTGACTGTCCCCGCTGCTTCCCCCGGGAAGCCGCTTCTCCCTGCAGTCCCAAAAGTACCTTAAAACCGTCTCCTGGAGGAAAGGTTACTCCATGCAAAGTTTGGTTGCGGTAGCTCTTATAGTGCCCAAGTTATTAGCGCACAAACATTCTCCTTTATATATTAGACTAGTTGGATTTACCCAGCATTGCCCGGGAAACCAGAGGAACAAAATTTAGAAAAACAGAAGCTGGTCCTGACAGCCTCCAGCCACAGTGCAGCTGCCAGTGCCTGACATCTGGCAATTATGGCAGACCCCCATGCTTTTCTACTGCTGCATAAAGCAAAACCTCTAACTCAAAAAAGAGGCATTGCAATGTTGAGAATCAGAGCTATTTGACTTGGCAAACTTAGATACAAAAGTCACAATAGAAACTATGTCTCTGTTTTCTTCCCATGTCATGAGTCTTGGAGTCATTAAAAGCACAGTGGAAGGGAGAGCCCCCAAAACAGCATGGCTTGTTTCCCCACCATTGCTGGAAGCATATGGAGGCCCCTCTTCAACAGTGCAATGTTTTGTTTCCTATCAGATGGTATTTTTGCTAATTATCCTTGTAGAAGCTAATATTTTTTTGGTATGGAAGTAGGGAATAGGCATGCTGGGTCTGCAAATTCTCATCCAAGAGCTGAGTATAGGGATGTTGCAATCAATGGGGCTGGCCCTACTGAATCTGAGAGATTTCAAGGTGACACCTCAAACTCTTCTCCCATCTTTTTTGATGAAACTGTGAGTGAACTACCTGAGCCTGCTGGCACCTCTATAGTCCCCCCTTGACCAGCTGCCCCTCCCATGGACTGCATCTCTCCCCCTGCTTCCCCCCAGGATCATCCAATATCAAACCCAGGACCAGTGCCGAGATTTGAGGGATCACCCCCCCCCACACCCTGCCTTGGATTAATTTCTCACCCACTCAGCATCATCCAGTGCTGCCCCTTGGGCCGGTGCCCCTCAAAGAAGACCCCCCCCCCCCACCATGGGCTTCATTTCTCACTCACTCGCTGCAGGATTGTCCAGCCCCACTTCCTTCATCCCCCTACAATCCTGCCCTCCCCCCACTCGCCCCCAGTGGTCCAGACCCACCCCCCACAATTCTGCCCTCCCCCCACTCGCTTCCAATGGTCCAGCCCGCCTGGACCAGCCTGCCCCCCAACGATCCAGCCCCCGGAATCCTGCCCTACCCCCCCACTTGCCCCCCATGGTCCAGCCCCCCTGGACCAGCCCCTCCTCCCCCCGCTCTCACCTCCAGGTCCCCGATGCGCCTCCTTCTGGACATGTTTTCAAAGTGGCAGCTGAGTGGCAACACCAGCCCCTCCCCCTTCGCCTAGAGCGAGCCCTGGCAGCAACCCACCCGCCCATTGGTTGGCCGCCGGGCCCCGAGCCAATCGCAGTATTGAAGAGGGGCCTCCATATGCTTCCAGCAATGGCGGGGAAGCTGCTTCTCTCCACACTGCCAAGCTCCATGCAGCCCCGGGGAGAGGCATCAGTCTCTCATCTCTTCCCTCCCACAGTACCTTAAAACCTTCTCCTGGAGGAAAGGTTATTCCATGGAAAGTTTGGTTGTGGTAGGTCTTATAGCATCCAAGTTATTAGAGCACAAACATACAAACATTCTCCTTTATATATTAGATAGGTGCTTAAAAAAAAGTTTTTCTGCAGCAAGTAAAAGTGTGAATGCTGCTTTGTCAGCAGGAGCACTCTTCTGCAGACAGAAACCTCCTCATAGAGGTGGAAGTATTTTGTCTACAAAAGCCTTCATAGAACCCCTCTGACTTCATGTATCTAATCTCAGAATTGGGACTACAATTTTTAAAAGGTCTTTAAGACACCTGTAAGATTACTCATTTAGCAATTCACTGAGGGGTAGCATACACATAAATAAAGCTGTATCCTTGAAGAACATTATAGTGTCACACCAGTGGTCAGGAGGGAGGGACAGCTCTGCACTCCAGGAAGGGGTGTGGTCTCAGGGAGGAGGGCAGCCAGCCCTCAGCGCCACCTGGGGCTTGCTGCACTGTGGCCTTCCTCAGAAACCCTCAGTACCACTGGGAGCAGTGCCCCGTATCCTGTCAGCAATTTAAAGGGCCCAGGACTCTGGCTGTCAATGCAATAGCTGAAGAGGCATCTGGGAGCCCTGGGCCCTTTTGAATTACCCGGCTCTAGGGCAGCTACTCCCTTTGTCTCTCCTTCTTTGTCAGTGGGCTGCCGGTGGCCTTGTAGATATAATTGAGATGGTACATTGCTCTAAGCCCCAGTTTTCAGAAGCTGAGAACCATGTTCCCAAATTTTTGTTTTGGGCATGATATTTTTTAGAAGATTAAAAAAAGTAAAATGTGTTCAGCCATTTCTGACTATCAGAGCATAAAGATGTTTTCTAGCTTTGTGGGATGGAGTTTAGGGGCTTTGTTTTCTCCACTCAGAACTCCAAGGAAGAGTTCATCTTTAAAACTTCACACTTATGTTTTCTGTGGGTAAGTTACCTTCCCTGGTGATTGTTCTTTGCTGAGCTTGGAATAATAAAAATAAAGTTCTAAACGAATTAAAATAAATGCTAAGAAGCCATGTTTGCATGAAGATAAAGCTACGATCATTTGCTCAAGGTTTGAATCAGGATATTGCTCCCGTTTGGAGGAGCACTTGAGTTTGTGCTTAAGTCCATTGAAATTATGTGACTTAAATATACATTGTAGTTCTTTCCTGAATAGGGATGGATTTAAGCATGTTCTTACTAGGGTTGCCAGATGGCTTCAACAAAAATACTGGACACACTTGACATTACATCACAATCTACATTACATCTTATTTAGAAAATATCAGACATTTATATTTTCTCATTTATATTTTCTCAATTTGTTTCCCGAACAGAAAGCTCAAATACTGGACTGTCCGGTTTAAAATCGGACACCTGGCAACCCTTGTTCTTACATCTCTTTTCTGACTCCAGGCCTAAGTTATGTTTCATGCTACTTGGCAATGTATTATATTACTGGATGTGGAATTACTGTCAGAGCTTTAATATGAAATAAGGAATGTTATGTACAGGGCTCAGTTTTCCAGTTTGGGTATTTTGACATTAAGTAATATGCCTAAATTGCCCAAACAGGCAATTTCTTGCGTAAAAAGCCTGCTCCTGCTCCTGCTCCTCTAAAATCAATGGCTAAAGAATAGCATGGTGGGAAAAACTGTTTTTCCCTAGTGTCTTATTTTTGTGTGCTTCTTTTGAAGAACAATAGGAGCAACTACACACTTCAGGACCCTGTTGCATTTTAAAATCTAAGATGAAGAAATAGCAGTTGCAACTTTAGATCTTTATAACACTTACAAGCTTTCTGATAACTCAGTTGCTGCTTTGTTGCTGTGGAAACCAACTTTGTGCAGAACTGTTAGAATATTGGAAAATAGGCTTTTTCTCTGTATGTGTGAGACCCAGTGTAGTTTAAACCAATGTCCCCCCATTTTCAGGGGATTCCCTATTTGTTACCATGGGAACAGGCTCCATGGCAGAGTTGTCAAAAGGTTTGTAAAATTGCAAGAGGTGTGTGTGTGTTGCCTAGCTATGCCATACAAGACGCAGATTACCCAACAAAAAATGTTGCACCATATGTTTATTTTGGAAAGCTACAACTATATAACTAAAACAGTCTTGTGGAGAAAAAAAGCTTATCTTTTGATACTGAAAGAAATGGAGTACTAATATTTCTTAAACTTTTTATTTTCAAATCTAATAATTATATGTCATAAAACATATATATACCTGTTATAAGATAGTGTTCTTGAAATAACTCACATAATTCTGCTTTGTTGGATGGCTGAAGTTGCTTGGTCTGTAGATTTGTAAGGTATCCAGGAATATATGTGATAAACATTCCCTGAACACAAGAGAACTACTTAAATAAGTAAGTAACCCATGTGCATAAGTATTTGTGGGATCAAGACTCTTTTCATTAGGGATTGTAACCTGATCTAAGATTGTTTAAATTCTAATTACCCACCTTTAGGGTTGACAGGTTCTTTGTCCCAGGATCAAGCCCAGTATTTAATTATTCTATGATTGGGAACCCTGATCTGCCCGGTTACAATACTCACACTGTAGAAACTCTTGTATGTTTACAATATTTACAGTTTATTAATAAGGTTAGCACAGTCACAAACACCTCAATTTAATAAGACAGGGAATGTACATCCATATTTCCTTACCATATACTCACATCATTCCTTCTAGAACAATCTTAGGTGTTAGCCCATCATCTCTCTCATTATCTTCACCTACGCCATCACCAGGGGCCATCTTTCTGGCCCTTCCAAGGACTACATCTTCTCTTCCCTCTCGCCCCTTGGCTGGAGTCCCACTTTTATACTATGTGATGCTGACAATAAAGTGTTTGATGCATATTCAGTAGAGGATGTTTCTAATGATGAAGTGTTCTTTTCCTATTGGTCAATGTATCATTGCTCTTAACTTATTATCATATACGTCAATTTGTTGCCATGGGCCTTTGTGGTTATCTATCGCAACCTGTGTCCTGATTACTCAACTCAGCCTGAACCAATTATTTGGGACTTATATTTAATAATACATCTACTGAGTCCGAGGGTATTTTCCCTACTATCCTGTGTGGGTGAAAAGTCCAGATCTAAGTTCCCCTTTTTCAGTCCCGGGAAACCATCTAGGTGAGACCATGTCTCAACCATGGAAGTCTGCTAACCTCCGCTTCTGTGGATCCTGCAAACAGCCTGGAACAACATGGGCAAAAGATAAAATATAACCCCATATTACTTGACCTGGACCATGAGCTGATGTATGTTCTTTCATTCAAGTGCAACCCTGCCCTCTAATCGATTGTAATGCAGACATGGCACTAGTTAGAAAGTGTATTCAGAGGCTGTACCATGTCGTGATAGTCTAGAGCAGCAGCCACTGCACTGCAGGGGAACCCGATTCACCAGACAGCCTAGGGCTGGGCTATACTGCACCCATGCTGCTCCTACACCTAATGGCATCTGGACTGCCACACAGTCCAGTCAGTGCATGGCACCAACAGGCTTGTGGTTGGCTCTGTGGGGGAAGGCAAGAAGCATATGCACACAGACAGGTACAAGCAACAGGACCACTAATTTTGGGCTCTTGTTAGACTCTTATATACCAACATGTCTTGACCCCAGCTAGGGAAGGGCATGGACCTGTGCCCAGGTGGGTTAATGGCAAAGCCCTCCCCCAAGGAGTTGAGTGCAGCTGTGTTAGTATTAGCGGGCCTTCACAAACTTGCGGAAACATAAGGCCTAGTGTATTACACCTGAACCCAGACATCAGTCAAGCTAACACAAAGGGCCTGCGGGAACGCTGAGAGCAGCTTTTAGAAAATTTCTTGCATTACAGCTTTTAACTATTACCGAATTAATCTAAATTAACACAAACATATTATTAGCATGATAGGAAAGTAATTTGATAGGCTACAGGATGTTGTGGACTTTTCCATATATAATTAATGTACACATACAAGCAAATAGGTTGGAAAAAAAAATAGATTGTTTATAATCCAAAATAAAATTAGCATATTTGGGCTCTTAGGGTATGTTTAGACTACATGCCTCTGGCGACAGAGGCATGTAGATTAGGCTACCCGGCATAGGAAAATGAAGCGGCGATTTAAATAATCGCCGCTTCATTTAAATTTAAATGGCTGCCGCGCTGAGCTGATCAGCTGTTTGTCGGCTCAGCGCAGTAGTCTGGAAGCTCCGCGGTCGACATCAAAGGCATTTGTCGACCTCCCAGGTATGCCTCCTGGGATGAGGTTTACCTAGGAGGTTGACAAATGCCTTTGATGTCGACTGCGGGCTGTCCAGACTACCGCGCTGAGCCGACAAACAGCTGATCAGCTCAGCGCAGCAGCCATTTAAATTTAAATGAAGCGGCGATTATTTAAATCGCCGCTTCATTTTCCTATGCCGGGTAGCCTAATCTACATGCCTCTGTCGCCAGAGGCATGTAGTCTAGATGTACCCTTAATGTGCATATTAGATATGCCTTGTAAATTCTTCAAAGATATTGTTTTAAATTTTAAAAGCCTTGCTTTTGGTTGTGTGTTTGGGGCACCAATACTGCAATGATTTCTGTGTGGGTAGACTACTGTGTCCACATAGACCTCATTGCAGGACTGGGTTCTCCTCTCAAATATTGTTAGACAAGGGTAGACAGTTGTGCACCCATAGCGCTCTATTTGAGTCAATGGCATGCTGTGTTGATGTTACAGTCTGCCCATGGTTATGCTTCTCAGTGTTTAAATATTGGAAACTGTGATAAATATAGAAAAATGTTTTCATTGCACCTTTCACTTAGAATAAAAAGCTGAGTGCAGGGGGCAAAGCAATGATGGTGGTAACAGTAAAATTCCTGGCTGCACTCTTGAAGTGAAATACTAGGATAGGGAATTGAGACTATTCTAAGGGCAGGTCTACTCTGGGGGGGGGAAGGTCAGCGTAAGGTATGTATAATTCCAGCTACGTAAATAACATAGCTGGAGTTATAGCTAATGCTGAACTAGGGCGCCATCCTCGCTTCAGGAGGTTGGCAAGAGCAACACTCCCATTGACTTCTCTTACTCCTCACAACAGCGAGAAATACTGGCGTCAACGAGTGTGTCCTCAGCATTCAATTTACTATGTCCCTCTAGATCCACTAAATCAAACACAAGATCAACTGCTACAGACAGCATCAATCATCGCGATAATGTAGACACATCCTAAAAAAAGCCCTCTCTCAAGGATTAAGGTACGGTATGTGGACTGCAACATAGCAGTGGCTGTAGTATTGACAGAATAGATAGTTACTTTGGATGCTAATTTATATTTGTACATCTCAGCATCCATATTTCTACAGTGAAGGATTTTTTCATTTTATCTTTCCATCTTAGCACAGATTAAAACATTGTTTTATTCTCTGGTCAAGGATCTTAATTCTCATAATTATTGTTTCTGCTAAAAGAATAAAATAGAATGGCTGCATGCATCCCCAGAAATATGTACATTCTAAATACTGCAGGTTGAATTTCTCTTGTTCAAGGCTCTCTGGTCCGGCAACATCCGTGGTCTGGCAGTACCACAGATATTACAGGACCAGATAGCTCTGGGACCAGAGGGCTGGGTGCAGGATCGGCCCACAACGTTTTGGCACCTGAGGTGGGGAGCTCAGATGATGCCCCCTCGCTTGGGCCAAAAGTTTGAAGGTCTCTTGTGCCCTCCTTCCTCCAGTATAGCACTCCTCATCTCTGTGCATCTAGAGCAGAGAGAATAAATATGCAACAGCAGCAGACACCATTTTCTACACTCTGGGTCCTAGTGGCACCCCTCCTCCCTACAGTCTGGCACCTGAGGTGGCCGCCTCAGTTCGCCTCATGGTAGGGCTGTCCCTGGCTGGGTGGCCATGGGGTTGGCAGCAATACCCTGGGATAGTAGAGCCATGGCAGCCCTCGTGGAGCCCCGGTGCCTCCAGAGCAGTGGATCCACAGCAGCTCCAGCAGCCACAGGGTAGCAAAGCTGCAGAAGCCCTGGCGGCCCCAAGGAGCAGAGCCACAGCTGATGCGGCAGCCCCAAAGCCCTGAGCCCTATCAGCGCTGGAGCCAGGAAGCCGTGGCAGCCCCAGGATAACGGAGTCTAGGAGTAGCTCCGCAGGAGCCCCAGAGCCATAGCATCCCCAGCATCCCAGAGCTGTGTCAGTGTCTGAGAGCTGCGGCAGCCCAGTCATGGTGGCCCTGGGACAGTGTAGTCCCTGGGCATTGGAGCTGTGGCAGCCCTACAGTGAGTGGAGCCTGATGGCCCCGGGGCAGCACAGCTGTGGCAGCCAGGATTGGCCAGCGGAGCTGGGGGCAAGGGAGCTCCACTGCGTCTGCTGATGGACCCCAGGAAAGCCCAGAGTCCCGTCAGCAGCAGGATGGAATTGACCTCCCCTGGTCCGGCAAACTCCCTCATTCAGGACCAGTCAGGTTCCGAGGGTGCCAGACCAGGGAGGTCCAACCTATACTTTCATTAAATCCATGGCTTTATGAAGCAAATACTTAATTAGGCTAGTTGCATAAAATGAATTACAAGTTTTGTGGGGGAAGACAGGCAACCTATCCATCTTTCAATATTTCTGTCTAGTGGTCATTCTTTATATATTTCTCTGGTAAGCAGTCTGTTGTCCTAACTTCTGAAGGCAGATCACAAGAGATGTAAACACACACGCACACACATTTCTGGGTACGCAACAAACCTCTTTTCAGAAAACAAGTATCTTTGGGGGGGGGGAGTGCGTATTTCCAAAGGGCCTTGCCTTGTAAACTCTGGACAAGATATTTAAAACCAGCCCCTCCCCTCTTCCCCTTGTTCTTGCAGAGAGGGGATTCTTTAAATTTCATACCAGAAATAAAACAATATTTTTTTGGACCTGCTCTAGTTTGATAAATGTTAGCTCAACATTTTCAAACTTGAGTAGTCTGACTTTCAGAGGGTCTGTCCATCCATGGCTCAATTGACTTTAGGACAGAGGTGTGGAACCTCAGGATAAAGGTCCCGGCTTGTCTGGATCCAGCCCCCAAGACTCAGGGTCCCCTCCAGCATTGGGGAGCCAGTGTTGGCACTCCAGCCCCCTTCCCCAATGCCCCATCACAGGGCTGTAGCACACAAAATCTACTAATCTGGGCTCCCCTAGGCTCTGTGTGTGAGGGGAATATGGGAAGTGTCTTTTTCCTTCTCAGTCAAGGGTCTTGTCAATGAGGGTTGTTTTGCTTTAGGAGCTCAGTAGTTCTGGAAATCAGAGCACTCAGTAGAGGCTAATTTAGGCAATGAAGTGTGATGTTTAAATCTTATTTTTTTAACTTGATAAATAATAAACTTCCTTAAACTAAAAGTAAAGACAGCAACAAAAGAGTTTGCCAGAGCTATAGTTTGTATTGAATAACATGGAATACTTGTGAGGGAAAACCTTTGTCTGAGTTGGCATTATGAACTTTGTTTTCTGTGTTAAGCTGCCCCATAGCAACTGAATTCTCTCTCAATTTTTAAAATATGCTCTTCCAGCAGGACTAAAAGCTCTTTAAGGTCCTCCACTGTAAGTCTGACATTAAAATTCCTATTCTTTGGGTTAGTTGCTGATCCACATAACCACTTTTTTTCCCTTTTACCCTCTCCCAGATGCATAGATACACTGGGCTCTCATTCTCCTTTTCCAGTGCTGTGAGCATGCCAAATACTGAAATTGACAAGAATACACTCTCTGAAACACTTGAAGAGGAAGATTATTTAATTTTAATTGCATTTAGATTTAAATAATTAAAAAGACCCTTATTAAGAATAGAGGTTTTCCAACATTAATAGGACAGTCAGATCCCAGAAGTGTTAAAAAGTAATCATTTCAAATAGGAACTCAGCCAGCCAAGCTGCCTCCAAAAATCTGCTTCATCATTCTGGGAAACACATCCTCAGCGCTCTTCAAAAACAATCAGCTTTTAGCTTCATTTATTAGCTTTCTTAATCTGAAAAACCCACCCTAAGACTCTGTGTTGCAGTGACTCTCCCTCTGACCAAAAAGAGCTGGCTGTGGCTCCTGGTGGAGGGATTATTGCTCCATAGGGATTCTAACTGGCAGAAACTGATGAGATTTCTCTGTTGAAGCATTTGGATAGTGTGGAATTATCCTGTCTGCTCACTTAGATAGCATCAGTAACCATAGCTCTAAATACTGTCTTGTGATCTGCTTTCAGATTCTTGTCTGCTTAGAGGAATTGAGCAAGCAGGAAGAATAGAGGATTAGCCCATTGTATGTGACTCTGGGCCAGGGGCAAAGGGGGAAAACAATGTGCTGGCTATGATAGATAATCTATCTTAAGAACTGAAATTTTAACACAGTTCTAGCAGGTGTTTTGTAAGGCAGATGGTATCACAGGAGGCCAAACAGAAACACTGGATCTAGACAACCATAACCATTTAACTGCTGACTTCTTTCTTTCTCGTGATCTGTGGGCTGTTTTTTGTTTTGGTTTTTTTGTTTTGGTTTTTTTGGTTTTTTTAAAGTGTGGGTAGGTAAGGAATGGGATTCCCTCTTAACATAATAACCTTTTTCTTCTTGGGTGAGGTTTTTCTGAAAAACGTTAAGCATGGGGCTTGAAAACATTATTAAACACCTACTAGCCAAGAGGCTGATTGAAGAAGAATAAGAAAGATTCTGAGAAATCAGTCCTGCCAGAAACAGTCATTAATCAGTGTCCTGATGAGAAGCCTTGCTCATTGTGCTTACTCTGCACTGACAGAACGGGTAGGATTCTGAAATTTCTGCATAATGCCGACCCTGTGTATTTTAAACTAGGTATTGGACAAATTTTAACACCTCTGCACATTGCTCTGCTTCTTCTTTCCCCTCTCTCTTAAATCTGCTTTTCAGAGGTCTAGTCACCACTCCCTCTGTTCAAATTTTCCACCACACTAACCCTCAGCTAGCCTTTGTTTGAGAGAGCCTCCCTCCTATATGACTACAATACTCTGCAGCTACTGCTCACATCTATAGGGATTGGGAAACTGACATCTGTTTTGTCACTTTTACTGATGCCAGATGATCCTTCAAAAGTTATCCAATTATATGTACATTCAGTGAAATAACATTTGTCTCTAAGACCTCACTTTGCTTGGTCAACACCATCAGGATTTGTATATGCATCCAACTCCCCTAACTGCTAAATATACAGCTCCAACAGTTTTAGTGTCTGAGTCTTCAAAGGATCCACTCTTAAGTCAGTCTCAGGCTATCTTGAGGCTTCTAGTTCCTTAAATTTCTAAATTTTGCAGTAGTTATTTTCAGCATCAAATCTTGAATGTTTTAATGCCTATATGCAAATGAATGGCTGCTGTCAAATTTTTACTACTTTTTTTCTTTATACTTTATACTCAAAATTTCATAGAACGCAGTTAACTTCATACTAAGGTTTTATAAACTTTTAAGAGTGAAAAAACTGGATATACCATTTTTAGCAAATACCACATGTGACAAAATGAAGCATGGGCTGGGTCTTCTCTTCTTGGCTTGAATAAACTTTTGTACCTTGCAAATAGTGTTTGGTGTGTTTCCTGATTCCTGCTTGTGATAAGGAGTATGAAGTTACCTTCTGTGACTTGAGTAAGCTCTGCTTTTGTAGCCTTTCTTTTCTTCTAATTTGTTTGTTTATATATGGGGGGGGGAGGAAGAAAGGGAGGGGGAGAGAGAAATTAGAATATAAAATATAATACCGCTTCCTAATGGTGCCACCATACCATTTTTGATATATGTGATCCATCCTATTGGGATATTGAACCCAATATATACGTTATGGGGGCTAATTTGGCTACGACAAATCAGGAAAATCTGAAATTTCTGCATAATGCCGACCCTGTGTATTTTAAACTAGGTATTGGACAAATTTTAACACCTCTGCACATTGCTCTGCTTCTTCTTAAGCAAAAAAAGCAAAAAAAGATTTTGAGGAACAGCTAGCCAAAAACTCAAAAAGAAATAACAAAATGTTTTTTAAGTACATTAGAAGCAGGAAGCCTGCTAAAAAACCTGTGGGTCCCCTAGACGATCGAACTATAAAAGGCGCAATCAAGGACGATAAAGCCATTGCGGAGAAACTAAATGATTTCTTTGCTTCAGTCTTCACGGCTGAGGACGTTGGGGAGATTCCCAAATCTGCACCGTCCTTTGTGGGTAATGAATCTGAGGAACTGTCCCGGATTGAAGTGTCATTAGAGGAGGTTTTGGAACAAATAGAAAAACTTAATGTTAACAAATCTCCGGGACCGGATGGCATTCATCCAAGGGTTCTAAAAGAACTCAAATGGGAAATTGCTGAACTATTATCTGTGGTTTGTAACCTATCCCTTAAATCGGCTTCCGTACCTAATGACTGGAAGGTAGCCAACGTGACACCAATATTTAAAAAGGGCTCTAGAGGCGATCCGGGCAATTACAGACCGGTAAGTCTAACTTCAGTACCGGGCAAATTAGTCGAAACAATAGTAAAGAATAAAATTGTGAAGCATGTAGAAGAACATAATTTGTTGGACAAAAGTCAACATGGGTTTTGTAAAGGGAAATCCTGTCTTACTAATCTATTAGAGTTCTTTGAAGGGGTTAACAAACATGCGGACAAGGGGGATCCAGTAGATATAGTATACTTAGATTTCCAGAAAGCCTTTGACAAGGTCCCTCACCAAAGGCTCTTGTGTAAATTACATGGCCATGGGATAAGAGGGAAGGTCCTTTCTTGGATTGAGAACTGGTTAAAAGACAGGAAACAAAGGGTAGGAATAAATGGTAAATTTTCAGAGTGGAGAGGGGTAACTAGTGGTGTCCCCCAAGGGTCAGTCCTAGGACCAATCCTGTTCAACTTATTCATAAATGATCTGGAGAAAGGGGTAAGCAGTGAGGTGGTAAAGTTTGCGGATGATACCAAACTGTTTAGGATAGTCAAGACAGAAGCAGACTGTAAGGGACTCCAAGAAGATCTCACCAAACTGAGTGATTGGGCAACAAAATGGCAAATGAAATTTAATGTGGATAAGTGTAAAGTAATGCACATTGGGAAAAATAACCCCAACTATACATACAGTATGATGGGGGCTAATTTGGCTACGACAAATCAGGAAAGAGATCTTGGAGTTATCGTGGACAGTTCTCTGAAAACTTCCACACAGTGTGCAGCGGCGGTCAAAAAGGCAAATAGGATGCTAGGTATTATTAAGAAAGGGATAGAAAATAAGACCCGGAATATCTTACTGCCCCTGTATAAAACTATGGTACGCCCACATCTTGAATACTGTGTACAGATGTGGTCTCCTCACCTCAAAAAAGATATTTTGGCCTTGGAAAGGGTTCAGAAAAGGGCAACTAAATTGATTAGGGGTTTGGAACGGGTCCCATATGAGGAGAGGTTAAAGCGACTGGGACTTTTCAGTTTAGAAAAGAGGAGACTGAGGGGGGATATGATAGAGGTGTATAAAATCATGAGTGGTATGGAGAGGGCCGATAAAGAAAAGTTATTTATTAGTTCCCTAAATAGAAGAACTAGAGGACACCAAATGAAATTAATGGGTAGCAGGTTTAAAACTAATAAAAGAAAGTTCTTCTTCACACAGCGTGTAGTCAGCATGTGGAACTCCTTGCCAGAGAGGCTGTGAAGGCTAGGACTATAACAGAGTTTAAAGAGAAGCTAGATAATTTCATGGAGGTCTAGGTCCATAAAAGCTATTAGCCAGGGCGATAAAATGTTCCTTGGCCTCTGTTTGACAGAGGCTGGAGAGGGATGGCAGGAGACAAAGCGCTTGATCATTGTCTTCGGTCCACCCCCTCTGGGGCACCTGGTGCTGGCCACTGTCGGCAGACAGGATACTGGGCTAGATGGACCTTTGGTCTGACCCGGTACGGCCGTTCTTATGTTCTTATGTTCTTTGTTCTTTCCCCTCTCTCTTAAATCTGCTTTTCAGAGGTCTAGTCACCACTCCCTCTGTTCAAATTTTCCACCACACTAACCCTCAGCTAGCCTTTGTTTGAGAGAGCCTCCCTCCTATATGACTACAATACTCTGCAGCTACTGCTCACATCTATAGGGATTGGGAAACTGACATCTGTTTTGTCACTTTTACTGATGCCAGATGATCCTTCAAAAGTTATCCAATTATATGTACATTCAGTGAAATAACATTTGTCTCTAAGACCTCACTTTGCTTGGTCAACACCATCAGGATTTGTATATGCATCCAACTCCCCTAACTGCTAAATATACAGCTCCAACAGTTTTAGTGTCTGAGTCTTCAAAGGATCCACTCTTAAGTCAGTCTCAGGCTATCTTGAGGCTTCTAGTTCCTTAAATTTCTAAATTTTGCAGTAGTTATTTTCAGCATCAAATCTTGAATGTTTTAATGCCTATATGCAAATGAATGGCTGCTGTCAAATTTTTACTACTTTTTTTCTTTATACTTTATACTCAAAATTTCATAGAACGCAGTTAACTTCATACTAAGGTTTTATAAACTTTTAAGAGTGAAAAAACTGGATATACCATTTTTAGCAAATACCACATGTGACAAAATGAAGCATGGGCTGGGTCTTCTCTTCTTGGCTTGAATAAACTTTTGTACCTTGCAAATAGTGTTTGGTGTGTTTCCTGATTCCTGCTTGTGATAAGGAGTATGAAGTTACCTTCTGTGACTTGAGTAAGCTCTGCTTTTGTAGCCTTTCTTTTCTTCTAATTTGTTTGTTTATATATGGGGGGGGGAGGAAGAAAGGGAGGGGGAGAGAGAAATTAGAATATAAAATATAATACCGCTTCCTAATGGTGCCACCATACCATTTTTATATAATGTGATCCATCCTATTGGGATATTGAACTTAGTTACGTTATGGTTACTAAACTACAGTTACTTCAGACTTAATTTGCAATATACTCATCACAGTATTGTCTACAGAACAGTTCCAGTAAAATGTAGTGGCTCTCCTATTAAATTTGTTCTTGGGAAAGTATGAGTATAGAACTGTCTTCTTACACCTTTAATATGGTAGTGGTTGGGCTTATCCTGATTTGTGGAAGCAAGCAGTTATACTGTTTCAGCGGTGTGTGGTGGGATATGAGACCGTCCATGACAATTTAACCAAGGGCACATGTAGTTTTAACGCAGTTCATACATGGGATACTATTTTCCCACCCACATTTGGGAATTTATTGCAAGCAACTCTTATTCCCATAATTTTTTCTTAGCACAACTTAATTCCTAAACCTACAATATACTAAAATACTTAAGCTTTGTTATAAGCAACATGTGATCTGGAACTTAGCAAAACAAATGCCATATGACTGTTTTCTTTTGTATCCACAACAATGTTTTGATTCTATTCTATCTAGTTTCCTGCAATCAAATCAAAGGAAATGTGGTATGATAGTATCTAATGTGTTTTTCTTTAGCATTTAAATTGCGGAATGAAATTTTCTGTTGCAATAGAGTTTTTTCTAATGGTAAATGTGTGCCCTTTGTGGACTTGGTTGTAAACAAATGATCAGGTTGCTTCAATGTGAAAACTCTTTTCCAAATATATATATAAGTTATCTTTCCATTATTCTTCTTTAGGTTAGGATAAAGGGTCCAAAATTATCAACGTTTTGAGAAGCTGCCAACAACATCTTGTTCCTCAAGTGATTATTTAGGGAATTGTTGTCATAGCTTTAGAGATGTCTTTTGTTTGGCTGATCAAAATCCTAAAGTAGCTTCTTGCTCATAACCAGCCATATCTCTGTGTCATTGTACTTCTACTTATATTCCTGTTGTGTTGTTACAGATGGTGCTATATATGCTGATCATAATGTATTCTATTGCTCACTCAGATCTTTATGCACTTTTTAATTGTCTAACTCTCTCAGCAGCTTAGGGAGCATATACAGTTCTCCCACAAAAAGCAGTTTCCTTGTTAAGAGTTCACTCTGCAAAAAGTAATTGATACCACAACATTGTCTACAGTGTAAATCAAGGAAGGTAACAGCTGAAGACATAAAATATAGTCTTCCTTATTGTGGTTCTGGTTACATTTTTAGAATTATATAAACTGAGATGGGGGAAGAAATACATATTTTTCCCCCTTGGAAAAATCTCCTGATTTTTAAGTCTGTAAATGTATTTAATATGGCTGTGAATCACATGCATTTGAATAGATGACTGTATTAGAAATCCTCTTTCTAGTTACATTTTATAAACACTCTGTCCAACAATTGATTAGGGGTTTGGAACGGGTCCCATATGAGGAGAGGTTAAAGCGACTGGGACTTTTCAGTTTAGAAAAGAGGAGACTGAGGGGGGATATGATAGAGGTGTATAAAATCATGAGTGGTATGGAGAGGGCCGATAAAGAAAAGTTATTTATTAGTTCCCTAAATAGAAGAACTAGAGGACACCAAATGAAATTAATGGGTAGCAGGTTTAAAACTAATAAAAGAAAGTTCTTCTTCACACAGCGTGTAGTCAGCATGTGGAACTCCTTGCCAGAGGAGGCTGTGAAGGCTAGGACTATAACAGAGTTTAAAGAGAAGCTAGATAATTTCATGGAGGTTAGGTCCATAAAAGGCTATTAGCCAGGGGATAAAATGGTGTCCTTGGCCTCTGTTTGACAGAGGCTGGAGAGGGATGGCAGGAGACAAAGCGCTTGATCATTGTCTTCGGTCCACCCCCTCTGGGGCACCTGGTGCTGGCCACTGTCGGCAGACAGGATACTGGGCTAGATGGACCTTTGGTCTGACCCGGTACGGCCGTTCTTATGTTCTTATGTTCTTATGTTCTTTCCCCTCTCTCTTAAATCTGCTTTTCAGAGGTCTAGTCACCACTCCCTCTGTTCAAATTTTCCACCACACTAACCCTCAGCTAGCCTTTGTTTGAGAGAGCCTCCCTCCTATATGACTACAATACTCTGCAGCTACTGCTCACATCTATAGGGATTGGGAAACTGACATCTGTTTTGTCACTTTTACTGATGCCAGATGATCCTTCAAAAGTTATCCAATTATATGTACATTCAGTGAAATAACATTTGTCTCTAAGACCTCACTTTGCTTGGTCAACACCATCAGGATTTGTATATGCATCCAACTCCCCTAACTGCTAAATATACAGCTCCAACAGTTTTAGTGTCTGAGTCTTCAAAGGATCCACTCTTAAGTCAGTCTCAGGCTATCTTGAGGCTTCTAGTTCCTTAAATTTCTAAATTTTGCAGTAGTTATTTTCAGCATCAAATCTTGAATGTTTTAATGCCTATATGCAAATGAATGGCTGCTGTCAAATTTTTACTACTTTTTTTCTTTATACTTTATACTCAAAATTTCATAGAACGCAGTTAACTTCATACTAAGGTTTTATAAACTTTTAAGAGTGAAAAAACTGGATATACCATTTTTAGCAAATACCACATGTGACAAAATGAAGCATGGGCTGGGTCTTCTCTTCTTGGCTTGAATAAACTTTTGTACCTTGCAAATAGTGTTTGGTGTGTTTCCTGATTCCTGCTTGTGATAAGGAGTATGAAGTTACCTTCTGTGACTTGAGTAAGCTTCTGTGACTTTTGTAGCCTTTCTTTTCTTCTAATTTGTTTGTTTATATATGGGGGGGGGAGGAAGAAAGGGAGGGGGAGAGAGAAATTAGAATATAAAATATAATACCGCTTCCTAATGGTGCCACCATACCATTTTTATATATATGTGATCCATCCTATTGGGATATTGAACTTAGTTACGTTATGGTTACTAAACTACAGTTACTTCAGACTTAATTTGCAATATACTCATCACAGTATTGTCTACAGAACAGTTCCAGTAAAATGTAGTGGCTCTCCTATTAAATTTGTTCTTGGGAAAGTATGAGTATAGAACTGTCTTCTGTACACCTTTAATATGGTAGTGGTTGGGCTTATCCTGATTTGTGGAAGCAAGCAGTTATACTGTTTCAGCGGTGTGTGGTGGGATATGAGACCGTCCATGACAATTTAACCAAGGGCACATGTAGTTTTAACGCAGTTCATACATGGGATACTATTTTCCCACCCACATTTGGGAATTTATTGCAAGCAACTCTTATTCCCATAATTTTATTCTTAGCACAACTTAATTCCTAAACCTACAATATACTAAAATACTTAAGCTTTGTTATAAGCAACATGTGATCTGGAACTTAGCAAAACAAATGCCATATGACTGTTTTCTTTTGTATCCACAACAATGTTTTGATTCTATTCTATCTAGTTTCCTGCAATCAAATCAAAGGAAATGTGGTATGATAGTATCTAATGTGTTTTTCTTTAGCATTTAAATTGCGGAATGAAATTTTCTGTTGCAATAGAGTTTTTTCTAATGGTAAATGTGTGCCCTTTGTGGACTTGGTTGTAAACAAATGATCAGGTTGCTTCAATGTGAAAACTCTTTTCCAAATATATATATATAGTTATCTTTTCATTATTCTTCTTTAGGTTAGGATAAAGGGTCCAAAATTATCAACGTTTTGAGAAGCTGCCAACAACATCTTGTTCCTCAAGTGATTATTTAGGGAATTGTTGTCATAGCTTTAGAGATGTCTTTTGTTTGGCTGATCAAAATCCTAAAGTAGCTTCTTGCTCATAACCAGCCATATCTCTGTGTCATTGTACTTCTACTTATATTCCTGTTGTGTTGTTACAGATGGTGCTATATATGCTGATCATAATGTATTCTATTGCTCACTCAGATCTTTATGCACTTTTTAATTGTCTAACTCTCTCAGCAGCTTAGGGAGCATATACAGTTCTCCCACAAAAAGCAGTTTCCTTGTTAAGAGTTCACTCTGCAAAAAGTAATTGATACCACAACATTGTCTACAGTGTAAATCAAGGAAGGTAACAGCTGAAGACATAAAATATAGTCTTCCTTATTGTGGTTCTGGTTACATTTTTAGAATTATATAAACTGAGATGGGGGAAGAAATACATATTTTTCCCCCTTGGAAAAATCTCCTGATTTTTAAGTCTGTAAATGTATTTAATATGGCTGTGAATCACATGCATTTGAATAGATGACTGTATTAGAAATCCTCTTTCTAGTTACATTTTATAAACACTCTGTCCAACAATTTGGAACACATCCAGGGCTCCTGAAGATGTTTCCTACCCAACTAAAAAACAAGCATTAACCAGAGCCAAAAAGTTTGAATAAAACACTGTAATTCTTCCCTCTCTGGACATGTGAAGCTACAGACCCTTACAAGGGAAAACGTAATGTTTGGGAACAGAAATTATAACAACAGTAACGGAAAAACAGCCAAGACTGGGAAATACCCAAGTATATTTGGAGCAATTTCCCCTTTGTTTTTTTCCCCCATCCCAAAATATTAACATTAATTGAACAAGGAAAAGAGAGATGTGTCAGGTGAAAGTAAAACTACAAATTATATTAAAAATCTAAATGGGAATCGGGGATCAACACATAAGAAAAAATGAAAAAAGCTTGAAAGAAAGCTTTTAAAGGTTTAAGGGAGAAAACAGGCTTGGTATCTCTAGCTAGAGTATCAGTTACCCAGAAAAAAGAAATGTACTTTTGAGAAATGAAATAATGTTTTAAGATGGTGGTGGTTGACGTGTAAGGGTATATCTACACAGCAAAGTTATTTTGAAATAACAGCCATTATTTCAAAATAACTTCACTAGTGTCGACACAGCCAAACCGCTATTTCGAAATTAATTCGAAATAGCGGAGCACTTATTTTGAATTTGGTAAACCTCATTCTACAAGGAATAACGCCAAATTCGAAATAGCTATTTCGAAATAAGTGATGTGTAGACACTTATTTCGAAATAGGGGACCTCCAGCCTTCCCAGGGTCCCCTAGTGGCCACTCTAGCCTCAACCAAGAACACTCCTCTCCCTCCTCTCCTCCCCGGAGCCCTTAAAGGGGTTGACTCTGGCCACAGTGCCTGTGCCAGCTCCAAGCCTGCCAGCCCAGAGCCAGCAGTCACTGCCTCTGACCCAGTGGCCCCAAAACATGAGCCAGCAAGCCACTGGCAGCCAGCCCTCCACCACTCCCCAGGATCAGTCTGCCAGCTCCCAGGACCCTGCCAGGGCCCGGAGAAGGCGGGCACCTTCCTGGTCCAGGGTGGAGATCATGGACCTTATTCAGGTTTGGGGGGATCCCCCCAACATCCATGATCTCCACACTAGACATAGGTACGCGGCCATCTATGGCAGGATAGCTGCCAGCCTGGCCACCAAAGGCCACATGCGAACCCAGGAGCAGGTTTGCATGAAAATCAAGTTGGTCCGATGAGACCCCCAGCCCTGAGCTTCCCCTCCCCCTTCTTCCTCCTTGCTTCCCCCTTCCAGCTCCCTCCTCCCAGGTTTTCCCTCCCCTTTCCCATCCTCTCCTACCTCCTTTCCCCAGTCTCACCAGAGTTTCCTCCCCTCCCCCAGTTTTGTTAAATAAAGAGAGTTTGTGTTCATGAAAATACATGTATTTTATTTAACATCAGGAAGGGGGGTTAGGGAGGGGTAAGTGGAAGGACATGAGGGAGGAATGAGGCACAAGCCCCCAGTGGGGCAGACCAGGGAGGCTCTTAGTGCTCCTCAGGGTGGAAGCTCTCCCGCAGGGCCTCCTGGATACTGACAGCCCCCCGATGGACCTCCCGGATGGCAGCCTGCAGAAAGTGCAGCCAGGCTCGCAGCAACGCGTCCATGAGAAGCACCAGAGTGCCCAGGGGCAGCTCTGGCTCCATGTTGCAGAGTGCTGTGGTGTCCCAAGTGAGGGCAACCAGAGCACACAGAGACAAAATGCTTTGCTGTCCCTCATCGAGGTAGGCAAGCAAGCAGGGAAAGCTGAGAACCGGCTGTCTGAGGGGTCCCAATAAGCACAGGCCTCAGATAGCCTCAGGCAGCAGCCACACACGGTAACTCCTGACCTGATGCCCTGCCAGACCTGGTTCTGGCCGGCCTTAAATGCGATTCAGTGTCTACTCAGTGTGGACGCGCTATTTCGAAATAGCAAAACGCTATTTTGAAATGCATTTTGTGTGTAGACATGTTATTTCGAAATAACTTATTTCGAAATAATGCTGTAGTGTAGACATACCCTACGATACTTAACATTTCCTTTATCTTCAGGGAAAAAAAAAGATGAATGATCTTGGTTTGGCAGGGAACTGTGTTTAGTACTCCAGTGTTTTAAAATAACGTAATTCAAGTTAGCAGTCAATTTAGCACAGTGGTTAATCATACCTGAGGTTTCCTTGGCTATCATATGTGTCTAAGTACTATAAACTTGTTCCCCATGCCATGCTATAAACAAAACTTACACTTCAAGCTAAGGTGGTAATAATGTTTTTTTTTATTTTAGGTGTGGGGGTGGTGTTTGTGGGGTGTTTTGTGTGTGGGGTTTTTTTGGTTGTTTTTTTTTTTTTTTTGCCACTGTCAGTGGAGTAGAAAAACACGAGTAAAGTTTTCAAATGCACGTAAGTTTCATTGTCAAAAGTGATTTAAGCTTCTGTGTCACGTAGGTATTTTTAAGAATTTTTTACTCTGCATAAGACAAACAACTGTAGTTATAATAACTGTGCCTTTAAACAACATTAAAATATGATTTTAGTTTTATATGTGTGTTGATTGGTGTAGTCTGGCCAGGGCGGTGGTTATGAATTATATGTACTGCGGTAGGGCCTTCAGTCAGAGATTAGGGCCCTATTATTCTAGTTATTGTTAGGGTTGCCAGGTGTCCTGTATTGAACTGGACAGTCCAGTATTTTTGCCTCCCATCTGGTAAAAAAATTCAGAAAATACCGGACACCTAAAATGTCCGGTATTTTCTGTTTCTTTTCCCGGCCAGGAGGCGAAAATCCCGGTTGCTTACTGGGTTCCACAGGGGAGTCGTCCGGCCCGGAGCAGGGAGGCAAGATGGCAGATGACCGCTGGCAGCCGGTTAGGGCCAAAAAGGCTCAAAAGCCTTTCTTAAAGGGGCCATGCTGGGCTTTTTAAATTTTTTTTTCTCAACAACTTTGGTCTCCCCCCTTTTTTTTTCTCAACAGAATTTTTTCCCCAGTGTTTTTTTTTGGGGGGGGGGGAAGGGTGTTCGGTATTTTTGGTTAAACCGTCTGGCAACCCTAGTCATTGTGTATACACATGCATGCCTGTACACACACTCACTCTGAGCAGACAGCCCTGTCCCAAAGAGCATGATAAACTCAAACCTTCTAAGCCACGCAGACCACAATTTTATTTAAACTGTGCTTGAGTACCGTGATTAAATAGAGTGTATAGAAGTAAAGAACAGCCTGGAATGAGAAATCCATTAACGGATGTGGGAAGTATGGAGTTTGAAATAGAATAAGTCCAAGATGCACAGGTGAAGAAGTTGTGGCAAAGTATAACCTGTTGGAAACACTTCGAACTTTATTTGGAAATCCACTGTTAGTTAGCACCTGTGCTCCATGATCTGCACTCCTTTATAGGAAATACTGCATCTAGTAAGAAGAGAACTGGAGACATAAGCCCTTGTATCAGAGGCCTGTGTAAGGCAGAAGCCATTCACAGAAAATACATCCCAATATCAAGTGGTACCACAGCGTTCTGATACCAAGGATGGTACAAAAAAAATTCCCAAGAAAACCAGAAGCACACTGAACTCTCCTAAAAGCTAAGGTCAGCATGGCAGTATATAATAGAAATGTTTTAATCAAACCAATATGCATAAGGTGATGTTAGAGGGCAGTACTAACTTCTTTGTATCCGGATATAAAGAGGTGTCTTTGGCCTTTGGGGAAGTGGCAAGTCCCACCGCTGACTAAGTTGCAGCCATTGTCATGGTCATACATGTCTTAGTATCCTGTATAGTCTTCCAGGTCCTGTTATCATGCGTCGTTGATAATAAACATGGCTTGGTGCTTTCATACTTTATTGGTCATTGGACAGTTCTAGCTGTCCTGCAAAGGGTGGAAGCAGCACACAGAGGGAAACCGAGCTAAACATCTGTCAGCATCTTGCCACGCTACATAGTGGATAGACAGGCACATTCTGTAGCTATAATTTCTGGATGGTTTCCAGGCGTAAATCCAGGTAGAGCATACTAGGCATACACCCTTGATGTGACCAAGCCAAGTCTGAGGCATAAAATCCTGCACTTCTAAGGGTCCTTCCCCTCCTCTATCTTACTTGTCATTCCTCCACTCTTTCTCTCTCTCACTCTCTCTTGCTTTGTGCTGATCTGTTAGTAACATCATCATCCCCAATTCCTTGTCTCGGCTTCCATTTGACTGGTGCCAGGTGGCTGCTGCATATATAAAATTCCCTAAATTACCTTCACATCCTCAGCTCAATTTGGGATGTTGAGTTTCAGCACTTCTTGTTTCTGAGGGGGTGGATTATTTAATGTCCTGAAGCATCAAAACAAGTCAGATATAGAAGCCACCACAACTGAAATAGAGATCATGAGGCAACTCCAGAAAAATAAACTGCAAAGCTCTCTATTGGAGTCAGAGCCAATACAGTTAAGAGGAGGCTGGGATGCTCCCTCCAGGGAATTACAGGCCCTCCCCAAGTTACAAACACGAACATACAAACAAAAGCTCACCTGAAGCTCAGGGGAGCAGGCAAGAGGCACACATGGGGCCAGCTGTGCAAGTGCTGGCCCTGAGGACTCTGGAGGAGCTGGGAGTGATCGCACAGCCAGCAGCACTTTGAAGGGGAAACTGCTGCTTCTGTCCAGCCACTGGCTGCACGGCCGCCATTTGCTCTTCAAGAGTCCTCTGGCCCATGCTTGCACTGCTCACCACCTCTTAGTGAGTGGGGACTGGGTGCTGCCCATGGTGGGGGAGGGAGGGAAGGGGAGGCATGCCCAGAAGTCCCTTTCAGAATCTCCACCTACCTCCTCCTCATGCTCTAATTAAACCTGCCTTCCCTTAAGCACCAGCATTCCAAGTTGAGTTTTAAAAAACCTACTTCTACCCTTTCTCATTGCTGCAAATATACAGTATTTCAGCAACATTATGGGTTAAATTGGCTTTTGTGGGCTAGCCTGGGAACCTAATACCATTTATAACATTGTTTCTATGGGAAACTGCATTCTGAATTCCAACTTACAAGTGAACTTTTGGAACACAACCCGTTCATAAGTTGGGGACTTCCTGTGCACTATTCCAGGACGGAACAAGATGACGATATTGCCACATTTTTGTAAGAAGTTATGTCAGCAGGGGCAAGGCTGGCTTTGTGGGATTAGATTAGGAGAAATTGGATATTTATATTTTATGTCCTGTTATGGTGGGTGCTAGGCAGGGTTATTGTCATGAAAGTGATAGTTATTGTGTCTGAGGATATGTCTACATTAGGGATTTTAAGAGATGAGTCATTGACCAAGCGTGTAGTTGATACAATTTGTATCAACTACACAATTAGTCGATAAGGGAAGGTGCTCTGTGCCAGCTCGCACCGGTTCAGGAGCCACTCCTCTGCGGCTCTGCAGTTTAAATGTAGTAAAAACTGGGCACCCGGCTCTCTTACTACATTTAAAGTGCAGAGCCACAGCAGGGGTAAGCTCACAGACTCGTGGCTGTTACTACAGCCATGCAGAGCTGCAGTGGTCCCGGACTGGCACAAGCCAGGACTGCTCAGTCCTAGATCGTGCTGAGTCCAGCAGCCCCTGTTCAGGGTAGCCCGGGCTGTTGTGGCCAGGGGCTGCTGCCATATGGTTAATAGAGGCAGCAGTGTGTAGGGGGTGGGCAGGCAGCACCTGCAGAGACAGTGCTGGTGGGAAGTGACTTTTAAGCCAGCTCCCCGAGCACCAGCTCCTGTTCTCCCTCCCCCTCCCCCCCCCCCCCCCCCCCGCTGCCTCTGTATCAGCAGGTGGTGAGGAAGCTTAGGCTCGTCAGGTACTCAAATACTCAACTACTCACTTACATCTCTAGTCTATATCATAGCCATGGTGGTGGCACAGCTTCGATGTGACAGTGCTGTAGTATAAACACTTCTTATATGGACAAAAGGGTTTTCTCCATCCATGTCAATCTATCTCTGTGCAAGGAATTAGGTAGATTGACAGAAGAATCCTATCCTTGACCTATCTGTGTCTACACTAGCGGTTGGGTCAACCTAACTGTCATCAAGCCCTAAGCAACACAGCTAGGTTGATCCAATTTTCAAGTATAGACCAGGCCTGAAATTGCAGAGAGATAGGAGAGGGAGTGCAGAGAGAATGTAGATGCTCACTGTTGAGATGCAGGGGGGAGAGTTGAGAGTCCTTTATTCAGATAACTTTTAACACCCATGTACTAACTGGTATAATTCAACACTAGAATTATGTGTGGTACGGGGCAGCTGTGACTATAGCAGGGGATTGAAGATTAATGCAAGTTCTCTAATTATGCCATATTGAAAATAGCAGATGGGGGGGGAGGGAGAAATGTGCACATACATGTTTAAAAGCTTATTCGTTCTCTAGTTATGTATTAATACCCAGTTTATCTGTCACACTTCTGATCAATAGCTCTCCAAACTGTTCAGATGCAATATCATTATCCCATTTTGCAGATGGAGAAACTACAGCATAGAGAGTTAGAGATTTACACAGGTCACCCAGCTGGTTGGTGGCTAAGCCAAGAATAGAGCCCAGGTCTCCCAAGCCCCAGTCATGTCCACTCACCAAGAAGCCCCCTTTAGCATTTGGAGTTTTATAACTAAGCCTAGGATTGTTGTCCTCTTAAAATTGGCTCAAGCAAGTGTGCAGTGCAAACGTCTGTTATCTGACTTGATTTTTTTTCATAGAATCATAAGGTCAGAAGACACTTTAGGAGGTCATCGAGTCCAACCTCCTGCCCAAAGCAGGACCAACCCCAACTAAATCATCCCAGCCAGGGCTTTGTCAAGCCAGGAGTTAAGAACCTCTAGGGATAGAGATTCCATCACCTCCCTAGATAACCCATTCCAGTGCTTCACCACCTGCCTAGTGATATAGTTTTTCCTAATATCCAACCAACGGCTTCCCCCACTGCAACTTGAGACCATTGCTTCTTGTTCTGTCATCTGTCATTACTGAGAACAGCCTCTCTCCATCCTCTTTGGAACCTCCCTTCAGGTAGTTGAAGGCTGCTATCAAATCTCCCCTCACTCTTCTCTTCTGTAGACTAAATAAGCCCAAATCCCTCAGCTTCTCCTTGTAAGTCATGTGCTCCAGCCCCCTAATCATTTTGATTACCTCCACTGGACTTTTTCCAATGCATCCACATCCTTTCTGTAATGGGGGGCCCAGAATTGGACACAATACTCCAGATGTGGCCTCACCAGTGCCGAAGAAAGGAATAATCACTTCACTTTTGTTTTTCTCTCTTGCAGATCATAAAGCATATGGCATCTCTATCAAAACGGATAATCAGCATGTTACAGCAAAGGAGTTTCAGGGTACAGTATGTGCATGGGCATCACTACATTTATACAGATAAATATTTATAAAATATATACAAATAATGAGAAACTGTTTAAAGGACATAATTAAGGTTCCAAAGTCACGCACTTAAAATTTAGGAAATGCCAGAATTTAGGTTGTGTGTGCTATCTTAATTCAGACCCATTGTGTGTATGTATTATGATATAATTGTTAATATGGTTTCATACTATCTTTGTTAATATGGTTTCATACTATATGGTTTCATACTATTTTTCCCAGAATGCCTACCAGCTTTTGTGCATGGGTTGAAGAGTGCTCAATTAATGAACAGCTTGCTCCTTGTTGAATATGTGGCTTTAGGCCTTTTTGACTATTCATTGTTCAACCCTTGCTCTGAAGACATAATAATTAATTTCTTCGTGGTCTCTTCAAGGGCACTTATAACTATAGTATCTGAGTGATGCAGACACTCGCTATTTTATTCTCTCAACACATTGGTGAAATGAAGGGTTGTGATTATCCACAATTTACAGATTAGGAACTGAGGCAGAGAGAGTCAGGTCAAAAGTATCCACTAATTTTAGGGGCCCAATTTGAGACCTATAGGATCTGATTTTTCAGAGTGCTTTTGCTGCTTAGTATTATGAACTGTATATGTGCCAAGAGCAGCTCCTATTGATTTGCAGATGTCAGTCCCCAAAGTCTCTAGTCCAGCATTCAGAAAATGAGGAACTGGCAATTAGTGACTATCTGTGAAAAGTTTGGTTTAAGTGACTAGCCCATCTGCTACAAATGAGGCAGAGGTCCCAGAGATAATAGCCTTCTCCATTCCATGTTGCTGATTAATCCCCAGAGCAGGTTCATCCTGTGCAATAGATAAAGGCAATCTTGATTCTGTCATTTTCTAACTTTTTAGTTCTTGATTTTGAAACCTAAATAATAGTCCTTTAACATAGTTTTGGGGTGATTTTGTAATTTCCTGAGTCTTATTAAAAAATCCCAGCAGGGATCAGTGGATGACACTTGTATTTGGAGTGTAGTTTCATGTCTACCGGTTCCTTGTCTGCAAGTTTATTGGTGGATTCATGGCAGAATTGGATCTTCTGGGACTTGAATAACGGGGCAGTAGCTTGGGAAGGAGGCTTATCTGTAGGGGAGTCACACAGAAGAAAGCATACAGACAGCTGTGAGAAAAACAGGGCAACAATCCCACCATCATTTTGGCAGAGTGGAGGGTGCAAAGGAATGGCAGAGGGGAGGGAGAGACAAGGCTGGGTAAATAAGGAGGAACAGCACTTCATAAAGACTTGAAGGTGATAAGAAGTGTGAATTTAGTTAGGAGGGAAGCAGTAGAGAAGCACTCAAAGAGACTGGTGATGTGTTCAGATTGCCCAATTAAGAAGGTGATCCTAGTATTTCCTAATAGTTTCGTATTTTTCTGGAATGGGTGACATGGGTGTAGGCAAATTAATAGGCCTGCTGACGGAATGGCCATACTACCAGAGGTGATCCCTGTGAGGCAGGGTTGAAACATATTGTGAGGAAAGCTTATATTTCCATTATCTCAGGCTGTAAATGAAAAGGATTTTGTTCTCCGGGGCTGTCCACCTGGCACCTCTCATAGGCTGTGTCTAGACTACATTCCTCTGTCGGCAGAGGGATGTAAATGAAGCACTTCGAAAGTGCAAATGAAGCCAGGATTTAAATATCACACGCTTCATTTGCATAATCACATATGGTGCTCTTTCAAAAAAGCACTATTTTGAAATTGAAACCACAATTTCAATTGAGCCTTACAGGATCTTTTGAAAAAGCGCCCCATTTTCAAAAGAACCATGTCTAGACTGTGTTTTCAATTTCGAAATAGCGCTTTTTTGAAAGAGCGCCATTACGTGATTATGCAAATGAAGTGCGGGATATTTAAATCCTGGCTTCATTTGCACTTTCAAAGTGCTTCATTTACATCCCTCTGCCAACAGAGGGATATAGACTAGACATAGCCACAGAGAATAATGTCCCTACTTAGAAAATGAATACAGAAAAATTAATTTTTCAGCATTCAGAAAAAGTGAGAGAATGAAATCAGTTTGCTTCATTGGCTACTAGGCCTTTTCTGTGAAAGCTTGGCTGATTTTTGGCTTTGTTGTGTGGCTCAGCCCACATTCTTCTTTCCTGCAGTGCACATGCTTGAGGAGGACTTGTTTGTTAATAGTTAGCATAGGCACTGTTCTGATCATGCCCATACTCTTATCTAATAGCAGAAAAGGAATGCTAAAGTCCACTCAGGTGTCAACTATGGACAGCTGATTTGAACTGCACCCTGAGGGCCAAGTCAAGAAGGAGGCTATGGCATGAATTCAGTGGAGTAGGGACGTATGCACACTGAGCATAGGCACACTACACCCTTACTATGGTTTACAGTTGATGAGTTGTTCCGCTTTTTGCCTCATTTTCAACCCACTGTTCTCTTTTTCTGTCTTTATTTTCCACCTGCTTTGGTCCCAGGGTTTTGTCTATATATCATGTCTCCTAGCACATTCCCTCTAATTCCTATGTCTCTTTCCCTTTCCTGCCTCCTCGCCTGACTTTGTGTGGTTTTATCTTGTGCTGGCTTTGGACACCCTTGGAACGATCGTTTGGTATCTGCTACACTGTATTTCTGCTCAGCAGAATTTACTTAGCAGTATCACAATGAAATGGAAACTGAAGTGTGGCAGCTTTACCAAGCTGCATCCAGTGGAAAGGAGCTGCTAATGATGAATTCTGTAAGATCCTTCCACCTGCAAGATTTAAATGCATGGCAAAACGCTTGTAAGGGCTCAGCTTCCTTCCCTTCAGTCTCCAAGCCCTACAGCAGTGTTTGATCATTATGGCTATGTCTACACTGCCCAGTCTTGCGCAAGAACATATGCAAATGAGGTGCAGCGATATTCATTGCTGCGCCTCATTTGCATATGCTCTTGCACAAGACTGGACAGTGTATACGTAGCCTATGAATTTATGGCTTGGCATTTGTGCTGTATTAATAGAGTCATGGAGGTAGAAGTCTCAGTAGAAGCTCGAATGATTGAAGCTGAGAATGAAGAAATGAAGAAATCAAGTTCTAAATCTACTCTACAACATCAGTCTTGTAACACCGAATTTAAAATAAATTTAAATTACCAAGAGAAACTTAATTACCATTTCTAAATGCAGTGAATGGATTTTCCTGCCTTCCGCTTAGCAGTCAAACACGGCCAAAACACATTTTAGCGATGTTTCTTTTGTGTAATAAGTCAAAACACTAGTAAGTCAATCTGTTTTCCATTCACTGTTTTGTGCTTACCACACTGTTTTCCCTCTTAACCATTCATGTTTTATCCCCTGAATCTCTCACCTTCGCACAAATTGCCTTTTTTGTCTCTTCACTAAGGGTACATCTAGACAACATCTCTCTGTCGACAGAGAGATGTAGATTAGGCACGTCGAAATTGCTAATGAGGCAGGAATTTAAATATTCCGCACTTCATTAGCATAAACATGGCCGCCGCTTTTTTCGAAACAGAGCTTTTTTGAAAAAAAAAGGCAGTCTAGATGTGGATCTTTCAAAAAATAAACCCTTTTTTTAAAGATCCTGTAAACCTCATTTTTTGAGGAATACAGGATCTTTTGAAAAGGGGTTTATTTTTCGAAAGATCCACGTCTAGACTGCCTTTTTTTGGAAAAAGCTCCATTTCGAAAAAAAGCGGTGGCCATGTTTATGCTAATGAAGTGTGGGATATTTAAATCCCTGCCTCATTAGCAATTTTGACATGCCTAATCTACATCTCCCTGTTGACAGAGAGGTGTAGTCTAGATACAGCCTAAAATTCTGTGTTCTTAGTTCAGCCTTTCCTTCAAGATACCGTAAATAGAATTCTCCTGCTTCTCCACTTCTGATTATGTCTCCTCAATTCTGTCTATCCCTTTTCACCCCCTCTCTCTAGTCCTTAGTCTCCCCTCTTCTACTGCCATCTCCTCATGTTATGGTGGCTCTCTATCCCATTGATGAATGCATTGAAAATGGGGAACTAAGGTTGAAGAGGCCTACACCATACTTTCTCCCTTCCATATAACCCAAACTCAGGGGCAGCCCTAGACTAGCTGCCAGCAACTGGTGCCCTAGGTGAACCATGCAATCGGCGCCCCCACCTCCAAACCTCTCAATGATATTGTGCCACCATTTGGCGCCCCATTTAGCTTGGCGCCCTAGGCAACCACCTAGTTCGCCTATATGGATGGGCTGCCCCTGCCCCAAATTAGCAGGAGAGGAGGAGGAAGTGCTTGTATCATGTGAGCGAAGCACTGGGCTTCCTCTGTTTTCTTCCTCATGAGAGAATGACCTCAACATTGGCCTCTTCATCTTCTCTTTTACTCTCCAGGCTCCAAAATGAAAGAGAAAGAGGGGTGGGGGACAAGTCTCACCCCCAAACTTTAGTTGAATTATGAGCTTGGAACACTGAAACTCAGCTCTCTTCACTTTAGTTAGACCCAAATAAAGATAGGCACTCATGGGCTCAACCAGCAATTGCAAGGGCCAGCAGTGAAAGTCCCAGACCATAGACTGGAATTGACTAATGTTTTTTCATTGTAAGGCAACAAAACAAAAGGGAAAGGAAACTTCAATAAATCTTAAGTAGAGGAAGGCCACCGCCTATCCCATTCCCCACCTGCAGTCAGGAACGTCAGACTTCCTCCACTTAGTTCAGAGCACGCACACACATTTGTAAAGCATTGTGTATTTGTCTTTGGAACAGGATGTCCTCCTGTCATTGTGTTTTTCTTTTAATGTCTTCTCTCATTTTGTGTGTGATCTTATTGCTCATGAAAAATGCCAGACTGATAGCATTGGAACTCTGAAGCCTTCAACTCTGGTCTGGAAAGACAAAATGTAGAGGTGAATAAGTAACTCTGTCTCCATAATTTATTCAGTCCTCAACTATCCTGGCTAAGATTGGGAATAAGAGTGCAAAGGACATGTCCATTGGAAACTGCATACACCCAATCAAAAGTATAACAGTCTTTGATCCCTATTAATGTGATTTGTATATGAAGGGCTCAGCCTAAAGGAGAAAGACTATATTGCGTTTTTAACCTTCTAAGCCATCTGTTCCAACCCCACTGAAAAAAAAAAAGATAGAGGCAATCTACTGGAGGTTATAAACTACAGAGAGATTGAAGGTAGTCAAAGATATTTCATACTAACACAATTACTAGCATTCTTTTCATCCTTAGGCCAAGTCTGTACTAGAAAAGGTGTACCAGTGTCGCTGTACTCGCAAACCCACCTTGGAGAAACATGCTTTCTACTGCCAAAATGAGCTTTTGTCTGTGTAACTTATACCAATTCTTTTTAAAGCTACACCAACAAAAATAACTTTTTTGATGGTATAATTGCACCTACATTAGGCTTTTAGTGGTATGGAAACGTCATTAAAATCACACCCTTCGCCTTTATAAAAGTGGCAAAATTGTCTATTGTAGACCTTGATTTAGGTGTTTTCAAACATAAGAGGACAAATTAACATTTGCAAAGGTGTACTGGCAGATCTGGTAGCTTAAAAGAAATATGAGTAGAGAGTTTAGAGACATATGACTGAAAGACTGATACTGGCTCTGGAAAGGAAATGAACTGACAGGGAAGTGATAGTGACAAGTGCCCAGAATCCCTTCAGTAGATAAATAATCTGGATACAATAGTTCTTCTTCGAGTGCTTGCTCATGTGCATTCCACTTAGGTGAGTGCGCGCCGCGTGCACAGATTGTCGGAGAGTTTTTCCTTAGCGGTACCTGTCAGGTGGTACCCTGGAGTGGCACCGTTATATCGGTGCATATATACCCCCGCTGGTCCTCCACCCCCTCAGTTCCTTTTTACCGCCCGTGATGGTTGTTGGAGCTCCCTTCTTGCTTGCCTGCAAGCGTCATCTCAGCGGTATTCGTAGCACCGAGTTAATCCCTTTGTTCTTTCCAAGTTGCTTTCCCTGTTAAGTACCTGTTAGATAGAGTTAGATAAGTTGTTTGGGTTGGGGCTCGCCTGTTGAGTCCCCTTCCCTCCCAGCCCATGGGGCATGCCAGGGCCTCACGACTTCAAACCCTGTTGACTGTTCCAAGCCTATGCCCTGTGGCCACCCGCACAATTCGTGCTTGAAGTGCTTGGGTGAGGCCCACGTCCCAGCTAACTGCAGAATCTGCCGCAGTTTCAAGTCCCAGACTCAGCACGAGAGAAATTTGCACCTGAAGATACGCCTGATGGAGTCGGCGCTTCACCCGGCACCGACATCGGACTCGGCGCTGGAATCACGCATCTCACCGTCTTCAGTGTGGGAGACTTCTGGGTCCTCAGGGGCCACGTTGGTGTCGAGGCGCCCTGTGGCGCGGCACCATTCGCAATCACCGGTGCAGCGCAAGAAGAGGAGAGTGGAGAGGGGAAGGTCTCCACCCTGGCATGTGCCTGTGGTGTGCCCCCAGTCAGGGCACCCTCTTGCGCCTGCACCGGCTGTGAAATCTTCTGCTCCTGGGCCAAAGCGTGGTCAGTTGAGTGTGACCAAGAGCTGCGGAGGAGCCAGTTCCGGTTGAATGGCCTTCCATTCCGGACACGTTTGAGGTGGCGCAGGAACTGATTGAACTGACTGCTGACTCATCCTCACCTCCTCCGGAGCACCGGGACCGGCCTCGGGCCTGTGCCTCATCAACAGCACCTAACCCAGGTAGGCCCACACCGTCCTCGGCACCAGCGCCCTGTGCAGTGCTGTGTTCCCTGGTGCGCATATCTACACCAACATCGAGAGGTCCTTCAGCACTGATGGCTTCACTCAGGAGTCCAGAGAGAGCTCGGTGTCAAGCATGCTCATCCCGGCAGTGCAGTCAATGACACAGAGCACTTCATGCCTCCTCTGGCAGTGCGACACTGGAGCAAGCCAGCATCTCTGGTTCAGCACGTGGAGAGGCACCATTCCCCGGGCCCAGCCTCTGCCCCATCTTGGTCAGAGTCCGACTGTTCGTCAGATTCCGATGGAGAGTCAGTACCGTCTAGGGCGTCAATCTCTCACTCTCGTTCCTGGTATTGCTCAAATTCCTGGCGACGAACCTGGTCTCGGAGCTACTCTCACTCCCAGCACCGTGACAGTGACTCGGGACATTCGCACACCTGGCCTCTGCAGTGTCAGCATCCAGACCAGAGGCTGTTTTGGACCCCGTGGGCGTACCACCAGGCCCAAGGGAGTGCTCCTTCAATGGTGGGATCCTCACGTTTGAGGATCCAGGCCCTACCTTCAGCCACTCCATTACCCAGAGCCCCGGCACCACAGGTTTTGGCGGTACAGGGGGAGTCTCCTGAGTCCCAGTTGGAGGATGGCGGGAACCATGGGCTGTCAGGGCAGTCTGCCCCTTCTCAGGTGTTGGAAAAGCCGCACGAGGTGGAGGACTCAACCATTCGGGAGTATTCATTGTTCTCTCTCCTGATGAGGCCCTAGGGTTGGCCTCTTCATCAGCACCAGCCATGGTCTCCCAGGCCCATCAAGAGCTCCTCCGCAGACTGGCCCAGAGCCTTGGGGTCCAACTCAAGCAGGCCTCCAAGGACTCAGGTCCTACGGTTGACATCCTCAATGCTGAGGTACTGTCTCGAGTGGCCCGGCCCCTAAATAAGACAGTGGGCAAAATCACGAAGGCCCTCTGACAGACGCTAGTATCCATTCCGCCCATGGACAAAAGGGCAGAGCGGTGAGACACCTGTTCTCTTATCTGCCACCCGGATTGATTGTGGTGCAGGCCATTAATCACTGAGAGTGCCAGGGCCAACCTGTCCCTACCCCCCAAGAACAGGGAGGCCAAGTGTTCAGATCTGCTGGGTCACAAGATCTACGCCTCGGGGAGGGTCTCCTACTCAGGATTGCTAACCAGCAAGTCCTCCTGAGTAGGTATGCCTTCAACTTGTGAGCAGCTATAGATAAGTTTGGGAGACGCTGCCCCAAGACTCGAAGGCAGGAGTTCTTGGCCTTGTCTGAGGAAGGCAAGATAGTGTCCCGGGCTGCACTTCAGGCAGCCCTGGACTCAGCATATGTAGCAGCCTGTATCTGGCATTCCGCCTGAAGTCCAGAACACGATTCAGGACCTGCCATTTGAGGGTCGGGGTTTGTTTTCAGAATGTACCGATACTAGCCTCCATGGGCTAAAGGATTCTAGGGCAACTCTCAGGTTCCTAGGCATCCATGCCCCTGCCCCACAGAGATGTTCCCTCCGTAGGGCCCTGTCTTGCCCTTTCCAGAAGGGGAGTAGGTCAGACTTCCCTAGGCATAGGGGCTGTAATACTAACAATAGGAGCAGCAGACATCCCTCCTGCTCCTCTTCTGACCAGGGGGTGGGCCCCTCCAGCAAGCTCCAGGGCCCTAGGCCAAATCTTTGAAGGTACAAGCAGGGACAGTGCACCAGTCTCAGACCGGAGGCCCTTTACTGATCGCCTTTTCCCCTTCCATCATGCCCGGTCGCTCATCACGACAGACGCTGGGTCCTAAACATGGTGAAAAGGGAATATTTCATCCCTTTCTTTTCCCCCCTCCCCCATCCTGTTCCCCATCTGTCTTCAGGGACCTCTCTCACAAGAATCTTCTCAGGGTGGAAACTTGACCTGGGGGCGGTAGAGGAGGTCCCCTGGGACCGCAGGGGAAAGGGTTTCTACTCCTGCTACTTCCTGGTCTCAAAAGCCATGGGCAGCTTCCATCCTATTCTGGATCTGAAGGATCTAAATACCTTCATAGTAAAGTCCAAGTTCAAGATGGTTACCCTGGCCTCCATCATTCTTTCCCTTGACATGAGAGACTGGTACGCTGCCCTCAATCTCAAAGATGCCTACTTTCACATTTCTATCACACCTGCGCACAGGCGTTTCCTCTGCTTCATGGTGGGTCACGATCATTATCAGTTTACGGCCCTCCCCTTTGGCCTTTCTATGGCCTCCAGAGTTTTTATAAAGTTCATGGCAGTGGTGGCTGTTTTCCTGAGGAAACGGCTGGTTCAGGTTTACTCGTACCTGGATGATCAGCTCGTAAGAGCCTCCTTCCCATCCCAGGTGATCAGCCATATATCCCACCTGAGGAATGTCTCCCTTAGGTTGGGCCTTATACTGAACAAGGCTAAGTCCACTCTGGTTCCCACTGAAATGATAGAATTTGTGGGAGCTTTTTTGGATGCGACAAAGGGCAGGGCCTCCCCGCCCATGGGGTGCTTCATGACACTAAGGGAGGCCATCCTGCAGCTCCATTCATTCAGCTGGTGACGGACGCTTCCGACACGGGCTGGGGAGCCCACCTTAGGAAGCTTCGGATACAAGATATGTGGGGCCCCGCAGACCTCTCCCTTCATATCGATGTCAGGGAGTTGAGAGCTATTCGCCTCGCCTGCAATGTGTTCCTCCCACAGCTCCAGAACAGGTGCATTTCAATTTTGACTGACAACACAGCTGCAATGTTTTATATAAACAAGGTGGTGCTCGCTCCTATTCCCTGTGCAAGGAGGTTCTCCTATGGGAGTTTGTTGTGGCTCACAATATTCACCTGGTGGCCGCTTATCTCCCCGGAGCCCAGAACGAGTTGGCAGATCGTCTCAGCAGGTCCTTCGAGGGGCACGAGTGGTCGCTCGGGGTGGCTGTAACCCTCTCTATTTTCCACAGGTGGGGGTTTCCCCACCTGGACCTGTTCACCTCCTGCATCAACAGGAAGTGTCCCTGGTTCTGCTCTGTGTTCAGGCACAGCCCAGGGTCTCTGGGAGATGCTCTCATGATCCCCTGATCTCGGGGCCTGCTGTATGTCTTCCCCCCGCCCCCATTCTCACTGATCCACAATGTAATCCTCAGGGTCAGGGAATTCCGGGTCTCAGTGATCCTGATAGCCCCGGCCTGGCCTCGTCAGCATTGGTTCCCAGACCTCTTTGCGCTTTCAGTGGAGTGCCCTCTGGCCCTCCCCCTGTGCGCGGACTAATCTCCTAGGAGTTCAGCACGCTCAGGCACCCTAACCCTTGCTTCCTGCACCTAATGGCGTGGAAGCTCCATGGCTGACGGCTATAGAGAGGCAGTGCTCGGAGCAGGTCCAGGCAGTGCTCTTAGGGAGCCAGAAGCCTTCCACTTGGTTGTCTTACCTGGCAAAGTGGAAACGTTTCATAATCTGGTCAGATGGCAAGGGATTTCCCCCCTATGGAGGCCCCTGTGCCGGCTATTCTGGATTACCTCCTGGGGCTCAGGCTTCAGGCCCTGGCTCCTTCCTCCGTGCGAGTGTACCTGGCAGCCATCTCAGCTTTTCACTTGGGCTCGGCGGGCAGGACCGTTTTCTCGGATCCCATGGTGCACGATTTTCTTAAGGTGTTGGATAGGGTTTATCCTCAGGTGTGCGAGACCTTGCCCTCTTGGGACCTAAATCTGGTTGTCTCGAGGCTCATGGGTTCCCCGTTCAAGCCGTTGGCAACCTGTTCCCTTTTGCACCTTTCCTGTAAGGTGTCCTTACTGGTGGCCATTACTTCGGCCAGGCGAGTGTCAGAACTCAGGGCCCTAGTGGTGGACCCCCCCCCCCCCCCGTACACAGTCTTTTTTAAGGACCCCCCATCTTGCCTTTTTTCCCAAGGTGGCTTCTTACTTCCATGTTCACCAGGATATTTTTCTCCCTGTTTTTTACCCTAAGCCCCATAGCTCTGGGACAGAACAGGCTTTACACCCTCTTGACGTGAGGCGTGCTTTAGCTTTTTATTTAGAGAGGACCAAGCCCTTCCATAAGTCCCCTCAATTGTTTACAGCGGACAAGATGAAGGGCCAGCCAGTGTCAGCCCAGTGTATTTCATCCTGGATCTCAGATTGTATCAAAGCGTTCTATGAGCTAGCGCAGGTTCCAGCCCTGCCCATTAGGGCGCACTCCACGAGAGCTCAAGCATCTTCCACGGCTTTTGCGGCCCAAGTTCCCATCATGGAGATTTGCAGGGCAGCTTCATGGTTGTCTGTGCACACCTTTGCAGATCATTATGCCATTACACAGCATGCCAGGAAGAACGCTGCAGTAGGTAGGGCTGTGTTGCAGTCCGTCTCTAGGTATGCTCTGACCCTGCCTCTTGGGGCGCTAGCTTTGGAGTCACCTAAGTGGAATGGATGTGAGCAAGCACTCGAAGAAAAAACAGTTACTTACTTCCGTAACTGTTGTTCTTTGAGATGTGTTGCTCATGTCCATTCCACATCCCACCCGCCTCCCCTGCGTCGGAGTGTTCCGGCAAGAAGGAACTGAGGGGTGGAGGGCCAGTGGGGATATATATGCACCGATATAGCGGCACCACTTCAGGGGCCTCCCCAGCTGGCCCAATGGGTACTGCTAAGGGAAAAACTTTGACAATCCATGCACGTGGTGCACGCACACCTAAGTGGAATGGACATGAGCAACACATCTCGAAGAACAACATTTACGAAAGTAAGTTAACCATTTTTTTCTAGTAGAACTTAAGATATTTCCTTAATGGATGGATTTTTAGTGAGTGAAACATACACTGTTTAAATCAATAGATATGCAGGTTTGGGAGATAAAGCTAGAAAAACATACTGCTCTAATTCTTCAGGCGGCAATTGAATTATTTTTCTATGTTCTCAAATATTTTGGTATTTTCTTAAAATAATAAGTAAACAAATCCAAAATAATTGAAAGTGTAAAAGTCAACTTCTTGAATATTAGCAAATATTTTAATAGAAAAAGAGCATTTAATTTTTAAACTACAGAGCTTAGATCCAGAGCAATTATGTCAAATTAATTATATACCAAAGCTAGATAAAAACCCAGAATGTTTAACTGAGCTCTGGCCATTTATATTTCTAAAGTCAGTAGAACTACTTCATTTTATCCCAGCTAAGGATCTGTCTTAGATTACTTATGGTCTGATCTAAAGCCCACAGCAATCAATGGAAATCTTTCTAAATTTATTCTCCATTACACTTGTTTATATATTGAGTATATACAATGAACTCAATTTTAAGAGCGGAATTTGACTGAAGCCATTTATTAGGAAGAATATTATGATCAATACTTGTAATCATACCAAGCACAGAGCTAAAATACTCATCATATGTTTTGTTTCCCCTAGAGGCTATGCTCAGCTGTAAATATTCAGCTGGAAAGGATATTGTTCCAAGAGTAGAATGGAAGAAACTCATGAATGGTGTTGTCTCATTTGTGTACTACAAAGATGACTTAGTAGGTAAGGAGCTGTAAAGTTGTAGACTGATGAGTTAAAATGAAACAGCTAAAATGCAGCTTGGTCTCTTTCAGCCCACAAGATGAAAGGTATGTGATAATGGGACTTACAATCGAGTCTGGGTTTTTGAAAGCTTAAATATAGAGCTTTTGGCTGACATTCCCTATCTATAATAAATGTCACTTCTAAGTTTCTTAGACAATACTGATTTCACCAAACCATTCAAGAATATGGGGGAAACATATGTGCTACCAAATTCAAAATGGGTCTTGGGATTCTAACTCTCTAGGCTGTTGGAAACTGGCTGTTTCAAATGATGCCTTTGTTTTGTGAACAAACAGTGTAGGGTTTGGGCTTAAATTATCCCTTTGTTAACTTATTTGTAGAATGGAAGTGATACTGTCTTTGCAGAAGAATTCTCATGCTTGTTGTCCTTTAGTAGAAAATTAGACTCAAAGATGATCAGAATAGAAGAAGAAGCATTGTTCAGTTTCAAGATGTCAGTCATGCACAGTGATATTTTTATAACAGGTTTGATCTGCAAAGAATACCTTTCTGTCATGTTCTCTTTTAAAGGTGATCTCAAAGGCCGAGCAGAAATGATAGATTCAAGCATACGAATTAGAAATGTGACCAGAAAAGATTCTGCGAGATACCGTTGTGAAGTTAGTGCGCCGACTGAACGGGGGCAACATCTGGCGGAGACTACTATTACTCTCACTGTGCTCGGTAGAAACCTAACTCTGATTCTAGGTTTTTGTTGAAGTCAGTTCTACAGGCAGGGTGGTAGTTGAAATTCAGTGTGGATATTTTTCCTCATGCAGTCTCTTTTAGTCATACCATTGACAAATGACGAAGGGTATGTTCTTTTCTGGCTTCTTTTTAATGGTTTCACAAATTACATTTGCGTTCTTTTGACCAGCTCTACCAAAGAATTAATAATAAAGAACTAATCTACCCGCACAGAACCTTTTCTGATAGTAAGGTTAAGATTTTCAAATAGCCCTAAGGGAGTTGGGCTCTGAGCTCTCATTGACTCTCAGTGAAAGAGGGGTTCCTAACTCTTAGTTCCCACAGAATTTCCCAACGCCAGAGCAACTATGAAAGCTTAAAGGGCATTGATAATCACGCTGTTGATAGAAATAAATCCAAAACACATAACTGTGAAGAGTCTAGGGCTAGCTTCGAATTCTGATTTGGTTCAAAATAAAACTCAGGGGTCTTTTTCTTGTCCACTTTACAAAATTGCACATAGAAATACCAGCCTCTCTCCCAGAGAGACCCATATCTGGACTGGCAGAAATGTTATCTGGACTAAGGCACATTGGTAGAGGCATCACTGGATCTTTTACAGAAAACGCCAATGTTAAGACTGGCTAGAGTTTCTTATAAGTGCTAGAACTGGCTTGGTGGTTTCTGTTATATACTACTCCTGGGGGAGTTCTGCACCAAGAATTAATTCTGTACAGAATATTTTCAAAATCTGCATGTTTTATTTGTTAATATAACACAATATAATCACAATATAATCAGTTTCAGTTATTTTTGGTCATTTATTTCAAAATACCTATTAGAAAGTAGGTCTGTAACTCTAGACAACAAAAAAGATTCAGGAAATGTTTTTTTGACAAATAGATTTCTTACAAGGCATATTGATACAGAACATGGAGTAATAATTCATTTAAACTACAATACAAAACTCTATTTCCTGCACCCCACAGAAGCAGTGCAGACTTGGAGGATTTGGTGGTAATGGAGGAGCTGAGAGAGGGGGAACTAATTGCTGGATATGAACTTTGAGGGGTTTGGGATGTGGACAGGAAAAGTATGGAACAGATGTTTTTCAGGGGAAGGACTCTTAGGGAGCTTCCCCCATGCAAATCCTGACTGACCAGAAGCCTATCCCATTCAGTCAGGCATATCTGCCTTTGTTCCCATGTGTCCTTGCACCCCCTGTCTACACGTCTCTCCACCCTCCCTCAGTCAAGCATGTGGCCCTGCACCACCGTCCCCTCTGTGGCCCTGCACCTGCATTCCCATTCAGCTCCTGTCCCAGTCTGTCCTCCCCATTATGAGCTCCTGTTTGACCCACCAACAGCCCCACGCTGTCGTTTCCCCATATTCCCTGTCTCCTGACCAGGTCTGACAGGCACTATGAAAAAGGCAGGCTCCAATCTTTCTCTTCCCTGGCTGGGAGCTGCTGCTTTGTTCTAGTGCCATGCTGCCCTCTTGTGGTAAAAAGAGAGAACCGCAGCAACTTTCCAGCAGAAGTTTTTTGCTGTGCAAAAAATGAAAACAAAAAATACACAAAAAAAACTTTTTAAAAAAGATAATCTCTCTAAAAGTGTACCAAAAGAGTAAAAATAATAATAATAATAAAATAATTTTTTCATCTACCAATTTAGGAGAAAGATTGGATGGCTAAGTATGATGAGACGATGGTATAGGGAAGAGGAGTTTGGATTTATTAGGAACTGGGGACACTTTTGGGAGAGGGGGAGCCTATACAGGAAGGATGGGCTCCACCTAAACCAGGGTGGAACCAGACTGCTGGCACTAAACATTAAAAAGGCCATAAAGCAGTTTTTAAACTAAGAGATGGGGGAAAGCCGATTGGTGCGGAGATGCACGTAAATCGGAGGGAGACGTCTCTTAGAGGAGAATCCATTGATAGAGATTCTCTAAGCTGTAGTCAGAAAGAGAGGAGGGGAGAGGGCAAACCATGGGCCAGAGCAGACAAACAACCGCATACAAAGGAATCCAATGCACCAGGGAAGGGCAGACAAATAAGCAGTGGCAAATTTTTAAAGTGCTTCTACACAAATGCTAGGAGTCTGACTAATAAGATGGGTGAACTAGAGTACCTAGTATTAAATGAGGAGATTGACATAATAGGCATCACTGAAACCTGGTGGAATGAGGAAAATCTGTGGGACACAATCATACTGGGATATAAAATATATCGAAAGGATAGAGCAGGCCGGGTGGGTGGCGGAGTGGCACTGTATGTGAAAGATAATGTAGAATCAAATGAAATAAAAATATTAAGTGAATCAACATGTTCAATAGAATCGCTCTGGATAGTAATTCCATACTCCAATAATAAGAAATTAGCAGGAGGGATATATTACCGACCACCTGACCAGGACAGCGATACTGACATTGAAATGCTGAGGGAGATTAGAGAGGCTACCAAAATAAAGAACTCTATAATAATGGGGGATTTTAATTATCCCCATATTGACTGGGTACATGTCACCTCAGGAAGAGAAGCAGAGATAAAATCTCTCAATGGCTTAAATGACTGCTTCTTGGAGCAGCTGGTGCAGGAACCCACAAGGGGAGAGGCAATTCTCGATTTAGTCCTGAGTGGAACGCAGGATCAGGTCCAGGAAATAACCGTTACAGGGCCGCTTGGGAATAGTGACCATAATATAATAACATTCAACATTCCTGTGGTGGGTAGAACACCTCCGCAGTCCAGCACCCTGGCATTTAATTTCAAAAAGGGGAATTACACAAAAATGAGGAGGCTAGTTAAACAGAAATTAAAAGGCACAGTGACTAGAGCCAAATCCCTGCAAGCTGCATGGAAACTTTTTAAAGACACCATAATAGAGGCCCAACTTAAATGTATACCCCCAAATTAAAAAACATAGCAAGAGACCTAAAAAAGAGTCACCGTGGCTTAACCACCATGTAAAAGAAGCAGTGAGGGACAAAAAGGCATCTTTCAAGAAGTGGAAGTCTAATCCTAGTGAGATAAATAGAAAGGAACATAAACACTGTCAAATCAAGTGTAAAAATGTAATAAGAAAAGCAAAAAAAGATTTTGAGGAACAGCTAGCCAAAAACTCAAAAAGAAATAACAAAATGTTTTTTAAGTACATTAAAAGCAGGAAGCCTGCTAAAAAACCTGTGGATCCCCTAGACGATCGAACTATAAAAGGCGCAATCAAGGACGATAAAGCCATTGCGGAGAAACGAAATGATTTCTTTGCTTCAGTCTTCACGGCTGAGGACATTGGGGAGATTCCCAAATCTACACCGTCCTTTGTGGGTGATGAATCTGAGGAACTGTCCCGGATTGTAGTGTCATTAGAGGAGATTTTGGAACAAATAGAAAAACTTAATGTTAACAAATCTCCGGGACCGGATGGCATTCATCCAAGGGTTCTAAAAGAACTCAAATGGGAAATTGCTAAACTATTATCTGTGGTTTGTAACCTATCCCTTAAATCGGCTCCCGTACCTAATAACTAGAAGGTAGCCAACGTGACACCAATATTTAAAAAGGGCTCTAGAGGCGATCCGGGCAATTACAGACCGGTAAGTCTAACTTCAGTACCGGCAAATTAGTCGAAACAATAGTAAAGAATAAAATTGTGAAGCATGTAGAAGAACATAATTTGTTGGACAAAAGTCAACATGGTTTCTGTAAAGGGAAATCCTATCTTACTAATCTATTAGAGTTCTTTGAAGGGGTTAACAAACATGCGGACAAGGGGGATCCAGTAGATATAGTATACTTAGATTTTCAGAAAGCCTTTGACAAGGTCCCTCACCAAAGGCTCTTGTGTAAATTACATTGCCATGGGATAAGAGGGAAGGTCCTTTCTTGGATTGAGAACTGGTTAAAAGACAGGAAACAAAGGGTAGGAATAAATGGTAAATTTTCAGAATGGAGAGGGGTAACTAGCGGTGTCCCCCAAGGGTCAGTCCTAGGACCAATCCTGTTCAACTTATTCATAAATGATCTGGAGAAAGGGGTAAGCAGTGAGGTGGTAAAGTTTGCAGATGATACCAAACTGTTTAGGATAGTCAAGACAGAAGCAGACTGTGAGGGACTCCAAGAAGATCTCACCAAACTGAGTGACTGGGCAACAAAATGGCAAATGAAATTTAATGTGGATAAGTGTAAAGTAATGCACATCGGGAAAAATAACGCCAACTATACGTACAGTATGATGGGGGCTAATTTGGCTACAACAAATCAGGAAAGAGATCTTGGAGTTATCGTGGACAGTTCTCTGAAAACTTCCACACAGTGTGCAGCGGCAGTCAAAAAGGCAAATAGGATGCTAGGAATTATTAAGAAAGGGATAGAAAATAAGACCCAGAATATCTTACTGCCCCTGTATAAAACTACGGTACGTCCACATCTTGAATACTGTGTACAGATGTGGTCTCCTCACCTCAAAAAAGATATTTTGGCCTTGGAAAGGGTTCAGAAAAGGGCAACTAAAATGATTAGGGGTTTGGAACGGGTCCCATATGAGAAGAGGTTAAAGCGACTGGGACTTTTCAGTTTAGAAAAGAGGAGACTGAGGGGGGATAAGATAGAGGTATATAAAATCATGAGTGATGTGGAGAGGGCCAATAAAGAGAAGTTATTTATTAGTTCCCTAAATAGAAGAACTAGAGGACACCAAATGAAATTAATAGGTAGCAGGTTTAAAACTAATAAAAGAAAGTTCTTCTTCACACAGCGTGTAGTCAGCCTGTGGAACTCCTTGCCAGAGGAGGCTGTGAAAGCTAGGACTATAATAGAGTTTAAAGAGAAGCTAGATAATTTCATGGAGGTTAGGTCCATAAAAGGCTGTTAGCCAGGGGATAAAATGGTGTCCTTGGCCTCTGTTTGTCAGAGGCTGGAGAGGGATGGCAGGAGACAAATCGCTTGATCATTGTCTTCGGTCCACCCTCTCTGGGGCACCTGGTGCTGGCCACTGTCGGCAGACAGGATACTGGGCTAGATGGACCTTTGGTCTGACCCAGTACGGCCGTTCTTATGTTCTTATGATTCAGGGTAGTTGCTAACTGTTAGCCATCCAATCTTTCTCCTAAATTGCTAGCTGAAAAATTTATTTTTACTCTTTTGGAGCACTTTTAGGAAGATTGTCCTTTGAAAAAGTTTTTTTAAATATTTTTTTGGTCTTTCCCCTCCACACACATTGTGGAATTGCTGCCCCCCCCCCACACACACTGGGAATGCTGCCCTCCCCCCAGCTCAGCCCTCCCCCGGAATCGCTGCTCCACCCCCCCCCCCACACACACACACTCTGGGGCTGCTTCTCTCCCCCCAGTTCTGGGGCTGCTTCCCCCTGGCTCACCCTCACCCTAACTCTGGGGTTGCTCTTCCCCCCTTGGTCTTAGGCTGCTGCCGGGGGGCTGTGAGCCATGCGGCCCGGCGGCAGCTGGGCCACCTGCTGAAGGTGGCAGGGGCGGTCCGCTGAGGGAGCGGGAGCTGGATCTGGCAAGGGCGGCTTGCCACCTTGGTGGCCTGCCAGGGTGGCCGGGAGCTGTGTGGCGCAGTCCAGAGTCAGACGGGCCACCTGCAGAAGCTGGCAGGGGCGGCTTGCCAAAGATGTTGGGGGCAGCCTGCAGGGAGCCAGAGCTGGCAAGGGCGGCCTGCCATGTTGGTGGCCTGCCCGGGGGGGCCAAAAGCCACACAAGACAGCCTGCCGCGTCGGCCACAGCGGGAGCCAGGTGGGAGCGCACACCTGCGCATGCCTGCAGGAGCTGGCGGGGCACGTGCACAGTAGGGGCAAATTGAAAATCCCATGACAGACAGACAAGAACGATGACAGCTTAATAGAAAGATTGTCTAATAAGCACGGCTCCATTAATTATCTGCACACTTAGTGGCACAGAATTTCCTCAGGAGTAGTATATATGGTTTAAAGTTTGGTTCAGTGACACTCAGCACCCCCACTATGCAAAATGTTCTAGTTACCTCTGCCTGTATTTCCCAACATAGTTCAGTGATTCTTGGCCTTTGGCAGCGACTCAGCAAATGGCTGAAATATCATACTGTGATTAGCACTGTTCAGAAAATTTGAAGGAAAAAGCTTTTCCACCAAAAATTACTTCTCAAACTACATAAATTCTTTTATGTGAAAATTGGACATTTGAAAATTTGTTGAAACCAGAGAAAATTCTTTCTTTCACTAGCCCCCAGATGAGGGGGAAAAGAGGGTTGAGGGGAAAAAGCTCAAGAAATGGGGGGAGGAAACAAGTGTAAATAAGTGGAAACAAGAATAAAATTTTTCAACTTTTTTTTTTAAATCCATGGAAAATTTTGCCTAATTCCACATCCCCTTGAGTCTGTGGAACTAAGTTCTGTTCTGGCAGGATGGGGGTGTGGTGTGGTGGGAGCATTGAGAAGCTGATCTCAGTTGGATGGTAGTGAGCGGGAGCAGAGCAAGGGAGAAGCAACAGCAAGTGGAAGGGGCTAGGAGCATGCTTCTTACCTTTCCAGGGTCCTGGCAACTAGAGATGTGAATGGGTAACCGGTTATCCGGTAAGTATCACTCTTACTGGGTAACAGTTAACCAACACTCGGGAACCAGCCCCCTGCCCACCATAGGCGGAGGGCTGTTCCAGCCCGCCTGGCACACCATGCCACAGGCTATGGTGGGAGCCAGGAGCCTTGTGCAAGGCCAGAGGAGGCAGTGACGGTCTCATGTTGGGCTGCCAGATCCAAGAGGGTCGGCAGCAGCCCCGTACAGAGGAGGGAGTGCTGACAGGGCTGGCAGCAGCCCCGTGGAGGTGTGTTGGTGGGGAGCAACAGCAGCCCCACAAGTTGGGGGCTGCTTCAGATGAGTTGCAGCCCCCTGTCCCTGCCCCCATCCTGCTTAATTGGTTAACCAGTTAATTGATTAAATGGGATTTTACATTCCTACTAGCAACCCAGTGGGGTGTGATCCACTGGTCGCTCCCTAGTGATCATTCTTATCCATGCTCCTCCAGTCTACCCTGTTAATTAACACATCGTAGGGTTATTTGGATTGTCTTTGATGCCTAAGCTGATGGTGAGTAGAAATGTGAACGTTAATTTAAAACACCTAAACTGTGAAATAACCAATACGTTTTCATTGCTCAGTGGCCTCAGCAGCGCCATTGTGCGAAGTGCCCAGCTCAGCAATGAGTGGAACAGTCGTAGAAATGAGATGTAAAGAAAATGAAGGGTCTCCTGCTTCTGAATACAAATGGTATAGGAACGGTGTTCCTTTAGTGGAAAACACTGGAACTGGCAGTACTAAAAAAGGAAACATTTCTTACACCATGAATAAAAAGACTGGAACGCTGGTAAGATCATCTCGTCCAACTTTCTTTTTGAGTTTTGTGTCTGAAAGAAGATTGAATGTATTATTCATGTTCCATTATGGCCAAGAATCAGAGCCCCATTGTGCTAGCCATTGTGCAGATGAGAAACAAAGTTCTGCCCAGAGAGCTCTTAACCTGCGTGTCATACAGGATACATCAGGTGGATGAAGTACCCGAAGGGGTTGTGATAGAGATGCAGTCGTGTTAGTCTGGTATAGCTGAAACAAAAAACAGGACTATGTAGCACTTTAAAGACTAACAAGATGGTTTATTAGGTGATGAGCTTTCGTGGGCCAGACCCACTTCCTCAGATCAAATAGTGGAAGAAAATTGGCACAACCATATATACCTGCATCCTGCTTCAAAGATCTTTTAACACCAGACTTGAAAGAGAATCCTCTGAACTGTCATTCATGCTTAAATTCGACACTTTACGCCTCGGTCTAAACAAAGACATTAATTATCTTACCCATTACAAAGGATAGCTTCCCCAATTATCACCTCTAATATCATTAGCTCACAGACATTTACCTCCTCCCCTCGTTCCCCTTCTGTTCTGAAATTTGATTTGTCCTTTTCATATGTGTTCATTTTTTTTATTGTATCCTCTGGTATATATGGTTGTGCCAATTTTCTTCCACTATTTGATCTGAGGAAGTGGGTCTGGCCCAGGAAAGCTCATCACCTAATAAACCATCTTGTTAGTCTTTAAAGTGCTACATAGTCCTGTTTTTTGTTTTACCGAAGGGGTTGGAGTGTATTGAAAGAATGAGATTGTAATAATTTAGCAGTTTTTCAAATAAACATAAGTTATAGCTTGCCACGTGCATAGCCAATTCCAGATCAGGCATCACAGTGCAGTTAAGGTTTTTAAGGAGGGATTTAAAAGAGAATAAAGTGGGCATCTTTAACTTCTGTGGAGAGTTATTCCCAGGCACAGAGAGCAACACAGGAGAAGCAGATGTTTAGAAAATGTAAAAGTAACTTTCCAGCTGTACTTAGGAAGGCCCAATACTGCACCAGTGAAGACTAGGAGCAAGAGACAGGCCCCAAATCAGCCTGGGTATATTTTTCAGAACTATGCACCTCTTTTTGAAGAGGCTTTCTTGGATGCTGTTCAATTTTTAATAATAAATTTTATTTCAAGACCCTCTAAAGTGACTAGTAAATCTGGGTTACTCACTTTTATGGATGATCAAAGTCAGATACCTTAGAGGAGTCTGATTTTTTTCAGAAGGTGAGTGATCAGCATATTCTGAAAATCCTGCCCCTTTTAAGTATGTCAAACTGAGTATTCAAAATCACTAATCACATCTAAAAATCTTGGCCTTGATGCATAGTTGTGGCACTCAGGGAGTGAGCCTAATTTCACAGCCCATTGAAGTCAATGAAAAAACATCCACTGAGTTTGATGAGGTTTGTAAAGTACTCACTTCTCCCTTCCTTGTTGTTAATATGAAATAGTCATCTGTTTCAACATACTTCATTTTATTTAAAAAAAATCATAGTTTAAAAAATCAATTGTCTAAATCAGTGTTTCTCAACCTTTTTTTATAAAGTACCCCTTAAAAAAAAAAAGTACCCCCAGTACCTACAGTTTTCAGATATACTATTTTTTTTTTCTACTATTGCAACATATTTGTTTAAACAACTTAATTGTAGCTGGGCGGGCGATGAAATTTTTGGGTGTAAAAAGTACAAAAATAATAAAGCGCTGTAAAACTTAAAACAAAAATTCAGTTTTCTCCAAATTTCAGTTGTGTTGACGTACCCCCCAGACATCTCTCGAGTACCCCTAAGGGTACTCATACCACTGGTTGAGAAACATTGGTCTAAATGGTAGCAGTGTAGCATTCTTCTTTTCCCAACCTCCTAAGTGTAAATCACATTGTGATAGTAATTTGATACTACAGCTGGATGAGAATTTTCCCTCTGAATGATTTTCCAACAGAAATGGAGTTTCCACAAAATTGAAAATTTCTATAGGGAAATTTTGAATTTGCTGAAAAAAAATCAATTTTCATCAAGGAAATCAAAATAAAATATTTTATCTTGGGTCAAATTCAGTGAAACAAAATTAAATAATTAAATTTCACAGAATGTTTTGATAAAAACATGTTACAACAAAATGTTTCTGAATCAATTTTATTTTGAATTTGTTTTGTTTAAAAAATCAATTTTTCATCCCTACATTTGAAACAAAACGAAAAATGTTAATTTCCATAGCATAAAGGTTCTGAATTTCACTCAACTTTATTAATGACTTTTTTAAATGTAACAGCTATTTAACACAGTTTCAAAGAAAGACACTGGAGAGTATTACTGTGAAGCCTCCAATGGAATTGGACTTCCTCAAAAATGCTCTGCAAAGCAAATGCAAGTTGGTAAGTGTCAAAAGCAAATAAGCCAAGAAACCTATAGATGAAATGACTTTATTACATAGTACATATGAGAAGCTAAGACTGGATACAAATTATGCTGTCTTATTCCTCCCCCAGAAAGCTGAAATCAAATGCACGATGCTTTATGTAGACATGTGACTGCTTAAATCACTCACTCCTCTTCTAAAAAGAAGCTGTAGACATTACTGTATCTTACAAAAGGTCGGCTAGCTCAGAGTGCTTTGGAGTGATTGAAGTGTGGAACTTTCAGAAGATTATTATGCATTAAATGCGACAGAATAATAGTATACACTTAATTAAGATATTAATATTTCAGAATGTTTTTGGTGTCTATAAAGCATCATGTATAAGTCTTGTTTTGCAAATATTTTCCATGGGACATTTTCATATGAGACTTTAATGCAGCAAGTCAGAAAACTATTTCTGATCTTCATTTTATCTGGAAAAACAGTAATAAATGTGACATTTATATCTGGTTATTAAAGGAACACTGTTAAGGTTGATAGCCTAACGTTTGTTTTGCTCTCCACTCCTTACCTGTTTGCAACATCCGTGTAACTTGTTAGAAATAGAATTTGTTTTGTAAGCAAAGTCCATCCATGCTTTTTCCTTTTAAAGAAAAAAACTTAAATTCAGCTGACTCCTGAGTAGCTTTGCAAAATCCCACAACACCGCATGCACAAATGATTGAGGGAAGTTGGTAAGGAAATATATCAAGCTTCTAAAAGGTTTACCTCAGAAGTGAAGGGGAAAATTCTTCTAATAGATGGATTCTACAAAATACTGTGGCAGTGACCTTTTAAAAAGTGCTCTATATCACTCTCTTGTGACCTGATTCAAAGCCTGCTGATATCAGTAGAAAGACTTTTAATACATTGATAGTGTATTTGAATAACGACATGCTATCAAGGCAGAATTTCTCTACTGGGGAAACATTAATTCATGTGAGAAATTGGTATCTCTTGACATATATAATTATATTTTGGGGGCCAATGTTTTCAAATCTGTGTGCTTGTAATTAGACAATCAAATATATATTTGGGCATCTAAATAGAAATGGCCTGATCTCTCCTTCCCCTCGCTCCTCAGGCTATATCTACACTACAGGCGTCTTGTGCAAAAAGCTTTTTGCGGAAGAGATCTTCCGCAAAAACTTCTTGCTCAAGAGCACGTCCACACTGCAAAAGCGCATTGAAAAAGCAATGTGCTTTTGCACAAGAGAGCGTCCAGACCTCATGGACGCTAACTTGAAAGGAAACTCTGATTGCTAATTATTGAATGGCCACCAGGGCACCTGTGCTTTTTTCGATTTGCCTCTTTTTGCGCAAAAAACCCCTGTTCCCCGTCCACACACACCTTTTTGCGCAAGAACTCTTGCACAAAAAGAGTTATTCCTCGTAGAAGGAGGAATACCTACACAGAAAAAACCCCTCTGTTCTTTCGTTTTACTTGCGCAAAAACGCACGTGAGGTGTGGACGCTCCATGAGTTTTTGCGGAAAAACGGCTATTTTGCACAACAGTTCTGTAGTGTAGACCTAGCCTCAAGGTGCACACTTACAGCACTCATTGAGTATAATGGAATGGGGATAGCTCAGCAACACTGAAAAATCAGGCCCCTTCTATTTCAGTACTCAAATCTGAATTAAGGAGTCTAATTTTAGGCACCCAGGTTTGAATACGTGGTTGAGTTTTTAAAAAGCCTTACTTCCACTCATGTAGAAGCCCTTAAGTTTTACTTATGATTCAGCAGCATGAAAATTCTTGGTGCCAAAATATCGTGTCAACGTTTTCATCAGCTGTTACATTGCCACTATTTTAATCAAACTAACTTAAAACAAATTTTCTAGTACACTGCAGTTTCCATTTACAGGGTTCAGGATACAGTCTCCCTTTGACATGTATAATTTGAATCACACTTGGGGTTAGGCACTTATATTGCATTCTATAATTATCATTGCCTCAGCACTCTGAAATTACAGTGGAAATCTGTTGAAATGGCCAACTTTCATTTTTTGGGTTTTTTTAACACTGGATTTATTTTGTTTTCAATTATAGATGATCTTAATATAAGCGGAATCATAGCTGCTGTAGTAGTTGTGGCTCTGGTAATGGCATTATGTGGCCTTGGGGTATTTTATGCACAAAAAAAAGGTTACTTTTCAAGTAAGTCGAGTTAAATCTTGCCTGCCTTATAGATATAGGAAACTTGCTATGACTAAACATTTCTGCTCTCTGTAGAGTATACTCCTTGTTGGTGTAGGGTGAGTCTGCACTATTGAAGTATTGTGTCTGTCTTCAGTGAGGCTATGTCTACACTGCAGTTCTTTTTCAGAAAATGGTACGCAAATTGCAAAACACAACTTGCCTGCCTTTTTCCGATTCTTTTTTCAGAAGAGGCTTTTCTGACATTTGGCCCTATACACGGGGCCAAATGTGGGGAAAACCTCCTCTTTCGGAAGAGCCCTTATTCCTCATAAAATGAGGAATACAGGGCTTCCGAAAGAGTGTGCCCGCTTTTTCGGAAATTGATCCGAAAAAGCGGACGTGTTCTCTGGATGCGGCAGAGTTTTTTCCAGGATACCTCTGGTATCCCAGGAAAAATTCTGTAGTGTAGACATAGCCTGAGTGCAGGATTTGGCCCATAGTTATTGGTTCTTCTTACTCATTTTGATCATACTCACTTTCCTTTTTGCAATAGAAAATGAGACAGAAATGGCAAGCTAGTCACAAATTGTTGCTGAAAGGGAATTGAGGCAAATGCAGAGGGCATAAGTAAGCTGCACCGACTTCTTTCTTATGCAGAGTAGGGATGGTAGCAATCAGTCAAGTAGTCAACTACCTGATAAGCATATGCTTATCCGGTAGTCGAGTCACTACTCGACCAGTCACTTCCCCCCCACCCCTTGCTGCCTCTATTACAGGCAGCAAGGGGGGGAGCAGGAGACGGTGCTGGGGGGAGTCAGCTTAAAAGGGGAAGGGCAGGGGAGGAAGAGGCACAGCACGAGCCAGCAATCAGCTGATTCCCAGCTTATACCCGGTCCCAGACGCTGTGCCACTGCTTTTTAAATGGGGTAAGAGACGCCCGGCTCTTACTCCATTTAAAGGCAGAGCCAGGGTGGGGAGCTAGCCCCACTGTGGCTCTGCAGTTCCCCCCCTTTTATCAACTAATCAAGTAGTCGATGGAAATTTCATCGACTTCTCAATTAGCTGATTAAATGAAATTTAACATCCCTAATGCAGACTTAAGATAGTTTTGAGGTTAATCATTTTCTCTTGTTGACAATTCTATTTTCCACATATGTTCATGATCTGAGTCTTGAGAATTTTTTGCTCACCCCGTCATTGACAAGTAACTTGAAGAAAATGAACTCTGAGCTCAGGGGAGGCAGAGCCCAGGACAAATGACTGCTTGGGTACAAAATCTAGCTGATGGAAGAATTTTACAGACTTCTTCCCCAAAGTGTATTATAACAGGGCTGGTAAGGACCATTGTAGCTATGAGAAATGTCAAACACTCCCGTCCCTGAAAGACACTAGGTATAAATTTATTTCTGGCCAGAATTCTGCCATGTTTATTCATGTGTACTGCCTTGCTATACAAGTGTTCCCATTTATTTAATAAGGTACCAAAGAACATTCAAAAAGCAACAAAATTACACCTATATCAGTGGTTCTCAAAGTGTCACTGTCTTGAAGATGGGCTGTGGGCTTGGGCCTCGCTCTCCCCCCCCCCCCACACACACAGCAAGGCACCTGTGCTGGCACTCCTGCCCCAACCCCAAAACATGAGGATGGAGTGTTAGCTGCGGCCCGGGGGGGGGGGGGGGGGGGGGAGAGGGAGAGACTTGCAGGCCAGATCCAGCTTGCAGGGGATGGCAGGACAGGAAACTGCTTGTCTGGAGGCTTTCCCTGCTGCTCCCATTGGCCAGAATCACAGCCAATGGGAGCAGCGGGGAGTGCCTGGGAGAGGCAGGAGGCATGGAGCCAGGTAAGCACCCCTCTCATGACCAGACCCCACACCCCCATTACCCTCACAAACCCCCCTCCAGCCAAGACCCCACATCCCCACCACATTCCTGCACCCTCCCTCCTTCCCTCCCAGGACCGCTATCCTGCATCCATTTTGTCATCATGGGTGGCTGGCTGGTGATCTGCATAAAGGTCTACGTAGAGAGGGATAGGCCACTGGCCAAAACATTTGAGAACCACTGACCTATATGTTATATGAAATTAATATGCACACAAGCATGGGTACTCACACACACACACACACACACACATATCAAATATGTGTTTGTGCATATGCACATTAAAGTGACTTTATTGGTCGTTTGGTTTTTAAAATCTGTCTGTTCCCATAAAATGAAACAATTTAAACAGAATCATTTTTAAGCAGTACTTAAACTTGCATCCTGGTGGAAATGGACTTGCTGACTCCATCTGCTGGACCATAATGAAAGTACATGTCAGGATAACTGATGCTTTTATTAAATTTCATAACAGTTGGACAACTTCCCCAGGTTATTTACAATAGAGGCCATAGAGTTTAATACAATGAGCAGACAGTGATGCAGGGGAATGTCTCATGATGTATCTGAAAGAGGACACACAGCTTTTTTGGAGCATGGGGGACTGAAGATTGATTTGAGAGCAGTTTCACCATCTTCAAGACAGGTAGCTGAATGCTTTCAGAAGTAAACTAATACGGCCAGAGGAGAGGGAGTTTGGGTGGGTTTCCTGCTAGCTTGTCTAGACAGACTGCTGCCAAGGGAATCACTTGTTCATCTTCCAGAGAGAAACATAGGTCAGCTGCTACTGTCAGAAATTAAAAGGATGAGGAAGGACAAGAGCTAAATGTAATCTACAGAAAACATTTCAAAGAATGTGTATTAGTCAGGGAAATTTCCGTATGCTAAATACCTTTTTTTTTCTTTTACTCTTCCAGAAGAAAGCCCTTCTCAGTAAGTATATTACTTTTGGGTAATTTCATTTGTACTTCTGATGATACAAAAAATGTGATTTTTGTGCTGGGCTTTCTATATCCTCATGATACATACAGGTGTTTTGTGTCTTTAACCTAATTTTTGATAACCTGTTCTGAAATATTTTAGGGTGCTATTTTGGTGGCTGGATTTTCTCACTCTGCTTACTAAGCTGCCTACTAACCCCAAGACACTAGTAATAAATGAACAACCCGATATATGTTAAACAGAGGTAAATTTTCAGATGGTTTGTGCCCCCTTCTCCTTTCGTTATCAATCAACCCCTATTTCAGCCAGATATAAATCTTGCTTGGCCAACTCCCTGGTTGTGAATGCAAAGCAGCTAAGTAGAAGTACATTTTATCCAAATCTGTGTCTGCAAATCATTTTGAAAATTGGTTATCAGCCAGGATGAAAGTTTGCACCTCAGTTTTGCCCTAAAAGATGGAAGCGTGTTCGTGCTCTGAAATTAGCAACTGTACATAGAGTACACAAAAGCTGATTTTACAAAATAAGCTGAGATACATATTCACATATCAGACGACCACTGAGTCCTTAAAGTGAGGCTGGCATTTCTTTTGTCAAGCTAAGCTCACCAATAACAACTCATGTTCTCAAATTAGGACAATGACAGGAAAAAGCAAATAACTTACTAAAAGAAGATATCACCAAGCACTTCTTAAAAATATTTTCTGATACTTGTTTTATGATGGTCATGAATATGTTATACATCATCATTATATGAGCTATAATCAGTTATGCTTCACATCTTGGATCCTTAAAACAAGCAAGGGAATGCTAGTTTGGCAGTGGCTCAGGAAGCAAGTATTTTATTTTCTAGAAGCTCCCCCAAGATATTGCAATGCATAAAAGACAGTGGACATGCCCCTAGTGTAAAATGTTGCTGTGCTTTTGGAGAGGGGGAAATTTTATGAAATAGCTATTTCTATTACACAGTATTTTCACACATGCACTGCAAATGTTTTTGATGACATTCGTGGTCAAGATATTCTCATGAAGTCACCTGGTGTTAGATAGGAATGCCTTTCAGAGTGCATATAGCAAGACATTGCTTTACCTCTTGAAAAACAGTGAGCCCCACAGATTCTTCCTTTTGTATATTGTTTCTGGTCTTTTACAAGACACGAACTAGGATGAAACTAGGATGATGTCTAAAGTGGGCAAATTTCTATATAAATAAGAACTAAAAATACAAGCAGGGAAAAATGAAAGTTAATCTGCCTTCTTTTTTATTACACTAACAGGAAGGAGAGTTCTGACTATAAATATACCCCAAGTGAAAAGGTGAGTATATCCAGCACTCAGCTAAGGTATTTGTGGGAATTATTCATCATTAACCAATTAAGCTTCCATTTCCTGTGACTGTCCAATTCATTGGCCCTGAAATGAGTAAGTTTCCTATATTTTGCAGGAACAAGATTAGTCTTGACTCTTTTTTCAGCTGAAGAACAGTTCAGGGCTTTGCTTCTAAGAAAATGCTTGCCGTAAGTGAGGGAAAATTACAGGTTTAATGAAACACATGGTCAGGTCTAATGCCAGAAATTACAAAATCATCATTTGACCAATGATTCCTTGTTTTCCATCCAGGGGAAAAAAAATTGACTTCCAAATTGCAAGTCTGAGATCTATGAGCACACACTATCCCTCTTGCTACAGGGAGGCAGGGAAGTGAAGAAGGGAAAGGACCCCTTGGGGCCTTTTCTTTCTCTTCTCCCCCACTTAACCAAAGAAAGCCAATTGGAAGAGCGTAGGAGCAGGGTGGGGGTGTGGAGTCTGGATGGCAGGAGGGATGCAAGAGTGGGGTGGAAGGTGAGGATTTGTTCTGAGGAGGAAGGGAGAGGGTGCAGGAGGGTGGATTGGGGTGCCTACCTGGCGCAGCTTCTGGGGGCGGGGGGGAAGACGGTGGTGCAGATGGCTCTGTACTGCCTTGTGCTTGCAGGCATTGCCCCCTCCGCTGCCATTGGCTGCAGTTACCAGCCAATGGGAGTAACGGCATGGAGCAGCAAGTGCACGCAAGGGATAAAGCTTCCCTGAACTGCCATTGCCTCAGTGGGGGTAGTGGGGAAACAGCAGTATGCAAAGCCACTTCCTCTTCCCTGCCAGGCAGAGCTTGTGAATCAAATGCAGCCTGTGGCTTGCTTTGATCCAGTCTGCAACACTCACTCCCATCCCGCCCCTGTCACAGGCCAGGATCAAGGCCAGCTGCGGGTTCCCCACCCCTGGCCTAGCAGATGGCAGTCAGTATTGGTTATACCTGGCCACCATAAGTGCTGTACAAAAACTATCCTCTGTCCCTAAGTCTGAACTCCAAGGTAATTAAGCACTGGGGCTTTTTGTTTTTGTGTTTTATTTTTGTTTTTTCATTTCCTCCTGTTTTGGTGGTGAACATTTCTTGGTTTGCCTCCATCTTCACTGAAGTATTGATAAATTCTAGTTGGGGGTACATTCATCAGCTACAGTATAATGGCACAGCAGCAGCAGCTATAACTGGAGTATTCAAAAGGAAAGAAACATTGACAGGAGTTTTCCATTTTTCCCCCTTGATATTTAATTTTTTCCAGTAGGATACCTTTTGAACTATAGTAGGTATATCATGTACATGGGTTTTGTGGGCTTCAATCCTTAAAAGGGAATTGGAATGATATGCTCACTGATGAGCCAGACTTCACACTTCGGGCCTAATATTCTGTTGCAATAGGAAAGGGTTGATTTGATGTCATTACTAACACTTCATAGCATTTTTTGTTACTGTTTGTTTGGCATTTGGTCCCTCTCTTTTAACAACCTGGAGATGTGAGTTAAGTTCTACAGGATGGACCTCCCTGGTCCAGCACCCTCGGGACCTGACCAGTCCCAAATGAGAGAATTTGCCAGACCAGAGACCACCGGCCTCAAGCCCCATCACCTGCCAATGGCAAGCACACTGCCTCTCCTGCATCTCCCCCCCCTCCCCCCGAACCTGGCTAGGCTATTTGCCCAGATGCTGCCAGTCTCCCTGGGCAGCACAGGCTATAGCTCCTGCCAAAAGAATCCAGCATCAGGGGGCAGCCATGGGCCTCCAGCCCCACACTCTAGCAGGCTGTTTGCGGGGCTTTGGCCTCAGACTACCATGATAGCCTGGCCCTGCACTCCTGGAGGGGTGGGGGTGTGCGCCAAGAAACTCGAGACAAGCATCGACCCGTGCTGCTATAGGCTGCTACAGGGCTCTGGCCGGGTCCTGCGGTGCTCCCAGCTTGGCTGCCAACCCTGTTGTCCCGGCCCGGCTGTCCCTCCTGTCCTTAGGCTCCCACGTTCTCGATGTTAAGGACTAGTTGACTATCTGATAAGGAAATGCTTATCAGATGGTCGAGTCGACTAGTCGCTTCCCTTCCCCCCTCCCCTTTGCCTCCCTTGCTGCCTCTATCAGATAAAGGCAGCAAAGCAGTAGGGAGAAGGGGTACTCCAAAGCAGCAGCGCCATGTGGAGCCCAGGGTCAGCTGGGGACTCCCTAGCTGAGCCCAGGTTCCATGCAGCGTTTCTACAATACCCGGACTCAGCTGGGGAGTTCCCAGCTGATCCCAGGCTCCGAGCGGCGCTGCCACTTTGAAATGCCGTGCGGAGCCTGCGGTCAGCTGGGGAGTCCCCAGCTGATCCCAGGTTCTGTGGAAATGCTGCATGGAAATGCTCCCCAGCTGACCCTGTCTCTGCACAGCATTTCAGAGCTGGCACACCGCGTGCAGACTGGGACTAGCGGAAAGTCCCGCTGACTCTGGGCTCCATGCGGGCGCTTCCGCTTTGAAATGCATAAGAGCCCCCAATGGGGCTCTTGTACATTTCAAAGGAGGAATGTGGAAGTGCCTATCACTAGTCAAGTAGTCAATGGAAATTCCATTGACTACTCAACTAGTCAATCAATATTTAATTAACATCCTTAGTCCAGGAGCATTTCTGGTTCTGCCGGATGAGGGATGTTGACGGACCAAAGAATGCTGGTTTTTGTAGGTACAACCTGTACTGATGTTTAAGTGCAATGGATGTAATGTAATGTAGCACATTTGGCTGAAAGCGTTAAAATAATTGATCACCTTTCTCTTCTTTTTCTTCATTTAGGATTTTAGGCACACCAAGTCCTTTGTTATTTAGAAGATTTCAGCCTCTTTGAGGGATACAAAATGACTACTTGTTATACGCAGTATCAAAGGGATTTTTCTAACTCTTCTGCAAATATTTTGATTTGTTTTGAGATGGTATATACTTGTGCAGAACATCTATTGGAAGGCCTAGGATCTAATGCTACAAACCTAATCATGTACTGTATAATTGTTCATATTGTTAAAATACCATTATTTCTCTAATTTAAGGATAATAGTAAATAGATAATATAAATAATTTGTATGAAGGTTTCTTATCCTGTTTGTCAGTACACAGCAAGGGGATTCGTTACTAAGCAAATTCATGCTTATGATCTTCACAGATTAGAGTTAAAATTTTTTAGCCACTCTAATCTAGTGCTGTGTAGTGTCTACATCTAAACGATAATGGCTTTTTGCCCTTTTTCAATTTTATTAGTGCCATGATTTTTCTAATGAGACCTTGCAGTCAAATGAACAATTTGATACAGGACAGGTATAAATTTCTTAACTGTGGCTCACTCTCTAATTACTCCTGGGGCGATTCTGCATCCCTGTGGGGATATGCAATTCATATGTCCTGCATTTTTTGTTCTCTCTCTTCCCTTCCCAGTGTAGAAAGATGGGGAAAGAAAATCTGCAGGGGCTATAAGCTTCTTTCTAGACAGCATGCTGGAGCAGCCTCAGAGTCAGACTTTTACCAAGAAGTCAATTAAGGACAATCAGAACCAAGCACTTCCCAAAATACTTAGTCAGTCCATGACAATGATTAGCAAAACTCTGACTTTCATGTGTGAAAGTCTGAGATTTAAAATGTCACTTATTTTTGCTGTTTTGTAGTGTAATTTAAATGAAAATCTAGGATTATAACTGGAATGTAGGGTATTAGTTACTGTTTAATTTAAACACATGAAAATTAAGAACAGCTGAATAGTGACTTTAACTTACCAAAACAATTGAAACTGGTGTGATTGTTATTTTGACAAATAATGTAGAATTTTGCAATTTTTGGTGCAGAATCCCATCAGGAGTATATAATAGAGAACTTTCCAACAGTGTTATGCTGTAGGTCATTGCTTTTTAACCTTTTGCCAATCTGTAAAAAAAAAAAAGTTAAATGGAGGTGCAGATTCTTTTTGAAATCTTAAACTTAAGTTTGTGGACCTCAGGTTGAAAACCACTGTAGATTAAATGTAATGCTGAAGTGTGTATTTTTTTTTAAAACAGGAAGTATATTTAAGATCTGTAAGTGGCTTTGCTGAAGGAAAGCACTACAGCCAAACCGATACAGTATTAGTGCCTTGATTTTTCTGTTAAAAGTTGTTTTATAAATAAAAATGACCCAGAGTGTCTGAAATGCTATTGTGGATTTGCTTTCAGTGATCTGCAGATATTACTTTAATGTGTGCCAAAATATGGCACTCTAAGTTGAACAGCCTGCTTTGCAAGAAACTTTCTGCCTAATGTCTTCAATTCCAAACATTTTACACTCATACCTCAACTTTAAGGTGACAGCCCAAGTAATTGGAAGGGGATTTTTTTAAGCAAGCAGGCTTTAGCTAGAACATGCACTTTTAGTTTGTCAAAGTTTAACCATGCAGTTTCATTTACCCACTTTCAAATGTGGGTGTGGCAGTGTAAAGACAGCAGCTCTGAGTTAATTATTCATTTTCATCTTACTATCTGCAGCCCTGAACTGCTTTAATATTAAAACTAATTTGCTTCATTGTCCCTGGTAGTTATAAACTATTGATAGTTGCATCAACATGCTAAATTCTTTCAGTGAAGTTGTGAGCAAGTTATAGGAGCTAGTTTCTTTAGCACCAAACTAGGCAATTGGGTTTCTAGGAGAAGCAGAAACTGGACGTTGCTACTCAAAGTGACTAGCATGCCCTGTTTCTCACCCCACTGGGATTAGTGACAGTTCACTACTTTATCATTCAGGCTGTACAGGATTATTGGTTTGATTTAGTTCATGTCTAAGAAAATGAGCTACAAGTTTTAAATCAGTGCTTAATGTACAGTAATTCTCCAGAGGAGCTAAATGAAGAGCAGTAGAATACTGAAGACTCTCCCCATATAAATATAGCTGCTAGAAACAGTGGGCTACAAGTGCAGAAGCTAATACTTCTCAAAAGAATTCTCATTAAATACCAGGAAATTCAATTAAAGGATCAATCCTACTTTTTCATCTTAGCTAAGTGCTTGCACAATAGTACTGCAAATGGGAATATTTTGTAGTTTCATGGGCACCTGAGTGAAACTTTCTATAGAAAGTTTGTCAAACTTTTCAAAAAACCTGGAAGAGTACCAACAGGAAGACTATCATGATAGGAAGGGGGACACAAGTAGGTGTAAGTACTCTATATTTTGGATTAATGGCAGATAATCAAGCTATATGCTTTGAGCTTACCCTACTGTGATATTGCATTGCCTTTTATATAAGTGCTAGGTTCCTACCACAGGTTGAATTGTAAAAGAGTGTAATGGGTCTTCACCAGATACCAAAGTGAGATGTTACTCATTGCAAAATACTCAACCAATGATTGTGTATGCTCACTAGCTTTTCAAGTTTGAGTCTGTTTTCTTAGGATCAGATGCCAGTCACATCAGTCAATTCAATGTGATATTTCTCTCCCTGTATTTTGGGCAGCAGTAAAATAAGCAATTGGTAGTTTTCAGGCAGGGTTTTAATTTAAAAACAAGATTGCTTTCACAAGAGTGCACCTGTACACCAAGCTTGTATAAACCCATCCACTTCAGCTCATGGGCCCTGCACAATTGAAGGGTATGTGTCATGAGATTTAATGTTTGAGTTCCCAGACTATCTAAATAAAACTTTACTATTGCAATAATGTAGCATAGAATGATCACATGTAAACAGTAATGCGATACTTGGAGCTTATATTGTACTTTTCCTATGCTTTCAGTTAATTCAAATTTAGGGAAGCATAGTTCCTTTCAAAGGGAAAGTTATTAAATTTAACTACTTTATACTCCATGGGTTCTTTGGTTTTATCTGGATATTGCAATGTCATCTCAGTAATATGTTTAAACACCAGGAAAAAAGAAAACTTAAGCACTTTATATTAGATTTCCAAAGTGAATTTTATGAATGGCAATTCACAAGGATCAGGGTGTACTTGTTTGACTTGAACTCAGTACAGTCTAAGTATTTGAAAGTGAAATTCCACATTAAATTACAACTGCTGGCCTATTTAACAGCTCCATGAGAAAGATGACACCCCTGCTTGGAATGCAGACTTCAACCATATCATTTTTGAGATTCTTCAAAGTTGGGCTCTAGGAGGAAAAAAAAATTAGTTGTTACAATACTCAAAAGTTCCAAACAGTGCTCAAAGATCAACTTCAGGCACTAGCAAAACACAAAGGACCAATTTTCAGTGATCTACAGCTAGTTTTACTGCTGCCACAAAGCAGTCTGTGCCAACCAGATTGCATATGTACCATCCCCAAGAATAACCGAGTGTGCACTCTTCAAGGACAACAGAGTTGATTGTAAGCAGCGATGTGGAAATAAAAGGATAAATGGTGGGATGTAGAGCCTCACTTTCAAACAGATGATACAAGAATAAATCAACATCTAAGCTGGAGCCTTACCCTCAAATTTGAAGTCTGGAAATTTTGTCAGGTCCCCCCCACCATACAACCGCTGAATTTTGGCAATTTCTTCAGTCATGTCTTTCTGGTATTCAGGGCCTACATCAGCTGGACCACCACTTTTCCTAAATGCAGAAAATTTCCAATGACAATTTTGATACTCAACATTTTACACTGATTTACCATTTAAGGGCATAATCTAAAGTAAAAGAAATGGCTATAAACCCTCCAATAAAGTAATTAAAATATTTTGAAAAAACAGAAGTAAAGAGCATACTAGGAGGTATTTTCCCTTCAGCATTTTAATCCAGACATTTTAGCTTAACTAAAGCTAGAGGAGGATTTAACAAACAATAAGCATATTACAACAATATTACAACTGTTCCTTAAATAGTGTAAGTTCTACAACCTAATCATCAAGCTGCACTTTAATCATAAATAGAGATTTGGCAATAGGGCATAATTCTGTGTTTTAAAGGTTTACGTACTTAGACAAAACTTCCTTGAAACAGGTTTCTAATATTTTGAGGCTAATTGGCTAAAAGATCAATTTCCACCCAACAACTCTAGTTGGAACATTAATGCCAGTAGAATGAAGAGAAGAAATGCCTAGCATACAAGCAGCTTGCCACAATTAGAAATTTACTTCCTACCATATGAAACTGCACACAAAACCAGCACTACAGACTAACAAAATATTTAATCCACAGTGAAGCATCAATTATGGTTATTACAAATACATGCTTAACTAGTTTCAGTTCAGGAATCTGTATTTTTCTCCAGCATAATGCTCAGATTTAAGATTTCTGCATAGTGAACATAAAGATATGGGCTACGTCTACACTGGTGCCTTCTCACGCAAAAACTCTTTTGCGGAAGAGTTCTTCTGCAAAATCTCTTCCAGAAGAGACCATCTACACTGGCATGTGCTTTTGCGCAAGAGATATGCTTTTGCCCAAGAGCATTCATGCCAGTGTAGATGCTCTCTTGTGCAAGAAAGCTCTGATGGCAGTTTTAACCATAGGGCTTTCTTGCGCAAGAAATTCATGTTGCCTATCTACAATGGCCTCTTGCACAAGAAGAGTTGCGCAAGAGGGCTTATTCCTGAGTGGGAGTGTCAGAGTCCTTGCGCAAGAAGCCCTGATTTCACACATTAGAACGTCAGTTTACTTGCGCAAGAACATGCGGCCAGTGTAGACAGGCAGCAAGTTTTTGCGCAAGATCACGCCAGTGTAGACACAGCCCTGTAGTTTAGTCATTACACGTGAACTTGAGTTATATTTTAAATAGGAGTACAATCCTTGAATTAGAATATTCATTTACAAAAATGAAGATCTGCAAAAAAAATTGATTTTCTAAGCTTTCCAAAGGGTTTAAAGATATTAAACACCTAATTTCAGTAACTTTCAACTACCTATAGGTGACTAAATCCCTTAAATTCCAGTCTAAAGAATGATTACACTCATTCCTCTGTACAGGTTGAACCTCTCTAGTCTGGCACACTAGTCCAGCAATATCCGTTGTCGAGCATGATTTTAGCTAGCTAGATATCCACTTATGGGCCAGTTTTCTGTGGTCCCATGAAGTTTGTTTACAGCTACCAGTCCTGGCTCTCACTGCTCTGTGCTATTTGTTCAGATTTACCTCTAAATGTCTTCCACTGCTTATTGGGTTCTCAGATGTGCTGGTAATGCTATGAGACAAAACTGACCTCCAGTAGTTGGACAAATTCTCTGGTTCGGCACCAGTCAGGTCCCAAGGGTGCCGGACTAGAGAAGTTCAACTTGTATTTTCTAAAAAAAAGGACAGTTATCTGGCAAAATTCAATTTTTCTTGAATTCTGAAAATTGTTAGTTTTTTCAATTCACTATTTTATTTCTATAGCTGTGGGAAATTAAGGTGGGATAGGATGGCACTGACACCTAATGGATGCCTGTGGATCCAACCTTTGGCATCAAATCCCTGTAGATACATAGACTATTACTATATTTTTGTGGCTGGTTTAGCATGTCAGCTGAAACTGACATTGAGCAGTAATTATGGATTAAACAGTCCTGACCAGCCTATTTACATCTTACAACCTTCTGTTCAGAAGTTGTGTTTCATAGCTAACAAGTCATGTTTTAGGCACCTAAACATGGAAATACTAAAGCTTTTCCACCAGCTTCAATAAAGATTTGATACCTTATGTTACACAGCTTGGTAATTTCCCACCCAGATGTAAAATCATATGAGAAAAATACTACGAGGTTTAGTGACACACTCTTAATACAAACCATATCAGTGAATTCCATTAATTTTATCCTGGCCTTAATTACTGCTTTAGTACAGATGCTGTGCTCACTGCTATAAAGAGCATGAGGAAATGGCTGCTGCATGGTTTACAATCTAAACCCACAAAAGAGTTCCCAGATGGAAGCAGAAAAAGAATTGTACAACTGTAAGAAGCTCTTCAATATAGTAAGAATAATTCCCACTAATAGGAAAAATAGCTAAACCACCAGTTTTAATTTTGTAAAGATAGTTGAACAGAACACAATTACCTAAATGCAATCTCTCTCTGGTGCCAACTGTAGTTAAACCAGGTGTGGACACTGTCTCAATGCCCCAACAACAATACACTATTTTCTCATTTCAATCTCCAAATCCACACCTACAGAATCCCCTAAGGCATGACTCAGTCTCCACTGGGAAGTGTTTTTATTTTAAAAGGATATCAGTTTTTTCCTTTCCCCATCTCAAAGCTAAGGCAACTCATAGTTTGTTAGAGAGATGCTCTTTTATTCCCTTTCACCACTCATTGAAGATGACACGAAATAAAGAGAGGTGGTTTATACATTTCTCTCCCTCTCCCCCCCCCCCCCCATGATATTTTGGCTTTGTTTTACAAAGTGTAAAACAATAGGAGGGCAGTAGCAAAGTTCTTTCACTTACACTTTTTAGTAGTGTCTCACTAATCAATACTGCAATAAAAAGCTCTCTAAGCTAAGTTTGACAGATTTGAGCCAAGAGGCTGTTTTAAATGAAACTGGAACTTCAAAACACTGGTTTCTAAATGGTAGGTCCCACACTTTGTTAGATAGAGGAACAGTCAAGGTGGCTCCCTATCTCCCAGCCCTCATCCCCAACCAGCCCCTCTCTCCCCCAGCCAGAATCATTACCACATTGCTGTTTGTCCACTCACCAGCTGCAGCCACTTCCCCAGATTGCAACTGCCTGGATCCCATTCCCCATGCTGCTGGCCTGCAGTCCAGGACAAACAACAGCAGGATCCAGACAGCAGCAGCAGAGGAAGTAGTCACTGAGCACAAAGCAGCCTGATACCAATCGCAGCCCTTGCACAGGTGCAGAGGGGCCAGCTGGGGCACGAGGAGTAAGAACTGGATGGGGGCCTGCCTGGCAAGCCAAGCTGGAAATAGTAAAAAATTTGGGAATTGCTGCTACAGAACATATAAGAAATAAGTTTGAGAAGTTTTGTACAAAATGCTGGCAGTAGAGCATTTATTACATTGAACCCATTCAATTTAATAGGCCAGAAAAATGTCACTACCTTCAAAAACAATCACCATTGATATTCAACCCAGTTAGCTCATCTGCTTGACCACAATCAGCCCACCTTTAAACATACTGAGTGTCTCCTATACCTTACACAGCTTTTATTTTGCTAAATGCTTCAAATGAAATTAAAATTTGTTAAGATAATTTGTTAATGCAAAAATCTTCATACAGGTAATAGATGAACAACAGTTTGATAGAAGAGTGGATATAGACATTTAAACCCCAGACCCTCTCGCAAAATATTTATTTTATTTTTGTATTATATGATTTTATGGCCCACTACTTAGCTGAATGTATTCAATGCTTGCATTTTGTTTTTGGAATGAATATTATTTCAGAAGGTCAGGTTAAAAAGGAAAATTCATTAATGTTCATATAGGAGACTTAGTTATACAAAATTGTGAACAGATAAGCCAACACAAAATTTTATGGCTACCATTCTTTTACTACTTATAAATAGCTGTATGAGAAGAATATGGACAAAAGCAGAAACACAAAAGTGTCTTTGAACTATCTTTCTATTGAGGTCCACCTTTCTTATTCCAAAATGTCATGAAACTTTATTTTTGTAACATTCCCCAGTAAATCAGAGATATACCCTTCCACACCTGGGATTGCAACTGCAAAGTAATGTTATTTCCTAGTCCACTTTCCTTAGGGCTTCAGAAGTTGAAGTCCCATTGACTAAAATTTGTGCTAAATCAGTTCTCTGGGCCTTTCTGCACTGAAGCGAAGAACCTCTGCATGCAAAGTACCAACCTATAAAGGTCTAATAAGAGGATTAACTCCATATTGTTTGCTAAGAGTTTATTTATTTATTTATTTTTTACTTAATACACTGAGTCACATTTATTGCCTTCCAATAACTTACTGGCTCTTTACGTTGTATTCTCTGATCTTGTCTATAAAGAGCTTCTGAACAGGATCAAGTTCTTTTGCCTTGTTAAATACTATAGCAGAAAAGCCAATGTTCCTACGCAAGTGCATTGAGATGGCAGAGCGGAAGACAGAGGAAAACCTGAATAGCTGTTGGAGAATCATGATGAACTTTCAGAGGGTTTCAGCTAGAAACAAAGCAGAATACATTAAGTTAGGAGTTCTATTTGTAGAAAGAAAAAAATGTAGATCAGTTAAAAGTGTCAATGGTATGAACCATAGCAAACACACCAAGAAAAAAAGATTACATCATTTTAAGAATGAAGAACAACAATTTTGCAATGCTCATGAAATATAATTTTGATTGAATCATAGGTAACATGAGGATATATTCTTATTTTTTCCACATTAAAATTAATTGCCTGAACACACACATTTCACAAAATAAAATGCTAAAAAATTAACTGGACACTTATTATTGTAGCACTTAGCAAATATATTGCCACATTCATGGCACACGGCATACTAATTCACAGATTAAAAGAAAGCTGTTTTAATAAATAGGTAGTACTGAGAATACAAAGTGTAAAACACAACATGAACCAAAAATAAGCCAGCAAATTAGTATCTGTTTTAATAAAAGTACTGTGCTATTTTAGAGTTAAAAAAGAGGGGGAGGGGAGAGTCTTTAAACTAACAATATTCCTTTCAAGAACTTCTGACAGCACTGACTTAACTTTACAAGCCAGGGTTGAGGTTTCTTTTTAAAAGAGATACTGAATTAGTATAATAAAAGGTGAACAGTTTTCAATCTCAATTACAAAAGCAGTTTCTCCTCTCTTGGTGTCCACACCTCCAGATCAGCTGCTAGAAGTAGGCCTCATCCTCCCTGATTGAATTTACCTCCTTATCTCTAGCCTGATTCTTGCCTGCATATTTATACCTGCCTCTGGAAATTTCCACTACATGCATCTGAGAAAGTGGGTCTTTGCCCACAAAAGCTTATGCTCCAACACATCTGTTACTCTATAAGGTGCTACAAGACTCCTTGTCCATTTTCAATCTGTCTCAATAACCACCAGAGGGAACGCCTGGCAGCGAAAGGCAGGTTGCAGGCAAAGTCACAGATGCAGTTTTATACTTGGCACAACAGGTAACTACACCCAACACCGCATTGACGCGGGCTCCTTGGCGGCCACTGCCTGCCCGGTCCCCAGTCGAGCCGCGTTGCCCCAGCTACCGCGGCCAGGCCGAGCACGGCAGGCGGTGCGGGCGAGAGACGGGCCACAGACCGCGCCGGGGGAAGGCCCAGGGGCAAAGCCAGGATGAGAAATATGTCCCCGAGCAGCCAGACCGGCGCCGGGCGGGGCAGTGACAGGAGCCGCGAGCAGCCCCCTACCGCCCTTGGCCCGCGCAGGGGGGCACCACAGCAGCTGCTCCCTCCCCCCGACCCAGCGCGGCCGCGGCGCGTTACAAGGAAACGGCTCCGGCTCCGGTCACCTTGACCGGAAGAGAGGAAAGAAGGGGTCACGGCAGCAAGCCCGGCGCGCGGTGCACCCTGGGAAGCCCAGCAGCAGAGGCCCCGGGTCCAACACTTGTGGTGCGCCCCCCCCGCCCGCGCCCCGATACAAGCACCTAGAACCGCCACCAGGACGCTCCGATAACACTCCACAGCCAGCAGCACAAGCAACCCTCTAACCACTCACTACCGGAAATTAGTAGAGCCACTTCCGGGCCAGGGAAGCGTAGGGAATTAATTCCCCCCCCCCCTCCCCCGCCGTTATGGCTCAGCGAAGCCCCGCCCCCTGATTGGCGTGTGGAAGGTGACGCTGGGGACTGCCGGGAGTTGTAGTCCTTGCACCTGTCTGTGGGGGGGCGATTGTGTTCGCGCTCCCTCTTCGCCCGGGCCCTGCACAGGCCTCGCCACCCAACCCTGAGCGCGTTCCGCTCTCTTCAGTGCCGCGCTCGGCAGGCAGCGTAAGGACCCTGCGGAGTCGCCGCGAGTGAGCGGGGTGTCGAGCGGGCCGCTCCGGTCGGGGCGGGGGTTTCTGCGGCGGGTGAGTGCGCGGGCCCGGGGCGAGGCGCGGGCGGGCGGGAAGCGCCGCTCTCCGTATCCGGGGGAGGGGGGCTCGGGCCTGGCTGTGGCTCGTGTTTTGTTTCCGTTTCTCCCCGGCGCAGCGAGTCTCATTTCCGTTTCGGGTTCAAACAACAGGGAGGGAGGCGCCGCGGCAGGGCCGGGGGCTGGGCGCTGCCTCCCCTCGCGGGCTCGATGCTGTCCCGGCGGGCGCTGTCTCGAGGCCGCAGCGCTACCCGCTGCCGCAGGCCCGGTGCCGTCACATGGCGGCTGTGGGGCGCTGGGGGAAGCGGCCTCCGGCCTGATGCTCCTAACCCATGGCCCGGGAAACCCGCCCGCGTAGTGTCCCTAGGCAGGGGGAGGCCTGGCTGCTGCCCTGACTGGGAAGGAGCCCCTTGTCCAGGCCCCAACCCTCGCTGGTTCCCAACTGCAGGCAAAGCCGGCGCCCGTAGGTGGGCAGTGAACTTGCTTCGGGCGTCCCGCGTCTCTCCGCCCCGCTCGGACCCCAAAGCCTCTGGCGCTGTCTCAGTTCAGTGATAAAGGGAAATGTGCGCGGTCTGCCTGGGAAGATTGCAGTTCAGGGCGCAAAATACACAGTATGTGCACTCTAGGCGCTGCTGTGAATTTTGTAGTTATGATTAGTAAGATGCATATTTTCTGGGACGTTCTCTTAATATATTTCGTGCTGGCAGGAGTTACAAATTAATCTTAAGATTAGGGTAACAAAACAAATACACAGTGTTGTTTCTTGATTCTTGTGTGCATTAACCAGAACTTTGTTTTATAATCAATTTCACTGTAGTCATCTTTCCTTGTTCACACTTGTTTTTGTGTGCTATGCAGTACACCACTGGGAGCAGAAAACATTATAAAGAACAGTAGACTATGACTTGCAAGACCACAAAAATTAGCCCAGGCAATAAAAGGCACAGAGTTCACTAAAACTTCAGTTACATTTTATTTTGGGTTGAGTGGTGGTGTTTTTGGGTTTTTTTTAATCCTTTCATATCCAGTATTTACACTCTATATAAATATTTAAGGTAGACGTTCACTGTCCATATAGTGTTCAGAATTGATTAATTACTTTGTTCTCTGCTCACAGTTAATAGGCAAACAAACTTTTACCACTAGTCTGTTTATTCAGTTAGCTGATGCTGCTGCCCACAAATAGGATATACTACAACTCATGGATTGTCTTTCCAGTGCCATCAAGTTTTTGCTTTCGCTATCAGCATTAATAAAACAATTGTATTAGAACAGGCGGGTGGTTATGCAAGATCCTTCAGTTACCTTACAAGCAAACCAGCTAGAAGTACTCCAAAAGTTCAGCTGTTCAGGATCTATAGTGACCATGAACCTTTCACTGGATGAAGAGCTAAATGTTCACATTGCAAAAGATGGTGGTACCCTTTCCAGACTAACTAAAAGAATTTAAAGCTTACCATCAAGATCAAAATGCTTTTGTGTACGGTGGGGAAACATGGACAACTTATGCTTATCAGGAGAAAAGCTTAAATAGTTTCCACCTATGTTGATTATGCTGCACAAAATGGCAAGATAAAGTCACCAACACAGCGGTTCTTCAAATGGCAAATTTACTAAGCATGACGTCCTTACTCAAGCAAAGGTGACTGAGCTGGCTGGGGTAACTAAGTAGGTTAGAAGATGTATGCATATCCAAGGACGTGCTATACAGAGAGCTGTCATAGGAAACAAATATAACAGGGTGCCCCAAACTTCACTATAAGGACACATGCAAATAAGATACAAAGGAATTTGCAGTTGATCCTAATCAATGGGAAACCTTGGCTAGGAATGTGAACTTGTTGACTATCTGAGAAGCAAATGCTTATCGGATAGTCAACACGCTAGCCAACTAGTTGCTCTCTTTCTCCCCCGCCCCTGCTGCTTTTATCAGAGGCAGCAAGAGGCGTGGGGAAGAAAGAGTGCTTTAAAGTGGCAGTGCCACATGGAGTGTAAGGTCTGGCCCCAGGCTTCACATGGCACTGCCACTTTCAAATGCTGTATGCAGCCTGGGGCCAGCTGAGAGTCTGGGGACTGACCTCCGGGACTCAGTCCCCTCCTGACCTCGGGCTCCATGCGGTGTTGCTGCTTTGAAACTGCTTGAGTCCCCCGCTGGCCCCATGCTCCCTGCAGCGTTTTTGCCCTTGAAGTGTAGCAACAGACATGAGGCTGTTGCTATGCTTCAAAGGCGGACGCACCCTTATCGACTAATCAAAATTTAACATCCCTAATCTTGGCAGGTGATAGTAACAAGTGGTGCGAGCGTCTCCCATCATGGTATCAAAGTCCATAACAGAAACTGGCTCCTACAGCTTGAGGAGAAAAGATTCATACATTTGTATTCACTGCCAAAGATCATGGAAATCCTGGATTGGACTGTTCGGTCACATGAGACATTGCAAATCATCTACATACAAGCTGCAATTCCCACCATATCTCGTAGACAAAAGGATGCCAACATGAAGTCTGTTTCACAATTACTTGTTTGCATGTATATTATTCCAGTACCACTCAGAAGCTCTAGTTATGATTGGAGCACCATTTGTTCTGATTTTTATTATAAACAGAAGCACGCCTAATGCCAAGCTCTGGTCACTTTGACTGTTTCTTAAAGTACACTTCATTAAAACAAACTGAAGGGGTTGCCCACAGATCACAATAACCTGGCTGCAGCATAAAACAAATGTAATACACCCACCATAATTGCTGGTCATCCTGTCCCTTAGGCAACCTTTGCCTCTTTATGTGCCATAGAGGCAAAAAGAGAGGCCTTGAAACATGTCCTTAAGTAAGCATTTACAGAACACCCTGCTAGCAAATCTTACTATGATATAATATATGGAGATATACCATCTCATAGAACTGGAAGGGGACCTTGAGAGGTCATCAAGTCCAGTCCCCTGCCCTCACAGCAGGACCAAGTACCATCCCTCTTCTCTCTCTTGTGGGGTGAAGGGCACGTTGTCACTGTGGCAGTAGATCCTAGTGACAGAATAAATGTCATGGATATCTACCCAGGACATTTAGGGTACTTTTACATAAGCAGGGCTAAAGTCAAATTAAGCTATACAACTTCAGCTACATCAACTGTGTAGCTTAAGTCAAAATTAAGGAAATTAAATATTGATTAATTTACTAGTCGTGTATCGATAGGCACTTCTGCATTTCCCCCTTTGAAATACACAAGAGCCCCAGTGGGGGCTCTCGTGCATTTCAGAGTTGGAACTCTGCATACAGCCCAATGCCAGCAGGAAGTCCTGTGGTAGCGTTTCAAAGGGGCACAGTGCCACAAGGAGCCCAGGATCAGCGGTGCAGCATTGCCCCTTTGAAACATCACCACGGCATTTTGAAGTGGCAGCACTGTATGGAGCCTGTTCCTTGGGCTCCGGGTGGCGCTGCCATTTTAAAATATCCCCTCTTCTCCCCCTTTGCTGCCTTTATCTGATAGAGGCAGCGGGGGGGAGGCAACTAGTCGACTAGTCCTTAACATCCTTAGTTGACATAATTTAATTTGGCTTTTGTCGCTGTGTACACAACAGGAAGTTGAAGGAAGAACACACTTCCTTTGACTTCCCTTACTCCTCATGAAATGAGGGTTACCAGGAGTTGGAATAAGAAGTCTTCCAGCCCGATATTATTTCCTAATAAAGGCTTATAGTGTAGACATGCACTATGTTATTTCAGAATAACATCTATTATTCCGAAATAACACTGCTGCATAGACATACCCTTAGGGATTTATAGGTCAAATAAAATCTTTAAATGAAGAAGCCAGTAGACTATGATCTATATGGGTGGGGTTTTATTTTGTTTTGTTTTCTTTTGGCTTTTAATCTAATGTTGTACTCACTTTAGAGAGAGATGAGAAGTGATAAATAAGAAAAACTGCCCAAAAGAATAGTTTGATACTAACATACTGCACAAATTGACTATACTAGATGACTTTTCATCTACATGCACTGATCATTAACTTGTTTGAGAGGTAGTGAGACCTTAGATGGAAAATGTTCTGTTCAGTAGGTGTTTTGTAGAGTAATGCTGAATACATTCACCTATAAGAGGCAATGTAATTTAAAAGAAATAGATAACCTATTTGGTACATTGTATTTTTAGGAAAATTTTGTAGCAGTCAACAGCTTTTATATTTCTTTAGAGGACAGTATGTAATATAAATGGGAAAGCAAAATCTTGTATTTTAAAGTAATCTGAAAGCTAAATGTTATCATCCAAGGAAAGGTTAACCTGACCAATTCATACAGTGTCCAATAAGTGCACAGGCCATCCAAAGAAGAGAACAAAAGCTATCTTAGGATGTATAATCTATGCACCTATGTCTTTTACATTCCTGAATTTGCCTTCTCTCAGAAAAAACCAAAACTACCAATTTACTACTTCTATTTTCCAGAACAAGCATTGTCAACTGCTTCAAGGTTTCTGCATCACTATTTCCATTTATAGCTGTGTAATTGACTTTACAGCTGAAAAAACATTTTGATAAAAAGTATGATTAGAAAAGTATGATTAGAAAATTATTTTTGATGTTAAACTATGGTGTTCAAATTAACTACTTGAACAATTTTTCTCTTCCAGGCCTTTTCTGATACCTTTTAGCCATGACTAAAAGAGATGCAGAGGAGTTGATAGAAATAGAAATTGATGGGACTGAGAAACAGGAATGCACTGAGGAAAGGTATGTGCTTAAAGTCAGTGTTGCTTACTACTGGTATCATTTAAGCTGAAAAAAGGTTTACAATTTTTTATCAAATTTATGTCCTGCTCCTGTAGAAGTCTGTCTTATGTTTGTATTCAGTGGAAAGAAGGCTTAGCTCTTATTTAAGAACATAAGAATGGCTGTACTGGGTCAGACCAATAGTCAGACCCAGTATAGATGTGGGCTCAACTATCTTGAATGATTTTTTTAGATTACAAACTCTGCCATCTCACTTGTTCATCCCTTTTTACAGATCCTTGGTAGATCTCCCTTCTGTTTTACCTTTGTACACTGTGAAAAATGACAGTTTTTTCCTTTTTTTAATTGGTTGTTGGTCCATGAGAGCAACTTTCCTCTTATCCTATGACTGTTTACTTTGCTTAAGAGCCCAAGGAGTGGGACTTTGTCAAAGGCTTTTTGAAATTCCAAGTACACAATATTCAGAGTCTCATCCTTCTCCATGTTTGTTTAGAGGGTTCTAACATAATGGTGAAGTATGATTTTTTTCCCTTTATCAAAACAGTGCTGATTATTCCTTAACTTATCATGTTCATCTGTGATTCTGATAATTCTGTTCTTTATTATAGTTTCAACCAATTTGCCAGTTACTGAAGTTGGTATTACTGGCTTGTAATTGCCAGGATTGCAGATGGAGCTTTTAAAAAAAAAAAAGTGTTGCATTAGCTATCTGATTTACATACTGCAGTTAGTAGTTTTACTATTTCTTATTTGAGTTCCTCAGAACTCTTGGGTGAATACCAATGGATCTTGATGACTTATTACTGTTTATCAGTTCATTCCAAAACCATCTCTATTGACCCCTTAGTGTGGAACAGTTCCTCATGTTCATCATCTAAAAAGAATGGTTCAGCTGTGGAGAATCTCTCACATTTTCTGTGGAGAAGTCTTTCTTGAGTATTCCTTTAGCACTTTGATCATCCAGTGGCAGACTTCCTGCTTATTAGGGGGTGTTAAATATAGATTGATTAACTAATCGAATAGTCAATGGGATTTCCATCGACTATTCAATTAGTCTATAAGAGCATTTCCGCCTTTGAACAGTAGCAAGAGCCCTGTTGGGCTCTTGCTACAATTCTAAAGCAAAAGCCCCACAGGGAGCGCAGGGCCAGTGGGAGACTAGCCCTGCGCTTCCTGCCGAACCTGAGCCTTTGAAATGTACAAGAGCCCCAGCTGGGCTCTTGTACATTTCATAAGCAGAGGCCCCAGGGAGTGCATGGCCAGCAGGGACTCCTTCACTGGCCCTGCGCTCAGCCTTTGAAATGTACAAGAGCCGCCACTAGGAAGCCCAGCAGGGAGCAGGGGACTCCCCTGCTTGCGCTCCCTGGTGCCTGAGCCTTTGAAAGGTACAGGAGCTCTGCTGGGGCTCTTGTACATTTCAAAAGGAGACCCTGCTGGGAGCACGGGGCCAGCAGTGAAGTCCCCTTCAGGCCCTGGGGCTTCCAGTTTTGAAATGTACAATTTCAAAAGCAGAATTGCAGCAGAAATGGCACGAGCAGAGACTGCTTCAGTCCCCGCTTGCGCTGTTTCCTGCTGTGCCTCTACCTCCCCTGCCCCCCATGGAGACAGTGTTAGGGGAACTGGCTTTTAAGCTGGCTCCCCCCAGCGCTGGCTCCTTCCCCCCCGCCCTTGCTGCCTCTCTCTGATAGAGTCAGCAAAGGAGGGGCAGCGACTAGTTACATCACTAATTGGATAGTCAACAAGCCTATGCTTATCAAATAGTCGACTAGTCTCTTACATCCCTACTGCTTATAATGTATTATAAATTATTTTGCTGTTAGTTTTTGTGTCTTTTGCTAGTTGCTCTTCAAATTTTTTTACCAGAATAATTATGCTTGACTTGCCAGAGTTTATGCCCCTTTATGTTTTTCTGATTATCAATTGACTTGTAATTTTTAAATAATGTCTTTTTGTCTTTATTGGCTTGTTTACTGTTATTTAAGCATGGTGGTATTTTTTGTCCTTTTCCATGAAGTGTAGAGGGATACAGCTAGTTTGAGTCCCTGTTATGGTGTTTTTAAGTAGTTTCCATTCAATTTGCATGCATTTCACTCTTGACTGTTCCTTTCAATTTCTGTGTAGCTTCCTCATATTATGTATATTTTCTCTTTTTGGAGTTAAATGCTGCTGTAGTTGGTTTCTGTGATATTTTCCCCTCTACAAGGATGTTGAATTAAACTACTTTGGGGCTGTTGTTTACCAAGCAATTCAGTTACATTCACTTTTTGGGCTCAAATCCTATGTGCCGCTTAGGACTAATTCATGAATTGCCTCTTCTCATGTAGGTTCCAGGACTAGCTGCTCCAAGAAGTAATCATTAATGGCATATAGAAATTTTAGCTCTTTATCTCAACTTGGATGATGTGTCCAGTCAACATGGGGATGTGTGACGGGTGTACCAACCATGCACTGCGGTAGAGAGTGTTAACCTTGTTCCCCAGCTGAGGAGGTTCCTCCCCTATAGCCCAGCTGGATATGTTTGGCAGGAGGCCCTGTATAAAGCAGCAGGGAAAAGGAGTGGCTTGCGGGGGGTGCAGAAGTTGAACACCTGCCCACCATTTGACACCCTTTTCATACCCTGAGCCCCTACTGGATCCAAGCCTCATTCCAGAACCTGTGCCCTGCATTCCCTCCAATGCTCCTGCCACAAACCCCTTTCTCTAAGGCTAAGTCTAGACTGCACTCTAAAATTTTAAAAAAATGCAATTTGTGCTATACAAATTGCGTATTTTTTTTAATTTTAATTTAAAAAGAGGCTATTTTGAAATTTGGCGCATCTACATGGCTCCAGGTTTCAAAATAAAGTGCTCTTTCGAGTCGTCCCTTATTCCTCATAGAAAAAGGTTTACAGGAATGGCGAAAGAGCGCATCCGTTATTTCAAAAAAAATTTTGAAAGAGGGGATGCGTTCCTTGGATGCAGGTCTAGATGTACCCTTAGTTAAGTAGCATTTTTAATTTACCAGCACCCCCTATTTCCCCAACATGTGAGATGATAGGTGCATTTACTATATATTCCTACTGTTATACTTTTATTTTTTAAGCATGGAATTTTTAACAATAGAGTTTTAGTATTTTTTGGTGTAGACATAGCAAAATAAGATGCATGGAAATAAATAATGTTTAACTATGCAGAAAGGAAGCCACAACATAGGTAGTGTAATTTGTTTAGGATGACACATAGTGTCCTGTTACTTGTTTGTGGCTGCCATTTCTAATCCCTTCACCACATTATATAAATATTTCTTCTACACTTTTTTCTTTAAGGCAAATACCCTTTGCCAAACTGAATGATTATCTCCTTGAAGTAAAAACAAACTTATTGTAGAAATGGAAATGACTTTTGGAACTGAACAATTTGTCAAGCAGCTGTTTAGCCCTTCCATACCCTGCTTAGAGTATTTGATCAGTCTACATTGCTGGTGATTTGTCAGTCATTTTTGTTTGTCTGCTACTTTTACCCTAGTCATATTTTCTTTCTTTCCTTCCTCCCTCCCTCCCTCTCCAGGTGCATGTTCATAAAGTGTACAGACATTAAATTAGTATGTCCTTCTCTAGCTGCCTTTCCCAACAGACACAGAAACTTCTGATTCCAACTTTCTGATGCCCGCATGGCATCACTTTCCCATAAAAGGGATGTAACCCAAAGATAGAACAGAGGAGAGAGATAATATTCCATTACATTAACCACACAGCTGTCATTGCTGCAAATACCAGAGGTGAAAAACCTTTTGCTCTACATGAGTTATCTTAATTCTCTGTCTAAATCTACTCTACTCCTCAGTTGCCTCTGCCTACATTTTTAAAAAATAATTCTAGCTGTTACCTGAAGGAAACTCTTTAAGAGTAAGTATTAGTTCCTTTGTATTGGAGAAAAACACCATCAGAAGATACACTACCTGTTTCTCAGTCTGATTTCCTCCTTACTTTTAACAAACTGAGTACACTCCTATATTTTGTATGCTCCATCTGTGCATAAGCAAAGGTGCCAGAGCCTCAAAGCTCTCCTTAGGATAGGAACTCCATACAAGTTAATGAGATGTCCAAGTGCCTGTGTCAACATAGCTATACTAGTAGGTAACAAAAGCAAGGTAAATCTTCAAGTTTCTCTTTATAGGATGCAAACTCTTATAACCTTTTATATTATCTACTATGTACATGGAGTTTGACCCATTTGTAAAATGAAAAGGCCGAGTGATGGTTTTTTACCTGCTTTAACCATTTTTTTTCCTTAATTAATGAATACTCTTAGCTAGGCATCTGTTTTATCCTGATGTCTGTCTTGTGGTATGCTGGCTTTTAGACTTGCACCATGTATCACCTGCTGTAGAAGCAGTGGCTGTAAGTGAGTCACAGCAATGCTCTGTATAAATGCCTGACTGCTATTGCTCTGAACCCCACGTATACCTTCCAAGGCTAATTGTTTCCTTGCAGTCTTCTTGAAGATTCAAAGGGGAGTAAATTATTTAACACAGGATGGCGGCAATTCAGCTCCTTCTTCAGGTAATGCCAGAGTCACTCCTACCTGCCAGGTGGATTTCTATTTGCCTGGTCTGTCAGTTTCTTCCCTTACTCCAGTTCACCATTGCTTCCCTGGTGCTGGATTGCTGCAGTGCTCTGCCCAGCTCCGACACCCGGGGAGGGGGGGCAGAAGGAGGAAGCAGAGGGATGATTCTCTTTATTTTCCAACTGCCACGGAACCTTCTGATTGCAACATTCCATCCCTTTTCTATGTTAAAGGGAGTCTCCAAAGCATGAGGCTTGCTGTGGTGAGTGGAGTAGAGAGAAGGAATCTAGTTACAGGCATATATTTTTGTTGCATTAAGAGCAGTGTCATCATCATAACAAATACCCAATTGTATTAATATTCTGCAGGAATTTCTTGGATACCAAAAGGTCTTTCAAAGTCAAACAAGATGCTAATAATTTTGAATTGTCAGGTCCTGAGTAACCTTTGATTATGCATCCTGGTAATAATCTATTTACTTGGATGGTTCAGACCTTCGATATAAAGAAATACATATTTTATCATAGTATAACAGCCTTAACTCTGACACACACAATGCATTTTTAATGTATTTATATGGACTTTTATATGTGGCTGATCATAGTGCCATCTAAACATAAAATTGAATGAGGATTGTGTTATTACTGATAAAAACAGTATTGTATCAGAATCATGCTTGTTTTGTGATTTTAAAAACTGCATTTTATGAAGAAAGCAAAATGTTGAATGGGCAGTGTAAAACTTACAATAACTATTTCACTTCCTTGCTTTTATGTGCTTGAGTGTTTTGTAAATGATAGAGACCCTCCTCTGACGGGGTTTTTGAACAAGATGATTTTGGCATTTCTTAGTGTCCTGACTTTTGCCTTTTGCCCATCTCAGTCTGTTCTTTTTCCTTTTGGTTTGTGTGGAAATGTACATATAAAGGTTTTTTTTAAAAAAATCAAAAGGATAGGTTGGGCCGTATGTGGGTGCAGAGATTTGCATACACAAAGCAGCTTACAGGATGGGTCCTGTCTAACTTCAACTGAAAAGTGTGGGTACAGGTGGGACCTCCCTGGTTTGGCACCCTTGGGACCTGAGTGGTCCTGAACCACAGAGTTTTCCAGACCAGGGGAGGTTAAGGCTCCCCTCCTAGACCTGCTATCCACCACAGGCCTCGCTACCCCCAGTCCTGTTGGGGCTGCACTCCTTCCGAGTGCCAGGGCTGTGTTCCCGTTGCGCTCCATTTCCCGTTGCGCTGGCCCAGGCTGGACCCTGAACCTGACCAGCCGGGGCTCTCTGGTCCAGTAATATCTGTAGTCCTGCCAGACCACGAATGTTGCCAAATCAGAGTCTCCCGAATTTTAGAGGTTTAACCTGTATTTCCAAACACGTTATCTGGCTTCTTTGTAATCTTAAAACAAAATACAGAATGGAGCAAGCATTATCCTCATTTTACTATTTTACTAACTAATTAGAGATTTGTAAAAGAAATTGAGTGAGTCTCATTGTCTTAGCATTTCTGATATCAAGGTTCTGCTTCTGTCTTTGCCCCAAATCTCCTACTTAACTGATAATTCACTTAAATTCCATTTCTAAGTTAGTTATGCTAGTTGGAGACCTTTTGGAAAGTGCAGGAAGTGACCATTTCTATCTCTTTTGTCTCTCTTGACCTTTTTAGTCGTCATACTTTCTTTTTTCATTTTTATTGTCAGACTTCTTGTTTTCAAAAATGAAATGTTTTACTGTTTTTGTCCCAGGCAACTGTCTTTTATACGTGCTAATTTTAGTATCTCTTTCAGATTTTGGGATACAGCTGGGCAAATAGAAGAATGTAGATGTTCAATAAATGGCAACATTTTTAAAATAAAAAAATCCTTTTAAAATTATTTCAAAAAGCACTTCAACTTTGCAGTTGTCTAGGCACTATTCACAAAAAGATATTAAATACAATTTATTTAAAAATAGCTGGTGTGCTTTTAAGAAATACCAACAAGCTGTTTGAAGTGAGATATAAATGTAAGGCAAGTACAGACCTGAAAATCAGTGTGTCTTTTTTAAAATTACTGTCAGTTCTAACTACTGCCACACATTGCTGGATTTCAATTAAATGGAATCATTTGGGGGAGGAGGGAGACCAGAGTGTCACTGAGTAAAAACATCTGCTCACCCCACCCTCTCTGTCCCTAGGCTTCAGAGTCTGTACTCTAGACCCAGTCACAACTTCAAAGGGCTATCTATAGCTGTTTTTAGAGCGCTTAGAATTGAGTGCTGCAAACCCAAGTCTGTTAACTCAAGCTGAGAGGCTTGCTGCTGCAGGCTGTGTAGGCATACCCTCAGTATGGCTTTCAATAAACTACTAAAATGTTTGGTGTCAGCATTCACTTTCACACAGCTATTCAGTTTTTTTGTAACTAGCCATAGCTTTTGCTTCTATTGAACACACAATGAGCATACTTTCAAAACTGTTCTATTTAACATCCAGTTAATGATAATTTCTTTGGTGTTTAAGCATCGTGGAACAGACGTACACCACAGCAGAATTTGTGAGTCAGGCTATTGATATCAATGAACCGATTGGAAATCTTAAGAAGTTGTTGGAACCAAGACTTCAGTGTTCCTTGGATGCACATGAAATCTGCCTGCAAGATATCCAGGTAAAATAAGGAGAAAACTACTTCTGAGGGTTCAAACTATGCCATGAAAATAGTTCTGTTCAGTCTCTTCTGTCTAGTCTGATGTTTGTATAGGGGCTCACTCCTCAGTTTGATAATTTGATTACAGTTAAGAGTCTGTCTTACAACTGTCAGTCTTATCAACTTCCAACTATTTAATGTGTTTCAATTAATTATGTATTTATTGCAAATAAAACTGGAAAATGTCTACAGTTCATTTCAGAAAATCATCTTGAGTAGCAGCATGTCTTATCAATTTTGGGGAAAAATAAGCAGCATAATTTTGAACACATGATACACTAAGAAATATGTTCCAAGGTATCTCAAGTCAGGTGGTTTGACTATTCTCTGGTACCTGTGGGAGGTTATACTTTTTACAGATTTTCCTGAATTTAGAAGCCAGACAAGTTTTCCATAGCATTGTTTTGTGTTGTTTAGAGGGCATATTATGATTTTTTTTTAAAGTGTATTTTTTTTAAATAGATGGTTACCTCAGAGGTTTAAAGGATGATGCCATTAAATCGAGTCTTGTTAACACTAAAAGATTTTTCTCTAGAGTTGTAGCAAAGGTCACTGGCATACATTGAAATTACTTTACTTCAGCCCTAATGGGGTAGTAACAGAGAGATTTAACAGAGTACGTAAGATATATTTGCTGGCCCTTATGTGTGGTTACATGTGTGCTATACTGGCACTTCCACTGAATTTTTGTCTGAGTATTTATTACAGTTTGTATATATATTTCTTTATCTCTAGACTAGGAGCTACTGTAACAAATGCTTGATCGTACTGGCTGCAGGAGTGATATTCCTAGTATTTAAAAGTTACCCTCCTGTTTTTGCAGAAAGCAAGCATGGATTTTATGTCTTATCCTATCCTTGTTGTTGATCAAAACTCCCAGAGGCAACACTTGTAGGTGAAGCTGTAGTTCAAAGGTTCTAAGACAGGTCCTTTTTTTTTTTTTTTTTTTTTTATTTACAAAATAATGAGGATAGTTTTTTCTAGAAGACAAAATGCAAGAATTGAATGGCAAATATTCTTTCAGGGTTTTTTTCTCATTCTAATCCTGCTACAAATACACAAAAATGAACCGTTCTCTATTTTTTTCCTATAGCTGCCTTCTAGATATATTTATTGTCAAAGAGTGTAAATAGAGATTCTTTGTATAATTAAAAAAAATCAAGCTTAGAAATTGTTACAGGAAAAATAATCGCATTATATTCAAGACACAAAGATTTTCAGATATTAATGTCTGAATTAGATTCTTCATTGACTAGTATATTATATTATGAAGCTGAGGTAGTATAAAAGGCTTTGTCATATTCAATCTATATATACATCTTTCAAGTAAATTAAGATTAGCAGGAAATATTAGGAAGGTTTGAAGGCCCAAAGAAAAAAATTCTGATGATAAAGCTGACTTTCTGTAGCTGCTAAGAGTTATTTCAGAGCTCAGGAAAGATTGAAAAGTTATATTTATTAAAACTGCAGATTATATTTTTGTTTTAGATCTCTCTCATTATGATACTATTGACTTTGTCCTACTGTTGTGTGAAAATGACTACAGGTTGAACCTTTGTAAACCAGTACTCTCTTGTCTGGTAACATCTGTGGCCTAAAAGGACCACAGATGATGCAGGACCAGAGAGTCTCGGTGGAGCGCCTCAGCAGGGCTGATTGGTGGGCCCCAGAGCCCAGCGCACCCCAGCGGGGCTGACTGGCAGGCCATAGCTGGTCTGCACTGCATGCCCCAGCAGGACTGCCTGGCGTGGCAGGCAAGGGGGGATAGGAACCAGCAAGGCAGTGGGGTCTGAGACAGGTTCAGGGCTAGGGGGCTGGTAGCAGAGGGTGGCAGATATGACCTCTCCTGGTCTGGCCAAATCCCTCATCCAGGACCGGTCAGGTCGTGAGGGAGCCGGACCAGGGAGGTCCAGCCTGTAGTCACTAAGTTACAGTGTCAGTCTTTGACAAAATGTAATTTTTAAATATTACAGTAGACTTTCAGTATATCTAAGCTACCAATTAATGAATCTAAAAAGAGTGAAGTTTTAACTGATCCTCTATAAAGCTCTATTTGCAGATTTGCAAATTTTTTATTTTTGTGCACAAAAATTCATCATGGAGGATTTTATTAGACTTATAGTCATTATATTTGTCATCCTATTAACGTTCATGCTATCACTCCCTACACAGAAATCTATTCTTACCTTTCTGTTGTTGTTTGAAGCGGATTTTAACTTACTGCACAGATTCAGTGGCAGTGATATATTGGCTGTGGAATATGAAATTAGTATTTAAGTTCTGCTAATGTAATTGCTTCTGTAGCAGATATAACCAAAGGCAGTCATGTGTAGGGCACTGACCAAAACAAATGAATCTGCTACCACTGGTGTTAGCCTCACTTGGGGTTTTGATTAGATCAGTGGTGGAAAAAACAACTCCCTCTTTACCTTTCTGTCTCTTTGGCCAGGTCTTCACTAAAAATTAGGTTGAGCTATCTATGTCGCTCAGGGGTCTGAGAAATTCATACGCTTAAGCAACATAGTTAAGTCAGCATAGCACCTGATGGATGTACATATTTGTCTCCTGCCTTTTTGAGGAGATGGATTAACTCAGGGGCAGGAAGACATTTCTATACTGTCTGTACTGCAGCACTTCTAGTGAAGACATAGCCTTATCTTATAAAATGATGAAAAGAGGGAAAGATAAGGTTTACCACAGGCAGCAGCAGAGCAGGGCTCAGGAAGACTGCCTGCATGTAGTGACACCATGCTGTTCCCAGAAGTGACCATGGCATGTCTCTGCATGCCCGCTGGGCATAGGGGAGTTGTGGGTCTCCTGTGTTGCCCATGTCTGCAAGTACCAGCCAATGGGAGCTGTGAAGATAGGAGGGGGAGCTGCACTGTGAGCCGCACTGTGAGCCGCCTCTAGGAACCCGGGAAGCACAGAAACAGGCCAACAGCAGGAGCAGCGGGGTGCCCATAGCAGGTGGGCAGCAGCATGGCAGGGCTTTGGCTGCCCCCTCACCATCTCCAGGATACTAAAAGAGCTGGAAGTGGCTTCAGAGCTATAGGTTGCTGACCCATGTAAGTTGCTGGGAATCATGACAGGCCAGACAAATGTTAGGCAGGCTGGATGCAGACCATGGACCATATTTTGCCCATCCCTGCTCTAGCTGGTTCTCAGTAGCAAATATAGCTGATTAGTGACTGGGACTGTTAGCCCTACTCTCAGTGTCCTCTGGATATCTCAGTCAATCTCTGATGGAAATGGCTCCCAACTGGTTCCACACTGGCTGGGGAGTGAGATGTCACTTTGAATTCTATTACCTTGAACAAATCATTAATACTTCTTTTTTAATATACTGTTGAGTGAAATAAATGACTTTCTGCAGAAAGTTTGTGTACAAGAGAGGGAGATACTAATGTAACAATAAGGGTGTTCCTATCCATGTAAAAAGATGTATTAAAGAATGAGTCTGAACCACTGCCAATGTGTCATGATGTAATATTTCAGAGGCATATAGCTAAGGAAGCAAAGGTTGTCTAGACAATTTAATTGACCATGAAATAGTAGTAAGTATTCATATGAAAGGGACACTGTCAACTTAAATATCACAGTTTTGTGTATTGTTGCAATTACGATCTAACATTAGAGAAACATATTTTTCTTGACAGTACATGGTTTATAGTGGGCTTCATATGTCCCCTATGGCATTCTTGGGGTCTTTTACATAGCAGCAAACTGCTTATAACTAATTTCTTTTAAAACTAACTAGATTGTAGGTTCTACTGATTAACAAGCTACTGTTAATCAGAATAGATTGTTTTTTCTTTAGATTTCAAGTTTCAGATTTCTCTGGTTAAAGAGCATGTCTGCTATTGTACAGTACTACACACAGTTTGTGATTAAGACTAAAAATATTTGCAGCCTTTATTTGAAAATATTTGATAGCTCTAGTTAGGAAGTGAAGTATTCTAATACCCTAATATAGATAGAGGTTTGAATTGAAAATACAACATAACTTTATAAAAGCATTTAATTATAAATCTAGTAATTTAAAAACAATTTCCTTCTTGATATCAAGCTGGATCCAGATCGCAGTCTTTTTGATCAAGGAGTAAAGACAGATGGAACGGTCCAGCTTAGTGTACAAGTAATATCCCGGCAAGGTAAGCAGTTAAGCATTTTATTTGCTAATATGCAAGGTAAGCCATATTGTAAGTATATTTACATGCATGCATTATCATTTTTAACTAGCATTAAAAATATAACTGTTCATGCTTAGGGCCTTAGCAAATTCATGATCCATTTTGGCCAATTTCACGGTAATAAGATTTTTTTTTTAAATAAAAAATGTCATTATTTCAACTACTTAAATCTGAAATCTCACAGTATTCTAAGGAGTTGTGTGGGGGTTGCAAGGTTATTGTGTGGGGGAGAGGGGTTGCAGTACTGTCCATGGTCTGGACAGCACTGCTCTCAGCCCTGTCCTTTCGCCAGAGGCCCTGGCCCCTTCTGGGAGCTTGGAGCCAGCGCACAGCCCTCCATGCACAGGCACCTTGCCCAGGAGCTGAGCATGGTTGTCGGCTCTCCCACCCGCGATCCAGAGTCAGCTGACTCAGGCTAGCTACAGCCTTGCTGCAGGCCTTTATTGCAATGTAGATGTACCTTTATAGGTTATCTTAAAATGATGCTAACCAAAGCGTGTGTAATTATTTCAAAGACACTTTTAAAATAACCAGTTTTTGAAGACTGAAAGTGGTACCTTTTTTTTTTTTTTTTTAACCTAATATATTTTCTTCATAGGACAAGTGTTCCTTAGGTATACGTACAGATCTGCTAGTTGAATAGGAGTGTGTGGGTTTATATAAATACTTGAATTTGAAGCACATTGGATTGTGGAGTGACAGGACATAGTTATTTTTATGTTCACTTTACTAAATTCTAAGTGTGTGCTAAGTAGGAATGTTAAAACACATTTATCTTAATAAATGCATAACATCTGAAAATATCAGGGGTTACACATTTACACGGGGGGAGGCGGCTCCCAAGGAGCTAGTGCACATGGGCAGCTGGCTTTTAAGCCAGCTTCCCATGTACACAGGCTCCCGGGGAGCTGCCTCCTTACCTGCCCTTCCGCCCCCCTCCCCCCCCCATCACTTTGGTGCTGCTGGCTCTGTAACAGAGGCAGCAACACTGAGGGACAGCCTGCATGTAACCATGAAGATTAACCAATGAGCCCATGCTCATCAGTTGACCATTTACATGTGTTCACTTTTATATCCCTAATGCTCAGTGAAGATTGAGGAGAAATATCACATTGAGTGTGCTATCCTTGATAGCGTTGTCTTCAGAAAATGTGATGCTAACTGTGAATGCATTTGGTGTTTTCTGTATCTGATTCTTAGCAATAATTGCATGTAGCAATAATTTTTGCAGCGGGGCCACTTCATGAATTTTGGTACATGGACACAGGCCAGCTTTGGGCTCCCTGGACGGGCAGGGCCTTAGGCAGAAGGGGGCTACAGAGAGAGAGAAAGAGTGTGAAAGAGATACTCTGTGTGACACACACTTTGTGACACAGAGATGGGAGAGTGTGTGTGGCAGTGTGTCTGTGACAATGACTCTGTATGTGTGGCACAGAACGTTTGTGTGACAGTGACACAGAGTGCTGGTTGCTGCTGGGTAAGTTTGAGAGAAACCATGCCTGTCTTTTTAAGATAGGGAAAGCTGTCCTGCTCTAGTGTCTCCCTCCTCCCCTGCTCTGCAAATATGGGGTACAGGGGAGAGGGGGAGGAGAGTGTGCGAGTGTGTGTGAGAGCACGAGCGCTGAAATCTTAGAAACAGTGCATAAGACACTCCTCTGGGTCACTTACCATCCATGCTTCAGATTGGAGCAGCTCCACTATGTGTCTCCTTCTCCTGGACCCCAGCTCTGCAGAGATGGGGTAGAGGGGCAGGGAGATGTCCTGACTTCAGCACTCTCTCCTCTATCACCCCACTTCCCCCGCCCCCACGTTGCACAGCTAGCAGGAGAGTCCTGGGAGCAGCTCAACTGCAGGACTGAATAAGGTGGCAGAGGGGCAGCTGAACATATGCTGCCGGCTGTAAGTATGCACACTCTGCTAATCAGCTGGGCAGGCGCTAGAGAAATGTTGGGTGGGCTGCATCTGGCCCGGGGGCTGGATTTTGCCCATCCCTGTAGTAACCGTATGTTGGGTGAGATATAAATGAAACCTGTTATACTTTTGCAATGCTCAAAGATAATATATTTTGTATTATGTGTTTTCATCCATATCTAGGAATAGAGCCCAAGTTAAACATCCTTGAAATTGTAAAACCCGTGGAAACTGTTGAGGTAGTTATCGATCCAGATGCCCACCATGGTGAAGCTGAAGCTCACCTTGTTGAGGAAGCCCAAGTGATAACCCTAGATGGCACAAAACACATTACAACAATTTCTGATGAGACCTCTGAGCAAGTGACTCGATGGGCTGCAGCATTGGAAGGCTACAGAAAGGAGCAAGAACGCCTTGGAATACCTTATGGTAATAAAATGCACTTACTTTCAATTGCAGTGAGAATCATTTGATGTTAGGTATGTTATAAGGACCTCATTTATTAGTGCTCTCCTAGTAGTAACAGATTTGTTTGAAAAGCCACACTTACATTCAAATACCTCATATATTTAATTTTTAAGTTACAAAAATCTTTTCAAAAGAGGGTCATCATGGAAGAAACTAATTGTGCTTGCATATAGTGTATGTAATGTCTATACATTTGTTCTGGGTGCTAAATTGGAACTTTTTCTTGATACCTATACTACACTTGAACCCTGGACTCTACAAGTGAAAAATGGCTATGATAAAGCATTGTGATATGCTCTCCAGTGTTATTCACTGGATCAACTTGCAATATGTAAACAGACTCCCAGAAACTTGCTGCTTTATGTGTCTTGTTGAAGAAGCCTAAGTGATAATCCGAGATGCTACAAAACACATCACAACAATTTCTGATTGTTTGCCCTTTCTTGCCATTGTTTAGTTTTGGTACTTGGAGAGAGAGAAATTCAGTCACAGATATTTACAAGGGAATACTATAGTGAATATCTTTTGAAATTTCACAGCATGCCATCCTATAATGCAAGAAGAGAAGTTACATCCTTCAACATAATACTAAAAACATTTAGTGTTAAAGAAACTCTTGTAATTCAACTTTATACATTTGTTAGTATTCAAATTTCACTTTTTCAAAGAAAAAAATCATTATTGAAGTTACAGTGGTGACACGTTGACAAAGGTTTACAATTATTTTCCATATATTGGTGAGAAATACATATAAAACTAAATTGGCTTCTTCTATGACCAAAGCCAAGTAATATATATTTTGAAATTACCTCCTTTTGGTAGTAGGGATGTAAGCAACTAGTTGACTACCCGGCGGTGCACGTAGGCTTATCAGGTAGTCGAGTCACTACTCAACTAGTCGCTCTCCTCCCCTTCCCCCCGATATAGGGGCAGCAAAGGAGGGAGCAGGAGCCAGTGCTAGGGGGAGCTGTCTTAAAAGCCAGTTCCACCCAGCACCATCGCCACAGGGGGGTAGGGGAGGCAGAGATGCAATGGAGAACCCGGGATGAGTGGGTACTTAATGATAAGGATGTTAAGTAACGAATAATTGACTAGTCAAGTAGTCGATGGAATTTCCATTGACTAGTGGATAGGCACTTCCACATTCCTCCTTTGACATGTACAAGAGCCCCTGCTGGGGCTCTTGTACATGTCAAAGGAGGAATGTGGAACTCCATGAGCAGCCTGGGGCCAGCGGGAAGTCCCACTGGCCCAGGGCTGCACGCAGCATGCCAGCTTTGAAATGCACAAGAGTCTCCAGCAGGGGCTCTTGTGCATTTCAAATCGGCAGTGCAGCATGGAGCCTGGGGTCAGCAAGGGACTCAGAGTCCCCTGCTGACCCCAGGCTCCATGCTGCGCTGCTGATTTGAAATGCTGTGCTGGAATCTGGGATCAGCTGGGGAGTCCTCATGCTCCATGCACTGCAGCACCACGCAGTTGATCCCAGGCTCAGCTGTGTGGCGCTGCCACTTTGAAACACCCCTTCTCTCCCCCCCCCAACCCCACCCCCGCCTTTGCTGCCTCTATCTGATAAAGGCAGCAAGGAGGGGGGGGGAATCGACTAGTCCTTAATATCCCTAATACTCAAGCAGTCCGAGCTCACGCCGGGTCCAAGTGCTGTGCCTCTGCCTTTTAAATGTGGTACGGTCCCCACAGGAAATTCCATCGACTACTCAATTAGCTGATTAATCGAAATTTAACATCCCTACTTGTAGTAGAAATGTCTTAATAAAGTGAATGCCAAAAAGGATAGCTTTTAAAAACCATATCAGATTTTCCTGACTTCATAGAATTCGAGAGAAAGGAAGCACGTGAGGATCTTTTGTTTTCTGAATGCCTTGTTGGTGTTTTATAATAACATATGCCTCTCTAGTTTTTTGTAAATGAATTTTCTTATGATTCCCCCATAGATGAGATTTCATTTTGCCTGGCCTTTCTATAAATGTTAGGGATGTTAGTGTGTACTCGTTTACATGATTAACCAATAAACCTGGGCTGCTTGGTTGATAGCTCCCATGATGCCGCCTGCTCTTCCCACCCCCTCAACCCTCGCTGCCTCCCTCAGAGGCAGCAGTATGGGGGAGCAGGCACTAGCCAGCTTTTAAGCTGGCTCTTGGCACATGCCAGGTTCCGTGGAGCCGCCACCTTCCTCCCACCCTCCACTGCCTCACACAGAGGCAGCAGTGTGGAGGGGCATGCAAGAGGGCTTCCACTTTCCCCCAGTGTATAAATATGTAACTGCTTGAAAATTCAGCAGTTACATGTTTACAAAAATGTTTAACATCTCTAATAAATGTCTGTAAATTGCGGTTCTGCTGGGAGTTGAGTTTTTCAGCTCCCATCAAAGTTTTTTTTTTTTTTGAAATAATGTGCCTCTCTTGAGAATCCCGCAAGTTTTGCAACAGTGAGAATTGGAACTTGGAGAAAAACCAAACCCTGTTTTATAGTGATATTGCAGACTCTTTTCCTCTCCATTATCTGTTCTGGCTAGTAAGCTAAACAACTGACCATCATCCAGGATTTTTCCATCTTTTAACATCTCTCTTCTGTTCTTCCAGTTTCATTTTTGTCTCAAAGAAACAAAGTGTCCTACACAGCTGTTTCTGGCTGTCATTTCCTCCTTCAGGTTGTTTTTGCTGGAAGCATGGAACAATCAGAAAATGCTAAATCAAGGGAAAAAATGACCCAGCTGCTTTTTGGAACCAAAGTTTATTGATAGAGACCTTATGTTCATTGTATTTTCACATACTCTGCGAAGCCAAAGTTATTACAAGAGACAAGGCAACAACTGAAGTAGATAATTTTTGATGTTGTGGCAGACAGCTTACCTAGCTCTTTTAAGAAACAAGCTTACTGTCTGGAATAGAGGATGTTCTTTGTGACTTCCAGGAGATATGGTGAGAACTCCCACCACTAGTGTGCTACAAATGCAAAGTTAGCTCTTTAAAACAACATTTTTAGAACTCTCTGGCACTGTTCGTTTCTCAGTGTTGCATTTTGGTAGATGTTCTAGGTTCAGAACTGTTTAATCAAGAGGTTTCTGCTGACTGAGTATAAGATCCAGACCCTGCCAGAAAGAGTTGCATGATCTATGGGAGTGACCACTAAAGCACATCTTTCTCAGCCATGGAACTCCAAAGCCTCTTAAGAAACCAGATAAGAAAAAGCAAAAACCATATCTTAGGGGAGGAGATGAAGACAGAACCTTCCTGAAAACTTCTATTCAGAAAATCACAAATTGTATCTGTGCATTGCATATTGCCAAGCTGCTTTTTTGTTGGGGCTTCCCAGAAGTTAGATTATCCTCCAAAACCCAAGAGAGCTTAACAACTTTCTTAGCCCACGGTAGATTCCACAGTTAAGGTGTGCTCACAGAAGGCATTATTATGGAGTATAGTGTTATCCTAAAGAATCTGTACAATATGACAGTAGGTACAGGGGAAAAAATGATCCTGCATGTGAAACAATTTTTGACAGGTATCTGTTCTAACTGTTCACCCAGATTGGCCTAGTTACAACAAGGCAAAACAAATATTTATCCTTTTTCCAAAAAAGTTAGGAAGCTTAATGACCTTGATTAGAACTCTCGCTAGTCACCAGTATCCCTGGTTGCAACACAATGTTACTGATCTAACATTTGGGGAAGGAGATCCCATCCCAACATACAGAAAGCTAATGTTTAATATTGACAGGAATAAAACAAAATTGCTAGAGAGAGCAGTAGAGGGCTTAAATCTTCAGAAGTGGTAAGAAGAAGTGGTGATCCAAGTGAGAGGCTTGAATTGTACTCCAGATACTGCACTGTCTCAGGCAAAGCCATAGAAAGCAAATTAGCAGGTCCATAGGAGTAGTTTGAGTAGCATCTTGAGAATCAGCATTTCTTTTGTATTGTGGCTTTCCACACCATCCACTCTCTTCCCTTTTGTTTCTCTATGCATAGAATGTGTGGTATAGTTTTACACGCTGTTACGAAAATGTAATTAGGTCTTTTTAAATGTAACAACTCATTGATATGCTTGGTTGGTCATATTTATTTTAATTATATGGAACAGTGTTTCCTCTCTGGTTCTTTTTATTGTTACTGATTATAGGGAATGGTTTTATAATGTCTAAAATAGACAAAGTGACACAACCTTTTATCAGTTGTATAATATTTTTCTCTTTTTTTTTTTTCCTAGACCCTGTACAGTGGTCAACAGACCAAGTACTCCACTGGGTGGTATGGGTGATGAAGGAATTCAGCATGACTGACATAGACCTCAATACTCTTAGTATTCCAGGCCGAGAGTTATGTAGCCTCAATCAAGAGGACTTCTTCCAGAGAGTCCCTCGTGGAGAAATCCTTTGGAGCCACCTGGAGCTTCTTCGAAAATGTATGTGAGCTTTCTCAATGGCTGATTTAGTTACTATTTTTGTGTGTGGAAAGATAAGGACAGTTGTGAACAGCCCAAGTTGTTTTCCCACTTTCCATTATCAGTGAAAGGGAGGGTGTCAAATACAAGATAAGAGAATACTAGGGGATGGTGCCCCCTGCTCACTACGCTCGCCAACCCCCCTCTCGGGGGGGTAGGCAGCTCCGGTTGCCAGAGAGGGCCAAGGCGTGGCAATCTGCCAGCTGCCGGGGGCGGGGGGGGGGGTTGAGCCAGGCTGAGGCTACGGCTAGTCCGGCTCTCTCCCTCTGGCCGATGGGGGGTTGAGATGAGGCTGACTCCCTCCCTCTCCCTCCAGTCGCAAGGGGAGAGGTCTCATGGCTCACAGTCCTCCAACCTCTCTCCCCAGCTGCGCCAAGCCCTGTGCTCTTCCATCTCGCCCAAACCCCTCGCCCTCTCCCTGGAGAGTGGGGGAGCAAGGAGTGGGGGAGGGGCGAGGCCCAGGTCCTGTGCTCTCCGCAGGCTCCTCACACTCTGCCCCTCGCTGCCAGGAGGAAGGGAGATGAGGCCCAGGCCAGAGGACCACAATTTACTGCCAGGGTTTTAAACTGAGGAGCTCCGGCAGTGGGGGGGCTATTCCCCCAGTCCTGGCTCCTCCCCCTGTAATGGACCTCTCCCATGGTCCCTGTTTCTCCCCGCTCCCAGGCCTTGTAGCAGCCTTCCTGAATTTTAAGTGTAGGGTGGAGGAGGGGGCTCAAGGCAGCGGGTTGGGGAGTGTTGGAGTGAGGGAGTGCAGGAATCAGGACAGGAGCTTGGGGATGTGGGGGGGCTCAGAGCAGTGGTGTGGGAGTTGCAGGAGTCAGATTTGGGGGGTGAGAAGGGGCTCAGTGCAAGAGGTGTGGGGATGTAGGAGTCAAAGTGGGAGGGTGAGGGCAGGGGGTTGGTATATGTGGGGTGCAGGAGTCAAGATTGGGATGAGGAGAGGCTCAGAGCAGCAGGCTGGGGTATGTGGGGTGCAGGAGTCAGGTTTGGAGGAGTTCTGTATGGGGAACGGGGGAGTGTGCGTAGGGTGGTAGGCAGGGGGGCTGAAGCTTCCTCTCCCCCACCCCACCCCACCCCACCCCTAGATACAGACCGGGGCTGTTTGCTCTTCCGCTTCCTCTCACTGTCAGGGAGCGAGAGCAAAGTGCACAACTCCCCAGTCCCCTGAGCTCCCCAGCCAGAGTGAAGAGTGCAGCAAACCGTGCACTTTCCCCTTGATCCCTAATGGAGGGGAACAGTCAACCTCCCTCAAAGGTGCCTGGGGGATGGAAGGCTCAGGGCTGGGGCAGTCCCAAACAGGGAGGAAGGATGCCCCCAGCCAGCCCATCTGCCCACCCCTTTCACCTCTTTGGTGATTTTGTCTTTTTTCAGTTTGATTTTATGAGAAATAATCCCATTCCAGGCACACCCGATTTCCCTGGCACATAGTAACTTAGCCAAACCTGTATGTTGTTTTAAGAGGAAATTATATACCAAACTAGCTGGAGTTACCCGGTGTTGCTCAGGAAACCAGAGGAACAAAATGTAGAAAAACAGTAGTCCATTATCTTTTTTTGAATGGTAGAAAAGTTGCACTGATTTCTATAGGGATTAAAATATAGGTCCGCGTCATCCTCGGAGGGGTGTGACCCTGGGTGGAGGGGAGGTTACGTGCGGGAGGGGCACCCCAGCTCACGCCCGGGGCTGCAGGTGCTGTGGGGGGCAGGGCGGGTGCTCGAGCCGTGGGGGGTGGGGAAGAGGGTCGCTTATGTAACCTCACGGGCGGGAGGGGACGAGTCCCGGACAGCGCTGGGGCCACAGCCGGCAGGCACGGGACCTAGGGTGGGCAGGGTGGCCCCTGCAGTGCAGCGCAGCGGGTTGCTTTTTGATTTTTATAGCTTGAGCTTGGGCCCGATCGGGTCCAAGAGTACCTTAAAACCTTCTCCTGGATGAAAGGTTATCCCATGCAAAGCTTGGTTGCGTTAGCTCTTATAGTGTCCAAGTTATTAGCACACAAACTTACAAACATTCTCCTTTATATATTAGATTTGGTAGTCCTAGCTCTTACGATTTATGAAGCATTCTTGAAAAAACAGACAAAAACCTCTCAAATATACAGTAGATAGATACAGAATATAGTTGCAGTTTCTTGTACACACGAAAGGTACTAAGCTAATTCTTGAGAACAGTGGTTACCAGCGGCTGGTTCACAGACCAGTGCCGGGCCACGAACTGCTGGCTACTGGGTCGTAGCACACTGCCAAGCCATGCCCCTATGTTTTGATGATTGGCTCGGTGGGGTCAATGTAAGCTGTGGCAGCATGGCCATGCAGCTGCTAATTGAGTTGCTGTGCTGTAACTGGAGCTCAGGCTGGGTGAGGCTCTTCCTACTGGGGCGGCCCTGGTTCCAGCTCCAGCAGCTGCTACGCAGCCCAGCTGGCAGGCCCTGTGGAGGGCAGCTGCTCCAGCAGCCAGCGCTGCATGGAGGGCTGCTGCAGCTAGAGGAAAAATTTCCAGGTGCCCCAAGGCCAGTCTCCCACCCCGTTTCTCGTGTGGGAGGAGACACCAAGGAATCAGCTGCCCCGCGGGCCCTCTTTCCTCCCACCCACATTGGTGCTGCTGGGCGGTCCCTATTCCCTTCCTGATCAGTAGGAGCCTCTCTCTGTCTTCCAGCTGCTCCCAGTCCAGCCAGCACGTACACACAGGGACCTGCTGCCGCCACTGGCGGGGGGCAGCTGGGGCTAAGCAGGGGCCGCCACTACCCAGGTGGCTGGGGTGGGGTGAAGGGACAAGGTGGGAGAAGCCCTTCAGGCTGGCGTCAGCACCCCACTGTTTCAGGCCAGCCTCTCCCCGGTTGTTCCCCTCTTTCGCTCACACTTCTCGCTCCCTTCTTCCCCTTCCTTTCCCTTCTTTTTCATCTTCTTCCCGGTTCCCTTATTGGTTGCATACCAATGCAATGTAAAATGAATATTCAAATGTTTCCAAGACAGAGACATAGTGGGGGGACTGGGCACGAGCCGGGAATCAGCTGATTCCCAGCTCATGTTTGGTCCCCGCCATTTTGCCTGTGCTTCCCCTGCCTCCTGTAGAGATGGTGCTGAGGGAAATCAGCTTTTAAGCTGGCTCCCCCAAGCACTGGCTCCTGCTTCCCCCCCCCCACCCTCACTTGCTGCCTCTCTGAGTCACTACTTACACAATAAGCATATGCTTATCGGGTAGTCAACTAGTCACTTACATCCCTACTTTAGACCATATATACTGCAGCTAATCTATTGTGCATTCATATGTATTCAATGTTTAGAAGTAATTAGGTAGGCTGATATTCTGTCTGATACTGAAAAAAAGTACATTATATAAGCAAAATAGAAAGTTTGTCTGGGTGTAAACAATAAAAAATGTGCATGTAATAGTCTAAAAATTCATTAGTGAAAATGAAGTGCCATCCCAAATGCCCTTAAGGACATAAAAAAGATTGTGTGTACCTCTTTCACATGGTGGTAAATACTTACTCTTAAAAGTCATTATCTTTATATGCTCTAAAGCCTTTATGTTGCTTCTCTCCATAACCTTTCTTGTTTTCTTCACTATAATATCTATTTGGCATTCAATTGACTTATTAGGGTAATGAATTGAATAAAGATTTAAATATTTTTCTTTTACTTGGCAGATGTATTGGCTAGTCAAGAACACTCTGGAGAAATAGCCACAGTTACTATTGATCAGCGTGAGTAGTCAGACCAGTAGATTAAGACAGGTGCTTGTCAATAAGGAATTTGGGTTCAGCACTCATGCTACTAAAAAGTCAGAGAAGCCACAGAGAAATAGTACCTCTTTTGCATGTTTTTGAATTTTGAAAGCAAAGCTTCAATTTTTTTAGCCACTTTAAGAATTTAATCAGAATTATAAATGTTTCTAATTTTCTTATGATGATCAATAAAGTTTTCCATTAGTCTGCACCATAATATGATACACATGAAATATTTGTAATACCAGCTGTTGAGAACTGCATTCTTGGTGAATATATATCAGAAATAGTTTTTTAAAAATGCAGAACTTAACATATATACTGCAGTGTTAACACCAATGACATTTTATATGGTAGCAATGATTTTAAATTATTCTTAAGGTGAAGGTTTATGAATATCCATGTGACTTGTTAGAGGGAAAATAATTTGAATGTTAATATTGCGGGGGGGGGGGGTGTACACATTTTTTAGAACAGTGGTTCCCAAACTTTTCGGCATCATGCCCCATTTTTGAGAAACCCTCACGCCCCCCCCCCCCCCGCCCACCCCCCCCAAAAATAGCAGCAAAACTTGTTGAGCAAAAAAAAAGGAACTGACCGGGGCTGGAAAACAGTCACGGCCCCTTTAATTCCCGGGACCAGTGTAAAAAAAAAAGGTGCCGGTATTCCAGGGGAAAAGTTGTTGACCCTCTTTCTTCCCCCCTCCCCCCCAATGTTGCCCTTTAAGGAGGCCATTTTGAAGTCTGTCCGGGATGCTCCATCATTCCTCCGCCCCAGCCAGCCCAAGCTGTGCATGTTCTGGCAGATACCCAAGCCAGGAAAAACAGAAAATACCGGACATTTCATGTGGTATTTTCTGAATTTTTTTTAACAGTACGGACTGGGCTCTTTTTTTGGGCGGGGAGAGGGCCTGGGTCGCCTCGCACCCCCCCCCTTGGAATTTCTTCACACCCCCTCAGGGGGGCGTGCCTCCCAGTTTGGGAACCTATGCTTTAGAACCTCAGAGTTATGAACTTCAGACTTATGAACTGATCACACGATTTGGAACCAGAAATACACAATCAGGCAGCAACCCCCCTCCAAAAAAAGCAAATATTGTATAATAAGGTGTTAAATGTAAAAAACTAAAAAAGATAAAGTTTTTTAAAAAAGGACTTGACAAAGTAAGGGAACTGTTTTTGAGCTTGTTGCATTGAGTTAAACACAGCGTTTTTCTTCTGGACAGGAAAGTTTCAAGGCTTTATTAAGTCAATGTTCAGTTTCAAACTTTGGAAAGAGCAACCATAATGTTTTGTTTGTATCTGTAAAAAAAGTCATAATTCCTGAGGTGTTTAACTCTTGAGGTTCTATTGTATACTAAGGATGTTAAATAACGATTAATTTACTAGTTGAATAGTCGATGGAATTTCCATCAACTAGTCGACAGGCACTTCCTCATTCCTCCTTTGAGATGTACGAGAGCCCAGAGTCAGCGGGACTTCCCCAGCGGGGGCTCTTGTGCATTTCAAAGCGGAAGCACTCGCATTGAGGCTGGGGTTAGCGGGGGACTCAGAGTCCCCCGCTGACCCCGGGCTCCATACAGCGCTGCTACTGTGAAATGCCATGTGGAGCATTTGCTTATCGGATAGTCTACGAGTCCTTTCACACATGTACGCAGTAAGGATGTTATCTGTGTACACCTGCATGCGCCCATCATTATTTGTACCAACAAGTTATAATTATTGTTCTCCAATGTTTAATGCTTCACAGCTGTGCAAATTATTCCAGCATCTGTACAGCCTGCTACCCCAACCACCATTAAAGTAATAAATAGCAGTGCAAAGGCAGCTAAAGTACAGAGAGCACCAAGAATCTCGGGAGAAGACAGAAGTTCACCTGGGAACAGAACAGGTGTTTTCACAATTTTACTTTAATCTAATTGCTATAAATATTTAACTGTTAAATCAATGATGAATTTACAGCAGCAGGTGTATCCCTTAAAGATATGATTTTGCCATATTTTTTAAGTGCTGCGCACTTGGATGTGAAGCCTGTAGGGAAAAACCCAAGTGTGACAGGAAGTGCTGTTGTAGTATGGAATCTTTGCCGATTTTTACTAAATCACTGCTAAAGAGCACTATGTTGAAGTGCTGTCTTGTAGATAAGACAAAGCCAAGTTTGACCATTGTCTGAAATGTGCCCCATTGCTCCCACTCAGTCGTCTCCTTACTGGATCATTCCAGAAGGAAACTGAGGGAAATTTTAACTTGGCAACTTGAATACTGTTGTTTTAGTTTTCTTTATTACACTGTTTTTAACTTCACTATTTGGAGACCTGCTAATCCCTATGAAATGGAAAACTATATGTTAGATATGCAATTTAATTTCAGAATTCTCCTTAGATTTTCTTCATCCAGATTCTTTGTATCATTAATATTATATCTTCTCCCCTGTTATCTTGTTTCTATTCTCCAATATTGCTTTCTTTTCTGTCTTTTCCCCTCAGTTAGGAATTGCTGCTTTTTCAGTCTCCAAAACAAAAATTAAGTGGCTTGTGATACAAGACAAATTTTCAAAAATAGGAACCTTAGAACTATGCTTCCAGGCCAATATTTTATTGAGGACTACCAGGCATGCTGCCCAAGAGGTCAGGCCAACTATTTTAGTGCCTAATTATGCATTTAGAATCTAACTTAAGGTCTTATTAAAAAAAAAAAAAAATTTTGGCCACTGTGTAACAGGGATAATGAGCTATCTTAAACTGAAATCTTACAATAATTTTAGCTCTGTAGAATATGGCGCTTATTCCATTTTAATATTTTTTTTTTATATTAATAGGAAACAATGGCCAGATTCAGCTATGGCAGTTTTTGCTAGAACTTCTTACTGACAAAGATGCTCGAGACTGTATTTCTTGGGTTGGCGATGAAGGGGAGTTTAAACTCAATCAACCTGAGCTGGTTGCACAGAAATGGGGACAACGTAAAAATAAACCCACCATGAACTATGAGAAGCTTAGTCGTGCTCTACGGTAAGAAGCTCTACTACTAAATTCTTTTATAAAATGGTTGGATACTTTTCTCTAACAGTATTATCAACCTAACATTTAATGTAAGTGCAAATAGCTCTTTGTGTAGATTCTCTCGTAAGTACCCTTCCTATATATTGCTGTCCTTTGATCCTTATCTGCTTCTTTTTAGCTATCCAATCTTTAGGTGTTTATAGATTGCCAGTTCTGCCTACTTGTTTTTCCCTTTGATATTGTCATACCCTCTGCTCCTTGTTTCCTGCCCCCCCCCCTTTTTTTTTTCTTCCTTCTCTTTTCCCCCCTCTGCCTTCTCCCCTATTTATTTTGGGTCTGCACATCCTAAACTCAAAACTCCAGGCATCTGAAGAAGTGGGCTGTGCCCACGAAAGCTCATGATACCATCTATATGTTTTGTTAGTCTATAAAGAGCTACCAGACCATTTGTTGTTGTTTTTTAGTTTATCCTGTACAGACTAACTCGGCTACCCCCTGAAGCAAAAAAACAAAAACAAAAAGGGTACTTAGAGTGGGTACTAAGTATTCTTATCAGCTTCATTTAGCATGGACACTCTAATTGACAATTCCCCCCCCCCCTTTTTTTCTTCTTTTTCCTTCTCTCCCCTCATCCCCTCTCTGTGCTATTTATTTGAAAACTGGACCCCTTAAACTCCAGTCATCTGAAGAAGTGGGAGTGCTTACCAGACCATTTGCTGTTTTTTTTAGTTTATCCTGTACAGACTAACTCAGCTACCCCCTGAAGTATTTGGCCAGTTATTTATGATCTCTTGTTATTGCACATCAGTTAAAAAAGACAGGTGCAGACAAGCTGTGCTGCCACCTGCTGCTGATCTCATCAGCTAAGCAGGCATAGGTCATTATTTGTATGTGTGAGGAGTTGCTTTTAGGAAACAGATGGAAGTGGTTAATAAGATTTGTATTAGGGATGTTAAAATGTGGGGGGGAGGGTTTATAAATGTGTAACCACTGAAAATTTTTCAGTGTTTACATGTTGGAGCCGGTGCACAAAGGGAGCTCACCTGCCTGCCCCCACTTCACGCTGCTACCAGGGGCAAGGGGAGGCGGGAGCTGGTGCTCATGGGGAGCCTGCTTAAAATCTGTCTCCTGCCAGTTTCCACTGGCACCCTCGCTGCTCTGCACTGCTGCCTCTAATACAGGAAGCAGTGTGGGGGGGGAAGGGGGCCTTGCGTGTAACTGTGAAGGTTAACTGATGAGCCCAGGCTCATCAGTTATCCATTTAAATTGTACACTATCTCATCCCTACTTTGGTTAATATATTTAACACTTTCTTGGGGAAATAATCACTGAAGCAACTTCAAATACAGAATTTAAGATGTATATCTACACTGCTGTGAGGTAAATAAGCAGATAAAACTAGTTCATGTAACTCTCCATGAATACTAGGGCAGGGAGCATTTGGTCTGTATTTTGGTGTGTATTCTTGATTGTGCCATCATGTCATTTCTCAATAGAAAAGTGATATTGCTAATTTTTACACTTCTGCTTTACAAACAAATGTAACTTTTATTTCAGCATAATCTGAAATGTCAACAGAAAAAGAATTCCCTAAACATTCATTTTGTTTGTTTTTTGCTCTCTGCATTGTTCATTGCATCTGTAACAAAATTCTGTAAAAACTGATACACATTTCTGTGTAGTTACTATCCTGAGTAGATTCCAATTCTTGAGTCTCTTCTAGCATGAGACATAAAACAGCCACTCTATCAGCTCTCAATGATACCCTCGCTTTTTGGCCTTTTGATATATGTAGACAAACTGTGTGCTCAAGGCCCTCTGGTATACTCCACTTCAGTTTTTAATTACCACAGTAGCAAGTGCATTGAACCATACTTCATTCCAGTTACAGAAAGTTTTCACCAGTCTCTGTAGTTTGCCAAACCAACTTGGGTTTTCTCGTTCTGAAAGTTTCAGATTTTGTTTGTCTGAAGTATATCATCTTCTGAATTTTGTGTGGCTCTACAGAGATTTGACTAGGTTTCTTAGTCCCCCATCCATCCTTCCATTTTCTCATCAGAATTGGGAGACAAAACCTAGTTCAGTGTTTTTCAATTTTGCTTGAGATTTAGAAACCCTCTGTTTCATCCCAAAAGTGCAGATTATCTGGCATTTTGTACAGAATCATACTTTTCAAAGAATAGAAAATCTGAGAGCCAACAAAGTGTCCACCCATGTTATGCTAGGAGCATAAGGTAAGTGTGGGAATCCAGTCAAATGAAATGTTTAGAGAAACTGAACCATAGGAAGATAATATTCTTTCATTATATTTGTGCCTTGCACAAATTTACCACAATTGCATTAAACCTCACACGTCCAAATTCATTCATGCCTGAGGTAAGGGACAGCACAAAATATATCTGTGTAAGGTTACATTTGGGCATTATGCATCTTAGTTACTAATGGTTTTGTAGTGTCTTTGGAATACTATAGATCATATATATGTTTTAGATCAGGGCTACTCAACATGCAGCCCGCTTGTATGCAGCCTGCGGCTCCTTGAGCTGCTTCCCGGGCATGCCTCATTGCTGTGGGCTCCAGCAGCAGCACTTCCCTGCGAGCCGCGCCGCATTGAGCCAGGCCACATGCGCAGGAGCTGCCCACTGGCGGGGGGGTGGGGGCAACAAGAGGTAGCTGCAGAGCACGCCTGCTGCGTCAGCCACAGCGGCAGCACCTTCCCATGAGCAGAGCCACACAGCACTGTGCTGCACTGAGCCAGGCCGGCAGGGGGACAGCAAGAGGTGGTGGCAGAGTACCTTCTCTATCATGGGAAGTAGCAAGAGACAAAGTTATGGGTCCGCAGGTCAACACATGAGAGTGTATGCCAGGGCTACTCAACTTTGGAAGCCCCAGGGGCCACAAGGATACCCACAGCACATGCCAAGGTGCGCACGGCTCCGAACGTTCCATTGAAGGCATGTGCTGCTGCCCCTTCCTGATCCCCTTTGCAGGGCAAAAAATCCCAGACATTTTTTGCCTTTTAAAAAACCCGTCCGGATGGCGATTTAACACATGAAAACAAGGACATGTCCAGGAAAAACTGGATGTATGGTAACCCTACCCCAGCCCCAGTGCAGACCTCTCTCACCCCGGCCTTGCTGCCCCGCTCTGCCACTGCCTTGCCACGTGCCTCGCTGCCCAATTCCCCGCTGCCTCTTGCTGTTCCTGCCAGCTCCTGTGCACTCGCCGACGTGACCTGGCTCAGTGCAGCACAGCGCGGCTCCACTTGCAGAGGCGCTGCCACTGTGGTTTATGCCGCAGGCATGCTCTGCCGCCACCTCTTGCTGCCCCCACTGCCGGCCTGGCTCAGTGTGGCACGGTGCTGCGTGGCTCTGCTTGCAGGGAGGCGCTGCCGCTGTGGTTGATGCAGCAGGCATGCTTGGCAGGCATGCTCTGCCGCTACCTCTTGCTGCCCCCCCGCCAGCTGGCAGCTCCTGCGCACGTGGGCTTGGCTCAGTGCGGTGCGGCTCACAGGGAGGTGCTGCCGCTGGAGCCCATAGAAATGAGCATGCCTGGGAAGCAGCTCAATACACCTCAGGCCACATACAAATGGGCCACAGGCCGCATGTTGAGTAGCCCTGGTGTATGCTGAAGCCCATCGCATACAATAGTCTGGTAATTGTCCTTGTAGCTGAAATGACCAAGAATCTCTGTCCAGGGCAAAAATAATGAATGAAATCTTGCAAAAGGGCCATTGCAATGTAGTGTCACCCCACATGATACTCAATCTTCAAGCAATGTACATTTCTGTGGGATACGTAGTGGTGGTTAATTTAGTAATATGGTTCTCCCAATAGCTCAGACAAATAATTCAAGAATTCATATTCTACTGCCTTATCTCTTGGGCTTTTCAGCAAATGTAAAGAGAAGACTAAGAGGTCTAGTTTTATGTTAGCAAATAAAATAAATACTTATGAATTTCTTACAATGAAAAAAGAACCTACCTTTTAATGCTACAGTATCCTTAAGCGTGATCACTCTGTGTGGGTTTCATGCACTGAATATTGCTCTGTTACTTAGCATTGACTTTTTTGTGTGTGTTTTTCTCATTTAAGGTATTATTATGATGGAGATATGATCTGCAAAGTACAAGGCAAGAGGTTTGTGTACAAATTTGTCTGTGACTTGAAAACTCTGATTGGATATAGTGCAGCAGAGCTGAACCGATTGGTCACAGAGTGTGAGCAAAAGAAACTGGCAAAAATGCAACTCCATGGCATTGCACAGCCAGTCACAGCAGTAGCACTAGCTACAGCATCTCTGAAAACTGAGAAAGACAATTAAGCACTAGGACTTGAAAGAGGGATTCTGAGGCCTTTCATATATACTCAGAGCAGTTACCTTTATCAGAATTGGAAGCTTCTTTTTATTCCTTGACATTACAGTATGATGCATGATTTTCTACAAAGAACTGAGACACCCATAAATTTGGATCTTTAACAGCATATATTTCAGTGTATGTGAAGGGATCACCACAACTACTTCAGTGTGAAGACTGGTCCACTGTGGCATGTAGTCTGCTGAATTTGATAAGGAATGCTGAACTGGTTGGTCCATGTTGTATGTCCAGCCCTATAAAAGATTTGTTGCAGCATTTAAGAAAAGTGAAGCATCTACAGGAAACAGACTGGTCAATAGTTTCAATTCAACCCTTTCTACAGTTTTTTATTCTCAAGTCAACTACAAAATGGAATTGGATGCTTACACAGTTAAAGCAGGAGCTGCCCTTAAACATGCCTGTTAATCTCATCTAATCAAGCAGAGCAGAAGGAAGAGACACATTAAAAAAATACAAAGTATCAAGTCCTTAAGACAATTTCTCTGCTTACAAGCAAAGAAAACTAAGAATAAACAAAACTGAAGATCAGTGCTGAAGAAAATCCAGGTTTAATTCTGGCTTAGATCAAAAGCCAATTATGAGTTTCATTGTAATATGTAGATAACAGGCATATACGAGGGCAAGTTCTTAACTTTTTTGAAAGATGTTATGCTGGCTACTCAGCAAAAGAAAATAAAGATGTCCATGTTTTTTCTGTCAAGTGTTTAAAAACTTGTAAAGTTATTCCTCACTCAAAGAGTAGTTTTGGTTCTTGCTCTGTACTGCAAAGTATATTAGCCAATACTCCTTATACCTGCACTATAGTTGATCTTGATGACCTGAAGACTTTAAGTTAATCATATTCAGTAGTCCCTTCCTGTTTAGAAACACGAGTTGCAAATAAGTTTATAAAAATCTGAAGTTTGACTTTCAGATTATTGTATAATCTGCCCTACTAAAATACGAAAAATATAGTTTATTTAAAATTAGTTTTTTCAAATTTCAGATAATGTGTTATGGCCTCAGAAACTACACATTCCTGGGAACTAAGCGGGACACAGTCACGTATTTACATATATTTTTCAAAAATATATAATTGGATTGTATCCTGAATCCAGAGACTGGTATAAATACTACTTTATTCAGGCATATACATGTTAATATGTAAAAACTGTGTCTCCATGATTTGTGAGCTTTCCTATTAATATCTTACTAAACCTCTTCTGTTAGTCTGAATAGAGCACTTTTTTTACTTTTTGCCCCTTTGTTTAAACAGTATGAATATTTTGTTACCATGCATTTTTGGTGTTGTAAGCAGATTTTTTTAAAATAAGGAACCATTAGCAGAAGCTGCTGTGTCACTTGACAAGTAGTAAAAATAGAATTGCATAAGAGAAAATCTTTAGTACCATGTTGAAAGGTCAAGTTACTCTTAAAACTCTTAAGTCAAGAATCTGGCTACACTGACAGATGCTTTAATGTATAATTTACTTAAACTGAGTGGTGGAAGCACTTTTTTATTGTTATTGACAAGTAAAGAGAGACTGGGGTTTATTTTTTAAGGATACATGTGGAATCTGGTTGTTTTCTTGGAGGTGCATCTAAGTGCCCTTGCTTAGGCCTTAGGATCTCTCGCATTCTGTTTTGTCCATCTAACGTTTAAGTTTCTCTAGTTACCATTTTAGCTTCTCTTGTCAAATTCCTCCAATGACTTTTAATTTACCATCCCTGAATTACTAAAATACTCCCTCATTTGCCAACAGGCTGAGCATGCAGCTTTTGACAGAGGTATTCACTTTACAAGAAGCTACACAAATCCTGTTTAGTCCTTTACAAATCCATTAGTTACAGATATGGGTACATCAGTCAGAAGTCAAGTCATATGTCTAGCTTGTATGACTGCTATAGTATAGTTGTAGCCCGTTTTCACTATTTATCAAGCATTTGAAATCTCTTATGTAAATAGCTGAAGTCTTTCTCTTAGGAAAGGGGGAAACTAGATTGTAAGTTGTGTTGCTAAGACTTTTTTCTGTGTTTGCAATTCCGCGTGTGCTGCTCTGTTCCACACAAGCCACATTTCAAGTAGCTAATTAATAAATGTGATACAAACACCCCTTGCAACACTGCTGTCTTTCTAACAGAGGTCTAAAATGCTACAAGTGGACAGAGAAAAGAAGAGTTTAAAATGACCAAAAAAATCAGTCTAATGAAGAATGAATTAATATCAAAGCTAGCAAGTAAAATTGATGCTTTACCCTTGAATTTACACAGAATAGAATAAAACTATTAGGAAAGATGGCATCAAAACTTCTCTTGTAAAATACATCTTATTATTTTGAAGCCCTTTTAATTTAGTAACTATTATCCCTTTTGGATTTGTCTATATGCATTTTATTTTCTGGTAGGATCTGCTGCTTTTCCACCACATTCTTTTAATTAAAAAAGGACCAATGCATTTTTCAAACAACATAGAGCCGTTGTCAAATTTCCTGTAGCTAAGGGAGAAATCTGACTAACTTGATGTCTTCAATTAAATAAAGGATGTAGAATATTATATGTCAATATAATTGTTCTGTTGCTGCCAGAAAAAATAAAAAGTATAATCCCAATTTTTTGTAAAACTGAGGGGTTTTGCATACATTTTTACTCTTTAAATAAAGACACTTATACTCTGCTAATAATTATGTATTTCTTTTCTTCTGAATTTTTTGGGTAATTTTACATGAAACAATTATTTTCTATTTTTACTCTGATGAAATATTTGTGCATAAAATGTCAAGATAGTAAAATAAAACATAAAACTGTTACACAACTAATGTTCTGGTGATTCATTTGTTTTTCAGAATGGCTACCACAGCTTTGTTTTTGTTTTGTTTTAAGTAGCTAGTTTTAAAGAACAGTAGTATGCACAATTTCATTTCAACATCTTAAGAGCACAAAGCTGTTTCAAAAGAGAAGCAAAAATTGACATCAAGCTTTCTTCAAAACAGATTTCTTCACCTTTAATAAACAGCTATATCTTTTTTTGTACTTGTGTTAGGACATAAAGGGTGCATCTACACAGCTCCCAAAACTCAAAATAAGATAAGCAATTTGCGCTACACAAATTGCATAGCTTATTTCAAGTCTATTTTCAAAATAGCATATTTTGTCATTTGGCACTGTCTACACAGCGCCAAATTCCGAAATAAAGCACTATTTTGAGCCATCCCTTACTCCTCATAGAATGAAGTTTACAGGGATGGTGAAATAGCGCATCCGCTATATTTTGAAATAGCAGACGCGTTCAAAAGACGCAGGGTAGCTATTTCAGGATACCTCTGGTATCCTGAAATAACTTTGCTGTGTAGATGTACCCAAAGAGTCTGTCTTCAGCATGCTTGATTTTGTGACACATTTCCTGTTCTTGTTTCTGCTGTAAAAGTCTCATAACTTATTTTAACAGGAGGTGGAGTCAGTACTTATGCATGATGGTATTATCTGAATTGTGATTACAGAATCTTTTGTCAATCTTTCCTGTAAGAATGTTCTATATGTGTGCAGATTAAAATAAAACTGGCCCTTTTCATATTAGTTTAACACATGATATGTAAAATATGCTACTTAAGCAAATATGTTGCATTTTGTTGTTGCATGTAGGCTGTATTAGTGGTTGATGATCATAGAACACTAGAACTGGAAGAGACCTCAAGAGGTCATCGAGTCCAGTCCCCTGCCCTAATGGCAGGACCCAGTACCATCTAGACCAGTGTTTCTCAACCTTTTTTTATAAAGTACCTCTTTTTAAAAAAAAAAAAAAAAGTACCCCCAGTACCTACAGTGTTCAGACACACACAATTTTTTTCTACCATTGCAACATATTTGTTTAAACAACTTAATTGTAGCCAGGCAGGAAATGAAATTTGAGTGTAAAAAGTACAAAAATAATAAAGCGCTGTAAAACTTAACAAAAATTCAGTTTTCTCCAAATTTCAGTTGTGTTGACGTACCCCCCCAGACATATCTCGAGTACCACTAAGGGTACTTGTACCACTGATTGAGAAACACTGATCTAGACCATCCCTGATAGATGTCTATCAAACCTGATCTTAAATATCTCCTTAGGCAACTTATTCCAGTGTTTAACGACCCTGACAGTTAGGAACTTTTTCCTAATGTCCAACCTAAACCTCACTTGCTGCAGCTAAAGCCCATTGCTTCTTGTCCTATCCTCAGAGGCTAAGGAGAACAATTTTTCTCCCTCCTCCTTGTGGCATCCTTTTAGATACCTGAAAACTGCTATCCTGTCCCCTCTCAGTCCTCTCCTTTCCAAATTAAACAAGCCCAATTCTTTCAGTCTTCCTTGATAGGTCATGTTCTCTAGATCTTTAATCATTCTTGTTGCTCTTCTCTGGCCCTTCTCCAATTTCTCCACATCTTTCTTGAAATGTGCCCAGAACTGGACACACTACTCCAATTGAGGCCTAACCAGCACAGAGTAGAGCAGAAGAATGACATGAAGAATGATGCACAGCTTGACTTGAATTCCAGGAGTTTTTGGGTAGATGACAGTAGCCACATATATTTTACTTTTAAACTGAGCAAAGCTGCTATATGAATTTCTGAGAAACAAGTATAGAACTCTGCAATTGCAGTTTTTAATGGTGTCACTTTTTGAATTTCAACCACCATGGCTCTATCTAATTTATATTTTTTTGTAAATTTGAAATTGTTGGATCTGATTTTTTTATTCTCAGAGGTGTAAAAGGTCTTGTTTGTTTAAAGAAGATGCTAATCAACAATTTCTTCTCTTATGGCACTCATTTACACAATGGTCTTTGTGGTCTGGAAAAAAATACCTCCAGATTTTCTAAATCAGTATAGTACCACTGCAGCTAACAAATCTATAATGATTTATACCAGCTGAGAATTGGGTCCTTATTAGCTAGGGTTTAATTTTTTTAATAAAAGAAACAGTTATCTTCCTGCTCCAAAACAAAGTGTGTGTGTCAGAGGTTTTTTGTCCTTTTAGAGGACAACCTTATTCTTTCCAAGCTTCCTCCGTCCCCCCCCCCCCCCCCTTGCTGCAAGAAAAGCTCCAGGGCTCAGAGGTGGAGAGGGAGGGCCTCTAGGCTTCAGTAGGCCACCAAGCCTGGTCCCAAGGGCTGGGGGGAGAGACAAACATATAACTAAAAATTACCACTTGGGGGCAGCTCAGCTCAAAGTTTGAAAACCACACAAGGTGCAGGGAGAGGGTAGCTAAGGAGTTGGTTTAAGTAGCTCACTGCAGGGAGAGGTAAAACCAAAAAAACCCAGTAATGTAGCACTTTAAAGACTAACAAGATGGTTTATTAGGTGATGAGCTTTTGTGGGGCTAAGGGCTATGCGCTAGGGGAGGCCCCCCAATGTGGTTACAGTTCCCCAAGAGAGCCAGGTCCCTCTGCCCATGCAGCTTTTGCTGGCTTTGTGAACAGTCAAAGGGAGCTGAGGAGCAGCAGACAGGGTAGTTTCCTAGCGGATTGCTCCATGACAGAAGCCAGACCAGCCATTGACTCAAAAAGCCTGGCTCTAGCTTCCAGTCTCTGACCTAGCCAGAGTGTGAAGCCTGGGGGAAGGGGAGATGAGAGGAAGTGGGGAGGGGAGGTGAAGCTGCTCCCAGGACTGTTAAGGTGCTGCACTTGGGGGAGGGGGGGCAGTTCCCCTGTGCCCTCTTCCAACTCTGCTCAAGGAGTTGGAGCTTGCAGATCCCCTGAACTGGCTTACCTAGACCCCCCAGTTAAGAACCATTCTGAAGAGGAAATGGGGCCAAATTCACAGTGTACCCATGTCGAACTTAATTCAGCCTGGGGAGAGATACATGTGACTAATTAGGATGTTACTAGGTGCAGCTGAGTGGACAGGGAGGGGTGGTTCAGAGGAAAAGAAATGCTTAGGGAGAAGAGCTTTGCAGGGAGTGAAAGGCTGCCTGGGCAGTGACAACAAAAAGGGGATTGTGTGAGGTAGGTCTGTCTGAAAATGGACCCCAAAAGGTTGCAAGGAAACCAAAGCAGCCGAGTACATTGGGTCAGGTTAGAGAGGACTGCAAGGAGTGTGCTTCTGGCTGAGCAATCGAAAAGTATGCCTGAGAAATGGAGACAGCCAGGGCTGCATAGCAGATGAGTTTATTTTTGCTTTAAGTTCTGTTGTATTGTGTTTGGGGGGCCCCAAAGAGTCTGGGTATCTTGATTAAAAAGGTATTTGAGTGGAGTGTTGTATATGTGTGCCAGAGGAGTTGGGTCTGTTATCCAGTGCACCCTCCATGGCAGTAGGGAGGCTACCTGACCCCTACTATGAATGTGTCGGATTGCATATTTCCATTTTCCAAATGCTCTATAAACACCACTAGTGTTGTTACAAGAAACACAGGAAAAGTAAACTCAAACTTAGAAAACATGTTTTAATGTTCTGTGACCACACACACACAATCATTCTTTCTGTTGATTGATCATAGGTTACATGATCATTATGCCTGGTCATTGATTTCTGCCTGGTCATTAATGGTAGAAAAAAGAGCCAGGTTCTAAGTATTTAGGGTGTCTCTTGATAAACCAGTGGAGGCATCACCATGAACCCTGAGAGAACTAAATGCACCTTCCATGGCAGGGGTGAGCAATAACTTTTGATGAGGATCCATTCCAAGAATTTGGTGGTATGATATTAATGGAGGAGGTTTGGGGTTGGAGGTTGGGTGCAGAAGGGAACTTGGGGTAAGGGATTAGGGTGCAGGAGGGAGTGTGGGGTCTGGGAGTTTGGGTGAAGGAGGCAAATGTGACCTGAGGCACGGGTCTGGGGTGCAGGGGTTTGGGATGTGACCTAGGGCTGGGAATTGGGATACAGGGAGAGGTACATGGAATTGGGTTGTTACCTAGGGCAGGGGATTAGGGTTCAGGAGTTTGGGTTGTGACCTAAGGCAGGAGGGGGTTGTGATGTGGAGCAGGGGATTGGGTACTGAATCTGGGAGGGGATATGAGTGCAAGGGGGAGGAAGAGGTTTGGGGAAGGGAAGGGCTGGGGTACCAGAGGAAGGCTCTGGGCAGGAGGCTTACCTGGGTGACTTACCAGCCTTCTTGTCCCACCCCCACACAGGCTGCAGAGCCATATGCGTGAATAACTACGAGCCACAGAGGATGGGGGCACAGTGCTTCATGGCTGCCTGTTGTTCAGATAGGCAGATCCAACTGGCTGGTTTCTGGCCAGAAACCAACAAATGGGATTGTGCTGTGGGGGCAGGAGCACAGTGCTTGAAGCCTACCCTCTCCCCGCCCTCCTCTGGGCTCTCAGTTTTAAAAGACAGAGGGCCCAGGAGCTGCTTTTCTGAGCTGTGTGCAGGTGCAGCAAGGCAAGCCGGGAGCCTGCTTGAGGTTCCCCCCCTGTGGCCACAGGCCTGATCCAGTGGCTTGGCAGACCGCATCCGGCCCATGGACCGTATTTTGCCCAGGCCTGTTCCAAGGGCATTCTTAGGCACATCTGCCTCAATGACAAGCACTCCAAGACAGTGTACAGACAGGAAATACTTATTAGGCTGAAGGGAGCACTGGCCTCAAACATGGGACAAAATAGCAATAAAAAATATGCAAATAAAGTGTAAAATACCCACCTGCCCCTTTCAGCGACTGTGGAATTAGTGCATCTAACTCCCTTCTCACCTTTCACCAGTGAAAATGCCCTACAAGTGGTAGTCCTGTGACTTCACCACTTCCTCACCCTTCCATCAAACCCCACTTACAGGATCAGCAAGAAGCAGTAGTCCAAGTGTCCTTTTTGCAGGTCTGTTTTATTTAGAATGCAGAAAAATACAGAAAAACAAAGTATTTGGAATGTAAAGTACTAATTAAGGCCTTTCATTTTCACAGTATTTCTTGTTCCGTTTAGCTATAGAAAGATTTACAGGTTGGACTTCTCTGGTCCAGCATCATTGGGACTTGATTGGTCCTGAATGAGAGAATTTTCAGGACCAGGAGAGGTCTCCTGCCACCCGCTCCCAAGCCCATTGCCTGCTGCTGGCAGGCTGCTTTACCCTCCCTCACTCCCAACCTGACCGGGCTGCTTGCCCAGCTGCTGCCAGTTTCCTGGTTAGCAGAGGCTCTGGCTCCTGCTGCAGGGCTCCAGCCCCACACATTCGGGGGCAGCTCTGGGGCTCCAGCTCCAGTCTCGTGCTGCCACAAGCCAGGCTTCTGACCCTATTGCCCTGGCTGTCCCTCCTGCTCTTCAGCTCCTGGCTGTTTGGTCTGGGAGCATCCGGGGTCATGACGGATGTTGCTGGACCAGAGAGTACAGGATTTTAGAGGTACAACCTGTAGAAAGAACCACCGACCCACTCCCAGTCTGACTGTTAACTTCAAAGGTATAAAAGATGGTATTTGGGGGAACTTACCCTTTGAGGGAAAAGAGAAGTTACTTGAGATGGGCTGGAGCTGTTAAGTTCTGTCCCATTTTCTAGAAGACCAAGCAAGGCAAACACATGCACAGAAAGGGAAAGAGAATAAGAGAGAGAAAATGCAGCTTTTGTCTGTGGTGTTGATTTCCTCTTGCACCCTTATTGTTGGAGAAACACAAGCCTGGGCATGGCACACAATCTTTCTAGCCACTTTGAGACTTGGCAAACTTGTACTAGCATCAGACAGTTTAGGACATGGCTTTTAACTGCCTCTTCAGTCACAGGCTCATAGCATTGTTGTAACAAACAGCTGGCTAAACCAGACTCTTATTAAACAGAAGGCAAAAGAGAAGGAATAGCAAAGAAAAGGGGTAACGGGGGAGAGGAGACACAAAACTGTTGGGGGGAAAGACCCAGGTGGTACTTGGGATTCATATGAAGCTGGTGTAAATGGTAATATCATCTGGATCCCCCTCTCTGGCCTGGATCTGGTCAGGACATTCCTAGGAGATTTAAGATGATGGCAGGCTACTGTGACCATATTCCCTGTTTTTAAAGGGATAGTCCTGTATTTAAGCACTCCTGCAAGTATCCTTTTTCTTGTAAAAGGGCAAATTGCCCTGTATTTTCTGTCTTCCCCTATTCTCCCCCTCCCCGCCCCATCAGTATTGGCAAGTCCTGTTGCTGGCCAGATCCCTGTTCACCAGCCGTCTGCCCACCATGAGGTGTCCAGTGGCCAACAATAGGTTTGGGTGTGGAAGGCTGGCGGTGGGATGAAGATAAAGCTGGCAGAACTATCCGTACCCCCTGCTGCTCCATCAGTGCAGCTCTTGCTTTCCTCTCCTTGCTTTGCCACTTCACCCCACCCAGCCCTGCTGCTCCTCTCTATACCCCGTCCTTTTGCGGGGCACATCCTATTCCCAGTGCTGTGTGGAGAACCAGCCTGTGGTCAAAGCACACCACCCACCAGCAGCCTGGCCCACAAGTTCCTTCCTTCCCCCCCCCCCCCCATTGCCTCTGGCAGGGACAGTGCCAGTGCCCTGGGAAAACCCCAGACTCCGCGAGTGTGCATCTCACCTCTCCCCGTGTGTGGGGGTGGGGATATATGTATCATCCTTCCCTGGGTCAACCCTAAAGCCTTAAAGATAATAAGGCAAATATAAAGAATCCAACTGCTCAGGATTTCTTTTTAACAGGGGCTCAACTTGATGTTAATTTGAACATTTGTACTGCATAGTTCTGATTGTTTGCCTTGAACTCACTTGAATACAAATAATTTTACCAAGTATCTCAAATTGAGCACAGGGGAATATCATCACCCTAGGGCAGGCCCAACAGTGTCACAGTGGATCCTTGGGTTCTGGTAAACTGTGAAGATGGCAGCCATGATAGTAAAGCCCGCTCCTTCCTGTTCCCCATCTTTGTCATCTGCTAATTCTTCCTTCCCTTCCCCAGACTCTTTTTTGAGGACCCCAAAAGAGCATGGTAAGTATAAAAAAAAATCATCCCCTCATTTTTTTTCCACCATAGAGGCTTAATATCTGACACAGAAATTTGGCTCTCAATTTCTACTCCCGAACTGCTCTTGTTTCAAGGACTGTGATATCATCCCTAGCAGTTATAGCCCTAAGCGTTTTGGTTTGAGCTAACCTAGTCTTTGTCTCCTTTTTGCACCTTTTCCCACTAGTGCGTATAGATTATTGGGACCTTTTTTTAACTTTCACTTCTCACTGTTGATCTTTCAATGAGAGTAAATTTGTAGGGCCAGTTATTACAATAGGGGCTTCACCACAGTCACTTAGTTGTGCTACCGTCCTTGGTTACTATCTCTTGCTTCAAAATCCTCATGGTGGGGGATCTGAGAATGTTTAGAACATAGAGCAGAGGTCTGACTACTTAAAAATGAGGTATTTGCCACATAGTAAGAGCACTTTACCCTCTCTGGGAGACCACTATCCACCCAAATCCATGTTCATACATAGTTATGATGACTTCCCAAGTGTCACTAAAAAAATGTTACTCTGGGGGAATTCCACACCACTGTGCAATGGTGAATTTGCACAGAATTAATGTTCTGTATAGAATTTCATTTTTTCCTGGAGAATTGGAACTACAGAGCTCCTGGCCATCACTAGGAGTCATTGGATCCTGCAAAGTCTGGCTTCCCAGCTCACAAACACAAGATGGCTGGGGGAAGGGGCTGGAGGGAAGCTGGAGGATTCCCAGGATATGTAGTTCCTGGCCCACCCTGGGCCACATCCCTGCAGTGAGAAGAGCACCTGGCCCAGTGGGGATGTTGTGACGGACCGGACCGGGTCGGGTCTGGGCACAGCTGAGGGTGTCCGCTCAGGGCAAATTGCTCAAACTCTGGGCTCCTTACTGCCCCTGACTGGAGGCCCTTCCCAAATAGGCCACAAACCAGTCGCATCACGAGCAAAACCCCTCTGACACCTCAGCTCTCCCTATGCCCCAATCAGCCCTGGGCCTAGCACACAGGTCAGGGGTTATAGAACCCAATCTCACCTACCCCGAACGGGTTCTTCCGGTCCCAAGAAACCAGCCACAGTTCCCAGGTCAATTTACACTCTGGATCTTACCCACAAGACCATGCTGAGCCAATCCTTTAGAATCTAAAATCTAAAGGTTTATTACTAAAAGAAAGAAAAACATGAGAGCAAGGTTGTTAAAGGATAATACATTACATGCATCAAATCACCCAGTTCTCGATGCAGGCTCTTAGCAGAGATGTTATAAACTGATATCTTAAAAGCCTCTGGTATACAGCCTATGTCAGGAGGGGTCCACGGTTCTTTCTGGCTCGTTGTTCGCTGCAAGGCTGCATCTGGGATCAGGAGCAAAACTGAAGAAAAAAATGGAGGGTGCCACATGGCGCTTATATACCTCTCCTGGCATCTTCTTGGCCAGAGAAGGTCACATGGTCCAACAACCTATCCATGCCGGTCTGCAGGTATCAGTCACATTCCTAAGGTGTGTATTGGCACCTAGAGCTTCATTGTCTCCTTGCCAATTAGCATAGCCAATGGCCGAGCATTCTTTGCCCATTGCTCAGCCACAGACAGAGAATTTTCCAACATCCACACAGAGTACATGTTTATAATTCCACATACAGATATTATACACAGGGCTCGCCAAGCGGCGGCGAGCCCCGCTCGCGAGCCGCGCGGTTCTGCGTTCTGTGCACGCGCAGATTGCTCTGCGCCGGCTCTTCCAGGTTGTAATCTACTCGCCACGAGCGAGTAGATTACATTATTTGTCGAGCCCTGATTATACAAGTACATGAATAGCATATACAGAATCAGTAGAACAGAAGCTTTCATGTGACACCTCACATGGCCCCCTCTGTATACACTTTGGGGCAAATACCCCCCCCCATGGGTGCAGCAGTGATCTGGCTGCCCCCCTTAAAATCTAGTAACTTGACAGATGTAAGCTCTGCGTGCTCTGACTGCTGGGTCTGATCTACATCTGCCCAGAGACAGAAGCAGGCCTGGGAGCCCCTGCTCGTGTAAAAGGTGTGGCCACACACTATCCGCCATCTGGACAGTAACAAAGATGTACAAAAAGGAGACTGTGGCTGGTCTCCAGGTGTGGAGAGGAGTGCAGATATCCTGGCTCACAGTTGGGCTTTGGGGGAGGACAGGGGAGGAGTGCTGGCATCGGACTAGGGGGCCTTGCACAGCCCCCTCCAGCACTTCCAAAATATCCCCTTGAAAGCCTCCTAAATGCCCTCTTCCCAGTATACCGCACTCCTCCAGCACCCCTAAACATTCTGTCCTAGTACACACACAGCACCCCCAACTGTACCCCTCTTCCAACTGCTGCTCCCACTCCCTCTGGCAGTGTCCTCTATTTAAGAACTTGAAATACGGTTACCTACCTTACAGGGGCAGGGCAAAAAAAGAGAACAGACTAAAAGATGAGGTGGCACAGTTTTCCCCCAAGATGTGCCCAGTTGGCGCACGTGACACACTCAGACTGAGGAAGCCAACAAAAACATAATAGAGAAACAAGAACTGGGTTGTTGTAGGAGGTTTCTTTTACTCTCTGCTACTTGGGGAATCTTTTTGTTTGTTTTCTGCATTGTTACAGACATACTTGCTTTCAGGATTTTGAAATAAAGTAATTGAAACTTATACTGTATTATCTGGAGAAAGTATGCTGAATTTTAAAATATTGTGGGCTGAATTTTTAATTTTTTGGTATGGAATTTCCCCAGGAATAAAGTGTGATGCTGATGCAAATAGCACTATCTATGGCACCTCTTTTCCATCTTCATCAATACAGGGAATAGAAAGAACTTTTTCCTCTGAAGCTTCTAGCCATAGGATTTGTATTCATGTATTTGTATGTTATATGTGGCATAAGTTCTGTCTCAATTGCTTATCTGTAATGGCACAAAATGACTTTTAATCTTGGATGTTTTGTGTATATATTTAGCCAACAATCATAGTATTTGCATGCTGTTCAGATAATTTCAGCTACCATTCTGTTGGTGTGAATGTCTGTGAACTCCTGTTCTGACTCCATATGCTTAGACAGTGCATGCTGGGCCGAGGAGAGAGTATGTATTTAAGAACTTGTGAGTGTGCATTTTATTCTTCTCTCCTGGACTATATAGGGTGTGCTCCCTCTTGTGGCAGAACTAGTGAAGTGGCTTCATTATCTAGTATGGTTATAGCACTGCTTTAGAGCTACCAGCTAGGGATGTAGCTAGTTTTATACTTGATCTGCCCTTTAATTATTGGTATGTATCCATATGCACTGAATGTATGACAGTTGAATGTTTTGAGATCTGACAGCAAATCAGTATTGAATATGTGGGTGACCTGATCATACTCTGTAAGTACATACAGGGGAACAAATATTTGAAAATAATAAGGGGGCCCTTCAGTCTATCAGACAAAGATGTGAATTTAGATATTTTCAGACAAAAAATAAGATTCAAATTCTTAACAGAGAGAATAATTAAATTGAAGCAATTAACTATTGGAACGATTTACCAAGGTCGTAGAGGGGGAGGGGAGAGGAAAAAGATTCGCCACCACAGGCAATTTTGAAATCAAGATCTGTATGTTTTTTTAAAAATATATGCTCTTGTTCAAAAGAAATTATTTTTATGGAGTTCTTCAGGAGGTTAGACTCTATGATCACAATAGTTCTTTCTGATCTTAGAATCTGTGAATCCATGGCTAAGCCTACATTGCCACTTTACTGTTCTGTAACTTTCTGGCTCAGGGGTGTGAAAAAAATCATCCACCAAGTACAGAAAGTTACAGCACTCCTGCCATGGCCACACTTTAATTTTGCTTTAATTTTAGAAGTGTAGACAAAGCCTATGTTTTACCATTACCTTGTGCTCTACTTTTTTTTCCTGTTCAGAAACAGATCTTCATCTATGAAGGCCTAAATGGAACTCAGTCTCGTTGTCTTGGGAAAATGCCTCTCTATGTAACCCAGAAAAAGCAGTAGCACTCTACTGAGACATTTTGGCTGAGAGCCTGGGATACCATTCGCATAAAGCTTTAATGGTGGTTAATTTTGCACCATTATTTAAAAGATGATTATTCTTAATCTGGTTATGTAGGCATTTACCTGATGGATCAATAGAGTTCCTGGTCTCTTCTGGCTTCTCATAAGAAGCTGTGCATTGTTGTAGGGTGGAGGGCTAGGACCCTGATACGTGAGGTTTTGGTGGGGGGGGATGAAGAAAGTCCATATTAGATGATTTCATATGCAAGCATCCAGGTAGTAAAATTATGTCAACATTAGATAGGAGTGTAAAAAAGAAATACGTAGCAATGGATCATTACATTGTAAGTAGTTCCCGGATCAGGGAGTCCCTCTTCCCACATCAGTCTGTGCCCATTTCATAAGCAGTGTGGCAATATACACGAGACAACCTTGCCAGCTAGAACATATGTGTGGGTAATTATGATTGTTGCTTCCCTCAATATCTATTTGCTATCTTTGGTGATGTCTACACTGCACTGTTCTTCTGGAAAAAGCTACGCAAATTGCAGTTTGCAATTTGCGTAGCTTTTTCCGGTTCTTTTTTCGGAAGAGGCTTTTCTGACATTCGGCCCGTCTACACTTGGTCAAATGTTGGAAAAAACCTCTTTTTTTAGAGCATCCCTTCTTCCTCGTAAAACGAGATTTACAGGGATACCAAAAAAGCACGTCTACTCTTTCAAAAACATTTTCGGAAGAGCAGACACATTCCTGGAGGCTTTTCCTGGAGGTATCCTGGAAAAACTCTGCAGTGTTGACATAGCCTTAGGTACTTATATAAATATATACTAGAAACCAGGAATTGTATACAATTGATAAGAGAAGTAGAAGAGGACACATGGATAAATCTGTGGTCTACAGAGTTATGGACAACAATATTTTAAAGCATATTTTGAACAAAAGGAATCCTCATAATAGCATTGGTCTCTTACTAGGTGAAAATAGTGTAATTGTCCATAATAATGCAGAAAAGGAAGAGTTCTTTAATAAATATTTCTGTTGTGTATTTGGGAAAACCCAAAAGGTTTAATTTGATCATGAAGTGCTTTCAGTTCCAACATTAACTCAGAAGGGTGTTAAAGTGCAGCTAATCAAGTTGCTTAGTTGCATCGAAACATTTTTAAAGAGCTGGCTGAGAAGTATTTTAGCTGGTTAATGTTGTTTTTCAGTAAGTCTTTGAACAATGGGGAAGGTTCCAGAAGACTGGAAGAAAGCTAACATTATACTAATATTTTAAAAGGATAAACAGGATGAATTCACATGCTATCCTTTAGTGAATCATTAGGCATATATCTGAGCTTAGGGTTCCCTTTAAAAGTCTATGGACATCCATTTAGCAAAAAGAGGTTCCTGGGTCTAAGTGATTTGACCAAGGAAATCTGTAGCAAAGCAGAGACTTGAACACTTGTTCCATATCCTAGACTATCCTCCTACCCAGCTGATCCAACTTCTACTATGCTACTTTGGCCCTTAATTATAACTGGGAGGGGAAAACCTTAGCAAAATCTTATAAAGCTTTTGATCTGTGTTCCGATATTAGAAATATGTAAATAGACCAGGTAAAACATTAAATGTGGCTGAGTAAATTCTGGAATTAGAGGTCCCAGTATCTGACAAGACACCAAACTCAAGTTTTAGCAGCCTCTGATTTAGAGTATTGATGATTTGGTCATTAATAATTTGAACCAATGGCTAAAAAATGCTAAGGAGAAGCAAATATTGAATGTCTGCCTATAATTAATATTTTCTCCTTCTCTGCAGAATTGTTCCTCCTGAAACCAAAATTAACTATTGCTAATGGCAATAGCATCTGAATATTTGTCACCTTTGTAACAGTCACTTTTTCATTTCTATCAGTTAACAAAGAAATTGATTGTTGCATCTGTAGATCATGACACAATTAACATCCAACCATGTTATTTGTGTAGGTGGCATCACAGTAACAAGCTATGATGTGAAATTAACGCCAAACTGTAAGCAGCTAATTAATTCAATTGCTTAGGAGAAATGAAGCCATTTGAAAGGGGAGATTCTATCCAGTAACAACTGTTTTATCTACATTTGAGAGAGAATGTATATCTTGCTGTACATAAAATTGTTTTTACTTATGTTTCTAATAGCATTTTTGATGTCTTAACTTTTTTTGTAAATATACTTTATATTTTGTATTTGTGTCAACTTTCAAAATCAATCAATTAAAAGTCAGTTTATCTTTTGCTTATAGTCTTTTCAACTTCAGCTTTGCAGTGTTGAAATGTTTGGGCTGTAAACACTGAAAAGGGATGTTTGATACAAACTATAGTGGGATTTTTAAAACTATGAACATTTCATTTGGTCTGTATCAACGGACAGACATTTTGTTTATTGTTTTGAACAACTATCTAAATTTGGGCTGAATATGATTTGATTAAGTCTCCCCATATTTTTTCTAAGCAGCACTACCACCAGTACAAGTTGTATCATATCTTACATCATTTAGATATTCCTTGTTTCCTCCCCAACCTGAATTTCAACCTAAATTAAACCGGTTAGTAACCTTCTTTTCATTCTACAGGAACTACTCAAAAGGATATACAAATTAGACTCAAAGCTGCATGTTCCAAGAGCAGTAGACAGATACAGTGCTAAATTTCAAAATAAAGCGCTTTTCCAAAATATCCTTCACTCCTCGTAGAATGAGGATTACAGGGACGTTGGAATAGTGAGCCCGAAATAATGGGCTTCTTGTGAATATGCAGGATAGCTATTTCAGGATACTCCAGTATCCTGAAATAGCATTGTAGTGTAGATGTAGCCATAGAGTATTAAGTTTAGTCGGCATGTTTTGTTTTATTTAGCTTAGTAATGTACTTGCAGTCGCTTAAATCCTAGTTAAATCCTAATAAAAACACTTGTTTATTAATAAACCTAATGTAAATAACTTATCTGGACAACAGCTGTGCATATCTCTTTCATCGGTGAAGGGGGAAACTTGCTCTGTGTAAAACTTTTTGCAGAGTAAGATGAATTTATCTGGGGGTTTGATCCAATTGGAGCTGTGCACCTGGGTACTATGTCAAGTCCCTTTGACTGAGCCTTCTCAGAGCTAAGTGGATCCCAATGACTCTGTCATTCTGCTGTGGGCTGTGATCCCAACTGTGTATCATCACTGCGGGAGACCAGAGATTCTGGCTCAGCAGGACATGGTAGTGGGGTACCCCAAAGGGTAGTAAGTGGGCTCAGTAGTATGATCAGCATATCAGGTGGCAGTTTCAAGGGGGATCTCTGTGGCCAAACCCATCAAAAACTGTACTCTGATTTTTGTTTTACTGAGGAGTGCAGAGGTTATTTGTCTTAATGTCAAGTTGATACATTGTTTTTTGGGGCAAAAATGTTTTGGGCAGATATACAAGATTATGAGTCCATGTAGATAGGAAATAAGTTTTAATGAGGTTTATTCCATTGGCTATATCTGTATTCTTACACGTACGCATGCATGCGTGCACACACATACAAAAGGTACAAGGGAGTGTCTCCCTGTAGCTATAGGCCCCAGTTCAGGAAAGCACTTTGGGCATGTCTACACTGGGAAGTTATTTTGAAATAACTGCCCATATTTCAAAATAGCAAGGCGAGTGTCCACACTACCAAGCCTGTTATTTCAAAATAAGGGGCTTGTTATTTTGAAATCATAACTCCTGCTTGTGAAGAGGAATAAGCTTATTTTGAAATAGTTATTTTGGGAGTTATAATTTCAAAATAACTTATTTTGAAATAACCTGGTAATGTAAGACATAGCCTTACACATGTGCTTTCAGGTAAAATTTTAGCCACTCCAGTTGGGGAGGAAATATGGGGACACTGCCATCAGCCATGTAGGCAAGCAAAAATCACAACAAACAAGAGAACAAGCCAAGCAAAACAGATCAGTGTTTTGCTGTTTTCTCATTCACCTCAATGAGAAATTGTCATATGACATTCCTGCCACTCTGTGGCACAATGCAGGACTCTGAATAAGCAGGACTCACAAGTGTAAACCAATGGAAGATGGTGTGCACAAGCAAATATTTTAGGTTTCTCCTGCCTTCAGAATGCTAATGCCTGTCTCTTTTTTATTATATAAAGTAGGAGGGAAGGCACCAGACCTGCAACGTACACCTAGCAGTTTGTTTCTCCTCTGTCTCTTCAAGGCTTCAGTGAAGCATTTTAATAAAACTAGAATACTCTTCTTTGTTAAAGTTTAGTATTTTCTCTTCCTTGTGTCTCAGTCTCAGTGGCAGACTTTCACACTATGGAAAAGTGCAGATCATACCTTATCATTGATGAAAATACTGGAAATATCAAATTAACTCAAGCTAGGATCAGTCATGTGAGGTAAAGACCTTAAAGAAAGAAGATGTCAAGATTCTCCCACAGACCAATTTGAGGATGCTCAAACCACTTCAGTGCCCACTAGCCTGTATGTGTGTGTCACTCTGTGCATTGCCCTTAAGTCTGTTATCAAAACAGTGAGGGTTTCCTGGATTAAACCAGTGATATTCTGAAGCTGCAATAAGTCTGGAATTTTAGAAATCATTTCATCGTTGTGCTGGACTGTCTGGAAATTACAGGCATTCTTTAACATGGGAGAGAAATATATTAGACAAACCAAACTTGATATAACCTTGTAAACAGCAAAGCTTTAATGGAAGAGAGAGAATCAAAGGAAAGCTACCCGGAAATCATTTTGAGAGTAGTCCTCCCTAATCATTAAGTTGAAGTAATAGCTAACTGTGAGTTAAATTAATCAAGTTAAAGGAAAGGAGATTGAATTCTTGGAGAACTGAGTGAAAGAGGTCTCAGGGGAACCCCAAGAGATATGTCGTTACTGGAGATGTAATTTCCAGATCAGCTAGACATAACCGCACTACCTGTGATTGAGCTAGCCCATTAAAAAAAAGAAGGGTAGCCATGGCAGTGGTAATGAAAGCAGTGGCTAGCCATCCAAATACATACCTACGATTCTGGGCTAGCCCATCCATGTTGCTGCAGCTATACTTCTATTTTTAGTATGCTACCTCAATCAAAGCTAATGTGCATATGTTTACCCAAGCTGGGAGCTATTGAGCTGCAGTGTGGACATACCCTTAGTCACTGAGAGATTCCCAACATTTGCCACTCCCACAAAATACAGCATTCTAGTTGCCAAATTGAGAGCTAGTCTACATTTAAAATACTACATTGGCACAGTTACGCCAGTGCAGCTGCGCTGCTATACTTCTTTAATGAAACTGCTCTAAGAGGAGTGGGGAGAGCTGTCCCACTGACATTGTTAATCTACCTCCCTGAGAGGTGGTAGCTATGTCAATGGGAGAAGCTGTCTTGTTGACATAACGCTGTCTACACAGGGAGTTAGGTTAGAATAACTACGTTGCTCGGGGTGTGTATTTTTCACACCCCTGAGCAACTTGGTTATACCAATATATGTCTGTAGTGTAGATCAGACCTCATGCCTAATGACAAATTCTCCTGGTAAAACGACGTCTTTTCAACAAATCAATAATAGATTTAAGAGTAGCAAACATCACAAGCATTAGCAAGTAAAAGCTTGTACAGCTTTTTCCTCCCAAAAGAACAAGCTCAACTGCACATAACAAGATTTTCATATTAAAACTTCTATAAACATTGCTGAAAGCCTTCCTTGCCCCAAGAAAAATGGATTTTTTTTTTTTTTTTGCCATAGTGATCTAAGTCTCCTATCCTCCATCTGGAGACGGATTTCTTCAGTCTCCTTGCACATACTCAGAAATAAAGTGCAGACACTTTCTCTCCAAAGAGCAATTTGATATATTTCCTGCTTATCTGTACATTCCAAAATTGTCCAAGATCATTTACTTTATAGCAACATCTTCCAGAAAGAAATATAAGCCTGATTTGTGCCAAGATCCTATACAGCACATTATGTTCTTGTATGAGAAAATATATGTAACGAGAAGCAGAAGCAGACGAGGGAAGACAGACACTACAGGCTTCAGAAAGGCTCAGGATGTCTGCTCTCTTTCAGTGCTCTGTAACTGGACATGAGAAGCAGCACCGGGGACTGCAGGTAATGAGACCCAGAAAGAATCTGGGGAGTGAGCTTAACTCCTGTGGGGAACAGTGAATTTTCCCAGGAGCAGAGAGTGCAGTTGAACGAAACAGGAGGGTGGGAAATAGTAAAAGAATGTAAAGCGTATCATCCTACTGATAAATGTGTAAATCTGAAGACTTGATCTGCAGCGGGTGGAATTCAGTGTAGCTCTGCTGACATTAAGGGCTTTATCCCAGTTGATGAAACAGTTGCTATGAGATGCTTGAGGGTGAAGCCTGGTCCTACTGTAAAGCATGGGGGATGTTATCATGTTCTGGATTTATAACTCTTTCCTGAAATTCATTTCCAGAGCAGTGCACTGACATGAAAGAGTCTTTCCTCTACATACCAGCTCTAAAGTCTTGTCCCTGTGGATGGATGGTGCATATGTACAGCACTTATCAGAGAGTGCTGCACTTTCTTTTCAAAGAGGGGCATCTCAGCTGTTTGGTCAGACTGATGTTTGCTGGACAATTTTTGCATTGGGTCAGAAAAAGGTAGTTTGCTCATGCTGTAGGGCAAGGATAACTACAGTAACAGAATTTATGAATTTGCCAAACAGAAGTGGGGGCAGCCGGTGTGCATGGAAAGAGAGGGCTACCCTGTAACAATAGGTCAGAACCTAAGACCACAAATATACTAGCAGGGTTATACTACTGGCCTTTCAACCAAGAAAAGGCTACACATTAACATTCTCAAAGGAGGTTTTTGTTTGTTTGTTTTTTAAAGGAAGCTAGTGGGGGAAAAAATCTGTCAAGTCAAAAGTAAGGAGTTTTAAATCCTTAGCCTCAGCATGTAGGCTGCTTAAGCATAACCTAATAAAAAAAACAGGACATAAAAAAGGCAAGTGAAATCACTGGTAAAAGGCATTAATGGGATGAGAATTTAATTGACAATATTCTCTGTTAAAGGTGGGTTTTTTTCAACTGTGGAATGAGAGGGATGCTTGGGTAGATTAGCTGAGGGTTGCTGAGCCTTTATGGATGTGCAGAATGCCTGGAAAATATTACTTGAGTGTAACTGACACAGTGGTGTCTGCCTGAGTTTGCAGAGAATCTGAAACAATAGCTCTGAGAAATGTGAGCTACCCTGTTCAATTTTCCTGGATTGTTAATACTGGAATGCAGTATTTTGGGAGCCACAAGCCACGCAAGGGGCTTTTGCTATTACCATTCCACCATGGCTTTTTGGAGCAAGCCTTACCATCCCACCACTGCAACAGAGCACTATATTTGGATGAATGAATCCATTCTACCTGGAAACAGAGTTGTAGGGCGGAGTGAAGAGATCACAGCGAGCTCAAGGAGGAAAGGTAATAAGCCCTGACCAGGCTGCTTTTTCTGTTTGGGGGGGGGGGTGTGAAGTCATGACACTGGAAACTTCCATAGTGTAGTATCATTTTAAAATTATTATTAACAATTATTATGTTGTGGTCTGAAGCATTCTCTGATTGAAGCGCACACTGTAGCATGGGAGTGGATAGAGACCATTTCTTTGAACAATACCATCACTTACAAAAGAAACGTGTTATCATCAGGATCAACTTTGACATCATCCATAGTCTTCACTCCTTTATTTATGTATGTATAGTTTATGCTTTTCTATGCTACTCATCATTGCAGCATCTGGACTTTTCACAAGCAGCCCTCATATACCAGAGATCTCATGCTTACCCTGACCTTTCCTCTAGAAGAATCATCCCCATTTTATAAAGACTTGATGTCAACTGAGTGGAGAGACACCCATTAACTTTAGTCACTATGGGGTTGGGCCCTATATGACACACCCAAAGTCACACAGAAAGTGCATGACAGTGATGAATATGATGCTATGATTCAATTAAGCATGCCTGTATCATTCTAGGCCCTCGCCACCATCACAAGTATATGAAAATAACTTTTATTTCTTACTTGTCTCCAAACAGACTGCACTCACCCACTACATCTAGTGCCTAATATGTTTTGTAATAATTTCTGTGGTTTAAGCAGTCTTAGGGCAAGGGTGGTTACATGGTATAAGATTAAAACACTGAGACGTCTCTCTTTCCTAAAGGGGAGTGACAGACGGTTGCATTAACACAGGCAAAAGCATCAGCAGAGGATAGTTAGAAGTGCTTTCCATCTTTTCATGTGTGATATGGAGCCACATCAACACCACTCTCCTTTTGGTGATATTGATTTGCTGTGATACTTTTTGTACGGTGCTTGAAACACTTCAGCTGAAGCAATATAAAAAAAATAAGTAAAGATATAGGATCTGTATGCACTGTTACAATCTTTACCCTTTGATTTACCAGATAAAAACTCACTTTTTCCACATAGCTCTTTCCTCTAATAGCTTTCCTATGTATAAATAGAAACCCTATGCATCTGGGAGTGCATCTCCTTAAAGAAAGGTATAAATCCAAAGGTGATTAAAAAGAAAATTGCAGTGTCAATAACTTGGATAAAAACATGGAAATGTCAATTGTAAAATACCGCTTGGTTGTGCTTCCTCCCAATCTCCTAAAATAGCTATTTTAAGAGACCTACTATCCTTTTATCACAGGCTTCAAAAGCAGGTTTTGAAAAGAATAATCTTCATTATACCACCACACTATTTAGTGTTTCAATGTTAAGAAAATATAACCCATAAGAAAAGTAGGTAAATCAGTCTTGTGAAGTGTGGTGAAGAACCTTGACTCTCTGGCCACTAATCTATTGGTTTCCTTTTCCTCACTCACCATACGATCTTGGGCAAGTCATTTAAACACTCCGTGTCTGTTTCCCCCGTTCCTAAAGTAAGGATAACAACTTCTCTGTAGAGTAAGCACGACACATAATTAATGTCTGTAAATGCCTTTGATCCTCAGATGACAAAGAGTGTAGGATTGCAAAGTGTTTGATATTAATGTTAAGAGTTGGGAAAATCCAGCTATGTGCGTATTACAGACCCCTATGATCCTGGTGAGGTGGTCTTCAACTTTGCCAGAACTGCTTTTCAGCAAGCCAAGCATCATGATGGTCAAAGTTGTCCTTAGCCTCGTATCTGCTCCAACGAGACTGTACTGGCACAGATATGTCGGCACAGTGAGTGAGAGAGAGAGAGAGAGAGAGAGAAAGAGCCATGTTCTGAATCTCACAGAGCAGGGACTTAAACTTTCCACATCTCAGGTGAATGTCCTAGCCAACAGTCTGTCTGTAAATTCAATCTTTCCTGTTGGAGATGTTCCATTTTGTATAAAATAATTAACTATTCTTTGGGCCAGTAAGAGAGAGTCACTATACATTAGTGGTGCGGGCACTCACGTGCAACAGGGGAGTATGAAGTTTGAGTACCTACTCTGGAGCAGACACTGGCACCTGGATTTCCCTCATCCCACATGAATGTCCCAGCCACTTGGCTATTGACTTCTTTAGGGAGTGGAGTGACTCTTTTGTAAACATAACAATCAAAAGGTCTCATTTTTGTTCTAAAATTAGATGAAAACAAATTCTGAAACCTCAATTTTGGGCAAAACAGAAGTATGGTTTTCCAGCCAGCCCTGTCATCTACCTCTTTCTGTGTCTCTTGAATAATACATGGCATTTCCTTCTAGTCTAGTGAATTGGTGGTTGGACTCATGTAACTCAAGGATCAGACTGGCCTATCCAGAACCATCAAGATGGCTTTCTGCTTTCTTTTCATATACTAGAGTAGTAAGTATTTGTGTATCAGCAATAAGCTGAATATGTCATCTTGAGCAGCCCTTTGCAATGCAGTCCAACACACAGTAATTGGAAGAAATAATATCTTTCTCTCCACAAAAGCAATTTCTCCCTTTTCTTAAAAGTGAATTTTTAGTTGTCGTAAAGTGTCTGAAGCTGGCAGAGCCTATAATTCAACAGCAGCCACTTCTTGCATTCAAAACTGGAACAGGAAGCTGGTTTAGTGGATGCCTACAGAGACGCTAGAATGGGGTAGTATTTACAGAGATTAAGTGACCCAGTAAAGCACCTCTGTAAACAGTAATTTAGAGACACTGGAACTTCACAATTTGTAAATGTCACAATTTAAAGGTCTAGAAGCCCCACTTCTACATTACTGTTTTATTCAATTAGGTCAGCCATATCTATTATTTTCAACACTTCATATCACTGCTAGCAGCCACTCTGAACCCAGCAATGGCACATCTTGGATTTTCCAGAAACCTCCCTCCCGACAATCAGTACAAATAAAAACAAAATGATAACTGTTACTCAACTTACTATTGTACTGCTTCTGTCAACTTTTGTGTTCTGAATCTTTTGTGAAGCAACACAAACTCTGTGGGGTGTACATGAAGGCAGCTGGGTCAAGAGAATAGGTTCTGGGATAGCAATTCACAGCAGCTGTAGAACTGAGCTGCTATTACCAAGCAATTTTGTTTTTTCTTTGAATTGTGACAGAATTCAGGCAGCTGGCTAAGTAATCAAGCTTTGGGCAACTCTGTGGCATTGGTTCCCAATGGGTTGAAAACCATTGCTATCCCTTTCTGTTCCATGGGTTTGCACCCCTATGAGCTTCAGGTGCAAATGTATCACAGCTGGATGTAGGGCTGGTGACTGCCTAGGCAGCTGGGCTTAGGGTGCTGTTTTTATTTTTAGCATAAATAAATACAGATTTATAGATTCTAGCATGCTAATTTATCATCTTAATAGGACAGGGATAAATCATGTGTGAAAATCATGCATCAAAGTTGTGAAATGGGCTACAAATGCAATAAAAAATAAGGTATTCAAAAGTTTAACAAATAGAGGGGGAAGGCATCAAAGACGGCCCTTGCCTTGAGAGCCATTTGGTTTAGTGCCCTCCAAAAAGTCAAAGCAAAACTCAGCCAATTGCACCAAATGTTATGTGCTATGGGTTGAAAAGCCAAGTAAATCTAAAATATCATAAGGGTTCTACTCAAAGCCAAAAAACAGCACATCATCTTCCAGAAGCCTTGGACTGTTCCTTGCCTTTTGCTTGCTTGTAAAGTAGAAGAGAGTTCATGGCTTCCTGTTACCCCCATTGCTCTTGTGATACTTCTAGGGTGTTTGACCAGCTGTATCTTTCCTCTTGACACTTTTTAAAGTGTGGCTGGCCAAAGTGATCCCCTCATTGTCTGTCTTTAAGGAACTGGCAATACAAACTTGCTCCTGTGCTCAAATCTTTTCAGAGTGTGGGGCTGCCCATTTCTATCTCACTCTTTGCAGGATTCACATTACATCCCGAACACCTCAGAATGTATCAATTATAAGGATTCTCCATTCTGGGTCTTGTGTGGAATGTCCCCCGAGCTCCTTACACATGTTGCTTCTCTGTCCGGAATGGCAGGGAAAAGGTTAATCTGGGGTTGTGTTATATACATTAGGTATGTAATGCAAATGCTTATTGTTTTGGTCAGTTGATTTACCTATGTACTATAATGTGCTTATGCTGAAGTTCTTGAGATTTTGATATTATTGCATGTTCAAAAAAAAATTAGGACCAAGAGGTTTTTGAACTTTAAAGAGAAGTTCAATTAAGCAGTCACTGACTAAAGTGGAAGAGTCTTTGAGCTACCAGAAATACATTTTTGGGGGCAGGTGGATGTTAGCGTGACATAATAAATATACACTGTCAGAAGTATTACTCTTTAAAGCATTTATTTGATTCCAATAGGAGTAACTTAGAATGTTCTGATTGTTAGACTGAAAACATGTTGCTGTGTAACATTCTATCTACCAGCAAGCAAACAACACATATTATCAGTAACTCAGAATTTCTCAACCCTTTGACATCCAGACAAAGTGACCATCTGCAACAGGAGCAATTCTGAATCTTAGGAAATCCTGGATGCTTCTAGGCTGTCATATTGATTAAGCATACCAGTAAATCTGTGTGCTGACTTGAAAGATTGTCCACATCAATGTAGGCAGCTCACATTGGTACTGGAAGCAGCATCTCTGTCTATCATTCATTACATGCACTGCAGAAAGAAAATCAATGTTTTTGTAAATGAAGTGCTCACTCAAGAATTTACCTACTTCAATGCTCCAAAGAGGTTTGTGAATAACTTAGGCAGTTTATGTTGGCTATTTTTTTTCTTTCACTCTCCCTGCTGTGACACTTGACAGCCACATGGCTGGCACAGATACCATATAAGCCAGCCCTTCACTCAAATTTCTTACTTGAATGCTTCATTTTAATCTCAGTTGTTGCAGTGTAAGGTGTTTTGCTATGCATTTAGCAAGTTACTAGTCCAAGGGCTGGTCTTTAGTGTGTGTTTGGTTGAATAATAAAACCACAACACAATTTGTCACAATTGATCATTTCTGCTCAGAAGAGGCTCACTGAAGACAGGAAAAGCAGCAGCTGTGTTGTTGCAGTGACATGAATTGGCAGAGCTGTGTAGAGCAGTTGATGGGGAAGTGCCTGTATGACACTAGCACACACAATGTATCCCTTGCTTTTATAATTTTTAAAGTCACCCATATTATGAAGAGGGCACGCACTTTGTTCTAAAAGTGAATGTATTTTAATTTCAAGTGGGTGTGAGGTATGTCTTGGAACACTGTGATGGGGTGTTTGCCTGGCACTGGCCTTCCAAGGTTTAAAACCAGTCTTAGGGTGAGTGGTAGGCAGCCACAGTTAGGGCTGCAGCTAATTAGGGCACAGCTGCCGCTGATAAAAGGGCAGCTGCAGACCAGGCTCCTTTTAGCAGACTCCCTTCCCTGAAGGAGAAGACTAGCTTTCTAGAGGGCTGCCCAGTTGTATTAGAAATGGCCTTGCTATGGCTGGCAGGCTCAAGGCCCTGTGAGGTGAGAGCTTGGATTGGGAGCCAAAGGTGCTGTGGTGAACTGTCCCAGAAAAGCAGATGATGTTAGGGTTGGAGGAAGGGCAGTGAGAAGCTGCCACTAAAGGGTCCCTAGGTTGGGGCCCAAGGTGGTGGGTGGACCTGCTGCTCCTACCTTCTTTTCCCCCTCCACCCCTACTTCTTCCGCTACACTTGCCAGAAATAAAGGTGACCAGGATAGAATGCAGTTTGCATCTGGAGTGAGGGGCTAGACTGAGGACTGCAGTGAGCAAGTGACAAGACAGAGGGTTGTTCCTCCCCCAAGAGAGAGAAGGGGAAACAATGCTGGGGGTCAGCATGAGGGCTGTGCACCAAGGCGGATGCCAGGAATCGGGACTGATGTGTGTCTGGACAGGGAGCAGTATACAATCGATGTTGGCGAGATACTGCTAGCAGAGGGTGTCTGGAAACGGGGGAGAGGTTCTATGGTGCTAATTCTCAGTAGGGTTGCCAGATGGTTGAACCAAAAATACCGAACACCCCCCCAAAAAAGGGGGGGGGAAAGGTGGGAGAGAACCAAAGTTGTTGAGCAAAAACAAAAAAAAAGGACTCCAAGACTTATTAAGAAGAAAAAAAATAAATATTAAAACAGCATGGCCCCTTTCAGAGTTAGAATAGGGACAGGAAGAGGGGAGCAGTTTAGCACTAAGACCCAGGGAAGGCATTGCTTCCCCTTGGTCTTTAGGCTTTTTGCCGGTGGCCATTTTGTGTTCTTGTTCAAGCCAGAACTTAGCTTCCCTGCGGAACCAGGTAAGCATGGGATCCGGGGGCCTCAGGGGGAGGCCAGGGACTTGGGGCCAGGTGCTAGCGTTGCCAGGTGTCCGGTATTTTTCCCTCCTGACTGGGGAAAAAAATCAGAAAATACTAGACATTTTAGGTGTCAAGTATTTTCTGAATTTTTTACCGGACAGGAGGTGAAAATACCGGACTGTCCGGGTCAATACCAGACACCTGGCAACCCTAAATTTCTCAGCATGACTGGTAGGTGTCACTGTGGTGGTGAGTTGAACTCCTTGACAGACACATGCATACTTAACAGCATCTAGGAGTACTGCCTTCAAAAGTGACCCAAACCTCAAATAAATCTGTATTATACTCTGTGTAAAAGTTTTATAGGGAAAGATCAGTGTTCACTCTATAAATGAAAGAGAGAGAGGCACAGCTGTTGCTCCTCCCCAGATAAGTGATTTACACTGGATTTGATAATAAATCCTACTTTTTTTACTTAATAAACACTTTAAGTGATTGCAGGTGGAAAAAACAGACAGATCAATGCGAGTTACTAATCTAAAATAAATAAAACATGTCAGCTAAGCCTAATATGCTAAGGCTACGTCTACACTGCAGGCTTCTTGCACAAGAACTGTCTTGCGCAAAAGATCTTGTGCAAGAGCATGTCCACGCTGCCATGTGCTTTTGCACAAGGAGCTTCCATGGCAGTGTGGACTCTCGCTTGTGCAAGAAAGGTCTGAGGGCCATTTTAGCCAGAGGGGTTTCTTGCCCGTCCACACTGCCTTCTTGCGCAAGAGGGCTTATTCCTTGTGGGGAGAGAGGAATAACTCTTCCGCAAGAAGCCCTCTGTTCCAACGCTTTACTGTAAATTTACTTGCACAAGAACATGTGTGCAATGTAGACGCTCTGCAAGTTTTTGCACAAGAAACCCCTGTTCCTGTCCACACTAGCCATTTTGTGCAAGAGCTCTTGCGCAAAAAGGCTTATTCCTCATTGGGAGAGGAATAACTCTTGTGCAAAAAGTCCTCTCTTCTGGTGATCTATTGTAAACTTTTTTGGGCAAGAACGGGTTTGTAGTGTGGATGCTCTGCAAGTTTTTGCATAAGAACGGCTGTTCTTGCACAAGAAGCCTGCAGTGTAGACGTAGTATAAGAGAAATGGTTTCAAATCATATTTCTCACCCTAGTTCTTATTTCAGGTACAATTCTTCAAGTCAGAGCTGATCTTTTCTCTGGCCCGGGTCTAACAGCTTCTGCCCTCAAGGGTTCTTTGTTTTCAGGTCTCTTATGGGGGGAAGGAGTTTCAAAAGCTGGCTGAAGATCATTGATTGCTTCTCATCTCTTAAAGAAAAGTCTTTTTTCCATTCGTCCTGTCCCAAGGGGAATATACCAAATTCAAGATGGATGCCTCCATTATGTGGCAGGGTCACATGTCTTTGTCGGACCAACCACAGGGAGATGGACACGGTGTGACCTTCGAGAAGGGTTGGGGGCAGGAGTGGGGTCTTAGGGAAGGGGGTGGGGTAGGGATAACAAAGGGAGGTTATCTCTGCAACAGTCTTTCTCAACAAACACAGCCAAGAAACTAAAGCAGATCACTATATTTAATTAGAGATGAGTATCCAAGAAGTATCCTGACCAAGGACACACTAAAGAGGGCTCCTCAAAAGATCATGCCTGGAACCAGGGACAACAAAAGCCCAAGTAAGAGAGGTTTGTGTTCTCTACACAGGTTTTAGCAACCATGAAAACAAAACGTCTCTTCCCTGTGCCCATTAGCAGATTTCTTAAAAAATCTGAAGATGCAGAACACAAGAAACAAAGCCATTCCTCTTTCCTAGACAAACACCTACTTCTAGATTTTTTTTTTCATATTGCAATTACCACAATGATCTTTTATCAGGTGGATGTGTCATGATTAGTATCATAGTTGCATTTCTAATGTATGCAATTCTCCTTGTTTGGTATGCAGCACCCATTTTCATCATCTTGACCAGTGGGGGGCCGCCTACGGCCCAGTGGGGTTCTATGTGTGGCCCCCACATACAATTGCCAGATTCTGCTAGTTTTCGTCCATATAGTTTTTTCCTACCAGTATTACAAAAGTGACATGTACTTAAAGCAAGGGCACATGAAGTGAGGTGCAGGCTGATTGCACACAACATTGTGGGAGCCATGCACTCCCTCTACATCCAATCAAAGTGCTGCTATGATTCAGTCGGCACAAGCTTCAAATTCTAGGTATGCAAGCACAGTTAGCAAAACGACCCTCTCCGGGCAGACCATCTTGGTTACAACTATCTTGTGGCCCACTGAGATGAAGGATGGCCATTCACATGGTCCACTCCTTAGCCAAGATTGCCCCTCGCTGTTCTAGATTCAGATCCTCCTGACACTGTGAATTAATATGGTAGCTTTCACATATTCAGTGACACCTAATGTTTTAACATGTTTGGTCTGGTCAAATTTTGTCAGGTCTTTTAGTTTATTTTACCCAGGTCTTTTAACACTATACTTTTTCTTACTATTTACTCCCAATTAGTAACACACGCTACCAATGGAAACACTAATACAAATGCAGGCATTTTTACTGCTGTTCAGGGCATGGTGGGTGGTAAGAACTCCTCCACCCAATCAAGTGCAGTATTTCCAGTTATGCCATCACTGAAAATACCCAGTAAGAAAAATTCTAGCATGTTCATGGCTCAAATGTCTGAAGCCTTGTCAGCTGTTAGCTGTTGTTCTACATTTCCATTTGCTGTTCCATCAATATCTGATTAATGGTTAAAGTTACGTTGGCAGTAAACACATCCAATGTGTCCTCTAGTGCCATGCAGCTTGCCTCCCCTTGTAAATCATGTGTTGGCACACTCTCTGTTATGTATCTTAGGGTTTTATATGTCTGCCCAGCACATAGTATATAAGTTTGTAAAATGAATAGCAACGGTGAAATCATTAGTGAATTTCATGATGTTTCTGCCACTTCATTTTCAGGGTAGAACTTTTGCTTGTATTTTTGTTTTGTGGTGCTTGGTTTGGGTTTATGGTGGGTTGGTTGATTTTTGTGTGTGTGTGTGAAAGTGTTGGGTTGTTGGGGGGCAGTTGTTAGGTGTTTCATTCTTCAAGAGGCAGGTTTTGCTAAAGTTGATTAGAATGAATTCATCTCATCTCTGGAAGTTTGTTCCCCTCATTAAGAACATAAGAATGGCCATACTGGATCAGACCAAAGTCCATGTAGACCAGTATCCTGTCTTCTGATAGTGGTCAATGCTGGGTGCCCCAGAGGGAATGAACAGAACAGGTAATCATCCATCATCTGTTGTCCATTCCCAACTTCTGACAGAGGCTAGAGACAGCATCCCTGCCCATCCTAATAGCCATTGAGGGACTTCTCCTCCATGAATTTATTTAGCTCTTTTTTTTTTAACCCTTTTAAAGTTCTGGCCTTCACAACAGCCTCTGGCAAGGAGTTTCACAGCTGATTTGTTCATTGTGTGAAGTACAGGTTAGACCTCCCTTATCCGGCATGCTCAGGACCTAACTGGTTCTGAATGAGGAGATTTTCTGGACCAGGGGAGGTCCCTCTCCTCAAGGCCATGCTGCCCTGCTGCCACCAGACTACAGCAGCCCGGCCCCACTGCTGCCCCGGCCCCACTGCTGCCCCAGCCCCAGGGCTTTCTAGCTGCCACCAGCCCCATTGCTGCTAGGGCCAGAGCTTCATAGCTGCTTGGCTCCCTGGCCAGGGCAGAGCTCTGCAGCTGCTTGGCTATGCAGCCAGGGCTCTGCGGTCCCACCAGGGGCTAGGGCTGGAGCTCTATGGCTGCAGCTGGGGCCACAGCTCTCTGGCCACAACCAAAGCTCCACCATGGCTTCCTGACCATGGCCAGACCCTCGTGGCCTCTGGGGCTAGAACTCCCTGCCATACCATGTCCCCTGCCCCCCAACACTGGGCTCCCAGCTGAGTCACTGGTCCTCCTTATAGCACTCCTGCCCTGCCACCAGACCTCCCTGTTCCTGGGCTCTGCTGTGGTCTAGGAATGTCCATGTACAACCTATACTTAATTTTGTTTGTTTTAAACCTGGTACTTATTCATTTCATTTGGTGACCCCTAGTTCTCTGTCTTATTTTCTATCCCTTTTTTTTTTTATGATTCCTAACATTGTTTGCTTTTTTTTTTTTTATATACTGCTGCTGCACATTGAGTGGATGTTTTCAGAGAACTATCCACAATGACTCCAAGATCTCTCTCTGGGATGGTAATGGCTAATTTAGTCCCCATGATTTTGTACATGTAGTTGGGATTATGTTTTCCAATATGCATTACTTTGCATTTAGCAACATTAAAATTAATCTGACATTTTGTTGCCCAGTCACCTAGTTTTGTGAGATCCTTTTGAAGTTCTTCAGTCTGCTTTGGTTTTAACTATCCTGATCAATTTGGTATCATCTGCAAATTTTGTCATATCACTGTTTATCCCTTTCTCCAGATCATTTATCAATATATTGAATATGACTGATCCCTATGCAGACCCCTGCAGGACACCATTAGTTAGTTCTCTCCATTCTGAAAACTGATAATTTATTCCTATTCTTTGTTTCCTATCTTTTAACCAATTATCAATCCATGAGAGGACCTTCCTGCTTATCCCATGACAGCTTATTTTGCTTAAGAGCCTTTGGTGAGGTACCTTGTCAAAGGCTTTCTGGAAAGCTAAATACATTGTATCCACTGGATCCCTCTTGTCAACATGTTTGTTGACCCCCTCAAAGAATTAATGAGGCATGATTTCCCTTTACAGAAAACCATACTGACTTTTTCCCAACAAATTATGTTCATCTATGTGTCTGACAATTCTGTTCTTGATGATAATTTCAACCAGTTTACCTGGTACTGAAGTTAGACTTACTGGTCTGTAATTGCCATCATCACCTCTACAGCCCTTTTTAAAAACTGGCATCACATTAGCTATCCTCAAGTCATTTGGTACAGAAGCTGATGTAAAGGATAGGTTACAAACCATGGTTAGTAGTTCCTCAATTTCACATTTGCATTCTTTCAGAACTCTTGGGCGAATGCTATTTGGTCGTGGTGACTTGCTATTGTTTAGTTTATCAATTTGTTCCAAAATCACCTCACTCTGGGACAATTCCTCAGAGTTGTCACCTAAAAAGAATGGGAATCTCCCTAACATCCTCAGCTGTGAAGACAGATGCAAAGAATTTGTTTAGTTTCTCTGCAATGGACTTATCATCCTGGAGGGCTCCTTTAGCATCTCGATCGTGCAATAACCACGCTTGTTGTTTAGCAGGGTTCCTGCTTCTGAGTACTTAAAATTGCTATTATTTTTATATTTTTACATTTCCTTTGACAGAGTTTATGGTCCTTTCTATTTTCGTCACTAGGATTTAACTTCTACTTTTTTAACAATACCTTTGTATCATTCACTGATTCTTTTATTTGGTTAAGCCAAGCCACAGTGGCACTTTTTTTCTTGTTGTTTTCTTACTATGTTTTTCAGTTTGAGGTGTACACATAAGCTGAACTTCTGTTATGGTGTCTTTGAAAACTTCCACCAGCTCCCATGCATTTCCATGTGGGATTTGTTGTTATGTTAACCAGATAGGAAATATGAAAATCAGGATGGGGATGGGGGAAACCGTACCTATATAAGACAAAACCCCAAATATCCAGTCTGTCACTATAAAGTTGGGGCATCTAGTCATCCTAGTGGTCATCTACATCTTCCTGCTTTCCAAGAAGTGAAGGGGTCAAGCTAGACTAGCATGCTCTGAATATATTCCTGCAGCAGGAAGAGATTCAGAATCGTCTCTTTTTTCCCTATCCCGCCCTTATGTCACTTAGGTTCTCCTTGGGCCAGCAGCAACCGCCAAACTTGTATACAATACAATGTGACATCTTTTCTGCTGTCATCCCTACAAAAACGGGATGCAGGATGGACAGGGAAAGAAGAATCCGAACAAGAATAAAACATGAGTAAATCAGTAAGGAATTTGGGTGGCTGGAGACTGAATCATTCAAGCAGCAGAATATTTCCTTATATAGAATTTATGTAAGAGGCTGACCCTTAACCATCCTGCCCATTTTCAGGCTGCCCAGCAGCCTTGATGTTGATTATATGACCCAAGCCACTGACAACCAATAAGCAACAAGATGTTCTTAGAAGCAAGACGTACTTGTCATGTTGCAGCTAGAACTCTCCAGATCATCAGTACTGTGCAGAGACAATTGGCTTGGAAAATAGTTTGAGAAGGTTGTTTTGTGGCACCTTGGCAGAAAACAGAGCACAGAGTTCTCTGAAGGGATACAGGGTCACTGTACCCTGTTACATCCCCTTTTAATTGTTTGTCTCCCACCTTCCCAGGACTCCATGCTCTGAAAACAGGGTTGTCACTTTAACAGGGTGATTTATTCCTCTGTGTATGTGTATGTGTGCGTGTGCATGTGCGCAAGCATTGTGTTGACTCCTCTAAACAGCTTTAATGAAAACTTCATCTACAGGCTTGCTTGGCTGCTCATAGATTTATTAGCCCTCTGAAGGTCTGTCCTCAAACTGTCTCATAATGAGTCATCCTGGTGTTGGGATTAGCGAAAGAGATCACAAATCTCAGCCCACACTCTAGCCTGGACTTCCTGCTGTGCTTTAAGCAGAGAAAGGGGAATGCAGTAATTGCCAGACGCTGCTGGGGACGCAATGTGAGCTCATAGCTGTTCAGGGTTTTTTTTAAACAAAATACAGGTTTTTCTCCTCAGACCAAAACAAACAAAAAAACCCAAAATAAACACCCCATATTGCAAACTAAAGAAAATAATGGTGTTGCAGAAATAGAAATATCCATTATGCCATCTGTGCACATACATTCATCCACATGCTCCAATTATACGAATGAAGCTTTACATTATGAAAGAAAATTCCTTATGCGTTTTAATATTTAAAAAAATTAATAGTAGAGAGCCTGAAGCAATGGCTCAGGTACATCTATGGTGACTTATGCCAGATAAGGGTCTGACACCCCATTAGCTGTCCCCTTTCCTCTAAATAGCATAAAATGTGCAAGACCTAGTGATATTTTAAATAACAAAAGACAGCACCACCCTGGCCTAAGCAAGGGTTAGGAGCCGCAACATGTGCTGCTCCCCCACCTAGTAAACTGCCTGGGGGGGAGCAGCACATGTTGCAGGAGGGAAGGGTACCTACCGTCTGGAGAAGGCATGGAGAAGTCTGTGTGCTAGCTGTACTTGCAGCATCTCTGCCAATAGATTTCTTAGTAAAGAGCCTGTTTCATTTTTACAAGCACGAGTCCTTTAATTTATTTATTCAGCATGTGGTATATGAAATTCCTGAGCCAGGACTTGAAGCAATGGCTTCCGCCTGACCATTTCCCATTCCCTGCCATGACAGCTTTCTCTGGGATGCCTACTCCTTTAATTTTCTTCCCTGTACAGCAGTTGGGACAAGGAGCCCGCACTGCTCTATCTCACCCAGAATAGCCTTTGATGTATCCTCCCATTTAAGACTCCCCTTTTTTTTTTTTCCCTCCTTCTAGGTGGGCTGCGGTCCCGCTTTGGGAAAGCTGCTAGTGTGCCCATGCTGCTTTATTTACCTAAAGGGTCTTTAGCCACAAAGCCTCATGGCTCCCATTGGCTCCAGTTCATCATTTCCAGCCAAGGGGAGCCATAGGAAATGCTGGCCCAGGCCATGGTGCTTTCCCTTGTCTGGAAATGGCAAAACAGAGCCAATTGGAGCTGCGAGGGTTCATAGCTACAGACCCTTTAGGTAAACAAAGTGGCGCACAATCCACTTTGAGGAACACTAGGTGTGGAGGGTATTTAAAATTTCTGATTTTCACCTTGTGGGTAAAGTAACTCAAAATATTTATGAAATAGTTTGGGACCTTTTGGCACTACAGAAATGTACATTCATTGTCATAGCATAGTTTTGACTATTGAGGGGGCTGATATGAGTTGAGTTTTCTATTTTCCAGTTATATGAAGTTATAGAAGCATAAGCACTCACCTATTTGTTAGAGTACAGAAAGAGCACAACGTCTGAGTAAAAGACTATATTAAAAAGAAATAGCTCATGCATTACCAGTACCTTGATAAATGTTCCAGAGAGTGTGTGTAGTATTGAATATTCCAGGCTAAGCATGCAGACACGCTGATGTGTATCTGAACAGAGTCACAACCAGGATGCGGATGTTGAGGTTGGTCTGCTTTTGTACTAATGTAAACCCAGCATGACATTAATGATGCCTTTCAAGCCTCACATTCAGGGCTTTATGTTATCCACAAAAAAAACCTCCCATCAAAGGCTGGAAAAGACAAGAAAATTCCTTCCTCTCCCAAAACAGGAGGGGAAACAAATGAGCTAAGAGGAAGGATTTTCAGTTACAGGGTTGCTAATTGTTTTTAACCTTTTAAAAAGTCAGTTTTGCTACATTAGCTCTTCTTTCAAAACAACAAAACAAACCCTTATTTGTTTTTCACAAGAAACAATGCTGACCAGACCCAAAGAGCTTGTAATGCATCAGAGTGCAATAGGGTCTGTTTTTTCAACTCTTTAAAATGATAGATAAGACACGATCCTGTAATTGAGCCAATAAAGGGTGACAAGTGTGGAATAATTGTGCAGAATCCATTTTGAATAGGTTTTGTAAGCAATCCCATACTATTGCTGGCTCATTGTGAACCTTTCAGCTTGCAGGGCCACACAGGATACATTAAAAAACCTCTGATTGGCCTGGGTCAGCAGACTCAGGCTTGTGGGCCTAGGATCTGAGAGTCTATAGAACTTCAGTGTGGCTGTTCAGGCTTGGGCTAGAGCCTGGGCTGTGGGAACTCACCTCCCTTCCCTGGACTCAGGGGCTGATGCCTGGACTTTTAGACTTGGGAGGGGCCCAGAGTCTAGTCTCCAGTCTGAGCTCACACGCTGCACAGCAATAATATAGCCTTGGAGCCCAAGCGCCTGAATCCAAGGCAGCTGATATGGGCCAGCTGCAGCAGTGCCAGAGGTCTTGTATTACAGCAGTGGTCTCCAACCTTTTTGAGAACGAGATCACTTTTTGAATTTAGGTGCAATCCAAGATCTACCTCAAATATAAATACCCTGCCCCACCCCTTCTCCGAGGCCTTGCCCCTGCTCACTCCGTCCTCCCTTTCGTGCCCATCCTCACTCACTCTCATCAGGCTGGGGCAGAGGGTTGGGGTGCAGGCTCTGGTCTTGGATTAAGAGATCTGGAGTGCTATTCTTGGGACAGGCAGTTGGAGTGTTGGAGGGTGTTCTATGTGCAGGCTCTGAGAGGGAGTTTGGATGCAGGGTGCTTGGGGCTAGGACAAGGGCTTGGGGTGCACAAGGGGGTTCATGACTGGGGTAGGAGCTTAGGATGTGGGCTCCAGCTGGGCACTGCTGGTGGCTCCTGGGTCATGGTGCAGTGGGCCTAAGGGTGACCCTGCCCTGGCCCTGGACCACTCCCTAAAGCACCCAGCAAACTCCATCCCAAACCCTCTTGTGCCCCCCCCCCCCGCTCTGTGGAGATAGGATACAGAGTGGGAGAGGGGGCACCCTGACATCAGCATTTCCCTCTCCCTGCCCTGCCCTGCACAGAAAGCAGGAGGCTCCCAGGGGGAGGGGCAACTCCAAGGCAAAAGGCAGGAGATGAGCAGCGGGGGCAGCTGAAATGCTGGCACTTGATAGCCTCTTGGCCAAACCAGTCAGGGTCACCTTTCAGAGGCTCCAAGATCTACCAGTAGATCCCGATCTACTGGTTGGTGACCACTGTATTACAGCATAGACGCACCCCATGTTAAGTCCAAAAGATAACATCACTCTTTGCTGTCTGCCTGGTAACGCCATACAAAAGATTGCAGCTATAGAATCCTAGTATCGTCTGAAACAGTGGCAAACGAAAAGGCTGGCGGCTGAGGAAAGTAACACATTTCTTCTATCTTCCTAATTCTTTGTAAATCTGCTTTATTGGTATAGTTGATTCTCTCCTCTGCCTAGAGGCCCTAATCAGGGTGCACTAGGCACTATACAAATACTTAGAACCAAGACAGCCCTAGTGAGCTCTCAGTCTATGATTACAAGCCACAATGGATGATTGAAAATATTGGTGTGAGGGATAAGCACAGTCAGAGTTGAATTAGGGGCCCTGGGCCAGAGCAAATGGGGGCCCCTCCCTACCCCTTCCGCCTGCAGTCTCTCTCAACCACTGCTCCCCCGCCCCCACACTCCTGGGAAATGAGGTCAGGGTGGGTGAAGCAGGTCGGGGTTGGGAGCACCCATTTTGCTGGGGACCCTCCCACCTGACCTGACAGTAGCAACAAGTATGTTGTAAACGTAAATAATTGCAGTGATCAGAATTCTCAGAGGCAGTTGTCATTCTAGCCAGTGCTAGGGGGCTAGTCCTCCATCGCCATGTCCCCAGAGTCAACTCAGAAAATTGTTTTGCCTCCTTTCTAAATGTTAGCTTTGCAAAGCTATGTCCCCCGGTGGCATTAAGCAGGCAAAACCAACCCTCCTTTCTGCATGACCCCATTTGAACTTTACAATTGCATTTTGCTCTCTCAGATCCTGTGAATTGCTGTCAGAGCCTCAAGCTTCCTTCCCTTTTAGAAATCCATATTGTTGCTATGATGGACCTACCATCGGAGCCTATCAGTTCTGCTCCTTTTACTATTATCTCAGCAACCTTTAAAAGTAATTTTTTAAAATCCCTATTGCAGTGTTAGTTACACTCCTTTATTTCAATTACTCTTCCTGAGTGTTTGATTTCAGTTTGATGACGGTGAGGGACCACTGACCATGCATGCTTCTAACATCTCCCTTGCCAGACTTTACTACTGTGTCAGCACTAAATAGTTTTACTCTCCTATTTCAATAACTATTCCTGCCCCAGAGTTCCTTTAGTTTTAACCACTTGAGCACTGCTTCGTGCACTGTGACCACAGAAGCAAAACAACCCCTCTACTCCACTACTCTCCCCTGAATGTCAGTTTTGAAATGTCAGCTTCCAGCTGATCTCTCCATGGCTGTGGAGAGAACCTGGAATAAAAGGGTTAATTGTATCATGTAGGCAGCTAATCATATGGGCTGCACTTGGGAAATTCCTGGGAGCTATGAAGGCTTCTTTGCCTCTCCTCCAGTACTTCTCGCAATCAAGGGATTGGTGTTTTCAGCAACAAATTAGCAGAATTGTTCCATTCCATGTGATGGGAAGAGTCATTGCCTCATTATCATTAAGAAGATTGCAGGACCTATGTGTGGGGTACTTGATTGCTTTTTTTTTTTTGACAGTTACAAGTAAATCTTACATTATGGATGACTCACAAATTACAGTATGTAATTATTGACTAATGCCTTGGCTCTGTTTTCTTATGTTGCCATGAATGGCTGGTTTTCACTAGTTCAGTTACTATGTTAATGCTGAGTCATGGTGCATCAGTTTGAAAATGAAAAAGGCAGTAGAATATGGACATTTTTGATTGTTTTTCTTCCCAAGCTGTGCATTGGTTTGTTCAGATGAAACACAATCCCCACCCCCCATCCCAATGCCCCTCCCGTAACATATTGTCTGGGCTGCTGTTTGCTTCTGTCAGTTTAGGAAGTTGGTGTCAGCAGAGGAAAGCACAAAAGACAAAATTATCCTGAATCATCAGGAATTTGAAGTACCTTGGGAATGTCTAGTCCATTTCCTCCAAAATATGATCCTGGCTATTCTAGGGGAGGAGATGGTAGCACGCAGATGTTCACTAACTGTTGTTGTCTGTTCTCTGGAGGATGGATATTTTAAAATCTTTTTGTCTTTCTTCCAGTTGTGTTTTGTATGTCTGGTGCTTGTTGAGGCCTTATGGGAAATCAGCCCTTTCAGGAATGTCCTTGTTGCAATTAAAAACATCCTGTTGCTGGACTATGCCATCTGACTTGGGCTCCTGCTGTGGTGCTGTTTAATTGCAGTGTTAACATTCAGGCTCCACCTGGAGCCTGAGCTCTGGACCCTCTCCTCTCTCAAGGTCCTAGTTAGGCTGTAATTGTCTAGACTCCAAAAATTAACTTTAGTCACAAATGCTGCTCCACTTTAAAATCCATTAACCCAGAATTGCTTGGAATGAAGCTTTGGAAGCTTTTGGTGGCACTAATAGGGTTAATCTGCTCATTACTCTCCTCATTACTTTCCTCTTTCAAAGGCTCACACCTGCCTGAGACTGTGGAAACAGAAGCTCCCTGCTTAAAGAATGGAACTTCCTGGCTATTTCAGGATTCACTTAATAGGATCTGGCACTTTCCTTCTCCCTTTATCTAATGATTCTATACTGCAGAGCATCCTTTCCCAGGTGTTTGGCTGGTGGGTTTTGCAAAAATGCTCATGGTCTTACTGACCATGGAATTTTCAATGGGTCAGATTTGCATTACCTTTGAGTGTTGGAGGGGCAAGGTTGCCTTCCTCTGCAGCACGGGGCACATGGGTCACTTGCAGGTGTCAACTGGTGTAAATGGTAGATTTTCCATAACTTGGCATCTTTAAATCATGATTTGAGCACTTTCAGTAACTCAGAGACTGTGGGTCTATTATAGGAGTGGATGGATGAGGTTCTGTGACCTGCAACGTGCAGGAAGTCGGACCAGATGATCATGATGGTCCTTTCTGCCCTTAAAGTCTGAGTCAATGAGACCTGCCTGTTTTGACTTGTTTGGGGCCTCCTCTCCCCAGTTCTGACCCCTATCTCTGAATCCTGGTCTCTGCCACTGCTCTGACTGCTAGGCATGACTGCTCAAGCTACGAGTCTAAGGCGGCTTTGTTTGGGAATGTGGTGGTGTTATTCCAACAGAAAAACTCTTTCTGTGCATGTCAGCTGCATCTAAGCTAGGGAGCTATGCTGGCACAGTTATGTCAACATAGGTTCTTAAGTGTAGACGCAATCTCAGCGTTCATGTAAAAAAGTGTTTCAAATCCTTAGGTTTGCAGAGAAAAGGCTTAAAACATGACCAGAGTGTGTTATCAAGGCTCAGAAAACAAGACACATAGGACCCAGAATGAATTATTTATTTCTCTTTAATCTCATTATTTTAAGCCAGTCTCATGATTTTTTTAATTTGGCAAACTGATGGTTGGCCATGCTCCCAGGACAAAGAATTGTGCACGGCCATAGCATCTCTCAAAGTCTAAGTTTCATTTTGCTATTCCAGGAAATCAAGGAGGAGGCAGCAAGAGACTACAGAGTTATTAGAAGGTTGTACAAATGCTGGCTGATACAAGTGGCATGTAGAAACAATATTTGTATTCCTGGGTAAGTACAGGTTTCTTTGTACAAAGAAGCATATAGCCACTTAATGCAAGGGATACTGATGTTTGACAGGCATATCATGCATCTGGAGTTCTTTGGATATGACCTCCTTTTTGGTCCTCTAAACTCCATCCAAGACAGATATTTGAAATATGAGAAATTTCCCGGAGAATCTACAACCACTTCCATGGAAGTTATGGGAAAGGGTCTGCCAAGAACTACTGGCCAAGTTGGATCTTAACACCTCCAAGCTGCTGCTGGTCACAGACATAACCTAGCTGCCTCCTGTTCCCTGGATAAAGTGTAGCCAGGAAGGGGTTAACGCTGAAGGTTGCACTGTGCTCCAGGGCTCAGATAATCTGTCTTGGGGGGGGGGGGGGGGGAGTGCTTCAGTGAACTTGCTCAGAGAGATGGCTCAGCAGGGGAGGGCACTTAGGGAACAGAGTAGCCCCGCACACTCTGGGGGCAGGACCTAGGGCAGGAGCAATGGGCGAAGACAGTATTATGCCCTCCTTGGGGGGCTGTTATGGAGCCTGCACAGTTGGGGAACAAATGGCTGAAAATAGCTTCCTCCGTGCCACTGCAGAGCTTAGCTGAGGGGTGGAGAAGCTTCCCCATGTCAGCACTGTGCGGGGCTTTGGCTAGGGTTGCCAGGTATCCGGTATTGACCCAGACAGTCTGGTATTTTTGCCTCCTGTCCAGTAAACAAATTCAGAAAATACCAAACACCTAAAATGTCCGGTATTTTCTGATTTTCCCCCCCGGCCAGGAGGTAAAAATACTGGATACCTGGCAACCCTACCACCCAGGCCCAGCCCCCAGCCTCCCCACCCTCTGGGCCCCGACACCCCCTGCCCCTGGACCCCATGCTTACCTGGTTCCGCAGGGAAGCTAAGTTCTGGCTTGAACAAGAACACAAAATGGCCACCGGCAAAAAGCCTAAAGACCAAGGGAAAGCAATGCCTTCCCTGGGTCTTAGTGCTCAACCGCTCCCCTGTTCCTATGCCTGTTCTGACTCTGCACTCACTCTGAAAGGGGCCATGCTGTTTTAATGCTGGTTTATTATTTACTCTCCTTTTGCTTAATAAGTCTCGGAGTCTTTTTTTTTTGCTCAACTTTGGTTTCTTCCCCCCCCTTTTTTTCCTCAACAGAATTTTTTCCCTGAGGTTTTTTTTGGGGTGGGGGGGGTGTTTTGGTATTTTTGGTTCAACCATCTGGCAACTGTAGCTTTGGCACATGCAAGGCTGGGTTCCTCCTAGGTAGCACCCTGGCCTGAAGGGTCTTGTGCTTTCCCTGGATGCCAGCCCAGCCAGAGCCAGAGCCAGAGCCAGTGGGGGAAGAAGAAGCCTGGTGAGCTGAGTGCTCCAATCAGGGGTTGGTTGTCCACACAGTGCCAGGAGCAGTGCACACCCCACAAAGGGACTGGAGGATATAGAGGTGCAGCAAGGCACATTAGGGAGAGGGCAGTGAGAGGGGAAGCATGTAAAGGGGCAATGGGTGGGCGGCAGAGATGACAAATATGGGACATCTGGTCACCCTATACAGCTATGTCACCCCAAATGTTAGGCGGCATATCCAACAGTTTGGGGACCTCTGCTTAAACTCAAGTGCTGGCCCATCTAGGGTTACCAGGTGTCTGGTTTTGAACTGGACAGTCCGGTATTTGAGCTTTCTGTCTGGGAAATAAATTGAGAAAATACCGGACATATAAATGACCGGTATTTTCTAATTGAATAAGTTGTATTATTATCATGAGTATCAGTACGTAGTTGCGTACTGCCTGGATGGTAGACATGTTCGCACTGTGTGAGCATGTCTACCAGCCAGACAGTATGCAACTACACAGTAGAGAGAAGGGGGGCGGAGGCAGGGCCGGGGTGGGATGGAATCCCGGGGCCTGGACTCGCCTGTGCGCCTTGCCAGGACCGTGTGCAGGACAGGCAGCACCCCAGGATCTGTGTGCTCCCCGGCCAGCCATGCTCCCCGGTTTTCCTCCCCCTTCGCCCCTCTGGCCAGCCCCGCTCCCTGCCAGGCGGTTCCCCCCCAGCCAGACCTGATCCCCCTAACCGCCTCCTGGCCAATCCTGCTTCCTGCCAGCCAGTTCCCCCCCCTCCCCAATCTCCTCCGGTCAGCCCCGCTCCCCCCAACTCCTTCCTGGCCAGTCCTGTTCCCCGCCGGCTCGTTCCCCTGCAGCCAGCCCCACTCCCCGCAACCTCCTCCCGGCCAGCCCTGCTCCCCCCCATCCCGTTCTAAGATCATGTGTGTCCGGTATTTTTTTGAAACCCATCTGGTAACCCTAGGCCCATCTATTCTGGCTTCAAGAAAGTTAGTTCCCTGTAGACCTTCTTAAAAGTAAAATAAAAACAACTTCAGCGTGCACTTGCCCTGGAATTTTATTAAGTGCTCTTGAAAGCAAATGAAAAAATTGTGGCTCTATTGGCTCCTTTCAGGATTAGGATAAATTCCCATTTGCTGAGAGTTTGGCCTATCCCTGTGCAAGGAGTACCAGGATCCTTATTTAACAAGGGTGCAAAGAGAAGGATTGCATGATTGTCCTCTCTCCCCAGGACATTCTCCATACTGAGCCACTGATCCCCAGACCCATACCAATGATTTAAAGGAAGAAAAATAAAACTTAAGGCCCCGAGCAATGCTGGGTAAATCTTCTAGTCATTAGGATATTTTCATTATTCTGCCTAGAAGCATTTTCACTGCAACTTACTCACCTACAAAATCCATTAAACAAAAAATTGAGTGATTGGGCCATTCAATAACGATACTGAAACAGCTTTGATACATGCAGATGTGGGGATGGAGGCTGAGACGATTTCATGGATAGGGTTCCCAGGTGTCTAGTTTTGAACTGGACAGTCCAGTATTTGAGCTTTCTGTTTGAGAAACAAATTGAGAAAATATAAATGTCCGGTATTTTCTAAGTAATGTAGATTGTGATGTAATGTCAAGTGTGTCTGTTATTTTTTGTTGAAACCATCTGGCAACCCTATCATGGAATATTCATCAACTGTAAGCTATTCCTCTTCTGTCTGACATGGGAACATTTACCAGATCATCTGTTGACTGGAGAGCTAACTCAGCAGCTAGATATAGATACAAATGACATGGGGAAGTAAAAGCAGAAATGAGGACCAGGTGTCCTGGGTATGTGTGTGTGTCTGTCACATGTGGCTGGCTAGAGCTTTGGATTGGGAGATGGGAGACTCTGAATCCAGTCTCCGCACCCCTCCAACTCCTTTTGTGCATTCAGATCTGAATCTGTTCTAGACTGCTGGCTGTGTTAAAGGGAAAAAAAAGGTTTCACTACTTTGTGCCTTCCTTCCCCAGTCTCTGTTCTGTGGGGGGTGGAAGTAATCTTCTTCCCTGTGGGCAACTGCAGTGTCTGCTTCTGCTCATAGCTTTCTCCAGACAACAGTGCCCACTGCGTGACACTGAGAAGAGCCTTGCTGTTTTCCCCGCAGCAGGCAGGACTCAAAATAGCAGCAGTGAAATTGTCCAGAATATTGTATATTGCTGTTTTAAAACTTGGTATTTCTAAAATAAAAGAATGCAGCATAAGTGTATTTCCCCTTCCTCCTGACCCAAAGCATAACGCTTACACCCCACCCCACCCCAATCACTGTTGTTTCATTGAAACATATTTCAATTGTTTCTCAATCAAAAACCAGCCTGAAGAAACTCAGAAGATGCAGGTGCAAACACTTGGGCCTATGCAAGAGCTTCCCAGTGCACCAGTAATATGAGTGTGAGACTGGAGGTATAGCTGTGTGTGAAAGCAGCTGCAGCCATTTTCCTTTCTCCTGCCTTGTTGTGAGTCTGGACTTGCAGTGGGTGTGTTTGAGAAAGGGAGCATGCAGTGGAAAATGGTTGGACTGGGCAGGCTTAGTGAGAAGGCCTATGCACCTTCCCAGTTACAGGTAGGTGGGAAAGGGACACTGGCATGTTGTGGTTGCTCACAGAGAGGTGCCAGGTATGAGAATTAAATAAAGGTAACACCCCTCCCCGCCTTCTGAAGTCAGTAGTGAGCAGCACCTTTGAAAATTAAGACACACAATGAAGTGTTTTGAATGTTGTTTTATAAGCTGAACTCTAAGCACTCATTTTTAAAAGTTCTGGGTCTGAATGTCATTTACCTGGCTTTGGATGAGCACTCTTAGAAAGATTTTTATTACAGGAAGATTACTCTTTGTCACCTGGCTATTGTATGACAAGCTATAGTGTTTTTTTCTCAAGCAGAAGTACACCTCCCCTGGGTGGTATACAGAGGTCTTCCAGGGGTACGAAGACTTACCTATTTTCTTAGTTTTACACCGAACTACATATAAAGCACTAGTGAAGTCAGTGCAAATTAAAATTTCATGCCATGTCTTGTTTGTTGTAGCATATACGAAAATGCAAGTACCACATTTTTATTCCAAATGATTTACTTTATAATTACATGGTGAAAATGAGAGCCTGAGATTTTTCAGCAGTCATGTCCTGTGATGCTTTTGCATTTTCATGTTTGATTTTGTAAGCAAGTGGTTTTTAAGTGAGGTGAAACAAATCAAACTCCGGAAAGGGGTACGGAGGTTTGGGAAGGTTGAGAGCCACTGTTCTGTAGCTCCCTTCAGACCCACAGAGGGTGCTGCATGCCGTTATTTGTATGTGTTTAGAGTCCAACAAGCAAATGATGAGTGGTGGAAGCTGCATACTGAAACATTGTGACTTTGGGGCAATGGTGGATCCTTGAAGGGGAGAGCACTGGTTTTACCTCCTTCAACTCAATAGCCAGAAAGGGCTTTTGCCGCTAAGCTTGCTAAAAATCTGGAACTGGCACTCTGGTTCAAGCCACTGCCACATACAAGGTAGTCCTGCTGCTTTTGAACTGTTCAACTTATTTAATAAGTTGGGACAGATGTATCCCATCCTGCATTTAAATCAGACACTCTTAATTGCTTTCCTGTGTCCTTTACTGGTTTCATCATCTTTTGCTCTTTTTATGTGTACTTGTTTGTCTCAATGCATTGATTAGTTGCATTAGATTCATTTTAATGTTGTCTTTACACATTAATAAGGTTGGTAAGGGGCAGTCAGAATGCTGTTATTAGTAAGAGCTGGATACTAAGGGCTTTAAATGCTAGAGTCCTGTTGTAGCACTGAGAGCACAAGCATTTGTGTTAAGACTCAGTAACTTTTATGTGTTGGATAATTTTTATGTATAAAAACCTTTTAATTAAAAGTGGTATGTTTTATATAACTTAAACCAAGGTAGCATTATTGTGGCATGTCTACATGACTCTCCCAGCCCCCATAGTTGCTCCTCCAACCATCTGTATTATGAATGTGTCTTGTTATTTGAATACCTCCCACTGTGCAATATGATTTGGGAATTGTTATTCAGAGCAACATGTTCTGTAATTGGGATTGCACTGAATTATGGTATTATGATTGGGACTGTCTCTAACTGTAAATGCACAGGCATCATTAGGTGGATTGCTCTGCTCTTAAAGGGAATTTTAATAATGCTTTTTTAATGAGCCTGCCATACATTGAATTAGGCCCTGGTTGTATCTAAGCAACGCCCGTTCCTATAATCTTGTACATACAGATAGAGGAAAGCTTTTTGTATGCTTGTAGGTGGCAGGGAAATACGTGCTGAGACCAGAGGTGAGGCACTGTGCCCTGGTGCCACTCCTGTAAGAGCCAGCTGGGGCACTCTACTGCAGGTGGCAGCATGTTTGGTGCAGCTTGTAGTGCCCTCTCCCAGCACACCATTGTAAGTGGCTGGCAGGCAGGTGAGGCAAGCAGGGTACAGAGACTGGCTGGGAACACACTGTAGGAGGCGTCCACGCTTCCAGCTGCCTCCTGGTGCAGCCGTGCCTGTCCTGCTGCCCCCTCTCTTGCTGGATACCAGGCACGTACAGGCAGCCCCTGGCATGCACTGCTGACAGCAGCCCCGGGGAAGAAGGGAGCAGGAGGCCAGGGGCTCTCAAATCATCACTGGCTGTTTGCCCATAGCAGTGCTCCCATACAGCTAACCCACAGCTCCCTTGGCAGCAAACAGGAGCAGTGGGACAAGGACCTGTCCACCAGCCAGATAAGATAACTCAGACTCCCCCAGCCCCCGCACAGTCCTCCAACATACGCTCCCTGCCTCCTACTCTGAACCTTCCCCCCACCACCCTCTGCCTTGACTCCTGCACCCCACACAGCCCCAGCCTTAAGTCCGGAGCTTCCCCACACCACCAGGTCCCTGCCCTGAGCTCCCCCGCAACGGGGAGGCTGTTATGATATGACAGTTCCTATCAGACATTTAAGTTATTTGCACCCAGGTTGAGACCAGTGGGGCCAACAGCAAGGAGTGAGGGGCAGGGCTTTCCTGAGCTCTTCCAGACAGGCCTAGAGCCAGTAATGAAACGGGGACAGTTAGATCATGGAAGAAACTGAATTAATTTATCAGCACTACCATTAGAAAATGGTGCCGGGCCTCTGTTCCTGATTTGGAATAGCCAGAGACTGGGCAAAGGGAGCTGAAATGCAGTTAGTCTAGAACAGCTGCTTGTCACAGTGACCGTTTGTCTTGAAAGGCTGAGCAGTACTATGCTCGTCAGGGTAGCTGCTAGGCTGCATATGAGAAGCGTGTAAGATGCCCAATCTTTCCATGTTGCTGGGACTCTGCCTGTAGGCCAGGGGCCAGCAACTTACGGCACACGTGCCATAAGTGGCATGCAAGATGATTTTCAGTGACATGCGCAATGAATGGGCTCCCCCCACCTGCAACAGGGAGCCCGTGCTGGCAATCCAGCATCATGCAAGATTGGAGCCAGCGTTGGCTTCCTGTGGGGGGAAGCCCTGAGGCTCCACGCCAGATCTGGCTTGTGGGGAAGTACACGCACTGCTCCTCCCCTTGCCACAGGAAAAGCTGCAGCAGAGCCCAGGAGACCAAATAGGGTGTATGGTGGAGAGAGCCGCCACCCCTCCCCCCCCCCCCCCAGTGACGCGGCCCAGAACAGGAGGGTTACATCTGTGCATGCTGTGATTGGGGGGGGGGGTGTAAAGTGAGAGCATGGGGGCAGACTTAGGACAGTGGCTTCAGCAGTGCTACTGAGCATGCTCAATACAAGCCAAGCAGCAAATTGGCTGGGGTGGGGGCAGAACCAACCTCATCTGCCCTCCCCCTTCCACACATCACCTCTTTCCAGGGACTATGAAAGCACTGGAAAACTATACTTTTTTGGCAGATAACTTTGCAATTAGCTGTCAACACTATATCTAATCTAATTCCTATATAAAATAAAGAAAAATTAGACCCACTCAGCTCTAATACTAACATTCTGACAGCTTGTGGCAAATCACTTAAGGGACACTGGTTAGCCTTAAAATTGTAATGTATATTCTTAGTTTACTAACTCTGCAGAAAAAGAGGGGGAGCTGTCAGATCTCCATCTCAGCTCTGGAAGAAAAGTGGGATCTAGTGCGTATGGCAGGGGACAGCTATTTTTAAGATCTACACAAGAGCATCAGAATGGCCAGATTGGGTCAGATCAATGGTCCATCTAGTCCAGTATCCTGTGTTCCAATGCCAGGTGTTTCAGAAGGAATGAACAGACGAGGCATTCATCAAATGGTCGATCTCCTGTTGCATATTCCCAGCTTCTGGCAAACAGATGCTAGGGACACCATCCCTGCCCATCTTGGCTAGCAGCCATTGATGGACCTGTCCTCCTCGAACTATTGTTCTTATTGGAACCCTGTTACAGCTGGGGCCTTTCTGCTATCTCCTGGCAAAGAGTTTCACAGGTTGACCATGAAGAAACAATTTGTTTTGTTTTAAATGTGCTACCTATAAATTTCAGTGGGTCAGTTTCTTGTTATGTTAGTAAAGGAATAAATAACATTTCCCTATTCTATTTTTCCATATCATTCATGGTTTTCTAGACCTCTGCTGTACCCCCCCTTAGTCATTTCTTTTCCAAGCTGAAGTGTCCCAGTCTTGTTAATCTCTCATCACATGGAAGCTGTTTGTTGCTTCCAATAGATCTCTGTTTAGATGGGGTCTGCATGCAGAATACAAGGTGTGTGCAACAGGGGTGGACCATCTGATGATTGCCTCTTCTGTTCATTCATGACTTTATATAAAGGCAATATGATATTTTCTCTCTCTTCCTTTCCTAATGATTCCCAAATATTCTATTAGCTTTTTAGAGTGTCACTGCACATTGAGGAGATGCTTTCAGAGAACTATGCACAATGATGCCAAGATCTTTCTTGAGTGGTAAATTATTTTAGACCTCATTTTTATATGTATAGTTAGGATATTTTGACACATGCATTAATTTGCATTTATCAACATTAAATTCCATATGCCCTTCTGTTACCCAATCATCCAGTTTTGTGAGATCCCTGTGCAACTGTTTGCAGTCAGCTTTGGACTTATCTATTTTGAATCAGCAACTTTTGCCACCTCAGGAACATTTACAAGAAGTTGAACAGCACTGGTCCATATGCAGATCCCTGCGGCACATCACTATTTATGCCTCCCCTTTTTAGTGGCGTACATAGCAATGTTTTCAGGTTGATGTAAGGATCCTTCAATTACTTGAATGATAAACCTTTTTGATATCTTATTACCCTGCCTGCCTAGAAACAAACTTCCTGTCCCAAAAGCAAAGCAGGAAGCAACACAACTCTCAGTTGCAATTAAGAACTGCTACTGGAGCTAGGACATCCCCTTTAAACAGACATCAAGTATGAAATCCGCAGGTTCAAACTTTAGGGGGGGGGCGACTGACCCCTCAGCATCCCACAAATTGCATCCTTGGTTCAAGTCCCAGGTTTAGGCATAATTGTGTGCTCTGGCCCCACTCCAGGGGAGTTCCCTGCCACCCTGCACTGCTGTCTCTATATCAAAGGCAGAAACATGGGGTGCCAGGAGGGAGCTGATCCATGACAGGAGCCAATTTAAAAACCAGCTCCCTGAACAGACCAGCTGCCCTACCACCCCATGCCTCTGCTGGAGGCAGCAGTGCAGGATCGCAGCAGCTCCCCACGGACAGAGGCCACTGCGGGGGTGGAGGAGTTGCTATGAAGCAATCTCCATGGACAGAGGCTGGTCTGTCAGCAGCCCATCTGGGGGGCGGGTGAGAGGGGGAACACCAGCTCTGCATGGACAGAGGCTGCTTGGACCCTCCCCCGCAGACAGGGCTCCTTTGCAGCAGCCTCCCCTGGCCCCCCTGCAGCAGGGGGAGGGGCAGGCAGCACCATGAAGCTGATGCTGGGGGGAACTGGCTTTTAAGATGGCTCCCCACAGCACTGGCTGATACAGAGGTGGGGGGGGGGGGAGATGCGAGTAGTCGAAATGATCAACTGATAAGCCTAGGCTTATTGGTTAAGCACATATTCGACTACTCATTTAAATCTCTAGTAATTAAATACTCACCTCCCTGCAAAGGAGCTCCTCCAAGAATTGTATTTATTTACATTAAACACACCATTATACAAAGTGGGGAAAAAATGAGCTTTTGGAAGGGAAGGGCAGCCAAAGGCCATGGCTCTTCCCTGCACTGCCATTTTATTCCTCTATATTCAAACTGTGCATGTTCTGGTCCGTATCTGCATTCAGGAAAATGCCTCTTCCCTCCTGACTTTGTGGATGTTTATGTTGTTTTCAACATGCCTGTTTCTGCCTCCAAAGAAAACTCTTGTCCAAAGATTTTTTTTCTTAATTTATTTATGTAACACAGTGTAGAAAGCTATCAATTCATAAGCAATGATTCTGTACAATCATCCTGCAGAGACATTTGTAGGATCCCCATTAATTTTCAACCAGCAGGCACTTTTTCACTATGAAAGTGCTCACAATTAATAGGGATTCTTTTTCATTTTTAAATTTTTATTAAAAGATCAAAAAGGTACATGGAAAAAAATAAGTTTACCTTCCAGTGCCTAAAGTGTGCACATAAAACAGGCACAAAGAAACAAATGTGTATTCCCATGATTTCTACATCACTAATACAGCAGAAGCAACCATCTGTACAATAAAATGCAACTGCAGAGGAAAATAACTCATCTGGAATACTTTAAAAAATGTAGTTTTACTTTAAAATGCATAGTGATCAGAAAAAAATACTCAGCAAAGAGAAGCAGCTAAGACACAGGAAGCATCCCCCATCAATTCTTAAAGCATATTTCAATTAGGACTTAATTTTTGCCACAAATCACAAGAATAATATACAATTGGCTAAGGGGCTACATGATAAATAATTGGGAAAGAGACTCTATCCATGCACTAGTTAAATACAGCTAACTTCTTTACAGTTCACAAAAAACATTCATTAATAATGTAGTGTAAAGACTGAAATGTAAAGAGAGAAAATACATTACTGATTTTTATTATTTCAAGTTCAGGCATCTACTTGTGTTACAGCACAGCTGTCAAAGGCGATAATGAGTAAATAATAAAACAGAGTGTTTTTTGTTTCTTTCCACGTTATTCTATAATCGAACACCAATGGGCAGTGAAGCAATCATTTTGCTGTCCAACTCATGAGGCTGTTGTGGTGTTCTAGTTCTGCATCTGTTCAAAGAACTTGTAGGTTGGATTTTCATAGCCATTTTGTTGCATCTTGGAAAGGTGGCGTTCCTCTGGTGTCACTGCCGCGTCCACCTAGCATGAAGAGGAAACAAACTGCGGTCAGGTTTCCTCTTTGATCCACACAGTGGCTCAAGTTTACTTACTTCTCCCAAATATATGCTGAACGCTTAGTAGATTTCCGCTACGTGCATTTAAACACAGATTTGAAAGGTCCAACTCCACAGAAAGAGAAGCAAATGAAGGCCTCACTTCTGCATCCTACCTTCCCAGGAAAAGCCTAATAGTAAGTCTTTAGAGCTTAGCCAGAGTCTGTCGACCTGGGCCTGATGGGATGGTTCTCCAGTGAATAAGGCAACCAGCCAAAAGAAAGAGTTTGACTTTCCTCTCAAAAATATCCAGAACCCAAACCATGAAGTGCTTGATGGATCAACACCTTGAATAGCACCTGGGAATTAACTAGCCATCCCAGCACTTCTCTAAAGAGTAACTTGCAGGCAGATAAGCTCAGTCCTACTCCTACTGCCTTGGCCCAAAGGAAATTCCCTCCCGACCTAGCCAATAACAGCTTGCCTCTCTGCTGCTGTAATCTTCAGGACAAGAACTAGTCATCTGAAGTGGTTAGTTTTGCTCGAGGATCTGGCAACCAGAAGAGAGTAGGGATGTAAAATCCTGTTTAAAAAGTTAAACCGTTAAACTGTATGTTTAATCAGTTAACTAGCCCATGGCACAGTGGGCCTGGCCAGACTGGAGTTATCCCCAGGGCTGCCGTGCGGTGGGCCAGTCAGGGCTATAAATGACTAGTCCACTATCCAATAAGCATATGCTTATTGGGTAATCAAGTAGTGATTTGACTAGTCACTTTCCCCTGCTGCCTCTATGTGAGAGGGGCAACAAGGGGTGGAAGGGAGCAGGAGCTGGTGCTTGGGGGAGCTGGCTTTTAAGCTGGCTCTGGCTCCCCCTCCCTCTGCCTTTCTTACAGAGGCAGTGGGAGTTGGGGAGGGAATCCAGTAGTTGAGTAGTGACTCGAATCCCTGATAAGCCTAGGTTTAACCGGGTAGTCAACTACTCGACTAGTCTCTTACTTCCTGGGCCCCTTCTGTGCCAGGTAGGGATGTATCTCAACAATACATAACCACCTTGGAAGAACAGCAATAGGTGGCCTGTGCTGGATCCTATAAGACACTACCTATAGTTGCCAAGTGGGACCTTTCAAATTCACTAATAAAAACGAAAAAAAAGAAGGATACTGATGAGGGTCCCAAATCAACAATCCCACAGCATTTACACCCTCTCACTCCAGGATTGAATCTGTTCTCCAATATCAGAGCTTTGTTTCTGAACCAGTTAAATATTTTCTAGTACACAGGAACAATAACAGCTCAGTGGTTACAACAAGTTTTCTCCTTCACTGAACATTACAGTCATGTAAAACTATACTCCACTATGCAGACTGGTCTCACCAACTCTGTGTTAAAATACTAATTACCTCCACTGGCTGAATGAGATAACTGTTGTGTATTCAAAACCTACTATCTCCTGGCTATTGTGTTTAATTCTTGTAATACCCACCAGCTATTCTATTTGCTTTCCTTTACCTATGGTGTTTGCCATCACCCTTAAAAAAAATTCTACCTTCTGAGAAGACATAACAGCAGGAAGGGCACAGAGGATTCTAAACTATTCTAAAATATTAGCTATAAAAATTTTAATGTGATTTTCTGTAAGTAATGACCTTCAACAAAAATATCTTTTTATTTTTAGCATAAAATAACCTTTTGGATAATGGAAAATGTATTCTCTCAAGAAATCTAATGTAGCAGGCTAGTTTAGTCTAACCTTTTCATGAATAAGTAAAGGAGAAGTGCTTATAGAATTGTAAGAGACCTTGAAAGTCATCTGGTCCAGTCCCCTTGCACTCATGGCAGGATTAAGTATTGTTCCACAATCTCCCCTAGACAATTTATTCCAGTGCTTGCTTAAAGACCCTGATAGGAAGTTTTTCCTAATGTCCAACCTAAATCTCCCTTGCTGCAAATTATGCCCATTGCTTCTTGTCTTATCAGAAGTTAAGAATACTTTTCTCCCTTCACCCCTTGCAACAACCTTTTATGTACTTAAACTGTTATGTCCCCTCAGTCTTGTTTTCTCCATACTAAAGAAACCTGATGCCAGATTTACAATATTGGAAATATTTTAGTGTAGGAAGGACAAGACTGTCCCCCTTCAGAAGTTGTTACCTGAAGCTCCAGAGGAAAACCACAGACATGTTGTTTTACACTGAGGGCAAATGTAAGCTAATCTACCTATTTTTGTGGCCTTGTCTGCTTGGGTTGTGGCTAAGATTAATGGCTCTCATCTTCCTGTATCTGCCTATCTCATGTTATCCCACTGACTAAAAAAAGAAGTGTTTCACATGGGAGAATGTATCAGATAACTTGCCACATCAAAATCAGTCCTATTCTGGCATCTATTCTAAAATCTTCCCTTCTACCTTTGTCCCAATTTCAACTGACTGTACATTGCCTTTAAAAATACCTCTGTATGTGTGAGACTAATCCTTTCCCTTCTCTATCGAACAAGGTCACCAATTTTAAGAACTGGACCCCCTGCTTCTACAGGGAGCTTGTTCCAGAACTGGCTACAGCAAAGTTTCTTGTCCCCTCCCTTGGCCATCATAAGAAATAGGATATTAGGTGGGATGGATTGCTGATCTGGTCTGGTCTGATTTGGCACTTCTGTGATCCCTGTACCAGAATGTAATGGGACACTTCTCTTGTGAAAACACTTTCATGAAAAGGTGGCTAGGCCTTTTAAAGCCGAGCCTGCAAAAAGTAATTTTTTTAGATGTAAAAATATACACAAGCTTTCTTGGAACAAGACTGACAGGTGTTTCTCTTCAGTCAAACTGAAGACCAGCTGCTGACTAGATATGAGGTTTGCTCTCGGGGGCCGTTTTTTTACATTTCCCTAGCTTTTGAGAGTAGGGACAAATCTTTCATTTTTCAAAAGAAAAAAAAAAAGCATTGTTATAGTGCCAGACTATTACAGTTTCTTTTAGCTGGTGCAAGCAGCAGCTGAATGCTCAGCTTAGCTGTCAACAATCATTCCAATTTATCAAGAGCAGGCAAGCCCTTGGGAACGTCACCTCCTGTCTCCTCTTCAACCTCTGCACTCAAATCCCCAGGACACGTCTGGTACAATGACTTGCTCAGCAGCTAGTGTACAATCTTGCACTTGCATTTTAATTATACCCTCTGAGCCTGCCACTGTTCTGTTCTTTCTACCCTACCTCTCCTGGAGAATCCTTGTTACTGTGCCCCACAATGATAGCAGCCCTGATGTCAACAAAAAATTCTCAACAATTATCTCCATGTTAGTCGGCTGGCTTGTGCTATTTAAATATTTATTTTATTTATTTAAAATATTTTTTACTCTGCCTCTCTATTTAAAATATGTGAGGCGGCTTAAATTTTTTTAAAGCACAATACAGATATATATATATATAAAATGTAAAAATACGAGACCCCAGAGGGACATAAAATCTGCTAAAAACATCTTGAGAGGATACTCTCTTGTCACAGGTTAGCACTTGCCCTATACATGGATATGGTATATATAACATACTTCCGTGATTTAATATCTGGCTAGGAATATGTTCTACCATCAAGAATCTGCACATTTTTAATTAGAAGGATGAAAGATTCTTGTTTTAGTCCGGCCCAGTACAACCCATCAGGATAAGTGTAAGGGTATGTCTACACAGCAAAGTTATTTCGAAATAACTTTCCTAGCGTCTACACAAGCCAACTGCTATTTCGAAATTGGTAAACCTCATTCCACGAGGAATAGCGCCAATTCCGAAATTGCTATTTTGAAATAAGCGCTGCCGGCCACCTTGGCCACAAGGTAACTTCTGACCTGATGCCCTGCGGGAACCAGTTCCGGCTGGCCTTAAATACGATTCAGCATCCAATGAGCGTAGCTGCGCTATTTCGAAATAGCAAAAAGCTATTTCAAAATGCATTTTGTGTATAGACGCGTTATTTTGAAATAAGGTATTTCAAATTAGATATTTCAAAATAATGCTGTAGTGTAGACATACCCTTAGATCTTTGGGTAGGGTGACCATATTTCCCTATGTCAAATACAGGACACCAAGGGAGTAGGGCTTCAGCCCCACAGAGAGAGAGAGAGAGAAGCTGCCGGTGCTCAGGGCTCCAGTGACTGAAGCTCTGAATGCCAACGACTCCCCGCCCACCCTGAAGTTCACCCCCCGCAGCATGCAGAGTGGGAAGGGGAGCTCCCCCCCTCAGGGCTTCAGTGGCTGAAGCCCTGAGCGCTGGCAGCTCCCCCTCTCTCCGCAGAGGAAATATGGGACCAGTGTACCTGTTTTTTAAAAAAAAGTCGGGACACTGGGAAGAGGCCTTAAAATGGGATGGATGGTTACCTTATCCTTGGAGTAAAACTAATCTTTTTGTTGCGTGTTTATACAGTGCTCAGTACAAGTGGGGCCATGACTGGAGCCCTATACAGTAATATAATACAAGTAATTATTAATAACAGGTGTTCTACACGTAAGAGGACATTGTCTCTGTGCAGAACAGCTTACAAATGTAATTATATTAAACTATAAAAACAACGAGTAGTGGCACCTTAGGCTATGTCTAGACTTCAGGCTTTTTGCGCAAGAAGCTTTTTCAGAAGAGAGAGCATCCACACTGCAAAAGTGCATCCAAGAAGCAATGTTCTTTTTCGAAAGATAGCGTTCCAGGGAGTCCCGCATGTAAGCAATGATTGTTATGGACAGAATGGCCACCAGGGCACCTGTGCTTTTGTCCTCTTCCCTCTTCTTTCAAAAAAACTCCTGCTTACCTGTCCACACACGCCTTTTTGCTCTTTCGCAAAAAGGCTTCTTCCTCGTAGAATAAGGATAACCAATTGCACAAAAATCCCTCTGTTCTTTTGATTTACTGTCGAAAGAATGCGCTTGCAGTGTGGAAAACAGGTTTCGTCGGAAAAACATCTGTTTTTCTGACAAAACTCTGTAGTCTAGACATACCCTTAGAGACTAACAAAGGTATAGGATCATGAGCTTTCATGGGTAAAACCCACTTCATCAGATGAGTTGGACAGGAAATACTGAATTCAAGATGTATATATCTATGTGAAGGCTATGATAATGTGGTGGTTAAAACATCACTTCATATCAACTGCTTTTTGCTAACATGGTTCAGTGTCTTGGACATTAAGGAAAAAAGGAAAGCAAATATGAGGAATACAAACTAAGCATCCCAATAAGCTTCCAGCTTGAACCGGAAATGATTGAGGCCCTGGCAAAAGGGAATCTGGGGTGCAGAAGCATGCCAAGGCCTGTACTGTACTTGTTGATGCTCTAGACAATACTGTACTGAACTCCCTATGTTGTTTGAGGTTAAAGAGCTCCATGTGATTCCTTTGTTCAGAATCAGAGAGGATGAGAAGCACACAGTTCTCTTTGCTTGAGATATGAGGCTGGATGAGATTAAATAGAAAGAATGGAGAGTAATCAGTTCAGAAGAGGAAACAGATGAAATGAAAGAATGGACAAGAAAGCGAACAGATGATCAGGAGCAGCGTACACAATTGGATTTTAAAGGCCATAGAAATAGGTTCATCTACGAAACATTGCAAAATTGGGTAAGTGCTCCTAATAACACTGCAGAATATTCCGAATGAAGGCAAAACCTACATTTGATAACCTAATTTATAATATACTTTCTTTCGCCACCAAATCATGAAATCTATAGATAGAAAAGACTGATTAGGACACCTAGTTTCTCTCAGTCAGTTTTCACTGTTGTAAATTTCCTTGTAATTTTTCTTTTCCAGTTTGGTTTAGAAGTGTCAAGTGATAAGGCTTTTTCTGCTTCTCTGCAGGTGATTATACCTCAGACTCACTGATATCATCACCAACCTCTTTGAAGCCTCAGTTTTCCTTTTCTGCTACTTTCTCTTATCCATTTTTATGATGCTAAGTATTGTTTCTCCTCTCTTCTCAATAGTTACACATGTTAAATATTTGTAGATTTATGTCCCTTCTTGGTTATTGGTCTGCTAAGCTATATACATTGCTGGAGCTCTAGAGACCATAACAATTATCTCTCTCTTCTGAAAGACAATACTTCTTGTTATAAGACTGAGCAGGACTCCCTATCATTTCTTTTCTTTATGTAAATAAACAGCCTCTTCTGTCTATACAGACCCTTTTGCTCTCACCCGCAAATTTTCTATGTAGCTGACCCTCATGTGGCTTCAGGAGCTGGTTCTCAAGAAGTTCTATGTTGCATGGAGTAGCAGGCTCAAGAAACCCAGGTGATATTTCCTAGTAGGAATGTCAACGTGTAGTCAAGCCAAGACTTATCAGTTAATCGCATAGTTATCAGTTAACCTTATCAACTACATTCACTCCCACCCCATGCTGCCTCTGTATCAGAGACAGAAAGGAGGGGAGCGGGAGCTGATGCCCATGAGAAGCTAACTTTAAGCAGGCTCCCCACAAGCACTGGATCCACTTGTACTCCCCAGCCCCGCACTGCGGCCTCAGATAGAGTGCGTGTAGTTGATAAGATTAACCGATAAGCCAAGGCTTATCGGTTAATCGTGTAGTTGACTACACATTGACATCCCTACTAGGAAATATCACCTGGGTTTCTTGAGCCTGCTACTCAATGCAACATAGAACTTCTTGAGAAGCAGCCTTTGTCCATGGCAAGCCTAGGCCTGCCAATGACAGTGGCTGAATGCAGCAGCCTCCCCTGTTTCCCCCCCACCACCACCACATCAGTCTGCAGGGAGCTCGGACTCCCGTGAACAGGGGCTGCTGCCACCCCACGCTGCTGACTCTGATACAGAGGCGGCAGCAGGCAGCCAGTCTGCACAGGGAGCTCGTTTTTAAACTGTCTCCCCTCACGGACTGGCTTCTGCCTGGCAGCAGTGCAGGATGGCAGGGGGCTCCCCAGCAGTGGGGCCAGGGATGCACTGGCTGCTGGCCCCACCCCCAGGGGCTATCGAATAGTCATGTAACAGATAAGACTTCATGCAGTTACATGACTATTCAATTACACTATATGGAACATCCCTATAATATGTTGTAAGCAAAGATATTTGTTTAGAGTTTGTGATTTTATTCTGAGGTGATGATGCATAACATCTGTACCAAATTTTTTAACTGTTTGCAATAATTCATATCAATCAATTACTTGCTCCCCTTCCAAAAAATTGTTTGTAGTTGTCCTTCTCTAAATGTTTTGTTTTAAAAGATATCACAATACCTTTCAAGTGGTTATTGGCTTTTTTTCTTAAAGCCATTAGATAACAAATATTAAGAATTTTATCCCCAGTACAGAATTTTTGGAAAGCAAAGAGGATATTTTAATGGAAACTATTTTGTAACCTTGCACCCATTAACATACATTTAAATAGTCATAATAGTTTTGAACACAAGGTAAACAGATGGGATACAAATTAGTTTGTCAAAATACAACTAATGTAGACCAGATATTTTGAATGCTATGCCTTTAGTGAACAACCCTAGATAAATTAATCCTCTTTGGACTGAAATATCCTTACTTCAAAGACATTTTGTTAAGAAGAATTTACTGCCTACAGAGTTTTTAAAAAAATGTAAAAGTGCTGTATAAACATTTACTAACTAATCCTCACCATCCCTAGGAAATAGATATGTATTATCCCAGTTTTGCAGGTGAGAAACTAAGGCAGAGAGGTTAAGTGATTAGCTTAAGGCCACGAATTAAAGACACAAAGAATCCTGATGCCTATTTTCAAATATAAACCACTAGACCATAATCCCTTAATATCTGTACTGCTTAATTGATTAGGCATTTGTGCTAGATTCAACAGTCCTCATAGGAGCTAGCCAGCTATTATTATTATTTATTCATCACTCATTTACACTGCCATTGACATCCTGCTCAGCTGTACATAAGCTGGGACTGTATTTTCAAGAGCGAGGCTAACATTTCTGATTTCAGTTCTGTTACGGAAATTTTCCACAGATCTAAGACTATCCTTGCCATTTTATTATGAAAAGTTGGAGCTTCTGTAGCACAGGATCAGTCACAAGAACTGTTTTTTCCCCTAGGCTATTAGAACACTAAATACAATTTGTAAATACATCACAAAAATAAAGCTGAGACTCTCAAATTTTAAAACTCTTTCGCACTGAATAATGCACTGTGCAGGCTTAGGAAACATCCCTCCTATGTATGCTATGGGACCTGAGGTGTCACTTAGGTGCATTTGTCTCAGCAGCAATTTAAAGAAATTAAACATTTTCAATTTTGAATTAAATTAAATTTTGTTATCTGGTGGTTTCTGGAAAGAAAAGTCCTGAAGCTCTTCAGGATTTCCTGATATGATGCACTAATACAAAGTTAATAGATAGCTACAATGACAACGAGTGTGCTGGATATCAGTAGCAAAGGCAGAAATTCATTTGTTTGGGGTTTTTTTTTAGTAATATTCTATTAAGTCACAGCAGGTGGTAGAAGCAGTACTACTTTAAATTTATTATGAGCACGTGAGAGATTTACTTGATACACTGGGAGATGAAACAGTTTTCATTCTGAGAAAAGATCTTGCAAGTTTCATATGCTGTTTCAAACCTATCAGTTTCATGTTTGCTGTAAACCAAAGACTATTAGCTAGAATTAATCTTGGTGATAAAGTAAAAAGCAATACGATATAGTGTAACAGAGTACAATCCACAGGCAACCTCCCTTCCCCCCCAAATCCTAATTATTTAGTTAACCTTTTACAAATTAAGAAAAAAAAAGGCCTTACATGTGCATTTCCAACAATAGTAAAAACTTTTTCAACCAATACTACCTTTGCAGCTGCAGTTAAATTTTAAAGGGAAATCAATATTTCAAGGTCATCGGTCCTGGATAATTCCTGGAGAGATTTTTGCAGATTTTGATTTAATTAGAAGTGGCATATCCAGGGGCAGGGAGGGAATGGTGGTGCGTAAAGAGGTTAGCTGTGATTCAAAGGGGCCTGTAGTTCCTGACTGCTTCTGTTGTTACTACCCGGGAGCCAGAGGCCCCTTTGATTTGCCGTGGGAGTGCAGGAGCACTGCTCTGCTTGGCTGTGAGGGCCATGGGGCATGCGCTGACTGCCCTTGGCCCTTTCACCATGGGCTATGCTCCTTCCAGGAGTGCGGAGCCACCCCTGCACCTTGCCTTGGGGCCTGGCAAGGCTGTCAGCCCCGCTGGGCATATCCTATGGACTGCTATGCTATGTTTATGTTGTTCAGATCATTCAGTTCCATCTTGCTGAATAAAATTATTAGTTTAACATGAGACAGCCATACTATTTTCAAAGTCCATTTGTAAACACATGGATTTACACCGGGGTGGGCAAAAGGGCTTCTGCGGGCCGAATCCGGCCCGCAGAGGCCCTGCTGCTCCCCCGCACCCAGGCCAATTAGGGTCTGGGGGTGGGGGAGTGCACGAAGCCTTCTCCACTCTGCCCCATCCTGCTAGCAGTGCACAGGTGGGGGAGCGTGCCAAGCCTCTTCCAGGGCATGCGTGCCTAAAGAGAAGGGGGGGGCAAAGGGGTCCCCCCACCCCTTCCAGTTTAGGCCCCCCCTTCCGGGGAGGCCCGGGGCTACTTCAAAAATTTTTGAAGTGGCCCCTGGGCAAAAATGATTGCCCACCCCTGATTTACACACTTGTATGCAGCACTCTGCTGCCACCTCCATCATGTTAAGTGCAGCTTTCCTTAGTAACTTTTACTCACCTCCACTACACCATGATGGATGGAGGTGTACTGTTTTTTCTTCAGCATCACCAAAGTAATGACAATGACTGTTGCTATGACAACACCGCCCACCATTAGTCCGATGATGGCACCTTTGTTTGAACCCACATCTTCAGCAAAGAATACCTAGGAAACAAAAATAAAGCAGATAAGTAATGAAATCCCCTTTGCTATTTAGCTAAGTTGTATGCTATGCAATTTACAAAGTGCTGACATGGACTTTACAGAAGTGTTATTTCATGACTCCAACTTTCCAATCTCTTCAGCAGTGCAGCAACCTGGTCACTGTCACAGCAAGCTCTCCCTGTCATAGAAAAGGTACACGAGCAGTGTGGGAAGTGTGGAAGAGCTTCTGTCTGAGGTACACTGGTTTTGTGGATGAATGGAGGACTTATCTCCACGGCTGCCAAGCCAGCAGCACCCTTCTGTTTTAGAGGCTCTTGCAATATGACATGTAATTGCTGCTCAGGATAGCCACTCAAAGGTAGAGAATATGTACATTCTCCCAATATTTTCCTGCAATCCTCATCAATCACCCTGGAATTTGTGTAGCTAACACATGAAATGTTTAATGAATTTACATATGGTCAGGACTGGTTTGGGTAAGCATCATGTACTTGTCCAATATAAAGGTTTATTTCAGACCTACAGGATAACAATGAAGTCTCCATATAACTGGCTGGATTAAGGGGAGAAAGCAAAGTGATTTGTCTCTTTGAGGTGTCTAGTAAGGGAAATCATGCTACTCCAGAAACAAAAGACAGGACTATGCAGCACTTTAAAGACTAACAAGATGGTTAAGTGATGAGTTTTCATGGGCCAGACCCACTTCCTCAGATCAATTTGTGGAAGAAAATTGGCTAGCCAGGGCATGAGTATACAGTACACTAGCTCACCACACACTAAGTTGCTGTGTAGACTCTGCCATCATGCATTAAAAAGTTCTGTAGTGCACTGACATACATTCACACTTTGGCTTGGTGCGCACTAGGTCTCTGTGTAGGCAAGCCCTAAGTGTATACGCATTAAATAGAGGAGAAATTATTTGCTCCTTATTTAGCCAGCAGGGCAAGTTAATGTCACTATGACACTTTCTTCATCTTAAGGAGCATAATACTCAGCTGATTTCTTGTCAGTCTCCCTTTTTAAATTTTCATCTAAGAATCATAAAGAGCTGTATCACATTTGCACTTGTTAAAGAAAACAGTCTTCCATGAAAAGATATTAAAACATGCACATTAAATATGCTGTTCCGTTACTGTCAGCAAGAGATGTTTAACAATGTTAATAATGCCATGGAACAAACACAAAATGTAGAGAGTTTGCCGTGTTAATGTTTCCTGCCAATTTTACATGCATATAAACAAAAACATGTGAATATACTTATTTTAAATTTAGATAATTTGCTTCTTACGGGTTAGCAAAAGAGCAAGAGCTGAAGGATTTTCAGGTATTATATTGCTAACACACAAATATTCATTAATAGAAAAATAATTGCAACTTCAGATCAATTACTAATTTCAGCCCTGCATTATCTACTATATATTTGAGAGTTTATGCATCTGTCTAGCTGTCCATTTGTTCAAGAAATCCTAAATGCTAAGAGCTAGGACCACCAATTTGCAATGCAGCTTTCTCATATCATAACTTAAAGCAAGGTCAAGGTTTGATTGTTCCAGGACAATAGGATGTGCCTGGAATTCAATTGTTTCTCATAAAATGGAAAGGAAGGGGTCTGGTAGGAGGGACAGTTATACTGTAGAATTACCACAGGATCTGTATGTCTGTTTGTCTGTTCCCTGGCTGGGCAACATGCACCCCCCTCACAGCTGTACAGGTACTTCTCACCTGGTCCAAAGCTGCCATGGTAAAAGAGGTCTGGGATAGGTATAGATATGCTCTAAGATATGCAAGACGCGAGAGATGGGGACTGGGACAGCTATAACCCCACTGGGCCAACAGGAGGCAGCAGTGGAGAAAGGGACAGCTACCGACTATATATTTCAGAGAGTTTGTGTGTCTGTCCCTTCCCTAAGTGGAGGGACCTACATTCCTCCCCCAGCTGTACAGGTGCTTCTCACCTGCATACTGAACCCTCATCCCCAGCCCAATGATTTAAATAAAGCAAAAACAAAACTTCTTGAGTTAAGGACCTGAGCAATGCTGGGTAAATCTTCTAGTGTTATAATATGAATTCACAGCATCTCAGTAACAATTCTAAAAAGCCTCTTTAAAAATCTTCCAGATGAGAAAAAAATAATCTAAGAGAATATCTATACCTACTGTTTTCAATTTACACCTAATCGGGTGACAATTTGAAAGATAAAACTATGGCAATTAGAAATTTACTGTCATGTATTTTCAGTCACAAGTACATTTGGAAAAATAAAGGAATACTAGTTCAATATATGCCTTCAATAAAAACTAAACTGGCATGATATATGAAGAGGATGACTTCCTAATTGATAGTAAGTCATGGTTCTGGCTATCAGTCGACAACACAGGATAGTACAATTTAAAATCAGTTCTTAGAAATACAACATTCCTTTTACTACATACAGTATATTATCTTTCCCCACTAGCACAGTAGAGGGAGCTGCAGTTCCTAACTGCTTGCACAGATATCTGCCACTGTCACTTTCCTAGTTACTGTAACTGACTATGTGAGACACAGGCAATAAAAGGAAAATAAGTATTGAAATGGACTAGTAAGTGCCAGGTTTCCTCTCACCAGTTACCTTTCTCATAATATTTAACCCTTCTGAGCAAGGTGTGGCAGAATTTTCCAAATTAGTGCTAATATATTTTGAATTTGCTTCTCACCCTGGGAATTCTCAATTCTCAGCATCAAAGAGATGAGTATCTTTTTACACAGTCATTACTTAGTTCAAATGCAAATTTGAGTCCCATGCTAATTTTAATTTTTCAGCACTACTTAGGTTGAAGAATATATTTAAAAAAGAAACCTTTCAAGTTTATTATTAGGATTTTAGAACTCTAAGATAGGAGATTGACAAAAGAGGAAGCAAGAAAACAGATTTAATTATTTGCCTGTAGTACTGAAACACTGCTGAGAGAATCTTTCACTACTTTGGTCCTGATCAAAAACTTTTCTCTTTCTGAATGGGCTTTGGATCTGTCCCTGTTGGAAGATGTATCCACAGGATTCACAGTGCATTTTATTGCTTACTGTACAAAAACAGCTAACAAAATAAAGATATAAGAAACTGCAGTTGCAATTTAAATCTAGTGGAGAATCTCCTCCTCTGAAAATGAGTGAGACAGGGAAAGGAAGGATGTGGCAGACCCTTTATAACCTTCAGCATAGTGTTTAGGGCATTGACATGGGATGTCCAAACTCTCCTGGGAAGGCTGGGATGATCATCTGAGAGGCAGGATCATCTTGAACCCAGGTACACCAATTGCTGGCTGAGTGCCCGAACACCTGGGCTAAAGGTTACAAGGTGAACACTGCAGCTGCCTCTCCCTGCTGCTGTTTCTTGCAAGAATGGCTTAGGTGACCTCCCCAGGAGAGGGTTTACAGCTGTGAATGCCAAGTGGAGACAGTTGCTTAACTCCAGTTTAGAGGGAGGCAATGCAACTCCCGTTGAGGCAGGGCTTAGGCTATACCCTTTCCTTGGTGTTTCCTATTGGCTAGCCTCACTAATTCCCATCTCAGCATGACTTCTGCGACTCCCATTCCTAGGTCCCTTCCTCCCCTCATGCGCCATATTGGGAGTCCTCAGTCCTAGTAAATGCCACTAGGTGCTTAGAGTTGCAGTGCCTACAACCTTTTGTGAATCTAGGCCCTGAGTGCCTGAGGGAACATGGCAACGTTTTGAGTCCAGCTCAAGTGGCCTGATTACATTTGGCCTAAGTGATATTCCAGGGTTGCACTGGCATCTGATCCCGATGCCTGGGTGGGAGTGCTGTCGTGACTTAGCTGAAATCCTTTGCTTCCACTGAGGTAACGACAGAACTGAACGTGAAAACCTCTTTGTTGTTGTTTAGTTTCTGGATGCTTCAAAATTTCAGACAAGCAGGTTGGGATATGAAATCCTAGGCCGGGGGCCTTAAGTTTTCATTCCCCACCTCCATTGTCACATTTCCTCTCCCTGACCTGTTTGCATACCTCGTGTTAGTAATGCATCTTAGCTGGGCTTACAGAGACAAGGTGGGTGAGGTAATTTCTTTTAGTGAACCACGTCTGTCAGAGAGAGAAAGAGAGAGACAAGCTTTCGAGCTTACGCTGGGCTCTTCTTCAGGCCTGGGAAAGCTACTCAGAGGGTGCATTTACACTGTAACCGAACACCAGCAGCTGAGTTGTGACGTCTGTTGTGGGCTCAATGGGCTGTTTAGTTGTGGTGTAGATGTTCAGGCTTTGGCAGCCTGAGTTGGGACTCTCCCATCACTTAACCAACCTAAGCCTGAATGTTCACACCACAATTAAATTGTGCCTTCGCCAGAGTCAGATGGCCTAGGCCAGCCATGGATTTTTAATTGCAATGTAGGCATACCCAGAGCCAGCTAAACACAAAATTGAACTGACTGTTTAGCATAAGTAGTTAGCGCATTGTTTAAGGGCCCATTCAAGGTGAGTGGTCACCTTCATCATGAATGGTCCCTTAGAGCAATGTTTCTCAACAACCGGTCCATGAGATCTCCCCTACACTGTTCAAGAAGGCAGCAAGCCAGTCCTTGGTGTCAAAAAGATTGAGAAACACTCCCTTGGATGAGTTTCGCAGCCCTGAAGAAGAGTGCTATATCACTTGAAAGCTTGTAAAGTCTGTCTAATAAAAGATAATTACATCACCTACCTTGTTTCCCTGATATGTTTGGAACAAACTGACCTTCCAGAAGTATTTCTATTCATGTCTAATGATGCACTGAGTGTGCATGATACAGGCCATACTTGGCATAAATGACCATATAGGTTGGTTGGTAACTGATGCACAAATATGATAATTGTTGGTTTACGTTCCCTCTCATACTAATTTTACACTGTTGTATTTTCACTGAATCCAATAGAATTATTCCCAGCTTATACCCATCTAAGAGGAGGATCAGATTGTGTGTGTATGTGCATGAAAATTAGGTGTAGATATTTTTCCAAACCACACAATTAAAAAATGTGGGTCACAATGTCCCTGTAGGCAACGACGTTATTAGCCACAATCATTCAAAACAAACTCAAAGCTTGCGTAGTTCACTTACCAATTTTTGATGATGTACTTCATATCCCGAATCATGTCGGAATTCTGCATCCATCTTTACTTCAGAGATTTCTTCTGTTTTAACATTGGTCAACCCAGAACCTGCATTGATCGCAATGAAATAATTTATTAAACTCATCACTTAAATAATTAGCTAGCAAAAGATGACAGCATAAGGCAATGGTGTCATTCACATAAATGCGGTGTAATGTAATGTGAAAACAGAGCTGGGGAAGAAATGAAGTGTATCTAATTCTGCCTTCCCACTGTCAATGAGCCAGTAAAATTCCTCCTCTATGTTAATATTTCTCAATTGGAGGTGCACGCACCAAAGGTCTGCAGTATGAATAGGGCCCTACCAAACTGACAGCCATAAGAAATGCGACACACACTGAAATCTGGTCTCCCCTCATAAAATCTGGTGTTTTGTGTGCTTTTCCCCTATATGATATAGATTTCACAAGGGAGACAGGTGCTTCTCAAATTGGGGGTCCTGACCCAAAGTTGCAGTAGGGTCACAAGGTTATTTGAAGGGAGTTGCAGTACTGCCACCCGTACTTCTGCAATGCTGTCTTCAGAACTGGGTGGCTGATGAACGTTGGCTGCTGGCTGGGCACCCAGCTCTGAAGGCACCACGCTGCAAGCAGCAGTGTAGGAGTAGCAATACCACACCATGCCATCCTTACTTCTGCACTGCTGCTTGGCAGTGGCTTTGCCTTCAGAGAGGCACTCTGCCACTCTCCAGCTGTCCAGATCTGAAGGCAGTGATTTGCTAATCAGTGAGGTGGCATTTGAATTTCTCCTGGATGGCCCCACAAGCACACAGCTTACAGGGAACACTGTCCTGGACCCTTGGTTTAAGAAGCATTGCTTTAAACCATGCAAAGGATCCCATTTTAAGGCTGCTTTTGATCCTCCTTACAATACTACATTAAAAAAAAGGGGGAAATCCTCACAATTTCACGTTTTGAGGCCATTTTTCTTGGCATTTAGACTGTTTTCTAGCATATTTGATTTATTAAATTAGCTATTCACAATTTTTAAAAAGGGATTGTGATATCTGTGATATATAAGATCACATTATACCACTAAATTAAAACAGAGTGGATTTTGACATTTGCAAGAGTCAGTTTTTAAAGGCATGAATAGTAAAATGTTTAGGGAGTTGCAGTTTGAAAGATACATAATGCTTTGGTCAAGGAAAGTGAGGGAGGATAATAAAGAAAGAGATGACAGAGTAATTTTCTTTTTAGCTCCAAAGAGGCTAAGACTAATTTTTCAATGTGAATGGAAACTCCTGGATCTGTTTAAGTGACACTCTCTCCTGCTCCACAAAATACATATTTGGATTAGTGGGAATATGCTCAGGAAATGCCTCTCTTTTCCAGAAGTGGTAATTAAACAACAGGGTCTAAATGTCTTCACAAACGTATTATAACAAGAAACAGTTAAAAACAATGTTAAACTTACAGTATCCACATGGTAAATACATTATTCTTATTATCAAGCATAAAGAAACATAAATATAACTAAAACATAGCAAAAGAACCTTAATTCTGACAAAATAAATGCTGTTCTTTCATCAAGTACCATATATAAAACACAATACAAAACCTGTTTGAAAAAGAAATGTAACAAAACATTAACAAAAGAGCTTTAAGTGCAAGTTCACAAATAATTTTACAGAAAATTATTTTCCCTTTTAAATCACAAACATCTTTATTTATGCAGCAATTCTACATATTTTAATTTAAAAATCCCACTGTTAACTGATAACATTTCCTATCTAATATTGTCCATTAACAGAAAATGTTTTGATCCAGAAAGAGGATGATAAAACTTCCAGGCAAAACTGCAGACTGTGTTGTGATTAAATATTTTCTTTATACTTGATAAGAGTAACACGTTTGCTTATTATACGTGCAACTCAAAATATGAAACAAACATGTTTTGCCTTGCTTTTAAGTATTTAGGTTAAATGTAGTGATATGTAACTACACTGCTGTTGTTTAGTAACCTTAATTAATTATTTTTAAAATGTACTTTATGGTGCTTTGAGCTATAATTTAATTGCCCTATTATCGTCAAAGGAAAAAAATGACATTTTAAAATCTTATAATAAAATTGCTCAAGAGAGTGAAACAATTGCTGTGGGAATACTCCTGTCTCAAATAAAGCAGCATTTATGTAAATATGTGTTTAGACCTTTAAAGAGAGACTGAATTAGGGACGTTAAATATCGACTGACTAATCGAATAGTCAATGCACTTTGCATCGACTACTTAATTAGTTGATAGGGCACCTCCACCTCTGAAGTGTAGCAACAGCCTTGGGCTGTTGCTACACTTCAAAGACGAAAGCGCCATGTGGAGCCTGGGTTAGCTGGGGACTCCCCCACTGACCCCGGGCTCCATGTGGTGCTGCCGCTTTGAAATGCTGCGGGACGCCTGGTGTCAGGCTGGGGGGACTCCCCAGCTGATCCTGGGCTCCACTTGGCACTGCCACTTTGAAATGCCGCATGCAGCCTGGGGACACCCCAGCTGGCCCCAGGGTGCATGCAGCATTTCAAAGAGGCAATGCTGTGTGGAGCCCGGGGTCTGGCTCCAGGCTCCAAGTGGTGCTGCCATTTGCAAGTACCCCCTCCTCTTTCTCCCCTTGCTGCCTCTTTCTGATAGAGGCAGCAAGGGGGGGAGAAGTGACTAGTCGACTAGTCTGTCACATCCCTAGACTGAATCCCCCGGGATGCTAGTCATTTGTGTATTTTTTTACTTCATAATTTGTAATTAATTCATCTACTGCTTATATAGCTGTGCAGGACACAGTGGGTTTGGTTTGTGATGGTCTACACTCCCAATCTTTATTCCTATGTAGCATTATTGGAGGAGTGCCCCTGAAATACCAGATGGAACAAGGGATGTTAAATTTAGTTTAAGCAACTATTTGACTAGTCAATGGAATTTCCATCAACTAGTCAATTAGCCGATAAGTGGGGGAGCTGCAGCGGGGTAAGCTCCCGACAGCTCCTAATACATTTAAAAAGCAAAGGCACAGTGTCTGGGACTGGGCGCAAGCTGGGAATCAGCTGATTTCTGGCTCATGCCTGGTTCCTGCTACCCCCCCTGGAGATGGTACTGTGGGGAACCGGCTCTTAAGCTGGCTCCCCCCAGCACTGGCTCCTGCTACCCCCTTCTTCCCCGCTGCCTTTCTCTGATAGAGATAGCAAGGGGGGAGGAGGGACTAGCTGACTATCCAATAAGCTTATGCTTATCGGATAGTTGACTAGTTGCTTACATCCCTAGGTGGAGCATCTAAGGGACTTGCCCCTGGACTACAAGCAGCGAAGATGACAGATGTTCAGAACTGTTTCCCAGATTGTCTAAAGTGTAGGGCAGAGATAGAACTGACTGGCTAGCAACACTACCACAACCAGACACAGAAGCTAGGTCTACACTTCAGCTTATGCTAGCATAAATTATGTTGCTCAGGAGTGTGAATAAACCACTCCTTTGAGTGACAGAATTTATGCCAGCATCAGCGGTTGTATACAAAGTGTTTCTCCCACGGACTTTTGCTACTTGTGGAAGTGGGATTTTTTTTTGGGTTATGCTGATTGGTGAAGACACTCTCCTGATGGACTGCAGCAGTGAAGCTGTAGTTCTGTATTTACAGACATACCCAAAGGCCATGGTTTTACCCTGGCTGGTTGTGTTTAGAGTGTAGCTGGGAGGGAAGCATCAAAGCCATTGAGGAACCTTCTGGCTCCCCACATTCCTACTCTAGGGAAGACTGAGTCCTTTTAGGATTTCTGGGACACTGAATAGTATCTCTGACCAGAGAGCAGAAACCCAGGAAGTCAAGGAGAGTCAGTCAGGGTACCAAGCCTAACTACACACTGAAATCGAGAGCATAGCAATACAAGGATGAGCCTACTCTGCTGGATACTTTGTAAGCACACCCTTGTTCATTTATTTTGCTATTTTATTTTAAGTTGGCTTCTAACTTCAGTGCTGCACCATCCATCTAAACTCATTATTTGCTTAAGGAAGTCCCAGGAGGGATAAAGGGCGGTTTGAACTGGCTCTATATTTGTGAGAGGTACAGTTTATGTATTATTATCCTAATATCTTTCCACTGTCCCTTATCTTGTGTTCCTCAGTTATTGCTGTAGTACTCAGGGATAGAAATTGCATTTGTGTGTGTGCTCAGAATGACACTTCTCTGTAACAGATTGTGCATTAAACATTTTTCCAAAGGAAAATCTGCATAGAGAGGGAGCTAGGATCCAGTGATGTGACTGGAACTCTTACTCCTCATGCTGCCAGTGCCATTTATCTGCTGTGTGATCTTAAGCAAGGCACTGAAGCTTGCTTTGCTTCATTTTTTTCATCTGTAAAATGAAGGTGATGTATGTCTGTAAAGATGTATGAGATATCTTGGGATGGAAAGTGCTGTATAATTGCATAGGATTCATAATTTTATATATACTTCTGAAGAGTTGATAAAATCTGTGTTTTGTTAACTCTTTTTACTTCATACATTACTGCAGGGTTGTCTGAGAGAACTGCAGTGAGCAAGTTCAAAGAAGATTTTTTAAATCTTGAAACAACATAAAATCCTTCATTTTAAAACTTGCTTTTAAATTGATGTATAAAAAAATCCCCAAATGAATCAAACTTGGCATGTGTTGGTGCAGACTGGGGTTACTCTCCCTGGCATGTGTTGGTGCAGCTGTCTGCAAATGCACTGTAAATTCTTATGGAAATTATTTTTTAAAAACCCCATGTGCATGCAAAGAAATAACTAGTGTGTTATTTATTAAACCAATGGTTTGAAAATTTCCTATTGAAAAAAATAACTGCAATTTTTTTTTTTTTGGATTTAGAACTATAAAGTGTCTGAAAATATATAGCACATCACAATTTCAGCCAACTTCAGGAAACAGATCTGCAAATATATTTTAAAGATTTTTTTTGCTCCCAACCCAAGAATTTATGTGCCAAGTTTCATCAGAACGCCAGCCTTTTGGCAAAGAAAAAGTAACTCAAAGATTTATTTGAAAGAAGGAAGAAATAGCAAAGTACACAACAGAGCTACACGGTGAGTCATTGCTGTGGTCCCCTTTTCTTTTTGATTTGGTTAAAACCACCAAATTATTCTCATTAAAAGAGAAAAGTGATTATTCGTGGTACAAAAATTATCAATAATTCACTTGTCTGCCCACACCTCCTCCAGAATGTCACAGGTGTTTTAATGATACTGCAAAAGAAATAGTCTTTTAGGAAATCTTTGCATATATTGCCTAGTACTACCTAAGCCCACCATAATTACAGAAGCAAGGAAGACAGAGGTTACTGAATTTGCTACAGCATTAGGGGGACAGGAAGAAAGAGGGAAATAGAAAATGTTCTATGAGCACAGTCCCCTCAAAATGATTAGATAATTATTTACAGGAGGCCCCTGACATGTGACCGCCTGAGTTCTGACCCCCCGCACTTACAACCATTTTTGTAAGTGTGGAAGGGGCCGGAAACCCCTGACTTACGTTTTGGCCCCGCATTTACAACGGCGCATGGCACCTATCAGAAATGAGGGCTTGAGTTACGACGCCCCCAACTTATGACACTTCCCCAGAAACGGATCGTGTCGCAAGTCGGGGGCCTCCTGTATACAACAGTCTGACAACTACGTTGGGGAAATCCTAAAAGGCCACATAATTGGAAAACCAGACACGAACTTTAATACACGTAGGAAGAAGTGATGCTATAATACCTGTGCACTGTGGACCATAAGTCCCATTGTCAGGTGGTGGTATTTGGATTTAGCAAAGGTACCCACAATTAAGAACCTGATCTAACAGGAAGGCAACACTAGCATTTTTATTTGCACTGAGCGTTGGAAATTCTGGCAGTACTGAATAATAGGCTAGTTTTTCCATTTTGTCTTCACGTTCCAAGAGCAGGGCTACCAAGTTAATAAGGAGTTACTGAGATGTAATGGGCTAATTTGTGTATTTTTATAATGCTATTATCAATACAAAATATATTGGGATACAGGCACTAAGAATTCAGCTATAAGAAATTAAACCATACACAAGTGACTTCTGGATAGAAAACATTTTTAATATAGCAGCACTTACAGTGCAGCTATCAGCTAGGACAGTGTTTCTCAACCTTTTTTTTAATCAAGTGCCCCCTCCCCCCTTTTTTAAATGTAAGTACCCTCAGTACCTACAGTTTTCAGGCACGCAATTTTTTTTTTCTATCATTGCAACACATTTGTTTAAACAACTTGATTGTAGCCGGGCGGGCAATGACATTTTTGGGTATAAAAAGTACAAAAATAATAAAAAGCTGTAAAACTTCAAACAAAAATTCAGTTTTCTCCAAATTTCAGTTGTGTTGTTTTACCCCCCAGACTTCTCTCGAGTACCCCTAAGGGTACTCAGACCACTGGTTGAGAAACACTGATCTAGGAGGTGTTAGTCTTTTCATTACAAATCCTTTCTATGCGAGGGATTTTCAAAGCTTGGTATTACATTTTGTTATGGGCCGGAGTTAATTGCTAAGTTCTCATTGTATGGTACATTTTTTGTTATAAATAAGTAAATATAAATATTTGTCTAAAAATAGAATTGAAAAGAAAATACAGCTCCAGGTTGTTGGCTATGAAGTTTTGTATACATCCATATATAGTTACCTTCCTATTGACCTATTTATTCTAATTTACTTCCTTTTGTAGGAAGAGAGAAGAATATATGTATTTAGGCACAATTCTTCTTCTCTTCCATGTTTTACGAATGATATATAGGAAGCAGAGTGTGCTGAAGCACTAGGCTTCATTTCAAAAGTCTGTCATACAGATGCTATATCAGCATTAGGGAAAGTTGGTCACATTGCAACACCACTGACTATAGGTAATTGCTCAGAGAAACGCCTCCTTCCCCCATTTTTTTTAAATTTAAACCAATGTTTCTCAAAATCTCAGAGGGGTAGTCGTGTTAGTCTGTAACTTAAACAACGAATGGTCCTGCAGCACCTATGGGTACGTCTACACTGCAGAGGAAGATCGAAGCTGCCGCTGTGTATCTTCCAGGGTTTGAATTAACGATTTAATTAAGACAGCTAATTCTAAATGAGGTGCTCCAGTTGATGCCACTAACCCTGCTTTCATGAGGAGTAAGGGGAGTCGGGGGGAGAGTGTTCTTCCTTTGACTTCCTGCTGTAGACAGCCAAAAGCTGAGTTAAACTACTTTGATTTCAGTTATGCAATTAACGTAGCTGAAGTTGCATATCTTAATTTGACTTTGTCCCATAGCGTAGATATACCCATACACTACCTATATATATATATAAAGTTCATGAGCTTTAGTGGGCATAATCTAGGGTGTGTCTACACAGCAGGGCTTAACTCGAAGTAAGCTATGCAACTTGAGCTATGTCAATTGCGTAGCTTATTTCAAAATCGGCAGTGTCTACACAGCACTTATTTCAAAATAGAGCACTCTTCCTCTGACTTTCCTTATTCCTCGTACAATAAGGGGTTCAGGAGTCGGAGTACAAAGTCCTCCAGCTTGACAGTATTTTGACATTATTTCTAAATAACTGCCTGCTGTGTAGACGTGGACTTAGTTATTTCAAAATGATGTTGCTATGTAGATGTACCCTAAGGTACTATAGGACCACTTGTGTTTTTAAGTGTTTCTCTAAGTGGGCCATGGGACCATTCTGAGGGAGCTGCTAGTGGGCCCACACCACTTTCTTTAATTAAAGGGTCTGTAGCCATGGAGCCTTGCAGCTCCCATTGGCTCCGGTTCACTGCGTCCAGACAAGGGGAGACATGGGAAGCAGTGGCCTGGGCATTGCTGCTTCCTGCATCTTCCCATGACTGGAAATGGTAAACCAGAGCCAATGGGAGGCATAAAACTTCATGACCATGGATCCTTTAGATAAAAAAGCATTGCGGGCCCGCTTAAACTATGTTGGGGGTTTACAGAGACTTTTGTACTCCAGGTTCAAGAACAAGCCCTCTTTTCATGACTGTTTCTGCAGATGTCTCACGACTCTATGGATTGGACGGTTCTTCACATTCTCTGACCTGATTGCTTGAGAGAATGATAATTATTAGGTGACTAGACCCTCTATGAAACCATTGCCACAGCTGATAACACTGTGAGCAATCTTTCTGATGCACCTAAGCTGCATTATTTTTCATGGTGATTTCTAATTTACTTGTGATCTCAAGAAAATCCTACTATTTGCACAGAAATAAGGTGGTTATTATGAGAACTTCCTACTTAGGAATACATCAGTCATTTTTTTAAAAATGTGTGTGGGTATTAAACATCTGTGGGTGTTTTTTTTTTTTAAAGATTCTGAGCACCCTCTGGCAAATCTGACAAGTTAGCTCATAGCAATACTCTTGAGTCTAGCCATATGGTGTCCAACACTCTAGCCACATGTGACTATTTGACTTGAACAATGTGGCTAGTTCGCTACAGCAGTAGACACTATAGTGGCTACTGCTTCAGAACTGGTTGGACACCACAGATCTAAATGTTCATTTGTTTCCAAGCCCACTAGGAAAGCCTGATTATGAATGAAAGACATCAGTATTCTCACCCTCCAGAAGGTGAAACTGAAGCGTCAAGCTGCTTACCCGAGGACTTTTAAAGGGAAAATGGTTTGGAATCACTATAATTTTTTTGAAAGTATTTCACCTGCTTCTGTCCCTTTGTTACTATTTGTAGTTTTACAAACACACCCTAATATTTCATAACGTTTTTCTCTTCTCTACTGATGTATGACAGAGCAGCCAAAACACTGAAAACTGACTTTCTATACATAAATGCAGTGAAATCAACTATATTCAATGCAAAATATTTCCCTTATTTTAGTTATAATAAATTGATGTTTTATTTGTAATACATGGTTCAAATTCAGACAGAAGGGTAATTTTTAAGTTTATATCATTCCTTCTGCATTTAATACTTTGAGTTTGATTATCTATTTTATTTGTGATACTTGGGGTAGTGTATATGCCCCTGTAAATAGCTCTGAATGCTTGAAAATTACCTGTATTATAACTTCAACCTGTGATGAAAAAAAATCAGGTGGGTATCTGTTGCCAGATGCTCACACTTCGGGCAGATTGGCAGAAAGTCTCACTATGGTGTTTACACATTATTTGTGACCTAGCTTGATCAGGTTTTTAAGCATTCAACGTGTCTGCTGATAATCTGCAGCAGCTCCATTTACTATTGAGATCAGAGCCTAAGTGAATGTTTAACAAAAAACCTGGCAAATAAGATTGTTTGAGCTTAATGAATAATTGTTTGGTTCATCCCAACATTGGATGGACATTAGCAGTGTCTTCAAGACTTCCTCATGTCAGTCAGCAGAGACCTCTGAGTTCTGTGAAAGTGTTCTCTCTAAGTTGGTGGTGAAGGATACCACTCTGTCTCTTATGTATAGCATATTGTGATATGTTGTATGGCTTCAAATTTCCAACTCTATCATAGCCCCTCTCAAAAATCTACCATTCAACCTTGGATGGACCATTCACTACCCTGGTACCAGTACTCTTAGTACAATTACCACTGACAACCAAAGAAATGTACAAGAAGAAACAAAGAAGCCCATTACCAATGTTATAATAATAGCTGTCACTTAATGAAATGAAACCTGAATGAGGCAAATTGGTGCAAGAGTATGTCTTGTCTTATATCAATTTCTAACAGATTTCCCCCACCTCATTTATAAAAAATATTTTCCATGAACAGGGAAATTATTAGCAGCAGGCTTTTGATTATGAATATGAAAATGCCAATCAATACTATAACAAGCATAAACAAGTGAATAAAACATTATGTAGGAAAAGAGGTATGAGTAGAAAAATCCTTGTAAAGCAGACAAAGTAGGATTAAAGTATGAGTATATTTTGTGGGTGAGGGGGAATGAAAATGCTGCATACATTGTGATATTTTTATCTCTCTTTAGGAAGATATGTATCCCACGAGATAAAAATACTTAGGTGCTATGAGGATGTTCCCTGATCCCAATATGTTTAGAATAGCATATGCCTAGATCTGTAACTGATGGGATTCCTGGCTCACTAGTCTTAAATAGAATAAATTGGCGCACTGCACAAAACTAAAAAAAATCAGTTAGAATGATATTATAATTATATGTCCCAGGCTGAATCTTGAACTGTATGTACTTCAACTTGCTTTGCAAAATGTGTGGTTTTTTTTTTTAAATTGTGACATTTTCTGTAGATAGTAAATACTAGTCATTTTATCTGAAAGATTTAAGCATGGAAGACAGTGGTACTTATCCTTAGTATCAGAAATTTGGAAGGGGAAAGTAGATTGATTTTTTTTATTGGTAAATGTTAAGAGTTGCTTTAAAGAAATGTGATGTTGCAGTGCTGAAATTCTGATCCAATATCATGGAGGAGAATCAAGTTAGTCAGCCATGGAGAGAGGGTACTAGCAGAAAGGGCTTCTTCCTGAGTTTGTAAAAATACTTCTGCAAAGCAACTTTGCCTTTGAAAATTGCATCAAGTGGCTGGTATTACAAAAGTCTTGTCCCTAAAAACTCCTAAAAAGTTTTAATGGCCCCTCCAATTTCCAAATTGTAGAAGTTGAATCCTGCACTATTATTTTCAATTTACAAAACACCACCTATTTTTCAGGGACAAAGTATACACATACTTCTAAAGTAACGGTTCTCTATGGGTACGTCTACACAGCAGCGTTATTTCGGTATAACTGACTTTATTCTGAAATAACAAAATACGCGTCTACACAGCAAAATATTATTTCAAAATAATGTTAAGATGAAGGACTTCTTACTCCAACTCCTGTAACGCTCATATTATGAGGAGTAACGGAAGTTGAAGAAAGAGTGTTCTTCCTTTGACTTCCTGCTGTATAGACAGCGCCAAAACCTGCATTAAGCTATTTTGACTTCAGTTACGCATTTGACGTAGCTTAAGTTGCATATCTTAATTTGACTTTTGCCCTGCTGTGTAGACATGCCCTATATGTGCAGTGGTGTGGCTTCCTTCTCGTTTACAAAACAAAGCAACCACCACCCCCGTCTAGTATTCTACCCTCTGCTTTTTGTAAGCACATAGTGCTTTATATATAGATAGAGAGCGAGTGAGAGCTCAGAGGCTTGGGGAGGAAAAGATCTGTGAGAGCCCCCTTTAAAAATTCTGTCCAAGAACCTCCCCTCTATACTGATTCATGATATGACACTACAGTTTAACAGGGTTATAACAAAGAAAAGGTGATCATTTCAGCTCAAGCAGGTCACACACATGCTGGGAAAAACATAGGTTAGGTAAAAGCCATGCAAGTTATATACCTGGTCTTGTGGTCAGTCCTCTGTCTGCAGCTGGGCGGGCATCGACTGGCTCAACTGGGCATGTGCAAAAAATAAAAAAAAAAGGCAAACAAAAAACCCAAAATGATAAGTCAACTGCTCTTTTGTTGGGGTAGTGCAGGAGAGACATATGCCATAAACAAAGTTATAATAGCAGCAGCTGGAAAAGATTTGCCTTAAGTTAATCCTGGAAATAAAAGGAAAAGAGACGGGAACAACTTCAATAGTGTATTTTGTTGCTGACAGGTCAATCCAGTGCTTTATATTCTGGATACTGCTCAAATTAGAAATTATCAAGACCAAAGAATTTTACAGTCAGTTGGGTAAGGCTTTATACCTCGTATGCTTTGAAACATTTTGCTAACTTTTGAGGAGAATTGGGAACAGGAGTTGACATAACAGTCCTTTTCGCAAGTTTTATTCATTGCTGATTTCTAACACCCCCCCCCCTCCCCACATCGCAGTTAATTTTTCCAGATTATTAACTTTTGAAGGCAACAGTCACAGGTTTTAGAGAAATATATAATGTAGTTTCTAATATATTTTTATTTGTATCCAGTAAATTTATCTAATTAGATTACCTTCCATTTTCAGTCACATCTTTAAATATTTTATATTTCCAGAGAGAGGCCATATCTGCCTGAAGACTTGCATGATGCTCTTTGGAGCCCATCAGCACTAACAGTAAATAGGAAAAGGAACCTGACCCTTCATCTATAAACTTAACCTGACCCTTCATCTATAAACTAAACCCAAACTGAAGCGGTTGGGGAAGTTTTTATTTTTCTTCTTTTGTGCTACTTTGTGCTTGCTTGTTCCCATTGTCATTGGAAATGCTAAAATGTCACAACAAACTTGGCTTCTACTTTTTGTTGATCTGGAAATAGGGTGCAAAGTACAAGTTGTGTTGTGAAAGTCACAGCCTGCTTTTCCAAACCATAGTATTTAGACAGGGTTCTGTTATGCAATTGAATTGTGGGGATGGTTATCTGAACTTTCTGAGTAATGATGGTTAAACCAAAATAAGACAAAGGGTTTGCTACTGAGTACAATGAAAGAAGGAATTACTACCTTATAGGGAATTCTGACATTTCAACATTTCCTTTTATCCTGAATTGGGACAAAGTGTTGACATTTCAATTTTTTTGTGAATGGAATTTCTGGAAAAAAACTGTCTGGAAATGTTAAAAAACAAACAACTGACATTCCCAAATTTAAAATGTTGTTTCCATTTACTGACCTGACCTGCTTAGTTTTGAGTCAGTTCAAAGGCATTTTCCCAACATGGTGAATTGCATCATGGGAGTTGTAGATAAGAGGCTAGGTGTGGCCCCATTCTCTTCTATGGGCTATTGCTCCCTGACTGGAAAACATTTCCCAGAATTTACTGCAAGTCAGGTGAATGCTATGATGCCCCACTCTGTTCGATGAGAGGGAAATCCATATTGCACTATAAAAGATGTACTCTCCCAGGGAACATGGGTCATAGGAAAAAAGAGAGTCCTAAACTACAACTCTCAAAAGGCAATGTGCTGATAGGGAAATGTAGTTTACATGTTTTTGTTGAACAGATTAGAAACAAAACACATTGGATAAATTAAATCAAAATATGGCGGTTTGGGTTGAACTGAGACAAAAACCAATTTTTGTGCAAACTGACTTCTCTTGTCAGGAAATCAATTAGATGGAATATTCCTAACCAACTCTGCTGTTGAATGCTACCAGGAGCTTTTCTCAGGGGGATTGTACTGCTTCCTTAGCGCATTCTATGCTCAGAAATATGGTGAAGTAAAGATGCATCAGTTATCAAACCATCTTCCTGGCAATTTAGAGCACTATTAGTAGCCTATGTGATTGCCTTCACAAGAGACACCAGAAACTGCTTTTTGTACAATGCCAAATAAAAGTATAGCCACTCAGTGTTTTCTCATGTAAGCCTTTTACTAGATTTCTCAAATCGTGGGTTATAGCCCTCCAGGGCAGTAGCATTTTTCCACTGAAAAGGACTGAAATATCCTGCTACTGCAGAAATGTTACCCTTATTCCCTCCTCTGCTGTCACCATTTTTCTTGCTCTCAGACAGTTTCTGTATACATCTGAACATTTTTTCCTGCTTGTCTGGCACCTTTATGTTGCTGTTACACTTGGTACTTCAAAGCAGGGACTGAATATCTTGTTGCAAAGGATATACAGGCATAGATATAATAGTACTTTTACATTCTATAGGTCTGTCATTGAAAAATGAGAAGACTGAGCTGTGGGCAGGAAAAATGTTGGCAGCTATGAATAGGGAAGAGAAGGGATCTGTTTGCTCAAATTAATGTGGGCCTACATATGGCTGGCCCAAAACTTCTGGTAATGGGGGAAATGATAATATTTAACTCTTGTGCAGTTTTTATCATCCATAGTTGTTAAAGTGCTTTATGAAAGGAAGGCAAGTAGCTTTGCCCTCCGTTTTACAAGTGGTGAACTTGAGACACAGAGGTAAGTGATTTTTCCAAGATCACATAGGAAAGCTAAAACCAGGAACAGAACCTGCAAAAGTAACTAGTGATTTTGGTATCTTCAGTTTTTAGGTGGCCAATACAATGGGTCCTGATTTTCAAAAAGTGCTGAAAATCAGGCCCCTTTTAAGGTTTTTTTAAGTTGGACACCCAATATTGATGAACTCACAAATCATTAATTACTTTTGAAAATCTTGGCCTGGTGCTTTTGACTCTTAATCCACTGCCTTTGCTGCACTACACTATGTTCCCATGATAGCAAAGTAGGCCTTGCAATTCTGTGCTAGCTGCTTTAGTGCTATCAATTACTTGGCAACACAAGGGGTTTGTCTTCAATGATAATTGTTTGCATGCTTAGGGAAGAATAGCCAGGGCAGCTGCAAATGGAGTAGAACAACAGTAGTGCACATGTCTGCCAAACAATCATCAGGTAGTGTTTCTCACATGGGGAACAGCAGGTGGGCGTGTTTCAGGCCATGAGGTGTACATAAAGGAGAGCACTGACTTTGAAGAAGGGGTGGGTGCTGGAAGATGATGTAAAAGTGGTGTAAGTCTGTAATGTACAGGATGACTATGTGCAAAGATATTATAAGAAACAAGCTACGCTGTAGTCCCAGTTTTCAAGTAGTACACTAATTCTGCTTGCTTCAAAACTGTATATACATGGACCTCACATGCAGATATGGTAACTGAAGGCACAAATCAGCAAGTGCACAAAATCAGAGTCCAATGCTATTTTCCATAGAAGTTTGACCTCCCTGTAGTTAATTACTGTACCACTGTTTTTCATGATGGGATGACTGTGCAAGCTTCATCCAGTGTGCCCTTATTTCATTTTATATCTAATATTAAGATACCTGAGTGGAATATTAGCATTTCTAGCACTTCAATTACTATTTAACTTGGAAGCACTCACAATGTGTTTTTCTTTCCCAAAGGAGGCACCCGTTCCTCAAAAAACTTAAAATCTAAGGCAAGGATGGTGGTACAGTTTTTCCATGGGATCACACCAGATGGAAGTGGTGTTTGGCCAGATCATGGTAGTTAAGGTTATGTTAACAAAAATGTAATTTAAAAAAAAGATAAATGGGCTATTTCTCACTGAGGATAACTATTTCTATGAGGGGAAAACCCACATGGTAAAATGTCATAAGTCCTGGCAAAACCTTGCGTTTGACTTCAACAGACTCAGTATTTCACCCTTAGGTCACATCTATACTTACCACACCAGAAAATGATCTTCTGCCTTTGATTTAGCGGGTCAAATTAAGACCTGCTAAATTGAAGGGTGAGGGCAGCTCCAGCCTGTGCCAGTACTCCTGGCAGTCCCAAGGAGTATGGGGAAGCCAATGGGAGCATTTGCTTCTCTGGTGATCTCCCTCTGTGAAGATGGCTTAAGGTAAGCAGACACCTTAACCTGACCTTCAAGGTCTACTGTAGACCTGGCCATAGTTTCTTCAGAAGCATTAAGGGAATTATATCCAATTAAACTGAGTTAAACCCTGGCAAATATGATGGCCAAGTATTACTAATTATGCTAGAAATGTTAATTTGTATTATAATTCATTGCTAAAATACAAATACCTGTGAAATTCTTTTTTCCAAGTTTTTTAAATACACTATAAAATCAGTCTTATTACATGGACTTAAAATGCCTTTTTTATAACTGGAAAAAAGAGACAGATTTTTGCAAACCTGTAAATATTTCACAGTAACAGGAAAATAACTCACATGACCAAAGAGTTCATGTAGTCTTCCTTGAATATAATTTCCACTAGATACTTGGGAAATTAACTTAGAATGTAAGGAGGGGAAAAGGAAATTTTCAGAAGCCAGAGGATTTTCTGGATCTTAGCAGGCTTAAACTTAGACAGCAGAGAAATCAATTTTTCACTGACCTCTTAACTTCTAACCAAGGTATGCAAACAATTGCAGATGGAAAGCAATTCTAAGTAGAGAGAGACACTGCTAAAACACCACTTATATTTTACACAAATATGCAATACATCGGGACATTCAGAATGAAAATAAGAAGTCTCAGATTTAAATCATTTCCTATCACACTGACACAATAAAAGGATCTTTTGAAAGGCAGCAATTTTGAATATACTATATCCTGATGATCACTTAAGCACACTTGCAGAAGGGGGAGGTGTTATATTGAAATATCAAATTATGACCTTAATGCTAGATTTGTTTGCATTTTTTCTTTCTTACCATCACTCAACTTCATGAATTCCTTTTTCAATGATTAATTAAAAAATCTCATGCAGCTGTGACAATGTTGAGAAAAAAAAGTCATAACATTTCAGTTAGAATCAATCTGCCACATAAATACACATTATCTGACAGATATCAGTGTCTGTTTGAAACATTTGTAGTCTGATGTGCATGTTAAATCTAAAAAGGCAAATGATTTACCCAACCCATTATAAGAGCTTATTTGGATAATAATAATAAAGCATACTATCTTCCAAAGCCACACAGAAATAGCATTGCGTTTTGGTTAATGATTGCATCTAGGCCAAATGAATAACACTCAGGATTTCTGATCACCAGCATTTGGCAACAGCTGTAAGGACACAATTTAATCAGGGGTATTTCTGGGTTGAAGTCATGGGCAGGTCACAGGCAATAAGCAAAAATACCTGTGACTAAATCTGAGGAGGTATTGGGGGGCGAGGAGATTTGCAGCTGGGGGGAGGGGGGAGATGCCCCGGGGCCAGCAGCACCAGCTGCTACGGCAGTGGCTACTTCAGCTGTCCTGGGGACTGCTGTTCAGGCAGCCCCCAGGGCCAGTCGCACTAGCTGATGCTCAGGTGGTTTCCAGGGCCAGCTGCCTGAGCAATGGCTGGATCAGCTGGCTGCAGAGGCACTGCAGCACTGGCCAGTGTGGCTGTCCCCAAGGCCACCTGGGCTGGCCCCGAAGCCAGCTGCTTAGGAAGCTCCAGGGTCAGCCACACCAGCTGTCTGAGAAGTCATGGAGGTCATGGAAATCTGTGACAGACACGCAGTCCTAATTATTTGTGAAGCAAGGGATTTGGAGAAACATGATAAGAAATAAGGTAAGAATGTGAAGTTCAAACTTGATGTGGTAGAAGAAGAAAGGACAGGGGAAGGATCTGAAGAGAGGAGTCATACTTGTAGGTCAGATCACATCAGTACCAGCAATAAATATTAGCAGCTGTGGTTTGAATAGATTAGAAGGAAGTGACATGGGTACTAGGGTGGCCAAAGAACAGGTTTACTTCCACCAAGTAGTTCCCATTTGTCATTTCTTTAAATGTACAAGACTTTTAAAAACAAATTAAAAAATGCTGATTCTGGCCTGATATAAATATCCATTTCCAATAAAATGAATATTCTTGTCTATACAGACCCTTCCATTTCTCTTGAATGTCTGTAAAAGGTTTACTAAGAGTATATTATTCAAAGGAGACTTATTTGTGCACCTTTATTAGGAACATACTACAAAGTAGTAAGAACTACATGTCTAGATGAAATTTACCCACCCTTGGGAGCAATAAAGTGTATCCTTCAAGTAGCATCTATCATTCTTTCATTAACACACATTTCTAAGTTTCAATTAACCTTGACTGAGTTTCTCTCACTAAATTGGTGGAGTTTGTGTTTGGCTACATCTGTACACAGAGGGATGTAATCTAGATGTAGCCTTAGGGTTCCCTTTGTTAATTCTTTTAAACGTTTACATAAGCAGAAACTTGAGAGAACTGAACAGAGTTTGATAGTTCTGTTTAATGTATCTCAGGTACCTAGACAAAACTTGCCCTAGACAGTAAAATGGCCAGTGAATTTTAAATTTAACCTGTCAGATTGAAATTATTTAAAATTAAAAACATGAAAAGCATACGACTGTCTCGACTGTCCTGTCAGCTACACAAAAGTACTCTTTTAGAAGCTTTTATGTCCAGTTACAAAAGGCTGCGTGCATGCAGAATGGCTCTGAAATAAACACTGGACAACATTCTAGTCAGTAAAATCACATGAATACTTATACCACAACATTTTATTTTTAGTAAGACTCCAGGGTAGTTTTCCTAGTCATTTTGATGTTAACAATTAAAAGCTCCTGTTTAACTGAGTGATTTTAAAATGCACATAATTCTGGCACATTATCCCCATTAATTTACAGAGCATCACTTAAATTTTGCTGCTTTTATAATAAAGGGGAGCAGATTAAATTCACCACTGAGATGTATTATAGATTTAAACATTTGAGATATAGTCAGGATTCCCTGTCCCATTAAGGAAGCCAGGCAGGTATATCAGACCATTTCCCAATTAGAATTAATAATTTCCTGCCTAAGTCAGAAAGGTCAGGACTTTTAGGGCATGCCTCAATCATCACACACCAACTCGATTCAAAACACTCTAGGGTCTCCTCTCAGTGATTCTACATTACCTTCATTTTCAGTATTGGCTGGGACAGAATCAACAGCAAAAGGATGCCATGGCTGAAGATCATCAAGGCTGAATTCTCCATCAACTGGAAGAAGTTCAACTGTGGTCTTAGTTTCAGTCAATGAAGGCATAAGAGCATCATTTCCATAGCTGATCCTGGGCTCACTAATCATATTAGCTAAGACATCATCGGAGTAGTTTTGCTCTTTCTGAAGCAGTTCATCTGAAAACAAAAGAAAATCTGTCAGTACATGAGGACTCCATTTCAGTTTTCTTTCCGTAGGAATTGATAGTAGCAGATTTATTTTTTTTTTTTGTAAAAAGTTGGGAAAACTCAATTCAGGTTTGTCCAAATCAGCTGTCAACATTACCCAATGTATTAAGGTGTGTATGTATGGAGGGGAGGAAGCGGGCGAGAAACCATAGGAAGGACTAGCTTAATTCTTTCCTCTCCTAGTCAAGCACGTCATTATCTCTGCAATGCTCTCCATCTCTAGCCACCCAGGAATCCACAGTCCCAACACCACTTACTGCATAAACCTGGGGCTACTGAGACACTAAGCCAAGATAAGGAAACGTGTTTCATTAATAGAACACAGATACCTTATTCAAACTATTGCAATATAATTATAAACTCAACAATCTCAAGTTAAGTTAAGTATGAACTTAAAGAAAATTCTATAAAATATACTACATGCAAACTAGAGATGAAAAATTATATAAAAACATTAACCATGTAACTGATACAAATTCTATCAGTTACATGGTTAACTGTGGGACTGAGCTGCCAGATGCCGGCCCTGTGGGGCTGCCAGCTGCAAGGCTGCTCCAGTGCAGCATAGTGGGCCCAGCCAGGCAGCTGCTCTTGCCAGCAGGGCGCCGGTTATGCATCACTCAGTAAGGTGATTTGTAATGTAGAACCTACTGGTTTTGGAGTTGAAAAACTTAGAGAGGAACAGAGAACTTCCTAGCCCCATGAAGTACACATATTGTAGCTTCCCAGATGCTAAATATTAATTGGATAAAACATAAGAATGGCCATACTGGGTCAGACCAAAGGTCCATCTAGCCCAGTATCCTGTCTTCCAACAGTGGACAATGCCAGATGCCCCAGAGGGAGGGAACAGAACAGGGAATCATCACATGATCCCTCTCCTGTCATCCATTTCCAGCCTCTGACTAGGGACACCATTCCTACCCATCCTGACTAATAGCCACGGATGGACCTATCCTCCATGAATTTATCTAGTTCTTTTTTGAATCCTGTTAAAAGTCCTGGTCTTCACAACATCCTCTTACAAGGAGCTCCACAGGTAGACTGTGCACTGTGTGAAGAAAAACTTCCTTTTTTTGGTTTTAAACCTGCTGCCTATTAATTTCATTTGGTATCCCCTGGTTCTTATGTTTTGGGAACAAGTAAATAACTTTTCCTTATTCACTTTTTCCACACCAGTCATGATTTTATAGACCTCTATCATATCCTCCCTTAGGGTATGTCTATACTTGCACCCTAGTTCGAACTAGGGATGCAAATGTAGGCATTCGAAATAATCAGTGAAACGGGGATTTAAATATCCTGCGCTTCATTAGCATGATCTCGCTGGCGCGTTACTCCGAACCAAACCCCTTGGTTCGAACTAACGTTACTCCTCATTTTTTGGTTCGAACTAACATGTCCCAGTGCTAACTTTCACTTTCAAAACAGCTGTTGATTGGAGTAATGCGCTGGCGAGATCATGCTAATGAAGCACTGGATATTTAAATCCCTGCTTCATTGACTATTTCGAATGCCTACATTTGCATCCCTAGTTCGAACTAGGGTGCAAGTGTAGACATACCCTTAGTCTCCTCTTTTCTAAGATGAAAAGTCCAAGTCTTTTTAATCTCTCTTCATATGGAACCCATTCCAAACCCTAATCATTTTTGTTGTCCTTTTCTGAACCTTTTCCACTGCCAATATGTCTTTTTTGAGATAGGTGACTACATTTGTACACAGTATTCAAGATGCGGGTGTACCATAGTGTTATACAGAGGCAATAAGTCTCTGTCTTAATTCTCTGTTTGCTTTTATTTTTTAAACTGCTGCTGCACACTGAGTGGATGTTTTCAGAGAACTATCCACAATGACTCCTAGATCTCTCTCAAGTCATTATAGCTAAATTAGTCCCTGTCATTTTGTACGTGTAGTGGGGATTATTTTTTCCAATGGCATTACTTCACATTTATCAACATTAAATTTCATTTGCCATTTTGTTGCCCAATCACTTAGTTTTGTGAGATCATTTTAAAGCTCTTCACAGTCTGCTTTGGTCTTAACTATCTTGAACAGTTTAGTATCATCTGCAAATTTTGCCACCTTACTGTTTACCCCTTTCTCCAGATCTTTTATAAATAGGTTGAATAGCATTGGTCCCAGTACGGACCCTTGAGGGTTACCTCTCTTCATTCTGAAAACTTACCATTTATTCCTACCCTTTGTTTCCTGTCTTAACAAGTTATCAATCCATGAAAAGACCTTCCCTGTTATCCCAAGATAACTTTACTTAAGAGCCTTTGACGAGGGACCTTGTCAAAGGCTTTCTGGAAATCTACATATACTATATCCACTGGATCCCCCTGGTCCACATGTTTGTTCACCCCCTCAAAGAACTCTAGCAGATTAGTAAGGCATGATTTCCCTTTACCGAAGCCATGTTGACTTTTCCCCAATAAATTATGTTCATCTATGTGTCTGACAATTTTATTCTTTACTATAGTTTCAACTAATTTGCCTGGTACTGACATCAGAGTTACCGGTCTGTAACTGCCAGGATCCCCTCTAGAGCCCTTTTAAAATATTGGCATCACATTAGCTATCTTCTGTACCTAATCATTAGGTAAAGAAGCTGATTTAAAGGATAGGTTAAAAACCAAAGTTAATAGTTCTGCAATTTCACATTTGAGTTCTTTCAGGACCCTTGGGTGAATGCCATCTAGTCCCAGTGACCTGTTACTGTTAAGTTTATCATTTGTTCCAAAACCTCCTCTAATGACACCTCAACCTGGGATAATTCTTCAGAGTTGTCACCTAAAAAGAATGGCTCAGGTTTGGGAATCTCCCTAACATCCTCAGCCGTGAAGACTGAAGCAAAGAATTAATCTAGTTTCTCCGCAATGACATTATTGTCTTTGAGTGCTCCTTTAGCATCTCAATTATCCAGTGGCCCCACTTGTTGTTTAGCTGGCTTCCTGTTTCTGATAGACTGAAAAAACATTTTGCTATTACTTTTTGAGTAGCAAACCAAATGACTTTGCATGTCTCATCATAGTAATTCTTTGCGAAGGTGTAAACAGATGCTACCTGCTTCACTTAACCAGATGTGGAGGACAGTGGCAAGGTTCCCTCCTCCTCCTCCTTGTGACACCCTTTTAGATACAATCAGTTTAGAGCAATAAACATGGCTCCTGCAGCATGTACAGGGGCTGGAAGGCAGGCACCCTGGCAAAGGAACCTGCTGGGCAGCTGGATTGGAGCCAGCTAAGATCTCCGAGCCAGAGCCACTCCCTCCATCCGTCCCTCTGTCCCCCTTCTGCTCTCCTACGCAAACCTTCTGCACCATTGCTCAGGCCTCATATGCCTTCCTAGGCACTGCATCCCCTCCTATACACCTCTTCCGGTCACAACGCCCTCATAGACCTTGCATCACAATCTGCTATCCCTGGTCACCGCCCAAATCACTGCACCCCCTCCTCACCTCCGTCCATTGCCCCAGGTCACGATCCTCTGCTTCACCCAAACTCTCTCCCAGATCCCATACCCCAGTCCCTTGCCCCAAGCTCCCTTCTGTACCCAACCTCCATCCCACACCCCACATCTCCTCCGTTAATATACTGGAAAAGCGTGGATTTCGGCCACTTACCAAATTTTTGGAGTGGTCTCCCCATCAAAAATTATTGCCCACCCCCGTGTTAATGACTTATGGGAAAAAAAGAAAAAGATTCTTTTAACAATTTTTTTTGAGTGTTGCAGATATCTAAACCTCTGATCTCAATGATTTTTTAAAATCCTGTGTTACTAATTAATACATGGTAAATTGTATTGCATTAAGGCCAGGTCTTTGCTATCTGGTAGAATTCTGGTCCTGTAGCACCTTAAACTAACAAAAATATATTAATAATATCATGAGCTTTCATGGGCACAACCCACTTCTTCTGCCAAGAGAAATGTTAATTTTCTTTTTATTTGATTTCATATTAAATAATCATAAGCATTGCTCCTTGTTAATTATCTCTTGTTTTTAATATATTTTCTTTCATACCTATGAACTATTATATATTTATATCTACATTTTTTGTTTGTATTGGTGGGTGCACATCCGCATACTACCTCAATATTGGTGTTGCACATAAGAAATATCAACGTGCCCAGAGATGGAAAATCTTAGAGGGAACACTGGACGGCAGCTCAGTGTACAGTCTTCAAACAGTTAAATAGAAACAAACTCAGAATGTGGCTGTCTGTGCTTTTAAACACATTTACCTAACCACACACACAAAAGACAGGCATTTAGTTGCAGCATGTGAAGCCAAGACACGGACAGCGTGCAGGTTAGGCATTTAAAGCGTTAACCAGTAAGCAGGCCCCTTACCAGCACACTTACCTGGGTAACTGGTTAGCGGGTAGGGTCCTAAACAGCCCTCCCTTCTCCCCCTCGCAGCATGATACAGCAGGCTCAGCCTAGTCTGTCCAGAGCAGCCTCTGCCCACTGTGTAGTGTGGTGGGCTCAGCCCAGCCTGGCTGGAGCAGCCTGGCTGGGCAACTGCGCTGCGCACTGCTCCAGCCCAGCAGGGCCTACTGTGCCACGGTCAAACACTCTGTTTAACTGGTTAAACACCTCACTGGGATTTTCCATCCCTAGTGCAGGTGGTCCAATAAGGAAGCAATGCTGGCTCCACCCTTCTCAGATCAGAGAACAAGGACATGTAGGGGGTAGATGCAGACTCATGGGCACCCCCACTGAAAATCTGTGATCAGTTGCAAATGCGCACCTGGCACCTTTGAAGTGAAGTACCCATAGTGACATCTCCTCAAAAACAACTAGGAGTTCCTGGGCCCTAAACCTGTGCTCAGTCCACTTGACCAATGATGTCTGCCTCTGTGCAGAGGTTTACTGTGGAAAAGGGGAGGAGCACATGAAAGCACACAGTACAAAAATGAGAAAAATTTCCAACATGCCATCAACAGCACCTTAAAAGAATCTGACTCCCTGAGCTGCAGAAAAATGAAATTTCTGTCCCTCAATTAGGGATGTAAAATCCCAGTGAATCAGTTAACTGGTTAAAGGTTAGGTTAACCTAACATTTAACTGGTTAGCCACCAAGGCAGGAGAACCTACAGGGTTCTCACTCCTAGCTCTATTCAGGGCTGGCTGTTGGATACTGCATGGTGGATTGCTGGCCGGAGGCCCCGCACAGGGGTGAAGCAGCCCTCCATCTGCGTCAGGCTGTGGGCTGCTCCCAGGGAACTGGTTAACCATTACCGGGAAACCAGTTAACCAGTTACCTATTTGAATTCTTACCTTCAATTTAAATCTCTGGTCTTGGAGTGTTCCAGCTTTAAATGACAAAGTGTACTCAGTCCTGCCACTGAACTGTCAGAACTGGTGTAAACTTTTTGGTCGATTCTTTATCCTAGAACTGCATGAACATGGCTATCCTTGAGCATTTTTGTGAGAATGGAATTCAAGTAAGTTATCATCTACCCTGGCAACATAACAAACCACTGACTTCTACGAAGACTACCCTAAATGTCCAGTTATTTATACTGGCTGCCAAATGTCAGAGTCTTCTTTCAATGCTAACTTTGCTCAAATTATTCATGGCTTTTGATACCATCAAACACATTGTTATTCTTTAGCAGAGTGTTTGCCATAATTGCCAACCCTTAATCCCCTCCACCCTGCAAAGGATAATTCTCTAAATAACCTGGTGGTAAGGGGAACAGCTGGAGGCAAGCCTGGGCATTCAACTACATATCAGCGGGTTTCTTTTATACAGTGACGTTTTCATTAATGTGGAATCAAAGAAGATAATTCTCAGATGGTTCCACAAGACCTCCTCTCTTATCAGACCAAGTGGGCAAAAAACAAAAACCAAAATCCTCCAATAGATGTTCTCTTCCTACATAGCTCATTGTCTTATGTCACTGTTTAAATACAGGAGAACTGATACTGAAAGATACTGTTCTGGCACATTTTGTTTTGCTTTGTGAGAACATGCTCAGAACCACAACTCTGAAAATAACAAACATCCAAAATCAGTGACGGAAGAACTCCCAGGAGATCAGAGCTTAGGTCAGGTCCAACTAATATTCTAAAAACAGGATTCTTATCTAGACCTACGGAGAGCCCCCCCACTGTACTATTTCCCTTCTCCCATGTAACCATAGGCCAGGGCTGCTCGGATTCCTTCCTAAGTGAATGGGAGGGCATCTCACTTCTCAGGTTTCTCACACTGACCTCCCCAGCACAGTCTTTCCCATACTCTTTCCTACTGCTTGTGGGAGTTTTGCTCCTTCAGAGGAAAAAGCTTCTAGAGAGGCAAGAAGAGGAGAGATGTGGTCAGGTAAGTAATCAGGAAGCTAGCACCAACTCTGTCTCACTCCAAGTGCTTCACTCGGTTTCCCCTCTCTGTGGTAATGAAACATGTAGAGTGGCAAGTAAAAGAAGGAAGAAGGAGAATGAAACCTGAGGTGTGGCAGCTTCTAATAGACAAGAGTTTGTAGACTGGATAACTGTTCTGACACTCATGAGGTTTTGTCTCCACTGGGAAGGAGTTGCCAGTAGATAGGGTTGCTAGGTGTCCGGTTTTGAACCAGACAGTCCAGTATTTGAGCTTTCTGTGCAGGAAACAAATTGAGAAAATATAAATGTCCGGTATTTTTTAAATAAGATGTAATGTCGGTTGTGATGTAATGTCAAGTGTGTCCGGTATTCTTGTTGAAGCCATCAGGCAACCCTACCCGTAGAGCAATTTTTGATCATCATCACACCACTCTTCTACTTTCTGGTGCTTGTTGTTCTTCATGTACAGGACTCTGTTACCATCAAACAGCACAGATAAAAAATTCATACTTGCTCCCTTCAGTTAGCATGTTGAATAAAATTCTGCTGAGCTTGCAAATCAGAGCTTGACTTATGCTATAAAAAGGATTATTTCTACCCTGAACAGAGCATAACTGTAGTGTCTGATAACACTTAGTAGCATGTAATATTAAGGGAGCAGTGAATCTTAAAGGACCCAATTAAGCAATGCACAAGTGCATATTTAATTTTATGACTAAAATGCAACTTAAGTATGTGCTTGAAATTAGATTTCAGCACATAATTAAAGTTAAACGTACGCTCAAGATTTTTAAATCTAAGGCAATGATTCACCCATTACAGAGACATATTTTGTTAGGGGTAGACCAGAGTCATCTGTTTCCATTTTTTCCAGAATCTGCCACAAACCTCAGGTTTTGGACTCTTGTGTAATTCTAAAAGTCTTCTGTATATTACTCTTGCCTTACATAAAGGAAAACTGCAGTTATTAATTATAATCCCTTTCTGAGCTATTAACTAAATATTATATTAGTGTGTAGCATTCTACATATGCATAAAGCAAAATGCATATACATAGATGTACAAATGAAAGTATAGTATTTAGTTAATATTTAACTCTGTGGGGTAAAATTAATTATTGTAGTTTTCCAATAGTTAAGGCCAAGAGTAATGGAGCTGGCTTGTAGGATAAGACGAGAATCAAAAACCTGAGATTGCAGCTGTGAATAGCAAAGATAAAATGAATGCTAGTGCTCTTTCCTTAATATGCTTCAGAGTTTGGCTTCAGAGCTCAATTTCATGACTCAGGCCCCTTCATCAAGTTATACTGTTATTTTCTTAATTATTATTTGGTTAGTTTAATACTATTAAAAAACAAACACACACCCAGAACTTGCCATCATAGCTTCAAAAGTCCTTGATTTTCCAGGTATTCAAATAGCAACAAAATCCAAGTCTATAAATACATGAGAGTATCTTCTAGATAAATATTTATTATTTTAATTATCTGTTCACACAGATGTTACTCATCTGTGATTAACTTTTCTTTGTAATCAGATATCATTATTCTGTCTCATACATTTCTACATTGCAGTTTCCCACTGATGCAGAAAATACACTGTTACATCCATGGGTCAAGTTTCTTAGAGCAGTTATGGTCACTTAAAACCTAATACATGTTGCTGTTCATCATGACCTTCTTACAAATTCTGAATAGAATATTTCAACATTGAAATCCTGAGTTCCAGCATCCTTGAAGAAATCCTCCTTTATGCCTCCTTGAAGTGTTAATAGCAAAACACCTACAAAGCAGCAAACCACAGACTGAGATAGAAATAGCCAGTGCAAAAATATGTAAACTGGGACAAAAAAAAAATCAGACAGCAAAGTCAGAGGTGCCACTACTGCCCACCCACAGCTGGTGGGCATGGATCCCAGGTTCTTAACACCATAAACTCCATTTCTTGTTTCCACTTAGCACACTGAAAATTGTGGAGGGACAGATATTAACATAAATAGTTTTACATAATTTTAGAATAAATATTTTAAGATCCCTTCATAAAGGGACACTGTCAAACAATATTTAGGAATCAAATGTACTTAAATTTGATGTATTAATATAAATAATGAATTCTGTTCTTTCCAGTTTCATTCCTGCATCTCAAACTCTTATCAATACCTGGGTCATCTTTCCCCTTGACTATTGCAATCTCCTATCCTTATCTTTTTATCTCCAATATATTCAGAAAACCTTTGATATCTTTCCTGCCTTGCACAATATCAGTCCCCTCCTTGAAGCTCATACTAACTTTCTCTGACTTTTGCACTAAGTTCTAGTTTGCAGATTGTTTAAAACATGATGTGGTTTGACCTTCAGTGGTCAAAGGAACTTACTGCCTTGCAGAGAAGTAACATGTTTCAAAACATATCCAACACCATTTGTCTCAGTGTAGAGACAGGGGCCTTAACATTTTTCCTTGCATAACATACGGAATCTATCCATAGCCATAAATGCTCAAACAAAACTAGCAAAAGCAATGCCATACATACTATATATTAACTTAACATGGAAGACTGCCAAAAAAATCCTCATAATGATCACAACTGACCTACAAGAGGCTTTCTTTTTTCTGCTGAGATGAGCGGAATAAAGAGAGTCTCTTACCAGACTAGACTCAGCCATTTTCTTTCTGGCTATGCTACAGAGAAGGGATCCAATATATAAATAGTCTGGCTAATGCAATCCACAAATTAACTGTACATTTTCCTCAATACAGTAAGAGTCTCTTGGGACACACTGGTGGTTAGCCTATCATCCCAATTAAACAAAGAGGCCATTAGAAAAGGTCTGAAAAAGACCTACGTGAAATATAATATCACATATTACTTTTTGTTTAAATATCCATGATAAAATCCTGAAGCTTAACAGTCAATGCTTATTTAACTTCTGGTTAAAACTACTTAATGCCTTGGAACTGGTTGAATGCAGAATAAAAGCAGAACTTTTGCCAATTCTATCATGATTAATCAGCAGTTGTTATACTTCTTTATCAGACTACTCCGGGGATGGTCAAGATGTGCTGGGACTCTTAGGTACAGAAGAGCTCATGCTGTTTTAAACGGGTGGTTGCTCTGTGCTCTGGAAGCTGGGGAGAGATGGGAGAAGCTTCACCTGCTGCTCCCTCCCCCCACCCCCACCCCAGCAATCTCTCTCAGCTCCTGTTAGCCAGTTTCTGGCCAATAGGAGTGGAGAAATTTTGCTGGGGGCAAGAACAGCATGCAAAGCCTCCTCCTGCCCTATGCTGGAGTAGAGCCACGTGGAGCAGCCTGGGACTGCAGCACACAAGCAGATAGCCTGTCTTAAGTTTCTGCAGGGCTGCTCGCTGGGAGCCGCCTAGGTAAGTGCCTCCTAGCCAGCTTCTCTCTCCCCCTCAACCATCGGCCCCAGTCCACCACCCAAATCCTCTGTATCCCCTCTCCCCATGTCATCCAGGTCACAACTCCTTCCCAGACCCTGGAGCCCCTCTTACACTCCTCCCTCAGGCCAGAATCCTCTTCTGCATCCACACCCCAAACCCCTGACCCAAGTCATCACCCAAACCTTCTGCACCCCCCTTCTCCCAGGTCACAATTCCCTCCCAGGCTCTACACCCCCTCCTACATCCCTCCTTCAGGCCAGAATCCTCTCCTGCACCTTTACCCGCTCTTGGACCCTGCATCCCAATCTCCTGCCTCAGGTCATAACCACCTCTTTCATCCAAACTCCCTCCCAGATCCCACATCCCCTCCTGCACCCCAGTCTCCTATCCCAAGCTCCTTTCTGCACCCAACCTCCATCCCAGACCCTGCGGCCCCTCCATAGAAGTGTGGCTCTTGACTACTTACCAAAATCTTGGAGTGGCCCCCCCATATAAGTTATTGCCCACCCTGGACGACTCTAACATGGTTATCTGGGAGCAATCTTAAAAAAAACCAAAAAAAAAAAAAAAAAAAAAACTAGACATCCCAAATAAGTGAGTTATAAATATAATGATGATTTACAATTAAAATTACCTATGAAAAAACCCTTTAACTGAGCATTTCTATGAATGATATCACCAAACTCTCTCCAGTGATATAAGCATGTGCAAATCCTCTAACCATCTAACCACACAGCAAAATTCAAATAAAAAGCAACTGCATCTGGGTCATGGATCTGGTCAGGAGCCCCCTACCTGCAGCCCATGGGCCTTCTATGAGCGGCATCCAACCTACGGCTCCTCAGGTAAGTTAAGCCTCCAGAGTCGGAACAGGCTGTCCCAGATTAGCAGTCCCTAGGCACACATTCATAGAGCAGCTCCTCTGTCTAGCCCTCCTCCTGAGAGCTGCGCTGTGTCCAACCCATGAAGCCATTGCTAAGTCCTATGATTCTCCTTACAGTTTAAACAACCAGCTATCTCTGAACATCACCCACAGGTGTGAGCCTTTTGGGCTACATTCAACTTTCAAGGCCATGTGGTAGGCGTATCATATAACACATGCAGACATGTAACATGTTACTGCTCTGTACTTGGTCACATGAAAAATAAACAGACCAAGAAAAAAATGAACAAAATCTACATGTGTTACCCCTCACTCTAGGTCAATCTTCCCATGGGGAACCCTTTCTGTTCAGGTAAGCAGGCAGGCACGCAACTTACCCCATGCCACGAAACTCATCTAGCTCCCACAGCAGCTTCCCTTGTCTCAAGCTAGTGACAAATGGCCCAAGAGTGAGAGCAAATACAGGAAATGGTGTACTTCATAACCTTCCATTCACTTCTGTCAGGTTATTCCCTGGTCTCCTGTTGCGGCTGATAAGAGTTGTAGGGTGCCAGGTGATTTTGTTGCTGTGTGACTGCTCCCTAGCTTAATCAGTTCCTGTGGGAAGCATCCAGCCTCTTGTTTAGAAGCACCTACATTCAGTGGTTAATCACCTGAGTCAATAATCCTCTTTTGTTAGTCCTTTGCCTCCCACCTTTGAAATTTCAGTTCAATAGAGAAGGCAAAATGATGCACTCTCAGAATGGAATCTGCAGCTTGGTAAAGAAACATATAGAAAGTTCATAATCTCACGGACACATCCCCCAAATTCTCATAGCATTTAAAATAGAAAAAGCTAGACATCAGTTGATTTATGAGAGATGAATAAGGACCCTGTCCAAATCCCACATAAATCATTGACCCCATTGACTTTTGTGGCAATTAGGACTAAGAGAGGTTTTTATATCACCTATAATTTGTTTTAAATATTAACAGTTCAGAACTTGTAATTGATCACCCTGGGATACTCTGATTCTATGGCCATAGCAACACATGCCTGATACACTCAATTTACTTAAAAGGCACTAATTAAAACAAAGTGTCAGAATTCGACACATCTTAACTCAGCACCTTTAGACTAATTCTTTGTAATATAGGTCTTGCAAACTTATTCATAGTTCTGTGTATACTGCATTTATAAGCACAGTGTATTCTGGATACTCTTAATATTCTTGAGATGAGTATCCTGTTCCTATATACCAAAGCACAGATAAATGCTTAATGCATATTTTTTACAAACAATTTCACCTACGTGGTTCTCCAGCAGGAACCAGGATAATAAGAAATCACTACAGTGCACTGGAACCTTACCCATATGGTGTCATTTTAGTAAATTAAATTGGACATTTGAAAGCTCCTCAAATAGTAGTGTTGATTGACGCTACTTTACTGAAAAATGACTTCGTTTGCAATACCTTTAAGATCTATCAAATCTTGACTGGCATAAATAAATAAATAAGAAAATGTTATTTAGTCCTTCACCTTACACAAAAAAACTAAAGGACAACCAATTTAATTAATAGGCAGCAGGCTTAAAACAAACAAAAGGTCACACAGTGCACAGTCAACTTGTGGAACTTCTTGCTACAGGATGCTGTGAAGACTAAGACTATAACAGGTTCAAAAAAGAACTGGATATGTTCCTGGAGGACAGGTCCATCGATGGCTACTAGCCAGGATGGGCAAGAGTGCAACATCCTGCTCTGAATGTCACTAGTGTCAATTTGCCAGAAGCTGGGATTGATCACTTGATGATTGCCTATTCTGTTCATTCCTTCTGAAGCACCTGGCTTTGGCAGCTGTTGGGAGACAGAACACTGGGCTAGATGGACCATTGGAATGACACAGTATGGCCGTTCTTATGTTTTTATGTCCTAGTTGCATGGGAGCTCATTGTTAGGAGAGTAAGGCAATGCTTCCCTCAGTCCAGCTACTGTGTAACATTAAATGCTTTCAGTCATTCTTCTATTTATTTTTAAGATTTTATGTAGCTAGAATCATCTTCAGCTACTCATGAACACTTATGAACATGTGCACTCCCACTGAGCACATCTGAACAAAGAATTATGACAGAGAAAAACCCATTTTTGTATGTCATTAGTTATAGTGGCATATCCTAACCTAGCCAGGATACTTTTATACTGGCTATGCATGACAGATAGCAGTGTTTAAATCCCCCAGATAAGAATTCCAGAGACTCACTGCCTGGAACTGTGAGTGGAGTACAGGCTGCACCTCTAAAATCTGGGATTTTCTGGTCCGGCAACATCCACGGTCCGACATAACCACAGATGTTCGAGGATCGGAGAGTCCTGGTGTGCCGCAAAGAGGTAGGGGCTCAGAAGCCAGCATGAGGTTCAGCTGGGCTGTGAGCAGGGCCGGGAGCTGGTGTGTGGCTCAGCGGGGGCAGAGAAGGGCCAAGAGATGGGGTACGGCTCAGCTGGGCTGCAGAGTGAGCCCGGAAGCCCGGGGAAACGAGGGGGGGGGGCAGGGGATCTAAAATGACCTCCCTTGGTCCAGAAAAATCCCTTATCCAGGACTGGCCAGATCCCAAGGGTGCCAGACCGGGGGAAGGGAGAGGGGGGTCCAACCTGTATTAGCAGTAGAAACATGTATTACTAACTATTGTGGACAGTTAATCCAATGCTTTGGAAATAGTTATTATTTGCTGTTAGAGAACAGTTTATCCAGAATCCTTAGAGATGATTCTTTCATTCATCTTAGAGTTTGAGGTGGCCCATTAGACAATAACCTGGGGCTGTCTTATGCAGAATGATACAAAAGTTTACTTTTTCAGCCAGCAATTAGGGGCTGAAAAACCTGTCAGGAAGTAGTAGGTGAGAACTAGAAAGAGCATTTATAAAGCCCATGCTCTGGCAGGTCTGAGATGTTCTGCTGGCGCACAGTGGCTCTAAACCTTTTCCCTTGAGGCTCTCAGGCGGCACAGAGCTGCCTTAGCTGTCTACTACTCATGGATGCTGACATAAAAAGAGAGTTAGCGAGGGGAAAAAAAAGCATGTGGCTTGGGTGGGTGTCTGTCTACCCCAGCTATCAATGGTACCTGGTTGAACACAGGGCCTCTTTGCAATCTCCCAGACTGAGCCAAATCTTCCTTTGGTGCAGCTGTGGATCCTCCACACTGACTCCAAAAACAGAGACTGTTTCAAATTTATCTTAAGCATGTTTCAGACAGGTGTGGTTTTTAGACAGCTGTAGCTTTTCAAACACACACTATGCATATATTCAGTGCAAATATTTTTCTATAATAAGGAATAATGACATTTCTATAAGAGAGGCCATGCTTCACTGAACCAGTGCCACTTCATCTGATTGAAAGCTACACATTTGCAAAGTCTGGCTCGTCAGAGTTAACCTTTCTTAAACTGGTATTTGCAATCTAGACAGTTTAAGGGTTCTATTTCATATTTTTGTTCTCCAGCAGAAGAAGGACGTGTTAAGTTCAGTGCAAGATGTATTACCTGCCCAATTCCCTTAAGTAAAGTGGCAGGAGCAATTTTTAAGAAGAGGTGTGAAATTGAAAGAGGACAAAAGCCACTTTGCTTTGTAGAACAATAAATTCAGTTCTAAAGATAGCACCAATGCAGTGTTCTGTAAGGAAAATGCTAATATCCTGTATTATGATTATATCCTAATAACCAAAAAGTACTGCATCTCTTCAGTTCTCATCTTTGCTTACCAATATATACATACCTAGAACGTTCGAGAAAAAAAATCCCAAGCTAATTTTTGTACAAAACCATAATTTTTGTTAAACAAAAATATGTAAATTCACCATTTTGGATATTGAAGTTTTATGTCCTGTACTGGCAAGCAGCATGGTCTAGTTGATAAGACATGGCTGTGTCAAGTCCTGGATCAGCCACTGATTTTCTGTGTGACCTTGACCAGGTCACCTAAAAACTTCCTGTTTCACTTTGGACTAAGCTTAGTTTAGAAAACAGAAGATGTATGGAGCAAGGTCAAAAATCCTCTATGGGAAGTCTGGTTAACCTCTTGAAAGCTCTGGGTTCTGATCTTAACCTTTTGAGATCATTCTGTCTACAAACTCAGCGCAACTTCAATAAGCCTCCATTTAGGGCTTGATCATTAAAGATTGAGCACATTAGTTCCATATAGCAAAGCACTTAAGCATGTCCTCAGCTTTAGGATGACCGTATTTCCCTGTGCTGAATACTGGACACCTGCTAAAATTATTCACATTCAAGTGAGCTCAATGGCAAGCAATCAAAACTATATAGTGCAAACATTCCAACTAACATCAAATTGACTGAGTCCCTGTTAAAAGGAAATTTTTCATAGTTGGATTCTTTTTACTTATCCTTAAGGCTTTAGCATTCTCAAAAGGAGGGGTGAGACATACTCCTTCATCTCCCCTACCACATATGGAGAGATATGACACACATTCTCCCACATGGATGCTGACTGACTGACCCAGCGTTCTCTACCTTCCATGCCTGGCTGGGCCCCTGGGATGCACCCACCTCTCCCAGTACCTGGTGCTGTGTTTTCCTAAGGCAAACAATGGGGGGGGGCGGTGAACCCTACAACGTGGCCAGCAATTGCCTTTCAGCACCATACAGAAGAGAAGAGACAGGAGCTATTTCCAGCCACAGGGGAGGGGAGAAAGCCTGTGTCTTTGCAGAATTCACCTCTTCTCTGGCTAGAAGCTGCCTGTCACTTTCTGCCCACAGTGCTGAAAGGCAGCTAATACCTCCAGACTATGCTGGCCACCGACACAAACCAGCTGCCTCCTGTCCCCCAGCTACAGCAAGGGCAGGAAGGGATTAAGCCCTAAGGATGCACTAGAGCTCAGGGAACCTGACTGCAGAGGCTTCAACAAACCAAGCCAGAGAGGTGGTTCAGGAGGGGAGGGTGCCTAGAGAATGAAGTAGCCTCAAGGGTGGGAGCAAAAATGGCACTAAGTCCCTGACATGGGTGCTGCTGTGCAGCCTGCAGAATTAGGGTGTGAACAGGCTGGACACTGCTTTCCCCCTTTCCACTGCAGAGCTTAGCTGACGGGTGGAGAGACTTCCCCATGCTGGCACTGTGTGGGGCTTTGGCACATGCAAGGCTCAACTTCTCCTGGCCAGTGCACCAGCCACAGGATCTTGGGCTTTTCCCAGGCGCTGACCCAACCAGAGGCAGTGGGGGAAGGAAAGAGCCTGCCAGCCAGGCTGTTGTTGAGCTGAGTGCTCTGACCAGGGGCTGGTTCTCTACATCAGTGTTTCTTAAACTGTGTTCCATGGCATGCCGGTGTACCGTGAGGCAGTCGGAGGTGTGCCACAGAGAACAACAGAATTCAAAATGGCCACCCTTAAAGGAGCAGGTGACTTTTTTTTTTGCTCAATAACTTCCCCCTGACCCTTTTTTCCCCCTCAATAACTTTTCCCCCAGCCCTTTCTCCCCCCCCCCCCCCACCGTTGTTGTTGGGTTTTTTTCCCTCAACAAAAAAATCCTTGGTGTTCCTCATAAAAAAAAATTATTATTTGGTGTTCCTTGATCTTAAAAAGTTTAAGAAACACTGCTCTACATAGTGGTAGGAGTAGGACACGCTCCACTAGGGGGTATAGCGGAGTAGTGGGGCTGGGAGGATAGAAGGGCAAAGCAGGGAGAGGAGAGCGAGAGGGGGAGCATGTATAGGGTTCATGGGTAGGCAGCAGAGGTGACATGTCACTGCAGCATACAGCCATAGTGGGGGCTGTGCTGATGGACCAGCTGGGGGAGCAGCTGGCATCTGCATCTTCACCTCACCAGCAGCCTTCCACTCCCATCCCCACCGTTAGCCACTACTCACTTCTGGTCAGTGGGTGGCTAGCAAACAGCGATCCAGTACTGATGGGAGGGGGCATAAAATACAGGACAATTTGCCCATTTTTAAGTTAAGGTCAGGACTCCCGCAGGAGGGCTTAAATACAGGACATCTGGTCACCCTACTCAGCTTTCAGCATGTGATCTTTCTAATGTTTAAGCACTTTGCTGGATAAGGCCAGAGTGCTAATCACCTAACAGGAGCAAATCCTTAGAATTTCCTGTACTGTCTGCTAACATGCTACTAATCTTTGATACTGTTCCACCGGGAACTGGGGTATGCTTGATTTTAAAAGACTCTGATGGACTATGGGTGCTTGCTCTATTGAAATCTCAAGCATCAGTAATTTTATACAGCTGTCCATCACCATAGTATCTGAGTGCCTCCCATGTAAAGTCAATAGGAATTGCTAAGTCTCTAATGACATTATCAGCAGGGCTTGACAAACCCCGGCGAGAGCCACTCTCCAGACCTGCACTGCACATGCGCCAGACTGGCACTGCACGTGCGTGAAGTGCCGGTGAATGGGGCGCTCGGAATGACCGGCTGAAATCTACTTGCCACGGGCAAGTAGATTCAGCAGTTTGTCGAGCCCTGATTATCAGAGTCTCTGGCATGTTTCACTTTTGGGGGTAAAACTGTGCTTGGGTATGGTCTTTTAATTTTTTAAAATTAAGTTGATTTTTTGGTTGTTTTTCTTTTTTTGGGGGGGGGGGGGAGGAAGAGGGAGGGAGTGAGTATATAATGGGATGCCAACATCATGAGTGTCAACTTTTTCACTGAAAGACCTTCACTAGATTGGAAGCTTCGAAGAATATCCTAAAATGGAATTCAGGTAGTTTCAGATGACAACTGGCATAATGGAAATTTCCAAGGTAGAAGGGCTTTTGGGATGAAGGATATGGTACTCCCAGATGCTCTTAAAGGTTAGATTTTCAAATTTAAGCATGTGCATATTTGCACATGTAATTTATGTACCCAAATGCCTATAATATACAAGTGTAAATACTAGGTTTTTGTGCACACACATCAGTTAGTCTAAGTGATCATGTCTGGTCTGGTCTAACTTATACTGGGTTCCCGGAGACTTGTATTCATGTATGGATGATAGCAGTGTGCAAATATAGGCACACAATTTCATATACTTAATTGAGAAAGTGGATCCAACATATCTTGCTTGAAATTGGAGCTTGTTTTCTTAAATGCTTTATTTGCCATATACCTGTCCTTAGGTTTATTCCTTTGGCCAGTACTTTAATTAGTGGCTTTTGATTACAACAAGCACTTACACTACACAAATATTACCCGATTTAGTCTCCCAGCATGCCTGTGAGATAAGTAAGGCATATTCTTCTAGTCTAGAAATGAGGAAACGGGGGCAGAGAATTTAAATGGCTGAGTTTGAGAGGTAGTGTCTTATTCAAGTCTATAGTTCAAGAGGGTCAGCTCAGGAGTTTCTGGACTGCAGTCCAGTGCTTGACCTACTCAGACCACGTCTCTTGAAAGGAAGAAATTAAAACAGATTTTCAGATGCTTTCTGCCAAGCCATGGAGAAAATATTCCAAAATAACCCTCATGAGACCTTTCTGTTCTGATCAGCTCTGAAAGTTAAAACACAGAATGTCCCATATTTTGCCAGATTTTCATTTTTCTTTTAAAATGTAAAGTCATTCTTCCCTTTCAGAGTATTTGCAGATTCCAGAGGAAGCTGCTTGCTTTTGTTACCTAGTCATGTCAATACGCATGAGGTTTAGTTAAAAGAGTTTGTGCATGAAAAATTAGGATTAGCATCTTTATGATGAGCATTAAATGTTAGTAGCAAGGCACAATCCATTATGTAACTACAAAAGATGGGGAGTATATAGTACAGTACTGTAAATACTTGGAGAATCAGCCTGAATGGAAGGCATCAATACTTTCTTTTTTAATTACCTAGTATTCTCTGCCAGCTCTCCTATGACAAACGAGTAATCTAGATAGACGATGAGAGTGACTCAGAAGCAGAAAACATTTGATCAGTGTGTGAGAGAAGAAACCTTTCCTAAGATCCTTTTCTTTTTTTCCCTCCAACAGCTGCAGCAGCCATAGCTGAGCCTCCAAACACATAAAATAGCTCAGACTCCTTAGCTCTTTCAAAATACCTAATGATATGCAGAATTCACAAAGCCTGAAGTGACATATAGTTGGTATTCCACATGTCAATTCTGCCTATTAAAAGCAGCAGAGTTATGATGTTAAGGTCTGAAACACTCCCCCCCCCCCCTTGTTAAATATATCACCTTACTATCACTAGTATTGTGATAAGACTCTCTTGTAAGTATATCTAAAAGGAAAAATTGCATTTTTATAGTGAATTCAAAATAGCAGATGATCAGAAGTGGTGATTTAATATGTCCGATGAACATTGTAAACATAAATATACATAAAACACTGCAATACGAGCTTGCCACAGCACTTTCAAAGCCACTGGGTATATGCTGGAGATAGTTTGGATGTCTGAGACACTCAGACTGAGTCACCTTACTCTAGTACAGGGCTGAGGAACCCTCAGTCAGGGGCCGCACACAAGTGAGGACCCTTCCCCCCAAATAACCCCCTCACTGACGTGGCCCCTGACTGAGGAGAAAGACACTCTCCACATTCTCCTCGCACACCAGAGCCTAGGGAGGCCCACCCTAGTAGGCCAGCAGTAGGGGAGCAGGGGGGCTGGAATGCCAGCACTGGCTCCCCAACCTGGGGGTATGTGTGTGCCTAGGGTTGCCAGATGGTTTCAACAAAAATACCGGACACACTTGACATTACATCACAATCTACATTACATCTTATTTAGAAAATACCAGACCTTTATATTTTCTCATGTATATTTTCTCAATTTGTTTCCTGAACAGAAAGCTCAAATACTGGACTGTCCGGTTCAAAACCGGACACCTGGCAACCCTAGTGCTGAGCTTTGGGGGTCAGATCTCTGGGCCTGAGGTTCCCCACCCCTGCTCTAGTACTTAAGCAAACAAAAACTTTAAAAATGTGTGCAAGACAACACAGAATTTACTTCTTTTTGCAGGAGCAGACCATCACTTTTTACACCATTTTTAAGAAAGGCAACATAGCAATGCATTTTTAGTAAATGGCAATGGTCAATAGCTGAAAGTTGGAGGAAAAATTAAAGCTCACTCAGTGCTTTGCAGCAAACAACAAATGTTAAAGCTAGTGTTATTGCATATGACTAAAAACCTGTTAAGATGATACGGGTTTTGCGGGGGCAGAGCATGTTCATATGAATAGTGGAAATGATGTGTGCGCAAGTGCACTTGTGTATTTACACAGTGTCTCTAAGATCTCTCAAAAATGCCTGCTCCAGTCTCATTATCCTTGTGGCCAGAGAGGACTAAACAGAATGGCAGGGAATGCCTGAGGAGTGGAATTGCTGCTGTAATGCTGATGCACATGAAGAAGGTCTGGAGATCAAGGGGCAATTTGACACTGATTTGCCACAGCGTTGCCATATTCTGAACTGTACATAACATACAAAACTCAAGTCTCTTTTAGTCAACTATGCATCCAATTCTGGGACTGCTTCTGTTCAGAAATACTCTCTGGCTGGCCCCTGCCATCAGTGTGACGTAACCTGCCCCATACTGCTCAGGATCAGGGGTTTACAAGCAGGAAAGAGGCACAGGGACAGAGTAATCAAAGCACCAATGGCTTGTGTAATTTTATTTGCCAAAGAATTATAGTTTGCATCAAATTTATCTACCCCTTGGTGTTGCATTCCCTTCACAGGATGGGATGCAGATCTTGCTATTGGCTCTACTGGAGGGCCACCAGTTGGGAACCAGAGACACTGTTTTGAGAACTGAGCACCGTAGAAGTAGAATAACATTCTGCCTGACCCCAGCATATATAGAAGAGATCTAATGTCACCAACACAGGTTTCAGAATTTGTGCCTGCTGCATCATTCCTGGGATTAAGTTGCTTCCATCCATATGCAGGTAAGTAGTCTAATAAGATGAGAATTTAAAAGTAAAGATGTCAAGATGACTTTGCTGTCTCCTCTACACCCCACCACTGCTCTGTATGATCTTTTATACAAACTGCATGTTACATGAAATCTATTGGATCAGGAGAATACACATTCCAAGCTACTCAGATAATTTACTCTCCTGGGTATTCGGGGTGTAATATTACTGTTTTCATCAGACGCTCAAGGCCACTCATACATCCATGGAATGTATTTATGAATAACAAAGTGCTCAATGCTGTGGACAGACTCCAACCTAGTATGAACCATATGTGATGTCTCAATATCCTTTGAGAAATCACTAGCATCCATGGAGGCAGACACATTTTCCTGGACAAATAACGTGTGTCTTCCAGCTTTGTCACAAGATACGCACAGTTGGATTCTAATCCTCACTGGTACTGTCTCTGAAACACTGTTGAGCCAGTATCAATGCCAGGACTACTCTTGCTGTTATTGTTGAGACTGGCTTTTATAACACATCTAGCTAGCGAGAATAAGTATGTAAGGCAACTAAGGATGCACAACATGGCTTACTTTCTGTTCCCTAGGGTTGTACAGACCTTTTTACATATCTATATGTGCAAGGATTTTTTTATTTTAGTTTTTAAAATCAGCAATGCTTACCAACTAGTCAGAAATCACTGCAGGCAGTGTCTGCAATTGATATAAACCTAGCTAAGTTCCTGCAGCCTTTTCACTACATGTGTTAATGACAAATTGTGCAGAATGTTGCTTTTGCTTGAGAACTGGATTTATTATTTTGGATTCCTCAGCCATATAATTCTCTTCCAGTGAATTCAAACAATGCAGTGAAAGTGACACCCAGAAGTGAAAGGAGTGGGACAAGAAAGATTCCGATCCCTACTCCTCCCTGGACCTAAAATTAACCTTTCATTCATATGTTTTTCAATGTGAGCATCTGTAAAATCTTCTGACTTCCCATTATCCATGTCAGGAATTTTGGTTTAAACAGAGGCTTCACTGTGAAATTGATGGATTCTTTGCTTTTATGCAAGAGTCCTGGTAAGGGTCTACACCCGCGGTGTACAACACGCTAGCCACATGTGGCTATTTGGCCGGTTGAGTCTGGCTAGTTCGCTATAGCAGCAGTCACTATAGTGGCTACTGCTTCAGAACTGGTTGGACTCCACAGGTCTACACACTTAGAGCTCTGTGTGGATATAAAAATTTATATCCGCAGCTGATCCATAAAGTTATAGGTCTCTATACAAACTGAGAAACAGAAGATCCTCTGTGCATCTGCTAGTGTTCCATGCACAATACAGAATTCCCAATAGAACTATGTAGAATTTTGGCTCAATATAAAGTTCTCAATGGATTCTCAGGTTAAGGGGAAGAGCTTCCTGCTTGGGGTCCTCTCAAGACACCTGAAGAAGATGCATCTTATTGAACTAAAAATCCCAAAAGAAGAAACATGATTTGTTCTCACTGTATTAACTTCCCAAATTTAGTGGTGACAAGAGTCAATAGCTGTCCATGATTTCTTTTCAGTATGTGGGCTCCAAGTAAATTTTATTGGTACATACATACTCTCACCTGTTTATGAAAAAAAGGACACTTGGTGTCTAGTAGGCATGCAGTCAGGAAGCTAAAGGGCTGAGGAAGGCTTGCATTTGTTTCTTAATTTATTGCAAAACTACATTCAATAGGACTAGTTCTCCAGGAGCTCTGCAGTAAATGGCAGGACTGGAAATAATAGGTATATAATCATGCAGAGAGCTAAAATTAAAAAAAACCCCAAAAAACCCAACCACCCAAGTCAATTCTCCAGCTACAGAGAAGAATTATTTTCAATGCTCTGTTGCTGACAACTCATTATTCAACTGTGTATGAGAATAAGCTCATATCTGGACATTATAAAGCTTTTACATTGGCTCAGACTTTCTAAGCCAATTGTTTCTTACAAAAGAATCCTTTTGTCTTTTTAATGAGAACTTCAGTATTTCTGGCCTCAGAACTGATACAATATACAGATATATTAAACAATTTTAAACAATTTAATACCGTACACAGCAATGATGATTGTAAAGCTTGGTTGAAGTGGTGGAGTCAGAGTGTGGAATATTTCCCAGGGAATGTCTTGCTACTGAGGGCTTGTCTTCACTAAGTGGTGAATCAACGCGGCAGCAATCCACCAGGGGTCGATTTATTATATCTACTTAGAGGTGACAAACAGATCTCCAAGAGCTCTCCCGTCAGCTCCCGTACTCCACCAGGATGAGAAGAATAGCTGAAGTCAATGGGACAGCAGCTCCCACTAAACCTTACCACACAGAAGACACTGTGCAAGTACACCGCATTTGCATAACTTAAGTTGCATAAGTTAGCCCGGCGGTGGATGAAAGGGTAGGGAGGTTAGTGTAGACAAGGCATGAATAATGAAATAGCACTCAACTGAGCCCTCAAGGGTTAACATGTTGTTAATGCAGCTTCACACTCTAGAAGCAGCACGGACTGAGGCCAAAGAGAGGAAACACAACAGATGCACTTCATGGCAGTAGCTGCAAACACTTCCCTGCCGAAAAGGAATATGGAGTGGGGGGCTTGACAGGGGACATTCAACACCTCTTGCTCCCACACAGCAAGCAGGAGACTCTTGGGAGAAGCTCCAAAGCAGAGGGCAGGAGCAGAATGGCAGTGAGGGGGGACAGCTGAATTGTAGCTGCCCAGCTGTATACTTTACAGGGAACGCAGGGGAGCTGATGAGGAATGCCAGCCCATCCTATTTCTAAACCCCCACAAGTAGAGGTTCCTTTCCGGAAAATCCTGCAAGTAGTGGACAAAGTAGGTAGCCAAACATCATCATAAAGGAGCACTGCACAACTTTAAACAATTTAAAGTATGTGCTCTCATAGATAAGCAATGGAACAATGACACAATGTTAACTGGGACACATTAAGTGAGGAGTTACTGTCTCAGGAATGAACTCAGTAAACTTCTACTTACCTGTAACTGAAAGTTCTTCAAGATGCGTGGTCACTATCTATATTTCACCATGAGTTACACCTGGAGTTGAATAATTTGCAAGCATGGTGGGTACATGTACCCTGATTCACTACTTCCACCCAAGGTGATAAAAGGTAGGGCAGACCAATCACATCTCCAGTTCCTTCTCCCTGTGACCATGACAGATCTGAAGAAGAGGGAAAAGGAGGATGGGCAGTGGAATACAGACAGGGACCACACATCTTAAAGAACCTCCAATTACAGGTGAGTAACCTCTTCTTGGAGTGAGGATCACCATAGCATTCTACTGTAGGGGACTGACAAGCAGTACTTAAGTAGGAGGGTGAAAGAATGAGGACAGAAAGGCTGTGTGAAGAACTGATGTGACAAAGGCGGCATCTGCCACTGGGTCCCGCACCAGGGTGGAGCGTATTGCAAATGTGTGAATGACACTCCACGTGGCTGTTCTACATATGTCTAGAAGAGATGCTGTGGGTATTGCTTGAGTGCTAGAGGAGAGAACCCATATTTGGAGGGGGGGGGAGAGTTAGGTATGACAGTTTGTAAGAGAATTTAATGCAGCTGGATATCCATTTGGAAATTGGATAGCAGTAGTATATCCCCGATTCTCCCCGCTACTGCAATAAACAGTCTTGATGACTTCCTGACTTTTTCTGTTTTCTGCAGGTAAAAGGTCAAGGCTCATTGAACATCAAGGAAATAGAGTCTACATTCTTCTGTAGAGATGTGCAGTTGCAGGAAGAAAACCGGTGAGTGAATTGATTGGTCAAGATGAAAATGCAAGACTACCTTTGGTAAAAATGTTGGGTGTATGCATAAGGAAATCTTATCCTTCTGAACTCTATACATCGTGGGTCTGCCATCATAGCTCTGAGTTCACCGACCCATCTAAAAGACAAAGACAGAATGTAGGGATCTTCGAAGACAGAATGTAGGGATAAAGGAAATCTCTGCAGCTTTTGGCCCTGCTCAAGAGGAAGAGCATTTCCATTTAGCCTGGTAACATTACCTAGTGGATTCTTTCCTGTTTAGAGAGGATGTCCTGAAGAGGAACATGCCTATTCTAGGATGGTGCCCAAACAAACACCATATTTGGAGGTGGAGTGGTCACAAATTGGGATGCTTGATCCGGCTGTTGCACTGGGTCAGAAGGTTGGGGAAATTCAGGATGATAATCGGCAGATGGAATGTACGGCAGGTTGAGGAACCTGAACTGTCTGAGCCAGAAGAGGGAGGGAGATTAGTATGACCGTTGCTTTGTCATCATCAGATTTTATGTAGCATCTGAGAGATAAACAATAGTGGGGGGAAGGCATAGTTGAGCTGGTCTGATAGGAGAGGAGAGAATCTCCCTGAGAGTGATAACTAAGGGCTCCCTAGAGCAAGATGTGGCACACTTGTTATTGGCCTGAAAGGGAATATGTCTCTGTTGGGAGCTCCCTACTGAGTGAAGATGCAGTATAGTACTTGTCGTGAAGTTCCCACTCGTGGTCAATTGCCAAGGGCCTGCTGAGTGAGTCCGCAAGCATATTCTATGCCCCTGGAAGGCAGGCTGGGGATAGGGTGATCTGGTTGCTGATGTACCAATTCCAGATTGATTGCTTCTGCACACAGGATTGGGAACTTCACCCCTCCCTCTCGTTTGTTGATGCAGAACATGGTAGTGGTGTTGTCTAACATCATCAGGACATGACGGCAGGAAATGAGTGGAAGAAATAACTTTACGCCTTCCTCACTGCTCATGGAGGACTTAGATGTTTGGCTCCTCTTGGCCATGGTATTTAAAAACTTTAAAAACAGCATAATCTAGACTGCTGGATTCAGATCTTTTACTCACACTCCCTGTTCCTCATTACCTTAAAATCTCCCTTCTTTGAATTTGCAACACAGAGATCTAGATTTTCAGAGCAGTTATTTTATTTTTTGTACTTCAAGCTCTGTAGACACTTGAATCAGCCTCTACAGTAGTATGATTCATTGCCATTCTCAAATTCCTATGTTGTATCAATGAGCGCTGAAATTTAACTGGAGATATGCCACTTGGGAAACATTTTACTAATCAGTAGAAGAAAAGATGCCCGAGTCCTGCAAGTTTAAATTTTGCTTGGAGTCTTCTCAAGACACCTGAATTAGATGCATCATATTGAATTAAAAATCCAAAAAGAAGAAACATGATTTGCTCTCTCTGTATTAACTTCCCAAATCTAGTGGTGACAAGAGTCAATAGATGTCTATGATTTCTTTTTCAGTATGTGGGCTCCAAGTGTAAGTTAATAGACTGTCAGATAAAAACTGTGAAGATATCATTGCATATGTTCTGTGAGAATTAAAAGGAGTCCTGTATAAAAAGATAGCCACTTCAAAGAAACACAGTGTAGGATGGAAAGACCATTATAAAAGCAAACTATGAATAATCTTTGTCCATTCTGTTCCTCTAGAAGATGACTCAGTTCAGAGTAGGGATGTTAAATATCAGTTAATTGAATAGTCAAGTAACCCCATGAAATTTTAACAGTTAGTCGACTAGTCTATAGTCTGCAGGGGCGGTAGCCATTGTATCAGAGGCAGCAGCGTGGGGCGCCAGGTGGGAGCTATTCCACAAGAGGAACCAATTTAAAAACTAGCTCCCCTGGCGGACTGGCTGCCTGTTGCCCTGTGATGCTCCTTCTGATGCAGAGGCAGCGGCGCGGGGTGGCAGCAGCCCCTGTCTGGAGGTGGGGGGGCGGGTCTGATCTCCTGGACCCGGTGAGAGCCAGAACTCAGCTGGGCTGCCTGCCCGCCTGGCTCCTAATACACTTTAAATGCAGACCTGCAGCAGGGGAAGATCTTGGACACGTCGCAAGCCAGGACTGAGCTGGGCTGCTGGCCAGCCTGCTAAAAAATGTACTGGCAGAGGGAGGGAAATGCGTGTAATTTATAGCATTAACCTATAAGCTTTGCTTACCAGTTAATTGATTAATCAACTATACTATTACATCCCTAATTCAGAGTTCATCAATCAAGATAAAAAGTACCTCCAATCTTTTACACCTCCCTCCTGCATTTATAGTTTTAAACCACTGACAGATCTGTCCTCTATTTGTTAGTTATTCTCTCTACAGAGAATGGGGGCCACTGTATTTTAAATCTTTTTCTATTTTAACTTTAAGACCTAATTCTTTTGTAGATTGTTATGATTCTTATACAATAAAAAATAAACAGTTAACTTACCCACTTCATCTTGAATCTCCTCAGCAACTGCTGGTACATTGTAGAGAAGGGAAAGAGACTGATTCATGCGCTCATATATCACACGTAGGTGTGTCATAACCTACAGAAATAGAAAATCCATTTTGAGGGAAAAACATTAGCATTTTACCTACAGTCGTCATTGCAGATTTATATATTATACAGAGCATGACAATTTTCAGAGGAAGTAGGCATGCTTCATGGATTCTGCAATTCTCCAGGCATAAAATCTACTGCAGATGACACAGAAACAATCTTTCTCCTGCAGATGACACAGAAACAATCTTTCTGGCAACAGTTCTGCTTTCTGGCACCTTCTTGTGTCCCTGCATCCTAGTTTGCATCTTCTCCCAATCTCCTTGTACCCACTTGCCACATGAACCAGGACTGAATGAGAGAAGTCAGTAAAGGCAGTCAAATTTTTTTGGTCGAACCCGCTTTTGGACAGAAAATTGGATTTTTGACTAAACAAACATTTTTTCCATGAAAAGTGCTTTCTGATGAAAATTTTGATTATTTTTTATTTTTTTTAAAAGGTGAATGTGCCAAAACCAAATGTTTTTGTTGAAAAGTCAAAATTATTCAATTGAGAAATGCAGCTGTGTAGTTGTAGTTTTGTTACCTCATGTCCTCGTTCTCTATAAGCTGGGCTTCCCAGCGGACTTCCTCTCCCATGATGCACTGTGGTCACTGGACTGCCATGAAGTACCATCTCCCATCACCAAGAGACTAGATTATGGCACATGAAACTCCCCCCAGGAGAGTGGGAACATAAGGCACTGAAACAACAACTCCTCCCATGGCACTCCTATGGTAGTTCATAATTGGAATATTTTAGTGTTTAATTTTTCACCAAAAAACTCTGCCGGGACAGAGTTTCCAATTACATGGTGTTGGCCAAGGGACACTACAAATTACGGTACAGATTTTCAAGTTGAGCCACTGTTTCTACAAGTTTAATGGTCATCTTGAAATCGCCTACATTTCTCCTGGTTTCTTTTTCTTTCTGTGTAATCTGCAATGAAAACTGTCTCCAAACAAACATATCAAGGGTTGCACAAACATCCAGCAGTCAAAATGCCATGAAACACAGTGATCTCAGCTGAAAACTGTGCTAGACACAAGGAAAGTGCACGATGCTTATTTATGGGCACCACAAAGTACCCTTACAAATGACTACAGAACTCCTGGTTAGAACCTTTTAAAACCTATAGTATTTAAAATTGTAAAAGAGGGAGTCAAATGGTTAGCAGATCACATCATAGTGTATTCAGGACACAGAAGTTACTTCATATTTGCTGATAAAAGATTTGCAGAAATTCAAAATACCACTTGCTGTATTTCCTGGTTATTACCTGAGACCTGATTTGGGCAGCTTTCTTAGGATCCACCATGCGGACATGTTCAAAGTGCTTGAGGGTATGCTGTCTGTCCTTCTGCTCTGCACGCACATACTTCTTCAGCATATTGAACACATGGCGAGGCTGGGGAGGAAAAGCAGGAGAAAATTCTGAATTCAACATGCTTTTCTGCCTATCTGCACACTGGGATATCCTAGATCAGTGCACTTTTAAATCCTGAGACAAAACACTAAAACAGTCACTCCATACAACCCTCCCCCACTGAAAAAGGTGCAACTGCTGGGAAGAACATCCCTTGATCAATATATTACAGGTTACGTATCTGGGCAATGGCTGCAGATAGACAGTGTAGGGGGTCTCCAACTTCACCAGGGTGTGAATTCTATTTGTTACACTTACCTCAGGGCCAGTGCCAACTGATTTGGGCTCAAAGGGGTCAGGCTGCAGGGCCGTCTAACTATAGTACAGGATTCTGGACTTGGGCTACAGCCTGAACTCTGGGACTCTCTCATTTCTCAACATCCAAGAGCCTGGCCTTTAGCCTATAAGTCTACACTGCAATAAAACAGCCACACAGCCTGAGCCCAAGTCAACTGGCACAGGCCAGCCATTGGTATCTCATTGCAAGGTAAACATACCCAGTAACTGTTTTACTGTGTGTGTTATAAAAGTAATAAGTAACCATCCTGAACTGTGTGTCAGGAACTGTTTAGTTAACATGCTAAACAAGGTTTACATGAAACTAGGACTTTACATACTTCCACAGATTGTCTAGGCCAGGCACACTGCAGCCACCAGGGTGCTCTGCATTCCTTTACTTTCCTCTCACTGGCTCCGTATGTGCTACCTTCCCATCTCTCTCCATTTCAGGGTCTCCATGCAACTCTTCCCAGTCAGTCCCTCATGTCAAGGGGATTTGTGCCTGGATCACTGGCCCATCTCATGAGAAACGTTCTGCATGTCCTTTCCCCACTCCTCTTGAAGCTCCCCATTCTCGTCTTTCCCCCAGGTCAGACTGTATATTCACCCCCATTCTCCTTTCCCCCAGTGCCCTCCCAATTCCCTTCCATTCACCTCTCATGACAGGGTCTCCATATTCCCTCATCTCTATCCTTTCCTCCCTCCTGCACATCAGCCCCAGATCTCTGTCTCTTTCCACCCCACCTCTAGTTGCCCATTTTCCTACCATCATCCTAGAGGAAAAAGGTCAGAGTAAATTGGAAATGGGATCAGAAGTTGTGAAGAATACTGGGCCAGGTACGCATTTATAGGGATGTGGCCTGCTAAAATTTACTGATGATCTGTATGGTGATGTACAGTGTTCAAAGAGTTAAAAATCGCATTTAGTTTTCAAAAATCTTTAAAAGTGAATATGAAAGAAAAAAGTTCTTCTAAGGAAATTTCTAGATGCAAGACTGTTTCCAAAGTCAAATGAAAAGCTTTATTGGCTTTAAGACTGAAATTCAATAGTGATACAAAATCTTGGAATGAAACTTGCCAGCAGATTCCTACTTCAGACAAAGTCTCAAAAAATAAATACCCTTATGAGAACTGTAGTAAGGACAATGTGAACTGAAACATTAACTGTCAAAGGATTACAGAAACAGAGCCTAGAGATGTGAAGGAAGCAGAGGGGGACTTAAAACAATGGTAAAACTTCAAAGAAAGGAAGTGAGATTATCTTTGCTGACATTTCAGTCCTCTTTGCCTCAAGAAGTATATATGTAATAGGTTAGGGTAGATTAAGAAGACAAACAGATTAATTTCTTTTTCTAGAAGGGACTCTCCATTTAACTTTCATGTTTAATGCCACAGGACACATTTCTTGTTTTCCTTCAACATGCTTTTGTCTACTGTGATGGTCAGATCTAGGAAAATTTATGACAGCTGGGACACATATACTAAGAGAGGTCTTATTGTTCCTGCAATAAACTTGGAAATCCCTTTTAAGGGCCACTTATTCTGCTAGTCCCATTGGAATAACATGGCAACATATTTCAAGTATGAATATTTTTTTTTAAAAAAGGAGAAAAGCTCCAAACTTATCACTAACACATAACAGATAAGTCATGAACCACAATAGGACCTTTGCCAACAGATGACTCTTGGACGTTTGCACATACAACTTAATTAAAACAAAGACATCAAAGAAACATCCAATGTACAGGTTTTTATACAGTAGAGCCACTTTAGTTTCTTTCCAATGGCGGAAGAAAAATGCTTCTCACTCTCACACATGTATACAACAAGCCTGCAGGTTTGTTTTTAACTATACTTACCCAAGATAAGACCTGGGCAACAGGTCTACTTATGTATTAAAAGCAGCACAATGAAGGTTAGGAGATCAGGACTTTGAAGAAGTGTGATTTAAAGTTAAGAAGAGTTTTTGATGCTGACACACACTCCATTGTCTCACACTGATTTATAAAGTTCATTTGCTGATTGTTATAACTGGAGCTTGGAAGAGTTTGACTGAATATATCCATAAAACAGGATTTCTTGACTGTTGCCTCAACATTCATCTCCATAGATACCGTGAGAAATAGGGTCTCTTGGAAAAGAGACGACTAAGGTACGATTTGATAAGAGGTCTATAAAATCATGACTAGTGTGAAAAAAGTGAATTAAGAAGAATTATTTACTCTTTTCCATAACACGTGTACTAGGGGTCACCAAATGAAATTAATAAGCAGCAGCTCGGAGTGGCAGGGAGCTCCTCAGGAGTGGAGCCAGAGTGCATGGCTGCTTACCCCACCCCTTGGAGACTACAGAATAGTCGAGTAACCGATAAGAATTCATGAGGTTAACTGACTATTCAATTAACCAATATTTATCATCCCTATCCCGATGACCAGTAGTTACAGCAGAGGATTGAGTCAGGACAGTTGGGTTACATTCCTGTCACTGCCACTCTATGCACAATTTTGAGCAAATAATCTACACACCTGAATGGCTAAATGGAGACAGGTGAAGTCCTTTCTACTTTGGGCTCAACAAAACAAACGTGGTACTGTCTACCGAACATCCAATATATAGCAGACAGTTCTGCTTTGCCAGAGTCTTAAATTGTCCAAAAAAAGAGTACTCATACAAGCGCCTTTCATAGAGGAGGTCAGTACTGCCTCCCCTTCCCAGTCTGATGCCAACCTAACAATGTAATAAACTTAACTCTAGACAAAGCTGCCAAATTCAGTAAGAGAAATAAGAGCTCAGTACAGGTTGAACCTCTCCAGTCTGGCACTCTCAGGACCTGACTGGTGCTGCAGCAGACAATTTGCTGAACCATGGAAGGTCAATATTGTCTTGCAGCATTACCAACACTTTTATTGCTTAGTGGGCTGTTAAAGAACATTTAGAGTAAATTAGAGCAAACAACAGCACAGAACACTGAGAGCTAGGACTAGTGGCTGTAAACAAACTTTATGGGACCACGGGAAACTTGCCCATACCCATGAAAAGTGGAAATGATCTAATTTATAAATTATCTAGAGAAAGGGGTAAACAGTGAGGTGGCAAAATTTGCAGATGATACCAAACTGTTCAAGATAGTTAAGACCAAAGCAGATTGTGAAGAGCTTCAAAAAGATCTCACCAAACTAAGTGATTGGACAACAAAATGGCAAATGAAATTTAATGTTGATAAATGTGAAGTAATGCCATTGGAAAAAATAATCCCCACTACACGTACAAAATGACAGGGACTAATTTAGCTATAATGACTTGAGAGAGATCTAGGAGTCATTGTGGATAGTTCTCTGAAAACATCCACTCAGTGTGCAGCGGCAGTCAAAAAAGCAAATAGAATGTTAGGAATAATTAAAAAAGGGATAGAGAATAAGACAGACAATATCTTAATGCCTCTATATAAAACTATGGTACACCCACATCTTGAATACTGAGTACAGATGTGGTCGCCTCATCTCAAAAAAGATATATTGGCATTGGAAAAGGTTCAGAAAAGGGCAACAAAAATGATTAGGGGTTTGGAACAGGTTCCATATGAAGAGAGATTAAAAAGACTGGGACTTTCCAGTTTAGAAAAGAGGTGACTAAGGGAGTATATGATAGAGGTCTATAAAGTCATGACTGGTGTGGAAGAAGCGAATAAGGAAAAGTTATTTGCTTATTCCCACAATATAAGGGGTCACCAAATGAAATTAATAGGCAGCAGGTTTAAAACAAACAAAAGGTCGTTTTTCTTCACTCAGCACACATCCTGTGGAACTCCTTGCCAGATGATGTGGTGAAGGTTAGGACTTTAACAGAGTTCAAGAACGAGCTAGATATATTCATGGAGGTTAGGTCCATAAATGGCTATTAGGATGGATAGCAATGGTGACCCTAGCCTCTGTTTCTCTGGAGGTGGATGATGGGAGGGATCACGTGATGATTACCTGTTGTGTTCCCTCCCTCTGGGGCATCTCGTATTGGCCACTGTCGGCAGACAGGATACCGGGCTGGATGGACCCTTGGTCTGACCCAGTATGGCTGTTCTTATGTTGAAATCCAGCTAACTAAAATCATGCTGGACTACAGCTGTTTCTGGACCAGAGTAAGCTGAACTAGAGAGGTCAACCTGTAGTAGTTTTGGCTTTTTGTGCATGGCTGGGACCACATATACCCTTTATGTTTTATACACACAATTTTGGTCATGGAGGAGTAAAACTTTTTAAGAATGATAATGGAAAAAGAATATAAAAGAATAACTGCTGGTGCTGAAGATGTGCATATAGAAGAACTGGGCAGTAGTACCTGTCACTTGATTATTTAACTACTCTAAAGTTTAGTTCTACGTTACTGGTAGCACAATAGGGTGGAGGCAGGAAAAAGGGAATAAGGGATTTGTATGCAGCCATTTTTGAGTTTGGTTAGCCTAACTCGTGCTAACACTGAGACCTAACAAAGCGAGAGCTGTGAGAGACGCTGTTTTTGCCTCTCGCCTCTCTTTTGTGCTTGAGATAAGGACAGAATGCTGACTCTAGTGAAGACCTTGAGATAAAGTGGCCTCTGAAGGGAATTGTTATGGGAAGGGGAATAATTGTTTATTGTTATTATATATAACGGACAGTATATATATTGGCTTCTAATTGTTTTGTATTTGATGATCTGCCTAGCAGCAGCTTCTTCCCTTGCAATATTGCTCGAATAAACTGTCTCTGACTACTTGTTGCTCACAAACACAGAGTGAAGGCCTGTTTTCTTCCACAATAGTAACTCGGGCCCTGACTGAGATCAGAACCTCATCATGCTAGGAACTGGGCAAAGACAGTAAAAGACAGCTCCTGCCCCCAAAGAGTTTATAATTAAAGTTTCTGTAAGTGGATGCAGCAAGCAAGAGGAAGCTGAGGAGGTAGAGAATGAGGAGACGGAAAAATGAGCATGTGTTAAGGCCAGGTCTACGCTGGCAGAGAAAATTGATGCAAGGTATGCAACTCCGGCTACGTCAACTGTGAAGCTGGAGTCGACATCCCTTGCACTGATTTTCTGGTACAGCCCCTTGGTCGGAGGTCAATAGGAGAAATGCTCCTGCCAACTTCCTTTTCTCCAAGTACTAGCACCTATGGGGGCAACCTCAGCATTTGATTTAGTGGGTTTATTTGACCCAGCGATCCTCCGGTAAGTGGAGACATGGCCTTAGCAAAATGAACATTAGTTATAGTTCATTTTTTGCCTGTTTTAAGCAGATAGCATCTTGCAAAAATTTTAGAAGAGTTGTGTTTTAAGGAGGGATCTGAGGGTACGTCTACACTTGCTCCCTAGTTCGAACTAGGGATGCAAATGTAGGCGACAGAAATTGCTAATGAAGCAGGGATTTAAATATTAAACAGCTGCTCAACAGCTGTTTCGAAAGTGAAAGTGCACGCTGGGACATGTTAGTTTGAACCAAACCCCTTGGTTCGAACTAACGTTACTCCTCATTTTTACTCAAGTGCGCACTTTCACTTTCGAAACAGCTGTTGAGAGGAGTAACGCTAGATCATGCTAATGAAGAGATCATGCTAATGAAGCACGGGATATTTAAATCCCCACTTCATTAGCAATTTCGGTCGCCTATATTGCATCCCTAGTTCGAACTAGGGAGCAAGTGTAGACGTACCCTGAGGGATTAAAGAAATGATATTATATCCATTCTACAAGAACTAAATTTGCAGCATGGGCCAAACATCTTGCAATCCAATCACATGCAGAACTCGCATTCTCTTCACTAAGAAATACCCACTTTGTGGAATGCAGGACCAGTCTCTAGAGCTGGAACAATTATTATAATTTTGGGGCTTGGATTACTACAACTGGAGGTGGAGGAGAAGCGAGAGAGGACCTTCAGATTAAAGCATAAATGAAAATTTTGTCATTTAAAACTCAAAGTCTGAACTCTGATCTCCTCTGCATCAGCTGAATAACCACTCACCAAACCCTGCTTGTCTTATTTAATATTTAATTTGCAAAGTTGATAATTATTGAAAAAATTATCAACTGAAAAATCGGCTTCATATTTTTCATATGTTTTTCTTTTTATATATTTGTTACTACTCTACTAAGTTAAAAAGACCCAACACAGCTGGAGGACAGATAAAAAACTACTTACAGCTACCAGCAGGGGCTGCCTGAACCCTACAGAATAATTCTCATTACAGTCCAGTGAGAATAACTGACAAAATCTTATTTTTTAATAGTCTCACTTAATTGTATCAGAGAGCAAACTGTGTTGTGCAGGGTGGATTACATTTAAATTAAATTGATTTAAATCATGATTTAAATAACTAACCAGGAAGACTCGATTTAATCGTGGCTTTCTACATAAAAGTGCATTCTTGTTGGTTGTCAAACTTTATCCATATTCTCCACAACTCAGAGATAAATTTAGGTTTTATTTTTAGGAGGTACACTACACATTTTTAAGCAGTGATTTATTTTGAAAACTTTTCAGATTAGTTGTACAGCAATATCAGAAAATGAATGATTGTTTGATTATTTCATTTACCAAAGGTAATTGAAGCAGATATTTATAAAGCCATTGGGAAGTGAACTATTTCCAATTCAAAAGGTTAATCCTTAATATTTGGAGGATTTTTTTTGCCATGCTGCATGAGGAAGAGAACATCATCAGAAAGACATTTTAATTGCTTTATTTAACTAAAATAATGGTATCTATCCTGGATTATTTTCTTCAACAGAAAACCTCTCTCTCTCTCTCTCTCTGTCTCTCTCTCTAAAAGTTTCCTATGGGACAACAGAGTGATGTCATGATGTCACAGTGTCCACAGGCTGGGGGGGGAGGGACAGGCATTAGCAGGTAAAGCCCAGTCCTCAGCCCTGCTTCTTCTGCCCGAGACCCCGTCCCTGGAACTAAGCCTCACTCATTGCCAGCCCAGCCCTCTCTGGCAGCTTCGTGGAGACCCAGGGATGACATGCCGTGGCCTTTCCTGGGGTCAGAGCCGGGGCTAGAGCGGGACAGGGGGTAGGGTTAGGCCTTGGTGGGGGGGAAGGGGTGGGGAGAAAGGGGTGGGGAGAAAGAGCTGGGGCTGCCACGGCCACAGCCCTCTCTGGTGGCCAGGGGAAGAGCCGGGGTTGCCTACCCCAAGAGAGAGGAGGGGTTGGCGAGCACAGTGAGCAGGGGGCACAACTCCCTTGTAATATTTTAGCAAAACAAGTATTTTTTTAAAATTTAGTTAAACATTCAAGTTTTTTTAATCAAGTTTGTTTCTGTTAAAATAGTTTCCAACTAAAACGGTCATGTGAAATTATTTAAAAAAAAGAAAATTAAATTGACTATGCCAGCTAGGTCAACATGAGAAACTTAAAATATTGGCTTCTATTCATTAAACTTTTTGCAACTTTGCACTTTTAAAGAGGGGTAAGGGATTGACACTCTACACAAATCTGCAGAGGGACAATAGGACTGAGGTCTGTTATTTCTCACCTCTCTGTATATTTACTTATTTAAAAACGTATTTGCTGTTAACAAGCATGCTTGCTCTGGAGACACAAATGGACTATTATATACCTTACACTCTGTCACATTTTCTCTTTGGTAAGTTCTAAGATAAGTTTCTTTTTTAAATTCATTCTGCTAGCACCAAAATACAGAGGAAACCCCTGGCCTCACCGGCTGCAGGGGAGCCCCATCAGGGTGGCAGCTGGGAAGCTGAGGCCAGGAAGCAGCAGCCAGGAGCCCTGGCCAGGCGGAAAGGTACAATCCCAGTGGCAGGGAGGGCCAGCGGTTGGGAGCCCTACCAGACGGAATGGAGCCAGCAGGGGAGCTTTGACCTCCACAGTCCAGCAAACTCCCTGGTTCAGGAGGGGTTCAGGGAGGTCCAACTCGTACCATGTTAACTTAACTGCAAATTTACCACAGATCAGTCAAAGTTATTTGTCAGTTATTACAGACTTAATTTGTAGCATTCTGTATGGGAAGTAGGAAACTCTGATGACAATTTAGCAGATGGCATCTGTTCCTCTTAGTTACAGTAGTACTGAATCTATACCCTATATTGGAGTTATGGGAGATGTGCAACTGCCAGTGTTGTCATTTGGACAAGAAACAAAATTAAAAAAAGTTTCCTGACCATAAACAACCTACGGGTATCCATAGACAACTTTTTTTCCCCCAAGAGTGAAGTGTTAACTCTATTGTCTTGGACAAATTCCTAACTCAGAAAATTAGAATCTGTCTAAAATCCCTGCTGTAATTTTACTTGTTCACATTTTTCTTGATATCTTCCTGATGCACAATAACTTCTGAAATTTCACTACAGAAATGGCTGCATTTCAATGGTGGAAGAAGTGATCCTTACATCTAAGGTCAGAAAAGCACTTTTAGCCCATTCTTGATGAAACAGCTTTATAAATGTTAGATATTATAAAAGAGCATTCACCCCCATAAAGTGCATTCACAGTCATAGACAGTGATTTATGAAGTATTTCATGAAGAAAACTACAAAGCATAGTCTAATAGAAGCTGTTCCTATAACACCCTAAATAAAAAAGTTATTTCTCTCCATTTTTAACTTATCTGTGCCATACTAGGCAGGCTTGTAGTTTGATATTTTTCTAGTTAAGTGTTGACAGTCCCTTGACTTTTGTCTATAAAGGGAATTCTATTAATTTATGTTCTGAGGTTTAGTTCCTCTTTTACTCTCACACTTATTCCAACTTTCAGCTTTAGTACCCAAAGGATTCTTTTATACTGGAGACCCGTGGAAATGATTAACTGGTAGAAGTCTGGCTTTATTTATTCCCACCAAGTTAGCACACTGGAAACTCTGTATGTATTTTCTTCTCAAGAGGCAATTACAATGAAAAGTGTCCCAGTGGTCTCTGTCTTGACCCAGAAAACAGACATTATCAGAAATTTCAGCTCCAATACAACAGTTGCAAGTAGGCGAGAAATATTATACAACTCAAACACATTATTTTCCTACGCTATTGAACCACTATTTCAATCTCAGAGACTCATATATAGTTTGTTTTGAAACAGCAATTTCATTGTATCCATGGAAAATGGAATTTTACTAAATTAAGTCTAGAACGATACACACACCACAAGCTAACTGCCACTTCGCTAGACAAGACTACTGACCACTGAAAAACAGCAACAACAAAAACCCCATTAAAAATAATTTTGTGTATTTGAAAAACAGCTTCTAGGAAAACTTGCATGCAAAATTCTGAGTAGTTTTTTAACTTTCATCAAACATTTTTCTCACACTTGAAAACAAGAGGCATGCCCCAGCAACTACTTTTTATTAGCCTATAAGGAGGATTAACTTACTGGGTTTTGTCAAATCACTGTAAAGATCACAGGACCAGTTTGGAGTAGAAAAAGAAGATTATGGTGGGAGTGTTCAGGAAAGACTCATTGAAAGGTGAGCTACAAATATTTAAAGCGACTTTCACACTGAAAGAGCATTTCAAACATAACTAAAACCTGGATTCAGTTTCCTTTCACATGTTTTAATGAGGCTTCCATCTGTCACTCGCTAGTTTAAAAAAATTGTTATTTAAGCTACACAGGCAAAATGCCACCATTTATATCCAACCCTCCCAGCTTTACAACTCCCTTGACTTTGGAGGGAAGAATTAAATGGGACCAAGACTTGCATCAACTGTGGTTTTTCTTTTCAGAACCATAACTTACTAGGTTTTACAAAATTGAAAACATGCAAATTTTGCTTTTACTTGATATTGCGATGGAACAAAGCCAGAAATATGGATCATTCAAACTTCCCTTTAAAATTCGGATTTTAGATAAAAATGGGACCTGGTAAAGTTACATAAAACCTGCCACATGGCTAGGCTTGCCTCCATTTCATTTCAACAGTAATTTGAGTGTAGAAAAATCTTCTCCTGCTGGCAAACTGATGATTATGACTACACTACCTATCAAGCAAACCATCTAGGAAGCAAAGGAGTCTGCTTTTATTCACACAAAATCATTTTCAATAGCAGCTGGATAAAATGATGCTCTCTCAAAGTTTAACCCAATTTAAAAGAAAAGCTGAAATCCACCTCTTGTTGCACAAATCCCACAATTGGACTTTGTACAGAAAAAAAAAAAATCACAACTCTGGGTTTAGGCAAGTAGGTCTATAAACTGAAATAGTGGCTGCTGTCCCTCCTTCCTGACTCCAGGTATTTTGATAACTGGGTCAATGCAACTGCAGATACAAAAGACTCTCCCCACAGCAGCTTAATTGGGTTCAGGAAAGACCTGCAGTGGTCAGGGACAAGAGGCTCCTTGAATATCACCTCTTCACGTCCTTTTCTCTCAATGTGATGGGCAAAAATCATTACTTCATTGTGTAGCGGATACTACCGCCTTCTGCAAGCAAGCTGTTATTCTAAAATCACAAACTATAGTCTTCCTAAAGCAACTGCATAAAAACAATATGGCAACTGAAACTCAGCTAGAAATTCAGGGTCTCTCTCATTGCAGGGATGTAACAGTGTAGTCGATTAACCCAGCGTTTCTCAAACTGTGGGTCCCGACCCTATGGGGGGTTGCGAGCAACTTAGAGGGGGATTGCAATCAAATTAGAGGGGGGTCACGAGCAACTGAGAGGCTGGTTGCAGCAATGGGGAGGGAGGTCGCGTTATCACAAATTTGAGAACCCCTGGACTAACCGACAAGCAAAAGCTTATAGGTTAATGCTATATAGGTTAATGCTATAGACAACACACATTCTTCCCCCCCCCCCCCCCGGCCAGTACATTTTTTAGCAGGCTGGTCAGCAGCCCGGCTCAGTCGTGGCTTGCACCGGGTCTGGGACCTAACCCTGCTCCGGATCTACATTTAAAGTGCATTAGGAGCCAGGCAGATAGGCAGCCCAGCTCAGTTCCAGCTCATGCTGGGTCCGGGAGCTCAGATCCGCCCCTCTGTATTAGAGGCAGCAGCGCAGGGTGACAGGCAGCTGGTCTGTGAGGGGAGCTGGTTTTTAAACTGGCTCTCCTCACGAACCTGCTACCTCCTGGCACCCTACTGCTGCCTCTATACAGAGACAGCAGCGCAGAGTGACAGAGGGCTCCTCAGGCATTAAATTGGAGTGCATTGGCTGCCAGCTGCACCCCCAGGGAACTATAGAATAGTCGAGTAACCAATAAAAATAAGGCAGTGGGAAAATGAGCCTCTGAACTTTTTCTTTATACTTCCTGTCCTACACCACTGTGAACGTGAGGGAGAAAAACAAGTTTTTACATAGGAAGTAAAAGGTAACTGTGCAGATCAAATGGAGAAGGGAGGGATGAAAAAGAGGCAAAGCCAATTATACTCGATGTGCATGTGAAAAAATAAAATGTGAACAAAAATTTGAGCTAACCTTCTCAGAAAAAATTAGGACTATGTATTTTCCTGGGTTTTTTTATTTGCCATGTGAAAAACAAAATTACTGATTATCTAAGCTGTAGTTACACATTACCACCACCTGCCATTAATCCTCCTTTCTGCAGTAATACCAGTGAGCAGTACAATATTCTGATGTTGGAGACTGAACATCTGCATTCCATTTTCAAAGGCAACAAAGTACAGAGCAGCTCAGCTGCACAAAGAACTGGAGCTCTGAGGTTTTGGACAGCCTGCATGATGTTGCTTTCAGGGGCATTATCTTTCTCAATTTTCTGCTTAGTTATGTTCTTAAATAGGCCTTGAGCTATGTGACTCCATTTTGTACATCCTCTCTTTTCTTGAACATTGGGTCACCATGTAGAATGGCTATGTCGCAGTGATTGCATGATGGTGCACAGTTACTTCAAAAATATTGCAGGTATACAAATTTGCCCTGCCAAAATATCCAGTTCCTGAGCTGTGATGTGCAAGAAGCCAATACCAGTTACGATGCCAGTGACCAAGCATGGAACATGTCTGTCTGGGGTATATGCCTGTGTGCAGTAAAACTGTACTGTGCTTGGCTGACAGCACCTAAAACTGTTCTCTCCTATTTTACAATCTTTTTACTTCTTTCTATTTTTAATTTTTACCATCTTCCCTCTGGTCTGGGTGTTGTCACTCTTTTCCTTATTCAGCCTTGTGCTGTGAATGACTAATGGCTCTGCCTCACTAGGTGTTTATCTTAAGTAATGCAGGACCCCTCCATTATTAATGGTATGCTGTGAGGTATGAAAGTAATAATATCCTCATTTTACATTGGGGGGGGGGCCTGAGGCACAGAGAGATTGACTTTCCCTGGGTTACATAGGAAGACTGTGGGAGAGCCAGGAGCTGAAGCCAGATCTGCTGAATCCCAGTTCACTGTCCCTCCCCCTCACTAAATGATCTTCTCTTTGAAAGTATTTTTGCAGTGAAAAGAATGTGTGTGATATTATATAAAAGAAAAATGGACAACAGTAATGCTTGTGACTCTCTTCCATCTGAGAATCTTTACCCTGCAAAGAAAAACCTCAAATCAGCTTTATTACACATCTGAATTTGCTCCTCTCTCAAGGCCGTGATGGGCTGTTAGTATCTTAATTGTAAGCATTCACAAAAAGCTCAGCCCTCTTAGCCTCTGCATGAGGGATGAACATTCTTCTGTGGAGGAACTGCAATGGAACACAGCCATTTGTTTTTCCAATTTAAACACAAATGCTCTCTCATGGCTTCACTCAGCACAACTGGCTACTCTCTTGGCAAACTTACGAAGCTACTGGAAATGCTTACACTTTATTCCTGTAGTGAGTATATTAACAAAATAACACAGTGCTTGACTTATCGTTCAATGGTGGTATCAGAGTGGAATTCCCTCTAGGCAAGGGTTGTTTAGCAGCAAAGAAAGAAGGTTTGATTCCCTCGGGCCTTAACTCCTTTCAATTTTCTAGTGACAGAGCCCCCTAGAGCACATTCTGTCTCATCGTCATTCCACCCAGCCATTTCCCAAGGACAGAGATGAGATTGAGTCCAGAGATTTGCACAGCCCTACCTGAGTTTTCCTCTTTTCTTTAGGGGTGTGAGTGTAAGAGGACTGATACTGGGATTCTAATAGTATTGCTGCTCATGAGTCTGAAAATCAAACCACATTCACATGCTCAACTTTATCTGTTCACCCATAGCTAACCATCCCTCAGCTCTCTGCCTCTGCCCAACAATGAAGCAAAACAGGCCCTGCTACTGCATAAAAATGTGTTCGCTGCACTTCTATGAACCACACATCCGAGTTGATAGTGGCAACAGAAAGTAATGAAACCGGGGGGGGGGGCAGGAAGGACAGTACTATTAACAAAACTGGCAGGTGAACCATAAAAACTTCTGAGCAGCTATTTATCCCCCACAGCCTTTACACGATTATGGTGAGGCTCTGTATGGTAACATCACAAGCAGATAATAGCTTTGTATTGCAGGCCTGACTCTCTTTAACCAGAGCAAAGTTTGTGGAAATTTTGCTCTGACTAGTTTTTAAGATGCCAATAAGCCTCCATTTGCATGGAGTGATGTTCGAGTATACGTGGATTTACTCATCAGCCCGAAGGATGATATAAGTTGTCAGTCCCAATTTTTTTTTCAAGTAGGAAAAGATTTAGCTCTTTTTGACATGGAACTGACCCCAAACCTCCATGTTAGTTATTGTGCTCCCCAAACCTAAGACTAAAATATTTACTTCTTTGTACTAGAAGTTGATTTATTCCCCTCCATGATCTTGTAAGGCAGACATGTCATCCACATTTTACTGAGGAAAACTTAAACTCACTGATGTTTACTGTGCAACACTATGAAATAAATCAGTAGAAAAGTCAGAATGAGATTTATCTCAACTACTACCCCCATATATCTTTCAGCTACAAGCTACCGATCACAATATCACAAAGGAAACTGTGTGTTCATCTAGAATTGCTAATCTACCCATGAATTAAGGGCTGGAGAGAAGGCTCTTACTATCCTTCTAGTACAAGTCAGAGGCCATAATGTGTCACATTTTACTCTTAAAATATGGTTGCAAAACACCCTGTACCACACCACTAACTGCATGTCTTTTCATTCTCTCAAAATTAATTAGTGATCCCATGTTCCAAAACCTACAGCAGGGATCCAACTTTTCTACATTCACCTGGAATATACAGGATATATACTACAACCCTTCCCCCCAACCCTAAGGTCTTCAAATTCCCTGATTTTGAGAAGTTGTGTTTTCACCTATAACCCAGTTTCCTCATTTGGAAAATATTCAGTCTTATAATAGCTACAATGCAGTCACACATTATTCATCTAGCTAAAAGACTTGTTTGTAGGATTTTTTGTTTTCTGACTTGTGTCATACAATGTACAGTCCTGGAATGTGGAAGCTCAGCTTTTAAATTTTTCCTACCACTGTGGCTTAGTGACCATCTCTCAACACCATCCAGCTGACAAGCAGCTTTTCTTCCAAAGGGGAATTTGCCCCTGAAAGTGGATTTTTTTCCACAAAGGAAACCATCCTACTCAAGTGACATCAGCGAGAGGTTCTCTGACATGGTCTGTTTTGACAAGTGAGAGAGGTTAAACCTCTTACTTAAACCTAGCTCCTAATCATCAGCACCTTTACCACCCCAATAGTTAAGCACACAAAAATTACATTATAGCACATCAGAGAATTGTTTAGACCATAAGAATATGTAGTGGTAATGGGAATGTTTGTTTCGAAATCTCAGTAGCAATGTATTTTTGTCTTTTTCTGCTCTGGCAGATTAATGAATGCTTTGGCTGCATTTCCAGTTTTATCGCCTGCATTATCTTTCAAGGTTGCTGAATCTGTCTCTTCTAACTCTATAATAACTTGTACCATTGGTCTTAAAATCTTGTCAGGGCCCTCAGGGTTTTTTCCATCTAATAAGCATCAGTAAAATACAAAACGAATGACTGTTTTCCACAAATTCTGAATGGGCTCATTTTCTCTGGGAATGCAGAATAAATATAGATTTTACAACCCACATCTGTAAACTGGTATTTACATCACAACAAACAACACACCTTAGCACATCTCCTATATTTAAGGCTCTGTTCTGGAGCTCAATTCAATGACCCAGAACCCTCATTACAAGGGCTCTATCCCTCACCATCCCAATATTTAAGCGCGCGCACGCGCACCACGCGCACACACACACGCACACGCACACACACACACACAGAGAGAGAGAACTGTTTCTATACCATATCTAACTATTAATTAGCACTTAACTATTTGATGGGATTTGTGGGACCAGGTTTGAAAATTTGGGGCAACAACTTGAGTGAATCTCTCAGGAGGGAAAAAGCAAATATTATTCTCCTTTATAGAGAGGAATTATACTTCAATACATTCCTCTTTCTAGAATATCTAATGTGATTTCTACATAGCAAGTGAAGTTTGTGGCATTCTGCTTACTCTGGGAGGTATGGCTTGCAGAGCTGTGATGTAGTTCTCCAGAGCAATGCGGCGGCGGTCATTCAGCATGGCTTCCACTCTGGCCATGTGAGTTTCCACTAGCTGCTGTCTCTCATTTGCTGCTTCTTGCTCCAGTGATTCCACTTTTTCCTGGAAATGCTGCATGTTTCATGTTATAAAAAACAGTAAGAGAACAATGGTTATTGAGCTCAGGAAATAAGGGTATGAACCTTTTGCACAGAGCATTAAAATCCTTCTCTACAGTTGATGGAAATGACCTGCCTTTTACTACAGCCAAGTATATTGATCTGTAGAATTTCTGAACTTCACGGGCCTAAAATGGGAGCTGTGGGTGCTCAGCATGTTTGATCATCTGGCCAATCAAATATTTTTGCCGACTTCAGCACGACAACAAACAAATCCTTCACGTGAGCCTGGGGATCCTGTTCAAAGTGCTAAGATGCACTGCAGGAAAGCATTTGATTGTAGTAGGCACTTTGCCCTCAGATTCTCAGACTCATCTGACTATCATGAGTATGTATATGGGGGGAAATAATTCCTCCTTCAACAGAATAAGACATTGGAATTTACTAAACAATGGTCACTTAAACACAAATGACCACAAGCTGGAAAAAAGCTAAAAGACACAGAGCAAGATTGTGGGATTTAATAAATAATATTCTGATTGTGGATTTGTACTTGTCTTGTGATGCTGCACTGAAACCAACTTGGAAGTGAACAGGAGCTGTTAACAGGGAGTTTGGAGAGGGAGTTCTCCAGATAAAGGAGGAAGCTAATACAGGACCCTTAAGGGAAGTGGTCTGTCTGTAGTGTGTGTTTGTGTTTTTCTTGCTATGTGCTGAGCTTGTGTTTGGCTGTTTGGTTCCCCCCCCTCCCCCCTTCACGGAATGTGTGCTGTGGCTGGCAGGTGGAAGCTGTGAGCTTCTAATCAGGGTTTGAAATCTAGAAGCCTCTGCTCATTGGTTGAGCCTTAATCAGGGGGAGGGGCTATCAGGAAGTCCAGGGCTTTATAAAGGAGTGAGTCAGCAACCAGGGAGCTTGCGAACAGGAGCTGTTAACAGGGAGTTTGGAGAGGGAGTTGGGAAGGGGGTGAGATACACTGGCCATTCTTCAACAGCTTTTCACTACACTCCTTCCCTTCAGGGAGGCATTGAATAACAACTGAGGAATCTCTCAGAAGGAAGGCAGGTATGTATGGTGATAGCTCTGCTGTTGTTACCTACACAGCATATGCCATGTTTGTCTTCCTCCCAGAAGAAAGAAGAGATTTCATCTGCACTAAGTGCAAGCTGGTCAGCATTTTGGAAGAAAAAATTAGAGGACTGGAGGCCCAAGTATCAACCCTACGTTCTATCAGAGAGGATGAAGACTTCCTCGATAGAAGGCAGCGTTTACTCCTGCAGCCTCAGCAGGCTGAAGAGCCAGTCAGGGCAGTACAGGACAAGGAAGAAAACTGGAAGCATGTAACCTCTAGAAGGAGAAGAAGGCCAACTCAGGTATCCCCCATTCCTGAGCTTTCATGCACTGCGGTGGAGAATGCTTTGGCAGGGACCTCTCAGGGAAGAAATCAGAAGGGAACACCATCTACCGGAAGGCATGGGATGCACAGTCCTAGGGACGGGGGTTCCATAACCACCACCCCCAAAAGAAGACAGGTGGTGGTGGTCGGGGACTCCCTCCTAAGAGGGACTGATTCATCCATCTGCCGTCCAGACCTGCAATCTCAAGAAGTGTGCTGCTTACTGGGAGCTCGCATTCAGGATGCGACCAAGAGTCTTCCGAAAGTGATTAAACCTTTGGATCACTACCCCTTCCTGCTTCTCCATGTAGGAACTAACAATACGGCCAAGAATGACCTTGAGTGGGTCACAGCAGATTATGTAGCACTGGGAAGAAGGATCAAGGAATTTGAAGCGCAAGTGGTGTTCTCGTCCATCCTTCCACTTGAAGGAAAAGGTCCGGGTAGGGATCGTCAAATTGAGAAAGTAAATGCGTGGTTGCGCAGGTGGTGTCAGAGACAGGGCTTTGGTTTCTTTGACCATGGGACTCTGTTCCAGGCACAAGGATTGTTAGGAAGAGATGAGATCCACCTAACCAAGAGAGGAAAGAGCATCTTTGTGGGCAGGCTTGCAAACCTAGTGAGGAGGGCTTTAAACTAGGTTTGTTGGGGGATGGTGACCAAAGCCCTGAGGTGAGTGAGGAAGTCGGACACCGGGAAGAATCACAAGGAGAAACAAGCAACAAAGGAGGGCCCCTGATTCAGATGGAGAAGGCAGGGTGATCTACTGGTTATCTAAGGTGTTTGTACACCAATGCGAGAAGCCTGGGAAACAAACAGGAAGAATTAGAAGCCCTGGCCCAATTAAAGAACTATGATTTGATTGGAATAACGGAGACTTGGTGGGATGACTCGCATGACTGAAGCACTATCATGGAAGGGTATAAACTGTTCAGGAAGAACAGGTGGGGGAGAAAAGGAGGAGGAGTTGCATTGTATTAAAAGAGCAGTATGATTGCTCAGAGCTCCAGTATTTACAGGGAGAAAAGACTGTTGAGAGTCTATGGGTTAAATTTAGCAGTGGAAGCAACAGGGGTGATGTTGTGGCTGGTGTCTGCTACAGACTGCCAGATCAGGTGGATGAGGTAGACCAAGCTTTCTTTGGACAACTGAGAGAAGCTCCCAGATCATAGGCCCTGGTTCTCATGGGCGACTTTAATCACCCTGACATCTGTTGGGAGACCAATACAGCAGTACACAGACAATTCAGGAAGTTTTTGGAAAATGGTGGGGATAACTTCTTGGTACAAGTGCTGAAGGAACCAACCAGGGGCCATGTACAGCTTGACCTGCTGCTCACAAACAGGGAGGAACTAGTAGGGGAAGTAGAGGTGGGTCACAACCTAGGAAGCAGTGATCATGAGATGGTAGATTTCAGGATCCTGACAAAAGGAAGAAAGGAGAGTAGCAAAATACACACCCTGGACTTCAGAAGAGCAGACTTTGACTCCAGTCAGAGGACTGATGGGCCGGATCCCCTGGGATGCTTACATGAAGGGGAAAGGAGTCCAGGAGAACTGGCAGTATTTTAAAGAAGCCTTATTAAAAGTACAGGAAGAAACCATCCCGATGTGCAGCAAGAAAAGCAAATATGGTAGGTGACCAGATTGGCTGACCGGGACATCCATGGTGAGCTTAAACACAAAAAGGAAGCTTACAAGAAGTGGAAACTTGGACTGATGACTAGGGAGGAGTATAATTATATTGCTCGAGAATGCAGGGGAGTTATCAGGAAGGTGAAAGCGCAATTGGAATTGCAGCTGGCAAGGGATGTGAAGGGTAACGAAAGGTTTCTACAGGCATGTTAGCAATAAGAGGGTGATCAGAGAAGGTGTGGGGCCCTTACTAGATGAGGGAGGTAACCTAATGACAGATGATGTGGGAAAAGCTGAAGTACTCAATGCTTTCTTTGCCTCTGTCTTCACAGGTAAGGTCATCTCCCAGACAAATGCACTAGGCAACGCAGTATGGGAAGGAGGTGGACAGCCCTTGGTGGGGAAAGAACAAGTTAGGAAAGCTAAACATACACAATTCCATGGGCCCGGATTTAATGCATCCGAGGGTACTGAGGGAGTTGGCAAATGTCATTGAGGAGCCTTTGGCCATAATCTTTGAAAACTCTTGGAGATCGGGAGAGATCCCAGATGACTGGAAAAAGGCAAATGTAGTGCCCATCTTTAAAAAAGGGAAGAAGGACAATCCAGGGAACTACAGACCAGTCAGCCTTACCTCAGTCCCTGGAAAAATCATGGAGGGGATCCTCAAGGAATTCATTCTGAAGCACTTGGAGGAGGGGAAAGTGATCAGGAATAGTCAACATGGATTCACGAAGGGCAAGTCATGCCTGACCAATCTGATTAGCTTCTATGATGAGGTAACTGGCTCTGTGGATATGGGAAAGTCAGTGGATGTGATATACCTTGACTTTAGCAAAGCTTTTGATACAGTCTCCCACAATATTCTTGCCAGCAAGTTAAGGGAGTATGGACTGGATAAATGGACTGTAAGATGGATAGAAAGGTGGCTAGACTGTTGGGCCCAACGGGTAGTGATCACAACAGCTCAATGTCAGTTTGGAAGTTGGTTTCTAGCAGAGTGCCCCAAGGATCAGTACTTGGACCAGTTTTGTTCAACATCTTTATTAATTACCTGGATGAGGGGATGGATTGCACCCTCAGCAAGTTTGCAGATGACACTAAGCTAGGGGGATAGGTAGATATGCTGGAGGGCAGGGATAGGGTCCAGAGTGACCTGGACAGATTAGAGGATTGGGCCAAAAGAAATCTGATGAGGTTCAACAAGGACAAGTGTAGAGTCCTGCACTTGGGGCGGAAGAATCCCAATCATTGTTACAGGCTGGGGACTGAATCGCTAAGTAGTAGTTCTGCAGAAAAGGACCTGGGGATTACAGTGGATGAGAAGCTGGATATGAGTCAACAGTGTGCCCTTGTAGCCAAGAAGGCTAATGGCATACTAGGGTGCATTAGGAGGAGCATTGCCAACAGATCTAGAGAAGTGATTATTCCCCTTTATTTGGCTCTGATGAGGCCACATCTGGAATATTGTGTCCAGTTCTGGGCCCCCCACTATAGAAAGGATGTGGATGCATTAGAGAGGGTCCAGTGGAGGGCGACCAAAATGATTAGGGGGCTGGAGCACATGACCTATGAGGACAGACTGAGGGATTTGGGTTTATTTAGTCTGCAGAAGAGAAGAGTGAGGGGGGGGATTTGATAGCAGCCTTCAACTTCCTGAAGGGAGGTTCCAAAGAGGATGGAGAAAGGCTGTTCACACAGTAGCGACGGATGGCAGAACAAGGAGCAATGGTCTCAAGTTACAGTAGGAGAGGTCTAGGTTGGATATTAGGAAAAACTATTTCACTAGGAGGGTGGTGAAGCACTGGAATGGGTTACCTAGGGAAGTCATGGAATCTCCATCCCTAGAGGTTTTTAAGTCTCGGCTTAACAAAGCCCTGGCTGAGTTGATTTAGTTGAGATTGGTCCTGCCTTGGGCAGGGGGCTGGACTTGATGATCTTCTAAGGTCTCTTCCAGTTCTGTGTTTCTATGAAGTATATGAATGCCTTCCACGTTAATCAAAGTAGCTCAGTGGACTCAAAGGAGTCTTTGGATTACAGGCAGCTCTACTTGGGCTAGATCCATGGCAGACTACCAGTTCTGCAGTCATGCTTAATTGGCCAAATAGCCATTGTGGCTGGTGGGTAACCTATTGGATAACAAGGGGATAGATTCTTGTGAGTGGTTGGTTTGCTTTTTGGATGTGTATGGAAGGGGAATTTTTTCCTTTTTAATCTGTTAGCATATTCAGATAGATTTGGCGAACTTTCCGTTACAGGCCCTCTGAACTTTCCAAATATTTCAGAAAGAAAAACAGATCATTTCCCCTTTGGCCGAAAGTTTGTATTTAGTGGGGTTGGCTCCTATTCTCACCTCCCAAAATTTGTTTGCCCATTTCTACTTACAACCAAGATACTCATGCAATAACAAAAGTTTATACTGTTACAATTCTGGTGTAACCAATCACTAAAGCTGAGATGGTCAAAGAGGCCTAAGACAGGGGCTCTCCCAACCTTTTTGAGTATATGGACGCCTTTTCAATCTATTAAAATTTTTATAGACCCTCCAAACAATATAGCTATTTTCAAACATTCTATTTACTTGATAATCATTTGAAATTTGTAACAGTTCATGTTATCTAAAAACAAATATAGCAGTATTGAGAGATAATACCCTGTACTTTACTTACTTAATGAGATGGCTGGTGCTGTAGAGCGGATGACAGTATTTATTTTAAACTTTCCGCGGACCCCCTACAATACTGTCGTGGACAACCAGGGGTCCATGGACCACTGGTTGGGAACCACTGGCCTAAGGGAATGGAGGTTCCAGCTCCTTCTGAAGATAAATCATAATTTCATTGAAAACTTTTCCCTACAGTGATTACACTGTAAATTGTGTGGCTCTCCACTGCAATTCAACAGACTGGCTGCTAAGTATAAAAGCACACAGAAGTGATTAATACCTGGCAGTTAAAAGAGCAATACTAAGAGCAGAAAATAGTAATTCCCCAACACAAATATGTTTCCAAATGATACCACAGCACGGTTCATATTTTATTTCCAACCCCAATTGGTATGCTTGCAATTTTGTGTTTCTTTACCTGAATAACAGCCTTCTTATCAGCCTTTGGTAAGTTCTTTGCTTCGCGTTCTGCTTCCTCCCACTCCCTCATGACCTACAGCAACAAAACAGGGAGCATAAGTTTTGAGTTTTCCTCTCATGGCTTAGGCTTTAGCACCAGTCAAATAACGTTGTTCAGATAACCATCTGTTTTGCTCCCCTTATAAAGAATAGCTGCAACACTTAACAGAGTCTTGTTGTTAATTTAAAAAGAAGAAATAGATCACTCTGTCTGAACATCATCCAAGTTCTTTCAACTTGAGGTTGCTAGAAGTGAAGCAGTGCATTAACTCTAGATGTTTAACAGACCCTCCAATGTCAACAGAGAAAGTAGAGTTACTAGATGGGCTAATAAACTGACTTTTCATCTCAGAGAAAAATAAGACGTTTAAATCTCTTTTATATCCTCAGTCAAAATGAACAAATTTTGACTGACTCTAAAAGGCATTCAGTTCATATCACAAACCCTTCTAGCTTTTGATGGTGTACATCCGCTGGCTTTTGATCAGAACAGGTCAAGACTACGTGCAATTTCTGCTAGTCTATACTGTATGCATGCTGAACAAAGAAGTGAGTTTACTTATGTCCCAAGTACAATATTGGCAGAACAATAATATAGGAAAATTTGCAGTATACTTATTTTGAACCATCCGAAAGGTCACCTGTCACAGAAACAGAAAGCAATACTCTCAATAAAGGGAGGCAACTGCTGTTTACTTCTCTCATTGTGTGTTCTATACGTAACACTTGAAATCACGGTAAATTGTTATAAAAAACTTGATCTTGCTCATAAATTTCCCTATTTCATTCCTAGGCAGCAATCTGTTAATACTGCACTTTCTGGGCATTAATAGAATCTCTTCCACTGAGCACTACATATGCAAACAACAGTGACTTTGTTTGCAATACTGTAAATCATGGGTTCCCAAACCGGGGGGCATGAAGAAATTCCAGGGGAAGCGCGAGGTGGCCCAGCCCCCCAAAGTTTTGCTGCTATTTTTGTTTTTCAGCCCCAGTCAGTTCCTCCCCCTTCCCCCCCCAACAAGTTTTGCTGCTGTTGGAAGTGTGTGGGGGGGTGTGAGGGTTCCTCAAAAATCAAAAAGGGGGTGCAATGCCGAAAAGTTTGGGAACCACTGTTGTAAATAAATAAAAAGCCCATCCTTTCTGCAAAACCCTTCCTTTCCCCCTCCCTCAATGGAAAATGCAGCCTCCATGCCATTTAGAACAGAAACTCATTTAAATACATCTCCAAAGGGCAGGAGTAACCTTGTCTCCATAATACAAGTGGGTCCATAAAACATGCCAAAGGTGTGCTGACAACTTCTGGGCTATGTAGTAGCCTTTGCAAAACTCCCTTAGCAAAACTTCACACTCAGTGTCCTCAAGCATGGTTGAGAACAATATACACCTCCACAAGATACAATCTGTTTAAGCAGGTGTGCAAACCTCAGAAGGTCCTCAATTCTATAAACTGGTGGAAGGACCCTCAAAAGGTGTACATGGGAGTTCCTTTGGTACTGCCCTTCTCACCACAGATGGCTCCCTCACACTTTGGGTTGCACATTTTTATCACAGGAGTCCATCGTCCATAGAAGATTCTCTGTCTTAGTCCCTCCCACCATAGCAAGCAAACTTCTTTCAATCTTTTCTTTCCTCCACCATGGAACAACAATGACTTAGTAAAGGAAACCTACATTTGAACCCATGGGGAATTGTTTCCTCCTTCATTTGTCCCTAAAGATCTCATCTCTTACAGCCACTGCTTCCACCTAAAGGGTGAGGAAACTTCAATCCTTAAAGACGGACTCACCATACATCTATTCTATGAAGATAAGGCAATTCTATGACCACCCTCACTTCCTTCCTAATGTCTCTTCTGAATTCCGTATTAATGAAGAGAGTCATCCCCAGTACTACTGTATCCCAAGCTTCATCTTCAAAAGAAGTGAACTTCCATACACTGGACAAAAAAGCTTTTGCCTTGACAGGACTAGGCCCTTCCAGGCATCTGCTAAATAAGTGGGTTTTACCCAGGAAAGCTCATGATATAATATATTTGTTAGTCTCTAACATGCTACAGGACTGCTAGTCTCTTAAGGTAATTGTCTCTGTCCTTTAGGACTACCACCTATAATTACTTAAAATTTGTCTGTAGTTAATACATCTGTTTTGTATTTTACCCAAAATAGCGTGTTTTGGATAAAGTGCTTGGGAAATCTTAGCTCCAGTTAACAATGGCTTTAGACTGAGTGGGGCAGAGTTCTAGGGTGGAAGGCTGGGAGCTGGATGGAGCTGGCTGGACCCTATCTGTTGATGGTTCATTCTGAAAAATCAATCATGTAATTCAGGTGGGTGAGTCCCTGCCTGTAAGTGTAGTGCCTCAGAGGTTTGTAGTTTGACATCAGCATCACAGTGTCAGAGGTAGCCCGGGTTAGTGTCTTTGGAGGACTCAGCAGCACCACAGTTCAGGTAATCATTGGTTAGTCAGTTCCTGGTTCAGTATGCTCTGGCAGCAGAGAAGTCTCGAGTGGCTCCAGTGAAACCTGCATATTATGAGGGCTTAAGATAGACTTTTCCAAGTTGATGTGGAAACCCAGAGAATGAAACAGAGAAAGGACCTTGCAGGTTGCTGTGTGCGCTTTGAGAAGTGAGCAACTTTAGGCCAGAGTTTCCCAACCTATGGGTTGGGACCCAAATATGGGTCACCATTACATTTCAAAAGGGTCACCAGGTGTCTCCCCAGGTGGCTCTTAAGGAGCCATTCACACACTTTTTTAATTGCCCTGGATCATCAAGTCTTCCTGAATTGTCAAAATGGGTCCCCATCTGGAAAAGGTTGGGAACCGCTGCTTTAGGCACTTATCGTCCAGGTAGGGAAAGATTATGATGCCTATCAGGTGACGACAGGCTGCTGACAGAACTTTGGTAAAGATCTTTGGGGTGGTAGAGAGAACACAATACAAGTAGTGGTCCTTGTCTTTCAGAAGTGTAGGAATAATTTGAGAGGCATAAATGGTGACAAGAAAATAAATATTCTAAAGGTTGAGGGGAAAAAACCCGATCTCCTAGATCCAAAGAGGGAATTCCTCTTAGGGTCACCATTCTGAACCACTGGGAGTGGATGAAGGTGGTCCAAAATGGCTCCCCATCCCTCTCTGTTCTTTCAGATGAGAAAGTACCCAAGAATAGCTCCCTTTTCCGATGAAGTCTGGTGGGACAGATTCAATCATCCCCAAGGCTAGGAGGGATTATACCTCCTGCCTTAAGAAGCTTTTGTGAGAGGTTTCTCTGAAGAGGAACAGGGTAAGAAGAGTGGTATGGAGCTGAACTGAATAGAATAGCCTACAGAAATTACTTTCAGGATCCATCCATCTGAGTTGATAGGAGCTCAGGAAGGTAGGAAATAGGAGAGAGGATCACTATATTGTTGGGAAGGGAATAGATGCTATGTAGGATGAAGAGATAGTTCGTGACCCTCAAACACTGGATCAAACCAGACATTTTGAAGATACCACTGCCTGGAAGGTTACTGAGAAGGACCATTTCTTATAGAATTTGGGCTTCTTTCTGGGCAGTTCAGCCAGTGTTGTGGGTGAGACTGTTGAGCTGAGACTTGCTGCATTTTCTTTTTGTCACAAGTGTATCAATACCCAAGTGCAAATGCTAAAGTTTTATAACTGTTAAAATATGAAAAGTCAACATTATGTGTCAAAATATGCAAAGTAAATATGCTCAAAACAAATTATAGTAAGTCCTCAGACAACATTTTTTTTACTTTGCCTAGCTGTAAATTTAGATCATCATCAATAAAATATTTTTCATGGATTTGTATATATAGTAAAATTGATGTTAACTGAGACTTACTGTTAAATATCCAATCCTTCCAAGCCTAGTCATAATAGTGGAATAAAGAGAAGGGTAGAGGCCATCAGACCAGTGATCAGTGGTAATGTATTTAGAAACGCACCTATTAAGTGTACAGGGTGGTACTTTGCATTAAGTGCACATTAAGCACTTGTCTTTTTAGGTCATGATTTCGGAGACCATAAAAACTTGCCTGTACCATACAGACAGTTTCTGTTTAGAAGACTGAATTATCATGAACACTACAGGTTATGGGGGAGCATGGAAAGCACTGTATTAATTCAAGTCACTGTGACTTTCTAAAACACCATGGTGCATGTTAAGTCTTGAGCATCAGCCTAGATTAACAACTCTATAAGATCTTTTATTTCCTTTTGTGGCTTTAAATCAGACCTTTAACCTCTCTTTAATACCCCTTTCACTCTGAATTTGCAGTCAGAAGTTTTTGAAAACATTTCTTTACCAAACAATTGATCTTTGTCCTTCAACCTAACCTTGAAAATTTAAAGTCAAAGCCATTTTGCTAATCCATATGATGAAAATAAGCATTGTAGGCAATGAGATAAGAACATACTTGGCTAGACCAGATTTCACAGCCTGTTATCATTTCCCTAAACCCTTCAGGGTACAGGAGGTGAGATTATAAAGTGACAGTTCACACAGCTGGGCTAAGGAGATGAAAATTCTGGGACCCCAGAGTTCAACCCTGGTGAAGTGAGAATGAATGGCTTGTGAAAAAGAGCAAGATTATCTTTAGAAACAACATTCAGTGTGCTATTTGCACAAGCAGTATTTTAAGGGTTGGATTTTTGCAATCAATCAACTCTAAGTGCCAAAAGCCTCTAAAATATCATCTGTTTTGCCTGCAGCTATCCATATGCATTAACTCTATAACCCAAGGAAAACATTTTTTGGGGAGGGATCACAAGTTTAAGAGAAATTATAAGAAATCAACAAAAATGGTTAGCATCTATACGAGAACAAACCACCATCATTCTAAAGACATATATTTGCAGGAAAAGGCTGCCTCAGGATCATGAAATTGTCTCCTATGTGCTTATAAAGATATTCTCATTCATTGAAAGAACAAAGCTATCAAGGCCTTTCAGATTTATGGCACTTCAAAGACTTGGTTGTTTCACGCTGGGAAAATGACAACTTCTAGTTTGAGATTTAAGACACAAGTCATTTAAAAGTAAATACAGTCCTCAGAGTTCAGGGTACACTGTATGTTATATATATATTTTTTTTGAATGGGGGGTGGAAAGGTCAGAGGGATGTGAGGCGAAAAAAGAAGAGGGAATAAAAATGTTATTTATTATTAAGACAAATGCTTCTCACTGAAATGCCATTATACTATATCCAGAAGAATTTATGCTGACTATATATACCCGTGCATGGTAGGACTAACCATAAAGAGGGTATGTATGTTAGGCATATCAAATTAATTTGTATAAAATCAAACATGGTAGTAACAGGGTACCGATCTCAGAAAAAAGGCTTTGTTCAGAATGCCAAAATCATGACACAAGGTGAGTATCTATCAAAGGCTTTCTTCCTAGACTATAATGGAGCCAGGATCACAGACTCTGGGTGAGAGGAGGCAGTGGATTCCATGGGCTAGGGTAGGGAGAATCGTAGGAACTTACAGAAAAGAGATAAAACAGAAACTTGGAGTGGTGCTCTGTTTTGGTACAGCTTAATCAAAGCTTAAGGTTTGAAAACTAGAAGAAAAGGATACTGAAGACCAAATTGACTATAATCCTTTTTTGTTAAAACATAGTGAATGATAAGCATTTATAGATATGAAGAAATACATTTGATGGAATTCCCATTAAAAATGTAACAAAAAAAAAGTTAAATGGAAAAATTTTAACCTTCCCCCTTTTTAAGAAACCCAAAATAAACATTAACATAATAAAATAACACTGTATTTTTGAAAAATACAATAATTTAAATTAAGCATGTACATTTTCCTTTTATTTTCCAAAAAAAGGAGTTAAGGACTAAGTAATGCCGAGTACATCCACTGGTAACATATAATCTAAATAAATAAATAAAAGAGCATCCCAGCATCTTATCATGACACACAAAGCCAGACACCCAACAGGGGCTCTATCCTCTAATCCACCACTTCTATTTGAGAGGGAGGTGGCAGGTAAGCAGGTTACATCAAATCAGAGACTACCTGCAATATCAGGGAAATACCTTTCTGAAACCATATTTTAAAAGGTATTTAAGCTCCCCAATGTGCACTAAAACCAACAGGAGTTAGGTGTCTAATTACTTTTTAAAACATGGCTCTAAGGGTACATCTACACAGCAGTGTTGAAATAACATAGTTCGTGTCCACACTACAAACAATTCAACAATGTCAAAATAATGTTGAGCTGGAGGAGTTCTTACTCTGACCCCTGTAACCCTCACTTCATGAGGAATAAGGGAGGTCGGAAGAAGCGTGCTCTTTCCCTGACTTCCTGCTGTGTAGACAGCGCCAAAAGTCGAAATAAGCTATTTTGACTTAAGCTATGCAATTGAGGTAGCTCAAGGTGCTTAGCTTATTTCAGCCTTAGCCCTGATGTGTAGACATGCCCTAAATGACCTGTCTGAGACCACATGAAACTCCAGTGGCAGACATAGGTCTCAGTCACCATCTTAACCAGGTGATCATGCCTTTTCACAGAGGAAGATGTGAGGCACAGAACTGTGTTAAAATATTAAACATGTACAATGCAGCATCCTGATACAACTTCCCAACAAGGAACCAACTCAGCCACAGATGCAAACAATTATATCACAACAAATTTTTGAAGATTTTTCACATGACAGGAAACAAATTTATTTTGGAGACTTTCACAGTAAACACAGGCAAACTATAGATGGATTTGGTACGAAAATACAATTATCTGTTATCAGTCACACTTTTAGCAAACATGCAGTACGAAAGGGATCCTAATCAATGAAAACCTGTCTCTGTCATTTTACCTGAACTGATGGGGATGAATTATGAGCAGGAGAAGTTGAGACACAAATGCAAGAGTCTGCATGTAGTTGGAGATGGGATGAGGAATGGAAAATATATTTTTTGTGTCCCGTCAGGTTTTTTAACATCACAAATCTTAGCCCCTCAGTTCTCACTCTGTGTGTGTGTGTGGGGGGGGGGGGGAGGAGTCAGATGCTGAGAAGACTGTACAAGAAACAGGATTATTTGAAGCATATGTAAAAATTACATTTTCAGGTTTTTTAATATCTCAGTCTCTCTTTCAATAATTTCCCAGCTCTATGACATTTTCCTTCATTTATGAAATTGGCAAAAATGCTTGTTTTAACAGAATTGTATTTTACAGTTTTCTGGAGCTACAACTTCCATGCTTTTCCTGTTAATTGGTGTAATTCCAAGTACTATCATAATTTTTTAAATTACATACTCTCTCCATAAGGGTTTTGGGGTGCTTACACATTTGACTAGTTCACCTATATGAATTAGAAAATACAAACAGTTTATACAAAAAACATAGATTAATTCAAACACGATGAAATGGGTTTCCACCCATGAAAGCTTATGTCCAGATAAATTTGTTAGTCTTTAAGGTGCCACAGTACTCCTTGTTTCTTTTGCTGAAACACACTAAAATGTCTACTCCTCTGGAACTTGTCAACACAATTAAAGCTCATACCAAGTTTTTAGGGATAAACTTGAAAATGAGAGCCAAAAATTGTAAGGAATAATTTAAAAACATCTTATTTTCTTGTATGCTGCCTTTTATTTGCTTGGCTATTTTATTTTATTTTATTCACTGTTTAGCCATGCAGTAATTTTAAGATACTGCTTGCAGATGGCCACTTAAAAGATGCTACTGATAGATGCTCTTTGTGTAAGAGGATACACAAGGATGTATTATAAAAGGCAGCCTCTCCAAGAGTTTGCTACACCAACAGTTTCAGATGAGACTACTTAACTTCACTATTGGGGTACAGTAATTAACTACTTCTTTACCTTTGCTTATCTACTAGAGACAAGAGTCACTTCCATGCTAATCAAACAAAGAGCTTGAGGACAGCTTCTGAATTAGGCTTTCTTATGTATCAGTACAATAGACAAATATGCAACATTATCAGCTTGGCCACCGAAGTAATTTTAATTAATCTGGTGATTTTCCTGAAAGGCAAAGGAGACCAGTGCTCTAATGTTTTCAATGGATTTACTTCAGTTTTTCTTTCTCTATTTGGAAGTGATAACTTCCATTTGTTATGCTTCTGGTGAGATATAGGTCAAAAAGCCAAGAATATACCCACCCACAATGTTACTTCCAATCTTTTCCATCCATGTGCAGATTTTTCTCTATATATGTCTAGAATAAATGTTTTATATGCATTCAGGCATATGTGAATGTGCACTAGGGATGGAAAATTTCGATTATTTGGGCTAATCAAATAGTCGATGCAATTTGCATCGACTATTTGATTAGTTAATAAGGGCTCTTCTGCCTTTGAAGTGTAACAACAGCCCCAGGGCTGTTGCTACACTTCAAAGGCTAAAGCGCTGCAGGGAGCACCGGGCCAGTGGGGGACTCAAGCAGTCCCCTGTTGACCCATGCTTCCTGCGGCGTTTCAAAGTGGCATCACTGCATGGAGGCTGGAGCCAGCTGGGGAGTCCACAGCTGACCCCAGGTTCCATGCGGTGCTGCTGCTTTGAAGTGCTGCGTGCAGCCTGGGCCAGCTGGCACCAGGATGCAAACAACATTTCAAAGCAGCAGCACCACGTGGAATACAGCTTCTTGCCCCAGGCTCCACACAGCACTACCACTTGGAAGCACCCCCTCCTCTTTCCCCTCCTCTTGCTGCCTCTTTATTATAGAGGCAGCAAGGAGGCGGGGTGGAAGCGACTAGTCAACTAGTCTGTCGACTATCTGATAAGCATTTGCTTATCAGATAGTTGACTAGTCGTTCACATCCCTAATGTGCACCACCAGCAGAAATACAACACCTAGCTGTGAGTGCTCTGCTAATCAGCTGGGCAGCATTTGAAACCTCCTGAACATCCGTACAAGCAAATAATTACAGGGAACTCTGACCCTCTGCCCTATAGCTTGCTATCATATGTTCTACGTATAGATTTAAAACAAAGAGCCAGATATCAATGACTTGCCTTATTTACCTGTAAAGTGCCAAACATAGTGATGATGCTACATTAATAAGCAGGGTGAACTTGTTTAACTTTAAAATGAATTCAAATTAGAAGAGGTACAGAGATGGACTACTCGGATGACTGAAGGATGGAAAACCTAAATTATGAAAGGCGACTCAAAGAGTTTGGCTTATTTAGCCTATCAAAGAAAAGATGGAGGTGAGATAGCTTACTCTCTATAAACACATCAGAGGGATAAATGCCAGGGAGGGAGAGAAGTTATTTAAGCTAAATGCTGATTTGGACATAAGAACAGATGGATATAAGCCGGCCATTCAATAAGTTTAGGTGAGGACTTGTAACCATCAGAGGAATGAAGTTCTGGAACAGCCTTCAGTGGGGGCAAAAACGTAACTGTCTTTGAGACTGGTAGATGAGTTTATGAAGGGGACAGTTTGATGGGACTGCTTATAATGGCATGTGGTGCATTAGTAACTGCCAGTGGCAAAAATCCCCAACCTATGGAGATAGGACACTAGGGGTACGTCTAGACTACATGCCTCTGGTGACAGAGGCATGTAGATTAGGCTACCTGGCATAGGAAAATGAAGCGGCGATTTAAATAATCGCTGCTTCATTTAAATTTAAATGGCTGCCGCGCTGAGCCGATCAGCTGTTTGTCGGCTCAGCGCAGTAATCTGAATGCTCCGCGGTCGACATCAAAGGCATTTGTCAATCTCCCAGGTAAACCTCAGCCCAGGAGAAATACCTGGGAGGTCGACAAATGCCTTTGATGTCGACCGCGGAGCGTCCAGACTACTGCGCTGAGCCGACAAACAGCTGATCGGCTCAGAGCGGCAGCCATTTAAATTTAAATGAAGCGGCAATTATTTAAATCGCCGCTTCATTTTCCTATGCTGGGTAGCCTAATCTACATGCCTCTGTTGCCAGAGGCATGTAGTCTAGACGTACCCTAGATGAGGAGGGCTCTGAGTTACTACAGAGAATTCTTTCCCAGGAATTTGGTTCATGGGTCTTGCCCACATGGCTCTAGGTCTAACTGACTGGCACATCTGAGAATGGGAGGAATTTCCCCATAGATCAGATTGGCGGAAGCCCTGGAAATTTTTTGCCGCCTTCTGCTGCACAGTGCACAAATCATTTGCAAGTTTAAACTAGTGTAAATGTTGTAATCTCTGTAACTTTAAGTCTTCAACCTTGATCTGAGGACTTTAGTGACCCAGCAAGAGGTTAGGGGTCTATTTCAGGAGTGGGTGGATGAGCTTCTGTGGCTTGCAAAGTGCAAGAGGTCATAATTAGATGATCAAAACGGTCCCTTCTGACCATAAAACTATGTGCTCTCAACTGCCTTGTGCCTCCATATTAAGGCATATAAGGAGGTACACACCTGACACCACTCAGTTCCTTCTCAATTACCAAGCAGAGCCTCCACAGCCAAGGGGACAGAATGTGGGAGGTAGACTACTGATAGGTACCAAACATATTGAAGAACGCGAGTTACTGTAAGGTAAGTAACTGCGCCTTCTTCTTTAAGCCTATGTACCTACAGCAAAGACTCCCAAGCAGGAACTCAAAGAGGAGGTAGGTGAGTGCTGAGAAAGCAAGTTTAGGATAGTTTGGAGTACTGAGCTGAAACCCGGAGCCACTGGGGAAGTCGCACTGGAGGGCAATAAGTACTAGGAAGATTGCTCGATACTGCCTGTGGGAAAAGACGTTCCAAGCCCAGAAGGGAAAACCATTTGGTAACCTGGCCAGAGGGCCAAGCCACAAAGAGGCAGCAGAAATTCTTAGAGCAAAAGAAGGGCTGCAAACTCCAAAAGAGGCAGATCTCTGTGTGAATCTGCAGGAAGGGGCATCCATCTAGTGAGTTATTAGAGTGACCAAAAGGAGGCACCATCCTACTGTTGACTGGTGCACCCTGTCACACAGAGCTTATACCCCAGGATCTTTGTAACTCAAGAGCTAGCAGACCAAAGCAAAGAGGAGAGAAAACAGAAAAAAAGGAGGGGAACACCTTCTAAATACATATGTATAAAGACTAATGAAATAAAAATAGCTACAAAAACAAGGAAAAATGTCGAGAATGATAAACTAAGAAAGGACAGAAGATGAGCATAATGGACATGTGATTGTTCCATTGAGTTGCAGGCGGTTGATTAGGAAAGGCAGCAGAAGACCTATGCTTCCCCATATGCATTGTTTGGAGGTATAAGGTGCCACTCTGAGCAGGTGCAGGCCTATGGATGCTGTTTTACATTTTCCAGTCAAGAGTTCACAGGCACGTGAGCAGGGCTGTTAAGTATCAGTTAATTAACTACTCAAGTAGTCAATGGAATTTCGATTAGTTGATGGGGGGAGGGGTGATCCCGCTGCAGCTCTGCACTTTAAATGCAGCTGTTCAGTCCTGGCTCGCGCTGCCTGCAGGACGCTGAGCTCTTACTACATTTAGGGTATGTCTACACTACAGAGGGTTTTTTTTTTCCGGAAAAATAGCCGTTTTTCCGAAAAAAAAAAAAACAACCAAAAAAACCCTTGAGTTACATCCGTACTGCAACTGCATTCTTTTGAAAGAAAATTGAAAGAACAGAGCGGTTTTTCCGACATTGGTAATCCTCATTCTATGAGGAAGAAGCCTTTTTCCGAAAGAGCTCTTTCGCAAAAAGGTATGTATGGACGGGGAAGAGGGAGTTCTTTTGAAAGAAGAGGAAAGAGGAAAAGGCACAGGAGCCCGGGTGGCCATTCCATCCATAGCAATCACAGCTTAAATGCGAGAGAGCGTCCATTCAGTGTGGATGCTATCTTTTGAAAAAGCAGATCGCTTTTTCAATGCGCTTTTGTAGTGTGGACGCTCTCTTTCGGAAGAAGTTTTTCTGGAAGATCTCTTCCGGAAAAGCATCTTCCGAAAGAAGCCTGCAGTCTAGACATAGCCTTAAAGTACAGAGCTGCAGTGGGGTTGGCTCCTGGAGGCTGATACAGAGGCAGTGGGGGAAGGAGGGAGTGACTAGTCGAGTACTCACTCGACTAGTCACTTACATCTCTAATAGTGAGAGTGCACAGAACATATACTTGAAGAAGGGAACAGTTCACCTCTCTATTCTACTGCAGATTGGAAGAGAAGCAAATAAAAGCCACACAAATTTGCCCAAAACACAGGAAGGTATCCTGTGATCCTTCTGACAAGACATCAGCCTTAATTATGAATGACCAGTATGACTTACTTGAGACATTCTTTCACGGTGCTTGGCTTCAAGTCTCTCTTTGGCTTTCTGGAAATGGGCATGTTCATTCTCATCACCAGGCGTCTCCAAGTATTTGTCAACAGCATCAGGAGTGCTGGCAGCTGTGGTGGGGACTAGGGTAGGAGTTTTATAGGAGAAAGGGGGGGAAAAAGCACAAATTTCCAGTTTAGTATAAATAAAGTTACTTAATACTGGAACAAATATTGTTCTTTTCCCAGTATAATGAAACCAAGTAAATTCAGTCAGGAGACTGGTTTTATAAAACTTCTATATCAAATATATTAAAAAACTGTGACACAGGACAAAGGTTTAACCTTTTTCTTAGAACTCAGGAAAAACTCTTTCACTCAGTACAATGTTACTTAACAGATTAGGAGCTATTGGCAAAAGGAAACATGCAAAGAGCAAACACACTTGTCACTACCTCAGGTACATAAACTGACAGCAGACACATTTTTCAAAACCACATGCTCTATTTCTAAAGATTAAAAATGCACAACAAAACACACACACACTTTAAAGCATCTACAGAGACCATATAAGTCACAACCACACTGTAGCACTGAAGGGTTAATAAGAACACTTTTTAAAAAAAGAGACTCTTATGAGATAATCAACCTATTCTTTAGTGAATCAGTAGCAATTAACAACTGCTAAGCAATAAGGGGAAAATATTTCTATTAGAAATTTACCAAAAATCATGGCCTCTATAACATCTCTTATACTGCAATCTTTAGAGTTATTCCATAATTTTTATTGCACTCTACCATATTTTGAACATTTAAGATTTCCTTTCAACAAAAAGCACCTATTGCAAGGTACAGCTGTAACAACAGAAACAAATACAACCCTCCAGGCAAAAAGTGGAACCCTTCTCTAGTATGTTTATATGAAGTCTTTAAAGCCTGATAGTAGTAGTAATAGTAATAATAATAATAATCCAAAAATACAATTTCTTTTTATATTGAACTCTTCTGTTCTTTGTCTGAAATCTGAACGTGATTGGAATTTTTAGTTATACAATTACAATGCCAAAGAATCAAGAAATGCAAAAGCTGTAGTACTTTTTACTATTGTCGTCATCATATGATGTAATACAGTCACCTACACATATTCATCCACACTGATAGTAGCCAACATACATTTATTAATTAATATTTTGTACATATGCCAGGCTTTATAAATGATATTTCTTACAACAATCCTGTGAGGGAAGTAAGGAGTTATCCCTATTTTACAGATAATGAAACTGAAACGTAAAAGGATCACTTATTTAGCCTAACAACATGTAATCAGATAGTTTCAGAGACAAGATTCAAACTCAGAAGGATTACTGGCTCCTGATTCTTTGCTTTTTTAATCAGACCAAGCTGTCCCCAGTTGTGTCAGTACTAAACATGAAAGTTTAAACTCACAAACATACCACTTACATCGTATGTGCTGGATGCCCATGCTGTTTTTAATTATAGTACAAAATTTTTATAGATGTGTCTTAAATTTATAAGATGTTTTCCAAATGAAAGATAAGGCAAATAATTTGTTTCAAATTCAGATATTCCTGTGATGGTTCAGTATTCTCTATTGGAGTCTCAGAGGGTAGCCGTGTTATTCTGTATCTTTCAGATGGGCTTGAAAGGAGAAAAAAACCTCTCTATTGGAATCATTTATCAGCACTGACGAATTCTAAGTAAGTTCAAGTTCTAAGAGTATGTCTAAACTACATTCCTCTTTTGAGAGAGGAATGCAAATGCAGCCGAGCAAAATTACAAATGAAGTGCGGATCTGAATTTCCTGCACTTCATTTGCATAATGGCATCTGGACGCTTTTTCGAAATACCCTATTAAAAGAAACGTCATCTAGACGGGATTATTTTGGAAAAACCCTTTTTTCGAAATAACCCTTACTCCTTAAAAAATGAGGTTTAAGGGCTCTTTCGAAAAAGTGGGTTGTTTCTGAAAGAATCGCGTCTAGATGGCGCTTTCACTTTCGAAAACCCTTTTTCGAAAAAGCGCTCGGACGACATTATGCAAATGAAGCACGGTATAGTTAAATCCCTGCTTCATTTGCATTTTCGATCTGCCTAATTTACATCCCTCTTTGGAAAGTGGGATGTAGTCTAACTCTAGACATACCCTTAATGATCAGAGTGAAGGGAAAGCTCTGTGTTTTTCTTAAAGTATTTCAAAAAAGCAATTTTCTATCTTTGTGCTTAATGTTTGTCACATGACACTTTTCTGATTTCCTCCATGTATTTCCTTCTGCTTAAACCACAGTTAATAAAACAAAGTAAAACTAAAATATGTATTGCAAAGAAAAGCTTTAAATGTAAAAAGTGATTAAATAATAGTGCAATAAATATGTATGCAAATTTAACCTTTAATTTATTGCATAGGAAAAAAGGCCTGGGCTTTGGAATAACTTATGACTAAATTTTCTGAAGAGCTCAGGATATTGGGTGCTGAGCTGTTTTGAAAGTCTGGACCCAATTATGTGTGTTGAGTACTTTCTACTGATGCTACTCTACCCACGGTAGTAACTGTGGAAGTTGTAGCTAAGAGAAAGATCAGCTTTTTTTTTTTTAAACCAACTCACTGCTCAGAGCAGCTCTCACTGGTGGAAAATAAAGACTATGAAGTTTGCTAGTAGAGGCATAGCAAATGTACTTGCATCTAAAAAAAACAATGTAGATCAAACTTACAGAATTGGGGGACTACATCCTGAAATAGAGAGATGCTGAAATGGACCTACATGTCATTGGGATACAGAATTGAACAACTGTGCCCAGAATTGAACAACTGAGATATTGCAGCTAAGAGGAATAAAGCTATTCCTTGGATGTATAAACAAAAGAATGTCAAGAAGGACTAGGAAGGTGGTGCTACCTCTTTTAATGGTATTAGTGAGACCATTACAAATATATACTTTTCCAGCTCTGGTGTCCAAAGGATACTGACATATGAACAAGGGTTCAGAAAAAGTCACAAACATGCTTTGAGGTCTAGAAAACATGTCTTATACCAAGGGACTTAAGCTCAATTTAGTTCATTCAAGAAAAGGTTAAACTATAAGAATCACAAAAACTATATAGGGAAGGAATTTCTGATAGCAGACTGTTCTTTAATTTAGCAGGAAAAAAAAGGAATAATAAGGCCTAATGGCTGGATGCCCAAGCTAGATAAATTCAGACTAGAAATAAGGTGCATATTTTAAACAGTGAGGGTAATTAAGCTTAGGAAAAAACAAGAAACTTTACTGGGGGGGGGGGCATTAGAATCTTTAAATCAAGATTGGATTCCTTTCTGAAAGATAAGCTATAGCTCAGCCACATGGAATGGGTAAGGTTCGATAGCCTGTTTTACGCAGGAGTCTTTCTGGCTTTAAACTCTATTAATCCAATCTACTGTTGTCAACAGAACTAGAGGGACTGCAGTGGTGCAGAGCATCCAACATCAATTACCTGACTTCTACCTCACAGACTGCGCCATGTACACTGGGTATAAGCATCCCTGCAAGCCCATTAAACATCAGGAATATTACAGTTATTCCAGACCACTCCCTTAAGCAGGGGCATGATGTCTATGACCACTTGCATATGTTCTCATTTTTAGTTTGTTCCATTTCTTGTTTTGAATTATTCTGTCCTGTGTAAGAAGCTTCATACAGTAACCTTTATACTGCAGAGCCCGCAGTGCAGGGCAGCAGCCGGCTCTCCGGGAGCTGGTGTGCGCCAGAAGCCAGCTTTTAAGCCAGCTCCCAGCTTGTACCAGCTCCCGGCCCTACTCTCAAGCTGCGTTTTTACTACAAGCCTCTTCCACAAGAGGAAATGCAAATGGAGTGCTCATTTGCATAGGTTGTGTTCTCATTTGCATGTCCTCTTCGGATCCCTTTTGCGCAAGAAAGAGCTGTGTAGAGGGCTCCTTTTTGCACAAAAAAACCCTTTTGCGCAAGAGCTGTTCTTAAGTTTAATTAAGAGTAAAGGAATGAAGAAAAGAAAAAGTCAAAGAAAAAGCTTAGAGTTTCTATTAGAACAGAATATTAAGTACACTGAAGTTCATTAGAATGTGGAATAGTCTCCCATTTGAAAAGGAAAAAAGTCTTCTTGCTTGTGGCATTTAAAACTAGAACTCACTTTCCTGTAGTGAACAATCCTGCACTGTCAGAAGATGGATGATTACGCAGATCTTTTCCATTTCTCTTTGCTATGACTAGTGTTTATATAGCTTCATCTGTAACTGGAAAACCTTAAAAAACAACAAATAGACTAACAAAAACATGTAGATGGTATCATGAACTCTCGTGGGTACAACCCACTTCTTCAGATGAACGGAGCATTAAAAGTCCAGATCCAAGAATAAATAAGGAGGAGAGAAAGGGAGAAAAGAAGTGAATTAGAGCATTCAAGTTACAAGAAGCTGATTAAGAACAATTTGCACCTTCTCTAAATATCCATTGTTTAATTGGTTAAGTCATTAGGATGTGGAAGGTAGTGTGCTAGTCAGCCAATGTCTGTATTCATACCTTTATGAAATAAATAAATACATAAATAAATAAATATATCTATCTATAAATAAAATTAGGTCTGTTAATTGATGTGCATTAATGCCTGTGATTAACATAGGCATTAATGTGTTAATTTTTTTAACGCGTTAATCGCAGGTATTAATGCTGCACTGCCCCTCTGAAGTGCTGCCTCTTTGAAGTGCTCATTAGGAGCCTGGGATCAGCTGGGGACTCCAGCTGACTCCAGGTTCCCATGATGCTGCCCCTTGGAAATGCCGGGGCAGCCTTTCCAACAGGCAGCACTGCACCAAGCCAAGGTCAGCTGGGGACTCCAGCTGATCCTGGGCTCATGCGGTGCTGCCCTTTGAAACGCCACGCCGTGTTTCAAAGGGGCAGTGCATGTGATTAATCGCGATTAATTTTTTAAATTGCTTGACAGCCCTAATATAGTCTATATGTAGTGTTTTAAAACTGTTCAGAAGTTAATTCATGTTAGCTTACTTCTAAAAATGGAAATAAGTGTCCAAATAACAATTTCAAAATAAAAAGGGAGAACAGTAGTCAATCTGGTGTAAGACATTTATAAAAACCCTTTAAAAAAAGAAGTCTGCTTAAAAATCAAGGTCACTGAGCAATTTATTTAGTGTTTTCACAGAGTCCAAAACAATTATAGTGGGAGTTCTCCAGTTATGTATCTCAAAGAAAAACCCACTAAGTTGGACTAATAGCAGTTTAAAGATTGCTTTCTTACAACAATAAAAAAACCACAACAAAGAGGAAACATTTACAACACTACCAGTCTATTCTAACATGAGCAAAAGTATTTGTTAAAATCTTTTATTGCTCCTTTCATGCAAATGTTAATTGTTATTTGAATAATTTGGGGACATTACATGATATAGGTATATCACAGACTTTCTCCCCCCCAGGACGCACAGCAAATGCTCTTGGATAGACATCAACAGTATGTAAGAATACCGTAAAGATTTTTTTTTGTCATCTGTTTTGATTTTATGAAGATACTAGTAAATAAACGTAAGCTTCAATTTTCTATACTATTAAATTAGGTATTCTGAGTAGATAATAGCTACTTGGTGAAACCTGAAAGAAAAAATATGTGCAAACTTGCTGGAGGACAGGAAAGAAAAGTGTGAGGTTTTTTCCTATTCAGAATGCTCATTTCTTCATGAATAATGCCTATGACCTTCTTTATAGATTCCTGGACAGGTGACTTAGAGTCTAAAAGCATTAAGTTTAATATAATAAATAAATAAAATAATAAGGCTCTAAGCTTCCAGGAAACATAGGTTTAAATCTCAACAAGGCCATTGCCTTTTGCAGTTTAGAGAGTCTTTCAAATATGATCATAAAAGATGCTCTCTCCCCTCCTTTTTTTTTTTTTTTTTTAATAAAGTAAGAATATTTTTGGAGTTAGAAGAGATGACCCTGGCAGTCCCTTCTAATCCCATGATTCTGTGAAAATTTCCCATCTCCCAAAACATGGCTGAAAGTGCTGATAAAAAGAATTCTCATATAAGTGCCAAACACACCATTACGGAGTACTGATACATAGTGCTTAATTTATACCATGGCTTAGTCCCAGTACCTCTAGGCATGGCAATTCATAATCCTAGCACCTCTGTGCTTGCCACATCAGTAATGAAAGTAAAAACAAACCAAACAAAAAAACAACCTGGCTTGAGCTCCAGCACCTCTCTCACTACAAATTAAGTGCTGCTTATAAGTACAGTATTCTATGGAAACAGCACTTATGTATTTAAAGTAGGGTTGCCAGGTGTCTGGTTTTGAACTGGACAGTCCAGTGTTTGAGCTTTCTGTTCGGGAAACAAATTGAGAAAATATACATGAGAAGATATAAATGTCCAGTATTTTCTAAATAAGATGTAATGTAGATTGTGATGTAATGTCAAGCGTGTCCGGTATTTTTGTTGGCAACCCTAATTTAGAGGTATAATTTCAAATATAAGGGCACGTACAGGTTGAACCTCCCTGATTTAGTTTCCTCAGGAGCAGACCAGTCCTGGACAAGGGAGTTTTCCAGATGCCAGAAGGTTGCGGGGAGAGGAGGAGGGGGAACCAGACTCTCTGCTGGGCTCCTCTCCCCAGCTACTTGGCACCTCTGGCTGTGGCAGTCCTGTTGGCTCTGAGGCCACATAAGCCCCGACAATGGTCTTGTGGGCGCTCATAGCCCCACCCTGCTGGTGCTTATGGCCTCACCAGTGATGGGCTATGCAGCCCCCCTACCCACATACACACACCTTCCCAGCTCCATTGGTTGCAAGTTCTGGTGCCCTGTGGGCCCCTCTCTAGTTCACCAACATTTCTGGTCTTGCCACAGAGTCTCAGACCACTGAGATTCAACCTGTACTTTCAACTCTCACATTTCCTGCAACTGTCTGGTCAATATTTAGGTAGCTGTCCCTACGAGCACAAAGTGGAAGAGAAAGTAAAAGATGTGCGTATTGTTCTTGTTCCCTCAAAGGAAGGCACCGAGAGGTACATATCTGTCTGCTCTGCTGCATTCCCCACAACTCCTGCTGACTCATCATCCCTCTTCTGGGCAGGGCCAGCCAGGATGTCCCCTAGTTGTTGCTCATCTGGGGAGGGAATGGCGAGTCTCTCAGCTGCAGTGACCAATCAGAAATGAAAGGATGGGACTGCCATGTTCCTTAACAGGGAAAACAGCAGGGCCAACAGAAAAAGCCCTGAAGCCCCCAACACTGCGGACAGTCTCTACAGGAAAGAATTAATGGACACAAATCAGATCTCCGAAAGGGCAATACACAAAAACCTGTTGGAAAACTCTTTAATCTTCCTGGATACTCATTAATGGATCTCCAAGTCACTGTTTTGTTTCAGACCAATTCCACAAGCCAAATACACAGAGAAGGATTGGAGCTTAATGTCATTCACAAGTTTAATTCTTATGCCTATGGTTTGAATCAGGATATCGGATGGCTTGCACATTATCAACCAACCAAGCAATGAAGATGCTAACAGTTCTTGATGTCTGTGTAGAATCTAGTGTTGGTCATCTTCCTTTCCAAGTGCTAACTAATGGTTCTTATCAGCCTCTTGTAACTATTTAGTCTTTACGATGCTGTTAGACTTGTTTGTTGTTTTTTAAGTTTTTCCTGTTACAGACTCACTCGGCTATCCCTCTGAAGCTTATCTACTCACTGTCTTTTTTTCTTCCTCCCTTTCAATTTTTTTTTCCTGCCCCTCCCCCCTTCCCTTTTTTATTCTTGGATCTGGACTTCCAACACTCCGGTCATCTGAAGTAGTGGGTTGTGCCCATGAAAACTTAAGATACCATCTACATGTTTTGTTAGTCTTTAAAGTGCTACTAGACTATATGTTATTTTTTAAAGTTTTTAAGCATTCACTGAACTACATGGAAACACTGTCTCACACAAGTATAGCAACTCTTCCATCCACAAGATAACTGGATTTCACTGAAGCTGTATATAGTTTGTGAAGTGATTTGAGATGAATAATACTAAATAAACATAACATAATATTCAGTGAATGAATAGATTACTTCTGAAATGCAATATATTTAACTACATCATCGGTGTAAGATTAAGGCCAAAGCTCTCTGTTCTGCAAACAAAATTTTCCTCTCAAAAAAACATTCCCCTCCTCTTCTTTAAAAAAAAATCCCAACCCAGGTGGGGGTGGGACACAAAATAAACAAAACTTAACCTAATGTTCATATTAACCCTGAATGCTAAAAACGTAGATGAAATGGATGAAGAATTTTGCATTAACATCAACTTAAGTCTTAATAAGAATTCAGGATATTATACATTCTTATTATGAATTATAAAATGGGCAGCGGGAGTGGAAGGTTCTAACAAGGACAGGAATTTCAAACAGTGTAGCGAGCACAATTTAGTGCTCTGAACTTAACTTCTATGCAGGAAATGTGCTGATTAGTCACATCTCAGATCTTCTGAACCACCGAACTTAATCTTAAAAAATGTTAGTATCTGCACTGGATAACTGTAATAAGACTAGTGATGGGCAAGACTCAACACGTTTACATAAATATCTAGAGGCCCTTATTCCAAGCCTTTTAAAGCTCCCTCTGAGTGAAAATCTAATAGCCCTATGGTTATCTTTCCTTTCCCTCAAACTCCCCTTGTAAAGAAGGGTTTGATGCATGTGGGTACAAATGAGACTGCAGACATGTCTGGAATTGAAGACAGATTTTCTCATTTTCTCAAACCAAAGAAAAGGATTTGGTTTGGTCTGGGTTTCCCCCCTCCCTACAGAGCGCTACTTGCTTAAAGATGACCTCAAACCGGGGAGAGAGACAGAGAGACTTTGAAAATATATGGAAAAGACTTCAGAGATTAATTTTTTTTTTTTTTTTTTTTTTTTAAACTAAAATAAGAGGCAGGTGTCTTGGGGAATTTTTCCTGGTTTTTGTTAGAAATTCAGAGCTTGTCTAGTCTGGAAGATACCGTGGTAAGTGAAGAGCTAATGAAATGGTGAAATCAGAAGAGTCAAAATACTGAAAGCTGAGCAGATGGAGGAGGGGGAGTGAGAAGGGTTTTGAGTCACACATATTTAAACAAAGTTTTGAACATATAATCAACTCTGAACACTTTGGAGATGGAATGTCTTTGTTAAAGATTACTTTTTAATTAAGGTGAAAAAGCTCATAATAAACATCCCTGAGATCCCAGAAAATGCTCCAGCAAAAAAATCCCCCAAAAAACACCAGACTTGACATACCGTAGAATGGTCACACATATAAATACAAAAACCCTCTTTCAGATGTCAGAGAGAAGCTTTATCTTGTTCCATCTCTCAGCTAATACATTTTAAAAAAACAATGTAACTAGTTTTATAGTATTAATTGTGTTTGCTTCCTTTCTGGACTTTTGTTTAATAGGATAACTATCTACCTTGAGACTGAGTAATTTGTCCACACAAGAACTCAATTGCTGTCACGTAAAGCAGTCTCTCCTCTAAATTAGGGGTGAGAATATTGAAAACCCATCTTCCCAAGGCATTCCATAAATACAGTTAGTGGAGGATGTGGGAAAGGATGAATTACTGAAAGCTTACGTTAAATGATGTAAGTATCTGAATTTGTTTAGTCGGTAACTAACGCCAAAGCTTTTTTTAATTTTATATGGATGATATAGTTAAATATATGGAATTTCAGAAGTAATCTATTCATTCACTGAATATTATGCTTGTTTAGTACTTTTCATCCCAAATCACTTCACAAATTATATACAGCTACAATGAAATCCAATTATTTTGTGGATGAGAGAGTTGCTATGTGTGAGAGACAGTGGGTTTTATTTTAGGACATTCATGAGTTTAAATACAGCAGCTTACAAGACCAGTTAAAAAGTAAGGGAGTCACGCATCCTTTGCTTCCTGGAAATCTTTTCTTATTAATACACTAACCTCCATAGTCCGCACGTGCCTCAGCTGGAGGAGTGTCAGTGTAGCAACGCCTGCTGCCAGAGGCTTTCCTCAAACTGTTCCTATAGCAGCGGACAGGTGGCTCCGCTCCCCTCTCCACCACAATCCTTCAGAGCCGCACTGAGCGCATGACAGCGACAATTTAAAGGGGTCCAGGGCTTCAGCTGCCTCCACTACTGTAGCAGCAGCAGTGGCAGCTGGTAGCATTAGGCCTCTTTGAATTGTTGGGCTCCAGGGCAACTTCCCCATTTTCTCCTCTACCTCCAATGGCAGGCCTGGATATGATGCCTAAAACAAGCTTGATATCTTAGGCCGCTGGACATGCTCGAGACCTCCCATGATGAGCAATACTATCACAATACAATGGGGCCCTATGATGGTTCTTGGTGTTCCCAGGATTGTAAGTTATCTTGTTACCCATGCTTTTAGTAAGGGGGGGGGGGTCTTGCTTGTGGTGTCTGGGTGTTAGGTCTCTAACACCACAATCCTTCTACCCACAAGTGCTCTCCTCTGGGCTATGCCAGCCTTGTCTTTGCACTGCAGGTTAACAATTAAATGCACCCTGGTTCCCAAGTCCCCTTGAAGTTTTCCTCTGTGATGTGCAGCCCCTGACAATAGCTACTTACAGAAATTACAGATCCTCTGCTCCCAGAGCAGTATATCCCAATTTTAAGAATTGTATCTTAAACCACTGCCCCTGTATAATGCACAGCTCTTGGGAGCATTTACAATAAATTGTAAATCTTCCTTTGAAAGAAAAGAGCTCAACGAAGCAAATGGTTACAGTATAAAACAAAATTATGAAACATGAACTCAGACCTACACTTTTTATAAGTTATCAAAATAGCGCCCCTCCCCGCCCGCCCCCCTTTCCCCCCCCCAAAACCCACATCAGTCTATTGCAGAGCTGCTTGGTTTCACAGGAACCAGGCTTCATTCTCTCATGGAAAACACTCCTGCTAAACAAGGTGGCTCCTCAGTGAGTGGATGGAGAGAGTCTTTCTCTGCCCTATCACATACTGAATCATTTTGCCTTTATTCACAGAGACGGTGATCTGTATCAGTGATAGCATTCCTTCTTATCTGCACGTGGTTTTGATAATTTGTAGTTGTTCTTGATGGTTTTCCATTGACTATTCTTGGTTGGGTTACTGCCTTTGAAATGCGAAAAACATGCCCTGCCCTCCACAAAGTGGTAACTCCTCCCCCAACTCCTATACCTCAACTACAAGGCATCTCACACAGCATCTGAACTCTTCAACAGCCACTTTATAATATCAAGAGATAACACAGAGATAACTGATAACATTTTCTTACTTAAACTGAGAAGATAGGACACAAACTTTTAACATTAAATAGTCCCATGTATTGTAATAATAATGCAAATCTTTAGACACACATAAAAAGCTCCCAGCAGATTAAATTATTTTTCTGACAACTCCACAAAAATACCACGCAGGCTGCTCAAATAACCAGCCAGGTTGTAAGCCTCATTCTGGGATGGTGCAAGAGTAAGTAATTGTACAATACACTAAATAATCAGTCAGCCAGGTGAGAGTGACCATTCCCTTGAATGAGTCGTCATGACCGAGACACATGGTTAACTAACGATTTACTCCAAAACCATAAAGGCATAATTCTCAAGATAGTTACATTATTCTTTAAATATAACCAGAGCCGACAACTCACAACGATTAAGAGTACTGATAAAGTTATAAGCTTTCAGTAGAGACTTCACTAGCTATCTTTCCTGGATAAACATATCCCAGACAAATCAAATGAGGGCACCAAATGATTACAGGCATTTGAAGCTAACTTGACTACTGCATTTTGTTATTCACCTTGTATTCTGTAGTTGTCATTTGCTTTGTAGAAGAGAAGATAATATAAACATTACCTAAAGTCAAGGACTTCCATTTAGCAACTACAGAAGTTAGTCTAAGCTCAAAATTCTAGCTGTCCAAGTAAGTGGCATGGAGCAAAACCACATGTCTAAAGTAAGGATCTTAAATATTGATTAATTTACTAGCCGAGTAGTCGATATAATTACCATCAACTACTGGACTAGTCAATAGGCACTTCCACATTCCTCCTCTGAAATGTGCAAGAGCCCCAGTGGGGGCTCCTGTGCATTTCAAAGTTGGAACTCCACGGGGTCGGCTATGCAGCGCTGCTGCTTTGAAATACCCCAAATCCCCCCCTCTTTGTTGCCTCTATCTGATAAAGACAACGAGGAGGGTGGGGAAGCGACTAGTTCTTAACATTCTTAGTCTAAAGTAGTAATAGAAGCTGAAAAACAGCGTATAGGTGTGGTGAGTTTTGTCAGGTTTGAGACACGAGTTGCCTAGGCATAATAATAATAATAATAATTAGTGTTAAGTAGTGACTATATTTGGAATGGAATTAAGGAAAATATTGCCTCAATTTAGGGAAATTGGCACAAAAAATCCTCCCTCACTGAAGGACACCGAAGTACTTCAGACACATGGTTCCTGCCCAAGTGATAAAGATGAACAAGCCCCTACCAAAATAAAATACAATAAAAATCTGTGATCTCGTAATCATAACACATTTATTTGTAGAAAAAACCCAGACAAACTAAATTACTGACCAAAACCTGAGACAATTCTGTTTGTTGTAGTCATGAAACCTGACCAAAGTCAATTCCTACAAATTATAAGGGATGTTGTTAAAATCACTAACATCTGAATCTACTATCTAATTTCATTCTTGCCATAACCTTATGCATGTTCAGATCTTTGAATTGTTGCTATTTTGAATTCTAATCCAGCTCTCTCACATTGTAAAGTTAAAAAAATAACAATCCATTCTAAAATTAAGGGCCATGCTCATTCCATACGTGGACAAAGGACAAGTCATAAGCCTAACTCACATTATTACAGTTTTAAGTGGTTTCTCCCAGATACACAAGTTACTTGTACTCAATGAGTCAGCTGTGACTAAAAAAGTCACCAAAGGTAATATACGTATAGATAAGATTCACTGGAGGACAAATCTCAAATGATGACAACAGGGAGACCCACATTCATTGTCCCTGAATCCCATCTTGCTAATACTGGCATCAAATACATCTTCATCAAGACATGTGTCCTGTCAGTTTCCTGTGCCAGAGAATAGAAGTCAGCAGTGGCAGAGAATCCACACAGGAGACGGAACTGCCTCAAAAGACTTTTCTTAAGCTAACCCTAATAGCCAGTGTGACCTCTCTGTTTTGAATTCAGAGAGTGTCAAAATAACATGATCACTCTTGGTAGATTATATCTGGGGTCTGATTTAACATATATTTGTAATAATGTCTATGTTTTATCCATTCAGACTGAAGATTTCACACTCACATGGGGGAGTACATAGCCACAAGGTCAAGCTTGGATTCACCACTAACAAATATTAGGTTTTGGTGATTTAAAATTTTAGTGCTAGGCTCCTATACCTTAAATTATGCCTTTGGGAATTCTATAGTGAATTAAGGCTGCAGCTGGCTTACTGTGATGAATCTTTCCCATCACAGTCTGTACTATCAGAAAGGTACTTCTTGGATGGAACAACTTGCAAGCTCTGCTGCTTTTTTATAGACACAGTCCTGCCAATTACCCTATAAAACTCAAGAACAGTGAAAGGGCAATGCCATCCAGTGCAGATGAATGTGTTCTCTCTCATTTGCTTGTTGTCTGCCCTCAAGCCTGTTAGCTGACCTCCATCTGTCTGGAGCATTCATCTGATAAATAAGATAGAAAAAGCCATTTAGTCCCTTAACTAAAAATTACATATATTTTGCCAGTTCTTGCAGCAAAGTGCTTCAACTCCTTACTGTTAAATATATGCCGGATGTTGACATGGACATTTAGCTGTCAAAACATTTTACTCCCCATTAATTAGAGGAACATCAAGACCCAAAATAAACAGCAAACGAACCAAGAAGTTTACTGAGAACAGGAAATTACAGTAGTGCTGTTTTTCAGGTTTCAGCATCTATTCTTGAAATGTGTAGATTACAACATGGTACATTTGAAGATACATTAAATTAGATAGTACATAATGTTGTGATGTGATGTAACACAATTTTCTTGAAGTTTCGCTAAGGAATACACATTTAGCGTGTTTTACGAAATATGCTCTTGTCAACAAACTCTTGACAGTTTAATGCCAGATTTGAAGTCAACATGAAATTAGCCTATGTGAAGAGTAACAGATTAAGACATACATTTTTAGACCAGTGGTTCCCAACCTTTTTGATAATGGGGACTGGCAAGCCCATTCACAAATTTCTGGCAGACCAGTAACATTTTATTTGCATAGCCATTATGCAAATGATGAATATGTAAATATGGTAACATTTTATTTGCATTCTGCCAAAAGTACAGCCCCCACTGCCAATCTTATCCCCTAGAGCCCTGCACCCCTCCACTACTCCCCAGCTCCAGCCACTGATACTAGAATCCCCTGCACCCAACCCCCCTGTGCCAGCCTCCCACCCTTAGAGCCACCCAGTGCCAGTCCCCCATCCCAAACACCTGTGTCAGTCCCCCACCCCTTAGAGCCCCCTACTACCAGACCTCCAGTGTCAGCCTCCTGTTCCCAGAGCCCCACTGCAGCCAACCCCCCACTGTTCCCCAGTGCCAGCCCCCAATATTAGCCCCATCCCCAGAGCCAGCCCTGCCCTCGTAGCCCCCCCACTACTAGCTCATTCTCCAGAGCCCCCCAGTACTAGCTTTGCCCCTGGATCCCCCAAATGTACTGGTCCACCAAAAATTTGTGAATGGGCTTGCCAGTCCCCATTATCAAAAAGGTTGGGAACCACTTGTTGAAAATGACCTGCCCCTCTCACCTAGTCCTGCACTGCTGTCCATGTGGCAGTGGCTCTGGGTACACTGCTCAGCGCCTCTCCTCCCACTGCAGCTGTTGGGAGTGTCCTGTCCCACTTCTCAACCAACCAGCGACAGACAGAGATGGGATGTCCTTCCAGCCGCAGAAGAGCAGTTCCCTGCGCGACGGAAGGGCCACGCCATGCGGGGTCTCCTCCCGGTCGTGGAAGAGTGCCTCTCCCAACAGCCGTGGCAAGAGCAATGTACCCCAGTCTCGGTCCCCAGAGCAGCCACTCGGCAGCCAGAGATCCATAGCGTGGACCGGAAGTTGGAAGCCACTGTGTTAGACTATCTATATCTTGTGCATAACAGCATAATAGATTTGGAAAGAAAATACTTTGTTTTTATAATGTGTTATAATTATTCAACTGATGTTTCTTAAAAAATAAATGCTACATAATTTTCCATGATTCAAATGACAGCTTATAACCAAAACACTCACCACTTATTAAATACAATTATTACTTAACTTATGTAGATCAAACAAGTTGATTAATTTTATTATTTTCAATTTATAGTGTGTGTGGGGGTGGGGGGGGAGAGGGAGGCGGTTTATTCAGTTCACACTCCAACTGGATATTTCTTGTAAAACGTTCAGCATTTGAACAGTTAATGTTGACAATTAAAATGGTCATCATTAGGCTTCAGAATTGACAACTGAAATAAATGGGACAGCTGGGCAAATTCCATTGTTTGGGCAGTCTTAGCAACACAGCACAATCCAAGAGCTAGATCAGTGTTTCTTACCCTTTTTAAATAAAGTATCCCTGTTTAAAAAAAAAAAAAAAAAAAAAAGTACCCCCAATACCTACAGTTTTTAGAGAGACAATTTTTTCTCCACCATTTCAACACAACTTAATTGTACCTGGGCGGGCGATGACATTTTTGGGTGTAAAAAGTACAAAAATAATAAAGTGCTGTAAAACTTAAAACCAAAATTCAGTTTTCGCCAAGTTTCAGTTGTGTTGATATACCCCCCAGACTTCTCTCGAGTACCCCTGAGGGTACTCATACCACTGGTTGAGAAACACTGAGCTAGATTTTCAAATGACATGTTAGAAATCAAATGGCACCTTTAAAGACTGATGGTATCACCAGAGAAATGACACTGAGGTGTATTACTGAGTATTCCTAAACTGTTAGGCCAATCCTGAAATGGAATTTAAGATATCCGAAGTCTCTCAGGCTCTCAATTATGTTCCCATAATTGTCTAGACTTTGAAAGAGAGTCTGAATTGAGCAAATGTTCAAGCAAGTACATTCTTTAAGGTTAACTGGTGGAAGCCTTCAGTTTAATTGAACATGGATTATTCTTTTGCTGTGCTAATATTCTGCCTTCGGTAAGACTAGTCAGTGCTAGTGAGGTAAATATAAGTGGATATTTTCCCTAAGAAATAACATTTGACAAACAAGATCTACACGTAAGAAAATAAATGTCAAAGAATGGATTTTTGGTGAGCATATGTTAATGCAATCTTGATTCTCTTACATCTTTGGACAAAAAAAGATATGCGATGTATTACAATTTTTCAGAATCTATTTTTCAAAAAAGAACAATTAGCAACAACAATAATGTACTCTTTGGAAGTACTATTTTTATATATATATATATATATATATATATATATATATATATAATGTTAGATACAGTGTAATTGTATAGCTGTGTAATCGCATGAGATCTTATTGGTTACATGACTATTCAATAGTCCTTGGGGGTGGGACCGAAAGTCAGTGCACTCCTGGCCTCCCTCCTGGGGAGCCCCCAGCCACTCTGATGCCTTTGCTGTTGGACCAGCCTCTTTCCTGTCGAGCCCAGGCTCGTCGCAGACAGAGACTGCTCTGTGGGATGCAGAACAGCCTCTCTCTGCAGGGAGCTCGAACCTTCCGTGGACAGGGGTTGATGCCAGTACAGCCTCTGTCTGTAGCAGGCCCAGGCTTGGACCACACCGTTGGCAGGGAGGCATTAAGGGGGGAGAGGGAAATGGGTTCTGCTGGAGCTGATATGCACAGGGAGCTGGCTTGAAAGCTGGCTCCCCTCGCGTATCTGCTCCAGACCACCCCCCTTACCCCTCTGTGGGGTGTTTGTGACTGTGCTAACTGTATTAATAAACTATATTTGTAAATATCCAGGAGTTTCTACAGTGTGAGTGTTGCAACTGTGCATATCAGGGTTCCCAATCATAGAATAATTGAATACTGATCCTAATCCTGGGACAAAGAACCTGTCAACCCTAAAGGTGGGTAATTAGAAATTAAAACAATCTTAGATCAGGCAACAGTGTGTGGAGAGGAGGATGAATGCTAGCCTTGCTCTATGGAGAGGACGATCTTGCACTTCTACACCCCGGAAAATCTTACAAAAGTTCTGTCAGTTTTGTCCCATGTTGTCATCTTTCCATTCAGACTTGATGCATTTCAAGATCTGCCATATGTTGCCATCCTAGCTTTTCAGTGTGTCCTCATAGCCTACTGGCCCCATCGTTCCCTGCACAGTGAAACAGGTTGATATGGAATCAAACTCACTGAGTCTAATGGATGCTTATGCTGACTGGGCAGGCAACTAATGACCAGTCTGCTTTGGCACCTACATGTATCCTACCCTGCACCAGAGGTGAATTTTTACAGAATACTGGTGAAAAACAAAAACTGGTACCTGGATGAGAAAGAAAGACACAGTAAACGAGTGAGTGTGCATGAGTCTAGCATAGAGAACAAGGAGTAAACAGGAAAGTGAGAGAGGGAAGAAAGATGTCCACATCTGAAAATCTGATCACCCAATGTGGATAATAAAATCAGACGTCAGTGTCTAGGGCTGTCAATAGGACAACTTCCATGAGCAGTGAATTTACACACACACAAAAAAATACAAGGGTTAGCTGTGCATTGTCAACACTCAATTCTGAAACATTCTTTGAAAAATTCCTCAAGCATCAAATCTACATTATGGAATAACAGCTTCTTTCTCTCTCTCTCTCTGAAAATGTAGCCTTCTCACAATTCCCAAATAAGAATTCTGTATCTTCACTGAACTAAAACCATTTTATTAACTGAAACTGAAGAAAGCACATACCCATTATATTTCCATGTGAGAAAAAGAATTATTTTCCTAATGGATTGGACTTCTTGATCAATTTATTGTGGATCAACACTGATTTCTCTAAGCGCAAAATTTGTTAGGTTGACCATTCTAGAGATTTTTAGGCTTTTATCCAGAGAACAGGCAGAGAGAACAAGGACAGTCACAGGAAAAACTTCTCCACTCTTTCCCATCTATGAGATACAGCTCTGATCTAACTGGACAAATTTGAGGGTGAAGGGTAGTTGCCAACACCATTTAATCCCTGACCTCTCTCCAGAGATCATGGACACGGTCACCGACTGTGTTGGCGGCTAATCTGTTATGTGGACACCTGCTCACGAGAAAATGTACTAGAACCAACTTATTCCATTTAAGTGATGAAACAACTAGAAAGCTTTCTGCCATGACTGACGTGCACTAGATTCTACCTGGTAACCTAGAGAGGAAAGGCTTCACATCCCATTACCAACACTCTACATCTACATGAATGCTACATCTTTTTCAAGTGGTCTCATAAAAAGAGACCAAATGCTTCAGCATGTCATAGATGCCTCTTGGGCTGCTAAACTTGCAAACTCAATACAACTGTGTATGATCACTTCAGAATATCATAGCAATAATTGTTAACATTGTAGGATAGATTTAATTTATTTACACTTTCAAACAATAGCATCTTTACTTGTACTCACATTGGCAATGCTGCTCAAACCAGGGATAAAAATCATAGTGAGAAGCTTTAGATAAGCAACTAAGGCCACATCCTGCAAGCTATGCCATATGGGCAGTCCCTGACCTGCACAGAGCCCCAGTGCAGTCAATAGGGTTTGGGCACAGAGGGCCACCTGTAGGTATCAACTTGCAAGACTGGTACCTACCACAACACTAAAGGGCTAAAGTTCAACATATGGCTGAGATGTACAATATTTTAACATGAAAAGCTCAGCATTTGCTAAAAGATGCCAGCCTCTTCATGCTAACTAGAGAGGGAAAGTGTGGAATCTCATATTTCACTATGTATTAACTGCTGGCAAATAATTTTCATAGAAACGGAGATCTATGTAGGCAAGTTTGAAAATACTTTGCTCAGTGGCCACACAATGATAAACCCAAATATGATACCCATAGCCATTTCAAATTTCATTTTGCTGCTCACTAACTCTATGCAGAAGAAAATTATTTAAAAACTTCTTCTGGGAACGACACTTACATACTATGGTGTTGGATGCAATATCAGATTTAGAGAGTGGTTGGAGAAAATTATCTGTTTTCCTTAACTTCAGGGCAGCTACAGACGGTCGACACTCCTTGATTACCTGTAAGCCTGCACAGGCGAGTCAGGCTGATTCTCATCATAGTTCCGCTCTCTTACTCAAACTAATTTTTATAGTTATTTTTCTGCAGCAAGCCCCTTCCTCTCTGGAGTCCCACAAAGCTCAGTTTTCTCAGTTCTTTCCCTTGAATAATTTTTATCTTGGTCATCTCATCTTCAGTCTTAGTTGCCATTTAAACCAACGATATTTAACTTCATGTGTTGTTGACATTTAATTACTCCTCCTTCTGTCCCCTCTCTCTGCCTGTAATGATCAAATAAAACTATAATTCCATTTTTTTTCCTAGAAAACTATTTCTGAATTTGCAATATTCAGCTTCAGGTAGCAGAAGTAGAATACAGTCAAGAGCAGAAGTGGATTAAGATTTATTGAGATCCTGGGCACAAAGAACATTTGGACCTTCCCACACACTCCCTTACTACAGGGTCCTGCTCCCTTCTCCTCCTCTTCTCCACGAGGCCCTGCCTCCTGGCTAGGCCAGAAGCCTAGTGATGGTAAATGTTGCTCAGGGAACCCAGGCCACTGGAGAGAGCCCGACATAAGAACGGCCATACTGGGTCAGTCCAAAGGTCCATCTAGCCCAGTATCCTGTCTGCCGACAGTGGCCAATGCCAGATGCCCCAGAGGATATAAACAGAACAGGGAATCATCATGGGATCCCTCCCCTTCCATCCATTTCCAGTTTCTGACAAACAGAGGCTAGGGACACCAACCCAGAAAGATGATGAGGGGGACATAGGCCGAGCATCCTGGGCTGCTCTTACCATGGTCTGGCTCCAGCTTCTGGTCTGGCTGAGGGATGGGCCTCGAGGGGAAGAGGAGGAGCAGGGGATGGGGCCACAATGGCAGTGCGCCCCCACACTTCTACACAGTTCTGGTACTCCTGGAGCCCACAGAAGAAATTCACATGTGGCAGGAGAGGAGCACTGACTGGAGATATTGCTAGTTACACGGGCTGCTTCTTTGAATTGGACACAAGGTTGCAGCCATTGAACCTCACTGTGCATGGAAACATTCTGTCAGGGGTGTGATCAGAGCTAGACACCTTTCTGCAAATTAGCTTCCTCTGTCCATGCTTTTCCCTGGCAGCTGGATGGTATTGGCTAAGGAGATGTGCACTCTCTCCCCCTATCCTCCATCTGACATGGTGGCGTGTCTGCATGATGTCCCCTTAATGGTGGGCGAGGAAGCCCTACGTGCAACCTCCCTATACCCACATGGCCTTGAGTCTCAGAGCCCAGGACAACTGATGGGACTCACAGGACTTGGGCTGAGGAGCTAAAAACAGTAATGTAGATGTAGGGCTCAGAGGCAGGGTGGCCAAAGTGCCTAAGGTTTATCATTAGGACACAGAATGAGCTGGCAGTATGAAGTTGAGTTGCACTCTGCAATTCTGGGCTTCAGTTGCATGGGGAAAGGCTCTGGCCTTCAGTTGAGGGGAGGGGGAAGGAGGGAAACACCCAGGCTCGCGGCTTCAACCAATGGGTGCTGGAAGCAGGGAGGGAAGGAGGCCATGGCCTTAAAAGCGAGTGACGGGTCGGGGTAGGGGAGAATGGAGAGGGGATCTTGGGGGAAGAGGCAGCATGAGGATATGGTCTTGGGGATGAGGCAGAACAGATGAGATGGGACCATGGTTTGGGTGCTGATGGCCTCCTCACGTCAAGGGAGCTTCTGTGCTCCTGCAACCCTGTGGCTTCTGCTGGAGTTTGAGGCACCCATTTTTCTGAGGGACCACAAATTGACTGCAGCCTTTGTGTTAATCTGCTATTGGTCAACGGTTTCATCTACTCACTCATTCACTTCTGAACTTAAGAATTTACTCTCTGTCCCTATCATATCCATTACCTTTGATTCTGAACTTCACTTTTCCATCGTGTCTATATACGTATGAATCACCAACATAATATTGCCTGGATTTGCTATTGCATTAACTCTACCTTGGCTAAAATTCTCATCGGTACTTTCACTTGCTATCAATTAAGTCTCCAAGAGCTTCCCAAATCCCAGCTTTCCCTGTCACCAGCATGGAAGATGCATATGTCAAACTACAATCACATCACTCATCCTCAGAGGACTCTATTATTATCTTACTCAGTTCAGGACTCCTGTGAAAACTTCATTTTATTTATTTTTGAACAGTGCTCTGTGAACTTGTTCCATCCAACAACCTAATTCTTCTCTCTCTCTCTCTCTCTATCTCTCTCTTCCTATCCTCCTTCTCTGGCACCTTCCTCCTCCTCTGCAGCTTTTAAGCTGAACCACTCTCCAACTCATCACATGCTTTGAAAAACTCATTGGCAAAATCTCCTTTTCTTGCTTGTCTACACATTACAACACCCCTATCTCATGACACGCTCTACTCCCAATCTCACTCACACACTCTCTCACCTTTATTATATTTAAAGCTTTTCTGCATAAGATTTCTATAAAATTACATCTTGGTGGGTTCCTGCTAGTCTGGCTGCACTGCTCTTTTCTTGTGAGCACACTCAGTACTGAAATAAGCAATCATTCTTGTACATTTCAGGTCTAAATGGAGACTATAATTCATATGAATAAAACAGACAAGGGGCTGTCCGTAACTCGTGCAATAGTGGGGGTCAGGGGTCCTTAAATATTATCAAAAACACATTATATATAATTTCTTAAGGGAGTCTCTCTACCAGTACAGTTAAAGCATTACAATCTTTGGACAACCTCCAGGTAGAAGAAAAGGGATAGTGCAAGAAGCATACAAATCAGAACGCACCCTGATTAAATTTAATCTCTGATTTATCAGTTTCATTATTCCCCTGTGGGAGACAGAGACGCTTCACAAACTGAAGACTTGGGAATGAGTATTCCATCTTCATGAAAGTTAATCATTAAAATATATTGACCATTACACAAAAAAAGCAGGTAGCAGGTAATTCATATTAGATGTGTATCATCACACTTGAAGGCAGCTTAAAACTCAAAAGGCAAATCTGTGTTCCTTCTTTTCCTATAGAAATACATATTTCCAAGTTACTTATTTACTTACACACACACATGCACACACACCCCCCATGTGCACACACACATGCATGCACAGAGCAATCTTTCAAAAGGAACAAATTAAAGCTTAATATTTAAGTGTGGAAATAAACACTATGATGTGCTTGTGTTGCTTTTATAAAAATAGGACCCTCCAAAAGGAAATTAAATATGAAATAGCATTTTCATGAATCAGAGATTATTAAAACTATTTTAAGTCAATTAAAGCTTCACTAACAACTGGGTGTAAATCTGATTTTAAAGGGGGGGAAGGTGTTTGGGTTTTTTGCACATGCATAATACGTGCCTGAAGACAAACACGCAGACACAGAAATGTAAGTACACTTTTTACAGAAAGACCTACATGAGACACTGTAGCTGTAAAATGCCTCGTTGATAGAAATGTTAGGACAAAATTTTCATTCCCTAGTTGCAAGACTCTTGCATTTATAACACAGATTAAAGAAGTCAACCACTGGCATGCTGGATTAGAAAGACAGATATTAGTCTGTGAAAACACACTATAGAACATGGGCAATTACAACAACTTGACAGAAATATGGTTACTGGTAGCACAGGCCCATCCCAAGAATCAGAAAAAAAATCTGTTACAAACAGCAGAGTCAGTGGCGAGAGAGAGAAAGACTGCTACAGGCTTGAGAGGTCCACTTACTGACGCTGCCACAGACTGCCATGCAGTATTCCTCAGAGTCAAAGTTGTTTCGGTTCCCACCACATCCGCCGTAAAAGAATGGTGCACACTTTCCTTCAGTCACATCAAAGTACCATCGGGAGATCATTGCTCGGCAAGGACCAGTCTCAGCTTGTTCAGAGCACACCTCTAATTATAGGAGATGTGGAGGAACTACATTTAGCATGAAAATGGTATTGTCTTGCTTGTCATCTACACAAGTTTACTTACATGTTCTAACTCTTGCACATTATTAGCTACAAAATGGAAGCATCAAAGAAGCATCTATACCTTTCACAAAGCAATTCAATTTCCTACCCTTGAAGTCTGTCTCTTCAGAACAACGTATTCTCATCTGGATTAACACAATTAAATCCCTCCTGCTCTATATACAATTTTTGTACTTGTATATCTATTTTGATTAGTAACATGTTTACTTACTGAAACAATTATACTGGCATAACCCCTAGTGTAGACACAGTTATATGCAGGGCTCGACAAACTGTGGAGAGAGCTACTCGCCAGCCCGCATCATGCATGTGCCAGACTGGCACTGCACATGTGCACAACGCCGGTGAATGGGGGGCACGGAGCGACCGGCTAAAATCTACTCGCCATGGGCGAGTAGAAACAGTGTTTGTCGAGCCCTGGTTATACAGATAAAGATGTTCCCCATCTCTTATGGGAGTCACTATAACAGTATCCGCACAAGGAGTGTGGTATTGTTAGAACTATAAGGGCACAGTTAAAGCAATACAATCTCTGTGTGTGTGTGTGTGTGCGTGCGTGCATGCGTGCGTGCGTGCGCGCGCTTGCACATTCCCTTTGCCCAAGAGAAAGTTTGAGTAATTGTCTTTGGAGAAACCCTAGAAGGAAGAAAACACCTACACATCAAACTATTAAAAAATGTCTAATACACTGAGATTTCTTGGCTTGTAAAAAGGCTGTATATACGCAACAGAAAATCTTGGGGAACTAAGCGGTACAAATTAAGATTAGAAAATAAAAAGTGAATGCAGGAACTCCTTTGTTAAACTGGAATTCAGCCCATCACCTGGGTACATATATAGCCCTTTACCAATAATGTTCCAAACAGGAAAAACAGCGTTCACATTTAGCATGCTGTATATCATTTGCAAAATTGTTGATCACGAAACTAGTACCTCCTCCTCTACGCTTCCATCGCACATGGGTTCAACATAATGGCAGACAAGTGCCAACTGCCAATGGCAGACAACTGATTTCTACTGTTTCTGACTTTACTTCACAAGTCTTAATTTTGTGGAAGGCTGACTCCTTACTAATGAAATAGGGGTCTCTCCCTTGGACACCTCAACTCCTACTAGTGGATGCTAATAACATTGGCAATCTCCCCACACTCATTAACTCCTAGAGGTTCTCACTGGCATTGGCCCAGACCTGGAGATTCTCATTAGATGCTTCACAGCTTCTTTTCTTCCAGGCTGTTTGATTCATCTCTGTTGAGCACATAACCCTTCCCATCTCCTTTCTACATAATACATGTTATACCAAATTGCTTATAAGTAATCAACACACATGTATATTTTAGGGATGTTAAACTTAGATTAATTGGCTAATTGAACAGTCAATGCAATTTGCAGCGGGGGGGGGGGGAGTGGAAGACTATCTGATAGTGTCGACTAGTGGGTTGACTATCTGATAAGCATTTGCTTACTGGATAGTCGACTAGTATATTTATATCAATAATAATTTACTGGAAAGCACTTATGGTTGATCCAACACAATGCTTTAAACAGATGCATCAAAAGTGTATTAGGCAGTTACAGAGTTTAGTTTGCAATGCATCACTCTTCAAGACTCTCTCTATGCCTTTTAGTATAAGTGTGATTTAACAAGTAAATTCCCAAGCTGTTTGCTATTGGGTGTTTCTAGAAAAAAAAAGTTTAGTTTAGCTAATCCTTATGGCTTGTTATTAATCAGGTTTAGAATCTATCACTCAAGTATACAATACAGAAAAGCTGCAGTAAGAGAAATCTGGAGTTACCACTGAGTGGCATTTTCTTATTTTATATTATAAAATACATGTCTCTTAATGGTGATGTCATAAGTTTCTTCCCTATTTTACTTCAGCATAACTCAGTTTTCCCAAAGGAACACCATTCCATACTTGTTTTCAATGGGCTTACTCCGAAATTAAGTGCACAGTTTCAGCTTTTTTGGGTAACCTGGAAACATATCTGCATCAAAATGACAGTGGGAGTGTGGATATGCGAGCTAGCTTTAAGGACACCATAAATTTAGTGTTCTGACAACTTGTCTGTCAGAGTTAATAAAATTTGAAAATTTTAAAAAGTTTAAGAACAGCCACAGCAGGAGACTGCTGTAATTGCAAATGTGAAACATTTATGTAACATTTAAGAGTTAGTTTAATAAAATATAAGTGCTAGTGCGTGTGTGTGTGAGAGTGAGTGAGTGAGAGAGAGAGAGATTTAGTTCTTACTATTCCTGACATACTGCTGCTGTTTCTGCAGCTTGCTGCAGGTAATGAGTATGAAGTACTGTTTCCTAAATTAATAAAAATCAAGTTATCTAAACAAATTACACACAGCATATACCCTCTTAGAATATGTAAAATGCTGCACTTAGTTATAAATTAACATGCTTTAGTGATCAGATTTGCACAATTGTTTGAAGAAATATGTGAAGAAGCATCAGTGGGAAACTGTTTTTTGGGGTTTTTTTGGTGATTTGAATCGTGATTTAAATAGACTTGAGTTAAATCAATCCACCTTGTCTGCTTCATTTTAACATAATATAGGAATAACCTACACACAAAGTAACTATGCCTGGTTTTAAATATAAGAGCCCCACAAATTTCATTTTAAAAATTGATCACTTAGTATAGTGATTGATATTGAAGAGACAGGTAGAATCAAAATCAGTTTTGCTGAAAGAATACATAATTTCAAAATCATAGAGCTTCAGAAATTAACTAAATTATTTTTAGAAGAACAACTACTAATGTGACAAACTTAATCTATAAGGAAGTAAATGCCTTCTAGGATCTTCTTGATACATTTTATAACAAAATATAGATGTAAGTTACTTTATCATTTTATATTTCACACACTCTTATCAGTATGTTAAAGGTTCCAAAGACTCATTCTGGTATTTTCTTTTGAATCTCTCGCTTACTATCAATATCTCAAATATAAGGGAGTAATAAAAGCAACCACTTTTAGCACCTGTATATTTTTGCTATCTACATAATGTTAAAAAGAAAAATAAAACACAACCCTTCAGTGAAATAATGGAAATGATTACCTGAAATCAATTCTTGGGGCACTACAGATATTTACACACATTAAGCATTAATGTGACTGGCAGTCAGGAAAATGTCATCAAGTTAAGAGTTAAAGTTTGGGAGCCTTTCAGTCAGAACTACTAAAAACCGTTTGCATTAAAATGGAAAATATAGTCCTTTAAAGAGTGATTACTTAATCATGAAATTAAGTCAGACTCCCTTCTTGAACCTACTGCATGGCTAGAGCAATGCTCTCCTTCCACCTTCCCATAGGGAAGCCAGTGCTACCACAGGGTAAAATCCTCTACTCAGATCTACATGGTAGGACTTAACACCAGAAAGTGTTTCACTGACAGAAACTGCCATATCAGAATACAAATCTACTGTATGGGGATGAGAGGAGAATGGAACACTTAGAGATTAATAACAACATATGATACAAACATGGGGCTAGACCATCACTTTAAGACTGGCCCTGACTCAAGGAGCAGATTGTAATTCAGAGTCAATATCCCTCCTAGTCTCCCCTCTGTTTGTCCCTGCCATCTTAGAAGAAAAGTAACTTTCCCTCCCTTATTGAAGCCTGGGGAACACACAGTCCATTTAGAAGAGTAAAGTGGTGCCTTTTAACTTACTGTCTTGCATGGGTGCAAGTGAAGATTTAGCTCATCACCTATGAGCTATGGAACATTTCAGCAACGGGCAACCTAGGCTAATGAGTGGGATGCATGACTAACCCTCCATCACCTCATTGGGCTGCAAGATTGCCATCCAAGACAGTCTCCCAGAATAGGGTAGTTTTGCTAACTGGGCTTGCAAACCTAGAATTTGCGAGGTTCGTTGATTGGCCTGTAGCAGTGCTTTCATTGGATGCAGAGAGAGTGTATGGCTCTCACAGTCAACGTGTGCAATCAACACTCACCTAACTTCATAGGCCCTTGCTTTACATGTGGATGGAAACCAGCAGAATCTGGCAATTCTGCATGTGGGCAGTGATAAACAAAATGTTTCATGGGCCACACACAGAACCCGGACGGGTCACATGATGCCCATGGGTTTCCCAACACTGTTGCAGGTTTCCCACCACTGTTATATGTACAGTTAGCAGCAGAGAGTATAAACTGCACAATCATGCCATTTAGAATGAAAAACATTCTTTGCATTTAATTCCCCCCCCCCACCCCCCCAAACACAAGGCTCACTAGTAAGGCCACATTGGGAACAAATTATCTGTAATAACAAGAAACATTAAATTATAATATGGCAGAATGGTAACTTTCATCTTTTCATCTTGTTTCTAAGAGCTGATTAAGAACTGAAGCAATTCTTTGCCTTTGGCTGCAAGAAAGCAAAGCAAATTAAAGAGGGAGAGCTTTTGTGTAGTGCTTGTTATAGCTGAGGCTTCTGAACAGTTCAAGTTCTAACCTGCTGTTTTCCATGCCCTGAATTTCTGAAACAATCCACCTTTGGTATTGATATTTCCCACGTGTTATGTTGGCCCAGAAATGAGGGCTTCTTGTTACTAGACCCTCCAGAAAGTTTGAGCTAAATATTTTCAAATGATTCATCTTTCCTTTGTGACAAAATTGCCATACTTTTACCACACAAGTAACTCAAAAAGAGCTGAGCTTTCAATATGGCAGGTAAATCTCTCTCACTGAGGGATAGTTGCATAATTTTTTTTAATGACATAATGAAGTTATTGATTGAAAAGCCAGTACAGCACAAGCACAGGAAAACATTTGGACTTTTGGATTTACAGCTGCTTACATCAAATTATTTTGTAAGTACTCACTCATTAATGTATTATTAATAACAGAATTAGTGGCAAATTTGTGGGGAATGTTTTCATGTTTAAAGATACAATTCTTTCTACATTTTTCATACAAAAATGTCATATTACCATTTTCTCATGAAAAAAACTTTCAAAATTAGAATTTCCCCATGGGAAAATGTCAAAACAGAAAACGTCATTTTAAAATAAAATTTTGTGTTGCAATTGAACTGAAAAGGTTTCATTTTTGTTTTCTGAAACTGAAAAGCTGACACAAAAATACCTACCATTTAAAAGTTAATAGCTTGATTACAATGAAAATACATTTGATTTTGCTCACTGTACAGAAATGTTAAAAGAATTTTTGAAGTTGAAATGACATTAACGTATTTGTTTTAATTTTAAAAAGTTAATTTGAAACAAATGCTTATTTTTTTTCAAATTGCTTTGAAACTGTGTGGAAAACCAAAATTTTTCAACTGAAAAATTTCAAATCAAGTTTGAAATTTCTCATAAGAAAACATTCACTTTTCTCACCAGTTCTTATTTTGTAATCTAAAGGACCTCTTTCACCTTAAATAATGTTAAGATGCATTAACAGTCTCTTTGGGATCTGAGCACAATGAAATTTGGATGTAGCCTCTTAAAAATATAGGAAATTAAATCTAAAGAACTACAGCGAATATTTTTAAAGATAGAAATAGGAATTAAGACAACCAATTGGCTTTCCAAGGGAGCTGAGCTTGTAACTCCACTTAATGCCTTTGGAAATCTCAAATGGTCATATAGTTAAATTAATCTACAATCAGGAAAATAAAAATATAAGGTTCCATAACTGTGCATTTCCCAATATTTTTTCCTATGACATCAAAACTTTGACCTTATATAACACCTTCCATCTGAGAATCCCAAAGATCTTTAGAAATGTGTAAAATTCACCCTAAAAACAGTTCTATGATGCAGTCAAATCTCTGCTTCATAGTGAATTTAAGTGATTTGCACCCAGAAATCTTGACAGAGAAAGGGAACAAAATCTGAATCTTCTAACTCCTAATATTATGCCTTACTTTTAAAGCTATCCTCTAAATGTGCAACTTCATGTTACTATTTGTCATAAAATAAAAAGTGTACACAATCAAATATACCATAGTGGATTACTATACAGATACATTATTGCATATAGCCACTGAAATACATGCAGTTAAATATAATGATTCTATCTGTGCAACCCCTTTATGTTGAATCCATGTAGACCCTAATTCAGCAAAGCATTTTAGCATAGGTTTAAAATTAAACATGTGTTTAAGCACTTTGCTGAACAGGGATTTACTTAAGCATGTGGTTAGTTACTTTGATGAACTGGGGCCATATTTTTTTGTATTTTTATAAGATGTAAACTAAAGTGTATTTGATAATTTATATTCTTCTAGAAAATGACAGTGCAGTGTAATTGATTAATGCAGCAAAGTAGACAATGGAATCAAAATTATCCAAGCAAAAGTAACATCATCCAAGTGTCTTCTCAACATCATTAGGCACTACAATTTAGGGTTCCAGTCAGTGCCATTTACTTAACATAAGAACATAAGAATGGCCGTACTGGGTCAGACCAAAGGTCCATCTAGCCCAGTATCCTGTCTGCAGACAGTGGCCAGCACCAGGTGCCCCAGAGAGGGTGGACCGAAGACAATGATCAAGCGATTTGTCTCCTGCCATCCCTCTCCAGCCTCTGACAAACAGAGGCCAAGGACACCATTTTATCCCCTGGCTAATAGCCTTTTATGGACCTAACCTCCATGAAATTATCTAGCTTCTCTTTAAACTCTATTATAGTCCTAGCCTTCACAGCCTCCTCTGGCAAGGAGTTCCACAGGCTGACTACACGCTGTGTGAAGAAGAACTTTCTTTTATTAGTTTTAAACCTGCTACCCATTAATTTCATTTGGTGTCCTCTAGTTCTTCTATTTAGGGAACTAATAAATAACTTCTCTTTATCGGCCCTCTCCACACCACTCATGATTTTACTTAATTTGGGCATACCTACATATTCATCAGGAGCATCACTCTCCAGTATGTAGCTACTTCAGAGATACAGAACTATGTTTTAAATAAAGTTTACTCTTTTGTTGATACTTATGCTTTCCTTAGTCAAAAAACTGTGCAACAGTTTTGCTAAGTGGATTATTCCCAAGGGAATATTTAAAGAACAAGAAACTAATCATTCTGTATATATGCCTGAAACCGGGAGCCAAATTTTAATTTGAACATTCAAAGACAAAAACTAATTACCTAAAAGTTTTTTTGGAATTCAGCAGGAGGCAGCTGTGGAGCTGGCATCAGCACTGGGAAGAAAGCCCATGCATTAGCACTACAATAGTACTGATACTTTCTGGAGAGAAAGTTTTTTTTTTTTTTTAAAAGGCTGAACGATTAGTTATAAACGCAAATCTAAAAAACAATTCTTTAAAACAGTTAAATGCCTTAAAATTGTAATTGCCAGTTAAGATTGAATTTCTCTCTCTACTGTTCCCTTGGAGCCTACTCAAGGGGAATAATTGAGGTGTAAATAAAATATAACTGCCTGCTGTGCCTAAAATACAAAACCTTCAAATTCCAATGTAAAATAAATGCATAAAATATATATTTTCATTTTATTTGTGTGAATAGTAACTTCACTCAGAAAGCAAGATGTCAAGGGGCAAAGAAAGGGCAGCTTGAACTTAAAAGACTATCAACAAAATGTCATATTTTATGTATGTTTTAGAAGAATACAGCTTCTCTGAAACACTGTGATTTTACTAACACAACAGACACATTGATTGAGATGGTTAGGACAGAAATGCATTTCACTCATTCAAAAGACTTATCTCCAGAGATGATGATAATGTGGGGTAATATTAAACAGATTAGTAAACAAAACCAAAGCTCTAGATTATTACATTTTAGTACATTAAAATGATACTTTCTGTTGGAGAATCAGATTAGCAGAGGACAGAATTCGATAGAGTATAGCATAGATCATAATGAAAGTTTCATCCTTATGTTACACTGCAGAACTGCTCCATAAAGTATTTCAATGTTTGTCCTTGGCCCAGAATTTTAATGAAAGAAATTTTTTTAATGATTCAGCAGTCTTGCTCAAAAGTGAAAAATTTCATTTGATGTAAGCCAACTTAAAGACATTCTTTTATCAAGGGACAATTGAATTTTAAATAAAAATATCCAATACATTCAAAGATGTATTAATCAAAATGTACCGATCCATGGTTCTCTATAACCATGGCTGGACTGAGCATATCAACATTCATAAGTAAGGAAATCACACATGCTTTTTGCCAATGGTTAGAAAGATATCTATAACATTATAAATGTTTTTTTCTTAAAATGCAGTATGAGCATCTATTATCCCTCTTCAAATTCTTTTACTCAATCAGATAGCCAATCAAATTTACCGTAAGTTAGGTAAAGAAAAACAAACCATCCTGGCACTTAAGCCAAGGTAGTGACATTTCACAGAAGAAAAGGAGGAAAAAACAATTCAGTCATTATGGGCTAAAGCAGAACTGATTTTGATCAAGACATTAATAGTCCAATACTAGATCAAAGCCTGCAAAGGACAGCATCAGCACTTACCTATAATAAGTGGAATGACTTGCCTTGTTAATAGGTAGCAATTGTCATTGAATGAATTTTAAAGAATCTATCAAAGGTATAAAGAAATACAGCAAGCAAGATGCAATAGAGCAATAAGGCTAACAGCTGCCATACCAAACGCTATGTCACTTCTCTTTTGCTAGAAAGTTGGCTCAGGTTTCCATGTACAACTGTAGGTTACAAGCACATTCAAAATGTCACATCCAGCAGCACTATTTCAATTCTTTCCTAAATATTTAAACAAATCTGTTCAAATTAAGGGAGGTGAGATCATTGCTAATTGGCAACATTACACAAAACCAGGTGGTCAAGCCTTTGCTGAATCTCCCACATCTGCTGGCTGGTATGTGTGCAAACTGCCAAATGTTCCACAGGTTGCTGTGATGGTCCTGTTGCTTGCCTTTAGATAAGCTCTAATTGAACGATATGTTGACAGGAAGCATTACACTCCAACCTAGTTCTAATTGCTTTTTCTTTGATGCAAGTTAGGAGAGGAACAATGTTGCTTACCAACAACCATGGTGAAGGAAAACAGAAATAGAATCACATAGAATTACACATCATGGGAGAGTGGAGTTTTTCCACCAGTCAGTCAATCCTAGAAAAAACTCCCCGAGACATGGGCATCTCATTGTCGTTTCCTGGTTCTGAAACAATTGATTGTATAGTAAAGCAGTGATATCAGCAGAACTAGGGCTGATCTGAGGTTTATGACTGGTTTCAAAGCAGGGGGTGAAAGTAACTTAAAATTTCTTGCAGGTACTGTTCTATCACAACTGGAGCCCCAGCCATCTCTTTAAATAGCTCCCTGCTGGCTTTTGCCATAGCTCATCCAGCTCTTGCTGGAGCTGTGCACCACAGCGCACCCAGTTACTTTCACATATGCTTCAAAGAGACTTCCCTTGTTTCATATATAGGTTGGGTGAAGAGCCTGCATTCTGCAGAAATCACTCACTCAGCCTTAAGAATGCAAATTCAGGGAGTGGGAAATATGTAACTGAAAAGGCCAGATCTAGGTCAAGGCACACAGCTTCACTGGCTAGATCTGCCAACTGAAAACCATTTAGTGGCACAGATATATACGGAACACTGGACTTTTGATTACTGTGTTTAATCTAACTGAATGAAAACCTACAGCATAAATGCCTTTTTCAGACAAAGGCATGCACATATTGCGAAGTACAGTGCTAGGATAATGTAAAGGAATTCACCAGAGCCATCCTTTCCATACTCTCTTTAAATAAAGAAAAACTGCTAAAAACACAGATTTAAAAAACATGTTCGCCTCAGGACATATGAAATAATTGATTGCAATCTGTCAAGGTGTAATGGCTAAGTGCTTTAGACCCTGATGACAAACCTGATGTTTGTGGATTTCATTCTTATTGAATCAATCTCTCTCTCTACTTCTCTCTCTCTACCTCTAGCTCACCCAGATGCAAAATGGTACCTGATGCATTGCATTAAGGTAATCAGACCATTATGCTGGTCACATCACTCCTTTATGTACAACTAGCTAGGAAACAGATGTTCCTTACCTGTGTTGGCCCAATGAGCTAGTGGGTCAGGAAACTTTCATGCGATCTGGCATTTTCCAGACAAGACTAAAATTGTTCTGCTCCTGATGGTTGGAAATATATCTGTGAGCTGTTTTGCTCTGGGTATTTTGGTCATCACTAGTTAAAACATGCTTAGGGATAAGAAAGAGCATGACACATTGAAACTACAGCAGAAAGCATAAATCTTATCACCACAATCCTCAGTTTATGGTGCATGCTTTGTTTATTTAGGGTTTGGTCAACTGCCCATTGGCATCAATGGGAGTCAGTCCATTTATTTGGTTAGGCTTTGCATCTCCCATTATTGGAAGAGTTTAATTTATGGCTTGAGAAGAAAACCAGCTTCCAGTGTTATGAGGTAGGACAGAGAACATCTATAAAACCTGAAAAACTTTGTCTCATACTTTTTAATACTAGTGGATCGAATAACAATTGTGTCTTCAGAGAGTATGAGGAAGAACTGGATGTGCAATCAGCAGGAAGAATATATACTACTGGGGGAATTTTGTGCCATGGTGTATGTGCAGAATTCATGTCCCCTGCAGAATCCCCCATCTCCCCAAGACTAACACTTTCTGGCAGGGAGCTGCAGGGCAGCCAGCTCAAGGCCAGAGAAGCCGGCCACCTATCTGGAGGGTGCTGAGGTACTTTCCACAACATCCTGCCTGTGAGGCTAGGTGAGGAGGCACAGGATATGGAGGGGATGGACAGAGTAGTGCAGCGTGCAGGGACACATGGAACAAGAGTGAGGCGAGGGTGTGGAGTCACACACAGATGAGGGAAGGGGGTGGCAGAATGGTGGTACAGGGATATATGAGGACAAGGTGGATGTGCCTCACAAAACCGAAGTGGGTCTATGTGGGGGAGGCTCCCCAACTCCCTAACAAACCCTGCCCTTGTGTTTACTCCCCCCCAAAACCTGTTCTATACATCTTCTTTCACATTCAACAACCCTCCAGATGCATTCTCAGGTTCCTGCCCAGCAATTACTTTCCTCTTCCTTAGCTCCTCCATTTCCCCTGAATCCCACAAGGGATCCCTCAGATTGTACCTCTGAGGGGTGCAGGAAACACAGCTCTGTATTGTAGTTTAAATGAAATATTGCTCAAAGTTCTGTATTAACATGCCCAGTAAGGAATCTGTCAACAAACATTTCCTAAATCTGTTTTATACATAATTTCGGATAGGTATTTTGAAATAAAATTGGACAAAAACATGAAACTAGCATGACTATATCAGATTATTCTGACAAATAAGATAAGGAATATTAAAATATTGTGTGCATGAGTTTTAATTTTTTGGCACAGATTTTCCCCATAAGTATAAATTTCACTGCCCTGGTCCTTTGGACAAGTGAACTAAGTTTTACTTGTAACCAAAATCACTAGTCAGCCACCCATGCCAAAGAAGTCCCATCTACAAGGGTTCTCAAATGTCTTCCTTATCATGGACCATATCTTAGTAGAGGAAGTCTCACAGACTTCCCCTCTTCCTATTTGAAATCATGGGAATTAGCTGTCCTCCCATGTGTGATAGTATAATATCCCTTTGTCAATCCTCAACACGTCCTAGTAAACATCTCCATTTCTTAATGTATATTAGCTTCTTTTGCCACTGTCAGAAGACAGGATACTGGGCAAGATAGACCGTGGTCTGACCCAGTATGGCCGTTCTTATGTTCTCAATACATTTTACTAGTGGGAAACAAGGAGATGAACTTACACCATGAGAAAATACAGCTGTCTGCAGACCACCAATTATTGGCCTGCAGACCACTCCATTAGAATTTTGCCTCAGGAGAACAACTCTAGTCTCAGAGCTGCAGAAACACCTGTGACACAATTTGACGATGAAAATTTAGGAATCTCAATGAAATAATCGGGGTAGCTATCTACAGCACCAACACTATACAAATAATTTGGTACCAAATAATAGTCCCATCAAGAGAGTCCTCATACTTAAAGAGATATGAGGATGCTGAAGGTCAGATGGAATGAGGCACCTCAGGAGAGCTGCACAGGGAATCTGGCTCCAAACCTGATTACACTAGACTTGCCTGCAGCCAAACTCTTGCCTTCATGATGCATCAGTTTTACCAATTCTATATGCAATTATCTTTAGGTTCTTAAAACCAACCCCACTGAATGTCATACTTTAGCTAGTAAATGTTTATATGTGGCAGTCTACTTTCATATAAATTCAGTGTGTTGCTTCACCTTTTTCATAGCTTATTTTCACATTAAACATACTAATCGCCTGAAGACTGAACATCTTAAGCTCTTGGAAATTTCAGCTTCGGTAAAAGACATACTGTAACTAATTTGTTCTCATTTCAACTCATCACAAATCCCATTAAAGTGAAGTGTATCTTTTAAAATATTCATTTACCAGTCAGAACAGGGTGAGTCATCCTTGGGCAGTACACGCTCACATACAGTTAAGTAGTTGAAGGATTTAAACTGGGATTTTTACTTTTGTCTCACACGGGCTCTCCAGTGGCTGAACTGCAGACTCAGGAGACAGAGTCAGGATAAACAAGAGCTTTTTCTGCCTAAGCAGGAATCCCTTGCAAATCAATTTTACTCAAACATCACTTAATTTGATCAAAGAACTCGCTTGATACAGGCGCTGTTCTCCCCACCATCAAACGCCATAAACATCAGCCCACTGGGCAGAACAACCCTGCCATAGGGAAGGGACAGGAAGGTCAGTATAGGCCTTTGTAAGTTTAAGTTACAAGGATCTGGGTCCTTCAATTCCAATAATAACTTGTAAGGACTACTAAGGGAACCAGGACTGAGATGTACATGTTAGTGCCTCTGTAGCCATTTCATTGACATTTTGTTTCTGAATGTGTTAAGTTGCAACTCCTTCCATTTTAATTCCTAGGAACTATGTTTTCTCCCATCTTTGACCTGTCTCTCACCTCTGAGGAGGTAGAAGATCACCATGAAGACATTTAATAAGTACAATGCTACCAGGGGGATGAGCAATATAGAAAAACAATACCTGCATTATATAATCATTACACCTTTAGGAATAGTTTCAAATCATATAGAAATCTAGGAAAAGCTCCTTTAAAGACTAAATTGTACAAGAGGAAGAGAAAAAATTCTACCATGATTTTGATTGTCAAATTGCCTATGGGTAAGCTAATACTCAAATTTGTTTAAAAATTTGTTTTAATGAAACCATATAGAAGATTATAAAAATGGAGTACTATTTTAAAGTCTATTTTAACCCATTTATGCTATTTGTTACTTTCCCCCCCACAGACAACAATACATTATATTTTGTTTATAATTATGTATAATCTGTAACCATACACTAAATCAAATGTAGGATTAAAAAATAATTATTTGTTTATTATTGAGAAATGCTAGGCATAAAAAAGCCACAAATCTGAATAAAATAGTTAACCAGAAAATGTTGATGTAAGAAAATGTCCTACCTAATAGTGCTTTCTAACACATTTTCCACTTTATATCAACATTCCATTTTCTTTCACAACAAATGTTTCATCAGTATACAACACTGTTTTTTCTCATATAATTTACTACACTATTTATGAAAACAATCTCAATGAAATATGTGGCAATTGCTATCCATGTATCTTAAGATTAGATAGAAAAGGGAAAAACTTGCAAATCATATAAAGGCAAAGCATAATGATGTAGCAACTTAGGATATTTTGCTGTTTGGAACATTTTTAGTAGTAAAGGGCAAATACACACCAGTAAGATCTATTCCTCAGACCCCAAATTAAACAAACGTTAATTTACCTCTAACAACCTCTTCTACAGATTCTGTAGTTGTGGTGGTTGTGGTAGCAATGCTTGTAGTTCTTTCTGTGGCCTCTTCGTACTGTTCCTCTGCCTCTTCTTCAATCTCATCACCATCTTCGTCATCGTCGTCCGCATCTTCATCTTCCACATCTGCTACCTCTTCCTCTTCCTCTGGCTGCTCTTCTACTACCTTGTCATCACTGAAAGAACCAATGGATTTTGTTGAATCACCCACGAACCACCTTCTAGATGAGAAATCTGACAATGGTTTATTCAGAATCTCGTGGAAATGTGACAAAGAGGCCCCTTCTCAAAAAGTAAGCACCAGGACTCTGAAGAGCAATGCAGTGAGATTCAATGCATATTTAAAAAATGAAACAGTAACACGAGATAAGCATGGACTTGTTCCGCTGACAGCACAGCAGGATGCCAGTATGGAGTCCCTGTGCATACATTAGAAGGTGGAAAGGCTCTGTATTAACCATACAAGACTTCTTGTAACTGATTAATGTCTTGGGGGGGATTACGTTTTATACTGCTCTTGGAAGTCAGAGTAGGTTTGCACTGCAGTTCTGTAAAATGACTGAGGTAGGTTCAAACAGATGAATGAAGTCAATGGCAACATGTTTTCAGCACAAAGTAATTTTTTTCTTAAACACTTACACACAGAATATAATGAGTATTTGATTATCATCATCAAAAAATGACAGAGGACTGATAACAATCAACTTATTCAAACTCATATACCATTATTTGTGTTCTGTTAGCCCCTATTATGTGCTAGATGCTGATAAAACACATATGAAGACACAGGACAAAAATATAAACCATTGGAATGCAGCGCTTGTCCACACAGGAACAATCTGGAAAATTAATCCAAATTAACAAAAGGGTATGAATTTGAAGTGGATTAGTTCTACAACATTAAATCCCAGTGTGGATGTTGTTATTCAGAATTAAAGTGGTTTTTATTCTGTTTAGCTTAATTCACTTTGGTGCTCAGGTGGAACAAAGTTTCTGAATCACAGCTACAACAGATCCTCTTGTTTAAGCAGAAGGCAAGATAATGTGTTTACAACCCTGTAGTGTGTTGTGGGCAATGGATTGAACCTATTACATACTATGACCTTCCCACTCTGGAACAACCTACCCATTTAGTAATATGGGAAGAGCAGGGGTGTCCTGACCCCCTAACACCTGTTTGTGGTCTCCAGTTTGAGAGGCCCCCCCCTCATTTCAAACACCTGCTGACATTTTTCATAAGATTGCTGAAAATAAGGCTTCTATGGTTTCTGACTGTAGAGCTCTGAATAAGCATAAACAGTAATGGAACAAACAAAGGAAAGCCAATTTAAGAAGGTGCAAGGAAAAGCACTATAAAAACCATTTACTGGAACACATCCAAGATCCAGCTGTGTTTAGCTATATAAAAGCAATTCACTTTGCCATGTGAATATACAACATTTGGTTATTATATTTGCAGACTCCAAACTCAATTGTGTTTTTTGGTTTAGAATTTCAAACAAATCTGACATCTGAACCTGTTGAAAAAAGTTATTGCTAGGCCAAGATCATCTAAAAATATTTAGTAGAGTGGTAAAGATATGTTCTGGATCTGTCTTTTTAAGATCATCAGTGGAAGTAGCACATTTTTTATTTCTGTAGACACTTCATGAGAATGTAAAATCCACATAGCAGTTACTTGTAGTTGGGAGCACAAATACTGAATTCTGTGTGAACAAACAAACAAACAAACAAACAAACAAACAAGGTCTGGCTAGAGACATGTCCAGCTATTTACCTGAAATTCAATTTCTGGAAAATAATTTTCTACTTCCTTACATGACAATACACGTATATAGCGCTCATATGAGTGACATGCCCTCCTTTTACTTAATATGTTTTGCTGGTTGCAAACATTTGACTATACCACACATGTCCCTGGTTTGATCTTAAATTCCTCTAACCCTCTAGACAACAGTGGATTCTATTGTGTAAGAAGACTATTAGGACCAGGCATTTGCCTAAATGCTCTGATGGCTGGGGCAATGGGGCTCCTGCAATTACTCTAAAAACCCGCAATAGTTAATATCCATTGCACTTTTATAACAAGAATATATATTTTTAGAAAGTTTAAGAAGGGTATAGTACTTCTGACAGGACTCTCTCTCAAGGGCATTGTGTCTAAGCACTGATTTTATACCCACACTATTTCTTCCAGAGATTTTGAAATGAATCATTCAGAAGAAAGCAAAAAGTACCGGCATGTGGTTACAGCATTTGGCTCTCTCAGATTGAATTTAAAATCTAAATGGTTTATTTTTCTTCCCCACAGTTCCTAGAAACTGCTGGCCTCTCACTGGAAGCACACAACCATCCCGCAGAGATGTCCAATCCCACTGTAAAAAAGTTATTACTTTTTCAACCACTGTTGAGGATTTTGAAAATCTATATTCAAAGATGATGACACAGGTCAATTTTATTATCAAACATACTGAGAACAGTGTTTCTCATATTCTTTACAGCAATGTGCTTATGAATATACATAACTGGAAAATGCTTTATGCAAAATACTTCTTGTAAGGTATGATTTGAAAAGTTGTAATGTACTAAATATGATTTTCCCATTTGTGGGTATGTATCATTCCTGTATCTGAAGTTAGACACATGAAGTATAAACCTGTTTTACTAATATAGACATGCTAAGCGAAGGACACTAAGGGCTCATCTAGACTACGCTGGAGTGTCAAAAGTGTCAAACCATTCTTCTCCTCCCTCCCCCCCCAGGTCGAAAAGCCACTCTTCCTCAAAAAAAGGGGTTTACACGGCTTTTCAACAAAGGGGGGGGGGGGTGTTTCGCCGAAAAAGCCATGTCTAAACTACTTTCGCTTTCCAAAGCTCTGCTTTCAAAAATGAGATCTGAAGAAGATATGCAAATTCCCGCAGAATTTGCATATCCTCTTTCGACACTCTAGTGTAGTCTAAATGCGTCCTAAGGGTATCATGCTCCCCTCAAGCTTTATGAAAATTGGCTTATGACTATGCATTACTCAAAGATGCTTTATGCAAAACAGGCCACATACCATATTTTTAAAGTTACAGTCTGCTGAATCTGTATATCCTATTTTTGAGCATGCATCATATTCTTGTATGTGAAGTTAGGAATATGAAGTGTGAATCTGGTTTTAATTTTACATGTGCTAAATAGGGCCACTGATACTCTAGGAACTCAATGGCTCAGAACTCAACCCAAGGACCTGGGAATGGTTTTATTTTCTTCAGCTGGCTTATGAAATTGCCTCTCTACCCTATGAGGAAGAAACCTGGAAACAATGAACTGTAGGGAAAGGGTGAAGGCAAAGCTCCTGGGCCCAGGTCAGAAAAAGATCAAGTCTGGCCTAGCATAAGAATAATCCTTTAGGATAAGAATTTTCATGTAACAAGTTTCTTACTGTATTAGAATTAGCTAATGTCTTTTGTTTATTTTAACTTGGTAACATACTTTGATCTGTTTTCACTTGCAATAACTTAAATCCTATTTTTTAAACTTAATAAAACACTTTTGTTTATTATCAAGCCTAGTGTAAATAATTGTTACCTGAGGGAAGCAACCATTGTACATCTCTCTTTCATTGATAAAGGGAGCAGATATCTTAATAAGCTTTTTCTGTGTAAAGCCTTTAAACAGGGTAAGACAGATTTATTTGCAGTTTTGGTCTCTTCTGGGGACTGGGTTCCTGGTGCTACCAGCGGCCTTATAGCTGAGTCCTCCCAGAGCTGAGCTGGTTCAGCATATGTGTTGCTCTGCAGGGGGAAGGTAACCCCCACTATATGTTGGCTGGGGGCATGGGCGGCAGGTTTGTATAATTTTTGGTGGTGCCCCATTAGCCATGCCTCCTGACCCCCCCGTTAGTCACGCCTCTGGAGGTAACATGCTCGGGGCAAGATGGACACATGACCAGAAGTAAAAGGTGTCATGTCACCCCTCTCGAAGGGCTTTTCCCACCATCAGGGATTAGTTTGGCCCCCACCAAACCCCCTGCATGCAACTATCCTGCAGTTGCATTAACCCAATGTGTGTGACATTAACTCAGGGGCAGAGAGGCTGGGGGAAGTGTTCCCTCTAAGGCTATGTCTACACTCGCGGCTTCTTGCGCAAGTACAGCCGTTCTTGTGCAAGAACAGATGTTCTTGTGCAAGAACCCACAGAGCATCCACACTGCCCCGCCTGCTCTTGTGCAAGGAAATTTACAGTACGGTGTGGTAAGAGAGGTGTCTTGTGCAAGAGCTATGCTCTTTTCTAACAGGTGTAAGCTCTCTTGCGCAAGAGAGCATCCAAACTACCATGGATGCTCTTGTGCAAAAGCACAGCTCGCACATGGCAGTGTGGATGTGTTCTTGCACAAGAAACTGGCAGTGTAGACATAGCCTAAGAGTTTCCTCCCATGAGCAGAATGAATTTTGTGTTGTGCACCAGTACTGAGTTCATGTGGCTTGTTTGGATGTGCCACTGTGGCACCCAAGTTATTAATAAATATTTTTAAACCTTTTCTCTCTGCTGCCATGTCTCCTCCCCTTGTTCCATCAGCTCCCCTGATGCCTGCTGCCCCCCCAACTCCTCATCCTCCTCTGCTGTCCTGACTCCTGCCCTTCTCACTGCCCTCAGCCCTCCTGCAACCTGCCCCCCTCCACCAGCCCTTCTCTCTCCCTTGTGCCCACTCCTCCAGTAGCCCCACTCTGATCATGTGAGCTACCCCTCCTCATCCCCTCTCCTAACACCTCCCTCTACAAACCTGCCCTGCCTCTCTCCTTTGGTGCTGGTCCCTCCCCTGCAGGTGTCTGCCTTTCTGCTTCACCTCCAGAATCCCCTGGCTCCTGCACCCTCCTGGTGCCTCCCCCTTCCCTCACTGCCTCTGCCCCCTTTGCCCTCTTTTTCCCTGATGCCCACCCCTCACCACTCTCTGCCCCCATTCCCCTCATGCCCCTCTGTGCCTTCACACATGACTTGCTCCATCCTGGCCTTCCTCATGCCCACCCCTTCTTTCAAGCTTTCTCCCAGCACCTCCTCCTTTTCCAGCCCCCAATGCCCTCACCCTCTCCCCTCCCACCATCACCCTGTCCCCCTCCCACTGACACCTCCCCTCCTGCCCTTTTCCCCTCATTGTCTGCACTTGGCCCCCTGGTATTTGTCTCTCCTCTACCCTGTCCCTTTGGTGCCTTCCCCTTTCTTCCCCCTCTCCCTCCGCACAAGCCCCTTCCTCTCCCAGCCCTCCCCTACCTTCTGCCTTCCACTTGGTGGGGCCGGAGTCTGCACTCCGCCCCAGAAGTCCCCAAACTCCGAACCCTCAACTCAGCCACGCGGCACCAGCAGTTTTAAAGTCCCGGGCCGGGCCGTGACATCACGTCACGCCCGGGCATCTCCCCGCCCACCTGTTTGAGCACGCAGTGCATGGCAGCAGCAGCCGGCAAGGGGGAGCTGATTGAAGGTTGCGCACAGCGGGGACGGGACGGGGACGGGGGAGAGACGCTCTGGGGCTGGGGTCTGCTCCAAGCAGGGCCGGGGGAAAGACCCAGCTCCAAATATTGGTGGAGCAGGACCCCAGCTCTAAATATTGCTGGAGCATGGGCACCACGAGCCCATATAACTCGCTGCCCATGACTGGGGGAGACCAGAGCTTCTGGCCCAGCAGGACAGGGTGGAGGGGAGCCCTAGAGGGCAGGAAGGCAGACATCAATGGCTTGATCAGCACATCTGGAGACCCATCTGAGGGGACTTCTGTGATCCACCCATCACAAAGGGTATTTCAGAAAAGTGAAGGCTCATTGATAAGGACAATGATCTGTAAATGGGTTTTGCTTTTCCTATGAGCAAGCCCACAGGAAGAGCTGAGAGTCCCCACAAGAATGTGTGTTTAGGTCACCTGATATGGATGGCCATCATCCATTTAGTATTTTTCCACATGGAGGGAGAGAAGAGACTTGCCAGCAAACAACGCCTTCCTGCCTTCTACACAACTTATTTAAGAGGGAAGCCCCTGGAGGCAAAGTGGCCAGTCCTGATAAGACCCGTTTACCATCTAATATGTCTACTGGAAACATCTGAAGGACTGGGCCCAGACTGGAGGCATTCCAGTCTGTGAAAGAAGATAATTAGAACAATTGTTAGGGTAAGGTATTACAGTGGATGGATTACTTAATGTATTAAGTTTAGGTGCAGTTGTTGTTTTTGAATTTCCTTAGTAACTTACTTTGTTCTGTGTGCTATCACTTATGACCACTTAAATCCTACTTTTTATATATAATATAAAAATATTATATTACGTTTATATATTATGTTTATTAATAACCCAATGTAAATCACTTTTACCTGTGGGTGAGGGCAGGCATCTGTGCATCTCTCTCTTTGCATAAGAAAGAGGGAAAACAACATTAGCTTACTATGTATACAAATATATACAGAGTAAGATGGATTTATTCTGGGGTTCAGATCCCTTTGGGGCTGTGGACCTGGGTACTGAAATGAGTCCCTTTAACTGAGCCTTCCCAGCGCTGGCTGATCTCAGTGACCCACACTGCTGAGGGCTGTGACCCCACCTGTGTGTTAGTACTGCAGCAGGGCGGAGGGTCTGACTCAGCAGGACAGAGTAAAGGGGGCACTCACAGGGCAGGAAGGTTGGCTTGGTGGTATTTCAGCACATCAAGTGACAGTCACAAGGGGATCTCAGGGATCTCTGTGACCAAACCCATCACATACTTTGCTCAGATTACAGAAAGCCAAGAACTGGGAGTTGAAAAACCTAAATTTGTATGTTAATTTGGCTTATGGAGAATATATCTAAAAAGGAACTAAAAATAACACTGAATATCTGAGTATTCTCAGACTTTGGCTACATCTGCATACAACACAAGAATATAAACTGCGTAGTACGAATATGCAACTATGTCTTGTGATATGTTAAGCATATACTATAGATAATAATTAAAATAGTAACAGCACTGTTATATTAGGAATTAAAGGTAACATTGTTTCATGTATGCCTCAGATTCAACTGTGATAGCAGCACTGAATATATTACTGCCCCAGTACTAAGGGAGCATGCCCTCTACACACACCCAGAAATGAAACACCCAGAAATGCCAAGAAATAATAGCATCATAGTCTTTTACCACAAACCTGGATTCCTATCACTTACGCAAGAGGTTGTCAACCTTTTTTGGACTCGTGTCCCATCTGAGATTAAAAACAAAAAAAACCAACAAAAAACCTGGAGTAAGGAGAAACCATGTCGCCTAGTTGGGAACCGCTGAATTAGGCTATAGAGGCAGAGTTTGTTCAGGTGCTATGCCAAACAGGTTAATACCTTGAGCTTTGGCATTTCAGTATGTATTTTTATTCACAGATGTGGACTTCGAACTAAATTTTGGTGCTTTCATCAGAGATGAGACTGCAGCATATGCCAACACCAAGTGCTGCTATTATAATGATTCTATGACAAATGAGGTATGTGGCCTTAACAGTTTCACTCCCAAGACAGCTCAAATGCTTTTATTGTTTTTCTGCGAAAAAGAAATGCAGGGAAACAACCCTGGATAAACGAATTTTTGTTTAAAAAAAAAAAAGTCATGCTTGGTTTTATTGGATTGGCATTACTGGCACGTAGTAGTATTGATAATTTCATAGCACCCAAATGTGTGATAGGCATCATAGGGTACGTCTACACTTGCTCCCTAGTTCGAGCTAGGGATGCAAATGTAGCCAACTGAAATTGTTAATGAAGAGGGGATTTAAATATCTCACACTTCATTAGTATAATCTCGCCAGAGTGTTATTTCGTTCAACAGCTGATTAGAACCAGGAAGTGTGCTCCGGGACGCGTTAGTTTGAATCAGACCCCTTGGTTCAAACTAATGTTACTCCTCAGAAAATGAGGAGTAACGTTAGTTCAAACCAAGGGGTTTGATTCGAACTAATGCGTCCTGGAGCACACTTCCTGGTTCGAATCAGCTCGCGAACGGAATAGCGTGCGGGCGAGATTATGCTAATGAAGTGCGGGATATTTAAATCCCCGCTTCATTAGCAATTTCGGTCGGCTACATTTGCATCCCTAGCTCAAACTAGGGAGCAAGTGTAGACGTGCCATCATAGCACAAGATCTACAATCTGTGCTGAGGAATTACCGACGTTAAGACCCAATTCTGCAACTTCTTCCATGTGTGGCAGATTCCTGCATCCACCCAGAGCCTCACTGACTTCAATGGGCTCTGTCAGGGCACAGGGATTCCACGCATGCAGGAAGCAGATCAGCCATGGTTTAATTTCTGATGATGGAATAGTTCAACAACAATAGGATGAGATCAGGTGGAACGACAAATTGGATTATAGCGAAAATTACATAGTCGCTTGAAAATGTGGGCAGCACAACATAGTTTTAAAAAGTGTGTGCATGTTTATGTATGTATCTGTTTCTGACAATATCACAGTAAACATGAGTGTTCATGAGAGGTCTGAATAAGTGAGCTATGACTAGCTCTCAAATGAATGAAGTTAAATTCCAACTTTATGGACTACAACTTATTCAGTGCACAACTTATATTGCCAGCTTCTTTATCTTGGTCATGGTAAATATTCCTATTTCTCTGACATTACATCCAAAAATTGGCATCAGAGTTTCCCACTATTCTAATATATCCATCACCTTAGTTCAACTTACATCAAGAACGAAAGTATTTACAGAAGGCAGTGGAAAGAAACGTATTTGTATCTAAAAAATAACGAATAGTCCGGTAGTACTTTAAAGACTAACAAAACATGTAGATGGTATCATGAGCTTTCGTGGGCACAGTCCACTCATCTGAAGAAGTGGTCTGTGCCCATGAAAGCTCATGGTACCATCTACATGTTTTGTTTATCTTTAAAGTGCTACCAGACTATTTGTTGTTAAGTTTGTCCTGTACAGACTAATTTGGCTACCCCCTGAAATATTTGTACCTATCAGCTCTCTATGTTTTACTTAACACTAGAGGTCTGCACCCCCTGCTCACTACACTTGCCAACCCGCCTCTCTCTGGGGGTAGGCATTCCTGATTCTCTCTGATCTGGCCTCTGGACAGTGCAGACCCTGCCAGCCCCACTCTACCCACATCCGCTGGGGGTGCTGTGTTTTGCCAGCCGCAGCTCTCTCCCCTCAGCTGCTGCGGAGTTGGGGGGAGAAGGGAGGGGAGAGGGAGCCACTCCAAGGCCTCACCAGCCCTGGATCTCTTCCCCCAGCCGCCAGGGGTGGCTGGGCCAAGACCGGGCCAGCCCTGGCTCAGGCAGCCTTGGCTCTCCTTGCACCCCTTGCTGTTGGGCAGAGGCAAGGCCACACCAGCCTCGGCTCCAAGGCCAAAGCTGTGCCAGCTATTCCCAGCCACCGGGGAGGGGAGGGAGCCCGCTCCCATGCTCTCTCCCTGGCCATTGGGGTCGGTGGGGGGTCACTCTAAGGCTTTGCCAGGCCCCATGCTCTCCCCCTGGCTGCTGAGCATCGGGGGGGCAGGTGGGGGAGGAGGGAGGCCACAGCGCAGCAGCTGAGCACTGGGGAAAGGGGAGGGAAGCAGGCAGCAGATGGGAGGCAAGAGTGACGTGATGACTGCACTCTGTTGTCCCGCAGGAAAAGTTTTTTTTTTTAATAGAGAGAGATATGAAGCATACTTCATGATGTTTTTGTATTTTACTGCTTTGCTAAGCAAACCTGACTCAGTCTTGTTGCTTTTGGAACCCTCATCCTTCAACCCTCATCCTTCAAACAGCTGTTTCTGTGTACTCCCTTGATATTATCTCAGCCAGGTTTTCAGTAGCACCACAGACTACACCAGCTAGTTTACAAGATACTGTTGACATTTTGACTTAACATACTGATGGTGATGACAGGATTTTTCAGAGGCGGTTCAAGACATTACTTGATCCACTGGCAAGTTCACATATTTGTGAAGCCTTATCATTATCTAAATTTTACAGTGAAGCAGCAAGCAACAGGGATAAATGGCTAGATATGAATGTCTTTGAAAATACCTACAATGTTCACAAAATCAACAGTAATGTCTCACATCCTCATGTCAACAAATAAGTTGCAGTAATTAGGGATAGTAATTTGCATTAACAACACACATGGGAGCTTAACTGCAGCCTTGACCTGTTTCAAACTCCTTACACCAGGAATATTAAAAATCATTTTCTCACCATGGAAACATTTCTGTTCAGAAGCACCACAGAAGTAAACTGGATCTTAATGTGAATCATCTCTCCCCCACTTACTGTACTGTTAAACAGGATATGATTAAAGGGTACTACCGTAATAAGACTAATTCTCATGGAACTGCTCACATTTCAGGCAAATCCATGAGGTAAGCAATTCTATTTGTATCTGTTTTAAATAAAAACACGTTTTAGGTCTAATGGACTAATCTCTGCCCTCAAACACGAAGATGTGTAAGTCCCACAAATGTGCATCTTTGAAAGTGTCCAAAGGCAGAATTTATTTTAGCCCATAGAAATACACTGACTTTCAGTATGTTTTTTTTTTTTTTAATCCACCACTTTGCTAGGATCTAAAACAAACTCAGACTTTATTTGATATTTTTATTTATGCCTCAGCAGTTGTGGCAAATTCTGCTTCAGAGGTTTCTATTTATGCCACAAAGATTTTCAGGGTAATATTTGGCAAAAAGTTTAAATCAAGAATTAACATTTAAATTGTAAAGTTACTGTTTAAACTCACAAAGAGGTTACAGTTTAGTCACAATTCTGTCAGATACCAAATTTAACAAGATGTTTAACTGGACAAAAAACATGGTTTAAACAAGGTATTTTAAAATGTGAAAAGCAATGAGCCCATAAGAATTGCATTGTGTAAACCAATAAGAATCAACTTGATTTAGGGGGGAAAAAAACAAAAAGTACAAATATAAAATATGATTAAAAAGAAAATGTTTAAATCAAGATTTCTGCTTGATTAAAATAATGATTACAATTAGCGATTTAAATCACTGCCCAACTTTATACTGCAAAAGTTCAAGACAAAGATCAGATCAAATACTTTTGTACACACCCCACATAAAATCCCATCAGTTTTGCAATGTTCTGGAGTACACTGCATGTAAGCATGAAAAAAAATCAGATGAGCTGGTCCATTCCAGTCAGATGAAGTGGGTTTTACCCATGAATGTTCATGATCCTATATATGTGTTAGGGTATGTCTACACTAGCCACCCTAGTTCGAACTAGGGTGGCTAATGTAGTCATTCGAACTTGCAAACGAAGCCCGGGGTTAAAATAGCCCGGGCTTTATTTGCATGTTCCCGGGCGCCGCCATTTTTAAATGCCCGGTAGTTCGTTTAACGGTAGTCCGAATTAGGGGCTTTAGTTCGAACTACCTAGCCCGGGCCGCGTGTAGCCACGGGCAGGGAGTTCGAACTACCGGGCATTTAAAAATGGCGGCGCCCGGGAACATGCAAATAAAGCCCGGGCTATTTTAACCCCGGGCTTCGTTTGCAAGTTCGAATGACTACATTAGCCACCCTAGTTCGAACTAGGGTGGCTAGTGTAGACACACCCTTAGTCTTTAAGGTGCCACAGGACTGTTGGTTGTTTTCAAAGTTACAGACTAATACAACGACAGCTCTGAGACTTTTTACAATAATTGAAAGTAATACTACAGCCAGCCAGTAGAGGGAGATGGGGCACAGTTTTTGACAGTGGGTTCCACAGCTGCTATTTGCTAGCAGAACAATGTTGAGACTCAGGAACCTTTATTCTCTAACTGTTCTCTGATGGTTTCACAAGCCTGAACCCTTCTGCATCCATTCAGTCTCTCTCTGTTCCAGTCTCTCCACACCCTCTGGTTCTAGTTTTCCACTACACCAGGGCTACTTGGCCCGCGGCTCACAGTGCGGTTTGGGTTTACATGGGGCTCAACACACAGCCCGGGGGTGGGATCCTTTGAACATGGCCTCCACTGGGAACACGCTCCACAATGGTGAGGCATTCCCAGGCAGAGTGGGGGCATTGAAAGACGCAAGCGGATGGGCTGGCTGGAACAAATTTGTACAGGGTGTTGGTGTTTCTAGCCCCAGAGAGGAGGTGCCAGGAACGCCAGGGCATTGTGGTAAGTACTGGCTGCTTAGCCTTGTGGGCAGAGCCTGAGAGGTGCTGACTGGCTCGCACTGGCCACGTTTGGGTCTGGTGCCACAGCTTAAGGCTTAATCTTTGTATTCACGCCCATCAGTGTGAAAGAAGCTATTTGCATATATATTTGCATGTATATGCAACTACACTTAAGTTGCGGCCCTCGGCATGTGCTGTGAGTATCATTGTGGCCCCCGGGGCTTCCAAAGTTGTGTAGACCTGCACTAGACCATCCTTATCTCTCATCCTAATCATCTACTAATGACTCCTAGGAAGAGTACATTTTAGCTCGCTTTAGAACTCTTAGCTACTCACTCTTGTCCCATTTCCCATGGCCTCTTGTCCCAGCCTACTCTCCAGGCTCTCTCCCTCTGTACTTCAGGCAAGATGTTGCTTTTCCTTCTCCTCCTCTTGGCTGCCTGGATGCCAGCAAGGGGTCAGTGGGGAGCACAGAAAAGGCAGTCTCTATTCTGTGTCCCATCCCTGGTGCAAAGGGACCGGCAGAATCAATTTCATGGAAAGCCCTGTTCAGCTTCTGCACCTCTGGGCTGGAGGATGTCCATTGTGGACAGATTCCTTCTGAGAATCTAGCTCCATATTCTAACAAGTCTTTCCTAAGCATTCGTGACCTGAGGTATTTCAAAGGCTTGCAAACAGAGCCTTGTGCGGATACAAATTTATACCCATGGATGTGGAGATCTTTGGATATACATCAGTATCCAAGGAACCGCTGGGCTCTCCCAGGAACTGCAGCAGTGAAAGGAGAATGTGAGGCCGCCACTTCCAGGTGCTCAGCACCCCGCACTGGCAGGTCCCCATCGTGGCTTTACTACCCCAGCTCTGCCCGTTTCTTCCACACAACTGTCTACATCTCCCTGCCAGGGTGTCCTGGGGAGCCCAATGTCTACCTCAGGGGGCAGGGTTGGGGGTGGTACAACCACACTAGAGGAGCTGCCGGTGCAAGGTGCTAGCTCCTGGGAGCAGCAGAGAAAGGGGCAGAAATTAGAGCTTCTGCAGTTCTGCAGATAATGATTTATAGCCATAGATACAAATTTATATCCGCACAAGGCTCTACTTGAAAACTAGCCAAATCTAAGCATTTTTTCCATGTCAAAGGCACATCCCCAATCCCAGGGCACCCTCATGGCCATACTCCATGTCTCTGCTCCCGAGCACAGATGGGCTACAGCTTTTCAACCAAATGGTTGTAAAAAAAAATTTTAACATGGGCAAAACGAATTTTCCCCTAACCCTGTTCTGCAAAACAGTTGAACTGTTCTTTTGCTGAAGTTTTTCAAAAAAGTGCAGCCTGAAGCACACACTACATATGGAAAATTTCAGCCTCAATGAGTAGAGCTTCGATTAAGTTATAAGCAATCAAAACCAGTTTTATAATCAGCAATGTTGTACAACCTTAACTACAGGCATTGCTAGTTGTGCTGCCTATACAGAACAAATAATGTGTGCAATTATAAAACCCATAAATGGTGGTTATTGTGATATATTAATTAACCACAAGACAGAAGATGAGGCGCTTCATCACAACCCCCAAACCCAATCAATCTGGCATTTTATCTACTCTGAATACAGCATTTCCAGTTGTGTACCACTGTCTCTCCTATTTGATAGGAGTAACTTTTTATCAAAATTAATTTGTGAGTGTCTTTTTGTATTGCTTGCATCTGAAAGCAGTTCTTTTACTCTGATCCTTGTCAGAGTCCTCAAAAGGATAAAGTGTCATATTTCTAAGCAGGAATGAAATTTTGAGAGTTCACATTTTAAAGTGATGGACTGATTCAAATTGCACTGAAGCCAATGGGCACATTTTCAGCTGACTCCAGTGGACTTTGGCTCAACCCCTAGAAGCATGTTAAGCAAACTATGTCACCCTTGACAACGAAATGTGTTAAGGTCAATTCTATTATGAATTCCCCTCTGCTGTCTCATGTATTATGTAATAATCTTCTGCCTTATCTGTATTTCAGTATTATTCTGACGTAAGTATGCATTTCTCATAGTGCACCAGAGTGAATGAACAGCAATGGCAGTGTAATTCTTCCCCTGCTCTCCCCATTAGGAGAGATTTTTAATTTGTTTTCTATTCCCAGAAAAAAAGGCACTTAATTTTTTTGTGGGTTTTTCTGTCCTGTACAACACAGCGCTAGCCCGAGGTCATTAATTCCAATTCATACAACATCACAAGAACCACTTGTGTAGAGTCACAGTCTGCACCTACACAGCTTTTACTTAAATTTCTCACAATTTCATCAGCACCAATGCAGCTCTGCTAAGGTCAGTCAACAGTGCAAGTGCTAGTCACGGGTATTCTACTATTACGCTCAAGGGAAATTGAAAAAGGCACAGAGGTAAGAAGGAAGGTAGCCACTTGGTTTACAGCAGAGCTCTCCCCCTTGCTGGCTCCAGGCGGTGGTGCAATGGTGAGAGATTTTAACGAAAGCATCACTTATCATGAAAGACCACAGGGATTATTTAGTACAGTGGTTCCCAACCTTTTTTACTTGCATTTCTGAATATCCACTATGCAAATAATGAATATTCAAACATGCAAATAAAATGTCACCAGCCTGCCAGAAGTTTGTGAATGGATTTGCCGGTCCACAGTATAAAAATCCCCGGCCCCGAAAGCCCCCCAGTGTCAACCCTAACTCCTAGAGCCCCCCCCACCCCTTCACTACCCCCCAGTGCTAGCCACTGACCCCAGAGTCCCTTCCATCCAACCCCTCCCAGTGTCAGCCTCTTGCCCTCAGAGACCACAGTGCCAGCCTCCCATCCAAAGGCCTCAGTGCCAGCCCCTGATCCTTAGAGCCCCACCACCACCACACATCCCAGTGCCAGCCTCCTGTTTCCAGTACCCCACTGCACCCAACTCCCTGACTCTCCCCAGTGCCAGCCCCCAGTCCCAATATTAGCCCAGTGCCCCCCAGTGCCATCCCTGTCCCCTAGTCTCCTCACTACTAGCCCTGTCCCCAGAGACCCCGAGCTCCCCACCCCGGACATCCAAGTGCCTCCCAGTGTCATCCCCCTGCCTCTTACAGCCCCCCACCTCTTAGAGCTGCCCAGTACTAGCCCCACCTCCAGAGCCCCACAGTGTTATTTTCGCCCCCCCCCCCCCAGTGCCAGCCCTGCCCCCCTTACCGAGTTCTGCGCTGCTTCCCAGCCGCCAGTGGCAGCTCTAAGGCTGCTGTGCTGGTCTCCGCATGGCCCTCCCACAGAGTAGCAACCCACCCCTGCCCAGCACTGTTTGTCTGAGAGGTGGGGCAGGACATGCCTCTCCCAAAAGCCATGGCAGGAGAAAAGGTGCTGGGCAGTGTACCCAAACCCTGGCCCCCAGAGCCGCCTCAGCCTGGCAGCCAGTGGTCCGTGGACCGGTGGTTGGGAACCGCTGATTTAGTACATATTTTAGATTTTTGGATGGCATTATCAGGACTTCATGTGGGTTTTGTAAACTGTTAGTTAAACTACTTGGGTTCAAGGAGCTTATATAGATAGATTCCTTTGGCAGAACATACATCTGATCTAGTACATTGTATTGTATTTAACATATCACCATGTACTATCATTAAACAACCTCTACAATTATAACAATTTACAATCCTTAACAGAAGGAAACAACAATCTACTAGTTTTTGCATATCAAAATTTTAAAATATTTTCTAAAGAAATTAAGAAAGTCTCCAGACACGGCTTCACTAAAATGAGTTAACACAGATAACCTTTAAAATAAAACACTGTTATAGTACTGTAGTTATGAAATAAATTTGAAACATTGAGAATTAAAAAGTTATTTTCCACAGATCACTGTATCGCACATCATCAGTCTCCTACTACCTAACCACCATACCACACCCACAGATCCATTAGGGACCACAACTTTAAGATCAGACCATACATGTAAGTACAGATATAGACAAAGAACTACTACTGGAAACAACTCATGGAAAGACATAATTTTTGGCTCTAGTTCACACTGGAAAAAAATCTTCAATACAAAGGTACACAATTCCATCCTCTGACCTCCCTTGCAACACACTGAAGATGGCTATCAAGCACAATCAAGATTCTCTTCTGCTTTGAGTTCTTACCCTCAGCAAAAAGTCTCACTTTTTATGTCTTCGTGGATAGCCACTTCAATAATGAAACTACATTGCCTCTGTCAACACTAAGAATAATGTCAGACAATAATAGCCAGCTCTGAATCTGACATCACACAATAAGGCAGGCAGATACAGATCCAAAGTCATTTGTGGAAATTCAAATGTCCAATTTTCTTTCTCTCACACACACACACACACACACACACACACACACACACACACTTACAAAATTCCAATAGTTTATACAGTACACACACACACACACACACACACACACACACACACACACACACACACACAGTTACAAAATTCCAATAGTTTATACAGTACAGGTTGCACCTCTATAAACCAGCACACTAGTCCAGTCCCAGACTGGCAGGAGCCCAGTGTGATGCAGCTGTGCTGCACTGGGGAGGTGGTGACAAGAGCCCAGCTTGTGGCCCAACTGGGCTGTATGGAGTGAAGAGGGGGCAGGCTCGGGGGGGGGGGACCAGAAATGACGGCCTTTGATCCAGCAAAATCCCTCATCCAGGACCAGTCAGGAGATCCAACACAGTTACAACTTTATACTGACCACTAATAACCTGAACTTATAAAGCTTTCTTCCAGAGACACACATTATCTGAAGCTTACATCATGCTTTGCAATATATAGCTGTTTCTTTTAAGACATAAGATCATACCCCTTCCATCCCTGCTAACTTTGGTCAGTTAAATGCATAAGTGTGGTATTAAAATTCTGCAGGATACTGAGATTCAACTGAAGTCAAACAGGAGATCTCATGGCTGAAACTAAGTCTTTAAGCAAGCAAGAAAGCTTGGCTATTTGCTATTCATCGGTTCCCAGATTAGATTCATTGTTTCTGCACAAGAGCTCCTCCATCACTGGAGTTAACATTTTACACTCAAATGGTGCTTGGAATTGCTACTGCAGTACTATAGCAATTACCTCTCAAAGCAATAAGCTGCTTCATCAGTTCCATTCTTACTCTGCTCATCCATTTGCAGAGATTCAATATTATATTTGTGTTTCTGGACTTACTAACGCTCACGTGCTCCTAAGCATTCTGTGCTTTGTTTATTTAAATAGCTTCCATGAAAAGAAAGATTAGTTACTAAAACCATTATGCACAAATCTTCAAATCTAAACATTGCAACATGCCAGCAAGGAGGCAAATACAAGAAATTACATTCCACTATTTAAAATTCTAATCAAGTAAGATTTTAACCCAGAATATGTAACATATTATCCCAAGAGATGCAAAACACATGCAGGTTCATTATTATGTCCATAATTAACATGATAGATTTAACAGCCACAGATACGTTTATTAAAAAAGCTGAAGTCCAGTGTTTTAATCATTAAAAATGTTTATGCAGATATGCACTATATAATGTAGACAGGTCTTCCTTGGGAAATTGTACATCTAAACAGCTTGGATGTTAAGTCAGATTACATACACTTACCCTTTCCACAGGATATATGAGCATGATGTTTCAACTTTGTAGGGTAAATGGAGGCAGCCCATGGTATCTTGCTGAGAACTGACAAATTCAAATCTCAAATCATTAGGCCAGCCCTGGGAAGCACCCAGACAGCAGTTAACTTGTTAACTTGACCCTGGTCATCCTGGCAACTACATTCCAAAGGGCCTCACTTTGATAAGGCCGGTACCAAACAACCAAACAACCGCGCAGGATTGTTTTTCATTGTCTGCTTTGTTCCTAGAAAATAAGCTTGGATCCCAAAGATCGCGTCAAGGCAATACCACCCCTGCAGGAGACGCATTATATTTCCGGCCAACAAAATGACCATCAATATGCCTTTGTTTATGTTGGCTCATTTAGCTTGTTAGGAATAATTATTTGTATTAGTGATAACATGTTTAACTGGCAATGGGCAGAGATGCTGTGTAACTGTCGTAGACCATTGGCTTATGTGCATATCTCACTTCCGCTGCTCAACCTATCAAATCACTTCTCCTCCATGCATCTGCTACCTATATAATCTAATGTATGTTTTGGTTAAGTTAGTGCTCTCCAGGCTAACCACCTGGTCCGCACTCCACCAGCGCTGTGTGTTCAATAAATCCTCTGCTTGTTTTCACCTGCACCCAGTGTGTCCAAGAATTATTCCCAACAACTTAATTTCTTGTATAATTCTCTTAACTATGGATTTGTCACAAAACTTCAAAAAGCTGTGAACTTGGGGGATTGATTATCTGAAACTGTTATATGAAATTCAAAAACTTGCTTTCCTTCTCCTACCCAAAAAACCAAAACCAATCAAATAAACAAAAACATAACCAAAACATTCCCCTCTCTCTTGGAAAATAATGTTTCCAAGATTTGGTTGTCCTACAAGCTAATTACATAACTGAGGTTTATATATAAAACTAACTAGACGTAAGAAAGAAAATATTTATAACGTCTAAAATTCACTTTAATATGGGATTTAAATTTAATCATCCTTTATAGCTTTGAGCGTTATCTTTTATGACTCATTTTGGGGCTGCTCAGTGCCTTTCACCACAATGCCAGAGTGCTGTTTCTCTCAGTATTTTAAATTATAAAAATGCCCAATACAACATCGAAAAATATACTTTTTTAAATGGCGCCAGGATGTAAGAGACAAGATTGATGAGATGGTGAAAGAGGCAACAGTGATGATACAAACAGAAGTACATCCAGGGGCAGTCAAATTTCTTGGTCAAGGTTTGAACAAAGACATGAACTGGATAGGTCACTACATTTAACACCCTAATGACATCAAAACTAGGTATTGGGCACTTACAGCCCACTCTGTTAGCCTCATATAGTGGGGACACTAAGGGTATGGCTAGATTGTGGGGGTTTTTTTGCATCCAGGGAACGCGTTTGCACTTCTGCTTTTTTTTTGCGGAAGTGCAAACGCGCTCTTTCGGAAGCCCCTTTATTCCTCGAGGAATAAAGGGACTTCCAAAAGAGGGTTTTCTTCTGACATTTGGCCCAGTCTAGATGGACCAAATGTCAAAAAAGCCTCTTCTGACAAAAGAATAGGAAAAAGCTGCGCAAAATGCAGAGCGCATTTTGCATAGCTTTTTCCGAAAAAGATGTAGTCTAGCCATACCCTAATTGACAAGAAGCTTCAGGGGGTAGCCGAGTTGGTCTGTACAGATAAATTTAAAAAACAACAAAAGGTCTGGTAGCACTTTATAGACTAACAAAACATGTAGATGGTATCATGAGCTTTCATGGGCACAGCCCACTTCTTTAGATGACCGGAGTTATGAGTTTAGTTCTTTCCCCCGCCCCTCTTTTTCTACTATTTATTTGTACCTCTGAACCCCTGGCTCCATTCATCTGAGGAAGTGGGCTGTGCCCACAAAAGCTCATGATACCATCTACATTTTTGTTAGTTTCCATGGTGCTGCAGGACCCGTTGTTGTTTTAAGTTTTTTCAGTCCTAGCAAGGGCATCCAAAGCATATCTGAGCTGCCATCTGGGGTTACAAAGTGAGAGACAGCTAAGCTCTGTCCCAGGACAGGGAAGGCTTGCAAGATATTTACAAAAGCTTGTGTTTAAGGTAATTCAAAGCCCTACCAGTAGAAATCCCATTGTTGCAGAGGGGTGAGTTACTCAGCATTGACAGCCATTTTCAATCAGCCTTTCCACTAAGCATCAGGCACCTGATACAAAAAGGATGCTGTAATCCACAAACACACTGCAAGACAGCACAGTCACATTCTAAAATGAAAGCTAGAATACAAAATTGCCTATAACAAAGCACAGTTCACCATTCTGAACTGCACCATTCTTGAGCTGCACCTGGAAGTGGACAGAGCTACCTCAAAACGCAGCTGTGCAATACTTGCCTCTGAGATAGTCTTCAAAGGAAAAGTTCATTAGGGTAATTAGGTGGAAGGAGAGACTATACCACAGCCAATCCAAATCCCTGACCTGAGCCTGAGGACACTGATCTGTTTTCATACCCAATATGACCCTTGTAATCAGGACCTATAGGGCTTGGTTTACAAGGGTGTACTTAGAAAGCCCCCCGCTCTCTTACTTGCTGTAGCACTGTCAGGTACCTCCATTCAGGGCTCCTGCACCTCAGCAGCAATGCACAGGGCAGGAGCAAAGCATCTCTGGACTACTCCCTTGGGAAGCTGGCTACCCTACTCACCTGTGCCCTGACACATCCTCTCACATAAGAGCCAGGCAAGGAAGGAAGCAGCAGCAACTGCAATAGTTCTGGGGATCCTATGCAGCAGCCGCACCCTCTCCTCCACTGTCATTTGTACGTGTGCTATCAACTTACACGTTATGTAGGTGTCAAAAACTTCTTCAGCATAAACGTATCTAAGAATAGCTTCTTCTTCTACCATCAGTAATCAGAGGAGGGTATAAAAAAAGAAAAACCTATTATTTAAGCAGCACAAAACAGACAGCTGAACAAGGTTCAATAGGGACCTGCTGTAATGTAGCAAGTAGAATATACAAAAAAACATATTCAACAACAAGTACAACTAATGAGGAACCTTCAACCACCCTGATGACCATTCCACATAAAACCCACCTGCCGTGGGATGTACAAAGTACCTCCAAACACTGCTAATGGACAGCACAAGGCAGCACAGCAGGTGCAGCAGCAATTCACCAGAAGAAGAATGAAAGCAGTGTGACAGGTGCAAAGCATACTGCGAACAATTAGCATAGCCAGCAATGTGAAACGGGATTTGTCTCTTTCAAACTGCAAACTCCATTTTGTTATGTAAACCCCATTCTGTTTCAGGAGCTCCTCTGTCATTTTGGATCACGACCATGCTGGGTTGCAAACCTGTCTGTGGATGAGATCAACCTTGTTTTCCAATGGGGGCTTGACATCCAGTGGAAAGTCTACCCAAATCAGTGCTGAATGACTCTCCCTTTCAGGAACAATGGATTGTCTAGTGGCAGGGCCACTGAGTTTGAATTACTCTTTATACTATTTACAGAACTGGAGGCTGTAACTCCTCCAGCAGAAGCACATGAGCAAGAGGGGAAGAGAGATGGTTTTAAAGGGATGGGAGGAGGGCTTCACTAAGTCAGTTGCCTCCCACTGGCACATCCCAGAAAAAAGGGAAGGAGAAGGAACAGTGACTAGTCTCAGGACTTTGACCAAATCTAGAACTCAGAAAAGGGAGGAGATCAGAATAAGGGAGGCTGTGCTCAGGATTTTGTTGATTTCCACAGATCTGTAACTAGGGGCAGTTGGTGAGCCCAAGGCTTGGGGAGGCAAGCCCCCCCACCCTGCCCACCAGAGCCCATGCTTCTCTCCCCTTGCCCCCATGTGACTGCTGGTCCCTGCCTGGCCTCCTCCCTGCCCCAGGAAAGCACCTCCCAACCTCCCTGGCCCCAGAGCCCAGTGGGTAGCACAGCCTCAGCCCCAGAGCATTGGCCAGCAGGCATGGCACAGGGCTGGGGCAGCGCTGCCCACACCCCTGACCAGCAAAGCCCTCCCTGCAACCAAGCCACCAGCCCCAGCACTGGATGGCCAGAGGGGTTCTAGTGCCAGGAGGACAGGTGGAGCAGCCCCCAACTTGCCTGTCACAGTCTCTGGTATCATAACAGCAGGCTGGGGGACTCCGGTGGAGCATGGACGTGGTCAGGTGAGGTAGTGCCTTCCCCTGCTTAGTATACCCATTGCCCACGTCTATAACTCTCTACAAGTTGGATCTCCCTGGTCCAACACCCTTGGGACTGGACCATCCTCAGAAAAGGGAGTTTACCAGACCAAAGGAGGTGTGAGGGCAAACCGCTGGGCTCCTCTTCCCCAGCCTCTGGGCTCCACTGTCCCGCCGGCCCTTTGGGCGAGGCCCCGAGCTGAGATCCTGCTCCCCCCGCCCCCAAAGAAGCAGTAAAGACACTGAACCTCTTCAAGTCCAAGAAGAGTGCAGTTTAGGGCCCAGCTTCCAGGGATACCACTCCCCAAATGGGATGAAAACCCCCAAAACCTCCACTGTCCCGCCGGCATGCGCTTTGCTGTCCCGCTAGCCCTGCCAGCCAGTTCCAACCCCAGACGCCAGCAACCTTTTTGCTGCTGGGGCTCTTTGATCCAGAGAGTCCTAGACCGCAGAGGTTCAACCTGTATGTGCTTACAAGGGTAAAGAGCTTATGACGGAGTGCGGTTACAGAAGACCCCTTGGGGGTGCCTCCTGGAGTGCTGACACGGCCACTGCCACTCACCTTCCACTCTCTGGGGCTTCTCACCACCTGGTCCTGCTGGGCCAGATCCGCTGGTCTCCCGCAGCCGAGGCCCTGAGCTGAGATCCTGCTCCCCCCTCCCCCAAAGAAGCAGTACAGACACTGAACCTCTTCAAGTCCAACGAGAGTGCAGTTTAAGGCCCAGCTTCCTGGGATACCACTCCCCAAATGGGATCAAACCCCCCAACGAATTACCTGGATAAACTCCCTTTAGCAACAAAAGGGAGAATGTACACACTGGTTGCCCCTCCGTGTAACGGTTATTTACACTAGGTTTGATAGAAAATAAAAGTGATTATATTAAGTACAAGCAGTAGGATTTAAGTGGTAATAAGTAAGAACAGGCAGAGCAAAGTAGATTACAAATCAAAAGAAACAAAAACACTTGGCTAATTCTATACTGAAACCTCAGTACTAACTTTTCAAACTCACCCTAAAACCTCTTTTCCAGCTGCCCCTCCAAACCAGAGCTGTCTCCCCACTTCAGGGTCTTTGGCTCCTTCCTCCAGGCAGGGCTGGCCCAAGCCCTTTTGGCGCCCTGGGCCCGGGCGTGTAGTGTCGCCCCCGGGCGCACGGCGCCGCCCCCGGGCGCACGGCGCATGCACGGGCCCGCCCCACCCACGGTGTGTGGGCCCGTCCCCGGGGCGCACGGTGCATGTGCGGGCCGGCCACGGCCACTGGCGCACAGCCCAGGGCCTGTCCCCGGAGCACACGGCGCATGCACTGCCCAGCCCGCGCCAGGCCGTGCAGGGCCCCGCAGCCGAGGGGGAAGGGCGCTGCTGGGCCGGTGCCGTGGGGCCAGCACTGCGGGATCCGGGCGCACGGCGGCAGCTGTAAGGGACGCCGCATGCCCCTTACAGTTGCCATAAGGCACCCCCCATCGGTTGGCGCCCTGGGCAGCTGCCCGGCTCGCCCATGCCTCAGTCCAGCCCTGCCTCCAGGTGCAGCCCAGCCAAAAGGCTCTTCCCTTCCTATTCTTTTTTAAAGAACTTCCTTACTGCATGGGGAGTCACCTGGCTACTCCCTACCAACCACTGCCAAGACTTAAGGACAAAAAGCTATTTGCATATGATTGCCCAAAAACTGAGGCCCCCCCCTTGATGACTTTCATTTACACATTTAAAAAATCACAAAGTATTCCCCACTCCATATGTCTAATTTTACACACAAGAATGATACACACATCAAAATAAGATACACAGAACCAGCAGATCATGACATGAAGATTGATAGGTTACATGAAATAATTTGATCAAAGCACCTCTGAGTTATGTATATTCATGTCCATGGGGTGCATGGTCCATCACAGAGCTTGAAGGTAAAAGTCCCTTTGCTAAGACCTTGACTTTTTGTCACATTGTCCCTCGGGCATTTAACTAGAAACCAGAGCTCCCCTAGCCAGGTGGACTCTGAAGGGGAACACACCAAACCAACCAGAGATAAGTAAAGTCCCAGAGGGTCCCAAAAGGGCTGACAGATAGGTTCAGAATCTAAGGCAGCTGGACTGCAAGGTTCCAATGACCTGAAAGGGTGTCATACAAAGGGTGAGCCTCTGCAACTAAGGACAGTAACCAGTCACTATCTAGACTGAGTGGCTTAGAAACATGTGGGATTGAGCAGCTCAGTCATTCACAAAAAACATGTATCTGTCCAGAGAGAGAGTGTCTGGACTAGCTGCTAACAAGAAATATTTAGTAACATTGTGAAATAGCACGCTGCTACATAAAAATGAAAGAAATTCAGATTTGGTAAAACCTGCTATAGGGATGTAATAGTGTAGTTGATTAACCTATTAATCAGTTAATGCTATAGACTTGCAGTGCGCAGCCCAAGGGGGTCGTGGCTGTCTTCCTGGGGGGTCGCAGCGCTTTGATCTGGGCCAGCCGGTATTTTCTTTTCCCAGCTCGGCGCCCGACATACACGCAGCGGGGGTGGGAGAAGTGGCAAGGGAACAGACCGGCACTTTAAATTAAAGGGGCCATAACAAAATGTTCCTGGCAAGTTGTTTTTTGTTTTTTTGGTGCTCAACACAAATTTTCCCGGGGTCGCGAATGAGAAAAGGTTGAGCACCATTGCTATAGACTACATGCATTCTCCCTCCTCCCCTTGCCAGTACATTTTTTAGCAGGCTGGCCAGCAGCCCAGCTCAGTCCTGGCTTGCACTGGGTCCAGGGCCTACCCCTGATGAGGCTCTGCATTTAAAGTGTATTGGAAGATGGGTGGGCAAGCAGCCCGGCTCAGTTCTAGCTCGTGCCTAGCACCACACACTGCTGTCTCTGATACAGAGGCAGCAGCATGGAGTTGCAGGGGGCTCCTCAGGAGTGGGGCTGGAGAACACTGGTTATTCGATAAAATAAGAATTCATGAGGTTAATCGACTATTCAGTTAACCAATATTTAACATCCCATACCTGCTAACAGCTCCTATTTGAACAACAGGACTAAAAAACAAAATACAAGGCTGATAAGCTTTTAATAAAAAAGGAAAAAATAACCAGAAACACATACCTAATTATTTAAACATTCAGTTACTCTGCATTAATTCTCATCAGCGGTTTTGCACTTTTGCAAAAGCACTGGATAAAATTTCAAAATAATACAACTGCAAGACATGTGCTAGAAGAATTCTTAAATTAGAATGATGCTAAAGTCATAGCATACAATAAAGAAGCCTTTTAAAAAGAAAATCTTCTAACTTTGCCTATCTTTCTATGAATAGAAATGTTTCACAGTAAATGACAGCTAAATGCATGATAAAGCAATTTCACTGATAATTACTGCAGGCGGGAGAACTGCACTTCTTTCTCAGTTATATCTCTGAAATCTCATTCCAAAGGCCAACTCCTTACAGTGCAATGAAGATGCTAAAAGCTGTCACTGGAAACTAATGCTGCATTGTGAGTGCTTAATCTGACAGTTAGTTTAAAAGACCCAGATAATCTACTACAAATAGGAATACAAATGTGTCGACATCGGTTTGGGTCACTAAATTACATGCATTCTATTTTTTCATGAAAGGCTAAGAAAAAATTGCAGTCCAAGTATGCTATGAACTCCAGTTCTTGACAAGATCGTTACACAAAAGAGACACACAACTAATTAACTAAATGTATAAAATGAGAAACTAAAAATACAAAAATTAAAGTAATAAATTTAAAAAAAACAGACTTCTGTCAGAATTGCGTGATTTTTAATACATTCTCCCCCCAAAAGTGTTAGGTTCTAGTGGACAGAGCACTGGACCAGGACTCAGGAAACTTGGATTGAATCCCCAGCTGTAAAGCCTAGAGGGCATAGATATCAAAATACCCCTCTTGACAAGAAAACAAATAAAGATGATCTGTTATTTAAAATTAAATGTGCAATAATAAAATTAAAATCTTTTTATTGAATTCTTATCCTCCTCTTATCCATAGGCATTCCTCACTATGGCTACGTCTAGACTACAAAGAAAAGTCTGAAAAAGATACGCAATTTTTTTTGCTTTTCTTTTGAAAGAGGCTTTTCCAAAATTTCTCGCGCCTACACAGTGGCAAATTTCAAAAAAACCTGCTCTTTTAAGCCATCCCTTCTTCCTCATAAAATGAGGTTTTTAGGGATGGTGAAAGAACACATCCACTTTTCCGAAATTTTCCGGGATACCTTTGGTATCCCAGAAAAGCACTGCAGTCTCGACTAGCCTGTGCTGTCTTTGCTCCTTTCCTCTTCTCCACCCATACTTCCACTCTGAAACATATTATGTTCGTGTGCCCTTTGCCTTGACTCATTCACTCCTAAGATTTTAACTTCCACTTTTATGTGGATTACCTAAAAATTCACCTCTTAGTCTCTGTGTCTTCTCGGTTGACCCACTGATATTGAAAATTTGATGCTACCAAAACTGAACAGTTTGTTCCTCTCAATCTGAATACCACAAAATCTACACAAGTCACATTTGAATGTTGTAACACTAGCTGTTTTTTCAACACCATTTATGGAGAAAATAAGTGCTCGCACTCATATCACTCAACTGATTTTGCTAAAGCATTAACACCTCCCCAGAGAGATTTTGTTTCATAAAATTAAAAGCTACTGAAAAAAGAGGGACAGAAATAGAAGGTTGAATTTAATGTTCGTTAATGCAGGAGTTACCAATGCCTTCTGTACTTGTAAACGGTGTCACATAATTTATACATGTAAGGGAGAGCTTTTAAGCCTTTTGGAAGGCACCATGATGAAAGGAACACTGTAATTGTGAGGTTATCAACTTATGGTGAAACTACATAGAGCTAAATAAACATTTTAAACAAAGAAAACTGCTTTATTGGTATAAAAACATTAGTTTAATGATATAACAAGCAAAATAAGCATCTCTCTCTACTGATCTTAAAACTAAGATATAGAAATCCAAAATGTTACTATATTTTAGTGTCTGTCTTTGAGTCCGTTTGTTCGAGAACTCCTCCTACAAATTCTGTTACTCTCTGAGGTGCTGCAAGACTATTAGTTATTTCTAAAGTTTTTTCCTCCTAAACGCTAAGAGGAGGAATTTGGTATGCAGTTTCCTCTTATCCTAATTTCAAGCAAGAAGTGGATTTGGTTGTGCCTGGAGAACTGGAAGCCATAGGAAAGGGATAATTTTCCATTCCATACAAAGGGAGGGGCTGCAATACAAGTGTAGCCACCTGGGAGAGTCATATGCAGAATGACCAATGGGGACAGTCATATCACCAAGGGAGTGGCCAGTAGGGCTGGGGTACACTATCTTGCCTTCTAGTACATCAGTGATTAGCCTCCCTGTTCCAAACCCTTTCCCACCTAACAGCCCTTGGTCGCAATGCCGGGGGGAGGGGGAGGGGAAAGACAGAGAATAGGCCTCTGGCAACTACTGGGGGGGGGGGGGGGAAGGGGAATATTGGGGTGGGGGGAAGGGGGGGAGAACAGGCCCTGGTCCCTAGCCTCCTGCACCTCCCGCAACATTCCCATGGCCCTGCCTTGAAGGACCTAGGCAACGACGGGTAAGTCTGCTAGTATATTATATGATTCATATTTGTTATTCTATCAAGCAAACAGCATTTAAATTAAGTCATGCTCAAACTGGGAAAACCTATTTTTGTAACTTGATATCAAAGATACTTTAATTTTGATGCAAAAAGAATTTATTAATAATTTTTACAAGTGTATTTTTGGCTTCAAGGCAGAGAAGGGACTCAATGCAGCTTGAGGATTGAAGAGGCAGCAAATGAAACTAGCCAATTAGTTTATAAGAATTGCAAATTGCTGAGCTCTTCATCTTAATTAAAGTTCAACTATTTCATAAAAGCAACTTGGCCTTTCCGGATTTGCTATATGTATTTCTATATGAAAAAAGCTTTTACTATTCACTTGGAATTGTAGGATTGGATTCAAATGTAACTCCAATTGATACTCTAACAGGATATTAGTTTTCTGAAGTCATCCTAGACCCGCTCAAATTAGAACTTGAATTGTTTTAGGAGTTGGTAGATTATGGATTCTTCCCCAGTGACAAACATGAACAATTGAAACAAACTGGTAATTTAGACTGCTGCATATACATCCCTCATAATTGCTGTTAATTGCTGTAACGTGTGCCATTATGACAGCATTTTTATTTCAAATTTTAAACATCTTTGACCAGATTTATTAAGGGAGAATATTTCATTTTTGCAAATTTCTCCATCTTTATACAGAAAAAAAATTAATTCAAGGGTTGCAAACATTCTGTATTCTTAGCCCACATATTCAAACACTTGAAACCCAAACAGCAATGCATAAACTTAAGATACAGAAATTACATAATGATGCTGTGAGAGCTGGCCTATAATCCTCTTCAGAAGTGAGTTCTATTGCAACACTTCAGCTGATAAGATGAACTCATCCAGAAAAATCACATATTCTAAGACTGAAGTTGTCTCCCTCCCTAGATAGGGCCAAAAGTAGGGGCCTTGGCATTACTCTTGTGTGAAAAAGAAATCAGAGAAAATATTAATTTAGTTAATCTAATACATTCCCTCGCAATTAAAGACCTGTTCCCTAACTGTTTTAGTGCTGTGTTCAACCTAGTTTTAAATGTCCATAATATGTTTTCTACTCCTTCCCCAAAAGACATTTCCACACGTGAGTATGTCTCCTTGTAAAAGATTTCCCTGATAAGTCTAATGTTTCATTGACCTTGTGTCATTCTATTGCAAACATTAACCAATTACTCCAAGTTAAAATCATTTATCTCCATCCTCTATCTTTACATCCCTGAAGAACTTGTAGGCTAATGTTCCCATTTCAGTCATTGCTAAGGCAAACTACATACATTTAGCTTTTTTAATCTTGCCACAAAAATGTATCCATCCTGTCCCTAATCGTTTTCGTTGATCTTTTCTGAACTCCTTCCAGTTTGCCAGGATCATTCTGGTTCTAAGGTGCTGTGAAATGAATGAAAATCAGAGCTGAGTACAGACTCTGCTGGGCTCTACAGGCATAAGGGGCAGGCCTGGGCGGGATCAGCCTCCCCAAATGACCCTTCAGCTCTGCCTGGGGTGCACCATCCAGGGTTTCAGCAGCAATTTAAAGGCCCTGGGGCTTCAGCTGTTGCTGCTGAGACAGCAGTGGCCACGTGCCCGGGACCTTTTTAAACATCCAGGCCCTGGGGCAGCTGCCATCTTTTCCCCCTGCTGTTGGCAACCCCGCAGAAGATTAAATTAAATGAAAATGATTAATCAGCCAATTTCTGAGATCTGGATTCTGTTTCTTCTTTGTAAAAATAGATGCTATCTACATCTAACTGCAGTTCCTGACTTCTTATAGCATGCTGTGATGTTATAAACATCTACTCATCAATGACCCCGGATCTTAGTTTAGTGAAGGAGGGTAATTTTTCATTATATTTTAAAATTCATTCACCTGAAATATTTAAGATTTGAATAGAGCTACACTCAGCTCTCACACCTGTGTAACCCTACTGCAATTAAATAGGCTACCCTGAAAAAGGCCATATCAACCTGGGACACCCAGTTACAGTATGGTCATACCCCAAGCTTAATCCAGCACCCCTTTTGTATGTGCAGAATCAAGGTATGGCCATGTTCTTTTCCCAACTGCACAGGCAAAACTAGTTGATGTGGTAACATGGTCACTGCACAACTGTCTTGCAAAGTGATTCCCCTAGCATAGTTGCAACAGTAGTGCAGGTAGGGTCTAGTAAAGAAGTGTAGGGCTTATAAATGGTTGGCCATTTAAATAGATTTTTTAAAAATATCTTTTAATTCATAATTAAAAGGGATAGTGCCAACTTAAAAGTCTTCTTACTGTGTCACTAACACCTCTGTTAGTAAAAATAAAAAGGTGGTTTAAAAACATTTCACTTATTACTAACTGGGTTGGCGGTGTACTTTTTGCAGTTCACTCAGCTTGCCAATGAAAGTAAGCTTCCCAGGTAGCCTGTTTCAATTTTCTGTTCCCATATGCTTGCATAACACAGTGTTGGGTTACAAATACTGCAAGGGAACATTTATAGTCCAACAAGACATATTTCTTTGCATTCAAAAATAATAATTAAAACATTACAAACCTTAAGGCTTTTTTTAAAATCAAAAACCTAAAAAAACCCATACATTTTGGGTCAATTCAAATGTTTCAAGCAATGTGGAGATTCATCAAATGTGCTCATATCAGAGATTCAGTTGCTAACTTAAAAGCGTTCCCGACCAAACTTTTGAAAATTTTCAGTAAACCAGAAAAGGGAAACAAAACTTTTACCTCCCATCTGCATAATCTGCATCTGCACCTCCCCACCAGACATCTGAATCGTCTTCCTCAGCATCAGCTGAATCAAAATTTTCACCTTCATCTGCCAATGGACAGCAAACAAACTCCACACCACGGAACTTGTCAATTCCACAGGGCAGCAGCATACCGTAATCATGCAGATTCATACTCTTTTCACTACAAGACTACAAAAATAAAGAGAACAGTAACAACATTGTTACACTGTCAGCTGGTCAAGGAAAAGCTGGCATAGATGTTAAGAAAACACTAAAAGTCTCTGCACAGACTCAGAAAATTAGAATTAGCTTGTTAATTGACTTCTCAACTGTTGTGTCTAATAAATTCATTCAGTGGGGGAACATGGGCACCTTACCCACAGTAGAGTCATTTCACGCAGAAAGCTTTTCCTTCTCCTCAACTATTCTCCTTGCCAAAATATTTCATCCCCTCACATATACCTGATAATTCTACATCCTCTCATCTAGAACTCTTTTGAGGGCTTGCTTTTGCTGTGCACAAATAAGCAAGGGAGAGTGACAATTTGCCCTCCTTATATAACAGTGCTATTGAAGAATAGATGAGCTGATAATATTATAGGGTCAAACAGACTTCCAGGAAGTGGAAAAGTTACAGTGGACCTTTAATAAAATGTCAGTTGTAAAATCATGTGTTCTATGCTTTGTATCAATTTTGCAGATTGTCCTCCTAAGTTTCTTCCTCCTCCTCTTCTTTCTTCTATTCCTTTCCCATTCCCCCTTTCTTTGCCATTAGATGATTATCTCATTTGTTGCACCATCTCTGAAATTTGACCGTAAATTCTTTGAGGCAGGGGTCATCTCTTAATTCTGTGAAACATTTTTATAATAATGATAACGATAAATATGAGTGAGTAAAGCATTAAAGGTGCTTAAAAGGAATTAGAGAGAGTGAGAGAAGCTTAATATTGCCATGTACCCTGTGGGACAAATTTTTATAGGAAGTGAATTAGATGTTCTTAGGGCTTGTCTTCACTACCGTGAAGACTGATGCTGCAGCAGTTGATCTTGCAGTAGTTGATTTAGCGAGTCTAATACAGACCCACTAAACTGAATACTGACAATGCCCCCATCTTGCTGGTACTTCTACTCCTCACGACGAGTAAGAGAAGTCGATGGGAGCATTTTTCTCATCAATCTCCTGCTGTGGGGCAGCCCAAGAAAAATCGATGTAAGGTATGTCGACTCCAGTTATGCAATTGTCCTAGCTCCACATTGCCTTATTTTCCAAGCACAGAGAAGTAATCTTAGCAATACAGCAGCTTTCTATGAACAAATGTAACTGTAGATATGTGCTACAAGGGAAGCTAAAAGCTGGGGAGAAGAAACTGGTGAACAGAATGCAGGTATTTTGGGGGGGGGGGGCGTAAAGGGTTTCTTTATACTCTAGCAGTACCATCCTCATGATTCCCCCTTTGAATTATTTGACACAACCATAAGGAGACAACACAGAGACAAAGTACACAAACACTGGAACTTGCATATAAACATCAGAAGAGTGTTCAAATTTGAGAATGTGGTGTAAAACAACAGCATGGAAACCCAAGTGCTAACTCTACATGATTTACAAAATAATACTGCTTTTGAAAAAAATAAATTTAGCCAAACTTTTCCTGTCTTTCTCTTAATTAAAAGCACTAAATCACCACCCATCAATAAAGATTTACAAATACACCTGTGTCCTCTACAACAATTAGCTTAGTAATTAGATACAACCCCATGATAGAAATGGAAAGAAAGATGGCTAGATGGATAAATTATATCCATATAATTATACCTCTTTAGCAACTGTGTGCCAGTGCAGGTGGGTTTCACATACATCCATCCTCTCCTGGTGAAGGAACTTGCACTTATCTGGCACCAGAAGGGCATCACTCACAAACTCACCAACTGGAAGAAAACAATATGACGTTCTCATTTCACTCATGATTTTAGTCTCTGAATTTTTGTTTTTTAAAACTTAACAGTGCATAAGTCAACATCCAATTAACAGAGGCTAGAAAATAAAAGTTTCTCTGACAAACAGGTTACTCATTAAATTTTCTATTCTAAGGATTCTTTAACTTACCGCTTAAGAATATACCAGTCCCTTTCAGACAGACAGAATGCTCCCTAGTCAAATCCAGTATGGCAATTCCTAATACAAAATCTCCAGGACTGAAGATTTCATTGGCCTTTCCTATTAAATTAGGAAGATCTCACAGTAATCCCTATTTGACAAACATTAAAATGTGAATCTGAGTAATACTGGAGCATGTTTACATTCTTTACATCAAAAACAAATGTGACACCAAATCAGTATTCCAAATCACTCTGAAGTATTTTAGTAAATAAGAGGACTCTCAGAGCATTGTTATTGTGTAGCTTTTTAAAAAAAAACAGTATTTTAGTTCCCAGCAACATAACTAGGTATTTTTGCACCTGGAGCAAATTTTTAATTATGCACCCCGCTCTCCTTAGGTTAGCACAAGTTATGCTCTTTACTTTTGCAGCTTATTATTATTTTTATGTATTGCATCTTTGCACCCCTGATCATGATGTAGCCTGGGCAAGCGCCCCACTTGCCCCACCCTTTTTACGGCCCTGTTAGTCCCTTTGCAGCTTAAGCCAGCTGCACCAGCAGAATGGCATATAGGGTAACTGAGAAGGTCAATGGAACTCTAAAACAACATCATAACAAGGCACTGAGATCATCCGATTGTCAGTTCTGCATACCGAGTTAATGCATGATCGCTGCCTCTCTCCTGAGCACTAGACTTTAATTGGCCAGGAGGGATCTACCTGCTGTACAATTTAAAAAGCGTTTAAAAAACACACCAGGGAATAAATGTCTACAGTGTTGGTGTTTACGATTATAGGGGAAAGTATGATGAATAACATGATTTATTGCACTGCAATTGTAATTTCATAGCAATTTTTGTACCGAAATTTTAAAAAATTACAGAAGTGGAGATATTGGACAAACAGCTAGCAGGAAGCTGTCAGAGAACTGATGTACTGTATTGTATGGATTCTGTCTGGAGAGTAGGAAGAAGTTACCTACCTTGGTATCTTTGAGATGTGTCACCTATATATTCCACTGTGGGTACGTGTGTGCTCCATGAACCTGGAGCATTTTGTAAGTAGTTTCTGGTGAAAAAGCACATGCACCCTTTTCTGCCTCTGACAAAGGAGATAAAGGGTGGGGCAGTACACTTGCTTCTCCAGCTCCTTCTCAACTGCACATTCAAGAGATGAACTGAGGCAGAGGGGAAGTAGAGTGGGAAGCGAAATACAGACAGGGAGCACACATCTCAAAGAACTTCCAGTTACAAAGATGAGTATTACTAGGGATGTTAACTAACGCATATTTGTGTGTGTGTGTGTGTGTGTGTGGGTGGGTGGGTGGGTGGTGTGTGTGTGTGTGTGTGTGTAAGTGTAATCACTAGACTTTTTAGCAGTTACATGTTTACATGCTGAGAGCAGATGGAAGCTGGTGCTTGCTTAATAGCCAGCTCTGATAAAGAGGCAGCAGCATGGGGGCAAGCTCCCCATGGGCATTGGCTCCTCCCCCCTTGCTGCCTTTGATACATGGGGTGCATGTAGTTATTAAGATTTACACAGTTAACCCAAGCTTACTGGTTAATTGTGTAAATGACTATATGCTAACATCCCTAGCAAATATTTCTTTTAATGCCATTCCCTTAGAAAAGAGGAGACTAAGGGGGGATATGATAGAGGTCTATAAAATCATGACTGGTGTGGAAAAAGTGAATAAGGAAAACTTATTTACTTGTTTCCATAATATAAAAACTAGGGGTCATCAAATGACATTCATAGGCAGCAGGTTTAAAACAAACAAAAGGACGTTCTTTTTCATGCAGCGCACAGTCAACCTGTGAAACTCCTTGACAGAGGAGGCTGTGAAGACTAGGACTTTAACAAGGTTCAAAAAAGAGCTACATAAATTCATGGAGGTTAGGTCCATCAATGGCTATTAGCCAGGATGGGTAGAAATGGTGTCCCTAGCCTCTGTCAGAGGGTGGAAATGGATGACGGGAGAGGCATCACTTGATTATCAGTTCTGTTTACTTCCTCTGGGGCATCTGGTATTGGCCACTGTCGGCAGACAAGATACCGGGCTAAATGGACCTTTGATCTGAGCCAGTATGGCCGTTATGTTCCTTCCCTATGTGTATTCCACAACAGGTGACTGACAAACAATGCTCAAATAGGGGGAGGAGTGCAAGAATGCAGATGACAGAGCTAAACGAAGGACCATCATTCCAAAGGATGCCTTGGCTGAGGAGACCTGAACTAAACCATAGTTCCTCACACGGCCAATGGGAGCTGCAGGGGTGGTGCCTGCAGATGGGTTAGCATGCAGAGTCACTTGCCAGCACCTCCACATAAGAGTTGAAGGCCACTCCTTTTGGGATCTGTTTGAAGTAAGCTCTGGAGCTTGTACCCCTGACTCCCCTCCCCTCCTACACCTCAACCTCCTGCCCTAGCCCAGAGGCCCTCCGCCCCTCCAAATCCCTTGGTTCCAGCCTGGAGCATCTGCCTTACCCCAACCCCCTGATCCGTAGCTCCACCCCAGAGCCTGCACCCCCAGCCAGAGCCCTCACCCCCTCCTGCATCCCAACCCCTTTCCCCCAACACCCATTCCAAAATCCACATCCCCAGCCAGAGTCCCCACCTTCTGACAACTTAATCCCAATTTGCCTTCCACACAATTTTCATAGCCTAGGGCCAAAAAGTTTGCCCACTTCTGGGTTACATTTTGAAATAGTTAAATGAGTTATAGTGAAGTAATTATATGTTTCCTATTAGGTAAGGAAACATGTGCTGGCTACTGAGTATATGCTGGCTCTTGAGAATTACTTATTGATGAAAAAGTCTGCTTTAAAAATGAACTAACAGCAGGGAAAGTTTTTCAATATCACACTTCATCAAACGACAGCACAGTCCTTTTACTAAAGATTAATGATATTTGTAGTCCAACTCATTTTTTTTTCTCCTGTATTCAATGCTAGTGATTTTAAATCATTAAAAGCCAAAGTCAGCAAATTTCTGGGGAGAATGGATTTTATCACCCCAGTCAACCATATCATAATGCTTACAATTTACTTATAAAAACAGAAAAGCCACAGGGCTATGCTATTATTCTTCATTCAAAATGAGTTTGAGAGCCCTTAAGATGGGTTTATAGAACCTGTAAAACAAATATTTGTAGCTGCTGTGAAACATGTTCAGCTTCTGCTCCTAACAGGTACTGGATGGTCCCAATGTGAAGCAGAGGTAACAGTGTCTCTGGTCAGTGACTAGTGAAGGAGAAGGGAACAGAATCATCAAAATGTAAGGCTATAAAGGACCTCAATATGTCATCTTGCCTAGTCCCCTGCACTGAAGCGGGGTGAAGGATTATTTTGACCATCCTAATCAGATGTTTGTCTGACCTATTCTAAGCAACCTACAGCGATAGAGATTCCACAGTCTCCCTAGGTAATTTGTTTCAGAGCTAACTACCCTTATATTTAGGAAGTTTTTTTCTAATATCTAACCTTGCTTCAATTTAAATCCATTACTTTCTATCCTGTCTTCAGTGGATAAGAAGAACAATTTATCACCCTCTCCTCTTTATAACGTTTTGTATATACTTGAATACTAGCATGTCCCTCCTGCCTCCACATCTTATCTCCAGAGTATAGAATATTTTTTCTAAATCTTTCCTAACTGTTCTGACATTAAAGCATTTCTGTGATTCTCTTGTCCTTTTACAATATGACCACATCCTTCCTAAAGTGTGGTGCCCAGAACTAAACACAATACGTCAGTGGAGGTCTAATCAACGCAGAGTAGAGTGGAAGAATGACTTCTCGTGTCTTGCTCACAACACTCCTGCTAATACATCCCAGCATGATTTTTTTCCTCAAGGCTCTAACACCTGACAAGAAATTCTGGAGACAAAAGCCTAAAAATAAAAATTTAGTACATTTTAATGTATAATCAAGGGAGCAACATCTGCCTCAATGCTATAATGAACTATAGAAATGATATAATGTACAATTAAGACAGACAAGACAAACAAAAGAAAGCCTAATGAAATGGTAGGAAGCAGTCAATAGTTCAGTTAGTCTAAAACGGATGCAACTGAGCCTTGAGCTTGTGTACTCAAGGGATGCTCCCAACAAAACCAAGTGTCCAACAAACCTTTCAGGTCATAAAATGTTCTATTACATAACTGTATAAAACTGGGCTATTCTCAAATCTTGCCCCCCCCCTTTGAAGTAATGCTTCAAATCACAGCTGTAAATGGAATTTCTGCTCACTTTGCTACTTTTCTGCTTGACTGCATTTTATAATGAAAATGTCTGTTCTCTCCTTTCAGACAGAATGCAACTGTCATTCAGATTTTACACATCATGCAAATAGAGAATGCATTTGTTTAGATGCAAAACCATTTAAATATGCTCCATTACAATGTCTGGAACTTTTACAGATGTGTTGGTTAAAAATAATTTTAAAGCACTGCAGCATCTAATGGTGGTTTATTCACTTCAGCTTAGAAAAGAGGAGACTAAGGAGGGACATGATAGAGGTCTATAAAATCATGACTAGTGTGGAGAAAGTGAATAGGAAAAGTTATTTACTTGTTCCCATAACGTAAGTACCAGGGATCACCAAATGAAATAAGTAAGTAGCAGAATTAAAACAAACAAAAGCAAGTTTTTCTTCATGCAGCCCACAGTCAACCTGTGGAACTCCTTACCAGAGGATGTTGTAAAGACCAGGATTTTAACAGGGTTCAAAAAAGAACTAGATACATTCATGGGGGATAGATCCATCAATGCTTATTAGCCATGGTGGGAAGGAATGGTGTCCCTAGCCTCTGTCAGAGGCTGGGAGTAAGTGACAGGTTAGAGATCACTTGATGAATGGCTGTTCTGTTCATTCCCTCTGGGGCACTTGGCATTGGCCACTGTCAGAAGACAGGATACTGGGCTAGATGGACCATTGGTCTGACCCAGTATAAGTATTCTTATGTTCTTAAATACATTTGCTTTTTCTAGGTTTTTTTTCTTTAAAAAAAATCCTACTTCTTAGAGCTGGCCCTGTGGTGAAATGTCCTCCTTTCTCCCACTCACTTATTAACAGTGCCCATTACTCAAATCTTATGTTTCAGATGATCAGGGCAAGGTTACCTGAAAAGCTTCCATTTAGTTTGGACTTACCAATGCATAACTGTTGTGATAACCAAGTTTTCGTGCAGAGACACAAAAATGCTGCATCACAAACCACAGTGAAGCCTCTCAGACATGTTACTAGGCAAAACAACCCAAATCTGGTTGCAAAGTCAAGTACTCAAATGCCAGAACTAAGATTTTTCTTTCTGAATTCCCCCACCACATTCACTATACATCTGCCAACTTCAGCAACAAATGAGGCAGAGGTCTAACAGCCAATGGGCACGCTCTCTGAGCATCACTTGCCCTGTTCAGTGAATGAGTCAGGAGACAGCTGAGAAAGAAAAGAGCATCTATCCTCGTGTTGTCCAACCAGTTCTGAAGCAGTAGCCACTTTAGTAGCTACCGCTATAGCAAACTAGCCACACTCAACTGGCCAAATAGCCACATGTAGCTAGTGGCTAGTGCGTGGGACACCACGGATCTAGCCATTAAGACAGCTGAACGTCAATCTGGAAAACTGATTACTAACCCTAACACTGTCACAAAGTTCCAGTGTGTTATCACACTAAACTAAACCTTTCCCCTCCACCTCTCCTACTAGCTCCTAGCCATCCTGTACCCCAGTTCCCAATCTCCATCCCTTTTACCCATACTCCTCACCTCTCTTCATTTCAGCCAAGTTGACTCCTCCTTCTCCATGCTGCTTGAGTACCGGGCACTGAGATGACAAGAAAGATTCTCCCTTCTTTCAGTTAGTGCCACAGCATACTCCAGCCACTGGGATGAACAACTATAAGGAAAATCCTGCCTAAGGCATGCTTGACTGGGCTGAGTAGATCATGCATGCACAATAGGATCAGCATGTAGCAATGAAGCATGCTCTGTGCAGACCGAAGTTTGACTGTTAGAAACTGAAAAAGGCTCTTATAACAGAAAGTGTTAAGTAACCTTACATAGAAGTGGTTCTGCCAATTCTGGCTCTATTGTGTGTACGTGTACACACACACCTACCTATATGTAAATACACCATACTCTCTGCATGACTTTTGTTGGTAGTTATAGCTGCTCATCTCTCCTGTTCTTCTGTATCAAAGAAGATGCCACCCTTACACATAACACTCGTCAAGCAATTAAAAAAAGTTATATGATTAATCACACTATTTAAACAGTAATAGAATAACATTCAGATATTTTTGGATGTTTTCTACATTTTCAAATACACTATAAGCTCCATATTCTGGGTGTTCCCGATCTAGGAACTCCCATGGTTTGGACCCTGGCAGCAGAGGCATAAGTGGCTTTGCGTGCTGCCACTCTCCCTTCTCCCTCATCTGGGGGACGGCAATGCAGTGATGCACTCTGCTAGAGGCTTCTTCCTGCTGCTCCCACAGTGGCAGAGGGTTGAGCTGGGAAAGGCACAAGATGCAGAGCACCGAGTAAATCGCCTTACCCCCATCCCTCTCACCCTCTCCCTAGCCCGGCAAAATCATTAATCTGGTAAACCCTGTTTCCCAGAGCGGCCAGATTACAGAGGTTCAAGTGTATATTGATTTCAATTAAGACAGATCAAAAGTGTACCATGTTCACTTTACAATTATTTTTATTACAAATATTTGCACTCTAAAAACAAAATAAATGATATTTTTTCAATTCCCCCATTACAAGTACTGTAGTGCAATTTCTTCATCATGAATGTTGAACTTACAGGAGATAATGCTGCCTGCTTCTTGTTTACAATGTCCTCTGAAAGTCTGAAAAGGCACTCATGGCCCTATTGTAGTTGTCACAAGATATTTTTGTGCCAGATGTGCTAAAGATTCCTATGTCCTTTCATTCTTCAATCAACATTCCAGAGGACACGTGTCCATGCTGATGATGGGCTCTGCTTGATAAAGATCCAAAGCAGTATGGACTGATGAGTGTTCATTTTCACCATCTGAGTCAGATGACATCAGCAGATGGTTGATATTCTTTTTTGGTGGTTTGGATTCTGTAGGTATCACATCAGAATGTTAAGACTTCTGAAAACATGCTCCACACCTCATGCATCTCAGACTTTGGAAGGCACTTGGATTGAGTGCTGTAGCTATCTTTAGAAATTTCACATTGGTAACTTCTTTGCATTTTGTCAAATCTACAGAGTAAATGTTCTTGAAATCAACAAAATGTTTTGAGTCATCATCCAAGACTGCGATGACATGAAATATATGGCACAATGTGGGTAAAATAGCAGGAGACACACAATTCTCCCCCAGAGTTCAACCACAAATTTAACAGACTCATTATTTCTTTAATGAGCATCATGGAAGCATATTCTCTAGAACAGTGGTTGAGACATGAAGGAGCATACAAATGTTTGGCATCTCTGACCCTCAAATACCTTTCAAAGCTGGTTATAAAAGTGCCATATGCAGGTCTGTTCTCTTTCAGGTGATACTGTAAGTAAGAAGCGGGCAGTATTATCTCCTGAAAATGTAAACAAACTTGTTTATCTTCATGATTGGCTGAACAAGTAGTAAAATTGAGTGGACTTGTAGATTCTAAAGTAGGGATGTAAAATCCCATGTAATCAGTTAACAGTTTAAATGTTAGGTTTAACTGATTAACTAATTACACAGGATCCAAAGGTGGGAAACCACTCCAGTCCGGCTGAAACAGCCTCCAGCTCTGCTGACTCTGCAGGGGACTGCAGCTGCTGGCCCAGCAACTCCCCACCCCACACAGGGCTGCTGACTCTAGCCCTGGCCCACAACACCAACGGCCTGATGGGGCTGCTCTCAGGTGCCAGGCAACCAGTTATCTGTTCACATTCCTACTCTAGAGTTTGACATTGTTTTGGTTTTGAGTGCAGAATTGTAACAAAAACATTTACACTTGTAAGTTGCACTTTCATGATAAAGAGATTGCACTACAATACTTGTATGAGGTGAACTGGAAAATACTATTTCTTTTATCATTTTTACAGTGAAAACATTTGTAATAAAATATGAAATGATCACTGTGCACTATGTATTCTTTGTTGTAATTGAAATCAATGTATATGAAAATACAAAAAAAGCACAGAATTTAATACATTTCTATTGGTATTCTATTATTTTTAACAGTACAATTAAAGCTGAGATTAATAATGATTAATTTTTAAGTTAATCACGAGTTAACTGTGACTGACAGCCCTAATAGAAATATATCTTTAATAAAAAACTGCACTGAAATAATCACTTTTTAAGCTTCCCAAAGAACTTGATAGAATATGAGAACAAGGAAAAAATAGGCAACGTTAAGGGCATTATGACCTTCCTTGTCCCCAAGAGCTGCTGTGGAAATTGCAAAGTTGGTGGACTATAAAAATGTGAAGTTCAATTTTGCTTTCTTTGTAAAAGTTTTCACCACCCCTAATATAGCTAGAAATCCAGTTCCTCCATAGCAAAATAAAGCTAGTTCAAAATACCCACATTCCTGTCAAGCATGCACGTTATGTAGAATTAGATGTCAGATGCAGCATACATTGGCAATGTAGAAATGAGGGAACTCAAAAGTTTATAGAAGTCGTTTTTCCCTATTCAAGACCATACATTCATAGAATAATAAAGCAGAATAGATGCAAATGATGCCAGTCCAACTCCCTCCCTAAACAGTATTGTTCTGTTCTTCAATTTCATCCTTTTATTCTTGGTTATATCCATATGTAGCACTTAATACCTTTTCTCCATGCCTGGCATATAAACCCTTCAAATACTAAGGATTTATGGTCTTTCTCCATGGTCTCACTCACTAAGCATTTAGTCCAATTACAATATGTTCCAGTACCTGCAAATGATTAGCTCCTTGATGAAGGACGGCTGATTCACACTAGTCCCAGGCAAAACCAAAGTATACTACTGGGAAGTGAGAAAAATGTTTCAAAGAGCTGGTCAAATTATTTACTTTCCCCTCCAATGAGGAAGTCTACCCTCCATTTATCAAAGCACCATGAAGCCATGGGGTTGTGCCAGACTCATTAATCCAAGTGAAATGTCACAAATTGTTCCCTTCACCTCTAACTTATTAGGAAGTTACAGCCTTCCTTTTAGATAAGGATTTGGCTGCAATGATCATACATTTATTACCTCCAGAACTTTTAGTACAATTCACTGTACATGAAGTCCACTATCAGGAGAGCAAAACCCTCTACAGAACTATAAATATCCAGACCAAAATTATCTGCCCACTGCATAGATATTACAGTGGTAGGTGCTAAGAAAACCTATTATGGATAAACAGAAATTACATTTCAAATTCATGCCCACACACACACTCACATAGAGTTAGCTTCCCCCTGTTGCTGGGAGAATGCATTTTGGATCATTTTTCCCTGGAAGTATTAGTTGCACTTTTCCAAAAGCTGCACCTGTTCTTGTGATTTTCCTTACATAATTCTTCTCTATTCCAAGTGGTGTCTGCAGTCCCTTTCAAATTTAGGATCACTGGTGAGTTTTGCCAAACTGCTCATTTCCCACAATGGGATCATATATAACGAATGGATGGTGACACTAGATCAGCAGTTCCCAACCTTTTCCAGATGGGGACCCAGTTTGCCAATTCAGGAAAAGTTGGTGACCCAGGGCAATTCAAAAAAATGTGTGAATGGCTCCTTAAGAGCCACCTGGCGACCCTTTTGAAATGTAATGGCGACCCATATTTAGGTCCCGACCCATAGGTTGGGAAACCCTGAACTAGATTAAGCACCAACTCTGAAGTACCCATTATACAAGAAAAATACCCTTGCCAATAAGAACGTGCTGCCTGTGAGTGGGCAAACAGGCAGCTCTTCTTATTTCACAGCAGCACTTTGGCTCACAGGGCGTGAGAATTAAAGGGCACTGGATGGCATTCAAACCTATCCCTAACAAGCAGGTTCTCTTGCTTCCAATTCTAGCATATGGCAATGAAGAGGAGAAGATACACAGAAGATCACAGCATCTTGTTCTCCCTATGGTGCTAGGCAAGGTGTTTGTCAGAGTAAAGCAAATGACCACCAGAGGACAGGGGAGGAAGATTCCTATGCCAAAAGAGAGAAAGAACCTAAGAATGGCCATACTGGATCAAGCCAATGGTCCATCTAGTCCAGCATCTCATCTTCTGACAGTGACCAGTACCATATGCTTCAATGCAAATGAACAGAACAGGGCAATTTATTCCCTGTCTTCCAGCTCCAGTTAGAAATTTAAGGAGTATGGGGTTGTCTCCCTGACCATCTTGGCTAATACCCGTTGATGGACTTATCCTTTACAAATTTATATCTAGTTCTGTTTTTGAACCTATTTATATTTTTGAGGAAGGAAAAAAATACTGATCAGGATAACCTTACATTATCACATTTTGTACCCACTAAGACTGAAATGTGAAATCTCCATCCTCCTCCACACTACAAGCAAGGCCCTGATCTCTGTCCCCAGTGACTTCTCTGCTCTGGTCTACACCCAAAAATTAGAACAACCTACCTACCTTGCTCAGGGCAAACAATTTCATGGTCTGAGAGACAGTTAGGTCAACCTAAGTCCCACTGTAGACACCACAAGTCGAGAAAAGTATTCTTCCATCAACCTAGCTATAAGCTCTTGGAGAGGCAAATTAACTAAAAAACCCTTCCATCCATGTAGGAAGCATCTGCTTAAAGCGCTACAGAACTACATAACCTCTCCACTCTATTTCTAGACGTAGGCTTCCCTCTCCACTCCCCTGCAGGGACTTGAGGTTGTCTTCTTCTTGGCTGTTTGCCGCTTAGTATTAACACCCTCACCACTGGGGTTTCCATTGTCCCTTACAGATTCTCTTTGTACATGTGGATTCCAACTAGTCTTGTTAAGCAACCGGTTTTCAACTCAGACAGCCTACAGGATATTCTGCCAGCCCTGTTTTCTTTTTTAACTCGGTATACAGCAGTACAGAGAATACAGGGAAACTGAAGTGTGCTTATGGATCATAAAAATATTAACAACTTTCATCACAAACACTGAACAGAATAAAAGGCCAAGCTGGTTGAGAAAATGAAATTCAGTGAGGTTGGTTGGGCTGGAGAGCTACATAAACTGGCTGTTCCTTGGCATGCAGTGAAATTACCAGTTTATATTATTTGTAGTCTTTGAATACGTTAGTATTGACTAAAAGAGCTCAGCAACTGATAAGAACTCTTCCACTTATTTATTTTACAGTCAAGTCAATATTGAAAGACATGGAGCCATCTTCAATTTACTACACAGCAAGACACCCAAGAAACAAAATAACTGAGCTTTGGATATCATCTAAAATACATCTTCACTATGAAAAAGATGTGAGGTTTTATATTCTGATACCTAACATAAAAAATCTTAGAGGGACAAGGCACAAGTCATATTTAGCTTGATGCAGCTAGTCCAGATCAACCCAATTCAACCAACCCAGGATGCCCTCAATGCCACTAACTGAGATAAGAGCTACAGGACCTTGTCTCCCACTAGGGTTTTATAAGATAGCTATCACAGTGCATAAAAAACAACAAAACCAAACCCCACAGCTTTCTGCGGTAAAGATAAAGCCTCTTGTGGTGAAGGCTAGTCAAGATAAAAGTAGGCTCTACTCTGTTGACACCAAACAGACAACACAATCAGGAGAGAGCTGGATGAACTAAAAATGATTTAATACATTTGAGATAGTAAATTCAAATTTCAAAGGCAGCAAGATCAATGGCATCTCACCTTGAAGCAAGCTGGTAATGGAAGAGAATCAGCCAACTTTCAACTTGGGAGTCAGAGGAGAATCAGGTGTGAAAACATGAGCACTGTTGGGAGTGGAGGAAATCTCACAACATGCTGAAGTCCCTTGCCCATGGAACAGCTCTACATTACAGTTGCCAGTTCAATCCCCCCCGCCTATCTCAGAGTTTCTTGCCTCTCTGTCTGAAGCACAACTAATTCTGGCAGACAGGACGTGGGGTAAAACTGAACACCAGTTTGGATCCTTTGGGATGTTAGGATACAACTTTTTTTTTTTTTTTTTGGCTTTTTGAAAAAGTCTACTACTGCTTGGAATAGAGCTATACAGTCTCAATGATTGGTTTCTGTGATGTGTGAAAAGTTCCATTTATATTTACTAATAGGGCTGTTAAACGATTTAAAAAATAATCATAATTAGTCATCAGTTTAAAGCACAGTCACAATCAATGGCAATTTTAATTGCACTGTTAAACCATAATGAATACCATTTTAAATGTACCATAATAATTATTTTGGGATGTCTTTCTACATTTTCAAATATATTGATTTCAATTACAACAAAAAATGCAAAATGTTCAAGTACTTGCTGTATTATTTTTACTACAATTTGCATTGTAAAAAAACCAAAAGAAATAGTATTTTCAGTTCTTCTCATACAAATACTGCAAAGCAATCTTTATTGTGAAAACGCAACTACAAATGTAGATTTTAAATAACTGCACTCAAAAACAAAACAATGTAAAACTGTAGAGCCTACAAGTCAAAGCACGAAGGGGTATAGGAATGTTCAGCACATCTGGCATGTAAATACCTTCCAATACTAGCTACAACAGTGCCATGAGAACACCTGTTCTCATTTTCAAATGACATTGTAAGTAAGAAATGAGCAGCATTATCTTCCATAAATGTAAACTTATTAACTAAATTAAAATTTATTTAAAAAAAAAGAGTTTACGTTAAAAGATCAGTATACATGCAGACATGAGTACAGTTGCGAGATCAGTTCCATAGCAGAGATGGTGAATTTCAGAGCAGTACAGAATTCCTTCAGAATTAGTAATCCATAGGTTTTTGTCCAATGTTCATATCCAGGGTGATCCAGATGGGACTGGAGATCTCAGGCTTATCAGTCAAGCTTCTCCTGAATAAAGCTCAACCAGTCCTGAGATAAAAAGACTCAGGACCAAGAGTCATTTATATAGTTCCAGGCCTTCTTTTGACAGCATTCTTCAAGGGTACGTCTAAACTGCATCCCTCTGTCGGCAGAGGGATGCAGATTAGGCAGTCGACATTGCAAATGAGGCAGGGATTTAAATATCGTGTGCCTAATGTGCATAAAAATGGCCGCCGCGTTTTGCCAACTCAGCACTTTGTCCGCAAAAAGCGGCAGTCTAGAGGGGGATCTGTTGAGAAAGAAAGCCTTTTTCAACAGATCCCTTATGCCTCCTGCAAGGAGGTTTACAGGATCTGTCGAAATAGGCTTTCTTTCTCAACAGATCCCCCTCTAGACTGCTGCTTTTTGCCGACAAAGTGCTGAGTCGGCAAAACACGGCGGCCATTTTTATGCACATTAGGCGCACGATATTTAAATCCCTGCCTCATTTGCAATGTTGACCTACCTAATCTGCATCCCTCTGCCGACAGAGGGATGCAATCTAGACATACCCCAAGTGACCAACAGGCAGTCCTGACCCATAGTTTGAAAACCTTTTCTCTATATCATTATCCTAATTGGGGGTCAGGAACCGGCTGCCTGGGTACAGCCCCCAAGGCTCAGGGCTCCCCTCCAGCATGGAGGAGAGCACTCTGGTGCTCTAGCCCACCCGTGACCCCTCTGCAGGACTGGAGCACTAAAATCTACTAGCCTGGGCTCCGGTGTGTGGGGGGAACGTGTAGAATGCCTTTCTTCTTCTCAGTCGGAGCCACATCAGTGAGGGTTTTTTATTTTTTCCTTCCTTTTTTTTGCTTCTCACTTGTGTGTGCCCTCTCCCCCGATTTTTCTGTGGGTCGGCGGCCCCCGACCCAAAAGAAATTCCTCACCCCAATCTAAATCATTGATGAAGATACTGATCAGACCCAGACCTGATCCCTGTGGGACACCATGCAGTATTTCCTTCCAGTTTGACTCAGAACTAATGATAACTATTCTTTGGGAATGTTTTTTTTACCAGCCATTTCTGCACCTACCTAATAGTCACTCCACCTAGATCAGTAGTTCCCAAACATTTTGGCCCGTGACCCACCCCACCCAACACAGAGCTTTCCACGGACCACCAGGCAAACATCCATGATGACAAAATGGAGGCAGAAGGGAGTGGAGATGCAAAGCCTGGCCAGAAGGTAGGATGCAAGAACGGGCTGAGGGTGGGAGAGGGTCTAGGAGGCAAATAAATCTGTTATTCTGGCCAATGGAAGCAGTGTGGAAAGCCTCCAGATGAGTGGTTTCCTGTGTTGCCTTCTCCCTGCAAGCCAGCTCCAGACTGCGAGTCTTCCCCGCTGCAGTGGGAAGCCAGCCTTGGTGCTCATCCTTCCAGGGGGTGGGGCTGGAGTGCCAGAGCAAGCTCCCCACTGCAGGGGGGGGGCAAGCCCTGAGCCCACCTGCAAGATCGTCACAGATCACTAGTGGTCCACAGACCACATTTTGAGACCCAGTGACCTAGCCTGTACTTCCCTAGTTTGTTTATGAGAAGGTCATGCAAAAGAGCATCAAAAGCTTTACTGAAGTCAAGAAGTACCACCTCTACCACTTCTCCCATGTCCACAAGGCTTATTGCTTTGTCAACGAAAACTAACAGGTTGGTTTGTTCTTGACAAATCCATGATGACTATTACTGAGCATCTCCTTATCTCCTGTACTGCCCCCCTCGGTCCCCACGTCCCCAGCGCTTCTTTATGGATCCAATAGAAACAGACCCTATTAATGATACTAAACTCATAATTCTTTGGAGCTTAGAACACAATTATATGCAAATTATACATGTCGATTACATCCACTCAAATACAACCACTACTCAGAGTTAAATATAGCAACTGTTCTACACCAGAAATTCTTTTCCAAATTAAAAATGAAGGAGGAAGAATTCAGCTAAGCACAATTTAACAAAACAAGTTTTGTAAGTACATCAGTGTTAGAGCCTCTACTTTTAGAAAACATGCTCACTGGCATACTTGACAATTCAACACCCACAAGTGATTTAGATCAAAGTTTTATATCATTCTAGAAGGCTTACCTGCCCGGGGACAGCTGTGGGTTGCAGTGGAAGGCTAATCAACGCAGCCAGTGGCAGCTCCTTGGGGGGGGCAGCCCAGGGTGGTGGGAGCCATGCAACACGATGGCCCAGGGATGGTGCAGGGCAGCGGGGGCCATGCTCCCAGCTACCAACTGCTCCACAGGGTTGGGATGCTTGCTGTACCCCGTGGTCATTTGTGTGCATAACTGTCCTTTGTGCTTGATGTCCCTCTGTGTTCACTTGTGAGTATAACTGCCCCTCCAATTATACCTCTCCCTTTCCATTTTATGAGAAACAATCAAATTCCATGAATATCCCATTGTCCTAACACAATCACACCCTGACCTTGCTTTAAGTTAGGATAAGAAGAAGCTGCATAGCAAATTTGATGTCCTAGCTCTTATCATTTAGGAGGAGTTCTTGAACAAATGGACACAGAGACACAGATGCACAAACTCTCTAAAATATGTAGAAGATGTAAAAAGATGGGGCCTGGTTTCAGTAGAGTGATTAAGATGTACTCTTGCATAACATAAGAGTGTTTGGTCAAGAACCTCCAGCAGCACAGTAATGCTATACCATTATGGGCATCAGTTTAGCACAGAAGAGTGCCACCCACTAAGACACCAGTTCAGCAGAGTATTTATACACAAGTGTTAAAACTTTAGGCATACGTTTAAAACCCTTTTACTTCACAATGCACCTCGCTGACTACCATCTGAACACGACCTGTTCCAACCCTCTGTTACCCAGGGTTTTCCTGGACCCAAAGCTCCTGGTAACTTTATTCTTTGTGAAGCAGCGGTAGGAAATAAATCAATGAGGACACAGCCTGTCCATCTGACAGATGGTTAATGCAAGCAGGAAAACAGAAGTGCTTTCACTCAAAGCTTCTACTTTATTTAGTCTCCAGCGTTTACACATGTCTGCAACAGATTAGCAGAGCACTTCAAATTAACACCAAATCAATATTTACCCATGGTCTTAATGAGGTCTCAAGTGGGTTTCTGTAGATGTTCAGAAACCAGCCTTCCATCTGCAGAAGAACTTGAGAGGTGTACAAGTGTTTAAGTATCCACTGAGATCAGATTTCTTCCTCTTTTTATACCCAATTTATTAGTAGTATATAGCTTGTTCATCAAAAACACTGCTGAGCAGAAGTTGAGTATGGAATTTTCCAGACAGTCAGGCAGGGAATTTTCCATCAATTAACAAGTTGTATTTCACATGGAAATAGATAATTATTGCCAGACTTTTCATCTTGCAAAGCCCACGGTTCAGCAAAAACCTCAAGTCAGGAAGGCACAGGGTCATGTTTACTCTTCGTAGTCTTTAATTTCTCTCCTCCTCTCCTGGCCTGTTAGTTGCGCTAAGACTTAAAAAAAAAAAGACATCCTTTTAGCTGCTGTCAACAATAAGCACAACAATGAGTATTCTAGCTGCTGGCAGTGGTCTAGGCTTGTTCTTGGTCTCTGGTTATCAAAAGTCTTTCCCTCCTATACCTTGACTTCAAGATTTGACTCAATGACAGCACAGCATGGTACCACTGACTTCATGTCAGGTACTATATTACTGTTACTAGTCTCCAGCCATAAAGTTATCAACTGTTAAGCAGCAAACTTTTTAAGATAATAATGGGAATTTCTGTTTTTAAATCAGTGATCTGATCAGAAGTGTTCCAAAGCAAATACAGAACATCACAAAGGTAACGTACAATAAAGGCAATAAGAGCATTTCATCTTCGTCCAACTCCACTTATGTAAATTGCTTGGCCAAGTGCATACGTGTGCACCAATGGATACCACTAGTGTCAGATTCTTTGGCTCAGGACATATGGTGTGCATGTGTAAACCTACAGTAGAATACAACAGGAGCCATCACTCTAAGAAGAAACTTACAGAGATCTGGAGAACAGGTACACTTACCTATGACTGACTGGGTCTTTTGTACCTAGAAAAAAGACCAAAGGAAAATCATCAACCACAATATAAAAATGAAGTTAGTTTGTTGGTACATCATAGAGTTTCAGCATATTATGTATAAAGAAAATTACTTAGCTGTTAATATGATGCACTGTCAATTTCTTGAGAGAATCCAAGAGTCAAATCCATTCTAAAAGAAACCCGCTGCTCAGGAATCAGAAGTCAAGTTATTTTTGTCAGGCTGCAGGTTCCTGTCAGCATGCCTGTCTCCCAGATGAACATACAAGTTGGTGCTTATCTATCCAAATTGTCATGCACAAGGAAAAATAAATCCATTATCCTTTTAGAGGCAGGTTCTTTTTATGTCATGTCAATATATCAACTGAAGGCACGTATTGCTAGAAAATCAGCATGCAAGCCACATAAGGGAAAATAAGTGATAGCTGAGAAAAATATTTTTTATAATACGGTAGAAATCTCTACTGCTATAGACTATGCTACCAATAAATGGGTTTGGAGAATGAATGCATAAGTGATTCAGACTCAGACAATAGTGTTTAATGTTTGAAATGCAGCAAAACAGTAAAGGTAATCCCTTAAACACTTACAGAGAATGGTGCTTTATTTCAAATACCACAAATCCACAAAAATACAATGTTATAAATGGTTTTTTAAATTCAAGCTGATATCATGAAGACTCCTGGGTTTAGCACATCAAAGAGAGGCAATCAAAAAATGATGCTACCACTCTGCATTTAATGAAAGAGGAGAATCGATTGGAATCTTGAACTTCTAATCTTGTGCAACCTCAGTTATATGCAGCACACTACATCTTTCACATTGCAGAAGATTTCAATAGATGTGAGCTACTGAAAAAAAGTTATCTAAGAGTAATAGCCAAAGACCTTATTCACTTTTAACTGTAACTCGGCACTATTGCTGAGTTGTCATTTTTATATACAAATTTCTGAATAAAATATACTGTATTAAACGAAAATGATACTTCATCTACCTGTGTAACTTGAGCTTGTTTGTGAAAGCACAAAATCCAGGTTTCATCTGCAGTGAAATACTCAATTTGACAAATCTCCACAAGCCTAATTCAGAAGAGGGGCACTGCATGCCCACTAGGGTTGCCAGATGGTTTCAACAAAAATACCGGACACACTTGACATTACATTACAAACTACATTACATCTTATTTAGAAAATACTGGACATTTATATTTTCTCATTTATATTTTCTCAATTTGTTTCCCCAAACAGAAAGCTCAAATACTGTCTGGTTCAAAACCGGACACCTGGCAACCCTAATGGCCACTTGTTGGCCATCTTTTAAGAGTGATTTTCCTAAAGCTCCTGTCAAAGATGTGCTTCATATGAAACCACTAACAAAAATCTAATTGATTTCAGTAAGAGTAGAACATGAAGGTTGTGACAAACTGGCAATTAATAGCTAATAACTGATTGTCAAGCCATAGTTAAGTTTATTTGCTTAAGTAACATCCTTTATAGTAATGATGTGTAAACATTTGCCTGTGTATATAAATAAAAAGACTGGAAACAAGCTTTTTGTATCTGCCCTCCTCTTTCTTCATATAAAACAGGAAAATAAACCATTTTCTTTAAAACACTACTTTTTGTGTGTTAACTACAGCTAGGACCTCATGCAAAAGCGAGCTTGCAGGAGGACTTGAAACAAGTCCCAGCACTAGCTTGCGATTATGGGACATATGAAATGTAGGTAGAGATTCTAATGCAGGAATTTCACAGTATTTTGGTAGGTAGGAAGCTTATTTTCTTCTGTGGTGTGAAAGAAGTCACCGTAAATGGTAGCTTGAATACTCAATTTCATTATAAAGAGAAAAAATATGCAGGACCTACTACAAAAAACATACTGAACCATTAAAGTGAAAGAAAAAAAAATCCTGCAAAGAATGCAAGATCAGACAACAAAGAAGAAGTCCACACTGATCATATAATTTGCCTTGAACTAGTCTTCTAAATTTGGCATAGAATTTGTCCCTCCCCCACAAAACAGTGTAATTATTGCAGAGGTCAAACTAATTGCTTAGATGAACTCTTAATAAGTTGGTATAACTCAATTTTCCTTTGCCCTAAATTCAATGATCTAATCACTGTCAGGGTAGTTTTAAATATTTTGCACAGTAAGAACTAATTTAATGTTAGACAGGAACTACTGTATCATACAAGATATTAGTGTCAGAATGAAACAGACCCCAGAAATCTTGATCCTCAATCATTACCACATAATTTTTGCCACCATGTGTCTGTGCCTAAGATCCCTCTCCCATCCATTTAGGAGCCATTTTTGAACTGTCAACTCAGGAGTTCCACAATGGGGCAGATGGGAGCCGATGTGCACAAGGAGCCAGCTTTTAAGCCAGCTCTCCATGTGTTTCCCACTTTGCGGACCCACCGGCCCCAACCCCCCACTGCCTCCTATTGGCTCCCCTTGCAGACCAGCTCCCACCTGCCACTCTGCGCTGCTGCCTCTGTTGGAGAGGCAACAGCATGGGGTGGCAGGGGACTCCCCAGGAGTGGAGCTAGAGCACACTGGCTGCCAGCCCTGCCCCCACTATGGAATAGTCCTGGTATGGCTAAAATTTGATGCGGTTACACAACTATTCAATTACATGCTCTCCAATATTCCTAGACATGTCTTCCTGTTTCCGCATATTTTAAGGTTTAATCAAAACTGAAATATTTCACGTTAATCTTAACTTTAAAGCTTCTAAGTCCAACTACTTTCCTTGAGCAAATTTTGTTTTCTACCAGCGATACTCATATACAGAGGTCTGGGGGCCACAACTGGGTCTTTAATATGTCTCCTGCTGCTCTTTCCAGCATACAATATTAAAATACTGCGTGATTTAATTATTAACCAACCAACATTATAACCAATTAGGGATGTAAGCGACTAGTTGACTATCCGATAAGCAAATGCTTATCAGATAGTCGATTACTGACTTAACTAGGTACTGCACCTGTCCCCACCCACCCCCGCCCATTGCTACCTCTATCAGAAAGGAGCAGCGGGGGTGGAGGGGGGGTGGGAGAGCAGGATCCGGTACTGGGGTGAGCCAGCTTAAAAACCAGCTTCTTGTACATTTCAAAAGCCAAGCACCACAGGGAGGGCGGGGCCAGTGGGGAACGCAAATACTCCCCTACTGGCCCTGTGCGCCCTGCTTTTGAAATGTACAAGAACCCTGGGAGGACTGTCTTGTACAGTTCAAAAGTAAAGCGTTTGAGTCCCCCTCTGGCCAGCAAGTCTCTTGCTACATTTCAAAGGCAGAGGCACCCTTATTGACAAATCAAATAGTCAATGCAAATTACATCGACTATTCGATTAGTTGATTAATCTAAATTTAACATCCTTATAACCAATGTGGATGCTTTTACTATGCTATTAACAAAATAAAACAGTGATAAAATAGTAGTTGGTCAGTCATTTTGCTATGAGAATTTTATATTTTTATATATACATATACACAATTTTAATTTACTATTTTATGAAAAGAGAGAACGAAACAATTAGTTCTTGCTGTGTAAAATATTTTACACATATACAAAGTGAACAAAACAACGAATTTACTTTACTGTGGCTCTTTTGTGCAATGACGATTGCTAACTGGCTTCTAATCATTGAGATCACAGTATCTTTGATTTATACTATAATTTGTCCCTTAATTAATAATTAGAAAAGATTAAATTAAAAGGTTTTTGTTTTCCTCCTGATGTAAGAGGTTTACACCATTTTTTATTATAAATTAACTTGGAGGTATGTAAACAAGTCCAAGAATTTAAATCAATTCCATTTTAACTCCATAACAAAATAAAACTGAAATGTAACTGTGATACTAATTTCACATTCATTAACACATGTGCAAAGATCAATTTTATGTTTGATCTGAATAGAAAAAAATTGTCCAGGCAATGAAGAACTGATATTTCCAACATAGGTTTGTCAGTATGGTCATACACAACATAAATATGCCAATTTAAGAAGAACTAGCACCCCACAACCAATATGATATCAACACCATAACTAATTTTTTGTAAAAATATTGTAAAATAAATGTTTCTCTCTTTTTGGTCTAACTAATGATAATGATTAATTACTTACATTAATCTAAATGATCAGGACTCAGGAAGAAGGAGGCCACATATCTTCTAAGAAGGCCAAAGGTATAAATTTCTCATATAAGCAAAAATAACTGTTAAACATACTACCTGTACTACCAATGAGTTAACACACACATACTGGTGTCTTAAATGTATGTGGATGCTATACCATTCTGTGGCACAGTAATAAAAGATTTTTAAAGTTGTGCAGGGATAAACAGGTGATAACATTATTTTGATAGTTTGATGTACACGTCAGACTGAGAATTATAGTTACAATTGAGGTGGTTTGATTTTTTTTTAAGTTTGGTGGTATTCTGTTCAAAATTGCAGCCTTTCCTGTTGCTGTCTGTAAAACTATGCAATATGGGGAGAAAATTAAAGTATTTGTCAACATTATTTGCAGAGTTTATTTTTTGATGAAAAATATCACAGTTCAGAAAATTTTGGCTTTCACTGAAAAAGAAAAGGCAGAGGACTTGAAGTGCTCCTTTCTTCACCACCAGACAAATATTTACAAGAGGAAATAAAGCCAAACACTCTATTTTTATATTCAGCTCCTTCTTATAGGGTGACCATCTTTTCAGAAGGCAAAAGGAGGACTCATGTAGGAGTCCTTCCCTCTCCGTGGCTCCTCCGCCACCCCACCTCTTCCATTAGGCCACGCCCCCTCTGTGGTCCCACCCTCTACTCCTCCTTTTTCCCCTAAGGCCCACACACTAAACAGGATCAAAGCTCAGTGGAGCCATGTTAACAGCCTGAGCCCCTATGGAGAGTACTGAACCTTCCATGTGTCTTGAGCAGGAGGCCAGGCTACCCAAAAGCTGGCCCTGGACCAGTCCCTGCACCACAAGGCATGCTGCCAGGGCAAGTGGAAGGTCCAGGACTCCCCATAGTGGCCTTGGCTACCTGGTCAGCTCTTACTTCTGGCCTAGGTAGGGGGCAGGCCTTGGAGAGAGAGGAGGAGCAGGAGGGGACCTTGTGGTGAGGAAAGGTAGTAAGGTCCACCTCTGCCATTCTTCCCCTCCCCCACTGGAAAGAGGTTGGTACTATCCCTTAGCCTCAGGTAGGTGAAGAGCAGAGCCACAGGAAATCCAGTGCATAGATAATTTTCAGTTCATATTATTCATTTTGTAAATTTACTGGGAGTAAGAACATTTTAAAAAGCTGTGCTGAATACAACATTGCTTCTGATACGCAGATTTTTTTTTTAACATTACTTTTTTCATGTGAAAGCTCGTACTTACAGTTATTTAAAAACCCTAAACAACTTTCTCCTTCAAGCAGAAATGGTTACATGCCTAAAAAGAGTGTCCGGGGGGGAAGGGGGGGAGGAAGGGAGAGAGAAGAGAATACGGGAAGAAGTGTTGTAGCATGTTTGACCTTCAAATGTCAACATATTCCTCCTGCAAAGATCTTGTGTATACAAATCACACATTTCTGTAACTTTCCCTAGGAACAAACCATCATGATCAGTTGAGCAGTGAAATGGCAGGTGCCATCATAATACAGTTTTATGAAAATCAGTCTAGAATAGTTTTATTATAATGTCTGTCATTTCACATAATGGGAATGTGGCCTGGTTTAGCATATTGGACATAGCTCCACGCCCTCCTGTTGTTCTGATGCTTTCAATGGCAGGACTTGCTGAAAACAAAATTCAAATGTGAAGGGTTGAAAGGCTTCCATTACGTCTGCAGAAAACAACTAGTCAGTCTTGCTATGTCTTTCTTTGCTAGTTATGAGCAGTTTATTCAGAAAACAAATAACATTATGTCACATCGCTAAGTATTGGTTTTATAAGAACCTTTTTATGGAGCGCAACATAGGCTTAATAAAAAATCCCTTCATATTCAGAAAACTTATTGGGCAGCCTCTTACACACACACAGTTAACTTGACAATGTGGTTGCAGGAGAACTGACGCCTTCATGGAAATAAACACTGCAAAAACTATAATGTCCACTGAAAAGGTAAGGCCCTAAATTTTCTTGGATGTGCCATGATTTACACATTTATGAACAAATGTCCAAATGTTCTCATAGGGAAGGAAAACTCCTATTCTCTTATATGTGCTATGGGTGAAATTCAGGACATCATGTTTCTGTGCAAGGTAAAACAACACTATCATGGCAATGTGCACTTTCAAGGATACAATCTCTCTGCACTATCATCACCATTTTACAGATGGGAATATCTTTGTCTTCCTAGCTTAAAGAGGCAATGGGAAGATTAGTTAGTTAGTTAGTACAGTTCTATGAAATCAAAAAACCCATATATACAGTGTAAGCTGTATTAGGCAATAGTTGTTTTTTTAGCTGTGTGTTTTTTCCCTCAAATACGGTACATTAAGCTCCATTTTAGTGTAAGTATTGGAAGGGATCCATGCTATTCTAAGTGAAAAGTCAGCCTGATATGTGGATGGAATGCTGTTACATGGAAGAATCCCCCATGTGGAAAGCACATGAGATTTTACATTTATAGCAATAATGCTTAGACACGTTAGAGAAGTCAACTTAGGGGCTCACTGGGTAAGGAAGTGAGCAATCAATTATCTGGTGTCTGACACTTGACACCGCCAGTAGATCCTGGGCTGTGAGGAGCAAACCTGCAAGTTCAGCATCTTAATTCATGAACCTCAATGCAAGAACCTGCAGGTTTAGAACCTTCAACTATAGGGGTTCTGGGCTGCTGATGCCTCTGCATTGCCACTTGAGACATAGACTAGGGGCCCCTTGGGAGGACTCTGCAAAGCTATGCCTGGCAGAAAGTACCATCCAGCAAGAACTAAGTGGTATGTGTTCACAGTCCACTCATTGGCCAATCCCAATATTTAAACCAGGAAGCCATCCCAGGAACAGTCCGAGGAACACAACAGACTTCCCGATTCTGCTCCAGACCCTGCATGCAATACCTCTGGCTTCTGGCCCTGGTTTGTCCTCGACTTCACTTCTCAACTGATGTCTATAAGCGGGTGCCCAACCCCAACTTCCTGTACTCTGACGAGTCTGAACTACAACCCTGCTATCTGCCTGCTGCCTACAACTTGCCTGATTTCCAGGCAATCTGACTCAGCTCACTCCTGACCCCACTATTTATCTCAGATTGCAATTTAGCCAATGATCAGGGCAAGCCAGCCACCCAACTGACACTCATAAAAAAGAAAATTTGTTTTCTGTTTCTCCCCAATACGCATGCTCCAAATGGCATTCTCTTTCAGCTGCAATCAATAATGAACATGTTAAATCATCCCAAAGTCAAACAAAAAAACCTCCTTATTTCACAGCTACATTTAAAAGAAAGAAAACATTTCTATTCACACACCACTTCTTTAAAAGTACAGAGTAAAATATAAGTCTCCCTACAAGCCTGTAGAAATACAATCTCAGTAGCATTCAATTGTGAACAAGAGGCTCAGACTTAATTTCCACCTATTGCTTCGAAAGAATTTTTCTTCAGCTTTCAAAAATTCCAGTTCTTAAAGCAACCCCCTTGAACATTACAATATGTTGTTCCTGAGTTGTTTACTGGTGATGACTATGAATCAGCACTTCATCATTTTCTGTACAGCTATGAAATACTAGCATGAATTTATCTATGATTTTGGGTGTAATGAAGTGATTTCTATAGCTTCATCTTACTTGTTAATTTTCTCTGGAAGAAATATTACTATTCTGGCCTGGGATTTTTTTAAAATTAACTGTATTATAGGATTTCATGAACAGAAAGAACGGTGGCAGTGCTTATTGTCTTGACTGTAAGATAATGATCTCAAAATGAGCACAAGAGATGTGACAATTTTCAGCTGTTCCAATGTCAAAGACTACATAGGGCAGAGACAACGGAAAATAAAAAAGGTTATTTGTGCCTGAAGGATTTAGCCACTCACTCCTATGGGGCTATCATAATAATGAGTTTGCCTGTTGCAGGGAATAGAGCAGCAAAAGTACTAACTTTACGGACATGAGGAAAATTCTGGACTATTTTTCAGAGGAAAAGGAAATTAGAGCCGGAATAAAAAATCCCTCAAGATTCTACCTGAAGTAGAAGGAGATGAACATTTTTTGGCACAACATGCAATTATGCATTATAGAAAACATCTGACCAAGGACACAGAAAAAATAGCATGTGATCATCTGATTAAAGACTATTGTAACATATACGCATGAGAGGCAAATGAAGTTTGCACAGACATTCTTAATTTTGGTATTCAGTAACTTTGAGAACTTGACTTTGCAACTTTAATATACATTTGGGAGCTGGAGGGTTGTTTGCAACAAATATTTACATTGAGTACTGTTGTAAAGCAAGCACCCACATAAATCTTCAGACCTCTTGAATAGAGTTTCTATGAAAGTCATTGTGAGGCACTGAAGATTTTTCTCCCAACTAAATATTAATCCTACTAACATATTTAAGTTATTGTTACACAATTTTTATATATTTGAATAAGCTGTGTGACTACAAACTACAATACATAATTATGCAATTCATATTGACAGTCCAATTTAGTTCAAGAAGTCATTAACTGGAGTCCCATATATCCATGAATCCCTCCAATCAATTATTCTTCAACCATACAAATTATATTCCCTTAAAAATTTCAATGTTGTAAATATGGACTATATCTAGTTTTTAATATTTACTTGGAGGGAATCCTTTTTAGTGTCTCCCTGTACATTTTCACAGCTACTGGGATCAAGAAAGCTGAGTGTTGTGTGTGTTTTGACTTGTTCTGCAATATTTGGTGATGTAAAACTTACTACAGATACCAGCTGATTCAGAGGTATGTGCATTATGCTCATAGATACCAGCTATAAATATGTTAGCCTCTTTTCCTTTGTTTTCATTATATAAAAATTAATAAAGTTTATATTTGTTCATACATGAATATACATTTACCTGTCAATTTATCTCTCTCTGAGGGTTCGAGCTAGGGAGGGTAATGAGGGCAAGCGGAGTTGCAAATGAAGCCCGGGATTTAAATATCCCGGGCTTCATTTGCATGTTCCCGGGCGCCGCCATTTTTAAATCCCCCTTAGTCCGAATTCCGTGCCCGCGGCTAAACGCGGCACGGACTAGGTAGTTCGAATTAAAGATCCTAATTCGAACTACCGTTACTCCTCATTCCATGAGGGCTTTTTTGGTCACAAGTGATAATTACTAAAAAACATAGACATCACAAAGCCAAATTAATAAATATTCATAATCAAAGCAATGTTTGTTAACAAAAATAAAATCTGAAATAGTGGGTTTTTTCTGAAATGCTGAACAGTGTAAGAATACTTATAATGTAATCTAATGTATAAAAATAGATGAATAAGCTAATCAACACCCTAACCTAAAATATGCACTTTCATGATGTCCATTAGAAATAGGTAATTTTGCAGTATATAGTGGTATTTCAAATAAAGTTATCTGAGTATTGTTATCAAAGCACACATTGTAAGAATTCATCCATTTACCAACACAAGGAGATCCTTTACACTTTCTCATGCAACTTTAATGGGAAACATGACATACAAAAAAGCAGAAACTTAATTTTCATATAATTGGTCTTTATATCTTTCCATTCTCCCCAGAGCTGTGGTACAAAATGAGTGGCAATTCTATATTCAGTAGTGGTAAAATAAAATGTCTTCTACACTTACAGAATAGAGATGAGCTTTTTTCCTCCAGAGATCTGATATGTAGTGTACTGGACAAAATATGCTTGCCCCTGTAGAGAGGAACAAGGGGGTGCAATAAACAGTGCTACCCACTCCACTTAGTGCATGAACACAAAATGCAGCCATAATATGTACAACCCTGACTACACGTGCTGGAGAGTTCAAGACCTTGAATTGCCTGCAGCATTCACTGCTCCAAGGTGGAAAAGATTCAGGGTGAATCCCTGGCCCTTACTGAAGGCAACAGGTGTTTTGCTCTTTTCTTCAATACAGCCAACATTTCATCTGGGATATATTTCTTAAACGAGATGTTCCAGTTCAACAGGGAGTTATGAGTTTGATGTAATAATAACGGAGAGTAAAATTTCTGGCCTATGTTATGCAGGCCAGATTCTGTGATTATAAAATTACCTTCTGGCCTTGAAATCCATGAAAGGGTTTCAGGTCTCTTGGTGGCATGTATACAGTAAGTGATGCTTGAAGAGTTCTGGGAAAATACTGGCTGCACTCATCATCATCATCATCATCATCATCCTTTGTCCAACAACTCCTGCTGGTTACTATCCTCCTCTTCCAAGCGCAAAGGAGTCATTCTGTCTCCCAATACTGCTACTCAAGCAACCCTCTTCTGTGTCTTATATATGATAATTTAGCCCTTTAATCTCCTAAAGATCTAAGCCAGTGTTCCCTGCAAGCTGAGCGCTTGGGTGGCCACCCAGGAGAGATTCAAATGCCACCCACCTGATTAGCAGCGTGCACACCACTGGCAGCATGAGTTTCTACTAGTGGTGCACATCCACACATGCCTCAATGCACATAAACTTTATTCTGCACGTGGATGGAAAAAATTACCATGACAGAGATTATTTCTATATTCTACAAACTACAGCAGCCAGGTCCTTATTAAAACATGGGTCTAAAAATCTCAGAATGTTTTTTGCCTGTGTAATTTAGAGCCATATTTCTGCTACAATGTGTAAAGAAAGAGGCTTTGAACCTTAATAATGAAGCTTTGAACCATATCAATTTTCCAATAATGAGAAGATGACAAAAGACAATATTTTGGTAAAATGAGCAAAACTTCACTTATTGGATCCTGACAATTTTTCCTTTAATGAAAACCTTCCCTTGCTCCACAATTTGAAATGCCTAAAATAATCCTATGTGCCCAGGAAGGCAACAGATCAGAAAATTAGATTACTGAAAGTGAAATGCATTCTTTGCATGAGACCACCCAACTTTATGTGAAGCAATTAAAAAAAATAATGTGGCATTCCCAGCACAAAGGTGTTGCTTTACACTTGAAAATTAAGCAAAAGTGGTAACATTTTGCTTCATCAGGCTAAACATTCTTGGAAAGAGTTTAAGTAGTTGCAGCTTAAATGTGTGTCTCTTTCAGATAATGGACTTTGATTTCCTTTTAATTATTTATAGTTTATTTATTTCTTTAGTCACATTAACCTCAAGGAAAGGAAATATGAGCTATGTAATCTAATAAACATGATTAATATTATTAGAACACTTTGCTGCAAGCAGCCTGTGTAACTGACAAACAGCATAAAGAGTTTCACATGAGTGAGGCTAAAAATGCGGGGAAGTGCTAAAGTGATTTGCTTTATCCTCATACCCCAGGATACCTTTACTGAAAGACTGGCTCACAAATGAATAGTGAAGTTGTTTTGTCAAGAAAGCAGACATGTTTCTGTCACTCAGACCATGTTTCTCATCCTTATGAAGAGCTAAATCCCACATAGAAATAGACTATATGCTGACTCAGTGTACTCCAAGTGTCTCTCTCGCTGAAAATATAATTTAAAAAGCCCATGCAATGGTTCTTGAAGAACCATTTTGTAATGTTAGGATGCTCTATGTTTTTACAGAACCCTAAGTAGGATCATTTAAAACTTTTATTCCAAGTATTTTTTCTCTGGATATATTTATGCTCCTGTTTTGCAGTGAAGTCCTTTACAGGCAGCTTCTTATGCCTGTCTGGATTCCCAGAGACTTGGTGTCTTTTCTGGAGTCTGCCTGTGTGCAGCTCATTGCAGGACCAGGGTCTTAACCCAGAGTATAGGATGGTCACAGTGCTCTCATTACACATTTACACATACAGAATGGGAAGCAACTGTCTAGGAAGGAGTACTGCAGAAAGGGATCTAGGGGTCATAGTGGACCACAAGCTAAATATGAGACAACAAAGTGACACTTGCAAAAAAAGCAAACATGATTCTGGGATGCATTAACAAGCAAGACATGAGAAGTCATTCTTCCGCTCTACTCTGCACTGATAAGGCCTCAATTAGCGTAGTGTGTCCAGTTCTGGGCACCACATTTCAAGAAAGATGTGGAGAAATTGGAGAAGGTTCAGAGAAGAGCAACAAGAATGATTAAAGGTCTAGAGAACATGACCTATGAGAGAAGACTGAAAGAACTGTGCTTGTTTAGTTTGGAAAGGAGAAGACTGAGAGGGGACATGATAGCAGTTTTCAAGTCTAAAAGGGTGTCACAAAGGGGAGTGGGAGGAATTGTTTCCCTTGGCCTCTGATGATTGGACAAGAAGCAATGGACTTAAATTGTAGCAAGAGAGGTTTAGGCTGGACATTAGGAAAAACTTCCTAACTGTTAAACACTGGAATAAGTTGCCTAGGGAAGTTGTGGAATCTCCACCTCTCCACCTCTGGACATGTTTAAGAGCAGGTTAGATAGACATCTATCAGGGATGATCTGACGGTGCTTGGTCCTGCCATGAGGGCAGGGGACTGGACTTGATGACCTCTCGAGGTCCCTTCCAGTTCTAGTGTTCTGTGATTCCCTGATTCTATGATTTAGCTTCTGACACACATGCAGCCAAGCAGGGTGGTGGATGCATAAGAAAACAAACATATGCACATAAAGTTTAACTTTCAAAAATTGTCCTAATAGCTTTTAGAGAAAAGCTATTTGCTTAGAAAACATTTTTTAAAGTTTTAGAATTAATTTTTAACCTATACTCAACTGCGACAACATGGCTGTAAAACCAGCACAAAGTGATCCAAAACAGAAAGTCATATAGAGACTGTTTACATTATGTAGTAGTATCTGTAATGTGTGGTTAAAAGTATAATTTTGCAATCTGACATAAGAGTACACAGAACAGAGGCAAGTACATGTAGCACAGGTTTTAAAATGAGCTGAAACCAAGTCCTCACATATTCCACTTCAAGGCGGTTCAGATCATGGTCAAAACATTACAGCTTATGCCTATAAAACCTCTAGTATATGGTATCTGTAATATTTATGTTACTGTTACAGCTTAAAAGAACTTGCACATAAGAAATGAGTACTCGGATATCAGCAAAAGAACGAGGAATTGAAAGGAATGTGACAAGGGAAAAGAAAAAAAGGAGTGGCCTGTGGTTTGATAATATTTTCAGTGATCAACATATCCTCTGCTACACTGAAATGATTTAACTGCTCTCCATTGATGTTGATTCCACTCTTCCAGTTCATCCACCTAATTACCATTCGTGGCAGGCTGTGAAGAGTTTTGGTGACTTACCGTGTCTTCTTGTTTCATAACACTCTTAACTGAGATCTGAAGGGAGTATCAAATAAAGTTATATCTGTAGTGCAGTCAATTTGTTTCCCTTAATAGGCTGATACTGTTTGTGTCGATGCCCTGCTCTGCAAGAACTTTCAACACTAAACAAGAGCTCTACGTTGCTGAATGCTTTTTCATAGTCTACAAAGGCAATACATAACAGGAACTTGTATTCCCATGAGTGTTCCAATAGCTGGTTTATAGTGAAAATATAATCCATTGTGCTGAAAATTCCTTTGAAAGCCTGCCTATTTTCTTGGCTGTGGGTCATCCAGACTCTGCGAGAGTCAGTTTGTTATTATTTTGGTGAACAGCTTGCAGACGTGTGAGAGCAGGCATTTGGATGACTGTTCTTCACAATTGTGTTAGACTCCTTACAGCAGGACAATTAACACTTTAGAATAGAATAGAATAGAATAGAATAGAATAGAAATGTGAAAATTACAAAATATGGAGAAGGATTTTTAAAGGCAAAATAAGAGTTAAGGTGCAGATTTGTAAAGATATTTTGGCACCTATCTCACATTGATTTCAATGGAAGTTAAGCTCCTAAAGACCTTTAAAAAGCTGGACGATAGTGCTTAATTCCTATTTACTCTTCAATGGCAACTGCTTAACTCCTTCTGTGCATTGGATTACCTCTCCCTATACTAAATCACCACATATTTAAATTAATGAAGTGAATATGAAAAGTGACCAAATAGATCTACATCTGGATAGTCCATCAGTTCTTTTCAGTCTCCAACATCTGTGGTTCAATAAGTTGCTCTTTACACAGTTTGTAGGTGCCCACTCTAGAAGCCCTTAACTTGTTGACATTTTCTTCTGTATTGTGGAACATGTAGGGAAAGCCAGCAAACCCTGGCGATAGTATGTCCTCTAGCCATTTCCTTACCCAGCAAGGTTGTAAGACTGTTCAAAATGTTTTTAGAAGCTGTCATATGATCCATGTTAATCACTTTTAGAGTGCTGCTTTCCTTAACGTATTTTTGAAAAAAATATATAAAATATGCAGGGCCTGACAGTGATAGAATCAGAACATGTGCTCTCTGGACACCACTAACTATTGGAACAAGCCATTGACTACACTCTTTAAATTGTGCTGTTTCTGTTAAGATATTTCCCAACTCATAAAATCTGAAATAGGAGCAAAGATCAAACAGGTTATCATCAACATGACTCCTTCCAGTCTTCCTACTATTACTTTAGAAAAACAGTTCATGCATTTTACATTCCCCTACATGTTGTAAAGGACATTACTTTGTACTTAGACAGCTTTCAATGAGCACACTGAGCATTAGAGCAATGTAACATGTATCATGCAGACTGCAATGGAAACGGCCACAACCACCACCGGAGCCAAGTAACTGAATATATTCTGAGTTCAACCGCCTGTTCTCTTACTGTATGTGTTTCACCTCAGAAGAACAGAAACCACAGAAGGAAAAGTAGGATCCACAACAAGTGAAGGTGGGACTAAAGCCCATATTCTTCTTGTAGCACCCAATAATAATAATATAGTTATTATTACTACAATAGAATTCAAAAGCCCTGATTAGATCTAGGCTCATTATGCAAGGACTGTTTAATCACATAGAAATATATAAGAAAATAAGAATGGCCACACTGGGTCAAAGCAATCAAACCCAGACTCCTGTTTTCCAACCATGGTTGGCACCAACTGTTTCAGAGGGAATGACCAGAACACGGTATTTATCCAGCCGGTGGTCCAGTCCCAGCTTCTGGAAGTCAGCAGTTTAGGGACACCAATGGCATGGTACTGGATCCCTGACCATCTTGGCTACTAGCCATTGATGGACCTAACCCATTTAACACGTCTTGGAACTCAGATATACCTATAGTCTTCACAACAGCCTCTGGCAAGTTGTTCTACAGATTGATGTGCATTGTGTGAAGTAGTACTTCTATATGCTTCCTGTACATTCCCTGCCTATTAATTTAATTGGGTGAACCCTGGTTCTGGTGTTATGTGAAACGGTAAATAACACTTATTTACTTTTTTTACACACTATTCTTGATTCTATATATATACCTCTACGACATTTCACCCTCAGCTATCTCTTTTCTAAGCTGAACAGTCCCAGTCTTTTTTAAACCTGTTCATATGGAAGCTGTTCCATACCTCGACATCAGAAAAGTAATAGAAAAGCTTCACCTACTGGACCTCTTTCTGCCTCCTGACATTAAAAATAAAGGATTGCAGGATTACAACCCTTCTGCCATCATTCTCTTCACCAAATAACTGATCAAAATTCAGCTGATCATAGCGGCTTTGGAGACTAAGGTTCATACAACAATAAGTTTTAGCAGAACTGGCTTTATACAATGGCAAACTCCAACTGGAAGTTGAATGTAAATTATAAGACACCCAACCCACATCACCATAGTCTTTAACATCAGTTTCCTAATATTATTTCAAAGCCTTTTTATTTTATAGCAAAGGGTTGAGGAATTTTTGAAAAATTAGAGAAAGCTACCTCAAGAATCAACATGGCTTTGTTTCTCTCCATCCCGCTTTTATAAAAAGCTTATTAAAACCGAGCACTTATCTCAGCACCACTACTAGCCAGCATGCTGTTTAACAGCAAGATGGTCACAGAAAGGAATAGAAGGTTGCTGCTGTGAAAAGAATCTTGCAGAAATGCTGGAGGTCTCCTTTACTGGCAGATAAGGAAACACAGGACTCCAGAATCTTACAGCCTAAGCATGCGTGACCTTTCTTAGGGATGTCATGTTCTCATTGGCTTCAATGGTGCAAAATTTAGCACAAGATCAAAAAGCTACACCTGTATAAATATATAGGAAAAAAATTACACAAGTACACCTAACCAGAAAATGGATACATTTATAAGAAAAGAATCTTATCTCCAAGTGTGTATGTATCTGTCTACAGGCAGCCCCAAAATTTCAATTTTCTAAAGGACTGCTGAAATGGACAACATCCGCCAGCAGAAATATGAAGATGTAAGAATATTATAGAGTCTTTCCCCTTTCCCAACGAAGACAGAGTTTTAAATGAACCATGTACAAAGAGATAAACGGAGAGAAAACAGAACTAGAGATGTTAAATTCTACACAACTCACCCAAGCACCTGTAGGGAACCACAATGTGAGGGTGACTCTTGCACAGCTTCCGTCCCCTCTTGCACCAGTTTTGGATGGTCACAGGCTGATTGGCTTCCACAACATTGGTAATTTGTAATTCAGGATAAACCTAATGTTTGAAATACAAAGAGAATAAATATAATCAAAGACATACTTAGTGTGTTATTAAATATTGTTGCCAGACATCAAAGTGATGTCCAATATCACACCTTCCCCCATCAATTATGTAACCATCATTCATCAATTCTATTTCATGTCATAAATTTACCTTGTTACAAGTTCCATCCAAGTACAAGCTCCATTAAGAAAACAACCACCAATAATTATCAACTACGATTGTGAATTTGGTGACACCCAACTAGGGATATGAATGGGTAACTGATTAACCAGTTACACAGTACGCATCACCCTTACCAGGTGATGCTTATTGGTAACCGTTAACTGGCGCCTGGGAGCAGCCCCCTGCTTGTGGCCGGCCACTGGCAGAAGGCTGCTTCAGCCCCACCGGGCCCACTGTAGGGTGGGCTGGTAGGTGGCAACCCCATGGGGCCGGTGGAGCCGAGAGCAGCAGCCCTGTGGATTGGGGTTTGCTCCAGCCGTGCTGGAGTGGCCACTCACCTGCGGGATCCCGCTTAATTGTTTAACCAGCTAAATGTAACGTTTAACAGGTTAAATGATTAAATGGAATTTTATATCCCTACACCCAAACTTTTTTTTAACCTTAAATTACTCCCTCCCCCCTTGACTCCATCTCCACCTGAACTGAACATATCAATCCCTATTCACCTTTATTTTATTCAGCTGAGTGTGAACAAGAGGGGATCTCCCCTACTCATTCCATGGCCAGTCCATCAACCTCCCCTCAAGACTCAAACCTCCCTTCATTTCTCAAGTTTAATCATGGACTTATCCTAACTCAGAACCCTCGTTTTCCCTAAGATGGTTGAACTCAAAGTCTGTTTCTGAATGTCAGCTATCACTTTCCCAATGCAGCCCTCAGCTGCCTCCACACTGGCAGTCTGCTGAATCTGTTATTCACTTGCACGCTTATAGTTATTGCTGCTTCCTCCTTTCTGACTTTGCTTACTTGCTCATCTCAAAATCCAGTCTGTTCCAAACACTGCATTATAGTGCTGCACCCGCACGTGGGCTGACAGTCTTAGTAGTTCCTTTCAAGGCTGGAGTAATAAGTTCCTGTCATCAGCATGATTCCAATCCACCCCCATCTGTGAGCTCCCATCTCCCTCAGTCCTACATACACTCTACCTTTTCCTTTGTCATTTCTAGACCTATCTGCTCTCCTTTGTCAGCGGTCAATTATTTGTGCTAAATATCTATATGATCAGTGAACTCACTCCCAATAATCTGGCTTCTCCATATCGTCTTCTGAAAGGAATTGAAAACTCATCTCTAACGCTGACCACGATCTGTCAAACCAGGCTCTCACATAGAATTTACTGGACTACTAACATCCCTGTACTTCTCCAACATAATCTCAACTCATTGTAACTGCTGTGCATTAAGATGCCTGAAAGAACAAACAATTCTAGAAGCTTAAAATTCTTCCTTCCATAAAGGGAGGTTTTTGTTTTGTTTTATTCTGTAGTTGGGAACTCAGTGTTGGTGAATGGAATACACCTTGCAGAGTAGGAAACTTTTTTTCATGATGGGTGGAGTTTTAAAAATACCTGATTGCTATTAAGGTAAATTATTGTTATTACTTGCATTCTCACAGCACATAAGAGACCCTATCAGAAGCAAGTTCCCATCCTGACAACACTGTACAGAGTACAAATGACCCCTGCCCAAAGAGCCTACATCAGGCCTGCACAACTCGGAAAGCAGCAAGGGCCATATTACTCCAAAGAAAACAGCTGCGGGCCACAAGTAAGGTTGCCAGATGCTCTCCCAAAAAATACCAAACACGTGGGCTAAAAATTTTTGTCGGGCATACAAAAAAACCCCCGCACCGCCTGGCTTCAGCACGCAACCACAGATTTTGTTGAAAGCTCAAGATTTTGTTGAATAAATTCACACACAAGGGAAAGACTCACAGTCACACACAAAGAAAAGAAATATCTCACGGCGCAAAATTTGTTCCCTCTGATACAAGTTATAATATCGACGGGGCATAGATTTTACCAGCTGGTGAGCTGTGACAGGTGGCGAGAACAACCTACCCCACCCTCCAACAGCAGCGACCCCCATGCTGTACGGGGAGCGCGGAGTTCTGACAGCGGTCTGCACCACGCAAGCGGCCGCCCAGCCGAGCGGCGTGCAGGGGGGCCGAGTCCTGCGACAGGAGCTAGAAGCGGGGGCGGGGCCGCACGCGGGCGTATGGCAGAGCCAGAGATGCGTGCATCCCTGATGTCAGGGGGAGAGGCGCCGGCACAAGAGAGCACCGCATTCAAAAGAGGAGTAGAGGACAGCGGAAGAGAGGAGGGAGGAAATATTATTTCCGAAAGTCGTCACGGACCGCACAGTGAGCCGGCCTGGTCTACATTCTAATTAAAGAAAAAATAAAACAAGTGGGTGTAGCAAAGTCAAGAACTGTATCTTTAATTAAAATTGAAACTTAAAAGTATAACATTTAAACAGCAATGATAAGTAGTATTACATATTTATGCTATTTTAGGCGACTCTGAGATTAGCAGCATGGGAGTAATACAGGAAGGGATGGGTAGGACGCAGTATAAACATTAAACCATATGTTTATGGAAATGGGTAGTTCTCTCCTAATGGTCAGTTGAAGGAGATTGTAATTGAAATACTAGACAGCAACATCTTGGACTGTATGTTTAAAAAACTTTATAGATTACATGTCAGTTCAGGACAGTTACCTTCTATTGATCAATTACTGAAGGACATAATTATTGGGCTAACAGATTAGCATGTGATGCTGAACTTTCATATCTGAAAAGATGAACACCATCCTGTATATCCCATTTAAGATATGTCATTAATTACTGCTATATAAAGGGAAGGGGGGAAATTAATATACATCTCATCTCCATGATTAAACCACTGTACTTCCAATATTATATGGAACAGTCCCTCTTTTATATTGGATCAGATGCAGTTTCTTCGAATAGTGAAAGTGACAGGTTTTTTGGGATTTTTGACTTCTAGGACCATTATTTATATCTCAGACAAAGCAAGAAATTCAAACAATATGGGCCTATTGAATAAGATGGTTGTGGAATTTACTACAAGTATTTCTGTATTTGAAAGACACTGGCTTGGCTCTTTCCACTTGCTCTGCAGCAGTTGTCCACCCACTCATGAAGGCCAGGCACAGGGGTTGACCCTGCACTGCCAGCGCTCCAGCCCAGGAAGCGGGGCCAAGGCTGACCCTGCTCTCCCAGCGCCCTGGGGCTGACCCCGCTCTTCCTGGCACTCTGGCCTAGGGAGTGGCCAGGGCTGACCCCGCTCGGCCAGGGCTCTGGCACCCTGCCACTCTGGCCAGAGAGCGGAGTCGAGGTGGGGGCCTCATCCTACTCAGCTGGTGCTCTGGCTGGAGGCAGGTCCAGGCATTGGAGCTTATCGGCCCCACCACTGCCCACCCACCCAAAGTTGGGGCCTGTCCAAGTGGGCTCGTCTGTCTATGCCACTGAAATATTGTGAATGAAATAAAAACTTTTCACCCCCTGAAACCTAGTGTTTCTTCCATTCAGTCCTCCTCATTACTCTTGCTCTGATAGGCGAGTGCGCAATCCTGCTTATGTTCCTGTTCATTTTCATACCAGTACCAAAATGGTTTAGTTAGGATTCCATGATGCTAGTAAGTTTCAAGCTGCCACTGATGTGTAATCCCTACTACTCAAAAGTGCACAAGCTGTTTTGGGAGCCATGGATGAGTGCAACAGAAGGATTTGTTTTGCTGTGTAGACTAAACGCAATATCCTAGAGGGTGGAAGTTTATCACTCCACATTTAAACCCCCAATAGACACCTTAAACTGAATTTCAGATGGCATCATTAACAATACCTTTGGCCATAAGATATGATGCAATGTCAATGAAATATTCCCACTGAAGAATTTTTCTGACAGCCACTGAGTAAGTCAGACCCATAATGGAAGTATGGCTGCTGTGCATAAATACATCTTAAAAAAAAAAAAAACCCTAACGACTACAAAATGTCAAGTTTTAAGTGTTGTTGTTGGAATTAGAAAAAAAGAGAGAGAGACAGAGAGAGAGAGAAAACACAAACATGAAATCACTGACAAAAGTGTACGCAGACTTCAGGGCTCCGATATAGGAACTCTTTCCTATTCGGGACATTTAAGCACATATTTAAGTCCCAATGAAGTCAATCAGATTTGAGCACATGGTTAAAGATAACCACATACTAAGGTCAGAATTAACAATAAGATCAGAATTAACAATTGATATGACACCTTGTTTAAACAATAGTATTAAGACACTGATTAAGACAAAATAGGATAATTTATCCACAACATTTGCAGATGATACAAAACTGCTCAAGACAGCCAAGTCCACAGAAGACTGCAAAGAGCTTCAGGAGGATCTCATAAAACTGGCTGAATAGGCAACAAAATGGCAGATGAAATTCAATGTTGATAAATACAAAGTAATGCACATTGGAAAACACAACCCCAACTGTACATATAAAATGATGGAGTCTAAATTAGTGGTTACTACTAAAGAGAGAGATCTTGGAGTCACTGTGGATGGTTCTCTGAAAACATCCACTCAATGTACAGTGGCAGTCAAAAATGAAAATGAAATATTGGAAACCCTTAGGAAAAGGATAGATAATGAGAAAGAAAATATAATGCACTATATACATTCAGGGTGTGCATGCAACTTCAATTGTGTGTACAGAAGTGATCACCTGATCTCAAGAAAGATATATTGGAATTGGAAAAGGTTCAGAAAAGGGCAACAAAAATTATTAGGGGTATAGAATGGCTGCCATATGAGGAGAGATTAATTGGACCGGGACTTTGTAGCTTGGAAAAGAGAGGATTAAGGAGGGATATGACAGAGGTTTATAAAACCATGACTGGTACAGAAAAAGTAAATAAGGAAAAGTTATTTACTCCTCTCAACGTAAGAGCTAGGATTTTCTAAAAGGCAGCATATTTAAAACAAACAAAAGTATTTTTTCACATAATGCACAGTCAACCTGTGGAACACCCTGCCACAGGTTGTTGTGAAGTCCAAGACTTTAACATGGTTCAAAAAGTATGAGAAAAAATCATCAGTGGCTATTAGCCAAAATGGGCAGGAATAGCCTCCCTAACCTCTAATTGTCAGGGCTGGAAAAGGGCAACAAGGGCTGGATCACTTAATGATTACCTCTTTATACCTCTTTAGTTCATTCCCTCTGGGGCACTTGGCATTGGCCACTGTCAGAAGACAGGATACTGTGCTATATTGACCTTTGGTCTGGCCCAGTATGGCCAGTCAGAGTGTGTATATATCCTCTAGCAGTAAGGAATCCTACCTTTTAAGATTTACTAGAACAATCCTGCAGAGCAAGGAATTCATCTAACAAAAAATGCTGAGTGCCAATTAAGAATTCAGTATCTTTTCTTAACTGACAGCTCATTCAGATGCGTTGATCTCACTACTGTAAGAAAGGAAAATTTCACATAAGACGCAGATAAATTTTCCTATTCTTATTCGTAATGAGGTGCACAGATCCATGACATCAGGATATTTATACCAGCATCTACTCAAGGCCAAGAACTATTTTCAGATGTGAAAAGAATAACTCTTTCTTAATAGCTACTGGGATACTATAATGAGGAGCACCCATCTACTAAAGGCAGCAGCAAATGCCTAATGTCCAGCCCGTAGAATTTGAAGGTGGTACGAACAGATGACCAAGTAACTGCTTTACAGGTTGTCTTGTATAAGGCATACGATCTTTCTGCCCACAAAGCTGCCACAGTTCAGTGAGCTCTGATACCAGAAGACAAAGCTACACCTTTGACTTTTGCGCTTCTCAGATGAAATATCTTGGACACTTGGAAGTGGAGGATATTTAAGCCTTCTTTCCCTTGACACCAGATAAAACACAAAGCATGAGTTTTTCCAACCTGAGCTCTGTGGTCAGGATAGCCTGGTGAGGGCTCTACAGACATCCAAAGTATGTCTCAATTTCTCTTTGCAGAGCAATGGGAGCTGGACAGGAAGATGGAAGAACAACCTCCTGTGCTCTATGTAGCCGGCAGTCTTCTTTAGTATAAAGACTGATTAGTTCAGAGTAGGGATGTTAAAATGTGTGTAATTAAGTAACTGAGTAACATTGACATTTTCAGCGGTTACATGGTTTAGAGGCAGCAGCGCGGGGCAGCAGGCACACCAGGAGCCTGCATGTAACTCTGAAATAGCCCAGGGTCATCGATTAATCGTTTACATGATTACAGAATACCAACTGGGCCTTATGAAACATGCAGTAATGCAGCCCTGGGAAAGGAGTTCACAACTTGGACACCCTGAGAACAGACAAGACTGCTATCAAAACACCCCTTCAATGATTAGAAAGTAATGAAACACCTCCACTAGTAGTCCAAACTGAGAGTCTGTAATGGCTATTAGAACAAGGTAAGATCTCATAAAAGGAATTTAATGCACCACAGGAAAATGCAGAATGGATGTTGCTCTCCATAGTTTGAGTCCATCTTAAAGGAATTTGAGACTCTGGTACTGAAGCCAATGTGGGGAGTTGAGACCCTTGTTAAAATTCAACCAGGCCCCTGAATACACTGAGTTCATAAATTTATTTCTGTTAATTAAAATTGTTAGTATTCCCCCTCTGAATAAACTTGGCTTACGAGATTCTATAAAAAGAACAGGCTCAAACTGTCTGGATTTTGGTGCCTAATTAACATTTTTAGCATCATACTCCTTTCAGATAGGTAGCTGATGGGAGGCCTTTACGCCACACTGAGGTGGTCAGAGAATCAAGGACTCCTGACTAGAACTGGTCGACCAAAATTATCAGTATTGCTTCTTTCCTGATCTTTTATAGCATTCTGATGAGCAACAGAAAGGGGAGGGAGTCATATAAGAGTCCCTTCTGGCCATCTTTGGTACAGGCTTCTACTGCCTTGGCTGTGTGATTCTACTGGCAAGAAAAGGAAACTGACACTGTAGTTCAGGTGAGAGTCAAACAAACCCATCTTCTCCCAGGCAATGAAATACCTCTGGGTGCAGTTCTCATGTTGGTTGATCTAACTTTTGCCTGCTGAGCCAGGTAGCTGAAATATTTAATTTTCCCTTGGATGTGAAGGAGCTCTTTCCTTTTGCCAACAAAACTGTAATGTAAACAAGCCCTCAGAATATCCACATAGGAGACCACTGAACTCAGAAGAGATAGAAGTATATGAAAAGGTCAACTGTTTTTCCTGATTTTCTTGCAATAAGGTGCTTTGTAGAGGACAGTCACCGTTACGGTTGCCAGGTGTCCGGTATTGACCCGGACAGTCCAGTATTTTCACCTCCTGTCTGGTAAAAAAAAAAATTTCAGAAAATACTGGACACTTAAAATGTCCGGTATTTTCTGATTTTTTCCCAGCCAGGAGGCGAAAATCCTGGGTGCTTACCTGGTTCCGCAGGAGAGCTGTCTGGCACGGAGCAGGAAAACAAGATGGCGGACAGCCACTGGCAGCCTGTTAGGGCCAAAAAGCCCCAAAAGTATTTCTTAAAGGGGCCACGCTGGGTGGTGGTGTTTTTTTTGGCTCTCGGGGTCCTTTTTTTTTTTCCTCAGCAGAATTTTTTCCCCAGTGGTTTTTTTTTGGGGGGGTGGGGAGGGGGGAGTGTTCGGTATTTCTGGTTAAACCATCTGGCAACCTGTGTCACCATTCCCAGACACCGGGAATAGCTTGAGACTATTAACTAAATCTTTCATAAAATTGTGGCTCTGCATCATGCCTATTGGTGGACTCCGGATGAGGCTTGGATAAAGATGTCACCAGAAGAACGTAGACAGACTCCTTCCTGAGCTGCTACTAACACGAGCAGCATCAACTCATGAGTACTATTGATAAACCAAAGGAAAAGGACTTGTATCTGGAACACTGTGTTCTCAAAACACAGCTTATGACATATCTATCAAACTGCTGAATAAAGATATAAAGATAGATGTCTTCTAAATATACTGATGTCCTTTAGTCCTTTGCAGGAGCTGCCTGCAGGTGGAGAAATAGATGAAAGTGACTGGTTCTTAGAGTAGGTGAGACTCCATCTCTTTCTTCAATTGACAGGTGGGATCTGCTCCAAGGCTGAATGGAGCAGAGTACCCAATATGATGGACCTGTGGACCTCATTATGAGTAAGAAAAATGTCTGAACTAGTTTAAGTGCAGATATGGTCTGTTTAAGCTGTTGGCAATATACTTTCAACTGAACCAAATTGTAAGGCTAGTCTGCTTTTGACACATATTACTTAGCTACATAAAAGCCCCAGTACAAAAAAAGTCTTATGTTGTATTTTACATTAAACTACTATCCTCCTAATTTCTTCTCTCTGCTCACAAATAAAGTCTTGCCTACTTGCACAACCAAAATTAGGCTTCAATTTCGCTAATCAAATACTGGAAAAACGAACTAGCGATGTTAGCATATAGTTTTTTTTAAACAATTAATCAAGCAGCCTAGGCTTATCGGTTAATCCTAATGACTACACACACACCTCCCCCTTTGCTGCCTCTGTACAAGAGGCAGCCAGGGGGCAGGCAGCTCCCTTGCAAGTGCTGGTTCCTGTGGAGAGAGGTAGCAGTGCAGAGGGTGAGGGGGGCAGGTGGGAACCGGTACACATGGGAAGCCAGCTTTCAAGCCACCTCCCTGCATCTATAGGCTCACATGGAGGCGCCTCCCCTCTCCCCCTGGCTGCCTCGCTACCGAAGGCAGCAGTGCAGGGGAAGGGAGCCAATACGCTTTTAAACCGGCTCTCTGAGTGTGTCAGCTACGCAGAGCTGCCTGCTCCCACTTTGCTGCCTCCCACACAGTTGACAGGGGAGTTCTCCTATTGCATCTTCATGAGACCTACCAGATCCATGCCCACTGCAGTGATCACGGCAGCACTGATTTTAGTCAATATAAAACCTACGCAAAGTCAGATTGGAAATACAGTAGAACCTAGAGTTGTGAACACCAGAGTTATGAACTAACCAGTTAACTACACACCATTTGCAACAGTAAGCACAGTGTCAGGCGGCAGCAAAATAATAAAGAACAGTACTATGTTACGTTTAAACTACTAGAAAAATAAAGGGAAAGCAGCATTTTTCTTCTGAATAGTAAAGTTTCAAAGCTGTATTAAGTCATTGTTCAGATGTAAAGAACAACCATACGTTTTGTTCAGTTATGAACACTTAGTGTTACGCACAAACTCCATTCCCAAGGTGTCTGTACCTCTGAAGTTCCACTGTCAGGTGCAAATTTTTGACAGCAAGGGTAATTAACCACTGGAAAAATTTTGCAAGGATTGTGGTGGAGACTCCAACAAAGGGAATTTTTAAATCAAGACTGGATGTTTTTCTAAGATGTATGCTCTAGCTCAACTAAGCGATTGGCCCTGGAGCAGGAATTGATTTAGGGAATTCCCAAAGCTTGCTGTGGTGGAAGAGTCAGATTAAACAATCAAAATGGTCCCTGCTGGCCTTAAAATCTATGAACTTAACAGATCTACATCTACAAAGGAGACATGTCCTAAGCACTATCACACTAAAATCTATTAGAAATTGATAGAAGGAGTCTTCGCTACTAATCATATGTACTGACATAATTCATTATGCTCTGTAAATAGAATCAAGCAAAAGGCTGTAAAGAAATATTAGAACAAATATATTGGACAAGTAGTTATTTCTCTGTTATATCTATTGTCAATTCCAATATATGAAAGCACGGTATTCCTTCTTGAAGTAGCCCAGCGGTATCCATCAACCCTGTCTGGTTTTAATACAGCAACCTCTGCTTGCTCATTATACCATTTCTTATATCACAATGTTTATTGTTTCCCAATAGTTTTACAATGTTTGTAGTAATATCAACTCAACTATTCCATGAAAATTTTACCAGTTGACTGGTATTGGTCTGTACAAGCATTTTAACTAAAACTATTCTGTATCAGTAACTAAAGCTATACATTAGCTCACCTGAGATTGAGAATATGCATTGTAAGCATATTGGCATTTTAAATAAAAATACTTTGTGTATAATCCTTTTTCTCTCTCTTGATTTGAAGAATTGAAGTATGTTTTACAGGACATGCCAGAACCAAGGCCCCAATATTTCCAGGGGGCAGGGAAGGGAAAGGTGGGGGAAGAGAGGGAGAGCTTTACCAGGATGGCATGGTTAAGAGCTATTTTGCTAGTGGGAAATAGCAGGCAGATAATGAGACTAAAGCTCATTGCTAGAAGAATAAAGGTATTGCCAATTATGCTGCTGTAATGCCTGGATACCCTTTACTTGTTGTCTTCTGCAGTCCAAGGTATTTCATGGAGGAACCAAAGACTAGATGAAGCTGTTTAGAAATAAAATTAGAAACTAGCTTGCACCTTCAGCATTTGGCTTGAACATCTGGCAGTCAGAAAACTTGAGTGGTTTATAATTAATACAAAAAAGTCACTCACTTACTAAACTCTCAATTTGGGCTGAAATAGTAGAGGGGGAAAAAAAGCCCTAACTATTTCCCATCTCAATTTGAGTGGACCGTCTGTTGTGCTCTGGTCAGAAATCTATGCTGACAGTGAAGGGAGAGATTGGGTCTACCCGATTCAAAATGACAGTCATGAATAAACATATATTCTTCTTACTGTTTCCCCTCATCCATCCTTCCATGATCCTTCCAAAAGTGGGTTGCATCCCACTTGCTACATTCGGTTTTAAATTATATCAAATTCTTCAGGATGGGGCTAAAAATCAACTGGTTTGCAAATTATAATTCTCTATTCTCTGCAGATGTAGTGGAACAAAAAGTGGACAGTCACAACACACACCCATTAACAGCAGGAGGAAGCACTGGTGCTATTTGGTGGGATACATTCAGGATCTCAAATCTGCTAGTTTTTTTCTAGTATTTGTATGCCTCAAATCTGACTCCATTTCCAGGCGCTGGTGGTGGCAGTAACATCTTTATTTACATAAAAACAAGGTCAAAACTTCATACACAAAATCAAGTAAAGGGCAGACACACTTTAAAAAAGAAAACCCCATAAGCTGGAAACACTGGCACAACAGTCCAAAATAAATCAACGAGAATACAGAGAAAAATCACATCAAGCAACAACATTTTAATTTGTTTGGCAAAATAAGACAAGGCCCCAAAACAAAGACAACCAGATTTTGTTGCTAACTAGCCAAATCTAAAATCTTTGTTCCCTGTGGAAAATTCAAGAAATTTCTTGCAGCTCAACTGTTTCATACTTTTTAATATATCATTATTAAAATGCCTAGATTGCATTAATCCCCACAAAATATTCACTGAAGTCTTAGGAGAACTGATTTTAAAAGAGCAGTGGAAACTTTAATGGACATACAACAGGTAAAAAAAATCTTCAAGCTTCAAACAGATTCAGGAAAGTCTTTTGATCATCTAAATGAAATATCTGGCAGACAACATTTTAGAAGCACATTTCAAAGGAATCCGTACATTCAATATTCAATCTTCAGGAAAGTGGCTGTTGTATAACTGATTATGGAAAATAGTGTTCTTGAAAACTTAGAGTGAGGATTTTTTGAAAAAGATAATTAAACTATGTTCTGAACACAGAAAATATCTTCAATCACAGGTTTCTCCTATATCACCTTAGAATTTAATGGAAAGATTCTTTCAACTAAATTTTAAGGGTTCAAAAAGTTCTTTTATCAAGGTCGCCAGAAGGTAGAGCAAGTCTAGCAAGTTGGTAGCTCAACAGCACATAGAGCAAAAAGTAGTAATTTTTGTTCCTGACTTAGCTGGACCCGTGAGGTACAGTTACACTGAGGAATCCTGTGCAGGTATATTGCATATCTTGCCCCAGAAATATGTCTACTGAACAGTGACAGTTTTGATAGCGATTTTGATGTTCCCACACACATTACGTATTGCAAAAGTGGTTGCCATTCTGGATTCCTGAAGCAGCACTGTTACTGGGAGTAGTGACTCTTGGGCATTGAAGGATGGAGATAGAAGTCCCAGATGAACTAGCATAGCTGCAGTGCTTGTAGCATCTGACCCTAACCACGGATTAGACATAGCTAAATAGCCCATTCTTAGTATTGTTACTAACAAGTACCTAAGCACTCACAACATGGCCAGTAGTGTCTGAATTCAAACCATTGTACTGTGTTGGGAAAGAATATTCAACTAACATTGTCCTTTTTTACAGATCTTTTTTACATATTAAAGAGAAACTTGAGGGGTAAGAATTTTACATCCTTGCAGTAAGATTTAAGCCTCAGTTCAGACTCACAACGTATGTTTTTTAATGTTTAAATGTAGTCCCTATTGTTCTGCTATGTGGTTTTAAGCTTTCTTCTTGAAAGGACATACATTGCTTTATATATAGATAAATGACAGCAAGGTTCATCTAACACTGAACCTACTATAAACATTCAAAGGGACTTTGCAGAAAGCAGCATGTACTCCATAAGGTCTCTACCCATCCACTTCTATCATGATGCCTACAAGAAACTGGCTCCTGACTCACAGCTAGGGTGCCTGACAGCTGGAGAAAGTGGAAAAGGGAAAAAAGTATGTTCACATGATTTGGAGGCATTAAATTGAGCAGACTCTTCATCGGTCTAATCATGGGCCCTTACTACCATTATCCTCACTTTCTATCCCTTCAACTCTCCTATTGTTTGGTATAATCATTGCTTTGTTTCAGTTTAGGATTTTGAATTCTTTAGGAATATATCTTCCCTATGTTCTTGGACTGCACCTAGCACAACAGGACTGATCTTTATTGGGGCTCTTGAATCCTACCATAATATAAATAATCCAGTAACATTAGTCATCACCTGTAGGAAAGCAGAAAAAAATAGCAACACATCATGTCTCTTAGGCTCATGAGCTATCTTGCCTAGATGAAGGAAACGCAGATACTGGAGTGGTGGACATCTAGAAATCTCCCAGGACTAAATTTGTAAACAGAAAGTACAGGAGCTATACAGATTTTTTTTAAAAGGTATTCGGCAAGACAGAATGTACATGATGCTTAAAAAATAAGCCTATATTTTAAGGAAGGTCAGGTTAAACAACGGCCTCTTCTGGCTCAACCTATGAAGAGCATTTTCAGTGTCTTACAAAAGTAATATCTGCATAAAAGAGAGAGATAAGAAATGAAAGAAGTAAAGCAACAAACACACCCTCACTTGTCTGCAGTAAAATGTATGAATGGGCACTGAATTCTCCTCAATGCAGAGTCAAAAGGAAATCACTGCCCCTCAGCTCAGTAGTGCTAGCACTAGGGATGTGAACAATTAGTCGACTATCCGATAAGCACCAGTCGACTAGTCGCTTCCTCTCCCACCCACCCCCATGCCTCTATGAGAAGCACGTTTTAAAGCAGCAGCGCTGCATGGAGCCTGGGGTCAGCTGGGGTCTCCCCAGCTGACTCCGAGCTCCATGCAGCGCTGCTGCTCTGAAATCCCCCGCTGGCTCCGTGCTCCCCGCAGAGCTTTCACCTTTGAAGTGTAGCAACAGCCCTTACCGACTGTTCAGTTAGCCGATTAATCTAAATTTAACATCCCTAGCTAGCACTATGCTTTTATATTTTTGTTAAGAATCCACTTTTATGCATTAGGACCGGTCTGTTTTTGCAAGTGTTCTGTAAAACATTCCACCTTCTCTCTCATTACAGAATGCAATGAAAGGTCTCACTTTCTCAGTTCACTACACTGTTACATGAGTCAACATTATAGCATTTGATTTTTAGTCATATCTATTCCAGTTCAACTGTTCTATATTGTACCTATCCAAAGTCAATGCTCTTCCTCTCAACCTTCTCTCTCTCCATCTACAAACAGAAGCAAATGAAGGTCGAAGTAAAGTTAGAGACATTTACTCATTCTGTACTTATATTTCTCACACTTGATTCGCCATCCCTATTGTCCTCAAAATTCAGTTCTTCAATATCGTTTTTATTGGTCCCTAAAAAGATAGTAGGCTAAGAATAACCTGCATATGAAGAGATGATTTATTTGCCTCTTCCTCCTATCTGAACAAAAAGCAGTTTTACCCTCCTTCATCTCCCCCCTCCACAAAAAATAAGCCTAGAAACATCTGTTTATATAATACCAACTGCTTTCCAAACTAACACAGCACTAATTGACATCACACAATGCTCTGTCTCACCTTTCTACCCATGCTGTTAAATCTCACACTGTGCATTCTCTAATTCCACAATCCTATAGTGGCAATGAAAAGATTCCACAAGTAACTGGCCAGATTCACCAAGAGATTAATTTAATCAACTGGCAAGGAAGTAGGTATTGACACCAACCCTGCAGCATACCATCACCTAGTGAGAGGAGTCAAAAGAACAGGCAACATTCTCCATTCCAGTCAAATAGAAAAATCACCCTTCGTGTGTTTCAACAGTATCAATTCCTCCTTAATCCCCCTTTCCTCTAGCACCAGTGTAGTTCCATGTTACTCTTCCTCTTCATTAATTTCTCTCCACATCCTTCCCAAAATAGAATCAGCCAATGTAGAATGTCTAGGTGACTTTAGCAGAATCCCAATGATTCATACCAATGATTCACACACACTCTCATACACCTCTCTCACAAGAGGACAGGGGTGGCTGACAGACCCGACCCAACCCTCCCTGCCCAGTGTTCACCATCCTCCATGCCTGGCTGGGCCCCTGGGACAGACCCACCTCTTCTCAAGGCAAAATGTGGGGCATACGCAAGGTCACAGGCCCCCATCACCAGATTTCTGTGAGGGTTCACATCAGAACGAGGCCAGAAGCACAGCAGCAGCTTTGCAGGAGGGCAGGGACAGCAGCTTCTTCCAGCCACATGGGGTGGGACTGGGAATAAGGATAAACTTGGCCCATTTCTTTGCAGAGATCATCTCTTCCTGCCTCCCACTCCCCTGTTCCCCTGTGGATAGAAGCAGTTTGTCCCTTCCTGCCCATAGAAAAGCAGCTAACATCCCCAAGCTGCTGCTGGCCCCTGACATAACCCAGCAACCTACTGTCCCCTGGATAAAGCACAGGCAGGAAGGGATTAAGCCCTGAGGATACCTTCTGCGCCAGAGCCCAGGGAACCTGACTGCAGGGCTTCTTCAGTCAACCAGACCAGAGAGGTGGCTCAGTAGGGGAGGATGTCATGGGACAGAAAAGCCCTGAACTGCCAGGGGCAGGACTTAGGGCAGGGCAGTGTGTGAAAAGGGTGCTTAGCCCCTGCCCCATTGGCTGTGAAGCCTGCAGGGTCAGGGCACAAACAGGTTGGAAACAGCTTTCCTCCTCCACCACTCTAGAGTTTAGCAGAGGGGCAGAGAATCTTTCCTGTGACCGAGCTGTACAGGGCCTTTGGCACATTCAGGGCTTGGCTCTTCCTGGTCAGTGTCCTGAGTCAGAGAGTTTTGAGTTTTTCATGATGCCAGCCTAGCCAGAGGCACAGGAAAGGGGGAAGAAGGAGCCTGCCAGCCAGGCTGTTGTGAGCTGAATGATCCGACCAGTAGCTAGCTCTCTGCACAGTGCTGGGAGCAGGATTCCTCCTGCTGGGGGGTATACTGAGGAGCAGCAGGGCTGAGAGGGTGAAGGGCACCTCATAGAGAGGACAGTGAAAGGGGAAGTATGTAAAGGCCAACAGGTGGGCAGCAGAGATGACATGCAACTAGCCGCCACCTGCCCATACACCAGCCACTGCAGCAAGCCGTGTGTGTGGGGGGGGAGGGAGCGTGGAAGGCTGCTGGCCAATAGGAAGTACACAGGAAGGGCTGCACTGATGGACCAGGTAAGGGGAGTGGCTTGCCTTGCACGCTGCAGGTCTGCCTGACCACCAGTCTTGCACACCCATCCCTTTGTCATCCAATGGACCCCCACCACTCACCACTCGTGGCTGGGCATCTGGCAAGCAAGGATCTGGCCACAAGTACTGATGTTAGGGAAGGGAGAGAGAAAATATAGGACAATTTGCCCGTTTTTAAGAAAAAGTAGGGACATCTGCAGGAGGGCTTAAATATGGGGCTGCCCCTTTAAAAATGGGGCATCGGGTCACCCTAACCAAAGCTGCCTTTGCCACAGTTATCCTGGTCAGGCCAATAGACTGTAATACAAATTTCAGCTGACTGTACTGTGGCAGCTCATCACTTCTAAGGCTGTCTTAGCAGGACTGTATTTTCTTTAAGAGCCTATTTACAGCAATCAAAACACTTGACCATCATGTATGGCTGGCCCCATAATGATATAGATGAAATGTCACATCTTTTGACACAGACTGCAAAATTATGCCATAATTTATTATTTTTGCCCCCTTTTGTGTGTCTTTTCTAAGCAATTTATGCCTAAGGGTAGAATAAGGTTTTTAGATGAAGAAAACTAGCAAACTGTTTAAGAATTAATTCTGGGGAAACACTCAAAACCTATGAGATTATAGTTTAGTTTCCCTGACATACGACAAAATATTTGGGAGCTCCTAGATATTGGCGAATTATACATATTTAATTATCATATTAGCTACTGCATCAGTTTCACAGTTTCACAGCTACAAAATTTCTAAATGCATCTTTCTGACAGACTGGGACAGATGTGTATCTGAATGAACTAGAGTTTTGCTTATTAAGTAGATTATGGCATTACACTTCTAAATGTTAGCAGACATTCTATAAACGTACCTTTTAAACATTTCTCTATTCAGCCGTTCCAAGTTTAATCATTTTACGAAATGACCTACTTTATGACAATGTTTTCCTCGGGCCGTGGGTGAACTGTCACAAACTAACAGGCTTGGGAACTCATTTTTTAATAATCTAATTAATTTATGCATTCTTGAGTTTACTATGGAACTAGCCAAAGGGTAATTTGCTAATCTAAAAACCTAGATCAAGTTTTATTCATATCCTAGGAGAAAATACAGCTGTGATTTCATTTTTTATGAAACTCACTTTGGGGGTTAACTTCAAAAATATAAAACAGTATCATATGCTTAAACTCTGAAATGGTGATTGTGCTCAGAGTAATCCAAAACGCACTACTGCATGCATGGACTATGGCTTAGTACTAAATTGAAGAAACAGTATGTTCTAAGAAATATGCAGCCAAAGAGATACCTTAGCTGAATATATGTCCCTTAGACTGATTAGTTTTGTTATTTTTATCTATGAAAAGTTAAATATGAGGGACAAAAGTACTTAAAGTACATCTGCAGAAGATATTCAAATAAGTGTTTTCTGCTACTTATTTGCTGCTGTTACAGTTGCTTGCATTTAAAATTTATATATAAAGCTCTTGGGTTTGGTCTATAGAGTGTATGATTTGTGTAGTACTCACTCAGATTGCTGGGTAACCCACATACCTCCTGTGATTCACTGTCCCAGGCAGTGGCACTTAGACCACTTACAGTGAGAGATAAGAACAAGTGAGCGCTAGAGCCTAAGCTCAGAGATTACTGGCTTTATAGCTCAAGCTGTAGAGATTCCTACAGTATGCTCCTGAGGTCCCAGGTTGAAATCCACCTGTTGGCAATTACAGCTAGATTAGCATTTTTCTTGTAGCTGAACAGTAATATATATAACAAATGGAATACAGCATTCCTAGTTTTCTCCATCCTATTGGATACTATAATCTTCAAAAAAATTCACACTCCTCTGAAAAATTTTCACCTACTGTTATAAACTCCCCCCCCCCCTTAGGTTATTAGAATAGAAAGAGAAATATTTTTGCCTTAATCATTCTTTCAGCTTGTTTACTTAGTACTTATCACTGCACTTCATGCATACTTAGTTTCACAGACGTCCCCACATCGTTACTCTGTCTTCCCTGAGTCAATCTTTCACATATAGTAATAGGACACAGAAAAGGAAAAATTGACAAAGGGGACTTTTTTTTGGACTCTGGTTGAACGTGAATGTTAAGGTTACAGGGTTGGGGTTTTTTTTTCCCTTTCCTTTTTAGAAACAATAAGTGACTCCAGTGCTACAAACAAGTTTTAGAAAGAAAACTCTATACAGTCAAGTCCTGCCTACACACCAGTACTAGATATATAACCTTCATTTGGAGGAACCACTGAAGGTGCAGAGTGCTTCACTTCATTGCTCATTTTGCCCTTTACTTCCTTTGAAATTCCATGACAGGGACCATCTGGATTGTGTGTCTTGTTCCTGCTTAATAGACCAAGATGTGTTCCCTTAATGTCTTAAGCCATTCATGCCACCAAAAGGAAGAAAAAAAGTGGCATTTAAATCATTCCTTTATCTTGATATTTTGACATTAACTCATATAAACAAAGGACAGACAAACACGCACACACACAGAACCCATGTCCTTGATAGCAATTGATGTCTATTATTCATTTATAAATCAAGTCAGAGCCAACATAAGCAAACTGGGCCTGCAGAATGCATAAGAGAAGAGCTGATGTAAGGTAATATGGCTTTTTTCTTCAATTCCCAAGGCACATCATCAGGGAGTTTGTTTGATGTATGGATAGGAAAGGGAAGTTATGGATGTACAATGTAATATTTAATATTCTTCATTAGCTAATAGAAAACAAGCCAGTATTTTGATGACTCATTTTAATAAAATACTCCTTATTTTAACTCAAACTCTGCTACATTTCGCATCTGGGGTGAGAATAGAGCAAATCCATTGATGCTGCACTCTCTAAATGCCTCTGACAGTTTGGGAAATTTGATCTGTAAAATTTTGAATTCTGGTTGATTTTATTAAATTGTTTCATTATCAAATGCCTCAGTGTACACTGAATTTGTTTGCTCCCAGGGCAAGTGTCATCTCCCAGAACAGCCTCCCATTCAAAGAAAGGAATCTTCAAATAATGGAATAACTACAGCATCAGAGAAAACTAGTTTTACCCAGGTTGCCTGCTGGTGGAAGTGTTAGAGCAGTTAAAGATCCTCAGCAGAAAAGAAGGAAAAAGAAACAAGATGGTGGGACTTCGTTTTAAGAAACTTAATCCACCAGACTCTAGGAGGTTCAGGGAAAACAAAGAAACGTGCTCTCGGACATGGGGAACTTTTTCACTTGTAAATCTGAACAGAGAGAAGGGAGCTTGCTGCAGGAGTCAGAAGACTCCATGACCAGGAAGAAAAAAAACCAAACAAACACTGAGCTAGAAAAATGACATCCAGGATCCAAATACACTCAACGTGGTTATTAAAACCAGTTATCAATTCCCTCCCTCAGAGTTATTTTGCCTATGTCTATAAATCTCCTATACTTTGTCTATGATCTAAAAGTGTTTGGTTTCGAAATCCCTTTAAAGTTTCTGTCTGTTACTTGCATCAGCTGTCATCTGTCCTTGAAAGATTAAATTATAAACTAGAGTCCAGTAATTCCTCATTCAACACTATAGATGCATTTCTGAAAATGTTCATGCCAAGCGAAAACGTGCTATGCGGGGTCAATCTTCCCATTAAAAATAATGGAAAAGGTGGGGGTTGCGTTTCAGGTGGTGATGGCAAAGTCAATTTTTTGTTGGTGCTGCGTCGTCAACGTCAACATTAGATATCTAGCAACACAAGTCGCCGCAGTTTGTTAAAACACAAAGATAAACACGTGAGTGAGTGGAGGAGCGTTGTGACCACGTGTATTCATGTGCTCATGCGTATTACCATTGTTTTCACCAATTTATACTGCCGCACAAAGTAGTCCACCACTTGATTATTTTTGTGCTATTTCGGGAACAGTTGTGTTATTCGAAAAATGGTCCCAAAAATTGTGCTATTGCAAAAACGTGTTAAGTGGACACGTGTTAAATGAGTAATTACTATACTTACAAAAGCAGGGCACTTGGGAAGAGGTGCTTGAGTAACTGGGATGTCTTAAAGTATCAACTCTGGGGCACCTGGATCATTAGGTTCCATTCTCTAAAAGTAGCATCAGAAAGAGAATCTGGACCCAGGACATGTAGCCAAAAGGCCAGAGACTTGCTGAAGCCTTCACAGATGTGGTGAAGCTAAGAAGCATATAGTTCCAGTGTGTGGGTCCAAACACTGGTGCCTGGTGAGTATCCAAAAAGGGGAGCATAACAAAGACTGACAAATTTCTAAAAATTATCTCCTGAAACCTTCCTATGTTTGTATTCATGACCATTGAAAAGATATTATTTGTTCCCTCTTCTGCTATAAAGGTGGAGGTTTGTTTTTGTTGTTTTTTTTAATTCAAGGAATCAATCTAGCTCACTGGTTTCCAAAGTGTGATCTATAAACAAGCATTCATAGGTGGTCCCAAAAGAAAACTGACTAGTCAAATGGTTTTGATCCTCTTCCTTGTTTCCATCTAAGTTACACTGAAATGGTATGACTAAATTACGGGGGGGTGGGGGGGGGGGGTTCGAGAGAGGGTATGCAAATTCTGCAGGAATTTGCAAATCTTCTTCCGATCGCTTTTTCAAAAGCGGGTCTTTCGAAAGTGAAAGTAGTGTGGATGTGGTTTTTTGGAGAAAAACGTATAAGCCTCCTTTTTTTTTTTTTTAGGAAAAGCTTTTTTTTTTTTTTTAAGTGTTTTTTCCCCCCGAACAAAACGCGTCCAGACTACTTTCACTTTTGAAAAAGCAATCAGAAGAAGATATGCAAATTCCCACAGAATTTGCATAGCCCATTTCGAAAAAAACCCCATAGTTTAGATGTACCTGTAGTCTGCTGAAAATTACATGAATTTGTTTCCTATTACTTTTCTATGCAAGCAATTGCTACTGTTGTCTCTGGGATGCAACACTCACCTGAATGAGATGGTGGTCATGCACTGTAATGAATGCAAGGGGTACTACCCTTTCCAGGACATCCCACTTAGTTAACTGAATTGCCTGTAAGAGTGTGGGTTTTTGGATGGGAAGCAGGACCTTTCTACTGCAGGCTGTGTGTGGGCAGAAGAAAGCTGGGCAGACATAAATTCAGCCAGAAAGCAAGGCATGCAGAATCCAGCAATATCCATGCGTAGGGAAGGACAAAATCTTGGAACAACAAATATATGAGTAGAACAGAGAATATTTAGTTACACACGATCAGGTTATTTTCTTTATTTCTGGATTTGTTGGACTTCTGTGCTGAGCACATGCGACTACCCCCTCATATTGTAACTTCCAAACTGAATCTCAGGGAAGCAATTCTCGGTGACTTTAATTTTGCTTTTTCATGTCTTATGTAACACCTCACAACCAAGAAATGTTTTACCAAGTATGTCATCTTTGTTTAATAACTTTTTTAAAGACTATGATCTAATTCCAGTCTCCTAGAAGGCAGGTGGTTGTGTGTGCACATGCCTGAGACTGCAAGGTCATCTATGAAGAGAAGTTTTGGGGCGGGGGGGGAGGTTAAGCTCTCTCAGAGGGAGGGTTAAAGAGCTTGAGGGTATCCCACAGGAAGAAATTCCCAAATGCATCTTCCTGGGTTCTCAAAGGGGCTTTTGCATTCGGGTGGTGGCAGCATTACCGATACAAAATCAGGGAATCTGTGACCTTGGGGAGTTTTAAAAACAGAAGCCTTTAGAGCCCTAGTGTCCAACCAGTTCCGAAACAGTAGCCACTATAGCGAACTAGCCACACTCAACCAACCAAATAGTTACATGTGGCTAGTGTGTTGGACATGAGCTTTAGAGGTAACGTATTTTAAAGTCTCTTGCAGACCCCCACCTTCTGTACTCGAAGTGCCAGGGCAGGGAACAGTCTTGCTATGAACAAATGGAAGGGCCCACAAGACAATCTGTATTTTAAAATAGGATACATGCTATGAAGAAATCAGAGATCCTCTGATGGAGGCAATTATACAATATAAGCTCTCTCCTATGTGCCTTCAAATGGGAAATATTCCTGGATTTATTGCAGAATTGCAGAGACTGGCATCATTTTGAAATCAGGTCAGAAAGCCCAGAATAGAACAGTTTTCTCTACATTGTACCAATTTACATCCTAACACCTTCCCCCACACTATATTTGAGAAGAGTTGAATGGTTGCAGCAATATTGCACTCCTAACAATGGAAAGTGACAGTAGAACAGAATCTGGATTTCACCATTTGCCTCAGCACAGCACCTGAATTCTGTCCTTGGTTTCGTATAATCAGGAAATTGATATTCAGGTTCCATGGCAAGGTTAAGAACTGAGTCAGACAGTCTGCAGCTCTCTTAAATCATAGGCATAATGGATTTAAAATTAAAACTGACACTACATTCTATGAATTGGTACAGGGTCTCCTGCTCTCCTTGCATTCCGGGGTCTGTTCTCCCAGTGTCCCCAGTAAGAGTGCAGCCAGAAATGCTATTACACAAAGCAACTTTCAAATAGCATTGAGAACATAATTTATTCTCCACACATTATTGGTGCTGACAAAATGTATCCTCATGAAGAAGCAGAGATGTACTGGAAGAAGCCAAGAGTCATTCCCCCACCACTTTCATCTGATCAAAAGGCAGTAAGTGGGAAGGCGCAGAAAATAAATTTCAGGTTAGAATTTTAACTATTTCAAATAGAGACTGTCTGGATTAGATGAAGTATGTCAAATAGTCTCTCACTACTGTAGTGAAGAGTAGTATGCCTAACATAGGGAACGTTAACAAAAATCATATGTGATCATGTAATTAAAGACTCAATGTTCACAGACATGAGGGCCAAATTAAAGCAGCACAGGCAATATAAATTCTGATGGCTCCTAACTTCTGAGTGTTTGTTCAACCTTAACATTCTACAGAGCTAGTTTTCTGGAAATGTTAATTTTTTTAGGGTTTTCTAAACAATACCACCAAAACCAATATATCAGATCATGAAAGTTAATGACTCCAAGGTAGCTTTCACTTAATAAGGTAGACAGAAGTGGATACGTTAACTTTTCATAGTCCATATCTCAGTAAAAGAGTTATGCAAACATTTTAAGGCAGCGGTTCCCAACCACAGGGCCGTGGACTGCTTGCTGCCAGGCTACCGTGGTTCTGGGAGCTGAGGCTGGGTTCACCGCTCCCACCGCGGCTGTTGAGGTAAGCATGTCCTGCCCCACCTCTCAGCCAACCAGCGCCAGGCAGGGGTGGGGTCTCCTCCCACACATGGAAGAGCGGTTTGCTGTACAATGGGAGGGCCTTGCGGAGTCCGGCACAGGAGCCTTAGAGCAGCCGCGCTCAGCTAGCATCTGGGAGGCAGCACAGGGCTAGGTGAGGGGCCAGGACAGGCACTGGGGGCTCTAGGGGCAGGGCTAGTGCAGAGGGAGCTCTAAGAGGTGCGGGGCTCTAAGAGGCAGGGGGGCTGACACAGGGAGCTCTGAGGCATCCAGGGTGGGGAGCTAGCACTGGGGAGCTTTGGGAGCAGGGCTAGAAGTGGGGGGGGCATGGGGGCAGGGCTATCGTTGGGAGGCTCTGGAAACAGGAAGCTGGCACTGGGGGGGTTGGCACTGAAGCATTTGGGATGGTGGCTGGCACTAGGGGGCTGGGTGCAGGGGACTCTGGGATCGGGGGGGGGGTGGCTCTAGGAGTTAGGGCTGGCACTTGGGGGGTTGGGGCTTTCAGCGGACCGGTAACATTTTAATGAATATGCAAATAATATGTTACCAGTCCACCAAAAAAGTTTGTGAACGCTTTTGCCGGTCCCTAGTATAAAAAAGGTTGGGAACCACTGTTTTAAGGGCACCTTCCATCTTAGTAGTCTGATTAGGTTTTTGGAAATAATGTAACATCCTTATTTCCCAAAAGGATATAATCTTTCCCAATTCCTCTTACATTGATTAACAATGTTAGGTGACAACAAGTGTACCCTCTTCTTTAAAATTCTCTTCCAGATAGCAAAGTGACTGGGTGATGTTCGTGGCCTGTAATATACAGTACATCAGACTGGCTAATCTGACAGTTTTTTCTGGCAAACTGTAAGACACTACTTCTCAAACATTTGCTTTCAGATGCTCAGAAATGAGCCTTTAATATGCCACAGACACACTCAGTGAATTTGCCATTCTCTCATGCCATCCACTGTAGTTTTGTATGTAAATTTTTGAAAGTCTGTCAATATCTACACTTTATTTATATTCACAAATCTAGATCACATAGGCCATAACATGAATGTAATCAAAAGAAGACATTTTATGCTCAGTTAATTTTTGGTCACATGAGTACAAACAGTATGTTTCTCTACAGTAGCACTCCAACTAATGGGACTGCACAAAGTATTCTAAAAAGGCTATTTGAAGGTCTAGCACTTCTCTACAGGTATAGCCCAATATCCATCACAACAACCTTCTCTGTAATTTTGAATCTAATTGCTACATTTAAACAAATATCTACTACTGCCATCAGACCCAATTTGAAGATGGTCTTATTGTACTGTCATTTCAATCGGTGAACAAAACCAGTCTTTGTTCTCAAGGCTTTGAATGATGGTTGTGCCACTGTTGTGACTGACTAACTTAATATCTCAGGATTTAAACTTTCACAAAAAGTGTGCGTTTTGTTTTTAATTTTAAACAACTAAAAATTCCAGGGAGACTAATCTTGACATGAAGAATATTCAACACTAGCAGTCTAAAATAGTGAGGTATTAGCAGTTGTTTCCTGTGTACTAAAAGAGATACACACATAATTTCAGTCCTTGAATAATAAATTTGCAAAAAGTCTTAAAAAATACTGAAAATTAAATTTATTTGGAACAGAGCAAGTTGAAATGCAACAAGAAAACTTTGTACATTTTGCAACCTTCCCCTCTTTTTTAAATTTCAAAATTTCTTCAAAATTGAAAACATTTCAACCAGAAACTACAGGAAACCATAATTTTTCATCATTTTGGGGATTTCAAACTTTTGACCCACTCTAGTTTGGAGCATTCAGCACATAAGATACAAGTGCATTCACAAATTCTCTCACACACACACAGACACACACCTCTACTTAAAAAGTGATAGAAATGTAGCCGTGTTAGTCTGGTGTAGCTGAAACAAAAAACAGGACTATGCAGCACTTTAAAGACTAACAAGATGGGTCTGGCCCACGAAAGCTCATCACCTAATAAACCATCTTGATAGTCTTTAAAGTGCTACATAGTCCCGTTTTTTGTTTCAGCTACTTAAAAAGGATTTTTTAAATTACTTGTGCCTTGTTTAGCTGTTTCATAAGGTTTCTAAGGGCTTGTCCATACAGAGATTTAGTGCACAGCAAGTAGAGGTATAAATCTAGAACACATTAGCATGCTGCAAGCTAAAAGTCTGTGCAGACCCTGATATTGTGCACTAAAAGTTTTGTAGAGCACTTTGATCCATGTTAGCATGAAGGCTAATGAGCTATTCATTTACACCCCACATTACCCCTTACTAAGTTTTCATGTGGACAATCCTAAGCAAGCTACTTTCAATTCCTCACACCATCACATAAGGAATGTTAATTCTGATCTTCCCTGATTTTGCTAGAGAACATACTAAGTGTCTGAGAAGATTTATAGAGTCAGGCTTCATATCTTTGATAAAGGTATTTTTTGTCAATTTTATTGAAGGTAAGCAATAAATCGGAGGGTTTGTTGTTTGTTTGTTTGTTTGTTTGTTTGTTTTTTAAGATTCCCAAAGGCTGGTTTATGTATCAGAACTTGTATGTACACCAAACCCATTCTTTGTGGAACTGAAAAGTTTGAATTATAAAAATGTTTTCTATCAATGTATTATATACAATACATTTTTTAAAAATGTTTTTAAACCATGATATTTAATTGCTTTCCCTTTCAATTGCTGCAACTTTTGCTCTATACTGGTTGTGTAGTCTTTTTACCAGTTCAAACCTAAAGAAAATCTGAATTTCTTAATACTGAACAAAAATAAGGGTTTTTTAAATTTCTTCAAGTTTGCTTGCTACAGCAAGGAAGTGCACAACCCTACTTCTATTTCTTTTCAGGAGTACATTTCAAATTTCCTGGCGTGAGTACCCAACCAGTGTAGGTTTTGTTTATTACTGCTGAAATCTATCTTTTAACATGAAGTTTAGGGCATTACTTAACCATGTCAGCTCAAATAAATGGACAGCCTACAATTCCTGATGCTGATGCTGTTCATGTGAGTGCAATATCTGCAAATCCCAGCTCCCACTGACCCAAGGCTAAATGTATATTACTGCTAAATGCTTCCATACATGTCAATTCGAAAATCAGTAAAGCTTGGAATAATGATGTCTTCCTAGTCTTTTACTCCAGAGCATCATCAAAGAGCTTTTAATAAATACTTCACATTAACCGTATCTGCTGGATATTAATGTCTGCAGATTGGGAATTTATGCTTATGTCAGACCCTTGGCAGCTGCAAAATCCTGGGGGTTATGGCAGTTCTCTTGCATAACTCGGTTTGTGCTCTCATTAATCTTACTATAATCTTCCTGCTATCTATCTTTTTCTGTGTGTCTTCATGCGTGAAAATCCATGACTACACAGAAATCTTCCTTTCCTATTTTGTTAACACAGCAGGTCCATCTGGCTTAGTCTATTTCCTGAGTTAGTCTGTTGTTATATGCACTTTGTCATTTACATTACAATATTGCATACATAGAGATAGTTCCATTATCAATTTTAAGTCTTTCAAGTTGATTATCAAGTCCAAGAGCACTTAAATCCTCAGGCCCTAACCTTGGGACTCTATTACAGCCGAAAAAATTTAAAAAATGAAGTCTAGTACAACAGGTTCACGAATACTTTCCTACTTAGAGTCTAATAAAAGAGGCTAGTGGAAACAGCAGTCTCCAGTGGAAGAGGCTGGTAATCCTGTGTCAACAGACCTTATTCTTGATTTGAATGTTATGGCAAGGCCCTAGTTACTCAGCATCCACATATTTCATGTTTAACAGTAGCAGCTCGGGTAAGCTTACCTTTTAGAAGTTAAGTTATGAGACAGACTTTCTGCATTGCCTCAAGAGATACATACTGTCTCTTCCTCTCTTGACCCATACCCTTCTCAGAAGCCCACCTAAGTGCTCTCCTGCCTCTGCCTCTCTGCTCTAGGCCTTCTTCCATCTAACTCTTATCCATTTGTGCCTAATCATACACTTTAGCCCATAGAGACAAATGAAGGTAGTTGAATGAGAAAGCATCTTCTAGAAACAGAAAAACTGAGAAGGCAGCTGATTTGAAACAAAAATACCCCTAAACTCCAAATGACAATATTTACTAGAGTAAATAACTACTAGGGCAACAATGTCACTTCACAAAATTTCAAAACAATGTATGTATGCTCAAACAAATCTGACACAATGAACAAACAGATGTGGGTTTCATTTTGATGCTCATACAGAATACTCCCAAAAGCTCTATTACTTTATGGATACTTTCAAGCAAAAATATGCAGTTTCACACAATGAAATATATATTTAAGGTCCACAACAAATATCATCTCTTCCCCTCCACATCTGTCAGTTCTGGGGCTCCCAGAAAAATACAAGGGGGCCTATAATTCTGAACCCATCTTCAGATCCAAAATGCTCACTGCACAGCTGGAATGTACTCTTGGTCTCTTCAGCTGGTTTACAGAGGAGGCATTGAGGCAGACTCAGAGAGGTGTATTTATTGTGACTCCTAATCAAGGACCTTTATGGCCCAGGCACTCAATGCTTTCTGTTTGTACTAAGTATTCAAAATGAAAATCAAAAAGACAAATTAAGTATCAATAAATGACATAATGGACTGTTCTTGCAATGCTATACTACCACTGTTGGTTGAATCCTAGGCAATTCAGACAGATTGATTTATATATTCACTCTGATTAATCACAACTAGGACTTGCAAGTTCAATATCCCAGCTAGAGATGTTGAATTTAGTTTAATCAACTAATCGATTAGTCGATAAGCGGGGAGCCACAGCGGTATTAGCTCCTGGCCCAAGAGCTAACCCCGCTTCAGTTCTGCCTTTTAAATGTATTAAGAGCCTTTTGGCTGGTGCACAGCAGGGAGGGACCTGCATGAGCTGGGAATCAGCTGTCCTGGCTTGCGCTGGGTTTCCCCTGATGCACTTTAGGCTTTTAAATGTATTAATTGTCGACTGGCTCTTAATACATTTAAAAGGCTGGTGCACAGCAAGGGGAAATCCAGCCCGAGCCAGGAATCAGCTGTCCCGGCTCACATCGGGTCTGCTTAATACATTTAAAAAGTAGAGGCACAGCATCTGGGACCGGACATGAGCTGGTAATCAGCTGATTCCCAGCTCACGCCCAGTCCCCGCTACCCTATTGCCTCTCCTGCCGCCCGTGGAGGCGGCGCTGCGGGTAACCAGATTTTAAGCCGGCTCTCCCCAGCACTGGCTCCCACCCTTTGTTGCCTCTGAGAGGCAGCAAGGGGCGGAGGAAGCGACAAGTCAAGGGACTAGTCGACTATCCAATACACTTTTGCTTATCGGCTAGTCGACTAATTGCTTACATCTCTAATCCCAGCCCTAGAACTTTATGGAAAAATCAATTTAAATTACCTCCAAGAGAATAATGAAAATATCAACCACTCCTTATAAAAGCCTGGTTGGTTCTATGCTATATATGTTCTTAAAGCAGTTTTTCCCAACCCTGGGGTTCCGCAGACCATTGTCAGGGGTTCCGCGAGAAATCATGGAATAAATAAATAAAAATTTTGAAATACTGCAAACAATTCCAAATATCCCTCAAAATATCGTGGGAATTTTTGTCCGGCAATTGGCAATACTGGAGTAATCTTCGTATGCTACCAACTGCCTCTTTGTTTTGTTTTGGTCAGTTCGTATCTAAGATTATATTTAGTTGTATTGTGCCTGCCCTTCTGCTTCCTAGAATTCTCCACGTTTCTAGTGCACGTTACGGTCATTCGCTATTTTGTAGATTGTAGTCTTTGCGCAGTTTTGTAATTAACGTTTTTACCAAAACTGTGGTTGTTTTCGTGTATCTAAAATCTCACGTACGTAACAGTATTTTCATACAGCCGTCGGAAAAAATGTGGAAGTATATGAAAAGAAGGCGCGTCAGTGAAGGAGAGGACAGTGAAAATGAATCAAAATTATCAGACCTAAATATGAGTAAAACAGGAAGAGAAGTGACTGATATTAAAAAACTTCGCCTTTACAATGACAGTTATTGGGCCATGGGTTTTACATGGACTGGAGACAAAAATTACCCCGTTCCATTGTGCATTGTTTGCAGGAAAAAACTAACACAGCTATGGCCTTGGCCAAGTTAAATCGACACTTCACTACTAATCAAAGCCACTTGTCAAATAAAACAGTTGATTACTTTCAACCACTTTTGGATCCACAAGGAAAACAATCTGAAGTTTTTGAGAAGAAGGTATCTATCAGTGAAAAGGCTCAAGAAGCAAGCTATTTAGGAGCTCAGCTAGTTGCACAAAAAATGAAAAGTCACACTATTGCTGAAAGCCTAATAGCCTGATAGTAGGCAAAAGAGGCTGAAAGTGAAATTGACGAAGTTCCTGTTTCTAATAATACTATTAATAGGCATGCGGATGACATGTCACATGACATTGAAGATGTCTTGTCTGAAATACTAAAAAATACTAACCTCGCTCTCCAAGTCAAAGAGTCAACAGACATAACAAGTAAAGCTCAGCTGTTGGCATTCATACGATTTGAAAACGAAGGTGAAATAATGGAAAATTTGTTCTTGTAAAGAGCTGCCAGAAACAAATATTGACTTTGGATGTGAATTTTATTTTGATGTTTAAGTAAACTTTATTTTGATCTGATATTTTGATATTTGAAAAAAAAATTAGATAATACAAAAAAAGACAGGAAAAATGCTCCAATTTTTTTTCTTACAATGTAAGCTGACATTTTTATATTTTTATATATATATATATATATATATATATAAATAAAAATAAACCATAAATTTTCTTGACAATAATTGAGCAGTAATTGAATTGCGCTCCCCACTGTCAACTTTTTCTGGCCAAGCAAACATTTTCATAGGTAGGGGTTCCTTGGGTTATGAAAAATTATTTTAGGGGTTCTTCCATGGGGAAAAAGGTTGGGAATCACTGTCTTAAAGCATACTCCAGCTTGAAGTGTGGGAGTAGGTGGCACAGAGGTGCATGATGATAATTTATTCTGGTGAGAGTTCATTCCCCAATCTTTGGCCAGTCCCAAAGAAAGTTCTATCTCCTGGCTAGATGAGCTTTCACAAATTTCACTGTGTCAGAGAACTGGCATCGTCAATAACGGACTTCATCGTGGAGCTTTACATGTTATTTCATAGATAATCTGGGCCCAGATGAGTGAATACTTCAAAGATATAGACCAAGATCTTGAATATGACAATCTACTATATATGTAAGAGAGTTTGTCTGCCCACTTGTTCAAGGGCTCCTAAACAGTAAGAGCTAGTTTCAGAGGGTAGCCATGTTAGTCTGTGCAGGAGGCCCCCAACTTGTGATGCGATCCGTTCCTGGGGAAGCATTGCAAGTCGGGGGCATCATAACTTGAACCCGCATTTACAACAGATGCTGTGCACCGTTGCAAATGCAGGCCGAGGACGTAAGTCAGGGGTTTTCAGCCCCTTCCACACTTACAAAAATGGTTGTAAGTGTGGGGAGGTCGAAACTCAGGCGGTCACAAGTCGGGGGCCTCCTGTAATAGAAAAAATTGAAAAACAACAAATAGTCCTTCAGCATCTCAGGGTATGTCTACACTAGCCCCCTAGTTCGAACTAGGGAGGCTAATGTAGGCATTCGAACTTGCAAATGAAGCCCGGGATTTAAATATCCCAGGCTTCATTTGCATGTTCCCGGGCGGGTGCCATTTTTAAATCCCCCTAGTCCGAACTAACTGCCCGCGGCTACACGCGGCAGTTAAAAGTTAATTCGAACTAAGTCCTTAGTTCGAATTAACTGTTAACACCTCATTCCACGAGGTGTAACCGTTAATTCGAACTAAGGACTTAGTTCGAATTAACTTTCAACTGCCGCGTGTAGCCGCGGGCAGTTAGTTCGGACTAGGGGGATTTAAAAATGGCGCCCGCCCGGGAACATGCAAATGAAGCCCGGGATATTTAAATCCCAGGCTTCATTTGCAAGTTCGAATGCCTACATTAGCCTCTCTAGTTCGAACTAGGGGGCTAGTGTAGACATACCCTTAGAGACTAACAAAAAATGTAGATGAAATCATGAGCTTTCGTGGACACAACCCACTTCTTTGGATGAATGGAGTTTAAGGGGTCCAAGTTCCAAATAAATAGCAGAGAAAGAGAGGGGATGGAGAGGGGAGGAAAAGGAAAGGGGAAAAAATGGGAAAAGAAGAATCAGTTTTTCCATGCTAAAGGAAGCTGACAGAGAGGGTTCTAAGTGCTCTTAAGTGCTGTGATTTGGCCTTTTCTGTCATTAGGATGTGGAATGGAATGTAGCAGGTAAACCAGTTAAAGTCTTTGTTTAAACCACTATTGCAGGTATCAAACTTGTAAATGAAAGTAAGCTCTTCAGCTTCCCTATCAAGCTGGCTTTTGAAATTGGCTTCCATATTATTATATGGAAACTTTGAGATCCATTAATAAGTGCCCAGGCAAGTTAAAATGTTCCCCCAACAGGTTTCTGTGTGTTACCTTTTCGCATATCTGATTTGAGTCATTAATCTTGTGTCGTAGACACAATCCAGTTTGTCCAATATACGTGGCAGAGCGGCACTGCTGGCATAGATCACATTGGTGTATGTGCAGTTATGAGAGCCTATGATGTGATGGTTTATGTGATTTGGTCCTGTGATGATGTCACTTCTATAGATGTGTGGACAGAGTTGGCACAGGAGTTGATTGCGGGGCTGGGCTGCTGGATGTGTATGATGAAGGTGTGCTGAGTGGTTGCTGGAAAGAATTTGTTTGAGGTTAGGGGGTTGTCTGTAGGCAAAGAGTGGCCTTTCCCCCAAGGACTGTGAAAGTGAGGGGTCATTTTCCAGGATAGATTGTAGATGATTGATAATGGATAGAAGGGGTTTAGGTGGGCTGAAGGTGATGACAAGTGGAGTTCTGTTGTTTTCTCTTCTTGGCTTGTCTTGAACAAGCTGATGTCTGGGTACTCATCTGGATCTGTCAATCTGTGTTTTCACTTCTCCGGGTGGGTATTTAAGTTTTAAGAATGCTGCATATAGATCCTGTAGGTGTTTGTCTCTGTCTGTGGAATTAGAGCAAATCCAGTTGTATCTTAGGGCCTGGCTGTAAACAACTGATTGGGAAACGTGTCTTGGATGGAAGCTAGAGGCATGTAGGTAAGTGTAACAGTTGGTAGGTTTCCATGTATAACGTGGCACAACTGTGGCATAGCGATGTTAAAATGCGATTACTTCCCTAATCGAATAGTCAATTATTTTCTGCCAACTACTCAATTACTCGACAAGGGTAGGCAGTTGCAGTCCTCAGTCTGGCTTGTGCTGATTCACAGCAAAACCTCCCCAGTTGCGGCTCTGCATTGTAAAGCCCAGGGAAGCCAGCACACAAAGGAGCTAGCTTGGCCCCTCCTCCAAGGGTCTGTTTTCATTCAGCAGACCTCACACACACCCAGCTGAGAGGGGGAGGGGAGAGAGAGAGAGAGAGCGTGGGTTGAATGAAGAGAGACCCGCAGAGCAGGGGCCGTGATAGCGCCTTTATGCACCAGCTTTCCTGGGCTTTACAATGCAGAGTGGCAGCTCAGGGGAAGTAACTAGTCGATAGTGCTGATCGATAAGTTCCTGCTTATCTGTTAGTTGACTAGTCACTAACATTCGTAATGTGATCGTCACGTAATTGTACTATAGTGTCAAGGAAGTGCATCTTGTGTGGACTGGTCCAGGCTAAGGTTGATGGGGGCAAGGGGGAAGGTTGTTGGAAGTTGTTGAAACCCCTGTGGAAGTCTTACAGTGTCTCCTTCCCATGGGTCCATATGATGAAAATGTCATCAATGTAGCGCACTGAATTTGGTATACAGCTCACTCTTATTATAACAAAGCAAGGTAAGGGCTTGGTTGTGCCAGGAAAAAGGGATGTGCCTGGAATGGGACTGCTTCTCAGCATACCATACAGAAAAGAGACAATCACCAGGCAGATGAAAGGGGCTGCTTGGTGGCACACTCCTCCCCTTCTAGGACTGCCCCATCCGTCAGCCTTCCACCCCTCAGGCACCCTTTAGTGAGGGCGGGGGGGGGGGGGGAAGGCGGGACTGAAGCTGCTGCTCCTCCTTGATTCATAGGACATTGCTGGCTGTTCCTCTTCATCAGGGAGCAAGGGTAAAGTGCACCATTTGTTTCATTCCTCACCCTGGCTAGGTAGCACATGGGGCAGACAAGTTGTGCACTTTGCTCTCACTCCTTTACAGGAAAGGGAGGCGTAAGCAGCACGGTACAAATATCAGGGGGAGGGGTATAGTTTTGCTGCTCCCCACCCCACCCTTCTACACACACATTCCCATGTCCAGAGCCTCTCTTCACTCCCAACCTTGACTCCCCCACATCTCCATCCCCCTGCCCTGAGCAGCTCCTTGGTAAATGTGCTCGCATACTAAAAAGGCCAGTGCAGAGAGCACAGGACAGGACATCTTATATGAACAACTGTTCATTTCTAATTTGGAAAGCACTATTTTGTCCATGGAAAAACAATTGCTTCTGATAATGCCCCCTCCCCTGCAGGTAGCTATGCAACAGAAATAAACTTTTGCAGGAAATACTTTAAGGGGCTATGATAACATGTACCCAGACTTCTGCTGGCATCTGAAGTTTGCTATGATTTCTTTTCTCTCCCTTCCCCATGTGACAATTCCCTAATGAAAGCGTTTGCTTGAAGCAACCAATTAATATACGCCACCTCAATACAGTCACTTTTTCCACACAACCAAATAAGCTCTTGGTGCATCTTATTCAAATAGCTCATTTCAAAAACCCAATAAAGAACAGCCCATATAGAAAAGACTAGCAAGGAGGTAATAAGAGGGTAATTACTTCAAATATAATTATACAAAGAGCACTGCAGTAACTCAGACTTCTGAAACATCAATGTTTATTCTCAGTAGCACTCAACTATCAATTGTTTTTTGGGTTTTTTTGTTTTTTTGCAATAGTATTTGACAAATCAGCAGCTTGAGTAGTAGCAGGATGCCTTTATCAGCTTTCAGAAATGGGAAGAAATGAAAACAGCAGAATGTGCATTCTTCAGTTTAATGACTTCACATCCCAGTACATTCACCATGAGATTATTTAAGGCAGAGGTGGGGAAACTTTTTTCGGTTGGGGGCCGCTGACCCACAGAAACATCAGTCAGGGACCAGGAGCCGTGGGGAGCTGGAGTGCCAGCAGGGATTCCCCAATGCTAAGGAGGCCCTAAGCCTCGTGGGCCAGATCCAGGCAACCCAGAGGCCGCATGTGGCCTCTGGACCTGAGATTCCCCACTCCTGATTTTAAGGCAATACCATCTTTGAAAATCAAGTAATTAATGGAATCAGACCATAATATAGTTCGCAAGCACAATGAAACCTGGGACTTTCCGAAGGGTCGAAGAGGAACTTAAAACCCACATGAAAAAAGATAATTCACCAAGAGTATGTCTACACTACCACCCTAGTTCGAACTAGGGTGGTAAATGTAGGAATTCGAAGTTGCAAATGAAGCCCGGGATTTAAATATCCCGGGCTTCATTTGCATCTTGCCGGGCGGGCGCTATTTTTAAATCCACTTAGGTCGAACTCCGTGCCCGCGGCTACACGCGACACGGAGTAGGTAGTTCGAATTAGGATCTCTAAGGTGTACCAGTAGTTCGAATTAGAGATCCTAATGCGAACTACCTACTCCGTGTAGCCGCGGGCACAGAGTTCGACCTAAGGGGATTTAAAAATGGCGCCCGCCCAGCAAGATGCAAATGAAGCCCGGGATATTTAAATCCCGGGCTTCATTTGCAACTTCGAATGCCTACATTAGCCACCCTAGTTCGAACTAGGGTAGTAGTGTAGACATACCCCAATATATTTCTGTGTTTATGTTCAGAATAGTACACAATGTTTGAGTGCTTCTGATTAAAACCTGTATCTAGGATTCCCTTTCTCCCCCAGCAATAACTAGATTTACTAAATTTCACTGGAACCAAGATAACAAACTCAGCCTTTTCAGTCATGGACTTCTTGATGAGATGTTTTTCCAAGCTGAATATCTAACACTAACACACACACAGAGTTTCAGCAGATACTGGGATAATAATTATTTATGATCATATACAACTCTGTGCTGAAGCAAATGCAACCAGAACAAGACTGATTCTCAGCTGAGCTCCTCTGGCCAGAGAGGAGCCGGTCCGGGGCATACCCTTTTTTCCCCAGCCAGGAACTGACCTGCTAAGGCCCTGCGGCTCTTTTTATATGAGCCTGCTGAAAGGCTGCCCTTAGAGGCTCTAGTGTCCTAGGCAGCTGTCCATGGCAGGGGCTGTTCCTTGGAGGGGGCCCTCTACAGGAGGGGTTATGCTCAGGGGTGCGGGAGGCAGGAGCAGAACAAGGAGACAGCAGGGATCATGCCAGCCCCAGCACTCACTGGTAACAGCAGGAAGCGGTGCAACCCAGCCCGCTCTTCTCCCTGGCTCCTAGCTGCTTCACTCAGGGAAGGGGATTTGGGGGAAGGTGCGGAACCATCCTTGCACTCACTCACTGGCAGGAAGAAGCTTGTTTAAGGGATTATTTTTATCCAAAATTCAAGTGCATTTAATATTGTGCATTATAATAATGAATGATAACATGTGGGCCAACTCACTCCAGCTCTAGTGTTGCACCATGTTATCCCTCACAGATATTTTTTCTTTCTTTTTTTTTTTTTTTTTTCTGTTTTCATAGGCATATTATCTGACCCTAACTCAGCTGGGGGTGTCCAGCTGACTACATAAGTTGGCAAGGGATAACATAGCCTAAAAATTTTGAAAGCCACTGTTCTAGTACATTAGAAGTTTAAAGCTTTATGTGTCATGTAAAAGGTGATTTCCTTTTCTCACAAGGGTCTCATACATGAGGCATGAAGGTCATTTGTTTCTGGTGTGCACATACTCCTAACACAGAGCATATTTATCCTTTATTTTAGATGGGCAAGACAAATGCGTGGGCTGTGAGGGGTGATCTGGATAAAAAATATGCTAACTGCAATGCATTATAGTTTTTCAGTATAAAAGTAATCAAAACAAAAACGATACTTGCAATTTTTAAAAGGTAATCTTAAATCACAATGCAATAAGATAATTAGCAATAATGACTACAGGCGGGACTGCTCTGTTCCGGCACTTTTGGGACCTGAGCAGTCCCAAACCACAGAGTTTGTCAGGCCAGGGGAAGTCAAGGCTCCCCTCCCAGCTGTCAACCCAGCTTCCCCGCCACCCTGCTGTCCCCAGTGTGCTGGGGGTGACAGTCCAGGCTGCTTTCCCAGCTGCTGGCCCCGCTGCCTCCATCCCGGCCAGGGCTACACACCTCACTGTGCCGGCCCAAGCCGGGGCTATTCTCCCAGCACGCGCCAGCAGAGACTAAGCTCCTGAGTGAACCTGCCAGGGCTGCACTCCTGGGTGATGCTTCTGGCCAGGGTGGGACTACACTCCCTGCTGTGCTGGCCCCGGCCAGGGCTGTGATCCCAGCTGCTGCTGCCAGGGCTGTGCTCCCAGGCACCAGCCCCACTGCCTCCAGCCCAGATAGGGCTGCAATCCCCTATGTGCCAGCCTGGGTGGGGTTATGCTCCCTGCCGCCAGACCAAGCCAGGGCTGTGCTCCCCACTGCTGTGCTCCCCACCGCACCAGCCCCACTGCCCCTAGGGCTGCGCTTCCCACCACCAGCCCAGCCCCTGAACTTGGCCAGCCAGGGCTCTTTGGTCCAGCAATATCTGTGGGCCTGCCAGATTCCGGATGTTGCTAGACCAGCGTCTTCCAGATTTTAGAGGTTTAACCTGTATTAGGGATGTAAAAATTCTGTTTAATTCGTTAACCAGTTGAACATAATGTTTGATCTGTTAACTGATTAAAGGTGGGGGGGGGGCACTCCAGCTGGGCCAAGGTGTGGAGGGCTGGTCCAGCGCAACCTGGCTGGAGGGGGCCCCCCTGCTCACTGAGGCTAGGCCAGGCCCGCTGCCAACAGAGGCTTCTCTGGATAGGTTGGAGCAACCCTGCCTGCAGCCTGCCCAGGCCTTCCACTGACGGGGGTTGTTCTGGCTGGGATGGAGCACCCCCTGCCACTGGAGCATCCCCCCGCCTATGGGAGGCAGGAAGCTTCTCCAGCCCCTCCCACCCTGGTTAACTGGAACCTGTAAGTCTCGCCGTATAATGGTAAGTCTTACTGGTTAACCATTCACATCCCGAATGACTATGTAATGATACAGAACCAACAGAATGATTTCCCATTCACCCATGTATAGTTTATTGCAGACAAAGGGGGGCTTATCAGTCCTTAAACGCAATAGCCAACAAGAGCAGTGTACTCTCCGATACTATTATAAAAACTAAAAGACAACCCCTCCTATGCAATTTATATAGGAATTTAATACTGGAACCACAAAAACAACTGTATACAAGAAACTCACAGATCAACTTGCTTACTTCCACAGATCCAGCAACCATTCCAAACACAAGATAATCTGTTATCTGCAGCCGTTTTCAAATGCTAAAGAATTTGTTCTAAAGAGTGTGTGTCCAGGATACACACTTAAAACAGCCTTTACTAAACAAGGACACTCCAACAAAGCAGTAGATCACATTGTGGAAACGGCTGCCCAAAACACCAACGTATCCTGCTTCAATACAGAAAAGAAAGTCATTGATCACACACCCCTACTTGTCACCTGCCACCTGAACCTATATGGGGTATCAATTACAATACATACTTCAGATGGACCACAACCTTAAATAGTTTTGAACCCTCTCTTCTAGCCTTCAGACAGCCCTCTCCTCTTACCCCAGGCTCATCATTAGAAGCAAGCTGCCACACACCAGGACACTCCAACTCCAAGCAGCAACAGACACGGCCAGAACAACAGATGACAGATCTGCAGGCATGTTTTCACTGGTACAATGATAAATACTTGCACATCTGTCCATATTCGCAGATCTTACATATGTCTATCAAATGCCAAAACAACAATTATGTGGGTGAAACCAAACAATCACTATGCTCTGAAATGAACGAATACAGGAAAATTACAGAAGACAGCAACCCCACTTCTCCCATGGGCAAAGCCTTTTTTCACAAAATGATCGCTCCAGAACTGATCTTTCAATACTCATCCTCAAACAAAACCAGCATAATGTCATCAAAAAATTAGTCTGGGATCTTAAATTCATCATGCTGCTAGACCAGTGGTCTCATACTCCCAGCCCGTGGCCATCCCCCGCTGCAGCTGTGGAACAATCTGCCCTGGGAGTCCTGCTGGGGGCATCTGTTCCGTCCCCCAAGTCCTGACCCTTTCTGCCATCACCCTGCCCTCTCCTCCCCATGGCACCCCAGGCCCCAAGGGATGTGGCCTCAGGGATTACCAGGTGGACCTGGCATAGGGAGAAAGCAGTGGTCGGATTGCCCCCCCCGCCCCCACACACACATCACGTGGGAGGAGAATGCCACTGGGGGAAAGGGCAGGGTCACAGCAGGAAGGGATGGGGCTTGGTGGATGGGAACACACAGACCCCCTTGACTCCTGATCCAGATTGCACAAGCCAGGTATGGCCCATGAATCAGGAGCTTGAGACCTCTGTGCTAGACACTAAAACCCATGAACTTAACAGGGACACTGGTTTCATGGTTCAGTAAAACAATCTTTAACACACATCTGCCTGCTAACCCTGAATGGCCCACTTCAAACGCCTTTTGAATAACCATCTAACCTTTACAGCACACACTCCATCTCATGTGCTCTCCTACAACATAGGTTACCCCTTATGCATAACCACCTGTCCCAACTTGTGTTTCATCACAGACACTCTGATTTCTTTCCCCAGACCTGAAGAAATGTGTGTTGCTGGAAAGTTTATACCTTCCAGTAACAGAAGTGGTGACGATATTACCATTACCTTACCCGCTCAAATCTACTTTAGGAAGCTGGGAAACCTGATAAACAACTTGTATCCAGATGTCAGGGTAAATGGGCCTTTTTTGGGTCACTTTACTCTTACTCTCTGAAGTGAAGTTTCAGAGGGGTAGCCGTGTTAGTCTGGATCTGAAAAAACTACGAGGATTCCTGTGGCATCTGACGAAGTGGGTCTTTGCCCACGAAAGCTTATGCTCCAATAAATCTGTTAGTCTATAAGGTGCCACAGGAATCCTCGTCTCTGAAGTGAAATATGCTTAAAAGACAGAAGCATACAGGGAATGAAGTCATCACACTAAATGATTAATTATGTGTCTTGCTGAAAATCTGGTGATATGACCTAGGATGTGAACCAAATGATTAAATCAAGTTTCATTTTACTAGATGATTCATTGAGAACATAACACCACAATCTTAACACTACAGTGCACTACTTTAGAAAAACAGACTGAGCCTCTTCAACAGTGTTAAATTGTCAAAGATCAAGGAGAGGACAAAAATGAAGTCAATTCCTTCCTGACCAAGAGGAGATTTATTGAAAGGCAAACTATGTTAACAAGGTAATGGTATTACAATATATATTTCTTTGTATTTCTTGACCAACAGCACTAAATTTTTAGAGAATAGACCTAGGTAAAAAAATGTGTATGTGTTTCAAGCTATTTTCACTGTAGCACCATTGCTACTGTCACAGAATCTTTTTCATGGAGAAAACATTTCTTATATAAACATCAATACAGGGAACTGTCAATGTCTGCAAAATAAAAAGAAAAAACAAGCTAATTTTAACAGCAGGTGGTATTTTTCCACAGTACCTAGTACATCCAGAGAAGTGCACATTCAACTCCTTATCCATTTTAGCCCAGGACAGAGACTTTTTTTCCTAGACAAAACACACTTGAAGGTTAATACTATTCCATATTTTATAAAAAATAATTTAGGAGTAAAAGTGATAAACAGACTAGAAACAGAGCAGTGACTCTAACAGCACCCAAGAATTTGAAACAAAATAAGAATCTCTAACAAGAAACTTCAATAAGTCATGAACAAAGAACATACTCCATGTGAAAACCTGGCTTCATTAAAGCCAAGAGCAAAAATTTCAGGGGCCTAGAATTTTACCTCGTGATTTTAAAGAGGGAAAATGACACCTATTTTAACAACAGATAGCAAAGAAAAAAAACAATTACATGTATTCTGACATTTCTGGGTACATAATCTGAACACAATAATGGTATTAATACAAAAATATCTACAAGGACATTGCCTAAGCAGCACAGTTTTATAAAAATAAATTAAACAATGTTAGAATATCATCAATACACTTCTTGATTAAACAGACGTACAAAGTTATAGTGCATTTGGATTTCAAGAAGGTATTTAATATAGAGCTATTTAAGAAACCAAATAAATGCCAACTAGATGAAAATGTTGTATCAGAGATTACAAAATGATAGTATAAAACCAAGTGGGAACAGTATAGAATGGAATGGCTTTAAAATATACCCAAAACTACCATTTAGAAAGTTTGTCATCTGACCCGCAGGCTAATAGAAAACACAGAAGTCCATTCCCTCCCAATTCTAGTGGGGAAAGAGATTCTGCTCTGGTAAGAAACCCAAAACACATCATCTGTCTCACAGCTTGGGAGCTGGGTGGAGAAGGGAAGGATGTTTAGCATTGTATGTAGATCCCACTCACTCTGTATAATTTTGTATTGGACTTGGTGATCATCTGACAGAGGTTCCCCCTCTTCCCTCCACCCCCATTTTCTTCTCTTTCTCCATTACTAACACATTTGGTCAGGCATAGCTTCTTTAGATGCATGTACGCCTCTCCCACACATCTGTTTGTTACCTCTCCCTGGGGCCTGCAGGGACAAGGAAGTAGGTGGAGCCCTCTCCCTGTAGAGGGAGAATAGGAGCCAGAGGGAGCTACAAAGATGAACAAGCTGGGAGTTTTTAAGGAGCCACTTATGGCAGGACAGCAGGAAGATGGATTAACTCACAGCAGTTCTCTAGAACTCTACAGAGCTCCAGGGCAGCAGCAGGCACTCTGGGTAGAAGAGAGAAGGGGGATTATACTTAAGAGCAGAATTTTTCAGCCAGGTTTCCTTTCTTCTCCCCCCCGCAAATAGTTCATGGATTGCTGCCAAATTTAAACATATGTACACAAAGTGTGCCTAACCCCCTTCGGGTTGAGAGAGCAAGCTTCTGAACATGAACCTAAGCAGTTGTATCTGAACCTATAGCCATATCGCTCCACAGTCTGCTACTAATCGCTTTCTAAACAGCACCAGAGGGAAATTAACAAAACTCTCAGCAGTTTCTCTGCTGCTGTTCAGAACCCTGTGGGCAGCTCTGCAATTGAAAAGAATTTTGTGAATTTCACTCTGCTACTGCTTGGGAAAACAGAGACAAGCTATGAAACTATTTATGGGGGGAGAATGACAGCTTAAAAATACTCTGGAATGAGACAGTAGTGGAGACATTTAATGTATCACATGTATACATCTCCCCATCCCATGGTCATGCAGGGGGTCTGAATCTGGAACCTTCAGCAACAAAACTACAACCTCCTGCCATTTTAAGTAAGCTGTCAGTGAAATGCATGATCTTACTCTTACAGCTGTCAGTCACTAGAGGGAGGTATGACTGTACACATCACCTAGCATATTACAGATATACATTCCCTCAAAAGAGCTAAGAAGCTGGGGAAAATGGTAAAGCAGCAAGGACACTAATGTCTCTCATCCTGTAAAGGAAAGGTAGTAATGCAACAGGGACAGTGCTACAATTTATGGAGCTTTTCCTGACCTGCCCCAAACATGACCAATATCCCCTTTGAACCCAATCTTGCTTGTTAATATTAATTTGTGGAAGGTATAGTTGCTAACAGTCTATTGACATTAGGGATGTGAAAGGTTTACTGGTTTTGTTTAAAACAGTGAGTGGCTGCTCTAGCTGTGCAAGGCCCGCCGTGGACAGGGGCTGCTGAAGCCGGCTGCCCCATCCACAGTGGGGTAAGAGCAGGCAGGGGGCTGCTCTGGCCAGGCTGAAGCAGCCTCTGCCTGACATGGGGAAGGGGAGGGAGCCTCCAGCCCAATTGCAGTGGGTGGGAGGCCACTTCACCCCTGTTCACCTCCCCTTTAATCACTTTAACTGGTTAAACATTATGTTAACTGGTTAACCAATTAAATGGGATTTTCCATCCCTACACGACATGACACAAGAAGCTGAAGGTATAAAAATCCTCCAACGGGGGGAAAAAATATCAAGAAGAGAAGTATAATATGTAGTTCTGGATATGAAAGAGAAGAAGAAATGAATAGGGAAATCCTTTCATTTAGCGACAATGCAGCAGAATCCATTCAAGCCAGGACAGAGACTAGAAAGATCCAAGCTTTCCAACTACTATTTTGAACATTATTTACAACATATTTATTTAGGGATGACCCACGTCTCGACATTAATGTTTTATAGCATGTTTGAGAGAGGGTGGGCGAAGATTTGTGTTATGCTGAGAGGACTTGTATTGATTTGTGGGGGTGGTGAATGAAGGATGTTTGTTATCGTGAGGGGTGACGTGTGTTTGGGTTTACCAAGTGTGCCAACTGTGCTGTTGTGTGGGTGGCTTTGAAGAACAGTGGCAATTGGGCCAAGGAATCCACCACCATCTGTGCAGTTGCCCTCATGCAACCTGAAACTGTTGCGGAAGTGCTAGCAGCCCTGGGAGTCCCGGAGCAGTTAACCATGTAATCAATAGAATTTTATCTGTTGTTAATTTTATTCAGTTTGTGTGTCACACATTTCCTTTGGCTGTTTTATTCAGTAAGTGACTTTACTCATTCAATCCATCTAGGCATTTGGTCAAATAACTAATGTATTTGATATGATCCCAGATAAACCAGAAGAGGTAATAATGCCAGAAACATGGTTCAAGAAATATATTAAAAAGCTAGAGAAAACTAAGGCAATAAAAGTGGTGTAAGGCAAAAAATATGTAAGGTAAGAGTTATGATGAGAAGCACTTTTATAGACTAGGAAAGATGACTGGGGTAATGGGGCTCATGATCTACACTATAAGTACCTGCCTTCAGGTAGCAATATAAATGGAGGGGATTATTCATTGTGCTAGAATAATTTTAAGACAAAATAGCAAATAGTCCAAGGGAGGGAAAAGTTTAGCTTGGATATGCAGGAGGAAAAAACAACAAAAAACAGGAGGTAGTCAAGGCACAATTAATTTCAAATGTTAAGAACAGATTGAATAAAATGTATTAATGGAAATAATGTCATTAGTAAATGTCATTAGAGGAAAGACTAAGGATGTAAAACTAAATACACAATCCTATAAAATCCAGGGGATCATGGTAGGACTAACCCAATTGGACTCTTCTGGCCCTATTGTCTCTGGAAATATGAAATTCTGGGGAGAAGTCCAAATTTGTTTCATAAGCATAGTAATATGGTGTGCTCTCCGCTTCCAAAAGACTTCAGTACCAAATAAGTTAGGAACTGCATTGTCAGAACTGAAGTTCTCAAACAAGACCTTTATATTGACCTGCCCAATCAAATCTGTATCCTGCATCCCGATTTCTACTTTTCATCATACCCCATGCTTTGGAAATTCCCAGTCATAGAAGATAATATATTAAAAACTATCTTCAGTATTCCAACTATATATGAGTTGAAGTGATTCCCATACCTCATTCCCATTTCCTTATGTACTAGTGAACAAAAATCTCCAAACACAGCTGGGCCTTATACATCAAAGGAAGATACTGATAAACAGTTTTTGTAGGATTCTAGCCACTACATGCAGCTCTTAGAATACTACACGGGCTGCCTTTGAAAATTCCAAACGGTTGACTTTTAGCATTTCCTACAAAAAAATTACAAGTCTGATTACTCCACAATGCCTTTATTTCTCCCAGTGAGCAGAACATTGTTGAAAGTTTCCTTCTCCTTATGTACCCAACAACCACTTAAAAACATAAATCAGATACTTTATTCCTCTTCACTTCGGAGATGAATGGAGATGAACTTAGAAGATCAATCCAACACTTTATCCTTGGTAACATATTTGTGTTTATTTCAGTAAATCTCTCTTTGGAAAAAATGTAGTCAATAATACTTCAATAGAAGTGGCCTTTCTCTTTCAAATAGTGGTGATCATTGAACATCAGAGTTCATTTCAACCCCGCTTCCCTTAGCACGCAGCACTAGGTATTACATTATTCCTCCCTGCTCAGTTGTTCTTGCTAGCTGGGCTTACACAAAATACAAGACAGAGTCTTCTCTGCTCCCAGTTCTGTCATTTCCCAGCCCCACCAACTTCACTGTTGACACCATCATATAGTTAATGTAATTGACTATAAGTGTAAGGGACTATTCCTCCAGAAGGCATACCATATTCAGAGAACTTCATGGTCAGAAGGTACCATGGTGATCATGCCCATAATTGATGCCATTCAGATCAATTGTTAAAACAGTTATCATGAGAAAAACAGCCTTGGGATACTGAGAACATATGAAAAGCAAACAGAAAAAGCAAAGATATTTTTTAATATCTGAGCTATATCAGTTGCTCAGTTTGGAAACTATACAAATGGTGGGTTACACACTGAAACATGTTGAGGTTCCTACTGGCTACTAAATGCCTTAGATTAGAACAGTACCATTACAGCAATAAGGTTTTCAAGGAATGTCTCTTTCCTGTCTTGGGACAAATATCAGTGTATCAGTTTGAACCCAAGACTTTCAAACCTAAAAGAATAAGCTTCAACTGCCCAAACTAAAGCATTCAGGCTGATCTACCCCTAAAAGTTAGGTCAACATAACTACATCACTAATTTTGGAAGGCATTTGCTACCACAACGATGAGCACAGTAGGATTAACTCAGTCTGGAAGGTAGATAACAAGAGGAAGGGTGAGCAAAAGCATACCTGATGGTCCTTTTTGTTCCTTATCAAAGGAAAATATGATATAGGAGCATTGTTTCTGTGCAAGTGACTAGATGTATACACTAGCCTAAAAACTACTGATGTCAGTTAATGGCTCATATTTCTTCAAATAAGAATTACTGCTCAATTTCAGATGTGCTGGACCTGGCCTGAAGTTTTATGGCACTTATTTCCTCCAGAAAAAAAAACTTAGGGCCATTTATGAATGTTATAAAACACAAAGGTGGAGAATATCATCCTTTCAAAAATAAATTGCCATTTTAATTATGTTTTGGTACCTAAGTAGTACAGACATAGACCACCTGAGGAATGCTGAGATGGCAGACTGAACTCAATATATAATACATGTCATCTCCATTCACAAATGTGATTATTCTACCAACAGCTACACCAGTGACATCAAAGATCCTGCAGTTATTTCCTGCCCCAAATAACATAACAATGCTAAGATAATGCAGTGTGAAGTCACAGTTTGTAAATACTATTTTCTGAGGAGGACTACTACAATAGACAACTACTTACTGCCTTAGTGGATCTTAGTGTTTTACAAAGTGCAGGCAAATCTTCCCATTGTAGAGGAGTAAACAGAGGAATTAATGGACTTTCAGAGATACTAGGCACTCCAATTCCCATTAAAGTTAATAGAAGCGGTTGGTCCTCTTTATATGTCCTAAGAACATGCTGAAAATCACACAGCAGGGCAGTTGCATATGCATACTAAGGGAGAGAACCCAGGACTCCCAATTCCCTAGTTCTAAGCTCCCTCCACTTGACCAACCAAAGGAAATTTATTATAATTCTTGGCATGCTCTTGCAAAGTTTAATGTTCAAAAAGATTCCTTTGCATTCTGCTGAACTCAGTGCACATTAAGTTAGAAAAATCAAATTTAATATGATAATGAGCACTCTAACATGAACTAATTGAATGAAATCCTGTGCTGGACCAAAACAGATTTATCTGTTACCATCACTGCCTGTCATCTTTACAATACAGTAAGAACAACAAGTTCAGAATAAAGAGCAAAATTAATTCAGTCATATGAGCTATATTTATAACTAGTGGAAATACCCGGCGTCGCCCGGGGAAAATACAGTAAAAGGTGTGATGAATGAACTACGTCAATGACATTAATGCAGCATATTTTATTGGAAATACTTTTCTCTGATATATTACTTGAAGAAATTAACATAGCTAGTGATGTGCTTACAAAACGACAAATCTCATAGGGTCTCTTTTCTCAATCTCCACCAATCAGGAAGGCCCATCTTCCCTTAAAGACTCTATGCAAACCAATGCCTGCAGCCTCCTTGCCAGAAGCCCTGAGAAATGGAGGGGATGTCTCCTGGGCTCTGTAGCAGCACAAAATCACTGCTCCCCAAGCAGTCACTCCCCAAGTGCCTGCAGTGCACGCTCTATGGGACAACCTGAATGGACTTCTTAGCAGCAGTTGGACCGGTTGCATTGATCAGACAGAGCGAAAGACCTTCAGACCAGGTGCAATGAGTGACACCTAGATGATCAGAACATGCAGCACCTGAACGTACCTGTTCTAATGAGAATAGGCTGTTCTGAGTGTATCGTGTCCTCCTCAGGCTCCATGGTGCTCAAAACCTTGTCCTCCTACCCACCTCCTCTTTGTACTGTGAGCTGAATCCTGCAAAGTGCATAATGCCCGTGGCACTCGCTGATAACGCACATAGCCCTACCAGGAGAACGCATGCAGCCCAAAGGAGGGCGAGTGGTGGGATGGCTCGTTTGGGTGTGGGGGGAGGGAAGCAACTGTAATTTCCAGAAGGGTTTCAGTCGGAGCCCGGCTGCGTGAAGATGTTGAGAGGCTGTGATAGCTGGAGGCTTCTCCCAGCCACAATTAGCAAGGCTAGACCCCCAGCAAGCATCAGCCACATTTGGGTCTGTCCTGGAGACCTGCTGGTACCCTAGTATAGGGGAGGTTGCTGATTCTCTGCCCCACTGCAGCCTCTCCCCCTTGATGCTGCTGCAGGTGCCCACATGCTTTATCCTCTAGGATCTCATAGTTGCAGTTTATGTGACACGCTTAACAGAAGAGTCCAGCAAATGCCTATGATCAGGCGCCACTAAAAGCTAATTATCAGTGGGCCCAATTGGGGCTCTGAGGGGAACCGATTTTGAGATCTAACCAATTCAGTTATTTAAGTTAGGAAATCAGAAATATCTGTGCAAAATTTAGTGTTTCTAGCTCTTACCATTTCGGAGATCTTTCGGAATTATCGGTGGGCCCAATTGGGGCTCTGAGGGGAACCGATTTTGAGATCTAACTAATCCAGTTATTAAGTTTGGAAACCAGTAGTATCCGTGCAAAATTTGGTGTTTCTAGCTCTTACCATTTCGGAGATCTTTCGAGACAAACACACACACACAAACACACACACACACAAACAAACTTTCAGGAATATTTATAAGATGTACTGCAACTGCTGAAAATAAGATGCAGCACACAGATGCTATGTTCAATACTGTTAGTTAAGTAAGATGAATGTTCTGCCTGAATTTTTTTCTAGTAAATCTTTTTCCATAGGAACAGAACTCCATTCAAAAGCAATTCCCTCCATTGTGGATATATACATATTTCCCTAAAGGAAGAATTTTGCAAGGACTCTCAAAAGCCTTGAAACAGTGGTTCCCAACCAGTGTTCTCTCTAACATTTTCTATCCTTGGGCGGGTTGAAATTTCTTGTGCGCACCATCAATACCGAGATAGAAGTAGTGTGTGCAATCCATGTGTGTGGAAGAAAATATATTTAAACAAGGGATATTTAACAAGAAGCAATGCTTATGTTATTTAATATGAAATCAAATAAAAAAAAGAAAATTAACACTACCCTTGGAGTACATGTATCAACCTTTCTAACAGCTCAACCTAGCACTTGCTACTTCTGACTCATTAGAGCCAGAACTCTACCAAACAGAAAAGATCTGGTCTTAATGCAACACATCTATGAATTAGTAACACAGATTTTTTAAAAAAAAATCATTAAGTTCAGATATCTACCACACTCCAAAACCTAATTGTCTCCTTATTTCCCTTTTTACGGGCTCTGAGGGCTCCTCAGTCCAAGCAAGCAGCTAGCTCCGTTTAGCTGCTTGCTCAGTGAGAGACCCTCCCCCCTTCCCGCCAACCAGCTGAGCTCCCTGCCTGTGAGAGAGCTTTGAACTTCTGAGCAGAGCTCAGAAAACTGCTGTGCCAGACGGCAAGTGTGCAACTTACAGGAAACCTTGTTCCCAACCTTTCTTATACTGTGGACCAGCAAACTCATTTAAAAAACTGTTGGCAGAGCAGCTCAGAAATATTTACAGATTCATTCATTATGGTCATTTTAAGTGGTCCTGTGTTATTTTACATTACAACTGTATGCACACAATACACGTCATTGTAACCACAGTCCATAGCATACGAGGCAAATCAAAGGACGGGGGAAGGATAGTTAACAAGAATTAGAAAAACTGCTGCGCACACACACATGTTTTAAAACACCAATAAAATAGTTGCTAATACTGGTTGAAGAATATTGCACCAGAATTAAAGAGGCAGTAGTTAACAGGTCTGAGTGTGCTGACACATTCTGCACATTCATCTTTGCCTATGCACTTACTAATGCATAACGGTAATGTGTGCGCACACTGTTTGGGAGCAGCTGGAGGCCAGGGGGAAGCTCCCACTGAGCAGGAAGGGAGGAGAACGAGGTCACAGGGGCAGCCACCCTTCACGACCTATTCGACTGGTCAATTTTACCTGCTATTTAACATCCCTATCTTAGATCAGTAACATTATTCCTTTTTGTAACAAATCAGAGGGATGCCTGGAGAAAGGGAGAGGGAGAGGGTGTGTGGGAGAATTATGATGAGTCACTTTTTACCCATCACACTCACTCTCAGTTTCCCAGAATGGAGAACTATGAAATTATCATGCTTCCAATCATGACGTATCCAAATGGCCTATTCTGATGCTGCATCTATTGCAGAAATAATAGACATTGGGAGTGAAATCCTCGATTTGTTTTCTCTGGGTTTCACAACTCATTACATTGATAAGCTTAACAAAGATTGAAACCTACCTTAATTCCTAGTACACTTGGCGCTGGCGGCCGTGGCACCCCCTTTCCACGCAGCACTTGGTCCTGGCCAAGTGCTGCAGCCACTTTCCATGCGGTCCCGCCAGATGGGCCACATAGCGGCTGCTGGAGCTGGAACCAGGGCCACTGGTACAGCCTCACCGAGGCCCCGGCTCCAGCCGCAACACACCTGGCTGCCTGCCACACCACTCACCCTCCTGCTGTAGGGGGAAGTGGGCGGAAAGGGAATTTCCTTACAGGGAACCGTTACCTGAAAACAATTTCAAGATTGCAGCCAATTGACTCTGAACAGGAATACTAAAACCAGTACTAAAATACAGCTTCTTCAACAAAATAATCTGCCAGTTCAGAGGCTCTGGGAGTTACCATCTTCAGCATGCATGTGTGTGGACCTTGGGGTTGATCCCACAATGAAAGAATAGCTGTGCAACGCTGCCCCTTTGAAACGCCGCCTCGGCATTTGAAAGGGACAGCGCCGCACAGCTGAGCTGGGGATCAGCTGTGCGGCTGCCCCTTTGAAACGCCAAGGCGGCATTCAAAGGTGCAACGCCGCACAGCTGAGCCTCGGCTCAGCTGTGTGGCACTGCCATGTGTGGAGCCCGGGGTCAGCTGGGGACTCCACAGCTAATCCCGGGCTCCAGCACGGCATTTCTCCAGAACCTGGGGTCAGCTGGGGAGTCCCCAGCTGACCCCAGGTTCTGGGGAAATGCTGCACGGAACCCGTAGTCAGCTGGGGAGCCCCTAGCTACCCTAGCTTCGCATAGCATTTTAAATCAGTAGCGCAGCATGGGGCCCGGGCTCCGCAGGAGACTCAGAGTCCCCATCTGACCCTGGGCTCCATGCTGTGCTGCCGCTTTGAAATGCACAAGAGCCCCTGCTGGGGATTCTTGTACATTTCAAAGCTGGCACACCCTGCAGCCTAGAGTCAGCAAGACTTCCTGCTGAGACTGCAGGTGGAGTTCCACATTCCTTCTTTGAAATGTACTGTATATTTCAAAGGAGGAATGCAGAAGTGCCTATCGACTAGTCGAGTAATTGATGAAAATTCCATTGACTACCAACTAGTCAATTAACTGTTACTTAACATCCTTAGCCTGGTTCCAGACACTACACCTCTGCTTTTTAAGTGTAGTAAGAGTTGCACAGCAGGGGACTGGTCAAGTGCCGGAAGTCAGCTGATTCCTGGCTCTCACCTAGTCCCAGATGCTGTGCCTCTGCATTTTAAATGTAATAAGAGCCAGGCAGTTCCTACTATATTTAAAAGGCAGAGCCGCAGCGGGGTTAGCTCCTGAGGCTGCATGAGAGGGCACTGCTTAGTCCCGGCTCATGCCGCCTTGGGGAGCTAACCCTACTGCAGCGCTGAAGTTTGCTGCTTGGCTCCTACATTTGAACTGCAGAACTGCAGTGGGGGTAGCGAGCATCCCCCCTTATCAACTAATCAATGAAAATTCCATCAATTACTCGATTAGTTGACTATCCGCATTTTAACATCCTTATTGTGAGCTGATGGAGACAGAGACTAGCTCTCACTATGTATTTGTACTGTATCCAGCACAACAGTACTGTGATCGTGGCCAGGGCCAATGTAAAACCAGCTCTTCTCCCTTACTCTCTCAAACAAGATTCTCAGCACAGCAACAGTTTCTTATTCATCCCACCCTTTGTCCTCACAGCGCCCCCTCCGAAAACATGCTCCTCATGTTTAGGCAAGTTTAGACAGTCACAGATATGAAATATGATCTAGAAATTAAGAGTGCTGAAATGTAACAATATCCAGCAGCAGCCAGGGGCTTACTTTATGGCCTTGTCTTAGATCTAGTTCAGGGTTTCCCAACCTATGGGTCGGGACCCAAATATGGGTCGCCATTACATTTCAAAAGGGTTGCCAGGTGTTTCCCCAGGTGGCTCTTAAGGAGCCATTCACACATTTTTTTGAATTGCCCTGTGTCACCAATTCTTCCTGAATTGTCAAAATGGGTCCCCATCTGGAAAATGTTGGGAACCGCTAGTTGAACCTCCACTTTCAGGAACTCACACTGCTGTGACAGGATCCAAATATTTAATTAAGCTTCCAGAGTTTGAACACAGTCCAGGCACTGCTCTGGCCTGGTATCTCCAGAGACGCACTCAGGATGCAAATTTCATAGATAGTACTCCCACTACTTCTGAGAGCAGAGCTCTTCAAGTCCAATTGCCTCATCCCTGGGACCAGAATGCACACGATTAGAGCAGCCTGGATTGGCATGTAATATGTGTAGTGAGGAATACACACAGCAACTTTGCACTGGATTTGAAAACACACAGCATAGCTTACCCATTGTCTTGGCCCCCTATTTTTCCAGACACAAGGTGATGGATAACAAAATATAGCCTATCTGGTGTAATTCTGTTCTCCATAAGTACACATTTCTGGAGAGTGCCCGCACCTTGGTTTTGACTTCTAGTAGTTTTTAATTAAAAAATGTTGTTGATATATTCTACCACCCTGGACTTCAAAATTCAATTTGTTTCCATTATTGTCAACTTACACTTTCCATGTTTCTATTTTTAAGCCTTTCACTACCTCTTTTAGCATGTGTAACTAGGACATCAGGCCAGTGTTCCCTCTAAGCAGCCGGGCAGCACAGATTCACACGTGACTAAACAGCCCGCCCAGTCAGTCAGCTCCCTGCATAGAGTCTTGAGCCTCTGACTGGGTGGGCTGATTAATCACCTGTGAAGCTGTGCTGCTGCTGCAGCTTAGAGGGAACTCTGCATCAGGCCACTGCATATTTATGCCTTGAAATTTCCTAATAGTATTATTTCTGTTATCTGCTTTTAAAAAGTTATATTTTCTGTTAGCTTGTTTTAAGTCTTAATACTTTTGTGGACTTGTATCCTCGCGGGCAATATCTGATGTAGTTCCATTGCCAGACTTTTGTTTCCCTAATTGTTTAAAATTTCTTTTAATAGGCTCATTAAAAACAAACACTGGTTAAACACAAGTCCCAAGGAAGCCAACAGAAGACTGAAAGATGTTTCTGAAAACACAGATACAAAGCCCATGCTTTTCAAACCCAAATCATTTGTGACATCTTAATCAAGGATACACACCAAGAAAAATCACTACAAGGAGTAGAAAGAACATCTGACAGGTAAGTAGATATGGATCAGGGTACTGAAGATGATTCAAATACTGAAACGGTTTGCTTTTTAGAGAGGAATTTCAGCAAGAATTAGGATGGCATTTATGAGTAAGACAGCAGCTCTAAATTATTTTTTTGGGGGGGGGGAGGGGGATGGCAGTGGCCTGTGTTTTAAAAAAAGGAAGTCTGGATGAGAAGGCAGAGGGATTAAAACAGTAGCTCAAGCTGTGCTCTTTTCTTTCATGGCATAAAACCTCATTTTCTCTTCCACTTGTCATACACTGGTGCAAGGTTATCATAATGCCACAGCATGGGGCAAAACAAAATTAGATACGCAAGCTGTTCACAGTACTGGAGCAAGTGGACAATACATTTCTGCTCTCCAACATCAAATCATTTGTTGTGACCTCATTTGCAGCACCAGCTTTATACTAAAAATCCTCAAATGATTTATTGTGCCACAGAAACCAGTAAGCGTGGGTTAACCTGGTGTATGTTTGTGCAGTGCTCCAATGACATTAAGTTTATCACAATCCAATCCCTCAAAACATGCCTAGCAGGAACTAGGATATTCATGGTGATAAGCAACATTTCTTCAGCACTTTTAATCTTCAAAGGGCTTTGCAAACAATTAATTCATTGTACAGTGAATGCAATTAGCCCCAGTGGGAAGAGTGCTGTACATTACTTGCAAATAGTCTCTTCAGCCAATTGGGGCGGCGTACACAGGCTTTGAAGAGAACCTCCTAAAATGGGATGAAAGGGCAAAGCAGTGGAAAAGAAAAGAGCACAGCTTGAGCACATCTACACTTCTGGGAAGAGCAATGCTCCAGGGTACATTTAGCAGGTCTGGTAAAGACCCACCTAATCAAACACGGAGGGTGCTCCCATCAGCCATTGAACTCCTCGGTTGTGAGGAGTTAGGGAAGTCAAAAAAAAAATCAATGCAAACTACATCAACTCCAGGTATGCAATTCACATAGCTGGAGTTGCATATCTTGCATCAATTTCCTCTGCCAGTGTAGACCTGGCCTAAGATTCCAGGGGACTCAATCTTTAAACAAAAGTTCTATTTACATGCATGAAAAAAAAAAAACACATTCTGTTAATCTAGGAACTTACCTCTTGGCAATACTGCAGAATCCCTTCTTTAGTTCCAATGCAGGTCTTGGTCCCTGAGGGGTCAGATTCCCATTTTCCATTCTGAACATTCATATGCATATTGAGTTTGCCACAAAACATGGCAATTTGGGGCTCTGCCAGCAAGCCAGCATTTCCATCAGTAGGCACCTGGAGGAGAACACCATTATTAATGACTGAAACTTCATTCCAAGGTGGTAATAGATCAATTGAACTAGAATCAATAATTTGTGCTTATCCATGCCAGGCAGAAATTATGTAACTAGTTATATATACTGAGATTTGAGAGATCAAAACAAAAATCTCTTTAGTAATTCAACACAAACTCAAGACATGAGAGGTTTTAATTTGAAAACTCTTTGGGGCACAGACTGACATTCACTATAAGCTTGCCGACACTAGGATAAACAATGTGTGTTGTTAAGATATGTTGGTTAACAAACATGGTTTAATTTCAGCTGATCAAAAATGGGGAAAGTTTCCTTGAAAATTTGGCCTATTTTTCATTGACAATTTCCAGGGTTTTTTTAATCAGCTCTCTTTTTAAACTAACATTTTTAAACTCTTTTGTAGATAGCTAATACGCTAAAATATACCTAACATAATAGAGGTAAATCCCAGCTCCTACTGATGTTTCTAAAATATTATTTACTATGTCTACACAAGACAGCTAAAATGTACTAGCTAAAATGTGTTAGCCAACACATTTGAAAAAAAACACTTATTATCCTATCATGGTCAAGACCAAAATGCCTTTACAGTGCCTGGTACCATAGGGCTGCTGCCTACTTGAATCATCTGGGTCCATGGTGTCCAACCAGTTCTGAAACAGTAGGCACTATAGTGGCTACTGCTGTAATGAACTAGCCACACTCAACGGGCCAAATAGCCACATTGTTCAAGCCAACTAGCCACACACAACTGGCAAAATAGCCACATGTGGCTAGTATGTTGGACATCACGGATCTAGATGTTACTGGAGTACAAATGACAAACAACAATCAATACCACCATCACACAATGCCTGTGCAATTGCTGAAGGGAGTCACTTGTACAAGCAGTTGTGTAGATGCTATTAGATTTGATATATACTCAATAATCACAGCAAAATAGGGACATTAAAACGGTTAACAAATTAACGGATAGTGCTTAATTGGTTAACTGTTTTAACCTAGGTCCTGCCACCTGTCCCAACCGTAGCAGGAGCTGCTCCAATCCAGGGCGACTGACCATCACCGGAATTAACTGGCAAAGGCGGGTTAACAGGTAAGCCTCATTCTTACCAGTATGCTTACCGATCAACATCTCGACAACAAAACACCTTAATGTTGTTATAACTATTCACGGGGTTCAGCTAAAGATGGTCTGTGGAATCTTAAAAAGTTTCTGTTTGGCCATTTATAAATGCATCTTACTTGCAGGTAGCATATGAACCTCCAAGCATTTCTGAACATCTTATAAACCAGTGCTTTCAGAGACTGCCATATGCTTTATGAACAGCCTTCCATCTAGAACTTGTCTCTAAGTAACTCAATACTGAACCTCTTCACAGCTGAAATCATCCTCAAGATGCTGAATGTGCAATGAAACCATGTAAGAGTAGATAAATCAGTTGTTTGAAATGAAAGAATCAGCGGATACATTAACCACAATGTTACTAACTGAAAGCAAGCTCTGGCAAGAATACAATGCAAACAGATGTCTAACATCAGCATCAGAAGGTATTACCTTCGAGCAGGGAGTACGGATGAATCTAAGCATCTGTGTTGAGCAGCATGCTAAGTATTAGGAGGTTGAAAAATTAACCAGACACCAAGTGGGGAGCCCAAAATGGAAGACAGATTTCCTATGAAAGTTCTGGGCCATGACTGTAACAAAAAAGACTAACATACCTTCTGTCACTCAAAACTGACTCTTCCATCACATCTTATCAGATATTTGCACTAATCAGACATGCAGCCTTTTTTAAAACTGGCCCTCACATTTAGGGGCTGACTCTCAGACTCACCATACTGCAGTTGCTATGATTCAGGCAACCAAGTTTTTCATATACAGATACAAATGGAGGCTTTCATTGCCCTCATGCTCACTTGTAGTCAGGTTCAAAGGCATGACTTTCATCACATGCTCATTTCTATTCTGTGGAGCAGTACAGTGAAGTTTAAAAAAAAAAAAAGAAAAAAAAAGAAACTGGCTGTTATGAAACCAGACCTACATAAAAATTTTCTCCCTTGCTTGAACCTGCTACAATTAGGAGCTATTCCTATCCTCCAACTTTTGCTTTAGGATGAAGGAAGAGATTTCCAAATAATCTCCTCTATATACATTCCCTTATTTTTAGTGTGCCTCCAGATCATATTGGTGTTTGTTGTTCCACACAGTTTATCTAAGCAGAGTGAATTGACAGGATTCTTATAATGGAGGCCCAAAAGTTTAACAAACAATAATACCTGGCTCTCACATACTGCTTTACATTACTAGATTTTCAGGTGTTTTACAAAGGAGTTAAATATCATTAATTCCATTTTACAGATAGGGGACTGTGTCACTGAGAGGCGACTCCAGAGGGCCAGTGGCAGAGAAAACAGACCTTAGGGGTTCCAAGTTCCAGATGAGCAGGCTGTTCATTAGACCACGGAGGCTTCAGTGCAAACCACAATTTCAAACAACTCTGAAACTGATCCTGTGTATTTCATATTTAGGTCCCCATTAACAGATTACCTTTCCTTGCCTGCAAAGTGCCATGGTGAAGTACAATTGGAGAAACTTTTTAAGAAGCAGTAAAATGTAAATAAATGGTGAGACATCCTGTCATTCACTACAGCCCAATTATTTCAGAACAGCAGCGCTGAAATGGTCCAGCCCATATTTAGTATACTAATTGCAGTTGTTGCTGCCATTTCTCACCCATTACTCATGAGAGACTTCCTACTCACCATTTAGGAGGAGTCAAAAGCATTTTGCAAACCCTGAATATTAGATTTCTTAAATACATGGCAACACTTTTGCTATTGGCATCTAAAAATGTGGCACACCACAGAAGAAACAAACTGCCAATTCTGCCCACAGTATCACCCATAAATAATTCCCAAGTGGACTTCATTTACCATGCAACTTACTTTCAACGGCATAGCAAGTATAACAGAAGAGATTTTTACAAAGAGCTAGAGTTAAATCTCAGATTTTGATACAGTGCTTAAGTTCTGCATAGCTACTATCCCAATCCATATGAAAGGGAACACTGAAGTATATCGGAAGAAAAGAACCGTTTCTAGTGACAATAAAAGATTCTCACCCAGTAAGAGTTTTGCTAGTCATAATTTTATATTATTAATTGATATCTTTAGACATCCCCAGACACTTTAAAGGAACTCTAAAGTTGGTGAAAAACCAGTTTACTATGTATCATTTTCTAAATGCTACTAAAACTGAATCACTGGCTACATAAGGTGTGTAGGACAGAAGGTTTTGGTCCTGCCTCAGATCACTAAATTTCACTAGGGAACAGGATGACCACTTCTTAAGTGGCTATCTTTCATGTGTGGGGGGGAAAAACCCCTGGAAGATTAAATTGGGACTTCAATTTGTATGATATAGGCTGGAGGTCTCATGCTGCCAGTATTAAAATTGGCTTGGTATTTCTAAACATTATAGATAATTTCCTAATTTAAAACATGTTGCAGCCAACACAATGGAATTCTTTATTAGACCTTGTCCTCACAGATAAAGAGGAACTAATCACAAAACAAAAAATTAATGGTAGCTTAGGTAAAGTGATTAGGATTTAATTAACATTTAAAATGTGCAAACAGAATAACATCTGGTATTATAATAGGGACAGTTTCACAAAGCTGAAAAACAATTATGGGCTAAATCATTTGGGAGCAAGAACCTAATCAGAAAAATGAGAATGATAACTAGGAATCATTTAAGAACATGATCCCAAAAAATCATAGTCCTACCATTGAGAAAGAAGGCTGTGCTGATTAAAAACTCATCTGGCTTAAAGAGGAAGAGAAGACAGCTTTAAAATAACAAAAATATTATATAATAAAATGGGAGGGAAAGTTAACAGTAATGAATATAAATCAGAAAACAGGAATTCTAAAAAGAATTTATTAAGGGAAGCAAAGAGACCCAAGCAGAAATCTATGGCTAACAGTTAAAGACAACAACAAGATATTTAAAAACATATTTGGAAATAAGAATCCTAATAATGGTATTGATCCATTACTAGATGGCACCATAGGGTACGTCTAAACTATATCCCTCTGTCAAAAGAGGGATGTAAATTAGGCAAATCGAAAGTGCAAATGAAGTGGGGATTTAAATATCCCGCGCTTCATTTGCATAATGGCATCCAAGCAATTTTTTCAAAAAAGGGTTTTTCAAAGTGAAAGCGCCGTCTAGACGTAGTTCTTTAGAAGGAAAAAAACCCCTTTTTCGAAAGATCCCGTACTCATTTTTTGACACAATCTGGATGCTCTCTTTAGGAAACACCCTGTTTGCAGTCAAGAACGCCTTTTTTCAAAAGAGTTTTTGAAAAAATACGTTCTTCCTCGTAAAATGAGGTTTACCGCTGTCGAAAAAAAGCCGTGTTCTTTCAATTTAATTTCAAAAGAACGCGGCGGCAGTCTAGACGCAGGTGAAGTTTTTTCAAATAAAGGTCACTTTTTTCGAAAAAACCCTGTAGTCTAGACACAGCCTTAGAGACTAACAAAAATATATAGACTCATGAGCTTTCATGAGTAAAACCTACCTCATCAGATGAATTGGAGTGGGTTTTACCCATGAAAGCTCATGGTACTATATATTTTTGTTAGTCTCAAAGGTGCCACAGGACTACTCATTTTTAGAAGCCACTGAAGTTAGACATTTTTAAAATAGCAGGTCCAGGTAACTTGCATCCAAGAACTTTCAAAGAGCTGGCTGAGTAGCTCATTAGTCCATTAATGTTGATTTTCAGTAAGTCTGCTCCAGCATCAGCCCTTGTTCACAGCAGCCAGGGCTGGTTGCTGCAAACAGAGGCTGCTCCGGCACCAGCCGCAGCATCCCCTATCATTTCATCACTCAATCGTTATCTCTCTTCAAAAGTCAGCAAGAGTCAGCAGACATCTCCTTAACACTAGTAAAGGCTAGGGATGTTAAAAAGTGGTTAATCAGGTAACCGATCAACATCTTAGCAGTTACACGGTTCCATGCTGCAGACTCTGCAGGATATAGCTTATACTGTGCACAGCCCACAGCGTGGGGCAGTAGCCGGTTCCCCAACCTGGTGCACTCCAGAAGCCAGCTGTTAAACCAACTCCCAGCATGTACCTGCCGCCCTGCTTCCAGGAAGCTGGCTGCCACCCTGCACTGCAAGCTCTGATCCAGAGCCAGTAGTGTAGGGTGGCAGCCGGCTCCCTGGAAGGAGGCCTAGGAGCTGGCATGTAACCGTTATGGGAACCAAAAAGCTCATGTTTATCCGTTAACCGTTTAAGTAGTTACACTGTTACATCCCTAGTAAAGCCAACCACAGACTTCACACATCTCTTTCCACTGCTAAACATACACAAAATTTGGATATTGTTGCAAATTCTTCTTGAAACTAAAATACTCAGTAAAATACTTAGGAAAAGCCAGCAGCTTCTTGCATTTCAAGAAATTACCACCATTGTATTATCAGCAGAGTTAGTTCTAAATAGAAGAGAATACCATAGTATATAAAAAAGATGAAGATGAGAAATCGGGATAATCCAAAATTTGGATTAAGAAACTAGATCGATGTTCCCTGTAAAAGGAGCTCTTTCGCAGCCACCCAGGAGAAATTCAAATGTCACCCAGCTGATTAACAGAACATTCAGTGGACAGCATGTGTTTATACTGGTGGTGCACATCTGCACATGCCTCAGTGCACATAAAATTGATTCTACACATGGATGAAAAAAATTAGAGAGAATGCTGAACTAGAGTACCATATTTTACAGGGAAGGGTTTTTGAATTTGGGTCCTACAGGAAATCTCTGATTGAAATATGACTTACCTGTAAAGGCTTTCATATTTAACTGCAAATTTCACCTATACCATATTGAAAACTCAAAAGGATAAACCTACTTGCTGATTATCAGTGAAGACGAGAGGCTTGTGTGTTATGAGGTTACCTGGAGGCATACAGAAGATAACCACTCAACTTCATGTAGTTTCTTAAACAAAGATCTGAAATGGTCAAGTGTGCTATTTCAGATCCATGTATTTAGAACACAGTTAATTTAAAGGCTCAGTAGCATCTCTTAGGTCTTGCCTACACTGCACAGCAAAGAGCACCAGAGGTGTGTGATTTCTAAAGCAGTCTAGCAGCCCAGTTATGACCCTGTTGGTGTATTCTAAAAGGTACCCAATTTATGTTCAGTAACATGAGCTAAGTACCAGTTAGAGAGCACCAGCGGGTTTTCTACAGGGCACTTAGAGCACTACACATTAGAGCGCTTCACATACCACACCCCTTTAGTGCATTGTGCCAACTCCTTCTAGATATGCCCTTAGCCAGACAGAAACCACTTCAATAAAAATCCATCCCTTCCTTTAGATCCTTCTTTAAGATTAAAGCATAGTTTAACTTTGAAAACTATACATCTAAAATATTCATGATTATGATCTACAGTTCAGAAGCACTGATAATGTTGGTGTTAACTGTATATGTACTGAAGAATTAGTATAACCATGCCAGTTTAAATGAGTCAGTGTTCATGACTTGTTTTAGCCAGGGGGAAAAAAAGACACACCTCTATTTCAAAGAGAATTGTTAATTATATCACCACCTTTAATTTTTACACTGGTTAAGACAGAAAAATAATGAACTATAGGAAAAATACTCCTATTAAATTTCTAGTTTTGTCAGAAAAATGAAAAAAAAAAAAAAAGCATGATGCTTCATAAAGGAACTAGAACAAACATGAACTTCCCTAATACACATTTTATGAGATGAAGTAAATTAATTATTTTTAACAAAAAAAAGAAACCTTGCAAGAAAAGTTGATCGGGAAGGCTGAGATTCTCTGTAATTACTGAAGTTCATATTTCATGCCAACTATCGAATGACTTCAATTTATCTCTACCAAAACAGTGATAAAAGGAAATTGTATCACATCTCTAGGAAGAATGCACTAAAATGTGTTTTACTTTGATGACCTGGACATTTTACACAGGCTTCTTCACAGGAGAAGCACAAATACTTGCCTCAGTATCTAGGTTTCAAATCTGTCACATTTGATACAGTCGCCTGTGATCCTTGAAACATTAGAATTCATGAACAGGGGAATCATTTTACTAATCAAGTCCAAGTGGGTAACACTTAACCCACATTATTACAGAATTCTCTAATTACCACTGAATATTCATCTTGAAAATGGAAAAGGGAATTACCACTGGATTCCATAATGCTGACTACTTTCATATAGCACAATTAAGGAGGAGTTGAGGAAAGAAGAGAATGGCCAGGAAAAGGAATCTCAGTATAATTCTGTCTTTCACTAGCCTGCAACTATTTTCAATTTCACTTTAAGAAAGATAGTATTTGGCTTACATTTTTTAAAGATTTTGAAGCAGAAGATGCATGCAAATTTTGTTCCATTTTAGGAACACAAGCATCTTAAATGCTACATAAATCTTAAATGCTATATAAATAAAATTTAAACATCTCAATTTCAATGCCTCTCTAGTTCCATTAAAAATAACAGGATCATATTTCAAGCTGTCTTGTACCATATTGTATTTCATACACACACATGTAGAAAGCTTTGTATTTCTGTTTGGCATGTATGCATACCCAGTCTATGGCACTATAGATGTTTATTGTTGCATGATAGATATTGGGTATGAGTTTCCATATTCTGCATCATGAAATTTCTACCATATAAACTTGTAAAATTAGTCTTAATTTCATGTGGATCATGCAGTTTAGAGAAGAATTCTCTTGCTTTTGAATTTTCTAGAGACCTTCCTCAATTTAAATCTCATAGTAAATTCTTGTTTGCAGAGAGAGCCATGTTGGTCCTAGGTATTAGGTGTCAGAGGGGTAGCTGTGTTTGTTAGTCTGTATCTGCATGAACAACGAGAGTCCTGTGGCACTTTATAGACTAACATTTATTTGGACATAATCTTTCATGGGTCATGCATCTGACAAAGTGTTTTTCTTACCAACCAAAGCATATACCCAAATAAATCAGCCACAGGACTCCTCGATTTCTAGGTTATTAAGAGAGACAAAGCAGATAACCACCTTGGACTAACTTCTGTTGGTGAAAGAGACATGCTTTAAAGATTTGCTCAAGAGTTCTTCTTCAGGTCTTTATGATAGGGATGTTAGATAGAGGGTAATAGAATAGTCGAGTAACAGCATGAATTTTTCGCCAAGGCTTATTGGTTAATCGTATAGTCGACTACTCATTTACATACCTACTTTATGAATACTTCAAAAATTCAGTAAAATCTTAAAAATTATCTGTGTTCTATCTGTGTTTCTTTTTCTATTTAGACATTTGCTGATGATCTCAACATACAAGCTGCACATATAATAGCTTGTGTTTTATGAGATTAGATAAATCCAAGAAGAGTAATATTAGCGGGATGGGTGGGTGCTGATTTTTTCCTGACTGGAAGAAAAACAAAATGACATAAGTAATGATTTACAACTTGGATCATGTCTAAGATATAATGCACTGATTTTAATTTAAAACACAAATTAATTAAATGCAAATTAGCCTGTAACTTGGGTAATTCATAGTGGCTAAAAGTCTATAAAATATTTCTTGGGGAAACTGCAGGTAGCCTATGAAGAGCATCCATAGTCACTTTACACAATCCTCTTTATGGTGTAAACCAATGTTTCCAGAAGGGCAGGTTATATCTGGAGCATAAGTCAAGGAAGGAAAAGATGGGATAAATCTATCCCTGGCTTTGGAGACACGTTGACAACGAACATTTGTGCAGTTCTGAACTTTGGTATTAAAGTTTTAACTGCAAAGCAGAAAAAATACCCAACATTGTAGGTTTTCCCCATTCTTTCCTTGTAATGTGTAATAGCTATTTTTATGGCTCAAATGATTTAACTCAAATGATTAGCGCAAAACAAATGAACTAGATTTAAAAATAGTCATGATTAATTGCAGTCTTAATTGTGAAAAATGGAATAAGAATTTAAATTTATTATGAACATTTGGATGTTTTTCTACGTTTTCAAATGCATTAATTTCAACTACACAGAATACAAGTGGACAATGCTCACCTTATATTATTTGTATTACAAATACTGACATGTAAAAATGATAAACTAGCGATAGTATTTTTCAAGTCTCCACATACAAGTACTGTAGCGCAATCTCTTTATACATTTGTAAACTGCACTTCAACGATAATTTTTCACATAACTGCCCTCAAAAACTGCATTGTTTTAAATGTAAATATTTAAATTCCTACAAGTCCCATTAGTACTACTTCTTGTTCAGCCAATCACTAAGACAAACAAGTTTGTTTACTTTTATGGGGATTAATACTGCCCACTTCTTATTTAAATTGTCCCTGAAAGTGAGAACAGGCATTCCCCTGGCACTGCTGTAGCTGGCATTGCCAGGAATTCACATGCTAGATATGTTAAACATTTGTATGTCCTTTCACACTCACTGTGCAAATATTTGTTATTAAAATAATTATATAAAGTGAGGCTTGTAATGCGTACTCTAACTGAAATCAATATATTTGAAAATGTGGGAAAACATCCAAAATATTGATAATTTAAATTAGTATTCTATTATTGTTTAACCGAGTGATCAAAACCGCAATTAGAGACTTTAAATCTTGCCTTTTTTTCATAACTTAACAGCCGTGCTATTTTTGGGAAAGTCAGTTATTTCTATTATAATATTCTAATATTAAAAACACATTCATTCCTCACTCTCTGTTGAAGTTCCTTGGAAAGATTTGTGGTGGGGAGAGTAGAACTAACTGGATTTATAACTGGATGTTCAGAAAATGGAAGTTCATAGTCACAGACACAGTGCATCCAAACTCAACCTCATTGAAAGGAGATACCATTTCTCAGACTGTTAGCCATGGAAATCACAGTGGGCACTACATCATCCTATTTGCTGCTCTTGTGTTCTTGTGACATTTCAGTTTACAGTTTCCTTCACAGACTTGACTATTACCAAATGCACTGCAAAATAAGAAACTGAATTGGAATTTAATGATGCAACCTATTCATTACATATACAGATTGCACGTCTATAAACCAGAACACTCTGGTCCAGCAACATCCATAGTCCGGAAGGACCATGGATGTTCCAAGATCATAGAGTCCTGGTGCACAACGGAGGATGAGGAGCTGGGAGCCTGGTGCTACGCAAGGGCGGGAAGACATGCACTGGCCAGCTGGGCTATGGGGTGGAGGGGCGGAAGCTAGGCTGCAGTAGGAACCAGGAAGCCTGGGGGAGGGGGATGGCAGGAAGGGCCAGTGGCAGGGTGGTCAGGAATGACCTCCCCTGGTCTGGAAAAATCCCAGGTCCCGAGGGTGCCAGACCAGGGAGGTCCAACTTCTTTTTTCTTCCAATGTAAGCATTAATTTATTTTAATTAGCAGTAGTGATGCTGTATTTAAACAGAACTTTTTCCTTTGTTTACATTTACTACTTTTAATTCCATGGTTTTCTTTGTGCTTTAAACACTTTAATAAATGTGCGCTGCTTATAATATATCAAATGAAAACCTGTCACCAAGGAACTTCCCAATTAACCTTCCCGCTCATAGCCTACAGCTCAATTAAAGAAAATTCTGAAGACTTCAAATTAAACATGCAGCTTCAAATCAGTTTCTGTTGCACTGGGGTAAAATGGCCCACCTCATTACTAAAAGGCCATACCGAAGTCTCAATATTACAAAAGTAGCTGATGCTGCAACATTAGACTGCCTCAGCAATTTTGACAGCAGGAGCTCCTGCTGTCTTTCCCATGTGTCCAATGGTGGAGGCTCCTGCTATCAGCTTTCTGCAAATAATTTGAATATTTAATATATAGTTGAATATTTAAATATTGGTAATATTTGCAAATTACTGAAAACATCCATTATCACTTTTCTTTGATTTTCTAATGTCTTGTCCACAACTCGGTCACCATTATTTCACAAGTGACCCACGATTGAAGTAGAGACTTACTCATTACCCATTAAAGCTAACAATAATGTGAGCACGAAAGAGCTTTTCAATTTAAATTAAATTAGATTCACCAGATCTAACAGACTAGTAAAATACTGCCTCCATTGTGTTCCATAATACTGCTTGGTTTACAATGGGGGAAATTTGACCCATAGATCATACGAAATCTTCAGAGAACTATCTAGCACACCAAATTTCAATTCCAGTTAATTCCTGTTCAAAAAGACTAATAAAAAAACTGAAGTTTCTTCTTCTCTTCCTTCGAATGAATAACCTGTTTGCTGTGTCTTCATGCTCTCTCTCACATGCCTAATAACTGACCATGAACATGTTAACATGCTTCATGTCATCTTTTTAGTATGCTAACTATGATAAATTCTGAATTAATAACTGCATGCAAATATTTTACCTCATGTTTTAGTTCAGATAATTTATTCAACATAGCACCGGCTTTCAGAAAAATCAAAAACAACCTTCAGTGTCTCATCTAATCTTTCATTCAAAAGGGTTCAGCAGTCAGCACTTCTGACTCATTAACTAGGATGCCTTATGGTTTTAAATCAATTTTCCTGTTTATCTCCTTCCTGCTGAGACAGTTCAGCCATAAACTTACTTTTCCCTTAAGTTAACTGCTCTAAAGCGAGCCTCTTATGCCCAATGGTAAAAAGACAAGACTTCCACTTGTTGGCTGACATGACTGTGCACATGCAGTGGGAAGGGACAAACTCCAGGCTATCATGTCTTGAGATTCTTACTCTTCAAACACCACAAACCACAGGGTGTTTCCACTGAGGCTGGTATAGAAAATCTTGTCCTCCAGACATGGGTGATGTGTGGAGAGCACAAGGGGACACTTCCCCTCCCAAACACCACGGGGCAAGGAGCCAGCAGTCGGCAGGGCCAGAGCCTCCAGGCAACCTGGGGCACTAATGGGGACTTAGCACCTGCAGCCAGGATCCTCTGTTCCTCCCACCTTCTCCTTTCCCCACCCCCCGCACTCACTGGCAGCAGCAGCAGAAGTGGAGACATGCAGCCCTAGCCTGCTTTGCTCCCCTGGCTCCCAGGTATGTTGCTCAGGAGAGGGGACAAGAACGACCCCGAACTCACTGGCAGGAAGTGGAGCGATGTGACCGGGAGGTGAGGGAGCAGAGAAAGTTAAGGTCACTGTTACTCCACTTCCTTTTGTCCCTGTCAATAAGTTTGGGAGTGGGGGGCCAAACAACAGATTCCTGCCAGCACCAGATTCCCACTAGTCCCTGGGCTGCACTGCTTGGGAAGCAGGCTTGGGAGCAGAGGCAGTGGGGCTGTCCTGGCCTTCCCCTGAACCAAGTGGGGGGAGCAGTCCTGTAGCCAGTGCCATCCTGTGTCCCTCCTAGCAGTTGCCTTCTGCCTCCAGAAACTACAGAGCATACCACTTGTTCAGCAGAAATTTCTACCAAGATAAATGGCTGGGGGACAAATGCGATTATGTGCTATTTCTCTCAGTGTCCTACGTTTTTGCTCAAGATATAGTCAAGATCCAGACTCCAGGAAAACAGTTTTTCTACACTACAACAATAATGATAATAATGAGCAGATGAAAAGGTTTTGCATTCAAAACAATCTGGCGGTACAAAATGTGGGCCAAACCTGCCTATTGACTACCCCATCATTAAAAGAGAGACAAGTATCTTTCCTCCCCCAGGTGGTGCCCATCCTGGGAACCTCCCTTAAGCTCGGTTACATCAGTGATCTCACCAAAAGACAAGCAAAACAGTTTGTGGTTTCTGGGCACTAACAAGAATTCCAAGCATTGTTTTGCTGCCCAGGGACCTAATCCAAAGCCTATTAAAATAAATTGGAAACTTTCCATTAACTTCAGTGTGCTTTGGACTGAGCCTTGAAGTTAGCACGCAACAGGAACTGGTAAAATGGTGCCTTAAAATTTGACGTATGCGATCTACTCTGTCCACTTTTACCACTGTACATCTACATGGTTTATGGAAACAGCTGATGCAGATCCAGACAAAACTGATTTTTACTGATTGGTCACAATCATTTAGCATGTTGTCCATGTATAAACCACATTAAGCTGATAAAAAAGTGCACCACTAGCATTAAAGCAGCTGAGGCTAGTGGTTGTCCATTACAATTTTATATGCTAGAGAATTATCACAGATAGTTCCACATGCAGCAGGCGGAATACAGTAAAATACAATTGTAAGAGAAAAATGTCTATATAAGTGAAATCTGTCAGGCCATACCAGAATCACTATATACCCAAATTAAAATCTCAATTTTTCTAAAATGACTTAACTTTAATTTTAAAAATCTGATTTGGTTTTATATACAAATTGTCTTTGGAATGACAAACCCTTTGCAAAGCTTTTTAATCAATATGCTTGTAAATGTGACTATTTAGCACCAACATGAAAGTTATAAAAACGTTACAAACAAAAAAGTTAGTAAATACAAAATCACAGTTCTAACAAAGTTTACTGTTTAAAGACACCAATTGACAAAATCAAAGAGGTGTGGTCTTCAGAAAACAGAATTACTGCAAAGCTTGGTAGGAATTTTTTACACTGAATGTGCAACAGCAGCATTCATTTGAATGGGCTTTGCTACCACAGTTACACTCCTGGAACATGTTTCTTGTGCCACGGATGTCTTCACTTAACAGTGGCAAAGAGCCAAGACCCAGCCATGGAGTTTGTAACTAGTATCGAATAAGATACACAAGCCAGGTTGGAGTAAGGCAGATAGGCCTATGATAGGTGGCATCCCTGAGAAAAAGGGGCCATTATGAATACATTTTTGAAGGTGAAGTTAGATGTGCAGCTATATACCATCACCCACTGATTGAAGTGAACATTGCCCCTCCAGGAAAGACTTACAGACATCAGAACAGGGGTGGGGAAACTTTTTTTGGTCAAGGGCCACTAACCTCCAGAGATCAGTCAGCGGCTGCACAAAAATGAGAAGGGGGGAAAAAAACCCACAGGATTCCCCCTCCCTCAGGTCCCACATGCCTCCTTAACTGTTAAGAAGGCATTACTGGCAGTGTATGGCTCCAGTCTGCCAGATGCTCTTCCCTGCTGCAGCCAGCCTACTCAGGGAAGGCAGGGGAAGAGAAGCTGGCCCGCTATGGCTTCCCCTTCCTCCTGAAAGGTGCCCCATGCAGGGAAGAGGCTCGGGAACTTCCCTCCCACTCTTGGAACAGATTCCTCTCTCCCTCTCCTATCCTCTGGTCCCACACGCCTCCTTACCAGCAAAAGGAGTTTTGCTGGCAGCCTCAGCAGCGGCTAGAGGCTGGAAAGCAGCTGCAGCCTCTTTTTTGCTGCTGCCTCATGAAACACCGCAGGTTTCCACCACGTGGAGCTTCTCCCTCCCGCCAGATCTCCTGCACACTCCTCTCCCACATGCAGGAGAGGAACCGGAAGTATCCGGCCACACTGCAACGGAGGCAGGGGGAAGTTTTTAAAGCAGTCCCTGGGACTCCCCTGAGAGGTTTCACAGCCGCTGGACACCCCCTCCCCCAGGGGCCGGATGAAATTGTTTGGCAGGCCCGCAGGCCAGAGGTTCCCCGCCCCTGCATAAAAAATTCAGAACAAAGGCTGGGTTTGCCACACAAAACAACAACAAAAAACAAAAACACACACAAAAAAACCAAATACACAAAACCCACACATATTTTACACCAGGATATTTTGAAAAAAGAAATGTTCATGTTCTTCCGATACCAGTTCAGGTTCAACAGTCGTGGAAACAGTGTATTAGTGTAGACAAAGTGTCAGACATGGCCAGCATTTTTAACCACCATACAACTCAGAACCATTCTAGACAAGCATAACGGAAGTGCTGGCAGCTCCGAGAGCCTTGTCTACCATGCAAAGGAAGCTATTGGAGCTCCGCAAAAAGGCTTAACATGGCTCTTTGGATGCTTTCGAAATCCTCCTAGCTCATCAAACCCCCCAGACAACACAAATTAGAGTCTTCAGAATATATCAAGCCTTTTAAGCGTGTCAGAGATCAGGAGTGGTCAATGATGAGGTATGGTAAAAAAAATTTTAGAGAACGAAAACAGGAATTTCTGTTAGAGTATTCTATACAAAGCCTCTCTGACACCTCCATAAATGTAGAGGAAGTGTCAAATAATTAGCTGAAGGTTAAGCAAAAAATTGGATTTGTAAACAAAACTGATCCATACTAATATCTGATCTCTCTTACGGAGATTAAAAACCTCCAAAAGCATATAAATAGGTAGCTACTCATATTCACATTTACCTATTTTATGATCCAACACAATTATTTCCAAATGTCACTTTCTTTAACCTTTTAAAGAAGCAGAAGGATTATCTTGTTTTCTCTTTTCTGTCAAGTAAATAAAATGATTTTGTGGGGCATCATACTGTGCTCTTTCAAATTCACAGGCATCCATCTTCCACCATCAAGATTTTTTAATACAGAGCAATAAAAGAGTAAGTAACAAAGAATTTCAATTTTACTATTTTGATTTTTTTCTGGCTTATGTAAATACCCACTGAAAAACATTTATAATTTTAAAAAATGACCAGAAAAAAGCAAATGTACCAAATTCCATTAACTTTAGTAATATGCCCTGAAGAATCCAACAGGCAAGTTATTTAATTTGTTAATCTAAACAAAAGTGCATTAAAATATAAAAGCATCTAAACTACATGTGTTCAGAGAGACAATTCATAATTCTGCTTGTGCCAAATTTACTTTAGCAGATTTATAATGCGAGTCCTGCTCAAAACCACAGCTCTAAAAGATATGAACTGTGGTGGTTGGTTTTTAACTCTACAAGCTACTTTCTGTGGGTGCCATAAAAATCTATAGCAAAGTGCATCTTCCACAAATCATTAATATTTATTGGACTGGTGTTTCTTTTTTTAAAAAAAGATTTCATTTCTATTTTGGAACAGTAAAAATACCCTTTTAAAACAAAGGAATATAAATCTTAATATAGGTGATTTATGGCTAGTAAGGGAGTCTTCTGTCATCTAGGTCACTACCTAAACTGCATCCATGCTGCTAGTGATCAAAAATAGTTAGCATCTGACAGACAGGAAGAGAGACTCAAAAATAGGGATAAAAGATTTGTGGTAATACAATGAAATCCGTGAACTCTTCTTCAGGTTCTAAGCAAAGTGACACATAAACATGGGCAAAATTTAGCTAATGATTTTGGAACAGTTTTATAAATGTAAATTGCAAACCTGCTCCCCAGATTAGGTGACGTATTAAGCCTTTCTGTACTATGTTGATTTATTTGAGTTATCTGAAATTTTATCAATAAAATAATTAAACCCATTGGTATCTACAAGGCATTCCAAGTGCACAGCACTTTGGTGAGTCAACTGTTCATCAGAATTAATTTGTTAATTCATTCTGTTCTGTTAACAAACCACTTTTGCACCTTTCCGTTGAGTCTCTCAACCACTGGGATTCTAAATATAGTGAGGCCTGGCTACATACACAGTCTTTCAAAATATTGATTGCCCTACTCATATTTTGAGTTTTGTAATTAACGTTTAAATACAGTATCTGTACTTCTCCTCGTCTCATATTTAAGAAGAAATTTTAAAAACTGGCCTCATACAAGCCAATCTTGCTTCTTAACGTAGACAAAGCTATTTTCAAAGATTCTTGCCAAAAGAATAGAAATACTTCTTCCTGAGTTAATATACACTGATCGAACAGTTTTCATATGTGATAGATAAGTGAATGATCACATTCAGTGGCTTACAGGAGTAATTCATAAAACAATAAAAAAGCTCTAGTGCTACCCTTATGTCAGAAAGGTCTTAGGCCTTTCTAAAAACAGATTGCTTTCGAAACCCAAATTCAATGTGAAGACTTGGTTAATACACAAGACAAAGGATAAAAATTGAGACCACACTCCAAAAAAGTTTCAACTACAAAGAAGAAACACAAGGTTTACCTCTCTCCCCCCTTAGATGTCTTCTTTACTGAACCTATGGCACACAAAAAATAGATCAGAATAACAGCATAAAGAGGTAAAATGAATAAAATGGAACCTAAAACTGTATGTTGATGTTGAGATACTAACAGTTACCAATCTAGTGCAATCTATGATACATTAAGCTGCAAGTTATACCAAAACAAATACTAAATGTAGGCCTGGAGGAATCTATAATTTTAAAAACTGCAAGTTACATTTGAGACTGTACAGTCTAAACAAACACACAGAGTAATATTTCTTATAATCTCAATTAGCTATATGAATTTAAGTTTCCTTCCATTATCTCAAAACTAAAAAGTGCTATGGCCAGGCCATATTGCAGTCATAACAATCAATTACCTTAGGATTGCCAAAAAATAATTTTCTATTTTAGGCCCTAACAATATGGATACTAGAAAGAACTCCAGAAGAAATTCAAACACTAATATTATCACATTTATATAGGGAAAAAGTTCCCTCAGCTTATATAAGAAATCTCTATAAATCCACTCTGGAAGTGGGATTGACAGCACCACATTTACTGAAATATTATTACGATCACTGTCACCATAATACCATGGTGACTCCAGTAAGTAAAGGAAAGATTCTCCAATGTCAGTGTTATGGAGAAATAAATGGGAAATGCTTTCAACAGAAAATAATAAATATATCAGGATCAAGCAGACTTATAATGTATGGCTACCATTTTGGGGATTTGAACATGGACATAAGAGGTCAACCAAAGGCAAGTGAGTCTTTTCAAAAAGGTAACAAATACAATTTCCAAATAAGTTTTGTTAATACCTGCATGGAAAGGGGGTATACGTTAATCATGACAAAAATGAAAAGATAAAGAAAAGTTACAAGAACCTAATTTTATGGTTAAAGGCATCTCCCTTACCATACATTTCTAAATGCTACATGCACTACAGCAGAGAACAAGGAAGCAAAGTGTTGGTATATTAAAATATGTGTTTATTTAGCACAGGTACTGATCCTGACTGGGATCTCTAGGTGCCACTCTAATATTAACAGACTCAATAATAATAGTCTACCTGGAGGCATTGATCCTTCAAATAAAGGTCAAGTTAAAATAAGCACATTTGTAAGAAGAATACTATGTATACTAATTTTCATTGTACTCAATGATTTATCTGTTTCATTCACATTCATGGAAGGCTGTATCCTGCCAAGAAGCCTTTTCTGTATTGAAATGTAATTATATAATCAACTCTAAAGTACTGCACCTGTACAGAGACGCAGTTTCTAAACAGTAAGGTTGAGCATCTTAAAATAAAGCTACAGTGCGGGTTCCTAAAACTTGCCTGTGGTGCCAGCTTCCCCTCTATAGGCTTTCAGACAGATTAGTTTTCCTGAGATGAACTCATACAATATCAATTACCATTTTAATAGCAGCAATTTAGTTTATTACTTGAAATACTAATAACTCCAAACATATTCATTAAGTAATAATTGTACACTATTCTACATACTTCAAATAGAATCCAGAAGGGATGTTATATACTTTATTTCCTGACTTCTGGCTTACAGTTATGTAACAGTTACTCAAATTGGGGAATGGGGAAGGTCACACTTTCATAACAGCCATGGTAGACTTTATTGTTACTACAGGTTGGATCTCCTTGATCCGGCACTCTCAGGACCTGTGTTGTCCCGGACCAGGGAGTTTGCTAAGACCAGGGAAGGTCAGTGCTCCCCTGCTGGGTGCCCTGTTCCCGGGCTCCTTTCCTTGGGGCTCCCTGCCCTGCCACTGGCCCTGCACAGCTACCCACCCTGCTGTCTGCCGCCAGGGTCTCCCAAAGTTGCCAGGCAGGCCACCCTGCCACTCCGCCCCACTACTAGGGCTGGCTCTGCTGCTGCTAGGGATTCCGGCCGCTCGCCTCCGCCAGCTCCGCTAGAGCTGGGGGGTTCCCCAGCAAATCTGCCCGGTCATCCCATCCCTGCTGCCACTGGGGGTTTCCCCCCAGGTTTCTTGCCAGGACTGCCCCACTACAACTGGGGGTTCCCAGGCAGGGCAGGAGCTCCCTAGCCACCGCCTGGCCCCACTAACGCTGGAGCTGGGGCTCCCCAGCCACATGGTCCCACTAACATCAAGGGTTTCCCACCTGAGGCAGGGGCTCGCCAGATGCCACTTGGCTCAGCCAGGGCTTGCCAGCCCCTGTGTTGCTCCCACCTCTGGGGCTCTTTGGTCTAGCAACATCCGTGGCCCTTTTGGACCACGGATGTTGCCAGACCAGAGAGTCCTGGATTTGGGGGGGGGAGGGGTTTCACCCTGTACTATAAAAATCCACTAATGACTAGTCATTGCTGCATAGTCTATAAACTACAATTTTAAAAAAATGGTTGCCTAAAATCATATAAACTATGCATATAGTTTGTGGGATTTGTCATTTGTTTCAATGCAAAGTACTTATAGAAATTTAATAACTCTTGAAAACCCAAGGAAAGCCACTTTTACCTAAGCACAGCCACAAGTGTTTGAATTTTTTTAACTCTCATTACTATTTCACCTGACAATAGATGCCATATGCATTACGGTTGTATCCATGTTGGTCAACTATTGCCATATATTTTAGTCTGAATGCAGAGCTTTAACAAGAACATACTAAATCCATGGATTAAGGATAAAACATGAGAGCTAGAACTGGGTGGATTTTTTAACTGCAAATAGTAAATTAGTCAAAAAAGCATTCTGGAGGGCATCAAAACTATTCAGAAATTCAGGTTAGACATAGCAAATAATTTTAGCAAAAAAAAAAAAAAAAAACCCCACCCAAACCACACCACATTTTCAGAAGTGTCTGTTTTCAATCCACATTATGTTTTGAAATGTCATTTCAATCAACATTGAAAATATTTTGTTCAACCCAAACATGTTTCTCATTCAAAAGAAAAACTATTTTAAAAAATCGAATTCAAAGCAAAGAATATTTTTCTTCAGATTTTTCAGTTCAGCCACTAAAACAAAAAACACAAGCACATACAAAAACAACTATTTTCTCAGTTATAGCATGACCAGTAAGTATAACAAGAGTTTGATTCCCTACTCTCAAATCCAGTAAATTTACCATTGTTTTATAAACTGAATACAAAAAAGCCTATATAATTGAAAGTATGTACCTCAAGAAGTTTTTAATCAGATACCATAGCTAAATAAGGGTATGTCTACACTGCCACCCTAGTTCGAACTAGGGTGGCTAATGTAGGCATTCAAAGTTGCAAATGAAGCCCGGGATTTAAATACCCCGGCCTTCATTTGCATCTTGCTGGGCGGGCGCCATTTTTAAATGCCCTTAGGTCGAACTCCGTGCCTGCGGCTACGCGTGGCACGGAGTAGGTAGTTCGAATTAGGATCTCCTCGTGGAACGAGGTGTACCAGTAGTTCGAATTAGAGATCCTAATTTGAACTACCTACTCCGTGCCGCGTGTAGCCGCGGGCACAGAGTTCAAACTAAGGGCATTTAAAAATGGCGCCCGCCCAGCAAGATGCAAATGAAGCCCGGGATATTTAAATCCCGGGCTTCATTTGCAACTTCGAATGACTACATTAGCCACCCTAGTTCGAACTAGGGTGGCAGTGTAGACATAGCCGTGACCATCAGTATAACCACAAAAGACTTTGGAAAAGCTGTGTCAATTGCTGCCACTCCAAAAACTTTCCCTTACAGACACTCCATCTTTCGGTTGCCTCTTAATGCAAAACCCAGTCACAAACAGCAATAAGCTCCATGCCAGATCTTCTCATATCACAGTTTCTAATTTGCTGCTCTCTGCAAGAAGAGTACATTGAGTATTCAGCTCTATGTTTACATTTGATACAAGAGTAATGCATTCATTTTGATTAACTACTGCACTTGATGAAAATTCTCTCTCTCAGACTCATTTCTCAAGCCAGGTACAAACTTACATGGCTATAACTATGTTACTCGGGTGGAAAAAACTGAGTCACTCCCCCCACCCAAGCTGTTGACAACCCTATATCTACCAGAGTTTCTCCTGTCAACACAGCCACTGCCTCTGGAAGAGGCAGATAACTACACAGATGGGAAAAGCTCTTCCATTGATTTAGTAGAACCTTCATTGAAGGGCTAGAGCGCACAGGTTCAGCTGTGCCACTGTAGCTTTTGAAATGCCATTTTACTCACCTGCACTCACTACACAGAGTTCAGGTGCAGGTTCTTAAACCCTTTCCCTAGATTACTGGTCAGGAGAGGACTGAATATTGCAAGGGATAAGTTTCCATTCCTAGTGTGTCATGCCACCCTTCCAGTATTATGCGCACAGACTGCCTTCAGGCTGAAGTATGAGTAACTCATTTGATGCAGCTTGCTTCATTTTAAAACTACAGAAACCTTATCTTCCCAGATGTGACTGCTCAGGGGTAGATTTTTGTTTTGTGTTTTCAGATTTTAGAAAATGGAGATGATACCATTTTCTGCATAATCTTTGTTAACCATTAAAGATTTAAGACTTAGATTTTCCACGTTGGCATGCCAGTGGAGCTGACGAAAGTCATATTCTTTCTGAAAGGGAGCAGTGGTAATAACCTGCACAATATAAAGATGTTAAATATCAGTCAATTGAATAGTCGAGTAACCTCATGAATTCTTATCCTTGACTCTTCTATAGTTCCAGGAATGGAGCACTCTGACCCCACTCCCAAGAAGCCCTCTGTTACTCTATGCTGCTGTCTCTGCATGAGAGGCAGCAGCATGGGGTTCCAGGTGAGACATGGTCCGCGAGGGAGCCAGTTCAAAAACCAGTTCCCTTCACGGACCAGCTGCCTTTCACCCCATGCTGCTGCCTCTGATACAGAGGCAGAAGCGTGGAGTGGCAGCAGCCCCTGTGTCTGGGGTGGGAACAGGTCTGAGCTCCCAGACCCAGCACAAGCCTGCCTGCCCACCTGACTCCTAATACACCTTAATGCTGAGCCACAGTGGGGTTAGGTCCCAGACCCATCATGAGCCAGCACTGAGCCAGGGTCCTGGCCAGCCTGCTAAAAATTATTGGTAAGGGGGAGGGAGAAATGTGTGTTGTCTATAGCATTAACCAATAAGCTTTTGATTATCGGTTAATCAGTTAATTGACTAAACTATTATATCCCTAGAACAATACATCATCAAAGATTATCTTTAAGGTAGAGAGGGTTCATGGTTCAACCCAGTCAAATGCCTGTAAGCTTTGCCAATTGTCTAATCACACAAAACTCAATACACTTGTGCTGCTCTGGCTTACCCCTTCCAAAGGCCTCTCTCCACTCACTCCAACTCCCCTCCTTCTGTTGCTCACTCTCCCCCACCCTCACTCACTTTCACCCAGGTAGGTACAGAAGGAGGTGCAGGCTCTGGGCTGGGCCAAGGGGTCTTGGAGCGTGCACGGAGGCTCTGGGCTGAGACAGGAAGTAGAGATGCAGGAGTAGGCATGGGGTGTGGCTCCAGGGATTTTGTGTGCTGGGGGGGGGGGGGGGGACGACTAGAAAAGGAGATTGGGGTGTGGGAGGGGCTCAAGAGCAGGCTCCAGACAAATAGCACTTACCTCAGGTTACTCCCGGTCAGCAGCACAAAGGGATAAGAGAGGCTCCCTGCCTGCACTGGCCCCACACTGCTCCCAGACACAGTCATCATGTCTCTGTGGCCCCAAAGGGAGGGAGGGAGAGAGGGAAGAGGTCTCCACAGACTGTCCCAGCTTCCAGACACTGCCCCCACAGCTCCCACTGGCTGCAGTTCATGGACCATGGGAGTGATGAATCAACACTCAGGGTGGGGGCAGCATGTGGAGAACCCTTGCTCCCTCAGGGACTGTGGGAATATGTGGCCACTTCCAGGAGCCATGTGGAACCAGGGCAGACAGGGAGCCTGTCTTAGCCCTCTACACCACTGGACTGCTTAAACATCTCCCAGTTTGGCTTCCATAGACTTTGGAGAATACAGCCTGATTTTGGGAGACATCCAGCAAAACCAAGAGAGTTGGCAATCCTAAGTGCCAATCTATTCAGTGGCCACATAACCACATACACCATGGTCACCAGCTACACAGTGAACAAATGGATTTAGAAATTGGTTCTCTCTTCCAGGCTTCATTTTAAATCATGTCAAATTTGGGCTACAATGAATCTGGATAAGCCAAACAATGTTTTAAAGGAATAATTGTGGGAAACTCTGTCCCTCCTCCTCCTAACATATTAACACATAATGGAGGGAAGAGTCCTGTTGTAGTTTGCAGCAGTAAAATGGAACAGAAAGGAAATACCGAACTACTGTTTTTGTATACATTTTTTTTTATAAATTAATAGAAGATTTCCCCAGCCTTGTTCGGGTCCTTAACTCAAATAAGTTTTGTTTTTCTTCATTTAAATCATTTTCTTGTGTAGGGCTGGGGATGAGGGGTACAGTATGCAGGATGCCCTGGGGAGGCAGACAACCCCAGTCCTCTCCCACCATAGTAGCTTGGGGCCAAGTGAGAAGAACCTGTCCATAGCCACTGTAGCTCCAGCAGGCACAACCAGGGAGGGGATCCATGTCGTCTAGCTGGGTGATAGACAGACGCACAAACAGACAAATCTCTCTGAAATATATTAGTAGCAGCTGTCCCTTTCTTAACCGCTGCCGGCCCAATAGAAATATAGCTGTCCCAGTCCCCATCTCAGGCCCCTTGCTGCTGCTGCTGCCCCTCCACCTGTGGTCATTCTACAATATAACTGTCCCTCCTGCCAGACCTCTCCCTTTCCATTTTATGAGAAACAATCAAATTCCAGGCACATCCCATTGTCCTGACACAACCAAACCCTGACCTTGCTTTAAGATAGGATAAGAGGAAGTTGCGTACCAAATTTGGTGGTCCTAGCTCTTACCTTTTAGGAGGAGTTTGTGAACAAACGGACTCACAGACAGACAAACATTTCTAAAATATCTAGTACAAGACTGGCCGGCTGCCAAAAGTCAGGAGACTGCTCCGGGTACAGACGAGAGATTAAAAAAGCTGCATGAGAGTAAAGGTTCATTAAATCGAACATGAATTATTTGGAATAAGGCTGTACTATCTTTTGTTTTTGTTAATGCCACAGCAATGGCTACAATTAAACTCCAAAGTGACTATGGAGGAAGCTGAAATTTTGCAGCGAAACAGCCTTGACTGAGACAAGCTTCTAGAGCATTCTAGAGACAACAGATTCTGAAGTGACCTAGTTATGATTGTTTCATGTGTACATATGCAATCTATCCTACACAGTTCTGTCTCACTACGTCCATAAAGAACACAGCAAAAGGCAGACCACACTACCTGTTAGGAAACTGCCCCTTTCCCCCAGATGAAGTGCTGACCCCAGTGCACTGGTCCCCTCTCATTGGTCCCCTCCAGACTAACTTATTCCAAAATGCCCAATAAGATCTTGGAATGTATTGAGAACAACTTCTTGTTTCAGAAGATAAAGGGCATACCAGAGAGATTAACGTTTCAGACTTAATGTTGACTTGCAGGGACAAATTGGTTGCAAATCTGAAGATGGACGGCAACTTGAGTGAAAGTGATTGTGAAATGACCTCATGATTTTATGAAAAGTCAGAGCAACACAATAAGGATTCTGAACTTCGAAAAAGGCAGATTTTTACAAACTCAAACAAGTAGATAGAATCACATGAGAGGAAAATCCAAGAGGAAAATGAGTTCAGGAGAACTGGTAGTTTCTCTAAGAGACAATACTTACGGCATAATCACAAACTACCCTGACAAGAAAGAAAAGAAGGAAGAATAGTAAGTGGCCAATACAGTAGCATCTGGAGCTCTTCCATGACCTGAAATTGAAAAAAAGGAATCTGACAAAAAAGGGTGAAAACATGGACAAATCCCTAAGGAGGAGTACAACAGATGCAAGGATACAGAAATAAAATTAGAAAAGCTAAAGCACAAAATGAGTTAAATCTAGTAAGGAACATAAAAGGCAATAAGAAGAGGTTCTATAAATATACTAGGAACAAGAAAAGAAGATGGAGAAAAGCACTGGTTTACTACGTATAGGGAAAGGAGAGTTAGTAACAGATGACAGTAAGACAACTGAGGTGTTTAATACCCATTTTGCTTCAGTGTTAATTAAAACAGTTAACTATGACCAGATGCGTAATACAATATTAATAAGAGTGTAGGAACACAGATCAGAAAAGAAGAAATAACAGACTAAAAAAATATTTAGAAAATTTAGATGTATTCAAGTCAGTGGTGCCTGAGTAAATTCACACTCAGCCCTGGTCTACACTAGGGAATTATTTTGAAATAACTACCCTTATTTTGAAATAACAAGCAGAGCATCCACACTACCAAGACCGTTATTTCAGAATAACAGGCTGATTATTTCAAAATAATAATTACTGCTTTCCACAAGGAATAACTCTTATTTCAAAACAGTTATTTCAAAATAGTGGTAGTGTGGATGCTTCACTGATGCTATTTTGAAATAGCTACTCCCAGAGTCATTCAAAGTAATTACTCCCTCGTGCTTCCTGGGGGCTCTACGTCAAGGTAGTGCATCCACTTTAAGGGAACCTGTCCACATTAAGGGAGCCTGCCTTGGAATAATTTCGAGGCTTCCTTATAATGTGGACACGCTACTTTGAAATAGTTATTTCAGGAGTTAATAAGTTATTTTGAAATAATTTCCTAATGTAGACATGCCCAGATACTTAAGGAACTCACTATGGAGATTTTACTTAGAGTACATTACATAAACCAATGAAGCAGAGAATTCTGCTACTTTTACATTTACTTCCAGCAGAACAAATATTTTCCTTAGAGATTTTTGTCCACTATAAGGTTATTCACAGAAAAATAGTGGTGACACACAAAATAAAATCATCAATAATATGTGAACTGAGGTTAAAAAGAAAATCTACTTTTATTATGTGTCATTTAACGTAATTTATCAGATTAATTAAAACTGACAACGCAAAATATATTTCAACTTAAGCCTAAAAAAAGACTAGAATAAGGTCTTTGCTACCCAATATAGATATACTCTACATTATCTGCAAAGTAGAAGGGGGTATGAAGTTGTGGGTCATCTAGTTTGACACCACAATACATTCAAATACGCTATGGGTGCTCCAATCTAGAAGCATCTGCACAGCTGACTGGAGAACTTCGTTAACTGTCTCTTCGACCCTGTGCTCTGCCACCAGGTTAACCAGTGTGTACAGGTAAACTCTCCTGAGGTCCTTCTTTATCACAGAGCTGTTGACAAGAACTCTGATGTAGAGAAGAAGAGGTAGGAGGGTGGCTAACATGGACAAAAAGCTGATTACACACTGCCCATATACGTAACACTCCAGCCTGGAACCCACATGGGGTATTGTCAAAAAATGACAATCCATACCTCACGATGACAACATCCTGAAAGAAATCTTTCCCAACCCCCTTTTTCTGGACTTCAAAATACACCCCCTACCCCCAATTTCATCATCAGAAACACACTGCACACAAACAAGGACACACCAACTCAAAGCAGCACCAGATGCTGCCAAAGCAACAGATGCGAAACTTGCCAGGTATATTTCCATTGCTACAATAACACGCCCATAATACCCCTTTCAAGGTCCACTGGTGCTACATGTGCCTACCACAATATGTGGGCCTACTTCATCCTGCACATCAAATCCTTCAAAAAAACTACTAAATGATCACTATATTCTCAAATTAACTCACATAGAAAAATGAAAAGATAATAAAAACACAATAGCACCCTTTGGAAACACTTCACAAAACAATCATCTCATCTCATATCTGATCTCTCCACCCCCACTGTCAAAGGAAAACTACACACCACTTTCAAAAGACAAGCACGGGAGATTAAATTCATAACTTTGCTTGACACCAAAACCATGGACTCGAGACATGGGTTTTATGTCTCATTAGAGCAGTCAGTAACCCGCTAATTCTCATTTATCCTGCAGCTACACAGATGTTAACTGCCCACTTTGTTTTGATTTGATTTTTTTTATATTTATTTATTTATTTATTGCAACAAGTTAACTTCTTATGCTGCACAATCTGTTTCACCGTGTAATTGGCTGAGACACTCTGAGACCTGGTCCACACTGCAGACCTATCTGGAACGGCTAAATTGCTCAAAGATGTAAAACAATCTACAGCCCTGAGCAGTGTACTTCTACCAATTTAATTTCCCTCCTCCCCTTCTCCCCCCATATAGACAGCACTGTATCAGCAGGAGAGCTTCTTGATGGTTGGGGAGGTGGGTTTATTACACTAGTGGGAGAGGTCTCTTCCTGCAGTATTTAATCACATATGCAGCAGCAGCTCAGATACTTTGGTACAGCAGTACTGCATCTGTAGACAGGCCTTAGAATGTCTTCAGTAAAGCACTGCAGCTACACCAATGCAGTGTTATAAGTGTAGACTTGACCTGAGGTACCTTTCCTAGACCTAAATATGAGCTCTCTGTTGCTTAAAAGCTTCTCGTTCACCAACAGAAGTTGGTGCAATATAAGATTCTACCTCACAGGCCTTCCCCTCTCACTCATACACTGCACAGAGACTGTTTGCCAAGTTTGTCCCTCGGGATCTGTGTTTCAATAAACCAATTGGGCAAACTTGTGAAGAGATGATCAAGCAATTTTGTGTAAGGTCTAGGCAGCCTAGCCTTGGGGTTTGTGTCAGGCAAGGGTCAGGAGCCTAGTACCAGGAATCAGGCAAGGTTGGAACACTAAGGGTATGTCCACACAGCAGGGCTAAAGCCGAATTAAGCCATGTAACCTCAGCTATGTCAATTGTGTAGGATAAGTCGAAATAGCTTATTTTAGCTTTTGGTACTGTCTACACAGGAGGAAGTCCAAGGAAGAGCACTCTTCCTTTGACTTCCTTTACTTCTCATACAATGGAGGGTTACAGGGGATGGAGTAAGACGACCTCCAGATCCACATTATTTCGACATTACGTCAAAATAACGGCGTGTGTGTAGACGTGGACTGTGTTATTTCAGAACAACATCAGTTATTCCAAAATAATGCTGCTGTCTTGATTCTGATCTCTTAGGGTATGTCAAGATACAAACCACAGGGAAGGGATCATGAATCTGCTACCAAGAGCCAGACTAAATCAGGATACTAGAATGTCAGAAGGTAGGGATAGGTAAATACCAGACTAGCAGGCCAGGGCAGGCTCATGCCTAATTATATGGACAACTTCAGTTTCTTCCTCTATGAAGGGGCTGTAGCCCCCTCAGGAGCCTTGGAACTCTCCCAGAGCATAAGGGCAGGCTTGTGATCCACCTGGGCTTCATCGAGCCCAGCTGCCTGTGAGCAGATGATTAGAATGTGATTACTAGGAACCCTATGGTCTTGGGATCATGACCAAAAGGCCTGACATTCCCTTAGTGCCACACAGTATATTAATGTTAGGGATGTTGGATATAAACGTGACTGAACAGTTATGTAACCACATGAAATCTTATCGATTACACAACTATTCGATAGCCCCCCCGGGGTGGGGCCAGCAGCCAGTGCTCTCCCGACCCCACTCCTAGCAAGCCCCCTGCCATCCCGCACTGTTGCTTCTCTGTCAGAGGCAGCAGTGCAGGGTGGCACACGGGCACCAACGGGGTGTGTGGGTGTGTGTGTGTTCGTGTTCGATAAGATTAATCAATAAGCCAAGATTTATCGGTTCATCGTGTAGTAGACTACATGTTGACATCCCTAGTTAATGTTTCATACAAAATCAGAATTCACAAAATTAGAATGCCTGACTTCCCCTGGCTTTAATTAGTAAAATTCGTCGGTGTGTGGCTGGCTGGCTGAGGATTCACTATCCGCCCACAGAAAAAGTTCTTCAGTAAAATTCTTCTTAAATTATTATTTATGCTACACAAATGTCATCCAGTCTAAAATGAGATTTAATTTTTTTTAGCCAACAAATACCAGACATGAACCAGCCAAAAGGGAACTTATCTGTCAGTGCTAGGATTAAGAGACATACTGAGTTATTTGGATTCATTTCAAAGCACATATATAAATCCAACACAAGTTGCAGCATGACAGACTCATGCATGTTAAGGCAGATTTTGACTGTAATATTAAAATGAATTATAGAGAGGCTAATTGTTAAGCCCCTTACCACAAAAGGGTCCAGACTTTTTAAATATTTCTCCATCATGGAATGTAAGTTTTCTAAGGTATTTTAAATTCTAGTTTTGAACAATACTGTTGAGCATCAGAAAATCTTCTAGAAAATCTACTATTCCACTAGTGAGGAGTCACACACTTTTTAGTTTATCACAGTATTACGCATTAGAATGAGGCCTCTCTTTGAAACTGCTACTATCTTCGGTAGGTGTTTTCATAATAACATGTAAGCGCTCTTACATAGCGCTTTTCATCAGTAGATCTGGAAGCACTTTACCAAGGAAATCACTATCAGAACCTACATGCACTGAAAAACCAATCTGACACGCTGCTGTAAAAACAGGAGACTGCTTTTGCTGTGACCACACTGACAAGTTGAAGTTCTGGCAGCATTTTAGTTTTACAAGTGTAGACAAAGCTTCAGCCATCAAAAGTAGTAAGGAAGAGGTCACTATGCTATTAGGAAATAATCAGAGGTTAAGGGGAGATTATTCCAAAGTTTTAAGGAGGGAAATGGAGGAATTTATTCACCTTGTGCAGTAACAGTGGTTCTTCAAAATTTGCTCCCCTCTGGGAACTAAGGATGTTAAAGTGAGTTTAATCACTTGTGTAACTCCTGAAAATTTCAGCAGATACATGGTTAAACATGTTGAGCAGGCTGCATGTAACCTATGAGCATGTTAACCCACAGGCTCATAAGTTACCAAGTACAGTTACACTTTCACATCCCTACTAGGAATGCCACAACCCAACCACCTCCCCTCTACTTCGGAGTTCTTGTCAATAGCTCTGGGGGACCTCAGGAGGGTTTACCTGTACATACTGATTAGCCTGGTGGCAGAGCTCAGGGAAGTGCATGTGCAGCTGAAGAGACACCTCTAACAAAGTTCTCCAGTAGCAGTGCAGGGATGCAGACACTCCTAGCCTGGAGCAGCCATAGGGGCACTACTCAAAGAACATCATGCTATTTCACCATCTATTCATCGTCAATCATCATCATCATCAACCACCACCACCACGGGCTCAATGTCCGTTGGTGTCCATTCACCATCTATTGGCTACCACTATTCATTTATTCTCCCACCTCTTTCACCTCCTTCATGCTTTTGTTATTTATTGTTTGTATTACAGAAGAGTAGCACCTCAGAGCCTCACCCACAGACCAGAGCCCCATTTGCTAAGCCCTCTGGAAACATGTAAGTGGTTCATGCCCATATGAGTTTACAATTTAAATGTGAGACAACAGATGGATCCAGACAGACAGATGAGGCATCAGAAGGAAATGATATAGTACTGATCGGCATGGTAGGTCTCATCCTGCATTCTTTCCAACCACATTATATCCAGCAGCCACACATCACTCAACATGATCATGTCTGTACATCTCCAGAGAAATGACAAACTGGCTTAACTCACATAGTCTTAGAGTATGTCAAATTCATGAAGACACTGACAATAATAAAATACAAGTCGGTTATTCTGAAGAAGTCTCTTCAACAACCACCACATCTTGTTATTTTTTAACCAGGATATTTAAAAGATATTTGGACATGGATTGTGTCCTTATAAGGACAATCTGATGTTTAAGATTTCACTCCAATTTCATCAAAACATGAAATGTTTAGTGGGTGCTATGGCGAATGGTGGTGTATTCCAACCCTACTGTAACATTTTGAATGGACGAATTCCTTGCAGTGCAGAAAACACTAGATAAAAATTCTAAAGCCCGTCTTATGCAGAAGACCAGATCCAAATATGATAATGCTCCCTTTCCGCCCTAAAAATCTACTGCCATTAACCTTGCAGTGGGATTTTATTAGGCCTTGTTTACACTGACGTGTTCTATAGCCAAAAACTGCCTTTTGGTTTTCAACCTTTTTTCATTTTCAAACCACTACAAATTTTCAAATGGACATGTGGATCTTTGGGGGAATTCAACCTGTGGCCCATGGACCCCTACCACAGAAGGGTTAGACTGAAAATGGACTGTACAGAATACAGCACAGCATTTGACACAAGAAAGGGCACTAAACTCTGGGCTTCTGTTGTAATGGTATCACTTCCAGATTTTGACCTGTAGGTGGGCTGTATTCACATACTTTGGTCAGAAAAATGGAATGCCTTTTCTACGATCTGCAACTTTATTTACCTAGCTTCAGAGGGGTAGCCGAGTTAGTCTGTACAGGATAAACTTAAACAACAAATAGTCTGGTAGCACTTTAAAGACTAACAAAACATGTAGGTGATATCATGAGCTTCTTCAGATGACCGGAGTGGGATGTGCCCACGAAAGCTCATGATACCATCTACATGTTTTGTCAGTCTTTAAAGTGCTACCATACTATTTGTTGTTTTTTAAGTTTATTTATTTACCTAATCACCTCTTGCGGGCCCCTTATACAGTCTGTGGATCCCAAAGGTCCACAAACCACAGGTAGAAAATCACTTACAAGAAAACAGCTCAGTTAACAGGATAAGCAATAATGTCCAGAAAGAAGCATTTAAGCCAGGGTAGCAGATGTCCAGTCACAGCACCCCAACATTGAATCCAGTCATCTGGTATTTTTTAACAGCTGTTTCATACAATTTCTCCACAAAATACATCCTATTTTTGATTCAAAGCAACTATCCAGTTCACAGAGAGAGAACCTGCTCATAATTAAGAAGAGGACTTTTTTTTAAATCTTCAGAGATACACATTTTGCAATTACTGATATATGTGCCATTCTTCCATTTGAGCCCCTGACAAACCACCGAACGTCTATGTCTTCACTTGGAAAAAAGGTGTTTTTCTACAGCAAGATAACCAATACCATCACTGTAAAATCCTAGTGGAGAGAAGGCAATAGTTTTCACATAAACTAATAGATTAATAACTTGAAAATTAATCTCTGCCATATTCTTCAGCTCAATCTGCTAGCTCATGTGAAAGCTACAAACTGACTTTCTCTTCCACTTCAGTTAACTGGAATTAAGAGCCCTACTTTTTTCCTAGTGAAGACCAGGCCTGTGTCATGATGAATATTTTGAACACCATGATGATGAAACAGTGCTACAACCTTGCCAATCCTAGGATTAATGGTAAAAACTAGGAAAATCACACAGTTTAGTACAGTGATCAACCAAGTTAAACCTTTTTGTTATGAAAGCTTCACAAGGGTAGCCAAGTTAGTCTGTAACTGGAAGAACTTAAACAACAAATAGTATTGCAGCACCTTAGAGACTAACAAAACATGTAGACGGTATCATGAGCTTTCATGGGCACAACCCACTTCTTCAGGCTGTGCTCACGAAACCTCATACCATCTACAAGTTTTGTTAGTATCTAAGATGCTGCAAGATATTTGTTGTTTAACTTTTTGTTATGAGTCCAGCATAATGACCTCCTCGCATTCAGGATACATGTAAAGAAGCCATTGTAATCAGATGATTGAGTCCTGCATCCCAAACACAGGCCTGTATCTCCAGACAAAGGCACAACCAAAACCACTCAGGAATTTGAACTATGCGTAGGGTTGCCAGATACTTTCACAAAAAAACCCAAACATGGCGGGGGAAAAAATTGGTTGAAGAAAAAAAAAAGTCACTGAGCCTTTAAATCTCTATACTCCCTACTCCCCCCGCCCCCACCAGACACAGCAAGGGAAGAATGTCCCCGCCGGCCTTCTGTCCAAGAAAAACAGAAATTTTCCGGGTTTTTTTTACCTGAAAGGAGCCGCAAAAACTGGACACCTGGCAACCCTAACTATGTGGGCAGGGTCTTTGCTGGGTATTATTGACGGACACTGCCTACAGGTCAGCACAGACAGAAAAGCAAGAGGAAGCAGACTCAAGAACAACAGAAGTAATACAGTAATGTGGCCCAGATAGAAAGTTAAGGCAAGCTTTTGGTACTGGTTGATATAAGGTTTACATTTATAAATATTGATTTGAATTAAATACAGGGATCCTGCCTAGAATAACTAGCACTTCACAAGCACATTAATCCATTTCAGGTCTAGTACCAGCCAAGGATAGTGAGAGCATGTACAAGCTCCTAGAATAAAATACTGTTTTATATTTAGAGAAGAGTGCACAGGAAAAGGAAATTACTGCTGTATGAGATAAGTCAGGAAACAAAAAAAAAAATCAAGTGTTTTTACTGGAGTGACAGGAACCATTGGACCCTGGTTAGCTACATCCACCATACTAAAATGGCAGTTCTTCCAACTTCTAAACAACAGTGAAAAAAAGGAACACATGCTAATCTGACTGAAAGGCTTGAGGGGGAATGTAAATAATGTTCTAACTTACAAGAGGACCTACCAGGTTATTGAACAATGATTAAGTTTGACTAGATTTGATGAAATTTAGGATGGATTTTAAAATGCTTTCAGATCCTTAAGATGCAGGAAAGTATCACTCTCAATATTCTCCAATGTAAAGAAACCAATGAAAAGGTTAACACTTAACATTATAATTCTCCGATGCAAGAGGAATGGTCCAACATGGAAAGCCACAATAATGGGCAAATGCAGGCTCATTATCTGCAAGTGCACTAAATCTGGTGAGACAATTAAGTGAAAAATAAATACCATTCGTTTTCTCTCAACTCAATGTTAGTTTATGTAATTATTTTGGAGCACTACAATGAAAATCTCTCTTTTTTTAAGTACCTTCAAGCTGGGGTGGGGATTTACATGTTCAAGGCAACCCAAATGAGTAATATCAAAGCTCATCTCTGTGAAACTCATCAGCTGCAGCATTCTGTTGCCAAACACAAATAGGAAGACGTTCTCTCCTCCTTCCCACCTCGCATTTTTCACATTTATTGACTTAAGAAACAGTTATTGTGAGAGACATCACATGTTCTCCTATTACGGAAGGAAGGAATCTCTACTTGGTTACAGTGACTGAAGTTCCATTATGCAGAATTCCACAGAACACTAATGATGTCTCTCAATGGGAGTTCAGCAACCTCATTTCTATTCATTAATTATGAGATGGTAGCGAAATAGGTATTGTGGGTGCCAATGTGCATTTAAGACTCCCTAGATCACAGCATGCAGTGAAAATGGAAGAATGTTTATTATATATTGTTTCTATTGCTGTAATGCCTACAGACCTCAAACAAAGATTAGGGTGCCACTGAAGTAGACCTACTTCTCCTCTCACTTCCTTCTTAGAGATCTCACAAAATATACTTTAGACAATACATCAAAAGTCTATTGTAAATTGGTTGCGGAACTGCTTGGACCACAATCTACCCAACTTCTGAAACACCTTGTTCCCACGATGTTCCTTTAATTGACAGTGATTTGCTCTGAAGTGATTGTGGGTTTTTTTTTTAAAATCTTCAAACCCAGGATTTGGAGCTTTTCACCGTGACACAGTTGTTTTGACAGTAATACTGCAAGATAAAAAGAACTAGTACTGCTAGGACAGACAACACAACACATCCCAATTGATTTATCTCTCTCTCTCACACACACACACACACACACACACACACACACACACACACACAACACATCCCAATTGATTTATCTCTCTCACACACACACACACACACACACACACACACACACACACACACACACACAGTAAAGGTGCCAGAATAACATAAAACCCCAGCTCCAACCAAAGGAGATTCCCATCAGCCTAGAAAATGGGGGAGAAAACCACAAACTGCCTTCAGAAGTCTCTCTCACATCCTTTATATATGGAGCACAGAGACAAGGCAAGGGGTAGGAAAGAAAAGAGAGACAGGGCACTGTAAAAATTCTCAGTGGGGCTTCTATGCATTGGCAGGCAGGGACAGGCAGCAACAAAGGCAATTCTTAAATTATCCCAGGGCTGTTCTGGCTCCCAACGAGCCCAAAATGAAGAGAATGCAAAGGTGACTTAGTGCCACCTTCCCCCCTTCTCACCCCCCTCACCCCCCCCCCCCACCCCTGCCACACTGCAAATTTTGTGCTGTATCTCTCTAAGGTATGTCTTCCCTGCTTATTGTTAGGCCAGGCATGTGGACCCTAACCTTCCCTCCCATCTACACATAAAAATCTCTCAACAAAGATAAGGGGTGCACTCAACTTGGGCTAGTAGCCCAGCTAAGAGTCCGGATTCAGCTTTCATTTGTGCTGGTAACTTGCCTGCTTTGAAGCAAGGATATAGCTACAGGCTAAACCAGTGTTTCTCAACCAGTTGTACGAGTACCCTTGGGGGTACTCAAGGGAAGTCTGGGGGATACGTGGACAACTGAAATTTGGAGAAAACTAAATTTTTGTTTTTAGTTTTACAGCACTTTATTATTTTTGTACCTTTTACACCCAAACATTTCATCATCCGCCCGACTACAATTAAGTTGTTTAAACAAATGCATTGCAATGGTAGAAAAAAAAACTGTGTGTGTCTGAAAACTCTAAGTACTGGGGGGTACGTTTTTTGTTTTTTTAAAGGGATACTTTATAAAAAAAAGGTTGAGAAACACTGGGCTAAACCACTCAAGTGTGATTAGACCTCCAGTGGTTTCCCATATTTCTCCCTAGGTGCCCAGGAGAAACAAGCTAGCTCTCAGGTCACTGGGAAAGAATCAAGGTGCAGCTCAACACACACACACACACACACACATACACACACACTTAGAATGCATGCATTTGTGTAATTTTTCAGCAGTTACATGTTTACACACGGAGGGAAAGCGGGAGCAGCAGCTGCGATCCCTCTCCCCCCTCACTGCTGCCTCTGATACAGCTCCACGGGATCCAGCACGCGCAGGGAGCTGGCTTAAAAGATAGCTCCCCATGACCACTAACTCCCAATTCCCCCTCCCCCGCTGCCTCTGTGCATGTAACCATGAAGGTTAGCCAATAAGGCTAGTCTCATCAGCTAATCGTGTACTCAGGTACATGTTCACATCCCTAACGTACACAGGAGTATGCAGCAGCAACGAGGACTCAGTAACTCAGGCGTGCCTTTGTAGTGTGGTGGCTCACTCCCAGCTGCCAATCACTCAGGCTAACTCAGCAGTGAAAGCATGCCCTTACAGACACAACACAGCCCAACAGGCAGAAGCAAACAGTGGATTTACATATGATAAGGATTTATACCACACAGCTTCATTGTGTGGGACATGCCAATACAAAGGCTGCGACCACAGTACATTTAAAATGAAAGATTTTTTAGAAAGTTCTTAGTGTTCAAATCTCTCAAGTCACCCTTCAATATACATTACTACGGTTTCCCAGCTTGGTGACCCGTTAAAAAGCAAGAGAGCAATAAGACTAGTGTAAACCATGGGCCAATGCAGGTGGCAGTTACAGTTCACAGTTTGACAACATGGCTTCTTACTTCAAAGTATACCATTATGCCTTGAGGAGATCAGATGAATACATGGTGTTAGCCAAGATGAAGACTGTCACATTCAGATGACCTTCTGTACGTCCTGTTCTCCTCTAAAACACACAATTTCTTACATGGTTTCTATTTTTCTTGTAAATATTGTGCTTGTGAGAGGAGCAGAACCAGAGTCATATAACCTACAAAAGCTACTTGTTACTCTTTGTTAGAGATAGAAGCCAGGGCACTTCAATTAGTGGACAAAAAAAGCTCACAATACAAGTGTGAGATTTGCAACAATCTTTTCAATAAAGCCAAGCCTAAGAGTGGTTACTGGAATCAGTGGAAAATAGACCACCATAGAATCTTTTGTAACTGAGCCATTAGCCAGTGGCTAGGGCAGAGAAATGAAGTGTTCTCTCTCACTAGCACTTGTGAATCACACCTTCCTTTCACCAGGAAAAAAAACTGAAGAGAAGTTTTGAACCTACTGGAATTCAACTGTTCCTCAGAAAGAGGATGTCTTGATTAATAATTGTTGGCTATGTTGTGTATTGACCAGAGTGATCTTAAACATGTTTTTGATTTTTTTCATGTCAGAGGCTACCACCATAATGTCATGCTAGATTTATTGTAAATTTTATTGTAAATGAAACATGACCACCATATTGAGAACAAAATTATACTACTGTGACTACTGAAAAAACAAGATTTTACTTCTTCAGTGAGAAAGCTAGACAAGAATCAATGAAAACCAAGACACTTTACAACAATAAATTAATAATAATATTTCATAACAATCAAGTCAAAAATATTTACTGTGAGGTTTCTCTTGGGTTGGCGTAAAATTATACAATGTTACATATTGTTTAGCCTGGGGTTTAGCTGGACATCTAATTTAGGCAAACAAACATCCTGACACACATACTCCATTAATAGGGTTGCCAGGTGTCCGGTTTTGAACAGGACAGTCCAGTATTTGAGCTTTCTGTTCGGGAAACAAATTGAGAAAATATAAATGTTTGGCATTTTCTGAATAAGATGTATTATAGATTGTGATATAATGTCAAGTGTGTCTGGTATTTTTGTTGAAACCATCTGGCAACCCTATCCATTAAGTACACAGGGTTCCTTACGTTTGCATACATCAGGAAACTCTTGAGTGTTTGAGATTTGTTTTGCAATTCTCTGGGTGGACTCATTTGAAAACGTGGACTTTTGCATAAAATCATGGGTTTTTAAATGACATGTAAGGGAAAGAAACTCAGTTACACACAAAAGCATTCAATCATCTGAAGTCAGATCAACATAAGGTGATTTGAAAAGTAAACACTCCTCTTGTGTTGCAAAGCAATAAGCAACATGTTTTTCAGAAGCAATGTACAACAATGATCTAAACCAAGATTTAAGAAAGAATGAATTACTGGTAAATTACCACATAAGGATTTTTTCCCCAATATCTCTCTGGATACTGGCAAACATCTACTGCACAAATAATCACACAAGGAATAGGATATACTGAGGAACTCTGTTTTTCCAAAACACGTTTTTTTGTTTGTTCAAAGAATAGTTTGTCTTTCCCACTAGTTCTAAATCTGGCTTACATACATGCATCATCCTCATGTATGCATTTTTATGGTAGAACAGGTTAAATGTTTGGGAAGGAGGTAGTTGTGTTTAAAATGCCACAGAATCAATCCTTATAATTTTCTAACCAGAAGAACAGGTTTTATTTAAATCATTTGTTTTGCACGATTTCAGTAGTGGCCAAGTCACAAGATTAAACAATCACATTTTCTCTCTCTCTCTCTCTCTCTCTCTCTCTCACGCACGCACGCACACACACACACAATCCCCCCCATCGGTATTATCTTCATTTCAGATCAGACTTATATAGTCAAGACACGCATTGTCCAAACACATTCAACCCTATTTAAAAATGAATTTGAAATTTTTATTTAGTAAGAACCTGTCAAAAGCAACTGATCTTGAATACACTGCAGCACCATAAACTCACTTACAGTCATCATACAATTAGGTATTTCAAGCACTGACAAATTGAGGTTCTGCATTCACTCTTGTGCGGAGTAAGAATTGATACTGGCAGTAAGAAAGAGGAAGAGAAATAACATGGGTTCGGATCTGCTCAGACTGGTGTTAAAAACAATTTCATGCAAGAACCACCATACAAGGAAAAGCTTAACTCCCAATACACTTACCTCAAAAGCTTAGAATAGCTAAATGAAAGCATAAAACTGTTTTCCACTTCCTCACTCACACTATAACTAACATAGCAACTAGTTTAATAACAAGCTCACTAACCAAGCCTTTCCATTTATTCTATTTCTGTACATGAGTGGGAATAGCAAAAATTATGCCTTTTGCAAGGTGTAATATATGACAAGAGTACAGCCCAATCAAAGATAATACAAGACGCTAAAGTAAAAAGCCATAGCTGACTACACAAACTACTCCCAGGGGAATTCTGCACCACTATGCAATGAAGAATTTGCACAGAAATTAATGCTATGTGCAGAATTTCTTTTTATTTTCACAGAAATGGGCTGCAAAACTCTTAGATGCCATTGGACCCGGCAGAGCTCAGCTTGCAAATAGAAGACACTGCTGGGAGGGGAGGGAAAAGGTTCCTATAAACTGCAGTTCTCAGCATACCCTGAAGGATGTGGTATCCAGGAAATTCCACACAAGTCCATGACCCAGTATCAGGCTGTTTCTCCCTCTGAATCCCAGGCTCTGGTGGGGGAAAGGATATGAGTGTCTGGCCTGGAGGATGCACCACAGCTGGGTTCTGGGGTGAGGGTGTCTGGCCAACCCCCTGGACTCAGAGGGAGGGAGCAAAGAAACAGGAACTGGGTTGTCTTCCGCTGGGCTATTCTGCGTGTGTCTATATTGTTAGAGACTTGGTTGCAGATAGATATTTTGAAATAAAATTACAAAATAACTGAAACTGGCAAGATTATATACTATTGATGAAGTATGCAGACATTTGCAGATATTCTGCAGAGAATTTTTAATTTTTTGATGCAGAATTCCCTCAACAGTAACAAAGACACCATGGTCATCAGCACAGGAACTGTTAGCAGTTTAGACCATGGTTTCTGTATACATGAAACTATGGAATGAGATCACAATCTCAACTGGCAAAGACTTATTCTGGTAATGGAATGGCTAGATTTATCCACTGACTAAAGCAGGATATATTAAAGATATTTTTAAAATAAGCCTACAGAAAGTTAAATTTGAAACTAGTGACAGCCTATGTTAAGGCCTAAACTTGCCCAAATACTGAAATGGTCACTGGCTTAAGTACCTAGAACCTGAGAAAATGTCTGTTGAAATTAAACAGCAACAACATTTTCTGAAGGTGAAGAAAGAAAATTTTCTTCCTTTCAGTTTATTCATCTAGTTCAATTCAAAGACCAGTACACAGAAACTTAATAAACCAACTGAGAGTTGAAACAGAAAAGCTTGTTTTACTTTTCCAATCTATTAATTAAAAAAAAATCAGGTGTGAGGTTGAGATCTACTAGCTCTAAAAACTTGAAGGACCTACAGTGACCAGAAACAATCAGTTCAGTTCACCAATTACAAGATCATACTTAATTTGTTCAATAAATCAATTAATCTTTGATGCAAAACATTTGATAAACTTTTGTCCTCCTTATGCAAGATTTAAAGATAGCTTAATAAAAAAAATTAAAAAGATGGTTTTCAATTTCAGTTTCCACTCAAAGAGGATGACACAAGACAAGTAAAATTATTTATCATTTTAACAAATATAAAAATTAAGAATGTAAATAAATGTAAATTAAGATACAAATGGCTCAAATAAATGTTCATAGACCATTTCAATAGTATAACCTCTTGGTTAGCAAAATAAAGGACTGAATTTTCTGCATCAGCTATGTTAAGTTGCAAATCAACAAGTTCAAATATGTACCAGTTAATGACAATCAAATTTTGTTTTCCTGAACATACAAATGCAAAACACAATTAAAAATTGTGATTTAAATCGAAGTTTTTTACTTACTTTGGTCCATGTTAGATTAATTTAAACCACTATAGGCCGTGCCACAAAAATGGCACCCTTACAGTGATTTGAACTTGTGTGCTCAGATACACACAAAAGTGTATATTTCAGGGGGGATACATATTCATGTGGTCTTGTCCATCTGGTCACAACTCCTCATAATGGGCTAGCCTTAAAAACCACACACTTACTTTCTCACAGATAAGGAAGTTCTTCTGCGTCACTAGCAGAATTGTTTTTGTGGTGTTAGATGTGTGGGGTTCAATCCCCCATTAGATCATAAGATACATAGGTGGATGTTGTTATGGCAGTTAAGCACTTGCAGATTGAAGCATACCATTTCCATTATTTCATTTACACAAATTTGAGATTTAGGAGATAGCAAGTTCTTGTTTTCAAAGTGGGCTTGTCAAACCTCATAAGCATCCACTCTGCCAACCAACGTTTCTGATTAAAATGAGCTTAAGTTAAAGTTTCCAGTTAGCAACCCTAGAAGAACAGGCAAGAAATTTGACAGAATACCAACATGCCTAAACGTTATGCAGGTCGACAATTCTCTTAGTAACGTTCCTTATCTTTACCACAAAGCACTGTGATTCAACACTGTTGCCTTGAAATATGGGCATATAAAATAATTTTGTAATATTGCTTCGCAACACTAGATAAATGATTTTGAATGCAAGACATGCATAGCATACATCTATGCTATGATGATGGCTATTTTCATAATAGTTCTTCAGACTCCAAAGTATCTTTCATTTCTTAGTAAATTCAATGGAAGTTCCACCGAGTCACATCACAAGAGGCATAACTGAAACTGGATAGACTGTAGCATGGCCAACCCCAAAGGTTCACAAATCAGTCTTCACACTCCCAAAATCCATGAGATTCTCCTAAAAATAATGGGGTTTTAAGGTTATACTGTGTTTTTGGTCTCTCGAGTTTTGAATACACTATGCCCACCAGGGGAGAGAGCTCCACATTAAAGGAGCTTTCATGCCCACATCTGCCCATTCTCTTGCTCAGGCATTCTGTTCCCCAACCAGCCCCCTCCAGCCACACTTTTGTTGCTCCTGCACCTCCAATGGCTCTTTACCCTTCTCTGCCCCTTACTAGGCTAAACGGTGCAGGGAAAGGGGGGAGAGAAGAGTCCTCCTGTTACTCTCAGAAGAAATGGAGAAAGAAGAGCTGCCCTGTGCTACCACAGTCTGTCTGTCTCCTTCCTCCCCTCCTCACACGAGAATGGTGTTGGTTTCAGATTGGTTGCACTGCCCTAGGAGGCAGACAAGGGGGCAGGAGAGATGGTGTCCCCAGGCACAGCAGAAATTCTGCATAAGGCCTGGGAGCTTCGAAATCTACCACCAGATTGGCTTCAATCACAACCAAACTCACATAGCTCAGTAAGAAATGGTGAAAGTTAGCAATACAGATTATAAACTCATAAGTAAGGGTAAGATTTAGTCATTCGTGTTTTTAGCAAAAGTCATAAACAGGACATGGGCAGTAAACAAAAATTCACAGCATGCATTCAACATGTCTATTACTTGTACTATATACCCCTGAGAAAATCTTGGCTACTCTATTGGGGACATGGCTGGTGTGGTTCCTCCAGAGGTGCCACCAGTATTCTGGGGGGGGGGGGGAAGAGGGGGAGAGGTGCTGCAAGAACTCTGGGGAGGGGTCAGGGCTCAGCCCAGGCCCAACACCGCTGCTTGGGGGATGGGCGGCATGCAGCGTACCAAAACTGTCCCAGCAGCAGCCAGCATGGCTGGTCTGAGGGCTGCCCAAGCAGACCAAGTGGCCCGGGGTCAGTCACATTGGTTACTGCAGAAGTCACGGAGGTACCAGAAAGTACAGAATCAGTGACTTCCACGACAGACTCACAGCTCTACTCATAAGGTAAGGAATCAGGGATCTTTACACAATTGTAGAGTGCTTTGCACAGTGCATCCCCGAACTGGATCCTTTATCTTACAATAGCACTCTGGTAGCCTGAGACAGAGAAGATTTACAGGATATCAATGCAATTCACCAGGGGGCTCAATAAACTTATGAGACTAGCTTGGTTATGTGCTACAAAAGTGCTACAACAGAGAGAAAAAAAAAAACCATCTGTGCTTCTCTTCTTATTCCCTTTCAATGTCTTAGTAGTGGTTCATGTTGATTGAGGAATTGATAAGGATGGAAAACAAGAGACAATTAGAAGTCAGTGGACTTTGATCAAATTTGGAGGCCCAAAATCTTAGGCTATGTCTCTGAAATACTATGGAATATTAATGAATATGACAAAAAAAGTTTCAGTTTAACTTCATTAACTTAGCCAGAGGTTAGGGGACTATTATATGAGAAGGGAAGGTGGGGTGAGGTTGTGTGGTCAGTAGCATGCACGAGGTCAGACTAGAGAACCATGATGATACCTTCTGGCTTAAAGTTGATGAGAAGCAATGGAACTAGTTCACCTTTCTCTGCATTAGTCTGTCCATCCTCAGGAGCTTTCTTCAAAACAGTCATTTGGCCAGATGAGCTTTCAGAGTGAGTCACTGCCATGTCTGAGAAGCCAATTCAGCAGAACTCCTTCTAACTTACCGAGCTTACCTTGTAGTAATACCAGTGTGCCCACTGATCTAATTCCACCATCCTTAAACACATGGCAGCTTTACTAAATTAGTTTGCATTGCAAACCTACCATTTTTTAAATTAAAGTAACTGAGGAAACTTAAGAGTGCCCAAAAGTGTTCTGAAAACGTTATTCACCAATGTCCAAAATTACAAGAATCTGAATGCCAGAATAAAAAGATGTGTAAGGAATGCACTGACAGTGACCTAAAGCAAGATATTCCTCTCCCTCCATTTCCTTCATGGTGGCCCTGTCTTTCTAGTAGGCAACAGCTGTCATAGTACATAGAAGTATTCTAGAATCACAGCAAGATTCCTACAAAGCTAACCATTATTAGCATTCTTCTATTCAGCTTCACTCCTTGAAAGAGAACCACAACAGGAGAAGCCTTTACCAGACAGCCAAATAATAAAATCATTCATATTTTAATACTCTAATACTACCCAAGTAGGACGAGTATTTTCCCTTAATGCTGTCTACAAGTTAAACCTCCTGTAAAGTGCATTAAATGAGGCTGAAGTGGATTAACAGCTTACTGACGGAAAAAAACCTCAGACAAACCTATGAAAAGTTTATGCAAATTTGTCTGATGTTTATATAGGCAATCTGTTATATAAACAAACAGATAGAATGACTTTTATATCACCATAAAAATACTCAGGACAGTTCAACATGACTCCCACTCCACCACAAATTTCAGAGGAGTAGCCATGTTCGCAAAACCAACCAGAAGTCCTGTGGTACCACCAAGACTAATAAATTTATTTGGGCATAAGCTTTTGTGGGCCGGAGTGTACTTTGTCAGATGCATCTGACGAAGTAGGCTCCAGCCCACAAAAGCTTATGCCCAAATAAATGTTAGCTTTTAAGGTGCCATAGAACAAAGCATAAATATTTCTATATGTTTGTAATGCGACTATCAAAATAAGGCACAGATCTCTAGGAACTACCTTAAAACAAATAAAACAAGAGACTTACATAAATCCAGCTCCACTAAAACACACACACACACACACACAAAACAATTCCCTCCCCCAATCTTTAAGTGATTTATGTCCATTTAATAGCAATTTATTCAAGTGTCTTTTGTATCAAACATAAAATGTTTTGAACCTGCCTTTACAATTCATTTAGTTCACTATGTTTTCATATAACAACTGTTTGTGTGTGTTTAAAGGTAACATAAGACAGTCTCCCAATTTTCTTGTGCAAAGCAGCAGCTTAGATGGATATACAATGGAGCCATTTTATGACTATACTCTGTTTCTTCTCTCTTCATTATAACAAGGGACTAACTGTAACAAAATACTGTCTATAACAATAACTCCATTTGTTTCCAGAAGGAAGCCATTCAAACTCTTAGCCTCTTTAGCCTTGGCTTTCTGACAAGACTGAAAGGACCCAAGATGTACAGCAATGTAAATTGCTACTAATAATTAATTGTTAGTAATATTACTTCGCTAGAGGCTGTATCGCTAAACAAATGTGTAACAAAACCCTCCATTTCTTTACATGCTTCACTAATTTGACTTGTTTCATTCCATATTGATTAAAGTTTGAAAGCCTCAGAGAATTCAAGAACTGGTGAGTACACTGATACTACAGCTACTCCAGTTTCTTCTATTTAGTTTGCTTTACAGCTAGAATTCGCAAGAAAGTCCTGCTAGCTAGGATACAGTGTAACTAAGATTAAACAATTATACACAGTATTTACTACTAATGTAGATGAAGGACTGAGTTTTATTTTTATAAAAATTTGTTGTAAAATAAACATACTTATGCAAGGTAACAAAGTGAGCATGAATTTCAACTCTTGCCAAGTTTTAGAAACAAAATAAACAAAAAAATCGGTGCTAAAATAATGTGGATGGCCAACAGCCAGCCAATCTCAACTTTTTGCCATGTCTCCAAAGCAAAATCCAGGTCTCTCCCCCACACTAAAGTTAAAGAACACTGAGCTTAATAATACTTTTCCAACCTCATTACAATCTTATAGGGCTAATTCATACCTTCATCTAACATGAGACAGAACTTCACAAAATTAAGTACCCCTCTCCTACTTCTTGTATAAACTTATATCTAGTGTCATCATCTGAATAAGTTATCAGTAAAATGTGTGTGCATTTTAACTAAAAAATTAAGACTTATTAAAATCTGTATAGAAATTTTTTTGGATATTTTACTAGAGTATTCATGAAGCATTAGCAAACTTATTTATTTTCTCCAATCAATAGAGAAAATGCAGCCTGTCAAAGTAACAAAAGAATTTGTCCAAATTACGTATCACTTCAAGTGACATTTTCAAGGGCAATATTTTCCTTTTGTGTAAAATAGGACAAAACCTTTCAAAGACTAACATTTAATTTTAATGATCACCCACTGAGAAATAAAAAGATTTTAAAAAATTAAAATTCAGTTTTGTTTTGATTTTTGCCATCTTGTATCGGTTACCTACCTGCACGGGTATACATAATTGTCCAGTGACATTTCCCACCAGTACTAAAATATTTACCGTTTGAAAGACACAAAGATACATTAGTATAAGATTGAGGGTTTGGGGGAGGGGGGGGGTTGTTTGGCGCTTTTTTTGTTAAAGAGATGTAGCCGACCAAAATACTTTCAGGGAATCCATAAAGTATTTAAATTTTAAATAACCAAATTTAATATTCCATAAGCTATTTACACAGATTGGGGCATATGTTAGTACAGATACAAATAATAATATCTAAACAAACCAAAAGGTTGCATCCACCTATTCAAAGTTTCACAATACGGGTCGAAGTAACTCTAAAAATAAATGTTATAAAAAACAAATTTACAGAGAAGTAGGGGCGGTGCCCCCTGCTTGTAATGCTCAACAATCCCCCTGTCTTGGGGGTAAACAGTCCCAGTACTCCCCTGGGCCTATCCTCTGTCCCCGTCACCTCCCCTTGGCTGACAGCCAGGGCCGAGGCCAAGCCAGCCCTGGCTCTCCCTCTCCCCCACCCGCCACCTGTACTTCAATTTGATCCCCCTGCCTCCATTCCTGTACTCACCATCCTTCCTAATCCCTCCTCCTTCTCCCCACCCTACATTGCCTACCCCTTCCGCCACCTCCTTTCTCCATTCCTACACCCCTATCCTTCCCTGACCTCTCCCCACCCCCACACTGCCTATCCCTAACTTCATTCCTATATCCCCTCATCCCTGCCAACCCTCCTTAACACACCCACCCATCCCCACAAACACCCTTATCCCCCTTCCTACACATACCCTGTCCCCTCCCATGAATTTGTAGAGCTGCACACCCACCCCCTGCAAGAGCACCACCGGGCTGGGCAGCACAGCCCTGGCTACTGCAGCACAGGCCACAGCCTGCCCCCAGCCCAGCCTTTCCACATGGGCTGGTTGGGGTAGTTTTGCTCTGTGGCGAGCCCAGGGAGCCCAGCACACAGAATGGCTGCTCCGGAGAGCTGGGGAAGCAGCCAGGGTGCAAGACCTGCCCAGCCTCACAGTGGGCCCGGGAGAATGCACCTGAGCCCGGGCCACACAGAGCCAAGCTGCGCGGCAGGCACATGGGCCGGGCAGGCTGGGGACAGGGTCCAGAGGTAGGTGGACACTGCTCCGGGGGGGGGGGGGGGGGTAGGGCACGCAGGGATGGAGCCCCCCCCCCCCCCCCCATTTCACAGAGCAGTCACATGGTCAGGGCTCCTGGGGACACAGAGTGATGTGATGTCACTTTGCCATCCCACAGGAAGTTTTTTTATATAGAGAAAGAGAGATGAAAGCAAGGTCTCTATGAAAGCATTGTTTCTATTATGTTAAATAAGGCATCGCAAACTTGAACCCTGGATCTTTCATTGATCTACATATTCAATAACCAAGTAATCAATTAAGATGTAAGGTGAGGGGAAAAAAAAACTACCTTGTTTAATGTAAACTTACTACTAACCACCCCAAAGATGGACAGTTTATTAAAATGGATTGTGATCATGAACTCAACTATAAAACCAAACAATGACTCTGCTATCTTAAAATAAGAGCTCAAAGTGCTGGAATGTAATACTAAAATGCAGAACAAAGACAACTGAAGCTCATATATCTAAACACCAGATGAACATATATCTATGTGAAAAATGCCACAATCAATTTTCCATTTATTATAAGCTAAGTAAACAGAGCAGCTGCTGAATTCATCCCTGTTAAGTATACATCAAAACATTTGGAATAAGCTACAGAATGTGACTGTAATGAGCTCTCACAGACCAAACACTTGATCTGGTCATATACACGCCAAATTGATTAAGAGCCAAATGCAAGCTTCCTAGTTTGAACTGTTAGCACATACCGCACAGTGTTCAGAGCAGGGCACTGGAGAAGGCAACCTAATGAAACATTCAGTATAAAACTACCTTGTCAGGCTGTCCCTATATTTCATCTAGCCAATACAACTAGTAAGATTTACACTTTCACGACAACAGGCGAAGCATGAAGGAGAAAGATCAGCAATAAATCTATTTCAGGAGAGGTGAACCTGAGAATAGTTTGGATGAATGTTCAAACATCTCAAGACTTACTAAACTTGTTCAGAGCCAGGAAAACTGAGTGAAAGCCACATAAGAACATTCTCTCCTGTAAGATTTGTAGCATTAGCCATTTCCATTTGGGTTCAAAAAGCTTTGAGAAAAAAAGCTCTCACCATAAGTTAGCAATCTGGATCCTAGCATGGCTCCACTATACACACAGGCATTAAATCAAAGACTGAGTTTTCTATCTATTCCTCCCCAGAACAGAGAGGAATTTTTCAAGACTGGTATATTGATCTATATAGGGGGATGGGATGAAAAAAGTCAAGAAGAATGCAGTCATATGCCAGGTTTCATGACATTGGGATGCATCTGTCTCTGTAATGGTCCTCTTGGAACATTAAATTCAACTAGACAAGATGTCAAGAATGTATTATAAAAAAATTCTGCTGTGACAACAAGATGGACTTGGTGGCCAAATTAGGTTTCTTCTTATCTCCAAAGACAAAGAATGAGTTCAGTTAGAGTCCGATTTATTTTATCTTAACTAGACCCTGTGTTTCTACCCTCTCCTCCATCAATACATAGCAAGGGACAAAAGTAACCCTAAGGAGAGCTATTCATATGATCTTCTGTAGCTCTTATTAATACCTATGGTAATTAGTAGTACGGATGCCATCCATTAATTGATTAACCAAGTCTCTAGCAACACTAGAGAGTTTTTACAGAAAAGTCCCTGTTCTCTTCCCAGTTGAGAAAAATGTAACCCTGCTCCGAGTGCTAAAATGGCTACCAGGGCTGGAAAGCCATCTATCCTAGCAACTCCCTATATTAGAAATGCCCTGGAATAAGAAAGAACTTAAAGTATTTTTAAACAAATTCAAGATTTCTTCATGTACAACAGGAAACAAAAAGGGATGTGAAGGATTATATGCTGGAGCTTTGCAAAATAACTGTCCAAAACCAATTTATATATACGGAAAGAGGCTGTGATTAAATTATTTCTCTTCCTTACAGTGAAGTCAGATATCTTATATTGCTACATAAGTGAAGACCTGCCCTTGCCTCACAGCATTCTGTATATGTAATTTGTCAGTTCTTTAACTTCAGCTATACAGGTTTTTTTAGTAGCACAAAAAGCAGAATGACTTACAGCAATGGCATAGTAAGGTAATGTGTTTGACAAGCAGAAACCTCGAGAATTTTACCATTTACGAAGTGTTCTGAACTTGTAGCATTTTCCATGTATTTAAAAAATAAGTTTCATACAAAGAAGTCTGTCTTATACTGATGTTTAGGCTATTCTAGCACCATGCATAATTATCTTAATGATAGCTTATTCACAGCAATTATTCAATTCATTTGTTTGTTAAGGGTAATTTCCTCATATCCTGTTTTAAATAAAATTACCCCAAGTGTGAGGAGGAGTGAGAGAAAGGTATTAGGACTAGCAATTTTTCCTTGTTCGCTTCTGAGTTGACACAGTGGCTTTTACTTAGTATGTTTGAAGTTAATAGTCTGTGATGACTATTACCTTAAGAACATGAATTTGCTCATTGATGGCTGGACACAAAGCTTCTTCACTTTTTGAGTGACCGTGTAATCTCGTGAAAGCGAGCATAGGCAATTGGGAGATAGAACTCTTGAACTAGATACACCCACCATTGACAACAGTTCTACATAGCTTGGTACAAGCCACTAAAGCTCTCTCACTTTATCCATCTGTAAAATCTGAAGTATTACCGCTCAGAAAGTCTCAAGTGCTCAAGCTGCATTAATGATTAATATTGAAATACTTAAATTCATGCCCTCCCGCCCCCTGGCTGGTCAACAAATATCAGTAAGATTTTCTGGCTCTTTCATCACAATTCAAATTCACACCAGGCCTCATAATGTTCTTCAAAATAACTGGTCTGTATTTCATAATATATTTACATACTAGTATCCACACACACCTCCACAGCAAAAAGCATATTCCTGTCACGTCTTAGCAATATTACACCTATTCTTCTCCCACTGTTGGAATTTGCTTTGTGAAACTTTATGGTAACTTCTCATCTGGTGACCCTGCAGCTGTTTTTACCTTGCACAGATTTGCTCAAAATCAGCAGCCCAACTGCCAACAATAAATAACCATGAAGTTTACCTCCAAGAGGAAACATTCTTTTGAATTACTGCCCACTCAAGGAAATCAGTGTGCTTGGTTTTACTATGAATCTCCCCTCAATTACTAATAAAAAATGTATCAAATTAGTTGGAATTCAAAGATCTTCAGACTATTTGAAGGTAATTAGATTAAAACCCTTCAACAAAAGTAGGGCTGCATTCAGCTAAATATCACTTCCTTTCTGTGATGACTCCATTAGTCATGAACATGGCTACTGCTCCCTTTGGAACTGATAACGTGGTTATTCTTGTACTTCTGCCAAAACACTCCAGGGAGGCTGTGTTTACAGTAGCAGCTGCAGGTAGAAGTCACAATATGTTCAATTAGAGACCAGATAGGTATAGCCTTTATACATACAGGGCTAACCTTTGAGGTGGGCTGTGAGGGCCCCTGCCCAGAGCAGCCTGCCAAATTGGGCATCGTGAGCAGGATTAAGATTACCACCTGACTAGCCCAGAGCAGCTGGGCTGATGGAGATGGCAGGCAGGCTAGCAGTCCCACTGGGGATGGGGAAATCCAAGGTGCAGAGGGCAGCTGAACAACCAGCCATCGGAGCCTGGTGACTCGTCCGGAGCAGGGGTACCCTCTCCATCCCGCACTCCATTTGTTCAGTCACTGCTGTTCCTAACACGCACACCCGGAGCTACACTGGCTACTCTGGGCTGGGACCATCCTCCCACTCCTCCTGGCTGTGCAGCAGGGAAGATGCTTTTGTCAGGGTGATGCCCTCCCCAACCTCTCCAAGCTGGGGAAATGGGGCAGCAGAGATTTGTATGTGCTGTTGCCTTGCTGGCACTGAAGCTGGAATACAAGCCTGCAGGCTCCTCACCCTGAGTGCTATCTTAAATAGACAGCGCCCCCATATACTCAGCCATTCACTCTCTCTCTCCCTCCCTCCCTCTTCCCCTGCCCAAACACACAACCACGAGCTCCACTTATGCTCTCCTCCCTTTCCTTGGGTATCTCTGGGTTGCTTGGGCTTTAAGAGCAGCAGCCCAGTGGGAGAGCAAGCAGCCATGCCAGCTATTTTGTGTATCCAGGTGGATCGATTCCCTAATGTAGATGCAGGAGGGAGATGCAAGGGTTAGGGGCACAGGATGGAGGTGCAAGGGGTAGCAGTGAAGGGGATAGCAGCACAGAAGGGAGGTTCAGGCATTGGGGGAAAGGGGCACCATGCAAGGAATAGGGACACAGGAGGGAGGAGTTGAGGGAAAGAGAGCAGCCCATGTTGGACCAGGTACAATGGGGGAACCAGAGGCACCAAAATGCAAATGCACCCAGGGCATTTTTCCTTGAGACCAGTCCTAGCCACCTACTCTGTAGCTGCCCACAAGAGCCATCACCACACATAGGGACGATCACTAAAACATAAAAGCAATTTAACAGCATCAGAGCTTCCAGTATGAGGATGTGTCGTGCAGAAAAGTACTCTGAAACTTTCAATATCTGAACCTTTTACAAAGGTGGGATATTTAGTCGCCACTTAAGGATTTATTTTTCTGTTTGTTTTTGTTTTCTAGCTTTGCTTTTGTTATTATATTAACAGGAGCTGTCAGTATTGTATATAAAAACAAAAGCTATCACAAACATTCGACATCTGATCTAATGATCCATTATTGTCAAATGCCATAAAGCTACCATTAAATAAACATTACCAAACAGAGAAGGGGTAGGGGAGGGAAAGTACACCTCTACAAATGACTGATGTTTAAGACACATTTACAACAGTTATGACTTTAGCGTTTGTGCCTCATTCTTCACCATAAAATTCCCCCTGAAACTCAATGAAAATTAGTACAAGCAGGAAACAGCTAACAGGTTCAAGATTAAGAATGGAAATAAGGGAGATTTTGAGGAGAGGAGGAAACTTAAGGTCAGTGCTCTTTTTCCTGAGGTAATACTATATGCCCGTCAGCTTCAGGCTTATGCATCCAGCTAGGAACAAGCAAAGAAACACTCAAAACTACAAAATGAGCCATGCCCCTTTTACTCTTCCTATAGATGTTTTTAGAATTAAATTAAGTATTTTTTAACATGAGTACACACACACACACACACACACACACACACACACACATACATGGAGATAAATTATTGGAACAATAATAAGGGATACTATTTCAGATCCTATATACTACAGATATGACTGGAATTAGTTCCCAAAGGATTCTAGATTTTTCTCTCCCTTGTTTCCACCTTCCTGACTCCACTTATAAAGGGAGAGACACAGAGGAAGAGAGAGTCTTCCCAAGTCCTAGAAACAGAAGCACAAGCAAGTCAAATTTTTGCCTTCTCCGAAATACTGGCAGTTCTTATGTCTGCAAAGCAGCTAATGATGCCATCTCAAAGGAGGAAAAACATGGAAGAGAAAAAATACAGTGCTGTGGCCAAGGTGCATCCCCCCCCCCCCCCAGATGTCTGAAGTTAGTCCACTTACTCAAATGCCTGATTTCCAAAAGCCCCAATCACTTAGTATTTCACTCCAACTTCTATACCAACTCCCAATGCTCAGCACTTGTGAAAAATCAGGCCACTCATGCTAAGACCTAAATACAGACTTGGAAACCTAATTTTAAGCATCAATTTTTGCCCATCTCAACCTATATAAAGATGATTAGAAGCAACTGAGGTATACTCCACCCACACAGATTCAAGTTTCCTCCCTGTTGATAATTTTAAAATTATCAAGCTGCTAGCATGGGGGCAACAGAAGGTGCCATACTCCTGAAAGCTGTATCCACAGAAGCACAGCAATTACCTTTAGGAAAACACTACAATCTCTTGGGCGTGTTTTTCAGTCAGGATGGTTTATTTCAGATGAAGGGAAAATAGACAAGGAAAGAATAGTCCCTTGCTTTTTTTTTTTCCACTTCCAAATTGAAACACAAAATGGCAGCTCTCTCAATATTAGCAGGCAGATACGTCTTATTTCTATTTACAACTTTGGCAACTATCTGCAGTCATATAAGGATGCATAAGGAAGCTAAGTAAACTGATCATATGGCTGTGCTATACACTTACTTGATGATGCTAACCCATTTTCAGCCCAGGAGGTGGCTGTGCCATTTGAGGAAGGTGCTTGCGGATCAAATGAAAGTATTAGTCTAAGTCAGTGGTGGGCAACCTGTGGCCCTGCCCGCGTGCTGCATCCCTCCCCCACCCTCCTCTCACGCACTTGAGCCCTGCACATTCTACACCTCCCCCACCCTCTCGGTACCTTTGGAGTGTCACAAATCTCCTGATTCATGCTCCATCCCCTTCCTCCCAGAGCTAGAATGCCACAAATCAACTATTCGTGGCTGTTCAAGCTCTGGAAGGGAAGGGGAAGAGCAGAGACGGAGCACAAATCAACAGATTCATGGCACTCCAAAAGCGCTGGGAAGGAGAGGGAGGAGTAGGAAGGGCGGGACTCCAGTGCCCCAGTGCATGAGAGGTGCATGGGGAAGGGAAGCAGAGAGTGAGGTCCATGGACCTCTCTTGTAGCTCACTTGCTCTTCTTGGTAGTCCATCGCTACCTTAAAAGCATTCCTGCTGTTTCCATTAATAAATTCTCCTGTATTAGCATTCCATCTTTTAACTATCTCTGAATAAAAATTCATTGGTCTAATTTAAGGATGTTAAATTTTGATTAATCAGCTAATTGAGTAGTCAATGGAATTTCCATCGACTACTTGATTAGTCAATAAGGAATCAGGCAGGGCACTCACTATCCTGGATGTGCCACTGCCTTTTAAATGTAGTAATAGCCGCTCACAGCTCTTACTACATTTAAAAGGCAGAGAAGCAGCTAGGAACCCAGGGTGAGTACTGCTTGAATCTCTGCTCACCCCAGGTTCCCACTGTGCTGCCTCTGCCTTTGAAATGTAGCAAGAGCCCTATGCGGTTCTTGCTACGTTTTCAAAGGCAGAGGCACAGCAGTCGGACCAGCACGAGCGGGACTGCTTCAGTCCCTGCTCACCCTGTTTCCCATTGCGCCTCTGCCTCCCCTGCCATCCCACCCACCGCGGAGACTGTGCTAGGGAGAAACCAGCTTTTAAGCCAGCGCCGTGCAACAGCAGTCCCCCCCCCCCCCATACAGAGGCAGGAAGGGGGGGCGGGCGAACTAGTCGAGTAATGTTGACTAGTCGCTTACATCCCTAGTCCAATTTACTTCTGAAAAGCTCAACACTCAAAGCAAGAAATTGCTCAATCTCAGCAGCCTTTGGTAAGTGTTGATTTTTTTAGTCATTATTGTAAGCATTTTTAACACCTAATCAAAACAATACAAGCTGTAGAACTACATATTTACAGTATTCTGCAAACAAAAACTAATATTATGTAGCTTAAGAAAAAAGGCTCAACATTAAAAATATACAATTCCTACGGTCCACTTTTCTCACCTGTCTATGTACAAGCGATTTGCTTATCATATAATTTCTTGTGGTGAAAAGCAGACTGCATGCTTAGCAGCAGCTCCAACCTTAGCAGACAACTGATGTCATGTCCTGTACTCTAGCCTGGGTATTATTAGCAACATTTACTAGACCAAATGTGATCTAATGAAGGATCCGGCTGTACAGCTTCAGGATCATTTTAAGACAAATGTTAGCTATTTAAAAAAAAGTTTATCAGACACCTATAAGAAATGCTGGTCTAAAACCTACTTTATTTTTTAGCAAAATAACCATTAAATAGTCAGAACATAGTGATGGTTTCAGCATTCCAGTGTCCTCAGTAGAACACAGGCACAGCTGCATAACTGTAACGCAGGAGTGGGCAATAATTTTTGATGGGGGGGGTCACTTCAAGAATTTGGTAAGTGGTCGGGGCCGCTCTTTCATGATATTAATGAAGAAGTGTGGGGTCTGGAATGGAAGCTGGGTACAGAAGGGAACTTTGGATAAGGGACTGGAGTGAAGGAGGGGATGTGGGATCTGGGAGGGAGTTTGGGTGGTGGAGGGGGTCCCCTGACCTGGGACAGGGAACTGGGGTGCAGGAGGTGGCAGAGGATTTGAGTTATGTGGGGTAGATGGACAGGAGAGGGTCCAGAGGAAGTGGCTGGGTGTCAAAGGCAGGCTCTAGCCAAGAGATGCTTACTTGTGCAATTCCTGGCCAGCAGCCCAGCAAATTCCCTGCGTTTCATGCCCCGGCAGGCTGTTCAGAGCATCCGGCTATGGGCCAGGTGTCTAAACAGCTGTGAGCCCAAGCGAAGATGGGTAACTACTGTGATTTTTAGTGGTTACATGAGTACATTTTTACATCCCTAGTATATATTATGCCAAAAGTCCTGTTCAACATGACAGATGACATTTAATATACAAAGTGACTAAAGTCTGAAAAAAAATTAATTCAGAACTACCTACTCTATAACCAACACTTTCATTCTCTATGTTGCTCGTCACGTTTTCTCATATGAACATGTGCAGTCAGGCAATATCTGGCTTGAACAACTGTTTGATCTCATCAGTGGAAAGGCTGCAACATAAATAAAAATCTGATACAATCAAGTCGTTAAGATTATATGGGACTATAAACGTGGGTAATATTGGATAATATCTAAGCAAAGTTTAAATGTTTCAGAACAAAATGTCTATGTACAGATTCATAACAAGCCATCAAAAATGTAGCTTTCTTCTTCTACCATATTACAAACTGAAGAAATGCCTTCAGGCTTGCATAAACTTTATAAAGGGAATGAAAACATATTTTATTTTAGGAACTCCAGACAAACCGGTTTATCTGAAGTCCAACAGTTAATGAACAAAATAATACAACCATTGTCTTGATAGACAGGCCATTGAAATGCTGGGACTGACAATTCAGTTTTCTTAAGATCTAAAGGCCAAATTTGGCTCTTGACAACAAAGGCTTAACTACTATTTCACTGAATGGGAGTCGGACTTTTGTAAGAAAGTAGAAAGCAGGGTCTTAGCAATCTGTGTGCTAACTTCTTTATGATACACAAAACATTCCTTGAATATTAAGTATTTTGCTTTAATGGAATATGTCACTAAATTCAGAAAATTAGCTGTAAATATCTAGCCTGAATTTTGATTAATAAGTAACATTCCCAAAATGTAGGAAAACTATTTGAAGGAGTCTTCATTGTTCTTAAATAAAATACCTTAACATCTTCTATATGAGCTATAGGGCATATATCAATGATTATCATGTTGCTTAATTTTTGGGGGGACAGATGCAGACACTTAGATAAATCCCTTACTGGGGAGAGAAACAGCTACCTTCTTGAGTACTGAGCTGTATATCTATCTAAACAACTGAAGGAAACTACTTAAAGGAACAAAGTTGGACTAACAAAAGATATTACTTCAGCCACCTTGTCTCTCCACTATTCTGGGACCAACACAGCAAAGAGAAAAACTTATTTTTCAAAAAAATGTTCTGCTCAGGAAAGCCCAGAGACAAGCCTAAATGCATAGATCTAAGATGACAATATGCAAGCAGATGGAGTCTTCAACTTGTAGAGCAAAGAATCTCATGGGCACTGGACATAAACCAAACTTATCCTTTTCCTGGGATCTGGTTTCATCTCTAACTCAAAACAGATATCTCATCAGTGTATAAAAATGACTTCTGGTTTTTTTTAAAGCTATGTTTTATTTAGATGTTGCTGATTCTTTACTGGCTTCCCATTTTATAGTTTTAAATTGATAAAATGGATTTTTGTAGTTCTTTCCTTAATTAGTTTCCTGTTAGCAGAATTTCACAATTCATAAGAGATTCGTTTTTACCAAGAATTTTCAAATGTAGGATGCTCATCTACACTGAAAAAGAAGCGTTCACAGCTTAACGTCTTTACCCAGACCACCGCAAAATCACTGTTAAATATTCTCAGCTGTATTTGCAACCAACACTATCTTGTGCCATACTGAACTTCCACAAGGCAAAAAACCAAATGTTTTGACAAGGCTATTCTATCCTCAGATCTTGCACAGGAAGGACTTGTGCATCTAAGCCAGGAGGTTCTGAAAGTCCCATCCATAAATGACTAAGCGTGCATTTATGAAGCTCAATTTTCAGGGTTTCATTTTAAATGTGACCTTTACATAATATAGTTGTAAACGTTTTTCTTCATTAAAGTCTGGACTTGTTAAAAAATAAAGTTGCTTGAAAATGACAGATTGTATTCCATAAAAAAGCTTTTAATCAAAATAAAATTTTAGCCTCTCATGCAAACATGCATGTACATGCTTAATTTTAAACACAATTTGAAGTCAACAGGACTATTCCTGTGACTGAGGTTACATACCTGCTTTGTTTTGTGTTTGCAGGCTCAATGCCTTCACTGTGAATATTCTGTCCTTGCCAACAGCTAAGTAGTAAAATTCAAATATATTGCCTACAAAGTAGTAGTAGTAGTAGTAATCTAATTCACTATAAATTTTAATTAAAAAATAGCATAACATTTCAAATTAGTTTTAGTCTCAGACTCATTTAAATAGATTATTTTTAATAAAAATCAAATAAACTAAATAAATCACCACCATAAATTATCTTGATTTAAATTGCTCCAATTTGCACTTCAACCTAAATTATCCCCCTGGCTTGTTTATGCCTTCCTAGGTTTTCCTTACAAAAACTTCCAACCCAGACCTTAACGCCCATTGCCCAAAGGGGCATTTCAGTCTTCCTTATAACTGTAGTGGAGTCAATGAATCATGTCTGCTACAGTGAGTCAGCAAGAATCAGGCAGCGGCTTTCTGCATGGTTCCAACACTTGCAAACAGCATGTATCAATAGAAGAATCTCATCATCCTACCTATAGCATGAATTGTGAGCACTGTAACACTCTCTTGTGAAACATCCAATATTAGCCATTGCTAAAAACATGATCATGGTCCTGATCCAATATGGCAATTCCTATGCAAAACTCTTTTTAATATGGGTTCAACTGGCAAGGAAGTCTTCTTAATTATAACTAGTCCAAGATAGTTTTAAAAAACAGTTCAGAGCTGTAGCATCTTTTGAAAACTACATTATCAATTTAAAAGTACAAAACAGTTCTGAGGAAAATAAATAATTTACAAATAAAGTAGCTGTTTGGTTTTTTTTAAAACAAACACTACCCTGAAGTCTTGAAAATTAAAAAGACAGCATGAAGAAGTGAACAAGGACTATAAACAGAAGCAATGATTTTTGCTATCTGAACTGAGAGAATAGCTAAAAAGGCAGGATATATTTATTTTTTTAAATACTTCTGGGGTCCTTTATGTGCCTTCAGGTTTTTTGGGTATTTAGGCATCAGATTTTCATGCTTTTCTCACAAACGCAAGGGTCAGAAACTTTCCTTTTTTAATTAAATTTGAGAAACTCAAACAATCACATGACTCTAGGAGCTGAGACTTTAAAGATCAAGCAACCTGTGATAGAACTGCAGGAGCTGTCATGACTGAAACAATGACAAGTAAACTGGAAACCTAAAATTCTCAGTGTAAACTGCCTTTTAGTCATCACAATATATAGTTTTATAAATACTGGCACTTCAAGGATAATAGTGCAATGGCACAGAAGTTCAGATAACTGAACTAGTTATCAGAAGGCCTTAGTGAAGTGCATGCTTGAAAATACTAAAGAAAATACTGACACATTAAAAAGCAATTGTACTCAGATATGAATTAAAAATGGTGGGGAGGGAAGGAGAACACCGCACATAGCGAAACTGCAAAATTGCAGAAAATGACCTCAAAACTATCTTGATTATATGTATTAAAAAATATTTTGAACCTTCATGAAATAACTCATATTAAAGTCAATTACTATTTATCCACAATCTGAACTAATTATTTCATGTTAATTTACAATATCTAAACTATTTTGGTTTTTCTTTATTTCCTTATTACGAATCATCTTACAACTTTGTTCCTCTCTGACTTAACATACAGTCATTGTGATTAGGGGTTTCTTAATAAATTCTCAATTAAATCTGCACTCTTTTTCTGTAGTTTACTTTCCCTCAAAACAATGCTATAAATGAATGCTCAGACAATAGCGTGTATGTGTGTGCGCGCATGCACGTTTGTTTTTCTGGGCTAAAACCATGGGAGTGGCTCTTCAGGGAATACTTATGATTAAACTCATTTTAAATCTTAGAAAGCAATTAAAATAGAAACTAACAAATCTTTAACAATAAATGGTATTACTGAACCATTTTGCTATTTAGAAAAAGCAAGCAATAGCTGGAGAACAAGTGGACTCCATCAAGATCTTTTTTAATGATGCAAAGATGTATGGTAATGAGAGACTGTATTATCACAGTGTTCCGCATTTGAGGCTTAGTGCAGTATCACAGTTATATTAAAAAAGTATTTATAACTGAAATTTAAAAATAATTGAATTTAGCTGTTGTTGTAAACACAAAATCCACCATGAAGTTTCCATCTCAAAGCTATGTTTGACATTTCAGAAGTCTAGACGAGAAAGAGAATCAGGAGAATAAAACATTTTTGATTACCTCACGGTCTTGGGATGGGTTTTAATTACAAGGTTTGTGATTCTTTATTTTTTTTTAAGCACAAAGCAGTCTCTCTTCTCCAACATAGCTCTCTCCAGTTTGCTATTCTGCTGAAAAGGTAACAGTAAACATGCTTCAGGAACACAGATGATGAGACCATAGGCTAGGGTGGGTTTTGAAATAATTCCCAATGGTTGGCCTATTTCTCTGTTTTCATCTTTGCTCAGTAGCTCAGCCAAATTCTAATTTCTGAAAGTAGAAAGGAGACAATTCTCAGGGCGAGGGGGGGGGGGGGGAAATCACCTACTAGTGAGAGACCACATAAGTGAGGAAGTACCTTTCATTGGACCAATTTTTGTTAAGCTAGCTCTCTCAACTTGAGAAAGCTCTTCTGCTAGTGAGTTTCTTAACCATGAATAACTACATCACCCAAACTTCTCTGGAATTACAGTTATGTAGACTCACTGTTCATAATTATGTTGCCCTAGCTTTGTAAAATTTCAAGAAAATATATTTTAATAACTAATGAATACAAATCAAGTGGAAATTCTACACACACAAAATCTACTACAGCCATATGACAATATTACACAGCAACTGCACAATGATTCTGCAACACTGAAGCTGCCATATTGTATCAGGTCCAATGGCTGACCTACTCTAATATCCTATCTCTATCAGTGGCCAGTACCAGGTGCTAAAGAAAAGACCCTATAGGACAAAGTTTTGGTATAGCCTGCCCCCTGTAAGCTTGCTGACAAGCCCCAATAGTTAGAGACCAGCTGATGCTCAAAGACTTGAAGATTTGTGTCCCTTCAAAAGGGACTGCTTCTCTTCTGCATTCTAATTTCCAGCCCCGTGGTAGTGCACTCTCAGAGGAGGTGGGATCCAGGTTCAATTATTTCAATGTAACTATTGAATATACTTGTTATCCAGGTGAATGGATAATGCTTTTCTGAATCCTCATAAGGCCTTGGCCTTGATTATATATTGTCTCAATGAGTTTTAGAGTTTAACTGTGAATTATGTGAAAAAGTATTTCCTTTTACTAGATTTGAATTTACCATCTTTCAACAAGAGAGTATCCTCTACGGGACATTATTTAGACAACTGCAGTGTCAGAATGACCACATTCTATGAATTAGAGATAATTTTTTAATTCCAGCCCACTCTCTAATTGCATGCCACAGATTTGATATGTGAGCTGGCTAGGGCAGGGACCATCATTTCAATTTAATTTACACTTTTCCTGCATTGTCTGTGACACACAGATTTGTACCATGACAATACAACGGCTTCACTGAAACACTCAGAAGAAAGGAAAGAGGTTTTAGAAATTGGACTTGACGCTAGGGAGCCTTTTTGAACCAAGGCGGAAGCTATTCAGGGTCATAGGATATGGATACTAGCTGGATGTTTCCACTAAACTAGCAAAAAATGAAGCTGCGAGCAATATTGCTGCTTAAATTGCAATCTGTAGTTTTCAGAAACAAGAGTGCTTTAAGATGAAAGAGGTGGTTCACTTTCTGAGTTATTACTTCAGGCTGTCTGAAAACTCTGCATCAGCACAGATAGTTCAGTTTCTCAAGATCTTTGGTACTACTACCAAAGGACTTGAACATATATTTTTAAAACCCATGAAAGCTTGTATACAAGTATGCAGTGAAGTATGGGTAAAAGGTAGATTCCACAACAAATTCTGTGACTGCAGAATCATACAGGATTGAGTATATTCTTTTATCTAGCAATAAGACATTTGTGATTTTTCCATTAAAAGTTTCTTTTACACAATATTGCTTTAGGCTCTCATTTTCTGTTTCTCCTCAGCTGCTGACATTCCTCAGATGGGCAGTAACTTGTGAACTCTCATCATAAAAGAACATGTTCTAACAGCTAACAAAGTAGCACAGTATTATTTAATTTGCTTCACTTTTAATCTTCTTATACCAAAGGATTTTTCCAAAATCTCAAGAATTTAAATCCAATAACACACAGTTGCAAACTTAAGTGTTAAAACCATGACAGACGGCACATTAGACGAACATATTACCATACATAAACCCAATTATACTCTTACCAGCAGATCTATTCTTCATATGTACAATTTACTTAACAAAATTCTTATTAACTACAGTGCTAGGAACTCTTCAGATGTTAACTGAGAGAATGTTATTCCATTTTTTATTGTTCTCTTGATTAGTTTTGAAAGAGAGGAGCGAGATTGGGATGAAAAACAGAGAAGAATTAAAAATCTCCAGGAAGAATGCATGCAGGTAACCTTATATTCTGAGAGAGGGAATTCTGAATTTTATAGTAAGATGTTGTAAGGGGAGAAACAACCAAGTACATAAAAGATCAACAAACATAATTTAAGTGTAAAGATGCTCTTTACAAAAAACAAAAAACAAAAAAAAACAAACCAGCCATTTGAGACATGCTGCAATTTAGATGTGATCCAAATGTTCTGGTGAACAACTATCTGCAAAGAACAGTGTTTAGGCATTATTTCATAGAGATGTTCAAAAAAAATCAGTCAATAAAAATGAAGTGGCAATTAATTAAGTTATATTTAATTGCTAACTTATGAAATCATTTTTTGGTGCCTACTACTCTGACAAAACTATTAACAGAAGGAAAAAAAGTTTGATTTCTTTAAAGATCTTACCCACAAACTAAATATTCCCCATGTATAACTTTCACAATGTTTAACAAACACAAATGCAAAGATCAACCAGTATAAACCTTCATGGCACCATGATACAAGTCTATATCACTTCTGGCATAAAGTTTGTATGAAACACTGGCCAGCCAGTACAGAATAAAGAAAGATCATCTGAACTACTGCACAAGAATGCTCTAGCAAAGAATTTGCTTCAAATTCTTCACACCTCACTTTGTATTTCCACTCTCTTTTGGTTTGTTTTATGAAAACATTAAGTACAGTAATTTATAAACTTTCTCCAGAAAGTGTGTCTCTTCAAAATAGTAGTGATGTTGGTCCCTTGATATAATAAAACAGTATCTCTTAATATTGATCTCTCTTACTGGACCAACTTCTCGTGACGACAGATACCAGCTTGTGAGCTACAAAAAGTGACCTCATCCTTTGTCCTGTTAAAAGGATGTCTGAATATTCTTTACCTATTGCCTACTAGCATGACTATGAATAAGATTAGAGGACAAACCATCTTTTACTATTTGAATGGTCAGCATTATGCGTAGAGCCATTTTCACTGTTTCCCCTGTATAATTGTTTTCTCTTGCTGAGGGTCGGTCTCAGATAGTAACAAAAAAGGATTTTATTTTTAAAATAATTTTCAAAAGGTTTAACTATAAATTATGGTTTCATGGGATGCAGGTACAACAATGCAACTAATTTATATATGTTTGTTTTGTTTTAATTAGTGTCTAGATTTCAAATTGATGTATTTCCTTTATACAGGTTGGGGTATTTTTGGAGTTTATTAGAAAAACACATGCACACAAACCATTAATAAAATAGCCAAACAGCTATCCACTTCCAAGTAAATGAGAAGTCTGGGGAGGTCTGTAGTGATGTCTACAAGTTACTGTGTCAGGCAATAAATGTTTTGTATTTTCATTATCAATATGGGCTAACATACCAAATGAACTAAAAGTACAAACCTGTTTAACCATCGTAATTTTAGTTAGCTTCTATTACCATGCTAGAACAATCTCACTTGTAAAACAACACTGGAACAACCAGAGCATTCAAAACAGAGCTGATAGAAATCTTGATATTTCCATTAATACTCTAATTTTAAAAAAGAAAAATCTCAGCTAATAAAATGGGATTGTTCACTAAAAAGTTCAGAAAGACAATATAATTGTGCTTGATTGTGTTAATTTATTGAAATCCAACAATTAGTAGAAATAGATAACATGGAAAATATCTATTCAAGAGCATAATTAGAAGGAGAAATACCTTTCCAACTACATCTATCACTTGTTCATACTCATGACAAATTTTGCTTAATTAAGCAAAACAGATATTACATTCTTCAACACAAGTCAGTCACATGGAATGAAATAAAAAGTTACTTAAACAAGTATAAGCTCAGTGCACCCGTAATAAGGAATGCATTTTAAAATACAGCCACTCCCTGACTTACAAACACACCAACTTACGACCATCCGTACTTACGACCAACCTCCCATTAACCCCATTATAATATCTTCGAGTTGAGAACCACATACGTCAAGTTTTTCGAACAGCGTGGGCAGCGTGTTTAAGGGTATTTCCAACTTATGACCAAATCGAGTTACGACCAGGTGTTCGGAACGTAACCCATTCATAAGTCGGGGACTGCCTGTACATGCTTCAAGAAACCTTAGTATATCAGCATAGGATAGGTTATTCCAGGGGTCAGCAACCTTTCCAAAGTGGTGTGCTAAGATTTAATCCTACTGCCCTGGACAGCACCACTCTCCTAAGAGGAGGGGAAGGCTCTTTCCACCGCATGCCCCGCTTGGTCTCCTGCCCTGGGCTCCGCTCCAGCTTTTCTTGTGGGGAAAGGAGGAGCAATGCATGCGTACTTCCCCACAAGGCAGATCCAGCACTGACTCTCAGGCTACGTCTACACTCGCGGCTTCTTGCACAAGTATGGCCGTTCTTGCGCAAGAATCCGCAGAGCGTCCACACTGCCCGCTCACTCTTGCGCAAGGAAATTTACAGTATGGCGTGGTAAGAGAGGGCTTCTTGCACAAGAGCTACGCTCTTTTTTTTTAACAGGTGTAAGCCCTCTTGCACAGGAGCTCTTGCACAAGAGGACAGTGTGGACGCTGGGCAGGGATTTCTTGTGCAAGAGAGCCCTATGGCTAAAATGGCCATCAGAGCTTTCTTGCGCAAGAGAGCGTCCACAGTGCCATGGGCACTCTTGCGCAAAAGCACAGCTCGCACATGGCAGTGTGGACATTTTCTTGCACAAGACCTCTTGCACAAGAAGCCGCCAGTGTAGACATAGCCCCAGAGCTCTGCCTCACCCCCCGCTCCAGCACTGGCTCCAATCGCGCAAAGGGCACAACGTTGGATTGCCAATACGGGCTCCCTGTTGCAGGTGGGAAAGGGGGAAGGAAGGGGGAGCCCATTCATTGTGTGTGCCACTCAAAATCATCTTGTGTGCCACTTATGCCATACATTGCTGACCCCTGGATTATTTGCTATGTGCAACTTCAAACAATTTCTCTTCCTTGTCCTAACTAACTTCTACTTCCCCCTCACCCTTGTCCCAAATATATAGAATAGGGAAGATTTCTTGAACAAGAACTGTGAGATTTTCTGCTACATAATGAATGCCAATAGCAATTTGAAACTATAGAAGAAAACTTCTACTCCTAGAAGCAAGATTTTCAAAGACTCTAAGCAAGCAGAAAACTCTCAGATAGGAGCAAACAGCCATTTCAACTGAGGCAAATTGTTTCTTCTTTCTCCCTGTCCCGGATGTCTTCTATTAGAAAATGCTTCTGACAATATACTGAACTGTCTCATTCAAAATACTATAGTATCAAGTTTGCACAAGTGTATTTGACCATATAAAGATCCTATGCTGAATGTTGTTAAAAAACAATATATCTAGAATGCCTGGCAATTAAACGCAAGGTAATTTAAGAATTCCATATAATACAGGTCATTGAATAAAACAGGAACTCTATGCATACAATTATAGTCTTAATTTAAATAAACTCTTTCAAGACAAAGGATGCCATGCTGAAAATTTAGAATATCATTCTTCAGCAAACAGAACTAAAAAAGTAGGCGAGGAGAGTGCTCCTAAAACAGGACAATCTTTCCCATAGAAAAACTAAACTAACATAAAATCAAAGACCCCAATTCCACACTTATACATGTGAGCAAGCCTTCTCCTGCAGTCTTCAAATATAATTATTCACATGCATGTGTAACTGTTTGCAGGATCAGGGCCCAAGCCAGTATTGTAGCAAAATCAAGATGTAAAAAATTTGTCCTTATCTATCTCTTCTTTCCTGCGTAACCAAATAGCACCTACAGGAGATTTAATTCATATTTAAAACAATATTTAGTTGAATCAATTTGAAAGAACCCAAACCATTTAAAAATTAAGGACTCAATCCTACCAGTTTCCCTGAGATCACTCTCAGTGGTGAGAAATACACCATGCAGAAAGGGCTTATGAGAGTAGACCCAGAATTTAAAACTCTTTAATTTTAAACCCTGTAACAATTGTAGCATTTGAAGTGTATGTATTTTCTTATTAACTATCACAGAAGATTTTTTTAACGGATTCCTGCCTCATCTGATCTGAAAATCGAGAGTAAAATATTCTGATGGCCCTCCTGGGAAATAAAGATTGACAGTTCATTGCAGAAGGGCAGTCAATAAGTTTTTGCTTGGCTTTTGAGACTGAGCTTGCTGCTGGTCTTTATTACACTCCCATTCCTTTAATTCCTCCTTCCTAGCAAGACTTTATTTGCTTTATTCAGAGAGGGAGAGAGCCTGCGCCTTTGAAGGAAAGATTTTGAAAACAAGAACAGAAGATTCAGAAGATGACTCAGGGCTTTTTTTTTTGTTGTTTTCCGTTCCAATGTTTGTGTTCCGTTCCAGATTTTATATGAAGGAGAGCAGCTACACTGTACTTGCATTTGTTACCCACCAAGAGACCTTACTGTGTACATAATTAACTCTTATCAAGAAATTAACTTGCAATTCCTTCTATCTTTTCAGAATCTCCTCAGTTCCAAAGAAGCTCGGACATATTTAATACTTTCTACCCATCCACAGTTCTCAACAGGGGGAAATCGTCAGGCATCTAGTATAATTCAGCCCAACAGCAAAGCTGTCACATTTTTGCTCACCAGTGCATGGTGCTGGGATATTCTTCACAAGAGAACCCACGTCTCCCCCGAAATTACACTGGCAACAATTAACAAGGGGGGAGGGAAGACGAGGAAAACGGAAAGTTCCCATAAGGAAAGAAGAGTGCCTAAGAGTACTAGGGTCAACTAAGAATGAATGGCGATCCCTCCCCCCAAAACACTGTTGCTGGGTGTTTTCCTGCTGGCAGGCATTGCCATGTCGCCTGCAGCTCTGGCTGCCCACTGGGCAGTGACAGGAATGGAAGGGAGAGCTGTTAAACACCTAGCGGTGGGAGGATTTCTCCAGGCTGCAGCTTGCATGACAGCCAGTCTTTGCTGCACTGCAGAGGCGCCATCTTCTCGCTCTTAATCTTCGCTCACCCCAACCCTGCCGGCCGGGCCCTAGCCCCACCCGGCCGGGAGAAACCCCCACGAGCCGGCTTCCCCGCGGGGGGGGGGGGGGCAGCGCCCGCCCCTGGCAAAGCCGGGAGCAGGCGCCTCCTCCCCGCCCACTCCCCGGAGGCTGTCCCTTGTTCCCAGCACACCTGAGCAGCGCCCGGGGGATGAAGCCCCGGCTCCCCGCCCCAAGCAGGCGGGGGCAGCCTCTCTGCGGGGCCCGGCGGGGAAGGCGCAGCTTTGCCGGGCGGAGGCGGGGCCCTTTGTTTCCCGGCCGGGCTAGGCAGGACTGGATCCCCCAGGCGGCGCCGCAGCGCAGGGCTCCAGCAGCAGGCGCCTCCCCCGGGGGCCCGGCCCGGCCCCCTGCTCGCTGCTCCTCCTCAGCGCCGCTGCACCAAGGAGCCGGGCCGAGGGGCTGCTCGCGCCTCTCCCCGCCCCGGGGGCCGCGCCGCCGAAGCTGGCCGGGAGCAAGGCGCCGGGAATGGCTCCAGGCTGCCCAGCCGTGCGAGCGCCGCGGGGCAGCCCCGCCCCAGGGGTACCGGTCTGGTCCGCCTGCCCTCCCCCATGCACGCGCCCCTCCGCCCCCCCGACACGGGGCAGGCGCTGCCGCCCCACCCAACGCCCGGCCGCCCGGCCGCCCCCGGGAGCGGTCTCCCGCAGCCCAGGGCAGCCAGCTCGCCCACAATGAAAGCGGGCGGCGCGCAGGGGCTGTGGTCGGTGCCCGGCACTTCGCAGCTAGCCTGCCTGCCGCCCCCAGCCCCTTTTGTTCATTGCCCTGCTCAGCTGGGGGAGCCTATTGTTCAGCCTGGGCGCCAGCCCCTCCTTTCGGGAGACAGACAAGGCCCCCCCTCGCCCACCTTTGCAGCGCCTGGAGGGGGCCAAGCCCGAGCCAGCCGGCGCCAGCCAGGGGCGGCTCTGGGCGCTGCACAGACAAAGGCTCCGGGAAGCCGAGCAGGAGGGAGGAGTGGCAGCCCCCCCGCCCGCCTGCCCCTTACCTCTACAGCCCGGGCCGCGCAGTGGCAGGCCAGCAGGAGGAGCGCTACGCGGGGCAGCATCGCCGCGGGGGAGACCAGCGAGGTGGCGGGAGTCCGGCTGTAAATCCGCGCGCTCGCTGCCCGCCGCCGCTGCTGCCGGGGAACCGGAGTGAGCTGCGGCAGCACCAGCCGAGCTCCTGGGAGAGCGCGAGTCAGCTGATAGCCTAGCCCACCCAGAGCCGCGGCAGCGCACACACCCCAGGGGGACCCCTAGCGGAGGCGCGGGGAAAGCGCAGCCGGCCGGCCCGCGCCCTAGCAGGCTCAGCCTGGCAGCCACGGAGCGCACCGTGCACGCCCGTCCGGGATCCCCGAGACTGGAGCGGAGCGGTGCCTCTGTGCGTGAGACCGGTGTCAAGCCCGCTCCTCCTCTGTCTTTCCTGCAAGATGCAGGCGGGAGCTATTTTTAGAGACGGCAAGCTGCCTTTCTGCTGTAATGTGGGAGACAGACCCCGAGCTCTACCGCTTGCCTCCCTCATATCCGCCGTCTGGTGAAGTGTACAACGCATCATCTGAACAAAATTAAATCCAAATAAAAGACACATTTTGCCAGCCGCTTCCAAGCTCATGTCAGAGGGGCACTTCATGTCCTGCAGCCCATCTCCTAGGTTGAATAGTTAAGGCAGTAAAGTCCTGCTGATTTGTATTAATCCTTTATAACTAGAGCATCTTTTTACCCTCTCTGGGATCACTGATCTTTTCCTTGCTCTAAAAGCTATTGTAATTATCTGCAGCAGCAGTTCTTTATTGGTATCTTTTGCACAATGACCATCTGCCTATACTTTGTCATCCTTGTTTTAAAATATAAATAATATGCAGAGATAACCCCCAAAATGTTTTGTGAAGTCTCTACAAACACACATTCCCAAGTAAAGTGCATGTTACTAGGAGAAAGTTTGCTCTTCATTAATATTTTACAACTGTCTTGTTTTTCAACTAGTCTTTTCAAACACTGATAAGTTATACCATGATGTAACCAACTTATTGGGGTACAGGATGCTGTAGGTAAGCACAGATTCAATTTCTTAGCCTCTAGTCCTGCAAACACACAAGAGCAAGGCCAAAATTCTACACTTCATACCTTGTAGGTGGGCAGCTGTGCCCATAAGGGGGCACCATTGCTCACTACTAATTGCAGCCTCTGTGTCTGAATTTATGGGACTAGGCACAGGATTAAAACTAGGCACATGTGTGAATGCTTGCAGAATTAGGGCCCACAACACCTATACAATGAAAAACTATTAAATAATTCTGAGCACTCCTGTAAATAGTTCCTGTCCAGGGAAGAGGAAACAGACTTATTTTCTTGCTGCTTCAACAGAATTAATATAGTATAATATAATAACAGGTATGATAAATTTTTATCATTGTTTCACACTGAAAAGTATGAAAATTGGAAACATTGCATATTTTGTTGTGAACAGTTACCTTCATCTACATTCAGTTTAAAAAATATCAAGTGATCTGCCCTATTTTCCATTCAGAATTAATTCCATTTTTAGTAGATTCCCTATACCTAATGCCCACCAAAACTATTTTATAGTGTTTTTCAAAAGTTTAGAAGCAAATGTTTGGAACAGCCATGATCTTTATCAAATGTCATGTTTGAGAGTTTTGTTATGGTAAACCATCAATACTAGGGATCTACCTCTCTGACAAAATTAATAAGCCCACATACCCTACATTATTAATGGATTCAGATTGTTTAAATTGCCATTTAAAACCTCTGGGAGTGTCTATGCTCCCCCAAATCCATACTCATGCCTTCTTCCTGCCTATTTCCTCTCTCTCTCACACAGATGAAAGGCTCATATTCCTCTGTTACAGTGTCTGCACTCTCTCCTCCAGACCCTACGGAGTCCAGTTCCTGTTGCAGACTCTGGAAATTGTGTTCAAAGATCCTGTGACTGAAGTGTCCTTTCTGATGTGCTTCTATACTGAAGTTGGTAGCTAGCCTCTCAAAGCCGCACTGGAAAAGATCAAGGCCAGAGCCACAGAACTGGTGCACAGGGCCTCGCAGTGGTCTTGGAATTCATGTGAATCCATAACATTTGTGGGTGGGCCTTTATAAAAGCAAAGCCCTCTCCCCGATTGAACAACGAGCGGCTTTGCAAGAGGCCCTTCATGTCATTTTCTGTATTCCTGGGCCATACTACAAGAGGGGGTAATTAGCCCTTCTAGAAGGAATGAGTTTTAGTCCCTGTAGTTTACTCTGTGAAATGTTACACATTCTAATCTCATCTCTGTAAGCAAGTGTTAGATTAACTACGTTAGGTTCAGCTATTATTTGCTCAACAACTGTTTTACATAAACCAAATACATGCACTCCTTCCTACCCCATCCCTCCAGAGATATATCAGAGAAGTTTAGCTGGAGCATTCCATAAGGCAGACAGATAAAATAATAACATATTAATTTTTCAGTTTTATTTCAGATTCAGGCACATACATTTAGAAGACAGTTTAGTCTCAGACAAATATGAACCTCATGCAAACTAATGAGCAGGCAGTACATGGAGAGACTAGGCTTTTGAGAATTGTTAAGATCACACTTGCTGATTTCAATGATCTCTGGCAGGTAGATAGCAGATTAGATCTTACACACATCTGCAATGTCCAACAACTATAACTACATATGCAAATACATGCACATAGAATGTAATTATATGCAATGTTCCAGTAGCCATGTCAGTCCCATGATATTAGGTATGGTAAGTGAGGTAATATCTTTTATTGGAGCAACTACAGCTGGTGAGGGATGAGCTTTCCAGTTTACATGACATTCCATCCTGAGAGGCGTAATGATAGGGGTCCTAACACCTGAGGAGATGCACTCAGAGAGGAATCAAAGGTGCAGCTAGCCCTGTAAGTGTGGCACACATATATTAATCACATTTAAAGCCAGCCCACCCCTGTCCAATCAAGTAATGTTAGTTTATAATACAGTGTACGGAGATATAAAGTTAATAATATTGAAAGACAGTAACAACCGATGGTGAATTTAGTACTAGCTTATGGGTGCTACAGAATTTACAAATTACTTGCAAAGGAAAAGAAAATATGCCCATCACTCTTTCCCCTTCATGGTATAAAAAAAGGCCCCAATGATTTTTTCCACTTCCACTTGTTTTTTAGAATAGATATTCAGGTTCTGCCTAGTCTAGAGAATTCTAAGATAGTGGGGAACTAGAGAAATTATCACATCACAACCGCTAAAAGACTGAACCCTGAGCAACTGAGCAAGGGAGAATGTGCACGTTAGGCTCTGATTAAAAGTTAATTCTTTGCATTAACATGCTCAGAAGTTTTTTTGTTTGTTTTGTTGTTGTTTTTGGTTTTTTACACATTGCTTAGCTTTCTTAGCCAACATTATTTTCATAGACGGTTGTCAATATGCCATTTACATGCCAAGCTTCACAGTCTGACTGTTTTGAGGCTGTGTGCATTGTCTCTCTAAACAACATTGATTTACAGTAAAATATATAATATAATAAGATGTAAATATTGTTGCATAAAGACAACCCTTCCTAACAAAATAAATAATAAATGCATTTGTCATTGAACTTTAAGATAACAAAAGACTCTTCTTCAAAAAGCTCAGAGCCTTGCCATTACTTAAAATGATTTAAACAATATTGCACAGAAAATCACAACATCCCACTTGGCTTCACACCCAAACAAAAACCATATAGTCAATAATAAATAAGCCAAAGCTTCAGTCTACTCCCTCTACACCTTCACTCCCACAAAATGTCAGGGACGAAAAAAGAAAATAAAAGCAGATTTTTAAATATCCACTCCCTCTGTACGCAATAAAGGAAATACAAAATAACAGCTGAAGGAAGACAGGTTGGTTGTTAGAAAATATACTACAGTGGTTCAACACATTGGCAATATTTAAAATATTTTATTATTTTAAAATCAGACAGCACACTGTCAGTGAGACCTATTCTGCCACTGATGCTTGCCAACATCTCACATCAGTGAATTACAATAGCAGGCATCATACATGAATTCTGAAGGCAGAATAGTCCTCGTGTGCATTAGATTTGATTAAAGTATTTTTGGATGTTTTCAGGGGTGCCCTTTTGGTTGTATAGTGTGCATAAAATTTCCTTTTATCTGCAGACTGATATCCAGTCAGTGACAAATCATGGCAACTTATTCCCTCAGACTCCTCTCCTATTATAAAATTATCCCTCATGCTACCACTTAGGCCCATTCCCAACTATATTTTATTCATATTATAGATGCTTTTCCAGTCAACTTTAAGAATAGGACAGATGTAGCTGATACCTTTGGTAAGATGACTTCATTTGTTCTCAAGACAAGTAGAGGGCTTCAAGTCAGCAAACTTAGATTCTGGTCCAGATTTCGCCACCAACTCGTTGTCTTACTTTACAGTCACGTAACTTCTGTGTACCTCATTTTCTCCACTGGAAATTATAATGCCCACCCACCTTTGTAATTCACTTAGGCTTTGTCTACACTAGCACTTTTGTTATTAAAACTTTTGTTGCTTGGCGTGGGAAATAAAACCCTTCCTTCCCAAATGACAAAAGTTTTAATAATGAATAGTGCCAGTGTGGACAGTGCTTTTTGGGTGAGAGCTACAGCCCATCCTTGTGAGTGCTTTTATTTTGTTGCCAGAAAAGCTCTCTCCTGGTGATAAAGAGTACACTATTTCCCTTACAAGAGCATGGCTGCAGTGACATAGCTGCACCATTGTAAGGGGCGCATTGTACACATAGGCTTAGAGAATAGAAATGTACTATGTAAGAATTAAGACAGTATTTTCCAATTATCTTTAGGGAGTTAAGTGCCCAAACCCAATTGAATTTAAATAGGATTTGGGTGCCTAACTCCTTCAAGCTCATTGGAAGACTTAGCCTGTATTTCTCCACAGATCCAAAAATGTAGGGGGAAAATTCTAAGTATATTTTACACCTGTGTCCAACAGAATTTCTTAACAGCACTGAATTCACTGTAATTGAAATCTCATCCAATTTATGCTTCATCTTTAATGGGTACAATTATAAATTAATCTACTTGACATTGTGTAACTATCTTTCAGAAACAATCAGCCTCTTGGAGATCAGAAAATGTAGGGATAAAGTGAGAACTGTCAAAAGTCAAGCAGAGTTGGACTTTGCAAAGGGAATTAAAACCCATAATAGAAAGTTTTATAGCCATATAAATAAGGAGAAAACAAGGAAAGAAGAAATGCAGCTGCTAAGTGCTGAGGATGGGGTGGCTGAACACCTAAAATATTTTGCCTTGCTTTTTTAAAGAGGCTAATGAAAAGTTTAAAGGCAGCAGCAATGTGGCTAATGGAAACAAGGATATGGAGGTAGAAATTATCACATTCAAGTTGGAAAAATGTGATTCAGGAAAGTATATGCCAGTTAGTTTAACCTCAATTGCATGCAAGGTCTTGGAACAAATTTTGAAAGAGAAAGTAATTAAGGCCATTATGATGAACAGTAATCAGGATAACATATAACATTGTTTTACAAAAGGTAGATTGTGCCATACCAACCTGATCTCCTTTGAGAAGGTAACTGGTTGGTTGGTTTGTTTGGGGGTTTTTTGGGGTTTATTTGTTTGTTTTTTAGATAAAGGAAATGGAGTAGATTTAATCTACCTGGATTTCAGGAAGGTATTTTATACAATTCCACATGGGGAATTGTTAGTTAAATTGGAGAAGATGGGGAGTAAGATGAGAACTGAAAGTTGGTTAAGGAACTGGTTAAAGGAGAGATTACAGCTGAGAATGTTTAAGTTATAGGTGTATTTGTACTCATACAATATGCCAGATATCTTACATTGTCTTTGTGGCATATGTTTGAACGTCCTGAGATGTGATGCCTAATTCCTTATCCTCCTTTTTCTTTGGGAGGGTAGGGGGAGATGAGGCAGTGATAAAACAAAACAAAGTTATTGTACTAGAATTTATTACGCAATTTGAGTCAACTCTTGGTGATTCTATATTGATTTCCATTGGACCCAGATTCTGGTCACAAACCTATGTGATTTTATGCAGCTAGATCCCTGAATGTACATGGAGTGAAGGCAATGGGGCTCTGTCTAAGCACAGGAATCTGTCTGCAGAATTAGCTGTTGAATCAAAGCCTTGGCTTTTTATCTTACCACTGTATTGAAGAAGAAAAAAACCAAGAAGCTGTAATGAGGTACATGTTAAAAAGTACAAGGTACGATTTTTAAAAGTACAAGGGCATTAGGTACCCAATTACCATTGCTCTCAATGGAAATTAGGTGCCTAATTTGCTTTAGGTTTCTGTGAAAGCCCCATGCCATAATCTATATTCATGTAAAACGGCTGCTGATTCCACCAAGCACAGAACAACAGTCAGAAAACAACTGCCCTTCAGCTTACTTGTTCAAAACCCTATACAATTTGGCCATCACCAAATTCTCATGCAAACAGATTAGCTTTGCAACATGCCTGGAAAGTCAACAAACTTGGATTACTTCCGATTTAACCTGATTGTATAAGGTTCTGCATGATGCATCCCCTCCTACTGAGTTTAGAAGCTTCCACCTCCAGGCTCAGGATGTCCCTATCCTTACAAGAAGACTTCTGGTTCCATCATCCCTCTCTCAGAAATCCACGTTCATTGTACCCAACTCTGTCACTCAGAAAACTTCCCTTCACTCTCAACAATCTGACTTGTCTGCTCAGGCTCAGAACCCCAATACAATCACCATGTTGTTGTGGGGCCTGAAGGAAAAACAAAAGCAACAGGGAAGGACAGTGGTTGCAGGGAGCATCTCTAAATGACCCCTCAGAGGCAAGTATTCCCTCCTTTTTTGCATCTTCCATCTGCTGGTTGGAGTTCACGTGCTGCATAAACTCTTAGGAGGAGTCCAGGAATAGCTTTCACTTCACTGGTGGCAGCTTTTGACTCTGTACCTGGCAAAACATCATCCACATTGCAAACACAATAGGATCTGTAGTTGAGGTGTTAGTGGGATTTCACCTGAACAGCCAACTGCTTCTGAGTAAGTTCACAGCAAGCTACATGTACTCCACTTAACAAGCGGGCTGCACACCTGCTTCAGTTTCTGAATGGAATTAAGATGTACTCCCAGGTAAAATGCATCAAAGTAGAATGATCTGGAGATGAGAGGGACAGGAATTACATGGTTCCTGTTTGAAAGAAAGGGTCAAAGGATCTTATCAGATACAGATGGGGGGAAAAGCTTTCTTGGACTCACTACTGCAATTTGGTCTTATAAAAGCAGTTGAGATTCTAACCAGGTCCCAGATCACAATTCTTGTAGTTAATGGTGAGTGCAATGGAAAAGTCTATTCCTGTTCTAGAGGTATTACCAGTTCTAGCTCTGTTTCCCATTTTAAGTAGATAGAATACTGTATTAAGTAAAACTGGAATTAATGAAGTGTATCTATTATATACCTTTCATCAAAGAGATTGATATAAGATCTATCATATCTTCTAGTTACTCCACCCAAATTTGCTTCAGCATGTCAGCCTTATCTAGAATGGTGCTTAACCAACTCTCTTCTCTCCCTCATGACTCAGACTCACAGGGTATGACTAGACTATACGCCTTTTTCGAAAGAGGCTTTCGAAGTATCTTTCAAAAAAGAGCGTCTAGACTGTATTACGCGGATCGAAAAAGAGATCTGCTTTTTCGAAAAAGAGTGTCCAGACTGCTGAACACTCTTTCGAAAAAAAAAAAAAAAAGGCACCCAGAACCGCTTCTGCCAGGGCATGGGGGCAGCATTTACTTCCTGGTGCTGCTGCCTGCCCTTTGCAGACACGCGTGCTTAAAGGGACCCCCCTGAACAGCCATTGCTCTGCTCCTGCAGCTGGCTTGCCTACGTCCTAGAGGGACAGCAACGCTTCTGCAGTGCTTGCTTTGAGTACCCTGCTTTCTGGGACACCACAGCAGTTACTTTCCTGATTGGTTTTTGTGCTTTTAATTGGTTTTTTTGCCATGGAGCTGGAGCTACCCCTGGGCAGGTGATGGCCCCACACTGTGATGCTTGAAGTTCTGCTGCATCTTCATGAGACCATCATGATGTTCATGCCAGATCTGGATTCAGAACCCAGCTTTGAGCCTCTCACTCAGGCTGCAGCCCCACTGTCCTTGTCACCGAACTTATTCCTGGAGAGGCGAGTTTGGAGGCTGGACACCAGTTCAGACTGGTGGGACTGTCTTGTTATGGAGCAGTGGGATGACCAGGCTTGGCTCCAAAACTTCTGTATGCAGAAGTCCGCGTTCCAGGAGCTGTGTGCCTGGTTTGCCCCCACCCTACAACGCCAGGACACCCACTTGCGGCCCGCCATCCCCCTGGAGAAGCAGGTCGCTATTGCCCTCTGGTAGCTGGCCACCCCCGACAGCTACCGTTCAGTGGGACACCAGTTTGGCATGGAGAGGTCTACTGTTGGGGCTGTCTTGATGGAGGTAAGTCACACTCTGGGGACAGTCCATGGGGGGGGTGGACAAGGGGGATGGTCAGGACCGGGCAGAGGGAATGGGGGATGGGGTGGGAGTGGTAGAAGCCCTCCTGGCCTCACCCTGCAGTGGTGCGGGGGGGGAGGAGGGATTGCCTGAGGGGGGGGTCTTGGCATCTGGGAGGGCAGAGGTGGGGGAACACCTCTCATAAACTCAGGCAACTCCTCTAATGTCCTGTTATGTGTGTTTCTATTTGTCCCTTTCTGCAGGTGGTTACGGCCATCACTTCAAAGCTGCTTCACAGGACTGTCCGCCTCAGAGACCTGCCTACCATCGTGGCCGGATTTACGGGGCTAGGATTTCCAAACTGTCGTGGTGCACTTGATGGGACTCACATCCTGATCCGCGCACCACCCCATCGAGCAGCCCAGTACATTAACAGAAAGGACTGCTTTCCATGGTGCTGCAGGCCCTGGTCAACCACCGGGGACAATTCACTGACATTTGTGTAGGGTGGTCGGGCCGGGCACACAATGCCCTCGTCTTCCGGAACTTGTACCTGTACCGCAGGCTGCAGGCTGGGACATTCTTTCCAGAGCGCAACTTTGCAGTCCAGGATGTGCAGGTGCTGTCGCAGCCGACGCAGCCTACCCCCTTATGCCCTGGCTCATGAAGCCGTTCACTGGACAACGGGATGCGAGCAGGGAATTGTTTAACTCCCGCCTGAACTTGGCTTGCTTGCAGGTAGAATGCACCTTCTGGCATCTGAAGGGCAGGTTTAGATGCCTGCTCACTTGCCTGGACATGGGGGAATGCAACATCCCCAAGGCGGTTGCTGCCTGTTGTGTGCTGCACAACCTGGTGGAGAGGAAAGGGGAGGCCTTCCTCCCAGGATGGGGGACATGGGCTGATGCGGAGGGGAGGCAGTTTGAGCAGCCCCAGACAGCTGCCATCCGCCAAGCCTACCAGTGGGGATTGCGAATTTGGGAAGCCCTGAGGAGAGATTCTCCCAAGGAGCCTGATGACTTTTCCCAGGGCCTTCCAAATGTGGGTTTGCTCTATGCCCCCAGTGCCTTCCCCCCCCAAACCCATCCCTGCCTTACTTTGTACACATACACAGAGAAGAGAGACAGGTGCAGTTTACAAAATGCTTTCCGTTTATTGCACTGTTGTATGTAACAAACAGTATAACTCTTTTGTAATGAAAAATAAACTTTTCGTTAACAAATTAAAGTGCTTCCCGCACTCACTCTCACTGGTGGGAAGGGGGATGTAAACCTGGAAGCGGGGAGGGAGGCTCAGGGCTGAGGGTGCCACCTGGATGAATAGGCCCTGCCACCTCGGGTACGGGGGCCTGCTTGGAGATGGCCGTGCATGCGGCCTGGGACAGTAGGGGACTGGGCAGGAGGTGGGGCTGCACCGGGGCCTGGGATGGCAGGGGTAAGGGGGGGCAGGGAGTGAGGGGGGTAGGCTGAGCAGGAGGAGTAGGAACAGGGACAGGACCTGGGAAGGCCATTGCCTCCCGGATAGCAGCGAAAATTGCAGTACGCTGCTGGACAAACTCATCCAGCAAGTGACTGCGCAACTCTGCCTCTGCCTGCATCCTCTGCGTAAATGTATCCTGCATCCCTTGCAGGACCAAGATGGGCTGGCGTGTCAGGTCCAGATATGTGCGCCAGTGCCAACGGGCTCCCTGCAGCTGTCTGGGTGGTGGGACAGGTGTGGCGCTCTCCTCCTGGACAGCTGATCCGGCTGTGGAGGACAAGAGGGAAAAGTCATCAGTCATGCATGCTCACACTTTCCCTGAGAGGGCATGCCCTCCTTCTCAGCAGTCAGTGTCTGTCCTAGGGTCAGGGGATGCTGATGTGGTCTCAGCAAGGCATGGTGTGGCCTGGCCAGCATCCATGGCCTCACTGGAGCCCAGAAGGTGTGCAGGCCACCATCCTGCCCTCCCCCTCACACACACAGCAGCATAGACAAGTGTCAGGCCACAGTTGGGGTTCCCACAGGTTGCTGAGAGGCCTGGAGCTGTTTGACCATCCCAAGGTCCCCAACCCATGCCTGCACCTGGCATCACTGTCTGCAGGAGCAGGTGGTGCCTCTCACCCATGCGGGTGTGGGGGTAGGACGGCCTTCCCTGCGGTCGGCCATGTGTGGGGCCCCCCAGGCTGTGATCAGCATGACACTTCACAGTACCGCACCATCCAGTTTGCTCCCGCCTCCCCTGCCCTGGGTGTGTTGGACCCTCACAGCACTCACCTGATGTTTCCTCCCCAGTGTCCGAAGTTCTCTGGGAGGCCTCCTGCGTCTGGGTGTCCGGCTCCTGGGTGAGGGTCACTGTGCTCCTGGTGTCCTCCTCCTCCTCGTCTTGGAGCTGCTGGTCGTCAGGGATGTCATCCTGGAGCTGCGGCCGCTGCTGCACAGGTGTCTCCATCCCGGACTCCATTACCTTCTCTGGAGACAGGAGTTCCCCTGCCCCCAGGAGCCGGTCCAGGTCTTCATAATACGCACAGTAGTGTGCTGCTTCCCCAGAGCGGGAGCTGAGCTCACGGGCCCCAACATACCCCTGCCACAGCTCCTTGACCTTTGCTCTCACTTGGTCTAGTGTGCAGGGGTGGTGGCCTTTCTTAGCAAGGCCATCGGCCATTCGGACATAAATGTCAGCATTCCTCCTCCTGGCCTGCAGGGCCTGCAGAGACTCCTCCTTGGACCAGAGCTCCAAGAGGGTTTTGATCTCGGGGCCAGACCATGACGGTGCCCGGCGTTTGGTGCCCCTGGATTGGTGTGGGATGTGTCCCTGGAGGCAGAGTGGTCTCAGGGGGCTTGTGCTTCCTGTGCCTCAGGAAGAGCCGAGCAGTCAGGGTCCTGCTTGGAGCTGGCTTGCTGCCACAGTGCTACTCCTGGGTGCCTGTGCCTTTAAAAGATGGCTACAGGCAGGAACAATAGAGGTGAAAGGTCTGGCAAGGAGTGTCCACCAGGGCTTTTTCCTGGAGGCCTTTATTTTCGAAAAAAAAAAAACTTCCCCGCGTCCACACATACCTTTTTTCAGCAGATCTCTGTCAAAAATAATATTATTCCTCATAAAATGAGGTTTACCGCCATCAACAAAACCGCCACGTTTTCGATTTACTGTCGACAGAACGCGGTGGCAGTCTAGATGCAGGTGAAGATTTTTCGAAAAAAGGCCACTTTTTTTGAAAAATCCCTGTAGTCTAGACACACCCAAAGAATGTCAAAATTATGTGGTGTAAGCAGGGTGGGCTTCCCTACTTACAAAAAAGAAGCCAAGCCAGCAACCAATCAAACAAAAGACAAATAGCAAAATGTCCGAGGACATCTTATGATTGGTTTTCATTCTGGAGAGACAGCTTCTCAGTGATTTAAGTGGTGATGCCAATTAATTTTGTTACTTTTGAACTGGCATTCATTCTCCTATGCATGATAGTGCACTGTGAAAAACTGCACTTTCTGACATTAAATCACCACAGGGAAACAGGATAAATAAATTATGTACATCTAGAAACATTGACAATTCATGTTACAGCCAATAGAGTCCACTTAAGCTTCAAATCAGTACATCAGTTGTTAATTATTTGATAGGTCTGAAAGGAAAGTAACAAGAGCCAAGACATTTAGAAGCTCTGTTGAAATTATTATTAATTTGTGGCAATATCTCCTGTGTACTTAAATGTTTGGAAATGTAAGTGTGCCAGGCACTTTCCACACATAAAAAGTAGGGTTGAGGTGTTTACTGTAAACAAATTAATAAAAATAATTTGAGAAATCAAGATGATGGGCAATATATCAGTAAAGTGCTCGTGATGGTAATTGCCTCTGATAACTTAATGCTTGGTAACAATGTATTCTGCTTATGGAAAAAAACCAACATGATGCATCTCCTATCCCCAGGTCCTCACAGCCTGGCCATAATAATCAGATTGTATTTGTTGTCTTGGCAGAGGTAGATTTTTAGGGGATATGAATGCAGAGGGGTTAAGGAGTTAACTCAAATAGGATATTCCAAGCACAGGGACTGGCATGTACGAAGGCACAAAGGAAATATGGGTACATCTACACAGCAATGTTATTTTGGAATAATTGACGTTATTCAGAAAAAAAACAGCAAGCAAATGGTCTGGTAGCACTTTATAAACTAACAAAACATGTAGATGGTAGCATGAGCTTTTGTGGGCACAGCCCACTTCTTCAGATGACAAGAATAACATAGTCCGTGTCCACACTACAAGCCTTTATTTTGAAATAATGTCAAGTTGGAGGATTCTTACTCCAACTCATGGTAAGCCTCATTTCATGAGGCCTAAGGGAAGTCAAAGGAAGAGTGTTCTTCCTTCAACTTCCTGCTGTGTAGACCAATCCAAAAGCCAGATTAAGCTATTTCGACTTGAGCTATGCAACTGACATAGCTAAAGTTGTGTAGCTTAATTCGACTTTGGCCCTGCTGTGTAAATGTGCCCTACCTGTTTAAGAATCTGATTAATGAGCAGACAAGGCCGGCAGCACTTAGGGTATGTCTAGACTACATGGCTTCATCGACGGAGCCATGTAAACTAGTTTACCCGGCATAGGCAAAGAAATGGGGATTTAAATAATCCCCATTTCATTAAAATAAACATGGCCACCGCGCTGTGCTGACGATCAGCTGATCTGGCACAGCGCGGCAGTCTAGACATGGATCTGTTGGCTGGGGAAGCCTTTGCTGACCGATCCTGTAAACCTCGTTTCACGAGGCATAAGGGATCGGTTGGCAAAGGCTTCCCCAGCCGATAGATCCGCGTCTCGACTGCCGCGCTGTGCTGGATCAGCTGATTGTTGGCACAGCGTGGCGGCCATGTTTATTTTAATGAAGCGGGGATTATTTAAATCCCCGCTTCTTTGCCTATGCTGGGTAAACTAGTTTACATGGCTCCGTCGACGGAGCCATGTAGTCTAGACATACCCTTCGGCTACGTCTACACTGGTGCGATCTTGCGCAAAAACTCTTTAGCACAAGAGTTCTTGCATTAAAGTAGTTGCACAAGAGAGCATCTACATTGGCCGGGACTCATCATCAGAGCAATGCGCTTTTGTGCAAAAGAGCATCTACATTGGTGGGACGCTCTTGCTGAAAAGCAGGAGCCCGGAACCACTTTGGAGAGGGCAAAAGGGCACCAGGCCTTTCCGAGGGCGGGGGCTGGAGCTCCTTTGAGACACGTGCTTAAAGGGATCTCCCTGGACAGCCATTTCTCTCCTGCTGCATGCTTTAGTACCTCTTGCAAGGACTGACAGCCGTAGCAGTTCTAGTTGTGGTTGCCCTCTGCCTTCTTGGACACCACAGCTTGTGCCTTAGTGCCATTTGGTGATTTTTTGCCGTCAGCTCTTTTGTTGTGCCATGGAGCCAGGGGTGGCCTTGTGCCTGCTCTGGCCCCTTCTGGCCATTTTGGAGTGCCTGCAGCTGCTGCTTCATGCTGCTGCACTCCTCGTCCAGGATCTCGAGGCACAGGGTGCTCTGGATTCCCTCACCATGGAGGTGGTGGCGTCCCTGTGGCATCCCCACCCCACCGTGGAGAGGCCATTGTAGAGACTGGACACTAGTACTGACTGGTGGGACTGGCTGGTCCTGGGGCAATGGGACGACCAGCAGTGGCTCCGGAACTTTCGGATGCGAAAGCAGACGTTCCTGGAGCTGTGTGCCTGGCTCACCCCTGCACTCCAGAGAAGCACCACCCGGCTGTGGGCACCCATCCCTGTGGACAAGAGGGTCGCCATTGCCATCTGGAAGCTGGTCACCCTGGACAGCTACCGATCGGTGGCACACCAGTTCAGGGTGGGCAGATGGACCATCGGTGCTGTTGTCATGCAGGTAAGTCCTGGTGGGGGGGAGGGTGCTGCACTCCATGCCTAGGGGCAGGCAAGACTCCAGGCTGGGGCGATGGGGAATGCCCCGTCACCCAGGGGTTTGGGCCATCCTCCCTTGCACAGGCCTGCTGGTGGGGGGGCGGGGAAGGGGTGCCCTGTGTGGCGAGGGGGCCCTGGTGTGTGTGAGGATAGAGGGCATCACGGGGGGGTGGAAAACCCCCAAGGGAGCATGCACTCACCCTACCTTATGTGATGCATTCCCCTGTGTTTCTGTGCACCCTTCTACAGGTTGTCGGTGTCATCAATGACATTCTGCTCCAGCAAGTCATCCACCTGCTAGAGGTGGCTGGCTTCGCTGCCCTGGGGTTCCCCAACTGCAGGGGAGCCCTGGATGCAACCCACATCCCCGTCCGTGCCCCGGAGCATCAAGCCGCCCATTTCATAAATGGCAAGGGGTACTTCTCCATTGTGCTCCAGGCCCTTGTGGACCACCGTGGTGGCTTCATGGACATTTATGCGGGCTGGTCCGGCAGGGCACACGACGCCCGCATTCTACGACACTCCGGCCTGTTTTGCAGGCTGGAGGCAGGCACTTTCTTCCCCCCAGCGGGAATTTACTGTTGGGGACATGCCCATGCCCACATGTATTGTGGGGGATGCAGCCTACCCCCTGCTGCCCTGGTTGATGTGGCCCTACACGGGGCAGACAGACCACGACCGGGCACGGTTCAATGACCGCCTCAACTGGGCCCGCAACCAGGTGGAGTGCGCCTTCGGCCATCTGAAAGCCCGGTTTCGTTGTTTGCTCACCCATCTTGAGATGGGTGAGGGGAACGTCCCCGAGGTAGTGGCTGCATGCTGTATGCTCCACAACATCGTGGAGCAGAAGGGGGAGGCCTTCCTCTGGCATGGATGGCAGGCGAGGGCCAGGCCTTCGAACAGCCCCACACAGCTGCCATCTGCCAGGCACACCATGTTGGGGTGCGCATATGGGAGACCCTGACGGAGATGTTCTCTCAGGCCCCACAGTAGGGTCGCCTCTGTCTCCCTCCCATCCCCAACTCTCTCCTCCCCCCCTCCCCTTACCTCCCAATAAACAACACAGTTTTTTGTGGAAAACAACGCATTGAACTTTTTATTTACAATGGGGACGTAGGGTGGGAGGAGGGAGGGGGCTCTGAACTGGGAGGGGAAGGAGGGAGTTACTGCTGGGAGGGGTGGCCCCTGCGACTGCCTCTGCGGGGGCGGACCACTATATGGCGTTCAGGCCGCATCGGGGCAGGCAGCACGGGGAGGTGGGCAGGATGGGGTGCATCAGGAGGGGGCATGGCAGCACCAGGAGGGAGCATGGCAGGAGCAGGAGGGGCAGCAGGAGGGGGCATGGCAGGAGCAGGAGGGGCAGCAGGAGAGGGCATGGGCATTGGCATGGGAGGGATGGCGGGTGCATGGGGCAATGCCATCCCATAGTGCACAGCATGCCCGATGTGCGCAGTGAGGGTGGTGACAGCATCACAGATGCACTCATACTGAGCCTGGAAGTGCCCCCAGGCCTGCTGGCGCCACTCCAGGTCAGCATGAACGTGGCGTGTGATGGCCGCCTCGATCCTCTCGACAGCCTGGACGTGCCACCGGAGAAGTTAGTCCCACTGCCGGACCCGCCGGCTTGGTGCCTGGGCGGTTGGGGGTGCTGCCGCTGCCGCTGCCGCAGGGCTAAAGGGTCCCTCCCTCCTGCTTGGTCCTGCTGCAGGGAACAGAGGAAAGGATGGATCAGTCAGGCAGCCTGGCCACCGTCCCCGCACCCCATGCCCTCCGCCCCTGAGCCCAGGTGACACCACAGCAGTACTGTGGCTTGGGCCCACTCGTTCCCCCCCTGTGTTGTATGTTTGCATACAGGACCATCCCCGGAGTAGGGTGCTTCTCCATGTATTGTAACCACCAGTCTGTGTCCTGGCCCCTTGGCATGTGTTGTGTTAACCTGTAGAACTCCCTGCCAGGGAGGCTGTGAGGCTTTGGGCTAATCAATGGTGTTTGACAGGGAGCAAGATGAATCCCCACACAGTCCCTGGGAGCACATATGGCAGACGTGGTCTGGGCTGTCAGATCCCCATCACGTGGATGTCTCCTGGACGGAACCAGGGGTGACTGGGGAGTGTACCATCCTTGCAGCAAAACTCAGGTGGCCCTAGGGCCGGCCCGAGTGCTTCCCCACGCCCCCTCCCACTAGCCCTCACACATGTAGCCCAGAGACATGTGTGGCCGCAGTACGGGACTTCCCTTGGGGGGCCAGCCAAGGCCCCGGGGAGCAGGCGAGGGGCTCAGTGGGGGCCACGCTCACAGGGCTGTGTCGCTGCAGTTTTCCCAGTAGCAGCTGGCTGTGTCGCACAGCCAGGCATGAACAGTGTGCTGTCTGTGTGCTGCAACCTTCGGGAGGTGTGGGCTCTGGCCTGAGCCCCTGGGGCCCTGGCTGGTTCCAGCCGGCATCCACCCTTCCCCCCGGTCTGGATGTGTGCGAGCAGTGCAGTCCCAGGCATGCCTGGAGCTGCCTGCCATGGCCACATGCTGCTCGGTCACCAGGCTGCACGTGGTTGCACGTGCTGCATACTGGTATGGTACATAGCGTGCAGCTCATGCTGCCTGAGTGACGCTCCCTCTCCCTCCCCCCCGAGCGCCTGGCTCCCCCGCCCTTGTGAGTGCAAAGTGCAACACTCACCAGTGGATCCTTCCCCAGCCTCCAACGATGGACGGGAGATGTCCGGGCTGCCTGACAGCATTTCCAGCTGCAGGGTGATGGTGCTCCCCTGGTCCTCCTCATCCTCCTCTGACCCAGTGGGCAGCTCTGCCTCGTCCCCTGCCTCGCTGTGCCTGGTGATGGGGGGGGCACCTGCTGGTGTCAATGGGCACCGAGGGTCCCTGGGGTGCCACCTCGCCCAGGATGGCATGGAGGCGCTGGTAATGGGGTCAGCTGCCAGCTCCTGCCCCCTGGTCCTCGCTGGCCTGGACATAGCCCAGGCGCAGCTCCTTTAGTTTAGCCTGGACCTGTTTGAGGGTCCGGGCTGGATGGCCCTGGTGGGAGAGCACCTGGGCCATGCGGCAGAAGATGTCCGCATTCCTCTGACGGGCACAGGTGTCATGGAGGGCCTCTTCGTCGGCCCAGAGATCCAGCAGGGCCTCGATCTCCCCTGGGGACCAGGAAGGGGAACGCCTCTTTGTGCCCCTTGGGGGTGCGGGTTGCTGCTCCCCGCCTGGAGCGGCCATCCTGGGTTGTGCTGGTGGCTGAATGCGCAGAGCCGCGCGGCAGAGCTCGGTGGCAGAGGTGCTTCTGCCGTGTGGCCTCTGCAGGCTGTGTGTGCCTTTAAGGGGACTCGGGTTACCAGGAAGTCCGGAGAGGTGACTGCGCGTACGGAGCGTCCAAGCGGCCACTAGGGCTTTTTTCCGTTTGGACGGCTCTTGAGCAAAATCTCTTGGCTGCCTGTCTACACTGGCCTCTTGCGCAAGAACAGTTGTGCAAAAGGGCTAATTCCTGAGTGGGAGCATCAGAGTTCTGGCGCAAGAAGCCCTGATTTCATACATTAGAATGTCAGTTTACTTGCGCAAGAACACGCGGCCAGCGTAGACAGGCAGCAAGTTTTTGCGCAAGAGGGGCAGCTTTTGCACAAGATCGCACCAGTGTAGACACAGCCTTAGGGTGCATCTACACTGCACCATAACCCAAAATAAGATACGCAATTTGAGCTACACAAATTTCATATCTTATTTTGATGCTATTTTCAAAATAACTTATTTCATCATTTGGTGCTGTCTACACAGCACCAAATTTTGAAATAAAGCACGATTCCGAAACATCCCTTATTCCTCATAGAATGAGGTTTACAGGGACGTTGGAATAGTGAGCCTGAAATAAAGGGCTTTCTGTGGAGGCATGAGATAGCTATTTTGGGATACTCCGGTATCCTGAAGTAGCGTTGCAGTGTAGATGTACCATTATGGAATAATAGGGACAGAGTGGGCATTGTGAAAAGAGACAATGATAGTTAAGTACGATGGGCAGATTTATGCCGAATCCTGAAGACAAAGTCAAGAAGCTTGACTATGTCATGGTAAAGGAAAGGGAGCAGTGAAAAGATTTGGGGAGGGGAGTGCTATATCAATGGGTGAGGAAGATACACTTTGGCAGCAACAATTGTTATTGACGAGAGAAATGCAAAGTGGGTGTTGAGGAGGCCAGAGAAAGGATGGTATAATAACCAAGATGTCCAACTCTGGCAACAGTTTTAATTGCAGGGATAAATAGAAATAGATTGCATTTGAAAATGACATGGATTAAAAATAGCAGAATTTGGGTAACGCTTGGATACATGGCCTTCACGGAAAGGCACAAAAATATTACTGCCAGGTAATGGGCTGACTCACAAATATGGTGGCATTCAATAATGACAGAATGTGAGAGGTAAAGAAGGTCTGGGAAGAAAGATTAGGCCATGTCATGCTTGAATGAACAGCCAGACATCCAGGAGATATCAGAGTCAAAACTGAATGAATTGGTAAGGAAATTTGTGATTCATCAGCATAGAGATGAATGCAAAAAGGCGGATCACATAAACAGATAAATGTGTGAAATAAAATGGAGGGGCTCAAAGTAAGAAGAGAGCCCAAATGTGCAAAAAATGTATTCAATTTTATGTACAAAGAATAATGACAGTCATTAACTGGAATTTGCATACTGCTATGAAAACACTAAATGCTATACAAATACTAACAATTAATACATTTAGTTCAAGTTCTCTATGCTGATGTTGAGACATATCTCAACAAGCAAAAGAGGAAAATCTCTCAGTGCATGACCACAGAGAAGCAGGAGAAAATTACATGCCTATTGATCCAATTACATAATAAGATGCTTGTTGCACAGAGCATGCCTCCAATACAGCTTCAAAACCTTATCCCACAATGTAAAGGTCAGCTTGTATTTAGGTCTGCCCACAGAACTCTCAACCTGGTAGAATGCTGAGAATTCACATATACACTTCTGGGTACTCAATTTATAGTTCCAATCTTGTGTATTTTAATAAAATGTCAACAAACTTTCCCTCACCATGCAAGGGGGCAAAAAGAGGAGGTTACTCACCTTGATAGTAACTGACGTTCTTCGAGATCAGTGTCTCTGAGGGCTCCACATTAGGTCAGTGCACTGCTGCCAAGCCTTAGAGTGGAGATTTGAGAGCAGTGTCCCTGGGGCCGTGCACACATGCACTGCCAGCCACTCGCTTTTAAGTTGCAGGCATCGCACATGCTTAAGCCTCCCTCCCCCCACTTCTCAGTTCCTTCTCTACCCCAGAACGATGCCGTAAGAAGGCCAGGATCCCAAAGTAGAAGGTAGAAAAGGAGGGTTGTGGGGACACTCATCTTGAAGAACGTCAGTTACTATCAAGGTAAGTAACCTCCTCTTCTTCAAGAAAGATGTCCCTGTCGGTGCTCCACATTAGGTGACTACAAAGCTATTTCTGTTTAGGGAGGTAGGGACTACAGATCTGGCAAAAAAACAGTGGAAAGAACCTAGTTTTAGGTTGGAGAGAGGTCCATGTAGCAGCTGCATAAATGTCTCTTATGGGTATTTTGCGGAGGAATGCTATTGAGGAAGCCATGGCTCTGGCTGAGTGTGCCCTTATGCTCTCTGGAGACAGCACATCTGACTGTGCACAACAAAGCTTGATACCATCCAAAATCCAGTAGGAAAGTCTCTGTGATGAGACAACCTGGCCCTTATTATGGTTTGCTATTGAGACAAATGGTCTTGGAGATGCTCAAAAAGGTTTAATTCATTGCAGGTAAAAGGAGAGCTCTCTGCACAGGTCAAGGGTGTGCATTTTTATCTCGAAAGAACTGGCATGTGGTTTGAGGAAGAAGGTGGGAAAGCATATTGTCTGATTCAAGTGGAAGGATGAGTGTACCTTGGGGAGGAATTTTGGATGGGTATGTAAAGTAACTTTATCTTTAAAAAAGGTGGTATATGGGGTATCTGCCATTAGGACTGCAATCTCTCCCACCTGTCGCGCCAAGGTAATGGCTGTGAGGAAAACAGTTTTCATGGATAAGTGTAATAATGAGATGGTCACCATTGGTTCGAAAGGTGGCCGAGATAAAGCATTCAATACTAAATTCAGGTCCCACAGTTGTGTTGATGGAGTGATGTCTTGATAAGGTGAGTGAAACCTTTAGAAACCTCTTGGTAAGTGGATGAGTAAATATGGACAAGTCGTCTTATCTTAGAGTGGAAGACAGTAATAGCAGCAAGGTGAACTTTAATGGAACTTATTGCGAGGTCTGTTTGTTTAAGGTGCAGAAGGTAGTTGAGGATGGTAGGTAAGGAGAATGTTGAAGGAGCCACACGGTGGTGTACACACCATATCGAGAATCTTTTCCATTTCTGGAGGTAAGTCTTATAGATGCTCTGCACCTTACTGTGTAGAAGGACCATTTGTACTAGTGAGCAAGTCAACTCCAGGTCAGAGAACCATCCAGGAGCCACGTCTTCAGGTGTAGTGAGTGGAGGTTTGGTTGGCATGAGTGCCTGGATGAAGAAGGAGATCCTCACTGTAAGGTAGGTGGATCAGTGAGGCACAAGATCTCACCACTAGAAAGGGGAACCATGGTTGGCGTGACCATGCTGGAACTATAAGTATCAGGTGGGCCTTGTCCCTCCTTGTCTTGTGGACTACCTTGTTCAATAGGGGTATGGGAGGAAATGCATACATTAGGTGGGATGTCCAACTGATGAGGAAGGCATCTCCCATTGATCCCTATGCCTGCCCTGGATCAGAATAGGGGACATTTTTTGTTGGATTGCATGGCAAACAGATCCATGGTAGGGTGAAAAGATGTCCACCAATATGTGCGGGTTCATTTGCCACTTGTGTTTGGTTGGGAGAGCTCTGCTGAGTGCATCTGCCATTGTATTCAGGGCACCTGGAAGGTGCACTGTGGTGATAATTATGTTGTATTTCAGGTACCAATTCCAAAGTGCTATGGCTTCTGTGCAAAGTGCTCGAGATCAGGCTCTGCCCTGATGATTTATACAAAACATTGCTGCGACATTGTCTATGTATAGTCTGACATGGCTATTGGCAATGAACAGGAGGAATTTGACACATGCATTCCTGACTGGACGAAGTTCCAGGATGTTTATGTGCAAGTTCTTGTTGCTGCTGGACCACAAGCTCTGGCACGTATGATGTCGTAAGTGGGCACCCTCACCCTGTACAGGATGCATCTGTCATCATGGAGACTGATGTTTCTTGTGGGTGGAAGGGGACTCTGGAACAAAGGTTCCGTGGGCTCAGGCACCAGCGTATGGATTCCTTTACTATCCTTGGGAGGGCTAGGGATTTGGATAGTGGATGGACATTGGGTTTGTAAACCTGTCCCAACCAGCCCTGTAAGCATCTCATGTGCAGGTGCGCATTGTTGACTATGAAATTGCACGCTGCCATGTGCCCCAACAACTGAAAGCATTCAAGTGCTGTTGTGCAGGGGCTAGATCGTAAGGCATTTACTGAGGCCACAATTTTTTGGAAGTGGTCCGTAGGGAGGGATTCGGAGGCTATTGTTGAGTCAAGGCATGCTACTATACATTTGTGTAGGAGACAGCATTGATTTGGTTTCGTTCACCTGAAGGCTGAGGTGTTGGACTGTCTTGTGACTGACAGAGAACAGCAGGAATCGTTGTGTGAGCACGACTTGAGGAGGCAGTTGTCCAGGTAAGGAAATATGATAACTCTTTGTTTTATCAGATATGCTGTGACAACCGCTAGAATCTTTGAAAAAAACCATGGGGGCTATAGAGAGTCTGAATGGAAGCATCTTGTGTTGGTAGTGTTGAGAATCTACAACAAAACAAAGAAAACATCTGTGAGCAGGGTGGATGGCAAGATGAAAGTATGCATCTTGCAAGTTGAGGGACGAGAACCAATCTTCCTATTCCAACACCGGTAATATAGTGGCAAGCATTACCATCTTGAATTTTTGTTTCTGAACAAATTTACTGAGGGGCCGAAGGTCTAGAATGGGTCTCCAACCTCCCAATCTTTTTTCTGTTGAGAAGCAATGGGAATAGAACCCCTGGCCTCTAAATTGTGAGAGGAATGGTTCAATCGCCCTTATGTGCAAAAGGTGCTCTACCTCTTGATGAAGTAGAATCTCATGACAGTGGTCCCTGAAAAGGGACTGGGAAGGGGGGTGGGAATAAGGTAGCCTTTTTCAATATCTGCAGTACCCATCTGTCAGAGGTTATACATTGCTAATTGTTAAAGAAGGGTAGCAATTGATGATGGAATAGGTTTGCTTGCGTTGATGGCATTGGAATAGGTGAAAGACTCTGCCAACCTTCAACCTGATGTTAAATGTGCTTATTGGACTGCTGCGACTGTTTGGAGTTGGTAGAGGAAGGGTGGCACTGTTGGGTTCTGCCTCTGCCTCTGTTCTGTTGCATCTGTTCTGTTGGTCTTGTCTGTTGTAATTTTGTGCATATGGAGGGTATCGAGGTCCTGGGTAGGGCTGATACCTATATTGCCTTCTTCTAGGTGCCTGGCTGTGGATCCCCAAGGACTGAAATGTTACTCTGGAGTCTTTCATGGAGTGGAGAATTTCGTTGGTGTTAGCTTCAAACAACTTCTGACCATCAAAAGGCAGATCTTCCACTGTAGATTGAATCTCTCTGGGGAATGGAGTGGAGTTAAACCATGACGCCCTTCTCATTACTACTGCTGTTGCTGTAGATCATGCAGCCATATCAGCAGCGTCTACAGTGGTTTGCAATGCTGTTCTAGAAATTGTGTGATCCTCCAATACCAGTGTTTTATACTGCTGTCTCTTAGCCTCAGGAATATCTGAGGTAAAGTCGTTAAGTTTGGTGTAATTTCTGTAGTCATATTTGCTTAATAAAGCTGCATAGTTCAAAATGCGAAATTGTAAAGTAGAAGGTGTATATATCTTGTACCAAAACGCATCAAGCCTTTGCTATCGCAGTCTGATGGAGTACACTGATATTGTTGCTGCTTGGATTTTTGTTGTGAGGGAATTAAGTACTGAGTGAGTAAACAGAAATTCAGATTCCTTGGGTGGAATATAATATTTCTCATCTGTTCTCTTAGACGTAGAAGAGATTGATGCCGGAGTTTGCCACACTGTCTTTGCTGGTTCCATTATTGCTGGATTAATTGGTAGTACTATTTTTGATGGTGTTACTGAGTGCAATATGTCAGCTAACTCATGCTGATTCTCCACAACCTCCTGAGGAGGAATGTTTAATTCAACAGCTACACATTTAAAAAAATCTTGGAAGTGTGCAGCGTCATCTGAGGTATTTGGAGCCAAGGCCAGAGACCCTCCTCCCTTCACTGAGGGGGGTCACTTCGGTCCAGAGAGGTGGCCCCCTCTTGTGCGGGTGGCTCCCCTTCTTGTATTTGTTTAGAAGGGGGACATAGCACTCTGTGTCACTTCCAGCCATGCTGGTGTTTCTGGGTATGTCTACACTAGCCCCCTAGTTCGAACTAGGGAGGCTAATGTAGGCATTCGAACTTGCAAATGAAGCCCGGGATTTAAATATCCCGGGCTTCATTTGCATGTTCCCAGGTGGGCGGCATTTTTAAATCCCCCTAGTCCGAACTAACTGCCCGCGGCTACACGCGGCAGTTAAAAGTTAATTCGAACTAAGTTCTTAGTTCGAATTAACTGTTACACCTCGTGGAATGAGTTCGAACTAGGGGGCCAGTGTAGACATACCCTCTGATAATATTGCCATTTGTCCCAGTATTGCCAGTGGGGGGTATGGCTTGGGTGGGGGTACCCAGGGATTGCCATAATATGAAGACATATTCCCAAATCTGGAAGAGTAAATAGTCTGATCTGTGTAAAGGAGAAATCTCTGGGGAAAAACCCCTAAAGAATTCATCGTCAGATTTGGATGAAAATCTTTCCTGAGAGAGTGATCTCTGTGATGCTAACATAGCAGGAGAGCACTCAGGATCTAAAAATGGTGAGTTAAAAGTTGATGAGACTAGTAAGTCCCTGTGTTGGGTATAATGCTCAGCTGGCGTTGTCAGTGCCATTGTGGGAGGCACGGAGGCTATTTGAGCTGCTGAATCATGCCTCGGTGCTGAGGAAACTGGCACCTCATTAGGCATCTCTGTGGTGGAAGCTGAGGCACCTGTTAACACGGCTGGCGCCTCACTCTTATGCTGCACCGTCAAGATTGTAACAGTGCTGGATGGTGCTGCAGCTAATGAGGCAGGCAACTTGAAGACTGACTCCTCAGAGCGTGACTTAGCGCATGCATGCTCGTTATCTGTGTTGGAGGCTCCTGAGACTCCCGGAGCATCATATGTGCTGAGGCATGGTCCTGCTGCTGCTCTAAGCAGTGGCCATGAGGGAGACGGCTGTTTCGGTGCTATAGCCCCCTGAGGTAGTGAGGAGGCTTGCTTTTTGATGGGCTTTTTGGTTCCCCGCTGTTTATGTTTCTTGGGCTGTCGGCCTGGGTCGGAAGCTGGTCTGAGAGAGCTTTTGAGTAAAAATAGCTTAAGGTGGAGGTCTCTGTCTTTCCACACCCGCAATTTTAACTTTGCACAATGAGGACATTTTTGGGAGATATGCTGCTCTCCAAGGCAATGGACGCATTGTGAACAGACATTTGATATTGGGATAGGTTCTTTACATGAGGTGCAGCGCTTAAACCCCAGTGAGCCAAGCATGTCTGTAAAAGTAGTCAGGAACTGCAGGAAGGGGTTAACTCTGGGAAAAAAACCTTATACTAATCTAGTTTTTTAAAAAAACTAATGAACTAATTAACTAACTAACTAATTAATTACTACAACATAACTAAACTGGTTTTAAACAGAGATAATCACAAAGACGCGAAGAAGCTAGGTACTGCTGAGTCCGTCTGTAGCCAGAGGCGGTAGAGAAGGAACTGAGGAGCAGGGGATGGCGGGGGGGAAGGGGGACTCACACATGTGCGATGCCTGCAACCTAACAGCACGCGGCTGGCGGTGCATGCATGTATGGCCCCAGGAATACTGCTCTCAAATCTCCATTCTAAGGCTCGGCGGCAGCGCACTGACCTAATGTGGAGCACCCATGGGGACATCTCTCTTGAAGAAGTACCAGTGTCCTGATTAGGAGACCTTTCGGCTTTATCTTGGGGAACAAAGTACCATCAGTGAACTTCTGAGTGATGTTGGTGATGGGGTTGGGTAGCCACTTCTCTGGCTAAAAGTTATAAGACTTGGGGAGAAAACCACTACCACTCTTTCCCAAAGTCAGTTCTTTTTCACTGTGAAGCAAAGAAAGTCTTCCTAGAGAAAGGAGCATCTCACTGTTTTCTGCCTCCTCAGAGTCCCTAGTGCACTTGGAGGAACACAGTCTATATTCATTGAAACAATGGTAACCCATAGTCACTGAATTCCAAGAAGTAAAAAATAGATAGAAATCCTTTTTAACATCATATCTTAGGGTATGTCTACACAGCAAAGTTATTTTGAAATAACAGCCGTTATTTCGAAATAACTTTACTAGCATCTACACAGCCAAACCGCTATTTTGAAACTAATTTCTAATTTGGTAAACCTCATTCCATGAGGAATAACACCAAATTCGAAATAGCTATTTTGAAATAAGTACTGTGTGGACACTTATATCGAAATAGGGGGCCTCCAGCCTTCCCAGGGTGCCCTGGTGGCCACTCCAGCCTCAACCAAGAACACTCCTCTCCCTCCCCCTGTCCCCGGAGCCCTTAAAGGGGTTGACTCTGGCCACGGTGCCTGTGCCAGCTCCAAGCCTGCCAGCCCAGAGCCAGCAGTCACTGCCCCTGACCCAATGGCCCCAAAACATGAGCCAGCAAGCCACTGGAAGCCAGCCCTCCACCCTTCCCCAGGAGCAGTCTGCCAGCTCCCAGGAGCCTGCCAGGGCCCGGAGAAGGCGGGTGCCTTCCTGGTCCAGGGTGGAGATCATGGACCTTATTCAGATTTGGGGGGGATGCCCTCAACATCCAAGATCTCTGCACTAGACTGAGGAACGTGGTCGTCTATGGCAGGATAGCTGCCAGCCTGGCCGCCAAAGGCCACATGCGAACCCAGGAGCAGGTTTGCATGAAAATCAAGTTGGTCCGGCGAGACCCCCAACCCTGAGCCCTGAGCTTCCCCTCCCCCTTCTTCCCCTTGCTTCCCCCTTCCAGCTCCCTCCTCCCAGGTTTCCCCCTCCCCCCTCCCACTCTCTCTTCTCCCCTCTCCCGCCTCCTTTCCCCAGTCTCACCAGAGTTTCATCTCCCCCCCCCCAGCTTTGTTAAATAGAGAGAGTTTGTGTTCATGAAAATATGTGTATTTTATTTGACATCAGGAAGGGGGGTTAGGGAGGGGAAAGTGGAAGGATGTGAGGGAGGAATGAGGCACAAGCCCCCAGTGGGGCAGACTAGGGAGGCTCTTAGTGCTCCTCAGGGTGGAAGCTCTCCCGCAGGGCCTCCTGGATACTGACAGCCCCTCGATGGACCTCCCAGATGGCAGCCTGCAGAAAGTGCAGCCAGGCTCGCAGCAATGCGTCCATGTTGCAAAGTGCTGTGGTGTCCTAAGTGAGGGTAACCAGAGCATGCAGAGACAAAATGCTTTGCTGTCCCTCATCAAGGTAGGCAAGTAAGCCGGGAAAGTTGAGAACCGGCTGTCCAGGGGGGGTCCTTTAAGCACAAGCCTCAGATAGCCTCAGGCAGCAGCCACACAAAGTAAATCCTGACCTGATGCCCTGCCGGAACTGGTTCCAGCCGGCCTTAAATGCAATTCAGCATCCACTCAGTGTGGACACGCTATTTCAAAATGCATTTTGTGCGTAGATGCGTTATTTTGAAATAACTTATTTCGAATTAACTATTTCGAAATAAGATATTTCGAAATAACGCTGTAGTGTAGACATACCCTTAAATAGTGGTAAGACCATCAATAGCATTCTTTTATCACCATAAGAAGGGCATTTAACTATTCTGATCAGTCTTTATCTGACTGATTAAAGGCCTGCTATGACAAGGCTACTCAGTTAGTGCAGCTTTTTTAATTTTATAGGGATTGTTTAGTTAGTCGCCTGTTGACAGAGCAAAGTATTATCTGAACTAAACAAGAAAAAATTATTAGGAGGAAATACTGAAGTTCTTCACCACATCTGTGCTTGTGGACATCTTATTATTTTATCTAGAACTGTCAGTGTCTCACTTTAAAAAGCATCAAGTTTAGCCAAAACATTAAAAAACAGAAATAGTCCCCAAAGAAACCAAAGACCTCTTAGCCAGATCTGGGCCAAACAATTTTCTTAAGGTGCTCATTTCTTCAATTATACATTTGTTGAAAGGTCAAAGGCTAGAATAAGCTCAGGGAAACCCACACTAAATAGTCCACTGTTGCAAATGCCCAAGGTTTCCAATACCAGATCTGAGAGGCATCCAATTATTGCCAGTTCCTTAAGTGGTCACTTAGTTTGTGTATTAAAATACAGTGAGATTCATCTTATCTCCAAACTAGTAGAGCTTTTTAAGATGTTCCACTTCCCATAATGTCTACTGATTAGAGAAAGATATCACAAAGTATCAGCCATCTCACTACATGTCAGTTTTATCTCTCCTTATCTTCAGATGACACCCAGCTTCACTGGATATCTGTGTACACTCAGCTATTGTACAAAATCCACATAGTTCAGCTTGTTAATCCTATACCTGGTTTCCATAAGAAAATCTGTTCTAATCAAAATTTGGTATAGTTTTGATATTCTTCCCCTGCAACTGTGATACTTCAACTCTGAAATTTAAGACAAAAATAATACAGTAGAAAGAGATGGAATTATTGTCATTTGACATTACGAGAGGTACATCTCACTCAATAGCTATTTAGGGCATTATGACATGCTGCAAAGACTGCTAAACTCCCCACCCACTATTGCTGAGATAAAGAACGAGGCTACTTTTTGAAAGGAGAAAGTGCAGGATGGGAAGGGATAATAGCTAGATAGGGGGGAAAGAAACCTGTACAATATTCATCCAGCCTTGCTAAGCTCTGATATAAACTTTTAATGTAGTTCTGTTTCATGCTGGTCAAGTTAATGGAAAGTCAGAGTTTTTCTCATGCATCTACTGAATGGCAGACATTTTGTTTTGCCCTGTCCTAAATGTCTCTCTTTTTGGAGTTAGAAGTTGCAGCAACCAACCTTCATGTTCCCCTTGTTCACTGGCATTACTTCTGTGTGTGGGGAAAAGACCAATGACAGTTAGTATACCCTACCAAAATCCTCTTAGCCAACCTAAAACATTCTTCAGCTGTTGAATGGTACCATGAAGTGTAGAACCTTATACAGCTACACAGGTTGGGTGACTAATAACATTCAACCAGACATTTCCATGTGGCTTCTTTTTACTGAGTTTCACACCAATATTGACATAACTGACAAGACACTAGAAGCAGAGGCAGCTGAATAGCCCCACAAGAGCGACAGGGGAATGAATACACAGTGGTCAGTAGAAGATATATTGAGCATATTTCTGAGTCCATCTAAGTGATGAGCTGTAACCATGTTTTATAAAATGCCAGAATTATTAGAGACCAAACAGTTCAGTGAGCAGCATATAAATCAAAACTTGCAGGATCTTTCCAGTGAATGAAGTAGTGCTAATGAAGGAAGAGAACCTGGTGAAGCACTGCAGATTGTTGTTGTGATGGATTGGGTTCCCCTTGGGACTGTCACCTGATGTGCAGAGACACCTCTGAGCCTGCTTCCCCTGACAGCCTGGGCACCCTGCAGCTCTGTCCTGCAGAGCCCCGCTCTCCAGCCTCTTTCAGCACAGTCACAGAGACAGGGCCACAGCTCCCAGGCTGCAGACACAGACTGAAAGCAGTACAGTGTGAGGCCTTTTCCTAGCACTCAAGTACACAGCCCCTCTGGGAGCTGAACCCTAAATAGAGATCTAGACAGTGTAAGAGCCCGAAATTCATCCTCTTTCTCAATATAAACCATGCAGTCGTTCCTTGCTCTCCCAGGTAGTAATTACTTACACTGGATTTATTATTAAAATCACATTTGCTTAGTAAGTATAAGAAGATAGGATTTAAGTGGCCATAAAAAGTAGCAGACAGCACAAAATAGGTAACAGAGCAAAATAAGCAAATCTGCCAGCTAAGCTGAATACACCCTCAGTGAGCGGTCCTGAACAACAGAGTTTTCCAGACCAGGGGAGGTGCACCCTGCTCCCTGCCACAGGCCTGTTGTCCCCAGCCCTGCCGGGGATGTACTTCCTCCCTGGGACCAGGGCTACATTTTCCAGCACACTGACTCTGGCTGGGGTTGTGCTCTCTCTGATGGCCCAGGCTGCACTCCCGGGTACTGGCCCCACTGCCCCTGGCCTGGGCGGGGCTATGCTCCCCACTATGCCAGCCCAGCTGCTTCTGGGGCTGTGGTCCAGGGTGGGGCTGTACTCCCTACCACTAGCCCCAGTGGGGGCTGTTCTCCCTGCCATGCCAGAGCTTCAGACCCAGTTGTTGCCGGATCAGAGAGTCCCGGATTTTAGAGGTACAACAGGTAGGAAGATCTGATCCTAAATGTGGGTTTCATAATCTTCTTCACAGGCCAGATACCCTTCCATCCTGGGCCCAGTTCCTTCCCCCAGTTCATTCTTAGCTGTTTCCAGCAGTCATCTTGGGTGGGGTAGCCAAGGAGAACTGATGACCAGTATTATCTCACTCCCCAGCCTTATATAGGATTTGCATAAGGTGGGGGTCCTTTGTTTCAGAGTGTGACCCCTTTCCAGATTCTCATGGAAAAATACAAAAATCAAAATGGGCTCCAGTATCAGCTAACATGGTCACATGTCTCTGGATCCATTCTTCATGGGCTGACCCACATGTTTTCACTAAGGTTAAGCTCTTTTACAGTTCATTGTCTCTAGGTGATGGGTCATCAGCACTGTGGCCTTTTTCATTGTTATACCTGAAGTGTCAGCAGCAAATATGAAGTTACAGATACACAGGTCAACATTCCTAACTTAATCTATACAAATGATAGATGCATGCATACAAATGGGATAATCATATTCAGCAAATCTCAACCTTAATGCTGTGTTATATGAGCCATCTTGCACAAAGCATATCTCAGCTATGACATTCATATCATAAGCATATTTTCATAAAGCATATGTTCACAGTTCTATAAACAAGAGCAACGCCGGCCTCAGCTCCTATCCCTTTTGTAACCGCACTGCAATTTCCTGCAGCAAAAGGGTTTGAAAATTATTGAATCAAATTTGAATGTACCTGGCTTATCCCCCTTCTAAAAACTGATAGCAAAATGTTCTGGTCTAGACTAGAGAGACAAAGGAATGATGTCAGTAAGTGATCTCATGGGTTCACTGCCCATTGAAGGATTTGTGGAAAGCCCCGTATGTAGTAGAAACACCTTGGATCCATTGCATGAGAATTGCTGTTGGTACACTGGGCTCAGCTGCTGGTATTTGTGGGCCATTTCCCATTTGGGGTTAGGATGCAGGCTGAGAAAAGTAAAGGACAGGACATCTGCTGTTAGTGTAGATTCAGTGGCCAGAAACCCCCATGTTGGGGATGGGTTGTGGCTGGTATTCTACTTCAGGAGCTGGAGTAACAGCCTCAGAAGGGCTGAACAACTGCCCCATATGCTGCCTACAGTTGCGGGTGGATTCTGCACTCCCAGCACCAGCTGAGTCCCCTGTTCACTCATGGTGCGTGCAGGGATGGGGGTGTGAACTTCACCCATAAGCATGAAGAACTCATTATGACAGATGTACTGACATTTATATATCATCACCCTCCTACACATCTTGTTTTAAATATCCAGCTAAAAAAAGTATTAAAAGTTGCTTCCAAATTGGTGGATTTAATGATACAGCTGATCTTACAGCAGCGGGGAATTATGAGTGCTGTGTAAGCCATTTGAAAGATCATTCCACCCCCAAAGCATCAGGGCTGAAAAAACACAGTAGTGAGAGCAGATGCTGACACCAAACTAAACAAGAGAAATCCATCTGAAGAGAAATCCACAACTAGCTGTGATATCATATTACATACCTTTCAGTGAAGTATTGCATCACACATTACATGGACTGAAATAATACTTAACTTATGTGTAGTAATAGCTTGCAGGCCCGCTGACAGGAGGGAGCAAAAGGGGGCAACTTCCCCAGGGCCCAGCAATTCAAAAGGACCCAGGGCTTTCTAGCCACTGTTCCTACTGCAAGCTGGCTGCCCTCAGCCCAGCCCCCTTCCACCTAAGGCTTTGCTCCTTCCAGGATCCTGGAGCCCCCCGCCACCTCCTCCACACACATATACCATGTCTAGGAGTCCAGTAATTCTGTTAGCTCCCCAATAGTTTGTGTAAGTCCTATTTTCAATAGTAACTCGGGCTCTAAGAAATCTTAGGCTATGGCTACATTTAAAACTACTGCAGTGTTTTAAATGTAGCCATTTAAATGTAGCTGTGCCACTGTTCTGTGTCTGTGTGTAGACAAGGGGTCAGCAACCTTTCTGAAGTGGTGTGCCAGGATTTCACCCTACTGCCCTGGGCCGTGCTGTTCTCCTGGGGGGGAGGGGCTCTCTTCACCGCATGCCCCATGGACCACCTGGGTCAATGCAAACCTTTCTGCAGACTACCAGTTGCTAATGGAAACTCATCGTTAATTACGCCAGAGCCATTTTGCTAATGCTGCAGCTGAGGAGAATGGTTTAATTTAAATTATTAAACAGATTTAAGTGTTTTAACTTTCTCATGTTAGTTTACCAAACTTAATTTAAACTAAAGTAAAATACTATGTCCAATTCAAAAGATTTCAACATTTTCTTTATTTACGGCAGGGGTGGGGACCACACAAGGGGGAAGCGAAAAAAAAAACCCTCCAAAAAACCCCAACCCTCACTGATGTGGCCCCCAAACTTAGACACCTCACTCTACTGGCATTCCAACCCCCATGGGGGTGAGGGGAAGGGACAGGGAGGACTGAGGTACAGGGCTTCCCATAGGCCAAATTTACTTTTCTGGGGTTCTGAAATTAGTGGATTTTGTGGACCGCCCTTAGGTTCTGGGATGGGAACAAAAAGTGAGGGGTTCAATGTGCAGGACAGGGCTGCCAGCAAGTGGGAAAAGGGTACAGGACGGGGTGAGGAGGGCAGGGTCTGGGAGGGACTTTGGTGGCAGGAGAGGGTGTGGGGAGCGGGTACAAGAGGGAGTTTGGAGGCGGGAGGGGGTTGGGGGAGTAATGTAGAAAAGGTGAGCGGGTGAGAATGTAGTCAAATAGCTAGTTGGGGAGGGAGACAAAGAAGGGGGGAGTAAAGGAAAGTGCAGCTTCTGCAAAGTAAAATTGTATCTCCCTCTGATCTTCCCTCTGCTTCAGCCTCACTCCCCTCAGCCCCTTGATCCTCCCCCAGCCTGATTCCCTGCATCACCCCATACCCCTCAGTACAACCTCTGCCCCCACCCATCCTGCCTCTGAATTCTCCTTCACCCCCCTCCTGCCCCTATATCCCTGTGCCCCCAGCACACTCACTGGCAGGGCAGCAGCACTGGGACTCGCAGCCCCCTGGGACCAGCACTGGGGCAAGGAGAGGTGGGGGGAGGAGACAGAGTCTCTTCCCTGCCCAGCCCAGCCCTTTGCCTACAGCCTGCAGCTGTACAACTGAAACGTGAGCCACGCTGTGCAGGGAGAGGGGCAGGGCTAAGTTCTAGCCCCATGTGGCAGTAAAAATCGGTACACATGTCGTTTGTGGTATGTGTGCCAGGGGTTGCCAACCTCTGTAGACACTCATTACTGTCATGGGAGGGGTTCTCCTGCTGCTGTAGTTAATCCACCTCCCCAAGAGGTGGTAGCTCCATTGATGGAAGAAGTCTTCTGTCAACCTAGGGCCAATCTATACTAGAAGCACTACATTAGCAAGCTGCACTGCTGCAGCGCGTCTGGTGAAGATGCTCTATGCGGACGGAAGAGAGCTCTCCTGTCAGCATAATAAATCCACCTCTGAGAGGTGGTAGCTATGGTTTGGGAGAAGCTCTCCCACTGACATAGTGCTATACATACCAGTGCATAAGTTGGTGTAACTTATGTTGTTTTGAGGGGTGGCTTATTCATACTCCTGACTGATGTTAAGTTATACCAAAGTAAGTGGTAGTATAGACCTGGCCCTAGTGTTGTCTATGCTGGGGGTTAGGTCAGTTTAGCAATGTTTCTCAGGCTACCTCTAGACTGTAGGCTTCTTACACAAGAAGCCTTTTGTGGAAGAGATCTTCCACAAAAACTTCTTGTGCAAGCGCGTGTCCACACTGCAAAAGCAATGTGCTTTTGCGCAAGAGAGCGTCCAGACTGCATGGATGCTCTCTCTCAAGAAAGCTCTGATTGCCATTAACAGAATAGCCACCATGGCACTTGTGCTTCTTTTGATAGGTTGTTTCTGCGCAAAAAAACCCCTGTTTCCCGTTCACACCCCCCCTTTTGTGCAAGAGCTCTTGTGCAAAAAGGAGTTATTCCTCATAGAAAGAGGAATACTATAGTTCAAAAAGCCCTCTGTTCTATCCATTCACTGTAAATTTACTTGTGTAAAAGCGTGCTTGAGGTGTAGACACGCTGCAGGTTTTTGCGCAAAAATAGCGGTTTTTGTGCAAAAACCCTGTAGTGTAGACGTACCCTTAGGGGAGATTTTCACAGCCTGAAAGACGTAGCTCTGCCTATATAAGTTTCCAGTGTATAAATCTCATTGAAAATCAGTTTTGAGAAGTCATTTAGATGGCAAAATTTTACCCTAGACCTTTATAATGGCCAATGATCAACTCTCCTGAAGTTAAAAATCAGAACCAGTTTCACTATTTTTGTTTTACACAGGTAAACAAATTGAATCTATTTGTTTTAAATTTTATACAAAATAAATAAATGAAAAAGACCTGACATTTTGTACTTAGTGTCAGATAGAAATTCTCATGGTAAAGTAGACTAAAAAATGGTGGACATACTGTACATTATAACAGGCAAATGTTTCTATCATAATAAAAACACAGCATATACAGCGTATTTCATGCCTATATAACTAAACAAACTTAAAATAATAAATAGAAATGAAATATATCAATATTATAGATTAGATATGGGGATGTTGAATTCCCATAATAGCAGATCAAATTGCATTGAAAGAAATTGAATGGATAGATATAGTGAATAGTATTTGTCCTGATTTACTGTGTTACAAGAATCATTTGATTTCTTATACTTTTTATATGGAATGTTATCTAATGGAAGGTATACTGTAATGCAATTCATACTATCTAATGATGAAATTTTTGTGCATTTGTAGACTTTCTGATCTCTGCTTCCTCTTCCCTGTCCTCTTTATGAAAACAATAATATGTACAAGTTAATAATATAAGTTCATATGGCAATTATTGGTATGCCCGTACATTTATTCATGAAAAACAGCACTGATTCACGTAATAGTAACAGGTAAGAGGAAAAAAACATATCAGTACTGATGAAGCAAATTGTTTGGTCTATTGATTGTGTATTAATTCTATTGATTACTTAAAACTTCCTAGTTAGCACTCAGTGGTTGGCAGGGTGTAGTCCCAAGAGCGAGCCAAGAGTTACTAGAATTACTATTGATTTGGAAACCATGAGATGCACCCTGATGAGTTATAGTTTTAATAAAACAATTATTAAAAGTACAAATACTCCAAAAAAAGGATGTAGCAAAAATATAACAGTGTCCATATTGTCCAGCATCAGGACAATACTTACGCCACCCTGTGGAGACCTAGAAGTGGTGAGGCAAATGTTGGTCCATGAAGGTCCTCGCCTATTTTTGGCATGTCAAAAGCTCCCACTGGCTTAGGCTGTCGTTAGCCCTGCTATGGAGTTTGATGGCTGCCATGAATAGAGATGTCTGGCCTGAGTCCATATTTAATCTTCCTCACCCTAAGCATGTTGGAATCTTCTCCTCCTATAGGCTAGCACCATGGTTCTCAACCAGGGGTACACTTACTCCTGGAGAGTACACAAAGATCTTCCAGGACTTACATCAGCTTGTCTGGATACTTGCCTAGTTTTACAACTGGCTACATAAAAAAACATCAACAAAATCAATATAAACTAAAATTTCATACGGGCAATGAATGACTTGTTTATACTGCTGTAGATACTATAGTAGACTGAAATGTAAGTGTAATATTTATATTCCAATTGACTTATATGTTGAAAATGACAAAGTAAACAACTTTTCAGTAACAGTAACTTGTATTTTTATGCCTGCTTTTTGTAAGCAAGTAGTTTTTAAGTGAGGTGTAACTTGGGGATACTCAAGACAAATCAGACTTCTGAAAGGGGTAGATTATTCTGGGAAGGTTGAAAGCCACTGATCTAGTCCACAGGACCAAAGCTGTGTTTTTAGCTAAATTTAAAAAAATCAGTGCAAATTGAATTAGTAATGTAACTATGGCATGCTGACCAGTAGTTATGTTTAGCTTGCCTGGAACTCACCAGGGCAAATCAGGGAGCAACAGGAAGTAGCTGATTAGTTTTTCACTGCCCAGAAAAACAGAATAGGGGGAATGCCCCTTTTGTATCCTACCTGTGCGTCCACTGCTCTCATTCAGTCAGTCTCTTCTCCTTGTGGACGTGTAAGGTTTGTAGCTGGAAAGCCTTATTTTACAGGCCTTCAGATAATTTCTGAGGAGTCTGAAGATAGCCCAGGAATGGGGGAAGGATACTGAGAAAATTCTTCCTGTGAAATTTCTGAAGCCTATGGAAAGTGAAATCCTCTAGTGCAGCATTTCCCAAACTGTGGTCTGTGGCCCAGTACCAGTCCTTAGGAAAAAAAATTCCGGGCCTCAGAACATTTTTTGCGAGAGCCCGCCTCACTGCCCGCAACCCACAAGATGAATACCGCACTGAACTCCCAGTGACAATGGAGGTAGTGCGGGCTTCCTGAGGAATCGGTGGGCAGTTCTGCAGCTGCACGCCAGGTCCTGGAAGTGCACAGGCTGCTCTCTCCCCTGCCCCAACAGACGGCGCAGTACCTAAAACGCCAGTCCATCGCGCACTGGGGACTTTGTTCCCTTGCTCCCTTCCTGTGTGCAGAGGAGTGGGTGGGGATCCGGGACTGTACCAGCTCCAGCTGCTCAGGCGGTGTGTGTTGCCATAGAGAGCGGAAGAGCAAGGTGCGCGCTGCTCAAGCAGTTGGGGCTGGCGTGGTCTGGGACTCCCCCTCCCCTGAGCAGAAAGGCATCAGGCGTGCAACGGAACAGCATGTCACATACTGTGCTGCTGTTTGAGGGACAGGGGAGCAGCTCACACACTTCCTGGGCCTTGGCTGCTACAGGATCCCCAGGTATCGGTCCCTGTCCCCTCCCCCACCAGACCCCCACAAGTACCCTGCCCCAGCACCCACAAGCACCCTGTCCCTTGCCCCAGCATTCATTGGCACCCTTCCCCAGAACTCTGTCCTAGCACCCACAAGCACAGTTGGGGCCACATTAGTGAGGTTTGGAGGGGTTGTGTTTTTGTATATCACTTGTGTGGCCCCGACTGACTTTTCTGTGGGCTAAAGTTAGCAGTGGGGGCTTTGGGAAGACCAGAAACAATTTATTTGCATATTCATCATTTGCTTAATGAATATGCAAATAAATGTTACCAGTCCTCCAAAAGCTCGTGAATGGATTTACTGGTCCCCAGTATCAAAAAGTTTGGGAACCCTTGCTCTAGTGAGACCCTCCCACATTGGGCCTCCATGAACTTAAGGTTCATTTGTTTTCATTCCCCCACCCCCATCATTGGCCTTTCCTGACCTCTGACAAACTTAAAAGACTTGCTAGAATCAAAAGTCACTAATTTGTGTTCTATTTTGACTCAGCAAGGTAGGGGGCTAGGAGGACTGAGTCCTGTTAGTAGATGCATAGATTTTGGAAGCATCCAAAGAGCCATGTTAGGCCTTTTTGTGGAGCTCCAACAGCTTCCTCTGCATTACAGACAAGGCTTTTGGAGCTGCCAGCACTTCCATTATGCTTGTCTAGCGTGGTTCTGAGTCATATGTGGTTAAAAATGCTGGCCATGTCTGACACTTTGTCTGCACTAGTACACTGAATGTTTCCACGGCTGCTGGATGTGAACTGGCATTAGGGTTGCCAGACGGTTGAACCAAAAATACTGAACACCCCCCCCCCAAAGTTGTTGCACACAAAAAAAAGGACTCCCAGACTTATTAAGCAAAAAAAAAAAAAAAAAAAAAAAATTTAAATAATAAACCAGCATGGTCCCTTTCAGAGTTAGTGCAGACTTAGAATAGGGATAAGAACAGAAGAGCGGTTGAGCACTAAGACCCAGGGAAGGCATTGCTTCCCCTTGGTCTTTAGGCTTTTTCCCGGCAGCCATTTTGTGTTCTTGTTCAAGCCAGAACTTAGCTTCCCTGAGGAACCAGGTAAGCATGGGGTCCGAGGGCAGGGGGTTAGGGGTGTCGGGGCCTGGGGGGAAGGCCGGGGACTGGGCCCGGGCCCGGGCCCAGGTGCTAGGGTTGCCAGGTGTCCGATATTTTTGCCTCTTGGCCGGGAAAACAAATCAGAAAATACCCGACATTTCAGGTGTCCGGTATTTTCTGAATTTTTTTACCGGACAGGAGGCGAAAATACTGGACTGTCCGGGTCAATACCGGACACATGGCAACCCTAACTGGCGTTGGAAGAACATAGACTTTTTTTTTTCCAAAATAGCCTGGTGTAAAATACATGTGTTTTTTTTGTGGCAAATCCAGCCTTTGTTCTGAATTTCTGATGCCTCTAAGTCTGTCCTGGAGGAGCAATGTTCACTTCAATCAGTGGGTGATGGTATGTGTCTGCACCTCTAACTTCACCTTCAAAAATGTATTCATAATGGCCCCTTTGTCTCAGGGACGCCACCTGTCATAGGCCTATCATTTTTATTCCAGCCTGGCTTGTGTGGCTTATTCAATACTAGTCACAAACTCTATGGCTGGGACTTGGCTCTTTGCAACTGTTGTTAAATGTCACAAGAAACATGTTTCCAAGAGTGTAACTGTGGTAGCAAAGCCTATTAAAAATGAACGGTGATGTTTCACATTCAGTGTAACAAATTCAGAGGGTCATGTGCCCTCTTCCTCCTCCCACACAAGTAACATTTCTGCTTGACCTCACGGAGGGAGAAGGGCTTTATCAGTCTCTTGCTGCTCCTGCCCCATGGCACACCAGGCCTCCACAGGGAGCAGAGGTGGTGGGACCAATCACTTCTCATGCCAGCCATTCTGGCTTGCTGCTCTGAGCAGTACAGCGGCTGCCTGTGTGAGCCTACCTGGGAGGGGGCAGTGGAGGTATCCCCCTCCAGCCTGGCTGCCGGGTATAAGGACCAAGTAAGCCTATATCCCCTCTTTCCACCCAGCACATTTCTGGCTTTTGCACTTCACTTTAGGCTGCCTGCTGGATGTGGAAATAGCTGGGATGATAATTCTCTAGCATATAAAATTGCAATGGACAAACCGCTAACCTCAAGTGCTTTAGTGCTAGTGGTGCACTTTTTTTACCTGCTTAATGTGTTTGTACATGGACAGCACTCTAACTGATAGTGACCAATCAATAGAAATCAGTTTTCTCTGGGTCCAAGATTCCAATTAACTTTAATAGGTTTTAATCAGGTCCCTGAACAGCAAAACAATGCTTGGAATTTTCCTAGACCCCAGAAACCACATATTATTTTGCTCGTCTTTTGGTGAAGCCATTGATGTAACCTTACCTAAGAGAGAGCATCAGAAGAAAGGTGTATATGGGGAGAAAGTTGTCACTTTGCCTTACTGAATAGTCCCATTTGCCCTCCCTCTGCCAGCCATCTCCTTTGGTAGAAATTTCTGCCAATTTCTGGCTGAATTTTGACACCAGATGTTAGCTGGAGGAATATTGGTTATAGCTGGTAACAATACAAGTTTTGTGGGATTAATGTGCCTGTGGTAATTCTAATAGTGTAATAAAGCTGTGTGTCTACAAGTCTAGGGGTGAAGAACTCAACCATACACGGGAACAGTGTTCTCTAAAGGAGTAGCAGAAAATGATCCTCACACTATGCCGTTTTCATGCAGTGGCTCCACAGATAGACCCTTCCAGTTTGTTCAGAAGACAGTTTCTGCTCTTGATATTTTAAGCTACTTCATTGAGATGGTATATGTATGTGAATGTACATTTTGGGCTGAACCCCTACATATGATCCAAAGCCAGTGTGTGACAATCACTTACTATTCAAAAAGATAAACTTAAAAAACAACAAATGGTCTGGTAGCACTTCATAGACTAACAAAACATGTAGATGGTATTGTGAGCTTTTGTGGGCACGGCCCACTTCTTCAGATGACCGGAGTTTTGAGTTTAGGATGTGCAGACCCAAAATAATAGGGGAGAGGGACAGGGGGAAGGAAAAAAATGGAAGGGGGTGGGAAACAAGGAGCAGAGGGTATGAAAATATCAAAGGGAAAAACAAATAGGCAGAACTGGTAATCTATACGCACCTATAGATTGTATAGTTAAAAGAAGCAGATAAGGATCACAGGATAGCAATTAGATAGGAAGGCAACTAATGCAAGAATCTACACAGACAAAGAGTCATTGGCACCTTCATTGAATGTTCGGTTGATAACGTCCCAGCCATCCATTATCTCAATTGAGGAGGCCATCAGTGTGAGAATTGAATTTGTGGATGAATTGTAATTCCAACGCCTCTCTGTGTATTTGGCTTGTAGAATTGGTTTGCAACAAGACAGCCACTTGGAGATCTTTTAAAGAGTGATTAGGTAGATTGAAGTGTTCATACAGAAACCTGTTGGGGAACAGTTTTTTATATTGTTTTAGGATGTCTTCATATTCTTCATCTGGCCATGGTATATCAATCTTCGGAAGCCACATAGGCTGGGCTTGGAAGTGGTCTTAAATATAGCTTTGGTAAGCCATGACTATGCTTGATCTATTGAGATGTTAAGCAGGATACATACCCCATATTGGCCAATGAGCATAGTGTATTTTTTCCACTGATCTTTTCTGTAGTTCCAGGAGCTTTGCACTCATTGCCGTTACGGGTTTGGTACCTGTATTTGGATGAGGATAGGGAGATGTTGGCTATGGGGAGAAATTTCTGTGGACCTTGTAGGTGGCTAAGAGAGGGCAGTCATCAGCAGAAGTGGCCCAAATAAACTCAAGGGAACAGCCTTGGTTCTAGCAGATTCGGTTCACTAGTTGAAACTTTGCTTTTCCCTGAAAGACAATCACATAGCTTGATTGTACTCCATAAAATCTGCTAACAGAAGAATATTTGGAAAGAAAGGGATTAGTGGGAAGAATTGCCTGTTTAACTCCTTTACTAAGTCTGACACTAATAACCTATCTAGAGATAGGTTGTATACCAGCCAAACCTTCCATATACCCTAAAAGTTGGCAACAGTAATGTGATAAATGATAGCACAAAGCCATCAGCCCTTAAGAAATTTCAATTTCAGAACACAGCAGCTGGTCTCAGAAACACGGGATAATATGATACATTAGATCCCAGCTTTGATCTTTACACTCTATATAACCTCTCAAGTTCAGGGACTTCATCCTTAGCTTCAAGGCATTCAGTGGCCTGGGCCCAGCATATCTTAAAGATCACCTAATGCTCCAGAATGAGCATGTTGTTGGGGGAAGGGGTGGGACCTTTGGCAGAAGGGGTGGGGCTGGAGAATAGTCCACCCCAGCCAGCCCTTCAGTGCTGCCCAGCCCACACTGTCCAGGGCTCTGGCAGCAATTTAAAGAGCCCGGGAGTCCAGCCACTGTTGTGGACATGATAGCAGCAATGGTGGCTGGGAGCTCCTGTCCCTTTTAAATTGCTGGGCCCTAAGGGGCAGCTGTTCCCTTTTCTCCCCTGTTGGCAGCCATAGTGGTAGTCTACTCTATTGCTCAGGCAAAATGCAACTTTCTGTTGTGTTAAGCTCCTCTGTGCAGGACACAATTTTCTTCAGGGGCCAGGCTGAGAAATTAAAGGCCCTCACAACCCTCCAGGCCCACCGATGGGGGAGGGGGGAAGGAAGGGGGAAGTTGCCTGAGGGTCCAGTGATATAAAAGGACCTGGACCTCCCAGTCCTTTAAAATCACTGCTGGAGTGTCATGCCACCTGCTCCAGGCAGCACTAAGGGCTGGCTGAAGGGGAGCAGGCACAGCGTGGCACACTGCGGGTGGGACTGAGGGCTGGCTGTCCCCAGCTCCATCCTTTCGACCCCACCCCTTCCAGCTCACCTCCTGCCTTGTCCAGGGGCCCACCATGCCTGTTGGCTCCCCTGCAAGCCTCACCCCTTTCTGTTCCAAAGATAAAACCTGCTTCTTTCACCTTGTCTTTTCTCATATAAGCAGAGTCACATATACATAAAAAAACCCCTAACCCCTTACTCTATATTGCTCAGACAATTCTCCTGTTGAGAAGAGGGTGAGAGAAAGAGAATGAACACTTGACAGATGTTAATCACATCCCATAGTCCACTTCTGGAAGAGGCTCATATACTTGTGTAATGAAGCTGGCACAAGAATCTATGGGGAACAGGATAGATAGTTACATCCTTGCCAGTTTTCTCTGTGTGAGTAATATATGTCGTGACTCTGGCACCACTGTATAGGAATGCACTAACCACAGTTGTCTGGCTGCCTGTGCTATATACAGCTTGTAGATATACATTTGTGAGTTACAGCTCACAGATATAATTTCTTATTATGGGTGTCATTTCTATATAAGTCTTTGCTCAGTTCTTTCTTAAGCAAAATATCCATTGATTCTCTACAGTACAAATTACTATTACTTACTATTAAGGGCAGAATTTGGGCTTAGTATCATGCAGACACCTGCCAAAATGTTCAACCAGCCAATTGTGTTAGAAATTAAATCATACTGTTATCCTACACAGTTATGGGAAGTGACAGATTGCATTTTGGGCCGGACAGAGTTTGGTTTCATCATAGTAGCAGACTCAGATGGAAGGTTTTGTGTTTTGTTCTTTTTTAGACAAATAGTCTGAAATAATGAAATTTAAACATCAGCGTGTCACATAAGGAAATTTACTTTGGCGCAAGTCCACATTAAGCTCACTATAGAAAACCTTATCAGTCTGAACATAGCCTCTTTTTCCTTGAACATCAAATTTGAAGACAATTGCCTCTTTAACCTCCCTGTTCTCCCACATCATGTCAAAACACACTGGAGAGAGTTAAAAAGTGAAGGAAGTTAACATTGGCATGAGGCTGAGCCAAAACCAGTAAACATCAAAGTGAGTTATGGTAGATTTGCGCCAATAAATTGGTAATGACGCAAAGGGATTTTATGAACCTTGGCAGTCTTGTAGGCCCAGACATTTTTTTGCTGGCATAGCAAACTGAAGATATATATTACAGTTACTGAGATATTGTGGTCTAAAGCTTTTCTTTTTTTAAGAATAGAGTAAGTTCACATTGAAGCAAGTGCTGAGGTGAATTGAAGAATAAAAATGAGCAAAAAAGAATATAAATGCGCTAAACGGTATTAAGTATTCCATTTCTAATGACATCCTTTACTAGCTTTCATGCTTTCCAGATAATACCACCTATAGCCATTTGGATATAACTCTGTAAATTACATCTTGCAGTGCTGGTAAAAACAAAAGTTAAAAAAAAATCGCAAAGTGAACATATTTGATTGATGAGTAGAGTAGGGTTTTGTCAATAAAAATGAATACAACCCAAAAATTAATGGAGAGGTTTTGTTTTGCCATTGTTGGCGTTTACTGTTGACATCCTTAGATTTGTACAGACATTTATGATTCCTTGCTAAGACATTGAAGTATAAACCCAATCAACAGTGTAAGGAAGAGGAATGCAGTTAAATAGGAGAGATGGGTGATTGAAGAATGTTACCTCACAACTACAGGCCCTAATTCATCCTGGGAATGAAGCAAATGCCTAATTTTAAGAATTTGAGCAGTCCCACTGAGATCAGTGAAACTATTCAAAAGCATGAGACTTTCAACATGGGACTTAAGCACTTGAACAGTCCTACTGAACTCAATGAAACTATTCCCATATTGAATCAGGTCATAACCCTGTTGATCATCAATGAAATGTATGCAAAAATTGCCGCTTACTTACAACATTCATATTCATCTCCTGAGAAAAGATGTTTGCCAATATAATTGGCCCGATTAGCTTTAATGAGCACCAGTCCTTTCTTTTTGTGTGTGGATACCTTTGTAGTATTAGAGCTGAGCACTAATTGCTAGGTGTCAAGAATTTTCAGCTGCTGTGGGAGTGAACAGAAGCTGAGGGCATGAAGAACCTTGCAAGCTGAGGGCCTGTATCTCTCTCATTTGGAACTCCCCTGCGTTTCTGGGACAGCAAGCCCAGTGCTGCAGGACTTTGCAGTTGAGTGTACCTACATGAATGCTTGAGTTAAAACTAAATCACTGTACAAATGGATCTGTTGCTCCTGTCACTGTGTTCCAGAGAGGGCAAATGTTTTATACATTGTTCCAGTATTAGAATGATAATCTTTTGACTTCAAAGTATATCCAGTGCCATACACCAAGTGAAAATCTACAGATTTCATTCTCAGATTCTTTTGGCTTACAAAAGGCACTATTCAGCATGTGAAGTCTACACAAGATGCATGGCATGGTGAGGATTCGTTTTACACTCTCAGGTGCTGGATTGTCACTGCACTCCTTTGGGAGGTGCCTATTGATTTTCTGCACAGTGCAAGGACAGAAGGTGTAATAAACAGAGGGAAATATTAATCAGTGCTTTAAAAAAGAACTACCAAAAGCTGATTTCATCATCTTAGCCCTTTTGGTGGAGAAAAAAAGGATTACAATGGCACTTGGAAAGGCAATAAATAATGGAGGATTTTTTTTTCAGAAAACAAGTATTTGAAATGTGACTATAAAGAATTGTTTCTAAATAACTAGTGGAAGCCTTGGACTTGAAGAGCTAGTCATCCTAAGGTGTGATGAATCAAGGCTTCTTTTTGCATCGTTTTCTTAAACCTTGCTTCTGCAGCTTGGAGAGGAGAGTATTGGAAATAATTTCTTCTTGCTCTTGGCAACCAAGGACAAAATGACTAATACTAGAGATAGTGCTTGCACTGTTTCCTGGGACAGAATGATAATCTGCACAGATACAAAATTTGTATCCACATCCACCTCCACCTCCGCATCTGCCAAAAATGACAAAGGGAAAATGGGAGAGGTGTATCACGTATGAGGATGGAGAAAAATCTATGAAAAAGAGAAACAATGGTATGGATGAGAAATGGCGTATAAAGACAGGTGGTGAGAGGATAGTCTCCAGTAGGGAGAGGAAGAAAGAAGGGACAAAAAGAAAGAAAGAGAAGGAGAGAGACTGAGGTTCAAATAGTATGAAAACTGAAATATTCTTTCATTCTTCAAGGTTATTGTTGCAGCTCCAGGTTGAGGCACACTGATATGAAATTGTGGGGAAACTTGCAGTATTACTTGTTGCACTCACTCACTTTGTACTTGATCTGTGGAGAGAGGACCTTCAGAGTTGTCACCCTAACATCTTTTTGAACACTAAATTCATCTTGAGTTTTCCTTTGGGGGAAAATATTTGAAGCAAGAGGTGTGAAAAACCCATCCTACTCAACTCTATGCTTCTTGCCAGTCACAGATATCAGAGGCTGCTTCAAGAGGCACTAATTTATAATGAAGTAAAAGAGTGATAGGGACCATTTAAGTCTTGCAAAGTAGGCACACTGAAAACAGAAAATTGAAAGGAAAGATGAGAAAGAAGGCGTCCTAGTTTTTAATATAATTTTTTTAAATCTGTGTGTTTGTAAAATGCTTGGTGCAGATTAGAATGACTAAATTGACATGCCACACACCATTTAAATCAAGAGGGATTTTTTGGTGCATATTTTTTTGCTGGATTAAATACGGATATTTTGATAAATGGGTGATTTTTTCTCTATTAGTATTTCATTTTTAAAATAAAATTTAAAATGTACTAGAGTAATCAGGAGAGAGGTAGCAGAGCAATCATCTCTGACCTGGACACTTTCTACATGATAAATGTAATTATTTTCTCAAAAAAATTTCTCCCTCCCAAATTTCCTCTCCAGAGCTCACCCAGGTCGCAATCAATTTCTTTTCACCAATCAATTTCTTTTTTACTACATGAGTCACAATTAGACACAACAAATTACCACCTTTTGCATTAGACAGAAGGGATATGTGTGTAAGCCAGAAGGTAGGCAGAATACAGAGAGACACACACCAGCAGGATTGAAAGAACTTCAGTGTATAGATAAAATGCAGACCTGCATGCAGAAAACAGCATCTTAAGCAACACAGAAACTGACCCTCTGCCAACCCTAAGTGCACACAGTCACAGGCATCTTGATCCATATAAAGTATAATGAAACAGTCAACTCAGCCAGGATCAATACCAGAAACTGTAGATAGGATCCTAGACTGGAAGGCCTCTCTCACTATAGTAAATCTGTAGTCAAATCATTATTGAACCTGACCTCCCCCATCAAAGACAGTGAAGTGCGGCACTGAATGAATGCTCTGAGTATGCACTGAAAGATGGGCAGCTAACATTCCTCACCCAGCTACCTGAGCTAGTTCTAGTCATGTGTTCCCCCCTATTCATTTGTGAATCCTAAATGGAAGTAACAAAAAAATTATCCTTTAAATAATTCTTGCCCTCCTTTTCTGGTGAGGGAAATAAACCTCAGAAACATGCAAATACAAGAAACAATATGATGCAGTAAATGAGCTTGCAATATATGATTAATTATCATTATGTTATGCTGCTGCTGCCATAACACCTAAAAGCCTTAATCGGGCTCAGGGTTCCATTAAGCAAATATTAAAACAGGTCTTTGCCCTGAAGAAACTTTATAGTCTAAGAATGAACATCAACATAACTCAGGGTATGTCTACACTACCACCCTAGTTCGAACTAGGGTGGTTAATGTAGGCATTCAAAGTTGCAAATGAAGCCCGGGATTTAAATATCCCGGGCTTCATTTGCATCTTGCCGGGCGGGCGCCATTTTAAAATGCCCTTAGTTCGAACTCCGTGCCCGCGGCTACATGCGGCACGGAGTAGGTAGTTCGAATTAGGTTCTCTACATGCGGGCACGGAGTTCGAACTAAGGGCATTTAAAAATGGCACCCGCCCGGCAAGATGCAAATGAGGCCCGGGATATTTAAATCCCGGGCTTCATTTGCAACTTCGAATGCCTACATTAACCACCCTAGTTCGAACTAGGGTGGTAGTGTAGACATACCCTCAATTACTTGTAATCTCCTGACACTGATATATAACCTATTTTACTTCATTTGTGAGAAGTATTGCTGCTTGTTAATAAAAAGTTTGATTCAGCTGAGGGTTATATTGGCCTATGACTTAATCATTTTAAAAACATCATTATGAAAGGTTACTGTCATTGTATATGCACACCCTGCCCTGTGGGACACGGATGCTAAGGGGTGTAGATGCTACCTGTTTGGCTGTTGGTGCTTCATGACAGTTTGTTGCCCTGAGGCGGAGAAGTCTATTGTTCCGTTTCAGTAGCATAGCCCCCAGGTCCCAGACCAGCATGGCCTAAGGGCTGGAGTCATTTGTATAGCCCTTGGGTTCAGGGTTGCACAGCCTAATGGCCAGAGTCACTAATGTAGCCCTTGGGTTCAGGGCAACATGGTCTAATGGCCAGAGTCAGTTCCACAGACCTGAGGTGCAGGGCAGCATAACCTAATGGCTAAAGTCAGAAACACAGGGATTTGGGGCAGTAGCCCCAGTAAGGTCGAGGCACACCTTACTCCACAAGTCTCTGACCCAAGGCCCTGTTAGTGGCAGAGTGATCCACCACTTGCTCAGCAGGGAATCCCATCACAACATGCTGAGCTCACTTGGGTGGAAGATACCACTCACGCACCCTCCCTAGGTCACTTCCTACCAATTCCGGCATTGGGATGACCCACGTAGTGTCCGGGTCCTCTGGCTCTGCAGCACCAGACTCTCCCTGAGACACCTCTGGCTGTGGCGGCTTGAAGCAAGCTCCCAGGCCTCTGGCTCCTATTGCCCAGGTCTCTGGCTGATGTACCTCCGGAGCTCTGGCAGCAGGCCCTTCTCCTCCAGCATCCACCCCAGACTGAGCTGAGCTACTCCCTTTTATATTGTTCCAGCACTTGGAGAATGCCCAGACTGGGTGGAGGGGCAGGGCTTCCTCTGCCCACAGGTTTTAACCCGTCCTGTCTCAGAGCAGGTACGCAAATCACGTCATAGTTACCTTTTCACTAACCAAAAGCAAAAAAAAAGCCCCCAAAACAAAGAAAAACAATCAGGTATCATAATGAACGTTAGAGAGAGGGTAGAGTGCATGGGAAAATGAGGACTTCCAGAGAATGGGAAGTGTGGGGGTTGCTTGACACAGAATTTTGATCTGCTTCCGGGAGTGGGGGGGAGGGGCATGAACCTGTGTTGGTTCACTGTGCTGCTTGACTAGACACTTGGGCTATGTCTACACTCGTGGCTTCTTGCGCGAGAAATATGAAAATGAGGCTAAGCGTGGAATATCGCTGAGCCTCATTTGCATACCTAATGAGCCGCCATTTTTGCAGAAGAGGCTCTTGCACCAGAAGGAGGTGTCTACACTGCCTCTTCTTGCGCAAGAAAAACCCTCTTGCGCAATGCTGTTATTCCTGAAAATAATCGGCGTAGCGGCATTGCGCAAGAGGGTTTTTGTTGTGCAAGAAGGGGCAGTGTAGACACCTCCTTCTGGCGCAAGAGCCTCTTCTGCAAAAATGGCGGCTTATTAGGTATGCAAATGGGGCTCGGCAATATTCCACGCTTAGCCTCATTTGCATATTTCTCGCACAAGAAGCAGCGAGTGTAGACATAGCCTTGAAGACCTCTATCTGTTCTTCCATCACCCTGATCATTTGTTGTGTGGCTGTCTGGCGAAGGCCTGGTTGTCCTTGCAGTTCCAAAGCTCCCTTTCCAAAGCACTGTTTCCAGCATCTGCACTCACTCTATGATTGTTTTAGCACATCACGAACCAAATCCTACCTGTTTTTTTAGGCCACTTCCTTATCTGTTGCAGCCTCTCTAACATCCTCCATGACGGGGCCGTCAAAGTCTCTGCTGTTCAGCACAATGCACAAAAAGGAGTCTGTTAACATCAAGTTCTAGACTGGAACATTGCACTTACAAACCCCTTTTCCAACAGTTCCACTCACTTCCCCACTGACCCTTGCAAGCACCATAATCCTAGTGAGTGAGGGGGTGGGGGTGGCTGGCAGCTGTGCATACCAACAAAAGAAATTCTAGCCGGGGACAGAAAATTCCCTTTGCAGGACCATTGTTCTAATTATACTATGCTTCTCCACAGGTGGGTAACACCTTGGCAGACATCTCCCTGCTCAGGGTAAGCAAGGAAACCAGGACACAACTTCTCCAGGTTAGTGGCTTTCACCCTGCTCCATATGCAGTCCACCGATGTTTTGCTTTGGTGCCCACACAAGTGATTGATGAATGGTACGAGCTAGTGTCCTACAATGGGGGATGGGACAAATCTGCACTGCCATGGAATTTGTGGCAGAAAATGTACAAGTTCCTCAGAAAAGTTCCGATTGCCTCTGTCTGCAGGATCCAGTTGTGATCACAGCACGTATCAACATGTTGCTTGGCCATATCCATTAGCTACGCCAGAAGGATACATGCAGCTCACAGAAACACAGCCACCATCCCATTTTTCCATGCCCTCTGCCCTGCACTCCACAGCCACTTACCCCATGCCTCCCTCCCTGCTTCCTGGAAAGCAGCTTCTCAAACTGGCTATGTCCATCAGCGGTGGGGAACCGTTCTTGGTTGCCAGACACATTCAAAGACCCCAGGAGCAGCTCTGGTCCTCGTCTACCTCAACATCTTCGTCTACATTTCATCCCCAGGTTACTTCCTCTGTGCACTGCCTGTAGGCCAAGGATTGCATCTAGCTCCTTATAAGAATGGCGGGGTTTGCTGAAGCAACAGAGCATCAGTTCACTTCACAGGCCTTATGATAGGCTTGTCTTAGTTCTTTAATCTTTACTTCGCTGTGTAGAGTGTCCCGCTTATGCCCCTTTTCACACAAGGATTGAGAAATGGGCCTGTATGTGTCCCAGTTCCTATGGGTCATTCACAGCTGGGACTAGACAGACTCCTTCCCCTATACACTGATCAGATCTAACAGCTCCATGGAGCTCAAAGCAGGAGAACGTTTGGTGTGATGGCCAGGCCTGGACACCTGGGAAGACACCATGACACCAGTGTACACTGAGCCAGCTTGAAAATGGGGGATCCAGGTGCTCAAGGAGCAGGAAATGGGATTAAAATTTCACAGGGCTTGCAAGCAGGTGGGAAAGAGAGCTGGTCATCTGCCTGCAGGGCAGTGGAGTTCAAACTACTGACCAAAGTGGCTAGAAATTATGAGCCACTTCCTGGAGGCCAGGATCAGCGACAAAACACCTCAATGTGTCCACAATGCATGTTGTCAACAACACAGGGAGGGGAAAAGACAAAAGTCCCTCATGGAGCTGGAAGTTTTTTGTTGATGAAAATGTCTGTTTTTCCCAACAAAAGCTAAGTTACAGTGTGAACACTCATGCAGTTTTATCGACAAAGAGCGCTTTTCTTTGACAAAACTTGCCAGTGTAGACAAAGCCTTAGTTTGACGTGTAAAAATCTGTAATGTTAAATGGAGTAATGGATAGCAGGGCTTATGCAGAGTTACACCATTGATAAAATATTTGTATCGTGTGATGTAAAATGGGAAGACATGCAAGACCATTTGCTGCCATGTCAAATGCTAGAAATAAGCACCACAGGAAAATCTGTGGTTAAAATTAAGGTTTTCTTTTACATGATGCCAAAAATTGCATGTACTTCACTCTTTTCTCCTCTAATGTCATCTGGGAATAGTTGCACGTCTGTCAGTGTAGGGACCAAACACATTTTTACAATACAGTTGTTTCAAAGGTTTTTAGGCTTTTTGTTTATACCAAAAAGAAATTACAATGCAAAGTTGAATGTTCTATTATGGACAGAAGCATCTTCCATTAACAGAATTTTCCTTTGAATTTGCACTTACTTACACACATTCACATTCTAGAGCATGAAGATATTTTATTTACTTGCTTACTACACCTTTCACACAATAGATGGCTAGTTACCTAGTTGCAAATGAAAAAAAGTTCAAAGATAATCACTTTCTCTAATGAATATTATGGCTCATATACCAAACTATTCAGAATCATGATGCTGGAAATGTTTCAGAACTTAAAACTGTGGCTGAACTGAGATGAGTATTATATTTTATTACTAGAGATAAAAATATAAAATGTAATTAATATGCACCTATAAAATTTAAGGTTCAATTAAGTCTTCAGACTTTATTTTAATTTAACCTATATCGGTTAGTAATGGTAGTATTATGTGGAGGGAATGAATAGTTATTCAAATCATAACACATTACATTTTCTACATTGTTTACTCAATTAGCAGTGACTATCATATAGATCTTAGTATCTCCCTACACCATTTTTTTCATCTTCTATCCTCCAATCCTTGCCTACTTGTTCAACTGACCTTTACATAAAAGGATACAAAACATGAGTGCAATATTATCAAAAGTTATACCATTAAAACAGGATTAATTAGTCTGTAATATATTCAATCCAAAAGACTGTTCACTTTTACATAGGGAGACTGTGCCTTGGATTTTTACAATGTCGATACCATAAAGTTACAAATAGAAGTGGTTATAAAATGGAAAGTAGTTTTTGTGAACGTTTTCATAAAACATACATCTTGATTTTTTATTTATTTGTGATTTCAAGAAAAGAATCAAGATTTAAAAACAATTTGATAGTTGTTGTTACATCCAATAAGAAACAAACTACATGGGCAAAGGGACTGAACTACCTCCCTATCCTCAGAAGTGGTCATTCCAGGTCAGGATGAGAGTGCATTTACAGGTCACTGTGAAGTTCACGCTGCTGTTCTCAGTCTCATGCCTTTTCAGTGGCTACAGAGGAGATATTCGATTACCCAGGTATCCAGGAGACATTTCTTCAGCTCAAAATTCATTTTCTCCCCTCAAATGCCATCTCGCTCCCTCTGAGGTTACCCATTTTATGGGACTGCTCTGGCAGAGGCAAGCTAAAATTGTAGGGCAGAGTAGCATCACCAAATTTACATCATCCCAAACCTGGCTGTTCATCTGCAGGGAAACCAGCTGTTTTCCACTACACATCAGGCATTTTGCAGTTGTACTCAGATGATTCCCTTTGACTTTAACGGGGCAAATAAGCCCCAAATGTCTTTCTTAACCAACCATGCACCAGGCCAAATGAGATTCAGGAAGTAGAAAGAATCCCATTGCTGGGTATAAGCACATGAAACATTTTCAGCAGCCTCATATGATCCATAACAAGTAATAATATGTATTCTAAAGCAGTGGTTCCCAACCTTTTTTATACCAGGGACCAGCAAACCCATTCACAAACTGTTGGTGGACCAGCAACATTTTATTTGCATATTTGAATATTCATCATGCCAATAATGCATATTTGAATATGCAAATAAAATGTTACTAGTCTGCCAAAAGTTTGTGAATGGATTTGCTGGTCCATGGTATAAAAAGCCTTGGTCCCCAGAGCCAGCCCTTACCCCTAGAGCCCTTCACCCCTCCACCACCACCCCAGCGCCAGCCCAGAGTCCCTTGCACCCAACACTCCTCCAGTGACAGCCTCTTGCCCTCAGAGTTCCCTAGTTCCAGTTTCCCTGCCCAAAATGCCTCGGTGCCAGCCTCTTGTTTCCGGATCCCCACTGCACCCAATCCCCCCAGGTCCCCCTTGCTGGTCCCCAATATTAGCCCTGTCCCCAGTGCCAGCCCTGCTCCCTTAGCCCCCTCAGTATTTGCCCCACTCCTAGAACCCCCCCCCACCCGCGCCAGCTCTCTATTCTGGATGTCAGCCCCCCCCACCTCTTACAGCCCCCACCTCCAAAGCCCCACAGCAATAGCTCTGCCCCCAGAGCACCTGTGCCTGCCCCACCCCCCTCATCTACCCCTGCCTCTGCCTCCCAACCGCCAGCTGAGCACAGAGTGCTTCCCTGCATGGCGGGAGGGCTGCGCTGTAGCCTGCAGCATGCTGGGCTTCTGCTGAGCACCGCGGCAGCCAGGCTCCAAGCAGCATTTGGCCGCAGCCAAGCACTGCAGCTGCCCATCACACAGCCCTGCCCATCCATGCCGGCGCTGGAACTAAGGTCATGGTGAAGCAGCCCCAATAGGGACAGCCTCACTGCGGCATGACTTCAGCTGCAGTACACTGGGTTGCTCCCCAGGCCACTCACCCTGCTGCATGGGGAACACCAGTGGGTGGGCTCATTAGCGCTGGGGGCAAGGCCTGGCAGTGTGCTGATGCCTGGCAGGCAGATTCGTAGCCCACCGCCGTTTTGCGGACCAGCAGTTGGGAACCGCTGTCCTAGAGCAATGTTTTTCAAAGTGTTCCGCCACATTTTGGGAAAGACACTAGTGAGTCCATGCTGTTTTCTTTATCCAAAGGCTCCATAGCCAAAATGTATAATTTGCATAATGTCACATGTCTTCATTGCTACGTGGAGTACCAGAGTCAACGAAAGAGCGCTCGGAGACCAATTTATTGTGTTGAAGCAGCTGCAATAAATTGACTGCTGGTGACTTGAGCACTGTAGCATCCATCTGCAGCATAGTGAAGACAAGCCCATAGAAATATCTCCCATAATGCACTAGCAAGGGTATTTTTCTTCTGGTGAGATCACAAGACAATATACGAGAACAAGAAAGTTAATGTTCTTCACAAACAGAAGAGAGTAAATTGAATTTATTCTTTTTGTTTCTAAACTTTAAATACATGAGTTTATTTAATCTTTCCACCTCTTCCCTCAGCTGTCATGCAACAATGGTCATTGAATATCACTTCTTTTCCTTAACACTGAATGAGATGCCTTCTTAGAATAATGAAAACTACATAGTTTCTAAAACTTCTCTCTTGCCTGTAAATCGTCCACCTAGATCCTTTTACAGTCTCTATATATTTTGTAAGTAACAAAATATAGTGGCCACTCAAAGTATTAATACAAATTTGATAGTACCCAAATAGAACTAGAATTACAAACCGCAAAAGAGAATTGCTTAAAGGAAGATATATTCCCAAGTAAGGGCTGATTCTGCAAATGTTTAGGGCTAGATCCACAAAGAAATTTAAGTGCAAAAAATTAGCTCCTCAAAACCACTGCTCAGCCAGCTGCCTAACCTTGTAGGTACTTCAGGCTCCTAAATTTCCTCCACTAATGTCTCCATGGCACCTACATTTCTGTTTGAGATCATGTGCAAAATCACATAGGGCCTGACCATGCAAAGCTGCTCAGTTTCTAAGTCCCATTGGGATTCTAAAATGAAGATATCTCCCTACTTAGGTCATCTGTGAGGTCTGATATGGTAGGGGTGCTCAGAATTTTCCTTAGAGCTCACCTATTAGATCATACCTTGCATAAAACACGGTATTGGCAGATATGCAGCAGTGTAGTCGAGGATAAACAGAGTTCACCCACTTTTCATTTGGAGAATACGGAGTTTAGTTTTCCGCACTCCATTTTTTAACCATATATACACAATAGGTCAATAGGTAGAACACTTACTTGGGCTCAAGGGCCTGGTCTACAATAAAGGGGAAAATTGACTTAAGATATGCAACTCCAGATACGTTAATTACATAGCTGGAGTCAAAGTATCTTAATTCATGTTTTGATGCCATCCACGCAGTGGGAGGTTGACAGGAACATATGTTCCTGTCAACTTCCCTTACTCCTCATGAGGAGCAGGAATACTGGTGCTGACAGGAGTGCAGCTTTGTCTTCTCTGCAGTGTAGACAAGCCCTCAGAGATGTGGGTTTAAAAGTCCACTCCACTGGATTCACAGCTGGGAGTTCAACACAGACTAGTGACAATTAGAATGAGTCTACAGCCATGAGTTAGGCCACACACTTAGGAGGGACAGCTTCTGGTTCCTGCTCAAATGACTCTAATGTAAGAATTTTAAATAAAGTAGAACAGCTTTAACAGGAGCAATTAAGCAAGTCATAGTCCAGTGGTAAGGGCACTCAGGTGAGATGTGGGGACCAACAGTTCAAGTCACTACTCCAAATCAGGTAGAGCAGGAATGTGAAGCCAGCTCTCAAACAACCCACTAGAGTGCACTGACCATGAGGCTAATGGTTATAAGCATGAGTGGGCCCCCATCCCACCTAAGGTTTTTGTAAAAAGCTGCTCGGGCAACTAACTGCAAGAGACAGTTCACCACTGAGAATCCTGAGTGGAGGCAAGCACCAAAATCCCGTTCAGGGGTGGGGCTATGGATACATCCTTAGCATTTCTGATTGGCTGGTTTAGCTGGTCCCCTGCTTAGCATGAACATTATGAATCCCATTTTTAGGTGCTTAGCTGTCTCCACCTGTTTTATAGGGAGCCTGGGTACATAACAAGGGGCTGAAGCTTCTATTTAGTGGCAGGGCATCTAAAATGAGGTGTTACAATGTGAAGCCCAATTCAAGCATAGAATTGACTGTGATAAGGTGCTTCAGAGCTATGCCTAATAGTCAGTGCTATGCCTAATAGTTTTGCACCCTAGGAAGCCAGCATAAGAACATAAGAACATAAGAACGGCTGTGCTGGGTCAAACCAAAGGTCCATCTAGCCCAGTAGCCTGTCTTCCGACAGTGGCCAGCACCAGGTGCCCCAGAGAGGGTGGACCGAAGACAATGATCAAGTGATTTGTCTTCTGCTGTCCTTCTCCAGCCTCTGACAAACAGAGGCCAGGGACACCATTTCTATCCCCTGGCTAATAGCCTTTTATGGACCTAACCTCCATGAAATTATCTAGCTTCTCTTTAAACTCTGTTATAGTCCTAGCCTTCACAGCCTCCTCTGGGAAGGAGTTCCACAGGTTGACTACACGCTGTGTGAAGAAGAACTTTCTTTTATTAGTTTTAAACCTGCTACCCATTAACTTCATTAGGTGTCCTCTAGTTCTTCTATTATGGGAACTAATCAATAACTTTTCTTTATTCGCCCTCTCCACACCACTCATAATTTTATATACCTCTATCATATCCCCCCTCACTCTCCTCTTTTCTAAACTGAAAAGTCCCAGTCGTTTTAACCTCTCTTCATATGGGACCCATTCTAAACCCCTAATCATTTTAGTTGCCCTTTTCTGAACCCTTTTCCAAGGCCAAAATATCTTTTTTGAGGTGAGGAGACCACATCTGTACACAGTATTCAAGATGTGGGCATACCATAGTTTTATACAGAGGCAGTAAGATATTCTGGGTCTTATTTTCTATCCCTTTCTTAATAATTCCTAGCATCCTATTTGCCTTTTTGACTGCCGCTGCACACTGTGTGGAAGTTTTCAGGGAACTATCCACGATAACTCCAAGATCTCTTTCCTGATTTGTCATAGCCAAATTAGCCCCCATCATACTGTATGTATAGTTGGGGTTATTTTTCCCAATGTGCATTACTTTACACTTATCCACATTAAATTTCATTTGCCATTCTGTTGCCCAATCACTCAGTTTCGTGAGATCTTTTTGGAGTCCCTCACAGTCTACTTCTGTCTTGACTATCCTAAACAGTTTGGTATCATCCGCAAATTTTACCACCTCACTGCTTATCCCTTTCTCCAGATCATTTATGAATAAGTTGAACAGGATTGGTCCCAGGACTGACCTTTGGGGGACACCACTAGTTATCCCTCTCCATTCTGAAAATTTACCATTTATTCCTACCCTTTGTTTCCTGTCTTTTAACCAGTTCTCAATCCAAGAAAGGACCTTTCCTCTTATCCCATGGCAATGTAATTTACACAAGAGCCTTTGGTGAGGGACCTTGTCAAAGGCTTTCTGAAAATCTAAGTATACTATATCTACTGGATCCCCCTTGTCTGCATGTTTATTAACCCCTTCAAAGAACTCTAATAGATTAGTAAGACATGATTTCCCTTTACAGAAACCATGTTGACTTTTGCCCAATAAATTATGTTCTTCTACGTGCCTCACAATTTTATTCTTTACTATTGTTTCGACTAATTTGCCCGGTACTGAAGTTAGACTTATTGGTCTGTAATTGCCAGGATTGCTGCTAGAGCCCTTTTTAAATATTGGTGTCACGTTAGCTACCTTCCAGTCATTAAGTATGGAAGCTTATTTAAAGGATAGGTTACAAACCACAGATAATAGTTCAGCAATTTCCCATTTGAGTTCTTTTAGAACCCTTGGATGAATGCCATCCGGTCCCGGAGATTTGTTGATATTAAGTTTTTCTATTTGTTCCAAAACCTCCTCTAATGACACTTCAATCCGGGACAGTTCCTCAGATTCATCACCCACAAAGGATGGTGCAGATTTGGGAATCTCCCTAACATCCTCAGCCGTGAAGACTGAAGCAAAGAAATCATTTAGTTTCTCCGCAATGGCTTTATCATCCTCATTTGCTCCTTTTATATCTTGATCGTCTAGGGGACCCACAGGTTTTTTAGCAGGTTTCCTGCTTCTAATGTACTTAAAAAACATTTTGTTATTTCTTTTTGAGTTTTTGGCTAGCTGTTCCTCAAAATCTTTTTTTGCTTTTCTTATTACATTTTTACCCTTGATTTGACAGTGTTTATGTTCCTTTCTATTTATCGCACTAGGATTGGACTTCCACTTCCTTTTTGTCCCTCACTGCTTCTTTTACATGCTGGTTAAGCCACGGTGACTCTTTTTTAGGTCTCTTGCTATGTTTTTTAATTTGGAGTGTACATTTAAGTTGGGCCTCTATTATGGTGTCTTTAAAAAGTTTCTATGCAGCTTGCAGGGATTTGGCTCTAGTCACTGTGACTTTTAATTTCTGTTTAACTAATCTCCTCATTTTTGTGTAATTCCCCTTTTTGAAATTAAATGCCAGAGTTCTGGACTGCTGAGGTGTTCTTCCTACCACAGGAATGTTAAATGTTATTATATTATGGTCACTATTCCCAAGCAGTCCTGTAACCGTTATCTCCTGGACCTGATCCTGCGCTCTGCTCAAGACTAAATGGAGAATTGCCTCTCCCCTTGTGGGTTCCTGTACCAGCTGCTCCAAGAAGCAGTCATTTAAGCCATTGAGAAATTTTATCTCTGCTTCTCTTCCTAAGGTGACATGTATCCAGTCAATATGGGGATAATTAAAATCCCCCATTATTATAGAGTTCTTTATTTTGGTAGCCTCTCTAATCTCCCTCAGCATTTCAATGTCAGTATTGCTGTCCTGGTCAGGTGGTCGGTAATATATCCCTACTGCTATATTCTTATTATTGGAGCATGGAATTACTATCCATAGCGATTCTATTGAACATGTTAATTCATTTAATATTTTTATTTCATTTGATTCTACATTATCTTTCACATATAGTGCCACTCCACCACCCACATGGCCTGCTCTATCCTTCCGATATATTTTATATCCCAGTATGATTGTGTCCCACAGATTTTCCTCATTCCACCAGGTTTCAGTGATGTCTATTATGTCAATCTCCTCCTTTAATATGAGGTACTCTAGTTCACCCATCTTATTAGTCAGACTGCGAGCATTTGTGTAGAAGCACTTTAAAAATTTGCCACTGCTTATTTGTCTGCCCTTCCCTGATGCATTGGATTCCTTTATATGCGGTGTTTGTCTGCTTTGGTCCATGGTTTGTCCTCTCCCCTCCTCTCTTTCTGACTACAGCTTAGAGAATCTCTATCAATGGATTCTCCTCTAAGAGAAGTCTCCATCCGATTTACGTGCATCTCCGCACCAATCGGCTTTCCCCCATCTCTTAGTTTAAAAACTACTCTATGGCCTTTTTAATGTTTAGTGCCAGCAGTCTGGTTCCACCCTGGTTTAGGTGGAGCCCATCCTTCCTGTATAGGCTCCCCCTCTCCCAAAAGTGTCCCCAGTTCCTAATAAATCTAAACCCCTCTTCCCTACACTATCGTCTCATCCACGCATTGAGACTCTGAAGCTCTGCCTGCCTACCTGGCCCTGCGCGTGGAACTGGAAGCATTTCCGAGAATGCCACCATAGAGGTCCTGGATTTCAGTCTCTTTCCTAGCAACCTAAATTTGGCCTCTAGGACATCTCTCCTACCCTTCCCTACGTCATTGGTACCTACATGTACCATGACCACCGGCTCCTCCCCAGCACTACATATAAGTCTATCTAGATGCCTTGAGAGATCCGCAACCTTTGCACCAGGCAGTCAAGTGACCATACAGTTCTCCCGGTCATCACAAACCCAACTATCTATGTTTCTAACGATCGAATCACCCACTACTAACACCTGCCTCTTCCTAACAACTGGCGTTCCCTCCCTCTCAGAGGTATCCTCAGTGCGAGAGGATATCGCAACATCCTCTGGAAGGAGGGTCCCAACTACGGGATGGTTTCCCTCTGTTCCCATTGAATGCTCTGTTCCCCTGAGACTTTCATCCTCTTTAAGAGCACTGGGGCTCTCAGACTGGAGGTGGGACAGTACTACAGTGTCCCAGAAAGTCTCATCAACATAGCTCTCTAACTCCCTTTGCTCCTCCAGTTCAGCCACCCTGGCCTCCAAAGCCCGAACTCGGTCTCTGAGGGTCAGGAGCTCCTTGCAACGGGTGCACACATACGCCACCCGCCCACAGGGCAGGTAATCATACATGTTACACTCGACACAATAAACAGGATAGCTCCCACTCTGCTGCTGGTCTTCTGTCTGCATTTTTCTTATGAATAAGTTTAAGTATAAACTGGGCTTCTTATTAAATGTCTGGACTATAGATTATTATAAAAGTTATGTTTAAAGAAGGTCAGAAGTCACTAGCGCCCTCTAACCTCCCCCTCTAAACTCCCTGTTAGCTGCTCCTGTTCGCAAGCTCCCTGGTCACTGACTCACAGCTTATAAAGCCCTGGTAGCCCCTCCCCCTGACTGAGGCTCAGCATACAGTAGAAGAGGTAATGACTGAACAGTGGTGGCCAGTCTCATTAAAGCAAAGGCAGACAATGTCTGTAAATGAGTGGGTTGTTCAGATAAAGGTCACTAGAATGATCCATGTGTGTGTTTAGCAACACAATTATGGGTTGTGCAATGAAGAAGAAGAAAAAAAATCACAAAAAACAAGGAAGGTTGGCCTTAAAAGTTAAAGTTCTAACAGGATTAAGTCAGCCATAGTTCACTTCTGGCCGGGGCACTCATTAATGGATCTCCACGTCATCTAATTGTTTCAGGCCAATTCCACAAGCCAAATACACAGGGAAGGGTTGGAACTTAACTTCATTTACAAGTTTGATTCTTATCAGAATGGAATGAACAGGGATATCTCCTGGCTCGCACACTAGCTTTCACATCCTAATGACTTAACCAACCAACCAAACAATGGAGGTGCTAATTGTTCTTATCAGCCTCTTGTAACTACTTGGCCAATCTAGTCCTTGTCTTTTTTCTCCTTTTTTCCCTCTCCCCCCTTCCCTTATTTATTCTTGGATCTGGACTTTTAATACTCCAGTCATTGGAAAAAGTAGGTTGTGCCCATGAAAGCTCATGATACCATCTACATGTTTTGTTAGTCTTTAAGGTACTACTAGACTATTCATTGTTTTTTAAGTTTTTCTAATTACAGACTAACTCGACTACCTCTCTGAAGCTTCTGGTTTGTTGTGTGGTGTACACTGAATAATTAACACCCCCCAACACATTAATTTACACATATAGGGTGCGTCTAGACTACATGGCTCCATTGACGGAGCCATGTAGATTAGGGTTGTAGGCAAAGGGAAATGAAGCGGCAATTTAAATAATCGCTGCTTCATTTAAATTAAAATGGCTGCCGCACTGTGCCGATCAGCTGTTTGTCGGCACAGCTCTGTAGTCTGGTCACTCCACGGTCGACATCAAAGGCATTTGTTGACCTCCCTGGTATGCCTCGTGGGATGAGGTTTACCGGGGAGGTCGACAAATGCCTTTGATGTTGACCGCGGAGCGTCTAGACTACAGCGCTGTGCCGACAAATAGCTGATTGGCACAGCGCGGCAGCCATTTTAATTTAAATGAAGCGGCGATTATTTAAATTGCCGCTTCATTTCCCTTTGCCGAGTAAACAAATCTACATGGCTCCATCGATGGAGCCATGTAGTCTAGACATGCCCATAGTGTCAGACTATATCCACTTGTGTGCACTAGTGAAAGGGAATCAGGTGTCTTTCCTACACTTGCTACCTATGTCATGGGTAGGGCAGATGATGGGTTGGATTTTCCATACAGCTCTCCTGAACAGGTGGGAAGGGAATGGCAACAGACCCAGTAGTGCAGCTACACCAGCGTGTCATGTGATATGTGCTGAATCAGGTCCAGGGGAGAAGCAGGGAGTCTGGCATATTTCCCTTACACAGCTCCTTCCCAAAGTAGTGTTATCATTCAAATTAATGAAGAGAAGAAGTCTATTAATATTAAATGCATTTCTAGGTATGATAAGGTAAAATGAAATTGTTCCTATTAAGCTGTTAGATAAATCAATGAATGAGCAAACAAAGGGAAACAGAAAATAATTGGAATCCCATACTTGTGTTTACATTAAATAGTCACTTGTGTTAATGTTGATAGTCAGTTAATCTTTCTAAGAGCAAGTATCTAGTGTGACATAATTCATAAATATTAATTAACCCAGTAGCTTCTGAAAAAATCCCCTTTTCTAGGATGGAACTGGAGGGCAGAATAAGGATTATATTAGAGAACCTCTCATAATGGAAAAGGAAAGGAACTGAGAAGGAGGGAAGGGGAGTCAGTGCATGTTGAAGAACAGAGGTGCATCTTAACTTTATGTAGAATATAAATGAGAATTAGATAAGCATTTCAAGTGTTAGCGCTTCCCTACTTCAGATCACTCTTCCATGGTTTGTGCTGGGCAAATATCTAGGGTTTGTCAACATAAATTCAAATAAAAAATAACTAAATTGGTTTTAATTCACATTCTTGTTCTTCCAGTGCAAGTGTTAGTACAGGTTGAAACTCCATAATCTGGACTTCCCTAGTCTAGCAACACCCCTGGTCCGGCATCTTCAGGATGACCCCATGGAGTCAGTAGCGTTGCTGAACTGGGGGTCAAGAGAGCAGAGCCCTGGATGGCAAAGAAGCTGTCGGGCAGAGAGTGGAGCTCCAGATGGCAGTGGGCTGCTGGGCAGAGAGAGCCCTTGGCAGCAGCAGAGCTGCCACGCAGAGCGTGGAGCCCTGAGCAGCAGCGGGAGCTGCTGGGGGGAGTATAGTGCTCAACCAATGGCAGCAGAGCCACGGAGCAAGAGCAGATACCCAGGTGACAGCAGAGTAGTGGGGGGGGGGAAGAGGAGAGGGGGAAGGAGCGGAGGCTCCCCTCCTCCCCGTGGAGAGAGCAGAGCCTGGGGAGGCCAAGGAAGAAAAACAGAGCCCCTGGAGCTTTGACTTCCCCTGGTCCAGCACCCTTGGGACCTGACTGGTCCCAGACCAGGGAGGTTCAAACTATATAAATATTTATTTGGGAACAAGGACACCTAATTTCAACTTAACTTCATCTAGAAAAGCATGGGCATTCTTATTTCAAAATAATAGTGCATGGGAAATGACGACTAAGGGGGGATATGATTGAAGTCTATAAAATCATGACTGCTGTAGAGAAAGTAGATAAGGAAGTGCTATTTACTTCTCATAACACAAGAACTAGGGGTCACCAACTGAAATTAATAGTCAGCAGATTTAAAGCAAACAAAAGGAAGCATTGCATCACACAATACACAGCCAGTCTGTGGAACGCCTTGCCAGAGGATGTTGTGAAGGCCAAGATTATAACACAGTTCAAAAAAGAATTAGATACATTCATGGAGGATAGCTATTAGGCAGGAATGGTGACCCTAGCCTCTGTTTATCAGAAGATAGAAATGGGTGACAGGGAATGAATCTCTTGATGATGTTCTGTTCATTCCCTCTAGGGAAATTGGCATTGGCCATTGTCAGAAGACAAGATACTGGGCTAGATGGATCTTTGGACTGACCCAATGAGACCACTCTTCTGTCCCTATGGGAAAACCTCAGTTAAGTGGAACTCTACTATGTTTTCTCTCAGGGTGGAGGCATTGGTGTATTTGTATTTTTGATCAGTTGTGGCCTTTCGGAACTGACTGAGGACCTTGGAAGCTGTAGGTTTTCTTAATCCAATCATGTGTGCAGTGACTTTCTAGAAAGATCTGGATGCTAACAGGACCAAAACAATGCTGTTTAGCGATGCAACAGACAGTGGTGTGCTTTGGTGCATGGTGTTGTAGAGGTCCTCCTGCAAAATGTCAGAGAAGTAGGAGAGTGGGTCCCATGTGTAATGCTGGATACAGGCCTGTTGTGAGATCACCAGGAAATTGTGAGAGAACAGGGATGGGAGGGGATATGTACATGAGGTCAGCAGTGGACAGTGGCTTGTCTCTGTCTGAAGTTCATATTCGGGCTGGGCTTCCTCCTTCTGCTCCGTTCCTCCTCTTGCCATCATGTCACATAATGATGCTGTTTATCACATTGTATTCTGCTATCTGGCTTCCTCACTCCCTGGCCAGTAGCCACTTTTGCTTCCCCCACCACCTTGCACCCATGGGTGTTCCTTCCTAGCCTTGTCCCAGCCCTCCCGCTCACCCCAGAAAGCCTTCTTGTCCTAACTAGCTATTCCAAGCTGCCCCTCACATCGTAAATGCTCCACTAACTACTCCTCCGCTGCCTTGAGCGCTTCACTGTCCCTGATCAGATGCCTTACCAGCTACACCTAGCTCTCCTTAACGGCTGTTTCCAATAGATCTTGTTTCTCTCTCTGGCTCATGCTTGGCATGTTGCTCAAGAGTCACAATGGCAACAAAGGGTCTCTTTATGTCAATTGGAAACCCCAACTTGAATAGGAATCAGCATTAGATTCCAGCTTTCACAGGTGAAGAGATATTCCTTCTTAAAATTAGGAATAGCATGGAATACTATTTCATACATTTAAGAAACTTTTAAAGCCTAAGTAACAATATTTTTTCTTCCACCAAGCACTTTACAGTTGGACTCCGGGAACTAGGGCAGCCTGGCTTTAAAGGCAGAGATTAATAGTACCATCAAAAATGTAAAATTGGTTTTCTACAGAATGTGTGGTATCTATACAATACACCTTGGCGTGTTGGAATGTAGTTTTACTAGCTCTTGTTTGAGATGATCTGCATAATTAGCTCATTGTGCAATGAGTGGAAGTGGAAGCCAGACAAATTTAATCTAGAAACAAGGAGTGTTTTTTTTAAATTCCTAAATTTAACAGTGAGGGAAGTTAAAAATCAACATAGCGGCATCATGGACTCTCCATCACCTGAAGTAATTAAATCAAGACTGGATGGATTTCTACAAGATACATCCTGCATCAGCTAGAAGTAATAACATGCTTGATGCAGGAAACATCTGGTAACGTTCTGTAGCATGTATAATGCAGTACATCAGATTATGATTATAATATTCTTGTCTGGCCTTTAATTGTTAACTATATTAACTGTTTTACTAGTAGTAACAAAACCATCTTCAAGCCTTCAAGCCAGTAAAACCCCTGCATGACAGAGCTAATGTGGAGGAACTAGATGAAGTTTAGTTCCTAAGACAGAAGATAGATTTCTCTGATGCATTATAGACAGCTAAAGATTTTTTAAATGGTGCTGTAATTCTAGTGCCATTATTCATTTATAATTTTAAAGGTTCATGATAAAGGAAGGTATATATTAGAATTTAGAAACCTCAAATTTTGTTGTGTTTGGAATGAGTACAACTCAATCAACTTATATCATCATCTCCAGCTTACTATATTGACTAAGTAATTAAACACATGCCTAATTTTAAGCATGTGAATAGTTCCATTGGCTTCAGAGGGACTACTCAGGGGCTTAAGTACCTCATTGACTTAGTGACAGAATAAGAATAGTTATGTAATTATAGAGCTATATCCACAGAGTTGGAAATGTGATGTTTAAAAATGACAGACTAATTTGCAAGCTGCTAGGAACACTTAATGGCAGCTGAAGACTGAAGAGAATATACAACCATAAATAATTAAACAAAACAGAGAATGTCATCTGTAATGACCAATTTTGTTTTTAAATGCAAAGAGTTTGAGCTGAAGATCTTGATGAACGGGAAACAATGCAATGAGACTAAGGAGCTTTCACTCCCTCCCCCCCCCGCATACCCCCACACATATGCTGGGCACTGTCCTGTAAAGCTTTTTTTGAAGGAAAATAATTACTTCTTTAGCAATATTTGTGATGCCTAATGCATTTTTACAATAAAAAAATGGGTCTTTCCTTCACTGGTTAAACATGCCTGGATTTTCTAGTTGAAAATAGTGGGACCCAAGATCCTTTGCCACTTGACTAACTCCCATTGAAACAGGTGCCTCTACAACTTTGAGAGTTTGGTTCTAAGAAAGAACCCAGATCTGCTCCTCCTTGATTTCAGTGGGAGATTGATCATCCGGTTCAAGGGTGTTGGCCTAGCTGGTAGGTAAGCCAACTGTGTACTTTGCGTTTTTTGTTTTGAACTGTCTAGTGAAATCTCAAATTAGTTGGTAAAATGCTGCTGCCAGTTGTATCTTTAACCTGGTTCTAAAACAGAATAAGTAGTTTAACACATTAAGAATAGGAGGCACTTCTCAATAAAAACTCAACCCAGGCCAATGTTGTTTTCAGACTCATTCAGCGGTGGTAAACTACTTCCATCAACCACACCATAGATTAAAGCACAATAAAATCCTTTAATAAATTTACAAGAAACAGCACACAAGATCAATAGGATGAATTAATGCCAAGACATAAAACTTTTCTGAGAGTTAATAAAAGAAATATTTAAAGCTCACCATCATTAATCTGTTGTCCTTTTTATTACCTGTTGTATTATAGGAGTGCTGTATTCATTTTCCAGAACTGAATCAAAGCTATTGAAGGAGAAAAGTGGGTTTGCAGAAGACTGAAACAAGTTATTAAACAGCCTTTAAGTATGGAGCTAGCTTTAATAAAATTGATCTTTATAGCCCTTGTTATTCTATCATGATTTCCTTTATCCCTGAGCTGGAAAGGCTTATAGATATACATTCAAATTCCATCCTGGAGTAAGTGGATTCTATTCTAGATCAAGATGCTAAAGGAGCACTTAAGAAGGATAAGGCCATTGTGGAGAAATTAAATGAATTCTTTCATCAGTCTTTATGGCTGAGGACATAAGGAAGATTCCCAAACCTGAGCCATTCTTTTTAGGTTACAGATCTGGGGAACTGTCCCAGACTGACGTGTCAGTAGGAGAGGTTTTAGAACAATAATTTAAACATTAATAAGTAGCCAGGACCAGATGATAGTCACCCAAGAGTTCTGAATGTGCTATTCCAGAACTACTAATTTTAGTATGTCAGGGTATGTCTACACTACAAAGTTAATTCGAACTAACAGCTGTTAGTTCGAATTAACTTTCATAGGCGCTACACACGCAAACCACTAGTTCAAACTTAATTCGAACTAGCGGAGTGCTTAATTCGAACTAGGTAAACCTCATTCTACGAGGACTAACGCTTAGTTTGAATTAAGTAGTTCGAATTAAGGGCTGTGTAGCCACTTAATTCAAACTAGTGGGAGGCTAGCCCTTCCCAGGTTGCCCTGGTGGCCACTCTGGGCCAAGCCAGGGAAACTCGTCTGCCCCCCTCCCGGCCCCGGAGCCCTTAAAGGGCCACGGTCTGGCAACGGTGCCCGTGCCAGGTGCAAGCCTGCCAGTACCCAGCCAGCAGATCCTGCACCTGGCACAGCACGAGCCAGCCACCCGCTGCCACCCAGCCCTCCCCCTCTTCTCAGGACCAGGCTGGCGGCTCCCAGGAGCCTGCCCGGGGCTGCAAGAGGTGGACGCCCGCCTGGTCTAGTGCGGAGGATCGTGGACCTCATCCAGGTTTGGGGGGAGGCCTCCAACGTCCACAATCTCTGCACTAGGCACAGGAAAGTGGCCGTCTAGGGCAGGATAGCTGCTAGCCTGGCCACCAAAGGCCACATGCAAACCCAGGAGCAGGACTGCATGAAAATCAAGTTGGTCCAGTGAGACCCCCGACCCTGAGCTTAGAACATAAGAACATAAGAACGGCCGTACTGGGTCAGACCAAAGGTCCATCTCGCCCAGTAGCCTGTCTGCCAACAGTGGCCAACACCAGGTACCCTGGAGGGGATGGACCAAAGACAATGGCCAAGCCATTTGTCTCATGCCATCCATCTCCAGCCTTCCACAAACAGAGGCCAGGGACACCATTCCTACCCCCTGGCTAATAGCACTCCATGGACCCAACCTCCATGACTTTATCTAACTTCTCTTTAAACTCTGTTCTAGTTCTCACCTTCACAGCCTCCTGTGGCAAGGAGTTCCACAGGTTGACTATTTGCTTTGTGAAGAAGAACTTTCTTTTATTAGTTTGAAGCCTGCTATCCATTCATTTCATTTGGTGTCCTCTAGTCCTTCTATTATGGGAACTAATGAAGGACTTTTTTTTATGCACCCTCTCCACACCACTCATGATTTTATAGACCTCTATCATATCCCCGCTCAGTCTCCTTTTTTCTAAGCTGAAAAGTCCCAGTCTGTTTAGCCTCTGTTCATATGGGACCAGTTCCAAACCCCTAATCATTTTAGTTGCCCTTTTCTGAACCCTTTCCAAGGCCAAAATATCTTTTTTGAGGTGAGGAGACCCTATCTCTACACAATACTGAAGATATGGCGTACCATAGTTTTAGACTTCCCCTCCTCCTTCTTCCCCTGGCTTCCCCCTTCCAGCTCCCTCCTCCCAGGTTTTCACCTCCCCTCTCCCACCCTCTCTCTTCCCCTCTCCCACCTCCTTTTCCCAGTCTCCCCAGAGGTTAATGCCCCCACCCCCAGTTTTGTTAAATAAAGAGAGTTTCCATTTTTGAACACACGTGTCCTTTATTTTTTACATCAGGAAGGGGGGCTAGGGAAGGGTAAGTGGAAGGAGGTGAGGGAGGAATGGGGCACGAGCCCCTGATGGGGAGGACTGGGGTGGCTCTGCGGGCTCCTCAGGGTGGAAGCTCTCCTGCAGGGCCTCCTGGATCCTGACAGCCCCCCAATTGACACCCCCGGATGGCAGCCTGCGGCAAGTGCAGCCGGGCTGATGGCCGAGTGCTGTGATGTGCCGAGGGTGGGCACTCAGGGCACTCCAAGACAGGACTGCTTTGCTGTCCCTCATCGAGGTAGACAAGCAAGCGGGGAACCCTGAGAACTGTCTGACTGGGGTGGGGGTCGGGTCCCTTTAAGCACAGCCCTCGGCTAGCCTGAGGCAGCAGCTCCACGCTCTAAATCCTAAGCTGATGCCCTGCCGGCATTGGTTCCGGCCAGCCTTAACTTCGGTTCAGGATCCACTCAATGTGGACATGCTAGTTCGAATTAGCAAAACGCTAATTCGAACTAGTTTTTAAGTCTAGATGCGCTAATTTGAATTAGCTTAGTTCGAATTAATTAGTTAATTCGAACTAAGTTAATTCGAACTAAGTTAATTAATTAGTTAATTCGAACTAAGTTAGTTCGAATTAGTGCTGTAGTGTAGACATACCCTCACCTATCATTTAAATCAACTGCTGTATCAGATGACTCAAGGATAGCACATGTGACGCCATTTTAAAAAAAGGCTCCAGAGACTATTTTGGCAATTATAGGCCAGTAAGTCTAATTTCAGTATGGGGTAAACTGGTTGAAGCTATAGTAAAGAACAGAATTATCTAACATGTAGATGAACACAATTTTTGGGGGAGAGGGGTGGAAATAAGTATAAACTTTATAAAGGGAAATCATGCTTTGCCAATCTCTAGAATTCCTTGAGGGGAGTCAACAAGCATGTGGACATTGGGGATCCAGTGGAAATATGATATTTTGATTTCTGACAAGGTACCTCACCAAAGGCTCTTAAAGTAAGCTGTCCTGTGATAAGAGGGAGCCTGATCTCATAGATCAGTATCTGGTTAAAAGATAAAGACAAAGGGTAGAAAGAAATGGTCAATTTTCAGAAGAGAGAGAGAGAGAGAGAGAGAGCGAGAGAGAGAGCGAGAGCATGTGCTAGGTCTACACTGCCACTTTTTCTGATTGTTCTGTTGGAAGAGGCTTTTCTGACATTTGGCCCATCTAGACTGGCCCAAATGTAGGAAAAAAATCCCTCTTTTGGAAGCCTGAAAGGGGCTTCCAAAAGAGCGCATTTGTTCTTCTGCAAAAAAAGCGGAAGAGCAAGCTTGTTCCCTGGATGCAGAACAGTTTTACCTCCAGTATCCCGGAAAAACTGTGTCGTCTAGACATAGCCAGAGAGAGTGTGATGTCCTCCAGGTGCTAATACTGGGACCAGTTACTGTTCAACATATTCATAAATTATCTACAAAAAGGTGTAAACAATTCAATGATACAAAACTACTCAAGAAAGTTATGTCCAAAGCAGACAGTAAAGGGTTACAATAGAATCTCACAAAGCTGGCTGATAGGACAACAAAATGCCACTCCACACATAGATGTGTTATTCAATCACTTATGCTTGAATATTTCAGCTGTTTACACTGCAGATTTCCTTCCAGCAGATTGGAAGAACATCTCCCTTTGCTAATAGGACACCACAAGAACAGTTATGTCCTCCAAAAATGTGGAAAGTATGAAGTGATTAAAAAAAGCTGTTGTAGCACGGCCACTGCAATTTTTAGAACACAGTAGTTTTGCAAGTAGTTTTACAATTTTTAGAAAACAAAAGATAGCTCTGAATTTTTAATTTACCTGTCTCTCTACACGTCTTTCACTGTGATTAACCGGGCTATGTCCTGGGAGTCTGTGGGCTGAAGCATCTCTGTGACAGTACAGTGAAGTTCACTTTGGAAAAGTAACATTCTATGTCCTTGAAATTCCACAAGGATCTTTTCTGTGCTCCTGCACTGAGCTTTTTGAGACAATAAATCCGGGTGGGGAGCCTCTGGTGCACTGGCTGCATACAGTTTGTCAGGAGTAGCTGGTGGAGGGCTGCAAGATGGTTTGTTTTTTATCTGAATGGCCACAGGCATGGCCACCTGTAGCTTCCAATGGCTGCGGTTCACCTTTAATCACATCAAGCCATAGTGTGAATTGCCCTGCATCTCCAGTTTCAGAAGCGGCCATGTCATTCACAGGTATATTACATAGTCATCAAGACCCCATTCCTCCCCAAGCACTGAATCCTCCTTAGCTCTCCCCTTCACCCCCCCCTGCTAAAAAAAATGAGCCACATCTCCACTGTCCACAAGCACAGAGGAATTATTCTCCCTCTCCCATGGGGTCAGGAAAATGCATAATGTGGGAACACAAATCATCCCTGATTTCTGTTGCCCAGGTGCATCCAGCTCAAGCAGTGGCAGCTGCACTTTGTGGCTGAGGGAACCGATTCAGCGGACCCTCACAGCCATAGATCCATTCCAGGGGGAAATGGCTGACCTCTGGCTTCGCAAAGGTTGTGAAGGATGCAGCAAGCCACAATAATGAGGACAGCATTGATGACACTGGCATGTAAACAAGTGTATAGACATCTCCAATGGCCTTTCAAACTGCCAAAAGCACATTCAATCACAATTAAGCACCTGCTGAGAATGTCAGCAAGCCATCTCTTGTGAGGGCCTCTTAAATCAGGGTAAGATTTCATGAGACATGGCAAAAATGGGTAGATGGGGTTCCTGAGAATAAAGGTAGGGACAATAACTATGTGTATGACATGAAAATAGCATCCCAGTATTCCCATGCATACAGATTCTCCATGCGCAAAAAAACCCTTGGCATCAGCAGCTTTCCTAGTGCAATCCACTTTGACAAATTGCCCTGTGTGGTTCATGAGGGCCTGCATAACAATGGACTAGCACCCACTGGAGTTTCTACAGTAGACTCACATGCTGTTTGAGAAGGACAATCTGCAAAGTCCCATCAATGGCTCTGACACAGGTTGGAAACACTATTGCCTCAAAGTCAGCAATTACTTCAGGTATATTTGTGATGCTGCCATCTTGGGGTAAACCACATGCCTGATAGGCTCAGAAACATGTGCCACAACATTACCCATAGTCAACTTTGCAACACCAGCTGGTTGGCACCGGACCTGCAGAAGTCTGGGGATAGCCAGCTTCCAGACAGTTCTAGTTACCTGCTTCTGGACTGGCCAAGGACAATCTGCTCATAAAGCTACAGAAATGTGGTATCTTCAAGCAAAATTCTGGACCCACTTGTAATAATCCTAGATCAGCATGATGATGGAGTCCTACCAGTCGGTGTTTGTGGCTCTGCATGAGAAGTACTGATCTTCATAGAGGGCATGAGTGGCTCTATTGAGTCTCATGAGCAGCTTCAGTCAGTTTGACTCTGCCATGCTTGAGTACTCCTCTGCCTCCTTCTCCTCCTCCTCCTCGATCACAAGCTCTGCTGTTTGGTGGATCAGAAGAAATGGCCAAAATGTCCATCAATTCCCCATGGAAGCTCTGTCCATTTCTGGACACAGCAGTGAGTACATAAGGAAGAGAAGTTCTTCAAAATGCACCTTCTCCATCTCGCTGGCTCCACTAGCTTGGAGCACAAGGGTCAAACAAAAAAATTGCTCTGCAGGCTGTGTACAGACAACAGATCCCCAGCTTCAAGCCTATGTTATAAAATTCTTGATGCAGTGTTAACAATTAGTGTTGCTACTCAAGCTTTGGCTTCTCTAACTCAGGGTCAGCGGTCTTGAGTTTCACTCTGGGCTTCCATTGCAGCATAGACATACCCTTCATAATGTCTCAGCCCTTCTAGCTCCCTGCCTTCCCCCCCAGAGAACATTTTAGATCATGTTTACACTAGCGAGCTTACTGTGACACTGCTGTAGTGATGCAGCTCCACAGCTGTAAGATGTCCTGGGTAGCCCCTTTATGCTGATGGAGAGAGCTCTCCCATTGACATAATGACACCACCCCCAATGAGTGGTAGTAGCTATGTTGGCAGGAGAGTTTCTCGGATCCACATAGTGCTGTGTTATTTTCAGATCCCTGAGTGACATGTTAAACCAACAAAAGTGATAGTGTAGACATGCCTTAGTTGAGTACAATCAACTCCCATAAGAGAAAGCCAATAGCAGCGCATTTTAAAAAGACAGATTTAGGCTCCAATCCTGCAAGCACTTATGTACTAAACTTGATGCATGGGAGCAAGTCTGCACAAGAAGTAGCAAACGTCATTAATGAAAAGATTAACACTGTTAACACTAACTAATGCTGTTAGATTTCAGAGGGGATTTAGTTAGATTTAGTGAGTTAATCTAATGAACAGATTTCAGAGGGAATTTTGAAGGGAGAATGGAGGCTAAACTAACAGATTTCAGAAGGATTTTGAAGGGACAATGGAGGCTATTTGGTATACACTTAGGGTATGTCTACACTACAACGCTAATTCGAACTAACTTATTTCGAATTAGTTAATTCGGAATAAGCTAATTCAAAATAATGCATCTAGACCCAAAAACTAATTCGAATGAGCATTTTGCTAATTCGAAATAGCGCGTCCACACTGATTGGATGCTGGGTCGCATTTAAGGGCAGCTGAAACCAGTTCCGACAGGGCATCAGGTCAGTAGTTGCTTTGTGTGGCTGCTGTCTTAGGCTCGTGCTTAAAGGGACCTCCCTGGACAGCCGTTTCTCAGCTTTTTCGCTTGCTTGCCTACCTCACCGAGGGACAGCAAAGTGTTTTCCTCTCTGCCTGCCTGTGTCGGTGGTTCCCATTGGGGCCGCCGCCGCAGTTGGCACCATGGAGCCAGAGCTCGCCCTGGGCATTCTGCTCCAGTTTTTGGACTTGCTGCTGCAAGCCTGCCAGCAATGGCTGGAGGCTGCCTGGCACCATCTGGTGCACATCAGCCCCCTGCCCCTCCCCCTGGCCTCCCTGGGGGCCGTGGAGGAGCCACAGCAGCGCCCGGACGCCGGTGTGCCCTGCGGCATCTGGACACCAGCAGCGACTGGTGGGACCGCATCGTCCTGGAGTGCTGGGGAGACCAACAGTGGACCCAGAACTTCAGGATGAAGAAGGACACCTTCTTGGAGCTCTACGAGTGGCTCACCCCTGCTCTGCGGTGACGGGACACTCGCATGAGGCCCGCCATCCCCCTCCAGAAGTGGGTGGCCATTGCCCTGTGGAAGCTCTCCACACCGGACAGCTACCGATCCGTCGGGAACCAGTTCGGCGTGGGGAAATCCACCGTCGGAGCAGTGCTCATGCAGGTACGGCACTCACCGGCCACTGGCCCGGAGGGGGAGGGGGACTGCAAGGAGGGGATGGGCCGCCCCAGGGAAAACGGGGCGGAAGGAGGCAAAAGTGCCCTGCACGGGAGGGTTCGGTCTGTCCCGGCCGTACTACACGCCGCCCGCGGCGGCCAGGATCGCAGCGGGGGTCGCTTCTGGGAGTGGGGCACGGGGCAGTGCCAGGGAACGAACACTCCCAGCCACCCGGGCGCCCCACTGATTCGCGGTTTGGTGTGTCTCTCTGCAGGTGGTCAAGGCCATCAACCGGGTGCTGCTATGCAGGGTGGTCCGCCTCGCCGACCCGCACATCCAGGGGTTCGGCGCCCTTGGCTTCCGCAACTGCGGGGGGGCCATCGACGGGATCCACATCCCCATCCGTGCCCCGGAACACCAGGCCTCCCAGTACCTCAACCGCAAAGGGTACTTCTCCGTGCTCCTGTAGGCCATGTCTGACCACCGGAGACAGTTCACGGACATAAATGTGGGCTGGTCTGGCAAGGCACATGACGCACAGGTGTTCCGCAACTCCTTCGTGTGTCGGAGACTGCACGCTGGGACCTTCTTTCCCGACCGCCACATCAGGGTCAGAGATGTGGACATGCCCGTCTGCCTGGTGGGGGATGCGGCCTACCCCCTACAGCCCTGGCTGATGAAGCCCTACACGGGGCACCTCAACCCCTCCTGGCAGGCCTGCAATGCCAGGCTCACCAGGGCCCGCATTGTGGTCGAGGGGGCCTTCGGATGCCTGAAAGCATGCTTTAGGTGCCTCCTCACCCGCCTCGACCTTGCCGAGCACAATATCCCTCCTGTGGTGGCAGCATGTTGTGTGCTGCACAATGTATGTGAGCGGAAGGGGAGGCTTTCCTGCCAGCCTGGATGGCTCAGGCTGACCACGTGGCTGGCCAGTACGCACAGCCCCGCACCGCCGCCGTCCGGGAGGCCCAGCGGGGGGCCGTCCAGATCCGGGAAGCCCTGCGGGAGAGCTTCCATGTGGAGGACGACTGAACTCTCCCCGCATGCAAAACACCCTCACTTCCTTCCCCTTTCCCCTCCCTAACCCCCCTTCCTAATGTAAAATAAAAACACCTGTTTTGCCAAAAAAACTTCTCTTTATTGTACATAACTGGGGTGGAGGGAGGGAGGAATGAGGGTGGGAGAGGGGAGGTGGAAACCTGGGAGGAGGGAGCTGGAAGGGGGAGGAAGGGGAGGAAGGGAAGGGAAAGCTCAGGGTTCGGGATCCTGCTGGCTCTCCGTCTGACGGCACTGCGGGTGCGGGGGTGTCGGGGGGAGTGTGTGTGGAGGGTGGGGCAGGAGGGACGTGGGGTGCGGGGGAAGCGGGAAGGGGAGCAGGGGTGGGAGGAGGAGCGAGAGCTGGGGCGGCCGCAGGGGCTGGAGCAGGAGGAGGCAGGAACCTGTCCACCAGGGTCTGGAGGTGGCCTCTGAGGGCACGGCCCTGATCCTCCAGTGCCTCCAAGCTCCGCTGCCGCAGCCGCATATCCTCCCGGACCCGGTGGTCCTGGGTGCGGAGCTGGTTCTCCAGTAGCTGCAGGTGCCGCCGCTGATAGTCCTCCAGGTTCCTGGTGCGCCTGCTGGCCCGGGTGCGGGTGGCTGTTGCAGGCGGGGTGGTGCGCCCTGCAGTCCCAGGTGCTGCGGCTGTGGTGAAACAAGAGCAGTGGTCAGTTGTCCCTGGGGACACAGTGGGTGAAACCCAGCCCCCCTCTGCAAGGCGAGGTCGGCGTGTGGGGAACGGGCCAGGGCCCCTGCATGACACCCAGATGCTGCTCCATGGTGGGCAAGGCCCAGGCCCAGGCGCACGGTCCCTGGGCTCCCTCTCCACCCCCCACCCCATACACATAAGGGGAGCATGATGGCACTCACATGTGGAGCCCTCCCCGGCCTTGGACGACACAGCCGATGTGCTCTGTGGGATGCCTCGGGGGTCCTGGGTCCTGGGCAGGCTCCCTGCAGGCTCTTGGCTCTCGGCATCCTCTTCCTCCTCCTCTGTGTCAGGGACGGGGCCCTCTGCCCCGGGGTCGAACACCACCCAGGGGCATGGACTGCATGAGCCCCCAGGATGTGGTTCAGGGCCTCATAATGAGGGCATGCCTCCGGGTCGGCTCCTGGCTGGGAGGCCCTGGAGTAGGCCTGCCGCAGGTCCTTTATTTTGCAGCGGACCTGCTCCTGGGTCCGCATGTGGCCTCTGGTGGCCAGGCTGGCAGCCATGCGGCTGTAGACGGCCACGTTCCTGTGGCTAGTGCGGAGATCGTGGACGTTGGAGGCCTCCCCCCAAACCTTGATGAGGTCCACGATCTCCGCACTAGACCAGGCGGGTGCCCGCCTCTTGCGGCCCCGGGCAGGCTCCTGGGAGCCGCCAGCCTGGTCCTGGGAAGCGGTCGAGGGCTGGGTGGCAGCGGGTGGCTGGCTCATGCCGTGCCAGGTGCAGGGTCTTCTGGCTGGGTGTTGGCAGGCTTGCAGCTGGCACAAGCACCATAGCCAGACCGTGGCCCTTTAAGGGCTCCAGGGCCAAGAGGGGGGCAGAAGAGTTTCCCTGGTTTGGCCCAGAGTGGCCACCAGGGCAACCTGGGAAGGGCTAGCCTCCAACTAGTTCGAATTAAGTGACTACACAGCCCTTAATTCGAACTAGGCATTAGTCCTCGTAGAATGAGGTTTACCTAGTTCGAATTAAGCGCTCCGCTATTTCGAATTAAAGTCGAAATAGCGGTTTGCATGTGTAGCCCCTATTAAAGTTAATTTGAACTAACGGCTGTTAGTTCGAATTAACTTTGTCGTGTAGATATACCCTTAGTGTCTGTTTATATTAGCACTTAAAATAGCCCAAACAACAGTATAAGTACTATGAGAGAAAGTTATACAGGCTCAAAGTATAAAAAAAGAGATTAGTGTTAAATAAACCTACTTAGTATTTCTGCTGGGACAAATGTCTCTCCCTGAAAATACAGATGCTGCACAGCTTTATCTAGAGGTCGACCCATAGGCCAAAGCTGTGCAGCTTCAGAAAGAGTTTATAGTATTACATTTATTATGCTTAACATAAGAACATAAGAATGGCCGTACTGGGTCAGACCAAAGGTCCATCTAGCCCAGTATCCTGTCTGCCGACAGTGGCCAGCACCAGGTGCCCCAGAGAGGGTGGACCGAAGACAATGATCAAGCGATTTGTCTCCTGCCACCCCTCTCCAGCCTCTGACAAACAGAGGCCAAGGACACCATTTTATCCCTTGGCTAATAGCCTTTTATGGACTTAACCTCCATGAAATTATCTAGCTTCTCTTTAAACTCTATTATAGTCCTAGCCTTCACAGCCTCCTCTGGCAAGGAGTTCCACAGGCTGACTACACGCTGTGTGAAGAAGAACTTTCTTTTATTAGTTTTAAACCTGCTACCCATTAATTTCATTTGGTGTCCTCTAGTTCTTCTATTTATTTAACTAATAAATAACTTTTCTTTATCGGCCCTCTCCACACCACTCATGATTTTATATACCTCTATCTTATCCCCCCTCAGTCTCCTCTTTTCTAAACTGAAAAGTCCCAGTCGCTTTAACCTCTCCTCATATGGGACCCGTTCCAAACCCCTAATCATTTTAGTTGCCCTTTTCTGAACCCTTTCCAAGGCCAAAATATCTTTTTTGAGGTGAGGAGACCACATCTGTACACAGTATTCACGATGTGGGCGTACCATAGTTTTATACAGGGGCAGTAAGATATTCTGGGTCTTATTTTCTATTCCTTTCTTAATAATTCCTAGCATCCTATTTGCCTTTTTGACTGCCTCTGCACACTGTGTGGAAGTTTTCAGAGAACAGTCCACGATAACTCCAAGATCTCTTTCCTGATTTGTCATAGCCAAATTAGCCCCCATCATACTGTATGTATAGTTGGGGTTATTTTTCCCGATGTGCATTACTTTACACTTATCCACATTAAATTTCATTTGCCATTTTGTTGCCCAATCACTCAGTTTGGTGAGATCTTCTTGGAGTCCCTCACAGTCTGCTTCTGTCTTGACTATCCTAAACAGTTTGGTATCATCTGCAAACTTTACCACCTCACTGCTTACCCCTTTCTCCAGATCATTTATGAATAAGTTGAACAGGATTGGTCCTAGGACCGACCCTTGGGGGACACCACTAGTTACCCCTCTTGCTGGATATATGCTTGCTGGATATAACAATATTTCCTTTGCTGTGGAAGTATTTATAGCAGTATTTAATGAAGGTGAGAAGTTTTATCATTACAACTATATAAATATGCCAAGTATTATAAGGATTAAATAATTCTGAATAATAATTACAAAACTGAGCAGTGGCACTAGGTTGATGACAAGTCTGGCTATGAACAAGGTGTTTTTTCGTAGTTGTGTAATTGCTACATCTGCCACTTTTCTAACTACAGTACAACAGCCATGTTAGAGTTTGTACCAGGAACTTCACACTTCTATTAGGATGAACTCATGGGTCTCCAGATCTCCTGAAACTAGCTGAAAAATCTGGGGTTTTTTAGACATTTGCGATACTTTACCAGCATTGCTTCTCCAGGTGCACGCCAGAGGCACAGTAGTGAATGCATAAGGGAATGGACAATGATTCAGACCGGATTAAAAGGCACCCAAATAGTTCATTCTGCTTTCTTCTCCCTTAGCCACCATTCCTGTTCCAAGAACTATCATGCAAGTACTTGCTCCTGTTCTGGGACCACACAGAGAACTCTTTCCCTGCTGACAATTCTAGCCAAAGTGTCTAGCCAATGAGTTCCTCCCATGCCTCTTGTGCTAGCAGTGCATACCTCGGACCCGTGTCCTTCTCTCTCAGGAGTACCACTGTCCATTCTCCAGCCAGAATCATCACTGTGCTCACCATTGATTTGCCAATCTAACAGGGATGAAAACTAACATCCGAGGCTTTGCCAATCCCCATTGCAGTACAGTAGTTGAAGGTAATGGAAAAGCAAAGACAAGAGGAGACCACCAATAAGCACCAGAAGTAGTAGCTCAGAATGCATCCCAAAGTAACAACTGAAGCAGTTCAGGGAGCACCCAATAGCAGTATTGTCTCAGAAGAAATTAAAGCTGGGGGGTCAGATGACATCTCAGAGCAGGTGGTATTTTAAAGAGATGTCCAATGGCTTCTCAAGACAGTTGCTGACACTAGCCCAACAGTGGGCCAAATTCAGAGGAGATGCTTTGGATTCATACCTGTGAAACAATGTGAAGTTTGGACTATTGTCTTGCTGGAGCCATTGAGCACAAACAGTGTTTCAAGAAATCAGAACATCTGCCACATGGACTGATTTTTTTTTTCTTCACAGTCATCACAATGTTAACCATATATATATGTGCATTTAAGGTTCTCATAGCAAATGAACATTAATAAAGTAATCTTTGTCACTGCACATTTCCAGGAATTACCAGTTTAATATTTGTTCTCTCAATTGCACCCACGTTACGGTTAGGAAAATTATTTACCGGCTAAGTATGTGTTCAAAATCTCTGGAAGATTTACCCTGTGTTGGCACAAACCATGTCCAAATTTCATGGATTCTAAAAGATATTAAGAACAGACATTAGCACTTTTCCAGACATAACATAACTGAGTGGTTGCCATGGATAAAATAGTCTTAAAATGCCCTGCAGTCACACACCTCCTACATACTTCAGAGATGTTTTACAATGAGAAATTTGGATTATTGCATGGTAAATTATATTACAACTAGTTAGTGTCTAGAATGTATTTGCCCTAATTAGTCTTACACATACATCATTGTTTCTATTTTGATAAGAAATTATCTAAAGACTAATTGGTAAGCACATCTGTATTTCTGTCAATTAATTCATGCTTACCAGCTTGGCTAATTTCTTGTTAGTCCTCCTGGTTGAACGACTGCTAATATATCACCCCATTCCTAATTAATTAATTAATTAATTAATTAACCAGAAGGAGAGTCTTTCTTTGCAACTGCTGTTCTTTGCTGAACTAAGGAGGGAAGACATCATCTGCTCCTTCTCAGCTTGAATTAACATTTTGTGACCTGCAAAATGTTAATGAATGGGAACAAAACCAGATAAATTAGTGTTCTTTAAACTGAATAAATAATGAAAAAATCAGTGCCACAAGCTACATGCAATAACAAGATTCTTTGCATATTCAAAGTCTGAATTTCTACAAGAACTTTTCACTGATTCAAAAAAGGACAAATCAGTGGGAGGTGGAATTGTTTCTCTCAGCATTGGTGCTAAAGGAAATGGGATTTTTTTTCACCCTTACTTCACAAATACAATATAAACATTAAAGAGTGAATGCCAAGCAAAGAACACAACATATATTTAAATGGATTTGTTATTACCTGCAGATAGACTGAGAAAACACTTCCACAGCAAAAAGTAACTAGCTACTATTCCAGCTGTTGTAATGACTGGGTTTTCTGACATCTCTGTTGATATTTGTCTGCTCCATATTAGTTGTTAAGCCTACACCCACACAATGTACAAGAAAATTGTGACAGTTTTAATTTTAAACTCCACTTCCTAGATAGATGAGCAGTTTCCTCACATATTTTGTAGAATAACTAAGAAATTGTATCAAACATAAAATGTGATTAATAGACAGAGGGCTGAATTGCAGACCACTTCAGAGAATCATAAGGCAGATGCTGGTGACTATTAAGGTGTCTATTCTTCACCGATGTGTACACAGAGCTCCCATTAGCAGGCTGTGTCTGTTATAGGGGCTCTTGAAAAGATTTCTATGAGGTTTGCCACAGTTTTGTCACTTTTTTTACTCACATAAATTTTAAATTGTAATTGCAAAGATATTAAGTAAAATAAGAATAAATAAATAAAAGCATTGCAAGAATGCTTCTCAACTGTCCCACATTTTGAAGGACATCATTCATTTACATTTCACTTTATTTTAGTTTTGTCCCTTCGCTTTCATGTTTGTCAATAATTTACATCAGAAACGCAAAATCTTAAAACTGGGTTTATAGAAAGTTAATGATACCAAACAAATATATTCCACAGCATTTTAATACATGAATAATTTTCTCTCTCCCTTTCATTTGGGGCCTTGGTTACACACTGTATTGGCTTTGACAGGCAAGTTAAGCAATGACTCACCTCAATGCTGAGATTTTCTCTCAACAAAAAAACAACAACAAAACAATGAAATGCCAGAAGCCACAAGTATCTGCAAGTATCAAGCTAAAGAAACTGTTTGCTGTACCCTCATGGATGGGATTAAGCAACAGCAAAGGTCTTTTGCATGCAAAGTTTATATATAGTGGAAAATTTGAAAAAAAAGTTTTGTTTAGTAGAATGTTTACCAGTACAACTATTGCCAACTCTGAGCCAGACTTAATAAAAATTCTCTGGCTTCCTGAAGCAGAAGCTTGTCTAAGTCCTAACAAATACAAAAATACTGAGACTAGATTGACTTCAGCTCTTGCAGAATTTTAGTAGACTCTGCCTTATGACCAATATCCTGAGAATTGCTACCTCTGCATGTATATACACATAATATTTAAATTGTAACTTTCATGGTATTAGGTAGGATACATGAGATGTTATTTAGGATCCTGTAATTAGTGCTAAACTAATGCTAAAATCTTTGAAATTTTCAGCAATGGTTTAAGGCTTAGTTTCTTAAACCTATATACATAATGTAAACCTAAAATTTATTTAAACAGAGAAAATTTTTAACCAGATTTTCCTTTTTTAACACTTTCCTCCCTTAAGAAAAGTGCTAATCTAAGTTGATGGTTTCTTAAGCCATTTTCCCAACTGAACAGAGCCAGAAGGTAGAAGAAAAAATACACAATAATAAAAATCTAACAGCATTTAGATGGCAATGATTGGTATCATTTTCAGGCCAAAGTTGCGGCTACTTCTTCAGGCTGGTAGAATCTCGGATCCTAAGGTCAGCTTGACAAGCTAAACTGAGGCTAAATGTTGTTGGATGACTTCTACTTTTTATTAGTGAGAGGGTCTATCAGAGAAAGTATAAAATAATCAGCCAAACACCAAATTCTGGACCATCCTTGGCACATTGTTGAACCTGAATGCTATGGCTTGAAGCTCAATAGGCTTTGCATGAATCTATCCCATGACTTAGAGAAGAAAATAGATGAATACTAGCAGCCAGATTCTGTCTTCGTTATCAGTGGATCATCATGTGTGACAATCTACTGGACTTCCCAGAATTGTGAATTACTCTGTTACCCTCTTAGCCTCAGCTGTTGAGAGTTTTGCTGCTACTAAATGTTGTATCTGCTCCCTCACACACCAACTTTTCTGCTCTGCCACCAAACTTCTCCGGATGCTACACATCTAAACCTGGCCTTGCAGGCAACAATCAGTGAACCCCATCTCCCAAGTGTTTCAGAGATGTCTTTCTCCATGTCAATCCCTATCATTGGCTTACTAATAATGTGAGCTAGTTCTCTGGTCTTGCAGAGAGTCCATACTTAGCAACTTATTGCTTTAATTTGGGTTAACAAATACTCTATTTTAATCAAAGCACTGAACTGATTCATGGTAAAGACAAAAGAAGTCATAGGTTTGAGAGATACCAAATATAAGGAATAAAGATACAAAGAGTTGCAAGCAAACAAAATGAAAACTTTCAGCACTTATAAAACTAAAACCTGCTTTAACAATCTAGAGCAGGGGTTCTTAACCAGTGAGGTGCGCTTCCCAGGGGAGGTGTGAAGGGGACACAGGGGAGGTGTGAGGTGCCTCCCAGAAAATTTATCGCAATTGCCTTCTCGCTGGATAAAATGGCTCCCGGGGGGTGTGAACATGAAGTTCACTTTCAGGGGAGGTGTGAAGGTAAAAAGGTTAAGAACCCCTGATCTAGAGTGTCTTGTTCAAAGAAATTGTTTCTCACCACGTCTTTTTTTTTCCCCAGAAAGGCTGACCAAACTCATTGGTGAGGATCCATTTCAGAGCTTAAAGTACTCTGATTCTTTGTTCCTCAGGTGAAAGATAACTCAAGGATTCCCCCTCCTTCTTTATAGTCCAATTAATCTTTGAAATGTATTCTTCTGAAAGGTATCCCCAGATAAAGTTCCTTTCCCCTGCTGGGTGAAAACACCAGGCTGGATCTTCCCTGGCTGATGATTTTTACAGTGCAAATGATCTCCTCCTGCAACCAGGGCCGGCCCGAGCCCTTTTGGCGCCCTGGGCCTGGGCGCGCGGCGCCACCCCTGGGCGCAGGGCGCTTGCGCGGGCCCGCCTGTGGGGCGCAAGCCCACCCCCCAAGGGAGCGCGGGCCCACCCCCAGGGTGCTTGGAGCATGCGCGTGCTGGCCACGGCCGCTGGCATGCAGCCCAGGGCCCGCCCCCGGGGCGCATGCCGCATGCGCTGCCCAGCCCGGCCTGGTCAGTGCTGCTGGCGCGCGCGCCAGGCCGTGCAGGGCCCCGCGGCCATGGGAGGAAGGGCGCTGCTGGTCGGCACCGCGGGGCCGGCGCTGCGGGAACCGGGCGCGCGGCTCCTGATGGCAGCTGTAAGGGACACCGCGCGCCCCTTACAACTGCCATCAGGCGCCCCTCATCAGTTGGCGCCCTGGGCAGCTGCCCGGCTCGCCCATGCCTCCGTCCGGCCCTGCCTGCAACATCCTCTGACACAAATGAATAGCCCATAGAATTTGGCCATACCTGGTTTGAGGCGTTTTCCTCTTTCCTTTGTCTAGAGAAAACCCTGTTTATCCATTCTCTCTGACATAACTAGTATAAGCACATTATATTTCTAGCACTTCTGCAAAGTTCTTATTGGGTTTACTGTATTCATACCAGGCAAGACTATTAATGATCAGTGAATATTAATTTTCCAGTGATGTATTATATGCCACATTCTGGATAAATAGCATAGCAGTTATTTGGGGTGTGCTTAGTATGTTATCTTTCAGGCTACATCTACACTGCCTCTTTTGCTGGCAGAGAATATGCTAATGAAGCTCTCATTAGCAACTTCTCACACTTCATTTGCATGTTCTCTGCCCAAGGTTTTTTGCACAAGAGGTTTTTGCGCAAAAACAAGCAGTGTAGATGAGTTCGTTTTGCGCAAAAAACCTCTTTTGCGCAAGATCCGTATACCTCCTTTTTTAAGGCATAAGGATCTTGCGCAAAAGGGGGGTTTTGTGCAAAACAGAAACATCCACACTGCTTGTTTTTGCGCAAAAACCTCTTGTGCAAACAGCATCAGAAGAGATTAGCAACTTCTCATGTTTCATTTGCATAATGAGAGCTTCATTTGCATTATCTCTTCTGCAAAAAAAAAAGGCCGTGTGGACATAGCCTCAGATTTGGGAGGTGCTTACTAGTGATCAGATGAAACTGTCTGCATTAGAGGTGAACCCTCTTTCAAACCAAAACCTGAGGTAAAATTCTAACTTCCATCGTCAAAGCATATTAACTACATTAGGATTAAGATTTCATCCCTGGGCTCTAGATTTTGTATTCTCAGCACCCAATACATTTGACTGTGCACTGTTCAAAATTCAACCAGTTTCCAAACTTTTCTATTTTGGACCCATATCTAGTATCTGGAAAACACAAACTTACATGCTATCTCTGACTGAATCTGACAAATGGGTTATAGAATATAAACTTTTGAATGGAGTTTGCAAAACATTGATTTATTTCTTTACTAGACCAGCCTATTTAAGTAGTTCACATAGAATTTCTTCCTTGATCAAATTTCAGACGATCAGCTATTTGATCTCAACGGCATTAGGTTTGCAAAGCTGGATATCTGTTATAAACAAATTGCAGGCTTATTTGATGAGTATTTATATTAAAGTGGCTCTGACTCACTTCTCTGAAATATCTTCTTGTAACACTAGTATCTGATTCAAAAATACCTATGGCTATTTTAATGACTTCTGAAGAACCTTTCTGAAATTACTTTTTCTATTAACATGACTGCAGAAATGCTTTCCTCCCTTACATGAAATAACTGTAGTACTAAACAAAGCACTGAAATATTCTTTAGTATGTGGTCCATATTGATTGATTATTTTAGTAATTGAAATTATGATCCCAGCACAAAAGCTGGTCATTAGGCTAACATGAGAATGATGAAACTAACGTATAAGATCAGAGCCTCTTGTGCACCATACCATATCCCTGCCTCTGGCTTTTGAGTAGCTGAACTCCTCTGCCTCTTGGTAGGGAGGAATATGGTGACTTCCTTCATTAGAGAAGTTGGGACAGAGAGCACTCTCATGATAATGGTTCCTCTTTCGCATTCAAAGAGGGTTGTACTATCTACAATATAATTCACTGCAAAAAATGGTATTGAAATTGAGGTATTTCTCATTTCATCTATTTAAGCATTAAGAAAATGTTACAAATAGTAGCTCTGGTTCATCATAATGTTCAACTAAACTGAATCTCAGGGGTTTATTTTTACATTACATTTTAGATGCACAGGGCTCTGAACAGTAGTAAAACACAGATAGGACAGAAACTAAGGTACAAGTTCATCAGAAATTACATCTAGAAGGAAATAGTATAATTAACATCTAGAAGGAAATAGTATAATAGTGGAGCTGTGTGTGAAGACAAGTACATGATGATGTCATGGAACAGGGAGGTTTGCAGCAGAGATGTGAACAAGATGGCAAATTGGACTTTTAGCTTTCTGACTGAGAGGCTGTCCCAAGTCCAGATAGAGGGATGAGAGCAGATGTACATTGCTATAGCTGTTTTGAGTTCAGTGGAACTGGGCCAGTTTGTACCAGCTTAAGATCTGACTCATCAAGTTAAGCATAGGGCAAAAGAAAAAATAGAGCAGCAGCAGAGAGGGATGAAGTTTAGCGGGAATATGGGAAGCCTGATTCTCATCTCACTTCCATCAGCGTAGCTCTGCTAATTTTGGTAGAGGTATTCTTGACTTTCACTGGTTGAAGTGAATGAAGAAATAAGCCCAAAGAGTGGAATAGGCATAGAAAGAGATTTTCCCAAGACACAATTTTTCCCTTTTGTACAGTTTGTTGCAGTAGCATTTCACGTTGCTAGAAGGGTTTTGTATGTATGTATGTATGTATTGTGACAAAACTCCTACCCAAAGTTGGTGGGTCCTGCATTTTCAGGTGGATTTGCTTACCACAGAGGCTCATAGCAGCCCTCAATTTAGGCACCACACCGAGGGCAGCAGCTTGCTGCTTGTTGAGCTACTCTCATCATAGACAAGTATCAGATATAAAGGGAAAGCCCAATTCCGCAGGCTTGGTGGACCCTCCAAATGATACGTGGCTAAGTAAGCCCCTTTCTTTTCCCCAGTCAGGCTTTTTCCTGAGTGGAAATGGGGAAGTGGGTGTTGGGGGAACCCGATTCCACTCTCTACTCCTGGTTCCAGCCCAGGGCCCTGTAATTGCAGCTGCTTATAAAAGTCTCCAACACCAGCTGTGAGACAGCTATAAAACCTCTGAGCTACTTCCCCAGCACCTTCCCTATCTCAGGCTCTTCCACCTAATATCCACTGGTGTTTACCCCTCTTAGACCCTCTCCCACACTCCCTCTATCCTCCCATGCTAACAAACCTCAGAGATACTCTTTTCAACCAGTTTCAACTGGTTCTTTAATTGACCCCAGCTCTTCTAACTAGCCTTGGCTCACTTGACATTGTAAGACCACTTAATTAGCCCCAGGTGCTTAATTGCCTTGATTGATTCAGCAAATTCTCACTGGTTCTAGACTAGCCCATGCCAGTTTACCCTGGGAACAGAGATATACTCAATCTGAGGCTAATATACCTTCCTTCCATTATTCTCTTGCATCCCTCTTGCCCAACCCTGTCACAGTATGTATGTATGTATGTAATACTACTAGTCTTAATTTGAGGGAGTACAGGAGGGTCTGGAACATGAAAGAAGAACAGGCAGAAGATTCCAGCAAAGCATCAGAGTATGTCTACACAGCAACATTATTTTGAAATAATGTTAGTTAGTCTGTGTCTACTCAGCAGGCAGTTATTTTGAAAAAACGTTGAAACACTTTCAAGCTGGAGGACTTCTTACTCCGACTCCTGTAATCCTTATTGTACCAGGAGTAAGGGGAGTCGGAGGAAGAGTGCTCTATTTTGAAATAAGTGCTGTGTAGATGCTCCCAATTTCAAAATAAGCTACTCAACTGACACAGCTCAATTTGCGTAGCTTATTTCGAGTTAACCCTACTGTGTAGACTCACCCCAAGTGTCTCTGTCCTCTTGGGAGAGAAAAATCTAGTAACTCTTTTATTTGATCTGGTCATGGTAGAAATAATTTGTATAATTTTACTAGATACTGGTTTGGAATCAATTCCTGTGAAGAAACAAAAATAAGGTCTTTTTCAAAAAGCTAGCAGAGTCTGAAAAATCAGTGTGTAATGAAAAATCTAGCTGTTGCCATTGTATAATTATAGCACAGATTAACCAATTTACAATATTCAGGATAAACCTGCCTGCTGGCTGTCTACCAATTAGTATTTAAGTTGGTTTGAAACAACCAAGATATTGCCCCTCAGAAGTCATGTCACAATGTGTGAGAGAACATAAATATAAGATGTTTGGTTGTCCTTGCAGTAAGTGTGATGTTTCAGTAATGCTAATTTTCCATTGTAGAGGATAAAACAAACTGTAGTTGGCCAGAGAGTGCTTAGTAGTGGTTTTCAAAGTTAAGTAGAGTTTCTCAGCTGTTTTAGAACATTTTTTTCACTCAAACAATCCAGATGACATTAGTCCACTGTAAGTGCAATTGTCTGCCAAGCTTCCTTTTTCTCTTCAATATTTAATTAGAATTCAAAAGACTGACACAAACATAGCAGATCCAATTCTCACAAGCTGCCCTTTCTGAAACCTATTTCTTTCAACAAAGAGAATGAGGAAGTCAGAACAAGTTTCTTTAGCAGTGCTGAATAAATACTGAAAAAAAATCACCTGAATATTCATTCAAATGTTTTAAAATTTTGCTCTGACCCATCACACTCCAATTTTATTTGCTTTCCATAACTTCGAATTCATAACTGAGAGCATACATTCTGAAAATGGGATTCCAAAAGTTTCTAAGAGTTATTCTCATCCATGCATCCAACTACCATGTGACTGATGCCTCATAGTTACTGGGCTGGTATCTCTGTTTGCTTTCTGGTGTCTGTGAGGCTATGTCTACACTACAGAGTTTTTTTGAAAAAACAGCCATTTTTCCAAAAAAACTTCACTTATGTCCACACTGCAATCACATTCTTTCGAAAAAAAAAATGGAAAGAACAGAGGGGTTTTTCTGACATTGGTAAACCTCTTTCTACGAGGAAGAAGCCTTTTTCCGAAAGAGCTCTTTTGGAAAAAGGCATGTGTGGCTGGGGAAGAGGGAGTTCTTTCGAAAGAAGAGGAAAGAGGAAAAAGCACATGTGCCCTGGTGGCCATTCTGTCCATAGTAATCACAGCTTAAATGCGAGATAGCGTCCAATCAATGTGGACACTATCTTTTGAAAAAGCAGATCGCTTTTTCGATGCGCTTTGGCAGTGTGGACGCTCTCTTTCAGAAGAAATTTTTTTGGAAGATCTCTTCCAGAAAAGCTTTTTCTGAAAGAAGCCTGCAGTCTAGACGTAGCCTGAGTGTGATGGGCCTTGTATCTTTTTCTTATGCGTGTGGAACTGCGCACACATCCTATACAGGATGCTGTAGCACAGCACATGATCCATCAACTGTGATTGCTTTGCAGGTTCGACTGTATTCTAAACCTGAAGTTCTTGCCTTTGGAAATCTGTGACCAACAGTGAATATAATGACCAGGCAGCCTTCTCAAAAACCAAAGCACTATTTATTTTAGCATAGTTTTTGTGAGTTGAAACACACTTCCATCTGATGCATGAAGTGGAATCTTCAGCTTGGCATCTATATAAACACACAGGCAAAGATGGGTGTGTTACATTATTATACAGAGAACTGGCACCAATGAGGTTAATTCAATTACCCGTCCCATGAGAGAAGGTTTATTTTAATATTTTTGGGGTCTTGTGTTCTTCTGTGCCCCCCAGTTGTGATCTTTCTGGTCATTTGTAGTCCTGTAGGTTTAGCAGGGGATTGAACCAGTATCACAAAAGCATTTAGGTCTGGCATTGTGTAATAACAACTCTCAAGTGTTTGCAGAAAAACAGCTTATTTTAAGCTATTAATTTTCCTTCCTGCTTATTTGTCCAGATAGCCTCATTGATTGAACCTAATACATTCATACCGTGTCTCAGTAATCCAACCCACATACAATATTAATACATTATTACAGAGTGGTTCCAAATCATCCACTCTATGTAGCCAATAAAACAATTTCATTACAAATGATTTGCCCTGCTCTACTTTCAAGAGGAAGACAAATTTGGACTTACTTGAAATGCCTCTTAAAGGCTTAATTGATTAGTATCATCATTTGTTAAAAATGTGCATCTTTGTATACAACTTGACTGCCATTTTAACCTTAAAATGCCTGAGATGCTAAGTCTACGTCTAGACTGCAGAGTTAAATCGGAAAAAGAAAATTGCAAATTGCATCTCTTTTTCCGATTACTTTCGAAAGACCCTTTTCTGAAATTTGGCACATCTACACAGGGGCGGCCCGTGAGCCTAGGCAAACTAGGCAGTTGCCTAGGGTGCTGCTGGCTCGGGCGCCCGATAATGACATCACGGCCATTGATGCAGGTGGGAGCGCCGATCGCGCCTTCTGCCTAGGACGCCAGCTGCCACAGCTGGCCTTGGGCCGCTCCTGCATCTACACGGTGCCAAATTTCAGAAAAAGTGCTCTTTCGACACATCCCTTATGCTTCATAGAACGAGGTTTACAGGGATGGTGAAAGTGTGCATCCGCTCTTTTGAAAATTTTTTTGGAAAAGCGGATACGTTCCTTGGACGCGGTGTTGCTTTTCCAGGAGATAGTCTAGATGTAGCCTCTATGACACTGACATTTATAATGCTTAGTGTGACAGAACATACTGAAAAATGTTCCAGGGCATAAGTTAGTGTATCTACACTCATTAATGTAGAGAAGGTAAGCAAATGCAAAATAACATTTTTGGGATGAAATAAAATGCTATCATTGAGCTAAAACAATGGGTAACTCCTTTTGTAATGAAGTAACATCAGAGAGGAAGTTGGCCCAGACAGAACCTGAAACTAAATGGAGACCTGGCCACTCTTACCACTGTGGTGTAGTGGGGGTGCTGTCTGCTCTGTAACCCAGTGTCCCCCTGCGCTGTGATATGATTCCCACTGACTCACCCAAATATGTATTAACCCAGACACCTAGGCTCAGCCTCCCAGGGAGAGACACAAAGGGTACATCTATACTAGCCCCCTAGTTCGAACTAGGGAGGCTAATGAGGGTGACCAAAATTGCTAATGAAGCGCGGGATTTAAATATCCCACGCTTGATTAGCATATTCCCGGCCGGTCACCATTTTGGAAACTGACTAGCCCGAAGTAACTGTCCGCGTCTACACACGGCAGAGAAGCGGGATTCCGAAATAAACCCCTTAGTTTGAATTAACTGTTAAACCTCATTCCATGAGGAGTAACAGTTAATTCGAACTAAGGGGTTTATCTCGGAATCCCGCTTCTCTGCCGCATGTAGATGCGGGCAGTTACTTCGGGCTAGTCAGTTTCCAAAATGGCGACCAGCCGGGAATATGCTAATCAAGTGCGGGATAGTTAAATCCCGCGCTTCATTAGCAATTTCGGTCGCCCTCATTAGCCTCTCTAGTTCGAACTAGGGGGCTAGTGTAGACGTACCCAAAGGGAGGAAGGCGGAGACCAACACCTAGCTGGGGGGCAGGGCCTTTGGAGGAGGCAGTTGCTGTCTGGGAAGCATGGAGAGAACAGGCTAAGCTGGGGACTAGGGGTGATGGACCCTAACCCTAGGGGCCTGAGCCATCCTGGCCCTGCCCCCGGTAGCCACATCATGTATGTGCTGTGCTGTATTCTAGAAAATCAATAAACCCCTCTCTATTCTACTGGCTGGTGGAGACTGTTCTGGCTGCTACTGGGGTGCAGGATCAGGGAAACCCCAACTCGCTGTCACAACCACAAAAGATCATTTTATCTTAATTGGGAGAGACCTCAATTCTTTCCTCCATCACTTGGTATCTAGGTCTGGAGGACATACTTGTCATTGTGCGGATAGGCAGCTAGTTCACAGCATCCATATCCACACAGGAGCCATTCAAAATACAGTTCTAAAGGCCTAGTGTTCTCTAGCCCATAGGTCCGGTTAATGCATCCAAAAGGATTCCACAATCATAGGGAAGCATGCCCATCTTGGATGACACATAATCAGAGCTCTCATTCATCCCCACATACACACTGCTTGCCTTCCCAAATACACACACTTCTGGGAGCAAGCACTGAGGATTGTGCAAAACATCTCAGCACTCACAGAGTCATTCTGTCTTCACCTATACAGCACAGGCTGTTTGACACAGAGCATCCCCAATTATCTCCTACTGCACTAATCATAGACTGAAGGAAGGCCACTAGTTGGTCTCACATAAACATAGGTGCTGGAGCCACCCACAGGGAAAAAATTAGTGGGTGTGGAGCACCCACCAGCACCAAGCACCTCTTGTGCTACAGACCCCACACTTACCAACTCCTCCCGCTCCCTCTCAGAGCTTCCAGAGTGCTATGATCAGCTGATATGATATGTGGCATTCGGGAGGGAGAGGGAGAAGTGGGATGGGGTGTATGTGGGGGAGAAGATGGGGAAGAGGTAGGGTGGGGGGCAGGAGGAGGAAGAGGCAGGGCTGGGGCTTGTGGAAAAGGGTGGAGTGGGGGCAGGGCCTAGAGCATGCAGGGGGGTATTGAGCACTTCCTGACAATTTGAGAAGTTGGCACCTGTGCATAAATGTAACTGAGCTGCTTGACAATTGCATATATTATGTGAAAATATGCAACCTCCCAAACATTATCTTAACTGGTGAGCAGGAAGACACCTCTGTATTCATGTATGTAAATACTTATGACCTTCATAGCAGACTGGTGACAATGAACAGAATGGTGACAAGATCAGCCCTTTATTAGGAACAGGAATTATATACAGAATAAAGAAACGAAATGTCTTACTGCTTTGCATACCTGCAGCCTGTTTCTGCCCTGTCTTGCACATCTTTCTTTCTACTCCTCTACAGGAAATGTCCCAGGAAACCAAAGACTGCATCTAAAGTGTCCAGAAAATGTGGCATCTCTGCTTCCTGGAGAGCTTACTTAATAACACATACCTGAAATCTGTACCAGCAGTGGGAATTGAACCAAGGACATAAACTGACCATCAATAAGTTTAGGCTTGAAGTAAAACAAAGGTGCCTAGAAGAGTGAAGTTCTGGAACAGCCTTCCATGGTGACTAGTGGGGGCAAAAAACCAAACTGTCTACAAGACTGAGCTTGATATGTTTATGGAGGGTTGGTATGATCAGACTGCCAGCCTTGGTATGTGGCCCCTCTGTGGATGCTAACAGCAAATAATAGCAAATGGCTAGAGATTGGACATTAAGGTCTACTCTGCACTACTGTGGGCCATCGATTTAAGTTACACAACTTCAGCTATGTGAATAACCTAGTTAAAGTCGACACACTTAGATGTACTTACCACAGTGTCTTTGCTGTGATAAATCAACAGTTGAGCACTCTCCCATTGATTCTGGTACTTCACCAGCATGAGAAACGTAGGCAGAGTCAACGGGAGAGTGCTCAGTGGTCTACCTATCGCATCTATATTAGTGAGTAGTACAGATGTGCCCTAACTTATGACAGAAAATTCTTTCCCAGGTTTCTAGGTGCTGGGTCTCACCCACATGCTCAGGGTTCAATTGGTTGCCATATTTGGGATTGGAAAAGAATTTCCTCCCAGGTCAGATTGGCAGCGGACCAAGGTTTTCTTCACCTTCCTATGCAGCATGGGGCACTGGTCACTTGCAGGTTTAAAATAAAGTAAGTGGTGGATTCTCTGTAATGTGAAGTCTTTAAATCACTAAGAGGTTATGAGTCTGTTACAGGAGTCGGTGGGTGGGTGACCTGTTATGTGCAGGCAGTCAGACTAGATGATCACTATGACCCCTTCTGACCTAAAAGCCTGTAAGTCTGTAAGTATCCTAAATCCCAGTCTTGTGCTCTGTCTACTAAACCATCCTATTAGGAGTTAAATATTTGGAAATTAAAGTGAGGTTGAATTAATGAGGCAGGGAGACAGTGGCGGGGAGAGAAAGAATGTGAAGTGAGAAGCTCTTATAATATCATCACATTTTACTGAGCAGAACAGTCATTCTACTGAGCAAAAATCTGACGATTGTTCTCCACTTTGAATGATTGAGAATGTCACTTGTTCTATAACTAAAATGGTATTTTGGATGACTTTTTTCATTTAATTTATTACTGCTGTCATTAAGGTTTGATTAGGAATGACAAGAGACACTAGATCAGGGATCAACAGCTGCTACCAGCCTTGACCTTATGTAAAACGGAGAGGAAAACAGGACAAGGGAGAGGGAAAAACTACAGTTAGTGATCTGAAAACATATAGTGTAAATAATTTAGAGATTCACCAAATCACTGGCTCACCATCTATTCAAGCAGAAGCACCTTCGGCCTAATTTTTTTCTTCCGAGTGCAGTGTGTCAGGTGCTCAGTGCTTCTGAAAGTCAAGTCAAGAGCCCTTCATCTGGGCACCCGAAAGGCAGCAATCACTTCTGACAAATGTGGGCCTTAACCTCCGTCCCTCAGTTTTTTCCCACTTATAAAACAGAAAGTGCTACTAACACTTTCCAAGCCTGCTGCAGGATGTTGAGAGCTTCAGATACAGAGTGTAAACATTATTAAACATTATTTTTTACCCTGTCCCAGCTTTTAATTAGCACACTTGCTCTTGCAATAAAAACAAAAACAAATCACACACACTTAACTATTCTCTTCCAAAATAATGTCATTGTAATAGAACGAAAATACCAAGTAACTAATATACCAAGTAACTAATAACGGCTATAGATTACATTTTCTCTGACAAAACAATCATTTTATAATAAACTGTTTTCCATAAAGAGTCAGTCCAACATTTGTAGCTGCAATATTACTTACAAGGGAGACAGAATAAAAGAAATCATGTCAGATTAAGGTTTTCCTGAATCATAGCTCGGAGCACAGACCAGAGCTTCTGAATAAACAGATCATGTTGCATAAGATAGAACTAGTAGGCAATCTTCAACTATGGCCATCTGCATTATGGCTGCATATGACTTACTGTGGCAGGTCCAAGGGAAAACATCCACTGGCATAATGATTATTATAGATACATTATTAAGTTTCCTTGTTTTCCTTCTGCATGGGCTTCCTCAAAACTATGAGCTATTAAACATTCCATCCCGACTCTGCCCTACAGCAAAAATTAGACCTGAAATTATAAGAAGATTCCATGATAGCTAAAACAAATCAATTGCTTAATTTTCAAAGTTTTTTAATCTGTACAAGACCCGAGAAATTGCCCACAAAACAGTTAAAGACTGCACATACTAGAGCTCAGTGAATGACAAATTTCAAAGAGTTTATGCAAAAAGAAACCACAACTTTCATCAAACTGTTCAAATACTATTTGACTGTTCTTAGGGCCCAGTTTAGCAAACATGTAGGCATGTGCTTGATTTTATACACTCTGAGTAGTCCCAATGCCTAGGTGGAACTTCCCAATATTCTGTTCTGCAGAGCTTCTTATATCTGCCTCATTACAGCAGTATCTAAACTCTTTCCACTAGTGTGTAAAGTGACCAACATCTCTCATGTGCATTAGTTTTCTCTCTTTTACCCTCTCCCAAGAGGAAGATAGTATGTGCAGTACAGTGTTCTGTTTTGGTAGGATTTGGAGTGAGTTTGTTTTAAATGTACACATTGCTGGGTAAACACAATGAGGTGTTTGGTGGCATCTTAGGCTATATCTACACTGCACGCTTATTTCAAAATAACTCAGGTTATTTAGGAATAACAGAGAGCGCATCTACACAGTAAGCCCGTTATTTTGAAATAATTTCAAAATAACAGGCTTCTTACTTTGACTTCTGTAACCCTCATTTCATGAGGAGTAAGGGAAGTCAAAGGAAGAGTGTTCTTTTTTCAGCTTCGTGCTGCGTAGACAGTGCCAAAAGTCAAGTTAAGGTATTTTGACTTCAGCTACACAATTAATGTAGCCGAAGTCGCATATCTTCACTCAACTTTGGTCTGCAGTGTAGATGTATCCTTACAGGCTAACAGATTTACTAGGGCATAAGCTTTTCTGGGTAAAACCCACTTCATCAGATGAATTGGAGTGGAAGTTACAGAGGTAGGGGTATATACATTGTGTCAATGAGGCTAATCAAGTTAGGGTTCATTCACAGCATTTGTTGTGGAGATGTGAATATCAAGAGAGAGGAAATTGCTTTTATAGTGCATGAACCAGTTAAGATCCTAAGTTGATCTTAACTGGTTAACGACTGAATCAAATTTGTTTTCAGGAGAAAAAGATCAGAGAAGTACTCCCACCAGGAATCAGAAATAAAACCATGTGACGTAGGTGATGACTCAAAAACTCAGATACTCACAGCAGTACTTGTAGAGAACAGTTTGAAAGCAACTCTTATCTCTCATGACGTGAAACCCTGGGGGCTCTCTCACATCCCAGTATGCTCACAAAGGGAGCATTCCCTACTCTCCAACAAGCCCAGTGATTGCAACTGTCACCCTGCTTCTTGCATCCCTGCAGTGATCTCCTCCCAGACTGAGCAACTGGGCACCATTTGGCCTCCTGAGATATGTCGCAATAATAAGAATAATTACTTGTGCGCAAAACACAGGCAGGAAAAGGCCTGAGGCCATTCAATAAATTGCATGTTAGGAATAAATCAATGAGCTCCAGTGAAGACTCATTTTCAGTTAATTATAAGTCTTTTTTGCAGAGGACCGTATATTGCACAATTATTACAGAAAATTCAAAGAGCAATAATAAAACTACGTTTTGTCTATATTTCCCCCTTTCTACACTATTTTAACCAGGGGGATATGTTTAACTAAGCAGCCATTTTGCTGGTACCAAAGTATTATAAGATGCACATGAAGCAGCATATACTATTAAGAGCTACTGCAGGAGACATATTTAGGGAAGACTGTTATTGGTTCCCTTCCCTTCTCTGTGTAGGGAGCAAGCCTTCATGAGCTTTCTCATGAAATGTTGGCTTAAAATAATACATCATATATTCTACGGAACCCCCCTGCAGGCCAGGTTTCAGAACCTTGTTGGTTTCCTGCCAGCTCAGATCCTGGGCTGTCCACCAAGTGGATTGATTTAGAATTGGAGCTCCCAGGGTTTCCAAGGTCATCCACAGGGCTTCCCAAACAACCTGGCCAGCGATCTGCTTCAGAGATGGGGATCATTCCCTTTCACAGAGAATTTAGAAATTTATTATTTTTGTTCGGAAACAGGAGTGAAATCAAATTTCAAAATATCAAACATTTCAATAACCTGGATTTACCTTTCTCGGCCAAGTGCCAGTTGTTAGGCTTTGTTCATTACATGATTAGGAGGCACACAGACACTATCAGTGCTTAGAAATGGTCTGAAAAAAAGGATGTGTGTGTGATCCCAGCTCAATTTTGGTTTTCTCCCCTGGTTCTGTGATTGCTTATGATGCCCCTTGACTATAATGGTAAGTACTATATGTATGTCAGCAAATTTTGAGATTGAATGGGAGTTCAGGGAATTTTTGTTCATTTTGCTTGCCACCAAGCTATTTTGTTTTGCATCATGTTGAAGGAATGCTGAAATATGCAGCCCTTATTCTATGGCAAGGAATGTTCTGGGTATGTAAAGAGATTTTAAAGCCCTTGTGTTTTTAAATGGATATTTTTGAACATAGGAATGAAGTTATTCTTTCTAAATGATGTTATTATAAAACTAATGTTACATTGACCAGAGCATGCTGCTCTACACTGTACTATTTCATGTATTGCAAAGCCACGTCTTATGCAGGCGCCATTCATTTCATGTGTACTTATGAGCTGCTATTGAGAGCTTCTGCTCACTCCAGGTGCTTTCTTAGCTGACTGAAGCTTCCTGTAATAGACAAATTCACAGCAACTCCAGCTTCTTATATGCGAGCATGGGCAATTGGTGAAGGCAGAGTTGGGGGAGGCAAGCCCCCAATACCGCCCCTTCTGCTGAGACCCTGCCCCTTTCCTGTCCCCCCCATGGGGAGGTAAGCTGGTGTGCCATGCACGTGCTTCCCCATTCCAACCACAAGGAGGGGAACGGGTGGGCATGTGTTCACCCCAGCCTCCCCAGCGCCAGAGGAGGGCACCCCAAACAGCTTGGCCTGGCCTCTCCAGCCCCAGAGGAGGGGGAGGGACGAGGGTGCACCAAGCGGCACAGCCCAGCCTCTCCTGCCCCAGAGGACAGTGTGCCACCCAGTCCGGCCCAGCCTCTCCAGTCCTGGAGCACTGGGAAAGGGAGGAGGGTGTGCCCCGTGGCCCGGCTCAGCCTCTCCAGCTCTGGGAGGGCCAGTGCTGGGGGCAGCAACACTCTGCCTCCAGAACACCTACAGTAGGCATTCTGGAGTGTGGGCGGGACCAGGCTGGTGGGCAGAGCCAGGCCTTACACATCGGATGCCTCTGTGTGAGAGGATGATGGCAACTTAGACCATTTGCCTTCTGGGAAATACAGTTTAGTAACACTGTGGCACTACGCCTAGGGCTTTAGTTTGCTGTTTGTTGAGCTCTTTTCATCAGTGGCCAACGTATAGTAAAATGGAGAATAAACTCCACAGTCCTTTTCCTGAGTGGAAATGGGGGTTGGAGGGGAACCCGGGCCCACCCTCTACTCTGGGGTCCAGCTCAGGGCCCTGTAATAGTAGCTGCCTGTATGAATCCATCACACCTGCTATAAAACAGTCTGTGCGAGCCCACGGAGCAGACTGCTGAGTGACACAGAAAGCATATCAATCTCGCTTTGTAATGTCTCAGACTGTCAGCGTTTTTGACACTTTCTTCTGCTTGCCTTGATACGATACAACAAAGGAATATTTCTGTGGATGATCCTCTCATTCTGCATTGGGTTCACGTGTCAGAGCATTCAGGCGGACATCTTAATAAGGTAAAAAATGGGTTAAATGGTGCTTGCCTTACTCCCATGAGCAATCCCACTGAATAGGCCAACGTATGAATAAGAGTTTGTACCAAAGGGACTTCACTGATGTATACTGACAGCTTTCAATGGAAAGGGAGAGTGCACTGAAGTGTGAAATGCAAATACAGACCTACAAACATAATTGCCAAAATTAGCTGCCACCTCCACGATATTTAACATGTGTTTTCAAGCAGTATTCCAGGAAGAAGCAGGCATGTCACATCTGCATTGGACTTGCGGTTGACTAGCAGTAGTTGCGATGATACGCAAACCTTGGCATGTGGTTACAGTTACTCCAAACAAATACCAACCTAAAACAAACAAAACCACCGCCACCAATACCTGATTTGCCTGTATCCCATGCACTACGAGAGCTGTGCTCTGCCCCATCTAGGGGCGGTTCTCTCCACCAGGGTCTTACAGTTAGATAACTATTGTGTCAGTTACCTTGCTTTAAAAAAAAACCCTCCTTTTTGGCAGTGAAGACAAAACCTTAGAAATAACTCAGAGACAGATTACACATGGTCACATATCCATGGGATTCATTTTATTATATAGGCCATTGGACATTAGATTCTAGTACCTTTCAGTCACTATGACATTAGGCTCAGATTCCCTGCCACAGGGAATCCCTGTAGTTTTCATTGCAAGGCAGCTGGGGGAGATTAACACTATATATCTTGCCCATGGTTAGCCTAAACTCATGATAAAACTGCACTGCTAGTGGGTATCTAACATGTATTGGTTACCTATGGTAAAACACTTTTTTTTTTTTAAAAGAATGAAGACCAAAGATTAAGGGGCCTTTTATCTAGGTATCTATGAAATGGGACCAAACTTCAAAACAGACACTGGTCTCACTAGGTTGTGGTTAAACTAAATGGTAGCTTCCCCGCTCTTCATCAACCACTGAAATTTATTCAGTGTTCAATAGAAACAAGGACAAAAACAGATTCCAAATCCAGGGCCACAGGCTGTGTTTATGTGTCTATAAACAAACAGTAGAAATCAATGAAACAGTCCAACTAAACATATACCTTTATATATCATTGCAACTGCCTCTAGGCTTATTTTAGTTATTTATATATGTTTAACATAGAGCTCTGCCTGTAAATTGACTTGGACATGGTTGTGAGGCTCACTTGCGCCCAACTCAACCTATGTTATAGCCTGCTGGGTTAATTGACAAGCTAATGAAGGACACCTGCCAGCAAACCCAACCGGTTTGTAACTCCTGCTGGGTCTGATGACTTACCTGCAGTGCCCACAGGGTCAGAAGGTTTTTATCCAGTGACAAGCTTGGGGTGAGTTATCACCCTGCACCCCTCAAGGCTGGTCTGATCTCTCTGGTAGACATTAATCACCATCACGATTAGTTTCACCAGAAGATCAGGATTAAATGCATTTGTGGAATGAACCACCCTTTCACCCTGAAAGGTTATATCTCAAGAATGTGGCTTAGGGGGTTAATTTGCAGGCCCCAGCTGTTGCCTATACTGAAAATACCATACAGATAAAAAGAGGATTCAATATGGCAATTCTCATATTGGCGCTTAGAGAATTGTCATGTGGTTTTTTCTCTTTCCTCCCAGGTTTTGGAAGCTGTTCAGATGGGAAGACATCTCATTCAAGAATGGGATTTTAAATGGTACCCTAATTCCTACAGATTTTTCACTGAAATGGCAGCCTTGCATATGAGACTACACTCTGGGTCAGACCTCCATCCCGTGGTGTTCTAATACCTAGGCAAAAAGGCTGGCCCTGGAATCTTGCTGACTCATTTTAGCAAGCAATGGCTCTGATGGATTTTCAGTTAACCTTGTATTTGATATTTCCATGGGTAAAAGTGAATATTTTGTCATGCCCAATTACATTTATGAATTCAAGTCTGCACTTACTTAGAACCTAACCACATGCTGCATGTACAGTAATGAATATTTCCCATCCTGAATCACACAAAGACTGTCCAATCATACCTGAAGGCAAACAGGAAAATGATGTTTCCTGATTACCTTCTCTCTAATGAATAAGAACCATAAAAAGGAATTATGTTCAATATCAATTATTCATACTCCAACAACTAACTGACATCCTCAAGTTATGATTTCCATCTACACTGGCAATAAAATGTAGTTTCAGTATGACTGGAATGTATGTTATTTTCAATTGAAATATAGATCATGTAACAGGCAATAGAAAATGACAACACCAGAGAGGAAATAGCACTTGGCAGTCCCTTGGGAAATAAATAGGCAAGACAAGACAGCAAGACTGTCCAGGATCTTTACCGATGGCTTCTGTACTTTTAAACATTGACCTCTGAGGTACAAAGAACAAGACAATTTTACCTGTGCTTACCTGAAAATTGCCTTTCCTTAAGTAATAAGCTCTACTGATCTGTTACAATGGATACTATCTCTGGCTTGTGGGCAGAGCCAGACTTGTCATTCCCCAGCAGCAGTAACATCACCTGCTCTCTTCGAATGAGATTAACGTCCACAGGAATAAACAACGAGAAGTCCTGTGGCACATTATAGACTAACAGATTTATTGGAGCATAAGCTTTCGTGGGCAAAGACCCACATCATCAGATGCATCTGTTGAAGTGAGTCTTTGCCCACGAAAGCTTATGCTCCAATAAATCTGTTAGGCTGCGTCTAGACTGGCAAGTTTTTGCGCAAAAACAGCTGCTTTTGCGCAAAAACTTGCCAGCTGTCTACACTGGCCTCTTGAATTTGCGCAAGAACACTGACGATCTAATGTATGATCATCAGTGTTCTTGTGCAAATACAATGACTCTCTCGCTCGGGAAAAAGCCCTCTTGCACAAATGCTTTTGTGCAAGAGGGCCAGTGTAGACAACTGAGAACCGTTTTGCGCAAAAAAGCCCTGATGGCGAAAATGGTGATCGGGGCTTTTTTGCACAAAACTGAGTCTAGATTGGCTATGGATGCTTTTGCGCAAAAGAATCTATGCCAATCTAGACGCTTTTTTCCGCAAATGCTTTTAATGGAAAAACTTTTCCGTTAAAAGCATTTGCGGAAAATCATGCCAGTCTAGACGCAGCCATAGTCTATAATGTGCCACAGGACTTCTTGTTGTTTATGCAGATTCAGACTAACACAGCTACCCCTCTGATACTCCACCGGCATGATAATTCAAATCCTTTCCTAAAGGACAGATATTGTTAAATATACATTAAGGAAAATGCCCAACAATTGCGAGTTATGTGAAATTCTCCCTTATTTTCAGACTCAAATCTTTAGATCAGTGTTTCCCAATTTTATTTGGCCACGGAACCCTTTCAAACTTGAAAGAATTTTGCAGAACCCCTAATAACAGTCATATATGGAGCTGAAAAAGTAGACCACAAATAAGTAATAATAATAATAATAATAATAATAAAAACAAATGCTAAAAAGGTAATGAGAGCAACACAAATGAAAATTGTTTTCAATAAAATTCATAAATACTTAAATATTAATTATTATTTTTTAAAAAAATCATTAAATGTTATTGTAATGGAATTTTCTTGTGGAACCCTTATTTTCACTTTGTGGCACCCCGGGGTTTTGTGGAACATCATTTGGAAAACACTGTTTTAGATATTAAATTCTCTCTATTCTGGGTTATCTATTTGTGTCCAGGATGGGCTGGATCTGTAACATTACTTGAAAAAGGGAAATGTTCAGATAAGCACAGACAATTAGCCCTCTTTGTCATCATGTTAAGGCCCACAGATCCATTACAATGGGATTTTCATAACTGTGTGCCTCTGGGCATGGGAAGTGGGATCATCCTTTAAATGTGGCTCTCCAAAAAGAGACACATTATATCGCCTCCATCTGCCTTTATCCACTAAGGCATGGTGAAGACTTCTGCCAAAAAACTAAAAATCCTGCATTGCTAAAGACTGGATGTCTGATGTGCATAATTTGATGAATTTATGTGTGAATGGCCACACAGCTGCCTGACAGCTCTCAGTACAGGAGGCCTAACTTCTCTGCCCTTACAGTATCACTGTCACTCTCTCCCTCCTATCTTTTGTATGGCCCCAACGGAAGATGAAAAGTGAGAAGGCATATGTCAGAGACTGCTCTCATTTTCCATCTCACTTGTAGGTCATGCTATGTGCAGAGGTCACAGGACACTTTATAGCTGTTCCCAGAATCAGATGTCACAAGCATCGGCCCATCAACTGAACTTAAAATTCATGAGGCTACTTCTGGGTACAGGTTCCTCTCTACTTAATTCAACATCTGCTATGTATGTGTTGGGATTAATCTTCCTCTTGATGGGTAGTGCACACAGAGACACAAACTTGCTCGGCTCAGGCCAGAAGTTCCTTTTTCTCTTTGGGTGCATCTAGACAGCGGTGCTATTTCGGGATTCTCCCGGTATCCCAAAATAGCGTTTTACGCATCTTGACAGCGCACCCATTATTTCAAAATAGCGAGTGCATTATTCCAACATCCCTGTAAACCTTGTTCCATGAGGCATAAGGGACATTTTGGAATAGTGCTCTATTTTGAAATTTGGCACGGTGTAGACAGCGCCAAATTTCAAAATACACTCAAAATAAGCTACTCAATTTGCATAGTTTATTTTGAGCTATGGTTGCAGTGTAGATGCACCTTTGGGAGGGGGCTGATTATGTTCTTCCTACTTTACTTGTGAAAGTCCCCTCAGACATATGGATTGTTATGATTAGAAAAGCCTGTTACTGATGCAAGGAACGGTGCTTTGCCATCTAGTGAATCACTGCATTCCACCTAGTGGCTGCTCTGCTGTATTTCTTCCTGGTGCCCGTTCGTTGGATTGACTTAGCACTCGAATGAGCCTCCTCCGTTATTCTCAGATGCATCACTTAACCTGATTTACTAATCCCTTCAAAAGTCTGGTTCTCTGCACTCATTAACTGAGGGAAGGCAACACAACTGGATCTTGATCTCTACATGCAGGAGGTAACAGTACTTACTGAGTAGGTCTTAGGCTATGTTGACATCACATATGGCTTTGGATGATGTGTAGTATACATATACACATAGCGCCCCCTAGCACAGGAATAAAGCAGCATAACACCGAAATGTTCTGTATACTTGTCTAAACTATCTACATTGTTAGTTTTAGCAGGATAGTGTCTCACTGGCCTCCCCGCTGCTTGAGCAAGTCCCTTCTGCAGGAAAAGACTCCCCCAATAGGAAAAGACTCTGGTAGTGGGACAGTAGTGGGGAAAACCTTGCTGTTGGGAAAGACTCTGGTAGTGGGGAAAGGCTGCCTGCTTCCCACTACTGGAATCTACCCCACCACAAGAAAAGACTCCTCCAATGGGGAATGGCTCTGGCAGCTGAGAGGCAGTAGGAAAAGGCTGCCAGTGCCCAGCTGCTGGAGCCCTTCACTGCCTCAGGGAAAGTCTCTGGCAGCAGGGAGCTGTTGAAGCTTGCCCTGCAGCCTCACCTGACTGCCTGCAGCACCCCCCTGACCTCTCCAGAAATGCCAGCTATTTCTAGGAGTGGGGCAGGGGCAGGTCAGGCAAGGAGGCTGACTTAACTCTGCTACACCACCAGACTTTTAGCAACCTAAAATCTCCTGGTTTGGCTTCAATAGTGTCCGTGAGATAGAGCCTGATTTTAAGAGACTCCTGGTGAAACTGGGACAGTTGGCATCTCTATTCCCAACAGTCTCCAGTAAGAACTGGATTTTTGTTTTTGTGATACAACTTGCCTTTTGGCATTGCTCTCCTCATGGAGATGGGGGACAGGGACCTGCTTGGCTATGGTGCCTGTTCTTTTCCAGTCTTGCCTGGGGACAAAGCTTAGAAGAACCTGCCAGGCCTGAGTTGAGTGAGAGACATCCCTCTTCCCACAGAGCTGGCCAGGCTCCCCAGTGAGATACCTGAGAAGGGTGGTGTAATGGGGCAAGCTCACCGCCACAGCGCCACCAGCCGTCGGTCCTGGGAATTAGCTCTTTCTTCTGGTTGTGTCTCCCCTCTTTCTCCCGGTCACGGTGTCCTCTTCAGGACACTGCCCTCCGGCAGTACCCACCTCAGTCTCTGAGCCCACCCTTTCGGGGGTGTAGGTAGGCCGGTAGGCCTCCCGGAGGGGTTCCTCTGCCTCTGGGTCAGTGGGTGGTGCGCCTGTCCCACTGCACAGCCCCTTTCAATAGTCCCCCAAGTCTCTAGTCCTCCCGTTGGGTCTTGCCTAGGACAGATAAAAAGGGATAAAGAGTCCAACTCCCAGCCTTACTCCAGGTCAGGGCGAGGGGCAACCAGTTCAAGTGCCCGGCCTTACTTCAGGCCCGGGTCACTAGGAGGGAATTCAGTCAAGTTAGCAAGCCCGGGCCCTCAGTGAAGGCGGGCAGCGAGCAAACAGTAGATAAGCCCGGGCCCTTGGACAGGGTGGGGCAACTGACACAGTCTCAGTTTACAATGGCAGCCAGGCCCTAGCTCAGGGCGGAGCCGCAAAATGGCAGCCTGGCCCTCATGCAAGGCATGGCAGCTAAGCAAAATGGCAGCCCAGCCCTAGCTCAGGGTGGGCCAGCACCCAAACAATATATAAGCCCTGGCCCTGGAGCAGGGTGGGGCAACAAACAGTAACTAGGCCCTGGCCCTGGGGCAGGTCAGGGCAACACACATACAGTTCCAGGCCTGGTCAAGGCTGGGCAATGACCACAGTTGCAATTCAGCATTAGAGGCCCGACCCTGCTTCAGGGTGTGGCAACAGACCGCCAGGTTTGGGGAGCTCCTTCCTCAGGAGCTGGGCAGGTATTTCCCCTGCACTGGGAGTGAGGGGGAGACTGCCACCCGAGCGGTGGGTGGCAGGGGGGGCACAGGCCCACCCACTCCCCTGCGCCCCAGCCCAGGGCCCTAGATGCAGCAGGACTGCTGCTGCTGGCTCAGCGGCGGCTCCAGCCCACAACTCGCTGGCCTAGGGCTTTTACCAGCCCTTACTAACCCCTGGGCCACTTCCTTTCTCCCCCTCAGCCGGTACCTGATTCTCTAGCCGGTCCCCTGGGGGAGTCAGGGAGGGTCTCCTCCTGCAGGAGTCCCAGTGGCCTGATCCAGGCCTCAGTGGCTTCCAGGTCCTCCAGCTTGAGCTGGCAGGTGGGTCACAGCAGGCCGGGGTGTCTGGGTTGGGCATCTGCATCCCAGGGTAAAGGCTGGCACCGGGATTCAGGCAGGTCCCTCTGGTTGGTCCAGTCCTCCTGATTTGCAGGTACTGCCGGCAGGGTCTGCTGGCTTGGAAGGCACACCCGGACCCGGGGTACAGGCGGGCATTGGGGCTCCGGCCGGCCCACGGGTTCAGTCAGGTCCTCAGGGGCTTTCTCGGTAGGCCCAGGCCCTGTCCCAGTCTCCCTCTCAGGGAGCACTGAATAGGCCTCTAGTCCCTCTGCATCAACCCTGGTAGGCCCAGTCTTCTCTCCGGCAGGGAGCCCTGGGCAGCCCTCTGTCTCCCACCAAGGCTGGGCCCAGACTGAGCTCTCAGCCTGGCTTTTTATAGTCCTAGCCCCGCCCCTTGCCTTCCGGTCAGGTGACTGGGAGGGGCTAGGCTTTGCCCAAAATGGCTCCCAGGGGGGTATTTTCTCCCTACCAGTAGTGGGTGACCTCTCCAGCCCACTGCAGGTGGGAAGTATGAGACAGAGACCTTATCTCTAGCACCTTTGCCATTCTCTGACTAGCTCCCTCCTGTAGCCTGCAGGGGCACCAGCAGCTGCAAATGCTTTTGAAGAGCAAGGGGAGCTGAGGGGACAATCTCAAAAGACAAAGGCAGCTTTGGCTACGGCTGGGAATTAGACATAGTATGTGAGATGTATTGTCAGGCCCTATCAGAGGGGCGGAGGCAGGAAGGCCATTTAGCCTGGGCCTCAGGAGACAAAGGGGCCTCAGATTTTGACATTTTTCTATTTATTATACACCTTGAAGTTATAACAGAGACAACAAAAGAAGCTATATATACCTGCAACAAATTGAACATAAGAACAGCCATACTGGGTCAGACCAAAGGTCCATCTAGCTCAGTATCCTGTCTGCCGACAGTGGCTAATACCAAATGCCCCAGAGGAGGGATCACAACAGGTAATCCTCACATGATCCCTCTCCTGTCACCCACTTCCAGAGAAAACCCTGGATTTTATCATTGTGGGACCTCGGACCTTTGCCAATTTTTTGGTCACATCCAAGTTTTCATCTGTGAAACTGGAGACTGGACTAGCTTCTGTGATCAGTAAGTCTACATTGTGAAACGCTGTTTACAGTCTTTGCATAGTTTAGAGGTTTTGAAAGTTATAATTAATTCTGTTACTGTAAAGTGATTTTGCTTGGTCTGAAGATGAGTTTAACCTTTAAATTAGATGTTTATCTCTTCACAGATGTTTATATTCCTGTTTTTTCTTATGTGTCTTTGTATACAATAACCATATCAGGCTCAGTTGTAAGCTACCTCTTTGTCCAGTTTTAGATTCAACTTTAAAGGCTTTTTTGCGATAAACTTTTAATTCTAGTTGTTTAATAAACTTTATATCTAACCTGGCAATCACCCTGTGTTCATATTCATAATAATGTACCAGTTATTAGAGGAATTAAATAACAGGAACATGTTAGCAGACAAAATTTCAAGACTTTGAAATAAGGCTATAAGGGATGTCGTAAATAACACTCCAAACCATTATTATATAATATTCATTGTGAATATACAATTAAAATTTTGTATAACCAATAGCCTTTAGCAAATTAATTTATTGTGTGTTCCTGTGTTTTAAAAGAACCCCTTTAAAAATGAAGCAAAGATTTGAAAGTGGTGCAAGTAAAAGATGGCAAAAGCAACAGAATGAAGCAGCAGTTAAGTTTAAAACCAATAACATCATTTATCGTAGAAAAGACCCCTCAGCCATTAGCTGTTGAACCATACTGAGAGTGACATGTCCAGTTCTGATGATGAAAACTTTGTATCCACATTTCAATGTCACTGCCTCAAAATGAGGAGGTTATTAACTAAGACACAGAAATGCCAACAGTAGCAATAGATGCAGAATCTATGCTCGATTTAGAGACTATGCAGGCAGAAAATGAGGATCTCAGAGATGCTGTGCAGCAAGAGGAAGAACTTAGGACTAGCACAGGGCACAATGTAGCAACAGCGGCATCAGAACCTGATATTGGACTTCTTGATAAGAACAAAGTTACCCAAATGCAGTCATTTCTCAAAGTTAGTTTTCAGATTCCAAGTAATATACTGAAAGATGTGGAAAATCGTGCTTTGCCCACTCATCTGCTGACAAAAACTCTTCCAAATGGAGAGATCTACACAAGAGACTGGCTCTCCTGGACTGGCTCTGCTGGAGCATGGAAAAGCAGGCTCTGTACTGTGTACCCTGTTTCATTTTTAACAGTAATACTTCAAATGCATCAGTACTGTCTGATCCATCTGACTGGAGCATCAGTAGAGGTTGGAGGAAGTTGAAAGACCAAATACCTGCACATGAAACTTCAGTATCGCATAAAGATAACTATGTTACATGGAAATCAGCTAATAGAGCAGCACTAGCTGATAGTTCAACTGAAAACTTACTCCTGAATGAAATAAACACAGAAACTGATAACTGGAAAAAACTCGAGTGCATATTGAATGCCATTCTTTTTCTTTCTGAATGGGGATCGGCTACATTAGATGTTGAGAGGGGTAACATTGAATGACTTCCTAAATATATTCAAAAGATTTGTGATCAATGGCACACATCGCTTTCTGAGTTCAAAGAGGTAGCACAGGGTATTGACATTTCATCCGAGTTTTGCACCAATCGCAGCCTATCATCTCAATCTGATGCAGAAAGGCACTATCGAGTCAATGGTTTTTTTTGTTATTATTGACTCCATCAAATCTGGTCTTACATGTCAATTTGAGTCACTGTGACAAATCTGTACCCTTTTTGGATTCCTTTGGGAGTTCAGAGAACTAAGTGATGAAGATCTATATTCAGTGGCTGAACAGTTTCAACAAAGGAATAACGACGAAATTTCAAGAGATCTCTGTGATGAGATCGTCTTCCTGAAACGTATACATTCCACCAACTTTAAATTGGACTTCAAGCCAAAAGAACTGCTTCAAGAAATATTCAATCTTGGCCAGTCAACTGTATTTCCTAATATCACAATTGCATTACATATTTTTGTCAGTCTTCCTGCATCAGTGGCTTCAGGTGAATGCACATTCAACATGTTAAAACAAGTAAAGAACTATCATTGTTCTACAATGGGACAAGAGCATTTGAATGGGCTCGCAATGCTTAACATGAACAGTGATGTTGCACCTAAATGAGATTTTTCTTCAATTATAAACAAATTTGCACACAACAAAGCCAGAAAAGCATCCCTAAAATAAAGAGTTTTGCTTGCAGTGGAAACTCACAATTAAAGTTACATTTTAAATATACATGCTATTGGTATAATGACTTAATTGTTAATAAGTAAATTAATGTCTCAGGGGCTGGGGCTGGGGCTGGGGCTGGGGCTGAGGCTGGGGCCTCTAAACTCAAAGTGACCTGTCCTCTGTCATCTTCTGAGAGGTCCTGTGTATTGTTAGTCAGAAATTTGATATTAAGAATGGAATTTCTTCAGAAGTGCTCTGTGGAAGGGAGGCTGGGCTGAGCTGCTGGCTGTGGGAGGCAGATTAAACTGCAGGGAACTACAGAAGACATGAACCCCACACTGCAAATAGGCTGAAGTACCCATTGCACAGTATCTGTGAATTCCAGCACAGTGGAGGGTGGAAAAAAAGAGATTTGCAGGTGTACTCTACCCTTGCATCCTTGAAGCTAGTTAATATTGTATGACTGAGTGGTGAAGAACATGACCAATAAGGGTCTGAATAGTACTGTATGATCAATATGGTTGCTTGGGCTAGCCTCATTGGGAATACGTTACTGGATATTTTTGTGTCCTTAATTCAAAAGTAGAGTGGCTATAGTGAGACAAAAAAATCTTCCCTTTGTTGTTTTCTTTCTTGTATAAGGTGCTTATTTATATCCTGAATTTTCTATGAGCTCCATGAAGATGAACCTGTGTCTACAGGTACCCCCGCTGGCTCTAGTGGGCCTACACGTACATAAGAATGCAAGGCACAGAAGTCTGCCTGTGCAGACCTTTTTGGAAGATCAGAGCTGTAACAAGTGTTGTATAAATGTCTTGATTATTGACAAGGAAATAATATTATTTCTAAGGCACTTCTCTATCTCTATCTCAGCTGTAGCCCTCTACAGCTATTAGAAGCATAATGAAATAATATACAAGTATTCAATTAAAATAGTATTCTACTAGTTTATCTGGTGGTCCTTTCTAGCCTTAAATTCTACAACGCTATGAGAAACTAAAAATTTGAAATAAGTTGGCAGGGGGGTTGTTGGAGCTCAAAATGGTGAAGAAGATTTGGGAGGGAAATGTAATATGGTCAACAATAGCCCCCATTAAAAAGCAACTTTCAAATGGTTGGGGGGGGGTTATTTTGGTGAAGAGAGAGTGTCAGATGTAAATCAAAGTTGACTGAATTCCATATCCTAAAGTGGGTGTATGAGATATGTAAGAGAAAAAATAGCACTAACAGAGTTGACATTAATAAGCAACTTCGATATACATTTTTGTGACCCAATGTCCTAAGAAATTGAAAATGTTTTAAACAAAGCTTTTCCTCTAAATTACTGGCTTTCATCCAGTCCAGACCAATAGTGACCAAATATTATTATCTAATATCTATTTTTTAATCAACGTGGAAGGAGCTGTTGATCTCAATTCAGTTCCTAATGAACAGGTGTCCATTCCAAAAGAACCAGCATAATTTGTACCCAGTAGACAGACTTAACTGAGATGCTTATGACTAATTTAGCATGAAGTCTGAAGTGCTAATTCAGCAGAACATTTAAATACATGCTTGACTTTAAACACGTGGGTGAATGAATCCATTTCTCTTCAGTAAAGCACTTAAGTATGTGCTTGAGTGCTTTGCTGACTTAAACCCATTAATACTTTAACAATAGTATGTAACATTTACATAATACATTTAATTTATATATCTGCAAGTCGAAGTGAAAATTCACTGGTGGAGAAGTGGCAAGAAATTTGTCCTGCCAGTGACTCAGGTTTATTTTTTCTATGGATGAACTGATATCTACAGAACTCTCAATCTGCCACCTTTGACAAGCACTAAACTAAAGTCAATGATATTGACAAAACAGCATCAGTTTCCTAGCTTCTTGTAATTTTGTTTTTGCTTTGCTGTAATTTGAGGGTAGGAGTTAAAGAATTACCTACTTCCCACATGTAAAGAAAAATATATGGAGGTAGGGGAAGTGACAAAAGTCACTTAGGTAGGAGAAGTAAAAGTCATCTGAGAAAAATTGTCAAAAGAAATGTGTCTTCATGATTATTTTCTCTCACATGAGGACTTCCAATGAATGTGGTATGTTACTTGTTGAAAGAAAGCTAGAACTTACCTTTAGAGGACCTGGGGAGTTTGTTCTGACCACATTCTAGAACGTGAGCATATGTCCTAGAGTTGTGAAGGAGGAGTTGTGAAGGTTATGGAATGACTAAAGGTAAAGATGGCACAGTCACCACTTATATGGGAAAAAGGGATCTCAGGAATAGTTTCACAGAATCATAGAAGTTTAGGGTTAGAAGAGACTATAAGAGGTCACTTAGTCCAACCCCTGCTCAAAGTAGAACCAATCCCAGCCAGGGCTAAGTCAAGCGTGGCCTTAAAAACCTCTAAGAATGGAGATTCCATCACATCCCAAGGTAGCCCATTCCAGTGCTTCACCACCTTCCTAGTGAAGTAATTTTTCCTAATATCCAACCTAAAACTCCCCCACTGCAACTGGAGGTCATTGTTCCTTGTTCTGTCATCTGCCACCACTGAGAACAGCCTCTCTTCATCCTCTTTGGAACTCCCCTTCAGGTAGTTAAAGGCTGCTATCAAATCTTCTCTCATTCTTCTCTTCTATAGACGAAATAAGCCCAGTTCCCTGAGCCTCTGCTCGTAAGTCATGTGTCCCAGTCTCCAAATAACTTTTGTTGCCCTCCCCTGGACTCTTTCCAATTTGTTTCACATCCTTTCTACAGCAGGGGTGGGGGCAAAAACTAGCTTCAATACTCCAGATGTTGCTTCAGAAGTGCCAAATAGAGGGGAGTTATCATTTCCCTCGATCTATTGGCATATTGAGCTGCATTAGTAGGAGCATTGTCTTAGCCTTTTTGACAACAAGGGCACACTATTGATTCTCATCCACTGTAATTCCCAGGTCTTTTTTCTGCAGAATTGCTGCTTAACCATTCAGTATCCAGCTTGTAGCAGAACATGGGTTTCTTCTTTCCTAAGTGCAGGACTCTGCACTTATCCATGTTGAACCTCATAATATTTCTTTTGGCCCAATCCTCCAATTTGTCCAGGTCACTCTGGACCCTATCCCTATCCTCCAGAGTATCTATTCGCAGGGCTTGACAAACCCCGGCGAGAGCTACTCGCCAGCCCCGCACTGCACATGTGCCAGACCAGCACTGCAAATGCGCGAAGTGCCGGTGAATGGGGCGCACGGAGCAACCGGCTGAAATCTACTCGCCACAGGCGAGCAGATTCAGCGGTTTGTTGAGCCCTGCCCAGTTTAGTATCATTGACAAATTTGGATATATCACCACCACCACTTTCCCCATATCCAGAGAGCCAGTTATGTCATTCACAGAAGGCAATTGTGTTGGCCAGGCATGACTTGCCTTTGGTGAATCCATGTTGACTATTCTTGATCACCTTCCTCTCCTCCAAGTATTTCAAAATTCATCTAATTATTGACACTGATGCCTTATATTATCACCTTCCTATATATGAGTTCCCCAAATCCTTCCATCAACTATTAACACTGTAGCAGCTGTGTAGATATTTTAATAGATTATATCTAGTTTCCTGATTTTCCTTTATTAAAATATTATAGGTACCATTAATCTTTCTGTTGGATTATATGTAATGCAAAGGTCTTGACCATTTAAGTTTTCTGTGTCTCAATTACCCATTTGTAAAATAATAATACAATAATTATAATACTTTTAATTTTTTTTACCCTTTATACATACACTGTACATACACTGCAAAGTCTTAAAGGCATAGACATTTGATAGTGTGTTTGTGCATCAAACTGGGGCCCTAATCTTGGTTGAGGCTTCTAGGCACTACTGCAACACAAATACTTACATCAATAAATAAAAGCAATGTAATAGTAGTGACTAATTGTTGTCATTAAAGAGTCCAGCTATATTTCTTTTCTCGGTATTTGTTGTAGACCCTGATTTCCAGGGCAAATTCCTAGTTGGATACATTCCATTTCCTTAATTCCTTGTACAGTTTCAAGGGACTAATGCATTTTTTTAAATTCTTGCCCCAAGTTGTCATGTACTGTTACTCCATGCTCTTAAATACCCATCCTATTTCATTCCATGATTTAATACATTTCAGTGGTGGTTAGAAATATCAAGCATTAGTTAGTAGTAAAACATTCAGGGATCTTTTAGTATGGAAGATGCCATAGAAATGTAAAATGCTATTCTTATTATTATAATTATCCTAATACATGGCCACTAGAACCATCCCAATAAAAAAATTGCTGTAGTTGAACACTGTTTCTATCGACTTATTTGATTTATGAAGCATTATCATTTTTTCATTGCTGAAAATTTGGCTTCCAGTTTTGTTCCTCCTTAATTGAAAAAAACCCAGCTGACTTGCAGGAAGGGCGCAGTCCTATGCTTCATTCTGCAATCATCCATAAAGTAAATTAGTTATGAGACACTGAACCATCCTCTAATATGTCCCAAAAGGTTTTTGAGAAAACTAATGTAGAAGTAGGCATCCCAAAGCTCTCTCTGGCTGGGGTACCATCATACGAAAAGAATCTGTTCATTTCTGTGAGATGCTAAAATGAATTGCTAAGACTGCCTCCTTAACTAAATTGCTTCTTGGGGTATGTCTATAGTAGGCAATTATTTCAAAATAACTTATTTCGAAATAATAACTCCTGAAATAATAATTTCAAAACAGTGCGTCCACACTACAAGGCAGTATTGAAATAGCTCATAATTATTTTGAAATACTGCATCCTACTCACTGGAGACTACATCAGATTTAAAGCCCCTGGAAGCACTCCAGGGAGGGCACCAGGAGAAGCACTTCCTGTGGCTGCTTGCTGAGGCTAGATGAGACACGTGCTTCCAGGGGCTCCTCTCTATGGCCGCATCTCACACGTCACTCCTCCACTGCCTGCCCCCTTGTGGGACATCAAACTCTTGTGGACGCCACAGCACGGACACCATGAAGCCGGAGCTGCTGCAAAGCAGTGCCAGGCTCACAGAACTTCCGCATGTGGAAGGCCACCTTCCTGGAACTCTGCAAGTAGCTCACCCCTGCCCAACTGGCATGTGACCTGCCATCCCCGTGCAGAAGTGTGTCGCCATAACGCTCTAGAAGCTCACCACACCAGACAGCTACCACTCAGTCAGGAACCAGTTTGATCCATGGCTGGGGCTGTGCTCCTGCAGGTAGTGAAGGCCATTAATAATATCTTGCTGTGAAGGGTCATCACTCTGGGGAACGTCCACACCATCATGGATGGCTTTGCAGCCATGGGCTTCCTCAACTGTGGGGGGCCAAAGACAACACTCATATCCCCATTCTGGCCCCCAACCACCATGCCTTAAACTATATCAATAGGAAGGGGTTTTAAGGTGCTGCAGGCCCTGGTGCACCACAAGGGATGGTTCACGGACATTTATGTCAGCTGGTTGGGAAAGGTGCACTATGCCCGCATCTTCCGGAACTCCTGTCTGTTCCAGAAGATGCATGCTGGCACTTTTTCCACTGACTGCACCATCAGGGTCAGGGTCATAGGCATGCCGATCTGCATCCTGGGTGACACAGCCTACCCTTTGGTCCCCTGGCTGATGAAGACCTACACAGGCAGCCTGTACCCCACCAAGGAACATTTCAATGCCAGGCTGAGCAGGTGCTGCAGTGGTTGTGGAGGGTGCCTTTGGCTACCTAAAGGGGAGGTTCAGGAGTCCCCTCACCTGCCTGAATCTGACTGAGTGCAACAACCCCTACGTGGTGGCAGTCTGCTGTGTGCTCCACAACCTCTATGACAGCAAGGGGGAGACTTTCCTGCCAGGGTGTGAAGTTGGGGGCTGAGGCTGAACAGCTGGCCAGGGCTTACAAGCTGCCAGACACTAGTGCCAATCAATGAGCACATCAAAGGGCTGCACTCATCAGGAAGCCTTGAGGGAGAGTTTCAGCCAAGGCCACCTGTGGGACTCTTCCCCCAGGCCTCTTCACAAGGGGTCCCTGCATTGCCCCTCTGTGACTTTGTTCCCCAAACTCTCCCTTCCCCTGCCCTCCTTTCCCACATTTCCCCTCCCCTGCAGAGCAATAAAGAAGCCACTTTTTTTTGGAAAAAACAACTCTGTTACTCTGTGTATTGGGGGAATATACAACAGGAGAGAAATTGGGGAAAGAACCTGGGGGCGGGAGGAGGGGAGCTCAGGGATGGGGCTGGGACTGGTGCCTGCCTTGGCTGCTTGGAAAGCTTCAGCTGCCTGAGTGGTCCCACCATCATGTGTTCTGGGGCCCTGGCAGCCCCGGGGGGGCTAGCAGCAGAAGCCAAAGGGGGAGGGGGGAGGGTCAGGGCCAGGGAGTTGGGTGGGGAGGGGACAGGGATGTGGCTGGTGGCCTTCTCCATGCACTCAGCCATGCGCTCTATCACATAGGTGAGAGAGGAGCACATAGCTTCTTGCTGGTGCTCCAGCTGATAGCAGAAGCCTTCCACTGCTCCCAGTCAGCCCTGTGCTCCTGCTGGTCAGCAGTCGGCTCCTGGCACTCCTTGTCGAGTCCCCAGATGAGGGACTGGAGGCAGGCCATCAGGTCCCGCAGCAGGTCCTCCTGGGTTCGCTTCCTCTGGAGGATCCCGCAGAGTCGGGAAGATGGTGTGGGAGGTGGTAGACGTGGCACACTCACAGCTGGCCCAGCTGTGAAGAAAAGTTACAAGGACAGTCATCCCAGGAGACACTGTGTACGATTAAGCCTAGTCTTAATCTCTGCACCAACACCAAACATCTTGGTTCAGATGATGGCAACGTGTTTCAAGCAAGGCCATATGCTGCCTAGACAGTGGGAACTTTCCTGCAGGGGCACGGATGTCCCAAGGGAGCTTCACTACACCCACGTCCTGGGGACAAGCAGGCATGGGACAATGTTGGCCAGGCCAGGAGCTTGCGTGTTGGAGGGGGGGAAGGGGCAGCTCGGCTGCTTTCTGTGCGCCACACACATCAGAGCCGACATTGGCGACATCCTGCAGAGAGAGAACTTCTCTCACTGTTCGCTGGAGGAGGAAGGTATTGGGGAAGGTGCGTGTGAGCAGCTTGCCGGAGAGTGCTACTGGGGTCCCCTCCTCTTTCTCCCTCCTGGCAGGTTCCCATGCAGGGGATCAGTCTCCTCCACATCGCCATGCTTGACCAGGAGCAGATGCTGCCTGAGGCCGGGCATGAGCCTGTGCCGCATGCAGCACGGCTGTCTGGTTCCATGACCCCAGCCTCCTTAGTGGTGGTTTGTCATGGGAAGGTGTCCCACCATGGAGGCTGGAGTAAAACAGACCTCTTCAGGAACCTTGTGAGAAGGAGCGAGGGGTTCCTGTGTGAAAGCATCATAGAGCTGAGTGCTCTGGATTCGTGTTCCATGTGCACACCACTTGCACAGGCTGTTTTGTAACCCCCAGGCCGAGAAGGCCGAGTGAGGAGTGTGTAGCTCCTTGCAAGCTATCGCCTGCTACCAGCTGTGCGTAGGGAAAGTGATGGAACTCACCTGAAGTGCCTTCGCCAGGATTGTCCGAGGCCTGGGAGACATCCTGGGAGGGGGGCTGGCTCCAGGGTGAGGAGCAGGTCTGGCTGGTGGGCATGGTGGCCTAGCTGGCCTGCTCCTTCTCCTCGTCATGATCTTCCACAACCCCCCCTTGTGGAGGCTGATGCCAGGTGTGTCCATGCCGGACTTGGTAATGCGGGGTGTGTGTGACTGCCCCCCCTTCCAGGATGGCATTGAGCTGCTTGGAATAGCATCAGCTGTGAGTGTTCTGAGCTGTCCCAGAACACCCTCACTGCTCCTTGGCCTTGTAGATCTGCCAGAGCTCTTTTATTTTCATGTGGACCTGGTTGAGGGCTAATGCATGACATTGGCATTCCTCCTCTGGTGTGAAGATCCTGGAAGCTGGTCTCCTTGCCCAGACTTCGATGTGGCCCAGGATCTCTACACCAGTCCAGGCTGCTGCCCTCTTTTGTCCCTGGCTAGGGGCAGCCGAGGGTGTTGTGGGAGTGCTGGCAGCCATGGAAGGGTCAGAGGGAGCGCTGGGATCGGAGATGGCTCCTGGGATGGGAGCTGTGTGGCACGGGGCTGTGAAAACTCCACACATGCCACAAGCCCTTTTCTTCCAGCCTACTGCTTTAAGCTCTGCAGGAGAAAGGGAACATTGAAGATGTCACGTGTGTGGCCAGAGCAGCCACAAGTGCAGCTGTGAGAGGCCTCTGGAGGCCAAATATTTTGAAATAGCAGCAGCTGAGTGTCCACACTCACGCTATTTCGAAATAATAATTTCAAAATAAGCATTATTCCTCATGGAAAGCAGGAGTTATTTATTTCAAAATACCCAGCCTCTTATTTCGAAATAACGGGCTTGGTAACGTGGATGCTCCGCTTGTTATTTCGAAATATGGAGAGTTATTTTGAAATAATTCCCTAGTGTAGACCAAGGCATAGGCACCTTATCCGCCGTGACCATATTTACAACATAGACATGCAATCTCAAAACGGCAACTTAAACTGTGGGCCTCGTGACCAATGATTTCTCGCTAATTACTAGAAATGCTTTTTCCTGTCAGAGATGTGCTTTATTACTTGTTATGACTAAGCTCTGAGAGAGATCTTCATGATGAGGGAAGATTTATGATCCAGGAGACATTTACATTTCCTTTTTTTATTTAGGAAACTGTAAGCACTGGTTACAGCTACAGTTGTAACATGAGCTCATCAAATAAAAATGGAACTGCAAAATTGCTCTGAGATGTATTTGTGTATGCATGTATATTGTTATAGAACAGAAAATCCTGAAATGAGAGAAGGAAAAGTTCACATTTCATTCATACCTTCCTCTCCCATTGATAATTACTTTGGTATAAAAAGGTGTGCTCAGCTGTAAAAAAAGCCTGGGTTACTCATGTAGCATTGCTATGGAAGAAGGGGGACTTCATGCAGAGAATATGATGCTAGCTCTGATATGCATGCTGACCACTAGCTCAGACTGGTATATTGACAGACATGCCATCATCCTAACAGATGGTCATGAGTAGGGGATGCCAAAATATTATAATCAGGAATGCTACTGTCAAATATATTTTATGCCCTGTTGTTTGTGAGCAGCCATATCAATGGATAATGTGGCACACCTTTATTACTACAGCTGAGATCTGCATTAATTTTAAAAAAATCAGATAATTTTGGATTAATGTTCTTTGCACAGCACCAAAATGAACTCAATCACTTTTAAATAACCATCCCCCTATGTTCCCTATTGATAGCAATGTTTACAGTCCCCCTGTATGCATCTTTCTTTAGGTTGACTATTAGCCTGTCAGAACAAATGTTCAATGAAAAATTACTATGGCTCTTCATATAGTTTAATTGGCAATCAAACTGTAGGAAAAAATCTATTTTTCCTCCTAAATTATGTCCGGATTTTGCTGAATCTATATTTAGTTTCAAAATTAAAGTATTATCTAGTGATCTAAAAAATTCTATACAGTATTTAAATCTATAGAAAAGATGTCTATAATTTACAGTGAAATTTACATACAAAAATGTTCTGTATCCTTAGATTATAGGTTATAAACCAGACTTAATCTTCCTAAAAGTAGGCACTTAAATTAGCCTGAGTGTTGGTCAAAAGTAGTGACAGCAGTCACTATCAGCTATTGAATGATTTAAGTGAAATTCTTATTTGCAATAAACCTATCAGATTCCATTTACAGCCGGTCCCCAAGTTGCGAACGGTCGACTTATGACGGTTTGCAGTTACGACCCAAGCTGTTGTAAATGGTGGCCCCCGAGTTATGAACGCGATCCGCGCTTATGAACAGCACGGTCGCGTGTAACTCTATGGGGTCCAACTTACAAACAAACCAAGTTACGACCAATTGCTTGGTCCGTGACCGGTTCGTAAGTCGGAGAGAGGCTGTACACTGCTATGCATACCAGATCATACGGTATTCCTTTTCTGGAATGGAAGTAGCTTCTGTCTTCCTTGTTCTTCCTTATCTGCACCACTTCAAAGAAATATACGATCTAGGTTTGTAAACAATAGTTGGAAATTTCCTCCCAGCATAGAGCTCAACTGCTATCTCATGCTCTGAAGAGGAAGCCTATTAACCGTTTTTATCATAAATCCCTCTAAATGGAAAAATAATATTCCACTTCTCTATAACAAGTTGCCAAAGAAAGCCAGCAGAATTTTGGAGGATGCTAGCCACTGTTAGCTAGGTTGTAAGTCCAAGTAGCTGTTTCATTTATTGTGCTTTGGTGTATTTGTGAACTACAGTGATCTGGGATGGACTACAGTTTTCTTCATCCTTTAGAAGTCATCTTGAGCCACTGCAACTGTCCTCCATGACACTAACTCCAGGCAGTTTATGCTGATGTAGGCCCCATCCTCTTTGCTCCTGAGCCAACAATTTCCATCCATAATGTGCTGGCTGATTCAATAGGAACTTTGTATCTCTCTAAAGCCAGTTCACTATTTCCCTGAATATCCAGGGTACGGAGGAGGTGGTGGATATTGCATTGAAGTCTGTGGAGTTGGAGTATAAGGTGGAGGTAGGTCTGCTGGGTATTCCATCTCATATTCATAGTTATATGGTGGAGGAGCCACTGAAAGTGAACGAGAAGAAGAATTAGTTTGAAAAGTATAATTTAGCCCCATCAATACGATTTAAGTGATGAAAGTTTCCAGTTAGCTCTACAAACTATGGGACAAAGCCTGAAGTCTTCTTTTGAATGTTTCTCAGCAGGATTTTACCTGAATAAGACTGAGTGAAAACTGGTAAGAACTTTAGGCTTTGGTCTTACATGTGATAATGCTATCTAACAGAGAGATTTGCTGGCCGGAGGTTTTTGAAAATTCTATTAAAATTGTTCGCTATTTTGTCCCTTCAAACCAGCTCTACCTGCTGTCAATTCTATAGAATAGGGTCTATCCCAGAAAGCATATATCTGCAGCTCGTACTATTTATTTATATCATGGTAGCATCTGAAGACCCCAGCTGGTGTCAAGGCTCCATTGTGCCATGCAAATACTCAGAAAGACACAGTCTATGCCCCAGCATGTTATTCTTCACAAGACTACACCTCCTCATGGAGATGTCCCAGCTTGACACTACACTGAGAAGAGGTCGGACAGACTGACGAACGTGAGTGGATGTGAATCCGGATGTGTGCACTATAGGGGAAAATCAGATTCTACCGCAAAGGAGATATAATGGCACTTCCTCCAAATCTACTCAGAGCTGAAGTAGAGGCAGAAGGAAAAGTTTCCCATAGGTTGCCACTACAATCTGAGGGGTGGCGGAGGAAAGGGAAGAAATATTTTCTCAGAGACTACTCCATTTCCTAAACACTGCTCCTGCTGAAACATAAAACCCTCCTCAGAAAGGATGTTCATAACAGGGATAAGGAAAATAGAAAACTAATAATTAATGCCTCTTACTGAGAAAAGCCTTGTAGTGGGAAAGTCTAGAGCCTCCATTTTGTTTTTTGCAAACTGGGGTGACTATTAGATACCAGAGTTGCTCTTTAGCAATTTGTAATATTTTTCTTCACGCAGCACGCAGTCAACCTGCAGAACCCCTTGCCAGAGGATGTTGTGAAGACCAGGTCTTTAACAGGGTTCAAATAAGAATTAGATAAATTCATGGAGGTTAGGTCCATCAATGGCTATTAGTCAGTATAGGTAGGAATGGTATCTTTAGCCTCTGTTTATCAAAGACTGGAAATGGATGACAAGAGAGGGATCACTTGATGATTACCTGTTCTGTTCACTCCCTCTGGGGCATCTGGCATTGGCCACTGTGGGCAGACAGGATACTGGGCTAGATGGACCTTTGGTCTGACCCAGTGTGACCATTCTTATGTAATTGAGAATTCTAATGAGTCCTACCGTGCTCTTTGTTACCCAACTCTCTATGTCGTGCAAAGCAACATTGCTATAATGAGGCTGATTATAGCCATTTCATGCAGCTGAAAAGTACAGGTATGAGGGGGAAGATAGATACAATGCACGTGGGAGACTGCAATATGGATACATGCACAAATACTAACCATATAGTGAAATGGGGAGGTTGTCTGGCAAATACAGTTTAATCTGGAGTGGTATTACCTGTGCTGCAGAACCCCAATATGGTATGAATACCATTTGTAAGGCAAGGGGGAATTTCTGTAGTGCATCACAACTGATTCTATATATATATATAAACAAAACACAAAACCCTTAGCAGGTAATGCCAATAAAGTTGACAAAATTAGACCATAAAATAAGACATACTTCACTAGTTATAGGCAACTTTATAAAATTAGCCTAAGTCATACAATTAATAAAAAAATACAACTGCTATGATGAAATGCATCCTAGAATACTCAAGAAGCTGACTGAGGAGATATCTGAGCTATTAGTAATTATCTTTGAAAAGCCATGAAAGATGGGAGAGATTCCAAGAAGACTGGAAAAGGGCAAATATAGTGCCATCTATAAAAAGAGAAATAAGGACAACCCTGCCAGCTTAATTTCTGTACCAGGACAGATAATGGAGCAAATAATTAAGGAATCTATTGGCAAACATCTGGAAGATAAGGTGATAAGAAACAGCCAGTGTGGATTTGTCAAGAACAAATCTTGTCAAACCAACCTGATAGCTGCACTTAACTAAATTCTTACTGTAAACAAGGGGGGAGGGGCACCGATCACCTGCAACTCCAACACCTCTATTGCTGACCTAGACAGGAGACCTTAGAGTGGGGAGGAAGGTGCTGGAGAGCGACCCACCTAACATTCACCATGCAGCAGTGGATCACGCCCCAGGGAGATGGGTTTGGTACCCTGTTCTTGGTGTTGAAATGTGGTGGTCAGGGCTGCAGCAGTACCACTCAGGTTTGCAGCATTAGTGGAGGGATCATGATTTCTGTAGGTAAAATTGACTCTATGAAACCCCCCTAAAATCGCCACTGCTGTGTAATCATAATGATTGAAAAATATAGCTCACTAATGAACATTTCCTATGGGATTCTTTGGCTATGTTATGAAAGAGTAACTTAGCATCCTCACCTGGATAGGTGCTGATGGTGTTGATGTGCGTTGTTCTGATGACCCCTACTCGAGTTCCCCGATTGTTCTTCATGCACATGCAGATACAGATGGCGACGCCGGCAATCACCCCCATTATAAACACAATGCCAAACACAATTCCTGCTATTGCTGTGCCTCTGCAATGTAAGAGGAAATATGCAGTCAGTTTCAGCCAAAGGCAGTTTAAAAAAGGAAATCCTTTCCTCGTCAGTTGTTCCTCATTTTTAAAAAAATGCATACTGATGACTGGAAATATCACATAAATCAACCCATCAATGTATCTAAACAAACAAGAAGATCCAAAAGCTTCCGGGGATAACCGAGTTAGTCTGTACAGGATAAACTTAAAAAACAACAAATGGTCTGGTAGCACTTTAAAGATTAACAAAACATGTAGATGGTATCATGAGCTTTCGTGGGCACAACCCACTTCTTCAGATGACCAGAGTGTTGGATGTCCAGAACTAAAATAAACAGGGGAGAAGGGAGGGGGGAGGAAAAAATGGGAGGGGGGAGAAACAAGAAGAGGCAGTGGGTATAAAAATATCAAGGGGAAAGCTGAGCTGGAATGTAACAGGAAAAACAAATAGTCTACTTATATCTTTCCCCTTGATATTTTTATACCCACTACCTCTTCTTGTTTCCCCTCCTCCCATTTTTTTCCTTCTCCCCCCCCCTCCCCTATTTATTTTAGTTCTGGACATCCAACACTCTGGTCATCTGAAGAAGTGGGTTGTGCCCACGAAAGCTCATGATACCATCTACATGTTTTGTTAGTCTTTAAGTGCTACCAGACTATTTGTTGTTTTTTAAGTTTATTTATGAAGATCCAAGACACAAAATGAATCAATTAATTCAAAGTCACCCAGTACAATAAGCTAGGTTGTTCTCTCAATTTACTATATGTTAAATTGTCCCATTCTAGGGCATACATACATGACTTTCAAATATTGTGCAGATGACTTTCTCCTTCTCCCCATTATGCAGTTTTTTTTCGCCCAGAAGGTTTCACTATTCTTTTCTCTTATGAAAAGTTAAAGTTTCCCATAGTAATTCCAAAGGCATCCCAAGGTGGTTGCCTGGCATGGTTCCATTTGCATTGTTCTTTGTATTTGCTATATTTGGGGTTACAACATTTTCCTAGTACACAAAATTGTGTGTCTGTCTAGTTTTAGGCCCACAGATTAGGAGAATCTATTGTGAACAATAAGAAGCAAATTCAAAGTGGTCATTCTTTCTGAATTTTTTGGGGCAGCCAGGACGTATATTTGCACAATGAGTAAAATAAAACAAAACAGTCATAGGCGCTCAGTTCACCTCACTTATCTCCTCCTCGCAGTGATTAATCAGAATGTAGTTCCACACTATTTGGATGAAGGAAGCCCTGTTGCAGCTTGGGTCAAAATTCTTCTTTTAGGTATACATGAAGAGCTCCAGATATCAAGGACTGAAATGGCCCCTTCTGATACACCTTAGACTCTTGTTAGTCTGTGCAGTGAGTGAAGCATGCACAATGTATGGGTATGTCTACACTAGCCCCCTAGTTCGAACTAGGGAGGCTAATGTAGGCATTCGAACTTGCAAATGAAGCCCGGGATTTAAATATCCCGGGCTTCATTTGCATGTTCCCAGGCGGGCACCATTTTTAAATCCCCCTAATCCGAACTAACTGCCCGCGGCTACACGCAGCAGTTAAAAGTTAATTCGAACTAAGTCCTTAGTTCGAATTAACTTTTAACTGCCGCGTGTAGCCGCGGGCAGTTAGTTCGGACTAGGGGGATTTAAAAATGGCACCGCCCAGGAACATGCAAATGAAGCCCGGGATATTTAAATCCCGGGCTTCATTTGCAAGTTCGAATGCCTACATTAGCCTCCTTAGTTCGAACTAGGGGGCTAGTGTAGACATACCCTATGATAGTTATAACTTTTGTACAGAGAAAACACAGTTTATTGAATATTTGTGCATAATTTTACTTTCAAAACAGGACTCTAGATAGTAATCTTGTGGATTCTGTAATATATATTTTATCCAATATAATTTGATAGTTTGATCAATAACAGGTAAGCTACACTAGGATATATTGCAATGCAGAGAATAAAAAAAATTACAAAAACCCAATGGCTGATAACAGGGTTTATGACACGCTGGTTTTCATACACAAATGTCAACACAAATAATTAGAAAGCATGTCAAAATATTAAGTGTCCAGCTGCTTCAGCTGGGGTCAATGAAAACTGCAAGAGCCCAACTCTTCTGAAAATTCTATGTATTTAGGAGTCTAAAGATCCAGGGGCCTCTCTCGAGCCACAAAGGGGACTTAGGCTCAGTGTTTTGTGGTCAGGGGAATCCTCAGCCCCTACTGAGGCACCCAGACTCTTTATACAATAAAGGAGGCATCTCAGGTGCCTATGAATGAGACTCACAGAAACCATCACACCCAGAAGACACCTAGGCTATGCCCTCAACTAGGCTGTTGTCCTCAAAGAGAGTTAAATGCCTGACTCCCCTCAGGATTCATAGTCACAAACCCTCTCTTGACAGCAGGCACCTGAGCTCTTTCTCACAAAACTCAGTGGTAGTGGCCCCTTCACTGGCTGATAGCCCAGCACTTAGCAGGCTTACTCAGGCTGTGTGGGGGATGCAGATTCAAGTCCCCACTCGACCTGTCTTGAAAGCAGACTTCCTGAATTGCAAGTGTGCCTCAAACTACCAGACAACGGGCTATTCTGGGGTGGGTCGCTCTCCATCTCTCCTGTTGAAGCTATGCCATTTTCTCATAACATATCTTTATGGTTATTACAGCAGGGACTGGAACCAGGGTTTCCCAGGACTGTGGCCTAACCATTAGACTACAGAGTCATTCTCACTGGCCCAGTGCATATGTAAAGTATTTTAGAAAACATTAAAAAAGCACTCTCCCAAGATGCGAAAGACCTGAGCTTCAGGTACCAGATCTGAATTACTCAGAGGGCAGATTTAAATCTCACTCTCTCATGCTCTAACAACTGGATTACTGGGGTGCATCTAGACTGGCAAGATTTTGCGCAAAAGCAGCCGTTTTTGCACAAAAACTTGCCACCTGTCTACACTGGCCGCGAGAATTTGCGCAAGAACACTGACTTTGTAATGTACAAAATCAGTGCTTTTTGCACAAATACTTTGATGCTCCCGCTCAGGCATAAGCCCTTTTGCTCAAGAATACTTGCGCAAGAGGGCCAGTGTAGACAGGAATGTTAATTTCTTGCGCAAGAAAGCCTGATGGCTAAAATGGCCATTGGAGCTTTCTTGCGCAAGAGAGTGTCTATACTGGGCATGGATGCTTTTGTGCAAAAGCAAATCTTTTGTGCAAAGGCACATGCCAGTACAGACACTCTCTTGCACAAATACTTTTAACGGAAAAACTTTTCTGTTAAAAGTATTTGCGCAAAATCATGCCAGTCTAGACACAGCTCTGGGGTATAATGAGTACAGGGACAACTCTTCCATGTTCTGTAGGGGGCCCAATCCTGTAGTCAGCCTTCAGGAATATCTGTGAGAACAGGCCCTGCACCTGAGATAGGCAGGGAATTGCCTAGTCTGAGAATCCTGCAGGGCTTATGTGGTGAACAGCTCAGTGGTGTCAGGAATTAGATTGCCTTTCTGTTGGTGAGGATGCACAAAGCTGAGGTCTTTACCAGTGCAAACAGAGTCGCCTAATGACTTTATGCACCTACAAGTTTAGGCAGCAGTTGTGTAAGAGTTCTGAAGGTTTGCATTTTGGATTTAGGTGTTTAAAGTTGTAATTAAGTACTTAAATCTCTTTGCTGATCTAATCCTTAGTGTTCACCAGCAGGGGTAGGTATTCTACTTAAACTCAAGCACAGAAATGTGATACATAGGAGGCCCTTATTTGTAACATAATAGAATGTTGCAACATTAGAATATGTGAAGAGTTCTTCCAGTTTTCAAGTTCATCCAGTTCTCGCTGGAAGCAATTTAGCCACTTTTGGAACAATAGGTGCATAAAAAAAATTTACAATTCTGGAAAGATGTTAGTGAGATATTCTTTCATTTGCAAAGAGTCTTCTTATGACACTACTAAAAATAAGATCAAACAAAAAGCAAAGGCATAATGAAAGCTCCATTTATTATAAACAACTGCAGAACTGTGAATGCTTCCATTTTATCCAGTAAGTGGATTAATCATTGTGACCTTGCCCGGGACTGCAATATCAGAACCTTGTGCTTAAACTACATCCTGGGGGGGCAAAACAGAACCTGAAACCAAACAACCCCAGACTGCTGGCTACAATTTTAGTGTTTTTTTCCCTTTGTATATGCAAAGAGGGTCTCCCACATTAATTGTTCAACATTACCATTCCAAATATACAAATCTGCTCTACCACACTCATTCACTCAAGTTCTTGAGATTAATACAAATTTGCTATTTTTTCATTATAACAGTGTACCAATGGAGGGTGATCCAAACCACTGTTTAAAGAATAAAGGCCAGTCCCTGCCCCCTAAAAACTCTCCCCCAATCTCAAAGCAAAGAACCACCCACATCTCTAGAAACAGTAATTGATCTATAAATGCAACAACATAAATACAGTGGGCCACAATCTGAACTCTTTATGCAGAGTTAATACTTTACAACATCAGGGGTATGTCTACACTACAGTGTTATTTCGAAATAGCTTATTTCGAGATAACGCATCTACACACAAAATGCATTTCGAAATAGCATTTTGCTATTTCGAAATAGCGCGTCCACACTGAGTGGACGCTGAATCACATTTCAGGCTGGCTGGAACCAGTTCCGGCAGGACACCAGGTCAGGACTTACTGTGTGTGGCGGCTGCCTGAAGCTATCTGAGGTTTGTGCTTAAAGGGACCTCCCCCCCCAGACAGCCAGTTCTCAGGTTTCCCTGCTTGCTTGTCTACCTCGATGAGGGACAGCAAAGCATTTTGTCTCTGCGTGCTCTGGTTGTCCTCACTCGGGACACCACAGCACTCTGCAACATGGAGCCAGAGCTGCCCCTGGGCACTCTGGTGCTTCTCTTGGATGCGTTGCTGCGAGCCTGGCTGCTCTTTCTGCAGGCTGCCATCCGGGAGGTCCATTGGGGGGCTGTCAGGATCCAGGGGGCCCTGCGGGAGAGCTTCCACCCTGAGGAGCACTAAGAGCCTCCCTGGTCTGCCTTACTGGGGGCTTGTGCCTCATTCCTCCCTCACGTCCTTCCACTTACCGCTCCCTAACCCCGCTTCCTGATGTCAAATAAAATACACGTATTTTCATGAACACAAACTCTTTATTTAACAAAACTGGGGAGGAGGGAATGAATCTCTGGTGAGACTGGGGAAAGGAGGCGGGAGAGGGGAGAAGAGAGGGTGGGAGAGGGGAGGGGGAAACCTGGGCGGAGGGAGCTGGAAGGGGGAAGCAAGGGGAAGAAGGGGGAGGGGAAGCTCAGGGCTGAGGGTCTCGCCGGACCAACTTGATTTTCATGTGAACCTGCTCCTGGGTTCGCATGTGGCCTTTGGTGGCCAGGCTGGCAGCTATCTTGCCATAGACAGCCGCGTTCCTCCATCTAGTGAGGCGATCATGGACGTTGGGGGCATCCCCCCCAAACCTGAATAAGGTCCATGATCTCCATCCTGGACCAGGAATTTGCCCACCTTCTCCGGGTCGTGGCAGGCTCCTGGGAGCTGGCAGACTGCTCCTGGGGATCGGTGGAGGGCTGGCTGCCAGTGGCTTGCTAGCTCATGTTTTGGGGCCACTGGGTTGGGGCAGTGACTGCTGGCTCTGGGCTGGCAGGCTTGGAGCTGGCACAGGCGCTGTGGCCAGAGTGTACCCCTTTAAGGGCTCTGGGGAGGGGAGGAGGGAGTGGAGTGTTCTTGGTTGGGGCTGGAGTGGCCACCAGGGCTCCCTGGGAAGGCTGGAGGCCCCCTATTTCAAAATAAGTGTCTACACAGCACTTATTTCAAAATAGCTATTTCGAATTTGGTGTTATTCCTCGTAGAATGAGGTTTACCAAATTCGAAATAAGTGCTCTGCTATTTCGAATTTATTTTGAAATAGCGGTTTGGCTGTGTAGATGCTTGGAAAGTTATTTTGAAATAAGGGCTGTTATTTCAAAATAACTTTGCTGTGTAGACATACCCCAGCAGAACTGAGATCAATGGGATTAATCATGGAGTGTGGCAAAATCAAGTGTGGTAAAATCTGTTCAAACATGTGAATGAGGAGGGGGCAATGCTATTAGTATTCAGATATAATAATGGTACTTAGCCCTTGTCTATACTTAAAAGTTTCCCGGGATAACTATGTCCCAGAATAATGCTTGTGTAGAGAGTTATAACTGCAAAAAAAAAAGTGCTTTTGCAAATATAAGTTTCAGTGTGAAAGCTAAGGTAAATCAAAAGTTCTATGTTAGCACTAGTAGGCCTTTTATCAGTAGCCTAAGTCATACCCCCCCCCCCCCAAAAAAAATACACCCATAACCAACACAGTCCTGTCAGCTAAACTTTTACGTATAGACCTGGTTTTAGACTCTATGATAATGAGCCCAAAAATTGCCTCGATATCTAAACATTTTCGTTTCTATTTATGAAGTCAGGTTTTGTATTAAAGTGGTTTATTAGATAGCTTGTCAGTCAGAGCATGAGACATAAAGAAGGAACTGCTTAACTTAAAATGGCTTCTTTGATGAAACAGCAGGTGATCCGAGTCTGCTGAATCAAGACCCACTGGCCATATATTTTGCATTGTCATGTGAGCCAAGTACTTCTATTAATAATAATAATAAAAAAAGGATTAAGAGGATCTTGAAGAGAATGTAACAGCATTAAAGTATTATTTGCTAATCAGCTGAACAACATCAAAAAGAAACATGCTATGAAGAGGTCCTGGGCAACCACAGCTGCCACTGACTTCAGCTAAAGCTACAAGTGCTCTGTACTTCTAAAAATCAGGCTCCAAAAGGCTAAAATTCTCAGAATCAAGTCCTGGCATGACTAGAGTGTCAGAATAACTGATCTGTAGATATGATGTGAAAATAAAAATAATAGTTCACTTTGTGGATCCCCTTTAGTATGGCTACAATGTATGAAACAAAATAATATATATATTTATTTAGCCTTCTGACATGGCCAAATTTTTTTCACTCCTATTTTCATGTTGCTTTTCAATGAAATACCCTATAACAAAATTTCATTTTATATTATAAATGCATGCTTGCTATCTCTCTGTCTCTCTCTCTCACATCTGTCATACAGATGACATTATTCATGCTATCACCACTGCAAGTTTCTTCAAGGGGGAGCATCTTTAGAGAAAAAGGACAGTAAAGCAAAGGCAGACCTAGAAACTGCACAGCAGAATCACATAGCAACTATCTGAAGGAAAGAGAAAACTTTGAAGTACAAAAGTTTAAAAGAAACCTTATGCAAGGTCCTTCACAGAAAAGATATGCACATAGGGAGAAAAAATAGCCATAGAAATAGTGATGGGAAAGATTATACAGAAATGTAAATGGGGGAGAAGAAAATATTTTTTTATAAGAAAGGGGAAATTCCAAGGGACATTCTCAAAGTAACCATAAAATAGTCAAAAGACAAGTTTCCTTCCTCCCAGCTCTAACAACACATTTCTATTTTATCAGTCACTACACTTTGGCTGGTGCAAGACTTATGGGAGCACTTTAGATCTTCAGCTAGGCTGCAGAGAGGGAGGCTGCCAGTAAACAGTGATCCAAGAAGTCTCTGAACCTCATGTGCATCACACGGGAGGTCTTGCTAACCACACTACATATGCTGTCACCGAGGGTGGTCTTGGGTGGATGAAAAGGAGAATGGCCACAGGTCTGGCCACTATGTGGATGCGATGGCCTTAATGCCCTGCACAGATAGCATAGGGGCAACAGCTACTACTCTGACTCAGTGGTGTGTAAAGGGGAGTGTGGGAAAACACAAATGGTTCTTGGGATGGGGGCATAAAGAAACTAGGAAGCCCGTGGGTCTTTCAGGACCCGCTGACATAATTACAGGAGCAGAACAAAAACAGAATGTGTATTGCGGAATGGGTGTGGGGTTAAAAAAAATAATCCTTCCACATTGCAAATACGAATACTTTGGCCAGCAGCTGCCAGTCAATTCTGAAGGCAGTGCCGCCACCAGCAACCATGTCGCCTCCCTTACATCTGCATTACTGGTGGTGGCACTGCCTTCAGAGCTGGGTGGCTAGAGAGTGGCAGCTGCTGGCTGGGGCACTGTCACATTTATGGCTGCGTTGCTGCAGGTCTTCAGAAGTGGGTGGCCAGAAGAGGATGTGCCAAATTGCAAGCATGATCAGCGGGCACCACTGGAGAAGTTTGTGCACTACTGCTCAAATTCATAGGGTTAAGTAGTGATTACTGGGGCCAGGACAGTGACTGTATTGCAGCTCCTAATCTAGGAGTGGGGAACCTTTTTTGGGCCACAACAAAAATCAGTTGGGAGCTGCAAACAAGTGAAAAGCAAAAACCAACCCAGGCCCCCTCAAAACCCCAAAACAAAACAACAAAACAACCCTCACTGATGTGGCCCCCAACTGAGAAGGAGAAAGACACTCCCCACGTTCCCCTTGCTCACCAGAGTCTGGGGGGGATCTAGCTTGGTAGATTTGGTGCACTCCAACCCTGCAGTGGGTCAGTGGGGAGGCTAGAGTGACAGTGCCAACTCTCCAATGCTGGGGGCTGGGGAGAGCCCTGAGCCTCGGGGCCAGATCCAGGCAAGCCAGGGGCTGCATCTGGCCCTTAGTTCTCCACCCCTGCCCTAATCCTATATTGGTGTGGGTAGATTTCACCTACCTGACTTCCTTCCCCGGCAGAAAGCTTGATAACTTGGGATTTATGCGAATGAATTTCAACTTTGATTAATAAAACAAATACTATATTTCTAGTGACATCTACTTTGCATTGTGGCTTGTGTGCCTCTGAAGCATAAAATACATATGATCCATAGCTTAGATTACTTCAGAATAATTGTGGCTATTGATCACCCCTCTCCCCTTGAACATAGGGAAAAATGTAGAGGTTTTCTTACAATTTAAAGACCTAATTTACAAAGAGTTTTTCTATTGCTATTTAGCAGGGACTTAAGTAGGCTGACTTTAGACTCTTTACTGCTTCTCCAGGTCCACAATGAGTCAATATAGACTTTCATGCATCAAATAACACTCCATCATCTTGGGATCTGGTTTGTTAATGCAAAGTTCACAAGAAAACAAGACATTACACTTAGACTTCCCAGCTGTCCCACAGCCCTTAATGCACAATTCTTAGCTCTGGCCCTGCTGAGACTCTGTTCCAGCAGGCTCTCTCTGCACTCTAACCTTCCTAACTGCCTTCTGCTCTCTGCAGAATTGCACTTCCCAGTCCTTCCACCTGGGAGCTAAGAAACGGCTTTCTATGTAGAGCAGTGCATGCTGCCATCTCAGCTCCTTTAACTCTCTCCCTGACCTCCAGCTGCCCTTATATTTCCTAGCAGGCCTGGTTCTGAGTCACATGCGCACATCCCTTGTCACCTGGGCTTAATCCCTTCACTTGGGGAGTTAGGCTGAGCCCTGTACTCTTCAAGGATCAGCTCACTGTGTGACACCCACAATTATATCAGTTTAAAATGCAGTGCAGAGTTAAAATAACACAAGTTTCTGGTATGGACACAGTTATACGGATGTAAAAGTCCTTTTGCTGAGATAGTTGATTCCGAGAAATTTACAGAAATCCAGACTAACATGGTGTAAGAAATATCGTTCTTACAAGACATATGATGGACAGTATCCTCACTACATTTTACTAGGTTTCAATACAGTAGGGAGGTACTCTTTTCATGATCTGATCTAGTTGCCAGTTGTTGGCACTAATGGTTTGCTGGTTTTGAATTTTTGTAAATATTGTACATCAACAATTATCCCTAGAGGAATTCTATGCCACTGCGCATGTGCAGAATTCATATGTCCTGCAGAATTTTCTTTTTTCTGCAACAAGTACATACTGCCCTAGAAGTGCTGCAATTCTGTCTTTCCCCCAACAGAAGCTACTGTGGTGCCAGAACAGCCAAGAGCATGGACATAAACAGGCTGTTCTAGTGCCACAGTCTAGCTAGGCAAAAGGCAGAGAACTGAGGCACTTCTAGAGCAGAATGTATTTTCTGTGAGGAAAAATAAAATTCTGTGTGCACAAAGAAGCACAGATTTCCCCCAGGAGCAGAAGTTTATTACAGCACTTGTCCTGTGGAGCCAGGTCAGGAAAGAGGGGGACACACTGGGCTGCTGGACCAGGAGGAAGGGTGTCACAAACTCGGCTAGCTGGAGGACAGACTGGAGCGTGAGTACAGGAGGTAGTGAGGTGACAAAACCGAGCCAAGAGTTCAATGGGAGTGGCAGTGCATGCCATATGGTGATGAGGAGAGGGCGGGCTGCAGGGACACATGGGGATAGGGAGGTGGCTAAAGGGACCTATCAGATTGGGGATTCTGGGGACAGGGGCAGAAGTGCTTGATGAATGGGAGAGACTTGGGATTAGCCAGGGTCTGGCTATTAGAGAGGCTCCCTAACAATTCTGCCCTTCCTCCCTCAAAAAACCTGTTCCTTTTTTCCTCTCACCTACACCCAGCAGCCCTCCACATTTACTTCAGGCTCCTTCCCTCTCCTTTAGGTCCTCTTTTACCCTTGACATACCCAAGCCTTTGGACTGCTTCTGATGGGCGTGGAAACACAGTTCTGTATTGTAATTTAAATGAATTATTCAAAATTCTATATTAGTATGCTTATTACAGAATCTATTTGTCAAAAACAAACAAAGAAACAAAACCCCCTAGATTCTTACCGGTCTATATTGTCACAGGCATTCTTGCTAGAAAAAATACTAAAATAAATTACCAAAAGAATCAAAACTGGCATGATTATGTTGTATTATTTTGACAAATACAATACAAAGAATTTTGCAGAATTTTAAAATATTGTGTTGTGTGCACAATTTTTAATTTTTTGGCACAGAATTCCCCCAGGAGTAAATCGTGTAGTACAAATTTTGGAAGATTACGAGTAATAGCAATATGTCTTTTAAAGGATTTTTCCCCAGTGTGTTCAAAAATGAAGCTATAGGAATTAAGGAAGTCATTTTCCTGAGATAACATTATAAAAATAATACTGTATGCTCTTAGATCCTCTGTTCCAGCATATAGTAAGTTTGAAAAATGAACTCTCTAGACATCTAATTAGGACAGATTTTGTTGTGTTTATAGCAGCCAGGGTTGGGCAATAAGTGGCCTACTGTTCACCAGGGTTAGCTGGTGGCTCAGCTGCTCCATTTCTCTCAACCAATGGGAACTATGAATGGTGAACCACAGAGAATGTGAGCTGCAAGTGACCATACCTGCAGATGTGAAGGTAAATAAAGAATCTGTTGGCCTGCCAAGGCCTAACCTTGATGAACTATGTCTGATGACCCATGGGTTGCTTATTGCCCATCCCTGATATACACAGAATTTCCTCTGAATTTACTGGGACTAACATGCACATTAGATCTACAGCAAAGATTCAGCAGGCTCATGGTGGTGCACTTTTTCCTCACACACAGAGGGCAGGCTGTTGCCTTCTAAACAATGGGTCCCAAAAGTCCTCTTTGCAGCTCTGAGAATATAGGAAATACAAAAATGGCTTAAAGTCACTTTTGCCCCGTCTTCCATTCCTGTGCCCAGTAGAAAATGAGAGCAACTCAGAATTAGGGTTAGTGCCCAGTTCAGGTGGTGCTCTACGCATGGCTCTCCTTTTAAAAACTAAAATGCCCAAGAAAACACTTGAAGATGATAATATTTATATCAATTACTAATTCAAAGATCTGCACACAAATCAACGTTTTAAAAGTACGTACCAACAGCTACTTTAGGATTTCAACCATTACTTCATTTGTTCTGTTTTACTCAGATCAGATCATGTATTTAAATATGCTGCTGATGTTTTCTCCATCCAAACTGACTTTTCCCCTTCTTTGGTACTCACAAGGTGAATTATTTTTTAACAGCTCAGCCAACCAAGTGCCTTGAGAAATATAAGCACCATTAGAAAGCAAAAGTACAGCCTTTTGGGCAGACAGTGCAAACTCTATCCTTCATTCCCCCTTCTCTGCTGGAAGCTCAGGACAATGTAACACTTCATGGGGTTAAGAATAACTTTTGTCTTTTAATATTTTCAATGCATGAACAGTAGGTCACAGCCTGCAAGTTTGTTACAAGGTTGCACATCCAGTAAAGTGTAGCAGTGGCATATTTAAAGTACCAGAGAGGAAATAATATACCGTAACATAAAAGGATACATAATTACAGTTTGTTCTGGTTTTTGTGTAATTCTTGGATGGACTTTGCAGACAATTTGTTTCCAGAAAAATGTGAGTACAGTGTGCTTACTTCCTTTATGCACATCTGCACACTACTCTCCCTGGCGCCTAGCCCTGAGTGGTTTGTTTGGGCAGTAGAGAAGTCAGCAATGCTACAGAGTGACAGAGTGCTCCAAGTAAACTATCCTGAAGAAGCCTGTAAGGGCCAGGTGCCCATCCTCCACAGGGAGAAAGAGCCAAACGATTTGTGTAGTTATGGATCTTCTTGTCTTGTGGTATCCAACCAGTTCTGAAGTGGAAGCCATTATAGTAGCTACTGCTATTGTGAACTAGCCACACTCAACTGGCCAAACAGCCACATGTGGCTAGCGGCTAGCACGTTGGACACCACAACTCTAATCCATTCTGCAATCCCTTCACACAACAATAGCAAGCTCCCAGGATGCTTTGAAACACACCAAGAAGGGGTGTGTGAGATCTCTCCCTTCCTCATCCACTGTACAATAGTAAGTGCCTCTACAGCTCAGTTCCTCTGCAACTCAGCCCTCTGCACCCACAGAGGATGACACAGGATGTCCTGCTTAGTACATTTGGCACACACATGTAAAGGTCTTCTGTCAATTTTATTTCTTGTAAAAAAAAACACAGAGGAAATTAATGTTGTGCTTGTGGAAACGGCTGAAGTGACTCTGGAACTGAAGTCATGTCTCCATAGAACATGCCTAAGCTATGGGTTCTCCTCCCGGGTACTAAGGTCATTGCAGTTTGCAAACCACCCCCTTCAGTCTTGGACTCTGTCTCCTTTGTCCCTGCCACAAGGGACAACTCTGGTGCAGGAAAGCATTTGACATCCCGAAACCATTTCAAGTGGGAGAACATCATTATTAGTTTGTACTAGAGTAGTGCTTAGGTGTCTCTGTCAAGGATCAGTGCACCTGTGTGGAAGTCCCAAGAAGAAGGCTCCTGTCCTGAAGAGCTCAACAGACAGAGCCCAGACACTACATGAAAGGCAAATAGAACAGATGGGGGTGGGGAAATCAAGGATGGCGGGAGGACAGGATAACAGTATGATTAAGCCTGTGTTGCATAACAGGAAATGCTTTCAGCCTATAACCTGATAATGGCTAAGTAACTAAATTTTGATCAGTCTAGATCTGTTCTATGTTTGAAGCTGAATTTTAAAAGTGAACAGATCCAGATTATAGCTTTGAAATCCTGAGACAATTAGTTCAATAGTAAAAAAATGAAATGCTTTTCCTGCCATTTGGGAAAAAAACTAAGAACACATTTAACTTAATACAAAAGTGATACAGAAAAATGCTATTAATACTCTAATATGAGAAACAAGAGCTTTTCTATTTAAAGTATTTTGATCAGGACAGTATCACAGGCTTTCAGTTATTGACTTTGCCTTCTTATCTGTTTGAGGTAGGTGCCACAAAGGCATTTGAACCCCAGCCTCTCAGATTATTATTTTGATGTGTCTTTTCTCTCTCTATTTTCTAATCAGTCGCTTTACTCTCCTCTCTCCAGTCCTCACAATCTCATGACATTAGAATTTTCCAGGAGCAGGCTGGAAAGGAAATGGAGCCTGAAATGGAATTTCCACTTTCTGAAATGTTCCACTTTGTTGTGCTTGCTCCGGGGCCTGACCCAGACATTGTATCTATAAGTAGGAGAGGGACAGAGTCATACTTAGATCACCTTGTCCTATGTTAGACTCTGTTCTGTTGTTTTTAATCACTGATATTCCTGGGTCTGTACTACCGTTAAAAATTGCCCCGAGAATCATCTGACCAGTGTTTGTTTGGAAAATGGTTGAAGTCCTGTTTCTGGCATCAATTTTATTTATATCAGCTTCTGAAAACATTTGGCTTCACATATTTCCACCACTCATTTTAAGAGCTGCTATGTTAGAATCTGTGTTTGCTTCACAGGTTTCTTTGAACATTTTATTTGCTTTCAATTTGCAACATTCATTTACACTTTTGAACTTGGAATTTGGAGAAATCCAAAACCTCAGATCAAAACCACCAAGGTTCACTTAGGTTTGCATCCTCAGTGGATGTGACATAGCTTCAATGCCAAATCAGGTGCATATCAGAAGCTTCCAATGAACCTGTTCCATGTTTTATATGATTTTAGATTTCACTGAGAACATCACACATAGCTCTGATCATTATCTGCAATTTTACTTACACAAAAAACCACTAATTAAAGGAGTCACAAGACAAGGCCCTTAATTACAGCCTTGAGAGGCAGAAGAGCACAAGCATATGAGAAGAACATTAAGTGGTTGAGTGACATGGAAGGTGGCATTTTATCAGTGTAATTCAGTGTTTCTCAAAGTGATCCATGAAACCGCTTTGAGAAACCTGCTAATTGGCTCCTCCGATGTGTTTACTTACCGGCTCCATAGCCATGGAGCCTCGCAACTCCCATTGGCTCCAGTTCACCGTTTGCAGCCAAGGGGAGCCACGGGAAGCTTTAGTTGCTTTAGTTGTGTGTGTATGTCAAAAAGCACACATAACTGCAAAATAAACAAGTATGTAATACCCAAACAGCAATCTCAAATTAAAACACAGATGCAATGCTAATTTTATGGAAGAGGAAAAAAGCTTTTAGATTTTATTTTTGTAACATTTGAATCCTAAAACTTAAGTCATGCCAAAGAAATACAGTAATGATTGATTAAATTCCAATTCAGATAGGAAGATTTTATCCTCTCTAGGAAAGCTAGAAAATAGAGTAAAAACAAAATAGATATTATTTAGAAACTAAACTATCAGAATTATCTCCTAGAATCTATAGTGGGAAATTAAAACCCCCAACTTTATTAATAATTTATACCCTATTTTTTAAAGATAGATAATTATATCTTTATGTACATTGTCAGAGGAATAAAACAACTGTGAAATATCTTTTAAAAAGGCAAAACTATCTGATATTGTATTTTTAAAGTATGAATAATTAATTCTATCTGGACTTTGAATTGTCTAGCATAGATTTTTCCCTCAGATCTTCCAATAAAAATAAGACCCTGGGAATTCAATTCTGCAGCAGAGTAGAGAAAAACACAAAAAGAAAAATGTTTTCTTCTCTTCTTTCTAATGTATTTTAAAATGTACTTTGAATCCTCTAGCTGCTAAAATATAGGTGAGTTCCAGCATTCCTTCCCTTGCCAAATATGCAATATTGTTTACTTTTTTAAAAACTTTTTCTCTTTGCAGAAGTTGCATGAGCCCTCTGGAGGTATCTCTCATGTCCTTTTTGAGTTGTAAGTAGGGCAAGGCCCAATTATTTTACACTTAAGACAATGGGGCTATATTTACACTGCCCCCCTCTTGCGCAAAAAATATGCAAATGAGGCGAAGCGTGGAATATTGCCGCACCTCATTTGCATATTTTTTGTGCAAGAGGGGGCAGTGTAGACATAGCCTGGTACTTTTACCAGTGACTTCAACAGAAGCAGGATTATCTTCCAAGGTCCTGATCCTGCAAGTATTTATATGTGGAGAATTGTATATAATTTGGGACTGTTGTGGGGGTCACTAATCATGATACCCCTAAATGTGGGAACTGTAAAACATGCCACCAGTGCTTGCAGGAGAGACACCACCATCATGGTAAGAGGTCTCGGAAGAACAAGCCTCCCCCCTTCCAGAGTTGAGTGAACTGAGCTGGGGGGAAGGGTTAAAGGGCTTGAGTCAGCCTGCTTCACACCTGCCAGGTGTGAGCTATAAGACTGGCCCAGCCTGCACCTTTCCCCCTTTGTTTTAAGGACAGACCTAAAGCAGACTCCCTGAGGAGACTTTTCTTTTGCTAGTCCAGTGAAAGCTGGATTCATTTGCCAGTCCAGCTGGTGGCTAAAGAGTTGAAATCACTGAGAGCTGAAATCACTGGTTTGGCTGAGAGCCAGGCCTATTGCAGCCAGTGAAGTGGCGGTGACCAGCGGCATGGCGTGGAGCGGCGGCAGGCGAGGAGTGGTGACCAGCGGTGTGGCGTGGAGCGGCGGCAGGCGAGGAGTGGTGACCAGCGGCGGCAGCAGACGAGGAGCGGCGGGAGGAGCGGCGACCAGCGGCGTGGCGTGGAGCGGCGGCAGGCGAGGAGTGGCGACCAGCGGCGGCAGCAGACGAGGAGCGGTGGCAGGCGCCCAGCGGAGTGTCCAGTGGTGTGGGACGAGACAGCTGACGGAGCGTGGCGGAGTTTCGTATAAGGTGCCCCCTATCTATCCCCGCACCCCCATTTCTACCCATGTTGGGAGGTGAAACCCTGCGGGTGAACTTTGGGACTCTGGGTGGCACGGACCAGGGACAGAGACTTTTGGGGTGTTGGACTCTTTGGACTTCGGGAGATTCTTGGCTGGGGAGGGGGGCTTGGCTCATGTTTGGGTTATGTACTCTGTTTGTGGTGTTTTCCCCAAGTTAATGCCGTATGACTTCTCTCTCTGTTTCATTAAATGTTTCTTTCCTACACTCAGACTCAGTGCTTGTGAGTGGGGAAGCATTGCCTCTCAGAGGCACCCAGGGGTGCGTGAATTTCCCAGATTACTGGGTGGGGGCTCGAGCCAGTTCTATGTGAGATGGACCCCAAGATATTGAACCCAGCCCTGGTTACTGCCAGGCCTACCCGGCAGAAGGGTTACACTACATACTTTACTACATTAGGTGCCTGTAACAGCACTGGAACATTACAACTTTGCAAAACAATGGTAATATCCCCAAGCCAGAGGAGCTTATTTCTATGCAAACATACCTAATCATAAAAAATGGGAATAATGAAAAATCGCCCTGTATTGGCAGAATGGTCTGTAAATAGAATGTTTTCCCCACCCAAAGTTCTCCTTGAGGCTTTAGTATTGCCTTTATGTCACAGTCCATTACTAATGTACACTTTACATGGTTTTTATAGTAGTGTGAAGGAAGTGACTAAATACTATAATAATATGGCTTACAAAAATTTCAAAAACAAAAGTATTTGTAGCTGCAAGACCACACACTGATATGGTTTTCACTGATGTGTACCCCCATAGGGCCACTTTATTTTAAATGCCACACTCCAAAATAGCTACTTGAGCCATATGCTTCAGCATCACATTCTCCTGGGATAGAGCCTTTGGACTAGCTATGTGTCACAATGGCACATTACTGCAAAAGAAAACACTTCTCAAGGGAAAAAAGGGCCAAATTCTGTTCTTTGATGTGTGCAAAATTACTCCTATAGGAGTTGTACACATGCACCTGGGGCAGGATTTTGCTCAAAGAATTGACTAAAATATTCAAAAGGAATGTTTAAAAATATATAAGCAAAAGTACATTATGATGTACTATATCCGTGGCTCTCAACCTTTTCAGACTACTGTAATCTCAATTTTCATTCACTTAAAAACTACTTGCTTACAAAATATGACATAAAAATATATTAAAAAGTGTCACAGCCCTCTATTACTGAAAAATTGCATGTTCTCATTACCTTATACATCAATCTGACTATAAATGTCTTACTTACATGTCAGTATATACAGCAATATAAGCAAGTCACTGTATGTAATTTTTAGTTTGCATTTACTTTGCTAGAAAAGTAAAGTGCTTTTAATGTAGCCTGTTGTAAAAATAGTTGATGTATTCCATGGAAGACATCTGTATACTAGTGGTTGAGAACCACTGTACTACATCACCAAGGAAGGGATTAAAGCATTTATTGCATATTTTATATTAGACAGGCATATAAGGTTAATTTATAGAATGGGGCCAAACGTACTTCACCAAACTTGGAATGCCACTGGTAGAGCAAACTTAAAAAAAAAAAGTATGCAGTTACTTTCAGTTAAAAAACTAGATGTAGCAGGCAAAAAGATCCTGCACAGATTGCAAAAGAAATCAAGTCTGTGCCAAAGCAGGCTCCTCACAGCTATAGAGCAAGGGTGCTGGGTAAAAAGGAGAGAAGACAACCTGGGTTTTAACTAGTGAAAAAATATGCAAAACATAGATCAACTCTTCTCTTCTGCAGCATGTTGTATGGGAGCTTGGTACTGGGAGCACTCTGGGATAACACCATCTTCAAACACACTGACTACTTGCACAGAACACATTTTTGTTCTAACAGCTGGTACTTTCATGGCTGCAAACCATGCTCATTGCTTAAGTGAGCTGGTACAGCTCCGTTGCCTTCAGTGGAGTTAGACGTATTGACACCAGAGATAAGTTTGGTCTGAGGAGACTAATGAACTTTTGAGTACGAGAACTGTGCCTTGAAGTACACTCCTATGTAATTAACTAACTATGGGGAAATGTTCAAAGGCATAAAGGAGAATTAGGTGCCCAACTCCAGGGAATGCAAATGAGTGACAGAGAAAAGAACAAGAAGGAAAGAAAGACAAGAAGGAACAGAGTGAAAGAATGGGAATCGAGAAGTAAGTCAAAGAACAAGGAAGGGGCGGGGGGAGCGCTCATCTCCCGGTTCCTGCGCAGCCGCAGGAAGGGGCAGGGGGAACGCTCCTGCGCAGGAACCGGGGGATGAGCACTACCCCACCCGGAGAGTGGAGGCTGGCGGCTGCGCAGCCGCAGGAAGGGGCGGGGGAGCGCTCTCATTCCCCCGCCCGGAGGTTGTGCAGCCGCACGGGACCCAGGGGGGTGAGTGCTCCCCCACCCAGAGGTTGTGTGGCTGCGCGGGAACCAGGCGGGGTGAGCGCTCCCCTGTCTGGAGGGTGGCTAATTCCCCCCCCCCCATAGAAGTCCCCCCCTCCCCTGCACAGTTTGAAAAAAAGTCTTGTATACCCTGTGGGTTATACTTGTGCGCGGGGTATACAAGATTTTTTTTACTCAAACTGCAAAAATCACGGGGTATATTCGGGTGCGGGGTATAGTCGGGTGAGGGCTATATTCGCTAAAAGACAGTACTAATGTGAGTAAAGTTACACATCAGCTTGTGTACTTGCAGGATTGTGATCTTAAACTGGAGTATATACACTTATTTTTCAGATTCCATTTCCTACCCTGGTAAATGATGTACAGTACATTAAGCCTTCAACAATACGTTAAATATCATTTTGAGGGTAAGACCTCTGACCCCTTGCAATGAACTGATGCCATACCAGTCTCTATGGTCTAGCATCATCAAAGGAGACAGACCTGTATTTGTTCAGATTGGTCATCATCATCTAGGGCTGTGAAGCATGTTACAAGAATGTGGCTATTACAGAATGTTACTGTTTTCAAAACAGCAATTTGCAATGTGCTAAACAAACACAAACTGAAGTAAAATAAAAAATCGAGTTCCTTTTGTGCATCTAACATCTGAGGTATTCATGAAGCACCATTTTGTCACATGAATATAATACATATTGCGATGTACAGCAGATACAGTACTGTGGCTGACAGAAATAGTCTGAACAACCTAAAGAGTCATTTAAGTTCCACTGCACTTCTGCTTTCTTTTACCAGATGCTTATCTTGAAAGAGTGTTCAATATATCTCACAATGTTTTCACAAACCCATTCATTTCTTTAATGGCTTTGGGGATTATGAACATACCTTCCCCCAAAGGTAATATTCCTGGAAACATCTGTTTAGAAACTCAGTTCTGTGGAAGGGCCATTACCAGATTATGGGTGGTCTGGAGTCTGTTGTAAACATTAACTCTTGGGGAAGGAAAAAGGGACAATTTAAATCCTTTTCATTCAATACAGGAATTAGGTAAAGTTTTTTTCCCTCCCCACCCAAAAAAGATGTAATGGGCTCCAGGAAATTTCAGGGGAAAAAAGTATTTCACTAGTAATGAGAGAGTTCACTGATGTGTTCACAAAATTAAAGCTATTGGGTTCCGTTGTTTCTATCTAATTTTCAAAGGGAACAGTCTTGTTTTAATTCTGTGTATTCCTCATTTACTAATTCCAGAAGAAACCATTTCCCTCACCCTATTTGGTTCCTTATGGAATTAAACTCAATGAAAACAAAATTCAAATTAGGCTCGGTCAGTGCCAGTTAATACAAAACATGCCCAGTTGGTTCTGATTTGAACTCAAAGAATTTTAATGTGTTTCCAATGAGGAAGTCATAATTAAGCACTCTCCTCCTACTGACCCAACATTTGTGCCTGAATTTATAGGAAACACCCAACAAATGGGCATTTGTATCATGTCTGGCTGCATATTAGAAAGCCACATTTACTGTTCACTATTCGGTTCTAGTGCTCATGTGGGTGAAAGGGTCATTTTAGGAGTGAGAAAAACAGAAATTGCTTTCTTAGATTTCTAAAGCAAATTCTACCCAGCTCTATTTATCAGCATTGTGTCTTTACAAGAATGCTTGCAATAAAGAGAAAGGCTTCTTCCTTTTTCTTTCCAAATGACAGTATTTCAAAATAATCCTGTAGGATTCAAAGGGCCAGATCCTTGGCTGACCTAAATCGATGAAGTAGCACACAAATCAATGGGATTATGGTAATTTTCACTAGAATCTACCCAGATGGATTTCTACTATTTTTCCTCATGAGCTAATGTAAGTTTATTCTGCCTTAACAGACCTACAATCTGATTCTTTTATCACTCCCACTGGTGTAAAAGTGGACTAAGTGACAGAAAATAAAGTTCATAGGATAAAATTTTAAAAAGTGACTACATGACATAGGGGCCTAAATTCCATTTCCAAAATTGTCTTATGCACTCAAAATCCCATTAACTTTCAAAAAGACTTAGGACTTGTCTACATAGCCTGCAGTTTCAAGCAGGACTACACTGACACAAACAAGGTGCTTTCTAGTTTCCGCTAGCATGGTTTACACAATGCAACATGCTGCTATATGCTGCAGTTTACACCCATATAGTCTGCACTGCAGGGGCATGTAGACAAACCCTTAGTTTCATAATTAATTTAATACCCTTTGAAAGTTTTACCCAAGGTTTACAAAGATAAGAAGCAACCAGTATCTGTGTGTCCACTGCAAACAACAAAAAGCCAAACCAGACCCTCCCCTGAAAGCCTTCTAGAGCAACAGTGCAAAACCAAACAACCACACAAAACAAACAAACCCACTCATCGCAAAGGGTATTGTTATGGAGATCTAGCAGAAGGCTACAATATTGCAGGCACTAGTCTAGCAAAGCATTTCAGTTTAAGTCATCTCCATAGCATCAATAGGGTTAATCAAGTTAGAAAACCATTTTCATAAACAAATTTGAGATTTCAAAGTGGTTTCAGTAGTGAATTGCTTGAAATACATCCATTTTAGTATTTTTAAAATATTTTTGTTCCAACATTTTTATCTTTTAATAATATCAAAAAAGTGTAAGTTCTTAAAGAAAAATCAAATTTCGGTATGGATCATTTTCATGTGTTTTTAAAGAAAAAAAATACACTTTTTAACAACAAGGCTTTAATTTGAAAATGTGTAGCCTGCTGTAACAAGTGCTTAAAATTATGCATTGGCTACATAGTTAGTTGTATGAACGCCATCCTTGCTACCATGGATGTAGAAGCTCTCTACACCAACATCCCACATGAAGACGGATTACAAGCCATTAGAAACACTATCCCAGAGGATACCACTGCCAATCTGGTAGCAGACCTGTGTAACGTTGTTCTCACCCACAATTATTTCCAATTTGGTGACAACTTATACCTCCAGATCAGTGGCACAGCCATGGGTACCCGCATGGCCCCACAGTACGCTAACATCTTTATGGCTGACTTAGAACAACGTTTCCTCAGATCCTGTCCCTTTTACTCCTTCTCTACTTATGCTACATCGATGACATCTTTATGATCTGGACCCATGGCCAAGAAACACTGGATGCATTCCACAGAGACTTTAACAACCTACATTCCACCATCAATCTCAGCCTGGACCATTCTACACGAGAGATCCATTTCCTGGACACCACAGTACAAATCACCAATGGTAAATTAGACACCACTCTCTACAGAAAACCCACTGACTCCTACAGTTATCTACATGCCTCCAGCTCCCATCCAGGACACACCATACGATCCATCGTCTATAGCCAGAAACTTCAGGATCTCTACCAAGCATTTTTAAACCTCAATTACCCACCCGGAGAAATAAAAAAGCAAACTGAAAGAGCCAGACGAATACCCAGAAACCATCTACTTCAAGACAGACCCAGGAAAACCAACAATAGAACACCCCTTGTCATCACCTATAGCCCCCAACTTCAACCCGACCAACACATTATCAATAAACTACAACCTATACTGGAACAGGATACTACTCTCCGAGAGGCTCTGGGAGACAGACCCATAGTCTCCTATAGATAACCACCTAACCTCAGGATGATTCTTAACAACAACCACAGGACATATCACACTAATACCAACCCTGGAACTTTCCCTTGCAACAAACCCCGGTGCCAGCTTTGTCCGTATATTTACCCTGCTGACACCATTGCTGGACCTAACCATGCCAGTTACAAGATCAAGAACACATATTCCTGTTCATCCAGAAATATAATTTATGCCATCATGTGCCTAAAGTGTCCATCTGCTATGTACATTGGACAAACGTCTCAGACACTTCGCCAAAGAATCAATGCACACAAAACAGACATAAGACTCTCTCACAGAGAGAAAGCTGTTGCTTGCCATTTCAGCCAGACTGATCATTCCCTCAATGACCTTAAAACATGCATACTGCTTCAAAGAGACTTTATCTCCAGACTTCAACGTGAAGCTTCAGAATTGTCATTCATGCTTAAATTTGACACTTTATGTATGGGTTTAAACAAAGACTCTAATTATCTCACCCATTACAAAGATAGCTTCCCCAATTATCACCCCAATGTCATTACCTCACAGAAACTTCCCCTATTATCACCCCTATGTCATTACCTCACAGAAACTAACCTTCCTCCCTCACCCCCACTCTGTTCTAAAATTTGATTTGTCGGTTTCACATGCGTTCATTTTTTTTATTGTATCACATTGGTATATATGGTTGTGCCGATTGTCTTCCACATATTGATCTGAGGAAGTGGGTCTGGCCCATGAAAGCTCATCACCTATAAACCATCTTGTTAGTCTTTAAAGTGCTACATAGGTGGTCTTAAAAGAGAGTTCCTGAGGCATCAGGATTTCTACTTACACCTCTTTCTTCCTCCCCTTTGTTCTACAGAATGTAGCGGTATGAAGAAAAGATACTTTTCAGAAGTAAGTTCCCTCTTCTCTTTCTTACAGTTTCAACTCTTGCAGTTCATGTCCAATTACTGGATGTTGAGTATATCTCTTTGCATCAGATACAATGGATGAACAAGAATGAATCTCTACTATTTGACTGCCCTTTTATGTGTGTGGAGTTTTTTGTTGTTGCTATTAGCACAAATATGGCTTTCTGAATTAGAAATATTGGAAGCTCTGTGCCTCCAGAAGACTTCTGCTGGAGGAGAGCAGTGCTTCCAAATGCAAAGCCATTCCTTATAGATATATCTGATCCAGTACAGACCTTGAAAGAAAAAATGGTTACTTACCTTGTGACTGTTGTTCTTCGAGATGTGTTGCTCATGTCCATTCCCTGTAGGTGTGTGCACATTACATGCACGCATCGTCCGAAGTTTTTCCCTTAGCAGTACCCATTGGGCCAGCAAGGCAGCCTCCTGGGGTGGCGCCGCTATATCAGCTAATATATACCCCTGCTGGCTCTCCAACCCCTTGGTTCCTTCCTACCGGACTACTCCGAAGAAGGGGAGGCGGGCGGGATTTGGAATGGACATGAGCAACACATCTCGAAGAACAACAGTTACAAAGGTAAGTAACCGTTTTTTCTTCTTCGTGATTGCTCATGTTCGTTTCATGTAGGTGACGCCAAAGCAGAAACCCCAGGAGGCAGGGTCAGAGTTCCAACCTTCTACTGAGTGGAGGACAGCCCTTCCAAGAGCCACATCCTTCCTAGCGTTCCGAGTCAGATCATAATGGTTGGCAAAAGTAAGGATCAAAGACTACGTGGCAGCCCTACAGATGTCCAAAATAGTGACCTGAATCAGAAAGGCCACAGAGGAGGCCTGTGTCCTAGTGGAGTGAGTCATGAGAGGAGGGGCTGGGACTCCAGACAGATTATAGCACTCACTGATGCAGGAGGTTATTCATGAAGAAATTCTCTGGGTGGAGAGCGGCTGGCCCTTGAACCTCTCTGCAATTGCCACAAACAACTGTGGGGACTTACAAAAAAGCTTTGTCCTCTCCAAATAAAAAGCCGATGCTCTCCTAACATCCAGAGCAGGGCTACTCAACTTTGGAAGGGGGCCACAGTGATACTCACAGCACATGCCGAGGGCCACAACTTAAGTGTGGTTGCATATACATGCAAATATATATACAAATTCCATCTCCCAAACAGGGTTGAAAACCCTGTGTTCATCCAACAAGCCATTTATTTGTTGCCATTTTTAATGTTTCTTATCAAAAAGAAAATTGTATGCCAGAGTTTTGGGTGTTTAGCTTGAAGCTTCAAGTTGTGAATTTCTTGGAGTGATCTTACTCAGAAAAAGTTTCCAAGACAAAGCACTCCAACCTGTGGTGGATGGGGAGCTGGACAAGTCAGGCAGGACACGAGGCAAAAAAAGGACAGGTGCCCGAGAGCCCCATCCTGGATTCCCAGCAGGGCTGATGTCCCCACGCAGGTGTCTGTCACTCTGTGCAAGATGGAGGCAAGGCTGCCTGGAAGCAGCGCCAGACCCAAACGTGGCCAGTGTGAGCAAGTCAGCACCTCTCAGGCTCTGTCCACAAGTTTAAGCAGCCAGCACTTCCCACACTCTGTACCCATCTGTTCCAGACATCCCATCTGCTTGCGTCTTTCAATGCTCACCCCACCTGGGAGACGCCTCGCCATTGTGGAGCATGTTCCCGGTGGAGGCCATGTTCAAAGGATCCCACCTGTGGGCTGCATGTTGAGACCTGTGTAAACCCAAATCGTACTGTGGGCTGCAAACGTACAGTCCTGATCTACAGTGTGTAAAGCCTGTTCTTTACCAGAAGTGTGGAGCTTGGGGTAAAAATATGGGAGGAAAATGTCCTGTGAGACATGAAACTGAGACACCACCTTTGGCAGGAAGGTGGGATGGGGGCGTAGGCTGACCTTATTGTTGAAAAAGACTGTGTAAGGGGGGTCTGAGGTAAGGGCTCATAACTCTGACACCTGTGTGGCCTAGGTAATAGCCACAAGGAATGACACTTTGCAGGAGAGGTGCAGTAACAAACACGTTGCCATAGGCTCAAAGCGGGGACCTGTGAGCCTAGTCAGGACCAAGTTAAGGTCCCACTGAGGGACAGGTAGATGGGAACGCGGGTAAAGCTTGCCCAGCCCCTTCAGAAACAGATGGACCATGGGGTGTGAGAAGAGCATTATGCCCTGGGGGCCTGGGTGAAAAGCAGAAATAGTCGCCAGGTGAACCCTGATTGATGAAGAGGACAGCACCTGGACCCTGAGTGTGAGGAGATAGTTCAGAACCAGTAGGACCTGGACATCCATGGGAGAGATTTCCCTCTGGGCAACCCAGACAGAGAAGCACTTCCATTTAGCCAGATAGGTAGCCCTAGGGGAAGGATTCGTGCTTCCCAGCAGGACTTACTGCACCCCCTGAGCAGCTTCGCAGCTTTCAGCCATGGAGCTTCCAGGCCATTAGGTGTAGGGACCACAGGTGCAAATGGCAAAGCCTGCCAAAGTCCTGAGTTATGACATCTGGATACAGTAGGAGGGTGACCGGTCTCTCACAAGAGAGGCTCAGCAGGGACGTGAACCCGTGCTGTCTGGGCCAGGCTGGGAATCGGGGAAACAGGCCCTTGGTCTACGGGGTGATGAGAGCGTCCCCCAGGGACCCGCGACCCAACCCCATGAGGGAGAAGAACCTGGGACACTTCCTGTTCTGACATGTCACAAACAGATCCAGGAAGGGAAAATCCCATCTGTGGAAGATTTAGAGGGCCACATCTCCCCTGAGAGACCACTTGTAGCTGGTGAAGGACATGCTCAGCTTGTCCACCTGAGTATTCTGTGTCCCAGTGAAGTAAGAGGCAATTGGGTGAATACCAGATACACTGTTCCCATAGTCAGAGGGCTTCCAGGCAAAGAGGATGGGACCATGCCCCACGCTCTCTGTTTTTATAGGACGCTGACGCCATGTTGTCGGACAGGATGAGAATCGTCCTGCCCCTGAGATAGAAAGTCCAGGCAAGTGCCCGGCTAGGAAGGCCAGGTGAGCATTCCTTCTGGAAATGGATTGCCTCTGAGGAGGTGGGGCAGGAGTGTGGACTCACAGGGACTTCAATGTGCCTGTGTGTCTTTCAGACTGCGCAAGTGATGGTCGGTCTGCTCTGAGAACAGGTTTGGTCCTTCAAAGGGCAGGTCTTGATGGTGGTCTGAAGTTCTGGGGGCACCCTGGACCCTTGCAACCACAAGCTGTGATGCTGTTCTAGGCCTATGGCCATAGTACGGGAGCAGTGTCGGCTGTATCCAGGGCCACTTGCAACCAGGCAGCATGGGAAATAACCCTGACCTCTTGAACTTAGGCCGGGAGTCCTGAGGGAGAAGTTCGGTGAACTTGTCCATCGCAGTCCAAGTGTTATAGGCATAGCGGCTAAGCATAAGAACATAAGAACGGCCTTATTGGGTCAGACCAAAGGTCCATCTAACCCAGTATCCTGTCTGCTGAATACCAGATGCCCCAGAGAGAGGGAACACAACAGGTAATCATCACGTGATCCCTCTCCTGTCATCCATTTCCAGACAAACAGAGGCTTGGGACACCATTCCTACTCATCCTGGATAATAGCCGTTGATGGACCTAACCTCCATGAATCTATCTAGCTCTTTTTTGAACCCTATTAAAGTCCTAGCCTTTACCATATCCTCTGGCAAGAAGTTCCAGAGGTTGATTGTGTGCTGAGTGAAGAAAAACTTCCTTTTGTTTGTTTTAAACCGGCTGCCTAGTAATTTCATTTGGTGACCCCTAGTTCTTATATTGTGGGAATAAGTAAATAACTTTTTCTTATTCACTTTTTCTACACCAGTCATAATTTTATAGACCATGATTTTATAACTAGAACCTGCTGGTTCAGAATGCAGAGTTGCAGGCCTCCCAAGGCGTAGGTCTTCCTACCTAGAAAGTTTATCTTTTTGGCATCTCCGTTCTTAGGGGTTGGTGCCAGCTGCCCCTGCCTCTCGTGCTGATTTACTGCCTGGACAACCAGGGACCCTCGGGGTGGATGGCAGAACAAGTGTTCGTTCCCTTCTTGAGGCACAAAGTAATGTCTCTCCACCTTCTTATCAGTTGGAGGAATGGAGGCCAGGATCTGCCAGAGGGTCTTCAGGATCTTAACCACTCTTTTATTAAGGGGCAAGGCCACTCTGGTAGGGGCGTCGGCTTGCAGGATGTCTACTGAGTCCTCTGACACCCTCTCCAGCTGCAGCTCCAGACTCGGAGCCAGCCGGTGGAGGAGGTCCTGGTGCACCCTTGAGTCTATGGATGGCATTGATAGGAGGACCTCGTCTGGGGATGAAGAGGAGGAGCCCTTCTGGGTCACAGGCCTGGGGAGCCACCTGGAAGGCTACCAAGGAGGCCCCCGTCGAGGCCTGTGCTGTGGGTGGGGCACTGACCTACACAAAGTCCTGGGTGAGGCCCGGCCTGGAGGCAAGGACTTTCCCAACGTAGAGAAGTGGACAGAGGGGTGGCCGAGGGAGGAGCCCTGGGTCCCGCATAGACCGACATCAGGGGGTCCCGCACCCTGTGACTGGTGGAAGGCCCAGGGAGTCCAAAAGGGCCATTGAACAGGTGCTTGCCACTGTGATGGCCATGACTGCTGTGCCGACTGGACCGTGTGGGCTGGGGTGGCCAGGGCTGCTGCTGAAGCTGTGCAGAAGGACTCTGGTGCCGGGAGCAGTGCTGGGAGTAGGATTCATGCTGAAACCTGGACCTGGAAGCCTGTGATGAGAAGACCAACAAAATCTTCAGGTGGGACTCACGCTCCTGCTTGGTGCGTGGCTTGAATCCTCGGCAATTCTTGCAGGACTCAGAAAGATGGGCCTCCATGAGGCACTTTAGGCAGGCTTTGTGGGGGTCCCCACAGGGCATAGGCTTCACGCACTTGACACAGGGCTTGAAGCCTTGGCGCCCAGGCATGCCCCGCCGCGGGCACTGGGATTGCAAAGCGAGTCCCTTTGCCCAAGTGAACTACTTGCCCTAAGAACTATTTACAGAAGGTACCATGAACAATTAACAGAAACACTAACTAATCTGCAAGAACAAACTAGGTGAGAACTGCTAAGAGCGCTTGCAGAGCATGTTCCAATGACCGTCATGAGAGGGAAGAAGGAACTAAGGGGGTGGAGAGCCAGCAGGGGTATATATTAGCCGATATAGCGGCGCCACTCCAAGGGGCTCCCTGCTGGCCCAGATGCGAAGGGAAAAACTTCCGATGACACGAACATGCAGCACACACACATCTACATGGAATGGAAATGAGCAATCACTCAAAGAAGAATTCATTTTACTCAAAACGATCAGCTCACCTCTTCTGGTCACAAGCCAATATGCTATTAAGTCAAAAGTAAGGACAGAATTTGTGATCTTTGCTGAAGGAGCACTCCATTCACTAAAATATCATATTTAAACAAGTGGAGATAAACATCAATAATTTAAACTGAGTAGGGAGCTACTTTACCCGTCTGTATCACTTGGAGCTAGCAAAGCATCTGTAGGTACGTCTAGACTGCACTCTAAAATCGAAATAAGATACGCAATTTGCGGTACATAAATGGCATATCTTACTTTGATTTTATTTCAAAATAGGCTATTTTGAAATTTGGCGCATCTACACGGCACCAAATTTTGAAATAAAGCACTGTTTTGAGACGTCCCTTATTCCTCGTGGAATGAGGTTTACAGGGATGCTGAAATAGCACGTCCGTTATTTTGAAAATGATTTCAAAATAGCAGACTTATTCCTTGGACGCAGGGTAGCCATTTCGGGATACCTTCAGTATCTTGAAATAGCCTTGCAGTCTAGACATACCCTTAGAAAGCTTGAAATTACAGCGGTCAAGGATCATTCCAAGAAAAATAAAGATTTCTAAGACTAACAATTTCAGAGAACAATTTTTGGAGGGATTAAATATATCCTCTTCTCAAACTAACGCACTCCTAGCAGAAAACAAGCTTTACAAGTTCCCACACACTGTTTCCCAAACTCCTGAACAAAGGGCGAAATCCTATCCTATCCCCACGCCCTCTGTCCCCGTACTGCAGAAAGAGTTCAGAGTGACTGTACAGCAGGTGGGGATAGTGTGTGCACTTCCAGTTCCACCATGGAGCTATGCTCTGGGAGCTCGTCTTGTGCATCTTTGTGGCAGGGGAGGGACCACCCAAGCCTGCAATCACTGGTGATTACTGTATCCCTGAACCTGCAGTGGTTGCTACAGGGTAACTTCAGTGCTGCTTAAAGGGCCTATGTAGGGTTACCAGGTGTCCAGTTTTGAACCGGACAGTCCAGTATTTGAGCTTTTTGTTTGGGAAACAAATTGAGAAAATATAAATGTCTGGTATTTTCTAAATAAGATGTACTGTAGATTGTGATGTAATGTCAAGCGTGTCTGGTATTTTTGTTGAAACCATCTGGAAACCCTAGGCATAGATGGGGAGGATTCTAACCCTCTCAAGCCCTGCTGATTTCTCTAATTTACAATCTGAGTAATTTTAACAGAAGAAACCAAACGAAACAGAGATATTCTAGAGACTAACTCAGTGAATGGAGACTAGAACTACATAGTGGGGAGAAGTTCTAGTCCTTTCTTCTTTCTCAGTTATTTGTCAGCAGATTCAGTAAGATTGCACTGTATCTGTTTACATTTGACCCACAATTAAAAGGGTTACTTAAGTTTGAAAACGTGGTTTCTAATCCTTAATGTTGCAAAGAGTTTAAAATCTTCTGAAATTGATGGTTCTGGCCCTAACACCAGAAAGCAGAGTTTACAATCTTGGTTTAAAGACAATAATTAAGCTTCATATCAACATTATATAGTAAACACAGTCCACCCCCATTTTACAGATGGGAAAAGGAGGCACAGAGAGGTTAAACTTTTGGCAGAGGTTGGAAAAAAAGCCAGGATTTTTGGCTACCAGTTCTAAGCTGCAGCTGCTCTACATACTCCCTTTGGCATCAGTTTCTCTAAGTGCCAAATTAAGCTTTAAATATTTTATTGCATTTGATAGAAAGAAGCTAACATTAGTGATATAAGCTACCCAGAAGAGGTGGGCACAAAAAAGGTTTCTATGGAAGGGCACACTTTGGTGATGGCTGCAGAAATTAACACTGTGCTACCCTCTGCTCTGCTAGTGGGCAGGATTCAATTCGGGAGGGGAAGAGGCTGAAGCCAGTGGCAGCCTCCATGTAGAACTGGCACTCTAATGCCATGGCATCATTGAGAACCTGCTGTGGAAGTCAGCATGGCAAAGTCAGGCAGCAAAACAACCTCTCACTGTCCAGCCTTCCTATTTGGCATTGCAGTCACCTCACTATTCTAGTATTAGTTCCCCTCACGAAGAGGGCCAGCCATGCTGAAATGCAGAGTGATTCTGTAGTGCAGACAAATACCTACTAAGAATTAGCTTAAACTAGCCTGAGACCTAGGCAATATATGAACCTAAATCGCAGAGGTGTTAGGTCAGTGTACTTTGTACTAAAACACTATACAAGGTCAGTAAAAATGGGGAACAGATCTAGGTTAGGCTGCGGCCAGTTTAATTCTGGCCCATGAGTATCTAAACCAAAGTAGGCTTCTAATTTTTGCAAGAGTTTATCTGACCCACAATCTGGGCTGGTTCTTCACTCATTTCAACCTGGCATGCAGAATGCTGTTGTTAAGCAATGCATCCTCCTTAGCTTAGCTCAGAAAAATCAATGACAGTTCTGTGTGTTTCCCATAACTGGGGAGGGAGGGAAGATTCTTTATGCCCCTTCCTCCACTGGCATTAGGATGAGGAATAAAAAGAGACTGCCTCCAGCCTGGCTGAGTGCCATGAGGGAAGGCAGAGTACTTTTTTTACCTGGAAGAGGAGTGGGAAAAGATAAACTGGGTAGACTGCCTCACACTTTAGCTAATAGGAAATGTGAAGAAAAAGGAGACAGTAATGGAGAAGAGGAAAGAAAAAAATCTGGTAGAGGCTCCCCCTCTTTCTACAGCTGCTGGGATAATTCTGCAATTCTGAGCTATGCATGTCATGAAAGTGTTATGGACTCGATCCTCTACTGTCTTGCTCCTTGTGTGATAATTTACATCTGTGCAGAGCAGTGTAAAACACTAGAAAATTGGAAGGTGGCATTTTGAATTCACTTTGCATAATTATAAACATCTGCACAAGGCAGAGGAAAATCAGGCTTGTATGTGCCTGTATGAGATCCAAATGCAAAAATGTAAAGAATCATAGCCCCGGCCCGCCTGCCCAGCTCCACTGCCCTTGGCCTGCTTGTGGGGCTCTGCTCCTGGCCCCTCACAGGGCGACAGCCGCTCTTGGCCACCTGGTCCTGCAGGCTGCTGGCCAGGCTCTGATACTGCCATAACGTTTAACCAGTTAATGGATTAAAGGGGCAACGGCTATGTGGGGGCTGCTGCCCCAGTTCAACTGGGCTTGAACACTTCCCCCCCCACCAGCCCCGCTCACTGCAGACAGGTCTTGCTCTGGCCAGTCTGGAGCGCCCTGTCTGCAGTGCGCGCACACCGGGTCCTCTGCCGACAGAGGTGGCTGTGACTAGGTTGGAGTACCTTCCTGCCCGTGGCAGGTCCTGACAGGTTAGAGCAGCCCCTTGCCTGTGATGGGCAGAGAACTGCTCCAACTCCCACCCGTTAACCCAGACTTTGGCAAAATACCCTCTGTGGGCCAGATCCGGCCTGCAAATCTGCCAGATCTGGCCCGCGGACACAGACAGACTCCCTACCTGCCCCCTGCACGTTGCTGGGAAAAGTGGCCATTGCGGGGCTCTGTTTGAACATCTGTGAGCCTCGGGGAGGGGATGCCCTCACCCCCCAGCACAATCCCAGGCTGTCAATGGGCAGCTGGAGAAGCACCCTCCCCTCAGGCTTGTAGCTGTTCAGAAACCACATGGCCCCTGCTGGCAGTGCAGGGGCAGGGTAGGCGGGAAGTCTGCTTGAGAAAGCTGCTGGCTGCAAGTCAAGCAGGTAAGTCTCCCACCCAGAGCCTGCCTCTGGTACCCCAACTCTTTGCCCCCTGCCCCACATAACCCAAACTCTCTAATCTTTCCTACCCTTATATCCCCTGCAGGACCCTGCACCCTAATCCTCTGCCCCATGTCACAACCTAAACCCTCCGTCCCCCCTCTTGCACCAGTATCCCCTCCCAGATCCTGCACCCCAATCCCCTGCCCCAGGTCACAACCCAAACCCCTCCATTCCCTTGTGCACCCTAGTTCCCTTCCTCAGGTCACAACTGCCTCCTTCACCCAAACTCCCTTCCAGACCCCACACCCTCTCCTGCACCCCAACCCCTTACTGCAAGCTCCCTCCTGCACCCAACCTCCATCCCAGATCCCACACCTCCTCCATTAATATGGAAGAGTGTAGCCTTTGACCACTTTCCAAATTCTTGGAGTAGCCCGCTGCCCCCATCAAAAATTATTGCCCGCCCCTGCGTTAACCAGAACTGGTAAGCCTCATCCATTAAGGATAAGGCTTACTGGTTAACCACTCACATCCTTAGGAGACTGCCAGCCCACCAGATCAGCTCCACTCCCAGCCATGTTCAACCTCTGCAACTGTGGTTCTCTGTTTCAGGGGTTCTCTGGTCCAGCAACATCCATGGTCCTGCTGGAGGTTGGCAGAAAAGCCAAGGAGGTATGGGAGAAAGTACGAATGAGCCTTGCAGAGCAAATCGAATCAATACCACCTCCCCAAAAAGCTATTTCATTTCCTTAATTTCTACATTTTTCCCCACCCCCTTGTCCAAACTTTAAGTGACTAGTTGACTAGTCAGGTCGACTAGTGACTCAGTTAGTTGCTTTCTCCCCCCCTTGCTGCCTCTATCAGAGAAAGGCAGCAAGGGGGGGAGCAGGAGCCAATGCTGGGGGGAGCTGGCTTAAAAACTGGTTCTCCCCAGCACTGTCTCCTTTGGGGGGTGAGGGCAGGGGCGCAGTGGGGAACTGGCAGCGTTTCCGCCTTAAAAATGTAGAAGAGTGGGGCTCTTGTACATTTCAAAAGCAGGGAGAGCAGGGCCAGCGGGGGACTGCTTGAGCCCCTGTGCTCCCCACGTGCTTCCGCCTTTGAAATGTAGCTCATGCTTTGATATGGGCTCTTGCTACATTTTAAAGGCAGAGGCGCCCTTATCAACTAATCGAATAGTTGATGCAAATTGCATAGAGTATTGATTAGTTGATTAATCTAAATTTAATATCCTTAGTTCAAATAAAACAGATTTTTTTTTTAATTTTAGGCTCCTGATCACAAGATGACAATATTTCTTAGCATATGCTTGCTTGCTCTCAGTAGTAGGTCTGCTTTGACACAAAATATTTGCAATATGGTATAATCATGGCTTCGCAGAGCAATTTTCTTCAGTGTTACTGTGAGGTTATAGTCTAATCTTTTTGCAACTCTTCATATGCTTGGCAGGAGAAAATATTCATTCCCAATGTATTTTGAAGCTGGAGAGGGGATTGTTGACATTATATGATCTCCTATCTTATTTGCCATGTAAGTGCTACATTGCTGGGTGAATATTCACAAAGTGATTTTAGATTTGTCATAGGAAACCCACCCAATATGTCTTTATTTACCATACCAGAACACTGATTCAAAGTTTGGCATTTGCACAAGACAGAATTTTTTTTCCCTTTTCATAAAGTTTTGTATTAGTGTGCATTCTGCATAAAATCTCAAAAATAGCCTGAGAGAGAACACACTTTCAAATGAGCACAGCTCAGAATATAATATCATCTGAATTGAGAAACATTCATTATAAGGAGAGTATATATGTCAGTCACTCCCAGAAGATTATTCTATTCCATAAAAAGAGGTCTTTTAAAAGAAACTGTAATAGTAATTTGCTTATACAAGGCATAATTCTACATTCACATAGTATTTAATTCAGTATTTTTCATACTTTTAACACAACATGGTGTCCCACTTGAGCTCAGATTTGTCATCTTTATGAGTCTATAGCATCTGAAACACAGCCTTGAAAATGCATATTCATATGCAATACCCCATTCCAGCATGATGATTCACACTGAAATGTCTAGTAATCACCTGCATAAATCCTTTTACTTATCTTAATTTGGCCATCTTTCTGTATTTCTCCTCTTACTTGCATTGGTAAACATTCAGCTTTCTATATAGATTCTAAATGATCTCTTAAGCAAGCCTTAACATCAGCACTTGTTCAGGTGAGTTATTACTGCTAGATAAAGCGACAAGGAGTCCCGTGGCACCTTATAGACTAACAGATGTATTGGAGCATAAGCTTTCATGGGCAAAGACCCACTTCGTCAGATGCATGTAGTGGATGCATCTGATGAAGTGGGTCTTTGCCCACAAAAGCTTATGCTCCAATACATCTGTTAGTCTATAAGGTGCCACGGGACTCCTTGTCGCTTTTGCAGATCCAGACTAACATGGCTACCCCTCTGATACTGCTAGATAATACTCTCAAAGCCACGCACATGCCCGCACACACACACCTGCCAGATTGATAGGCTAGGAAACTGACATCTGTTTACAAAAAAGACCACACACAGAAAGCAGCTCTGTAAACATTTAACACTGCTCCACTATTGTGCCTCAAAAATAATGTACAGAGACCAACCTTAGAAGTGAGATGTTATAATTCAGTTTCCGTGTCAGTTAACACCTTTGCTTCTGTGTGGAGACTTCCAGAAATGATACCAGCCAAAAACAATTGTGACAGTGGCTTTGTTTCCTGGAATTGGACATGTGTCCTCTAGGAGCAGGACCGTGATGACCAACTTACAGGTAACTGTTTCTCTCTGTCACCTGCTGTGGGTGCTCAGAAAGGACATTTGGGTGACATTTTCAGGAGCTAGTGGTAGCGTACAGAGTGGAAAGATCTCTGCTATGGAATTCTTTATTGTGGGAAATCAGGTTGCTCCTAAGCCTGGGTGTCATAACACAGCATCTGCCTTTGCCTCTTCCCTCAGTAACAATGACAAAAGAATGGCTAACAGTGGTTCTCATGGAGGATTATTTTCAGATCATTCCGAGTAACCAACAGGAGCTGAAAGCAGTGGTGGAAAGGAGAGCCCCGATCATACACAATCTTAAAAGCATGTGTGAAATTTCATTTATGTACATAGCTCCACTGACTCCAGTGGGACTGCTCCCATGAGTGAAGTTGGCATATGCTTGAGTGTTTGCATATCCGAGGCCTCAATTTCCTTTTAGGCAATTAATACTATTTTCAACATAGTAGTTTATTACCTGGCACCAAGTATTAAGTATGAGAGAAATGCACAGACAGATGAACAGAAATCAGTTGTACGGTGCAGTTAGTAGAAGCCTGTCTGGATTTAAGACACTGACCTAGTGATGAAAGAATCCATAGCCTGCAACTAAACATCTGAGTGACCAAGCCCTATCTGAAGAATCTCTTGGCTTTCACTAATTATGTGAAGTAAAAAGAATGCATTTATCAGTGCTTATGTAGGGTTCATTGATAGTCAGGGAATAATTTCTAAACTCAATTTCTGACTTATACAATAACCCAGAGCTCACAGGAGAAGGGGCAGGGGCCCAGGCTACTCAGGGAAGCTCACTTGGAGAAGCATCTAACTATTGTTCCTGTCCAGGGATATGGCATTAGTGTACAAAAGAGGTAAAAGCCCAGTTTCCAAACTACTGATCCTCGTCCCATGTTGCTTTCTCAGAACTCTCACTTCTGCTTGTGCAACATCCCCTTTCCTGAGGAGGACACATGGAACTGGACCTAAGCCTGCCCATGACAACATTAATTCCCTGCATCCAGCTGGAGTCCTTCAGATCATCTATCTGGTGACCAGGGGCGGCGCATCCATATAGGCAAACTAGGCAGTCGCCTAGGGTGCAAAGTTAAATGGGGCGCCAAATGGTGGCACAATATCATTGAGGGGTTTGGAGATGGGGGCGCCAATTGCATGGTTTGCCTAGGGTGCCAGTTACTGGCAGCTAGTCTAGGGCCGCCCCTGCTGGTGACTTCTGATTAGAGGTTCTCCCTCTCATATGCTACCCACAGAGTCAAGAATCTCTCATGCTACTGAACCTTGGAACCCTGACTTTTCTGAATTGGGGCAACTACCTTGAATTCCCAGTGCCTTGTTTCATTTAGAGATAGAGACTGGTTTGAATCACAGATGAAATTAGATACGAATCTTGACTCCATGTCATAGTTTGTCCAGACCTCAAAACCACATGGAAATTTGGCACAGTTCAGGCTATTTAGATAATATATGGAATGGTGATACGCTCCCAGTTCCAAGTACTGTAATATTGTCTCCTTTGCACCGTCTGTTAGTAATTCTCCTTGTTTATTTGACAACGAGTTTACACGTATTAAAAGAAAATGCTAAGCAACCTATTTCTGAGGCTTAAAAACAGCTAATTCAGACCTACAGAATATCAAATACTTAATTAAACTGCAACAAATTAATTAAAGTGAATGTTAAAAAAACAACCAGTAGCATATGCACACTTGTATTTCAATCAGTGCCTGTACCCTGCATTCAAACTTGATAATCGAATTTTAACTTCATTGCATCAGCAGTGTTTCTTCTCTAATAATCAAAATAATTCTTATGACTAACACTCCAACTTCAGTGCTGATTATCTCTTCCAGGATAAAATCATTCTGTAAAAGGCAATTTTAATTTTGTAAAGGTCAGAGCCATCCACTGCAATGGAGTATTCCAGTTTATCTGATGTAAACTAAGCGTGTAGTGTAGATGTACCCCAGGAGTGTATTCCATCACACTGTCATCCTCATTGGTTTGCTCGGATTTTATGCAACATGTTTCTGATGGATATGAAAGAACCAACTATTCTGGAAATGCGAGGAGTCTGTGATTCCTTGGAATTATTTTAACTCGTGCTGGGATTTTCTAATCATTTTGCAAAGATGTTAAAGAGCAGTAAGGATAGTCTTGCAGTTAACTCACTAGATTGAGACTCCAGAAAGCTTCATTCAGTGATGTGCTGTATCATAGACTTCACACGTGATCTTGAACATGTCAGACTCCATTTAGATTTCTTTAGGTTTAAAGCCATTGGAATGAGATTATTTCCTATCAAGTATCTTTATCTCATCAGATAAAAATATCTGTCTAGAGGTCTGGTGATGCGAGCAAGAAATGGCTGTCAGGAAGCCTGAGTTGTGGTGCTGAATCTAATACCGACTCACTGTGCATTATTGGGCAAATCACATTGCCTCTCAGTGCCTCAGTTTCCTTATCTGTGAAATGTGATTAATATTTATCTAACCTTGCAAGGATGCTATCACTATTAATATTGTCAGTAGATCTGGGACTAATGGATGGAAGACACTATAAAAGCAAGTTTTTAATTTCAAATCCCTCACCTAGGCAAAGGACCTCTAACTTATTCCCTTTAGTTTTTGGTGCTTATATTACGGTAGCTTCTTGAGGCTTCAACTAAGACCAGAACCCTATTATGCTAGATGAGATAAAGATACTTGATAGGAAATAATCTCATTCCAATGGCTTTAAACCTAAAGAAATCTAAATGGAGTCTGACATGTTCAAGATCACGTGTGAAGTCTATGATACAGCACATCACTGAATGAAGCTTTCTGGAGTCTCAATCTAGTGAGTTAACTGCAAGACTATCCTTACTGCTCTTTAACATCTTTGCAAAATGATTAGAAAATCCCAGCACTAGTTAAAATAATTCCAAGGAATCACAGACTCCTCGCATTTCCAGAATAGTTGGTTCTTTCATATCCATCAGAAACATGTTGCATAAAATCCGAGCAAACCAATGAGGATGACAGTGTGATGGAATACACTCCTGGGGTACATCTACACTACACGTTTCTTTCGAAAGAGATCGTCTAGACAGCCACAACTTTTTTGAAAAAGCGATCCGCTTTTTCGAAAGAGAGCACCCAGGCAATCTGGATGCTCTCTTTCGAAAAAGCCCTGTTTGCGGTCAAGAACACCTTTTTACGAAAGAGCACTACTAAGTGTTTTACCTTTATGTTTTGTAACCATTTGTGAATTTTATGGCTCATTACTTGAATTTGGTTAAAATATTGCTCTTTGTAGTTAATAAACTTGTTTTACTGTTTTATCTTATCCACTGTGGTTAAGGTTGAAGTGTCTGGTTAACTATTTCAGATAATAGACAGGCATATTATTCTCTTAAAGAAATAACAGACTTATATAGATGTACTGTCCATGACAGGCTTGGGTAGTATAGGGTGTACATTTCTGGGGCAACATCTAGATGTGTATTGGGGTCATCCTGCTGTTTATCCAAGGCTGGTGAAAACCAGAATGTGGCTGGCAGGCTGCAGTTACACACAGGCATTCAAGGTGTGGTTTGCATGACGAAAAGCAGTCTGTCAGCAACCCACGTCAGAGCTATTTCAGCAAGGCAAGGCAAGGGTGACATGGCTCACCACTGGTCTGAATTGTACCTGATATGTCTCAGCCTATAAAATAATTAACTGCTAAACTTCATAAAAAAGTTTAGCAGAAAACAATTCCCTTTAATGGAACAGCACATTCTTACAACTGAGTTATACTTTTTGGTGGAGAAACCCCATTTGTGCTAAATTGCTATGATTTAAATTTTCCATTTCATTGGGTCATGAAAGATTCAACAGACAGCTGAATAAATCACTTAAAAATGCAAATCTTCCAGGCATCAGTAATATTTCTCCAAGGACTCTCTCTCTCTCAGGCTCTTACCTGATCTTGGAAATGATTATGATTTAGAAAAGGAAGCATATTGTATTTTAATTCACTATATGTTTATTTTAGCTGTAGTTGTTATATTTGGCATATGCAGTAAAACACTGATATTTCCGGAGATCTCTATAAATCTTCAGAAAAGAAAGGAACTGGGAAATTAGCAGAGTGAGAAACATACAGCAAAATGAATGTATAAGGAAGGCTCAAAGAAGACAGCAGATTGTATTGCTTTCCTCTGTATTATTGCCCCGATTTTCAGATATACTGAGCACTTACAAATTTCACTGAAGTCAACAGTAGCGGGAATTGACAAGACCTTTGAAAACTCCCGCATTATCATACTATACTGTAATTAAATTATAATTACTGACTTTATAATGTTTGTTGCAAATTTAGTACTTGTGATTAGTGTGCATATATATATACACATATATAGTATAGCATGCACAAAAGATTTTAATGCGCAGATCTTAAGATGCTCTGTTATTAAGTTATAAAATGCTTAAGATACGCTATTATAAAGATCTCACATTGAGATTCTTATAAACTATGTATTATTTGAGGACTCTGAGTCAGAGCTTCATTGTGCTAGGCACTGGATGGACATACAGTAAGAGATAGACACTGTCTTCTAAAGCTTAAGTCTTAATTGAAGACAAGATATAACAAGTTAATACATATATACATTTTTTAAAAGACTGTCGGCATTCCACTTATATAACAAAAGTTCTGTGGGCTTCATGCAAGAAATGAGTCTATGGAGAGATCTGATACTATGCTGAAAGCTCAAATTTTTACATAAATAAAGTAATTAACTGACTGCCTTCCTGAATACAAATAGCATTATAGAACTGTGATGCACTAGATCTCAAAGTAGTACCCCATAATCATCATGTATATGTGGTTGTGATATTTCATACAACATATGCCATGTAAGATACCACAGGTATCTTCTGAAACTCACTGTTCTCTTAAAATATGTAATTTGTTAGTGTGTATGAAGTTATGTAACTTTGTTATATGGGTGTGAAACAGGGGGGCACTCTCCTCCCACAGGCGCCTCCTTCCGGCCAAATACACATGCCTTCACTCCCTCAGTACACTGGGTCACTAAGAACTGCTTCTTTCTACATTCCTAACAGCTAGTTGCCTCAAGCCTTGTACTCTGAAATGTGAAAGGCAAGCACATTCCTCAGCTATTCACGCCCTATCCAAGTAACCACCAGAAACAGGTAGGCTGATATACTATAGAAATAATACCGTTATGCAGAGCAACCTTTTTTCTTGTACATCAAAACTTGTACAGCATCCTGGAGAGCAAACAAAATGCGCCAGATTCAATAGGGTTTTACTAAAACAATAATAATAAAAAACACACACCCCACTGTAACAGATCTGGGCATGTTGGTTTAGGATAAACACATTTCCCCAGTGACCCGCTTCAATCAATCTGAAAGTGATTTTGAGTCTTGCAGTGTGTTGTGATCCCATAAATTATTTAAGTATGAAATATTTATATCAGAGAAAAAAGGCCATGCTCATTCTTTAAAAAGTTTAATGATTTTTTTAAAATGTATGAACATGATTGGAAGTGTTTGTAACTTGTTAGATACCATTGGTTTCAATGTACTTATTCCCAGTCTTCAATATTCTCATACAAGAAGAATATCAGAGATTTTATCTTCTTGGATCCCATTTCCCTCAAGAAAATAAAATGTAAGGTGATCTGAATTTTTAAAACTACCATTATGGTTGGTTATTATTTGTACAACCACAGTGCCCAAGAGCCCTGTTCAAAAAGAAGGACAGTATTGTGCTGGATACTATGCAAACAGAAAACAAATACTAATTCCTCTTTCCACATGTCTCTCTCTATCAGCTTTGAGCAGGACAACACAAAGAAAAATGCACTTTTTCCCTGACAGTTTGTATCATTTAAATAAAACAGTGGCTCTTTTCTATAGCCAGACACAATTGAAAAACTGACCTTAAAAAATACAGATGATTGGTTTGGGCCCTGGGGTATGTTGACATAGTAAAGAAAACCCATAGTTGGCCCATGCAAGCTGACTTGAGGCTCAGGCTTTGGGGCTGTTTCACTGCTACACAGATGTCTGGACTTGGCCTGAAGCATGGGCCTAGGACCCTGCAGGGTTGGAGGGTCCCAGAGCTCGAGATCCAGTCTGAGCCCGGAAGGCTATGTAGCAATGAAACAATGCTACAGCCCGAGCTCCAATCGCACAAGTCAGCTGACACGGGAGGGCAAATTGCTATGTTTCCACAGCTATGTTACTCTTAAAAGCCAATCCAATGTTCCTATCAGGAGGCCGCCAGGAGAGTGTACTAACTTTGGTGAGAGTGAGTTTGTTCCACTGTTTGTTTGCATTTTGTTTCTGTTGCAGGTGATTTCAGTTACTGTGGCAGTTGGGATTGTGTCGAGTGTTTGATCTTTTGTTCTCTTGATTACTTTTGATCAGCCTCACTCAGCCTTGTGATCAGCCTCCCCGAGTGGTTAGCAAGGTGGTAGGCCTAACCTAGATTAACAGGATTTAAAAGTCAGAGGCAGAATGACCAGGGGAGCGAAGCGGACAGGGGCTGCAGAGAGGGGAGTTTGAGAGGGAGTCCTCATATGGTTAAGAGAAGACCCTAAATACCCGTGCCAGCACTGCGTCTGTCTCCTCTGCCTGTGCCTGTAGCCAGACAGACCACCTGAGCATGGATACCTCTACCCAGATCCTGGTGTGATTTTGCAGGGACTGTGGCTTGCAATTCCCACTTACTGAAATCGAAGCTGGGGAGACCATTCAATGTGAAAAGTGCCTGCTGGTGGAAATTCTCAGGAAGCAGGTTGGAGAACGACGGGAGGAGGTAGCTATGCTGAGGAGGAGCCGAATCCACGAGGAATTCCTTGAGAGTATTCATGTGGAGACCACTGAGGATGAGGAAGCTGTCCCATTACAAAAGACTGCTGACACATCGCTGGTGGCGGAGATGGCTCTGTCTCAGGGGCAACACTGGCAGCTGGTCACTTCTGGTAGCAGGCAGTGCTCCATCCCTGCTCCCAACCCTCCCACCGTGGTACTGGGAAACCGTTATGCTGTTCTGGATATGGGAGATAAGGAATCACCCCCTAAAGCAGAAGAAGAGAAGCCTCATGCCCCAAGGTTAGGAGGTCTGCAGCCACCACTGTGAGGAAGAAACGTAGGGTAGTGGTGATTGGAGACCCTCTTCTGAGGGAGACGGAGGCACCCGTCTGTCACTCTGACATGTCATCCTGGAGGTATGCTGCCTGCCAAGGGCCAATAGCCGAGACGTTACGAGGGCATTTCAAGGATTATCCAGCCCTCTGACTACTACCACATGCTACTCATCCATGTGGGCACTAATGATACTGAAAGGTGTGAGCAGATCAAGAGAGACTAGAGGGCTCTGGGAGTATGGAGTGTAGGCAGTATTCTCTTCAGTCTTTCCTATCAAAGGTAGGGTCCCAGGCAGAGACAGGTGCAATCTGGAGGTGAATGCACGGCTGTGAAGATGGTGTTGCAAGGCAGGCTTTGGCCTCCTTGACCAGGAGATGCTGTTCCAAGAAGAAGGACTGCTAAACAGGGATGGGGTTCACCTTTTGAATAAAGGGGAAGACTGTATTTGATTGCAGACTGCCTAACCTAGTGAGGAGGGCTTTAAATGAGGTATGACGGGGCAGGTGACCAAAGCCCATAGGTAAGTGAAAAAAAATAGAGACCTGAGAGATGGGTCAGAAATGGGAGGGAGCATGGGCTATAATAGCAGAGATAAAGGAGGGGCAAGGCAGAATTGGGAGCGGGGGGGAGGCAAAAGCAAATCAATATCTTAGATGCCTGTATACAAATGCAAGAAGTATGGGAAATAAGCAGGAAGAACTTGAAGCGCTAATAAATAAACTCAGCTGTGACATAGTTGATATCACAAAGACCTGGTAGGATAATACACATAATTGGAATATCGGTATAGAAGGATGAGGATATTGCTCAGGAAGGATAAGCAGGGAAAAAAGAACATAAGAACGGCCATACTGGGTCAGACCAAAGGTCCATCTAGCCCAGTATCCTGTCTGCCGACAGCGGCCAATACCAGATGACCCAGAGGGAGGGAACATAACACGTAATCCTCATGTGATCCCTCTCCTGTCACCCATTTCCAGACAAACAGAGGCTAGGGACACCATTCCTCCCCATCCTGGCTAATAGCCATTGATGAACCTAACCTCCATGAATCTATCTAGCTCTTTTTAAAACCCTATTAAAGTCCTAGCCTTCACCACATCCTATGGCAAGGAGTTCCAAAGGCAGGAGGTATTGCCTTCTATATTAAAAATGTTTAAAGTTGGACTGAGGTGGAGATGGACATAGGAAGCAGATTTATTGAGAGTCTCTGGGTTAGGCTAAAAGGGGTAAAAAAATAAGGGTTATATCATGCTAGGGGTCTGCTACAGACCACCTACCCAGGCAGACGAGGTGGATGAGACTTTTTTTAAACAACTAACAAAATCGTCCAAAGTGCAGGATTTGGTGGTGACGGGTGACATCAATTATCCAGACATTTGTTGGGAAACTAAGGGTATGTCTACACTACAGCACTAATTCGAACTAACTTAATTTGAATTAGTGAATTCAAACTAAGCTTATTCGAACTAGTGCATCTAGACCTAAAAACTAATTCGAATTACCGTTTTGCTAATTCGAACTAGCATGTCCACATTGAGTGGACCCTGAACCGAAGTTAAGGCTGGCCGGAACCAGGACTTAGAGTGTGGAGCTGCTGCCTCAGGCTAGCCAAGGGCTGTGCTTAAAGGGACCCAAGCCCCCACCCCGGACAGATAGTTCTCAGGGTTCCCCGCTTGCTTGTCTACCTCGATGAGGGACAGCAAAGCAGTCCTGTCTTGGAGTGCCCTGAGTGCCCACACTCGGCACATCACAGCACTCGGCCATCAGCCCGGCTGCACTTGCCGCAGGCTGCCATCCGGGGGTGTCAGTTGGGGGGCTGTCAGGATCCAGGAGGCCCTGCAGGAGAGCTTCCACCCTGAGGAGCCCGCAGAGCCACCCCAGTCCTCCCCATTGGGCCTCGTGCCCCATTCCTTTCTCACCTCCTTCCACTTACCCCTCCCTAGCCCCCCTTCCTGATGTAAAAAATAAAGGACACATGTTCAAAAATGGAAACTCTCTTTATTTAACAAAACTGGGGGTGGGGGCATTAACCTCTGGGGAGACTGGGAAAAGGAGTTGGGAGAGGGGAAGAGAGAGGGTGGGAGAGGAGAGGTGGAAACCTGGAAGGAGGGAGCTGGAAGGGGGAAGCCAGGGGAAGAAGGAGGAGGGGAAGTATAAGACTATGGTACGCTATATCTTCAGTATTGTGTAGAGATGTGGTCTCCTCACCTCAAAAAAGATATTTTGGCCTTGGAAAGGGTTCAGAAAAGGGCAACTACAATAATTAGGGGTTTGGAACATGTCCCATATGAAGAGAGGCTAAAGAGACTGGGACTTTTCAGCTTAGAAAAGAGGAGACTGAGGGGGGATATGATAGAGGTATATAAAAGCACGAGTGGTGTGGAGAGGGTGAATAAAGAGAAGTTCTTCATTAGTTCCCATAATATAAGGACTAGAGGATACCAAATGAAATGAATGGGTAGCAGGCTTCAAACTAATAAAAGAAAGTTCTTTTTCACAAAGCAAATAGTCAACCTGTGGAACTCCTTGCCACAGGAGGCTGTGAAGGCTAGAACTATAACAGAGTTTAAAGAGAAGTTAGATAAAGTCATGGAGGTTGGGTCCATGGAGTGCTATTAGCCAGGGGGTAGGAATTGTGTCCCTGGCCTCTGTTTGTGGAAGGCTGGAGATGGATGGCACGAGACAAATAGCTTGGTCATTGTCTTTGGTTCATCCCCTCTGGGGTACCTGGTGTTGGCCGCTGTCGGCAGACAGGCTACTGGGCTAGATGGACCTTTGGTCTGACCCAGTATGGCCATTCTTATGTTCTTATGTTCTAAGCTCAGGGCTCAAGGTTGGGGGTCTCACTGGACCAACTTGATTTTCATGCAAACCTACTCCTGGGTTCGCATGTGGCCTTTGGTGGCCAGGCTGGCAGCTATCCTGCCCTAGACGGCCTCATTCCTGTGCCTAGTGCGGAGGTTGTGGACGTTGGAGGTCTCCCCCCAAACCTCGATGAGGTCCACGATCTCCACACTAGACCAGGTGGGCGCCCGCCTCTTGCGGCCTTGGGCAGGCTCCTGGAGCCGCCAGCCTGGTCCTGGGAAGAGGGGGAGGGCTGGGTGACAGCGGGTGGCTGGCTCGTGCTGTGCCAGGTGTAGGGTCTGCTGGCTGGGTGCTGGCAGGCTTGCACCTGGCATGGGCACTGTAGCCAGACTGTGCCCCTTTAAGGGCTCCGGGGCTGGGAGGGGGGCAGAAGAGTTTCCCTGGCTTGGCCAGAGTGGCCACCAGGGCAAGCTGGGAAGAGCTAGCCTCCAACTAGTTCAAATTAAGTGGCTACACAGCCCTTAATTCGAACTACTTAATTTGAACTAGGCGTTAGTCCTCGTAGAATGAGGTTTACCTAGTTCGAATTAAGCGCTCCGCTAGTTCGAATTAAGTTCGAACTAGAGGTTTGTATGTATAGATGCTATGAAAGTTAATTCGAACTAACGGCTGTTAGTTTAAATTAACTTTGTAGTGTAGACATACCCTAATATAGCAGAGCACAGATTATCCAATAAATTCTTAGATTGCATTGGAGACAATGTTTTATTTCAGAAGGTTGAGAAAGCTACTGGGGAAAGCTGTTCTAGATTTGACTTTAACAAATAGGGAGGAACTATTGAGAATTTGAAAGTGGAAGACAGCTTTGGTGAATGCGATCATGAAATTATAGAGTTCATGATTCTAAAGAATGGTAGAAGGGAGAACAGCAAAATAGAAACAATAGACTTCAGGAAGATAGATATTAGTAAAATCAGAGAGCTGGTAGGTAAGGTCCCATGGGAAGCAAGACTAAGAGGAAAAACAACTAAAGAGAGTTGGTAGTTTTTCAAAGGAACATTATTAAGGGCCTAAAAGCAAACTATTCCATTGCATAGGAAAGATAGAAAGTATGGTAAGAGACCACTTTGGCTTAATCAGGAGATTTTACATGATCTAAAAATCAAAAAGGAGTTGTGTAAAAAGTGAAAACTAGGTCAAATTACAAAGTATGAATATAAGCAAACAACACAGGTATGCAGGGGCAAGATTAGAAAGGCAAAGGTACAAAACGAGCTCAATCTAGCTATAGACATAAAGGGTAACAAGAAGACTTCTACAAATATATTAGAAGCAAGAGGAAGACCAAGGACAGGGTAGGCCCATTGCTCAGGGAAGAGGGAGAAACAATAACAGGAAACTTGGAATTGGCAGAGATGCTTAATGACTTTTTTGTTTCGGTTTTTGTCAAGAAGATTGATGGCGATGGGATGCCTAACACAGGGAATGCTAGTGGAAATGAAGTAGGTTTAGAAGTTAAAATAAAGAAAGAAGAAGTTAAAAATAACTTTAAAAAGCTAGATGTCTTCAAGTCACCAGGGCCTGATGAAATCCATCGTAGAATACTCATGGAGCTGACAGAGGAGGTATCTGAGCCTTTAGCTATCATCTTTGAAAAGTCATGGACGTTGGGAGAGATTCCAGGACACTGGAAAAGGGCAAGTATAGTGCCCATCTATAAAAGAGGAAATAAGAACAACTCAGGAAACTACAGACCAGCCAGTTTAATTTCTGTGCCAGGGAAGATAATAGAGCAAGAAATTAAGGAATTCATCTGCAAACAACTGGAAGAAAATAAGGTGATAGGTAACAGCCAGCATGGATTTGTAAAGAACAAATCATGCCAAATCAATCTGATAGCTTTCCTTGATAGGATAACAAGTCTTGTTGATGTCGTATACCTAGACGTTAGCAGAGTATTTGATTCAGTCTCACATGATCTTCTTATCAATAAACTAGGGAAATATAACCTAGATGGGGCTACTATAAGATGGGTGCATAACTGGCTGAATAACCGTTCTCAGAAAGTAGTTATTAATGGTTCACAATCATGCTGGAAGGGCACAACAAGTGGGATTCCACAGGAGTCTGTTTTGGGACCAGTTCTGTTCAGTATCTTCATCAACGATTTAGATGATGGCATAGAGAGTACACTTATTAAGTTTGCAGATGATACCAAGATGAGAGGGATTGCAAGTGCTTTGGAGGACAGGGTCATAATTCAAAATAATCTGGACAAACTAGAGAAATGGTCTGAAATAAACAGGATGAAGTTTAATAAGGACAAATTCAAAATATTCCACTTAGGAAAGAACAAATCAGTTTCACACATACACAATGGGAAGTGACTGTCTAGGAAGAAGTACTGCAGAACGCGAATATTATTCTGGGATGCATTAACAGGAGCATTGTGAGCAAGACACAAGAAGTTAATCGTCCATTCTACTCTGCGCTAATTAGGCCTCAGTTGGAATACTGTGTCCAGTTCTGGGTACCACATTTCAAGAAAGATGTGGAGAAATTAGAGAAAGTCCAGAGAAGAGCAACAAAAATGATTAAAGGCCTAGAAAAATGAGCTATGACGGAAGACTGAAATAACTGGGCATGTTTAGTTTAGAAAAAAAGAAGACTGACGGGTCATGATAGAAGTTTTCAAATATCTAAAAGGGTGTTACAAGGAGGAGGGAGAAAAATTGTTCTCCTTGGCCTGTGATGATAGGACAAAAAGCAATGGGCTTAAATTTCAGCAAGGGAGATTTAGGTTGGACATTAGGAAAAACTTCTTAACTATCAGGGTGGTTAAACACTGGAGTAAGTTGCCGAGAGAGGTTGTGGAATCTTCATCACAGGAGATATTTAAGAGCAGTTTGGATAAGATGTCTAGCAGGAATGATCTAGATGGTGCTTGGTCCTGCCATGAGAGCTGGGGACTAGACTTCATGATCTCTTGAGGTCCCCTCCAGTTCTAGGATTTTATGATTTTATGATCATGAAAAGGAACAGGTGGGAGATGACATTCTAGACTGTTACAGCATCTTATGGCCTACAAATAATTTCATCCCAAAATGAGACCAGAAATAGTATCTCAAAGGAAAACATACCAACCTAAACCACAGGGTCCCAAAAGTACAAAAGTCCTTTTACATGGAACAGCTTGCAGGTTGAAGGCCAAAGTTTGCAGAGTGTGAATGTACTTGTAAATTCTAATCATGTAGATTTATGTCTATTTTGAAACATTTTTCTGTTTGCTAAAACTTGGAAATGAATAATTAGTGATATAACATTGAGCTTTCCTTCTGTAACGATGCACACATATAAGGTTTAATATTTACCCACAAATTTTGAAAGAAATATTTACTTACAATGAAATAGCTGACTATGCGAAGAATGAGCCAAATTTCATTTACTGTGAGGAACTGGAAAAAAAGAATTTCTTGATGAGTAGAGGGCTAGTAGCTGTATTGTTATTATTACTGAATGTGTGTGAAGCCATTAGCTTTGGGTCATAGGTAGGTGCTTTTTTTTCCTCAGAAGATTTATGCAATTCAAAACTCTTCATATTTGGAAAGGCAAGGGTCTACTGGCATGCCATTAATTCAGTACTAGAACATTCTTCTTTATTCCTGCCCCTGCAAGTGAAATTCTTGCTTCACATCTTCTCCTAACCCCCTCTAGAAATAGACGACTGAAGTGCTGTTTTTCCAAAGATACTTCTATCTGCTAGAATCATTCTCAACTCCCAACTCCTCTTGTGAAATAAACTGGCATGGGCAAAGCTGACTGAATGACATGCAACTTCTTCCAGCTAAAGATAAAGCGGTTTCTGGATTACTCATAGGGGAATTCTGTCCGTTCACAGAATTCGTGTCCCCACATAGTTCTTTGCTTCCCTAAGGAAAAATTATTTCTGATGCAGAAACAAAGGGAAGCCACAGGAGCCATCATGCACCCCAGTGCATTGTTTTGAGCACCCAGTGGAGAGATAAGTCACAGTGGAGAAGGTGAGGGTGAGGAGGGGCATGGCTGGGGACAATCTGGCCCACAGCTTCTACCCTTCTACAGACTCAGCTGCTTGTTCTGGCTGGGCTGGGCTGGGCTGGACTGGGCTAGGCTGGGAAGGAAGAGACTTCCTCTTCCCCTGCATAGCAGATCAGCGTGGACTGGGCAATTTAAATTACTGATTTAAATAACCAAAGAAAATAATTGATTTAAATCAAGTTACCAAAAAAGCTAAGATTGTGCTTAGAGTGTACTTAATTTTGGAGCAAGCCCCATTGAACTCACTGGCACTTCTGTTTTTTGAGAAAACAAGTATAAAATGGGGTTCCTTTGGAAAAGCTGAAGTAAAATAGGGAACAGACTTATGGCATCACCATTATGATCTGTGGCCATGATGTTCCAAAATAAGGGGCATGTGTTATGTAATATAAAATAAGAAAATGATGCTCAGTGGCAACTGGCAACTCCAGATTTCTCTTACTACAGCTTTCTATACTGCTTACTTGAGTGACAGATTTCAAACCTAGTTAACTAATTAAAAAAGCCATAAGGATTAGCTAAGCTAAACTTTTTATGGTAGCAACATCTAACAAAAGCATATAGCTTGGGAATTTACTTGTTAAATCATACTTGTAATAAAAAGCATAGAGGGGTTTTGAAGAATGACGCATTGCAAAGTGAATTATTTACGTTACTATCCAGTGAATTATTTACGTTACTATCCAGCCATATCCACATCTTCATCTACATAATTTTCTCCCAATAAGTAGTTTTCCTTATGATGTTTCATCCTTGCAACTAGGCCATGCATATTCTTCTTGCTCTGCTTCCACTTGACATATTTTTCTTTTTTTCCCCAGGAAATGAATTTCTTCAAAATATTCCCAGACAGGGAGTGTCTCATGCCCAGAGGCCATGACAGTTTTTCTGCGGCAAAAGTGTGGGGGAACATAGGAAGTTATGTGTGTGCTGAATTGTGTCTTCCCTCTTTCTTTCCAGTCCATTCCACAGTTCCTTTCTATGCTGCTTCTGACCTTTCCTGGACCCACCCATATCCAGATATTCTATGCCAAGCCTTACTTCCCCAGCATCCAGAACTTTCCCACTCAGCCCCTTGCACCCAGAACCATCCCCCCCATCTCATCCCCTGCATATGGAGCCCCCTTATACTCAGACCCCCCCCCCTCGAGCCCCACTTCCACAGCATCAGGACTCCCGTTTCTTCTGGACTTCCACCCCAGCAGCCTGATCAGCCCCTGCTGAGTTCCCTGCATTCCCTGCACTCAAAACCCCACCCAAACAAGTCTATCCCCCTGCACCTGTACCACCTCGACGAACCTCCCTGCACCCAGTCCCACACACCACTGAGCCCCAACCAGCTTCACCCAGACCCATATGCCATCAAACCACACTACTCCAGCACCTGGACCCCATCCCCGGCTGAGCCTGCCACACAGATTCCCCTGCCAAGCCCCATCCCTCTACACCCAGAACTTCCCTGCTAAGCCCCAACCACCTGGACCTCTCTGCAGAGTCTCATTCCCCCCTGCACCTGGACCCCCACCAAGCCTTTGTGTACCCAGATTACCCCACACAGAATCTTCTTACCCAACACCTGGATTCTCACTCCCCTCTTCCCTCCCCCCCCCCGCACAAACTAAGATCCTGCCAGGCGGGCTGGGTGTGTTTGCAAGACTCTCTCCTTCTCACTTGCTGTCTTAGTGCACCTGGTGGGACAGGGTCTCATGATGTTTCTGGGGCAGGCCTGTCCCTTGCACTGTATCAGGATGGGGTACAGCCTCACCCATGAGAATGTCCAGGGGAGGTGGACAGGGCTAGAAGGAAGGCTGCAAAGTGATCTCCCACCTCCATGCAGCCAGTAACCTGTGCTCTCCACTGCCATGTTGGAGCTTCCACATTTATTTATTTACTGATAAATAAAATATGCAACATTTTAAAATACTGTGGGCAGAATTTTTAATTTTTGGGTGCAGAATTCCCTCAGGAATATCAGATGAATTAGGGGTTAGGGTGAATTCCTAACTGTCCTTAAACAGATAATAAAGGAAACTTAGATCTAATGCCAGACCATTATTAAAAGTATCATTATAACTTGGATTGGTTATTGGCATAGGAAGGGCACTATTTAAACTTATTGGGACAAATTCACTGTTGGTGTCATCAGATGCTAGTCCTCTGAGAATAACAGAGTTATATTCCATTACCAAAGCAGATACAAGGACTATGATTTTTCTTCATTAAATATTGGTTACTCTAGCAACAACCACAGGGAATTTTCCAGGGAATCAAGCACTCATAGGTGTTAATCATTCTTTTCTCACTGTGGTCATCAACACCCTTTCAGTTATTAATCCTCAGTGAAACACCATATGCTTGACTGGCAGATATTGCAATGACATATAATGCATGGAAAAAACCCAATTTTGTATACTTCTATCTATCTTACTGCACATATGCTTACCAAAAAAAAAAAAAAAAAAAAAAAAGTATCCACTCCAATCACTATTGATTGGGCTAAATGTACAAGTACCAAGCATGGAAAATATATTGGTTTTGATAAGCACATGTCCAGATCACACAGTAGTTAGAGAACGATTGACAGAGTCTACTAACAGAAATTCAAACATTACATGCTTCCATTGCCACCTTATTTTCGACGTCACATGTGGCCAATAATTTTCGCAGGGGGGCCATTTCATTAATTTTGGTACATGGTCAGAGTCTGGCTCCAGGCCCCCCAGAAGGGGCAGAAGGGGTGGGGCTGGGAGGCTACAGAGGGGGAAAAAAGTGTGTGTGTGAAAGAGACACACTGTGCGTGTGACACAGATTTTGTGATACAGATTGAGTGCGTGTGAGACAGAGGCAGGAGGGTGTGTGGCAGTAACTGTGTGTGTGTGGCACAGAGAAAGCATGGCACAGACTCTGTGTGTGTGACAGTGACACAGAAATTGTGTGTGCTGGCTGCTGCTGGGTAAGTTTCTGAGAGAAGCAATGTGCTGTCTCTTTAAGATAGGGAAAGCTGTCCTGCTCGGTTGTCTCCCCTCTCTCCTGCTCCGCAAAGATCAGGTATGGCGGAGGAGGGGCAGGGGGAGTGTGCGTGTGTGAGAGACAGAGAGAGAGCATGGACACTGAAATCTTAGAAACAGTGCACTGCCTCTTAAAACAGGCACTCCTGAGTCACTTACCATCCATGCTTCAGATTGGAGCAGCTCCACTATGTGTCTCCCGCTCTCTGATCTCTATTCTGCAGCAGAACACCCTAACTTCAGCACTCTCCTCTCCCCTCCCCTCTGCACAATTAGCAGGAGAATCCTGCTCAACTGCAGGACTGAGCAAGGTGGCAGAGGGGCAGCTGAACACCCGCTGCTAGCTGTAAGTATGCACACTCTGCTAATAAGCTGGGTGGGACAGAGAGAAATGCTTGGTGGGCTGGATCCAGATTCCGGGTCCGATTCTGTCTATTCCTGTTCTAGGTGAAGATCAAAAACTGTCAGTTTGTTAGAGTTTTTTAGAAGTTTTTTCCCTCATTACCTGGGGTCCTCTTCATGGCAACAGAACTGATTTTTGTTTAGAGCGCCAGAAGCTCAGAGATACGAGATGAGCAGTATCCTGACCTCTGACATCAAGTGAATAGATATGAATTTTCAATTCACCAGCTTCATCTTTAATGCCTCCATTTGAGCCAAACTCTACCACATTGTTTTTATTATGTGACTTTGCTTCAGGGCTGCTGAAGGGAGATTATATTGATTTTAGATACATGCTGCTTAAGGAGGCAACAGACAGTCTAGAGGATTTGTAAAGAAATACAGTGTCTTACCTTCAGGTTGTAGCCTAAGATAAATGACATCAGGTATATTTAGGACATATAGATGAAACATAACAGTTATTAATATTATAATACTGGGCTTACAGGTTTTAGGCCTATAAAGGTATGTCTACACTAGATCGTTAATTCGAGCTAGGTAGGCAAATCAGGCAACCCAAGTTGCAAATGAAGCCCGGGATTTAAATATCCTGGGCTTTATTTACATGTTCCTGTCTGGATGCCATTTTAAAATCCCCCTTAGTTCGAACGAACTGCCCGTGGCTACACGCGGCAGTTTAAAGTTAATCCGAACTAAGTCCTTAGTTTGGATTAACTGTTACTCCTCGTGGAATGAGGTGTAACAGTTAATCCGAACTAAGGACTTAGTTCGGATTAACTTTAAACTGCCGCGTGTAGCTGCAGGCAGTTCATTTGAACTAAGGGGGATTTAAAAATGGCGGCCGGACGGGAACATGCAAATAAAGCCCGGGGTTATTTAAATCCCCGGCTTCATTTGCAACTCCGGTTGCCTGATTTGCCTACCTAGCTCGAATTAACGAGCTAGTGTAGACATACCCTAAGATATTTAATTTAGCAACATTAAGATTTAGTACAAACTGGCATAAGCAAATTAATAATCCTGCTGAATGTATGTCTGTGTTTGTGACATGCTTGTGTTTTGAAATGAACTGCTGAGTTTGGATAATGTCTACAAGAGATTAGCAGATAGCACAGGATGACTGCTAGTAGCTAGGGTGAAACGTTAGAGATTTCCTTAAAGTAACTGCCTGTTACTATAGCAATAAAGTTCCTCTTTCAGTTCCTCCACAGCCTCTTGTTGAGGTTCTGGCTGCACTTCTTCTCTCACCTATTAATTTATGCACACCCCCTCTGTGGCCCCACAAAGTCACGGGACATCCTAGTCAACCTCCTCCTGGCTATGGCCAAGATGGTGATTTATAAAACCAGGGAGCAGAGGTTGGCTAAGGGAAGGGATTGCAACTGTGGGGCCTATTTCCACTCCTGTATCCACCCACATATCCAGGCAGAGTTCCACTGGGTGGTGTCCATTGGCTCTCTCGAGACCTTCAAGGGGCAGTGGGTGCAGTCCAAGGTTCTCTGCTCGGTGTCCCCATCCGGTTCCCGCATTTTAGCCCTTTGACTCTCGCACTCGTCCCCGTTTTTTTCTTCTTCTTTGTCCCCTGGAATTAGGTGGTGTCTAGGGCTCTTTGAATCCTCCCTGTAGGCGGGAGGAGGGTCCTTTAGATGTGGGTGGGCATTAGCCCGCCCACCTCCCAGACCCTAATAGGAATATTGCAATAAAGTGACTTAAGTATTTATGAGTGTAAAGGGAAACAAATGAGTTAGCCTATGAAGAATGGTGCACCTCAAAAGAAGAAGGCTGTGGAAGTTCAAATAAGAAAAAGAGGTAATGTGTTCAAAAATACATATGAGCCAAAGCAGGCATCAGCCCAAGGTGTATAAAAACTGTATCAAAACCTGTGTGCTTTGGTGGGGAAAAGGGGGAATGCCAGGAGGACATGGTAATAATGAGGATGGCCACGAGGATGGGGACTAATACTTTGGGTTTTTCCACAAGGCACAGTATGAATAATGAGAATATTATGCATTGTGTATAGGTGTCTCGCTCCTTTACTACACTGCAGTGTGTGTATGGATTGGCTGGTTTATAAAAGTAATAATTACAGCAAAAGAACTATGTACTCTCCGTGGTACCCCCTGGGGTCCTTCTTCTATCCATTACCTTTCTATTTGACCTTGGGGTCTGAACTCTCACCCACTGAAGTACGTGTATAAGCCTCAACATTGGGGTGGGTAATTAGTTAAAGTAACCCATAATTATAGATAAGGCTACAAGGTGACCAGTTCAAAAGAGGATGCTCTACGATTGCTCTTCGATGATCTAATGAGCAGGAAATGAATTAGGAGTCTCAGTCTAGTTCTAGTTCAAAGGTATCCATTTATTAAAAGCTACCACCCTGGCTGGGACCGGTTTGCACCTGTCAGTTTCAGCGGAAAGCGCCTGGAAACTTACAAGCCCCCTCTCCTTAGAGACTTACTGTTGTTTCTTTATGATTCATGCTGTAGAGCAGGGGTCACCAACAGGTTGATCACGATCAAATGATTGATCCCGGGGAGTCTCCAAGGCAACTGGAATTGATTGATAGACTCCCTGCCTGCCCCAAGCCCACACTGCAGGTCCATTCACAGAAGTGGCCAATGCGGCCCCGCAGCCCTGTGTGTGTGTGGGAGGGGCTAGGGGAAAGGAATCTTGGTGCGCTGCTCCTGCCTGCAAGCACCGCCCCTACTGGCCAGGAACAGGGAATGGTGGCCAATGGGAGCTGGGGAGTGGTGCTCGAAGAGCGGGGCAGCACATGAAGCCACATGTCCCCTATCCCGAAGGCCACAGTGACACATTGTCTCTTTCTAGTAGCAGCATGGGGCACCCCATACCTTCTCCTACACCCCAAACCCCAGCCCTGAGCTCTCTCCAAGAGCCAACTTCCTGCACCCCAACCCTGACCCTTCTCCCAGAGCCAGCAGTCCACCCCTCCTACACCTCAACACTCTGGCCTACCCCTCACCCCCTGAGTCAGTGCCCCATACCCCTCATGCATCCCTAAAACCCACCTGTACCCCAAGCACCTGCCCCAGCATGGATTCCCCTCTGAGTGAACACTCCATACCCTCTCCTTCATCCCAACACTCTGCCCCAGCCCAGAACCCCATCCTACAACCAAACTCCCTCCCAGACACAGCACCCTCTCCTTCACCCCAACTTTCTGCCCCAGGCTCAGCTTGGACTCCCTCCCAAACTGCAAACCCTTTGGCCTGAGCCAAAGTATGGAACCCACACTTACTCCTGAACCCTAACCTCCTGCCCCAGACCAGTGGAAGTGAGAGTAGAGGAGAGCGAGCAACGAAAGAGGGGGGATGGAGTGAGCAGGTAGGGGCTTCAGGTAAGGGGCAGGGTAGATCTTGGGTTAAATTCAGAAAGTGATCTTGGGCATAAATAGATTGGAGATCACTGCTGTAGATGATAGCTCTCACTGTCCTTGCTAATAGTGTGGGAATTCTTCAGACTTCAGGGTCATGATCTAGTTTCCATGATAGTCAATGGCAGTCTGTCTACTGACTTCTTAGCAGGAGTTGAATCAGGCTCCAGTTAATAAAACATGCACCTTTCAAAAAACTGTATTTTATATACCATATAAAGCAAACAAAACTACCTGGCTTGCAGTACATCTGTACATTCTTAGTAGCAACCATCTGTGGGTTTTTTTAAACAAACTTTGGTTTCAGTAGAACATATTGGCTCTTATACAACCAATTTAATGAATGTTACAACATTCTCTTCTTGAGTAAAAACACTAAAACTTCTGGAAACTGCTATTAGTGTTGGCAAACTCCTGTTCTGATTTCAATTCCATTGCCTAGCTAGCAGTAATGAAATAGGTGCACCAGAGCATAAAACCCACCAGAGAAGGTACTTCCCACTAACATAACTTCCTATATCTTGTCCCTTGTGACAATCACCCAAGATGTCCACTCTAATCCACACAACCCTCTCATTACCTGCTTATGGCTATTCTCCCATACTGGTCCACCTAATATTATTACTGGCAAAAGTATCCTGGAGTGATCTTCTCCAGTTCTCCACAAATTAGGCATTAGTTTCTTTTTCTTGAGGTGCTGCTCACATGGCCAATTGTTTTACGAGCTGTTAACAGAGTTGGGAGACAGCTGGCAGAGATCTGGGCAGGGAAGCAGCTTCACCAAAACTTCAGCTGTTTTTCCCCACTTCTGAAGTTGGAGTGTCTGAAAGCAAAGAAATGGATTTGGGAAACTTCTTCATCCTCCCCTCGCCCCCATGATTCCTGTCAATTATTCTCTACAGGTTAGATCTCCCTCGTCCGGCACCCTCAGGACCTGACCAGTCCCGAATTAGATTTGCCGGAGCAGGGGAGATCTCTCCCAGCATGGCCTGTGCTGTCCCACCGCCCCAGGCTAGAGCTCCAGCCTAGTCCCACTGCTGCATGCCCAGTTGTGGCTGCCACCACGGCTGCAGCGCTGCCGCTGGGGATGGAGTTCCACAGCAGGGTCAGAGTTCCTTGCTGCACTTCCCTCCCCTCCGCCTCCTTTCCCTTGGTTTCCAGCTGAGTCTCTGTGCCCCTCCTCCCGCTCCTGCCCCACGGCCCAACTGATACTGGAGCTCTGTGGTCCAGGAACAGTTGCTGGTTAAGGGAAGTACAACCTGCACTTTGTTATGCCACAGATAATTCACTAATGGGGAAGGAGGAGACCTCTTGAAACTTGCCTTTCCTGTGTCAGCAGTGGCTTGTGCATGAAGGAGATATCCTTCCACCTCCCACCCCAGGCCTCCCCAAAAACTACTGCTGGAGCTGGCAGGCACACTCACTTTAGGGTCATCACATCATTCCTTCTCCATCTCCTTTATTTCTCTTATCCACTTGCTGCTTCTTTCCATAATGATCTGAGTTTTCTGAGGCAGGGACTGTCACCTTATTACTGCATTTTTTTTTTCAGTGTTTAGAGTGATTGGGCCCTTATTCTTGAATGGCCAAATAGAATCTACTTCAAGATGATTAATTAAGAACATCAACAACAGGCTTAAGTACTGCTTGCATAGAGAGAAGCTATCTACTTGACAGTAGGGTAGCCTTGAACATAGCAGTAAAAGGCAAAAAAGATCCAACTGATGAAATTAGGAAAATTCATATTAGACATATGGATGGAACCAATGGAACAACTTAGCAAGGAAAGCAGTAAATCTGTCTTCAGCTGAAAGTCAAAATTGAAACTCTATGTCTTGCTAAAATATATGCTGTATTTCTATCACAACTTATTGGACTTAATAGCTAGCCCTTACATGGTTAGGCAGAATAATTCCCTCCACTGCAAGAATCACTGGATGAAATTCTATGGCTTGCGTCATGCAGGAGGCCAAACTAAATCAGGAGTCAGCAATCTTTGGCACGCGGCCCATCAGGGTAATCTGCTGGTGGGCTGCAAGAGTTTGTTTACATTGAACATCTGCAGGCATGGCCCTTGGCAACTCCTATTGGTCAGGAACAGCAAACTGTGGACACTGGGAACTGTGGGGTGAGGGGGGTGGGGAGGGAAGTATGCCTGCTGGCACTAAATGTAAACGAATTGTTTCGCCTCTCAGTCTGCCAGTGGACTATCCTGATGGACTGCATACCAAAGGGTGCCAACCTCTGGACTAGAGGATTGTAATGGTCCCTTTTGGTTTGAAGTCCTACAGATTGGCCAGGATTTATACCAACAGCCACCTTGTTGCAGCTCACAGACACATACAGGAAGTATGGCACATCTGCCCTGCAATGGCATCGTATACTAAACTAATAGTAAATTTCCATCCATTGATTTCAGCATTTTAAGTGGCACACAAGTACTAGGGATGTTAAATTTAATCAACTAATTGATGGATTTTCTATCAACTAGTCGATTAGTCGATAAGTGGGGAGCCGCAGCGGGGTTAGCGCCTGCCCTGGGAGATAACCCTGCTGTGGCTCTGCCTTTTAAATACATTTTAAAATGTATTTTAAATACATTTAAAAATGTATTTTAAAATGTCTGGCTGGGCCGTGCGTGAGCTGGGAATCAGTTGATTCCTGGCTTGCGCCCAGTCCCTGCTACTCCCCTGCCCCATGTGGAGACAGTGCTGAGGGAACTCGCTTTTAAGAGAGAGAGAGGCAGCAAGGGGGGAAGCAACTAGTTGAGGGACTAGTTGACTATCTGATAAACTTTTGCTGATCGGATAGTCGACTAGTCGTTTACATCCTTAACAAGAACCATGTACCAGTTATCACAGCACATGGCCAGACTCGAACTCCGCTATTGTGTGCTGACCACGGCCAGGCCACTCATTTATTACTGCCTCAGTCCTCTCCCCTCAGCAAAACTGCCACTGACTTAGAGTCAGAGAGTTTAAGGCCAGAAGGGGACAAAACAGATTGTCTAGTCTCACCTCCCGTAAATAACAAATCGTCAACACTATCCAGCAGCCACACACTAAATCGAACAACCAAAATGAGACTGAAGTATGACAACCACAGAAGACTAGAGACTGTTATGTGTCACAGGCAGAGAACGGGAAGGAGTGAGGTGCACCAGCACATGAGACACCCACAATAGTAGGTAAATGATTTGGTGAGGGGAGGGCATCAGGCTCACTGGCAGCTGTCCTTGATTGTGCTAGAGTGTGCAAGCACCTCACACATTCTCTGACAGAAGTCCTTTTCAAACAGCAGTCTGCATCGCCTATAAGCACTGAAACCTCTTTATCATTTACGTCTGTGAATTTAATTGTTCCTTCTTTCACATTTATTCCAAAGCCTTGCATACTGCTGAAATTAGACCAACAGATCAGTAATTCTCCACATCATTTTCCCTTTCTGAAATATAGGCATAACATTAGTTATTCTCCAGTCATTACAGGGTAGTATCATATACAGTAAAACTCCAGTGGTACGGCATCCAATGGTCCGGCACTCCTGATGGTCCGGCACCATCTGGAACCCAGAAGTGCTCTGGGCAGCCGGACAATTGGAGCTGCTCTGCCCCCGGCTTCCCCGATTCAGCCGCTGCTGAAACTGACCAGCGGCAGATTCTGGGAAGCCCAGGGCAGAGCACCCCAGCTGCTCTGCCCCGGGCTTCCCGGAGTCAGCCGCTAGTCAGTTTCAGCAGGGGCTGACTTGGGGACGCCTGGGGCAGAGCAGCTGGGGTGCTGCCGGGTTAGTCCCGCAGCGCCGAGGGGCGCATCCCCCCCACTCCACCCCAGACCCCTCATAGCCTCCCCCCTTCCGATAGTCCGGCATATTTGATAATCCGGCACCCCCTGGGTCCTAAAGGTGCCGGATTATCGGAAGTTTACTGTACATAGATTTATTAAAAATCCTTGCCACAGGACTTGCAATTTCATGTGCCAGTTCTTTCAATATTCTCAAACAAAAATCATCCAGTCCCCCCCTGATTTAAGTGCATTAGTCTCTAAGTTTTTCTTCCACGCCAGATATGGCAATATCCATTTATAGGCACTCATTTCCATCAACTGTACTGCCTTCATGCCCATGCTCCAATTTATCATCCTTCTTGAAAACAGAGGTAAAGTTTTCAAATTTTTGGGCCATACCTGGATTGTCTTTAATGTCCTCCCCATCCATTCCGCATAGTAGCCTGACCTCATCCTTCCTTAGTTGCTCTTTTTTCATATAAGTATAAAGCCTCTTCTTATTTATTTTAATTTCCTTGTCAAGAGCTAATTAGACTGAACCTTTAAAAATGTTCTCTTTATTCCTACATTTTCTCACCTCCAAGATGTAGCTTTCTTTTTTGATCACTGCCTTTTCCCATTCCCTATAGGCTCTTTGTTTACTCCTAACTTTTATGTTAGATGCTTATTCATATACTTGGTCTGGAGCCTTCTCCTACATGTTTTTTTCTCCTTTCCTGACTTCCAGTTTTCAAAAAGTTTTCACAAACTTGATTTGGAGAAATTCCAAGCCTCCTCTATATTTAAGTCCTTAAGCTCTTCAGTCCAGTTGACTTCTTTAATTGGTTCCCTTAATTTCACAAAGTTTGCCCTTCTGAAATCAAGGAATCATAAGATGATAAGCATCTTATACTTCCATTTACTTGCTTATCCTTCCATTTAATTTAAACTGAAGAAATTCATGATCACTTGATCCAAGGCTATTTCCTAAGAAATCCTCACTAAAATTGCATAGTCTCTTGTTGATGAAATGACAATCTTATTAAGAAAACTCATCATATTTAGTATTAATATAATTTATTCTCTGATCTACGTCCATGAATTTAAATTTTCCTATTATAACACAATTCCTGAAAGTATTTCTCTAATAAGGTTAAAGAGATCACTATCCACATCTGAGTAAGACCTTGGGGGTCAATAGCAGACCCCTAACACAACCCCAATAAAGCCTCTTTTAAAGTCCTTCCCCTTAAGCAATTTTAACCCACATACATTCTCTTTTGTCCATACTATCTCTTTATATTTCTTTACAGTACCTCTGTGATATGCAACAGTACCCCACGTCCTTTACCTTTATTCCTATCTCTCCTAAAGAGCACATACCATTGAATACATGTATTCCTGTCATGGATATTATTTCACCATATTTCTGTAATCCCCATAATATCTGATTTGACCTCCTGGTGTTCCATTTTCCTTACTATATCTTGATTTAACAGATTTTCCTCCCCCTCATGAATCTCTCTGTGCCTTCTGTCCTCAAGTCCTACCTTAAAGCTGGTCTTCACAATCATGCTAATCTCGATTCCAGGAACTCAAGTGGAGTTCATCAATCTAACAATCTTTTCTGTGGATGCCTCCCAATTATGAATCATCCCAAAACCTCTCTCACAGCACCAACCTTTAAGACATGTGTTGATCTTCATCATCTTGATGTGCCTTTGTTCTCCTTCTCTAAGAACCAGAAGCACTGAGGTGAAAAACAACTGAACTTCCACTTCTTTAAGTATCTTACCTATTTGAGCATAATTGCCCTTGATCCATTCTCCTGAGAATCTAGCAGTGTTATTTGTCCCAACATACAGAACAGTGAATTTCCCCCCTGCTCTCATCAGGCCTCACATCCTTGCTTCTGGAAGACAGCACACTCTTCTGTTCTCTGGATCTGGTCTGGTGATAGGCCTGTGGATTCATGAGTATGGAGTTCTCGCTCACATAGATCTGTCTCTTCCTTGCATTGGTATACATTTGTTTTATGCTCTTGCAACCTCCTGAACATCATCCTCATTTTTTCTTAGGTTCCAGTCTATGGTTAACTCCATCTCTTCTGCAGGGACTAGCTTCCCTTCTCTTCTTTCTCATACTCCATCTTGAGCCTGTTTCTCCTCTTCATTTCCCAGAGTAGCAAATGAGTTGCTCAACTTGATTTCACCGCTACAGATTGAACCTCTCTCATCCAGAACTCTCTGGTCCGGAAACATCTGTCATCCAGAAAGATTTTAGTTAGTCAGATGGCCACTTTTCATAGATGTGGCCAAGTTTCCCACAGTCCCATAAAGTTTGTTTACACTCCTGTCTCTCAGTGTTCTGTGCTGTTATGAGTTCTAATTTACCCCAAATGTCCTTTAACAGCCTAGTAAGCAGTGGAAGTGTTGGTAATGCTGCTAGACAATATTGACCTCCTGTGGCCGAGAAAATTCTCTGGTTCAGAACCAGTCAGGTCCTGAGGATGCCGGACTAGAGAGGTTCAATCTGTATTAGCTGGTCTCTTTGTCCATCTTGTCCTCGCGGTCACATTCTTCCATGGATCACCCTCCTCTTCTGGTAGTCCACCGTCTAGATCCTTTTGCTTGTCAGGCAACCACACCTCTTGAGTTGTCTCTACCACTTGCACTCCTACATTATACATTCCAATCCCTGTATGAATCTCCCTTATTGTCTCCAGCTGCAACTCCAATCCTTGGATCTTGTCTGCCACATGCTCTAACAAGCGACACTTCCATCAGAGTGCCACTCAAGAATGATATGCATCCTTTCTAGTGCTACCTCAGGAACAATCAGTGGTTTCTCCTCTAAAATCCTATTCCTACCAAAAAAAAAAAAAAAAAAGGACAGAAAAGGGGGAGGCCAACCAACTCCCTTGCCCCTCAAAATCCCTTCTACTTATGAACTCCCACAGATAGATCACTGTCAGCTGCTAGCTGCTCAGTACTTGAGTAGATCAGATTGAGGCCCTCAGTAACATGAAAAATCTATTTTCAAAATAGTCCTGAAGGGAACAGTTTAGGCATGAAGCAAATCTATTAAAGTAGGTCAAGATTATTAGGCACAGCTTTGGTAGCATCTCTTTAAAACCTTCCTCCCCCACCCCGTTCCTGGGCAACAAAACCATATTTCACATCTTAAAAAGCGTCATTAAGAAGATTTATGAAATATGTGGAGGGCTATAGAGCTCTGCATGCTTCTTCTCAAACTTATTTCAAGCTATATGGGACTTATTTTTATTCCGTTCTTGACCTCAAACTGGAAAGATGCCCTGAAGCTTTGGATACATTGTCTCATGTTATATCTAAGGCCACATTTTAAATGGAATGTTATGCCAAAATTAAGCTATCAAAGATCACCAGATACAAAAATATTGTCTGTAATTAGTCATCTTTGAACTGGTATCAGAAATATCAACTATAGTCACATCTGATTAAGAAGCTCATTTATCACATTCACAGTTAACAGACATAAAGTGGCTATTTTAGTAGACAGTGCATATAGAATGATTGAAAAGCAGACCAACAAATCAAGGAGAAAACAAAGGATTAATCATTGTTAAATAATTTATTAATTATTTATTATTATTATTATTATTATTAGAAAGGGGAAAGGAAGCAACCATCTTTCTGAGACTAGAAGTAGATCAGGAATAAAAGCACACCAAAATCAAGATACAGAGAGACATTTTGCTTCCAAGCATGGTCCTCACTTCACAGTAGGCAAAAGCCAAGATTTTCAGAAGTGACTGGCAATGTTGGAGGACTCCATTTTGAGGTGCCCAAATCAGTAATGCCAGAAAGAAGGCTTGATTTTCAGAATGTGTAGCTCCTCTCCTCAAACTCAGGTTCCATTCAGCTGTCTCAAATCTGTCATCCAAAACTCAGGTACCTAGACTCACTAGGCTTACCTAACATCTCTTAGTTTTATTGTGCTTGGTTTTCTAGAACAAAAAGACAAAAACTGTCATTTCAAGTGCAATACTTCTGTAAAAGGTGCCATGTTAACATCCTTTGAGACTGAACCCTCATATTTGTCTCCAAAACAAGTATTGCACAGGCAGGAACATAGCAAGCTTCTCTGCACAGTGACATTAGTAGGCCTTCTTTCTGACAAGGAGGTACCACTTCTAGAGTGTGTCTAGACGACAGGGTTTTTTCAAAAAAAGTGGCGTTTTTTAAAAAAAAAACTTCCCCTGTGTCTAGACTGCTGCCGCATTCTTTCAAAAGTAAATCAAAAGAACGTGGCAGTTTTTTCGACCACGGAAAACCTCGTTTTACGAGGAATAACGCCTTTTTTTGAAAGTGCTCTTTTGAAAAAAGGCGCTATGTAATGCAAACTGTGCTTTTTCGAAAGAGAGCATCCAGATTGTCTGGGTGCTCTTTTTCGAAAAAGCGGCTTGCTTTTTCAAAAGTACTGGTTGTAGTCTAGACACTCTTTTTCGAAAGAGGCTTTTTCGAAAGTATCTTTCGAAAAAGCCCCTTTCAAAAGAGGCTTGCACTCTAGACGTAGCCTTAGAGATTAAAGAGAAAACACATTCTCCATTCCTTTGCCTCTGTAGTGAGCCAGCTGACAAGTGTGTCATATTGGTACCAGCTGTGGAGATTTTTTGTGATATCACTAAGAGCTAGAATAAGACAATCAAATAAGCCAAATGAATCGGATACAGAAGTTCAATAGCAAGCAATGTGTATGGTGGTGATTTCTGGCCACTGCCACCTTGGTTCACACTTGTAAAGGTGACCTAGATATTATATAATCCATATTCAGAGTAAAAATCAAGGCCCTCTGTTGAACTATTATATGCAATATCCATTTATGGCTCTATTTTAATCTCAGATGAAGATGCACATGCCTTCATATAGGTCTAATCGTTTATGGTCACTAAAAATTCCACTTTTTGCAAGAGCAGGGAAGTAAATCATTTGCCCCAGAGAAGGTGTAGAAAACAGTAGACACGTGTGTGATCCATGGCCTTGAAAAACTTGGGAAATCCACTTGCTAATAACTGACTTGAACATAGACATTACCACCACTTGACAATACCAATCTTATCAGACTTTGACCTGTCGCGGTTTGGGCTGACTCATTCTGGTGGCTTAAGGCCAGAAGCAACCATTAGGTCATTTAGTGCCTGAAATCCTGTATATTGCATGCCATTACATGTTACCCCTCAGTTACCCCTATACTGAAACCAACACCCTGTGTTGGCTAACTTCACTTGAGGTTTTGTTCCAGTGGTTAATCATCTACTAAAAACTTCTGCTTATTCTTATTTGAACGTGTCAGTCTTCAGCTTCCAGCCACTGATTCTTATTAGGCCTTTCTCCATTAGATTAAAAAGCTCTTTACTTCCTGACATTTTCTCCTCCTGAAGGCATTTAAACAGTATAATCCAATCACCTCTCAATCTTCTTTTTAATAAACTGTCTGAGCTCTTCGCACTATAAGGCATTCTGGGACAAAAAAGAAAGAAGCAACTCTACAATTACCCCTTCAGAAGTGGCTCCTCTTGGGAGGACCCAACTTCAGGGCAAAGGGCTGTTGAGAGAACAAGGCCTGCGATGTTAGAGAGGCAGCAGTAGGCTGTGAAGTGTCTGAAGACCAAATGAAATGCAGAATACACTTTGAAAGCACCTTTGCTGTTCCCAGCCCAGCCTCTCCGGTGGACAGTGGGTCTGTGTCAGCTTCCTGATTGAACAGTCCCACTGCCAAAGATGTTACTATGGCAGTGGCCTTCTGATCAACTAGACCAGTGTTTCTTAAACTGTGCTCCACGGTACACCAGTGTGCTGCGAGGCAGTCGGAGGTGTGCTGCAGAGAACAACAGAGTTCAAAATGGCCACTCTTAAAGGGGCACGCAACTTCCCCCCCAACCCTTTTTCCCCACGACCTTTTTTTTTTGCTCAACAAAAAATCCTTGGTGCTCCTCAGAAAAAAAAAATTATTGTTTGGTGTTCCTCAGTCTTAAAAAGTTTAAGAAACACTGAACTAGACTGTGAACCTATGCAGCAGTCAGAGCAGAGGAGTCCTGCTTATCACCACACCTTCTACTGGGGGAATCAATCCTGCCCCGGTGTCTCTGATTCTTGACTCATCTTGGGAACAGAAGAGGCAGAAACTTCCTTCTATGCAGGGCTCCAGACTTGTGGAGCTGAGGCTGCATGTTCTTGCCCTGAACGGCTTAATTTTGGGGTAGTTGCATGAGCTGCTGTAGGAAGAGACTGACAGATATTGCAACCTCATCCAATATCTTTGGGGACCATAGTGTGCTAAGTGTTTGTATCAATGTGGGACAGAGAGGGTATGCAACTGGAGGGTTGCCGCAGCTGCTCCAGGAGGCTAAAATAATGTGGAGGTGATGAAGGTGACCCACCTCGGTTGTAAACAATTCCAGACAGACATAGATAAAGAAAGAGCTTTTGATATAAAAAAGTTGAGTTTAAAGCCTTCACTCTGACCCAGCAGACAGGCAGACACGGCCTTCTGTCCAAGGAAGGTCCTAATCCTTGCAGAAGGATTTGCCAAGGCCCCCAAAAACCTGTTGGGAGATTCCTGGTGCACTCAGTGTGCGTTAAAAAGTTGCTTAGTGTTTTTAATAGATTTCCCTGTAATGCTTGTGGCTTAAGAATAAATGTGCTTGCTTAGAAAGAGCTGTATGGTAACGTGTAACAGCCAGCAACACACTGTTCAGAGCCCTTGGCAGGGGGTGGAGGGAAGAAAAGAAACACAGACGCACTGGCCATTAGGCCGACTGTTTCTCTTTGACTATCACAGATAAGCACAGAGGTACTGCAAGTTTAAGCCCTGGTCTGTGGGGAGAGAGATGAGGGTCTCCACATAAGAGAGGTAAGGTGATTAATGGGACCCTAAAACCTTAAGAGGAGGGCAAAGATACAGAGACTGTCACAGAGAGCATGCCACAGTAGATCTCAGGAGTAGGAAACAACTATCACTCAAGGCACCAATTACAATTATTCAAATTGCAGGAAGACTGAACATTACAATTTTAATAATTTAAGAGGCCAAACTGAAAGAATTAAACCTATTATCAAGAGACTTCTGGAAAACAATGCAGTTGCTACCAGGCCACTTAGATACCTGCATGAGTTCATTCAAAATTTAGCAACAGATGAGGCAGTTATATGAGAAAAGAATCTGTAGGTGTTTCCGGGAGGGGGGAAGGGAGCATAACCACTTCAATGACAGTAAAGTAGGGGGGAAAAGACAAAGAACTGGCAAAAACCTGGATGTTACAGAGTGAAATGAGGGATGTCCAGTTTCAGAAGAATTCAGAATTAGCTCAGAGAGTAGCAGCCTCCAAACCTTGGAACTTCAGCCACTGATGGAGAATTTACCTCCCCACATGCCCTTGCATCCTATGGAATGAAAACTGTGCTTGTATCCCTAGGAATTGGACAGTTTTATTGATCACAAAATGCCAAAGCCACAATTATCTGGTCATCACTAAGAAAAGTACACCTCAGATTTGAAAACAATTATCACAGCTGTCTAGTTAGGGAGTGCTTAGAAATTTTCAAAGGCCAGAAGCCAGAGAGACTTTCTGATGTCCAGACCACCTGAACGAAGGATATTCCAAACTATTCACTTTGCTCGCTTATGAAAACAGTTTGGTGATCCCTCTCATATTAGGTCAGATCACCAGCTGCTAGATATTAGGAAAAGTCCACTGACACGAACATCAATATATACCTGTTGAAGACCTGGCAGTCTTAGTCTAGGGTAGGGGGATCTCAAACTCATAGCCCACAGGTCATCCACAGACTGGAGCATATTCACAATCTGGCCCAGGATACCCGGTGGCCTGGGGCAGATGCATCTGATCTCATCCCACAAGAACCGCCTCTTCCCACCACTACCCTCCCTTCCACATTGCACCGCATCCCCCAAGAGACATGGCCTCGGGGATTGCTGGGGGGACCTGGCACAGCGTGGCAGCAGCGGTCACTCCCCCACACGCCCACAAGAATTCCTCCTAGGGCTCCTGCTACAACATAGACCCTGCACACTCCTACAACAAAGGCTGCAGCTTAAAAGTCATCTTGTGGCTCCTATTCACTATTAAAAGAAAGGGTTCATTTTTTAACTAGAATGTCATTAGCAGGAGAGATGTCAATGTGTAGACAACAACACGATTATAGGGCGTCCCCACTATAAGTCATCCCAGTTTACATTGGTCCCGCACTAACGCCGTTGACGCTTGTAGGGACTGATGCGTTATAAGTCCTCCCGTTCCCTGCTCTTACATCATGAAAAAAAAAAAAAGCAAATGGAAGTCAGCCACAGGAATAAAATCCGTGCTTTACGTCATTTCACTATACATCCATGTTTTTTGGAAGGTATCTTGGATGTATAACAGGGACGCCCTGTAACTGATAAGCCTGGGCTTATTGGTTTATCTTGTCGACTACATGCATTCCCCACTGCTGCTCTGCGGTGCTGCCTGCCCTCCCCACCATGCTGCTGCTCATGTCCCCAGGGAATCTGAGCTCTCCATGGACAGAAGCTCCTCTGGCATCCCACAGAACAGCCCATCTGCAGCAAGCCTGGGCCTGCTGCAGACAGAGGCCACTCTGAGGCAGCAGCCCTTGTCTGTGGGTGGTGCAAGCTCCCCACAGGCAGGGGCTGCTGCAGTGGAGCAGCCTCTGTCCATGGGGAGCTAGGAACCCACCCCTTCCCCTGTGGACAGAGGCTACTGCCACCCCACGCTACTGCCTCTATTAGAGAGGCAGCAGCACAAGGTAGCAAGGGTCTCTCTGAGAGCGGGGCTGGGAGCACAATGGCTGCTGCCCCGCCTGTGAGGACTACTGAATAGTCATGTAACCACTAAAATTTGATGCAGTTATATGACTATTCAATTACACTGTAACTTCCCTAATTAGCAGTCATTAAAGTAATTTGGGAGGACAAGTAGGTCTATTGTGACAATAGTTCTTGGGAAGGCAAACAGGACAAAATTCAGTTTAGTTTTATAGAATAGGTGATTTAATTGATACTAGGGATTTCAATGTGTAGTCCACTACACTATTAATCAATAATTCTTGGCTTATTGGTTAATCTTATTGACTGCACGCACTCCCCCCCTTTGCTGCCTCTGTATCAGAAGCAGCAAGAGGGAAGGGGGAGAGAAAGCAGGAGTCGGTACCTGTGAGGAACTGACTCTAAGTACCAGATCTCCTTGCCTCGCTAACCCCCACCCTGAAGCCTCAGATAGACAGGCAGCAGCGTGGAGGGTGAGGGGAGTAGGCTGGAGCCGATATGTGAGGGAGCTGGCTTTCAATACAGCTCCCGTCGTGTATCAGCTCCCACGGACCCACCTACTCTTTCCTTGCTGCCTCCTATATCGGCAGCAGGGGTGGGAAGGCAGGAGCCAGTGTTGGGTGGAGCTGGTTTAAAAGTCAGTTCCCCCCAGCAAGAGCTCCCAGGTGCTGCCGGTTCCTCTGCCCCTCCTGCCCTGCCCTGCTGCCTCTGGTTAAAGTTATTAACCAATTAGGATGCTTTTGCTATATTATCAACTACAATAACATAATACTTGGGCAGTCATTTTGCTGCGAGAATAATATATTTAAAATATGTATAAAAATAGTAAATAAAGCAATGAATGTATACTACTGTGGCTCTTTTGGGTAATGATGATCAATAATTTAGCTCCTGAACCACTAATCTAACATATTGCAATTTAGGAGAAAAAAAATTAAGGCTATTAAGGCTTTTGAGAGCATATACAGAGTAGCAATGTTAAACATTAGTTAACTGAATAGCCGAATAACCTCAAGAAATTTTATTGGTTAGTCGACTATTCTATAGTCCCCAAGGGCAGGGCCAGCAGCTATTGTATCAGAAGCAGCAGCGTGGGGTGCCAGGCGGGAGCTGGTCTGCAAGGGGAGCCAGTTTAAAAACCAGCTCCCCTCGTGGACCGCCTGCCTGTCGCTTTGTGCTGCTGCTTCTGAGAAAGAGGCAGTAGTGCGGGGTGGCAGCAGTCCCTGTCTAGGGAGAGGTCTTAGCTCCCGGTCCCGACACAAGCCAGCACTGAGTTGGGCTGCCTGCCCGCTCAGCTCTTAATACACTTGAAATGCAGAGCTGAAATGGGGGTAGATCCCAGACCCAGCATGAGCCAGAAATGAGCTGGGCTGCCTGCCCGCTCAGCTCCTAATACAGCTCCTAATTTAAAAATGCAGAGCTGCAGGACTGAGCCAAGCTGCTGGCCAGTCTGCTAAAAATATTATTGACAGGGAGAGGGAAATGCGTGTAGTCTGTAGCATTAACCTATAAACTTTTGTTTATTGGTTAATCGCCTTATACTATTACATCTAATACAGAGGCGTCTCTGGAACATTATGGCTTGCTATGGAATACTAGCAAAAATATTTGGAATAATCAAAGACATACAGGATGATGCTAAATGCACAGTCCCAGATGGTGGTAACGTCACCTTAAAGATTTGCAGAGACAACTGGAGTAAGACCACAGTGTATTATTCCCCACTACTGTTTGAACTGTAGTTGGCTGCATTAAGAAGAAAGTAATACAAAAGGTAACTGAGGAATTTTATGGGCCCTTTAAAGTACAATTGAATGACTTTGTCTTGCTCAGTGTAACACTCAATGGAAGAAAAGACACAGTTTTTTATAGAAATAGCAAAATAAGTTGATTTATCAACAAAGGAAGACAAAATATATGACAATCACTGTTTCAAAATCAACCATCAAAGGAAATGGAGAAACACTAAAAGAAGTAAGTCACTTCATGCATGTAGGTAGTGAGATGTGCAATGATGGTGACTGTGACGGGGTGTCGGGTCCCCACATGGCAGAGGTCCCTGAACCCCGCATCAGCGAGTGGGGAGCAGAGGCGCTCTGGGCTCGTGGAGCTGCTCCTGCGCAGTGGTGCCAGGGCTATTCCATGGCCACCGCTGATGCATGCACAGAAGCAATTGGGGCCAGCTTGTTGGCCAGTGGGACGGCACCTGTGCCGGCATCCCAGAGGGATGATGCTGGCTTTGAAAAGGCGTCGGCCCCTGCAGCAAGGGGCAGCGGACTGGAGGCGAGGACTGCGGCCCGTCGGCCTGAGCAGAATGCGGGCTGTATGGGGTGGAGAGACAGGCAGCGGACCAGCGACTCCCTTGTGATGGGAGAAGGCTTTTCGACCCCCCAGGGGGCCCAGAGACAGGAGAATTGACAGCGCCGGATGGGATCGTTGGGTGAGACGCAGCTGATGGCATAACCACAGACCAATGTGCACAAGGGGGTAGGAAGTAACCCAGGACGGGCAGAAACGGACGTCAGGCCACAGGTAAGGCCTCGTTGGTGCCCGCAGGTTGGTGCGTTGTGGGACAAGTCCCCACCATCCGAGCAGTGGACCGGCCTCCCTGCTCTTAGGATCCTGGGTTGGGGACTGGAGTGGGGGTGGGACCAGTCCCCCCTACCCTCTACGAGTGGGCCAAGTAAACATTTAGGACTATTGACTTTATCCAAGGGACTTGAGACTTAATTGTGTGGGGTGCGGGACTTGTGGGGAGAACATAAGGACATTGGCAACGGGAAAGGAGGGAGGGGGCTGCCGAAAAGGGCATATACCCACTCACAATGATGAGGTACACTGGTGCCTGAGTGAGCGTTGACCAAGGGGAGTTGCCCTGCGCAGGGACAGTGACATTATGCTAAATGAGAAGCAATGAATATTAAAAGTAGCAAACTATTAACATCAAGTGTAAAAGATTAGGAAAAGCAGAATAATCAGCACTGATACAAAAATGGGAATTTTCCACACCATCATGTTGGTTGTGTTCATGGAGCAGAGTCATGAAACATGTAACGGCAATTGATAAGATGATAAATGTATCCCAAAGTACATGCCTGTTTTTCAGCATTACTGGAAAAAGTTTATTATATCAGAAATTCTAAGCAGAACACACCAACTTAAAGCATCACAAGACAAGGTGAAGACTTTGGTCATATTTAGGACACACTTTAAGGATGACATCTAATACAACTTCGACGTCAAGAGATGACAATGGATACCCTCTAAAAAGTGAAAGATAGGGTGACCTAGAGAAAGGTTACACAGAACAGGGAAAGAAACTAAATTCACCAAGTGGCACTTAGAAGCCAGAACAAAACAACGTAAGACGGAACTAAATGGTAGGGATGTAAGAGACTAGTCGACTAGTGATGCGCCTAGTCGCTTTCCCTCCCCTTGCTGCTTCTATCAGCCAGTTCCCCCCAGCACCATCTCCACGGGGGGAAGGGGAGGTAGAGGCACAGCAGAAACAGCACGAGCGGGGGACTGAAGCCGTCTCCGCTTGCGCCGCTTCTGCTGCGATAGTGCTTTTGAAATGTACAAATGCCCTACTGGGGCTCTTGTACATTTCAAAAGGAAGCCCTGCATTCCTTGCAGGGCTTCCGGTTTTGAACTGTAGCAAGAGCCCAGCAGGTGAAATAAATGGTGAAGACTGACTTTTGCACCTGATGGTGTGGGAGAATGAAAAAAGAAAGGAGGAATATTTAGTCTTGGCCTTCAACCAGGCTCTAAATGAATAGGAACAGATAGAAAAGGCTGTTGTCTCACAAGAATGCAACTTTTGCAGGTCAGATGGTTTGAGAAATATTATTTACATCAGAGTAGCAGGATTCATGGTTCTCTTCATGCTGGGTGCTGCATGAACATACAAGAGAAGACAGTCCATGTCTCAAATAGTTTACAAGCTAAATATTATGCACACTACATTTCACTTGTTTCATATTTGTTCGAGGCTTGGTTTTCAAGAAATGTGTAGATTATTCAGGACTCAAGTAACAGATCTATGATAACTTACATTATGATACTGTCAGAACTCATCAGCTAAACCAGCATCCAGTGTGCTCATTATTCAGAACAGAGACCACTGAGGAGAACATTGATACAATAGGCAATGGTCTTGTTGATTCAGTATCCCCCTGAGCTAGTAATGATACAATATTCCAATGTGGTGGTAGGGGATAGTGTGTTCATTAATGATATAATGGACATTTTTCATATGAGTGGGATGTGAACCTGGACAAGTTCCATTCTAGGGTAATAACATTCTCCTTTGCTGAAAGCCTCTTGGGTTTCAGCTGCAGAAAGCATTCTTTACTTTTCTGCCTCAAACTACTGTGCGCTGTTAAAAGTTGCTCTATTCCTTTCCAGAGGTATCTATATTTCAATTAACAGAGGCTCAAGTAATTCCTATGTACCTCTTACTTGCCACAAAGGGGCATTATGAAGCTGAACAACTGGTGTGCTATAAAATCTTCCTCAGAAAAGTGCTGTACCACGTGGAAAGCAGAACTGGCTCAAAAAAACAAAACCAAACAAAAAAAACCCCAAACCAAACAATAAAAAAAAACTACAGCAAAACTTTTTTTTAACAAAAGTATTAACCAAATAAATCTTGCCATTTTTCACTGAAGTTTCAAAAATCTTTTAAAAAAATATGAAACCAGGTCTAGTATAAAATATTATTATAATTGCTTTTTCTCCATCAATTGACATTAAATCAGTAAAGAAATTAAAGTAGTATTCATACTGATTTATATATGGCTGCTTTATGTTTTCAAAGCATAAGATTCAAGGACGCTCTGAATATCTGGGACTTTCACTCTGAAGAGATCCAAGGATTCTGTGCTTCTTCCATGTGTCACACAGACAACATTAAACCACCATGCAAATGCTGTAACATCTGTCTGGGCCTCTGTTGGGCTTCCTTTTTTTTTTTGGTAACTGAATTTTCTTCAGACACAAAAAGATAGTTTATACAAGTTGTTGGACCTCTGTAACCAGACAGAGCACCCCCCTGTCACATCACTCTTGCTTGCCCCTCTGAGGTGCCTGGAGCATTCAGGGCAAAGGGAGCAATAAAATCAGCATAGTCTTTGAAGCCTCGACACAGGCCGGAGATGCTGGCTCGTTTGACCCTGGGTGGCCATAAATATAGATATGCGAGGGTGATCAAGCTAATAAACTGACCTAGAGGCTGCGAGAACTGCCCTTGGTTGGCACCTATACTGATACGATCACACACAGTCGTCCCTGGGAGAGGAATCTCCCACTGAGAAAAGAATGCCCAGTACTTTCAATATTTAGTTCTCTCTCTTACAAGTGTAAATTAAGTTCACAACTCCCTTGTAAGAACTGGTGTCACAGAGACGACCCAGCACCATTTGGCATCACAGATAAGAAAGAGAAATACGTGACCCCCCCGGGTATAAAGATGGGTCCAGCAGCCCACTCACTCCGAGTGTCAATCCACCCTTTTCCTGCTGGTCGGGTAAGGTGAATTGCCTCCCGAGGTCCACGAGGACGCCCACCTCGTATTTCGCCTTTCTGAGGAATTGAGGACCGATCCTGGCCTGACACGCTGAGATCGAGCGGCGCAGAAGGGGGTAAAAATTGTACCCGTATGTGCCCTTTTGTTTTAATGCATGCATAGAATAGAGCTCTTGAAAGATTAAGCTGTCACTTGGTACCATTATTTCTATTTTATTTTCTATCTTCTCTTTCTTTCCTTTTTTTTTGTAACCGTTCTTAAGATCTATATTTGCTAGCAGTTAAGAAGTAGAGCAATAGCCATTGTAACCATATGCTTTTTTTACAAACCCCTTTAATAAAACTGTAACTGTTTAAGCTTTAACCTGACTCCTCCTGTTGCTGTAACAGAACCAAACACAATTAAAAGAACTTCAGCCGGTCATAAGGGACAGGTATAGGAAGAGCTTGGGCGTTTTGTATCGTGTCACTCCCAGGTGACAGATCCATTGGGGCATCTCTCAGTCTTCCCTAGACTGCCCGCTGCGAAGGGATCCTGTATCCTAGCAGCTGAAATCTGAGATGTATTAAGCTCTCCCTGTAAACTCTGGGGCGTCTGTCAGCCTGCTGGCCGCCCATCGCGAAGGGATCCCGATCCTAGCGATAAAGACATGGACGTTAAACTTTCCTTTTTTTCTTTTGTTTGGGGCACCCTTCAGTCTCTCCTAGACTGCCCACTGCGACGGGGCTTTGTGCCTTAAGCAGTTGAAGACTTGGGTGTATCACACACACACACACTGCCCTGACCGTCGGCTGACAACCTCTCTGGTCCGGTATCATCAGAACCTGACCAGTCCCAAACAAGAGACTTGCCGGACCAGGGAAGGTCTCCTGCCACTGGCCCCCAAGCCTGTCTCCGGCTGCTGAGAGGCTGCTCCAGCAGGCAACTCTTCCTCGCCCTTCCTACCCCAATCTGGCTGGGTTGCTTGCCCAGCTACTGCTGGCTCTCTGGGTGGCACAGGCTCCGGTTCCTGCCGCAGGGCTCTGTTCCTGTGCAGCCAGGAGAAGCCATGGGCTAGGGCTCTGATCCCAGTCCTACACAGCCCCAGCTTTGGCCCTGCACAGCCAGGGGAAGCCACAGAACTCTAGCCCCATACTCCTGGGGGATGCTGGAGGGCTCCAGCCCCAGTCCCATGCTGGCCCCAGCTGGGCTGCCGACTCTGATGTCCTGCCCAGCTGGCCCTCCTGCCCTTAGGCTCCAAGACTCTCTGCTCCAGGAGCATCTGTGGTCCGGATGTTGCTGGACTAGAGAGTCCCAGATTTTGGACGTACAACCTGCGTTTCCTTACACCCTCCTAGCTTCAGCGGCCAGGAAAGCAGCTTAGAAGGGAAGACACATTGCCTCTGAATGTGTTTTTTGCTTAATTTTTTTTTCCTGACATTTTACACAAGGCCATAGATACTTGCTTTGATTCTCCATTTAGCAAAGACAGCTTTAAATTCTGAATTGTTCTAACTTAAACACCGGCTGCCACGATCACCTATGGTCTGTCCAGCTGAGAATAGCAGAACTACAACAGTGCTCTGACCATAGTTCCACCATGCTATCATAAGCAATATCAAATGTATTGAAAGCGCTTAGTGATTCCAAAGGTTAAAGCTGCAATCCTCTATTTTCTAGCCTGAGCTAAGAAAATGCTGTTAAAGCTTTAAAGATGGTTTTTATCCATTGTGATACTTCTATCTAACTTGTGGTTATAAATCTCTCTGAAAAAATTCATTGCTGATCTTTAAATTAATAGTTCATTTTTATAACTAATTTATATAAGCCAAATTTTGCTTCTGTCCCTTTAAAAATGCATATTTTAACTGGAATAAAAGGGTTTATCTTTCAGAATGATATTGTCTTGTTTATTTGTATTTCCAATTTAATTTGATCTTTTTAGATGTATTTGAATATCCTAAGAACATTTAACAAATATGTTTTCCCGCTGTCAACATTTGGTGAGTGCTACATATTTTATTCACGATTGCCATCCTTCTAAATAGCAAACAATCTTGTATGACACATAAAAAAAGTCATGCATATCTTTTGACTCAGGAGTGTCATCATGCATAACACTGCACTAAAATTGCAACTGTGATATTACTTATTTTGCAGCAAATACTACAGGTTGAAACTCCATAATCCAGACTTCCCTAGTCTGGCAACACCCTTGGTCCAGCATCGTCCGGGTAACCCGAGGGGGCTAGGAGCATTGCCAGACTAGGGGTCAAAAAAGAGGTAGCTGGGTAATAGCAGAGTAGCCAGATGGAGCATGGAGTCCTGAGTGGCAGCTGGGAGAGACTCTGGCAGCAGTGGGGCCTCCAGGCAGAGTATGAAGCTCCAGGCAGCAGCAGGACTGCTGGGGAGAACCACCAGGAAGATCACAGAGCCCCTGGGAGGAGTGTGGAGTCCTCCAGATGGCAGCAGAGCAGTGGGAGAGGAGAGGAGGAAGCAGACCTTCTGCCATGGGGAAAGCAGAGCCCCAAGTGGCAGCGGGGCAGCCAGGAGGAGGCCCCCAGTGCACTGACCACCCCTGGTCCAGCAAATTCCATGGTACGGGACCAGTGAGGTCCTAAGGGTGCCAGACCAGGGAGGTCCAATCTGTATGGCAGGTGTATGTGTGGTTTGTTGAGTAAGCAAAAAACCAAAACAAAATAAGAGGTCTGATTCTGCTGAACTCAGCGAGGCTTCAACACATCTCAGGATTATTTTCCAAAGCCTGGACTCACCAAGCTGCTTAGGCACATAACTAGTCAATGCATGAAACCTCTGCCCCATTGAAATCAATATTTCAGTAAGGCAATCATGCCCCTTACTGGGTCTACTCATGTGCTTCAAGTTAGGCCTGCGCTTTAGTATCTATGGGTATGTCTACACTACAGCACTAATTCGAATTAGTTAATTCGAACTAGTGCATCTAGACGTAAAAACTAATTCGAATTAGCGTTTTGCTAATTAGAACTAGCATGTCCACATTGAGTGGACCCTGAACCGAAGTTAAGGTTGGCCAGAACCAGTGCCAGCAGGGCATCAGGTTAGGGCGTGGAGCTGCTGCCTCAGGCTGCCATCTGGGGGGGAGGTCATTCGGGGGGCTGTCAGGATCCAGGAGGCCCTGCAGGAGAGCTTCCACCCCGAGGAGCCCGCAGAGCCACCCCAGTCCTCCCCATCAGGGGCTCGTGCCCCATTCCTCCCTCACCTCCTTCCACTTACCCTTCCCTAGCCCCCCTTCCTGATGTAAAAAATAAAGGACACGTGTTCAAAAATAGAAACTCTCTTTATTTAACAAAACTGAGGGGGGGGGGGATTAACCTCTGGGGAGACCGGAAAAAGGAGGTGGGAGAGGGGAAGAGAGAGGGTGGGAGAGGGGAGGAAAACCTGGGAGGAGGGAGCTGGAAGGGGGAAGCCAGAGGAAGAAGGAGGAGGGGAAGTATAAAACTATGGTACGCCATATCTTCAGTATTGTGTAGAGATGGGGTCTCCTCACCTCAAAAAAGATATTTTGGCCTTGGAAAGGGTTCAGAAAAGGATAACTAAAATGATTAGGGGTTTGGAACAGGTCCCATATGAAGAGAGGCTAAAGAGACTGGGACTTTTCAGCTTAGAAAAGAGGAGACAGAGGGGGGATATGATAGAGGTCTATAAAATCATGAGTGGTGTGGAGAGGGTGCATAAAGAAAAGTTCTTCATTAGTTCCCATAATAGAAGGACTAGAGGACACCAAAAGAAATGAATGGGTAGCAGGCTTCAAACTAATAAAAGAAAGTTCTTCTTCACAAAGTAAATAGTCAACCTGTAGAACTCCTTGCCACAGGAGGCTGTGAAGCCTAGAACTAGAACAGAGTTTAAAGAGAAGTTAGATAAAGTCATGGAGGTTGGGTCCATGGAGTGCTATTAGCCAGGGGGTAGGAATGGTGTCCCTGGCCTCTGTTTGTGGAAGGCTGGAGATGGATGGCACGAGACAAATGGCTTGGTCATTGTCTTCGGTCCATCCCCTCCGGGGTACCTGGTGTTGGCCGCTGTCGGCAGACAGGCTACTGGGCTAGATGGACCTTTGGTCTGACCCATTACGGCCATTCTTATGTTCTTATGTTCTAAGCTCAGGGTCGGGGGTCTCACTGGACCAACTTGATTTTCATGCAAACCTGCTCCTGGGTTCGCATGTGGCCTTTGGTGGCCAGGCTGACAGCTATCCTGCCCTAGATGGCCGCATTCCTGTGCCTAGTGCGGAGATTGTGGATGTTGGAGGCCTCCCCCCAAACCTCTATGAGGTCCACGATCTCCGCACTAGACCAGGCGGGCGCCTGGTCTTGCGGCCCCGGGCAGGCTCCTGGGAGCCGCCAGTCTGGTCCTGGGAAGAGGGGGAGGGCTGAATGGCAGCGGCTGGCTGGCTCGTGCCGTGCCAGGTGCAGGGTCTGCTGGCTGGGTGCTGGCAGGCTTGCACCTGGCACGGGCACTGTAGCCAGACCGTGGCCCTTTAAGGGCTCCGGGGCTGGGAGGGGGGCAGAAGAGTTTCCCTGGCTTGGCCCAGAGTGGCCACCAGGGCAAGCTGGGAAGGGCTAGCCTCCAACTAGTTCGAATTAAGTGGCTACACAGCCCTTAATTCGAACTACTTAATTCGAACTAGGCGTTAGTCCTCGAAGAATGAGGTTTACCTAGTTCGAATTAAGTGCTCCGCTAGTTCGAATTAAGTTCGAACGAGCGGTTTGCGTGTGTAGCGCCTATGAAAGTGAATTCGAACTAACGGCTGTTAGTTTAAATTAACTTTGTAGTGTAGACATACCCTATCTGAATAGGGATTTAACTGGTTAGCTGCAGGCTCTCTAAAGCCACAACAAAGCTAAATTTTGCCCTCAGACATGAATGCTTGCAACAAAATAACTCATCAACCAGTGTGACACCTCACAGCTGGGTGCTGCATTGTCTCTTTTTTTCTGATGCGGCCTTACCAACCAGTCATTCACGTCTTCTGATGGTTTTCCTTTTGTCTTATGACTCGGTCCTCTGGCCAAGTCATCTTTTAATCTTGAAAGAGGCAAAACAAGTCAGAGTCCAGTCCAATAATTGTCGATGGACTTATAATCTAGGACTTATGACCCTTGTCCAGAGGGACTTCACCAGACCTTCTGTTGGCTGTCTAGAGCAGTGTTAAGAACATAAGAACATAAGAATGGCCGTACTGGGTCAGACCAAAGGTCCATCTAGCCCAGTAGCCTGTCTGCCGACAGCGGCCAACACCAGGTACCCCGGAGGGGATGGACCGAAGACAATGACCAAGCCAGTTGTCTCATAACATCCATCTCCAGCCTTTCACAAACAGAGGCCAGGGACACCATTTTATCCCCTGGCTAATAGCCTTTTATGGACCTAACCTCCATGAAATTATCTAGCTTCTCTTTAAACTCTATTATAGTCCTAGCCTTCACAGCCTCCTCTGGCAAGGAGTTCCACAGGCTGACTACACGCTGTGTGAAGAAGAACTTTCTTTTATTAGTTTTAAACCTGCTACCCATTAATTTCATTTGGTGTCCTCTAGTTCTTCTATTTAGGGAACTAATAAATAACTTTTCTTTAACGGCCCTCTCCACACCACTCATGATTTTATATACCTCTATCATATCCCCCCTCAGTCTACTCTTTTCTAAACTGAAAAGTCCCAGTCGCTTTAATCTCTCCTCATATGGGACCCGTTCCAAACCCCTAATCATTTTAGTTGCCCTTTTCTGAACCCTTTCCAAGGCCAAAATATCTTTTTTGAGGTGAGGAGACCACACCTGTACACAGTATTCAAGATGTGGGCGTACCATAGTTTTATACAGGGGCAGTAAGATATTCTGGGTCTTATTTTCTATCCCTTTCTTTATAATTCCTAGCATCCTATTTGCCTTTTTGACTGCCGCTGCACACTGTGTGGAAGTTTTCAGAGAACTGTCCACGATAACTCCAAGATCTCTTTCCTGATTTGTCGTAGCCAAATTAGCCCCCATCATACTGTACGTATAGTTGGGGTTATTTTTCCCAATGTGCATTACTTTACACTTATCCACATTAAATTTCATTTGCCATTTTGTTGCCCAATCACTCAGTTTGGTGAGATCTTCTTGGAGTCTCTCACAGCGTGCTTCTGTCTTGACTATCCTAAACAGTTTGGTATCATCCGCAAACTTTACCACCTCACTGCTTACCCCTTTCTCCAGATCATTTATGAATAAGTTGAACAGGATTGGTCCTAGGACCGACCCTTGGGGGACACCACTCTCCATTCTGAAAATTTACCATTTATTCCTATCCTTTGTTTCCTGTCTTTTAACCAGTTCTCAATCCAAGAAAGGACCTTCCCTCTTATCCCATGGCCATGTAATTTACACAAGAGCCTTTGGTGAGGGACCTTGTCAAAGGCTTTCTGAAAATCTAAGTATACTATATCTACTGGATCCCCCTTGTCTGCATGTTTGTTAACCCCTTCAAAGAACTCTAATAGATTAGTAAGACAGGATTTCCCTTTACAGAAACCATGTTGACTTTTGTCCAACAAATTATGTTCTTCTACATGCTTCACAATTTTACTCTTTACTATTGTTTCGACTAATTTGCCCGGTACTGAAGTTAGACTTACCGGTCTGTAATTGCCCGGATCACCTCTAGAGCCCTTTTTAAATATTGGTGTCACGTTGGCTACCTTCCAGTCATTAGGTACGGAAGCCGATTTAAGGGATAGGTTACAAATCACAGATAATAGTTCAGCAATTTCCCCTTTGAGTTCTTTTAGAACCCTTGGATGAATGCCAACCAGTCCCGGAGATTTGTTAACATTAAGTTTTTCTATTTGTTCCAAAACCTCCTCTAATGACACTTCAATCCGGGACAGTTCCTCAGATTCATCACCCACAAAGGACGGTGCAGATTTGGGAATCTCCCCAACGTCCTCAGCCGTGAAGACTGAAGCAAAGAAATCATTTAGTTTCTCCGCAATGGCTTTATCGTCCTTGATTGCGCCTTTTATAGTTCGATCGTCTAGGGGACCCACAGGTTTTTTAGCAGGCTTCCTGCTTCTAATGTACTTCCACTTCTTAAAAGATGCCTTTTGTCCCTCACTGCTTTTTTTACATGGTGGTTAAGCCACGGTGACTCTTTTTTAGGTCTCTTGCTATGTTTTTTAATTTGGGGTATACACTTAAGTTGGGCCTCTATTATGGTGTCTTTAAAAAGTTTCCATGCAGCTTGCAGGGATTTGGCTCTAGTCACTGTGCCTTTTAATTTCTGTTTAACTAGCTTCCTCATTTTTGTGTAATTCCCCTTTTTGAAATTAAATGCCAAGGTGCTGGACTGCTGAGGTGTTCTACCCACCACAGGAATGTTGAATGTTATTATATTGTGGTCACTATTCCCAAGCGGTCCTGTAACGGTTATTTCCTGGACCTGATCCTGCGCTCCACTCAGGACTAAATCGAGAATTGCCTCTCCCCTTGTGGGTTCCTGCACCAGCTGCTCCAAGAAGCAGTCATTTAGGCCATTGAGAAATTTTACCTCTGCTTCTCTTCCTGAGGTGACATGTACCCAGTCAATATGGGGATAATTAAAATCCCCCATTATTATAGAGTTCTTTATTTTGGTAGCCTCTCTAATCTCCCTCAACATTTCAGTGTCAGTGTTTCTCAACCTTTTTTTTTAATAAAGTACTCCCCTTAAAAAAATTATAAGTACCCCCTTTCAAAAAGAAAAACCTGTAAGTACCCCCAATACCTACAGTTTTCAGACACCAAATTTTTTTCTACTATTGCAACACATTTGTTTAAATAACTTAATTATAGCCTGATGGGTGATGAAATTTTTGGGTGTAAAAAGTACAAAAATAATAAAGTGCTATAAAACTTAAAACAAAAATTCAGTTTTCTCCAAATTTCAGTTGTGTTGACGTACCCCCCAGACTTCTCTCAAGTACCCCTGAGGATACTCGTACCACTGGTTGAGAAACACTGGTCTGGAGGGGAACTCCTTTTCTCTATCCTAGGCTGCAGTCCAGGGCTTCTGCAGCAGGTTAATTATGGTAGGGTTTTTTCTCTCAGACCTCCTGCTTCTTACTACAGGCCTTCTTCAGATCTCAGAGGAAAGGCATAAATCAAAATTAGTCCAAACTAGGGATGTAAGCGACTAGTCGACTATCTGAAAAGCATAAGCTTATTGGAAAGTCAGGTAGTGACTCTAGCAGAGGCAGCAAGGGGAGGGGAAGCAGGGGAGCCAGAGGTGTAGTGGGGGACTGGGCACAAGTCGGGAATCAACTGATACCTGGCTTGCACCTAAATCCAGGCACTGCGCCTCTGCTTTTTAAATGTATTAAGAGACGGCAGGCTCTTGATACATTTAAAAAACAGAAGAGCAGCAGGTGGGACCAGGCACAAGCCAGGAATCAGCTGTCCCGGCTTGCGCATGACCCTCCCCATTGTGCTTCAGCCTTTTAAATCTATTCAGAGCCAATAGTCTCTTAATACATTTAAAAGGCTGACCCGCAGCGGGGCTAGCTCCGAGGGCTGGGAGCTAACCCTGCTGTGGCTTTGCAGTTTCCTCTGCTTATTGACTAATAGACTAGTCGATGGAAATTCCCTAGTCCAAACATGGCCTCAGATTCCCTCTTTTTGTGAGATACCTGGGAATCTGTAGTCTGGCTCAGTGACCCCAGAGCTATTTCAGCGTTCATATGAACCTTTTGCCACCTTCATTCTCCATAGTGTTCCTTTTAGGGAACTAGTCAGAAGTGGTCTGTTTAGTGTCTGCCACTCAGGCCCAAACCATTATGAAATGGACTTCTTCCTTTTAAGATTTCTCCTAAAAGACTGGCATTCCTTGTATATGCAGAGTGGCAGGGTTGCCTAAGCCCAAAGCAGCTCTTTTAACCCTTTCTTACCTTGTGCAAGGTTTGTACAACCAATCAGAGTGCTCAACTCCCATTTAAGTCATTAGGTACATCACAACAACAACAACAACAAAAAAGATGTGTTCTTGCCTAGTGAGAGCTAATTTGTGGTAATTGCCATGAGGTAAAAATCCTAGAGAAGTCCAGGTAATGTGTAGTTTTCACATTAGTTAGCAGATCATGCTATAATTGAAGCTCCCTACTAACACATGGTAAGAAAACACTTGAAGAAGAGGAAGGTGATCAGGAACAGTCAACATGGAATCACCAATGTCAAGTCATGCCTGACCACACTGATTGCTTTCTAGAATGAGAACTGGCTCTGTGGATATGGGGAAAATGGTAGATGTGATATACCTTGATTTTCTCCCACAGTATTCCCTGCAGCAAGTTAAAGAAGTATGGCTTGGATGAATGGACTGCAAGGTTGACAGCAAACTAGATCGTTGATCTCAACAAATAGTGATTAATGTTTAGTTGGCAGTCACTGTCAAGCAGAGTGCCCCAGGAGTCAGTTTTATTCAACATTTTCATTAATGATCTGGATGATGGTTTGGGTTTGCACCCTCAGCAGAATTTGCAGACAACACTAAGATGGGGAGAGAAGTAGATATGCTGGAGGACAGAGATAGGGTCCAGAATGATAAACTGGAGGACTGGGCCAAAAGAAATCTGATGAGGTTTAACAAGGACCCGGACAAAGTCCTTCACTTAGGATGGAAGAATCCCAAGCACTGGTACAGGTTGGGGACTGACTGGCTAAGCAGCAGTTGTGCAGAAAAGTACCTGAAGATTACAGTGGATGAGAAGCTGGATATTAGTCAACGGTGTGCCCTTGTTGCCAAGAAGGCTGCATTAGCAGGACCACTGCCAACAGCTTGAGGGAAGTAATTATTCCCCCTCTATTCGGCACTGATGAGGCGACATCTGGAACACTGCATCCAGTTTTGGGCCCCTCCGCTACAGAAAGGATGTGGACAAGGAGAGAGTCCAGCAGAGGGCAACAAAAATGATTAGGGGGCTGGCACACATGACTTAGGAGTAGAGGCTGAGGGAACTAGACTTTTTTTAGTTTTCAGAAGAGAAGAATGAGGGAAGATTTGATAGCAGCCTTTAGCTATCTGAAGGGGGGTTTCAAATAGGATGAAACTAGGTTATTCTTAGTGGTGGCAGATGATAGAACAAGCAGCAATGGTCTCAAGTTGCTGTGGGAGAGATCTACGTTGAATATTAGTAAAACAGTTTTTTCTAGGAGGGTGGTGAAGCACTGGAATGGATTATGCAGAGATGTGCTGGAATCTCCATTCTTAGAAGTTTTTAAGGCAAGGCTTGACAAAGGCCCGGCTGAAATGATTTAGTTGAAGTTGGTCCTACTTTGAGCAGGCGATTGGACTGGATGACCTCCTGAGGAATCTTACAATACTAATCTTCTATGATTCTTTCTCCTACTATAGATGCAAAAGTAAGGGAAAATAATTCCTGCTTTGCCTCACATAGAAAGAAAGAAGAAATAGTTAAGGGAACCATATCCCCATACACTAACAATTTAAACAGCAGAAAGGTGATTTCTAACTATATTGTGGCCTACAAGATAAAAGAGTTTTGCAGGTTTCTTTAGGCATAATCTCATTTGCCAGCTAAGTCATCTTGCTGCATCTTTATTTTTGTCTTCATTATTTCTGGTTGTTAATTTTACTTCCACAGGTAGGAGGGTAAAGAGGGAATCCTCCTGAAGTGATGTTATGGAATATTCTTTATTCATAAGTCAATACAATTAAATTTATTTATGTCTATTCTGTGAATACTGGTGGCACAGCAAACATTTCAGAAGCCTTCTCAGTTCATTACTAGCTTTGAGCACCCCCCAGTGAGGTACTAGTCATCATTCATCCACCTCCTCACTAGTTGTCCCCGAGTACCATGACTTACCACATTCTGTCCATAACAACTGTCTGGAATTTTTTTTCATCTCTATGACTAATGTGATCAAAGTGCATTAGTTTGTGTCCGTTGAGTTGACATCAGGATCTGCTTCCCTCCAGTAATATTTCTAACAAACTTTCATCTCCTTTTCTGTTCAGGAGATACTGAAGAGTATTGAACCACACCATAGAGGCTTCAGTTTTCTTGTCAACCGTGTTAATTTCCTACAAATCATATCCACGAATCACTATGGAAAAAAATAAGCTTTTCACCAGCATATTTCAAGATACTACAAGTTTTTCCAAACTTTAATAAAGGAATCCATGGATGAGCCAGCCATTTCTAGTCTTCAGATTTCTTTGGAATAAAAACCTAGGTTGGATACGTATGATCCCATATAACTGAATTAATATATATTATACACACACTTTTATGGTCTAGTACAGTGATCTTTTTAACCACAAGATCACTTTTTCAATTTAAGTGCAATGTAAGATCTACCTCAAACCCAAATACCCTTGTCCCGCTTCCTTCTCGCCCCTTCTTTGAGGCCCTGCCCCTCCTCCACCTCTTCTCCGAGGTCTCAGACTGCTCACTCCATCCCCCTTCCTCCTTGAACCTCATCTACTTTCACCAGGCTGCGGTGGGGGTTGGGGTGCAGGCTCTGGTCTTGGGCCAAGGGGTTTGGAGTGTGGAAGGGGCTCTGGGCTTAGGCCAGGGCAGGGGATTGGGGTCCAGAAGGGGGTTCAGGGTGCAAGCTCTAGGAAGGAGTTTGGGTGCAGAAGGAGGGGACTCATGTCCGGGGCATGAAGTTGGGTGCAGGAGGAGGTTCAGGGCTGGGACAGGAGTTCAGGAAGCTGGCTTTGGCTGAGTACCACTTAACTGAGACGGCTTCCAGGCAGTGGAGCCATAGAGTTAAGGCAGGCATACTCCTGCCTTGGCCCTACACCCCTCCTGAAAACAGCTGGCACGTACAGCGATGGCACCATGTGCTGCCCCTCATCTACAGGCACTGAGCCCACAGCTTCTATTGGCCACAGTTCCCCATTATTGATCAATGAGAGCTGCAGAAGTGGTGTCTGCAGGCAAGGACAGCATGTGGGGACCCTCTGCTCTGCCTTTCTCAGGGGCTGCAGGGATATGCCAATCACTTTGGGAGCAGCATTTACCACAGAGATAATTACTCCAGCCACAACAGGTTCAGCATTTTAGATCTCACTACTCAAAGAATTACATTTAAGTGTAAGAGAGAAATGAAAATTATGAAATGCACAGACCAGTCAGAAACCCAAACTAACCCACTTCGCAAACAGTACAAGAAGTAACAACAATTCCCCATGTGAGTTTTGGGTCAGGAGATGAGAGCAAAGGACAGTGCGTGTGTGTGAAAATGAAAGAGACCCGCACAGCGTGTCAGAGTGACAGAGATTTGCATTGCTAAGCTCCCTCCATTCCCTTCTGCCTGTGTGGAGATAAGGTACAGAAGTGGGAGGTGGAGGACACCCTGACTTCAGTGCCCCCCCTTCTCTCTGCCACACCCTGCACAGCAAGCAAGAGGTTCCCAGGGGGCAGCTCCAAGGCAGAGGGCAGTAGCAGCATAATAGTGGGTGGAGGGGCAACTGAAGTGCTAGCGCTTGAGAGCTTCCTGGCCAAACCAGTCAGGATCACCTGTCACAGGCTCCAAGATCTACTGGTAGATCCTGATCTACTGGTTGGTGACCACTTGTCTAGTACTTGGTTTGATCACTTTGTATTATTATACAATAGTCTCATTTTAAAACAACATTTTATTATTAAAAAGGAGACAAGAGTTATTATTCCACTGGGATCTCTAGACATTTTCCTCTGTTTTTCCACTATGGGTCTTCTGCCTACCAGAGGGAATTCTGAGGATCCCTCCTCTTTTCACTCCTGGCTACTACAGTAATACCTTCACTCTGCAGCAAAATTGATGACAATATCCTTGTAAATGAAGAACAGATCAACAGAATGTCCAACTCTCATGGTTTTATCATGAGTTTTATGAGACATGGTATTTCTCTTAAAATGCATTTCAAGAGTCAGGTGATTAAAGAGAATTTAAACTTATGCTTACATGTAAAAAACTGAAAAGATACAAGCCCTAAAGAGTAAAAACCAAAGGCAAAATAACCCCATCTCCTGATTTTTAAGCCAATTCACACTTTTGGAAAGCCTAATTCATGATCTCAGAATGCGAGGTCTGGCAATAATGTGAATGGGACACACTTCGGAATCACTGCTAATCTTTGTTAGCGTGCAATTTTCTTTTCAGCTTGAGCTGGCTCCTCTACACAAGCTTTTCAAAATCTGCACATGCTCAGCAGTCTGTCTGGAGCTGGCTCCTCTGTTGACTAGTCAATGTGGCTCCTTGCTACAAGGCAGAAGCATAACTCAGTCAAGTGAGAGGCAATGTAGCATTGTAAATTATGATTATCACACACCTTGTTGGGAGCCAGATAGATGCAGAGAGACTGCAGAGCATATGCAGATTTTGAAAAGCCTATGCATTCATTAACAGGAAGAAAAAAAAAGTTTCTAACCTTCATTCACTGAATCAAGCATAACGGATTCAGTGTTCCCTTTCTGAATCTGCAGACAAACACAATGACTCTGAGCTGTGACCTCCCCTACCCTGGTTAATGTCACTGAGGTGGCAGGAGTGAATTGGAAATTGTTACAGAGAAGGAAATGCAAATGGGAGAACAGAAAGCAGGCACAAAGATAACAAGAGAGAGAATGTGTGCATGAGAGAAAGAGAAAGGGAAGATGGGTTATGGAAGAGAAAAAGGGGAGATGCAGTCATAAATGTGAGCATATGTTACCACTGAGCAAGAATAGCACAATTAAACACCAAACCAATTACGATAACAACTAAAAGTTCACTTTCTACCAAAGACCACAGCATAACTGTGAGAGTCGCCATGAAGGCAAAGCATATGTAATCATAAATTTATATCTAATCTCACAGATCACAATTGGAAATAGAATTTGGCTCTCACACAGAATGCATTTGACACCTCCATTGTGGATAATGATATCAAACTTTTCCTTGGAATGGGATATATCTCCTCTGAAGGGCCCTCAGATGATGGAAACCTGAGGAGTGGAAGGCTGAATTTGACAGGGATTAAGAGGTTTAATTTTATTTCAAACAGATTGTAAAAAATTTAACAATGCAGATACAGATGTATCCCTTAGCCTTCGGTGGTTGAGCATTTTAGAATTTATCATGAATTCTGAATTTCATTTATATTTATCTGTGAACTACATAAATCAAGTCTTGCCCACACTCCTAGTTTATCGAAGTCATTCTGAGTATTCATGCCCTTTTCCTTCATATCAACTCTCCACTCAAAAAACTGTATTATCAATAACCATGAATCAACTTAATGTACATATCTTGTTCCAGGTACCTGACATCTGTTCAAACAAAATTCCTGTTCATCATGACCCTTATTGTCACCTTCCTCATTTACATATTGTTTCCAGTCACAAGTGCACTTTGCTTGATATCTTACTGCATATGCTATATTTTCTGCCACTATATATTATTTTTTTCCAGTTCTGCAGCTTGGAGTATGCACAAAAATTTTATACTGAGCATGTTTTCTGCCTTTTTTCTTTCATTCTTTCTGTCTCCCTTCCTTCCTTCCTGAGCACAAAATGCAGTCCCCAGACTGTAACAAAAGTATTTCCCCCTGAAGTTCACGTACTAACGCTCTCTGTTAAGTAACAGTCATTAGACTGTTACGTTTTCATGATTCCTGTTGTATTTGTTCAACCTGCCCTTTTGCAAATCTCAGCTGACTACCATAGATTTCTAAGGTTTTTATTTGCCCTGCCTTCCATTTGGCTCTTGATGTTTCTGGAGTGACATGTATTTTTCAGTCCAAGGAGGCACAAAATAATCACTCTGAAAATGTTTACAGGGGAACTTCATAAACTTTGCATCAAAACACATCTCTTAAATGGCCCCTACCAACAAAGGAGCCTGGACAGAGAGCTAAGCTGAACTGGCTTTTAGGTTTGTAAAACCTGCCATGCCTCTTTTCATTATCACTGATGTTCCAGACTTCAGAATTAATCCCAGCTTTTATTTCCTTGTTCATGTTTTAAGTAGAAATTTTCAGCTCTTACTTTTGTGAAAATATCTCAGAGACTATAAACTGATCACTACAGTGAAACCTTTGCCAGTGACTTTACTAAATAGCCAAGGAATTCATTACCTTGGATTGGACAGAGCTATGAGGACACAAACCCACATCCTCAAGTCCCTTAATTTTTGGAGGACCTAGGTCTGGTCAAATAACAGTTGTCAGAAAAAAAAACATATTTTGCTTATTTCACACCATTTGTAACCAAGTCATTCAACATTTTGACCCATTATTCACCCAGCTCTGGGAAGATTCCAGACTCCCAGAGGCTGCATCTAGACTGCAACCCTCTGTCGACAGAGAGATGCAAATCAAGCACATCGAAAATTGCTAATGAAGTAGGGATTTAAATATCCCGTGCTTCATTAGCATAAACATGTCCGCCGCTTTTTTTCAAAACGGAGCTTTTTCGAAAAAAAACCCCAAAACCCTGCAGTCTAGATGCAGATCTGTCGAAAATAAACCCTTTTTCGACAGATCCTGTATTCCTCAAAATATGAGGTTTACAGGATCTGTCGAAAAATGGTTTATTTTCGACAGATCCGCATCAAGACTGCCGTTTTTTTTCGAAAAAGCTCCATTTCGAAAAAAGCGGCAGCCATGTTTATGCTAATGAAGCACGAGATATTTAAATACCTGCTTCATTAGCAATTTCGACGTGCTTGAAATGCATCCCTCTGTTGCTGGACCTGTGGAGGTGGATGGGGGTTGTATGCATTTGGATGAATGTGATAGTTGTGGGGGAATTCTGCATTTTTTGCATTTGGAGCCATTGTAAGATTGCTGAATTTCCCCAGCACTGATTTTGCCACTTACAGAATTTTGCAAACACTAAGGCTTCATCTATACTTCAGCCTTCTTCCGCAAAAGCTTATGCAAATGAAGCGTGGAGTAGAATATCACCATGCTTCATTTGCATAATTAATTAGCAGTCATTTTTGCGCAAGAGGCTTTTGCACAAAAAGGAGCTGTGCAGATGGCTCCTTTTTGCTCAAAAACCCTCTCTTGCTTAAGAGCTGTTCTTCCTGAAAAAATGAGGAAGAATGGCTCTTGCGCAAGAGGGGTTTTTTGTGCAAAAAGGAGCCATCTGCACAGCTCCTTTTTGCGCAAAAGCCTCTTGCGCAAAAATAGCTGCTAATTAATTATGCAAATGAAGCGTGGCGATATTCTACTCTGTGCTTCATTTGCATAAGCTTTTGCGGAAGAAGGCTGCAGTATAGATGTAGTCTTAGTGTTTGCAAAATTCTGTAAGTGGCAAAATCAGTGCTGGGGAAATTCAGCAATTTTACTATGGCTCCAAATGCAAAAAATGCAGAATTCCCCCACAATTATCACATTCATCCAAATGCATACAACCCCCATCCACCTCCACAGGTCCAGCAACTCCCTGGTCTCAGACTTATTTAGATAACTGTCCATTGCAAAACTGTACGTGACACACATTGGAAATTATGCATAAACAGCAAGGAAAGCAGGTTGGCTCTACTTCTCCAGCAGCTGAAGGCACTGTGACCTGAAGACTTCCTCCTTTCCCCTTTATATAAAATGGGTCAGTTTAATCGTGGAGCATGCTAAGGAATCATTTTGTTGAGACTCCCCAAATCCCTGTGCTGAGCACTGTTATCAGGAAGGACAGAATTGGTTAGGTTTTTGGGGCGGTAGGAGATTGAAATTGTTTTTCAGAACCATCCAACGATGACAGGATTATCTTTGAGGTATAAAATCCCAGGCTAACATTCCCACCACTCTGTACAAGACATGCAGACTTGAGCTGGGACAGGCGTATCGCAAACCGCCACCTCCCTCTCTGTTAACAAATGAGGAAACATCCTTAGAATGAGTTTTCATTACATAGAAAAGAAAAATAAATAAGAACATTTCATCCCGAGTGGAAGCAAGAACCTATTTTAATTCTCAGACAATACCAGGAAATCTTGAATACGTGTTCTCCTATTCCCAGAGGAATACGGGATTCTGACATTCTATTGTTAGATTATTTACTTTAGTCTAAAAAGCTTTCTAATTTTGTCCAAAGGCCTTGGATAAATTAAGATAACATCAATATGTCTGCTCCAATATATTTTTAATCGCTACTTTGCTCTTTGCTTGTATGGTTTTGATCAAGAATATGTAGCTAACTGTCACAATTTGCATTCTTAAAGTTAAACAGGAACTATTAATGTAATTAGCTAAACACTATTTACAGTGCACTATATCACAGAATGCCACTGTATGTTTTAATGTTGGCTTTGTTCTGATGCTTACTGGCTATTGCTACATTTACATTCCGAGCCTGCAATTAGACTTGCCAGTGCACACTTGTGTACCTACAAGAAACCATATTGATTTCAAACTGGGCTCCACTAGGGGGCAAAGATCACTATTAGTGGATTTAACTACAGGATTGGGATCTGTTTCTATACATTCATATCGAATGAAGAATTTAACCCTTGCATTTCTTTCAATATGGGAATATCCTTTCTTCTCCCTTAACAGCAGCCATTGTTTTTACACATACCACAATGTACCAGGCCTTACAATGTGCAACACACTCTAGAATGTGAAAGGACCAGCAGACCCTAGCTTGAACCATTTACAATGAATTCTAACTATAGCTAAAACACCATTTTTAAAAGCTCAAATAAATGACATATGCTCAAAACAAAACAAGAAGATCAAATTTACAATAATCTAACCCACTTGTCTAGTGCTTTTGATTTGGCCTGTACTTAGCTTGAGTAAATCAATGTAGTTCCAGTGACCACAAAGAATTTACATTAATTTACATAAGGTGATGATTTAGCTGTCTTACCATATCTACTGACATGAATGTATACTTTTAAAGTATACAACTCTTAGATTTCATGGAACCAAGGGTTTTTATTCTGGAAACATTTATGACATTAGTAAGAAACAATCTTGAAATGTTTATTATCAAACACAGTTTTCAGTAATCTAACTTTACAGCAAATCATGAATACAGGGCATTAATTTTCTCAAGAAAATGAAAATACTTACGAAAGGACATTCCCAATATAGGCATAATACGAGCAGCAGTAGGAGGTAGTCCCATCACAGCAATAAGCTTTGCAGTCATTGTCACACTGAGCAAGACAATCTTCTGCAGAATAAAAATAACTTTAATGCAGTCATAATAGTAAAAAACTATATACCACAGCTTTAAAGAAGATGCATTGTAGCAGGGGTTTTTTGTATTAAATCAGTCACTGACAGGACTTGACTTGAGTTTTCATCTGACCCTGCAATCCAAATTCCAGAAGAATTCCAACTGGCTTGAACAAGGAGTACAACCGTGCTCACTAACCAGTAGATCGGGATCTACTGGAAGATCCTGGAACCTTTAACAGGTGATCCTGAGAAGTTTGCTCTGGAGGCTATCAAGTGCCAGCACTTCATCTGCCCCTCTCAGCACTGCTGTGCTGCTCCTGCCCTCTGCCTTGGAGGTGCCCCTCATCCCTGGGAGCCTCCTGCTTACTGTGCAGGGCACAGGGAAAAGGGCGGGGGAGTGCTGATGTCAGGGTGCCCCTCCCTCCACCCTGTACCCTATCTTCACAGAGCAGAGGGGGGCAGGGATGGAGAGAGTTTGCAGGCTGCTTTTGAGAGTGGTGCAGGGCCAAGGCAGGGGTGAGTCTGCCTTAGACCCCTGCACCACCACCCAGAAACCACCTGTGGTAAGTGGTGTCCAGCTGGAGCCTACATTCCAAACCCCAGACACAGTCCTGAACCCCTCCTGTACCCCAACCCCCTGCCCCAGAGCCGGCCCAAGCTACCGGCTGACCGGGTGATAGCCCAGGGTACCCGATTGTAAGGGGCGCTGCGTGGTGCTGCCGGGCCGGGTGGGAGCGGGGCCATGCATGCTCCGCGCGCCGGGGGCGCAAGAATGGCTCGGGACGGCTCTGCCCTGCCCCCAGCCTGATAAAGGTGAGTGATAAGGAGAGAGGATGGCATGAGAAGGGGCGAGGCCTCAGATAAGGGGCACAAAAGAGGCGGGGCAAGGGTGTTTGGATTTGAGGTAGATTCTAGATTGCACTTAAATTTAAAAATTCATCTAATGCTTACAAAGGTTGGAGACCACTGGAGTAAAACCTCAGGAGCCAGTCAGTATTCTTTCTAAGCTGCAGCGCAGCCTCACAGGTGATAAACTGGCTCCCTCCCAGTCAGTCAGCTCCTTGCATGGAGCCCTGAGGCTCTGACTGGGTGGGCTGATTAATCACCTATGAAGCAGCAGCTTAGAGAGAACTCTGGTGCCATTGTATATCTGTATTTTGCAGTGTTGTTATATGGGCTGTCTCCCCGTTTTTTAAAAAAGAATTTCAAATTTCTACAGATTACCTTTTTATATTTTAACAATAAATACAAAGAAATATCTAGGGACAGATTCTGTTTCACTGAGTTGGGTCCGGGAATAAGCAGAGAGTGAGGCTGTGTGGGAGCAGATTATAAGTCTTTGAATCCCTATCTAAACTCCAGCCATAGGTGTAAGCTAGAGCAGTCTGGGGGCTTCTTTGAGCTGGGCCATCTGACAATGGACCTTAAGGCACCATCTGCTCGCTAAGAATAACTGGAGTATTTTTACTCTTCCCCACCAACCCTGCCCTCAGTTCATCCTTTGTATTTGAGGCTGCAAACAAGGTAATATAGGAGCTGGCTATGCCAGCATAGAACACCTTCAGGCCAGGGGCCCTCTTAACTACAAGGATACAGCAACTTTTGCCTTCACTCCTCCCAGGCTTTTAATATGTCATTTTCAGGAATGACAGAATAAACTAACTGTAAAAAAAGAACATCTAGATTTGATTTTAACCAATAGGGAGGAACTGGTTGAGAATTTGAAAGTGGAAGGCAGTTTGGGTGAAAGTGATCATGAAATCATAGAGTGCATGATACTAAGGAATGGTAGAAGGGAGAACAGCAAAATAGAGACAATAGATTTCAAGAAGGCAGATATTAGTAAACTCAGAGGGTGCGTCTAGACTGGCAAGATTTTGCGCAAAAGCACTCGCTTTTGTGCAAAAACTTGCCAGCTGTCTACACTGGCCGCTTGAATTTGCGCAAGAACACTGACGATCTAATGTAAGATTGTCAGTGTTCTTGCGCAAATACTATGATAAGGGATAAGCCCTCTTGCGCAAGAATACTTGTGCAAGAGGGTCAGTGTAGACAGGGAAGAACTGTTTTGCGCAAAAAAGCCCGGATGGCAAAAATGGCGATCGGGGCTTTCTTGCGCAAAATCGCGTCTAGACTGGCCACGGATGCTTTTGCGCAAAAGCACTTTTTGCGCAAAGGCACCCGTGCCAATCTAGACGCTCTTTTGCGGAAATGCTTTTAACGGAAAAACTTTTCCGTTAAAAGCATTTCCGCAAAATCATGCCAGTCTAGATGCAGCCTTGGTAGGTAAGGTCCTCTGGGAAGCAAGACTAAGAGGAAAAACAACTGAAGAGAGCTGGCAGTTTTTTAAAGAGACATTATTAGGGGCCAAAAAACAAACTATTCCGTTGTGTAGGAAAGATAGAAAGTATGGCAAAAGGCCACCTTGGCTTAACTAGGAGATCTTGCATGATCTACAAATCAAAAACAAGTCTCATAAAAAGTGGAAAGTAGGACAAATTACAAAGGATTAATATAAGCAAACAACACATGTATGCAGGGGGGACAAGATTAGAAAGGCAAAGGCAAAACTAGCTCAATCTAGCTATAGACATAAAGGGTAACAAGAAGACATTCTATAAATATATTAGAAGCAAGATGAAGAGCAAGGACGGGGAAAGCCCATTGCTCAGTGAGAAGGGAGAAACAGTAACAGGAAACTTGGAAATGGCAAGAACAACGAGAAGTCCTGTGGCACCTTATAGACTAACAGATATATTGGAGCATAAGCTTTTGTGGGCAAAGACCCACTTCGGCTTATGCGCCAATATATCTGTTAGTCTATAAGGTGCCACAAGACTTCTCGTTGTTCTTGCAGATTCAGACTAACATGGCTAACCCTCTGATACTCGGAAATGGCAGAGGTGCTAATGAATTCTTTGTTCAGTCTTCACCAAAAAGTTTGATAACGAAGGGATGCCTAACATAGTGAAGGCTAGTGGAAACGTGGTTGGGTTAGAAATTAAAAATTACTTAGAAAAGTTAGATGTCTTCAAATCACTAGGGCCTGATGAAATGCATCCTAAAATACTCAAGGACCTGATAGACAAGGTAGCTGAGTCTTTAGCTATCATCTTTCAAAAATCATGGAAGCTGGGAGAGATTCCAGAAGACTGGAAAAGGGCAAATATAGTGCCCATCTATAAAAAGGGAAATAAGAACAACCCAGGAAACTACACACCAGTCAGTTTAGCTTCTAGATAATGGAGCAGGTAATTAAGGTATTGATCTGCAAACATCTGGAAGAAAATAAGGTGATAGGTAATAGCAGGCATGGATTTGTAAAGAACAAATCATGCCAAACCAATCTGATGGCTTTCTTTGATGGGATAACAATCCTTGTGGATAAGGGAAAAGCAGTGGTCATGGTATACCTAGACTTTAGTAAGGCATTTGATACAGTCTCCCATGACCTTCTTATCAATAAATTAGGCAAATACAACTTACAGTAGAGTCCAGATTATCCGACCTTCAGTAATCCAACATTCCGCTTTATCTGAACCTGCAGCTCCCGGGGACAAAGCGGCGCTGGCAGGAGCGGCATCCAGGGTGCGGGCCGGAAGAATGGCCCCGCTTGCTGCCCCATCACTCTCCTGGAGCTGCTGATGCCTGCAGCTCCCCGGGAAGAAGCGGCACCGGCAGGAGTGGCATCAGCGGCTCCAGGAGAGCGACGGGGCAGCGAGCGGGGCCATTCTCCCGGCCCGCGCCCGGGAGCTGCAGGGAGGGAAGGGGCCAGGGCCAGGCAGGGATGGGGACCAAGCGGCCCCGGCTACAGTAGAGTCCCTATTATCTGACATTTTCGATAATCCGACCACCTGTCGGTCCCGTTTAGGTCGGATAATTGGGACTCTACTGTAGATGGGGCTACTATAAGATGGGTGCATAGCTGGCTGGATAACCGTTCTCAGAGTAGTTATTAATGGTTCACAGTCATGATGGAAGGACATAACAGCTATGTCTACACTGCAGAGTTTTTGCACAAAAAGAACTGTTTTTGCGCAAAAACTTGCAGAGAGTCCACACTACAAGAGTGTTCTTGCGCAAGAAAAAGTACAGTAAATCGTAAGAACACAGGGCTTTTTGCGCAGGAGTTATTCCTCGTTCTATGAGGAATAAGCCATTTTGAGCAAGAGCTCTTGCGCAAAAAGGCATGTGTGGATGGGCAACAGGGGTTTCTTGTGCAAAAAACCCCTCTGGCTAAAATGGCCATCAGAGCTTTCTTGTGCAAGAGAGCGTCCACACTGCCACGGACGGTCTTGTGCAAAAGCATATCTCTTGCGCAAAAGCACATGGCAGTGTGGACGCGCTCTTGTGCAAGAACTTTTTGTGCAAGAACTTTTGTGCAAAAAGTTCTTGCACAAGAAACCTGCAATGTAGACGTAGCCAACAAGTGGGGTTCTGCAGGGGTCTGTTTTGGGACCGGTTCTGTTCAATATTTTCATCAGTGATTTAGATATTGGCATACAGAGTATGCTTATTAAGTTTGCAGATGATACCAAGCTGGGAGGGGTTGCAATTGCTTTGTGGGATAGGGTGATAATTCAAAATGATCTGGACAAACTAGAGTAATGTTCTGAGGTAAATAGGATGAAGTTTAATAAGGACAAATGCAAAGTACTCCACTTAGGAAGGAACAATCCATTTCACACATACAGAATGGGAAGTGACTGCCTAGGAAGGAGTACTGCAGAAAGGATCTAGGGGTCATAGTGGACCACAAGCTAAATATGAGTCAACAGTGTGACACTGTTGCAAAAAAAGCAAACATTATTTTGGGATGAATTAACAGGAGCATTGTGAGCAAGACATGAAAAGTCATTCTTCCTGCACTGATCTACTCTGCACTGATTAGGCCTCAATTGGAGTATTATGTCCAGTTCTGGGCACCACATTGCAATAAAGATGTGGAGAAATTGGAGAAGGTCCAGAGAAGAGCAACAAAAATGATTAAAGGTCAAGAAAACATGAGCTACGAGGCAAGGCTTAATGAACTGGGCTTGTTTAGTTTGGAAAAGAGAAGATTGAGAGGGGACATGATAGTGGTTTTCGGGTATTTAAAAGGGTGTCACGGGGGGGGGGAAGGGGATCTCCTTGGAATCTCCATCACTAGAGATATTTAAGAGCAGTTTAGATAGACATCTATCAGGGATGATCTAGACCACGCTTGGTCCTGCCGTGAAGGTAGGGGATTGGTCTTGATGATCTCTTGAGGTCCCTTCCAGTTCTAATATTCCGTGATTCTGTGATTCTACGAAAATCAAAAGGCTAGCAAAAAAAGAAGAGTACACGTATTAAAAAGAGAGATCAATAAGGCTAGCAAGGACAACATATAGTCTAATCCAGGAATGAGCAAGATATCGTCTGTGGGCTGCATCATGTCTGCCAAGCCTTTTGATCTGGCCCATGGCCCTCCCTGCCAGGACTCCAAGGGATGCTTCCTCCTTGCTGCAAGGCTGCTCAAAATGGCTGGAGACTCTATCTAGGCGCTGTGCACCAACTGGGTGGGGAAGCTTTGTGTGAAGCCCTCACCCACAGCCCAATCATAGGAGCTCCCCTTGGCTGGAAACCAGGATACCTTGAGTACATGCTCTCCAGAGATCAGCCAATGGTAGTAGCGATGCTTGGTCTAGGGGCAGGGACAGCTCCCAGTCTCTCCTCCCCGTCAGGAATGCACAGTGCAGAGCAGCACATGGAGGGAGCTTCCAGCTGTTTTGAGCAGCCTGTGGCTGCAGCATCAGGGAACCTGCTTCTGGGTCCCCATTGGGCTGCTGTCCGGGAGCCGCCTAAGGTAAGTGGCTCTTGGCCAGAGCCTGCTTCTGGCACTCCATTCCATACCCCCTCTCACATCCCAACTCCCTGTCCCAGGTTCCCACCCAAATCCTTTCTCCTCCTCCTCCTTCACCAGGTCACAACTCCTCCCAGACTCTACAGCCTCTCCCATACTCCTCCCTCAGGTCAAAATTCTCTCCTGCATCCCAATCCTTTGCCCCTTGTCATTACTTCCTCCTTCACCAAAACTCCCTCTCAGATCCCACATCCTTAGCTGCACTCCAATCCACTATCCCAAGCTCCCTTCTGCACCCAACCTCGGTTCCAGACCCTGCAGCCCCTCCATAGAAAAGTTCAGCCCTTAACCACTTACCAAAATCTTGGAGTGGTACTCCATCAAAAATTATTGCCCACCATTGGTCTAGTCTAATTTTTTCATTATCAGTGGGTTTATGATTGTTGTTTTTAAAGAAACAAACCAGCCTCACCTAAATAAATGCCATAACTTAACGTTCAGGTTCTCTGAAAAAGTACCTCTGTAAAACTGTCATTGCAAGGTTCCAGGTTTATTGCATCTCACTGATTTCCAATGCAATTCTGCTAAGTTTATACATAAAGATATTTTTCCTAACTGTCATAAACTCAATCTGGAGTCTGAGAGTCTGCATGTTTTTTTCCATTTTGTAGTTCATTAACCCCAGTAACAAAGATTCAACAAGCCAAATTAATTCCTCAGTTAAAAGGGTGCAGCCACATTGAGGACTTAATTTGCAGACAATGCATTTGTACAAGTGCAATTGGGGCTTTAATTTGGAAACTTTTGCTCCTATACAACTTTAAATTAAGCTATTGTTGACACTTCTGCATTAGTTTTCATTGGGGCTTCTCAAGTGAGTAAGATCACACCCCATGAGGTTGAAAGTCCAGCTTCCTCACAATAATCAACATAGCAGAGGAAGTGGGGGGAAAAAATCAAAGAAGCAGCATCCAAACAGCTATAGCAGTTGCTGCCCCCTTGTTTTACTGATCCTGGGTCACCTAGCTAATAAAAAGGGATTTAAAAATTTAGCAGTGATTTTACTGTAATCACAGAACCTGTATACAATAGGGATGTTGACATGTAGACAACAATCCAATTAACCGATAAACCTAAGCTTATTGGTTAATCTTGTTAACTACACGCATTCCCACCCCCCTTGCTGTCTCTGTATGAGAGGCAGCAAAGGGGGGCGGGGAGCTGGAGCTGGAGGGAGTGGGCTTAAAAGTCGGCTCCCCTCAGCATCGGCTCCATGGTGCCACATGGCCCTCCCCCCAGTACTGCTGCCTCTTATCAGAGGCAGCTGCAGGGGGGAGCAGGGGAAGCTGCCTTGAAGCAGCCTCTCTCCATGGTGGGCCCACGCTTCCTGTGGGCAGAGGCTGCTCCAGCAGCAGCCCCTGTCTAGGGGGGGTCCAAGCTCATCACAGACTGAGACCAGCCTCAGTTCACAGGGAGTTTGGATCTCCTGCGGACAGGGGCTGCTGCTGAAACAGCCTCTGTCCGCTGCCAATCAGGGCTGCCGCAGGCAGAGGCTGCTTCGTGGCAGCCTCTGTCTGTGGAGAGCTCAGACCCTTTGTGGATAGGGACTGCTGCCTATGTATAAGAGACAGCAGCACAGGGCAGCAGGCAGCCGGTCTGCATGGGGAACTGGTTTTTAAACTGGCTCCCCTTGTGGACTGGCTCCTGCCACCCTTTGCTGCTGTCTTTGATACAGAGGCAGCAGTGTGGGGTGGCAAGGGGCTCCCCGGGAGTGGGACCAGGAGCACATTGGCTTCCGGCCCTGGCCCCAGGGACTATAGAATAGTCAAGTAACTAATAGGAATTCACATGATTACTCAACTATTCAATTAACCAATATCTAATATCCCTAGTATACACTAAGGTTTTTTTTTAAAGTCTTTTTTTAAACCACCATTGCAGCTCCCCCCTCTATATGTTTTTGTTATTGTTTGTTTTGCTTTGTTTATTAAAATTTACCATATGATGCACAGCCCCTCTGTGTAAATGTAAATGGCAGGATGGTAAAAATACTGTCACTTGTCTGCACTAGCCTGCCAATGTGTAGTGCAACTGTCAAAGCACTGCAAAAGGGACTGCTACAGATACAACCATGGAATTACGGATGCTTCCCAAGGTCTGAAACTGGGCCGGACACTGACAACAGTTTGCTTGAGTTTCAGGATTTATTCAATCACAATTAATAGTAAAAAGTTGAACTCACATTCACTTCATTCTGCACTACAAATAGCTCATTAATTATCTACTGTAATAAAATTAGACAAACTGGATCAAGTGAATAATCATATTGTCCCTTAGGTAGGCAGAGCCTGGGTAAGGGATATCAGAACTGCTTAATTGAAACTCAAACTTTTAGTTCAGGGATTGCCCTTGCTCCCACTAAAGTCAGTGGGCACTTTACTATTCATTTCAATAAGAGCAGAACTAGGAAGAGAAGGTAAAATACTGATTTGCTCTGCCAGAGTGACTTGCAGAAGTAAAAGACAGGACTATGCAGAACTTTAAAGACTAACAAGATGGTTTATTAGGTGATGAGCTTTTGTGGGCCAGACCCACTTTCTCAGATCAAATTGTAGAAGAAAATTGGCATGACCATATATACCAAAGGGATACAATCAAAAAAAAGTGAACACATATAAAACTGACAAATCAGATTTTAGAACAGAGGGAGGGTGAGGGGAGAGGTTAGTGTCTGTGAGGTAATGATATTAGGGGTGATAACTGGGGAAGCTATCTTTGTAATGGATAAGGTAGTTAGCATCTTTGTTAAAGCCCATTCCTAAAGTGTCAAATTTAAGCATGAATGACAGTTCTGATGTTTCCCTTTGTAGTCTGGTGTTAAAGTCCAGACTAACACGGCTATGTCTCTATTACTAGCAGAAGTAAAGGCCTCCTTCCCTTGCTGGGATTTAAGTAGGTACAGGGGTCCTACATTGCTACATGGACACGTTATGTAGTGGAAGGATTTTGGAAGCTTCTTTTTTTAATTTGGTTTAATCGAATTAGTTGTAAAGAGAATGACATGTGGTTATCAATTTAAAAATCCACCACACTAAAAAGAAAGGTATTATTAGTTCTCAGGAGCAGACGACAGGGCTAGGGGGAATGTGCGCCTCGTTTATTTACTAATTACTGAAGTTTTTTTTACCAAATTGTAGCAAGGGCTGGGGGTACACAGGGCTTTCCTCCGCAGGTAATCGTTGAAAAACGGCTCATCCGGTTGAGAAAGAGCAGCTGCCTGGCTTCAGAGGCACTGCGTAAAAGTAGGGTAAGCAGCTCCACAGGCACGGCGGCGCGTCTGCCAAGCCGCCTGCTTCGTTTGGAAAGGGCTGGCCCGCGTCCCTCTCCTATTTATACCACCCAGCTGCGGGGCTCCTGGCCTCTGCCTGCGGCAGCCAGCCCGCCGGCCCCGCTCCTCGAGAGACGCGCGGCGCCAGAGACTTGCCAACTGCCAAGCCCCCCTCCCAGGCAACGTGTCCCTGCCTTCCCCTCCCCCGGCCCTCTGCCGGGCTCAGCAGCCCCAGCACGTGGGCGGCAGGGGGCGCGCCCTGCCCTGCCCTGCCCTGCCCGGCCCCGCCCCCGCCCCACCGACCTGCGAAGACAAAGAGCAGCGCCAGCGTGGGCAGCGAGTCCCCGGGGCCGCGCCGCTGCGGCGTGTCCATGCAGGCGGGCGGCAGAACTGCGGCGTCTCCTCCGCGGCGGGGCAGAGCTGGGGGCGGGGGAAGGGCCGAGCGCCCGGCCCCGCGGGGAAGCAAAGGGCGCGCCCCGGAGGAGGGGAAACTGAGCCACGCGCCCAGCGGCTGGGCGCTGCCTTGCCTTGCGGAGCGCTGCCCGGCACGCTCACGCCCCCTTGGTCCCGCTGCCGCCGCCTCTCGGGCCTCACGTTTCAGCTCCGCGGGTGGCACTGAGGTTTGTGCAAGAGGCGGCGTGTGTCTGCCCCCAGCCCGTGCTCCCCTGCCCTGCCCTGCCCTGCCCTGCCCTTCCAAGGCTGAAGGTTTGCGGGGCGGGGGGCGTGTATACCCAAGCGCAAGGGGCTGAGCGCCCTGCAAAGTTCTGGCACCACGGACACTACTCACCAAGCTGCCGTAGCAGCTGATTTGTGTGCAAGGGCAGTGAGGAGCCTGTGAAAGCGGAGAGCAGGCAACATGCCTACCAGCAGAGCCAGTTGCATCCCTTTGTTTCAATGGGGCGAGGGGTGGGGGTGGGGGGGCTGGATTACTGTGCGCCTTTCCTCCTGGGCTGCTCCTAGTATAATTCTTCATCTGGGCCCCCAATAGCTTGTTTGCTGGGATTCATAGCTGGCCCACTGAAAGAAATATAAATTAGATGCAAACAGGCAGCACAACCCCAAGGTAGCAGTGTGCTACACTAGGCTGTGAGTTGCTAGAAATCACACTCCTTATAGGACAGCACATGCCTCTGTCACTTGAGAGAAGTCCAAGCACAGTTTAGACCAGAACCTCCCTAGAAGCTGTGTGCTTGAGTCAGCTTTGAGGACAGTTTTTGAAACTAGATGTAGATCCTGTAAAACACAACTGATTTGTGTTGGCATGTATATCTTTTTGCTATTTTTTTTTTTGTACCTGTGGCACTAGCATAAGAAAAATATCCATCCCTTTACTCTGTGCAAACTCAAATAGTGGTACTTAATTGTTTAGAGCATATAGGAAGTGTCTGTTACCAGTTACATACTCCTGTGTCTGATCTATTATTTGTTGTTTCTCTCTTCTCTGGCTTTATGTCACACTAGTTTAGAAAAGCAGGAGTTACTTACAGGATTGTAGGAGTTGCCATTAGCAAGGGGATACCATCCAGAAAGGGGATCACAAGCTAAATATGAGTTCACACTGTGGCAAAAATTGCAAACATCATTCTGAGATATGTTAACAGGAGTGTTGTAAGCAAGACAAAAGAAGTAATTCTTCTGCTCTGTTTCATGCTGATTCAACCTCAGCTGGAGTATTGTGTTCAGTTCTAGGCACCACATTTCAGAAAAGATGTGGACAAACTGGAGAAAGTCCAGAGAAGAACAACAAAAATGATTAAAGGTCTAGAAAACATGATTTATGAGGGAAGGCTGAAAGAATTGTTTAGTCTGGAAAAGAGATGGCAAAGGGACCCGATGACAGCTTTCAAGTACCGAAAAGGTTATTACAAGGAGGAGAGAAAAATTGTTCTCCTTATCCTCTGAGGTTAGGACAAGGAACAATGAGCTTAAATTGCAGCATGAGAGGTTTAGGTTGGACATTAGGAAAAACTTACTTTCAGGGTAGTGAACCACTGGAATAAATTTCCTAGGGAGGTTGTAGAATCTCCATCATGGGAGTTTTTTAAGAGCAGGTTGGACAAACACCTGTTATTGGTGGTCTAGATCAATGGTTCTCAAAGTAGAATGTGACTCAGTTTTATTGGGGTCACCAGGACTGGCTTAAAACTAGCTGGGACTATGGCTGAAGCCTGAACCCTACTGCCTGGATATGAAGCCGATGCTTGAGGGCTTCAGGCTGGAGTGTCAGGACTCAGGTTACAGGTACCCTGCCAGGGGCTGAAGACTTTGAGCATCTATTTTGTTTCTCCTGCCCAGGGTGGTGGAGCTCAGGTTTTGCCTTCCCTCCCCACCCATTGGAGCTTGGGTGTGCTCAGGCTTCAGTTTCCTCCTTCTGGGGTTGTGTAGTAATTTTTGCTGTCAGAAGGGGGTCATGGTGCAATTAAGTTTGAGAACCCCTGGACTAGATAATACTTACTCCTATCATGAATACAAGAGATTGGACTGGATGATCTCTTGAGATCCCTTCCAGTCCTACGATTCTATTATCATCATCATCTACCATAAAAGCCATAGTTTAATTTTTGGCACCATTCCTGCTCCCTCTGATGTCAATAGAAGCAAAATCAGACCTTTGAAGCTATGTGTACTCTGCCGCTCTTTATTGGAAGAAGGTACGCAAATTGCACTCTGCAATTTGGGTACCTTTTTCTGATAGTTTTGTCGGAAGAGGCTTTTCCGGAATTTGGCCCATCTGCACTGAGCCAAATTTTGAAAAAAACCTCTTTCAGAAAAGCCGTCCTTCCTCATGGCATGAGGAAGATAGGACTTCTGAAAGAGCGTGTCTTCTCTTCAGCAAAAAATGTTGGAAGAGCAGACGTGTTCCCTGGATACCCCCGGTATCCTGGAAAAACTCCATAGTCTAGACATAGTCTGAGTGGTGAATGGTTTGTGCACATTCTACAGTAGAGGTTTGGACAATGGTTGTATTTTCCCTGCTTTTTTTTTTTAAATCAGACCCAATATTAAAATCTGATGCTGTCTGGATCTACTGGAACTAGGCTGCTTATTTTGCTTGAAGTCATGGAGCAGAATTAACATACGGAAAAGAGAATATAAAACACACACTGTCCACTGCAAGGTTTTTTTTTTCCCACCCCATCTAAAACACTTTTCAAATATGATTACAGCCCAGTGTGTTTATTACAGTTTGGCCATATTTATTTAAAGATAAACTAAGACACTATATATTACCTGGGGAAAGCTATAACATGTTTTCAACTATCATAGATTATATTTTAAAATCACTGTTAATATTGAATAGGAAAATTGTTCTATAATGAAGCTGGAAACAATATCATCTAAAGTATTTGTTACATATTAATCTCACAACCATAAATAAATATTTCAGTTAACCCTGTTTAAGAATTAATTGGAATACCACCTAGAAGCCAAAATATTAGCCTATAACCTTAAAAAAAAAAAAACCCCAATCACTGGTCTCTGTAAACAGTTCTGTGCCAAGAAATGCATTTGAAATATTAAAGAGTACACAAAAAATGAGAAAAATCACAGATTTTTTTGTTCATAAAAGGTCTATTGTAGAGGCATATTTTGATGCGTGGGAGAGGGAGGACTTGGGGAGGGGAAAAAAGAGGGACTTTTGGGAAATGAGTTCTTTCCCCAGCCCCAAAAAATCAAAACACCACCCTCAAGCTAAACAAAGAAAGAAAAAAGAATTTTACAAACCTAGGCCTCAAATAATTTAGTTATGGTGACCTTTTCCAGAGGTTCATTTACTATCATGTGAGGGTATGTCTACACTACAGAATTCTGTTGGAAAAACAGCCGTTTTTCCGACAAAACTTGAGGAACGTCCACACTGCAATTGCGTTCTTCCACAAGAAATTCGAAAGAACAGAGGGGTTTTTCTGGCATTGGTAATCCTCATTCTATGAGGAAGAAGCCTTTTTGCGAAAGAGCTCTTTCACAAAAAGGCATGTGTGGGTGGGGAAGAGGGAGTTCTTTCGGAAGAAGAGGAAAGAGGAAAAAGCACAGGTGCCCCGGTGGCCACTCCATCCACTGCAATCATAGCTTACATGCGAGATAGTGTCCATTCAGTCTGGACGTTCTCTTTCAAAAAAGCAGATTGCTTTTTTGATGCACTTTTGCAGTGTGGACGTTGTCTTTCGGAAGACGTTTTTTCAGAAGATCTCTTCCGAAAAAGCTTCTTCCGAAAGAAGCCTGCAGTCTAGATGTAGTTTAAGGGAACTATATTGGGTTAGAATGAAATTAACAATCAAAACAGGCCTCTTTTCCTTTTTGTTCTTGATTAACCTGCAGCATCTCATTTGAGTTAAAGGCCTCAAACAGCTGAATAAAGGTGATTTAAATTATAGTGATTTACCGTGGCTGCAACTCCATAAAATTCAGTGCACCTGTTTACTATGTCAGAATTTGGCTCCCTGGACAACATTTATTCCTAAATAATCTGCTAGTTTATCTTTAATCCATTAAATAAATCATTTACTTTTATCAGCAGATACATTGCTTTCACATTTGCTATCACTGCTATCAGATTGATTGGATGCAGCTCTGATATATAACTCTTGAAGAACTTACAGATTCTCCCATTTATTTTTAAATTAATCTGCATCTACACCAATAATGTCAAAATATTTCACTGGTATTTCCTTTTTTCTCCCCAGGTTTTATCTTTTGACTTCCTTCTTGATTCCCCTTAATTTCATTGTGGCTCCTGCTAAATCAGACTTCAGTATTTCCTAAAAAAGTTGGGTCAGATCCCCAATAGCTGGTGGGTGTACACTTGCCATGTTTCACTGAATTCAATGCTGATTTACACCAGTTGAGAATCTTGTGCTGTATTTCTCTAGCTGTTGCTTTGCTTAATGAGGAATGAAACAGCAGACTTTGCACTCTTAGGACCTCTCTACACAACAAAAATTCTCCTGTCCTGAAATATTTTTTTAAAATTCAGTACTTGAAAAATGTGTTTTGTGGATGTAGGGGTCAATTGCGGAAGAACTTTGTATGTGCAAGTTTAGGGGTGGTGAGGCCTGCATTCTCCCCCCTTTCCCATTCCACCCCCCTTTCCCTACTACTGATGAGCCAGAAGCAAGCCTCTAGGAACATACGCCATTGTAGCAAGAACGAATTGTAGATAAGGGTGGGAACATAAACAATTCTGTTTACCCTAACGTACTGAGCACGTAAACAAGGCCAAAGAACAAGTAGAACTAGATCAGAACCAGATCCATAACTAACAGCTGAGCCCTACATCAGCACGTAATGAGTAACCCCTGGAAATTTCCGAACTGCAAAACAAGGCAAGAGAACTGTATTTAAGGCTGCACCAAAGCACAGCAATTTGGACGTCACCGATGGGCTTTGGGGACCGGTGCCTCGGAAGCTGAGACAACCTCCCATTTCGTCCACAGCCGACTCGGCATCCCTGGCTAGCGGGAAAGGGTTGTAAGATATGCCGCTTCTTTGTTATGTTGCCCTTCTAGTTAAGGGGTGCAGCTGTTAGCTGTCAGGAAATAAACTACTTGTGTTTGACAGATACCTGTGTAGCGTCCTTTGTACTTTGAGAACCTAGTGTCAGACCTGAGACTTACTCTTGCCAGCAACAGTGGGCAATGTTTTTCTATCCCAAATAAACTCTCCGAATAAGAGATAATGTGTTTGAAAATTGTTGAAAACTGTTGTTGAAATGACATGGGGACTCATTCTGATCCACAACCTCCCTCACCTTGTGGTAAAATGTTTGTGAGAAACGTTTTCCACAGGAAATGAAATTAGAGGAGATGTTTGAATGTACAGGATGTGAGGTAGGGTGGAAAAGGACCAACTTGGCAACACTGCATTTATCTAGGTGACCACTTGGGAGTGGGTGGACGAGGGAGTTCAGGGAGGTAGCACGTTCTGTACATCATGTCCCTGAGTTCATCCTCTGTCATTCTGTTATTGGGACAGGGACTTTGGCCCATTACTATGGAATGAGCTGTGGGGTCTGCACCAAAATATGGTAGATCCTCTGGTAACCATGGGAGATTAAATACATCTGCACTGAGTTCCTGTGTGCCTGTGTATCTATTCTGGCTTCTGATGGCCCCTGGCTTGGTACCTGGCAGTGTGGCTCCAGTGGAAGATATGCCTGTCTCCTGCACATACACACTCTTCCCCACCTCAGGAGATAGTGAGGAAGGATTATATAGAAGAGATAATACAATCCCAGAGTTTTCCATCATGGCATCACTGGCTTATTTTATCTTTTCTCTGAGAATTCTGGATTGGAGAAGGGGGATGGTATGCACCCAAACTGGCTCCTGCCACAGCCCATCTGCTCCTCAACCCTCCTGGTCTCCTCACCTTACACGGACCCCTTACTTCTGGAGGGACCTTTGTGGGGGGCTAGAAGAAGGTGGGTGGAGCCCTGGAGGGGTGTGAATCTTCAAGGGGAGATCTATGAATCCAGCGTCTGGTTCATGCACAAATCAATGTTGGAGAGAGAAGAGAATAGCAATGTAGGCATCTGACTTCACTTACACCAGTATAAATTAGGTAACTACAATGGTACATAACCAGATGTGGATTAAGATTTATTGGTACTCTAGAAACAAAGAACATTTGGGCTTCCCCACAGCTGAGGGGCCCAGGATCATCAGACCAGAGGAGGCCAGGGAAGCTATGGTTTCCCCACTTTTAAAAGTGAGAGGGCCGTGCCTGCCCACTTTTCAGCATGGACTGAATAGCCTCAGGCATGTATGGAGAGGTGGTGCATAGGCATAGCCACATGTGGTTGCTGCCCTGGGCACAAAGCCCAGGAACAGCCTGCCACTGGGAGCTGGTGGGACCAGGGAGGGAGAGGTGGCAGCCTGGCAACAGCAGGATCTTGCGGGGGCAGCCTGGCAGCGGAAGCCAGGCGCAGGCACTGAATGAGCTCAGGTGGAGTGTGGTTGTGTCTGAGGCCGGGTCAGCAGCAATGGGAGCTGCACCGGAGGAGCCCTCTCTGCCTGGCACCTTGCTGCCTGTGACCTTCTGGGGTTCCCTGCTGCCTCCCAGCCTCCTCTCCCACAGAACATGCAGGCCCTGTGGAGGGGGAGGGCAGAGGACTGGAACCCCCCACCCATGGGTCCCACCAGCAGCAATGCTCCCCAGTAGGGTTGCCAGGTGTCCGGTTTTGAACCGGACAGTCCAGTATTTCATCTTTCTGTTCGGGAAACAAATTGAGAAAATATAAATGTCTGGTATTTTCTAAATAAGATGTAATACAGATTGTGATGTAATGTCAAATGTGTCCGGTATTTTTGTTGAAACCATCTGGCAACCCTAATTCCCAGAGAGCAGGGGCATGGGCCGGGGCTACTCTCAGAGTATGTCTACACATCAAAGTTATTTCGAAATAACAGCCCTTATTTCGAAATAACTTTCCTAGCGTCTACACAGCCAAACTGCTATTTCAAAATAAATTTGAAATAGCAGAGCACTTATTTCGAATTTGGTAAACATTCTGCGTGTGTCTAGACTACATGGCTCCGTCGACGGAGCCATGTAGATGAGTTTATGAGACATAGCAAAATGAAGCGGCGATTTAAATAATCGCTACTTCATTTCCATCAAAATGGCCGCCGCGCTGTGCCGATCAGCTGTTTGTCGGCATAGCGCAGTAGTCTAGACGGGGATCAGCCGACCCCAGAACCCTTTGTCATCTGATCCTGTAAGCCTCGTTTTACCTCCAACCCTGAGCCTTGAGTTTCCCCTCCCCCTTCTTCCCCTTGCTTCCCCCTTCCAGCTCCCTCCTCCGAGGTTTTCCCCTCCCCTCTCCCACCCTCTCTCCTCCTCTCTCCCGCCTCCTTTCCCCAGTCTCACCAGAGTTTCATTCCCCCCCCCCCCAGTTTTGTTAAATAGAGAGAGTTTGTGTTCATGAAAATATGTGTATTTTATTTGACATCAGGAAGGGGGGTTAGGGAGGGGTAAGTGGGGCAGACCAGGGAGACTGTTAGTGCTCCTCAGGGTGGAAGCTCTCCCTCAGGGCCTCCTGGATACTGACAGTCCCCCAATGGACCTCTCGGATGGCAGCCTGCGGAAAGTGCAGCCAGGCTCACAGCAACGTGTCCAAGAGAAGCACCAGAGTGCCCAGGGGCAGCTCCGGCTCCATGTTGCAGAGTGCTGTGGTGTCCTGAGTGAGGGCAACCAGATCACGCAGAGACAAAATGCTTCACTGTCCCTCATCAAGGTAGACAAGCAAGCAGGGAAACCTGAGAACTGGCTCTCCAAGGGGGGTCTCTTTAAGCACAGGCCTCAGATAGCTTCAGGCAGCAGCCACACAAAGTAACTCCTGACCTGATGCCCAGCTGGACCTGGTTCCGGCCAGCCTTAAATGAGATTCAGCTTCCACTCAGTGTGGACGCGCTATTTCAAAATAGCAAAACGCTATTTTGAAATGCATTTTGTGTATAGACGTGTTATTTCAAAATAAGCTATTTCGAATTAACTGTTTCAAAATAGCTTATTTTGAAATAACGCTGTAGTGTAGACATACCCTCAGGGATTGCGACTCCTGCCCAGGGCATGTGAAGGATCTAGGTCTCCCTCCAGTGGCTGGACTTTCTGGGCTTCGCAAGGAGGAAGGGGAGTTACAGAGGGCAGGGGAGCACAGTTTCGGAGCTGGTGGCCCATTTCTACTCAGGTTCCTGTGCTCCTGCAAGGGCACCCAAAGCCGCTTGGCACAGACCCCATAGGTCCATGCATTATTCCAGCGCTGTGCATAACCTAAATAAGAATAGAATTAGGCTCATAGTCATGAAGCTGTTTTTTAACAAACATTTCCAGAAAATTTTCTCCATCATATACAGCACCCGCTGACAGCAAAATCATGTTACCTGAAGTGTTTTTCAATAAATGATCTTAAAAGCCATTTTAGGATTGGGAAAATTTTGTAAAATGGACAAGTCCTCTAATGCTAGCCTTCAGGGATATTCTGAAAAGACAATCTCTCTCCCACTGTGTTAATGTCTTGAAACTCACTATAATCAGGCATCTCTTGCTGTAGCTGAATCAGCAGTTTAGAAATAGTAATTACCAGAGGTAGAGTACAAAAGACAGCATCTAGGACAATGAATGGAGAGGGACATGGAAAGGTTATGAGGACAGTTTCTGAAAATTGTCAATATTATACCAGACGATTCAGCAGAACCTTTAAAACTCCCATAATGGATAATTATACAATAACTTGCCTAGGAGATGCTTCATGCTAAACTCTAGCAATTAGTAGTTGACTTATGCCCTGAAATATAAGGGTTGATACCCTTTATACATATTTACTTAATAGTGGAACTATAAGTATTTACTATTACTGCCTAATCCATTTTGTATTAAGTTCTTTAATATCTATTGACAGGAAGTCAATTGATAAATTATATTTTTTGCAGTAAAGTATTTCCTTTTATGTTAAAAAGTCTCAGAGGGGTAGCCATGTTAGTCTGTAACTTTAAAAACAAGTAGTCCTATGGCACCTTAGCGACTAACAAAAATATATATAGTATCATTGAGCTTTCATGGGCAAAACCCGTTCTTCAGATGAGCTGGAGTGGAAAAAAAACGGGAACCCAGAATTTATAACAGAAAAAAGAAGGGAGAGAGAAAAAAATACCTGTCAATTGTAGTGCCAGTGTTAATGAGGCTAATTGAGTGGGCTGGAAATGTCCCATGCTTAGTTTTTGATGTAGATGAAGTGTTAAATATGTGGGAGGCAGGTTTTATGAAGGACATCCAGTTAATGTCTTTGTTCAAGCCCAGGGAAACAGTGTCAAATTTGCATATGAAGGTCAATTCTACATTCTCTGTAATTGGCTTTTGAAATTCCTTTGACAGGTATTTTTTTCTCTCTCTCCCTTTTTCTGTTATAAATTCTGGGTTCCCATTTTTTCCACTCCAGATCATCTGAAGAAGTGGGTTTTGCCATATAGTCTTTAAGGTGCCACAGGACTACTCATGTGTTTCCTTTTATGAGTTTTACATTTCATTTGGTGTCTTCCCACTCCCTTATCATGAATGAGTAAATAGGAGAATCTGATTATTTGGGGTAGGATCCAAACATATACACAAAGAGAACCTTCCAATTGATTTCTATATTAGCTAGATCAGATGTATAATTTCTTATATGGTCATCATATCAAACTTTTACTCATCTCTCTGCACTAGTTTTCCATTCTTCTAATGAGCTTCACTGTCATTATTTGGATATTGACTACTTCTGCTATATCTTTTTTGACATAGGGTGAATATTGAATGCAATATACAAGATGGATGTAACACTATAATATTTTCAGTATTGTTCTGTATTTTTTTCTTAAAGCAACATTTGTCATAGCCACTCACCTCCATTTATAAAGATCTTAGGCTCCAAAGGGCTAGTTTTATATAGTTATCAAAATATTAATTCTTTTAATACAGGAAAAAGGGATTTGGTTTATTCCATCACAAAAATCCTCTGGGTCTACCCTGGATTTTTACCACAAACCTTCTTGCTGCCTCCTTCAAGGTCTCTCAGGCTATGTCTACACTACAGGGTTTTTGTGGAAAAACAGTTGTTTTTCCGACAAAACTTGAGGAACATCCACACTACAATTGCATTCTTCCTCAAGAAAATCAAAAGAACAGAGGGGTTTTTCCAGCATTGGTAGTCCTCATTCTATGAGGAAGAAGCCTTTTTGTGAAAGAATTCTTTTGCAAAAGGCGTGTGTGGACGGGGAAGAGGGGGTTTTTGCGCATAAAGAGGAAAGAGGAAAAAGCACAGGTGCTCTGGTGGCCATTCTGTGCATACCAATCAGTGCTTACTTTCGAGAGAGAGTTCATGCAGTCTGGATGCTCTCTTTCGCAAAAGCCCATCACTTTTTCAATGCGCTTTTGCAGTGTGGACGCACTCTTGCACAAGAAGTTTTTGTGGAAGATCTCTTCCGATAAAAGCTTCTTGCACAAGAAGCCTGCAGTGTAGACATAGCCTCAGGCTGAGAAGATCTAGAACAGGAATGAAGTTTGTCAATGCAGTTCCATAAAGGAATCTAGAAGACCACTACTAAATAATGCTTAACACTCCTTTTTAATATTATCTACTGAAGTCAGTGGCTATAACTCCATTACAATACAGGAGTAATTATCTTTCATATCCCTGACATTGTCATGTCTCTGGACCCATGAAACACAGACCACAGTTTATTACCAGAACTCCTGAGACTTAGGAATCTAGACTACATTGGGTTTTTTTTGAAAAAACTGTCCTTTTTTTGAAAAAGCTTCACCTGCGTCCACACTGCAATCGCGTTCTTTTGAAATTAAATTGAAAGAACGCAGGTGTTTTTTCCACATTGGTAAATCTCAAATTACTAGGAAGAATGCCTTTTTCGAAAGAGTTCTTTCGAAAAAAGGCATGTGTGGACACAGAACAGGTACATTTTCCAAAAGAAGAGGCAATCGAAAAAACCGCAGGTGCCCTGGTGGCCATTATGTGAATAGCAATCAGGGCTTTCTTTTGAGAAAGAGTGTTCATGCAGTCTGGATGCTCTCTTTCGAAAAAGCAGATCACTTTTTGAGGTGTGGATGCTCTCTTTTGAAAAAGCTTCTTTCGAAAGAAGCTTGCAGTCTAGACGTACCCTAACAGCTTTGCTACATCCTTAGTTGTTGCTGAATGTTAACATTTTATAAAGCTCATGTATAAAAAATACAATGCTCTTATGAATTCTGGATGTGCCTTATGCCCTTTTGTTCAATCTAACTAGTTGAGTGGTTCCATTTTTGTAATTTGTGGAGAACCTAGAGAAATCCTCACAGCTTAATGTGCACAAAAGTTCACAGCAGCAAAGGACGAGGTGTGTTTTTCTTATTGTCTACTCGTCAGACATATTTTGCTGTTCATACCGAACATTTACCTGCCACAATAATAGACAATAATATTCCTCTGGCATCGTTTTTAAAAAGGGTGAGGTGTTCCTCAAGAAGAGTATACCCTTTCTGTTAAAGCACCAAATGTTGACTTATAAACCCGCGCCAATAGAATGCATTTGGCAAAAGGATGAATTCCAGTCAGCCTTGATAATCACTACTTAAAAATATAGGCATTCATGTGCTTTATTATTTTCTATAATGAAACATTTATTTAATAAACCCAAACTAATTAGCAGTGCTTAGTGAATCTTAGCAAGCAGTAACAATATCTGGGGCTAATTCACTAGCTACAGGGGTCTTGGACACAGGCATTAACATTGCCATAATTTCCCTTACCAAAAAAGAAAGAAACAACAACCCTTCATAATTCAAAATTAAGGTTGATAATTTTGGTCATGAAACAGTTAAGGTTCCAGAATGATTTAACTCTTTCTCTTAACATGTATACTGCAATTAGGAATGGCTAAAGTGTCTGGAATATCACATATTGATCCAGACTTTTTAACTAGCAAGCAGACAGACAAAGACACCCTCTTGTTCTGAAGCCGTGGGCTCATGATCAAGTAGGCATAAATGTGACATAAAGCCACTTTTGCTCTCTCTTTGCTGAACCGGTAGACAGAGAGCCAGTCCCCAGGGTTTAGCCTTACATTTCTACAATTTTTGTAGAGGAAATACAATATCAGGTTTTAGCGTGATACAGTAGGAAGTGTGTTTCATCGAAGTTCAGCCATCTCCTTTTAAAACAAAGTTCATTGTTTCCAAACATACAAAATTCTATAGTCTTTGTAGGAAGTGTCAGCCTCCATAATGTTTAAAGAAAGCAAAAAAACAAAAAAAAAAACCCACCTCAAAAAAAACCCCCAACTTGGAAACATTCCAGAAAGCGAGTACTAAGGAGCTGTTCACAAGCAGAAGACGAATACCCACTTGAGGGCAGCCAACTGTTATTTCAACAAATTTCACACTGCTTAGTCCAAAATGCTCTTTTTAGTTTCAGAAGCATCATTATGAGCAGTGCACCCACAATGCAATGTTGAGTCCGAGATTTAAAAAAATATTTTGGGAACAGACAAAAGTTTCAGATGATTTAAAAAAATGTCAGGGAGGGAAATGATGCATGAAGGTGTACAGGACAGCTGTCTGATATAGCACTATAGTTTGCTCCCACCTGAGTATTGTATATTTTCCAGCGCATTAAGTCCTATTTTAACTGTCTTGGTTACTTGGTTCTTGGTGATACCTGTATAACGAAGGGAGTCTGCATTTTGGCACCAGCTTATAGTGATTCTAGTGGAATTTATTTTTCTTATGAATTGTACAATGATGACAGCCAAAATACACCTCTTCCTGCTCAATCCAGCAAGGAAAGTGTACAACCTGAAGAATGTTGCAGTAGTGTCTGACCATAATTGAAGATAGCTGATTAATGTTTGGCAATTACAGTAGTCAGAGAATTTGGGCTTTGGAAAATATTCTCTACTTAGTCCAGAAGTGGGCAATAAGTGGCCTCTGGGCCAGATGTGGTTTGCCATGGTTAGCCCCTGGTGACCACTGATGCTTTATTTTTCTGAGCATCTGCAGGTACGGCTGTTTGCAGCTCCCATTGGCCTCAGTTTACCCTTCCTGGCCAATGGGAGCTGCAGGAAGCAGTGTCCCAGTCCACATTGCTTCCCACAGCTCCCATTGGCCAGGAACAGAGCTCTGCGGCTAATGGGTGCTGCAAGCAGCCGTACCTGCGGATGTGCAGGTTAATAAAGTGCTGGCAGCTGCTAATCCTATTGGTTGCTAAGTTAGTCCATATTTGAAAATATTTCACTACAAGTGAACAAAGGAGTCTATGAATTGTGCACTGTTTCTTAGGATTTGTGCACCACTGGTGACATGAATGCACCATGTTATGCCATATATATGTATTCAGCAGTTAATAAACTTGTTCAGCTTATGTATGTATTCAACCAAACAGTGGAGAGCAGTTTAGAATAGATGCAAATTCACAAGGCTTGTGCCTAGTGCTCCAAACCTTGCGGTTATGTGCTGTAAAAAAAATCTCAGTTTTTATTTTTGACTGCCCTCATGATTGTCATGGGTCTGCTGGAGCTATGTCAGAAGGAGTCCCCATTCACACCAAGTCCTCTGCTCTGGTGGAAAAAGGCTTAGTCATGGGCAACACATGGACTGCCTGCTGGGGAAGGTTAGCTCCCATCCTCCCTCCAGCTGAGGCCTCTCCCCTTCTCCCCCCATCCACCCACAGCCCAGAAGCCTTTCTCCCTGCAGCCACCAGCCTCTGCCCCAGGCTAGCACCACCTCAGGCCTGAAGCACTGGGAGGTTTGGTGGTATGCGTTAGGGAACTAAGGACTTAGTTCAGATTAACTTTAAACTGCCGCATGTAGCCGCGGGCAGTTCGTTCGGACTAAGGGGGATTTAAAAATGGCGGCCGGACGGGAACATGCAAATGAAGCCCGGGATATTTAAATCCCGGGCTTCATTTGCAACCCCGGTTCCCTGATTTGCCTACCTAGCTCGAACTAATGAGCTAGTGTAGACATACCCTATGAGATAGAGGCAGCAAAAGGGGAGGGGATAAGGGGTATTTCAATGTGGCAGCCCAAGGCGGCCGCTGCACAAAAAGGAAATGTCTACACTGCATGTTTTTGTACAAAAACCCCTTGTGCAAAAACAGCTTGGACTAGATTATGCAAATGAAGTGCAACAAAATGCTAACCAGCGCTTCATTTGCATTGCCTCTTCCAGCAAAAGCCATAGTGTAGACAAAGCCTCAGTCTAAGTGAAGTCAGAAGTGGGACTTATAAAAGTAGTATGCTATAAGACTGAAGTAGGAAACATCCTCCCCCCCATAAAAAGCAGCCCTTTCCTCATTTATGTACATATTTTAAAATCTTGGTAGTAACATGTAACTACCAAACGAGTGGTTCTTATAGTTACATAAGAGTGGCACAATGTAAGGGGTGACAAGACCATTTAGATATATTACATAGTATTTCTGGATCTACAATGGACTTTGTGAGATCTTTGGCCGTTGCTTTGACCTCTCTGTGTCTAAGTGCCAAGGGCAGGGGACCAGAACCAGGTAGAAATGTTAGAAGAAGGAATCAAAGCCTATGCTCCTAGAGAAGCTAAGCTTGCCCTCCTGAGGAAATCACCTGAGGGGAGTCTCCTGAGGATTTACTGCCATTGGAGGAGATGATCAGGGTCTATGGATGAAAATGGCTATCAATGATAAATGTGGTTTCAGAGAATATATGCTCTCCAAAACCCTAGGGCTTTTAATGAAACAATGTTTGAAGAGCAAGGCATTTCCTGGAGATTCATGAGCAGCCAGGAGAGGCTCAAGACATAAATCACAGAAGGTTGTCCAAAGCAGTGTCCAGTTTTCATTCAGTAATTTTTTTTCTGATTTTTCTGTGGCATTTTGTGGGGTAGCTTCTCAGTGACGTCTCTGACACCAACTGTGTTTTGTTTTTCTCAGTGTCCCTCACAGCAATACAGGAGCATGCTAGAGATTGATCTGAAAAAAGATGTCTTTCCAAAGTGATGAGAAATGGATTATGGAGGAGGAGACAAGAGGTTTCATCCGTTAGAACCCATGACTGAAAGGGCATGGGCACCTCCTAACTCAATCATAAAAACTAGACTGCTATAGATTTAGTTGTGTCTATCTGATCTGTCAATCAATCACAAAAACATCCCCCCGATTACTTCATTGCAATGAGCCTTCCTTACATATATATGCTTAATAATTATTTGTTACATATGATAGTGAGTGATTAACTCATTCTACCCTAGGACCAGAATTCTTAAGTCTTCAGCACCCATATTTGGGGACAGATTTTTGGAAGTGCTCATCTCCCATTTTGGTATCTAAATGTGGTGGCCAGATTTTCAAAACACTTCATCACTTTGAGTAGGCTGTATCACAAGGAGAACACTGGAAGCTTATTTATATATTATATATATTATTGAAGGTGCTAAATGGGAGCTGGTATCTTTTGAAAATCTAACTCCAGTGAAAATATTTGCCATATTTAGGTGTCCAGATTATTTATACACCACAATGGAAACATCTAAAAAATTTTCTATTTTCTGTCTTCATTGTCAATGTTGTTTAAACATACGAGAGCTAGCCAAATGTTGCTTGAAATTACATGAATATAAATCCATAGCAATTCCAGTAAAATCAATAGTTACACTGATTTAGGTAGCTGTAACTGAGCAGAATTTGGCCTGCTTTCTGTTAAAGTCACAACACATACAGTGAACATATCCTTATCGGTTTCCTTTGTTGTATCTGGTGCTCCTGTCTGCTCAAACTATTAACCTCTGTACTGCACTCATATAACCCTGTGATACACTGCTGTGATAAACTCTTTGCAGTTATACTCAACTTCTTATGATGATCAAAGGTAATCTATTCAGTTATTAAACGGTAGATTTTTCAGGGGAGTCAGATGGAAGACTGAAGCCAAAAAAGGTCATTTTTATCAGTTTTTTCCCTGAAGATTATCTCCAAAAGTCCCTTATCTATTGTTATATTATACATGCATACATATATACATACACACCTAAAAGTGTAATTAAAAGAAACAGCTAGCTTGCTAGTAGAAAAAACATATTCAAAACAATAATAAACACGAATAATCTCAATGATTTCCTATCACCTATCAAGATTTTTAAAATGCCATTAGTTAACATTCCTTAGAACTGCCCCCATTAAAGAATCAGGTTTTGTCTACTATTTCTATCAAATTATTGAGATTCCACAGTTTTCTCTATGCTTAGGACAGAAAATATCCCTGGTACTTCTAATAGAGAGTTGACTTTTTCACTGCACGATACTGATGTTAATATACACCTGACAAATTGCTAATTGCTAGAACATTTATTTTGCTTCAAAATACACCATGAGCGGATCGGCACAGCAAAGTGTCAGGTGAGAGTCCACAACCATTCTTTTTTTAAAAGGAAATATTTTGTCTTCATAGTAATTTTTATTAAACACTATCAACTCTTCCTACAATACCAAATACTATGAAGGGTGACCTCTTCTGTGAATAACTTGTCAGTTCCTCTATCTATACCCAACCAAAGCAAATATTCTTGTTAGGCAGCCAATCCTCATTTTTGCTTTCAGAGCATAAAAAGGTTAATAAAACATGAAGAACCTTTGAAGAGCTCTACATAGGGCTAGGAGACAGGGCGTATAGCTCCACTGAAGGCAATAGAGCTATATCAGTTTGCACCAGCTGAGGATCTGGCTCATGACGATAATACTTGTATGTTGCTTGCAAAGGGTACAGACTACAGCAGAAGTTAAATAAAAATCCACAAAAAGTGATTGTGTCATGATGTCAAACTCTCTCCGCTTTTGGGAAGCCATGGTGAGGAGTTACAAAAGTCATTGAGGCAGAGGACTCAGGGTCAGCAGAGATGAAGACTATTCTCATCTCTGCCAAGGATTTTCTTTGAGCACTATATTAAAGCGTGCAAATAGGATCAAACTCTCCAAGTTGCTTCGTACAAGGTGTTTGCAATATGGTTTTGAGAGCCATGGAAGAAAGCTACTATACAAGAGAAAATATATGTTATAACCTCCTATTAAAGACATAATAAGAAATAATCTTAAACTGATAACATTTGGAGCTGCCAGCAAGACAGCAGTAAAACAGAGGTTTTTCAGCAGTGATGAAATGCACTTTGATAAACTGGTGCTGTATCAGGAAATATCATGGTGGATTATGAAGAAGAGAGGGCTTGTTCTTTGGATAGCAAGAACAGTACAGAGTAAAGGGAAAGTCTTTTTAAAATATTTCTTGTTGTTTGCCCCCATCATTATAATAACATAGGAGAAGTCTGTGCATATATATAGTGTGTAGGTGAATGTATGTTTCATGGCAGGCATCCATCTTACAAGAAGAGAATGTGCCTAAACTTACAGAAATGGTGACATTAAAAACTGCTAATCACTGGGAAAAATCCCCATTTCCCAGAATGATGCAATTTTACAGGTTTTAATGGCTGTTGATTTTAAAAGGCTGGAATTCTTCTTTTATCAGCATCCTTCCCTATTTCACAACAAATTACACTGAGACTAGGGATTCCCACTGGGCCTCCTTATTTGTAATTCAAAAAATCCAACCTGTTTTTAGGAATGCTTCTGCCTAAATTCTGCACTTTCCGAACAGCTTTGCAAAATGGTCATAGAAACATTCCTATCCTTTGCCAGCACAATAGAGGATAATGTTAAAAATGCAAATACTATTTTATTTGCCTATAAAAAATAATGGTTCTGTCCCAATGAGTGGGCCAATAGAATTTTGCAAGGCTGTTACCAGAGCTATTACTAGCTCGAGATCTCTAACTCATACCAGGAAACTAAGTGCTGTTGGCACATAGATAGCCTTAGAATTGTAAAAAGCAATGCAATGTCTTAAAGTGAGGAGGATGAGTAAGAACTAGGAAAGCTTGAATTCTTGGAGTGTAATGACTAGAAGAAATAGAGGCTTGAACTTCTGGAATGAAAAGAGTAAATGAAAGATATATAGTCTTTGAGGTATCTATCCAGGTAAGAGGTCCCCATGTGAGGTGTACATTTGTCAGGTGTAAATCATGTATATGTTCGTAATTTGTATTTACAGGCCTTCACATATGTGACAAATATGAACATTTATCATCTTGCACTAGAAGGACACCTTCCAGGAGAAAATTCATTAAGCTGAAAACAGCCTAATTATTGTTTGAAAATCATCAACTGTCCCATTAGCTTCCATGTCAGTGGCTCACAGGCTTAAATTTAAGCATGTGCCTAAGAGCACTGCTGGGTCATAGAACTGTAACTTTTTCATGTCTTTATTTTTTAATTCTTATATCTATAGAAATATTATATCTGAATGATATATGTAGAAGTAGTATGTTATTGTTATATGACTTTAATACTACAAGCATTTTATTTAACAGGACTATAACCTAGCAGAGAAGAAACTATTCTGCTCTATTGAATAACATGCATACTCACATACATATTATTCACTCACATAAACCCTGCCCTGGAATCTTCAGGGAGGCTGCTTGTTCTTGTGGAATCCCATTGGTTTCGGTATGGTTCCATGTGTGTAACAGTCTATCTGCATGCCATAGGTGCTGAGACTAGAGGACCTGGGAGTGCTGCCGTATGTCCTGGCTTGAAGTGGTTTCCATCATATAAGTGGCTGACAGTTTTGTCCCATGGTTCTCAGCACTCCCACTATACAAACTGTTCCAGCACCTCTGCTGCAAGCTCCACATCACAGGATCAGAGCTATGTATATTGTATGCAGACATAGAAAACTGTTTATTTATAGAGTATACATGATACAGATTGAACCTCTCTAGTCACTAGAGAATCTGCTGGACCACGGGAGGTCAGTATTGACTAGCAGCATTAGCAACACTTCTGCAGCTTACTGGGCTCTTTGAAGACACTTGGGGGTAAAATAGAGCTAAATAACAGCACAGAACACTGAGAGCCAGGACTGGTGGCTGTAAACAAACTTTATGGGACTGTTGGAAACTTGGCCTCACCCTTGATAAGCGGACATCCAGCTAACTAAAATCATTCTGGACTATGGATGTTGCTGGATTAGAGAAGTTCAACCTGTAGTATCATTTAGTATAAAGAAGAGCTGGCCAAACTTTTTCAAAATTATTGAGCAGCAAAGCCTCAAGTGAGTTTTGAGGTTATTACAAGTATTGCTAATCAAGACTCTGATTCAGAGAAGTACTCAAATACACGCTTAAAACCAATGGGTCTTAATACATTTCTGAAGTCAGGCATAGGTTAAAGTTTTTCTTGACTAAAATTTGATTTAAACTCATGTTTAAATAATTTTCTGAAGTTGGGTCAGAGGCCTCAGTTCTGCAAATACTTATGCATACATTTTATTTTAACCACAGAGAAACTGCTGTAACTGGTGGGCTAATTTGCTTTGTTATATTTACTGTGACTCTTTTCCTGCTTCATTTTATTCAGCTTTACATTAGCTGTAGCAATAATGCAAGTAACTGAAAGGCTTGTATCCTGTCAGATATTAGCTTTGGCAAGTTTGTATAAGTCTTGAGGCCTATAATATCTAAACAAATAAGCTTTGTGCAGACCAACAACCCAATAGAAACCCCCAAGTTATTGGGGAACAGAAAATAGAGGTTAAGTACATCTGTAGATATGTGTTTGATACAGACACTGTTCTGTGTGGACTACAGCGAGAGGAGTTACGGAATAACTAATCATCATCACGCCTAGTGAAGTTCACTGAATGGAGGATTCTGGTTACCTATGGTAACTTAAGAACATAAGAACATAAGAACGGCCATACTGGGTCAGACCAAAGGTCCATCTATCCCAGTAGCCTGTCTGCTGACAGTGGCCAGCGCCAGGTGCCCCGGAGGGGGTGGACCAAAGACAATGATCAAGCGATTTGTCTCGTGCCATCTATCTCCAGCCTCTGACAAACAGAGGCCAGGGACACCATTTCTATCCCCTGGCTAATAGCCTTTTATGGACCTAACCTCCCTGAAATTATCTAGCTTCTCTTTAAACTCTGTTATAGTCCTATCCTTCACAGCCTCCTCTGGCAAGGAGTTCCACAGGTTGACTATGCGCTGTGGGAAGAAGAACTTTCTTTTATTAGTTTTAAACCTGCCACCCATTAATTTCATTTGGTGTCCTCTAGTTCTTCTATTATGGGAACTAATAAATAACTTTTCTTTATTCACCCTGTCCACACCACTCATGATTTTATATACCTCTATGATATCCCCCCTCAGTCTCCTCTTTTCTAAACTGAAAAATCCCAGTCACTTTAGCCTCTCTTCATATGGGACCCGTTCCAAACCCCTAATCATTTTAGTTGCCCTTTTCTGAACCCTTTCCAAGGCCAAAATATCTTTTTTGAGGTGAGGAGACCACATCTGTACACAGTATTCAAGATGTGGGCGTACCATAGTTTTATACAGGGGCAGTAAGATATTCTGTGTCTTATATTCTATCCCTTTCTTAATAATTCCTAACATCCTATTTGCCTTTTTGACTGCCGCTGCGCACTGTGTGGAAGTTTTCAGAGAACTATCATAAACATATGACCAGTTTTGTGTGGTAACCAATCAAAGCCAATCAATGTAGGTACCAAAATGGTCCCTTGGAGTGTCCTGTCACAAATCCAAATTCCTGTATTATTCCAAAGTATCCTGACTTTGACGGGGAATCAAGACATTTCCCTTATTTCCCTAGGATTATCACCTGCAGTCCACAACTTAAACCCCTCCAATGCATTCTCAACAATATACAACCTATCCTGAAAAATGACCCCTCACTCTCAGAGGCTTTGGGGGAAAGGCCAATTATCCCTTACAGACAACCCCCCTAACCTCAAACAAATTATTTCCAGTAACCACACAACACACTTCCATCATAATCATCCAGGAACCCACCCCTGCAATCAGCCCCAGTGCCAACTCTGCCCACACATCTACACAAGCGATTTCATCACTGGACCCAACCTCATCAGCCACCAAATCAGAGGCTCATTTAACTGCACATCCACTAATGTGATCTATGCCATCAAATGGCTGCGATGCCCCACTGCAATGTATATTGGCCAAACTGGACAGTCTATGGGAAAGAATTAATGGACACAAATCAGATATCTGAAAGGGCAATACACAAAAACCTGTTGGAGAACACTTTAATCTTCCTGGACACTCATTAATGGATCTCCAAGTCACTGTTTTGTTTCAGACCAATTCCACAAGCCAAATACACAGAGAAGGGTTGGAACTTAACTTCATTCACAAATTTAATTCCTATGCAAATGGTATGAACTGGGATATTGGATGGCTCGCACATTATCTGCCACATCCTAATGACTTAACCAAGCAACCAAACAATGAAGGTGCTAATGGTTCTTGATGTCTGTGTAGAATCTAGTGTTGGTCATTTTCCTTTCCAAGTGCAAACTAATGGCTCTTATCAGCCTCTTGTAACTATTTAGTCTTTAAGGTGCTTCTAGACTATTTGTTATTTTTTAAGTTTTTCCTGTTACAGACTAACTGGGCTGTCCCTCTGAAGCTTACCTACTCGCTGTCTGTTTTTTTCTTCCTCCCTCCATTTTTTTTCATTCTCTCACCCCACCCCTCCCTCCTTCCCTTATTTATTCTTGGATCTGGACTTCTAACACTCTGGTCATCTGAAGAAGTGGGTTGTGCCCATGAAAGCTCATGATATCATCTACATGTTTTGTTAGTCTTTAAGGTGATACTAGACTATTTGTTGTTTTTTAAATTTTTCCAGTTAAAGTCATTGTTAGCTCATAAAGAAACCCACTTCATAGGAATCATTGACTATATGGGTAAAGCAAAACAAACTATTTCCCAATTAACAAAGGAAGGTAGTGAGTCTTTAACAAACTTTGGGGTGTTTGTGACTATGCTAAATGTATTAGTAAATTATATTTTCAATTATACAAGAATTCCTATAGTGTGAATGTTGCGTCTGTGCACAGCAGGGTTCCGAACCATAGAATAATTGAATACTGGGCCTGATCCTGGGACAAAAGACCTGTCAACCCTAAAGGTGGTAACTGTAAATTCATAAGTAATCTTAGATCAGGTAACACTACTAAGTGTGTAAAGTTAAACAGATGCAAGAGACTTTGCAGGATTAGTGCTTTATTCTCCACCACTTTATCATGTATAATGTAGATGCCAGACATTTTATAGACTACAAAACTATTTTGGGAACATTTTAGAGGTTTAATATTTTTAATGTATTAGTTTTTCTATTTCTTACTGTTATGTCTGGAACTTTTACCAATTGTACAGGACTCAGAGAGGAATATTATAATTCCTGATATATAATTGTATGTTTTCAAAGTCTCTAGGAATTAGTTACAGTAGATTGAGTCTAAAGAACAATGTCATGATTTTGAAATTCAAATATTTTGGGACCCTAGAGGACTAAGGCTCTAATTCAGCAAAAGTACTTAAGCACATGCACTAAACTTAAGCATGTGCATAGGTACTTTGCAGAACAGGGCTAGACTTAAGCAGGTACTTAAATGTTTTGCTGAATAAGGGCCTACAAAACAGGGTCTGTGCATCCCAGAGGAAAACTTGGATTGTCCATTTCCCTGTGGTATAGAACTCCCATTTCTAGCTCAAACTAGTAAGATGCTCGACCTTAAATCAGTAACTGAGGGAGATCCAATACTATCCAATATTTCATAACAGTGTTAGGAGGAAATTTTTTGTTTTAGTGTTTTTCTGTTGTTTTAACTAAAAATAATTTTTTACAGACAATTGTGCATGTGAAGCTTCCCAGGGCTTTGGAATATCAGAAGTCCCAGGAGAGATGTGTTAGCGGGCAGACAACAGGTCAAATAATCAAAGATGCATTATAAATGAATAAATGAAATTTTTACACAGCTGTGCAATTTATTACATATTGCATGGCATGTACTTACACCTCATCTCAGAATTGTCCGATGAGTTGAATAAATGACATACATTTACATAGAAAATTTGGCAAATACCATATGAATAACTTTAATGGTCTAGAACGTCTCTTTTAAATAGTAAATAAAAATGTGAATGAAATGTATAATTGTCTATTTGCCAGAAAGACAAGTAAAGCTTGTACATTGCTATTTTGGTCTGCTGGGTACAAGAATATGCTTTATAAATGCTTAATTACATGCTTAGCTGGTAAACTAATATCTCCAGTGGGAGTCATTTTGATTTATTAAGAATGAATAAATTTGTATTTACCCAGATGGAACATTTTCATTCTCTTGGGCAAAGGATACAGTTGTATCTGCTACCCAACTATGAAAGATTTTTAAGAAAAAAGCAAAGTAAGTTTTCCCCAAAACTATTAATAATAATAATAGTACTAAAACCCCCCAAATCAGTGAACACTCAAGACTCCAACACCTTATTCAATATAGTTTTCAGAGTATTAAAATTCACAGACTAAGCAGGGAATTCTCCCAGAGCCTTAACTTGTTACCTGACCTGCAGAGATTCTCCTTTCCACGGGGTGAATTCCAGTGAACAACATTGAGAAACTCCATGCCTACAGATGAAATGGAATTTTAAGGTTCTGGAACTTGTAACATTCATCAAGAAATGTTAGTTGAATAAAGTCTGGCTTTCCCATCTGCTTGTATAAATTAGATAAGAAACCTCATTAGAAGAACATTAAGGTTGCAATGTCAAATACTCAAAGGTGAATGCAGTGTCTGGATTGCCATAGCTTGCAAAATGGATCTACAGTTTGTCCATCACTATCTTATTTCTTGTATCCAGAAGGTCTTCAACCTCCCAGAAGTTTGAACGCAGTCCACTCTAATTAAGTACTGCTTTTCTTTGAATATACATAAGCCCACACCCACCTTTATCCAAGGTGCAATGTGCAGCTCATATGCTAACAGAGTCTCTTACCTCTGGTGGTTACCATATCACTGTCCGTTGTCACACCTTTCTATCAAGGAAAGCAATTGTGTATATCTTCCTGGCTATTAAATACACTCTTAAACCCATGTAAAACAGCAGTCAGCCAATGTCTAAGTGTGAGGCATGTATTTTTTTGCATGATGTCTGTATGTAATGAAGCAGGGTAACAGCTCGCTGTCCTCAAAATATCATTCCTTTTTGGACAATCAGCTCATCTTTAGTTTGCAAATATTATTCTGTACCTACCAGTACTTGTTTTTTGTCTTTTGACAGCCCTATCACTATCACTCTCTTGGATGTCTTTTTTCCTTAACCTCTTTGATTTCCATCAGACTGGGAGATAGAATACTGAATCTAACATTTTGCATTGTTCCCCTTCCCCCAATACGCTGATGCTCTGCTCAGGGTGTCAGCAAACACCAGAAGTGATCCTGGACAATGTCTGATCTCTAACTAGTACTCTGGAGATGTATCAACATGTGCTGCACTACATAATCCAGTATGCAAGGAGCTCAAAAATCTGCAGAGCAGGTGTATCATAGCAGTACTGCCTTGGTATGCAGCATGGTGGTAATGAAGAAGCCATCAGGCATATTGGGCATCTGCATAAACCAGAGCCATTAAACCAGGCACTGAAAAAATGGAGCACTCAGAAGGGACTTTTCCACGATTGCCTCTAAGTATGCTGTGGTGTGATTGCACCATGGCCAGGAGGTCATAGGTATCTTGATGAACCATTTCACTTCAAATAACACAGCCAGAAGCTTTTCTGTTTAGAAGGGGGGCACTCCTAATTCGATCCTGCTGGCATAAGCAACCAACTACTCCTATAAAAGAGCTTCACTCAGTCCTTTCTCCACTGCACCACATTGGCATATCAGTGACTTTCCTGGATGGCAGCACATCAGGTCACTGGCATCCATTATCAGGGGAGCCAAGAGCCATACCGGGCCTCTGGGCAAAGGGGCAGTTTTGTACCCTCTGGTGGAAGGGGTGGGGCCAAGGGTAGCCAGTTCTGAGTGCCCGCTGGAGCATGCCATACCACCATCTGCCCCAGCCCTTAGAGCCGCTCAGAGCATAGCATGTGGAACTCCGGTGGCAATTGAAAGGGACCGGGGCTCCAGCCACTACTGCTGCTGACCCTCTAGAATCACCAGGCCCCAGGGCAGTTGCTCCCTTTGTCCTCCTTCTCAGGCCTGTCCATTATGATTTGTTTCAGCATGTCAAATGCTGTGGGGGACCTGCCCAGTCCCAGTCAACTTCCTGCCTAGTGGGCAGTTCTAGGGGTTCCTGCTACTGCAGACAGGACAGAACTGGACAGAAAATTGATCAGCCCAATAAAGTGCTCTACTCCTTTCACATCCATTGGTGCTGGCATGTGTCTGACTCTTTCCACTTGCTTGGATTTACTTTCAGCCTCTCTGCTCTGAGCCGCTGTGCAATGCATATCACCACACACAGTTTGTGTCACATTTTTCAGGAATGTTTTATGTCCTGGTCTCTGTATTGCAATAGTACAGCTTGTCGTTTTCTGTCTTCTTCTAGTTGAGTTTCCATATCTTTGCTTCTTTCACCCACAGCAGCGTTTCTTAAAGTGTGTTCCGTGGCACACTGGTGTGCCGCGAGGCAGTTCAAGGTGTGCCGCAGAGAACAGAGTTCAAATGGCCGCCCTTAAAAGAGCAATGCCTGAACAGCATTCAAAATGGCTGCCCTTAAAAGGACAATGCCTGCTCTCCTGATAAAAGGGCAAACTGTTTAGGTTTTTTTTTTGCTTAACAACTTCTTTTCCTCATCCTTTTTTGTTTGTTTGTTTTGCTCAACAACTTTTCCCTTGGGAATGGCCGCCCTTAAAGGGGCAAGCCTCCATTTTTTTGTTTGCTCAACAAAAACATCCTTGGTGTTCCTCATAAAAAAAAATATTGTTTGGTGTTCCTCGGTCTTAAGAAGTTTAAGAAACACTGACCTACAGGGAGAATAACATCTGCAATTACTTTCACCTCAGGCAGTCCTTCCAGCACTTGGTGAGTTTTCTCTGGAACACCTCTGGTGCTGGGCTTATGACCATCAGCACACACAATCATGACTAGTGACAAAAATGCCCTGGTAAGATGTCTGCCTGCTGGACTATTTCTCCTGGTTTATGTGCCAAAACCCCATTTCTCATATTTCGGATCATAAAGATTTTGGGTTTGGAAAATTCTAACATAATATCTTCAATTGTGGGCAATGGATAGTGGCATTTCTTCAATGCCTGGTTCAATGGCTCTAGTATATGCAGATCCCTAATATACCTGATGGCATCTTCATCATCACTATGCTGCACACACAGGCAATACTGGCCTCTACAGGTGCTATGATACACCTGCTCTGCAGATTTTTGAGTTCCTTGCATACTGAATTATGTAGTGCTGCTGGATATTTCCTTTGCTAGAATCTTAGAAGTCTGAAGTGGAAGGGAACTCAATAGGTCAGCTAGTCCACTCAAGTCAGGACTAAGTAATAACTTCACCATTCCTGGCAGGTGTTTCTCACAAAGAAGAACAGATTAGACAAGCATCTGGTTTCCACTGTCTACTTCCAGTAACAGTTTTTCTTTGAGACTCCTGTCACCTTTGAAAATATCCCCAGATCTGTTTAAAGCTATCTCCATTGTCTATGGGGTGGTCCTTTTTGCTTCTAGCACAGCAGCTATGCAGCACCCTCACCAGACCACAGGCTTATATGGCAGTATTCCCCAGCAGGGATTTGCATGGTGATTATCATCCTCCATCACATACTTTATTTGGCACTGTTATTTTTCACATTAGTCACATTTTCCTACAGGCTACATAATGCTCTAACTGTACATTATTAGAGCATCCTTGATCTTTGTAATGGGTTTTGTAAGAGTCTAAATGATCCTAAGGCATCACAATGCAGTTGAAATCACAAAGGCTTTGTCTACACTGCAGGGTTTTTGTGAAAGAAGCCTTTTGCGGAAGAGTTCTTGCGCAAAAACTTCTTGCGCAAAAGCGCATCCAGACCTCAAAGTGCTTTGCAAAAGCAATGCGCTTTTGCGCAAGAGAGCATCCACACTGCATGGATGCTCTTGTGGAAGAAAGAGTACTTGTGCTTTTTCGGATAGGCTTTTTCTGCTCAAGAAACCCCTGTGGAGCGTCTACACATGACTTTTTGCACAAGAACTGTAGAGCAAAATGGAGTTATGTCTCGCAGAAGGAGGTATACCTACACCGCAAAAAGCCCTCTGTTCTGTCGATTGACTGTAGATTTTCTAGTGCAAAAGTGTGCTTGAGGTGTGGATGCTCCGCGGGTTTTCGCACAAAAACCTTGTAGTGTAGACATAGGACAAAGGGTGCATCTACACAGCACCCTAAACCTGAAATAAAATATACAATTTGCGCTACGCAAATTGCATATCTTATTTGAATTGTATTTGGAAATAGGTTATTTCAAAATTTGTCATGTCTACCCAGCGCCAGATTTTGAAATAACACACTGGAATGAGGGTTACAGGGATGCTGAAATAGCACATCTGCTATTTCAAGACCTATCTAGAAATAGCAGGTGTGTTCAAGAGATGAGGGATAGCTTTTTCGGGATACTTCCAGTATCCAGAAATAGGCCTGCTGTGTAGACGTACCCAAAGGGTGTTTCTTTGTTAACATTGCTGCATGCCTGGAGGTTGTTTATTTTTGTGATTATTTTTGTGCCCCAAAAATGTCAACCTGAAATGCTCTTTAACACAAGGAGAGATTCATGAAGTCATTACTTCTGTCCAATGTGTCATCCCTCTCTTGTACAGTTCTGACTAAATGTTTCTTGGGTGTTACCTGGTTGTTACACACACTGCTAAAATAGTTCAACTTGCCACATTCCTTGCAAGATTGACCTAGCATGGGGCATTTCTCCTTTATACATTCATACATTTAGGGCCAACTGGCGAAGGGTGACACAGAGTGGGGGAGGGAGCACTGGCCACATGATCCTCCCCCAGCCCAAAAAAGGGCCAGGACAACCCCCCTTCACCCAAAGTACCACCTTTGCTCCATTCCCTCTCCACTTCTGCTCCACCCTCTCTCTGCCTCTGCCCCTTCCCCAGTCTTGCACCATCCCTGCCTCGCCTCTTCTGCAAGTGATGTGACCCAGCAGAGATCCAACTCTCCCTGCATTCTGTGGCAGCAGCGGAGGAAGTGGAGCAAATTTGGCATTAGCTCACTCTGCTACCCCAGCTGCGATGCTCTGCCTCCCCCGAGCGACGCAGTCAGGAAAGCAGAGTGAGCTGGAGCCACTTTGCTCCACTTCACCATCCCACCGTTAGTCCCCCCAAACACTCACGGACTCTAGTTCTGTTGACCAGCCCCTTGCCCCTCCTGACAATGTCATTAGAAGGGGACACGTGCCCCCTTGTGTTCCCTCCCCCCACCCCAAATACAGTCTCCCCCAGTAAATGCCTCTCACTGTGGGTGTGAAATCCTGGGCATCCTGCTCTCCTTTGCTGTTGTCCCCTGCATATACTTCTGAGGGTGTTGTGCTGACCAGGGCTTTCATCCTTTCTCCTGAGGCTTCTACCAAACACCCATTGTCAGAACATCTGTCAAACATGAGATTACATTCTGGAATAGCTATTCCTCCAAAAGTGATGATCCCAAGTGCTGCAGACTTTCCTGTCCCAAATCAGGGAGTCTGTCAAGTCCCCAGAATTGCAGGTAGCATCCAGTGTGCCTAAAGCAGTGACTTATTGGTCCATTCCCTGCCCTCCAGACTGGTCTTTAGTGAAAAATGTACATTGTTCCACAGTTTCATTCTGCTTTGGGGCACAAAAGGTCACCACAATTTCTTAGACTGCTGTGAGACATGAACAGTGATGAGCTTCAAAATGGTGCAACTGTCTCTGCCTTGTTGCCCAATCAGATAAAACAACAGTTTTATGTTACTGCTATTGTCATCCTCCTGCATGGCCAGGTCTACTTACTGGTCAAATTCCTCCTTCTACCGCATCCATTGCTGAGCTAGGTTTGTGCCAGGAAAATCCAGGATTCCACGGGCCTTCAAATTTAGTTCCTTGGCTCACACTACTGGCTGCTGTGCTCGGAGAATTTGCACCTTAGATTCTTTCCCGATATTTTATTCGTGCAGTATAAAGCTAAATGCAGATTAATTTGAACAAGTGGAACTTGATTAAACCCAGAGCACCATTCTGTCCCTGTGGTTGTGTTATATCTAGCCTAACTCCACCCATTCTTATGGTATCCGAGCCACAACAAGCCCTTTTAGGGTACATGCGCCCTCTGCATTCAGTTCCCCTGATTTTGGTATGGATTGAACCCTCTGGATTACTCAGGCTTTACTTAGTATAAACTCCCACTGACTTGAATGAAAATTTTGCATAAGTAAGGACAGAATAAAAACTAAGTAAGGGCCTCTGCATTTGACCTGATCATTAACAAAGATAGTGGTGTGTCTTGCTTCCCTGCAGTGCACCTTACCATTTACCTTTCTGTGTCCTTCAACATTTGTTTAAAGGTACAATAAGTAATATTTTGATAGGATACTTAGTTTCTTTTAAAACTGTGTGTGTGCCATATGGCAATGTGGTTTCCATGGAGATACCTCACTCTTGAATACAAGCATAATTAATTCAGAAGATTTCATCTCCTTTTATTTGCATGTGAGTTATAGAGCTGCCCCTTTTTTGAGAGAGGAGGGAGGTAGACTTTCTTGTCTAATGAATATACATGTTTTGTGCAACAGAGCGAGGCATGTATAGCTGAAAACAGTCTCCATCCTCCACAACAATGTGGAAATTATGGAAATACCATCTAGATCTCCGCAAGCAAATACTGAATTTCAAAATTGTATGGAGAATGCATCCAAAACACCACAACAGAAGCTACTTGCAGTAGAATGCATATGAAGCAGAAGGAAAGAAGGAAGTGTGATTAATCACACAAAGGCATTTTCTTTTTCATGCCTCTCTTTCCCGAGTAATGCCTTGAAAATTCAGCACAAACAGCATGGACATTTTTATTTAATTGTCTCCATTGTGGTCTGATAGTTCCCCAGATGACAGCAAAGTCAATTCTGAACTGAAAAACTTCCTTTGCTCCATGCTACAGTAATAAATATGGAGTCAGTTGGCTAAGGCAATCAAAAGTAACATGTTGCTACAGACAATGTAACACTTCTAAAAAAAAACAAGTTAAAACAATATATTTAGTGTAGTACTGTTAGACAAAGCACCACCCAAGCATTCTTCATTGGCTCTAAACCAGGGAAACGCTTGTTTGTTCATATTCAAGGTGAATGAAAAAGCAGGGAAAAACCTGGGCTTGCATTATCCTTTTTTGTTTCTTTGTGATGTATTAAGGTGGACTGAAACAGTTTTCCTGCTTGTTTTTACATTAGGGCTACGTCTACACTGCAGGCTTTTTGCACAAGAACTGTTTTGCACAAGAGTTCTTGCACAAAAGGTCTTGCGCAAGAGCGCGTCCAACTGCCATGTGCTTTTGCACAAGAGATGTGCTTTTGTGCAAGAGTGTCCTTGGCAGTGTGGATGCTCTCTTGCACAAGAAAGCTCTGATGACCATTTTAGCCATAAGGGTTTCTAGCGCAAGAAACCCTTGTTGCCCGTCCACACTGCCTTCTTGCGCAAGAACTCTTGCTCAAGAGGGCTTATTCCTCATGAGGAGAGGAATAACTCTTGTGCAAGAAGCCCTCTTTTCTGATGCTTTACTGTAAATTTACTTGCACAAGAACGCGCGTGCAGTGTAGCCATTCTTGCGCAAAAAGCCTGCAGTGTAGATATAGCCTAGAAATTCAGGCCCTGTCAGAGGCTTTAAGACTGTTTCAGCTGGAGAATTAATGGAGCCATGACTTCACAAGAGGCAAGACAATTTAAGATGAAATATTAAAAGAAGAAAGGGTTTTTAATTAAACAGTTTAAAACTTTTGGGTTAGGTTGGGTTGGTGTGAGTGTGTGTATGTGTGTGTGTATACCTATTTAACTTTGATGCCTAATATTCTGTGTGTTCCAGAAAGTTTCTGTTAAAATTTCAAAAACACTAACCTATTCAGTTATGAACTCAAATGAGCACCCCGAACACATTGCAGAGATACTTCAGCAAAAATAAGGAAGACCAGAGGTTACCTGTGCTATTTCTGCATTCATTTTCACTATGAAAAAATGTGTCTTCTCAAGTAGCAAAAAACAAGACCCTTGAATTAGAAGGTCAAGGTAAATCCTTGACTCTGCCATGGTCTTTGGCTTGACTTTGTAACTTGTGTGAAAATCTACAAGTGGTCTTGTTTTCATTAGGATTTTTTCTTGTGTTGATTACCACGTTGTCTTACAGGTTAAGAATATATCTTTTAGCCTAGTGAAGACACAAAGTAAAGGAAAAAAGACAGGTAAATTTTAAAAGCCAGCAACCTCCCCTCCCCTGTAAACCTCTCAGACCTTTCACTTTTCAAGTGCTTTGTAATAATCTGCATAAGATTTAAAAGAGCTTTTCCTAATCACAAATCACAGTTTTTAAATATTTCTATATAGCCTTCTGCTATTTTGCAGGTGTAATGAACTCAACTACAGTCCAATAACCATCATCAAGTAGTTTGCCCATAAATAGTTTCATGTCATTGTAGATATTTAGAGTGTGTGGTACTGAATGAGAAAAGAAAGTTATCTTAGATTCCACTATAAGGGCTCAATTCTGGTTCTTAGAGCCAGAGCTCCTGTACAGTTTTGGGGGAGGTGCACTATGCAAGAGGCTATAATCAGAAGAAACCAAAGTGAAGCAGAGACTTCAGTGAGCGATAGGGGAAACCGACGTGCAGGTAGCTTGAGAAAATGTGTTTCATTTAGTGCAGCTCTTCAGAGAAGAGGGCAGTTCTGTGGTTAAGTCACTGGACTGAGACTTAGGGATTAGGGTTCAATTTCTGGGTCTGCCACATATTTCCTGTGTGACCATCAGCAAGTCACTTTATTTCTGCATCTCAGTTCCTCACCTGTCAAATGAAGACACTATTTCTTTTCTCCCAACCACTGTCAATCTCATCTATTTAGATCATAAGCTCTTCAGGGCAGGGACTATGTATTACTATGTATTTGTACAGCACCTAGTTTTATTAAAATCGCACTCAGCAAATGTTACAGGAGTATGCCAGAGAAGAGAGATGTCTGCAGATATGTTAATGCGTAATAGATAAAGTCAGCTTGTCAAGGGCACTCAAGAGTACACAGTACTCCTGGGTTTTCTAGCACCTCTAAAATTTCTTATTGTCCACTGCAAATGGCTCTACACAGGTTGGTCTGAATATCTAACACGGTGGGCCCCTGAACTCAGATGGAGTCTCTAGGTGCTACTGTAAGACAAATAGCCCCTGTTCCTACAGGAGTATGCCAGAGAAGAGAGATGTCTGCAGATATGTTAATGTGTAATAGATAAAGTCAGCTTGTCAAGGGCACTCAAGAGTACACAGTACTCCTGGGTTTTCTAGCACCTCTAAAATTTCTTATTGTCCACTGCAAATGGCTCTACACAGGTTGGTCTGAATATCTAACACGGTGGGCCCCTGAACTCAGATGGAGTCTCTAGGTGCTACTGTAAGACAAATAATAATAGAATTGTACAAAGGGAGTGGCTAGGTTAGGAGCATGCTCCTTCTGGGAGTAATGCTGGTTGTGCTAGCAACTTCCCTCTCGTTCCTTGAGTGTGTTCAGGGGTTTGGGAATCTACATTGTGGGTCATCCTCTGGGTGAGAGAGGAGGAGGAGGAAGAAGGGGTCTCTTCATCCTCTCTGTGCTTTATCTAATGCACCCATAATTTGATAGTAAATGCATAGCTTAACAATTCTTGACACTCTTCTGATTTAGAGATGGTGAAATTTTAAAACGTCAAAATCTGCATTCTGATACCTGCCCTCAGGCTTCAAAAGGCAGCTTCCCAAGCACAGCTAGGAAACTCAGGCAGCCTGTGTTTTCATTTTGTTCTCTATGTAGTTTTTAAAGTTTCCTCTATTTTAATTGAAATGATTCTTTTGAAAGAGAATCACAAATTTGGGCATGAACAATCAGTCACCCACGGAGCTTCTGGTATTTCTACAGAGTCTAATTATAATGACCCATACAGGATAAAAGATAGGAGAGATTTTAGTAGGGATTTTCACTAATGAGAGCTTTAGGATTTCAATTCACTTAACAAAGATATTGCCAGTAGAAGCGTATCCTTGCTTTGACAAAGAGGCAGGCAGACTGGTAATTATCAGCTTTTGCTGCACAAACATTACATGTTGTGGGTTTCAATCCTGATTTGGGGCTAGGGCATTATTATTATGCCACACTTTACACCCTGTGGCCGCAGGCTTGTAGAAGTTGAATAAAAGGGAAAGCAAAAACTCATGCTTGCCATCAATTTGTGGAATCACATCACCACTTGGACTCAGATACCATGGTGATGGGAGCAATGTAGACACCTGGACATACAGAGGACTCCACCCTCTACTACAGCAGGAACACTAGTGTGGTGGAAAATGTATTCTCTCTTTATTTTACATGTAAGAAGGCAAAACTGAGTTATAATGGTTTTATAATCACAGTGAAGATGCTACTCCCTGCCATGTATGTTTGATGTGGCCACGTCAGTGTCTGGTACAGTTGTGTTGTAGGGGGAGCCTTGGTAGAAACAGCCCTACTGCCACTCCAGTGCCTATTAGCACCATTTCTCTTTCTCCCATTCAGTGCATCCAGGGGACTTCTAGGAAAGTCAGGAGGGCTGCAGTGTTTTCATTATGCAGAGGACGTTCAGGTCTGTGTTGTTCTCAGTCTGATCCTAATGATGCAGTGGAACAAATGACTCAGCATCTGCTGGAGACAGGGGCTTGGATGTGAAATAGCTGGCTGAGATGCAATCCAAATAAGCTTGAAATAATGTTGGTAGAACTGGGAGAAGCAACTGGAAGATTTGGTGAGTTTCTATCAGCACCACTGATTGAGAAACAGCAGCTGCTACTTCTAACAAGTTAACAACTTAGGAGGTTTATTGGATCTGAGACTGCTGCTGGATATGCACATAGTGATGCCTCAGACTTCATTTTCCCCAAGGACACTTGGTGAGGTCTGACTGTTTCACTGAGATACTGACCTCACTAAACTTCTCCATGCTTTTGTCACCTTAAGACTAACTTACTGTGGTTCAAGCTACATGGGGTATATCTTGACTTACTGATGAATTTACAAATAGCATACAACACTGGTGCTTTATAATCTGCATTGGTTGCTTGTGAGTTTTCAAACTGTGTAAGGTGCTTTTTTTAACCATTGAAATCCTAAATAGCTTTGTTGTAGATTAACTGAGGCTATGTCTACATAGTAGCGTTATTTTGGAATAACCTAACATAGTTCATGTCTATACACAAGCAGTTATTTCAACATAATTTTGAAATATTGTTGAGCTGGAGGACTGCTTACTCTGACTCCTGTAACCCTCATTGTACAAGGAGTAAAGGAAGTCGGAGGAAGAGTGCTCTATTTCCAAATAAGTGCTGTGTAGACATTCCCAAATTCGAAATAAGTTATTTTGACTTAAGCTATGCAATTAGAGTAGCTCAAGTTGCGTAGCTTATTTCAAGTTTAGCCCTGCTGTGTAGACGTACCCTCAGAGATCATCTCTCTTTCCTCCCCACCCTCCCAAAAACCAATTAAAGGACTCAAACTGAAGTTCCCTCAATATTAGGAGGAAACTGATGGTGGGTGGGGAGGGTCTTTCTGCAGGCTCCTTCTCCAGAGATCAATTTAGTCCCCTTCCCGATATGCTGGGAGGCTCATCATTTGGAGAGAGTTTCAAATGAGGGGCTTTACTGCTAGATGTGCTGGTGGTTACATGAGCTGTCTACAGGAGTGGCCCAAGGCCGGCTGTGGCAGCTAGCGCCCCAGGCGGGCAGCGCAATTGGCACCCCCCCTGCACGGCCGTCAATGGCCGTGACGTCATCATCGGGCGCCCGGGCCAGCAGCGCTCTAGGCAACTGCCTAGTTCGCCTAGGCTCACGGGCCGCCCCTGGTTGTCTATTGTAACCAGCTCACAGTTGAACAGATTATGCCCAGCCCTTACAATGGATGCAAACTTGATGGAAGGACTCAAGGGTCTTTTCAAGTAGGCCCTGCTCAGTCCATATAAGTCCCAAAGTAGAATTGCTCACAATCTATAAATATCAACATGAGGAACTCAAATTTGGTAACAGAGGGCTCTTCAGTATAGAGATGATTAGATATAATTCAATTGCTAGAAGTTGAAAGTAGACAAATTAGAAATAAGGTGCAAATTTTTGAGAGTGAGGATAATTAACTATTGTAACAATTTACCATAGACTGTGATGGATTATCAATCTCTGAAAAATTTTAAATCAAGATCTGGTGTTTTTCTCAAAGGCATGGTCTATCACAAACAGGAATTAATTTAGGAAAATCCATGGGCTTGTGTTGTACAGAAGGTGACACTTTCCTAAATTAATTCCTGTTTGTGGTAGACTATGCCTTTGAGAAAAACACCACATCTTGATTTAAAATGAGCTAAACACACTTTAAACTTCTCTTTGATAAATTAAATGGATGAGTCCCTTGGTTCCTCATCCCAGGCCTTTAATTGTTCTCATGGCTCTTGTGTGAATCCTTTCCAATATTCAACATTTTAGGAAGTGTGGTCCCAGAACTGGGCACACTTTTCCAGCATCAATCACACCATTGCAAATACTATACATTCTCTACTTCTATATTACACATAATCCTACATCTGAGAATTGCTTTTGTCCTTTTGACCACAACATCACACTGGGAGCACACGTTCAGCTGATTATCCATTGTGACACCCAAGTCTTTATCAGAGACATTGCCTTCCAGAACAGAGTCAATTTTCTATATATATGGCTTATGTTCTTTGTTCCTAGTTATAAGACTTCATATTGGTCATATCAAAATGGGCACACACAAACAAAATGCAGAGTATCTAAATTACACTTGTATCAGTGACCTGTCCTCTTTATGATTTATCATTTCCCCAAGATGTGTGTTATATGCAAACTATATCAGTAATGATTTTATGTTTTCTTCCAGATCTCCAATAAAAATATTTAATAGCATAGGGCTAAGAAGAGATCTCTGTGGGACCCCACTCGAAACACACACTAGTGGATTCCCCATTAATGTTCATGTTTTGAGGCTTGTCAGTTTGCCAGTTTAACCATTTAATGTGAGCAATGTTGATTTTGTACTATTCTAGTTTCTTAATCAAAGCATCATGCAATACTAAGTCAACTGTCTTATAGAAATCTGTTGTATCCACGCTATTACCTTTATTAAATCAAACTTGTATGTCATCAAAAAACAATTTTGTATTATGTATAACCATCTTGCGTGCCACCACACTGGATAAGTAGCTCACCTGCTCCAAACATCCTCCCTGCCCCCGACCTTTAGCTGCACCTCACAGCGGGGGGAGGGGGAAGGCACTTAGTGGGAGTGGGCTGGGGGGAAGAGAAAAGACCCCTGGCAGCCAGCGGTGGGGAGAGGGGTATTGGTGGTGAGAAAAGGCCCCTAGTGTCCTGGGGATGACTCATGGGAGAGAAAACCCAACTGGATGGGACCCTCTACCCTGAGCCCCTCCTCATCCCCCAACCTTCAATCTCTCACCTCTCCCATGCCCCCAGCCTCCTGCCCTGCTCCCCTATCACATTCTGTAAGCCCTGCCCTGACTCTTGCACTCCCCCCTCCCCACAGTGCCAGCCCCCTGCCCTGAAGGATCCAGGGAACACTGGGTAAGTTTTCTAATTTTTTAAATGAATAAGGTTCTGATTGTGCCAACCTCACCCCTCAAGCAGGCCCACTGGTTTAAATGTTACTGCTTCTGGAGTAGGTACTAACCAATATGAGTAACAGTAGCAGAAACCAGCCCCAGTTATAGAATATTCCTCAGTTTATGGAGGGTTGTGAATACAAGTAAGGTTCCTGAATTGTAGATTGTTGCCGTGTATCTAAACTTCACCCCTCTGCCGAAAGAGGGATGTAGATTAGGCACATCGCTATTGCAAATGAAGCGGGGATTTAAATATCCCGCGCTTCATTTGAATAGAAATGGCTGCCGCTTTTGCCGACGCGGCACTTTGCCGGCAAAAAGCGGCAGTCTAGACAGGGATCGGTCGACAAGGAAAGCCTTTTCCGACCGATCCTGTAAACCTCATTGCACGAGGCATAAGGGATCGGTCGGAAAAGTCTTTCCTTGTCGACCGATCCCTGTCTAGACTGCCGCTTTTTGCCAGCCAAGTGCCGTTCGGCAAAAAGCGGTGGCCATTTCTATTCAAATGAAGCGCAGGATATTTAAATCCCTGATTCATTTGCAATAGTGATGTGCCTAATCTACATCCCTCTGTCAGCAGAGGGGTGTAGTTTAGACACACCCTTGCTTTCACACACATTTTTCTATTTGTCCACCTAAAATTACCAATAAATATTTGGGAAAATGCTATCATAAACTTTTCTTGGCTTCATATTTTGGATGGGACAATGCCCCCCCCAAAGATATACTGTTATTTGAGGTTTTCTGAAATCTCAGAAATTGTTCCTGTGTATTTCTAAGATTATCTAATGCAGTTTAGATGCATAGGTTCTTGAGTTTCAATGAACATGTTATTTTTTTAATCCCAATAAAGAAGCATCATGTAGACTTGCTCTTTTTTTCTGTTAAGGGTATCCATAGATTTTTCAAAAGACTATACTGTTGCATTGTTCTTTGGAAGAACTATTAACAGAAGGATAATTATAAAATCGGTTTTAATCATTGACAGTAGCAATAGCAGAGAGCAATGGAATGTGCATTTTATACTGCTCTCAAGTGATAACACTATTTTCTGGGCTTCAAATGAGGATATTCCACAGCAGAAAAATGTGATGCTTTTCTTTTTGATGCTTGAGTCTTCTTACCCTAAACTTCTCCATTAACAGCTGCTTTCTTTATTCTCAGTGTTAGTTATTTAATAGACCCACATAGGACTGTTCATTGAGCAAGCAATTCGAGTATGGCAATGAACACCAGTATTATGTTCCTACAATCTTTGCTCTTGTGAATAGTACCACTGAAATTAATAAGATTACTCACATTAACACTACTTTGGGTCCAGTCTAATGGCAATTAAGAGTTTTGAGAGCTCAAGGAATACAGGATCAAGTCAATTGACAAAGGGGAACTTCTAACTAGACTGTTTTTTCAGTATCTCAAGAAAGCTTGTTCTTTGAACAGTGACTGGATAATGCAAAACACTTACTGATAATGACAAAGCAATAACTAGATAATGTTACTAATTTAGTTCTAGCACATTTTATCTGAGTAGCTGGAACGCAGTGAGAATGCATACTGCTAAATACTGCTAACTCTGGTCCAGCTTATCTGCAGAACCCAGGGAGATTAGAAACACATATCTAGTGTCTACAGAGAGAAGTCTTTTTCAGCTCTTTCCTCACTTATTTCGATTAATCTCAAAGATTATCCTGTGCTTATTTTAAAATTACTGTCAGCCTAACTTCTATTTTATTTTAAACAGTCAGTCCAATTCTGACAGCATACTATTATCCTGTTCTGGGCAGCTATCCTTTGTATTTTATGGGTCACAGACTGGAATATAAGAAAACTCTCTCACCTATGCTGACTGTACAGGACAAGCAAATCTCTGTAACTATCTTAATTAGGCTGTCGACCATAAAGTTTCTACTTCATTCAGTTGTATTGAATAAGCAACCTCATAGGTATAGGAATTAAGGATGCTGCAGCACCCCCTGTGTTGTGAAGGGGGTTCTATTATATCCAGGATTTACAGTTTGGCTCAAAGGCTTTTAGCGCTCCCACTATACAAATTATTCCAGTGCCATGGAGCAGGTTAATTTAATTCAAAAGTTATCCCAAGTATTACTAAATCTGTTCCTTTCATAAGTGGGTGTTCTTTTTGCAAAATAGCAAAAAAATTAGTTTATTTGGACTGATCGATACTATTTTCAATTGGCGCTGTTGAAGTCATGAGATAGTGTTGAGAAGGTCTTCTGGCTTCAATTGGAGCTACTACATCTCTGTTGTATTTAGGGAGGAAGGCTGGTTTAGAGGTTCTGGTGATGGCTTGGGACTCGGGATTTCTGGCGTGAACACCTGGATATACCACAGATTCTGAGTGCCTTTGGAGATGCCGCTGAATCCCTGTGCTCTGGTTCAACTCTGTACAATGAGGTTGATGTTACTTCCCCTTCCCCAGCTTGTGTCTTTCTTGTCCATTTGTACGGTCGACTACTCAGTGCAGAGAACTATTCCTGAATGTGTTTGTACTGCACCCAGCACAATGATGCCTAGTCTCTAGTCTCTGGGTCTCCTATGCTCTAGTAGAACAGACATTGTAAACCATAGTAAACATATCATTGGGGAGCCAAGACCCATTGCATAACCCAGCACTGGTGTGTCGGGGGTTAAAACTTCTGGGCTGTTTGGAGAGAAGAGAGGAGGATTTCATTTCACTTGCTTTCACTGGAATTTTTCTAAAGATTGAGGGACAGCTCTTCAGTGATGTAAATTGCCATTCAACAGAGCTATGACAATTTTCACCATCTGAAAATCTATCCCTCTGGATTTAATGTTATCACTGAGCTGCCTGATACACGCCCCCAGGGGCATGTAATTTTGATAGTGAAGTTGGGTAAATTGTTTTATCACATAATGGCATTTATAACATCCACATTATCAGTATGTGTCATTGTGGGAGAATACTGAGGATAATAATACTAAAAAACAACAAGAATTCTCCTTTAGCAAGACTGAAATCTCTTCCCTGTGCCAAAGAGTGTGAAATGCAGAACACTGAGTCATCCTATAATGGTAGAAAGAGAACACTAGTGTGATTATCCATACAGCTTTAAACTTTATGAAACATTTAGTATTGCCATGATTAGTTAATTACTTATATGATTATTTAATACAGGCTTGTCATAACAGGCACTGCACTCTTTTACAACATAATAAAATACAAGTTTGCCTCTCATAAGCAGCAATCACTAGACATTCTGCTCTAAGTCCCAATTATCACCTAATCACCTCATCATTAACTCAAACTCAGTAAAGTTATTGGGTGAACAGACGAACCTTTCATTGCACTATGTTCTGAAGGTCCGCAAATGAAGCCGAGGTCAACTGACAGAAAACTAGTTCCTAAACTCCACTAGAAAGCTCTGTAGCCTGTCTCCTACAATTCAGATCTGGAGAAGCTCAGCACAAGTACATCAACTGATCTGAATAGTTGAAACAACGCATAGAGAAAGAGGCAATATCTCATAGTTAGGTTCCAGATGATCTCTGGGACAATTGCAATTAGTAAAATATTTGAAGGGGAGGGAGTGGAATCTAAATATTCTAGCTATGGGGTGATAATGCATCCAAAGTTGTATGTTGGGGAAGTTCTCATTTGTCAAAGCAATTAAACACACAGAAGCTGAGCATGCTCATGAGTGATTTTTTTTGCATGGAATTAATATTTGTTATGCAGTATGTATGACTCCACGTAGCAAAATGTTTTTCTAACCAAAATGAAAAGGGTGTGTCTCGACTACAGGGTTTTGTCAGCAAAAGTTGGCTTTTGTTGACAAAACTATACCTGCGTCTACACTACCGCCGCGTTCTGTCGACAGTAAGTCAGCAGAACGTGGCAGTTTTGTCGACAGCGGTAAACCTCATTTCACGAGCAATAGCACCTTTTTTCGAAAGTACTCTTTCGAAAAAAGGCGCTATTGCATGCAAACTGTGCTTTTTCGAAAGAGAGCATCTAGACTCTCTTTTGAAAAAGCGGCTTGCATTGTCAACAATACTGATCGTCGTCTAGACGCTCTTTTTCGACAGAAACTTTGTCGACAGATACTGTCGACAAAGCCTCTGTCAAAAAAGGCGTGCTGTCTAGACGTAGCCAAAGAGTGTTTCCCTAGTGAAAAACTTTCAACAGTTACAAGAAACCACAGAAAGGAAAAAAAAACCACTTACAGCAAATGTGTAATTCTACAATGTCTTCCTATAAGGGCTTGTCTACATGATCAGTTTTGTCAGTATAACTTGTGTTACTCAGCAAAATGAACAAGCATACCCCGAGTACCATAAGTTACACTGACAGAAGCACCCTGTCGAGAGCACTTTGTCAGTACAAGAGTTTCTTCTGCCAACAGGCCTACCAACAGAGGGTGGCAAAGGAGGTAACTGCCTTGGGGTCTGGTGATTCTGTATCAGGGCCAAAGCCTCGGGCCCTTGAATCATCGCCAGAGCGACAGGAAGCGCTGAAGGGCTGGTGGGGGAGGCTAGCCCTACAACCTTGCCCCTTCCTCCTGAGGCCCTGCCCCTTTCGGGAGCATGGAATCACCCTCCCCCGACACACACACCTTGCTTAAGAGCCCAGCAATTTTGTTGGCTCCTCTGCCTCCCAATATAGCTACTGCTGCTTGTGGAGGTGGTTTTATTATGTCGATGGGAGGATTTTCTCCAGCAGCATAGAGCAGCTAGAGGAGCCATCTTGCAGCTGCATCAGTACAATGGTGCCACTATAAGCCTACTAGACATGGCCTGAATGTATTAGATGTTCAAAGATCAAGACATAGTTTTGGGCTAACTTCTTCCTTTCACAACGATTCATTAACTCCTCCAGGGGAAGCAGTATCTCTCTTTAATCTGTTTTGTGGTACACTTTGTCAATTACGTCGCTCATCACTTCCTAACTTCCTGCATCTGTTAACCCTTTCATGAACAGGATCAGTGTAAAATGGCTTAAAATGAAAATGGTGGAATTGTAGAGTGGAACTGTGAGATGACAATAGATTAGCCATCTAGGCAACAGGCAGTGCCTCAAATGAAACATTCATTTCCAGGGGCGATGAAAAGAATCAATAACAAGACGTTGGCCAGTCTTGCACTGTGGGGATTATTAAGGTAGCCATTTGCTGGCCTCGGCTGGATGAGTAGTACAGTTCCAACTGTACATCTGACTGAGGGTGTGATAAGAAAAACAATGCCACTCTAAATAGTAAAGCCAAAATTACCATAGGAAAAATATAGAAGCATAATGAGAACATAGTATGCACACCACATTTTGATGCAGTCCATGCAAGTTGCTCCTATAAATTGTGACAGTTCCTTAAAGCAATCAACAAATGCTTAGAACATGATTTTAACATTGAAAACTACTCTATGAATTTAGGAGCAGCCTGACATTGATGGTGACATGAAGCAAAACTGCTCCAGAGAGAGCAACAGATGCATTCTACTTCTGAAAGGCAAAATGCCTCACAGAGCTCCACAGTGTGCTATGTTATTTTGATTTCCTCCCCAGAACTGGCTGGTTCTGCTGGATAGCACATGGGAGGGCAGGTCCATCTGTGCTTTTTTCCTCCCTAGCTCTCATCACCTCCTGCTGGGGCACAGTACTATCTATCCCAGGGGAGAACTTTGTCATGGTTCTAACAAAGGGGGACAGAAAGGGATTTCTCTCTGATTCCTACCATGCTGAGAGCCTACAAAAGGTGTAGGCAGAGTCCTTTCTGTAATGAGTGAAGAAGCACATGATGGAGATACCAACTGCAGCACCATAGTTAATGTTGAGTTGAGTTTTGCACTTAAAACCAGAATCAGCTTGTTTTGTTGTGTGTGAAGAATGCAACATATTCTCAGCCAAATGAGCACACGGACCCTTTGAACCCACAATGTGTTTTCTGAGAATTTGCAAAAAAATCAGTAAATTGATTTAGAATTTAAAATCAATTTAAGAAAACGTCCCTTAAAATATTCAGCCTCTTTAGTTCAGTTGTTTTTCTCTCCCAAATGGGCTCTGTAATGAAATAAAGACTCTTCCAACTTTTCCTACAATTAAAATGCTTTCAAATCTTGTGCATAAACTACATGTGGGGGGAAAATTGTAATTATGGTAAGTTATTAGCTATTGTTATATCTCCTAGTCATTCTCAGACAAAAGTTATATTAAGACCCAGTAAAGGTTGTAAGTATAAATCAGTAACTTAAAAGGTAAAAATATTACAGAGATGGTATAATTATCCCCCAAACAAGCATTACAAATCCAGGAAGTCCAGTATTAGGGGTATGCCTGCTTAGGTAGAAGAGGAAAAAAGCTTCTGGGCTGACCCATTATTCATGGGAGGAGAGTGGGAAGTAGACACATATGCTGCTCTAAGCTGCTGGACTCTGTTTCTTCCTTTCCCCTTCCTTTGAATAATGTATTGGCCCAGCAGCTCCTTCTCTCTTCCTCTCCCCATTTGAAAACAAAACTACTGTCATCTCTTGAGCACCTCTAGCTTTCCCCCATCTCCTGTTCTGTGATTCCAGGAGGAAAGAGGGCAGAGTCCCAGAGGTGCACTTCCATGGACTCTGATCATCATCATCAGCCATATCTGCCAGCCAAAGGCTGGGGAGAATGTGCATGAGGAGGGTGGTGGTGGTGGTGGGGGAGACATAGATGGCATTAAATGTGTCTGGAAAGAAAGTATCCTGCTTCAGCAGGCTGAAATTGAATGGTGTGGCATAAATTTATTATGGATGCAGGGTTGCAAAAGGCATGAATCATTGGTGGATCATTGAATTTTCATGATGAGCTTTTCCCATGCATTTGGCGGGGTGCCTATGGGACCGTGAGTTTGGTGGTTGAGAGGAGTGAAGAAGAAGACCAGGATGGAAATATGGATTGTTTTCTCCTCTGTCTCCATTAGCTGGTCACATACATCAAGGGAACAACAAAGTACAGGTAAACAAATTCAAAATAGATAATAATTACATCCACTCATAGTAAAGAAATGAGCCACAACAAATGGTTATTAGACTACAATGAGCAGAAGGCAACTTAAACTAAATATAGCCCAATGGGACATAATAACAATTTCCACTTCTACAGACCTTTCTAAAGAAGGCTCTCACAACACCATTGTGAGATAGGCGTTAATATCTCCAACCAGAAAATGTGGAATCTAAGGCAAAAACAGTGATTTACCTAAGAGCAAAAACAAATCAACAGCAGAACAGAACTAGAACTAGAAGCCAACGCTCCTGACATCCAATCCTGTGCTAAAGTACGCTCTCCACACTGAAAGTACATAATCAAACACTCCCAATATGCACTGAGGTTCAATAAAAAGGGACACGACTGCCAGTCACACCTAAACTTGTCTACTGTGTTTTTTGCAACAAACTTAACCCTTGCCACATCAACCTGACAAATAAAATTAGAGTAGGGAGAATGATCAGCTTTTCAGAGCTTTCTCATATATCTTTCCAAATAAAGCCTGAGAGAAACTAGAGAAACTGGTGACAATCAGAAAGGTGGGCTCTTCTCTGCCACTGAAATTTACTTAACTCAATTTCCTTTCTGTTCCTATGTTGTCCATATCAAAATACACATTGGTCTGCCATAGAAACCTAAAATCTATGTATATTATAGTTGGATTTCTAGAATGTCTTATTGCATAGAATCACACATTAAAATTAAACTATTCAGGCTTCAATACTGTCGTGGCATCCACTAACTTGCATCTATATGGTATTCTACTGACATTAATGGGACTCTGCAAGGATTCAAAGATCCACCTAGAAGGTTTTATTACAGATTTGAGGACTATGGATATTTCTATTTTTTTTAAATCATAGGGATATTGGGATAATCAAGTTTTGTTCTGGAACATAAATCAAGCCATAATAAAATTAATTACTATAAGAAGACAGATGAAGAGCCCGACGTTTACTTGCCTACTTACCAAATCCCCTGCTATTTAGAAAATTGCAATGGATTCCCTGCTTTAACAAAAATGTAAGTCTGATTAAAATGTGAAACTGTAAATCTTGGTGGATGTAATCATTTATAATCCATTTAAAATAGTTTGAGATGAATTTCAGATTCCTTTCTAAACAGTTGAAATACAGAGCTGTAATGTGGAGGGAGAAAAAAGATTTTGAATTCATTATATTAAATCCTCTTGAGCATGCTGATTTGAACATTTCACTTCTCAGACTACAGGAATTATATGTTGGAAACATAATTCTAGATTAATTATTTTCTGTATTCCTTTTGCCTATTAATCTTGTGTAAAACCAGTCTAGAAACAAAACCATTTTCTTGTTCTGAAATGTCAGAAATCCAATTAGAGAGAAATGTATAAAGTGCCATCCTTTCTCGCATTCTTTAATAAAAAACCCTCAACCAGAATTGTATAATGATTCATTTAGTTAGCAAAAATATCTGTTTGTATAGTGTAGTGCTGCATGCCCACACCATCCTCTGTTGCAGAAGACAATAGGAATGTGGACACCACAGTCGCTCTCTATCTGATTGTTTCAGACCTACCCTTAATGAGGCTCAGTGGCCAGACTCACCACAGCTTCTTATGGGGTTGTGGCTGTGTGGTTCAGTAGCCAAAGTTACCAGTACTGCCCTTGAGATCAGGGCTGTGGGGCCTCAGGCCCAGAATCAATGAAGTAGACTGCCACCCAGAAGTAAGTGGCAGCAAGGAGGTACCAGGTCCTTCTACCACGTATCTCCACTGGATCTTCACACAGGGCCCAATTGGTGGTGCATGTAGTCACCACCCAGTCAGCAGGGATTCTACCACAACATGTTGACTGTATTTGGATGTGAGGTACCATTCACTATGCCTCCTATATTCCCCTCCTCCCTCTGCCGACCACTTTCCACCATAAGTTCTGAAGTTGGGGCTCATTTGTCTTTGGAATCTCTGAGAAACTTGGTATGGATAGCTTGTTGAGATTCTGACTCCTGTCGCCTAGCTGGGGGCAATCTGTCTCTAATGGGCCTCTCTTATTTCTGCAATCAGAGACTGAAGTGGCTTCCAAGCTGCAGCCTCCACCGAGCGCACTTCCAGTCAGCCCAGAATGAGGCTTCTTTCTATTATACTAGTGCAACATTTGGAGCATATCCAGTCTGGTCTTAGGGATGGGACTTCCACCACCCATAGTGTGGGATTACTCTATCCTGCCTCGTGCAGGGTATACACACCCCATCACACACAGATTTTATTTCTTCTATTAAGAAAACCACAACATTTTCTTGAGCCCCTAGATTAGAACTTAATTCTAAAAGCCACTTGAAGGAATGTAGTCCTTAATGCACCATTTCATTTTCTAAATATGAGAATCCTAGTTAGAGAAGGAAACTAAGACCTTGTCTACACTACATGGCTAAATCAGCATTACTGCAACTGGTGTCAATTTATCAGCTCCAGTGAAGACGCACTATGTTAACTGGAGAAAGCACTACAGTCAACGTTTGTAATCCACCTCAACAAGTGGCAGAAATGATGTCAATGACAGATGTGCTCTGGTCGACATAGTGTAATGCGGACCCTGTTGTAAGTTGACCTAAGGAACGCTGACTTAAATTATGTTACTTACATAACTTAATTAGAATAACTGAGACTGATTTACAGCATTAGTGTAATCTAGGTCTTTGTCTCCAATCCTACTCTGAGAACTGTGTGGGCAGACTCCTGCACCCACACAGAGCCATTTGACTTCAAACTTAGTGGCTTAAATCGATACACAATATAGAATTTTTCTACAAAGTCTGTAGTGAATTAGACAAAAGATACCTGAATTATAACATCTTAAAAACAAAGGCGTTTAGAGTTCAAAGAGTCTTTTACTTCACATTGTATCACAATAACAGAAAGATGGAAAAAGAAAGATTAACTAGAGCTCCACTAGAAGAGATCTAGAAAATAGTCTCTCCATGCTTCTGTTTAGAAGGATATCAAAAAGAGAAGCATAAGGTCTTGAACCTATGAATTGGTGCAGGAGAAAGGGTGGGAATAGAGGAATTTAATATGCATAGATTAAAAAAATAAAGATCAACATATACATACCCGTAAAAGTTCTTTGCTCATCACTTTGCTGGTTTTCTGTAATCTCTCTTTGAGGCAGGAATCATGTCTACACCTAGCATGTTTGTGGTGCAGTCATAATGTAAATAATTACTATTATTTGTAATACAAGAGTGCCTATTACACTCGCATACGATTAGAATGTCCCCAAACAGCCTACAGTCTAAAGACATAGAGTAGACATAAAGTCATAAAGACAAAGGATGGAAGAAAGGAAATATTATCTCCTTTTTACAGATGAGAAACTGAGGCTCAGAAATAAGTGATTCACTCAAGGTCACATGGGAAGTCTACAGCAGAGCGAGAAATTGAAACAAGATTCCTTGAGTCCCAGTCTAGTCAGAAAGAAAGGAAATCTTTGTTGACCAGCTCCAAGTAAACTTGTGCTGGATCAGATTTCAACAAGGTTATTTTTGTATGTTAACCAACTGTTCTTCTCAGTCAGTGAACCAGGTCCACTTGTTGGCCCACAAGGATCTAAAACATAAAGAATCTCAAGTGTATTTGATTATGAATTGAGAATATATTTCCTGAGCTGCGCTCTGAGACTATTAGACTGAAGTGTTTGCATGAGGTGGGATACAGCTTTCTCTGCAGTCCCAGGCTGTGGTCTCTGGAGAAGAGGAAAGGAGGGGGAGTGCTCGGAATAGCTGCTGTCCCTTGCTGCAACCACTCAGCAACTGCTTGCTGTTGCATCACGTGAGAAAGAAGAGGGCAGCTCTGGTTACTCCATCCTTGCTTCCCTTTTAAACTCTGGGAACCCCAAGGAGAGCAGGATAGAAGCTACTGTAGTTCTGTAGAGTCCAGAATAGCTCAAAGACAGCTTCCTTCCTCTCCCCCACTCACTCATTCAGGACAGCTCTGGAGGGGGGACAAAAGAAGAAAAGCTGAGAACTAACAACTAGTTACAGTTCCTAGCTTCTCTAATCTGGTGCAGGTCAGAGCAACCTGTAGCCATCCCGAACTTGTGCTACCTGGTGGCATTCCCTTATAACCCATGCTCCAACTATGCCCCCTCCCCTGGCATGCACCTTTACCATTGTGCATGCTATCAGCATTGGCTCCATACCAGTTAGGAATTCAGATGCTGAAGGAATCCTGAGCAAGGTTGTTTCTGCATCTGTTGAGCTACCTGAATGGTGCAAAACAGGCAGGGCACAGATTCTGACTGAAATACTGTTTTTGGCTTCTTGACCTTTTTGAAATACAATGTTCGGGCCTCAGGATAAAACCCTAGTGCTGTGGTGTCCAACTAGTTCTGAAGCAGTAATGGCTACTGCTATAGCGAACTAGCTACACTCAACCAGCCAAATAGCCACATGTTGCTAGTGGCTACCGTGTTGAACACCACTACCCTAGGGCAAACTCTGATCAAAATCCTAATATCCCCATGGAACAATGTAGGGTATTCAGCCTTGTATGGAAAAGTGCTGTTCACAACTGACCCTGCTGTACGGTACACTGTGTCCTTGATTCTAGCTTGTGATGCTTAAGTGCTCAGTGCAGTCAACTATATCACAATAATGGTGGCACCATCATGTTTTACTGTATGAATATCATTGTCTGCCACCAAATGTCATGAAAACATTCAGCCTGTCGTACATGAGTAATCCTAGGTTGATGGCATGTAATTCTCATAAACTTTCACAAGTTGAAAGGATGGCACAGTTGTGCTAAATGTTAGCTGAGTTGGTGTTTGTGGTGATACAGAGGTACAGGGCTGATTTTTTTTGAAAGGTTAAGAACAATAAGACAAGGACATACATTAGTAATCTGTGTTGCATCTGCTCTCTGCCTGATGAACCTTTAAACTTAAACAAGTATGTAAGGGTTTGATCCTGTACCTACAGGATTACTCTGTCATAAGTTGTCGTTGGAGGAGGCCATTAGAGAGGGTCAATCTCTTCTTACCACTGTTTATGTTGGTTAGCCTTCATCGTCTCTCACCTCTGTGCTTTATAATCCAAGTGATCTGTCATGATTTGCTTTAGTTTTTAATGATCTGTTCTTAGCCAAATCTCAGAACCAGTCCTCTATTCTCATTCTCCTTGACCTGTCAATCTCTTTCAACACTATTGGCCAGACCCTTCTTCTTGAGAACTCATCCTCCCTGGGCTTTTGTGATTGTTCTCTCCTGGTTCTCCTTCAAACTCTGTAATTTGTTTCTTCAGCATGTCCTTTAGATGATCCTCCTTACACCAGTTCCAATTTTCAGAGGGAGCCTACTGGGCTCTGCCCTTGCTCCCAATTTCACTTTTTCTACACCTTTATTTCTGTACAATCTCATCAGCAAATATGAATTCAACTACCATCTCTATGCTAAAGAGTCATGGAACTACTTATCTACTCCAGAACTCTCTTTTTTGTCCAAATTAAAATCTCAGCCCATCTCTCTGACGTCTCCTGGATGTCTAGCTGTCAGCTCCAGCCAACATGACTAAAACAGAGCTTTTAATCTTTCCCCCACCTCCTTTCTCAATCAATGTGGACAGTGCCATCATCCTGCTTATCACTAAAGTCTGCAACCTGGATGTCATCTTTGACTAGACATTTCTTTAGCTTCTCATATCCAGGATATATTTAAGTCTGATGCTTTCTGCATTGCATCTCTAAAACATGGCCTTTCTAAGCCATCCATATAGCTAAAGCTATTTTCCAAGCTTTTGTATCATCATTATTGCAACATTCACTCCTTTGGCCTAGGCAAATGCAAATTTGCCCTGCTAATATCTACTGAGAATGTTGCTGCAAATGTAATTATCCTAACCCATTGCTTTGACCATGTCACTCCTCTCTGACCATCCCTCTGCTAGCTGACCCTTCTCTATCACATCAAGCATGATCTCCGTTACTTTCAAGGCCCTTCACAGCCTACCCCCACAAAACCTGTAAATTCTCATTCACCCTAACAGCATCAGTCTAATCAGTGCAGGATACCAGCCTCCACTGCCCCCTTATTACATTTTCAAACAAGCACCTTTGTGCTTTCTCCCATGCAGCCACTAGCTTGGGAGATATGTCATGATCATATTTAAATCTCTCTCTTCAATACTCTCCTTTGCCTTTAAAAACCTTGACAATGGTTAGGCCACTAGTGTGCTAAGAGCTCTGCTGAACAGTATTGTGTCATTATTTCCCCCTGAATTCCCATCAGCCAGTCTGTTGTCTTTCAGCTTATACTTGGATGTTAAGCTCTCTTGGCCGGGGCCATCTTTTGGCCTGTTTATATGGTGCCCAGCACAACCAGAAATCCAGAAATGGGGCTGTGATACATATTACAAATAGTGAATATAATTCTTAAGATCACCGTTGGCATTATTTTTAAAGATGCTGGCCTCTGTCCAATTGGTACCTATGGTAAATTTGAAAAAATGACACAAACTATCCATCTCACTCGTTCTACTTCTCTGGGTTTCTCTTCTCTTCTCTGGTCTAGATTATAATGTTCTGGCCACCCACATCCCTACTGACTGTGGGGCTCATGATTTTCAGTGAACTTGCACTCTATTCTCAAAATGTTCTCAGGTAAATATATGAATCTCTGGTGTTAAAGGAAGGATTATGACAAGGAAAAGTTATTACAAGTATAACTACTACAAACAAGAGAAAATAAAATTACCTTATTGCCTGAAACTGTTTCTGCAGTTATACATGACTGTGCTATCACAGTATCCCCCCGCTGTCACAGAGCAACTCCCCTCCCCCAGTGAGATTCAGGAACATGGGCTGATGCTGAAGGAGTAGCTTGTGCAGAGGGTACCTTGATAGTAGCAATGAAAATAGTACTTCCATTCCATACCACTTCAGTTCAAATTGATCTTTTTCCTTGCTTTGTGATAGTTGTAGCAGAAAAAAACCATGCTTGTAATTTTATTTTCTGCATTATGACACTGCTCAGCCTACCCAGTCTCCTAGCTTTATCTAGCTAGGTTCAGTCACCTAGATTAGCAAAATAAGGACAGATGGAAATGAAGTATTTGAGCTTCTTATTGAACTGTGATGCAGCCATTATGCTCTCCTCCTCTCACTGCAGACGCTTCCCTGCATTAACTTCTCCCCACACCGCACAGGCACATGCCACCTAATGAACTAGAAAGTAATCATAATTTACCTTTTATTAAGAATCGCTGCATTACACACAACAGATTTCTTACTGGCTGCAGCATTCAGGCATGCAGCAAGACTAGAGGGCAGAACAATGATGCTGCTTTCTTTATGCTGCTCGCTTAAAAGAAAAGATAAAAATATAAAAGGTGACATGGATGATATATATATAAGTGTTCCACTTATGTTAAAACACTAATACAGCCTCAGTTTCACGACAGATGTCACAGTCTCCTTATCTCTATTATGGAGGAGGATGCTAACCTTTGGGGAAAGACATCATTTGTTAGTGGAGTTGTAATCATTATGGGTCTAATCTTCTGGTTTTGAGTCCTACTCAGATAAAATGTCCACTGACTTAAATGGGAGTTTGGTCTGAGTAAGGACAGCTAGATTGGCTAGGTAACATTGCAAAGCATTATGCAAACTATAGGAAATACAACCACCTCTGGGAGGACAGGACAGCAAAAATGGCACACATTGCTTAGAGCACCATAAAAAACTTCTTTTCTTACAAAAAGAACCATGGGATCTTAGAGGGCCCAGTCCAATACCCACAGAAATCAATGGAAGGTTCTTCATGGGGGTATTCGTGCAGCCCTTTGTGTCCACACTTGACTTTTAAGGAGTTCGTTATACAGCTGTTTCCCAGGAAAGCCATTTAACTACTTCAGAAAGATGACAGCCTATGCTGACCTTACTGGAATTTGGACCAGTACTTCCAGGAAATGTAAAGATTTAAAAACCTGATGCTTAGGCCATGAAACCATTCTTCCCAGAATATTTAGTAATAATACATAGGTCTGGTACAGCACTTTTCATTCATCTATATCAGCGTGTTTTTGAAAGAAGGTCAGCATCATCTTTTTTGTCTCTGTTGCTTAAACTAAAAAGCTGTAGTAGCAGCTCAGTATCTCTATGCAGTGGGCTCAGAATGTGATGTCAGTCATGCCAGTCCCATCTTCTGGGAACAGAACACAGGTGGCAGAAGGGAGAAGGCCAGCTACATGTATAGCTGGCTTCCTTCATTCGCCTTCTCCTCCACTCTGGGTCCCCAGAGCACAGGACTTTCCTAGAATCACACTGAAACACAGTACTGTCATGACTCAAATGTCATCACATCAGGGTGCAGTACTGAACCAACATTTGGGAATTGGGAGATCTGAGTGGATGCCAGATTGGTTTGGTTTAGGTTTGTCCATAAAGCTTTGCTGTTTAAAACTACTTAGTATCTAGGGATGTGTCAGAGGCAATATTAGATCCATAAGTCTTCACTAGAGGTAGCAAAGGAGGAAGATCTAGTATAGGCAGAGTTTAGGTACATTTTACACCATGTAGTCTAATCCAACTCAGAGCCAAGTTAAACGGACACTGGTTTAATATTGTTTATTTCACACAAAGTGCTCTGCTTGATGACATATTTATTTGTAAATATGTATGTAAATAATGTAAACACTGCTTCTACATGTTGCTAATTAACTAATTGAGCATCTTTGGCCCCAATCTCACAATTTATTTCACACAAAGTCAGTGGGGCTTGACTTGAGCCCAGGGGGACCATCCACAAAGAAATAGCTATAGGGCAGAGGCCTTTCTCTGCAAGTTGACTTTGAGCAACATGCTTTTTTCTTGGACTCTTTCTTTGCTTGCATATAAAGTTTACAGAGAGTGTCTGAATGACAAACTTCAAGCAATGGCCCTAATTCTACCAAACGAGCCATCTGAGAATATGTTTATGCACATGCAGTTTTCAGTGCTGGATCAAGGCCTAGATTGATTAGTTTAGATAAGACATAAATGACATGGAAGTGTTTCTTTTTTCTAATTGGATGAGTATTACAAGTTAAAAAAATCACTTTCCACAAATATACTCTATAATCACATAGAATTCTTTCTTTCGTTACAACAAATATTCCTGCTGGTAAATTTATTTGCTAGACTATTCATGACATGCAAACACCAATGGGGTACAAATGCAGGTAAAGCAAATTCATTTTTCAAGCTACTTTCCCAGCTCTACTGTACAGTAATTTGATTAGGATGGCTGCTAAAACACTTAGCATCTTGCATTTAGATAGCTTGAAGTAATAATTTAAGCTGTCTCAGTGGCATTTTTCATCTGGCTTGTTTTGTGTGGTTATGCTGGAAAACAGAGTTTTTGGTCTGTTTTGGCCTCACCTTCCTGACGTGTTTGTATGTAAGATCAGAAAATGCATCATATAAATTGCTCTTCTCACACAGCAATCCCCTATTATATAAAGACACAGGTCTGCATCAGGCTCTACTCCAGACAATGTCAGAGTCTGCATGCAGTGAGCAGTTTGCAGAATCTGGGTCTAAGTGATTCACTGTTATTGGAAACAAGAACACTAGTTCATCTGAGGGCTGCCTGGATGGGAAGGAACAAAGAAGGGCAGAAATCACAGAATATACGATATTTGTAAAAAGAAGCACATCCTGTCTATCCCCCTTTCAGTCATCTGAAAGGTGCGGTATCATTTAATCTTTCCAAAGGCAGTAGCAACTGAAGCATAAGCTAGTATCTCTATGTAACTCGGCTTCCTTCATCCTTTCATTGTCTTTTGTCCCTCCTCCCAGTCCTGACCTTAAAAGCTAACATAAAAATAAGACTTCAGAATGACCGCATGGAGCTTTATAAAGGTAAACAAGATAGTGTTCCTGTCTTGAAAAGGAAGGGAGAAAGAAAAAAAGTGAGATGAAGGTTAAAACAAATGAAGTTAATACATTGTGCACAGCTGCTATAAGACTCAGGCTACTCAAGGACATTGCCTGTGTTACATTACATTGGTTTTGGTGTGATTTGTACCAGGTAAATTGACTGAGTTTCACTTTGTGTCACACCAAAACCATCAATCCTCCTCATAAATTCTTCCCTGCTCTGAGAGTTGATGCTATTATTCTGACTGGAGATTTCTGCCATTTAAGCCATTCGTTTGAATTAACTTTAATAGGGGCTACACATGCAAACCGCTATTTCGAATTTAATTTGAATTTAATTCGAAATAGCGGAGCGTTTAATTCGAACTAGGAAAACCTCATTCTACGAGGAGTAAGGGCTGTGTAGTCACTTAATTTGAACTAGTTGGAGGCTAGCCCTTCCCAGGTTGCCCTGGTGGCCACTCTGGGCCAAACCAGGGAAACTCTTCTGCCTCCCTCCTGGCCCCAGAGCCCTTAAAGGGCCATGGTCTGGCTATGGTGCTTGTGCCAGCTGGAAGCCTGCCAGCACCCAGCCAGCAGACCCTGCACCTGGCACAAGATGAGCCAGCCACCCGCTGCCACCCAGCCCTCCACCGCTTCCCAGGACCAGGTTGGCGGCTCACAGGAGCCTACCTGGGGCCGCAAGAGGCAGGCGCCTGCATGGTCTAGTGCGGAGATGATGGACCTCATCGAGGTTTGGGGGGAGGCCTCCAACGTCCACGATCTCCGCACTAGCCACAAGAACGCGGCCATCTACAGCCGCATGGCTGCCAGCCTGGCCACCAGAGACCACATGAGGACCCGGGAGCAGATCCGCTGCAAAATAAAGGACCTGCGGCAGTCCTACTCCAGAGCTTCCCAGCCAGGGGCCGACCTGGAGGCATGCCCTCATTATGAGGCCCTGGACCACATCCTGGGGGCTCACGCAGTCCATGCCCCCCGGGTGGTGATCGACCCCGGGGCAGAGGGCCCCGTCCCTGACACGGAGGAGGAGGAGGAGGATGCCAAGAGCCAGAAGCCTGTAGGGAGCCTGCCCAGGACCCAGGACCCCCGAGGCATCCCACAGAGCACATCGGCTGTGTCGTCCGAGGCCAGGGAGGGCTCCACATGTGAGTGCCATCATGCTCCCCTTATGTATATGGGGTGGGGGGTGGAGAGGGAGCCCAGGGACCGTGTGCCTGGGCCTTGCCCACCATGGAGCAGCAGCTGGGTGTCATGCAGGGGCCCTGGCCCGTTCCCCACACGCCGACCTCGCCTTGCAGAGGGGGACTGGGTTTCACCCACTGTATCCCCAGGGAGAACTGACCACTGCTCTTGTTTCACCACAGCCACAGCACCTGGGACTGCAGGGCGCACCACCCCGCCTGCAACAGCCACCCGCACCCGGGCCAGCAGGCGTACCAGGAACCTGGAGGACTACCATCGGCGGCACCTGCGGCTACTGGAGCACCAGCTCCGCACCCAGGACCACTGGGTCCGGGAGGATATGCGGCTGCGGCAGCGGAGCTTGGAGGCGCTGGAGGAGCAGGGCCGTGCCCTCAGAGGCCACCTCCAGACCTTGGTGGACAGGTTCCTGCCTCCTCCCGCTCCAGCCCCTGTGGCCGCCCCAGCTCTCGCTCCTCCTCCCACCCCTGCTCCCCCTCCTGCTTCCTTCGCACCCCCCGTCCCTCCTGCCCCACCCTCCACACCCACTCCCCCCCGATGCCCCTGCACCCGCAGTGCCGTCAGACGGGAGAGCCAGCAGGATCCCCAACCTTGAGCTTTCCCTTCCCTTCCTCCCCTTCCTCCCCCTTCCAGCTCCCTCCTCCCAGGTTTCCCCCTCTCCTCTCGCACCCTCATTCCTCCCTCCCCTCACCACATGTACAATAAAGAGAGTTTTTTTGGCAAAACAGGTGTTTTTATTTTACATTAGGAAGGGGGGTTAGGGAGGGGAAAGGGGAAGAAGGGGAGAGTGCAAGAAGGCCCCAGTGGGGCATGCAGGGAGAGTTCAGTCCTCCTCCACATGGAAGCTCTCCTGCAGGGCTTCCCGGATCTGGACGGCCCCCCGCTGGGCCTCCCGGATGGCGGCGGTGCGGGGCTGCATGTACTGGCCAGCCATGTGGTCAGCCTCAGCCATCCAGGCTGGCAGGAAAGCCTCCCCCTTCTGCTCACATAAATTGTGCAGCACACAACATGCTGCCACCACGGGAGGGATATTGTGCTCGGCGAGATCAAGGCGGGTGAGGAGGCACCTAAAGCATGCTTTCAGTCGGCTGAAGGTCCCCTCAACCACGATGCGGGCCCTCGTGAGCCTGGCATTGAAGGCCTGCCGGGAGGGGTTGAGGTGCCCCGTGTAGGGCTTCATCAGCCAGGGCTGTAGGGGGTAGGCCGCATCCCCCACCAGGCAGACGGGCATGTCCATGTCCCCGACCCTGATGTGGCGGTCGGGAAAGAAGGTCCCAGCGTGCAGCCTCTGGCACACAGAGCAGTTGCGAAACACCCTGGCGTCGTGTGCCTTGCCGGACCAGCCCACATTTATGTCCATGAATGTCCATCTGGCCCCGGTGGTCAGACACGGCCTGCAGGAGCATGGAGAAGTACCCCTTGCGGTTGATGTACTGGGAGGCCTGGTGTTCTGGGGCATGGATGGGTATGCGCGTCCCATCGATCGCCCCACCGCAGTTGGGGAAGCCAAGGGTGCCGAACCCCTGGATGACTGCATACGGGTCGGCGGGGCGGACCACCCTGCGGAGCAGCACCCGGTTGATGGCCTTGACCACCTGCAGAGAGACAAACCAAACCGCGAATCACTGAGGTGCCCGGGTGGCTGGGAGTGTTCGTTCCTCGGCACTGCCCCGCACCCCACTCCCAGAAGCAACCCCCGCTGCGATCCTGGCCGCCACGGGCAGTGTGTAGTATGACTGGGACAGACCGAACCCTCCCATGCGGGGCACTTTTGCCTCCTTCCCACCCCGTTTTCCCTGGGGCGGCCCATCACCTCCTTGCAGCCCCCCACTTCCCCCCAGCCCAGTGGCCAGTGAGTGCCGTACCTGCATGAGTACTGCTCCGACGGCAGATTTCCCCACGCCGAACTGGTTCCCGACGGATCAGTAGCTGTCCGGCGTGGAGAGCTTCCACAGGGCGATGGCCACCCGCTTCTGGAGGGGGATGGCGGGCCTCATGTGAGTGTCCCGTCGCCACAGAGCAGGGGCGAGTCACTCGCAGAGCTCCAGGAAGGTGTCCTTCTTCTTCCTGAAGTTCTGGGTCCACTGTTGGTCTCCCCAGCGCTCCAGGACGATGCAGTCCCACCAGTCGCTGCTGGTGTCCAGATGCCAGATGCGGCGGGGCACGCTGATGTCCGGGCACTGCTGCGGCTCCTCCATGGCCCCCAGGGAGGCCAGGGGGGAGGGGCAGGGAGCTGACGTGCACCAGATGGTGCCAGGCAGCCTCCAGCCATTGCTGGCAGTCTTGCAGCAGCAAGTCCAAAAACTGGAGCAGAATGCCCAGGGCGAGCTCTGGCTCCATGGTGCCAACTGCGGCGGCGTCCCCAATGGGAACCACTGACACAGGCAGGCAGAGAGGAAAACGCTTTGCTGTCCCTCGGCGAGGTAGGCAAGCAAGCGGGAAAGCTGAGAACCTGCTGTCCAGGGAGGTCCCTTTAAGCACAAGCCTCAGATAGCCTCAGACAGCAGCCACACAAAGCAACTACTGACCTGATGCCCTGCCGGAACCGGTTTCAGCTGCCCTTAAATGCGACCCAGCATTCAATCAGTGTGGATGCGCTATTTCGAATTAGCAACATGCTAATTCGAATTAGTTTTTGGGTCTAGACGCGTTATTTTGAATTAGCTTATTTCGAATTAATTAATTCGAAATAAACTAGTTCGAATTAGTGCTGTAGTGTAGCCATACCCCGAGAGAGCTCAAGCTCTTACTGATACGCAGATGAGATGTCATCATCAACAAAAAGATGGCAAATAAAAATCCCTGTGGCTACTGTATGTGAAAAATATGTACAGGGCAAAAAATAGAAAATAAAATCCTTGTATTGAAAAAAAAATCCTGGATTTTATCTTCAACTTTTACCCTTCATTCTCTTTCTCGTTCCATCTCAATTGAATCTTTCAAAGTTTTTCTTCCTACTTAAGAAACTGATCAACTTTCAGTTGAGCTTTTTAAAACAAGTTACCTATAAATTAAAATTCAGTCCGTCTATTTCCAAAGCACTGATGAGTCCTGTAGCTGTGCTGCAGGAGAAATCATGGCTGTTTTCCTTTAAAACTCTGCCAAGTGAGAAGTGCTAATTGCAGAACTGAAAAAGAAAGATTTTGCTTTCCAACTGCCTCATTTTCAGGACAGAGCAGCCCCTAAGATGTAGTTGGCCAATTTCAACTGAATTTTTATTAGAAAAGTATGAAAATATTCTATTTAAATGGCAGAAGTGCTTGACATGAAACCTGGTTTGAGGTCTAGATGTTTCTATGAGCTTGTAATGGTTAGGAACTTTATACGTATGAATGAAATCTTATTAGGCTGTTCTTGCTGTGTCTGGTGTTAGCTAGCATAATTATAGTTCTAAAAGTCTTTGTACTTTTGCTACATTATATAAGAATGAACCATACTCCCAGCATGCTTTGTACTTGAGCTAAGCTTTATAGTGGATAATTATTAGCAATTAATTTGTGTATGACCCTTCTTTCTTGTACACACAGTCTGTCAGAGACAAGAAGCTTGTTATGTTAAGACTTGCCAAATATGAACAGTGTGCTAGGGACAAAGATAGGGATAACTGGTGTAGATGTCTTAATTGGTACAGATGTCTTTGTACTAGATGAGACACTGGGAATATCTGGTGCAGATGTCTCTATATCCTACAAAACTAGGTAAGAAAATGAAGGTCTGTAATTATATAGTGGAATTTGGGGGCTTTTTTGTCTGTTGTAAACAAATAGGATATAAATATAACTCCAATTAAGTTCAGCCTTTTTACTCCTGGGAGAATCCTATACCAAAAATTAAAAATCCTGCACGCACTGTTTTAAAATTCTGCAAAACTCTGCAAATTTTATTTGTCAAAAAATACTGCATAATCACACCAGCTTCAATTACTCTAGTAATTTTTTTTCAAAAGATCTGTTAGCAAATATGTCTGTAACAATAAGGCTACACACACAAATTCCCTCTGGAGTAGAGAATTAAAAAAATCCCTATGATAACCCATTTCCTATTACTACTCTCCCTTCTCCTCCATCCAGAACCCATCTGCAGGCCTCCCCAGCCAATCATCCAAGCCTCCCTCCCCAGAGCCCAATTGCAGGGTTCCCCAGTGGCCCAGATACCCATACTCCCTCCTACCTTAAAGCCCAGCTGTGCCCCACCCCCTGCCCAAACACCCATCCCTCTCTCCCCTTACCCCAAGGCTACGTCTACACCGGCAGCTTCTTGCGCAAGAACTGTTTTGCGGAAGAGTTCTTGCGCAAAAAGTCTTCCACAAGAGTGTGTCTACACTGGCATGTGCTTTTGCGCAAAAGATATGCTTTTGCACAAGAGCGTCTATGGCAGTGTGGATACTCTGTTGCGCAAGAAAGCTCTGATGGCCATTTTAGCCATAGGGGTTTCTTGCACAAGAAATTCATGTTGCCTGTCTACACTGCCCTCTTGCGCAAGAACTCTTGCGCAAGAGGGCTTATTCCTTGTGGGGAGAGGAATAACTCTTCCGGAAGAAGCCCTGTTTTCCGACGCTGTACTGTAAATTTACTTGCACAAGAACGCGTGTGCAGTGTAGACATCTGGCAAGTTTTTTCACAAAAATAGCTGTGCAATTTCTCTATATTTCATAAACTGATTGAGTAGAATTATCTGACATCTTATCAATAACAAAAATTGAACTCTTAACACTAGCTACTGCAGCTACAAACTTTGAGGCTCTTGTTCAAGATGCATTTCAGGTTCAAGCTAAGGTCATGGGTACAGATCACAAGTTCACAAGGATCTGTGCAACAGATTGGATGAGCATATGATAGATAAGTGATCAGCAAGACCTATTCAGAAAAAGAAGTAACATTCTCCTATCTCTTGTATGTCTGAATCTGGAAGCCTGGTATCTTTTTACTTTTTGTAATTACACCAGTTACCAGGGACTGTCTTAAAAATGTCACCCAAAATACAAAACAACAACAAATTCCAGTTTTACAGGGGAACTTCTGTCAGCCCACTATATAACAGATCTCAGATATATGAGACACAAGAGCTGGTATCTATGTTTTCATACACTTCTAAAGATCTCATTTATTGGGAACTGACTTAAGTATTTTATGTTTGGCAACTAGAAGAAGAGAAAACAGGCAGGATCTAGTAAGGGAAAAAGCTGCAATTTTACACACCTATTAGCCTGGTTACTTTTTTCAGGAGCAATACGAGAACTTCCATCCTCTTTCATTTTTTTTCTTGCAAAATCTTGTAAAAATGTAGGAGCTACTCAGTACTTTCCATGTTGTTTCTATAAGGGAAATAAGAGAGGTAAAAATTATTATTTAAGTATAATACATAGACATAGTCTAAGCTGCATCCTCAAGGCCAGACGGGTGATACCCAACTTCCCACTGAATAGTGCCTTCCTTACTCCTATTGTTTTCAGGGAAGCAATGCATTATGCATTTTAATGGAGTAAGTGTATTGCATTCTGATCTTTCCTATGTGGTTTTCAATATCTTTCTGTTGGTCACAAGTCTGGGCAAACTGTTACAGAAAGCTTCCGAAAGATTCTAAATTAAATGTGGAGAGGAAGCTTCTGCAGAGTACTGAGACAGAGGTGTTCAGATTTCTCAAACCTCAATCTTTCAAGAAGCTCCATGGGCACTCAGGCAGAGCTTTGTTGATGTCAGGAGAGCTGCATATGGTTGTAGAGTAGAACAACCAAATAGCAAATGTTAAAAATCAGGACACTGAGAGGACTTGGGGGTGGGAGCAAAGTACTATGCCAGCACAAATAAATGACAGTGGGACTGAGAACTCCCATTAGCTTCAGTGGAGATGCTGAGTGTCTAGCCACCTTGAAAACCAGGCCACATTTTTAGGTGCCTATTTATGGACTGCAGAGTCTAACTTTAGGCACTAGTCTTTGAAAATGCTGGTCCCAGTCTTTCTAATCATGGCATGCATTATTAGCCTAATAATGCACTCTCTAGTAGTTTACTGATAGAACAACAACAGATGCCTACATCCTTTCAGTACATATACTGACAACCAGATTTCAAATTAATGACAAAACTTATCCTTCCTCTTGACTTTCAACTGCAGTGTTTTAAAACAACTCTTGTTTCACCCATCTTTATAGAGAGGTTGCCCCAGGACACCTTATAGAATATAAGAATTTAAAACCTGATCCAAACTCATTGAAGATCATGAGAGCCTTTCCATTAACTTGATCCCTAGAGCTGATACTCACTGTATCTAGGTTGTATCTGCCCACACTGTTTTGTTTCTATTTTTCTTTTGTTAGTTTTTTCTTATTTCAAAAATGAAATTCTCTTAACCAGAATGGGTGAAAGATACTGCATCTGCCCTATTAATTGTGTTATTTCACAGGAACAACTCAAAATGGCTAATTTCTGAGACAGTGATCCAGGTTCTGTTTATCCTGCACTAAATCATTTTATGAGGGAAAAAAAGTGACTTGGCAGATGTCTATAGTAGGATTAGACAGTGAGGGTATGTCTACACTAGCCCCCTAGTTCGAACTAGGGAGGCTAATGTAGGCATTCGAAGTTGCAAATCAAGCCTGGGATTTAAATATCCCGCGCTTGATTTGCATCTTCCCGGCCGGTCACCATTTTTGAAATTTACAAGTCCGGACTAACTGCCCGCGTCTACATGCGGCAGGGACCCAGTAGTTTGAAATAAAGCCCTAGTTTGAACTACCCGTTAAACCTCATTCCACAAGGAATAACAGGTAGTTTGAACTAGGGCTTTATTTCGAACTACCGGGTCCCTGCCGCGTGTAGACGTGGGCAGTTAGTCCGGACTTGTAAATTTCAAAAAATGGCGACCAGCCGGGAAGATGCAAATCAAGCGCGGGATATTTAAATCCCAGGCTTGATTTGCAACTTCGAATGCCTACATTAGCCTCCCTAGTTCGAACTAGGGGCTAGTGTAGACATACCCTAAGGAATGACAGGCATGTCTGAGCAAATATAGAATATCTCAGATGCTGTTTTAGTACAAGACCAAGTGATTTTAGCCACAACTTAATCTGGGCTAACAACCAGAAAGACTTCCATACAAAATACTGCAGAAATCATGGCTAAACAGAAGTCTGGGACTACCGGATATTAATTAATTCTCTCTTCTCCCACCTTAATAAGGTTTTGAATGATTTGAGTGTTCAGTGCAATTATTTCCTAAGACTGGTTATTGATGGGGGGGGGGAGAGAGGAACCTTCATTGCTCCTTGCCTATAATCTATTAGTCTAAGGTAACTCTTTTACTAAATAAAAATCCTATGTTTAATTTTTTTGGGGATGCCTTCAGAAGAATATGGTACATACCATAATAACATCCTCACACAGAAAAAACTTCACTGTGCCCAATATGACATTTTTAATTTGTCTTCCAAAGTAGCAAATAAAACCTAATTAACAAATCTTGGGGAAATTATCATATAAGTATTGCCAAACTCAAGTGTTCAAAAATTATGAGTTAGGTTCCTTGAAAAATAAATTGAGATAAAAAAAAACCCTTGTTATTTTTAAGCCATTAATAACTTTTGGATTTTACTGTTTTGCCTTGAGGTGTTTGAGTCCTTATAGTTCATGTTTTCCAGATTTTCTCCACAACCACAAAAGCTAGAAACTCACCTTTTATTTTTCATTTTTTTATCACATATTCACAAGATATTAGGACCTGGGATATTAACAAGCCACAAATATTATGAAGCAATAAAATTGTGATAGTTGGTAGCACTGCGCTATTGTTTGCAGAGGGCAAATGCAGAAAATAAATTTCTAGGCATCCCACAAATTAAGCCACAGTATCAGCTCCCAAACATATATCTTCCTTTTTACCAAGAATTATTAGCATTATAGCCCCACAAAACACAGAAATTAGCCTTTAGAAGATGTGTTTACCAGCTGAGACCCAATCTCATTTTGTTCATGCTCAAATTTTACAGTGATAAGATTCATATGAAAAACTAGATCAATAATTATTACGTAATTACTCTTTTACTTAGCCTCTAGGTTGAAGTTCCCAAGTCAATAACTCACCAAATAGCAGTAAAAAGCATAGAGTTCGTAGAGTGGTACCTACTCATCTCTTCTATTGTGTTAACGTTAATTATGTTTTTCTTATATAGATAACATTCTCGAATACCACCTACATATTAGTAGTGATTTTTATTTGCTATTAATCATTACTGCGTCACTGTACTTTTAAAATACACCAATCTAAAAAAATAGAATTTCCACTTGTGATTACCAGTCTATGTATGTGTTGCTTATTTGTTTTATATGTAACAGGAAGACATATTTGTTTAACTGGAGATGAGCTCAAACCACAAAGTTCTTATCATAACAGTGCAGGCATGTTTAGATCTCTGTGGGAATGAAGTTTTAGCCTTATCAGTTGTTGTAATTCTAATTCACATTTCATTCTAAGGTAAGGGCTCAGATATACATTTACTATGGACCCTCTGGCTCTAAAAGAATATTAAAGATTTGTTTTGTAAATCTTTGGTGCTGAAAGCTTCATACTTGTCAGAAAAAAATCACTTCTGCTTCCATTATCTTCTTTCAGAGATACACCCTGTTAGTCCTCATTTCAGTTAACCATATCATCCATTACTCTCTCAAGGCACATTTGTTGTAATCATGCTTATATTGTTAAGAAGACCTGTAAAATCATTCTTTACTTATGCTGAAGAACGTTACATTGTCATACGCTTCCTGATAGTCTGAGAAGCTTTATGATTTAAGATCCAATTCTACCTAGTTTATTTGCATAAGTCCACAAAATGACTACTAGAGCATCAAATGTTTCAGAGGGGGAGCCGTGTTAGTGCTTCAGTTTGTGTTAGAAAGGGTTTTTTAACACTATTTTTTACCATAATTTTATGACTATAAGACTCATGCTAAACTTATTAATAAAGGAACTATCTAAATGTAGGGCACCAAATTCATTTACTTTTAGGAGGTTTGAAGTTTTTTCCTGTAGTGACAGGAAGCTACTAAAAATGCTATAGTAATAAAATAAAATAAAAATTGGAATGATCACGATTAATGGCTGGTGTCGTACCTTGGTGTTCTGTACCTCGGTACCTTCGGTGGTCTGAACTGTCAGTGTCAGCGTCGTCTGGTCCGGATCGTCCTGGTGCGCTCCTGACAGGACCTTTACTCCATTGGTGATGATAAACTTTCGGCTGCTTACATAACAATCGGTACTCCATTTATCTAGAGTGTTAGACCCTGTGCACTTGGGTGAACACAGGAGATCTCTGAGAGGCCCCGGAAACGACAGATGCAGGCAAGGTCTGAAATCAATCGAGCAGGTTTCTTGTCAAATGTGAAGCTCTACCAGTTGGTAACAGAGATCAGTACAATGTTACACCACTGGGCACTATGGCCCACGTTGACAAGGTACCAACACCGGGCAGGCCTATTGCTGAATATCAGATATTAACAGCAGTTAGTCAAAGTTAAGCTACTGTGCATTCTGTAAGTTTAGGCAATGACACCTGCCGTTCAGGTGCCTAGTGCACCCCCCCCCCCAAGGTTGGCTGGAGAACACCCTTTGCGGTGTCCTTTTATAGACAGGTACAAACAACTTACATCACTTCTTTACGTACCAGGTTACCACCCTCTTTTGCCTAGTTACCACCCCTCACCTTACGGAAGGGGGGCTCACTTACTATCCTTCATGCTGTCAATCTCGATCCGGTCCTGAACCTAGGTTGGTATGTGCATTAGTTTTTGGGGAGTCTTTGTACCAAGACATTTCTTATTAAGATGTTCTGTTACTCCCTTTTGGCTTACACCTTGTGTCCTTCCATGCTTCACCTAACTTACACAATTACACAGTTATCAGTAGGGCCTCTTTCTTGGCTCCTGTGTTCCTGAACCAAAGTCTTGCTTACTAGATTCTAGGCCTGTTGCTGCTTTCATGTTACAGGCTTCTATTCAGGCCTGCTAACTGAATGTTACCAACCCTCAGCTTACTACAGCTGGAAGCAATATACCAGATCTGAACTTCTGAGGGCCGTAATCTAATTTTGGTTGTTGGGTGTAATGAGCACCTGCTGTGTGGCACTGGGGGTTTGTGATACAGCCCAAGGCCAAATGAGATGATGTGAGAATCCTTTCTGGCCTTAAACTCTGTGTCTAACTCTCCAGTCATCTGAAGAAGTGGGCTGTGCCCACGAAAGCTCACGATACCATCTACATGTTTTGTTGGTCTTTAAGATGCTATGAGAGTATTTGTTGTTTTTAAAATTTTTCCAGATTAGATGTTCATAATTCCACAGTGGGACAGACCAAAGCCCTGCAGATGACCACTGACAAATATGGAGGTTAAAAATCTCAAGCTGAAGTTTGACTCATGTTGGGATGTTTAGATTTCAGCCCATGACAAAGATAAGTGCCAGGTGCAAGTGGATACACACCCACACTTGGATCTAGGTTTTTGGTTTGTGCTGTCTCTGAGCAATTACCCGGAGCGACATCAATCTTCTTATAAACACACCTATGCAATATTGCTGTTAATTGGGGTGGTTTTCAGTAGCACTCACTATTTGACCAAACTCTGGCCTCTCTGTAGTTAATGCAACATTGCCATAGACTTTCATGGGAACAAAGTTAGGAAAATGAAGAAGGCTATTGAAAATCCCACCATATATCAGTGCTAACAGGTTAAAGGTTTTCCCACTGACCCCCTTTTATAACTATATACAGTAAAACTCCAATAGTCCGGCATCCAATTGTACGGCACTCCCGATAGTCCGGCATCAAAATGGCAAGAGCCTAGTGAGTGAACTTCAGCAAAAAACGAGTCACAAGGCTCATTTCAAGGTTCAGCAGCAGCTGAACCGAGTGAAACAGGACGGGACCGAGTCAGTCTGCCACTGGCATTGTGTGATGCTGGACAGTGCTTGTGCTACAATAAAAAGGGTTAAAACACTTTATGTACAGTATAACCATCTTATAGTACCTCCTGATAGTCCGGCATATCCGATAATCCGGCACCACCTTGGTCCCAAAGGTTCCGGATTATCGGAGTCTACTGTAATAAGATTTTGCTCTGTTCATGTAGCCAGAGGCTGTGCTATATACCAGCATTTTACAACATTGCATAGTAATCTTAGTCCTTATTGCAATAGTCAGGTATGCCTATATGATATTGTTTAGCATAATATTTGCAAACGAGGTGAATGCAGTGAAAATCAGGGATTTCCCTACACCCCTCCTATGGGGGTATATACCCCCCTGAATTCCCCCCCTCCCCAGTTTTATGACTGACATGCCAATTTAGTGATTGTTTAGAAATTTGAATTGAAATTGAAACATTAATACAAACTTTAAAAGCATACCCAGTGTATGATAAGATGTATATCTGAAAAAGTATAATAGATTTGAAAAGTATGAACATAGACTAGCTTCCTTATATAGCTGTTTTTTATGACAATGTCAGTGCATTCATTTTGGTGATGTTGGCCAACCTAATAACTTCAAATTATGATTTGTAAGCAAAGTCAAAATGAGCTCTCCCTGACAGCTACTGATGAGCTGGAGGCTGGGGGCTGGGTGGAAAGGCTTCAGGACCAGATTGTATTTACATTCACACCTAATCTACCTAGGTATCCAGAAAACAGAGCTGTGTTGCCCAAGTGATAGATTTTGGCTGGGGTTGGGTTACAAATCACCTGAAGGGGGGGGGAGGGCGGGGAATCAAATGTTGTTGTTCTTATTGTATGAGTAAAGGGCAGTAGAACTGTACTTAACTTATACTGATTGAGGGCATCAGGAGAGAGGGTGGGGACGGGTGTTTTGCTTGATGGTCTGTCTGAGTCACAAGTACTATTTGACCTGCCCCTCTCCACTGTTTAAAGACAGAGCTGATTAGGCTCTATATATAGTCTTTTGTTTTGTTAAGTGACCACTACAGGTGAAATCACTGATAATCAGGTCTAAGTGCTTAGTCTGTCCTGCTGTGGGGACAGTGTTGCTGTGGGGACAGTGTTTTTGTGTAAGAGACAGCCCAGACTGCACTAGCAGTGAGGCTCCCCCACTGAGAGCTCAGCTGAAATCACTGAGAGCTGGGTGGAACCTCAAGAGACCAACTTGAAGAGGTCACAGTGGCAGGTGGCAGCAGAAGGTGACGGCACAGGGCCATTGGCAACAGAGCGACGGAGTGAACGGTGGCACAATGAACAACAGTGGCCAGAGCGAACAGTGAGCAGCTGGAGAAACAAGCAAGGTGCCTTCTTGCCCCGCACCTGGGAGGTGTACTCACATGAAAGCACCTCTGAACTCTGAGTCTCCACTGACCAAGGACAACACCGGTGAGTGGGGTGAGGTGGAGGGAAAAATGAGGGGCACGTTAAATAAACATTTGTTTGTTGGACTATATTTTAGTGACTTTGCTCCAGAATGCTAGATTTGTGACTGGGAATGGAAACTTATATAAATGTGTTTCCTAGTAGGCCAAGATTTTTAAAACGCATTATTTGCCAAGCTTGTTATCTCACATCGTTGCTATCTTGAGAGGTCATTATGTTGGGGAGTTTCTGTACGAAACATTATTATTATTATTATAATTAATTTTTACACAAGAATGGTCATACTGGGTCAGACCAGTGGTCCATATAGCCCGGTATCATGTCTTCCGACAGTGGTCAAGGCCAGGTGCTTCAGAGGGAATGAACAGAACAGGTAATCAAGTGATACATCCCCTGTTGCCCATTCCCAGCTTCTGGCAACAGGCTAGGGACACTCAGAGCATGGTATTGCATCCCTCCCCATCCTGGCTAATAGCCACTGATGGACCTATTCTCCAGGAATTTATCTAGTTCTTTTTTTAATCCTGTTATAGTTTTGGTCTTCACAGCATCCCCTGGCAAAGAGTTCTACAGGTTGACTTTATGTTGTGTGAAGAAGTACTTCCTTTTGTTTTTTTAAAACCTGCTGTCTATTAATTTCATTGGGTGACTGCTAGTTCTTGTGTTATGTGAAGGATTAAATAACATTTCCTTATTCACTTTCTTCACACCAGTCAAGATTTTATAGACCCCCTATAATAATTCCCCTTAGTCGTCTCTTTTCTAAGCTGAAAATTCCCAGTCATTTTAATCTCTCCTCCTGTTTCATACCCCTAATCATTTTAGTTGCCCATCTCTGTACCTTTTCCAATTCCAGTATATATTTTTTGGGATGGGGTGACCAGATCTGCACACAGTATTCAAGGTGCAGTCCTTGGCTGGTGTCTTAAAATTACTCCAGCCATTATTACTGGCTTTGGAATGTATCTACCAAGATGGGATTGATCTAAGTAGTGAGGTTGGTGGATTACTTTTGCTACTATGTTCAGAGAAGACTATTGCCATTCTCTCTCTCTCGTAAATCTACTGTTGAAACCACTTGGGTCATTAAACAACGCCATCCAGGCATCTGCCACAACAGTAGTAGATCTTTGTCCAGCAGTAGAAGCTACATTTGGATCAATCAGAGAGCTATTCATTGAAAAAGTACTGGAAGAAACAAAGATTTCAGTCCAGAAGTTGACTAATGAAGGCATTTATACTGAATCCTTAAGTGAAGAGGACAAGAAGTGTTTGTTAAGACAACTGAAAAAGTACACAGACTTGAGTCTTAAAAATCTACAACAATGACTTCTAGATTCTATTCAACCTCTATGTAGCTTTTACAGATGACTGTCCTATAAAACCAGAGCCGGCCCAAGGTACAGGCTGACCGGGCTACCGCGTGGGATGCCCCATTGTAGGGGGCACTGCGTGGGGCTGCCGGACCCGGTGGGGGCAGGGCCGCACATGCGCCGGGCGCCCGAGGGCGGAGCCACTCATGCACTGCACTCCCGGGGGCAGCGCCATGCTCCCGGGGCCGGAGGCGCACAAATGGCTTGGGCTGGCCCTGTATAAAACACTGCAGTTGAGTGGAGTGAGGCACTACCAGCAATGGGGCTGCCACGTGCTCAGGACAGAATAGAGAATTTGAACACAGAGTGGAATATCATATGACGAATGAATGAAGATTTGACTTCAACTTCTTTTTTATCATCACTAGTGGCTCGACTGGATCTTTGTGCTATGTTTCCTGGGTTGAAGAAGTAGGAATTCATCTCTTGCTACTCCCAGTCACAACAGATACAGCTGAGCATTTTTTTTCATCATTGAATAGAATTTTTTGTTCTGAAAGAAGTCACCTTCTGCCTGATCATGTGAATGAACTAATGAGCATATCAATTGAAGGAATGGAAGAAGCGGACACACGAGAAGCCACCAAAGATGAATGCATTGCATTCGAGAAGTTCATCAACAGAGTTGTGCAAAATTATAACAAGAAACCAAGAAGGATGTAGACGTAGTGCTTCATAGAAGGCTTGAGTAACCAACTTTAATTTGTGTGATTTTAAAACATGAGTTAAATCTAATAAAATGGTCATGAAACATTTTTCAGTTTTTACTGTGGTGCCATACAGCCCACCTTCACCCTCATGGTCTCACCCCTCACTGGCCCTGACACCCCCCCCGTAAATTCGAACCCCCCCCCTAATTTCAGTTCTTGGAGAAAACAGAGAGAGCGAAATGCAAGCACTCATTTAATGAGGCCTGTTACTGCAGCAGCAATCAGCAGCACATTAAGCATCATCTTTTAATACAAATATTGCCAAATAAATACCAAGATCCTTGTGCAATCTGATCTATATCTGCTGACTTATCTAAAGTGAAATTACAATGACTTGAAAAGTATCTTTCTGATGTCCTTTTGGAAAAGTACAGCTGTCATTGAATGTGGAAAAGACAACTACATAAATGCACACAAATATCTCTGGAAAACTGCAAAACTTAAGAGAGACAGTGAAATGTGTATCTCATCTGTATTACATGTACTATCTATATAAGTAATGCTAGTTTGGGATTGTATTGTTAGGAGAACACAGCTGTTTCAGACAGCCTTTGCAATCGCTTACCCTAAGACTATGCAGAAACAGCTTCTTTTATTCATTACACCTTGGAAAATGTTGGCCTTCCCTTCCAACAGGCACCTAAACTTATACTTAAATTCTTATCTGCTACATCTGATCTTAAGAAGAGGGGGAGGACCTGCAGCTCCCATTGCAGCTCTCATAAAATATGCATTGCAAATGTAAAATATACCTGACCCAGCACAGATCTCATATTGGTACATGCACACGCTATGGTATATGCCCAAACACACAATGCAGAACAATATTTACTCTTATCACGGTTCAGTAAAATCCCCACGGTTTTGTTAATTTCTGATTTGCATTGATGTTCATGAAATTGCGATTTCCATCCTGACCTATAGCAATCTCTTTACAATTTTAAGCCATTCTTTGTGGAAATCATTGTCTTTTAGTTCACAATCATTCAGCCAGCATTATTTACGAGTCAAGTTGTTTACCAGATTTCCCTAGGCTCTTGGTATTTATTCAACGTTCATTGTAATAAGAAGTGATGTTTAAATGCTTTATGGATTGGTGCAGTAACAAGTATAGCTTTTAAGGGAGTGATTTTATTTCACACCATTCATTCAAGTTTGAGCACTTTGGCCTTAATGTGCAAATATACGGATGAATCAGTGTGTAATACACTGAATATTGCAGAATGGTATTGCAGCAGTGAACCTGGAGGAGGTACAAGAAGGAAAATGAGAGCAGATTTGGTCTTTGTCTGTACGGGTATATGGCCAATAACATCATGAGCTAGTTTTATGGTATGTGTCCAGTGGTATGGATTCACAGTAGTATAGAGTAGATCAGTGGTTCTCAATGCGAGGCCTAATTAGCACACAGCTCCCAGCTGCCTAGCCGCCCACCCCCTATGTGGTAGGCTCCTGGCTGCCCTGCTAGGGTTGCCAGGCATCCATTTTTTGACTTGAAAACCTGGTCAAAAAGGGATCCTGGTAGCTCCCAATCAGAAACACTGATCAGGCCATGAAAAATCCAGTTGGCAGTGCAGCACGACAGGCAGTTTTCCTGCCCAGCACTGTGTGGTGCCAGGGAAGCTGTCAGCATCTCCTGCTTGCTCTTAGGTGCAGGAGCAGTCTTGCAAGCTCCATGAGTTGTCCTGTCCTGGAGCCCACACCCTCAGCACAGAGTCTGTTCCCTCCTCACTCCCCAAACCTCTGCCCCAGCCTGGAGCCACTTCCTGCAACCTGAATCTCTCATTTGTGGTCCCACTCTGGAGCCAGAACCCCCAGACCAGAGCCCAAACCCCTGTTTTAGCCTGGAGCCCCCATGTAGTAACATTTATGTTATAATAGTTTGATAGGTATTGGATAGGCTGTTTATGTTATATCATTAGTTGTTTAAGGAAGTAATAAAATGTTTAGAATAACATGGCATTCAGTTTTATAGGTTGTATCCTCCCAGCCAGCCTTTTTGACTAGCAGGAAGGAACTATCTGATGCCATTGGTAGATATGCCTCAGGTAAGCTGTTAGTGCCTACTCTGATGCTAAGGTAGGAAAAGACCAGAAAGGTCCTTGTGACTTATTACGATCATTCCTTTATTTTTAGGTTGATGTGGTATTCCTTTTTATTGTACAGAGAGCTTACAATAGCTACCTTGTACTTCTCAGACAATGTATTGTACTACGATTGTATGCTACAAAGAAACTGTGCTCTTTGTGAAATTGTTTGTGTGAGTGCAGAATGCATGCACAATGGGAGATGGTCAAGGCCGATGGTCAAGGTCAGAGAGAGAGACTTGAAGGCATCATAAGATTATCAAATGCACCCATTGTACCTGATGCCGAACAACGCTGAAGCTGAGGCAAGCACCTCGCCAAAGACAAAGATAATGGATGCAACCAAAACCAGAATGTGGCATCTTCCAGAGATAGTCATCAGAAATGCTGTTGAGGATGACGATGAAAGTAATTCTGTGATAAACACTCATTAAAGAGTAACTGATTACAACATGACAGTGCAAACCCCATAGATTTGAATGGGAAAGAACTATTCTAGAGATGGGGTGTTTTGTCATGGGACTTTGGGTTCATCTTGCAAAGCCTCAGAGCACTGGAATGCGACTTACGCAACCTGGCTCCTCCACTTAGGCCCGATCTAATAGGCCATTAGATTGGTCCAAGCTATAGACCGGTAACTGTAACAATGTTGGCAGGAGTGGTTGTGTATGTGTTTGTGTGTCTATGTGAATGAATGCATATGCTGCTTTTTATGCTGTATTTTCAATAAACACTGGGTATTGCTTCCCCACCCTGAAAAAGATCCCATGTGCCTAAGTATAAAACCCTCCCACACTCTGAATCCCTTGGCCTCAACTCCCTCCTATATCCCAAGCCCCTCATCCCCAGACCCACCCAAAGACTGTGCCCCCTCTCACATCCCAACTCCCTCCCCCAGTCTGATGGAAATGAGTGAGCAACTGAAAGAGGGGGAAATGAAATGAGCGGTGGCAGGGCCTGAGAGAAGTGGCAAGGCAGGAGTGTGGCTTCATGGCAGGGCAGGGAAAGGGTATTTACTTTTCTGTAAATAGAAAATTGGCAACCTACCTGCCGTGTGGTGGGCTCTAGGGCCCCAGCTGCCAAGCCCAATACCCAGGGTTCCACTCCAGCTCCCTGTAGGCAGTTGGAGTCTGTGGAGATTAGGGAGAGTGCTGGGGTTCTCAACCTGTGGCCCAGATAACATACCATGTGCCGCATATGCAGCCCACAATGATAAATACGTTGAGAACCACTGGTGTATATTTATTGTTATTGATTAATTTGGGGCCTGATCCATAGCTCATTGTTTCCTTTCCCTTATTATTTTGTTGAGGAAATTAAACAAAAATGAATAGGAGAAAATGTTATGCCCCTGGAAGTATTCTACTTCAGATATTAGTCACTCCAAAAGGGAGGCTAGGTGATTCATTACAGCAACTTCTCTGACCATCAGCGAAGTTGCTGTAATGAATCACCTAGCCTCCCTTATGGAGTGACTAATAAGAAATACATGATGATAAAAATAAACCACACCTTCCCGTACTGTGAAGCAAATTGTTCTCTATATTTTTCAGGAATATGTGAGCAATTACAGTCAATTAAGGGGAGATTTCCAAAAAAAATTCAAAGCAGAGTTTGGATGCCCAACTTCCATTGCCATTCAATGAGAGCTGAGTGCCTAAACACCCTGGTGCCTTTGAAAGTCTCCCCCCTAAGGATATGTCTCCACTGCATGCTAGCTTACAGCAGCATGCAGAGTACGTATACTGCATGCCCCCTAGCTGTGTTGACAGTGAAGCACTGCTTAGGTGAGTACAGATCAAAGGTGTCAGAACCTTGGGGTATGTCCCCTACATGGTCCTCCATACTCCCAAGCAGTGCCTCACATGTCCACACGGTTATTTTTAGAAGTATAATGTCCCGCTGCCTCCTTGCTGCTGGAGTCTTTCCCTGCCACAGGGAAAGACTCCAGCAGGCAGAAAGGCTCTAGCAGGGTTCCTGCTGCCAGAGCCTTTCACTGTCCTGTGTGGCTACACACTGCAGTGTGGACCCAGTCTGCTTTTCACTGTGGTCATGTCACTACACATACCCCACATGCTGCCATAAGTATAGAAAAGGCCTAAAAGTGTATATTACAGGGAAACCATTTCTACAGATTACTTCATTCTTATTTGTACATGTTCCTTTTTTGATCAAATTAACTAGTGATTTTACTAACAGCTGTGAAAAACCTCCATATGTTCACTTTCAATTTTACTTGATTCAGATTAATTAGGCCTTCAATTTTACCTTTCCTCCTCCACAGTCCAACTAAATTTTCCGTCTTAACAATTATTATCTTCAACGTGTCTTAATTGTGTTTAGAATGATCTGTTCTCATCTACATTTTATATAATAAAGTCTCTTTTCCAGTCATGCATAACACCTATTAAAGCAAATGGGATTATGACCAAAAACAAGAGTAGATTAGCACCATAATTTTTAAATAGGCAAGCCTATCACCACCAAAATTGTACTAAGCAAATAATACTTGATTAAGAAATAACCCTTCCCCCCCATCTTGATGATTTTCATTTTGGTCTAGACTATGGAATCTCAAAGTGCTTCCTTGCTCGTTCCAGGTTCGTAGATTGCAAGGCCGGAGATGACCCTCTCAATCATCTAACTTAACATAACATTGGCCCTAATTCCTAGAACATAAAACATCCAATCTTGATTTAAGGACTGTCTATGATAGGGGATCTATGATGATACTTGATAAATTATTCCAATGGTTAATTACTCTCATTATGAAAAATTTATGACTTGTTGCTAGTCTGAATTTGTCTAGCTTTAACTTCCAATCATTTGATCATACTATGCTTTTCTCTGCTAGATTGACAAGCCCATTATTAAATATTTTTTCCAGAGGTAGATAGTTATAGACTGCAATCAATCATCATTACTCTTTTCTTTGTTAAACTAAGTAGAATTGAACTCTTTGAAAAGAAGGCAATTTTTCTAATCCTTTAATCATTTTCATGACTCTTCTGTGAATCCTATCTCATTTATGAATATCCTTTTTGAGTTGTGGGCATCCAGATTGGACACAGGATTCCTGCAAAGGTTGCAGGAGCAAAAAAGCAAAGGCAAACAAATCATTGGGATTCTTGCCATTGACTTGAATAGTGCCAGAATTTCATCCACAACTAATGACAGTCACTGCCATTAGTTATAAAGTCTGGATTTCTTTATCATAGCTCACATGCAATAAATATCAGTCACTAAAAGGAAAATGTAAGTTCAGTGATATGGTGAAAGAGCTTCACTGGAAAATTTACAAATTAATAGGACTTATAGATTTATCTATCGTCAAGGAAAGGAACTGTATTTATGCCACAGAAAGCCTGAACTTACTTTTTTATTCATAGACATTACATTTTACAAGCCTATAGGTATTTTTTTAAAAAAGCATTAAATGTAGATTTGTGTAAGTGTATCATTATTTTCTATAGCAAGCAATCTACAATTACTTGCATTTTATATTTCAAAGGGTTTTGAAATGCAGATCATGCTTGTCAATTTACAGACCATTACAGCTCTCACAGGATTTTATTTAAAATTGAGAATTTTAGAACATGACATTCCCTTTCAGATCCACTCTGATTTTTCCCCTTGTACAATAAAGATGCCAACAGTAAGATTAAGCTTTGCCAGTAACGAATTTAGTGACCTTTGAGTATTGTGTACCACCTACTGGCTATGAGTGGCAGTGCAGCATATGTTTCCACTATTAATTTAGTTACAGAAAGACCATTTATTAGAATTACTAGGGGGCTGCACCCACTGCTCTCTACACTTGCCAACCCTCCTCCCCCCGGCCATCTTTGCAGCCAGAAAGCCTGATGACATCATTCTGTCACACAGCAGGAAAAACTTTTTTATATATAGAGAGAGATAAAATTGGTATTTTGAAAAGAGCCTGTTTTCCTTCTCAAACAGCCTCCCTGGAGTGGATATTTAACTTTTGCATACTAACTGACTAACAGACCTTATTTGTACTGTCTGCCAGAAATATAGGATTTTATTACCCACTGTGTCATAGTGTAACATGCTTTGTCTAAACTAGCTTTTTAAATATCAGTATTTAGGTACTTTATAAAACCGTGAAAATATGAGATATTTCAACCAATAGTTTTATACATATTTTTAAAGACAATAATTTAAAGCCATCAGAACCAAAGAAACAGAACGAGGAGTAACGGTAGTTCGAATTAGGATCTCTAATTCGAACTACCTACTCTGTGCCGCGTGTAGCCGCGGGCACGGAGTTCGGACTAAGGGGGATTTTAAAATGGCGGCGCCCGGGAACATGCAAATGAAACCCGGGATATTTAAATCCCGGGCTTCATTTGCGACTCCAGGTTGCCCTCATTTGCCTACCTAGCTTGAACTAATGAGCTAGTGTAGACATACCCTAAGAGTTCTTATCTGCCTCTTTTGACTATCCAGTCTTTAGGTGCTTATAGACTATTTGATTTTCCTGTTACATTCCAGCTCGGATTTCCCCTTGATATTTTTATACCCACTGCCTCTTCTTGTTTCCCCCCTCTCCCATTTTTTCCTTTTCCTCCCCTCCCTTCTCCCCTATGTACTGTAAAGCAGTTAGGTTGTTTTGTAGATAAGGATTATGTGGATAGGCCTAGCTCATGACATTTGCATGATTATATTTCAAAGAAAGCTTACATAGGTGTTAATGGCTTAAGGTACAAAGAAAAGGATTCTTTTAACAGATTTTTGGAAGTATTGTGGATACCAGAAGACTCTTATCTTTATTTTTTAAAATATCTTGTGTTACTAATTAATACATGGTAAATTGTTAAAAAGGAAAGAACTTTGCTATGGAATCTGTTTATTTTTTTGGTCTTTCAGTTAGACAAGTTATTTCCATTAAAACTTAGAATTTGGTTGGGGAGTGGCATTAAAGACAGATCTTTTTTATATGGTATAGTTATGGCTCTTATGAGTCAATGGGCATACTAGGGGCATGTCTAGACTACATGGCTCCGTTGACGGAGCCATGTAAAGTAGTTTACCCGACATAGTCAATGAAGTGGGGATTTAAATAATCCCCGCTTCATTAAAATAAAAATGGCCACCATGCTGTGCCGACAATCAGCTGATCCGGCACAGTGCGGCAGTCTAGACGCGGATCAGTTGACAAGGGAAGCCTTTGTCGACCGCTCCCTTATACCTCGTGACAGAGCCATGTAGTCTAGACACACCCTAGGTGTGATGCTAGGTGGGTTGTAGGATGAAGACTGTATTTGCAAGCTCTTTAAAAATGGATCTGTCTACAAACTCATGGCAGGACCAAGCCCCATCTAGACCAACTGGCCACATATTAAAGTACTGCTCTGGAGTTTCTACTCTTTGAATTGGTGACACACTAAATGTGCAAAAGTTTCAAACAAGCTAAATCTGTGTTTGCAGGTCTGTTTCGTTTGCATGGTGATGCTAAACATTCATTTAAAATACCCATCACTAACCACCTGATATTTTACTTCATTTCCTATTTTCACATTTGTGGCTTTATTTGCTTCCTGTGTTGCTATATTACTTGTTTTTACTGTTCAAATTTAAAGAGTTGACATCCCAGAGAAACTGTATAAGCCTGTGTGTATCCCTTTGTCTCTCCTTTCCAGTATAAGTAAATATTGTATTCATATTTGCAAGGAGAGCATGACTGTTTCCAGTTGACTCAGATTGCTTTAGCATCTTAAAGCTGAACTATATGTGGATAAGACACATTTTGGTGTGTTTACTAGCTTGTGTTGTTAGAAAGGATGATAAAATACATGTAGTCCCAAGGTAGTGTTAATTTTTTTATTTGATATTAAATAAACATCATAAACATTGCTCCTTGTTAATTATCCCTTGTTTTAAAATTGTCTTCCATACCAATGAGCTGTTTAAAATATATATATTTATATCTTGGTTTTTTGTTTGTGCTGGTGGTACACATAAGAAAATTCAACTCACTCCAGGATAGAAAGTGTTAGAGGGAACCCTGCTTATTACTAAGTGTTTCATTTCACAATTGTGTTTCATAAACCTTAGGCTACTACTAAATACGGTTTCTGGTGGAAATGTATGGCCAGCCTCAGCCTATGTACTGTTATTTCGTAAATTATGTTGAATGATCTTGAGACACAATGTTGTGAAGTTATCAGCTTTGTGGCACAATATATTGCTTTGTGGATTTTACAGTTGTAACAGTGGCAACATCACCTTACTTTTCTCCTTATCAGCCAATTAACTATCATGTGAATCCAAAGTATAATTGTAGTATGCAACAAAATAGCTGTTATTTTAGAATGAAGTACCATGAATTTCCCACACAGTGCGCTACTTTCAAGAGCGAAAATTGAAGTGGGTGATATTAAGTGAATAGGTGATAGGGCATTTCTCCCTTATATATTTCTGTGTAGTCTAATTTAAGGGCCTACAATTATGAGTGCGCTTAGAGCCTACAAAGAGTTTAATCTGGCCCTGGTGCAGCTGGTCATTTCAAGAGTTCATTAGCCGGAATCACTTAACCAGTAAGCCTTATGCTTACAATTATGCTTACCAGTTGCCAGTTAAACATCCCTAACCTCCAAACTACTGCTAAGGAGTATAATGTTAATGTAAAGTAAGGGCTTTGCAGGACCTTAGTCTTTCTATATGAGAAGGCCTCATAAATTACCTTGAAATAGATTCTCTCTTGCCAACCACCCTCGATGGAGGGTGCCAGTGTTCCCTCTAAGTTTTTCCATCCAAGAGGGGAGTGAGTTTTGTCATGTGCACCAATATTGAGGTCATGTGCGCTTGTGTAGATGTGCGCCACCATGGTGCCTGCCAATTATAACAAAAATCCTAGATATAATATATATATTTAAAAAAATGTTATGGAAGAAGAAAGAATACTAAAACAAGGGATAATTAATAAGGGGCGTTACTTTAAATGTTTATTTAATATGAAATCAAATAAAAAGAAAATTAATAAGTTATCCGCTCTTGTTGTCTTTTCCAGGAAAGTAAAATTGAAGGCACTGCAGCCTGAGCTGGCAGGGACTGGGTTGGGCTGTTGGGCTAGATGTTTTAAATTGTTTTCAACAACTGGCTAAAGGTTATTTAGTGGGCTCATTTCTGAACACTTTTTTGTGCACATATTGCTCCCTATTACCCAAGAAACAGGATTTTTTAAATATATATTTCGGTTCTATTTACATATCTCAAATCTTTCAGACAATTTGTTTTGCCATTCATCAAAGCTGGTGTGATTCAGTTCTGGGGAAAGATTGATGAATGAAATCCTTCTGCATATTTTATTCATTTATTTTACTTCTGCACCAAAGAAATGTCTGAATAACATGAGTGGACAGCAAGCTTTAGCATTTTAGCACCAAGTTAGCGCAGTCTTGTTCTCAGATCTAAACTGTTCTCTCTGTTTCAGCAGCTGGGGCTACCTGGGAGGGAAGGGGTGGAGGGGAGAGGGAAGGTGCCATTTTTACTCAAAGCAGCCTAGCACCTGACAGGGCCACCTGAGGGAGGGTATGGAAGGGACTGGGAGCTGCCCTCTTTTATTCACAGCAGCCCATCACCTGGGGTTCCCTGGGAGAAGGAGGGGGGATAGCAAGCTGTGGCTGCTTTTATTCAAAAGCACTGACAGCCCAACACATGGGGCTGCTAAGGAGGGCAAGGGAGCAGAGGTGACAGGGAGCTGCTGCTGGCTTTTATTCAAAAACATCCCAGCACATGGGGCTGCCTGGGAGGGGGCATGGAGAAGGGGTGCTGCTTCTATAAGCAGGCACACTCACTGATGACAGCCCAGCTGCTGTGTCTGGCGGACGAGGAGGGGGTGCCGCTTCTACAGGCACAGTGACAGCAGCTGGAGTTACCCACGAGAGTTGGATTCTCAGAATCAAGTCTCCCTCTGCCTCCCAGCCCCGCCCAGGGACTCCCCCCCACCACACCCACTAGCTTACCTTTTTCCACCACCTCCATCGATAGGGTCAGCCACCAAGAGAAGATAGCTAATTAGTGCAGGCATGCTGTGCAGCCGCTCAGCCATGCACTTACAGGGACTTATGGTAGGTGCCCAAATTCAGTGACTTTTATATAACATTGAAAGTTCATGAGGAGCAGAGGCTGGTGAATGTTGGCATGTTCTAGCTCCTATTGTCAAGATAAGGGCTCCTGAATGAGCTGTAAAACACTGAATGTAGCAAGGGGTTCCTCCTCACTGGTTTTCAACCCATTATTTGCTTGAATGATTACAAGAATAATAAACAAAACAAAATGCAACTGTGAATGAATATGAAGTATATGATAAGTACAGCAGATGTTCTATTCACTTACACTCATTGGAGCCTAATTGTTAGGCTGATTGCTCTTCACTATCTATTTGAGATAATCATATGGGAAGTGCACGATGGGGAAGCTGTTTTTAAGTCAAATTCAGGGATGCTATGCCTGGCAAACATGTAGATTTGGTGGACACTCTTCAAATTACTCTTGATGCAGATCTACTTTGACCAGCATGATGTACTGTAATTACAAAAAAGAACCAGTTCATATTCTCTTTTTAATACTGTAACCCTGCTACTAAAGAATTTCAATATATGATTTTATATTCAAAAGGAGCAGCAATATACTTGGCAGTGCTCATGACAGGGCAGAAATGACACAGATAAACTCTATCCTGAGTCTCCTGATATGATACACAAAGCTTGCCAAAACTGGTCCAGCTCTTGTTTTGTCAGGTCCTACCAGCATAAAGATTTCACAGATTACATCATCAACATAATTCCCACTTCAGCCCCCCGAGCTGGACTTGGCTCCACAAGCAGGTCCTGGCCCTAGCCGCTGGAGCAGGCCCCGCGCCCCCTCCCCTCCACCATGTGGCAGGTCCCAGCCCCTCAAGAAGGTCCTGGCCCCCCCAAGTAGGTCCCAGCCCCAGCTTCCAAAGCAGGTCACTGCCCTCCTACAACGCAGCCCCAGCCAGCTGCTGGAGTGGCCCCCCACCATGCTGCCTCAGCCGGCCCCGGCCCTGGCCTAGAGCAGCCGCTTGCTCCACCACTCACTTTCCAGCAGGAAGATGAGCGCTGCTGCGTGACTCTGCAAAGTAGAGGGCAGGTGGAGAATTTTTTGTGCGTGGCCATGCTGGCACGCACTTTAGTTGATGATGTAATCTGTGGTTTTGCTAACAAAAGGTAAGTATTTAATTGTATGTTTTATCTGTATGCTGTTTGTTGACTAAAGATTTTAACACACTTGCATCTACTTAATCTTCAACGTTTGCACATGTAGTCTAATAAAAAATAGCAAATTAGTAAATGTAATGTAGTAGTTTTGATATTTGAGTCAATCATGAATTTTTTTTTAGACCCTAAATTTTTCGTTGGCTCTAGGCACTGTGCCTACTGTGCCTAATGGATAATCTGACACTGAGCTGCATCATGTAGGAGCAGCCTCAGTCGCAGAAGGGCTGGTGGGACTCCTCGGCCACGGCTGGTCCGATGGCAGGACCTCACAGCTGCGGTGGGGCTGGGAGATAGGATCTAAGGTAAAATGGTTAACCAGTTAAGCACTCTTGTTTAACCTAGGTACCATACACACACAGTTATGGAGTCCCTGGACCTTAACAAGGCAAAACAGACAAAGAAATATTATCCCCATTTGACAGATAACCAATTAACAGGCAGTGAGATTGAGGGTTAAATCTAGTGCCCAGATCACTTTTCAAATGAACCTTAGAACATCAAGTCACTTTGGCTGGTGCTTCTCAACATTTCCAAACTACTGTACACTTTCAGAAGGCTGATTTTCTTGTGTTACTCCCCACTTCACAACTAATAATATCAGATATAAAAATACCACAACAGTGTCACAGCATGCTCTTACTGAACAACTGCTTACTTATTTTTACCATATAATTATAAACTGAATCAACCGGAATATAAATATTGTACTTACATTTCAGTGAATAGTATATAAAGCAATGTAAACAAGTAATTGCCTGTATGAAATTATAGTTTGTACATACTTTGCTAGTGCTTTTTATGTAGCCTGTTGTAAAACTAGGCAAATATCTAGATGAGTTTATGTAACCCCTGAAGACCTCTGTGTATCCTCAAAAGTACATATATCCCTGGTTGTAAACAATGATTTAGGGTACATCTACACTGCATTTGAAAACTTGTGGCTTGCCAGTGCTAGCTAATTTGGGCTTGTGGGGTTCAGGTTAAGGGAGTTAGGCAAGTCCCAGAGCTTGGGCTATTACCCAACCATCTACACTGCACTTTAAACAGCCCTTTAGCCAAACCCCCCAGCCAGAAGCAGCTGTTATGTGCCAGACATGGGTGTCTAAATATAGCATAGATATATTCTTAAGTGCTTTTGAAAATCCACCTAAAAGGAACTTGTCCAAGGTCACACAGAGAGTTTATGGCAGAACTGGAGACTGAACCACCACCACCTGAATCCCAGTGCTTAAATCATATAATATGTTACTTTGCTTGGACTTTCTTTCCGGGGAGTGTTTTGATACTATCAAGAATTAGGAGAAGTGGGATGTCTTCAGTGTAGTTAGGGAAAGGTGCTATTTAAATATGTAGAACATCAGCAGTCCTTCTACTTAGATGAAAATCCACAAGCACTGCATCAGTGTGACCCAGGGTGAGCCTCATTTAACTGTCTGAGTCCGAGTCTCTTTGAATCATTGGATAAATTGCTTTGCACGAGCAGAGTCTTTTCACATTTGAGACACTGTAATCCCATTATCTCTTGCTAACCTTCTTAATGGTCCAGGCCACACATTCAGGAGAGTCAACAGCCTCTGCGCCTCTCCCTGGGTCAGATGGGGGGACAGCTGCCCCTTCCGTACCCTCAGAAGGAGCGGGTCCTTGAGTAGAAGAGGTGGGGCTGGGGGCAATCAGCCCTCCATGCTGCCCGGCCCGCAGTGCACTCTCCTCCTCAGCTTCAGTGCCACCTGGAGTATGTGACATGCCTCCCCAGGCAGCCCTTAGTGCCTCCCAGAGCACTCCTTGAAGTGCTCCAGCAGCGAATTAAAGTGCCCAGGGCTCTAAGCCTTATAGAATTGCCCAGCCCCAGGTAACTGCCTCCTTTCCCTGACACACACACTAACACACACACCCAGTCAGCAGGGCTGCCCCTATTGAACAAGAAAGCTGATAGAATAGAAACTTACAAAATCCCACATAAGGGATCTCTTTGGGTGAATGAACAATTGCCCAATAAAGCTTCTCTCAGAAGGAAATAAAATGACTTTTCCTTTCCTTGATGGATCTGAAGCTGTCTTCAAAGTATTAAAGGCAGTGGACAGATCTAAAAGCAGCAGCTCAATCACCCTTCAGCTCTCACCGGAATGAGATCTTCAACCAACAACATCAGCACTATCTCACCGTCACATCCAGGCCTCTAAAAAGACTTAATGCGTGCATTTGAAATAATTGCCATTGTTCATGACTCCAGCTTCCATTAAGAAATCTGACAATATATTTATAATTTCAACAGATGTTTTTCTTCCCCAATAACACACACTTTTCAAGGACACACACAATTTAGAATCTTCTCTTGTGCTTAATATTGGGTTAGCATATTTGCAGTTTGTGTTTCTAAGGACCCACAATAATGTCAGTTCTTCAGCATAGTTACTTTCTTACAATATACCATTGACTTGTCAGTTCACTTTATGAACACATCTGTGGTTCTTGAGTAATTGTTTGAAAAATGTGTACTAGTACTTATACACACCAGAACTGGTTTTCAGGTTAGAATATGGGCAATCAATAGTGTAGTTAAATCATAATTAAAAGTAAGAATCACAGTTCCTCATATTTCCTTGGAACTCCACTGTGTTCTTTTCCTAGGAAATCCATCTTATACAACCACCAATCACTATCACATTCAAATGCTTTTCACATGTAATGCATTGGCAATAACAAGTCCCTAGGGGACTTCATCGAGCCTCTGGGTTTTCTCCTTCAAAGAAAGGAAAGGAGTTTCCTAATAGGCTAATTAGCTTAGCATAATCACAAAGTCTTCTATCTGAAGGCCAAGCTCATGAGGTGTCCTGTGTGTTGCATGCTGTCAAGTCAATGAAAGTTGAAGGCACACAGTCCTTTAAATTTAAATGGAGGAACCCAGCAAGTGGGGAAAGAAAACCTTTTTGAAGAAACTAGCAACAATACAGAACTTCTAATCTCTCTGGCCTTGTATTCCTGTCTGCTGAAATTGATTCCTAGAGTAGCACATCTAAACATGTGGTGAGTAAATTGTCCTATTCTGACTTTGCAAGTGATGCAGAAAATAACACATACATTACTCCAGGCATGGAGACAACTGTAAAGTGCATGTTGGAACCAAAAGAATGTTTAAAGGCCACTTTCTTTCTGTAATTTATTAGTATTGGTAAGAAACTGTCATTCATTTATTCCTTTTAATAAATTCCATCTTTTTTACTTCTCTCCTAAAAAACCCCAAACAGTTATGAGGATGAAGTATGCAAAAAGTCAAGACATATGGCATAAATAAAACTTCTGCATTTATCATCTGACATGCAGTTGTCATTGTTTTGCTTTTATCCTTTAATTTTCCCACTTCTAGTACACCAAATTGTTTCTGGTTATTCTAAATTCATCTTTGTAATAATAAAGGGCTTAACACGTATGCTGTTATGAAAAAAAATGAATTTAAAAAGAAGTCCTTCCTTCTATTTCTAGATATTAAAACAGAACATTAAAATAAATCTCATTTACGTTTCACCCTTCATGCTATTTTTCTATCAGCATTTTGTAGGCTCCAATCCTGCACATGTACATAGCTGAAGTCAATGGGACCACTTACAGTGTGTACAGTTAATATATGCATCATAAGTCTTTGGGACTAGTGTAAGGTCGTGCTGCTACAATGTGCTCATTCCTGAAAAGTGTTGAGAACTCTCTACCCCTCTCTCCCTTCAAAATCATTGGAAGCAGAAGACATTAGCACTTCCCAGGATTGGTTAGCTTCTTGCCGTTCCATGCCTAGTCAATTGCATATTGTATTTCTCATATGCCACACAATAATTCTCACACTGTAGATCCTGGAGCTCTTCCTGATGGTCTGTGGAATGAAATAATTTGAGAACCAAGCCAGAAATGATTAGGAGGAAGCGATAAGATGACATAATCTAGGAAAAGATCTATTTTACGAAAGATCCACACAACGAGAAAGGTAGAAAACTACTGGGGAAAAAATAATTCTGTGTTTAGGTTCATAGCAAAACTGAGGAGGGCCAATAAAACACCTTTTACTGAAAATGATGGATCAAGGTTAAGATTTTCAAAAGCACTTGTGGAAACAAAGCATAAAATTCTGAGGCACTTTTGCAAATCCCATTCTAATGCAGTATTTTGATATACACATAGAAGTACTACTAGTTGGACCAAAGGAAATACTGATTTCTCTTATCTTATCATGAGAAGAACATTTGTAACACTGCACGTGATTTTGGATATCTTATAAAAGACATTGACAGATTAAAGAAAATGTAAGTAAGGGCAACCAACATTACTGAAATGCTCAGATGACAATTTACGAAAAGAGACTGAGGGAATTTCATGTGTGGAATTTAGAAAAAGGTGAGTAAAAGCAATGGTAAAATAGTAACAGTTTACGTTTAAATAGCATCCTTAATCCTAAGGGATACTAAAATCTCTTATAAATTTAATTACCATAGAAAGATCAGCTTATCAACCCGTGAAATGCAGCTGCCTCTGGAATGGTGAGCAGCAGGTGTTTAACATAACATAACCATACATATGGGAGCTGCAAAGGGACAACTGGGAGAAAAAAACTGAATTTCCCAGTCTGCAGCTGGATCCTGCACCCATTGTCAGTGGTGTGATTCTCTCTGACTTCAGTGGTTCAGGATCAGGCTTGTGGAATGTGAACAAGTTGAACCTCTCTCTGATTATGAATAAAACATTATTGGATCATTTCATGTAACACCAATAGAAATTCAGGCTTGTGTTTTAAGGTTTATCCAAAGATTAGCATCCCCGGCAGCAGAGTGCCTTGCAGCTGCACCCTGGAACACTGGAACAAGTTACTGGGGAGCAAACCTCCTTCTGAACCACCAGCACTGCTTCCTGCAGCAGGTCCTCCATCCAGGAACCGATCCTGTCCAGCACTGGATAGATCTAATGGGATCGTGACTCATAAAATACCAGAAATAAATAAATAAAACCAGAGCAGCTAAAATAAAATAGCAGCTGAGAGGAGATGGTGGTTACTGAAGGTGGTTCAAGGTACAACTCCTGGAGCATTGTCACACAGTCCTTCTCAAGCCGCCCTAACAGCAACACTGTCTACACTGTTTTCATGGTTTCCTACTCACACAGTCTATTTCTTTTCTACAAGTACCTTTAATCTGCAGTTTCCGACATGACAGAATGCATACAGGTAAACAGAAGAAGGAACTTTTCACACTCTACTCAGCTTTCTTTTCTCACCCTCTGAATTCCCCTTTTCATCTGGATCCTCCTCTCTATGGGTGCTTTTAGACTACAAGCCTCTTTCGAAAAAGAGCATCTAGACTACAAGCAGATTTTTCAAAACAGAAAGCCGCTTTTTCGAAAGTGAGTCTAGACGCTCTTTCGAAAAAGCACAGTTTGCATTCAATAGCGCCTTTTTTCGAAAGAGTACTTTCGAAAAAAGGCGTTATTCCTCGTAAAATGAGGTTTACCGCGATCAAAAAAACTGCCGTGTTCTTTCGATTTACTTTTGAAAGAACGTGGCTGCAGTCTAGACGCAGGTGAAGTTTTTTCGAAAAAAGGCTACTTTTTTCGAAAAAACCCTGTAATCTAGACACACCCTATGAAACCAATTTCCTCTTTAGCCCAACAACTGCCGCTAAGCATCAGTCACCCCCCATCAGTAACAGACTGATTGCTTCCAAGTAAGCCTGCATTCTTTTGTGCGCTGCAGCAGCCTCACCGAGCAGGTGCTACAATGAGCCCTCTGTTACAAGCCCCCACACAGCTACAAAACTGTTGTCCCTACCTAGGGACTGGTTTTATGAACAAAAAAGTAATTCCAAAATAGTACTACCTGATCCATGGCCTACACTTCCTCTGTGAGCATGGCTGCTCCCAGGGCTCTGCCCTTCAGTCTTCTGCCCAGACTTGGCAGCTCCTACAGTTCCTTCCCCTCAGGGCTTATTTATCCCATATCCTCCTTACCCCTGCTAGAGCACTATTCTCACTTCCCTTATTTTCAAGGCAGAATCTAAGGAGCCTGCCTTAATGAGTCAGCAGTAACTAACCACAAAGGTGCCCAGTACTTGTTAGCAGGGGGCAAGAAGAGGACCCTGCCAAACTATTATATGATAGCATAACAGGAAGAAATGGGATAGTTTACATTACACACTAGGAAACATCAGCAGTGAAATCAACAAATCAGATAATGAACAAGTGGGTAACTTGCAAGAGGAGTGCCCAGGAACAATTGCCTTATTCAAATTCAGGACCAAATCACATGAAACAGAAGTGAAAGAATATCCTGAATTTTGTAATGGAAATGGAATAACTGACCCAACACTTCCTTTCCAACTATATAGGATAGAACATCTATGCATTCACCAGGGATAGTACTACTGACTGAATATATCTTTGGGCAAGCATTCTTCCAAATGCCTTTTCACAGATGCACTTTAGCTTGTGATTTATACTTTTTCTTCATATTAAGCATACATGTGGGGATGTGGCAACATGAACCTAGGACAATCCAAATAGTAAAAACCCCCTGTCTGGCTGACTGGTAGATTTGCTTAGGAGTCTGCTGTTTGGTCGTAGGCAGTTTGTTACAAGAAGAAATGACAATGAGTCAATAGCTAGGTAGCAAAAACTCTCAGTTCTGACAGTATCCGTGGGAAACTCGCCCTTGACACCTCTTACATACATCAGATGGGACTCAACCTGTAATAAAACAGAAACATTGCTTGACACCAATTCAAGCATTTTATAAAGTTTGATCCCCTTTTCAAAAGCAGAAATAAAAACCCTGCACTGAAGCAAAATTCAATGATGGCTGTCAAACACTGACATATATACCTATGTCACTAGAGGAGTACAATATTTTTAGAAATCTTATATGGGATTATGAAAAATTCAGTGAAAACACATTTTAGTCTTACTGAATATTATTGCTCCAATGATTGCCAACCCCTTTCCATTTAAAAATGTAGGACCCTGTTCTACAAGCTTTTTAAGCATGTGAATAATTTTACTCATGTGACTAATCTCATTGATGTGAATAGGTTCACACAGTTATGTTCATGCTTGTTTGCAGAATCAGAACCATGTAATCTTTGCAAGTGATTTTGAAGTTACACAGTATTTCATCTAACTTAATGCTATTTCAACAGAAGTAAATTAGCATTCAGCCCCAGAAGTCTCTTTCTTTATATGTTTTATTGTTTTCACTGTATAACATCAGCTTGTTCAATCTACATTTCAAATCCAAAAGCAAAAAGTTAAACCTAAGATTTCTGTGCTTCACTAACAAGGACATTAAGCATAGAAACAGTTTCTAACTTTAGAAAGTTCTTGGAAACATCTCGGTGCTTTTGGGTTTCCCAGACTGCATCACTCTGTAACACAAGAAATACCAGAAGACTCAATGTCACTCAAGATATTTATGAGTTCTTTAAACACTGCATCCCACAATAGTGTGGCAAGGGCCTGATTCTGCAGTGAACTCCATCTAGGTGGATCCCTGCCTATGTGCAGAGCCCCACAAAAATCAGAGTTATGCTTGCAAGAAACTTCTTGAAGATCAGAGTCTAAATCAGGAAGGAAAAAAATTCACAGTGAAAAATGGTTTTAGAAAAGAAAATTTAAAAGTGATTGATCTGCAGTATGCCTCCCCCTAGTGGAGGCTTTTAGGAAGTATCCCACCCTTCACTCAGTTTGGGTATTTGCTATGTGGTGTTCTGAAGAATACAGGCCCAGATCCACAAAGGGATTTAAACAAGGGACCTCTGAACCTATTTCTGAACAAAATGTCTTTTCACTCCACTCCCCTGCTACTCTGTAGCCTAATGGTTAAAACGCTCATCTAGTACAAAGGTTCAGTTCTTCCCTCTGCCTCATGAGGAAAAAGAAGTTGAATAAGGGTTCCCTACCTTTCACGTGGTGATAGTCCCCAGGTTATAGAGCTGTTCTCACTCTCTTTTTGGCCCAATGCACATTTAATTGTTTATGCATAAGGGTACAGATTCAACAAGAAAGGTTCAGGAAGCCTCATAGCAAAATATACCATAGTCCTGTGGTTAGAGCACCCACTTGAGGACTGGAAACTCCCTCTTCAAATCACTCCTCCTCAGTGGGTGAGTATTCTTTGCCCAGTTGGCAAAGCTTATAGGAGGCCTACTTCTCCCTCCTCAAAGGACACATCTACATAGCATCATCATTCTGGAATAACAAATGTTATTTCGAAATAACAATGAGAGTATCTACAGAGCAAGCCTGTTATTTCAAAATAATATCAAAATAACGGGTGGCTTATTCCGGATTCTGTAATCCTCATTGTATGAGGAATAATGCCTATTCTGAAATAGCTATTTCGGAATAGTGCATGTGTCGACAGAGCAGCTGGAGTTATTTCAAAATAAGAGGCCTCTGGGAAATCCCATAAGTGCCCTGTTGGCCACTCTGTCCACACGCATCAGAACTCTATAGCTTCCCTTCCCCTATAGCCCTTAAATCTGAAGCCTCAGGGGAAACAGTGTATGGCAGGCTCTGACATGGCAGGCTCTGACATGGTACATGGCAGGCTCTGACAGCCCTGAGCCACACAGCAGCTACCAGACCAGTGCTTTCTGCCACCATGAGCAACTCCATTGCTCCAAGTGAGCCCTCCATGGCTACAAGGGAGCCGGCAGCCAGCTTCCAGAACCCTGCCCAAAGATGGAAGAGGCGTGCGCTTCCTGGTCTGGTGTGGAGATCCTGGACCTCATTGAGGTCTGGGGAGAGGAGGCAAACCTTCAGGATCTCTACACCAGACACAGGAATGTGGATGTCTATGGCCGGATGCTCAACAGCCTGGCCACCGAGGGCCACATGCGCACCCAGGAGCCGGTGCGCATGAAAGTTAAAGAACTTAGGCAGGCCTATACCAAGGCCAGGGAGCGCAGCTCCTGCTATGGGGTGGCACCACAGGCCTGCCCATATTATGCCTAGCTCTACCACATTCTGGGGGGATGGGTCAGTCTCTTCCTCCCCTCATTGTGGACTCAAGGCTAGAGACACTCATCATTGCCCTCCCGGGGGGCAAAGCTGGTGAGGAGAGAAGGAGGAGGAGGAGGAGGAGGAACTGGACAAGGTCAGCACCAACTCGATGCCTGCCAGCCAAGAGATCATGCTTGCCCTGGAGCTGGTACCTCCCTCCCGGGATATTTCCCAGGCATCACCCAAAGCTGGGGAAGGCCCCTCAGATGAGTGCCATTACTTTCCCTTGACACACATGAGTGGAGGGGGTGGGCAGCAAGGGGCTGCTATGTGCTCCTTGCTTGACTTTCTCAGCCTGGGGATCACACAGCAGCCTGTGCACGTGAATGCACATGAAGCGCCAGTCCAGGGCACACAACCTCAGGAGTCAGCAACAGAGGATGCTTATGTTCTGGCTCACAGGGTGTCTGGACAGGCTTGCCTTATTCACACACTGAGGCGGGACATGGACACCTTCCCATCACAAGCCACCACGAGAAGGAGGCTGGGGACATGGAGACACACACACACACACACACACACACACTCAGGAGTGCCACACACAGCACATGGGCATGCCTACACTTTCAGGGCAGCATCCACTCCCAGAGACAGTGTGGCAAGGCGCAGGAGCATCTGCCACTCACACACAACTCCCCCTCAACATCCTGTCCCCCTCTCCTCCAGCAGCCAGAGATACAAGTCCTCTCCCGTTGGGATGTCACCACTGCTGGACCCAGCATGTGCGCAGCACGGAGAGATGCCCAGTTACTCCGTGGCCCCCTTCCTGCCCGCAGGCTCCTGGTCTGGCTGGCACCTTCCCATGCCTGCTTGTCCCCAGGATATGGGGGTAACGGGCTCCCCCTGGGGACATCCTGTGTCCCTGTAGGAAAGGGCCTGCTGTCTCGGCCTTTGCCCCCCACACTGGCAGGGACGTCTCTCCCTTGCTCTCACAAATATTAAGAAGGACACAGCACACTGCCATCACCTGGGGGACGTTCTGCTTGCCAAGGCCCAGCCAGGTGAGGAGGCAACGGAACCTGCCCTGAGATGCTGTGACAGGGTGAGGTCACAGACGACCCCTTGGGGGTGCCTCAGCCACTACCACTCACCTTCCTGCTCTCTGGGGCTCCTCACCACCGGGTCCTGCAGGGCCAGCTCCTCTGGTCTTCCCCAGCCCAGGCCCCAAGCTGAGGTCCCTACTCCCATGAAGAAGCAGTACAGACACTGAACCTCTTCAGGTCCAAGGAGAGTGCAGTTTAGGGCCCTGCTTCCTGGGATATCACTCCCCAAATGAGATCAAACCCCAAAGAATTAGATAAGGGTAAGCCACCTTTAGCAATGAAAGGGGGAATGTACACACCAATTGCCCCTCCCCCCCGGTAACAATTATTTACACTGGGTTTGATAGAAAATAAAAGTGATTTTATTAAGTAGAAGCAGTAGGATTTAAGTGGTAATAAGTGAGAACAGGCAGAGCAAAGTAGATTACAAATCAAAAGAAACAAAAATGTTTAGCTAATTCTACACTGAAACCTCAGTACAAACTTACTCAAACTCACCCTAAAACCTCTTTTCCAGCTGCCCCTCCAAACCACAGCTGTCTCCTCACCCTGGGATCTATGGCTCCTTTCTTCAAGTGCAGCCCAGCCAAAAGACCAAGGCCCCTGCTTTCCTATTCTTTTTGTTAAGGAATTGAGGCCACTCCCTACCAACCTCTGCTCAGACTTAAGGACAAAAGAGGTTGTTTAACAGTTGCTCATCAAGACTTTGAAGGTAACCCCCTCCATGTCTTTCATTTACACATTTGAAACCCACAAAGTATTCCCCACTCCATATGTCTAATTTTACACACGAGAATGATACACACATCAAAGTAAGATACACAGAACCGGCAGATCATGCCATGAAGATTGATAGGTTACATGAAATAATTTGTTCAAAGACCTCTGAGCTATGTATATTTATGTTCATAAGTCCAATTCATAAAGCACGGGGGAGGGGTATCTGTCACTGACACCCGAAGGTGCCCTCAACAACAATATGAGCCCTGCTTAGCCTGGTGTTAAATCGCTCCTTGGTGGGGTCAAGGTGTCAAGGTGCAGGGCTTCATGAGCCAGGGGAGCAGAGGGTAGGCTGTGTCCCCTACAATACAGATCAGCATGTCCACGTCCCCGACCCTGATGGTGTGGTCGGGGAAAAAAGGTGCCAACGTGCAGCTTCTGGAAGAGGCTGGAGTTTGAAAAGACATGTGCATCATGCACCTTCCCCAACCACTTGATGTAGATGTCTGTGAACTGGCTGCGATGGTCAATGAGGGCCTGCAGGAACATTGAAAAGTACCCCTTCTGGTTAATGTATTCAGATGCCCGGTGGTTGGAAGCCCCAATGGGGATGTGGGTGCTGTCAATAGCCTACCCCCCACAGTTGGGGAAGCCCATGGAGGCAAATCCTGTGATAATGGGGTCCACGTTACGTAGGCTGATGACCCTGTGCAGGAGGACGGTGTTGATGGCCCTCACCACTTCCAATAGGAGACAAATAGACAATTACAGACTTGCCAGGACCCTTGGGAGGCCCCTGAGCCCAACCTCTCTGCCCCCCCCCACACTAGGAGCAACCCTGACTTGCCCCATCCCCCCTCAGGGCTTTGTAAAGGTGGGACTGAAAAACCTCCCGGGGAGGAGGTTGCAACACCACCACCTCTTGCCAATCCTAGGGAACCCCATTCCAGCAGTTCAGTTCACTACCTTCCTGGGTCAATAGCATGAGAGCACTATACATGCATGACCATGGCCCTGAGAGTCGATCTCCTCACACCGATCTGGTTCCTGTTGAATTGGTAGAGGTCCAACATGGTGAGCTTCCAGATGGCAATGGTGACCTGCTTCTGGAGGGGGATGGCTGGTCTCATGTGGGTGTCCCATCACTGGAGGGCAGGGGCAAACCACTCACACAGCTCCAGGATGGTTCTTTACGCATGTGGAAGTTCTGGAGCCACTGCTGGTCATCCCACTGCTCCAGGACAATCCAGTCGCACCAGTCAGAGCTGGTATTCAGTCGCCAGAAGCAATAGTGCACAATGTGCAGTGGAGGCCGGTTGGAGCTAATCATGTAGGATGATCCCAGGAAGGTAGCCCACAGAAACTGCAGCAGGAGGTGCACCAACACACATAAGAGCCGTCGACTGCTGGGAGGCAGGTCTGGCTCCATGACTAGAGTGCTGAGGTGTCCTCAAGGGCAACCACAGCAGGCAAAGGAAAGGCTTTGCTGTCCCTCAGTGAGGTAGGCAAAGGAGAAGAGCCTGAGACATGGCTCTACGGGGGGTCCCTTTAAGCTCCAGGAAGTGAGTGCTCTCCTGATGCCCTTCCTGAAGTGCTTCCAGGTGGCCTTAAATGCGATTCAGCGTCCAATGAGTGTGGACGCTCTATTTCGAAATAGCTCAGCGCTATTTCAATGGGCATTTGTTGTGTAGATGTGCTATTTCGAAGTAAGCCATTTAGGAGTATTTCTTCCAAAATAAGCATGCTGTGTAGATGTGTCCAAAAGGGTGGGAGAGAGAAAGGACTTCACTTTACAGAGGGAGAACCGATAGGAGGCACAGAGAATGCTTGTAACCCAAACAAAACAAAAAAGCCTTCAGAAGGCTGTATAGATTCTATTTGTGGGGAAAATAAGATATACCTCTAGCTATTCCTGTGACAGATTCTCACCTGCTAAAATGTTGTTTCCCCTCATTCTACAACCACAATGTTTGTAGTGCAACCTGAGTGTAAACCAATTCACTGTTCTAGTGGGAGGTAAAGTACAGTTGTGTTCTGTCCTGATCAGCTTCAGGTGCATTCCATTATGGTAGTGGGTTAAATGAATGTTTTCATCGCAGGGTATTGTGAGGCTAAATTAGTTGATGTTTATAAAGCATTATGAGAGCCTTGGATCAGGTGAGCTATAGAAGGACCTTTCTAACAGTAATGAGGTATATTCTAAGAAAGTGTTTCTCAACTTGTGGTCTGCAGATGGCCCATCTTGCCGGTGGGCCACAGATTCGAGACTTCCCTCCCCTCACCCCCGCAGGAGGAAGCCCATGCAAGCACTCAAGCCCCACATGCCCTCTTTGTGAGGTTGGCTTCCCACTGCAGGAGGAAGCCCTGAGCTTTGCAGACTTGATCCAGCTTGCAGAGCAGCTCCGCACGCTGCTGCTCCCCTCTCCCCCAGCTGGGGAAACAGCAGTGCAGGAGATCACTCACCTGGAGGCTTTCCCTGCTGTGCCCATTGGCTGAAATCCCAGCCAGACTCCCACCCCCAGCCCACTCCTGCACCCTACCTCCCATGCAGACCCCACACTCCTCATCATGGTTGGTTGGCTGGTGATCCACGGAAAGGATGCACCATGGGTCAAAAAGTTTGAGAATTACTGATCTGAGAGAACAAGTGGATTTTTCTTTGTTACTTGGTTGGATAATTGTTTGGGGGCTACCAATCATGTGTTCTAATAAATTTTCTTTTCCTACAACCATCACATGTGATTTACCAATATCTGACAAAACTGTGCAGATTCACAAAAACATTTGCAACTGAATCACCGTACAATTCTTGTTTGAAGCATGAAAATGCCCCACACAATCTAAATAATGTAACATGTACTAGGGGCTTCTGGGAAAGAAAAGCAATGGCTCAATCTAATGCAAATAAAGAATAAAAACTGAAAAAAAGACAGAAAGTGTTCACTTTTTACTATACCCTGTTCCTGTTGGTAGAAGCCCCTATCTATAATGAAAAACACCAACAAGGGGAAAAGTTTGGTTGAAATCCACACAAGCAAGGACAAAGTAAGGGCAGGCCTCTCTATTCTGTACAGCTGTTATCATCTGACTCACACTGGATGAGTTAAGCATTAAGATTGGATCTAAAGAAATAATTAATAACAAATGTAACCTCCTTCTGGATTAGTTTATGATTTAAATTTGTTAGTCAAAGTTATTCATGAAATAGTTTTTGTTCTGTAGATTGTTTAAGAAAATACTACTATTTAATAACCAAAAATCTCAGCTGTGCTGTAATTAGTTTGATTGGATGCAGATCACAATGCATTGTTTCTGTTCCCTTAACTCTTAGAATCAGGTTTCAGGACTTTTATGATTTTAAAGTTTACTTTCCATGAATGTTTAGTAATAGAAACAATACATTCAAGAGAGGATGAACATCCCCAAAGGTAAAATTATTTGCTAATAGAAAAGATGGCAAAAAAGGTGTGGAATCTGTTTTGGGTTTTTTTTGGTTTTTTTAAGTCAAGCAACTGATAGTCTCCTCTTATGGCCTTTGTGATAACAGTCAATGCCATTGTTAATTGTGTTTTCCTTGTTTTAAGGGTTTCGGTCCCTTAAATTGAGAAGTGGAAATGAAATTTGAGTGAAACAGATTTTGTGCTCAGTTAACCTGGTTGTGGAAGAAATGAGTTTCCTGGTTCACTTAAGGTACCCACGTATGTATTTTTCTCTGACATCAAATAGTGTAGTGTAATGTGCCTTCTGACCCCTTTCATATCACTTTCTGTCAAGCAAATACAGTACCAAGTGAATGCCATAGAGGACAAAAATGTGTTTTAAAATAACTACTTGGAAATTATTTCTTGGCTACAAGTCTTTCACACAGTGGTTAGTTAGAACATCTACCAGAGGACTCTGTTTGTAATTGTGTAATTTTTGCTTTGCAGGGGATGTTAGTAGATAATATATAATTTGACTAATAATGCTAAACACATTATTGGCCAAATAATTCTACAACTGATCATCAATGCTCTCTCTAATCTTTTCCATCCACGAGCGGAATAATTTTTATGTGCACCAAAGCATTTATGAATGTGCACCCCTAGTAGAAACAAAAGACCTACTTGAGCACTCTGCTAATCAGCGAAGCAGCATTTTAATCTCACCTGAGCAGTTGTACAAGTGCACAGCTCACAGGGAACACTGGTGATCCTACATTATTAATATGCTGATTTATATGAACACTTGTTTCTGGTATTCCACCATCTCAGGTTTGGTATTTTTTTATAGTTTTAATTTTGGAGGTTTTTTTTTATCAGGTTATTCTCTCTGCTGTTTTTGCAGAAGAGAAAATGAAGGGTATTTATTCTCTCCCCATGGCCATGAAAACAGCTTCTTCAAAGCGGAGATGACATACCATCCAGTAACCACCTGCTTGGGTAGGCACATACAGAACAAGACAACAGCCTGGCAAAAAACTCAGTGAGTCATAATGACAGTGTACCCAAGTCCCATAAGTTCAAGAAGTGAAAGATCAGAGGTCACTCCTGAGCCTTGACCTCCATCACAAAGGCATGCAGAACTGCCTGGCTAATTTCCTCTGGGATTCATTTGGCAGGCATGCAGCCAGCATGGGAAGCAATCTTTCTCAACAGATGTTGAGTATAAAAGTTATTTAATGGGGAAAGTTATATATTCAGACTGTGATCAGAACAGGTTTATTTTTTCACTGTATAGCACAGGAATTGTTCTTTAGCTAAAATACTGGAGTTGAATAGCAAAACTAAAGAGATTGGTATGCCCAAATCTTGCATTTTTATGTTTCAGTCTTCCACCTGACATGGCTGCACACTCAGACCTAATCTGGGATTATTCACAATGTCTGGTGTAATTGCAAGTGACAGACTGCCAAAGGTGGCACAGAGGGTAGGGATGTTAAATATCGGTTAATTGAATAGTAGAGTAATCTCATGAATTCTTATCGGTTAGTCGACAATTCTATAGTCCCTGGGAGTGGGGCCAGCAGCTACTCTATCAGAGGCAGCAGCGTGTCAGGCAGGAGCTGGTCCGCGAGGGGAACCAGTTTAAAAAACAGCTTCTCTCGCGGACTGGCTGCCTGTTGCCCAGTGCTGCTGCCTCTGATAAAGAGGCAGCAGCACAGGGTGTCAGCAGCCCCTGTCTAGGGGGGGTCTGAGCTCCTGGACCCAGCGCAAGCCAGAACTGAGCTGGGCTGCCTGCCTGCCCGGTTCCTAGGACACTTTAAATGCAAAGCCACAGTGGGGGTAGGTCCTGGACCCGGTGTGAGCCAGGACTGAACCAGGCTGCTGGCCAGCCTGCTAAAAATTTACTGGCACAGGTGGAGGGGGGAGTGAAATGAGTGTAGTCTATAGTATTAACCTATAAGCTTTTGCTTATCGGTTAATCGGCTACACTATTACATCCCTAACTGATAGAGGTGATCTACTGCAGGATTCTCAGGCAAACACTGGCTGTGATTGGCTTTCTTGCCATTATACCTTTAGTTCTTCTCTCATCCAAACTCTATCACTAGACAATCCAGCAATTTCCTCTTACTGGCAGGTGTCCTTCCTCAGGCCTTGCAACATAATGATCTGCATTACCTCCTTCTCAGACGTGCTCTGCCATTAACCATTCTGAGTCCACAGAGTCATTGTGCTCCTTTCTTCTTGTAAATTTCCCTTTTTTGTCATCGAGACAGCTGCTGTCAATGCAGAATTACTTAGGAAATGATCGTGTGAAAACGGTGTGTTCGTTCATACCCTTAAGTCTCCCCACATGCATATCTCCTTGCCCGCATGGAAGGGGTGTATTTTACACTTGCTGCCTTGTTCCAGGTGGAAACAAATAGTCATAAATGTTTCATTTCCTTCTGATAATGACTATTCATCTGTGACAAATGCACGGAATTAAGCTGAGAGGTGGAATTCCATTATATTATCCCACTGCCCCAAAATTTCTGCTCACTGTAGGATATTTCACCATTGATCAAACTGCCAATTTGTTATGAAAACTCATTAAAAAACCCTAGTTACGGAAAATTTGACAAACAAAAGCTGATTGTTTCATTGTAATGGACTTAGCACCTGACCCTATTCCACTGAAGTTGATGGAAGTTTTGTTCAATGGGAACAGAGTCAAGGCCTTAATGAACTATGAACTTTAATTTTTCAGGTGCTTAACTATGACCAATCCCTCCCTAATTTTCCATTTCTGATATATGTGCTGAACTTAGGAAATTAATTAGATGCTTTCTTTAACAGCCTCATGAACCGTTAATGTTTAACTAGGGGTGGATTCAATTAGTTACTCCTTTTGCCTATTTGTGATTTGAAAAATATCAGATAAAACACTTTAAGGCTCTCTGTGAGTCTCTGCAGTTTGCAGTTTGATTAATAGACTTTGTTTTATTGAATCTTCAGTAAGTAGATTCCTATGAAATGTAATGTAGATTATTGACTAGTCTAGGAAACTTCCTATTGATGTGAAGTAATTAACTTTGTACTAGAGTGCTTCAGACATAAAATATTAGCAGCTAAATATGATTTGCTTTATAGTTCAAAATTCAGAATAAGTGTAATTTGGGTAACAGATTAAAAAGATCTTTCTTACTGAGCTATTCTGAATTTCTACATAATTCCCTTTTGTTACTACTGAAGTTTGTAGGTTGCTACCATTGCTATTTCCCCTTGCAGAAATAGTGGGCCCCGTCACATGCTGCCCTTCTTAGACATAGTTTCATTGATGGATGGAGAAGGTTGGGGATAAGTCCTATCAGAAAAAGAATACTGTTCACCACCATGGGTGAGGAACAGCGTTCCCTCTAATTTTTTCCATGCATGTGCAAAATAAATTTTGTTGTGTGTACAAAGGCATGTGCAGATGTGTACCACCAGTAGAAACACATACTGCTGGTGTCCTGTTAATCAGTTGGGCATCATTTTAATCTCTCCTGGGTGACCCCCAAGTGCTCATCTTAGAGGGAACACTCGTGAGGAACGTGTACAGAAGAGAACATTCATGGGAGCCAGACTTACACTATGAAACTCATCAGTGATACGGAAGGATCACTGTCTCCCCCCATTCATAATTAGTTGCAAAACCCATCTCCTCACCTTAGTATTCCCATAATAACTATTCTATCACACAGAAGTTGACATTCTGGGGCCATGAAAAATCTGTGTAGGTTTGCAATAGGGATGTAAGAAGTAATTTAAAAATGTAACCATGTAACTGCTAAAAAATCCCACTGGTTACACATGCTACAGACTCTGCAGTGTATAGCTTATTTAAGCAGTGAAACCTCCCCTGGAGGGGGAGCAGCTCCCAGGGAAGCTTCCCTGTGGAGCCCCACTCCCGGGGTACCAGCATGTAACCTGGGCCTGATTCTGCCATCTTTACTCAGTTTGAGTAGTACCTTACTTTGCACGTAGTCATTAAAATCAGTAGTGAGGCTGGGTATTAAAAAAGACCACATAAAATAAAAAAAATTACTTCTGAGTCATAAAAAAGATTTTTTTCTAGGAAACCAAAGACAACAAGCTGTGACATATGGTGTACATACCTACTTACATAATTTGGAACGTTAAGATTTCCCAGAGTAGCCCTGATCATTTTTACAAACAAACAAACAAACAAACATTATATTAGCTCTTCTAGGTTTAGCATTTATGCAGAATGCAATATAAATGTGTGTAGGTAAAATTGTAAATATTATGCTTTGCACCCATCATGGGAGTCTCCAAAGTGCTGAACATATCTAAAAGTAGCAGTAGTGGTTTTGGTAAACTAAGAATTTGTCTATTTATTCCTAGCTAGTGGATAATGGCCCATATAGAAATTATAATGAAAGGGAGAGGAAACTAACAAGCGAATAGTACAGTCTAAGACCTTGATCTTGAAAGGGTGGATCCTTTTGCAGAAGTAGGACCAAACCCAAATGGATTAAAAAGTGTAATAAAATATTTCCCCTTCATGTGTGTTTATATATAAAAACTATAAGCATTTCAAAATTATTCACATAAAAGACAATAGAAAGGTTGGGAAGTGGTGGCCAAATGAAGATACTTCCATAAGAAAATTACTCAAAAAATAGTTTTCTATTGCTTAATTTTACAGGATTGCTTTCTCTTTGGTGATAGGGATAGATAGATAGATAGATAGCAGAACACCAAGAGTCAGTCACTTAAACTCTTAATCATGCCAAGTAATACCTTACGCCAGGCTAAATCCTGTTCACTTTATTTACATGAAGAGTTCCAGCAAAGGCAACTGGATTACTTGTGTAAAACAAACAGGATTTGGCATTCCATCAGTAATCACACCAAAGTCAATGAGTAAGGTACTGTTCAAGATGCTTAATGGAATAATATTCTGTCCCTAAATTAATTACTTATGTTAAATCTGTGGACTTCCATAGATGATCATATTACAAAACAATGTCCCAAGCAAAATTTCAGAATGGACAAATATCAAATAAAATACCTTGACAACCAAGCACATTAACTGATTTGTATTCCTTCAACTTCATCTGATATTGTTGGTGTCCTTTTTGCTCCACTCTATTCAAAAGAGCGCCTTCACAGGGTAAGTATGGTAATTATAGAAAATGGTGGGGGAAGAAGAGGAAGAATTTGTTCAGTTCATTCTTAGACAGGAATGTTTCAGGTCTAAAATGCTCCTCAGATTCTGACAAAAATATATCTATATATTTGAAATGTAAAATAGGATGAATTTTAATATTTCTAAAGTAGTTCATGTTTCAGAGTTAGTACTCTGACAATAGACAGACAAGTATTCTAGCATTAATACATTTCCCTCCCCTCCTTCCTTCCTTGAAATGCTTTTTTACATTTTGCTCACAATTTGAAACATCTGTTAAATGACTTTTGTTTTCCTGATCCAGAGCAGACAGCATGCTTGGATAATCTACTTTTGTTTGGAAAATGTTCTTTTCTATAGACTTCGCCTCCTTACCCCCACATTTTTACTATTTTGTTTATTCTGAAAATAAAGTTAGTCTGAATGCAACATAACAGATTAATCTATCAACAGTGCCAGAATGAATGAAACAATAAATTACATCAGATACACTCTTTATTACTGAAAAGTAAATGAGATGGGGTCCTTAAGAAGTATGTATGGGTCTCTAGACAGAGTGAATTTAGATATCAGTGCTACTGCTGTACAGACTCTTCTCTTAGCTTATTTGGGATTCATTGGCTCTTTTGTGAGCAGTTATGTAATTTGACAGGTGGCAAGGCATATTCTCTGGCTTTTATTATTCAGGAAATGTAGTTGCATGCCATTTACTTTTTAAGTATGTGCCCTTGAGACTTTTGTCATCCTTTCCTCCCCCAATCCCTACCTTCTTCCAGGATGAAAAAATGAACAAAATTTGAAAGTTTTTAGTTAGAAGTAAAATTTTCCCTTTTCATAAGGTCACCTATCATCCATAGTGTTTTGACAGTGATGCCACCAGCCTTGCAGTGATCAAGACAGAGCATAATTAGAGGAAACATACAACTTTTCTGACAGCTGTCACAAATTAAGTCCACTATACTGAACTGTTCTAGAACTATTGCCCTCCTACTTTTGACTAGCTGAAACACCTTGGCCCTTAGTGATATTACAAGAAGCAAATATTTCCAAATGAGCAATATATTTGCATATCTAGTAAAACACCCTATTATTCACATCTTTTCCATCAGTCTCACGAGTTTCCAAATACAGTAATTTGTTTATATTTTCTTATGCTTTTTAGTTAATGTGGGACCTCAAATCTCAATTATGCTGCTAGCAGCTGAATGGGTGCAGTCACAGTGTCAAAACACTGTTTGGCTAAAAAGCAGTTGGAACCAAATCCTGCTCACCTTATTGAAACACAGTTTTATTGGGACAAATTGATCCCTTAGATAACTCCCTTGGTTTCTGTGGAGTTATTCTGGAGATAAATTTGGCTGAAAGGTCCCAGGTGGGTCCAGTCCTGCATAAACAGGACACCTTTTGAAACTGATAGTTTAGTGCACCTCTAACTTGCAGGGGTGACCCGTATGACTGCGTAATTTGAGCACATTTACCTCATGGAAAAACAAAAGCTCTACTCCTTATAAATCCATGGATCAGTATTTCTGGGTTCAATTCATGTCAAGAATATTTTAATCCATTATTTCTTCAAAACAGCACATGAATTAACTACATAAACATAAAAGAAAGTGCAAAAGAGAAGAGAGTTTGATATGAATAGGGCAGCCCAAATAAGCATTCCACAGAAAAATGCTAATTATTCCTTATCTGAAAATCATTTGAAAATCTTCCTGAAAATAAAGCACAAAGAGCTACAGACCCCTGGGCCATTGTTTGTTTGTTTTTGAAGATAATGAGTAATAACCACAACAATTCTCACATTATATCAGAAAATGCAAACATATGTTCAGAACTAAGCCTGGACATTAAAGGGAAGTGGTGAGGTTACTGAAAGGTAACAGGAAGAGGGCCAAGGAATTTCTTTCTTCATGGACAATCAGAAAGATCTGGTACCTGTTATACTAAATAAATGGAATTTTTGCCAGCTAGCCAGATTTCTAGACAAACAATCATTAATCCCAACAAACTGGTAAAAAAATACCATAGAAAACCATTTGCTATGCTATGAAATGACCTGCTTAAGAATAAATTGTTTCCTGAGGCCTATCGAATCTGCAAGAGCTTGAGCTGCTCCAAAACTCTTCACACAGATTTTTTTTAGGAGGAAAAAAGATAATTTTAAAATTATACTCTTGAACTGTAGCTCTCCCAAAATTAGGGGAAGCAGAACAGCAAGGAGCTGGTGAACTGGAAGGTGAGTAGTGGGAGGCTGTTTAATCTTAAAAAAAAAAACCAACATCAGGAAGGCATGATACATTCACAATTCCAACTTCTGGGATCCAGCTTCCACTCTTTCAGCTTTATACCATTCAGAGTGCAGAATGTCAGTGATGAGTAGGGGGCAATGCTTCTAGACTATTGTTAGCAAAAGGAAGCATAAAATGTTGGATACAGGTAAGATGAGGATTTAGATGAGGTAATGTCCCCATGTCTGTGCATGTCATAACTGAGAATTACATAGCATCAGCATTCCCAGATCTCAGATATCTGCTACTTCCCGAACCATTGATAAACTGCACATAAATTGTTCTCTGGTGAAATTTTTGTGAAATTTGGGACATAAGGTGGATTGTCTATTTGTAAGTTGTTCCCCTTGCTGCAGTCCATTCCATTTTATCCTCTTTGTTACCATCTAGAAATAATACTTATACTTAATTTTTAATAGCAATTTAAATGCTCACATTCTTGTACAGACATTAGTCTCCCCGTGAGGCAAGTGGAAAACTGATTCTTGGAATCTGCTACACAAGAAAAACAAAAACAAAAATCTAGGCTCACAATCTTGTAACAAATCCAGACAGCTGAGGGAAAATGGTGCTTTAAGTGAACTTGTATTTTCATGCACTTGTCCTCCACAGGTACTCCCCATTGCTCCATGCCCCCATAGTCTTTGGGCCCCGCTGCCTCTCTGAGTGCTAATTTTTTTTAAAAGGTGCCAGCACAAATTAAGAACTCACTGGGTGGCTGGAGAGCAGCAGCTGCTGGCCAAGCACCCAGCTCCGAAGGCAAAGCCACTGCCAACAGTAGTGCAGAAACCAGGGTGGCATACTATATGGTGTATTGCCACCCTAACTTGTATGATGCTCCGATGGCTCATGGGCTGCGTCTAGACTGGCATGATTTCGTGCAAAGTTTTTCCGTTAAAAGTATTTACGCAAGAGAGCGTCTATACTGGCATGTGCCTTTGCGCAAAAGATTTGCTTTTGTGCAAAAGCATCCGTGCCCAGTATAGACACTCTCTTGCGCAAGAAAGCTCTGATGTCTGTTTTAGCCATCGGGCTTTCTTGCGCAAGAAATTAACATTCCTGTCTACACTGGCCCTCTTGCGCAAGTATTCTTGCGCAAGAAGGCTTATGCCTGAGTGGGAGCATCGAAGTATTTGCGCAAGAAGCACTGATTTTGTACATTACAAAGTCAGTGTTCTTGCGCAAATTCTTGCAGCCAGTGTAGACAGGCGGCAAGTTTTTGTGCAAAAGCACCCGCTTTTGCGCAAAATCTTGCCAGTCTAGACGCACCTATGGTGTCTGGCACTCAGCCTATGGGTGAAGGCAGACTCCACGTTGTTGCTCAGGGATTCCATCTTGGCTCACCAGTGATACCATTTCAGATTTTGGAGGGAAGGGGGGAAACATTAACCATGATTCCAGGGGCAACTTAGATGGGGAAAGGAGCAGAACTCCCAGCCTTGCCACCTCAACCTTGTCCTGTTGCAATACCATTGGTGTGCAGGGAGATACCTTGACATCACATCCTCCCATGCAATGCACAGCAGACTGGAGGCAGACTTCTGAGCAGCTTGGCCAGGGATGTCTTCATGGTGTGGGGGAAAGGGCAGGAGCAGTGGCAGCTACAGATGGCAGTGGAGTGAGGAGGGGCACTCCTGCTCTGGAGGAGTTCCCTGCCTAGTCATCCAGCTGCCCCTGCAGCTCAGCTATAGAGCCCCCAGCTGCACAGTGCCCTGAGCAGAGGCCTCCACTATAAGTTCAGGATCTCAGGATGCCGGAGGGTGCTGTCACGCTACTTGGCTTGTAGTGGTTTCCATCATATACAAGTTTATAGTTTGGGGCAGTGGCGCAGCATCCCCACTAAGCAAATTATTCCAGCATCATTTCCCCCTACCCTTAAGGTCAACCCTGCACCTAGAACATCTCACCACAGCTAGGACAGAACTCCGAGCCTCCTGTTCTAGAAAAACAGAGGTTTTAATATTTGTGCTAAAGAGAGCTCTCCTCAGCAGTGCAAGGTGTAGGACACAAAGTCGAACAGTTCTGATACCATTCAGTAGTCGGTATACATACTAGCTCATTAATGACCATTTATTCCCATTTGTTTCACTACAATAACACATGAGGAATTTTGTCTTTTTCCAATAGCATTTAGACTGAAGCAACTACCAAGAGGTGAGCCAATTCAAACACCGTGGCAATAACATGCAAAGCAATGGAATTATTCAGAAGGAAATAATGTCCCAAGTAAGGACATGTTAAGTATTGAGTATTTCACTATTCGACTAATTGATAGGGTGGCGCTGCCCCTTTGAAACGCCACCAGAGTTTCAAAAGGGCAGTTCTGCACTGCTGATCCCGGGCTTAGCACTACACAGAGCCCGAGGTCAGCTGGGGACTCTAGCTGACCCCAGGCTCCCTGTGGTGCTGCCTCTTTGAAATGCTGCAGTGGCGTTTCAAAGGGGCAGCACTGCACAGCTGATACCTGGCTCCCTGTGGTGCTGCCACTTTGAAGTACCCCCATCTTCCCCCCCTTGCTGTCTCTATCTGATATCCTGTCAACTATCCGATAAGCATTTGCTTATTGGATAGTCGACTAGTCCTTAACATCCCTAGTCCCAAGCTGCTTAAACAAGTTTTGGTCATCAAAACATCTGCAACCGAAAGACCAAGCTAGGGCTCTTCGATTCAAATGTTATTTACTTTAGTACATGGATATGAAAAGAGGCAATACACCAAAGGTAGACAGATAGACAGACATCTAAATGTCTTTGAAAGTAAATGCCTCAGGAAAACTATTAGGTGTTGAATGAAATGAATTTATAACCAATGCTGAGATTTGTCGGAGTTCCACAAACCCTTATCTTCAAAGTCATCAAGCAAAGAAGATAGAAACATGTGGGCCATGTGTTAAACTGAAGCCAGAGGGTCTATCCCAGCAGACAAGCTGTTGGGCAGCTGGAGAAACACGTAAAAAGGGACCGATGGAAAGAATCCCTAATAATACTTAGAGATGGAAAACTTCTGGACTTGACTCACCAGAGAACATTAAAAAATGGTCCAGGATAGACAGAGATGTCAGAGCTTTGTTCGTGCCCTAAGCAAAATCTAACAACATGGAAGGATTCAGAATAATAAGTTGTAACAATGCCTACATCTGCATACAAGCCACACAGTATGACCCAAAGAAGCAAAATACTGTGAAGTATGTACACAATTATCTAAAATCAAAACCAGTTACATGGTTAACTTATTGTTCTGCACGTTGCAGCCTTAGGACATGCTTGAAATGTAGATGATTCATTTCCAATCACGTGCTTTATCCTACTGAGTAAAATTTTAATAAATAAACATTGTGACCCTGGCCTTTCCTGTTCCTTCCTACAGATTCTAAGTACTTCGATATACTGTGTGGAAACAAGCTTAATTGAAACTGAATGCACTGGCAAACTATTGAATATGATGTGATGAAGAAAATGGCTAGAATTTCTTACAGGCATCCGCAAAGGGAAAATTATGTAACTATCCCCTTTGCAAACCTTTGTAACTGGAAATGTTGATACCTTTTAAGGAGACAATACCATGAACTGCAAGTCAAAAGATTTTATAAGACCCATTAAAGAGCTTTTCCATCTGTCTTCATTTGCTTGCGGTTTCCTTCAGATTTCATGAAATATAGCTAAATCTAAAAATACAGAGACAGAACTCCTTAAATCAAGCCAATGCACAAATAATATTACCCAGGATCATAAGTCAGATATCAAAGAGAACACCTCTAGATTTCTATTTCATTTCACTGTTCCTTTTCACACAGATTAATATATTTTTTCTATGAATTTTCATCTTATTATTCTAGATTAAAAAATTACAAACTGGAACATCTCTTTCCAACTAGTGACAAATGGTGTCATACACACTCTCTAACATTAAAATAGTTCAAAAGTTTCAGAGGGGTAGCCAAGTTAGTCTGTAACAGGAAAAACTTAAAAAACAACCAATAGTCTAGTAGCACCTTAAAGACTAACAAAACATGTAGATGGTATCATGAGCTTTTGTGGGCACAGCCCACTTCTTCAGATATTAGCAGGATTCCGTTTGGCTTGTTTGATTCAGGTAATTCTGAACCAGACCCTTAACTGGTATAAATCATCAATGGACTCTTATACTAGATAAGGACATGGCAGTGATTTTAGGGTGTGGCATTTTTCTTTGGAAAGAAGCTTCCCAAGTATATTAGCTTTGTTTAATTTTTTACTGAGGGAGCAGAAGTAGGGAAGAAGCACTGAAGATACTAGCGAGGGGCTCTGTTCCTAACAGCTATTTTGCTTTGCTGAATTTCTTTGTTCCTATGCCTGGTAGTACCCCTTCTACAACATGGACAAAATCAACCCTGCTGAGAACATTCAGTTCTCCTGCACTCCCTCTGAATTTCAAGAACCTCCTAATCAAATGAACTTTTTCAAGTGGTGTGCATACCTTTTATCTGCTGTGTACACACACACAGGCTCCTCCTTTCAAGTCTCATTACATTTCTGTTAATCAGATATTAAATCAGGTCTGACTCATGTGTCATAAGATTTGGGCCTATCTCACGATTACTTTGTACCTTGTACAAATCCTTTGTACTAATGTAAAGGTGATGTTAAATACTACCTAATCAGAATGGTAACACTTTACATAAAAGACCCCTTCAACATACAGGTTGTAGTGAATCTAGCCCTTCATCCTGGTACTGTTACTGATGATGATTGATTTGTACTGTGGTATGATCTATGAGCTCCAGTCATGGACTCTGATCTCACAAGGTTAGGCACTGTAAAAACAACAACAAAGAGGATCTCTGCACCCATAGTTTAAGGATCAGCTATGAGATTCATGATTAAAAAAGTTCACTTCTCAATTAGTATCTGCTGAATAGCAATGAATCATGCTGTTATCATACTACCAAGGTTTTCTTATTTTCTGATCCATCACAGCATTTAATTTGTGATCCAGTGATGACATGCATTTTTATCATGATGGACAAAAGTGTTACACACCACAAGCTCATACACCAGTGATCCAGGGGAAATGATGGAACTGCAAACCATTGCAGTTTCTTGTTAGAGGCTTAAAGTGAAATCATAAATAAGTGCATATCACAGGAAGTGCTTACCAGGTAATTGGAACCATACAGGTGAACTTGCAAGAACTCTGACACATGATGAACCCTCAGCCTCTGGAGACTGAAAACAGAATGAAAAAAGGAAAACACATTTACAATCAGCAAAGTACTTTCCTTAAAGCTAATGTTTGTAACAAAAAAGTAAAGTAATTAAATAGAAATTAAACAGAAAACTTTCCAATTTAGGGATAAATCCAGTCCTATAACTCTAAATGTGTAGCCTAATCTTCTCTGCCTCCCCATCAGCTATGTATTTAGATCTTTCCCTTAACACCTGTGCTGGGGGAGGGAAGTGTTAGTTGAGGTTAACTACTTGTTTACTAAGGGCTGCATTGTGCCTTGAAACCTGTTATGAAATTACATTTGCAATACTTCATCCAGCAGCGGCTTTGCAACCCTTTCCCCCATGCACTACCCAAATATATCTTCCAATATGGAAGATGAATCCTTCTCCTGCTTCTTAAAACATTCTGAAATATTTTAATATATCATGCTAAGAAAGTAGTCCTTTGCACAAAAAAATTAGAAGAAGACAATTAGGGGAAGGACTCAGAGAGAGAGGGAGAGAGAGAGAAAGAAAGTCTGATATGAAACTATAGGGTGAAGATGAAAATGACCACTGTTTCTCTGTCCCTGATCTATGATTCTGACAGAGAATAAGAGAATACTTCTACATAAGAGTAACTATGTTCTACTCCTTATTAAAGCATGAATAACTTGCAATTAACAAGTAAATTCATTTTCTTTAAACACTATTGCTAATCCCTGGAGTTTAATAATCATGGGATGGGCCCAAAATGTAGGAGATTGGTTTAAAAATTGTGAGATTTTAAAATATTATTTATAAATGTTGGGCTCTTTGTATTTATCTTGTGCGTTTTAAGCTTCATATGGTGCTCTCACTTCACATTCCTCTAGTTTTTTCTCATTAGAGAGCTTGAAACTGATTTAAAAAAAAATACTGCTGAGATTTTCATGCATTTTCATTTTGATTCCAGCAGTTAGGTCTTTAAAAATCACCATCATGAGAGGCAACTATACTGCAAGCATTACATAACACAGCAATGAAAGACTGCTGTAAACTTCAGTATAGTATAGTATGGAGAATGACACTTCAGTATATTATAGTATGGAGAATCAGTCTCTGAAGACACCCCACACCTTTACACATAATGATAGCTAGACTACATTAACTAAGGCCCCAAAAGTGCAAACATTTATGCACATGGTTTAAATTACATCCACAGATTTCATTAGGACTTCTCCTAAACAAATAAAATGAAGTTCTTCACACAGTGCATAATCAACTTGTGGAACTCCTTGCCTGAGGAGTTTGTGAAGGCTAGGACTATAACAGGGTTTAAAAGAGAACTAGATAAATTCATGGAGATTAAGTCCATTAATGGCTGTTAGCCAGGATGGGTAAGGAATGGTGTCCCTAGCCTCTGTTTGTCAGAGGATGGAGATGGATGGCAGGACAGAGATTGCTGGATCATTACCTGTTCGGTTCACTCCCTTTGGGGCACCTGGCATTGGCCACTGTTGGCAGACAGGAGACTGGCTGGATGGACCTTTGGTCTGACTCAGTATGGCCGTACTTATGTTCTGTGCATAAAGTTAAATGCATGCATAAGTCTTTTCAGTACTGACCTTATTACAATTTACTTCATATGGAGAATAAGGGAGTTATTTGTTTGATTTTTAAGAATATAATGTGCACTTCACTTTACTGGCTTGGCTAAATGCAGTTAAACCAAAGAAGGCAATTATGGAAGAAACAAAGAGCAAATAAAACAATGAGAGATAAGTTACTGACAGCAAGAATGCCAAGATTCCTCAAGGAAGCAATGGGGGAGCTGTTAATTGGAAAATATGCACCTGCTTGGCTCCAGCCTGGTTATTTCGTTAATTTTTTCCCAAACCCATGACTAGGATCAAGGGGCTATTAAAGACTCCATTCTAGAGAGGAAGGGGAGATGAGTGAACAACATTTAAAACTGACAGAAAGACACTGAGACAATGTGGCAGGGACTAATTATCTCACCCTGGCCAAGTGTAGGGGTGTCTGGGCTGAGTAGAATGTATCTAAAACTTGTAAGGAAAATTAAAGTTTAGATAAGACCAAGACATATGGTATTCTATTGTTTTATCTTTTTTTTCTTTCTATGAGCCTTTAGGTAAATAAATAAACAAGTAAACAGAACCCTCCCTCCTCCCCCAGTAATTCCATCATGTGGAACCCTACTGAGCCCCATATTGCTCATGAGGAGGGTTAGAAACTATACTCACCACCCACACCTCTGCCACCTGAGTGAACAGAATAAATGATAGTAATGGAAGGTTATAATCTTCTGTGGCCCAGCCAGTGAAAGGGAAAAAGGAACACTCTTTCCCAGCATGTTCACTGTACATGAATACAGCCAAGAAATGGTGAGACTCAAGAATCCTGGCTTGTGATATTTTAAGGGAAGTGTTCTCTAGTGGTCATAGACCTTTCTGCCTCTGTCCCCTTCAGCATGTCCCCATCCTCACCCTGTCTCTTCCTCCAGGCCCAGCCAGCCCCAATAGTCACTCCCAGACTCATTGTCCAAATAACTTTCATCCCTAGCTCCCTATAGCCTCTCCCTGTCTTTTAGCTTTGTTCTGAGTTCAAGTTCTCCCACCCCATCTTCCATTCCTAATCTCCTGGGTTTCTTCTCTTGGTCACAATCTCCTTGTCCAGCCAGTCTCTTTCCCCCCTCAGGGTGTCTCTTTCTAAAAAAGCTTCTTCCGAAAGAAGCCTGCAGTCTAGACGTAGCCTCACTCTTGGACTTCTCATCCAATCTCAGTCTTCCCGTTCATCCCCAACTTCAGCGTTTCCTTATTTAAACTATCCCAGTCTCCCACCTTGGGCTCTGAGTCAAGTCCCAGTCTTCACCCTGATCTGGGTCCCAGTCACATTCTGAGTTCCCCCTGGGGCTCCTTGACCAATCCCAATCTATCTTGTTCACGAGGTTCCTTACCCGATCTCAGTTTTTCCCTCCACCAAAGCTCCAAGTCTACTCCTTGTACTCCCTATATGAGGCACCTCACCACTCTGCATTACAGTCTAGGTGTGAGCATGGGGAACACTAACATCACATGAAAGACAGTCCCTCTGCCCTCATTTCCTGTGTTTGGCACCACAGCAGCCAGGAGGAGGAACTGCAGAGAAAGCACTCCACTGTCTATCCACTACTCTCCCATTTTCCAAAAGTGTTTTCTTAACTTTATTTACAAGGAAACCAGTTACTTAAAGCATGGAATAAATATCCCATGGGGGTGTAACAAGAGACAAAATGGGTTGCTCATGTGTAAGTGAGAGTCTTTTGTTCTCAGGAGGGGATGTAGAATGTTTATCAAGGCAGGCAATAAGTGGCTTGCAGGCTGGATGTGGTTCACCAGGGGTAGCCCCTGGCAGGCAGCCAGACACTTTGTTTACCTGCACCTCTGCAGGTACAGCTGCTTGCAGCTCCTGTTGACCATGGATCACCATTCCTAGTCAATGGGAGCTGTGAGAAGTGGTTCGATCTGGGACACTTCTTCCCATAGCTCCTATTGTCTGGGAACACTGAACCATGGCCAATGGGAGCTGTGAGCAGCCATACCTGTGGAAACACAGGTAAATAATGTGCTGAGAGCCCACCAGCAGCTAACCCTGGTGAACTGAGTCTGGTCCATCGGCCACTTATTGCCCATCTTTGGTTTAGATGGTCCAAGACTCCAAGTAGCCACACAGGCTTGGCATTTTTGTCCCTTGGCTAGTTGAACCAGGTCTTGTATAACCTTCTCACCAATGAGCACAGAGAAATTGCTGAAATATCTCCCCCTTTCTTCCACCCCCTCAACATTAATACAGTATCATTTAATGATTGCTACTGTATTCAGATAATTCTGAGTTCCTTCAGCTATGGCTAATTTTAGTGATCACAGGACCCCTCTAAGCCCAGTCTTTTCTTCTGAAAGTAAACTTTTGCATCAGTTTTCTGGATAGCATTCTACTAATCAGTATGTATTGGACATGGTAGATGCAGACAATCTCTTAGAAACAGCCTAGAAAGCTTGAACGCTGTATGCCTGTACATCTTCACATTCATGATAGTGGCTAAAGACAAGAAGACATTTAATTACCACAGAACAATGTAATTATCTCAGAAACTTTCATGGTTTCTGTGATACTCTAGTCTACACTGTACTCAAGAATTGGCTGAGAGTTGCTTATGAGAGCTATTCTTCTGGAGAAAATGCCACTTGCCTTCATGTATGTGAATTTGTATAATATGCTGGCAAGAATTGATTTTCTGGATCTAGTGCTTGATCCCATTATGAGTCCTTACTCATAGGAGCAATGCCATGAGTATAGGTTGTAAGACTAGATAGTAGGGGAGACTTGAAAAATAAACATGAGATACTGGGCCAAATCCTGACCCCTGTTCCAGGTACTTTCTGAGGCTCTCATAGGGGAAAAAAAAAGCTGTAAAATTGATATATCTAGCCTGTGGAAAACTTCCCTTACAGAAAAGACATAGAGCAATTGTATTGGCTCCTATACTATAGCCTTCTCCACCCCTTCAGGTGTAGGAGGATTTCCAGTGAATCTTTATGTCTCACCACTGATCAATGCATTCCCAGAACAGCCCTCTGGGACCATGAGCAGCCAGGTGTAAGTAAGAAAAACCCTGAGGCTTGTCTTCAGGAAAAAGGGGCATGAAGATGGTTCAGTATGACCATTGCCCTCTGCCTCTCTTTAGTTGTGCTAATGCAATTTGGCTGGACCAGGAAATCTGGAATATTTAGTCACTCAAAAAAGCTCCCCACCTCACCTACTGATTGTGCCATTACCATAAAGGGGTCTAATCAGGCATTCCTTGACTTCTCTTCACTAAGAATAGTGGATCCAGTCCAACAGCCCATACTTATGTGATAGTCCTATTGACTTCAGTAGCATTATTCATGGAGGTAAAAATTGCAGGATTGTGCTTCCTGTAAAAAATAATGGAATTTGTATTTACCACTAACATATGTATCATTAACAAATCATTTTTCCATCCCATTTTCTCTTTTGCTGCCAATATATTAAAAGACCAAACTATGGTGGAAAATCACTTCACGAGGAAGAAATTCCTTAGAAATTTTCCATAATCTGGCAATTTTGTCCCTTTGAAGAAGTTGTGCATCTGTCGAGTAGAGGCAGTTTATTGCTAGGGAACAATGTCTGCACATAATGACTATAAGATGTTAAACACAAGCTTGAACAAATCTGCAGGAATAGTTACTTCTGCATAGGAACGTTTTTCTTCACATTTGGGTTTCAGAGGATTTTAATTTAAAATAATTGAACGATAGCATAGAACAATGTATTGTCTTCAAAAAATAATGCTGCCATCCTCTCACATTACAGTGCTACAAACTGTTGGGTCTTATTTGTCAGATTTTCCATCATAAATCCTGTTGAGGGGGGATTAATTACTTCAGTCAGCTGAAATGGTATGGAGGCAAAACTTTTTATTTTTTCTATCTTGTATATTTATTGGCTCTTATAAAAAAACTGTCTAAATTAATTCACTTGCTTTCAATTGAGAGATCAGAAAACAACTTGAAAAATTTCACATGCTGCCCATTGTTTTTAAAGTATTTTGAAAAAAAACAAGATTTTTGCCTTATGTAGTCACAGAGAGTTAAAAGGAAATTTAACTCCTGCATGACCTCTCTACATCTTGGCCCAAGCATTTGAGCCCTTGTACCCCTTCCTCAGTGCATCAACGAGTGGGTGGAGCAAGTGTTGTGTTCTCCCCTCAATATGAAACTGAAGAGGGGGAGGTGGATTGGTGTCCCACATACACAGACAGAGACAGTCACTAAATCAGGGCTTGTCACTAGGGGATCATTCAAACATCCAAACAAAAAGCAAACCTGAGCTCACTAGTCAGACACTGAGGTTATGTCTACACTATAAATTACTTCAGTGTAACCTATGTCACTCAGGAGTGCGAATAATTCACCCATAAATTATACCACCTAAGCACCAGTGTGGAGAGCGCTATGTTAGAATCACAGAATCATAGAATCCTAGGGCTAGAAGAGACCTCAGGAGGTCATCGAGTCCAACCCTCTGCCCAAAGCAGGACCAACCCCAACTAAATCAACCCTGCTAGAGCTTTGTCAAGCCGGGACTTAAAAATCTCTAGGTATGGAGATTCCACCACCTAGATAACCCATTCCAGTGCTTCACCACCCTCCTAGTGAAATAGCTTTTCCTAATATCCAACCTAGACCTCCCCTACTGTTAATTAAGACTATTGCTCCTTGTTCTGATATCCATCACTATTGAGAACAGCCTCTCTCCATCCTCTTTGGAACCTCCCTTCAGGAAGTTGAAGGCTGCTATCGAATCCTCCCCCCCCCCACTCTTCTCTTCTGTAGACCAAATAAGCCCATATCCCTCAGCCTCTCCCTGTAGGTCATGCGCTCCAGCCGCCTAATCATTTTGGTTGCCCTCTGCTGGATCCTCACCAATGTGTCCATTCTTTCTATAGTGTGGGGCCCAGAACTGGACCCAATACTCCAGATGTGGCCTCACCAGTGCCAAATAAAGGGGAATAATCACTTCTCTAGATCTGCTGGCAATGCTCCTCCTAATGCAACCTAATATGCCATTAGGGTTCTTGGCTACAAGGGCACACTCATATCCAGCTTCTCATCCCCTGTAATCCCCAGGTCCTTTTCTGCTGAGCTGCTATTTAGCTACTCTGTCCCCAGCCTGTATCAATGCTTGGGATTCTTCTGTCCCAAGTGCAGGTCTCTGTACTTGGCCTTCTTGAACCTCATCAGATTTCTTTTGGCCCAATCCTCCAATGTTTCTAGGTCACTCTGGACACTATTCCGACCCTCCAATATATCTACCTCTCCCCCTAGCTTAGTGTCATCCGCAAACATGCTGAGGGTGCAATCCATTCCCTCATCCAGATCATTAATAAAGTTGTTGAACAAAACCATCCCTAAAACTGATCCTTGGGCACTCCACTTGAAACTGACCTTCAGCCAGACATTGAGCTGTTGATCACTACCCGTAGGGCCCGATAATCTAGCAAGTTTTCTATCCACCTTATAGTCCGTTTATCCAATCCATACTGCCTTGACTTGCTGGCAAGAATACTGTGGGAGACCGTATAAAAAGCTTTGCTAAAGTCATGGTATATCATATCCACTGACTTCCCCATGTCCACAGAGCCAGTTACCTCATCATAGAAGCTAATCAGGTTGGTCAGAAATGACTTGCCTTTGGTGAATCCATGCTGACTATTCCTGATCACTTTCCCCTCTTCCGAGTGCCTCAAAATGGATTCCTTGAGGATCTCTTCCATGATTTTTCTGGAGACTGAGGTGAGGCTGACTGGTCTATAGTTTCCTGGATTGTCCTTCTTCTCTTTTTTAAGGATAGGCACTACATTTGCCTTTTTCCAGTCATCCGGGACCTCTTCCAATCTCCACGAATTTTCAAAGATAATGGCCAAAGGCTCTTCAATGACATTTGCCAACTCCCTCAGTACCCTCAGATGCATTAAATCCGGACCCATGGATTTGTGTATGTCTAGCTTTTCTAAATAGTTCTTAACCTATTCTTTGTCCACTGAGGGCCTTCCCACCTCTTTCCCATACTGCATTACCTAGTGAAGTAGTCTGGGAGCTGATCTCGTCTGTGAAGAGAGAGGCCAAAAAAGCATTGAGTGCTTCTGCTTTTCCCACATCATGTGCCACTGGGTTACCTCCCTCATCCAGTAAGAGCCCCACACCCTCACTATTCACCCTCTTATTGCTAACATGCCTGTAGAAACCTTTCTTGTTACCTTTCACATCCCTTGCTAGCTGCAATTCTAATTGCGCTTTCGCCTTCCTGATAACTCCCCTGCATTCTTGAGCAATATATTTATACTCCTCCCTAGTCATCTGTCCAAGTTTCCACTTCTTATAAGCTTCCTTTTTGTGTTTAAGTTCACCAAGGATTTCCCTGGTAAGTCACCCTGGTCGCCTACCATGTTTGCTTTTCTTACTGTGCATCGGGATTGTTTGTTCCTGTGCCTTCAATAAGGCTTCTTTAAAATGGGTTTCTCTCAATGACATAGCTACTGCCTCTAATGGAGGCAGGAATTACTTAAGCCAATGGGAGAGCTTAAAGCATTTTCACCAGAAGTGCAACTGCATAAGTTCAGCTCTGCTGCTGTAGCTGCTGTAAGTAGACATAGCCTTAGGACGGGTAGAATGAAAGCAGGAAGGGAATCACGAGGCCACAAAGCAAATAGGGAGCCACTGAAGTACAAAGCCAGGCAAGGACAAAGGTGCCCTGACAGTTTGAATGGGAGACATCTAGGCAGGCAGGAAGAAAGATGGGCAAAAAAGTTATTAGTTAACCTGATAGGTACCTACAGGTAACTCTGAAGGTTAAATGTCCCTCCTGTACTGCAGAAGCAGTCAAATCCAATCCCTATCTTTTAGGGTTGCAAAACATCTCTAGTCCCAGAATCTTTTTTCCTGACTGCCACATGAAATGGAACAAACATCTCAGAATCCACTTTCCTGGCATTGGAAAATCCTGGAATCCTCTCAGTATCTGGTATCCACTACTACGTTTCCAGCATCCTGCAATGGGACAAATCTTAACAGCCTCAGAAGAAAGGGATACTTTGATTCTCTGCATTTGAAACCTGGACAATTTATTCCAGGTCTTTCCATGAGAGGAGATTGCACCAGGACAATCTGCAAAACTAGGAAGAGCTATGTTCCTTCCCGACAAAGCAGTTAGTTGAAAACCCCAAGGCAGGGACTGAGCATGGAAACATTAGGAAATTGCACATTAATTTCACTCTCAAAGGTAGAATTCCTTTGGAATTCCCTCTATCCTCCACAATTCACTCCATTCAGCTATGACACCCTCAGAGACAAAGAACGAGCTTCTTTCTCCTCCTTCTTGGTCCCATTAGTGTATCCCACACATCACAGGACTAGGTCCATTGTACTTGGAGTACACAATGTACTCCAACCACTTACTCTGAGTCACCGGGCCAGAGGTGAAAGTAAGCAGGTGCACCTTGGTGCGCTGCTCCAGCAAGAGCTGGCGGAGCTGCAGCAAAAGCCAGTCGGGAGCTATTTAAAGAGCTGGCAGGGACCTAGGCTGCAACAGGACAGCACCTGTGAGAAATTTTAAGTTACCTTCACTGCTGCACCAGGCACTGTAATCTATCCTCCCTACAGTATTATATCCAGTTACCCACTTACAGTTGATCTAGTGGTACAGATTGGACAGTCACTCGAGGGTGAAACCTGCTGTGTGGTTTCAAAAAAGTAGCTAGTTCCCAGGAGAATCCTCTGCCTGTTACCTTCAGAGGGAATGTGCAATAGTACTGGTTATCCCACAGATCTTAGCCATTGTTCTTATTTGCAATCTCCTTTGCACTAGATCTGAGAGAATATACATCATGACTGAAAACAAAGAAGTTTACAGTTAAGGTATGTCTAGACTACATGCCTCTGCCGACGGAGGCATGTAAATTAGACATACCGACGTAGTCAATGAAGCGGGGATTTAAATATCCCCCGCTTCATTAAAATAAAAATGGCCGCTGCTTTGTGCCGGCTCAGCTGATTGTCGGCACAATGTGGCAGTCAAGACGCGGATCGGTCGACAAGGAAAGCCATTGCCGACCAATCCCTTATGTCTCGTGCAATGAGGTTTACAGGATCGGTCGGCAAAGGCTTTCCTTGCCGACCGATCCCTGTCTTGACTGCCGGTTCGTGCCGACAAACAGCTGAGCCGGCACAATGCAGCGGCCATTTTTATTCTAATGAAGTGGCGATATTTAAATCCCCGCTTCATGGACTATGTCGGTATGTCTAATTTACATGCCTCTGGCGACAGAGGCATGTAGTCTAGACATACCCTTAGTGATTCCAATAAGAGTAATTATTTTGTTCTGAGTGCATGTTCAATGCTACTTTCACTGCTTGAATACAGGTTGAAACTCCATAATCCAGACTTTCCTAAATCCAGCAATAGTCCTGCTCCATCATTGTTGGGGTGACCCTATGGGGCCAGGGGCATTGCCAGACTAGGGGGCTGAGAGAGCGGCGCCCCGAGTGGCAGCAGAGAAGCCAAGTAGAGCGCAGATCCCCGTGCCATAGCAGAGCTGCCAGGCAGAGCGCGGAGTGCCCAGGCAACATCAGGGCCACGTGGGAGAGCCCCTGGTGGCAGCAGGGCCTTCGGGTGGAGCGTGGAGGCCCAGGCAGTAGCAGGAGCTGTGGTGGGGAGTGCAGAGTCCCTCCCCCCCATCACAGGTGGCAACAGAGCCTCAGGGCAAAAGCAGAGCCCTGGGTGGCAGCAGAGGTGTGTGGGGGGAGGAAAGTGGAGCCCCCCTGTGTGTGGAGAGCAGAACCCCAGCTGGCAGCAGCAGAGGAGCCAGGAGAAAAGGTGGAACCCCTTGTGCATTGACCTCCCTTGGTCCAGAAAGTTCCCTGCTCTGGGACTAGTCAGGTCCCAAGGGTGCTGGGTCATGGAGATTCAACCTGTATTATCAAATTATTATTCTCAATATGGGATTTGATTGGATTAGGCTTGGATTTTCTTAGCATCAAGATATACTCCCTGAGCCCTTAGCGTCTCCATCTGACAGCTTTTGGGGCCAGAATATAACTCTCTTCAGGTTGGAATATTTTTCTAATCCAATATCTGTTTCGGGGGAGAGGAAATTTTTTCCAGTCCAGCTGTGAGATACAGAGGGTTAGCCGATTGGCAGCAGACACAGTCAAATCTCCAAAAAAGCCACTGGAATTTCCGTAAATCAAAATTGATGGGACCCAAGAATATCCTGGCTTCCTCTATACTCATTCCTCCCAGCCAAACTTCTAGAGATACCTAAAGCTCCCACTTTTTCTGCTACAGTATTTCACTGGCAAATTCCTTCAAGAACCTCAAAACCCCTATTCTCCCTTTGGTTCAATGTAGCTAGAATGCTTACATTTTCTTTATAATCCCTTATTTATATTGCCTCAGCCTTGTTTTTCCCAATCTGCTGCTCTCCCCCACCCTACAAATTCCAAATTTCCTCAGTAAGGGAGAAGTTAATTTCATTTTATTATAAAACAAATGTCAATTGGATTGTGTAAATAAAGGAAATAAACCAATATTTGGAAGAAAATAAGCATTGCTTTTATAATCTCCCAATTGATGCCTGCCAAATGTTCTAAAGCACAGCTTTCCAATCTCTTGCCAGATGTTGTTTGGGACTTTCTCTAAGTTTGTGCCACTGTCTGCATTTCTCCCTCCACTACACAGTCTTGATCTTCATTTTTAGCAGCTGAGGGTTCATCACAGCATACAGGATAAGGTCACTTATCTGTTCTCAGGGACTCATTGGAGTCATCATGGATAGCTCCTTGAAAACATCTGCTCGATATGCTCTCAAAAAAACTAGCCAAATGTTAGAAGCCATTAGGAAATGGATAGATAGTAAGACAGAAAATATGATAATGCCACTATGTAAATCCAGGGTATGCCCACACCGTGAATACTGCATGCAGTTTTGGTTGCCCCATCTCAAAAAAGATAAAAGCTTTGTTATCCAGCACTCAGGGGCTATGTCTACATTCGCGGCTTCTTGCGCGAGAAATATGCAAATGAGGCTAAGCGTGGAATATCGCTGAGCCTCATTTGCATACCTAATGAGCTGCCATTTTTGCAGAAGAGGCTCTTGCGCCAGAAGGAGCTATCTACTCTGCCCCTTCTTGCGCAAGAAAAACCCTCTTGCGCAATGCCGTTATTCCTGAAAATAATTGGCGTAGTGGCATTGTGCAAGAGGGGTTTTCTTGCACAAGAAAGGGCAGTGTAGATAGTTCCTTCTGGCGCAAGAGCCTCTTCTGCAAAAATGGCGGCTCATGAGGTATGCAAATGAGGCTTGGCGATATTCCACGCTTAGCCTCATTTGCATATTTCTCACGCAAAAAGCCATGAGTGTACACATAGCCAGGGAGAAGTGCAGTTGCTGGTTAACTGAATGTGCTGGATAACAAAGCAGCCCTTGCTGGCTCCGTTCTGAACAAGAGGAAGCCTTATGCTCAGGAGCAGAGCCTGCAGCCCATGCAGCACTCTGTTAAATTCAAACTTTGTTAACTGGCTGGGGGCAATGCTAGTCAACAGAGTTTTCTGGTTAACAGAGTGCCGAATAACAAAGCTTTTACTGTATTAGAATTGGAAAAAGTACAACAATAGGTAACAAATATGATCAGGTGTATGGAATGGCTTTCATATGCAGAAAGATTAAATAGCATCATCCTGTTCCGTTTAGAAAAGAGATGACTGAGGGAGGGTGACAGAGGCCTGTAAAATCATGCCTCATGTGGAGAAAGTGAATAAGGCTGCATTGTTTTGCTTTTCTCATTATACTAAAAACCAGGGTCTCCCAATAAAATTAACAGGCATCAAGTTCAAAACAAACATAAGGAAGGATTTCTCCAAACACAGAGAGCACACTATCAACCTGTAGATCTCATTGCCAGTGGATGAGGTGAAGGCTCAAAGTATAACTGGGGGGAAGGAGTTGTAAAAAAAGAAGTAGATCAGTTCATGGAAGGTAACTTCATCAATGGCTATTAGTCAAGATGGTTAGGGATGCAGTCCCATGGTCTGGACATCCCAAACCTCTGTCTGTCAGTAGCTGGCACTGGATGACAGGATTGGAACAGTCAGTAAATTGCCCTGTTCTGTTCATTCACTCTGAAACATCTGGCACTAGTCTTCGTTGGAAGACAGGATACTGGGTCAAATGGATCATTGGTCTGATACAATATGGTCATTTTTATACTCTTAAAATCATACACCAAATATTATAAATCATGTAGTTGATGCATATGTGTGCCACATTTGTTAGCAGTGGCATTTAGTACATTTCTTTGTGCACCCGACTCCCTGGGAGTAACACAGCTAAATTCCCATGCACATCACTGACACCATATATTATAGAATCAGAGAATCATAGGGTTGGAAGAGACCTCAGAAGACATGATACATGTCTTATTGTGTTAGGCAATAAAATCATTATTTTACAGTACAATGTCCAGAAATGTATTTACTCTTCCAAGAGTTATACTAGATTGCCTAGCATTAGTTCAAGTTAAGAGTTTATGCCATACATTTCTGATGTGGAGTCTTACCTCTGTCTATGTAAAGCTGGACTCATGAGAATCTCTCTGGGGAGTCACCCCATTTTTTTGAATAAGGGCTAGTTTAAGATACGATTCCTATGATTACACAGGCAAAAGCACCATATGAAGTAGCCTTTATATGTCTGTGACTGGGAGCTGTTGGTTTGAAACAGTATGTAACCACAAGAGATGATAAAATATGTAACTATATGCATTACAAGTAGCAATAGTTAACATAAGGGGGATGGACCTATTTCAGATTTCAAACAACCTATTTCTTTCTGGCAACTTATTGATGGCAGGGTTAGCACACAGATGGTATCTAGGATTCATTAATATGTGTGCTCTAGGGATAGCAAAGATACTCTCTCAGAACAACAGTTTATAATAACTAAACCTTTCTGGAAGACTCAGTGGACATTACAGTTTCTTGCAATGGCCACACAACTCAAAGTGCAATTTGGCCCCACGTTTCCTGAGTCTGGGGCTGGAGTCTTAGGCCCTGATTCAGCAAAGGAGAATGCTGTGCTTCAGTGCTGTGGTGAATCAAGGCCTTTAACCATAAGCTCAGCATTCCCTTAGTAAAATAGCTGTAGAAAAATCTAAAGTCTTGGTGGTTTGGTTTGGAAAAGCACTCATAAATGTTATTGCTTAAATAATCAAAACTGGGCTCTCTCTCTCTATGTCATAGGAATAACTGCTTTTGTGGCATTTCAGCACCTGCCTTTCTAGGAAGAGTTTAGAAGCATATAAAGTTTAAATGCAAAAGTATATAGCAGACTCTTGTGATTTGCAGAATCGCTATTCATGATCTCTCCTGTTCCTCAGCCCTGTCCCTTCCTGCCACCGCCCTGCCCTGTCTCCCCATTGCACCCTATCCCCCCAGACTGGGGGGGGGGTGTGACATTGGGGGGGGGAGAGCTGTTGCGGGGAGGCAGCAGCAGTTAGGGCCCTCCTTCCACACTCACTGTCATGTGTGGGAGCCATGGAGAGCTCCCTCTGGGGGCCAAGAGCCAACAGTGAGCTCCCCACAGCTCCTGGCCCTGCAGTGAACCACCCATGACTTCCGGCTTTCTCAGTCAGCTTCCCATAGCTCCTGGCCAGTGCAGTGAGGGGCCCTGACCACGGTGATGGGAGCTGCAGGGAGTTCACAGCAGGGCCAGGAGCCGTGGGGAACTCACTGCGGCAACGAGGAGCCATGGGAGCTCACCATAGTGGCTGGGAGCCACAGGGAAACAGAGCACTCACTCTACTTCCTCCACCCCCACTATTTGTGGATTTCGCCAGTCACAGAGGTTTTAGGAACAAAGCCACCGCAAATGGCGAGGGTTATTGTAGTGTACTTTTTCAAGCCTCATACTGTTTGATGGTGCTTGTTTTGAATTGTGGTTGGAGGTTTGGGGAACAGAATCTCATTTCATACATTACAATATATTCTGTTATAAAGCACGTACAGTATTATGCAAATGTTTGAACCAAAAAAACCCAGTTTTTGAACCCTAATAAAACATAGAGGGTTGCACATGGAAGGTTTTCACAAGTAGCCTTGGACCACGGGAATGGGAATAGAGCAGCATGGCTACCATGCAGCTTCTTTCATCTATCATTAACACATTTGAAACAATGCTCAATTAGACCCCGATCCTCTAGCTTTAGGAACAAATTAGGCCCTTTCTAATTCTGCCTTTAGTAATGCAATACTCATTTAAATCAAAATTTCAGCTCCAAATTCCCTAGCCTTGGCAGTGACATATAATATAGGACATCTGTCCCTATTTCAGACTGTTGGTCCATTTCCCAGATGGGGGAGCCCTAATTGGATTACAAATATCACCATGGACATTCTAATTAGCTGGAGAAGGGCCTTTATACATACACAGTACTACTTGTATGCTCAATTGCTCCCTAACTTACAGGCCCAAATTTGAAAATAGGGTTGAGTCTAGTAAGCTTACAAGATTGAAGGCCTGACTCAAAGCTCACTGACCTTCTCCCAGAAGACTACCAAAGTCTTTGGATCACAGACCCTTCATAACTGCAAACCCCATAATGTGAAAATTTCAGTGCTCTCACTTATCCTCTGCACTATCACCAGAAACAGTGCTGTTGCTCCTGCCAGTAACTGGAAGACAGTTCAATGCTCTACACTATCCTGTGCACTAAAGGATGATAAAGATAAATAGATTTAATCCATTTCAGCACTTCCATGTAGCAGTGCTGCATAAAGTATTTTATGACTCGTGCTTCATCTTGTATGACTGCACATCTGTACATTTTCTGGCAGAAGATCCAAGCTGGTAGTATTGCTGAGACAGGCAAGATTAGCTCAGTTAAAATCTAGATAGATTTTGCCAATTGCCAAAGGGTTAAAGTGAAAAAGAAAAGGGGGACTTGCAAAATAAATATTCTTGTAACTACATCTTTCCTTCATTCATACCCAATTTCTAAAGGACTAACAGCACATGTTTTGATATGGAATTAAATCTCAAATTAAAAGGAATGATGGCAGTGGCGATGGAGAGAATAAAAAAAGAACAGGGAACAGAAGGAAATGCTGGATGTGAAGAGGAAAGAGTGCCTACTCATCATCTGCCTTCCTGGAGAAGCTGCCGATACCTATGTGCCCAATGAACAATGCCAGGCATGAAGCTTAAGGGAAAGTACATGCAGGTTACAGTGTTTGTGGTGATTAACTCTGAAGCTGTCAGGTGAGGAAACTAGTAAAACCATCCATCATCTGAAGTTTGCAAAAGGCCTGATCTGAAGCCCACTGAAGACAACAGGATACTTTGCATTGAGTTAAATGGCAGCTTTGGATCAGGTTCTAAGAATGTGCTTTAGATACCTTTAGCATTATTTCCTATGTTAAAACAGGGCCTTTAAATAAACACCCTGACATCCAACCTCTCCACTTCTGTACCTCATTTTGTATTAAATAAGTCAGTAATAATGATTAGAGGCTCTTAGTATATAAAAAAAAGCACATTCACAAGGAATACTGTGCAATCAAGTCCGTTGCAATAAATGCTATAAATTGGAAGATTCACTACACAGGATATATTTAATTGCTCTGCAATCTTACCTGCCACACAGATAAACCACGTTCTGCTTATTTTGCTTGTTTGCTTATTTTCCCTTGCTGTGTCACATAGCAGGGCATCCTTTTGTGGATCTAGACTTTTTTTAAACTAAGGTTTTTAAAATAGTGTAGTATTGGGTACATGCTCTTTCATTAGCCAAATCTCATATTTTCTTTAAAAAAGTGATTTTACAAGACATATTCCAGGGTTTTAGTACAACTGATTAATAGTTCATAAACTGATAAAAGAAAAACATTGCTACTGTTTTCTAACTAGAAAACTATAATTTAAAAATGTAATTCTGGTCAACTGGGCTACAAATTTTGGTAATGACCTGACCTTTCCATGGATGTGTTTGTGTTTATTGTGCCATTAGCGCCAATATAACATATAGCCTATTATATCATGACATGTTATTATTTCATTAGTTTTATTACTTCAAAAATTGCCATTTGTATATTTAATTTTAGTATACGACAAATATGTTCAGAATCCCACCCCATCACCACCTTATTTACATCTTAGCTAAAGATATAATGACCATTCTAGTCATTAGACCACTCACATAATATGGGCATAAGCACTTTAGAAATAGAGAAATAAAAGGTATGATGAAACCTTTTGCAAGAATAGGAATCTGCTTCATTTAATTTTCTTGAGCTCCCTTCAGCATGAATGACAGTGTATATAAAATATCATTTCTCTCTCTAAAAATGACTTTTAAACCTTCTATTGGGACTGGGGACAGGAAAAGGAAAGGATGTCAGCACCATGGAATGCTTTTAATTGCATAGCTATGCTTGTGAGAAACAGTTTCCTTACTTTTGTTAGCACCATGCTGCACATTTGTTCTTGGTTGATGCATGTAGCATTGAGTAAGGCACTGACTACCAACCAGAGCTCTTGGGCCCAAAGCCAATTCCTTAGCAACAGCACATTTCTGGAATTTTATTACTGTAACTTACTGGGTTCACAAGTTGACAGCATGAACTGTACAAGTATAACTAAGCACTTCAGCTAACTGCACTTGGTATTAGGAAATTTCATATAGAGAAGAGGTGCAGTGTAAAATTAAAACACGGCAAAAAAGACAAACTGTCATACATTTGATTTCTCACCTATCAACTGTGATTTTTAAAGTTATGATTTAATAGAAATAAGATACACTAAAACAATATTTAGTCCTACAATTCTCATGGAAAGACAATGGAATTGAAACCACAAATAATATTTTATAGTGTTTATTTCTAACTTTAAGGATGTCTACATGTAGTCAACTATATGATTAACTGACAAGCCTAGGGTTATCAGTTAATTTTCTCGACTACACGTATTTCCCCCCTCCCTCTTGTTGCCTCTGGAGCAGAGGCAGCAAGGGGTGGGGGGAGCAGGAGCCGGTGCTGGGGGGAGCTGGCTTAAAAGCTGGTTCCCCCCAGCACCGACTCTGCAGAGCAGCCTCTGTCTATGGGGAGCTTGGAACCTGAACAGAGAGGGGCTGCTGCCACTCCAGGATGTAGAGGCAGCAGCATGGGATGGTAGGTAGCTGGTCTGTGCAGGAGCTGGTTTTTAAACTGGCTTCCATTGTGGACCAGCTCCCCCTGCCACCTATGCTGCTGCCTCTCATACAGCAGCAGCAGCACAGGGTGGCAGGGGACACCCTGGGAGTAGGGCCAGGAGTGCACTGGCTGCCAGTCCTGCCCATGGGGACTATGAAATAGACGTGTAACTGCAAGGATTTCATGCAGTTACACAACTATTCAATTATCCGATATCTAACATGCCTATAAAATATTTTAAGAACAGTCACATTTAGTGCAAATTCAGATCCTATGACTAGCATAGTAAGCAACACGTCCAACGTCACACAAGGGTGAAATCCTGGTATCACTAACTTTAAGAGGGACAGAATATCACCCATGGAGTAACAGAGAATTACTGATTCACATCACAGAAAGCCAAATATTTGTCAGGGCACCGATTTCAAAAGGACATGGTGCCAAATTTTATTTTCTCTTAACAGATGTAACTTCAACTAGATTTAAGGGAGCAGAAAGAGGCCTGTAATTTTCACACTGAGCTCCATTAAAAGATAAAGACAAAAATTGCCAATGACTTCAATAATAGTTTTTCCCTTGAGCTCAGTGGATTACTGAGTCGAAGGAGCAAAATTCAGTTTCTGGATCTTTAAACTCTGATTTGTATTTCAATATTATTGAACGCGTGACAAAAAAAATGTTGGAGCAGTTATGTATCTCTGATTAAAAGAGTATCTCTGACTAAAAGAGTCTGTTTAGCATACCTCAAGAAGTTTGCTTAAGGGAACCTCTGACTTTCATTAATCATCATTAACTTAAATGCATCTTTCCCAATAATGCATTTTAAAGTACTGTAGGTAAAATTTCTGTTGAAATTTTGTTTGTTACAAACACAAACTAGCAGAACAAGCTCTGTCCCATCTGTAAGCCCAATTAAAGTCAGTAATAACTCATAGTCCATGTTTTTCTCTTAAAAAAAAAACTAATTGCGGTGTCCCTTGTTGGTGTTTAAAGAACAAGACACAAGATTACTCTTTTACCATTGGAGAGGACATTATGGGAAAAGTTTTCAAAAGTACCTATTAAACTTAGGTCTCTGCATGCCTTGGTCAATTTTGAAAGTGTTGCTGCAGATTTCAAGTACTTTCATTGGAGTAAAAATAAAGTAGAAATAAAAAACCCACTCAATTTCAAAAATTCATAGTGTTCATTTATTAGCTCTAGTAACATATACCATATAAATACTCTATCCTTGTTATAGATGTCCTTTTAAAAAAGCGATAACTTAGAAGATCACAGGAAGTATAAAAATAAATAGGTTCATTATACACATTTATTACAAACTACACCCCTTCCCAGAAGGAAAAGAAATATAAAATACTTATAAAGTATATATAATCTATAGTAATATATTTTAATATATACATATGGAAAGCCATATTCTCTCATAGTCTATGGACTGGCACAAACTTTTAATTATACAACTCCTAGTGTACTGCTGTGGATGGACCTGCTATCCTTCAGCTTTGTCTTTCCCACCTTAAAAAAAGTGATTTGAGCACTATAAAAATATTAGATGTGAGATATTAGAGATTCTCATTCATAATGGGAATTTCTTTTTCCTTTGATCTGTCTCTAGCATAACACAAATAAGTAAGCTAGTATTGGCTGGAACATGGTAAAAAGTTAAAATTTGAGACAACGCTCAAACCTTCACTGCCATAACTTTGGTTGACAGTATGGTAGAACCAAAGAAACCAGTGGTTTGGTTAGGAGGCACCAAACACCTGCTCTATGGAGATCGCCACTTATTCCAACTTTGTAAGTTATGCATGTCAGAATAACTACATTGGCATGGATGAGAGAAATGGATAGAAACATTGGGGTGATACAAAAATGCTTAAAAATAGAACATTCTAGTTGTCTATAGGTTAAGTTAAGTTAGAATGATTGTTCTTGATATTGTTAACTCTTCACTTGTGGAGAATATGGCTTTATTTTTAAATAAAACTAATCTCTGAAACAATAGCAGCCATGAACAATGTAGTTGACACTCCTTTTCCAATCCTGTTTTATGTTCTTTTGTGAGGTAGGTAAGCCTTGACCAATTATTTTAAGCTTAGACAAAAGCTATCTTATCCCTTGTACCTCTTTCCCCCCCCCCCCCAAGCTATCCACATAAAAAACCTGGGGACTTGAACAGTACCGCAACACAAATCTAAAGTGGGAGAGGGATCTAAATTGCTTCCTGAAACTCAATTTGGCCCCTGCTTATGTTTTCTTTAACTTGTAACTGACTTAAAAAGGAAATTATAATGCCTTACGGCTTTATGTACTGAAGATGAAAAAGTTAGTCTAACAAACCAATGTCACTATCAAATCTGCACTTTGCAGGATATTTTTATGATGCAACACTACCCTAAAATTTGTACTGTCTCCTCTCAATGAGTCCTCACCATGATTTTAATATGCAAGACATACATACTACCACTAGCTCTCTTGTTTTCAGTGCACAGTTTGAAAAAAAATCTTCAGCTTTTTCAACTGGATATTGTTTAGGTGCACTTTGTAACATTACAAAAGTCTATTAAATGTTTTGGTTTCTTCGAAGGGTCGCAGCTTTCTTGTGGCAACATACTGCCATCATGAGACATACATTTTAATAATCTCTTCTTGAATCCTTTCCCACATGTCTTAGAACATGGTGACCAATCTCCCAATTGCCACTGTGGGCAGGGCATGTCTGCACATGGTCGGAGATCATTTGGTTTGAGTTCTTTTGCACAGTCTGTGGCAGACTGCCCATTAAGGTCTCTGCATTCAACAGATCTTCTTTGCCAGCCAGACCCACATGATTTTGAACATTCTCCCCATTCTTCAATAACCCATTCAGATAAGATTGTCTCCTTGATGGCATTAAAAGATTCTTTTTTTTTGCTGGAAACTCTCTCAGACACAGACTGTAGTGGTTTCTTCACAAAATAGGTATATTTGATTTTAGGTTGAGGTGAGTCACCCACAGTAAGAACCTGGATAGTTAAAGGTTCCTTCAGTGGGCTAAAGCTGCGAATTCTTTCCAAAGCTGCAGATGAGCCACTGTATCGCAAAACAGTGCCTTTATGAGTAATATCTTGTTCCAATGTTGATAGGGTGTAGTCACCATTAAGGATATATGTGCCATCAGCAGCTTTAATGGCAAGAAAACTGCCATCATGACGTGAACCCCTGTTATTTCGTTGCTTAACTTCAAGGTTGGTTGCTCCAGTGGGAATGGTGATAACATCATGATAACCAGGTCTATAGGGAACAAAATGCAAATATTGAATCCTTAGTCTTCTACTGATTAAGGCTTCAATTTAGCAAAACACTAAATTTAAAGCTTTATCTTATGCACATACACAAGTCCGATTAATTTCAATAGGACACAAGCATGTGCATAAATGCTTTGTTGAATTACATTCTAAATTACCGCTACTATACAGGAGGTCCTTGTATAATGCACCTAATTTAATTGAGATTTTACTTCAAACTTATAACTAATGAAGTGACTGTAAAAGACAATTTTCAATTCTAAGAGTAAACTGAGCATACACTTGTCTTTAAACAGAAAGGCTGTTTTGCAAAATATTAACTATTGCACATTAAAAAAGAGTAATAGTATTTATAAACTCACTTTGCACTAACGAGTGTGCCAGACACTTTCTTACAGGTAGATCCATTGCCTCCACAGATACCACATTTGTCAAATTTCTTGTTGGAGCCTATCATACGATCACAGCCAGCCTTTACACATTGTCCCTGAACACAGACAGAAGTGGAATCTGGGCTACATGAGGTGCCATCTACCACCTTTAAAAAAATGTAATAGTGCCTTTGATTAGAATATGGACATTTTATTTGCAAACACTGGTAATAAAAGTAAAACATGGAAGTATCATGTCTCCCACCCCTTCATTTTCTGAAGACGGCTTAACACTTATTTAAAGTATGCAGTGCAACTTCATTTCACTTGCCATGATAAGATGAACAATTGATTTAATGTCAGTGTGTATCAAAGGAAGAACTTGAAATTGTTTAAGCTCATAAAAGGAAGGACAATTCTTCCTAAGCTCAGCTGGGGACAGTCTTGGGCTATGAAGCATAAGGACTGATAGCCCTGTAGCCCTTTCAACAGTATCCTACCTAGCACACAGTTGTAGAAGCTATTCTTGAAAACATATTTATTCCTTATCTGAATCTTGCTAAGCCATTAGTTTCCAATATGCTATGGTAATGAGATCCCCTGCCTAAACATGTATTTACCAAGAAAGTATTTCCTTTTGGTCATTTTAAGATGTCAGCCTTTTAGGAATTATGCAACATGAAGAGCTGATATTTAACCTGAGTCTGAAGGACTTATGAAAAGTTTAATGAAAATTATAGAAACCCAATATTCTGTAGAAATCCCAGTGTAATAAAATTTGAGGAGTGTATGTGGGTTTAAAAACCTGTGACTAAATTTGAAAGAAACATGTCTGCATACTTAAAACTAGTTAGTATTGATGGGATTAGATTACAGGAAGGGAAAATCTGTTCTAGAGGTTTTAAAAAGCTTATGAATAAATATTTTAGTTTGCACATCCTTTGACACCGCTTAAAAATAAATCAGAAAAGGTAAGAATTCTTGCTTAAAATTCAATGTACACACCACATTTAAAAGATACCTTTGGTTGCAGAACAAAGAAATATCCAGTGCCTTTTGCTCGGCAGACAAGCTTGCATCTGTCCTTTGGAGAGACTCCAGCAAACTTGGGTGTCCATTCTACTGCTGGTCCACTTCCAAAAGGAGATTTGGAAATGTCATTGTGTGTTTCACATTGTTCTTCTCTGAAAGTTTTGCCTGTACAGAGGAGAAAAAGTAGGTAGACATTAGACCTTCACCTTTAATTGTCTTTTTCCCTCCCTATCATCGCTCCTGCCCTGTGCATACCTTCCTCCATGTCAAAGATCAACTCCAACTTACCGTTATTATCTGGACAGTCCTCGATATTACATGATCGGTATTGCACCCGTTTGCCTTCACAGTACTTTCCTCCATTCTTTGGGACTGGGTTATCACACTCTCTAAGGGAGTACTGCACTCCACCGCCACATGTCCTTGAGCAGTCTCCCCAGTGTCCCCATGATCCCCAGCCTCCATGGACAGGGGTCTAAAATGACAGAGAGCAAATATATTTAATGACTACACCAAAACTGTTAAATAAATTTTGCACAAGATTCCTTCCATGTTTTATTAGCTACCACCTTCAATTTATTCCCTATCAGAAAACAAAACTATGTATCTCGCTGAAATATTATTGAATATTCTAGATTAATACTTACATCATAATGCTTCTTCTCAGTCTTGTTTACACACTTGCCATTAACACACCATTTTCCCTCTCCACAAGTGGTGCCATCTGCCCAAGGAAAATGTTTAGTTTGGCAAACAAGCAATCCTCCAGAGGTGCCTGTACACCACAAAGTTGTACATGTGCTAGCTGGGTCCGGACAATGTTTGGACTCATCTCCAAATGTAAACTGGCACTGTCTATTGGCATCATACAGAGTTCCAGGGAGATCAGAGGGAAGCTGTATAGGTTTGTGGGGCTTGTCCAGTAAACACTCACCTAGAGGAAAAAATAGTCATCAATTAGCCAGTTTGAATGGGGAAAAAAGTTATTTTACTTGTTCAGTAAATATTGTTCAAATAATTTTTTGTTCAAATAATTGTTCTACCTTCATTATACCAACAACTGGGTGAACCAGTTAAAGGCTTCCTTAAATGTTACTGGCAGCCAAGTGAGAGCATAACCTTGTACTGGAGTTCTCTAACAGAAAGTGTTGTAAGGAGGGGACTATTTCATTTTTAATGTTTTTTTTTAAACTAGGAAGCAAACAAAGATAGAGTTTAAGTGGTATCTAAATGTAAGTGTATAAACTCTAATAGAAAGCTTAATAAAACTTACCATGACCATTATCCAAAAACGTTGTAATCGTGTAGGCACTGCATGGAGACCAAGGTTGGCTTCGATCCAGATTGGAAAGCATAGACGCCATCATATGGGAATCCTGGCTTACACCATTAATATCAGCACACTGCTTTGCATCATCATGGGGCATGTTAAACACATGACCTAAGAAAAAAGTATTTTTAGGACGTTTGTTAGCCTTGAACTAAAACACTATTTTAGATACTTAGGAATTATATGTATATTCCCAAAATTTTAAAAAGAGGCCACCTTATTTTTGCCTAAGAAAGAGGGTGTTTCTGCAATTTCAGTCTAATCTACAGCTCCTGCATACAGTTATCTTGCCAGTTCTACTGTTTAGTAGGGCATTCAACACCTCACAGAATGGACCCAACATTTGGACTATTATGTAACAAGACATTTCCTTTATGGTATCAGGCTACTTTAAATGAATTCAAATCTTATGTCAAAGTTGAATTACCTAGTTCATGGGCTGTAGTAAAGGCAGCTTGCAATCCATCATCTTCTATGATAGAGCAACTGCGGTTTGGATCACAAATTGTTCCCACATCAGCCATCCCAAGAGTATCACATGTCTTGGCACCACAAAGATCCTTTAAAAAAGAAGGCAGTTTCATTTAACTGGGTCAAAGGCTTAACTTTGGCAAGACGCATTCAACCTTGGCAGTTTGCCTTTACTTATGGAAAGAGCATAATGATTCATCATTTCAGGAGCAACTATGACAAAATTCTCCTTTGGCACATGCAAAAGGCTTGTATTTATAAATAATCTATCGTTTCTATGCTAAATCTTGCTAAAGACACATCTCCACTTAATGGAGGATTGACACTCAGGCAATCAATCTTCTGACATTTGATTTAGTGTGTCTAGTAAAGACCCGCTAAATTGAATGCTGACGGTGCCCCTGTCAGCACTGGCACTCCTCGTTGTTGCAAGGAGTAAGGGAAGTCAACGGGAGCATTTCTCCTGTCGATCTTCTGCTGAGGAGACAGCACCAAGCTTGGCTCAAGGTATGTCGACTCCAGCTATCTTATTTATGTAGCTGGAGTTGTATAACTTAAGCTAACCTTTTTCCCCACAGTGCAGACCTGGCCTAAGTAGTACATATATTAAGACTACAATATTCTGCACACAAAGTACATCTGAAATAACAGAACATCATAAAAAGGTGGTTAATTACTATATCGCTTGTTTTGAGTCAATAATGTTAGACAACTGAATCAAAATATTATTTTTCTGAAGACTGCAATTAAAAATGTTAGTAAGAAGACGACCAAAACTTTCCCTCTCCTTTCTCTTACCTGTCTGGTAAAGAGGATTGCTGTATCATAGTGCTCTGCCTGGCGGTCACTGGGTGGATTGTGCTGCTTTTGCCAACTGCAGAAGTTCCTTAAGGTAAGGGCAGCATTTGAAGAAACATCAGGTCCTTTTTGCTCATCATAGATGACCAGAATTTTTACCAATACCAGACTAATAGAGTTTCGGATACTGGGATGCTTGTATAATTTGGCTGCCACAGACAACAAAGTTAGGAGATAGTGTTTCAATCCACTGCCATGGAACTCTGCCATGGACTGGTCGGCTACAAGCATGGTTTCCACATAGCGAGGGCTGGACACAAATCTTTTTTTCCGCGTGCTTCCAGTTTCTATATCAAAAAAGAAAAAAAAGAGGAAAATTGCATATGAATAGCCTGTTCAGAAACATATTGCTGTAAATTATTATATGAAGAAACTTGAACAAAAAATACAGTAACCAACAAAATTTGCATCTAAGGCAGAGAAATATTTTACATTATTTTATTACTAAAGGCATAATGACCTTAAAATGGAACACCAGGCTTGTGACTGCACACCCGCATTTTGCCCACTAAGGCACTTGTGCTAATGCAGTGAATCCTTAAGAGCAACCTTGGCCTAAGGGTATATGATGTGTGAGTCCTTGCAAATGAAATGGCCACTCAGAAGTCTGAATGAAATCATTGAGCTCCACTTGGAAAGCAGAGTGCAGGGCTCCCGGCTACTGACAGGCAACCTGATTGCTATTGGGCCCATGCAACTGTACCACCTCTTATCCTAGTAGGACACTGTGTCCTTGTCTGACTTTCACCTCCACTCCTCTCCCCTCCCTCTTCCCACGTGCTGCTCCAGTCAGATGATTAAACTCTTCCATTCATAGGCTCCTTCTGGGCTGTCAGGCAGGGAAATTTCCCCTCTCTGTGCTACTACACTTGTGTCCAGGAGCATGGCCGGGATTTTTCACTGTCTACACTTCTGTCCTTTTCCAGTGCAACCTGCTGCCTGCAGTGGAGCTAGAGGTCACTGAGAGAAATAATTAGTGTGTGGGAAAGGAGTACAAAACATTTTGCACCCCTGCCTGCAGGACGTGCTCTGAAACAGAGGGCGACATTTTCAAAGGCGCCAAAAGGAAGGCGCTTTTGAAAACTCCTCCTCAGGGTCTCCCCGCGACAGGCTCCCGAGGAGGTGTTTGAGGCTTCTATAGAAGTTAAGTGGGAGAGAAGGCGCAGGGAGTCAAGTCCCAGTACCTGTCTGGCTCACGTGCGCTTGCTGCCCCTCTGCGGCCAGCGGGAAGCTCTGGTCTGTCACCCCGCACTTGGAGCCGCTGCTCTGCGGCCGCCGGCGCAGGAGGTGGAGCTGCGGCTGGGAGGCGTCGGCCGGCTGGATGAAGTACTCTTCCCCCTGCACGTAGAAAACCCCTCGGAGCCCCTGGCAGAGGCTGAGGGCGGCGGCGGAGTTTGGGTCCCGGTTGACGGTGCCGGAGTAGAAGCAGCGCGCCAGGTCGGCTGCGGGTTGGCTCCCCGGCGAGGCCCCCTGCTCCGACGCCGCCTCCTCCCGGGGGCGGCTGCCTAAGTACTGCAGCCTGAAGTCAGGAGCCAGGAAGCTGCTGTCCGGCTCCAGCTCCAAGCTCAGCCGCCTCCCGAAGGCGTCCAGGCGATAGAACCTCTTGGCAGCCGGCTCGGCAGCGGAGTCCAGCCGCACGGGCACAAGCAGCTCCTGCTCCTCCCGCCGCGCCGGGCTGCCGCCAGCGACCCGCGGCCAGAGGCAGAGCAGCGCCCCCAGCAGCAGGGAGGCGAGCGGAGCGGCCGTCCCCATGCTGAGCGCCGGGGCTCGGGCGGGCGGAGAGGCGCAGGGGGAGCTCAGGGAGCAGCTGGCTCGGGGGCGAGGCGCGGGCGGAGTGCAATGGCTCGGGGGGGCCGCAACAGGCGCGGAGTCACTACACAGGAGGCGCTGCCTTTGCCATGGCCAGGGCGCCGCCGCTGCAGGGAAGGGAAGATGCTCTCGGAGCCGGCTTGGCTCCCCCCTGTCCTTGCGCTGCCGAGCGGGCGGGAAAGTAGGTGGCAGGAGAGGCTCCAGCGGCCCGGCTCGGCGCGTCTCTTCCGCGGCTCAGGGCACAGCTGGAGGCAGGTCCGCTCGGGAGGGAGAGAAAGGAGGCGGCCGATCTTTGCAAACTCGCTGGGCTCCGAGCGCCTCCGCGGTGCGGCGTGAGTGCAGGAGCCGAGGCCGCCCGGGCCGCCCTTTATGGGATTTGCCCGGGCAGCCCCCACCCCCAGCCCCCCACAACTCCCCCGCCAGGCACCGCCCCTAGGTCAGGGCTGCTGGAGAGCTGAGCTCATTGCCTGCGTAACGGCGGCTGCTGGCGCCCGGCCATAGGCAGCCCTGAGCGCTCCCCCGGCAGGCGGGCCGGGCCGGCCCACAGCTGCTCTGCACGCGGGGGCTCCACGCGCCTCTCGCCTCCCGCCTCCGGGGCCGCGCTGCCCTTTGCGCCGTGCCCGGGCTGCTCCACGCAGAGCGGGGCCAGCCGAGCTGCCGCGGTCGCCGCCTCCCCGCCCCCAGCCTGGCCTCTGCGCGCTGCCAGCAGCTCCGGTTCTCTACGTCGGACGGAGCCGCTTGGGGTCGCTCAGGGCTGCCTCAGAGGGGAGGTGCAAACAGGTAGCGCAGGACCCACCAGCGCCCTCCAAATTCCCCCTGCGCCGCCTTTGTCTCTCCAGGGGAGCCCTGATCCCCCCCCCCCTTGGGGCCCCAGCCCCATTGTCTCCGGCCACTGCTTAACATGCAAGGAGCACATGAGAGGGGAGCGTTGCTTTTGTCACGTCCCCTGGAAAGATGCGGAAGGAAAGGCGGCAAGGCCAGGTCCCTCCCTCCCCTGCTCAGAGCCCAGTGTCCGAAAGGGAAGCCCTCCCCACGGCGGACTTCGGGCAGGTGAACGCTCGAGTTCTGCTCTCGCAGCCAGACCCAGGGTCCAAGTGACAAGTGCTCGAGGCAGTTAAATTTTCAAGGCCAATGATCCAGCGGACAGTGGTGTTACTGAGGGTTCAGCTGGTAGCATTTCTGAAGTTTTCAGACCGGTTGAATAATGGAGTGTCCTCATTAATTGGATCATTTTGAACCGATCCAGCCATGTTTCACTGTCTGATTTTGCAACTATAGCTTACTTAGTGCAAAGACATTTTATGTTTCCTTCCTGTTGCTCATTTTCAGATTTCATAGTGAGTGATCCTGCATATTATGTAAATACAGGTGAAAGGCAAAACAATTCTTCAGGTGAAGTTATGTCTAAGAACAGGACTTACTGGTTACAAAAAAGTGTCCATCCAGGTTCCTGCTTTTTTACAGTCCTCAGAACGATTACCATCTGTTGTGCACCTGTAGTTCTGGGAAATCGCTCCTTTTAAATCACTTAAAGAGAGACATTTATGTAGATCCAGTCAATAATATTCTTTAAAACTTTAACCATAGTGGTATAGGTAGTCTACTTAATTTGTATATATTTTATATAATTTTTAGACGATTGACTTAATATTCTACTTTTCTTCCCATTAAGGTGCTTCTCTGGGAAGGAGGGTAAAGAACCAATAAACAAATGTCTGAGTATTAACAGAAATACTATACTTATTGATCCAGCACTTCTGGATTTAAAGAATTCCTCAGTGTCACTTGAATGTGAAGGTAGAATTCAGACATCAAAACAATTGTTCTCTATGATGTGGCCTTTATGGTACAGTGAACACTTTTACAATTTCATTTACCTAAGACACTCCATATTGAGAGGCAATCCTTCACTGCAACAAAATAGGTCAGTCTTGACCCTCATTTTCCTTCATATTTTAAGCAATATTACATAAACTTTGATATGTATCTATACATATCATATACTGATATTATAAAACACTTATTTCCAATGAAGTTTGATAAGCTAGAGAGTCTTTAAGAAATATATTTGGCAGAGGAATGTAACATCTTGTAAGACAAAATGTTTCTGACTTTCTGTTCACTTATACTATTGTATATCTGGAGTAATTGCCTATAAGTCAAAGTCTGGAGTTACTCTAGTATAAAATGGTTGTGAGTTTAGAGTCAGACCTGCTGTGTCAAAATATGTCACAATTATTTCTAAGGGATTTTAATTGATATACTTCAGCACCATTCCCTCCAACATATCAAGCATTTTGGTCTCGAAAGACAGAGAAAGTTGTCAATAAAATACATTATGGATTGAAATTCTAGTATACAGTGGGTGTTTGAAGGTCTGTATGTTTGTTGAAACTCAACTTCAGTCTAGTTATAACTATAGTCTAGCTGTGCTCATAAATGCTGTGACCTTACTGTAGAAATCTGGTACCAACTAGTAGTTGCCCTTAATTTACATGCTTTTCATATAAAAGACTTGATAAATATGCTGTAAATTTGCATTTTATTAAGAATTAACCTTACAGCATACCACTGCTCAACAAGGAAGTCCCTCTATTGTGCAATTCAATTTAATATTTCTGCATTGTCTCATTGGTTTCACGTCTTTGATTTGAAGAGTTACTGACCACCTTAAATAATCTTTCTTTATGATAGGACTCTCTTTTTCCACCAGATGGCACTCTGCTACTAGAAACACTTCTGAATGTATTTCAGTTTGTCTGTTGGATTTTCAAACTATGTTCTGGTGAAAATGGTCACTTTTTATTAGTGTTCTTAAAACTTTTATTATTTGGACAAGTAGTGGAAAGTGTCCCTGCCTTTCATATAACCTCCAAAAACCAGTTTTAACAAATAGCACTAATTCAGTAACAGTTTCTTTTTCCTCTTGTTGCACTATGTGCTTCTTCAAATGTAAAATTCTGTATATAATTTATGATGTATTATGTGACTATAGCAATCAAGAGCTAATTGGTTAATCAAACGAGTAAACATCAAAACATGCGAAAAGTTGAATGTTGTACAAGTTACTTCTTAATGTACAAAAGTAATTATCGCTCTGTAAATATTGCTACTCATGAGGCTCCCCGGTGCTGCAATGTTTACATATGTGCTTAACTTTATACATATTAGTAGTCCCACTCAATTCAATCAGATCACCCATGACATAAAATGTGTGCATATGGTGGGGCAGGGCCCAAGTCAATCACATTTTCTCTAAATCAAAAGGCAGGTTGTGTGATAGCTCCATGAGGGTAGTTTCACAAAGCTGAAATAAATTTGCTGTACTTGGTGATGGTCAGAAATTACCGAACATTTTCATCATGATAAATGATTTCTGTTGTTTGAGAAAACTCACAGAAAAAGCAACTTGCCTTAATTGGGAAAAAGTGAAATCCAAACCACCAGATGGCGCCAACAGATCATCTTTTAGTCTGTTCAAAGAACAGTAGTCTGCATTAACCATGAAAAGTATTCAGAGGGGTAGTGGTGTCAGTCTGTAACTGGAAAAACTTAAAAAACAACAAATAGTCTTGCAGCACCTTAGAGACTACCAACAAATGTAGATGGTATCATGAGCTTTTATGGGCACAACCCACTTCTTCAGATGAATGGTGTTTAAGGGGTCCAATTTTCAAATAATTAGCACTGAGAAGGGAGGGAGGGGAAGAGGAGGAAAAAGGGGAAAGAAATTGTCAGTGTATCTATGCCAATTAAAGCTGATAAGAATACTTAGTACCCACTTTAAGTACCCTTTGTTTTTTTATGTCATTAGGATGTGAAATGTAGCTGGCCATCCAGCCAATGTCTTTGTTTAGACTTCTGTTGTAGGAATCAAACTTGTAAATGAAATTAAGTTCTGTAGCTTCCCTGTCAAGCTGGCTTTTGAAATTGGTTTAAAATAATATGGTGACTTTGAGATCCATTAACGAGTGCCCAGGCTTCATTTATCATGGACACTCTAATTGACAATTTCTTTCTCCCTTTTTTTTCTTCTTTTACCTCCTGTTCTCCCCACACACACCATCCCCTCTCTGTGCTGTTTATTTGAAAAAAAAAATCACAATAATATTCAGGTTACTCCCAGTCCCAAAGGATGAGTCACTTACCTCAGGTCAGTTGTACTCAGCTCTAAAACCAAAGACAACTCTTGAAGACTGTCTTGTAATAAACTCACCAAATGCTTATTATCTAGAAAAAAAGAGATGAGAGTTATTTACAAGATTAAAGTAGGTAACATTCACTGGCTGCGGTAAGTGTGTGTGTGTGTGTGGGGGGGGGGGGAGACTGCAGCAGCTGGGAGCTTTTTGTGGGGGCCAGGAGCCACGGGGAACTCGCCATGGCAGCCAGGAGCCATGGGGAGCTCACCACGGTGGCTGGGAGCCACGGGGAAATAGACTACTCGCTCCACTTCCCGCCACCCCCGTTATTCACAGATTTTGCCATTCACGATGGTGTCAGGAATGCATCCACTACAAATAGCGAGGATTTACTATAACATACTATCTAGCCTTATATAGTGCTTTTCATCAGTTGATCGCAAAGCACTTCACACATTAAGTCACTGTTTCTTCCTTTTGCCTTTCATCAACTGACCTGAACCAAACATGCTGCCTCCACATGATTCCCAGTTCCTTGGGATTTAGGAAATAGGATAACTTTTCACTTGTCTGCCAGATCAGTCTAAAGCATTATATTATTTAATGGGTTGCCAGAATGTGACTGTTATACTTGACCTTTTTTATTTTTTCAGTTTGCACCTTTTTAGACAATTACTGCTATTGTTACTTCAAGGCATGGTATTACACCACTTAACACTTCTATGATGTGTTCCTAGGTGTCATGTTACATGACAAACAACTTTAGTCCACTGATTGTTTTAAATATTGTTTAGGTTGTATTAGTGTTCTACTGCAGAATTGAGTACATTTTTATGAATTCACAGTACTAAAAGATGCTATATCCTATATGGGGAAAATATTTCTTTATTACAGCCCTGAGTGAGTCCAACTAGGGAATGGTCACCAGTCAATTGTTATTGGAGCCAATCTTTGGATTTCACATCCCTTCAAACCAGCTGGGTCTGGGAAGCGTTCAGTCACTGCTTCTAAATCTTGGGTGCAGACCTCCAGCCTGACAACATTCCTTGGGATAACATTCCTTTGGCACCCTAAAGACTAATAGATTTATTTGGGCATTAAATTTTGTGTGTAAAAAACACTTAATCAGATGCACTGGAATCTGCATCTGATGAAGTGGTTTTTACCCATGGAAGCTTATGCTGAAATAAATTGGTTAGTTTTGCCACAGACTAACATGGTTATATTCCTTTGAGACTCCCTTGGGATGTGAGACTCTGCACTCCAACTGCCCTATACTCTGAAACATTCTGACGTTCCAAGCCTCTAGTCGCTTATGCCTGTCCCCCAAGATCCATCTCAGGAAAGTAAGGAACGCAGGCTTTGTAAAGAAGTTTCTAAATTCTCAGTAACCTTTACTCTCAAAGCATACAATAGGCAGGGGCAAGAGCTGGAGAGGGATGGATAGGAGCAAAGGCAATAGGGAGCGGCTGGGGAGGTGAGGAGCAGACGGGTCTGTAACTTCAGAGAGCACTTCCTTACAGAAGCTAGAATTAAACCAGGAAATCCTAGGTCTCAATTTTACTTCTCTGTCTGGCAACAAGGTGTGAATCACTGGCAAAATGTGTGTTTTCATTTAAAGTGGGATAGCTACCTAGAAGGTAACAGCCTTCTACTGCTACCAGTTACTCAATTAGCTCATGTGGTAGCAAAAAGTGCTGTGGATCTAAACATCAGAACTGCTGATAATCCATGTGAATCCATGTATGGTTTCACATTATGGGATTTTTTTTGTTTTTTAATAGCTCCTGTTATTACCCACATAGGCATGTCAACAACATGTAATGATCAAAAGCAATTGATGGGTCTAACAGTATCAGCTTGGACAAAGGATTTTCTTCCCTTGCCAGGAGATTATCTTCTCCTTAGTCTCTTTGAAATGTAGATTAACTGAGATCAAAGATCTCTTAAGGCATCTAGACATTGAGTGTTGTCTAACCATAATCTTTTCCATAATCCTAAACCAAGAATGGAGCATTAGATACAAAGTGGTATTTGGCCAAATTGTCAGCATTAAGTCATAGTTTTTCAAAGCCAAGAACAAACAAGAGCTTAAACAATAGCAAGGGAAATTTAACTTGGATATTATGAAAAACATTCTAACTATAAGGATAGTTAAGCTCTGGAATAAGCTTCCAAAGGAGGTCACATAGTCCCCATCATTCGAAGCTTTTAAAGACTTGTTGGACAAAAACCTGACAGGGATGGTCTAAGTTTATTTGCTCCTGCCACAGAGCTGGGGACTGGACTGAATAACTTCTTGAAGTCCCTTGCAGCACTACATTTCTATGATTATATGAAAAGGTTCTGGAAGGAAAGCTGACAGCTTGCCTTCTCTAAAGGCACTTTGACAGCATCCTCCCTACTGGCCTTTGCTAGCTGTGGGTTAAAAGATTAAAAAAAAAACAAAACCAGGTTGTATCACAAAGTTTCTCTACTCCTCAGGACAACTAGGCAACTCACACAGGGAACACATAGACTTGTCCCCTCCCTATAATTAACAATTATAATAACATTTAACATTCCTGTGGTGGGAAGAACACCTCAGCAGTCCAGAACTCTGGCATTTAATTTAAAAAAGGGGAATTACACAAAAATGAGGAGGTTAGTTAAACAGAAATTAAAAGGCACAGTGACTAGAGCCAAATCCCTGCAAGCTGCATGGAAACTTTTTAAAGACACCATAATAGAGGCCCAACTTAAATGTATACTTCAAATTAAAAAACATAGCAAGAGACCTAAAAAAGAGTCACTGTGGCTTAACCATCATGTAAAAGAAGCAGTGAGGGACAAAAAGGCATCCTTTAAGAAGTGGAAGTCCAATCCTAGTGAGATAAATAGAAAGGAACATAAACACTGTCAAATCAAGTGTAAAAATGTAATAAGAAAAGCGAAAAAAGATTTTGAGGAACAGCTAGCCAAAAACTCAAAAAGAAATAACAAAATGTTTTTTAAGTACATTAGAAGCAGGAAACCTGCTAAAAAACCTGTGGGTCCCCTAGATGATCGAGATATAAAAGGTGCAATCAAGGACGATAAAGCCATTGCAGAGAAACTAAATGATTTCTTTGCTTCAGTCTTCATGGCTGAGGACATTAAGGAGATTCCCAAATCTGCACCGTCCTTTGTGGGTTATGAATCTGAGGAACTGTCCTGGATTGAAGTGTCATTAGAGGAGGTTTTGGAACAAACAGAAAAACTTAATGTCAACAGATCTCTGGGACCAGATGGCATTCATCCAAGGGTTCTAAAAGAACTCAAATGGGAAATTGCTGAACTATTATCTGTGGTTTGTAACCTATCCTTTAAATCGGCTTCCGTACCTAATGACTGGAAGGTAGCTAACGTGACACCAATATTTAAAAAGGGCTCTAGCGGCGATCCTGGCAATTACAGACCGGTAGGTCTAACTTCAGTACCGGGCAAATTAGTCGAAACAATAGTAAAGAATAAAATTGTGAGGCACGTAGAAGAACATAATTTGTTGGGCAAAAGTCAACATGGTTTCTGTAAAGGGAAATCATGTCTTACTAATCTATTAGAGTTCTTTGAAGGGGCTAACAAACATACAGACAAGGGGGACCCAGTAGATATAGTATACATAGATTTTCAGAAAGCCTTTGACAAGGTCCCTCACCAAAGGCTCTTGTGTAAATTACATTGCCATGGGATAAGAGGGAAGGTCCTTTCATGGATTGAGAACTGGTTAAAAGACAGGAAACAAAGGGTAGGAATAAATGGTAAATTTTCAGAATGGAGAGGGATAACTAGTGGTGTCCCCCAAGGGTCAGTCCTGGGACCAATCCTGTTCAACTTATTCATAAATGATCTGGAGAAAGGGGTAAGCAGTGAGGTGGTAAAGTATGCGGATGATACCAAACTGTTTAGGATAGTCAAGACAGAAGCAGATTGTGAGGGACTCCAAAAAGATCTCGCCAAACTGAGTGACTGGGCAACAAAATGGCAAATGAAATTTAATGTGGATAAGTGAAAAGTAATGCACATTGGGAAAAATAACGCCAACTATACATACAGTATGGTGGGGGCTAATTTGGCTATGACAAATGAGGAAAGAGATCTTGGAGTTGTCGTGGATAGTTCTCTGAAAACTTCCACACAGTGTGCAGCGGCGGTCAAAAAGGCAAATAGGGTGCTAGGAATGATTAAGAAAGGGATAGAAAATAAGACACAGAATATCTTACTGCCCCTGTATAAAACTATGGTACGCCCATATCTTGAATACTGTGTACAGGTGTGGTCTCCTCACCTCAAAAAAGATATTTTGGCCTTAGAAAGGATTCAGAAAAGGGCAACTAAAATGATTAGGGGTATGGAACGGGTCCCATATGAAGAGAGGTTAAAACGACTGGGACTTTTCAGTTTAGAAAAGAGGAGACTGAGGGGGGATATGATAGAGGTATATAAAATCATGAGTGGTGTGGAGAGGGCAAATAAAGAAAAGTTATTTATTAGTTCCCATAATAGAAGAACTAGAGGACACCAAATGAAATTAATGGGTAGCAGGTTTAAAACTAATAAAAGAAAGTTCTTCTTCACACAGCGTGTAGTCAACCTGTGGAACTCCTTGCCAGAGGAGGCTGTGAAGGCTAGAACTATAGGGGTATGTCTACACTAGCTCGTTAGTTCGAGGTAGATAGGCAAATGAGGGCAACCGGAGTTGCAAATGAAGCCCGGGATTTAAATATCCCGGGCTTCATTTGCATGTTCCCGGGCGCCGCCATGTTTAAATCCCCCTTAGTCCGAACTAACTGCCCGCGGCTAGACGCGGCAGTTAAACGTTAATTCGAACTAACTCCTTAGTTCAAATTAACTGTTACTCCTCATGGAGTAACATGAGGAGTAACAGTTAATTCGAACTAAGGAGTTAGTTCGAATTAACGTTTAACTGCCGCGTCTAGCCGCGGGCAGTTAGTTCGGACTAAGGGGGATTTAAAAATGGCGGCGCCCGGGAACATGCAAATGAAGCCCGGGATATTTAAATCCCGGGCTTCATTTGCAACTCCGGTTGCCCTCATTTGCCTACCTAGCTCGAACTAACGAGCTAGTGTAGACATACCCTAACAGAGTTTAAAGAGAAGCTAGATAATTTCATGGAGGTTAGGTCCATAAAAGGCTATTAGCCACGGGATAGAAATGGTGTCCCGGGCCTCTGTTTGTCAGAGGCTGGAGAGGGATGGCAGGAGACAAATCGCTTGATCATTGTCTTCGGTCCACCCTCTCTGGGGCATCTGGTGCTGGCCACTGTCGGCAGACAGGCTACTGGGCTAGACGGACCTTTGGTCTGACCCAGTACGGCCGTTCTTATTTTCTTATGTTCTATAGTGCTTTCCTTATAGACATATAACCAGGGCTGGACAAACCGCTGTTTCTACTCACCCGTGGCGAGTAGATTTCAGCCAGTCGCTCCGTGTGCCCCATTCATCGGCGCTGCGCGCATGCGTGGTGTGGGGCTGGCGAGTAGCTCTCGCCGCAGTTTGTTGAGCCCTGCATATAACAGTCAGGCTTGTTTCACACAATCTTATCTTTTAACTAATGAAATTTGGAACAAGCTCAACTCAGCCATGTGACTGGTACATGTAGATTAACCAGTCTATTTTTCATGAAATAAATCTGCTCATCTGGACTTTGCAGTTACTACGATGGGGCAAAGAAACTCTTCATATCATAAAGATAGATTGAACTCCCGTGCTAGAGCTATGTCAGATATGGCATAGGACTTCTGTCAATCTTTCTCCAGTCTTCCTTCCATTTTAATCTCACAGGTCATCCAAAAAACAGTGTGAACTGTGAGGCTGGAGATAAGGAAGGGGAGACCAAGTGATCATTAACAGGATGGCTTGTCATGTGGACAGTATTCTTTCAGAAATTCTTTGGAAAATTCTTTATCTCTATTAATCTCCTTCCATAGTCCATCAAAAACAAGCCACTCGTCCCAACTATGACCAGCTACATGAGTTGGGCCCAGAGCTGCATGGGATAATCTCATTATTGGTGGGACAATCATAACATGCTGAACCCACCCAGGAAACTCACCATTATATTGCAATTGTATTTGGGAATTACCATCAACTATGCAACCTCCAAGGGTATGTCTAGACTGCATCCCTCTGTCGGCAGAGGGATGCAGATTAGGCAGGTCGACATTGCAAATGAGGCAGGGATTTAAATATCCCATGCCTAATTTGCATAAAAATGGCCACCGCGTTTTGCCGACTCAGCACTTTGTCGGCAAAAAGTGGCAGTCTAGAGGGGGATCTGTTGAGAAAGAAAGCCTTTTTCAACAGATCCTGTAAACCTCCTTGCAGGAGGCATAAGGGATCTGTCGAAAAAGGCTTTCTTTCTCGACAGATCCCCCTCTAGACTGCCACTTTTTGCGGACAAAGTGCTGAGTCGGCAAAACATGGTGGCCATTTTAATGCACATTAGGCATGGGATATTTAAATCCCTGCCTCATTTGCAATGTCGACCTGCCTAATCTGCATCCCTCTGCCAACAGAGGGATGCAGTCTAGACATACCCCAAGTCTGCTATAGTATAGATATACCTTCATCGGCTCACATCAGGACTCTTGTGCAACAGGGAGAACTATACTCTCGTAATTTCTTCTCAGCTACATTCCTGCGCTCATGTACAAGATAGGCATATTTTATTTAGTCCAATTCAGTAGGAAGAGATGTGCTGCATATTAATTGGATGCAAACACCACAGCTACAGCAACTTTCTCATTGCCTTCTCTCCACCTTGATTTCCTGCCATACTGACTATTTGACCAGAGAAACCTGGACCAAAACAAGTCTGGTAGTGACATCCAGATGGATTTGTTGCTACCTACAAAATCAGGGAACTGTGTTCTTAAATCATGATGATTGAAACTTATATCCACAATCTTGCATTAGCTAACATGAATTAAAGGCAAGGGTCTTTGTTTCCTAGATGTTTTGAGAGAGAAGTACTAATATAGACAGGAGGTATCAAGGATAACATGTTGATCTTGGCTTAGAGCACACAATTTCATGTTGTCTTTTCTCCCTATGCCTGCTACTATTTGGATCAAGAAACCCAGGTCCTCATGACTAACCTCCCTCTGGACTCCCATGTCCTTAGAATCCTTTTAGCTGCCCGAATATCTGAATGTTCTTTCCATGCTAAACCAATACTTTCATCTGCATTGAAAATAAAGCAGTCATCTGGAAATTAGTGCAAGGTTTAGGCTTCCTTGGAATACAAATCAGCTAAATACTGAACCCATTTTTCACTGACTTCAACTGTGAAATGTGGATAAAAATAAATTTAATTGTATAGCTTTGATTCTGTTACATTTCTTACGGTGAAGTGGTGCTTGCGAGTATTTTATTTGATATGTTGCTTTTCTTTTTTTCTTTTTTTTGCCCAAAAGCATTTACAATATGAGTGCTGTACAAAACTAGCTTTGAGCTTATTGAAATAATTTCCTTCCTTGTAGTTAGTTAAGATTTTTTTGATGGTGTTATTCCTCCCTAATTCTCGCTGACTGCTATGGAAAGCTTTCAACAGCTTACTGTTTAGAGGTTCCGTTTTGACAATGGCATTGTTTTTAGAAGCGTATGCCATTTTGTCTGCATAAATGGAATTGACCACACTGTATGAAGAATCTAACTTGCATTTCCTCACAAATGACTACTAGTTAGCCATATTCTCAATAGTGTGTCTAGTTGCTTAATGGTGCATAGATATTTAAAGACTTCTTGCAATTTCCTTCTTTGTGGACATGCACTTGGGAAGAGAATGAAAAAAAGTTACATAAAACCCATTCTTTCATCCTACCATGCACTTCCCAGGACTGTTCTGGAGCACTAAGAAAGGATCCACCTGACACACCTGTTGGCAATTTATACTTAATCATTGGGTGGCATGAAAAGGTATTCAGGCTCCCAGGCTGCAAATAGCATATTAAAATTTGCAGCAACAGCTAGAGGATAGAGATATAATGAGATCCAGGAGCTGTAAGCTGAAGGAAATCAGACAAAGGGTACACAATGATCCCCTCTGGCCTTACAATCTATGAATGCTGTATGTTGCTTGCTTGTCCCCCTCATTTGTCATCCCATGAGTCATCATCCTGCACCAGCTTCTGAACCCTCAACCATGGCCATTCTGCTCTGTATTACCACTCTCAGCATGCCATTGACTCATTAGAACAGGATTCTGCTGTATGTCATATTATAATTGGTATGTGCAAGGAAGTACATTTAAGAGTGTTGCTTTAACTCTGTCTCTAAATAGTTTGACATTTGAACTTTTAATGCAGACTGTTACTATATTATACATTATAGGTAAAGTTTATTACGTAATTTGTAGTAGTCCATCAAGTTATATGCAATTTTCTAAAGTATTTCTAGGATGCATATGCTTGTGGTACCTAGGTGCCATATTTGTAAAATATATTTGATCAAATGTGGTAAGCAACAAATGGAAAATATAATGTAGTTTCCATATAGAACACTCATTCATTGTGGGAAAATTACCCCCACTGCCGTACTAGATTTTTCTTGTTTTATATTACATCAACATAAAATGGCTACATTTTCTGTTTGAAAATATATTATTACCAACATACTTCCCGTTAAAGTTTGCCAGCATTTTAATATATAATCAAGCAAAAAAATACATGAATGACACTAATTTTAAGTAATTACAGTAATTTGATCTGAAATTCAACAGGGGTGTGGAAGAGTGGTGCTTTGGCTCACGTAAACTTGTACAAATATTTTGAAGAAACGCCATTATCTACTGGAATAAAATGTATCAACTGCAGATTCTAAAGCTGATGAATTAAGATGTAAAATACAATAGATGCTCAGTGCATGTAATGTACAGGAACCATAAAGAAAACTTAGTTCTAAGATCGTATGAAACAGTTAGATGAAACTAGAGATGAAGTAAAACTGATGGAGGTACCAGCGGTAGAACACTATCATTTTAGTCAAGAACTTTGTATTATTATTGAAAGTCACAAGAGACTCATAATTTGGGTTTTACTTTCTATGGGTTTGTCTTTATTAGGATAAAAAGGTGTGTTGCTAGGACACTTTAGCTAGCAACTTCTAACTATTATGTTCTGAAAGACTATGGACAAGGCAATGAATACATTTAACAATAGTTAACTGGGTGGATTGAAAATTATGGGGCAGCCTAGCATTTATATTTACTTTACATGTACACCAAAACCCCAGCCATTACTGGTCACATACCATAATAACATCTCACTTATCAAAGAATGTGAATTCAGATATTACTGTATCACACAGAGAACAAAACTATTTGCCTGGGGATAAGTAGACAATACAGACTTAAAAGACTATTGAGGGAGACAACTGATACTGATATATATATATATATATATAACAGTATCTAGTAATAGAAATATTCCTATTCAAGACTTTGACTCATACCACCCAAATTGCTGATGAACAGCTGATTTAAATCCAAATTACCATGGTCAAAGCAACTGCTAGTGTCAAATATATTTAAACCACTCTAGAAATCAGGGATCAAATAAAAGGAAGCAGGCAAAACAAAAAGTTGCATTATGCTATGCCTGCTGAAGTGTTTCAGAAGTTAAATATAACAATAGCTTTGGTTACAAAGTCCCTTAGCAACTGGAGACCAGGCTGAAGAACATTCATATGTACCCTCGACTTGCCTGACATGCTGATACTTTCATCACACTGTAATTTTTGCCTGTACCACATACACTTGGCATAGGGAATTTCACAAATGCAGAATTTATTTAAATACTTCTAGAAATGTTACAGTTTTCATGAATCTGAATGAAAACTCATTATCCATTTTACTTACCGCTCTATTATTTGAGAGCTTCACAGTTATTGATTTTTAGCTTTTGAATTAAATGAAGTATTTTCCTCATTTTACAGAGGGGGGACTGAAACATAGGGTGAGTCACCTGACCAAAGTTTCAGAGGAATGCTATGGCTGAGGTGGGTTTGAACCCCAGTCTCTTGAATGGTATGTGAGGGACCTATCTGCTAAACCATCTTTGATACCTAATGTACAGTAGGAAAAGCTAGAGAAATAAAAAGTGCTTCCTAACACTAATGATTTTACAGCTATGGGGCTTGAGTCAATAGATTTGGTTCATAGCTGCGGGGTTGTTTGCACTTCTCCCTTTCTGCTCTCTGAGTGTATTCCCTTGGATGTTAGGCCTTGTGACCTTACATCTTTTGTGGTGGAATTTCACATTTTTCTCTCTTAGGCTGGTATCTGCCTATAACACGCAATCATGCCAACTACTTATGACCATGCAGATCTGACTGCAGAGCAGTCTGTCTTCTCTTGGTGAACTGATGACTAGTGCCATACAATGAAGAAGAGTCTTCTTAAAATATGCAGGTTTATTAGCAAATGGAACACACCTATGATGATTGCTCTGTTGTTTGGCAATGGGATCTATTCAGCCTCAATGATCCCAATCAGAGGTCTTGTATCTGTGAAGGAATGTGCTGAACATTCCACCACCATCTGAACAAACCTCTATCTAAAACACATTTTGAGGTACTGCTCCATATTCGTCACTGAACAACCCTACACTCATCACAGTAAAATCACACAAAAAATGAGGAGTAAGGGTTATTTCAAGGGAAGGGTTTTATCTCAAAATAACCCCTTTTTTCCTCTCAAAATAGTGCTATTTTGAAATAGCACCATAACGCGATTATGCAAACGAAGCGTGGGATATTTAAATCCCCGCTTCATTTGCAATTTCAGGTTTCTGCATTTGCATTCCTCTCTCTTGAAAGAAATGAAGTGTAGACATACCCTTAGAGTCTAAATAAGGGTACATGGTATTGGCATTTCTAGCCCCCAGGGAGGAGGTGTTGGGAGCGCCGGGGCATTGTGGGAAGTGCTGGCTGCTTAGCCTTGTGAGCAGAGCCTGAGAGGTGCTGACTGGCTTCCACTGGCCATGTTTGGGTCCAGTGCATGGCTTAAGGCTTAATCTTTGTATTCATGCCCATCAGTGTGAAAGAAGCTATTTGCATATATATTTGCATGTATATGCAACCACACTTAAGTTGTGGTCCTCGGCATGTGCTGTGAGTACCATTGTGGCCTCTCGGGCTTCCAAAGTTGAACAGCCCTTTTACCATTTGTAACCTGAGTTCTATGACATATTGTTACAGAGATAGATTTTTTGGTGGTTAGAGCACAGTAGGATGTATAGGTTTTGAATAAGAAAGTCCCTGTTGGCTCAATAATCATCCTTTTCTATGTCATAATTACAAAAGAACTCTATAATTTTTTCAAGTCATAATCTGCCATTAGAATCCTTTCTTCGAGCTATTCAATTTAAAATAACAAACTTAGAACAGACACAAACCTCTTAGAAAGTAAAGGGGTTTTTATTAATTAAAATCCTGTGGAACTTTGGTGAGAAAGGGATAATTGGTACAGATAGAATTGTACTACAGCTATCATTTTTTCTTCACACACCTGTTGGATAATAAGCCTCAAGAATGTCAGGCTTTTCTCATCAAAACAAAGAGTTTTCAATGTGTCTGTACTACTTCTGCAAGGCCAAAAGGTTTGCTAGTCCCGAGAGCCCTCAGTGTTTTCACTAATCTCAGTAATACCTTCAAGTGATTGTAATGGAGATCAGATGCTGGCTTCCTTTTTTCTGTGAAACTGGACCTGTGTCCCAACAAGAGCCGTGCTAGACAGCCTAGCTTGGAATACCCTTCTCTATATTCTTTTGTGCAGAATGGATAGAAATAACATTTAAACAATTAACTTTCTCAGTGATAAATACTTCACGAGAGAACTTGTTAAAAGGAAGTTTCAATAAACAGCAAATTCAAGGATTTGAATCAGGATCTTAGTTTAGATGCTTTAAACCAGGAAGTCATCAACTCATCCTCTGACCTGAGGAAATCGTTAAAAAATGTTATAGAAAATCATAACACAAACTCAGACGTGCAATTATGCGAACACTTATTCAGTATTTTCCATATGCCAAGTATTGTTCCAGAGACTAGGGCACTACTAGCCAAGGGCTTGAGAGAGCTCATTCAGCTCTGGTCTATACTGGGGAGTTATTTTGAAATAACTCCCCTTATTTTGAAATAACAAGCAGAGTGTCCACACTACCAAGCCCATTATTTTAAAACCAGGAGCTGGTTATTTTGAAATAATAACTCCTGCTTTCCACAAGGAATAATGCTTATTTTAAAATAGTTATTTCAAAATAACAGTAGTGTGAACACTCCACTGCAGCTATTTCAAAATAACTACTTCCCAGAGTCATTCAAAGTAATTACTCCCCACTGCTTCCTGGGCTCTTAAATTGAGGAAATGCATCCCTGCTGCTGTCGATCTTCCACGGTTTGAATTAGTGGGTCTAGTGAAGAAATGCTAATTTGAACTGAGAAGGGCACTCTGGTCAATGCTGGTAGTCCTGCTTCCATGACTAGAAAGGGAAGTCAAAGGGAGAGTGTTCTCCCTTTCAATTCCTGCAGTGTGGACAGCTCCAAAAGTTGAGTTGAAGTACTCTACTTCAGTTACGCAATTAACATAGCAGAAGTTGTGTATCTTAATTCAACCTTATCCTGTAGTATAGACATACCCTAAAGGAGCCTGCCTCCGACTAATTTTGAGGTTTCCGTGTAGTGCTGACACGCTATTTTGAAATAGTTATTTTGGGAGTTATTATTTTGAAATAAGTTATGTTGAAATAATTTCCTGGTGTAGACATGCTCTCAAATTCCCTGCTTTGCCACAGTATTACATGTATGATCTTGGGTAAGTCTCTATGCCAGTACACTGTGAGTGGAGCTAATAGCACTTCCCTTCCCCACTGGAGAGTTGTGAGGATAACTAACTAAAGTCTTGGAGGAGCTCAGATACTATGGTAACAGGCCATACAAGTAGATAAGTTACCCAGGCAGAAACATGATGTCTTATTTGCTTTAGGGCCAGACTGTGAATTATCTACACTCATTGGTGAGCACTAATGTGATTAGTTCAATTGGATAAAGTAAAACTACTTGCAGGAATAAGTGCTTAACAGGCTGAATACATTCTCTATAATCTGGCCCTCAGATTTGTAAGAGATGTGGATATTTATCTCTAGAATACATATTTATTTTGCTCAGTAATGGTAGAATGTCAGAATACTTTGTTTGACTGACAGTTGAATGACACACACACAGTATGGTACTGTATATGTAGTTCAGCTGCCACTGAAGGCATCAAAAAATCTCTTTATTCTTACACCAACTGTTCAGTTTGATTCCTTTTTAATCTCAAAGGCTGGGATTCAGGAGCCATCATTAACTCTTTTCCTTCAAATAGTGTCCTTCTGATTCTCTCTATATACGTATGGTGCATCTATACAGTACAGTTATTTTGAAATATCTGATATTATTTCAAAATAACAATGCAAGTGTCTACATAGCAATTCCATTATTTCAAAATACATTTGAAATAACAGATGGCTTATTCCAACTTCTGTAAACCTTATTCCATGAGGAATAATGCCTATTTTAGAATAGCAGTAGTGTGGATGCTTCACTGCTGCTATTTCCAAATAGCTTCTCCCCGGAGCCATTCAAAATAATTACTCCCCAGTGCCTTCTGGGGCTCTAAAACGAGGTAGCATGTCCACATTAGAGAAGCCTGCCTCAGACTAATTTCGAGGCTTCCCTGTAGTACAGATGTGCCTATTTCAAATTAAGCTATTTTGGAGTATTTCTTCCGGAATAGCTTATTTCGAAATAAGTGTGCAGTGTAGACGTACCCTTATATGGCTCCCAAATGAGTGGCTCACAATCATTAATTAATGTAACCTCAAGCCCTTGGGAGGACGTGAAGAACTATCTTCATTTTACATATAAGAAGTAGAGGCACAGAGAGATTCTGTGATTTGCCCAAGATCATTCAGAAAGTCTGTGGCAGACCTGAGAACTACACCTAGATTTACTTAGTCCAGCATCTATAACACAGACCCATCCTTCTCTCATCTTCCTTCTTCCCTACCATCTCATTAAATTGTGAAGATGTATTGAAATGGCATGGCTCATTTCTCTTTATTATTGGGTAAACCTCACAAGCACTGTAGGAGTAAATTTTCCAGTGCTTAGTTAGTTGCAGGGAAGTCTATATGTAATCACTCAGTTGTAGACAGTAGCAAATGGTCGCTAGAGAACAACAGAGACAGTTTATATACATAAGGTATTTTGTCACATTAATAAATGGGGTTAAAATGTTCACAAATCACAAGTCAAGGTTTTAGAAAATAATACATTTTTGGATTTTTTATTTGCCTTCTGGCTTTTGAGTTTCTGGGGTTCACATTTTCAAATTATCTTCACAACCACTCGGGCTAGGCTAAGATAGACACATTGTAAACTGAGATTATGGTAAATTCACCTCACTCTAAGATCTAGGGCTTTCAGAAAAAAAAAATCCAGTATCACAAGTCTTGTGACAAAAGAGCGAGAGTTGGAATGCTGTAGTGGAAGGCGATGTGGTATTTTCCCCCCTTTCCTTTCACTGTTCTACAGTGCCACAATAGAACTTGATGGATCCTTCTGTGAATCTCACCTTTATTCTTTCTATGCCATATATGAAATGGACAAACCAATCTATACCTACCTCACAGAGATGTTGCAAGTTTTAAAACATTATGACATCTTTGGATGGAAGATACCACAATGTATAAAATATTGTTGTCATCAGTGGTTTTCACTTATGACACTTCAACCCCTTTACTGATTCACTATTTACACCAATCTCTGCCACCCTCTTCTTCACTAACCTCTAACCTCTTCCAGCCATTCCCTTCTTTTGTTGTTTCATCTAGCTAATTCTTCCCAACCACCACCATAGCCACACTGAAAGGATTGAAACCACGAACAAAACTACAGAACTAACTTTAAGTTTGCTGCCACTGCACTGAACCCTTGCCTGTGCATTATATACCATTTCCCTACAATTTATCAGTCTTGCTTATCCAAATTGTAAGCTCCTCAGGGCAGGGACTGTCTCTTAGTCTTTGTACAGTACCTAAAACAATGGGGCTCCATACTATGTTAGGGTATGTCTACACTACCACCCTAGTTCGAACTAGGGTGGTTAATGTAGGCATTCGAAGTTGCAAATGAAGCCCGGGATTTAAATATCCCGGGCTTCATTTGCATCTTGCCGGGCGGGCGCCATTTTTAAATGCCCTTAGTTCGAACTCCGTGCCTGCGGCTACACGCAGCACGGAGTAGGTAGTTCGAATTAGGTTCTCTAATTTGAACTACCGTTACTCCTCGTGGAACGAGGTGTACCAGTAGTTCGAATTAGAGAACCTAATTCAAACTACCTACTCCGTGCCGCGTGTAGCCGCGGGCACGGAGTTCGAACTAAGGGCATTTAAAAATGGCGCCCGCCCGGCAAGATGCAAATGAAGCCCGGGATATTTAAATCCCGGGCTTCATTTGCAACTTCGAATGCCTACATTAACCACCCTAGTTCGAACTAGGGTGGTAGTGTAGACATACCCTTAGTTCCTAACCATTACTTCAGTTAATACTTTTTATCATGTTCACTTACAATACCCATGAAATGCATTGCTGCTTTGAAACACCGCATGCAGCCTGGGGCCAGCTGGGGAGTCCTCAGGCTGCACGCGGCATTTCAAAGAGGCAGTGCCACATGGAGCCCAGGATCAACTGGGGACTCCGGAGCCTGTCACCGGGCTCCCTATGGCATTTCAAAGCGGAAGTGCTGCACAGAGCTCAGGATCAGTGGGCGAGTTCCCAGATGACTCCGGGCTCCATGCAGTGCTGCCGCTTTGAAACGCTGCGGGGAGCATGGGGTCAGTGGGGGATTGCCCTGCTAGTCCCATGCTCCCCGCAGCGCTTTCATCTTTGAAGTATAGCAACAGCCCTCGGGCTGTTGCTACACTTCAAAGGCGGCGGCGCCTTTATCCACTAATTGAATAGTCGATGCTAATTGCATCAACTATTCAATTAGTCAATTAATTGAAATTTAATATCCCTATCCAATACACATTTTAGGCATGCAGTTGGAGAAATTATTTTTATACTGTGCGCACAACTGGCACCTCCAGAGTCACATAACTCCCACTCATCACAACCAGCTCAGCTAGAAAAAATTCTGTCCATTCAAGACGAAACGTGCAAACTCCAACCAAAAAATAAATTAAAAAAAAACCCCTGCCTTTTTAAACCGTCAAGTAGCATCATTAAATTCCTCATCCTGGTCCTGATACTGCAAAAAGTTATACCTGTTCTTGACTGTATTCCTGTGAATAGGCCCACTGATTTCAGTAAGATAATGTGCATAATGTTAGTAAATGTTCCCAAAATTTGTTTGCTGTTGCATGGTCTTTAAACTGTTGCAGTTCCACCATCTCACAGTTCTTTTCCCAAGGGCTGTAACATCTCAAATACAATACTTTTTTGGACCATATGAAACTACAGTGCTAGTGAAAGGCACATTTGTATTCATGAAGTTATTTTATTCATTGTTATATTCATGAGGTACTTTGGGGGTAGTCATATTACGATTTAATAATTCAGATTGCTAGCCAAAGTTCATAAATTAAAAATTGTAGGGATATGTATGTGAAAAGAAATATGCAAAGCCCTTCAAACATGCCACACATCTTAAAGGGGCAAATTATAAGCAAGAGAGAGAGAGAGTTTGAAGTAAGTTTCTATTTACTATATATAACTGCAATTCTAAATATTTCCAACTTAATACACCCACTGCCTAGCCCTGCCTTCTCTTTATATGGATATTTAAATATTTCTGAAGGCTCAAGTTAAAATATAAAGGCATAATCAGTGCATCTAGAGATATATTTATTAGGACATATAAATAGCACCCCAGTTCCACATGGAATAATTTCTGTTTGCAACAGATTCACCCCACTTTCCGCTCCTCTGAATATAAACAAGACAGATTTGCATTGCAGGGCAATACACAAACTTGCTTAGTGGTAATACTCCGCATGGATACGTGATGCGACACATCTCAGTTTTATGTCTTAGCTTGCCCCTTTATCCCTAGCGTCTGCAAGCAGTGCAGCTGAGGCAACACAAAACCCTAAAGGAGATAGGAGTGCCTCAGGTCTTTTAACTCTTATGCAGTTCTTTTCTACAACCACATTCAGTGGCCAATTAATGGACAGGTCCATGGGCCTGTACCCAGGGGCCATGGCTAATGTGGGGGCCCTTGCAGGAGTGCTGGAACTTGCATTAAAGTGATGGAGCCACTTGCACCTGATCTGTGGCCCCACACAACTGCTCCTCCTCTTCTCCTCAGAGTGGCAAGTCCCCACCCGCTGATCAGACCAGAAGCTGGAATCTGGCAGTGGGCCCAAGAGCAATCCTTGGCCTATGTTCCTGCCCCTAGTGCATGCCATCCAGGGCAGGTGGAGGATCCAGGATTCCCTAAGGTAGCTCAGACCCCCTGAGTGCCTCTTACCATGGCTTTGCTCCAGCTTCTGGTGTGGTCAGAGGAAGGGTCTTGGGGGAAGAGAAGGACCAGGGGAAGGGCCTGATAGTGAGGGGAGTGTGTGTATGTGTGTGTGTGGGGAGGCCCAAATGTTTCTTGTGCCCCTGGGTCCCAATAAATCTTAATCCACCTCTGACTACATAGCTGGCCTATAAAGGGAATCCCACATAATAGTTCTTCTCAGCCAGAAGATTAGTATGCTGTCCCAGGTGTGTTCCCTACGGCGAAAGAAAATGGAACAGGATCCAGCGTGGCACCTTTCAGGGAGATGCTGCAAAGGAGGAGGGGCAAACATAACATTAATCTACCTTTACCCATTCCAGTATCTACTGTTTGAGATGCCAGTATGGCTCATGGTATAAATCACCTGGCTGCCTATGAACTATTTTGCAACAGAGCATTGGCAGATCACATGCCCCTGTGCAGGAGGATGCAACACAGTCATTAATCCTAGCTCTCTGCTAGGAGAATTCTCCTAGGAGTTTCTGTACCTACTCACTGTACACTTCTGGAGCAGCCTCAAGAGTAAGGACTAGTCCTATGATCACAAATGTATTGACATACCCATCTGTGAGATGCAGCTAACTACACCAAATGGCACACAGCACACAATTTAAGGAAGGAGAAGTTTGCCCAAGGACATAATACCAATGCTCAGCACTGTACAAAACACAAATGAAGACAGTCTCTACCTCCAAGATTTTCTGAGGTCCTGATTTTGCAAACACTGAAGTATGTGGTGTAAATCTACGACATATTTGAGAGAGTTTGTCTGTCCATCTGTCTGTCTGCTCAAGAACGCCTCCTAAAAAGTAAGAGTGAGGACCACCAAATTCAGTGTGAAGCTTCCTCTTATCATAACTCAAAGCAAGGCAAAGTTGTGCCAGGAAAATGGGATGTGCCTGGAGTGGGGTTGCTTCTCATAAAACCATACAGAAAAACGAATGAATCACCAGGCAGGTGAAGGGGGCTAGCTGGGGGCATGCCCCCCTCCATCTGGGACTGCCCCAGCCTCGAGCCTCCCACCACACAGGCACCTTTTAGGGAGAGGGGGGATTAAGCTCCCCCCTCCCAAGGTGTACAGGAACATTGCTGGCTGTTCCCCTTCATCAGGGAGTGAGGGGAAAGTGTTGTTTGTTGCATTCCTCAATTTGAGTGGGGAGTGAATAGGTAGATGAACTTGGACATGCCCCAACCAGGAGAGATGTACTCTTCCCTCACCTGTGCCCATTGGAGCTGCAGTGGCCATGGAGAGGCATTTCTCAAGCTGCTGCTGTGAGAGAGAGCTGGGTAGTCCTATCTCCCTGGGGCAGCCTGCATACTAAACCCCTCATCCCCAGCCTCACCACAGAGCAAGGATTTAAATGAAGCATCTACATTTTTATTTCATTTAAAAAAAAACATAATTTGAGTACAGGATCTGAGCAACACCGGGTAAATCTAATATACTCATAAAATAGTTCCCCTGTAACAGGGACTGCTAATATGAGCAAATCAATATTGTCAAGCTTTCAGCACTTATGAATCAAGCCACAACGACCATGAGTCTGGTTTAAAAAATCATGAGATTTTTCAAAATAATACGTCAGGCTCCTCCCTCCCCCGTTTCTCAGTTTCATGGTGCACTCATTTAACCTTTTGAAGCTTTTCTCTGCAACTAGAAGGGCTAGAAACTTCCTTTAAAAAAAAGGAAGGCTGAGACTCTCTTTCAGTCTCTTGATTATAGCAGCTGGGGCTTTAATCACAAGATTCACACTAAAATCTCAAATTTGCACGTTTTTGCACCTCTGGGACCTAGAGGAGAGAGAAAAAACAGAACATCATGAAACCCATAGTGGACAGTAATTTGAGGGAGTCTTTATGGGGCCTGTCTTATGGCTAACAATACAGGAAGATAGATATATAGTAAGGGTGTGTCTACACTGCACCCGGAGCTCAAAATAAATTATGGAATTTGAGCTACACAAATTGCATGGCTTATTTTGAGTTAATTTTGAAATAGCTTATATCAAAATTTGGTGCTTATATCAAACTTTGGCACTTCTTTCGAAATAACCCACTATTCCGAAACATCCCTTATGCCTGATGGAATGAGGTTTACAGGGTCGTCGAAATATTTTGAAATAACAGGCATGCTCCAAAATAGCACTGCAGTGTAAATGTACCCTAACAGAGAGAGGCTCTGAGTTGCGTGTTGGGGAGAATTGTACATGGTATTAAATTCATGGACAAAAACATTGGGCAAATGCCTCTAAAGGGATCTTTAAAGCCCCCAAAGAGAAGATGGGATCTTGTTTATATCTTTATATTTAAAAAACAGATAGCTGAGAAACAAAAATGTTCAAATATTTTTAAATGCTGTTTTTCCAAACCTACATCATATTTCTTAAATCATCCGCACTTTTACTTGGATAATATCTATGCATTTAGAAAAAAATTAAAAATCCCATGCGTAGAATCCAGGCACACATGCTGCATTTTTTGAACAAAGGCATTATATGAAAATTTAGTAGAAGGATAGGGCAAAAATCCATTTTATAAAAAAGATAGATTTATATAATGGACAATGATGCCAGATGAACTTGTATGGGTTTACAGGTAAATAGATGTGCTAAAATAGTCTAACTGTGTAAAGAAGCTGTTTATAAGCTTTTTAAAAAAAATATATTGAACTAGAGGGTCCTCCCAGTTTTATTAATGTGAGTTTCAAAACTTTCCAAGAAAAATGTTTTCTCTTTTTACCTTGTTAAGCAATTCAAAATAAAACAGGAACATGGGAATCAGATTTAAACATGATTAAACATTAAATCTGTAGCATAAAACATCAAAAGCTCAGACACCATAAGTAATGACAATACCTAAACTTAACTCAGGCTGTTCGCTTCCCTTGCCCTCCCTGAAATAAAATTAGCTAAGGAGAGAAAATCAGCTTTTGGTTTTCTAGCATTTGTTCATTTATGTTAACCTCTATGGCCCAACCTGCAATCCTTTGCATGTAGGCAAACAGCTGTGCCTGCAAGGAGACCCACTGACTTCATATCATTAGGACGTAGATTTTGTATTTAATTTCTTTGGTATGTGCCTATAAAAGCAGTACACATATTCGTACATAATACCATCCATTCACACTGTACTGCATTCTTGTTGTCTGCAACAATTCCTTAAAGAATTATAGACAAAAGTGTATTATTCTAAATCTTGTGCAGCCTGATTGATCTGATTGTACAACAGTGGTTGGAAGAAACCCAAAATGCAATAGCAATGAATGATATGAGCAATGATATTCTGCAAGGCACACCTCTCAGCATTATCATCCCTGGATACACATTAGTTAATTAATATTATAGGCTCCAATCCTACAATCGGGTCAGTGCAGGTGGGCCCCATGTGGAGACTCATTGGCCAAAATTATATAATAGGATCTCATATAACATACGAATAATGCGCCACCTAGACATGCACATATTTTACTTATCTGAGATGAACAGGTTTCTGAGCAATATTTGTTTATGCAAGAGCAGGAAAAAACACAAAATCCCTTGCACCTCCTGAACATCTGCAGCAACATTTAGATTAGGAAGAAGTGTCTAGGGAACCTTCCTATCCACAGATAAATCACATACAGACATCAGCATTTTCTTCAGGAGGCTGCTTTGTTAAAAATGTTGTACTATGTGAACTTCTCAACTTCAGTATTACAGGTATGGATTCCTTTAAATTTAAGTTTAGCTATGAAAAGGAGTTACCCAAAACACTACTCCAGAAGTAAAATAATGTACTAAAGCCAAAAATATACTTTAAAATAATTATTGGGGTCTGATTAGTGTGAGGGGAAAAATAAGGTGTCCATCCAGGCTTTAGCTCAGTAAAGGACAAATTCTGTAAGCAACTTCAAATGAGTGACTAAACACACACACGTAGTCCCCTGGATGTCAGCAAACTACTGGTGTAATATCCTTGTCATTGGCAGGTGGGACTGAATTTAGGACCTCTGCATGAGCTCTACTGCAGGGCTACTCAGCTTTGGAAGCTCCTGGGGCCACAGTGATACTCTCAGCACATGCCGAGGACCGCAACTTAAGTGTGGTTGCATATACACGCAAATATATATGCAAATATATGCAAATAGCTTCTTTCACACTGACAGGCATGAATACAAGAATTAAGTCAAGGCTACACAACACACAGGCCCCATTTAAGTCAGTTCTGCTGATATTAATAAAATGCAAAATTTACCCGATTTCCACCCATAATGACAGCACTTTTATTGAGCAATGACAATCAAGTAATTTAACTTCTAAAACTCATATTAACAGAAGACCATTATATTGATTACTTTTTTGTTTTGGCTCCCACCCAGGGGCTGCAAACAAACGGGCTGCATGCGGCCCATAGGCCGCATGTTGAGTAGCCCTGTTCTACTACACGAGCTAAAAGTCACTGGGGCTATGTCTAGATTGCAGATTTCTTTTGGAAGTAGCTTTTCCGGAAGAGATCTTCCAAAAAAACTTCTTCCGAAAGAGAGCATCTACACAGTAAAAGTGCATCGAAAAAGCAATCTACTTTTTCGAAAGATAGCATCCACACTGAATGGACGCTATCTTGCATTTAAGCTGTGATTACTATGGATGGAGTGGCCACTAGGGCACCTGTGCTTTTTCCTCTTTCCTCTTCTTGCAAAAAAACTCTCTCTTTCCCATCCACACGCCTTTTTCCGAAAGAGCTCTTTCGGCAAAAGGCTTCTTCCTCGTAGAAAGAGGTTTACCAATGTCGGAAAAACCCCTTTGTTCTTTCGATTGTTTTTTGAAAGGACATGATTGCAGTGTGGACATAAGTGAAGTTTTTTCAGAAAAACAGCCATTTTTCCAAAAAACCTCTGCAGTGTAGACATACCCAGCGCCTTTAAGGCTGTACGGTGGACTCATAAATCTCTCTGTAACTGGTTTTGCTGCTATTATATGGGACTGAACACCACATGCAGAAGGTGTATGGGTTACACTGACATGAGAAAAGTTATTCACCTGCATAAGTATATACAGGAGCAGGCCCTTAGAAGCATAGAATCCTAGAACTGGAAGGGATCTTGAGGGATCAAGTCCAGTCCTCTGCCCTCATGGCAGGACCAAGTGCCATCTAGATCCTCCCTGATAGATATCTATCTAACCTGCTCTAAAATATCGCCAATGATGGAGATTCCACAACCTCCTTAGGAAATTTATTTAACCACCCTGACAGTTAGGAAGTTTTTCCTAATGTCCAATCTAAACCTCCCTTGTTGCAGTTTAAGCCCATTGCTTCTTGTCCTATCCTCAGAGGCCAAGGAGAACAATTTTTCTCCCTCCTCCTTGTAACACCTTTTTAGGTACTGGAAAACTGCTATCATGTCCCCTCTCTTCTCTTTTTAGGTTGCCTATAGCAGTAGCATAACTTCATGATATTAAATTAGTCAACATAAAAGTGGGTATCTGCAGGCTTACTAAAGAAACAGGACAGAAGTAGTACATTTCTTTCTATAAACTTCATTAAAGACTCCGAGAGACTCCATTCACTATGGTTTTAAGTGCCCTAAATATATTTGGTATTAAAAAGAAGCCTGAAGCTTTTTCTTCTCAAGTCCTTCATTACATATCTTTTAGAAACAAATTATTATGGATACAGGGACTATCAGTCATTGACGTGCATTTTGTTATTTCCAAAGAGTGGCCAGGTATTATATATTTTTAGGGCTGTCAAGTGATTAAAAAAATTATTGTGATTAATCGTGTGATTAATTGCATGCACTGCCTCTTCGAAATACAGTGGCAGTGTTTCAAAGGGGCAGCACCATGGGAGCCCGGGATCAGCTGCAGTCCCCAGCTGACCCTGGCTCGGTGCAGCACTGTCCCTTGGAAAGTGCCGTGGTGGCACTTCAAAGGGGCAATGCAATGCAGAGGCAGAGGATCAGCTGGAGTGCCCAGAGTTGCATGGAGCCTGAGGTCAGCTGAAGACTCCAGGGCTGCATCTAGACTGGCATGATTTTCCGCAAATGCTTTTAACGGAAAAAAGAGTGGAAAAGAGCGGAAAAGAGCGTCTAGATTGGGACGGACGCTTTTGCGCAAAAGCACTTTTTGCGGAAAAGCTTCTGTGCCACTCTAGACGTGGTTTTGCGCAAGAAAGCCCCGATCGCCATTTTCGCCATCGGGGCTTTTTTGCGCAAAACGGTTCTCAGCTGTCTACACTGGCCCTCTTGTGCAAAAGCATTTGCGCAAGAGGGCTTATTCCCAAACGGGAGAGTCATTGTATTTGCGCAAGAACACTGACGATCATACATTAGATCGTCAGTGTTCTTGCGCAAATTCAAGTGGCCAGTCTAGATGCAGCCCAGCTGATCTCAGATTCCTAATGCGCTGCCCCTTTGAAGCGCTGGAGCGGCACTTCAAAGGAGCAGTGCAGCATTAACGCCTGGGATGAACAGGTTAAAAAAATTAACCCGTTAATCCTTCCCTGCATTACTTGCAGGCGTTAACGCACATCAATTGACAGCCCTATATATTTTGTTACTCTTCTCCTGACTCTTCCCTTCCTTTTTTTCCCTTCCCATGGCAAGTTTTAATGCTTTCTGATACCAGTCTAGAGCTTTCTGTAGATGAGTGGAAGAAGTTATTAAGGATACCATATTTGTAAGGATTTTAAAATGTTCAAAAGGAAGAAAAACCTTTCCCAAATCAGAATGTGCAATATACAAAGAGAATCTGACAAAATAAACATGTTTCTTCCTCAGTTTAGTTCCTTCTTACTTGAGCTAATGCAAGGATCCTACTAAGCAGTGCACTGGGAGCCAGCCTACTCTAGATGAAAGTTTTTTAAAGGTAGATAGGATTTCCCGTTTGGATGATAATTTCAGAGAACTCTGGGAAATGTAGTCTTTTAAAAACATATTTGGTAATTATATTTGCTTTAACAGACTACTCTCATTTTAGTGTTTCTTGCAAGCATAATCTTATATTCAGTGATGAAGGTTATAGGCTGACATTGTTTTTGTTTTTTTAATATGTTATGTGATTTGTTTTTGAAGCTATCAGAATATTTGGGAAAGTTGGGGAGGTCTAATGAGTTAGCTGCAAATCTAGTGTCAAGAGTCAGAATGAAAAAAAGTTGCTGATGTAGAGTGGAGCCAGATTAATTGAATAAGAAACTTGTTAAATAGCATGAATGTTAATAAGAATTGGAGAAACAAATGTTTCTAAATAGTAATAGGAAACTGTTTAGCTTCTGGGTATTTCAGGGTAGGTGTGTTATAACAGGACTAGTGGAAAATTTCAAAGTATCATGAAAATATCTCAGCAAATTATGGTTGAGTTTAGACTATCAATCATATGATCTTTATGATTCAGCCACTTTTAATTAATTCTTCATTTGTTTTGGGTGTGGGATTTGCTGGAAGCATTGTGCTTCTGGAGAAGGATAAAATCATACCATAATTAAATGTACACGTACACACTTATTCAAATATTCCTTTGAAAAATTAAATCTTGTTGTTTTGGCACAATGGGACAGAGGGAAAGAAGCAGAAAGAGAGAGAGTGAGAGTCTGTATTGGTAGTATTAGCAATGGGTAGGTAGGCATGAAGGTTATATCCAACAGTGCAAATCTTCAGGTTGATTTTCAAAGGTGATGATTTGTAGTTCCACCACAGAGTTTCAGAAGGCACTTGTAAGAAATTTCAGCATCCTTTCTGGTCATGGCCAGGCAGTTGCTAGGCCACACAACACAACAACTTCCTATTCCCTACCCTTTATTCCACAATGCTAAGTTATTGGAGGCTGGTAAATGGACAGGTGAAAGCATGGACAGGTGAAACAACACCAAATGACTAAGTTCCAAGTATGGCCATACAAATGCCACTGCTCCTAGATATGGTAGCTGGCATGAACAGCTCTCAGAAAAGTTGTGAAAAGAGCAAAGCAGCCTAAAAAACAGTAACCAGCCACCTAGCCCCATCTCCCACACTACTCTATTCATTCCCCATGATATTCAGTGCCTCAGAAGCATTTTAAATATACAATTGTTCTGAAGTCTTAAATATAAGAAGAGAAACAAAAACCATCTTAAAGAAACAGTAACACCATATTGTGAAAATGAATGCAAATTTGTATAATGTGTTTGATTAAGCAGCTCTGTAGTAATAGGACCACCCAAAAGATGGCACTAAACAACAGCTAGTCACTGTATATCATTTATGTACATATAGTTTACTCAAATAACACAAATAAATATTAGAGTAGATTAATTCTGAAATTTTCTATGCAAAAGCTCAAGTTCGTCTATGCAGTTATGAATTTGACTAATGAGAAAGAGCAGATTTACATAAAGTCCAAAGAAAAGAAATATTGTTCTTCAAGTGCTGCCTGAAAACAATATCACAGTAGGGAATGGCTATACCTTTGTTTAAAGACACAATATTTAAGAGTTTGGAGTTAAATGTGACATTTTCTGGTCTTCAGGAGAATTTGAAATCAATTCATACATTTTTGGATTTCATATAAATACAGAATTATAGAGTCAGATATTCTGTTGTCACTTACATAAGTATAAATTTGGAGTTACTCCTCTAAAGCCAGTGCAGTTGTTCTGGATTTACCTGGTACAATTTGGCTTATTGTTATTTCTACATTTTCCATAATGTATCAGTAAAGCAAATTATTTTCATTTAAAAAATAGTTATTTTTGTCTGGTTGATCAGAATAAGGACACATACCTCTGCTAGTCATGTTGCCCTTTAAAAGAAGGTAAGGTGAAGGCAAAGAGTCCTTTCCATCACTTTCAACCTTTAAAGGCTCCAATTTGGCATGTAACGTGAGACGAAGCCCAAGATGAGGGACACAACAATATTTATGAAGGAAATTTAAAATCCTGAGGGATTCATTCTTTTAGTATAAATAATTTTCTGTAAGATCAGTCTTATGATTTAAATCAAATCTCTGATGTAAGTATTTTAATAATAAAGGTGAGGGGATACCACATTTATGTTTGTATAGAAACGAGTGATATCCCATGAAATGACGGACAGCTGAGAGGTAGGTTCCTTCTACCAAGTGTCTAGATTCCCCTCCATTATTATAAATCTTTACCTTTCATTAAAAAAAAAAAGGCTGATTTTAACTATGGCATAGAAAAAAACAAAAATGAGGTGTCAGTGTAAATGAACATCAGATCCATTTTGTTACAAAGACCTCTTTACCTCATTCTTCTGCAATTTAAAGGGGTTTTAAAGTTGGTATAATTTAGGTCCTCTTTAAGGACCCTTTACACTGTGGTATAGAGGGGACTCAGTGTAAATTAAAATCAGGTCAAATAATTCAGTACTCCCATTTGTGCAAAAATTCCACTAACTCTTTAGGGCAAGGACTTTTTTGTCCTGTGTTTCTATAGGGTCTAGCACAATGGCGCCTGATCAATGACTGGGACCACTAGATGCTAAAGTAAAGTAAGATACAAAACTTGTTATAAATATAAATATAACTTCAGAAAGAACTCAGACAGTCAAATCCCCCATAGCTGACATCCAATTAGGCCAGCGCGTCTCAAACTGTAGTATGTGTACACCTGGTGTGCACAAGACATCTTGGGGGGTGTACGTGGGAGAAATTGCATAATGGTGCATTTTATTATTAATTAATTTATTTATCACATTTTTACAATAGACTATTCAGATGTAGGGATGTTAAATTTCAATTAATTGACTAATCAAATCGTCAGATAGCCTTATTGATTAGTCAATAAGGGCACCACTGCCTTTGAAGTGTGGCCACGGCCCCAGGGCTGTGGCTATACTTCAAAGGTGAAAGCGGTGCAGGGAGCATGGGGCCAGCAGGGCAGTCTCCCACTGGCCCCGTGCTCCCTGTGGCGTTTCAAAGTGGCAGTGCCGCGTGGACCCTGGGGTCAGCTAGGAACTCTCCCACTGACCCTGGACTCCATGCAGCGCTGTCGCTTTGAAATGCTGTGGAGACCCCGGCATCAGGCTCCACATGGCATTTCAAAGCCGCAGTGCTGCATGGAACCCGGCATCAGCAGGGGAGTCCCCAGCTGATCCTGGGCTCCACGTGGCACTGCCTCTTTGAAACGCTGCGTGCAGCCTGAGAACTCCTCATCTGGCCCAGGCTGCACGCAGTGTTTCAAAGCAGCAGCACCACATGGAGCCTGGGGTCTGGCCCTGGGCTCCACACAGCACTGCTACTTCGAAGCACTCACCTTCTCTCCCCCAACCTTCTCTCCGCATCGACCTTCTCTCCCCCAACCTCTCCCTCACCCTAGTGTGTTGACTATCTGATAAGTGTTTTCTTATCAGATAGTCGACTAGTCAATTAGTTGTTCACATCTCTATTTAGATGAATCTTTAATTCTGCTGGAATTTGTTACATAAAATACAGTAGTTAATTTAATTCAATGAGAACATAGAGATGCTGACATATATAGCCCTTACCTCCAATTGCCATATAACATTAGTTCTGATGCTCAGCAACTGTCCAGTCTAACTGAGCTCAAAACTGAGTCAGGGATTTTTCAGTGGCATTTGTCACTCTATCTCTGAATGCAACAATAAAATACGGGCAGATGTGTAAAGACAGGTAGTGTTAAGAGGAAGACACAAAGTACAAGGGATGCAAAGGGTAGGAGTCCGTGGACAATCAGTAGATCTGCAAGGGAGTAGATGAGCAGTTGGTAGATCTGAAAAGGGGGTATGCAATAAGAGGTGTATGGGAACCCCTGAATTAGGCCTTAGTGAAGCAAGAGGAATCGTAATCTCCCTTGGGCTTCACCTTGGACCTCTTATTGTAGAGGATAAAAAGTGGAAGCTTTTGTTCAGCTAAATAAAGAAAGAGAATACTTCTAATCAAATTGTGGGAAGAGATATACATATCTCCTTAATTTATGTGGAGGTTGGAAAAAAGTGTGAAAGCAGAGTATGTGTATGATTTGTATAAGCAAAATGACTAATACCTAAAATCATAGTTCATCTATTTTTATACAATGAAAAATAACACATTTTTTTGTTCTTTACTTGGAACAACCATCTTCTAGGTTCACAGCTGCCAAATTATCCTTGTCATCTGAAGGCCTCCAGTAATATTTTCATCAACATCGCTAGAACAACTGGTTGCAGAGAAGTCACATGAGCCTTTGCTGAGTAACATAGATGCAGTAGTCTTTCTGACTGTTAAAGCATGTCTAAATCTTCATTACACTGATGAAATATAATCCAATTCCTTATCATAGCTGTTCTCACAACTTTACAGGGACTTGCAGCTGTCATAAGATGATATCTATGCTCACCCTTCTGCCAGGCTTTCAGTGTGGCGCAGGAACATTTTTAAAAGTGGGGGTGCTGAGCCTGCTTGCCACTGTCCATCCCCACCCACGGTTGAGGCTATGAGCAAAGCTCCAACACACAGAGCCAGCAGCTGGGACCCCAGGCTCTGGGTTCTTGGCTGCCACCCTGCACGCAGGGGACTCTGATGCCCACTGGCATGCAGGGTTTTAACTGGGATTCTAGCATGTGGCAGCCAAGAACCCAGTGTGTAGGGAGGCAGCAGGGATCCCAGGCGCTAGGCCAGGAGCCCAGGGGTACTGCAGCACCCCCCGCACCCTTAGTTCCTATTTATGATGACATTAGGTTAAAAAGATGATGCAATCTGGGGTTTCAACTAGGGCCCCAATCCTGCAAGCAGTTGTGGATTAACACATGGGCCCTGCGGATCACTGGAACCTCTGTAGAAATCATGAGGCCACCAGTGACTGGGGCGCTGCACCTCTACTCCACTTCTTTCCTGCAGAGCCACACACCCTCTCCTCCCCTTGCCCCTGTGGCCAGAAGCTGAAACCAGGTGGGAGCCAGAAGGCCCAGTGAAAGCAGCCCCTGGTCTGTGTCCCTGCCCCACCTGGGGATGCATTCCAGGTGGAGGATCTGGGTCTCTCCACATCTGCCCAGGCTCCCTGTGAGGCTCTTGTCATGGCCTGGTTCCAGTTCTGGCCTGGCCAGGGTCTTAGGCTATGTCTAAACTGCAGGCTTCTTTTGGAAGAAGCTTTTCCAGAAGAGATCTTCCGAAAAAACTTCTTCCAAAAGAGAGTGTCCACACTGCTAAAGAGCATTGAAAAAGCCATCTGCTTTTTTGAAAGATAGCATCCACACTGAATGGACGCTCTCTCACATGTAAGCTGTGATTGCTATGGACGGAATGGCCACCAAGGCTCCTGTGCCTTTTCCTCTTCTTTCAAAAGAACTCCCTCTTCCCCATCCACACACAGCTTTTTCTGAAAGAGATCTTTCGGAAAAAGGCTTCTTCTTCATAGAAAGAGGATTAGTAATGTCAGAAAAACCCTTTTGTTCTTTCAATTGTTTTTTAAAAGAACGTGATTGCAGTGTGGACATAAGTGAAGTTTTTTTTAGAAAAACGTGTTTTCCCAAAAAAACTCTGTAGTGTAGACATACTTCCAGGAGGAAGATGAGAAGCAGGGGGTGGGTGTCTGTGGTGAGAAGAGTGGGGGAAACCCAAATGTTCTTTATGCTAAGGGTCCCAATAATTCTTAATCCATCTCTGCTTTCAAGGAGCTCTGTCTGAACCAACATCTGTGCCCTCTGTGAGGTGTGCACACACTGTGCCCTAGTGATATAAAGGGGACTCTGTGCAGGAATGGGTTCATCTGCATAAGTGATAGGACTGGCACCTGAGGGCTAGTGTTCTCAGACAAAGACATTCATACCCTATCAGATTTATCTTCTTTGAAAGGCCATTTTGATACCCAAGTACAGACTAATGCAGAACAAGCAGCCATGCTAATTTAGCAGCCATATTGCTTATCCTCCAAGAGGCTTTGTCAGCTGAGACTATTAGTAAAACATTAATCACCTCAGACAAATCTGTAGGAAGCTGGCTATGGTTGCCTGAAACACCACTCCCTGTATTCCGAACTGATACACAGCAATATTTTTTCATACAATGTATAGTTAAACAGTGCAGCTCATTGTCATAGGATGTTGTTGACACTAAAAACATTAGCAAGCTTCTAAAAGAGATATTTATATGGATTCCAAGGATTTATATGGATAACAAGGATATCCACAGTTATCCTCCTTGGCCTCTGATGATAGGACAAGAAGCAATGGGCTTAAATTGCAACAAGGGAGGTTTAGGTTGGACATTAGGAAAAACTTACTGTCCGGGTAGTTAAACACTGAAATAAATTGCCTAGGGAGGTTATGGAATCTCCATCCCTGGAGATATTTAAGAGCAGGTTGGACAGGCATCTATCAGGGATGATCTAGGCAGTGTTTGGTCGTGCCATGGGGGCAGGGGACTGGACTCGATGACCTTTCAAAGTCCCTTCCAGTTCTAGAGTTCTATGATTCTATAATAGTTAATGCTCACATATATTTTGGAAGAGATAGTAAACTCATCCTTCAGGGTTTAAATCAATGTCTAAATCAGGCCTGGGCAAAATACAGCCCACGGGCCGGATCTGGCCCACCAAGCTTGCCCTGCATGCCAATCAGAAATGCGGCTGAGGGACACTTTCTCTTTGATTCCGGGAGGGAGGGGGGAGGAAAGGGGGGGATTCAGACACTGCTTCCACCCCCAGCACAATCCCATTGGCCAGTTTCTGGACAGAAATTGGCCAATGGGAACTGCCTGTTTGAATAACAGGCAGCCACCCTCCTGCACCCAACCTCCATCCCAGATCCCGCACCTCCTCCATTAATACCACGGAAGAGTGCAGCCCTCGACCACTTTCCAAAATCTTGGAGTGGCCCCCCATCAAAAATTATTGCCCACCCCTGGTCTAAATACTAGGGACTAGGAGATCTATCATAGAAGGTAGATTATTCCATTCTGCCCTATATGAAGTTTCTTGCACCTTCCTCTGTAGCATCTGGTGCTGACTATTGTGAGTGATGAGGTATGTGACTAGGAGGCCCATAGGTCTGATCTAGTACAACAGTGCCTATGTTCCTAAGTCCTCGAGTATGAGAACAAATCTCTCCATGGAATACTATAATTGGGTCAGCTCTCTTTCCTAGCCCCATGCAAAAGTTTGGCTCCCATAGGATATAAAGGGGACACTATGATTTAAGCTTTTAGCTGCCAGGTTAGCTACCAGAATTAGATCATTTCCTTTCTGTAAAAAGGATTAATTCCCAAGTGATAAAAATATGTCTAACTTTAATAGCCCAAAATAAGTTTGGCCGTGGACAGTTTCAGGAGTGGGCTCTGATGCTGCAGAGATAGCACAAAGCCAAATGCCCCCTCCCTTTCCCCTGTTAAATATCATAAATCAGAATGATTACCAGTTCTGATCTGTTCCTGTGTATACCGGATGTATTAAAGTTCTGTCCAAAACAAAGGTTTTTCTTGTCCGTGCCTTTCTCTGTGATTACCACTAGAGGTTAATCACATTGGCCTGGTCTTGCCTTCACACTCAGTCCTACTAACCAAAATGTTAATTCCATCCTCCAACCCTTCCTTTGAGGCAGTGAACCAAAGACTGATGTGCTACAAAATTAATTAATCACATTGGTTTCATGCCAGTGTCCTCCACCTAATAAAAATTATCAAAGAGACGACCTTAATAAACAAATAAAAAGTCTGAATTAAATAAGTCTATAGTATTGCATAAAATACTGTGTATGAAAGCTGCATGAAACAAAGAAAAAGTTTTATTGCCCGAAGTTTCAGATTCAAGCAATTTTATAATGACAAAATTTCTCTTTTCCTACAAAATATTTCAGAATAAAGTTTTTACAAGAAATACTGAGGTTCTCCCCATCCAAAATGTTTTAAAGGTAAAAAAAGAAAAAAAGGAAGTATTTTATGAAATTGCAATAAAAATGCACAAAACCTTACATTCTGAGGTTTTTACATTTCATTGCAAATATTTTGCTACTGAAGAAAAGATGTACGGTTCTCTATATGACTTGAGGGCAAACTAATAAAACTAGAAAAACAAGGGCTTATAATGAAGTGTGAGTCAAGAGAGAGGGTATCGAGAGAGGATTCAAACAAGAACAACATTAAATCTTTCTCTGGTACCCGAGTGAAAATATATAGCACAACATATCCAATTCTGGACACTTCCTCTACCAATTCAGTTCCCCAAAAGAAACTCAGCCATTTGGCATGTTATCCTTTGTGTGACAACTGCTTGGAAACAGGATGCTGCTCACAAGATCCTTCAGAGACTAGAATGCTGGTCTCTCCATGACAGCTGAGGCTTTAAAGGGTGTAGCCTGAGAAGGAGTTTTAGTAAGGGCCAGTGGCCCTTTCATGTTATTACTTTGATAAAATAATGGGAACACAATTGCTACAGCATATATTTTAGAATTAAAGTTATAAATGATGTTAAAGAACAGAAACAGCAAAAGGCATTGTTGGCAAAGCTCCAATCTGTCTACAGACACCACACTCCTCTTAGTGTCCAATGCCTTTAGCAGACAACATACAACCAATACAGTTTACAGGAGCAGTTGTATTTGCCTTCATGGACTAGAACTCATGAATGACAATCATTGTGCAATTTTTATAACACAATCTCCATCGGATACTAAATGGCTGAGATCTAGTCTACCCAGTGGAATTACATGTTCTGTAGGCTTGTGATTTTTAAGCACCAGTATGTTGCACATTAATTGGTCTGTATAGATGCTGCGGGAGCACTTGAAAGTAGTGGTGTTTGAAACAGTACTATGTTAAAGCACATTAGGGGATCTTTAGTGTGCACTGGCAGGGTCTACCTGAACCAATCCATGCATAGTGCGTTAGAGCAGTGTGGAAAACACATCCTTGTAGACCATGTTACCCTACTGTATAGATGAGCCCTAACACTTCCACACTATTGAAATATCACCCGCAGATTTCAGTGAAGGTCTACCCACCCGGTTCCTAAATGATATTTTAGGGAGCATTCAACCTAATACTAAAAGCAATGTTGAAAAATCCCAGCAAGGGATGAATGCAAGTACAATGATTTGATATTACCACATGACATCAGGAAATTTGGGCTGATATAACAAGAAAGGGCAAAAGTAAGAAAAATTCAAATAAGGACTATCAAAACACTTAATTTTGATCATTTTAAAATGCTTTGGTTTTAATTATTTAAATTGTTTTTTACACGTTTGTTTGTGTTGTTTATTATAAATCAGCTTATAGTTTGAAATGAAAAGTTGTTCCAAAACAAATATGGAACTTTTTTCTGAACATGTCAAAATGGGAAATTCAGTGAACCAGTTTTCCATGAACAGTCTTGGATTCTACAAATCATCTTTTTTCATTGAAAAAATCCAGACCAGCTCTAGTAATAATACCCACTTACTTTTGCCCTTTCTTGCTATATCAGCATTTCCCTTTGCCAGACAGTAGCAGGATTCTGGAGCCTTACAGTTTGCTTTCCCAGTGCAGGACTAATTAGTAACATGGGGTTTGTGTGTACCTGTGATAAGGTGTACCAACCCCACACTAGTGAGGCAAGAGATTAGGAGCTGCTCTGCACCCAAGAGTCCACACTCTCTTGCCGCTAGTGGGCATGGTCCCAGTGAAGGAGCACTTAAGAGGGAAAAACTGCTCAGTCTGCGTGGATTGCAGAGGACAGCAGATGGGGCTTCATTCCACTAGGACCAGCCTCTTAGTGAAGTTGCTGGGAACCAGCTGATCAGAAGGTGATCAATTCAGTGGAGCCAGCAGGAGAGAATTTGGAAATGGATCAGAGAGATCCCATGCCCAGCCCTATGACAATGCCAGAGAGACTGGAACAAGAGTAGGAAGTAACCCAGAGAACATGGGGTGTCAGGCCCTGAGCCCTGCATATGGGTTACTGTTTCAAAATGACCTAGGTCAGAACCGGGTGGAGCAGAACCGGGTGGTCCCAGCTTCCCCTATCTACCCACCCACTCTCACCAGGATTTGGTGCTACCCTTGAACTGTAGCCACTAAATGGAGTGCCCTTAGTTTGCTTCACCATTGAGCAATGCTACCGTGGGCTGTAACGGCCAAACAAATTAACCCTTGGGTTCTCATCATTAGTTGTCATGTCTTTAAGTACTGCCACTAGACAGTACTGCTAACCCAGAGCACACAACCAACCCCTGGCAGATACTAAGTGTATCTTGCTTTATTTACACACATATACCAGCTTGACATTAAATGGTCAAACTGTTTCTTATAGGAATCTCGGCCCAGCACCAATGTCCCAGAGAGCAACTCTGGCTCAAGACTCTAATCAGAGACCAAAACAGAGGGCAAATTCTTCTGCTGTTCACGTAGCTCTCACTCTCTCTAAGCTGCTGCCTCTGTACAAAAACCTTGCATAACTCCAAAATACCGTTAAAACTTGCTCTCACCCTATACAATTGGAAGACTATGCATAACAGTACCACTGAGTGACTCCTGACAAAATTCTAACCTTTGTAAAGGGATTTGAAATCCTGGAGTGTTGTTATAGCATGGGATGTGTTTCATATAAGAAAGACTAAACTACCAAATAATGAGTCACATTAACTGAAGTAGTGAGAAAGATAATTGTTTCAAAGGCAAAAATCTCCACGAATTTTAAAAGATGTGGGAAAGAGATGCTGGCTGATGAAAACCAACAGGGGACAAATGCAAAAGCAATGAGATTTTACCAATCAGACTTTGGAAACACAAACTTAATTTCATTGTGTAGTGCTGACCTTGCTATGTTTACATCATAAGTTCCAATACAGTATCTCTACTGTTACATTGTCTTCCAGCTATCTGTTTATTCACATTTTGTGTATTGTCTGTGTAACCCCCTCTTTCCTCCCTGGGTTACTCAAGATCAGGCCACACTCACCTGTGTGCCTGGGTGCCTGATTTTTTTAACATTAAAGGAGATCCTTAGTACTTCAGTTGTGATGTTGTATATATGTGGATTCCCTATCCACCCCCTTGCTGAAGTCCCTTGCTCCTAAAGGAATATACAATGGTGTGCCTCCACCTGGCTGGCCCTGAACACACTTAATGGTGGGCCTTGGGAGCCTCCTGGAATAAATTTATTCCAGTAATAATCTGGATCTAACTCCAAAAACAACAATTATAAATAATATACATCTAACTGATTAAATTAGAATTAAAACACCTTTACTTAACAACTTAAAGAAACAGGATTTAACAGATTATGCTTGGAGGTCTGCAGCTGGAGTGGAGACAGTGCTGTGCAGGTTCTGTGTGTGATAGTTCAAACAGAGCAGCCAGCTACAAAATCCCTCTGCCCCCACCAAATGCCAGCAGCACACTGGAGCAGGCCCCACAAAATGCTACCAGCTCTGGTTCACTGGGTTGGTCACTCTGGCTCTATTTGGACCCAGAGTCAGTCTATTTTCTGTGCTCTGTCCCAGGCAGTACTTTCTGAAACAGACATAAGTAGTCACAGTACCTTCTATGCAGGGTTATGCAGGCCCAGCACAGCCACCTCCCCTCCAGGGTAAATCACACCAATAGCCCCTGAAGCAGCCTGTTAGATCCAAACCTGAGCAGGCTCTCACAGCAGGTTGTAGCTTCCAGCAGTGGCTCCTGGCCTGGAAAAAGGCTCCACGCCAGCAAACTGGCTGCTCTCTCCAAAAGACAGCCCACCACCTCTCTCTCTCTCCCTGCCTGGAAGAGCCACCATTCCCTTCTTTTTCCCAAGGGCTCATGGGAGTTCTAGTCTCTAGGGCTAGACTGTAGCACAAGGGATCCTCCCAGTAAAAGTCAGAGGCTCCGGTAGTAAAAGGAGCATACATCTAAAATACTAGATTATGAGATCACTGAGACAGGCTTTGTCTTTGTATGGTTTGTTTGGAAAATACCTCATGCGAACGGGCTACTGAGATATACATTAGCAAGTATAGTGACCAATTAGAGTTAAAAATACAACCTCATCCTGTTATGTGACAGACAAAAAAGAGCATATCATTAGGAAATATTCGTTGCAAATAGTATGTCTATGAGATACCACAAACTGTCAGGATATATTTTTTCCAGAGAACCATTGAATAGATATTCATCAAATATTTTTTAAAAATATTTATTTATCAAATACTTTAGTGGGAATTCTTGTATATTTGTATTCATTATACATGAGCTTGAAATGATAATGCATCAGACTGGTAACCGAACCAGTGTGCTATAATTTTGTCTAATAATAAAGCATGAAACCAACAAACTGTTGGAAAAATTTGCTAATGATTTTCAGGTTCATCAAAAGCATGCTTACAGTGGGAGAAAAATGTAGGCTTCATACATGGAATTTACTGGAGTGAAACCTAATAGAACCAAGAAAGGAAGAATAACATTTATAAATATAGGGCTATAAAACTAATAATACAAGAGTCCTACTTTCTAAAGTGGAACATTTAAAAGATGCTGGTTGTGAAGATTAACATAATGGCAATGCCCAAAAGCAAAGTTTCTAGACAAGGCAAAGAGTCTCAACATTATATTCTTTATTCATAAAGAAAACTTTGGTCTCAAAACAGGATGTACACAAGACTTTTAAAAGTCCTGACACTAGAATCTGACAGGAGGCTGCCAGACAACTCATCACACCACATTCTACAGGCCTCTTTTCTCCGATCCCACTGAGAAATACCAAAAGAAATGACACCACCTGCTCATGAAACTCCCTGCTATAGCTCAGGACCAAATTTACACAAGCATCCCCACCCCCGTCCCGGAACCCCAACCACAAGTATTTTATCTGCTACCCAATAACCATAAGCCTGGAAATGCTAGATGTCCAGTCATTTCAGGCATTGGCACTCTTTTAGCAGGATTATCTAGCTATGTTGACTCTCTCCTCAAACCCTAGGGGCACGTCTTCACTAGGGAGTTATTTTATAACTCCTCTTATTTTGAAATAACAAGGCAAGTGCCCACACTTCCAAGCCCATTATTTTGAAATAAAGGGCTTGTTATTTCGAAATGATAACTCTTGCTTGTGAAAAGGAATAGTGCTATTTCAAAATTGTTATTTCAGGAGTTATTATTTCAGAATAACTCCCTAGTGTAGACATGCTCTATGCAATCAGCACTCCTAGCTATCTTCAAGACACCACTGACTTCCTGAGGAATCTACAGAGCATCAGTAATCAACCTCATTCTGGACCAGTCCGCACACTTCAGTACAAATAAATGATGGTCGCATAAACATTATCCTCTACAGGTTGTACCTCCCTTAATTGGGACTCTCTTGTCCAGCAACATCTGTGGTCTGGCATGACCATGGATGTTCTGGAAGAGAAAGCCCAGGAGCAGGAGAACCAGCAGCTGGAAGCCTGGCGAGTCTGGTAGCAGCCGGGGACATGTGCCACCTGGCTTGAAGCGGAGCTGGGGCTGGGTTGGCCAGCAGGCAGCCTGGCCAGGCTGAAGGAGCCAGCAGTGGGGAGGGGCAACGGATTGAACAGCAGGTGTCAGGGGACCTCCCCTTGTCTGATAAATTCTCTCACTCAGGACTGGTCAGGTCAAGGAGATGCCAAACCAAGGAGATGCAACCAGTACCAGAAACCTAGTGACTGCTATTCTTACCTGCATGCCTTTAGCTTTCATCCAAGACACATCACACGATCCATTGTCTACAGCCACTCCCTAGGATACAACCGGATTTGCTCCAGTCCCACAGAGACAAACATCTACAAGATCCTTATCAGGCATTCTTAAAACTTAAATACCCCCCCTGAGGAAATGAGGAAACAGATTGACAGAGCCAGACAAGTACCCAGAAGTTAACTACTTCAAGACAGGCCCAACAAGGAAAATAACAGAACACCACTGGTCATCACCTACAGCCCCCAGCTTAAACCCCTCCAGCACATCATTGACAATTTACAACCTATCCTGGAAAACAATCCCTCACTCTCACAGGCCCTGGAAGATGGGCCAGTCCTCACCTACAGACAACCCCCTTTCTCCATGAATCATCACCTTTTAGTGGTGGAGAGGCTTGCATATTCCAATGACCCCCATGAGCAACGCTGCCTGGAGTCATGTACTCCCTTAGGGTCACCCATGCCAGAACGATCAAGGGCGAGGTTCCAGACAAAGCGTGATCCAAGAAGTCCTCAATGGCAGAGCAGATGGAGGATAACTGCATAATGGAGGTGAAATTGTTGCGTAACGTTACAGCAACTGTGAAGGCGGATGAAGGCTGCAGCAGAAAGAGGATCTCCAATTGTCATGGTGTCCATGCCATTGGTTTCAAGCCCTCCCTCTCACAAGGACAGTGTGATGACTGTTGTGCACCAATCTCCCCACTTTAAAAGAAGTCTTGCACAGGCATCTTCCAGTTTTTGGGAAAACAACCACATGCACAAGTGAAAAGTCTGGCGGCGATTGGTGAGTGGCGATGGGAACAGGACAATGAGATCTGGAAATTCCTAGTCACAGATCGACACAAAGGTGGTGGGTGTGTGATTCAGTTGTCTTGTTCAAGGACTGAGGCAGGTCGAGCATCTCAGCTGCTGCACCCAAGACTGAGCAGCACCTCTTTAGGACCCACTCTGCTCACCCCACATGGGGAAGGGGTTAGAAAAAGTGCCCCCAAAATAGTCTTGCCTCCTTTCCTCCTGGCTGGATAGCCGCATCCAGTAGGATCACCACCCCAGTAGTTGAAAATTCAAGAAACTTTGCAAGTTTGGAAACTGAAACATATGTACCATTATGGAAAACTCAGACAGTGACTGAGCAGAGTGACGTACTGCTATCATTGCTTGTGAATTGAATCGTGAATTGTCCAAAACTAGAAGAACGGATGAAGGACAGGTGAGGGAGGAGAAAGGAGGATACACCTACTTCTGGAAGGGAAAATCTTTAGAGGAACCTTGATTGTATGGAGTAGGCTTTGCTATAAGGAAGCTCGTAAGGTGCCTCTCTGAGCCACCAATTGGCATCAATAAGCAGCTTATGACACTCTGATTGAGGCTCACCAAAAGACAGCAGGTAACTATTGTGAGCCCCTATGCGCCAACAATGGATGCCAATGAGGATGTAAAGGAAGATTTCTACTTTCAGCAGGAAACCATTTTATCAGAGACCCCTAAAGAAGATAAAATCATTCTTCTGGGGATTTCAATGCACGTGTTGGATGAGATTGAGATCTGTGGAAAGGAACAATCAGGAAAGAAGGAGTTGGCAAAAGCAACTCAAATGGAATCCTGCTCCTGACCAAGTGTGCTGAACATGAAATTATCATCACAAATACTCTTTTTCAACAAAAGAAAAAGTTCAAAACATGTTGGAGACGCCCACGTTCAAAGCACTTGCATCTTCTCGAATATGTCATGGTTTGTGCTCGAGATTGTAATGACGTACTTCTCACAAGAGCAATGACAAGTGCTGATGACTGCTCATTGCCTCATTCAATCCTCAATGAAAATTAAGATCACCCCCAAATGTAGGCTGCAAAAGAAGGATATCAAGGGCAAGCTGAAGGTTCAAGATCTGAGGGACCCCAATAACTGTGACCACTTCCAAGCAGTCTTAGAAGAAAAGTTTCTATCAGAGTTTCTGGAAGAAATTGAGAAACATTGGAGCCAGCTGAAAGCAGCAATCATGAATACCTGTGAGGAAACCATTGGCTACCACACCAGACAGCATCAGGACTGGTTTGATGAGAATGATGTTGAAATCGATGAGAATGGCATTTCGTGATTGGCAGAATGATATAAATAGCAAGACAAAGAGAGAAGTCCATTCTAAGGTGAGGGTGGGAAGTCCAACATAAAACCAAAGAACTCAAAAACAAATGGAGGACTGAGAAAGTGCAAGAACTCTGACATTTTGTGGATATCGATAATACACATGGTTTCTTTAGTGCTATTAAGGCTGTTTATGGGCCAGCTCGTCATGGCATGAACCCCCTTCACTCAAAGGATGGCACCACACTATTGAAGGACAAAAAGCCATTAATTTTCACTGGAAAGAACATTTTGAAGATCTTCCTAATCACAATTTGCAGATGAAGTTTTGAGCAAATCCCCCAACAGCCTTCTAGGGATGAGCTCAGAGATGCTCCCAATTTGCATGAAGTATATAATGCCATCAAGCAGATGAAGAACAAAACAGCAGGTCCAGATGGGATCCACACTGAAATCTTTAAAGACGGTGAACCAGAGTTAATTCAGCAGCTTAGCCTGCTTATCCTTAAAATCTGGATAAAGGAGCAGATACCCAGTGAAATGAGGGATGCCTTGATTGTTACCCTCTTTAAAAAGGGGGATAAAGTGGATTGTGGAAACTGTCGTGGTATCTCTCTCCTTGCTGTTGCAGGCAAAGTTGGGGAACCAGGTCCTTGGAACCTGTCTTCTTCCCCATCAGAAGAAATTTTAGCACAGTCATGGTGTGGCTTCCGACCATGTCATGGAAGTGTGGATATGATATTCATTGCACAGCATCTGCAAGAGAAGTGTTGGGAGCAAAACCAATCTCTATACATGGCTTTTATTGATCCAACTAAAGCCTTTGACTCAGTGAATTGCCGTACACTTTGGACTGTATGTTCAAAGATAGGATGTCCTGATAAATCCATCAATGTCCTAAAGTTGCTTTAAACCAACATGAAAGTGACTGTTCTGTTCTGAACAGCACTGCCACCCAGCAGGCCCCCTCCGGCAGCCCCGACGTCTCCCGCGCATCCTCGGAGGCCGGGGAAGGATCCACCGGTGAGTGTTGCACTTTGCATTCACAAGGGCGGGGGGGGGGGGGGGACCCAGGCACCCGGAGGGGGGACGGGGAGAGCATGTCACTCAGGCCACGTGAGCTGCACACTGTGCAGCATTAGGCAGTAAGCAGCACGTGCAACCACGTGCAGCCTGGTGACTGAGCGGCACGTGGCCGCGGCAGGAAGCTCCAGGGCACACCTGGGACGGTGCTGCTCACACACATCCGGCAGGACCAGGGGGAAGGGTGGATGCCGGCTGGAACCAGCCAGGCCCCAGGGACTCAGGCCAGAGCCCACACCTCCACAAGGGTGCAGCACGCAGAACGGCACACTGTCCCATGCCTGGCTGTGAGGCACAGCCAGCTGCTCCTGGGAAAACCACAGCGTCACAGCCCTGTGAACGTGGCCCCCACTGAGCCCCTCGTCTGCTCCCGGTGCCTTGGCTGGCTCCCTGAGGGAAGTCCCCACTGCGGCCACACATGTCCCTGGGCTACGTGTGTGAGGGATAGTGGGAGGGAGAAGAGGGGGAAGCGCTCGGGCCGCCCCTAGGGCCGCCTGAGTTTTGCTGCAAGGATGGGACACCCAGTCACTCTCCTGGTTTCGTCCAGGAGATATCCCACGCGATGGGGATCTGAGAGCCCAGACCACCTCTGCAAGATGTGCTCCCAGGTGCTGTGTGGGGATGCATCTCACTCCCTGTCAAACACCAGTGATTAGCCCAAAGCCTCACAGCCACCACCAGCAGGGAGTTCCACAGGTTAACGCAACACAAACGCCCTCCCGCCCTTCACGTGGCCAGGACACAGACCAGTGGTTACAATACATGGAGGAGGACCCTACTCCAGCGGCGGTCCTCCTTGCAAACATACAACACAGGGGGCGGGGGGGAACCAAGTGGGCCCAAGCCACACTACTGCGGTGTCGCCTGGGCTCAGGGGTGGAGGGCATGAGGTGTGGGGACAGTGGCTGGCCTGCCTGACTGACCCATCCTTTCTTCTCTTCCCTGCAGCGGGACCAAGCCCAAGCCGGGGACCCTCCAGTCTGGCAGCAGCGGCACCCCCAGCTGCCCAACCATGCAGTCACAGGCTCCGCCACTGGGACCAGCTCCTTCGGCGCCATGTGCAGGCCGTTGAACGCATTAAGGCATCAATTCGCCAACGTGTCGAGGGGTACCTGCAGTGGCGCCAGGAGGCCTGGGCTGCCTTCCAGGCCCAGTGCACGTGGATGGCTGACTCCATCGCCACCCTCACTGCCCACGTAGCCCATGCCATTCATTATGGCATGGCCTTACCCCATGCCCCTGCCATCCCTCCCCTAGCACTGCCCATGCCCCCTCCTGCCCCTGCAATGCCCCCTCCTGCAATGCCCCCTCCTGCCCCTGCAATAGCCCCTCCTGCTGCCCCTGCAATAGCCCCTTCTGCCCACCTCCCCGTGCAGCCTGCCCCGATGCGGCCTGCCTCACATGTCCAGGTCCGCCCCCTCAGGAGCGCTCGCAGGGGCCACCCCTCCCAGGAGTAGCTCCTCCCCCTCCCAGTTGAAGGTCTCCTCCCTCCCCCTCCCAGTTGAAGGTCTCCTCCCCCTCCCCTCCCCATTGTAAATAAAACCATACATTTTTCAGTTGAAAACAAAACTGTGTTGGTTATTGTGTTACTCAAGGTAACTGTAATAAATGATTTGAGATGCCAATTAGCCAACTAAATTTAAGAGGATTACAAAATGCGGACACCACATTCTGTATCTATCACCGGTCGTTCCTTTAAGTGGTCATTGGTTTGTGGTGCATAAATAAATACTGACACTTTTAAGTAAAATTTAAACCACAACTATATTAACATAGATAACAAACAAGCAAGAAAGGTTAAAAGACGCACACAAAAGAATATGTACATAGTCCAGACGCAGGGGACGATTGTAGTGTTGCTGGCAACCTCAATCCTTTGGTCCTTCCGGGCCTCGGGAGAGGAACAGCCAGGAGATCCCTCGATGGAAGACAACGGCGAAGCTGGCAACCTCAATCCTTTGGTCCTTCCGGGCCTCGGGAGAGGAACAGCCAGGAAATCCCTCGATGGAAGACAATGGCGAAGCTGGCAACCTCAATCCTTTGGTCCTTCTGGGCCTCGGGAGAGGAACAGCCAGGAGATCCCTCGAAGACGACTGGAATTGGGTACGCTGACTCGAGCCTTCCGCACGAACCACGAATCCTCTTCCTGTTCTTCGGGACAGCTCGGACAGGTGATGGTGGCCTAAACCCTAGCCTAAACTAAAAAGAAAAACCCTAGCTACGTCCGATGCACCCAACGAACATTCACGATGACGGACGATGTGATTGGAACCGACGCTTTACAATGGGGGGAGGTAAGGGGAGGGGAGGGGGAAGGGTAGGGGGTGGGAGGGAGTCGTATGGGGAGACTGAGGCGACCCTACAATGGGGCTTGTGCGAACATGTCCTTCAGGGCCTCTTTGATGAGCACCCCATCCTGGTGTGCCTGGCGGATGGCAGCTGTGTGGGGCTGTTCAAACGTCTGTGCCTCGGCTGCCATCCATGCGGGGAGGAAGGCCTCCCCACTCCGCTCCACAATGTTGAGGAACATGCAGCACGCGGCCAGTACCTCCGTTGCATTCCGCTCACTCATCTCGAGACGGGTGAGCAAACAACGGAAGCGGGCTTTTAAGCGGCCGAAGGTGAGCTCCACCTGATTTCGGGCCCGGTTGAGGCGGTCGTTGAACCGGGCCTGATTCTGGTCCGGCCGCCCGGTGTAGGGCCGCATTAGCCAGGGCAGCAGGGGGTAGGCCGCGTCCCCGACGACGCAGATGGGCATAGGCACATCCCCGACAGTCAACTCCCGCCGGGGGAAGTAGGTGCCCGCCTCCAGCCTGCGAAACAGTCCAGAGCTGCGGAGGATGCGGGCGTCGTGTGCATTACCGGACCAGCCCGCGTAGACATCCAAGAAGCGGCCCCGGTGGTCCACGAGGGCCTGGAGAACAATAGAGCAGTACCCCTTCCTGTTCGTGAAATGGGCTGCTCGATGCTCCGGGGCCCAGACGGGGATGTGGGTTGCGTCCAGAGCTCCCCCGCAGTTGGGGAACCCGAGGGCAGAGAAGCTGGCCAGCGTAGCGTCCACGTCGCGCAGGCGGATCACTCTTAGTAGCAGGATATCATCGATGGTGTGGACGACCTGCAGAAGGGTGCAGAGAAACACAAGGGAACACATCACATAAGGCAGGGGTGAGTGTGCGCTCCCTTGGGCCCCCCCGTGATTCCCTCTGTCCTCACGCATGCACACGCACACACACGCACACACACACACACCAGGGCCCCCTCGCCCCACGCCCCCCCCCCCTCCCACCAGCAGGCCTGTGCAAGGGAGGGACGGCCCAAACCCCTGGTGACCCAGCCTGGAGTCTTGGCTGCCCCTGGGCATGGAGTGCAGCACCCTCCCCCAACCCCACTCCCCACTCCCCCTGGGACTTACCTCCATGACGATCACACTGACGGTGGATCTTCCCACCCCGAATTGGTGTGCCACCGATTGGTAGCTGTCCGGGGTGGCCAGCTTCCATAGCGCGATGGCGACCCTCTTCTTCACGGGGATGGGTGCACGCAGCCGGGTGGTGGCTCTATGGAGCACGGGGGTGAGCCAGGCACACAGCTCCAGGAACGTCCGCTTTCACATGCGGAAATTCCGGAGCCATTGCTGGTCGTCCCATTGCCCAAGGACCAGCTGGTCCCACCAGTCTGTACTGGTGTCCAGTCTCCAGAGTGGCCTCTCCACGGTGGGGTGGGGATGCCACAGGGACTCCATGGCCTCCCTGGTGAGGGAGTCCAAGGCGATCTGAGCCTCCTGGTCCTGGAACACGAGGGCACCAGCCTGGAGCACCAGCTGCAGGCACTCGAAAATGGCTGACAGGGGCCAGAGCAGGCACATGGCCACCCCTGGTTCCATGGCAGACAAAGCAAGGCACAAGAAACCAAAACCAGGAAAAAGCAGTCAGGGGCAAAAGGGTGGTGTCCAAAAGGCAGAGGGCAACCACCAAACCTGCTATGGCTGTCAGTCCCTGCCAGAGGTCCTAACGCATGGAGCAGGAGACAAACGGCTGTCCGGCGAGACCCCTTTAAGCACGTGTCTGAACGGAGCTCCAGCCCCGCCCCCGGAAAGGGCTGGTGCCCTTTTGCCCTCTTCAAAATGGTTCCGGGCTTCTGCTTTTGCACAAAAGCGTGCCGCCAATGTAGACGCGCTTTTGCGCAAAAGCGCATCGTTATAATGATAACTCCATGCCAATCTAGACGCGCTTTTGCGGAAATACTTTTAATGGAAAAACTTTTCCGTTAAAAGTATTTGCGCAAAATCATGCCAGTCTAGACGTAGCTGTTCTGTTTTCATAGAATCATAGAATACTAGGACTAGAAGGGACCTTGAGAGGTCATTGAGTCCAGTCCCCTGCCCTCATGGCAGGACCAAGTACTGTCTAGACCATCCTTGATAGACATTTATCTAACCTGCTCTTAAATATCTCCAGAGATGGAGATTCCACAACCTCCCTAGGCAATTTATTCCAGTGTTTAACCACCCTGACAGTTAGGAAGTTTTTCCTAATGTCCAACCTAAATCTCCCTTGCTGCAGTTTAAACCCATTGCTTCTTGTTCCATCCTCAGAGGCCAGGAAGAACAATTTTTCTCCCTTCTCCGTGTGACACCCTTTTAGATACCTGAAAACCGCTGTCATGTCCCCTCTCAACCTTCTCTTTTCCAAACTGAACAAGCCCAATTCCTTCAGTCTTCCTTCATAGGTCATGTTCTTTAGACCTTTATTCATCCTTGTTGCTCTTCACTGGACCATATCCAATTTCTCCACATCTTTCTTGAAATGTGATGCCCAGAACTGGACACAATACTCCAACTGAGGCCTAATCAGAACAGAGTAGATAGGAAGAATGACTTCTTGTGTCTTGTTCGCAACACACCTGTTAATGCATCCTAGAATCATGTTTGCTTTTTTTGCAATAGCATCACACTGTTGACTCATATTTAGCTTGTGGTTCACTGTAACCCCTAGATCCCTTTCTGCTGTACTCCTTCCTAGACAGTCGCTTCCCATTCTGTATGTGTGAAACTGATTGTTCCTTCCTAAGTGGAGCACTTTGCATTTGTCCTTATTAAACTTCATTCTGTTTACCTCAGACGATTTCTCCAATTTGTCCAGATCATTTTGAATTATGACCCTATCCTCCAAAGCAGTTGCAACCCCTCCCAGCTTGGTTTTCTCAGCTGAAAGAAGGATACCGTAATGTGGGAAGACAATGGAAGCATTATAAGGACTTGCTAAAGAATAACTTTAAAAAGTGCAACATTGACGTTGACATTTGGGAGACACTCACCCAGGATTGCTCAAAATGGAGACAAGTCTTATGAAATGGCTCCCAGCATTTTGAATTTGCCAGCCAACAAGCTGAAGAGGAGAAGAGGTACAGGAGGAAGGGGAGATTGGCTTCTAGTCATGGTCAACAGCCTCCTTCTGTACCTGGAAACATCTGTCTTCACTGTAATAGAACTTGTGGTTCAAAGATCGGCTTTATCAGCCATCTGAGGGTCCATAACTCCCATGGAAGATGATCATACTCAGCAATGAGTGATCACCCATTATCATCATCATCATCATCACAGACAGCCCCGTAACCTGAAGCAATCCAGGAGAGACACATCACACCTGAGGTACATTCACCCAGGAACCTATCCCTGCAACAAACTCCGTTGCCAACTCTGTCCACACAGCTACACAAGTGACATCATCTCAGGAATTAACCATATAAGACACACCATCAGGGGCTCATACAACTGCACATCCTCTAATGTGATCTATGACATCAAGTTCCAGCAATGCCCCTCTGCCATGCATATTGGACAAACTGGACAGTCTCTATGGACAAAATGGACAAAAATCAGACATCAGGAATGGTAACACACACAAACTAGTAGGACAGGGACGGGGAACCTTTTTTGGTTCAGTGGCCCCTGACCCGCAGAAAAATCAGTTGGGCCCAGGCTAGTAGATTTTGTGTGCTCCAGCTCCACAGGGGAAACAGTGTGTGTGTGTTGTGGGAGCGGGGAGCTGGAGCGACAGCACGGACTCTCCAATGCTGAGGGGGAGCTCCGGGCCTCAGAGTTTGGATTCAGGTAAGGCTTAGGTTCCCCACTTATGGGGAACATTTTAACCTACCTGGACATTCAATAATTGATTTAAAAGTAGACATTCTTCTACAAAATAATTTTATCACCCGATTATGAGGGAGACATCTTAGCTGAAGTTCATTTACAAGTTCAACACTATCAACTTAGGTTTGAATAAAGACATTATCTGGTTAACACATAACAAAGCCCATTTCCCCTGCCTTTAACATCCACATTTTCACATCAAAAGCTATGAATGGGACACATCCAGCCCACTTAATTAGCCTCACTTACATGGGGTCCTTTAATTGACAGGTACTTCTTTTGCTGTTATCTATCTATCTATCTATCTATCTATGTTTCTGTTATTTCCATTCCAACTCATCTGATGAAGTGAATTTTATCCATGAAAACTCATGATACTATATTTTTTGTTAGTCAATAAGGTGCCACAGGACTACTCGTTATTTTTAAAGTTACAGACTAACATGGCTACCCCTCTGAGATCAGAATTTGTATTAAAGGATAAAATTTACCAAAGAAAGAGAAAAACCCTTCACTATTTTTATTTTTTAACTGTGACAAAATTTGGGAATGTTGAAAGTGTTAAATATATAGTGAATGCAGAGAAGAATTTTCTTTTAATATAAGAAAAGGGGTGTTGGCTGTTTGTGTTTTACATTTTTTGCTTGTTTAGGTTTTGTTTTGAAATGTGAAGGCTATTAGTAAGAAGTTCATGACTCTCTCAAATCACATTAGTTACAGATTTGTTTGGCTTCCAGTTTGCCAGAAGGGAATGGAAGAGTATGCACCAGCCAGGGAATGTTGCTATCCACTGAAAAATATGTTTGGATGGAGGAGTTCCTTTTCATGGATGGGTTGTGGCTTTTGGCAGTGGAGGAAGCAGAAAGCAGTTGCCATAACTACTATGCAATTTTTTTAATACAACTTCGCTTTAAGGTAAAGAGATCTTTTAAAATACATACTGCTATTACCAGCCCTGGTGGAACCAATCTGTTTAGTATGGTGGACGATCAGATATTGTATGTATACAATCTCTCTGGTGTTGGTACACTGAAAGTATGCTTCTTTTAGGGCTATACCATTGGCTTGCTTGGTACATACAGGAGGAAAGGGTGTGGGAAGCCACAAAGCAGCACACAAGCAGCCTTGCGTGGGACGAGAGTGCTTGCCCAGAATCATTCCATGGTGCTGTGCTAGAAGATTATTTTTAAAGCATAAAGGTGGGATTGCCAAAAGCAGCTGAGTGATGTAGAAGCTGTAGCCATTTTTTGAGCATGGTCAATGTTTATTTATGAGCTACATTATTTATATCAACCTCTTCTCTGAAACAAAGTTGATGACAAATTGCATTACCCTCAGAAACAGAGAGCTGTAAAAATTCTGAAGACGTACAAAATATTTCAAAGAACCATGGCCTTCCGAAGCATTCCTCTTCTACCCTGCCATCATGTCTTAAAGCCTTAACGGACTGGGAATTTGTAGAAACACCACATACAGAAATTAATCCACTGACACAGAAGTTGTTTTATTTGTACACCCCATTTACTCTGAAACTAACGCCATAATATTTTTAGTGTCCCTACCAATGCAAGAGAAAACATAAATCCACAAAGTTCTCCTTGTTTCCCATCAGCTACTGTCTCATCTTCTCCAGTCTCAGAATATGCCAACTTGAGGTCAGTAATATGCAGCAGAAGGAGGCTTATAGGGAAAAATCTTATGTGACTATAAGACCTGAAGAATTTTGTATCAGCATTTTTTGGGCCATGACATAGTTGTCCTCATGACTGCTGCTGCTAGTGAGCATACTTCTTTTCCCATATACATTTAGTTTTTATAGAAGCCAACTCTGAGATCAGCTGTAAGATCACCATCTTCTCCTCATTAAAGTCTTCTCAGGAGCCCCTGAAAGATTTCAGACAACCCATATTTACTACTCTAAGTGAGGCCTGCTACTCAGAGGACAGTGTGCCATGGACGGGGCATTTGATTCTAGATTGAGCAAGAACCTTTTACTGGTGCCTCTGTAACATGCTCTGGCTAATTTTCCGTACGCTATATGGAAATCAGTGTTGCCGAGTAGAATTCTGTGTCAATTTTTTAGGGTAATTTAAAATCAAAGAATCTTATGATCACTGAATTGTTAGAAGGGATTGCAATGGTCATCTGGTCTAAACCCCCCGCTAAGAGGTAGGATTTGTTGTATGTAAATCATCCAAGTAGGGTCACCGTCTTTGATTACTGGACAGACTGGGCACCACTGTTGCAAATGACATCTTGTCCATCTGATCTAGAAAGCTAGCAATCCTATATTGAAGACAGAGGGCTATATAGCCTTCTTTTAAAAAATCTCCAGTGACCTTCCCAGGCAGTCTGTTCAAAGGTCCTACTGTTTTAACTATTGAGAAGCTTTTTCTGAGATTTAATCTAAATCTGCTATGCTATTGTTTGAACCCATTGCCTCTTGTCCTGCCCTCTGTGATGATAGAACAACTTTTCTCCCTTCTGTTTATGGCAGCCTTTCAAGTATTTGAAGACCGCTAACATATCCTCCTTAATCTTCTCTTTTCCAAACTATATATACCCCGTTCCTTCAGCCTTTGCTCTTATGGCTTGCATCCCATCCCTTTAATCATCTTTGACATTCATCTTTGAATCATTTCCAGTTTCTCTGTATCCTTTCTATATATTGGTAACCAAAATAGGACAGAGAACTCCAGCTGAGGCCTAACTAGCCTGAGTAGAGCAGTATTGTCATCTCCCCTGACCCGCATGCTATGCCTCTGTTAATGCAACCTGAAATTGCATTAACCATTGCATTTGCATTTTTCCCAACAGCATTGCACTATTGAATCATGTTGAGGTTGTGATCCACTACAATTCCTAGATCCTTGTCAGTGGTGCTACTGTCAAGCCAGTTCTCTCCCATTCTGTATCTGTGCATTTGTTTTTTCTTCCCTAAGTGTAGCACCTTATGTTTGTCTTTGTTGAATTTCATTTTGAGGCCTAATGCCCAGTTCTTCAATTTATTGAGAGGTCTCATTGAATTTTAGCTCTGTCCTCCAAGTGTTTGTAACCCCCCATAGCTTTGTGTCAGCTGCAAATATGATCAGTATTCTCTTTATTCCTATATCTAGGTTATTAATAAACATTTTAAATAACAACCAGAACCAGAAGGAACCCCACTCGAGACCGCCTTCCAAGAGGACATCATTCCGTTAATAGTTACTTGTTATTTGTGGTTGTTTAGGCAATTATGTATCCACTTAATGGTGGTTCTGCTGAGCTTGTGTTTCTCCAGTTTACTTATCAGAATGTCATGTTGGTCTGTGCCAAAAGCCTTTTGGAAGTCAAGGTGTATTATATCCACTGCATTCTCCCTATCCACCCATAATATTATCCTGTCAAAGAAAGCAATTAAATTGGCTTGGATGATTTGTTCCTGGTAAATCCATGCTGGCTGCTAGCAATTACCCCTCCATCTTCCAGGTAGTCACAAATTGAATGTTTTATACATTTCTCCAGTAGCTTCCCATGTATCTAGGTCCTGCTGATTGGTTTATAGTTCCCTGGATCCTTTTTTCCTTTTCTAATCCTTCCTTTTCCTTTTCTACACTAACTCTTCTTTGTCTTTCAAGACTTCTCCTGTCATTCATGAGTTTGCAAATATTATTGCCAGTGGCTCCAAGGTTTCTTCCGAAAAGTCCTGCGACACCTTGAGGTGAATAGCATCAGTCTAAACCAACTTGAATTCATTCAAATTACTTGGAATACCTCCGATGTATTCTTTACTGATACTGATCTGCATCCCTGCACCTTTATTGTCTATGGTAACTTTGCTAGTCAGGTGGTCATGTGTTATTTTTGGTGAGATGACAGAAGCAAGTTAGGCATTGAGAAGCTCTATCTTCTTATCATCTTCTGTTACCAGTTCACCTTCTCCATTAATCATTGGCTCCACATCATCCCTGATCCTTTTTGTCTGACATATTTGTTATTGTCTAATATGTTTAGCCAGCTGTAATTCATTCTTTGCCTTGGCTCTCCTGATTTCTGATCCCACACACTCTGGCTATTTCCATGTTTACATCCTTGGTGACAAGCTCGTCCTAGCATTTCCTGTATGGATCCCTTTTTGTTTTTAGATAGCTAAAAAGCTCCGTGTGCAGCCATATTGGCTTCCAGTAGGTCTACTTATCTTGCCTCTGCATAGAATTAGCTTGATGTTGAGCCTCTAATATTACATCTTTTAGGAACTGCCATCTGCCTAAAACTCCTGTTCTTCCAAATTCATCTGTGCATGGGATCTTGTCTACTATTTCTGTGAGTTGATTGAAATCCTTATTGACGTGCAGTGCCCTTGTTTTGCTGTTCTCATATCCTCCTTGTCAAGGGTTCCAGAATTCTATCAGACCATGAGCACTTCTTCCCAAATTCTCAACCAACTACCTTTGCATTTGCAACTAATTTAGCCTTGTTGGACAAAATTAAAAAGTTGTAGCTAGACATGCTAAAAACTTACAGGAGACATTAGGTTTGCTGTAATAGTCTTCCAGCAGATAGCAGGGAAGTTAAAATTAATATTATCTTATGGGTAGTAGCTAATTTGGCCATTTGTTTGTAGAATGCCTCTTCTTGACCCATGATGGGTCATGCATGCCCAGTCCTCTTTTGGGAAGGGGTATGTATAGGTCTGTGACCAAGTCTATTCAACTCCTATGAGTCTTGGCATAATGTGGCCTAACAACAAAGTCAATCTAATCGCCCTCTCTGCCAGGGTGGGGTGGTCTATTAGTTCATATTACCACCCTCTCTATTAGGGCAGTGTGACCTAGCAACCAGACTCAATAGGGAGATTCAGTAGTGTTGCCCTCACCATGAGGGCCATGCAACCATGCTGCAGAATCAGCAAATCTGCCCTTGCCATCAGGATTCTGTGGCCTAGAAGCCAAAATCAATACATCTTCTACTTGTTTAGGTGCCCTACTCTCTCTCAGCCTCAGAAACATCACCTACTTGCCCTCTACTAGTGTTTTAGTAATAGTCCTAATATAATACAGTGGACTTGAGCCAATTTGCATTGTTATTCCCTTTAGATTGTTTTCTACAATCATTCCTGTTCGGTGATGTCACTTGAGCTTTATGGAGCTGGTGTTACAAAAAATTTCAATGAAAGGTGTTATTTTCATGTAATGTATATTTTACCAGGGTAACTAAAGGAAAGCAAAGGGGTTGAACATGAATTGCCTGGTTCCCATTAAACCAATCAGCAAACCAACCAACCAATTTGTCTTCCCTATTTCTGAAGTTGTGGAAAATAATAGCCTTTTCCCTCCTTTGACTTGTGTTAAAATTATTTTTCCAGATTCTGCCTGATACCATCTTTTAGAATGTCCTCCATATTATAAATTACTCAACATATGGCATAAGGAGAATGAGATTATAGTACATGCAGTATACTTGGTCTGTCTGATTAATTGTGAAGCTACTTTAGCATCTTAATGTAGCCAAATTAGTTGCTGTATTTTGAAGTTTCTGAAAATTTAAAAAAATCAGTTTGGCTAGAATAGTAAAAGTTGATCAAATCTGATTGGTGAGATCACTGGGAAAGAGTCTTCTCTCAGCAGATGTAATTATTATGGTTTCAGAAGAGGTGAAATTTGACATTGCGAAAAGGTGGAAAAAGCATTAAAGGAGATGAATTCCTCTCCCTGTTAGAGGACGGTTTCTCTTTGCTGTAATGGGATGATGATAAAGTAGGACATTTGAGAAAGTTTGCATTGCTGTTCATGCAGTTTGATATGTGTTCGAATGGCTTTTGTGTTCCCAGTAATGACTTTCCCTGAACTATCACAAATACTAGCACTGGAAATGAATATAGACATTGGGGAAACACAGAGCAGGCCCTCTGAAACCTAATCCACTGGCTTAGTAAGAGTGTAGTTCATTTTGCAGGCAAAAATATTTAATGAATGCTAAACACTCAATTAAATATTAGTACTTGTGGCTCCAAACCTCAGGCACTGGCAGATAGTACAGGAGGTGGGAGGAAAGACAGAAAGTAACTTATTGCTGGCAAGGGCCAGTGGCAGATTACTAACCCCCTCGAGCTCTTAGTAGGAAAGATTGTAAAAGCCATATTGTAGCCCAGTATTTCCAATGGCCTGAATGTAGCTACTGTTGGTATGGTAAGTTTGATAACCAAAAAGCCTTATAACAACCATATCTAGTTTACATCTGTTTTATGTATCCGATTTTGTGAAACTATTTCTGTGTTTGTCTTTTCATACTATTATTTATTAAATATAGGCATGCTAAACCACTAAACTGGATTCTCACCGGTACAAACAGTGTAGAGGCCCCTTGGTTTAAATGAAAAACAGACCCACACTCAAATAATTTAGGTTTCGTACAACACATGCTGCAAAATCTAAAGTGTGTAGGAATGTTACAATCAATATAAATATATAAGCAAGCTGTTCGCAGTTGAAAACTCATGTAGTTTTAGGGAAAGGGAACCAAAAACCAATTTAGTTTCACTAAAGGAACTGTAGTAACCGAGGTAAGAAAACCAACAAAAGTTTGATTTTTTAAAAAATTGCAGTTTCAATAAATAGCAACATAGCTGTTGGGTCAAAAAAATAGCTTGATATTGGCCCTTTAATTGCCAGTACGAGGCTACATTCTATGGAGTGTCACTACATCAGTACCCCAATGACAGAGATACTTGTATTTTCTTTCCTTTTTGTGTATACCAGGGCTACTTAACTTTGAAAGCCCCGTGGGCCACAATGATACTCACAGCACATGCCGAGGACCGCAACTTAAGTGTGGTTGCATATACATGCAAATATATATGTGCGAATATATGCAAATAGCTTCTTTCACACTGACAGGCATGAATACAAAGATTAAGGCAAGACTACACAACACACAGGCCCCATTAAAGTCAGTTCTGCTGATATTAATAAAATGCAATAGTTACCCATTTTCCACCCATATAACAGCAGTTTTAATGAGCATCGACAGTCCAGGAATTTAACTACTAAAACGCATATCAACAGAAGACCATTATATTGATTACTTTTTTGTTTGGCTCCCACTCGCGGGTCACGTGTTGAACCCCACATAGACACAAACCGCACCAGGGACCGCAAACAAACAGGCCGCATGTTAAGTAGCCCTGATGCATACAATTCCATCTCTTCTGTGCATATCTTCTATGTTTCTATTACTTGTTTAATTAGTTTAATGTTTTAACTACTGTTAGTCTGGTTTATAGAAATGTGGCCTAAATTGATTATTATGTGTCTGATTATACATGACAAATCATTGGCCCTCTTGGAATATGATGAACAGAGACTAATTCCTGCACCCACATGAAATCAGGGAGGCTCCAATAGAGCTCTGTGAGTGCAGGTGTCCACCTACATTCATCATATTTACGTATTGGAGCAAATGGAAGCTTTGTCATTGTGAACAAACACATAGGTGTTTCCATTTTTCACAGCACACATAAAGACTACTATGGAAGACCCCTAAGCCTAACAAGACAAATGTATGGTGTTTACATGTAGAAGAAATGTATGCTTTGTTTTCTGGATAAGGTCAACCTTTTTTAGCTTGTACATCTTTGTGATACAACTGGAAAATAACAGTCCACAGATGTAACATATAGAATGACTATCTGAATCTATGATACAGTTTATATTTATTAATTTCACTGAAACCACAGAATTGAGTGTTTTAAAATTACAGCTGGTAAATTATACACAGGGAATAGTACATTGGCAAAGTATTGTCAGGGTACAGTACAGATCTGATACAATGAAGTTCAAACAGGTTATTTTATGGTGTAAACTGGTTGACATGGTAGTGCGCTACTTTGTTAATTCACTTTGATTAGTCATTTATTAAAACAAACAAAAAAATAGTAACATTCGTAGTTTCCCAAAAGGAACAACATACTGTGTAACGACGACCAAATATGTCACCTTGGTACAGTTTTTTAAGAGACATGTGAAATAAACTGAAGACAATAATTTTGTGCATTTCCCCTAGTTTTCCCTACAACTCCTCTGATTTTGGTCCTACTTGACTTTATGTACGTGACCTTATGCTAGAACTGAGATTGATTATTAAAGTGTCCCAAAAACATTTAGATTCAGCATATTTCCTGTGTCTCATGCAACATTAGTAATCTACATTTGCATGACTTTCACTGAGTAATGCTTCAATGATGAACAGTGTTCACTGCATACTGCAACACGTTTTATATGTCAAATTGTGCAAACCAGTTTATGATACACTATGAGAAATGTTCCACTTAGTTACAATAGTATAAACACTGTGAAGTCGAATCATTCCACAAAGTTACTCTAGATCTATATTGGTGTAACAACCCAGAATTCGGCCATGTATTTGTGAGTATACTGCAGACCCAAATACTTGTCCATATATGCAAAATGTATACAGTTACCTAATTGTTCAATTCTGAATATATAAGATTTCAGCTGATATATACAGAAGTATTTTTAATGTCTTGATGGCTATTGTAAATATCTATGTTAAGGAGAAACAACTGTGTGGTTTTTTGTTTTTGTTTTTGTTTTTGACATTAAATGCTGCACTAGATGAAGAAGCAGGGCAACAAATGTGCCAAGACATTTAGGAGAAATATTGAGTGCCAGGAAACAAGTTCTGATTTCATTCACCCAGAAGACTGTAATTTTAGTTGGATTCTTCCAAGACTTTTGTATCACCACCCAAAACTTGCATTTGCAAACACAGAGGGACAGATCCTGGAGCTATGTCAATTAACTCCAGCTGAAGATCTGTCATTGACAATTTTTCTTATGCTAAGAATCACTGCTCTGAAAATCAAAATAGCTGAAGGGACAGTTAATAGAGTTGACAAGCGTAAACATTAGCAAACATATGCAAAGTTACTGACAAATGTGTTGAGTTCCAAACTAGAGAACCAGCCTTGTAAAAATAAGCCAATATTCTGTGCACTAATAGGGATGGCAATAGACAAACAACAGCCTCCTTAGGAATGCTCCTAGTCACATATATCAATGCATAGACATATGTTGGCAACTATTTACGAACTATGCACACTATCTCAGGCATGTGCCAAAAATAAATTCCCTGTTTTGGCCACAAGCTGCAGTCCTCACTGAGAGAACGTTGAAGAGTTTGGCTATACCAATATAGCAAGGTGCTCCTGGCACTTACCATTTCTTTGCAGAGGATAACGTGTAATTTTTATCAGTCTAAATAAGAGGAGAACCATTAGGGGGGAAAAGTTTGTGCAGTAGAACAAAATTATTCTCTTTCCTCACAGTTCTATTTTTGGGTCTAATTTAAAACTGCGGAAGTCAATGAACATTGACATCCCTGGGCTTTGGATCAGGTTTTAAGTGAGGGAAAATTGCGCACACTATATAAGTGATACACACCTGAATAATCTGACCCAGGTTGTTTGCTTTGTGTGGTATTGGCATTACACTGGAGTGATGAGAAGGTTATTTTACATTGCTCAATACATAATTGCAGAGATGCTGTAAGTTTGCTTTCACTGCAAATTTATCCTCAAATAGAGCCCAAATCCAACTCCCACTGACTTCAACAGGAGGTGAATCAGACAAGTAGTGGAAGCAATGGGGGCTCAGTCTTTTTTCAAGGAGACATGGTGGGCTTTTTGGCACATGCACATTTATATGTCTTTTTTGTGTGTGTCTTTATCATGTCCAACATAGTACAGATAGCTAGAAAATAATGAAACTAAAATGCAGCAAGTGTTTCTATGTGGCTTTTCATTATATCTGATGATGGGAAGATAGTATTGAAATACTAGTGCTGATATGATGTCACTACAAGTCATTACAAATCAAATTTTACAGTGTTAGGGTATATTTTCTAAAAGGCACAAAGGAAGAATTTTTCATAGTGTCCCCATTAACATACAAGCAGTTGCATGACTCATACACCATTTTGACAACTCATGACAAATTTCAGTATTGGAAGCACATACACATCTCTCATTCATTATGGATCTGCTCCTGCTTCCATTGAATTAATTGATTGGTCAATGATGAGGGTCTTTAATATAATCTATATGCGTGCATCTGAAATTAGAATCTGGCATTTAGTGACTTTTAGGTCAATGGGATCTACAATTTGGCAGTTGTGAGACTTTAGAAGCACATTAGGGTTATCAAAGAGCTTTGCACCCTATGTGTCAAAAATTAAAATTAATAACTTCTTTTGGAATGGAAAAAGCTGGTAGCAGAAGATGAATGTACATATATACAGAGTGAGTGCGTATGTGTATACACATACCTACTTCATGCAGAAAACTTTCTTTAAAGAAAAACAGCCAAACAAAACAAACAAAACTCAAAAGCAACCAGTGCTGCACATCATGTAAACTCACAAAGTGTACTTTCCACACCAATATAAAGCATAAATAAAAAGAAAAGAAAGGATGATAGCAAAACATTTTAAATATAGAATTTGCACAATTGGTAATTTTGTTAAATAAGAATAAATAAATTCATTACATCCATTCACATACCAGTTGTAAAAATAATAAATTATTTATTTCTTTTCAGTGCTATGTTGCTTTTTTTACATTTGCGATTAACCCCCAAAACTCCCTCCCCTCCCCCCGCTCCATCGGATAAAACTGTTTCCACAGGAAGGCGACTAAACTGAATTTCTTGTTCATAGTCAGGCCGACCGTGATAACCTTTGTCATAGTTAGGATAATTCTTCTAAGAATGTGATGTCTTACTTTAGACACACCAAGTAATAGTAATGCACGTGGAAGACAATGGAACTGCATCCTAATACATCAGCTGTGAATTTAGCATTGGAGTTGCTAAAAGAATTTAGAATTGGAGTTGCTTACATGTTTTATTTTCATACAGAGAAAATTACTTTGCATTTTTGAATTGGGTTTCCATTTCTAGAAGCATTTTCTGAGTCATTTTCATTGGGAGGGGTTGAAATGGGCATTTTAGCAGAAAAAAGCAGCTAAAAGGAGGGTGTAAAATAAAGCAGGCACTTACCTTATTTGATACCCTCCTGTTAGTTGCTTTTCTTCTCTGTCACCCTTGGGTCCTTCAGTGTGTAAGTTACATTTGGTTTGTATATTCACTAAATGCTAAACGAATGCAATTTATATTCTTTTACCGCTTTCACCTGTTCTTGTCAACTTACTCCTGATATGTAACTTAAACTACTAGTTATACCAACACAAGATTTGGCCTGGAGACTTCTAAGGACATTGCTCCTCCCTCTCCTGCACCTGAGTAGTCCACCTTCACTTCATAAGTGTCCTCTAGCACACTCCCTTTACTGTGAAAGGTTGCTTCTCCCTAAGGAACAAATTCATCTCTGGTCTAACATCACTGATTTCAAGTGTCTTGGAACACTTGTTCATGATGCAGCTGTGGGGAGAGACAGGGAACATTCCATACACACACACATACTCAAAGAGAAATCTCACTCGTCTGGGACCATTTCTAGCAATAAAGCCACGCTACCCAGACAACAGAAATTCATCTCATGTCTAGTGACATACCCGGCACATTCAGCTGTCAAAAATTGACGAAAATGTTCTGTTTCTATTAGTATAATTAATATATTGTACAAGAATTTAATCAGAGTCTGAACCAAAGACCACTGAAGACAGTGAGCTTTGGATCAGTCCCAGTGTGAGATGGCTAGGGATGTTAAATTTAGATTAATCAACTAATGAAGCAGGTGATGGAATTTCCATCTACTACTTGATTAGTCGATAAGGAGTGGGGCGGGGTGCTCACTATTCCTGCTGTGCCTCTGCTTTTTAAATGCAATAAGAGCCACCCGCGGCTCTTGCTACATTTAAAAGGCAGAAGAGCAGTGGGGGCACAAGCAGTCCCTACTCGCCTAGGGTTCCGCCTCTTCCTTTGAAATGCAGCAGGAGCCCTATAGGGCAAGCGGGGACTGCTTTAATTCCTGCTCTCGCTGTTTCCCTGTTGCGCCTGTACTTCCCCTGCCCCCTCCATGGAGATGGTGCTGGGGGGAACCTGCTTTTAAGCTGGCTCCCCCCAGAACCAGCTCCTGATTCCCCCCTTGCTGCCTCTCTCTGATAGACTACACTACTTGACTACACAATAAGCATATGCTTATCAGGTAGTCGACTAGTCAACTAGTCACTTACATCCCTAGAAATGGCTGTGTACTCCCCCCTCAAATTTTCTTTGCAACTACAAAGCAATCAGCTCTTGAACATTAGTTTGAAGTTCTGAGGTTCCAGTTTCCCACATTCCACACTTGGTTGCACAATTTAATGTATTTGGCTATCTTGCTAAGGTGCTATATGAGTTAGAAAAGCTAATTTTAGTTAAAGGATGGATGACTGTGAATATTCACTATTTGGTTTGTTCTGATAGATACTTGTTAGACAAAAACTCTACAAAAAGTATACATTAGATCTAAAAATGCTTTACATTTAGAAACCTTTGTGGTTTCCTTTTCTGGGAATTTGTATAACATCTAAAAAAGTTTACTCATCACTGTTCAAAATATGCATGGGGCATATCAAAATATAATTCAAATGCACATTCTGTCTTCACAAATAATGCAATTTTAGAAGTGACACTGTGACACTGCAGGCATAATCTTTCCTTGGAAAGAACAGAGATGGCAAGTTTGGATCTGAACAGTCCAAAAGTTTGGGGATATCCAGGGTGTGTCTAGACTACCATTGAGGGAGCCATGTAGATGAGGCAGGACGACAAAGGGAAATGAAGCGGCGATTTAAATAATCGCCACTTCATTTAAATCAAAATGGTCGCCGCGCTGTGCCGATCAGCTGTTTGTCGGCACAGCGCGGCAGTCTAGACGGGGATCTGCCGACCCTAGAACCCTTCGTCGGCAGATCCTTTATGCCTCGCTTACAGGATCTGCCGACAAAGGGTTCTGGGGTCAGCAGATCCCCATCTAGACTGCTGCGCTATGCCGACAAACAGCTGATCGGCACAGCGCCGTGGCCATTTTGATTTAAATGAAGCGGCGATTATTTAAATCGCCGCTTCATTTTCCTTTGTCGAGTAAACTAATCTACATGGCTCCGTCGATGGAGCCATGTAGCCTCGACGTACCCCCAGTGTCTGTTTCAATTAATTTCATTCAAGTTAGTATAAGAATTCTCAAAAAGAAAATCAATATTTTTGTCTGGGACCATAAGGCCACACTAATCTTGACAACAGTAGTTTGTCTCAATGTTTAGTGACACCCTCAACACATTCAGTTGTCACATATTAGCATGTCCTGTTTCTATCAGTATATTTAATATATTGCACAAGAGTGGACATTTCTCCAAGTCCCAAATGTACAGCTTGTAGTAATTTGCTATTTGGAAACGGCTATCTGCTTTCTAGGGGTCAGAGTGCCCAAAATATGCTTGTGCCAGCCTGAAGGGAAATTTCTCTTTTGGGCTTTGCAAACAAGCCAGTTTCCTTTAATGAGTTCCTGGTGACCTCAAAGGCTGAGATTTTCAAAACAGCCTAAGGGAGTCATGTGCCCTCAGTGTCTCAGGCTCTTTTGAAAATCCTGACCTAATTGCATACATTCAGATCATGTGGACAAACTGGGAGATAAACTATGGGATCAGAATCTATTTGGTTCTAATCTAGGTTCTATTAGGTGCATCAACAGGTTTATGTAAACTTTAGGAAGGTTTATTCTTTTGGGGGCTTTGGATCAAAAGAAAGGACTTCAACGGGCCTTGGATCAGTCCACTATCTGTTACTTGCCTACAGTGAAATGGTCTTGTGCAGTGGCAGATCTTCTGTTAGATAACAGTGGGATTGGGAAAGAGCTGCTGAAAAACATTAAGAGCTATTACCTATTCTGTGGAAACAGTCTTACTGAGATTGATTCTATCCACCACATCCTGATGTGGTTTAACTTCCCTGTGACCCTTAATCCTCCAAAATATGCAAGGTGTACACAATGTGAATGACTTCTACAATGTTTTAAAACACAATGAAACCAACTAATTTTTTTTTAACAAACTTCTGCTGGTAATATGGATACCAGAGTTAGATATGATGGACAAAACACTGTTCAAATCCTATTAATTGCTTGCTGTGTTTTGTGACCTTTTATAGTTTGTTCGGTAGAAGTAGGTACATTACACATTGTTAGATTTCACATGGAAGCCATAGAGAAAACAACAGAGAAAGCAGCTGAGAATAGTCTCAAAATATCTGAGTTACGTGAACTGTAATTTCTGGTTCTATAACTTGCTTGTACAAAATAATATATGCCTTTCTCTTATTTAAAGGCTCAGACTAGCAGCTACTGTTCATCTGCATGGCTGCTAAGATGCTCCCTCTTTAAGAGTTTCTTGGAGGAAGAGCATTGTTTATTACACAATTAAGTTTTGCTGTCAGGAAATTCCTAGTATGAAAATGCATTTCCTGTTGTCAGAAAAAAATGTAACAACTCTTAAAAACAACAGCAAGGTCTTCGTTTTCCAGTAAAACATCCACAGCCATTTCTGAAAAATGGAAGAGGTCCACTATGGCTGCAGACATACTTTGGTCAATCACTTTGCTTATAGAAAGATTTTTTTTTTTAATTAGTAGAACCAAGTGATATAAAGTGACATACCACTAGGAAGATATTTATAAACAGTATAAAATAAGCTACTGTGGTATCATGGCTAAGTATGACAAAGTTGTCTAAGGACATACTGTATTAGAGGTAGGTGAAAAAGGGGAGATGATTCTGTAACCTTCAAATATCCCATGATTGTCCGTCCATTCATGGTTTTTCTTCTTCCTTTTTTGCAGACACAGAGGGCTTATAACAATTCTAATGTTTCATTTCTGCGACATACTAAGATCACCCCACTGTCACATAGAGCAGTGCACATCTTCATTTGGTCCAAATAGGCAGATTCTGCCCATAACTTGAGACTGTATGTAAGTACATTGAAGCCTTGGCTTCTGTCTATCTAGGTAGACCTAATACTAGTATGTCAACAACGGCTTACTGAGACCTCTTTTTAAGAAGATCATAACCACAGGTTAACATTTCTTTAGTAAGCACTGCTTAAATGCTGATGGTCTCTGAGAAAGAAGACATCCTTTAGCTAGTTTTCCATGCCCATCTTGGCACTGGACAGTCCTGGTGTGCCATCCTGTGTCACATGTTCGAGAACAAGAAAGCCAGGGTCCAGTCACCCACTGTGGCTGTGTGAGGTGTGGTGTTACTTTATTACTGTTGCCACTGCTCGTGACATAGTTAGTCATTTGCGTTTGCTTCTTTGGCACAAAGAAACTGTAACGGACATCCACTGCTTTAGTTGGGTCAGTTGCAAGAATCTGGACTATAAGAATCTCCTTTGTGGCAGAATGTCCCATTGCATGCAAGAAATCATCCTTATGACTCCAGCCACTATAGTTCATCATAGTTCCATTGAGGTCAATGATTGTTTCTGAAGTGGAGATCATGTATTTTCCATTGACAAGATACTCACCATTTTTCCTCTTCAGGGCCAGGTAAGCTGTGAACCTGTTCTGGTCTTTTGCCTTGAACTGCCGGACTTTGATGTGAGTGGCTCCTACGGGTATTTTCACGATATCCGTATAGCCCTTACTGCAAGGAGAAAAGGAACATGTGAAATAACTAGTAATGGACACGATCTGAGGGCCTAATTCAAAATTCACTGAAGTCAACTGTTGACTTCAATGAGTTGACTTCAACTGTTGACTTCAGCGGGTTTTGAATCAGGCCTTGCATGCATTCAACTTGAGGCCCATCTCACACTGATGCTAACCAATTAATTTTTAACATTTTGTTCATTATATATTTTTAAATTTTATTGTTAAGTCCTTGAAAAAATAGTTACTTCAAATGACTTAATCTTTGTGGTTTCAGTAGTAATTTTACATGAGTTGGATTCAAGAAGAATGAATGATAACTCATAGTTTATGCACCTGAAGCTTGTATATTTGAGCATAGGATGGGAGATATGAAATTGGAAGCACATTAGGTCTGCTAAGGAAAGCTAAAAGCTAGATTTTGGGCAGCAAGTAGCCACTCCCTACAGCTGACTCTTGGTAGCAGTCCTCCTCCCCATACAGAGCACCCATCCTATTCACCCTCCTACCCCTGACACCCTAATCATCCCTCGCTGCCTGACTCTCCCACTGCCCATGTACAGCACCTCAGCTCCACTCCCATGCAAATCAAGTTTCTGACATCTCTGTATACACTGGTTACAGCTGTTTAATACTGCCTTTGCTATAATGATGATTAAGGAAACAGTGAGCAAGCTAATAGCTGGGTAAGGTACCTTGGGAACATTTAAAAATAATCTTGATCACCAAGAAAAAAAATGTGTTTCCTTTGAAAACTTCACAGAGCTAAAGGTTAATTGCATAATATCCAATGAAAGATATGGCCAAATGCTTAACTCAAATATATACAGCATCTTTACTTCATTTCTTGACCACTTCTTGTAAGGTATCTTATTTCAATTCAGATTTAGAAAGAGATACTTAATTCTTATAGTTAAGGTCACAAGCATTCAAAACCGTAGGCTCTCTAAAATATAATTTCTCAAGAGGCATATAGTATATCTGAAGAAATAATAAATATATCATTATAAACTACCAGCTGGACTGCTGATACATTTTTTTTCATTTATAAATCTCTGACATATAAGTTGATGCTGGAAGTATCACATCTGTGTTTGAAAAGGACAGTTTAATATCTTTTTACAGTAAACACGATAAAAATATAAAAAAATTAAAATGTCTCTCTGTGAGCGAGGCTGCTATGTTTGTGAAATTTTAAGTATTTCTATAAAGACTAAGTAACTGTGCTCCTCTAGCTTAAGGACTTGGAAAAACAACAGGGAGTCCTATGGCACCTTAGGCTATGTGTAGACTGCATCCCTCTGTCGACAGAGGGATGCAAATCAAGCACATTGAAATTGCTAATGGAGCAGGGATTTAAATATCCTGCGCTTCATTAGCATAAACATGGCCACCGCTTTTTTTCGACACGGAGCTTTTTCGGAAAAAAAAAAATGGTAGTCTAGATGCAGATCTGTCGAAAATAAACCCTTTTTCGACAGATCCTGTATTCCTAAAAAAATGAGGTTTACAGGATCTCTTGAAAAAGGATTTATTATCGACAGATTCATGTCTAGACTGCCATTTTTTTTTAAAAAGCTCTGTGTCAAAAAAAAGTGGCGGCCATGTTTATGCTAATGAAATGCAGGATATTTAAATCCCTGCTTCATTAGCAATTTCGACGTGCCTAATCTACATCTCTCTGTTGACAGAGAGGTGTAGTCTAGACACACCCATAGAGATTAACAGATTGATTAGGGCATAAGCTTTCGTGGGTAAAACCCACTTCATCATAAGAATTGGAGTGGAAACTACAGAGGCAGGGGTATATACTTATAGATAATAGCATAACAAAGGAAGCCAGTTACTTATCAAGGGTAGGTCCAGTGTTAATAAGGCTAATTCAGTCAGAGTACATGTGGCTCATTCACAGCAGTTGATGAGGAGGTATGAATAGCAAAAGAGGGGAAATTGCCTTTGCAGTGAAATAACCAATCTAAATCCTTATTCAGTCCTATTTTGATTATATTTAATTTGCAAATAAACTGCAGTTTGCTGTTTCTCTTTGTAATATGGTTTTGAAGTATTTTTGTAGGATGGCTACTTTTAAATCCATCACCGAATTACAAACAGGAGGCTGCCATGCAACTCTCCAACACCACATTCTACAGGCCACAATGCTCTGATCCCACTGAGGAACACCAAAAGAAACACCATCTGCTCCAGAAACTCCCTGCAATAGCACGGGGTCGAATCTACATAGACACACCCCTACAGCCCCAACTAAGAGAATTCTATTTGTTATGCAAGATCCGTAAACCTGGAAATCCCATATGCCCCATTATCTCAGACATTGGCACCCTTACAGCAGTGCTGTCTGGCTATGTGGACTCTTTCCTCAGACCCTATGCTACCTGCACTCCTAGCTATCTTTGAGACACCAATGACTCCCCGAGGTCTTCATGATAACTCCATCCTGGCCACCATGGATACAGAAGTCTCTATACCAATATTCCACATGACAATGGACTACAAGCTATCAGGATCAGTATCCTTGAAGAGGCCATGGAACACCTGGTGGCTAAGTTATGTGACTCTGTACTCATCCACAACCATTTCCGATTTGGGGACAATTTATACCTCCAAGTCAGCGGCACTTCTATCGGTATTTCCATGGCTCCACAGTATGCCAATCTTTTTATGGATGACCTAGACCAACGTTTCCTCAGCTCTCGTCCTTTAGCACACCTCCTCTACTTATGTTACATTGATGACATCTTCATATGGATCAATGGGAAGGAGATCATTGAAGAGTTCCACTGGGATTTCAACAATTTTCACCACACCATAAACCTCAGCCTGGACCAAATCAGTCACTTCCTGAACACTACAGTACAAATAAATGATGGTCTCATAAACACCGCCCTATACTGGAAAACTACTGACAGCTACTCTTACCAATATGCTTCTAGCTTCCATCCTGGAGACATTGCACAATCCATTGATACAACCGGATATGCTCCAATCCCTTAGACAGACAAACACCTATGAAATCTTTATCAAGCACTCTTAAAATTAAAGTACCCACCTGGGGAAGTGAAGAAACAGACTGACAGAACCAGATGAGTACTCAGAAGTCACCTACTACAGGACAGGCCCAACAAGGAAAGTAATAGAACACCACTGGTCGTTACCTACAGCTCCTAGATAAAACCGGTCCAATGCATCACTGACAATCTATCCTGGAAAATGATCCCTCAATCTCACCTTGAGATAGGCCAGTCCTCACATACAGACAGCCTCCCAACCTAAAGCAAATACACACCAGCAGCCACATATCACACCACAGAAACACTTACCCAGGTACCTACCCCCTGAAACAAACCCTGTTGCCAATGCTGTCCAAACAAGTGGCTTCATCACAGAACCTAACCACATAAGCCACAATATCAAGGGCTCATCTACCTACACATCCACTAATGTGTTATATTCCATCATGTGCCAGCAATGCCCCTCTGCCATGTATAGTGGCCAAATCAGACATTCTCCGTGCCAAAGGATAAATGAACAGAAATCAGGCTTCAAGAAAGGTAATACACAAAAACCCGTAGGAGAACATTTTAACCCCTCTGGACATTCAGTAAGCCCTAGTCTACAGTAGCGACTTATTTCGAAATAACCCCCCCTTGTTTCAAAATCATAAGCAGAGCGTCCACACTACCAAAACCTTTATTTCGAAATAATGGGCTGGTTATCTGCTGCTTCTATTTTGAAATAACTACTCCCAAGAGTAATTTGAAGTAATTACTTCCCAGTGCTTCCTGGGGCTCTAAGTCAAGGTAGCGCATCCACAATAACGAAGCCTGACTCCGACTAATTTCGAGGCTCTCACATAGTGGAGACACGCGATTTGGATTTTGTTATTTCGGGCGTTATTATTTCAAATTTAGTTATCTCAAAATAATTTCCTAGTGTAGACATACCCTCATGGATTTAAAAGTAGCCAGCCTTCTTCAAACTTCAAAACCAGATTACAAAGGGAAACAGCAGAACTGCAATTCATTTGCAAATTTAATACAACTGAATTAGAACTGAATAAGGATTTAGACTGGTTATTTCACTAAAAAGGCAATTTCCCCTCTCTTGGTATTCACACCTCCCTATCAGTGGCTGTGAGTGCTCATATATATATATATGCCCCTGCCTCTATAATTTCTGCACCAATTCATCTGATGAAGTGGGTTTTATTCATGAAAGCTTATGCACTAATAAATCTGTTAGGGTATGTCTACACTACAGTGTTATTCCGAAATATCTTATTTCGAAATAACATATCTACACACAAAATGCATTTCGAAATAGCTTTTTGCTATTTTGAAATAGCGCGTCCACACTGATTGGACACTGAATCACATTTAAGGCCAGCCGGAACTGGTTCCAGCAGGGCATCAGGTCAGAAGTTACCTTGTGGCCAGGGCGGCCAGCAGGGCACCCTGGGAAGGGCTGGAGGCCCCCTATTTCAAAATAAGTGTCTACACAGCACTTATTTCGAAATAGCAATTTCAAAATTGGTGCTATTCCTCATGGAATGAGGTTTACCAATTTCAAAATAAGCCCTCCGCTATTTCAAATTAATTTTGAAATAGCAGTTGGCTTGTGTAGACGCTAGGAAAGTTATTTCGAAATAACAGCTGTTATTTCAAAATAACTTTGCTGTGTAGACATACCCTGACTCTTTAAGGTGCCAAAGGACTGCTTCTTGTTTTTGCAGATACAGACTAACATGGCTACCCCTCTGAGACTTAAGGACATGTGTTAGTCCATTGTTTTGCTGTAATAATTAATGGTTAAAATTGAGTTACAGTGCCAGGAATAATGCAGTACAGATAAAGTCAATGTACTGCAGCATTCAGCACTGCAGGAAATATTTACATAAAATACATTACATATTTACATAAAATACATATCCAAAAAATCTGCACTAAAAGAATGTTATTAAGGTTACAAAGTCAAGAGTGCAAAAGTTAGAAAATGTCAGAATTAAGATTCCTCATAGAAAAAACAGTATGTGATCAAGTAATTAAAGACAGTATGATAATTCAAAGACATGACATTGTACATATAGCCTCAATTCCGGCATTTTCTCAATTCTGAGAGCTGACTTTGCAACCTTAAAACTCTTTAACATTTTTAAAATCCTAGAACATTACATAAAATTAATAAAAATGCATAAACAAATTTTATTATGTGAAATTACTATAATTGGAATTATTAGGTAAATTTAATATAAGGGATGTTACTGTTCCCCGTATAAATACAAAAACAACTGCCACTGTTTTACTGCGAAGGATATACTGATTGGACAGAAACTAATTATACCATTAAGATCAGTAATAATTCTGGCTTTTTTGTGACAAAGAGATTTTTTTAATGGCGTGTTTTCTTTTAAATTAATTATTGTAATTGTGATGGTGGTCAAACTTCTGATCAACAAGTCGTAAATAGTTTTAATTGAATAAAAATCCATCCCTGGTGGCCAGCATTAATCATAACTGCTAAGCTGCTTGGGAAATAAGTGCACGAAAGTTTGACTGTTTTGGTATCCATGGGTAGAGTGTGATATAGAGACAATGTGATATTGAAGCCAATATGCTTGATTTGAGCAAATGGTTATAGAGGGATGTAATTTGCAACCATGCCTCTGGACTTCAGGCGACTGCATCTAACCTAGCGAGAGACAGTATTAAACACATTTTGTGACTCCATAGGACCCTCACAAGCACAGGCGACCTGGAAAATGCACCATACCAGTGTTTCACCTGACTGCTTCAGCTCCAAGCCTTTCTGACTGATCCCCCACGTTCTACATGACACTATCTTGGCTCCAGGCCATCAATGATTGCAGGGGGTTTGCAAAACTATGCCATTACTCTGGGCAGACTTTCCATTGGTAGGGTTGGAGCCTAGGTTCATATCAGAACCTCAGATGGGATTTGGGGGCAATATTTTTCTCTGGTTATTACCTATCCCATGTAGAGTTAGGAAACTTGTTTTAAACAGTTGAGAAGTGCAGGAAAACTTAAGAAAGGCATCTGTCTGGTATGTCTTATATGAATGAAATTCATGAATAGAAATCTGGCATCCAGTCTGACTTGTGCTTTTACAAGGTTTTACAAGCAGCACTTCTACTTCTGACTTAGACATGCCTCCTCAGAAAACTTCATTTGTATCTATGGTTATAAAAACACACTAATAATTCTGCTTGCAGAAAAGGGTACATTTATTTCCACCCAAGATTATTACCTCTTTTTATTAAACGTTCCCATGACTTTTGTGCAACTGGAATTGTCTCCTCCACACACCCCACATTTGTCATACTGGAGCTTTGAACCGATGATGCCATCGCAACCGGTTCGAATGCACTTTCCCCGGACACATACTGAATTACTGTATGGCCTACATTCAGTTCCATCCGTTACCTAGGGAATTAAGTCTTTGTTAGTTAAATCTGCAAAGAACAAAATTGCTTTTTTTGTATCTGATTGGCAAACACTGCTATTTCTTTAGTTCAGTCATCCTACTGTGAGTTATCTAAAGCTGTATTATAAAGGGGCAGTTACTCATTGTGTTTTTAATAGTACCCACTGCATGTGTAAATTCTAGTTCTTTTCCACCTGTTTGGCATTTGGCGTGACGATTAACAGAATACAGTTCCTATTCTGCTATCCAGGTCTGCTGTATCTCAACTCTCAGGGCACTAAAGTAGCAGACACATGAACAAAGGGGCCATGGGCATCTGACGTATGGCTCTTTTGTTAACCCTAAGGCACTAAAGCAGAAGTTCTGTTTATAATGATGAATTTATTAACAGCAATAATTGGCATTTATAGACGGTTTTTCATCAGACCATCTCAAAGTACTTTATAGACTTGAATTAATGAAGCCTCGTAATGTCTAGGAGAAGAAAGGCACATAACTAAAGATATACAGGAATCATTTCACTCTTGATTCTACCATGTCTGAAATAATTAAATCTGACTATAGAGCTTTAAGTGAGCTTCTCCAGATTCATATCAGTGCAGCTTGGAGCAAAATGTATATGTTTATAGACAGACATAGCAATTTCTTTCAACCAGAAAGATCCCAAAGAGCACTGTTGACACTAAATATAGAAACCTTTTAACCTACTACTGATGTGGAACTAGGACTGCCTGCATTAGCAAACACAATTTCATGTGCATCCACATGTTTAGATGTGGAGAACTGTGTCTAATTTTAGAGGTCAATTCTATCCCTAAAATTCTGGCTAAACATTTTCTACTTAAACAAAAGGTGTTCTCCTTGGTACCGCTTAGATACAGAGTTTTCCAAAATACCCTAGAACTGAAATTGCTACTGAAGGTACATTACCTTTTGAGAGAACACAACGTAGTAACCCGTCCCTTTGGCTCGGCAGGTGAGCTTGCATACATCTCCAGGAAGCACTCCAGCGTACTTAGGGACCCATTCAACAAATGTTTTGACACCCTTTGTGTCAGACTGATAGCCATTTCTCGCTTCACACTGTTCTTGTCGAAAGGCTTTAGCTGAAGAATTATCATTCATCTCATTAGTGTTTATTTTAGGATATACTGCAAGTGTCAGTATGCACAGCTACCTTCTTTGGTCATTTCACTCACACCATTCCTCCTCCTTGTCCTGGCACCTGTTAATGGCCTTTGAAAAATCCCCTGAATCTTTTATTTTGGCAATGTTCCCAGGACATTATAAGCATTTTAGTTACTGCTCATCCTGTTCGTTTTCCAAGAGCCAGGAGACTGTATATAGAATCCTCCTGTCAGGAGCCACCAGCTCTTTGCAGGGTTAATTACGCTTTTAAATTTAATCAGGGTTACAGTGACTTTGTATCACTTGTAGCTAATGTTTCCACACTGTGATACATTAGGGGGAAGCTATAATGGACAACATTTTATTTTCTCCTGTGGATTTAGTATTCACCATATAACAGGAGCAAAGGCTGTAACGTCAAGCAGCTTCGGCTGCTGCAGAACATACCATTTGCTGGGCAGGATGCGACATTGCAGGAGCGATAGATGGCCCTCTTTCCAGTGCAGTACCGCCCGCTGTTTCTAGGAGCTGGGTTGTTGCAGTGACGATAGGCAAACTGAACCCCTCCACTGCATGTACGGGAGCACTGTCCCCAAGGCCCCCAAGAGCCCCAGTTACCATGGTTTGAAGCCTATAATGCATGAAACAGTGGGATGTAAAAAGAGAGTCCAAATCTGAATGAAGATACATTTCAAAAGCACAGATACTTGTCCCCAAAATGGCAGATGTTTTTCCTCTCATTTAAACTACGGCTCACTTTATATTAGGGCATGAAGTAACCCTGAGAAACTTTTCCCTTGCAGTCACATCCATGTACAGCCCCTGACCGTCATGTGTGGGGAGAGGACATGATGTCCAATGGAGTTCTGGAGGCAAGTCAAGGGCAGTATTTAGTCTAACTTTGCAGAACCGAATTTCACCCACTTCACTGTGAAAACACACTTCCATGTAAAGAAATCCTAATCCCATCTTCCATTTTTTTCTTTTAATAACTGTTCTTCTAGGTTCACTTCACTTAGCTTAACTCCACCCAGGTAATACGTTGCTATTATTGAACACTGTGATCCCTGAATAGTTAAATAGTGCAGCTATATGGCACTGTTTGTGGTAAGGAGATACTGTTCTTCATGGAGTCATTGTGCTACATTATCCATTATATAAATAGCTATGCGCTGCCAATCTAAGCAAAATTATGAGACTCCTATTTGTGTTTTAGATTGCAAAAGAAATGTGATGTTCATGGTATCTGTATCAAAATCACTTTTGTTTTCAAAGTGACACTTCCCATTCATGCCAGCTATCTCATAGAATGCCTGCCACATTTCTAATTAAATGAACTTCCTGAATTACTTTACTGTAATCTTCCCCAATTAAGAGATGTCTTTAATTTATACAGCAAATAATTAGAAATACAGATTGAATTTCATTGCTGTTCTAAGATCAAGAGGCACAGGTAAAAACTGGTAAAACAGATGTTGGCAAAGTAAGTGTGGTTACAGCAAATTCTCACCCAGTGAGCTAATGTGCTGAGAGGCTTTGGAATAAGACAGAGAACATTCAGAAAAGGTATGTCTAAACAGTAGGGCTAAAGCTGAATTAAACTACGCAACTTTAGCTACATTAATTGTGCAGCTGAAGTCAAAATAGCTTATTTCGGCTCGTGGCTACACAGCGGGTAGTCGAAGGAAGAACACTCTTCCTTCAACTTCCCTTACACCTTGTGAAATGAGGGTTACAGGAGCTGGAGTAAGAAGTCCTCCAGCTAGCCATTATTTCAAAATAATGGCTTGCTGTGTAGATGTGCTCTTTGTTATTTCAGAATAATGTCAGTTATTCCGAAATAATGCTGCTGTGTAGATGTACTCATACTGCCTGCGGCTAAGCCTGCCACTCTACTAACTTTGCTCAATTAAGAACAAAGCCTCTGCACACAGTGCAACACTTCCACTTCAGCTGTACTTTTTACATGTATGCATTTTATACCCAGAGAATGGGTACATCATTTGAGGAAAATATAGTTATAAAGAGAATTAGGTTTGAATTATTCTAACATTTGTTTAACACTCTCACAGAGCTCTTTGGGATAGTGACCTCCTTTTGGGGTTTGTACTGTTTCTTGCACCAGCATTATATAAAGTGAACTTAGAGCAGTTCAAGATATGCACTGGACAATTACACTGGAGAAACTCCACCATTGTGAAATTGATGGAGGGGGCCCTGTCACTTCATGTCCTGGCTCTGATGCCTCCTACTCTAGAAATCTGTTCCTGGCATCAGGGGCATGTTGAAGAGGAGCTTCATTACACTCAATTATACACAGACATAAAGTCCTCATGGAATCTTTCTTTGTACATTAGAGCTATGTATATTTAACTTAAGAGAGCTGGGGAGCTATGAATGGGAACCTGACAGCCCCTCCATCTACTGAGTTCCATCTCACTGCAGAGTCAAGTCTATCTCTCCTATATAAAAAGAGTTTTTCCTGCAGGATGACAGAGCAACGTTATCACGACACTGCACCCTGCCTTCCACCTCCTTCCCTCCCCTTTCCCCAGTGCTCAGCTGCTGCGTGGGCCTGGGGAGGCCCAAGAGCAGCCTCCCTCCCTGGAAGGGACCAAAGCCATGAGCCGCGTGGCCCCTTTCCTGTCCCCATCCTGGTGCTTGGGGACGGGGGGGGGGGCAAAGCCAGGAGCTGTGCGGCTTTCCCCTCTTCCCTCCCCAATGCTCCAGTGTGTGTGTGGGGAGGGGGCACGAAGCCGCAAGCTATGCCGCCCCGGGAGCCACACAGTCACTACCCTCGCCCCTCTCTGGTGCTCCAGGGAGGGGGGCGGAAGCCATGAGTCTCTCTCCCCTGCGGCCCCCTTCACACATCCCAAGGTTGGGGGGAGAGTGGCAGCTGGGGAGGGGAGCGAGAAAGGGCAAGAAAGGGCTGGGCAGGTTCTCCCCGGTGGCTGGGGGGTGGAGCAATGTGGCCTTCCCCTTCCCTTCTCCCTGGTGCTTGGGGAGGAGGGAGGAGAGAGCCCTGTGGCCTCCCCCTTCTTCCATGCTTGGGAGGGGGAGAGAGCCCCATGTCCTCCTCCCTCCCCAGTGCTCTGGGGAGGTAAGCGGGAGTCTCGCTGCCTCCCCCCTCTCCAGTACTCTAGGAGGGATGAAAAGCTGTGCTGCCTGCCCCTCTCCAGTATTCCAGGGAGTGGGGCTGGAGCTTCACAGCCACCCCACTCCCCGGTGCTCTGGGGGGGCGGGACAGGGGTTGGATATACGGACATTAAATATCGGATATCTGAATAGTCAATTAACCTCATGAATTCTTATCGGTTAGCGGACTATTCTATAGTCTCCGGGGGCGGGGCCAGTAGGGTTGCCAGGTGTCCGGTATTGACCCGGACAGTCTGGTATTTTTGCCTCCTGTCCGGTAAAAAAATTCAGAAAATACCAGACACCTGAAATGTCCGGTATTTTCTGGTTTTTCTTCCCTGCCAGGAGGCGAAAAAAACAGACACTTGGCAGCCCTACGACACACTCAGTAACTCGGCCTAGCCCCTGGCCCCGCTGCTTACTTGGTTCCACAGGGAAGCTCCCTTCTGGCTCGACCAAGAAAAAAGATGGGCCCCGGCAAAAATCCTAAAGTCCTGAGCAAGGGGAAGCAATGCCTTCCCTGGGTCTTAGTGCTCAACCTGTCCTCTTTCTATCCCTATTCTGACTTTGCATGCACTTAAAGGGGCCATGTTGTTTTAATGCTGTTTTATTTTACTTATTTTTTGCTCAACAACTTTGGTCTCCCCCCCCCCTTTTTTCCCCCCCTCAACACAATTTTTTCCCTGGTGTTTTTTTTTGGGGGGGGGTGTTCAGGATTTTTGGTTAAACCATCTGGCAACCCTAGGGGCCAGCAGCCAGTGAGCCGGCCTCACTCCTGAGGGGCCCTGTCACTCTGTGCTGCTGTCTCTACATCAGAGGCAGCAGCATGGGGTATGAGGTGGGAGGTGGTTCACAAGGAGAGCCAGTTTAAAAATCAGCTCCCCTTACGGACTGTTGCCTTGTGCTGCTGCCTCTGATAAAGAGGCAGCAGCATGGGGTGGCAGCAACCCCTGTCTAGGGGGGTTTTGAGCTCCCAGATCCTGCGTGAGCCAAAACTGAGATGGGCTGTCTGTCCACCTGACTCCTAATATCCTTTAAATACAGAGCCGCAGCGGGAGTAGGTCCCGAACCCGTTGCAAGTCAGGACTGAGCCAGGCTGCTGGCCAGCCTGCTAAAAAATTTACTGGTGGGGGAAACGGGGAGGGGGAGGGAGGGAAATGCGTGTAGTCTATAGCATTAACCTATAAGCTTTTGCTTATCAGTTAATTGACTACACTATTACATCCCTAGTTGTTGAGCATAGCAAGCAGGGGGCACACCCCCTTGTATTTTAAAATAATGTTTTCAGTTTTCCTAGGGTAAAGGCTCCATTATCTTGGGAAAAGAAAACATGCTTCCTGACATTCAGTAACATTTTTCCAAAGTGATCAGGAGAGTGTGTCCAGCAACAATTTAACTGTATATGCAATAAATAAGAAGGCAATTTTTACTCTTAGTCTAGACTATGGGAGTAACTCTGCCAGTGCTACCTCTTTAATACCCTCCCCCCACCATTAAAATCAGTACATTGCAGGATCAGGTCTTCTAAGATTTACCCACGGTTTGGCCCTTGGAGCAATAACATACCGAATAATATTTCTTCTTAGTTTTGTCAACACATTTTCCTTGGAGGCAGATCCTTCCTTTCCCACATGGTGTCCCCTCCACAGCAGGAAGCTTCTTGGTGAGACACACCATCTGTCCTTGGCGAACAACTGCACACCAAAGGCGAGAGCATACATCCATACCGGGACACACTGTGTACTCAGGTCCAAATGCCAGTTTGCACTGACGAATAGCATCATACGTTTGTCCTGGAAGCTCCTCAGGGCCCAAGATCTGCTTTCTTGGTTGGTCGAGTAAACAGTTCCCTGAAAGAACAATCCAATTTATTACTCATTTCCTTTGTTATCTGTTTTATAGGACCTTTAGCTTTCAAGCTAGACAAAGTGATAATGATTATGGATCTGATCCAAACCTTAATGAAACCAATGGAAATACTCCCTTTGAATTCTGTGGGCTTTGGATCAGGCACATGTGTTACCACAACTGGGTTCTCTATCTCCAGGGTTTAAGTATCAAACTCTTGTTTGCCTATCTATTTATTTCATCTTATGGTGAGGCCTTCCTCCCTTCCCTGTAAACATTTGAACACAGAATTGCACTGAGGTAATTTGGGACTTGCATTGTGTTTTACTGTAAGTGGGTTCCACTCTATTTATCAATCTGTGATTTGAGACATGATCAAGAGACATATAAAATAAGCAAAGCTGTCGTTTGAATTTTGAGCCAGAACATTTGAAAAGGCAAAACTTCTAAAGGAAAGCCAGAAAAAGCCTGAAAAAATAGAACTGTATCCAGTGTGGCCCTTTAAGAAAAAAACCATCAATTTAAAGAAAAATATAAGTAGCACATCAAAGGTTACACTGGTGGCAAATTTGTATTGGGCTTCTTATGTAAGGAATCACAGTTAGCCACTTCTGGACCCAGTTTGAACAGTTTCTATTAATCTTCACATAAAAAAGAAAACAAATTGAAGTATAAGATAGACCACTGTTATTTGCAAATGCCAAAGATCTGACTGACTCCCTCTCTCCTTAAAAATCAAAGCTACTTTCACATTTTTCAGGAATCCTGTTTTAACAATTTTTTTCACATCACTGACAAACTCACATGCTGACATGGGGAACTTGGTCTTCACTTTGAACTCTGTCATATAATGTGGTATGGCCATATTTTACTTATCCTCAGCCAAAATAACTTACCACAGCCCATCTTGCTTTGCAACCAACATTAGCACCACCCCTGCCTGATCGTGGGTAAAAAAAAAAAGTATAATATAAACACTTCACAATTACAGTAGCTTATGAAATATGAGAATTTAAAGTCTGGCATCAAAATTCAAATTTCAAAACCTAGTTTAGAGGCTTTAAAAATGAAAAACATGTTTCATTTCCCTCAAGAAAACAAATGTTTGCTTTCCCTAAAGACCTCTTTTTCCTGAAGACCACTAAGGCCTCTTGACAGCTAAATTCAGCCAAAAATCCTTTCAGCGTCATCACTTATTTATTACTGAGAAGACCCATCTCATTAAATTTGTTGCTCCATTTGTCCTGTTGTGGCCTTGACTTGCCTAATATGCAGATCTTATCTTTAGTCTGGACTACATTGCCTTTTTTAAAATGAAAACAAGGTGTGCTTCTGCTAACAGATAGGCTGGTGTCCCAAGATAAGTCAGTAAAAAAATCCTACAGTGCAGTGTATTTTGTAGCATTACATATTAAAGACATAGTGGAGAGTGAGGACACACAGATGTTTTCTACAAGGGCAGGGCTGAGGTTTCTAACAGGAAAACAACAGCTGGCAGCAGTTTCTCTCAAAAAAAGTTTGGTAAAAATAATAACAAACACCCCAGCAATATCTGCTCCCCCCCCCCGCCACACCGTCCATGTACTTCCTGTGATAGAGGATGTTAGCATCACTTTGGGATACTGACAAGCAAAGACCAGCTTCTTAGACTTAGCTGTATTCATTACTACTAGATATACATAGTGCTTATCAAACTCTAATGACACCAATTATTCAATATTTTAAATCATATGGCAAAATAACACAAAGCTACCACAGTATTAACAAACACTCTTCAGACCCCAATGGCTTCTCTACACATGAACTATTCATTGAATTTTAAACACATTAACTGACATTATTGAAAAGGCTAATCTAGACAGGACAAAATCATTTTCGTTGGCCCTTGGATTAACAATGACCTATGCACTAGACTTTTCAGTTGTGTTAGTTATTACATTATAAAACCCAATTGTTAATTCAAGAAAGAGATTTTTCATATGATCCTCATGCCCATAAAGCTCAGGCTTTTTTAACTGGGTGGGAAGTGAATTCTTGAGAATGTCACTGCAAATACTCTTTTACCATCCTTTAAACAAATCTAGGGACTATACATTCGGACCTTCCAGCTGATCTCAGCTGAGAGGTTAAACATAAGATGCAGGAGGTCTTGAAGGCCTTGTCTACCCAGATATTTTCTAATTTTCTTTACATTTCCACTGTTGTTCTCTCTCTCTCTCTCTCTGAGCTGCTACAATGTGTTCTGCAAGGAGACTTTTCTGCAGCTCTGCACACATTATGTCTGAATGAATGGTTAGAGACTTCTCTCTGCCTGACAGCATTTTGGAGTCAGTCTTTCCACCTGTCTATGCTGGGGCTCTTGTGTATTTCAAAGCAGAAGCGCCTGCGTGGAGCCTGGGGTCAGCGGGGAACTCGCTCATCTGATGTAGAGTAGAGGGGTTGACTGCAGAATGATTTGTGGTCGATTTTGCAGGTCTTAAGTAGATGTGCTAAATTGACCGCCAGTGGATTGATCTAAGAATGTCAGTGAAGGCTGTAGTATAGACATAGGCTACAAGATTCCCATTCCTGGTACACTGAATGCATTGCAGCAGTGTTATTCAGGGAAATTTAGCCGTTTAGACTGTATGGTAAGATTGCTTTTTTGGGAGTGACATTTGATTTCATAGGTTATGTTTATCTTTTGTCAATATAAATCTTTGATTTAAAAATAGATGGACGATCCCTCCCACAGGGGAAATAGAAGAATGAAATGAAACTCTATTAGAAAAAAATGTCTTTGTTTAGAAAATATGTCTCAAACAATCAGACTGCCCAAGCTTCCACAGGGACTCCATTATGATTTTGAAATAAATGGAGCAATGCCAGGCATAAAAGCAGCTCACAGGTCAGACTGTGGATTTCTGTGGGACTCTTGGTGTTAGTAACTAAGTGCTCACTAGAGTGAGTAAGGGCAACAAACCTGACGCAACCATATTAAATGAAAGCCAAGTTCTGAGAGCCTTCCTCATTTTGTTTAGTACATTACCATTATGGGAGAAGTGGCACCAAAATCTTCGGGATGTGTTGTGTGGTAAGGTACTACTCATTCTGAGTAAGGGGATTGGAACATGGCCTGAATGATTTGGGGCCCAATCCTGCTTCCACTGAAGTAAATAGCATAAGATCCTTGTCCTGATTGCCACAACTCCAGAGCTGAGATGGTGACTCCAGCCATGAGGTAGGGAGCATTAAACGCTTCCCAATGCAAGCAAGCTGGCAGTGAGGAGTGCACAAGGAGCCCCATCTTTTTACTCAGCCTGCTTGTCCCTCACAGTATGGGTTCACAGTTGGCTGGGTTCACAGTATAGGGAGTGAAGGGATGAAAAGGGATAAAGTAACTTCCTTCCCAGATAAAGGTGAGGGGAAAGGGGATAAACTGTGTTTTTGAATCACAGTTCATTCTTTTGTCAGCTCCAGGTGTGACACAGCTACATGATACAGATCTGCTCTTGCACATGTGGAAATTAACCTGTTAAAATTAAATCAATGCCAAAGTGATATGTACCATAATACAGGACAGCTCTAGATTAATGGAGCTCATAAAATTAGAAGAGGAAAAAAATGAAGTAATTTTCCAGATACAAGAATAGGATAAAGCATTTTGGACAGACCTGAAATTAGCCAATAAAATACTTACTTTATTTCCTTAAAAAAAACCCTCTGTACATTTTGCAGGCATGCGGTACCTTTCATCCATAAGTACTGCAGTTACCATAACAACTAGATCCATTCACTTAATTACATAATTTTTATCTCAACATTTTGGAATTTGCATGGCTTCTTTAAGAATTGCAGCTGCTTTGTAAGCACAATGAACAATTTAAAATACATTTAGGATTATTGATGATACTTTAAAAAAATCCTCTTTTTATTAAGTCCAAGTTACAATAAAATGTTAACATACTACATCGTATATTACTTATTCTGGACCAGTTTAATAATTAAAGACATTGACTTAAGAGTTGCTAGAGGAGGAGCCCTTCTCCTCTGAGTATGCCATACATTTCTAAATAAGTACCTTGTTTTGGTAACAAATAGAAAATGAGTTTTGTCTTCTAAAGTACTCTATAGTAGACTGTAAGATCCCTGGAGCAAAAGTTGGCTTTTTATTACGAGTATAAATAGTGCCTAGCACAAAGTAGTCCTAATTTCTGGCTGGCCCCTATAGGCACTAACATGACATAAATAAAATAAATAAGAGTACGTAGTAGGAATAAAGCTTAAAAGTATAGCATCTTCACTTTTTTTAGTCAAGTATCTTATACCTTTCATCCCCATTTTAATTACTTGATAATCCATGGTGTTCATGCATGTTTTAGGTAAAATGCTCACAAAACTCCCTTCTTCATCACTTGGAAGCAAAACAGTAACACTGTGGTTGTTAGCTAAACTTTACCAATGTTCCCATTGAAAACGTCACTGATCATAATGCACCTACATTCTATTCAATGCTTATCTGTGTTATCATGCAGGCTACTCAAAGGGTGAGTTTCTGCCACCTTAGGGTTTGTCTGCAGTACAACCTGGGTATAAATCTATCTTGCACCAGCTTGCGGTGTACTAATTGTTCATGTGGACACCACGCATTAAACATTCCACAGTGTACTTTGATCTACACCACTTTGAAACAGGAGTTGATTTACAGCCCAGCCTGCCACATGCTAACTGTTCATGTGAACAAGCTCCTAGGCATGCTGCATACTACCTACCACTTGCAAGTTGCTGGATGGTGCTGCTCAAAAGGAGTAAGGATGGCATAATCTGTTCCACAATTCTCCTGAAGTAACATAGGAGTAAGTTGTTGGTAAACACTGCTGTGCTATATAAAAGGAGTGTGCAAACACAATAGGTATAATAATACATACCATGACCATCATCCAAAAATTCAGTTATGGTTGCTGACGTGCATTTGGACCAAGGTTTGGAAGCATCAATGCTAGTCAGGATGGAGGACATTAAGCGCTTATCTTCCATGGAACCGAAGTTCTCCTCACAGAATTTAGAGTCGTCATGGGAAAGCCCAAGCAGGTGCCCTGTGGGAATGAAATTAGGAAATGTAAGTATATTATTTCCTGGTGGATAGGATTTTAGCAGCTGACGTGTATATTCAGAGCGGGATGCCTCAGTTCATACCCTTCATTTTCAAATCTAAAATGACAACGTGAAGATGACTTTTAAACTTCCCATAAATTCTCAGCTTGAAGTCAATAGAGTTCTGCTGATTTACATCAGCTGAGACATAAATGGAGCAACACTGTTTTGTGTCAGATGAGGATCTGGTCCTTAGAGTATCCAGGATCAGGGTCAAAAGGCATAATAAGGGGAGAAATAGTGATTTCTACAAATACATTAACATTCTTGGACTGACTGATCAGATGAATACCTCTGAGAGTGCTTAAATACCAGATTTACTCAGCCGCTAAATTCAGCAACAACATCTACTTCTCTCAGTCCTGTGAAGCAATTTGCTCACTCTCTTCATTCAAAGACATGTTCTATATCAAGAGAAGATATAATGTATTCCTACATACTACAGCATAAATGTTCAACAGAGTTTAGCTATACAACTTTCTTTAAATGTAATCAGTCTCATATAGTTAAAACCTTTACATCACAATGAAAATTGTTCCCCATTACTATCTGCTGTAGCATTGTGATATTATGTGGTAATTCAATGTAAGTAACAAAACTATACAATAGTATGCTTTCATTCATTCATTACTGTAACAATATATTAATCAAATATATGAAATTATTGTTTAATTATAGACTTGTGATAGCTGTGAAATATAGTCATTTGTTTTTTCTCTGTAATATTAATATTTTCCTTTGGGAATATTTAATATGTGTGAGCCATATTCTGCTATCCTCTCTTCGCAGTAAGGCTGTACTTGTGTTTTAGGATTGGCAATTCTGGCCCTGTGTTACTACAGAAACACCCCATGCAAACACCAGTTTAAAAGAGCTGACAATTTTTTTGTTTAAGGCAATATCAGTGCTGTATAAAACTTACTAGCAATATTATCTTAATATTATATATGTCTCTTAGAAAGAGTGATGTATAATCAATATGCCATTGGTAACCTATATAACAAATTCTGTAATGTTATAGACTGGTAAGTTAGTTGCTGATCCCCTAAGCGAACAATGAAGGCTCTATGATGTTTTGCTTGTGACTTTGCCAAAAAGCACTGCAAGCCCTTACTCAAACAATGAGCTTCTTCAAGAAAACTGAAGATAGTGCTTCTTTTTGCTGTCTCACCATATGATATGATCTGTTCCCAATACTTGTATCATATTAATTAAATGAGTGTCAGGCACCAGACTGTATTCAACGTCTGAAAAGAACTCTGGGTGCAATACAACTGACATAATAATGAAGTCTGACTCACGCAAGCCTCTTAGCCACTGTAACTAGAACTGTTTTATGCTGACTTGTTAAATTACCGTCTTGTAACAAATTTACACTATTAATTCCGACAACTCTGCTGACATGTTGCAGGGGTGTTGGTCAGTTTTTAAAGAGAACTACTGGCTATTATTGTGGCTAAGCTAAAAGAAATTGTTGATGCACATATATATTTTCAATCAAAATAATAGAAATATTAGCACAAAAATAAGTAAAAAGAGTCCAACAGTTATGAGAATACCACACTGATGAGATCATAATGTATGGCAGCTTCCCTTATTGACTACTTGTGCAGTTGATAAAAATTGTAGCAACTATATGATTAGCAAATTACCCATTTCTTAACATCCCTAGTACTAAGGTTACATTAATTACTTTCAGAATAGAGTGTTTGTGAAATAAAGCATTCAAATCCCATTAACTACAAGAGAAGCTGCACTTCTAAGTCTTTGGGAATTTCTAAGTCCATTTGCCCTTAAGTGACTATAAATATTCTTATGATTGCCCCAGAAAGTAGGGATACATAACATTGCATGGCACACGCTATACATTAAGTATCTGGATATGGATAACTATGAAGTGTGAATCAGCAAGTAGAAAATGGGAAGACTCACTGAAGTTAATATTAAGCATCAGTGAGGTTAAATAAAAAATATATTTACATTGTTATATTTTCCCCAGTATGTTACAGGGTAACAGCTGGAGCACCACAGTGCTGGCCCTATAAATATATGCCATCTGCTCTTGTCATCCAATCACTGCCTAACAAAATTAATGGTGACCTAAATCACCCAATGGACTACTAAACTTTTCACAATTGCACGTGCTATAGTGAATCAATGTCCCACGTTGTCCACAGGAACTATTCAAGATTTATACGCATATAATCGAGAGCAAAGTCTGATTCTAAACTATATTTACATCGAGGCAACTAACAACAGAATCTGGCCTCTTGTTTTAGGAGCAATATAGCTTCTTGGTTTTTTAATTTAAGAATATAACTCAGTACTACAACTCATGAATGACACTGTTGCTTGGGAAACAATTCATTCTCTTTAGATTAAATCATACTGGGTTTCTTATCTCAAAGTAAAAAAGTCTTAGATGATTTTGAAGCTTGTTTGTACTGCTACAATTCTATCAACAAAAGCAAATTTAGAGATGGAAGAATCAGTTTCTGACATGTTTAAAAAGTGAGAAATGAATTCTGTCAGAAAACAATTTTAGTAGCTTACTGATTTCTGAGGTAATAAAATTGAAATTACAATTTAAATAGGTAAGACAGACAAAGAGTGGGGAAAAGATAATATTACTATCCCTCTTTTACAGGACGGGATCAGGCATTACTGTTCCCTCTTCCCATGTGCACCTTCTTTTCTATCCATCCATACACCTATTCAACGTTCCCTCTGTAAAATCAATCTCTCTCTCTCTCTCTCTCTCTCACACACACACACACACACACACACACTGACATGATAAGAATAATAGGGTGGCAAAATCAAGCACTCAGACACTAGGGAATGCCTGAATTAGGTTGCACAAGCAATTTTAATTTCAGATCCCTGTGATTCTGCATTGTCAAAGTCTTTAATTACATGCTCACATACAATTTCTTCCACAGGACCCCTGTCTAATTCAGGGCCCAGACTGAACAAGTACTGAATCAGTTTGATATGGTAAAGGAAGCTGTTATTTGTAGGACCCTTCTTCATCTGTTGAGAAAGCTAGAAGATGTGTGGGTAATGAGGTAAGGGACTGTGGGAACAGAAAAGATGAGTAAGACAGTCAAATGATGCCCTGGGATCTGGATTCTACCTTTGTCTCTGCAACAGAGTTTCTATGAGATGCAGGGCAAGTCAACTAAACCATTTTTTTTTTACAGTGGGCCACTAATTGTGTGTTGTCCATTTTCTTGGCACTTAATACGGGACTCTCCGACCTGATTTTCAGAACTGCTGAGAACTCACAGTTGAAGAAGAGCATATGTTGTACTCTGCAAAATGCTAGGAACACATAAAAATCATGTCATAGGCGTCTCAAATAGCGACCCCCCCCATTCAGAGAATCTCTTGACTTTTCTCTTATTGCCTCAGTTCCCCATATGTAAAATGGCAATAACAATCCTCATCACACTGGGCTGATAGGAAAATAGCATGAATATGACTGAATTAAGAACCAGTATTTGCAAAATATTAGCTTTTCTCCATCAGCCCCACCAAGGACTTGAATGTGACTACTAGAGCTGGTTGAAAATCAGGTGCATGTTTGTGAAAAATTCCTCTTTTTTTATCCTTAACTCCAAATTTTGAAGCTTTTGGATCAGCTCTACAGCAGGTCAAAAACCAAAGGCTGCGTCTGTACTGGCGCGATCTTGCGCCAGAGCTATGCAAATGATGCTCAGTGTGGAATATCACCGAGCCTCATTTGCATAACTAATGAGCCGCCATTTTTGCGGAAGAGGCTCTTGCGCAAGACAGAGCTGTCTACACTGCCCCGTCTTGCGCAAGAAAAACCCTCTTGCGCAAAGCCGTTATGCTGATTATTTTCAGGCATAACGGCTTTGCGCAAGAGGGTTTTTCTTGCGCAAGAAGGGGCAGTGTAGACAGCTCCATCTTGCGCAAGAGCCTCTTCCGCAAAAATGACAGCTCATTAGTTATGCGAATGAGGCTCAGCGATATTCCACGCTGAGCCTCATTTGCATAGCTCTGGCGCAAGATCGCATCAGTATAGACACAGCCAAGATGTATTTATACTGGAAATGCGCATAAAACATCATTCTTATTTTTTTGAAAAAAAAATCCCATCAAAAGTCAGAAAAATTTCAACCAGCTTCAGTCTCCAGACACTGCTTCTTAACACAGAGCTGGAGGCAACACAAAGTATTCTACATCTAAATGCTGTTAAATCCAGCGAATGTAGAAAGTAGACTCCTCCCTGTTGCCTGAAGAGTGCCCCCCTCTTCCTCACACACATGGCCAAGAGCACATTCACATTCTCACACAAATGTATAGACACTGGAATAGCATACTGTGGATGGGGAAGCATGACTCTGGTGGTTACTGCTAGGACATTTCCTATTAGAAGTGTCAAATGGATACAATGAAGTCACAAGAACTGTCTCAATTTTTGAAGTATAAGCAGGCAAAACCCCACCAAAATCTACAGGTAAAGAATAGACTCTTGGAAAAATATTCTTTTAACAAGTGTTTTTATAAATGGTGCCAATTGCAGCATGACACTATTTTGTACTACTATGAACATTAAGTCAGAAAAGAGGAAGAATACTAAAAAAAAGGCTCCCAACAGCTGTGTATTATTGACTGACTGAGATTGGATTAGTAGATCATCTTATGTATTTTACTTAATGAAACATCTTACTGGTGTTGACAGTTCCCACTGAGTGTAAATGACATAATATCATTTTCCCAGAAGGATGGTTTTAGTTATGTTATGCCTCAGGAATGCTGAAGAAACAGAGAGTAGCTGATGCAAGGTTCCCTCTGGTGCACACTAGTCTTCTTACAAATTACACTTCTATTAAAAACAAAAAAAACCAAACCCCAAAACACCAAAAACAAAAGAGAATCTAAATGTACTCACAGCCAGTTCTACAGGGGTTTGGAATGAGTCCCATATGAGGAGAGATTAAAAAGATTTGGACTTTTCAGCTTAGAAATGAGAAGACTAAGAAAGGATATGACAGGGATCTATAAAATCATGACTGGTGTGGAAAAAGTGAATAAGGAAAAGTTATTTATTTATTTATTCCCACAATATAAGAACAAGGGGTCACCAAATGAAATTAATAGGCAGCAGGTTTAAAACAAATAAAAGGAAGTTTTTCTTCATTCAGCACACAGTAAACCTGTGGAACTCCTTGCCAGAGGATGTGGTGAAGGCTAAGACTTTAACAGGGTTCAAAAAAGAGCTAGATTGATTCATGGAGGTTAGGTCCATCAATGGCTATTAGCCAGGATGGGTAGGAATGGTGTCCCTAGCCTCTGTTTGTCTGCAAATGGGTGACAGGAGAGGGATCACATGAGCATTATCTGTTGTGTTCTCTCCCTCTGGGGCATCTGGTATTGGCCACTGTCGGCAGACAGGATACTGGGCTAGATGGACCATTGGTCTGACCCAGTATGGCCATTCTTATGTTCTCATTAATCCGACTGTTTTGAGGACTACTTATTTTCCAAATGATCAAAAAGCAACATTGTAACAGTGTAAGGACTCTGTTTTAAGAAATGCTGAATGCCCTTTCTCAAGGTGCTCAGTACCCTCAAAACCTACTGACACCAGTAGGAGAAGACAGAACTCAGCACCATGGAGCAACACATCTCAGGATTGAGGTCTATGTTCTCAGCTGGATACACAGAATTTTGCAGAAAAATGAGAATACCCCTGAGGGACTATCACAAAGTTGCCAAAGCCCAAATTGTCTCTGAAAACCACTGCACAATAGGCCTGATTCTCATGTATACCAAAATTCCTTTACTGTTCTCTGGTAGAACAAAGGGGTGCAGAGATCCTCTCTGGCCAGCATAGAGCTCACATAATGGCTTTATGCTAGCCTTGTTCACAGCATCTGGTACAAAGGGTGGATTGGGGGCACATATGGGGTGTGTTGGGAGCTGTGATGACCAGAAGATTCTGGATAGTCTCTTCTTCCTAGGGACTGTGAAAGCAGAATAGAAGTTTGTGCGCACTGTGTTTGCTCTAACTTATCCTAGTAGTCAGATACTTCCTAGGTGGGCCTCTGTACATAGAAAGGGCCAAGGTAGTTTAACACCACCTTTACTCTATACCCTGTTCCAAGCACAAGAACAGAGTAAATGAGAATCAGACCCAACATTTAGCTTGTACATTACAACATAAAAATGCCATTAAAGATCCAAAATGGTGTTTGGGGAGTAAAATCTGTTTATAGTTATGCATTGTAGTTTAGTCCCTAGATTAAACAGCATACTAAAGTATAGTCCCTAAACTAAATTTGACCATTGGACATATGCAATGACATAACATGCTAAAAATGTTATAAACATTGTAATTTGTTTACTTAGGAAAGCTCAGCTCAGAGGAAGCATTTGTTTTCAGTGAGGTCATGCCTTTCACCTAATTTTCCAGCTGGGATGAATGAACTACAAGGTCAAGAGACTTGCCCAAGGTTACAAAGTGAGTCAGTAGCTCACATGGGATTAGAGTCCATTGCTCTCCTGGCTCAGTTTTTCCCTCTAATCGACAGTATATATATTTTGGATAATCACTTTTTTTTACTTCCATGTACAAACTTGTTTAGAATTTAAATTCTTTTTTTACATTGTTTTTCTAACTGTGCAAAACAATTTGCCTTCATTAGGAGACATCTTGCTATCATTCAGAGGGAGAGATCACTTTGAAGTCAATGGTAACTTTACATAAAACTGACAGCCCTCTGGCATAGTGATTTACAATGTTCTGTTTTATAAGGTGTTTTGTATTGTAAAATCACAACAAAATTCATACTGAGAGTTTTAAAATGTGCTTCTGACTCTACTTCCATTTAAATCTTCATTCTCTCTCACTGGTAGTCTTTAATTATGACAAAAATCTACCTTTCAATTTAAATCTTCAGCCCAGAAACAGTTTTAAAATCTCATATCTAATAAAGCTGTGGATCACTGACCAGAATCTTAATGACTGCATTAAAGTGCAATGCAATAGCATACAAAAAACAGAAATCAACACACAGCCAAAAGGTCTTACAGACCTCACATAGACAGAATTCCCACCAGTCATTTATCAGAACAGGCTTCAACAGGTGTTCACATATACTTCAATCCAGGATCAACATCAGGTTCTGCTGGTATAGATCTTGATGGATCACAGGTTCAAGAGAGGGAAACAGCTGCCATCTCACCTTCGCTGGGGTGGGGGCTGTAGAAAAGCACCTCATCCCAAAAAATGTTTAGCATTGCCTGGGAAGAAGGCAGGAGATGTACTGATTCTGCACATTCTCTTAGCAGCTTCCATGAGCAGGATTCCTGTTCCTTAAATCTGTTTCCCCCCAGCCCAAATTCTGAGGAACACCACAAGAATCCCCATATAGGAAACAAGGAGATCAGATACTGCAGGAATGTATAAATTACATCTCTCTGTGCCGGGGTTATTGGTTCTCCAACTGCAACGTGAAGACTACAGACTCTGGATCAGTGTTTATCTTCATTTGCAGCACTACCAGAAAAATAAATACATATAAATATGTAAACCCTTGCTCTCTTTTACAACATGAAAGGCCATAGGGTGAAGCACACCTGCCCTACATTCCCTTTTATTGATGCTAATGATTATGTTGAAACATCAGGCAACCCCTGGTTTCATTCCCACTTCCCTTCAGATGGCTGGGACACTGATATTTGACTCTGTGGCTTTAACTTATGTTTCAAGATCCACTACAGCCTTTTAAAACACAGCCTTGTATAATTTAATCATTTATAGGGGTACAGTCATACCTAGATCAGCACAACTCCAGAAAACCGCTAACCACAGCAGCAGAACTCAGCTGCGATGTTGTTGTGTCTGAGCTACTTCCTAAGTCTCTGGCTGAACATTTTGCTCTGATTTTGCATCCTCTCACTCCTTGACAATCACTTCCCAGACTTCAAATAAAGCAAGGATCCCAAATCTACTTCACGGACTTAAAAATGAGCATTAGCGAAAGAAAAGCTTTTAATGTTCAGCAACAGAGGTTTCAAGCATTGTAAATCAAATCAGCCCCCATCTGCCATCTCACCTTCCACTCCCACCCAGAGCCAAGTACAAACTGGCCCAGTTTCAGTAAAAGAGTTATTTTTAAGCAGCATGTGTGCAGCAGGTGGAACAATCCTCGTCATTACGAGCTAATAAAATATCTCTAGGTGAGCCAAGAATTTTTAGTAAAACTTTAAATGGGCATTAACTAGAAACCTCTTGTACAGCTCATGTGTGTGTTTTGATACAGCAGCTGAAGTCTCTGCCCTATTTCTTACCTTTCACCAGGGCTTAGGGCTGAGTACTCTTCTTGTTTATGAGGGCTTAACTCAGATGCTTTGGTAGCATCAAAAGTTTAAATGTAAGCTTGAAAAAAATACAAAAATATTGCATTAAGTAATTCTTCCCACGGATACCATCAGAGAACATTTGGATGAATTGTAGTCTTTTGGTTTTAGAAAGGAACTCAGCCTAATTATAGTCACCTGGATGTTTGCCCATATGTTACCTTTCATGTGGGAAAAATAAGATGAAAGTTAGACATCCTTTACCATTGTTTCTTGTGCCTATAAGATTCTATGACCTTGGCAACGTATCCCTATGGGATGGAAGGACTACAAAAGATTTGCTCCTAGACTTTTTCTCATCTGTTTTATCTTGACAGCCTTAACCTCAAAGGGCTACATGTTCATCAGTGAAAAACAAAAAGTTACTGTGAATTTAATCACGTTTTATTCATATACAAAATATGTATATCCACAAATGTTAAAACACTGATACGTGTTGAACGTCTCTAGTCTGGCATCCTCGGAACCTGACTGATGACGAACCAGAGAATTTGCCGAACCATTGGAGGCCAATATTGCCAACACTTCCACTGCTTACTGTGCTGTAAGAGGACATTTAGGGGTTAATCAGAGCTGAATAACAGCGCAGAACACTGAGAACCAGGACTGGTGGCTGTTAACAAACTTTATGGGTTCGGGGAAACTTGGCCACACCCATGATAAGTAGACATCTGGCTAACTAAAATCATGCCAGACCATGGATGTTGCTGGACCAGAGAGGTTCAACCTGTGTAAGAAAATGTCAACCTTGCTCTGCTTACTTACGTATCCGTCATATAGTATAATTTATCTGTGAGCAAAAGTAATGCTTGAATATCAAGCAGAATTCATATTGTCTTCAAAGATTTGTGAAGAAGGATCAGAGTCACAAAGTTTGTTGCAGAGTTTAAACACATCTATTTCAGTGTGAGGGAGGTCCAGATCCAGGTTCTTGGTTTGGCTTTTTGAGGAGATAAAAGACAACTATCAAATTTACATCTGGGTCCCGGCACTGAACCTGCCCTCAAGCTGTTTATTGTTTTTGCATCTGGGGTATCGATTTGTGTCTGTACTTCAGTACATCTTTCCTAAGTAAGGACTGCAATACTATTGTCCTTATATCGAATTCAGAAGCATGTCTGCAGTGTTAACAGTACAGTTTATTTGTGCTCGCAGTTGTAAACTGGATTCTCAGAAAATGGGAGCATTTGCTAACATACACGATAGGATGTTGACACGGAAAAAGTTTCAGGATTAAATATGTTATTCCCAAACTGTAGCTTCCATACAGCTCTATAATGTCATGATTGTACCTATCTGATGAAAATGGAGAGGAGGAATTACAGGAAAAAGGATAAAATTAATTAACAGAGGCTTAATTAGTTTAGTGTTGTAAATATCAAGCTACGTTCTAAAAATAAAACATTGGGAAGAGTACACATGAGCCATGTTATTCAGGAGGACACAGAAAGCCAGTTTCATTACATTCAGAAAATTAGGCAATAAAAATAAGGCTAAACAAATGTTAAATTTTGTAGCAGAGAGAGACTAATGTTATCTTGTCTCGCTGCTCATCAAAATGCCTCCTGCAAAGTTGATAAAACCAATGCAAATGTTTTTTCACTCACCTGGTGAGTTTTTACGCATGTGTAACTCTCCATGAAGTAAGCAGAAGTTGTGCATGATGTCTTGTGGTAAAGATAGTGGACTGGGATGCAGGCAACATAGACTGAATTCTTGGCTCAGTCACAGAGTTCCTCTGTACATTTGGGCAGATCACTGATTCTGTTTCCCTCAGCTCCCCCTCTGTGGAATGGGAATAATACTGTGCCCTTTCTCCTAGCCTTTGCCAGTCTTCTTTCTTTAGACTATAAACTCACTGGGAAAGGGAATGTCTCTAATTATGGCTAGGAACAATATCTAATAGATTGGGGTCCTGAGATCAGCTGGGCTTTCTAGATGCTGCAGTACTATAAATAGGAATAACAGCAAGAACAAGTGGTTACTAAATCGACATGTGTAATATTGAAAATTAAAGTATGTCTGGCAACACTAGATGACAAAAGAAGTCACATCCTTATTGGCTAGTTGAGCCTTTTCATGACATGACACACATATAGTACATCTCATCAGGGCACAGCTGAGACTTCCATAGTGTTAGCGATAAAATCTATCACATTTCTATGGTCCCAACTACACAGTGCCTAAGTACATCACAATTTTGATGTGTTTATCACCTGTGAGGTGGCAATGCTTTTACCCTCACTGTAAAATGGAGGAACAGAGGCATTCCATGACAGAACAGGGAATTTAACTCATGTCTTCTGAATCCCAGGTTAGAGCCTTAAACTCTGGACCATCCTTCCTTAAACGGGAGTGTGACGGACCCCCTCCCATGCTTTTATGAAATGGACTTATGGACACAAATATGCATAACTTGATGATGCTTGGGACAAATTACCTCATGTAACCTACCTATCCATCTTAATGTCATAATCTGCTGAATCTATATATTTTAGGTTAGTGTATGTATTATTCTTGTGTGTAAAGTTAGATATGTGGAGTATGGAATGTTTTATGATTTTTAAATGTGCAAATGAAAGACACCAAGGGTTATCCAATGCTGGGACACCTCAATGTCTGGGCAATCATATGTAAACAGCCCCTTTTGTCCTTTAAGTCTTAGCAGTGGTTGTGACCTCCCTAACTAGCAGGGATTGACCAGGTAACTTCCCATGTAAAAGTGGAATCTATAAAACAGTAGGATGCTTAGCAGTGTCTTTGTCTTTGGTTGGCATGGCACTCCCAAGAGGATGATCCAAAGACCCCAAGGTAGAGGAACTTCCCTGGTTTAAAGGCTTAGCTGGAAAAGGAACAGTTTTAGGGTGAATTTGTAATAAGTTTGTACAGAGGTTTTGGTGTTAGAATTAGGTAAGCATTTTTTGTTATTTTAAGTTTGTAATCTACTTTGCTCTGCCTGTTCTCACTTCTAACCACGTAAATCCTACTGCTTGTACTTAATAAAATCACTTTTATTTACTATCAAGCCCAGTGTAAATAACTATTACTTGGGAGAGCAACCAGCATGTACATCCTCTTTTCATTGTTAAAGGGGGCTTACCTAAATAATTCCTTTGGGGTTCTGATCCCATTTGTGGAGTGGTATCCCAGGAAGCTAGGCCCAAAACTGCATTTTCCTTGGACCTGAAGAGGTTCAATGTCTGTACTGCTCCTCAGGGGGGCAGTGATCTCAGCTCTGTGCTTTGGCTGGAGGAGACCAGGGAGCTGGCCCAGCAGGACAGGGTAACAAGATGCCCCAGAGAGGAGGAAGGTGAGTGGCAGTGGCGTTGTCAGCACCCTGGGAAGCATCCCCAAGGGGGTCTTATGTGACCTGACCGTGTCTCAGGGAGGTCAATAAAATAGCAACTGTCAGGAAACAGACCCCAATAAAACAGATCCAAAGTAATAGGGAAAAGTTATTTGCAAACCTTTTCCTACATGTATTTGCTTACTTTTCTATCAGGAATTATTTGTCATGGAAGAAGGAGACATTGAAATGTTTTATTTAACAAAGGTCTGTTTTTAAAACTGAAAGGTAAAGATACAATCTGAGCAAGGGTGTGCATGACTGGTGACCTTCTGATGTCATTCAAGGCATTAGACCTTTGGCCTCATACACTGGAGTACATCAGAGATGTCTACCCATTTCATATTAGCACACAGTCTGTGGGTTTATGGTTATAATTATTCTATCGCTACAGTTGCAAGTGTTATCACACACAAATAGTCCTATCCCAACTACACATCCAATGCCTATTTTAATACAGGAGGCTACGTCTACTCTACGAATTTTCTCGGCAAAAAATATGCTAATGAGGGACTCATTTGCATGAGTCACGATCTCATTTGCGTATTTTCTGCCAATCCATTTTTGCACTGGGGTTTTTGTGCAAAAACAAAGAGTGTGAATGTTTTCTTTTTGCACACTGCTTGTTTTTGCTCAAAAACCCCTAGCGCAAAAACGGATTGGCAGAAAATATGCACATGAGATCGCAACACATGCAAATGAGTCCCTCCTTAGCATATTTTTTGCTGAGAAAACTCGTAGTGTAGATGTAGCTGGAAAGTATGCAGAAATTCAGCATAAATAGTTGAACATCTTGAACAGGCTATGTTTTAAAACTATAGCACATACATGCTGCTTGCAGAAACTGGATTATTACCTTCAAAAATATGGGGGGGCTCTTCTATAAACACTGTTTTTGATATGTCATCCTTAGCATGAAGAATGTTGGACCTGATGCTCTTTCACCATATGCCTGTTTTACATGGTCTACCTTAACTGGGCTCTGTTAAATTATTCCTGTATTACACTAATACCCAGGAGTAGGAGAAAAATGAGGCCCAATTTTGCTGAGTCCCCTGCTATGAACCCTTCTCCAAGTCTAACTCATTGTCTGCTAACTAGTACAATATGAATGCTATTTCAAGACTCCACCAGTTTGCTTCTGCTTTCTTGTTCATTGCCCTCTGTTGATTTTACCTATCATTCCTAGTCATTCACACCTTCTCTTTCAAAAACCACTGAGCAAAATTCAGTTATATTCTCTTTTAGGGATAAATCCAAATCCCATGTATGGGAAGTGTGGAAGTCTTGCTGGTAGTAGAACTAATGAGGTGCCATGACACAGTAGACAGATGAGTCCCTTCTGGTCCTCTCAGCATTTCCCCAGCGCCAGCCTGTGTACTTAGGGGTGTGCACTTGGACACGGATTTGATCCTTATTTCCATTTGTTTTGTTGATCTTCATAAGAAAGAACACAAGCCTGCAAAATGTCCAGCATGTTCTGGAAGATGATGAGTGCCTTCAAATCCCACTGAATTCACTACAAAGCACAGGTGCACAATAATTCACAGGCTCAGATTCATCAATTACCACATTTGGTTATTCAAGTTATAATGCATCATAGTCCCTTAAAGAACTGCAGACAATTAATCTGATTTGCTTCTTAGCTGGCTTGCTTACTCAGTATCATTAACAGAAAAGACCAGCTAGCTTTGGCATGCTTAGAATACCCCTGTCCAGAGGGTGTTTTCTACTTTGCTATGTGAATTCCACTGAATAACCAAGTTATTGTAAAAATAAAAGCTACTCCCTTCCTGCAAAAAAAGGGACCTATAAGACCCCAGTATCATAGGAAGGAAATCAGCCTCCACCTTAAAAGAGTTTAACTACAGAGTAGTCCCCCCACTCTTTTATTTTTCATCTTTCCTTGACCTTTACTGTCATCTAAGTTCTTAGAATAAGCTATGTTAGTGTGTTTTTTTCCAGTCTCCCCCACTCTGGGTCTCTCTCTCTCTCTCTCTCTCTCTCTCTCTCTCTCATACACACACACACTTCTTAGCGTCTCCCACTTTGAGTAACACACATACACACAGACCATTCTGTGACTTGACACCCCTTCTTTCTTAAAATCTAACGGTGAGAAAAACCTGGCTATTAGTTTAGAGCTAGAGTTTTTGGGTCCAGAAACTCATTTATCCACTAGTTTCAATTTTTTCCTTTTTTGTACTTAAAATTAGAGCTTTTACAGGTTCACAGTAAACCTCTAGGTATGAAAATGGCACTTTAACAAATAAAAGGAGTATCTGCTTCAAAATCATTTAAAATAATTCAAGCATGTTTATATTTTCTTCTCATTGCGTTTAAAGATATACAGGTTGAACCTCCAAAATCCAAGATTCTCTGGTCCGGCAACATCCATGGTCCAAAAGGACCATGGATGTTGATAGATCAAAGAGCCCCAGTGCTCAGGAGTCTGAACCCCATCCTTGGTCGGGTGGGGGAGAAGTGGGGCCACGCAGCTAGGGAGCTCTGTCCCAGGTGAGCCCCAGCTGGCAAGGCATCAGCGGGACTGGCGAGCCCTGTCCCAGGTGGAGATCCCCGGTTGGGCATTGAGAAGCGGGGCTGCGGAGGCTAGGGAGCTCCATCTTGGGGAGCTCCATCAGGCCAAAGCCTAAGTCCAAGCCCTGCAGCTGAAGTCCAGTGGCAGTGGGGCCGCAGCAGAACCAATTGCAGGAAGGAAGAGCGTCCTGGGAGGCCAGTGGCAGGGGACCTCCCCATATCCGGCAAATTCGGGACAGGTCAGGTCCCAAGGGTGCCAGACAAGGGAGGTCAAGCTTGTATTACTCATTCATCTCTTTATTCATTTTCTCTCTTTTCTTTAAGGTATCAGATATTTAAAAATATTGTGTGAATTTATTATTGCTGGTAAAAAGTATCCACAGAGCAGACACAGTATGAATGGCAGCATTGCAAGCTTCCACTACATCATTCTCTATCAGTGGACGTTAACTTTTAGCTGGAGGTACCAGAGGATATTTCAGTCTATATGTTCTTTAATTCCTTGGCCATTCTGCTAAGGTCACCGAGGAAATCAGGCTCCAGTCCTGAGCGTGAGTTTTGTGATGTAGGTTCTTCTTGCTGGGGACTGAACTAGGCAAATGCATTTCCTATCGAGTCAGTGAATAACCAGCATATAGTGGCACCTATCTACATCTACCAATGCTCTGAATTAATGATCTAGAAAGGCTTTATTTCCTATTATGATTCCAGCCCTCCTGTTTAAGAACTTTCAAGATCAGGATCCATTCTGACATTTTATTGGTTTCTCTACCATAAACGATTCAGCTCAAGGCATCTGTAGTTTCATTTGACTGTCATTAAAAGACCATGGTTAGTTTCTCCTTGTTACTTGAGGTGTCTGATGGAAAGGCTAGAACTGCTAACACGAAAACCATGAGTACAGCTCAAGTGACCTCTGACTGCTATTCTAGAGCTATTAGACACAGGACTCTTTTCCCCTACCTGCTAGCTATTTGAAAATTGAACTAGTAGTGCAATGATACTCCCAAAACAAACTTTACTTTGGTTTGGCATGAGGTACAAGGCAATTCAGAAATTGGCACTGCCTGAAAGTCTCCTGCCTTGTTATTTCCTTCCAAGAACATTAAAAAAATTATGTTTTCCATTTTCCTTACTGTTCACACTGCAGAGCTAATAGTTTTTAACAAAATGAATCTCCAGCAACCACGATAATGTGAATGCTTGAGGAAGATGAAGATCTGAAACACAGTGTGCAATCTGTTGGTACATTAAAAATGATGGTGTAAGCAATCTATCTCAAGGGATATATCCTACCAGATATAATTTACAAGTATGCAATCCTCCTCCATCATTAAGGCAGTCTTAAATGTCTCTCTGCAGGCTATGTGGTGGCTTTTTTAGTGTAAACTCTTTCCTGCTAAGGATCAAGCTGATGCATGGGTGAGTGATTGTTGAGACTAAGTCTCTGGCAGCTTAATACTGTTTTCAGCTATTTCAGAACTGATTTTAATATTGCATTTCACCATAAAATTGGAATGTTAATAGGGTAAAAATAGTATCAGCATTTGCCCATTCCATGGGAACTTATTTCAGTCCACTCAGCAGACAAAAAATAAATACAGAGTGAATGATAGCTCCTGAAAGGTCCAGCAAGTGATTCTACAACGCATTGCTTACTACCATATATATACTAGATGCATATAAACCATTACAGACAGGGCCAGTACCTTCTCATAAGGGACATCTAATGACATTTTTAGACAGTAGCAGCTCTTGAATTTTCACTTCAACTACTGCTTTAAAATGACACTGTCAGTACCTAATGTGCACTTTCACCTGCTTTCTGATCTCTTATTAGTTAACCCCAAAGTGCATATGTATACAGCTTTAATCCCCTAGTGTATATCTGAACCAGGGGAAATCTGGAATTAATTGTGAAGTATTTTGGTTACTAATGCAGCTGTTACAAGTGTTTGATTTGGCAACGGAACAGAAAAGGCACTGCATACCAATTTCGTGAGCCACTGTAAAAGCTGCATGGAGGCCGTCATCTTCAATCACTGCACAGCTGCGCTCAGGAGAGCATATGGTCCCAACGTCTGCCATTCCCAGAGTATCACATGAATGATGCCCACACAAATCCTGCCAAGAAAGGGAAAAAATCATTAAAATACATTTTTACACCCAGAGGTATCATCAACTTACAGTCACTGGCCCTTTGCTAACAGCAGGACCTGGATAATAATAATAATATTCCTCTGGACATCCATCTAAGGATATTAATGCTCTTTACAAGCATGATGGCCCAATCCCATGCCCATTAAGGTTAATAGGAAACTTTTCATTGACTTTGAGCACTGTTGCATAAGTTTTGTAGTAAATTACTATGGTGCCTTCAGGCTCTCAGGGATTCCAGTGTGCTGCTAGACACAATACACGTGCATAGTAAGAGACAGATTCTGCACAGAAGATCTCATATCTACACAGATAAATGGACAAAGAAGGTAGGGCGAGAAGTATTATCCTCATTCTACAGCTGTGGAACAGAGAGAATGGGATCACACAGGAAGTCTGTGGCCAAGCCAGGAACGGAACAAAACGTTCCAGAGTCCCAGTCCAGGGTCTTAGCCCCAAGACCATCATTCCTTTCTAAGGAAAACATTTTTTACTGACACCTAAGGAAATAAGAGGGCATCCACTATTTCCTATGCAATATTAGACCTCATAACACACATAGGAGACAGGCACAGCATGTATTATTATCGTCATTTTGCAGACAAGGAAACTGAATTGTAAGTGATTTTTCCCCCCCAAGGTCAGTCAGAGAATCAGTGACAGAGTTGGATATGAAAAAGATTTCTTGATTCTCAGTCCCCTTTTGTAACCACTAAACTATACATTCCTATTCCTTAATGGCACTTGTAATTAATAATACCTAATTTGTTCATCAGTAGATCTCAAAGCACTTCACAGGCTTTAATGTATTTATCCTCAAAACAACCCTCTGAGGTAGGGCACTATTACCCTCATTTTATAGATGGGGAGAGAGAGAGAGAGAGAGACAGAGAGACTCAGTGACTCCCCAAGGTCACACGAGAAGTCCATGGCAGAGAGGGGAATTGAATCCAATTTCCCAAGCAGTAGACTACCGCCCTGACCACTGAACCACTGTGGTGTTCTTACTATTGTTAGATGATCTAAAATTTATGCTATATGGAGTGTGACTGTAGCCATATTGGTCCAGGCTATTAGAGAGACCAGCTGAGTCAGGTCATACCTTTTATTGGACCAACTTCTGTTTGTGAGAGAGCTGAGCTTTCAAGCTATATAGGGCATGTGTATATATAAAGGTCATCAGAAAAACTCATTGCTATTTCAATGGGCTTTGGAATAGGCCCTTATGCATTTTGCATACAGGTATAATAAGATCCACTGTATATGGACTGCTGTATCTGTCAGAAAGTTTAACATACTGTAATGTGCAAAATGCAGTTAACAGATTACTCTGCAACAGAGATGTTCAGAGGGCTTAAAGGGAAAAATACCACAATATGCCCATTACACAGCATGGTTAGATGCAAGTGCTATTTCAAGACATGACTGGCTGGGTTGCTTTAGTTGGGATTGGTCCTACTTTGGGCAGGAGACTGGACTTGATGACCTCCTGAGGTCTCTTCCAGCTCTATGATTCTATGACTGTATTTTCAAATCCATCTGTCAAAGAACTAGTTCTGCCGGATAACTTATTTCTTGAAAACCATTCAGATTATCTTCCTTCATTTAAATAGAGATATGAAGGAACTGCTTCTATCAAGCCACTAACAATTAGAAAAACTATGTGCAGACCAGGTGTAAATAAATTAAATGGAGTTTGAGCACTAAGCTACAGCTTAGATATTGAGAGACGAAGAGGAAGGTGCACATCACATCTGTCTATTTCTGTTTTTGCACACAATTTTTGCATCACTATATTTATTTTGCTAAGAGGTGTGATTTTTTTACCATTATAGTAAAACCCATAATGTGGATGCTGTTATGCCCCTATTGGAAAACTATGAGGTGGATGGGCATAAATCCACTCACCCTAAAGGACTCTCCCCCAGCCCACGAGGAGGATCAACTAATTATGAGGGACAAATAAAAAGAAAAGCAGGGGCAGGTGTGAAGGTCAAAGGACCAAAATGAGGAACTGGAAGGGGATACTGAGTAGAGAGCCACAGAGATCATTGAGGGAGCAAGCAGACACCACCCAGAAGAACTCTGCCTGAATGCATAAACAGATAGAGGACGAAAAACGGCCCCAGAGTGACAGGCTCCTCCCACAGCCAACCTCTGCTCCCTGGTTTTATAAATGGCCATCTTGACCATAACTGGAAGGTTAATGAGAAAGTCCCGCGACTCTGTGTGGCCACAGATGGGGCATGCATAGATCAGTAGATGAGGGGAGAAGTGTAGCCAGAACCTCAACAAGAGGTTCTAGAGGAGCCAAAAGAGGGTCTGTAACCTGGGGAACCCCAGACAGACATGTGCCATGGTCTCTCTCACACCACAAAAGGGGCAAATATCAGGTACAAGGGTGAACTGCACCAAGTACACATCCGTACTCACAGTGCCATGCAGGATCTCCAGCTGATGTCCCTGGCGAGCCACGGGACCAAGGGGGAAAACAAGCTGGCCCACTGGGGTGGGTGCTGTTATACTGGTAAAAAAGGTGCCTTATACCACATAATTGCTTCCACATTAGGGGTGTTATAATGTTTTAACTACACTGGTATAACCTTTGCATTTAGAATTCTTCTCTGTAAGCTTATAGATTCATGACAGAGAGATTAACTACAAGACTGAACCAAACAAATTTTGCCCGAACATATGTGTTACTCTTAAATTTCCAAAGTGGTGCGTGGGGATATCGCCATGCTACTTCCATTAATATCAAGACATGCACAGAAATTGGTCCAATAAAAGAGATAACCTCACCTACTTTGTGTGTCACATATATACACATGTTGCTTTCAACATGTAAGGGCACCTTTATTTAGCAATGCTTTATTAATACAGACATGCGGCTGACATCACCTCAGACTGCATGCTGTGTGTCATCATACAATAGGTTCACGGAAATTTAGCCTCGCCGCACAAAAAGCATATCCAATTCTAGAGCAGTTGCCCAAAGTGCTGTGCATGCCAAAGTCAAGCCTATAGTCAAAAAGCTCACCACCAAATGTCACTACCATGCTTATCTTTGGGAATGTCTACACTACAAAGTTAATTCGAACTAACAGCTGTTAGTTCGAATTAACTTTCATAGGCGCTACACACGCAAACCACTAGTTCGAACTTAATTCGAACTAGCGGAGCGCTTAATTCGAACTAGGTAAACCTCATTCTACGAGGACTAACGCCTAGTTCGAATTAAGTAGTTTGAATTAAGGGCTGTGTAGCCATTTAATTCAAACTAGTGGGAGGCTAGCCCTTCCCAGGTTTCCCTGGTGGCCACTCTGGGCCAAGCCACGGAAACTCGTCTGCCCCCCCCCCCAGCCCCGGAGCCCTTAAAGGGCCACGGTCTGGCTACGGTGCCCGTGCCAGGTGCAAGCCTGCCAGCACCCAGCCAGCAGACCCTGCACCTGGCACGGGATGAGCCAGCCACCCGCTGCCACCCAGCCCTCCCCCTCTTCCCAGGACCAGGCTGGTGGCTCCCAGGAGCCTGCCCGGGGCCGCAAGAGGCGGACGCCCGCCTGGTCTAGTGCAGAGATCGTGGACCTCATCGAGGTTTGGGGGGAGACCTCCAACGTCCACAATCTTCGCACTAGGCACAGGAAAGCGGACATCTAGGGCAGGATAGCTGCCAGCCTGGCCACCAAAGGCCACATGCAAACCCAGGAGCAGGTCTGCATGAAAATCAAGTTGGTCCAGTGAGACCCCCGACCCTGAGCTTAGAACATAAGAACATAAGAATGGCCGTAATGGGTCAGACCAAAGGTCCATCTCGTCCAGTAGCCTGTCTGCCAACAGCGGCCAACACCAGGTACCCCGGAGGGGATGGACCGAAGACAATGGCCAAGCCAATTGTCTCATAACATCCATCTCCAGCCTTCCACAAACAGAGGCCAGGGACACCATTCCTACCCCCTGGCTAATAGCACTCCATGGACCCAACCTCCATGACTTTATCTAACTTCTCTTTAAACTCTGTTATAGTTCTAGCCTTCACAGCCTCCTGTGGCAAGGAGTTCCACAGGCTGACTATTTGCTTTGTGAAGAAGAACTTTCTTTTATTAGTTTGAAGCCTGATACCCATTCATTTCATTTGGTGTCCTCTAGTCCTTCTATTATGGGAACTAATGAAGAACTTTTCTTTATTCACCCTCTCCACACCACTCATGATTTTATAGACCTCTAACATATCCCCCCTCAGTCTCCTTTTTTCTAAGCTGAAAAGTCCCAGTCTCTTTAGCCTCTCTTCATATGGGACCAGTTCCAAACCCCTAATCATTTTAGTTGCCCTTTTCTGAACCCTTTCCAAGGCCAAAATATCTTTTTTGAGGTGAGGAGACCCCATCTCTACACAATACTGAAGATATGGCGTACCATAGTTTTAGACTTCCCCTTCTCCTTCTTCCCCTGGCTTCCCCCTTCCAGCTCCCTCTTCCCAGGTTTCCACCTCCCCTCTCCCACCCTCTCTCTTCCCCTCTCCCACCTCCTTTTCCCAGTCTCCTCAGAGGTTAATCCCCCCCCCCTCAGTTTTGTTAAATAAAGAGAGTTTCTATTTTTGAACATACGTGTCCTTTATTTTTTACATCAGGAAGGGGGGCTAGGGAAGGGTAAGTGGAAGGAGGTGAGGGAGGAATGGGGCACGAGCCCCCGATGGGGAGGACTGGGGTGGCTCTGCGGGCTCCTCGGGGTGGAAGCTCTCCTGCAGGGCCTCCTGGATCCTGACAGTCCCCCGAATGACACCCCCCCCCGGATGGCAGCCTGCGGCAAGTGCAGCCGGGCTGATGGCCGAGTACTGTGATGTGCCGAGGGTGGGCACTCAGGGCACTCCAAGACAGGACTGCTTTGCTGTCCCCCATCGAGGTAGACAAGCAAGCGGGGAACCCTGAGAACTGTCTGTCCGGGGTGGGGGTCGGGTCCCTTTAAGCACAGCCCTCGGCTAGCCTGAGGCAGCAGCTCCACGCTCTAAGTCCTAAGCTGATGCCCTGCCGGCACTGGTTCTGGCCAGCCTTAACTTCGGTTCAGGGTCCACTCAATGTGGACATGCTAGTTCGAATTAGCAAAATGCTAATTCGAACTAGTTTTTAGGTCTAGATGCGCTAATTCGAATTAGCTTAGTTCGAATTAGCTTAGTTCGAATTAACTAAGTTAGTTCGAATTAGTGCTGTAGTGTAGACATACCCTTTGTAACACTTGGATTTAGCCCCAATAAAATAGGCGTGAAAGATATCCTGTCTTCACAGAACTTCATTTAAGGCAATTTGAAGCACTGACGAGATGCATTAGGTAGTGATGACAACTGGAAGGTCCCAAGGAAGGAGATAAATTACTCTGAAAATCCCATAGCTTTCAAACTAAACTATGGTGTTCCTAAGCATGGTTGACAAGTGAAGGCCTAGCTTGGGGAGGCAAGTCCCAACCCCGCTCCTTCCATGCCTACCAGAGCCCAGTCCCATTGTGGCCACTGGGCCCTGCCCTGCAGCCCAATGTCCCTCTATTATGCCTGCTCCCCCACAAAGCTGGTGCATCGTCTCCCGTAGCACTGGGCACCACAGCAAACCAGTTCCCCCTCTCCTGCCTCCCAGAGTGCTGAACATCACTAGCTCCCCCCGCCCCGTCTTCCCTGCTCCGGCCGTGGGGGCAGTCTCACCACAGCTGGAGCCCCCCTGCCCCAGCCACCCCCAGCTGGCCAGAGTGAGATGGGGCCACCCATCTTTTAGGAAAGGCAATGCCTTCCCTTGTCTACATTATCTGCAACACATATTCCTAAGGTATGTTATTAGGAGGGGGCTTATGTGCCCTATTTGGGAGAGAAATGAGGAGTGTGATCATAAACCCTTATACGGGAAAAAGAAGAAGAGATGAAGGGAACAACAGAAACTGTGGATGTTGAGAGAAGACTCAGCATACTGGATCTACTATGGGTGGTGGTAAAACTTTGGACATTTGGGCCATTTAAACCAGTGTTTCCCAACTACGAGTCCGTGGACCAGTGCCGGGCTGTGAACCACTGGCTGCTGGGCCACGGAGGCCGCCGAAACTGAAGCTGGCTGTTCATGGCAGCCCCTTAGTGCACCGGAAATATTTATTTGCACATTTGCATATTCAATGTTTGTGGAATGAATATGCAAATATGCAGATAAAATGCTGCTGGACTGCCAAAAGTTTGTGAATGGGTTTGCCAGTCCGTGGTATAAAAAAGGTTGGGAACCACTGATCTAAGCAACCATTGTTGTGATGCAGTAGGTGCCTGGGGAAGAAGGATATTGTGTGTGTGTGTTGCAGGCTCACTCTATGAATTTTGGTAGAGTTGGACATGAAAATGGTGAGGAATCAGGACCTTTGGTGTGAGGATTCGAATTGCTGTCTGATGTTTCACTCTGTGCACAGAGTGATTATTGGAAGAGTAACAAGAAGTCCTGGGGCACCTTAGGGTATGTCTACACTAGCTCGTTAGTTTGAGCTAGGTAGGCAAATGAGGGCAACCGGAGTTGCAAATGAAGCCCGGGATCTAAATATCCCGGGCTTCATCTGCATGTTCCCGGGCGCCGCCATTTTTAAATCCCCCTTAGTCCGAACTAACTGCCCGCGGCTAGACGCGGCAGTTAAACGTTAATTCGAACTAACTCCTTAGTTCGAATTAACTGTTACTCCTCATTCCACGTGGATGTCCACTAACTAAGGAGTTAGTTCGAATTAACGTTTAACTGCCGCGTCTAGCCGCGGGCAGTTAGTTCGGACTAAGGGGGATTTAAAAATGGCGGCGCCCGGGAACATGCAGATGAAGCCCGGGATATTTAGAGCTAGTGTAGACATACCCTTATAGACTAATAGATATATTGGAGCATAAGCTTTCGTGGGCAAAGACCCACTTCGTCACATTCATCTGACGAAGTGGGTCTTTGCCCACGAACTCTTATGCTCCAATATATCTGTTAGTCTATAAGGTGCCACGGGACTTCTCGTTGTTCTTGCAGATTCAAACTAACATGGCTATCCTTCTGATATTAGAAGAGTGTGGCTGGGGGAGTTCTTTTTTACAATGGCTGTAACTAGAATCAGACATGAGCTGGCTGGATTTTGGAGATTCAAATTTACATACAGCCAGCAATGGTTTATCCTGTTTTTCAATCTTGGGTATCTGTGTCTGGATGCATTTTTTTACATAAGCTAATGCTATCATTATCAACGCTAACTTAGGCAGACTTTTAGACATGCATTCCCATGCTGTTCTCAGTTCATGATCTCAGTTATGCTTCCTTTCCATGACTGTTCAGACTTGACTTATGTAACTTATTTTACAATGACTTTTGTACACTCTGCATTTGTTAAGCCTACCAATTCTGAAACAACTGTTCTGTAATTACATTGATCTCATACTCTTTACTTTAACTCATTACTCATTCTCTAGTTGCTTGATCTTTTTTCAATTGCAAAGACTTAAAAACATAGCCTGGTTATTCTTCTGTAGATTGATTTTTTTAGGACAAATTCTGTCCTGATGTATACCCACCATTGGTCCCATTGACTACTGATATGTAGCTGTATATATCAATAACATTCCCTGAGAAATCTCAGATACAACCTCAGACCCTCCTAAAGTTGCTGGGAATATATTGGAGGTTTTTATTGTACCTGAAAAGTATTCTTGCTTAAAATCAGACCCTGATGTATTGATGCAACCTAATAAATCTACAGGCTTGCTCAATTTTTCAAACTGCTTCCAAATCACTAAGAAAGCTTGGGCCCATATAATACTTTTAGTTAGTTTCCAAGTATTACTTCCGCACAATGCGTGGTTTTCATTTAAAGAGTTAGATGCCCATTTGTATCTGTCTACTTTCATCTGAGCTTTTGCTCACTTAATTGTCCCTAAATAATGGTGGAAACTTCCAAGAATAAACATTTCTTGCTGTTTCTAAAGAAAGACTTTAATCTACCCTTTGATCTAGATTACAGTAGTTTCAAAATGATGTATCAATAGGAAATGAATTTGCTATAGAGGAGACAATAGATAGTAATCCTACAGGCTTGGCAAAGAAATGATTTAGGAAAAATGATCTGTGCATCGTAAGATCAGTAGTTAGACAGCTCATTAAAGGCCAAGTTCTCAGCGTTCTTGAAGTGCATCAAGACAGTCTGATCTTTTGCCTACATGTGGCATTGTTGTGAATGAAGAGAACTGAAGTGTCTCTATTGAAACTGGTAACTAATTTCACTTAAAAATCGTTGTTTCTAGTTGTACATCTTAGTAATGGAATGAACTGACCTGTAACAAATGTAATTTTTGATCTCTGACATTATATAGTGCCTTAAAATATAACTAGATCTACATTGAGCAAGAAGTTCAACATATTGCTACATTTCTTCCATTCATAAACTTTGCTCTTCAGTTTTAGCAAATACACTTAATTCTTCATAGTGCAGATTAGAACTATAAAAGAATTTTAAAAGCATTTGAAAGGGGCTTTTGGACATACCGGGAAAAAAGTGCCTTGTACCACCAAATTGCTAATCTGTCAGATAATTAGAAGTCTGTGAATAACTGCCTTAGGCCTAGCCTTTTGGGGGGGGGGGAGAATCAACACAAATATTGTGAAATGGTGCAATGATTTGCTCACATCTACTTACACACCCAAAATTTCCCATGATATTTCTTACACAAAACGTATTATATTTATATTAAAGTCAGTGGAACAGTTCTGCAAGAGTGATAGCAAATGTAATTCCTTTAGTAATTTAAGGATCAGTTACACTAGACATTAAGATTATAGAATTGCCAGGTGTCCAGTTTTGAACCGGACAGTCCAGTATTTGAGCTTTCTGTTTGGGAAACAAATTCAGAAAATATAAATGTCCGGTATTTTCTAAATAAGAGGTAATGTAGATTGTGATGTAATGTCAAGTGTGTCCGGTATTTTTGTTGAAACCATCTGGCAACCCCACAACCCCATGACAATATACTGCTGGCAACTGGCACAGACAGTGACCTCTGGCTTACTAACAAAGCACTGTAATTTGGAGGAGAGGGTAGAATTTAAAAAAAGAGAGAGACAAGAAAGCACCTTCTCCCCTCAATGAAATTATCATCCATTGAACTGAGATAATCCAGCGCTTGCTGTTAAATTTTAACAACACTGTCAGCTTGATAGTTTAACTTAATCACACAAGCAAGGACCCATATAATTGCTAAGTGGAAAAGGGCAGGACTGGTCTCTGGCTTTAATGTGAACTTTTTTTTTGTTAAAGCCAAGCATGAGGTACTACCATTGACTATGCTGACCAGTACTTATGAAAGAATTTTTATGTTTTGGGTTCCATGTATTTGTTGTGAGATCTATTTTAGTTTTCACATGATTCAGGCTGGAATGACAGGAAAGGAAGAAAATGGGATTTTGTCCAGATGTTTTCAGTAGTCCACCTCTGGGAGCTTGCATTCAAGTTTAGCTTCAGTCATGATTGATATAGGTTGGGAGAATTTTACACAGGATCAGATTAAATTATTCTGGGACTTTATGAAGTATGGAAATTGCCCTCTTCTTAAACTACATGGGCATATGATATACAATACAACTGCTGCCCCTGGCAAAATTTCACTGTGTTGCTTCCCATCTATAAACTCTTAACAATACACTCCTAACAATGCTATCCCCTGGGGATCTCAACTGGGGGTGGAAGAGTGGTCAAATTTTCAGGGCAGGAGGGAGTGTGCAACAAAACTTCTGCTTGGTTTATTGGTTGTGGGAGAAGTGGAGGGCCCAAGTGTCAGGCCACACCACCACTCATTCAGGTCTGGCCTGATTACCAAAACTGTTCTGACTGGCCAAATCTGAGTGAATGGTGTTGCAACTTGGAGCAGGGGCTGACAGAATCAGGGTAGGGTTTTTTTTGGGGGGTGGGGATGGGGAGGCTGTTGATTTAAGCAAAATAGACTAAATTCATCTTTGGTGTAACTCCACTAAAGTCAATGAACTACGCAGTGGATGAATTTGGCCCAGAATTTTAGAACCATAGTCAGACACCCAGCCACAAAGCAAACAAAATAATGGATCTATGGATAATGTATTCATCTGCCCTAATGAAAAGTCCAATAGAATTTAAGGGAGACTTATCACCTGTTCGATTTTTTTAATCATTCTATAGAATGCACATATCCTATAGATATGTGGTTCTCTCATAATGAGCATTGGTGGCAGAACCAGGCCTATAGAAAAGATATTTTTCTTTATGAAATTCTGTAGATGTCTATCACATTTCTACAGAAGCGAATGGTTGAAAATTTCACCTCTGTTAAATTCTGTAGCACTTTTCCATTAGTGATGTGAAAGGTTCACCAGTTAACCAGTTAGCATCACCCGTAACGGGTGATGCTTAACAGTTCTGGTTAACTAGTAGTGGCTGGAACAGCTCCCCACCTGCTGCGGACAGGGGACTGCTCAGCCCTGCGGGGCCCACCACAGACAGGGGCTACTCCAGCTGGGCTGCAGACAGGGCCTGGCCCCCCCATCCCTCCTTTAATCAGTTAACTCGTTAAACAATATGTTTAACTGGCTAACCAATTAAACAGGATTTTACATCCCTCTTTTCCATAATGGTTATAAGATGAGTAAATCATTGAATTTGTTATACAAGAGTTAGGATTAATTGCAACTAATGGGTCTGACTTTGGAATCCTTATTCAGGAGAAGCACTTGTTGATATCAATGCATACTTTGGATCCAGGTTAAGAAGAATTTTCATTCAAAATTTTAGGCCAGATTTTAAATGCCCATGTAAGTTAGGTGCCTAGATGCCTTTGAAAATTCTACTGGTGTGTCCAAATACCTTTCAAAACTTGGCAATTTGTTTATGTTATCAGGAGTTTACTTGTCCCTTGCAGATTATATATTGATCTCATGTTATGCAGCATGGGCAATTTTGAAGCACTTATCAAATTAAATACAGATAACAGATCACCTATTATTGGTCAATTGTTTTTTTCTAAATCAGGACTCAATAGGAGTTCTACTTAAAAAAAGATTGCATAGGCACTACCTCTAATATAAATACTAATATTATTACTTGTACTAATGCTACATCTAGGGAAAGCCCTCACTGTACTCAGTACTATGAACATTTTATGTGTTAATTTGTCTTTTCATTATAAAGACAAGAACAAGGAAAAGGACCTTGAATGCACTTTGATGCTCAAGCAAGATTGGCGTGTCTTTAAAAGATTTTGCTGTGTGTATAAATATGAGTTCTGATGCAAAAGTCCTTCCAGAATTAAGCTAAGTGTTATGCTAGAGAGCTATATAGTAATATGTATGCTTAACGTACACACTGATGATGCGTAATGAGTTACTTAAAGTTTGTGAAATGTGTTAGTTTGACAGATGAATTGCCAATATTATTCTGTTGATACACAGACGCAAAGTTCAAGGTGGCCTAGGCTAATAAACAGATGGAAAATGTATCTCACACACTTTCTCCAGGCCTGAAAAACAAGCCATTTAGAAGAAGACATCTGGATGTACAAACACTTAGCACAGCAGCAGTCAGAGCCCATGAAAACATGGAGCCATAGCTTGGCGTCTAGTTGCTAAGCAACCTACTTCATACATTCAAAACACAGTTGTAAAAGTTGGATCCTCATGCCAACTGATGCTTCTTCTCATTGAAAAACAAAACCGGAGGGGGGAATCTTTCTTCGGGGTTTAAAAAGAACTATTTTCTAAAAGCTGTGTCTCTTCTGATTGTTGATCCTTTAACCCTGTTTCATGTTTACATTGTGAGAGCTAACTGAGATTCATTCTGAACCTTCCAACACCATCAAATGGAAATAGTATATATCTCAGCACACTCTCTTCAAAAACAGTCCAGGAATGCACATAGTAAGAAAATACCAATTTTTTTTTCATTAAGCTAAATATACCTCTAAGGCAAACCCCACAAGTTTAAAATACAGGGCCAGATCCTCAGCTGGTGCAAATCAGTGAAGGAATTTATTAAGTTGAATTGAGGTATGCTGATTTATGTCAACTGAGGATATGTCAAATAATTGTGTGAAAAGCAAATACCATGCAAACCACAACCAATGATTTTTCTGGGAACATATTTCTGCTTGTTTAGTAATAGTGCAAATTATTTTTCGAGATGAAGGCTAATGTGTCATATGTATGTTATTACTATAATCAGTAAGATCAAACTGAAACTGCAGAAATTATGGTATTTTGCTCTTTGCTGTGAAATATTCATCTAAAATAAATGTTTAAGATCAGATTCTACCACCATTAATCCCATTGAACATGAGTAATCTACAGAGTAAAATATGTAATGCAGTCTAGTCCTTAGTGTTCATCTAAAAGGTTAGGGCCACAATCTATGCCCCTTATGTGCATGCAGCATGAATTCCACTGAAATCAATGGTAGTACTTGCAGAGAAATGTACAAGTGACAGGATTAGCCCAGAATTACTATTCAACATTGATGTCTACAATCAAAAGCAAGAGCAGTCTGATACAATCTGGTAGTTTCCTCTCCTTCAGATTTTGATTAGCAAGATGACTCTTAAAATCAGATTTGATACAGCTTTTAACAAACAGGATGGATGGGTTTGAACTGCCCCGAGAAAGTGCCTACTGTATAAGTTTGGGATGACAGAGATAGAACCTAATATTTCAAGTATTTTGGGCTATAAAAGTAAGACAGGCTTTTTTGTTCCCCTTTCCTCTGGAGCAACTCTTTCCACAAACCATCCAAAGAATTTTTTTGGCAGCCTTCCGAGAGGTAGCAAAACAAGACAATTCAAATTTACAGAAACTCCTGCAGTTAATTTCTTACTTAGAAAGAAAAAAAAAACACTGAGATACTCTTACAGAAGAAGATCATTGTATAAACTATAGTACATGTCCACAGGAGCAGGGATTGAGCCTTTAATTGATTAGGAGACCAATTTTTCACTGTATGGAGAGCCGTGTATTACCTGCTCATCCACAAACTGAGCTGCACTCAGTTAGTGTGACTTTGTTTACATGTTTTATAATTAAGTCTTATTCTTGTACCATAAGTGCTGTATTACTCCAGATCTAGTGCCATTTTAATTTCATGCTGGAAATACTATATCAAATCACATCAGCTAAATTGGGAAGTCATATCTCCTTTAGGTGTTATCTACCAATTGATTCTGTTTTCCTAATCTCAATGGGTCAAATCTGTTGTTGGATTAATTTGGTCCAATAGGTGTTGTTTGTTCTTTACTGTGATTACAGGTTGAAACTCTCTGGTCCAGGATTCTCCTGCAAGACCAGGGATGTTGCTGGACTAGAGAGCCCCTACACTAGGGAGCCCTGGTGGCTGGGAGTGGGGGCCAGCTGGGAACTCAGTGGCTTGGGTGAGCAGCTGAGGCTGACAGTGGAACCCAGACAGTTGCTATAAGGGAAGCCAGGTCAGGACTGGATGCTGGTTGCTGAGGGCTAGCAGGAGCGTCTGCTGCCCCAGGTGGCAGGCAGCAGTGGACCTCCGTTGGTCCAGTAAATTTCCTCATTCAGGACTGGTCAGGTCCTGAGTGTGCTGGACCAGGGAGATCCAACTTGAATACACAAATGATGGAAGATGCACTACTGTTAACAAATATAGGTGAAACAGACTATGACAGCAATATAATCTTTCAAGTGGAGATACATTTGGTAATCTAGGGCTAGTCTCTAGTAGCCATGTGTCCTGATCATACAAATCCCTAAACACTTGCAGAAACTATTCAAGAGAGGCTCAACTCTGGAATAACCATGGGGTGCTGCAGTCCAGGGAAGCAGTGCACTGCCAGATGCATCAGAGAAACTTGCAAAGCACCTGCACTTATTACACTCAGGTTCAGCTAGCACTACTCAGAAGATGTGAAAGTTTGGATTGTTGTTTATTTTTGTAATCATGATGATTCTGTGGTACTATGAACTGAGCAACTAGTCAGGAAATGATGGTAGAACCCCCATACTACCAAGGTTTGCAATTGTCCTTTTTGCTGTACAGATCAGTGACCTATGTGCCAGCAGAAGTGAGGGTCTGACACCAATCCTGCAGAGGAGGTATGGGGGCTGCAGAACTGGCTATCAAAGAAAGCAAAAGAACAGAGGAGGGAAGAAAAAAACAGGCCAGGGAAGAAAGAGTAATTAACTACTGAAGCAATGTACAAGCACCATGATGGATTCTCCAGCCCTGAAAATTTTGAAATCAAGAGTGTATGGCGTTTTTTTTTTTCCTAAAAGAGACTGTAGGAATTATTTGGGGTGGGACAAAAGTTCTCTAGCCTCTGGAGGGGCAGACTGGATGATCACAACTGGATGATCAGCCCGGCCTTGGAATCTCTTGACTCTCTCTACACATCACTGTCCCTGCTTGCTGTGGCCTCATTGTGCTGAGGCCTGACCCGGGCCCAGGGCTGCCCTGACCTCAGGCCACCTACCTCCCGGGTGAAGAGGATGGCGGCGTCGTAGTGCTCCTCGTGCTCGTCCTCCAGCGGGTTGTGCTGGTGCTGCCACTTGCAGAAGTTCTTCAGCGTGGTGGCCGCGTTCTTGTTCACCTCCAGGCCCTTCTCCTTGTCGCCCAGCACCACCACCTTCACCACGGCCAGCTGGATGGGGTTCTCGATGCTGGCGTGCCCGTAGAGGCGGGAGGCGATGGTGGCCAGGGTCAGCAGGTAGTGCTGCAGGCCCTTGCCGTACTTCTTGGCCATGGAGCCGTCGGCCACCAGCAGCAGCTCCACCTGGCGGGCTCTGGAGATGGAGCGCCGGCTCCTGCGCCCGCCGCGGGCCAAGGGAGCTAGAGCTGCGCGGGGGGCCAGCTGGCTCGGGGCCGCGGGGCGCTCCTGGCCCCCTTGCGGCCCGCCATCGCCCTCCAGCGGCGGGGCCGGAGCGGAGCCGCGCGTCTCGCAGCTGGGGCGCGGGGGCACCGTCTGGAAGCTGAAATGGTCCTTGCGGAAGAGGTGCGGGAGCCGGGCGGAGCCGGGCCCATAGATCCGCTGCGGGGCCGCCCCCGGGGCCCCGTGCAAGGGCTTCAGCGTGTAGCGGGCGTGCTTGACCGCGAAGTAGCCATCCAGCCCCCCGCAAAGGTTAAACACGGCCAGGGACTGGGGGCTGGCGTCCACCGTGCCCCGGTAATAGCAGCGGGACCAGCCGCGGCGGGGATGCTGCCGCCCGCCGTGGTGCCAAGGGGCTTGCTGACCCACCAGCTCGTCCTGCTCCAGGTCCAAGAGGAACCTGCTGCCGCCCGCGTAGAGGAGGTAGCCCACCTTGCCTCCCCCGGAGTAGATCTGGTCAATGTTCTGCACCAGGCCGCTGGTGCGGGGCAGCTGCGGGGGGCCAGGATGCAGGGCGGCTGTTGCTGCTCCGGGAGGCGGCTGGGTTTTATCATAAGCAGGTGCTGCTGCTGTTGTTGCTGTTGGAGCTCCGGTCTTGGCAGCAGCAAAGTGCAACTCTGCAGCCAGCAGCAGGGAAAGAAACTTCAGGACCATATTTGTCTCTCTTAAAAAAAAAAAAAAAAAAAAAAAGAAGTCACCCGGTGGAGATCAACACAGGCGCTTAAGAGGAAGGGGAAAATACCTCCCGAGGTGGAAGCAAGTGGAAGGAAATTAAAAAAAAATGTCAACAAAGGCAGCTCGCGTGTGAACTTTGCGTGTCTCTGCAGGGGAGAGAGTCAGGAGCACATGGAAGGAGAACACCACAACCTTAAAACAGCTGCCGCTCAGGAGGCAAACAAGTGAGGCTCAGACCCAGCGGGCAGAGAAGTTTGAGCACTTTCCACTCATCCTCCACTTCTAACTTGTAGTCGCGGCATCAGCAGCAGAGGCAGGGGGATCCGGTACAGATCGGCACTTTCATACGCTCCGGTGATTGCTTTGCCCCCTTTTGTCTGGAGAGAGGAGAAGAAACACACACGCCAAAAAAAAGGCTCGATCGTCTCCGGTGAGATGGTAAAAAAATGCCCTGGGTTTTGTAAAACAACTTCTCCCTTGCTAATTTTGGTTGTTATCCCCAGTCTGTCGATGTGAACAAGAGGAGAAGGGAGAGAAATGTGAAGATGAGAGGAGGTGGAACAATGAATTTATAGCGGAATGCCATCCTGCAATGGCAATTTCAACAATTCGTCACTGCAGGCTGCCTCTTAAAGGGAGAGCTTCAAAACCACCACTCCCACACTTCCTTCTCATTTAATCAGACATAGAGAGAAACTAGGGGGGTGGGGGGGGGGGAGAGGGACAGAGGGGGAGGAGAAAAAGAATGAGAGAGAGGGACTAAGGGAGGTAGGAGAGAGAGAGAGAGAGAGAGAGAGGAAGGAGCGAGGGGAGGAGAGAGACTGGAAGAAAATGTTTGTATAAGAAAAACACAAGATTTCCTTTGAATCATTTAAAGTCACAGTGTCACTGTATCTATCTAGGATATTTAATTATGATATTTCACAACTGATCGGGGTTGACTAAGCGTTGGTTACCTCATGTTCCCCTATGTTCTTCCCTTACCTTAATTGCTATTTGTGTATTTTTAAGTGGATGAGACAGATTTATGTCTTTTAATGAGGATAGGAAGTTGTTGGGGGCTTTTAGAAGTGATCCTCTCTGCAGACTGCTGTAAAACACATGGTATATCTCACTTGGCTGGGGTTGTGCAACCAGCAAAAAGGATGAATTGCTCTGTTTAACGGGAAAAAAATTAGCAAGCCGGTGTTTTACAGTGACTTACTGCTTCCTGTATTTACAGCAAGGAAATCTCTGAAAGAGGTTTTCCATGACATTTGACTTTAGAGAGTCTGGTGCATGGGGAAGTTGGGGAGATTCTGCCTCTCTTCTCTGAGTAAGAAGAATTTACCCAGACACAAGAAAATGAAAAACAAAACCTTCCTTCCTTTGTCCACGTGACTGTGATTCTTCTGCACACACGCCTATCATTATTTCAAGCAAGCTGTCATTTAGTCTGGGTGGGCTGTAATTTCCCTCAATTCCCAAGGAGGAGAGAGGGTGGGGAAGAGTTAACTCTTACTTTAACCTTTGGAAGGGTTTCAGATACTTAGATCATCCCCTCACTGCCACACACATACTAACCCCTCTACCCTCCGCCCTAAACCTTGTGCTCCAGCAGGGACACCACAAAGAGAGGATATCCACATTTATTGATGATTTGCTTTTCATCTCACCATAATATATCAAGCCACCATACCCAGCCAAGGTGAATTGTATGATAAACAGTACAACAGTTCCTGAGAAGGGAAGGAAGAAGGACTATGCTCTCACAGAATCATAGAAAACTACAGCTGGAAGGGACCTCCCTTTGTTGAGGTGGTATTAATTACACTTTGACCATCCTTCATGGAAGTTCATCTAACCTGTTGTGCTTGAAGAAAAGGAGGGCACACAGACGTAGGAGGTCATTGCTTCTGTTGTTCCCATTCACCTACCTGATAGAAGGTCAAATAATCTATTTTTGCTTGCACTAATTCAAAGATAAATCATTGCTTGAAGCAAAGGAGTCTAATATGATGCATTTTCTATATGTGTTCTTTGAGCTTTTCCAGAAGAGAGCAGATTGATTTAGGGCTTTTACAAAGGTTCCAAGAGCCCATGCTACTTAGCTTTCCTGTCTTTGCAGGTTAGGACATCTAGATGCTGTCTCACTTACACAGGTGTTTAACTTTACATACTGCAAATAATCCATTGATGTTAATGGAATTACTCACAAGAATTATATTTCAGCACGTGTAAATTCTTTCAGGATCAGGACCATATTATCAGGTGATTAATAGGATATCAGATTAGGGTTGAATTCAACATTCCTGGAGACTCCTTAAAGAATAGAATACTTCTTTAAGTAGCCATCTAGACCATGAGTTAACATTTGTAAACCATTTAGAACACAAATATTAGTGCTAAGTAATGTAACTGACATATCTCTCAGTTTACATGGTATCATTCAGTGATAATAGTCCAGAATGAGAGTTCAAAAATGAAAGTTTGCATCCATACATTTTTCTATGCAATCCTTCATTTTCCTCGAGATACTAGTACTTGGATTTAGTAGTTAATTTCTCAGGGACCTGATGTTCCTTATTCTGTGTTACAGTAATATGCAAAGTTCCAAAATTCTTGGCTGTGAATGGTAGTCTACATTATTAGAACTCTGCATGGATACAAAACTTATACTCACATGTGATCTGCAAAATGATCTGTGGATAGCCACATCCATGGATGCCAATATCCATGGTTGTAAAGCAGATATCACAGATTTTCAGTGCTTTTGATATAAAATTTGGGTCTGCATCCATCTGCAATTGGCAAAATTGGTCCATGGTTATCTGCATTCTCGGATGTGGATATCTGTGGATTTGCAGAGCTCTATACATTATTCTTCAGGAGTGACCGATTTGATCTTTGGCATTTCTTGAGCTACTTGCCAGAGGGGGTCAATATTTTATGAATTTTGTAATTTTATGAAAAGTTAACAATTTCATGATACTTTAAATATGACCAGTTGCAGAATTGATAGAAATGTTTATAATTTTTTACATTAAAAAAAGAGTGGCATCAGTGATTTTAGTCAGGAGGAGACCTAGTCAACCCCAATAAAGTCTTTTCTTATTTACTTTAGTTGGAGCTGGATTGGTGTCAGCTGGTGGTCAGGGCAGTGAGTGGTGTGTGTGAGCTATACACCCGAGACTTTAACTGCTAGGAGTGGGGTCCCTTAGCAGTGGGCAACCTGGAGGAGGTTGACGGGTGCCCCAAAGAGTTTAACGTCCGTGTCTTTACTGCTAGGATCGGGATCCTTTGCAGTGGGCAGCCAACAGGCTGACAGACGCCCCAGAGTTTAACAGGGAGAGCTTTACACCTCAGACTTTGACTGCTAGGACACAAAGTCCCGTCGCAGTGGGCAGCCTGGGGAGGCTGAGAGGTGCCCCAACGGATCTGTCCCCTGGAAGCGACATGATCCAACGCTCAAGCTCTCCCTATATCTGTCCCTTATGACCAGCTGGAGTTCTTTTGTTTGTGTTCGGTTCGGGTACAGCAGCACGGGTTCAAGTCAGAAACTCAAACCACACTTGCTTATTTGTAGGAGGAAGAAAAGAAAGAAGAAAGAAAACTTGGTTCAATATATATATTTAAACTTATAAAGTGAATGAGGGCACAATCTTATTTTTCTTGTTTACAATAGAAGTGAAAACAGGTTGATTAGAGAAACTTATAATAGAGTAACTAAATTAAAGTGTACACATAAGAAACACATTGCAGGTATAATTCTCACCCCTGCGTTCCAGACTTGGCGTGGCCAGTGTCTTTCTCTCAATCCCTCGGGAAGAAGTAGGGCGAGGCTGGGCGTCCCACAGACCTCGGGAGACAACATATACCTGCCAGCAGGTATAGATTGGAGCTCAAATGGGGTGGGCTACTAAACCCCTCTTTATACCCCTTGGGTCACGTAGGCTTCTTCCTGGTCTCAAGTGGCCAATTAGGGAAAATGGCTTTGAATGCCAAGTTTCCCACGAAGGGTGCAAAGCATAATTCACACCTGGGAAAATGCAGACAATGGGCACCTCTGGTATGTGATGGGCGAAGATTCCTCTCCTGGGACAGTGCAGGCATGTCAATTACTGGTGCTAGCCATCAGGGCGGTGGGAGGTCCCCTGGTCGTCAGCTAGCCCATTTACTGTCTGGTTTCTGTTTATTAGAGTCAGAGACAAGCAGCACCCCTGCATTCCCAGGGCATCAAAGGCTGACTGCCTTTCTCTTGCTCTCTGGGGGGGGGAAAAACAAGATGGGGTTCATGTCTGGCTACATTCCACCCCCTTGACATGCCTCACTATGTCCCAGAACGCAAGATGGCGGCGATGCCAGCGCCTTTTGCCCTCCTTGGAGGAAGCTAAAATCGCCCTATCGGCAGGGTCTGATCAGATAATTTTGGATCAAGGGATTGATTAGGATCGCTTCCCAATGCCATATATTGGACTTGTGCAGAGGAGGTAGCAGTGTACACCAAACGCTTAACAATACATAGAAGCATGCAACAAGCAATTACAACAAGGAAAATGGTTAATATAGTATTTACAATAGAGTGAAGGAATGGAGTTAACGAAAATCCTAGGTGTTGGGCTAGCCAATCTAGCCATGAGGCTTTTCCCTCCTCAGTTACAGCGTGTAGCACCTTAACAGTGCCCTTTATAGTGAATGCATCTTGTTTAATTTGTAAGCAGCAAGAATGGTTAATTATCGCACATACTCCCCCCTGCTGGGCTAAAACTGCGTCTAAGGCTATTCACTAATGCCTTCTCCAGCTCATCTACTCCAAGCCTGGGCAGGAATGCACAGGTGAACTGGTGAAAAATCTGTAGAGTGTTCTATAAGGGGGTTCAGGGTGAATCTTCTTGGCATCCGGTGCAGGAAACTTCCAAGGTTAGTGAGACCAGGAGCCATAATATGGGGGTGTACAGTGAGCCCCCCCAGGGGCGGCATGCCCCAGTGAGCAGCGCCCCATCCAATTCAGTGGCAGATACTTGTAGGCTTTCTGCCTGCAAATGAAAAAGAGTCCTGGCTCTTCCTTTAGAATAGGGGAGTAGGGTGTTACTGGTTACCAGTGTGGGGTTGTATATTTGACCGGTGTTAGGAATAATGAATAATGACTGATTGTACCAGGCTTTTCCTTCCAGGTATTGGCTGAAGTTTAGGGGAATAATGGTAACATTGCTAGATAGTGGTGTGCCACCGTGGGAGATGTTATATCCCGAGCACCTTAAGGGTTTTTGGTGGGTTGCACTGGGATAGACATCCCAGACCTTTAACCTTTCATTAAAACTTACAGTGTGGGTACACTGCTGGTCCCCTAACCACCCAAGGTGGGGTCCAGTACCTTTTGTTCTCAAAGCAGATGGGGTACACTTCCCTGGAGCTTCCTGTTACATACTCCAGAGTTTGACCCCATAGTGTAGGTTGCCATTGTCCATGCCACCCCCAAGTTCCCTTCCCAGAGTCATTTAAAAGTTTGTAGCTGCTGGAGCTGCTGTCATCAAACCAGGCTGGTCCCCACTTGAAAACGTCGCTCTTGTTCCACCAGTCATTCAAGTTTAAAGGGACAAATTCAACTCCCAGTCCTGTGGAGGAATTTAACAGGGTGCATATCCAGCAGTTTGTAGCATCGGCAGCAGAGGCAATAGTCTGAATAGCATTCCTGAGAGGGTGCTCGGGCAGGGCGGAGGCTGCTGTGGCCACAAGGAACGTTACAACAAGTCCAAACATCATGCTGTCGCTCGGATCGGGGTCTGCCACACAACCAAGTTTGATTCTAAAAGAAAACATAAAGTCAACCGGTCTTGGATACAATCCAAGCCTCAGAAATAGTTATTGGCATCTTGTTGGGGTTTGCAATAATCCAAACGCCCTTGTCTTTATAAGACTGAAGTACACAGGTATGTGTGCCCAGGCTGGGGTGTTTGACTACAACAGTATCCCCAGGGGCATATTTGGAGTCCTTATCTGATTGTATTACTTGGGGTGTTGGGACAAGTGCTGTTAAGTGGTTTAGTCTCATGATGGTTGACAACCCCATTGCTAATCGGGTGGGGTAGGCAAAGCCAATTCCCGAGACAATCTCTACTCCAGTCAAAACATATTTCCTTCTCTGTCTGGTGGAGGGTAATGGGCCAATGTAATCAATTCGCCAGTTTGCCTATTACCAGTTTAGCAAGGAGGGTGGCCTTGTTCAATAAGCCTCATACCTCCTGGTCCTTTTCTTAAGCATATTCCTGAAAAATCTAAGAGTTGCTTTAACTCTCAGTACCCATCCTTAAGGGAATCTAGCTCTGTCTGGGTACTGAGGGACATGCATTTCTACCTCTCCACTTCTGCAGCAGAGGCTTCTACATTTTTGCAGTTTCATATTTACATTCTTATATTCAGTCAATTTGAGGAACACCTCATTAGAGGTTTTCCATAGAAGTCAAGCTGCAGCTGCTTCCCCCTTCATTGGGGCCAAGGGTTTACATATCCACAAGTAGTTAGCCAATTTGTCTTCTAGGTCTGAAATTGTATGGACAGCAGCTAACACTAGATCAGACCAAGGGCTATGCCCGAACTTTTGCAAGATTTTGCTCAAAAGGGGTAACATCTTTTACAAATGCCAATTTCTCAGTCTCCTCTCTCGGAGCCTTCTTAAAAAGACTGCTTACATTTAAACATTTTCTAGTATACCCAACCCCCTATTGGGACTAAAATAGCCAATACCAATATCTCCTTTTTTTTTTTTTTTTCAGGGGATAAGGCAACACGTCACATGTATTGAACATACATAGATCAATCAATACTTATCATATGCATATGATACATTACACTCGTACTCTTACACACCCACAAGCACACTCCATCTTGTTGTTACCAAAGGTTGCTCCCCCTTCTGTATCTGTTCTCACATTTAGCATTGTGCAAACATAAATCCTTTTAGATTCTCACTTTTATGTTTGACTTTCTGGAGGGCTACAGTTTGAACTTTCTGATCTCAGGTAGTTTGCTGATCAAACTTAGCCATTACCTGCAAAGCTTCTTTGTGCTGCCAGCTAGGGCATTTGCATCACAAAGGAAATTACAACCTGTTGTGGCTCCTGGAGCCTCCACAGCATTTTAATTTGTTTGCAGTTTTTACCCCTTCTACAATATACATGGCATGTCACAGGAAAATGTGCAGTCTTTGTTTACAACACTACTTAGCCACATTAAACTTTGCATAGGGTGTAACTCTTTCTTTATGCTTACAGTTTTCCTGTACTTTCATTAAACAACTTGGACTGAAATGGTCTTACTAAAAGTAAACCAAACCAATTTGTTTTAAACCTACAAACAAGATTACTGGACCTTGAAAACCTCACTTATTTACACTATATATATTATATACACACAGATACACATACATTCTCTCTGAATCTTTCTTACACTATTTCTACATAGCTGTACAACAATTACATTCCCTTTTTATTCATTGGGGTAGTTAAGTTCCAATAGAATCCCCTTTTACAGTTCTTTTAGCAGTATCTATAATTAAATGTACGGATTTGAGTCAAATTTGCCTGGATTATTTACAGACATTCCTTTGGAAAAAGGGCCCATTTTTCCTTCAGAATGGCTGCAAAGAAACCACAATTTTCTATCTACACCATTTTAGCATTTGCACAACTGCTCAATTCTCTCCATTCTCTGTAGAGTTAAATTCTCTGTGGGTTTTTCCTTTTTCTTAAAACACTTTCTTATCTCTAAAAATAAAAAAAAACTGGCCTTGTTTCAGATATTACTCTTGTAAGTATTGTTTTAAGGATTTAGATTTCCAGTGCATGTACTGACTGCCTTTTCCTCAGTTCTACCACAAGGCCTTCAATCTATCTGTTACCTGCCTGCTTGTCTGGGCCTGATCCTGTTTTCCTTGCTAAATGGAAAGTGGCTCCTTTCCACAGACTCAGGCTTTGTCCCATTCTTTAACTTACAAGCAGTTCTATACTTACAGAACTGCACCCACAACTCCTCAGGATTTCCCCAATCTTTTTCTAACATTTCTCTATCCCATTTAGGGTCAGCCCAACCTTCCTGGGCGAAACTCTTTTCTACCTTGCTAAAATCAGTGACTGGCTTCATGCTGCTGTATTTTGAACCGATATCACAAATCCTGCCGACTACGCCAATTCTGTCAGCTGGTGGTCAGGGCAGTGAGTGGTGTGTGTGAGCTATACACCCGAGACTTTAACTGCTAGGAGTGGGGTCCCTTAGCAGTGGGCAACCTGGAGGAGGTTGACGGGTGCCCCAAAGAGTTTAACGTCCGTGTCTTTACTGCTAGGATCGGGATCCTTTGCAGTGGGCAGCCAACAGGCTGACAGACGCCCCAGAGTTTAACAGGGAGAGCTTTACACCTCAGACTTTGACTGCTAGGACACAAAGTCCCGTCGCAGTGGGCAGCCTGGGGAGGCTGAGAGGTGCCCCAACGGATCTGTCCCCTGGAAGCGACATGATCCAACGCTCAAGCTCTCCCTATATCTGTCCCTTATGACCAGCTGGAGTTCTTTTGTTTGTGTTCGGTTCGGGTACAGCAGCACGGGTTCAAGTCAGAAACTCAAACCACACTTGCTTATTTGTAGGAGGAAGAAAAGAAAGAAGAAAGAAAACTTGGTTCAATATATATATTTAAACTTATAAAGTGAATGAGGGCACAATCTTATTTTTCTTGTTTACAATAGAAGTGAAAACAGGTTGATTAGAGAAACTTATAATAGAGTAACTAAATTAAAGTGTACACATAAGAAACACATTGCAGGTATAATTCTCACCCCTGCGTTCCAGACTTGGCGTGGCCAGTGTCTTTCTCTCAATCCCTCGGGAAGAAGTAGGGCGAGGCTGGGCGTCCCACAGACCTCGGGAGACAACATATACCTGCCAGCAGGTATAGATTGGAGCTCAAATGGGGTGGGCTACTAAACCCCTCTTTATACCCCTTGGGTCACGTAGGCTTCTTCCTGGTCTCAAGTGGCCAATTAGGGAAAATGGCTTTGAATGCCAAGTTTCCCACGAAGGGTGCAAAGCATAATTCACACCTGGGAAAATGCAGACAATGGGCACCTCTGGTATGTGATGGGCGAAGATTCCTCTCCTGGGACAGTGCAGGCATGTCAATTACTGGTGCTAGCCATCAGGGCGGTGGGAGGTCCCCTGGTCGTCAGCTAGCCCATTTACTGTCTGGTTTCTGTTTATTAGAGTCAGAGACAAGCAGCACCCCTGCATTCCCAGGGCATCAAAGGCTGACTGCCTTTCTCTTGCTCTCTGGGGGGGGGAAAAACAAGATGGGGTTCATGTCTGGCTACAATTGGGTGCTTGATACTTATTTAGCACCAATGTGAACCCTCAAAATACCTTTAGGAGATGGACTAATCATGAGACAGATGATAAAGGATGTAGTTTGAATAACCAATGCAGAACTCTTATTAATAGTAAAACTTAAAAAACAACAAATAGTCTAGTAGCACCTTAGGGTTCATCTAGACTACGCTGAAGTTTCGAAACAGGATATGCAAATTCTGTGGGAATTTGCATATCTTCTTCCAATCTCACTTTCAAAAGCAGAGCTGTCAAAAGTGAAAGTAGTCGGGACGCGTTTTTTTTGGCTAGCCCCCTCCCCCCCCTATCGGAAAGCCGCGTAAACCTCATTTTTTGAGGAAGAGCGGCTTTTCGAAAAAGGGGTGGGGGTGGCCGAAAAAAACATGTCCCGACTACTTTCACTTTCAAAAGCTCTGCTTTAGAAAGTGAGATCGGAAGAAGATATGCAAATTCCTGCATAGTCTAGACGAGCCCTTAAAGACTCCTTCAGAAGTGGGTTGTGCCCACGAAAAGCTCATGATACCATCTACATGTTTTGTTAGTTTTTAACGTGCTACTAGACTATTTGTTGTTTTTTAAGTTTTTCCTGTTAGGGTATGTCTAGACTGCATGGCTCCATCGACGGAGCCATGTAAACTAGTTTACCTGGCATAGGCAAAGAAGCGGGGATTTAAATAATTCCCCGCTTCATTAAAATAAACATGGCCGCCGCGCTGTGCCAACGATCAGCTGATCCGGCACAGCACGGCAGTCTAGATGCGGATCTGTCGGCTGGGGAAGCCTTTGCCGACCGATCCTGTAAACCTCGTTTCACGAGGCATAAGTGATCAGTCGGCAAAGGCTTCCCCAGCCGACAGATCCGCATCTAGACTGCCGTGCTGTGCCAGATCAGCTGATCGTCGGCACAGCGCGGCGGCCATGTTTATTTTAATGAAGCGGGGGATTATTTAAATCCCCGCTTCTTTGCCTACGCAGGGTAAACTAGTTTACATGGCTCCGTCGACGGAGCCATGTAGTCTAGACATATTCTTACAGACTAACTCAGTTACCCCTCTGAAGTTCTTGATACCATCTACATGTTTTGTTAGTCTTTAAAGTGCTACCATACTATTTGTTGTTTTTTAAGTTTATCCTGTACAGACTAACTCAGTTACCCCTATGAAGTTCTTATGAATATTGTTAGTTCTCAAATGAAAGGAAACACATAACTGAGGAGACCAATGTAATCTTTTACATTATATTACAATTCTAACTGCCTTACTATAGCCCAGGAAAAAGAGAAAAAGATTGTTTGTGTTATTGTTTATCCATTCTGATGCCCTTGATTGTCCTACAGCTAGAGAAACTCATCTACATTTTAACGTATAGAAGAGACCATATTACCCAGAAAGTCTCAAAGAAGCTCATAACAGACTTTTCCATAGAAACTGTATTGGAGAGCTCTACTATTTACATTTCAGAACTGTAATAATTCTGCAATGTGGTAACTGAAGGCTCATTCAGTTATGCCTTTTATTCACAGAATTTTCAATTCTCTTCACATAGTCATCTTTTCTCTATATTTTGCCTCCTTAGCCCCTTTTTACAGTGTCTCCTTTCATCTAGAAAGCCTGATAGCACTTCTCAAATTGTGGATAGTACTAAATCCTTGTCAAACAGTTCTGACCTGGAAATCACAGTGCTGACCTTTCCCATCTGAAAGACACAGGGCCACAAATCCTCGATTAGATCTAAAGCAAAACACAAGTATTTAAATACTTTAGACCAATTTTAACAGTGGTTTAAACAGACCCAGTCCTATTCACTATGGTGCAGCTGGAGTTGCTTACATTAAGGATGTATCTCACCCTTTGTCTGTTGACCAAGAAAAAGCTTACAATCTTTCTGATAAATTTGTACATGTAGCATGGGATTTCTAATTAAAAGTGTTTTGTTGCATTGGAAATACTTCACCATGAAGTAGCAAGCCAAATTATTAAGGATTTCCCCCCCTATCTTTGAACAACTTAGGCTACCTGTATTTCTTGAGAGGATAGATATTTAATTTCAGATATTCCAAGACCAGAAGGAACTACTGTGATCACTTAGCCTGACTTCCTGTACAACACAGACCATAGAACTTTCCCCCAAAATAATTCCTAGAGCATATCCTTTAGAAACACCCCCCCCATCTTGATTTAAAAATCATTATTGAGGGAGATTTCACTATGACCCTTAGAAAATGCTGATATGATGTTAATCCACTTAGCTGCTGTTCCCTCAGAAATCTTTTTATAAAATGTCCTTGTTTTATTATTGCTTTGGAGGTTTACAGTCTTATTAACAGAGATGGGCCTGAATTAAAACCATGGACCTGAAGTATCAAAAACAATTTATCATTAATCTGTATATATTTTATTGTATTTATATCTCCAGTGGGTCATTTTTAATCTAAGGTAGTGGTAAATCTGTTTCTTGTGTTAGTCAAGTGTGGGATTATTATTTCCATTTGTTTCTCCTTTTCACATATTCATATTAAACTCATAGTCCTAACATTTTGCTTTTCCTTTATTGATTTTCAGGAGAACTCCCCATAAGAAAGTCTACAAAGGAGAATAAATACCGCCATATAAAAATGCTCTATTGGTCTTCATAGCTCAGTAGCATAGTTATAACCATGACTTCAAAGGCAGAATAAACTCCATAATGCACCTATATGTGTAATATCATAGCAAAATATTTTTTTCTGATTCCAATTAATTAGTGTATGCTGTAAAGCATAAAGACAGAGCTTCTTTCATTTTATTCTGGGCACTGTTGCTATTCTTATTGTCTTTTTAATGCTTTGAATTTTATTAATTTATTATAGAATAATATATTTACATAATGCCTTTTTACCAGAAATGTTTTACAAATTAATTGCAGCCTCATGTGGTTTGGAATAGGGTAGTTGTTAAACACCACACACCAGTAGAGCTCAACAATTTAAAACAGGAAGTGAAAAAATTTAGAGCTGAATGTGATCCATTAGTTTTTGTAATCACAGTCTGGTCCTGCAAATACGAAAGCCACTGAATAATTTTACTCATGTGAATAGCTCCACTGTGTAATTCATTGCAGGACAGATGTTGACGGTGTAGTATAACTAATAGTAGAAAGATATTATATTGGAAAATTAAGTATCAACTATTGGTTCAGTAGTAAAAGGGTACAGCAAGTCAAGTGGAACTACTCACACACTATTAACTCACTGTTACATTCTTCAGTGTTCTCAAGATTAGACCCATTCATTTCTTCTTTGAAGAGATTACTGTGGGGTGGTCTATTACAAGTTTGTTTTTTAATGTAATGAGTTGTTTTTTCCCTTTAGAGCAATTTCTGTGATATTAGTTTTATATATTCTTGATAAGTCTTTTTGCTTTTTTTGTGATAAGAAGTTTCATATATTAAAATCCATGTGTAGATCGGCCAATAACTAAAGAAAGTCTTCACACTCTTATGTCACCTGCATTATTTTCTCTCTCAAACAGTGACATGTTGAAACAGTAATTCAGTTCTGTCTCTTTGACTGTGGTGAAACACAGCGGTTCTGATTTTCCAGTGCCCAAAGCCTTCTGTAGCTATTTACACTACTGCAAATGCTGCCATTCTGACTTAATTTTAAACAATTTGATTATTTGCAATAGTTATACCATATTTTTGGTTCTTATTATGATTTTCAATTGAACAATAATTAAGAAGAGAAAACAGACAAGTCCTTTCGGAAGGGAAAAAGTGCAGATAACTTTCCATCTATGGAAACCTCTCCCTTATGCTCCCTTACTTGTACTCAAGGCTAAGTGTAAAGATTTCTTACGCAGCCCAGTCTGTCCTTCACCATTTTAACCACCCTTCTTCATTCTTTCCTTCCTTGGGAATAATTTTTTTTTAACACTAAGAATAGCTGAAATCCCTAATTCACTGGAGGGGGAATATTTTAATTATTAATTGTGTAAAAATTATAAAACCCCACTGTTTTTAATGCAAAGAATATCAATCCTAATCCAGATGTTTTTACAATAGGCATTTTAGAAATTTTAAAAATAATATAATCAGAAACACAACATACAGACAGCACTTAGAAAATTTTCCCATCTACACACAAGCTGTTTTGAGTGCCAGTCCTGTACCATATCAGTTAGAACACCTTTTTTCCCTACAAGATACCTACACAGAGCCCAGTTCAGCATTCCTTGCAAATCTAAGTCTCCCATTAACTTCAGTCAACAGTTTGGATGTACACAGTAAGCAAGATCAGGCCCATAAGTAATAGCTGGGTGCATAATCCTTCCCTCCCCCATCTTAAAAATCCACAAGTAATACTTTGTAGCCTTTGAAATAAAAATCCATCATGGCAACTTATTGATCTGGTCAGTAATTTTAACAATCCAAGCATACAGACCTTATTTTTTAGTCCATTTGTTTTAAACATTTCTTAGGAAAATGCATTAAAACTAATTGAGCACTTTTTATGTAACGTGCTCATTATTAAAAGAAATAGGTGATAAGATAATTTTTCAAACAGTTCTAGGAAATGTGCTTTAATGGGGACTAAGTGAGTCAGGGTTTGTAGTGGAACATACAGCCCTTCACCTATAGGTTGCTAGGCTGGGGTTTTCAGAAGCACCTGACGCAGGAAGGCTAGTTCTATAGACTCTCCTGTGACTATGCTCCTCAGTCATTAAGGGCTTTTGAAAATTCTGCCACTGGTTTATATTTAGCCATATTTGATAGTAACTAAAAATTGTTACCAGAAGCTGTTGATATTTAGTTATTACCATCTGATACTGAAATGGGTTTGTGGGTGTGGTCCAGTCTCTAGTGAATAAATAAGCCATTGCCACAGTTGGCACGGGGCTGTATCCGTACTGGCAATCTCAGCAGACAAACCAAAGATTGAATACATCTGGAGATTGAGCTAACATCTTCTCACCCACCCTGCACATGGGTGGAGGCAATATGGAAAAGCTAGCATTCCATCTGCCTGTGTTTTACTTTGTTTACAGAGAAAGGACTTTAGTTTCCAAGATTGCCAGTTCACCATTTTTTGTAAGCCTTGACTTATTTGTAATGTTATTTTAAATTAAGAGACTATATTTGCCTTATAAAGCATTGAGATTGAACAGTTAAAATAGATTAAGTACTATCACAGTGAAGAGCAATAAACTGGCACAATTTCATGAGCATCACAGTTGTCCAGTTATTTCTTTCATGGTTCTGAAAAGTAATAGATAACCATTTGTTTTTATTGTAACTGAATTTAGTATTCCAAGATAAACTTATTTGATTATAAATAGATCAGAATTTACGGACAGCTGTTCCTTAGTAAGGAAAGCTAAGCCTTGGTGTGGAGTGCTATAACTTTAAGGGGTCATGTTTTACTTTTTTCTTTATGGTCAATGACATCTTCCTCAACTACAGCCATGTGGGAAGCAAAAGAGACGCCTTTGGCTTAGGCCTTATGTTTTTGTAAGTGGTGTGTGTAAGTAACATAGCATGTGTCTAACAGCTTCAGCAGGCTGAAAAGTCTATATTTGACATCAGTTTCATTTAGCCTCTAAGCACTAAGGGAGCTGGTCATGTGGGACATGGGGTTAATGCTGGTTGAGCAAAATTTAAATGCTTTTATTGTTGTATTACAGTGACAGAAGGATGCTATGAATTTGCCAGTACAAAATAGCATTAAAATTAGGAAGCTGCGTTGAGGCCTGGCTGTAAATCAAGTTCAGTAAATCCACTTCTGGGGAAGGGAAAAAAAAAGTTAGTGTTACTGACTATAAAATTAATCATGCAATATAGTATCACATAATATAGTATGTCATTTACTTCCATAACATGATCCAATTTAATTGACATCTCACACACTGCATCCAATTCAAATTTCTCTGTTGGCTGTATGATATTTTGTTTTGTATCCCAAGGAACATTCTCTGCTCTGTCCACTCAGAACTGTACACGGAGGTAAGGGGGGTTAGGAGGGCTAGTAAAAGAAGACCCAAATGACAAACTTCCTTTTTGTTAACCAGAGGCGTAGCGAGGGTGTTATGCGCCTGGAGGCAAAGGAAAAATTTGCACCCCCTCCCTGCCGCCGCTGCATGGCGGGGCCCCAAACCTGGCGCATGGCTGAGCCCAACCCTGGGAGGAGACGTGGGGAACTTGTACCGTGTCTTCCCCCGCCTCCTCCAGTTTGGGGCAGGGCCCCTGCATGCACTAACCCACTGGCAGAGATGGAGGAGGGTCAGGTTGGGGGTGGAGAGGCAGGCGGAGGAGGAACAGGCAAGCTGAGGGATGACAGGGGAAGAGAAGGGGGACTAAATTGGCGCCCCCTCCAGCATGGCGCCCAAGGACAACTGCCCCCCCTCTGCCCTCTCCTCACTACGCCACTGTTGTTAACCTAGACTCACATCTTGAAACAGTCCAGGTTCTCTCACCTTCCTGCCTCTGATGCAACTGCTAAATTCACAAGCCATAAAATAACACAAATAATCATGACTCTTGAACCTAATATGAATTTTGTTTAAAACATATGTTGGGTGGAGGCAGCAGTCTGCAGGAAGTATCAGATGCTGCTGCTGGACCCTTATCCTTTTTCTCTGAACAGCAGCAAGTTAAGAAGAAGAAGGGTAAAATGTTAAATTTTCCTTGTAAAAATGACATTAAATTATAAGGATACATATTAAAACTACAAGATATAAACATGATGTATTCTACAGCTGTTTTTTCAGCAGACTGGAAGGACTGAAAAACTCTAGAGGCTATTTTGTGTGAGGAGCAGCAGACATTTAATTAATCTCAGTTCCAGAGTTTAACAGCCAAATATCCAATATGTGGTTTTTGAACATCTCTCATCTAGTTAACATAACATCTGTGGCACAAAAACAGAACTTAAATAAATCCAAGTATATTTTTAAAACTTCCTACTTTTAATTTTTAAATGGTTTTCTAAAGATTCGAGCATTCAACTCCTTTCCCCCTTATTCACAAGCTTACCCATTCAGTCACTGATAAGTCTTAACATTTAAATGGGGCCATGTCACGAAAGAGGGAGTAAAAAACTGATTTAGCTTCCAATTAATTCAACAAAAAATCTACCTCCTAGCATTTCCACAATTTTGGGTATATTCTTGAACATACACTGAAGCCTCAATACTAGTGCTTTATTACACAATACATGCCAAAGGATTTTTAAAACAATTGGGCAGATTCTCAGCTAGTGTAAATTGATGTAACTTCATACAGGGAACAGTTGGAAGCATATTTCTGTGGATTTACGCTAGTAGAGGGTTTGATACCATAAATGATATTTCTGGTGCCTGAGGCTGAAGTCTTTTTCTATGTTATCAGAGTCAAACTAGAAAATATGCTTCTCTATATTTCAAAGGTAGAACTGAAAAAGTCATTAAAGATAAATTTAAAACAAAAATTCTATTACTACATCTTACCTGGCAATAATACACATAAAACATCACTTAAGTGATCAAGTTCTGATTGCTGTATGCACGCATTTTCCATCTTAATTCTGGTTCCCCTTAATCTAGCAGAGAGAGAACTTTGCAGGTCTTCTGAAACAGCAGTCAGAGAAGAGCATTCTCAGATGGGGCTGATGTTTCTCACAAGTTTTCATATATTTTATTCTTCCTCCCAGAAAGAGTAGTATCTATAATATATGCTGGACTTGGTGGGGGACACCACTAGTCAAAACACAGACTCCGTGTAATGTTGCTTCTGCCGCTAACATGCTCTCATTTTGGTGCAGTTTCCATGTTGGCCTAGAATTTGTGCAAAAGTTTTGTGTTGTACCAAAACAAAGTAAACAAACAATTGCCAATAGGCATCAGAAACACATTTAGGGTATGTCTAGACTACACCTCTCTGTCGACAGAGAGATGTAGATTAGGCACGTCGAAATTGCTAATGAAGCAGGGATTTAAATATCCCATGCTTCATTAGCATGAAAATGGCCGCTGCTTTTTTTTAAAAATGGAGCTTTTTCGAAAAAAACCCCGGCAGTCTAGACGCTGATCTGTCAAAAATCAACCCTTTCTTGACAGATCCTGTATTCCTCAAAAAATGAGGTTTACAGGATCTGTCGAAAAAGGGTTTATTTTTGACAGATCCGCGTCTAGACTGCCGTTTTTTCCAAAAAAGTTCCATTTCCAAAAAAAGCGGTGGCCATGTTTATGCTAATGAAGCACAGGATATTTAAATCCCTGCTTCATTAGCAATTTCGACGTGCCTAATCTACATCTCTCTGTTGACAGAGAGGTGTAGCCTAGACACAGCCTTAGAGAAAAAAAGGGTGGAGTGCCAGCTGAATGCTGAAGTACTAATATTTTCATTTGCAACATCTCAAACACTTTTGTAAAGTAGGATACTATTCATATGATAAAAAGAAACAAATGAAGTCATTCTGTGTGTCTTTTGTCATTAATAGTGAAAATTATAGACCTTAATGATAACATTCATCCTTATGCAAATAACCAGGGGGTAGATGCACCACACAGATAATCACTAAATTCTTATTTTGAGGGCTTAAATGGAACTCTAGAGTTGTACTTATATTGGCCTGTGAACAGGGATAAAATTCACCTTAAAATAAGAGAAAAAGTGTAAGTCACATCACAGCTGCAATATTCATTTCTGGAACAAACCCAGCTGGTCTTATCCAAGCTACTACAGACAAGCAGTTTAAGTTTTTCCAGTTCCTAATGACAATACAGTAAACTGGAGTCAGTTGGCCATCTTCCACTGAGAGCAAAACTCTCTTTGTACTTAATATCTCCCTGAAATAGAAGTGGTATAAGAGAAGGCTGTCTTTTTATTAATTATTTTTTATTATTTATTGCTTCAGTACACCAAAAAAAGTTTAATCCAGGGGTTGCAGTTTTGCATCTCAATCACTAGCTCTGAGTCAGATTCATCTGATTCACAAGACATTATAAGGCATGTGTACATGGGGTCAATGGCAGTCTGTCTTTCAATATTACTGAAAAATTAAAGATATGGGGAGAATACAAAATAAAGCAAAAACCCCGCTCTGAGACTGCCCACACTTCTGCTTATCCAGAGTCCTAAACTTTTTAACCAGTAAACATTTAAAAGATATTTCTTAAATTCTCCCTGGAACTTCTCTCTAGTTCTGAGAATTTCCCCAGCCCTCTGCTCCCACTCAATTTCTCTGTATTATCTTTTGTGTCTTCAGATTGTTTTAAAGGAACATTTTGTTATTTACATTTCAAGGTAACCACCCAGGCCCGCCAATGGGGGTGGGGAAAGTTGCCTTGGGGCTTAGCAAGTCAAAAGGGCCCGTGGTTCCCTGCCACTGCTACTGCGGCAGCAGTCAGAGCCTTGACCCTTTAAATCACAGCCAGAATGCCACATGGCATGCTCTGGGCAGTGCTAAGTGCTGACTGGGGACGGCAGGGGTCGTGGTGCGGTACACTCTGAGGGCTGGCTGCTTCCAGCCCCATCCCCTCCGCCCAAGGCCCTGCACCTTCTGGAAGCATGGAGCTGCCCCCCACGGCTGGCCTTTTCCAGGGCCCCCGCAAGTCTGTCAGCTCCCCTGAAATCACCACCAATCAATCAATCAATAAGAAAAAGTATTTGCCAACCAGTTTCTGTGTTCTCCAATGTGAGCTGAAAAATATGCATACTGAGCCATGTCAGTGAGAAGCATGATCTTCCATGTCTCATAGAATCTCATCAATTCCATTTGTAAAGTGTCTATTGTCCTTTGTGCAGTATAAGAGTTCACAACTTTAAAACCTGGAAACCATATGACAACATATTTGTATACAAATCTGGGAAAAATGATCAGTTTGGGCACCTGGTTAATAGGGTTGCCAGGTGTCCGGTTTTGAACCAGACAGTCTACTATTTGAGCTTTCTGTTCAGGAAACAAATTGAGAAAATATAAATGAGAAAATATAAATGTCCGGTATTTTTCTAAAGATGTAATGTAGATTGTGATGTAATGTCAAGTGTGTCTGGTATTTTTGTTGAAACCATCTGGCAACCCTACTGGTTAACCCTATGACCCCAGATGCAGTTATATAACTTGTGCTGAGTTTTTGTTATATTTGCCATGCACACTGCAACTTTAAATCAGCAAACTGTGGGCCCAGTTCGCAGTGTCCTGTACCTAGTTCAGTTATTTATGCCCCATGAAAAGTCAGTATGACTGTAGAATGCTGTCTTTCTGATTTGGTAGCATTCCACAATCACTTTGCACTGATTTGAATGATTACGTAAAATGCAGGACAATGATGAATCAGGCCTTTAATTGTCAAGAAATGGCTGTATCTTTAGACTGTAGCATACAGATGGAATTATACTGACAGGAAATAACGTAAGGGATTGGTCCTAAAGTTTGGTTCAAAATATCAGGATGTATTTGTGGGGCTAAATCCTAATCTGATGTAAATACATAGCTTCTAAAACTAGAAGAGACTATTGTGATCATTTAAGCTGATCAAACTAACATAAGCTATAACACTTACTTAAATTAGTTCCTGTTTAAACAACAACATATTTTTTTAGAAAAGCATCCAATATTGATTTAAAGATTTCCAGTGATGGAGAATCCACCTCAACCCTTAGTAAGTTGTTCCAGTGGTCCGTGACCCTCACTATTTGAGTATAAATTTGGCTAGTTTCATCTTCCACGTATGAGGCCTTTTTATACCTTTGTTTGCTATTTTGAAAAACCTTGTACTATCGAATTTCTTTTCCCCATGTAGGTACTGATAGATTGCGATCAAGTCACCTCTTAAACTTCTCTTTGATAGGTAAATAGATTGAGTTAATTGAGTCTTTCACTATAAGGCATGTTTTCCAATCTATAATCATTGGCTTGTTTCTGAACTGTTTCCAATTTTGCAACATTCTTCTTGAATCGTGGAAAGACAAACTGGACTCAGTATTCCAGTAGCAGTTGCACCCACTCCAGATTTTATTCCAGTGTAGATGTACCCTTTGTTGCTACCCTGATTTTAACAGAGGAGTAAAATGAGGCCCAGATCAGTCAAGTGATTTGCTCAAAGGCACATAGAATGTCAGTGTCACATCCAGGAACAGAATAAACGGACTCATCGCAAACATGTATGAGCCAGTGGCATCTAAGACTTTGTCTACACTTCAGGGTTTTTGCTCAAGAAGCTTTTTGTGAAAGAGATCTTCCGCCAAAACGTCTTGCGCAAAAGCACTTCCACACCTCAAAAGCGCATCACAAAAGAGATGTGCTTTTGCGCAAGAGAGCATTCACACTGCATGGACACTGTTGCACAAGAAAGCTCTGATTGCCATTAACAGAATGGCTATCAGAGCACCCGTGCTTTTTCTGATAGGCTGTTTTTGTGTAAGAAACCCCTGCGGAGCAACCACACATGCCTTTTTGTGCTAGAACTGTAGCACAAAAAGGAGTTATTCCTCATGGGGAGAGGAATAACTCTACTGGAAAAAAGCCCTCTGTCCTGTCAATTTACTGTAATTTTTTTTTGCCCCAAAATGCGCTTGAGGTGTGGACGCTCCGCTGGTTTTTGCGCAAAAACCTTGTAGTATAGACATAGCCTGAGTGTGAAAATACCTCCGTTAATATCATCTGCGCCACATACCTTGGATTTGAATCCTTTATATATTTTTCTGAAAGCAGTGACTTGCATTGGGCCTTAGGCAAAACTCCAGAGCAAACAGACACTGTTGGCACTGCAAACACCACATAAAATTGGAGCTCTGCTGGTATTAATTATGGTGAGATGTGAACACCCTCCATTCATGTGATCTTATGCATTCCAGTAAATCCTGTCTTTATTTTGAATGTGATACTCTTATTTCAGGTAAAAATGCATTGTGTGTATGTACAAGCACACATGCATGCATATGTGGTGGTGACATTTTCATTTAATTAACACGTGTAAAAGCAAGTCTCTTTCATTCTCTCGGTTTGCTGGGTTACAGAGAAACCGGAGGAGATCCTTCAGTCACAGCATGTGTACAGTTTTTAGCATTCTAAACATTTACTAATAACATGAATTTTGGTAAAGAAATCCAATAGTTTTGAGCTGTCTGCAGCAGAATTCCTCAGGACCCATCCGACTGACCTGGGGAATTCCAGGATGGTGGGTTTTGTACTGATGTTTCCAGAGCCACCTGAATCTGTATTAAAGCTTGCAAAATGCTTCTTTAAAACTTGAATACATCTCTCCCACCTACACAGTCACAACCAAAGGAATATTTCAGAGCATCCTATGTACTTTTGTACATATCTGAGAACATCAAAGCCCTTTACAAAGACAAGGTGGTGAGGGAATATCTTCTCTTGAACTAACTTCTGAGCTTGTCCCTCTCACTAACAGAAGTTGGTCCAAAAAAAGATATTACCTCACCTACCTTGTCTCTCCAGCATCCTGGGACCAACATGACTACAGCTACATGGCAAACAGCCTTTCATAGCTGTAAGGTGAGGTGATGCACACCTGTGCACTGAGGGTGTTGCAATTACGGTGGCCCTATGGTATCTTTAGCAACATTTTGCATGAGAGAGGAAAGAGATCTCCTAGAGTTCCTTGGTGCATGGGATAGTGCATAAATGTCTACTTTCAGTCAGTTCACGCAGCATAGTCCCTCTTCGCAGATGTGGTTAGCACAGTAGGCGACAGAGCTGTAGGGAGCTGTACATTTAAAAGGCTCTGGCAAGAGCTAGTCAGAACAAGTTATGTTCAGCAGAGGATGGCAGTGCTGATCAGTTAGAATCCAGATACCACATAAAGCAGAACTGTCAAAACTCCTTGTCTCAGAAGCGGCGAGGAGTCCTGTGGCACCTTGTAGACTAACTGAAGTGTTGGAGCATAAGCTTTCGTGGGCAAAGACCCACTTCGTCAGATGCATGTCTCAGAGTAATCACTGAACCCTACAAAACCATGGCTTTGCCTACACCTTGTCTCCCATGGGAGGCATCACAGCAGCAGCCATGTACTCTTCTGAGCACAGAGAATTGAATTCTATCTACTTCTCCGATGAGCAATGAAGTTTTACTCCCTCTTCCTCGCTGCATGCTTCCATTGGCTGCCTGGGCAGAATCTAGCTCTTAATTAACTCTCACAAGACCCCTTTATTACTATCCTGATTTTACAGAGGAATACATAAGGCCCACAGCACTCAAGTAATGTCTCCAAGGTTACACAGCCTGTTGTGGTCACATCCAGGACTAGAATAAAAGACTCCAGTCCTAGAACACAGCCATTGTCTCCACACTATAATATCAGCCCCTTTGCTTCACTTAGCTGAATACCACGCGTTAGCTTTTTCACTCCTCAATCCTCTCCTACCAGAGGAACAAGTCTAGGTATTTTTTGATTTGTACACTCGTCACCTCAGCTTTCAACCCTGGTAACTTATTCCATATGCACACTAACATTTATGTGGCATAGTCCTGCCACATTCCCTATTTATTTCCAATGCCTAGAAACAGATGGATAAACAAAGCATGGAATCTCTGTGTTTGACTGCACCTGATTTTTGTTTAAAATCCACACACATTTTGGGTCTAATTAGGACAATTTAAAATAATGAAATATTCTCATAAAACGTCTCGTCTCCAGACAAAATCAAACATGGATGCATTCTGGATCAGGGTATGTAAACTAGTTAGGTGATAAGATTGCTTGTGTTTTGCTCTAAGACTTAGAAAGCCACACAGCATTTTAAAATGTGTCTTCTTGTGCATTATGCACTTATCTTATTGATTTGGAATATAACCAAGTTTTTACTGATATTTAAAGTAATCATTTCCCCATTTATTTCACAGGCTTTTCCCTCCCCATCCAAGATACTGTCTGTGTAATGTCTGCCGAACTGAATAGGAAATAAAAATCTCTTCTTACAGTTAAAACAAACACCTCACCGCTTTTTCCAAGAGATCAGGTCACCAAGATGTCTGGAAGTTTAATGCCGGTCTTTCATGTTGATACACTCCATGCCTTTGAAAACTGTCTGTGAAAATGATTATAATATTGAAAATAAAGGAAACCTACCTGTTCCCTTGAAGAGAGGCAGACATTAAAAGGACATGGAATTATAATACAGCAATCTGAGCCTGGGAGACATGGTATTTTACTAATACAGGTGATTAACATTATCTGGCAGTATGTTCAACCTACATTTTTTTCCCTCCACCTAAGCCTCTGACTCACTCCACTAAGAAAACAACACTGAAAAGCACTGGGCAAGTTGTGTGACCTTTCAACATGTTTGTTACACTCTGTCCTTTCCAAATCTTCTGCATCAAACTTGCAGTTGTTTTAATAACATGTCAATAGCAGGTGCTGTCTTTGGAATCCGGTTTCTACTGCTCAGATGCTTCATCACAGGCTTTTAGTGTTCCCTATTCAGGAGAATGAAATAGTGTGGCCTACCACCACCCTGTTTACACGGTTGCCTTTCTATTTCTGCTCACTAGCAGGTTGTTTGTGCAGTGCCCGTGTCTCTCAAGGAGAGTGGTTGTGGCTGCCATGGGCTTAAGCTCTCTTCTCTTTGGCCAGCAGTTAGCCTGGAAGTTCTGCCCTGGCTTACTGCTTCAAAGGAAGCAGAGATAAGATGGAATATTCTCTTTGTTACAGAGTGAATGGACAAGTGAGAAAGGAACTTTGTTGAGAACAGAGTAGCCAATAGCATCTGTACCAGCACCTGGGCTGTCCTAGTCATTACTGATCTGGAAAAGGGGGCAAACAGTGAAGTGGCAGAGTTTGCAGATGATACAAAATTATTCAAGACAGTTAAGTCCAAAGCTGACCACAAAGGGTTATAGGAGATCTCACAAAACAGGGTGACTGGACAATGAAATGGCAGATGAAATTCAACATTGATAAATGCAAAGTTAGGCACATTCAAAAACATAATCCCAACTATATGTATAAAATAATGAGCTGTAAATTAAGCACTACCACCGAAGAAAGAGATCTTGGAGTCACTACAGGCAGGTCTCTAAAAACTTCTTCTTAGTGTGCAGCAGTGATTACAAAAGGTTCCTATGTTAGGAATTATTAGGAAAGAGATAGAGAATAAGACAAAAAATATCATAATGCCACTGTATATATGCATGGTATGTCCCTCGCCTTGAATATAGTGGGCAGTTCTGGTCACCCCATTTCAAAAAGAATATAATAGTACTAGAAAAGTTTCAGAGTAGATCAACAAAAATGGTTAGGAATATGGAATGATTTCCATATGAAGAAAGTCTAAAAAAAAATTAGGGCTTTTCATCTTAGAAAAGAGATAACCAATGGGTGGGGGATATGATGGAGTCTATAAAATCACAAACACTGTGGAAAAAGTGAATAGAAAAGTGTTATTCACTCTTTCACATAACACAAATGAACAGGCAACAGGTTTAATACAAACAAGAGGAAGAAACAGTACTTTTTCACATAACTCACCAAGGGAACCTGTTGCCCTAGGATAACAAAAATACAGAAGGTTTTTTTTAAAAAAAGAGTAGGATAAGTTAAGTCCATCAATACTGTTAGCCAAGATTATCAGGGATGCACAATCTCATGCTTAGGACAACTCTAATGCTCTGATTACCAAAAGCCAGTAGTGGAAGACAGGGAGGATCATTCCACAATTGTCTCATTCTATATAGTCCCCCTAAAGCTCTGGCTTGGACCATTGTCAGAGACTGTATACTGGGCAAGACAGAACATGGTCTGACCCAGATGGCAGCAGACTTAAGTACTTATGGTAGTATAAAATGGCCTTACAAAATGGAGAAGACTTTTGAGGGGCAATGACCACAACTTTGTTTGGGAAACCAGGACCTTCTCTTGCACAGCATAAAAACAATGTAAGTTCTTGAATATTTTTAAGAATGTATTCTAAACCTGGAAAAGAATAATTTCTACTTCTGTACTTGGATTCTGAACAGATTATATTTAGGAATGGCATAAAGAACTGTAGCTTTCCATCTGGAATGCTCTGAGGAATTTTCCAAGTTGAATGTAGGTGGTATATTAATTTTGAAAATCTAGCCCTTGGTCTGAGCATTGTGAACCTACAAAAGTCATTAGCAAATGGGATTTTCCCATGAGGCTACTGTAACTAGCTGTGCTCTCCAGCTGCCAGATTTCACAGTTTTCTTCTCCTATATGTTCCAAAAAGCAAGGAGAGACACAAATGCTCAGGAGATATGTACTGGATCAGAAATGCAATAAGCAAACCTTTACTTAACTCATATTGTGTCTTGCTCAGGCTAAGCACAGGTAAAATGTTGCAGAAAAGGAATGCACACGAGGTAAAAGGCCACATCAAAATCTATTTTATAAGGTATTTATATGACTCCCTTAACTTAGTATCTGACCATCCCTCATTCTTTTGTGTTTTTATCTTCATGTGAGAGACACAGAAGAACTGTTATCCTCATTTTACAGATGGGGAACTAAGCCCAGAGAAATTAAGAGCACATCCTCACCCCAATAAAAAAACAAACAAACAAACCACTACATTGAGTCTCAAAGCCTGCGTCAACAGACTCTGGCTCAGTGGTATTCGGGCTGTATGGCTAAAAATTGCAGTACCTAAGTCCAAATATCTGCACTACAGCTTTTAGCCCCAAAAACCCATTAATTGACCTGGGGCCAGTCTTTTATTGAAGTGTTTGGCAAACATGCCGTGAACCACAGACGTGAGCTACAACCCACTTATAAAAATGTCAATAATTCCTTTAGAGGTCCAAATTCAGATATATAGATGAGATTTTTCAGAGATGTAGGGCATCACTGGAAGCCACTGAGAGGTGGCGTGGGATTTTCAAAGAGCATTAGAGTGACTAGAGAGCACATTTCAATGTTCAATATCCAAAGAGAATTTCATTGGGATTTGGGCCCTTTTGAGTATGAGGGCGTGTTTGCCTAAATCAAGGTATTTCAAAATAATAACTCCTGAAATAACTATTTGGAAATAAGTGCTATTCCTTGTGGAAAGCAGGAGTTATTATTTCAAAATAACCAGACCGTTATTTTGAAATAATGGGCTCGGTAATGTGGACGCTCTGCTTGTTATTTTGAGATAAGAGGAGTTATTTCGAAATAACTCCCTAGAGCAGATGAGGGCTCACTCAGATGCTCTTGAAAAGCTGACATCTTCTGTCCTTTCAGTCTTTCCCCCACAGCTGTAATTATCTCACTTCACCCAAAGCCTTGGAGTAATGGAACTTTTTTGTGCATTATCAATTTAAAATACTGCTTCAGTACACGAAGTTACAATTTTAAACCACATATTTCTTAGCCTTATTAAAATTTTGACTGTCACATTAAAGGAAGATTCCAGTTCATATATTTTGGACTAGAACTATGCAACCAAATATACAGACCTTTCTAATAACAGTAACTGAGAATGCAAGATCTCACTAGAAATTAATTTTATATGACACAATTTTATTTTTATCATTATGTTTGTCTAAACAAAAGCAAACTTGCTCTGAGTAATGTTTCCTTTACTGATGTTAGCTACACAAATATTTACTGACTGCCTAAGCAGGGCTACAGTTAAAACTACTTTTATCCAGCTAAATTAGGTAATTTACATTCTTATATGTAATTAAAAGAGAAGAATTTTCACACTTCCAATACAAAATATAGTCTTTAATCCTTGTGAAAGATGATTTACATTTGACCTTGTACTAATGGGTGGGTTAGTCATCAATTTAAGCCTGAATTTAAATATGAATTAGTGTACAATATAGAAATTCAGGACCTAATCTTGCACTCCTTATTCTGGTGAAACTCCCATTTGCTTCAAATACTATTTTACCTGGGTTAGTAATGCAGAAGCAGGATGGCCTGCAGACTGTTGAGTCATAATTTATGAGGTCAGAGCAATACACCAACACGCAACTAGTGGAAAGTTGCAATCTGATTGCTAAATAGGATGCATCTACACAGCAGGGCTTAACTCAAGATAAGCTATGCAAATTGAGCTATGTCAATCATGTAGCTTATTTTGAAATTGGAAGTGCCTACACAGCATTTATTTCAAAATAGAGCACTCTTCCTCCGACTTCCCTTACTTCCTCGTACAATGAGGGTTACAGGAGGCGGAGTAAGAAGTCCTCCAGCTTGACAGTATTTCAACATTATTTCAAAATAACTGACTGCTGTGTAGATGCTGACTAAGTTATTTAAATAATGTTGTTGTGTAGATGTATCCATAGTCTGTAGAGGGATTTGTAGGACTCCTATCACCAGACACTATCAAAGGGGAAGTGTGGGGGGGGGAGGCAGGACGGCCATTTGGCCTGGGCCTCAGGAGACAAAGGGGCCTCAATTTTTGACATTTTTCTACCAAGTCATTTCCATTTATTATATACCTTGCAGTTATAACAGAGACAACAAAAGAAGCTCTATATACCTGCAAAAATTGATTTAAATCATTGTGGAATCTTGGGCCTTCACCAATTTTTCGGTCACATCTGAGTTTTCATCTGCGTGACTGTAGATTGAAGTAGCTTCTGTGATTAGTGATTCTACATTAAGAATTGCTGTTTACAGTCTTTGCATAGTTTAGAGCAGCTGTGGCCAACCCGCACCTCACGAGCCACATGTGGCTCTTCCCCCCCTGAAAGTACAGCTCACGAAGCCACCCCCACGGCTCGTGAAGCCGCCCCTGAAAATGGCCCCTGGCTCCCTATGCTCACCAGGGCGGGGAGCCATCTGGCATTTTAAAGATGGCAGAAGCTGGCAGGAGCCTGATGTGGCCAAAAAACCTGTAACCGTGTTTCTTGAAGGGGCAGCTTTTTTTTTTTTTTGCTTGACCATATGCGGTTGGGGGCTCTTAAAGGGGCAGTCCTTTTTATTTATTTATTTTTCTTGACAACTTTTCCCCCCTGGCTCTTTGCACTATATGCACAAATATTTTGGCTCTTTGCCTGTAACGGGTTGGCCACCCCAGTTTAGAGGCTTTGAAAGCCATAATTAATTCTGTTACAGAAAAGTGATTTTACGTTTTCTGAGGATGATTTTAACCTTTAAATTAGATGTTTATCTCTGCAGGGGAGGTTTTCAGATTCCTATTTTTTCTTATGTGTCTTTGTATACAATAACCATATCAGGCTCAGCTGTAAGATACCTCTTTGTCCAGTTTTAGATTCACCTTTAAAGGCTCTTTTTGTGATAATAAACTTTTAATTCTAGTTGCTTAATAAACTTTATATCTGATCTGGCAATAACTCTGTGTTCATATTCATAATAACACACCAGTTACTAGAGGAACTTAATAACAAGATCATGTTAGCAGATGAAATTTCAAGACTTTGAAATAAGGCTATAAGGGACATAGTAAATAATGCCCCAAACCGTTATTATACAAACCGTGATAATATAATATTCATTGCCAAGTATATACAATTAAAATTTTGTATAACTAATAGCCTTTAGCAAATTAATTTATTGTGGGTTCCGGTGTTTTAAAAGAACCCCTTTAAAAATGAAGCAAAGATTTGAAAGTGGTGCAAGTTAGAGCTGGCAAAAGTGACAGAGTGAAGCAGCAATTGAGTTTAAAGCCAATAACATCATTTATCGTAGAAAAGATCCCTCAGCCATTAGACATTGACCATACTGAGAGTGCCATTTCCAGTTCTGATGAAGAAAACTTTGTACCCACAAATGACATTTCAATGCCACTGTCTCAAAATGAGGAGGTTATTAACAACGACAGAAATGCCAACAGTAGCAATAGATGCAGAATCTACGCTCGATTTAGAGACTATGCAGGCAGAAAATGAGGATCTCAGAGATGCTGTCCAGCAAGAGGAAGAACTTAGGACTAGCACAGGGCACAATGTAGCAACAGTGGCATCAGAACCTGATATTGGACTTCTTGATAAGAACAAAGTTACTTAACTGAAGTCATTTCTCAAAGTTAGCTGTTTTCTGATTCTAAGTAATATACCGAAAGATGCTGAAAATCATGCTTTGCCTGCTTGTCTCCTGCCAAAAACTCTTCCAAATGGAGAGATCTATACAAGATACTGGCTCTGCTGGAAAAGCAGGGTTTGTACCATGTACCCTGTTTCATTTTTAACAGTAATACTTCAAATGCATCAGTATTGTCTGATCCATCCATTTGGAGCATCAGTAGAGGTTGGAGGAAGTTGAAAGACCAAATACTGCACATGAAACTTCAGTATTGCATAAAGATAATGATGCTACATGGAAATCAGCTAGTAGAGAAGCACTAGCTGACAATTCAATTGAAAACTTACTCCTGAGTGAAATAAACATAGAAACTGATAACTGGAAAAAACTCCTTGAGTGCATATTGAATGCCATTCTTTTTCTTTCTGAACAGGGATTGCCTACTTTAGATGTTGAGAGGGATAACATTGAATGACTTCTTAAAGATATTCAAAAGAGTCATGATCAATGGGAAGCAGTCCTTTCTGAGTCCAGATCAGTACAAGGTATTGACATTTCATCTGAGTTTTCCACCAGTCACAGCCTAATATCTCAATCTGATACAGAAAGGCACTCTCGTCGATTTGAGTCATTGCGACAAATTTGTATCCTTTTTCGATTCCTTTGAGAGTTCAGAGAACTAAGGGTGCATCTACATAGCACCCTAAACTTGAAATAAGATATGCAATTTGTGCTGGGCATATCTTATTTCAATTCTATTTTGAAATAGCTTATTTTGAAATTTGGTGCGTCTACACAGAACCAAATTTTGAAATAATGCACTATTTTGAGACATCCCTTAATGCAAATACTTATTTACTCAAATAGCACTCAGACAGATAAGTCCATTGGCTTCTCTGGGACTACTAAGGATTTGTGAAATTAAGCCCTACATTGGAACTTAATTGTATCCTACTTATTGAACTTAAAATATATTCTTTGAAAATTTTAAAACTCTTCCCTGCTTTCCCACAAAAAGTAAATATCATCTGCTATTTCATGCAGAAAGCATAACGGTCAAGTAGACAAGAACGTAAAATTACATTTGAGATGAAGTAACTGTAATTTAAGATTTAAAGCCACATATTTTTGCTGAAGAAAAATATTTGAAATATACAAATATTTAATGTAATCTGAACTCAGACTTAAAAACTTTTTCCTAGAAGAACATATTCCAGGACACCCAGTTCCCCATAGCAGCATGAAATCAGAAAACAACTCCTCCTCCCATCAACTGAATACCAAAACACAATATGTTCATACTCCCACCATGGTCGATTACTAGCTAGACTAATTTAAGCCAGAAAGAAAAATTTTCAACTATCGAGGTTCACACAATGTTTTAAAATGTTGTGAGTTGCTTTAAACAACAGATTATTGGCATCAAAAGCTGTTCAGGATGCTCTTTCCTTTTGTAGAATGTATTAATATTAGCCAAGTATTTCTAGGTAATTTCTCCAGAGTCCTCAAAAGATGGAAAACACTATCTAGATGAGGTGGAACCCTTCAAAACTCACAAAATTCAAGACCCTACTGGGTACTAACATTATTTGCAATGTCTGCTTTTAATTATGCACATAGCCTTTCTGCCAGATAGCAGGTGGACTAGCTATCAATTTGAGCAGAATCCTGCATAAATTCCTCCCAGCAATTCTCTTTAAGGCAGACTGCATCAATGGAGATTCTAGATGAACTGAAGCAAGTTTTCTTCACTCAGATGCAACTTGTTATATGGAAAATAAAGTTGCAAATGAAAAGTTTCCCCTTATCTACTAACCAGTCACATGGCTACCCTGTATTTTGGAAAAATAACACCCTTCTTTGTATCCAGTGTGGCAGAATAATTCAGATATGCAGTTAGTTTTCAATCCTTCATACCTTCAGTTCAATCTGCCAGGGATACTTTTTTTTCTTGGTCAGATTTTTGCCGCACCATCCATGGTCAGAATGAATGGCAGTGTGTACATGAATGTGACTGAAAGGCAGAAATTCAAACTTCCTATTTCATCGCTTGAGTTTGCACGTGCCACCAAGTTTTTGTGCTAGGCTCCTTGCTGACAGACATAGGGGCAGGGGTTAGAGAATTCCTAGAGATATTATTACACTATGCCAAAAATATCTGTCAGGAATTTGAAGAATCATATACATGTTGTGTTTGATCTTTTGAAATGGCTAGGTATTTTTGTCAATGGACATGTCTGTATGAAAAGAACACATTTTCTGGTAGACTCCTCACGTTTTGTCATTAAGGCCTCAATTCAAGAAAATGTGGGACTTTATAATACATGCAATATTGCTTTGCTGAACCAAGGGCTCTGTAATTTAAAAAACAAAGATCCTAGAAGTATCTGTTCTTCCTGAATGCATATACAGTTCTCATTAGCATCACCATGGTGAGTATATGGGAAAGTGAGGAGAGCACAAGCTTAACAAATCTACCAATTTTAAAAAGTTTTTTTCCTGGTTAAAATCAAATGAAAACTACAGGATATAATCAGGAATAACTATAGATCATTGTGAAAAAATGATTATTGGTTGCGCTTCTGTTATCTTAGCCTTCAGCCACTGTGATATAGCTAAGGAACATTCTGCAAGCCATTACAAAGCCTTGGTTCTCATGTCTCATAGCGAAAAAAGGAAAAAAAGCTCCAAAGTACAGGTTCCATAAAAGAAGCAGATATTGAACACTGGAGAGTGATTTGCATTCTGGATGACATTTGTCTCGCACACAGGGATGGAACAAGTGGGTCTCTGTGCCACTTAGATCTCTATAAGGGGCCGGATCCTCTGGTATTGTAAATGGTGTAGCATTGCCAGTTTACTTCACCTGAGGAGTTGTTCCAAGCATTCAACATAGAGTTTGACTATGCTTACACTACAAATCTTACAGCAGCATAGCTGTACCACTGCAGCTGCACCTCTGTACAGTGGTGCTGAAACACTTTTCAGATTGGGGCTGCTGAAATCCAGCCCCCTTATCCCTGTCCATATCCCCTCCCTGAGATGAGGCTGGAAACAAAGCTCCCAGCACATGGGGAGGCAGCTAGGACCTTGGGCACTGGGCTGGGAGGCTGGGGGTGCTACAGCATCCTCCCCCCCCACTTATATCTATAGTTCCTGTGCCTAAGCCTCTGTAAGGTCTCCTGTGTAGCCCCTCTATGCCGATGGGAGTGAGCCAGGGTTGGCATAATGAAACCACTCCCAACAAGAGACAGTAGCTATGTCAGTGGTAGAGGGTCTCCCACTGACATAACACTGCACACACAAGCACTTCTGTCAGCGTGTGGTTTTTTTTCACACCCCTGACCAACAAAAATGCTAATGAAGACATAGCTAAAGTGGTGCATAAATCTGATGCTGGTCCTCTTCACACAAGTGAGTTTCACCAAATTTCTCTTTATGCTGCTCCTCTTGAAGTAGTGGCATGCAACTAAGCAAATGTCCACCTAACCAAACAGATACTATTCTGTTTACAATCCCACTTCTCCAACACAGAAAAGCTTAAACAGTGAGAGATCCATACCATCATCAGCAGCCACATGTCCAGCGTTGCATACTGATTCATTTGCTTATATGGATATTCTCCCATCAGTAACAGCAGTCTGGTAATGGAATAGGAGTATCTGGAAAAAGAAACTTATTGTGTGATTATGGGGGGCATCTAAAAGAGCACTATATTATGAGGGCTCTCTTTCATCCTGTCTCATACACAGTTCCTTCTCTTTAGGTTTTAATTGGAAAAATAGTGACAGATCTTGTGAAAAATTGTCATCTAAAGTTTAAATTTTTGAAAACTGGCTGGTTCTATAAGCTGGCTTGAAACGACCTTTTTGTTTTTGGCAAACAAATATAAGTAATTGTTATCAAAATGTCAAAAGGCAGGTTTTTTTAACATTTGCTATTATAGTATTGGACTGCTTCCTGAGAGAAGGAACAGTCATCTGATTTGAAAGATATGTATCCTATTTATGGAAGGATAACACACTAGGGTTACATCTACACTGCACAATTATTTCAGAATGAGCTATTCCGGAAGAAATACTCCAAAATAGCTTATTTCAAAATAGCACGTCTACACTACAGGGAAGCCTGGATATTAATCTGAGGCAGGCTCCCCTAATGTGGATGTGCTACCTCAATTTAGAGCCCCAGGAAGCCCTGGGGAATAATTACTTTGAATGGCCTGGGAGTAGAGCTATTTCAAAATCGCAGCAGGGGAGCATCCACACTACAGCTATTCCAAAATAGCTCTTTCAGAAGAGGCATTATTCCTCATGGAATGAGGTTTACAAACACTGAAATAAGTTGCCCATTATTTTGAAATTATTTCAAAATAACGAACTAGCTGTGTAGATGCTCACATAGTTATTTCAGAATAATGGACGTTATTCCAAAATACTGCTGCTGTCTAGATTTACCCTGAGGGTGTGTCTTTACTACATGGCTCCATCGACGGAGCCATGTAGATGAGTTTACTAGACATAGCAAAATGAAGCGGCAATTTAAATAATCGCCGCTTCATTTACATCCAAATGGCCGCCGCGCTGTGCTGATCAGCTGATTGTCGGCACAGTGCAGTAGTCTAGACGGGGATCAGCCGACCCCAGATCCCTGTGTCGTCAGATCCCTTATGCCTCGTGAAACGGATGATGACGGAGCCATGTAGTCTAGACACTCTAAGTGTCTTTATAGTATAGAAACAGGCAACTGGTGGCCTTAATCACAGACATAAAGAGGCACATGTATGGTGACTATGTCTTGTTTCAGATGCTCTTTGCACCTCTCTCACAGCTTTATATCTGTGTCATGCTTTAAAATAAAAACAGGACAGCTCAAAGTCTGCTACTTCAGAATGTGAAGTTTTGTTTAATTATGAAAATAATTTACAGTGTCTTAACATATCAACTTAAAGGCGTTATTTGAAATATAAAATAAGCCAAAATAGAGCTAGAAAATATCAAGTCTACTGCTAAGTCTATCACTCATTCCATTGTGCCTCAATTGTAGCACTTGGGCCTGGTTTTTAAGAGTGCTGAGCATGCACCTCTCTCCTTAAAATCAAGGGGGGCCATACAGCACTCTGAGGCGACGTCTAGACTGCATGCCTTTTTCGACAGAGGCTTTGTTGACAGATACTTGCTTTGTGGCTTGCTTTGTCGACAATACTGATCGTAGTCTAGACGCTCTTTTTCGACAGATACTGTTGACAAAGCCTCTGTCAAAAAAAGCATCTATACTACGATCAGTATTGTCGACAAAGCAAGCCGCATTTTCGAAAGAGAGTCTAGACGCTCTCTTTTGAAAAAGCACAGTTTGCATGCAATAGCGCCTTTTTTTGAAAGAGTACTTTTGAAAAAAAGGCATTATTCCTCGTAAAATGAGGTTTACCGCTGTCGACAAAACTGCTGCGTTCTGTCGACTTACTGTCAACAGAATGCGGTGGTAGTGTAGATGCAGGTATAGTTTTGTTGACAAAAGCCAACTTTTGTCGACAAAACCCTGTAGTCTAGACACACCCTGAATCTATCGGTCTTCAAATTTTTTGTACAGAATATTTCACACTGTTTTGAGATGCTATAGAAAAGTGAATCAGAGAGAGAGGAAGAGAGTATTAACCTTAATAGAAAAAGTCTTTGCTCAGAACTTTAATGTTGTTTTAACTTATTTAAAAAAACATGGTTTTTCAGAGTAGATAGAGCTGGGTACATGTGGCAAAAGGCATAATGGAAAGAATGTGCCTCAGTTCTCACCTGTCCTTCCTAAAATGCACTGGCAAATGTAATGAATGACATTTGACACAGTTTCAAAGGAATGTTTCTCTTCTCATATAAACCCAAGCTTTATTTTAATGCTCCCTTTAATTCCAACATCCAAAAGGAGCCACTTAGTGGAGCAGGATCTTGGAGGGATTGAGACTGAAATATTGTAGCCAGTACATGTGTTACTCCTTCTTTTGGTTTTCTAATAAAAATGTTATTTACAATAAAATCATTTAAGGGTTTAATACTCAGTTCTACATGGTACTGAATGACCTTGATTCCAGTGAAGTCAATGAGGATATGTCTGAAAATGGTGCAGAGCGATGCAACAAATAAGCTATTTCCCTTCTACTTCTCTTCTGTTTGGAATCCTTTTCTTTCCTCACCCTTCCCAATTCCAAATGTTCTGTCTTGTTACTTTTTATTCTTTCCTTCTAGTTCTCATGTAGCATTCTGCACAAGGCTACACCCTCCACCGGTGAAGTGAAGGTCTTTAATGTCATTGCAGATCTTCTTACAATGCAGTCTAGCTGGTATTAACCATTGTTCTAGCACTATTTACTGGCTCAGTGAAACAGGATTATACTCTGTCTTCTAAGATTTCCCTTCCCAAAGTAATTGCTTCCCAAAAGGGCCATTTAGTCTGGTGAAGATGTTTGGAAACTCTATGAGTATTGCTCTTCTAATTCACAATCCAATCAATGACACAGAAAATTAATAAATCTTTTGGAATGAAGGGAAGTTTATGCATCAATTCTTTAGCATATTTGGTCCCTCTGCTGGTCTGTGTTTTTGTGCTTCCTTAAAGGAATTCATGAAAAGCTTTCAGAAATGTCAGTCAATGTTGTTCTCTTTAAGTCAGTTCAGCTGTGTTTTGCTAATTTTTATTTTAGCAATGGGGAGTCAATCTCTTAAACAACTTCCTTCCTGGCCAATAAACCATTTGCACTTTTTAGCCTCACCTTGGCCATTGTAAATAAGGGTGTAGGTAGCACGTATCACATTTTAAAATCTTTTTGGGCTCACAGATTTGATAGTTTTACAGCTCCTTATTAGCCCTTTTTATCTCCCAGAGGGTCTGAGAAGGCAAGTGATTTATTTTAAAAAAATGTAGATATGAAATCACTTCAGATATTATGCAGACACACTAGATTTTTATGCTGGTATCAACAGAAATTGAGAATACTTAGAGTCATGAACTGCCTTCTCCTTAGTGTCCAATACTGGACTCATCACCTCTATCACCTGTATGAGGTTTGATCCTGGATCTCCCTTCTGCTAATGGTACGTGTGACTAATGCCAATGTGACTAAGATGACAATCAGGTCCCTGAATGCCACAGATCAGATATTGGAGGTGCTATGTAACTTGTGTAAGTACGTGTTGGTATTGCCAAGCCTAAGTACTTTACAATCATGAGTTATGGAAAAATCATGAGATGTTTGTAAAATCAAGCTTCTCTCCACAATTGTGAGGGCAAGATCATTTTATTTTTTTAACTAATTCTTCTCACAGTTTCACATGACTCCAGGAGCCTGGGGGTTTAACATAATAAAATATTGTGAAACTTCAGACAAAATAATGAGAGTTGGCAACATTGATGCTGCGAGCACTGCTTAGATATGATTATACATTTATATAGTGGGTGCCACTAACAAGCCAGGACACTAGAAACTAGTAGAAGTTAAAATAAATCTTCTACTTATTCAGGTTTCTTGGCATGTAAGTTCCATCATTTTAGACACTCTGGCAGCAAAGTAAAATGAGTGTAGGTAGTTCTAACTGAGCATAAAGGAGTCTGAGTGTAAGACAATGTTTATACTACAAACGGGGGTGAGATTCTCCTGCTCGTGTACACAGTAACTCTCAGCAAGTTAGTGCAAATATAAATAGTAGCTTAGTCATGGCTGCATGGGCAGTAGTTTCAGAGGCATAGCTGAGCTGCACTGAGTACGAAACCACTAGTTTCATGCAGGTTTGTACTTGGCACAGTTCAGCCTGGCCTCTGCTGCTGCTACCCATTCTATCACAGTTACATTAGTTATACTTACCCTAGCTTGATGAAAGTAATCACTAGCATGTGTGCACAAGCAAGGAAATCACATCTCTCATTCATTGGGTAGGCAAAGCGTAAGAGAGTCTAATTTACACATCTCTGAATTTGACCCTCTTACTTCAAGGCAGTGTCCCCTGCGTTGATTTCCAAAAGCTTTGTTGGGAGCATCTACCTTTGTCTCTGAATATGCCACACTGGCATAGTAAAACTAAGAATGTTTATGAAGATGATAAGTCTGCAAAGTTTACAACTTTCATTTAAAAAGCCGACAGAGAACATTTCTCCTTTAGTTCCATGGAGAAAAATTAAGATGGAAAGAAAAACTAATAATGGTTCCTCTTGTTGCTAAAACCTTCTTAATTCTCTCTCCTTTCTTGTCTGACTTTTTCTCATTGCCAGGGATTTGGCGGGGAGAGGGGTTGGGGGAGTCAGGGGGAGGGAGAAGAGTGAGAGGAAGAAAGAAATGAAATGAACAAAAAATACCCTACCTTATTTTTGTAATAATTAAAGTTATTTTTAGAGTCAGCCAATGTAGTAATAAGGGAACTGCATTGTGCTTTTAAGCTTGAGAACCCTTGTTGTTTGATTAGGTCTTGGATTAGTGTCCTCTAGAGGGGAACAAAAGTGATCAAAATTAGCAACACTGAAAACCTGGTGGATGTAAAAGGCTGTTCAGATTGATGGAGATTGCAAAGGGTTAAGCAAAGGGCCCAGTAATTCCCTTGTTTTGTAACTTCTCTCATACTACCAGTGCTTGCAGGAAAAAAACCCTCTTTTGTTAGACAGGTGGTCCTTACAAAGAAGAGTCACTGGAAGGTAATCCAATCTCAGAAAAAGAGAGCAGTTTATTTGCAATGAAGAAGAAAACAAATAAAGAGGCCTGACGGGGGAAAAAAACAGAGACAGAAATCTTGTTTAAAAATATTCATAAAACATATTTAATAGCGTGGGTAGTCTTTAGCATCTGTTCAAATGTCCAACGCTAAGTTAAATTGCATTGGAAATAGCAGTGTTATAGTAGAAATCAACATCCAATTAAAATCATTGCACACAATACCTGAAAAGCCTGAACAGGAGAAACTGACTCCAGTAAGAGAAATAGAACTGCCTATCAGAATATTCTTACTGAAAAGGTCAAGAGAAAAGCATCTGATCAGGTGGTCATCTACATTTCTCACAGAGAACAATTGGCTTCCTACAAGTATGGTAACTAATAAAATATTTCCACTGATGATTTGCAGCTGGTATTGAGGGACACCTTGCACCATTTGCCAGGCATAGAATGTGCAAGCCTGCTCTCACCAAAGAAGTATGTGGAGAAAGTTAGTGTTTTGTTAGTGCCACCACTAAGGGTCATTTTTTGATTCTCAGGAAAAACTAAGGGTCAGATTCTGATGGCCTTAGTCAGACTGACTGCCACCTTGCACCACAAGTGGTTCCGCTAACTTCAGTGAGACTGAGGACCAAGGTACTAATCAGCATATGTAAGACCATTGGAATCTAAACCTTAAAAAAAAAAATCTAGGAAAGTTACATAGAGAGAACACAACTGGAATTTTTAGATTCCTGCTCAACTTTTACATGGATATTTGATCTTTTAACCAGTATTTTGCATACAAATGAGAGAGAGAGAGAGAGAGAGAGAGAGAGAGAGAGAGATCTCTATTCAGATATATAGGAATTCATAGATTTATATAAGGCCAATAAAGTGAGCTAAGGGAGAAGCAGAATATTACCATCACAACATAGTTATGAACTGTGGACCTGATTCTGCTCCTAATAAAATGGAATAACTTCCACTGATTGAGTGGGAGCAGAATTGGGCATGTATACAAGTTGAAGAGGAAACATTCTTATGTGCGTTCTAGATTAAATTAAAGTTTAGAATAGGTTTAAATTGTTTAATCTAGGTACTGCTTTCATCCCTCACTTGGCTGACATAGAAACATTAGGTTTTCCATATAAAATTAACAATAATAGTCTGGAGTTCTTGTTATGGTACATGATCCGACAGGAAATCTGGGAGCCCAGCCCCCTTCCTGATCTGAGTCGCTCCCCAGAAGGGAAGCTTGGGAACATGTCAGGAAGTCAGTTTTAAAAGTCTTGGGTTTCTCCATAAAGCAGGAACCATTTCCTCTGAGTATCATATTTATTACTGCAACAGTTCTCAGAAAGGGATAAATCCAGAGCATGCCAGGGACTACAGATGGAATGAGCCGAGCATCTCCTTGTGATGGTTCTCCCCTTGGAGATGGAAGTTCTGGTTCCAGGTTGCAAACCAAATTGTAATTGATCCTCCAGACCAGCATTCCGTTTCATTGCTAGTTTTATGTTTCTTAAAATGTGTTTTTCTTTAGTGGAGTCTCAACTTCCTGTTTGGTAATATAGTCACTGCCAGACCTATTACTACTTTCTTCTGAGACAAGACACTGTTGGCTAGTTCTTACACCTGTATACATTGGTGACATTCCAATGATTTAAATGGCTGAGTTACATCAGGTGAGGATCTGGCCTGTGCATCTGTTTTTATTCATCTGTTCCTTGGATGCTCCTGCTGTTCTATACAAGAACATAGATTTGCTTAATGACACGTGGCAGCCTTTTTCATATTCATTGGTGCCACCTACATCTGGATTCTAAAGAAACTTAATTAAACAGGTCTAGTTACCCATAGTGGATTAATTTATATCTTGCTTTTATTGGAGCGCATAGTTCTATCAGACCTGTGAGGATGTTCTAGATGCTTTGTGGCATGTGTATGTGAGCAGCATAACCCGTTGATCCCTTTAGCCTGGGTTCTCTGAGTACATTCATGGAATTTCACACCCTTGACTCTGGATGGCTCTTTTAGATTACATTTAAATGACAAGTTTCTTCTGCTGCACATTAAATATCCCATATCCTTCTTGCACACTTGGCCAGTACTATGTGTTGATAATCTGTTTACTTTCTGTTGTTGTGGTGCTGCAAGCACATAATGTATTCAGCATTTTGGGAACCTTGTGGAGGAAAGGAGATGTATGAAGGAATGAGTGTAAATAAAATGTAGAAAGTAAAACTGTTTCCTTTTTTTCCTTCCAGAGGATATACATCTTAAATGTCCCTCATTTTGAGGGATGCTATTAGTTTATTCCAAAATTTCCTATGCTCCCTAGTAAATACCCTCTCTTCGATAGTTGCGAATAATGTATTTCAGAAATAAGGAATCCTTTACATTCAAGGACTGAAGACCACAGCAATTAAAATCTGCACAGAGAGCTTTTGTGTCCTTCAGTCTGTCATATCTTTCATCCCATATTTTAGCCCTGACAGGTTGAGAGGAATGATAAAAGTACAGAAATACTATTCTCATAGGCCAAGCTGTTGGTTCAGAAAGGTAGCAATGCCATGGTTTCTGTCATGTTGATAGTGAATTCTCTTACAGGCTTAGTAATGTATAATTTCAACATAGAGCTGCATAGGCATGAGAACTAGGGGTGGAAGGGTGCTGCCCGCACTCCAAGGTTTTAGCTGGGGCTGTTCTGCTTGCCCTGCACTTGAGGTCCCACTGTCTCCCACCCCACGCCCAAGGTTCCAGCAGACAGCCTTGGGGCTCTGATCTAGGCCTGTGCCTGTTCCTAGCTCAGAGGGTTTGGTGAGTGGATAGGGGTAGGGGCTGGCTTTCAGCACCCCATTGCTATCTTCTCATGCCTCTGTGTAGCTGAAAAGACGTGCAGTTTGCTTGTTAATTTGCCACAGAGAAATCATAGCCAGGTGGACAAAGTAGCTTAACAAGCTAATCAATTGCCTATTCATACAAAAACTGTCAATGGCAAGTGCTGGAGGATGTCATAATAGATGTCACAGGTGGGAGAATAAATTTCAGAGCTTGATATCTTCCAGACTTCCACCATGATCCTCACCCTAAAAGATAAAACATACCTTTCAGGTATCCCATGCCTCTGGTCACCAGGTGATTATATTCTCTCTGGTGTGGAACTTAATCTTCCCTGATATATGTCTCAACCTCTCTCCCACCATTTAACCAAAAACACCACCATGGGCTGAATGCCAACCTCATTGATTTTTCTCCTGTAAACAGTGCCACTGAAACCAAGTGCATTAGGGTCCTATCTGACTATGCGGGGAAAAACTAAAATCTGACTTTACAACAAAATACTGTCAAATGTACAGAGTTAATCCCTGTGAGCACAAAATGCTAGCTTCTTTTGAGTACAGGAATCTTACAGATAACATCTAATAGCATATGCTTTTTAAATGGATGGTTTCCCTGTAAGTGCAATGACCTTATGAGGACTTCAGAAACATTGAAGCCTTTTACATACTAGTCTATATCATCTTTTAATGCTTGTAAGATGAGAAGTGAATGGTGTCTGGCAGCATTTGCCACGTCCAACTCCATCTGAAAGCCCTTGTGTTTGTTCTTGCTCAATAGCCACTGTAAGAAGATCTCTCTAAACAAGACTGGGCAATTGTAAAAGATTAAGAAATCTTAATCTACCAGACCGTGGAGCCTAATATTCTTCCTTTTTGTAGTCTCCTGTTTCATACAGTCTCTATGAAATTCAGCTTACAATGCTGTTGCCATACAAAAGTATAAAGAAAAGATTTTGAACAGCCCCTTAGGTAGATTGCATGATATAATTTACTGTAGCTTGATGGGAAAGACCTCTCTTATACGAGTTTTATCATCACTATTAATATTATAAATGTGTACATGATATGAAGATTACTCGTGTTTGTAATGAGTGTGATGAAAGACCTGTTTGTGCTTCTACTATAAAATGCACTGATGCAAGTTTGAAAACTAATTACTTTTATGAGACAGCAGTCTGCAAATACAAAGCAATCTAAAAACCTAAGATCATATTTCTTCCTTCATATGGAAATATTTTTCAACAGCAGCCTTAAATTAACTGTTTTCATTCTGGTGTGTGTGTCTGTCCCTCCAGAGTAATTTTTTCCTTCAGTGGAGCTCTGCCCCAAAAAAGGGACCCTCCTATGTAAATCTAATTGCAAAATTGGGGCCCACATTTGAGAATTCAATCATACTGACATACCAGTTAACTTTTAGATTTTTGAAGGTTTAACATTTTGTTTTAAGTATAAATATGTTCTCTAGTTCTCAGTATAAATAGCAACAATACTCATCCTCACAGGGTTTCACTTTTGGTTGAATGTATTCCTGGAGGTTTCATCACATGATATAATCGTTAATTAAAGATGAATCTTTAATTACCGGAAACTCCAAGCCAATCCAGGAGGGCTGGCAATCCTACCACCCTGATCTTGGTCTTACATGAATAGATTTTGATGTAAATGAAGTATATAGGTGTGCATGCCCATCCCTAGCCTTTAACCTATGAGAAAGGCTATGTCTCTTGGCTGTCATGCACCTAGAACAGCAGTCTGAAAAAGGTGGAAGTTAGCTGTCCCTAGCACTCAATCCCCCAGGACAGGGCCATGAATATTCTAGGAGCCTAGGCCCTCAGCAGAGAAGGGGATCAAACAGAAGTTCTAGCCCTCAGGCTAAGGATAGAGCCTATGGTGGAGACATGGAAGGAACCACCTAACCCTCTAGAAAAGAAACAGGAGGATGGAATGACAAAAGGACTAGATTTCAAGGAGGGTGCAACTGGCAGTGTCAAAAGCAGCTGAGAGATCAATGAAGGTGAGACTGGAACAGAGGCTTTGAGATAAGGCAATGAAGAAGCAATCTGAGATGTTGATGAGAGAATTGTTTTAAGAATACGGGGACTACCATGATCTGCACTGTTCGGGGAAAGGGACCAAATGACAGTAAGAGGTTAAGGAGAAAGGTAGGATCTGTCTGCTTGTTCAGACAGATTGCTGGGGGAGAAGAGCAGCTGAGACAGCTCATAGTCAGAGAGAAGTGTGGAAGACAGAGAGAGATGGGATATGTCATATCACAATATTGAAGGAGAAGATCGACAAGACACTGCAGGGAAGAGTTGGGGCCAGCACAGAAGAGTAGCAGGTGGCTAAGAAGGTGTCAAAGGTGACACTTTGATCTTGTGTGTAACTTTGGCACATCCTTTTTCGTTTCACAGATTCAATTATTTCAAGTCTTCATTTTAGACTTTGCTTCGATTCCATGCACACATTCAACTCCAGCACTGACGTAATGAATAAAAAAGGACTTACTTTCGACTAACAGTACACATGGTTGTTCACACAACTTATGTCAAAGCAAGTCAGAACTCTATGAATTAAAAGACACGGTTGCACTGTTTTCTTTTAACACTCAATTAAAGGCAGGTGTCTGGCCCCTCATCAGTACGAGGTGGTCTGTTGCTTCCTGGCTGTTTTTCTTTGCTTGGTGAGGCTGCAATTTCTTTCTTCATTTTTGATATCCATTAAAAAAAACCCCAGCCCACAATCCATGTCTTAATATCCTCCCTGGATACATGTGAAAAGTTTCCAAGTGAAAGTCATTTTTCTTCCTGCTTCCTCCTAGGTGCACACCTCATTGCAGATTCATAGCAGTGGTTATAGATTGCAAAATAAACTGAATAACAGATGTAAAAGCACAGACAGCAAGCCTGCCGAATTTCCACTGATGGATTCTGAGGACATCATTAACCGTGAGGACTGCTTAATGTCAGTAGAACACTGAAATGGAATATTTGATACAGAAATGCCTGTCCTGGTTTGTTTTGTAAGATTAGGAATTTAACCCTCTGCCACCTATACACACAAACTGAGAGGGACTTGTATGTAGCTGTTTCAGAATCTAAGTGCCCTAAACTCGGGGGCTGCATCTAGACTGGCATGATTTTGCGGATATACTTTTAATGGAAAAGTTTTTCCGTTAAAAGTATTTCCGCAAAAGAGCGTCTATATTGGCAAGTGCCTTTGCGCAAAAGATTTGCTTTTCCACAAAAGCATCTGTGCCCAGTATAGACGTGGTTTTGCGCAAGAAAGCTCCGGCGGCCATTTTCGCCATCGGGGCTTTCTTACGCAAAAAATTACTGTCCCTGTCTACACTGGCCCTCTTGCGCAAGAACATTTGTGCAAGAGGGCTTTTTCCCGAGCGGGAGCGTCAGAGTTCTTGCACAAGAACATTGACAATCTTACATTAGATCATCAGTGTTCTTGCGCAAATTCTCGCGGCCAGTGTAGACAGCTGGCAAGATTTTGTGCAAAAGTGACCACTTTTGCGCAAAATCTTGCCAGTCTAGACGCACCCTGATTGACTTTTTTCCATCCCAGAGATCTGTGCTAGGCTGCATGCTGACAGAAGCCAGCATATACCTTAGGATGATGCAGAACTTGGGTTTTCTCCAGTCTGCACTGCTTTACATTCAGAAAATAATAGATGTGGACTAATGACTTCAGCACCACTCTGAGGCTCAGGAATTCCTGAAATCTAAGCCAGGCTCTGACTTTAATAAGGTTGCATTCAGCACAATAGAGAAGATGCTCAGTACCTGGCAGGATGGGGCCCTTGAAGGAGATTGATCATTAAAAAGAATCCTCAGTTTGATACAGAACCAGTGGAAAGAATTTCCCTTTTAAAATGGAGTCCCAAGCCACACAACCCTTTACTAGAGGAGACCCAGTTCTTTTAAACACAAAAGTGCTAGCTCAGCCACTGCTTCCATTTTGCTTTATTTGAACCTGAGCCATGTCATGTTTCTGTCTTCAGATGAAAATGCCAATACCAGCCATAGCTCTTTAGGGTTTTTTTTTAAATTAAAGGAACAGGAGCACCTTGTCAGGGAGGGCACCAGGAGCCCTTCCCCCAGCTTCTTACAGTTTATGTCTCTGCCAAGCACAGTTGTGGTTCCATCACTTGAGTGGGTGCAAAGACTGTCCTTTTTAAGTCCTCTACAGGCGTACAGCAACCTAAAAGGAAGGGGGAGAGAAGGAGCTGGATTCAGGGCTTAGCCCCCTCCATACCAGTCTGCACAACAAAACCAACTCAGGAGAATAAACTCCACCCCCTAAAGGAGTGTAGCAATGGGCTCTCTCTGGGAAGCTGAGGGAAGTACGCTTCATAAGGCACAATACATCCCAGAATTCACACAGGAGCAGTGGAGCTCTGCAAAGCTCCAAACTCTGGGAGTTGCCTGTGTGGTATAACTATGAAGCTCTGTAAATATGGACTTTGAATTCAGAGCAGTTCAGCTGTGGATGAAGCAATACTGAAAAGAATGGCCAGAAATTCAATTCAAGCATTGCATTCCATCTAAGGATGTTAAATACCAGTTAATTTACTACTCGAGTAGTCGATGGAATTTCCATCGACTACTCGACTAGTCAATAGACACTTTCGCATTCCTCCCAGGCCAGCAGAAAGTCCTGCTGACCCCGAGCTCTACGAGGGCACTTACCCTTTGAAATGCACAAGAGACCCCAGGGACTTTCTGCTGGCCCCGGGCCACAGCGTGCCAGCTTTGAAATGTACAAGCCCAGTGGGGGGTCTTGTGCATTTCAAAGCAGCAGCGCCCGCATGGAGGCCAGGGTCAGTGGGGGACTCTGATCCCGGGCTCCATGTGGCAATGCTGCTTTGAAAAGCTGCGTGGAGCTAGGATCAGCTCAGGACTTCCCAGCTAAGTCCAGGTTCCGCGGAAATTCTGCATGGAGCCTGGGGTCAGCTAGGGAGTCCCCAGCTGACCCTGGGCTCCAGGCGCTGCCACTTTGAAATGCAGTGGTGGTATTTCAAAGTGGCAACGCTGCACAGATCCCCTACCAGGCTTTGTGCGGCACTGCAGTTTTGAAGTACTCCCTCTTCCCCCCCCCCCACCTTTGCTGCCTCTGTCTGATAGAGGCAGCATTTGCTTATCGGATAGTCAACTAGTCAGCTAGTCTTTAACATCCTTAATTCCATCCCTTTGGGGGAAAAATGGGAGCTTATTCTGATCCTCCTTGAACTTGTCTTACAACAGCAGAATCCACTGACTGAGGTTTATAGCGTGAGTGGGATAAGAATCAGCTCCAACATATTGGCCTCATACTTTGTTAGGCCACCTGTGTGAAACTGTATAATGACATTTCAGTGTCAGAGTGACTGTATAAAAGTTTTCCAGTGACAACAACAGAAATACTTGAAGCATCTGAGTAACAAAATTGGCTGCTAAGTTTGGCCCACAAAATGTGGCTGCTGCCCAGTGTTCCCTCTGAGCTGTGTGGCAGCACAGCTTCACAGGTGATTAATCAGTCCCACCCAATCAGAGGCTCAGGGCTCCATGCACAGATGCTGACTGACTGGGAGGGGCTGATTAATCACCTGTGAAGCTGTGCTTAGAGGGAACACTGCTGCTGCCTATGAAAGCAACTAATTGTGTTCACCAACCACCCATTTGAGCAAACAAAAGTAGCTTTCCCTATTACCCATTTTGTGTACACAATTACTTATATTTTGCAGCCAAATTTTGGCTCCTATTTGTGAAATATTTGCATTGTATGGCCTCATTTTGTTACATGGGTTTAAGAACATGCCTGCAAAGCATACTGAACAGGGCATTCCTAGTCTGAACCAGAAAACAGCTGATAAATACTACTGATTGCAAGCACTGTATTCAAGAACTGATTTTAATAACAGAAAACTATCAGGAGTCCATTAAAGAAGGAATTTTTCAGTGAAATTCACATCCTGATCACATTCATCTCTGTAAATTAGTCTGTATCACTCTCTGTTCTCACACCTAGCAATACCGCGGGAATTTGCTGGATTTTGTGTATGCCACACACAAGACCTGGATTGTTACATTTTAGTGACGTGAATGAGAAGTAACTGCACTGAAGTTAATGGAGTATAAAGTGACCTAGGTGAGCAGATTAAGAATGAGGTTCACAAAAAGGGAAACAGTGTGCAATCAACAAATAAGATGATGTAAAGTTTTTAGGGTTTTTTAAACAGTGTCTCTTTTATAGTTAATTTCTGCACTAGCTTATACCTACAGCCAATGAACTTCTTGTTCATGGGGAAGGGGTGACCTGGGATGAAACATTGTTCTGTCCCAGACTTCCTGTGTGACCTTCAGCCAGTCAGGTAGCTTCTCCGTACCTCAGTTCCCCTGTAAAAGAGGCACGCTAGCACTTCCCTACGTTACTGGGGTGTTGTGAGGATAAATACATTAAAGATGGCAAGGGACTCAGATACTAGAGTCAGCTACAAGTACTTTAATTAGAGAGAGGATTCTTAAGGACAGAACTTGTTCCACAGGGAAATTTTCAAAACGTACAAGTGACAGGTAAGGACCTAACTCTAATTGAAAGCAGTGGGAGTGAGGCACTTAGCTGCTATTTGCGCCTTGGAAAATCCATTCACCTTCCCCAATGCAAGATCTTCTAAGAATCAGTTAGCCTTTATCCTTGAAGGATGGCAGTAAGTCCATGAGTCTTTCTGCTGTTTTGATTGCAAATAAAATTGCCACGTACCTCAGAACTTTCAGTACTGGTTTTCATGGCACTGTCTGGCAACCTTCAAGCTACAGCAGGTTTAGGACAGCTGGTGAGCCAAGTTTATTTTGGGTTTCATAACTTTGTGCCTATGCTGCATTCCAACTGAATGACCTTGTGTTTCTTAAGGCATTATGTAGCATCAGTATGGGATGACCATGTGTCAGCACATCCTAACTCAGTGTCAGCATGGAAGATGCAAATGTTGCAATATAACTTTTTTTTGCCCTTTAAAATAAATTAAAAAGGGAATTTGTCTTAAATGAATTTTGCCTTAATTTCTTCTACCTAAAACATCCATGTGCAGAAAAAACAGACTTCTGGGACAACCTCACTCCTGCATTCTAGCACTGCAGTCCTATAGGTCCGAAATATCTCCAACAAGCTGCAAACTCTCTTTTCTTGATATTTTTTAGAACAGTGCTCATCTATGTTTTTCACAAGGCAAATTACAATCATATGAATCTTTGATTTTTCTAGATATTATTGTGCTCTTAACAGTTCATAGCAATATATTTCCCCAAAGAAAGAATTAATGATTTTTTGTGTGTAACCCTTCTGCTGGGTAGGCCTGGCAGTAACCAGGGCTGGGTTCAATATCTTGGGGTCCATCTCACATAGAACCGGCTCGAGCCCCCACCCAGTAATCTGGGAAATTCACTCACCCTTGGGTGCCTCTGAGAGGCAATCCTTCCCCACTCGCAAGCACTGAGTCTGAGTGTAGGAAAGAAACATTTAATGAAACAGAGAGAGAAGTCATACGGCATTAACTTGGGGAAAACACCACAAACAGAGTACATAACCCAAACATGAGCCAAGCCCCTCCCCCCCCCCAGCCAAGAATCGCCTGAAGTCCAAAGAGTCCAACACCCCAAAAGTCTCTGTCCCTGGTCCGTGCCACCCAGAGTCCCAAAGTTCACCCGCAGGGTTTCACCTCCCAACCTCGGTAGAAATGGGGGTGGGGGGATAGATAGGGGGCACCTTATACGAAACTCTGCCACGCTCCACCAGCTGTCTCGTCCCACGCCACTGGATGCTCCGCTGAGCGCCTGCCGCCGCTCCTCGTCTGCTGCCACCTCTGGTCGCCACTCCTCGCCTGCCGCCGCTCCACGCCACGTCGCTGGTCGCCGCTCCTCCTGCCGCTCATTGTCTGCTGCCGCCGCTGGTCGCCACTCCTCGCCTGCCGCCGCTCCATGCCACGCTGCTGGTCGCCGCCACTTCACTGGCTGCAATAGACCTGGCTCTCAGCCAAACCAGTGATTTCGGCTCTCAGTGATTTCAACTCTTTAGCCACCAGCTGGACTGGCAAATGAATCCAGCTTTCACTGGACTAGCAAAAGAAAAGTCTCCTCAGGGAGTCTGCTTTAGGTCTGTCCTTAAAACAAAGGGGGAAAAGGTGCAGGGTGGGCCAGTCTTATAGCTCACACCTGGCAGGTGTGAAGCAGGCTGACTCAAGCCCTTTAACCCTTCCCCCCAGCTCAGTTCACTCAACTCTGGAAGGGGGAGGCGGGGGCTTGTTCTTCCGAGACCTCTTACCATGATGGTGGTGTCTCTCCTGCAAGCACTGGTGGCATGTTTTACAGTTCCCACATTTAGGGGTAGCATGATTAGTGACCCCCACAACAGTCCCAAATTATATACAATTCTCCGCATTCCATTCCAACACTGACCTTCCATCAGCCCTGGCTGAATGGGATTTACATAGCCACACCTCAGATTCTCTCCTGAGCTGTATTTACATAACAGTTAACAGTTAATTACCTTGCAGAGCTAAACAATTGTAGTGGGCACACCCACCCCTCCTTTTAGCTGGCTGATAGCAAGCAGCAGTTCAGCCCCTGCTTACATGTGCATCTGTGATACATGCATGCAAAAAAATAGTTGTATTTCCAACACAGACTGCTTATGATATCATCTCATGAGCCAGGACAACTGTGACTTTCTTTAGTGTCCCACCTTACAGTAGTGCTGCTGGCTGAGATATAGTGGCAATTTCGGAAGCAGATCCACTGTAGGCCCACTGGAAATGTTTTTAATGACTTTACCCATTAAGTAAATATTGAGATTCCATGGGTTTAGCAGTAAGATTCTGGCAGGTAAAGAGCTATTGGCAGTTAACAGAACTCTAGCTGATCCAAAGAAATAGGAGAAGGGTGAGGTTTTTTTTCAAGGGTCTGGCAATGGAAGATTTGTGGGGAAAAAAAATCATGTGCAGCAGAGATGGAGTGAGCTGTTCCAGTTCAAAATTCTACACCCATACAGGAGTTCACTGCAGGACACAGAGAGACAACATGCCCAACCAGTAAAACACTACACAGAAGCATGGCATCTTCAAAACCACTCCCACTACCTGATCAGCAATACTGAACACAAGATTTAAGAGCTTCTGAGAGCTCTCTTTCCACTTCCCTTTCTGCCTTTAGATTTCCTTCAAAAGGTTAGATGGTCAGACCCTTGTCTATCACTCCCATGATTCCTGATGCCTGAATTGACTCTTATAGAAGTAGGGTTTCAATGACAAGATAGATGTTGGAGATGGAGAGCATTAATCTTGTCTTCTGTCTTTATCTTTTATCTTTATCTGTCTATATCTCCTCATATTATCTCTCTTGTTCTTACTTCTCATCTTCCCTGGGTGTATGTCTTTTCTGGCTTTCTGCTCTAATCTCTTCTCCCTCCTGTCATTCCAACAAGTTACTTTTTTCCTTTCTGTTAACCTTTCTGTTATGTGTGTCCCCCTCTATTTTTCTCCTTGTCCCCTCACCTAACCTATCCCCACTTTCCACATTTGTCCTTCAGTTTGGCTTTATTGTATGTCCCTATCTGCGTTACCCTCCTTCTTCCTTTACTTTCCCCCTCCTTTGCCTTCTCTCTTTCTCTGGCCTTTCCCACTTAATATGATGCACCTCCACTGCTAGTCTGCTTTGGCAGTGGGAGGAAGTCTGTATGGAGGTCTACCTCCTGTACTGGCTAACATATATAGTAGGCAAAACCCCACTAAACAGTTCTGCCATACTTAGGAAGGGAGTTGGCTACTCCCATATAGCAGCCAGGATTATGAAGAACTGTTCTGTTTTTCTCACAGAGGTCCTGAAGTACTGCTCTGGCCCATATCAGTCCCCTTACAGCTATTTATCAACACTCAGCTAAAGTTAAGATGAAGAAGACTCATAATACATAGCAGCATCAACCACAATAGCATCACCTATTCTGTCACACCTCATCCTTCTTTTCTAATTGCCTGAGTTGAAGTATCGAGGGGAGTAGAACTCAAAAGCAGTGAACTTATCCTAGCAAGAGCAAGCGTGACTTAGCTGTTCATGTCACAAGGTTGCAGTTTAGTTCACATATTCCGCATCTGAGTCAGGGAGGGAAAAGTTCAAAGGAGGACAGTTTCTACAATCAGAAACATATTTTGGACCTGAGGACTAGAAGAGTTAAAAATAGAAACATCTGGGCCCAATTATAAACCAAAAGGAAAAGGGGACAGAAAACAGAACAATTTGGGGAAATTAGGAACAGTTGATTATCTGATGCTTTTCAGTGGCCATTGCTGCTTTCTTTACAAAGATGGCCTAAACAATTTTTAACTATGTCACAAAGGACCCAAAATACAAAGGGGAGTGGGAACTTTGAATGTGCACTTGCCAAGATTTCTCCCAATGTTCCCACGGGGATAGATGCCCTCTTTTCTGCAGAAATAGCAGGCGTTTGACCTGAAAAGCCTGCAGAGTCCTAATCTGCAAGAGGCCAGTGAATAGAATGATTCGTGAAGACCTCAGATTCACTACACAACAATTGTTATACAGGGTAGAGAATAACTCAGATACAAGAAAGTTCTGTAATCCTATGGCATTGTCATGGAAGACACAAAGGTTACATCTACACTAGTGACTGTATACGTGCTCATACATATACTTCTGCCATAGCCCTTCTATTGTCTACATCTAATCCCCAGAAGCACATGTCTGAAGGGGAACAGAAGGCAAGTGAGGTAGCGTGCCTGAAAGGCATAGATAAGTACATACCTCAGACTGAGGCATTGACCCCTACCTCTGCTTGTGTACACAGGGCATGTAATAGGTCTGGAGTTTCGATAGGCTTCCAATCCCCGGATCCATAATTCAGTGAACCTTTCCTGTCTGCTCCTTATCCAATCTGTGAAGATTGCGGTCCCCCCCCCCTTGTCTTTGGGGGGGGGGGATGGTTAGGTGCAGGAACAGTTGAGTTTGGGAACAGGAAATATATGGCTGTCCCAGGACTGTCACAGCAGTCCTTTCTCCTTTGTGCAAGGGGACCGTTGGCCCATTACTAAAACTCAGTGGGTTTTTTTGGTTGGCTAGTCCCCAGAACCAAAAAGAAAAGGGAAGGGTTGTTGGGAAATCAGGACCTTACGGGTGTGTCTACACGGCACCCTAAATTCGAAATAAGATATGCAATTTGCATTACGCAAATTGTGTATCTTATTCTGATTGAATTTCAAAATAGGTTATTTTGAAATTTGGCGCATCTACACAGCACCAAATTTTTAAATAATGCACTATTTTGAGCCATTCCTTATCCCTTGTACAACGAGGTTTACTGGGATGGTGAAATAGAATGCCCATTATTTCCAAAAATATTTCAAAATAAGAGGCGGCTTGTGTAGACGCAGGGTAGCTATTTCGGGATACCTTTGGTATCCTAAAATAGCTATGCAGTGTAGACGTACCCTAGGATTGATTGTCCCCAAGAGCAATGGGGAGAAGCCAATGCTCCAGGTTAGTCTGATTGACAGGGTGGGCAGGCTAATAAGGGAATCAGGGGGCCGGGGTGGGGGGATCCTGCCCTCTGTGTGACTGGATTTGTCTAGGTCTAAATCACTATGAAACTAGTTAATATTTGGTGGAGGTGAGGAGAAAGGGCCTTTTAAAAGCAGTTTGGTGGCAGATGCCTTTGCTGTTACTTTGATTCATTTGCAGAACAAGGAAACACCATTAAAGGTACTTATCTCCCATTTTCTGTGCTGTGACTACTGCAGCCTTCAAAACTACCAACAATCCACTTTCTCCATCTCTCTGCTGTATTTTTAAAAATGTTTATATTTATGGGGACTTGGATGAGAGGAAGTGAGTATGGCAGGGGCTATGGCACCAGAGGAATACACAAATCAATGTTGAGTTCTGTGAATTGTTGGCCCTGGTCCTCAACTTGAAAACATAATGTTCATCATATTGAAGAAGGAGGGTCCACAAGCAAGTCCAGGAAATTATAACATTTCTTAAATGTGGTATATGCAATGTGAAATTGAAACATTCAAAAGGAACTGTAAATCAAAAGACAACAGGCTGTGAATCCATCTCCTTTTCCCTTCATTATTCCCCTGATGGGGAGGAATTAATGGGGCACATTTCATACACATGGTTTGGAGGCTAGATAATTGCTGGGGTTTAGGAGCTGCCTCAGGCTTACTGTTCCCCTCCTGCAAACTCAAAGGGGACAATCTTTGAAGAATTTGGGCTGTTTTGTCATGCCAGGGGTCCTGCATGCTTCTCCCCATCACTCGCTGGGGTAGCACTGTGGGCAGCCACTGGAGGAACAACAGGTTGTACTGGTTCCCAGATAGATGGCCACGGCAGCAGGTAGGCCCTGAAGTCATTTGGCCACCAGTTCTGTGAGTGGCTCTACTAGGGCATACTCACAGAGTCATCCGCCATCTGCTTCTGCTAGAGCATTGCTCTTGCCATCCCAGAGGAATGGCTTCTCTCTTGGGAGCTGAAGATCCTGGCAATTCAAATGAAAGAGTAATCTTACATTTTTTTCTTTTTTGTAAGAAGAAAAACATCCCTCACTTAATATAACTTTGCTGTAGAAGGCCACAGTATTGACACTTTTCCGCATTTTAGAGATGCAAGATTACTCTGGGGTCTCAGACAACTTTTGCAGCACCCAAGGAAGACGCAGAGACCAATAATGGTAAAATATATAATTTTTTTTTTAAATGGAAAGGTTTACTGTGTCTTGAGGGACTCAATTCATTTCAGTGGCTGTTACCAGTTTTCAATGTCTCACTTCAAGACTTGCCATCACTTGGGGTATGTCTAAACTACACCCCTCTTTCGAAAGAGGAATGTAAATTAGACATATCGAAATTGCAAAGGAAGCCAGGATTTGAATTTCATTTGCATAATCGCGTCATTGTGTTTTTTTGAAAAACGCTATTTTGAAAGTGAAACCGCGGTCTAGACGTGGTTCTTTCGAAAAGAAAAGCCTTTTTCAAAAGATCCTGTACTCCTGGTTTACATGATCTTTCAAAAAAGGCTTTTCTTTTCGAAAGAACTGTGTCTAGACCGCAGTTTCACTTTCAAAATAGCATTTTTCAAAAAAACACCATGATGCGATTATGCAAATGAAGTGCAGGAAATTCAAATCCCGGCTTCATTTGCAATTTTGATATGTCTAATTTACATCCCTCTTTTGAAAGCGGGATATGGTCTAGATGTAGTCTTGGAGAATCTCTTCCACAGGACTGTAAAGACACTTCTCTTTTTCCTTTCTGGTACCTTAAAAACTTGCTATGTTCTCCAAATGATGGCCGGTCTTTAAGTAAGACATTGATCATGAGAACTTGTTTTCTCATCATGAACATGCTTTCCATGTTGGTATTCCTAAGCTTAACTCTATGGTCCACTAAGCCTGAAGAATGAGACAACACACACACACACACACACACACACACACACACACACACATATAAATAGATACATAAATGTCCTTTTCGGTTCACATACTCTCTTGCCTTTTTTCTGTGAGCTAAGAACTTTGCTTATTACAACCACATTTGGAATATTACACTGTTATTTGCCTAGAAAACCTATATAGTCATGATGTCAATGGTGGACTTTCCCATTCCAAAGGGATGCAGCTGATAATAGCTGTTTGGTTTTCCCAGCTTCAACAGAGCAATAGCCACCCACTTCTGCACTGACAAGTCTTTCCTGAATCAAGTGTTCTTGGGCTAAAGTTGTAGTGTCAGCTCCTGAGATAGACCCGTCCTGTTTCTCCATTTGGAAGTTCAAAAGCCACTACTTTCTAAAACGATATGACTCCACCACACTATTTTGGATTTCCTGCACCAGAAGTGACAGTCCACTGATGGATATACTGTGGCATTTTGGAACCATATCTGTTCCCAGGTAGGCAAATGGACTGCCATTCAATTTCACAACAAGCCACCTTCACTGTATTGAAAGTTCTGTCCAAATTCCTTCCAGCATCTTGCTGGTCATTTACTCTATTGTGTAAACATTTGTCCTGCAAGAAGGATCAGAAGTGAAACTATATCATCACGCAATTGTTCCTTGTCTTCCACCCAGTTTGGCAGGAGGGAAAAATGAGCAATAACTTCCACTGGCAAATGTGGGAAGATGGCAGACAGTACCAACAACACACAATATCATGGTTCCTTAAGTGTCTCTTGTGATATACCCACACCTGACATGGGAGTGCAAATGCCATGTAACAAAACAGGCAGCGGTGATGAATATATATGCATGTACCCAGTTTATATCTGTCTCCAGCGCAACATTTGTGGACACTTGGGGGCAGGTATGAGAAACATGCACAAACACACACATAGTCAACTCCCTGAGCCTGCATGAATGTATAGATATAGCCAAAGCATGTCTTTCCTTTGCCATAAAAGCAGCAAGTTCCACCTGGTGAAGTCTCCCAGATTGGAAACCACTTTTTAAAACCAGTGTGCCTCTGCCAAATCTCAGAATCCAGCACCACTTTCTGTGAACAGTCACTTTTCTTTCACAGAGAAGTTTACCCATATCAAGAATGCCTCCAGAGAACACCAGGAACAAGAAACCAAACTCAGGAACAACAAAATCTTCCATCCAAGAATTCTGCTCCCTGAAACTGCCACTGACCAACACCTGTGACTCTGGCCTTTGCCCCTTCTTAAATAATAAAAAGAAAAAGAAAACATCTGGAATCCTGTAGCATGCTGAGAGGGTTCTTCTGTAAGCCTATCCTGTTAGCAAATATTGGAGCCAAACCAAGATTGTGGAAGTCATTAGATGAAGAGATAAGAATGTTTATTAATATGAGCAAGTTCAGAATAACTGAAAATCTCGTCATCACTTCACCCTTGCTTTCCATCAATAGCTCTTGTTACTCACAAAAACAACACTACCAATTTTACACTAATCTACTCAAGCTAATTATTACTCAAACCGACTGTAAAGGAAGGGAAAGGGAAAGATGCTATTTTGACTTTAAGTCTCTGGGGCCACTCGGCTATTACATAGTATGAAAGATATCCTAAAAGAATCAAGATTTTTTTGTCATTGTCAGTCTGTTTCTCCTATTTGTGAGTCAAAAAAGAACAGAAAAACAATTTAAAATAGTATAATTTGTAGAATCACAAAAATTGAAGGGAAACTGAAGGGTAGATATGTTACCTGGAACTACAATTAACTAGATTTCAAGGGGACAATGTCCCTTTAATTATATACACCAAACTGGTAAGGCTAACATTTACAAAAGAAGCTGTTGATTTGGGGTGCCTCATACATTGGATTCCTAATTTTGAGATGCCAGGAATCTGATAGTAAGAGTATGAGCCACTCCCACTGACTGTAGTCCAAGCTGCAAGTGCTCAACTTCTCTAAAACCTATGAGTATGTCTATACACAATTTTTATTTCGGGAGAAGGATGCAAATAGCGCTGCACATTTGCATACTTCCTCCATTTTTTTTCCAGAAGACGCTCTTCCGGTATTTACCTATGGGTATGTCTACACGTGGCCAAATTTTGAAATAAACCCCTATTTCGAAAGACCCCTTATTCCTCCTACAATCAGGTTTACAGTGATCTTTTGAAATAGGGGTTTATTTCAAAATTCGGCCGCGTGTAGACATACCCATAGGTAAATACTGGAAGAGCGTCTTCTGAAAAAAAAAACGGAGGAAATATGCAAATGCGCAGCGCTATTTGCAGCCTTCTCCCGAAATAAAAATTGTGTGTAGACATACTGTAGACCTGAGCATCTGCAGTTGGACATCCAAAATTAGAGGCAAATTTTGGAAATTTGAACTTTGTTTCCATAATTATATTGTATTACCTGTCATGTTTTAGGGAAACTTTTCTGAAGGAAGAATGATTAATTGACTGGAGTCTTCAGTTATTGCAATTTCTTCACTTTTACTCTTTACCACTTTCTATTTGCTGAGCTCATTTTGTAGTTCCATATTTTCCCATGATAAATACCTGGATAATGCTAATTGTTAGAACTGTACTTTTAATTGCAGAAAACATTGTTCAGAGAATATATTCCTTTATTGAATATTTCCCTAAAACTTACATCTGTTGTATGTTATCTCAGATTTCTGAAGAAGGTGGGAATTATTACTTTCCTTATGTCTCAGATGTTCACCAATTGCTTCAAAGAATATATTAACACATAATATGTGTGGGAAATTTCACCTTTCTCCCCATTTCTTTTCATTTCAAATGATTTAGTTTGCTTTTCTGATTGTCCTATACTCACACCTCTCTTTCTTATAAAGGGGAGAGATGATTCAGTTTTGTTCAAGCTACCTCTCTTCAGGAAACTTATGATCTATGGACAGCCGTGAAAGATTCTAACTTTTTACATTCCAGAGATGTTCATTATTACTAAAACTGGTCAGAAAATAATATTTTCCATGATTAAATAATTTGAAAGGAACAAAATGATCTCCTCACCAAAGCCAACAAAATATAAAAAAACCAAGGGCAATCTTGAAAGTAGTTTTCTACTTGCAAAAACAGGCCAGAATTTGTAAACAACAAAACCAAACACACACCACAATTTTTTCCACCAGCTCTAAGGATTTATTTCCTTATCTGTTCTTGTGGCTATTTCACAATGACTGTATTTTCTAAACTATAATGACTGAATGTGGAAAGAGACTACTAAAGTTACACAAGCTGTTACATTTATTGTATATTTGGAGAGCTAATTTTAAAAGAACTAAAGAAAATATTAAAATAAAGTTTCCCTTTAATTGACTGTAACTGCCAAAATTAGATTGGATCAGTTAAAATTTTAAATTCTGAACTGATTGCATAATGGACTGATAGCTATGTCTATATCTGTTGCTGAAAATGTAATATTGAATTCATCTGCTTTTCAGAATTATGAAAACATATACAATAGAGAAAGATTGATTAACTATATAGGCCTGAGCCTCAGGATATTATTTTAAAATATGATACAGTACAAAAGTACATTAACCTGTTCACTACTGCTAAATGTACAGTACCAGTTATGTTCAGATGCATGACTAAAAGTAGTAATATAATTTTAATTTTAATTGATCAAAAAATGAGGTTTACAGGATCTTTTGAAATGAGGCATTTCTGTCGAACGATCCCCATCTTGACAGCGTTTTTTTCCGAAAAGCAGCTTTTCGAAAAAAAAAAAAAAAAAAAAAAAATAAGCCCCGACTGCCATTATGTAAATGAAGCATGGGAAATTCAGATCCCAGATTCATTTACAATTTCGATACATCTAATTTACATCCTTTTATCGAAAAAGGGATGTAGTTTAGATGTACTCTTTGTCATTGTTGTTTTAGAGAGATTGAAAGGTACCAGATTGATATCTGACAACTGAAGGAAATTATTTATCTGTAACACAAGTACAGTTTACACAGCAGCAGTGCAAGCTTACCACTTCCCCCATACTCAGACCTTTAACCAGCATTCAATAGAATCAGCTCTAGGAGTAAAAGAATAGCTCCTTTTCCATGCTAATATAATCCTTTGGACTTCTTGTTGAGACTGTGGTGACAACAAGGATACTGTGATGTGGACATTTGTGGTTAGACTGCTCAGGCCAAGGTCGTAATGACTTTCCATTACTACTGTCACAGGGTGGATTTGAATTCAAGCCTTGCAGGTGAAAGGGTTAGTTTTGTAATAACAATTCCTTGACAGTCACATGCCTAATTTTGATCCAGGCCTGAACCTGATCTCTAATTTTGAAGTGGGAAAACTGCATCCACAAGACCATAGTCCACTTCTAAACAAAAACTGACTATACCTTTCAGCTTTACTTCTGTGTTCAGTTTAGGTCCAATCCTGCTCCCAAGCTAAGCCCACTGCGAAATCTCCCTGATTTAGATGGGAATAGGATCAGTTGCATAGTGAACAATATCAGCTATAACTGTATCAGTGGAAAAGCTACATTCCTGCTTCTGAATCAATTGTCATGCTCCCTCTGCCTATGTGGAAGCCCATTTACTTCAGTTTGGCTTTCCATGGAGGTCTATGGTCATGGATCAAATCACAGGATCAAGGCCAAAAGTAGTTTAAATTGAAAAAGGTCTTAGATTTCAAGAAGAACATACTGAATATGAGCACTGTAATGGGGTGCACTCACCTGTCGTGAGTGACCTTCTGCCCTAGTGCGTTTGCTTGTACTCTCTAATTGTGATGGCTCTTTGGTGACTCAGCCCTCTGGCCAAGTCACACATAGTCTGTATGTGAAATTAAACAAAGCAACCCCCTTCGGGGAGGGGGGTGGGGGAGAAGCCCAACAGGGGTTTCTCTCTCTTTGTCCCCACTCTGGAATTAACCGCTGCTCCAGGGCTCCTTCCCTGGATGCAAAGTCTTCATTCTCTTAGGAACTTTCTCACCCCAGCTCTTCATCTGGTTCATTATAGTTCAATTCTCCTCCCCCCCCCACCCCTGGGCTGTCTCACTGTCCAGGCCACTTCCCCCAGTCGCTAATGGGGGATTGCAGGGGTTCCCAGGCCCACCTTCTACTCTGGGTCTCAGCCCAGGGACCCTGTAGATAGCAGCTGTCTGCAGAGTCCCTCTAAATATCTGTGTTGCTGCTATATTTCCCTTGGCCACTTCCCCATGATTCCAGCCCATTCTTCACCCTTACCTCAGAGCCTTGTCTCAGTGGAGTCATAGCAGCCAACCCGGAGCACCATCTGCTCTCCTCCAGCTCTAGCAAGGAACTGAACCCCCTCTGGCCAGCTCTTCTTATGTGAGATCCACAAAGGGATGTAGGAACATAAATCCCAGGTATTGGAACTTAAGTCCCAGTTTTAGGCATCACTGCAATTACTCCCCCTCCCCAAATTCACTCAATACCTACATTTCCACTCTAAAAATTCCCAGGATGCTGGAGTTAGTGCATTCACCTGAGCAGTAGCAGATCCAAACTCAACTCTTCTCTCCTTACCAGGTATAGGTGGGAATGTAACCCAGGATTTCCTACATCCCAGGTGAGTACTTTGACCATCGAGTTAAATGTTATAAGGTCCTCCTACGGCCATTTTGTGTGGAGTTATGTTCATATTCTATCAAGAATGTGCTTAGGCACCTAAGTCCAGCAATCTGAAACTGAGTAGATAGCAGATCAGAGAGTAGAAAGAGATGTGGGGTAGGCAAAAGGGGGGTGGCCTTGGCTTGAGAATATCTGCTATAGGCGCTCTTAGATCTTCCAAGATCTATTTTAAATAATAGCAAGGAAGCAAAATGGTGCTTATAAAGTGTTTCTAAAAACAATTACAAAACAAATGAGCAAACAAAAAACTACATAAGAAGTGCATATTACTTAAAGGAGCTCTGTCAAAAAACTGAACTCTATGAGCTAAGCCATATTTAAATATACCAGTTATTATTATTTCTCATGCGTATGATGGTAGGATCCAGATATTCCAGCCAAGATCAAGCCTCCATTGTAAAGACACATAACAAGAGAGAGTGCCTAAACAGCCTAAACAGCTGAGGCAGACAAAGGATGGCAGAGGCTGACAATGACTTCGAGGTGAGAGGGATAAACACATTGGTTGCACTATACTCTGCCAAAAGACAGTCCCACCAGTAGAGCTTTTCATCAGTTTATTTATTGTGACTACAAATGCAATGCTGAAATGCCTACTGAAAGGCAATGGGACTCTCTCAAGTCACTTTGGCACTTTCAGATATTTTATCAGTTCCTTATTTATAGTGTGGTGATAAAAGTACTCCCTTTGTCTGTCTGGGCTATTTCATTTGTGAGCTCCTAAGAGGCAGGGGATTTCTCAGACTGTGTCTTTTCAATGCTTATGGCAATGGTGCCCAGACAGCCATTAGGTTTCATAGATGACACTTAAACAGGATTAATAAATAACAGAATACAGGTTAGGAGCTCAGATGCTTTGGTGGCTGGTTCAGCAAATGATCAGAGGGTATGTCTACATTAGCTCGTTAGTTCGAGCTAGGTAGGCAAATAGGGGAAACGGAGTGGCAAATGAAGCCCAGGATTTAAATATCCCAGGCTTCATTTGCATGTTCCCAGGCGCCGCCATTTTAAAATCCCCCTTAGTCCAAACTCCGTGCCCATGGCTACACGCGGCATGAACTAGGTAGTTCGAACTAAAGACCCTAATTCGAACTACCGTTACTTCTCATTCCAATACCCGTTGGACTTCAGAGAGAGAGAGGAGGGACACAGAAGAGGTGCATTTACTACTCCATTCCCCCATGTAGTAATTGGCAAGAGACATGTGTTTGGATTCCACACAAAGGGAAGGCTACTGAACCTTTTCCATGCTCTGAGATATGTAGTAAAATTGGTAGTGTTGTTACAAGATTGATAGGAAAATGAAGAAGATCAACAACAGTATTAAATTATATATCACCCGTGAAAAATACAGAATGAGCTAGAAAATGCCAAGGGTATAACCAAGGCTTTAACAAAGGACAACTTTTTCTATGATAGGGAACGCAAAGCATGCTGGAAAAATTTTTTAAAAGCTATAATGTAAAGTGTTGGGGTTAGTGGGAAGTGTAGAAGTGGAATATATTCAGGTCTCATAACTGCATGTGAGAATGTGCTCCCTATTCAGTTTGGTTCCTTACTCGTATTTTCTATCCACCATTTTGTTGACTTCTTTGAAGAGAAAATCAGCATAATCCGCCTTCATTTTCAATTCCCCTTCCAACTCAGCTCTATCCTCTGCCTTCTCTCCTCCTTTAATGTGGTTTCTGACTCAGAAGTGTCCATTCCAGTCTTGTTTGTTATCCTGTCAATCCTCTGCTACCTCTTCCTTAACCTCAGTCAAGCCTTTCATCCGGCACCTTTCTTCTGCTTTCAGTTTCCTGCACCTACCTTCTTTTGAGCCCATCAGCTTCTCAAACTGCCACCTCATCTACTTCATTCCTTTTGCTCTCAAATGTTCACTCTATTCCCACTGCCTGGTTTTGCCCTTCCTTTAGCTCATTTTTAGAAACCCCGCAATCAAGCATCTTCCCACTCCAGTCTTCTGGAACTATCCTCAGCAGTCACCAGTGATCTTTCTGGCCGAATCACAATGCCTCTTTTACAGTCTCATCTATCTGCAATCTGTGACTTGGTGGCTCACTCTTGACTTTTAACATGCCACACCCTCCTTCATCTTCAGGGACCTTTGTACTTATTCTCTTTCCACTTCTCCATCTGCTCCTTTGGCAACTCCTTCAGTGATTCTCCTTCCAATTTACTCCTCCCATTCTGACAGTTCTTTAAGGCACAGTCCTTTATCCCTTCCCTTTTTCTCCTCCACACTTTATCCCTGAGTGACCTCATCCAAACACAGTACTTCAGTTACTGTTTGCAGATTTTCCTTTCCACACCAAATCTCTCCTTTGCTCCTCAATGTTTCATCTCTTGGAGCAAGCTTAAACTTTTGCAAGCTCAGGTTCATTGTGATTAAAACTGAAGTCCGTTGTTCAGGCTTCTTTCTCTTTGGCCTTCCCACCTATTGCTTCAACCTTCCTTCACACAAAATCCCTTAAAAGATTACTATTTGCATTTTGTTGGAGAAGTAGGAAATGTACTGTGTTACACTTCAGTCTTCATATCATTTCAAATTCTGCTTGACTAGCTTCTTTATAATCTCCACTTTAAATGAAAAATAAATTTCAATGCAGATCAATTCATTGTTGCAAAAACTGCTTTCCTTTTCTCATTGGCAGTCAAAAAAGTGCATTAAGTATTTCAAGCAGCCTGAACTCTGAATTACATAAACAGAAAGAAATTTCAACTGCTTGGAGCATATGAAAAACAGCTTTGGACTTGATATTGGAGGCATACTTGAAAGACTAATTATTCATACATACACAAAAATTGCTCAATGTTCCATCTTAAAAATGTTCTGAGAGAGAAAATAGATATTTTAGATGAAAAGAGATAAATATCATATATTAGGATATGACAAACAATTACTAATTTTTATAATTCCTCCTTTTTATAATAAATGTTGATTCATTTTCATTGAGTTTGACTTGAAATATTTATACGGGAATGCTAATACCTTTTTTACAAGAATGTTCAGTAGGAAGCAGAATTTACTTCATTAGAAAAGGTCTACACCTACAAGTCATAGATCTCCACTTACTAGTTACAAACTTACAAGGGACATAATCTCTCAAACTTTAGGGCATACAGTCTTAAAGTCACTAACTATTTGATGTTAGAAAGAACTTTCCATATATTCATGTGCTCACAAATTGTCCTTTAGGGAATCGTTGTCTATATTATTTAGAATACTTTGGGGCTCTTTTATTTACTAATATTTTTTCTTATATTGTGCTAGTTGGTCATTTGCTTAAGGCACTGGATAGAAACTCAGGAGATATGGGTTAAATTCAAAGCCTTTCCACAGACTCTCTGGGTATGTCTAGACTACATGGCTCCGTCGATGGAGCCATGTAGATGAGTTTACTAGACATAGGAAAATGAAGCGGCGGTTTAAATAATCGCCGCATCATTTACATCAAAATGGCCGCTGTGCTGTTCCGATCAGCTGTTTGGCAGCACAGTACGGTAGTCTGGATGCTCCACAGTCGACAACGGAAGCCTTTGTCTACCACTCCGGTAAACTTCATTCCACAAGGCATAACGGAGCGGTCGACAAAGGCTTCTGTTGTCGACCGCAGAGAGTGCAGACTACCACGCTGTGCTACCAAACAGCTGATTGGCACAGTGCGGCAGCTATTTTGATGTAAATGAAGCGGCGATTATTTAAATCGCCGCTTTATTTTCCTATGTCTAGTAAACTCATCTACATGGCTCCGTCGACAGAGCCATGTAGTCTAGACATACCCTCTATGAACTTGGAATGACCACTTAAGCACATGCTGAACTTTACTACTGGGAATTTCAATGGCACTGCATTCTCAGTTCAGCATGTACATCAGGGGCAGGCAATAATTTTTGATGGGGGGCCACTCCCAAGATTTTGGAAAGTGGTTGAGGGCTGCACTCTTTCATGATATTAATGTGGGGTCTGGGATGGAGGCTGGGCGTTGAAGGGAGCTTGGGGTAAGGGATTGGGGTGCAGGAGGGAGAATGGGGTCTGGGAAGGAGTTGGGTAAAGGAGGCAGTTGTGACCTAGGGCAGGGAACTGGGATGCAGGGTTTGGGGATGTGACAGGTTAGGAAGGAATTGTGATCTTGGAGGGGGTATGGGTGCATGTGGAGTAGAGGGGCAGGAGTGTGGGGCAGAGAGTTGGGGAACGGAGGGGCTGAGGTGCCAGAGGAAGGTTCTCGCCAGGAGACTAACAGAAAGCTAAAGGCTTGCAGAGCTTAAAATGTTTCTGCCTGCTTGGCCATGTGCTTGAGTGAGCGAGCAGGAGGGTTGTGCTTTGTGGCTGCCTGTTATTCAAACAGGCAGCTCCCATTGGCTAGTGTCTGTTCAGAAACCGGTCAATGGGATTGTGCTGGGGGTGGGAGCAGCATTTGAACCTTCTCCCCTCCCCTCTGGAATCAAAGAGAAAGTGTCCCACAGCTGCGTTTCTGAGTGGCATTCGAGGCTGCAGGGCAAGGAGGGGAGCCTGCCTGGGGCTCCCCACTGCCTCCGTGGGCTGGATCCAGTGATGTGGCGGACCGGATGTGGCCTGTGGGCTGTATTATGCCCAGGCCTGATGTACGTAAAGGTTTGCCAGATCAGGGCCAAAGTTAACTGGGATGCAGTTCTCCAGCTGTAAAATGAGGATAATAATTCTTTTTCCCACCCGTTTTCTGTCATGTCTATTAGACTGTACACTCTCTAGGGTAAGGACTATCTCTTAAGACTTGTTTAACTAGACAGATTTACCACTTTACCTATATGGGCATAGTGCATTCCTAGTGTGGATGTAATCATATCAATTTACCAGTGCTTATACTGTTATCACTTATTACAGTCCAAGGTGCAGAGTTGTGCTATATTGTTTGTGTTGCAAATTCAAAGTCTGAAATCATCCTTTTAGGTTTTAATTTGCTCTACCACTTTGCTTTTAGTCTTTATCCATTAACTACACAGATTATCTGCCTTGTTACCAGAGAGTAAGCAAGTGTCATAGATGGATCACATTTATAAACTTATTAAAGCAAACAATGGTCGCTATTAAGATCTGGGGACCAGAGATTGTAAATCTTTCCTAAGAATGCCCCTGAATAACCCCATGATTTTACATCCAGGAATCTCTGCATTCCATATCCCCTTACTTTATTTGTCTATTTTGATGATCTCCACTTATTTTGGGTTTATCTTCTCTAACAGATAAACAGATAAACCACTGGCGAATAGACTCCAGAGACAGATGGAATGCGGCCCATAAACTGGTTGCTAGTGGTGCTGAAAGTGAAGCAATTGAGTCTGTCCCTCCCTTCATTTTTTTCTGTGTTATGTTCCTAGGAATCCAGATTGATTCATTCCAAAATGGAGGTCTCTGAGTTCACAGTATAATGTGCTGCAGTCATGTCCCTAAACTGGCTCCAGCTCAGACTTTTAAGTGAAACAGTATGCTTTTTTTTCTTCTTCAGTTCTAGTCCTGCCAGTAATGAGTTCTGCTAACTGAAAACAAAGTGGGGGAAAATAACAAAAAGAAGGGGACATCTGTGTCCTGACAGCTCTCCATTAAGCAGGAGGAATAGCCATTAATAAAGAAATAGAGGATGCACAAACCAAGAGAAAACCATTAATTCCGCTGTTTTTTTCTAATGAAACAAATCACATTTGGCCACTCTTCTTTCGATTACAAAAGTTGCATGGGTACATTTCGTTCAAAAGCAATCCATTTTTTCCGAGATCTTAAAATGGGTTCTAGTTGTTTTTTTGCAATCTCTGATTTACTAAATGCTTGAGAGATAATAGCTGAAATTTGATACTGCTTGCTTTTAACATACTACATCTTTTTCAATTCTTGCTTTTATTATGTTTCTGTTTACTCAAATTCCTTTCACTGACAAATTAAAGCTAGTAGTGATTTTCTTTGACAATCTAAAACTTCTCCTCCAACCTTTTTCTGTTTTCCACTTGGGCCACATATGCAATGCAACCAATCAAAAATATTTCAGATCACACAGTATTAGTCAAATATTGGAATCTGAGGCTACTGAGTCCCACTGGTGTCATACGTAAATCAGACCAATTCAAACATCTCCCTTGCAAGAAAATGCCAGACAGTAATCAAAATTTGTTTTAGGCACTTTTCATACTATAGAACAGATAGTGGTATAAAGAATGATAATATTAAACAAGTCTAAACTAATCTCCACCTTCAATATTACTTCCATACGCTAGTGGTTCCACTGCAGCCTTTCCAAGTTACTTCCCATTTGTTCTGAGTAGAAAGTCCTTCCAGAGCTCAACCTGATACTCGACCAATTTTACTTTGTGCATGTAAATATCATACTGTTGTTTATCCTCTAATCCCACTTATGGTGGGGAAAATAAAGAACAGCAATGCGGAGTAATAGAAACAAAATATGACAGCAGAACAAACAAAATACACTAATACAACAATACAACAATTAAACAATCCTCTGACTCCAAGAAGAAAGTTAATTGTAATCTCAGTGTTTCTTACCTGCTCATCACTTTGAACCTTCTAGACTCTTCTATTTTGGGCCTCACAAGCTGCCTCAGTATGGCAGCTTCTCGACCTGCAGCGCAGGGTGGGCTTCTGATTGATCTCACGTTGACTGTACTAGAGCATATCTGAGATGTCCAACAGCATGAGAACTCTTCAGGTGTGATCAGAGTCAAAGTAAGTCTCCGGCTAACTCTTTGCTTATCCAGCCATTAGAAGTCATAAGCATCATCTTGTGATGCCTGGGTCACCAAAGCCATTTACATAAGCACTACAGGCAATAGGAAAAATCATACTGAGGATTTGAAGCAGTTGTTGTCTAATATAGCAATAAGCATGTTGCCCCTAAGATTTTATATAAAAAATCATTATACACTTCAACATTTTAAAGTACAAATATATATCAATTAAATATAGCCTCTCAAATCTTACAGAGAATAATCTGAGTCCTCATTCTGATTACTTTTCATAGCATACATACCTCTTGGCAGCATACATACCTCTTGCAGCTCTTCTATGTGGTTCAATGGCTGCATGTTACCAGACTTTGTTTGTTTGTTTGGAAGCCACATGCTGGTTTAAGGATGTGATTTGTGGAAGTGGGTAAATTATCAAGAGCTGAGTACACATATGGTTGCTGGGATTCTTGTTTTTGTCTGTATAAATATTAGTGACATGTATATGCTCTCTCTTCTCTCTGAATCACAAACATACATTGAGAACAAGGAACATGCATTTTCCCCATTCACTGCTGATTTCTCCATCTCAAGGTCTGATTCAGATCCTACTTATTTCATGTGGATGTAACTCTTTGGGCTTCAGAGAACTTCCAAGAGTAGGATTTAATGGACAAATTGGGGCAGAACTATTACTTAAATTAAACTGAAACATATGAATGGCCACACCAACTACTTCTGCAAATGTCAAGAAGAAGATGAAAAAAACAATGAAGATGATGAAGAGGAGACATTTTTAGAATATGATGCATAGTTAGGGGAACCAGGGCAGAAGAAAAGCCTGGAGTACAGAAGGGAGTTGTACATCAGGCCTCATCTAATATTTTTACCTCCCCCAATTCTTTCTGAAAGAACACCCAATAATGTTTTTATAGTCACTTACTAGCAAAAATACCTGGCGTTGCCCGGGGAAAATATAGTAAAAGGTGTGATGAATGAACTACGTCAATGATATTAACCTAGCATATTTTATTGGAAATACTTTTCTCTGATAAATTACTTTAAGAAATTAACATGGCTAGCGATGTGCTTACAAAACGACAAATCCCATAGGGTCTCTTTTCTCAATTCCCACAAGTCAGGAAGGCCCATCTTCCCTTAAAGACTCTGTACAAACCAATGCCTGCAGACTCCTTGCCAGAAGCCCTGAGAAATGGAGGGGATGTCCCCTGGGCTCTGCAGCAGCAGCAAATCACTGCTCCCCAAGCAGCCACTCCCCAAGTGCCTTCAGTGCACGCTCTATGGGACAACCTGAATGGACTTCTTAGTGGCAGCTGGACCGGTTGCATTGATCAGACAAAGCGAAAGATCTTCAGACCAGGTGCAATGAGTGACACCTAGATGATCAGAACATGCAGCACCTGAACGTACCTGTTCTAATGAGAATTGGCTGTTCTGAGTGTATCGTGTCCTCCTCAGGCTCCATGGTGCTCAAAACCTTGTCCTCCTACCCACCTCCTCTTTGTACTGTGAGCTGAATCCTGCAAAGTGCATAATGCCCGTAGCACTTGCTGATAACGCACACAGCTCTGCTAGGAGAATGCACGCAGCCCAAAGGAGGGCGAGTGGTGGGATGGCTTGTTTGGGTTCGAGGGGAGGGAAGCAACTTTAATTTCCAGAAGGGTTTCAGTTGGAGCCTGCCTGCATGAAGATGCTGAAAGGCTGTGATAGCTGGAGGCTTCTCCCAGCCACAATTAGCAAGGCTAGACCCCCAGCCAGCATCAGCCACATTTGGGTCTGTCCTGGAGACCTGCTGGTACCCTAGTATAGGGGAGGTTGCTGATTCTCTCCCCCACTGCAGCCTTTCCCCCATGGGCTTTCCCTTGATGGTGCTGCAGGTGCCCACATGCTTTATCCTCTAGGATCTCATAGTTGCAGTTTATGTGACATGCTTAACAGAAGAGTCCAGCAGATGCCTATGATCAGGCGCTACTAAAAGCTCATTATCAGAAATCTGATGAGGTTCAACAAGTACAAGTGTAGAGTCCTGCACTTGGGACAGAAGAATCCCAAGCATTGTTAGAGGTTGGGGACTGAATGGCTAAGTAGTAGTTCTGCAGAAAAGGACCTGGGGATTACAGTGGATGAGAAGTTGGATATGAGTCAACAGTGTGCCCTTGTAGCCAAGAAGGTGAATGGCATATTAGGGTGCATTAGGAGGAGCATTGTCAGCTGATCCAGAAAAGTGATTATTCCTCTATATTTGGCTCTGGTGAGGCCACACCTGGAGTATTGTGTCCCGTTCTGGGCCCCCACCCCCACAATAGAAAGGATATTGACGCATTGATGCGAAGAGCAACCAAAATGTTTAGGGAGCTGGAGCACATGACCTATGAGGAGAGACTGTGGGATTTGTGTTTGTTTAGTCTGCAGAAGCGAAGAGTGAGGGGGGGATTTGATAGCAGCCTTCAACTTCCGGAAGGGAGGTTCCAAAGAGGATGGAGAAAGGCTGTTCTCAGTACTGACGGATGGCAGAACAAGGAGTAATGGTCTCAAGTTACAGTGGGAGAGGTCTAGGTTGGATATTAGGAAAAACTATTTAACTAGGAGGGTGGTGAAGCACTGGAATGGATTACCTAGGGAGGTGGTGGACTATCCATCCCTAGCGGTTTTTAAGTCTTGGCTTGATGGAGTCCTGGCTGGCTTGATTTAGTTGGGATTGATCCTGCCTTGGGCAGGGGGCTGGACTTGATGAACTCCTGAGGTCTCTTCCAGCTCTATGATTCTATGATTCTCGTGGGCCCAACTGGGGTTCTGGGGGAACCGATTTTGAGATATAACCAATCCAGTGATTTAAGTTAGGAAATCAAGAGTATCTGTGCAAAATGTTGTGTTTCTATGATCAGGTGCTACTAAAAGCTAATTATCAGTGGGCCCAACTGGGGCTCTGGGGAACTGGGGGAATCAATTTTGAGATATAACCAATCCAGTTATTAAAGTTAGGAAATCAGTAGTATCCTGGATGATCGAGATGCAAAAGGAGCATTTAAAGACAATAAAGTCATTGCGGAGAAACGAAACGAATTCTTTGCTTCAGTCTTCATGGCTGAGGATGTTCAGGAGATTCCCAAACCTGACCTGTCCTTTGTAGGTGACAAATCTGAGGACTTGTCACAGATTGAAGTGTCATTAGAGGAGGTTTTGGAATTAATTGATGAACTTAACAGTAACAAGTCACCGGGACCAGATGGCACTCACCCAAGAGTTCTGAAAGAACTCAAATGTGAAATTGCGGAACTATTAACTATGGTTTGTAACCTATCTTTTAAATCAGCTTCTGTACCCAAGGACTGGAAGATAGCTAATGTAACACCAATATTTAAAAAGGGCTCTAGAGGTGATCCTGGCAATTACAGACCGGTAAGTCTAACGTCAGTACTGGGCAAATTAGTTGAAACAATAGTAAAGAATAAAATTGTCAGACACGTAGAGGAACATAATTTGCTGGGCAAAAGTCAGCATGGTTTCTGTAAAGGGAAATCATGTTTTACTAATCTATTAGAGTTCTCTGAAGGGGTCAACAAACATGAGGACAAGGGGGATCCAGTAGATATAGTATACTTAGATTTCCAGAAAGCCTTTGACAAGGTCCCTCACCAAAGGCTCTTACATAAATTAAGTTGTCATGGGATAAGAGAGAAGATCTTTTCATGGACTGAGAACTGGTTAAAAGGCAGGAAACAAAGGATAGGAATAAATGGTAAATGGTCAGAATAAAGAGGGGTAACTCGTGGTGTTCCCCAAGGGTCAGTCCTAGGACCAATCCTATTCAACTTATTCATAAATGATCTGGAGAAAGGGGTAAACAGTTGGGTGGCAAAGTTTGCAGACGACACTAAACTACTCAAGGTAGTTAAGACCAAAGCAGACTGTGAAGAACTTCAAAAAGACCTCACCAAACTAAGTGAGTGGGCAACAAAATGGCAAATGAAATTTAATGTGGATAAATGTAAAGTAATGCACATTGGAAAAAATAACCCCAACTATAAATAATATGATGGGGGCTAATTTAGATACAACTAATCAGGAAAGAGATCTTGGAGTTTATCGTGGATAGTTCTCTGAAGACGTCCATGCAGTGTGTAGCAGCAGTCAAAAAAAGCAAATAGGATGTTAGGAATCATTAAAAAAGGGATAGAGAATAAGACGGAGACTATCTTATTGCCCTTATATAAATCCATGGTACGCCCACATCTTGAATACTGCATACAGATGTGGTCTCCTCATCTCAAAAAAGACATACTGGCATTAGGAAAGGTTCAGAGAAGGGCATCTAAAATGATTAGGGGTTTGGAACGGGTCCCATATGAGGAGAGATTAAAGAGACTGGGACTTTTCAGCTTGGAAAAGAGGAGACTAAGGGGGGATATGAAAGAAGTCTGCAAAATCATGAGTGGTATGGAGAAGGTGAATAAGGAAAAGTTATTTATTTGTTCCCATAATATAAGAACTAGGGGCCACCAAATGAAACTAATAGGCAGCAGGTTTAAAACAAATAAAAGGAAGTTCTTCTTCACACAGCGCATAGTCAATCTGTGGAACTCCTTGCCTGAGGAGGTTGTGAAGGCTAGGACTATAACAGGGTTTAAAAGAGAACTGGATAAATTCATGGAGGTTAAGTCCATAAATGGCTATTAGCCATTATGTGTAGGGAATGGTGTCCCTAGCCTCTGTTTGTCAGAGAGTGGAGATGGATGGCAGGAGAGAGATCGCTCGATCATTACCTGTTTGATTCACTCCCTCTGGGGCACCTGGCATTGGCCACTGTCGGCAGACAGGGTACTGGGCTGGATGGACCTTTGTTCTGACCCAGTATGGCCATTCTATTGTTCTTATATTCTTATCCGTTCAAAATTTGGTGTTTCTAGCTCTTACCGTTTCAGAGATCTTCCAGAATTATCAGTGGGCCCAACTGTGGCTCTGGGGAAACCGGGGGAACCGATTTCGAGATATAACCAATCCAGTTATTTAAGTTAGGAAATCAGTAGTATCCATGAAAAATGTGGTGTTTCTAGCTCTTACCATTACGGAGATCTTTTGGGACAAACAAACAAACAAACAAACAAACTTTCAGAAATATTTATAAGATTATGAATGCTTGGCTGGGGGCAGGGCTCAAGGAGCTCATTTTTCCCGTCAGCCCCTCTGCAACAGCTAGGTGATATCCTATTCATTACATGGTTCCTTCAGTTACACAAAGGGAAAACTGAAAAATAAAAGAAAAAACAAACAGAAACCCTCCAAACCCAAGCCCTCAACTAGTATAAAAAGTCAGCACTCCATTAACTTCAATTGATTTATGACATTTATACAAATTGAGGACCTGGCCCTGTTTTCTAAAATTAAGGTTGCTGAATAAAACAGAACCCCATTTTTATGAGATATAACTCAAGTAACTGATGGATTCTTTACTGAAACTGAGAAGTAGCTGTATGTTTCCCTCATCAAAAAACACCAAAAAGCTGTTTCAAAAAACAAACGAGATTGGAGAGTAAGGACTTATCGATATGGGGAAAAAGCTGAAAGCAATTAGCTCCCCATGTGGTTGATCTATTTTGGAATAGAAGTAGGTTGACTAGATAGCAAGTATGAAAATTCAGGACTCTGTGTGTGTGTGTGTGTGTGTGTGTGTGTGTGTGTGTGTGTGTGTGTGTGTGTGTGTGTAATGGTTACTTATTATAAGAAAAATCCCCAAGTACGTGTGTGTGTGTGTGTGTGTGTGTGTGTGTGTGTGTGTGTGTGTAATGGTTACTTATTATAAGAAAAATCCCCAAGTACTGGGACTGTCCCTAAAAAGCTGGATCATCTGGTGTAAAAATACACTTTATTATGGAATAAAACCTAAAGAAAAGTACTTATTTTGGAATAAAATCACTTTTATTCTGGAACAGTGCTCACAGGCTGTTTAGGATTAGCTTTTTCTGAACTAGCTATTCCTGTCAATTTCCTCATGTACAAAATCTCAGAAAAATGTACTACCTGTCACATAATTTACAACATATACATATTTAAAAATCATCAAAATGTATAGGTAAGGCCATCATACATCCTACTTTACCCACATAAAACCCCCCACTATTCCTATAAAGTATAAAGTTATATATATTTCATCAAATAACCCTAACTTTGACCCAATTAAATATTATTCATTCACCAATAATTCAAAAAATTGAGTTCAAAGCCCTTTTAGAAAAGAAACAGAGAAGTTGCATAACACTTTGATACTACATATACTATTGATATAAACACACATAATGCTTTTTAGATAGTTAAAAAATTAGAAATGGTAAAAAATGCTAAAAAAATGGCAGGAAATTTGAAAAAAGGGTTTCCATTTTGCAGGATATGAAACAGACTAATTTCTACAAAAGTTTATAAGAAATATGTGTCAGTATTTTTTTAAAATTTAAGTTAGCAATGATAACTAATTTAAATCTAAGTATTTTAATATTTGAAATGTGATTTCATTCAAAATTCTGGTCATAAGATATAAATACAAATGAGGGAACTGTCATGAAAAAAGGAAAGTTTCAAAGCTGTCCACATTTTTTCATGAAAACTTCCATTTTTAAAGGCCATTTTTTGTCCATGTGAAATTTTGACAAGCTCCATAAAAAGAATCAAATTTGCAGCTAGCCTTACAGGAGAGCCAATTTCTGCACAGAATTAAATTACAGCAAACTCTGCTTCAAGGACATTGTGAAATGTAAAATTTTCATGCTCACCATCATTCACTAACATTTTTGACACTCCTAAATGCTTCAGTTTTATCACATTCCTGAGATTAATTTGAATGTTGTTTGTTAGGAATCTCTTATGTATTGCAGATTACATTTTCACAAAGAAACATTTGATGCACTGTCTTTTATAATGGTCTGTCCTTTGTAGCAGTAGTAAGCCCCAAGAATGCTTACATGTCAAAAGAAATACTATAATCAGTCACTGGTGTGGCAGAGTACTAATCAGATTATGTTGTCTGATCCTGTTTCCTGATTCTCTGTGGTGGTGCCAATAACACAACCTATTGCAACAATAATAAGAGCTTTGTAGGAAATTACTATGGACAGAGAATGAGATTTTGTTTTCAAATACTTCTTAATTCTCTCACACAGAAGCCACTACAGAAATCACTGCAGCTGAGCCAAACATGACAATATGCCTAGTAACTGTAAAATTAAAGACTGAGACAAAAATGAGAATTTAATGGAGAAATATTGGTGACTTTACTCATTCTGTTATACTTGCTTGGATTGGGGGTGGGAAGCAAAGGAAACCTCCCACATTAAAGGGGATTATTCCTACAATTATTATGGCAAGTTTGGTATCAGACAGGAATCAAACAAAAACAAAAACACAGCTTATTTCCCAGACAGAATAGCAAAATACAGTATGATTTTGGGCCACTGCTGTAATTTTAGAGCCATCATTGCTTCTGGATTCTAAGATCATTCTAAAGATCATTTTAAAATTGAGTAGACCTAACCATCAACCTGGACCTATTCCTCATGGAGCTTTCCCCGTACACCATTTTTCACCATTAATCTCAGCAATTTGGGAAATTAAATTTTCCCTGTGAATAATTTTGCCTAATTTGGGGTGGAGTATCAAAAATAGAATTTCACTGAAAACAGATTGTTTTGCAAAAATTCTCATTTTGTCATATAGCCATTTTCTATTGAAAACATGTATTGACACACTGGCCAGCTATATTCTTAATCAAAGTGACATATGTTCACATTATGAATTTTGGTGCAATTAACATCTTTTGGTTTGCCCCTTCTTTCATTTAAGGTTACGTTTTTTAAAATATTTTTTCATCTTAATACTTCAGCTTAATACAATCATGTATACTATGGATTGTTTTGAATCCATCTATCTCTGTTTTTCATTTATTTAATCTTTATGGTTTTTTTCCTCTTGTTTTCAGTAATTGCCTCAAAATGAGAGATTCTCTGAAAATGAGACAATCAAGATAATACACCCTATCAAACAAATACTCAAGTGGGCATTTGGTAATAAATTTGCCACATCGTTTGCCAAAGGATAATACAGATAGACATTAAATCTTTTCTGTATGAATAAGAATAAAATAAGAATAAAATGATGACAGTAAGAAATAGGCAAGCTGCCATGATACATGTGTATTGCTCTAGGATGCCTCACCTATAGGGAAGACTGAAGCACATTTATAAAGGGAAACCAGTCCAGTGGGCCAGAAGTTGACTCTCTTGCACTTTTCTTCAGTTCAGAGAGACCCTCGCAAATAGTAATAATAAGAAATTCTTGTTCTATCATATAGAAAGTAATATCATAACCCATATCTAGGCTTGATGGAATTAAATTTTTATTTTTCATCCTTTCAACCAATAATATTAATGTTTATTTTTATCAATTTTTCAGTTTTATTGATTTAAATGTTTACAGTTGCACACAATTAGGGAGTTTAAGCATTTTTTTCTATTTTTATATATAAACATTTTCAAAGTTGCAGGAAATGATAGGTCAGATTATGGCCAGTATTAAGCCAATTATTTAATGATAGTAGACATTGAGATTGAAAATATTAAAGCTCTATAACTGTTAAAACACAAATTATCAATATCACATGCCAAAATACACACAATAAATATTCTTAATTCAAATTCTAATAAGTTCTCAAGAGCTTTTTTCTTATTTTGCTTACTGTAAATTTTGATTATTATTAATGGAAATTGTTGTCTGTGAGTATATGTTGAAGTTGATGTTTATTGACACTTCCTTCCAAGATTACTCATACTGTAGAAAGCCTAGGCTGTCTGCAATAGGAATTCTAGCTGTACAGAAACAAACATAAAACTCACCCAGAGCAGATTCTTTATATAGATGGAATCAATAAACTTTGGAAAGTGATTTAACGGCTGTCCTTTGACATAGAGGGGATCTAAATTCTGCTCCAAGTTGAACTAGGATTGATTAGATAATACCTTCCTTCAGTCCTTTTGTAGAGGGACTGCCCTATAAATTCTCTGGCCTTTGTCTGATCCAGGAGCCACTGAAAGAGTCATATGGTCTTCAGCCAGAACCAGGGCATCTGGAAAGGGGGGGACATGCATGAGAAAACAGTGTGATTAAGTGCGCATGTGTGAGAGAAAAAATGATGTACACTAAATATATTTTTATATCAATAAATAATGAATGTTTCAAAATCACTTTAAAATTGCTTTGGCTCTTTCATTTACAAGATAAGATATCACAGATGTACAGTAAATTTCTCCTATTAATAATTTGCGATTTTTACCACAGTCTTGTTGCTCCTGCTCAGAAGCAGACATTTTGTAAATAACTATATAAAAGCTACATTTAAGCAAAATAACGCTATGCTAAAGTGATTTAATGCTATAGAAATACATTATATAGGAAAAAAATAGGGCTTGATCTATCTTTTCTTTCGACTTCAGTAAGATTTAGATCACATATACATGTATCCATACAGGCTGACATCATGATCTTATCTCACCCCTGTGAGGAAATGTTTTTAGAAAGGAGTGAGCAGAACTACAACCACGAATCTGTGTTTCCTGGCCTTTGCTGGCTTAGGTTTTGGCTCCAATCCGATGCACAAAGTTATGTCAGCATAACTCTTGTGAATGTTAAAGTAATCTATCAGCAAAGTAACATCCCAGAGTGAATTTCCAGCAGCATCTGCTGGGGATAAATTCTGCAACTCCCATTATATCTTACTAGCCCATTGCATCTAATCCATTACTTACAGAAGTGAATATTTATCCAAATATTATGACTAAAATAGAGAGGAAACAGAATGAAATTGCCCACTGGCCATTTGCACATGTCGCAACCTACCAAACTGCAATGCTCTTGTATTGATCCTTGAGGTATCATTAATAGAGGTGGCACCACTGCCAATAATAACATTTCTGGACGCATTACTTTCATTTTCAGTTCTTCCAGTGAACACATAGACAATAGCACAACCAACAGCTGTTTGAAAGAGGTGCCGGCAATGAAATTCCAGGTAATCTGAGATACTGATTGTAATTTTCAAAGCCTGTTTGGCTTGACAATGATAGTCACACAAAGTTGACAATATTGTTTTCAAGAGATGCTCCCATGATTTTATCATTTTTTAGGTTAGAGAACCCACAGAATAGCAACGGTTTAAGTTCTGAGGTCCCATTTGGCTCAGCCTTGATTGTTTTAGTATGTTAAACTTCACTCTGAGCTTTATCTTCACTGATATAGCACAAATCTAGTCATATCCATTTTCCTTCTTTCTGCTTTGATGTTTAAACCCAAGGACATAAGCATCATGATGTGATATGTCCAATTGGCATCAGGCTAACAATCTGAAGCTGATAGGCACTTAAAGAGACTTGCAGCTTTTCTTCAAGGAATTAAATCTAATATAGGACTGTCATTGAGACTAAACAACCCTCAATTCTTATCGATATGACCAAAGTCTACATTGACCTGTCAAATTATGCTAACTTCATTTGAAATACTTGGCCATAGCTATCACAATATTTACAAACCAAAGGGTAACTTCTGAAAGATAAAATAGTAATTAGGTAAGTATACAATGTCAGAGGCAATGGTTTAGTCTGCTGAGCATAATTTACTCCTTCATCTTTAAACACAAATGCAGTTCCCTTTCAGAACTCACAAGCAAAACGGGTTCAGTATACTTTAACATCCGGAGCATTATTGCAATATTTTGACTCCATGCAACGTTTTTGTTTGCTGTCATGGCTATATCCTATCAGCAGTTCAATACCTAAGAAATATTCAGTCAAAACCCTATCTATAATAGGGACATTTCCCCCCTCCCCCCTGGGTAAAGCCAGTACGGACCCAGTAACATTAGCCATACTGGATGCCCAAATATATCAGGTCACTAGCTGCTGTAGACATTTTCAACACTGCATCAGTTCTGAACAGGGTTGGAAAATATGGGCTTAAATGCTGACCCTATTAAGTGAATAGCAAAAGTCCCATTGACTTCACTGGGACAGGATTTCATCCTATATGTTTGAAACACAAGGCACACATGGTGATCTATATGCACTAGGGCTCCCAGTGTTGCTATTACTGGTGGAACTGAAATTGTGTAAGCACATAATGAGAAATTTATAGAAGTGTCCCTGGTGTATATATGGCCTAAATAAAATTCAGAGAAAAATCAAAGTTTGCCTTTGACATTGCCATACTGTCACTGAATGTTATAATTTTTCACATTACAGCTTTCCTTCCAGGAGAAGACTTAAGACTTTAGTGTTCCTATGTTATGTCTGGAATAGCTACCTTGTTTAGCCTTATGTTTACCTTGAGCTATAAAAGACTAATGACTTTTTAAAAATTAAGCTCAGCAAATTGGTTTATAAGCTTTTCATGGACTTTCAGCGAATTGTGCCAAATACCATCGTGTCCTGAGTTACTTCATCTAGTCTTGTAAACACAATCTTTATCTAGAAAAAAACACAGTGTTTTCGAGGGCTTACTTGGGCCTTATATTTGGCTATAAAATATTGATTGCACAACTGCTGGGTTAGCTTTCAGAGACCTCATCAATTTTCTTCATCTTCAGGTGTAACCTCTAATAGGATATTATAAATATCTCTACATTTCTTCTCACTCTATAGTAGTAAATAAGAACATTTTTCTTCTTCATAATTAGATTTCAGGGCATCCTTGAAAAGGAGTTCTCCTCTGTGATTTAAATTTTGTCCATTGATTAGGAAAAATTACATTTTCACAGTTTCTAGTATGGAATTATTGTCTTTTCTTAGATTTCTTCTGCACTTAAAATGGTGGTTTTCAACTGTTTTTCAACTAAAATTTTTTGAACAGGTGCAGAACCCCTTTGGAAATGTTAGACATAGGATGCATTTACACAACACAGTTATTTCAAAATATCTGAGGTTATTTCAAAATAACTATGCAAGTATCTACACAGCAATTCCATTATTTCAAAATAATTTCAAAATAATGGATGGCTTATTCTGACTTCTGTAAGCCTCATTCCATGAGGAATAACGCCTATTCTGAAATAGCTATTTCAGAATAGCAGTAGTGTGGATGCTCCTCTGCTGCTATTTCGAAATAGCTCCTCTCCAGGGCCATTCAAAGTAATTACTCCCCACTACCTTCTGGGGCTCTAAATCAAGGTAGCCCATTCACATTCGGGAAATCTGTCTCAGACTAATTTTGAGGCTTCCCTGCAGTATAGATGTGCTTGCTATTTTGATATAAGCTATTTTGGAATAACTATTCCAGAATATCTTATTTCGAAATAAGCGTGCAGTGTAGACATACCCACAGTTTGCAGACCCACAGGGGTACCCAGATCACAAGTTGAAAACCATTGTTTTACATGATTTCTGGGACTATTCCGTGTTTCTAGTACCATTCCCTGTTTTTGCTTCTTTATATTATGTTCCCTGAATGCAGTAGTTCTTCCCCGAAGAAAGGGCTTACATCCATATTTCCAAAGGTGTTTAGGCACTTAAAGACACAGATTGGTGTCTAGTGGGAGTTGGGCACCCAAAATACTTAGAGACTTTTGAAATTTCCACTAGGGGCCTACTTGCATCTTTAGGCAATAATAACTTTGAAAATCTGGCTTTTAAGTCAATGAAAGCTTCAAGTCCCTCTAAGTTGTTAGGAAATCTGAGGCACCCAAGTCACTAGACACTTTTGAAAACATTGGCCACCTCTGTCTATGTGCATTTATGCCATATTCATCTGCCCTGTAGCAAGCTATGCTTTAATATGCTGAGCCAGGTGAACTTTGGAGTGTGTTTCTTTCTCTCAGGAAAGGCTACTTTACTCGCCCCATGGCTCTGACTGAGGCTCTCTGTTGGTTTTTCAGATGCAATAGAATGTGATAGGAAAGGGACTGCATCAAAGGGGAACAATAAGAAGTCTGGCAGGCAGGTTTCTTCGAGTGCTGCTGTTGAATTTTGTGAAAATTCTTATTTCATTGCAGTACAATGTAACTTTTTCAAAAGGGATTTTTAAAAAGCCTCAGTATTTACTGCTTGAAAACATATACATCATTTTGTTATGACTGTTATTGAAAAAAAAAAATTCCAGGCAAAAACACATAGTTTCCCTTCCTCTGAAGATATTAGCTCTGAAACTTGTGATAATATCTTTCTAGCTCAAGAATTGGCAGAAGGGGGAGAGGAAGTAAACAGCATATAGGATTTCTGGAGCCTACTGTTAATGTGAAATTGGCAGTATACAATGCCTGCTGCTGAAAGCTTCACTGCTCTTATCCCACCTTGCCAGATTGAATACTGCACTGGTAAAGATGATATTTTTTTCCTCCCAACAGAAGTCATAGAATGCAGAAACTATCCACGAGTTTCAATTCAGCTTCAATTTTGCTTGTAGAGTTAAGCTCACAATGCAATGCACAGATCTAAGAAATCTTCTACATAACACCATTGGCTGAGCACCTATCGCCCAAGGTAGGTCATGCCTGGACCGTACAGGACTGTCTTAATTGAGTCCACACTGGAATTGGACTGTCTAGAAATGTGATAATCAAGTGATGCTACATCGTTGACCCCAGTGCCTATGACCAAAGCAAGAGCCTCAAAACATGAAGCATCTGCCTGTGATGCCAGATGCTTGAGTGACCTGGAGCCAGGGCCCTCAGCCTTCCCAGACTACTCTACTACCCCTTTCAGGAGGCTGATTTGTCTTCCATACCCAAACTTTCACCTCACTTAAAAACTACTTGCTTACAAAATCATACATAAAAATACCAAAGGGCTACAGCCCACTATCACTGAAAAATTGCTAACTTTCTCATTTTACCATGTATTTATAAAAAATAAATCAATAGGAATATAAATATGGTTTGCACATTTCAGTGTATAGTATATAGAGCATTATAAACAAGTCACTGTATGAAATTTTAGTTTGTACTGACTTTGCTTGTGCTTTCTATGCTGGCTGTTATGCAACTAGGTAAATATCTAGATGACTTGATGGAACCCCTGGAAGACCCCTGTGTGCCCCCAAGGGTACATGGACCCCTGCCCTGATTGAGAACCATTGAGCCAAAGGAGTGTAATGATTGGGCAATTGTACATGTACAGATGTGGCGGTAAACAGTATGAGCATACAACTGGAAGAATTCAGCTTCAGCACATTTATCTTCCATTGCAGTCTGAATATGCTGCATTTAAATAATGCTGAAAAGGGATCATATCTGAAGTTGTACCCTATGCAAAAAAGACGCTCAAAATTTTGTAGTGCAATAGAATATTGCTTTACTTTAAAGAAATAAAGAGAAAGAACGAGCCTAAATAGGAAAGTACAAAGAGATCAGCTGAAACTTAAAAGATTAAATGAATTTCATTCGTGACTTTGAAAAATCTATTGGTTTCTAATAAGAGTTAGCAATTTTTAAATTCTTGTTCTATCCATGAAAGACAGAAGGCTCCAGGTGCAACGGAATATACAAATGAATTGGCACGTGGGGCTGAAGCCTTGACTTTTCCCCTCTCACATGGTGGCCAGCAAGTTATTTCACTGCTGGAATGACGAGAGATTACTTTTCCTTTGAGGCTTGCAATGCCCTCTCGGGTCTTGTCATGGGATGACACAGCTACATGCCTTACACAAGACAGATTGCAATGTCATAACCTAGTCCGAAGAGGGAATGTTATTTATTAACATAAAGCAACCCACAGGCCTTTAAAGGTGGACAGCATATCATGCTTTGTATCAGATTGTGGGTTTGCATTATGTGTTTGAGTATGGAAGCATATACAAAAAAACACTTTTAGCCATCAGCTATTCAGTCAAAGTCCATAAAACCTGAGATTTTATGTTCAATTTCTGATCAACTGATATGATCTGAGTGGAAGAACAAGCCACGTAGCTACTGTCATCCCAGACTTCGTTTTTTAGATGGAGAATCCAGGAAGTTGCTGGGCTTTTCTTTTAAATGAGGTATAACATTACATTAATGAACCAGAAATGTACACTCCCATAATGCTTTTCCACTTCCAAAATGAAAATCTTGGCTTTGCCTCAGCATCTATCAGTAGTAATGTCCAGAGCACAAACTGTATTCCATTAATGTTACCAGCATGGGAATACGAAAGGTCTATTAGTGACTTTTCAGAGCAGGATAGTGATGTTCCAGCAGCTTACTGAAGATTGAAGAGACACAGGCTGAATAATGACTGAAAGGAGAGCCTGCAGGGAGTCCAGCTGAGCCGTTTGTCTAATGTGATGTAAAAGTTGTTAACACAGTCAGATTATGTTGTCAAACCTGCAGAATTTAATATTTAATTTACTAATGAGATAGGAAAGTTTCATTTCATGAATTACTTTCTAAAAGTATCATATTAATGAAGCCTATATTGTCCTATCTAACTTTAATACCAGTAAAGTACATTGTGTTTGTAGAACTCATACCCCTGGGAAAACCCAGGGGTATGCGAATAAATAATTTTGCACCTTTCCATCACATTGGAGCAATTTAAAAATCACATTAACAGCTAGGCAGTGTAAAACAAAAGCTGTTAATATCACCAAGAGACACATAATACAAGAATGGAATTAGTGAGAGACCAGTCATGAAATGGATTTTAAGTTACATGATTAATTTAGCACTATTTGTGGAAATGTTTGTGATTAGACAGATTAATAACATGAAGCCCAGATCCAGCTTTCACTACTGGAGGCATGGAAGAATGAGGCTAACAGGAGTAGGTTCATGCACTTAGAGAGTCTTGGGCTATAATAATTGATAGTGATGGCTTTATTTAGAAAGAAGTTATCTCGGATTGCCGAGCATTTAGCATTACATATGGTCTGCACTGGCTCATGAAACCAAGAGCTCAAAGTTCAGCACTATGAATTCTATGGTCCAAAGTATGATATGCTTATATATATTTTAGAAGCATGACTTGACGCTCCATTGCATGGTTGAAATGAGTTTTACACTTAATGCAGGGATTCATCTCCTTTATTATGTATTAAATATACAGTGGATATCTTCTCCCGAATGACAGCACTTTGTCTCTCAATACGGAATGGATATCTTGAGAATTTACAAACAAATTTGTTAATACAAAGATGATAATATATTTCAATGTCAGACTGAGACACTGACAGACATACTGGGAGAGGCTAAGTCAGAAAGACAAGTCCTTTAATGTACACAATGGCTAGGAGTGTTATTGGAATGCTACTATGTATCTAAAGGAAGTGGGACAACAGGAAACTGACAATGAACTCAAAGATATGGTCCTACCAGACTTGTGTTCTGAGCTTTCTACTGTAGGGTGGCAAGAGCTAGAGCACCTATGGGAGGCATGAGAAGGCTGAACTCTTTCCATGCTCACAGTGTTTTTCATGTTTTAAATATCAGGTGGGAAGCCAAAGTTCCTGACACTGAATCACGTGAGAAAGCTAATACTTGTCCTGACTTCATCTTTTGGCCCTGCACCTCAAGCCTGTGTTATCTGTGGCAAGGACTTGTCACTTTAGAATTGGACTTTTTATCCACTTGAGATGCTGCAGCAGCCTAGTAAATGCCCCGCTTTGGCACTTTCAAGGCAGAGGGCTTCAGTATCTACCTGTAAGTAGCAGCCCATTCCTACATAAATACCACAGGAGAGCTGAATGGTGGGGAGAAGTATCTCCAGTGAATGAACAGATGGCTACCTCAAACCTCTTTTGCACCCTTTTATATTTATTTAACAGGACCATACTAACAAAAGTGGGCACTTCAGTGACTCACTTTGTTTTAGTGCAGATTGGGTAAGTACCTGGCCACAATAAACCCACACACTATGTGCAGTCTAAAGTTTGCCCTATATTGAGTACTGGCTTATTTAACAAAGAAATTAACAATAACCTGACAAAGTTCAGCTCAAGCCTTCTGGCTGCTCTTAAGATTCTTCCCTCTGAACTGCTCAGCTCACACTTTAGGCCCCCTCTCTCTAAAACACTCCCACGCCCATTATAATCAGCATGGGGGTAGAGCCACCAGCCACAATGTGTCAGCAGAATCCATCCAACCCTTCCCTTTCCCAGCAGGTTCAATACATACTAACAGCATAAGGCATGTCAGGAGAAAACTACCAGTCTGTTAAGCCTAGGGTATGTCTACCCAGCCTGCAGTTCAGACAAAGTGGATGTGGACAGCAGGTGAACTTAGGAGGGAGGGCATCACAGCATCACTCATTGGTGCACACTGCTATCCACAACACCTTAGTCCAAATTGCTTGGAAATATAAACAGGCTCTTAGCTACCTGTTCCCTGACCTTTCTTGAGCTTTATTTATGTTACCAGGCATGAATATTTTGGCAGAGCTCTGAACATAGAGGTGTGAATGTGGAGGCACAAGAGCAGGGGTGGGCAATAATTTTTTTCTGGGGGCCACTTCAGAAATTTTTGAAGTGGCCCTGGGCTGCACTGGAAGGGGCAGGGCCAGGATACTTCTGGGTTCCCCCACCCCCAGACCATCATTGGGAGTGCCTTTGCCTCATCCCCCCAGGTTCCCCCTAGGTGCCCATGCCCCTGGTGTGGGAGGAGACTTCTTGCGCTTCCCCGCCCTCAGGCCAATCAGGGCTTGGGGGTGGGAGAGTGCGTGAAGCCTCCTCTCACCCTACCAGGAGTGCCTGGTGCTTCTAATTGGCCTGGGGGCAGGGGAGCAGCAGGGCCTCCACTGGTTAGATCCACCCACTTGGAGGGCCAGATCAGCCCGCGGAGGCCCTTTTCCCACCCCTGCAAAAGAGGGTGGAGTGAAGAAGAGGAACAGAATAAGGGGGATGGATGGAGGAGGTGGGAGGTTCAAGAAAAGGAGAATGAGCAAAAGGAGGATAGTTAATTGGCAATAAAGATGGATGATCAGAGCAATTAAAGGGCAGTGGCAATAAAGATGGAACAATGGAACGATTAATTAGTCATTGCAATAGTACCCGTGTTCAAGAGAGAAAGAGAGAGAGAGAGAGAGAGAGAGTTAATGCAGTCTGCAGGAAGGAACAGATGACATCAGAGAGTGATGCAATAACATGTCAAGTCAGTGTGGAGTGACTGTGTATGGGCAGGCCTCTTCACTTGTCTCCTTTCTGTGCCTGCTGCTGCTCTTCTCCTTTGGCCTTCTTTACCTTTTGACATTATATGCGGCATAGTTTTCAGATGTTTCTTACAGTGACCACACCTTCCAAACAAACTCCAAATCGTGGCCAGAGTCAGAAAACTGTCACTTTGTTTTGATTGGAAAACCACAATACAAACACTGTACTTACTTATAGAAAAAGTTCCTCTCCTCTTCCCCAGGACAGAACTGCAGGTTTCCTGTTGAGCATGTGTATGTATATGAATTTGTATCTGGGTCCATGTCACGTTAGTGCCAAACCACACTGAGAGCAGAAATTATCACTCGAATTAGGGCCACATTTGTTTTCAAACAACAGCAGAAATTACAGTAGTTGTAGAACAATTATATCTTTTCATTTTAAATGTCAGCAAGCATGAGGTAAAAACCAAACCTACAGTAAATAAAAAAAATGCCACTTACAACGAAGTCAAGGAAAATGAATGAGCTAAATTATAATCAGAGAAAAAATATCAGATGTGGAAACTGTAGCTATATAGCATAGCCTACTGTCAGCCAAACCATACTTGGGCTTCAAGAGCCTGATTATCCTTATACCTGGCCTATCCTGGTATAATTCCCCTGATTTCAATAGAGTTACTTTTGATGTAAAGTACAGTGGTGCGAGTGAAAGAGATTCAGGCTCTCTAACTCTATAAATATTTTACTGCCATTCCAGCACCAGTCTGCCAGTAGAATAGAATGTTCAGAGCTCAAAACTTTATTTGGCAGAAGCAGCTACTTAGACTGAGGTGCTCTGAATTTTGGGCTAGATTCCCTCCTGTATCGAGAGCCATTCAACATGAAATGGTGGGTAGGAAGAGGGAGTATGCTACAGCTTTCCAATTCTCAAGTTACATCTGCTCTCATCCTGGATCTAAGGTAAGTTGCAGATTCCTAATTTATGACAATGAGCAGTCCTGTGACACCTTAGAGGCTAACAAAAATATATATAGTATCCTAAGCTTTTGCGGGCAAAATTTAATTTATGACATTTGCTTATGATACCTGAGGGGCATACACAGAATTTACAGGGCAGGGATGAAATTTGCCATTTTGCTACCTCATCCCAGCCACATATGCTGGGCTAGGTAACAGGAGCTATCTGAGAGCTCCCTCTGGAGAAGAATTTCTCAGCTAACCAGTTACAGCAGCATTCAGCTCCTTTGTACTACCTGAGTAATGCAAAGAAACCAGTTTTCTGAGAAGAATATAAAGGCTCAGAATAGGGATGTTAGCACATAGTAGTAGTTGAGTAAATGATTAACCAATATGCTGTCCCCTCCCCCCCCCCCCCCCCCGCGAACAGGAGCTGCTGCTGCAAAGAGCCCCCGTCCATGGCAGCCTGGGCTGGCGGTGCACAGGGGGTGCTTCGGCTGGGTAGGCAGTCCGGCTCAGTCCTGGCTTGCACCAGGTCTGGGACTTACCCCCTCTGTGGCTCTGCAGTTTAAATGCACTAAGAGCTGGGTGGGCAGGCAGCAATGGTTCCTGCCTCTCCCGCTCCCATTGCCTCTGATACAGAGGCAGCAAGGGGGGGGGGAATACGAGTATATGAGTAATGGACTAGATTAACTGATAATTGGTTAGTCAACTACTTGCTTACATACCTAGTGGACAGAAGCTGCTCCACAGGAGCAGCTCACAGACAGAGGCTGGTCTGCAGTAGCAGCTCGGACCCCCGCAGACAGGGGCTGATACAAAGGCAGCTGCATGGAGTAGCAGGGGCTCTCCGGGAGTGGGGCTGGAGTGCACTGGCCCCACCCCCCGAGGGACTATCGAATAGTTGTGTAACTGCTAAGATTTCATGCGGTTACACAACTATTCAATTACACTATATGGAACATCCCTAGTTCAGAGAGAGAGACAAGGGGGGTGAGGTAACATCTTTTACTGGATGAACTTCTGTTGATGAAAGGAATAAGCTTGTGAGCTCATCAATAGTTAAACTGACTTAAGTCAGTGTAGACCAGGCCTTAATGGATTACAGATTGCTGTGAAGAGACTTAAAATCATTGTCTCTATTGATTCCCTTATTTCTGATGTCTAGCAGAATTATGAATTTAAGCTCCTAGGCTTGTCTTTGAAGGTGTTGTGCAGATTTGATGATTCCACCAGAAAAATAGATTGTATCAAAGAACGGGCCATCCTAATTCCCTGAGAGAACCTTCTTCAACAGAGGGGAAAATAGCCCACTGACTGCAACCCTCTAGTTGTGATGACCCCTCCCCTCCCACTGGAACCTATGTGGGGTATCATCAAACAATTATAACCATACTTGATGGGGACTGCATCCTGTAAGAAATCTTTCCCACACCTCCTCTTATGGTCTCCAAATAACCTTCCAACCTAGCCAAGCTCCTCATACAAACAAAACACAGACCAAGACACACCAACTCTAAGCAGAACCTGACCCTGCTATGACAATACAAAACCTGCAGGCATATCTCCACTGCTATGATAATCAACACCCCACACAACACACATTTCAATATCCATGGGGTACCAACATATGCCTATCACAACATGTGATGTACCTCATCCAGTGCAGCATATGCCCCAACCACAATTGCGTGGGTGAACCTTGAATGCATTCACACAGAAAAACGATAAAAGGTGGAAATCACCTCTCACCCATGGGCAAATATTTTTACATGATCATGATCACTCTGTATCTGACCTCTCAGTACTTGTCCTCAAAGGAAACCTGCACACCATTTTCCAAAGACAGGCCTAGGAGCTTAAAATCACATGTCTCCGAAACACCCAAAATCATGGATTCAGATACACTGTTTTTATGTCTCATTACAACAGTCTACAACCCACTAAGTACTGGTTGATATACATTAGAAAATTAGACAATCTTAGCTACAGGTTGGACCTCGCTGGTCCAGAACCCTTGGGACCTAACTAGTCCTGAATGAGGGGATTTGCCAGACCAGGGAAGGTTTCTTTCAGGAAGAACGGCTCTTGCTCAAGGGGGGTTTTTGCACAAAAAGGAGCCGTCTACACAGCTCCTTTTAGTGCAAAAGCCTCTTGTGCAAAAACGGCTGCTAATTAAGTATGCAAATGCAGCATGGCGATATGCTACTCCGTGCTTCATTTTCATAAGCTTTTGCGGAAGAAGGCTGCAGTATAGACGTAGCCTTTGCGTGGCTGTACATGAAAACAAGCCCTAACTCTCCTCTATCCTAAGACTGCAGAAGTGTTACTTGCCCACTTCACCTGGAATAGTCTCTTACAACATGTGTTAATTCCTGTTTCAGAACAATCTGTTCCACTTTGCATTTAGATGTGACATTTTAATGACCTTTTCCACACCCAAGGAAGAGCTCTGACTAACTTGAAAGCTTTTCTCTGTCACCAACCCAAGCTGATCCAATAGTAAACATTACCTCACCCAACTTGTATCTCTCATATCCAGGGATCAACATGGCTACAGCATCACAGCATCCACTAATGCAAATGCGATTTTGACCATCTCATTTGTGCCATACCAAGTAATCCATCTTTTCTGGGACTATTTCTATTTTTCCAAGTGTCTAAAGTGGCTTTAAATACCCACAATTAAAGAAAAGACCATGCCAAAGAAATGTTTGCTACCCATCTACTTGGAAAGCAAGAGTGGAATTTTCCTACCAGGGTTAAACTGGGCTCAAGGCTGGATGACATTCAGTCCTAAATCAATGACACTATAAATTCTGATATCTTGCTAAATGTTCAGAACTAGAAATATGAACTTTGTATTAGACGTGATTTAAGATTATTTCCTTAGAATAAAACTTTTCAGTCTTGCTGATTTTTTTCAACTTACCATTGGGAAGATCAAAACAAAAATATTTAGTTATAGATTAGATTGATCCAAGTTAAAATATTTCAGCTTGCCAAATGGAATTAAAATATTTCATTTTGGAAGGCTTCAACATTAATCTGTGTTCATCGGAGCTGCTATTGTGAGCACTGGTTGTTATAGCCCAGGCATCTCATGCCTCCATTCTTCCCTATAGGGCATGCTTCCTGTCTGGACTACCTCGGCCATTATGCACCATGGCCTCTTCTCTGGTTGAACTGCCATTATCATAAGAACCATATGCCCATGTGCAGCATGAAATACATAGTATACCTGGAGAGCTCAGAATACTGAGGAGAATGGGACCATGAGTTATACAAATAACAATTCCCTTGAAGCACAACAGCAGCTCAACAGGACATAGATTAATGTTGAACTGAGCTGAAGGGAAATATTTCAACATTTCCATATCCAAATGTTCTGGAATTTTCTGATCTGCAAGATAATTTGGCATTTCATTTGCTGGTCCTGACTCAGGGTGAAAAGAAAATATTGAAATACTGGAATTTCCTATAGGATGGAAAAGTTTATTTTGACCACTTCTCCTTTATACTCTTGGAAATGGGAGGTGCTCACCTTTCTAGAGGGATAAGATAGCACTCCTTTGTAGCCCAGGGAGATGCCAAGAAATCATGCTATACATTTGTAACATACTTATAGAATTACTATAGATTTTTTAAAGATTTGTGAAATGAATTACTAGGCGTTTTCTCATTGAGTCTTGCATAGTGACACCTGGGTTTATAGTACAGACTAAAATCTTGTGCCAATAATGTTTGTTTAAACAAATGTTTCTAAAATAATTGTGAATTCTGTGGCATAAAGATTTATGGACACTTGTTTGGAATGACTTGCACAACCCAGACATGGCTGAGTCACTCAGCTTTGATCTACAATAGGAAATAACTCCCCTTATTTTGAAATAACAAGCAGGGTGTCCACACTACCAAGCCCATTATTTCAAAATGAGGGGCTGGTTATTTCAAAATAATAATTCCTGCTTTCTTTGGGGGAAAAGCTTATTTTGAAATAGTTATTTTGGGAGTTATTTCAAAATAAGTTATTTCAAAATAATTTCCTAGTGTAGACATGCCCTCAGAATCCCCACTCACACCTGGTTCCCTGCTGTGCCTCTGCCTCCCCTCCCCTCCACACTGCAGAGATGGTGCTGGGGTGAATCAGCTTTTAAGATGCCCCCCCGCCCCACTTGCTGTCTCTGATATAGAGGGAGTGGGGGGGAGAGAATGCAAGTAGTTGATTCGACTACCCGATAAGCCTAGGCTTATCAGGTAGTTGACTATTCGACTACTCTACATCCTTATCCTTCACTGCCCTATAATTTGATTTTACCAGCTTTGGTCTTATGAGATTATAGTACCCACGAAATCACTACAGCTTGCTCTTAGGAAATACGCAAAAGCACAGCATGGCACCACCTAGTTTTATGAGATCTTGAGGAAAAGTTAAATCTCTTCACTACATAAAGTAGTCTGAAAGGTACATAAATTATACTCATGCAAAAGTTGGAGAAGTGGGAAGTGAAATATGAAATTGATATTCCATGGAAAGAAGACATATTTGAAATATTCCTAAAGAATATAACAACTAACTTAGGGTATGTCTACACTACAGCAGTAATTCGAACTAACTTAATTCGAATTAGTTAATTCAAACTAAGCTAATTCGAATTAGTGCATCTAGACCTAAAAACTAATTCGAATTAGTGTTTTGCTAATTCGAACTAGCATGTCCACATTGAGTGGACCCTGAACCGAAGTTAAGGCTGGCTGGAACCAGGACTTAGAGTGTGGAGCTGCTGCCTTAGGCTAGCGAGGGCTGTGCTTAAAGGGACCCGACCCCCGACCCTGGACAGACAGTTCTCAGGGTTCCCTGCTTGCTGGTCTACCTCGATGAGGGACAGCAAAGCATTTGTGTCTCGGAGTGCTCTGCTTGCCCTCACTCGGGGCACCACGGCACTCTGCAACATGGAACCAGACCTGCCCCCGGGGACTCTGCTGCGTCTCGTGGACACGTTGCTAGCAGTCTGGCTGCACTCTCTGCAGGCTTCCATCTGGGAGGACCATCGAGGGGATGTCAGGATCCAGGGGGCCCCGCGGGAAAGCTTCCACCCTGAGGAGCGCTAACAGTCTCCCCGGTCTGCCCCACCAGGGGCTTGTGTCCCGTTCCTCCCTCTCCTCCTTCCACTTCCCTAGCCCCCCCTTCCTGATGTCAAATAAAAGACACGTATTTTCAAAAATAACAATTCTCTTTATTCAACACAACTGGGGAGGGGGAATGAAACTGTGGGGAGATGGGGGAAAGGAGGCGGGAGAGGGCAGGAGAGAGGGTGGGAGAGGGGAGGGGGAAACCTGGGAGGAGGGAGCTGGAAAGGGGAAGCAAGGGGAAGAAGGGGGAGGGGAAACTCAGGGATCGGGGTGGGGGTCTTGCCGGGCCAACCACCTCCCAGCATGGCGAGGGAGGGGGCCTCGGCATCCCTGGGGGGATGGGGTGGAGGGTGCGGAGGTTGAGGTGGGGGGTGTGGACATTGAGGAGGAGGGTGTGGGGGTTGAAGAGGAAGAGGTGGGGGGGCAGGAGTGGGAAGAGGGACAGTTATTGGGGGGGCAGCAGGCGCAGGATGGGTACGGGGCACCATGCTCTGCAGCAGGGCCTGCAGGGTAGCGTTTCTGGCTCGCTCCTCAGCCAACTGCTCCTGGCGGAGTTGCAGGTCTGCCTGCATCCAGGCCTCCACGGTGCAGTTCAGGGCTCGCAGGGACCCCAGGTGCTGGTCCCAGTAATCCTGCTCCGTGGTGGTGCTCTAGAGCAGGCTGCGGGTGCGGGAGCACGTCCCGGGCGGGGTGGTGCGCCCTGCACGAACAGCTGGTGCAGCTGTAGAGAAAGAAGAGAAGTGGTCAGTTCTCCCTGGGGACACAGTGGATGATGCCCCGCCCCCCCCGGTGACGTGAAGGCGACCATACCCTGCACCGTCAGAGCTGTTGTGTTTGTACAGAGGCCATGGTCAGGATGTCTGGCTCTCCCCAGGACTGGGAGCTGCCCCAAGACCACACCCATGTCCCTGTGCCATGTATAGTGTGGCCGGGGTGGGGGGGAGATGTCCCCTGCCTCTGTGTAGAGGGGGCGTGTGAAGGGAGAGCATCCTGCTGGGTCCCACCCTGGGGTTGGAAGCATGTCAGGTCTCTTCACACACGAATGTGCCTATTGGGCCATGGCCCCTGGGTGTCACGCAGCTGGAGCCACCTTCCCAAGGGTGGCATGACACGTGGATGGCCTTGGTCTCCCTCCCCGCCTCCCCCCCGGGCAGGGGACAGTGCTGGCACTTACCCAGTATGGCCTCCCTGGACGACCCTGCCAACTCCGGTGCCGGAACAGCTGGTGGAGGCCCTTCCGGTGTGCCCGAGTCAGGGCCCTCTGGTCCTGGCTCGCTGCCTCCTGGGCTGGTGCAGACCGCCCCGCCCCCCAAGAGTTGGTTGAGGGCGGGGAAGTAGGGACAGGTGGCAGCCCCTGCTGCAGCGCCGCCCCTGGTGGCCTTGGCGTACGCCTGCTGCAGCTGTTTAACTTTCAGGCGCACCTGCTCCTGGGTACACCTGTGTCCCTTTCGGGCCATGGCGGCCGCTATGTGGCTGTAGACGGCTGCGTTCCTCCTCCTAGTGTGGAGATCATGGAGGTTGGGGGCCTGCCCCCAAACCTCAGTGAGGTCCATGACCTCCGCACTACTCCAGGAGGGCGCACGCCGTCTACGGCCCCTGGCTGGCCCCTGGGTGCTGGGGGACTGAGCGGGGGACGGCTGGCTGCCACTGGCTCCCTGGCTCATACTGGGGCCACTGGGTCAGGGGCAGAGACTGCTGGCAGGGCTATCTCTGGCAAGTGCCGTCTGGCCAGAGTCTACCCCTTTAAGGGCCCCGGAGCTGGGGGAGAGGAGAGTTTTCCTGGTTTGGCCCAGAGTGGCCACCAGGGGGAACCTGGGAAGGGCTAGCCTCCAACTAGTTCGAATTACGTGGCTACACAGCCCTTAATTCGAACTACTTAATTCAAACTAGGCGTTAGTCCTTGTAGAATGAGGTTTACCTAGTTCGAATTAAGTGCTCCGCTAGTTCGAATTAAGTTCGAACTAGCGGTTTGCATGTATAGACGCTATGAAAGTTAATTTGAACTAACGGCTGTTAGTTCGAATTAACTTTGTAGTGTAGACATACCCATAAGGCGTAATAGCCTCAGGTTATGTCTACACTACAGGGTTTTTGTGCAAAAACCCGCAGAGTGTCCACACCTCAAGTGCGTTTTTGCGCAAGTAAATTTACAGTAAATCAAAAGAAGAGAGGTTTTTTTGCAGTGTAGGTATTCCTCTTTCTACAAGGAATAACTCCTTTTTGCTCAAGAATCCTTGTGCAAAAAGGTGTGTGTGGATGGGCAATGGCGGGGGGGGGGGTGTGTTGTGCCAAAAGAGCCAATGGAAAAAAGCACAGGTGCTCTGGTGGCTATTCTGTGAATAGCAATCAGAGCTTTCTTTTGAGAGAGCGTCCATGCAGTCTGGATGCTCACTTGTGCAAAAGCGCATTGCTTTTGTGATGCACTTTTGTAGTGTGGACGCACTCTTGCGCAAGAAGCTTTTGTGGAAGAAGTGTAGACGTAGCCTTGGTCTTGATGACTTGTATTGTTTTCATGATCCATCATGGAATTGAACATTGAGATGCTGAGTTACAGTTACATAAGGAATTAGCTCCAACAACTCAGCTCCTATCAAGGACAGAAGCAACCTAATTGGGATTTTAATTTAATCACTTGAGAGCATGTTTTCTTTTGTTTGCAATCATACCTGTCTTTTTCTAGTCTTGCTTAATATCCCTTAAATCTCTATTCTTTGTTAATACATTTATTTTTAATATAAAACCATCTCAGTGAGGTGTATTAAAGCAAAGCATGTCAGCTAAGCCAAAAGGTTTGCATAAGAAATAACCTTTCTTCTCAGATGCAAATCTATCTGTGTTTACTCATGCTTTTGTTATCATGAGTACCACTACTTCTCAGAGTGCCTAGTAGAGAATATATCTAGCACCTTCAGAATGAGATGGACTGGTGAGATGCTATATTTGTGGCACCTAGAAATTTTAACTAGCTAGGTTATTAGTGGGGCTTGAAAGATAAGTGTTTCTGTGAAACATTAGAAAGAAAAAAAAAGAAAATGTTGTGTCAAAATTTCTGCTAGGAATATATATATATAAAAAATGGGCTTTATGTTTTACCCCTTATTTCTTTCCCTCTCCCGTCCCCTACTTTATTTCCTTCAGAGGAAGGGAAAAAATGGAGAAAAGCCATTTTTCATTGAATAAACAACGATGAAAATATTTTGTCTGTCTCTCCTTAATAGCATTTACTGGATGGAAAGATTTGCAATAGATGCTGCGTATAGTAACTGCCTGGACGGGGTCGCAGAGATGTATAGGTCACTTCTGGGGGACTGAAGACTCAAATGTGTATGAGCCTGTGTTTGTTTCTACTCTTATTTTCATGTATCTGGCCAGCAGACTTAGTTTTGGTATGACCTAAGATAATGCTGAAAAATTCAGAACTCGCCATGAGACATGGAGTATATTGAGTAAAAGAAATATACTTATAAAATATTCTGTATAGACATTCAAGTATTTAAGGATTTTTCTGTGCAAAAAAAAAAAAATGTTTTAAAGGGGCAATTTTATGGAGCAAACCAAACTACATATTGACTGACAAAAAGGTACCAGAAACTTCAGGAGTTAGTCTGCACAGGATAAACCTGAAAAAAACCAAATGGTCCGGTAGCACTTTATAGACTAACAAAACATGTAGATGGTATCATGAGCTTTCATGGGCACAGCCCACTTCTTCAGATGACCGGAGTTTTGAGTACCAGTCGTCTATGTTTGATTACTATATGTATGTGTGCCTACACACATACATTCTACATTTTCAAAGGTTACATTGTTATTTCATCCTGACTGATTAAAGAATAAAAATAATAAATACAATATGTATTATGTGATAAATTCTGCATTCCAACATGATGATGAGTAATTCACTTTGTTTTCTCTGGTTGTTGACAATGGCTTTGCTGCCATTTCATGGAACAGACACAAAAGAAAAATGTCCTTTTCATGTGAATGAAAAATTATTCTTAAAATTACAGGAGACGTTCTTTATTCTGGGAGATGTGAGTTGTTTGTAACGGGATGAGGAAACTAGCTTCCCCAATAGGCTTGTTGACAGATTCCACCAATAAAAACACTTATAGTTGTGATAAAAAAGTCATTTTGTAAGACAAAGCTGTCTAGGAAAGAGGCTTTTATGTTTTTATTATATGTATATATGTATTATATACTTAGATCAGGTGATTTAGTACAAGCCCACCCGTAATCAAAAAAACAATTATTCTTTTTTATGTTCTGTCTGACTTTCTTATTTACATGCAGTAATTTCATGACTTCGTTACCAAATAAACTAAATAAAACACATCATGTACTTCACCAAGATACTAATCTTGCAAATCCGTGTAAAGTTAAGCATGTTCAGAAAAGCCTGCAGGACTGGGGCCTGAATGACCTCTATGCTGTCTTATAAAAAGACTTCTGCACATACTTAAATTTACGTTTTATGACACTCCTGTTGAGATCAGTGGGAATGCTAGTATGATTAAAGTTAAGCACATGTGTAGGTCTTTGCAGGATTAGGGCCTAGGTTTGTGGAGAACATTTTAGACAATGGTATTTTCAGTTTAAGTCTAAATATATGTAAAAAAAATGGGACGACACATTAGGAAGATGCTTTCAATGCTGTAGCAGATGATAGTGATGCAGAAATGCTGATTGAAAAGTACTGGCCTATTTGCACACTGGTGTATAGGACCAAAATTGAGACATTTTTCTAACTGGTTAAATATAATAAGCCAAAGAAAAAATGTGTAAGGGAAAAAATAATGATTTCCTGCCTTTGAGTTTGCTTAAAGTTAGGTAAATAATAGTCAGCTACTACAGCTATATAATTTACAATTCTGTCAGGAATAGAAGGTTGTTTTTTTTAAAAAACGTTAATTCACAACATACTTTCTTTGGAAAAAGATTGGCAAGCACCATCATGCTTCTGTTATCACGTCTCATAAATCTGTTCCATTCCACAGAAATACGGAAACTTCTAAAATAAGGAAATAATGAGTTATGAAATTTTAAAAGCAAAAAAATTGGTGATTACATGCTATATACATTCTAGCTGCTCTATGATTGCTTCAATCAACTGTTAAGGAAGAGTTAACAGATGAGAGGAAAATAAACAGAAAGAACATCCTTAAGGACTATTATAACTTCACGTGCCATTGTAGACATATTATAAAATATGCACCAATAACAGAACATGACAAAAAATTAACAAACACTATTAGAACACAGCATGTCATAGTAATTTGCCTGAAATAAGATAATATCACAGCCGAGCACTTTAAATGCAGCCCATAATCTTCTGAAGGTGAGAAGGCAACATATTATTTGATTCTGTAAAGTCGGGCTTCAGTTCTAAAAACAGAAGTGCTGGAATGTGTGGGTTCAGCGGAAGAAAGGACAGAAGCCTCCTAATATGGACTGGAAATGTAAACTTCCATATGTTTAAAAGAGGAATCTTGGCTCAAAAGGAGCCTAACATGGTGAAAAGTTTTATGGATCTTAAACTTCCTTGTTAAGAAGCAGTCTGGCTGAAGACTTTTGCTTAGTTTGGGACCCCACGTGCAGACTATTGTGTTGTTACATCAGTTACATTTGTCGGGACTGCAATCAAAACATTTATGAAAGCTTAATCCTAACAGATTTTGTTGGAGAAAAAGAGCTCTTATGAAAGAAATGTTGACATTCTTAGGAAATTAAAAGGTTGAAGGAAGGAAAGGGAATTAATGGGAATTGATTCATGGGGAATTTATGAACTGTACAATAATCTGTCATTATTGACAAAATAGATAGTTATAAGGAAAACAAAAACAAAACAAAACAATCCAGAACTAAATCCTGTGCCACTGAAGTCAATGAAAGTTTTTTCATGTATTTCAGTGGGCTCCATACTGGGCCTTCTGTTGTTGTGGGTTTGCTGAAAACCAGAAGTATTTGATTTCACCACAAATCTTTTGTGAAAAAAGAATTCTTTGCTCAAGTATATTTTGCTGCAGAAATCAGTTTTTGCAATATTGGATTGCCACTGGCAAAAAAAGAACTCAGGTTTAATTATCCCTCCACCGCTTTCCTCTTCCTGCAGTCATAGACGCCTAAGAAAAGTGGCTGCAAAAAAGTACCTAATCAGAAATGGGACTTTTTTTGCTCACACTTTGCATGGGTACAAACCCCAAGGCAGTGGGGTTTCAGGTCTCACCATTTCCAGCAAGGTCAAGTTTGTAAACATTCATTCAGCCTAGTAAATGTAATTCTATCTTTCTATCCTCAAAGTACTTAAGAACAGTAGCAATCCTATTAAAGTTAATAGATTACTCACTTGCTTAATTTTTAGCATATGAATAAATGCTTTGCTCATTTAGGATCCAAAGCTGTGTTAACTGGCAACAGTAGTAAAATGCTGTTTTGGGAAAATTCTTAAAGGGCAAATTACAAGCTTCCATGATAAAGCTCTGAGATCCCAATGATTCAAGAAACCTCTTTGGGGAAGTTTTTTATTTAAATTTGTGAAGAAAGATCCATAAAATAAAGTCCAGCATCAAAGAAGCAAGTTTGTTTGTGCCTATTACATTACATCTATATATTTTAGAAATGAAAAGTCTGTCTTTCTGTGCAACTGCTCCTAAAAGGAAAGAGCTAAGGCCACCAAATTTGACAGGCAGCTTCCTCTTACCCTAACTTACAGCAAGGTCAGGATTTGGTTGTGCCAGGGACATGGGAAGTGGTGGGACTGGGGCTGTTTTCCACAACGTGAAAAGGAAAAGGCAGAGAGAGGAGGAAAATGATCCTCACACTCACCACTGGGGTCAGCGAGTGGAGACAAAATACTGCAGAGCGAATACTGGGGATGGCCACACCAACGTGAGACTGCCGGGCTGAAGATGGGACTCTGCCTGTTACTGGCCAGGCCACCTTCTATGATCAAGGATCACCCCCATAGCTACAGGACCTGGGGATTCTGGGACAGATTACCCCCTCTCTCCTGTCACTTTACCCAGAGCATGGGGATTCCCTTGACTCCTCCACCCCCATGGCTCCTCATAGGGCTGAAGATTCCCTCCTCTTTCCTTCCTCAAACAATTTCACCTGGCACCTGGCAATTCCCTCCCCTATGCCACAGCTCCTCACGGGGCCTACAGATGCCCTTCTCCCACCCCACCCCTGGGAGGCTCCTCATGGGGCCAGTCTGTGCCCTCCCCCCCCCCAATGCCTGTCCTCTTGGGGCCAAGGGATTCCCTCCCCCCGCTGCATAGCTCCTCATCGGGTCTAGAGATGCCATACTTCCCCTCTGCCCTGCAACTTCACCAGTACAGTGGAGTTTTCTGATTCCTCCTCCCCTCTCTTCGCGTCACTTTACCTGGGAATTCCTTCTCCCTCCTCATCCCCCTCCCCATATTCACTACACATCCGAGCAATGCAGGGTAAATCTGCTAGTTGTTAAATACAAAATTATATCCTCCTGTCATCAATGTTGTGGAATTTATTAGTGTTTGTAACAGACCTGTCCTTTCCCCATCAGAACATATGACCTAGTTTTAAAGATAACTAAATTAATGGAGTCACAAGATATTTTATAATAAATATGGGAAGATAATTGGACTTTCCAGTATATAAAGAATGTTGACCACATTTGCAGGATCAGGAACATGCCTTGGAGAAATCCATATATGATCCCTATAATTATACACACACTTTGGAAGGTCACCATTTTATACTCACATGTTTGGTATTTCATGGGTTTCTCTAACAACATTATTACTCTTTTTATCCAGACTACTGGAATTAAAAGATTTTTTTCATTAGGATAGTCAACATTGATTACAGTGATGTATTGCTTAAATTGTTGATCCAAGAAGAGAGGCTATTTTGATTTTTTTGTCATTTGTTTTTCAGCCTTTGACTTCCAATAACACATACACCAAGGAGAAAGCTTATATAATTTACGAGGTGGGTGGGCTGAATTGTATACCCCCTGTAATTAAAAAGACCCAAAATCTAATGCTTTGTTTAACAAAATTATTCCCAGGCTTGAGGAGAGTCACTGTACAAATCTGTCCTACAAGTGTGGAGTGTGAGAATTCTATTATAGGCTAGATTGTTGAGTTACCATGAGCCCTGAGGAAGGGGCAATATAGCATGTGCTGCCCAAGGAGCATGCCAGGAAGCTAGCTGTAACTCAGTCAGATCCTATCCCTCCTTCCCTCTTGTTCTGAGGGTTGGAGGGAGGTGGGGGTGGATGGGAGAAAATATTGGAATGGTAGCCTCATAGCAGCTGTTCCCCCACACCCACCTGCTACCCTCCCAGGCTAGACTGTTCAGGTGAGTAGATTGTACAGTAGACCTTTCAGTAGAGGGCATCTAACAATTTCAACACCTTTCAGTGGGGCATTTTTTCTCCACCTATACTTGCCTAGGCACATGAGGCAGCTCACAATAAACCTGAAGAGGAAAACCTTAATTTGGGCACACAGGGTCCTGAAAACAGTGACTCCACTGTGGTTCTGTAGCACAGAGGAAAGGGTTGGTTGACGGTGTGCATCCTTCTTCTAGGCCTTCAAATGGTGGATTGTAGGCATTGGACCAGGGGATCAGTGACTGCACAGAGTCTCACCTCCACACAAAGGATACGTCCAGACTTCACGCCTTTCTCGACAGAGGCTTTGTCGACAGTATCTGTCGACAAAGCCTCTGTTGAAAAAGAGCGTCTAGATTACATTATAAACTAACTGAAGTGTTGGAGCATAAGCTTTCGTGGGCAAAGACCCACTTCGTCAGATGCATGTAGTGGAAATTTCCAGAGGCAGGTATAAATATGCAGGCCAGAATCAGGCTGGAGGTGACGAGGTGGATCTTCAAGTTTGACACAATCAACTCAGGATTAAACAAAGACTGTGAATGGCTCGGTAACTACAGAAGCAGCTTCTCCTCTCTTGGAATTCACACCTCCAGATCAGCTACTAGAAGTGGGCTTCATCCTCCCTGATTGGATCCACCTCGTCATCTCCAGCCTGATTCTTGCCTGCATATTTATACCTGCCTCTGGAAATTTCCACTACATGCATCTGACGAAGTGGGTCTTTGCCCACGAAAGCTTATGCTCCAACACTTCAGTTAGTCTATAAGGTGCCACAGGACTCCTCGCCGCTTTTGCGGATTCAGGCTAACATGGCTACCCCTCTGATACTAGATTACATTATGAAGATCGAAAAATCAATCTGCTTTTTCGAAAAAGAGCATCCAGACTGCTGGACGCTCTGTCGAAAAAAGAAGGCACCCAGAAGTGCTTCTGGCAGAGCATGGGGCAGCCTTTATTTCCAGGTGCTGCTGACTGCCCTTTGCAGAGATGTGTGCTTAAAGGGATCCCCCTGAGCAGCCATTGCTCTGCTCCTGCTTCTGGCTTGCCTACCTCCTAGAGGGAAAGCAAAGCTGCTTCAGTGCTTGCTCTGCTTGCCCTGCTTCCTCGGACACCACAGCAGTTTATTTTCAGGTTTTTTTCTGCTTTTTACCTTTTATTTGGCCATGGAGCCTGAGCTGCCCCGGGGAGGCGATGGCCCCACACTGCCATACTGCAGCTTCTGCTGCATCTGCATGACTCTGTCATGAATTTCCTGCCCCATGTGGACCCAGACCACACTGAGGAGACCCTCCTCCGGGATGCAGGAGCTCTGCCCTTGCCCCCAAACTTTTTTGGGGACAGGCAGATTTGGAGGCACGAGACGAGTTTGGACTGGTGGGACCAGCTTGTCATGCAGCTCTGGGATGACGACCAGTGGCTCTGCAACTTCCGGATGCGGAAGGCCACATTCCTGGAACTGTGTGCCTGGCTTGCACCTGCTTTGGAACACCAGGACACCCACCTGTGGCCCACCATCCCCCTGCAGAAGCAGGTCGCAATTGCCCTGTGGAAGCTGGCCACCCCCAACAGCTACTGCTCCATGGGACACCAGTTTGGCGTGGGGAGGTCTGCCGTCAGTGCCATCTTGATGGAGGGAAGTCACTTTTGGGGGACAGGCCCTGCTGAGTGTGTGTGGGGGGGCGCAGTTTGAGAAAGGGGGACTGCCAGGCAAGGGCAAGAGGGAGTGGGGGATGGAGTGGCACTTGGAGGCCACTCCTCAGCCACCACTGCACTGATGTGGGGGAGGAGGGGTGTCCTGACAAGGGGAAGGGTTCCCCCCCTTCCCCCCCCCCAAGCACTTAGGTAACCTGTCTAGCTCCCTGGTTTCTGTCTGTCTATTTGTCTCATGCTGCAAGTGGTGAGGGCCATCAGTGCAGAGCTGCTGAAGAGGCTCGTCCATCTCGGGGACCTAGACAACATCATTGCCGGGTTTGCTGCCCTTGGATTCCCGAACTGCAGAGGAGCCCTCGATAGGACATACATCACAATCCGCTCACTGCCCCATCGAGCAGCTGAATTTATAAACTGGAAGGGTTATTATTCCATGGTGCTGCAGGCCCTGGCCGACCACCAGGGACACTTTATGGACATTTGTGTTGGGTGGTTGGGGCGCGCACATGATGCCCACATATTCCGCAACTCCTACCTGTACCGCAGGTTGCAGGCAGGAACATTTTTCCCCCAGCGGCACCTTGCACTCGGGGACATGTAGATGCCGGTGTGCATAGTGGCCGATGCGGCCTACCCCCTCATGCCATGGCTCATGAAGCCCTACACCGGCCACCTGGATGCGAGCAAGGAGCTTTTCAACACGCATCTTAGCCAGGCTCACATACAGGTGGAATGCGCCTTCGGCCGGCTGAAAGGGAGGTTCCGTTGCCTCCTCACACAGCTGGAGATGGGCGAATGCATCCCAGAGGTGGTGGCCTCATGTTGCGCCCTCCATAACCTGGTGGAGAGGATAGGGGAGGCCTTCCTGCCGGGGTGGGGAACAGGTGCTAATGGTGAGGACAGGACATTTCAGCAGCCTCGGATGGCTGCTATCCTTCAGGCTATCAGGCTGGTGTCCAAATCCGAGAGGCCCTGAAGGAGAGATTCTCAGAAGGAGCCCACTGGTTCTCCCCAGGGCCTCCCCCATGGGGGGTCTGGCCTGGCCCACTCTACCTGTCCCTCCACTACCCTCACCCTCTTCCCATAAAGAATACTTACACACCCAGTTTTCTTTGTACACAGACATTAGTTTTTTATTAGAAACACTATCAGTAAAGAAAATGTGCTAACTGATTAAAAAAATTCTCTGTGTACTGTTCAAATGTCTAAAGGTAAATCTTTCACTCAAAAATAAAGATTTTGTTATATAACTGAAATGACCTTTAGCTGGGGTGGTAGGGGACTGAAAACCTGGAGGGGTAGGGGGGCTCAAGTAGGCCTCTCCTTCCCTGATCACAAGGTCCTGCCACTGGCCTGGGGAGGAGTGGGAGGCAGCTAATGGGCCTGTGACGGCTCAGGAGCAGGAGGGTCTGGGGGGCAAGGGGGGTCTGGAGGGGCTGGGGGAAAGGGGGGAAGGGGGGCTGGAGGGACTGGGGGGGCTGGAGGAGCAAGGGCCTGGCATGCAGGAGGAGAGGTGCCCATGACAGGGGCAGGCAAGGCGAAGAGCTCCCGCATTGTGGCACAGATGTCAGTGCACTGCTGGACCAGCTCATCCAGCAACCTGGTGCGCCACTCAGCCTCTGCCTGAATCCTCTGCTGGAGGGTCCTGTTGAGGTCCTGCAGGGCCACAATGTGCTCCCTCAGCAGGTCCGTGTACACACGCCAGTGCCTGCGGGTGCCACGGGTCTGGGATGGTGGTGGGGCGGGTGTGGTGCTCCCCTGTTGGGTAGAGGGTCTGTCTGTGGAGTAAAAGAAGAGGAGACAATCACTGTCTGTGTGCACCCCTGCTGTCCCCGAGGACATGCCGTGGCTGTCAGGAGCTCTTCTTTGGGGTGTTACATGTGACAATGCGTGTGAGTTGGGCAGCAGCCTGAAAGCCTCATAGGGGCCCCACAGTGGCAATGGAGCTATCTGGTCCCCACACTGCCAACCCACCTGTGTGTGGTGACCCCTCAAAGCACTCACCTCATGTTCCCTCCCTGATGTCCACGGACGCCTGGGAGGCCTCTGGGGTCTGGGTCCCTGCTGCCTCCTCTTCCTCCTCCTTCTCCTCCTCCTGGTGCAGCTCCCCCGCTTCTCCTGCCTGGTCTTCCTCCCTCACGAGGGGGTGGTCCACAATGTCGGGGGGTAACCTGGACTCCACCACACGCAGTGGAGTCTGGGTTTCCCCACTGCCCAGGATCTGCTCCAACTCCTGGTAGTAAGGGCAGGTCTCGGGGGATGCCCCGGAGCGGGAGCTCTGGTCCCAGGCCCTGGCATATCCCTGCCGCAGCTCCTTTGCCTTGGCCCTGACTTGTGCCATGGTGCGGGGGTGATGCCCTTTGGTGGCCAGTCCCTTGGCCAGACGCTCATAGATGTCCGCATTCCTGTGGGGTGTCTGCAGGGCCTGCAGGGCTTATTCCTGGGACCAGAGCTCCAGGAGGTTTTTGATTTCTGGCCCTGACCAGGCTGATGCCCACCTTTTGGTGCCCCTGGGTGGGTCCTCGTCTCTGTCCCAAGAAGGGCCAGGGGGTCTTGAGGCTGGGACATGGCTGTCATGGCTGGCACGGGTGCTCTGGCTTGGTGCTGGACATCAAGGCCTGTCTGCGTGCCTGTGCCTTAAGAGGCTGCGGCCAGGAACCACAGAGGTGCTGTACCTGTAAAGGCTAGACTGTGCACCAGGGCTTCTTCCTGGAGGCCACTTTTGTCGACAAAACCCTGTAGTCTAGACACACCCAGAGGTACTATAGCAACTACAGGGTAACTTTTCTGCCAGTTCATGAGCCTTGTGGGTGTATATTTCCCCATGCCCTGTGGCAAGCCTGTACAGTACTGGAGCTTGACATGAGATGGGACTGCAGTCCTCAGGCAAAATTCTTATTAAAACCAACTGGAGTTTTGCATGAGAAAGGCCTTTTGAATGTGATTCTCACTACATTCTTTCAGGATGGTGTACAAATGCATTTTACAAAAATATTAGTTTTAGGTTTATGTGTTCAATGCCTCAAAGAGCAATGACCATCATGACTAGGATTTGCCCTGAAAAGATGGATTTGAACCATCCACTTTGTTCTAATCTCTATCATTGGCCAAACAAAACAATTCTCCCCCAGGTATAAATTCTTACACTTTTAATTTTTTTGGTCTCCTTTCTCATGTTTTAAGAAGACACTGCTCAATTATGCTTTCAGTATGGAATGGCCTGAATTATTTTCTTGGCCAGTGTGAGCAAGTTAAAGTATTACACCCTAATGTTCTGAAATGGAATTGAATGTATATGGCCTTCACTTAAACTGTGGATTATTTCAAAGTTCCCTTATGCGTCCTGGTCTACACGAGGACCTTATTTCAAAATATTTCAAAATATTTCAAATTAACACCCCCCCAAGTTCGAATTTATAAGCTGTGTGTCTGCACTATCAAGCCCATTATTTCAAAATAATGAGCCTTAGAATTCGAACTCTGTACTCCTGCTTTTCATAAGGAATAACGCTAATTCCAAAATAGTTTTTTTCGAAATAATGGTAGTGTGGTCACTCTGGAGCTGCTAATTCAAACTAATTGGCCTCCTGAGGCCTCCTGCTGCTGTCAGCTCTGACCACATCGGGCGTCACCACTGCTCTACTCCTGCAGAGCTGTAAAAGTCCCAGGAAGAGGAGAAGTGCCTGTTCCATGTGGCCAGCTACGCAAGCCTGTGTAAGAAATTAAGACCCAGGAGAGACATGAGTGACCCCAATGCTCCCCTGGACCTTCTGAGGGCTGCCAACACTTCTGCTGCTCCCATGGCTTCCACTGCCCAAGAACAGCTCTAGCCTGGACTGGTGCGGAGATCCTCGACCTCACTGAGGTGTGGGGAAACAAATCCAACTTCCAGGAACTCCACACCAAGAAGAGCAATGCCAACATCTATGGCAGGATTACTGCCAGTCTGGCTGAAAAAGGACACAGCAGGAACCTGGAGCAGTGCAGGTTCAAAATAAAAGAGCTGCGCCAGGCCTACCATAAGGCCAGGGAGCAGAGTGGCTGCTCTGGGATGGCACCGCACACCTGCTGCTAGTACAAACAGCTGGGTGCCATCATAGCAGGAGGGTTGGTTACCTCCGATGCTGTCGTCATTGAGTCCAACCAAGACACGCCCGGTGTCAGCCCGCAGAAGGGTGGGGTGTCAGTGAAGGACAATAAAGATGTGGAGAAGGCCAGCCAGGTGACCATGCTCGAGAACCAGGACCTGCTCCTGACCCTGGAGCCAGTCCCCCTCTCCCAGGATGTCTCCCAGGCTTTAGGTCACCTCTCAGGGCTCTTGTACATTTTGAAAGCAGGGAGCAAGGGGCCAGCGGGGGACTATTTAAGTCCCCAGCTCACCCCAGACTCCCTGTATAGTGCTTCTGCTTTTGAAATGTAGCAAGGGACCTGATCTTGCTACATTACAAAGGCAGAAGCACCGCCAGTTCCCCACTCCGCCCCTGCCCCTTCATCCCATGGAGACAGTGCTGGGGGCAACTGGCTTTTAAGCTGGCACCCTCCAGCACCAGATCCTGCTCCCTCCTTGCTGCCTCTCTCTGATATTCTGCAAAAACAGCTGTTTTTGTGCAAAAACTCGTGGAGCATCCACACCTCAAAAGCATTTTTGCACAAGTAAAATGAAAGAACAGAGGGGGTTTTTCGGTGTAGGTATTCCTTCTTCTACAAGGAATAACTCCTTTTTGCACAAGAGCTCTTGTGCAAAAAGGTGTGTGTGTACGAGGAACAGGGTTTTTTTTTGTGCAAAAAGAAGCAATCAAAAGAAGCACAGGTGCTCTGGTAACCATTCTGTAAATCCTAAATCCCAGCCTCATGCTTAGTCCACTAGTCCATGCTACATCCCTTTAATGCTTTGCTGAAACTAGGGGAGAAACCTTTTTATAGTGCAGGTAGACTTAACTTGAACATGATGGCACACGCTTTACATATTTATTTGCTTTTTTTCACATGTTTGAACATAATACCCTAGGGTATGCCTACACTACAAAGTTAATTCGAAACTAACAGCCGTTAGTTCGAATTAATTTGAATAGGGGCTACACATACAAACCACTAGTTTGAATTTAAATCGAACTAGCGGAGCGCTTAATTCAAACTAGGTAAACCTCATTCTACGAGGAGTAATGCCTAGTTAGAATTAAGTAGTTCAAATTAAGGGCTGTATAGCTACTTAATTCGAACTAGTTGGAGGCTAGCCCTTCCCAGGTTGCCCTGGTGGCCACTCTGGGCCAAACCAGGGAAACTCTTCTGCTCCCCTCCCGGCCCCGGAGCCCTTAAAGGGGCACGGTCTGGCTACAGTGCTTGTGCCAGTTGCAAGCCTGCCAACACCCAGCCAGCAGACCCAGCACCTGGCACGGGATGAGCCAGCCACCCGCTGCCACCCAGCCCTCGACCGCTTCCCAGGACCAGGCTGGCGGCTCCCAGGAGCCTGCCCGGGGCCGCAAGAGGCGGGCGCCCACCTGCTCTAGTGCGGAGATCGTGGACCTCATCGAGGTTTGGGGGGAGGCCTCCAATGTCCACGATCTCTGCACTAGCCACAGGAACGTGGCCGTCTACAGCCACATGGCTGCCAGCCTGGCCACCAGAGGCCACATGTGAACCCAGGAGCAGGTTTGCATGAAAATCAAGTTGGTCCAGTGAGACCCGCGACCCTGAGCCCTGAGCTTAGAACATAAGAGCATAAGAATGGCCGTACTGGGTCAGACCAAAGGTCCATCTAGCCCAGTAGCCTGTCTGCCGACAGTGACCACCACCAGGTACCCCAGAGGGGATGGACCGAAGACAATGACCAAGCGATTTGTCTTGTGCCATCCATCTCCAGCTTTCCACAAACAGAGGCCAGGGACACCGTTCCTACCCAACCTTCATGAATTTATCTAAATTCTCTTTAAACTCTGTTATAGTTCTAGCCTTCACAGCCTCCTGTGGCAAGGAGTTCCACAGGTTGACTATGTGCTATGTGAAGAAGAACTTTCGCTTATTAGTTTTAAACCTGCTGCCCATTAATTTCATTTGGTGTCTTCTAGTCCTTATATTATGGGAACTAATGAAGAACTTTTCTTTATTCGCCCTCTCCACACTCATGCTTTTATAGACCTCTAACACATCCCCCTTCAGTCTCCTCTTTTCTAAGCTGAAAAGTCCCAGTCTCTTTAGCCTCTCTTCATATGGGACCAGTTCCAAACCCCTAATCATTTTAGTTGCCCTTTTCTGAACCCTTTCAAGGCCAAAATATCTTTTTTGAGGTTAGGAGACCACATCTGCACACAGTACTGAAGATATGGCGTACCATAGTTTTATACTTCCCCTCTTCCTTCTTCCCCTGGCTTTCCCCTTCCAGCTCCCTCCTCCCAGGTTTCCCCCTCCCCTCTCCCACCCTCTCTCTTCCCCTCTCCCACCTCCTTTTCCCAGTCTCCCCAGAGGTTAATGCCCCCACCCCCGTTTTGTTAAATAAAGAGAGTTTCTATTTTTGAACACACGTGTCCTTTATTTTTTACATCAGGAAGGGGGGGCTGGGGAGGGGTAAGTGGAAGGAGGTGAGGGAGGAATGGGGCACGAGCCCCCGATGTGGAGGACTGGGGTGGCTCTGCGGGCTCCTCGGGGTGGAAGCTCTCCTGCAGGGCCTCCTGGATCCTGACAGCTCCCCGATTGACCCCCCTGGATGGCAGCCTGCGGCAAGTGCAGCTGGGCTGATGGCCGAGTGCTGTGATGTGCCAAGTGTGGGCACTCAGGGCACTCCAAGACAGGACTGCTTTGCTGTCCCTCGTCGAGGTAGACAAGCAAGCGGGGAACCCTGAGAACTGTCTGTCCGGTGTGGGGGTCGGGTCCCTTTAAGCACAGCCTCGGCTAGCCTGAGGCAGCAGCTCCACACTCTAAGTCCTGGTTCCGGCCAGCCTTCACTTCAGTTCAGGGTCCACTCAATGTGGACATGCTAGTTCGAATTAGCAAAACGCTAATTCGAATTAGTTTTTAGGTCTAGAGGCACTATTTCGAATTAGTTTATTTCGAATTAACTAATTCAAATTAAGTTAGTTCGAATTAGTGCTGTAGTGTAGACATACCCCTATAGACTATGAGTTGCACTAAAAAAACCCCACGCTCTTTGAACTGAATCCATTCCTATGTACAGTAGGACTGATTGTTTTAATGGAGATACGGCTAAGTTCATATTACAGTACTTGCAAACTCATCTGTTGAGTTGATTATATTTTAAAACTCAGATTTATTTTAGAATAATTTTGACATAATCATTAATTCTGTCCAAACCTTAAGCATGTTAATAAAAAAAATAAGCTTCAGATTAAATTATGTAGGAACGATCACATGCTGAGGAGTGAGGTTGATGGGTACAGAGATTTGGCTTATCCTTACAAATGGGCTTCAGACTGCAAAGGGGGATCAGACATGCATCTAATATTATCAGTGCTGAGACAGATGAAATGTTGACAAAATTGTATAAAATCTGATAATATTAGGTTGAATGCATGTATAATGATGTTTCCTGTAATTAATAACGTTTATTGCATTATAATGAGCCTCATATGTATGAATGTTTATTCATCGATACAAAACCATCTGTCAATCATTCTAAGAAACCATTGCTGCATGGTCATCCTGCACATAGTACCATCTAACTGCTTAGGTTTAAAATCTAATGAATATGTATGAAGGTAGAGCGTTATCATAAATATTAATTTGTTATTGTCAAAGGAACCAATAGATTTGAAATCATGTAAATAGTGTCCCCTCTTAACCAATCATTTCAAACTAGAACCTTCATGAATATGTATAAGCCCAGTCTATAAAAGTCCGAGCAACGCCAGTTTCAAGCGTTGCGTCGGGGTGTCGGGCATAGGTAGAGATTAGGCTCATAGCAGGTGTGAGTGGGGTCTAGTCTTGTCCCGGGTTTTAGTATGAGTGAGGTCTAGAATCATCTTTTCGATAGAAGGTAAACGGAAGGTTTACTCTTCATCTATTTAGGCTTAGTTAGTTTAGTTTAGCTTTAGATAGGTTAGTTCACTTCGTCGTGTTTGTTCGTTAGGAAATGTCGGTCCACGCACGTTGGCCGTCGTTGTGTCTGTTCGACGGGCGCGTCGTGTGTTAGTTAGGGTTTTAATTTAGGATAGGATAGGGTTAGGTTAGATAGGGTATAGCATCCATCCTCTGCTCCAGCTGCCCCGAAGCGCAGGAAGAGCCGGAAGACTCGTGACCCGCGGAAGGCGAAGTCATCGCACTCAACCCCAGCCGCTTCAAGGGACGCCTGGCTGTTCCTCTCCAAGGGCCCGGAAGGACCCAAAGATCGAGGTCGCCAGCTTCGGCGCCGTCTACCATCGTGGGACTCCTGGTAGCTCCTCTCCTGAGACCCGAAAGGACCAACAATTGTAGGTCGCCAGCAACTCCTCCATCGTCTCAGCGCCGCAGACTCTGGTACTCTTTTATTAATTTGGGACTTCCCCAAAGTTGTTTGTTTGATTCTTTGACCAATATAGTCCTGTGGTCTAAATTTATCTAAAGTGTTACGTTTTTATTCTTGCACGCCACACATACCAATCTGAATTGGAGAACAACCAATGATAGACGTGGGAAGAGGGCCCGCACCTGTAATTTTCTCGTATGTCAATCAGGCTAATTGGATTAATATACTACGTTAGCTCAGGGGAGCCGAACTGTTTTCATACGTTACCTCTTTAGCCGAGTAACACCATGAGAGTGAGTCAGTGTTTATATGAACTCTGCAATTCACAGACCTGAAAACTAAGTCCCTATGCATTGAACTGCCCTCAAACTTTCTTTATGTGGGGCATTCAGCATATCACATTAAAAGTCACATTTGCAAACAGTACGCCACAATGCACAGGCACTGAGGTCCCGACTAAAAGCCCACTGCAGTTAGGGGGAAAGTAAGTAAATGGATTTTGGACTGGGTCCCTAAATTGCAAACATAAATTACGTATGCATATACATATTGTAAGCAGGCAAATGCTTAGAAAATGGGCTAATTCCAAACTACAGATTTGTGAATGTTAATCATGAAGTTCAGGTACAATTTCAGTATTTATAATTAAAAAAATAAAATTCTAGTGGTAAGAAAACTGAGCCTAGGACCCAAGAAACCCAGGTTCAATTCCTTGTATGACACATTTCCTGCATGACCTTGGGCAATCACTTGATTTCTTTGGTATGTCTACACTGCATTGTGGGTAGACAGACTCATGCTAGTTCAGCTTGAAGTAGAGCACTAAAAATAGCACGGTGGACACCAAGGGGGCTCGGGTTAGCTATGTAAGCTTGGACTCAAGGTGTTGGGTAGACTTAGACTTGAACTTAAGCTGTCACCAGTGTCACAGTGCTCACATAGCTATTTTTAGCACGCTTGTTTGAGTCTGTCTACCAATGCTTGGAACCCACCAGTTGCAGTGTAGATATTTCCCCTGGGCTTCAGTTCACAATCTATAAAATAGAAATAAAAGAAGCTATCCTTGCTATGAGGCAGGGCAATATATAAGAGATTGTGAACTACTGAGATACCACAATAATGGAGGCCATATGAATACCTTGTCTAGATGTAACATTGTAAAATGTGCCTTTGCAGAGGGAACCCCTATAATGTCCATTTCAACTGATCCATCATGTCCTTGGCTTGGAAGAGTCTCAGTCTCCCAGCAGGCTGTAGTTATCTTTAGTGGATGTGAGTTAGTACTTGTGAAAAGGCACAGGAACCACAGAATAGGTGCAACTTTGGCACCCACTGTATAATCTTCCCCCAACACACATCACCATCTGTGTGACTTAATCTTATTTTTGAGGCACCACCTAGATGGTTCAGAGGGCAATTCATTTCCCAATGATGTTTTTGGTTTGGCAGCTGGAAGGGCTCCAGTTTGTGCCAGTGATGACTGTGGTTTGAAGTGACACGGTTGTCAATATATATTTTTTGGTGTAGACTCGCTCCCCCTTCAGAGCATTAAAACTGTAGATGTAGAGCCTAACAATCTGAAAGCAGATAAGAAATCAGACTAAAAAGTAGAGCGCTATGGAGGTAAAACCACAGTACTTGGAAATTAAAGCTGTCTGCTTCCTATAATCACAGAAACGTATAAAGACATGTTTTCATTAATTCAAGATCTGTCTATTTGGATGGCAGCTTAGCTGTCTGATAACACAGTGAGACAAATTAAATCCTTCTTTAGGGAGTACACAGATGACATTATTTAAAAAGAGAAATTAAACACTGCTCAACATCTGTTATTACTGTGAATGTAATCTGTAGATCACCTTCACTATTTTAGCTCATATTTTATTCCACTATTGAAAAGGAGAATAACTAATGTTTGTTGAGAGACAAAAATTCCAGTTCATATTTGGTTTGTGCCACTGGCTTCCGAAATAATTTTAAACAAATAAATTAGTCACTCTGTGCCTCAGTCTTCTCATCTGGAAAATGGGAACAAAAACATTTACTCATCTCATGGTGCTGGGAGGATTAATGAATCCTTCATTTTCTTTACCTGGAAGTGATACTTGTAAAGCACTGAGGGTTAGGGATGAAAAGTACCATTTACAAGCTAGCATTATTAATGTTTCAACAGGATTTAGAGAACCTCATATAAAAGCTGCATCTTTATAGCAATGCTTCTTCCAACTTTAAAAAAATCAAACCACATATTTCAAGCATAACAGTCTGTGAACCTTTCTTAGAAATTCAGTTCCTATTTCAAAGACACTGATTGCATTCCTATATCCTATTTGCAACATACATTTATTTTGTTATATTAAAAATTAGCAGAAATACCCGGAGTGCCCGGGGAAAATATAATAAAAGGGGTGATGAATGAATGTCAATGACATTAACATAGCATATTTTATTGGAAATATTTTTCTCTGATATATTACTTTAAGAAATTAACATGGCTAGCGATGTGCTTACAAAACGACAAATCCCATAGGGTCTCTTTTCTCAATTCCCACCAATCAGGAAGGCCCATCTTCCCTTAAAGACTCTATGCAAACCAATGCCTGCAGTCTCCTTGCCAGAAGCCTTGAGAAATGGAGGGGATGTCTCCTGGGCTCTGCAGCAGCAGCAAATCACTGCTCCCCAAGTAGCAACTCCCCGAGTGCCTTCAGTGCACGCTCCAGGGGGCAACCTGAATGGACTTCTTAGCAGCAGCTGGACCGGTTGCATTGATCAGACAGAGCGAAAGACCTTCAGACCAGGTGCAATGAGTGACACCTAGATGATCAGAACATGCAGCACCTGAACGTACCTGTTCTAATGAGAATAGGCTGTTCTGAGTGTATCGTGTCCTCCTCAGGCTCTACGGTGCTCAAAACCTTGTCCTCCTACTCACCTCCTCTTTGTACTGTGAGCTGAATCCTGCAAAGTGCATAATGCCCGTGGCACTTGCTGATAATGCACACAGCCCTGCCAGGAGAACGCATGCAGCCCAAAGGAGGGCGAGTGGTGGGATGGCTCATTTGGGTGTGAGGGGAAGGAAGCAACTTTAATTTCCAGAAGGGTTTCAGTCAGAGCCCGGCTGCGTGAGGATGTTGAGAGGCTGTGATAGCTGGAGGCTTCTCCCAGACATAAATAGCAAGGCTAGACCCCAGCCAGCATCAGCCACATTTGGGTCTGTCCTGGAGACCTGCTGGTGCCCTAGTATAGGGGAGGTTGCTGATTCTCTGCCCCACTGCAGCCTCGCTCCCATGGGCTTTCCCTTGATGGTGCTGCAGGTGCCCACATGCTTTATCCTCTAGGATCTCATAGTTGCAGTTTATGTGACATGCTTAACAGAAGAGTCCAGCAAATGCCGATGATCAGGTGCTACTAAAAGCTAATTATCAGTGGGCCCAATTGGGGTTCTGGGGGAGCTGGGGGAACCGATTTTGAGATATAACCAATCCAGTTATTGAAGTTAGGAAATCAGTAGTATCTGTGCAAAATTTGGAGTTTCTAGCTCTTACCATTTCAGAGATACTAATAGTGAATTAGTGGCCCAGTTGAAGCTCTTGGGGCCCAGTTGGGGCTCTGGGGAAACCAATTTTGAGATCTAACCAATCCAGTTATTTAAGTTAGGAAATCAGTAGTATCCGTGCAAAATTTGGTGTTTCTAGCTCTTACCGTTTCGGAGATCTTTCAGGACAAACAAACAAACAAACAAACAAACAAACAAACAAACTTTTGGAAATATTTATAAGATAAAAGTTGAACTTTTACCTAAACCCTAAATCTAAATTTAACAATTCAATTCAGCACTTCAAACAATTCAGCACTTCAAACTTCTTGCACATACATCACATTTACACACAAAAATCATACCAAAAAAGAAAAGATGTGAGAGAAGCTGGTGAGAGTGAAATAGTACAGACAAAGGCATAGCACAGTAGCGTAACTAGAAGTAAACATTTCCTCTCTAGATAAAAAGTTGATTTAATTTTCATCATCCCAACACAGACTTTCTGGCTGTGAAATGGCTTTCTCCATGGGACTTTGACTCTTGTCATGTTTTGTTGGCAGTACTTATTTAGTCTTTCAGGTACATATATGAACCTCTTGGGGTTTATTTGAAAATTATTATGCCCATCTTTTCATGCTTGTTAGTTGGATTCATTTCAAGAGCAATTCTGAGCCTTTTATAAAACTACTAGTTTGTCAGTAAAGCCACTAAAGTAACTCAGGTGAAAAATAAGAGTATCAAATAGACATTACCAACAGAGATGTCTAACTGGAAAACAATGAAAAACAATGATTATATAATTGTTCCATTAGAAATAAACTAAACAAAATGGGAAGAGCAGGAGTCAAAAGCTACTGGAGTTTCATCCTGTTGCTTCATTGGCAACATGTGATGCAGCAAGAAGGCAGAACAGTAGAAAAGAAGTCTTTAATAAATATGGTGAAAGGCTGGTGTTACATGCTTAGGCTCTAGAATTTGTCAGTAATCAGCTTCTTCCTTTCCTGGGCGCCTGTTGTGACAGAAAATTAGGTTCCTTCTGAAATCTCACCCTATTTCTCCAGTTCCGCTCATCATATTTTATAAAAACCATTATCATAAGGTTTGTTTGAATAGCTGAAACTAATCTTGCTCTAGAGATGTATTGTTGGTTTATCACAATGGTGCCATACTAGCCTTTGCCCATCCTACTGTCACAGATTCATTTTCCATATATAAAAAGTGAGTGTGGATATGGAGGACTGTGTAGTCAGATACTTCAACTTCAGTGTTGAGCTGGCTTCTGGTAGCTTTCAGACCACATCTACAGAGTGATGGCTTACTAACAGTTTAATGCGACAGGAACTTGTATGTGGAGAGAAAAAGTTAAGAAAGACCGACATAGTAGTTTAGGGGCCAATGTATTGGATGAAACAGTAGGTGAAAGAAGCTATTTATTATTGGATGCTTTAATGTGGTCAAACCAAGGTGTAGTTAGGGGCATATTGAAGGAAGAGTTACTTTTTTTGAGCTCTGATGATGTTTTTGCCACAAAGATCTGTGCCCAGGAGTTTAATTACTTCTAATTGAACTAGGCTAACAATAATTCACTTGTTTCTCTCCAGACAAAGGAATAACCTAACAGCTCCAGACTCCTTTTTCAGGACCAACCCAAAAGCATCAGGGAGGACCAGATCATCACTCCTACAGTTAGCAGCATAAAGATCCTTTAAAAAAGGCTGCACTTTCTTCTCTGCTCCTTTCCTTTCATCGCCAGCATATCTTTGGTGAGAGAGACCACCCATGAAATGCTAGTGAAAAGGGCAAGTGCCTGTCATTTGATTCAAGGAAATCGACTAGTCCTCCAGTTTTGCTGTCACTAATCTTCATGAGAAGGAGAAATGGATGAGAGAATGGCCTATGGCCCTCAGCAAGAAAGTGGAAGAGGTCAATTCCCTATGACTGGGATCAATCCTCTCTACAGCATGTCAGTAGCAATAGCAGATAGAGGAAGAAGGACAGAGATAGCATTCATCAAGATTTTTCCCTAAACTATTGAAGCCACAAGCAGTTTCATGACAGCAGCAGAGCTCTACTGGGATAGTATGTCTGCCTGGGTAGGATGTAGGAATCACCTGGGAGGATTAAGAAGCAGGAGCCCATAATGCCAGAGCTCTAGTTTAAAATTACAGTTAATATGAGAACAAGACATAGAATGGAAGTCAGCTAAATAGATCATATGGTGATATAGTGCAGCCCTCCACTGCCCCAGGAGAGTTTGCCATCACCCATATAGTTGTGCTTGAAATGAAAAAAAAAGTCAACTGCACCATATGTTCCCCCTCATAAGCGTACACTTCTGAATGGCAGCAGGAAGCAATATGGATGTCACTGACCTGCCTATCACTGACCTATTCAAGCATTTCTTCATTGAGTCCATCCATGGCACAGTTGCACATTCCCGCATTTCATCACTGACAAAAGGAAACCCTGTTTTCATTGGAGATTCGCAAGTGCGCTCTTTGCTCAAGTGTAAATTAGCAGGGCTCTATTGTACCACCTTACAGTGAGATTTTATATGGTCCACTATTGCATTAAAAAGAAAAGCAAAATATTTGCACAAAAGCATTTAGACAAATGTAAGATTCTGGGGAAAATGCATGTACTGGTCAATTTATGAAGGAATATAAAGCTGCACCAGTGATTAGATACCAAGAAACTGAATTTCAGAATTAGCTAAGTGTCACTGATTTTCTTTTTACAGGAAAATATGACTACAAACCTTTGAGAACTTTAAAACATTCTTTTTCAACCAACAATATTTGTTTTTCTAACCACGGCTCTGTAGCACTGATAATATAATAATCTGTTGTGATTTGCTTCTGCCCTCAATCAAGCTGCTTGTTTGTGTTCTTGTGTGAGTAAAAAATATTGTGATATTGAAACTTCTGAGGCTTCACTGGTATCCTCTAAATCCAAGAATGTTGTGGGATGACCTCCAGTTATGACTGCTTCACTAGAAATATTGCATTGACCAATGAGCTATTTCCAGTATCTGCCTCAATGGTGTTAAGACACAGTCAGATTTTGTACAGATAATATTATTGGCACCCAAGTAGACTAGACACTGTTAGAGCACATTGAATAGAAACTCCACTGATTATAATCCCATCTCTCCAATCCTATCACAGGATGAAGACAGGAAGAAAAATATCAGCTAATTAATACTGTGAGTTGCTCTTCAGTTATTATAGTAAAATGATGTTTGCTTCCAAAGAATCTTAAAATGCATACCTGTAACAGAAAATCAAAGAAATTTGCAACAACAACAAATTTCAGCAAGTGGAAAACAGGCTATACATACTAAAAATATAATTTCAACATGATAACTTTCTGATGTTGGCTTCAGGAAAGTATTAGAATTCTGTGGTTACTAATTTGGAGGCATAGAGCCAGCTTTGGCTCCATGAAAAATTCCTGTAGATCTATGAAGTTACTGATTTCATTTTGTAAAAATGGTATGAGATTAGCTAAAATATTTTACTACAAACTTCTAATTCTACAAGACACTGCACACAATAGCTCCTTTGGAGTAGAGATCCAAATTTGCACAAGCACCTTGCTGTTTACCTCTTGAAAAGTTCACGCTAGTGAAATAAAACATATTAAAGCCCTCACCCACTCTTTATGGGCACAGCTGTAAAAGTTCTAATGTCTGTGTGTGCAAGGTGAATTATGGATGTACAACATGTTAAAATTTGCATACTTAGCTCTGATGTTGCCTTATTAAGTTGTGCGGATGAAAATTCCAATACAAATCCATGTACATGTCTTAGCGCATTTAATGTGCATGCAAAGTTCTGGGCAAATGTTTGCACAGCAATGATCAGGCACAGCACCAGTTCAATTTTGCACGTGCAAAAATGAGTTTGATCTTCGAAAATGTAGGTTTAAGAGATCCAAATAAGAAAAATGTCCCCAAATTCAACCTGGTATTTCATAGATGCTGTTAGACTGTATCTTCCTCTATTTCTATAGCACCTAGGTAGACCTGGTTGAAAATTGTCAATTAGAATAATTTTCTGATAAAAATGCAGTTTCTACACAATCAAAATATTTCCTAATTTTGTTGGTTCTGTGAGAAAACCAAAGAAAAATGTTGGGGCAGTGAGAGACTAATAAAAATGTCAGTTTTTTTTTAACTGATCTGTTTGCACTCAGTTCAGAGTTAAACACTTTTTCCATATAGTGGTCCACTGAATTATGGGAATTGTAGTTCAGAAGCTTAACACCTCCATTGTCTTCTATGGGCCATGATCCCTAGCTGAACTATAGCTTCTATGATGCATATGCAACTATGTGACACCCATTATGCACCATACCATTTGCACGTAAGGATTGAATTTTATTATGGAAGATGCAATCCAATCAGGGAGCCCAGCCTATAGCAGAGAATGAGGGAATCAGACTTCTGAATGACAATCAGAAGTCTGGTAGTGCACCATTATAGGGAAATGTAGTGTAATGTTACACTAACTTAAAAAGAAAAAAAAACCCTTAAAAAACAACAAATAGTTCTGTAGCACCTGAGAGACTAACAAAAAAATGTAGGTGGTATCATGAGCTTTCGTGGACACAACCCACTTCTTCAGATGAATGGCATAAGGGGTCTAGAGTACAAATAAATAGCAGAGAAGGAGAGGGGATAGGGATGGGGGTGGGGGGCAGGAAAAAGAAGGAAAAATAGGAAAACAATATTGTCAATTAGCATGTCCATGCTAAATGAGGCTAATTGAGTGTTTGAACAAAGACCTGACCTGGATGGGCCGCTACATTCCACACCATAATGACATACAAAGCTAAGCACCAGGTACTTACAGCTCGCTCTATTAGCCTCATTTAGCATGGACACTCTAACTGACAATATTTTTTTCCTATTTTTTTTTCCTTCCCTTTCCCTATTCCCGATTCATACACAGTGCACTACAACCTTCATTCTGTAGGAGGGAACTTTGGGTGAGGTACTTACACCTTTACCAGACTTCTCTTTCCTGATGGTATTCGATGTGGATTTTTTTGGGATAACAATTTGGTGTATAGGAAGGTGGGTACTTGGTAAAGGACTAATGCAGAGTTGGCATATACAACTGCACTTCTCTGACAGATAAAACTTTTGCTGTAGTCAGCAACCTTTCATGTTGTAGAATATAATATCAAAGAAAGGTGTAGCTGCATGCTGTATCCATCAGTTATCCACAGCACAAGAACATTTTATTATGATAAACAGCTAAAATTATGCTAAATCCCCTTTCCAACTGCCTTTTGCCCTAGATCTATTCAAGATTAATCTCTCCACCAATTTGTGTAGATAGACAATGGTTTTTTACAAATATATGAGTTGAATAAAAAAGACAGACTGTCACAGATTCAGTCAGTGCCAAATTTCAAACACTTTCAATTTAAAAAATGTGTACAGAAACTAAAGAAAAACCATACAGAAACTTCAAAGGGAATAAAAACTAATCCTGGATAAAATTTTACCCATGTGTACATAAGAAATAAATTAATGTCTCATTTCAAGCCTGTTTCAGAATACAACCTTCACTATAGAGTCACAACCAAGCAGCTCCATAATAAATTAAAATATAAAATCTGACAATGCTGCAACTTCCCCCAAAGAGTTTCCAACTTGTAACAACTTGCATCATTTTGCAGCTGTACGAAATACCACATTCTTCAAGACTGACTAAAAACTGGCAGCAATACTGAACTGATATTTTCCTTCTTTCCCTCCTTGTTTGTGTTATGGACACTGGTTAATGCTAATTAACACACATCAACATTGTGACCCTGGGAGTCCTCAGTGCCAACTGGCAGAGGGCACACCATACTGTAACCCACATCAGGCCTGACCCATTCATTGATCTTACACACTGTTGTCACAATCTATATATGACAGGTGTCATTTAAGGTGTGTGCAAACTGTGAACATGCTGGTCATTTATATTATTGCATGAGGTATGTACAGGTGGCATATAAAGATTTATAGTTGTGTGCTGGAAATATGTTCTTACAATGTATTTGGCCAGGAATGCATACACCCCGCCTGTCCTAGACAAAGGAACATTGTATTGCCTGCTTCACTGTGTCTCCAATGTATCCTGAGGTAGGCGGGTCCAAAAATAGTTTAATTGCATTTACAGATAAGGTTAACAAAGCCATCAAACAAGCAACTGGGAGAGAGGACCACATAATGATCATTATGGTGCATGGAAGTTGCATCACCAGGAACTTTTGGTGGTTCCTGAAACAGAGATGATGGGCTTTGGGAAACATAAGGAAAAACAGAAAGCCATTTTGGCATATGCCACTTGAGGGACAAAAAAGCTGAGAACTCTTAAATTTTGAGAGTGGCGGATCCGTTAGCCAAGGACAGTGAGGTCTTGTTTGTAACCTTTCCTATTTCTCTCACTCTTGTTTGAAATCACTTAAACTTTGTTAATGAACTTATGCTTATTTTATTACAAAACTTCCTTGGTGCTGTTATTCTGAAATGAAGTGTAAGTCTGTGCTCTGTCTCTTTGAATGCCCCAAACTTAATTTCTGTGAGTGCCCAGTACAGGGCTGGTGACAGACTTCATTGGGCCCTGGGACAATGTGTGGGGGGGACTAAGACCTGGACCCCCTGAAAGGAGCCCTCAGCACCACCCGGACTGCACTGTGCTGCTCCCAGACAGTCCTTAACACTACCCAGACCATACACCACATGTGCCCGGAGCTCTGGCTACTGCCATGGTTGTAGCAGCGGTGGCCCAGCGCTCTAGCCCCTTTTAAATCACTGGGCCCTGGAGCAACTGCCCACTTTGTCACAGTCAGGCTATGTCTAGACTGCAGGCTTCTTTCAGAAGAAGCTTTTTTCTGAAGAGATCTTCTGAAAAAACTTCTTCCGGAAAAGAGTGTCCACACTGCAAAAGCACATTGAAAAAGCTATTTGCTTTTTCGAAAGATGGCGTGCACACTGAATGGATGCTCTCTCACATTTAAACTGTGGTTACTATGGATGGAGTGCACCTGTGCTTTTTCCTCTTTCCTCTTCTTTCGAAAGAACTCCCTCTTCCCTGTCCACACATGCCTTTTTCTGAAAGAGCTCTTTCGGAAAAAGGCTTCTTCCTTGTAGAAAGAGGATTACCAACGCCGGAAAAACTCCTCTGTTCTTTTGATTTACTTTCAGAAGAACATGATTGCAGTGTGGACGTAACTCAGGTTTTGTTAGAAAAATGGCCGTTTTTCTGACAAAACTTTGTAGTGTAGACATACCCTCAGAGTCTCCACTAGAATTACACTTCTTCACAAAATCCTTATTGTATAAAATGTGATAAAGAAAGGAAGCTTGTATACACCTTATGGCTAATGTGGCAAAGAAAGTTTATTTGATTCAATCGTTAAAAGCACTGAGAACAGCCAGTCTCAGACATAACATTGGGATTATGAATTATTATAAAAAAATTTATTCAAGGAAGTTGTAAGAGTTATTGAAACTTTAGTCCTCTTTTCTTGATTTTGCTTTTAAAACAGACAAAGGCTATTTATGCATGAAAGGAATTAAAGCAAAAAATTATCTGGATAATTGCCCTAAATCTACAACATGATTGATACGGATTGTTTTTTATTAGGACTGTACTCCTGCACTCTCCCATTCACATTTGGCCAAACCCACTGCCACCTGGAATCAGAGATTGGCCATGACCCCTTTGTTTCCCCAAAAATGATGGGGAAGGGAGTGTGAGCATAAAGTCCCTGTCTATATTTGCTGGAGTGTTAATGGTATGTGCAGCTATATGTTGCAGAGAGAAGCAGGCTGTCTCCATGCTGTCATGTGGGCAGGCTCCAGACCATGGATGGGCAAGAAAAAAATGTCAGTTCACAAGGTTAGTCCCTGGTGGGCCACTGCCGCTATATTTACCTGCACCTCTGCAGGTATCAGAGGGATCACAATTCTGGTTGGCTACGAATTGCCATTCGTGGCCAATGCAAGTGGCAGGAAGTGTTGCAGACCAAGATGCCACTTCCTGCCACTTGCATTGGCCATGAATGGCGATTTGCGGCCAACAAGGCCTGCTATCCTTCAATATCTGCAGAGGCGCAGGTAAACATGGAGGCGGGGGACCACCAGGGACTAACCCTGCAGACCAGATCCAGCCCGCAGGCTGGAATTTGCCCACCCCTGCTTCAGACCCATCTGGATAAATAGCCAACTCAAAACAGTCATTAGGAGTAAGCTGAGAGCCTATAGGGAATGGGAAAAGGGGACAGGTCAGAAAAAGAAAGCTATATTGTGGCGGTTAGACAATGTAGGAGTACATTGGTGCTAGAACTATATTTAGTGTGGGGGTGCTCAGCTGTGTCCTTCTAAACACATCTGTTTGTGCTACTCACCACCCTATAATGGTGTCATACGAAGGGTTGCCAGCTCTCCCAGATTGGATGGACTGGACACTACTTGTCACAAATTGGCAGCCTAGCCACTGCTGAAGGCAGCTATGGAGTCCTGAGTGGGCAGCGAAATCCCCAGTGGCAGTGGAATCTGGGGACGCCAGGCTTCAGACCCTGGGGCATGGTGGGCAGAGGGACCCTGGAGGGGGTGATGTCTGGAGGTCGGGACCTGGGGCTGGTAGAGCAGGCAGCCGGTCAGCAATCGGACCAGTCCCTGGGTGCGGGGAAGCTGGATACAAAACTTGAGGTGCTGCAGCACTCCCTAGGCTGCTACTTCCCCTTATCTATGTAGGAAAAAAGTGTGGACTGATAAAGAGTCAAGCTGAATTAGCTCTTGCCACAGAAATTAAAATAAATAAGAAGTTTTTGATTATATAAATAAAAAGAGAATAAAGAAGAAGGAGGTTGGGCCACTTCACAGCGCAGAGGGGAAATAGACTAAAAATAATCTAGGTATGAATAAATAAATGAATGTATTGCCTCAGTTTTCTGTAAGGATTATAATAAAGACCAGAACAACTTTTAAAAATGAGTGTTTAGAAATGGAAACAACCACATCTGAGCTGGGATATAAATTTAAAGAGCTTCATGTGCTCAAATCAGTGGGACCAGATAATGTCTATCTGAGAATACTGAAGAGACCAGCATGTTAGATTGCTAGCCTAATAGCAAGCATATTTATTTATTTGGGACTATTCTCTTGCAACTGGAGAATAGCTAATATATCTACATTTAAGAAAGGAAAAAAAAGGGATCTAGGAACTTATAGACCTGTTAGTCTGACTTCAGTGATATACTAGGTTTGGAAACAAATTGTGAATACTTAAATTCACAGACATACATGGTGCAAAGGGGATGCAATGAAACATGGGTTTACCAAAAGCAGATCATGTCAGACTAACCTGATTTCCTTCTTTAAGAGAATAGCTTTTTTAGATAAGGGAAGTGCAGTAGATGTGATGTTTTTGGACATCAGTAAAGCATTTCACATGAGAAATTTGTTAAATTAGGGAGGATAAGGATCAGCATAAACACTGTAAGGATGTAACACAGTGCAACTCAACACTGCTACATTTCCTGCAGGTCATTCTGGGAATCAGTTCTGCTCAACACTAGCACGCCCTCTTTTGGCTGGTGTCTCACCTGCTGTTACCTGTTTTCTGTTAATGGCTCCACCACCATGAGGACCCACATCTCTCCCAGACTGCAGCGCCTTTCCCTCCAGGTACTACACCACAGCAGTGCCCCCACAGGGAACCCCCAACCTCCTATACTCACTTTGCCTCAGTGACTCACTGCCAGTCTCCATCTAGCCCCTGACAATGGGGCAAACTGCAGTCTGAAATGGCCATTCATCATAGGCAAGGGAATGTAGACCTGCTGTCTTTGTCTGCCCTGGCTGCCTCTCTGCAGTCCTAGTGTCCCTGAGGCCCCTGTTGCTGGACATCCGCCTGGGATTACTTAGGCTGGAGCTCCCCTGGCTCACCCTGTCTTTCCTCAACACTGCTTTGTCTGTGGTACCCTAGCTAGCAGGCAGCTAGGTTCTTCTTCTTCCAGGGCTGGAGTGAGAGTGTGCTCAGCCTGGCCAGCCATCTCTTTTATACAGCCCTTCTGGGCTCTCATTAGTTGCCTTAAGGCTCCCATGCTACAGCCCTCTCTCAGAGCTGTTTTAACCTTTTTTATGCCAGGAATGGGGTAACCATCCTGCTACAAAGGAGGATAAGCAATTGAGGATTTTTTGTGGGGAGGGGGGAAGAGGACAAAGGGTTGTATTAAAAGGCCAAGAAAAACAAAGCTCAGGGGATATAACTGCTGTCTATAAATAAATGGCAGAGGGTAAATATCAGAGATGTTGAAAAGCTATTTAAGCTAAAAGACAATTCTGAGACAAGCACCAAAGGATATAAACTGTCCATGAGCAAATGCAGGCTGAAAATTAGAAGAAGGAGAGATGTTCTGGAACAGAGTCCCAATAAGAGTTGTGGGGACAAACAGTAAAATTAGTTCTGAGAGGGAGCTGGATGAATTTATGACTGCAATCATATGATTGGTTGCTTGTGATGATGGAGTTCAGGGCTCAACAGCCCTCGGGATCAGTTCCCATTTATATCTTAGGTTCTTAAATCTCACTTTTCAGGATTTCAGCCAGCCACTGTTAGTGGTCAGAAAGGGATTTTTCTCTCTCCCTTAGGCTACATCTACACTGGCGCGTTCTCACACAAAAACTCTTTTGCAGAAGAGTTCTTCTGCAAAAACTCTTCCAGAAGATAGTGTCTACACTGGCATGTGCTTTTGCACAAGAGCATCCATGCCAGTGTAGACGCTCTCTTGCGCAAGAAAGTTCTGATGGTCATTTTAGCCATAGGGCTTTCTTGCACAAGAAATTCATGTTGCCTGTCTACACTGGCCTCTTCTGGAAGAGCTCTTGCGCAAAAGTGCTTCTTCCTGAGTGGGAGCGTCAGAGTTCTCATGCAAGAAGCCCTGATTTTATACATTAGAACATCAGTTTACTTGCGCAAGAACACGCAGCCAGTGTAGACAGGCAGCAAGTTTTTGCGCAAGAGTGGCCGCTTTTGTGTGAGATTGTGCCAGTGTAGACACAGCCTCTGTGTATTCTTGGAGCATTTATTTTATTCTTTTTCTGAATCATCTGGGATGGCCATGGCTGGAGATGGGTCACTGGTGGATCAGTGGTGTGAGATGGCACCAAGCATTTTCTCTCTCAGATGCTAGAAATGCTCTCATGATGCGTTTCTTACCATCATGCTCAGAGTCATAACTGATGGCCATATGTAGCTTAGATTGGCAGTGACCTGTTTTATGAACCCCAAATGCAATAACATTAGGATGTGATTAAGATTTCCCCCAAAGTCTCATAATTTGTTAAGCCACACATGATTTTTGGAGCCCAAATGTTTGAATGCTTGGGGTCTGCCTTCCCTTTGTCATTCACACATTCTCTATCATTTTCCCTTTTGCTCACAATCTAGATACACAGTAAAGATGCAGTAAAGACTTCTAGGCCACATCTTCCCATTTGGAGCTGAGGACATGATTTGTAGCTTGAGTGCACATACTTACATTAACTCTCATTGAGCCAGCCAGCTAAAAATAGTAGCATTGCTGGGGACGCCTGGGCAGTGGTGACTGGCCATGCTGGCTAGCTGACTCGAGGATGTACTATAGGTTTTATACAGGGTAGCTGGCATTCCATGGGCTGCAGAAGCACCCACACAACCCCAGATACACGACTAATTAGTTTTTTAACTTGTGAATTCAATCTGAGCTAGAATAAATATGTCCACATGAGGTAGAAATAAGAGTCCTAGCTCTAAATATAGACATAGTCTTAGTCAGAAGCATTCTAGATGTTGAGCAATGTATAAAAGCTCTCAGACACATATATATAATATAACTAGAGAATGGAAAATGCACTGGTGATAAGATTTTTGTGTTTGCAGGTCAATTTATCATGTTCTTGGCTTTTCTTTTGCTTTGTAGCATACTCATGGAGAGTTCAAGCTTGTGACAAGTTGTCTTTAATAACTTGCATCTGTCTGCTTTAACTACTCTTCTAATAAATTATCATTCCACTCCATTTTATTCACTTGGCTGAAGTAACTGCTGATGAAGTGTACCGCCCCAAACATATTTTTAGAGTTCTGTTTATCCTGAGAAGAGATATGATGCAACATTAAGTACTGTGCAAAATATGGTATGTACTTTCAGATGCTACTCTGTATATTGCTCTCTTGATACACATAGCAGCTGGTACACTTCTGAAAAATGGGTAGATAAAGCTGCAAGTCTCACAATGGATCCCTGCCAAATTATTCTTGGCTGATCTGGTAGGCCTTCTTTATCTAGCTGCTTGATAAGCAGATCCTATCCTTAAACTGAGAAGCAGACTGGTCAGAAAACACTCAAGCAGCAGAAGAGATTGAGAGACTTTGAAGAAGAAATGTACAAACTGAAAGCCACAGCTAGGAACTCAGGGATGGGGTGAGGGACTAGAAGGAAGTGAGAGGAGATTTCAATAGCTAAGTTTGTCATGAAATGCTTTGTAAATGTAGAAAGACACAATCACGAGATCCTATATGCCTTTCCATCATCCTCACCAGCTGATGAAATTATCAGCCATGCCTAAATCAGTCTCCTTCAGGGACTACTACTGGAGACTGTCCCTTCTTGCAGCCACCATCTCCTTGTTGACTTTCTTGTCGCTCTTTAAAGGGAACACCTGTCCCCCTCTTAACTGCATTTCATTAGTAAACAAAGTTGAGTGGTCATAGCCCAGTGATGGGCAATAATTTTTGAAGAGGGGGCCAAATCAGGATTTTGATAAGTGGTCAAGGGCCTCACTTTTCTGTGGAGGAGGTGTGGAGTCTGTGATGGAGTTTGGGTGCAGAAGGAAGCTCGGAATAGGGACTGGGGTACAGGAGAGGGTGTGGGGTCTGAGAGGGAGTTTGGGTGAAAAAGGTGGTTGTGACCTGGGCAGGGGATTGGGGTGCAGGGTCTGGTAGGGGGTATGGATGCAGGAAAGGATTCTGGCCTGGGAACGGGGTGTAGGAGGAGGTACAGGGTTGTGGGGGGAGTGGTGACCTTGGGCAGGAGGGAAGAATTGTGGAGGGTTTGGGTTGTGAGCTGGGGCAGTAGATTGGTGTGCAAGCTCCAGAAGGAGCTATGGGTGCAGGAGAATATTCTGACCTGGGGAAAGACTTAGGAAGGGGTGCAGCATCTAGGAGGGAGTTGGTATGTGAGGGGGTAGGATGCCACAGGCGGGCTTTGGCTGGGAGGTGCTTACCTAAGCAGCTCCTGGTCAACAGCGCGCTCAGGCAGACTTCCCCCACAACAGCCCCAAGTTAACTGTGCATATGGCTCTCTGCACTGTGGGGAGAGGGTAGGGTGGGAGAGGCTTTCCACAATGCCCCTACCCCCAGCAAAATCTCTCAGCTCCTATTGGCTGGAATCCAGCCAATGGGAGCTCAAAAATTGTGCTGCACTTCCCCTGCCTCCAGCAAAATTTCTCAGCTCCCATTGGCTGCTTTCCCCGCCAATAGGAGTTGAGAGATTTTGCTGGGGGCAAAGGGAGCGCACTAAAGCCTCTCCCTCACTTCCTGCACCACAGAAAGCCACAGGAAGCAGATATCCGCAGGTGTAGGAGTGAGCCAGATCAAAAGGTTTGGTTGGCTGAATCCAGTCCTCGGGCCGTATCTTGCCAACCCCTAGGTTACAGACTACAGGTGGTAGATTTCTAGTTTCACATTTAAGTTCCTTCAGGACTCTTGGTTGAATACTATCTGATCCTGATGAATTATTTCAGTTAATTTATCAATTTGTTCCAAAACCTCCTCTAACAATACCACAATCTGGGACAGTTCCTCATATTTGTCAACTAAAAAGAATGTCTCAGGCTTGGGAATCTCCCTCACATCCTCAGCCATGAAGACGGAGGCAAAGAATTAATTTATCTTATCTTCCTTGAGTGCAACAGTTTTATCTTCCTTGAGTGCACCTTTAGTATCTTGATTGTCCAATGGCTCCACTAGTTGTTTAGCATGCTTCCTTTTCCTGGTGTACTTACAAATATTTGCTATTACTTTTTGTGTACTTTTTGTGCTATCTGTTCTTCAAATTCTTTTTAGTCTTCCTAATTATATTTTTATATTTCATTCTTCCTAATTATATTTTTATATTTCATTTATCAGAGTTAATTTGCCAGATTAAATCATCTTAATTTCGATGGGATTTAAGCATCTGCTTAACTGCTTTGTAATATATGCAGGGGCTGTAAATTATGTGACTGATTTAACAACAGGATTTCATCTGACAGCATATTTGAGCATTAAATATTCAGGCCCTGATACTGCAAAGACACACCACTAAAGTTGAACAGAATCTTTTGGATGAACCATTTTTCAGTGAAAAATGCATATTCAGCAATACCAAAACATTTTGTGAATTCAGGTTGGTTTCATCACATAGTTTAACTTAGAAAAAGCTAAAAAAAACTTCTGAAAAAAGTCATACTTCATTTTGACATCTTTGCATTTCAAAATTCCCTTCAGTTTTATTTAGATAGATCAAAAACTTTGTAAAAATAGTTGAAATTGAAACATTTGTCATAATGTCAAAATAAACATTTCATCTGACCCAAACTGTGGGATTTTTTACTTTTTAATTTGCCTAAAATTTTTTGAAAAAAATCATTCTTAATTTGACCCAAAAATCCTCGCACCTAGATTTTTTGGAATTGCAAGGGAATCGAAAAATCTGTTATTTGCACAGCTATACTTACCACATGCTTAGTTTACACATGATTTTCCATTCACAACAGTCAAACTACTCCCCGCATCTAAAGTAAATAAAATGCTTACATCTTTCCAGGATGATTCACTGATGACTCAAGATACACAAGTAAAATGAAAAATAGATCAAGATTTATTACAACTTTTAACTTAACAACTAATTTATAAGTAGGGAAAACACGTTTCCCAATGTAGGAATGTTATTTATTGAACAGGTACTTGCTTCTAGTTTGAAAAATCCTCAGTTTTCATAATTTTAGCAGCTGCCTCTTATTTTGAAGGTGAGGGGAGATATTTTTAACTGATTGGGAAATTTGTATGACTAGTTTAAGTTAGTGTAACTTGGTCACATGAGTGTTCACTTAGGGCCATTCAAGTCACACTCTGGCTAATGACTTAAATATGTGGATCTGACTGTAAAAACAGGAATAAAAATGAACCTGGTCACCTCGACTTCCTCATACTTGAAATTCATAATTTAAGAACGTAAGAACAGCCATACTGGGTCAGACCAAAGGTCCATCTAGCCCAGTATCCTGTCTTCCGACAGTGGCCAATGCCAGATGCCCCAAAAGTAGTGAACAGAACAGGGAATCATCAAGTAATCTCTCTCCTGTCATCAATTTCCAGCTTCTGACTAACAGAGGCTAGGGTCACCATTCCTACCCATCCTGGCTAATAGACAAATAATTTAATTTGGCAGAGCTGGAAATTCAGCAAGTGACACCTTTCTCCCAAGTTTAGAAGGGAATCTATTGTCTGAATATTAATTGGAGCCATTTCTTCCACTGGGAATAGTAGAACTCACTGAGCAGTACAGGATACTAACTTTTCTGAAATGAGGGTTCCCAAAGGCCTACCTAAGTCTGAAGAAGCAAGAGCTGTGTCTCTTTCAATTAAATGTAGTTGTTATTAACTATTATATTATGGTGTCTAACATTCTGCTAACACAACCTGTCCCCCTCTAAGGGTAGCAACAGTTCCAGCCTTTTGTGGTTTTTGTATATCATGGAAACATTCATGAGTGAATGATGGGGGATTAGGTAATGGCAGCACGTGAAGACTGAGAGCTGAAACTTGGAGTTGGAGGGAAGAGCGTGGATGTGCTCATATCCCTGAGAAAGAACTGTTATCCCCATAGAATATTACCTTCTGTAAGGACAAGTATGATCCTACCCCACAGCCACATTGTTCTGTTACCAGCTTCCCTACTCAGGGTATGTCTACACTACACAACTTTAGTGACACAGCTGTGTCGACACAGCCACGTTGCTAAAATTCAGGCAATATAAACAGTTTGTCAGCACTTGTGCCAACAAAAAACTTCCACCCCCAGGAATGGCATTTACTTTGTCAGGCAGGAGAGTGCTCTTGCAGACAAAGCACTGTTTACGCTAATATTTTCTGTGGCATAGCTTTTGATTTTTGGGAGGGATGGGAGATGGGTTAACACCTGTGAATGACAAAAGCTTTGTCACTCAATTACCAGTGGAGACAAAGCCTTAGAGACAAAGTTCCAACTCAATAAGAGCTGCATAACTCGGCTTAGTGCTCCTATCCAGCACGGTTTTACATGGGAAGAAGAGCATCTGGCCTTTGCCATTTACCTTGCAATTTAAAGGTCTCAAAAAGATTTACAATCTAGGGTGGGGCAAATCTCATGGAGTTTGATATTTTTAAGAAACTTTGGAACTTTTTGGGGTTCGCAAAACTGTTTGAGCTTGGGAATCCTTTTTTTCTTTAACTAAAACTCATGTCCTGCAGCCATGATGATTCAATAAAAGTCTGCGTTGTTCTAGTTAAAGGGAAGACAGTTATGTGTATTAGTATAACCCAAAATACATACAACTGTATAAGAGGGAGAAACCTGGAAATTCCTTTTGATGTTAGAAAGCAAATTAGTCATGAGTTTGCAAAATAACAGGAGAGCTAAAAGCCAAAGCAATTCTAGACTGAATATTCAAAGGCACTATGTCATGGAGCTGTGAGTTAGTTATCGTCCTTAAACAGTGGTGACTTACCAACCTGAGGATAGATGCTCAACTAGTGTAAATTGTCAGATACAATGACTTGCACAGAAGTGTGGAAATGTACCCTAGCTGGAGAGTTGCCCCTTGGGATATTGAAACTAGGTATGATGTGGTGACATTTAAAAAAGAAAAAAAATCCAATCTTAATATTAGAGGAAATATTCTTATGTAATAGGCTGTGGCATGGTTTAGATTGGCACATTTTCACTCTCAGTTTTGAAGCAGTAAGTTCTTCCCCCTTCCGATTTCTCAGAAGTGCCTGGTGGTCAAGTATTCAATGTCTCACATTCACCACAATCTCATTTGACTCAGACAACTTCACTGAAAGCACTCATCAGATTTAAAAGAGCAAGATTCATTCCCTCATTTAATGTCTGCATGTGCAATTCATTCTGTCCTAACTGCAGTATCTTTGGTAGATGCTCTAAAACTGCCAGGTAACAAAATTACATTTAACCTGTTTTGTTGGCTGACAAATTGAAAAGACAAAAATGTGTTGCTTTCTTTTTAACAAAAGAATTGTTCCAGTTCAGGGCTATTGTCCATTAAAAAGTGAGCATTATCATATTTCTACTAAATTTGTTCTTTGCTTTATTTCAACAGTCGATGGCAAAACGAAACACAACAAAATCACTTTATAAGCTAGAACTCATTGTCACAGTAACAGGCATTAAAGAGTGAAGATTGATAGTTAATCTGATTTTTTCTCATTTTTCTGTACTCTGAGCTAACTAAAAGCCTTAATTGTTTGCCACAAGGACCATAGATTATCAGTGAACGTTAGGGAAAACTATGAATAAAATAGAAACCAAAATTGACTTAAAAAAAAGAAAGAGGTCTGTTTAAAAAAGATAACATCTGGACAGTGAGTTTTTTACATTTTGGAAAAATCCACCTACCACTATATTTTCTCTTCCCAGAAAAAATAGGTTATGACAGAGTGATGCTAAAACTCAGAGAAGCATATCTGATCACAAATGTGTTTTAGCATGGTATTATGGACTGAACCGGGCCCTGAAGCCCCCTGTTGGAGGCCTGTGGTCCTGCTACACTCTGGGCCAGAAAAGGACAATAAGGAAGTCCTCCAAGGAGGCTGGAGTGGCTGCAGAGGAAGCAGCTAATCAGAAGCCAGGAGGCCCTATAAAAGGAGCTGAAAGACCAGACAGAAGTCAGTGCCACTGGAGATCTCAAGGAGTGAAGACTGGGTAACTGGCTGGCTGAGGGAGTGGCAGCACCATGGAGGGCTCCATGTAGACAGCTATTGTTGACTATGTTGAAGCTGAGATAAAGCCCTGAGCTAAGGGTGAGGAAGCTGTCTCTAGGAGGGGAAGCTATGGAGGTACCTTGGAAGTATCACTCTTGATCAGAGTGGGGAACAGACAGAGGGAACAGATTGAGGGACACTAGCAGAGGGTTGAGATGGGCCCTTTGGTAAGTGTGTGACCCGGAAGGTGTTTGATTCACACAGGATGTGACACGGCCAGAAGCCCAAGTTACTGAAAAAAGGCTTCAGGAACATGCACACTTGGCCAGAGAGGTGTGTTTGGGAGAGGTGAGTGCCGCCTTGTTACTGATGTAAAGTAAGTATGGGAGCTTTTAGCTGCACACCAGACCAAACAGCTATTGAGACAAAACAATGAGAAATTAGTTAGGTCTGAAGAATGATAAACCTACAACACATCTTTTCAATGTGTTTTGTGATAGGTTAGGGCCGACAACCTGCACAGCTATTGAGATCAGGCTTCTATACCCATATGTTTACACTGAACTCAAACTGCAGAGGCCAATTTGAAAAAGAAAGGAAACCTACTTAGAATGATACTGCATTGGGAATGGTGCAGTGTTGTTCTTTGGTTACATACCTGATTTGACATTCATTGTCAGCTTCTGCTTCCAGTTCCCTATAGAGTTCATCACCACTGCTCTGGCTCAGCCAAAAGAGGTCATTCGAGAGTCTGAAGAGATATTCTCTTCCACTGGAACTTCATACGCTCTGCTACCAGCTATCTCTAGCCTTGGGAACAACAGACCATTTTCAAACCCAAGGCTAGAGATAGCTGGTTTGAAGTACTAAGCTACCCCGACTTTGACATTATAATCAAAGAGGCTGACAAAGGAGGTGCTGTTGTCATCATGAATAGGTCAGACTACCAAAAGGAGGCTGCCAGACAACTCTCCAATACTACATTCTCAGGCCACTTTCTTCAGATCCCACTGAGGAATACACTAAGAAACTGCACCGTCTGCTCAAGACACTCTCTACACAAGCACAGAAACAAATCTACACAGACACACCCCTAGAGCCCCGGACAGGGATTATTCTACCTGCTGCCCAAGATCCATAAACCTGGAAATCCTGGATGCCCCATCATCTCGGGCATTGGCACTCTCACTGCAGGACTTTCTGGATATATGGACTCTCTATTCAGAACCTTCACCACCAGCACTCCCAGCTATCTCCAAGACACCACTGTCTTCCTGAGAAAACTACAATGCATTGGTGATCTTCCAGAAAACACCATCCTAGCCACCATGGACATAGAAGCTCTCCACACCAACATCCCACAGGTAGATGGAATACAAGCTGTCAGGAACAGTATCCCTGACGATGCCACGGCACAACTGGTGGCCGAGTCCTGTGACTTTATCCTCACACACAACTATTTCAGATCTGGGGACAATTTATACCTCCAACCCAGTGGCACCGTTATGGGCACCTGCATGGCCCTACAATATGCCAACATTTTTATGGCTGACCTAGAACAACACTTCCTCAGCTCTCGTCCACTAGCGCCTTTCCTCTACTTATGCTACATTGATGACATCTTCATCATCTGGACGCATGGGAAGGAGGCTCTGGAAGAATTTCACCATGATTTCAACAATTTCCACCCCACCATCAACCTCAGCCTGGACCAGTCTACACAAGAGATCCACTTCCTGGACACTACAGTGCAAATAAGCGATGGTCACCTAAACACCACCCTATACCAAAAACCTATGGACTGCTATGCCTACCTACAGGCCTCCAGCATCCATCCCGGACACACCACACAATCCATCGTTTACAGCCAAGCACTAAGGTACAACCGCATTTGCTCCAACCCTTCAGACAGAGACAAACACCTACAAGATCTACACCAAGCATTCTTGAAACTATAATACCCACCTGAGGAAGTGAGGAAACAGATCAACAGAGCCAGATGTATACCCAGAAGCCTCCTGCTACAAGACAGGCCCAACAAAGAAAATAACAGAACACCACTGGCCATCACCTACAGTCCCCAGCTAAAACCTCTCCAATGCATCATCAGTGATCTACAACCCATCCTGGACAATGATCCCCCATTCTCACAGACCTTGGGAGGCAGGCCAGTCCTCGCCCACTCACAACCCGCCAACCTGAAGCAAATTCTCACCAGCAACTAAACACCACACCACAGTAACTCTAACTCAGGAACCAATCCCTGCAACAAACCTCGGTGTCAACTCTGCCCACATATCTACACCAGCGACACCATTACAGGACCTAGCCACACCCTTATGGGCTCTTTCACCTGCACATCTACCAATGTAATATATGCAATCATGTACCAGCAATGTCCCTCTGCCATATACATCGGCCAAACTGGACAGTCCCTACGTAAAAGAATAAACGGACAGAAATCAGATATCAGGAATGGCAATACACAAAAACCTATAGGAGAACACTTCAATCTCCCTGGACACACAGTAGCAGATTTAAAAGTAGCCATCCTGCAACAAACAAATTTTAAAAACAGACTTCAAAGAGAAACTGAAGAGCTACAATTCATCTGCAAATTTGATACTATCAGTTTAGGATTAAACAAAGACTGTGAATGGCTAGCCAACTACAAAAGCAGTTTCTCCTCTCTTGGTATTCACACCTCCACATCAGCTGCTAGAAGTGGGCTTCATCCTCCCTGACTGAAATGACCTTGTTATCTCTAACCTTACTCTTGACTGGAACTCTTTTCTTAAGTCTGTATATTTATACCTGCCTCTGGAATTTCCACTACATGCATCTGATGAAGTGGGTCTTTGCCCACGAAAGCTTATGCTCCAATCCATCTGTTAGTCTATAAGGTGCCACAGGACTTCTCATTGTTTAAGCTACCCTGGTTTGTTTTAACACTTATTTAGAGACCTTAGTCTGTAAGGGTATGTCTACACTAGCCCCCTAGTTTGAACTAGGGAGGCTAATGTAGGCATTCGAACTTGCAAATGAAGCCCGGGATTTAAATATCCCGGGCTTCAGTTGCATGTTCCTGGGTGGGCGCCTCGTGGAATGAGGTGTAACAGTTAATTCGAACTAAGGACTTAATTCGAATTAACTTTTAACTGCCGTGTGTAGCCGCGGGCAGTTAGTTCGGACTAGGGGGATTTAAAAATGCCGCCCGCCCGGGAACATGCAAATGAAGCCTGGGATATTTAAATCCCGGGCTTCATTTGCAAGTTCGAATGCCTACATTAGCCTACCTAGTTCGAACTAGGGGGGCTAGTGTAGACATACCCTAAAGAGCTTAATCTGGAATAGGAAATCAGTTCAACATTAAGGAAGGAGACAGGGCAAGAACCACTCAGGTTAACTTAGTCTTATTTATTTATTATAGATACTTGAGCTTGGTCTGGAGAAAGAGACCATCAGTTGTTTCTAACTTTGATTAAAAACTTAAAAGGTTTTTAATGCTCTGGATTCCCTTTCTTAAAGACATCCACAGACTGACTGCTATGCTTAAACAAAAACAAATTGTTTTTAAAAGCAAAACTTCTTCCTAGCTGTGGATTTTGAAAACACTCAAGTATTTTATTTTGTTTTTATTTTGTTATTAATTTTACAGACTCAAACAATTTCAGTTATGCTTTCTGGGTCACAGTGTACCACAACCAGAGCACTACTATGAATTTATATTTTTGCAGTGCAGTTGCCTATCACCCAGAGTCTGTCTACACTGAGGAGTGATTTTGGGATACCGGACATATCCTGAAATAGCTATTCCACCACTATTTAAGCATCCCGTTAATTTGAAATAGATTTCAAAATAACAAGCAGCTTATTCTGACATCCTAGTAACCCTTGTTCCATGAGGGTTAAGGGGAGTTTTGGAATATTGAGTTATTTCGAAATTTGGCACTGTGTAGACAGTGCCAAATTATGAAATAAGCTGTTTCGAAATAGCATCGAAATAAACTACACAATTTGCGTAGCTTGAATTGCATAGTTTATTTCGAGCTAAGGGAGCTGTGTAGATGCACCCTTATCATCTAATTTTTCATATGTCTCTAATCACTTTCATGTCAGAGACCCTTTTTAACAGCATTCTCTACTAAATAGCTTGTTGCTATTTTGGTATCTGTTCCCCTGCAGAACAGGGCCCCAGAGACAGGGGGCACACGCTGGCGATCTTCTCTATTTCCCTCTCTCCTCCAAAATCCAAACAGGAAGGAGCCATAAGTGACTGCGCCACAGTCTGTCATACATATGGAATGGAAGGAGAGCTTCGTGGTCCAAGTTTCTGTTGTATTGGGGCCCTTGTCTACCTCTGAGGTAGCATGGTTTCCCCACTAGTTGTAATCCTATGTATGGCTCTACCATTTGCAAGCAGCTCCTCACATTCAGCTCTGAAGAGTCTGCTTCAATGCCTGATTCAATGGAGAGCTGTTGGTTACAGTCAGTGAATAAACTTTTTGTTTCTTGCAAAGGGTTTAGTCTAGCCCTGTCAAAATATTCAGCAGTTCCCTGAATGTTTATACATCTTGTAATAGTAATGGCTATTGACATGCAGTGTACAGTGTGTGCATCCGTGATGTTTTTGCTTTGCAATACCATTCTAGTGCAGGCTCACTGACAGCACTTCTGGGCCCCAGGGCAGAAATCAATGGGTCCCTTGTCCCCCCTTCCTTGGCTGGAACTACGAGTCATTCCCCTGCTGTCCGGAGAAGCCTCAAGTGCCCGCCCGCCCAACAGAAGAGTCCTGGGCCAGCCCAGCCCTGGGCCAGCTAGTCCGGTCCCCCACCATTGTGAATAAACGCCAGGGCAGTCCCACCAAGCCTTGCCTCCCTTCTCCAAAACAACCAGCCTGCTCTGGGGAAAGTCATAGCAGTGTTTCTTGATTCAAAGATACTTTTGATATGCCCCATGCACGTTCCATGGCTCAGTAACCTTGCCTTGGAACCTGCACTGGGGCATATCAAAGGCATCTTTGAATCAAGAGCTGCTTTCCCCAGAGCAGACAGAGGTACCACAGCAGGACTGGAGCCCTAGGGCCCTGTTATATTGCCCAGGCAATTGCCCCCTTTGCTCTCTCTCCTGTCAGCGGGTCTGTTCCAATGTCACTATTAAGTAATGGAATTGTTTACTGTAATATGACTAGTAACCCTGTTCATATATTGTGCTGTATTTTATTGCTAAGACAGCTCACAGTGAAAAAATTGTTATTTTTCCTGGAAGAAATAATCATTCCGAATCCCAGATCTATTGTCATCTGCACTGCATCAAGTATAACATGGCAGCTCAACAAACTGTTTTTCTACAGGGATCTTATGTCAGCCTTATGCTTCATTATTCATCCCTAATTGTTTGAGAATGCATGGATGTAAACTTAAAAAAACAAAAATGAAACTGTTTTCAAGACTTAGGGCCAGATGTTGGCTGACCCTGATCAGGTGCTCATGCAGATGGGGGGGGGGAGACTTCTTGCTACCAAGTCACCCTAGTGAGTGCACAAGCCAAAATACCATCCGTTGCTCTCTCATAGCAGAAAGGCTGCTCCAGGCTAGCACCAGCACTAGCCACTGCTGGGACCAGGACCATGCTTCTGTGTTTGTTAGTACAAATTAACCACACACTCCACACTTTCAGTGGTTAGTAGAACTGATACCTGCTTGACATGCTTCTTAAAGTCCTTAGATTCAGCAAGAATTCCTTCAGGAGTTCCTGCTTCTACTAACTTCTCACCCAGCACAGTTGGTGGCTTAAAGCCACAGTTTTATCCATAATGAGTGAGTCCACAATGGACAATCATGGAATATTCAAGACCAGGAGGCCCACACTTCCCCGAGAACTCAGAAATATACCTGAAAAAGTTGGGGGTCCCCCTGTTTATATACACACCTGACCACACTGACACACAAAAATTAAGATTTGCCTGAAGAAATGGGCACTTGTGCAGGTAGCCACAGATACGGGTTTGCAGATGAAATGACTAATTTTTCTGCACATGCAGCTTATTAGATTCTCTGCATGAAAGAACAAGAGTTTGCAAATTCAGCTAGGTGTTCTTCAAAGGCCCATTTAAAAGTGTGTCTCTAAATCTACAGCTGTAGGAAGAAAAGAGATTGATCTGTTTGGGAATCAATGTCTGCCCCTGAACACTGAGGTATTGATGTGCCCGTGTATAATTTAACCATGGCACCATTTTCAGTGATGTCATTTCTGCAAGGTCCAGACACTTAGAGAGATACTTACGGGAATGAAATTGCTGTGTTGGGCACCGAGACTGGCAGATGCAGTGATGCATTCTTGGAAATGATTTCACATTACTTGAATCCATGAGTAACTAAGCTGCCTGTGGCTAAACCATGTATTTTGGTAACATGGGTATGTTCAAGACACAGCTAGGTCAAGCATTCCATAGCTGGTTTGCCCTGACTAAACAGTGAGCAAAAAGGTTTGTCTGTCCCATTGATGATTTGCTGCTTCAATAATAATCCAGCTCATCTTCCTTTCTGTGGGTTACACTAATGTGGTGTGGACAGGATTTTCACTGAAGGGAGGTTATTAATATTGAATAGCAACTTACTCTATGAGCAGTGAACTGAGTTCAGTGAAATATCTTATTTTACAAGTTATTACTCAGCATAAATGTCAGAATTTGGTTCTTTCTGGACAGAATAAGTTGGAGTGATCTCTCCTGGAGTCCCTTCCTGCTCCCCAAATCCCTTGTCCCTGGCCCCATCCTGGTGCCTGCACACTGAGCCAAAGCCCTCATGAATCCAATCCTCTGCCTGGTGAAAATGAGCAAGTGAATGAGGCTGGGGAAAGCAACGGGGGGGGGGGGGGAATGGAATGATTAGGGGCGGGACCTTAGAGGAGGAGTGGGGTAGGCACAGCAACAGTGATTGGTTTTGTGCAAGTAAAAAGCTGGCAACACTAGGCATGCATAAATGAAGAGAAGAGCTGGCTGATTCGTGGCCAGACATGTTCCCACAAAGTCAGGGAGTGTTGTTGGCAGTGCTAGCCAGCCATTTCCCTTTTGCTCCTGAAACATACCTAGACAAATTACAGCTACTTCTTCTGTATGGAGGGTACATGAGAGGAGAAAGGAGCTCCCTGCAACCTCTCAGCTGTCAAGTTGGCAAGAGCTGTCGGCAGCTATAATTTGGCTCCATTAATGGGAGCATCTCTCCACAGCAGGCCGAACAAATTTCACACAGGAAAATTCAGCTTCCTCTCTCCTGGTCCTTCACATTTAAAGAGTAATCACACAATAATATTGGTGCTTATGATTTTTGCAAATAACTCACAGGGTACGTCTACACTAGTCCCCTAGATCGATCTAGGGAGGCTAATGAGGGTGACCGAAATTGTAAGTCAAGCCCGGGATTTAAATATCCCGCACTTGATTTGAATGTTCCCGGCCGGTCGCCATTTTAGAAATTGACTAGCCTGAAGTAACTGCCCGCGTCTACACGCGGCAGTGAAACGGGATTCCGATTTAAACCCCTAACTCGAATTAGCTGGTATTCCTCCTGCAATGAGGTTTACCAGCTAATTCAAATTAGGGGCTTTAAATTGGAATCCCGTTTCACTGCCGCGTGTAGACGCGGGCAGTTACTTCAGGCTAGTCAATTTCTAAAATGGCGATCAGCCAGGAACATGCAAATCAAGCGTGGGATATTTAAATCCCGGGATTGATTTGCAATTTCGGTCGCCTTCATTAGCCTCCCTAGATCGATCTAGGGGGCTAGTGTAGACGTACCCCAGTAACTACCACTGTTCCTTCCTTACTCAATGGGCATGCTTAAAAAATCTTGTTTTGAAAAAGCTTTTAACGGTTTAACACATATTCCTTATATATAAAAGAGGGAATATACTATTAGGAAGGGTCACATGTCTTGAACCACTAGATATTTAGTTCACCTACAATTTTAGTTCAATATTATGAGCACCAATGGAGAAGTCACATTGCTTCTGAGCATATGCTAACTGTATAGCTGAATGACACACTATTTTCTAGAGTATCTTACACTATCAGCCTGAGGTCTGAATCTCTAAAGGAGATTAAGTAGGAAATACAATTGGGGCTTTTGTTTCTGGCAGGAAACAGGTTCAGAAGAGGTCTAGTAATTATTTTTATTTAATGAAGGCCTCTGCAGGAGTGAATTTAAATGCTGTACACTATAGCTAATAGCCACTCCACATAATATATAGTAGTTAATCCACCTTATCCACTAACAAAAGCTCTTGAACTTCTTACATATGCAGAATAAGACAAAATGAAGAAGGATAGGGATCACAATATAGGAATAGATTTGTGGTCCACCTAACCTGTTATCCTTTCTTTGATAAATAGCCAGTACCAGATAATTCAGGGAAAGGCATAAACCCCCACAAACCATTTAACTGAACAATACTTTGTTATGGTAAAATTTCTTCCTGACCTTCGATTATGAATATTTTGTGCTCTGAAGCATGAGCATTTAGACATGCATAATTCACACTAAATTTCATGGATGTCACATGGTTAATTCAGTACAAATATTTGGGAAAATGTAGAATGATTTGCTAACATACATAAGGAAAAAACTGCACATAGCACTGTTTTCTAAGGTTAAAGGTGTCTGGTTTTTGTTCAATGTATATGGAATAAACATTCATGAGAGATACATAGGCAAGTGTACTTAGAAAAGACATAGTCTGAAACTCACTTAAATGTAAGTCATGATCACTTGTCTTCTTAAAAGATTCATAGTCCCTAAATTATAGATATTGAACCTTGCCTGTATTGCTACAACCCCACCTGACTGAAGGATTACCTGTTAAGTAAAGAAGAACTAGTAAAGCTAAAGAGCTTTACAGTAATTTTGGGCACTGTCTCAGAATGTCAAATATGACCAAAGAATAGAGTAGATCCCAGAGAACCTCAGTGTTGGACTGTCTTCCATTTTTCTAGGTGAAATGTGTCCATCAGTCCACATCAACCCCATACAACAATTTAGGGTAAGAAGTGACAAGCAATTCATCCAATATCAACCACAGACCTTTTTCTTTTAATTGAGCATATTGAAATTTTAGCAATCAATGCTCAGAACTCACTTTTGTTCTAATTGGAAAAACCCAGCACATTAAGTACAACTGGGCTGTGTTGCACTAGAATATGAGGCTGACTTGTTCTTGACTTAGAAAATGCAGTTTACTCCCTCTGTCAAGGAACTTTTTGCCAAGTTCTTCCCTCCCCAAGTTTTGAAGCAAGGTTGTGATGTAATATGCATTTTAAAACAGTCACAATTACATGGGAGTCAATAAAGTCTGGAGAAAATGCAGATATTGGAAATCTATTGTTACAGTTTTATACAATAGTACTCACTTTTTGTACTGTTACATGGGGAAAGAGTGACAGTTCACTTAAAAGTGTAGATTAAGTCAGAAAAGTGCCCAGGCAAAAACTACAAAGGCTTACATCATGGGTGGGGAAACTTTTTTGGGTTGGGGGCCACTGACCCTCAGATAAATCAGTCAGGGGCCACACAAAAGTGAGGAAACCCCCCCACCGATGTGGCCACCCACTGAAAGGGACAAAGACACTTCCCACATTCCCCTCGCTCACCACGGCCTGAGGAGGCCCAACCTAGATTTTGGGTGCTCCAGATCCACGCTGAGGCAGCGGGGGGGGGGGGGGGTCCTGGAGTGCCAGCGTGGGTTCCCCAAAGCTGGAGAGGGGGACACTGAGCCTTAGGGACTAGATCCAGGCAAGCTGGGGGCCACATGCAGCTCCCAGGCTTGAGGTTCCCCTCCTCTGCCTTACATATAGGGTTGCCAGTTGCCAGCCATCTGTTTTTTGACTGGAATGCCTGTTTGAAAGGGACTCTGGTGGCTCTGCTTGGCACTTCCCTCTCATCCAGAGGTGAAGCCCCCACAGCTCTGATTGGTCATGGTTCCTGGCCAATGGAAGCTGTAAAGTTGTACAGCTGCCAACCCCCATCCCAGCCTGGAGTCCTCTCTTGCACTCAAACTCCCTTTCAGACCCTACACCCCTCACATCTCCACATCCTATCCCCCATCCCAGCTCTGTGCCACCTCCAGTACCCCACCCCAGAGTCCACACCGCTTGTCAGAGCCATCCCCACTCCCTGCACTCCAACCCCTGCAGTAGCCCGGAGCCCTCTCCCACACCTTGAAACCCGCATTTCTGGCCCCACCTGGAGCCTGAAACCCCCAGCTGGAGCCCTCTCCCCACACCCCAACCAGTGCCTGGTAAGAATGAATAAAGGTTGGGGAGAGTATGTGATGGAGGCAGGAGGGATGAGGCAAGTGAGGGTGGAGGGTGGGGCCTCAGAGAAAGGACAGGGTAAGGGTTGTTCAGTTTTGTACAATTAGAAAGTTGGCAACCCTATTTCCATATGAAATGTTAAAGAAGAAGGTAGCAATTACGATTTTAAAGGCAATGTAGGGGAATCTGACACGCATCTTTGATTTTTCATTTTAGGATGTTAAAGTTTTGTGGACACAGTGTTCCATATGTTGATAATAATTAGACCAATTTGCTAGTTTGTGATTTTAGTCCAGAAGCTAACATACTTTTTGATGGGGAATGGATTCTAGCTATAACAGCTTTTCCTGTTGCTCTTCCCTCTGGGTGATGGCTCATTATCATAAACCTGTGAACTTTGGGAACTGGAACTGAATACTCATATAGTTTAAAAGTGACCACGTGGTTTATTTTAGAGACAGCCTTCTTACTGTGCAAGAACCCTGTATACAAAATCTTAGAGCAAATTTTTACAGTACCATAAAAAGAAATCTATAATGGAGATGCTGACAGACCCGCACTAAGCATACGGAAGATGTTATAAGAAGAGGCGCTAGCATGATTACTTATTTAAAGCAATGAAAAATATTCTGGAAGAAGCTGGGTTTTTTTTTTCCATTTTTGTTCTCTGATTCATTGCTGCTCACTCATCACCTCGTACGCTGACACAAATTCTGCTCGAGCCGGGTGGACAGAAGTTCAGCATCTTGATGCAATTCATTGCAAATGTTCCTCAGCGGCCCTATATACAGAGCATCTTTTCTTTTTACACATCTTTGAATCAAAATGCCCTGTTTTAGCCTCTTTTGCCTTTTCATATTATTCAGTGGTACAATAAAAGCAGTTAGAGCAATGAGAATTTTCCATGATGCCATGAAAAAATGTCCATTTCAGACCTTTTTTGTTCTAATGACTCTTACACAAGTTTCAGGGGGTAGCTGAGTTAGTCTGTACAGGATAAACGTAAAAAACAACAAATAGCCTGGTAGCACTTTGAAGACTAACAAAACATATAGATGGTATCATGAGCTTTTGTGGGCACAACTCACTTGTTCAGATGACTGGAGTGTTGGATGTCCAGGACCAAAATAAACACAAGTGTTCGGGATGGCCCTGATTCAGCAGTCCACATCTACTCAGTGAAGAACTTAAATACATCCTGAAGTGGCTTGCTATACATCTGGGCCTAATATAACACGAGTTTGTTTCAGAGACAACTATGGATAAACAAATGATGGCACTCTCTCCCACAGCCAAAGCTCCACCCACAGTCTAAACAAATTGAAAAATTTTAAAAAGTGACTCCAAAAAGTAATAAACATGTTGCACTTTTTTTTTTGTCCTTCTACTGCTGGCTCTCAAGGTGGTGGCTCAGGATCTGACAGTGCTCCCTCTGCTGCAGCTGCTAGTAAAGCACAGGGAAGCAGTAGTATTGAACTGCGATTTTCATGTTCAGCCTCAGCTGTGGATTTTTTTTTGTTTTTTTTGTTTTCCACCAATGGCTAAGATTGGCGAGCAGCACTGATGAGGTGGGAGCGTGTTATGGATGTGTATGGGCACATTGCAGCTCTAGTAGAGCCCCAGTCTGGTTTCTGTATAATTCTTTGCTATATAATACATCTTTGAAATACATCTCTCCTAATAATTTTTCATGAGAATACTTAAGTCCCTGGATTTAGCTGTAGAGTTTACACAGTATTTAATACCTCCTATAATAAGTGTTGATGAATGTGCTGCCAAACTGAAAGTGGAGGGTTTTGTTTGTTTTTTGAGGGAAGAGGAGGAAAAAAAAAGCCAATGCCTCAGTGCCTGTATAATATCCATTTTAAGCAAACCAGTAACAGCGATTTTAAAAACCTTTTTCTGCTTCATGACAGTGTAGTACTAATTTTTTCATATTTTGATTTGATATGGTGCCTGGTAAGAATTAATTCACTTTAAAGTGTATATAATGATCAATACGAATAACTGAACATCTGCCAGCAGTTATAATACAATAGCATCTGAAATACTGCCCTTTGCCCCCAAATATCTTTGAGTCGTAACTACTGGCAAATATTACATATTTGATGTCAGTTACTGTAGCAAGCTCACTAATCAGGTCCAAGAAAAGGAGGAAAAAAAAACCCTCCACATGTTTTTCACTTCAGAAATCTGTTGATTATAGGGTATGCTGTAATAGCAATCTACCTAAGCAAGTGGTTGTGAAGGGAGAGGGACAAAGTTTCGGGAGTTTGACCGGGGATCTGGGTTTGTATTGTGATCTTTTATTAAGGAACCACATTGGTAAAAGGATGATTTGGACTGATTTACATTATATGGAGGAAAGCTGTTGGTTTGTAGTGCAGTGGGATTTTTTTTGTTTTGTTTTCATTTTTGTTTTTTTTAGATGGTTTGTATTTTTAATTGTCTGTCAAATGTACTTAGACACAATGCTTGTTCCCAGTTATATGTTCTATGTTGATGTAAAGAACAAATATTGAAAACCATTTATTTTATTTTATTTTGTTTTGTTTTGTTTTTATTTACACTATTTTATTTTGCTTTCTTTTTTCCTGCTAGCCAAGATATGAGCTTTGATGTCCAAGGAATTTTGTGATTTGCTTATTTCTGAACCAATCTTTGTGGTTTAGCTGTATATTCTTTTTCAGACAGTTGCAGTGTGAGATTTAGTCTCTTTTGTTACATAATGGAAATCAATTTGGAAAATGGAAAACATTTGTTAAAGTAATAGGAAAGGTCATACTCACAATAATAAGATAATTCACACTTTGTTGTGTCTGGCATCACGTATCTGTCGATATGTGTGCTTATCCATGTTATCTCTAATCACTTATAAATTGTCTCATGGTTCTTTCTGACTCAGTGGGAGTTATACATAGGTATCTGAGAACTAAACTTGACTCTACTTGTATTCCAATATTTAGGCACAATCAGAAGAGTTTTATTCATGAGAGATCTGTAGAGTTCCTGGCTGCCATATGTTTTTCATTCAGACCATTATTTTAATTTACAGTATGAACTGCTAAAAATAATATCTACATGGGGCAAGTGCAAAAATATGTTATTTTCCAGCTAAACTCGGTGAAAAAGTACAGCCCTGTACCCAAGGGAACATTTCAAATTTTTTTATGATTGAATATACAGAATGTTAAAGAAATGAAAAAAAAGTTCTCTTCCTTGCAGATGCTTAGGTTGAGATGTTTTCTCCAATTCTAGTGTAGATAACAGCAATGACAGCCACTTGCTATTTGCTATTTTCCACGTTTTATCTGGAACTTTTGACTGACTGACAGTTGAGTATGTTACTGTGAAATGGATTCAGATGTTTCAAAAATGCACCACATTTTCCAGAACATAAAGCTAATGGTCTCTAGGGTAGAAAGTTGCTATTTTTGTTATACTAAATAATTTGAAATCTATGTACACTGGTAATAAATAAAATGAAAGTCAGAAATAGTGTGTTCCTTTGTAAGAGTGTTAACCCTTGCATCATATGAAAACCCCCAAATCACAGTATTTTGAAAGCTTTTTGTAGGTCAGTGACTTGTCTTAACACTTGAAAAAAATATCGGTGATTGTATGGTCATTTATTATATTGAAATTTAATCCCATTAATTCATGTGTAAAATCCAATTCCCAATGAAGTATATATACTTCAATGGAGCCAAGATTTCATACCAAATCAGAAAATAACTGCTATAACCCATCTTGCAAGGTCCTACATTTTCAAGAAGACAGTTCATTCACCAGAAATGTCAATTGGCTTTCAAAGTCCATCATGAAAATTAATCTGTCAACTCCATGACCAAAAGGTGTGGAGTTATGTGAAAGGAGTAGAGATGAGCCTTCAGAGAATGTTACATTTCACTCTCTTTAAACAGCTAGAACTGAAGCTGCAAAGCTCATGTGTTTTCTGTAGGAAGCGCTTTTGTGCTGCGTGCAAGTAATGGAGAATGGGCAAGGATCAATAACTGATTTTGCAATATTCTGAGTTCCTGCCAGCCATATGCTTGTTCAAATTAAAACCAACAATCAGTCTAACCCAGTGTTTCTCAAAATGTTCTTTGGGTCTGCTTTGGAAAAGCCACTAGGCAGGCTTGCATCGCTTTGTTTACTTAAAGGATCCCTATCCATGGAGCCTTGTTGCTCCCATTGGCTTCAGTTCACCGTTTCCAGCCCAGGGAAGCTGCAGGAAGTGGTAGCCCAGGCCTGCTAGTGGCTTTCCCAAAGCAGGTCCACAGAACACTCTGAGAAACACTGTTATAAAACAATGAAAATAGTCTCCACATTGTCATGGAAAGTGCCAGGGAACTGTAGCTCTGCTAGTTCTGTCTCTATACCATAGAGGTCCTTGACAGTGGAACTGGTGCAAATTCATTGACCATTACCACACTGCAGAGCAGGATAAAAGAGCCACAGGGCTGGGTTTGCCTGAAGCTTTAGTAAAGGTTTCCAGTTGGTTTCACCGCCACCCCCTCCCCCCCAGAGCAGGATAGTTTCTTTTTCTTTCTTCTGGCCCCCATGCAGATTCCCAGAGCATAGTTTGGTTACACTAGCTATGTGCTAGGACCAAGATTTGGCCACTTCTGTTCAATGAATGTTAATTTAATATAAAATATAAACATTTTACTTTACACTTACATTGTTAAATGCCAAACTGTATCCTTCTGATAAAGGGAGAATGTGAATACCCCGGAAGCTGAGTGCCTTCATTTCCCACAAAATCTCTGCTGTGTTTCACCACTTTGGAAGCTTTTCTTGTTGACAGAATGGGTTCATTTCCCCTCCCCCCTTTTTTCCATTCTATCTCCTTCTGCATACAGTTGTGAAAATAGATTTAGACTTACAGATGGCATTTTGGATGGAGTCTGGAAAATGTAAAGCGTAAGAAGTGATATAGAAGAATCTCAGAGGGGTGGGGATATGAAGAATTCCCAGAGGGGAATTGCCTAATGTTTGGTATAAAATAAGCTATAGCTCTTTCTTAGGGCAGAAATAGGCACTAATGGGCCCTGTTTCTCATATGTCATGCACATATGTTGTCAGTGGGGGTTACTGGCAGTAGAGATATGCATGAGTTGTGTGCATCCATAAAGAGATTTTATTAAAAAACAACAACAAATAAGCCCTCTGAGATTCTGTAATAATTATACCAAGTTACTATGATTTACATTCTCTTATAGACTCAGTCTTTTTTTTTTTCCTTTACAGATGCTGAGGGTTCAATGCATCATTAACTTAAGTATCTGTTTGTTCATAGGACAGAAACAAAGACAGATTTGTCTGGGGAGCACAGGGTTGGGGGCTTGAGTCCTGCCCACCCTGGTAGCAGCCAGATAGCTAACACAGGCTACTCCAGAGATGGAGCTGGCTCTTGCATTTGAAAAGCAGCGTAAGGGAACCATGGGAGGTGGGTTCTGGAGTGGAGTAGAGGATAGAGCATCCTCTTGGGGAGCACCTGGTAGTGGGTTTGGGAACTGACAGCTACAGTATCCCCAATGCTTCTCTTATATCCCCATCAAGAGTGCTGTATAGAAAAGTAGTATTTCCAGGAATGAAGCCACAATGATGGTGTCACTGGCCTCTGTTTGTCAGAAGCTGGGAATGGGTGACAGAGGAGGAAGGATCACTTTGATGTTTCCCTGTTCTGTTCATTCCCTCTGAGGCACCTGGCATTGGCCTCTGTCAGAAGACAAGATACTGGGCTAGATGGCCTTTGGTCTGACCCAGTGTGGCTGTTCTTATATTCTTAACATCAGCTGACTCTATGACAACTTAATAGTCAGAGGTACCATATTTGGAAGGTACAGCTATTGACAGTAGATCACCTAGTTTTCTGTTCCTGAGCCAAATGAACATTGTGCTGTCTTGAGACTCCCAGGTTAGAAGGAGCCTTACACTTCATAATACAAGCTAGATGCCAACCGGGGACAGGAAGGAACACACCCGCTCTATCTTTCCACAGACGAAGAACAAACATGTCTTCTGAGTCTGAAGAATTTAGATAAAAAGGAAGGAAGACCAAATCTAAAATCTCAGTGAAAGTGACACTTTCTTACACTCTCTGTAATAGATGCCATTATGAACTAACTCACAAGGCTTGCTTCTCCAGACAGGCTAAAATAATACATTGACATGGAAAGCTACAGTATGTTACAGAAATAGCCAAATGCACAATCAATTCATCCATCATCAATCCTATTGCCATGGTTCGTACAATTAAGTGAATTAGGGGGGAATTAATAATTTCCTCTAAACTAAAACATTCATCATTGTCAGCGGTGGAAACATGACACCAAACTAGATGGGCCTTTGATCAGCATAAATACATTTCTTACTTTCCTACTTATAATAAACTACAGTCAAATGCCTGGTGAATGGGCTTTGATATTGTTAATTAGCTATGCACAATAACAGTTGCCAAACAATTTCTACAAAAACTCAGTTCTATCAGACAGGAAGTTAGTATAACTTAAATCCCTGGATCTGGCTGCTAATGTCTGCCCTGGAAACAGGCTGAAAAAAGGCTGAAACAAGCTCAGTCTCTAACACACCGCCTCTCTCACTAAAACTATTATAGCCAAGATGTGCTTCACATTCTTTCAAAAAGTTGCCTAAGCACCTTCAGGAAAAAGCCTTCACCAAACAGAATCTCAATTCCACCATTCATGTACACTACCAGGAGTCCAAAGTTGCTTTAGCTCTCTCCTTACAAAGGTAGCTTGGATTGCTTTGTGTTTTCAAGATTTCAGTAGCAGCCAGCTTTGATCATTTGATTAAGATATAACACAAGAGGACAATCAGATGTGACAAAAAAGATCCAAATTAAGGATCCCTCCTGGATTTCCTTCACTAGTGAATGTGCAACATTTGGCCTATATGCTGCTGTAACAGCTGATTCCCAATAACAAACAAAACACAACAAAAAGTTTCCAGCAGGCTGTCTGGAGTCTGTTATACACATGCTGTTTCAGGGGTTCTCTCTTCCATTTACAAATCATCCAGAAGGTTGGAACCTTGTCAAAGATCTCAAACTGTAATTGCAGGTACTGGTTGGAGCTCCCTCATCCAACAGCCTCGGGACCTGACCGGTCCTAAACAAGTTGCTGGACCAGGGGAAGTCCTTTCCAACATGGCCCATACTGTACTGCTGCCCCCAGCTAGGGCTCCAGCTTAGCTTTGCTGCTGCCTGCCCGACTATGGCTGCCACTGGGGTTGGAGCTCCACAGCCGGCAATAGAGCTCCCTGGGTGCTGCTGGGGCCAGAGCTCCGCAGCCAGGGATAGGGCTCCGTGGCTGGGGCCAGAGCTTCATGGCTGCCACTGCCATCCCCAAGCTCCTTGGGTGTCGCTGCCAGCCCGTGAGCTCTGTGGTCGGAGCCAGAGTTCCGTGGCTGCTGCTGCCAGGCCCCCACTGCCACCTGGCTACAGCGGCCAGAACTGCCTGCTGTGCCACCTGCCCCTCTTCACCCTGGCTCTCAGCTGAGTCTCCACGCCCCTCCGCTGCTCCTGACCAGAGAGTCCCAGTTAAAGGAGGTACAACCTGTACTGTATCCCTGAACAAAGTCCTTTGGCATTAGATGTCATGCAGTATGCTTTACTGTCTTCCCAAAGCTTCTGAATCCAAACGGTTCACTTTAATTAGACATACTTTCTTTCTACAGTAAAATAAATGCAATTAGAAGTATATTTTGAAATAACTATGACAGGTTGATGATTCCTGAATAATAATATTCATAATATAAATATATGAAACAAAAGTCAGTGATCTGTGATGTTCTCATATACATTTGGTTTTTAACCAGTTCAGAAATGGTTTCCTTCCACATTGGGAGAGATGGGAGAGATGCTATTTTCCCTACCTTCAGTAGAGAGGAATAGGTCTCATTTCCTTCCTCTCCTAGGCCACGTCTATACTACAGAGGTTCCAATTAGCGGGTCTAGTGAAGACACACTATTTCGAACTGATAGGGTGCTCCCATCAATGCTGGTAATCCTGCTTCTATGAGGAGCAAGGGAAGTCAAAGGGAAAGTGTGTTCCCTTCAACTTCCTGCAGTGTGGATGGCACCAAAATTTGAGATAAGCTACTTTAATTTCATCTACGCAATTAACGTATCTTAATTCAAGCTTATACCCAAGTGTAGATCAGGGCCTCGGGAAAAGTGGTTTGATATACCTTTGAAGATATGACTTCATGTGCCTGCTAGCTCCTTATGTCTCCACATGAAGATACCACATCAAACTAAATTGCTTGGCTTTCTTTGATCTAATTTTCTATTTTGATGAGATTCAGAAGATTTGGTTTGAGCACTGAAGGAAAAATAAAGTATTCATTTACTAGTAAGGCATATTCTACATCTAATTAAGTCTAAGGCCTGGAGCTTAGGTGCCGGTCACAGAGCTGACATCTCTACTTTCAACATAAAGCGTTTTTTAAATTTCTTGAGTCAAAGACCCCTTAATTTTTTTCAAAAGGAGTGGCCCCCTCAAACAGAATGTCTCTCTCTTCCTCTTGCTCTATTTCATCCTTTTCTGTTCTTCTCTTCCCCAAGTTCTCCCAATCTCCCACTACTTTCTCTCCCATCTCTCTTTCTACCATCCTTTCCCAAATCCCCTGACAACTCCACTTCAACCCCAAGTTCCCTTTTGCTTCTTCTTTGTTCAGCCCCCTCCATCTGGGTCCCTTGCTCTCTTTTTATGTTGGCTTGCAAGTTCTAGTCCTTTTTTGTGTGTGTGTGTGTGTCTCAGATTCCAGCTTTTAGCTCCTAGACTGTGGCCTCCATTTCCTCATCTTCTGACACCCTGCTGTTCTGGGCTTCTTCCTTCAGAATAAGCCATGACTTACAGGTCTGAGCAAGGGCAAAATCCAAAATTCCAACCTCTGTTCAGCACATTCCCAGATGAGCTGGAAGAATGAAGGAAAAAGGTGGAGCTGAGAACAGGACAGCTGTTAGTACTTAAGAGGGAAGAGGCAGAGCTGGGAAGCCCTCCTCCTGAACACAGGGAAACACCAGAGGCTATTGTAAAAGCCTGGGCCCTAAAGAATAGAGCTCCATGATCAGAAAGCCGATGAATCCAATAGTTTCCAGAGCTTCTGCAGCCTGCATTTTGAGAATCCTAATCTACAGAAGTGCTAAGACATTTCCCATCTGCCCCTCTGAAGATAAGCATCTAAGTATGTTTCAAAAGTGGACATTCACTGCTCCCTGCCCAGTTCAGTTTGGTTGCCATGGTATTTGCTAATGAGTCAGAGGGAAGAAAAACATGGAGAAAATAGTGTGCCTGGACTTTAAAATGATACGTAATGATCTCATTAAAATCATTTTCATCCTTTCTTTAGTTCAGAGAGTAGTTCGTTATTTTAAATAGATTAGACATTTTTAATACAGCAAAGAAAACCAAATTTGCACAATAAAACTAAAAGTACTGGTTTAATCTAAAGAGGAAACCAATGGAAGGTAATCCAAATGGAATCATTATGCAATGGAACATGGCAGAACAGAACTTCTAAATTATAGAGTGCTCTAAATAAATCCATTCATGCCAACTTACAAACAGCCATTTTAACAGACCGTTACGTTAATAGCTGTATTTTCCAAATAGTTAATAATAAGTAAACTAACTTTGTTCCAACATATATCAAAGTTGAAAGAAATACCCTCAAGTGTTTTTCTCTTGCATTCCAGACATTAATTCTACTCTGCTATTTACCATTTCAAATTGTTTCCATGGATGTTTATTAAACATGAATTCAAAATAACTAGTGCAAACCATGCATTTTTTTTCAGCAGCTGGCTGGTAAAAGTTGACATATTGTAATCTCGTAATTGTTTTTGAAATGGAGCAACAGACTGCAGGTTGAATAACATTTTAACGACTTAGAATTACAGTAATGACTTGAGGGCCAATTCTCTACAACACTTCCATTAAAGTCATCAAGAGATCTGTGTTTGGAGAACCTGAAAGAGTGGGCCTGAGGATCTATGGTTAGAAACTGATCATTGCTATGAATACACCAAATCAACTAAAGCACCCAACATTTAAAAATATTTGCCTCATGCTCCCCTTTTTATTTTCGAATGAGCCCAACATTGCATGTGTGTCTCCTGGTTTTGCTTTTCTTTACAAAAGGCCCCCAAATTATCACATAGCTTCTGGTAATAAGGGTCACTGTCTTAGGGTATGTCTACACAGCAAAGTTATTTCGAAATAACAGCCGTTATTTCGAAATAACTTTCCTAGCATCTACACAGCCAAACCGCTATTTCAAAATTAAATCGAAATAGAGGAGCGCTTATTTCAAATTTGGTAAACCTCATTCCATGAGAAATAACACCAAATTCAAAATAGCTAATTCAAAATAAGTGTTGTATAGATGCTTATTTCAAAATAGGGGCCCTCCAGCCCTTCCCAGGGTGCCCTGGTGGCCACTCTGGGCACAACCAGGAAAACTTTCTCTCCTCTCCCCTAGCCCCGGAGCCCTTAAAGGGATAGACTCTGTGCCAGCTCCAGGCCTGCCAGCACAGAGCCAGCAGTCGCTGCCCCTGACCCAGTGGCCCCACCATGAGCCAGGTAGCCAGTGCCAGCCAGCCCTTCACTGCTCCCCGGGCCCAGTCCCCCAGCTCCCATGCTCCCGCCTTCCTGGTCTAGTGCGGAGATCGTGGACCTCATTGAGGTTTGGGGGGAGGCTTCCAATGTCCACAATCTCCACACTAGATGGAGGAACGCGGCCATCTACAGACGGATGGCTGCCAGCCTGGCCACCAAAGGCCACATGCTCACCCAGGAGCAGGTGCGCATGAAAATAAAGGAGCTATGGCAGGCCTATGCCAGGGCCACAGGGGGCAGCTCCCAAACAGGGGCAGACACCTGCCCTTATTTTGACGCCCTGGACCTCATCCTGGGGGGTGGGACGGTCTCTGCCACCCCGGGGGTCACCGGTCCTGGAGCAGAGGGCCCTAACCAGGGCATGGAGGAGGAGCACCAGGAGCTGCAGGAGCCCAGAGGGAGCGTGCCACACAGCCAGGACCCCCGAGCCTTATTGGGGGGTGGGGAGGGGGACCAGGGACTGTGCGCATGGGCCTTGCTTACCACGGATCACACAGCAACCAGTGCAACCAGCAACCCCCGGGCAGGTGGCCCCAGTTCGCTGCCACCCACGGGCCTTGGCCTGTTAGCCACACACGTGTATGAAGAGACATGACATGCTCCTGACCCCGGGGTGGGACACAGCAGGACGCCCTCCCTCCACAAGGCCATTCTACACAGAGGCAGGGGACATCTCCCCCACACCTCCCCCACACTATAGATAGCACAGGGGCACAGGTGTGGTCTTGGGGCAGCTCCCAGTCCCGGGGATAGCAGGACATTCTGAACATGGCCTGTGTGCAAGCACATCGGCTCTGATGGTGTAGGGAACGGTCATCCTTGCCTTGCACAGGGGGGGCTGGGCTTCACCCACTGTGTCCCCAGGAATAACTGACCACTTCTCTTGTTTCTCCACAGCCACACCAGCTGCGTGTGCAGGGCGCACCACCCCGCCTGGGACATGCTTCCGCACCCGAGGGCTCCGCAGGACCACCCTCCAGAACTGGGTGCAAGAAGACCTGGAGCTCCGGTGGGAGCAGCTTGCCCAGGGCCGTGCCATCTGCCAACACCTGCAGACCCTGGTGCAGAGCATGCTGCCTCCTGACACTCCAGCGCCTGCTGCCTCCCCAGCTACTGCTCCTCCTCCCCACTTCTTCTCCCCCTCCCGCTTCTCCCTCCACCTCCTCCCAACCCTCCAACCCCTCCCCATCCCCCTGGGAATGCTGAGGCCCCCACATCCACGGTGCTGGAAGACAGTTGGCCCAGTGAGACCCCCCCACCGCTGAGCCCTGAGCTTCCCCTCCCCCTTCTTCCCCTTGCTTCCCCCTTCCAACTCCCTCCTCCCAGGTTTCCCCCTCCCCTCTCCCACCCTCTCTCCTCCATTCTCCCGCCTCCTTTCCCCAGTCTCACCAGAGTTTCATTCCCCCCCCCCAGTTTTGTTAAATAAAGACAGTTCATGTTTATGAAAAAAACGTGTATTTTATTTTACATCAGGAAGGGGGCCTGGGGTGGTAAGTGGAAGGACGTGAGGGAGGAATGAGGCACAAGCCCCCAGTGGGGCAGGCCAGGGAGGCTCTTAGTGCTCCTCAGGGTGAAAGCTCTCCCGCAGGGCCTCCTGGATACTGACAGCCCCCCGATGGACCTCCTGGATGGCAGCCTACAGAAAGTGCAGCCAGGCTCGCAGCAACGCATCCAAGAGAAGCACCAGAGTACCCAGGGACAGCTCTGGCTCCATGTTGCAGAGTGCTGTGATGTCCTGAGTGAGGGCAATCAGAGCACGCTGAGACAAAAATGCTTTGCTGTCCCTCATCGAGGTAGACAAGCAAGCAGGGAAACCTGAGAACTGGCTGTCCAGGGGGTGGGGTGGGGGGGCCCTTTAAGCACAGACCTCAGTTAGCCTCAGGCAGCAGCCCCACACGGTAAGTCCTGACCTGATGCCCTGCCAGACCTGGTTCCGGACAGCCTTAAATGCGATTCACAGTCCACTCAGTGTGGACGCACTATTTCAAAATAGCAAAACGCTATTTCAAAATGCATTTTGTGTGTAGACGCATTATTTCGAAATAACTTATTTTGAATTAACTATTTTGAAATAAGATATTTCGAAATAATGCTGTACTGCAGACATACCCTTAGTGATTAATTCAATCCCTTCTTTACAGTTTTGCTTCCTTGAATATGTGACTAAAGACATGAAGAACTGGAGATGAAAGCATTCCAGAGAATTCCCACCTTGTACAAAATACTGAGCTGCATTCTTACCAGTGAGGTATTCGTAGCAAGTAGTGAGAAGAACTGATAAAATTAACATCCATTGGTAAGCTGTTGAAAAATAACTTTTGGCTCATACATAAGCCTTATTTATCATCAATTTTCATTATTTTCAAACTCTAGTAAAATAAAAAAGGCCCACTGCCTAATTGTTACCAGACTGCGGGATTCAAAAGCTATTTGTATTGTGCTCAAAAAGAAATAAAAGAACTCCAGTGCTTTCAACTTATACAGCCTGGTTTCTAAAATTAAACTCAGTTCCTTTTTACAACTCATACTTTAGATAATTGAGATAAATTAAATGACATTTGAAGACATTCAGAGTCTATGGCATCACTTTTTCATACTTTTTTCACTTGACATCAGCTTGTGTGGTTGCTTCAATGTGTAAATATTTACCGTTTTAAAAATTTCTCTCTTGGCTTATTATTTTGCTCACACATGCAGAATAGATGCTGACACAGCCTGGCAGAAAAACAATAAAACCCTCAGCTAAAGCAGATATAGTGGGCTGACACTTTCTTTGTCATGTAATGTAGAAGCACAGCAATGGAGCAATGGTATTTCCATACCTTGACTTACACCAGCATAACTGAGATTTTGTAGCAGCTACCCAAACACTACATTTGGAAACTTGGCTGCATATTAAAATTTTGTATTTGTAAAAATAGACACCTGAATCTACATTCCACATTGTAGCTTGTGTCCATTTACCCCAGCTGTCAAGTTGGCACCTTGGTGTCTGATTTACCTATTAGTTCCTCTTGAGATGCTTCAAGTGATAAGCAGAATCTACACCATTCAACTTTCCCCTCAAAACATTTAATAACAGGATAATCCAATGTTCATGAGAGATGCTGAGTGATGATTATCCTGTGAAGTAGAGTGCCAGGGCAGCTAGGCTAGTGAAAGCTTCCCCTCACAGTCCAGCTAATTGTGCCCCAGCTCTTGATTCTTCTCCAGTGTAGAAAGACCATTCATGTTCTATCTCAGAGCTACTCAACTTTGGAAGCCTGGGGGGCCACAATGATACTCTCAGCACATGCTGAGGGCCAAAGCTTAAATGCGGTTGCATATACATGCAAATATATATGCAAATATATGCAAATAGTCTATTTCACACTGACTGGCATGAATGCAAAGATTAAGGCAAGATTACATAACACACAGGCCCCATTTAAGTCAGTTCTGCTAATATTAATAAAACGCAATATTTACCTGATTTCCTTCCATATGATAGCACTTTTAATGAGGAACAACAGTCCAGGAATTTAACTACTAAAACACATATCAACAGAAAACCATTCTATTGACTACTTTTTTATTTTGGCTCCCACCCGTGGGCTGCGAACGAACAGGCCGCGGGTCTCATGTGGCCCACAGGCTGCATGTTGGTTAGCCCTGTTCTACCTTCTACAATCTTGACACAGCCAATAAGGATGCTACCTGTCACCAGGGCCGGACTGAGCCATTCTGGCACCTGGGCAGACAGTTTAATTGCACCAGCGTGCGCCAGCGCATGGGGGAGGGCGCACAGAGCTGGTGGCGGCAGGACACATGTGCCTGGCTCGGCCCAGCCCGGCTACCACCACTGGCACGCAGCCTGGGGCCGCCTGGGGCGGGCTGAGCCTGGCCGTGCAGGCCCCCATGGCCGCGGGGGGAAGGGCGCTGCTGGCCGGCGCTGTGGGGGTTAATGCGGCCCCCGCCCCAGGCGGCCACTGCAGGGTGGCCGCTGGGAGCTGCTGCAATCTGCGATCTGGGAGCCAGGCACGCGGCACCTGATGGCAGCTATAAGGGGTGCTGCACACCCCTTACAGCTGCCATCAGGCGCCCCCCATAGGTTGGCGCCCCAGGCAGCTGCTCGGCTAGCCCATGTCTCAATCCGGCCCTGCCTGTCACTGAGTACTCAGACTGAGCCCAATGCTTCATTGATTGTGAGCTCTTTGGGGCAAGGACCAAGTACTTCTCTTTATTCTTTAAGGCACACTGCATGTTGTGGGGCACTATAAATCCAATACAATGACAGAGGCCACAAAGCTAATAGATATTTCTCACCTGGGTCAGATCTGTACTAGCTACTTAGAAGTAAATGTCCTTCTGTCTCATTACACAATTTTCCTGACAAACCCAGTCCATTTTGTAGGTATTTTAAATGAAATAAAACTGCAGGTTCTTTCCTGATTACCAAATGTCAGTGTACTATTATGGTGGGTGACTTTTTCTTTGCTGCACTCTGACTTTTATGCTTTCCCACTAGTTTCATCAGAAAAATCAGGAGATGTGGAAACACGTACAAGGGCCACATATGTTCTGCTTACATTGCCTTAGCTACTCTAGTTTATATCACATGGGACAGCCATCTGACCTTAACCTCATCCTGAACTTAATAGTTGCAAGCCAGAGAAGTTATGTAACAGGATATCCCAGACAGAAACACATACAAGATGACCCATTATAGGCAAGAATTGCAGAGTAATTGCAAATAAATATTGCAGTTTTATTCTGTCCAAATGCCTACACTGTGCTATTTTAGTTTTACTGAAATATTTCATTTCCTTTCTACAGCCATCTGTAAAATTCAATTTTGACTTTTCTTTTTGTAATTTGCTGTTTCTAATGTCTGTGTGCCATTGATTACTTGCATAATGCATCACTTTGCAGTTACTTTAACACTCAGTCTAAAAACAAATCTAGACTATTTACCAGCATTCCCTAAGTTATAACCCAGAGATATTTCTCATATAACAGAAAGTAAATTTACCACAAGAAAGAAACAAAGTTTTTGTATTCCACTTTTTAATTCACTGTGGAGTAAACCAAAGTTGAATCAATTATTCAGAATGGATTTTCATAGGAATATTTAATCAATGGGCTAAATATAATCTTGGAAAGGATGAATTGGACAATTAAATATTGTGGACTTGAAAAACAAAGTGGAATTAGATTTACAAGAGGTAGGAATTTTCAAAACTCTAATCTGACATCTGGAAAACCTGCAGTGAGTATTTCTCAGAAAAATCCTTCAAGTCAGCAGGGTTTGAGACAGTTCTTTTAAGGACACATTTCTCTCCCTCTCTTTTCCTGTGGCAGCATCATCCCCTCAATTTTATGCTCCTTCGATGTTTCTGCATGCAAAAAGTGGTCTTTTGTGTGTAAGAGAGAGTTGTCCATGTCTGTGTCATGAGGAAATTATTTATGGTCCCTGATACAAGAGAGGGAAGAGATACTCTGCAGTTCAACAACAATTTCATTCTCTACTTATGTAATATTAAAATGCTCATCTCCTTCAGCTTTACTTCCTGGCCAAGAAGTAAACCTGAAAATGAGATAAATTCAAGGCCTGATCCTAACTCATCTGGATTGGGCCATCAGTTTCATAATACACATCATGAGAAGACTGAGTTTGTTTAAAGTGGCTTAATGGAAAAAAAATGCTATTTTACAAAATTTCAAACAGCAGGAAATGCTACTCTTCATTTAGAAATGAACCTGATACAGCATTGAATCAAATTAATACTTTCAATCTAGATCTCTAGATATGTCAGCAAAATTACGGATTAAGCAATCCAAACTATTTCCCACAAATATTTGCTTCAATTATACATCCAGCTCCATTTTGTGTTTGCTTATGAGCATTAAAATAATCCAGTTTTACTGTCATGAATGTTTGTGCACAAAAAGTTTCACTGTCCCAATCATGTGCACTCATGAAAACAAAATATTACCTGTATCCTCACCAGTACTCTTTCCAAAAAAAACTGATACATTCTAGTCAAGGAAAAGAAATACTGTCTGACTTACCTGAGCAATCACAACAACCAATGTACTTCATACAGTGAATATTTTATATATACAGGGAAATGTTAACCTTCAGTCCACAGAATCTGAAAAAGTAAATTACATTCAATAGCTGACAAATCTGAGGAAATCATAATCCACCAGATTTGTTGGACAAGATTTTTTTATTACCAATTACTCAGCGCTAATATATAGTTTCACTATAGCATCATTGTAAGTGAATGTCACCAGAAGAAGCCTTTAAAAAGAAAGATTATATAATTAATTAATGCCCTGAAATGTTGAAGGCTGAAAGGTGATGACTAGGGCCCTACCAAAGTCAAGAGACATGAAGAACATGTCATGAATCATGAAATGTGATCTCTCCCATGAAATCTGATCTTTTGTATTTTACCCTACTCTATTGGGGGGGTGACCAGCATTTTTCAAATGGGAGTCCTGACCCAAAAGAGGGTAATTGTGGGAGGGAAGTGTCTCAGGGTTATTGTAGGGGGTTGCAGTAATGCCACCCTTATTTTTTCACTACCTTCAGAAGTGGGCAGCCAAAGAGCAGCAACTGCTGTTCAGGTGCCCAGTTCCGAAGGCAGTGCCCTGCCAGCAGCAGCACAGATGTAAGGATCGCAATACTACAATCCCCCTAAAATAACTCAGTGCTATTAAGATTTTACATACTGCATCAGCATTTACAATCATGTGTTGCACATGTGGATTGCACTTATGAGGGGTTTAAAAACACGCATTTTGTAATGCACTAAGTTAAACATATATTCTGAACAAATCTGGAAAGATATCCAGGTTGAGCCAGGCCTGGCAACATATAGCAATAATGTGCATGTGCATTTTGTGATCGTTTCCTTGCAAATTTATTTCTTGTAACTAGGAAAAATGCTTTTTTGGAAAAAAGTACCTTTTAACATAAAGAAATAGAAAATGAATTCCACCCCTATGTCTTGCTAACATTTGAAGCATATGTTCATGATCAAAAGTGAAGCATGCATTCCAACTTTTTTTCTACCCATTAAACACACTCCCCCTCCCGTCTCACCTTTGCAGAAGGGAGCAGCAAGTTCAGATAAACACTTCCGTGGTATTTTAGTAACATGAAGAATGGCTTTGCCTTTTGAACTCTACACCATCCACCTTTCAATAAAAGTGAGACTTTCAGTTAAAGTAAACATTCAAAATATCAAAAGAATGCCACGCCTGCTAGACTTGAAAATTCTTCATCTCCCTAAAAAAAAAAAACTTCTCAAAAGAAGGTGTGATATGTACATTTTCACTTTTCTCAATGCTGAATTCACTTAATTTGTTCATAGTCCAAGCATATGATTCCATGATTCTGTCCTCACATATTTTATAGCCATAAATCTCCATTGATAGAGTGGTTTTTGATTTACACTGGAATCAGATCATAATCAAGCCTACAGTCAGAAAGCATTGGTCCAAAGCCCAGAAGAGTCAGTGTTATGATTCTTATTAATGTCACCAGGCTTTGGATCAGGTCCCCAATTAATATATCTCACCTATAATACAAACTTGTTTCTCATTCTTTGCTTCTTTTCCAGAGAACAACTTACTACTGAAAATTTTGTATGCAGGGCTAGGTAAAGCAATCACAGTGCCCTATCATATCTTGTTCCACTTGCTGTAACAGTGGTAGGGACCACACATAAAAGAATCATCTGTTAGGCTGGAGAAAACCCCTCATGACAAGAATTTGGGCCTTCTAAGTCTCAGACCACTACTTCCCAGCTTCAGGTAAGGTGTGTGTATGAGGGTCCACCTCAGAGGATGAAGGACTAAACCTCCTTCCCTCAGAGTACAGAATCTGAAGGGGGTGGAACCACTTGACACCATCCTACTGCACCTATGAGGAAGTGCACACAGAATCTCTTCTGGGGTATTGATAGCAGAGCCCCCACTTCATGCAAAGCAGAAGGTTTCTGAGTTAACAACCCATTAAGATGAACGGTGCAGTTCACGTGTCTAAACTATTTTTCAAGGCTTTCTGCTGATGCCTGCTGCATTGACTACATTTAGATCAGAGTTCTGAGCTTTATGTCTGCAACCACGAGGACTAGAAAAACATACTGATAGTCTGAGGCAAACATGTCACTCCTAGGCCTGATCCAAGTCCAAAGAAAAGTCCAAAGAAAAGACTCCCATTGCCTTCAATGGGCCTTGGAGCAGACCTACCTGCTCATGCCTTAATCTTACATCAAATGTAAGTACAAATGACTTTTATCAACTATATTATCTGCAGTATGTTTTCCACATCTTATCATAATAGCAAAAAGTATCTATTCCTTTTCTTGACAGCTTTATGTTAATACTTCATTTTGACAATAGATCAGTTAAGTCTTATAATTAGAACTGGACAGATACTGCAACATGAGTTTTTTCAACAGTTGGTCCAAAGCAATCAGGGAAAACCTCTGACAATACCCTTCCCCTTCTCCCCCAGTCATTTGCCCTGTGCACACATTTATTTATTCTTGCAGGAAGTTTGTTTGTTTTTATTTTTTTAAATTTTATAAATCTAAGAAAACAAAAAAAATAGGCATGTCTTTGAAAAATCCCCTAACCCAACATATATTGACAAACTAGCTAACCCAGAACCCCTTCCTGTATGTCTCCCATTAAACACAAGGCCTCAAAACAACTCCCTCTTAACCAATCAAAACCCTTATTTTTCACATAAACCTTCAGCTTCATCAAGTCTGTCCCTCTCAAAAGGCCTGCACTAAGCACTGCAAGACCATCAACGCAGTCCTATTTCAGATAAAAAATCTGAGAGTCCATAGCTGATGGCTCCAACCGTTTACTGCCAGACAATTCTGTTTTAAACTCCAGGGAATCCAACTCTAGTATCTCTGCCGATGCCTTTTATGGCAACAAGTCAGAGAAGTTGTTTGGGAATACTTATCTGAGTATGTATTAGCACAAATGTTCATGTCAGAGGCATTTGTGTGTCCATGCTGAACTCACTTTTGGGACATGGGGACCATCCAGGCAGGGAGCAGATTATAAAACATCAATAAACAAAAATTGTGAATTATGAAGGAAGTGATGAAGCAAACAGTTTGTAGATAATTCATAGGTGGAACACAATCACATAGAACAGTTGTTTTATAGGTGAATTAGTGAAAAATTCACAAAAAGAATTCAGGGCTAGATGTATTTGTCTATCTCAGTGGTCCCCAACCTTTTGGGGCTGCCGGGCACCCAGGGGTGGCACCGTGCATGCGCCGCGCGCCTGGGGCAGGGACCGCACATGCACCGGGTGCCCGGGGCCCGGGGCGCAAGAATGGCTCGAGCCAGCCCTGGTCACTAGGCGGGTGCACATAAATGCCCCGGCGGGTGCCATGGTGCCCGTGGGCACCGCGATGGGGACCACTGGTCTATCTAGATCTCTATATATACACATATACATGCTCACATACTGAGAGAGAGAGGGAAAGAGAGAGAGAGCATTAGCTCTAGTTACATTGGTTATTTTGCAATAACCTGGTCATGACTCCTTTCAATTAACAGGGAACACAACAATCTCATACATATTAGAAAACAAACATGTACTCCACATACCATAATCTCCAGAATGATGGAAAATATGCTTCAAAGAGGCTTTTTGTAAAATGTGAATTCCCAAGTTATTTTATGATTTTGCTACTATAAGTGACAACGTTTCCTCGGCCATCAGTGTCACAAGAGCACCACAGTTCATAGAGTATTAGGGACACATGGTGACTTTTTTATTTAGTTTATATTACACCTTATCAAGATGATGATGATGTCTACCATTTGGTGAATGAGGTTTGCACATGAATTTTTAATGTCAGTCTGCAGGAAAATAGAGAGCACGTCTGTGTCACAAATGAGAGTTGTTTTCCTGCTAAAAATGTGTCATGTACTTATAGTTGAGAGGAAAAAACCTGAAGCCTCTCCTTTTAATATGTGAATCACATGGAATAAGGAAAGATAAACGGCCCACCTGTTAGCACTTAGTGAACAGATTTTGAGAACATGTGAGACTTACATAATGCCCAAATGCTAAAGAAATGTTCATAAAAGAAGCAGTTTAATTGATGCAACTTTTTGGTAAAAATGTGGCCTGAATTTTATGAGATTTCCTTATGGATTATGAAAAAAATGTCAGCAGATGGCTCTTGGGAATTTGTGAGGTACCGTATTTGTTTTATAAATGATTCACTGCTCTATATGATTGTAGCATAAACCCTCCATTTTTTAAATTGATGATTTCTAGTGATTATACCAGTGAAAAGATAAATAATCTCTGTCCTAGATATCTGCTTATTTTTGCCTTTTAAAAGACCATTCTTAATCATAAGGTAGGGGAGAAAAAGCTTACTTGGAAAAAAAGCAGTTTCTTTTACATTAGTCAAGATTTCTAATGTGCATAGACATACTTTCTGTTTGAATAGGTTTTTAATGCTGTGTGGAGAGGTTTTGGGATGCTGTGTGAAGAATAAAAACATTTAGCTATGCATAAGATCAGGACAGCATTCTGATTTACTTCCACTAAGTGTATTTGATGCAACTGCCTAGGTGTGTCTGAGGAACGGCTAAAAGTCACTGACTGTAACTAGATTAAATTAAAAAAATGGGGGCCCTGAAGGGAATCTGGAGCAAGTTACTGACTTCTATTTCCTCTAGCAACTTCCTCCAAGAGCTACACATAAGTGAGCTGTAGCCCAGCTCTCATGAAATCTGATCACTTTGTTTTCTGCACAAGAAAGCAGTTAAGCTAGGATGATCATCAGAACAGGTTTCAAACCTCCTGAGAAGTTGGATCAACTCTGTTGCCACAGCTGTGCTATAGACACTGGAAACCTGGTTAAAGAAAACCAACTTACAGTAGACGTTACTTTTGTTAGCATTTTTCTACAGAAATGTATACCTACAGGGTACTATGAATCTAGTGTCCCCACATTTCAGGAAAGATGTGGACAAATAGGAGAAGGTCCAGAGAAGAGCAACAAAAGTGATTAAAGGCCTAGTAAACATGACCTTTGAGGGAAGATTGGAAAATGCTTTGTTTAGTCTGTAGAAGAGAAGACCAATGAGAGGGGACAGGATAAGTTTTCAAATACATGAAAGGTTGTTACAAGGAAGAGAGAAAAATTATTCTCTTTAACCTCTGGATTAGGATAAGAAGCAATTGGCTCAAATTGTAGCAAGGGTTGCTTAGGTTGGATATTAGGGAAAAAAACTTCCTGTCAGTGTGGTTAAGCACTGGAATAAATTGCCTAGGGAGGTTGTGGAATCTCCATATTTGTATTGAGAGCAAGGTCCAAGATTTAGAAAATCACTCATGTCATGATCAAGGTTCCCTCTAAATCAGTGTTTCTTAAACTATGTTCCATGGAACACTGGTGTTCCGTGAACAACTTGCAGGTGTGCAGCGACCTCTTCTTTGTTTTTGTTACTTCTTTGTTTTTGTCTTTTTTTGTCTGACAACAATTTTTTTTTGAAGAAAATTTTCATAGGTGTTCCGTATAGAAAATATTATTATTTGGTGTTCTGTGGTATAAAAATGTTTAAGAAATACTGCTCTGAATTGTGCGGTGGCATGGCCTCTCAGCTGCTTAATGAGTCCCACTCAACCAGAGATGCAGGGCTCTGCACAAGGACCTGCCTGGCTGGGAAAGAGGAACTTCTCCCTCAGCTACAGCAGCAGCTCCCTGCTGAAAAGAGAGCAGCAAGTCTCTCCCAGTCAGTAGGGGCACAATAAGTTCCACACAAAAAATCAGCTTTTAAAAATAATAAATTTGAGGTCCTTTTAATATGCCTTCTGGTTTCCTGGCCTTTAAGTTGGAGAACAACCCCCAATCCTCAAGATGAAATCAACAAAAATGGGATCATCCACTATTGTATGCGTATATATATCCATGCTGCATATGAATGTTAATCACATAAGTCGAAAAATATTTGGGAGTGGGGGAGGGTACCAAGTTGAGGGATGTCAAACCTACTGACAACCAAAGATCTTTAACTATTTTTGATACTGTTACAGTTTTGATAAGGGAAAATTAGGCAAATGGTCTGCATTTAAAGTACTCAGTTTTACTTAATACAATTTCTGATAAGAATAACAACTGTTTCAAATGTCAGCCAATACACTTTCCAGGTATAGTATTTGTTTTTTATTGTGTGTGTGTATGGGTCGGACATAGTTGCGTTAGTATTCGGCTTGGTAAGATGGCAAGAGCTGGAATCCCTCTGAATTCAGCATCCCCTCAAGAATGTGACTGCCTTAGGATAAAAACATAATTGTGATAATTATTTTGGAGGACAGCAAAGCCTGGGATAACCAGATATTCATTATGAGAAACCTGGACAGCATGGCAAGGGGTAGAGAGTAAAACTCTAAGTAAGGTGAGGTTTTTTTTTTTTTTTTTTTTACAATTTACTGGTATTTCAGTATTTATATGAACATTGCTAAGACTATAGCAATTGCTATGTAAATTATTGCACTGTTTCACTCTTTAAAATTAACAGACTCCAGAACAAAACCTCTCATTTCCCAGAATAAGAACTTGAATTGTTTCAGTCAAATATGTTTAATTGTCTGAATAGGATTGGTCTATTAAACAGTAAAGACTATTTACCATGAGACCATCATCCTGAACTCAGTCATATAGCTGTGTACAATTCTTTTTTTGAAATCTAACATAACGTAAGAATGACCAGATTGTGTGAGACCAATGGTCAGTTTAGCTCACTGTCCTGTCTTTGATAGTGGTTAGTGGCAGATGCTTCAGAAGAATGAAAAGAATAGGGCAATTTGGAGTGATCCATCAACTATTGCCCAGCCCCAGGTTCAGGAATCACAGGTCACCATTGTACAAGGAAGATGTTCTCTCTTACACTATAACTGCTTAGATTGCTGAAGAGCCTTTGGTGAAGGATATTTCTGAAAGTCCAAGTACATTATATCAATAGGTAACACCACAGACATTCATCTGGAATTGGATACCGAGGTTATTTATTGTGCCCAGAATGAAAAGACGAGCAGCTTCCACATGAAGCAATTGCTAGATGTTGGATATTTGAATCACCTTTTGTGAAAAAAAAGAGTAATTTTCATTGTGTGCCCCATTCTACTCCTTGGAAATCTGCAAACCAGACCTCACAAAAATGGAATGTTAACACCAGTGCACACATCTTGTCAGACAGCTAACATTGGGGAGGGGGCGAACATTTATGATATCCTTGAGGCAAAAGGACACAACCAATGGCCTGAGCCAAAACCCAAAGAAGTCAATGGGAATTTCCTCCCATATTCCTCCCGTATTTGGCTGCTAGCATTTTCTTCATGGGAAGGAAATTGCTGTATATGTCTTTTCCCCCTAATTGAATACAATCTTTCTACTTTAAGGAACAGCAGCAAGGAGGAGGTATTCTGAAGTTTATCCATGTAATTTTCCCCCTCTTGAGTTTTATCTATATTTAGATGCTGCACTGACGCTAAAAAAGCTAAAAGCTAAAAAGCAAAACAAAATAATGTAAAATATTAATCTTTAAACACATATAAGCTGAATAACAGTGCCTGCACAGAGAAATGCTGAGAATGTTTTATAGCATAAGGAAGCCTAATTCTGCAAGATGTTGCCAAACTATACAGCCCTTAATCAAAATAACCACACAGCAGAAAAGTGGGTTTAGGTTGGTCTTGAGAGCACAACTTTAAAATAGTTTCTTATTTGTAACTTTGTTTATACAATCAGTATACATGATCATTTGCTGGTCACTTAGGCACTATACAATCTATAAACACCCTAACATATTGTAAATAACCGACTTTACAGAGTTACTAAGGGTACGTATACCCTGCAAACTTATTTCGGAAAAAGCTATTCCAGAAGATATCTTCTGAAATAACTTATTTTGAAATAGAGCATCCGCACTACAGGGAAGCCTCAAAATTAGTCCAAGACAGGCTCCCCTAATATGGATGTGGTATCTTGATTTAGAGCCTCAGGAGGCACTGCGCAAGAATAATTGAGAATGGCCTTGGTGAGGAGCTATTTCGACATAGCAGCAGTGGAGCATCCACACACACCCTTTTCGAAAGAGCTTTTTCAGAAGAGGCATTATTCCTTGTGGAATGAAGTTTACCAGCATCAGAAAAATCCCTTGGTTATTTCAATTTTCTTTTGAAATAATTCAATTGCTGTGTGGACACTAGTATTGTTTTTCCGGAATAATGGCCATTATTCTGGAATAACGGTGCAGTGTAGACACACCCTAAGAGAACAGAATTACTAAGGGCTCATCTACACTGCAAGCTTAATTTGGAATAAGCTATTTTGGAGGAAATTCTTCAAAATAGGTTATTTCAAAATAGCATGTCTACATAGCAAATGCTCATTGAAATAGCACTGAGCTATTTCAAAATAGAGCATCCATACTCATTGGATGCTGAATCACATTTAAGATCCCCTGGAAGCACTTCAGGCAGGGCATCAGGACAATTCTCACTTCCTGGAGCTGCTGCTGGAGGCTATCTGAGGCTTGAGCTTAAAGGGATCCACCCTGTAGAGCCATGTCTCAGGCTCATCTCCTTAGCCTTCCTCACTGAGGGACAGGAAAGTCTTTTCTTTCCCTGCTGTGGTTGCCCTTGTGGGCACCTCAGCATTCCTGCCATGGAGCTGGACCTGCCTCTGAGTAGTTGATGGCTCTTATATGTCTTGGTGCAACTCCTGCTGTAGTTTCTGCAGGCCGCCTTCCTGGCCCTTCAGGAACAGGACCCCCAGCTCCTTTTGCGGCAATTCCTCATCTCTCTCCGGGCGCTGCTCGTGCAGCTCGACCCTATCCACTGCTGCTTCTGGCAACTGGACTCCAGCTCTGACTGTGGGACTGGATCATCCTAGAGTGGTGGGGCGACCAGCAGTGGCTACAGAATTTCCGTATGTGGAAGGACACCATCCTGGAGTTGTGTGAATGGCTCCCCCCTGCCCTCAGGTGACAGGAAACCTACATGCGACATGCCATACCCCTCCAGAAGTGGGTATCACCCTCTGGAAGCTCGCCACACTGGACAGCTACCGTTCCATTGTGAACCAGTTCAGTGTGGGGAGATCGACCATCGGGCCGTGGTCATGCAGGTATGGTGTTCTCGTGCTATTGTCCCAGGAGGGTGGTGAACTGCTGGAATGGGGTTCCCTAGAGAAGGTCACGGTGGTGGTGGAAGCCCCCTCCCTAGGGGGTTTTTCAGTCTGCCTTCACAAAGCCCTGAGGGGGGATGGGGCAAGTCGGGGTTGCTCCTGGTGTGTGGGGGAAGGGGAGGTTTGGGCTCGGGGACCTCCCAAGGGCCCTGGTACCCTGTGGTTCTCTGTTTGCTTGTCTCTTTCTACAGGTAGTGAGGGCCATCAACACCATCCTGCTGCACAGTCATCAATCTGGGTGATGTGGACACCATCATCTCTGGCTTTGCCGCCATAGGCTTCCTCAACTGCGGAGAGGAGTGGGGGCTATTGATGGCACCCATATCCCCATCCAGGCCTCCAATACCAGGCATCCGAATACATCAACCAGAAGGGGTATTTTTTGATGGTCCTGCAGGACCTCATCAATCACCACGGCCAGTTTATGGACATCTACATCAGTTGGTTGGGGAAGGGGCACAACACATGTGTCTTTTGAAACTCCATCCTCTTCCAAAAACTGTAAGCTGGCACCTTTTTCCCTGACTGCACCATCAGGGTTGGGGATGCTGATTCGTATTGTAGGGGACGTAGCCTCCCTTCTGCTCCCCTGGTTAATGAAGCCTTATGCTAGACACCTGAACCAAAGCAAGAGATGCTTCAGTGCCAGGCTCAGCATAGCCCATATTGTTTTTGTGGGCACCTTCGGGTATCTCAAGGGGAGGTTCAATTGCATCCTCACCCAGATGGACCTCGGCGAGCAGAATGTCCCCTAGTTGGTAGTGGCATGTTGTGCCCTTCACAATATTTGTGAAAAGAAGGGGGAAGATTTTCCTGAGAGGGTGGGGGGCAGAGGCCGACTAGATTGGTAGTGCATTTCAGCAGACACACATAGCTGGTATCCGATAGGCCCATCAGCGGGCTGTGTGTATCCTTAGGTTCTGAGGGAGAGTTTCATACAAGGACCCCAATGACGCTCTCCCCTGGGCCTCGAAATGCATTGCCCCTCTTTGCATTTCCTCTCCTTTTCCCCTCCTCCTTCCCCTGCCCTCCCCTACACAGACAGTAAAGTACATATTTTGTTTTGGAACAAGAAACTCTGTTTTATTGTGGTGAATGTAACTGGGGAGGGACTGGGGAAAGAACCTGAGAGGGACGAGGTGGAAGCAGGAGGAGGCAGGGAGGAGAGGCTCAGGGCTGTGGCTTGGAGGGGTACCTGTGCTAGGTGATCCCATCAGCTCTTGTGCGGGGCCCTCGGTGGCCAACGGGGTATTGGAGGGGTGGAAGCTGGCACCAGGCAGTTGATGACCATGTGGGAAGCCATGTAAATGCTTTGTCCCAGCTGCAGCACTCCTCTGCACACGGCTGGACTGGAGCCAGCCCTGGGCAGCCCTGCGCTCTGCCCGCCCCAGCCCTGAAGCCGCAGCCTGCAGGCAAAGGGCTGGTCTGGGCAGGGAAGAGACTCTCACCTATTCTGCATTACTCTCCCAACCCCCTCCCACTCCTAAGTGCCCTCTCGTAGCCCCACCCCACACCCTTTCCTGCTGCCAAACTCCCTTCCAGACCCTGCCCTCCTCACTCCATCCTGTATCCCTATCCCACTCTCTGGCAGCCCTGTCCCACACATTGAACCCCTCATTTTTGTTCCTATCCCAGAGCCTAAGGGGGGTTCACAAAATCCACTAACTCTGGAACCCCAGAAAAGTAAATCTGGCCTATGGGAAGCCCTGAACCTCAGTCCTTCCTGTCCCTTCCCCTCACCCCATGAGGGCTGGAGGGCCAGAAGAGTGCAGTGTCTAAGTTGGGGGCCACATGAGTGAGGGTTGGAGGGTTTTTTTTTTTTTTTTGCTTCTCACTTGTTTGGTCCCCAACTGATTTTTCTGTGGGTCAGTGACCCCCAACCCAAAACAGGTTCTCCACCCTTGACATAAATAAAGAAAACATTGAAACCTTTTGTGTTGGACATAATATTTTGCTTTACTTAAAATGAAGTTTGATAAGCTAACATGAGAAAGTTAAAACGCTTCATCTGTTTTATAATTTAAATTTAACTCTCTCTTCAAAGTTCTTTTCAACTTTCCCTTACGGTACTTGTTGACTATTGGTCTCATGCCAGTATTTAGCCTTAGATGGAGTTTACCACCCACTTTGGGCTGCATTCCCAAGCAACCTGACTCCGAGAAGACCCGGAGATGGATGAGCGCCAGCTATGTTGAGGGAAACTTCAGAGGAAACCAACTACTAGATGGTTCAATTAGTCTTTCACCCCTACACCCAGGTCGGATGACTGATATGCACGTGAGGACCGCTACGGACCTCCACCAGAGTTTCCTCTGGTTTTGCCCTGCCCAGGCATAGTTCACCATCTTTTGGGTCCTAGCATGTACGCTCATGCTCCACCTCCCTGACGGACTGAGCGAGACAGGCCGGTGGTGCGCCCTCCGTGAATCAGTGGCCTCAGGATCCCACCTCAGCCGGCGCGTGCTGGCCCTCACCTTCATTACGCCGTGGGTTTTCGTTCAAGCCCATGACTCATGCATGTGTTAGACTCCTTGGTCCATGTTAAATTTAATTGTTCTTCCCCAGCTACAGTGCTAGCAAAATGGCTCCAGTGTAATTATGTAATTAACAGTGAGTTTCCATTGGCAACTGGTAGTCCACAGAAAGGATACACTGACCCAGGTGGTCCACAGAGTACGTGGTGGAGAAATCCCTTTCGCCCCTCCTGCGATAGTGGCATGGCCAAGGGCAGGAAGGTTAAATCTTCGTACTTCTAAAAGGTTGCTGACCCCTGCACTAAGCTATGGTAAATTTCCTATTATATTTGAATTATAGGGATTTAAAATATATTCCACTGAAGCCCTTTATAAAATCTCAAGGATGTCACCCATTAGGATACATAACATTTGGTTCTGAAGCATGATACAAATTGCCCTCTGGAAGAACACAGCATATGATGGTATTTACTGATACCATCTGATGTAAATAAAACAAATCTGACTGGAAATTTAAAAGGTATTTAAAATGTTCTGTTTCTTACTATTTATACTCTCATTCCTTTCTCTGCCTTATCATCCATATCAAAATGAGTTTGCAGATAAGTTCTGTGCTGAAGTTCTGGGATTGGCTAAAAAGCCTGGTCATTGATGCAGATGGTTTTCCCTTCTGATCAGTTCTGTGATGTGGTTAGTCTTTCCTGCCCCAGGAATCAGATTCCTCTTTCTATAATGTGCCAGCATAAACAGCTGGGCTAAAGAAGAATACTTCTATCAAACTACACCATCTCAGCAAAGCTACAAATCTAAATTCATCAAAGGAACAGCAGATAAATAGTTTTAATGTTTTCAAATTATGACAGAAGAAAGGCTTTTTTTGTAACTGTTTTTGAAATTGAACAGTAACATGGGACACTACTGCCATTAAGGGACAAATCAAGAGAAGGACTAAATGGTGCAACACTTGCTTCTTAGTAGAAAAGAAAACAAACTTGGAGTAAAACCACAGAAATGTTAAAGAACAGAAATATAACCCACCGACTCTGATTTGAAGTGCAAAAATAAGATGAGCAAAGCCAAAAATACCATAGAAACTTGCTATCTTTATATATGTTGGCAGCTCCTCTTCAGACACGATGAATTGGACAAGAACAAACGACTATGAACATAAGATAAAGTTAACCAAACTTTCTGATACAGTAATTCAAAAATAAAAGAGAGAGATTAATTTAGAGTTTGGTATGAAAGAAAAAACAGAGTTGAGGTTTCTCTGAATTAGTTCACCCATCCCTAAATTCTTCCACTAATGTTGGCAGTTTAATCTATAATCAAATCCTGTTCTGGATATTTTTTCCCTGAGTTTACTATGTCCTAAATCAATTCGAAATCTTCTACAGTATTGACAATCCCAAGGCTTTAAAAGTCATGGGCCAGGCCTCAAAAAATCATGAGGTTGGCTCTAAAATCATGAGCATTTAAAAATAATTATATGGTGATATTTTTCTTTGCCTTCTGCTCTCTGAACCTCTAGGGCACTCTCAGGTCATCTTTTCAAGATTTTTTCCACAGTCATAAGAGCCAGAACCATTATGGAGTTTATTTTAAGTAAAAGCTGAATTTTTGATCTATTAGTTGGCATCAGACATTGGCTTTGAGATGAACATGCATCATCACAAGAATTGATCCTTAAAAGTTTCAAATTATTTGCTAGTTAACCTCATTGACATTGACTTTTTTCTGATTCTCTTATATAAAATTTCTCTCTAAAAGGCAAGTTTAGTTATTCACAACTCATTGTACCTGTTTGCTGGCCTCTGCACTTTCAGTCTCACCAGTGTCCTTCCTCTAAAACTGTAAAAAAATCACTACTGATATACATTACACCTTATCTCTTGGCACTTACAATGTTTGAAGTATTTCAGTTGTGCAATGCATTTAGTCCTAGTGTTGACAGATTATAAACTGAAATTAATTTATAATCCACATAAGACTGGGGGGACTTGCTGGGTGTGACAGGGTGTCTGCCCCGCACTGACCCTTTAGGGGTTAAAACCCAACCCTGGGAGAGGGCTGGAGCAGTGGAGCTGTGGAGCCAGCAACTGTGGCAGGTATGAGCCAAGTAGGGCCCAGCTGAGGACAGTATAAATAAAGGTTCCTAGAGGGGAAGAGAGACACAGACTCATTTTTGCTGTAGAGCAGGAAGGACCTAGCTGTCAGGGAAGCTGGAGGCTTCCTGACTTAGGGCAGGGCTGGGTAACCCCTGGTACCAGGCAAACTCCCAGGCTGCAGGGCCCAAAGAAAGGTCCCAGGCTACTAAGACTGTAGGGAGGTGGTCAGGGTAAGCAAAGGAAACAGGTCCACAATCCCTTGCCAGTGATGAGTGGCCATTTCAGATGCAGTTTACCCCTGAGGCAGGGGCTAGATGGAGACTGGTAGTAGGTCACTGAGGCAAGGTGGGTATAGGAGTTTGGGGGTTCTCAGAGGGGTATGACCCCAGAGTGTGGGGGCACTGGGGCAGGGCAGTACCCAGAGGAAGGATACCATGGTCTGGAAGGGACATGGGTCCTAACACAGAGGTGGAGAAGAACAGGTAACAGGCATGACACCAGCAACAAGGGAGTGCTCCAGCACCAAAGAGCTAATTTCCTGAGTGACCGGTAGGAAGTGCCTGTGGCGGTAAGGCCTGCTCACCAAAAAAAATCAAAACATGGAAATGACTGAAGTTCCTAAGGCACTAAGGAGATGTCCACACAGCCAGTGGCAGCCCGTGGCAGCAAGACATTGGGCCCAGGTCAGCAGACCTGGGCTTACACTACCTCTCTAAAAATAGCTGCAGAAATTGCTTTTAAGATGAAGCTCAGGCTGGAGCTTGGACTCTGAAGCCTAGCACCATCCCTAGGCCTTTAGAGGTATAGCTGAGTTGCAATGTGTTCCAGGATGAAAAGAAGATGATTCAGAGACAATATCTTTCTTGGCAGGAAGAACTCCCCTCAGAGATGCATACAGTAAATGATAGAGATGAAAATCTAGTTAATCCTTGGCTTGTATGTCAAAATAGAGCAAGTGCTTAAAAGAGCCATTGTGTGTGTGTGTGTGTGGGGGGGGGGGAGGATAGGGTTTTATTTCCCTTTTCATCACAAACAACCAAGACTGGAAAGATCTATCCTTCCCTCTAAAAATGATTGGGACCTCTTATCACTCAAGTTAGCCAGAGTCAGTTTTTAAGGATGGTGCAAGGCACTCTTTTTTCTGTCACTGGGTTTGAAGATGTCGCTGCAGCGTTTCCATTTCCTCCTGGCACTGATAAGAATATGAATTGACTTCCCTTACAAGGCAGCTCATTAGACTGCTTATAGGCTACAGACATGGCAATAAATAAATAAGCTGTAACATTTTCAGAAGCTGTTTTCTTTATTCCCTTAACTGGAAAGATGATACACTTGGTCAGTTGTTAATGACTCAAAATCATTAAGATCATTTTCCAAGCATAAACATCACTTTCTAGCATGAGCAATGATGCTAATCCCAACACAGGTGCTCCTGCTTAGTTACAATTTCTCAGATAGTTTTTCAGTGTGTAGCATCATTAAAAGACACAACTTTTTATAGCAAGAATTACCCATGGGCATTATCGCTAACAAATGGCAAAGCTCATTAAGGCAACAATGTGGAGATACAACTTTGGGACAACTGTGAAATACTTTTCAAAGCTTTCCAGCTAATTCATTCCCCCTAAATTATTTTGTCAGTGATATTTAGTTCAGCTGTCAGTCCTTCTTTGTAATGCCATATGTTACACAAATCAATCTTGCAGATGTCTCTATGCTTTTTGGTGATGACATTGGAATTGTAGGTACCCTTATTACATCTATATTGGTTTATTGCAAGTTGTTTTTGATACTAACAGTGTGGTGCATATCTGGGTATAGGATCCTCACCTGAAGATTAAGGGAAACTTTAATTATTTCAATTCAAGTAAGATTATTTCCTCCCATTCTTGTGATATCAATTCTTTATTATGTCATCTATGGTCCTTGACATCCATTTTGTATGGAGGTAACAAGAAAAAAACTTGTTAACTACATGAAAAACCTCTGTTGTTTCCTTACAAATGAGTTAATATGGTTAACATCTGAGAAGATATTTAAAGAAACAAAAACTGGAAATTGACAATCAAGAAGAAAATGTATTTGTTCCAATACATTGGTGAGCATCAGTTTCAGATAGTTAAGATCAGTCTGAAACAAGCTCTGCAGAATGATCTAACAAACCTTTCAGTGTGTCACTTCACAGCCAGCCTAATTTATTGTCATTAAGTAAATGATGTAACATGGGTAAGTTTCATAATAGCTAGCACAATAATTTGAACATCCATTAAGCAGAGATGTAACTGATGCTTAATACTAAATACCCTTTTTACTCGTGCTTTTATTGGTGTTTGAGTCTATATGTGTATGTTCCTCTCCTCGATATTTTTAGCAGGTTTTATGTCCCTCTGGGGTCTCGTATTTTAAATTTTTATATATATTTGTATTGTGTTTAAAAAATTTTGTAAGCCACCTCAAATATTTTAAATAGAGAGGTGGGGTAAAATATTTAAATAAATAAAATAAATAAATGTACATGGGTGATGTGTTAGCTTATGCATCATCATGAGATTTACTTCTCATATTCATATGCTATCATTAGTGGTGGAAAGAAGCAGCACAGAGATTATAACAGTGAAAATCTGGCACACAGATGTTTGATTTGGACTTCTCAGGATTTTTTTAAAAGATGTTACCAATTGTAGTTCCACAAAGAAAACATCCATTAGCATTAATTGTATATAACTAACCAATGATAAATTATGAGGTTATAATTCTATTGAGGCATTCTTTTGGGAACCAGCAACTCCATAATTCAAAATCTTGCAGTCTGAATAAAGGCAAAGTTGGTAGTACAACTTAAGGTTGGCCAGCACTTCCATTGTAAGACTCTGTTCTCTATTGCTTATAACTTTCCTAAACTTTAATCATTTGGGCTAAAAGTCTTCACACCAGATGTCTGCTTCAGACTTAGTTTTTTGAAAGATGTCAGCCAAAACAGTTCAGTTCTTTCCAAGAACTGGGAAAAAATAAATTGTTTTGCCTATGCTAAGGAATTCTTGTGAACATTTCTGAAAAGCTCTTGCTCCCCCATGCTTTGGAGATATGGTTATGGACCATCGATTGATGGATCTCATCTTCTATGATGCCATTGATGAGAAATGTCACATGAAAATCTGCAATATCTGCCCTCTGCGGGTGTTGTACACTCTTTTTGGTTCCCTTATTTGTAATATCTGGACACACTGACTCTTGAAGCATTTGAGAACCAATACAATAGTTTGACACCAGAACAATCTGTCCTGGGCTATGATTTCCAGGTCACCTGGAAATTTGCTGCATGAATTCACATTGGCTTTTAAGATATCTTTATAATGCTTATACTGACGACCAACAGAGCACTTTCTGTGAACAAGCTGGCTGTAAAAGAGCATCTTCAGTATCCGTGTGTCACCCATCCTCATAATATGACCAATCCAGTGAAACTGTTCATAAGCATTGCTTTCATGCCCATGACACCACACAGCTTAAGGACCTCCATGTTAGGAATTTTGTCCCACCAATTCATGTGGGCAATCTTCCTGAGGCAGCACATATGGAACGGATCAAGTTTCAGAACAAAGCAGTGATATATACGTATTATATATTTGCAAGCTTTGGAGTAAAGACTTAAAGTAGAGACTCAAAAATTAGCAGATGTTTGGCCATTGCTTCATTCATGTGCCTTCTGCCATCCTTGTTGGGCAAATTATAAGATTTAAAAAAATAAAAATTGGGCATGCTCAATAGAGACTCCTTTATTTCATCAGTGAAAATTTCGAAAGATTTCATACATAGGGCTCACGCTCTGCACTATGCAGATGCAACTTTGGGCTGTTTGAGGTAGGGCAGGCACTAGAACTGAAACCAGGGAGTCTGGCTTTCCTGTGACCACTATGACCCCACTTCTAGGCCCAGACACTGAAGGAAAAAAAACAGGCAACTGTAATTCTCTCATTTCCTAATTTTGGAGTGCTTGACTTTGCAACCATAATAATGTTAATACAGTCCAGCTCTCTCAACACCGTAAGCATGCACCTAGAAAACATTAATTAGGCAAAAGGGACACTTCATCTCAGCTAAGGCAGGCCCAGTGAAAGGGAGGACAAAGGGGGTAGGGCTCTGGCCACCGCCACTGCCGCAGTAGCAGCAGTGGCATCTGGCATGCCTGGCCTTTTAAATTGCTGCCAGCTATGTGCTCCAGCCAGTAATATAGGCTGAGAGTCACACACTGTACTCTGGGCAGCACTGAGGGCCAGCTGCCCTTGGACCTGTCCATTTTTCCCTTAGGCCTGCCCCTTTCAGATCTGCCCCTTCCGAGAGGCCCATGAACGCTGTCGGCTCTGCTGGATGTAAGCAGGAAATACGCTATGTGGTACAATATGTTCATTTGCCAGGAAAAGGAACACCAGAACTTGTGACAGCATGCTGACTATTAGTGAGTCCAAATTTGAATTCCCAGGCCAAATGAGATTTAGACAAGTGCACAAATCCCTAACTCCCATCAAATACCTCCTTTGATCTGACTCACTTTGGAACTCCTCTGTTTCATGATTGGAACACACTCAGGAGGCAATTGGCTTGGCTGAAATTAGACTGACACAACTGGTGGCAGCTGTTGCAAGCCTTTCATGTAATTATTTCAATGGATTAATGCACTAGGAGGAAGAGAAGGGTGTAGGTTTTAACTTTATCTAAGGGAGATGTTCCTGAAACTCTTTTACAAACTTACAGTTGTTTTCTCTTGTCTTTTGAGGGTCTAATAAATGGAACTGTGGTAATCTTTAAGCAGTGCTCCTTTTAGTTCAATTTATTTTCCATTCCCAGCTGCTTGTCATAGTGGAGCACAAGAGCACAGCAAGCACTAGCCTTTTTTATTCTGAGTGACAACACTAGCTCTAGGGCAAATCTGATGAGCCATTTAGTCTAAGGTCCTTTGAGGAAAACTCCTGACTTGCTACTTTGTCACCAATTAAACTAGAAATAATGTTGTCCCTATTGCTGGGGAGACAGCCAAAATCCAGTGTTGTTCCTGACCTGCTCCTGATGTCAGATTGTGACTTACCAGCACAATCACATGGCAGAAAGATATCAGTGCCAGACACGCACTCCCTTTCCCTACTTTGTCTCCCTTTTGGGACAGGAAAGAAAATACTTAAAATATTGCCAAATGTTTTAAGCTAAATCTCTTTGCCTCCTTGCTGTTCCTGCTATGGCTGTAACTATCAGAGATTTCAGATTCTCTGTTGGCCCTCAGTGGTGCAAGCAGATTTTTGCTCTTACAGGTACAACAATTCCTGGGAGGGACACAAAGTAGGGCACTAGCTAAAGGGGGGTGGGATTATGTGATCTCCCTACAAGACCGCCATATGGATTCACCAGCAGGGCTGTACGGACTGCAGACTGGAGGCACAGCTGTGTGGAAGGACTGGAGGTGGTACAGCCATTCTGGAGGAGCTGCTGGCGGGTGGTGCTGGTTAATTCTGCTCCTTTTGCTGCTGCGATTCCTGGGACAGCCCTGTGGTTCAGTTCAGCGGATACCACTACCACCCATCTCTGTAGCATCTAGAAACTGGTAGTTGGCCACTGAAGTGGACCACTCTCCTCTGGGGCTGTACAAAGCAGTGGCTAGTAAATGGCACAAAGCACTACAGGTTCTGGACTGCTTTATTTTGTGCTAACTGCCAACAGTGCATTGACTGTTCTGAGAGCTGAGATTTGACCATCTCTGGTGTAGGATGTTTCACCCCTGAAACACACCCTTTCTGTAAGGTGCTAGAAGCTTCTGTGTCTGCCTTATGCCACTTGAGAATTCTTCCACATAGGAAGAATTCTCAGCGGGCCATATTAGCTGGCTTTTCTCCTGCTTTGTTGTGCTGGAGAGGCAGCCAGTATTTGGACCATTATAACTTTATTATACTATTAAATATAAAATTCCCTTTAGAAAAAAAAAAGAACATATATAAATTGCAAAGCTGGGTACTGAAAGGTTAAGAAATACCAGAATTAAGGTTACAAACTTGGTTCAACCCATCATGTGTATGCACTATGATACAGTTTTTAATTACCGGTACATCATCATCACAGACTATTTTCCTTGCAGGACCTCTGTCATTTTGATAATGTAGTTGTTATGGGTTAAATCGCAGAAATACCCTTGAAATTGTCCTCCAGGTTGCTTATCATGCCACCAACCCCCGCATTCCTGCTCTCTGGGGCTTCCCACCACCTTGTCCTGCTGGGCCAGATCCTCTGTTCTCCCCCAGCCAAGGCACAGAGTTGGGGTTACCTTCCCCCGAAAGAGCAACACAGACACTGAACCAGTTCTTCTCTTGGAGGGCTCAGCTATAAGGGTCCAGCACTTAGGAAACCAAAACCCCAAATAAATCCATCTAACCCTGGGTAAAAGTTTTATACAGAGAAAACTTATGAGGTCAGCCCCCTTTATCATTGAAAGTGAGAGATGCATATATAGTGGATGCATAACAATTATTTACACTGGGCTTGATAATAAACAAAAGAGTTTTCATTAAGTTAAAAAAGTAGGATATAAGAGGTGGTGTGCAGTTTTCCCAGGGAAAAGGGTGGGGACTTGAGGTGGTTCTATGTTGTATTGTTGAAAAGGGGCCCTAGATAGTCAACCCAACCCGACTCACTCCCTATACCACCTGGCAGAAGATTGACATGTAGAACTCTCTTAGTTGGTATTGTGGGTGAAAACAACTAATACAGAATTCTATTCCATATTGAGACATTTGATTCAGTCAAGTATTCTAAAAGATTCCTAGTGCCTCATTCCCTCTGCTATTCATCTGACTTTTGTTTGACTAGCTTTCTATTTCATATTTGTTGATGGTCTGGTGGGAGTAGAAATAATTAGGATATGATTATCTTCATTCAGCCAAATTACTAGTTCATGATGTGCTTTCTAGTTACAATTTGATTACCCCTCAGGAGCTAAGTATTAGAAAAAGAACTTGAACACAGTAAGTTTTTCATGTGATAGTATTCCCCTGAATAGCAATGACAGGATACGCAGCTGATGGTCCTCACAACATTGTGCTAAGAACTATACCCCAGATGAATATGCCCAAATGCAAACAGAGATTATTTACATTAACATGCCTCCATAAATTCTAATGCACATCACTGTGGTGTGATAAAAATAATCTCCTTTTATAGAGAACACATTGAAAGTATATGATAAAAAGCAGATGCCACATATCCAATAACATCCAGAAGGGACTCCCACCTGCCACCCAAATTCGCATCCAATTTTTAACATTATTGGCACTTTCCTCCTCCAGCTGAAATACACAGCCTTGCTGTTTTTCATAATCATAAGGAAAGAAGCATTCAACACTGCAGGATTATACTTTAGAAACTCCAGATTCTAACAGGCTTAATGTCTTACCAGTGCAACAAAAGTCATGTCTAATTTAGGATCTACCAAGTGACACAAAAAATGGTAAATAGGGTCTCAGAACACAGCTAATTGGAAGCCAATTTGTTGAAATTGATTTGCCATAAAACCTTTTTGTACTGTGGAAAATCCAAAGAGCACCACGAGAATACAGCCCTCAAGCATGCGAAATCAGCGTGTCAAAATAAAGCCATAGAAGAAAATGAAAAACAAAACTTCAGCTGTTTATTCAATAATTATTGTATTAACGTTAGGGAAGTTATATTGCAAAAAATCAATTTCCCCCAGCACTGTCCAAGATTGTAAAATTACTTTGGATCAGTTTGTATTTTACAGATTAACCTGAGTTTTAGTAAGATGAAAGGGAGTTGATTCTTCTTTAAGAACTCTATTATGTATCTATGTGAACATTATTCCCTAAGGATTAAATTTACCTTGTGCATTGGGGCAGAATTAGATCTAAGAGGTGCATAGGGTTTGTGCTGATTCCCTGCACACAATTTAATTAAATCTTTAATTCTTCAGGAGATTCGCCTTACGTGACATTTAGACAGTAAGAAATTTCACTTTTAAAAAATTAGGTATTCTGTATGTATTTCCAGTTTGGCAATGTTATGGAAACATTTGTGTTCAAAAAGCCTCATAAATGAGGGAAGTGCTTAACTTTGTGCATCTTAAATAATTGCTTAAAGTTATTTCCTGAGTAGGCATAGATAAAAGTATATGATTAAGTACTTTCCTCTACTGTAGCTGAGAAGTCCAAACTTGGAACTCTGGTTTAATGAAATCATAACTAAAGCCTGCTGAAGTCCATTGGGAAGCTGAACATTCATTCCAAAGGGCTTTAGATGAGGCCTTAAGAGTGTGTGTATGTGCAAAAAAGGGTGGCTAAACTGGATCCAAAGTTCATAACCTTGGTACCAAAATGTATGTAACCCCCTTTTTCCTCCCTGGGATACTTGGGAGCAGGTCGCGCTCACAGGTGTGCCTGGGTGCCTGATGGTTTTAACATAAAAGGAGATCCTGAGTACCCCAGTGGTGATGTTATTTAGTTGGGGATTCCCTATCCACCCCCTTGCTGCAGTCCCTGGCTCATAAAGATTATACAATGGCGGTGCCCCCACCTGGCTGGCCCTGTACACACTTAATGGTGTACCTTGGGAGCTTCCAGGAATAAAATTATTCCAGCAATAATCTGGATCTAACTCCAGGACAAGAATTACAAATTATAAATAATATACATCTAATTGATTACATTAGAATGAACACACCTTTACTTAACAACTTAAAGAAACAGGGTATAACAGATTAACAGTGAATAAAATTAACAAAGTACACAGAAATAATAGGAATTTATCTATCTGGCATTTGCACTGCTACCATTTATCCCATCCCAGAGTGTGCTCTACTCTGGACTCAGAGTCCCAGAGACTTGCTTGCGTGAGTGCACTTGAAGGTCTGCAACTGGAGTGGAGGTTCTGTGCAGGTCCTGTGTGTGTTAGTCCAAGCTGTGCAGCCAGCTGCAAAATCCCTCTGCCTCTGGAGCAGGCTCCACCAAATGCAAGCAGTTCTGGTTCCCTAGGTTGGACACTCTGCCCCACTTTGGACCCAGAGTTAGTCTATATCTCTCAGGTCTGTCCCAGGCAGCACTTTCTCAAAGAGCCCATTTACTTACAGCCTCCTCCTGTATGTTTGTTTTTGTGTAGTCCTTCTCAGCCACAAGCGCAGCCAGAGTCTCTCTCCTCTAGGGCAATCAGCAGCCCCTCAAGCAGCCTGCTAGATCCAAGCACCACAGGCTCTCAGTCCCAGGCTGTAGCTTCAACACAACAGCTCCTGGATTGGATAAGGCTCCTCTACAGCAGCCTGGCTCCCCTCTCTCAAAAATGGAGATCCCCAGAACTGCAGAATCCTCTCCCAGCATGTCCAGACAAGCTCTACTTCCCCTGTTTTCTGAAGGGCTCATGGGAGTTGTTGTCTCTAGGGCCAGAAGGATCCTTCCAGAAAAATTCCCCCTTTAATAAGGGGACTACATGTAATTAAACTCCTTTTAAGTCTGATATGAGCCTCAGGCTGCCCCATGGCAGCTACCCTCTTGTCCCTCTTGTCCCTGTTAGGCTACATCTAGACCAGGGGTGGGCAAAAGGGCCTCTGCGGGCTGGATCCGGCCTGCCAAGAGGGTGTATCTGGCCCACGGAGGCCCTGCTGCTCCCCCGCCCCCAGGCCAATTAAGGCCTGGGGGCAAAGGAGTGCCCGAAGCCTTCTCTGCTCTGCCCCTGCCCTGTGAGCAGTGCTCAGCACTTCAAAGTGCTGCGTGATGCTTGCAGGGCGGGAGCAGAGCGAAGAAGGCTTCAGGCACTTCCCCGTCCCCAGGCCTTAATTGGTCTGGGGGTGGGGGAGCATGGGAAGCCTCCTCCTGCCCTGCCAGGAGCACATGGTGCTTTGAAGCACCATGCGCTGCTCGCAGGGTGGGGGGGAGAACAGAGGAGGCTTCGTGCACTCCCCCGTCCCCAGGCCAGTCAGGACCTGGGGGCAGGGGAGCTGCGTGAAGCTTCCTTCACTGTGCCCCGGCACTGCAAGGAGCCTGCAGCACTTCAAAGTGCCACGTGCTCCTCAAAGGGCAGGAGGAGGCTTCTCGTGCTCCCCGGCCCCCAGGCCCTGATTGGCCTGGGAGTGGGGGAGCGTGCCAAGCCTCTTCTAGGTCATGGGTGCCTAGTGGGAAGTGGGGAAAAGGGGCTAATCATGGTCTGGGGGTGGGGGAGCTCCTCCCCTTCCCATTTAGGTCCCATCCCTCCTCATTTAGGCCCCACCCCTTCCGGAGTGGCCCAGGGCTACTTCAAAAAATTTTGAAGGGGATGCCGGGCAAAAATTATTGCCCACCTCTGGTCTAGACTGCAGGCTTCTTTTGAAAGAAGTTTTTTTCAGAAGAGATCTTCCAAAAAAACGTCTTCCAAAACAGCACGTCCACACACAAAAGCGCACCAAAAAAGCGATCTGTTTTTTCGAAAGAGAATGTCCAGACTGATTGGATGCTCTCTCGCATAAAAGGCCACCCAGAACCACTTCAGCCAGGACTTTAGGTCACCAGTTACTTCTGAGTGCTGGTGCCGGAGCCTTGCAGAGACGCGGTTAAAGGGACCCCCCGGACAGCTGTTTCTCTGCTTCTGCTGCATGCTTGCCTACCTCTTCAAGTGACAGCAAAGTTCTCACAGTGCGTGCTGTGGTTGCCCCACTTTTTTGGATGCCATAGATTTTTCCTTTGTGCCATGGAGCTGGAGCTGCTCCCGGGCATGCGATGGCTCCACACGGCCATGCTGCAGTTTTTGCAGCACTTTGTGCCAGCTGCCTTCCTGGTCCTGCAGGAGCTCGACTCCAAGCCCATTCTTGGGACCCTCTCCCTGGGTGCAGGAGCTACACTCTGACAACCACACCCTACAGTGGAGAGGCATTTTTGGAGGCTCGACACCAGTTTGGACTGGTGGGACTGGCTGGTCATGGAACAGTGGCTCCAAAACTTCTGCATGTGGAAGGCCACCTTTTGGAGCTATGTGCCTGGCTCACCTCTGCCCTCCGGAGACATGACACCCACCTGCAGCCTGCCATCCCCCTGGAGAAGCAGGTCACAATCACCATCTGGAAGCTCACCAACCCCGACAGCTACTGGTTCATAGGCAACCAGTTTGACATGGGGAAGTTGACCGTCAGGGCCCTCCTCATGGAGGTAAGGCACTCTGGGGCTGCAGTCCCTGGAGGGAGGCGGGAGTCCTGGAAAAGGGGGACCCTTGGGAAGGGGGGTTGGAGGGTAGGGGTGGTGGAGTGGGGGTGGAGGAACCCCCGTCCCCGGGTGTTGTGCCATCCTACCCTCACACAGGCCTGCTGCTGGCGGGGGGCAGCCTCATGGGGTGGATTGAGCCATAGGTGGGACCCACACACCGATCTGTGCACCTGAGCATTTAGCGGCCCAGTATATTAATAGGAAGAGCTACTTCTCGATGGTGCTGCAGGCCCTGGTTGACTACCATGAACAGTTCATGGACAATTAACAAAGTACACAGAAATAATAGGAATTTATCTATCTGGCATTTGCACTGCTACCATTTATCCCATCCCAGAGTGTGCTCTACTCTGGACTCAGAGTCCCAGAGACTTGCTTGCGTGAGTGCACTTGAAGGTCTGCAACTGGAGTGGAGGTTCTGTGCAGGTCCTGTGTGTGTTAGTCCAAGCTGTGCAGCCAGCTGCAAAATCCCTCTGCCTCTGGAGCAGGCTCCACCAAATGCAAGCAGTTCTGGTTCCCTAGGTTGGACACTCTGCCCCACTTTGGACCCAGAGTTAGTCTATATCTCTCAGGTCTGTCCCAGGCAGCACTTTCTCAAAGAGCCCATTTACTTACAGCCTCCTCCTGTATGTTTGTTTTTGTGTAGTCCTTCTCAGCCACAAGCGCAGCCAGAGTCTCTCTCCTCTAGGGCAATCAGCAGCCCCTCAAGCAGCCTGCTAGATCCAAGCACCACAGGCTCTCAGTCCCAGGCTGTAGCTTCAACACAACAGCTCCTGGATTGGATAAGGCTCCTCTACAGCAGCCTGGCTCCCCTCTCTCAAAAATGGAGATCCCCAGAACTGCAGAATCCTCTCCCAGCATGTCCAGACAAGCTCTACTTCCCCTGTTTTCTGAAGGGCTCATGGGAGTTGTTGTCTCTAGGGCCAGAAGGATCCTTCCAGAAAAATTCCCCCTTTAATAAGGGGACTACATGTAATTAAACTCCTTTTAAGTCTGATATGAGCCTCAGGCTGCCCCATGGCAGCTACCCTCTTGTCCCTCTTGTCCCTGTTAGGCTACATCTAGACCAGGGGTGGGCAAAAGGGCCTCTGCGGGCTGGATCCGGCCTGCCAAGAGGGTGTATCTGGCCCACGGAGGCCCTGCTGCTCCCCCGCCCCCAGGCCAATTAAGGCCTGGGGGCAAAGGAGTGCCCGAAGCCTTCTCTGCTCTGCCCCTGCCCTGTGAGCAGTGCTCAGCACTTCAAAGTGCTGCGTGATGCTTGCAGGGCGGGAGCAGAGCGAAGAAGGCTTCAGGCACTTCCCCGTCCCCAGGCCTTAATTGGTCTGGGGGTGGGGGAGCATGGGAAGCCTCCTCCTGCCCTGCCAGGAGCACATGGTGCTTTGAAGCACCATGCGCTGCTCGCAGGGTGGGGGGGAGAACAGAGGAGGCTTCGTGCACTCCCCCGTCCCCAGGCCAGTCAGGACCTGGGGGCAGGGGAGCTGCGTGAAGCTTCCTTCACTGTGCCCCGGCACTGCAAGGAGCCTGCAGCACTTCAAAGTGCCACGTGCTCCTCAAAGGGCAGGAGGAGGCTTCTCGTGCTCCCCGGCCCCCAGGCCCTGATTGGCCTGGGAGTGGGGGAGCGTGCCAAGCCTCTTCTAGGTCATGGGTGCCTAGTGGGAAGTGGGGAAAAGGGGCTAATCATGGTCTGGGGGTGGGGGAGCTCCTCCCCTTCCCATTTAGGTCCCATCCCTTCCTCATTTAGGCCCCACCCCTTCCGGAGTGGCCCAGGGCTACTTCAAAAAATTTTGAAGGGGATGCCGGGCAAAAATTATTGCCCACCTCTGGTCTAGACTGCAGGCTTCTTTTGAAAGAAGTTTTTTTCAGAAGAGATCTTCCAAAAAAACGTCTTCCAAAACAGCACGTCCACACACAAAAGCGCACCAAAAAAGCGATCTGTTTTTTCGAAAGAGAATGTCCAGACTGATTGGATGCTCTCTCGCATAAAAGGCCACCCAGAACCACTTCAGCCAGGACTTTAGGTCACCAGTTACTTCTGAGTGCTGGTGCCGGAGCCTTGCAGAGACGCGGTTAAAGGGACCCCCCGGACAGCTGTTTCTCTGCTTCTGCTGCATGCTTGCCTACCTCTTCAAGTGACAGCAAAGTTCTCACAGTGCGTGCTGTGGTTGCCCCACTTTTTTGGATGCCATAGATTTTTCCTTTGTGCCATGGAGCTGGAGCTGCTCCCGGGCATGCGATGGCTCCACACGGCCATGCTGCAGTTTTTGCAGCACTTTGTGCCAGCTGCCTTCCTGGTCCTGCAGGAGCTCGACTCCAAGCCCATTCTTGGGACCCTCTCCCTGGGTGCAGGAGCTACACTCTGACAACCACACCCTACAGTGGAGAGGCATTTTTGGAGGCTCGACACCAGTTTGGACTGGTGGGACTGGCTGGTCATGGAACAGTGGCTCCAAAACTTCTGCATGTGGAAGGCCACCTTTTGGAGCTATGTGCCTGGCTCACCTCTGCCCTCCGGAGACATGACACCCACCTGCAGCCTGCCATCCCCCTGGAGAAGCAGGTCACAATCACCATCTGGAAGCTCACCAACCCCGACAGCTACTGGTTCATAGGCAACCAGTTTGACATGGGGAAGTTGACCGTCAGGGCCCTCCTCATGGAGGTAAGGCACTCTGGGGCTGCAGTCCCTGGAGGGAGGCGGGAGTCCTGGAAAAGGGGGACCCTTGGGAAGGGGGGTTGGAGGGTAGGGGTGGTGGAGTGGGGGTGGAGGAACCCCCGTCCCCGGGTGTTGTGCCATCCTACCCTCACACAGGCCTGCTGCTGGCGGGGGGCAGCCTCATGGGGTGGATTGAGCCATAGGTGGGACCCACACACCGATCTGTGCACCTGAGCATTTAGCGGCCCAGTATATTAATAGGAAGAGCTACTTCTCGATGGTGCTGCAGGCCCTGGTTGACTACCATGAACAGTTCATGGACATTTTGTCGGGTGGTTGGGCAGGGCAGATGATGCCTGCATCTTTCGGATCTCTAGCCTGTTTGGGAAGCTGGAGGTGGGCACATTCTTCCCCCGCTGTTAATTTGCTGTTGGGGATGTGCAGATGCCATTGTGCATCATGGGCGACGTGGCCTATCCCCTCATGACATGGCTCATGAAGCCTTATACTGGAACAAATAGAAAAACTTAATGTTAACAAATCTCCGGGACCGGATGGCATTCATCCAAGGGTTCTAAAAGAACTCAAATGGGAAATTGCTGAACTATTATCTGTGGTTTGTAACCTATCCCTTAAATCGGCTTCCGTACCTAATGACTGGAAGGTAGCCAACGTGACACCAATATTTAAAAAGGGCTCTAGAGGCGATCCGGGCAATTACAGACCGGTAAGTCTAACTTCAGTACCGGGCAAATTAGTCGAAACAATAGTAAAGAATAAAATTGTGAAGCATGTAGAAGAACATAATTTGTTGGACAAAAGTCAACATGGGTTTTGTAAAGGGAAATCCTGTCTTACTAATCTATTAGAGTTCTTTGAAGGGGTTAACAAACATGCGGACAAGGGGGATCCAGTAGATATAGTATACTTAGATTTCCAGAAAGCCTTTGACAAGGTCCCTCACCAAAGGCTCTTGTGTAAATTACATGGCCATGGGATAAGAGGGAAGGTCCTTTCTTGGATTGAGAACTGGTTAAAAGACAGGAAACAAAGGGTAGGAATAAATGGTAAATTTTCAGAGTGGAGAGGGGTAACTAGTGGTGTCCCCCAAGGGTCAGTCCTAGGACCAATCCTGTTCAACTTATTCATAAATGATCTGGAGAAAGGGGTAAGCAGTGAGGTGGTAAAGTTTGCGGATGATACCAAACTGTTTAGGATAGTCAAGACAGAAGCAGACTGTAAGGGACTCCAAGAAGATCTCACCAAACTGAGTGATTGGGCAACAAAATGGCAAATGAAATTTAATGTGGATAAGTGTAAAGTAATGCACATTGGGAAAAATAACCCCAACTATACGTACAGTATGATGGGGGCTAATTTGGCTACGACAAATCAGGAAAGAGATCTTGGAGTTATCGTGGACAGTTCTCTGAAAACTTCCACACAGTGTGCAGCGGCGGTCAAAAAGGCAAATAGGATGCTAGGTATTATTAAGAAAGGGATAGAAAATAAGACCCGGAATATCTTACTGCCCCTGTATAAAACTATGGTACGCCCACATCTTGAATACTGTGTACAGATGTGGTCTCCTCACCTCAAAAAAGATATTTTGGCCTTGGAAAGGGTTCAGAAAAGGGCAACTAAATTGATTAGGGGTTTGGAACGGGTCCCATATGAGGAGAGGTTAAAGCGACTGGGACTTTTCAGTTTAGAAAAGAGGAGACTGAGGGGGGATATGATAGAGGTGTATAAAATCATGAGTGGTATGGAGAGGGCCGATAAAGAAAAGTTATTTATTAGTTCCCTAAATAGAAGAACTAGAGGACACCAAATGAAATTAATGGGTAGCAGGTTTAAAACTAATAAAAGAAAGTTCTTCTTCACACAGCGTGTAGTCAGCATGTGGAACTCCTTGCCAGAGGAGGCTGTGAAGGCTAGGACTATAATAGAGTTTAAAGAGAAGCTAGATAATTTCATGGAGGTTAGGTCCATAAAAGGCTATTAGCCAGGGGATAAAATGGTGTCCTTGGCCTCTGTTTGACAGAGGCTGGAGAGGGATGGCAGGAGACAAAGCGCTTGATCATTGTCTTCGGTCCACCCCCTCTGGGGCACCTGGTGCTGGCCACTGTCGGCAGACAGGATACTGGGCTAGATGGACCTTTGGTCTGACCCGGTACGGCCGTTCTTATGTTCTTATGTTCTTATGACACCTGGACCCAAGCAGGGACCAATTTAATGCCCGCCTAAACTGGGCCAGGATCCAGGTTGAGTGCATCTTCAGCCGCCTCAAGGCGTGTTTCAGGTGCTTGCTGACCCGCCTCCATGTGGAGGAGCACAACATCCCCAATATGGTTGTGGCATGTTGTTTCCTCCACAACATTGTGGAGAGGAAGGGGGAGGCCTTCTTCCCAGGGTGGAGGGCAGACACCGTCCGCAAGGGGCAACCCTTTAAGCAGCCGCAGACAGCTACCATCCGCTAGGCCCATCAGGCCGGGGTGTGCATCCAGGAGACCCTGAAGGAGAGGTTCTCTCAAGGACCCGAGTAACTCTCTGCAGGGCCTCCCCAATAGGGGCCTCTGGCTTGCTGCCCTATCCCTTCCCCCCACAATCTCAATAAAGACACCTGTTTGGTTTTGAACAAAATGAACTCTGTATTGCTCTTTCATTAAAAAAAGCTGGGAAGGGGAAAGGGGGCTCATAACCTGGAGGGGGAGGGGGCTCAGAGTAGCATGGAGGGCAGCTGGATGTGCCACCTCAGATGCAGGGACCTCTTCGGACTTGGGGTTGGGTAGGTCTGGTCACCACAGGAAGTGGAGGGGGGCTGGAGTGGGGTCAGGGATCGCAGGGGTGGGGGCATAGGCATCACATGGGGAGGGGGCATGGGCATTGCTTGGAGAGGGGTCATGGGCATTGCTGGGGAGGGATCATGGGCATTGCTTGGGGAAGGAGCAAAGGCATCACTTGGGGGGCAGGCGGAGGGGGAATAGGCATAGCGGGGGGCAGGAGGGTGGTAGGCAGGACCAGCGACAGCAGCCAAGTGTTCCATTATGTCACGCATGATGGCACACATGGTATCACACCGCTGCATGAGCTGGTCCCACACGCAGTTCCGCCACTCTGCATCATCATGGATCTTCTGCACCAGGGTCTGCTGCATGTCACTCAGGATGCTGACATGGTGCTGCATGAGGTCTTCCTGGATCCTGGCACACTTTCGGGTACCCTGGGCTCTGCTGGCTGGCTCTGGTGGTATGGCTCACCCCTCAGTCCTGACTGGTCCGGTTGTGGAGAACACAGAGAGGGAGAGGTGGTCAGTCCTCCATGCACACACTATTCCTGAGGCCATGTCCTCTTCTGTAAGCAGCAACCAATAGTCCTCGGGCCACAGAAGGGGGATGTCCCGGGAGCAAGGCCAAGTGTGGCTTGCACAGCAGGCCCTGCCTCATACGGGACCCAAGGTGCCACGGGGGCCATGCTGCCCCCCTCACCCCGGCCCAGGGACAAGAAGGCAAGGGAAGTGTCTGGCCACAGTGGGATCCCTTCATGGGCAGGAAAGGAGCCAGGACCAGACTGGCCCTCCCTGGGGTCCGCACACACACCTGCATCTCGCAGTGCTGCCCGTGGGAGCTGGTGGTGCCTCGCATGTGCAGGCATGCCTGTGTGTGGCCCTCCTTGGTGTGTCTGGGGTTGTGCCTGTGCCCTTGTGGCTAGCCTGCTTCCAGCTGTGGCAGGTGCTGGTAGGGCTCCTCTTCCCCCAGGGCTGAACATGTGGGAACACCCCCCCCCCCGTGCCCCGCCCCGCCCCAGGGCCAGACGTGTGTGGCGTCCCCTGAGTCTGGCAGCAGGATTCCACCCGTGCTCTGGGGCTGCCTGCTGAGTCTGCGTGGTGCACACTAACGCTGCACATGGTTTCACATGCACAGACTGCAGCACGATGTGCAGCCCAAGCAGCCTGAGTGATGCTCACACCCCCCCCGGTGCGCCCACTTCCCCCGCCCTGTGTGTGTGACAAACTGAGAGCACTAACCTAAAGATCCATCCCAAGTGTCAGACGAGGCCTGGGAGAGATCCTGGCTGACAGGAACCGGCTCCAGGGACAGGGTGATGATGTCTGTCTCCTCCTCCTCCTCCTGCTGACCCTGGTCCTCTTCCTCCTCCTCCGTGACCTCCAGCTGGGTGACGACAGGGGTCGTCAAGGCTGGAGTCCATGATGATGGGTGGGGAAATGGATTCTGCATCGCCCAAGATCTGGTGGAGCTCCTAGTAGTAGGGGCAGGTGTGGGGTCCTGCCCCTGCCACTGAGCACAAGCTGTGCTCTGACGTATCCCTGATGGAGCTCTTTCACCTTACTCCAGACCTAAGGTCTGGGGTGGGTGTCCGCACTCCATCAGGGACTTGGGCATGCGCTCAAAGATGTCCACGTTGTGGCGCTTGGAGTGGAGATCCTCCAATGTCTCCTCCTTCCCCCACATTTCAAGGAGGGACAGGATCTCTGCTCCTGACCAGGAGGGTGCCTGCCTCTTGGTCTCCATGGGTGGGTCCTGGGACCCCTGGGGCTGCTCCCTGCGAGGGCCTGGGGGATTTTGGGGGGGCATGTGGCTGTGCCATGGATGATCAGGCCTATGGCAGGGAGAGCTGTGTGATTAGGGTGCTGTTCCAAGGCCGGCTTCCTGCCACAAGGCTTGTCCAGCGTGCCTGCAGCTTTAAGAGGGTCCAGGAACTGTAGAGTTGTGATTACTTTGGATGGAGTGGCCACCAGGGCACCTGTGTTATTTCCTGGAGGCCTCTTCTTTCAAAGGAAAAACCTTCCTCCCCATCCACACATGCCTTTTTCCAAAAGAGTTCTTTTGAAAAAGGCGTTCTTCCTCATAGAAAGAGGAGTACCGCTGTCGGAAAAAACCCTCTGTTCTTTTGATTTACTTTCGAAAGAACGTGATTGCAGTGTGGATGTAATTCAAGTTTTGTCAGAAAAATGGCTGTTTTTCTGACAAAACTCTGTAGTATAGACATACCCTATGTGGCCCAGGAACTAAGAAATAGAAAGCATATTAGATAACTGCTATATTATAGCATTTTGAAAGACAGGTCCTTTCAATCTACCACACTGAAAATATAGCAAAAATCATCTTTTTGGAGGATCACAAATAGCTCAAAGAAGAAAATCACATGAACTCATTAAAAGGAAATCATAATTTTATAAACCACAATAACCTAATCTGAAAAAAAACAAATCCAATATGTTCTGTGATGCTAATCCTGTGAATTGTTCTAAAAATCATATTTATGCATCAGGGAGCATTAGAGAAATTTTATAAGCAACAGCTGTAAAAAATGTGCATGGAGAAAAGAATTCAAAAACAAAAGCAACACCCCAGTGAGGGAATAGATGTTTTGGCATATTGTCTTGAGATCCTCCAGAAGAAAATATTGCTTTTATTTGGTGTGGAGCCAGACTTATCATTTCAGGTTTTTTGCCAGCGTAACCCAATTGAAATTGGATTAAAGAATTATTGAATCACACTCTCTATATGTTAACAGGATTGTTATATATTTCATTTTAAATATTTTCAGTATATAAATAAGTTTTCAATTTAACTGTACCAAAAAGGCAAAGTAATTTTTAAAAGAAATATATTGAACTATAATCAGCATTGCCAAACTCAAGTGTCAAAAAGAAAGAATCAGAGTTCATAAAAATCAGGAGATTTGTTTAAAATCTTGTGATATTAAACTAATTAATTTGGGAATTTTTTTTTGCCTTCTGATTTTGAAGCCCTTAGGTTGCAGTCAGATGGCCTAGTTAAGCTTTTCTCTGTAACATGAGGAATAGAAATATATGGTTTTATTAAATAAAAACTGAGATTTTTTAGATAACGACTTCACTCCATGGGCTGGTGTTTTAAAATCAAGATTTGGCAACGCCAGTGGATGGGGAAAATATTCTTATAAAACTACACTCAGTTCTCCTCTCCTGAGTACTATCATCCATGTTTTAAGAGGCCATGAGAAAAGTCAATCAGATTTTATTCAAATAATGCTGTTTTCCTTACATGCACTTTCCATTTAGTTAATCCATCAAACCACTGGTCCTTTATACAAACATACTTGCTGGAACATTTTTTATATCATGGACAGTGACAGCCATTGAACCAAACTGTAAACTCTACATATGATGGAAACCACTTCAAGCCAAGCATCCCCAGTACCTCTAGATCCAGTACTTATGCTTGTACTTTCCATGTGCCAATGCATTGATAATACTACTGTACTAAGTTTCTGGAATGTAACTGCCACAAGGGGAATTTGAACCTGGGACTTCTGGAGCTTAGTAGAGGAGCCTCTATCCTCTGAGCTAAACACCAGCTGGTTCTGAGCCCATGCTGTCTCATCTGTTGCTGTGGTCTAAATGCCACTGCATGGGACAGTGAACCACACTAGGTGTGTGGGTTACATAACTACTATATAAGCTCTTTGCAATTAGCTCTGTCCAGCACCCTTGTGAGATTTTCAGTTACCTATTACCCTATCTCCATATACATACAATTACATGATTTGCCAAAGTCTAGTGAATGTGTCAATAGCAGGGGCCAGAATTAGAATTCAGGAATGACTGGATCTCTAAGGCGCTCTATCTACTAGACCACACAGCCTGTCACTTATCACAAGCTACTATTATCAGTCAGAAAATGCTTTAGCACCAGGCACTTGTATTTATTGGTATAGTTAAGGGTGGGCTTTTCATGAGCAATCAGGATTCATCCTGTTGTGATCTCATTGAAGTCATACCACTGTAAATACCCATGGCAGCTTTCACAGGCACAAATATATATATATATATCTATATATATATATCTATAATTCTAATTCTAATATACAATGATGCAATGATAAAGTAAAAAACACCCTATTCCAATCCAAGAAATAAACACTTCCCAACTCACCCCACCCTTACAATGAGCTTTGATATAAGATAAGTCTAATAGTAGTGAAGAGAAATTAAGTGCTGGGGAACATAAATATTTGTATGAAATAATACTCTTTTTACACAGGAGTTTTCACTCTATAGTAAAATTTCAGCCATTCTAAGCACCTTATCTCCTCTACCTGGCCCCTTCACTAATCCACTTAGAGAACTGCAGTCCTGCATTCCAAGGTACAATTCATTTCCACCTTTTCTTTGCTCAGCTAGAGCAAAAAAGAGAGAAATTGCCACTATTATGATGGCATATGGCGATTAAAGAGAACTCCTGACTCACCTTGTATCTGCACGGGCTTCTCAATGGGGTAAATACATATTTCCCCAGAGCCTTCCGCAGCTGAGAGAGCTCCCAGTACCTGTATGAGAGGACAAGAGGCACTAGCTAACTTCCCTAAAATGAAGAAAGATCTTCTGCTTTTCTTCTTACAGTGAAAATCTGTGCATAGTGAATAATTTTTGTTGAAGAAACTGGACTCTGTGGGTATTAGAGTATTCCAAAATATGGATGTCTCTGCATTTCACACAGTGTTGGTGTCTATTTTACAAATCACATATAAAACCAAAGATATGTTAAAGGAATATTAAAGTCACTCCAAAGCTAGGAACTGACAGAATTAAGACTGCCTGTACAACTCCCTTGTGTGTATGCACTGTGGTAGTCTTTTCCTCCTCCTGTATAATGAAGCCATGCATAGAGATTTCCTCAATCTCTTCCAAATTTTTCCCCCATCCCCATGTCTTGCTGATTGCTCTTCTTATCAAACAGGCCAGCCTTGAACAAGAAGATTATTACTCCAGGTCTTCAAGTGGAGCCCACCCATCAGGAAGGGTCTTCTTTTGGTATCTACTTCCCAATAGACAATCATCCCAAAACATTCTGCTCAGCACCAACCCTTGAATCTTCAATTGACCTTCATCATGTCACAGCTTTACTCTCCTCCAGGGACCGGAAGGATTCTACTGACAATCACTTGAGCTTTTACTTCTTGAAGTATTTTATGCAGTCAAGGGCAGTCATCCTTGATCAATTGTAGTGGAAATGTAGCAGTATCATTCATCCAAACAAGCAGCACAACCCATAGATTTTTTTCCTCACGTCCAATAGGCTCCACGTCAGCCTCATGTCAACATCTCATATCCCTGCTCCTGACAGACAGCACACTCTTTATGGGTCCTATATGTGCCTAACACAACATACTCCATCCACTGTATCAAATGCTCCAATTACTACACTCCTGAGTGAACTCAGTAAAGCACATTACGGGCTCACATCACTTTTTTAAAAGTCTGCACTCCAAGGCAGTCAGCAGCTAGTTTACAGGACACAATTTAACATAGAAGGTAGACATTTTTGCAGAGCCAAGCTGTCCCTCCCTGCCCCAGCCCCATGTTAGCTGTGTGTGGATTTGAAACTGCTTTAATGGTAAGATGCAAAAATATAAGCAGATGCCCTTTATTCAGATATCTGTGCTCAGTGTCCCTCTAACCAGACAAAAAGGATGAATATTAAAGGTTAAGCATTAGAGTCACTTTTTTTTCTTTTTAGATCCCGTGAAATCATTATGAAGTAGAGCAGAGAATGCTTTGGCATTTGGGGCAAGCATAGATGCCAAAGAAATGTTGGTGAATGTGGAGGCTGACACAAGGGAGGGACCGATTTGTTTTATTTATTTTTAAAGCACTTGAAGACATACAGTAAAATGGAGATCTAGGGTTCATATTTACATGTATATATTTATATATGTAATTTCATAATAACCTGTCAAGCTATTTCTGGTATATTGGTGCTAGTTTATTCAGAAGGCTATTCTTAAGAATCCATAATGCACATGCATTGGAAAAAATTATTATAATAATGCTTTGTTGACTGGAAAATTTCTTTCTCTAAGTCTCCTATATACTCAAAAATGTGTTGAGAATTTGTTCTGCTTCTTTCTTCATCTCTGAAATATCTTGCTTGTGCAAATACTGACAGGGCTATGGGAACAATTTATGTTCCATAATGGTGAGATAACAGGGGTGTTGGATCTGCTACTATCTGCTCTTACATAAGTGCCTTTGATGTACATTTAGTCACCCTTCATTTAAATGCTTTTAACACAGAGAACATGGATTTCCTGCACCTCCTGGCCCTTGTGAATGCTCTCCTCTGTCGTGATTAATCACTTGTAGAAGGAAGGAGTTAAAGCTTGGGCCGTTTTTCTTTGTCCCTCAGATACCTGGGAATTGGAACAATAATCAAAATCTCTCTGCACAACTTGCATTTTAGGGATCTGCATGGCTGGCTTAAGTAGTGCTGGTATGGAAAGTTAATTTTGCATCTGAAAAGGCTAGTGACATATTCTTATGTAAAAGCTTAGATTTTGGAGTGCAATACTGCACCTAGGAATTAAATGTGTAGCATATTTAATGATTGCAGAAATATGGGAGTGCAGTTGGGTCTACCAGTGGTGCGCTATGAACTGGTCTGCTACTCTACAGTGAGTGGGGTAATGTGTCTGGGGTATGGATGGTATGTGATAGGCATCAGTATAAGAAAATGTAGTGCTATATGAATTTTAATATTTTAAATAATGTTATTATTATTCCTAATAGTTTTATAGTAAATATCTTTTTGGTATATTTGATAACCTAATAAGATGAAGTGAAAGAATAGAAATTATTGCTCCCCATTTTAGAGATGGCAAACTGAAAGAGAGAGAGAGCCTGCTCAGGGCCACATAGGAAGTGTATGGTACAGAAGACAAATGAACCCGGAATCTTCTTGAGTGCCAGAGCAGCACCTGAACCACAGTCCCATCCATCTTGCCATGCATGTAGCTAGCTCTCACTGAAGATCAATCATTTTGCCCAGTTAGAAAGAACCCTTGAAGTTGACGGAGATATCAGTTATCAAAAAGAGACATACACACAGTCTAGAGCTTATAGTGTCTTAGTATACTTGGGAAAACAATGAGTTTGAAAGTTGCTGGAAAACTTGTCCTCATAGATTAACCTCGAGTGCCAATAATGAAGAAACATGTTACACTGCCGTTCTGCATCCTGCTCTGAATCGCTCCAGAAGATGTTGGCAGGAAATCTGTATCAACACCCAAGCTTTATACAACTGACAGGATACATGTTTTGTTGTTTATGCATATTTCAGGAGAGCCTTACATTCTAAATATAGCAAAGAACATCTCTCTCTCTTGAGACAGCCATGTGCATTCTGGTCTAGATTCAATATATACAAGATCAGAATCTCTTTCACCGCAGGGCGGAGGAGAAAGAATAATGATCTTTACAGTATAATATCTAGAATCTTTAAAAGGGAGGGTGGTAAATACTCCCTGGTGGTTCAATTCATGGACAACAGCTTCATTTGGATCCTAATGTTCCACCATTCAGGTTTCAGGTGGCTTGATTATTTGTATGTGAATCAACACTCAATGACTGTTGCTCACTTGGTTACCTTCCTTAGTCCAGGATGCATGTACACATCTACTGACTTGTTTTAAACAGGGAAGGCAAGATAGTGACTAGTCATTTTGGGAGAGAGGAAGAATCAGCAAGAATCCCAAAGGCAGAGTTTATATTCAGGAAACAAAAGGGCTACAGGTTGAACCTCTCTAGTTCGGAACCCTCAGGATCATTTACCCAACCATGGGAGGTCAATGTTGTCTAGCAGCATTACCAACACTTCCACTCCTTACTGGGCTCTTAAAAGACATTTAGGGATAAATTAGAGCACAGAACGCTGAAAGCCAGGACTAGTGGCCGTAAACAAACTTTTTGGGACCACGAGAAACTTGGCCACACCCGTGGTAAGGGGACATCCAGCTAACTAAAATCACGCTGGATCAGAGAGTGTGGTGCTAGAAAGGTTCAACCAGTAGCACCACCTGCCTTTCCAAAGGGGAAGATACATAATCCCTTCACCTCAATAGCCAGTGGAGCTGGTTCAGATATTCTGGTTATATGCAGAGGACAATATTCGATAAAAAGTATGTAAGAATGTTCCAGCATTTACATCCTCCCTGCCATTCCACAATTCCTCCAGGGTTTCCCTTATGGTGATGCATCTCCAGACTGTTCTCAAGGTGGGGGTGTTATTTAAATGTACAATGTGACCCAAAAATCATTTTCCTTGCTTACTCAAAACAGTCCACATCTTCTGTATAGGATCAAAACTTGCTATCTTCCTGGTATTTTGGCTTATTTGCAAAGAAACCTACAATCAAGGGAATGCACAGTTTGAGCCCAAACCCTGTGTTCAGGCTTTTGCTGCTACAGGCTGTCCTCACTATAAGTCCAAGATATGAAATAACTTGAAATAACCAAATGAAATAACTTAAAGCGGGGAATTTTTTTCTCATGTCTGACTTCCATTTATCCAAATTGGGGTATTTTTGTACAACTTAAGAGCAGGGAATTGGAGGACTTATAACACATCAATTCCTACAAGCATCAATGACTTTAATGCAGAACAGATGTATACCAGGGCGACATATAGCGGGGATGCCCTCTATTAGGGTTTCTTTCTAAGCAGTATGCATCTTAGGCATGTCTCATCACAAAGTGACTTTCCTCTGTTATCCAACGTAGAGATAAGGCCCTCAAAGCAGTAATTAAGCAAATTGTTTACAGTGGCATGGAAACATTTTAAAGCGTGCTGAAATCCACTTTTCTTATCCCGACCTCCCCCCGATGTCTTCTGTTGACACGACAGCCTTCCAGGTTCTAGACCAGGAGCCCAGGGGTACTGCAGCACACCCCACACTGCTAGTTCCTTGGCTTATATTCATTTAGTATAAAAAATGATCAATTACTGCTAAAAGGCGAGGCCGCAGGAGAACAGCAGCTGAGTATTACAAGCCCTAAAGAGTGTGCAGATGAAAATATAAATAGGTGGATAATGCTGCTGGACTAGAGCAATGAATATATACAGGGTCATCCCTAGGGGAATGTGAGGCCCAGGGCAACTCCCCTGCCACAGGTCCTGCCCTCACTCTGCCTCTGCTCCACCACAACCCACTCCACTTCTTCTCCAAACCTTTCCCTTGCTCTGCCCATGTCCCACCTCTACTCTGTGCCTTTTCCCCCCTCCGCTGAGCAACGTGACCAGAGGATTACAGTGCCCGGTGCTGGGCAGCAACAGGGATTGCCTCCGCTTCCCACACTCAGCGAGGCTACTTGCTAAGTAAGGTAACTATGCAACATAGAAGTGGATGTTCTAGTTCTAGACCCCCACATGAGTAAAGCACTTGATGAGATGCCTGATCTCCATTTACTTCAGTGGGACTTACGCACATGTTTGATTGCTTTATTGAACTGGAGCCTTAATTTTGAGATATTCCTTGGAAATTAGAAAGCACCTAGTTTCTTCTGGAAACACTGACCCATACTTGTGCCTTCTGGTTTGAATGTTTTGATCTCTATCACCATAAAACTCCTTGGCAACTCAACATATGGAAACAGAGGTAAAGTTATAAAATGTCTATAAAGTGAAACCTGAAGACAATGGAAAAAAATGTAGTCCAAGTTAATGCACTTTAATGAATTATTCAGCTTGAATAATAAATGAAAAAGGCAAAACAGCCTTCAAGCATACTTGATATAAGACATTTAAATAATCTCAAACTTTTTTTATGGAAGGGTGGGATTTCAGCCAATTTCTCTCTGCCTTTTTAATCATCCAGACAGCTAAATGCCTAAATAGTTTTCCTCTGTAGTTCGTGTAACCTCATTTTAATAAACTGTATCTTTTATTCTGGGCAACTTCCTTGTGCAAGGGCCTCTCACTAGGGAATATTGTGAGTTACACATTTGCTATGGCAGCTTCCCTAGGAGACCCTGTAAAGGAATAATGAAATGGGTAAAGGTTTCAAAGCATCTAAATGACATAGGATTCCATTGACTTTAGTAAGCTATGGAGTTCTAAGTACTTAAATCACCTTTGTAAATGGGACTAGGGATCTTAAATCACATGGGCAGTTGTACCCAATATCTTAGTTTAAAGCGTGTTATTAACACCTGTTTTTGTAAAAATGCAAAATAAGATTTAGTATGTGTTAAATTCCATGTGGGGCAATGTTCTCTAACAACTAGTATTGGCTCTTCACTTTCTCTGTTCACTATTATTCAGAATCATAAATGATTTAAGAATAAAATCAGATTAAAAAACAATATAATCCAGGCTACATGCTATTCTCTAGATTACTTACAGCTACTGGGCCAAATTCAGCTTTACCATCAGCTGCTACAACCTCACAGGTTCCACTGAAATTGCACCTATTAACGCAACTGGAAAACTTGAGTTTTTAAATGAGTACATTTTGCTTGACTGCATGATTGCTTTTGTGTTAAATTAAATAAATGAAAGAATAAATAAATAAATAAATACATCAGATAATATCAAGAGTGTCTAAATTTAACCTCCGTGTATGCTGGCATTTTAAACTTTGCCTATTCTGCATCTGTGCTTTTCTACATCAGAAGGTTTTTTTTATGCCACAGGTTTGTTAGCATTCACTCACCATTATTTTATTTATGGAGTCATTAATGAACCTGAGGAGAAAATGCCCATTTTTGCCTTTCTGTACACCCAGTGAAGAGGGAATTGCAATGCTTAAGTCTTACATTTATGATATGAAAATATTGTTGCAGGCTCACATATAGATAAATAAGGATTAAGACACACTGAATGAAATTCATTCTCAGGAAAGGACCTGGACAACTTCCCTACACATTATTTAAATCTCACTTAAAGTGTCTGAATGAATCCCTTCAGTAACTGGTGAGAGTGAGTACACTCAAAATAGCCGCAACAAAAAAATTGTCTGTCTTTCCAGAACTGTAGATGTAGAAGTGCCAATGTATCCAGCATGCAGTAGCATTTAAGTTGGCATTACCAGGTCATGGCAAAGATTAGTAAGGTCCACAGGGCAAGAGATATAATTCCAGAAGAGTGGCATACTGATTATTTCACACCCTATGCTTGAAAATAGCCTCACCAAAAACTACAAATGTACTTTACTCTTAATTTCTATTTTCTCTTTGTCTATGTAGCTAAATATTAGTTACTTCCATATTTAATACTAGAAGATCCTTCAGTGCAGGGGGTTGGGAGTGTGTGGGGTGCAGGAGTTAGGGCAGGGGTTTGAGAATGTGGAAGAGGCTGGAGGTGTGGGCATTCTGGAGTCAGGACTGGGGGGTGAGGAGGGTGCAGGAGCCAGCGGCCACTATGCTGCCTGGGTGGCGGCTCCCTGGGGCTGGCTCTGGTGAGGGGCACACTGGCCCGGGGTGGGGCAGGAAGTTTGCCTCCACCCCATCACCTGCTGTCCCCGTGGGGTTATAGCTGTCTTGCTTCCCATCTCTGGGCCCTTGTTACCCCCCTGTGGTCATTACATAGTATAACTGTACCTGCAAACAGAGCCCTCCCTTTCTGTGTTATGAAAAATAATCACATTCCAGACACATCCATTGTCTTGGCACAACCAAACCCTGACCTTACTTTAAGTTATAAGAGGAAGCTGCATACCAAATTTGGTGGTCCTAGCTCTTACCATTTAGAAAGAGTTCTTAGCAGTTTTCAGGTATCTAAAAGGATGTCACAAGGAGGAGGGAGAAAACTTGTTCTTCCTGGCCTCTGAGGATAGAACAAGAAGCAATGGTCTTAAACTGCAGCAAGGGAGGTTTAGGTTGGACGTTAGGAAAAAGTTCCTAACTGTCAGGGTGGTTAAACACTGGAATAAATTTCCTAGGGAGGTTGTGGAATCTCCATCTCTGGAGATATTTAAGAGTAGGTTAGATAAATGTCTGTCAGGGATGGTCTAGACAGTACTGGGTCCTGCCATCAGGGCAGGGGACTGGACTTGCTGACCTCGCGAGGTCTCTTCCAGTCCTAGTATTCTATGATTCTATGAAATGAATGGCTAGACAGACTCACTTACTCGCTCCCAGACAAACAAACTCTCTCAAATATATAGTAGATTTTAATTGTCAGTAGTAAAAGTGTTTTCCCCCAAAAGGCATATGTAGTATTGTCCTAATTTTCCTTTACGGGTATCGGCTGAAAGTCATCCTCATGCAGAAGGTTTTGACCATGCTCTTAAACACTAGAGCCATCCATGCATAAATATGAGTCCTCGTCCTTTGCATATTATGCATGGTATTGCTGTCCTTTTGTCATAATGTCTCTACATATCTATTCCATTGTATCTGTTCTCTGTTCCATTTTTAAATCTGATTTTGCAACTGATTTTTTTTCTCACCTGTTTCTTTCATGGTCTCTAATAAGACAATGAAAGATTTCCTACATCTTCAAAGTTAAGCTGGTTTTGTGTGGGTTTGAAATGAAGCCAAAGAAGTTTGCAGATCTCTAGTTATACTAATAATTATGCTGGACATGATACAGCATAGTACAAGATGATGATGGTAAACAGAACCTAGGGAAAAAACTAAATTAGGATTATTACTGAGCGTCAAATTTTAAGACTGGTCTGGCTAATTTTGGCAGACACTGACCCAAGACATAATTTATCTGTATTCTCTTTGAAAACTGCCTAGGCTCATTTTAAAAACTATATTTGGTCTGGATTATTATTTCCCAGCATAAGGAAACCAGCCTTCTCCTCTCGATCCCAGCCTAAATCAACTGTTGCCTCAGTCCTACAATCCAATCCCTTTTGGCCTCCATGTCTGACCTTGTTCTCCTCAGTCCATTCAAAATGCTTCACTTAGGCGTGGGAGTTGTCCTACTGTATGTATGAGAAATAGGCATGCTTTGTTTTGTATTTTTTGCCTACTCTTAAGATGACAAATACTAGTTTAAACATCATTTTTGTGGATAAATGTACCCCAAAATGCTACACTGACAAATGCCTAATCTACTGAGTTTACCTCAGTCCAGCTTCAACATCAGCACAAGTTATTCTTCTGAAGTCAACCCATATTTAAGTACCTGCTTAAGTACATTAGTGTTGTCAGGGGACATAATCCTGCAAAAAGATTTGTAACTGTAGCAGACAGTTTAGAAGAAGAAGCCCCAAAGTAGAAGATGGGTTTGCTTTGCACAACATAGGTATGCCATAAACACCAGAAAAATGACGATCCACATTAAAGTTCATTTTCAGGGTTGAGGTGGGAAATTCCAAAAAGGCATAGAAGGATAGGTACACAGCTATTGAAATTAAATGGGAGTTAAGCACCTAATTCCTTTGGGTTTTTGTGAGCATCGAAGTCTAACATCTCCCACAAAAATTTCTTGAGAGGCTAGTTAGGTAATGTCTATTACCAGGCTAAATATGAATATGTGTAAAGATTGACATGAACAGACAATAACAAAGGAGAGTAACAAGTGAAAATTGATCTGTGGATTTAAAAAAAAATGTATTTGCTTTTACAAAATGACTAAAGGTTAAGAAAATAAAAATAAACATTTCAGTATAAGATGTATTGCTGTCCCTGAGGGGAAGAAAGAGTTTCCTCTCATTTTATTTGTTGAAAAAGTAATTCAACAATCTTCTTAATACAAAATCTGATGCTGTCTGCAAAGAAGCCTAAGAGAGTGCACCAATTTCACAGAGGAAAATATAGGAAGAATGAATTGTCAAGCATCTTAGGAGTTAAAATATGGCATTTCTGAGTGTAAGAATGATGGGAGAGAGATTCAAAGTGAAACCGTTCAACATCTCAGTTGTTCAGGTGCATGCACCCACGTCGGACAGCATGGAGGAAGAGATTGAGCTATTCTATAAAGATTTGACACAGACGCTGGAAGAGATACCAAAGAGAGATGTGTTGATCATCGGAGGAGACAAGAATGCAAAGGTCGGAATAGATAAGGAAGGTTGGGAGAAAGTCATGGGAAGGTTTGGATATGGAGAAAGAAATGAACGAGGCGAGAAACTACTAGAGTTTGCTATGGAGCATGAAATGGTGATCTGCAACATGAGATTCCAACAAAAGGACTGTAGGAAGTGGACATGGCAATTGAATGACGGGAAGTCCAAGATAATTATAGATATGATCTTGATAAGAAGAAGATGGGTAACATCAGTACAGCAGTGCCAAACTTTCCAAGGAGCAGATATGGACTCGGACCACAGTCTAGTGATTATGAAATCAAGATGAAACGTAAGAGAAAGTATAAGACACACTTTAAGAAACGAAGAGACAAGGAAGAAATAGGGGATGCGTACAGAGCAGTGCTCGACAAGAAGATCAGGAAGGCGGGCACAGAAAAAGACCTAGATAAGAGAGTTGAAGGGATGGTTACAGTGATAGAAGAGGCAATTGAGCGATGGTTCTGGAAGAAGAGAAGATCAATAATAAATGGATTATCCAGGAGACTCTAAAGTTGGTCCAAGAGAAGATAGTATTGAAGATCAGAAGTGATGTCTCCGAGAGGGCAGAACAACAATATAGAGTGAAATGCAACAAGCTAAGGAAAGCGGCCAGAGTAGATAAGGTGAAAAGGTTAGAGGATCAGTGTGAAGATATAGAGCAGTATTATGGTGAGTATAAGATAAAGGAGGTATATAAAATGATTAGGAATACTAATAGGAAGTGGCAGCCGAAGCAGATGGTGATCAAAGACGAGAATGATAAGGTTGTGCAGTGAAGGACAAGTTATTGTACTGATCTGTACAAAGTACAGTCAGACCCGAGTGTCTCAGAGAGACTGGTCAAAGAATTGAAAGAGATACCATCACCGAGCATCGAGAACGAGACCCATATTCTGAAGGAGGAAGTAGAAAGAGCAGTGAAACGATTAAAGAACAACAAGAGCCCTGGAAATGATAAGATCATGGGAGAGATGATCAAATATGGCAGAGAAAATATGATTCACGAAATAAATCAACTATGTAATAAAGTGTGGAAAGAAGGGAAGGCACCTAAGGAATAGACAAGATCTGTGCTAATGACAATACACAAGAAAAGAAGCACATTGAAGTGTAAGAACTATAGAACGATTGCCTTAATGAGTCATTTAGGCAAGGTGTTGATGATGATACTGACGGAAAGATTGAGATCGCAGATAGAAGAACTTCTAGAGGATGAGCAAGCAGGATTCAGGAAAGATAGAAGTACCATACAGCAGATATTCGCACTAAAACTGATAGCGGAGAAAGCTTGGTGAAGGAACAAGAACATCTACAATTGCTTCATTGATTTTCAGAAGGCATTTGACAGCATAGATCAGAAAGTGACTTGGGCAGTGTTGGAGTCGTACAGAGTGGATAGCAGACTGATACGGTTGTTGGAGGATATCAATGATAATGCAGAGGCAGTGGTGAGAAGAGAGTGGAGAGTTGGGAAGTTGGTTTAGAACAAGTAGAGGTATGAGACAAGGATATCCGATATCACCGAGTATCTTCATCACACACTAGAGAGAGCGATGGACAAGATCAAGGAAGAGGTAGAAGGGATATCGGTGCACAGGATGAGAATTAAAAACTTGATATTCTCGGATGATATAGTTATCATCGAGGAAGATGAAGAGAAGTTAGCAAGAATGGTGCAGGTGCTAAATGAGGAAGGGAAGTGGTATGGACTGATTATGAATATCAAAAAAAATGAAGACAATGGTATTTGGAGATAAGGAAATAGGAAGGAAGATCAGTGTAGATGGGATCGAACTAGAGAACGTAGAGAAGTTCACGTATTTGGGGAGCAACATGACATATGATCTAGACTGTCAGAAGGAAATAGTGACTAGAATAGCGAAAGCAAGAGCAAGTTTGAAGGCGATGGATAAGATCTGGAAAAGTGAAGTGATTAGCTTAGGAATGAAGTTGAGCATCTTGAAAACGTGTATTTAGCAACATGTTGTATGGATGTGACACATGGGTGATAACGAAAGATTCGAAGAGAAGGATATTGGCGTTCGAGAGGAGTTGCTATAGATAGATCCCGAGAATAGGATGGATGCAGAAGGTTACCAGCGAGGAATTATATAGGAAGATACAGCCGAAAGAGAACCTACTGCAGAAGATTATACAACGAAAGGTACAGCTATTCGGGCATATCTGCAGAATGAACAATGAGCGAAAAGTTAAGACCCTGGTATTTGATATAATGGATGGTCCGAATAGGAGAAGCAGACCCCACAGAAAATTGATAGATGATATAGTAGATTGGTACGGAGCTAGTCTACAGAAATTGAACCACTCCGCATTGGACAGGGAAAATGGAAGGAAATAGTGAGGGAGGCATCGGACACCAACAAGCCCATGGTTATTGATGATGATGATGATGATTTCTAGGACAAGAAACTTAGTTTAAGGAAAGGCAGTTAAGACAGAATATTTTGCTTTTCATGGTAAATAATGGTTAGACACTTAAAGCCACATATTAAAGCCCTCATCCTACAAAGATTTATACACTTGCTTAGCAATGACCTCAGTGGGACTACTCACATGTTTAAGGTTATATGGAGCATTATTGTAGCCGTGTCAGTCCAAGAATAATGGATAGACAAGGTGGGCAAGGTGGGCAACATTTTATTGAATCAACTTCCGTTGGTGAGAGAGAAGAGCTTTTCCTTTATGGGCTTATCTAGACTACGCTAGAGCGTCAAAAGAGGATATGCAAATTCCATGGGAATTACATGAGGTTTACGCGGCTTTTCGACAAGGGGGGGGGTTCGCTGAAAAAGCTGTGTCTAAACTACTTTCACTTTCAGAAGCTCCACTTTGGAAAGTGAGATCGGAAGAAGATATGCAAATTCCCAGAGAATTTGCATATCCTCTTTCGACACTCTAGCGTAGTCTAGATAAGCCCTATGTGTTGGGTGATTAATGCTTTCAGGGATTTTTTGGAATCTAATCGTATAGATTTAAATTTACCTTTTCAAGATCTGAACTTACCTCTCAGGTTCTCCACATCTGGATCCACTGTGTCCAGCACAACTTTTCCCTCCTGTCTGCAATGGCATAACTTTTTTATTTTGGCTATTAGTTGTGATCTAAGAGAGACAATGTTTAATAAGAATACAAATTTTATAGAAATGGCAGAAATCCCCAGCCACGGCTGGGATACCATTATACAGGTTGAATATCTCTAGTCCATCACTCTCTGGTCTGGCAATATCCATGGTCTAGTGTGGTTTTAGTTAGCCAGATGTCCACTTACCATGGGTGAGGCCAAGTTTCCTGTGGTCCCTCATTAGCACTACAATTGACAGATACATTTTTCCCCTCTCCTTTCTTTTTCTGTTAATAAATTGAGAGGGTCCCCCCTTTTCTCTCCACTCTTCCCATCTGAGGAAGTGGGTTTTGTCCACAAAAGCTCAAGATACTATATATTCCTTTTTTGTTGTGCTACAGGACTACTCATTTTTTTAAAGTTACAGACTAACACAGCTGCCCCTCAGAGTCTTTAATATCTGCAATGCTTTGCATCATGCATGAAACTGAAGACATCTGGGAGAAGTTCCATGAGGTGAGTAGGCATTAGGGCATTCTCAGGGGTACGTAAACACCTTAATTTCATTCTGTAGATCTCAAAGGTCCTTTAAATCATGGACTGAGGTTTTTATGAGTCTCCTTATCCAACTCTGTGCTGAATTTTGAGGATTAGAAAATATATGATGAAATCTTGCAGGAGCTTGAGGGAAGAACACTCATTGTTCATTCATACTAATCTTAACAGATGGAAAAACAAAATCTTTTGTGGTCAAACAAAATATACAAATATAGTACAATGAAAATAATCACCAATTTATTTCAGACTTAAGCATCCATTCAGAGCTGAGTGGCTTAGTGCTGGGATATGAAATAAGTAGATCCTAGAAATTTTAATAAACCATAGTAGTTACTCTTTAAAACTGAATAAATGTATTGACTCAGAAAGATGGGATATGTGGGATATTTTATATAGGTGCATGGAGATAGTTATATATAAAAAATGTATAAAAACCAGGAACAGTGCATGTGCTATAAACCATCTTGACCACTTGGCTTCTGTTGCATGTTCTTCCCCAACATTTTTATGTCTTTCTCTTTATAGCTCAAATGCACTTCAGGGTAAGGACGATGTTTTCCTATGTTGGTAAAGTGCCTAGCACATTTTGCTACTGTAATAAAATAAGATTCAAACTTCTTAGCAGCTATCTACGATCTATCAAGAGCATTAGAAGAGAACATTTAAAGAGATCAAAATAAATATGTATGTGTAACAGGAATACTTCTCATTCTCATGGATTTCTTTATATAGGGAAATATGGGAGCAGTCTCTCTCATGTCTCAGGGAAAGTAAACATGAAATGAAAGTTTTCGTTGAATTTTTCAGGAGGTTGCAAACTCGTTGAAAACCAGAACATTTCATAGCATTTAGCAAGGGTGATTTGACAGCCCCAGCCACATGGGATGCTAAATAGGACAAAGCATTAGAAATGTCATAACAATTATTGTCTGATATACACAGACTCTTGGTATGATTCTGAGAAATGCTGATCATCTTTGATTTCCATTAAAGTTAATGAGAGCTATGGAAGCTCAGAATGGCTGAAAATTAGCCTATTTGGGGGTACGTGGGCAGGAATTAATTCCTACTCCAATCCTCTTAATTGTGCCCTCCTAATAACAAAAATTCAACATTTGGACTAACTCCATCAAAGCTTTTCTTTGAGAATTTCTTCAGATGGTTGACAACTTATCCAGTGGCTCAAGTAATCAATGTTGGCTGTTAGAGAACTTGTAATAGCCCTTCAGTTGTCCACTGGACATTTAACTCATTATTGTTTCTGGATAAAACTATTTGTGCTTCTGCTGCCACTGCAGATTTGCTGAGTACCTACTTTACATATATATGTATTAGAAGATTTACCCAGTGTTGCTTAGGTCCTTAACTCAATAAACTTTTGGGTTTTGTTCTGGCTTGGCAGTGAGGATGAGAGGTTCAATATGCAGGCTGTCTTGGGGAGAGAGGCACTCAGCCCCAGCCCTCTCTCACCAGTAGTGTTGCCAGGTGTCCGGTTTTGAACTGGACAGTCCAGTATTTGAGCTTTCTGTTCGGGAAACAAACTGAAAAAATATCAATGAGAAAATAGAAATGTCCGGTGTTTTCTAAATAAGATGTAATGTAGATTGTGATGTAATGTCAGGTGTGTCTGGTATTTTGTTGAAACCATCTGGCAACCCTACTCACCAGAGCAACTTGGGGCCAAGTCAGAAGTGTCTCTCCATGGCTCCAGTGGGCTCAGCCAGGGGAGGGGTGAATATGCCCTGGCTGGGGCAGGTCCAGGTTTGCCTGCCCCCTGCACTCCCTAGCAGAGTGAGGAATGCAGGAAACTGTACACTTTCCCTTTGCTCCCTGATGAAGGAGAACAGCCAGCAATATTCCTGTATGAATTGGGGAGGGAGAGAGCTTCAGTCTCCCCACCATCCCTAAAGTGCATGAGGAGGTGGGAGTCTCAGGGCTAGAGCAGTTCTGGATGGAGGGAGGTGTTCCAGCCAGCCCCTTTTACCTACCTGTTGATTATGCCTCTTTTGTGTATGTTTTTCTGAGAAGCAATCCCATTTCAGGAACATCCCATTTTCCAGGCACATCCCACAAACCCTTACTTTCCTTTAAATTATGAAAGCAAGAAGCTGTATACCGAACGTGGTGGTCCTAGCTCTTTCGTTTAAAAGGAGTTTCTTAAAGAAACAGACAGACAGACAAACTGGTCATAATGACAACAGCACCTCCTTTATCAGCCTCTTTGATTATAATGTCAGAGTTGTTTCTGAGGCTTTGGACGGCATTGCGTTCTGCATGACTGAGGTTATGAGGCAAGCGATGCTGTTTTTCCACAATTTCTGCCTGTGCCTGAATGGCTAGCCAAGTACAAAAGCAGTTTCTCCTCTCTTGGTGTTCACACCTCCACATCAGCTGCTAGAAGTGGGCCTCACCCTCCTTGACTGAATTAACCTCGTTATCTCTAGCCTTATTCTAGCCTGCATATTTATACCTGCCTCTGGAAATTTTCACTACATGCATGTGACGAAGTGGGTCTTTGCCCACGAAAGCTTATGCTCCAATACATCTGTTAGTCTATAAGGTGCCACAGGACTCCTTGTCACTTTTCCATTATATAAGTATCCCTGAACAATCTAGGGCTGAAATAATTTTGTGAGACTCCTGATTAACCAACTAGGAAATTAAGATGTATAAAACGAAAAAGCCCTTCCCTTTCCTGCAGCAAATGGCAGCTTTTGCTAAAATAGGTGACATTAAAAATGGTCATCGACCATACCACAGTGTCAACATTTGCTGTGGTATTTGAACTATTTTCTGTACCTAGAACAGAAAATAAATATTCAGCATATTTAGCTGCTGTAGATGGTACTATACAGGTCAAGTATTTAACAGAAGCCATTTTACGATGTTTCTTCAGCAGAAGGGCAGATGTGTGACCCTTTCTGAGAGGAATATCATTAATGTTTTTCTGAATTCATCCACTAAAAAATACCTGAAGAATAGTCATTACTCTCCTCCCAGAGACCAACTTTAAGATCACTTTGGCTACCTAACATTTCACAGTGATCTTGGTTAATTAGGTATTCTTTCTTTGATGTAGGGATGTAATAGTATAGTCGATTAACAGTAACCGATAAGCAAAAGCTTATAGGTTAATGATATAGACTACATACATTTCTTTCCCTCCCCCCCCCCCACCAGTAAATTTTTTAGCAGGCTGGCCAGCAGCTGGCTCAGTCCTGGCTTGCCCTATGTCCATGACCTACCCCCGCTGTGGCTCTGCATTTAACATGTATTAGGAGCTAGGTGGGCAGGCAGTCCAGCTCAGTTGTGGCCTGCGCCGGGTTCGGGAGCTCAGACCCCCCTGGACAGGGGCTGCTGTCACCCCACACTGCTGCCTCTGTATTAGAGGCAACAGTGTGGGGTGACAGGCAGCCAGTCCGTGAGGGGAACTGGCTTTTAAACTGGCTCCCCTTGTGGACCAGCTCCCACCTGGCACCCCACATTGCTGCCTCTGATACAGAGGCAGCAGCATGGAGTTCCTTGGGAGTGGGGCTGAAGTACACTGGCTGCTCGCCCTGCACCCAGGGACTATAGAATAGTCAGGTAACCAATAAGAATTCATGAGGTTAATCGACAATTCAATTAAACGATATTTAACCCCCTACTTTGATGCAAGCATCAAAAATAAGAAAGCATTTTCCATAAGAGTTATTTTCTGAGAACCATCTAGAAATGAACTGTTGTAAAATGTGAATAACCTCTAAATAAACCCAAAAATGTGATGGACCGACTATTTTTTTTGAGCTAACTTTAAATTATTTAAACAACAATGTTGTTGGCCATTGTTTATACAGACTTAGTGGAGTGGAAAAGAAAAATATAAAGTACTTTTTGCAACCAAAAATGTACGTTCAAATACTTTCAATAATTGTTGAAAAATAGACTGTGTACTAAATAAATATAATCCATATTGCAAGTTGTCAAATCTCTGTATTCTCAGAAGAATTATAAAAACAGAGTGCAGCTGGGATGTTTGAATTTTTTGTGGGAAAAAGAGCGCTCTAATTTCAATAGCTTATGTCTTTCTGAACCCTTTAGATGATTTATGTTAAAGATGAAGCTTAGCTTGAAGTTAGGTGGGCTCAAGTAGCTCTATAAAATCCTGCCAAGCAAAGCAGAGATAATTCCATAACTTCTTAATGTGCTGGTTTCATTCTCTTCAAATACAATGAAAAATAATATAGCTAGGCTATACATGCACATATAGAGTAGATGGTCAGGAGACACACAGAATGTCTCCTGACCATCTACTCTATGGGTGTGTCTAGACTACATAGCTCTGTCGACAGTGAAACGAGGATTACAGGATCTGATGACAAAGGGTTCTGGGATCAGTTGATCCCTGTCTAGACTACCGTGCTGTTCCAACAATCAGCTGATCGGCACAGCGCGGTGGCCATTTTGATGTAAATGAAGCGGTGATTATTTAAATCGACGCTTCATTTCTCTTTGCCGAGTACACTCATCTACATGGCTCCATCGACGGAGCCATGTAGTCTAGATACACCCTATGTGAGTACATCTACATTAATGTTATTCCAAAATAACAAAGAGCATGTCTACACTTCAAGCCTTTATCCTGAAATAATGTTGAGCTGGAGGACTTTTTACTCTGAGTCCTGTAACCCTCATTTCACGAGGAATAAGAGAAGTTGAAGGAAGAGTGTTCTTCCTTCAACTTCCTGCTGTGTAGACAGTGTCAAAAGCCACATAAAGCTATTTCAACTTCAGCTACACAATTGACATAGCCCTGTTGTGTAGACGTGCCCTGTGACAATATCTTATGCAGCTCAAGATTACCCCTCATTGTATTCATATCTCAAGGTAGAAGAAAACAAATCCTGATTCCATTTGTAATCAAAACCATTATCCTCACAATGGAAGTTTCACCTTTCTTCCACCCAGAGAAATTTGTTGGAAGACAGGAAACTTCCTTGGGACAAAAAGCTTATTTTGGCACATTCTATAAGGACACCCTGTGGCAGGGCAAACAGAAGTGGAGACTTCATTAAACAATTATGCAAAACCCACACCAGTATCACATGGACTAAATAGCTCTTTCTGCAGCCACAAATTCACCTTATTTTATTTTTGCTGGTAAATTCCAGCTTCAGATGTGCCACATCCTTTTAACTCTTTATAGAGCTGTTCACTAGTACCACATTGCATATCTTCCTGCACCCTCTGCCATTTACAATATACTGCGAGAAAACAACACATTGAACACTAAAGGAAAGACTATACTGAATTGCCAAGACTTTTGCCTTTCGAATCTTTCACATCTGGGTTCAGATTCTCATTCTTCTCAGCCTTCTGACTAATCTCCCAATACCTCTCACATTACTACAAGGGGCTGATCCTACCTCTACCAAAGTCAATGGGAGTTCCACTATTGACTTCAGGATCAGGCCTCCCATCATTTTGGGCTCTACCTTGTCTGTTTTGACTACTTATTCAATCCTTTAATCTGTTCCCTTTCCTTATTATTCCAGCTGTGTCAAACAAACCCACAAAATAGCCCTCTCAGAGTTGCTTCCTCAGCACCTTTCACCTTTGCTTCCTTACTCCTCTCGGAGGCCACTTGTCAATCAAAATTGCATTCCAACCCAAACTTTCATAATGACTCAGAGCCACTAGAAATGGAGATTAGGTCAAACAAGTTCAATTCTGTACAACCAACAACATGTCTTTTTCAGTCTGAATATCCTTCGTAGTGAAGCTTATATTATCCTAGGTCTCCCATTTTCAGTTGTTTAAATAAACACCTCAGCAGTGTCATCAGCAATTAAGAGTATATATTATACAATGATTGCCATGGGAGGAATAGTTTAGTTAATTTTATTAACATTTATCACTGCTTCTTAAGTGGTAGAAAAAGGATTTATGCTTGAGCAGGATTCAAACAGAAAGCTTATGTGACCTCAGACTTGAGGGAAAAAATTGTCTAGCAAACACATGACCCATGGCTGATCTTTTGCAATGCTAGTCAATACTCTCTTCTGAACTTGACACAGTACCATTAAAAACAATTCTCTGTTAGTAGCTCTCTTGACTGTTCTTTTTCCGTCCTGGAGCATTTGTATCCAAACCACATTGCTAGCATTTTTTGTGGGAATCTCATCTTGAATCTGCTGACTGTGTTCTTGAAATACCATGGGGTAAGTACTGCAAAACATTTATTAATATTCATCTTTGATCTCCCTTTTTAGAGTTTACTTTCCATTTCTTGTCAAGCAATCAAGTTTACAGGCAGTAATGTTGCAGACATGGGTAACTCAGTGAGTATTGAAGTATAGTCATTGAAATTTTGAATTAATAATTACAATAATTTACTCTAGAAACAGTTTGAGCGGTTATGCTCATGAAGTCAAGGAACAGACTCATACCTGGCTTCTGTGTCATCACTTCAGTTTGTCTTCTCAGTTTCAAATATAAATCCTTGTAGTGATACACACAGGAAACACGGCACAACCAACTCATTGGCTGACACACATTCACAAAATAATATTTTTAGAATAATTGGCCACAGATGCTTCAAAACAGAAAAAAAAGTTACTTGTAACAAATAACTTATTCACTATGAATGTTTCCATCAATGTTTTGCTGAAATCTCTATACATTATATTATGTCCACAGCTAACTTTGCTTTTGTCAAACTGCTCCTCATATAAAAAAATAATACCAGCTTAATTTCTCCTCATACATGGTGTATGAAACCATGCAATTCACTACCAATTTAATTTTCTTCAAGGTGAATTTACTTACTGTCTTATTATATGCTCTACTATTTTACACATGCTACTGAGATTAGACTCTGTTCGTTCTCTCAAAGTTATAAGAACATAAGAACAGCCATACTGGGTCAGACCCAGGGTCCATCTATCCCAGTATTCTGTCTGCTGACAGTGGCCAATACCAAATGCCCCAGAGGGAGGAAACACAACAGGTAATCCTTGTGTGATCCCTCCCCTGTCACTCATTTCCAGACAAACGGAGGCTAGGGATACCATTCCTACCCATCCTGGCTAATAGCCATTGATGGATCTAACCTCCCATGAATCTATCAAGCTCTTTTTTGAATCCTGTTAAAGTTCTAGCTTTCACCACATCCTCTGGCAAGGATTTCCAGAGTTGACTGTGCGCTGAGTGAAGAAAACCTTCCGTTTGTTTGTTTTAAACCTGCTGCCTATTAATCTCATTTGGTGATCCCTAGTCATCATTTAGTAACTAGACTAAGGGTATGTCTACACTAGCCCCCTAGTTCGAACTAGGGGGGCTAATGTAGGCATTCGAACTTGCATATGAAGCCCGGGATTTAAATATCCCGGGCTTTATTTGCATGTTCCCATCTGGTCGCCATTTTTAAATGCCACTAGACCGGACTAACTGCCCGCGGCTACACGCAGCAGTGAAACGGCAATTTGAACTAAGTCCTTAGTTCGAATTAACTGTTACTCCTCCTGGAATGCTCTCTTTTGAAAGAATGCTAGTCAATCTGGATGCTCTCTTTCGAAAAGCTCTGTTTGTGTTCAAGAACACCTTTTTTCGAAAGAGCTCTTTTGAAAAAAGGCATTCTTCCTGGTAAAAGTAGGTTTACCAATTTTGAAAAAAACCCCACCACATTCTTTAGATTTAATTTCAAAAGAACACAATGGCATTCTAGATGCAGGTGAAGTTTTTTCAAAAAAAGGCCACTCAGTAGTCTAGACACACCATGAGAGAGGATTGTATGGATATTTGAGTGAGATTATGTATCATATGCTTTGCTATGAAATTATAGTGTAAGATCTTCATCCTGTCATTCCTGGCTAAAGGTTACAAAAAAGGACCTTAAAGCCTTGTATCCAGCAAAAGATGTACCCAATGCGGGCATGAGAGAGGAGAGCAGCAAGGTTGCCTTACAAGCCCTAATGTCTGGAATGGAATGGGTTTGCCTTAGTTTGGACTGGCTGTAGGAGGGACATGTCAGGCCTCTGGAATAACCAGGGGAGGTTGCTAGAGTTAAAACTGTTTCAGTCCTTGGAGGAAGGCGCCCAGGAGTCTGAGGGTCCAGAAAAGTAGCTTAAAGGTCTCATATCCATGACTTGAGAGGTCTGGGCTGCATCTCTGACAATCTCCATGACTTGTGCATGGAGATAAAGGATATGTAATGTACAGCAATAGCAGAGTATACATTTAGTTTTGAGCCCTCTACCAGGGCTGCATTCTACTTTTCAAAGACCAGCAGAAACTAATTAGAACAAATATATGTCTGTAGCTATGTCTTGTATGTTTGTGTGTAGTTTGTAAACAGTTATTTGGGAGCCAGGTTTGCATATGTGGATTCTTCACCAAGTTACTGTTGTATTAAAAAAACTAAATGACAATACCATGGGATCGGTCAATATTAGTTTAATTCTGCTCCCACTAAAGTCAGTAAATGTTTTACCATTGCTAAGGGCAGAAAATACAATAGAGCTGTATGTCACAGTGGGTTAGTAAGCATTTTGAGATTTGGATTCACTTGGAAGTGGGAGGAATTTAGTAGGCCTTTGTTACGCAGTCTTAAGTGAAAATTCATGAAAATTTAACTATGATATACCTGAATTTAGATGAAGCTGAAAACTAAGCATGCAACTGTAGCAGCATGCAACTGTAGAGTTAAAGATACACCACTGCCACCACCCAATTCTAGCCAATGGTAGGGCCAATTGTTTGTGGGTATAAATATCATATGTTACAACTATTATTTTCCTTTTACAAATTAGTTGTATATGGATGGCAGGCCTGATTGTATCAACTCAGACTACAAAGTAATCCAGCAGGAGTTCAGCTCTTTGTTTATCTGAAAAAGCACCTTCTAAGTTACTGATTGTGAAATAATTCAATTAGTGGCATCCTTGTTTACATCAGAGAAGTATACAATTTATATTTTGAGAACTAGTAACTGTGATTTCCAAACAAAAATTGAAGTCTATTTAGATATTTTTCCATTCTGAAGTTTCTGTTCATCTTGACATTTATTATAGAAAACCAGAGAGATGCATGAGTACTCAGAGAGCCCTCCTCTGCACAAAGTTATTCCCTTCCATTGTGCAAATGCCTTCAGAGAATGAAAGCTACATACTACACTTACACATTTCTCTACTCACTATTAAAAGACATGAAACACAAAGTGTTTGTTTTACAAGGTTTGTGTTTTTTTTTATCATCCAGTTTGCAATGCTGTAGGGTATCTTGATTTGCCTCTGGCTGTTGAAAAAAATGATCAAAACCACCCTATCATAATTTACCAAAAAATCAAATGTAAACATTAAATTGCTCACTAGATCAGATTAACCCACTGCTAAAATGTTTAGGGCTTTGGCAACAAGAATATGGCATTCAGATAGTTTTAAACTGAATGTTATTTACTGGAGTGAAGGATTCTGATTAGCCAGGAATGTAGTTTCCATTCCAGGGATGATTTTGAAAGTATTTTATGGAACTTTCAGAGATGGGCAAAACCTAGAGCATTAAGGAAGCAAACTCCTTGTAAAAGAGAAAAAAATTAGAAAAGATCCCCTAATCTCTTGTCTCTGGAAAACTTCATTAAAGCAAATGGAGAATTTAAACATCAGAAAAGATGAGGGCAGCAAAAACAAATGATAAAAGGATTAAGCATTATCCTGATGGCCATTTCTACAGAACCCCTTGAAGCCTGACATTGCCAAGAGAACAGATAAGCCACAGATAGAAAAAGACATACATTGTTTGAGTTACAAAAGCACAATATAAGTATGAACAGACACTAACCTCTATATAGAAAAAAACAATGGAGATAAATGTAGAGCAGTGGTTTTCAAACTTTTTTTTCTCATGACCCAGTTAAAGGAAATTGTTCTTGCCCGTGACCCAACATAATATGACTAGAGTTTGGGCTCCCAGGTGGGGCTGATGATGAGGGCTTTGGGGAGTAGAAGGGGGTTCTGGATTGCAGGGAGCGGGAGGGATCAGAGCTGGAGTAGAAGGGGCTTACCTTTAGCAGCTCCTAGTTAGTGATGCAGTGGGAGTGCCAAGGCAAGCTTCCTGCCTCTCCTGACACTGCATACCATGCTGACCCCAGAAGCAGCCAGCAGTAATGAGAGTGCAGAGTTAGGGTACGTCTAGACTACATAGCTCCATCGACAGAGCCATGTAGATGAGTTTACTAGACATAGCAAAATGAAGTGGCCATTTAAATAATCGCCGCTTCATTTACATCAAAATGGCTGCCGCGCTGTGCCGACGATCAGCTGATCGGCACAGCAGGGCAGTCTAGACGCGCCGCGGTCGACAAGGGAAGCCTTTGTCGACCACTCTGGTAAACCTCGTTTCACGAGGCATACCGGAGCGGTCGACAAAGGCATCCCTTGTCGACCGCGGCGCATCTAGACTGCCCCGCTGTGCCGATCAGCTGATCGTCGGCACAGCACGGCGGCCATTTTGATGTAAATGAAGCGGCGATTATTTAAATGGCCACTTCATTTTGCTATGTCTAGTAAACTCATCTACATGGCTCCGTCGACGGAGCCATGTAGTCTAGACATACCCCTAGTGTTCAGGGCAGGGGCAGTGTGCAGAGCCCTCTCCCTCTAGGAATCGGGTATGTTGCTGGCTGCTTCTGGGGCACAGCACAGTCTGCCATTCCAAGACAGGCAGGAAGCCTGCCTTACCACCCCCAATGGTCACCTGATTAGCCTGCAGCAAGGAGACCCAGTGCCTGACATTCCACTACCCAGTACTGGTTCATGACCTGCAGTTTGAAATCCACTTGTTATCCAAATGCAGTTGTTAGTAAACTATAGAATGCCTCAAAGCCTCTTCCTGATTGACTCCAGAATGCCTCAAATAGTCCCTCTTTGCACTGTCATGAGTCCTCACTAGTATTCCTCTATAGTCCAGCTACTGGAGGATTATACAAAACAAACTAATTAGTTACTTGCCACACTCCAAATAATTAAAATCATAGTTGATAACACAGTAAAATAAAATATGGGTATTCTCATCCAGTTTGTTTCCTTAAATATTTTGACCTAAGATAGAGGAAATAAATTTCTCTGACAGATTATGTTATCCACTAAAGCTTTACTGTAATTAAACAAACAATTCTGTAGTTGGGTGGGTGTTCGTAACAGTTTGGAAGTGATTTAACTGAAGTGGGCCTGACATTTTGAGAAGTGACCTCTCACTCTGGAAAATTAGTATTGTAACATTAGGTGTTGCTATAATACAAATGAAAGTATGTTGATAGGATTTTCTAATCATTCTACTCTTGTACTTTGAATTATATATATAAGAAGCAACCTGTAGCAGATGCTAACCCCCCTAGGCATGTTTGCAAAATTCTCCCTTATTGTTTGACTGCCAGTAAGTTGATCCTACAGTTACTGCCAGTGCTGACCATTGGGTATCACTTGGTTTATGAAAGGCCTCCAGGATTGCTTTTAAAGGGAGTAATCATGCCATAGGCAGTATCATTTACTTGCCTGAGTAAAGGAGAACCTGCTCATCACTTGGCCCTTTGTGACTTAAATGGGTGCTGATTATGTAAGCCTATCTATATAGCATGGGTAATACTGTTAATTGTTAGAAATTTGTGGACAAATAAGATCAGGCAGCATTAATGAGTATGAATTTCCACCCTCCTCTGTAGCACTCGTTCAGTCTTTCAGACTTGTTGGTGCTATCAGATCTTTGTTCAACTCATAAAAAAAAAGTAGTTTCCTTTCAGAAGTCATTGCCAGCATCTTACACAGATGGAATGGCATCCAGTTAAGTATGGCATTCATGTGCTATTTGTTCATTTATCTTCATATCATTTATATGCTAAAATGCTTATGCATTACTTGGCTCAAAGACTAGCTTTATTAAATTAGATAGGGCAGTGGGTGGTTTGCCAAATATATTCATTATTATGCACCACGACGGCCGGCTGAACTCTATAAGCATGTGTCAGAGTAAGCTAGATTACAGTAAGTCATTGCTTCAGTTACTAGAGTCATCATTTGTGGCTGGATGATTGTCAAGGGATTATTTTGATCAAGCTGTAGCCTCTCTCATGTCAGCTGATTGCTTTATTTGGTAAATGTGGATACAAAATTCATGCCCGCTGCAAAGGCAGTTGATTTCTTCTTGCAAACTCAAGATTACGTTGTGAACTAGACAGCAGGTCTCCTAGCCCCGGTCTCCACTAGGGAGTTATTTCAAAATAACCCCCCTTATTTTGAAATAATAAGTGGAACATCGACACTACCAAGTCCATTATTTCGAAATAAGGGGCTACTTGGTGTCAGGGGGTACGTCTAGACTATGTTTTATTTTCAAAAGAGGATATGCAAATTCGCGTGGAATTTGCATATCTTCTTCTGATTGCTTTTTCGAAAGCGGGTCTTTCAAAAGTGAAAGTAGTCTGGACGCAGTTTTTTCGGAGCTCCTCCCTTTTTCGAAAACCCACTCTTCCTTGAAAAAGGAGGTTTACACGGTTTTTCGAAAAAGAGGTTTTTTTCCCAGATCCTCTTTCGAAAGTAAAACGTAGTCTAAACGTGCCCTAGGTGTCCTATATAGGGCTTCATTAGCCAGGGGAACAGAGGGTAGGCTGCATCACCCATGATGCAGATGGGCATATCTACCTCCCTGACCCTGATGGTGCAGTCCAGAAGAAAAGTGCGAGTGTGCATCTTCTGGAACAGGCTGGAGTTCCTGAAGACACAGGCGTCGTGTGCCTTTCCTGACCACCGGATGTTAATGTTGGTGAACCGGCCCCTGTAATCCATGAGGGCCTGCAGCACCATGGAAAAGTACCCCTTCCTATTTATATATTCTGATGCCTGGTGGTTGGGGGCCCAGATGGGGATATGAGTGCCGTCAATGGCTCCCCTGTTGTTGGGAAATCCACAGCGATGATGGAGTCGGCATTGCCCAGGGTGATAACCCTGCACAGCAGGATGGTGTTGATGGTCCTCACCACCTGTAGAATGATAGAAATATAGAATCACAGGGTTGCCAGAGCCCTTGGGGGTTGCCAGAGCCCTTGGGAGTTCCCCGAGTCCAAGCCCCTTTCCCCATAGCAGGAGTAACCCCAACTAAACCATCTCTGGCAGGGTTTTGTGAAGCTGGCACTGAAAAAGCTCCAAGGATGGAGATTCTGCCTCCTTCCTTAGAGAACCCTTTGCAGTGCTTCACCACCCTTCTAAGACAATTGGAAGAGTCAAATCTGTATTAACATGGCCCTGATGGTCGATCTCCCCACGCTGAACTGGTTCCCAATGGAGCGGTAGCTGTCTGGAGTGGTGAGCTTCCAAAGTGTGATGGCGACCCTCTTCTGGAGGAGGATGGTGGGTCGCATGTGGGTGTTCCATCACCTGAAAGCCGGGGCGAGCCACTCACAGAGCTCCAGGAAGGTATCCTTCCGCATGCAGAAGTTCTGGAGCCACTGCTGCTCCTCCTACAGCACCATGATGATGCAACCCCACCAGTTGGAACTTGTCTTCCATTGCCAGAAGTGTCATTGCACAGTGTGCAGGGAAGAATGGAAGGGACTATGGGGTATGAGGAGCACCCAGGCTAGGGTGAGGAGGTCACCCATTCTGAGCTGGTTGTCTTGGTCCTGCAGCACCACGAGGGCAGCCTGCATAAATTTCACCAGGAGTTCCAGAATGAGGTGTAAGAGCCTGACACTGCTTGCAGCAGGTCTGGCTCCATGTTGAGAGTGGTGTGGCATCTGCAAAGGCAACCAAACCACGTGGCATGAGTTTGCTGTCCCTTGAGGAGGTAGGCAATGGAGAAGAGTCTGAGACACAGCCGTGGTGTAGAGGGGAGCCCCTTTAAGCATGAACCTCAGCTAGCCTCAGGCAGCAGCTACTGGAAGTGACTGCTGTCTTGATGCCCTGCCCGGAGTGCTTCTGGGGGCTTTAACTGTGTTTCAGCCTCCAATCAGTGTGGATGCGCTATTTCAATGTAATTCTGCAATCCCTGAAATAACTATTTTTAAATAACGTATCCATACTACAAATCTCCATCACACCATTTTGATGGGGATTTGTAGTGTGGACACGTTATTTAAAAATAGTTATTTCAGAGATTATTATTTTTGAAATAACTTATTTCAAAATTACCTGGTAGTGTAGACATGGCCTGAGTCTCTAAAGTGCCATAGGACTCCTCATTGTTTTCACTTGTTGGTTTTGGTTCAGTAATACATTTATCTGCATATTTATATCTCTCCTTATGCCAGGCAGCATTTAAATAAACTTACACTTGATGCATGTGTTTGAGAGCTTTCTTGAATAAAGATACTTTCCTGAATCAGGGACTTTACAAATAGACTTTCCAATTCAAATACTATTTGAAAAGATATGTAGTGTATTTTTCCCATTTAGTTAATCATAACAATTTTTTCACATATAACAAATCCTTCTGATGTACGTATATGAGTGTGAGATCAGTGTGTATTCCCAACATTTAATTTATTGCTGTCTTGTGCCCTAGTAACTTTTGCCCCTTTATTTTGGAAAACACTTAAACCTTTTTATGAGCATGCTTTATGTGCTAAAGTTTGGAATTTCCCCTTTCATGGTGACTCCACTTTTTGTTTGGATTATGACCTTCTGCAAAATGTAACACAGAAAGGACCAATTATCCAAGGAAAAAGGGGAGAAGATGGATGAATTGGGTAATGTTTTCTTTACGCAGAAAAGCAAATTCCAAACATTTTTCCCATAGAAAGAATGTTATATTTACATAAATATGGTATGTACATATGATATACACATATAGAGCAATCTTGAACAGAGTTTTGAGTCTGTAAATCTCTCTCATGACCTGACCCCTTCTTTGTGAGAAGTCTCCAACAGACTCAGTAGAACATTAGTATTTACAACATACCACATACAGGGCTTCCCCGATATAAGCTGCCCTGGTACACATCCGTTCCATACTAAAGTCGGTGACTCTTAAGTCGTGAAAAAAAAAACCCAATTTGCCCAAATGAAAGTCAGCTGCAGGAAAAAAATTCCTCGATTTAAGTTGTTTCACTAGAAGTCCAAGTTTTTTGGAATATACTTTGGACTTATAGCGAGGACAGCCTTTACATCTGTAGGGGAATTAACTTTTTAAGAAAATCTGTTGATTTATGTTAAGAAGTTACAGATAAGACAGATAAGTTGTGTTTTTATTATATAGCCAAGGAGGTCTTTTGCCAAGTCTTGTTCCTCTTTGCTCACAGCATGTACAGTACCCAGAACTCTAGAAAGATCCTTCAATACTCTTGAACTCGATAGTCAGAACAGGAGAATGGAAGGTCTTGTGGAAAAGAGGTTGGACTAGGACACAGGAGGAGATCTGGGTTTGTTTTTTGATTTTGCCACAGATTTCTTGTGTAACCTAGAGCACATCTCTGTGCCTCAGGTGCCCATCTGTGAAAGGGGCTATTACTGCTACTACTTTTCTCATACCATCTGTCCATCTTGGCTATTTAGAATGCATTTCAGAGCAGCGTTATGGTCTTTTGGGAGCCTTAACTACATTTTTACATCTTAATGTGTTTCAATTTTTTTCTTTCGAGAGTGACCTTAGCACATTTCCTGGGTTTGTAATGCTTGTTTTGGGATAATTACAAGATCCCTAAAAGCTATGTTAGCCTTGGTTCCTGCATTGTAAGCATTCAAATCTCTCCAGACTGCCTGCCCAAATGCTCAGCTTACAGGAAACACTGGTGTGGGTGTGCAGGAATTGATAGAGAAAATCAGTGATATGCATGGGTCTGAAGGTGAGATGAGCTGTCTCTGGGAAACAGACTGTTAGGGGGACTGGCATTGTGAAAAAAAAAGAGGTGCAGTCCCTAAGTCCCAATGCCTCTGTACTTTGAGGGCTCCACCTGTGCTCCTGCTTCAGCTTCTCTACTAATTCTGCCTTGGTGCACAATGGAACTGAAGTAGCAGTGCTTTGGGGAGCCTTCTGAAAGGTGATGCTCAAGCTGCCACGAGAAACTTTACAGGAATAATGACGTTATGGCTTAAATCAGCTATCAGTCAGAACTCTTGACATGGGAGTCTAGCCTCATGTTATTGACTCAATAATAATCAGCAGAAATGGAACATGGAAAATGACTTTCAAGAAAGGGAAGCTGTTGGTGGAATTATTTCTAATGTTGTAATGGGCCTTGTTATAGGTAACTTGACTTGTTCAGTTGGCCCTAGGTATAATTAACAAATTAGTTTACTTACAAAATAACTTCTTCAAAATACAGTCTGGTCACAACATCTCCGTGAGTTTTTACTGTGAGGGAAGTTTAGAGAGTCTGTGTTATTCTACCGTTCAGGATAAAACAGAACTGTGGTTCAGAGCTCTATAAGGATGCATTTTAAATTAAATCAAATTAGCAAACAGATCTACTTATAAACTCTCAGAATATTCATTTTGTATTCAAAGGGTGAGAGCTGAGAATTTTGGGGAAAATGTATTACATTTCTCTACCTTAACAATGGGCCGGTGACCGGTTCCTCCATAATAATTTCCTTTCCTTTAAATGTTAATACACAAGAGATATGTTAGATCTGTAGCTACTTGTGGCAAATGATTACAAACACAACCCATAACAACTATAGCAGCATTACATTCAGTAGCAAGTTCTACCCACACAAAGACCAATACCACTTCACTGCCCTCTTCAAATCACAGCATTCACAGGGCCCTTCAAACCCAGCTCTTCCCAAATGTCCATTCAAATAGATGATCTTGTCATTGCACCGCAAAGTCTAGCATAGTTGGTCTGTTCTAGTGTATGTGAAGAATATAGAATATAGGTTAAAACATAGCTACATGAGATCACATGTAGTTTAAACCATTGAAAAGTCCCAACACGATGTAGGTTAACTCAACTGAGCTAACACGATTAAAAATCATGCTCTCATTATCTATCAAGACAGATCCTGAACGTATGGGCAGCTCAAGCCTCTCCCTCCAGGCATCTGGAGCATTACTGTAGTATTTTGGTGAAATACAATTTTACCGTACTTTTTAAAATATTATGGCCAATGTATAAATCCTATCTATGCTGAACTCCCATTAACTATGTTGGGAGTTCTCTATATGCAAGGTTTGCATAATTTCTTATATTTGTAAATTCCTGTGTTAAAACTGCACATGCAGTTCTCTGGTGGAGCACATTATGTGTGAATATTTCCTATAAAGCAACATTTTAATAAGGATGGTGTATAGGAAAAGTAGGAGAGAGACAGAAAAGAATTTTCATTTTGCAATGAAAAATGAGGAGTTATTTGAGGAGTTTGAGATGAGAATGAATGAGTGTTCTTTTGCACCTAATGTCTTCCAAGTAATAGCGAAATGTTTTTAAGTGCATCAGAAACAGGAAGCTTGCTAGCCAACTAGTGGGGTCATTGGATGATTGAGATGCTAAAGAAGCATTCAAAGATGATAAGGTCACTGGGACCAGATGGCATTTACCCAAGGGTCCTGAAAGAACTCTTGATGATTACCTGGCCACTGTCAGAATACAGAATACTGGGCTAGATGGACTTTTGGTCTGACCCAGTATGGCCATTCCTATGTTCTTACGTTCTAGGCACAGGCATTTCTCTGAGTTACTTACCATCCATACTTCAGACTGGAGCAGCTCTGCAGAGATAGGATACAGGGGGACAGCCTGATTTCAGCACTCCCTTCCCCCTCCCCACCCCGCCAACCTGCACAGCTAGCAGGAGAATCCTGGGAGCAACTCGGCTGCAGGAAGGAACATTACCTCTTTGAAATATTGTTTGATGTAATAAGGTACAAAAAGATCATTTTGGAAGTTAAATATAAATATGTTTGGAATATAAACAAATTCCTAAGACTTTAACTCATTCTTTCCCAATGCAGTCTGTCTAAAATTCATGCTTTCAGAAAATATTTACACTGCATCAAATGGAAAATGAGAACAGATATCCAAATTAGGTAGAGATACATTACACTAAAGATATCTTGCTTCTCTTGATTGTGTTCTATAACCTTTTCCTCCTTTGAAAAGGTTCAAAGATGCACAGCTCTGATCGACTTCAATGTGATTCTTTGGGTACTCTGAATCTTTGAAAAAATCAGATCATTTATTATACTCCTTCATATGGACTTAGGAATCTAACTTCAGGCATCCATTTAAAAGAAATCTTTTCCATTTAGCTTTGAATTGTGATGCTGCGTAGTAGAAGACATGTATAGCCATATAATGCTATGTATGAATTAGGACTGGTTGGCTGGCTTTTTTTAGTAATGCCAAATCAAAAATGCAGTCTGAAATAAACTAAAACCAGATTTGCTGAACTTCCCTTGTTAGGAAATTTTGTTACATTAATATGAAATAGTATTCATGTTATTACAATACAAATCACATGTTGTAACAATTGAAACAATATTATTCCCTATTTATATATACACAAGTATGTGGTTAGCAAGTCCAGTTTATTTAAGATCAAGAGAAAAGACTTCATGATTGCTAACGTATGTATAAGTGTGAGCTTCCTAAGCATGTGTTGATTTATTTCCTGTAACTTTATAGTAAAACCATGCATTTTTTATTAAATTCAGAATTTATGGTCTTGAACCTCTCCCATTAAAGTAAATATCATAAGTCCTTTATGTTCCTACACAAGCCAGATAAGGAATGAAGAACTTTATATTTAAGAAATGAATCACACAACAGTTCTCCTTTGGTTTCTCATGAAATATATATATAAGGAATGATGGTAGTTTAAAATGGATTATACAGACTTTGCCTAAGGGTTTTTTAAAAAAAAAACCATCCCATTAATATAGTTCACAAATATAATAGAAGTCATGCTCATGGTTCCATTGTGAAAAGTTAATTGCATTTTGTTCATATAGAAAGGGTACAGTCATTGTGTTACATATGAAGATTACAGTGTATTCCCCTCAAAAGTAAAGCACCTATGCTTTGAGTGCAGAATGCATTTCCCGGGTGGTCACAGGTTGACTGATTAGCTTTTGGAGTTCAAAGTTAATTTTAAATATGTCCCTTCAGAAGTTTAGCAACCTGCATCAAACTACCTTCAAAAAGTCTTGAATCAGCAGCAGAGTAATACACATTCTTCAAATTTTCCATAACGCAAAACTCACTGAAACATTGGTAATATTTGAAAATCTCCTCCCCCCCCCAGATTAATAGTCATATTTTACTATTATTCTTTGTAATTGAAAGTCTCTTCACAAGAGACTGATGAATAATGGTCTTCCACACATAGTTCCACAAAGAACTGCCCTCTTTCAAAATTGGAGAACATACCCATGGTTCTCAGTGAAATGGAGGCCACAGATGTTTTCTTTCAGAAGTGCCTGTGATTTTTACATTTCTCAGAGGGAGTGAAGCCAAGCTGCCCTCAAGAAAAATGGGGACCCTTTGACAGCATAGTGGGAACGTGTAAGGGTCCAAGTTGGATGAAATTTGGAAACATATTGCTTTTCAATACATACTGGGAAGAAAAAGTGAGTGACTTCTACAGGATTTGAATGTGACACTGAAAAAGTTTTAGACAATGTCAAGAAGGCAAGGAATTCTGAAGAGTTTCCCCTTCACTGGTTATATTCATGCTTACAAGACTCTTGAGTTATCCTGACTTTAACTATCACTAAATCTAGCTTCTGTCATTTGAATATCTAATTCTTCAGGCTTGCCACACATTAGGCCACATCCTCAGCTGGTATAAATCACCACAGCCCCATTGAAGCCAACACAGATAGGCAGATTTATAGTAGCTGAGGATGTATTTCACTTTTTAAATTATGTAATTTATAATACACGTATATAAAATGTCACACACATTATAAATAGAATGTTGCTGCCCATGTGATAAATTGCATTTATTACCCATTCTGGCCTCCTCTCATGCATTCAGCTCTAAATTACCTCAACAATCTTTATTACAGATGCCATTTTTTCTTAAAAAATGGCTTGGAAAAAATTTCTCCTCCACTCCAAAAAATGCAGATAGAATGATGTTGGCACAAAAATGAGAAAAGGCAATATTCTGATTTAAGGGCCAATATCTCAAAAGACAACTCCCTCTCAGGAACAGAATCAGGAACCAAACACCATTAGAAAGCCAAAAATCCACCTCTCAATCTATAGGGGATAAAACATTGGGGAACCAGTCCAGCTCCCACTAAAGTTCATTGCAGTTTTGCCATGGATGTCAAATGGGCAGCAATACATCAGGGTTTTTTTCCAGACCTGGCAGACCAAAAATATCAGATATTAAAATATGATCCTTACAGAAAAGTTGGCTTATGTAATTTTAAAAAGCTGGATATTTTTGTCTGATATTACACTGGGCCTTATTTATGATTCTCTGAATAATACACTCATGCATAACATGGACGTCTCTATGAATACTACTAGTAACATACCATAACACACCAATAAAACTAGCTTGCTCATTCAGTTTTTCCAAAGTAATGTTTCATACCCTTCTAGAGTGCCCTCACAGAGGGCAATCAAGTATGCAGAAACTAAGAAAAGTCTGACCAGAAAGCATATTCTGGCATCATTTCCTGAGGGACCTTACACAGGGATATCACTTATTTTCATTTTCATATATGTACAGTCAGCTCTAGTGGCTCAGTTTTTGTTTGGGCATACAGTGCCAAGTTTAGCTTGGCTCCTCATCCAAAGTTTCTGGTTTACCAGAGTCTAATAGTAGCCTTTGCATGCAAACTGCCCATATAAAGAAAATGTGAATGAAAAAAAAGTAGACTCTTTTACATAAATTACTAATATTTCTTCTTGTTGAGAAATGAATGTATTAATTTTCCATTTAATAAAAAAAGAGTCCAGAACTATGACAGCATGCAAAATCTAGAGGAAGAGGGGATCACACTTGGAAACAAAATACCATACTAAGCATTTTCCAGGTATTCCTGGAATACCTGGTTCTGCTAGCACTTCTGCAGAGTGAAACATCTGCACCCTGAGAGAACCCTGCTGAAATGAGTGGGGCACCACACAACTGTAAGAGTCTACCCATGCAGATCGGATTGCAAGACTGGGAACTAGGTTGGAAGATGATCAAAAAGACAATTGTGCAGATGATGCCAATGAACAGAAAGCCCTTGCTTTCACTGAGAAATTGAGAAGCAATTCTTGAATTTCATTTGGCAGCAACTCGACAGATATAAACATTATTTCAAGCTTAATTTCTCCCAGTAGAAACCAGTTAATTAAGAATCAAGACACTTGCTCTTGCTTGGGTTCAAACAACATTGCCTCCTATTAAAGCAATTTCTCCATTTCCAAATAAATTATAGCCACAGCTATTTTGACAAACTTGTTCTTTTAAAGGGATATAGTGATAACTATATTTTAAGTTAATGATCACCAATTCAGGGTATCATCAGATAGTTACCTCATTGTTCTGAATACATTGCACAATCTTTTTGGCATGATCCAAAGCAAAGCTTGTGCTCTGAAGACAGCAGTGACAGGGTTACAGCGATGTTAGCCACAGTTTAGCCCGCACCACATTTGCTTTCGTGCTGCACTCTGCTATTGGATTGATTTCATCTTGGTCTCCATGGCTGTTCTGACCAGAAGATCTTATGTGTGATCACTGTGTGTGAGCTACCCAGACACTGATCATGGCCATAAAGGAGTAAAGGGTGATGTGGAGATTCCTTTCTGGGACAGGGAAGCAGGTGCAATCAGTAAATGAACATAACATAAGAACGGCCATACTGGGTCAAAGCACTGGTCCAACCAGCCCAGTATCCTGTCTGTTGACAGTGGCCAATGCCAGGTGCCCCACAGAGAATAAATGGAACAGGTAGCAGGTCCGTTCTCGGCTTCTAACAATGGATGAAGCCTTGCCTCTGTGTCCTCAATGCAGCAGTGAACAGAGCTGATGGAGCACAGGCAATCACCAATATATGATTTCACTCATGGGAGAAGAGAGGCAATAGCAGTTCCCTGAGACTATTCTTGCCTCAGAATGTTTTTTGGGTGCACAGAAACTTGCCACTGCTTGATTTGGGTTGTGTCCTAGCCATAAATTCTAACTCTATGGCAACCATTGGCTAATAATTCACAAGTACGCTTGAACTTTTTGGATTTGCCATCAAAACTCACCACTGCAGAGATTCTACACCAATGCTGCAATTAACAGAGAAAGCATTTTCAATTGATCCACTGCCATACTGAGCACGTCACAGCTTTCATTTTTCTGAGATATGCTGGAGAAAGAAATGTCCAGATTTTCCGTGTGTCTGATTTAGCTATCTGGGCGAATTTCTCGTTGATTAGAGGTATTTGCTCACAAGCCATTTACTGACAGATAATGACATGAAGGCCATATTTTGCAAGCTGTGGTTTCAATATGTTTATAGAACAAGAGACAAAGAAGCAGCTAGCTTGCTGTCTTGGCAGTTACAAAGATGACAGTATATGATTAAATACTTTCTTCAGACAATGCTGTATCCACATTCAGATCCTTTAAAAAAGGTCAGCTTCCTGTTCAATACTGCAGCTTATAAATGTTGTGTTTATTTATATTATAAACTATTATACAAACAGAAGTTAGAAAACCTCAGTCAGGCAGAGTATGAGGCATCTGTTTTACCTAAATTAAATGTCTTTTTTTGGCAACATATTTGTGCCTATGACTGTAAAAGTTCAGTGCAAGACTCCTGTAAACCACCAAAGAGCAAGAGACATATAAATCAAACAAGAGGCAGTGGAGCCTGTTGAATATGATCAGGAAGAAGAGGTTTCCAAGACATTTCCCCCTAGTTCACAGGCCTCTCCATGTTTATTTTTTAGGACTGTGGGCAAATTTTTCCCCTTTTTCATTCTAGTTTGCAGAAATGTGTCTTTTCACTAAAGACTGTTTAGCAAACCAAAAATGCTGCACTGAATGCTGACCCTTTATGGTTCTCTCACCATCTCTGGAACTTAACGTATTACTTCCATTCTTATTTTGCTTTTATCTATTCTTGTCCAGAAGCCCCAGGGACTGATATCAGCTTAATGAACACTTAGGCTATGTCTACACTGATGGGTTCTTGCACAAGAACATCTTGCACAAGGGTTCTTGTGCAAGAAGTCTTGCGCAAGAACATGTCCACACTGCCATGTGAGAGATGTGCTTTTGCGTAAGAGCATCCATGGCAGTGGGGATGCTCTCTAGAGCAATAAAGCTCTGATGGCCATTTTAGCCATAGGGCTTTCTTGCTCAAGAACCCCCTGCTGTGCATCCACACTGCCCTCTTGGCCAAGAACTCTTGCGCAAGAGAGCTTACACCTTTTAGAAAAGAGCAAGAAGCCCTCTCTTACCACGCTTTACTGTAAACCTTCTTGCGCAAGAGCGGGTGGGCAGTGTGGAAGATAACCCGTTAGTGCAGACATAGCCTTACTCTATTTCTTCTTTAGCAATCTTAGGCATTTTCCAACTCTGACTTATAATTGGGAGGCTGAGCACTTAAACCCTGCTGGTAAGCGACCAGGGAGCTTTGCGACCGGGTGCTCGCGAACAGGGTGAGTGCTAACAGGAGGGAGTTTTGAGAGGCTCTCCTGGAGGAGGAGAAGGAAGGAGCAAACCAAAGCACCTTGGGGCCGTGTGCTCAGGCAGGCAGGCAGGCAGTTGGAAGCTGATTAGGTTTGAATTGAAACACCGTGTGCTGATTGGCTGAGCTGTAGGCAGAGGGAGGAGCTATCAGGGAGGCTGAGCACTTAAACCCTGCTGGTAAGCGACCAGGGAGCTTTGCGACCGGGTGCTCGCGAACAGGGTGAGTGCTAACAGGAGGGAGTTTTGAGAGGCTCTCCTGGAGGAGGAGAAGGAAGGAGCAAACCAAAGCACCTTGGGGCCGTGTGCTCAGGCAGGCAGGCAGGCAGTTGGAAGCTGATTAGGTTTGAATTGAAACACCGTGTGCTGATTGGCTGAGCTGTAGGCAGAGGGAGGAGCTATCAGGGAGGCTGAGCACTTAAACCCTGCTGGTAAGCGACCAGGGAGCTTTGCGACCGGGTGCTCGCGAACAGGGTGAGTGCTAACAGGAGGGAGTTTTGAGAGGGGAGTTTAGAGGGGGAGCTTGGGGGGAGCCAGTGACTTCTATTGCCCTTAAACTAAATCCTTTATAACAACCTCTATCTGAAACATTTAATTAACCCTCATATATAATTAGAGTAGGAAATGGAGGCAGAAGCCCAGCAGCAGAGTGGGGGCTATCCTGTTTATTGTGTCGCGTGCAGTATGTATGACTACCTACCCTGTGGGTGGGTGGCGTATGTGTGCGCTCGATGCAAGGAGCTCCTGGCCCTCAGAGACCGAGTGCGTGCTTTGGAGGCCAGGGTGGCTGAACTGGAGGAGCTAAGGAAGGCAGAGGTGTTTGTGGATGAGACTTTCCGGGACATAGTAGGGCTGTTTGTGGATGAGACTTTCCGGGACATAGTAGGGCTGTCCCACCTCCAATCTGACAGTCCTGATGCTGTTACGGAGGATGAAAGGCTCAGGGAAGGAGAGCAGTCAATGGGAGCAGAGGGAAACCATCCCATAGTTGGGACCCTCCTTCCAGAGGGTGATGTTGTATCCTCTCGTGCCGAGGATACTTCTCCGGGGGAGGGAGCTCCAGCTGTTAGGAAGAAGCAGGTTTTAGTAGTGGGGGATTCGATCATTAGAAATATAGATAGTTGGGTTTGTGATGACCGGGAGAACCGTATGGTTACTTGCCTGCCTGGTGCGAAGGTTGCGGATCTCTCGAGGCATCTAGACAGACTTATGGGCAGGAGCCGGTCGTCGTGGTACATGTTGGTACCAATGACATAGGGAAGGGTAGAAGAGATGTTCTGGAGGCCAAATTTAGGTTACTAGGAAAGAGACTGAAATCCAGAACATCTTTGGTGGCATTCTCTGAAATGCTTCCAGTTCCACGCGCAGGGCCAGATAGACAGGCAGAACTTCAGAGTCTCAATGCGTGGATGAGACGATGGTGCAGGGAAGAGGGGTTTAGATTTATTAGGAACTGGGGACACTTTTGGGGTAGGAGGAGCCTATACAGGAATGATGGGCTCCACCTAAATCAAGGTGGATCCAGACTGCTGGCATTAAACATTAAAAAGGTCGTAGAGCAGTTTTTAAACTAAGAGGTGGGGGAAAGCCGATTGGTGCGGGGGAGCACCTGGATCGGACGGAGACTTCTCTTACACGAGGCTCCATAGGTAGGGATTCCCTAGAAGTTAGTCAGATAGGGAACGTGGGAAATAATATATGGGCAAGATCAGATGTGAAACAATCGTGCATAAAAAAATCCAATGTGTCTGTGAAAGGCGGACATATAAATAGTGGTAGTTTTCTAACATGCTTTTACACTAATGCTAGGAGTCTGTCTAATAAGATGGGTGAACTGGAGTACCTCATATCAAAGGAGGAAGTTGACATAATAGGCATCTCAGAAACATGGTGGAATGAGGACAATCAGTGGGACACTATCATACCGGGATATAAATTATATCGGAAAGACAGAACAGGTCGTGCGGGTGGCGGAGTGGTACTATATGTGAAGGATAATATAGAATCAAATGAAGTAAAAATCGTAAAGGAATCAAAATGTTCCATAGAATCATTATGGATAACAATTCATTCCTCTAATATGAATATGGCATTAGGAATATATTACCGACCACCTAACCAGGACAGTGATAGTGATGCTGAAATGATAAGGGAGATTAGAGAGGCTACCAAAATAAAAAACACAGTAATAATAGGAGATTTCAATTATCCCCATATTGATTGGGTGCATGTCACCTCAGGACAGGATTCAGAGATTAAATTTCTTGATGCCTTAAATGACTGCTTCTTGGAGCAGCTAGTACAGGAACCCACAAGGGGAGAGTCGATTCTCGACCTAGTCTTGACTGGAACGCAGGATCTGGTCCAAGAGGTAACTGTTACTGGACCGCTTGGAAATAGTGACCACAATATAATAACTTTTAATATTCCTGTGTTGGGAAGAACACCGCAGCGGTCAAACACTCTGGCATTTAATTTCAAAAAGGGGAATTACACTAAAATGAGGAAGCTAGTTAAACAGAAACTAAAAGGGAGAGTAATTAAACTAAAATCCCTGGAAGCTGCATGGGAACTGTTTAAAGACACCATACTAGAGGCCCAACTTAAATGTATACCCCAAATAAAAAAACACAGTAAGAGACCTAACAAAGAACCACCATGGCTAAACAGCCATGTTAAAAAGGCAGTGAGAGAGAAAAGGGCAGCTTTTAAAAAGTGGAAGTCAAATCCTAGTGAGGAAAATAGAAAGGAACATAAACACTCCCAAATTAAGTGTCATAATGTAGTAAGAAAAGCCAAAAAAGAGTTTGAGGAACAGCTAGCCAAAAATTCAAAAAATGATAGTAAAATGTTTTTTAAATACATTAGAAGCAGGAAGCCCGCTAAAAAAGCAGTGGGGCCCTTGGATGATAAAGATATAAAAGGAGCGATCAAGGAAGACAGTGCCATTGCGGAGCGATTAAATGATTTCTTTGCTTCAGTCTTCACGGCTGAGGATGTTACAGAGGTTCCTAAATCTGAGCCAGCCTTTTTAGGTGACAAATCTGAGGAACTCACTCAGATTGAAGTGACATTAGAGGAGGTTATGGAATTAATTGATAAGCTGAATAGTAACAAGTCTCCGGGACCAGACGGCATTCACCCAAGGGTTCTGAAAGAACTCAAAGGTGAAATTGCGGAGTTATTAACAGTGGTTTGTAACCTATCCTTTAAATCCACTTTGGTACGAAATGACTGGAAGATGGCCAATATAACACCAATATTTAAAAAAGGCTCTAGAGGAGATCCTGGCAATTATAGACCGATAAGTTTAACATCAGTACCAGGCAAATTAGTAGAAACACTAGTAAAGAGTAAAATTGCAAGGCACATAGAAGAGCACGAATTGTTGGGCAAAAGTCAGCATGGTTTCTGCAGAGGGAAGTCGTGTCTAACTAATCTGTTAGAATTCTTTGAAGGGGTTAATAAACATGCGGACAAGGGGCACCCAGTGGATATAATATACCTAGATTTCCAGAAAGCCTTTGACACGGTCCCACACCAAAGGCTTTTACGTAAATTAGGTGGTCATGGGATAGGAGGAAAGGTCCTTTCATGGATCAAGAATTGGTTAAAAGACAGAAAACAAAGGGTGGGAATAAATGGTAAATTTTCACAATGGAGGAGGGTAACTAGTGGTGTTCCCCAGGGGTCAGTACTGGGACCAATCCTGTTCAACTTGTTCGTCAATGATCTAGAAAATGAGGTAAGCAGTGAGGTGGCCAAGTTTGCAGATGACACAAAGTTGTTCAGGACAGTCAAAAGCAAAAGGGATTGTGAAGAACTACAAAAAGATCTCAGCAAACTGAGTGATTGGGCAGCAAAATGGCAAATGAAATTTAATGTGGGTAAGTGTAAGGTAATGCATGTTGGAAAAAATAACCCAAATTACACGTACTACATGATGGGGTCAAATTTAGCTACGACAGATCAGGAAAGGGATCTTGGAGTTATAGTGGATAGTTCTATGAAGACATCCACGCAGTGTGCAGCGGCAGTTAGTAAGGCAAATAGGATGTTAGGAATTATTAAAAAAGGGATAGATAATAAGACAAAAGATATCATACTTCCCCTATATAAAACTATGGTACGCCCACATCTCGAGTACTGCGTGCAGATGTGGTCTCCTCACCTCAAAAAAGATATATTGGCATTAGAAAAGGTTCAGAAAAGGGCGACTAAGATGATTAGGGGCTTGGAAAGGGTCCCATATGGGGAGAGGCTAGAGAGACTGGGACTTTTCAGTTTGGAAAAAAGGCGATTGAGGGGCGATATGATAGAGGTATATAAAATCATGAATGGTGTGGAGAAAGTGATTATAGAAAAATTATTTACCTTTTCCCATAATACAAGAACTAGGGGACACCAAATGAAATTGATGGGTAGTAGGTTCAAAACTAATAAAAGGAAATTTTTCTTCACACAGCGCACAGTCAACCTATGGAACTCCTTGCCCGAGGAGGCTGTGAAGGCCAGGACTCTATTAGGGTTTAAAAAAGAGCTTCATAAATTTTTGCAGGTTAGGTCCATAAATGGCTATTAGCCAGGGATAAAGTATGGTGCCCTAGCCTTCATAACAAGGGCAGGAGATGGATGGCAGGAGATAAATCACTTGATCATTGTCTTCTGTTCTCCTTCTCTGGGGCACCTGGCATTGGCCACCGTCGGCAGATGGGATGCTGGGCTCGATGGACCTTTGGTCTGACCCAGTATGGCCATTCTTATGTTCTTATAATTAAAGCTGGGTAACTATTGAAAAAATTCTCTCTCTAGAAATAAAAATTAATTCTCTCCAACCATGTTCATTAAAGATAGAAATGTAAGAGTAGGCAAGATCTTTTTAGATCATCTTTTTAGATCATCCTGTACTGTACCCAGCACTGAGGCAGGACCAAATATTATTTAAAACAGTATTTTATTGCAACAGTATTACACTGTTGACTCATATTTATTTTATAGCCCACTATAACCTTTTACAGTCCTCCTCCCCAAAATAGAAATGCATTTTCTATTTTGCATTTGTGCAGCTCACTATTCTTTTCTAAATGTAATACTTTGTACTTGCCCTTACTGAATTTCATCCCATTTATTTCAGACCATTTCTCTAGTCCATCAAGATCATTTTGAATTCTCATCCTGTCCTCTAAAGTGCTTGCCCTCCCAGCTTGGTATCACCTGCAGTCTTTAAGTGTACTCTTTGCAACATTATCCAAATAATTTATGAAGCTATTGAATACTACCAGATCCGGGCAGATCCCTTTGGGACCCCACTCCATATGCCCTTGCATATGACTATGACTATGAACCAAGGATAACTGCTCTATGAGTATGGTTTTCTAGAGGTGAAAATAAGGATGCATGAAGCTCCAGGAAAAAGGAGCTGGCTGGTTGGGGTGTTTGGCTGCAGGAAGCATTGTGCACTCCCAGCCAGGCTCCAGGGACCCTTCTCCAATTTGCCACACTACGCAGCAGACAGCCAAGCAGATTAAAGGGCAGGTTAGAGGCAAGCCCACCCCTGCCAGTTCAGTACTGCCAGCACCATTCAGGGAGAGTGTGTGTGTGTGTGGGGGGGGGAGATGAAGCCACCCTCCCCAAGATTCATATGGAGGTGCTGTCTCCCTTCCTGTCACTGTCAGGGAGGGAAAGAAAAGGACGGAGCATGCCTGCATTCCTCATTCCTGGCTGAGCTGTGAGCTCCTGCTGTGAGCTTCCTGCTTGCTTCCTGAGAGTAACAAAGGGGAACATTAAGCAGTGTACTGGTATGAATCTCAGGGGAGAGGCGCTGCCTCCATAAATAGTGCTCTTGTCTCCCCTTGTACTCCAGCCCCCTGCTCTGGGCTCCCCTATACCTCCAAACCTGACTCCTGCATATACTCATCTCCCTGCCCTGTGCCCCCACAGCCCAAGCCCATTCCCTGACTTCTGCATCCTCCCACATCCACATCCCCTACCCTAAGCCCCCCCCCCTTAGCTCCCCACACTGCACCCCACACTTACATTTCGTATGGGTACTGTTGTATCACAACCCACACTGTCTCTGTGCTGATATTCTTTCTCCTTCTCCCACTGGGGATGGTGCAAAATAATAGTACCTGAAAGAAATTTAAGTTAATATCAGCTGAATCCAACCAGTTATAGCCTAGACAAACTTACTGTAAGGTGGAGGCACATTTCCCAAGTTTGTTTATGTGGTCATGTGACACAGTATCAAAAGCGTTACTCAAATCAGCATCTATTACATCTATGCTTCTCCGTTATTCTCAGAGCTTGTTACCCTGTCAAAAAAAAAGGACATTAGGTTGGGGCGACATGACTTGTTTTTGACAAATTCATGTTGACTATTCCTTATCACCGTATCTTTTATATACTTAAAAATTAATGGAGCAAGTAAACAATCATTCAGGATACCAAAGTTAAGGTGATTGGTTTATAATTCTCTGGGTTATCCATAAAAAGGGGAATAAGGACAAGTATTGTACTGACCCTTTTCCAGTCCTCTGGTCATGTGCTTTGTGTCCTCTACCAATTAATACTTGATTAGCACATTTTGCTTAGTCATATGTTTTATGTAAAAGTAAATTGTAAGCTCACGTGGTTGAATACTCAGTTTATGAGCCGAATTCAGAGGAGATGTGCAAGACGGCATAAGGAAGCTTAACAGAATCCCTTACTTACAGACTTGGTTAGACTGAGACTCCCTTAGATTTACTTATATCCACTCCTCCCCTGTGTAAGGAAATCCAAATTAGTGTAAGTAATACACCAGTGAGTTGGATGATGCAGGCTGAAGGAAGCTGATTTACTTGTTACATTATTCTCTTCTAGAGCTTTGACATGTGAGTTAAATCAGCATCACGTCCTTTAGATTAAGTGGGACATATTCAGAGAGGATATGTAAATGATAGTGGTGGATGGTCAGCTCTATGTTAGCAAGTGGGTGAATCTGAATGAGTCAGTCTAAGGGAGCGTAGAAGGAGTTTAAGGGGATGCATTTGTGATAAGGGGGCTAACAAAAGCCTAAATTGAAACAATTTAAGATTCCTTCTCAATTTACTCAGATTCATCTCTAAATTTCCTGTCAGGCAGGAAATAGTATTTCTGAATGTGGGAAATAGCATTTCTGAATGTGGGACCCACATATTTAGTCAGGTTGTGATGCTTCAGTTCATACATTTTTGTGATTTATGGTTAACACTTCAGTATCCATTGTGCTAGCAGTCGCCCAAATTTGCAGTTTACTGCTTATTTTACTGGATCACCCGTATCACCTGGCTAATACCAGCCTCCTTATTGGCCAGCTCTGTAACACCATTGAGATGCCTAGGGTGTCACACAGAGTCATTTGTCAAGTGTAAAGTTGAAGACGCTGCTATTTTAGGCCTACATGGAACACATTTATATGCTGAGGAGCTGTTCACTGCCTATTAATCTGAGGCAGCTTTGAAGGAAGGAATCCAAACATATCATCCTTGTACTTCATGTTGTAAGAAAGTCAATTCTCTACCAGTGCTCCCAATGAGAGCTATAACAAGCAGTCCAGCACTAAATGAAGTGGCAGCAGATCTTCCCAACTCTGCTACGTTCGCTGTCCACAGTCTTTGTATTGAGGAGTGTCTTTCTCACTTTCTGCTGGGACAGTGCAGAAAGCAAGGTACATGCAGGGAACCACAGCTCCACATGGTCTTCCATGTTATTCTGTTGTCAAAGGCTATGAAACTGGAGCATGGGTGCTGCTCAGCTGCCCACGACAGCCCAGTTTCTCCAATATGTTGCCGGCAGAGGTCCCCTCCCTCTTTGTCCAGGCCATACATGCACAGATTTGAAATAGGCTACAGGTTCTTGATCCTAGAGATAAGACCTATTGAGTGCATGCTAATGGCTTATCTACTGCTCTGAATACTGTGAAGGAGGGTCCTCTTTTTCTGAGCCAGTCTGCTGTTCAATTTATATTCTGCATTCATGGCTACAATCATGCCTGGATCAGTCTAAGGGAGTTTCCCTATCAGATGCTTCAGTTCTAGAGTTGGCTGGAAAAAGGTGGGGGCAGGAGACATGTTAAAGGTGAAAGGAGAGGCGCTAACATCTGAAAACAGAAATATTTTCATTGTACCATGCAAATTACATGACATCCCAGGAGTCAATGAAACGTACTTCCACACCCAATATTTCTGCCTCTGTTATTGCCGATGAGTAGCAGCAAAGACAAACAAGTTGAAGTCTTGATTATCCATGCTCACAACAACTGTGAGTGTTGTCACCTGTTTTTGTCCTCCCTATTGCTCCCTTCTCTGGATGACACTTGGGCTTGTATTTTGGACACTGAAATAGTAAGATGTTAGCAGCATAGTACTGAAATCCTTTTTCTGCCTCCTTGCCACCAGTAGTATTTGGGATTAAGAAGAAATTTCCCCCTACAACAGATTGGCAGACATCCCTGGGGGTTTTCACTTTCCTCCACAGCATGGGGAACAGGTCACTTGCTGGATTAAACTAAAGTAAATGGTAGCTCTCACTTTAAAACTTGAAGTGTTTCAGTTAACATTGCAGGGCTTCAATAACTCAGCAGAGATTATGAGACTAACTGCATGACTGGGTGGAGGAGACTCTGTGGCGTTAATGTGCAGGAGGCAGAGCCACTGATGGGGGCAGGCAAAGGGGGCAGTTGCCCTAGGACCCAGCGATCTAAAAGATTCAAGGCTCCAGGCTGCCACTGCTGCTACGGGGCAGCAGCAGCAGCAGCTGGAGCTTTGGGCCCTTAAAATTGCCAGTGGAGCCCCCCACAACATGATCTGGGTCGCACTGATGGCTGGCTGCCCTTAACCCCATCTCTTCTTCCCCAAGGCCCTGCCGCTTCTGAGTGGGAGAGCCTGGATCCAGCCCCACACACATTTCCCATGGCCTGGTGAAGTTTGTCACCAGCCCTGGCAGGAGGTCAGTGGTCATGAGGGCACTGTTGGGCTTTAGTCTTCTTTATAGAATACCACACATGATCTCTCCTGCTCACCCTCCTTCACATGCTGAGGGTTTATTGGCTAATATGGTATTACCTTCATGATTCTATTGAAAAAAACCCTCAGAAATATGCCAAATCTCACATGAATACTTATTGTCACTTAATACATTGATTGACATGCCATCTCCTGCAATCAGTCTTGGAAATGATGACTTGCATTGGTCTCCTTTCCCAGTTCTGACCATATGCTTGATCCAGCCAAAGTGGGCAAAGCAATTCATGGAAAATATTAACATTCATAAATGGAACCAGTCTTGAATTAATCACTTTTATCTATAGTATAATCTTTGTTTTGTTCACCTAAAAGCTCATGAACCTTTATCTCCACCATTTGTGTAAAGCATAAGGACTTACTACTAATACTTAGATGTGTTTTTAGCATGATTCATGGTCTACTCATTTAGTATTTAACTACAGCCACTAGGAATTCATATTGAACAGTGCCAGCTGGAATCATTTTGCTGAATAAGCATGATTCCTTTTGTTTTTTACATGAAAAGCAATTTGAAAAGATATGCACAAAGTAGCCTTACCCCACAGGCCTTTTGCCCACAAAACTCCCATTGACTTCCACATGCCAAATCAAAGGATATAAGAACCAAGATTAACAATCTTTTATTCATTATTCCCTTTCATTCTTTTATTCCCATTATTCCTTTCCCTTCCATCTTTCCATTCATTATTCCCTTTAAGTCATATTCAAAATGGGGAAAATCTTCATAATTTTAGCTTTTTGGTTGTTCTGTGTGAAATGGTGAAGGGAAAGCAATAGGAATATTTATACTGGCTCTAAATAGGTTTGTGTTGAGGGAATTTCTTAGGACTGGGGCAGAGGGGACTGAGGTGGGACCAATGGATTTATGCTGATTGTCAAGCAAAAAATCTCCACACAGAGGATGCACATAAGCAGTGGTCACACATAGATGGAAGGAAGAGATGTGATACTATGCCAGCTGTTTCAAGGGAATCTGCTACACAGCTTTTCTTAAACATACTTCTGTTGCTCAAATTGAACAGGAAACAGAAATAAAAATGCTCATTCCTCCTTATGAAACTCTCTTAGGGTATGTCTACACTAGCCCCCAGTTCGAACTAGGGTGGCTAATGTAGGCATTCGAACTTGCAAATGAAGCCTGGGATTTAAATATCCTGGGCTTCATTTGCATGTTTCCGGGCGGGTGCCATTTTTAAATGCCCCGTAGTTCGAACTGCCTGCCTGCAGCTATATGCAGCAGTCAGAAGTTAATCTGAACTAAGTTCTTAGTTCGGATTAACTGTTACACCTCATTGCAGGAGGAGTAACAGTTAATCCGAACTAAAGACTTAGTTCGGATTAACTTCTGACTGCCGCGTGTAGCTGCGGGCAGTCAGTTCGAACTATGGGGCATTTAAAAATGGCACCCGCCTGAGAACATGCAAATGAAGCCCGGGATATTTATATCCCGGGCTTCATTTGCAAGTTCGAATGCCTACATTAGCCACCCTAGTTCGAACTAGGGAGGCTAATGAGGGCGACCAAAATTGCAAATGAAGCGCGGGATTTAAATATCCCGCGCTTCATTAGCATGTTCCCAGGCGGTCACCATTTTGGAAATTGACTAGCCCGGAAAAACTGCCTGCGTCTACAGGCGGCAGAGAAGGGCGATTCCGAAATAAACCCCTTACTTCGAATTACCAGTTAAACCTCATTCCATGGAACTAGGGGGCTAGTGTAGACATACCCTTAGATGCTTCTACCTTTCCCTACTGACTGTACCCACCAAGTTCTGAAACAGTTTGCTACCCATCTTATTGGCTGGGAGGAGAAGCAAGACAGGGATCAGACCTTTTGGATGGAGGTTGCATGAGATAAGGCACGTCTACACTGCAAGCTTATTTTGGAAAAAGCTATTCTGGAAGATATCTTCAGGAATCGCTTATTTTGAAATAGAGCATCCACACTACAGTGAAGCCTCAAAATTAGACTGAGGCAGGCTCCCCTAATGTGGACATGCTATCTTGATTTAGAGCCCCAGGAAGCACTGGGGAGGAATAACTTAGAAAGGCCCTGGTGAGGAGCTATTTTGACATAGCAGAAGTGGAGCGTCCACACCCGCCCCACCCTTCGGAAATAGCTTTATTGAAAGAGGCATTATTCCTTGTGGAATACGAGACAGAAATATGGCGTGGGGGAGGAGAATAGATATGCATATGAATAGATCATTAGGAAAAAGTGTGCATCTCCTTCTGAACAGGAAAGGGAACCTGAAGTCATGTATTTAAGAAAATGGGTGAAAGAAATATGTGGGAGAGGCCCATCCACAGCTGTAGGCCCTGGGGAGGGTCTGCTGTTTTGCCCCTATCCTGCACATCACCCAGGAGGCTCTGGCTGCAAGATGGGTTCCTGATATCGTCATTTGAGAAAAGCTGGCATAAGTGGATTTTATTGCAGAGAAGCTTTTGTCAGTACCCTGCATGTATGTTTATGACCCCCCCCCCCCCTCAGGGGGAGGGATAGCTCAGTAGTTTGCTAAACTCAGGGTTATGAGTTCAATTCCTGAAGGGGCCATTTTAGGGATCTGCAGCAAATCTGACAGGCATGACACTTGGCCTTGTCATAGGAGTAGGGGACTGGACTCAATGACCTCTAAAGGTCCCTTCCAGCTCTATGAGATAGGTATATCTACATACATTTATTCTTTATTTATATGGCAATATAATTTGTGGGTGATTTTTTTGGAGGGGAGGGGAAAGAACAGAAGGTTTACTTTGTACAAGTTTGATTTTCAGTGGGGAAAGATTAAAAGTAGGGTGTATGAAAGGCATGGAGAGTTCTGAAAGGTTAGGAGTGAAAAATCAAGATATGAAAGTGAGAGAATTATGTATAAGGAGGAAGGAAATATGAAGTAGTTTATGAAATAGCATGGATGTGGAAGAAAAGGAAAGATAGGAACAGTTATCCCACATTACAAAAATGAATAAAAAGAAAATGGAAAAAATAATCAGATATTAAGGCTGGCTGAAAAATTTCAGTTGAAACTATTTTGACAGAAAATTAGGCTTTTAACTGAACAGTTTTTCATGAGAAGCAATTGCTTTCTGTGGTAATTTTGATTTTTTATCAAATGACCAAATGACTGAAAACCAGAAAGGCTTCCAAACCATACTACATCTCCCATAATGTACCAGCCTCCAATAACATACTTCTCTTTATGTCTGCCATCAAGAGGAGACAACAGAAGATGGAAGCATAGTTTGGTCAGAGAGCCCAGCTCATAAAAGGGAATGGGAGCATAAGGCATGTAGGGCTCATCTAGACTAAGCTGAAGTTTCAAAAGAGGATATGCAAATTCCATAGGAATTTGCATATCGCCTTCCAATCTCACTTTTGAAAGTGGAGTTTTCGAAAATGCAAGTAGTCGGGACACGGTTTTTTCAGCAACCCCCCCTTTTTTGAAAAGCCACATAAACCTCATTTTTTGAGGAACAGCGGCTTTTCAAAAAAGGGGGAGTGGGGTACCGAAAAAAACGTGGCCGGACTACTTTCACTTTCAAAAGTTCTGCTCCTCTTTCGAAACTTCAGCATAGTCTAGACATAGTTTTAATCTACTGCTTCCATGAAGCACTGCAACACCTTTTCAGTCAAAATATATTTGCTTTTGGTCAAAATATTTTGGTTTGATATTTTCCCCCCAAAATCAATTTTCCATGAAAAATTGACAAAAGTGGGAAAAATCACTTCCATCAAAATTTTCTCTAAACGTGAATCTATTTTCAGACCATCTCTAACAGATAGATATAAAACAGAACAGTGGAAGGTATTAAAAAAAGAGAAAAAGTTCAGAAAACTAATGCAAGAGAAAGAAAAAATTCAAAAGATTTATTACTTAATAAACAACAGATGGCAAATGAACCATTTCCAATATGTTTTTGCAGACCCTAGTTAACAAGGGATAAGCTTCCTTTAAGCATCTAGCTCTTCACATCTTTTGAGGTTTGACCGTCAATGGCTTATTTGTATAATTATTTTCCAAATCTAGGTGATACTTTCAATCTGTTTTAAAAGCTAAGACTTGCTGAAAAGTATATGACTGGGGGATGGATTGAAGGGGAAATGAGTATAAAACCACTGTAAGGATTTAACAACATACTACTCACCACATAAATTTAAACATACGTCTTCTTTCCATATAAATCCATGGTAGGCCCAAAGCTTGAGGTCACCCTGTCTCAAAAGCAATATTATAAAATCAGAGAAGGGCAACAAAAGTGATTAGGGGTATGGAATAGCTTCCATAGGAGGAGAGATTAAAGAGGTAACTTAGGACATATCTATACAGTAGTGTTATTTCAGAATCACTGATGCTATTCCAAAATGACAAAGAGTGCATCTACACTATTATCCTTTATTTAGACATAATGTCAAGCTGGAAGACTTCTTACTCCAACTCCTGTAACCTGCGTTTTACGAGGAGTAAGGTAAGTCAAAGGAAGCATGTTCTTTCTTAGACTTCTTGCTGTGTAGACAGTGCCTAAAGCCAAGTTATGCAATTTTGACTTAAGCTATACAATTGATGTAGCTGAAGTTGTGAAGCTTAATTTGACTTTAGTCTTGCTGTGTAGATGTACCCTAAGAAAGGATGTAATAGACCTCTATAAAATCACAAAAGGTGTGGGGATAATGAATAGGGAAGTGTTATATATCCTTTCATATAAACAGAAGGACCAGGGAGCACCCAATGAAATAGTCAGCAGGTTTAAAACAAACACCAGAAAGTACTACTTTGTACAAATGTACAATCAATCTATGGAATTCATTGCCAGAGGATACTTTGAAGGCCTAGATGCATAACTGGGACCAAAAAAGGAATTAAACAAGTTAATGAAAGATAGGTCTTGAATGGCTACTATACTGGGTGTCCCTGAGTTAGTGGTTCCCAACCTTTTTTATACTGCAGACTTTCAAACCCATTTACAAACTTTTGGCGGACCGGTAACATTTTATCTGCATATTGTATATTCATTATACAAATAATGAATATGAAAATATGCAAAAAAATACTGGTACACCAAAAACCCCATACCCCAGAGTTGCTGCAAACAGCAGGAGGCTGCTGCAGCTGAAGCTGGCTGTTTGTGACTGCTCTGGGGGCCAGGCCTGGGCTACACCCCAGCCTCCTGCCCCTAACCCCTAGAGCCCACCACCCTTCCACTACCCCCCAGAGCCAGCCACTGACCCCAGAATCCCTGCACCCAACACCCTAGTGCCAGCCTCTTGCCCTCAGAGCCCTGCAGTGCCAGCCCCCCATCCCAAATGCCTCAGTGCCAACCTCCTTCCCCTTAGAGCCCCCAACCACCAGACCTCCCAGTGCCAGCATCCTGTTTCCGGAGCCCCACTGCACCCAACCCCCCCCAGAGCCCTCTGCAGTGCCAGCCTCCAGTCCCCAATATGAGCTTCACCCCCAGAGCTCCCCAGAAAAAGGCATGTGTGGATGAGGAAGAGAGTGTTTTTTTGAAAGAAGAGGCCTCCAGGAAAAAGCACAGGTGCTCTGGTGGCCACTCAGTCCACAGTAATCAAGGACAATTGAAAAAATGCAAGATAGCATCCATTCAATGTGGATGCTATCTTTTGAAAAAGCAGATCGCTTTTTCGTTGCGCTTTTGCTGTGTAGACACTCTCTTTTGAAAGAAGTTTTTCTGAAAGATCTCTTCCGGAAAAGGTTCTTCCGAAAAAGGTTCTTCCGAAAGAAGTTTGCAGTCTAGACATAGCCTCAGCTTCCTTTAGTCCTGTATTCAGATACTTAACATTTGATTTCACCTTTTCAGGTGTCAAAAACACATCATGTTATTTAGTTACCAAATATATAGGAACAATTGCATGGTGGCTTCATTTTGCAAGCTTGGGTCACCTTTAACATTCATTTGCCATCTGATAAAGTTTCAGTAGACATTTCAATGAAAAACTTACCTGTGGTTACATGATTTATTATTTTCCCCTTGGAATTTACAGTCTTTGATATAATATTTTACCTTATATAGTAGAAGCTTCATCATAAATAAACGTCCTTCGCACACTTATGATTTTGAAAATAAAACCTTTCCCGTGGAAAATATTTTTTCCTGTCATTTATTCCCAGTAGAATTTTCATGCAGTCTGTGTTTATTATCCTTAAAAAGACTATTATATTGGTTTTCCCACCATATACAAAGAAAAGATAGACCTGTAATTTGAATGATAATCATGTTTAGCAAGCTCTATTTTGGGATTGCGTTTCAACAGTAGTGATGTCGTATTAAGAGTTTGCTAAGTAGAAATAACACATATGACAATCCCTCATGTGGCATGAAAATATGCAAATATAAACATTTTGGACCAGGAAAAAATGTATAACACTCCAAACTTTCCTTAGTTAAATAAATAATGGTAGTATTTTTACATGCTCATATCTATGTTTTGTTTCCTTTCTTACTGTTTTCAGTTCTAGTTATGGCGTTTCATCTGTCAGCCTAAAACAGACCATCTTCTACTCAGTATTTCCTGGGATTTACAACATCATGTATGCTAGCCTGATGCTACCTCAGACTGAATTTGGATTTGGGAATATAGGAAGATTTCAATTTGTTCCATCTTTCTCCCTACACTGATAAAAAATAACAGCCTTATGGAAGTAGCAGACTGGGACGCATTCAGGGTTTTAGTTCCTATTGTCAGCTCACATGGATGAATCAGAACTTCTGTTGCCTAGAGAATATTCTTAAAAGCAATAGATTCCATCAGAACATCAAATCGAAAAGAAGGAATTTAAGGAGTTGGAGAATAGATGACATTCATTTGAAGTGTTGCTGTATGTGGGTGTTCTGCTTTGAACACTAAACTGCCCAAATAAAAATATCCCATGTCACTAGATTTTTCCATCAAGCCAGTAATTTTTGAGGCTGGCATAGCACCATGATTAACCCTTGTGTTGGAACATGCGCTCCTGAATAGGTTTTTTCTGTGTTGAAGAACGTTTTTTGGGACACAGCTAACTATCTCTCATCACCTACTTCTCCCTTTGACAGTATATAGATTGGTCTGCTATTGGATGCAGTCCCTATATCAACTGCTTTTTAAGTGTATGTCTACACTACAGAGAAGATCGAAGCTGCAGCTGTCAATCTTCCAGGGTTTGACTTAGCAGGTCTAGTAAAGACATGCTAATTGGAACTGAGAGGAGCACTCTGGTTGATGCTGGTAGTTCTGCTTCCATAAGGAGTAAGGGAAGTCAAAGGGGGAGTGTTCTCCCTTCAACTTCCTGCAGTGTGGACAGTGCCAAAAGTCAAATTAAGGTACTTTCACTTCAGGTAGGCAATTAACGTAGCTGAAATTGTGTATCTTAATTTGACCTTATCCCATGATGTAGATATACGCGAAGTGAGCTACCTAGTAGAGAGAGGAAAACTACAGAAGTTACAGTGTATGTGGGGAAAGCAACTTGTTGCAGTTTGTCACATGGTTTTAGAGCCTGGAGAAAACTATTACAAACAGACCTTGAGTTTTATACATAAGTTTGCTATTCAGAGTTGCATGATGAATGATATATGCTGTTTTAGACTACTGGTTGTCAAAGCAATTCACTGTATTTGCTATTAATAATATTTATTGACCTAAATGATTGAACTAAGTCACATAGGGTAAAATTTTCAGAAGTGCCTTAGTGACTTAAGAAAATACTTTAGTTCCTAGGTGTCTCAGGGCCCATAAAATCACATAGGCATTTTAAAAATGATATTATTTTCTGCTTCTTAACCTCATACAGGTTGCACTTTCATAAACCGGAACTCTCTGGTCTGGCAACATCCGTGGTTTGGAAGGACCATGGATGTTCCAGGATCAGAGAGTCCCAGCATGCTGCAGGGGGTTGGGGTCTGGGAACCCGGTGCTGTGCAAGGGTGTGGTGATGCATGGCACAGCTAGGCTGGGGAAGGAGGAAGCTGGGAAGCCTGGCATGCAGCTCAGCTGGGCTGCTGGTGGGGGGGAGATGGGCAGGAGCTGGTGTGCAGCTCAACTGGGCTGTGGGGTGCGGAACCTGGAACATGTGGCTCAGCTGGGCTGTAGGGGAGGGGAAGTGGCTCAACTGGATTGTTGCGGGGGGAGAGCTAGGAAGCCCACGGGGGCAGGATGGAGGGGCCAGCGGGGTGGGGTGGGGGGCAAAAATGACCTCCCACCGGTCTGGAAAAATCCAGGACCAGTCAGGTCCTGAGGGTGACAGACCAGGGAGGTCCAACCTGTAATAAGTTTTGTAAGCAGGCAGAAGGAAAATCAAAGAAATGTCAAATCATAGAACTGGAGGGAACCTTGAGAGGTCATCGAGTCTAGTCCCCTGGCCCCTTGGCAGGACCAAGCATTGTCTAGAGTCTAGACCATCCCTGATAGATGTAACCAAAATCTTTTAGTACAGTTCTTCAAACACATTCACATAGTTAGTCACAAGATTAACTTTCTGCCAACATTACTGCAAAATCATCTTGAATGCAGAAACAAGTCCATGTTTTATTATATATAGCTATGGTACCACACCTATTGCTGAAGTATCTCCCCAAGAGGTCAATAGCAATAATGTGAGTAGTAATGTCCTAAAAAATTAGCTTTGTGCTTCCTAGTTTCTGCATTTCTTACCAGACAAAGACTAAGGTGAATCTGAAGCCCATATACGTGATGATTTGTAGACAACCTAACTTCTCTTCTAAAGTGTAGACACTACTGAATGTTTTAAAGTGCCACAACTTGATTCATACCTCAAGGACAGAGCTAACAATATTTACAAACACATTGTTGTATATATTCTTAAGTGAATGACATCCAGCAGACACAGCTCTCAGACAATAAGCCTGAGTTACCCTTTCCTTTATACTAGTCACTTACTATAAGAAGCAGTTATATACACTTTGAACAAAGAGACAATTTTAGAATATTTTCAAAACAAAAGCTTTCCTAAGGTTGTTATACTACATTGTGGAGATTTGTAATAAATAAATACTGTTGACACAGATGGGGAAACATCTTTGCCAGATTTGTAAAAGCAAAATATGTGACGACTGCTTCAAATATTTCAACCTTCCTCAAGAAAAAATTATCTTTGGTAATTTTCCCACTGGGAAAAGCTGTTTGCAGTGGTTAAAACATCTCTGATGGAAATAAAGCAAGCTGTGATGTTCAAAATATTATGTTCTTTCCCAGCTGGTTAAAGTAAAAATTGCAAAATATTAGTAAAATTAATGAGTCAGAATCTTGACCCCCATCTGGCTACTTTATGCTGCTAAGGCAGAGCAAAAACACTCATCAAACTATCCTACATGGAATAAAACAGGTACAACAGGTTGTATGCCACCTACTCTTGGCTCCAATACAAAAACCAGAGTAGTGGTTAGAAGCATAGAAAGGATAGAAAGGTACAAAAGTGCTGCCATAACTTACAGAAACCATAATTCTGCTCTAAATTATGTTGGATCAGCCTAGCTGCAAAAATCATGCCAGTGCTGCCCCCTGATGATCTGAAGCCACACTGGGACTCTGAGATTACTTGCCATGCAAGAGGGAGCAGGTGATTGAGTAAGATAATAGCAAGAATCTATCCAGTGATGCAGAGGAGGGCAATGCCTCCATAGTTGCCAGTCAGTGCAGTCTCCCTTTTAGAAAATGGTCACAATGTGAGCATTATGCAAGCCATCAGGAATGTCTTTGGTGCACCAGATTTTAAGAAGTACTACATGAAGCTTCTAGTCAGTGCGTCTCCCTCTACTTTCAGAAGTTCAGATGGTCTGTCATCAGGACCCTGGTGCTTTATTTGTTTAATTGCATTGCAGACCTTTTTGGGTGTTGGGGGGTTGGCAAGGGTTTACTGGATTGGGTGCTGAGGGATGGAGTCAATGGTGTCATAGTCATGCTAGATTTACAAGCTGTCAATAGTATTGCTCCCAGCAGTATCTGATGGATTTTTCATCTTTAAAAAGGGTACTACTGTGTTTGGATCTCAAAGGTGTGAGGCTACGTGAGCTTGTTCCATATAGAGTCTTTGTCTCACAGAAAACAAAAATACCTCAGCATATCATGCCTGTTAGTAAATGTTGTTGGATTTCTTTTGCATTGTCTTTCCACCATTTGTTTTTGATTTCTTGGATCCTCCTTTGAACTTCAGCTTTGAGCTGATGGAAAGAGTTCTGTTTCTGACTAGACAGTAGTTGGTTTTTCCAGTCACAGAAAATTTCTCTCTTCTGGTCCAAAAGGCCTGTAATCTCAATGTTGTTGTTGTCAATCCAGTCCTGGTGACGCAGGGTAGCAAGGCCAATGAATTCCTTGCAAGCCACATGGAGGATCTGTTTTAGGGTTTCCAGTCTTCTTTGACAATAATCTTATCATTTCCAGGTGCACATATGGTCAGTTTTCCACTGAGGAGTGTTTGGAAACTCTCTTGGTGCACTGAGAATTGAAATCTTTGGATGCTGTATTTCCATCTGTGTGATTTGAATTGCTTTCTTTTTTGGTGCAATCCTAATGTGGACATTACAGACCTCACTAGATGATGGTCATTCCAGCAATCATGGGCTCCTCTTGACACAGGTGATTTAGGCATCTCTTAGATCCTGTGTTCTTACAATGATTAGTCTATGATGTGCCACTGTTTTGACTGAGGGTTTTTGCTAAGTTGTTTGGTACCTGTTGCTTTGTGTGCAGATTGTATTTGTGATAACAAGTTCATGCTCTGAATATTTGCTGAGTAGAAGGGTACCATTGGAATTGGTCTTGCCCACTCCTTCCTTCCCAAGGGTGCTATTCCATGGGTTATAACCTCTGCCATCTATTGCATTAAAGTCATCTTATAGGATTATCTTATCTGTTTTCTGAATGAATGACAAAGTTTTATCAAAGTCGATGTAAAAGGATTCTCTTTCCTTTTTCAGCATCAGTTGGTGCATATTCACTGATAATATATTGACCATTTAAATGCAGAGTCATAAAGGTATTCATTGATGCTGATGGGGAGCTCATGAGGCAGTTGATTAGAAGGTTCTTGATTGCAAAGTCAAGACTACATATTCACCTGTCACCTGCTGTTCTTCCTTTCCAGAAGACAGTGTAACTGCCACCCTTTTCCTGCCAGTGGCCTTCAGCTGCACATCTTGTTTAGCTGACAGCAGCTCCATACAGGTTGAACCTCTATAAACCTCAAGTGTTGTGCGTCAAGAGTTCTAATAATTATTGTCCTCCATTTGGATCTTTTACTTTTGATTTCATATAGTAGTGTATGGACATTCCAAAGTTGCAAGAAACATTTCTGGTTTTTGACCACATTGGGAGTGATCCCTCTAGGCATAGTTATCCAGTCAGGGTATGTCTACGCTACCACCCTAGTTCGAACTAGGGTGGCTAATGTAGGCATTCGAAGTTGCAAATGAAGCCCGGGATTTAAATATCCCGGGCTTCATTTGCATCTTCCTGGGCACCGCCATTTTTAAAAGTCCCCTAGTCCGAACTCCGTGCCCGCGGCTACACGCGGCACAGAGTAGGTAGTTCGAATTAGGTTCTCTAATTTGAACTACCGGTAAACCTCGTTCCATTGGGTATTTTGGAGCTGGCACATCTCTAAAGTAGCACACATATTTCCAACAATATTTTTGTTTGATATGCTGGTTTGACTAGTCCATCTAACTAGGGAAAAGAACATATGTTTTTGATCATATCTATTGTGAAACACCAGGAAGAAAATAGTTCACTAGTAATATTTCATAATAATAGCAGTTAATTTTCTTGAAGAGTGACCCAACCTTAAAAATGCTGGTCAAGGTGTCATCTTTTCATGATGCTTTCTCACTAAATGTGTTCTGAAATTCACAGATTAAGAAATACCAGACTGAAAGTGTACCAATTTGAAATATAACATCATCTTTTTCAGCCAAAATGGAAAATTGCAATAGAGCACCAAATACGTCTGTTCATTGCACAGATGAAGCTGAGTGACACCGTGGGTAAGAGACTTGGCTATTCTCCAGAGCCAAGCTGTTGTCTAAATTGTGCTCCACAGTGAACCAAGCAAGTGGCCATAGTTTACACCTCTGTAGTTCATTTTCCATCTCACAATAAAAGATGCCAAGAAAGAATTAAAATTACACAGATACCCAGAGGTCACCATTCTTGGAAACTGAACCTACTGTTGCATTTACTTTTCATGAAATATTTACAATAGTCCATGTATTTCAGATTGGAAATATCATAAATACTACTGTAATTTGAATGGCCCTGGGTGTTTAGTGAGTAGCGTTTAAATGTCAGCCACTATATAGCATTTTCCATGCAGAGTCAGGTAGATTATCCTGCCCCAAACTCAGGTAAAGTAGCACTCTGAAGGAAGGGTCCTATTAAAATTGTGCTTCCAGAACACAAGTGAGGCAGAGCAGACATCCTGATAGCTAGCTGTCTCCTGTTACTCTCAGACGAGCAGAGTAGGTTAGCCATATGAGAGGAGCATATACTGAACAACTTTGAAGGGCATAGCAGGGTGTTTACTCCTCTTTTCACTGATGAACTCTGGGGAAAATGCTGTGCTACACCTGGGGTGGCAAAGCTCTGCCAAATTCCCAGTGCTAGACTGTGCCTAGATAGCAAAGTCTTGCTGTAACTCTTAACTAGACAGAATCTTGCCATTTCAGCAGAATAATGCTACTCCTGGTTTAATGCTGGTCAGTCAAGTCTTTTGAGAAATAATTTGAGAGCTTTCTCTTGAGAGAAATAGTTTGGACTGGAAAATCAGAATGAGCTACATAGTACCTGCAGAAAACATATAGATATACTGATCCAGGCATGGGTTTAGTATATGGCTCCTGGGTGATGTTGGTGGCTTATGATATGCAGGAGGTCAGAGTTGATCATCTAGTGGTCTCTTCTGGCCTTAAAATTTATGGCTCTGACTTTAGATTCTTGTGAAATAATGACCTAGTTTGAAAAACAAAGTGGGTGAGGTAATCTCTTCCCTTTTGTTGGTGAGACAGACATGTTTTTGAGATTATACAGAGCTCTTGTTTAGGTCACCATGTGTCTATATTGAAATAGTTTGGGCCAGATCTTTTGTGCCATTCAGGCAGTGCAAACTAGCTGTTGAGCTGCCCTAATGGGGAACATCAGGTGGCATAAAACCGGCATTGCCATATGTTCCACACATCTAGCCTTATCTATAAGGGCAGGGGGTTCTGACCGAACGAACTCGTGCACTGGTTGCTGGGTGACTTTACAATATGACCTCATCCACCTTGTCTATTATGTTCTGGGATGGACATAGCTACAACACTGCATAAGGACCAGATTTATACATAAGATTACATACAAAATGAATACACCAATATTTGTCAAAAAAACAACACCACATGCTAAGTTCTACTGCCCTCACAGTATTTGGAAAGAACTACTATGCACTTTTGAGCCATGCATGTTTCTCTAGTCACATTTTAAAATCAGCACAAAAAAAAGAATGGCTTTTGTTCACGTTCTCCTGGTCAAAAGGTTGATTTTAAAGACTGAGAATGGGTGGAAGACATTCTTCACTCAATTAGAAACATTTAAGCTTAGGTCAGATTGTACTGACAGCATCCCTTTGAGGTTATACATTTATGAGCTTTCATTGGACTGCTTCGAAGATATGTTCAGAATGATAACTGTGTGGTGTAAAGTCCCTTGGCAAGTAGATTCTACCACAAAAGCCAAATCAGAGTCTAAAGCAGGAGACTTTGGGAACATTAACTTTATTCAGCTCTTGAGGCCACCAGAATATTATGCCAAACCTCCTACAAAGCATAAAAAGTGAAGAAGTCATACAAGTATCCCCACCCACAGCCTCCTCTTTATAGCCAAGTGACTGTTGGTAAAAGTACCATGAGACTAAAGTGAAAGTAGTCTAGGACAGATCTTCTGTGCAGCTCATGCAGGGCAACCTCACTATTAAGCTGCCCTAATAGGGAACCTTCAGATGGCATAAAACCAGCATAGCCAGCCCTGCTTCATTTGTTTCACAGATCCAAACCCAGGTATCAGAAGAAGGGGCCACGGACAGATTTCCTTCTGCTCTGGTTGCTGAGTAGTCTAAACAGATTGTCCCCTCTTTTCTACCCTTCTCCCCACAGCTCACTGCCTTCGAATCGGGCTATTTGTGTCTAAGCTATAGCTAAAACAGCAGACTTTTTGAAACAACAAAGAAGCAAATCAAACTGCACATGTCTAACTTAACCCATAAAAGATACTGTGACTTCTGTCATGCTAGCCAAAAAATATTGGCTAGTAAAAGGAGAAAAAGAACACCCATTCCCTCCACTAATCATGACGTTTAATATATTCCAAGCCGTAGCTGCTAATCTCATGGATCCAGACTGCCACTTACAGCAAAAAGTACTATTGTTGGTGAACAAAGCAAGCAAGAACAGTGCTCCTTTAGTTATAGTAAATAATTACCATATTCAAGACACAAGTCATAATTTGGCCATCTGTTGTATTTTAAAAAGGACAAGAACTAAAGAAAAAATACCTCTCTAGTAGGTAATGGTGGAGACTTACTCCATCTGGTAATTCTTCCAAGTGCTTTTCAAGTGGTGAAAGCAGCAAGTGTTTGGGAGATTAAATGCATCACTGTTATATTTCAAAGGAAAATTATATCACAGAGAATTGAAATTAGGGGGCTCTGCTCGATCAAAGTGTTTTTGGAGCTATTGAATTTTTGTTTCCATTTCACTATTCCACCCAGAGTATCTACTAGTTTAAAGAACATAATGAAAAGTTTCAGAGGGTATCTGAAGAAGTGGGTTGTGCCCATGAGCACTCACAATACCATCTTTAAGGTGCTGCTAGACTATTCGTTATAATAAAAAGTGTAAATTGAAAATTAAATATCCAACTTCCAGGTGATCCTGGAAAGGTAATGTGCATGTGTTTTGGTGATAAAAAAAATAAACTATTAAAACAATGTATTTGGATTTGTTAGGAACCTATAATTAAAGTAGGCATATTCTTCAGAGGGGTACTAACTTGTGAGCCTTATTAATTAATGAGACTCATTAAACAAGGCATTTTTTCTATGATGGCTCTCCCCCCAAAACTTTGAAAGCTTTAACATTATAATCAAATTCCAGAGGCTTTAGACCAGTGGTCACCAACCAGTAGATCAGGATCTACGTGTAGATCTTGAAGCCTCTGACAGATGATCCTGACAGGTTTGGCTGGGAGACTATCAAGCGCTGGCACTTCCACTGCCCCTTCTACCGCTGCCCGGCTGCTCCTGCCCAGAGCCTTGAGCTGCCCCTGGAAGCTTCCTGCTTGTTGTGCAGGGTGGGGGAAACAGAGGCAGGGGGGCATTGATGTCACTTTGTCCCCCTCACCTGTACCCCATATTCACAAAGTGAGAAGGGCAGGGCCTCAGCAAAGGGGTGGAGCAGCGGTATTTGGGTTTGAGGTAGATCCTGGACTGACTTAAATTCAAAAAGTAATCTTGTGCTTAAAAAGGTTGGAGACCACTGCTTTAGACAATAGGGAATATATTAGGCTATTATCAAAACTATTAAGTAATCATCCAGGAGCTTCTACAAATGTAATAACTTGTGTGGGGTACACTCAACTAGCGGGCTGCTTATCTATAGGCATTAAAGGAATGAAAACATGCAATACCAACTTCTCCAGCTGGCTCATGAGACCAGACTGGGGACAGTGCATACTACAAAGAATTCCCCCAACCAACCAAAAGGCATTTTGCCTCCCTGTACTCAGACGTAGTGCTCTTGACACTGAATTTTCCCTCATCATATCACTCCTCATGAGGCTGTTGTTTTGAAGAGCATTCCAAGTATTTTATAGTCACACATCCCAGCTGAAGTGACCTCAGCCACAGCCACTGCTCTGCCAGAGCATGCACCACATGCCCACACAGCCAATCCTGCTGTCAGCCTCCACCAGCAGATCCTTCTTCCTTATGAAGCCACTAAGATGGAGCACCAATAGCGGATGCTATCTGCCTTTCTCCAGCTGTTGATCTCCCTGGTTGGTGTACGGCAGTTCCCATTGGCATCAGTGTGTGTTAAACAAACCAGAAATATTCAACCAGGAATATTTAGAGCATGTATCAGCTGATCAGTTCATGGCAAAGGGAATCACACATGCATATGGGCCTTTTCCTCACTATTGAAATAAATGGGACATTTACTATAGAATGCAATGAGGGCCGGAGTAGGAAAACTGAATTATACACATATGTTATAAGAATAGAATGGATTTCTTAGAGTCTTAATTCAGACTAACATATGGGGGTTTATTCCCAGAAGACACTATGCATTCTACTTGCATGTGAAACATTGCCAGTTCAAGGACATAATCACCTGGTACGCAATGACTGATGCACCCACTCATACTTAGGACCAAAAAACAAAAACAAATAAGATTTTCACAGAATAGGAATTATTACCTCCTCCCATCCAAGAGGGACACATAAACCACAAGGTAAGCACTCTTATGCACCCTCACAGGGTGCTGGATTTTTAACAATGTTTATACATACAGTAATAAAACAATTACTTGAGGAATTCTCCTTCTGGCTCTTCTGCTCCCAAGAGCTCTGGTAATTTATGCTTATTCCTTTACAAATTAGCAATTGTTTTTGTAAAGCCAAGTGCCCGTAAGATGTAGAACAGTTTTCTGGTTCAGGCACTGGTGGGGACTCTAGGAGCCAGGCTCAGTTTCTGGCTCTGATACAAGCTTTCTGAGGATACATCTATATGGTAAGTGGAAATCTGCAGCACCGCGTCTCAGACCCTATGTTTAAAGACTTAATTTTGCGGGGCTCAAGCCATGATGCTGAAAATAGCTGGGTAGACATTTGGTCGATGGCTGGATCCTGGGCTCTATGATCGAGGGTCACAGGGGAGAAGAGTTTCAGAATCTGATCCCAAACATCTATGCACATATTTTCAGCACTCTAAGCTTATGCCTTGAAAGCCCAAATCTTTAGACCTGGGCTCTGAGACCTTCTGTTTCCAAACAGATATGCCATGATTGTGTCTCTGTTTCTTTAACATAAAAGGGAGGTGAGCTTTCTTCTCTCACACACTTTATCCATCTTGTCTTTTAGACTGTAAACTCTTTGGAGCAGACTATCTTTCTATGCTTATTAGTGCCTCAACTTTGATTCTGGCCTATAGACATCTCTGTAGTACCAATAAATAAATGAATGCACCAAATCCAGGGCTGGACCTTCCTCATCTGAATCCTAAATCCAAATTTAATTTATTGTGGCAACTGAAATATAGATAATATAGATTCCTGTAATGGTTATTGTTCTTCCCCCTCTCCAGTTCTCACAAAATGGAAGGAATATTGTTCCTGAATCTTAGGCTACATCTAGATTACAGGCTTCTTTCAGAAGCAGCTTTTTTCAGAAGAGATCTTCCAGAAAAATTTCTTCCGAAAGAGAGCAGCCACACTTCAAAAGTGCATCGAAAAAGCGATCTGCTTTTTCGAAAGAGAATGTCCAGACTGAATGGATGCTCTCTCACATCTAAGCTGTGATTACTATGAAAGGAATGGCCACCAGGGCACCTGTGCTTTTTCCTCTTTCCGCTTCTTCCAAAAGAACTCCCTCTTCCCCATCCACACACACCTTTTTGAGAAAGAGCTCTTTCGCAAAAAGGCTTCTTCCTTGTAGAATAAGGATTACCAATGTTGGAAAAACCCCTCTGTTCTTTCGATTTCCTTGAGAAAGAATGCAATTGCAGTGTGGATGTTCCTCAAGTTTTGTCGGAAAAACGGTTGTTTTTCCAACAAAACTCTGTAGTGTAGACATACCCTTTGTGTAAGTACATATTGGTGTTTGGAAAATACTGGGGACCTTCAGAATCAAAGTATCAAAAATATTTTTAAGTTATATATATGGAGTAAGTTATTTATGAATTATCCTCCCTGTTCTGTAGGTGAACAAATAACATTCACTTATTTTTAAACAAGCAAAGGACAGGATATGCTCGTCAAATATATGTGTTAATTCTTCAAAGATTATTTGGACAATTCAGATACAAATTCTCTTAACCTCAAGCAAAAATAAAAATCTTCTTCCCATTGATTAGACCTCAAAATTCTTTCTACTATTAGCTTATGTTATCATGATTTAACTCTGGAAAAGTTTTCTCTCACGACATAAACATTTCCTCCAAATTCTGAACTATAATGCATGTTTACCTGCCTAGGCATTCATGTTTGTAATTATTCTGAAAAGTTGCATGCATATTTGAGAAGGAGTTTTCTTCTATAAATTATCTGATTTTAGAGTCTTGTTTATAAATTATTTTTAACCTCTTAAAATAATCAAAGGTCATGTTTTATAAATTAATTTTTACAGTCACTGCATTTTTTGTTGTTACACCCTTCTGGGAGCTAACTGTGAAAAGATTTCCTGGAAGACACTGTCAATTTTTTGGAATACTTTTTCAAAAAAATAATACCCTAGTGGCATATTCAGTTCATTACCTCATGTTCATTACCTCATGTACCAGTCAGCTGAATAGTGGATGAACATTTAGAAAGAAATGAATATTTTATTGGTTATGGACACAAGAATCTGCAACAGGTCATGAAGCTAGACAGGTCACATAACCATCTAATAATGCAATTGATGCAAGCCTTTCCTTCCTTCAGGAAAAAAAACCCTGCAAGTGCAAGTGCTCCAGGGGTAGAAATCAATGGTTTATTCAGACTTACAATGTGGAAAAAAAGCAAAGCATTTTTTTCAGGCACAGAGGAGATCTTGTGCTGTGCATTTCACTGTAATCTATAAATTCAATCACATCACTGATGGCAAGTATTTAGGGCCTCCACATAGCAGCAGCACAGGAGAAGATAACCAGCTCTTTATATCTGCAAATTCCTCAGTCATGGACCTGTTCCAGCTCTTTTTTGTTATCATGAAAGGATTTCTAGTTGCCTATTACTCTGGTGGCAAAGGTCATTTTTGTGGATTCAGTCCTTTTCCTTCGCACAGAAACCTGCTCAGTTGGGAACATCCTGCTGAGTCATGTTTATTTATTGATAAATGCACTTCCTTTCAAATTTGAGAGTCACTGATATCCAGACTTCTTGAGGCCTTAGGAAGAAAACAATTAAAACTAACCAAAACGGAATGAAAGCAAATTAAGTGTGGTTATATAATTAATAAAGGTGAAACTGGATTAAGTGTGGTTATATAATTAATAAAGGTGAAACATAGCAGAAGCTAGACAGGGAGTAAGAAATATTTAGAGCGCATAAGTGACTGATAAGCTGAGCCTAAATCCCATTAAAATCAGCTTCAGGCACCCAAGTCACTCAAGCATATTCCAAAATGTTACCCTTTGTTGCATTGTACTGAGTTATTTTCATCCAGGCTGCAGTGACTTTACCCACTGTCTACCTTTCCAACCTCAGTTAACCTGGGTGCATATTCATTTAAAAGTCTTCAAAATGGTCACAATTATTTCAGGGCAGATGTGGCTTTACCACCATGCCTGCACTGGGTGAAGGTGTGCCGAGACATACCACATCAACATCACTTTCTGGACAAGAGAATGTAGGTAGCCACACAGGATGATTCTGGAGACAACTTACCCCTCCTGCTCCTGCTACAGACCACCAACCTGGGTGGAAAGGAAATGTAGAATTTGTCTTCCTTCTCCTTATTTGGGGTGCTTGGTGCTGTTGATGGCAATAGGATTCCATCATGACTTCATATCTCAGGTTGAATTTTACCCCTGTGCAAAGGATCCATTTTGCAGGCTTAAAAGGTGCTCAGGGGTGCCATTTTGTTAGGACAGTGGAGCTGGAAGCCTCTTGTACCAGGACACTACTTGTTCTCATTCCCCTTTCCTTCACTATCAGGAGTGAGGGGAAAGAACACAACTTGTGTGCGGTCCTCTCACTCCTGGCTAGTGAGGAGAAGGGGCAGAGGAGTAATGACATGAGCTGTGTGATTTCCTCTCATTCCCTGAGATGGAAATGGAATGGAAACTGAATTTACTGAGGGGAAGGGGAAGAAGAGCAAGCAGTGTCCCAGTTCAAGGCACTTCAGCTCCCAAAATGTGGTGGGGCATGGACTCCTCTACCTAGAGGTGAATTTCACCCTCAGAACAGTCTGGGTACATTCTCCCTTATCTGGCACATCTGCACAAGAGCAACTAGAATAATCTAACTTCTAACATACAGACTTCCTTTTCTAAGGGTGGATTTGTGCAACAAAACAGTCCAAATAATGATGTTGATCATCATCAATGAGAAACATCTTCTCTTGTCATGAACTAAGTGATACTTTGTTGGAACTGACTGAGAATTGCTGGATAGAGTGTTCTAAGTATGTGCCAAGAAAAAACCTCTAACTACATTTTGTGAACTGCTTTGCAGTCCTCAGATGGAAGATATTCTAGAGAGGCATTTCTTGATCAAGACTGATGCAGCCCACTAGTGGGTCATGAAGGATGACTGCTGAGTTGCATCAATCAGCCCTCTCCCTTCCTTCCAAAAGTAGCTCAACAAAAAAGTTAAACTCCAGCAGCTAGTAAGATGCAGGGGAATGTATGGATAAATTCTGTTTCCTCATGCAGCTACTCTGTCTGCACTGAATTCAGCACTGGGAAGAAGATGTGGTTTCAATATTCTCATAGTTCTCCACCTTATACAAGGCTACTGTGAAGCAAGTGCAGAACATGTGGACAGGAAGAGTAGGCAAGAAAAAGAAAGTTTGAGAGAGAGGGAGCTGAAAAAGATTTGACAAACTAGCTCTCTCCGCACAGCGACTGCATCAACCTAACCTCCCTCACCTGCACTATTTTCACCCAGTATTAACCAATCCCTCTGGTGTCTCTGCCCAAAACTCAGAAAGGTTTCCTGCCATGATCCTAATCCCACAAGTCCTTAGGGGCAGCAAGCAAAGGCAAAGGGATTTGAGGATCCTAAGAGAGAAAAGTGTGATGGCCATCATGCTATAAAAAAAATTCATGTAACGCTTCTGATGATTTACCAAGAAAATTAAAATTGATTAAATTGATTGTCGATAGCTTTGATTTTCAAGCTCACTCTGGATAAATACAAATGTGAAGCAAATACTTCTCCGGGAATGGTTCAGATTCATGGTTTAGCATAGGTGGACCTCATCCACTGACCCTGCTCTCACTTTTGTTTCCCCTTCAGATTACTCTGATGGAGGCTGTCTCTGCTTCCTAATGCTGATGACTTTGGACCCTTTCAGGCAAAGGTTACACTCCAGATTTTTAGATCAAAATAAGGAAAGTCCGTTTCTATCCCCAAAGGAAGGAAATGATGAGACAAAAAAGGTCACTAGGCTGTCTCATTAGTCACTTCATCTTGGGTATTTAGTCTGGCAGTGAGAAGAAAATACACATTGTTTTGGAACAAGATCCCATAATGCATTCTCTGCTCTACTGTACTGTAGATGGAAGATAAGGGAATCATATATGAGAAGTGGGTAAGATTTTTTTTGTATTCACTTTAAATATGGAATTAATATAGAACAATGGTCAAAATATTGTTTCAGTGAAATGTAACTTTACTTATGGTACTTGTCTAATGCAATTATTCAGGACTCTCAAATCAAGGATCTATTACATTGCATTACCTGACCTGCTGAATTATGAAATAATTCTTATTACAGTTACTTCTGGTGAATATATTAAGTGAAGGCCACAATAAGCCATTTTCAGCTCAGCTAGTTTTCACATCTCATTTGGAGCACTCTGTTGCATGTAAGGTTATCGATGAGCTCAGTTCACTATTCAGTACATATGATATATAGTGTCGACATGTGTACACTTACAGGAGAGGCATGTACGCATAAAAGTGAAAACAGTGACAAACAGGACAAGCAACACAGAGAAATCAGAATCCTTCTTTTAATGACAGCACTGCTGTGAAACTACTCCAGGACAATAGCAGATATAAGGTAAAAGAGGGATGTGTAAAGGTCAACATCTTATTTATATCAGGATTAATCCTATGTGTCTCAGATACTCCTATCGCCACTCACATCTTTTCCCTTCATTTTTAACAATAAGGGTGTTACAAATCTCAAGGTCCCTTCACTCTGTGCAAATGATTAAGTCTGGCAGATGTAGCCTCCTCTCCCACTGCTGCTGGAGCCAGAGGTATAAAAATTTTTGTAATAGGCTCCATGCAAAACTTTGAAGTGGGTCATCAGGACCAAGAACAGATTCATTACCTCTTACTTCAACACAGTTCACTCCCATGAGAAGATAATAAGTCTATTCATTTCTTCTAAGACAACTCCCCCGTAAGAAAAACATATAGATTAGATTCCTCTCTACACCCACCCAAAGCCTCCAGTGCCCAAAACCAATGGATGCTTTTTTTCTCTTGATACATTAAGCCAAGAGGGTGGCTGGGCAATGATGCTGTCGCAGGCTTGATTAATGTCTCTTCTCCCCAGTCATCTCCAGGTTCCCCATGTGCAGACCTGCAAGGCCCTGCTGTAAGGAAGACCCAGCTGCTGAGAGTAGGGAAGGGAGACTCTGTGTCAGCAATCCTCACCCATGGTGTCAAGTTGAGGAAGCTTAGGAAGCAGCTGTTCATGAACAATCAAAGCACCTTTGAATGGCTTCATATCTTCATGCTGGAAGGGGGAACAAAAATGATGGTGGTAGCTATAGAACAACATCTTAGAGAATAAAATCCATACATTGGGAAGAAGAGACCTGGTAGTTTCCTTGTTTTGAAAAGCTCTCTGTATAGTATTTGATGTATGATCCATATTATAAAGAGGTGTTAGCATACTGAACGACCATTTCTCTACCCCAAGTTATCAATTACATATAATATGATTTACCTTAAACTAAACATACATTTTTGCAAGGTATTTTCTGTTCTCAATGGGACAAGAATATAAAACAAAAAACGGGTAAGCAAATTAATTACAAAGTTCATTAGACTACAAATTTGAAACAGCTGAATCCCATGATTTGCTGTTCAATATGAAAATCAACTTTCAATTTGTTCTGGAATCCTTTTTTATATAGACAATCACAAACTTTTTAGCCATTTACGGAGTAAAACTTTAAGCCATAAAATCTACTGTTGGATTGGAACTTGCATATCCTGAAGTGAATAGCTTGCTATCCAAAAACATGCACCAAATACACTGAGGTAGACTTCTGGAAAACCTTGTGACATTAGCTGATAAATGACTGCAGTTGTTTGTTATAAACTTTCCATTTCTGTATCCAAAAACAGTACTATGTTAGCAGACATCAATAAAAATAGAAATTTTCAATTAACTAGATATTAATACTAATTATCATACAAATCATGTGGTTCTAAAAATATTTTTTTAATTTCAGACTTCCTTGGGGATTTAGAATTTGACATATAAAAGTAGGTATTTGAAGCATAATTACTTTTATCCAATGAAGCAGAACATAAGCACAAGTCATAGGAAGTTTATTATGAAGTTATGTGTCTTGTGGTTATGAGGATGTGAGATTAAGCAGTTTAATTAATAGATGCTTCAATAGGATTATATGGTTATAAAGCATTATTTAATTACAGCACTTTATAACTATGGTTATAAAGCACTATTTAATGCAGAGGAAATGGCAATATTAAATTAATAGGACCAATGACAAGTTCAATTTTAAAGAACAGTTTATCATTATTTTAGTTTAAGAATAATAGTACCATAATAATATTTCTAGAAGGCCAGATGGTGTGTCAGTTAGTGATAATTTTTTCTTTACCTACCATAGATACCTGTTATATGAGCCATATAGTTTCCTATTTTATGTGAGGAAGATGGAAACCACCAATATCCAGAAATCAAAGACTCATGGAAAGCAAATGTGATTAAACCCCCCAAGAGCTCATTGCTGCCCAGAGTGCTTATAAAAATGAAGCAGTGTTGATAAATTATATCGTTAATTGCTTCACTAAACTTTGGCTCATTGTTTATTTGGTTTCTTAAGCATATATCACAATGTCTGTCATTAATGATGCAAGAAAAACATTCTATACAATACCAGTCTCCAAAGAGTAGTCCTGTTGCAATGATGTTAAATCACTTTATACACAGAGTGGCTGCCCAAAGTTATACCTCTAAAGCCATTTTCTTATATCCTATTTGTTTACTAGGAAACAATAAACCACATGAAAATAGATTCAAGTAATCAACATTTTACACTGTTTGTTTCTGGTGCTATGGTGTACCCCTTTATCTTCAGTTTTGAACCCATGTATTCCAGGTCATGGGGTATGCTTATCATTGTGCATTCAAGGTACTAAGAAGTGTGAAATCATCTCCTAGGTCTCAGCTAGTGTAAGTAGGTTTGCGAGGGTAACATTCTTTCTGTTGTCATGAGGAAACATCATATGTCCTGATCCCTATCTACTTAAGCTAAAGTTTACTTCAGCTAATGCAAGGTGTTATGGGATACTGAGCACAATAAACAATATTACAATAAAACATCCATGCTAATGTGGGCTAGAAGATTGCTATATTAAAGCTTAATACATATACAGGTTGAACCTCTCTAGTCTGGCATTCTTTGGACCTGACTGATGTTGAACCAGAGAATTTGCTGAACCATGGGACGTCAATATTGTCTAGCAGCATTACCAACACTTCCACTCCTTAATAGGTTCTTGGAAGACATTTAGGGATAAATTAGAGGTAAATAACAGCACAGAATACTGACAGCCAGCACTTTATGGGACCATAGGAAACTTGGCTACCCCCATGATAAGTGGACATCTGACTAGCTAAAATCATGCCAGATCACAGATGTTGCTGGACCAGAGAATGCCAGACTAGAGACATTCAATCTGTACTTAAATACTTGAAATATATATTGTGGGTAGCATTATATTTATATATACTAGCCAGTGTATATTAGTCAATGTAGTGTATCAGCATGGCCTCCCCCTGACCAGGAAGGGGAATCACTCCCTAAGACCCCTTTGTGGGCGGGCCCAGAGCCACCCACCCCTACCCACAGGAAGCAGAAAGGTGGAGCTGGAACTATAAGAGCAGGAGCTGAGAACTCAGTTAGGGTACATCTAGACTACAGGCTTTTGTCAACAGAGGCTTTGTCAACAGATACTGTCAACAAAGCCTCTGTCGAAAAAAGAGCGTCTAGACTACAGCCAGTTCTGTCAACAAAGCAAGCCTTTTTTTCAACAGAGAGTCTAGATGCTCTCTTTTGAAAAAGCACAGTGTGGATGCAATAGCGCCTTTTTTTGACATAACTCTGTTGAAAAAAGGCGCTAGTCCTCATAGAATGAGGTTTACCACCGTCAACAAAACTGCTGCATTCTGTTGACTTACTGTCGACAGAATGCGGCAGTAGTGTAGACGCAGGTATAGTTTTGTCAACAAAAGTCCACTTTTGTCGACAAAACCCTGTAGTCTAGACACCCTTAGAGTCCAGCAGGCGAGCAAGCCAGACATTCTCCCTGGGATCCCTAAAAGGAAGTCATATCTGCCCTGCTCTCGAAGGGACGACTGGCTTGGACCACCTGGCCCACTGCCAGACACCAAAGATGGGCCAAGACCAGACCAACCACAACCAAGTTCCAAAGACTGGCTGAGATGGCCAGGGGCCCTATCAGGTCCTGGAGATTGGGCTCTGCCACTGGGACCTCTGAGTGACCAAAACCCAAAGCCCATGGACACCCTGTCTGTGCCATCATTCCCAGCGGCTCCTGAGAAGCAGCAGTTAATCATAGAATCATAGAATGCTAGGACTGGAAGGGACCTCGAGAGGTCATCGAGTCCAGTCCCCTGCCTTCATGGCAGGATCCAGTGTTGTCTAGACCATCCCCAATAGACATTTATCTAACCTACTCTTAAATATCTCCAGAGATGGAGATTCCACAACCTCCCTAGGAAATTTATTCCAGTGTTTAACCACCCTGATGTCCAACTTAAACCTCCCTTGCTGCAGTTTAAGCCCATTGCTTCTTGTTCTATCCTCAGTGGCCAGGAAGATCAATATTTCTCCCTCCTTCTTGTGACACCCTTTTAGATACCTGAAAACCGCTATCATGTCCCTTCTCAATCATCTCTTTTCCAAACTAAACAAGACCAATTCTTTCAGTCTTCCTTTGTAGGTCATGTTCTCTAGACCTTTAATCATTCTTGTTGCTCTTCGCTGGACCTTCTCCAATTTTTCCACATCTTTCTTGAAATGTGGTGCTCAGAACTGGACACAATACTCCAACTGAGGCCTAATTAGTGCAGAGTAGAACGGAAGAATGACTTCTCATGTCTTGCTCACAACACACCTGTTATTGCATCCTAGAATCATGTTTGCTTTTTTTGCAACAGCGTCACACTGCTGACTCATATTTAGCTTGTGGTCCACTATAACCCCTAGATCCCTTTCCACCGTACTCCTTCCTAGATAGTCGCTTCCCATTTTGTATGTGTGAAACTGATTTTTCCTTCCTAAGTGGAGCACTCTGCATTTGTCCTTATTAAACTTCATCCTGTTTACCTCAGACCATTTCCCCAATTTGTCCAGATCATTTTGAATTATGACCCTGTCCTCCAAAGCAGTTGCAACCCCTCCCAGCTTGGTATCATCTGCCAGGTTGGCCCACAGGGGGAACTGGGAAGTGGCCCAGGGAAAGCCAACACCAGGGCAGCTGAGGAAATGGAGGTCAGATAGGCAGCACATTGTGGTCAGGATCCCCGTTGACCTATTGACCTGGTTGGCGTGTTGCGGTTGGAATCCCCGCTGACCCAGTAGCAGCCTGCACTCCCACTGTCAGGGACCTGGACTGGGATGCATTGGAGCAGGTGGGCTGTGTCCCCCCGCCACTCCTCACCTTGGGTGGGAGGTTTACCCTGTAGCGAGAAAACCCCTGTGCTTGTCAGCTCTCCATCTGCAAGGAGACTCAACCCCTGTCGAGAGTGGAACTGTTTAAACTATCTCACTATTTGCATTCTTTGTTTGGTTCTGCTCCTCCCTGATGAAGGGCTGGGCCTTATAAACTGTTTGCCCAGGCTGCATCCTGACTTGGGCCCTTAACTGTTTGCTTGCTGCTCTGCTCTGCCCTGACCCAGGCCTGGGGTTTATAAACAACATCTCAGCCTGCAGAGATGCTTGAGTTCCTGAACTGCTTAAACTGTTTATAGACGGCTTGTTGCTCTTCCCTGGTCAATGGTTTAACTTCAGGGACTGTGGCTCAGCCTGCAGCCTGAGCAACCCTCCACCCCCAACCTCTTTAGAAGCTTTCCCTGAGCAAGGGCGAAGACACTAAAATTGCTATCTAGCCGGGCAGTGTGGTGAGTCAGCATGGCCTCCTGGACACCCAGACCATTACACTCAACAATAAGCAAAAGCTTAAAATACTTTCTTGGATTGAAGCAGAGTTCTCATCACCTTGCAGGACTGAGTCCCATCTGAGCATTGTTCTTGTCAGATTCATGTCTGTCAACCAACATAACACATCTGAATCTTCCTAACACTTTTGACTCTCAAATACTTTGCAAGACTAATAAATTATTTAAGAAGCTTATTTTTAAAACAAGAACTGTCTTTTCCCTAAAGTCTGAGCTAACCTATATCAATCCAATTTCCCAGATTTTGTGTGGGTTTCAGTGGTATCTTCAGTCATTTGTGTGTAATTCTGCCTGAGAGCATATGAGGTGGTTATTTTCTGAGTAGATCAAGTCTTTTTGCCAAACATCTATGGGTATATCTGATGATGGGCAATCACTCAATGCTGAGTATGATCATCTTCCATGGGACTTGTGGACCCTCAGGTGGCAGGATAAGGCTGATCCTTGAACCACAAGTTCTATTACCATAAGGACAGATGTTTCCAGGTACAGCAGGAGGCTGTTGACCATGATGAAAAGCCAGTCTCCCCTTCCTCCTGTGCCTCTTCTTCCCCTCAGCTTGTCAGTGGGCAAATTCAAAATGCCATTGAATAGGACTTCTTTCCATTTTGAGTGATACTGGGCAAGTATCACACAAGTGTCAACATTAACTTTTCACTTTAAGTTATCCTTTAGCAAGTCCTTATAACACTTCCATTATCCTCCCATGTTACAGTATCCTTCTTTCAGATGAGAAAACAGGACCTGTTTTGGGAGGCAATGGTCTGGTATCCGAACAATGTGATCAGTCCAGTGAAGTTGCTGACAGATGATCATTGCCTCAATACTGGAGGTCTTTACCTCTTCTAGAACACTGATGTTAGTGCTCCTGTCTTCCCATTTGATCTTCAAGATCTTCCGGAGGCAGCATTAGTAATAACTCTCAAGGACTTTCAAGTGATGTCTGAAGGTTGTCCAGATTTCAGATCCATACAATAGTGTTGGGAGAATGACAGCTTGATAGACAAGAAGCTTGGTGTCTGTTTGATTGTCATGATCTTCAAGAACCCTGTGCTATAAATGAGCAAAGGTTGCACTGGCACAACTCAGATGATGTTGGATTTCCACATCAATATCTGCCTTGGTTGAATGATAGCTTCCAAGACAGAGAAAATGATCAACATTCTCCAGTGCCTCTCCATTGTTTTTAATAGATGAAGTGTATGGTATCTCATTTGGAGAGGGCTGATGGAGCACTTTGATCTTCTTGATGTTGAAGGTGAGACCAAGACATGTGTAAGCATCAGCAAACATGCTCAAGATGGTTTAAAGATCTCTCTCAGAATGGACAAAAACTGCATTGTCATCAGCAGGGCTCAACAATTAGTGTAATCTACTCGCACGTGGCGAGTAGATTACAAGCTGGCACAGCCGCGCAATGCGGTCAGCGCATGCGCAGCGTGCTGAACCGCATGTCTGGCGAGCAGGGCTCGCCGCCACTTGGTGAGCCCTGGTCATCAGCATACTGAAGTTCCACGATAAATGTAGTGGAAATCTTACTCTTAGCTTTCAGCCTGCTAAGCCTAAACAGCTTTTCATCCATTCTGTAGATGATTTCAACACCAGCTGGGAGCTTCTAAGTAATTAGGTTAAAATGATGGCAATAAAGACCGTGAACGTGGTGGGGGCAATGATACAACCTGTTTGACTTCTGCTTATACTTTGAAAGGTTCATTCTGAGAGCCAGTGCTTCTCATTGCTTTTATGTTGTCATGAAGCAACTTTAGGACACTGATGTATTTATCAGGACATCCAAGTCTTTGAAAGTCCAAAGGGCATGGTGATTCACTGACTCAAAAGTTTTAGTTAGCTCAGTAAAAGCCATGTACAGTGGTTGGTTTTGCTCCCAACACTTTTCTTACAGCTGCTGTGCCATGAAGATCATATCCGCAGTTCCGCGGCATGACTGGAAGCCATTCTGTGGCTCTGGTAAAGCTTCTTCTGAAGAGGCAGAAAACGGATTGCAAGGAACCATGCCAGAACTTTGCCTGCAACAGCAGGAAGAGAGAGACCATGATAGTTTCCACAGTCCACTTTATCTCCATTTTTAAAGAGGGTAACAACCAAGGCGTTCCTCATTTCACTAGATATCTCCTCTTTTATCCCAATTTTAAGGATAAGCAGGATAAGCTGCTGAATTAACTCTGGTCCACCATCTTTAAAGATTTCAGTGTGGATCCCATCTGGACCTGATGCCTTGCTGTTCTTCATCTGCTTGATGGCATTATATACCTCATGCAAACTTGGAAGGTTTGCGAACTCATCCCTAGAAGGTTGTTGTTCAAGAACTTCATCTGTAACCATGGAGTTACCATTAAGAAGATCTTCAAAATGTTCTTTCCAGTGAAAATTAATGGCTTCGTTGTCCTTCAAAAGTGCAGTTCCATACTTAGCGCGATGGGTATGCCTACACTGCAATTAAAGACCCACAACTGGCCTGTGACAGATGAAATCAGGCGTGTGGGGCTTGAGTTAAGAGGTAGTTTGATTGAAATGTTGACATTTAGGCTCAGGCTGAAGCTCAGGATTTAGGACCTTCCCACCTCATAAGGTACAAGGTACAGCCAGAATCCAAACATCTACAGTGCAATCACACTGCCCTTAAGCCTGAGTTCTGTGAGCCTGACTCAGGTGGCATGAACAGGTCACAGGTCTAATTGCAATGTAGACCATACACTCTATGGCCCAGTCATGATGGCAAGAGAAGGAGAGTTGGTATCAAGCTACCACCATCAGAGATCTCAACCAATACAAAACAGCTCATACTGTACACTACACAGCACTTATCATAACACCAGCGCCGAAGCCTGCCTTTGGTAGGGTCCTGGCAGCTGCAGTTTTGGTAACATTATGCCACCTGGTCCTGGGGAGAAGAATCTAACCCAAAGCACTAAAATATTTTAGATGGTGAAAAAGATACCATGACTGATTAGGTCTAGTTAGATGTGATTATTTGGAACTAAAGTGATTTAAGCCCTGTTTAAACATTTGGGTTTAAACATTTATTATTTGATTGGTACCATGCACCCATAAGATATTTCTAGGCAGAATGATTACAGAAAATTTCAAAGCACATACCAGCAGTAAAATTAAATTACACTGATTGAACTCAATATTTCTTGGGTATAAGATTTGACTTTTTTATGCAACTTTTCCATAATCAGGTTCCAAAAAATTACATTTTAAAAGAACTATAGCTTTCAGAACTCTTGGTCTTTTCTAGTTCAGAAGTGTCTACAAATTTACACTAAGGCTACGTCTAAACTATACACCTCTGTTGGCAGAGGGATGTAAATGAAGCACTTTGAAAGTGCAAATGAAGCGGGGATTTAAATATCCCACGCTTCATTTGCATAATCGCATCATGGTGCTGTTTTGAACAAGTGCTATTTCGAAACTGAAACCGCGGTTTAGATGCAATTTTTTCGACAACGGGGCATCTTTTTGAAAGCTCCTGTACTCCTGATCTTTTGAAAAGGTGCCCCGTTGTCAAAAAAACCATGTCTAAACTGCGGTTTCAGTTTCGAAATGGCACTTGTTCGAAACAGCGCCATGATGTGATTATGCAAATGAAGCAGGGATATTTAAATTCCCGCTTCATTTGCACTTTCAAAGTGCTTCATTTACATCCCTCTGCCAACAGAGGGGTGTAGTTTAGACGTAGCTTAATTGTGAGCTCAACTGCAGAAAGTAAGTGACAGTTTATAAAATGTCAACACACCACATTACAACAGATGTTGATGAGCAAAGTTGCAAAAAAGAGACAAAAAGACTGAAATAGTCGAAACAAACAGGCCAACTGCTTTGTCTCAAGGACTGTTAAGCTCATGTATGGTAAACAAAATAGTGTGGGAGTGAAAATCAATAGGCCAAAATTGGTGCATCTGAAAGTAATCCTAATAACTAAATAAAATAATCAGAGGCTTGGCTATTTCAGCTACCATTCCCTTTATGGTTGTCTGCAAAAAAGAGGGAAAAAAAGAGTTTGGGGCAGAGGGTAGTTATGGAAGGGAAAGAGAAGATAACAATATCTGTCTGAAAGAAGGGGAAGGAGCACACTACACTCACCTGGCTACCACTCACATCATCTCCTAGGACCCCAGCCTGGCACTATTGTACCTTTATTGTCCTGATCCTGAGAGCCAATGCTGTATATGTTACAGCAACATTACTTGAGTGACTATGACCAGAAGAGGCAGCTAAAATAAAAGTCCTCAATAGATAGATGCTTGTACAACTTTGCCAGGTCTTGAAATAGCTAATAAGAAAAAAAATGGTCAGAATTAGGAGGCTCTTTACATTTTACTGGAAAGTAAAAAATGGTCGTTTGGTGGACAGTTCTGCTAAGCTAAGTAAATTTTTCATTAAAGAGGCAATTTTGAACAGAAAAAAAAGGAAACGTACAAATATTTTTTTCTCTTTGTTGGGGAAAATAAACAACTAGCATGAGACAGGGTGAAAATTCCTTGAAAAAATTATCAATTGTATGTTACCAAATAAATACAAATGAAGTTGTTGGTATTTTGCAATCTTTGTGCTTCTATAACAATACCTTCTGGTTTTGTTTCATTGTTTTTTTTTATCTGTTCAGTTCCTCATTTCCTTGCTAATCAGTGTATTTCATGTTGCTCTATTTCAAATTTCTGCTCTTTCTGTTGAGAATGTTTTACTCTTTCCCAGTGCTGAAGTCTGCAGGCCTTTACAAAGAACACTGAAGCAAAAACCTTTCAGACCTACTGTTTAATTGTAGCAGACAAGCCAATTCAAGATGCCAACAACAACATACAGTAGATGTTGTGTGTGTTTTTTCATAGCTATTGAAAAAGTGTTGCTTTGAGAGGCTGGGTAATGAAGTAAGATGAGGTGAACAGCAACTTCTGCTAGAGGTGTGTACGTGTTAGAAGCCATGTGGTTGCAGGATTGAAGCAGCTATTCAGTGAAAAACAAAAAAAAGTGTCCTACTAAAATGCTTTCAGTGTCATTTCTATTTAAAATAGCCTTCAGAACACACAATGGTTCATCCATTTACTGAAGCCAAAGAAGCTTAGGGAACTTTACTAAATAGGTCATTAACTTCAGAGCTTGCTCTCATTATGAGACAGTTCAAAGCTTACATAGCCTGATTGTTTAGCAAAGATTGTACTTTCCCTGTAAAATTGTGCCACGTTTTGCATATCTTTTTCCTATACTTTTGTCGGAAGAGGCTTTTCTAAAATTCAGCCCATCTAGACTGGGTCAAATTTCGGAAAAACCACCTCTTTCAAAAGCCCCCTTCTTCCTCGTGGAACGAGAAATTCAGGGGCTTCCAAAAGAATGTGTTTGCTTTTCTTTGTGGAACAGTGAAAGAGCAAATGGGTTCCTTGGATGTGGCAGAGTTTTTTTGGGATAGCTTCGGTATCCCAAAACCACCCTGCAGTCTAGCCGTACCCTTAGATTTTGGGTGTTCACAAAACCAGAAGCAACGTTGTATACATTCAGACTTACACAACTCCACTCTGATGTGGATGTATTTGCCACATACTGTAGGCCTATGGAGCAGGGAGGAGAGATAGTAGTAGTATGAACAGTACCTTTTCCCATTGTTACTTTCAGTCTCTCTTCCTAACCCAAATTCCAGCAGAACAACTGCATGCTGGGTTTCAACAACTACTGAGGAGAAAGTATACATGCTCCACAGAATGGGGCATGGCTTCAGCAAGCAACTTCAAACATTAGGAAGATGTCCCTGTGAGTAATGGCACAGGCTGATTACATGTATGTTTATTCTAGAAGGACAATTATTTCTTGGTAATTAAGAGCTTCCCTCCCCTTTAGCAGCCCGCATAAGTATCAAGGGAGCAACTTGCTGTACAAAGGAGGGGCAGTGGAGTTAGCAGGCAGAGCCAAATGGTACTCCCTTTATTCATCTGCCAGCAGAGCATGTGGCTGAAGGAATAAGAATATGCTGCATGCTTTCAACAAGTGTTTCTGATGTTTCTCTTCCCATGTAGAAGGCTATGTCTACACTACAAGGTTTTTGTGCAAAAAATGGCGGTGCGTCCACACCTCAAGTGTGTTTTTGCTCAAAAAAAAAAAAAGTTAATCGACAGGACAAAAGGCTTTTGTCGGTAGAGTTATTCCTCTCCCCATGAGGAATAACTCCTTTTTGTGCTACAGCTCTTGTGCAAAAAGGCATCCACAGGGGTTTCTTGAGCAAAAAGAGCCTGTCAGAAAAAGCACAGGTGCTCTGATGGCCATTCTGTTCATGGCAATCAGAGCTTTCTTGCACAAAAGCGTCCATGTAGTGTGGACGCTCTCTTGTGCAAAAGCACATCGCTTTTGTGATGTGCTTTTGAGGTGTGGACGCGCTTTTGTGCAAGAAGATCTCTTCCGCAAAAAGCTTCTTGCACAAAACCCCTAGGTTATGTCTACACTGGCGGGTTATTGCGCAAGTACAGCCATACTTGCGCAAGAATCTGCAGAGCGTCTACACTGCCCACCTGCTCTTGCGCAAGTAAATTTACAGTACGGCATGATAAGAGAGGGCTCCTTGCGCAAGAGTTATGCTCTTTTTTATCAGGTGTAAGCTCTCTTGTGCAGGAGCTCTTGCACAAGAGGACAGTGTGGACGCTCGGCAGGGATTTCTTGCGCAAGACAGCCCTATGGCTAAAATGGCCATCAGAGCTTTCTTGCGCAAGAGAGCGTCAACACTGCCATGGGAGCTCTTGCGCAAAAGCACAGCGCGCACGTGGCAGTGTGGACGTTTTCTTGCGCAAGACTTCTTGCACAAGAACCCTTGCGCAAGATGTTCTTGCGCAAGAAGCCGCCAGTGTAGACATAGCCCTACAGTATACACAAACCCTGAAGGTAAGTCTACACTGCAGTGTTTTTCTGGAAAAACAGCTGTTGCATTCTTTCGACAGAAAGTTGAAAGAACGGAGGGTTTTTTCTGACAGCAGTAAACCTCTTTCTGTGAGGAAGAAGCCTTTTTCTGAAAAAGCTTTTTGGAAAAAGGTGTGTGTGGACGTGGAAGAGGGAGTTCTTTCGAAAGAACAGGCTTCCAGGAAATAACACAGGTGCCCTGGTGGCCACTCTATCCATACTAATCACAACTTAAATGTGAGATAGCGTCCAATAAATGTGGACGCTATCTTTCGAAAAAGCACATCGCTTTTTCCTTACGCTTTTGCTGCATGGACACTCTTTTTCGGAAGAAGTTTTTTCGGAAGATCTCTTCCAGAAAAGTTTCTCCTGAAAGAAGCCTGCAGTCTAGACATAGCCTTAGAAACTCTAGGCCAGAGGTTCTCAAACTTCATTGTACCCCAACCCCCTTCTGACAACAAAAATTACTACAGGACCCCAGGAGGGGGAGATGAAACATTCTGAGTTCCATGGCCTGGAGGTGGAAGGGGCAAAGACCAAGGACTTAAGCCTCAGGATGGAGGCCTGCTATCTAAGCCCTGCCATTGAGGGTTGAAGCCATTGGGCTTTGACCCCCAGGTAGTGGAGGTTGGGCTCTGAGTCTTGGCCCCAGCTAGTCTAACATCAGCTCCAGCAACCTCATTAAAACGAGGTCATGACACACTTTGGGATCTTAACCCACAGTTTGAGAACCACTGCTGTAGGGAATAATTTCTCTCAATGCTTACCTTGGGGTGGTTCAACTGTTCTTATTTTTCTCCTCTAAAGCCAAAGGCATGGCTTTGCCAGAAAGCTGCAACTGAGCTCTTAGTAAAAAGACAGGTTTTATACTCTTTCTATTCCAGATACAAGTCCCTCATTATCAAAGACTTGTAATTATACCCATTGTTTGGCACTTTTTTGATGTGCAGCAGACTATGAAATGCCTTTTTATTTGTAACAAAAAACAAAACAAAACAAAAACAGTGCCTTTACCCACTGCACTTCCTAATTCTTTCTACCCTTGGTTTTGATTAACTGAATGCCATTAGATACTCAGATGATTTCTTGATGCTAGTGCAATAGAAGTTTATAAGAAATAGACACCAAGAGGAAGAAAAAAACCTATTACAAAGGATTTAAGGTGTTTGGGGTAAGAGGCTAGGGAGGAAGCATTGTCTATCACAGTTCTCTGTCAGCTCTGCTTCCAATTTGTTGTGTGAAGTTGGGCAAATTAATTTTGCAACATGGAGGAAAGGGAAGAAACAGCAGAAGGGTGAAACAGTGCCTCCATTTGGTAAAGGAAGCCATGTCAATGCACAGTCAACCTGGGGAATTCCTTGCTAGAGGATGCAGTGATGGCTAGAACTTTAACAGGGTTCAAAAAAGAGCTAGATAGATTCACAGAGGTTAGGTCCATCAATGGCTATTAGCCAGAATGAGTAGGAATGGTGACCCTAGACTGTTTCTCTGGAGGTGGGTGACAGGAGACGGATCATGTGAGGATTACCTGTTGTGATCCCTCCCTCTGGGGCATCTGGTATTGACAACTGTCGGCAGACAGGATACTGAGCTAGATGGACCATTGGTCTGACCCAGTATGGCCGTTCTTATGGAATTCCTACTGCTCCAGCTCTGCAGTGTCCAGAAGGGCTGAACCAAGAAGCAGCCATTCTCTGCATCATGCTCTCAAGTTTAATTCTCAGCATTTTAAAAAGCAGATCTCTGTCTTGAACTTGTGGTTATAGATGCTTTGTATTTCACTTTTCATATTTCCTAAGTCCAAGGTATGTAGTATTCAACCTTGTTTGACCATTTGTAGAAATGGGAGAATGTCTGGGTACCACATTGAGACAAGCATCAAGGCACTTGTAGCTACTAATACATTTCAAAAAGCAGATTAATAAAGTAGGAAAATGGCATACTAAATGTTTCCATGTACATTAAAATTTAAGCAACTCTGAAAAGACTATTGTATATCATCTATAAGTTTTACAAATAAAGCCCTTTTAAGTATTTTTAAACATGGTTCTTATTAAATTCTTTTTCCACCTTCCTGGCAGTACTGAAAGTATGTTGGCATCAAAACAGATGAATTCACTGTATGAATTTGCTAAAATGTAAGGCTAAGTAACCTTTTTTCATCAGTTCTTGTTGTTGTTCCGAAGTGGGTCCAAGTACTCTTCTAGACAATTTTCATACAGTCTGTAAAAAAAAAAAAGAGTGCAACTATTCGTCTTTTTATTTTTTATCCTTCCCTCCTTCAACATAGAAATACCACCTCTCTGTCTTATCTCATTTGCATTGTTGTGCTGTCCTTGCCTTAGAAGGAATTCAGACAAACAAGATTTTAACTAAAAAATATTGCAGTTTATAATAGGAATATTCATGTTGATTTTTCTCTTTTTGTTTTGCCTCTTACAAAAGAAAAAAATACACTATTTTACAGGCTCCTGAGTAGAAACAAGCTTGCTTTTTCTCAGACCACTGACATGATTAATTTCCGTGTTGTTTCTGTAACACATATCCATGTTATCGGAGAACTAGTTCAGCATTTGTGTCTGGTTTTGCTGAGACATGTGTTTCATAATCACCACATCAACATTTCTGTTTGAAGCATGGCATCTCTACTCTTTTCCTAAAACATCACCAACACCACTAATAGAATTTTAACTCTTTATAAATATATAAAATGAGTGTGGCAGACTCTTCCTTAGCACAGTTTGATCCAGACCACAAATAAGCCACAGAGCCTGGCAAAATTCACAGTAAATAAACAAAGTCAGTTGCCAGTTGTTGAACAGAGTCTGGGGAAGAACAAAAAGGGTTGTGATGTTCTGTGTAGTGAAGCAAGGAAAGCTTTCATATTACTACTACGTACTATCTAGGTAGCACCACCACCAAAGCTAATGCTGAAACCTGCTCTTCCTCATCTTGCTTGCAGCCCAGTCTTATTTACCAATAGGTAAACAATCAAAACTGTGAACTTTTTTGATATTTGCAGCTTCCGCATTACAACTTTTCCATTCAGGGTGGGAGGGAGAACCATTCAGGTCAGGATTGATGTATGTTTTAGAAGCGTTTACAGCACTTGCCAGAAGCACTATCCCAAGTTAGCCAAAGGCCCTAAAATTATTACTATAGTTTTAGAAATAACGAGAACAACTGCTGATTTTTAAACAGCAGCTTCTTTACAGAGATATCTGAAAATCTTTTTGCCTATCACTCTAAAATTCTGAATGCTTCCGTTGTCATCTTCTCCTTTATAACATCAAGTTCTTGCTTCCAACAGTTAATTTCAAGGTCCTGCATAACTCTGCCTCTCCCTATCTTATCTGACTTGACCTTGTCTTTCATGGTATGGCCTATCCATCCATATATAGTATGTCACTCTATAGTATGCCACCATCACCCCCTTGTGTCATAGACCAGAGCCATGGCAGTCATGCCTAGTGGTCAGAGACCTGGGTCAGAATTAGAGCCAAGAACCAGGAGCCAGAGCCAAGGATCAGACACTGAGAAGGGGAGTAGGATGGGAATTGACTGGAGAAGGGCAGGAACAAGGCAGGGAGTGAGCCAGGCACAGGACTGCTCGCTGGTGTAAGTGCTTAGCAACCTCTAGACAAGTACTTCTGCTGGGCTTAAGAACAGTCTTAGTAACACTACTCAATCAATATGGCCAATTAAGGGTACGAAGTTATCCCGGAAAAGCTCTGCCGCATCCAAGGAACACATCTATTTTCCGAACAAAATTTCGGAAAAGTAGACGTGTTTTTTCAGCATCCCTGTAAGCCTTGTGCTACGAGGAAGAAGGGATGTTCCAAAAGAGACTTTTTACCTGACATTTGACCCAGTGTAGATGGGCCAATTGTCAGAAAAGCCTCTTTTGGAAAAAAAGTGGAAAAAGATACACAAATTGCGATTCACAATTTGCATACCTTTTTCCGATAGAACTTTGTAGTCTAGACACAGCCTAAGAGTTTCAGCATCCGTGAGCTAGCTGGTCTAGGCCTGGCTGCAGGCCATCATTCCTGACACATTATTTGCCTCTGCACAACTATCCCTATACTTCAAAGCCATGCTACTCCCTAGATGTAAAACACCCTTCCCCAGGTCTGTACTCTTACTCATATCCCTCCAGAAGGTCCACAGTTTCTTTAGACACAAAACTTAATCAGCAAGCTTCATGTACCTTCTTATCCATGCCGTTTGTTCATTTCCTTTGTTGAAGGAAGAGGTCAAATGCTGAGAAAGAGAGTAACAAGGAAACTGGAAGAGGTGTGGGGAGAGCATAGAAGTGATTTCAGGAGAGAGGATGAGGATGGTATTTAGTGGGGTGGTAAGGAATGACAAATGAAACGAGCAATGAGGTAAGTGCAGTGCTCTACCAAATTCATGGTCAATTTTGGTCCATTTCACAGTCACAGAATTTTAAAAATAATAAATATCATGATTTCAATATATGAAATCTGAAATTTCACAAAACTGTGGGGGTCCTGACCCAACTCTGAGGGCAGTAGCATGGAAATTAGGCTAGCATGATATGGTATTGCCACCCTTACTACTGTGCTACTACTGGTAGGGAGCTGCCGTAAGAGCTGGGCTCCTGGCCAGCAGCCGCCATTCTCTGGCCACCCAACTCTGAAGGCAGTGCAGAAGTAAGCGTGGCAATACAATAATCACACTGCAATACCCTTGTGACCCCCCTACTGCCCTCTTTTGGGTCAGGACCCCAGTTTGAGAAATGGTGGTCTCCTCCATGAAATCTGTATATTATAGGGGAAAAGTTCACAAGAGTGCAGATTTGACAGAGGAGACCAGATTCCATGGTGCAGGAGTTATTTTTCATGGCCATGAATTTGGAAGGGCCCTAGACCTATAACTACTATCACCCAGATCTCTCCCACTGGATGTTGTGCTCCTTTCTTTCTCTCATTGTTTATACCATTTCAGACTGTATACTTTTAATTGCATATTTCTCATACCTATTTTAGGACATATTTACAGAAAGAAATAGTTACTTGTTGGAACAATAAATATTTATCTGTATTACACAGAACAATAGAACTAGATGAATAATTTCATTAATTTTACCTCTATCAAATCAATTAAAAATTTCTTGAGAAAATAATTCTTGGTATGCTAATCATGTGAACAGTTCACTGTGCTTATTTGAAATTCAGAATCAACACTCATTCACATTTCTCTATACAAACAAGTACAGTACACTGTTTATTCTCTGCCTGGATGACCTTTGTAATTAAACAACAGTCTGAATTTAGGTAGCATAGCATTCAAATTGTGATTTGCTGAGTTTACGATACACAACATTGTTAGTTAGATCTGATTATTTGGACTTTCACATTTAACATTAATATTCTTAAAAGATTATACTAGTAAGATACATTTGCAAAATTTTCACTGTTTGGGGAACACAAGTAGGGGAATGAACACAAAGTAAATTTGTTTTAAAATTAGAATGAATTTTGAGACTAATATTTGTGGTTCACTCATCTACAATATATCTGAGAAAGTTTATCTTGTTTGTGAATTTGTTCAAGAACTTCTCCTAAATGGACCACCAAATTTGTTATACAGCTTCCTCATATAATAAGTTAAGGCAAGGTAAAGGTTTGGTTGTGTCAGGAAAAAGGGATGTGCCTGGAAAGGGATTACTACTCAGAAAACCATACAAAAAAGGAAGGCAGCTGAAAGAGGCTGGCTGGGAATACAGGGGGCAGACGAACCTAGACCTACCCCAACCAGGGGAAATGCATCCCTCCTCCGACTATGCCTGCTGGAGCTGCATTGGCTATGGTGAGGAGCTTCTCACCTGGCCCCAAGCTGCTGCGGTGAGAGAGGACTGGGGTAAGTCCTTTCTTCCCAGGGCATCCTGCATACCGAACACCTCATCCCTAGACCCATTCCAAAGCAATGATTTAAATGAATAAAAAACAAAAAGTAATTGAGTTAAGGATCTGATGAAGGGGAGCTGCAGGAAACAGTGTGGGCCAAGGAATGTGCTTGCCACTAGTTTCTGCCATTCCCATTGACCCAGAACGGTGAACAGCAGCCACTGGGAGCAAAGGGGCTCTGTACCTGCTGACACTCCAGGTACATAAAACATCCCAGCACATCAGTGGTTTGCTGTACTGGGCTGGGAGCTGAAGTTTGATGACCCCGTTCCCCAGGAAAAAAATGTAAAAACACAACGACCCATTTATAATATGACCCTCCACTCTTTGCAGCATGATTTTTTACCAAAACAAATCAGCTTATGATTGAATATATATGGTCATTTAATTTTTAGAAGAACATTTTAAATAAATTGTGAAATAAAACATCTAATAGTATAAGTGCTCATTTTGGAAATGCTGAAACAAAACATTTTGACATTTCTGGATTTCTTTATTTTATTTTGGTTGAAAAATCCAACAGATTTAATTTGGATACACAAATAGCCTCAGCTGACACGAGTCTTCTTTTTTACATGCAGGAGGAGCTATTTGCACAAAAATGTTCTTCTTGGTCTACTTAGATATAGACATATTATTGAAGTACACCAGCCAACTGTGATTATATTATCCTGAGAGCAAAAATGTGGCATAGCAAACAAATTTTCCTTCAAAATTAATTAAATGGAAAAGTTAGATGTATACTTTCTATGAAAAAGAAAAATACTTCATAATCAAATCGCAACCTCTCATTTTAACATTAAAATGCCCTTTGTCTATATGTTATGACATTAAGACCCTTAAATTAACTTTTTATTTAAATTTTGTATTACAAATGGTTGAAATGGATTCTCCACCATTGGAAATTTTTAAATCAAGATTGGAATTTTTTTTAAAAGATATGCTCTAGGAATTATCTTGAGGAAGTTCTAAGCTCTGTGCTATATCAAACCAAATAGCCACAATTGTCCTTTCTGGCCCTAGAATTTATGAAAACGTTGACTATTAGAAGTAATTTGTAATATGCACTGAATTTGAGCTTTTTAGCCCAATGGAATGATCATCTAAATGAGCTACCACTTGTTTGCTGTTGACTCAGTGCGGTTTCAGCTTATAATGTAATAAATATGGAGTTGATTAATCTATTGGCTCCTAGTAGAGTACCTTCATTCTTGTAGAGTGCCTTCACAAAATGTACAGCCACAGGGGTTGGTCTTGTATTCCTCAGTAAAAATCAAAGTCACCATCTTATCTATGTTATCAATCAAATTACATTTTGTAAAATCTATTCAAATTATGAGTATTTAACAAGAAACAGATACCAAAGGTGAGTTCTTGGAAAATACAGAGCCACAGCTTTCTAAATTGTTGATTATTGATCTTCATTAATGGTAAAATGATTTATTTTAGGGAGGGAGAGGATTGTTGTCAATTTCAGGGAAATTTGGAGAGCTTTTATCACCAAGATTTAACACTTGTTTTTACATTCCCCCTTACCATGTTTTAAATTAATTTTGCTTTGTGGTCAGAATCTTTAGGAAACTGTAGCTAATGTAAGATGCACCTTTAAAATGCATTTCCCATAAACTTGCCTACAAGGGTGGGGCTATGGTTAGTCTACCCATTGTGAAGAAATAGAGTCTGACTCCTTTAGGAGTTCACCCAAAGGACTGGGGAAGAAGAAGGGAGGACGATGGTCATTATCCGAGTCACAGGCTCATGCACACCTGACGGAACTCCATTCTCCCGAGCAAGGGAATTGACAGCCTTGCCAGGTCACTTGGCTAAGGGGGGAAGGGGGAGCAGCTCCATGGTCCAGGAAGGAGCAGGGACTCAGGCAGATGGGGCAGGGCCAGGGATAAGGGCACCTAGCCCTCAGTGCCACCCCAACCCTCAGCACTGCCTGGAACTGCCACACAGTACTCCAGCAGTGATTTAAATTGCCTGGGGCTCCAGGTGCTGGCGCAGTAGTGGCAGTAAGCAGCCAGGAGCCCTGGACCCCTTTGAATCACTTTGCCCTTCCCTGCTCCCCATTGGCAGGCCTATTCTAAAAGCTATACCTTGTTTTCATTTTTTGGAAGCTCTGGTTCCATGGGAAATTGGGGAGACAATCCACTTTGCACAGCTATTTAAGCCTCGTACAAGGGGAGAGCAGTGGTGACTTAATGCCTGTGACCAATTTAAAGTGTATTGGGCTGACAGCAGCTGTCCCAAATAGGAGAAAATTATTAAGAAAAGCTAAGTCCTGAAATGTTCGACCTATTGCCAGGCACTTCCCTCATAAGTTAATAAAGTTGCAGTCTAATTAAACCACATCCCTTGTATCTTTTTCTTCCTGTGCGGCTGGGACATGGAACAAGTAAGAAACAAAACCACAGGCGTGCATAGTATGTAAGAGCAGGAGACTTCTTGTCTCAGCCTATCTGAAGAGATGCTCCATTATCAAGGGGGTAATTAATCATTTTGAGGGCATGAAAAAACAGGTTCTCAGTCTGGTGATCACAGAGATTAATGAATGATCTTTTTTACAATGGTGAATCTTAGAGGTGAATTTTAAGAACACATGTGGCTGCAATTAAGGGAATGTGAAATCTGCATCTAAAAAGTTCAGAAAAGTGCTGGGAGGTACTTAAAAATTTATCTTCTCTTCCATCTGGAAGCAAGGCTTAGTATTTAGTGTCACTATATGGTATCATCAGTCATGAACATAAAACTTACCTCTGTCAAACTTCATATATATTTGTCTGTTTCTTGTTCTTGCTAGTTACGCCAACATCAATTATCAATGCCATGGCAGTTGAATTTACGCTGTTTCAGATTTCTGCACATCATTGATGATGTGATGATGATGTAAATACAGCCACCTGTGTGAAAAGAGCATGAAGTTTTGAGTTTTATAAATTAATTAACAGAAATGAAGTCTTTGGGTAAAATAGTTGGGACACAAGTACATAAACCCACAACTTGTTTAAACAAATACTGTTCATTATAATATTTTGCAATGCAGTTTAGGTTAATAGGACAGTCTTATGAAAATACAATTTGATTAGTGAAAACATGCATGTAGGATAAAATGCTTAGCAATAGGTTTAAGTAAGTAGATTATCTACAGAAGCTTATACTTTTTACAACATTATGTTTTTACTTAACTTAAAAAATGCAGGTTTTAGAAATGACTATTTGAGGATTATAATTTATTAAATTACAGGTAGCATTACAAATCTAAACAATATATTACTCTATTGAATATCTATGGATATATCCATTGCCCCTTGGAATCTCTAAGGACATTTAGCATAAGGAATGTAAGGCAAATATTTTCAAAATGTGGTGCCTACAGTTAGGAAACTAAATTCTTATTTAGCAATGTTAAAAAGCGAACTGATTTTCAGAGGGTAGAACAGGACTTGTCAGAAGTTTTCTAAAATTGTCATTTTTCATGTAGTCAAAAATGCATGGACAGACTGTCTGTTGTCCCCGCAGACTGTTACAGATTAAATGATTTTTTAATCAAAACTGCAAAATTTCAGTTTTCAACAGTGTGACAGTATTTCTTATTATGTGTTTTTGATTGCCAAAAAGTGAAATATGTTTGTTTTATGGCTTTTGGTGAACAGTCCATTTTTGTAGGGGTGATGTTGGTAGAGACACAAAAAATCTAAACTCAAGACATATTTTAATCAACTGTAGAGCAGAATACCTTGGCGTTAGCTTCTGACGAGAAACCACAACAGTAGAAATCAAAAACACTGACTGAACTTCCTGACTTTGGAACCCCTTGTGCTTTTAGTCAACTCTCCACAAAAAATACTCCCACCCACCACTAAGTAGGTATTAGAAGGGTCAATCCATCTCCAAAGTCAATTAAACTCTTCATTGACTTCAATGGCACCGGGACAAGTCTGTATGGACTATGGAGCATCTAAAATAAGATTAAAAAACAGAGAATTATGTTAAATGGTAAAATTGTAAATACCACACAAAATAAAATGACCTCAATTATAAATAAACTCCCTTCCAATTCTCCAAGAGGTGGGAAGAAGGGGAAGAAACCTCCCTCCTTATTTGACTAGAATCATCTGTCTGAAACAGAAAACGACATTTTAAAAAATATACAGATTTTGCAATATTGGAAGCATATGTTAATATTACAATGTTATTCATTTTAGCTGAGAAAGAGCTTTCTAATTGAGTACAAAAAGTTTCCGTGGTTCTCTGAAGTTACTGAGTACAATTAATATTATTACTGAAATGGAAGAATGAGTTAAGAATACGCAGTGTAGCGACTGTTCATAAAAGCTTTTCAAGTACCATAAATATAATTTTGTTCACTTGGTTCTCAAGGTAGCATAGCTGCAAGCTTCTTTTACTGCCATAAAATAATGTTTGACAGTATTTAACAAACCTGTATCATTCATTAAACACAGAATAAATAGTTTGTGGAAACACATTTCCAGAGTTCATGCAGGTTAAGCCATTACAGGTTTAAATGGATTCAAAATTCCTTGAAAGAAAACCAATCCAAATATAAAAAAGGGAGAAAAAAGAAAAAAATACTTTCCCAACTGATGCTTTTCAGTGTGCTACTGTGCACCATTTTGAATGGTTTATAGAGTAATGGATTGTACATACCATAAGGTATTACATCATAATATTATAAATCGGAAACTGTGTTCTAGTTTTATGACATCCACCTATACATGACTTTTTAGGATTGCTGCATGTTTTAGTTTTGGGATTTCACCTTTAGCTTTTTTTGATATGCTAACACTGATTTTCATTACTATCTTGTACATCCTTCAAGGTATTATTTGTTGCCTCAGACTTTCAATTACAAAGCTCTCTTTTCAGTTGTTCATTTAAATTTTAGCCATCTTGGGTTGGGTTTTCCTTGTTGGGTGTCTGCCTCGGGTGGATTCTTTCTAGAAAATTTCAGCCAAATAACTCAGCCATTTCTGAGAACAAGGCTAGAGAGGAAAAAAATGAGTTTGTCTGCCCAAGTTAAAAAAATTTCAAGTGGTTCTTTCTCTCAGAAGCTCTCACCACCCCAAGCCCCACCTCCATGGTTTTGATGAGAAACTTGAAATTTAGTAATTCTTTGTGTTGAGAATATGCTTTGTGCAATCCCCATAAAAATCTCACAAATATTGACAAGTTTTGAGTCTTTGAGAGAAGGAATATGGTTTCCTTACCTGGGATATTACTTTCGAAGTTCTTTGAAATACAATGAAAATTTTTACACTACCTATATTTCGCCTAAGACAAACAAAGATATCAGCCCTGTGACTTTGGGAGATCGATACTGATCTAGGAGTATGGTCATTCATCTTGATGGAAAGGTGTGCTGAGGATTTTATCTTGAACCAAGTCCAGTTTTGTAAGTTTTAGTTACTACAAAGCATTTTATCTTTATACTCAAAATCCCTTTTTGGTAATCAGATAAACTTGTTTCATTTTTAATTTAAACTAACCCAGTGTGGTGCTTAGCTGAACCAGTTGGTAACTCCAGTATTGGTAACAAACTTTCAGACTGATTTTTTAAAACCTTAAGATTATGCTCATTGTTCCAGCATAGACTTGGACATTGCAGAACATAAATTTTGGGGACATTCAGGTACGGGGAGAGTGTGGCCTCACCATGCCAATTGTTAACAAAAACTGGTTATGACCACCGGAAGCTTGTGGTATTCCAGGCAGGCTCTTGTGTCCAAAGCCTTGGACCAGTATTGCTCAACATATATAAAGAGTTCATGATTATTGCCGGCTGTGGATGTTTCAGGCAGAGTGGCAAGACATTGTAAGGTACTCAGAGTTACAAGGTAAGAAGTAACAACTATTCCTCAGTCTGGATTGCATCCCAGAATGGGACACATCTCCTCATCTCTCAGGGTACATCTACACTTGCTCCCTAGTTCGAGCTAGGGATGTAAATGTTGGCGACCGAAATTGCTAACGAAGCGGGGATTTAAATATCCTGCGCTTCGTAAGCATGATCTCGCCGGCGCGTTACTCCTCGCAACAGCTGATTCGAACCAGGAAGCATGCACTGGGATGCATTAGTTCGAACCAAACCCCTTGGTTTGAACTAACATTACTCCTCAAAAAATGAGGAGTAACATTAGTTCAAACCAAAGGGCTTGGTTCAAACTAACACATCCTGGCATGCACTTCCTGGTTCGAATCAGCTTTTGAGCGGAGTAACACGCCGGCGAGATCATGCTAACGAAGTGCAGAATATTTCAATCCCCTCTTCGTTAGCAATTTCGGTCGCCTACATTTGCATCCCTAGCTCGAACTAGGGAGCAAGTGTAAACGTACCCTCAGGTATTATGAAGATAATTTAAATAAACTTGTGAAGCATGCAGGCTCTGTAGTAATGAGTGGCATAGAAATACCATTAGGAATGTAATAATTCTGTCTTCAGAGAAAGGTATGACAGTGTGAATTAAATATGTGATGGAGTCACGCTGAAGAATGAGGAGAAAACAAAATGCATAATAGCCGCTCACTAGGGGCACATCTACACAGCAGGGCAAAAGTTGAATTAAGATACACAGCTTCAGCTATATCACTTGCATAGCTGAAGCTGAAATAGCTTAATGCGGCTTTTGGCACTATTTACACAGCAGGAAGTCAAAGGAAAAACACTCTTCCTTTGACTTCTCTTACTCCTCATGAAATGAGGGTTACAGGAGTCAGAGTAAAAAGTCCTCCAACCTGACATTAGTTCAAAATAATAGCTTGCTGTGTAGATGCACATTTTGTTATTTCAAAATAATATCTGTTATTCCAAAATAATGCTGCTGTGTAGACGTACCTTAAATGAGCATCCTCCATTTTGTGTGCTGAATAAAACAGGGGTCTGGTAGAAGAAATAACATAGAATCATTTGCACAAGTGGGGCATTGGCAGGCAAATTAATGTTGCCCAGGCAACCTCAACTCTGGCACTTCATAACTTTTGAGTGTTTCACTTTGCAACCTTAATAATGTTCTTTTAATGTGATTTTTCTGATGTTTAACATATATAAAAGGTCTAACATTACAATTACTGTTAGCACTCCAGCTAATGGATTTTGATTGGTAATGCAACTAATTTAGTACATTTATGAGTTCATATTTGACAATGTTACAGAAGATGTCTAGCACATGACCGCTACATAAGATTAAATAGTTATCATCTTTTATAAGATGTTTGTTTGTACATTTTCAAGACACACATTAGAAGCGGAGAATACTGAATTAACCTCTTTACTATTTCTTATGTAATCTAAATTAGCTACATTTTGAGTCAGGTGAAAAAGCTCTATTTTTAAGAAGTATATGCATGTTTAATTGCATACTTTTTTAAATGTGGTGTTTCCAGGTGTATTACTACTCAGAAGAATGCTAGATGGTGAGCCTTCTTCCACCCAATATGATCGTATAGGAATTTTGGGGTCTGTTAACTCACTCTGTTTGTCCTGTAAAAAAAGCAAGAGTAGCTAAGTCCAGATCTCCAACATGACTGTTCAAAACACTATTTCTAGGTCACTAGGCTGGCCAATTTTGGAACACCTTATAATATATAACAGTATCCCTGGATACCAGTGCATTCTTTGTGTATTGGTCACTGAAAGACATGTACTCCCTAGTTTCAGTCATGAACAACAAAACAATCTAGATTTCATTCTAGGGAAAACCCTCATACTTTAATATTTTAGATCCTGAAGAACAGATCTAAAGAATTCTCATATATATGTTTTCTGCCTAAAAGCATCTAGCATCTTTCCATTATAATTTATTTTCTTGGTAGACCTTGGCATTGCTATCAGATAGCAATTCATTTTCCTTCTACGTGGGCACAGTGTCAGCAACCAATTATCATGCTAGTACCCATGCTTTGGGCAGGGGGCTGGACTCGATGACCTCCTGATGTGTCTTCCAGCCCTATGATTCTATGATCCTGTTTTTCTTTATTTGGCAACACAGACCTGAAACCTCATGGGGGAGCAGGGAGAGAGAGAGGGTGTGTGCACAAGAATCCCATGTCATTAACATGCTGATTGCACCCCTCACTGCATCTCATTCACAGAAGAGATAGTAACATCTTAGAAACAGCACATATATCATCACCTGAGTACATAGGTGTAGACAAATGGAGATGTTTGGCAGGCTGATGGATCTTAATTCACCTCTCTCATCCGGAGTATACACTCTCATTTTCAGCTTAGCCTGAATCTTTAGAGTCCCAATGGACTAAATCATTGGACCCTAAACTCCTACCATGGCATTTTCAAAAGTGCTTGAGTGACTTAATAGCACAAATCTTTGAAAATCTCAAGATTCAGAGAAGAGTTAAGTGACTTCCAGCCACTTTTATTTTGGTAGAATTGCACATATTCCTCTCAGATGAGGACCTAGTAAGTTAAACCTAGAGCTGGTGCATCTTGATGAACTTAATGTAAGTCCCTAATGTCTTTTTCTTTCACCTGCATACTCTTGTGATGAGTATGTTTCAGATGTCATATATTTGTCAGTTAGTTGTTATAGATTAAATAAATGAGACAGAGGCTGGAGTTGAACAGAAAAGTTCACACAAAGAATCCACCAGAAATCTTTAGGCTTCTTTCTTACTTGGCAATGCAAGATTTATGCTGAAGTGGTATTGTGAGGCTTTGACAAGCAAAATGCAGTTTCAGCAGTAAAAATATTTTCTTTTTGCTAACAAACTTCTTTCTCACCCAACAGAATCCTACTGTAATAATGTTCCAAAATCCTGACTTGCACATGTGTTCTCGAGTACAGAAAAGAATTGATCATTTCTGTGAAATGCTACTTTAGAAATGTTTATTTCTTTTTTTTATAAGAGACAAGGTGGGCAAGGTTTTATCTTCTATTGAATCAACTTCTGGTGATAAAAGAGACAGGCGTTTGCACTACACGCAGCTCTTCATAAGGTCTGAAGAGTTATTATATTGCTTCAAGTTTAGTAAAATAAAGAGAACAATTAGATAGTTTGAAAGAGAACTGTAAGGAACAAAAAGACATGATAACGTATAAGGAATTGCTGTTGTGATAATCAAAATGAACAGGACAAATCTACCAACCTGGATGCTGAACCACAATTTACTGTTATATAGGGAGATTTAGATCTGCCTACTCTGCCATTCAAAGGCAGCAGTGCCTTTAGAAAGCTTTTCTTTTCCTGCTTCACAGTAATTTCAATCTCCTTTATGAGATGCTTGTTGGGTCTTTTTCAGAAGAAATGAAAAATAATGCCCAACTAAAAATTCTATTAGAATTACTATTTTCTAGAAATAATATTGAATCTCTGCAGATGCAAATCTCCTAAACCTAAAGAATTGGACACATTCAGTGTTTGTGATTTTGTATTCCCTACAGTTGCCATTGTACCTATAAGCAGGCCCTATTGAGGCAGTGGGGGGGGGGGGGGGAGGGCGGAAGGAGAAGGGGGCCATTTGGCTCAGGCCTCAGGAGACAAAGGGGCCTCAAATTTTCATATTTTTCTACCAAGTCATTTATATTTATTATACACTTTTCAGTTATAAGAGAGACAACAAAAGAAGCTCTATACACCTGCAACAAATTGATTTAAATGATTGTGGGACCTTGGGCCTTTGCCAATTTTTCGGTCACATCTGAGTTTTCATCTGCATGACTGGAGTAGCTTCTGTGGCTAGTGATTCTACATTATGAAACACTGTTTACAGTCTTTGCATAGTTTAGAGGTTTTGAAAATCTCAATTAATTCTGTTATTGTAAAGTGATTTTGCTTGTTCTGAGGGTAAGTTTAACCTTTAAATTAAATGTTTATCTCTGAATAGGAGATTTTTGTATTCCTGTTTTTTCTTATGTGTCTTCGTATACAATAACTGTATCAGGCTCTGCAGTAAGCTACCTCTTAGTCCAATTTTAGATTTACCTTTAAAGGTTTTTTCTGTGATAATAAACTTTTAATTTGAATTGCTTAATAAACTTTATATCTAATATGGCAATTGCCCTGTGATCATATTTATAATAATGCACCAGTTATTCGAGGAATTTAATAATGGGAACATGTTAGCAGACAAAATTTCAAGACTTTGAAATAAGGCTATAAGGGCCATAGTAATGACACCCCCCAAACCATTATTGTATGATATTCATTGCAAAGTATATACAATTAAAATTTTGTATAACCAATAGCCTTTAGCTAATTAATTTATTGTGTGTTACTGTGTTTTAAAGGAACCGCTTTATAAAAAATGAAGTGAAGATTTGAAAGTGATGCAAGTAAGAGATGGAGAAAGCAACAGAGTGAAGTAGCAGTTAAGATTTTAAAGCCAATAACATAATTTCTCGTAGAAAAGATGCCTTTGCCATTCGATGGTGACCATACTGACAGCGACACTTCCAGTTCTGATGATGAAAACTTTGTACCCACAAATGACATTTCAATGCCACTGCCTCACAATGATCATTAATCAAGACACAGAAATGCCAACAGTAGCGATAGATGCAGAATCTACGCTCGATTTAGAGGCTGTGCAGGGAGAAAATGAGGACATTGGAGATGCTGTGCAACAAGAGCAAGAACTTATGACTAGCACAGGACACAGTGTAGCAACAGTGGCATCAGAACCTGATATTGGACTTCTTGATAAGAACAATGTTGCTCAAATGCAATCGTTTTTCAAAGTTAGCTGTTTTCGGATGCCAAGTAATATAGTGAAAGATGTTGAAAATCATGCTTTTCCCACTCGTCTGCTGACAAAAACTCTTCCAAATGAAGAGATCTACACAAGAGACTGGCTCTGCTGGAGCATGGAAAAGCAGGCTCTGTACTGTACATCCTGTTTCATTTTTAACCGTAATACTTCAAATGCACCACAACTGTCTGATCCATCCAGTTGGAGCATCAGCAGAGGTTGGAGGAAGTTGAAAGACCGAATACCTGCACATGAAACTCCAGTATCGCATAAAGATAGCTATGTTACATGGAAATCAGCTAGTAAAGCAGTACTAGCTGACAGTTCAATTGAAAAAAAATTATTCCTAAGTGAAATAAACACAGAAACTGATAACTGGAAAAAACTCCTTGAGCACATATTGAATGTCATTCTTTTTGTTTCTGAATGGGGATTGGCTTCGTTTGGTTCCAGTCAATGTATCGGTGACCCTACAAATGGAAATTTGTTTTGGAATACTTGAGCTTCTTAGCAAATATGACCCATCTTTATAAGGCCGTGTTAAGCATATTTGTGAATCACAAAAGAGTGGAAAAGGCAGGCAAGTCCATTATCTGTCTACCAGATAATGTTATATTTGTGTAAACAACAATTCTTGAAGAGATACAACATGCAAAGTACTTTTCAATTATTATTGATGCAACTCCAGGCTGTTCTCATAAAGAACAGATGACCTTGGTTGTTTGAGATGTTAAAATTGCAGGAAGTTCAAAGGTTTCAATTGAAGAATGTTTCATATTGTTCAATAATTTCATGAAGAAACCTGGAAAAGAAGTCACCACTTGTGTATCAGAAATTCTGGAAGGCTTCAAATTAAATTTTCAAATCTGCATTAGCCAAACCTATGACAATGGATCCAATATGGCTGGGAAGTACAATGGAGTACAACAGTCCTTGAGCAAAATCCAAACTGCATTTTCTCCAGTTGCGCCAACCACGCACTAAATCTTGTGAGTGTTGATTGCACTGAACCATGTAAGGAAGCACTCACATACTTTGGAACAATCCAGCAATTGTACAACCTCTTTAGTAGGGGTATGTCTGCTCTGCAGAGATTTCTCGAAAAAACAGCCATTTTTCAAAAAACCCCTCACTTACGTACACAGTACAATCGTGTTCTTTAGAAAAAAATCAAAAGAACAGAGGGGCTTTTCTGACATTGGTAAACCTCTTTCTATGAGGAAGAAGCCTTTTTTCAAAAGAGCTCTTTCGGAAAAAAAGCGTGTGTGGACAGGGAAGAGGAAGTTCTTTTAAAAGAAGAGAAAAGAGGAAAAAGCACAGGTGCCCTGGTGGGCTATTTCATCTGTAGTAATCACAACTTACATGCGAGATAGAGTCCATTCAGTGTGGACGCTCTTTCGAAAAAGCAGATCATTTTTTCGATGTGCTTTTGCTGTGTAGACATTTTATTTTGGAAGACGTTTTTTTGGAAGAACTCTTCCTGAAAAGCTTCTTCAGAGAGAAGCCTGCAGTCTAGACATAGCCTAGCAGTCCTCGAAAGTGGGAAATTCTGAAGAAGCATCTGACTGTTTCCCTTCATGGCATGTTGGCAATGAGATGCTCAGCACAAATTCATGCTGTTAAACCAGTTGCACAGCATTTGGACTCTGTGAGAAAGGCTTTAAGTGAGCTTGAATCTTTTAGGCTATGTCTACACAGCAGCGTTATTTTGGAATAACATTAGTTATTCCAAAATAACGTAGTGCGCATCTACAAGTAAGCCCATTATTTTGAAATAAATTCGAAATATCAGGCTTCTTACTCTGACTCCTGCAACCCTCATTGTATGAAAAGTAAAGGAAGTTGGGGGAAGAGTGCTCTATTTCAAAATAACTGCTGTGTAGACAGCACCAAAAGTCGAAATAGGCTATTTCAACTTAAGCTATTCAATTAGTGTAGCTCAAGTTGCATAGCTTATTTTGAATTTAGCCCTGCTGTATAGATGTACCCTTACTCTCACAGCACAGGCTTGCACTGAGCTTAAGTCAATTCAAAAGCATACATCCAAATTTGAATGCATTTTAATGTAGTCCATGTCGATGAAGCTGCTAAAAATGATCCATGAAACTAATCTTGTAATTGAAGCATGCAGTGCTACATTAGATGTTGAGAGGGATAACGTTGAACGACTTCTTAAAGATATTCACAAGATTCATGATCAATGGGATGCAATCCTTTCTGAGTCCACATCAGTAGCACAGGCTATTAACATTTCATCTGAGTTTTCCACCGATCACAGCCTAACATCTCAATCTGATGCAGAAAGGCATTATCGAGTCAATGGTTCTTTTGTCATTATTGACTCCATCAAGTCTGGTCTTACATACCCATTTGAATCACTGCAACAAATATGTACCCTTGTTGGATTCCTTTGGGAGTTCAGAGAACTAAATGGTCAAGATCTATATTCGGTGTACTTTCACTAAAAGTACAACGATGAAATTTCAAGAGAACTCTGTGACAAGATTGTCTACCTGAAACGTATACATTCCACCAACTTTAAATCGGACTGCAAACCAAAAGAATTGCTTCAAGAAAATTCGATCTCGGCCTGTCAGCTGTATTTCCTAATATCACAATTGCATTATGTATTTTTGTCAGTCTCCCTGCATCAGTAGCGTCAGGTGAACGGACATTCAATATGTTAAAACCAGTAAAGAACTAACATCATTCTACAATGGGACAAGAGCATTTAAATGGGCTCACAATGCTTAACATGAACAGTGATGTTGCATATAAATTAGATTTTTCTTCAATTATAAACAAGTTTGCACACAACAAAGCCAGAAAAGCATCCCTAAAATGAAGAGTTTTGCTTGCAGTGAAAACTCACAATTAAAGTTACATTTTTAATATACATGCTATTAGTATAATGACTTAATTATGAATAAATAAATGTCTCAAGTGTTCATTTTCATATATTCTTTTGGTTTAGTATAACCCTATGGATGAGAAGATAGATACGTCAGGGGGCCTGGGGTTGGGCTGGGCTGAGGCCTATAAACTCAAAGTGACCTGGGCCTCTCTCATTCTCTGAGTGGGTCTGCTTATAAGTTTAAAAAAAATTGGAAGAGCATTTCCAGCCCCATTACAATTCTGAGTAGTGCACTGAGCAGTGATGGACACTGTACATTAATTCTCATGCCCATCTAAGAATGATGAAATATGATGGCATTTAATGACAGATTTAAATATCATGTAATGGATATTTTAAAAATTAGAAGCTAAACACTGTTGTACAACAGTAATTGTCATACTAACTCAAATTCAAGAAACTGCTATGGGCATTCTGACAAGACAGCAGCATCTAATAGTGATTCAAAATAAAATAGAAGAGTAGTAGTTAAAGAGTCTGGCTCTTGTTTTGAGCTGGTTATAAGGAATGGTTACAAGGTTATTAAAGTTTAAAGCTATACACAAATGATTTTCAGCTGACACTTGCCTAGTGCAACTTCTAAGCTTGGTCAGGAAAGATTCACTGTTCCCTCATCTGGTAGGCCTTCTATCTACGACCCACAGTCCCTGGGTTAGACTCTTGCTTGTAGTAATATGAAGAACATGCAGTGTGTCCAGCCACGTAACAGTGGGCTCTGCTAATTATTCAAGTCTGCTTTACAATCTGCTTACAAGATAATCACCAGTTGTGGCAATCTAACAACCTTCTTTTCAAAGAAAATAGTAAGATAAATGCCATAGCAAGAGGATAAATACAGGGTCTCTTCCCATGTACTATGAGACTCCTTTACACTACTAGGGCTAAGTAAAGGTCCCTCAGGATAAATGAGACTCTGGCCCATAATATTCAATGTTAATCAGTAGTCAGCGTTCACAGTTAAAAAAAGAAAAGCAATGCAACTTATGCCATGTCATGAACATAACTAAGGATGATAGCTTTATTTCTGATAATATTTTTATCTGCTGATGGTTATCATAGTAACCAAGTTCATTTTAAAGTACAGAGTATTCATACTTTTCCAAACATTGCAAAAATAAAGGCAAACCACAATATGAGAGTTCTATTTCATCTTTAAAACCACAAAATGAGGTAATGAGAGAGCTTGAAGTGCAATCTGAGTACAGAACTATAATCAGTAAAAGTATATTTATTAGCTTTTATTCTGAACTCATTTAAGGACTAGAAAATGTTGACCATAGACCCACTCTGTGGCTAAGTGGTCAATGAACAGCTGAATAACATAGGTTCACAAGCCGTTTTGAAGATGATCTGAACATTTCTGAGGAATTGTATTTTAAATGGTTATAACAATGCATTTTATTTCCATGGGCAATCTGATTAGACATTTAAGACAAACCGAACACTGAAGCCAAGTGATAAGCTTTGCTTACTAGTTTGTTTTGTATTGAGCAGATAAGACTCCAGTGCAGATAAGATAAATTTTGCTACAGCATTAACTTTTGTACAAGTTATTCTGTAACTGAAAAGTTAACAAATGCAAAAATAAACGATTTATATGTACCCTTTTCAACAACTTGTTTCTCTATTGTTGTTTATATATGAGACTAGCCTGACACAAAAGGTACAGCTACTTATTTTTAAAAACAATATATTTTAATAATATCAACTGCACTGTATTTTTATTCTTAGTTGCATTTCATGACTATACAACCTTTTGCGGGGATTGGCTGTGGGCATCATCCAAGTGTCCCATACTGGAGTAGTTGACTTAATGAATTAAGTAACAGGTTTGCAACCTCTTGGCCCACATTTTGATCTCACAGAATTTATCGTATGCCTGGTAGTCCCAAGAATACTATCAATTTACACCAGTAAAGGTGTGTCTACGCTGCAGGGCTTAACTCGAAATAAGCTATGCAAATTAAGCTACATCAATAGCTTATTTTGAAATAGAGCACTCTTCCTCTGACTTCCCTTATTCCTCGTACAATGAGGGTTATAGGAGTTGGATTAAGAAGTCCTCCAACTTGACAGTAGTTTGACCCTATTTCGAAATAACTGCCTGCTGTGTAGACATGGACTAAGTTATTTCGGAATAGCACTAGTTATTTTGAAATAGTGTTGCAGTATAGATGTACAAGCTTCATAGACTTACAGGATGACTTAACCCTTTAAGTTGTTAAGGTTGATAAGAGTTTTCCCTGCTCTGTATAGAAACTGAAGCTCTCTCAGACATCTTGTCAGAGCAGGGATTTTTGACTCTTGGTCATCTTTTAAGATTAGGTATTCTTGACCTCTAGTGAACATTGGCTGAGTGAGATTCTAATGTAACAGTAAAGCAAACACTCTATGGTGAACTAGATTACATTGGATACTTTCCAAACACATGATCGTGGCCACTAGGAAAAGGCTAGCAAAGCCATAAAAAATTCCTCCCACCTTTGTAAACTGGTTAAAACAGCGAGTTAAAAAACAAGAAATACCTAAACTGTACAATGTTCCTGGCTGTATGACTAAACTATGAATTTGAAATTGAGAAAACAGATCTCAATTCTCTTTGGGTTCAATGAGAACAAATGGTTGCATTTATTTATATAATTTTTCATTATTAGGCAAAAGTTGGGCAAAGTTTCTGCAGGCCAGATGGGCCTGCAGAACTGATGTGATTCGGTTTCATGAAAGGCCAGAGTGAGAGCTGTTCATGATACGCTCACCCACTGTATTCCACAGGTTCCCCAGTACCCTGATGCCTTGCAATGATTTGTGGGATCGGGCACAGGCTGACTCATGGATGAGTCACTAGATCTATCATTCAGTTTTAGCTACTCTCTTTGTACAGTGACACTGTGGGGGCTATTTCAGTCTTTAAGATCAGCAGCTGTGGTGCCTGCATGCATGTGTACATTTTTAAGATGACCATTTCCTTCCAGTTTCTCTAATGAGCAGCACAGCTGCTTAGGGTATTCACTGGGGCCAAGATTGCTATCAGCCTGAATAAAGAGGTGATTAGCGAGTCAGTTCATCTGCTTTGATAATTTGGTTCAAATATCTGGTGAACAGTTCAATAACAAGTCTGTTAATTTTTCTCCCCCTTCAGAAAAAAAAGGTAAATCAACCAATGGAAGCATTATAGTCACATTAATGTTACTATAAGTTTTACTTGACTCCTAACTAAATGTAAAGGTAATATGTTTATGCTTTTCTTTTTCTGAGTACCATTTTGCCTTCAGCAATTTCCCAGTACAGGTTGTACCTCTATAAACTGGAATTCTCTGATCTGGCAACATCCATGGTCCAACATAATGATGGATGTTCCAGGATCAGAGTGTCTCAGCATGCTGCAAAGGGTTGGGGGACTGGGAGCCCAGCATGATGCAAGTGGGGGGGGGGAGCCCAGTGTGCAGCCCAGCTGGGCTGGGGGATAGGTTAGAGGAGGGCTCCAGGAGCTGGCACGTGACCCAGCTTAGCTGCTGGCAGAGCTGGCAAGCCTAGTTGGGCAACAGAGCAGGGGGTGGCCTCCCCTGGTCTGGAAAATCCCTCATCTGGGACCAGTCATGTTTCCAGGGTGCCAGACGAGTGAGGTACAACCTATACTACACAAAATTAGCTCACCTCTGCAAGTAATACCAATCAGCATTTCTGGTTATATAACATCACTTCAGTGTATTGCTCATACTTTGTTCAATCTGGTGTTTGAGTGGACGGCATTTTGTGTTTCTCCTTTGTGTCTTTTCTCTAATCAGTTTGTCTTCATTTTTTGTGGAGTGGGAATCTCTACTCCTGAATCCCTTTCCAGTTTCCTATCCCCTGGACTGGAACCTCTGAGAATCAGTGCTGATTGACACCTATATAATTCAGAACAGAATTGAGATCTGTTTTCTCAATTTCAAATTCATAGTTTAGTCATACAGCCAGGAACATTGTGCAGTTTAGGTATTTCTTGTTTTTTAACTTGCTGTTTTAACCAGTTTACAAAGGTGGGAGGAATTTTTTATGGCTTTGCTAGCCTTTTCCTAGTGGCCACAATCATGTGTTTGGAAAGTATCCAATGTAATCTAACTCACCACAGAATGTTTGCTTTACTGTAATTCTGTGTTTCTAGCATCATTATGACAGTGGAAAATGATTAATGTAATTGGCCAAGTGCCTGGGACTTTTTAGCATTAGAAATATCAACCACAGAAGAAAAATATTTTTTGCTTTAATGCAGAGTTTGACTCCTAGATCTGGTGATTTCTTTTGTTGTTGTTAACAGTATCTGACCTTTGAGTCTCCTTTTACTGTCAGTCTTCATTTGAAGAAGCGGCAGCTGTGGTGCATCATATTTTAATCCGCAGAATGCAAAGTCCTTAACATGAAAGTTAACTATTTCCCTTCACCCCAGAAACAAAGACGATATAAAATATAGCTGAATAGCAAATATTAAGCTGAATTGCTTACACTTCTGGAAAAGTTATAACTATATCAGTCCCCACTCCAAAAATCAAACCAAGCTGACCCCAGACCTCTAAGGCTTTCAGGGGTCTGGATAGGCATTGTGGCAGACCAAAGGCAGCAGGCTACAGGAATTTGGTGGAGGACTGGTACACAGGGAATTGGGTGAGTGGGTTCCTGTTCCCTGAATAGGCTGGCAAAAACTGCTGCTCAGCAACCACGATAGGCGGGCACCTGAGACTCATTCAGACTCATTAGCAGCAACAGGCTAATGGGACACCTGCAGGCAATTAAGGCAGTTATAAGAGGTTTCCTTTCAGGTAAGGGAGGGGGAAGGAAAAGAGTGATGGACCAGGGAGGAGGAAGTGGAGAACTGAAGGTTAAAAGTGAGAGAGGTTTCACCAAGGTGCCAGGGAGAAGGCACTATGGGAGTGGTTGGGGAAATGACCCTGGGAGAGGCTACTATTCTGTGGGGATAAGGGCAAGAGCCCCACCAGTAGATGTTACCTAGGACCCTGGGATGGAACCCAGAGTAAGTGGGCAGGACCGAGTTCCCTCCAACCCTCCCCACACCCTGTGAGCTGCCACCAGAGAAAAAGGGGGAGCCTAGGACCACAGAAGGTTTCTCCCAAGCTAGTGACTTGCCTGTGATGAAAATGGCTTGTTAAGTGGGGACCCTCACCTCTGGGAGTGACATGAGGCAATGGGGGGAGGGGTCATTACAATATGCCTCTGAGTCATAAGAAAAATCCGCCTGGAAGAGCAGGACCCAGGAGGGTACAACCGGAGCTCCACCACTGTATTTACCCTTACCAAAAATTGACCCAATTATAAAGGTACATATTTCCTGAAACTGCCCCCTTTTCCTTTTGTCCTGGAAAGAGAAAAGTCTGTGGATATGTTGACACTGCAATTAAAACCCACAGCAGGCCCATGCCAGATGACTTGGGCTAAGGGACAGTTCACTGGAGGAGTAGATGCTTGGGCTTGGCTGAGAGGGCGGGCTCTAGAACCCGTGAGAGCCACGTTCTAGTCAAACAGTCCTTTTGCTCAAGCCCTGCGATCCTGAGTGAACTGGCATGGGCCAGACATGGGAGTCTAAACTGCATACCTTTGAAGCCTGCAAAAGCCATACTTGTGAATGCCATTATTTGCACTTAAACTGAAATTTAGAGTAAAAGTTAGCATGTACTCTAAATTTCAGTTTAAGTGCAAATAATGGCATTCACAAGTATCGTTTTTGCAGGCTTCAGAGGTATGCAGTTTAGAATCTAAGAGCACAGAGAAAAGCAGAAGTGGCTAAAGGTAGTCATAGTCACTTCCCTTTGGAATGTGATCCGAAATAATATGGCTCTAAATAGCATATGTTAGAAATCATCTTCTCCAAAGTCTGAAATCCTATTCAAAGAGCATATTGAATGGTTACATGTAGAGTTACTTCTGTTAAGGTATTGCTCGTTCCAGTTATATTCCACATATTAAGTATGGAAAAATCTTCAACAAGTAAAATCTTTCAAAACAAAAATAAGCTCTTGCAGTGTGAACAATAGTTCTGAAATCCTCCACACCTCACATGGAACCCAACTCTGTTGTCTAGCAAACTTCATTAGAAGTGGCAAGGCAATTCAGTCTCTGCCTATACCTTCTACTGAAATCATATTCAAGGACAACAGTACCAATTCTGAGTGTGATTTTAGTAAAAGAATATATGTGGTATGAAATGGACCAACCCATTTCCTATATCACAGACTCATCAGGTGATTTTTAAAAAAGAATTAGGTTTACTATCTGTCAGCCAATGGTCAGGGCAGTGCATGTGTGTATGTTACACCCGAGTCTTCAACTGCTGAGATGCAAGGCCCCGTTGCATTGGGCAGTCTAGGTGAGACTGACAGGCGCCCCGAGGAGTTTAACGTCCGTGTCTTTACCGCTAGGATTGGGATCCTTTCGCGGCGGGCAGCCAACAGGCCAACAGACGCCGCAGAGTTTACAGGGAGAGCTTATTACACCTCAGATTTTGACTGCTAGGATACACGATCCCTTCGCAGCGGGCAGCCTGGGGAGGCTGAGAGATGCCCCAACGGATCTGTCCCCTGGAAGCGACACGATCCAACGCTCAAGCTCTCCCTATATCTGTCCCTTATGACTGGCTGGAGTTCTTTTTAAAATTGTGCTTGGTTCTGTTACAGCAACTGAAGGAGTCAGGTCACAGCTTAAACAGTTACTATTTTATTGTTACAGGGTAAACTTAGCTGTTAAATGCTACTACTGTGTTACAGATAACACAGCCACTACAAAGGACAGGACAGAAATTACACTAATAAGTCACTTACAGGTACCATGAAAGCCTTTTGGTTCTCTGAGCTCTTATTAAATGCATGCAAAATAGACACCTAGCAGGTGTATATTCTCACCCCTGCGTTCCATACTTGGCGTGGCCAGCATCTTTCTCTCAATCCCTCGGGAAGAAGTAGGGCGAGGTTGGGCGTCCCACAGACCTCGGGAGACAACCAATACCTGCCAGCAGGTGTAGATGATTGGAGCTCAAATGGGGTGGGCTACTAAACCCCTCTTTATACCCCTTGGGTCACGTAGGCTTCTTCCTGGTCTCAAGTGGCCAATTAGGAAAAATGGCTTTGAATGCCAAGTTTCCCATGAAGGGTACAAAGCATAATTCACACCTGGGAAAATGCAGACAATGGGCACTTCTAGTATGTGATGGGCAAAGATTCCTCTCCTGGGACAGTGCAGGCGTGTCAATTACTGGTACTAGCCATCAGGGCGACGGGAGGCCCCCGGGTCGTCAGCTAGCCCATTTACTGTCTGGTTTCTGTTTATGGTAGAGTCAGGGACAGGCAGCTGTGACGTAGTGTGGGTACCTTGCTGGTTGCTATGCTGGGCAGTGGGTTGTCAGTGACCTCCACTGGCTGCTGTCTGCAGCACGGCCCAGCAGGGCAGGGGATGAGTCATTATGCAAGAAACTCGTCAGACAGGTATCTCCCATGGAGCGGAACAATGGAAAGGAAAGGGGCGAGGCCAGACCTGGCTGGGGGCAGGGCTGGAAGTGAGTGAGTTAGTTTCTGTCTGGGATCATGGAGGAGACAGCCTAGGGCCCAGAGGGGCTGGAATTTAGGGGCCTAGCATCCCCCATCTCAAGGGGGGCTGAGGTGTCCTAGGCCCGGTTCCTGTAACCAGATGACATCTGTGCTGTGATGTATCCTGGAGAAGCAATAAACTCCCTCTATTCTACTGGCTGGTGGAGTCTGTCCATGCCATTACGGGGGTGCAGGAGTCGGGGGACCCCGACGCGCCGCCACAGCAGCACACCTGCGTTCCCAGGGCATCAGAGGCTGACTGCCTTTCTCTTGCTCTCTGGGGGGGGGGGGGAAACAAGATGGGGTTCATGTCTGGCTACACTATCCTAAACCAAACTCCATATTCCACACATGAGAAGTGGATAAACTCCATTTATCTCTGTTTACCCTTGAAACTAAAGGACTGGTAGAAATCTTTCATCATTGCTCTAAGCCATGTCAGAATAGAGTTTGAAAGGTTGTGAATTATAGGCATTACCTTTAGTGATCCAATTCCTTTCTCTACCTCTATCTCAAAATAATTAATAAACTTATACGTTTAATGCGATTCAGAAGTCCAAAGCATTGAAATACTCTATTACATTCATGCTCACTAGTGCTGGTCTTCTTAACATTACTACCACTAGGTGATGAAACAACACTATGGGTGCATCTAGACTACATGGCTCCGTCGACGGAGCCATGTAAAGTAGTTTACTCAACATAGTCAATGAAGCGGAGATTTAAATAATCCCCACTTCATTAAAATAAAAATGGCCACTGCGCTGTGCCGACAATCAGCTGATCTGGCACAGCGTGGTAATCTAGACGCAGTGTGGTCGACAAGGGAAGCCGCTGTCGACCACTCCAGTAAACTTTTGTGAAACGAGGTTTATTTAAATCCCCGCTTCATAGACTATGTCGAGTAAACTATTTTACATGGCTCCGTCAATGGAGCCATGTAGTCTAGACGCACCCTATGGTAAAGTTCTACAAAAATACTCAATTGCACCCTGAGGTACAATAATAAAAAAGATTCCCAGAAGACTATAGTAAATATCCTATGAAATGACTCCTTGTACTATGGGGAGACACATGAGGTGTACTTGAAATGGGAGACTTACATAAAGATAAATTTCCCATTCTGGAGTAATTCAGCTGATGAGGTGTAAATACTTAGCCAAACTGTAGTGACATCATCTCCCACATCTAAGTGCTTTGTAACAAGACCTTGAGAACATTGGTGATGAGTTCCCATGAGTAAGTCAAATATTGCATAAAGTTTTAGCTTTGACTTCCCTGCTGCAAGCCAGATGGATTCACAGGTCTTCCTAAGATTTGAAATGCTATAGTTGGACACAAGATGTAGAAAGGCTGCAGCTCAGAAACTTTCAGGTGACTGTTGCCTAGTAACTTTAAACACATCAATTGCTTTCTTGTATGATTCAAAAAGGAATTGCTCTTTTATGTCTCTTCTGTATAGATGTAGCTCCTTTTATAAGAAGATTCCCTCATTATTTACTAGTGGTACATCTACACAGCACCCTTACCTCGAAATAGGCAACGCAATGTGTGCTACGCAAATTGTGTAACTTATTTTGAGGTTATTTCAAAATAGGATATTTTGAAATTTGTTGCTGGCTACACAGCACCAGATTTTGAAATAAAGCACTATTCCAACAAATCCCTTAACCCTCGTGGAATGAGGGTTACAGGGATGCCAGAATAGCATGCCGTTATTTCAAAATATATTTTGAAATAATGGGCGTGTTTAAAGATGCGGAATTGCTATATTTTGGGATACTTCAGATATCCTGAAATAGTCCCACTGTCTAGATTTAGCCTAAGAAAAAAACATACACTAGCTGAGGCATAAACTGTACTCCCATTCCAGCAAAGCCTTCACTGGTCAAACTACTTTTCAGGGTACATACTCACAGCCCTTGCTGCTTAGCTGGTCAACGAACTCTGGCTGTATTAGTCTGTAGATCTCAATTAGAAATGTCTTATGTCCAGATACTTTACACTAGCAACTGATAACTCCATTGTTACCCCTTTCTTGTATTATGAAGGGGTAAATAACACTTCTGTATTCCCTTTTTTATGTGGGGCATGGATTATACAGTGGCATTATGATATGTACTGCCTCATCTATCCCATTCCTAATGGTTCCCAACATTTGGTTAGCTTTTTTTGCACATTTAACAGATATTTTCAGAAAACTAGCCAAAATTACTCAGCCCTCTTTATTGAGTGGTCATAGCTAATAATTGTTTTGTTTCTATAGTTTGGATTAGGTTTTCCAATATATATTACTTTGCTTTTATCAACATTAGATGTCATCTACCATTTTGCTGCCCAGTAAACCAGTTTTGTGAAATCACTTTATAACTCTTCTTGGCATGAGTGTGGTTTCTAGATTTTGAACATGCTAGTATCTGTTTTGATAAGTGGGAAGTGTGGTTGGGGGAATGGTTTCCATCATCTAAAGAAAGACATATACATTTCTAGGTGGACTTCTGGCAGAGTTAAGATGTAGGAAAGCTTGCAATAAGTGACTGCTGCCCACATTTCTTAGTGGTTGTCTTCCTGCAAAAAAACTCTTATCAATGCTGAAAGCACTTAGCTCCCACGTGGAAAGCTTAAAACCCTGCAAGCAGCACTAAGAATACTGCTGGACTGGTCCTCAAAATTATAACAAAGGCCTTGACCTGGTTCTGTTGCAGGACTTTAAATGTTAAGGGATTTTCTTCCATTTCAGTTTTGATGAAGAGGATACTCAAATTTAGGCGTACATTATATTGTGATAAAAAACTAGTGGTTTCATGCAAAAAATGAAAACAAATATTCTGATGAATATCTGCTTGCAGGTTAAATGACAAGAAAGGATATCCTAATCCAAATGATTCCTTTTTTAATAGCATGGGAGAGAACATGTATTTTCCTTTGTTGTTTTTAGAAAACATTCACCTGAAAATATTTGAAGAAAAAAAAAGACAATATCCAATGGGGGAGAGTTAAAAAGACAGATGAATAAAATTAAAACAAAAGTGATAAACCATGAAATGGTTAAAAATTAAACTTATTCTTGATAATGTTTTATGTAGGATTTACTGTAGTGGACTAACAGCTATTTGTGGGATAGTTTAAAGATGACTTTAGCAAGTAAGGTTGGGAAAAAATTCTTTCCTTTCCAAATTATCTAATAATTACGTAATAGTTTCCTCTAAATAACCAAATCACACTTAACACAGTCTTGCCTAAAATTCACTTGTTCGCTCATGTTTTTCTTCTTGCTGATGGGCAAGTGAAGCATCATTAGCTTTTCTTTATCTTAATGGTAAGGGTAAGTGAAAGCAAACTGATAGAATTGATAAACACATGATTGCTTTACAATGCTGCTTTATGGAGCTCTGTCTCATGTTGCTCTCAGAACTATTGTCTCTGGTCATTCAATCACAGATTCGATCAGAGCAGTCTGATGCTAGAATACACAAGGGTTTAGAAGCAATACTTTATGGGGCCTTGAAAACAAGATAACTCCTCTCCCACTTTGAACTGGCTGCTCTCTAAAATATCAATGGCAGATACTTGGAGCCTCCTGCAGAAAAATGGGGCCCATTGCTAGACTCCTGAATGCAGCATTTTCAGATAAGAATTGGCTGGTGGTCAAGGTGGCAGCCTCAGCTTCAGAGACAGGTAGATTAAATATTGAAAAGTATACAGCATTATAAAATTAAAATGAAAGCTAGGGAAATCATCTATAGGCTTCTATTGTGGTATTCATTTATGGGATCATCCCTTCCTCCTCCATTTTAATAGGACTACAAAAATTGTTACTTAGCCTGTGAGCATTTTTGTACCCCTTACTGAATCATGAAAGGGTAGGAGCTGATCAAAGGGCATGTCTATATACAAAATGCTATAGCATCACAGTTTAGACTGAGCTTCATCACAGACACTATTTACACTGGGGATGAGGACTTCTCCCTGGAGGCAGTAGCTAGGTAAATGGCAGAATTCTTCCATCAATGAAGCTCAGTCTACTCAGACACTTTGGTTGTCTTAATGCTGCTCGGGGGATGTGGATTTTGCACAATAGTAAAATTGATCTAATATTCTAATTTAGATCAGACCTTAGTGAACTTTCCTCCACAGATGGGCTAGACCTTCTGCGGAGAACAGTTTAAAATAAAGCTGCAAGGCTTTGGGAAATTTGTTCTTCCACAGCAGGCTGTCTTTTCTCTTGGATGTTCCAACTGGCCTTAGAGTCTAGTTAAATATTTGTGACTTGAGGGACATAGAAGGCCACAGCTACTCTCTGCTATAACAAACCACAAAAATGGTTTTTATTAAGCCAACGGACACAATCTCATATCATCAAGTTTCTAACAGCAGATTTCCAAGTCCAACATTATATATTATAGCTTGATGTCTCCAATTATTTATAGCATTTTACCAGATCCCAATTCTATAACGTAACATAGATTACTGCTGATGAAAAGTGTGTTCTAAACGGTGTTCTAAATGACTGGCATCACATGTGCCATGCTATAAAAAGGTCAAAGCAAAAACAGGAAAAACTAAAAAACAACAAATAATCTAGTAGCACCTTAAAGACTAACAAAACATGTAGATGGTATCATGAACTTTCGTGGGTAAAGCCCACTTCTTCACTTTTAAACATGCACTCAGACTAAATTTTGTCGGGTAAAGTCAGAGTGTAAGACATAAGAGTCCACCAGGACATTTCATCTGACCTCCAACATCAAACCACCAACACCACTGAGTACCCACACACTAAATTCAACAAATGAGTCTGAAGTATTATAGCCCGCAAGAGACTAGACTATTATTTGCCACAGGCAGAGAATGGGAGGGACTGAAGTATGTGCCTCAGGCACAGAAATGATAAAGTGAAGTACACACAGCCAATCCAGGCATGTGACCTGTATGCTCATGCTGCAGAATAAGGTGCAACCCCATTGTAGATTATTAAATAACAAGAATCATTATAAAAACATTATATATATAAAACAGGCCTCTAGTGAGGCCACATCTGGAGTACTGTGTCCGGTTCTGGGCCCCCCACTACGCATTGGAGAGGGTCCAGTGGAGGGCAACCAAAATGATTAGGGGGCTGGAGCATACGACTTATGAGGAGAGGCTGAGGGATTTGGGTCTGTTTAGTCTGCAGAAGCGAAGAGTGAGGGAGGATTTGATAGCAGCCTTCAACTTCCTGAAGGGAGCTTCCAAAGAGGATGGAGAAAGGCTGTTCTCAGTAGTAACAGATGGCAGAACAAGGAGCAATGGTCTCAAGCTGTGGTGGGAGAGGTCCAGGTTGGATATTAGGAAAAACTATTTCACTAGGAGAGTGGTGAAGCACTGGAATGGGTTACCTAGGGAAGTAGTGGAGTCTCCATCCCTAGAGGTGTTTAAGTCTTGGCTTGACAAAGCCCTGGCTGGGTTGATTTAGTTGGGATTGGTCCTGCCTAGAGCAGGGGGCTGGACTTGATGACCTTCTGAGGTCTCTTCCAGCTCTATGGTTCTATGATTCTATAATAGGTCCTTCTTAGGGCTGGCTCTGGTTTCTGCAGTGCTAGACAAGCTGATATATCTACCTTCTCTGTCTGCTTCCACTCTCACAATAAAGAGTTACTAGTTCATTTTGCAGGCTTTAGTTCTATTTGTATTGTAGAAAGAATACCACATTCTCCAACTCTAGATCCAATGCAGTTCTCTTATGTGTGTGTTGTATTGTGTGAGATGTTTGAGGCTCTAAGGCATGTATTTCATTTTTCACTAAAAATCTCCTTGATTTTGTTTTGTCACAACTGTTCCCACTTCATAAGGATGGATTCCCAATCTCTAAATCTTCTGCAACTATATTGACAAGAACCATGTTGATACTGGAGGACAAGAAAAATTGTTAGGATGTTCATGATTCCATAAGACAGGACTAGAAATATAATTAGAACAGGCCTTTGCTTCCAGTCCTATCAGAAAATGCTTTAGGCTTAAGTGCCAGCACTATAGGTACTGCTGAGCTTAAACAACCACCAAAAAAATTGGTGTTCAGCATCTCCCATGATTCATGACACTGACAGTTTCCTCCAAAAAGCTATAGTGACATATAATGTTTTTAAACTGGGACATTAGTGAAGATAGCTTGTAGGTGAATGCAATGATTTTAATGTACTATAATGTATAACAATGTAACTGTAGTTCATTACTATTTTAATAATGTTTAAATTGTTAAGGTACCCATGACAGACACATATTCAATAACTAGAATATGAACGTGTATAAATACACTGAAAATAGCCTCCCAAGACTGGCAGAGCCTTTCTACACATGCATGTGCACGTGTGCGTGCATGTGCGCACGCGCACACGCACACACACACACACACCTCTTCTAAAGCACCAAAGGGCAAAAAACAACCCCCCCCCAAAGTCAGCGGCTCATAAATAGCTTTTCTTGAGATATTTTAGCACTTACGCTTTTAGCTGAAGCCAGAAAGCACAGAAGTGCATAACCAAAGCAAATAGTCGTAATAAGAGTTAGCCAAACCTCAGGAAAGACTGGATGTGATTTTTTCAATGAAAGTTCAAACCAGTTCTTTAGTCAACTCTGTTTGCTCTTCCCCAAAAGGCATTTATTTTGTTGTTCCTCTGTAAATTGCTAGTGATCTAAATGGTAATCTTTTACTGTAGAAGTTTAAAATACTGATGATATTGCTTTCTGTGGAATTTGATCCAGTTATCCAATTTTCAGCGGAGCGGTATGTCTGGACAAATTGACAACCAAATGTTCCTTCAACAACAAAGCTTACCATACATTCCAAAAGAGGATTATATATCAGGCATCAAAAGCTGTGCCTTATTCTTTAATACCTGGTAACATTTATGTCAGTGTTTGGTGAGGCTAGAGGCTCAACTCTTTGGCTGGTGCCATGCAAATTAGTATAGCTTTATTTAAAAACAAAGCAACACTGGTTTATGCCATCTGAAGATTTGGCCCTGAGTTTTTAAATGTATGTTTTCCAAGTCCTACACTGAAATTGCCAGACTGCTGAAGTTTGTAATTTATAAATCCACAACATTCCATTAGGTTTATCCTTACATGATCCTAGTCTCCTAATCAGTTACATTCCCCATTGCAATAAAAAAAAAAACCTGACTGCAGATACTATAACTACTAGATTTTTTGTTACTTTCATTTTAATGGCTTCACAAGTTTCTCTGACAAAGTTTACATTAAGAACAAAGGATTGGAGGAAAAGGAATCCAAGTGTCAAATCTGAATGACAGGATTATCATATAGTGGAAAGGAAAACAAGAAAGTTCCATGAACAGAATAATCACTAAAATTCTGAACTACAGTTAAGTCAGGTGTAATAAAATGTGACAAACATCAACTACATACTGATTGCATAATTCAACTTGATGTGCTACATTTAAAAAGTATTAAATACAGGAAAACTACAATAAAACTATTCTAATGTGGACACAGGAAAAAAATAAGAAAAAAACCCTAAGGGATCTTGCAGCATGTTGTTCATTTTTGTGTCTCTTGAATTTTGTTGTTCATATTTTTAATTTAGAATTACAGGCAATTTCCACTCACACAAGTCATACATATCAACATAATCTTTCCAATAAAATCCACCATATCTTGTCCCTTTTTCACTCAGACTTATCCATATGGTTTCTCAAAAAAAAAAAAAAAAACCCACAACACTGGAGCAAAGATATGAACTCTTCTTCTAAGCTCCTTGTGACTAAATTCTTGATTTATGAAATTCAAAAATTTAGGCATTAATAAAAAGCCTCTTGCCTTAAAACACAGCAGGAACATGACATATTAAAATGTTTGTCTCTAAGGCTACGTGTAGACCACGTTCTATTTTCGAAAGAGGATATGCAAATTCCACGGGAATTGGCATATCTTCTTCTGATCTCACTTTTGAAAGAGGATCTTTCGAAAGTGAAAGTAGTCTGGATGCATTTTTTTCGGGAACAAACCCTTTTTTGAAAAAAACACTCTTCCTTAAAAAATGAGGTTTACATGTTTTTTTCGAAAAAGGGTTTTTTTCTGGAAAAAAAATGTGTCCATACTACTGTCATTTTCAAACGATCCTCTTTTGAAAGTGAGATCGGAAGAAGATATGCAAATTCCCATGAAATTTGCATATCCTCTATCAAAAAAAATCCCATCGTTTAGATGTACCCTAACTGGTCAGAAATTTTCTGACAGAGCGTTTTTATATCAGAAGCTGCTGATTTGTCAAAAGCAAAACATTTTCTGAAAACATGTAGTTTTAATTAAAACTCATTTAAAAGAAAATGGAAAAATGTTCAAACAAGTCAAAACGTTTCATTTAGGCCTTTTCAGAACTGAACGTTTCAAAGTGTTTTCATTTTAATTTTACTTTATTCACAACACAGCAACATAAAAAAGCTGAAAATTGGAAATGAAACATTTAACTTTCTATAAAACCTGAGTGTTTGAACTGTCCTGAAATAAAATCATTCTGAATTTCATTTCTGGAGAAGTATACTTTTTTAAATCCATTCTAGGAAAGTTTCAAATTTGCAGATTCTGCCATGAAGTGAAAAATCTGATTCTTGCCCAACGCTAGTTTCGGCAAAGGTTGACAAACGCAAGGGAAATTTATCAGTAAAACACAATTGAAGAAAGTCACCAATGTCAATCTAAAATCCCTAATTGGTGGTCATCCTACTTGCCTCTAACAAAACAGGTTACTCATTGCCAACAAACTCCCAAAGCAAAAGGTGAGGCAGATGGAAGCTAATGGTCTAGAACTTTCTCTTAAGACTATCTCAAGCTTTTCCCACAATTTTATAACAATCCCTTAGTTTATCACACCCAGTTTCACTCAAGATTCTGTTCCCCACCACCACCTTTCCCATTCAAGATATGCCAATAACCTCCCCAAGCTGATATGCTAGCACACATACCATGGTCATGAACACAAGTGCAGTCAGACAAATGGACATAAGCAGTAAATTGAAGTCCTGATGAACAATAAGATCCAGTAAGAAATGTCTAAAGGCAATTTAATGAATATGATAAACACAATAAACCATTTATATGATGATTAGTCTTGTGGCACATTAGAGATTAATAAAAATATAGTCTCTAAGGTGCCACAGGACTACTTTCATTTTTAAAGTTATAGACTAAAATGGCTAACCCTCTGAGGCATATATATGGTAGCATTTACCATCTTATATCCATTCTGAAGAGCCAGACTATCAGACAATTTTATCAATATGTTTTGGAGTAAGAGGGTGTTTTAGAAGTATAAAGTTCCACATTGAGAAAAGGAGAGAGTGCGATTTACTAAAGAGTCTCAAAAGATGAAAGTCATTGGGGTTACTAGAGAATCAGAGGATGAGACAACATCTGTTCCCCCTAACTAGCTCTTGATTTTTTTGTTAATGTTTAAACCTAAAGTCCAGAATTCATTTGCCCAAAAGAAAGAATAGCTCCAGTTGGAATTTACTTTGTTTTGATCCAGTTTGTTTTTCCAACCGTATGCACGTATGTGGGTAGGCAGATTTTAAGATAATTTTAGCTGTCTGAGTATAATGGAACTTATATCCAATATTTTGGTTTTAATACACATGCAATCTTGTTGTCCTACTGACCTAATTTTTCATTTAAATAATCTATCCAGTTTGTATATACAGTTTGTATTTCAGGAAAAAATGTAATTCCATGTTGCCCAATAGAACCACAAGACTAAAAAGAAAATCTAAGAAAATCTGAGCAACTCATTTTCTGCTTTTATTTGTTTCCTTTGAAAACCAAGCACTAATGTAAACAGCAGCAACATAATGCATTCAACTCTCCATTTCAAAATGGATTGGATGAAATAGATATAAGAGTATCCAAGGTCATCGTATAATGTTCATTAATAAGTACGTTTTCTAAAGTAGATTATTGAAACTTGTTTTATGTGACTTTGAAATGAGAGGAGTTGGAAAATCTGGGATCTCTACTCATTTCAAGATGCTCTTCCACGTATTTAAATTTAATAAGAAAGGGGGCAGGGAGTGAACAATATAAAAATTCTCAAATCTTATCTCTGTCTGGTTTTCAGGGGGCAGATTTCCATGCCACAAATATCACAGTCACAACTGACTACTTTTACAAACATCGTTGTGTTTTTCCCAATGTCACCCGTAGCCCTCACTGCAGGGATGAAGATACCTATAAGTATATACAAAACCAACTCATAATCTCCTTTCATATCCCTGCATAAGACTCTGACACGATGCCTACAAGTTGACAACAGTCAAGCAACTGGTATGCTGTACCCATTAGGATGGCTAGTATTGTCTCGTTGTTTCCTTCTGCTCCATCCTTGGGAAGAGTTTGTCATTTTATTATGTGTATGTGGAGCACCTGGCACAAAATGATACTGATCTCTGACTGGGTGCTACCACAATATAATACCAACAATGCAAGGACAAAGGAGAGCACAAATATGGAGCTATCACCCTTTCAAAGGTAGTCTTTCAAAGACAAGATTGAAGCCCATTAACCAAAGCTTCCACCTTTGTAGAATGTGCAGTTCAATGCCTTTTTTTCCCCTCAATAAAAAAAGCAAATTCCAATCTCTGGAGTTTTATCAATCCTTCCTCCTCCAAGACTTAAATTCACATTAAAAATAATGATTAACCAATTCAGGATGATTCATATAGAATTCATATCAGACATCACTAGTCTGGACTCCAGATATTGGATATTTTTCAAGGAGGAGGTGTGTCAAAGTTACAAGGAAGAAGTAACCTTGAAAAATACAATTGGGCAATAGATCTGAAAGTATCTACAGGATTAGATTCCAGAATGCTACACCAATCCATGTGTCATGTTATTGGATTTTAAAGTGAGCAGACAAATCAGTGGTGCACCCACGGAGGAGTGTTTGCCCCAAATTCTGTACAAAGTGGGTGATGTGAGGTGTCAAATGGAAGCTTATGCTCTACTGATTCTATGTATGTCACTCATGTACTTGTATGATTTTTGTATATGAAGTTATGAATATGGGCTCTGTTCTTGTAAATGTTCTCTGTCTGGTAGGGAGCAATGGGCCTGGACTGCCTATTGTGAGGAAGGATTGTTCAGTGAATAGCTATGCTAACTAGCCCTGCTTCATGGACAATGGCTCTCAGAGTGGCCAATACACACCTGAGGAATGCGTTTGGAAACCTGCAGATTGGCCAGTGCATAATGGCTACTTGCATGTGAAACAGAGATAGTCACTTGCTCACGTGAGCAGCTTCAGTTTGGGAGACACCAGGAATATAAAAATACCATGAGGCTGTCTCCATCTTGTCTTTGGTCTTGCTCTTGCTTCCAGATGAAGCCTTGCTAGGGACAGAGAGCCGGGAAGGACTGCTAACCCATCCTAATACAGGATGTGAACCAGAGACTTCGAAGCGAGCAGTTTGTAACATCTCTGCTAAAAGCCTGCATCAAGAACTTGGGGTATGTCTAGACTACAGGCTTTTGTCGACAGAAGCTTTGTCGACAAATACTGTCGACAAAGCTTCTGTCGACAAAGAGCGTCTAGACCACAGCCAGTTCTGTAGACAAAGCAAACCACTTTGTGGACATGAGAGTGTAGATGCAATAACGCCTTCCGTCGACAGAACTCTGTTGACAAAAGGCGTTATTCCTCGTAGAATGAGGTTTACCGTCATCGACAAAACTGCTGGGTTCTGTCGACGTTATGTTGACAGAACTCGGTGGTAGTATAGACGCAGGTATAGTTTTGTCGACAAAAGTCCACTTTTGTCAACAAAACCCTGTAGACTAGACACACCCTTGGTGATTGATGTATGTAATGTATTCTCCTTAACAATCTTACTCTCAACTTTTTCGTTCTTTTATTAATAAACCTTTAGAGTTTAGATTCTAAAAGATTGGCCCAGTGTGCTCTTGTGGGTAAGATCTAAAGCATAAATTGACTGGGGACTGTGGTTGGTTTTATGGAACCGGGAGGATCTGTTCGGAGTTGGTGGGATCGGGTTTTATAACCTCTCACCTGTGTGTAAGGCCTGGGGCTGATTTGGCACAGGGAGAGCTGGGTTGTATGAGGGGTTTTGCATGCGAGGCTTCCTGATGGCCAGATTGGCAGCTGAAGTGCTCTCTGTGACTGGTTTGTGGCCTATTTGGGAAAGGTCTCCAGTCGAGGGAGTGGAGTGGAGTGCCCTCAGCAGTGCCCAGACCGGCCTGGTCCATCACACCATGTCCTTCTGTCTCTATGCCAATCGTGATTATTCCCTTGGACAAGCTGTAGCTAATTAAACTTTGGGTGACAACAAGAAACCAGTAAGCATTCCTTTTATTTTCATAGAATGGCAATAATTCACTTTGAGCCCATAGAAGAAATCTTTGTACAGCCATCTCAGGTGACTCTGATTTGTATGCAACATGAAGAGAAAGATATTCTACAGTGGAAAGAGAAAAAAGATTGTTGGCAAGTTATTTGTTGAGAATTGTTTACTCATCTCAATTCATACCCACTAAGAGGGGAAAAAGGGGGTAATTGCAGCAGTGGCAGCAGTTGGAGCCCCAGGCCCTTTAAATCACCTCCAGAGCACTGGGAGGCATGCTCTGAGTGATGCCAAGGGCTGGTTGAAGGGGGAGGCACAGCAATGTGTGGGTGGCATGAAGGGCGAACTGCTCCAGCCCCGTCCTCTGAGGGAGCATGGAGCCAGCCTCCCTCCACCTTACCCAGGGGCCCAGCAATTCTGTCACCACATTAAAATTGCTGGGGTTGGGGGGACGACACATGAATACAGATAGCTGAAGTAGTTGCCAATTCTACTTCTCATTTTGTAAGCCAGTTCACAGTTTATTGTACACTACCACCACCAAAGTAGGATTCCAGTAGAGAAAAAAAATTGGCAATGATTGCATGGTGGACTGCTAGCACTTTTTACAAGAGATGTTCTGTGTTAGCTGCTTGAAGTACAGTTCAGAAAAGTGATAGAAAATTAAGATGATACAGAAGGAAGGTAATTGGCATTCACCTCTTCGCACACTGTAAAACAGTGGTCTCCAACCTTTTTAAGCAAAAGATCATTTTTTGAATTTAAGTCAGTCCAGGATCTACCTCAAACCCAAATACCACTGCTCCACCCCTTTGCTGAGGCCCTGCCCTTCTCACTCTGTGAATATGGGGTACAGGTGAGGGGGACAAAGTGACATCTGTTTCCCCCACCCTGCACAACAAGCAGGAAGCTTCCAGGGGCAGCTCTGAGGCTCTGGGCAGGAGCAGCCGGGCAGTGGTAGAAGGGGCAGTGGAAGTGCCAGCGCTTGATAGTCTCCCAGCCAAACCTGTCAGGATCATCTGTCAGAGGCTTCAAGATCTACAGGTAGATCCTGATCTACTGGTTGGTGACCACTGCTGTAAAATGTAAAAAGTTTTAGATTTCTTTCATTGAATTTTTTTTTCTAAGTACCATAGGAATTCATGTAGGAACTCAATCTCATTTCACCCACTCATATTCCTGCACTGAGACCCTCAAGCCTGCCTGAAGCACCAGGTAGAGTTCAGAGAACAGAATGAGATGATTATGATGATGCAGTGATGACATTATGGGAATACTTTGGCTCCTTCACTTGCGGCACTTGGAAATTCAACAGTGGTTAGCAATGGAATTAATGGCCACATTTCAGGCTTTCTATTTATTTTGGTAGTGAAAATCCAAGAGGTTTGGGAGGGGCTTGTTTGCCACCATTTGAAATTCCAGCACATAACTTCTCTGTAATCCAACATCAAAACAGTAACAATCTGAGTTTCTATACACGCAATCTCCAGTTTACGACTAAGATCACAATAGGTACAAATGAAGTTCTGGATCTCTCTTTAAATGAATATAGCTTTGAAATTGGCTGCATATAACTCACTTCCCCCCCTTTTTCAGCAGAACAGACTATTCAACATAGAATGTGGCACAGCACGGGGATTAGCTACATCCTAAGAACAGTATGTTCTCCCAAAGCCACTGAAACTAACATAAGCTAAGCAAACATTTGTGCCACTGGTTGAGGTCTCCGACAATATACCTTGGATTCCTTATTGGAACTGAGCTCATATTACTGCTTCTGAAGGTCAGGAAATAAACATATCATGGAATTAAATGGCCATGCTTAAAAATTATGCTGAGAGAGAATTGTGGAAATAGCTGTTATTAACAACAAGGGGAGAAGACTGCACGTATCCATATATGCTGGTTAGTCCATACCCAGATACGCAGTGGTGGGCATGACATGCCTCAACTTCCTCTTAGCCTACAGATGAACCAGGGAAAAATTCAATCCCTATGCTCAGGCAAGAAGAGGGACTACTTCCCAAAAAAGAAAACACAGTATTCCTGAGAATGTGGGGAAAAGTAAATCATATGCAGGGCTATGGCTTGACCTGCTGCATGTTCAACAGCTGCACTGGCTGGGATTACCAATGCTGGAAGGAGAGTAATGTTACACCAGCATGGCTGTCCTTACTCATATGCAGAATTCTGCTGGTGTAACGTTACTCCCCTTCCAGAATGTAAGGCACCTGAAAATTCAGGGCACCACTGGGTCTTAATGTCCACACACCCACCTCTTTCTATCCCTTTTCTGTGGCTCTGTTTCCTCTGGAGAGGATCTAGTTAACTTATAAGTGAAAAATCCTGTCAGACCTATTAGCAGAACATTGAACCAGAGAAAGAGCCATTCAAGTGTTAATGAAGCCATTTAACAGGAATTTGGAACCCGGGTATATATTGTCAGTTTCTGATTTTACCATATTAGTCAACAGTGCCTTAGTTTAAAATTTATTTTTAAGGTATTTCATTTGTGTGTAGCTGAAGATACAAAATCACATATCACAAATCACATAGGTGCCATTTTATTGGTGTCCGAATATTTTTAAAAATATTTTATAATTCTAAATATTCTAATTTTTATAAATTAGTCTACATAGTGTTTTTCTATGATCCTTTTCTTTTTTTATCTTCTGTACCTTACCTTTTCTTTTATATTGTTTCGGTTTTTCTCAATAAAAATAATCCATAACATTCTTAGGAAGCTCTAACCACTTTGATCATTGAATGGTGCAATAAAGTCACATAGCCTATGTCTTCTTTACAGCTCTCATGAACTTTACCTGAAAGGTTTTTGTAGTACAGCAGAACCCTCTTTATTCAAGTCCTCATTATCCAGCTCTCTGCATTAAGTAAATCAGGACTGATAGTCCAAGCCCTGCCCCCCAGGGCTGAAGTTCTTTGCCCATTTTCTGGATTTTTGATTCTTTGATCTGGCCTTGGTCCCAATTAGATCAGATAAATGGAGTTCCACTGTATTTTTAAATATCTCTTGCGTATCTCAGTAAAACATGACCTCCTACAGATAAATATATATTTAAAGTCTGATTACAAATACAATTGTGTATTGTGCTCACTGAAGTATTAGAACAATTCTGCAAGGTGTATCCTGTGGGCAGGCCCCTTAACATTAATGAGGGAGCTGATTACATAATCCTAGCTTTAGTTTCAGCTCAGTGAAGTCACAAACATCAAGCAGGACTTAGAATTATTCTGTGTGTTTTCATAGTCTGTATAATTTCATTTATCTGGCAGGTACCACTACGGAAACCTTTTGTACCCTTATTGACTGATTTAATCACATTCTTTTAAAAAAATGCTAAAAATGATGCTTTATTCTTTTTTATTCATCTATTCTCTGCCCAGATGGATAGGGAGCAAAGCAGTGGTAGAGCTATTGCACAGGCACTATTGCATCCATTTTGTGATCTTGCACCATGCTGGACCATGCCTAGAGGAGCTGCCTAGCCCAGAAAGTGTGTTTCCTGCATATTACCCCTACCTGTGGTTGTTTCCCATCCCTCAAAATTGACTCTGTAAATACTTGTAATGGGCCCAATGGAATGTGGACAGTTACACCACGCTTTCCTCTTGTGCTGCTGCAATCATGACAATTTGCAATGGATTCAGGATTTGCCCGTGCGAGCACTACTGACAGAACACAACAAAAAGATGACACGAGTGGAGAAAGATAAAAGTGTTAACTACACTGACCATTGGTAGGAATTAGTTGTTTTTATTTCCCAGAAACCACCACAACCAAACCTTGGGCTGTAATTACTGTTTTTAAATAGATATCAAATCTCTTTGTATTGTTTAAAGTTTTTGCTCTCAGTTGTTTGTTATCCTCTCCTAGAGGTTTAAAAGCTTTTTTCCCCCTCTCACTGATTATATTCTCTTTCCAGATTAGTCCAAAAGTTCAGTACGAAACTCAAACCCACACAATTTTCTCTCTCTCTTGTTTTAAAGTGGAAAATCAGACCAAGCTGGCTAAAGCTTTGGTGTGAACCTAGGTTAATCTGAGTATAGTTGGACTGATTCACGCTTTTGCACTAAAATGGGTTTGATGCGATTTTGATGCACAGTGAAATGCAGGAAGGCAGGATCAAGTGGATTGAAACTCCAAATGCGCATTTTCACAAACCCCTGCAAAGCAAAACCAGCATGTTCTGTACATCCATTCCAGCCATTTTCTGTTTGGCAAGTACTGCTTTTCCCACCCTCATTTTTTCAACTGAAGCTGAAAATTGGCATGGCCAGTTTAATTCAACAATGCTTCCACTTCCAGAGCATATCATCAGACAAAAATATTTTATCGCTATGTCATGCAAGATACATATCCTGAAAAGTTTGGCCAAATGTTTAAACCTGTTTCTTTCTATGCAGCTGTAAACTTCTTCCGAGCAAGAACTCACACAATGTTAAAGCACCAAATAGGAGAGTATAAAAATCTTGATATACAGGATGGTTGAATGGATAGATAGATGATGAGGGCCAAGCATAAGTACTGCTTTTTGTAATTGATGCAACCACATGGATATATGAGGATTAAGTGCAAGGAAAAGGAAAAGGACAAGTGCTATAACGTTGGATGGGGAGAAATTGCCAAGTTGAGTCTTCAGTGTTGATTATAATTTGACTACATCAATACATATGCCACCTATCGAGTTTCCCAGGTTCTAGAAAGATGGATTAAATCTGTAGGGGACCTATACTATAGATACCCACCTATTGCTCTGGACACAACTTCCCTGTCTGTTTGCAGTCTGGAGTTTGGACTGAACAACAACATAGAAGATTAGGGTTGGAAGAGAACTCAGGAGGTCACCTAGACCAACTGTAACTAAATCATTCTAGCCATGGCTTAGTTACGCCTGGCCTTAAAAACCTAACATAGATCGCCACCTCCTGCAATAGGCAAACAGGAAGCCTTCTGATGAGGTGATCTATGGAGACAGTTTCCTGGGCCAGAGAAGGGCTGGAACTGCTAAGTCCCTCATCGTTTCTGCACCAGGCTGTCCATCACCAAAGGGAATAGTGTTAGAAGAGAATTCTGCTCCACTCAGGGAAAAAGGGCCCTTTTCATTTTCTTTAAGCTGACCAACATTTTCAGTGCTGCTACATTCATCCCTGCATTTCCATTGGCATGGAAAGGTGTGAGGGAGGGAGTTGGATGTTATGATACAGTTATGAATGGTTCATGATGGGGAAATTGTAGTACAGGTTAAACCTCCTAAATCTGGGACTCTCTGGTCCAGCATCATCCATAATCCAGCATGACCATGGAGGCTGCTGGACCAAAGAGTCCCAGCAGCCGGTAGCAGGAGCTGGCTGGGAGTGTCATGGCCAGGAGCCCCAGCCTGAGCTGGCAGCAGTGGGGCTGGCAGTGGCTGGGTATCCCCGACCGTGGGGAGCCCTATCTGGGTGGAGTAGACAGGAGCGGCCCTAGACAAGCTGCTGGCAACTGGTGCCCTAGGCGAAATGTGCGATCGGCGCGCGATTGGCGCCCCTGCCTCCAAAGCCCTCAACGGCCGTTTATCTTGGCGCCCTAGGCGACCGCCTAGTTCACCTGTATTGACGGGCTGCCACTGAGTAGAAACAGGACCAATGGTGGCCTGAGAGCACTGGCAAGGGCAGCAGCAGAGGGGTCAGAGCCCAAGAAGATATCTTTTATAATCTGAAATCATTCATACTTGTGAAAAATCTATAATCAATATAATTTATACTTGAGTAGTGTCTCTATTACAACTAAGCTTTGTATTTTGCAATATTAGACATAAAAGTTTCTCCTACTTTAGTTAAGCATTTCAAACCAGATTCTTCTTTAATGCTAAAAGCTAAATAATCAGTTTCTATTAAGAGTAGGTGAGTAATGTTCTTAGTCGCTCCAAAACACCATGCTGGAAAATGCCTCAAACAACAACTTAATTTCAGGATTTAGAATAGTCTAATGTATAGAGCACTGGACTAGTGTAGGAAATTTGAGTTCCAGTCACCTCTTTCTGGGTATGACCTGTGTCTTTGCCTGCTCTCTGGTCAAGGACTGCTTATTGGTGGAGGGGGAGCAAAAGGGGCAGTTGCCCTGATGCCCAGATTTTCAAAGGAGCCAAGAACTCCTGGCTTTGGCTGCTGCTACTGTGGCAGCAATGGCAGCCAGAGCCCTAACCCCCTTTGAATTGCTCCCCAAGCACAGCTCCTCGTGGCTCTGAGGTGGGGGTGGGGGGAATGTACCGTGGTCAGGTGGGCTAAGGGATGACTGCCCTCAACCAAACCCCTTCCAGGGGTGTGGAGCCCAAACACACACACACACACATACCTTGCTCTGGGGCTTGCAGTTGCTGGTGGCCCCACTGCTCTTGTCTATTTAGATTGCAAATCCTTTGGATCAGGGATTGTTTCTTAGGATGTGTTTGTATAGTGCCCAACACAATGGGATCCCAATCTTGATTGGTGCCACCTTGTTAATAAAAGTGTTTTAACTACAGTTTTCCTCAGGAGTGACTGGGGGGGGGGGAAGGCATGTTAAGAAGAAAATTCCTATAAACAGCGAGACATTTACCAAGAGAAGAGCCAGCTGGCTCTGTTTTGAGAAAGACAGGTTAGAAAATCTTAAATCCTCACAGACAACCTATTTGAGTACCAGAGGATTAAATGGCATGAACAACAGATACAACCTCCCAGATTACCCTTTTCTCCCCCACGCCCTGAAAAACCTCCACAACACACACACTTCTGCAAAATAAACCTTTGGAGTGGAAAGGAAGGGGAAAATCTATCCATGCTACTTCACTTAAAAAAAGAGGATTTTTTTAATCATTTTTTGTTTCTGAATTTTAAGGTAATTTTTACTAAGCATTCTCTAGCCCACATTCACGTACGTAAGATGTGATGAAGTGGGGATTGCAGTCTCTTTGTTCGCTTGTCATGTTATATGTGATTCCTACTATTCCATGCTGCTCTGTTGTAACTCTCTGTGTGTGCCTCAGTTTCCCTGGGCACTGCACCGGTTCTTAGCTGGGGATGGGAGTTTGGAGTGTAACTCTCACTGAGGGAGAGGCTGTCCCAGCCCAGCATGTATTCCATGGCCCAGGCTCTCTCGTAACCTGAGCCTGGGAGGGGTGCGCAACCAGGTGACATCTTTTGCCCAGGAAGGGGACAAAGGAGGAGGCAGGGCTGCCTGTAGGGCTGGGGCCAGTTGCTGAGTGTGTCTGGGCTGGCTTAGGATGCAAGGAGGGGGCCCAGGGTCCTGGTTCTGGGCTCCCCACTCCCTAAGATGGATTTGTATTGGTTGCTCCTGGTTCCTGTGCTAACAACTCTGTGCTACACTGTGTTCCTGTGACCCAATAACACTCCTGCTCTACCTGCTGTCTGAGCCACATCTGGCTGCGGGTGGGGGCGCAGGGCCCAGTGGCTCCCCGCACCTCGGTGACATAAAACAATAGTCAATCCTTTGCATGCTCACTTAAATTCACTTTAAATTGACTTTTTGCAATATTATGCTACAGTAGTGGTTTTAGACGAGTTCTTTCAAAAGCTGGCTGGACTGAAATCTATTTTTCTTAGGCATTCTCTGGGAGCCAGACACTGGAAGAAGTGATGCTTAGCTTTCTTTATATTACTGTTTCCAGTGTGAAAAGAGATTTTGGCTTGCAATTTCAACAGGACAGCAGGCATTTCTTATTGCCTTTCACTTTGTTGCTCTCCACTTCCCAGTAACAAATTGGTTTTATGTCAACCTTTTTGTCAGCTAAGATTTCTATTTTACCATATTCAAATGTTTCTTCTCTTGTTCTCAGTAGGGCTTCCAAATGGCCAAAGAAGTGATGTGTTGCATAGAAGAGGATGACCTATTGCTTCCCTGCTACCATTATGCCATGTGGAGGCACCTGTTCCTGTCATATGGCTCCCCTTTAGATTATGGGCTGTATATTCATACCAGTACACCGGAAATAATTTCTGTGAGTCAGTCAGCCTGTTTTCTTCTGCTGCCCTGGCCTCTTTATGCTACTACAGTAATATAAAGGGGCCATGAAGAGGATAGAAGCTAAGATAATCCCAGTGGAAGGGCTTCCCCTAGGTTGATCAAGCACTGTCAACAACTGTATGCCAAGCCTAGCACAGAGGAAGGGGGTGGGAGGAGGGAGCATGCTAGGAGCATGTTGTGCTCTGCTATTCTTGGAGGGTTATTGGCACCTCATTGTAAATTATAGCCCTACCTGTGGTCAGGAATGCTAAGTAGCCAAAAGGAATAAAAGCTTGTTTAAAAGATAACAGGAAAAACTTAAAAAACAACAAATAGCCTAGTAGCACCTTAAAGACTAACAAAACATGTAGATGGGATCATGAGCTTACCTGGGCACAACCCACTTCTTCAGATGACTGGAGTATTAGAAATCCAGATCCAAGAATAAATAAGGGAAGGGGGGAGAGGGAGGAAAAAAGATAAGAGTGACAGCACAGGATTTACTTTGATGAATCATGGCTTGCCCCTCTCATGCCACCCTCGATGCTATTTTTATGATATAATCACATTACCAATATGGCTGCAAAAGTTTTCTGCTCATGAAGTTATATGGAGATACAGAAAGACTGACTGGGGATTGAAGCTGGGGTTAGGATTTGTGAGTGTTCTTCTCTTTCCATGTGAACCTTCACAATTACAATACAATCAAAAGTGTCGGATTTTCAACCCAAAGCCTCACTTCACTGACGAGCTACACACATACTTTCTTTGTGTCTCAATCATCAGTAAAATACTATCTGGATTTCTTTATTTTTCCTGGACAGTCTTTATTATTAACAGACACATGGAACCAGCATCATTGGATCATGGACCACATCTCTGCAGACACATGAGCTATACTGCTGCTTCTTACAGGAACTCGGCTAGGAATCAGAAAGACTATGCACAGGTCTATTGCTCTTTATTCTTCTAACAAACATTTGATCATAACATTGCCTGTGCCCATGACTGAGCCTCTCAAAATTATACCAGGCAACCAGTATGCAACTTGTTTTGGAGACACTGGTGTACATGAATCATCCAATACAAGTTGCAACATTGTACATCTCAAAACACTAGCTTTGGTCCACATCAGTAGCTATGCATCCCCCTATCCCTTAAAAAGGGCGTATCAAAACTACAGGTCATCACTGAGTGGTGGGTTTAGAATGCAGAATGGGATCTTATGGAGCCTCTTTTTAATCAAGCATGTTGCATGAACAAGCAGGAACTCTTTAAACGGACTCAGCACATTTAAAATAGCCATTGCACATCAGTATAACTGGCAGACTTGTCTCGGAATTTGTAAGTAATTTTTATTACTACTTTGCAAGGAGAAAAATCATATAATTAATTTGAGGGTCTCAACTATGCAGGCAAAATTGCTTACTTTCAGAAGCATATATTTTCACTCAGTAGCTTAAAAACGACAGGCACAGATAGCTGTGAATTCTAAACACAACTTTATTAGTTCTTTAGACCAATGAGATCTTTTGTTGGGTGCTCCAAGTGACACTAGTAGCCATTTATTTAAACAAAACTAACTCCCAGCTCCTGCTCCCCAACACATAAACATGCAAATGATTAACTCACATGTCTGCAAGGCTCATTGAAGAACAGCTGACCTCTCAAGGAAAAGGCCCTTAAACTTCAAGACTAGCATCTTGCTTATTCATAACAGTTATTGCAGTATAAAAATGAACCACCTCTACAAACATGACATGTTTCAGTCAGTATGACGATTGGACAAAATGTCTTTTTAATGGACACATTATCTGTGTACAAATAATTTAATTGTCTAAATTGTTCAACAAACCAGCAATGCTGATATTTTTTGGGGGGGAGGAGGGAGTTTCTCATGCTTTTCCTCCAACTTGCTGCTTCAGATCACAAGATAAATATTGGAAATCCTTTCTATCTGAGCATTCAGTGATCATATGAAGCTATTACAGTGTGTATAAAAATCTTTTACTCCTTACATATCGACTAATTCTGGGAAGATTTCCAGTGCATATTGGATGGTCAGAACAACATGACAAATACTGCTATGGCTCCACTTCCAGAGGTCATTTCACCCCGGTCATAGTAGGACTGGAGATTAAAAAGACATTATCAAAATCTGAAGCATACAAGATTTCTGGCAGGTCCTGGTTGTACTTTCAAGACCAAGTTTTTAGAAGTGTTCAGCACTCACAGTTAGCAATAGGTTTTTGAGAGTACTCAGCTCAGCTAAACAGTTATGTACAGTATACATACTTAACATAGATGGAATCAGATATAACATGTAAAGTTTCCTCTTTAAAAAGAAAGTGCCCTACTGGCAGTTGGGGGGGAAATATTTCTGGGTCTAGAACGTGTCAGACAAAAATATGGGTCATAATAAAAGCCTTAATTCAGTAAAGAAGTGCATGTTACACTAGCCACTCTATCTGTATTTGTAGAACATTTAGAATTGGAATTGTACTGTTTAATAAAAATGTCATGCAAGTGTCCGGTGGCTGAAGGCTATTTGATAAGCTGACTCTTAAAAGAAAAAAAAATCAAAGAAAAATGCATCTTGCAAACATCTGTATGTTTTTAAAAAGTTTAAAAAATTAGTTACAGGAAATGAGCATTCACCCCCTTCCCAGGGTTAATAGAGGTTTTTAAAATTTTATTTGCCATTTTTGCTTCCATTTTGCTTTGATTTCTCTTTCCTTTTCCTAAATTAAAATAAAAAACAATGTACTTTAAGCCAGGTACATTTTGGCTCCAATCTCAAGACATTTCAAATTTTATAAGTGTGAAATATAAGCTTCAGGGAATATACATGAAAAAAATCACGGTTCCCAAAGGAATCATGAAAAAAAGGAGCATAGCGTTATATGGAGTGAGGATCTAGCATGTATATTAATTCAAGCTTCTATTATGATCATTTCTTGTACACACTTGGATGAGCACATCCCTAACATAATATTTAATTTCTTCCTGCTTTGCAGATCCACACCATCTACATCTTACTGTCATGACAAGACACACGTACTTCTTTGTTACAGATTTCAGAGGTCACCCACAACTATTTTAGATTTGGGGATGATTTAGACCTTCATGTCAGCAGAACAGCTATGGGTACCTGCATAGCCCCACAGTATGCCAACATTTTTATGGCTGGCTTAGATCAATGTTTCCTCAGCTCTTGTCCCTAAATTTCCCTCCTGTTCTTGTGCTACATTAAGGACATCTTCCTCATAAGAATTCCACCAGTATTTCAATAATTTCCATCCCACCCTCAATCTCAACCTGGAACAGTCCACACAAGAGATTCACTTCCTGGACAGTATAGTGGAAATAAATGATGGCCACCTAAATACCACTATCTATCTATTAGTCCTTTGGGCTCCCAATGGAGCATAGGGCCTCCACAGTCATTCTCCATCTCTTGCGATCCACACTCTTCCACACTATACCAGAAATTTACTGACCTCTAAACTTACCTACATGCCTCCAACTTTCATCCAGAACATATCACATGATCCATTGTCTACAGCCAAGCCCTAAGGAACAACTGCATTTGCTCCAATCCCTCAGACAGAGACAAACACCTACAGTATCTCTATCAATCATTCTTAAATCTACAATACCAGCGTGGGGAAATGAAGAAACAGATTGACAAAGCCAGGCAGGTACACAGAAGACACCTACTACAGGACAGACCCAACAATGAAAACAATAGAATACTACTGGCCATTACTTACAGCCCCCAGCTAAAAACACTCCACATCAAGAAACTACAACATATCCTAGATGATGATCCCTTTGGTCTCACAGACCTTGGGAGACAGGCCAGTCTCATTTAGGGTATGTCTATACTAGCCCCCTAGTTCGAACTAGGGAGGCTAATGTAGGCATTCGAAATTGCAAATCAAGCCCGGGATTTAAATATCCCGCACTTGATTTGCATCTTCCCGGCCGGTTCCCATTTTTTTTTTTTTTTTTTTAAATTTACAAGTCCGGACTAACTGCCCATGTCTACACGCGGCAGAGACCCGGTAGTTCGAAATAAAGCCCTAGTTCGAACTATCTGTTAAACCTCATTCCAGGAGGAATAACAGGTAGTTCGAATTAGGGCTTTATTTCGAACTACCGAGTCCCTGCCGCATGTAGATGCGGGCAGTTAGTCCGGAGTTGTAAATTTCAAAAATGGCGACCGGCCGGGAAGATGCAAATCAAGCGCGGGATATTTAAATCCCGGGCTTGATTTGCAATTTCGAATGCCTACATATGCCTCCCTAGTTCAAACTAGGGGCCTAGTGTAGACATACCCTTACAGACATCCCCTCAACTTGAAACACATATTCACTACCAACCACACACTGTACAACACTAATTAGGGAACCATTCCCTGCAACAAACCCTATTGCCAGCTCTGTGCACAAATCTATTCTAGTGACACCATCATAAGACCTAACCACATCAGCCATGCCATCAAATGCTCATTCACCTGCACATCCACTAAATGTGGTATATGCCATCATGTGCCAGCAATGCCCCTCTGCCATTTGCACTGGACAAACTGGACTGTCTCTATCTAACAATAAATGGGCACAAATCAAGAATGGTACGATACACAAACCAGTGAAAGAATATTTTAACTACCCTGGATATACAGTTATAAACTTGAAATGTGCCATCCTCAAGCAAAAAAACCTTCAAAATCAGGCTGCATTGTGAAACTGCTGAGCTGGAATTCATGTGCAAATTTGACATACTCAGAATTGATCTGAATAGGGATTGGGAATGGCTTACTCATTACAATAATTTGTTTTCCACTTTAGGTATTCTCACCTTTTTATCCACATCCACCCTGTGGATAAGAAGGTGAGAATACCCACAGCCATCCAACATTCCCATCTCTGTATCTCTACTGTCTGTTTCATTTTTCTTTCACTTCATGCAGATGATGAAGTGAGTTGCAACTCACAAAAGCTCATGCCCTCATGTGCTAGTCATTAAGGTGTCACTGGACTTGCTTTTACTTCTTTATATCAGTCACATAGCAAAATAACAATTGTCCATTACATATTACAAATTAGCTTCATGTGATTTTGGAATTTACAGAACTGAGTGATTTCTCATTTACCATTTTATGTATATTTAATCTAGATTTAGTACTCTATTTGCATTTTGCCAACTTTGACTTTTTGAGGATTTAGTCACTGAGGATTGTTCTAGGAGATATATTCTGGTTCATACAGGAATTATTCTGGGGAAGTTCTATGGAACATGTTGTACAAGAGTTCAGACTAGATAATCCCAGTGATTCCCTCTGGCTTTGGAATCTAATCTATTTCTATTAGAAAATATAACAACGCCTTTCCATTTTCAAAAGTAGTAAGAATAGGGATGGTCAATTAATGACTACATTGTTTAATTCCATTAGTCAGTCAGTGGTGGTGCGGTAGAGCGGAACTGTATGTGTCAGGAGATTTAACTTTCAGGGGATTGAACAGAGTACAAATGGAAAATCTAGCTTGGGTCAATAGTGACCAAGCTGTTACTATCTCAGGTTTCCCAGTAGCTTACAGGAGGTGCAGCTGGTGTGCTCAGTCAAGTCCCAGTGGATAGACATTGAGGGCTCATGGACCCTGGCCCCTGAGCCAGGTGCAGGATGTGTGGGGGGTGACTCTATGCTCCTGGATGGGGTGGGGTTGGTGCTGACACCTCCCCTCCCCCAGCCAGCCCTCAGAGCTGCCCGGAGCATGCCACACAGTGCTCCAGCTGTGATTTAAAGTGCCCGGGGCTCCAGCTGCTTCTGCAGCAGTGGTAGCAGCTGGGAGCCTTGGGCCCTTTGGGATCAACAGGCCCTGGGGAAACTGCTCTTTTTCCCCCCCAACTCTCATTGGCAGACCTGGCAGACAGCCATGCATAAAAGCCATAATTACAACAGGCACAGTTACTGTGGGCCTTAACAGAGAAGCTAAATAAGAATTTAGGCCTGGAAACTGAGCTCTTCTTCATGAAATGAGTCAGAAACAGTCACTTTGAAAAGTAAATTTGCACTGCACTGTACCTTTCCTCAGTTGCCAAGGCCACAATAAATCATGTGCAATAAATTTACACTGTAAATAAAGGCACAAATTAAAAATCAAAACAAAAAAAGCACCCTCCCCACACATGCTGAAGGAATCTGAAACAATGCTACATAAATAGTGTGCATATTCATTCTACTATTGTATGAAGTATCACTTAGCATCCCATCCCAATTCTGCAGTGCATATAGACACATTCGTAAATTTAGATTTTGGGCATGGGCTTAAGTCCCATAAACGTCAACAGTATTTTGCACATGCCTAAAGTTAAATAATGCTTTGGTGCATCCTTGAATATGATTTACTCACGGATATGTTTGAAGGCTTCATTAACTGTACAATACACTGAGAAATTACCAAAGTTACTCATTTAAGATTCAAAATCTTAGCCACATTGTTGGAGATGAATATATAGTTTGGAGGAGGGAGGTAAAGGGAGATAACAGACTGAAGGTACCAAAAAATGATTTAAGCACCTGGTGCCTGGGTCAAGGCCTGACACTGGTGGCTCAAATTAGGACTTCACAGAAGCAAAGGCATAAGAAAAATAGCTGGAGCAAAGAATACCCACGTATCTGATTTAGCTATCAAGACATGGAGGCCAAGGAAGAAGTGACAAATATAGATATTGATTACAGCTATTTTGTACTTTGAGATGGTAAAAAAGGACAGTAGTTTGGAAACAACAGGATTTTATCTTAGTTTTTTTTTCCACTTCAAGTGGTTAAGGCTAAAACAAAATATTTGCATGATGACACATAAGATACAATATTTCTGTAACCACAATAAAACCATCGGAAAATAGAAACTGGAGATTTTTTGTTTGCCCTGTATACATTTCATAATTAGAGTAATAATTAAATGTGACTACATTGTTATGCATGATATAATCTCAGATGGGAAAATGAAATCACACAAAGTGTTTTTAATTTTGAATACATCAGTAAACCACCAAATTTTAGGTCTATTGCTGCAGACTGTGGAAAATATTTCTGAAAAGATGCTCTTTAATTTTCCTTCCCCCTAAATAACACTATTTAAAAGATCATCTTTACAATAAAAGGAATAATATCTAACTTTCAGATTAATACTCTCCTGGCTCCAGACCGTAAAGTAAATTTCAATCACCATCTATCCAATTCATGCAATGCACAAAAGGCATGAGCATAGTGGTGCCATCATACCATTTAAGCTAACTTGCTTTTTATTGTACAAAATACTAATTCTCATTTGTATCAAGGATACGTTTATTGGAGTAATTGAAAACGTAAGGGCGTATTGTGAGAGACCTTTCCAAAGCTATGAAAGTTAAACAGTCTTCTTACCTGCAATCCCTATATACTGACCCAGAAAGGGCAAGACAGAAATTGCAGCCTCTCTGGTTAAAGAAAAGTAGGGGTATCTTGGGTGGGGGGTACACATTTTAGAGTCTTGGCCCTGGCAAACCCTCCCTCTATTTGGCTGCCCAGGCAGGGTAATAATCTGCAACGTGTTAAGGGTTCAGTTACGGACAGATATGTTCTATGCACATGGGAGCCATTCTGTTTCCTAGCACTCCTTTGGGACAGTGGAGATAAACAGAATGATAGCTGTATTTGAAAGGCACAATCTAGCTTTGAATAAAGATAAGACACAACATATATTAATGTTAGATTAGATGGATTATAATCACGCTCAAAACCCCCAAGTCTGCAAAAAGGCAGTCAATTTTTATTAGACAAGTAAGTCAGAGGAGGATAGGTGACACTTTGTGATTAAAATATGTAGATTTGCCCTCCCAGACAGGAAGTGCAGAAAATAGCACAGGTGTCTATGTTCCCATCAATATGCTTTTCTCATAAGGCAGGAAGCTACCTAATATACTAACTGAAGCCTTCTAATAGTCTTCAAGGTTGCAGGCCAAACAGATATTTTGCCTCTAGAGAGTCTGATGTGATGAAGTGCAGTGAGATTATTCCCTAAATAAGGAGGAAGAGACCAAAGAGAGTTGTGGTGTTCAAGAAAAAAATAAAAAAAGCTCAGTGGGATCTTAGCAGGGGAAGATCTGATTATATTTAGCTGGAGAGAGACAGGAGAAGGATTTGGCAAGGATGGTCAGAAAGCCATAGATAGAGTAATAAATGTCCTATGATTAAATGAATAGTTCTCAGTCAGAGGGGTAGTGTTTTGTTTTTGGTTTGTTCTTTTTTAGCGGTGGGTGGGGGTGAGAGAGTATTAAGACAGGACTTGAATTCATCACGTTTCTTAGTCTTCATTAAAGAGACTTCTTCTGAATTGTTTTACTATAAAGACATGTTATTGTCTTTAAAAAGTTTTCTAACACAAGTTGTTCATTTTTCACTCCAGGGTGCAATGTATTTTTGTACTCAACTAATCTCAGCTAAATTAGTAATCATGTAACACTTCCACATCCAAACTTATTTTTTTGTAATTATATATGTTGTAATCTTTCCATACCCAAACATAACCAATTACAAAGTACAAACAAAATCGAACAAAAAACAGTCTTGGGTTCTTTCTTCAGTTCTACCATGCTCATCCATGTGATAGGAATATAATGAAACAAGCTACATGTTACCAATAGTAAAACTAGAAAAAATTGTATTGGAGGCAAATGTATGTGTATATTATACAACAGATTGAGTTTGAGTTTTTGCATTACAGAAATTTTATATGGAATAAATGACAAGTGTAATATTTCTAAAAAATATTATGCACATACTGCTAAAGAGAGGAAGAATGGCCTTGTGGTTACTGCACTGGACTAAGACTCAGCTCTCAGTTCAATTCCTGGTATGCCAGCCTTTTAAGATAAGCTGAGAAGAGATGCAACTTTTAAAATAGGTATAGTACTTCATCCTTCTTACACTCTCTCTTGGCTATTTAGGCCCCAAGACTACAACCATGCACTTACTACATTTATGATATGATCACTGACAGGATTACTCTTACATACTTAACATTAGGCATGCCAGTGTTTACAATGTTAGATTGTAAAAATTGCCAAAGGAGTTGTTTCTTGCCATGTGTATGTACAGAGACCCACACAAAGTGGCCCAGAGTCAGCTATTTAATGATAATCCTAACGTTAATCTACTACAAATATACATATTGTAAACAATGTATAAATGCATAGATGGCAGTGAAAATAAAAGTCACTTGCTAATAAAGTAGAGAAATAGTGCCTTAAAATACCAGTAGCTCTGCCATGAACTTTCCGTTGCTTATCATGAATTCCACTGACCAACATTAAGTCTCTACAAGGGGTTCTCCCTTCTTGCTTGACAGGTAGAATTTAAAGTGTTCCTCCTCATAGCACAGCCTCAGCACAGCAGAATAATATTACCACAACTGGACAGATTAAAATTTAGGAATTTACAGATCCCAAATCATCTTCTGAGTTAAAAACACTACTTGGTCAGTGCTATGCTGCCATTAATATCATACTGCTCTTTGCACTGGACTGGCAACTAACCTGCAGAGTCCCACACAATGAGCATCTCTACCAGTGGTAAAATGAGACATTTCCTCCCAGCGAAGGTCCCTGCATCGCTACATGGAGAAGGACTGGGTTGATAGGGATTTTGAATGCCGTTTGACCTCTTTTCTTGGTTAGGATTAAAAACAAGTTAGAATAAATAAATATAACAAATTGGCGGCGCTAAGTTGAAAGATGCCCCTACAGGAGATGCTTAAAATTTTCACAGCCTCAGGCCAAAAGCAACTGAGAGGCTCTCTGCCTCCACACTGATGTATAAGAACACATGTTGCATCAGTCTTGCAGCAGTAAATCAGGATTACTCTGAGTTTCCTGTAGCCAGCTGGCAGAACTCATTTTTTCTACTTTCAACTCTCTCTCTTTAAAAAAAAAAAAGCATTTAAAATGCATTTAACTTAATTTGTTAGGAGGAGACTTTTCCATTTCATTAGACACAGTTTATTATCTGTTTTTTTTAACTTTATTGGCACTGCAAAAAGCTATGTAAAATACATAAGACACTTGATTTTCCCCCAACACTCAGTTTTTACAAAAAATATATAATGAAAGGAGAAAAAAAAAACATTGCCTTTGAGAAGAATTCTCAAACAGAAAATTATTCAGAGAATACATCCAATAAGCATTTTTATGTCTGTCTTCTATTTGATAAAATATGAATGATTAAAAGAAGTTTGGGAAAAAAATCTAATGCCCTGTTAATTCAACTATAATAGCAATAGTAGCTTATATGTTGGGTTTGGGGTTTTTTTACTTTTGTCCAGTGTTGTACTAGTGCATTAAGTAGAGTCCCTCAGATTCTAATTTTGTTTTATTCAGAACTATAGCTGTACAAGTTAAGATTAATAACAGACTTCGGGCAAAATGTCTAACATTGACTAGTCAATTATAAATTAGCTGCTAGATACAACTGACAGCACCAGTTGTCAACAACTGCCATTTTTAGCTGCTATAAATAGAATTAAATAATTGTTTGTCAGTTTGTGTGTGGTTATTGCTAATATTTGAGTGTGAAAACTGGTGATATTTATTGGATTAAACTGTAACTCTTCAAGAGTTTTATTAGCAATGATCCCTGAATCAGTAAGATATCAAAGTTATCATGCTGCCCTGCTCTAGATCTTAATTCCAGAGTCCATTATTCTAGACACAGCCCTCACTAGCAGACTTCCAAAAACAACTGTATGCAGAAGGAGTACTAAACTCCACTACATATAATTTATGTTAAACTATTAGTGAAGGAACAAAGCTACACAGACCAAATAATTAAGTTCAGCAACAAAATTGTCTAAGGTTTAGGTCTATTCCTTACAGATACCTCATTTTATCGAGGTTACATCAGAATGCTTTTCCTTCTTCGTCTAAAACAAAACTGTGCTATCTCAACAAATTAATCTCTGATCACATACTGGCCACCCATTAGATTAAAATGCTGAAAGGGTGTCTGTCTAACCTAGATTAGAAGTTTCATGAGATGCAGAGAGACAGACTTCATCTAAGCTTTGAACACCATCAAGCATGCTCACTGTACTCAGAATCATTATTAGTATTACCATAGTACCAAGTAGCCCTACTCATGGGGGACTGAGAACTCATCATGCTAGGTGCAATTTACCCCCCTCAAAGAATTTACAATGTAAGCAGGAGACAAGATATGGACACAGACAGAAGAAGGTACATGTGAAAATAGTGTACTGGCATGATAAGCAATTGTATCATCACACCTGAAGCCTAACCATTGTCAAGGTCCCCCCTCGGTAGTCATCATGGCAAAAAGAGGTTTGAGAGGGGAATTGAAAGTGGATAATGGAGTAGCTTTGTAGATATTCAGGAGGAACTCCCCCCGAAGCATGAGTGGCATGGGAAAAAGCAGAAAGGTACTCAGAGAAAATTTAGACAAGTGGACAACAGAGGCAGATATGAAGCAGGAGTCAGTATTAAGATAGAGAATTTAAAAAAATAAATAGAGTGAGATAGGTGGTGAGAGGCCTTAAAAGTGAAGACAAACTGTTTCTGCTTAATGAATGGAGAAGGTAATGCCATCCAAAGGATCCAAAGGCAGGGGTCGCCTAGGAAAAATAAGAAGCTCGGAAAATGCCTTTTGTAGCAGCACTCTATGGATAGAAGCATAATGAAGGTGCATTTGTCAAGGGCAGGGAAAAGATGTTGCAATAAACAAGATATGAGTTGTTGATGTCCTGGAAGAGCATTTTAACTATGTGGGCAAGTCAAAATCTTAGAGGCTAAGCAGAAAGTAAAAGCAAGATTAAGACTAAATTATATGATCAAGTGATAAACATGCGATGAAGGGAAGGGAGAGAGACTTGGGAAGGAAACTTCTAGAACTCAGTGTTTGCCACTTTGAGCTTGAGCTAGTGCTAACAGCTAGATAGCCATGAAGAGAGATCAGAAGAAACGGTGAGATTTTAGCCTGGGGAGATGGGAGTGGGCGGGTTCTGGAGCAGAGTGTGTGTAGTCAGCAGAGAAATGGTATTTGGATCTGTGTTTGTTGATGACATTGCCCAGATTAAAGGGTGCAGAGCAAGAAGAAGAGAAGGGGATGTAAGGTCAGACCCCAGTGAAACTCCCTCAGAAAGCTCAAGATTGGATGAGGAGAATTCTCTGAAGGAGCAACTGAAGAAGTAGGAAGAGAACCAGAAAATGACAGAATAATGAAAGCCAAATGAGGACAAGATTTGAAAGAGCATGGCTGACTGTGTCAGAGGAAACTGAGAGATCACAGACGATGGCAATACCTGTTAATTTTGGAATAAATAATATAACTCCCATTTATGTGACACCTGGGGAGTAAGTTACAGAAGTGACCATATAAGATAGTTACATCATTCACCAAAACTATGAAGTCAAACAATTAGTTAAGCACTGAAGACATCCATTTCTAAGAGGTCACTTGACTTTGGCTCTGACTTGCTAACAAAAGGAGTTCATCTTCCCAGGCGGAAATCTCAGCTGAAAAAAGATATGGTGCAGTATACAGCATGTTCAGAATGACTAGCCAACAAGAATCACTCCAATGCTGTAATCATTACAGGGAGAATCTCCAGAATATTTTTAGAGGTGATCACTAATACAATCAACTGCTCCAGGAGAACATAAAGCCTGTGAAGAAACTTGAGCACAGATGTTGTGCATTCATGGCAGCTCATACCACGTTTTGTGAAAACTGGAACTTCTGGGTGAACTTTAAGGGTTGTCCTGAAACAACCATGTTATAGGAGTCCAATTCAGAAGTAATGAAGGTAAGGATGATAGCCAAGAGTCTGGATTAAAGGCTAATAGGTGAAGGTTTTGGGCCATCTGGAGGTGGTGAAAGACATTAATCAGTCACTGTTGGAGAAATCCACTGGTAACAGTAGATATAACAAGTTTGTCTAATTTTTCATAAATTCTTTGCCTTACTAAATGATTACTTCCTCCTTCTGTGCATTACATTGTAGCCAATCCATCTTTATTAAGATCTCTTTTTCTTCAATTGCACTTGGATTCTTCAGTCTCCTTAATGATCATCTGTCCAATAAGTATACTGCAACCCAAAAGGTCTTATGGTCTCCTTACTTGCTTTAAATGAATTGAACAAGTAGGAACCCTATATATGGGGGCTCACAGAAAAGACAAATTTTAGTCGGGGAGAACTGGCTTTCACCATCAGTACCTCAGGCAAGATGATATCATAAGTACAGATGGTCTAATAAAAATTTTTGTCAGGTTGAGTGAAACATTGACAAAACTGAAAATTGTTTGACCGTTTTTCATGTAAAACAAAGTTAAAGGAAACTTTGTTTCAAAGACATTTCAAATCTGAAAACTAAACATTTCAAAAGTGTTAAAAGAAAACTTCGGAATTTCCCCAAAAAGTTTCACCTGAAATTAATTTATGAAAACTCAACATTATAGATTCAGAACCTTTCCTCCTCCTTCCCCCCAGAAATATTTCAGATGAGAAGTTTCACCCAGCTCTAGTTGAATTGTATCAATAGCTTCTGGGAGATCCAAGGAATCAGGAGACAACTTATTTTTTAGGGAAGTTGAAATTTACTGTGGCAAAACATGTTTTGTGGCCTTACTAAAAGGTCAGTGTTGGGCCATTCATTGCATTTTATCAGAGAGTATTTCAAAGTTGTGTAATAAAGGATTTAGTATTAAGGAGAATGTTTGCAAACATTGTCTGTGCCTGCTGCTTGTTTTCATGATCTAGAGAAATGTTTTTATTTCTCATACAAGCTGAGGTCACTCCGTATATTTCTTTGTTCAACTCTGAACAAAAAAAAAAATACTTTAACCTCTGGATTGGGTTTTCTTTTTTTCAAACTAATTGCACAAATAATGGGGAAAATAATCTTAATATTTAAATATTATTTGATATAGATGATTGCGCATGGAAAGAATGCAATTTGGTTTCCCCTGTGACTCATAGTCCTTCATCCATGGGACCATGTGTTTGTTTCCTGTGGAAACAGATTATAAACACATAAATGGGCGGGGGGAAGCTGATCCAAAGAAGCTTTTGACAAAACAGGTGAAGGACAACTGTGAAATAAATTGGGGCAGGGAGAATGGATTTGGTATGTACCACTTCCTTCAAAAAAGTGTTGCTTTAGCCAATGTTATGACACAGAAAATTCAGGCAGTTCCCTATTAGCAAGTGAGAATACATGATTTTATATTCATGAATACAATTTTTCTCTTTGCAATGAGACACAGCTAAACAGGAATTGAGTCAGTTACTCGGGACTGAAAATTAAGACAAAAATACAAGGAAATCCTCATATTTGAGTTAATTTACCTCAACTATACTTGAGGTAACATTCTTCTTTCTCCAGCCAACCTATGAAAAGGGTGAAAGGTGCACAGAATGTTCCAGGAGATGAAGTTTGTGGCGCCCCTGAGGAAGTCTCTCCACTTAGGGGCTGCAGGGTTTAAGCCCTGGTTTAAGAGTCAGGAGATGCTGCTTTAAAATCCCATGGATCCTGGAAGTTGAATGGTGCTGATGGGCTGCTGTTCTGGTAACCCCAGGCTCATCAGGTAGCAATGTAGTAATCTGCAATCCTATAAATAGGGTGTCTCCTCAGTAGACATGCTGTCACTATTTCCTTCTCCCCTTTTCTGGACACTAACCTTCTCTAGCAGGGAAAGAAAATGAGGAGTTGGAGTGACTACAGCCCCCTAGTATCGACAGGACCGTATATGTTGTACTATGTGGCTGGCCCTACATTTCACCGTCTTTTGTCAAAACATAAAATAACACTTATTTTATGTCCTCTTCTGTATTTCTCCCTCTCCATTAACTGCCTCACCATATAACATTCAACATAAAACATGATTCTGCAGCCCACCAAAGAATCACCATCTGCCCAGGGGATCATCAGTAAAGAGTAAAGCCATGTACTGAGCTCCGAACATCAACTTGAAGCTCAGCATAGGACCAAACTATGAAGATATCCTTATGCAAGGCTGTCTCTAGCTTCCTAGGAATTTTTACAGAGGGACTTCTACTAAACTTCTCAGCTGATCTCAATCACATTGGCAGGAAGTTACTACAGTCACTTTTGGGGTGGTACATGACTTTTGTGTTCACTATAGCCATTCACAACATATGTCGTGTACAGTGTAAGACTAAGTTAAACAGAAAACACTGCATTTTAAAACTTCCAGTTCTTCAATTTTCCCATTAAACAATAAAAACAAAAAAATTACTTCCTGGTCCTTCGATATCGTAAAGTTAAGCATTTCAGATTTTGGGGAAAAAACTATCAAAAGTTAAATAATTTAGAGTCTGACTTTTTCCAATAGTCATCTCTAAGTGCATACTTTATTTTCTTAGGGTAATATATTAAGTCTATTTAAAAAAATACTGTTGGTAATAAAGAGGTACAGTGGTGAACTTTGTTAATCTGTTTTACAGAGATATAAACAAATGTGATTGACTGACTGCATTTAGTTCTTGGACATATAAACCTGATTTCTCCATATTTACTGGCCCCACTAGTCCAAATTGTTTATTAATGACTGATGTTAGAAGGAAATCTATTCTCAGAGGATTGCTTTCATATACCAGACTCTCTGGCTTTTGTGCTTAAAGAATGAGGTTCCACCTAGCAACATGGAGATAACACTATTTGTCTAAGGAATTTCAGTTTATCTTATTCTCTCATTAAATGTACTGCAAATAAAATTTGTCAATTTCAAATGAACTTTACATTTAACAAGCCTCCAACTTTCAAGCTGTTTAAGAATCCCAATCAAGAAAATCAATGAATTTATTACCGACAGTTGACCAAGTTTCACTGAAATAACAAAAAGCTTAAAACTTGATTCTCCCTTGAGTTAGCCTAAAAAGACATTTGGTAATTTTGTTATAACAAGAGAGCATTGACTTTGAAATTTCTGGTTGAATTGGAATTGCTGGGGAAAAAATCCAAAATGGTGTTTTTGTGAAAACAAAGAAACAAAACAAAATAAACAAACAAAAGTTTGGATGTGTAATACTCTAAAGCAAGGAAGGTCAAATGCCTTTTTCTCCTGAGTATACTTATTTTCTTCAAGGGGTAAACTAGACTTCAGAGAAGAAATATTCATAAAATATTTGATTATCAAGCCTCAGAAGGTTTAAACACAAAATAGATACAAGAAACGATGAAAAAATGTATAATTTGCACGAGTAATCTGGATGGTCTAAGAATGCCTACTCAGCCCCCTGTATTCCATTTATTTATATATTTATGCACAAAGTATCTTGGCATGTAATCCAAATGGGAGAGGGTATTTAGATGTCAAAAGTATATAGACGCTTACACAAATATATGCAATATGCAATGTGACTCCTAAAACCCACATGGAATGCCCATCTGTAACTTGATGTGTGTGAATTCCATGGATTTGGAGGAAAATCTAGATTGAGGAACATCATCTTTATCCCATAGTTCCTCCATTTAGCTGTCAGTGTTTAAATAAATAAATAAGTAACATTTGGGTGCATGATATCTGTGGAGCATAGCTATGATTAGGTGCTTTTCTTCTTCATATTTGGAATATTTTTTCCATATGGATCCAGTTTTTATCTATGACATAAAAATAAATGTTGTTGTGCTGTAGCCCACTTCAGCAGGGTAAAGGGATAAGACAGACAATCAGGAGCAGGGCCAGGTTGGGCCCAGTACAAGGTTGCAGGGTGGCGCAGAGCTTACTCTTGCTCTGGCCAGGAAGGAGGAAGGACTGGCTCTTAGGAGGAGGGCTGCACTCACTACAAAGCAGTGGTAGGCAAGATGGCAAGGCAGCGAGAGCTCTGGCTCCCCACTGCCAGACTGCAGACCTGGATATAAAGGCTGAGTGGGTGCAAGGGTCATGGGGACGTGGCTCAGGGAATGGAAGCTGTCAAGGTGAGTGAAGTAGGGCAGGACATGGCTACCACCAAAGTGTCCCTGGGTCAGGACCGAGACTAGTGTATGACCCCGGGTCTCCCCTTCCCCCTTGCACCACACTGGAGTGTGGCCAGTACAGACTGCAGCTGGCCCCCGCAGCAAGGAGATAGACTTGGGGCTGCAGCTGGCCTCTCAGGTGGGTGTATGGACTGAGGACAGCTGATAGAAAAAAGTATCTCCCTTCCAGTGGTGTCAGGCACTGCTAGAGGCAACATTCTGAAGTGGGTGCCATGGACCAAGGGAGCGATGCAGGTCGCGAGCCAGAAGGTGGAGACAGGAGAGTGGAGTGATAAAGGGCGAGACACTGACCAGAAGGTGATGCGCTCCACGGATGGAGCTAGAGTCAAGCCTGTTACATGAAGGAAAGTGGACCTTTCTATCCATGACATTTCAGTCAGATCCAAACCTGTTTTTGAAACTAGGAGGTTAGAATGCTTTCTTCTTTAACTGTGCCAACTGATGCAAAAACAACTAAGCCATTAGCAAGGTGCAAGGACACTATCCAGAGAGAATTCACAAGGCTCTTGTTTATGGAAAATATATGGTCCATGTGTATTGCATATGAGATCACCAGTCTAAGACAGGCACTAAGAATTGATGTCCACATTTACCAGAGTTCCACATGTCTTGGTTAGAGTCCCAGCCTGTTCAGTTGGGTTAAACAATCAATCATGCACCATCAATAGGCGTGCACCAGTGTCACTGAGAGGTGAATTTGGCTGTGTGTAGGTCTACTACATGTTCATCATCACTTGAGAAGATCATCAAGGACCTTTGACCTTAGACTGCTGCTTTATAATATAAGCCAAGGGAAAGTTATGGGATTTGCCACACAACAGTTGCCCGAGTAGTTTCTAGAGCCGAGAGGGCTCTATTTTTTAAGGGCAGGCAAAAAAACAGGCCAAGAGTGCTACAATCTACCTGTAAATATTTTATGATAATTTTCAGTGACAACCAAAACTGAATACAATACTGTAATAGGAAAGACCTTCCATATGCATCTTTCTCTTGGAAAATAATCACACTGGGAGGAAGACAAAATGGAGATTGGACAGCAAAGAGATTATGGGAAATTGTATTTGTTATTCAGTTATTTATTACTGTGAATTTACAAGGCACTTTTCAATGCACACACAATTTAAAATATTTCTTAGCAAACTAGAAACACACCTTCATGGCCCATTACTTCATCAGTTTATCTTATCTTTGCACAATTTGAATTAAACTTTCTCCTGCCCTTTTATATTCCATTTTGATGATGAATAGCCTCTGGAAATCTCTGGGTGTGGGTAAACTTCCTCACTCACTAGAGAACAGAGGACTTTTTCCCATCCCAAGCAATATTAGTTGTCTCTCCCATTCGATTCACGAGGCAATTCTGTGCCTTTGGATACCAATGTTCTCAAAGTACATTAAGTCGCAAAACAAAAGGACTAAGCAAAGTCACAAACAGAAGAGAACAACTACCAGACACATCTAGTCAGACTACATGAAGGGAGATGCAGTTCAAAAAACTGCATTCCCACTTCCTCCAAATGTCCTTAGATACAACTTTGCATTGTCATACAGTTAAGGTTGTGTGTGTTTTGTGGATAATGGCTAGTTATTGAGCCAGCCAGGGCTAGGAGAGTGCTGACTGATCCATGGCAAACCCAAAAAATGTCTGTGGGAAACTACTGCTCCTTTGAGCATGAACTCTCACTTTGCATCTTCTTTCTGCTAACCTAATAATAGTGCTTGAAGATTATATGTTGCTAGAGTACAGTATGCTGCTTTGCCCATGAAGTGTCATTTTGGATTTTCAGCTATTCTGCTGCATGTGAATTCTAGACTGCATGTGAAAATAATTACTAGCTTGTGTGGGGTAGTTTTGATATGAACAAAGAGGCACTCCAATCATTTTCACTTACGATACAAGACTTAATGAAAAAACATGAGATACAGAGATTGTGATTTTAAAAGCTTGCCAATTTTCTCTTAGATAAGGTTAACACAGTATCTGCTGTTCACACGGAGAGAAAAATCTGAGGTAATGTTCAGTTAATTAAAGAAAATGTTTTTAAAAGTTTAACACTACACATTATCCTGGAATGGCTTGCAGTCCAAGTTTAACAGAAAACACACCCTATTTGAAAAACTATATTAAACTCCTCCTCCTGCTGAGATATTCTGAATTTATGGCCTTTTATTCTTTGAATGTTTATTCATTATTATTTACTATGAATTTAACATTTACAACTGGTTAAAGATATCAATGGAAGGCATATCAATCTTTTTCCACATGGTGACCCTATTTTATAAAACAGAAATGGACATTTTCAGTGTTCCCTGCATGCAGCCGTAAAGAAACGGAATGTTAGCGGCTGCAATCTTCTGCTGCCCAGTGACCTGTTTTGCAAACCTTTAGCATCACTACTCAAGTTTAGACCTTTTTGGTATCAGTAAAATATTAGTAGTCCACCTAGGACATATAGTAGAACCTAGAAACACCTTGCCAAGGATAGATGAACCATTGTGCTGGGACTATACAGACATACAAGAAGTACCTTGTCACAGAGAGCTCACAGCTTACTAGACAGGACACAATAGGTGGATGAAATAGCCAAACATAGTGGGCGGGAACCATTGGGAGAATAAGGTGACCAGTTTAGAAGAAAAGCAGAACATAACTCATCACTTCCCTAATCAGGTAAATTACTTGCAAGTCTAATGGCAGAAGTATCTTAGGAGGGATTTATAAGGGTAAAAGGCAGTGGCTTTACAAATTATCATGCAGTTTCTCCCATGCATAGGGGAATATATGGGAAAAAGCACAGAAATGCTCAAGAAAGAAGCTGACATGATTGTCAGTGCCAAGAAAGGAAGTCGGCAATTCTATAAATGAGTATATCTGACTGCAAGAGAGCTAGGATGATGAAGAGTCATAAAACCAAGAAGCGTATATTTGTTTGTTGTGAAAGAGCCACTGCTTCAGGAGGATGTATGGGTAGAACCATGACCCAGGAAGATGATCCTAGTGGCAACATTTTAACAGGGGTTCTCGAAAAGGGGGTTACGAGGTTGTTACATGCGGGTCACGAGCATTCAGCCTCCATCCCAAACTCTGCTTTGCCTCAAGCATTTACAAAGGTGTTATATATAAAAAGTTTTCTTAATTTATAAGGGCAAGCCACCACTAAGAAGATTGCAACATGAAAGGGGTAACTTTAAGAACCACTGTTTTAAATGGACTTAAAAGTGGTAGTATGCCTAACATCAAAGGCAGAGTTACAGCTGTCAAGGTATGTGTAAGACCTCAACTGCCTTTTTAATATCAAAAGCCAAAACCACTTCTTAAGCCTTTCTGACTGCCAAGAACACTGGCTCTCCCAAACTGAGCTGTCAAAACTTCCAGCTTCTCCCTGACAACTTTTACAAGGCACATACAAGTCAATGCAAAATCTGCAGGAATTGACATTTGGGAAGGCAGTAGAAGCAATAAAAATAAATAAATAAAGCATGCACCGTCAATGCCACAAGGGATGCTGTCCTGATTGGAGTATGTGTATAGGTAATATATATGAAACAGAAAAGACGTGAGATCTAAATAAAACATCAGCCTCTGCCTCAGAAGTGAAATTCAGACTTTGCCAAAGAAGTGAAATGGTGGATGGAATTGAGTAAGCAGGGGAGCCAAATATGTTTAAAATGTGGGTCTTTTATGAAAAATATAATTTTTTTGAAAAGAAAATTCTAAAATTTAATCTTTTTTAATGACACATGTTTCTTGAATAAATGTGAGTGGAAAAAAATGTAAAAAACTGACACACCAGGCTACTGAGTCTGCTCCAATTTGGCAGTCGGATGCCAGCTCCTAGGAACAGACAGCATCAAAGAAAGAATTGCTAAATGGAGAGGAAGGGGGACATGAGGCCTCACTGGAGCCATCCCTCCCACACTATTCTTCAAGCACAGTTCTAGGTCAGGAGAGATAACATACTTTGGGAGCAGCAGGATCCAAATGGTGCCTCCCTCCCCATGTTGCCTTGTGGGAAAAACTGCAGTGCAGAATTGAGCCAACCACTGATAGGACCAAAAGAAGCCAAAGCAGAGATCTCTGGACATTAACAGAGCTTTCTAAGTTTTGACTGGACTCTCTCTGTTCTGTGCTGCTTGGCTATTTGCTCCTTCACCTATCTTTTCACTTCAGGTTCAAGCCACACCTTCCACTCTTCTCCCGTGTCCTGTTCCCCTTCTACTCCTAGTTAGCTGGACACTCCTAAGTAACATTCCCTTTCCCCCAAAAAAACCCTTTTAACTAAAGTTTGCCATCATCACTTTGTTCTCTCTACTTGTGTGTTCTACCCTCCCCTCACACTTACCCATGCTACTCTGATCCAAAACTATGTGATTGTAGTCTCTGAGGGTGTATCTAGACTACAGGGTTTTGTCGACAAAACTATACCTGTGTCTACACTACCGCCGAATTCTGTCGACATAACGTTGACAGAACTCGGAAGTTTTGTCGACGGTGGTAAACCTCTTTCTACGAGGAATAACGCCTTTTGTCGACAGAGTTCTGTCGACAGAAGGCGTTATTGCATCTACACTGTCCTTTGCATCTACACTCTCAGTCGACAAAGCGGCTTGCTTTGTCAACAGAACTGGCTGTAGTCTAGACGCTCTTTGTCGACAGAAGCTTTGTCGACAGTATCTGTCGACAAAGCCTCTGTCGACAAAAGCCTGTCGTCTAGACATATCCTGAGATGAGGGCCGTTTACCAGAGTAGTGTTTGTACAGTGCATAGCAAAAGGTGGCTACATTATTGGATGGCCCTTAGACAATCTTACAGATGCACATTTCTAAAATATGTAGTCTGTCTGTGAGTCTGTCTGTTCAAGTACTCCTAAATAGTAAGAACTAGGACCACCAAATTTGGTATGCAACTTTCTCTTATCATAACTTAAGCAAGGTAAGGGGTTTGTTTGTGCCAAGACAATGGGATGGCTTGCAATGTGATTGTTTCTCACAAAATGGAAAAGGATGGAAGAGGGAGTTATGCTGTAGAATGACCACCGGGGGCAGCAAGAGGCCAGAGATGGGGCCTGGGATAGCTATAATCACATTGGGCCAGCAGAGTGCAGGGGTGGAGAAAAGGAAATGTATATACTATATATTTCAGAGAGTGTCTCTGTTTGTCTCTGTGTGTGTATCTGTTCCCCAGCTGAGAGCATACACCCCTCCCCTAGCTGTGCCCACTGCAGAGGCCAAGGACAGATACATCTCACCAGGCCCCAAGCTGCTGTGGTGAGAGAGGGCTGGGGTTGTCCTCTGTCCCTGGGCAGCCTGCTTACTGAACCCCTCACCCCAAACTCCACCACAGAATAATGATTTAAACAAAGAAAAAGAAAACTTATTTGAGTTAAGGACTCGAGCAATGCTGGATAAGTCTTCTATGTAATAAACATGATAGAAGTGGAATTAAAAAGGCTTTTGGATATCAGACTTGAAGGGAGGGTATAGGATGCACAATATGGGGAAGTCGGACATTCTGAGAGCATGGATATTGGGAGAAAGAGAGTTGTGCAAATTTTTGAAAATCAGGACCAGGAGTTTGAACTTGATGCTGCAGGCAACTGGTAACTCATGGAGGCAGTCCCAAAACCAGACAATTAAATAGGGATGAGTTCCAAACTGTGAAAGTGGAAAAGAAAGTATTGTAGCAACTCAGCTCTGAATAGACTCAAGGGTGAGGAGTGGAGAATCAGGGAGACCAGAGAGAAGTGTTACTTATATTGTGTTTGCATGTTTTCATTCGAACACTTTTTATAGCAACGGTGTTTAGAAATCTCATCCAGGTCAAGGCCTACATGCACAGCATGGTAAATGACAGTCCATCACCAAACTATCTTTCTGTCTAGCATCACATTGTGATTTATACATGTAAAGGCAATGTTTTCAGAATAAATTGCACATCACTCACTCAGTGTCAGATAGCATCTTACCCCCTGAATAATTCGTCTAGGGTGCTCTATGCCTCTCCCACCAGAAACTATGTGCGATGCACAGAGGTATGCAATATTGTGCTATGACTTAGGAATTAAAATATGTGAGTTCAGTCATGATTTGGCTTCCTCCACAGCCACAAGTGAGATTTTCCGTTAGCTCCTTCACTTTGTGAGTGGTGGTTTTAATATCCTTACCACACTGTAAACATCCCAGCTTATGAGACATAGAATGAAGGCTAAAATGCTAACAAAACACCCACTATATAGGGGTGCTTATGTGGATGGAAAAGTAAATGGATTCTTTTCAAGTAGCTATATAGATCACAGCATTTCAATATTTGTGAAAAAATTTAAGAATCGGATGAAAGGCTCTATTTCAAATGTCAATTATTTTCCTACGAGATATTTTAAGAATATTTGTGTTTGTGCTAGAAGAACAGAAGGAAAGAAAATCTAACACATTGTTCCATGACAGAGATTCCCTAAAAGTATATAGCAGGTGTCACATAATAAATATGGGCCAACAACTGGAATATTAATATTTTGCTGACTAAGGCTATGTCTACACTGCAGAGCTTTTCCGGGATACTGTAGGTATCAGTTTCCAAAAAAGCAGACGTGTTCTTTTGGCACCCCTGTATTCCTCCTTGTATTAGGAAGAAGGGATGTTCCGAAAGAGGAGGTTTTTCCGAAATCTGGCCCCGTATAGACCGGCCAAATTTCGGAAAAGCCTCTTCCAAAAAAAAAGGTGGAAAAAGATATGCAAATTGCAAAAGGCGAAGATCGTGGCTACTTAGAGCTAATTTGTTTGAACATTGGATACACTCTTACAGAATTCTACCTAGAGACTTGTTTGCTGAAAGTAATGGTATCAGACAACTTTAGCCCCCTTATGCTTTGCTTTTGTAAAGGTAAGCTAGTAGGTTCTAATGATAGTTTTTCTTCTCTATTGCACAATTGTATTTCAGTACATAGCATCTGTGTTCACCCTTCACAGCCAGTTATAAACAGATATGTCACAAACTTACAACTAGCAAACTACTCCTTAAAAATAAAAGGAAGTCAAGTCACTACAATCTTCTTTAAAAAAAAACAACTAATTTATATTGCACCAGATTTTACCGTAACCTATTCCTGTCACTGGCCTTCTTGGCATTCTTCAAGTTAGAAAGCCCAACAGTTTCCTGTGACCATGACATCTAAATTCAGTCCAAAAAGGTATGCCTTTGACATTTCTGTAAAGCAGATGTTGTTTTGCTAAAATATAAGTGAGATTTGTTATGGTCTTAATAAAGTGTATGACTTACTTTGCCAAGCTAGGTTTAAATCCAGTCTACTTTAAAAAAAATCTGCACATCTGCCCAAAATAATATTTTCTTATGTACAAATATTTTTAATATGCCTTTGACTGATGCTTCCTTGCATTCCTTCTGTGTAGTGTCAGGACTGTAGAATGGTGTGTGAAAACATGCTGAACTTCTATACAGCACTGAAGCTACAATTATGGAGTGGGCTCATGATAATTATTTTTTCTGTTTCTCAGTAAGTTGGTCTTAAATAAAACACTGAATAAGGATGACACAGGTGATTTGCAACAGTTTTTATTTCTGCTGGTCTTCCAAAGTCCATGAAATCACATTGCAGCTGTTGTGCATAACCAACTTTGACCCAATGTTGTGCTGACAAAGTAGAACTGAGGCTTTCTGAAGGCCAGTGGGGTTAGAGGAGTGGAGGGGTGTTATAAGCAACAGTGGCAACTTTCTAGTCTCTTGACTTACAAGCATGAGAAAATCATTAAGTTACAGTAAATATGGCAAGTATATGCATTAAGTTGAAAAGATCCAAAACAGTTTCCTACAGAGATTGTAAGCTAGTGATAATTCAACTTCAAAAGGCTCAGAATTGAGTCACTAACCAGCTCATCTCCTCTTCTTTCCTTAATTTTTAGCCTAAACACCTTGTGTGTTCGGTCTAAACAAAACTATAGTACACTCATACACACCATTCTCCCAAATTCTAAAAAATCTAATCTGGTTGTTCTTCAATTCTTTTTTCTCCTCACTGTATTGTAGTTTAAAAATAAAATCAGACCGTGATTTTGTTTGGAAACAAAAATAAATGAATTCATTGAAAGAAGGGGAGCTATGTAAATGCTTATTAAAATAATAGAATTATAGAATCATAGAATACTAGAACTGGAGGGACCTCAAAACAGGACCAAGCACCGTCTAGATCATCCCTGACAGATGTCTAGCCAACCTACTCTTAAATATCTCTAGTGATGGAGATTCTACAACCTCCCTAGGCAATTTGTTCCAGTATTTACCCACCCTGATAGTTAGGAAGTTTTTCCTAATGTCCAACCTAAACCTCCCTTGCTGCAATTTAAGCCCATTGCTTCTTGTCTTATCATCAGAGGTCAAAGAAAACAATTTTCCCCCTCCTCCTTATGATATCCTTTTAGTTACTTGAAAACAACTATCATGTCCCCTCGTATGTCTACACTACAGAGTTTTTTTCAGAAAAACTTCAATTACGTCCACAATGCAATCGTGTTCTTCCAAAAGAAAATCGAAAGAACAGAGGGGTTTTTCCAACATTGGTAATTCTCATTTTACAAGGAAGAAGCCTTTTCTTCCGAAAGAGCTCTTTCGAAAAAGGCATGGGTAGATGTGGAAGAGGGAGTTCTTTCGAAAGAAGAGGAAAGAAGAAAAAGCACAGGTGCGCTGGTGGCCATTCCATCCATAGTAATCACAGCTGAAATACGAGATAGCGTCAATTCAGTGTAAATGCTATCATACTTTTGCAGTGTGGATGCTCTCTTTTGGAAGAAGTTTTTCTGGAAGATTTCTTCTTCAAAAGAAGCCTGCAGTCCAGACATAGCCTCAGTCTTTTCTAAACTAAATGAGCCCAATACTTTCAGTCTTCTCTCATAGCTCATGTTTTCTAGACCTTTAATCATTTTTGTTGCTCTTCTCTGGGCTTTCTCCAATTTTTCCACATCTTTCTTGGGTCCCAGGAAGATTCAAGGGAATGATAAGGGCAGGAGTCAAGATAGCAGAGGAGGGTGAGGGATGGGGGGCAGCAGGCACCAGGGGACCAGATGGGGCGAGGGTGGTTAGGAGACATGGCAGCAGAGGGGGGAAAGGGAGAGGTTTAAATATATATTTATTAATAACTTGGTTCCCACAGTGGCACACATCTGAACAAGTGCTCATGAACTCAATACTGGTGCACAAGACAAAATTCACTCTGCTCATGGGAGGAAAATCTTAGAGGGAACACTTCCCCCAGCCTTTCCACCCAAATTAATGCAATGCAAGTTTGGTTAATGCAATTGCAGGATAGTTGCATGGCAGGTCCTCTGGGGGCCATCCCTATTGGTAGAGGACTTACATACTTATAGACTTAAAACATATGCAGCACAACAGGGTCTCAATGCTATAGTGATGGACACTTTAGAAATGAAAAACAGAGTTGTCTGCTGTAGAAGCTCTGGCATTTTAAAATCCAAAACCAATTATTTTTCAGACAGTTCCAGTGAGGTGTATATTTTGATTGAGTGATTTTTTTTTTTTCAGATTTCAACTGCTTTTCAGTTATTTGTGGAGGGAAAATAATTGGTGTTCAAAAACAGGAAATATCTTTTCCATAGAATTAAAAAACAGTTTCACACAAAATTACTCAAGTTTTCCAGAATAATTCACCTGTGGCCAAAACCCAAACATTCCCCTTTTCAGTTCCAAATGGTAACATTTAAAAAAAAATGTTGAGCAACTAAAAACAGGTCATAAAATGGCTTTGCGAACTTAAGTGTGGTGGTTGTTACTATTACAGCATTTAATATCCTTTGCCTTCTACTGCAAAACATTTTTCATCCAAAGATCTTGATGTGTTTTACATATGCATTTATGTAAAATCTTCATTCAAAAGACAGAGAAACTGAGTCACCAGAAGCTAAACTACAAGCCCAAAGTCTCACAATGAGCCAGTGGCAGAATCAGGAATACAAGTCTGGTTGTGGCACTGGCAAGCCAGATGCCAGCTCTGGCCCAGGCTGAAAACCTTAGTTAAGAATTGACAAATTTATAACTGGAGATCAGACCAGTTCACATGTATGTTAGTTTTGCTCAGAACAGACTATGTGAATCGTTGCATGGATTAATCTCACTTGTAATGTATGTCTTATAGCATGGAATACGGACATTTGCTTTATAAACTTAGAATATATTTGCTCTGAATTTATGAACCAAAGTATAACAATAATCTTCCTGTCCCTTTAGAAAGGCTATCAGTTGGGCCATCTAGGAGCATCACAAGGATTGGTGAATGGCCCTATTGCACTTTGAAAACGTTAATGCAAGGAAGCTTGTCCTGTGAACTTGAAAAGTGAATGAAGGAAATAAAGTCACTCTGAAAAACACACCTTGAATTGATAGATCATAATAACATTGTCACTTCTAGGAGTTGGACGGTATATACACAAAAATGAACTGTTTGCTTGTTTAAAATAGTAAATAACATTTCTTTTCCCTAGTTAGTAAAGCTTTGCATAATTTATTATAGGACTGACTACAGTTGAGGTCATTGGTGTAAGATCTAGGGTACCAACTGATCTGGGATAAGTGTGGGATACTTCCTGGAGACTAATAAAAGCAGTCATGGGGTGTGTCTAGACTACATGGCTCCGTCGACGGAGCCATGTAGATGAGTGTACTTGGCAAAGGGAAATGAAGTGGCAATTTAAATAATCGCTGTTCATTTACATCAAAATGGCCACTGCGCTGTGCCGATAGCTGATTGTCAGCACAGCACGGTAGTCTAGATGGGGATCAGCCGACCCCAGATCCCTTTGTCGTCAAATCCTTTATGCCTCGTGAAAAACAACAAATAGTCTAGTAGCACCTTAAAGACTAACAAAACATGTAGATGGTATCATGAGCTTTCGTGGGCACAACACACTTCTTCAGATGACCGGAGTATAATAAGTCCAGATCCAAGAATGAATAAGGGAAGGAGGGGGAAGGGGAGGGGAGAAAGAAAAAAGGGAGGGGAGGAAGAAAAAAAAGAGACAGTTCAAATATTTATAAGAAGCTCTTAAGAACCATTCGCACCTCCATTGGTTGGTTGGTTGGTTAAGTCATTAAAAGGTGGAAGATAGTCTACTAGCCACCCTATATCCTGGTTCAGACTATATCAACAACTTACACCCCACCATCAACCTCAGCCTGGATCAGTCCACACAAGAAATCCACTTCCTTGACACTAAAGTACTATTAAATGATGGACAAATTTCCACTACCCTATATTGGAAACCTACCGATCTCTTCACTTACCTTCATACCTCTAGCTTCCATCCCAGACGCATTTCCCAATCTATTGTATAAATCTAAGCCCTAAGATACAACCGTATTTGCTCCAACCCCACAGGCAGAGACAAACACCTACATGATCTATATAGAGCATTTGTAAAACTGAAATACCCACCCGGAGAAGTGAAAAAACAGATTGACAGAGCCAAAAAAGTACCCAGACATGAACTATTTCAAGATAGGCCCAGAAGAGAAAACAATAGAATTCCACTTGTTATCACCTACAGTCCACAACTTAAACCTCTACAATGCATTACCAGCAATCTACAACCTATCCTGGAAAGTGACCCCTCACTCTCAAAGGCCATGGGGGAAAGGCCAATTCTCTCTTACAGAAAACCCCCTATCCTCAAACAAATTCTTTCCAGTAACCACACCACACACCTCCATCATAATCATCCAGGAACCCACCCCTGCAATCAGCCCTGGTGCCAACTCTGCCCACACATCTACACCAGCGATTTCATCACTGGACCCAATGACATCAGCCATCAAATCAGAGGCTCATTTAACTGCACATCCACTAATGTGATCTATGTCATCATATGCCAGCAATGCCCCATAGCAATGTATATTGGCCAAACTGGACAGTCTCTACAGGAAAGAATTAATGGACACTAATCAGATATCCAAAAACCTGATGAAGAACACTTTAATCTTCCTGAACACTCAGTAATGGATCTACAAGTCGCCGATTTGTTCCAGACCAATTCCACAAGCCAAATACACAGAGAAGGATTGGAACTTAACTTCATTCACAAGTTTAATTCTTATGCAAACGGTCTGAACCAGGATATAGGGTGGCTCGCACACTATCTTCCACCTTTTAATGACTTAACCAACCAATCAACCAACCAAGGGAGGTCCTAATGGTTCTTAACAGCCTCTTATAACTTTTTGAACTATCTACTCACTGTCTCTTTTTTTCTTCCTCTCCTTACCTTTCTCCTTCTTCCCCTCCTGCCTCCTTCTCTTATTTATTCTTGGATCTGGACCTATACTCCGGTCATCTGAAGAAGTGAGTTTTGCCCATGAAAGCTCATGATATCATCTACATGTTTTGTTAGTCTTTAAGGTGCTACTAGACTATTTGTTGTTGTTGTTGTTGTTGTTTGTTTTGTTTGTTTTTTAAGTTTGTCCAGTTACAGACTAACTTGGCTACCCCTCTGAAACTTTTGAACATTTACAATGCCTGACTTTTTTTGACATGGCCATGTCTCTAAAAACTGTGTTGTGTAGACAATTTTTTTTAGATAACTCTTTAATTAGGACTTACATGCACCATACATTTTATCACCAATGGAGCTTCATGACAGGAATTTCTCAGAACAACACAGTTAGATATTACTATTAAGAACTGCACTTGCTTTCACTTGCCCTCAACCTACATCTCCAATATATCTTCTCCTGTGGTTCTCTATTCCTACCACTTGACCAGTCAGGTTAATTTTGACTTTGCTTTCATTTCCTTCTACACCTTGCCTCCGTGCTACCCTCTATACATGGAATATTGTCCCAAACCCTGTTCCGTTGGCCACTTTGTTCATTCAAATGCCTTGTAAAACAAATTTTTGTTGCATCATCTGGGACAAATGCACTGGAGAGTGGAAGAAAATGAATTCAGTGAAGGGAACACCACTGAGTTTCTTTCATCCTGATTGAGCAGGTGCCTCAACTTGTGTCTAAATTAAGCCTAGAGTCTTGAAAGGAACTTCTCTCATGCTCAAGTTCTTTACTTAAATCTATGGGATCTAAATGTACTTTAAATGTACTGAACAGTGGTATTATCTTATTGAGTCATCTTAAGAAAAATTAAGAGTGAAAAGGTCCAGAGAAAGGCTAAGACAATTGTTCTGGGACTTCTATATAATGCAGTACTGTAAAAAAAATCAGATTATTCCACCTATAAGGGTAATGAGTTAACACAGATTTAGCTGAAATATTCAAAGTTCCAGCTGATAAATACAGACTCAATCATACATCCTTGACTGCAACTGCAGCCTCATACTTTTACCTTTTACAGTAATAAACTTGAGTAAAAAGTAGTCTAGGGATAAGATTTCATTTTATATTTGAAACTGGAGTTAAGATTATGTATTGACCTTACACTCTTAGGGCTGTCATTTGTACATTTAAAACCATAAACAATCCTATACTTCATATTTCCAACTTTACATACAAGAATGATACGTGCACCAAAATAAGATATACAGATTCAGCAGACTGTAATGTTAAAATTGACATGTTATATGAGGTATTTTGTCCAAAGCATCTTAAAGTTATACATATTTTTATTCATAAGCCCGCAGGGCCCCGGCTCTGAATAATACCTTGCCGGCACTTACGGGTTCAGGGGCCCGGGGCCCCCTTAGGCGCAGGGCCCAATTTGTCTGAATCGGTCGAATCGGCCTAAGGCCGGCCCTGAAGCCAATTGTATAAAGGATAGGAGTGGGGAGTCCGTCATACACATAACACCACAAGAGGTGGTACCTTTGGCTAGTTAAGTCTGGTCCAGTAGAGCCTATAGCAGTAGTTTGCAGATTAAAAAAATTGGAGGAAGGCAAACAAACCTATAGTAGATTCCCCCATCTAAATGTGTTTTAATGGAAAAATACAATTTCCACAGAAAATTTTCCACCAGAAGAATCAAAACAAAATAATTAGTTTTGAGTCAGGACAAAGCATGTCAAAATATTATTTTGGGCTCAGTTCAACATTAGCCTGTATCTGAGCTGCTGTGATGTCTCATGGAATATGTTATTTAGATGTCTCGTGGCCACATTATTCTGTATGGGTGGGGCTCCTTGGGTGAAATATATCTCCCATGCTGTACTTTGGTCTCATCTCTAGATCTGGGGAGGGAGAGGAAGGGCAGGGAAATGTTGAGGAATTTAGTCCAGCCAGAAAGCTTTCACCATAAAGCAGAGGCACCTGAACTACAGCCGTGAGAAAGATCTGTGACAGCTCATGCAGATGCAGTTTAATGTTGAACTCAGCCAGAATGAAACATTTTGATTCACGAATGCATTGACATTTCATTTCAAATCAAAATGAAAACAACATAGAATGTTGAAAAAACAATTTCCCAGAAGATGGCAATTTCAATTTTGGCCAACTATTGTACTGACAAATTTCTTTTTACCCGAATTATTTGATATCTAAGGCCCTATTTAAATCACTGGATGACTGCCAAATAATTGCAACTAAGTTGCAAACAAGACATGTAAAATCTCAGAAAACTAATAGGGAATGAGGTATAACAGTTAACTCGAACTAAGGACTTAGTTCAAGTTAACGTTTGACTGCCGCATGTAGCCGCGGGCAGTTAGTTCGGACTAGGGGGATTTAAAAATGGTGCCCGGATGGGAAGATGCAAATAAAGCCCGGGATATTTAAATCCTGGGCTTCATTTGCAACTTCGAATGCTTACATTAGCCTCCCTAGTTTGAACTAGGGGGCTAGTGTAGACATACCCTGTGGGGGCAGCAACCCCTGTTAGCCTAAAATGAGTGGCAAAATTGCCAGTAATTTGCCTCAATCTCCAAATTAAATAGGTCCCGATTTATACTTTTCAAAAAGTTTTATTACCTCTGCACTCATAAACAGGGTTCAACAAACTGCAGCGAGAGCTACTCGCCAGCCCCGCACCGTGCACGCACCAGACTGGCACTGCGCATGTGCGCAGCGCCGGTGAATGGGGCACACAGAGCGACTGGCTGAAATCTACTTGCCACGGGCAAGTAGAAACAGCGGTTTGTCGAGCCCTGCTCACAGACATACAAGCAGTATATTATTAATTGCCATAATTTCATCTAATCTCCTTTTTCTACTATTTAACTGAAAAGGAAAAACATGTAAAATTACTGATTATCATCATCTTTACCTTATATAATGGTGCCGTGTCCCAATTTATACTAGTATGGACACTAGTCTGTCAGCCTGAAGTTTATTGTGGCATCCCACTTCGCTTCAGAAGGGTTGATGAATTGTTTTGTATGCCAATATTTTTAGTATTCTTCTAGTTCCATAACACAGCAATGTTTGCATCAACTCATAACAGAGGGTAAAGACTCACATTTTCACGTGTACACAGACTTGTTTTTAACCACATGATTTTTGCAGGAGACTTATGGGTGGTTTTTCCCACATAACTACCAGACCTGTCTCAAAAGTTGGATAGCAATCAAAACATTCCTCATCTGTCTTCCCCCCCCTCCAAGTTTAATTATCCAGGCTACAGAAGACTCCTCTAAATGCACCAGTTTATCATTTACATTTATCAGTGACTTTCCCAAATATTTTAGTATTTGATAAGAAGTTTTAATGATGTGGCATAATTTGAAGGATCTTCACCAATTTATTTTTTGAGAGATTCTTTCATTTCTTTTGCATTGAGGTGAAAATCTAATTCCTTTCTCCTCATGAATGAGGTCCAAACCACAATGCTGAACAGAACATTTGTAATTTGGAGACAATGCTAGGATCTGCTCTCAATCAAAACTGCTGTAGATAAAAAAAGATACTTCTCAGCTCACAGCGTGAACTTTGATGGAGAATATCTGAATAAGATTATAAAACAGAACAATCACATTCTAAATGTAATTAATCTAATTGTAATTTTTTAAAACTCGCATTTGCTTCAAACTGCATTCACATGCTATTGCCATCCAATGTTAAACATGCCAAGTATGTGCTGAAAAGTTTGATAAACTCTTCTGTTCTTTTAGGGTACATCTACACTACAAGCTTATTTCAAAATACAGCATCCACACTAAAGGGAACCCTCAAAATTAGTCTGAAGCAGTCTCCCCTAATGTGGATGTGCTACTTCGATTAAGAGCCCCAGGAGGCACCGGGGAGGAATATTTTAGAATGGCCCTGGTGAGGCACTATTTTGACATAGCAGCAGTGGAGCGTCCACACACACCCTCTTCTGAAAAAGCTTTTTTGGAAAAGGCATTATTCCTCATGGAATGAGGTTTACTGGTGTTGGAAAAAGCCCTCCATTATTTCAACTTTCTTTCTAAATAACGCAATTGCAGTGTGACTGCTAGCATTGCTTTTCCAGAATAACAGCCGTTATTCAAGAAAAATGGTGCGGGGTAGATGCAACCTGTATAGTTGCCAACTTGCCAAAAGACTGGAGGAAGCATTTCAATGTCCATACATTACTGTCAGGTGTTCTTAAATGAGGTTGTTTGTACAGACAGAGGGGATTGATCTTCAGTGGTGCTGAAAACACATAATTCAAAAAGAAAATCCATAGAGCTCTTTTGTTCTTCTCAGGGATTTACATTCTGGGGAGTTCACTCAAGCAGGGAGGTCTATTCAGACATTCTGGATGTTGTAAGATGTACACGTGCAGACCCCCGTTAGTCCACTCGTGCCTTTGTTTTCTTCTCACCACCCACCCCCCAGGCGGGTACAAGAGTCTGGCCCGTGCCAAGTCTTCTCATATCAGTTCTTTCTATCGCATTCCTCTCCGTGGGCCAGCCTGACCCGAACGTGCCCAGGACTACTCGCACCACCTCCAACAGCGGGGAGAGGGGGGTCCAGTCCCGCCCTCACTCACGGACCCCAGCCCAGGGCCCTAAGGACACAGACCTATTTTGGTCTGGTCCGGCTGGTGGGGCATCCCTCCATAACATACCAGCCCGCGGGCTAGAATGCCCTGGCCTGGGCTGCTTCCTCTCCCCTTACCTGGTCTGCAGACTAGTCAGTGTCGGGACATCTGTCTTGCCCATGTTTCTTCGGGGTCTCATCCACGGTGCCTCGGGAGTCCCCCTGGAGGTTGAACCCGGCTGTGCCTCCACTCCTCCATCACTCCATTCCCCCACACCCCCTTGCAGCGAGTGTCTGCACCTTTTGAATCCCAGCGCCCTGGCGTTGCGTCACACCTGGGCGCCTCCCCTCCCAGCTGTCTCATGGCACAAGAGCATACCATGCATGCTCCGTCCACGCTCCGCCCTCTCCCCCGCTTGGCCAGGGCTGGGGAACTTAAAGTGCAGGGCTGCTGTGTCCCGCCAGGCGTGGCTTGTGGACATGCTGCGCCTATTTTCCCCACACCCCGCCGTGCCCCATACATGGCCAGCACCAGGGAATTTAAAGTGTGGGGCTGCTGCACCCCTCACATATGGCATATAAAGCACATTGCTCCCATTCATGGAGTATGTCTACACTACGGGATAAGGTCAAATTAAGATATGCAACTTCAGTTACATTAATTGCGTACCTGAGGTCGAAGTACTTCAACTCAAATTTGGGGCTGTACACACTGCAGGAAGTCAAAGTGAGAACACTCTCCCTTTGACTTCCCTTACTCCTTGTGGAAGCAGGACTACAGGTATCAACCGGAGTGTCCCTCTCAGTTCGAATTAGCATGTCTTCACTAGATCTGCTAATTTGAACCCTGAAAGATAGACAGCGGCAGCTTCAATCTTCTCTGTAGTGTAGATGGACCCTCTGTTAATGGACTTTCCATCATAGTAGTAGTATACAGCCACTTAACTTTACTAGCATTTGAACTATGTTAAGTAGAATGCAAAAACATTTTTCTTGAAATTCCTGTTATATTTAATAAAGCACTAATAATCACCTCTATAGCTATGAAGCTCCCAAAGACCTACTGGATTTGTTTTAGCCTTATGAAGGGTCTGACTGGAACCCATTGAAGTCACTAGAAAAGACTAAATCAGGAATTCCCAAACTGGAGGGCATGGAAGAACATTAGAGTGGCATGCATCAGGGACAAAGAACCCCCATGAGGGGCAAAGAAGGAGAGTCATGTTTCCAGTTCTGCTCTATGCCTAGCCTCACTCCTCACTCAGCTCCCATTCAGACCCCAGTCTGGCTCCGCTTCCAGGTCCAGACTAGCCCCTAAGTGGGGAGGGAGAAGAGGGAGCACTATGTTTCCAGCCCAGCTCTACCCCCAGGCCCAGCTCCATTGCTAGGAAACCTTTGCTGTGCAGTGATGGAAAGGAGGTGTGGATAGATTCCATTACTGATAAGGGGTGAGGAGCAAGACTGAAAAAGTCTGGACACTGTTGCTTTAAATTCAGAGGGCTCTGCCACATACCATAAGCAAAATGAATACTCTTTATGAGTTTATTGAAAAGTTCCACAAGGAGAACTTCATGATCGTTAGCCTTGGTTTTCTCCTGTGGATTTTTCTGTTGAAACGGTAAATTAAACCTATGCCTCTATACTAACTAAAGGATAGTCCTGTGGCACCTTAGAGACTAACAAAAATATATGGTTGGTGGCTCATACTGTTCCTATTAGTCAGTGTATCTATGAGACACTAGAATAAAAATTCAAACAGAACAGGTAGGTTTGTTTTCACTTTTAGGGGTAATTTTCATAGGCCGGGCTCGACAAACCGCTGTTTCTACTCGCCCATGGCGAGTAGATTTCAGCTGGTCGCTCCATGTGCCCCATTCACCGGCACTGCGCATATGCGCAGTGCCGGTCTGGCGCATGCACGGTGCAGGGCTGTCAAGTAGCTCTCACCACAGTTTGTTGAGCCCTGTTCATAGATATATTCCAGCCAGATAGTCATGTCATCCAAAGATTATGTTCTTATAGAAAGAATGTAATTAAACAGAACACAAAAAGTAAGCTGTTTAAAATTGTCAGGTTTCACTGAACTAAGTAGGATTAGCAGATACTTGTATAATAAAAATGTAACAAATCTTATCTTCAGAGTGATTTCAAATAGCTTATATCTCCACTCATAGCCACCAAAGCAACTAGAGAATTACAATTTCAGTGAGTGAAATTAGAAGACATTACACACCCAATTTTTTACACTTATAGGATGAGTGCTAATACTAAGCTAATTAAATGGTTGAGTCAAGAACGCTTTCAAAAGGTTAACAGCTAGTAATTTTGCAATGTATTAAACTCAGGAAGAACAAGTCTTTTACACCCAGTTCTCACAAAAACAAGGCCAAAATCTGTTGCCAGGAAAACTTTGCCAGGTGATTAAAACTGGGGAGGAAATGCTTAGTCCCATGCATTGTAAGGCTGTAGAGTGTTAGATTATCACAATCCTAGTTAATCATGTCATTCTTGTAACCCGGTTAGTGGGTACCATTGAAAATGTGCTTTTAAACATAGCAGTTAAATAAAATAAACTTTGACTATGGCTATATTAGGCTATGTCTACACAGCAATGTTATAGCCTGTGTAGACTATAACATATTATTCTGACTGACATTATTCCGGAATAACATAGTCCATGTCTACACCACAAGTAGTTATTTTGACAATGTTGAAATTGTCAAATGTCGAGCTGGAGGACTTCTTACTCCAACTCCTGTAACCCTCATTTTACAAGGAGTAAGGGAAGTCGGAGAAAGAGTGAGCTCTCAGGCTACGTCTAAACTACACCCCTCTGTCATCAGAAGGATGTAAATTAGACATATCGAAAGTGCAAATGAAGCCGGGATTTAAATATCCTGTACTTCATTTGCATAATGGCGGCTGCCACTTTTTTTTCAAAACAGGGCTTTTCGAAAAAACCTGGCAGTTTAGACGGGGCATTTTCTACAGAAATGCCCCGTTTCAAAAAAAAGCGGTGACCGCCATTATACAAATGAAGTGCGGGATATTTAAATTCCGGCTTCATTTGCACTTTCGATACGTCTAATTTACATCCGTCTGCTGACAAAGGGGTGTAGTTTAGATGTAGCCTCAGACTTCCTGTTGTATAGACAGTGCCAAAAGCTGAAATAAGCTATTTCAACTTCAGCTACGCAATTGACATAGCTCAAGTTGCATAGCTTATTTTGGCTTTAGCCCTGCTATGTAGATGTGCCCTTATAGGCCTCACAACAGCACTGATGCAAATGCTCTAACCCAAGGGGAGAGAGCTGTCCCATCAATTTAATTATTCCAGCTCTCATGTACAGCAACAGTATTGTTATCAGAAGAAGCTCTCCTGCCTACGTAGCGCTGTCCACATTGACGCTTAAGTGTAATTTATGTCATCCCGGGATGGCTTATTTTATACTAATTGAAGCTGTAGTGTGAACATAGCTGAAAGTCCTAGATATGTGGGTGAGAATGAAGGAGATATACACCTGATTGGGCAATGGGTTCTTTCTGAGAAACTACCCATAAGTGCCATGATGGCAGCTTGTGGATGCTGAGTAATTCTGAAAATCTGGCTCTTATTTAGGTGCCAAAAAGAGAGATGACTTATTTTGAAAAATCCAACCCCAACTATGCATAAAGAAGACATGAAAGTCTGATCCCTGTGATCTTTTAATCTTTAAAAAATAGCCACTTGGATGGCCATTCCATCAACAACAGTGAAATCCAAAATTCACATTGGTTGTCATTACTGGTGGTAATGATGTTAGAATGTAGCATGTGCTTAGGTATTTTACCAATCTGTCAACTAGCCCTATAGTTTAGAGCCATCAAGTGACCAACATAACAACAGTTCATAAGGAGCATCTAGTACCTAATCTAGCAAAATGCTGGCAACCTCAACAAGCACTGGCTTTTATTGGGTATGAGGCAGATTAACGAGTAGTCCTGTGGCACCTTAGAGACTAACAGAAATATATAGTATCATAAGCTTTTGTGGGTAAAACCTGGTGAAGTGGGTTTTACCCATGAAAGCTCATGACACTATATATTTTCGTTAGTCTCTAAGGTGCCACAGGACTATTTGTTTTTAAAGTTACAGACTAACATGGCTACCCCTCTGAGACTTTTGACTTTCTTACAGAATCATTTATAATTGTTATTATTAGAAGTAATTATGTACACTCCCAAAGGTGCTGGAATGGATTAGGTTATATTGAAATGGGTGCTATACAAGTATTATCACTTTTCTGTCCCTACCCTGTGTCTAAAGGGCACAAAAGAGATGGTGAGTTGCAGATGTTATTCACAAGAACTCTGTTTCAACTTGAAGTATAAGCTTGATTTAGAGAAAAAAAAGGAGGAAAAGGAAAAAAGGAACACGTACAACTTGTCACCTATCTAGCCATGGTCAACAAGATGCATTTTGTAGGCATCATAACAGAGGTGGGTCTTACAGGAGAGTCTGAACAAACATCAAATAAAAACTGTATGGTTATTATGGGGGAGTTTTCCCTGTGCATAAGGGGCAGCATAGAGCAACAGGAAGATGTTCTTAAATGAGAATACAACTGAGCAGAGAAATGGGCTGGGAACATTGCCAGAGTATAGTTCGGGGTCAATGTCATGATCCATTAGTATGTCAGATGCTACTACAGGTTACACCTCCCAAAACTGGAATTCTCTGGTCCGTCAACGTCCGTGGTTCGACAAGACAACAGATGTTCCTTGATCAGAGAACACTGGTAGCTTAGTGGCATGAGGGCAATCCAGGAGGGGCCGGGCTGAAGCAGCTGGACAGGCCAGGGGCTGGAGCTGGCAGCAGCCTGCAGCAGTGGGGCTGGAGCTGGCAGTAGCCCTTGGCAGCGCCCGACGTCCTGCAACACTGGGACTGGGTGGCAGCAGCCCCCGCAGTGCTAAATCAGGCCAACAACAGCCCATGTCAGTGCAGGGTTCGGGCCCTCAAGCCCCAGGGAGCCTGTGGAAACGGAGGCAGAGCTTGAGGGCTGCTGTGGGGCATGAGCCTGCGCTCTTGGCAGCCTGCGGCAGTGGGACTGGGGCTGGCGGCGGCCATAGCAACATGCAGCAGAGTGGGGCTGGAGCTCCGAACAGCCCGCAGAAGCAGGGCCAAAGCTCATAGGCTGCCACAGGGCTGGGACCTGATCCTGAGCACTCGGCAGTGCCTGCCAACCTGACCAGAGCCAGAGCCAGCCCCTGATAGCCTGCGGCAGTGCGGACTGCTGGAGCTCAGCAGGCAGTCCAGCCGGAGTAGCAGCAGTGGGGCCAGCTCCCAAGCCAGCAGCCCAGCAGGGGCTGGAGATAGTCCCCTGTTCTTCCCCATGCCCCCCAGCTGGCAGAGTTGGCAGCTGGGAGCTATGTCAGGAAGCCTTCTCTAGCCCGACAAATTCCCTGGTTCAGGACTGGTCAGGTCCCGAGGGTGCCAGATAAGGGATGTCCAACCTGTAAAACGTTATTAGGAGATAGTGATTTCTTCTCCCCCATATACCTGCAAAGGAGACAGGTATGGAAAGGGGTTACTGTACCCTCTCATGTCTTTATGCATATGCATGAAATCAGTTAGTTCATGGACCTATACTCATAATGGACACAAGCTGTCTCACCCATGTGATTTTATCACTAATGAGAGACATTTCATCAGGTACAAATCCCAAGCCTAAAACCACTTTAAGCAGTAGGTCACTGATTCCCCCTTGCTCAAAGCACACCTTTGTAGCTGGGTGCAGTAAAGTCAGGGGTATTGTTAGTTTCCCGTCTGAGGTGCCTCAGATACTCTATCGCAAACTTTTCTGGGCCTGATATTACCCCTACCAAGGCCAAGTTTCTTTCACACAGAGAACAGAGGAGTCGTTGACAGTCCATTTAACTCATATATGTCCCAAAATACACTTGAATGACATATCTCATATTTCTACTCCAACATCATCTGCAATATTATACTTCCCTTCAGTCCTTGCCAGTTCTTTTATCACAACAGCCACCTCAAGCCTTCCAGCTAGGGTTCTTCCCAGCCTCCTATGCACCTGCCTGGGAAAGATCAGCAGTCTACCCCTAGTCTCTTAACCCTCAGTGCTCTTCAGCCTCAAAGCCCTGATACTCTGACTCAGGAAGGTAGGCCCCCTCATTGGTCTCCTAGCCTTCCCCACAGACCTCATCAGTTACAGCTGTTTTCCTCTCATTTATTAGCCCCAGCTGCACTTAGTCCTTTTCTTCAGGTCAACCTGGGATGTGCCTGGGCTGGCATAGGGAAACTGAATCCACCAGTTTCATTTACAGCAGCAAGCCACCCTAACAATGGTGGGTATATGCACATTTTGAGTTGTGAGAACCTTTTACAATAAAACCCCAAACATGAAATTGTTAGTTTGGGATTATTTGAAACTCTTTGAGCACTAACCCTTGCCAAGATTGAAAGCAGAAAAGCAGGGCTAAGACATTTAATTAATCAAAAATTAACATAAAGTTTCCATATTATGACTTGTGACAGTTGTTCACATGGTAGATCAGGATCTAATTAATTTACATGATCTATATACAACACAATTTACTTAACTGAACATCTACAAGTTTCATTTTTGACTTTCACATTGGATTAAAATAAAATATAGAGCAAAATGTAAAGGATTGTGATACCTCCCAGACTAAACCAACAAATAAGAGTAACTTGAATTTGAGCTGAGTGAATAATTCTAGCAGGCCATTTTGTGATTTTATTGCCACTTCCTCTTTGTGAATTGTCCACAAACAAATTTTGATTTTATGGAATTTGTCAAAAATTCAAGACACCAGCTGAATTATTTCTGCAAATAATTCTTGTTCTGTAGCCCAGTGCAAGCTATGACTATTCTGTACTGGACAATTATGATTTCTGTCCAGACAAAATAGCTTACACTATGGATCTGTTCCCCACTGTATTTATAGTACAATTAATTATTATTCATATTTAAACTTGCTTTCTACTAATGTTTTGCAATATTCTGTTAAAAGTTGCAGTTTAAATTAACATTATTTCTACTCACAATCCTTTCTGGAATAACCCTATAAATGCAAAAAGGGCACAAAGTTTAAACATATTCTCAGAAGATTTATCTTCAATATTTACCTACCTTTATCATTCAATTTAGTTTTAGGGAGGGGGAGAATTTTCACCTTAGTTTTAGTAAACCTTAATATTGTCATATCACTTAGTTAAACATAAACCTGGACAGGAAGGAAGTTTTAAGGCGAGCGTAGGCATGTCTTAGTGTCACATTCTCTGGTTACAAATGAACCAGGGTTTAACTTTCCTCCTCTTCCCATATCATTACACTAAAAGAAAGGGCAAATTTATTTCTGGTCCTCTGACAGTATATCATTTATCTGACAATTAGCAAAGGGTTTTAGTGCATCTTAACCAGTCCTTCTGGCAAAGATATCTTCAAACAATGAAACAGAAGTATAGGAGTGTTGTGTAGGTGGAGAAGCACAACAGAAGGGCTGCAGAACAGCATGCTACTGGGCAGAAATGAGAAGAGAAAAGCTTCTTCACACCAAATTACCAAACAGAAAAAATGGTAACATGACCTTTAAGGAGGGGTGGATTAAGACATGAGGAGGTCCTAAGCTATATCAAGTTTAAGAGGCCCCATAGAAGAATACACATTTTTTTGGTAATGCTAACAGAAAGGACAATGAAACTAAAAATAATAAAATTTTATATTTGCATATATACTGGTATATAGGCGAGGCTGCAACTAAAAACTAGTGTGTATCTATATCTATATTTATATCTATATCTATCTCTAATTTAGAGGCCTCTCATAACGTGAAGCCCTAAAGTGTAGTTTACTTAACTTGTGCATAAATCCAGCATTGTCTTTAAGGCTGGTATGAACTAGATGCCATCAACAGAGGAAAACTAGTTCACATTCTGACCTGTCCTTTCTTCTCACCAAATGGAGAACCTGTTAATCCATTCAGAGGAAAAATCAAAAAGTTTGCCAATAATAGGCTCTCCTTACCACAGAGAAGTTTATGATTAAATTCATTGTTCCACTACAACAAGTCTGCACCTGGTATTCTCCCTAAAAATGGTCATAGAGGAGCCCAAAGTCCTTCAGAGAACATGCCTAGGGCATGAGGCCTCTCCAGCAGAAGCTCACAATGCTAGGGACCTTCCAGAGTTAGGCAAGAGCATAAATAGGGTGGCTAGCATCTCAAGTGTTCTTCAGCTTCCACAAGGCCTGGTTCTGCATGGCAACCAAGGTACATATTAGAGTAGCCCTTGCCCATGGGGGACAGGGGAGGGGAAGAGAAGCAGGTCCAAGAAGCTCTGGAAGCAGGGACAAGTTAACTTCTACATCTTAACTTCTCCACTGACCCTGCTGTCAGTAAAGTGATAGATTTTTCTCTTTCTCCAAGCAAATGGAGTCTGCTGACTTAGCCTACCTTTCCTTTGTTCTAGCAAAGCCGGGATGGTAGTTTTTTTGCCAGATAGCTGCAGTCCTTGGTCTGGTGAACCTATAGCTTCCCAGACATGTGACTATCATACAACATTTTTCTAAAGCAAGTCAATCAGCCATACCACCATAATTTGAATTCCTTCCTTTCTGAGGGCTAGATATGGGTGGGGGACACCTCATGAAGTTTTCAAACCTGGATCCTAGTGTATTTGTAGTAATTATAGGAGCAGGTGGATGTTTAGATTACCCCTGCCTAAAAATCCAATAGAAAATGAGCAATTTACATTTTTCACTTTTGTTTTTTCAAAAGATCAAAATTTTTCCAAGCAAAATTAAAATTCTGTTTTTATAATGTTTTGATTAACATTTATTGGCCTTCTCCTCAGTTTGCAATCTGACCTTCCTCACTAGAAAAGCGCCTAGTGGGAAAAAAAGACTAAATATGAGAGAAATTGGAAAATTAACTATTCTCCATCTCCTTCCCACACCCTAAACTCTTTTTTCCTACTGGAACGTCGGAGGAAAATATTTTAGAAGGTGAGAGAAAGAAGAATAATACTTTTTCCTTTTTTAAAACTTTGCTAATGGGGAAGAAAGTGTGCTTCTCGTCATATTTATACAAAAAGTATACTTCTTGCTCATATTTATATTTTCATTCCATTCTCCCTCTTCTCAGTGCAGAGGAAAATAAGTGCGGGGTTTTAAAGAAGAGTGTGCATGCACAGGAGAAATTCAACATTTTCCCATTATTTCTAAATGAAGTATTTTCAAAGTAAAAAATATAATCAAACATTTTTCAAAAATTATTTGCTAAAACTCCATTTTGACTCCAATTCTTTTGAAAACATTTCCATTAATAGAATAATTTCACCTAATTGTTTTCCTTAAATAGTATATTTCTATAATAAAAATTAAAATGACATACTTTACACTTTTAAAATCATCAACTGCTTTTCTATATTCTTAATTATATGCTTTAAGAATAACAGCGCTAAACTACACCAGTCTGTAAAGGGGGAAAAAAACCCAGGCATTTCAAGAAGCTTTTTGTTAGTTTCCAACTTAACTGGAACTTTATAATTAACTCAAATTATTTTAAAAGGGAATGAGTTCACAAACTTCAATAATACTTTAAGGGCAAATTTTAAAACTAGTACGGAGGATTTTAGCAGTGGGAGTCCTGTTAATGGGAGTCATTACACACAACATTCTGAATATTCAGGGGTTAAAGTTGAAACTTCCATTATAGGCACTTTATCACAGAAATATATTCATTGTTTACCCAAAGATGCCAGCTTTACCTTACACTTAAGCACATTATTTTTAAAAGATCACTTTTCTTCTTTATTTTTTGGTTAAGTTTCTTTTTATTTTCTAGTAACCACTTCTACGTTACTAGGCTAGTATTGAAACTAGTGGCTAGTGATTTAACAATTTTTATTGCAACTTCTAATGCTCAAGGCAAATACAATTCTAATACTTCCCTGTACTTTTTGTTTAATTACAGATGTTGTATGTACAACACAGTAATAATCAATGTACAGATTGCCTTTAGTATCTTCCTGTGTTCTGATTGAAATCAACCAGTTAGTCACTAGGCATAATGTCACCCTGTTCTTCCTTTCATACACTTGACCTTTAGACTTCCCAGTAAACAGAGGAAGGCCAATTCCTACCCATATGTTGGCAACAGAGATTTTCCTGCAGTATACACACACATTTATTCAACAGAAGTTGCAGCCCAATTGACGTCCATCTGAGTTGGAGATTTCCTTCCTTTCCTACTAGGATAGGAAATATATATAAATGTGGGCCAGTCCAGTAATTAGTTGAGAGAGAGGAAATTTTAAAGAGGAAAACCTTATACTGGATGAATGTTTTGAGTTACAGCTAAATTTTGAGAGGCTGTTCTGTTGCATTCATCTTTTATATTGCTCCATCCAAAAGTGGATTGTCACAAAAAGAAACAATATTCATAATCTGAACTAAATAACTTGATAACTTGACTGGTATTGTTCCCCCCGCCCCCATTTTGCATAGCATATAGGCTGAATATACAAAAAGAGAAAATATATGGAGGAGACAGGAAAAATGAAAGAATTTTACATTGGTCTAAGCTGGAAAAATGCTTATTAAGGATTGGATCCAATGCTCATTGAAACTACAGCTTTCTTTGGTAGGATAACAAACCTTGTGGATAAGGGGGAAGCGGTAGACTTGGTATACTTAGACTTTAGGAAAGCATTTGATATGGTCTTGCATGACCTTCTTATCAATAAACTAGGGAAATACAACTTAGATTGGGCTACTATAAGGCGGATGCATACCTGGCTGGATAACTGTTCTCAGAGAGTAGATATTACTAAGAACATAAGAATGGCCATACTGGGTCAGACCAAAGGTCCACCTAGCCCAGTATCCTGTCTGCCGACAGTGGCCAATACCAGATGCTCCAGAGGAAGGGAACACAACAATTAATTCCAACAAGTAATCTCTCTCCTGTCATCCATTTTCAGACAAACAGGCCAGGGACACCATTCCTACCCATCCTGGCTAATAGTCATTGATGGACCTAACCTCCATGAATTGATCTAGCTCTTTTTTGAACCCTGTTAACATCCTAGCCTTCACCACATCCTCTGGCAAAAAGAGTTCCAGAGGTTGACTGTGTGCTGAGTGAAGAAAAACTTCCTTTTGTTTGTTTTAAACTTGCTGCCTATTAATTTCATTTGGTGACCCCTCGTTCTTATATTGTGGGAATGATTCACAGTCATGTTGGAAGGGCATAACAAATGGAACTCCACAGGGATCAGTTCTGGGACCAGTTCTGTCTTGGGCAGTGTGTCCTACCCCAGCTCTGCCCCCTCTTCTGAAGCCCCGCACCTCACAGGAACCAAGCATCTCCCCACCCCAGCATGGGGATGCAGGACAGCACATTGCCCTCCCCCCCAGCACAGGGAGGGCAAGTGATGCATGGCCCCAGCCTCACTGGCCTTAGAGCACAGGGAGGGCAGATATAATAATAATATGTGGAGATATACCATCTCATAGAACTGGAAGGGACCTTGAAAGGTCATCGAGTCCAGTCCCCTGCCCTCACAGCAACTCTCTGCCCCCAGTACGCCTACAGTAGGGGGCAGTTTGCCCCCAGTACGCCTAGTTCTGGGGGTGGAGTGTGGGCAGGGCCAGCCTGGCCAGCCTGGCAGTTTGGTAAGGCAATGCCTTCCACTGCCTAGCATTCCAGTCCCCCATGGGTTCTGTTCAATATCTTCATTAATAACTTTCAAAATGGTGTAGAGAATATGCTTACACAGTTTGCAGATGATACCAAGCTGGGATGGGTTGCAAATGCTTTGGAGGATAGTGTCATAATTCAAAATGATCTGGGCAAACTGGAAAAATGGTCTGAGGTAAATAGGATGGCGTTTATTAAGGACAAATGCAAAGTACTCCACATAGGAAGGAACAATCAGTTTCACAAATATAGAATGGGAAGTGACTGTCTAGGAGGGAGTACTGCAGAAAGGGATCTAGAGGTCATAGAGAAGGAGAAAGACACTGCCCACATTTCCTTTGCACACCAGAGCTTTGGGGGGCCCAAGCTAGTAGATTTTGTGTTCTCCAGCCCCTCTGTGGATGGTGGGGGGCTGGAGCACCAGTGTGAGCTCCCCAATGCTGGGTGGTTTCCAAGGCTTGGGGAGGGGAAAGGGAGGACTGGATCCAGAAAAGCCAGGGGCCACATCCGTCCCCTGGGCCTTAGGTTCCCCACCCCACTCTATGACCTGATGGTTAGGGCACTGACTTGAAACAATAGAGAATGAGGTTCAATTTTCTTAAAAAAAAAAACCCCTTAAAAAACAACAAATAGTCCTGCAGCACCTTAGAGACTAACAAAAAATGTAGATGGTACCATGTTCTCATTTAAGTTTTTTCAGTTAGGGTGTGTCTACACTGCATCATTTTTTCGATAGCTAGCATTATTTCGAAATAACAATGTCAGAGTCTACACAGCCATTCTGTTATTTTGAAATAATTTTGAAATAATGGACAGCTTATTCCAAAATGTGTAAACCTCATTCTATGAGGAATAACACCTACTCCGAAATAGCTATTTCGAAATAAGGCGTGTGTAGACTCTCCACTGCTGCTATTTCGAAATAGCCCCTCACCAGGGCCATTCTATGTTATTCCTCCCCAGTGCTTCCTGGGGCTCTAAATCGAGATAGCATGTCCCTACATTAGGGAAGCCTGCCTGCAGTGTAGACATGCTATTTCAAAATAAGCTATTTTGGAATAACTATTATAATAGCTTATTTCAAAATAAACATGCAGTGTAGACATACCCTTACAGACTAACATGGCTATCCCTCTGAAATGTTCAATTTTCTGTTCTGAATCAGGCAAAGACAGGACCAGTTTGTGGAATCTCCATCACAGCAGATTTTTAAAAGCAGGGTAGACAAACACCCATCAGTGATGGTTTAAGTGGTGCTTGGTCCTATGATAAGTGCAGGGGACTGGACTTGATGACCTCTCTAGGTTCTTTCCAGTTCTGTGATTCTGTGACTTGAACTTAGGTCTCCTGCTGTAACAACAGGGCTATTGGCTGGATGCCTTTGTTTTCACCTTTTTGTGTGTGTGTGTGTGTGTGTGTGTTTAAAATTTAAAAAAGGCGCCAGTTTCATTTTGATGCAGAACAAAAACAAATTCTAAACACTCAAATTTTTGTGAAAATGTATTCTTGTTTTCTGGCTAGACCTAACTGTAAACAGACAGGTCTTTTACGGTTCTAATTGAAAGGAGTCTATCATTTTATTCTAAGATGTTTGCCTTAGAGTAAGAGAACTTTTGGATTACATTATCATATTGCTATTTTGAAATTTATACAATAATTTACTAACTGGAAAATACTTCAATTCTCTTGTTGATTGTTAACATTGATGCATGAGCAAGATATTTTACAAATTGTAGATGCTGACCTCTGGAAAGCATCTGTTTAAAGTTCATCATCCAAAATCAGATAAATGATCAGGTTTTTTGCAAACAATTTCCTGAGATTTAAATCAACTATACTCACACATCCAAGCACAGTAACAGAGATGCTTTCCTTCTGCTTTGCTCATGTTTTTCTTATTTGTACACTGATCTGCTCAACAGAAAGGAAATTGTATCCTATGTGTGACCTCAGAGCTTAGACAAGTTATTTATTTCCCTTCCAATATGAAGACTAATACTTCCATACAAATAGATCCACCTATAGTGCATCTTAGTGTGTTTTGGTGCTAATTCTGATCTCAATCATTCTTGTATGTATCAAGTAATATTTATACAAGTCAGATGAGAAGTCAATGATTGTTAGGATGCTAGGGATGGTTTACTGCTTTTTTCCTAGTTGTTCCTTACTTTACGGTAACTATGGCTGCTTGAGATGTGTTGTCCATATATATTCTACTCTTGGTGCACAGGCACCATATGCATGCAAGATTAGACTCTTTTGGCCAGGAGTATTTGCTGGGGCTGTGTGTGAGCTCTGAGTGCCCTCATGCCTCCTCACCTCTATGAGAGCATAAAGGGTTGAGTAGGGTCATACCTCTCCCACAATTCCCTCACCAATACAGAATACAGGTATTGTAGTACCCCATGGTAAATAGAAAAGGGTGTGATTGTGGAATGCATGTGGAAAATACATCAAAGAACCACTGTTACCATAAGGCAAGTGACCTTGGTTTCTTCTTTAAGCACTCATCCATATGTATTTCACTTTTGGAGTCTCACAAGTAGTGCCCTGAAGAAAAGGAAATGGGTGCTTAGAGCCCACTTAAATAAAAATGAGAGCATAGTTCTGCCAAACATCAGATTTGGGTGCCTCCTCCATCCAAGAGTACTATATAGTCAATTTAACTCTGGTTCATAGATAATTCATGAGAATTCCTGTGAGGTATTTCTAAAAGATGCTGCAAAAGTAGCTTGTGTTCTAGTGATGTGAACTCTGGCCTGACACAGAAATTCTAGTCACCCTAATTGGTGCCATAGTTTGATACAACTGGATATCCATTTACATTGTGTTGGTGACAACATTGTTTATCCCTTCATTTTTTCAGCAAAAGCAACAAATTACCATGCTGAGACCTTGAAAGTATGTCTATGTGTAGTTAGACACTTCTGACTGGTCCACAACATCTAACTCAGGTCAAGGGCTGTTTAATTGCAGTGTATATTTTGAGGCTAGGTCTGCAGCCCTAGTTCTGGGACCTTCCCACCTCTCAGAGTCTTAAAATCCAACCTCCAGAATTTGCAATTAAATGGCCCATTAGCCTGAGTCAGCTGTGGGCTTTTAATTGCAGTGTAGATGTACTCCAAGGGTGCATCTATACAGCACAGTTATTTCAAAATATCTGATGTTATTTTGAAATAACAATGGGAGTGTCTACACAGCAATTCTGTTATGTCAAAATTATTTTGAAATAATGGATGGCTTATTCTGACTTCTGTAAGAGTCATTCCACAAGGAGTAACACCTATTCTGAAATAGCTATTTTGGAATAGCAGTAGTGTGGATGATCCACTGCTGCTATTTCAAAATAGCTCCTCTCCAAGGCCATTCAGAGTAATTACTCCCCAGTGCCTCCTGGGGCTCTAAATTGAGGTAGCACATCCACATTAGGAAAGCCTATCTTGGACTAATTTTTAGGCTTCCCTGCAGTGTAGACATGCTATTTTGAAATAAGCTATTTTGGAATAACTATTCCGGAATAGCTTATTTCGAAATAAGCATGCTGTGTAGACGTACCCTAACTGACTTAGTTACATTCAGATAATGTAAGAAGAATACAAAATCATCAAATGTGTGAAGCACACCTTCCCTTACAAAGAATGGGCTTAGGGAAAGTACTGGCGAAAATGTATCTTAATTTAGGTGAAAATCTGACCTGATTTTAGAAAAATGTAGCCTGACTTCGTCCATTCAGCAGATAGAGACCTTCTATGAATGCCTGTAATCTCCCTCTCTTCTGGGCTGAAGTAACCACTGAGAAAGCAGTCTTCTTACAGTGATATAGCAGAGAGCATGAGGCTCAAACTAGGGACTGTCATAGCGAGCTGCCACTGCTTCTGGATCCAAGCGTGTCCCGCCACATCAAATCTCAGGCAACGAGGTTTATTCTTTTATAATATAAAGGCTAACAAAGTCACAACTCAATACCTGGCCCCACAGAGGTCTTTAGCAGTTTCCTCACCCCCACCAGCTCTGCTCCCATCCTGGAGCAGCAGTGATGGGTTTTCTACCTTGAGCCACTGACCCCTTTGCTCTATGGACCTCCACTCCAGCATGGCTGGCTCCCTGGCAGGGGCTTAACCTGTCTCAGTCTTTTTTCCTCCCAGCTACCTACCAGTAGCCATTTATTAGCCCAGGTATAGCCCAGCCCTCTTGAATTAGCTGTCTGAGGAACACTGGTGCCAGACCATGGAAGCTAGGCTCAGTCTATCCATAGAGAATCCATGATAGGAACCCATCAGTCTCACCAGGACAACATGAGGACCCGGGGGAAGAGAGAAGGAAGGAAGTAATTTCCCATATAGTGAAAATTAATGCATTAGACCTTTAAGAAATTTAACCACTATATGATGTCAGACTCTACCGTTACCCTGTGGAGTTAGTGGTATTCTGATAGAGCTGTCAGATGAACTTTAACATAATTTGTCTAAACATTCATAGCATCAGAAGGATTTGTGAAAATATATACATCATCCCAAACTAGATCCCAGGATATAAGGAATGTGTTTCCTTGGAAACCAGGGATCTGATATCTCTTGCAACAGAAGATCTGGTACTTTTTGTTCTCCTTGGCAAATAAATCTATGTCACTTTTAATGGCCACACTGACCATTTGTGGTTATACAAATACTGTTCATTCAATTTGCCAACATATTTTGCAATTCCAGTAGATGTAGAGAGCTATGATGCCAGATGTACCAGTTCTTTAGGTGAACAGTTTTCTGACAGAGAGGGGAAGAAGAGGATCCCTCCTTGACTGATTATTTAAAACATTACTGTAGTATTAATAGTGACTGAGAAGGGCAACTAAAGGTTCAGAGAAGGGCAACTAAAATGACTATGGGTTTGGGATGGGTCCCAAGAGACTGGGACTTTTCAGCTTGGAAAAGAGGAGACTAAGGGGGGATATGATAGAGGTCTATAAAATCATGAATGGTGTGGAGAAAGTGAATAAGGAAAAGGTATTTACTTGTTCCCATAATATAAGAACAAGGGGCCACCAAATGAAATTAATGAGCAACAGGTTTAAAACAAATAAAAGGAAGTTCTTCTTCACACAGTGCATAGTCAAGCTGTGGAACTTCTTGCCTGAGGAGGCTGTGAAGGCTAGGACTATAGGGGTGTGTCTAAACTACACCCCTCTGCAGACAGAGGGATATAGATTAGGCACATCGCTATTGCAAAAGAAGTGGGGATTTAAATATCCCGTGCTTCATTTGAATAGAAATGGCCGCCACTTTTTGCCGACGTGGCACTTTGCCGGCAAAAAGCGGCAGTCTCGACGGGGATCGGTCGACAAGGAAAGCCTTTTCCAACTGATCCCTTATGCCTCGTGCAACGAGGTTTACAGAATTGGTCGGAAAAGGCTTTCCTTGTCGACCGATCCCCTTCTAGATTGCCGCTTTTTGCCAGCAAAGTGCCGTGGCGGCAAAAAGCGGCAGTGGCAAAAAGTGGCGGCCATTTCTATTCAAATGAAGCGCGGGATATTTAAATTCCCACTTCATTTGCAATAGCGGCAGAGGGGTGTAGTTTAGACACTTCCTAACAGGGTTTAAAAGAGAACTAGATAAATTCATGGAGGTTAAGTCCATAAATGGCTATTAGCCAGTATGGGTAAGGAATGGTGTCCCTAGTCTCTGTTTGTCAGAGGGTGGAAATGGATGGCAGGAGAGAGATTGCTTGATCATTACCTTTTCGATTCACTCCCTCTAGGACACCCTGGCACTGGCCACTGCCGTCAGACAGGGTACTGGGCTGGATGGACCTTTGTACATTATGTTCTTATGTTCTTATGTTCTTCTTATGACTGACTTTTCTTGACTTGAATTAAATGAAGAAACATTTCATATGCAAAATGGATCACTGTGTTCCAATATACTGATGTACATGTAAGTCTCCTCACATGACCGCAATAGCTCAGAGTGATTTGGGAGAGAGTGAACACATTTTTTGGTCAAAGAAAACTATTTGGAAATTTGGGTATAATTCATTGCATAGTTTCAACTGAATTTAATGGAGAAAAACAAAGTATGAAAAAGTCAAAGTATTTTGTTAGACACACAAGGTGGATGAACTCAGTAAAAGGCTGAAAACTTATTTCTTTCACCAATAGAAATTGATCCAAAAAAAGATATTACCTCACCCACCTTCTGTCTCCAATATCTGGGGACAGGACTACAAGTGCACTACATAAAACATTTAGTTGACATTTTAAAAATGAAATTATTTTGAAACATTTTATTTTGAAATTTGGCTACATTTAGCCAAAGAACCCTCAAAGGGTAGAAACATCCAAAAATAATACAAACCATTGTTCAATCTAAATGTTTGCATTTTGCCAAATGGGGAAAAACAGAATTATCATTGCAAATCAACCCAAAATGAAAGTGTTTTGGATTTTTTTGATTCAGTCACTTAACTGAAAAGTCCATTATAAGCCTTGCTATAGATCACAGTCTCTGGCTCTTATGATGATCCAGATGTGCTCCATATCCCAAGTTGGAACCATCTGTTACTATTACAAATGTGATTGTGAGTCAAATTATAGAAAATGGCATAACCCTGCAAAATTGATATGGATTCCTCACTTCATGTAATGATAATAGGACTTCCTGTGGAATCTAAACTGTCATGTCTATGGGTTTTGTTTTTCCTGGGTTGATGGACTTCAAAACACCCTTGAAAACAACAGAGGTGAAGTCTAGCATATTGAGTTACAAGTATCCATAAGACTATGTTGCTTGGCACCTTAGATATGCCCTTAATGTCATCTGTAGGTTTCTCTGTTTTGTGAGAGCAAAACTGCTTCAAGGAAGTATGCTCTTGCTGCTGTGAAGTCCCAGATGAATAGTATATACCAAGGTGTATATATCTGTGCATGGAAGCCTGTGCTTTCCAAGCTTGTCTGTAAGCATCCACACTGCACCTCATACAGACTCTGTACCCATGCTGACACATCCAGACTGTAATGCAACATGTGTTTTCTGCAGTATCTCTCAGGCTTCCTAGCACCTCTGTATATTCAAAGGTTTGGTTCATGGTATGTTGTGGGAGAATTTGTTTGTCCATCTCATGAAACTTGTCTGGGAGTGCTCATAGTCTGCCAGCATAACTAGCATTTTGTATCTACACACTTCCTGCTTTGAAGGACAACCATAGCCTGGTTGATGTGCCTTTAGGACTTGTTCAATACTTGACATTCCAAAATGCAATCTAGAGCAGTGAGAGGTGGTATCACCAGCTGCCCCATAACCTGGGGGCTTACAATGCTTCACTGTTGTAGCTCACAACCTGGGCTATTCACAAACAGACTGCTAGCAGATTACACACTGAATGGCTGTAGTTATACTCAGAGCTAGTCCAGCAGCCCCTCAACAAACACACCAGCCACATTTTGGCTTCCCCGCCTTGGTTACTACTTGCAAGTACTACGACTATATGACACCACCACTCTCCCAATTCTCAAATTTACCAAAAATGTGTACAGGAGCAGCCTGAGGCCGGCTGCAGCAACTGGTGCCCCAGGTAGAATGTGCGATCGTCACCCCCGCTTGCAGGGCCATCAATGGACTGACATCATCATTGGGTGCCCCCAGTGGCAGCGCCCTAGGCAGCGGCCGAGTCCGCCTATAGTCACAGGCCGCCCCTGAATGTGTATTCACAGTCTAGTCTTCTCCTGGCCAGATCAGATAATAAAGGCCCAATGTCCCTGAAAGGAATTCATATGCAACAGTTTGCTACTTTAACTGCAGTTACCAAACAGCTCAATTTTGATATACAGTTTTAATTTAGATTAAAAATAAAATAAGTTAGGTTTAAGTGAGTGCACAGATAAGGTATTTAAACAGAAATGGTTTCAAGAAAAATGATAAAATGCTAATAGCTAAAACATAACAAACTTGACTTTGATTCAAGATAAAATCCCTACTATATGTATATTACCAAACTAATGATCTCTTAGCACAACAGTTCTCAAACTGGGTTGAAACCCCAAAGTGGGTTGCTCACAGCCCTGTTTTAATGGAGTCACTAGGGCTGGCATAGACTCGTTGGGCCCTGGGGAAGAAGCTAAAACACAAGTACCACCACTTAGAACTGAAGCCCAACTCCTACTTCCCAGGCCAAAGTTTAAGGGCTTCAGCAATGAGTAGTGGGGCTCAGATTAGCAATAGGGAGTCAGTGACTCCTGATATGTAGTAATTTTCTTGAGAGTCAGTGACCCCTTCTGATATGTAGTAATTTTTAATTGTCAGAATGGAGTTGTGGTAAATGAAGTGTAGGAACCCCGTCTTAGCATTATGTAAGTCTAGCAACTATGCAAAAGTATATAGTATAATTGCCATTAAATTCTTTACAATTTAGTGTTTGCAATTAAATCATATTATCTCAGTATTTGTGGTTTTACCAATAGTAAGGGAGCTACTAAATACAGGGAATAGCCAATCTACTTTTAAACATAAATTTATAAAGATTTTAATAGTGAGCACTGTAAAGAGAGGCTGCCGTGTTTTGCCGACTTAGCACTTTGTCAGCAAAAAGCGGCAGGCTAGAGGGGGAATCTGTCGAGAAAGAAAGCCTTTTTCGACAGATCCTGTAAACCTCCTTGCAGGAGGCATAAGGGATCTGTCGAAAAAGGCTTTCTTTCTCGACAGATCCCCCTCTAGCCTGCTGCTTTTTGCCGACAAAGTGCTGAGTCAGCAAAATACTGAGGCTATTTTTATGCAAATTAGGCATAAAGGATGCAGAGGGATGCAGTCTAGACATACCCTAGGACTTTAGGTAGAACTTAGCTGTATTAGATCAATTTTCTATACAAGGAATCCATACCACCAAGCCCATTCTACCAACTTTAAGGGCTGTGTTTATTGCTTGTGTTGCAAAGGGAGAGGGTTTATAGGCAAGCACATTTAATGCAGAGGCACGTCATTAAGAGCAACATGCATGATATTCATATCACTGTCTAGTGATTCACAAAGCTGTTTTTTAAAGTGTCTCATTTTCAGTGCCTCTCGCTGTGCTCTTCTTATTGCCATGGTGTCTGGCTGCTCATAATTAGTGGCTAGATGCTCTGCCTTGACCCCCTACCCTGGCATAAAATTTTCCCCCATACTTTTACAGATATTATGGAGCATAAAGCAGGATGCCACAAAAATGAGAATGTTGCTTTCACTGAAGTCTACCATAGTAAAGACACTGCAAAACCTTCCCTTTAAACATCCAAAAGCACAGTCTACTACCATTCTGTACTTGCTCAGCCAGCAGTTGAACTGCTCCTTACTGAGCTCCAGGCTGTCTATATACGGCTTCATGAGCCAAGAGAGTAAGAGGTAGGCTGGGTCTCCAAGGATCACTATTGGCACTTCAATGCCTCCAATGTTAATTTTCTGGTCTGGGAAGAAAATTCTATCTTGCAGCTTTCTGAAGAGGCAGGAGTTCTTAAAAATGTGTCTGTCATGTGCCTTTCCCGACCATCCCACACTGATGTCAGTGAAACTGCCCTTGTGATTCACCAGCTCCTGCCAGGGGTGGCAGGTTTGTATAATTTTTGGTGGTGTCCCATTAGCCACACCCCCTGACCCCTGTAAACCACACCCCTGACCCCTCCGTTAACAACGCCCCCTGATCCCCGTTAGCCAGGCCTCTGGAGGTAACACACTCGGGGCAAGATGGACACATGACCAGAAGTAAAAGGTGTCATGTCACCCCTCTTGAAGGACTTTTCCCACCATCCTCATACCAACAGGGATTAATCTGGCCCCCACCAAACCCCCCTCATGCAACTATCCTGCAATTGCATTAACCCAATGTGTGTGACATTAACACAGGGGCAGAGAGGCTGAGGGAAATGTTCCCTCTAAGGCTATGTCTACACTCACGGCTTCTTGCTCAAGTATAGCCATTCTTGCACAAGAACCCACAGAGCATCCACACTGCCCACCTGCTCTTGTGCCCTTACTCTCTCCTCTCCCAGCATCACCCTGTCCCCCTCCCACTGACATCTCCCCTCCTGCCCTTTTCCTCATTGTCAGTGCTTGGCCCCCTGGCATTTGTCTCTCTTCCAACCTGTCCCTTGGTGCCTTCCCCTTTCTTCCCCCTCCGCACAAACCCCTTCCTCTCCTACCCCTTCCCCCTAGTTTTCCCCCTTCCCTTCCCTTCCCCTTACCTTACCTTCTGCCTTCCACTTTGTGGGGCCGGAGTCTGCGCTCGGGCCCCAGAAGTCCCCGGACTCCGAATCCAGAGCTAGGCCACACGGTGCAACGCAGCGCCGAGCAGTTTTAAAGTCCCGGGCTGTGACATCACATCACACCCAGGCATCTCCCCACTCATCTGTAAATGCCACGCATGGCAGCAGCAGCCGGCAGCGCACGCCGGCAAGGGGGAGCTGGACTGAAAGCTGCGCATGGCAGGGATGGGCCGGAGTTGGGGGGGAGGGACCCTCTGGGGCTGGGGTGGGAGGACACGCGGGGGGGCCAGCAGGTAGGGGCCGGAGTCCACTCCAGGCAGGGCCGGGGGAGAGACCTAGCTCCAAATATTGGTGGAGCAAGGCCCCCGGCTCTGAATATTGCTGGAGCATGGGCACCACGAGCCCATATAACTCGCCGCCCATGGCTCCTGCAGCACCATCAAGAAGTACCCCCATCTGGCTTATGTACTCCTTGGCAAGGTGATCGGGTACCAATATAGGGATGTGTGTTCCATCTATTGGTCTTCCACAATTAGGGACCTCCATCATGGCAGAGCCATCCACTATGTCCTTCATGTTTCCCAGAGTCACTATCCTTCATAGCGGAAAGGTATTGATTGCCTGGGCTACTTGAATCACAGCATCCCCCATTCCAAATTGATTCCCAACTGACTGGTAGCTGTCTGGCATTGCAAGCTTTCACAGGGATATTGCCATTCACTTCTCCACTGTCAGCACAGGTCTCATTTTGGTATTCTTGCACTTCAGGGTAGGGAAAAGGAATTTGCAAACTTCCATGAAAGTGGCCTTACACATGTGAAAGTTTGGCAGGCACTTCTGATTGTCCCAAAGCTGCATAGCTATACCATCCCACCCATCTATGCTTGTCTCACAGCACCAGAACTGGTGTTCACTGTGTGAAGAGGGTTGAATGCTGGCAGTATCTGCCAATTGCTCAACTCAAGTGCTTCACACAAATGTCTGCTCATGGCCTCCTCATAGTCTTCCTTGCTCTGGTGGGCCCTGGATAGGCTCTGGACATACAGCAGCAAAAGGTGTGAGATTTTTGCTATGATTACCATTGCACTTTGTATGTAATCCATGCTTGCCCTGTTATGATGTCTGCATGGATAAGGGAAAAAAGGGTGTAAAAAGATTTGCATTTGCTATTGCTTTCAAGCAAGGGGGTAGGGGGAGAGAAGAGATGAGTGCATTATGGGATGCTGATGGCATGTACCCAGAACCATCCAGATCTCAGGAGCTGAAGGAGTTAGGGTATGTCTCGACTACAAAGCTATTTTGGGATACTGGAGCTTTCCTGAAATAGCTACCCTGTGTCTAAGGAACACGTCCGCTATTTTGAAATAATTTTTGAAATAACAGATGTGCTATTTTGGCATCCCTGTAAACAAATAAAATCAAATAAAATCAAAAGAATTGCGTATCTTATTTAGATTTTAGAGTGCAGTCTGGACGTACCCTTACTGTCCTTCTCCACTCGTGGCTCCTCTCCAAAGGATCTGGAGGGCCCACCCTTTTTTTTCTGTTACCTATCCCATTCCTCTGCCTCTAGCAGGGTGGGCATAGGTGTCCTGGCTCTGCCCCCCAAAGGGAAGGGAGGTGTCACATCTCTCTCACAATCTGTGTGGAATAGTAATAGAGATGTAGCCGTGTTAGTCTGGTCTAGCTGAAACAAAAGACAGGACTATGCAGTACTTTAAAGACTAACAAGATGGTTTATTAGGTGATGAGCTTTTGTGGGCCAGACCCACTTCCTCAGATCAAATTGTGGAAGAAAATTGGCATGACCATATATATCAAAGGGATACAATCAAAAAAAGCGAACACTTATAAAAAAGACAAATCAAATTTCAGAACAGAAGGGGGATGAGGGGGGGAAGTAAATGTCTGTGAGCTAATGATATTAGAGGTGATAATTGGGAAAGCTATCTTTGTAATGGGTAAGATAATTGGCATCTTTGTTAAGCCCCAGTCATAAAGTGTCAAATTTAAGCATGAATGAAAGTTCAGAGGTTTCTCTTTGAAGTCTTGTGTTAAAATGTCTTTGAAGCAGGATACAGGTAGTCAAGTCATTGAGACAATGCCCTTTTTGGTTGAAATGGCAAGAAACTGTTTTTCTTTGTGAAACTGTCTGATATCTGTTTTGTGTGCATTGATTCTTTGGCAAAGTGTCTGAGACGTTTGTCCAATGTACATAGCAGACGGACACTGTTGGCACATGATGGCATAAATTATATTTCTGGATGAGCAGGAATATGTTTTCTTGATCTTATAACTCAATTGGTTAGGTCCAATGATGGTGTCAGCAGAGTAAATATGTGGACAAAGCTAGCAATGGGGTTTGTTGCAAGAAAAAGTTCCAGGGTTGGTATTAGTGTGGTATGTCCTGTGGTTGTTGGTAAGAATCATCCTGAGGTTAGGTGGTTGTCTATAAGAGACTATGGGTCTGTCTCGCAGAGCCTCTCGGAGTGTAGTATCCTGTTCCAGTTTATTGATAATGTGTTGGACAGGTTTTAGTTGGGGGCTATAGGTGATGACGAGTGGTGTTCTATTGTTGGTTTTCTTGGGTCTGTCTTGAAGTAGATGGTTTCTGGGTATTCGTCTGGCTCTATCAACTTGTTTTTTTATTTCTCCGGGTGGGTAATTAAGGTTTAGAAATGCTTGGTAGAGATCCTGAAGTTTCTGGTCTCTGTCAGTGGGATTAGAGCAGATGCGGTTGTATTGAAGGGCTTGACTATAGACAATGGATTGTATGGTGTGTTCTGGATGGGAGCTGGAGGCATGTAGGTAACTGTATGAGTCAGTGGGTTTTCTGTAGAGAGTGGTTCTAATTTTCCATTGGTGATTTGTACTGTGGTGTCCAGGAAATGGATCTCTCATGTAGAATGGTCTTGGCTGAGATTGATGGTGGGGTGTAGGTTGTTAAAGTCTCTGTGGAATGCATCGAGTGTTTCTTGGCCATGGGTCCAGATCATAAAGATGTCATCGATGTAGCGTAAGTAGAGAAGGGGTAAAAGGGGACGGGATTTGAGGAAATGTTGTTCTAAGTCAGCCATAAAGATGTTAGCGTACTGTGGGGCCAAGCAGGTGACAGTCCATGCCCCCTTGCTACAGTAGGAATGTTTGAATGCATAAAAATATTCATTAATAGAGCTGCAGAGGTTTTCCAGGTGGAAAATTTGCCAAGAACAATTCAGTGTTTATCTTTCATGCGGTTGTATCAGGAAATATTTGCCTATTTACCCATATAGCACCTATGTAATAGCAACAGAGAAAAAAAAACAAATTTTTTGGTCCTCATTAGGATCCTTGATTCAACATCATGACAAACCCTCCTATTACCTCAGTCTCATAGGTAAAAGAAAAGTGTACATTTTACAATATCATTTTCCAATGTCATTTCCTTTAAATGTTATCCACCCCCCCTGCAACATGGTGTCACAATTCCAGTTGCACTGAGGTTGCAACATCTAGCTCATCTTTAATCAGAGCAGTACAGCTGATATTACCACCATTTTATTAACAATATTGAGGAAAATTTTGTTTTTTGTTTTGTTAAAGTTTACACCTAGCTCTTTAGTAGGGTTCCCAACTTTCCCAACTGAACATCATTTGTAGCAATGAGGTCTGGTTGAGAAAGTTGGGAACTATACTCATTAGAAAACAACTTTCTATAAAACAGTTAAATCAGAAAGCTGAAAAAAGGTGAAACAGCACATATATAGTCAACCATGCTATAGATAATTACACTTCATTTCTTCAACTTATGCCTATGTAGACCCTGATTACAAAACACATCCATATTCAAGAAGAGGACATAAACACAGGCTCAAGTTCCATTAAGTATGTTTGGAATTAAGTATATGCTTAAATTTAAGCATATGCTTATATGCTTAAAGGATTTAATCTTCAAAGTCTTCAGGGCAGGGGCTGTCTTTTACTTTATGCTTGTACAGTGTGCTTAGTGCATAGGGAATTGGTTGGGCACAACTAAAATACAAACATAGAAATTGTCCATATTAATTTTGGAAGGCAATTGTTAACAGTCTACTGGGCTTTAAATTATACATCAGTATTAAGTTAAAGAGCTCCTCAGCATTATGTTCTTAATCTTAAGAGAATGCTAGAGAAACAGTTAAGGCTTAGCTACTGTAATAGATAACTCAGCTGACAAGAGTAAGGCTCTCACTTTCTTTACCAAGTCAGCTAGTCTGACAAATAGCAGGCTTCACAAAACAGACTTCAGTCCTCCCTCTGTGGTGCTACTCATTCCACTAGCTGTCAGACACATTTTCCCTTTCTAATTTTCATCTGTCTTTCAGGTTTCTTCCTTTTCCCAAACCACAACTTAGTTTCTGTCACATCTTTTAGTAAAAATCTCTTATTAAGGATCAGCGTTCACCCATCATTAGTAACAACAGCTGGCTTTTGCAAACAGTTAGCTATTATGAAGCAAAGGACTCATTGAGGACTCAGGAGATCTGGCTTCAGTTCCCAGCAATGGAATAGACTCCCATTGGAAGTTGGGTATCTTGCTTCTACATTGGTCACTTCTGGTTCAAAAAGCAAGACAGTGCTGAATGCTAACAATAAATCATACATAAAACTGAAATAAACTGCAGACTATTTATAGGTTTATTTTCAATTAATGTAAAAGTATATAGTATTTTTTAAATTCTTAACTATCCGCTTTGAGTGTTTCCAGATTTTTCGCATTTAATCGTATTGGTCTCTCTAGTCACACTTTTTCTGTACTATTATGAAGTATGAAGTACTGATTGAGATATGTAAAGTGCTAAGTCTGCATGGTCATTTACCCCAACAAAAACATGCCTGAAGTTTAAACTTGCTCACTACTCATTTTAAAAATTAAGTTAGTAGCGTTTATTATTTTTCAAAAACATGAAACTCATTTGTATATAAATCAGGCTTTTTCCATACTTGCATTACAAAACAACCATGTCTTTTTTGGCAATGAATTTGTTTCCAAATGCAAAATTATGGGGAAGATGAGAGAGCGTTTCCTACCATTTATCAACCTCCATCTCATTTTTTAGATGGAACTGAACTTCCTTGGCAGCCCAGCATTTTCATCTGTGATATGGAGCTAGACCAAGAAAGATCAACCATAGTTACATAAAACAGCAACAGTTTAGAGCCAATTATATATGACAATTTATAACTGCTGAGTAACTGGATATTCAAACCAAACCCCTAGATCAAAACCTTGTGGCTGGGCTCTACATGTGTAATATAATGGGACAAACCAAAACCCTAGAACCTAACTTAAGAATAAGTTCATATCCAGACCAAAATATTACACTTCAACAATTCCAGTCTAATTGCAATCCAATGGTGGTGTCTTGAACCAGAAAAGAACATCTTAGATGAATATATAGATTACTTTCTTTTAACGAGTAAAGGAATTTCATTTTAATGCCCTGTTCTTTGCCATAGTTATTTTCTATTCTAGGTAACCTGATCTTAAAATGCTCTTTTATATAAATAGTACTGCTGATTTCTCATGGATTCCTCACATAAATATCGATGACTTATGTGAGTAAGGGTTGTAGGACCAGACTGTATGTTTGGTGCTTTGCGGTCGGGAAGTGCTTTAGAACAACAACTTTGGGTCTGATTTTTATTTTACAGCACTGCACAAAAAGATTATATTTTGAATTCAATGGGCATTCTGTATTGACTTCAACATGAGTAAGATTTCACACCGGGAATTTCTCCATGTAAGTCAATGGGGTTTAAAATGAGCATAAAGCAAATATAAATGAGATCAAAATCAGGTCCTCTGATCAGAAACTTGCAAAAACACACCAGGGCAAGATTCACATTAGCAGTAAAACATACAGAGTACCAAGCACTTTCTCCTGCCTGCAGCCAACAGTAATTGCCAAAATAATCCAAAAATCTGTAAACTGTAGGATTATAAAGTGTAATACATTGGAATTCTGAATGGCCCAAGTACCATTAACAAAGAAAAGCCTATAACCAAGTGAGGTTTACTGCACCCATTTGCACAATTATATATTAGCTTGCTCAACACTGAAAATATATACATAAGTATATTGCCCAAAATACTCAGTCCTAATGGGGAAGAAGTTCTTATTCTCTGAATGTAATAGTTATGTTGTATTTTCTTTATTTATTTTTGCACAGAGTAATGTGGATTTGTTATATTTGGCTCCTACACTAAAAAATGTCCTCTGGCTTTTCCAAAAGAAAAAAAGACACGTACTTTACTTCAGCAGGGTCCTGGGAAATTTAGAGGTTTAAGCTTTCCTGCTGAAAGACAATGTACAGTAAATAGTGCTGTCAAGCATTTTTATAACCATTACACATAATTATATTAAATGTCTGCAAACATTACCTCAGAACTCAGCAGAGCTTAAAACCTGTTCAGATGAACAACCCTGTTATGCTGCTGAAAGGAAATGTGGTTTTTAATTTGTGGCTGCCATTGTTAGCAGAAGAAAAAGGAAGTTTGGCTTTAAAAAAAAGATTATGTGCTAGTTTTGACAGAGAGAAAAAGGTGGATTTTCTGGGAAACAGAATCCTAGGGTTATCTAGAACATGAACAGATTCTTACAGTACTTTCATTGGCTGACCATGTTTAAGTGTTCTATAGGGGGAAAAAATCTAGCATAAATATTCCCTGGATCAAAACTATTGTGTAACTATTTTTCTTTCCTAATTTTAATATTGGTGAAAGGTTCCAGGCTCATGAGGAACATAACCAGTTAGAATCAGGTTCTTCTGCAGCCCAAATCTAAAGTCAGTCTTAAGGTTAAAGAAACTTACCTTCTTTAACCAGCAACAATCTTCCAGTTTTCACTGACCAATCTATCGGGCTGATTACTTCATTCTGATCCCACAAGTTCTGGGGTTATATAAGAATGGTCATGCTGGGTCAGACCAAAGGTCCCTCTAGCCTAGTATCATGTCTTCTGACAGTGGCCAATGCCAGATGTCCCAGAGGGAATGAATAGAACAGGTAATCATCAAGTGATTCCTCTCTTGTTACCAATTCCTAAACTCTGACAATAGGAACATCATTCCTACCCACCCTAAGGTATGTCTACACTTCATTCTTCTCTCTCGAGAGGAATGCAAATGCAGACACCCAAAATTGCAAATGGAGCGGGAATTTAAATATCCTGTGCTTCATTTGCATAATCGCATTATGGCGCTATTTCAAAATAGCGCTATTTTGAAAGAAAAAGCGGGGTTATTTTGAGATAAAACCCTTCCCTCAAAAAATGAATCATAATGTAATGATGCAAGTGAAGCACGGGATATTTAAATCCCTGCTTCATTTGCAATTTTGGGTGTCTGCATTTGCATTCTTCTCTCGGGAGAGGAATGAAATGTAGACATACCCCTAGCTAATAAGTATTGACCTAACCTCCATGAAGACAGTACCATTCATTGATTCATATACCTTAGGCCTAGGGGAAGGTAGGAGTTGCTGTTACTTCTGCAGTCTCCTAGCCCAGCTCTCTAACTTGGTCTCTACCACACAGGAGGCTCTGCTGCTCTGGGAGAGGCTCAGTACACAGGACATAACCACATTTTTAGCTGCAAGCCTCACAGAAGCATTCCCTAGTCTGCAGTAATAGCCATTTCCAGAGGATTATAACTTCACTACATCTGGATAGATTTTCCTGACAACAGTTTAGCGTTCCTGCTCTAAAGTATGGAATAACTAGAACTTTCAAAGGAACAGTTGGAAACAAAACTATAATTTTGGCAAATTTAGCTATTTTTCTCTCACTTCTTTCTTGGAAATGACTGAATAGTTTTTGCAGAAGCTTTAAAAGAATTAGCCTGAAACAGAGAACACGAATGGAAAACTTTACCTGGAATGGTTAAGTTGGGCAAAGTAAAAAGCAACTGAAAACAGGGAGTCATAATGCCATTATGACCAATTCTAACTGTGCTACCGAGTCCTACAAGGTTCCATCTTGTCCCCTATGCTAACACTCATTATACACAGCACATTATGCTGGTGATCAGGCGGTATATTTCCAGGCACAGTTCAATGTTCTGGTTATAACCTATAAAGCTCTAAATGGTTTGGGACCAAGGTATTTGAAGGACCATCTCCTCCCATATGAACCTGCCTGGGGATTGAGGTCAGCTGGGGAGACTCTGTTCCATGTTCCTTCACTTATGGAGATAAGGCTGATATCTACACAGAGCAGGGCCTTCTCAGCTTTTGCTCCCAGGCAATGGAAATTCTCTCTCCCAGGACATTTGCCTGGTGCCAATGCTGGCATTGTTTCAGTGCCAGGCTAAAGCCACCCTTTTTACCCATGCTTTTATTGGTGCTTGAGTGTGTGTGTGTGTGTGTGTGTGTGTGTGTGTGTGGACCCTCCTCCTGAGGTGTCTTAGGTTTTATGCCCCCCCTTGGGGTCATGGATTTTACTTTTATATCTATATCTATATCTGTATCAACGGTTTGAAAATTTTGTTATTCGCCTCAGATATTTTAAATGGAGAGGTGGTGTAAAAATATTTAAAACAAATAAACAAATAAATAAATGAATGGTGTGATGGGGCATCTGCCCATAAGGGTTTAATGGAGCCATTGGGAGGCTGTGTAGGAGGCAGCCAGTTAGATAGGGTCTAGAAAGAAGCACCCAATCAGGACTGGACTGGTCCATATAAGAAGGGCTGCAGAGCAGAGCAGTAGCACTGCTCAAGCAGAGAGGACTGGCTGTCTTGCAATCAGTATGAAGCATCCTAAGTGAGCAGTGCCTGGCAAGAACAGAGGAGCAAGTGAGAGCTCCTGTCTAGTCACTGGAGGTATGGCTACACTGTGGGTTTTTTTCAAAGAAGGTATGAAAATTGTGCTCACACATGCATATCTTCTTCCGATTCTTTTTCTGGAAGAGGATTTTCTGACATTTGGAATCTACATTTCCATCTACATGGGGCCAAATGTCGGAAACCCTCCCTCTTTCGGAGGCCCCCTTATTCCTTGTAAAACAAGATGTACAGGGGACTTCTGAAAGAGGAGTTTTTTTCCGACATTTGACCCCATGTAGACCGGCCAAATATCAGCAAATCCTCTTCCGGAAAAAGAATCGGAAGAAGATAGGCAAACGCGAGTGCAATTTGCATACTTTCTTTGAACCCCCCCCTACAGTGTAGCCATATCCTCAGATTCACAAGCTGATTCCCTGACAAGGATAAAGGAGGAGCTGGGGTTCACAGGGGAGTGAGCCAAGGAAAGGGAGGGGAGGGATTGCTCAATGTTTTGAGCACTGGCCTGCTAAACCCAGAGTTATGAGTTCAATCCTTGAGGGGTCATTTAGGGATCTGAGGCAAATCTACAGAGGAGTGGTACTTGGTTCTGCCATAAGGGCAAGGGAGTGGACTCAATGATCTCTCAAGTTCTCTTCCAGATGTATGAAATAGGTATATCTCCATATATTTTATTTTTTTTATTTTAAAAGGTAGTGAGGAGCTGGAGAAGATACTGCAAGTGATTGAAAATAGGACTCAGAGTACTGGGAGGGCCTGGGTCCATCTACTGGGTCACCACTGGAGAAGAGGCCAGAAAATCAGCATAAGTTTCCACTGAAGAAGTATTTGGACAACAGTTGGTCCTGGGAAGGAGGGAGCACAGAGTGAAGCATAACCAGAGGAGTGACACAGGTCCAAGAGCAGAAGAGATGGTGGTGAGGCACCACCAGAAAAGGGTGCACTGGTGAACAAAGGTAATCCCTGGGAACCCCAGCAGGAGGTGCTGCAATGGCAAATCTCACCCCATCACAGATAGTGTCAAACATTTTAGGTGAAAGCAAGTTGATTGATTTTCATTATAAAATCGAATATCTGAAATGCAAGTAACAGGTGCTCATCCTACCTTAAAGCAAACATGCACATAGTTTGGCTCTGGATTAGGCCATAGGAGCAATTTCTAGGGCTGATTTGACCAAATTATATATTTTCTTTTTATCTGCAATTTTAATACTGTTAGGCATTGCTTCAGATGACAAACAAGCCAGAATTATTTTACATTTAGATTATATATATTGAAACTCGAATCTGCATGAAGAGTAACGGCTTCATTTGTTTGACATGAACTGCCACTCCTATTGCAGTGTAGAATCATTATTAAAATATAATCCTTGAAATTTGGGCATGGAGCAAAAGAAACAAAGTGTATCTGGTCCATGTTATCTGTCTGGCTCTCTTCACACACATGTAATACAGGAGCTATATATATTTATTACACTACATACCTACATAAAATAGCTCACCGTCTGAAAGTGTCAGAAATCTTTATTCATAAGTTATTTGCAAAGGCACTGTTGGATGACAGATGCCTTCATCCACCATAGTCTTTAGCCAGATGTTGGCCTGAGCCATGGACCCATATGCTAAGCTTTCTACAAACTATGACAAGATGCAGTTCATAGGACTGTGCAACCTGGAGAGCCCCTGGGATTTTGAGGTTAGCTAGGGGTTGGACCAAACCCCATTGAAAGTCATAGCAGACTTCAGGCAGCTCTGAGTTTGGCCCAGGTGTTCATGATCACAAGGGGCCATTCCAGCAGTCAGGAATAAAGGAGAGCAGTGGTTCTCTGGCTATTTTCATCTCTCCTGGGGAACTAGGATTCAATGTTCCCTCTACCCATGTGTGGAATAATTTTTGTTATGTGCATGTGTGAATGTGCACCACTATGATAAACACAAACCTAGCTGTGGGTGCTCTGCAAATCAGCTGGGTGCCATTGGAACCTTTCCTGAGTGGCTGCACAAGCACACAGCTTACAGGGAACCCTGCCCGGATTCTATGGCCACTGGCTATACCATTATGACTGAGATTTCCTAGGGAAGCTATATTGGCTTTCTTGCTGCCTTGTGCTGAAGACTGCACAAAGTGCAGAATGAAGAATGAAAAGAATGCAAGATGCTGCCGAAATCTAGCCCCATTGTCTAGAAGCTGTTGGCATCTTAGGGCAAAATCTAGATAGCATTAAATTCAGTGACTTCTGCCATTGATTTCAGTGGGCCTGGAATTTCACCCTAAGTCTGCTGTTCAACAGAGTGTTCTGGCTGGTATTCTTCTAACATCAGGCCGAGTTGGTGGCATATTAGCCAAAGCAGAGCTCTCTTCCATGTCTAATGCATATACATTAGGCAGTGGGGCTCTAGAAACAAGATGTACTAGAAATGGGTCCGGACTTAATGCATCCGAGGGTACTGAGGGAGTTGGCAAATGTCATTGAGGAGCCTTTGGCCATTATCTTTGAAAAGTTGTGGAGATCGGGAGAGATCCCAGATGATTGGAAAAAGGCAAATGTAGTGCCCATCTTCAAAAAAGGCAAGAAGAACAATCCAGGGAACTATAGGCCGGTCAGTCTTACCTCGGTTCCTGGAAAAATCATGGAAAGGATGCTTAAGGAATCCATTTTGAGGCACTTGGAAGAAAGGAAAGTGATTAGGAATAGTCAGCATGGATTCACAAAGGGCAAGTCGTGCCTGACCAGTCTGATTAGCTTCTATGATGAGGTAACTGGCTCTGTGGATATGGGAAAGTCAGTGGATATGATATACTTTGACTTTAGCAAGGCTTTTGATAGGGTCTCCCACAATATTCTTGCCAGCAAGTTAAGGGAATGTGGATTGGATAAATGGACAGTAAGATGGATAGAAAGCTGGCTAGAAGGCCGGGCCCTGCAGGTAGTGATCAACGGCTCGATGTCAGGATGGCAGTCGGTTTCTAGCGGAGTGCCCCAAGGTTCTGTTCTAGGACTGGTTTTGTTCAATATCTTTATTAATGACCTGGATGAGGGGATGGATTGCACCCTCAGCAAGTTTGCAGATGACACTAAGCTAGGGGGAGAGGTAGATACGCTAGAGGGCAGGGATAGAGTCCAGAGTGACTTAGACAAATTGGAGGATTGGGCCACAAGAAATCTGATGAGGTTCAACAAGGACAAGTGCAGAGTCCTGCACTTGGAATGGAAGAATCCCAAACATTGTTAAGGCTGGGGACCAACCAGCTAAGTAGTAGTTCTGCAGAAAAGGACCTGGGGTTACAGTGGATGAGAAGCTGGATATGAGTCAACAGTGTGCCCTTGTAGCCAAGAAGGCTAATGGCATATTAGGTTGCATTAAGAGGAGCATTGCCAGCAGATCCAGAGATGTCATTATTCCCCTTTATTCGGCTCTGGTGAGGCCACATCTGGAGTATTGTGTCCAGTTCTCGGCCCCCCACTACAAAAAGGATGTGGACACATTGGAGAGGGTTCAGCGGAGGGCAACCAAAATGATTCGGGGGCTGGAGCATATGACCTATGAGGAGAGGCTGAGGGAGGTGGGTCTGTTTAGTCCGCAGAAGCGAAGCGTGAGGGGGGATTTGATAGCAGCCTTCAACTTGCTGAAGGGAAGTTCCAGAAAGGATGGAGCAAGGCTGTTCTCAGTAGTGATGGATGGCAGAACAAGGAGCAATGATCTTAAGTTGTGGTGGGAGAGGTCTAGGTTGGATATTAGGAAAAACTATTTCACTAGGAGAGTGGTGAAACACTGGAATGGGTTACCTAGGGAAGTAGAGGAGTCTCCATCCCTAGAGGTTTTTAAGTCTTGGCTTGACAAAGCCCTGGCTGGGTTGATCTAGTTGGGATTGGTCCTGCCTAGAACAGGGGGCTGGACTTGATGACCTTCTGAGGTCTCTTTCAGCTCTATGGTTCTATGATTCTATGATAAATAAGCCCTCTTCCCCTCACTAAAACACATTAATGTGTTATTTCAAACATTTCTGCTTCCACCCTGGACCCAAAGCATAACATACAAAGGTGGGTAAGCATTTGGTTGTTTTGCTTTAGAAATTAAATGGAAAATTCCCTTCTCTCTCTCTCTCTCTCTCTCTCTCTCTCTCTCTCTCTCTTTTGTGTGTGTGTGTATGTGTGTGTGGTTAAAATCAAGAATGTTAGCTCAAGGCTTGGTTTGGTTTATTATCCTCATATCTGACCATTAAATTGCAATGTTGCTTATAGGACCCCAGGGGTAAACAATATATGGTAAGTTATTTTGTATTGTTTTCAGTCCAGAGCAGCTGCTCGCTGTGATTTTAAACTGAGGAAAAACAGAGCATTTAACATAACCTTTTAGCCAGGAGGATGACTGTTTCCAAGTATTCTCTTTATTTATGAATTCCAGTTTTCCATTAGTGATCTGCCATGTTTTATACTCCTATGGAGATAAATCATCCTAAGCTATTAATGATCATACTACTACAGATTTACATTTTTTAAAATGAGCTACAGTTTATGTAGCTATAATTTTTCATTTACTGTATGAAACAGAACAGGTGGTACTATTTGTCCACATTACATAGCTTGTCATCCCCCCTCTCCTGGGCTCTCCTTATCGATCCTAGCTTTCAATTCCCTTTACACATTCATCTTTCCCCACATACCATGCATTATGCTTGGAATTCCCCCCGCCCCTGTTGATCCTCCTTGTCATACAGGTTAGAGAGGCATCACAATTCAAACTGATTCCAGATATAATATACCACTTCACTATAACTTCATTTAAAAAAAGTCCATATGCAGAGATGAATCATCCACAGAAATATCCCTTACAATACACAAAACTTCTGAGATGCAGTCATCCGATGGTGGTTGTCCCTTTTACCTTTGTAGATAAAATGTATGGTTGTTAAAGACTCACTATGACAGTTACCGTGAAGGTCAGAAACTACAGCAATTTTGTTTTGATTGAAATATGAGTTAAATAAACATAGCAAAAATAGGAAAGATGCTTGTATATGCAGTTACTCCACTGGCTACATGGGAAAATTCATTCCTGTGAAGAGGGCCAGAACTAGCTAGATACACCACTTAGGGTGTGTCTAGACTACATGGCTCCGTCGACGGAGCCATGTAGATGAGTGTATTTGGCAAAGGGAAATGAAGTGGCGATTTAAATAATCGCCATTTCATTTACATCAGCATCAGTTTCACATGAAACGAGGCATAAGGGATCTGACAACAAAGGGATCTGGGGTCAGTTAATCCCCATCTAGACTACCGCGCTGTGCCTACAAACAGCTGATCGGCACAGCGCGGCAGCCATTTTGATGTAAATGAAGCAGTGATTATTTAAATTGCCGCTTCATTTCCCTTTGCCGAATACACTCATCTACATGGCTCCGTCGACGGAGCCATGTAGTCTAAACACACCCTTAGATTCCACTTATGCCCATTGTGTTACACACACACATACACCACATTTTGTGTATTAAGTGATGGCTCCAGCTTACATGGATACACTTTATTTTTCATTTCAAACCAAAAAAAACAAAGCTTGTATGAACTCCTGCCCCCTGCGGAAATCAATAGGAGTTTTGCCAGTCATTGATGCCAGGACTTCTTTCTTTTTCTCTCTCTCTCTCTCTCTCTCTCTCACACACACACACACACACACACACACACACACACACGAGAAGAAAAACTAAAAGCCACACACATTCTACACAGCACTAGATCTCACTATGGTAACCTTAATAAATGCAAACATAGTATCACCATATCAACTTTACCTAGCTTGTTGCAACAAGCTCATGCTTTTGTTTAAAGAAGTGGTACTTGTCACCTCATCAATCAATATGCTTTTCAAGTATATGATAGATATGTGCCTAATTACTGTAATCATAAGAAAATGATCTAACAAGTGACCTAATATAGACTTAGGTAGGAAAGACAGGCATTCCTTACATTTTCTGAGTGTGCTAGTTTATATATTTGAAGAATAAAAATAGGCCACAGATAAACTGAGCTTTTAAGTAAAATGTAGGCAATCTGGCCATGAAAAATTTAACAATTAATAGTGACAAAAACAGTTTTAATCAAATCTAGGATTTAAAAAGCAGTTTCCCATTTTTATGTTCAAAAATACTTAAATTTGCTCAGCTCAGTCATTGCAAACCTACTTAGTTACTCTTCTGATTTCAATTCAGTGCCTCTGTCTGGTTTTTAAATCTTTTTTAGTTAATGCACTACAGCTGAAATATTGGGACCCGCTTTTAAGTCTGAAGTGACAAATACAAAATGTTAGCAGACAAAATAATGACAGGCTATTATCTGAGTAAAAAGGTGATTCTATATTTTGCAGTTGTCTTTGCTCAAGGCAAAAGTTTTCGTTTCTGGGGATTCCAATGATAGTTTTTTCTTTAGGCTTTCCTATTGATATGATTTCAAAGCATCTAAAAGGTATTTGATATTTTAACACTGAGACGGACTGCAGGTTTAGGCCAGACATTTTGTAATGTTCACTGTCAGCATCCTATATTAGATACACATGTTCCAACAACATTAACTCCCTTTGGCATAATTATTAATTTTACATTCTGTAATAGGACCAGGTAATAACATACATAATCAGTATTAGAATAGGGCTATACACTGAAAACTCATGAACTTGAAAGGGTGGAGATATCATTAGGTCTATCAAGTATATGCTCCTTTTTCTTAGAAGGTAGCAGTTGTCTCATCACTTCCTAAAGTGTGTTAGCTGATTCAAATAGTTAAAATAGCCAAAAGAGCATAGATTGAATCTACATATAAAATCAGCAGGAAAACTGCTTTCTTTGACTTGGAAGCATATACACATGCGTTGCAGAGCACTTTTCACAGCAGAATTCATGAGCATCCCTGCAAGATACAGTTGGTGGGGGGAGGGGAGTCTGTCCCAAAAAGACACATAAATGGTGGCAGGTTCCTCCAGAAGGAAACTGTGTTAACATCTGTCTGAGAATCAGTAGAAAAAACAGCGAGGGCAAGTTTTGGCAAAAGTGATTATATTTCAGAGAGCTAATTCTCATGTTTTATTTAAAAGGGTAATAATGAATACCCCTAAATAGTCACCAAGTAGAGAGACGGCACAAGATTCTGCATAGACAAAAATATACGTTAGACCTGATTCTCACTTACAGTCATGTCCAGCAGTGTAAAGAGGCTTTAAAAGTCTGTTCCCATAACTGTCCCTTTACTTCACCCAGTAGTTTACAATGACTTGAGGGTGAATAAGAAACAGGCCCAGCATATCCAGGAACTGAAGGCTGAAATTCTATAAATCCGGTCATGCAGTCTTAATATACACTGATGCACAATTTAACTCATGCTATATGCCACTGCTGTAGTAACTCTTGATTGCCACTAAAAATCTGCAATGACTAAGATCACAAACATGGTTCCATTGAAATTTGGCTCAGTAACTGATTTTTTCCCCCTCATGACACTCAGTGGGGTGAGCCATTCTGTTACTGCTCTGCCACAACAAAACTAAGCTCTTCTACTGAACTACAAGTCAGCTCATTGACATACTGGTCTATCTGTTTTGCCAGCAAACTCTTCAGGATTTTGCCAGCCCAAACTTTAGGTAACAATGTAGGTAACAGTAAACCCCCAATTCCTAAGATTCTCAGACATTTTTCTGCAGTGTCATGTCCTTCTCACTGAACCCTCACAGAAGTTATAAAATTTGCTGCTCCATCAAAAACACATCTTATTAAGTGAAATTGAAGAGTAAATCTCTACCTAACAGCACTAAGATAGCTTTTCAATAAAACAAAAATAAATGTATTGACTAAGAAAGCTAGAAAAGAGATGAAAGTTTACAAACAAACAAACATGCTTTCTAGTGATTAGAACAACTTCATCAAGTTACAGTCTTTGTCTAAGTAGGTTTCTTACTTACACTCAGTCTTTTAGGCTATGTCTAGACTACATTTCTCTTTCGAAAGAGGAATGTAGTTTAGACGTGTCCTTAGAGACTTCAATTCCCTTGATTCAAAGATCTACTTTTCTCATAGTTCAAGAGCTCTGGCATCTTGCATCCCTCTGGTGAAGGATGACAAAACAGCTTTCTGCTTATATAAGTCCATTGCCTCCATTTCATGAGCCAGGAAAGGTTCCTGGGAGGTATAGCTTCCATCCTCCATTAAGTGGTCATCTCTCTCATATGCTTGTTTGATGGCTTTGTTAATCTTTTATGTAAATGTTACTTTCATTGTTTCTGGCCTTGCCTTGCTCAACTGGCACTGGAGATAGTCAACCAGGCAAATTCCTTTGTCTATGGTAGGCTGGATTTACACACTGATTGCCAAACATTTTAAGAACATATTTAATTTTTTATATACCACCCATACACCGTGCTAATATTAATGACCACCATGTTAACCGTTTTTATGACACCTTCTAGATACAGATTATGACAACAGAGTTGGGGCAGTGTGTCAGGCCCTCTGCCTGTTCACACTGAGGGGCTCCCTGAGTCACTGTTACCTTTAGTCTAGGAGCATTTTTTTAAACCATTCATGTTAAGAGTATGTTTGGCCTACTGGAAAATCATGAGGGTACGGACCCCACATTGACTGAGTCTCTCTGAAGCTGCCTAATAACAGCCCCTCAGTGGACATAGAGGAAAGCAATACAGTTTTGAGATTGCATTTTCATGCTATCATGCAACTTCAATATGGAACAACACTTCTGCTGTGCCACCCCTATTCCCATCTTAAACCACAGAAGAGCTCCATCTGCTGGGTTCCACTCAGAGACAGAAAGAAATAGTACTCTGAGTAGCTTATTCCAGCTTATGGACATTCTGCGTTTCCTCTGTACACAAATCAGCCAGAATCCAGACTATGTTTTATAAGTACAAACAGTAGAGAAGCTCATTACATCCACCTTTCAAACACTTCAAGAGTTTAGGAAAGCTTTGTGCCTCAAGGCACATCCCTCTCTCAGTTCCCTTATATCCAGGGGAAATGAGCAAACTGTACCATCACTCAGGACGGTGCAACCTCCTTTCCCAATACATCAAGCCAGCTCTATGGCACCAGGATGACTATTTAAGACCATGTTTCCACAAATTTGAACCACAAGGAATGTACAGGGCATGGGGTTTCCTGTTCTGAGAGTGCAGGGACAGTAGTTTGCCCCTTTGCTTTTCCACAGAGTACAAAGTGGAGGAGGGAGGGGGGGAAGGACAATCTAGTGCTAACATTTTAGTACATTGAACTTTATCATTTACTTTTTTGTTGCTGTGATTTGATATATTAAACATTGCAACTGAGGGACAAAAGGAAGGGAATGCCTGTGTGCAAAAGAGTAGAGAAATATAGGAAATATATTAAGCGAGCGCTGTTCTGCCTAACATGTTGGAAGCATAATTGTTCCCTGAATTTTTTGTTGTTGTGATTCCAATATATAATATTCCTTTAGTTTAGTTTTCACAGCAGGAAAATATATATATTTTTAATTTCAGTTATGTCATTAGTACAAATGAATACTACATGCAAGCAGTTAAAAAAAGGCTGGCTTTAACAAGCGGAAACTACAATTTGACTGTGTGCTGTGGATACCTGGAGGGCAATTCATCAGCAATGGATTTATGGGGCTTATGTGGTCATTTGCAGCACAGAAGCCAGTTGGAGGTTTTTATAGAATCCTACCTGTAATTGCCACACATGCTTACAATGTATGTTGGCATTATAAAGATCTTCAATACACGTTGGGCAAAATTCACCCCTCTTTGGAAAACCAACACAAAACCTTTTTATTACTTAAGCCCTATTTTGAGGATTTAAGTGATGCATAAGCTTCCTGCTCACCTTCTCTCCATAGGGTGTATGTGACTCTTAAATGTTTAAGAATATAAGAATGACTATATATACTCCAGCTGCAGTGGGTACCAGATGCTTCAGAGGGAGTGGACAGAACTCATTTTAGCTGAGTGATGAATACCTGTCACCCAATCCCTGCTTCTAGCAGCCAGAGGATTAGGGACACATTGAGCATATGGTTGTATCCCTGACTACTTTTTTAACAACCATTGATGTACCCATTCTCCGTGAACTTATCTAATTCTTTTTTGAACCCAGTCATATTTTTGGCTTGTGCAACATGCCCTGCTAATGAGTTTGCACAGTTAACCCGTGACTGTAGGAAGTATTTTTTTAAAGATATGTTGCCCATTACTTCCATTTGTGACCCCCAATTTGTGTTAGGTGAAAGGCTAAATAACACTTCTTTATTCACTTTTTCCAAACCCCACCCATGAGTTTATACACCTCTACCATATCCTTCCTCTGCCATCTCTTTTCCAAGCTGACTACTTCCAGCCTTTTTAATCTTTTCTAATGTCTTAGAGGGGTAGCCGTGTTTGTCAGTGTCTTTAAAAACCATGAGTAGTCTTGTGGTACCTTAAAAACAAACAAATATATTACATCATGAGCTTTTGTGGATAAAAATTCATGAGATTAAGTTGGTTTTATCCACGAAAGCTGATGATCTAATATATTTGTTAGTCTGTAAGTTGCCACAAGATTACTTGTTGTTTCCTCATATGGAAACTGTTGCATACACTTAACAACTGTTGTTGCCCTTGTCTATATTTTTTTCTAATTCTAGCTTTTGTGTGTGTGTGTGTGTGTGTGTGTGTGTGGCAAACAGCACTATGCACCAAAATCAAGGCCTGGTTGCATCATAGATTTAGGTAGTGGCATTGGATTAGAAAATACCAGTGTTTTAAACTTTGGAGCTGCTTTAAATTAAAACAAAAACAAACACCCTCAGTGATTAACGCTCTCACACAAACTGCACACATTTTGATTTTAAACAAATAAGCAAAACACTAGAGGTGGTTCTTTTGTTTTACTCCACACTCATAAGGCTTCAGCTTGAGTGTGGTGCTCAGATTTCCAGAAAGATATGGAGAAATTCCAGAGAACAGCAAAAAATGGTTAAAGAAAACATGATCTATGAAAGACTTAAAAAACAAACAAACCCTAGAGGTGTTTCTTCTGTAGAAGAGAAGACTGATGAGGAACATTACCTTTTCTGTACTAGAGTGTGTAAAGCAACATGGATCCCCTTTCTATGGTGTTTGGGGAATATTTAGTGATGTGCTCAAGGGCTGTGTAAGTTGTTCCACAAGTGGAACCACAGTCGTCTTTGGTACCACAGCTTAATTTTAAATTTTATGCCTCACATGTTTGGAGGAGGAATGTGTACGTACTGAGGACTGTGCACTGTATCTCGGTAAATAAACTGATGAAAGAGCAGAATTTGCTTCCGAAGGCCAGATTTTGAGCTCACCTCAGTATTACACCCATATAAGTCTATTGGCTTTTAGTGATTTCCATTGTTATAATGTAGCAGAATTAGGATGTTAGTTTCAAGGTAGAGTGACATGGATGCCCAATTCCTATTATAAATCTTGAGGATAGGGCATCCAAATCCTATAGACAGCTTTGGAAATCCACCCCTATTGTCTGTTGCTTTGTGATATTTATTGCTGATTTTCGGGTAATAACTTTAATGTTAAAAATGTGTTGTTAAAAGTATTTAAAATTGTCCTAATGGAATTATGCCAACATAGCCTTCTCTAAATCTTCCTATATGGTGCATGGTCATGAAGGAGGCAGGGGAGGACTGTAAAACTCCAAAGGCAGCTTTAGCCAGTGCATATTGAGTCCATTATTGTGTTTCATGTTTTCCTACACTGGATTTTTTAAAATTGAGATTTGTTCTAACCTAAAAAGCCTTGTTCTAAAATAATCCAAAACATAGGAATCACAGCTTTTCCTTTCCATCTACATGTGTCTGACCAGCTGCTGAATAAAATGGGTTTACACTTATCATACCTCAGATATTTCTTTGTATTTCCCAATTTGTTTGGCTGTCACCTTTTGAAATAGGATGAATATATGAGAGCAAATCATGAATCCCTCGAGCCTGGCATCCAGCCTCTAGTGAGAGCTGCAACTCTGCTCAGGAGTTCCTTCCTCTTGACCCCATAGGCAGCCACTTAGTGCCCCACAATATGAGATTTCATTGCTCTTATTGGTGTAACTTGCATGACTACAAATTACAAAGTTATGGAATGATCCAGCTCTTTAAAAACATCCATCCACTGTATAGGATCCTACTTCCATCAGCAGTGATTCCTCAAGATGACTCGATGGTGTAAGTTAGTATTTTCTTTTGTATGGTTTCAATGTACAGCTCTTCAGTTTTATCAAGTTTTGTTTTGGTCTCAGAAAAAGTAAGAGTAGCTATTGGTCAGTTTTCACTATCACTCTCAAATTTCAAATCCTCAGTTACTCTTTTTATCTTCTTTACACACTTACAAGGCTAGGTGAACAAAACTGGCCTCAGCATACAGTCTGGAAGAAAGTGTAATTTTATTTTGGAATATATACTAGCTATAGTAATTTCTATGCAATTTTCAGGAAATACTACTCTCTTCAATGCATTCATATTTTCACTGTTGCTATCATAGGGTTCTGTGTGCAGTATCCCACACTAGATCATACAACAAGTTAATAGTCAACATGCCCTGCTTCCAGACAATACATTTGTTATGTTGCTTCTGACCTATAGTGGCATTTTGGACTATACCAATGACTCTACCATTAAAAGTGTCCTGAGAGAGAACTTGCTGTCACAAAGTTCATTAACCTAAACATGCAAGGTTTATTTACAACTTTCTACACCAAGATGTGAATTCCAAAATGAATGGGTCTCAATATCCCAATGGTATCTACATAAAATAAACACATTAGCATCAACTACACAAATGTGTTTTGAATATTCAAAAGCTTATATACCAGCAGACTAAATAGCCTAATATTTAAAATATGTATCACTCTTGTATCTGACACTTTTAGCAATGAAGAATAACTACGAAGAAAAAGCTTCCAGATGGGCTAGTATATGGTATGGGAAAGAATAGTGGGACAAGGGAATTCAATGTACTTGAGTGGAGTCTTTGACCCCGCATAAGTGCTTGTCCAGTTAAAAAATGACATGAGAGAGCTTTGTGTGCTCTCCATCTAAGGGAACAACCTTTCCACTCCCATACATTATTTCAGTCTTTCTTCACGCACGCCCACAATGGAGTGGTATTCTGTGGAATGAGGAGTAACAGTTAATCCGAACTAAGGACTTAGTTTGGATTAACTTTAAACTGCCACGTGTAACCAAGGGCAGTTAGTTCGGACTAAGGGGGATTTAAAAATGGCGGCCGGACGGGAACATGCAAATAAAGCCCGGGATATTTAAATCCCGGGCTTCATTTGCAACCCCGGTTCCCTGATTTGCCTACCTAACTCAAACTAACGAGCTAGTGTAGACATACCCTATGGATTGAAGGTATCCTATGCCAATTTGGAAACATTTTTATGTTAGTGAGATTGCAAATAGCTAGTTATCTATAAATATTTATTAGCTCTCTAATGGATACAATTATTTCAGACTATTTTGTGTCTTTCTGTGTTTATTTAGCAAAAGTCACTTGGCAGAAACTGACCTTTCTTGGAGCTTTAGCATACATTTGTGGGTTTTTTTCTTTCAAAATACCAAAATGAAAGTGTTGTGGAGTTTTGCTGCTATATAGTCTCTTGTTTTGTTTTTTAAGTTAATAACAAGTATTAGTTATAAACTCTGGGATGGGTTTATTAATGTCATTTGAAAGCAGTTACATTTAAAATAGAAAAAACTAGTGATGGAGCTGACCCCAAACCCCTGATTTAGATATTCCAAAACTTTTCAGAGAAGCAGGACTGGAAACAATACAATTTGAAAAAAATAGCTTGTAATTTTAACAGTTTTCAGTACACCACATTGCCCTCAGCACACCTCTTATACTATGTGGTGGTGGGAAAGAGAGAGAACACTATAGGGTTTCTTACATCAGACTTAGCTCTCCTGTATGGGGGTCAGGGTCTTCATTTCATTCAGAACATGAATGGACTCTATATGCTATCAGTGCTCTCTACTGAGACTGCTAACAAAGGTAACCCAATATCAACGCTAGATAGTAGGTTTCTTTGATATTGCGGAGTTGGATGATTTAAGGACTTATCAAGTAGTAGGTGGTAATCAGTGAATATATACTATATTTCTATAGCCACAAAAGGAAAAAATATTGTTGCAAGGAGGTGAAGTTCCCACTCTGCTATGAATGGTCTGTGACATACCTTAAAGGCTTGTCTTCACTATGGGCTAAACCAGCCCTGCTACATTCAATGCAGTGACAAAGGTCAACTTCAGTACTCCACCTTAACAAAAGGCAGAAGCTATGTAGATGGAGCTCTGGAGAGCATCTCCAGCTGCCATAGTGCAGTGGAAACACCATGTTCAATTGATGTAAATGACATCAACTTAACCTGCATAAAATTACATCGACTTATCTTGTCTACACAAAGAGATTAAGTGAAACCCTGGTTCCACTGAAGTCAAGTGGAGTTTTTTCCATCAACTTACTTCCAATATGTTCAATCCAAACTTAGCTTAACATCAAGAACAGAGTTTCCTTCTTACAACTATAAGGCCAACTATAACCAGGAGGCAACCAGACAACTCTCCAACACCACATTTTACAAACCTCTCTCCTCTGATCCCACCTCGGAATACCAAAAGAAACTACACTGTCTCCTTAAAAGCCTCCCTACAGCTACTCGGGAACAAATCCACACAGAAACACCTTCTGAACCCCAACCAGGATTGTTCTATCTGCTTCCCAAAATCCATAAACCTAGACACCCCGGACGTCCCATCATCTCAGGTATCGGCATGCTCACTACTGGTTTATCCAGCTATGTAGACTCTCTTCTCAAACCCTATGCAACCAATACCCCCAGCTATCTCTGAGATACTACTGACTTCCTAAGGAAACTACAAAACATCGATAACCTCCCCGATAACACCATCCTTGCCACCATGGACGTAGAAGCTCTATATACCAACATCCCACATGAAGACGGATTACAAGCAATTAGAAACACTATCCCAGAGGACACCACTGCCAATCTGACAGCAGACCTATGTAAGTTTGTTCTCACCCACAATTATTTCCAGTTTGAGAACAACATATATATCCAGATCAGTGGCACAGCCATGGGTACATGCATGGCTCCACAGTACGCTAACATCTTTATGGCTGACTTAGAATAATGTTTCCTCAGCTCCCGTCCCCTTTTGCCCCTTCTCTACTTACGCTACATTGATGACATCTTTATGATCTGGACGCATGGCCAAGAAATACTGGAGACATTCCACAGAGATTTTAACAACCTACACCCCACCATCAATCTCAGCCTGGACCATTCTACACGAGAGATCCATTTCCTGGACACCACAGTACAAATCACCAATGGAAAATTAGACACCACTCTCTACAGAAAACCCACCAACTCATACAGTTACCTACATGCCTCCAGCTCCCATCCAGAACACACGCTATGAGCCATCGTCTATAGCCAAGCCCTTCGATACAACCGCATCTGCTCTAATCCCACTGACAGAGACCAGAAACTTCAGGATCTCTACCAAGCATTTATTAACCTCAACTACCCACCCGGAGAAATAAAAAAACAAATTGAAAGAGCCAGACGAATACTTAGAAATCATCTACTTCAAGACAGACCCAAGAAAACCAACAATAGAACACAACTTGTCATCACCTACAGCCCCCAACTTAAACCTGTCCAACACATTATCAATAAACTACAACCTATACTGGAACAGGATACTAAACTCCGAGAGGCTCTGGGAGACAGACCCATAGTCTCCTATAGACAACCACCTAACCTCAAGATGATTCTTACCACCAATCACAGGACATACCACACTAATACCAACCCTGGAACCTTCCCTTGCAACAAACCCCGTTGCCAGCTTTGTCCACATATTCACTCTGCTGATACCATTATTGGACCTAACCAACTGAGTTATAAGATTAAGAAAACATATTCCTGCTCATTCAGAAATATAATTTATGCTATCATGTGCCGAAAGTGTCCGTCTGCTATGTACATTGGACAAATGTCTCAGACACTTCGCCAAAGAATCAATGCCCACAAAACAGATATTAGACAGGATCACAAAGAAAAAACAGTTTCTTGCCATTTCAACCAGAAAGGGCATTGTCTCAACGACTTGATTACCTGCATCCTGCTTCAAAGACCTTTTAACACCAGACTTGAAAGAGAATCCTCTGAACAGTCATTCATGCTTAAATTGACACTTTACGCCTCGGTTTAAACAAAGACATTAATTATCTTACCCATTACAAAGATAGCTTCCCCAATTATCACCTCTAATATCATTAGCTCACAGACATGTACCTCCCCCCCCCATCCCCCTTATGTTCTGAAATTTGATTTGTCCTTTTCATATGTGTTCATTTTTTTGATTGTTTCCTTTGGTATATATGGTTGTGCCAGTTTTCTTCCACAATTTGATCTGAGGAAGTGGGTCTGGCCCACAAAAGCTCATCACCTAATAAACCATCTTGTTAGTCTTTAAAGTGCTACATAGTCCTGTTTTTTGTTTCAGCTACACCAGACTAACACGGCTGCATCTCTATCACTTCTTACAACTGATTATTCTAAGATTTTCATTGCAGTACTTCCTCTTTTCCAGCCCCTACTGCTTTCTGACTCAAAGACTTTCCGAGCCTTCTCCAGAGCTAGTTATCAGGGTAGAGATTTGTTTTGTACTTATACAGTCTTTAAAATGAAAAGTCAATCATTTCTGGCATTTCAACAGAACTGTACATTTTATAAATATAATTTTCACAAACATAAAACACCAAGAGACTTTACTACAGGAAAATGAGCTTAGTTTTCAGCACAATATTTTTAAACTTGTTAAGGGAAGTCTAGAGTACATCTGGCTTGATAATGCTGCTTGTATTTGAACGGAGACAGTATTTGATAAGAATGACATCACTTTAAATGCAGCTGTGCCAGTTTGTTTTATATTATAAACAATTGGGCCAAGTTGTAGTTATTGTTAAGCAAAGGAACTAAATGTGTCATTTTAATAACAAACATAGGTCTAGATTTTCCTTGGTGCAAGTTTAGTTTCAGGGAAATATTTTTACAACAACTGATCTCATGATAACGGATGATTCAAGGACATTGCACTAAATACACAAACACAACATAGAGCAGTCTGAAATAATATAATTAAATGAACCAGCATTATTTGAATTGGAAATGCAAACACAATACTTCCTGCCTCACAGTGAGAAAGGGCAAAGAAGTCAGTTTCTCAGTGTCATTTTTGACCAAATGACCACCAACAGAAGGAAAGAGCTAATACAATCTAAATAACTAGGGAGGCTTTTCTCCTAATTGACATTGTCCTGTTTTGTTTCCTATTGATCCTTGGAAATCAAACCCCTTGTAGATTTCCATAAGGGTGACTTGGCCATAGCTGTCAAGTCATTCCATGTCTCATGAACTTCTAAAAGAGCTAGGGCTTTTGGTGATCAAGAAGATCTTCCTGTGGCTGTTCCTGACTAGAGATAGTCTCCCTCACCCCCACAAAAGACACTTTCACCTTGCTTTTTCATCACAATGCAGGTTTTTGACTACTGGTAAAGGGGAAGTAGTAGTAGAGGGTAGGAGAAAGATTCCTCTCCAAAACAATAATAAATGAACATTTCCATTTAGAAACCAGTTGCAGTTGTTGTTCATGTTCTTCCACTCTAGCATCCTCTAGAGTCTGCCAGTCCATTACTGCAATTATCAGCCTCTTCTATGGCCAGCTCACTTTTCTAGTTCACTCCCCTTCTGTGGTAACAAAAAAAAAATCCACCTGAAAACCCAAGTAAACACCTTCTTACCCCTCTTGGGCTATGCTGAGACTCCTGGCTTTTCACCCCTTTTTCTAGGCTCTATAGAGCTCTTCTGCAATCCTTCAGATGAGCACCACCTTCCAGGTTATTCTCCTAGGCTATGTCTACACTTGAAGCTTCTTGCGTGAGAAATATGCAAATGAGGCTAAGTGTGGAAATATCGCCAAGCCTCATTTGCATACCTAATGAGCCGCCATTTTTGCAGAAGAGGCTCTTGTGCCAGAAGGAGCTGTCTACACTGCCCCTTCTTATGCAAGAAAAACCCTCTTGCGCAATGCTGCTACATTGATTATTTTCAGGAATAACGACATTGTGCAAGAAGGTTTTTCTTGAGCAAGAAGGGGCAGTGTAGGCAGCTCCTTCTGGCACAAGAGTCTCTTCTGCAAAAATGGCAGCTCATTAGGTATGCAAATGAGGCTCGGCGATATTCCACGCTTAGCCTCATTTGCATATTTCTCACGCAAGAAGCCGCGAGTGTAGACATAGCCCTAGGGTGTGTCTAGGCTTTTTTGACAGATCCTGTATTCCTCAAAAAATGAGATTTACAGGATCTGTAGAAAAAAGCTTTATTTTTGATAGATCCGCGTCTAGACTGCTGGTTTTTTTCGAAAAAACTCCTTTTAAAAAAAGCGACGGCCATGTTTATGCTAATGAGGCATGGGATATTTAAATCCCTGCTTCACTAGCAATTTCGATGTGCCGAATCTACATCTCTCTGTTGACAGAGAGGTGTAGTCTAGACATAGCCCTATAGACTCTTTGCCTCCTAGCATGCAGCACATCATTCTCTTGGAATTTCAGAAGCTTCTTCCCAGAGTCTCTTTGCCTCTTACAGACCCTTCCTCAGAGACTTCCCCATGAGCCTAACCAGCTACCACTCTGTTCCACTCCCCCGTAGGAACCTCTTTCCACAACAGCTCCCTATCACTCCTCTTTATGAGGCTCAGGTGTTCATCCTGCTAATACTCTACTCCATTAGTCCCACCCTCTCATACAGGGAGACAGTTAACTATGGCACAGGTGGGGCTGATTGAACACTATTTGAACCCAAGGTGGTGGGGGGGAAGGGGTAAGGCCTCTTGGCTCTTAAAGAAACAGACTGCCCTGTTAAAAGGAGTTTGCGTACAATGAATTTCATGCAGTTTTCTCTATATGAATCTCAAATCCTGCAGATGATAACTACAAAATGAGCAAACCACAAACTTTCATGGCTTCACAGTTGTATGCGGTGAATAGCCACCTCTGTCCTAGGATATTTGAAAGACAAAGTGGATGACATAATATCTCTTACTGGATTCACTCCTCTTGGTGTGGAGAGAAACTTTTTAGCTACATAGAACTCTTCTTCTTCATCAAAAATTGCTCCAATAAAAGATATTACCTCACACACTTACCTTTCTAATGGCAACATTAGGCTACTCCTCTTCAGACAAACACAAATATGGGGAAAGCAGGCAATCGGACACACTTATCAACATATCTTTAAAAGCTCACCATGCAGAAACATGTCTTTAAAGGAAAAAATCAAGAAAACAAATAGACAAATACACAACCATAATGATTTTCCAGATGCAAGACATTTATACAGGCTGTGGATGGGATGGCGTACTCATAACTGTTAACAAACCCACTCCTTTTGGAAGATTTGTGCTTCAGGTGGGTCACACAACTCTACTCTTCTACAATATCATTTAGCACAGCTGCAGGCTCCTTTGCTTTCACCCAAACCAAAATCTTCCACCCAACCACAGCTTTCTACAGTTGAAAAAGGGGGAAGATCCAGAGACTCCATTAAGTCTTCTGGAGCTTTGCTATTACCAATTTAATTAATACTTAGACACTGTGGAAGGCCTGGTGAAACCCAAAGATAAACCATATTCAGTTTTTTACTCACTTGTCAGTGTTATTGTCCCCACATTGCTTTCTCAAATTAAAATCTTAACATCAATATTATTTTATGCTGCCTTTAAATCTTACATTTGTATGAATCTCAGACAGAAATACAATTTACTTTAGCATTTTTTTATTGCTTAGAAATTACAGTGATGACAACTAAACTCCAATTGAAGTTACATCAGTGCAAATTAGAAGAGAATTTAGGCCATTAGATTTCAAATTTAAATTAGATTTTTTCCCCTATGTTTATCCTAAATCAGAAAATGAACATTGGCCATTATTACACTCAGGGATGTACAAAGAACTGAATATTGAATATTTTTTTCTGAGTAAGGAGTCCAAGGTTGCACCTTAAATGTGAAGTTAAGTTACTCTTTATTTCTTTAAGACAAGCCATTTAGCCATTACAATTTGAATACAGAGGAGGTCAGTTTGAATGCAAGGTCTTTTTCTTAACCTCTGGTTGACCAGTGCCAGGATTGCTATGAAGTCAGTTTGCTCAGTGCCTGGAAGATGTCTTGAATCACTGAGGCATTTTTGACTGAGCTAAGGAAGGCAATGATTAATTTCAAATGAATCCTCATCTAGTCATCTTTAGGGAAGGGTGGGTGTTTAATCTGGTATTTGAGATCTGGTGTAATCTCAAGCAAATCATTTAGGGTTAAATCCACAAAGCGACCGAGGAGCCCAAATTTAGGTACCTAAGTCCTAGTTTTAGGCACCACTGCAAAAAACACCAAACCCTCTGCTCCCTGCCACCAAAACCTGTAGGCACCTAAACTAATCTGAAATCTAAATATTGGCAAAGAAGTTTCTTAGCTACCTAATTTTCTGCTTCTAGGCGTGTGCACTGCTGCTGCCTCAGGCGGATGCCTGAATGTCTATCTTACAGCTAACTCCAGTATGATCCTCAAACCAGGTGGAGATAGGCAGGGCAATGCCTATGTTGCTTGTGGGGCTTGATCCAGAGGGCATTGTCTGCACCTATCTAACTCCACACAAAACAGCAGAGGCAGCAGACTCCTTTATAACTGTTACCCCAATGATTAGGGTATTCACCCAAGAGGTGTAAGATCCTGGTTAAACCCCCACTTTGTGAAAAGGGAAAGGGATTTGAACAGGAGGTTCCCACCTCAGGTGTGTACCCTAACCATGGGATTTTACTCAGTCTGTCTCTTTCCCAATAGCTACTTTATTATTTATACTAAGGGGAACAGCTTCAACAGGAAAGAGCACCATATCCGAATATCCAATAGCCCACTGGCTAAGGATGCTCACCTGAGAAGTGGCAAATTCCTTTGCTGATCCATATCATATGTGTGTGGGGAATAGAACTGGGGATCTCCCACCTGCCAGATGAGATTCTAACCTGTGGGCTAACGGTCATAGGGGAAGCCAGTGCTTCCTCCTTCCACTCCTGACCTTCCTTCCTCATTTAAGCCATTCTCTTAAAGAATATATACTATACACTATATATATTTTTGTTAGTCTCTATGGTGCCACTGGACATCTCATTGTCTTTAACATTACAGACTCACATGGCTAGCCCTCTGATGGCTCCTCCCCCCCCCCCCCACACATAAGAGTCTCAGCAGTGTAGCCATATTAGTCTGTAATTTTAAAGATGATGAGATGTCCAGTGGCACCGTAGAGACTAACAAAAATACATATAGTGTATATGTTCACTGGCTAGAAATAGCATGAAAACTGATCGTCCAAACGGGGAAAAGATCTCGCCAAACTGAGTGATTGGGCAACAAAATGGCAAATGAAATGTAATGTGGATAAGTGTAAAGTAATGCACATTGGGAAAAATAACCCCCACTATATGTACAGTATGATGGGGGCTAATTTGGCTATGACAAATCAGGAAAGAGATCTTGGAGTTATCGTGGATAGTTCTCTGAAAACTTCCACACACTGTGCAGCGGTGGTCAAAAAGGCAAATAGGATGCTAGGAATTATTAAGAAAGGGATAGAAAATAAGACACAGAATATCTTACTGACCCTGTATAAAACTATGGTACGCCCACATCTTGAATACTGTGTACAGATGTGGTCCCCTCACCTCAAAAAAGATATTTTGGCCTTGGAAAGGGTTCAGAAAAGGGCAACTAAAATGATTAGGGGTTTGGAACGGGTCCCATATGAAGAGAGGTTAAAATGACTGGGACTTTTCAGTTTAGAAAAGAGGAGACTGAGGGGGGATATGATAGAGGTATATAAAATCATGAGTGGTGTGGAGAGGGTGAATAAAGAAAAGTAATTTATTAGTTCCCATAATAGAAGAACTAGAGGACACCAAATGAAGTTAATGGGTAGCAGGTTTAAAACTAATAAAAGAAAGTTCTTCTTCACACAACATGTAGTCAACCTGTGGAACTCCTTGCCAGAGGAGGCTGTGAAGGCTAGGACTATAACAGAGTTTAAAGAGAAGCTAGATAATTTCATGGAGGTTAGGTCCATAAAAGGCTATTAGCCAGGGGATAGAAATGGTGTCCCTGGCCTCTGTTTGTCAGAGGCTGGAGAAGGACGGCAGGAGACAAATCGCTTGATCATTGTCTTCGGTCCACCCTCTCTGGGGCACCTGGTGCTGGCCATTGTCGGCAGACAGGCTACTGGGCTAGATGGACCTTTGGTCTGACACAGTACGGCCATTCTTATGTTCTTATGGAAGAATGTTAAGTGGTTAGTGAAACACTCTTGTTGGCAACTCTCATTGGTTAGTTTAGGTCTGTCTAACTTATGTGATGGCTTTTGTGGATCCCATTCTTAGATACTGACTCAGGGTGTTTTGATCCCAGAGATTTTCGAGATGCCTAAAAGTTAGCTGTTGCAACACTGTAATCCCTTTGTGGAGCTGGGCTTTAGGCCCAGATCCTGAAATGTATTTAATTGCTGAAGTCCTATTGGTTGCCATGAGAATTAGGTACCTACATACCTTTGAAGATCCAGGCACTCTGATCCCTGAGGTCCCCATCTATAAAGGGTTGTTAACAGTATTGTCTATCTAATGTGAGGCTATGTACTTTAAAAATAGTGAAATGCTCAGATACTAGAGAAAAAATTACCTAAGGCATATGGGATGACCAATATGATGTAGAACACTGAGTATGATGGCCAGGAAGAGAAAAATATGCTATTAAAGAATGTGATTGATCATTTTAGAGGCTGTTCCTTATATGAGTTTAGGCCCATACATTAATATTTTTCCTGCTAATTTGTATTTGAAAATGTGCTAACTAGAGCAAAAATCTGAACTAGAGAAGGTACTGGATAATCAAGACAATCTGAAACTCACATTTCACTAAACACTTAACATTTTTCCCTGTTTGGACTATCAGTTTTCATGCTATTTCTAGCCAGTGAACATTTTTATTTAAATTGAATTAACCATTTAGCCATATGTGCATGCCAGTTTAAATAGTCCTGTTTGGAGAACACTATTTTCACCTTTGCTCAATTAAAAAAAAAATCACAGGAGGTTGCCTTTCTCTGGAAATTGAACCCAGTTGGAAATAAATTGATTGGGAAACAGCCAGTCCTGAAAATTATGTTATGTGGATAATAAAAATATACTCAATAAAGCATAGACATCTAAAAAGAGTCAGCCTGGTTATACTTTGAGAAGATGGAATGCTTCTGGGACCATAAAATATTTGATGTTTTCAGGACTCATTTGGTACCTATACAAAATGCCATGAATAGTTTACATTTGTTGAAAAGTTCACATGATTTTGAATAGGATAAAAATAGTATACATTACTGCAGTATGTGGAGACCCCAGCTGTGAACAGGGCTCCATTGCAATAGACACTGTACTTGAGTATAACACAGTTTCAGAGGGGTAGCCTGTTAGTCTGTAACTTTAAAAACAACAAGTGGTCCTATGGCACCTTAGAGACCAACAAAAATATATAAAATCATGAGCTTTCTTGGGCAAAACCCACTTCATCAAATCAGCAGTTGCCACTCCAAAGAGTTTTCAGTCTAGGCAGACAGACAAAGGGTGGGAGAAAGGGAATATTTTTATCCCTAGTGAGCTTTGAACAAGCCCTAAGCTTGAATCCATGAATGTGCAGAATGCTATGACACACTGAGACACTCACTGCACTATAGCAGTCTTCACAGCTAATTACTATATGGCGGGATGGAGAACCAGATCCTGCCCCCTTGCTGGCCTGGCTCCAGCTCCTGAGGCTCAGGGTTCCCTCCCACGCCCAACACTGGGGAGCCAGAGCTGGCATACCAGCCCTGTGGCTCCAACACAGGACTAGAGCACTGGCATTGGCTCCCTGCTGCAGGGATGGGGGGAGCCCTGAGCCTCACGAGCCAGAGGCAGGCAAATCAGGACCAAAAGTGGCTCTGTGTGCTGCCACACCCACTCCTCCTCCCCTCATCTGGGGAAATGGCAATGCAGCAGTTTTGGCCCCACCCCAGAGCCTAGGGGGCACACAAAATCTACTAGCCTGGGTCTCCCTAGTCTCTGTGTGGGAGGTGAATATGGCAAGCGTCTTTCTGCTTTTCAGGTGAGGGCCACGTCAATGAGTTGGATTTTTTCCTAATTAGTTTGGTGTGGACCCTTACTGATTTTTCTGTGGGTCAGTGACTCCTGACACAAAAAAAAAGCTTTTGCACCCCTGCTGTATGGCAAGCTTGTGTGCGGTAGATTCACAACCTTGTTGCTGCATAGTGACTCGCCTTATAAAATAGTAATAGAGATGTAGCCGTGTTAGTCTCATCTTGCTAAAACAAAAGGAAAAACTATGTAGCACTTTAAAGACTAACAAGATGGTTTAATAGGTGATGAGCCACCTATTAGGCCAGACCCACTTCCTCAGATCATATTCTGGAAGAGAATTGGCATGACCATATATACCAAAGGAATACAATGAAAAAAGTGAACACATTATAAAACTGACAAATCAGATTTAGCAGAGAAGGTGGGATGAGGGGGAGGGAGGGAAAGAATAGCTATTTGAGTCAATTAATGGCTAATCAGGGGTGATAAGTGGGAAGCTACATTTGTAATGGTTAAGGTAATTAGCATCTTTGTTAAGGCCCATGCGTAAAGTGTCAGATTTAAACATGAAAGAAAGTTCTGAAATTTCCCTCTGTAATCTGGTGTTAAAGTCTCTTTGAAGTAAGATGCATGTAGTAAGGTCACTAAGACTATGTCCAGGTAGGCTGAAATGAAAAGCAACTGGTTTTTCCTTGTGAAGATGTCTGATCTCTGATTTGTGGGCATTAATTCTTTGGTGAAGTGTCTGAGAAGTCTGTCCAATATACATAGCAGAAGGACACTATTGGCACATGATGGCATAAATTATATTTCTGGATGAACAGGAATATGTGTTCTTGATCATATAACTGACATGGTTAGGTCCAGTGATGGTGTCACCAGAGTAAATATGTGGACAAAGCTGGCAACGGGGTTTGTTGCAAGGGAAAGTTCCAGGGTTGGTATTAGTGTGGTATGTCCTGTGGTTGTTGGTAAGAATCTTCCTGAGGTTAGGTGGTTGTCTATAGGAGACTATGGGTATGTCTACACTATGTGGCTCTGTCGACGGAGCCATGTAGATGAGGGTTGTAAACATAGCAAAATGAAGTGGCGATTTAAATAATCGCCGCTTCATTTACATCAAAATGGCTGCCGCGCTGTGCCGATCAGCTGTTTGTCGGCACAGCGCGGGATTCTGGACGCTCGGCGGTCGACATCAAAAGCCTTTGTCGACCGCCCCGGTAAACCTTATCCCACGAGTCAGCCATAAAGTTGTTAGCGTACTGTGGGGCCATGTGGGTACCCATGGCTGTGCCGCTGATCTGGAGGTATAAGATGTCCCCCCCCTAGCAAGTTTAGATGGTCTACAGGGGGAGGCAGAAGTCAAGTGGGGGTTTTGTGGATCACAATGGTGATCTGCATGATTTGTAGCATATTCAGATTCAGAAAAGCTATGTATTAAATCTTCTATAGATTCTGTTTAGAACTATATTGCTTGTAATTGTAAAAATACCCATGAAATCATTTGACAACAGAATTATGAGAGGCATATATAAACATGATAGTATGGATAGTGCCAAATAAAAACAAGTATCCTAACCTCCATTTTAATACCAGCTTGTGGCGGGGCGAACAGGCCCCGCACTGAAGGGCTGGGAGTAGCCCAGGCCCAGCTGGCTGAAAGAGCCCCGCCCCTCCAGCCCTGCCGGGCATGCTCCCAGCAGAGCCAGAGTATAAAGGCAGAGGGAGCCCTTTAGGAGAGGAGGCAGCTGGAGGGCAGAAGGGCCCAGGCCGCAACCCCAGTGTTCCTGCAGCAGCTAGGCCAGAGCGAGGGCCGGCATCGGACTCCGGGAGTGGAGCCAGCAGCCAACCCCGCCTGAGGGACCGGACCACCTGCACCCCCGGCCCCGGCAAGGACAGACGCCGAGGCAGACAGACTATCGGGGGCCAGGGTGGTAGGAAGCAGCCCAGGGCAAGGGGCTGCTGTCACAGCTTGGTGTGTATCGGCCGGATTCCCCACCGAGCGGGCAGGAGCACGAATCCCTGCCTAAAGGGCCCTGGGCTGGGACCCAGTGGAGCGGGAGGGCCCGGGCCCCGCTAGCACCCCTTTCCGCACCCTGGGCAAGCACCCCAGCCGGGAAAGGCTTTTCCCCGGGGATAGGCCTCAAGCACCGTATATGCCCTGATAGAGGGGCCGGGACTTTGTATTGGGGGGACTGTTAGTACCGTTTATGCCCTGATAGAAGGGCCTGGACTTTGTATTGGGACTGGGAGCACCGTATATGTCCTGATAGAGGGGCCTGAACTTTGTGTTGGGACTGTTAGTACCACATATGCCCTGATAGAAGGGCCTGGACTTTGTATTGGGACTGGGAGTACCGTATATGTCCTGATAGAGGGGCCTGAACTTTGTGTTGGGACTGTTAGTACCACATATGCCCTGATAGAGGGGCCGGGACTTTGTATTGGGGGGACTGTTAGTACCGTTTATGCCCTGATAGAAGGGCCTGGACTTTGTATTGGGACTGGGAGCACCGTATATGTCCTGATAGAGGGGCCTGAACTTTGTGTTGGGACTGTTAGTACCACATATGCCCTGATAGAGGGGCCGGGACTTTGTATTGGGGGGACTGTTAGTACCGTTTATGCCCTGATAGAAGGGCCTGGACTTTGTATTGGGACTGGGAGCACCGTATATGTCCTAATAGAGGGGCCGGGACCAGGGCAACGGGACCTTGGAAGGGGGATGCAGCCCACACCAGGGGCGTACCCCGCGACACAGTTGATATCCCCAAAATTAATTGGTCGGCCTATGGGGGCTTTTACCTTGACAAATTTCAGCAACAGGGGGGAAAAAGCTATGTAGCTATTAATTTAGTTTTTTTAGGACCTACATTGCTAAATTTTCAGTTAAGGCATCCTGTTGGCATCTTCAAAGATCCACACTCCTTTGGGGAGGTGTGAGTTATACTATAATGCTAACTGATCTTGGACATTTTTAACTCAGTTGTACATTTTCTGAGTTAATTGGCTGCTATGGTATTTGGTTCCTGTGATATAGCTGCACTTATTATCAAAATCCTTAAATTGCTACTTTTAATTGTTACTTTGTTTTTGGTTCCAATTTGGGAGCCCAGATCTTGTAAAGCAAGCCGTGTTGATGCCTCATTACAGCTCTGAGACATTGCAGTGATTTCAGTTATACTCTGTACAGGCATAAGAGTTAACCAGCATGGTTTGCTTTGCAGGATTTGACTCATATTCCTTTTTTAAAATGCAAACCATAAAAAATGTTTCATAATCTGGATAGTCATCCATCCACTAATGAAGTCATGGTAACATTAAGATTCTACATCAAGCTATCAATAACTTTGCACATTGGAAAGCTGGATTTAAATGATTTGTTTATAAAAAAATATTTTTTGCAATAGCTTTTGGGCTACTTCCTGGCTGCCCATTCCACTTGGCACTGGTCTGACAGATCTGACACCTGCATGCATGAGGAAAATCTATAGCCCTTAGTCATTCCTGGCACCCATTTCATGGAAAGGGGTCATGGTTCAGGCATGTTTACACCCCAGGAAGGATCCTGATGACTGGAAGGCTCCCTCAGGGCACTAGGACTGGGGCCGCTACAAGATTCAGTCCAGGCTTTTGGGAACATAAATGTGGCTTGAAGTCACCTTTACCTACCCCAGAGATCCTTCATAGAGTTCAGCAGGGAGATTTAGCCACCTGGCTTTAAGTTATTTTTGCAGATTTTCCCTAATCTCCTTTCTAAAATGTATAAACACCATTTTCTCAAACTTCTGTGGCTCTCCTGTAAAAGAGAAGTTGGGTCTTAAGGGGAAAGACTTCAGTCCATGGGTTGCGCCTGCAGCTTTTATTGCCACTACTACAAGCATCCATACAAAAAGATAAAAAAGATCCTGTGTGGCTCTTTGAACTGCTTTTTGCCTTTTTCTCCATTCTGTAAACCTCTACTTATGTGAGAAGCACCTGGTCAGTTTCATGAAAGGCTGGTGTTGTTGGAAACAGACAGTTTTAATAGACTTTAGAGAGAGGTAATGGTTTCAAAATATTCTGGAAGTCTATATGCTGCCTGCATTCCTTTTAGATGAAGGAATGAATAGGTGCAGTGATATTATTAATAATGTGTCATTAGAAACCAAGACAATCCTAATGCCCATTGCCAAGCTTCAGATGTGTTTGCTAATTCTGGGTTTCAGCAAGAGCCGTAAATGGGCAATGTTGAAGAAGAACAATTATTAGTTTCCTTAGGAAAGATTAAGTGCAAATAATTTGTTAAATCTAAATGGGGTGGCTATAACTATATATTTTTCATTATTATGTGCCTCATAGCTAGAAGTAGCACAGGAATAAAAGTTATAGGACTTATCTTTCTCAGTGAGAATTTAAATAGTTACTACATATGAGTGCAATTTAGTGAAGAATCCAGGTATATATATGAGACAGTGATGGGGTGTCTGCCCCATACTGACCTAAGAAGGATTAAATCCAGCTCTGGCAGAGGGCTGGGGCTATGGAGCCAGAAGCTACAGCAGATAGGGCCCATCTGAGGGCTGTGTAAAGAAAGGCTTCTGACTGAAACGTTCTCTCACTCTTGCTGTAGCCCTGGGAGCAAGAGGGACCTGGCTGCAAGGGAAGTTAGAGGCTTCCTGAGACAGAGTAGTGCTAGGGAAAGGCAGGCAGAGCTGGGGAGCTCTGACCAGGCAAACTCCCAGGCTGCAGTATCTGCAGCAAGGACAGAGGGTACCAGGCCTGAAGGGAGGCAGCCAGGGCAGCAGAAGGCATCAGGTTCACACCTCCTTGCCTGTGATGAGTGGCCATTTCAGACTGCAGTTTGTCCCTGAGGTAAGGGGCGAGATGATGACTGGCAGTAGGGTCACTGAGGCAAGGTGGGCCTAAGGGATTGGGGATTCCCTGAAGAGGAGGGCCCCAGTGTGTGGGGGAGGAGGAGGCATTGCAGCAGGGCAGTACCCAGAGGGCAGGACACCAGGGTGTGGATCCTAATAGTGGTGGACAATAAAAGGTAACAGCAGGTGTGCCACCAACTGGAAAGGGGCGCTCCAGGGCTGAAGATTTCCAGAGTGACCAGCCAGGAGGTGCTGTAATGGTGAGTTGTGCTCCATTACAGAGACCCACATATTCAATCCTCCGCTATATACACAAGAAAGAGATATCTGATGTTACTTATATTCAAAATCTTTTGTTTTTACCTAACTTAAAGCCTATGAAAATTGCTATAGTGACACTTCACAAGTCTAAAGTCCCCTACTTAACCAAAGGAAATCACAAATTTCTCCCAATAATATGCAGCTCAATATTTCTGGAGAGATCGTTCTCATGCTATGGCCATTCAACATTGGCTTGGGATGATGAAGTAGGATCCCATTGAACTGTGGTAGTGTTTTTGTTATGGGAACACTTATCCATTAGAAATGACACTGAAACTATCAGCTCATTTCAGAGAGGCCACCTCATGACCTTCAGATTATAACTTTGGGTAATAGTCTAAGCCTAGGTCTATACTAGGAAGTTATTTTGAAAGAACTTCCCTTATTTTGAAATAACAAGCGGAGCATCCGCACTACCAAGCTTGTTATTTCAAAATAATGGGCTGGTTATTTTGAAATAACTCCTGCTTTCCACAAGAATAATGCTTATTTCAAAATAGTTATTTCAAAGTAGCAGTAGTGTGGATACTCCTCTGCAGCTATTTTGAAAGAACTACTCCCCAGAGTCATTCAAAGTAATTCCTCCCCAGTGATTCCTGGGGCTCTAAATCAAAGTAGTGGGCCCTCATTAAGGGAGCCTGCCTTGGACTAATTTTGAGGCTTCCCTATAGTGTGGACATGCTATTTCAAAATAGTTATTTGGGGAGTTATTTCTAAATTTTCTAATGTAAACATGCAGTAAGGTAGAGGTTAGCCAAATCTTACCACTCCTGTCTATCCCAATGAAGTCCCTGACCCACATGGGTCTACCCACGTATAAAGTTATTCACTAAACAATTATGAAGAAAATTATTTCTCTGTTCATCTCAAAGGCAAAACTTCCAGAGAGTCATTAGGGTCAAGAGTATACCGTATGTTGATAGATTTCTCCAAAGCCAGCTTCAACAAAGTTATTAATGCAATAGAATCCACTGATGTTAATCAAAGATAAATACAGACTCAACAATGAATACAAAAGGAGCAACAATCAACAAGTAGCAACAGAAGAGAGTAAGGGTATGTCTACACTACAGTGTTATTTCAAAAAATCTTATTTTGAAAAAGTTATTTCGAAATAGCTTATTTCGAAATAACGTGTCTACACACAAAATGCATTTCGAAATAGCATTTTGCTATTTTGAAATAGCGCATCCACACTGAGTGGACTCTGAATTGCATTTAAGGCTGGCCAGAACCAGTTCCAGCAGGGCACCAGGTCAGGACTTACTGTGTGGGGCTGCTTCTGAGGCTATGTGAGGTTTGTGCTTAAAGAGACCCCCTGGACAGCCAGTTCTCTGGTTTCCCTGCTTGCTTGTCTACCTCAATGAGGGACAGCAAAGCATTTTGTCTCTACGTGCTCTGGTTGCTCTCACTCAGGACACCACAGCACTCTGCAACATGGAGCCAGAGCTGCCCCTGGGCACTCTGGTGCTTCTCGTGGATGCATTGCTGCGAGCCTGGCCGCACTTTCTGCAGGCTGCTATCTGGGAGATCCATCGGGGAGCTGTCAGTATCCAGGAGACCCTGCGTGAGAACTTCCACCCTGATGAGCACTAAGAGCCTCCCTGGTCTGCCCCACTGGGGGCTTGTGCCTCATTCCTCGCTCACGTCCTTCCACTTACCCCTCCCTAACCTCCCTTCCTGATGTCAAATACAATACACATATTTTCATGAACACAAACTCTCTTTATTTAACAAAACTGGGGGGGGGAGGGAATGAAACTCTGGTGAGACTGGGGAAAGGAGGCAGGAGAGGGGAGAAGAGAGGGTGGGAGAGGGGAGGGGGAGACCTGGAGGAGGCAGCTGGAAGGGGGAAGCAAGGGGAAGAAGGGGAAGGGGAAGCTCAGGGCTCAGGGTTGGGGGTCTTGCCAGACCAACTTGATTTTCATGCAAACCTGCTCCTGGGTTCGCATGTGGCCTTTGGTGGCCAGACTGGCAGCTATCCTGCCATAGATGGCTGTGTTCCTCTGTCTAGTGTGGAGATCATGGACGTTGGGGGCATCCCTCCCAAACCTGAAAAAGGTTCATGATCTCCACCCTGGACCAGGAATGTGCCCGCCTTCTCCAGGCCCTGGCAGGCTCCTGGGAGCTGGCAGACTGCTCCTGGGGAGCGGTGGAAGGCTGTCTACCAGTGGCTTGCTGGCTCATGTTTTGGGGCCACTGGGTCGGGGCAGTGACTGCTGGCTCTGGGCTGGCAGGCTTGGAGCTGGCACAGGCGCTATAGCCAGAGTCTACCCCTTTAAAGGCTCCCGGGAGGGAGAGAAGTGTTCTTGGTTGAGGCTGGAGTGGCCACCAGGGCACCCTGGGAAGGCTAGAGGCCCCCTATTTCGAAATAAGTGTCTACACAGCACTTATTTTGAAATAGCTATTTCGAATTTGGCATTATTCCTCATAGAATGAGGTTTACCAAATTCAAAATAAGTGCTCCGCTATTTTGAATTTATTTCAAAATAGCGGTTTGGCTGTGTAGACACTAGGAAAGTTATTTCCAAATAAGGGCTATTATTTTGAAATAACTTTTCTGTGTAGACATACCCTAACTGCTTATATTTAACTTTATGAATGCTATGGCTAAATGTATCCAAAAACTTCAGTTTAATACTAAATTCAGAATTAGTCCCCTTATATTCATATCCATATCACTCTGATCTTCATAACTCAACGCAGCTGTCCTCCAAAGAAGAACATTTGAAGGTGGTTAGTTCTGATGAAAGTACACATGAAAGCTCTCCTTTTATAAAAGAACATTTTAGTTTTATTCAGTTTGTTTCATTTTCTCAATATTTGCTTTATTCATTCATCACCTACCAGTGCAGCATATATACTCAGCTGAGACTAGGGTCAGGCCCATCATCATTTGATGTTGTATCATGGTGGTTTCTCCGTCTTCATCATATATGAGCAGTGGCACCTAAACCATGGCCCAAAGAGCGCATGCTGATTGTGTTTGGTTTGTAGGTTGGTCATGTGCTGCTGACTTTGTGTTTTGTTTTCAGCTAATGCTAAATTGAATTTAAAAAAATCATTAAACAATTTCCTAATAGTCTTTTTTCATCTAGACAATTGCTGTGGTTGAAACTGGAATGATACTTAATTATTAGTGAGATAGCAGGTGATCCACATAATCTTGAATAAGAAAGACAGTAGTCCACAAGCATTCATCTCTGAATTAAAACATACTCCACACTATGAACAAATATGAGATCTCCAGTAATAGAAAGGAAGGAACAGTCCTCAGTTTATCAAGCATTGAAAAATTATGAGCAACACAATGGGCATGTATTAAGTGATATAGCCTTTTTTTGAAAAGGCAAAGATTCTGAAGTCTCATACTATACATAGTACTAACACATATTAATACTTGCATTAGAACCAAATGTTTGTTACTCACAAGCTAGAGGTGGTAACATATGGGTTGATTTAAAATGTTTAATGATATTATGATGTCACTTGGCCTGCCAAGATCTAGATTTTTTTTTTTTTACTGTGTTAAGTATCTTTGGCTGACTTATTCAAACACTCTATGAGATGTTTTTAACATCTGACAGATAAATCACTAGATGTCTTCTTTACTTCTGTGGTTTTGAGTCTCCATCATCATGGTTGGGATCACCAATATAGTGTCAAATCACCATATGGATGGATGGATAGACATACCACTAGCTTACAACAGTTTTTCCTACTAAATCACTTATGTAACTATGGACTGACCGGCAAGGATCAACAAAATGATTAAGTTACATATGTTTTTCCTCTCTCGGAACAAACTTGAATGGTGTGTCCTGATATTAATCTATTGCTGTCAAATAAAGGAACATAGAGACATTTTTTTTTCCTGAAAGCAAAATAAAAACAAACATGTGAGTGGAGCATTTTGTGTTTAACCAGTGCTGGATATCCACCACAGCTCTGTCCAGGCAAATGGACAAGAACTAATGAGCAAACGTACACAATGTAAGAAATATATGATGCCCTTGTTCCCCATAAAGATAGCAGCAGGATAACCACAAGCAACTGAAATTATGCAAATGGGGGATATTTGGTGAGAACATTTTACACAATAATTAAAAATGTAATAGGTGGGGCAGAAACAAATGTCAAGATTATGATTTTGGGAGCAAAACCTTTGTCTTAGTTTTTTTTCCCTCCCCTAATACCTAACCAGGTGTGGGGTGGAGGATTAATCCTGTTTTGCTGATGACCTAGTTGATTCCCTCTAGGTTTCCTCTTCAAAGCAGAGAGGAAAGATGCAAATCAGCATTGGACTGGGGGATGGGAGGGTGCAGAGCAGGGTCAAAGGCCTTCTGAGAAAATAGTAGGGCCAAATAGTAGGGCCTGTCTGAGGGAATGGCTACACCACACACTAAGCCCAGGTCTGTGGCACTTGGCCTTGAGGACACAGTGTTTCTAAATCCATGCTTGAGCATCCACACTGCAGTGTAAACCTTGGTTTAAAATTGTGGACCCAGGTCTTGCAACCATGCTAATTCTGCACTGCTTGGACCTTCTGACTTGGATCTACAGAGTAACCTGAATTCATTCTGCAAACAACAGGGCTTGGATCTGAGTCACAGTGGGACTTTGATTCAGCTCCCCTTATCCCCAGATCCTCAGTGCTTTTGATCTGTCAGACAGATTTGTGCACAGATGGATGTGAGAGTTCAGGTCCAAACCTCAGTTGGAGTGCAGGCTTAGTGTGCAGTGTAGACATATGACAGACTACAGTCTTTTGGTAAGGAAAAAAGGATGCCCTTGCTCAAGTCTCCTACTCTTTACTGCTCTCCAGAGTTTGTGAGGCAAGTTTTTGTGGACATAAGTTTTTAGCATGACCGTCTAAGGGCTGGTCGACACATAGATTTTATACTGGTAAACTAAATTAGTTAGGGCTGTGATTTTAATTGTATAGTTATGGGTCCATTTATCACCATTACAGCAGAATGAGCATGCTTTTATCAGTATTGCTTTTTCTTTTGTGACTGGGGGGAAAAGCTATGTAACTATACAGATCTTTAAATTGGTATAGTTATATTCACACTTGTGAGGGTGTATTGACTTATCTATACCCTTGGGCTACGTCTACACTGCAGGCTTCTTGCACAAGAATTGTTTTGTGCAAGAGTTATTGCGCAAAAGGTCTTGTTCAAGAGCATGTCCACACTGCCATGCGCTTTTGCGCAAGAGATGTGCTTTTGTGCAAGAGCGTCCATGGCAGTGTGGATGCTCTCTTGCTCAAGAAAGCTCTGATGGCCATTTTAGCCATAGGGGTTTCTTGCACAAGAAACCCCTGTTGCCTGTCTACACTGCCTTCTTGTGCAAGAGCTCTTGCGGAAGAGGGCTTATTCCTTATGGGGAAAGGAATAACTCTTGCACAAAAAGCCCTGTGTTCTGACACTTTACTGTAAATTTACTTGCGCAAGAACTCACATGCAGTGTAGACACTCCGAAAGACACTTGTTCTTGCGCAAAAAGCCTGCAGTGTAGACGTAGCCTCTTAGTTAAAAGGGCACAATCTTGACATTTAGACAAGGCCCCAGGGCATATCTTCGCTACAGCCCTAAGTTGATGGGCATTAGGTTAGCTTACAGCCACCTCAGTAATTAAATCCTGTTAAGTAAGTAAGTGGCTGATATCCACACTAAGCACCTTTTTCCTGATGGTGTGTGTCCTCACTGGGACTTTCAGCTCTGTGCAGCTACCCACTGAGGCTACATCTACGTTACAAGTTTTCTCGGCAAAAAATATGCTAATGAGGGACTCGTTTGCATGAGTCGCGATCTCATTTGCATATTTTCTGCCGATCCGTTTTTGCGCTTGGGTTTTTGTGCAAAAACAAGTAGTGTGGACATTTTCTTTTTGCGCAAAAACCTCTTTCCTGTATCTTGTGCAAAAAGAAAACGTCCACACTGCTTGTTTTTGCACAAAAACCCTAGCGCAAAAATGGATCGGCAGAAAATATGCAAATGAGATCACGACTCATGCAAATGAGTCCCTAATTAACATATTTTTTGCCGAGAAAATGCGTTGTGTAGATGTAGCCTGGGAGCCTAGCTGCTCTGCAGCTAGGAGTGGGGTCAGCCACTTGGGCTTCTCAGCTCCCTGAACAGGGACAGGGGAGCCTCTGAGCAGCAGTTTGTGTGGGGAGTGGGGAGCCCTGAAACTGTCAAGACAGCCAACAGCAAATGCTACAGATTTCTTGCATCTGCACAGACACTGTGTCACCCAAGATACATTGATATAAGCCCTATGCTTCTTTTGGAAGTGAAGTTGTCAGTGTAGAATGGTACTTACAACAGGGGACAAAGCTGTAACAATTATGTTACCATAATTAGGTCAACGTAAGCTGTTTTACATCCACCTAACTGTGTAGAGTAGGCCAGAACTTAGTCACGTGTGCCATAGCCACTAGAAAGTTGTACATGTCATTCTAATAGCTGTTGCTGCCTTCATATATTCTGTATATGACACATGTTCACAGAAAACTATAGGAATGATTCAGAGTTTAAAAAAATGTTATTAGGACTATTTTAATCAGTTTCCATCTATACAGACAAATCTCTTGTTATCAAGGCCAATTATGCAGCATTCAATAGGAGCCATAAACATGCTCTAAAAAGCTTATCTATTTCTAAAAGCATCACAATTTTAAAATCCAGGGCTAGGCATGAGTGTGGGATCCCACTGGAAAGCTAGTCATCTTCCCTATTAATGGCATAAGGCTCATATTACTCAATCTGTGTGGCCACAAGACATCAGACCTCAACATTTTCTCTCTCTCTCTCTTTTTTTTAATGTATCTTGCCCATCCTGAATTGGGGCCAATGTAATTTTTGGAAGAAATACGACATCTGTTGAGGGAGAAGGAAATGTTTTTCTGGCAGGTTGACTTTTTTTTTAAAGCAGCTGTATGTATGTAGCTGCTCATGGGTTTGGAATGTTAGGAAAAATTCAAGACAAGATGAATTAGCGGGCAGAGGGGGCAGTCAAAGGGACATGATACATTTATAAGATGGTTCTACAATTCATCACATAGCTGTCAGCTTTGTGTTCTCCAGCATAATCCCCAATATGCTATTTTCTCTACTGAACTTCTATGGGGACATTGCAGAGGTCCCCTTTGAATGTGAAAATAAAGACTGCTGATGTCAGCTGGGGGACTCACACAACCTCTCAGACTGTAGTAGAAGAGGAGACTACAGTAGAAATACAAATATTATTTGGCTGCACCACAGCATTTAAGATATGGGTCATCTGAGAGTGGCCACAGGCTGTAATTAGTCTGAAGCCTGTGCTGTAGGTGCCTCAGAAGTATGCTGATGGGCCAATGCTTGAGATGCATTTTTTCCATCCTATAAATCCCAAATGTCTTGTTTTTAATTGAACTTTGTAAGCTGTTATTCAACAACCTGAATTATACCTTAGAGTATTTTGATTTTAAAGAGACAGAGGTTTCTCATTTAGAAACACACTTTTTTTTCCTCAAACATTTCACTGATATTTTTAACATGCAGTTCTAATGCATCATAGCCAAATATGTGAATCTGGTTTCCTCTTTCATTCACTGACACAATAAGGTGTTGTGTCTCACAATTAACTTTTAGAACCCATTGAGCAGACATCAGCTTTTTAGATAAGTCCCTAGGCGAAGCACATATCTGCCAAAAGAGGCAGATTTTATAAAGTGCCTCTGATGGTCTGGACTGTACATTTCAACACAGGATCAACTAAGGCTGATACAGATTTGGAAATCTTTTTTTTTTTTTTTTAGCAAAAATTCAGTGGAAAAAAACTAAGCGAAAGAATAGAGTAGAACTGTATTATAGACAGTATTCCATATGTTCTGACTCTGTTATTGTGTTTGGATTAAAAAAAATTGTTTACCAGATGGAAAAGCCAGTTCTAATATATAGTTGCAGCAAGACTGCAGCAGCTCCACTTGTGAGGATTTATAGATGCCTTGGGGAAAGCTAAGTATTGACTTCCTGTGTGGTGTAAAGAAGGCCTTGTCTTGTTAGGAAGTTTCTTACCCTCTTTTCAGCAAGGCAGACTTAGATGAGACATTGGCCAAAAACCCCATGTCCAACCTACTGTAGAGCTTTCATCATGGTTAGCACCTGTGCTGAAAAAAGGCTATGAAGTGTTTATTTAGTGTAAATGCACTAGGAGAGCTTTTCCTCCATGTGAGGTTTTGTTTTTTAACACCTGCCTGGGCCAGTATGCCTCTTAGAACCTTCTTGGCCCCGCAGACAGTGTATACACATTTAACATAGGCTTTGTAAGTATTTTGATATCAGTTTTACACTGGAGCAAGGAGAGTGTAAGTAACTTGGCCAGTTTCACTCAATGAGTCAGTGCCAGAGCCATCCAGCTGACTCACATTCCTGTGCTCTAGTTATTACATTTAATTTATTTATATATACATGGATATAAGGGTAGTGGAAGGACCTGGCAATAAAACCAGGGATTATATTTAACAATCTGTGATCTTGAGTGAGGGGAAAAACCAAATATTAAGATCAGCCATGTGGAGGAAGACAGAGAGGCTTTGAGAAGGTTCCAACATTCAGAGAAAACTAGAAAAATGAATATGGGACAGTTCCAAAGAGAAAACACAAACTGTGCTAGACAGAATAGACAATGGAAGATAAAAGCTTTATTAGAAGTACTGTAAGGAACGTAGGAAATGCACAGGAAGGCCAGAGTTATTAGCAGAGAAAAGTAAATTGGAGTATAGCATTAAATGTGAGTCTGGGAATTTGAAAGTGACACAGAAGCTGGATGAGGAAGGAAGAAAGGACAGGACAAAGCAAAATTTCAATATTCTATTAATAATGCTGCCTATCCATTATCAAATGGCAGCAACTTATGGTGGGGTTTATCACTATTTTACATTGACCTTTTATTTTTAAAATTGAGTTGGGTATTCTATTCCAAATATGTAGGGTAGTTGGGTGCCGGCGGACAAAGTGTTTACTGTTCTGTAACAGCAGGTCTGAATAACTCAATATATCCAATATATTGCTGTAACTCTGTTTGTCCAAAAGGGGTCATATGAGATATGCAATAAAAAGAGAAAGGAGTAAGCAGTGAGGTGGTAAAGTTTGCAGATGATACCAAACTGTTTAGGATAGTCAAGACAGAAGCAGACTGTGAGGGACTCCAAGAAGATCTCACCAAACTGAGTGATTGGGCAACAAAATGGCAAATGAAATTGAATGTGGATAAGTGTAAAGTAATGCACATCGGGAAAAATAACCCCAACTATACGTACAGTATGATGGGGGCTAATTTGGCTACGACAAATCAGGAAAGAGTTATCGTGGACAGTTCTCTGAAAACTTCCACACAGTGTGCAGCGGCGGTCAAAAAGGCAAATAGGATGCTAGGAATTATTAAGAAAGGGATAGAAAATAAGACCCAGAATATCTTACTGCCCCTGTATAAAACTATGGTATGCCCACATCTTGAATACTGTGTACAGATGTGGTCTCCTCACCTCAAAAAAGATATTTTGGCCTTGGAAAGGGTTCAGAAAAGGGCAACTAAAATTATTAGGGGTTTGGAACGGGTCCCATATGAGGAGAGGTTAAAGCGACTGGGACTTTTCAGTTTAGAAAAGAGGAGACTGAGGGGGGATATGATAGAGGTATATAAAATCATGAGTGGTGTGGAGAGGGTGAATAAAGAAAAGTTATTTATTAGTTCCCTAAATAGAAGAACTAGAGGACACCAAATGAAATTAATGGGTAGCAGGTTTAAAACTAATAAAAGAAAGTTCTTCTTCACACAGCGTGTAGTCAGCCTGTGGAACTCCTTGCCAGAGGAGGCTGTGAAGGCTAGGACTATAATAGAGTTTAAAGAGAAGCTAGATAATTTCATGGAGGTTAGGTCCATAAAAGGCTATTAGCCAGGGGATAAAATGGTGTCCTTGGCCTCTGTTTGTCAGAGGCTGGAGAGGGATGGCAGGAGACAAATCGCTTGATCATTGTCTTCGGTCCACCCTCTCTGGGGCATCTGGTGCTGGCCACTGTCGGCAGACAGGCTACTGGGCTAGATGGACCTTTGGTCTGACCCAGTACGGCCATTCTTATGTTCTTATGTTCTAAAGCTTGTGCCATACCAATCTTCATAGTTGTTGTGAGATATATATGTGTGGATGATTGTTTGGATTATATTTAAGGAGTTGTGCATATGTACACTAGAAAAAATATGTTTTAAAGGCTGAGTCAAAGCAGGGTGACAAGCAGGTTTCTACCAAATAGGGGATATTTATTCACCTATCTGCCTTGGTTCATATGTAAAATAAGCACAGTATGCCAGTATGATGGAAGCCTGTTTGCATATAATATCAATATAAGAATGTGAAGGCAACATTGAGCCAGCATGCCAGGGGGGGCATTCTGACACTGGGGACGAACAATGACTTCATAGAAATGGGAACTATGGGTGTGGGGGTGCCACAGACCCCCTGGGCTTCTGACCTTTCACCCAGGGTCCTAAATGCCTCCACACCTGCCGCAGACTCTGCTGCCAGCCCAGAGAGCTGGAGGGAGCTGCTGTTGGTTTTGGGCCTAGGGTCCCGTCTGCTGGCCCAAAGCACCAGTGGGTCTCTGCTTTGGCTCTACATGCTGGGGGCTCTGCTGTCAGGCCTGAACCCTGGGTCCTGACTACTGATCCTACACATCTGGGCTTTGCTCCAAGCTTCAGCTGGGGAGGGGGAGACAGGGGTTAGGAAGAGGCTGTCAGCACCCTAGTCTTAAAAATGTACCCTCCTCACTGTACAATTTTGGAGATTAAAAGGAGGCAAAAAGACAATCCTTTATTCTTCACTGTGAAAGGGGAAAAAAAAGAGCAGTAGTTTTTGCATTCATGAAAGGGGAATCCCAACCATGTTGGTTTGAGATGCTGGGCTATTGTTGAAAGCGAGAGAAACTATTTAGATAAGAATTTTACATTTAATGTTAATGTTACATTTTGAATCTAGGAAGCATGTTATACATTTTGTTTCTTTGTCCATCATTATCCTTATTCGCTAGCTCTTAAAACTTACCTTTTGATAATAAACATACGATTGTTCTCACTATAAATATATCTGAATGCTGTGCTGAGATATTGCAGCCAATACTCATTTGAACTAACAAGTTGGTACATGCACTGTTCTTTTGGGGACAGCTTACCTGGTAATTTCTGTGAGTGACCATCTGTTAAGAGCTGGACACTGCAGGAGAATGCTGCAAGGGGGTCTGAGGATTAGAATGCACCTCCTGTTCATTGCAAGGCAAAGGAAGGGCTGGCAAGAGCCCTGAGGAAATTGTTTGTATGGTTAACAGACTGGTGGTTTCAGAGAGCTAACACCCAGTTAAGCACAAGCAAATCTTTTTAACGGAGGTAGGCACTAACAAGGGGATTTATGGTCCTGGACACCCAGAGAAAGTATCGCAACAACCACATGTAAAAAGCATCACCTGTAGTGTTCCCTCTAATTGTTTCCATCCATGTGCAGAATAAATTTTGCAGCTGTGTACCACCAATAGAAACACAAGCAGCCAGCTGTGGGCGGCTGTGGGCACTCTGCTAACTAGCTTACAGGGAACACTACCTGTTGGCCAGATGAGCAAATCTGTTGGTGATATAATGGTCTGTTTTCTGATCTAAGTAACAGAAAGTTTAAATGTGGACTATAAGCAGAGAGGCACTGACTGAAAGCCTGTGGAGATGTTCCAGGCTGAATGTAGTGTGATTGAGAGCTCAGTTTGACCCCATAGTTTTCGTACTCTGTTGCTTCGGGAAGCTTCCAGTTTTGTGAATGTTCTTCTATGATTAGAGCTGAACAAACAGTCTGGGGGTCTTTTTGGTTCAATATCTGAACCAGATTTAAAAAATCATTCTGTTTCCAGCCAAAATCCCCCATTTTTTCTGAAACAAATAAAAAAAAATTGTCTTGAGATATTTCAAGTGACATTTAGAAACAAAATATTGATTTGCAATAGCTCCATTCATCTCAAATTAGTGTTAAATCCATAATTCACTGCACCGGGAAGCCCAACCAACATCACCAGCAGCAGATTGTGTGTGTGTGAGTGACAAAAGAGTGCCAAAGGCTCAGCCCATTTACCCAAACAGCTACACTTCAGCTTCTAGGGTACGGACAGGGGACAGAGGTTTTCTGACACTGCTACCACCACTTTCCCACAGATGAAGGAAGGGGATACCTGCTGTCATTCCTGAGGGAGAAAAAGAGTTTGTGCCTGTCAGGGATAGGAGGCATCTTTTGCCACCGCGGCTACCATCACCACAACCACTTTAAATGGGGCCTGAGCCATGACGGAGTTGTATGAGTAGAACTACTAAGTACATAGGCCCTGATTGCCCTAAGTTAGCCCTGGGTCCTTCTGAGTCAGAGTTGAAGCAGGTTTGTAGGCTGTGGGGGAAGCTTGCTGCCTGTACTGTACCTGCTAAAGGGATTAAAGGCTTTGTTCTTCAGGTCTGACAATTCATCAGTACATTCACATGAAAAATGGGGACAAGAAAACTATTGGTAACCTATATTGTTAGCTGCACTTCTTGGCTTAGGTTTTCAGAGCCATCTCTGAGTTTTGGAAATTTAAGGTTGCGGGGGGGTGAATTATGTGAACTGGACAACATACAAGGAAAGGACTAAAGATTTATAAATACATGGAAGAAATCTGTACTAACTAATTTTATTTTATTCATTTTGCATTCTGTAATAATTTTGTTTGAAATGTTTCCAGTGGTTGCCCAGATTCATAAGAGAAAACACTCACATGTCAATATCAAGAAAAAGCAACAGAACTCTAGTTCTTTTTTTTTTTTTTTTTTTTTTTTAATCATATGGCACTTACAGCACTCAGGAACAAACAATCAGAACATCTGGCACAATGATTTAAACTATCACTTTGCTCAGTGTTGACTGAAATATGCTTTTCTTTGTCTTGCTCCCTGCCCCCATTTACATGAAATAGAACAAGTGTAAGTCAAAGTCTTTACTGCCACCCTCAGTGTCTCTCTATTGCCAGAGTGGAAACAAAGACAAGATTTTTTTTAAATGCCCTTTTCCCCAATGTGTCACTCTCATATTCACTCCACAGGGCACCTAAGAATGAATGGCACACAGCCATTCAGAGGGTTACCAAGATACCATCATTAATCAACCAACCAAAATGGCAACACTGCATGATTGAATCTATTGTTTGGTAATCAACCACATCTATGGGCATTTTATAGTTCTTACAAGTTCAGAAATATTGTTTTGCTTTTGGAGCAGAATAATAAGAATGTCTCACTTAATAACTACAAATTGCTCTTTTAGTCAGTCAAAGAGGTGACTACTTCACTATTATATGAGTGAACCGATTATGTCAGCTGGACCTAACAATGTGTGCTTTGTCTCTTTAAAATACTTTTGTTCTCTGCATCTCCACGTAATCATTGGAAGTTGATCAGAAGGAGACAGGGATAATTATGTCATTCATCTACTGTCTGATTCACATTGAATAATTAGAGTGACTTATTCCCCAATTAATGGACAATGTTACTTCCACTGTTTATTGTTCCTGTAGTTTACCGTCTAGTATCATAAAAATACCCATAGAGTTTAAAAAACTCTGGTGGTATGCAACAGTAGATACATTACTTCATAGCTGACTTTGTCTTTTGACTGAAAAGAGCTATGAATCTATTTATTTGTATTAGAAAGAGTGACCGTGCACTGACCAACAAGTCTAGACTGCTCTGGGTTTTATCTTAAAAAGAAAATTGAGAAGCAAATTTTGGGATACAAACTGGCACGTTACAAATGTAAATCTTTAGAACCTCACTTTCAGGGTTACATATTGTCAATCAGGAGGGTTTTTTTAAATGTAGAAAATACAATATAATATTGTAGAAAATATTGTTGTAAACAGGTTCAAATACAGTTAGGCAAATATGCTAAATGGAGTAAGTGAAAATGTTGCTAATTATTATTACTACAAAACATTTCCTGTCTGTTTTTAATAGCACAACATTATTCCTTATAGCTACTTTCTATCCACATTGCATTTTTTAGGTACAAACAGTTACCTGAATGGTGACGTTGGTGTGTCTTTGGAATCTATTTTCCCCTTAACAGTTCAAAGTCTACTCCTTTCATAGTACTAAAATGCTCTCACAAATAGTTCCTTTAGTTTTAAATGGTCTCTCAGATTTTTTTTTTGGGGGGGGGAGGATGGGGAGAGAAGAGGGCATTAGATTAATGTTGTTTACTAGTTAGTCTTTTAATTTCCTCAGTTTGAAAAGAGAGGAACTATTTTTTTTTAAAGGTTTCAGGCAAAGGTGTTATTTAGAGGTTTCAAACAGTATTAATACAACAAGACTGAGCTGTTACAAAATCATGTGGCAATCTTTACCACAAAAATAGTTACTGCCCCACATTTTACTAGAACTGTGGTTGAAACTTCAATGCATACTCAAGCCTAACTAGTCTTATGGAGGATTTGCAAGAAATTTAGGGTTGCCAATCCTTAGGATTGTCCCAGAGTCTCCAGGAATTAAAGATTAATCTTTAATTAAAGATTGTCATGTGATGAAACTCCAGGAATATGCTCAACCAAAATTGGCAACCGTAATTCAATTCTATACACTGAATAGCAATTTCTTGTGTAATGGTCTTCTGATCTATATACAATGTGTTGAGATATTTTGATATGAATATACTTTATGTATTGTTTAATTTTAAGGAAAAGCCCAACATTCCCTATAACTCATAGTAGTTTCCTCAGATTTTCTGCCTCCTGAATAAAATTTTTAAAATGTTATGGGTTTGGGATACCTTCTCTATTACTGGGTTCCCTAAAAGATAAAAGCAAGTTTCTGGAATCATAAAATCAAAGGCAAGGCACAGGCAACATAGAGATCCATGTACTCCTACTCTCTTATACAACTTCCCACTTTCTATAGCCAGGCCTTCTACTCTAAATTCCAAAGAGAGATTGACATTTCTACTCTATCAGTAGGTGTTCATAGAAATGATTTCTTCTTCCTGTGAGACAATTAAGTTTTTCCTTTTAAAAAAAAAAGCAGGTAAAAACAGAAATTTCATTGAAAACCAAAATACTTTTATTGAAAGGGATTTTTTTTTTGAAATATTGAATGAAACAAAATTCCAAACAGCTCTAGTTGCTATTCATCAACCAGAGGATCACTAGAATATTAGAACACGCTGAACTGATGCTGATGAAGCTGAGATCAATACATAAATCAAAAGAAATTGTCTGGTGTGATGCAAAGGCATGGAAGCGTATTTTGATCATTTTTAATAGCAGTCAGGTTTTTTAAATAATATTCGCATAAGAATCGTAATTCTTGAAGTGAGGTCAGGATTATTACATTGATTTATCTCATCAGAAACCAGGGTATTTTGAGAATAAATTGTGATCTGATATCCAATATGTGCTTCATCTTTACCATTTGACAAGGGACTGTGTAGCCAAGTTTAAACCAAGACTGAATATTTGCAGTTGTATTATGAAAACCAATCAAATGAGGAACTAAAATGGAATTTGTAACATGCCATAGTGGTAAAAGTGCACCACTGAACTGCAACAAACAGAACATTTTATTTTTCTGAAAGATGGACCAAAAGCTTTTAAACTCCTAATTACAACATAATTGCCAGCAAAGGACAGCCTGTCAATAAAGTGTTATTTTTTCCAAACCTTAACATAGTTAAAGAGAACATGTCTCAGAATTTTGATATGCTTTTGGAGTTTATGTTCCATCTCTTAAATGGACAGATCTTTCATGCCCAAATAATGATTTTTAAATTTTTTTATTTTTTTTTTTTACTATTTGTTTTCACTTTTAGGCTTAATTTCAAAGGTACAGTCAGTTAAAATCGCTAAAATGATGTTGAGAAACCACAGAAGCCCTAAATAGGGTATTGGCAATGTGTTGGGGAAAAACACATAGTTAAATATTTTGGAGGCAAAAAATACATATCTAATTTTATATAAATTTGTAATAAAATAAATGAGTAGAGATAAACTGAACTTTTTGGAAACACTTCTGGGCAGCACTAAATTCTAAATGTCAATGGCTCATCATAAACATACTCATTCTTCCTGTTTTGAATTGAATTCTCTCATGGTAAATTCTTAGCAACATACTCCAATACTCACACATGTATGCTGAATAGCATCTGGTTGCATGAGAGATCCAAAAAAGTCACAATCTCACAATTAAGAAAAAGGCTACCACGGTTTAAAAAAATAGCTAGTTTGGAGTGGAAGTGAAAACAAACTATATATATTTACAGGGGGAAAAGATAAGTTGAGAGTGATTAATATTAATTAGAAGTGATGAATTGTTAAAAATGATAAGGGAAGCAAAAGGGCATAAGAAGAAATTAATGGCCAGAGTTAAGGATAACTAGAAGGAGAATTTAAAATGAGTAAGAGTAAAAGAAATCCTAATAATCGTATTGGTCCATTTCTAAATGGAAATGGTAGGATTGTCAATACAAATGCAGAAAGGTCAGAAATGTTCATTAAATAATTTCTGTATTTGGGAAAAATAGGTAAAGAATTCATATTGTTTGATTATGAAGTATTTTCCATAATAAGAGTAACTTAGAATTATATTAAACAGCGGGTGTTAAAGTTAGACATTTTAAAATCAGCAGATCCAAATAACCTAATATTGAAGAGTTTTAAGAGAGGTGACTGTTAAGGTCTTTAGACCACTGATGTTATTTTCAAGTTAATCTTGGAACATTAGGGAAATTCTGGATGAAAGCTACTGTTTTACCAATATTTAAAAAGACTAAACAGGATGACATAGGTAATGTTAGGCCTGTTAATCTAACATTGACCCTGGGCTAATATGGGACTCAGTTAATAAAAAAAAAAATTAAAAGAGTAATATAATTAATATCAGTCAACATAGGTTTATGGAAAACAGATTCTGCAAAACTAATTTGAAGTCTTTTTAACAAAATTAGGTGATAAAGATAAATAGTGCTCATATAATATACTTAGAGATTTTTGTAAGGCATTTATGGCACATATGACAATATGTACAATTTGACATTTTAAGTAAGAAACTACAACAATCCACATTCAACATGGAACACATTAAATGGATTAAAAACTGTCTGATAGGTCACAAAATATCATTGTATCAGGGGAATAATCTTTGAGTGGGGTGTTTTCAGTAAGATCCGACTGGAATCTTGTCCCTAAACTAGCTAACATTTTGATCCGTGACTGAGAAAAAAAATGCATGAATTACAGGTGAATTTTTGATGATGAAACACAGATTAGGGCAGTGACAAATAATGAAAAAGACAGGCCACCAACAGGGATTTGGATTGCTTGGTTAGTTAGATTCATAAAGAAAATATGTCTTTTAATATGGCCAAATAAAAAACCATACACTTAGAAACAAGGAATGCAAGTCAGATTTATAGGATAGCGGATTGTGTTCTGGGAAGCAATGACTTTGAGGCTGAGAGACCTGATGCGACACTTGGATACATAAACAGCATAATATCGAGTGAGAGATTATATTACCTCTGCATTTGGGACCGGTGCGACAGCTACTGCAAAACTGTATCTAGTTCTGATGTCCACTATTAAAAAATGGCTACTGAAAAATTGCAGAAGCTTCTGGGAAGATCCATGACAATGATTAAAGTTTTGGAAAACATGTCTTATAGTGAAAGACTTTGGGAGCTCAGTCCATTTAGCTTATCAAAGAAAAAATGAAGGTGTGGTAGATAACACCCTATGAGTACCTGTTAACTGAAGTCTGCTAATAAAGGGCTTTTCAGTCTAGAAGACATATTTTTGGTGGCTGGAAGTTGAAGTTAGATGAATTTGGACTTGAAATAAAGCACAAATTTTTAACAGTCAGGGTAATTAACCACTGGAACAATTTATCAAGGGTTGTGGTGGATTCTTCATCACTGTAATTTTTTAAATCAAGACTGGAAGTTTTTCTAGAAGATATGCTCATGTTCAAAGGTAATTAATTCAGGGAAGTCCCATATTCTGACTAGATCATTGTAATGGTCTCTTCTAGCCTTATAAGCTATGAATTTTTGGAAATCAATGGGACCACATGTGGAGTATGGTATGATTTTGCAAGAATATGTGTAACACAATCTGACCCTTAGGGTACGTCTAGACTACATGCCTCTGGTGACAGAGGCATGTAGATTAGGCTACCCAGCATAGGAAAATGAAGCGGCGATTTAAATAATTGCCGCTTCATTTAAATTTAAATGGCTGCCGCGCTGAGCCGATCAGCTGTTTGTCGGCTCAGCTCGGTAGTCTGGACGCTCCGCGGTCAACATCAAAGACATTTGTCGACCTCCCAGCTATGCCTCCTGGGATGAGGTATACCTGGGAGGTCGACAAATGCCTTTGATGTCGACCGCGGAGCATCCAGGCTACCGCACTGAGCCGACAAACAGCTGATCGGCTCAGCGCGGCAGCCATTTAAATTTAAATGAAGCGGCGATTATTTAAATCGCCGCTTCATTTTCCTATGCTGGGTAGCCTAATCTACATGCCTCTGTCAGGCATGTAGTCTAGACGTACCCTCTGTTGTGTTGGAAGAGGAAAAGAGGTTTTATCCTCCAAATGCAATTATCATTAGTGGGTCCAAGTCTGTTATCCTTACTTTGTTCTTACATAGGAAGAATTCCCATTGACTTCAAATGTGGGAATGTCTGAATGGCAAAATTTGGCCGAAATGAGAGTTACACTAATGCAGCAGTTCTGAGAATGTAGGTCACAACCCCATTTTAACAGTGTTTCCAGGGCTGGCTGGCTTAGCCTTAATGGGGCCAGAGCTTTGAAGCTGAACCCCAAACCACATTACCTATAGCCAAGGCCAAGGGCTCTTCCCCATCTTGCACCCCCAGGGTGGCGGGACTTACGTGGGCTCAGGCTTCAGGCTCCCAGCTCCTTTCCTGGGATCATGTAGTAACATTTGTTGTCCGAAAAGGGGTCACAGTGCAATGCAGGCTGAGATCCCCTGCACGAATACCTGAAACCTATTTCATAGCCTATGGAAACACTGGACAGACTTCCATCAGTCTCAATGGACTTTGCATCATCTCCTGATTGCCACATCCTCCCATGGCTTTTGTGCTGTAAAATATTCATCTGTATGTTATGTAGTGGAAATGCTGTTTTTTTGCTTTATGATATTTAAGTATGTATTTTATAAACAACAATAAAATAAATATGTTTGGTTAGACGACCATAGGTCTTTAAAAAGCACAAATGTAAGTGCGGTTTATTGAAATATTGGAAGCATCAAGTAGAAGAAACTCACTTATGATATTTTAGGCAAACAATGCATCTTACCTCAAGAAAAACTGTATACATGATTGCTAAGCTGAGCTGTGTTTGTACAGCTTCTATTCTTACACTGCATCCAAGTTCTATACTGGCTGCAACCAGTTCATCTGAATGGGATAATCACAACATTTCAAGACATTTGTAGTTACACTGTGAATTTGCAATCACTCAGTATTACAGATTGAAAATAATTTAGCAATGAGTCAAGCTCCCTCCTGTGTAAAACAGCAACCAACACACAGATGAGCTCTGAAGAACTGGAAAACTTGACATAGCTGAAAAGTGCAACAAGGCCTCGAATGTGTGAATAATGTTTGGTCTGCAGCTGTTGAGAACTCTGCCTGGTTGGCAGTTTGTCCAGTTCTAGTAGTTACCCACCCTCTTCCATTCTGATCTAATTTCTTTAACATCTGCTCATTATCATTGTAATAGGTCTCCCAGGACCTAGTCTTTTATAATAAAAAATTATTGCATGTAGACTAATGGACCTTAATTATGAGTGACCACCTAGCTTCATGTTTTTAATCCAACTCCAAAGTTGGAAGCTTCCTGTTATAATTGTCTGCATCCAGAGCTGGATCTTGCCTTATAAATAATTCCACTGTTAGGTGCTCTAGTTGCCGTTGTGGCTTGTGCCACTGTCACTGGCATGCAATCACTGTGACTGTGCTCAGCCTTTTCACTGGGGCGCATACGGAGGGAGACTCCTTGCACAGCACACCTAAAATCAGAGCCTGGCCCCCAACTACTGATTTGCTTGGAGTAACTTGGGCAGATGGGATGGAGTATGTGGAGTCAAGGTAGAGGATCTAATCAGCCTCATAGGGAAGTGTACCATACCCTTTGAAATGGTGTAATAAATTATATTCCTCCTGGGAGTTCAGGAAGACATTCTGTTATTCAGGTGCAGAATGCCTGTGTCTTGGTCCTCAGCACTGCACTGGGGGAGCTGCATCACCTCAGTCACCTGAGTAAATGTCACAGGCCAATTCTCCAGGGGTAGGAAGGAGCAGGCAGGTCTTGTCTTGGGACTGTGCTCAGAAAACAATATGCATTTATTTTCACTGAGCCAGCTCCCAGACGGTGTACACTAACAGAGCATCATTGATTTCCAGAGACACACACCAATTCATACCAGCAGATGAGCTGGCCTAGTAGGTCTGTAGTAGTTTTTGTGCCAGTTGCAGTTTGTCATATAACCATGTACAAATGAAAGCCCAGCTGTACGAATTTTCTTATAACATGATAAAATCTAAAAGAGCAGGGGTCTCAAACTTCTAGTTCATGGACCATCCTCAGCTGAAGCAGTTGAACAATATGGCCTGGGAGTCCTGGTGGGCTGGGGGCACGGGTGGCAGGAGGGGAGCTGAACATTCTGTCCCCCAAGCCTTACCTCTTCCTGCCATCGTTCCCCCCACCCCATGACACCCTGACTCTTGTCCTCTGAGGGATGCAGCCTCAAGGCTAAGGTATAATAGGCACAACCACCGTAGCAATGAAAACCTTTGTAGCCTTCTGTGCTCCACTCTGCATAAGTGGAAGAAAGGTGGATACACTACCTGCTAGGCTGCCACTAAAAAATAATCTTCTGGTTAATCTGGACTGCTTGCTCTTCTCCTGGAAGACTAAAGATGGGAAGGACCAACAAGTGACAACGGAAGATGGTGAAACTGAAAAGGGGTATAGAGGCCTGTCTTCTTAGAGAAAAAGGTCAGGAACCTTGAGGAAACAAAAGACAGAACTATGTAGCACTTTAAAGACTAACAAGATGGTTTATTAGGTGATGAGCTTGCGTGGGCCAGACCCATTTCCTCAGATCAATATGTGGAAGAAAATCGGCACAACCATCTATACCAAAGTGATACAATCAAAAAAATGAACGCATGTGAAATTGACAAATCAAATTTTAGAACAGAGTGGGGGTGAGGGGGGAAGGTTAGTGTCTGTGAGGTAATGACATAGAGGTGATAATAGGGGAAGTTTCTGTGAGGTAATGACATTGGAGTGATAATTGGGGAAGCTATCTTTGTAATGGGTGAGATAATTTCGAGTCTTTGTTTAAACCCATACATAAAGTGTCAAATTTAAGCATGAATGACAATTCTGAAGCTTCTCATTGAAGTCTGGAGTTAAAGTCTCTTTGAAGCAATATGCATGTTTTAAGGTCATTGAGGGAATGGTTAGTCTGGCTGAAATGGCAAGCAAAAGCTTTCTCTCTGTGAGAGAGTCTTATGTCTGTTTTGTGTGCATTGATTCTTTGGTGAAGTGTCTGAGACGTTTGTCCAATGTACATAGCAGACGGACACTTTAGGCACATGATGGCATAAATTATATTTCTGGATGAACAGGAATATGTGTTCTTGATCTTGTAACTGGCATGGTTAGGTCCAATAATGGTGTCAGCAGAGTAAATATGTGGACAAAGCTGGCACCAGGGTTTGTTGCAAGGTAAAGTTCCAGGGTTGGTATTAGTGTGATATGTCCTGTGGTTGTTGTTAAGAATCATCCTGAGGTTAGGTGGTTGTCTATAGGAGACTATGGGTCTGTCTCCCAGAGCCTCTCGGAGTGTAGTATCCTGTTCCAGTATAGGTTGTAGTTTATTGATAATGCATTGGACAGGTTTAAGTTGGGGGCTATAGGTGATGACAAGTGGTGGTCTATTGTTGGTTTTCCTGGGTCTGTTTTGAAGTAGATGGTTTCTGGGTATTCGTCTGGCTCTTTCAATTTGTTTTTTTATTACTCCGGGTGGGTAATTGTGGTTTAAAAATTTTGTCAATTTCACATGCGTTCATTTTTTTGATTGTATCACTTTGGTATATATGGTTGTGCCAATTTTCTTCCACATATTGATCTGAGGAAATGGGTCTGGCCCACGAAAGCTCATCACCTAATAAACCATCTTGTTAGTCTTTAAAGTGCTACATAGTTCTGTCTTTTGTTTCAGCTAGACCAGACTAACATGGCTGCATCTCTATCAGGAACCTTGAGGGATACACTCGAAGGATTCAGTGCATAACTCAGCTGCATCCTAATAAAGGATGGCTCAAACCAGGTACTCCATTAAACCTTTTTAGCCAACCTAGTTTTTTTACAATTGCTTTCTACTTTTCTTACGATTCTCCCTTCAGATACAAGTGTATAGAACTTATTTTTGTAGATACTGTGTTTGCATCACTGTAGATTGTATGTGCTGCTTCTACTGTTGAATAAAAACAAATAAAAAATCAATCTGATCTTATATCTATATATGCGGCTAAAGCTGCCTATAATCAATTAGCAGACACTTTCCAATATTAGGCTCTGCTTTCATTTTCTGGTAGCTTTGCCAAACTTTTCCGGTCCAGATGAAAATTTTCCAAGGCAGGTGTCTGCTTAAGGCTGAATTTAATTGTAAAGTTTCAGCAAAAGTAGTTCAGCAGTTTCTGTGAATGTGATTAGAAAAATACAGTATTCATTAATTATTATATTAACAGAAGTATTGTACATAAAACATGGGAGGTAATTGTTTCATGCTACTCAGCATAGGTGAGGCCTCAACTGGGGTACTGTGTCCATTTTTGGGCGCCACCCTTTAGGAAACATCGACAAAGTGGAGAGAATCCAAAGAAGAAAACTGGACACATGAGGAAAGGTTAAAAATCAGGTGGGTTTATCCTTGAGAAAACAAGATTGAGGGGGGAACCTGATAGCATTCTTCAAATATGCTAACGGCTGTTATAAAAAGGATGGTGATGAATTGTAATCTGTATCCACAGGAGGCAAGCCAAGAAGTAATCAGCTTAATCTGCAACAAAGGAGATATAGGTGAGAAAACTCTCTGGTTACATCTACACTGGTTAGTCTTGCACAAGAACATATGCAAATGAGGCACAATGATGAATATTGCCATGCTTCATCTGCATACTTAATGAGCTGCCATTTTTGCGCAAGGGGCTTTTGCACAAGAAGGAGCAGTCAAAAGCCCCTTGCACAAAAATGACAGCTCATTAAGTATGCAAATGAGGCGCAGCGATATTCATCGCTGCACCTCATTTGCATATGTTCTTGCGCAAGACTGGACAATGTAGTCGTAGCCCCAGAGTATAAGGCTAGTTAAGGTCTGGAGTAGGCTTCCGAGGGAAGCTGTGGAATCCTTGTCACTGGGGATTTTCTAAGAATAGGCTGGACAAACACCAGTCGGGGGGAGGGGCGGTTCTAGGCTTAACAGTGGGGGTCATTGATGACTTCTCAAGGTCTCTTCCACCCTACATTTCTATGACTGTTTTGCTCGTGTAAAAACAACTCCAAAATTCTTACAGACATTGCATTGATAAGATGTCTCCATGCTTTAAAGCATTAACATCTATGAAGAGAGCCTCAGGGATTAGAAGAAGAGAACTGGGACTGTCAGGGAAACAGAAGGAAGAAGAAGAGTGAAATCAGACAAGATTACCTCTCTGGTCTTAATTCTGGCACTTCCTAAATTTTGAGTGCTTGATTTGCAACATTTACTCCATGTATGGACTTTTGGGCTGCAGGCATATATATTGCATATGAAAAACCAACATCAAACAATGTTATTAAAGTTGTGAAGTCAATCATGCAAAAGTTAATAAATACCAGATTCTGTGCACTGAGTGAGGGAATAGAAGAGTATGTGATCATGTAATTAGAGACTGCATTGTACTGGATATGCACTAGCAGGGTGTCTGAGAAAATTGCTGAGCCCCTGGGAAAGGTGATTCTGTGCTCCCGGAAGGGGAGGGGCTTCAGGCACAAGGGGTGTGCCTGGGGCAGCCAGCCCTCATCACTGCCAGGAGTGTGCCTCTTCCTCTCCCTCTAGCCCTCAGAAATCACCCGAAGTACTCTGGCAACATTTTAAAGCACTCCAGTCGCTTCTGCTCCAGTCGCTTCTGCTGAGGTAATGGTGGTAATGGCTGGGAGCCCCAACCTTTTAAATCACCAGGCCCTGGGGCAACTGCCAGTCTTCCTCTCCCTCCCTCATCAGTGAGCTTCTACGCTATTGCTTAATTTATAATGAAAAAGGTTCTGAGGCTCGAGCAATTTTTGTTTTTGTTTTTTACTTTCATAACTGATGCAACAAGCCCAAAGATGCCAGTGCTTTGAACTGCCTAGCCTAGAAGTTCTGGGACATAGCCCTAGCAAGCATTGGAACAAATTAAGCCCTGATATGCACAGTGCAACATGTTTCTGCTGCTACTTTGGTGGTAGTAGTATCAGCCTGATCCAAGAACATCCATTTCTACTTAATGATTTGGCATACTGACAATTTTTTCTTCAGAAACTCCATTTGAAGGAAGGGAAATGGCAATTTTTAGCAATTTGTGACCTAGCTTAAATCTGAACAGAATTTTATGAGACAAAGAAAAGGTGTTTCTATAGCCTGATGATTATCAAAGGCCTGCTGCAAGGAATGGACGTTTTGAGTGATTCTTGAAGAAAAGGATGCAATAGTCTTTTTTAATGGAAAGCACTAGGCAATCTCAGTATAGGTGTTACTACTATCTCCCCTAAACTGTAACAGTGTCTTCTATATAATTCTTTGTATTCAGAACTTTGCATCACCTAACAATCTTTTACATATACATTGGTATGTTTTGGATCTTCTGGATATTTTTTTGCTGTACTTCCTTCAAACATTAGAGACTATATGTAACGGCCTGCAGGTGGATTGAAACCTGGAATATCAGAAGCTTAGTATAGGAGCCTCTACAGCAGGGCTACTCAACTTGGAAAGCCCTGGGGCCACAATGATACTCATAGCACATGCCGAGGGCCGCAACTTAAGTGCAGTTGCATATACATGCAATCATATATACAAATATATGCAAATAGCTTATTTCACACTGACGGGCATGAATACAAAGATTAAGGCAAGACTACACAACACACAGGCCCTATTTAAGTCAGTTCTGCTGATATTAATAAAATGCAATATTTACCCAATTTCCAGCCACATGACAACACTTTTAATGAGCAATGATAGTCCAGGAATTTAACTGCGAAAACACCTATCAACAGAAGACCATTATACTGACTACTTTTTTGTTTTGGCTCCCACCTGTGGGCTGCATGTTGAGCCCCTCATAAATCCAAACTGTACCACGGGCCACAAACAAATGGGCAGTGGGCCCACATGTTTTGAGTAGTCCTGCTCTACAGCTTGAGCTATAAAGCCAGCTGAGTTTCAGCTTAGGTTCTAGAGCTCACTTGTTCTTATCTCTTGCTTTAAGTGGTCTAAGTGCCACTGGATGGGACAGTGAACCACACTCAGTAGGTATGTGGGTTACACACAGAGGAAAGAAACAAAATTGATTTTTGTTTTCCAGTCCGCATAAAATATTATCAAATATTCTCTACAATTACCTATCTTTCTTGGACTATATCTGATTCTTCTGTGTTCTGAGAAAAGTTACTGTATCAATATTTTTTAAAAGACTGCTGGGAAATCAGAGTTTTAAGTCTATTATTGGTTTTATATAAAGTTTATAATTTAACATAATCATGATGATCACTGTAATTCTGGAGGACATGTAAGGTCCAAGATTATATTGCTTATACACCACAAATTCCTAACAACTTCAGTTTGCATATGAAAAGCATATTGCTCCATTTGCAAATGGAGCTGAAACTCACAAAAATGAATCACTGAGTCTTTATCCATCACCGTTGTTTTAATGAAATGATGTCATATCTCTATGTAAACGAGATCTGACACAGTCTTTGTTTCATGCTGTAATTATCCTCACAGGAGCAATTTCAAGTCCGTGAGATAATCCTCTCAATGGCATTCTCTTTTCCCCAACAAAAAACTTTACGTGGGTATTTTTTTAACATGAATCATCACAGATATTAAAAGACCTAGCATAATTAGTTGGGCGTAATGAGTTCCTGTTTCATGACAGGAACAAAGAAATTAGTGTGTGAGTGTAAGGTTTCAGGCATATTAATTTAATAAAAAAATAAATTCCATCTGCTAGAAAAGAAGTTTCCGGGACTATCCGTGAATCATGTCTTTCATAAACAAAGTACTTCCCAAAAAGGCAGTGATCCTTGTGTAGCTGAATTGTGGCCTAGTAAAACTGTTAGAGCAAAGCCCTGTAGCACTTACTCAGGATCAAGTCATCCCTTCCGCAAGAAGAAGAAAGAGGTGGTAATCAAGCTTCCAGGTCTTTCTCGGGCAAAACATCCTATGACATCAACGGGAGCTTGGTTATGCAGGGATTCCAGTAACCGGCCCAAGTGGAGCAAGCCAAGTTTTGGACTAGAATATTGTCCATAAAAGATTGTACATTTATAATTTGTTCATATTCTATGTTAGGGCAGTAGTATGTGGGTTAAAATCTTTGTTCTGGGGCTCCTAAAAAGTACTGAAAGTGCTTCACAATGTATTTTAATGTTCCAAATATTCAAAATGCAAGGGAGGGGTGTGTGGGACACTTAATTAGTTCTTTTCTTATTTCACTTCAGGTCTCACTCACACAAGCAAGTACTATGATGTTGTAGGGGTTCAGGTAAAATAAATAGGGAATAGTCTTGTAATATTTTGAAAAGCTATTGTTATGTAAGTTTGAATGGTGATTTTGTTTGCTTAAAATATATAGGCGCTGGTTCTCATTTGCTCTTTTACACCTCTTCCTCTAAATATTGACTTTGTTCAAATGTCAAAGTCTCACCTTCATTTTTATGCAAGCAAAATTCCCTGGAGCTACTCAGGGTCTTTGTAAAGTAACGACTAGAAAACAGGGTATTTTGTGTTAGTGTCAGGATCTTTTAGTCATTACTTCCCTCCTCAGGAAACCCAATAATTAAGAATTATATTCTTTCTTTAACTCTGCAGAATGGGACAGGTAATTCATGGTAAATATTTTCCCATCTTGTCCCTGGAATTTCTTCATGGTTGCAAAATATTTGCTTTAAATCCTTATTCATTATTGTTAGTTATTGTCCTAGATATCCCAGGTTATTTCTATTTTATTCAAGTTCCCATCATTGTAGCAGTTGGGAATGGTGGGGTCATTCTACCAGTATCACCTGGACGTACAAAGTGATGGAACCCAAGCTGTTTATCTTTTCTAAATTGTTTGTCTATTAATCCTTTTTTCATAAAATCAGTAGGGTTTGTTATACTGTAAGTTTCTTATATATTATTTGAATAACGCTGGTGCATAGAAACCCATTTGTGCTGGAAGTTTTTCTAGAAGATATGCTCTTGTTGACATTTTCTTTAATGGGATCAATTATCACAGGAAGATGGAGTTTAGAATTGATGTGGTGCCAAAATTTATTTGAACTATTAAACAGCATTTGGTCTCTGGCAGAGTGGAAGAATAAAGCAATAATCTACGATGTCAAACTCTATGGCCGGAAGGTTTGCCTAAGCTATGTAATTCCAGCTACTTAAATAATGTAGCTGGAGCCTATATACCTTAAGTCGAGCTTGGTGCTGTCTTCACAGCAGGAGATTGACAGGAGCAAACACACTACACAACTTCCTTTACTTCCAAATCGAGGAGTACCCATGCTGACGGGACACCCTCATTATTCAATTTAGCAAGTCATTACTAGACCCATTAAATTGAATGCCAGAAGATTGATCTGTGGCACAGCAAGTGGAAATGTGGCCTATGTCAGATAACAACTAAACAAGATTTTTTAATCATCCCCCGAACCAGAACTGTGGAGGACAGGTTCAGACCTAGAGATTCACATATGAGAATTCAAAGTCATTGTTGTTTTGGTTTTTAGTTTTTAATTTCACAGAAAGGAAAATGAAATGAACCCAAAGAGGTTACCCACATTGATCTGCCTTTTAAAATAAGAAAACTGTATACAACAGAGGATAGGAAGGTATGTTCCAAGACACAACATTAAGACTCAGAAGTGAGATTCTAAATATTTCAAGAGAAAGCATTTGCCAGTAAGTGCTGTGTTAGATGATGCTTTGAGATCAGATGCTTTTGAATTTGCTACATAAGCTTTGTGATTTGCTTTCCTTTGTACATCTTTTTCAAAATGTTTATATAGTACCAAAAAAGCATTACAGAAATTTTTTAGGATAACATGATATGTTGTTTTAGTATTGGTTTCATCCATCTGTTGGCCAAAGTATTCAATCTATAGAGCTAGAGCAAAAAATGGATCTAACCTCCTAAAGAGAAAAAATATATAATAGACCGAAGTCATGCTTAGCGTAACTCCAACAGTGTTAATGGAGTTACATCAGAGATGAATTTGCCCCATAGATCCCAGGTAAAAATATCCCATTATGATAAATTTCTAGTTTAAGCAAAATAAAGAGATTTTTTTAAAATAAGAGTTTATATCCTGGCAAGGAGTTTGCAAACCTGGAGGTTTGATTCATCAAGGGATTCATGAACTCAGCCTCATAGTGTGGTTCATAAAAATTGTAAGCAAATAAATATCACCTTCACAATTTGTTTTCAGCCTACTTAATATAACTACGTATTTACATAACTAAACTTTTTAAAAGTTCTTTTGTTCTTACCTTTCTCCCCACCAACTACACTCAGACAGAACTAGTCAAAATCTAGGGTATGGTATCACTGGCACAAAAAGCTAGGAACTGACAGAATTGTCTAAAACAAAACACACTGCAGCCTTTTGCCCGCAGTTGGGTCAGTCCAGACCTGCTTTAGGTCGAACCTCCCTTGTCTGGTACCCTCGGGACCTGAGTAGTCCCGAACCATGGATAAGGGAAGGTTAAGGCTCCCCAACTAGCTGTAGGCTCTGCTCCCGGCTGGGGCTGCACTTCCTGCCTCCTGCCACTGCCTCCAGCCCCCCCACAGTGCCAGCCTTGACCAGGGCTGTGTCCCCTATGGTGCTAGTCTGGGTAATGTGCCCAGATGCCTGCCCTGTTGCCTCCAACCCTGGCTGGGGCTGCGCTCTGCACCACCAGCCCTGACTGGGTCTGTGATCTCCCCTCCCCACTGCGCCAGCCCTGAATGAGGCTCTGTTTCCCAACGGGTCAGCAGCCCCATGCAGGGCTGCGTTCCTGGCCGCTGGCTCCACTGTGTTCATCCCCAGCTGGGGCTACGCTCTTTGCTGTCAGCCCTGACCATGGCTGTGCTCCCTACCACGCCAGTGCCATTGGGGCAGCGCTCCCCATTGCCAGTCCAGACCAGGCTGTGCTTCTGAACCTGGCCAGCTGGGGCTCTCTGGTCCGGCAATATCCATGGTCCTGCTGGACCACGGATGTTGCCGGACCAGAGATTCCCGGATTTTAGAGGTTTAACCTGTACACATTTAGGGCATGTCTACACTACACAATTATTTCGAAATAACTACATTTGAAATAATAACTCTCGAAATAACAAAATCGAAATAGCATATCCCCACTACAGGAGAGCTTCATAATTAGTCCAAGGAAGGCTCCGTTATTGTGGACATGTTACCTCTACTTAGAGCCCCAGGAAGCACTGGGGAGTAATTACTTTGAATGACTCTGGGGAGTACTTATTTTGAAATAGCAGCAGCGGAGTGTCTACGCTAATACTCTTTTGAAATAACTATTTTGAAAGAAGCTTTATTCCCAGAGGAAAGGAAAGGAGTACAGATTTCGAAATAACCAGCCCCTTATTTTGAAGTAATGGGCTTGGTAGTGTGGATGCTCTGCTTATTACTTTGAAATAAAGGCGGTTATTTTGAAATAACTCCTTAGTGTAGAATAGGGCTTACTGTGGTTCTCAGTGTTTCAAACTTCCTGGGTTCCCTGTGGAAGAGAAACAGTTAATTTTTAATCCCATTCAGAAGCCCACCCAAGCTGTGTGCAATTCAATCAGACAGGAAATATTTCATTGTGTGGCCAGATTACTTGGAAAGTTATTTTGTACCTGAATTTTATATTTCTGGCATAAATTTACTGTGTTCTCATTTTTAGTCACTCTTGCCTCAGACACTTGAGTGCTTAGTGCACAGAAACTGCTGCTATAAGTCTTATGAAAGTCCAATGGCTGCAACACTACTGGGGATTTAAATACTTCCCATCAGTATTTTATGGGGGTGGCTGGGTGGGGAAATCTCTAGAAAACAATCCAGGGTTATATTTCATGTAATGACTTACCCTGAAAGGACAGTTCATTTTTCCCGAGTCCATAAGGTGATTTGAAGTCCAGTATTTTAACTTCCACTATAATGAAACAAATTGGGCGAGGTAATATCTTTCGCTGGACCAACTTTTGTTGTTCCAACAGAAGCTGGTCCAAAAAAGATATTACCCCACCCATCTTGTCTGTAGTATCCTGGGACCAACATGGCTGTAACTACACTACAAATTATAATGAAGTATAAGATACAATGGAGGTGTTAAAATAAGCAGCACATACACATTGCCTTCACAGCTGGCTATTAACATACTTGTTGAAAGCCTCTGTGAAGATGTGACTTCCTGATCCCTTCCCTACCTAGGGACATAACACCAAACTGTAGGGTAACATTATATACTGCATATTCTAATAACAATATCTAATAAAGAAAAGTAAAAACATGAAGTTCTTGCTGCCATACATAACTGAAAAGAGTTACTCATAATCAAAACTGGAAACCATCATTTTGACAATCTAGAATAGCATGGAAAGAATGCAGTATTCATTCAAATTAATAGAAAAGTGAAAACATTCTAAAGCAGTTTTAAAAGGTGCTATATTATGGGGGTTTTTTTACACCTATGTGTGTATGTATCTGGAGAATTTATCAGGGAACCCCCTGCTGGGAAGTAACTGTCCAATAACAAGCTCAACATGTGGAGACATCCTGCCCACAGAAGAAATAATGAAACAGTGATGCCATATTTTGTATGCTTTAAAAAAAACAAGAGAGACAGAGGTAAGCCTTATCTTATTGTAAAGCCTTTTGCAAAATTAAATAGATAGTACTGCAATCAAATCACTCCCCCACAGAACCAGGTCTCCCATCATTAGGTTACCTCCAACAGCCTTCTGCCAGCCTACATCCTCCCATCTGTTCTCCAGAGGATTTGTGGATATGGGAAATAATTTTTTACAATCAACCCAGTTGTGTTTCTACAGTCTTGTAAAAAACATCTGCAGGCTGTTTATTTGTATTGCAATAATAAGTAGAAGCTCTAACTGTGACGGAGGCTACATTGTACCATGCTTTGAAAAATATAAGAACAGCCAGACTGGGTCAGACCAAGACTAGTGTCCATCTAGGCCAGTATCCTTCTTTTGACAGTAGCCAATGCCAGGTGCCCCAAAGGAAATGAACAGAACAGGCAATTATTGAGTGATCCATCCCCTGTTACCTATTTCCAGCTTCTGGCAAACAGAGGCTCGGAACAAACACATCGAAAAAAAAATCTCAGTCCCAAACAACTGATAGTTGAAAGAGACATGAAAATAAAGGGAGGTGAAGCAGACACAAATGAAGTTATTTGCCCAAAGCCTTAAAGCAGGACAGTGACAAAGTCAGGAAAAGAATTTAGACCAGAATTCTATATAGAAAGCCATTGTGGCCTCTCAATTGGATCATGAAAAAAGTGATATGCTGACAGTTTAAAAGTTGCAGAAATATTTACTATTAATAGCAGTAAAAACAGCAGCAACAACAGCAATAAGAAATATGTATAATATGGATTGGGATTGAGACTCCCCATTGTGCTGGACACATATTATTTATTGTTTTTCTAATTATTCTATGCTTAAATTCATTTCTTAACACATTAATTAAGTACATATTATAGTTTAAAGTCTCCAGGGTCTAAGAAATCCATCTAGTACTTTTCATTCTCCAGTAAAACGTGTAAAATATTTCAAAGCATTGTTTTTTAATAACAATACCTGTCCATCATACTCCTACATGCTGGTTAGAAATGAAAGCTGAAAATATGACAACAGGGATTGGCACCTTGTATGGAGTGATTCTGAAGTCGGGGGGGGGGGGGAAGTACAAAATAACATGGCAAAGCAGCAAGACTCCTGAAATGCAGAGAACCCTGGGAGCTGTGATAAACTGCCATTTTAAAGCAACAACACCTTACTTAAGCGGGAGGAATAAAAAGTGTTAATAGCTATTTCTGTCTAGGTCTTGAGAAGGGATACTAGCGTAAGGAAAACTTTGCAGATATCTCAGTTTGAAACAGCTGAATAATGTTTATAAAAGTTCTATTTTAAGTGTAGAAAATTATTCGGAATAAAAGAAAAACTTGTGTTTCCAGCTAGTATAGAACATGATTTCTTGTAGCATGAACCGAATGGAAATATATTTCAGATTCACAGCTCTCTGGACTTTGATACCTCCTAGAAAAGCACTAGTAATCTTTGCATGGCTTTTTGGCCTATGATCTTGTGGTGACTTCATCCATCTGTGAGGGATCAGGATCCCTCCATCCTTCTGGGTTGTAACTTCATTATCTTTGCTAGGTGGTTTCCTCTTTTCATTCACTGGGAGAATTTACATTAGGAAAGCAGTCTTTGGATACCCCTTCCCCACTCCCTTTTCACAGAGGTGAGATTTATTTCAAACTATTTCCAGGCCTGGTTGAGATAGATTAGACTAGAAATTAGTGCTTGGAGTTCTGAATCAACAAAATACCTAGCCCTTCCCCCCGTTTTGTCTCTGGCTTCCCTATAATGCAGATTCAGTTGCACTGCAAGTTTAAGAGTAATACTCATGAAAGATATATAAGGAAATTGTTCAGTTCCTCAAAGGGAGATATATTCTGCTGGCATCTCCTTGTTTTCTGATTTGGAGGTCATTGAGAGTCCAAATGTTATTGACTATTCATTCAGCCAGCACTTCCAGCCTGCCTCGGGCAAATGGCAGAGGTTACAAAGAACAGCAAAAGTTAGATTTTCTGAAAACAAAACAAAGAAACAAAAAACTGCAACCTACCAGGCAAGTGGCCTACTTGAAATAACCCAAAATTAATACTGTTGAAAGTAAAATTGATGAACTGATCAAGAAGTAACAATACAGTGGAAGTCAAGAAGGGGATAGGATTAAATAGAGAATCTCAAGAAAGGACCTTTTCTGCAGAAAGAGGACAGCTGGTTTTAATGCACTAGACAGTCACTCCATCAGGAGATCTGTGATCAGTTCCTGATACAACCAACTTCCTGTGTGGCTCCTGACAAATTATAATTTGTGTTTTCAAGTTCCACATATGAAAACTGGGAATAGTATTTCCTTATCATGTTTAAGATGGTAGGCTCATCAGTGAATATTATTACTTGTTTTAATTAAAATAGTGCTAAAAAGGGCTCAGCTGAGATTGTGTTAGGCTCTCATGTCAGACTGCCATGGAGTTAGGATAAAAGAGGCCCTGCCTCCAAAGACTTTACAATCTAAATAAAAGTGGGGAAAGACAGACAAAAGGTAGCAGGACAAAGAAAAAGGTACACAAGGGTGAGGTGATTTGCTTAAGGTCACATGGCCAGATCTCAATGGCAGATCTGGAAATTGAACTGTGCTCTCCTGGTCCAGCGATTCCTGGACCACCCTGATCCACCTACCTATCATCATAAAACTATCAAATGATAAGGCTGGCATTTTAACACCCATTTTGTACAGACATCAATGACTAAACAAGGTATAAGCAATGGAAAACAAGCCTCTGTGTTTCTAGGGGCTTTTGCTACTGCAAAATTTCTCCACCTCACACTCCAATGTGGGCAGTATCTTAAACCCATGTACCAGATTTTGGTCTAAGTGGAAGTTACCAGTATCCCTTGAAAAATTCAGCGAGTTCCTTACTCTCAATGACTGTTCCAGGAAAGAAGATGCTTCGTCAGTTTTGGGTGCTAGAGCCAAATATATAATTTCCCATTTGGCTAAACTTGATGAGTAATACTGCGGGATTGTCATCTCTTCCACTCTTTCTCATTCAATGTAAATTTGACTGCAACCTGCTAATTATTACAGTATAATTTTGAAAAGGATATTTCCTGGGTGGATTATATGCTTTTACAAATGTCTCACCCTTAACCAACTGTCTCTGGTCCTTGGGTGAACTAACACTTACAAAAGTTTAGACCTTTTTTAAAAAAGTGTTTGCTAGTGGATATCACACAGACAGTGAATATTTATTTTGGTTTCAAATTTGTAGTGCTAGTAAAGTAAACATGAACCTCATGTATATTTATTTAAAAGTCTGATGGGAAATAATATTCTTTCTGACTGTGGTAAAAGCCAATTGACCTTTAATTGTGGAATTTCAGGCTATGGGAGGAAAGGTTTTTATCAGTTGGCTGATATGTAGTGAAAACCACAATGATACATGAGAACACTTCATATATGCATGATTTCCCATTCAAACAAATGGAAGCAATACCACCCAAATGCTTCTTATGGGAATATGGGGACAAAAGAGCAACAGATGATTGGTTCACACAGAAGAAAAAACAACAATTTGCCTTCCCATCAGCATAACTTGCAAGCTATCTAAGTATAAATATGAGTCTCTTATGCTGGGTTTTGTATTGTTCCCCATCTGTGTGGCATCTGAGATCCCCCATATGCACACCACAGTGTCAGATTCTTGGGGAACTCATTTATTCTGACACAATCATTTCATTTGTCTCAGGGTATAAATACATTTTTTATACTGCATATTATGCCTGGCAAAGAAATATGGGTTTATGAAACAAAAATCTGTTCCTCAGTTCTTCCTCTCCCATTTACAATGCTGTGTGGAGTAGACATGGAAACATAGGCTTAGAACCTCAGAGTGCACAAGCCTAAGTTCTACCTGCAGTGTAGATATGCCCATACGTACCCAGATAAATAGCTGTTCTGCCTCTTTTGTGTTTCTGCCTGAAGGTATTGTAGCAAAACTGTTTTCTGGCAGGAATGTTTATGTAAGTGGTCAGCTTTAAGCAAATATTTGTGAATATTTAAAGAAACTGAATTTTAAAATATTAGATGTCACTGGAAACCGAATTCTAGATGTTACTCTCCCCAGTTAGGAAACATCTGATCTGAATGTCTAATCAAATTTCAAGTCACAACAAATTGATGGCAAATGGGATGCTTTAAACTATTCAATAATTCTTTTCACAAATGAATTAGACTAGTGAACATACCAAAGAAAATCATTTGTGTTCGTGATGAATAGAAAAGGAGAGGCAAAATCTGCTAACTGTACTGTTCCGAATTACTTTTGCATTTCTAATCTTGTCCTCATCTTCCCCCAGGGCACCACCTGTGGAAAACTCATTTCAGGGTTGAGTTTCTACTGGTCTGACCAACTCCAGGCACATAATATTGGTTTACTAACACTGCCCTAGATGATACATTCCTACTTAGGAAATCACTTCAGTTTGGCAACCAAGGATACTGAATATTAATAGGAAAGCAAGTTCCTGTGTTTGTAAGTTCTTCGTACTACAGAATACTAAACAGAATTGATGGTTCTTGCTTTGATCTCAAGTTATAAATATTGTATCAGTCACTTATTAAGTACTAAATGAGTGTTTCTCAAAGTGGTCCACAGACCCACCCTGAGAAAGCTGCTACCAAGCCGCTCTGGTTTGTTTACTTAGCGGGTCTGCAGCAATGGAGCCTTGTGACTCTGATTGGCTGTGCTTCACCATTTGCAGCCAAGGGGAGCCACAGGAAACAGCAGCCAAGGTCACTCCACTTCCCATGGCTTCCCTTGGCTGCAAAGGGTGAACCTCAGCCAAAGGGAGCCTCAAGGCTCCATTGCTGCAGAGCCATTAAGTAAACAAACTGGAATGGCCTGGTAGCAGCTTTCTCAGAGTGGGTCTGCGGACAACTTTGAGAAACACTGCACTAAACCTAATGAATAAACAGAGACGAGTCTGAAAATGGTTCAACACTAGTTAACTTTTCAGTTGTGGGATGTTATGGATAAGCAACACTGAAGTCTTTTCAACTGTGAGACGTCACAGGGATTTTACAAGCAATGTTTCTCTGAGCATCAGGCTCTGTTGCCTAAATAAGGTCTCCTGAGGCATATTCAGTTAAGTACAGTGTAGTAGGTGTTTCAGATTCCAAGCTTCTTGCCAGAACCCTGACCCAGCTTTTTTCATGCCGTTCTCATTTTTTTTATTATTTTTTCACTTTGTACTAAGAAAACTTTCATGGCTTTACATTCATGTCTGGCTTTTGTTTGTTTAACTAAATTGTACATATTGTAGATTTGCACACCTGTGAGTTAACGGCTGTCTAGAGAACCAGTCTTTAGCCTGATTGGAATTTCATTTAGGACAACAATTTGAGTGCCTTGGCCCTCTCTTCCCTCCAAAACACACATGCTGAGCTTGAAAAATAGCTGTAAAGGTGCTGAAAGGAAATTGTAGAATGCTTCCCCCCATCCTCTCTCTAATGTTTTACTCTGCAGCACTATGGTAAATACTAGCAATGCAGGTTGGGAAATTCCTATGAAAATGCTAACACATGAACCTCATATTTTACATTAGCAATGGTCGTTACCAGACAAGGCCACTGAGGGTACGTCTATACTACACATCTATTTTGGGACAGTGGATGTATCCCGAAATAGCTACCCTGAATCTACACAAGCTGCCCATTATTTCAAAATATTGCTGTGTGTGTCTCTGTGTGTATGTCTGTTAAATCCAACAGCAACAAAATCAACTCTTACTCACTTAAAAAAAAAACCAGTTGCAATAACAGGGATAGCAAAAGGAACCAGAAAAACTGCATGGAGTATTTTACACAAATGAAATTCAAATGCTTTTTTTGTACAACAAATTCAAGAAAATAAAATCATAGCACCTTCTGTCTGAGGCCCCGCCCCTTCTGGAGAGGTCCATGACCACTTCAAAAATGTTTGAAGTGGCCCCCACTGAAAACTTATTGCCCACCCCTGATGTATGCCATGCCTGACAGGTGTTTGTCTAACCTTCTCTTAAAAATTTCCAATGGCAGATTCCACAACCTTCTTAGGAAATGTATTCCAATGCTGAACCATCCCGACAGCTAGGAAGTTTTTCCCAATGTTCAACCTAAACCTTCCTTGTTATAATTTAAGTCCATTACTTCTTATCTAGTAAAAACAACCATACTAGATCAGACCAAAAGCCCATCTAGCCCAGTATCCTGTCTTTTAACAGTGGCTAGTGTCAGGTGCCCCAGAGGGAATGAACAGAATAGGCAATCATCAAGTGATCCATCCCATTGTCCATTCACAGTTTCTGACAAACAGAGGCTAAGGGGCACCATTCCTGCCCATCCTGGATAATAGCCTTTGATGGACATCTTTCTTAGGATAAGAAGCAATGGGCTTAAATTGAAGCAAGGGAGGTTTAAGTTGGACATTAAGAAAAACTTCTTGACTGTCAGGGTGGTTAAACACTGGAATAAATTGCCTAGGGAGGTTGTAGAATCTCCATCACTGGAGATATTTAAGATCAGGTTAGATAGACATCTATCATTTACAGCCTAGACAGTATTTAGTCCCCCCCTGTGAGAGACAGGGACTGGACTTGATGGCCTCTTGAGGTACCTTCCAGTTTACTATTCTGTGACTATCCTCCATGAACTTATATAGCTCTTTTTTGAATCCTGTTATAGTCTTGGGCTTCACAACATCCTCTGGGAAGGAATTCCACAGGTTGACTGTGTGAAGAAATACTTTATTTTTGTTTGTTTTAAACCTGCTACTTATTAATTTCATTTAGTGACCCTCATTCTTATGTTATGCGAACAAGTAAATAACTTATCCTTATTTACTTTCTCCACACCAGTCATGATTTTATAGACTTCTATCATACCTCTCCTTAGGTTTTTTTTTTTCCAAGCTGAAAAGTCCTAGTCTTATTAATGTCTCCTCTTATGGCAGCTGTTCCATACCCCTAATCATTTTTGTTGCCCAGACCTGATACATGAGGACACCTCTTGCTATGTCGTTCCACCATGACTGTGAACACTGATAATTACTTTCTGGAAATGGTTTTCCAACCAAATTCACACTCATATTATAGTAGCTCTATCTAGGTTGAATTTCAGTAGTTTGTTTATGAGAGTATCATGCAAGACAGCACCAGAAACTTTACTGAAGTCAAGATATACCATGTCTACCACTTCCTCCTTAACCACAAGTCTTGTTATCCTGTCAAAGAAAGGTATTGGGTTGATTTGACATGATTTGTTCTTGGCTAATCCATGCTGACTGTTATTTAACAGCTTATCATCTTGTAGATGTTTGCAAATAGATCCCTTAATTACATGTTGCATTATCTTTCCTGGTAGAGAGCTTAAGCTGACTGGTCTGTAGTTTCCCAGGTTGTCCTTATTGCCTTTTTATAGATGGTCACTCTGTCACCATAGGGATGTAAATTAGACATACCGACATTGCAAATGAAGTGGGGATTTAAATCCCCTGCGCTTCATTTGAATAAAAATGGCGGCCGCTTTTTGCAGAGTCAGCAGTTTGTCAGCAAAAAGCAGCTGTCAAGATGGGGATCAGGCGACAAAGAAAGCCTTTGTCACCCAATCCTGTAAACCTCCTTGCAGGAGGCATAAGGGATCAGGTGACAAAGGCTTTCTTTGTTACCTGATCCCCATCTCAACAGCTGCTTTTTGCTGACAAACTGCTGACTTGGCAAAACGTGGCCGCCATTTTTATTCAAATGAAGTACGGGGGATTTAAATCCCCACTTCATTTGCAATGTCGGTATGTCTAATTTACATCCCTCTGGTGACAGAGGGATGTAATCTAGACATACCCTATATTTTCCCTTTTCCCAGTCTTCTGGAATCTCTCCCGTCTTCCATGACTTTTCAAAGATGGTAGCTAAAGGCTTAGATACCTCTTCTGTCAGCTCCTTGAGTATTCTAGGATGCATTTCATCAGGCCCTGGTGACTTGAAGACATCTAACTTTTCTAAGTCATTTTTAACTTGTTCTTTTTTTTATTTTAACTTCTAAACCTACCTCATTTCCACTAGCATTCCCTATGTTAGGCACCCCATCACCATCAATCTACTTGGTGAAAACTGAAACGAAGATGTTATTAAGCACCTCTACCATTTCCACATTTCTGTTACTTTCCCCCTCATTGAATAATGATTCTACCCTGTGCTTGATCTTTCTCTTGCTTTTAATATATTTCTAGAATATTTTCTTATTACCCTTTATGTCTCTAGTTAGTTTGATCTCATTTTGTGCCTTGGCCTTTCTAATTTTGTCCCTACACACTTGTGTTATGTTTGTATTCATCCTTTGTAATTTGACCTGGTTTCCACTTTTTGTAGAACTCTTTTTTGCTTCTTAGATAATTGTAAATCTCCTGATTAAGCCAGAGTGATCTCTTGCCATACTTCTTTTCTTTCCTATGAAGTGGGATAGTTTGCTCCTGTGTCTGCCGTAAGCTCTTTGAAAAACTATCAACTCTCTTGAACTGTTTTCCCCCTGAGGTAAGTTTCCATGGGAAGCAAGTCAGTCAACTCCTTGAGTTTGCTGAAGTCTGCCTTCTTTAAATCCATTTTCTTTGTTTTGCTAATCTCCCCTCCTACCACTCCTTGGTAGAGTTCATGAGTCTATTGCATGATCACTTTCACCCAGCCTGCCTTGTTTTGTCTATTAGCTGTAGCTGTGGGTATGTGCCTCCATGATTGGCAGCTCTGGCAGCTGCCTGGGGGTATCTTCAAGCTGCTTCACTGTAAATGGGAATCTCTTCCCACCTCTATGTTCAATATGGGATCTATAAACCCCATTACACTAAGCAATAGAAAATATAAGTAGAATATTAGGAGAAAAATCTCTACTTGGGTTCAGCCTTCCCTTTAGATTGATCAGCTGCTATTTTTGCCCAGGAAACCACCACTTAACACAGATATTGACTTGTGTCTGTTTTCATTTTTTGATCAAGGATATTGAAAAAGGTTTGGTAAGTTGCCATAGTTTCAGAGTTAACCTGTGTTCTGATCAAGATGCGGTAAAAAAGAGGAGACTGGCTGCATTGGTAAATGATTTCTTCAGCCGTTGGCTTCTATGTTGACATTAGATAGAATTGGCAACAGAGGTGAAAGTGGGCCGGTGCTGTGTACCAGTAAGAACTGGCTGCCAGTATTGGCCAGTACACAGCTGACATTCAAGCACTGCCAGAATGATTTGAAAGCACTGCCACGGCAGTGGTTTGCTGCCCATTATGCCTGCAGCAAATGATAACCCAATGATAACCCAAGGGTACACCGGTATGTCCCAGCATCTGTTTTCTCCTTTTGATGGCAAAAAAACAACCAACCAACCAACTAAAAAAAAAACAAACCCCAAAAAACCACCCTGAATTTCCATTCCACAGGAAATTCTGAGATACTGAAATTTGGGTTTGAAATCAAGTAAAAAAATAAATCTATTATTTTAAAAAAATGAAATATTCTGAAATTTCATTTCAGCCTTATCAAAACATATTATGGTAGTTAAGCACTGGAACAAATTGCCTAGGGAGGTTGTGGAATCTCTGTCACTGAAGGTTTTTAAGAGCTGGTTAGTCAAACACCTGTTGGTGATGGTCCTGTTACATGCTCCTGCCCTGACTGCAGGGGCTGACCTCTTGAGAGTCCTTCCAGTCTATGTCAGATTCCATGTCAGATTCTATCTAATTTTCATAAGATCATACCATCTACTATATATTTGAGATTATTAGTCTGTCTGTTCATACAAGAACTCCTCCTAAATAGTAAGAGCTAGGATCACCAAATTGGACCATCACATTTGGTATGCAGCTTCCTCTTATCATAACTTAAAAGCAAAATATGGTTTGGTTGTGCCAGGAAAATGGGATGTGCCTGGAATGGGATTGCTTCTCATACAACCATACAGAAAAGAGACAGAATCACCAGACAGGTAAAGGAGATGTTTGAGGGTGTGCCTCCACCCATCTAGGAGTTCTCCAGCCCCAAGCCTTTAGGATGGGCATGGGGTCCCTCCCCCAATTAGTACAAGAAACACTGCTGCCTGTTCCCCTTCATCAGGGACCAAGAGGAAAGTGCACTGTTTGCTTCATTCTTCACTCTGCCTGGGGAGTGCAGGGGGAGGATGAAGCTGGATCTGCCCCACCCAGAGGACTTACACCCTCCCCCATCTGTGCCTACTGGAGCTGCAATAAGTATGGAGAGGCACTTCTCACCCTGCCCCGAGCTGCTGCAGTGAGAGAGGGCTGGGGTAGTCGTCTGTCTCTGGGGCAGTGTGCATATTGAACCCCTCATACTCAGCCCCACCTCAGAGCAATAATTCAAATGAAGCATGTGCATCTTCATTTTAATTTCCCCCCCAAAAAAACCCAAAATTAATTGTGTTATGGACCCAAGCGATGCTGGGTAAAACTTCTACTTATAATATTATCAAAATGAAACATTTAACCCCCAATAAAATGAAACATTCCAGTAATTTCCCACAAAACTGTTGATACTTTCCCAATAAACATTCCAATTTCAAGAAAATCAGCATTTTCCAATAGAAAACTATGTTGCATAGAAAATTTCAGACTAGCTCTATTATTAGATTTATCATCTGCCTTTGTTATAGTTTTAGTCAACTGCTCCATATTAAGATCAGTAATGAGGATAGTTGTTGCTGAACCCACCAGCTGCCTCCATCAGCATTGGTTTAATTGTGGTGGCTTTCTTGCTACAGACATATGATTTGGATGACAGACCAGTGAATTACAAAGAATGTTTGCCAAAGAATGCTGCTACACAGCCAGCAATCATGTGGTCACCAAAAGCTTCTGTGGTTCAATAACATTGCCAGGGACAAGCACACCGAATATCCAGCCAGACCATCTTAAGGATCTAGCTACAGACTGATCCATATGGTACTCAACCTGCATGAAGGCTATATCCCTTTGCAGGATTCCTTAATGATGATGGATGATTGTGAGCTTTGATTATTGATTGTTATTGACTCATCTAAAGGGTGGCTGGGTCCATTTCTTGTTTCATGTTCTCAAAAGATGGCTTAGAACAATTGCTTAACATCACTGAGGCATTTTTTATATGGGTTCCATCTCTATCACGGTAATTCTTCTCTGGCATAGAAATGACAAGCTAGATTTGATAGCTCATGTTAGAGTTAATTGAGACATGAGGGGAAAATCTCCATTGAAGTTATTTTTTTTTTACTAGCTCTGTGCTGAAACTTCATGATTTAGACTCTTTTAAAAATCAGTTTTTGTATTTTTTTGCCTGAAATGTGTTTTGTTTTTTCCCTTGAAAGGAAACAACCTAACACCCATTTTAAGACAAGGATTTTTATTATAGTGCAGACATGTTTTTTTCACCTGTTTTTTCTCAGAAATCATATTCAGGTGCAGAAATATTACAGATCACAAATGAGAATAAATAAGAGAAAAGTTTATGTCACTCCAAGGAAGGGTATGTCTACACTACCACCCTAGTTTGAACTAGGGTGGTTAATGTAGGCATTCGAAGTTGCAAATGAAGCCCGGGATTTAAATATCCCGGGCTTCATTGCATCTTGCCAGGCGGGCGCCATTTTTAAATCCCCTTAGGTCGAACTCCGTGCCCGCGGCTACATGCGGCATGGAGTAGGTAGTTCGGATTAGAGATCCTAATTCGAACTACCTACTCCGTGCCGCGTGTAGCCGCGGGCACGGAGTTCGACCTAAGGGGATTTAAAAATGGCGCCCGCCCGGCAAGATGCAAATGAAGCCCGGGATATTTAAATCCCGGGCTTCATTTGCAACTTCGAATGCCTACATTAACCACCCTAGTTCGAACTAGGGTGGTAGTGTAGACATACCCGAAGATATTTCTGGAAACAAAAGAGAACAAGTACCCCCCTTTATTCTTTTAGGACACTGCTCAGGGAGAATTTATTTCACACACAATTTGCAATTTGCTGCACCACTTTGAAAAAAATCAGTACCCAGAACAAGAGAGAGAAGGAGAAGTGTGAATTCTTTTATATCCTCCAAGAAAATGAAACTAAGGATCACGGAAATTATTTATTGCTTTATTCATGTGTTCAATAATTTGCAAACACCAAAGCAGTGGAGAAAATATAATTGGTTTAGTGTTAGTCGCTAGTGAGTGTCCAATTACAAGATCCAACTAACTAGCTTTGGAATCCTCATTAAGCTCACCTCTAATGCAAAGGCCCTCGGACTTAAATCTGCCAGATAATCCCAAGAATGGCATCTATCTCAAGCACAGTCTTTTGACTAAACTAACCACAAATATACAAATGGCAGGAGGCTGTGTGTGTGACTGCAGGGTAATGTGGGAAGGAGGAATAGGACTGAACCTGGAGAAATGGCTTCCCATGAAGAGGACCAAGGTCAGTATAATACAGTAAAAGTTCTGTTATCCAACATGTTAGTAAAATAGGGAATGCTGGTTAGTCAAATATTTTGGTTAACAAAGTTACATTTTTCCAATTTTCAAAGAACTAGAATACAATAAAATGAATAAAGTATAAAATAGTATAGAGGTACTCACCAGTCCAGTAGCAGTAGTATTCAACTGCAGTGTGGTTGTTTCTTGAAGTACTTATATGCATACAGGTAAAAGTTTTCTATCCAGTAGGTTATCTTATGACTCTACATGTCATTATGGGGAGCACATGGCATACACCCAGGTCACTAAACATACACATAACACAAACCATACTGCATATAATTTAATCTTTGATGATTCAAAAGGCTCTTCAGGATCTTGCAGTACCTCAGGGTCATCATTATTAACATCAATTAACATTGTAGATGTGGTAGGTGTAGGAGATTGGGCTGAATCTCTAACACCCTGGAAGCTGATTTTTTTAATAAAACCCTGATTTCAGCTTGTTATTTGTTTTCTACCTCTTTTTCATAAGAGTAGAATGCAGAATATACAATTGCATAATGTGCTGAGCAATATACTAGTCCCGGTTACAGGACTGAAGATTTGTATTGATACATCAGATATGCCAGTTAATTGATTGCCAGATAACAGAGCTTTTACAGTAGTTTCTTTTCCTTCTTTACTTCCACCCAAACAGCCTCTTCATTTGTACCCTTTCATGATCCTCTGCTTCTTTAACTCATCCCTCTCTGAAACTCTTCTAAAGATGCTGTAAGAACCCAGCAACAATATATTGTGTTTTAGTGGCCTTGAATAAATAGAGAGGTAGGGTAAAAATATTATTAAATACATAAATAATATAAATAAAAGTGGCACCCAATCACAGTTTTCTAGTATTTTTACTAGACCAGGTTAGAGAACTGGCATTCCCCCGCACTATGGAAAATGTAAACATTTTAATTTAAAAAAAATCACAAAATGGAATTATTTTTGCTAATACTCAAAGTTTATGGTTTTATGTTAAAAGATAAGGTAAAAGGGTGGTAGAGGAATTGGAGAAATATTTTAAGTTTTGTTTGAAAAAACAGACACTGTTCTTGAAAAAATTCATTTTGGTGAAATCCCAATTTTCCAATAATAAAACCCAGTTGTACCTCTAATGCATATTCTGATCAGACTCTCTTTAACCCTTAGTATTCAAAGACTGACATTTTCCAATAATAACAAAGAATATTCCAACGGGCAGCAGGGGCTTTCAAGATTTGTATTAACTATCTCAGTACCTCTTTTGGGGAATCACCACTTAGGCTATTTCTACATTATGTGTTTTGTCGGAAGAGGCAATAAAAATGAAGTGCTGATTAGCATTTTCTCATGCTTCATTTGCATAATCTATTCCGATCCATTTTGCACAAAAACATACAGTGTGGACATGTCTGTTTTGAGCAAAAACCCCTTTTTGCCAAAATCCTTATGCCTCTCTGGTAGGCATAAGGATCCGGGAGAGGCATAAGGATCTTGTGCAAAAAGGGGTTTTTGCGCAAAACGGACATGTCCACACTGCTTGTTTTTGCACAAAAATGGATCGGAATAGATTATGCCTTTTTTTGAAAAAAAACTTCGCCTGTGCCTAGACTGCTGCCGTGTTCTTTTGAAAGTAAATCGAAAGAACGTGGCAGTTTTTTCAACCATGGAAAATCTCGTTTTACAAGGAAGAACGCCTTTTTTTTGAAAGTGCTCTTTGAAAAAAAGGCACTATGTAATGCAAACTGTGCTTTTTTGAAAGAGAGCATGCAGACTGCCTGGGTGCTCTCTTTTGAAAAAGCGGCTTGCTTTTTTGAAAGTACTGGTTGTAGTCTAGACGCTCTTTTTCGAAAGAGGCTTGGAGTCTAGACGTAGCCATCATGTAGACATGGCCTTAGAGTGATGAACAGGATTTTGTACCCCAAGAGAAAAGTGGACACCAACCATGCTTTGTTGTTATTGAGCCCCATGTCACATCTGGATCTATTTTCCAGATTTTGGAAGCCAGAGGTTGCCTTCTGGGAGGTTATAACCACAAGCCGCCCTATTCCAAAATGCAGCTTGTAGTCAACCCAAATTCCACCACACATATAGGGCAAACCAACATTCCACCACTATACTGTATACTGAGGAGAGGAGGAAGAGGGTCAAGTCAGATGTCACCCCCAGAAGACACTTGTTCAGTGGCAGGTGGTAGCTTGATCTGGGGCTCTACCCACATCTGTACACAGTATATAGGGTCAAGCACCACTCCCTCAAAAGCCCAGATTTGATGTAGAGACCTCTGTGTTACAGTGGCATCAAAAGACATAACAGTGAATAAAAACTCAGAATGCCAAGGTTACGCAGAACTGCCACTATTGCAGAATTCAGCTAATCTGATTCACATGCCACATCTGAATTTGGATTTGGACTTCTTTAAAGGTTTAGATTTTTAAAAAGAGATTTAATGGCATAATCCAGATCTGCATGCAGACATCCTTAACTCATCTCTATTTCTTGAAGAGGACAAAAGTAAAATGAGACTGTGCCCAGCTGCTAAGTAACAGTATGGTCTTACAATATGAGAGAGAGAGAGCCTCAATCAGCATATTATCAGCCATAGCTACTTGAAATCTGGGATTTAAAAAATCCACCTACTCATTTATTATTTTAACAAGCATTATAATTTTTGACTCTTAAATTCAAATAAGCTGAATGGATCATTTGATAATCAGCCTGGATTTAAACTATATTTTCTGTAATAACTGAGTGTTCAGATTGTTCCTCTTTTGGAAAAACAGATTATCACAAGAATAAAGAATTCAAAGCAGGTCTGAGGCTAAAAAAATGTAACACACTACTGATCATTCTCTTATTTCTCCAGTGAGACTTTTTATTGACCTATAATTTGTTGTACAGTTTGGATACGCACTGCAGTTCCATTATTGCTCCAACAGCGCTAATTAAATGTTATGAAAACTTTTTAAAAACCACCACAAGACAAATTTTTATAAACATGGAAGAATAGTCCTTTGTGCCACCATATTTCTTTTGCAAGCAAGTGTTTTCAGATGGCTTGTTTATTTGTTATACTTATAAAAGTGTCAGAGCTTAAAGTGGACTTACATAGTCAGAATTCTTTACAGTATGTTCTTTTGTGTGCCAGTAGATGACATAATTTCTGTGTTTGTTTGAACAGCTGGTACCTCTGAACTTCCAAAACTGGTTGAGGAGAATCATTTTTCACAAAGAAGAAATAGAGTGCCAGGGAAACAGAAGGTGTTGCCCCACATCCACTTCCTACCTGCCAAAGGGTGCACAGATGCATGAACTTAACGATAAATTTCTAAACTCCAGTAGGGACTCCAGGTTTGACCATAATGCCTCAAAACTAAAACAGGGCAACCTTATTTGCCATCATGCCATCAAGTTGGCCTGTAGAACTCATGATTTCTTAAAAGAAAAGATTGTATATTCTTTAGTACATTGTGAGATGCATGTAGAATAAGCCCAAAAAGGTGTTGAACATCTATAACTCTACACTGAAGTCACTGAGGGTGTGTTTACAAAGCAGGGCTTAACTTGAAATAAGCTATGAAAATTTAGCTATGTCATTTGTGTAGCTTATTTCAAAATAGCTTATTTCAAAATTGGGAGCATCTACACAGCATTTATTTCGAAATAGAGCCCTCTTCCTCCAACTCCCCTTACTCCTCGTACAATGAGGGTTACAGGGGTAGGAGTAAGAAGTCCTCCAGCTTGCCAGTATTTTGACATTATTTTGAAATAACTGCCTGCTGTGTAGATGTGGACTAAGTTATTTTGAAATAACACTAGTTATTTTGAAATAATGTTGCTGTGTAGACATAACCTGAGTGTTGCAGATACTCAACAATGCTTTTATTTGTCTTTTATACTGCAAACTGAAAAATGGCTGTTGCTAAAAAAGGGGGGGGGGGAGAGAGAGAGAGAGAGAGAGAGAAGTTACTATGGATAAGTCAGGAAAGGGAAGTGGAAATGGGAAAATGTTCCTTAACATGATCTCCGTCCAAATGTTCATTCACTTTGTATCCACTCATAAATCTCTTCCAGTGCCTGGAAGTCCTCTGATCTGAAGGGAAGATATCAATAGAGAGATTACAACAGATGATTATAAATTTTCTTAACGTCTTTTTATTTGTTCTCCTTCCAGATCACCTATAAGGAAAGCCCTTGTAGTGGAATTTCTTTTCCACATTGCTGGTATGTTGCATTTTCATAATTTATTTTTATTATGAGGAAAATCTTTCACAACACTGAAAGCTGCCAGCCTCTCTTCATTGAAATCCCTCTGAAAACCCAACCTCTCTTACAAGATTATAAAAATAAATTAAAGCTAGATCAAAATTGAATGCTCATCCAGGAGACAGAGAAGTAAATGTATATTCACTCAAAAGCAAAGGTAAAGTTCTTGATGTGCATGAAGTGCCCATTAGAACTGATGATAACTTTTTTTTGGTGAAATGAATTTCGCAGCAATGTACGATTCCAACAAATGTTTTCAGCAGAGAGGGCAGACCAGCCTCATAGTTAAGGCACTGCAACCTGCAAAACTCAGTGCAAGTCCCTATTGTGCCTAGCTCAGGCTATGTCTACAGTACAGAGTTTTTCCGGGATACCATAGGTATCCCGGAAAAACTCTGCTGTGTCTGGGGAACTTGTCCGCTTTTTCGGATCAGTTTCTGAAAAAGTGGGCGCATTCTTTCGGAAGCCCTGTATTCCTCATTTTATGAGGAATAAGGGTTCTTCCGAAAGAGGAGGTTTTCCCCACATTTGGCCCCGTCTAGATAGGCCAAATGTCAGAAAAGCCTCTGCTGTGTCTGGGGAACTTGTCCGCTTTTTCGGATCAGTTTCTGAAAAAGTGGGCGCATTCTTTCGGAAGCCCTGTATTCCTCATTTTATGAGGAATAAGGGTTCTTCTGAAAGAGGTGGTTTTCCCCACATTTGGCCCCGTCTAGATAGGCCAAATGTCAGAAAAGCCTCTTCCGAAAAAAGAATCGGAAAAAGGTATGCAAATTGCGTACCTTTTCCGAAAAAGAACTGCAGTGTAGACATAGGCTCAGAGCGATTGGGGATGATATGCTCTGTTCTAAGTTAGGCAGAGCATTGAATTGAACTAGTGTCTCCCATATCAGTGCCCACACTACCAAACTCTTTATAGACAGATACTTCTGGTTTTATTAAGCCATTCAAATATTTTTGAGTCCATTCCAATTCAGAATGAAAAGAAGTTTCCAAACCTTGAACACTGACATGAAATGGAATGGTTATCCTTTTACATAGATATATTTTAGGGTTTTGGGGATATGGACTCTAGTTTTTATACAGGACTGAGCACACTTGCTATATACTAACCAATCAATAACTAAATAATACTATTGAATTTAACTTAGTTTATATTTTCCCCTCACCTGTGTGATATAGTCATGTCCCGTTCTTCAGGTGCCACCAAAAAACGGGAAAACAAAAGATAATTCAAAACATACTCATGCAGTAGGGGGAAAAAAAGTATACATCTACCATCTTAAAATAATTTCAAAGCTTTCATTTCTGATTAAGTGCCATGTGCTTGCTGAAGCCAGACACACCTTTGAGACAAATCTGGCTGCTATTCCACTTCATATTCTTGTCTCCATGAGGCAGATGAAGCTGAGAAGGTTGCTGCGGAAGTGTGGGGAAGGAATTACAATAAAAGTAGGTCACTAGTAAAGTATGTAATTCATTTTCAGATCATAAATCTTGTTTTTTAAGTGTAAAGGGTACACAGAGGATGTGTAAAAGTTTAGTGGCTACAGTTCTTATAGTTAAAAAAATAACATACTGACTTAGGAAATGTAGGCCGATCGTAAGGATTATACTTAATAATGGCCAAATCACACTTTTCTGAAAATGAATATTAAATTGTAAAATGTTAGTAAATCAACTAACTCTAAATCTAGAAGTTTGTATTGTGCACCTCAATATGATTGTTTTTAATGTCTATATCGGCCTTCGTACTTTACCCAGTAAATCAGTTTGTTATTTACTGAGACAGGAAAGGAATGCTTAGAAATTTCAAGCTTCCATTCTGTTGCTTGCATATCCTCACACAAAAAGACAAGAATACTACCTTCTGTTACACAGTAAACACAGATATAGGAACTTTTCAGCCAGTTGCTTTTTTATCTATGGCACATTAGCACATGAAAATGCATCCTGGATAAATAGCACAAGGAAGAAAATATGAACAAAACTATTATTTTACAAGTCAAATTACAAAGATAATTCAGGTCCCTTTTCTCAACAAAAAGTATGGTATTTCTATTCTTAGTTTGGGAAACAATTCACCACTAGGAAATTGTTTCCCCTCCTAGTCACAGTAGACCTTATGGACCTTTCTGAGACCATTTAAGCCCTACTACTGAGAGTTGTAGTGGCCTTTACTTCATTCTGGATCCTTATCTATAAGAACATAAGAACGTCCATACTGGGTCAGACCAAAGCCCAGTATCCTGTCTGCAAACAGTGGCCAATACCAGATACCCCAGAGGGAGTGATCACAACAGGTAATCCTCACGTGATCCCTCCCCTGTCTCCCACTTCCAGAGAAACAGAGGCTAGGGACACCATTCCTACCCACCTTGGCTAATAGCCAGTGATGGACCTAACGTCCATGAATCTATCTAGCTCTTTTTTGAACCCTGTTAAAGTTCTAGCCTTCACCGCATCCTCTGGCAAGGAGTTCCAGAGGTTGACTGTGTGTTGAGTAAAGAAAAGCTTCCTTTTTTTTGTTTTAAACCTGTAGCCTATTAATTTCATTTGGTGACCCCTAGAGTTCTTACATTGTGGGAATAAGTAAATAACTTTTCCTTATTCACTTTTACCACACCAGTCATGATTTTATAGACATCTATAGTACCCCCCCCACACACACACACACAGTCTCCTCTTTTCTAAGCTGAAAAGTCCAACTCTTTTAAATCTCTTTTCATAGGGGACCCGTACCAAACCCCTAATCATTTTTGTTGCCCTTTTCTGAACCTTTTCCAATGCCAATATCTCTTTTTTGGGATGAGGCGACCACATCTGTACGCAGTATTCAAGATCCTATCAATCAGCAACCATACCGCTATTTTTTTCCAGTCCTTCTCTTTCCCACAGCTGCAATTAATTTTGTCAGTTAACTCAGCAAGTTCAGCAGATGTGCTGAAGGGTAGGAATAGGGTCCAGAGTGACCTAGACAAATTGGAGGATTGGGCCAAAATAAATCTGACAAGGACAAGTACATAATTGTCCACTTAGGATGGAAAAATCCCATGCATTGCTACTGGCTGGGGACCAAATGGCTAAGCAGCAGTTCTGCAGATAAGGACCTGGGGATTTCAGCAGGTGAAAAGCTGGATATGAGTCTACAGTATGTCTTTGTTATCAAGTAGGACAATGGCATATTGTGTTGCATTAGTAAGAGCATTACCAGCAGATCGAGATAAGTGATTATTCCCTTCTATTTGGCACTGGTGAGGTTACATCTGGAGTATTGCATCTAGATTTGGGTCACCCACTACAGAAAGGACGTGGACAAAGTGGAGAGAGTCCAGCGGAGGGCAATGAAAATGATTAGAGGGCTGGGGAACATGACTGAGGGAGCTGAGCTTATTTAGTCTTCAGAAGAGAAGAGTGAGGGAGAATTTGATAGCAGCCTTCAACTACACTACCTGAAGGGGGGAATTCTAAAGAGGATGGAACCTGACTATTCTTACAGGCAGCAGATGATAGAACAAAGAGCAAAGGTGTCAAGTTGCAGTTGGGCAGGTCTAGGCTGGCAATTAGGAGAAAAAACTACTTCACCAGAGATGGTGAAGCATTGGAATGGGTTGTCTTTGGAGTTGGTGGAATCTCCACCCTTAGAGGTTTAAACCCAGGCTTGACAAAACCCTGGCTGGAATTATTTAGTTGGGATTGTACAAGATGCTTTGAGCAAGGGTTAGACTAGATGACTGCCTGAGATCTCTTCCAACCCTAATCTTCTAAGAATTGTTTCTTAGAAATCTTTTCTTTATAATATTGCCTGTAAAGGCCTGGAAACTCTCAGTTACAGGCCATACATCACAAACTGAGCTGGTTGGGACTTGCTAAACCAAAGTAATGATTAAGGTTTTAAAAAATCAAAACCATCCCTTCTTTTCTCATCACTTGCTATTATCAATAATTTAAGAACTGTTCATACTTATTAACCCATTGCCAGCCATATTTTCCTCCAATAGAAAAATAAAAAAGACATGCTTGTGCATTCATTATCAAACACAAATAAAATCTTGGTTAACATTAGTCTATATATTATCAGCAATAATTTAGAGTAGTGAGTCATCTATGAGTAAAGAATTAGGGATCATTACTCTTCCAGAAAAGTTCAAATTCCATCAGAGAAGGGGATAACATTGTGAAGTTTCCTGTTCTATATCAGTTCGCGGCAACTGCTAGCCAAAATGCATTTTCTGGGAACATCCACCCAGGCAAGAAGGATCTTGGCTAATAAATTCATCTAAGAGAGAGGGGCCTAATACATTTGGCATATATTTCTTCCACCTTAAAAATTTTACAGTGGGATAATTTAGTAAGCAATGTACTATGTTATTTTTAATTTCTGGATCAATGAGGATTTTTGCTATTTTGTTGTATTTGTTCAGTTACAAGGAAGTGTGTCATATGCTTCGTTAGACTCCATACATAGATTTAGACACCAGGCCAGAGTCAGTCCTAGAGCAGTTAGATCCAGCTACTTTTGGAGCAGTTATGATGAAGATACAAACAGTGCTTTTCATTATAAGTCATATACAAATTGATCAGAAATAGATGCAAGTGTTAAAGTAGCAAAAACTACACCACTTTGTGTGCACAATGAGTATAAATTTACACATGGAGGTGGAAGGATGGGGGTATCACTGCTAAGGCAATTGCAAGGTATCAATTCAAGTCCATGCTGCTGCATTTGCTATACCTCATATGCTTAAGTGAAGGAAGCAAACTATTTAAAATGTATCAGACTCCCTCTCCCCTTTCATTTTAAATTTGTTCACAACCTCTTAGATTTGCTGTTGCGTCACATAGAATTCCTAGAAAGCAGATGCCTTTTAACCTAATTTAGAAAGGTGCATTTAAAAACAATTGGAAGGGAAGAGAGATCCCACCCCAACAGAGAAGGGGTTAAGGAGAGCCCATGGACCCTGCTAGCTCCATTCCATTATACCTAGCCTAGAGTAGAAATAAAAGAGTCTAACTCAATCCAGGGCTGATTTTCTAGGAAGTGGTGGCAGAGCTCTGCATCTCTGGCTGAAGGAATCTTTATCAGCAGAATTGTTGAGAGATGGAACTGCTTTCTGAACAGTCAGTGGAAAGGAATAATTATATGGGTAACATATAAATTAGACACATTTTGGGAACCAATCCTGAAGTATAGAGCAAGGATGCCCAATGGGAAGATTGGAGGGTAGCTTAGTATTGAATTGTGTTTGTTTATAACATTTTGGTACTGGGTCACTCCAGCTGCCCTGACCTCTGAAAGGGCTGCAATCTAGTTAGCCAGTAGGCTGGAATTTCTTCCTCCTAGGGAGATGTGTGGGTGCACCAGGGCACCTCAAAGGTACAGAAAGGGGGCACTGCTGCAGCTATAGCCATACACAAATACGGCTCACTGAGAAACTTTCTGTGCTTTCTGTATGTTAAAAAGGATGAGTCTGGTTTTGCATCCTATTGAACCAGATTAATCCACGTTTTAAAATACACTATTGCACTGCAAATATAAGATAGCAATAGCCATGAGAAAAGTAAAACAGTTTTAGATTATGCCTGTGCTGCACTGGAACTATGATTTCCCACTTAGATAGCTGTAACCATGTTTTTTTTAAAGATATCTAGCTCACACAAATAGAAAGGATGACATAGTGGTGAGGGCTTCACAAGCCCCCTTGAGCACCCTGGGTACCTAGTCACTTGTGCAGCCTGGGCTACCACATCCTCACTTCTGTTTTTGTTGAACAAGCTAGACTCACTTTATGCATGTGAATTTACACAGACAATCCATCCCTCAGCTACAATGCAGCTGTACCCTTAGTAAAAGTACTAGGAAGTAGTGGTAAAAAGAACAGTATTAAAATTCAGCCAAAAAGTAGTGATGGGAATCTACCTCTGCAAACCTCACTTTTGAGCCACATGGAACTCCAATCCTCTCCCTGTTGCTATTCAACATCAATATGGAGCTGCTAGGTGAATTACTAAGACAAAATGGACTCATATGCCACCAATATGCACGTGACACAGCTCTATTTATCCTTCACCACCAAACCATTACCACCAAAATGGCTTTGTGCTTGGGAAAAATCAGCCCATCAATGTCTTCCTCTGTCCCCTAGCATAATCTCCCTCTTGCTCAGGTTTGGCTTCACACAGCCCATTGATGAAGAACAATCTAAGCAAGAGGGAGATTATGCTAGTGGACAGAGGAAGCCACTTGGAAGAGAGTTTGTGCCCTAAAAGGTACACACCCACAGTCAATTCACAGTTTGAGATTCCTCTTGGATTTCTTGCTGGTGCTAAACTCACATAGCAACATCCCCATCTCCCGATGGCTGAGATCGTCCATCATATCCTGCTGGATGATGATAGTCTCTCAGTTATAGGTGATACCTCAGTAATTCAATATAGCTGAACATAAAGCCTTCATAGATTAGGGAACTCCAACTAGTACAGAAGACAGCAGCTCATCTCCTCCACAACACACATTATTCAGAGCACATCAAATTGGCCCTCCACATCACCTATCCCATGGAAGAGAAACAAGTTCAAATTTTCAGTCCTTATCTTCAAGACAGTCAATGGCCTAAGTCCATCATATCAGATGCTATGTCTATGTCTGGAGCTAGAGATGTAATTTCCACCTCAGTAGTTACACTTGTACTAGCTGTACAAGCTAACATCCTAAAGACAGAGTATGTATGGTAGCATGGCTGTGCTGAGCAGCGGCATGGGCCAGCCACACTGACCTCCACAATGAAGACCATGGATTACATATTCCCAAGGTCATCCTGAGAGAAGAGTGTCCCTGCTACCTGAAGATTGACCCTAAACACACACCAAAATAGTTGTGGAGGTGGTGAGGAGGCAGGTTCCCCCTGCAGTTTGAAGCTCCTCCAATTCTAAGGTAGCTTTTAAATATTCCTAACCCTCTTGATCAGACCCAAATTAGACTCTCCATGTCTTCTAAGAACATAAGAACATCTATACTTGGTCAGACCAATGATACATCCTGCCCAGCATCCTGAATTCCAACAGTGGCCAATGCCAGGTATTTCATACGGAATGAACAGAACAGGTAATCATCAAGAGATCCATCCCCTGCCAGCCTGGGTTTTACATCCCTGCCCATCCTAGCTAATAGCCATTGATGGACCTATCCTACTTGCACTTTTTTAGTTGTTATTTTTTTTAACTCTGTTATATTCTTGGATGACTCCAAGTTCTCTTAGGGTATGTCTATACTACAGCACTAATGTGAACTAAATTAGTTCGAATTAGTTAATTCGAACTAAGCTAATTTGAATTAGTGCATCCAGACCTAAAAACTAATTCGAATTAACGTTTTGCTAATTCGAACAAGCATGTCCACATTGAGTGGACCCTGAACCGAAGTTAAGGCTGGCTGGAACCAGTGCTGGCAGGGCATCAGGTTAGGACTTAGACCATGGAGCTGCTGCCTCAGGCTAGCTGAGGGCTGTGCTTAAAGGGACCCAACCCCCACCCCAGACAGACAGTTCTCAGGGTTCCCCGCTTGCTTGTCCACCTCGATGAGGGACAGCAAAGCAGTCCTGTCTTGGAGTGCCCTGAGTGCCCACCCTCGGAACATCACAGCACTCGGCCATCAGCCCGGCTGCACTTGCCGCAGGCTGCCATCCGGGGGTGTCAGTCGGGGGTCTGTCAGGATCCAGGAGGCCCTGCAGGAGAGCTTCCACCCTGAGGAGCCCGCAGAGCCACCCCAGTCCTCCCCATTGGGGGCTCATGCCCCATTCCTCCCTCACCTCCTTCCACTTACCCTTTCCTGGCCCCCCTTCCTGATGTAAAAAATAAAGGACACGTGTTCAAAAATAGAAACTCTCTTTATTTAACAAAACTGGGGGGGGGGATTAACCCCTGGGGTGACTGGGAAAAGGAGGTGGGAGAGGGGAAGAGAGAGGGTGGGAGAGGGGAGGGGGAAACCTGGGAGGAGGGAGCTGGAAGGGGGAAGCCAGGGGAAGAAGGAGGAGGGGAAGTCTAAAACTATGGTACGCCATATCTTCAGTACTGTGTACAGATGTGGTCTCCTCACCTCAAAAAATATATTTTGGCCTTGGAAAGGGTTCAGAAAAGGGCAACTACAATGATTAGGGGTTTGGAACAAGTCCCATATGAAGAGAGGCTAAAGAGACTGGGACTTTTCAGCTTAGAAAAAAGGAGACTGAGGGGGGATATGATAGAGGTCTATAAAAGCATGAGTGGTGTGGAGAGGGTGCATAAAGAAAAGTTCTTCATTAGTTCCCATAATAGAAGGACTAGAGGACACCAAATGAAATGAATGGACAGCTGGTTTAAAACTAATAAGCTAAAGTTTTTCTTCACACAGCACATAGTCAACCTGTGGAACTCCTTGCCACAGGAGGCTGTGAAGGCTAGAACTATAACAGAGTTTAAAGAGAAGTTAGATAAATTCATGGAGGTTGGGTCCATGGAGTGCTATTAGCCAGGGGGTAGGAACGGTGTCCCTGGCCTCTGTTTGTGGAAGGCTGGAGATGGATGGCATGAGACAAATCGCTTGGTCATTGTCTTCGGTCCATCCCCTCTGGGGTACTTGGTGTTGGCCGCTGTCGGCAGACAGGCTACTGGGCTAGATGGACCTTTGGTCTGACCCAGTATGGCCGTTCTTATGTTCTTATGTTCTAAGCTCAGGGCTCAGGGTCGGGGGTCTCACTGAACCAACTTGATTTTCATGCAAACCTGCTCCTGGGTTTGCATGTGGCCTTTGGTGGCCAGGCTGGCAGCTATCCTGCCCTAGATGGCCGCATTCCTGTGCCTATTGCAGAGGTCGTGGACATTGGAGGCCTCCCCCCAAACCTGGATGAGGTCCACGATCTCCGCACTAGACCAGGCGGGCACCCACCTCTTGTGGCCCCAGGCAGGCTCCTGGGAGCCGCCAGTCTGGTCCTGGGAAGAGGCAGAGGGCTGGGTGGCAGCGGGTGGCTGGCTTATCTTGTGCCAGGTGCAGGGTCTGCTGGCTGGATGCTGGCAGGCTTGCAACTGGCACAAGCACTGTAGCCAGACCGTGGCCCTTTAAGGGCTCCAGGGCCGGGAAGGGGGCAGAAAAGTTTCCCTGGTTTGGCCCAGAGTGGCCATCAGGGCAAGCTGGGAAGGGCTAGCCTCCAGCTAGTTCGAATTAAGTGGCTACACAGCCCTTAATTCGAACTACTTAATTCGAACTAGGCGTTAGTCCTCGTAGAATGAGGTTTACCTAGTTCGAATTAAGCGCTCTGCTAGTTCGAATTATGTTCGAACTAGCGGTTTGTATGTATAGACGCTATGAAAGTTAATTTGAACTGACAGCTGTTAGTTCGAATTAACTTTGTAGTGTAGACATACCCTTAGAGTGGTAAGAACTAATTTAGACCCCATCATTTTATATATACAGTTGATTTATATTTCCCAATGTTCACTACTTTGCATTTATCAACATAGAATTCCATCTGCCATTTTGTAACCCAATCATTCAGTTTTGTGAGGTCCCTTTGTAATTCTTCAGTCTGCTTTGGACTTAACTATCTTGAGTGATTTTATATCATCTGCAAATTTCACGTCCCCTTTCCAGAGCATTTAGAAATATGTTGAACAGTACTAGGTCTCAGTACAGATCCCTAGGGAACCCTACTCTTTACATCTCCATTCTGAAAATGGATCTTTTATTACCGCCCTATCTTTTTACCAGTTACTGATCCATAAGAGAACCTTCCCTCTTATCCTGGGATAGCTTAGTTTACTTAATAGGACCTTACCAAAGGCTTTCTGGAAATCTAAGTAACTATAACCACTGGATCTCTAACATGTTTGTTGATCACCTCAAAGCATTCTAAAAGACTGGTGAGACTTGATTTCCCTTTACAAAAACCATATTGCCTCTTCCCCAGCAGATGCAACAATGAAGGAAGAGAAGTCAAAGCAATGAAGACTGGGAGGGTACGTCTACTCAGCAGGGCTAAAGTCAAATTAAGCTATACAATGTCAGTTATGTCAACTGTGTAGCTTACGTTGAAATAGCTTAACTCGGCTTTTGGTGCTGTCTACACAGCAGGAAGTAGAAGGAAGAACGCTCTTCCTTTGACTTCCCTTACTCCTTGTGAAATGAGGGTTACAGAAATTGAAGTAAGAAGTCCTCCAGCTCGCCATTATTTCAAAATAATGACTTGTTGTGTAGACGTGTACTGTGTTATTTCAGAATATTCAGTTATTCTGAAATAACGCTGTTGTGTAGCCATAGCCAGAGACAGGGGACTTATGCCTATCCTAAGACTATGCCTGTCCTAAGACTCATTCAAGGTATTTTTGAATTTTGACTATCTAGAGCAAGTCATCCTATCCAATAATCTGTCCTGTTGCAAAGTCAGAAGCTGTGGTCTCTTGTGGCATGCTTGTTATAGAATACCACAAATGCTATATGTTGGATCAAGTCCACAGTCACAACTGCTTAGAGATCACTTTAATGTATATGACAATGTCACATTACAACATAACTTTATGTCTGTCAATAGCAGCTGTCAATACAATCTGGGTTTTTAAAAAATGTACAGTAAAGCCAGGAGAGATCAGTCAAGCCACAAGGAGGACTGGAATTTACAAATACATAGACAGGTGTGTGAGTGAGAAACTAATAGAAAATACTATCCTGTTACTGTGCATTTTTTAAAATAAAAGAGTCAGAGTGTGGAGACTTCATAAAAAAATACTGACCTATAAATTGTAGGAACTGCTGTAGGATGAATCAGACATGTTTAGGAAATAAGGCAGTTTGTGAGAACTTAATGGCAAATGGCACAATCCACATCAAAAGAGTAATACACTAGGATCAAAGGCAGTTCAACTATTTCCTTTGGCCGAGGAGTCCAGGAAGTAGGAGTTAAATTGTTTTAGAAAGAACAATTTAAGTAACTCAATCACACATATTCCTTTTTGGCTTGCTAAAGGGTTTCATACTAAAACTGACCAATGAGAAATCTGATAGCTCAAGCTAATAGAGGAAGGCGAACCCTGATTCCCCCCTCACCCCTTCGCCTCATACTGTGGGACCAAACTGTTAACAATGTAAAAAAAATATTAATAATCAAAACGTGAACAAAAACACTGCTTAGTAGGTTCCTGCAACTGCAGGTTTATATTTAATCTTTGTATTTATCTTTTTTTTAGCGATTCCATATTTTAACCTTGATTTTTAACCAGTCATTTAAGTACATTTGTTTATGTTGATATGAATAATGTACCATCTGTGGACAGATGGAAAAGATAATGATAACAATTCTTGTAAGTGCAGCATCCTCTGTGTAAAAAGCCGATGTTAGTCCAATCCTTCCTGAATGGGGGTGGGGGGAGAGGGAAACAAGCAAATTAAAAACAAGGTCGCACATGAAAGTTCTGAAATTTGAACCTTGCAGGGTGGTCTATTTATACTTCCATACTGGAAGTAGTTAATAATTCCAGAGTGTATTGTGTCTAGACAAGAAGTGCAGGTCAAAAAAACCTGAGCAACATACCTTTATGTTCTGAGTCATACCATTTTTATTTAAAGGCAAGAGCACCCTCTAGATAACAGATTGAGGAATTTCCTTGTCTGAATTTTATCAAAGTTAAAACAGAATCAGGTTAGTAAAAATGTTAACGCCCTCCCCACCAATGCATAGTGTAAGAAGCTCAATGATTTGAGGAACTTTTGAATTTATTTCCCACTGTATTTTCAAGTTTTCTTAAAACATTTCAAAGGTGCTGTGTATTATTAATGTCACCTTTCAGTCTTAAATATTAGCAAAGCCAAAGGGGATTTTTTTACAGCTAAAATCAACCCAAATTATCATGGAGCCTCACATGAAGGACTGCTGGAAGCCCCATAATTTCCTGCATTATTTCTGCTCATTTTAATGAAGGAATGCAACCTGTATATTTTCCTTAAAGTCTCTAAATTCACTGTACGTTGATCTTTTTAAATATCATTTAAAATATTTCTCCTAATTACTCCCAGGAAACTTGCTCACCAGAACAGTGACTGCCAACCTTTTTTTTCCACAATATGGTTTACAATTTTACAACAGAAAAAAAAAAAAGCTGCAGGATCTGTCTTCCATCCAGCCATGAAGAAAGAGGTGGTATTCATGTGCTCCTGAAAATGGCCCATGACAACCTGGACATAAATCCGAGAGAGAGAACCAGTTCATTGGAATGTTCATAGAAAACAAGTAGAGAGAGAAATAAAAAGCAATACACTTAAACCCCTTTAATCTGGCAACCCTGGGAAACAGGGTTTGCTGGATTAAAAATTTTGCTAGGCCAGGGAGGGTGTGATGAGGATGAGGATAAGGCACTTACCTAGCCCTCCTCATTCCCAGCTGCTTCCAGGCACTGTCCCCAGCCACTATGGAAGCAGCAGGAAAAAGCCACTGGAAGAGCATGTTGCTGCGCTACCATTTCCCCAGCTGGGATTAGGAAGAGAAGCAGCGTATACAGAGCTGCTTCTTCCTCCCCCTGCCAGGGTCCTTGCCATGGGTGTTTCTGAATTAGGGACACCTGGATTATGGAGGTTACTGTGTCTATAATTGAAAAGGATGTTTATACAATTTGAGATAGTTCTCCAGATTAAAAAACCGGAGCCACCTATGTGCTCATAACCACCACATGCATCCAGTATAAGATAACCTCCTAAAAACACAAGCTTTGATCTTTAGTTGGTGAGTTAAAAGAAGTTCCAGTTACTTTGCCATCAGAAGAGACTGGTAAATACCTCACACAAGAATATTATTCTAATTTTATAGACAAGAACATATTGATAGCAATTATAATACAAAACAGTCATATCTGCCAAAGAGTGATGTCAGTTGCAGGCTGTGGAGCTTCGAACGCCTCAAAAATACCAGAGTGTTTTCTGATCTACATGTACTTTCCCACTACAACACCTTTAGAAACGAGTGTCAGAGGAGTAGCCATGTTAGTCTGTTGAAATGAAAACAAGGTGTCCCATGGCACCTTAAAGACTTATTCATTTATTTGGGCACAGGCTATCATGGGCTGGAACCCACTTCATTAGATGCTTGAAGTGGAAAACTTCAGTTTGGCAGGTATAGATACACATGCAAAGATGGGTGTGTTACTTTACTATATGGAGGACCAGTGCTAATGTGATCAATTCAGTCAGGGTGGATGTGGCCTACTCTCAACAGTTGATGAAAAGCTGTGAATACCAAAAGAAGGAAAAATTAGAAACAAGCTAACTAAAACCACATACTTTGATAGTGAATAACTTAAGTGGCAAATTATCAGTGGCACACTTTTACCTGCAGTGATGAATGCGTCTTTTAAATCATATGTACACTATGTAAGCAAGTTGACCTAACTTATATTGGCCTACAACCACCACAGTAATTACATTGCTTGTACACATCTACACTTTGTCCTCGTGTTGGCAGTGTGTCCTGACCAGGCGAGCTTGTATCGACTGTGCTGTCAGTGCAAGACATTGTGGGATGGCTTTTAATAGCCAGTAACTGTTGACATAAGCAATGGAGCATCTACACTGACTCTGTGTCAACTCGACTGCATTGACCTTGATGCTGTGCTGCTCATGGAAGTTGAGTTAAGTCAGTGTAGCAGAGCAGTAATGTCGATGGAAGCAAAGTTTAAATGTAGACATTTCCATGTTTAAGTTGATGGCAAACAGTTGATGTTGAACTAACTCCACAATATGGTCCAGACTTTAAAGTTAAATATAGGTTGATATGTGATATTTTTATATTTCTTTGGGCAATTGGAAGAGTGCAATGACCCTTATGTTTTCTATTCCGTATCACTCTCTTCCCAGAAGAGGGCCTAAAACAAAATTAAAGGGAAGATTTTTTTTAAATCTAGTTTGATTTAAAAAATAGTGCATGTCTGTCTTATGTTTTGCCTGTAACTATTGGTCTTGGCAGTTGTAGTGGCAGTTGTAGTGGTGAGTTGATTACATTAAAAGATTTATAGGCAGATATATATGATGAACTATTATGACATTCTCTATTCAGTGAAGATCCCCAAAAGATTCAATTAAGGTCTAAGAGTTTCAGTTGGAGACTGTTAATCAGGCCCAGTGGAGTAGCTTTAAGGTCCTATTTATTCTTTCCACCAGTTCTCTGTATGCTACAAGTGTTTATGTAACACCAACACCCCCCACATTTCTGAAGGGAGAATTGAACCTGGTACCTCTGGGCTTAGTATATGAGTCTCTACCGCCTGAATTAAAAGCCAGATGGCTACTAGCTAAGGCAGTAGAACAGACTCATTCTCTCTTAGTAGTCTCAGTGTCACTAGATGGCACAGCACGTCACACTCAGAAGGTGCATAGGTTACATTTGTCCTGCAGGCTACTAGAAATCCTTCACCATCTTGGGACTTTTGAACAAATGTCAGTGTTGAAAAACTGCTTTCTGCCTTTCTGAAAATACTTCTTTTCTACTACAGGTCCAATTCAAAGCCCACTGAAGTCAGCAAAAGCCTTTTTATGCGTTCAAGCCACAAAAGAGCGCCTAGGTACTCTTTTTCACAGCTGACTTAAGTTGCCTGAAATGTATTTTATGCACTAATGGCTTAGACTTAATTGAATGGAAAATCTAAAATCTACAGCCTACAGCTGAGGAGACAATAAGCAGAACACTGCAAATAGTAATCCAAGATGCAGCCATTAAGTGGAAAGTTGTAATTGATTCTGAATAACTTCCTTTTCCCTCCCACACACCCAAGAGCTGAGAAAATGTTGGAGGGAAGATGAGAAACTCAATTCCTGTTTCCCTTGAACAGAAAGCCAGACTGTGAGAATCAGCTTTTTCCCCTTCTCCTGCAATGGAAAAAAAAACCTGGGGACATCTTTGTTGGGATGGAAAGCCGGTGAACATGAATCATAATGCAGGGTGATGTTGGATAATTTCCCGCTTGTAACAAGACTAAACAATCAATGCCAAGTTTCTTACTGGTAAATGATAGCCTGTAGCATTTCCTGTACCTGTGTGAGATGAGGAAACAATTGCTTTGGTAGTATAGGTGAGCCAGATTAAAAAAAAATCAAAACCATGCCACGGGCATTCCAACTGGGAAAGCAAAACAGCTCTCAATGGATTCATCAGTAAGTAAAGGTATATGCTTTTTCCTCTTGGCGATAAATTGCTTGGCAAAAGCATTTCTCTTGTCTTTGTGACTTGTTAGGTCCTTACAGATCATAAGCAATGTAAAATTAAAAACAAGCATTAGCAGCTGTAGCACATTGTATTTGGAGAGTAAACCTTCCACCTGAGCTTACACTTAGTTGGGAAAGTCTACAATTAAACTAAATCTAATCCTTTTTCAACAGCACCAAGGTTCTTTTCATACTAGTGTGCCAGTGTTACTCAACCTTACAGAAATGGAATATTATTAAGAGCTAGTTTCTATCCTCCGTTCCATCAGGTGCATTAGAAGATGTGCAGAGGTACTCATGTTGAAGTCTCCAGGAAGAATTTCTGCTAAAGTCACACTGATTTATTTCGCTTGGATTCCTTCAGAACACTGAGACAGAGTCTGCTGCCATGCCCACGACTGAAAGAAATGCAGCTGATTCCCCAGGTCAGCTTTCAGACATACACTTGGGTTCTGCTGGAGGGAGCCTGGACTGCACTCCTCACTCCTGCACTATTTGAGTTAATTTTCCTTGCTGATACATTGTATTTAACAATGCATTTCAAGCCTTGCTGCAAGTCACATGAAATAAAAGCATGTTTTTCAAACAAGGGCTGCAGGATACTAATTGTAAAAATAGAACTGGCACTTCATAAAAGCTTTTGCCTTAACTTCTCCTTCCTAAGTCTTTGAAGGCAATTACGCTATTGAAAGAAGTATGGAAATGTGCACAATAGCCATTGCAGTGGTGTGAATTCTTCTGAAATCAGTTCACATACAATTCTGCTGACTTTATCATACTGCTTTACTCATGAGCATTCAATAGTTTGTGTGAATTCAAAACTCCACATTCACATGAGGACAAATGTGGAGTCCCCATTATGAACTTCTATGTAGACTTCAGTCCAACCATACATAATGAAAACTGTGGAAGGGCCAGGAAACCCTAAAAGTTACCATAGCCAATTTCTACCACTCTCAGGAGACAATGAAGGTTTGGCCTGCAAACCCTAATGATAACCCCAATTCATGTGGTTTTGGGGATCTGATGAGATACAGGGCTTTCCACTTGAAATCCCCCTGCTATCACAGTCATATAGATCAAGAGTTGCTTTGTCCCAGTTGCTTATTATCATAGCTTTTCTCAGTTAGACTCTCCTGAATTCCTCTGTAAAAGGGAGTCTTTTCCAGTACAGAGAGGGTTTTCCATGAAAGTTAATACAGGAACAGGGCTACATAAGCTATGCTCAGGATTTTCAGTTAGTTATCCAGGATTGAAGAAATGTTCCCTCTTCCTGAGTATCATTCCTCCCCTTTTCCACTTTTCATCATCTCAATATATGCGAGGGAGGGAGGAGGGTGAGGGAAGAGAAAAAAAACTTTGATGCTCTAGGTGTATGGGTTTGCCATAAAGATAGTGAGGACAGATCAACATACAGAGAACAAGGTTACTAGGGCACACACTCTAAACTGAGGTATCAGCGAAAAAAATCAGATGTTTTCATCAGTTGAGTGCTTCCCAGCAACAATCATGCTTTTCCATCTGTTGTGGTGAAACCCTCTCTCCTGGCTCTTAACCCTGGGACACACCCAATGCTTTCAAAAAACGTTGGTTGTAATTAGATGAGCTCCCAACACTAAAACATTTGAGCTAGGCAAGGCAATTAAAATTTAAAAAATATTCAGGGTATCAGAAAATAAAAGGCCTGTGGGACATAATGGCATGCTAACCTCCATAATATCTAATAAAAATTCTCAATGTACACAAAATATATGTAGGGATAAAGTCTCCATAAACATTTAAGGGACCCATTAAAGGACATTTTTAGCATGGGAGAGAGAGAATAGAATTAACTGCCTGAAATTAGCTCTGACTATGATACTTTATGCCCTCCCCCTTACTGTAGCATCTCTCATTCCTTAATGTAATTACCCACACATATAGATGTGTTTTTCTCATTTTATAGAATGAAAACAGTCTGAAACACAGACTCTTTCCTCTATCAGAAGTATTTAGACTAGATTATCAAAGGTCACAGAAACCATATGGTGGAACAAGACTTAAAACCCAGATCTCTTGGAGTCCCGTGGTAATACTAGTCACTGAACTATCCCTTCTCTGCTGCAGGGAAGAAGTATATATTCTATGTAAAACTGTATAAAATGGTAACTTGGGTTGCTCAAACTAACTGAAAATACTCAAAGACTATGTCTACACTGGCGGCTTCTTGAGCAAGAACATCTTGCACAAGGGTTCTTGTGCAAGAAGTCTTATGCAAGAACACGTCCACATTGCCATGTGCGAGCTGTGCTTTTGCGCAAGAGCATCCATGGCAGTGTGGATGCTCTCTTGCGCAAGAAAGCTCTGATGGCCATTTTAGCCATAGGGCTTTCTTGCACAAGAAATCCCTGCTGAGTGTCCACACTGCCCTCTTGCGCAAGAACCCCTCTCTTACTATGCCGTACTGTAAATTTCCTTGAGCAAGAGCTGGCGGGTAGTGTGGACGCTCTGCGGATTCTTGCGCAAGAAGCCACGAGTGTAGACATAGCCCCTGTGTTTTATAAAAAAAAGTTAAGTGTTTAATTTACTAGAATCAGAAAATCTGATATTCAGATCAATCTCTCAGGCCTGGTAAAGAGTGGTTTTCCTTTTGTTAAAGCTTGAGTAAATAGCCATCACAGCAACAAAAAGAAAAAAAAGTAGTAACAGAAATAGTCATAGAAAGTAGGCCAAAAAGTCCTTCGTCATATAGTTAATACATACGTAGGATTCAGTAGGAGTAGAAGAAAATGAGGGAAACTCATTATATCATATTCCAAATATCTGACTGGCATATAATGAAATGGAAGAAGGCATATTTTTGCAAGCATAGATAGATCTTCAAGGCCAATTAACTCCTTTCCTCTGCAGAACAGAGATAATATGAGTAACATTACATTTCATTACATCTAAATATGATCGTTAGCACACCCAGGATATGTCTAGACTACATGGCTCTGTCGCCAGAGCCATGTAGATTAGTTTACTAGACATACCCAAATGAAGCCACGATTTAAATAATTGCGGCTTCATTTACATGAAAATGGCTGCCGCGCTGTGCCGGGGATCAGCTGTCCCGGCACAGCGGGGCAGTCTAGCCGCGCTGCGGTCGACAGGGAAGCCTTTGTCGACCGCTCCGTTATGCCTCGTGAAACGAGGTTTACCGGAGCGGTCGACAGAGGCTTCCCTGTTGACCGCAGCGCATCTAGACTGCCCTGCTGTGCCGGGACAGCTGATCCCTGGCACAGTGTGGCAGCCATTTTCATGTAAATGAAGCCGCGATTATTTAAATCGTGGCTTCATTTGGGTATGTCTAGTAAACTAATCTACATGGCTCATAGTCTAGACATACCCCCAGACTTTCACATCATGATAATTTGAAGCTAATAAAGGCCAAGTAGACCATCAGCTTTTTTCTCCACTCTCTCTCTGGCTTTGAGCCATAAATTTCCAGCTGGGGAGGCCAGTTAGTTGTATTTTTCTTTGCTTTCTAATACTTAATAAAAATACAGCCATCAGGTGGCTGAGTAATTCAGTGATTATCTGTCATAACTAAGGTAGTTCATACTAATTTTCCCTTAATTAGAGGACTTAGGGTATATCTATGCTGAAGTCACAGAGTGTGACTGCAGCTCAAGCAGCCATTAGCTGAGCTAGCATGAAGCTAGGTACTGGGGACCTATAACTGTGAAGCTGCATCCATGCAAGCTTTAGCATGTGCTGTACAAACTTGCCTGGGACTCTGGGTAATGACTTGTGAGGAGAGCTTGCTATGACACAAAGCACTCCTGTAATAATCTTTGTACAAAATATGCCTTGTGAGGTATCATTTGAAAGCTAATACATCATGAGAGACATGGGCAGCGAGTTATATGGGCTCTTGGTGCCCAGGCTCCAGGAATAGTCAGAGCCAGGGGCGCTGCTCCACCAATATTTGGAGCTGGGTCTCTCCCCTGGCCATCAGGACTGAGGCTTTGACAGCCTATTCTTTCTGTTTGCTGTTCCTTCTTTGAATGAATGAATCAATTAAGCCCAATAGCCCAGAAGGAAAAGGCAATTAAGTAACAAGTATGTGTGAAGAGACAATAGCCAGAGGTGAGAGAGAGAGAGAGAGATGAGCTCCATCCCCTTTAAGAGGAACTGAAGTGGGGAGTTGGGCTGCCTGTAAAGTGCTTTTTTTTTTGGAAGCAAGCATCAGAAAAAAGTAGTCTTTGTGTTTTAAAGTAGGTCTAATTCAAATAAAGATTATTGTACAAAGCCAACTTTGAACTTTTTATTAGTGAACTTAAAATCACAATAACTGAAGCCCTGGCTAACACCTTCAGACTCACAAATGTACATATTAAAGCCAATTATCAAACTGACACTAGGTGTAACCATTTGAGAGTGATTGCTTTATTACAAGATAGTCAGGGAGAAAGTTATAAGACTATTAAAAACATTGAAAAATTTCTTATACATCACTAGAAGAAAACCAAGCCAGTATATTATGATAAGATTGACCAATCCACTATGTTACAAAATCACCTGACAATATTTTACAAAATCCTTGGTTTGACTATAGAAATCATTATGGAACATCCATGCAGGCACAATGGTATGGTGACATTATTTTTATGATCAATTAGACATCACTGTAAGCAGAAGAAAGTTGCTTTATTTCATGTAAAAGAACTTTGGGAGATCTAGTAAACAAAAGAGATTCTGTGAAAGAGAGATAGAAAGAGTCAATTATGGACAATATTTCTTTCCTGGATTCACTTAATATGTTAAAGAGTTCTCTTTTAAAAACCCAAGTAAGATGCAGGCAATGACTGAAAATGCTGTCTTTTTGTTTGTGTGTGAATTATGAAGGAATTCACTTGTAGGAGTTTTGATAAAAGAACTTTACAGACTTATCATTTTCACTTAGCAAATACTTAAAACTTTTCTTTTGATGGGAAGGGGGGTTGAAGGTTTAGAATACAGTGCATACTATGATAATGAGGCGTCATTAAAACATTAATTCTGTAAATTGTGATCTTCAAATTATGCAAAAGTAAAAAACAGACCACAGGTTGAACCTTTCTAATCTGGGACTGACTGGTCTGGCAACATCTGTGGTTTGGCATCCTTGGGGACCCTGTGGTTGGAGCAATGTGTGTGTGGGGGGCACCTATGGCAGCAGAATCATAGATGTTGCCAGACCAGAGAACCCCTGTAGCGGAGCCAGGTTGACAGCAGGGGACCAGAGGCGGAGGACCCAGCTGGGGTTGGGAGAGGAGCTGGGCAAGTGCCCTTGGGTCTTCACTGACTTCCCCTAGCAAACTCCCTGGTTTGGGACCAATCAAGTCCAGGGGTGCCGGGCCAGGGAGGTCCAACCTGTACCTGCAGGTTAGGAGAAATGTTTTTGGTAATGTTTGAGATATTAATTACTAATTAAACAACCCTGTCTTCTTAAACTCTGTGCAAATATCAATTCTAATTTATAAAAATAAACCTTAAATATAAACACAGGACCAAGTCCTGCTTATTTAAATGAACGTATACATAGAGTAAATCTGCTGACGACTTCAAATTATTTTGATTTACACTCATTAATTCAGCACAATTGATTAAATTTCCAGGGGGCGGGAATCAGCTAATTGTTATTGTTAAAATAGAGTCAACTCTAGCCTCATGATTACTGAAAATGTTTCATTTCATTTTTTCTTCCAGATCCAAGAAACCATGTAATAGAGTACACATGCAAATAAGTTTATCTTAACTGACTGCATTCAGTTCCTTGTGGGCCAAAATTATAGATCTTTTAAGCTTGATTAGAATGGCAGTCTCAAAAGAGCAATTTTTCATGGTTACAATGGGCAAATATACACAGTATAACAGAACGTATTACATATCCAAAAACACCCAGCCTAACATACCTGCAGAATATATGTAACAATACCTGAAACATGAGAACATCTGGAGTTACTATTGTCTGTCACGATTATCTCTTGGATAAAAACACTAGATAGTCACCCAAATAAAATATAAGCCTGCACTGTGCAACAAGCATACTAACCACTTAACTAAAAAGTGATAACTATGAGGATGCAGTTTAGCAATAAAAAGATGGGTAGAATTAATCAACGCTGTTGCCACAATGTATGTTTGTTAACTGGAATTTTTAAACATATTTCTAGGTAACTGAGCTTTAAAAGGCCCTACATATTGGTTTCACATGCTCCAGGGCCATGACTTCAGATGCTGTAGATAATATAATTCACCCAACAGCAGAAAGATGGGATGTCAAAATATTTACGAGAAGTGAAAAAATTAACAAAGAGTTTTTAATAAATATTTCAATCTTATTCCAACATGCACTTTGATAGCAATCTACAAGCCATAGCAAAACTCTTATGTAAGAAAAAATTTGCCAAATTAGCTAACTTATACTCAGGGAGCTTTTTGTTGTTTTTTTATAAAAAAGGTATAGATAAGAATCTCTGCACTCAGACCCCACTCAATCTTTGTCATTTATTGCAATAAAAAAAAACTTAGTAAAACCAATTTTCTCCAATGACCGAGTTATAAATGTTATCCAAAATATTGTTCCAAAATCTGTTATATATGGAAAAAACACCTCCTACAGCTCCCAGAAGGGTGGGGGCCTGAAGAACATTGCAAAAGAAGGGGCTATAGTTGTTTTAATTTTAGAAAGTATTTGCTTTTGAGAGTCATTGATCAAAGAGTACTTGGTTGTTTCCATATTCAAAAGAGTATCCATAACGTTGATATTCTTAGTTAAATAATTTTTTCTTACGATAGTGATATTGTGCAATAAAGGGAAACTGTTAAACGCTTATGGTTTCCAGTCCATTTTTACATTATTTAATAAAATATATATCGGCTTATAGGGCGGGCGGGTGGTTGGGGGGGGAGGACTAGACCCATTCTGGGCACCACCAAAAATTATACAAACCTGCCGCCCCTGATGAGAGAATAGTATTGCTTAGTGAGTTAGCAGTGCATATTGAAAGTTATGGATATATTCTAGAATGATGATTAAAATGTGTTTCAACCAGGCATGCTAGGGGTATGCAAAACAGGAAGATGTTTTCTGCACCTGGAAGTTAGCTTTGAAAGACAGACCATGATAATGTAACAGGAGATTGCGGCAAATCCAATGTTATTAATAAGTAGGGGAGAAGACAGTATGGCATCTACCCCAAGGAGGAGATAAAAACTTGATCTGGGCTTCATTTTTTAAAGAATGTATTGCAAAGGTTTACTGGTCTATCAAGACAGGGAGGGTTGAACCTCAAGTAATAAGCAAATTCAATTGATTGATTGAACACAATGTTACTGTATGATAAAGAAGAGTTTAGACGAGAGTGAGGTGTTTTATGAAAGCCTATGACACAGGAATTATGTGCACTCATTGACATTAGGTTTCCCACTTCCCAACCAGGGAAAAATAGAAGAAACAATCAATTGCACACGCACAAATCTTGGAAGTGACTGCTAGGAAAAAACACTGTGAAAAGAGATCTGGTGATCATAGTCAAACTATGAGTCAGTGGAACTCTAATGTCAAAACAAAGAGAAAACAAACAAACAAATCTTCATCCATCATTCTGGCAGGAGTGTTCTAAGAAAGAAAGGAGATGTAATTTTTCTGTTCTCCTCTGCACAGATTAGGCCTCAACTAGAGTGTAGTGTCCAGTTTTGGATGTCACATTTCAGGAAAAATGTGGACAAATTGGAGGAAGTCCAGAGAAAAGCAACAAAAACAATTAAAGGTCCAGAAAATATAACCTATGAGGGATGGTTGAATGAATTGTGTTTGCTTAGTCCATAAAAGAAGACTGAGAGGGAACATGAGAAAAACTTTCAAATATCTAAAAGGCTGTTACAAGGAGGAGGGAGAAAAAAATTCCCCTTGGGCTCTGATGATAGGGCGAGAAGCAATGGGCTTAAATTGTAGCAAGGAAGGTTTAGGTTGGACATTAGAAAAAACTTTCTAACTGTCAAGCTGGTTAAACACCAGAATAAATTGCCTAGGGATATTATGGAATATCCATCATAGGAGATTTCTAAGAGCAGCTAAGACAAACATTTATCAGGGATGGTCTAGATGGTCTTTAGTCCTGCCATGAGTGTAAGGGACTTAATGTATTTGCTCCGTTAATTTCTCAACAGTCAGAAGCATATTTTGTTTGATTCCATCATTTCTGGAATTCAGAACTTGGAGAGTATAACCAAGGCTGGTTGTGACCAAGGTTGGGGGAAGCCAGAGTGAGACTGCTGAAAGGCAGCTGGGTTCAGAGCTGCTCAACCAGGGCTGTCTAGCACACATGCACTCAGGATGTGTCCTGCATGCGTGTTGTCCAGTTGTGAGAATCCCTGGCTGGGAACTACGACAGCAAACACTCTGAGGCCCCAGACAGGGCCATCCTGAGGCATACGCAGAGTACGCAGTTGCGTAGGGCACCAGTATTTCTGGGGCACCACTCTGCCAGGAGAAACAGGAAGCAGTGAGCAGGAAACAGCAGGGCTGCTGGGTCCTAGAGAGAGCCGAATGCACTGCCTGCAGCACAGTCTGAGGGAGGGGATTGGCTGCTGGGGTCTCTGGGAAGGGAAGGGGAGGGGGTAAGGGTGGGGGAAGGAGCTCACCTGTGTGACTCTCTCCCCTAGTGTAAGGTGAGGCAGGCTGGCTGGGCGGCTCTGTGGCAGTATGCTTTCTTCTCCCCTCCCCCCACGGAGCACCCCCCGCTCCCCCATGGAGCACCCCTCTCTCCCTCCTCCCCTCCGGCAGGGCTGGGTTGGGTGAGGTGTTGGGGGGGGGTTGGGGGAGGTGCTGGAGGGGAGGGGGGGGGCGGCTGGCCCGGCAGGCCGTCCGCCGAAGGGCCAGCTGGCGGCGGATACGCGGGGCGCCGCCGCACTGCAGCCTGAGCCCGGCACCAGCACCTTAAATTCCCCAGCGCCGGCCGGGGCACTGTGTGGGGCCAAGGGAGCGCCTGCGCGGCATGTTTAAATGTCGCGGAACAGCTGAGAGGGGAGAAGCCCCGGCGTCTTCCCTCTCAGCTGGTTTGAGCTGCGCACGTGGACGCCGCCGCCGGTAGGGTTACCACGTAGACCCCCCCAAAAAAACGGACACACTTGATCATGGGTCGTGGGAAGCAAAGCTGGGGAGGGGAGTCAGGGGCCGCAAGGATGGCCGGGGGGGGGGGAAGCAGAGCTGGTGGGGGGGCCGGGGGCCGCGAGGCTGGCCAGGAGGAAGGGGAGGCGGGGGCCGTGAGGCTGGCCGGGAGGAAGGGGGGGTGGGAAGCAGAGCTGGGGGGCGGTGCAGGGGGGCTGGGAAGATCAGGAGGGGAAGTGTGGGAGAACCGGCCAGCTGGGAAGGGGGGGGGTGAGCAAATCAGCTGGTGTGGAGTGGAACTGACCCCAACACTTGCAGATCCCAGGGCGCTGCCTGTCCCGCACAGGCTCCCGGCGACACATGAGCGAGGAGGAGGCTTCCCCTCCTCCTCACTCTCTTTGGGAGGAGATATTATGCATGTTGTGATTACATATTTATCTCCCTATGAGCGTATCTGGATCCTTAAGTAATTTCGGGGGGGGAGTGGAGAGGGAGAGAGGTTAGAAAATAAAAGGAAAATGTACATGTTTTATTTATATGATAGAATTTTTCAAAAATGAAGGGGAAAAGGAAGTTTGTATTAATATCAGAAGGAAAGTGATTAAAACATCAGATATAGTTTTTTGGTGGACAGTATTTGCAAGTTTTCTGTCTTTTGCTAGAATAAAATGGGGTGGGGGAACAGGAGTGAGGGCAGGGGGCTGGGAGAGTTGGGGAACTCAGGGCTGGAGTTGAAGGGTGCTGGAGTGAAGGCAGGAGGTAGGGGGCTGAGGGCACAGGGTTTGGTGCAGGGAGTTAGGGCAGGAGTATAAGGTTGCAGGGCTGGAGTCAGGGCAGAGATATGGGGGACTCTTGGTAAGGGGTAGGGGTTAAGATGTGTGGGCATGGGACTGGAAGGTTTGTGGGGGCAGCTCAGGGCAGAAGGTGATAGAGTGAGGGCAGGAGGGGTGGATTCAGGGCACAGGGTCTGATGGGGGGGGCTCCGGGTTGGGAGGTGGGGGAGCAGGAGTCAGGGCAGGAGGTAGAGGGTGCAGAACTCAGAAGGGAGCTGGAAGAGATTACGGGGCTTACAAGGGTGACAATGCTGTGCTGATGACTCCTCCCGGGGGGACAGAGCTTCACTTTCCCGGGATTCCCCGTGCCCTCCCCCCTCCTCGCAGGACGGCATCGCGGAGGTAAGTTGCTGGGGTGCAACAGCCCCTGCTGCTCAGGCAGCTCGCATGCCAGCTGTTTGGGGAGGGGGAGTGCAGTTGCACACTTCCCAGAGGTGCTGCAGGATTGTCAGGTACTGGTCCCAGATGCCCCTGTCCCCTGCCCAGACCCCCCACAAGTACCCTGTCCTCTGCCCCCACCAACACTGTCCCCAGCACCCTGCCACCCACTGTAGCACCCAGCACCACCCTGTCCCTGGACCCAGCACCCTGCCAGCTGTGCCAGCATCCTTGGGACCGCATTAGTGAGGCGTGGGGTTTGTTTTTTTTTGGCATCTCAATTGTGTGGCCCCAACTGACTTTTCTGTGGGTCAGTGACCCTTGACTCAAAACAGGTTCCCTGCCCCTCTCATATATAAAGACAATGCTAAAACCTTTTCAATCTGACATAATATTTTATTTAAAAATGAAGCCTGGCCAACATACCCCAATTGGGGCCAAATCCCCATCTCACTGCAGCATCATAACACTCCTGCACCACCTGACCCCAAATCTGAGCCTATCATACACTGGAACCCCCTGTCCTGAGCCTCTTACATCCCCAAACTCCTGCATCCCCACATCCTCAGTCTTCTGCCACAACATTCCTACACCATCCACACATGGCAAATGTGTGTCCTGAGCCCATCATACTCACAACCTCCTTGCCCTGAGCCCCGCACATATCCAACACAAAGTCCTGCACCCTCACATCCACAAGCCTGTGGCTTGCTCAGCACCCCAACCTTCCACTTGAGCCCAACACTTCCCAGCTTGGAGCCCCCTCCCCGAGCCAGCATCCCCTTCTCCTGCATCCACATTTCCTCCCAGAGCTTGCACTTCCCACCCCTTCCCACACCCAAATCCCTCATTCCCACCCCAGAGCCTGCACCTCCTCTCTCAACCAATGTATTGGTGGGTTCTTTTTTTTTTTTTTTTTTTTTTTGTTCAACAAACCTAGCCATAGGGGCACCAATTTAATAATCCCACGTAGGGCACCGTAAATCCTAAGGACGGCCGTGGCCCCAGAGTTGCAGGACAACTGGTGATACAGCCTCTCACTGATCTGGGATTGTACCCCCGCATTTATCACATGCATTGAAGTGAATTATGAGTGGAAAGTGGCTACTCTTACCATGGAGATCTTATGAGCAATAAAATCCAGTACTTTCAGCGTCTCAAAACCATATTTCACAATTTTTTTGCCATTAAAGTCAAATTTTGCCCATATTAGTCCAAAAAAAATTCCTGGATGTTGTCAACGGGAGTTTTGCATGAGTAACACAAATATGGTTGATTTACCAGCACTACTAGAGACCACAGTTCTTCCTGTCATTCCTTCTAATTTCTAATGACCGTGATTTAGACAGGCAATATTTTAATTATATGATTGCTCAAGTTCAAGCTATGACAAGTTGGTCTTTCCCAAATTCAGATTCATTTAATAACTACTTCAGCTCTGTTTTTCAAATTTCTCTTCTGTTTCATTCAACTCCATATGTTTGCTACTGAGCCAAGAATATTCTACCCTGTCTTCTTGAAATTAGTGTTCAAATGCCATGACCAGATAATTGAATGCTTAATGGAAAATCCCTAAAGTATTTGGTTTGTGGTACATTTCGCCTGGAATTTTCAACAGGATGTAAGGGAGTTCAGTGGGAACCTTTCTCCCTCAGGCACTTCTGAAAACTTCAGCTTTCCATGTTATTGTCAAGCCATCCAAAAGTGATGACAGTTTTGCTGAGGCTGACTGGATTGTAGGATTTTAATGAATTTAGAGATTATCATTCATTAAATTTATTTACAGTAGTAGACTAGGGAGAAGGATGAGTACTTCAGAATTTCCTCCACTGTGTTTAGCTCGGTCATAGACAGGGATCATCAATTTTCATGCCAATCCAGTTTTATTTATAGGGTGGATTTTAGAAAAGCTCAGCTTCAACCTAAGCAAAGAGGCAACTGACTCCACAATGTGATTTGTGATGGAATTACTTAGGCAAACTACAAAAAAAAGAGACATTTTCTGACATAATTAATTTGCCAGTTGCCTCCATCCTAATATTTCCTTCTAGCTAATGAAAAACAACAACAACAAAAAAACATAACCGTGACATGGCTGTAATAGTGTATAAAAAATAGAGTATTATCTCTTTAAATAGTTGGTGAGCCCTCAAGTGTCCCCCTCTGTAGCCAGACAGGAACACCCTCCCCCCCCCCGTAACATCTTGCTTGCCCCTCTCCACACAGGGCACACAGAGCAGTAAAATCAGCATAGTCTTTGAAGCATAGACAGGAGGCCCGGATATGCTGGCTGCCGTGACCCTGGATGGCTGTAAACAGAGATACGCCAATTGCTGACCTAGAGGCTGCAGAGGAGTGCCCTTGACTGAAACCCATATTGATACGAACACACACTCGTCTGGGAGGAGGAATCTCCCACCCAGTAAAGAATGTCCAGTACTCACAATTTAGTTATCTTTCTTGCAAGTGTAAATTAAGTTGAAACTCCCTTGTAAGAACTGGCGTCACAAAGACGGACCAACACAATTTGGCATCTTAGATAAGAAAGAGGATACGGGCCCCTATGGGTATAAAGATGGGTCCAGCAGCACACTTACTCTGAGTGTCAATCTACCATCTATCTGCTGGTCGGGTTAGGTGATTGGCCTCCCGAGGTTCCACGGGGACGCCCACCTCGTATTTGTCTTTCCTAGGAATTGAGGGACCGGCCCTGGCCTGATACGCTGGAGTCGAGAGGCACAGAAGGGGGTAAAAATTGTACCTGGATGTGTCCTTTGTCTTAAGTGTACACATAGACTTAGAGCTCTTTAAAGATTAAGCTGTCACTTGGTACCATTATTTCTATTTTCTATCTTTATTTTCTTTGTAACCATTTTTAAGATCTATATTTGCTAGCAGTTAAGAAATAGAGCAATAGCCATTGTAACCATATGATTTATAAGCTTCTTTAATAAACCTGTAACTGTTTAAGCTTTAACCTGACTCCTTCAGTGCTGTAACAGAACCAAGCACAATTTAAAAGAACTCCAGCTGGTCATAAGGGACAGATACAGGCAGAGCTGGGCATTTGGATTGTGTCGCTTCCAGAGGACAGATCCGTGGGGCATCTCTCAGCCTTCCCTAGGCTGCCCACTGAGAAGGGATCCTATATCCTAGCAGTTGAAATCTGAGATGTAATAAGCTCTCCCTGTAAAACTCTGGGGCATCTGTCAGCCTGTTGGCTGCCCGCCGCGAAGGGACCTGATCCTAGCGGTTAAAGACATGGACGTTAAACTCCTCAGGGCGCCCGTCAGCCTTCCCTAGGCTGCCCGCTTCGACAGGACCTTGTGTCCCAGCAGTTGAAGACTCAGGTGTATAACACACACACACACGCACTGCCCTGACCATCGGCTGACACCCTCTGTTTACTCTATTTCTGAAGCTGAAAGAAACCGGTCAGAGTAACAGTATGCGTATAGCAAGTATAGTATGTGTATTTTCATGTTTGTGTATTTTTAGTATACATTATTTGGTATCCAACTGTGCATACATGGTACCTTCCAATTGTATGTGAATAAACAGAGTACTGTAGCAAAAGCAGCATCAGGCTTTAGAGAATAAAATAGGATGAGTTCTGATTTAGTTGGTCTGGTGTAAATCAGAAGGAACGCCACTGAAGTCACTCTGGATTTATGGTGGAATAACGATGTCGGATTCTTACTATGCTGAATATCAAGTTCTGTATATTACATTAGGGGATTCAGATGGCAAGAGCCTAGAGTAATTAGCTAAATTCCCCCAGAAAATTCAAGATGAAAATTAGTAATTGTACACTGAGGTGAAACCCTGACTCCATTGATGTAAATGGCAAGAGTCTATTCATTTCAATTGCATGGAGTGTGTATAACAGATGGTAGCAAAGCCACTTCACACATAGCATAGAAGGCTTATGATATGGGGAACATTAACGTAACATAAAAGGAAAGGTTGTGGGGGACAGGAGGAATAATCAGCAATGGCCCTCTCACCAGGTCCCAGTGCCAGAGCAAGAGGGCCAGGTCTGTGAAGCAAAATTCCTGAACCATTCTCCCAGCTCTGTCCTCTGCAGGTCCTATGGTGAAGTGCCTTTTTGCACATCCTTCATGTGACCTTAGCTCTCTCTTTGTCATGTGAAATATAATCTATGCAGAATTCAGTACTGTGTACAAGCAAGCAATTTAGACCGTAACTTAACGTAGTACTTAAGCATCTGCTAAATTTTAAGATTTACTTATAATAGGACTAATAGAAATAATTGTCCATGATCTTCTTTTTTAAGATGGCTCCAGTTATGCAAAAAGAGAAAATGCAAAGATGGAAATATTTTCATTAACTAATTGCAATAGGAAAGAACCAGTGTTGCACAATATGGGCACACTTGCACCTACAATGAAGTCAGTGGGGGTTCTTTGTCAAATAATTATGCACATGCTGATTTTTATGCACACTTGCCCTGATTCAAGAAAGTCCTTAAGCATGTACTTAAGGGCTTTCCGTAATTTGGATGTGTTACTGAACTATAAAATAAATGCCATCAATCAGATGCAGTGTTGTGGTAGCCATGCTGGTCCCATGATTTTAGAGAGACAAGGTAAGTAGGTAATTGTGATGAGATATGCACCCCACACAAGGCATAGCAGGGTAAATTAGGACAACTAACCTGATAGGCTGCACCTGGAAGACAGCCATGAATTGAAAGGCTAATTGATGAAGCACAGCTGGGCAGAGGTAGACAACTTGCCTAAAGTCAGTGAGCTGAGACTAGAAGAGGGCTGTGAGAGTTGAGGTTTTGAATTCAGGGAGTGAGTTGGGCTGGTGAGCAGTCCTGGAAATGAAGTCTGAGAGGAAAAAGGCTAGAAATTCTGTTGGAAAATGGGGAGGGAGGCAAGAGATGGGGAATAACTTTCAATTAGGAAAAGGGGGGAAAGAATAGAAATATCCCTCCGAGGAAGAGAACAGACAGATATGGGGGGGGGGGGGGTAAGGAAAAGGATTTTAGAATGATCAAATCCCTAGATGAAACTCTAAAAATAGGAGATGTTAACTCCATGAAAACAGAAAGGAGTCAGTGAAGTATCGAAGCTCTATTAAGAACTAAAATATAGAGGGGTGTGTGGTTTATTAGCGTGTACACATAATAAGCAGGCTGAGAAGCTTCTTAAAATGACATGTCTAGGGAAGAATAAAGTTTGCCAACTATCTAAATTTGACAGAAGTCAGAAGGGTATGTATGGGGTTCCACTAGGCATAACTGAGGATGAAATTAAAAGGGTATGAGGACCAACTGCTGTGGATGGGAAAAAAATGTTAAATAGTTCAGGACAAGAAAGATAATAGAAAAAGATACTAGAGGAAGAGGTGCTGCTTGTAGGCAAAAAAATATATATCATTTGTGCTAGAAGTGATTAGTTTCACTTTAGAGCATGAATATTGAAAGTATAAAAACTATAACAGCAGAAAAGTATTTGTGCATGGGCAATTTCTTGATAAATCCCATGGATGCAATTTTAAATGATGGTGATGTTGTTTACACGCCACATGGTTTTAATGATTTGCTTGTACAAACTGGCCTTGTATTCAGTGGTAATTAAAATAAAAGTTTTAAATGGAAAACAAATCTGACATGATATGCACAGGAAACATGGTTAGTGAGAACTTGTTTACACTTTAAGGATTAGGATCAGAAGTGACAGAAATAGAGGAATGGGGGATCTGTTTATTACTACAGCACTGTTGCAGAGATTCCTCTGCAGAAAATAACACTTTTATATGAGTCCAATGTCTACAGCCTCTATATTAAAAAAAACTAGACAATCAAGAATTGGAAGGGTTTAAGATGTCAAAGGTCTGTATATTTGTGGATATTTTAATAGCCATAAAAATTATGGAAAACTGATTTAATGAAACAGTTCATTGACCTTTACAACGTGGAATTGCTCAAGACTAGAGCATCTTCCAGGTTTAACTTGATGGATGGAACCTTTTCATATTTAAATCTGTGGCTTACAACAAGCAATATTGCAAGGAAATGCAGCTAGGAAACCTATATAGACTGCATGGGAAATGAACACTTTCCTATGCTAATTAAGTACTAAATGCAAGATAACGTTGAAACATTGAAGGAATTCTTACACAAAGACTTGGAAAGACAAACTGAAGACTCTAAAAGAGAGTAAGTCTGTTGAGTATTTAAGAGCCAATTGTATAAATGATAATCTAGTGGAAATTCATGATCATGTAATAAAGGGAGCTGTAGCAGCAGGCAATCTATATATGAGACATTGAGTTGCCACAAACTCAAATCCAGTTTACTGGTGCCATGAAGATTGTAAAGCAGCAATTACAGAAATAAGCATAATAGCAAGGACTTAATGAACTATAAAAGCTGAAAAAAGTGTCCTACAATATTAAAAAGGCAAAAAAGTCTTGTGGGAAAGTGAACAGATTCCAAGGTTTCAGAGATATATAAACAAGTTAAAGAAATGGATGGGAGTTGGATTAAAAAAAGTATACCTAGTTTTTTACTAAAGGATAAGATTGAAATTTCTAATTTAGGAAAAGCAGATATTTTAGCAAAAGAGTTCCAAAAAATAATGAGACAAAGTGAAGAGTTTTTGAAGAAAAAGAAGTGTTTACTAAAAAAAGCTGTGAACTCTTATGTGGTGGTGTAGATTATAAAAATGACCTACTGAACAAAATCTTCAGCATACAGGAACTCAATAAAAGACAGACAGAAGTAAAAAAACAGCCCCATTATAAGTAACAATATATAGCTTATATAGAGTGATACATAAGCACCTACTGGAAGGGAGTTTTATTGAAGTTAAACATTATAAGGAAGGGGGAAGGAATACTATGGCAGTATGGAAGCAAGCAGTGGTTACACCAATAGGAAAATCTTGCAAATTATGGTACATAGACCTATTGCTATCACTTTTGTATGTAGGCAAAATTATAGCTTACTGGTCTCCCTTCTTTCTTCTTAATATATGTCTAAATAGCCAATTCCTTTGTAAGATCTATCTCTCCATGATTAGGTCTAGCCACTCTTCTTCTTTTCTCTCCCACCATTTACTATCACCTGCCCCTCCTCTTCATTTTCCAACTTAGTAAACCTGCGCTTCAGCTCTTTCTTTCTGAATTATCTAATCTTTTTGCTTGCCTTGGTTTTTGTAATCACCTGCTTACAGTGGCCTTCATACAAGCTCTACCTACAATCACGATTCAGCTGTGATCAAAGAAGTGTCCCACAACACAGTGTCCCCTGCAAGGCATTGAAAACTGAAAACACATCTGCAAGCAGAACACAAACACACTAAAGAACTCATGCAACTGCCCATGTGGAAAAGGATTTTGTCTCCCTTCTCTTTCAGATCTCAACTCAAACTCCCCTATTTTCAGCTCTGTTTGCTGACTCCTGTGCTGCAACTCCTAGCCATGAGACATCCTGGCCTATGGATTTCAGTTTTTAACTTAAAAAAATCCCATTTCCATTTGGACATATACTTACCCTTGTTAAAAGCACCCCTCTAGGATTTTTAAAACAGAGAAAAGTCTCCAGCCTGCCTCCACTGTGTGTACTCTCTGCATCTAGCTGCAGTTTGTGTGCAATTATTTTGATTGTCATTTGCATCACTCATGTATTCCCACCAGCCTGGGTCATGCTCCCCATGGCTTTACAAAAAGATTTTTACTAACCACACCATTAACGAAGCAGAAATTCAAGGCACCTAAAAGAATAGAGGGGAGGACCTGAGCATGTGTGGTAGTGTCATTCCCAAGTCAACAAACCCATCAATATTGCAAATGACCAGAAAAGTCTATTCTCAGACAGATATTAAGCATTGAAAAAGGATCTATTATTGAAATCAAAATTGCTTAAAAAAAAAAAAAGCTTGCTTTATCAAGTTCACTTTTCCCTTTAAATTCTTTAGTGCCACTTTAATATCTAAATGAGAAAAGGGTCTCACTACGTAATCTGTCTAGACAGATTAATTTTGATACGTTATACATTGGTATCTACACTGTAATCCGATGTAAAGAAGCATTTGCAAAATTCATTAGATAGGATGGATCCATCTACTGAGCAGGAAAGAAGACTTAGAACTGCCCTGTGTATTTAACATTTATATCCTGCCTTTTTCTTGACTTTTTCTCTTAAAATATGATCACTCGGATCTTTGAGAAGCCACAGGAATGTACGAACAAATCCCCTTAGCTTCTAAAGCCATCTTTTTTGAGGAATCATGACAGCGTGCTTCCTGGGAAGACATACGGTGTTTCTAACTCGTAGTTGCTAGCAAAGATAGCTAGAGGAATAGGCCAAAAAGACTGAGCCCTTTACGTGGTAAATTACATAAGAGTGTGTCTAACTTTAAGCATGTGAGTACACCCAGGGGTCAGTGGGGAGGGGAAAAGGGAACAATTGCTCAGTGGCCTGGATTATTTAAAAGGGCCAAGGGGCCCCCAGCCCCTGCCACAGTAGTGACAGCTAGGAACCCTGCCAGGCCCTTTTGAAATCACCCTCACAGGGAGGTGGGTGGTTTTCCCCCCTTGTGTGAGGCTGGCCCCTGGCTCCACTCCTTCCACTTGCACCCTCCCCTCATGGTTGTTGCCGGCAAGAGTAAGTCTGAGGTCTGACTGTGGGTTCTCAAAGTACAAAAAATGCTACACAGGTATCTGTCAAACACAAGCAGTTTATTTCCTGGCAGCTATCAGCTGTGCCCCTTAACTAAAAGAACAACATGATAGGAAAAGCGGCATTTCTTACATCTCTTCTGCTAGCCAGGGAACCTGTCAGCTGTGGATGAAGTGGGAGACTGTCTCAGCTTCTGAGGCACCGGTACCCAAAGCCCATGGGTGAGGTCCAAATTGCTGGTGCAGCTTTAAATACCGTGTCTCTACCTTGTTTGTGGCAGTTTGGAAATATCCAGGGGTTACTTGTTGCTTGTTACAGTATGGCTCAGCTGTACTGCTTGTCCTTTGACTTTGTTTACATGATCAGTACATTTAGGTAAACAAGATTGTTATGTTCCCGCCAGCCACAGCCATGCCTCTACTCCCTTTCCCAGACCTAACCTGCTTTTGGGAAAAGTATCTCACTGAATATACTTATAAGCCCTATGTGGGTTGCAGGGCAGCTGAGTAGCTTGGGTTGTGCGTAGGGAAGGGAGGCACAACTGCAGCTGGCCTGGGATCCTTGAGGCAGATGGGGGAGGGCAGTTGGGGCTTCTCTGTGTTCTGGACAAGGGAGGGAAGCCGGGGGGGGGGTCACTGATTGTTCTGTCCTGGTACCTGGGAATTGCTGTCATCAGGGCTGTAGATAAAGCAGGTTACAACTTTATGTCTACTTAAAGTGTTGTCTCTAATTAGATGCTTAGAGCTCCCTGATTCTCTAGTATAATGTACACTGACCCCAGCCTTGGGATCAATTAGAGCAGCTCCAGGAACCAGCAAGGAATTGCTGGTGTCACATGCCAGCCATTCCCCTTTATAATAGGTGCACAAACCCCATACTGGGGAACAGAGAGTTAGGGAACAGCTGGGATTCCAGGTGATCCACACAGCTGTGCCTTCTTGGTGTGTGTTCTCAAAGATGGAGCTTACCAGGGTGCATCACAGCTCAGTCAGCATGTGAGTCAGCACTGGTAGCTCTTTCTGGAATCCAGCTGTAAGGTGCTGGCCACTGCAGAAGAGATAGCAAAGCATCTGCTAGTGAGTGGAAAAGGGAATCTTTTAATGTCCCTCTGAGGAGATACATTATGGTCTATTAACCAGGTCTTCATCATGTCTCTGAAGAGCCAGGGATGAAGCCGGAAGTAGGCTGGGAGATATCCAGTCCAAGGGTGAATGCCTGTTTTCCCTGCCTGAGGCCCCTGTGTTGGTACTTGGAGGACTGTGAGGGCCATGGTTTCCTCACTGCCAACTCCCTGGAGTCTATGTCACTAGGTGATAAGGAGAGCTAGTGCTCTGACCACTAAGGGCCACGGTCTAGGAGACTGTCTCCTTGATGAAGAATGCTAGTTGACCTTGGTATACATCATGTAGAGGTTATAGGAGAAGGCAGGAGCTGGCCATATGCTATCTAGGAAGCTCTTCTATACCTGTGTTTTTCTCCAGTGTGAAAGATGTGGGACCAGAACTAGGACAACGAATGCAAGGTTCTGACTTCCAGTGGGACAAAAATCTGAAGTCTTAAAAGTTGTGTGTGTGATAGATTGCAAGCAACTGTTTGTGCCTGTGACGGGGTGTACCAACTCTGCACTGGGCCAGAAGCAGTCAACCAGGACTATCTAGTTGAGAGAACCCCACACCCACAGCCCTTCTGGGCATGCTCCAACTGGAGTACCAGTATAAAGGCCAGTGGAGCAGCTCAGTCAGGACTGACCACAGCAGAGGAAGGAGCTGCTGCCAGAACTTGGGAGCAGCAGTGGACAGACAGATGGACAGACGGACGGACGGACACCGCAGGGGAAGCCAGCCTGCAAAGACTGGCTGGGGAAGCTCCCAATCCAGTGGAGGCAAGCGGGGAAGATGGTGACGATCATGAACTGGGTGGGAAGTAGCCCAGTGTGGGGAGCTGGAGTCTCTGAGAGCTGAGAATGTGGTGGGTGAATTCCCTGTTGAGCTAATGGTGAGGCACACCCACCACTGACAGGGCTGTGGGCTGGGATCCAATGGAGAGGGAGGGCCTGGGTCTCCCTACCCTCCACACCCTGTGACAAGGCGCTCCCATTGTGTCTATGTAGCCAGACACGAACCCCATCTTGTTCCCCCCCACCACCCTCCAGAGAGCAAGAGAAAGGCAGTCAGCCTTAGATGCCCTGGGAACGCAGGTGTGCTGCCTGTCCTTGACTCTACCATAAACAGAAACCAGACAGTAAATGGGCTAGCTGATGACCCGGGGCCTCCCGCTGCCCTGATGGCTAGTACCAGTGATTGACACGCCTGCACTGTCCCAGGAGAGGAATCTTCGCCCATCAAATACCAGAGGTGCCCATTGTCTGCATTTTCCCAGGTGTGAATTATGCTTTGCACCCTTTGTGGGAAACTTGGCGTTCAAAGCCATTTTTCCTAATTGGCCACTTGAGACCAGGAAGAAGCCTACATGACCCAAGGGGTATAAAGAGCGGTTTAGTAGCCCACCCCATTTCAGCTCCAATCATCTACACCTGCTGGCAGGTATTGGTTGTCTCCTGAGGTCTGTGGGATGCCCAACCTCGCCCTACTTCTTCCCGAGGGATTGAGAGAAAGACGCTGTCCACGCCAAGTCTGGAATGCAGGGGTGAGAATATATACCTGCTAGGTGTCTATTTTGCATGCATTTAATAAGAGCTCAGAGAACCAAAAGGGTTTCATGGTACCTGTAAGTGACTTCTTAGTGTAATTTCTGTCCTGTCCTTTGTAGTGGCTGTGTTATCTGTAACACAGTAGTAGCATTTAACAGCTAAGTTTACCCTGTAACAATAAAATAGTAACTGTTTAAGCTGTGACCTGACTCCTTCAGTTGCTGTAACAGAACCAAGCACAATTTTAAAAAGAACTCCAGCCGGTCATAAGGGACAGATATAGGGAGAGCTTGAGCGTTGGATCGTGTCGCTTCCAGGGGACAGATCCGTTGGGGCATCTCTCAGCCTCCCCAGGCTGCCCGCTGAGAAGGGATCGTGTATCCTAGCAGTCAAAATCTGAGGTGTAATAAGCTCTCCCTGTAAACTTCTTGGGGCGCCCATCAACCTCCTCCAGGTTGCCCGCTGCTAAGGGACCCCAGTCCTAGCAGTTGAAGTCTCGGGTGTATAATACACACACACACACACACACACCACTCACTGCCCTGACCACCGGCTGACAGTCTACTGACTTTGGCCACCAGGCCCTATTGCCCTGTAAACAGGAATTTGCTAGTGCCTCAGGCCACTGGGTCCTAATGCCCTCCTAACTTGGGACTCTGGGCCCTACTGCCTCGTAGACAGGGATGGCTATTGACTTTGGCCGCTAAGCTTAACTCTTGTATGGGAAAAAGAGGGTAGTTAGAGGTCTGTGGATACTTAGGACTGTAACACTCATGGGGTAGAGCACATATTGCAGGGCCTGATAGGCTCAATGCCCTTCCTCAGAGGAGGCTGGGTATACCCACCCCATGACAGTGCTCCTACCCCTGTGTCCAGGAGTGGTGGTGCCACTCCTGGATTGGTTTGACCAGTTCTCCTGCCCTCCCCCCCACCCCACACACACACTTTCCTCTCTTCAAAGAAGAGAGCTAAATGGGAATAATTAGGTGCCTCTTTCTTATGTCAATTGTGTCTCAGGGCGTGTTTTTTTTTCTACCCTGCTCGCTAACAGTGGAACTCACTGGGAGCCAAAATCATTTGAGACTGATGGACAGCAGTCACAGCCAAGAGCTGGATAGCAGCAGATGGTGACTGAGAGCTGGTGTGATGAGCTGCCAGCAGGGCAGTGGCAGAGAGAGGTCAGTCCAATGACCAGCAGTGTGGTGGCAGAGAGCAGAAAGCAGGCAGATGGTGAGTGACCAGTGGAGTAAGATGCTTCTTTACCTCCCCCACACCTCTGCTCAGGATGGGGTGTGAACTCTGTGGATGCACGTCAGAACTCTGGGCCTGCCCTGACCAAGCACAGGAAATGTGAATGGGGTATAGAGAATGGTTGGCCATGTGAAGGGGGCATTTAGGTTGCTGGACTTAAGAACCTGAGAGGAAAAGGACATTGCCCAGCCTAATTAGGGTGAGACTTTAACTCATGGGTTTTGTTTTGTGGTGGTTTTCCATATTAATGTCAACTTGCTTTCCCCTCTCCTATTTAAAGTTTCTTTTCCATACTCAGATTCTGTGCTTACAAGTGGGGAAGCATCATCTCTCAGAGGTGCCCAGGAATGGTATGTGAATTTCTCATGTTACTGGCTGGGGGCTCTAGCCAGTGCTGGATGGATGAATGGATGCAGAGGAACCCCTAGATATTGAATCTGGCCCTAGCTGCTAGCCCCTAGGTGCTACTTGGCAGAAGAGTTACAGTTGGGAATAACAGTATGAAGTGAAGCAAAGGAAAATTTAGGCTATTAGAAAAATTCCTAACTATTAAGCAATGAAATATCCCAAGAGAACTGTTGAATGCCATATTACTGGAATTTAAAATTGCAGTGGAAAAAGCACTAGAGAATAACTACTGAGAACAATCTTGCATCGGAAAAGAAATAAATGAGCTGAAATTTATTTCATTGGCTGATTCCTTTTCTGCAGTCAACCTGAACTTTTCCAGTGCCTAATAATTTGTAACATTTGTAAGCATTGGGAACTTTTTTTACTTTTATATGCCACAGTGGCAACTACTTGTGTCTCCTGTGTTCTTTGTATGAATAAAAATGCAAATATGCCTGTCTTTAATATTATAGAACTCTGTCCTTATGTTTGTTTGATCATCTTTCATGTTTTGTAAAAATTCCATATTGTGAGCTCAAAGGAGCAGGAACTGCTCTGAGTGTTGTTTATTTGTATGCTATCCTGTATAATGGGGCCTTGTTTCTTGATAGGAGTCCTGAGGAGCAACCATAAAAGAAACAACACATAACAAGAAGCATATTCCCTGCAGAGGAAAGTAGAGCCCAGCAAGCTTCATCTAAGCAAAGTTCTCACGCTGGTCCAGAGTAGGGATGTGAATGGTTAACCAGTAAGCCTCACCCTTAATGGGTGACGCTTACTGGTTCCGGTTAAACAGTGGAGGCTGGAGTAGCTCCTTACCTGCCATGGGCAGTGGCTGCTTTAGCTCAGGCTCACTGTGAGTGAGGAGCACCCTAGCCCAGCCAGGCTGGAGTCCCCCCCATTCCTCTCCTGTTGGCCCTCTCCTTTAATTAGTTAACCATTATGTTAACATTGGTTTTTACATCCCTAGTCCAGAGCCTTAATGATCAAAAACCATAGTGTGTGTCAACCATTAATTGTTTCCCTATCATGTTGTCTAAGTCTTTTGGATTAGTCAGTGTCATAAGAATTTATGTCTTGATAAAAAGAGTATTTGTCCAAAGACAAATATTGGTCATGTGCACTAAATGTTGCAATTATATTGCTTAGGGCACTGTCAATCTTCATTGTGGTTTTTTGGCCTTCATTTTGTTCTATCACTTTTTGAAAGTTAGTATATAAGCATGGAAAAGCAATTGTGGTTGCTGATTTTGCAACCTCTGGATGAAAAACACAACCCCAGCAAGTTTATGCGTAGTAAAGAAGCACTTTAAACAAAAGACACACCACTTCTGTATCTATTTAGTTTAGAAGTTTGTTATATGACTCATCCATCAATCAGAGCAAGTATGAGCAAACATGTATGATACACATGTCAGATGTATGTATTTATATAATGCTCAATTTCAGGCACCTGCACAAAAATCAGACTGCATAATTTCAGTTAATTATGAATGGAAAAGACAGATTCTGAAGGTTTATGTTGGGGAAACAGATACAATAGGCTATATTTCAATAATGTTCCTAAGCAGTTTCCAGAGTGAAAATATTTGGAAGTAGAAAATGAGATGAGCTAATATTAAAATAGAGCCAAATAATTGACTCTAAACACTTTTTCAGAATTATTCCCTTTTAAGATTTCTCAAAGATGAACACCCAAAAACTGAAGCACATTCAAAATTACTAATTATTTTTGAAAATTTAAATAAAAATTCACTGTTAAATGATAGAGAGCACAGACTGGCTGAGGGCATCATCTTCACAACTTCTGGGATATTCCCAAAGAGACTTCTGATCTGACATTAGAAAACAGATGCAAGAATTATTTCAAGGATATTTTCCAACTTCTACTCTGATAGTGTTCGTAAACTGTCCCGAATTGTTAACGTTAAACGAAGATAGATATTGGTTTAAATTATGACAACTGCAGCCAATAAATATTTCATCATTAAGGCTGCGAAATAAATAGCGGTAATCGACATGCAGTTGACTGGAATTAGGAGAAATGGAATGACTAACTTAAATAAACTAATTGAAGAAAGATGGTCTAAATGGGTTGAAATAATAAATCATTGATGTCTCATATTCCTATTCTCTTGTATGGGCTAGGCGGTCTGGCAGGACTACAGCTCTCATGAGATACCATAGTCTCCCCTCTTGCAGAGCCACTGTATATCTTTGGCCATGGTGCATCATGGGAAACATAGCCTGGCCAAGAGTAGAGATGAGGGTGCATTTCCAACTTAAAGCTTTTAATTTTCAACTGTAGTTATTTTGTTTTCTCTTAGATTTTTCAACAAATTTGTATTTCTTCCCCCCCCCCCCAGCAGACATTTCAGCATATATAAATGTAGAAATGTTTAATCAGCCCTCAATATTATTCTAGTCCATAATTGCAGAAAGGCTTTTAGGGAAAGAGTGGGAGGTGTGTGTGTATATAAGGATTTTTCCTCTCTCAGAAGGTGAAGGACTTCATTAAGAGTTGGAAGGAGCTCTGAGAAACTCTTTCCTTGATTTAAGGAAGGAGATCTTAAGAGGAGGAGACAGGTGATGGTTGTTGGGGATTCTCTCCTTCTAAGGGGAACAGAGTCCTCCATCTGCCATCCAGAATAGGAAACTTAAGAAGTGTGCTGCTTGCCTTCAGTTAAAGTTCAGGATTTTACGGTGTCTGGCAAGACTCATCATTGCTCTGCAACCCCTTCCTTCTTCTCCATGTGGGCACCAATGATACTGCTAAGAATGGCCTTGAGCAGGCCACTGCAGACAGCACTGTTCTGGAAAGGATAATAAAGGAGTTTGAGGTGCAAGTTGTGTTCTTGTTCATCCTCTCTGTTGAAGGAAAAGCCCCAAGTAGGGAACCATTGAATCGTGCAGGTAAATGTGTGGTTGCACAGTTGGTGTCTGAGGGAGGGCTTTGGATTCACCAACCGTGGTATGTTGTTCCAGGAACAAGGATTTCTAGGAAGAGATGGGATCCACCTAACAGAGAGATGAGCATCTTTACAGGCAGGCTTGCTAATTTAGAGAAGAGAGCTTTAAACTAGATTCTCCAGGGGATGGTGACCTAAGCCCTGAAATAAGTAAGGAAGTGGGATAATGGGAGGAAACACAAGGAAGAGGGTGTAACAGGGGAAGCCTCTTGATTCGTACAGAGAGAGTAAGGCAATCAGCTAATTATCATTAGGTGCCTGTACTCAAACCCAAGAATCCTGGGAAACAAACAGAAAGAACTGAATGTCCTGGCACAGTCCATGAACTATAATATGATTAATGATTATCATCTGAAGAAGTGGATTGTGCCCACGAAAGCTCATGATACCATCTAGATGTTTTGTTAGTCTTTAAGGTGCTACTAGACTATTTGTTGTTTAAGTTTTTCCTGTTACAGATTAACTCGGCTACCCCTCGGAATTTTATAATATGATTGGGAACACAGACTTGGTGGGGCACTCACATGATTGGATCACTGTCATGGGTGGCTATAAACTTTTCAGGAATGACAGGAGAATGAGGTGGATGAGGCATTCTTCAGACAACTAACAGACGTTTCCAGATCACAGGCTCTGATTCTCATGGGGGACTTCAATCACCCTGACATCTGCTGGGAGAGCAATACAGCAGCACACAGACGATCCAGGCAGTTTTTGGAGTGTTTTGGGGATAACTTCTTGGTGCAAGTGCTGGAGGTCCAGTTAAGGATCATGCTGCTTTTGTCCCATTGCTCAGAAAACAGGGAAAAATTGGTATGGAAAGTAGATGGCAACCAGGATAGCAGCAACCAGGAGATGGTTGGACTCAGAATCCCAAGGAAAAAAAGAGAGTAGCAGAATATGGACCCTGGGCTTCAGAAAAGCAGATTTTGACTCCTTCAGGGAACTGATTGGCAGGATCCCCTGGGAGGCTAATGGGAGAAAGAAAGGAGTCCAGAAGGGCTGGCTGTACTTTAAAGAAGCCTCATTGAAGATGCAGGAACAAACCATCCCAATGTGCAGAAGGAATAGCAAATATGGCAGGCAATCTGCTTAGCTTAAAGAAATTTTCAGTGACTTTAAAACACACAAAGGAAGCTTACAAGAAGTAGAAATTTAAATAGATAAATAGGAAGGAATATAGAGGTTTAATCAGAGAGGCCAAAGTGCAGTTAGAGTTGAAACTAGCAAGGGATGTGAAGGATAACAAGAAAGATGTTCATAGGCATGTGGACAACATGAAAAAGGCCAGAGAAAGCATGGGGAAGATGCCCTAATGACAGATTTTGTGGAAGAAGCTGAAGTACTTAATGTTGTGGGTTGTTTTTTTATATATATATAATTTTTCCTTGGTATTCGCAAGTAAGGTCATTTTCCAGACAGCTGCACTGGACAGCACAGTACAGGAAGGAAGTGAGCAGCCTTCATTAGCAATCAAGCAAGTTAAGGACTATTTACAAAAGCTGTGCGTGCACAAATCCATGGGGCTGGATCTACTGCATCTGAGGTTGCTGTGTTAGCTGATGTGATTGCACAGCCATTATCTTTGAAAACTCATAGCAATTGGGAGAGGTCCTGGACAATTAGAAGCAGGCAAATGTAGTGCCCATTTTTAAAAGAAGGAAGATCCAGAGAACAACAGAGCAGTCAGCCTCACCTTTGTCCCTGGAAAAATCTTGGAGCATGTCCTCAAGAAATCCATTCTGAAACACTTGGAAGAGAAAAAGGTGATCAGGAACAGTCAACATGGATTCACCAAGGGCAAGTCATCCCTGACCAACTTGATTGCCTTCTACGATGAGATAATAGGATCTGGATATGGGAAAAGTGGTGGATGTGATATAACTTGATTTCAGCAAAGCTTTTGATATGATCTACCACAGTATGCTTGCAAGCAAGTTAAATAGTATGGGTTGGATGCATGGACTATATGGTGGATAGAAAGATGGCCAGATCATAAGGCTCATGGGTTAGTTGGCAGCTGGTAATTAGTGGAGTGCTCCAGGGGCTGATCCTGGGGACAGTTTTGTTCAACATCTTCACTAATGATCTGAATGATGGGATGGATTACTTTCTCAGAAAGTTTGCAGAATACACTATGCTGGAGGGTAGAGGTAGGGACAGGGTCCAGAGTGACCTAAGTGTACTACTTACTACGGGCTGGATACTGACTGGCTAAGTGGTAGTTCTGCTGAAAAGGACCTGAGGATTACATTAGATGAGATGCTGGATATGAGTCAACAGTGTGCCTTTGAAGCCAAGAAGGCTAAAGCATATTAGGCTGCATTAGTAAAAGCATTGCAAGCAAATGACAGAAATGATTCTTCTCTATTTGGTGTTGGTGAGGCCACATCTGGAGTACTGATTCCAGTTTTGGATGCCCCATTACAGAGAGGATGTGGACAAATTGAAAAGAGTCCAGTAGATGGCAACAAAAATTATTAGGGGGGGTGGAGCCACATGATTTATGAGGACAGGATGAGGGAACTGGTCTTATTTAGAATACATCTATACTGCATGCTTATTTCAAAATAAGCTATTCTGGAAGAAATACTCCAAAATAGCTTATTTTGAAATACCATATGTACACTACAGGGAAGCCTTAAAATTAGTCCAAAGGCAGACTTTCCTAATGTGGACATTTAGAGTCCCAGCAGGCACTGGGGAGTAATTACTTTGAATGGCCCTGAGAGAGGAGCTATTTTGAAATAGCAGCAGTGGAGCATCCACACTACTGCTGTTCTGAAATAACTATTTCGGAATAGGCATTATTCCTCATGGAATGAGGTTTACAGAAGTTGGAATAAGCTGTCCCTTATTTTGAATTTATTTTGAAATAACAGAATTGCTGTGCAGACGCTCGCGTTGTTATTTCAGAATAATGACAGTTATTCCGAAATTACGCTGCTCTGTAGATGCACCCAGAGGCTACGTCTACACTGCAGGCTTTTTGCGCAAGAACAGCTGTTCTTGCACAAAAACTTGCAGAGCATCTACACTGCACGTGCGTTCTTGCGCAAGTAAATTTACAGTACAGTGTCGGAAAACAGGGCTTCTTCCAGAAAAGTTATTCCTCTTCTCACGAGGAATAAGCCCTCTTGCGCAAGAGCTCTTCAACAAGAAAGCAGTGTAGACAGGCAACATGAATTTCTTGCGCAAGAAAGCCCTATGGCTAAAATGGCCATCAGAGCTTTCTGGCGCAAGAGAGCGTCCACACTGCCATGGATGCTCTTGTGCAAAAGCCTGCTCTTGTGCAGCGTGGAAGACCTTTTGCACAAGAACTCTTGCGCAAAACAGTTCTTGCTCAAGAAGCCTGCAGTGTAGACATAGCCTTAATGTACAGAAGAGTGTGGGGGAGTGTATCTGATAGCAGTCTTCAACTACCTAAATGGAGATTCCAAAGAGAAAGGAGGTAGGCTATTCTCAGTGGTGGCAGATGACAGAACAAGAAGCAATGGTCTCAAGTTACAGTGGGAGTGGCCTAGGCTGGATATCAGAAAAAAATAGTCCATGAGAAGGATGGTGAAGCCTGGAATGGGTTGCCTAGGGAGGTGGTGGATTCTCCATTCTTGGAGTTTTTAAGGCTAGGCTTGAGAAAGCTCTGGCTGGAATTATTTATTTGTTTGGCTCTACTTTGTGCAGGAGGTTGGACTAGAGTAGGGTTGGGGAACCTCTTATGGGTCGAGGGCTGCTGACCCACAGAAAAATCAGTCAGGACCCGCGGGCTGTGGGGAGGTGGCAGGGGGCTCTCAATGCTAGGGGAGGCCATAAGCCTTAGGGGCCACATCCAGGCAACTTGGGGCCAAGTCCAACCCCCAGGCCTTAGATTCCCCAACCCTGGATTAGATGATCTCCTGAGATCTCTTCTAACCCTAATCTTCTGTGATTTTTTTGATCTCTTGCCAGTTCAAATTTTGGTTTGCTGGCAGCTCTGAAAACATGAAAGAAAATTTAGTTTTGGGTTGAACCAAAGGGAACCCTCTTAAAAATTTCAGCAAATCAAAAAGTTGGCTCTAACGAAACATTTTGTTAGACTTAACTAGAATTTTTTTGTTTTGATTTTGGTCATTTTAATGAAAATGAAGGATAATATTTATCAAATGACCAGAAGAGGAGGCCGTGCCCTCGTGAAAATTTTTAGTCTGAGCTGCAACACCAAAGCAGTGTCTACCCAGCTATTTTTAGCATGCTAACCTGAGCCCTGCCGATATAAATCTGTGAACCTAGGCAGGGAGACTCACTCCTGGAAGTCAAGTACTCATACCCATTGACATCAGTGGGACATAAATATATTAAGAGCAGTCCTGAGCAGTAGTGCTTTCCTACATCAGATGCCAAAATTGGTGGAAAGAAATGATTTTAACTAGAGAACAGCCTGACTTGTAAAGTTTAAATGTGAAATAGGAACAGGACTTAAATTTCCTGAAAGATTAGAGGAGTTAGGATCCATTGTTTCAGGTAATCCACATTTTAGTTTCAAAACTTCATCATGAATAAAATACAGACATAGACAGACCACACGTAGTTAAAGGTCCCTTCAGATGGACATGTGAACTCTGTAGCATCTAGAGACAGACTTATGGACAGGTGGGCTACCTTAACAAGGTTGGAGAAGGAACATCTTAGGAGGGCACTTAAGGTCCAAAATGTTTAGGGAGCCATAGAAAAACATCTGTTCTCTAGTGATCATGTCTCATCCTGGATCGCAGTCTTACATGCTACTGTGGACATAAGGACTCTTTGCCCATATGGAACGCACATTACTTAGGTGTCTGCAGGATCAGAATCTTGATTTATTTTATTTTATTTTTTTGCATGTTACCAGCTCTTTACCTTTCCCGGCCTCTGATCCTAACAGGGGAAAGAGCAGCCATACCATGAATGTAAATAATGCTATATATTCCACATTTGCAAAGGAAAGGCTTTTTACATATGCTATATCGTACAAATGTAATCTGGCTGAACTTTTATGATTTAGAAAACTCAGTCTTCATTTAGTTATCTATTAAGATCAGTGTTTGGTTATTAAATTGAAATATTCCAACAGATGTCATTTCAGAAGCTTTTTGAGAAATGGACTAGTATAAATAAACTTCAATCTTAAAAATAGTTTCACTTTCTGTACATACTTTATATTTGATTTCTATTGTGTGTATTACCAGTTCTCTCATAACAGCTTCAAAAGGACTTTCAGATGATTCTTCCTGACTTTGAACTGCTCACTCATTAAGGAGCACAGCAGTTCCTCATGCCTCTTATTCTTCAGCTCACATTGCATATCCTTTAAAGTTTAACAACTCAAATTGTGGTGAGTTTTCAAAAGACACTATGGGTTATAAGTGTCCAGTTTTCCATGAAGTTCAATAGGAGATAGGTAGTTAACTCTTTTTTTTTTAAATCTATTTTGAAAGTTCCAGCCTTATCAATTCTATGTTAGGTACAACTGTGATAATCAAACACAAGAGGAGGCCCTTTTAGAATCTTTATTTTTTAACCTTCCCATGGAGGTAGATGACTTTCTTTTGCATGCCTTTCGTATCTGGCAATAGCAATACTGTTCAGGCTGCTGAACACTAATGTGGTTTATAGCTGGAAAATATACTTCTGCATCCATTTGTACATGAATCAGCAGTGGCAGCCACATTAATTCAAACTGTGATTTTTTTTTTGTAAAGATGTCACATGTGCATGCATACACATACACATGCACTTGTGTTTGCAAAAAGTATCAGTTAACTTTTATTAAGGATGTAGGTCTCTTTCCTATGTCATTTTAATAAGCTTTCCTTTAGTGGTTTACCCTGGCTAATTGCTTACCATGCTCTGTGCAGTATCTGTGCAATTACACTTCTCTATATCACGTAGTAGCCAATTTACCCTACAGAGCCATGTTTTTTGGTGATTTTTGTCCTTTTTGGAGGCGTATGTAAGGACACATCTCTAGCATTTTATGAGCCTACATTGCATTTCCCAGACCCATCTCTCTCTTATGATTCTCTTAATAACACTTGCCTTGAAGCTTATTGGCAATTTGGATCTAATAGGGTCTTTTTTCCCCCTTTACAAATCTCTTTCCAGTCCCTAATACAAAAATGACCTCTGGAAAGGCATCAGGCTTTGGTCAGGAGAAAAGCATAAAAAAGATACCGGTAAAGTTCCCAGAAGTTTGATATTTGCTTTGTAACTTGCACACATAAATCATTCCAAAGAAAACCTGAACAATATTTGAATAATGTTAGGTGTTAAATATGAGGCCAGGGAGAGCAATAGTTTGACTTGCTTCTAAAAAGACAGGTGGATCTAGATTTTTGCATAAGTCTCAGATTTGGTTTGACTCAAAATCAGTTATTTCTCCATCCTTTAATAATCAATCATACCTTTAGACATGATGCATACTTGACTTGAAGTTATCCAACAGTTATGAATATGTGTGGGCAAACATCATGCGGTTCACATGGTATTCTTGATTTCTCTAGTTTAGATTAAATTCTTGTTCACATCCACTCTCAGATCAGATGACACCTCTCCCCCCCAAAAAAACTTTTCTTCCACGGGTTTATCCCTTATCTAATCTCTTTTCATCCTTCCAGAAGTGAGTACCTTCTACAACTTCCATTACGGCTACTCTCTCTGTGTATGGTTTACCTCCTCTCTTTTGGGAAAAATATGCTAACTAACTCTTCATCAAAATCTATCAGTCAAATTGTGCTGTTGGTTATTTTTGCTCCAAAAGAGCAGGCCATCAAGAATTACTTCCAACACATCCAGCTTCTCCCATTGTGCTAAGGCAGTAAATAGGAGCTTGTTCATAATACACAGTGCTATTCATATTTGCACAAAATAGCTACACACAAAAACCAATATCAACTGTGAGCTCAGAAAATCAGACAACTTGCTGGTGATTTAATTATGTGAATGTTTTTGCCTTTGACACTCTCCAGGTGATGAAACAAAATAAGTGAGGAGTCTCTGATGATAAAGTGCGAGTCCTATAAATAAGAAATTTCTTCATTGATCTAACTGGATAATCAATACAATCTCTGTTGAAATACTGTACAAGTATAACTAAGTATGAACAAGGTTCATAATACTGTTGATACTACTACTAAGTCTCTCAATGCCCCAAATGCATATTAAAACAAAATTTAAAAAAACCATGATTTTGGATAAAATGAAATAATTTTTGGATCTGAAACAAATTTTCTTATTTTTATTTAATGAGAAAACCAACAGGCAAAATAAATATTTTTTGGTTCACACTAAACTGAATTTGGGGGGAGATGTTTTATTTCAGCTCCTGGACAAAAAAAAAAAAAAAAAAAAAAAATTATTCAGACAGCTTTAATAAGTAATGCCAAACTACGTGAATGACTGTCATTCCATTCCAGCCACTTACATTGGCTGCCTATGATTGGTTATTGCTTTTTAAAATGCCATAAGGGTATAAAATCTGGCTATATTTGAAACTAATTTTCTTCTTCACCCTCTCATTCCCAAATAGCTCTTCCTTTGTTTCTGTCATTGCCAACATGAATTGCCACAACCTTCCTCCAAAACCATGTTGCTATGGCTAAAGTTCCAACTGTGGGGGCCAGCAGACCTAAGTCAGCATTGCAGGCATTTGATGAGACTTTGTAAAAGAGTGTGAGGTTTCAAATGAGAAAACAGTCTCTGACTGTAATGGATGTGGTGATAGAATCAAAAGTCAGAAAATGGGGGCAAATTATTTTTTATCATCCTGTTATGAAAATATGGAGAGAGGGTGAAATTCTGGCCTCTGTAAAGTCTGTGGGAGTTTGGCCATTCATTTCATATGGCAAAGATTTCATGCAGGGTGTTTATGCCAATTTTTAAAAATCTAAAATAAGTTCAATTTAGTTCAAGTCACGGAACAAGATTCATATTCATATTTGTTTCACTGAAATGTCTGCCTGCATGGCTGCAAGAACTTAAGAGTATGTCTACAGTATAGTCGAAGTGTAGTTGCACCACATGTAGACATACACAAGCTAGCTTTAATCTATCCAATTCAAGTATCAATAGTAGTGAAAATGCAGGGCATGTACTTCAGCATAGATGAGCCACCCAGTATCCATGATCCTCAGATGTGTTCTGCAGCCCATGCTAAAACCTGTGCTAGTGAAGCGTCACTATGACTTGTACCCAAGCTATCTAGATTACAGATACTTCAGGGGGTAGCCGAGTTAGTCTGTTACAGAAAAAAACAAACAAATGGTCTGGTAGCACTTTATAGATCATGCCATCAAATGCCAGCAGTGCCCCACTGCTATATATATTGGACAAACTGGACAGTCTCTGCGGGAAAGAATCAATGGACACAAATCGGGTATATGTAAAGGGAATATACAGAAGCCTGTTGGTGAGCATTTCAGCTTGCCTAACCACTGTCTGACAGACCTGCAAGTAGCTGTCTTGTCACAAACCAGTTCTACAAGCCAAATACACAGAGAAGCCCTGGAATCCCAGTTCATGCACAAATTCAATTCACATGCTAATGGACTCAGTCGTGATATGGGCTGGTGGGGACTCTACCTACTTAATAACTACTGAAGGTGCTAACAGCTCCCTGAGTGGTATCCTTCCTGTTTTAGGAATCTATCTATTGACTTTGATTTGTATCTGCTTAGGTTTAAGTACCCATTCTCCCAATACTTCATGATGCCCTGTCTCCCACCCCACTCCTTTTTTCCTTCTCTCCCCCCCTCTCCTTCCCCTCTCCTATTTATTTTGAGTTTTCATATCCCCAACTCATAACTCCGGTCATCTGAAGAAGTGGGTTGTGCCCACGAAAGCTCATGATACCATCTACATGTTTCATTAGTCTATAAAGTGCTACCAGACTACTTTTGTTGTTTAGATTAGATTACAGATAGTTTGGGTTTTTCTAGAAGTGCTGCAAGATACTTATAATGCTGGCAGCAACGAGAGAAACAAGGCACAGAATCAATGATCGTTAACATTTATTAATCATAGTACTTGAGGTGTATATGATCCATTTTGTTTGTGCAATCTAGCCTCCGAATTACAGTAATTTTACTCAAACATCAGCTGTCTCCTTACAATAAAAAAAAATGAAAAAACAACTATGGTCCTGTAGCACCTTAGAGACTAACAAAAATATATAATCGTATTATGAGCTTTTGTGGGCAGAATCCATTTCTTCAGATGACAAATAAGAAGTGGGTTGCGCCCACAAAAGCTCATATGATATGATTTATATATTTTGGTTAGTCTGTAACGTGCTACAGGACTTTTTTTGTTTTGTTTTTGTTTTTAAGTTCTTTTTAGTTACAGGGGTAGCCATGTTAGTCTGTGAGACTTCCTTACAATAAAGTAGGCTAGGTCAGGATGGTTCTGTGATGGAGGTTGGTTTCCTTGGTGTTTCTCTCACTCCTCTCTGCCTTGTAGCTGGGACTCTTTCAAAGGTGTAGTGTCACATATCTCATTTTTTTTTCTGATAGGGCCAGAGCCTGGCTTTCCCTTTGTTCCCTTTTACTCTGCACCAGCAACATAAATACTCACTGCCAGACGGCATAGCCGGTTACATACCACACAGTCCTGAACGTTGGTGTAATGTTGGGGAGGTGCCAAGAAAACAAATGGGCATGACCACAGGGGGATATGCTCCAGTGAACCTAATGGATAGACCGCTCCTTGAGGGACATAACAAGGTGGACATAGTTCATAAAAACCCTATGGATGCTTTAATTTATTCTTAGGGCCATCCTTGACTTCACCCAGAAATGATGGGAGTGTGACTAGGTGGCATAAAGCTACCTGTGTGGTCCTCCCGTCCCTACTTCAGGGTACTCTGGCCCATGATCTTTCTATTTTGATCACTTTGATCCTCACAGTGTCGGGAGGGGGGATGGGTGGGTATATCTTTCCAGGCTTAACACTTTCAATATGACACCTGCTAATGAGATGGCCTTTTTGTTTTGATGAAATGAAATTATTGCATGAAATATGCTAATTCTCCCAGGCTCATGCTAATAAAGCCTTCCACTACTGAACTAAATGGAACCGAGTTGTCACAGCTTTTGGATTCGTTCTGACTAAAGATGTATAAAAAGTTTTTCACAAAAAGGGCATAATTGAGCTTTATTCGTTACTCTTATTACTTCATCGGATCAGTTTACAATCAACAAATACATTTTCCACAAGTGGAAAAAAATTGCACAAACATGGCTACGAAATATGTTTGTGTAATAAAAGTGGTTAAAATTTGGAACCACAAGACCACATCCAAAATCATGTTGTGTGATTATTTATATCATTCAGAACATTGGTTGCAACAATTCTGCAATGGAGAAAACTTATCAGAGATTCTGGCTATGTAAGACTGGGTTATGTCTATATGGGCTTGAATTATAAAACCATATGTTTTTTGTGCATATCTTCTCTCTTGATAAACATATGCAAGACTTTGGCCATTAAAAATAACTGGTATTTTATGAAATATTTATTCAAACTCCAGTTTTCCTTTCTCTCCCTTAGGAGTTGCATTTAAGACGTGGAAGAAAAATAGAAAAAAATATGATGTGTAGCTTGTCTAGTTCTTAAAAGTACAGTTTGTCTTTATTATGTAGTGAGGCATGCCAGTACTCGCATTATTAAAGCATACTTTGAAAGTGTGATGGAAGAGTCTGTAAAAATAGATGTTTCCACAAATCCTGGGCTCATGTCCTTTCAGCTTAGCATGATGAATAACTGTATAATGAGAACAGAACATAAATCTCTAGGAGCATATATTCCCTGATGTGTACATTTGGGCTGCTTGGCGAAAATGTGTGTAATTCTGTATAGTTTTTCTGCTATGCGTTTTGTCTTAATTTGTGAGGCTGTTGCAGTATTATTTGATGTGCAAAACTACTGTCAGCATCAATGTCAGTTTCCTGAGACCGATCACATGCACCATGTGACCTTTACTGGTAATTGCCCTAGCTCCTCCCACCATCCTAAATGTAGAGTGTGTGTGTGTGTGTATATACACAAAATGAGATAATATATTCCAAATCTGTTAGAAGTGTGTAAAGATCGTTTTAAATAATGTCTGTGGTAGTTACATGGCCATCTAATATGAATGCATGACCATCTTTAATGCATTTTTTTGCCTTGCACCCTGGTAACATGGGAAATACTATTATATTCATTTTATAGAAGGGGAACTGAGGCTGAGAGAGATGAGGTAACTTTCCCAACCTTACCTAGTAAGCCTGATAATGAACCCGATCTTTCCAGGCTAAAATTCTAACCACTGATCTATTTGCCCTGTCTGGCACAGAAAGGAAGGCACATATTTTTAAACATATGTGTGGGGATTCTTCAACAGTAGGTCTGGTTTCCAGAAGTGCTGACAGACATGGATACCTCAGGCATGTTGGAGAAATACAACAGACATATAATAATAATGCTCCCCAGTTTAACAGCTGGTGTGAAAGCAAGCTTGGTCAATATCTATCCTGCCCTGTCCTTCAGTCTGGGAAGCTTAACACCACTAGAATAAATTCTATTTCTTACCCATATCATCTTTCATTCTTTTCACTCCAGGAGTGCAAACACCTGGTGAGACTGGATGCTTCTTGCATTTTTGCTCCCAAACACATCAATCTGCCTCATACCAAAACTATGAAAAGGGATGCTGAACCATTTACTATTTCTACTGTTTTTATGGATGGTGTGACTGTACCTGTAGTATGTTTTTACAGGAGATGTAACTTTGAGGAAAGAACTCTCCTTTCACACATGAGATTGATCAATGATACTGTGCCTAAGTCAGTGCCAATTTGTTAAATGTACCATCCCATTGACTTTAACTTTTTGTTCCTTTTTTTTAATATACATGCCTTTTTTAAAATTACTTATATTTTACTAATATTTTAATTAAAGAAGTTACAATAAATGTGCAATATTCCAAACTTAAAATGTTACTGTGCACATTATGTAACATTCTAGGGGATTTGCCCGCTTTACAGTACATTATAATGAACTACAGTGAGTTCTTTTGTCAGGACCAAAGAGAAAGATTGTTGGATTCTAAAATCATACTCTTTGCCATTTTAATTATAGGAAGTCAAATTTAATTAAAGCAAATTTCATTCTTTGCTGCCATGAGATTGAGCAAAATAGTGGCATTCTAGATATTTCACTGAATATCTTTCCTATTATTTTCGTTATTGGATTTTTACCTCATACTTCCTGTGTTCTTACAAATGGGAAACTCCAGTAAAACTACAAGTGAGAACTGGCATATTATAACTAGGTTCTGGGAACCAACAGCATAATGTCTTGTGGTTTGTATTTTTTTTTTCAAACTACTACTCTTAGAACTTGGCTTCATTGAAAAACAACTCAACTGTTGACCTCAATTCAAATCCTGTCCACTCACAGAAACCTGTAACTCAAGTCTGGGGGTGCTTTTAATTCAACTTGGCTGTCAGAGGTATAGGCTGTGGCTCAGGTTACTGCTAGACAGCGGCTAGCACAAACATGCTGTACTACTTTGTTAGCTAATTTGTTTAAACATTTATTAACCAATATGATATTTATTAACCATCATTATAGCATTAAGACCAAATCCTTGTTATTTTAAGTCAGATCGCCCATTGCTTTGCCATGACAACCACCAGTGGAAAGCCCCTTAGTGGTATAGCAATAGGATGTGTGATATTTTCCCCTCCATGCAACAGGCTGGTACGGCAGTAACTTAGAAAATTCCCTGTAGTCAGCCAGTACACTATTCTGGGAACAAATTTGCAGCAGAAACCCAAACTTGGCTAGGTATACTTTTTTGGGTATCCCGTTTTTAAAAAGGGATTGGCCAAAATATAAGAAATTAGGAGGAAGACCGTGGGGGAAAAAATGGAAAATTAGATGGAGCAGTGTGGTCTTCTATGTAACTGTGAGACGTGTGGACCCCACCCGGGGTCTGAAACCCTCCCTTCCGTCCCACTGTCTCACTGGTTCCCTGCACACAATAGGAAAAAAAAAAAGAAATATTCCCTGTGGGGAAGGGGGACCCCAGGCCTGCCATCTCTCTGAGTCCTGACCCAGGGCCCTAAGCGTGGGGGGTTCTCTCCCCAATCTGGCTGGCGGGGTGATCAGCCTAAACTAGCCAGGCCATGGGCTCTCCTCACACAGCCCCGCCCTGGGTCACTTCCTTCCCCCAGCGCTCTCATTCTGAGGATGCTTCTCCTCTGCAGTGCTGGGTTGCTCCTCCTTCTGCTCTCCTGGATGCATCCCCTTCTTCCATGTCCGTCGCGCCCTTTTGAAGGGCCAGCTCACCCCCCTCCCTCCAGTTCCATTCCTCCTTTTCCCTGCTGGCCTGCCCCATACTTCCAGGTACAGCCTCCGGCGTCAGTGCGTCTGCCCCCCACTCAGCACATGCGCCAGGGCTTAGAGCCGCAACCTGCATGTCTTCTCCTACGCCCACACCAGTCACCATGTCTAGCAGCTCCAATCCAGCGGATATGCAGCGTTTTGGTGCGGACCCTCCCCCAGGTGCCTTGCCAGAAGTGCTGGGCTCCACTGCCCTGTCACAGTAATTCTAGTTGGTGGTTTTTCATAGATGGTAATTAATCATTCATTTTCAGAATTCTGGTAATTATTTGATGGTTTTGACACTACCAGTTCTAAAAGAGAAAAGCTTATTCATCTCTGTATTCCTGTTATCTTGCCATGGGATTATTTGATGGATCCATTTTTTGCTATGCATTTTACATAGGTCTATTTGCAAGGGTAATTTAATCTGAAAAAGTTTATTTTTTGCTTTTTCTTAAACTATGAAAATTTAAGTGCTTGTATACAAATTCCAAAAGACTAAATACTAAGATGGACTAACTTGGGTGTTTGGTATTAAATGAGGATATTGATGTAATAGCCATTACAGAAACTTGGTAGAATTATGATAAGTAATAGGACACAATAATACCATGGTACAAAATACAGAGAAATGACAAAGTGATGCTGATAAGGAAGTTGCACTATATGTGAAATAAATAGTGGAGTCAAATATAGTAAAAATTTTAAATTAATCAAATTGTATCACAGATTCTTTACTGATAAGAGTATAGTGGTAGGAATACACTACGGCTATGTCTATACTGCAGGCTTCTTGCACAAGAACGCATCCACACTGCCATATGCTTTTGTGCAAGAGTGTCCATGGCAGTGTGGATGCTCTCTTGTGCCAGAAAGCTCTGATGGCCATTTTAGCCATAGGGGTTTCTTGCACAAGAAACCCCTATTGCCTGTCCACACATGCTTTTTTGCGAAAAAGCTCTTGCCCAAAAAGGCTTATTCTTTGTAGAAAGAGGAATAACTCTTGTGCAAAAAGCCCTGCGTTCTTACGATTTACTGTACTTTTTCTTGCGCTAGAACGTGCATGTAGTGTGGACGCTCCACATGTTTTTGCGCAAAAACTCTGCAGTGTAGACGTAGCCTACTAGTGCTGTTGAACACTTTGAGACAACTCTAAATTAGTCAGTGGTACTAACTTATTGGCTTTAGTAATGCAGCATTAATTCCTCTTAATTTATAAGATCATAACATGTACTAGTTTTATTTTACCATAAGGAGGGCCAAGGAATCTTTATTTTTTCATTGACCACACCAGAAAAGGTTAATAAGTTGTGCCAAGCTAGAACTATCTCCCTCTTTATACCAATATTTTTTTTATCTATTTATATAGAGACAGTGGTGGATCTATTTATCTATAGAGATAAATAGTTTTTTTAATCTATTTATATAGAGACATTTAATCTGAAAGATGAAAAATCCAAGGCACTGAATTCTCACTGTATCACACAGATTTTGATTTTTGGGAAATGTTCCTGCTTCTTGGATTACATTTTGTAATGGGCAAGTTTCAATTTCAATCAAGAACAAAGCAGTTTATCCAAAGGACTTTGAAATGAATTGTGAGGTTTTTGTTCTATTTCTTCTGATGATGCCACCTACAATTGTTTTGGAAACCTATGATTAAACAGTCTATGTAGTTAGAAGTTATTTTATTTACAAGAAGTTAAATTTGAAAATTCAGCCTTTTGAAACAGTTTTAGTGGAAAGACAGCTTAGTCATAGTCACCAAAATAAGTGCAGGTACAGATACTTACTTTCAAAAGGTGAGTCATCCTGTGAGTCATGCAAGATGTGAAAATTCCACCACGGAAAATAATTACATATTAACTAAAAGTATAAGCCAGGTAGTAAGTAAACTGCACATAGAATTGTCTGGTATTTGCTTATATTACATATGAAACTAGCACATGAAATCCCATAATTCTAAAGAGATGTAGCTGTTGCTGCACTCAGTGTCGACACCTAATTGACTTAGGAGCCTAAAATTCATTTTCAAAAAAGATTTAGGAACTTAGGAGCCTGAATCCTATTAATGCTAGATAGCTAAATATTTTTCAAAAATCTGGGGCTAAGTTTTGAACTCTCTTCATTCAGATAATTCACACTGACTTCTCTAGGAGTTTGCCCAAGTAAGAACTAAATAAACAAAATGGGCACCTCAAGGTATGTATGGCCTACAGCATTCATGATTTTTTTAGCCAGCATTTGTACACTTCCCCACATCAATAACTCTCCTGCCACTGGTCTACACTAGGGGATAAGTCTGAATTAAGATACTCAACTTCAGCTACGTTAATTGGGTAGCTTAAATCAAAGTATCTTAACTTGAATTTTGGCGCCATCCACACGGTGAGAAATCGAAGGGAACAAACTCTCCCTTCGTCTTCCCTTACTCCTTGTAGGTGCAGGACTACCAGCATCAACAGGAGCACCCTTTCAGTTTGAATTAGCATGTCTTCACTAGAATTGCTAATTTGAACCCCAGAAGATCGACTGTGTCTGCTTCAATCTTATCTGTAGTGCAGACAAGGCCCTGGAAACAGCATGTTTTCCTTAACAAACACATGTATTAGTTATCTAACAGCAAAAAAAGCATACAGAAATGTATTATAATTATTAGACTGCTTAAGTTACTCCATGAGGAGTAACGGTAGTTCAAATTAGGATCTTTAATTCGAACCACCTAGTCCGTGCCGCGTGTAGCCGCAGGCACGGAGTTCGGACTAAGGGGGATTTAAAAATGGCGGCGCCCGGGAACATGCAAATGAAGCCCGGGATATTTAAATCCCGGGCTTCATTTGCGACTCCGCTTGCCCTCATTTGTCTACTTAGCTTGAACTACCGAGCTAGTGTAGACATACCCCCATATATTCCTAGCACTACCGTGAACCAATGAGTTTAAGATAAGCACTGCTAAGTATAAAGCTTACACATAATATTACATTGCATTAAAGTGTATTTAAAATCAATAGTTTCATTATGGTTTCTTTTTAGGTGTTCAAGTTTTATACTGGACAAACAAAAAAAAATAGGACGTTACCCACACAGGACTAATTTTGGAATTTACTTGGGTAAAACACGACCCACAAATCCCTACACTGAACAAACATAGGTACATGGGGCTTTGGTGGGTGGGTTGAGAACAGAGAATCCATCACTGCCAATTTGGGGACAGAGTACAAGAAATCTCTGCAGCTACTGAGAGTACAATTCTATAAAATTGAAAAGTACATATCTACATAACAAAAGAGTCATGCAGTCACACACTTGTAATCTGAAAATCTCATTCTTCAGGGTATAAGTCAATTGCCTATAAGAATCGGAACATCATTTCTCACCCTGTAGCACTGCACAATTGTACAAATGCATGATAGAGAGTGGTTATCTTCTCCTGATGCATCAGGTTTTGGCCGTTGCCAGAGACAGAATTCCAATGATTGGGACTGCTGTGTCAAACCCTATAATGTGAAATAAATTAAGTTAGTCTCAGAGACTCCTAAATGATGTGAATCTGACATGGTTGAGTCTATGCCACACCAGTGGCTACTCCAGTGTTGTACTCCAGCAATCCTTTGCTGACAAAAACTCTGAAAAGGTGTTTCAACCAATGTGTAGCTTAGAACAGCACTCAAGCTGCTCCGATCTGTTAAGGGTTGAACTGGGCTTCTATTCCTACCAGTTGTCAAAACATGCCTTTAAGTCTCTTTTTCGATTTCTACTTCCAGACTTCAGGGCTTGAAGCAAGGCCTCAGAGTGCTAGGGTTGTGGGGAGGTGGCCACAGTAGGCAAAGGCAGCAGATCCACACCGCCTTGCCAGTGATGAGTGGCCATTACAGACTGCAGGTTGCCCCTAAGGCAGGAGATAGATGAAGACTGGCAGTGGGTTACTGAGGCAAGGTGGGCATAGAACTGAGTGTTCTCTGGAAGAAGACGACCCCTCGGGTTAGGAGAACTGGGTGTTCCCTGGGAGAGGAGGACCCTGGAGTGCAGAGACTGACAAATGTGCCTGCTCCCCCACCCCCGGAAGGGGGTTGAGAGACACTGCAGCAGGTACTGCCTGAAGAGGACACCTTGGTCCGAGAGTTACGTGGGTCAGGACTTGAGAGTGAAGTGAGAACACGGGGACACACCAGTCAGAGGGAGGCCCCCAGCGAGCAGACAAAAGCTAATTCCCAGTGCTACCAGCAGGAGGCATCATGGCAGTGAGTCCGCCCTGTGACAAGGACCTGATCATATTTTCATGAGCCCACCTACTGTGCTTAGGTATTCAGCAGACAAAGTTGTGTTGCCAAAGCGATCACTTTGGCCTAGGGTTGGGTTACAAATCACTTTAGTATTGATAATGAAATGTTGCTATCCTTTTTTGTATGGGTAAAGAGCAGCAGAACTATCCTTAGCCTTCCCTGACTGAGGCTACGTCTAGACTATATGCATCTTTCGAAAGAAGCTTTTTCAAAAGATTCTTTCGAAAAAACTTCTTTTGGAAAAAAAAGTCTAGATTGCATTAAGTGGATTGAAAATGTGATCCACTTTTCCAAAAGAGGGTCCAGACTGCCTGGACGGACGCTCTTTTGAAAAAAAAATGGCACCCAGAACCACTTCTGGCAGGGCATGGGGTCAGCATTTACTTCCTGGTGCTGCTGCCTGCCCTTTGCAGAGATGTGGGCTTAAAGGGACCCTCCTGGACAGCCATTTCTCTGCTGCTGCTTCTGGCTTGCCTGCCTCCTAGAGGGACAGTAAAGCTGCTGCAGTGCTTGCTGTGGTTGCCCTGCTTTCTTGGACACCACAGCAGTTTGTTTTCTGATTGGTTTTTCTGCTTTTAATTTTTTTTTTTTTTTGGTCATGGAGCCGGAGCTGCCCCTGGGCAAGCGATGACCCCACACAGCCATGCTGCAGCTTCTGCTGCATCTTCATGACACTGTCATGATGCTCCTGCCCCATCTGGACCTGGACCAGAGCTATGAAACCTTTGTCTGATATGCAGGACCAATGCCCTTGCCTCCAAACTTTTTGGGGAGAGGCAGTTTTGGAGGCATGAGACGAGTTCGGACTGGTAGGACCAGCTCTTCATGGAGCTGTGGGATGACCAGCAGTGGCTCTGCAACTTCTGTATGCAGAAGGCCACATTCCAGGAGCTGTATGCCTGGATCACCCCAGCGCTCTAAAGACAGGACACCCACCTGCGGCCTGCCATCCCCCTGAAGAAGCGGGTCACAATAGCTCTATGGAAGCTGGCAACACCAGACAGTTACCACTTGGTGGGACACCAGTTTGGTGTGGGGAGGTCTACCGTCTGGGTTGTTTTGATGGAGGTAAGTCACTTTTGGGGGACAGTCCCTACTGAGTGGGGGGGGCTGGAAACGGGGGACTGCTGGGCAAGGGAGAGTGGGGGATGGAGTGGCAGTGGGAGGCAGCTCCTTGCCCAACCCTGTGCTGATGCGGGGGAGGGGGATGTCCTGAGAAGGGGAATGCTGGGGTGGGTGGATGGGTTCTCCTTCTAAGGTCTCAGGTACCCCGTCTAACTCCGTGGTTTTTGTCTGTCTATTTGTCTCTTTCTGCAGGTGCTGAGGGCCATGAATTCGGAGCTGCTACACAGGCTTGTCCATCTGGGAGACCTGGACAACATCATTGCCGGCTTTCCTGGGCTTGGATTCCCTAACCGTGGAGGAGCCCTCGATGGGACACACATCCCAATCCGCCCACCGCCCCATCGAGCAGCCCAGTTTATTAACTGCAAGGGCTACTTTTCAATGATGCTCCAGGCCCTAGTTGACCACCGACATTTTATGGACATTTGTGTCAGGAGGTCGGGGCGGGCACATGATGCCCGCATCTTCCGTAATTCCTAACTCTGCTGCAGGCAGGAACGTTTTTCCCACAGTGGGACCTTGCGCTTCGGGATGGGCAGATACCGCTGTGCATCGTGGCCAACGCAGCCTAACCCCTGATGCTGTGGCTTATGAAGCCCTACACTGGCCACCTGGATGTGAGCAACGAGCTATTTAATACACATATTAGCCGGACTTGCATGCAGGTGGAATGCATGTTTGGACATTTGAAAGGGAGGTTTCGTTGCCTGCTCATACAGCTGGAGATGGGCGAACACGTGGGTGAACGCAATTCGAGCAGCCCCAGACAGCTGCCATCCACCAGGCTCACCAGTCCAGTCTTCGCATCCAGGAGGCCCTGAGGGAGAGATTCTCTGAAGGAGCCCACTGACTCTCCCCAGGGCCTCCCCCATGGCGGGCGGGGTTGGCCTGGCTCACCCATACCTTTGCCTCCACAACCCTCACCCGCACCCTCTTTCCATAAAGAATACAGAAACACCAGGTTTTGTTTTTAAACATAAATTGGTTTTTTATTAGAAAAAATATCTATAACGAAAACGTGCTAACAGTTGAAAAAAAACCTGACTCTTTTTACAGTTCAAATGTTTATAGAGAAGCAAAGTCTTTCAATCAAAAATAAATATTTTGTTACATGAGCGAAATGTTCTTTAAATAGGATGGTAGGGGGCTAAAAACATGGAGGAGGGGGGGGGCTGAAAACCTGGAGGAAGGAAGGGGGCTCAGGTAAGCCGGTGCTTCCCTGATCGCAGGGTCCTGCCGCCTCACATCCTGGCACCACCATGGCCTTGCGGTCGGGTGGAGCGAGAGACAGTCATGTGCTAAACAGGAGGTGGGGGGCAGCACTTGGGTCTGGGAGGGCTAAAAAAGAAGGGGGCTGGGGGAGAAGAGGAGCCAAGGGGGGAAGTGTGTGGTGGCGGGCAAGGAGGGTTTGGGGGGGCAGGGTCCTGACATACAGGAGGAGCGGTACCAGGGACAGGGGCAGGCAAGGCAAGGACCTCCCGCATAGTGGCAAAGATTGAAATGCGATGCTGGACCAGCTCTTCCAGCAGTGGTTGTGTCACTTGGCTTCTGCCTCTGTCCTCTGCTGAAGAGTCCTGTTGAGGTCCTGCAGGGCCACTACGTGCTCTTTCAGCAGGTCCGTATAAACACGCCAGTGCCTGTGGGTGCCATGTGTCCGGGATGGTGGATGGTGAGCTGCAACCCTCTTGTGTGGGGGGGTCCGGCTGTGGAGGAAAAGAGGAAGAGACAATCATGTATGTTTGCACCCGCTATCCCCGAGGGCATGCCCTCACTGTAAGGGGCTCTCCTTCGGACAGGGGACTCAGAGGTTTTGCACATGACACCATGTGTGAGTTGGGCAGCAGTCTGAGCATCACAGGGGTCCCACAGTGCCAATGGGACCAGATGCCCCCTGCACTGCCAACCCGCCCGTGTGTGTTGTGGGAATGGCTCCTGGCACTATGTGTTGCACACCCACGTGTCGCACCCTGCTGGTGCACGTGGTTGCACATGCATGGCCAGCTGCATGCTGTCCAGGCTGAGCATTACACATGTTGCTTGTGTATCTGCCTCTGTGCACCAGCCTCCCCTGCCCTGTGTGTGGTGAAACCTCACAGCACTCACCTGATGTTCCCTCCCCGATGTCCGAGAACACCTGGGAGGCCTCCGGGGTCTGGGGGACCGGCTCCAGGGATAGGGTGACTGTTGTCTCTTCCTCCCCCAGCTCCTGTTGCAGCTCTCCTGTCCCTCCTCCCTGCTGGTGCTCCTTCAGAGGTTGCTCCACAATAGGCTGGGATAACCCAGACTCCACAAGATGCAGTACAGTCTGGGCTTCCCCACCGCCCAGAATGTGGTCGAGGTCTGAATAATATGGACAGCTCCATGGGGCTGCCCCAGAGCGGGAGCTCTGGTCTTGGGCCTTGGCGTACCTCTACTGCAGTTCTTTGACCGTGGCCCTCACCTGGTCCCAGGTGCAGGGGTGGTGCCCTCTCCTGGCCAGTTCCTGGGCCATGTGCTCATAAATTGCAGTGTTCCTCTGGTGCAACTGCAGGGATTTCTCCTGTGACCACGCCTCCAAGAGATTTTTTTTATTTCAGGCCCTGACTAGGCTGGTGCCTGCCTTTTGGAGCCCCTGGGTGGGTCCTCTTCACTCTCCCTAGAAGGGCCAGGAGGGTCCTGACACTGGGACATGGCTGTCACAGGTGGTCTGGCTGGCTTCCTGACAGAAATGGCTGTCCGGGTGCCTGTGCCTTCAAAAGACTGCAGACAGGAACAATAGAGGTGCCAAGCATGTAGATGGACTGTCCACCAGGGCTTCTTTGTGGAGGCCCTTTTTTTCAAAAGAACTGGCTCCCCCGCATCCACACACACCTATTTTTGACAAATCTCTGTCAAAACAGGCGTTATTCCTTGTAAAACGAGGTTTACCGCCGTCGACAGAACTGCCGCGTTCTTTCAATTTATTTTCAACAGAACGCAGCAGCAGTCTAGATGCAGGTAAAGTTTTTTCGAAAAAAGGCTACTTTTTTTGAAAAAACACTGTACTCCAGACACCCCCGGGGAGGGGTCATCCTCAAGTGAATTGCACTCATTCGGGGGTGGATAGAGATGCCAAATTCCAGTGAAAGGAGAGAGAAGGTAGGGATGGCACATAGAATTGTCTAGTATTTGTTCCAGACAATGGGAATGGGCGTTCCTGCCTGGTGATGTGGGCTCTACTTAAAAGTCTTAGATGCCACTTAGACCTCCTCCTCTACATTCTTTAAAGATAGTGATGATTAGACTCAGAGAGAGTCTTCTAGAGCTGAGAGATCCCTAGAACTGAAATAACTGAAATAATTGATAACCAGGTCTAAGTGCAAAGCCTTAGGCCTGCTGTGGGGCAGCATTCCAGTAAAAAGAGACTGAACTGCTCGCACTAGTAGTGAGGTTCAACACTAAATGTTAAAACCACAGACAGCTAGACTGAGTGGTGGGATCTCAGGACTTGACATTGCAGAAATTACAGCAGAGAGGCACGAGTAGAGTGAATGATGGCCTACTCGGCAGCACCACAGAGTGAACGACAGGAACTGAGAGCCAGTTATGGTAGCGGTGGCAGCAGCAGAGGCATCGTTCACTGGTGTGGGAGGCAAGTTCCCCTATGAACTCTTGATCTTCATTGACCCAAAACAGCAACTATATGTGGGTTGCAATTGAGGAAGGATGTGCTGGACTTTCACCCTTAAAGGTGAGAAACTGAGATCAAGGATACTGACCAATGTACTATAGGGTCAATAGTTTGCTTATATGAATATATGGTTGTAGTGTTTTCCCAGATTAATGCTTAATTCCCTTTCCCTTTTAATAAACGTTCTTGTTTGCTATATACATACTCAGTGCTTGCCCTTTTCCAGTCTTCTGGAATCTCTCCCAACTTCCATGATTTTTCAAAGATGATAGCTAAAGGCTCAGATACCTCCTCTATCAGCTCCTTGAGTATTCTAGGATGCATTTCATCAGGCCCTGGTGACTTGCAGACATCTAAATTTCCTAAGTAATTTTTAAATTGTTCTTTTATTTTAACTTCTAAACCTACCTCATTTCCACTAGCATTCACTATGTTAGGCATCCTGTCACCATCCATCTTCTTGACGAAAACCAGAACAAAGAAGTCATTAATCACCTCTTCCAGTTTCTGGTTATTGTTTCTCCCTCTTCACTGAGCAATGGGCCTACCCTATCCTTGGTCTTCCTCTTGCTCCTAATATACTTGTAGAACATCTTGTTATCCTTTATGCCTCTAGCTAGATTTAGCTCATTTTATGCCTTTGCCTTTCTAATCTTGCCCCTGCATACCTGTGTTATTTGCTTATATTCATTCTTTGTAATTTGACCTAGCTTTCCCTTTTTTTGATTTTTAGATCATGTAAGATCTCCTGGTTCATCCAACATGTTCTCCTGCCATACTTTCCTGTGCAGTGGAATAGTTTGCTTTTGAGCCCTTAATTATGTCCCTTTAAAAAACTGCCAATTCTCTCCAGTTGTTTTTCCTCCTAGTATTACTTCTCATGGGATCTTACCTACCAACTCTTTTACTAAAATCTGCCTTCCTGAAATCCATTGAAGCACCCTTAGATAGTGAACCCAGCCCTGGTTGCTGTTGACTTCACCGCTCCGGAAGGCTACGTATATTCCTCACCAACACTAACAAGTCTATACAAGGGACCACCTTGTATGTTCCCAGCATACTAATCCCTATTTCTTTCTATAAATTAGACAACTGGATATTAATTGCTTAGTACATACTGTTCAGTCTTACCATATATGATTTGAGATTGGCATTTTAGCTGGTAAATGTTGTCATGACTGCATCTGCCAAGGCACACTTGAAAGGAATGTGGTATGAATAAGTCCAGGTGTTCTTGGCAGTAGTTTATTGGAAGTTGTTATGCCAGGAGATTGGTCATCGTGTTGGAATACTGGGAAAATTTCAGAAGACTGGAAGAGTGTTAATGTTGTGCTGAGACTGCTAAATCCTGACATTGATCCTGAGTAAAATAATGGAAAGGCTGATACAGGATTCAGTTAAAATAGAATTAAATAGTAGAAATATAACATGAGTCAACGTGGTTTTATAGAAAATAGGTCATGTCATACAAACCTAATTTTAATTCTTTGAAGAGTTTACAAATGTAGTTGATAAAAATAATTGAGTACCTACAATATACTTGGACTTTTGTATTGTGTTTGATTTAGTATTGTGCAATACTCCAAAAACTTACCACTAAACAGTGTCAAAGTGCTATACATTAAATGGATTAAAAACAAGCTAATTTATCAGACCTCAGAAAATAGTTGTTAAAGGAGGAATTGTTATCAAATGAGGTATTCTTAGTGGGGTTCTATGGGTACCAGGCCTGACCCTATTCAACGTTTTCATCTATGATCTGGAAGTAAATACAAAATCATTGTTTACAGAGTTATTTGAATTGTTTGGTATAATGGGTCTATTCAAACTAAGTGAGTTTTCAACTGAGTTAAGCATAAAGTTGTACATTTGGAATAAGAAAGGCAGATCATTCCTATGGAATTGCGGCCTGTATCCTAGAAAGCAGTGACTCTGAAAAGAATTTAGGGATCATAGTGGACAAACAACTCATCATGAGCTACAAGAGTAATGATGTGGCACAAAAGGGCTAATATAATATTTGGATGTATAAACAGGGGAGTAGCAAATAGGAGTGTGTGTTTGTGAGAGGTGATTTTTTTGCCTTGCATATGGCATTGGTGAGACCAATACTAAAATACTGTGTATAGGTCAGGTTTTTAAAAGGACATTGAAATTTGGAGACGGTGCATCAAAGAGCCACAAAAATTACTTGAGGGCTGGAGAAAATGTTTTATTTTGAGAAATGTAAAGAGGTCAGTCTGTTGAGTTTATCAAAGATAATATAGAGATGACTGGATTACAGTCTGTAAGTACCTTTGCTGGGAGAAAAATACTAGTTCTAATTAACAGGGGTGGTGGTTAACCACTGGAATAAACTACCAAGGGAAATGATGATATCTCTTGAAGTCTTCAAGTCAAAATCAGATGGTTTTCTGGAAAATATGCTTTGCCAAACTCAAGTTATGGGATTAGCCAAGGGGGTAACAATGAAATTTAATATATTTCAGGGTATATTAACAGGAGCATTGTATGTAAAAGAGCAATTGTCCCATTCATCACTGATGAGACCTCCACTGGAGTACTGTGTCCAGTTCTGGAAGCCATACTTTAGGAAATATGCAGATAAATTGGAGAGAGTCTGGAAGAGAGCAACAAAAATAATTAAAGGTTAAGACAACCTGACCTCTGGGGAAAGGTTAAAAAAACTATATATTTAGTCTTGAGGAAAGATGGCTGAGTAGAGATCTGATAAGTCTTCAAATACAGTAAGGACTGTTATAAAGAGAATTGTGATCAACTGTTCTCCATGTCCACTGAAAATAGGATAAGAATAAATAGCTTAATCTGCAACAAGGGAGATTGAGATTAGATATCAGGAAATACTTTCTAACAACAAAGGTAGTTAAGCTCTGGAATACGTTTCCAAGGGAGCTTGTGGAATCCCTATCATTGATAGTTTAAGAACAAACACATCTCAGGGATAGTCTAGATTTATTTGGTCCTGCTTCAGAGCAGAGAGCTGGACTTAATGACTTTTTAGCATCCCTTACAGCCCTACATTTCTATAACCTATGATGAGGAGATCAACGTATATTATCTAATGGTACCTTCTGACATTAAACTCTATGAAACCATTAAATGTTCTCTGCATTGCATAAAGAGATGCTGATGAATATTCAGTAGGAAAGGTGAACTGTTAATTAAAGGCAAATAACGGAAAACCTCAGCCAAATGACTGGCCCAAACCAAATCCTTTTAAATAGTTGGGTAAGTACCCTTGTCATAGTTATGGGCCTCAGGCCATTTCTGCACCTTTTCTGGTCTCCCTGAATGCATCCTTTCAGGGCTTGGCCCCCTTGCCCTTACTTATGTAGGGGTGGCATTTACACTCTTAGACCATTCCTGTGTATACCCACACATCACCTGGTATATACTAACCACTTATCACTCCATAGTTTGATTGGATGTACCTCTATTTCCTCTCTTCAAGAACCTTTGACTTGTGATATACTTGATCCAACAGCCTACTTAAAACACACATTTTTTTTAGTAGTTGAAAACAAGTAGTAGAGAAAAAGAGAGGGTTTTAAAAACAAAACAGGCTACATGCATATTTAGTCTCATTTGATCTTAAGGATCACTACAGGCAAAATTGGATAGGCTTTCTTTTTAAGTTATAGGAACAAAACAGAGCAATCTTATCCTAGAAAACTCAGATCCATCAGTGAATTTGAGGGGTTTTCCTTTTGGTTCCCTCAGTTTCACCAAGCCTGTTCAAACTGGTTCCATGACTCCCCAAGGAGATTGGGTTAGAGCCATGAAGGCTATTCGCTTTGGCATTATCTCTTAATGACACTTAAGTCTAAGTTATTACACACCTAACAAATAGGGACTCCTTTCCTTCTTCTCAAGTGGATAGCCTCTACTACCCAGACAGATCCCTAGGGTGAAAGTTACCCCCACTGCCCATTTATGGCACAGATGCAACATGGTAGTGCCAGAACTAGATACAAAGGTAACAGTCACAAAAAACACCACCACATTTATCATAATATCCCACACAGAGATCTCCATGTCTGATCCAAGCAAAATTTTGCCTCCAAATACTCCTTTACCTTTATTGCTGTTGCACAAATCCATTTCAGGATCTACGCTGACTTGGAGCATCCTGAACAGGATGATGATCTCATCTTGTCTTGCATGTTTTCAAGCTGCCCTAGGATCAAAGGGTCTGAAAGAATTATGGATCTTCTCTGATCTAAGGAAGCACAGGAACTTGTGGGATATGAAGACAGCAAAAAGGTACTATGGAGATTGCCAGACCTGATAAAATCTAAGTAGATCTGTAACATTAGCAAAGGAGGGGAGAACAGAAGGGAAGGCTGAAATAGGATTTAGGTGATAGGAAGTGAAGAGAAAGAGACATCTGGGGGCTGGTGTGGGCTAGGAAGATCATATGTCCCCAGTCCCAGAATGGAACAATGAGGGTAGGAAGCATCCAGGTTGTTAATTATCTGGAAAGGGAGGAGAAGGAAGGGGGGGGAAATTTTTGGGTCAATGAAAGAGAGTAAAATTTAATTGGCTTGAGGTAAAAGACACAGAACATCTCAATAAAACAAGATTAACTTTGGATAACAATCCATACCTGTGGAGTCTCCTCTACACGATATCATCAATCCTTTTGAATTTCAATTCCTCCCTATTACTAAGACACAAATACAACAAACAAGGAGCCAGACCGATCTGACATTAACTATGTCTACCCACATATCTGTTTCATGCTCCCGCAGGAGCAGAAGGGAATCTTCCCAACTGGTGGAAGGTAAAACCAACCCACATAAAACATCAAAATTTGTAAGCTTACTGCCTATTGCTTGGTGATCCGCTAGTTTCCAGTGGTGTGAGGATGAAGAGAGAGCTTGAAGGAAACATTGACTTTGCTTGTCCCCGACTTCTTATAGAATCCAGTTTGGACTATTATATGCCTACCTTTCCAGGGAAGAGGCCTCTCTGGATATATTACATTCTGAATGAGTTTGTCTTATGCCTCTTGTATTCCTATTTTCCCTTCCCATGGAAATACATTCAATTACACAAACACACAGAAAATTGCATTTTCAATACAATGAATTCCAAAAATGTTAAAACTAATCCAATTAAATTAACCCTCCTTGAATTAAGTCCATTCAGAATATTGGAGGAAATTATCAGTCTGTCACACCTACAGCACCATGGTATCCTCACTTTGCTTACCACCAAATTGACCAGTCATCCCAATTCTATTTACAGGGGTTAGTGCCTGTTCTGGAAATATCATGTTTCATCCCTTGATTCTCCTGCCAATGCTTTCTGACACCACAGTATCTCACAGGAGTGAGATTGGGACCCAGAGGAAGGAACAGCTGCTGCACTGCACAGGCTTGGGCCAGGAAGCAGATAGGAACAGGTCTCCTCTCCCCATCATCTTTCTCTCATTTAGCCATAACAGCTATGCCAGCCACGGCTAGCATGCAGAAACTGTAAAGATGACACAATGGCTGTCTCCTCTAGCTGGGAGAGGCAATTGCTGATGTGACTTCCTGGCCTGGCCCAGTCCAGTCCCATCTTCTAGCCACCGTAGGTCCCCATGGACACACCTGGCGTGTGGAAGGGTCTGGAATACAAGGGCGAACGGTGCACCAGCATCTGAGTTGCAGTAAGTGGGATATAGGGGCCAGCTGCTTAAGAGTGGTGGGAGGGCAGAAGCATCAGCAACAGAGAGAGAGCAAGTGACAGGGAAGAAGGACCTGGCACTAGATATTCAAAGGAAGTGGATGCAGAGACAGTTTCCTCTTGCGAAGAAGCACAATGCATGGAGTAAGTGCACCCATGATTGAGTCAATGGGGATGTGTGTCACATACAAGAAGTAAAGGCTGAAATCAGCTTTAAGGGAAAATAAACAATGATGGGAAATCCCCTAATTATACAGACATAGGAGCAAAGGATGAGCCAAAGAGCTGGAAGGCCCCTAGTGCTGGTGGAGGGTAGGGTTGCCAATTTTGGTTGGACATATTCCTGGAGATTTCATCACATGACAATCTTTTATTAAAAAGATTAATTTTAATTCCAGGAGACTCCAGGAGTAAGAGTGATGAGCGTGACAGAGACAGGAGACTAAAAGTAAAAACAAAACACATAATGAAGTCATCTGCCTGGTGTACCGTATCAGTTGTTGGCAAACCTCCGGAGTGTTCTGTCCTTTGAAAAACAAACATACAATTTTTGCAGTAGTTGTAATGCCAATAACATATTGTGCACAGAACTAATACAACAGTCATTGTTTCTTAAATCATATTCTCTCAGTTCTCCTTAGCTCTTGCTTGTACAATCACATCTTATCTCCTACTCTGACTGCCCTTCAAACATGCAGAGAAAAGAACTCCTTTTTTGTTATATCATATCATATATATAGTAGCCCAATGTCTGTGAGTCTGTAACACTGTAGCATTACAGTCTTGCCTCTGGGGGGTGCTCTTGCCTCCAGCCATGGCGCTCGGCTGAGTTCTGCACCTCTCAGCCAGACCGCTTGCTGCCGCTTGCTCCCCTGCCGTGTATGTCACCGTGTATGTCACCGCCCCACCCTCCTTCACCTCCCGCCATGGCGCTCAGCTGAGTTCTGCACCGCTCGGCCGGGCCGCCACGGGGGAACCCAAACGGCCGCTTGCACAGCTTGCTCCCCCGCAGTGGTCCGGCTGAGCGGTGCAGAACTCAGCTGAGCACCACGGCGGGAAGGGAAGGGGGGCGGGGCGGTGACGTACACGGCACCGCCCCATGGCCATGTACTTCACTGGGGTAGGGTGTAAAAAAACCCAGACACCCTTGATCAGGGGCGGGAGGGGGGAGGGACCGGCCAGGAGAGGAGCGGGGCTGGCTGTGGGGGGAAGCAGAACTGGCAGGGGTCAGAGGCAGCATAGCTGGCCAGGGGAGAACGGGGGAGGGGCGGCCGGTGGGAAGCAAAGCTGGTCGGGGATGGGGGTTGGGAGCAGCGAGGCTGGCCGTGGGAAATCAGGAGGAGGAACTGGCTGGTGGGGGGCGGGGAGAGGGAATCGGCTGGCGGGGAGCCGGACTCACCCGGGCACGTGCAGATCCCAGGGTGCTGCCCGCCCCACTCATGCATCCCCGAGGGAGACAGAGGAGAGTGGAGAGAGAGTGAGAGGCAGGAGGGGGAGAAGAGAAAGGGAGAGTGAGAGACAGGAGGGGGAGAAGAGAAAGAAAGAGACAGAGAGAGAGGCAGGAGGTGGAGGAGAGCTGAGAGAGAGAGAGGGAGGCAGTAAGAGGAGGAGAGAGAGAGAAAGAGACGGAGCGAGAGACCAGAGGCTCAGGAGAGAAGACCGACGTAGAGGAGAGACCTGAAAATCCCGTCTTAAGACGGGCTAATTGGCTAGTCATATATATAGTAGCCCAATGTCTGAGAGTCTGTAACTCTGAAATGCTGTCTGTTCCCTTTGGGCGGCACTGTTGCCTGAAATGCTGGCTGTTCCCTCTGGGCGGCGCTGTTGCTGAAATGCTGGCTGTTCCCTCTGGGCGGCTCGTGCTGCATGGGGAGTGCGGAGCCCAAATGGCCACTTGCGCCGCTTGCTCCCCCGCGGCAGCCAGGCTGAGCAGCGCAGAAGTCAGCCAAGTGCCAGGGTGGGAGGGGAAGGGGGGCGAGGCGGTGACATACATGCCCAGGGGGTGGGGCCTGGCCATGTATGTCACTGCCCTGCCCCCCTTTGCCTCCCGCTGTGGCGCTTGGCTGACTTCTGCGCCGCTCAGCTGGGCCGCCACGGGGAAGCCCAAATGGCCGCTTGCTCCCCCGTGGTGGCCCAGCTGAGTGGCGCAGAAGTCAGCCGAGCGCCATGGCGGGAGGCGAAGGGGGCCGGGGTGGTGACGTGCGGCGTGACAGCGGCTCCAGGCCCCACCCCCTGGTCGTGAACGTCACTGCCCCCCTTCGCCTCCCGCTGTGGTGCTCAGCTGACTTCTGCACCGCTCAGCCAGGCCGCCGTATGGGAGCAAGTGGTGCAAGCGACTGTTTGGGCTCCGCGCTCCTCCGGGTGAAAGGCAGGAGGGGGAGGAGATGAGAAAGAGAGAGGCAGGAGGTGGAGGAGAGCTGAGAGAGAGAGAGGGGGAGGCAGTAGAAGGAGGAGAGAGAGAGAGAGAGAGACGGAGCGAGAGACTGGAGGCTCAGGAGAGAAAACTGACGTGGAGTGGAGACCTGAAAATCCGGTCTTATGATGGGCTAATTGGCTAGTTTGTAAGCAGCGTTATTTCAGAATAACTGACATTATTCTGAAATAACACAGTACCTGTCTACTCAGCAAGGCATTATTTCGAAATAATGGCAGGCTGGAGGACTTCTTACTTAAACTCCTGTAACCCTTATTTCACAAGGAGTAAGGGAAGTGAAAGGAAGAATCTTCTTCCTTTGACTTCCTGCTGTGTACACAGTGCCAAAAGCCGAGTTAAGCTATTTCGACTTCAGCTACGCAACTGATGTAGCTGAAGTTGTGTCGCTTAATTCAACTTTAGCCCTGATGTTTAGACACACCGTGTGGTGGTTCCATGCTTCCCCTTGGAGAAGTGGGTCAGGATATTGCCCCTTGCCCATATCCTTGATTACTGTGGGATGGGATAGACACAAGTGTGGGGAAGGCAACCAGGCCACTCTTCTACTATGGATCCGTCAAGGCTGTTCCCCACTCTGACATTTCGAGTGCAGAGATGGAGGCCTTCAAGAGACCTTAAAATACGCCGCCACTTAAGGCTTCTATTTAGAAACTCCCCAAGGTCACAGACTCCCTGACCTTGGGTGGTACGTTGTCACCACTGAAATGCAAAAATCCCTTGAAGCCAGGAAGATGCACTTTGGAACTTCTCCCTGTGGGAAAACCTTAAGCTCTTAAACCTTCCCTTAGGAGAGAGCTTGAAAACAAACTGTAATCTCTTAATAGATGATCTTCAGTTCAGGCACATTGACACAGAACCTCCTGCCTTCTAGGACAAAGGAATCAGATTATAGTCTTAAAAATGTGATTTTATTAACAAAACAAAGAAGATATGTTTAGCAAAGCATATTTGGTTGCGAGGTGTTATAGAGCAACTAAAAAAAGCAGATTAAAGCACTGAGAATTGCTCCCTGGGATTCAGTTTCAGTTGCAGTGTACAGGAGAATCTTAAATCAGCACAGAGAAGTCCTGCAAACCAAGAAAATAACCTGATCACATCTGACTAAATGTTCCCTGTTCTACTTACATCTCTGTTGTTCCAAAGTTTAGGTTTTAGTTTCTTGGACCTGGATATTGCTGAGAGATCCGTGCCTTATTCCTCAGTCCATTTCTCTCCTAGCTCCTCTATGAACTCACATGCAAAGGAGACTGAAACAGGCAAACCTATTTCATTTCAAATTTCTTCCACTATCTTCTCATTGGCTCTCCTCCCTTCTGCCTGAATACCTACTGTTACAGGTTTAACCCTTTAGTTACTGAATGCTGGGCTGTTTAGAAAAGGGTAGTACCACTCCCATCATCACAGGGTCCCAGCTCCTTCAGCTTTGTGGACTGCTTACCCTCTCATCCCTTGAGTAGGTTAGCCCCCAGTCCTTCATGCCAGGGAAATCCCTCTGTCCTGCTTGGGCAGTGTCTTCTTTCCCCTGGTACTCTGGTTCTCTGACTAGCAGCAACACTCCTCTAAACTCCAAACAACTCTTCTTCCTTCCTTCTTGCTTAACTGAAGCTGAAGGCTTTTATTAGATTTTGGGTAATCCCTAACTGGCTCCAGGCACTCCAAATAAATCTGTAATAAACTTTCCCTAGCTCCCAGAATATAAAACCTTAAACATCCTAGGACTTATATACCTCCCCTTGACCACTCTCCTGCTGGTTTCCAGCGCTGCTGTATCACAAAACCAAGAACAGTGACTTGTTCTTTCAGTTCCTCCCCAAATATATTGAGTTATAGAGCATAGCCTATTGTCTTTCAGCATAACAAAAACAAGGGTTGGCTCCCTCAAAGAAATGTTATGCACTCTGTGACTATTGTGCGATGCTGATGGATATAAAAAAGTTCCCCGAAAGGTCATCCTCACTAGCACCACTGCAGCCATGAACCACTGTAGTGCAATTTAGTAAAGTTTGGGAAGTTGCAATCTCTGCTAAGAATTATCGATGATATGCCTTTATCGTCACGTGACACAGAAAATGATTGTTTTGGGTCATGCTGTCACTCTAAAGCAATTTCTCTACACCAACCATGAAACACGCTTGAAGGAACAAGAAAGCAAACTGGAAACACAAATAATTATAAAATTGTGAAGGAAGCTAGTACAGTTGTCACCCATGCCTGACTTTGTCTGACAGAATGTGGCATTTTGCTTCTATTGTTGCTGAGGAAAAGCTCAAAATTTAGTCTGAGTAAAAAAGCTGAGACTGCCTTCATCCAGAAGGGTTAAATAATTGGAAAAAGACAATAGTAGGGGTATGTCTACACTACACAGTTTTGTCAGAAAAACAGCCGTTTTTCCGACAAAGCTTGAGGAACGTCCACACTGCAATTGCGTTCCTCTGCAAGAAAATCAAAAGAACAGAGAAGTTTTTCCAGCATGGGTAATCCTCATTCTACAAGAAAGAAGCCTTTTTGTGAAAGAGCTCTTTCACAGAAAGGCATGTGTGGATGGGGAAGAGGGAGTTCTTTCAGAAGAAGAGGAAAGAGGAAAAAGCACAAGTGCCCTGGTGGCCATTCCATCCAAAGCAATCACCACTTACATGCGAGAGAGCATACATTCAGTCTGGATGCGCTCTTTCGAAAAAGCAGATTGCTTCTTTGATGCACTTTTGCAGTGTGAATGCTCTCTTTTGGAAGAAGTTTTTTTGGAAGGTCTCTTCCGAAAAAAAGCTTCTTCTGAAAGAAGCCTGTAGTCTAGATGTAGCCTAAGAGTCAGAGAACATGACAGAAGTGATCTTAATAATGAAGCAAATATGAAGTATTTGACAAAAAGATCAGCCCTCTTGTCAAAATGCAACTGAATGACCAATTAAAGCATGTATGGTGAAGCATGCTGATGAGCCATCATACCTATACTTGATGTTCAGGGTTAAGCTTCTGGCCAATTGTCACTGGCCCTGACACAGAGGGTTCCTCAGCCAGTGGCCCCAGTTTGGGCTCTGGGGAGAATGGGGTGATCATCAGCCCTCCACCCCCATTCCTTCCAAAGCTTAAGGAGGTTCACGTCATAGACCCCAGGGTCCCTCTGACACTCAGACACCTGTATCTCATAGCCAATGGACTCCACCTGTCTCATCACCTTGAGGGATCAGTCCCTACCTCTTATCCAGCAGTTTAGACTTCGAGAAGGGTAACAACAAGACATGATCTCTCCACTGTTGTACTCATGTTGGGCCTGCACAAGTTCTCCTGGGCTAACGTACCCAGTTCCTGGAGTCATTCCTACAGTCAGAGTATATTCTGAACAAATCTTATGACTTGTATTTCTTGTTCCTCTCAGGTTTTTCTCAGGAATCCAACAGAGGAATTCAAAGGGAGGAAACCCTGTGGATGCCTGTGTGTGTCCTGCACGGCTAAAAGAAGGAATGGCGGCAACTTTTCCTAGTGCTGGGGCTCATCTTCTATGAAATTCCTCAACATCAACTTGAGAGTTCCATTAAACTTGAGAGTGGTAGATGCGGGTTTTGAGGACATGGATACAGGGGTGGCCCATGAGCCTAGGCGAGCTAGGCAGCTGCCTAGGGCGCCGCTGGCCCGGGCGCCCGATGATGATGTCACGGCCATTGATGGCCGTTCAGGCAGGGGCGCCGATTGCACCGCCCCGCCTAGGGCGCCAGCTGCTGCAGCCGGCTTCAGACCGCTCCTGCATGGATATTCAGCAGGCAGCATAGCTCAGCCATCAGCCTTGATGTTACATTGGTTCTCTGGTCTGTTAAAATCTCCCAGGGCAGCCCAAACCTGGCAAACATTTGCAGGAGTTCATTGGCAATGGGAAGGGGGTATCGGCCTGCAAAAATAACAGCCTCAGGATACTGTGTTGCATATAGTCCACTATGGTAGTGCTTCTTTTCTCTAAAGGCCCCACCAGGTCTAGACCAATATGTTCTAAGGGAGTATTAATTATAGGTAAGGACACCAGTGGGGATCCCCTTTGGGCTTGCTCTCTGGCATTTGGGGTAAGAGACATTGTAATCCCTTACTTTTTGGTGTACCCTGGGCCAGAAAAATCACTGGGCTACCCTCTTTATCATCATTTCTCTCCCTGGGTACCTGGCTGTAGTCAGCAAGAGTAAGTCTAAGGTCTGACACTGGGTTCTCAAAGCACAAAGGATGCCACACAGGTATCTGTCAAACACAAGTAGTTTATTTCCTGACAGCTAACAGCTGTGCCCCATAACTGGAAGAATAATATAACAAAGAAGCAGCACATCTTATGTCCCTTCCTGCAAGCCTGGAACTCCGGGTAGGCTGCGGATGAAGTGGGAGGTTGTCTCAGCTTCCGAGGCGCCGGTACCCAAAGCCCATCGGTGAGCCCATTGCTGTGTTTTGAGGCAGCCTTAAATACAGTTTTTCCTGCCTTTTTTTGCAGTTTGGAAATTTCCAGGAGTTACTCATTACGTGCTGATGTAGGGCTCAGCTGTTAGTTATCGATCTGGTTCTGTTCTGGATCTACTTGTTCTTTGGCCCTGTTTACATGATCAGTACATTAGGGTAAACAGAATTGTTTATGCGTTCTTGCCCTTTACCCTTATCTTATACTTGTTCTTGCTATACTGGCAACAATGCTTATCTTAAATGGTGTATGTTCCCAAAGACTTGCTTCTGGCTCATCAGATATAGGGAAAAGGGAAAGGGGGGAAAGAATGCAGGCCTCACCACCCCTAAACTAGCACATACAAAGTTCTTCTGCAATTGACCACTATACTGGCCCAGGGCACCACATGGGCCAAGTGGAGAAAACCCTGGCAAAACTGCCGTGGGACCACCAGTTGGCACAGATATACCTTCATCTGTGGGTCCTGGACCCATCAATACAGGAGGTCCTTGCAGATTTTGATCTGGGGTCCTTAGGGGTATGTCTAGACTACATGCCTCTGGCAACAGAGGCATGTAGATTAGGCTACCCAGCATAGGAAAATGAAGCAGCGATTTAAATAATCGCCGCTTCATTTAAATTAAAATGGATGCTGCACTGAGCCGATCAGCTGTTTGTCGGCTCAGTGCGCTAGTCTGGACACTCCGCGGTCGACATCAAAGGCATTTGTTGACCGCCCCAGTATGCCTCGTGGGGTAGCCTAATCTACCTATGCTGGATAGCCTAATCTACATGCCTCTGTTGTCAGAGGCATGTAGTCTAGACATACCCTAGGGTATATGCTAGGATTGGCTATTTTACCAGGATAGAGCCCACCTGCTCCCAGGCGCGACTGAGGGTTGGATCCAATATTCTCTCTAATCCAAAGCATGTGCAAAGGTGCACCACCAGTAGAAACAAAAATCCTAGCTGTGGGCATTCTGCTAATCATTCAAGCAGCATTTGGATATCTCCTAAATGGCTGCACAAGCACATAACTTAGAGGAAACACTGGCTGGGTCTCCCCTTTGTTTTCAAGGAAGTTCCCTTGTGCCAACCCAATGGTGAATTGGTGGAGAAGGCAATTTGATCTTGTGTCCCAAGATCATCTGGAGGTTCCTCTTAGTGGCGGATTTATTACTGAATCAATTGTTCCCTGGCAATTGTTCCCTTCTCTCAGGCCCCAATCCACGTTCACTTTCTCCACCAGCTGTTGCAGGGCTGATATACCTGTCACTTTTGGGATGGGAACTTGGCACTGTATGGCCCCATGGTTGGGCTCAATGGTTTGGGTCCTCACCATGGTCCTGCCTACAATGGAACATGGCCTGGCAGCCAGAGTCATCAGCACAGCCCTCATTCTCATAGCAGTGCAGCCTAATGGCAGAGTCAATTGCAAAGTGGTGGAGGGCAACCACCTCGGCAGAAGTGGAGTGGTCAGGGTGAGAAGATATAACAACATACATAAGAATGGCCATACTGGGTCAGACCAAACGTCCATCCAGCCCAGCATCCCATGGATTTGTCCGGATCCATGGGTCCGGACTTAATGCATCCGAGGGTACTGAGGGAGTTGGCATATGTCATTGAGGAGCCTGTGGCCATTATCTTTGAAAAGTCGTGGAGATCGGGAGAGATCCCGGATGATTGGAAAAAGGCAAATGTAGTGCCCATCTTCAAAAAAGGCAAGAAGGATGATCCAGGGAACTATAGGCCGGTCAGTCTTACCTCGGTTCCTGGAAAAATCATGGAAGGGATCCTTAAGGAATCCATTTTGAGGCACTTGGAGGAGAGGAAAGTGATTAGGAATAGTCAGCATGGATTCACAAAGGGCAAGTCGTGCTTGACCAATCTGATTAGCTTCTATGATGAGGTAACTGGCTCTGTAGATATGGGAAAGTCAGTGGATGTGATATACCTTGACTTTAGCAAGGCTTTTGATACGGTCTCCCACAATATTCTTGCCAGCAAGTTAAGGGAATATGGATTGGATAAATGGACGGTAAGATGGATAGAAAGCTGGCTAGAAGGCCGGGCCCAGCGGGTAGTGATCAACGGTTCGATGTCAGGATGGCGGTCGGTTTCTAGCGGAGTGCCCCAAGGTTCGGTTCTGGGACCGGTTTTGTTCAATATCTTTATTAATGACCTGGATGAGGGGATGGATTGCACCCTCAGCAAGTTTGCAGATGACACTAAGCTAGAGGGAGAGGTAGATACGCTGGAGGGCAGGGAGAGAGTCCAGAGTGACTTAGACAAATTGGAGGATTGGGCCACAAGAAATCTGATGAGGTTCAACAAGGACAAGTGCAGAGTCCTGCACTTGGGACAAAGAATCCCAAGCATTGTTACAGGCTGGGGACCAACCAGCTAAGTAGTAGTTCTGCAGAAAAGGACCTGGGGGTTACAGTGGATGAGAAGCTGGATATGAGTCAACAGTGTGCCCTTGTAGCCAAGAAGGCCAATGGCATATTAGGTTGCATTAAGAGGAGCATTGCCAGCAGATCCAGAGATGTCATTATTCGGCTCTGGTGAGGCCACATCTGGAGTATTGTGTCCAGTTCTGGGCCCCCCACTACAAAAAGGATGTGGACGCACTGGAGAGGGTCCAGTGGAGGGCAACTAAAATGATTAGGGGGCTGGAGCATATGACCTATGAGGAGAGGCTGAGGGAGTTGGGTCTGTTTAGTCTGCAGAAGCGAAAAGTGAGGGGGGATTTGATAGCAGCCTTCAACTTCCTGAAGGGAGGTTCCAAAGAGGATGGAGAGAGGCTGTTCTCAGTAGTGACGGATGGCAGAACAAGGAGCAATGGTCTTAAGTTGTGGTGGGAGAGGTCCAGGTTGGATATTAGGAAAAACTATTTCACTAGGAGAGTGGTGAAACACTGGAATGGGTTACCTAGGGAAGTAGTGGAGTCTCCATCCCTAGAGGTATTTAAGTCTCAGCTTGACAAAGCCCTGACTGGGTTGATCTAATTGGGATTGGTCCTGCCAAGAGCAGGGGGCTGGACTTGATGACCTCCTGAGGTCTCTTTCAGCTCTATGGTTCTATGATTCTATCCCGTCTGCCAACAGCGGCCAGACAATGATCAAGTAATTTCTCTCCTGCCATCCTTCTCCAGCCCCTGACAAACAGAGGCCAGGGGCACCATTCCTTACCCCCTGGCTAATAGCCTTTTATGGACCTAACCTCCATGAATTTATTTAGCTCTCTTTTAAACTTGTGGGTATGTCTACACTACAGCGCTAATTCGAACTAGCTTATTTCGAATTAGTTAATTCAAAATAAGCTAATTCGAACTAACGCATCTAGACCCAAAAACTAATTCGAATTAGCGTTTTTTCTAATTCGAAATAGCGCGTCCACACTGATTGGATGATTTAAGGGCAGCTGAAACTGGTTCCAGCAGGGCATCAGGTCAGTAGTTGCTTTGTGTGGCTGCTGTCTGAGGCTATCTGAGGCTCGTGCTTAAAGGGACCCCCCAGACAGCTGGTTCTCAGCTTTTCCGCTTGCTTGCTTGCCTACCTCGCCAAGGGACAGCAAAGCATTTTCCTCTCCGCTTGTGTCGGTGGTTCCCATTGGGGACGCCGCCGCAGTTGGCACCATGGAGCCAGAGCTCGCCCTGGGCATGCTGCTCCAGTTTTTGGACTTGCTGCTGCAAGCCTGCCAGCAATGGCTGGAGGCTGCCTGGCACCATCTGGTGCACGTCAGCCCCCTGCCTTTCCCCCTGGCCTCCCTGGGGGTCGTGGAGGAGCCGCAGCAGCGGCCGGATGCCAGCGTCTGGACACCAGCAGCGACTGGTGGGACCGCATTGTCCTGGAGCGCTGGGGAGACCAACAGTGGACCCAGAACTTCAGGATGAAAGAGGACACCTTCCTGGAGCTCTGCGAGTGGCTCGCCCCTGCTCTGCGGTGACGGGACACTCGCATGAGGCCTGCCATCCCCCTCCAGAAGCGGGTGGCCATCACCCTGTGGAAGCTCTCCATGCCGGACAGCTACCAATCCGTCGGGAACCAGTTCGATGTGGGGAAATCCACCATCGGAGCAGTGCTCATTCAGGTACGGCACTCACCGGCCACTGGGCCGGGAGGGAGGGGGGCTGCAAGGAGGGAATGGGCCGCCCCAGGGAAAATGGGGGGGGAGGAGGCGAAAGTGCCCCACACGGGAGGGTTCGGTCTGTCCCGGCTGTACTACAGGCCGCCCACGGCGGCCAGGATTGCAGCGGGGGGTCGCTTCTGGGAGTGGGGCGTGGGGCAGTGCCAGGGAATGAACACTCCCAGCCACCCAGGTGCCCCAATGATTCGCAGTATGCTGTGTCTCTCTGCAGGTGGTCAAGGCCATCAACCGGGTGCTGCTCCGCAGGGTGGTCCACCTCACTGACCCGGACACGGTCATCCAGGGGTTCAGTGCCCTCGGCTTCCCCAACTGCGGGGGGGCCATCGATGGGACGCATATCCCCATCCGTGCCCCAGAACACCAAGCCTCCCAGTACATGAACAGCAAGGGGTACTTCTCCGTCCTCCTGCAGGCTATGTCTGACCACCGGGGCCAGTTCACGGACATTAATATGAGCTGGTCCGGCAAGGCACACGATGCCAGGGTGTTCTGCAACTCCTCCGTGTGCCAGAGGCTGCAGGCTGGGACCTTCTTCCCCCGACTGCCACATCAGGGTCGGGGACGTGGACATGCCCGTCTGCCTGGTGGGGGATGTGGCCTACCCCCTACAGCCCTGGCTGATGAAGCCGTACATGGGGCACCTCAACCCCTCCTGGCAGGCCGTCAATGCCAGGCTCACCAGGGCCCGCATTGTGCTCGAGGGGGCCTTCGGACATCTGAAAGCACGCTTTAGGTGCCTCCTCACCCGCCTTGACCTTGCTGAGCACAATATCCCTCCCGTGGTGGCAGCATGTTGTGTGCTGCACAATTTATGTGAAAGGAAGGGGGAGGCTTTCCTGCCAGCCTGGATAGCTGAGGCTGAGCGCATGGATGGCCAGTATGTGCAGCCCTGCACCGCCGCCGTCCGGGAGGCCTAGCGGGGGGCTGTCCAGATCCGGGAAGCCCTGTGGAGAGCTTCCAGGTGGAGGAGGACTGAACTCTCCCTGCATGCCCCACTGGGGCCTTCTTCCACCCTCCCCTCCTTCCCTTTTCCCCTCCCTAACCCCCTTCCTAATGTAAAATAAAAACACCTGTTATGTTCAATAAAGAGAGGGTTTTTTGGCAAAACTGGGGTGGGGGGAGGGAGGAATGAGGGTGGGAGAGGGGAGGGGGAAACCTGGGAGGAGGGAGCTGGAAGGGGAGGAAGGGAAGGGAAAGCTCAGGGTTGGGGGTCCTGCTGGCTCTCCCGTCTGACAGCACTGCAGGTGCAGGTGCATCGGGGGGGACTGGGTGTGGAGGGTGGGGCAGGAGAGACGGGGGGTGCAGAGGAAGCAGGAGGGGGAGCAGGGGTGGGAGGAGGAGCGAGAGCTGGGGCGGCCACAGGGGCCGGAGCAGGAGGAGGCAGGAACCTGTCCACCAGGGTCTGGAGGTGGCCTCTGAGGGCACGGCCCTGCTCCTCCAGCGCCTCCAAGCTGCCGCTGCCGCAGCCGCAGGTCCTCCCGGACCCAGTGCTCCTGGGTGAGGAGCTGGTGCTCCAGTGGCCGCAGGTGCCACCGGTGGTAGTCCTCCAGGTTCCTGGTGCACCTGCTGGCCCGGGTGTGGGTGGCTGTTGCAGGCGGGGTGGTGCGCCCTGCAGTCCCAGGTGCTGCGGCTGTGGTGAAACAAGAGCAGTGGTCAGTTCTCCCTGGGGACACAGTGGGTGAAACCCAGCCCCCCTCTGCAAGGTGAGGTCGGCGTGTGGGGAACGGGCCAGGGCCCGTGCATGACACCCAGCTGTTGCTCCTTGGTGGCCAAGGCCCAGGCGCACAGTCCCTGGGCTCCCTCTCCCCCCACCCACCGCATACACATAAGGGGAGCATGATGGCACTCACATGTGGAGCCCTCCTCGGCCTCGGACGACACAGCCGATGTGCTCTGTGGGGTGCCTCGGGGGTCCTAGGTACTGGGCAGGCTCCCTGCAGGCTCCTGGCTCTCGGCATCCTCTTCCTCCTCCTCCTCAGGGACAGGTCCCTCTGCCCCGGGGTCGATCACCACCTGGGGGGCATGGACTGCGTGAGCCCCCAGGATGCGGTCCAGGGCCTCAAAGTGAGGGCATGCCTCCGGGTCGGCCCCTGGTTGGGAGGCCTTGGAGTAGGCCTGCCGCAGGTCCTTAATTTTGCAGTGGACCTGCTCCTGGGTCCGCATGTGGCCTCTGGTGGCCAGGCTGTCAGCCATGCGGCTGTAGATGGCTGCATTCCTGTGGCTAGTGCAGAGATCATGGACGTTGGAGGCCTCCCCCCAAACCTTGATGAGGTCCACCATCTCCGCACTAGACCAGGAGGGCGCCCGCCTCTTGCGGCCCCGGGCAGGCTCCTGTGAGCCGCCAGCCTGGTCCTGGGAAGAGGCGGAGGGCTGGGTGGCAGCGGGTGGCTGGCTTATCTTGTGCCAGGTACAGGGTTTGCTGGCTGGGTGCTGGCAGGCTTGCAACTGGCACAAGCACCATAGCCAGACCGTGGCCCTTTAAGGGCTCCGGGGCTGGGAGGGAGGCAGAAGAGTTTCCCTGGTTTGGCCCAGAGTGGCCACCAGGGCAAGCTGGGAAGGGCTAGCCTCCAACTGGTTCGAATTAAGTGGCTACACAGCCCTTAATTCGAACTGCTTAATTTGAACTAGGCATTAGTCCTCGAAGAATGAGGTTTACCTAGTTCACATTAAGCGCTCTGCTAGTTCAAATTAAGTTCGAACTAGCGGTTTGCATGTATAGATGCTATGAAAGTTAATTTGAACTAACGGATGTTAGTTCGAATTAACTTTGTCATGTAGACATACCCTGTTATAGTCCTAGCCTTCACAGCCTCCTCTGGCAAGGAGTTCCACAGGTTGACTGTGCGCTGCGTGAAGAAGAACTTTCTTTTATTGGTTTTAAACCCACTACCTATTAATTTCATTTGGTGTCCTCTAGTTCTTATATTATGGGAACAAGGAAATAACTTTTCCTTATTCACCTTCTCTACACCACTCATGATTTTTATATACCTCTATCATATCCTTCCTCAGTCTCCTCTTTTCTAAACTGAAAAGTCCCAGTCTCTTTAGCCTCTCCTCATATGGGACACATTCCAAACCCCTAGTCATTTTAGTTGCTCTTTTCTGAACCTTTTCTAATGCCAAAATATCTTTTTTGAGGTGAGGAGACCACATCTGTACGCAGTATTCAAGATGTGGGCATACCATAGTTTTATATAGGGGCTGTAAGATGTTCTTTGTCTTATTTTCTATCCCTTTTTTAAATAATTCCTAGTATCCTATTTGCTTTTTTGACTGCCACTGCACACTGCGTGGATGTCTTCAGAGAACTATCCACGATAAACTCCAAGATCTCTTTCCTGATTAGTTGTAGCTAAATTAGCCCCCATCATATTACATGTATAGTTGGGGTTATTTTTGCCAATGTGCATTACTTTACACTTATCCACATTAAATTTCATTTGCCATTTTGTTGCCCAATCACTCAGTTTGGTGAGATCTTTTTGAAGTTCTTCACAGTCTGCTTTGGTCTTGACTATCTTGAACAGTTTAGTATTATCCGCAAACTTTGCCACCTCACTGATTACCCCTTTCTCTAGATCATTTATTAATAAGTTGAATAAGATTGGTCCTAGGACTGACCCTTGGGGAACACCACTAGTTACCCCTCTCCATTCTGAAAATGTACCATTTATTCCTACCCTTTGTTTCCTGTCATTTAACCAGTTCTCAATCCATGAAAGGATCTTCCCTCTTATCGCATGACAACATAATTTACCCAAGAGCCTTTGGTGAGGGATCTTGTCAAAGGCTTTCTGGAAATCTAAGTATACTATATCTACTGGATCCCCCTTGTCCGCATGTTTGTTAACCCCTTCAAAGAGCTCTAATAGATTAATAAGACATGATTTCCCTTTACAGAAACCATGTTGACTTTTGCCAAACAAATTATGTTCTTCTGTGTGTCTGACAATTTTATTCTTTACTATTGTTTCAACTAATTTGCCCGATACTGTCTCTTCTAGAGCCCTTTTTAAACATTGGCATTATGTTAGCTGTCTTCCAGTCCTTTGGTACAGAAGCTGATTTAAAGGATAGGTTACAAACCACAGTTAATAGTTCCGCAATTTCATGTTTGAATTCTTTCAGAACCCTTGGGTGAATGCCATCCGGTCCTGGTGATTTGTTACTGTTAAGTTTTTCAATTTGTTCCAAAACCTCCTCTAATGACACTTCAATCCGGGACAGTTCCTCACAATTCATCCCCCACAAAGGATGGTGCAGGTTCGGGAATCTCCCTAACATCCTCAGCCGTGAAGACTGAAGCAAAGAAATCATAAAGTCTCTCCGCAATGGCTTTATCATCCTTGATTGCTGCTTTTGTATCTCGATCGTCCAGGGGCCCCATTGGTTTTTTTAGCAGGCTTCCTGCTTCTAATGTACGTAAACATTTTGCTATTACTTTTTGAGTTTTTGGCTAGCTGTTCCTCAAAATCTTTTTTTGCTTTTCTTAATACATTTTTATACTTAATTTTGCAATGTTTATGTTCCTTCCTATTTACCTCACTAGGATTGGACTTCCACTTCTTAAAAGATGCCTTTTTATCTCTCACTGCTTCTTTTACATGGTTGTTAAGCCACGGTGGCTCTTTTTTAGGTCTCTTACTATGTTTTTTAATTTGGGGTATACATTTAAGTTGGGCCTCTATTAGGGTGTCTTTGAAAAGTTTCCATGCAACTTGCAGGGATTTTACTCTAGTCACTGTACCTTTTAATTTCTGTTTAACTAACCTCCTCATTTTTGCGTAATTCCCCTTTTGGAAATTAAATGCCAGAGTGTTGGGCTGCTGAGGTGTTCTTCCCACCACAGGAATGTTAAATGTTATTATATTATGGTCACTATTCCCAAGCGGTCCTGTAATAGTTACCTCCTGGACCAGATCCTGCACTCCACTCAGGACTAAATCGAGAATTGCCTCTCCCCTTGTGTGTTCCTGTACCAGCTGCTCCAAGAAGCAGTCATTTAAGGCATCAAGAAATTTTTTCTCTGTATCTCATCCTGAGGTGACATGTACCTAGTCAATATGGGGTAATTGAAATCCCCCATTATTATTGAGTTTTTTATTTTGATAGCCTCTTTAATGTCCCTTAGCATTTCAACGTCACTATCACTGTCCTGGTCTGGTGGTCGATAATATATCCCTACTGTTATATTCTTATTAGAGCATGGAATTACTATCCATAGTGATTCTATGGAACATGTTGATTCATTTAAGATTTTTACTTCATTTGATTCTACATTATCTTTCACATATAGTGCCACTCTGCCACCTGCAAGACCTATTCTGTCCTTCCAATATATTTTATATCCCGGTATGATTGTGTCCCACTGATTGTCCTCATTCCACCAGGTTTCTGTGATGCCTATTTTGTCAATCTCCTCCTTTAATATGAGGTACTCTAGTTCACCCCTCTTATTATTTAGACTTCTAGCATTTGTGTAGAAGCACTTTAAAAACTTGTCGCTGTTTATTTGTCTGCCCTTCCCGGACCCAGCCCAGCCCTCTCCACCAGGTCCCAACTCAGGGGCTTGATAGCAGGACTCCCACCAAAACATGCAAAGCTGTTCCAGTGAGGCTGCCATTCCCCATAAAACTTCCTTGGGTCACTTCCTACTCAACTCTCCATGTCTCTCTATCTTGGGTTCTCTGTCTTTCCCCCTCAGAGGCCTATGGGCCGGCATGTTGGCATCAGTCTTCTCCTGGCTGTCATCAATGTGCGGGTGTGAAAGCGGTCCTTCCTCAGAAACAAGTGTGGCACTTCCTTCCCCATCAGCAGTCAGCCAAGACTGAGCAGGTGAGGTCTTGTCAGCTAGGTGAGCAGGGTTAACTCTTGCTGTACCAGTGTGCAGTACCCCAACACAGGAAAATTTTAAGACTAGACTCTTTGTGTGTGTGTGTGTGTGTGTGTGTGTGTGTGTGACTGATTTCTTCATTGTCATTTGGGCACCAAATTTAACAGGTGTTCTAGTACAAATGTGAAACAATACACAAAGCATGAGAGTTTGAGCTGTGGTCTGGTGGACAGGGGTTTGAGGAGCATACAGTTTGCTGTGGGATGCACCATATACAGTAAGAAAATTGGTTTCAAGGGGCAAATGGGCTCGTTATTTTCATACAATATTTAGTATATTTAGATTTCAGCATTCATTTAGTTCCTCTGCCCCATTAAAATTGAGCTCCTACTTACCATACATAAAATTATTCTTCTAGGCCACCTACATACTGTGAGATAGCTTGTAAAGCGTTGACATAGAATAATGTATCCTGGGACCATATTCTTTTCAAAATCTTTACTATGCATTTATTAAATCTCATATAAAATGACAGTACACATCGAAAGTATAATTCCATTACAGAGCAAAACAACTCAAGACTAAGTGGGTGGTGCACATTGGATTGAGCGAGAGCAAGTGATGAAGGATTATGTGGCATTTGAGAAATGGCTGGATCCTTTAATTTTCCTTTCTATACCTTTTTAAATCTAAAATTGAACATGTAGTATTTCTTAATGAAGTGTAGAATGTGTTTTTGAGAGGCAGTAATAGCTAGCTATTGAGTTGGGCTCCATAAACACTCTTTCAACTTTTATTCTTTTTTTCATTCTTTCTTGCTTTTTTAAAGATATGAATAAACATAGATTGTTTATGCATAGTTAACACTATGTTGAGAGATAAAACATTAACATAGATAACAAAGTAGTGTTTGTTTTATCTTAAATGGAAGCAAAATTATTATTTCATGGTGTAAATATTAATTAGAATTGATAATTATTGTTTGTGGCATTGCAAACAGTAATTGCATGTCTAGTTAAAGCACACATCTCAATGGTTAAACTCATTATATCTATTTTCAATCTACAAGCTAGATTTATATCTAGATTATAAAAATGGAAACAGAAATATTTTGTGATCCTGGAGCGCCACCTGGTGACTGTATGTTAATGCCTGATTTAGACTTTACATAATAAAGTTCCAGTACCAGTCCCCACATCTACAAGTTTTCAGAGCTAGGATTTCGATAAATTAAAATGAAGAGATCACTCACTGGAAACTACCCTATTAATCTGTGCCAAGAACATAAAATTCTTTGAGAAATCCACAGTTTAGGATGGCTTGCCAAGCAGTTAGAATAAGAAAAAATATTATTTTAAAGAAGATTTTAGTCCGAGTGGACAAATTATTCTCCTACCCAGTACTACAGAACCATAATAGGGATTAAAGGTTTGGTAATGTCAGATTTTTATGTAGTAGAGAACGAAGTGTCACACCTGTTTCTCATCCCATTCCCCCCGCCCCTACAAAAAACAAACAAACAAAAAAGCAGGATCCTATACTGCCCCACCATTTTGATCCATATTACTCTATAAATATGTTTTACGGAGAAAGTTCTGTATTGTTTTGGAGGAAGTCATCATTATCGTTAACTCTATTACTTTAGCCTTATTAACAGCACTTCCATGATTTTGGATTATCATAGAACTCGGTATCACAGGTTACTTGTTAGCTTTTAATTTATTTACTTACCTTCTCAGGACACATTTCTTAATATTATCATTGGTGTGTGACAGCAGTTGGTGTGAGAGGTTAATTATTGATATTTAGTTGTAGTGGCCCCATCAAGTCTCAATCAGGGACCTATTGTTGTAGGTGGTAAGCACATGTATATAACAAAAGAAATTCCCTGCTCCACACAGACTGATACTGAGGATTATGAAAAAGACACAGAAAGTGTCTAAACAGGAAAACAGAGAGAAGGTGGCATGAAAGACAGATAACAGGTTATAGCTTTAAAAAAAAATGTAGAATCCTGAAACCAAATCCCCAGATCTTAAATTTAGAAAAATTAAAATTAGGAATCACATATAACCTGCTCCTGTTCATGATCAAAATTGAAAGAGCTGGAAATTTAGAGCCCTTAGTCCAGTTCTAAAGAAACTGTGGATGTTCTTTGATATGCTGCAAACAAATCTACTGTTATGAGTTACTTAATGAACTTGCCCATAAAAGGCATTTTTAAAACCGATATTATTGTAGATAAGAATCCATCATCATACTGTCAGAAATACATTTACAGACAGGAGCACTGGAAACTCAGTAGGAACAGGAGGTCATAAGATCCTGCCCCTCTCCATAGTCCCACCCACAGCTCCTTCTCTTCTCACTATGGCCCCACTCCCTGGACAGTCTGAAAGCCAGAGCCAGACAGAGGTAAGACTTGCCCAGGAAGCCTGGACCACTGTGAGGAGACCCAGTCATACACCTTGTCCTGGGTTGAGATGAGGTGAAATAGGCAAGGGTTCACACTGGTAATAGCCAATTCTTCTAGTCACTGAGGTGGCTTGAATTGAGAGTTGGTACAGGAAAACAGGAAGGAGCCCATTCAGGTACAACTCAAGAAGTCTTGTTCTTTATTAACTAATGATGTCTTACTTCAAAAAATAAATAGCTTGAACATTCAGGTATATATTGGGAGTGTGGGGCAACTAATACTTTTGGCAAGGAAGGATTTAGATGGGGGTATAGAATCTGAAGATCTACAAAAGATATGAGGCTGCCTGACTGGCAGTGTCAAAGAAACAATTAAGGGATGGTAACATGGGTTGTAATGCTGCAAGGTTGTGGGGAGGCTGGGATTGGTTTCAGGGATGATCTTCAGCAGGTTTAATGAGGTTTAGTCATGTAAGGGTTTAAATCATAGAATATTAGAACTGGAGGGGACCTCGAGAGGTCATCAAATCCAGTCCCCTGCCCTGACAGCAGGACCAAGCACCTACTAGATCATCCCTGACAGAGGCCTATCTAACCTGCTCTTGAATACAGTAATTCCTCATTTAACACTATAGATATGTTTCAGAAAATGATTGTGTTAAGTGAAAATGTGTTATGCGGGATCAATTTTCCCATTGAAAATAATGGAAAAGGTGGGGGTTGCGTTTCAAGCGGTGGTGTCTGTTGCAAGGGGAACAGCTGCCGGCCTGCAAGCGGGGGCAGAGGAGAGCGGGCAAGGCGTCCGGCGAGGGGGGGTTGCCGGGGAACGGCACGGAGAGTGGCGAACCCTCCACCGCTTTGCAGGGAGGCAGGGGAAGCCCCGCGCAGCCGCCGGCGACAGGCCAACTGGGGAAACCCAACCGCCGGCCTGCAAGCAGGGGCGGAGGAGAGGGGGCAAGGCGTCCAGTGAGGAAAGCCCCACGCAGCTGCTGGTGACGGGCCAGCTGGGGGAAATCGTGTTATTCCGGGGACAGTTATGTTACTTGAAAAATGTTCCCCCCCCCCAAAAAAAATCATGCCATCACGAAAACATGTTAAGCGGGCACGTGTTAAATGAGGAATTACTGTATCTCCAGGGATGGCGATTCCACAACCCTCTAGGCAATTTACTCCAGTGTTTAACCACCCTGACAGTTAGGAACTTTTTCCTAATATCCAGCCTAAACCTCCCTTGCTGCAGTTTAAGCTCTTTGCTTCTTGTCCTATAAATAGGACTTTGGAATTCACAGATCTAATGTGGGGCAGAAATCTGTCACTCTGACTCAGATTTTCCATAACACTCAGGCTGCCAATGGGGGAAAGAGGAGAGGGGAGCATATAGGGCAATTGCTCCCGGGCTGGAGATTCAAAGGATCCTGAAGCTGCCATCTGCCACTGCCTCTACTACAGCAGTGGCAGCAGCTAGAGCCTCAGGCCCCTTTGAAATGCCACAGGAGTGCTGGAGCACTGCTCTGTGTGGCTCCGGGGGCTCAGGAGGGACTATGCCATGGTCTGGATGGCACTAAAGGTTGACTGCCCTTTGCCCTGTCCCTTTTGTGGGCACAGAGCTTTCCTCAACCTTGCCCTGGAGCCCTTGGGACTGTTAGTCCCTGCTGATAACACTATAACAGGGAGTTGGAGAGGGTTGGGATCTGCCCAGTCAAAGCAATGCAGATTTGCACTAAGCAAGTGCTGTCCTTTCCTCAAGGGAAAGGGAGTTATCTTGGAGAAGTAAACGCAAAAGAATGCCTATTACTGAGGTTCTTCTGTTGGAATTCCTTCAGGTTTGCATTTGTTATGGCCACAGCAGAGCTTTGAATGGAAACCCAACATAAGAAGCCCAGCAATGGTAGCATCCAACTGCACACAAGGTTGGTGCTTCCTGTGAAGGAGAATAATTTATTGGTTTGTTGTTTATTCTTTCTTGCAGGGTCACATGAATGGGCACAGGAGTTGGTGACTGGATGTGTAAAGATAATATGTATTTGGGTCAAAAGTTCACTGCTGGGCCTCAGCAGTGAGGTAGTTCTGAGTTGACAGAGAATAGATCAAAGAGGCGCATGCTCTTCAAGCAAGTGATGCCCCTTGCACACTATTGGACAGCTTGGAGCAGGCACTGGCTGGGATTAATTTTTCACATAGGTGCAAAGTATTTAGGAATGTGTAAAAGGATGGGCTTGATAACCAGAATTAAGAGGGATTTGAGGGGTAGATGCAAGATTTTCTGGTGTGTCTAGACTACAGGGTTTTGTCGACAAAAGTTGACTTTTGTTGACAAAACTATACCTGCGTCTACACTACTGCTGAGTTCTGTCGACAGTCGACAGAACTCGGCAGTTTTGTCGACAGCAGTAAACCTCATTCTACAAGGAATAACGCCTTTTTTTGACAGAGTTATGCTGAAAAAAGGTGCTATTGCATCCGCACTGTGCTTTTTCAAAAGAGAGCGTCTAGACTCTCTGTCGAAAAAACAACTTGCTTTGTTGGCAGAACTGGCTGTAGTCTAGACGCTCTTTTTCGACAGAGGCTTTGTCGACAGTATCTGTTGACAAAGCCTCTGTCAAAAAAAGCCTGTAGTCTAGACATACCCTATGTGGGATGCGGATTATTTGGTCTTAAATGTTGCCACAGAGGATATGGCAGGGAGCTGTGAAAGTCTCCATATACTGATAAGGCTGGGGACAGACTAATAGGAATTTGGCTAAATTCAATTACCAGTCTGGACAGATATTCTTGGGTACCCAAGTTATTCAGGAAGGATAGAGTACGCCTAGCCCCATGGTTTTCAAACTTTTGTACCCCTCTCCCCCCTTATAAATTAAAAACACTTGTATATTTAGCACTATTATAAATACTGAAAGTGTAGCAGAGTTTGGGGTGTTGGCTGACAGTTTGTGACTCCCCATATAATAACTTTGCGACCCTGAGGGATCATGATCCCCACTTTGAGAACCACTGACCTCTCTGAAGGAAGAGAAGATATGTTTTTGTCTGATATTAAGGAGGAATATGGTAAATATCTAGGAACTAAGAGTAAGGGAGAGACAGCTAAGCTAATTGCTGGCTCCTCATTTTAGTGCATGTCCAATTCAGGTACTCATTACTGAAGAGATGTGGTGTTTGGGTAAAATGGATTGCAAAAAGAAAGCTTCCCGTAGGCCAGATGAAGAAGGCGGCTTAGGTCTTCTGTGTCTGGTATAGCAGGAAGCCAACTACCCTCTGTCACTGACTCTTGGGGTTGTCCCTCAGGGGCCTCAGTTTCTACTGATTGATCGATCCTCTAGTTTGCTCTCTATCAGGTCAGTTCCTAGATTCTCAGCTCCCATTAAGCCCATCAGTTCTTTACTTTTTAGGCATACAGTCTACTTCCATCTCCTGGTGGTTTTCTTGGATGGAATCTTGTTGCAGGGCTATCACCCCTTTGCTTGCCTTGGCCTTTCTGCCCCCATTTTCCTTCTCTGTACTCTCCCCTTTATAGCAAACCTTGTTTCTTCTATTGTTTGAAGTTGTGGGTGCCTGCCTCTTTGACTGGCAGCGCTGGCTGCTGCATGTAATTGTGATCAAGCTGCTTGCCAGTAAACAGGAGATACTCTTTCTCCCATTTGTTGAATCTCAGCATGGGCTTTGTAGACCCCATTACACTTTCCTTTTCTAGCCCCTTTACTCCACATATGAGGGAAAGGCAGAAGGGGCTCCCAGCATCAGGACTGGGGACCAGATTGGGGATTATATGCCAATTATTAAGGAAATGATGATGGTCTTCATTGTACAAATTACTAAGTGTTCTGGATATTTCAGTTGAATAAAGATGCAGCTTAGTTAAACCACATCTAGTGCCTCCTGTCTTTCTTCAGGCATGGCTTGACAATGCTTTTTCCACCGGGAGCAATTTTGACAAGTTTGCCACCTGAACCAAAACTATTTTTTGCTTTGTGAAATAAGGACGTCTGCATCCAAGGCAGGCCCCAAAATGTGAAAACAGTAGCACATATCTCCATCTTACTGTGCCCTGGGGATCACCAGAGATTAATGCCATAAGAAAATTCACTGCTGAATAATCTTTCTCAATTCATTTGCACACACTCTGCCTTAACTTGCCTTTGCTCTGTAGAGGAAGGATGGTATGGATAGTTACATATTATTTATTGAATATGTAGTAAACATTTTGAAGCTAAGTGAGTCCTTACATACATTTCAGTATATCTCTCTCACACACACCCTTTAAAATAGTAGGTAAAAGCATTTCCAATTTACACTAGTTTCATTTCAGAAAGTTGTCCCATAAGGCCATTGTTTTCTTTTGCCTTTGAGAGAAAATGATGGGGCTACATGAAAAAGATTTTAAAAAAATCTTAAAATGAAAAAAGATGGAAGAAAAAGAAGTTCTTGCAGGTGTGAGAAGATAAAAAGTAACAGACACTCAAGATTGCGCTATTAAAATAAATCATTTAGAAACAGAGGCAGGAAAGGTGAGAATTGCATTGAGCAGAGTACACTGCTTAACGCCTACTAGTCCTCTTCAGAGATGACAGATATGTCCCTGTGGGATTATGTTTAGAAACTGTGTCATGTCTCGCCTCGGGGATGGAAGTGGATCTATTTTTTACACTTCCTGAGTACAAATGAGTAAGTTATTTTTGTTTTCTCTTTTCAAACTGACAGCTTGTGTTCCACAAAAGTGATAGGATTTTACTCCCAGCACTGCCGTGACCTGGTGTATGACCCCATCCCCAGACAGTCACTTCATCTCTGTGCATCTATTTACCCTCCAGCTCTTTGTCTTGCCTCTTTAGCTAGTTAACTTAGTGGAGCAAAAACTCTCTTCACTTTGTGTTTGTACAGCCTTGGTCTATAGGTAAGAAAAGTCGTTAGACTAAAGAATGATAGCTATTTCTATCACTTGCTAGGGAATATTTCTTATTTTGTTGTGACTGATTAAGTGAATCTGAGCCCCTGAGATACCACCTCAAAAGAACAGAAAGCTGTCATGACAGAGCCAAATCCTGGAGCCACAGAAGAGTAGGATTCAGTCAATGAAGAGTAGGATTCAGCCTACATTGAGTGTAAGGGAAGTCTAAGGCATCAAATTATATGTGCAGAGATGCACAGCTCTTGCTATCATCTTGTTGGAAGAGTCCAGCATCGCAGCACAGAGGAAAAGTAAAAGGAATCAAGTAATGAAGTTCTTTCTCACTCGAGCTGCTAGTGTATGGGTGGGGAACCGAAGGCACCAAGGCTTAAGGTCTCCCACAGCATTGGGGAGCCTGTGTTGGCACTCCAGCCCCCTGCCACCTCCCCGCAGCCTCTGGCCCCCAACTGATTTTTCTGTGGATCAGTGGCCCCTAACCCAAAAAAGGTTCCCCACCCCTGTGCTAGTGCAAGAAAATTATAAAATTGAAGAAGACAAGCATTTAACTCAGGAATAATGAATGCTAATAGGGCTTGCCCCCTTGAAGGGGAAAATCCTGAAAATGTTTATAGCTTCTTTATTACCTTTTCCTTTATTAAAAAACCCTGTAATCTATAAGTTCTTTTTGGTGACATTGAATTTCACAACCCATTCCATTATGGATATTCTTCCTTAAAGCTTCAATGGCCTATTGCCCTATTTCAACATGACCCTTCAGAAAAGACAGGCAATCGGGGAAATAGTATAATTGTGCAACATTATACAACACCATCCACAGTAATCAGGTGCCAGCATCAAAGCCTTGCAAGTACTACTTACGTAGTCTCTTACGGAAAAAACTTCAGCTTCCTGTAACATGAACATTCCAATTCACTACTATTTTTTCCCTTCCTTTTCCCCCTTCCTTCCAACCCCTATTTATTTTGGAACTGGACTTTTAATACTCCATTCATCTGAAGAAGTGGGTTGCAGCCACGAAAGCTCATAATACCATCTACATATTTTGTTAGACTTTAAGGTACTGCTACACTATGCATTGTTTTGAGTTTTTTTCCAGTTACAGACTAACTCGGCTACCCCTCTGAAGCTTACTGAAAAAAGTTAGTTTAAGAAATAAAACTGAACTTAAATCAAATAAATGTTTAAGTCCTTTGTTGGTTCTATACTATGCAAGTCACAACAGTTTTCACTACACAAACTGGATGGACTTCAATTAAGTAAAGTGAGTTTCAGGCACATCTAATAAATTGCTCAGCATTAATCATTGTTTTATGCTAACATCCAACTCATACAGAAGAGGCTTGTCTTTACACACTTGTTGCTTGAACAGGAATTCCCTGTCACCCTTGCCTGGCTGGAAAGAAGTTTTCTCTGACCCAGGTGGGCTGGTAGCCTTGCTGTGCAAGGTGGGGAGAGGCCAACTCCTCACTCCCAGAAGGGGAGGGCCTTGGACTGAAGGGATGAAGCTGGAGGCAGCCAGCCCTCAGCACCTCTCAGGCCATACCATGCCATACCCCCTTCCTCCCTGTCCTTAGAGCTACCCAGAGCACATTGCATGGCTCTCTGTCAGCAGTTTAAAGGGCCCAGGGGTCAGGCCGCCACCACCACTGCCACAGTAGTAGCAGCGGCAGTCGGGAGCATGGGGCCCTTTGGAATCGCTAGGCCCCAGGGCAACTGTTTCCCCCTTCCCTTTCAGCAGGCCTGCCCAGACTTATTTATACTTGGAATGCTTAATTTTATTTTAATTTAATTTAATTTAATTGTATTTATCTGGAGCTTGCAATATGGATGCCCAGGCAGTGATAAGCTGGGCTTTTAGGGTATAATTACAGACACCTGCAGTTGGCCCCCAGTTAACCAGAATTGATGTCTTCTACTTACTGTAGCCAGAGGGATGGGTAAAGGATTTTTACATACAGTATTATTACTGCTTTACCCAAGTATGCTCTGAAGTGCAACATCTGCATTCTTTCCTTTGAGACACAGCACATACCTTTAAAATGCTTAGCCTACTAAAACTTACATTATGTGATTAATGATCTAGAGACTCCTGATTTGGGTGAAAGACTCAGCTGAATCTGCAAACAGCTTTTGCAGATTTATGTGCCCCCTACATTTGTGCTGTGCATTAGAAACTAAAGCTATCACATGTAACTATTTTTCACATCAATTGCACAGCATGCAAGGCTCATACTTTTCCACAAAAATCAATAAAGGTGAAATGTACTATAATTTTCCACCGGCTGTACATCGTTCATAAAAGTCACTGTTGCTTGGAGTTTTAACATTTTGATTAATCCTCCTCCCCGCTTTGATTCTTTATTTTCTTAGCTCCATGATAAGAAAACATACTTTTCTCTTTTCTTTTAACTATACTTGTTTTACCCGATTTTGTGGAGCTTCTTACCCAGATTTAAAGACTTAAATTTTCATATTCTCCAATTTTAGCCCATATGCATCAGCATAAAGACCAGTGGAGCAGTTCAGTCAGGGCTGGTCACTGCAGAGGCAGGAGCTGCTGCCAGAGCTTGGAAGGAGAAGGCGCAGCATCCAGACATCGCAGCGGAGGCCAGCCAGCTGAGACTGGCTAGGGAAGCGCCCAGCCCAGAGGACACAGGCAGGGAAGATGCAGACAGTGGTGAAAGGGGTAGGAAGTAGCCCAGGGTGGGGAGCTGGAAACTCCCCCTCTTCCCCCCCACGAGAGCTCAGAGTGTTGCAGGCAGATTCCCTGCTGAGCTGATGGTGGGATGTGCCCACCATTGATAGGACCCTAGTCTGGGCCCCAGTGGAGATGGAGGGCCTGGGTCCACCTACCCCACCCTCCTTATACCCGCTGGGACTATTGACTTTGGCTGTCAGGCTTGTGCCCCGTGAACCAGGGCCACAATAAACTTAGGCCATTGGGCCCAATTGCCCCGTGAATAGGGGATTCCTATTGACTTTGGCCACAAGGCCTTACTGTCCTGTGAACTGGAACTAACTATTGGACTTAGGCTGTTGGGTCCTACTGCTGATTTTGGCCATCAGGCCGGACTCTTAACTGGGGGTACGTGGGATGGTACCACTCACGGGGTGGAGTGCATATTGAGAAGCCTGATAGGCTCCACACTCTGCCTCGGGGTGGGTAGAGCTGTGCATACCTGACTCGTGACACCATTTATTGGGGATTCTTTTAGGAATGACTTCACACCTCTTTTATAGACAAAAACAGCAGCTTTGGAGCTTGCAATATGGATGCCCAGGCAGTGATGAGCTGTGCTTTTAGGGTATAATTACAGACACCTGCAGTTGGCCCCTACCAGCTGACTCAGGCTCTTGGGACTTAGTCAAAAGGGCTGTTTATTGCCATGTGGATGTTTTGGCCCAGTCTGAACCGAGCTCTGGGACCCTTGCACCTTACAGGGTCCTAAAGCCCAATCTGGGCCCCAACACCTATGAGCCTGAGTCAGTTGACACGAACCAGCCACACTTTTATTTATATAATCTGCATTACAGCAGTGCCTAGTTTCCCCAGCTGAGACTGAGACAGGCACTACACGCACAGAATGAAAGAGACTACAAGGTCTTTGGGGTAGGACCTATCTAACAGTCAAGGGGGAAAAAAAACCAAAGAGAAGAAACAGAAGCTCAGAGAGGAAATGACTTGCTGAGGTCAGCAGTAGGTCCACTAGCCCATGGTATCTTTTGTCTCCTACCTTGGAATATTGAAGGAAGAAATGCAGATATTAGCAAATTATTGGAATATTAGATTTTTTTAAATTGCTTCTTACTTTTATCTATAAGGAAATAGAATTTTTAAAGAAATTATGTTGTGTCGTCATTGATACATACATCATTATCTGAATTACAATAACCCCTAGAAACTCTACATTGGAGGTCCATTGTGATAGGTACTATACAAATATTCTTTTTTCCATGCCTTTTGGACAGGAAGAAAGTCTTAGAAATCTGAGTAGAACTGGGCTCTCTGCACTAAAGACAGGGATTTGCAGTCTGGCTAGAGATTTGTTAATTGCATTTTCATGTTTATACAGATTAAATTACAGGTTGCACCTCCAAAATCTGGGATTCTCTGGTCTGGCAACACCCATGGTCGGGCAGGACCACAGATATTGCCAGGTCAGAGAAACCCGGCTGGCCAGGTTCAGGGGCTGGGCTGGCAGTGGGGAGTGCATCTCCTGTGGCAGTGGGGCTGGTGTGGTGGAAAGCAGAACCTGACTGGGGCTGGTAGTGGGCAGTGCAGCCCCAATGGGGCTACAGGTAGCAGGGCCAGTGCCTGGGAGCACAGGCCAGCCAACTTGGCACAGTGGGGAGTATAGCCCTGTCAGGACTGGGGACAATGGGGCCAGTGGGGGAGCAGGGCTGACAGCCAGGAAGGGAGCTTTGACTTCCCCTGCTCCAGCAAACTCCATGGTTCAGGACTGCTCAGATCCCGAGGGTGCCAGACCAGGGAGGCCCCATCTATAGTAAATATCCACTCAAAAGATGTACATCAAGATGCAGTAAAGTACTGAGGCTAATCCCTGTAAAATTCTCAAATGAAGCAAAGTCCTAACATGGTGAGGATACCATATGTTATAAGAAAGGGTATATCTACACTACAAAGTTAATTCGAACTAACAGCTGTTAGTTCGAATTAACTTTCATAGGCGCTACACACGCAAACCGCTAGTTCGAACTTAATTCGAACTAGCGGAGCGCTTAATTCGAACTAGGTAAACCTCATTCTACGAGGACTAACGCCTAGTTCGAATTAAGTAGTTCGAATTAAGGGCTGTGTAGCCACTTAATTCGAACTAGTGGGAGGTTAGCCCTTCCCAGGTTGCCCTGGTGGCCACTCTGGGCCAAGCCAGGGAAACTTGTCTGCCCCCCTCCCAGCCCCGGAGCCCTTAAAGGGCCACGGTCTGGCTACGGTGCCCGTGCCAGGTGCAAGCTTGCCAGCACCCAGCCAGCAGACCCTGCACCTGGCACAGCACGAGCCAGCCACCCGCTGCCACCCAGCCCTCCCCCTCTTCCCAGGACCAGGCTGGCGGCTCCCAGGAGCCTGCCCGGAGCCGCAAGAGGTGGACGCCCGCCTGGTCTAGTGTGGAGATCGTGGACCTCATCCAGGTTTGGGGGGAGGCCTCCAACGTCCACAATCTCTGCACTAGGCACAGGAAAGTGGCCGTCTAGGGCAGGATAGCTGCCAGCCTGGCCACCAAAGGCTGCATGCGAACCCAGGAGCAGGGTTGCATGAAAATCAAGTTGGTCCAGTGAGACCCCCGACCCTGAGCTTAAAACATAAGAACATAAGAACAGCTGTACTGGGTCAGACCAAAGGTCCATCTCGCCCAGTAGCCTGTCTGCCAACAGCGGCCAACACCAGGTACCCTGGAGGGGATGGACCAAAGACAATGGCCAAGCTATTTGTCTCGTGCCATCCATCTCCAGCCTTCCACAAACAGAGGCCAGGGACACCATTCCTACCCCCTGGCTAATAGCACTCCATGGACCCAACCTCCATGACTTTATCTAACTTCTCTTTAAACTCTGTTCTAGTTCTCACCTTCACAGCCTCCTGTGGCAAGGAGTTCCACAGGTTGACTATTTGCTTTGTGAAGAAGAACTTTCTTTTATTAGTTTGAAGCCTGCTACCCATTCATTTCATTTGGTGTCCTCTAGTCCTTCTATTATGGGAACTAATGAAGAACTTTTCTTTATGCACCCTCTCCACACCACTCATGATTTTATAGACCTCTATCATATCCCCCCTCAGTCTCCTTTTTTCTAAGCTGAAAAGTCCCAGTCTCTTTAGCCTCTGTTCATATGGGACCAGTTCCAAACCCCTAATCATTTTAGTTGCCCTTTTCTGAACCCTTTCCAAGGCCAAAATATCTTTTTTGAGGTGAGGAGACCCCATCTCTACACAATACTGAAGATATGGTGTACCATAGTTTTAGACTTCCCCTCCTCCTTCTTCCCCTGGCTTCCCCCTTCCAGCTCCCTCCTCCCAGGTTTCCACCTCCCCTCTCCCACCCTCTCTCTTCCCCTCTCCCACCTCCTTTTCCCAGTCTCCCCAGAGGTTAATCCCCCCCCTCCCACCCTCAGTTTTGTTAAATAAAGAGAGTTTCCATTTCTGAACACACGTGTCCTTTATTTTTTACATCAGGAAGGGGGGCCAGGGAAGGGTAAGTGGAAGGAGGTGAGGGAGGAATGGGGCACGAGCCCGGCTCTGCGGGCTCCTCGGGGTGGAAGCTCTCCTGCAGGGCCTCCTGGATCCTGACAGCCCCCCGAATGACCCCCCCGGATGGCAGCCTGCGGCAAGTGCAGCCGGGCTGATGGCCGAGTGCTGTGATGTGCCGAGGGTGGGCACTCAGGGCACCCCAAGACAGGACTGCTTTGCTGTCCCTCATCGAGGTAGACAAGCAAGCGGGGAACCCTGAGAACTGTGTGTCCGGGGTGGGGGTCGGGTCCCTTTAAGCACAGCCCTCGGCTAGCCTGAGGCAGCAGCTCCGCGCTCTAAGTCCTAAGCTGATGTCCTGCCGGCACTGGTTCCAGCCAGCCTTAACTTCGGTTCAGGCCACTCAATGTGGACATGCTAGTTCAAATTAGCAAAATGCTAATTCGAACTAGTTTTTCAGTCTAGATGCGCTAATTCGAAATAACTAATTCGAACTAAGTTAGTTCGAATTAGTGCTGTAGTGTAGACATACCCAAAGTTTGTAATAGTACTACACAGGCTATGCCTATACTGCAGCTAGGAATGGGCTTCTTAGTACAGACATATACAGGCTCTGTTCAAGATAGTGTGCTAAAAGCAGCAGTGAAACTGGAAGTAGGATGCCATCCAAGTATGTACCCAGAGAGCTGCGGTAGGTCATAGGGGCAGTGCTGTAACTAGCTATTTTTGCGCCTGGGGAAAAATATGAATTATGCACCCCCTCTCCTTTCGTTAGCATATGTCGTGCTCTTTACTTAACGCAGATTATATTGTGTCTGTGTCCCTGATTATGATGCGCCCGGGTTGAGCGGACAGCTTGCCCTGCCCTTGTTACAGTACTGTGTCAGAGGCATAGCAAGGGTGCTATGTGCCCAGGGGCAAAGGCAAAATTTGTGCCATCCTCCCCGCTCCCCGCTGCCACCATGCCGTGGGTCCCTGAACCTGACACATGGCTGAGCCTGACCCTGGGTGGAGGGGGGGAGCTTGTATCGCATCTTCCCCTGCTCCCTCCAGTTTCGGGCTCAGCCTCCGCACTCACTAATCCACCAGCGGAGATGGAGGAGGGTCAGGTTGGAGGCAGAGAGGCGGGGAAGGAGGCTGCAGCTGGCAGTGGCGGGCGGAAGAGGAGCAGGTGAGTCGAGGGATGACAGAGAGAGCAAAGGGGGACTAAACTGGTGCCCCCCCAGTGTGGCATCTGGGAGAAACTCCCCCCCCAGCTACGCTACTGTACTGTGTAGGGGGTCCAATAGCAGCCATGCTTCTAGAACATCTACTAAGATGTGGTTTGAGGTGTAGACTATCAGAAAAGCAATGCATTTGATTGGCTTGGCCACACATGTCCAATATAGAATAAGAGAGACTCATGGTGTTGGATCCTCCATTATAAAGTCTTCTCCAAAAGATAGGAAACCAAACAGAAAATGGTGAAGACTGGACAAACTTTCAAGTCCAGGGAAAGGAACAGGAGATTCCAAATAGCTTTCAGCTGCGTGGTAAGAGGGAAAAGGGAGCACACCATGAGTTATGAAACTCTTCTTTTGGGTATGTAACCTTGCAGCGAATATTTAAATTGTCTAGATCACATAGGTGTGGGACTGGCACCATATACCTAAAGAAATAATAAAGCTTTGACATACCAATACGCTGTTACTATACAGTAGCCAAGATTAAAGTTTATGCACATCCCTACAACAAATCCAGTTACTGATGTTGACATACATTCTCCCAGCAGAAGACACTTTACATGGGGCCCAATCCTGCAATCCTTACTCATTCAAAACCACCACTGACTTTGGTGGTGTTTTTGATTGAGTGAATGTCCAAATAAGGAGCGCTGCACTTGTCACTCAGATTGCAAAGATTGCATTGCCTCACTGAGTAAACTTGAAAGGGGCTGGAAAGTAGAAATGGCTGTGTCCCTAAATAGCCCCCAGGGCCTCTTATATTCAAAGCAATTATATTGCAAGTCTGAATAATCACCTGGAACTAATACAGTCAGCTCTCTCTTGTGCGCAGGCTTTCAATATTCCTCTGTGTTTTTATGGAATTTGGTTTTTTTTAATTATTTATACAAAAGGCTGGAGGTAACTAATTTTTGGCTTCTGGTAACTGAATTTTCCTCATCTGTTGTGGTGGTATTAGAAAGCTGTTGAAAGGTACTCAGCCTTCAGTACTAACAGGCTTTTAGTTTTCTGCTCATATGTAACAGTAGTCTTTGGCCTCTTTTTACAGAGGTTGTTGAGGGCAGAGAATTGTGCCTAAAACGGCAATTTGGATAAGGGTACGTGCCTAGTATGACTAAGATTCTAATCCTGCAACAGACAGGCAAGTCCCTTTGCCTGTACAGGGCCCATGGTTTTGATTGTTGAAACCAAAAACAGCTCCAGCTCCACAGGGGAAGGGAGGGGGGATGTGTGTCTGCCCACGTGAGCTCCCTTACAGATATCAAACTGTTTTTGGCATTTCAGTTAATAAACATTTGAATCCTCTCCTGAAAACTTGAAGGCAGCACTAGAGCTGGCTGAAATTTCGCAGATATCAAGATAGATGAAAAGAAGATATGGAAAATTTGGCAGAAATAAAGGATAACCACAAACATTTTCAAATAAATTTAGAGTGGAGCTCAGAGAAAGAGGTAGGCACATGTTTTAACATTATATTAATGAGATGTCAATATTTTTCAAGGTTTCATAAGATCAACAAGTTCTTGAAATACTGCAATGACTGCCAATTAGTACATTAATGCATTAAACCATATGGCCTCCCAAAATCTGTCACGTGTTAAGGTCTAAATCTGACATGCATGTGCATGCAGATGCACGAGGGCGAAAAAGGTGTCAACCAGCCAAAATCAAGCACATAAACAGCAATGTACAAATGGTCCACAAGGCTGCCTGATTTTCAGGAAGGGAAACAGTCAAAACTCCAGCAAACACATATTGTAGCTATCCACATCAGCCTACCCGGCTCTCAGTGCAGACAGCATGTTCCCTCTGAGAAAAGAGCATCAAGATAGGGGCCCTGTGTGTAAGACCTGCTATAAAACAGCTGAACTACTCTTGTAACTGTCATGACTTATGGCATAAGTGGCTATACACTGCTGCACATAGGCTGCCATAATGCCAGGATTCGAGCACAGATTATGCTGAAATCCTGGCCCCACTGAAATTAATGGGATTTTTATATAGTATTGGACTAATTGCAATTGTGCAGCAGAAGGTATGTGAATTCCATCTTTTGTGCTGTGCTATTATATGGTAAAGGGGCAGTAAAAAGAAAGCAAAGAAATTATACCAGTAATATAGTGGTAACTCAGACCTAGATGGGGTTACTGTAAGGTAGGTGCATAACTGGCTGGAAAACTGTTCTCAGAGAGTAGTTATTAATAGTTCAGAGTCATGCTGGAAGGGCATAAGAAGTGGAGTTTTGCAGGGGTCTGTTTTGGGACCGGTTCTGTTCAATATCTTCATCAATGATTTAGATATTGACATAGGGAGTATGCTTATTAAGTATGCAGATGATAACAAGCTGGGAGGAGTTGCAAGTGCTTTGGAGGATAGGGTCATAATTCAAAATGATCTGGACAAACTGGAGAAATGGTCTGATGTAAATAGGATGAAGTTTAATAAAGACAAATGCAAAGTATTCCACTTGGGAAGGGACAATCTGTTTTATACATACAGAATGGAAGCGACTGTGTAGGAAGGAGTACTGCAGAAAGTAATCTAGGGGTCACAGAGGACCACAAGCTAAATGAGTCAACAGTGTGACACTGCTGCAAAAAAAAAAGGCAAGCGTGATTCTGGGATGCATTAACAGGAGTATTGTGAGCAAGACACGATTAGGCCTCACTTGGAGTGTTGTGTCCAGTTCTGGGCACCACCATCTCAACAGGGATGTGGAGAAATTGGAGAAGAGCAACAAAAATGATTAACAGTTTAGAAAACATGACCGATTAGGGAAGACTGAAAGAATTGGGCTTGTTTAGCTTAGAAAAGAGAAGACTGAGAGGGGACATTATAGCAGTTTTCAGGTATCTAAAAAGGTGTCACAAGGAGGAGGGAGAAAAATTGTTCTCCTTGGCCTCTGAGGATAGGACAAGAAGCAATGGGCTTAAACTGTAGCAAGGGAGGTTTAGGTTGGACATTAGGAAAAACTTCCTAACTGTCAGGGTGGTTAAACACTGCAATAAATTGCCTAGGGAGGTTGTGGAATCTCCATCCCTGGAGATATTCAAGAGCAGGTTAGATAGGCCTCTGTCAGGGATGATCTAGTAGGTGCTTGGTCCTGCTGTGAGGGCAGGGGACTGGATTCGATGACCTCTCGAGGTCCCTTCCAGTTCTAGTATTCTATGAATGTACCCACAACCTACACCAAATAATGCCCTTCTCCATCTCCCTCCATAAAACCTTGATGCAGTTTAGGGGCTATTTTAAAGTCTTTTGTCCAGTTACACCAAAGGTATTTAGCCTCTTAACTTCCAATGAAAGATAGAAGCCTACATACCTTTGAGGATTTGGGTCTCAGTACTGGAATTCATAGTCCTAGGACTTTGCTACTTCTGGCATTCACCTTTTCTCTTCTGCATACCATTGACAATGTTACTAGAGAAGAAGGCTGGGGAACTCTCTGCCACTGAAGATCAGGCTAAATTCAAGTTTTACCAGCTGGAATATGTGGGCAGTGTATGTTGAAAAATTAGCCTATTTCTGTCAGCTTCTTCTCAATAAAGCAATCCAGGAGATAGCCTGACACCATCTCTACTCTTGTATTCAACATCTTTAAGAAAATAGCTCATCTTAAGGAGAGGTTTAAGAGCCCTACAGTGCTTCTGAGACAACACTCATTATGTTAATCCAGGTAATTTGTGGATACTAGAGTGCTGGTCCTATTAGAAATGCTTAAACAACCTACAGGCCCAGACAAAATGTGAATCCATAAAGCTGAAAGGATTTAAAGTGACTCAGATGCGTGCCTCCATAACCTAATTGAATTTCAATTAGTATCATTTACTTTGCATTTAGATGCAAATGCCATTTAGTTCCATTTCAATATGGAAGTGCTTTTCTAAGGGTGGGCCTACACTGCACCGTAACTCAAAATCAGATACACAATTTGCATAGCTCAAATTGTGTATCTTATTTCAATGCTATTTCAAAATAGCTTATTTTGTCAAAAGGCACCATCTACACAGTACCAAATTTCAAAATAAAGTGCTATTCCAAAATGTCCCTTACTCCTCCTAGAATGAGGTTTACAGGGACCTTGGAATAGCAAGCCTGAAATAATGGGCTTGCTGTGAAGATGCCGGATAGCTATTTCGGGATACTCCTGTATCCCGAAATAGCATTGCAGTGTAGACATAGCCTAACAATGCATGTGTCTGAGAGACCAGTGCTTTAAATTTGGCTAAAGTAAAATTTCAGATCCACCAGTATATAAATACAATAAAAGTGTGCACTTACGTGCAGCACAAGCTGATGTTAGAGGAAATGAAATGTGCCTTTAAGTGTTTTTTTCTGGACAAATGCTAGCTACCACAGATAGGATTTTGCACTATCATCATTCTATAACCCCCATTTTCCATTGGAGGCTTCCTTTAACCTGACAATGAACAAAGCAGACTTTCATCTAAGTCACACTTGGATACGGTGAGGGAAAACAAGCAATAAATCTTTGAGGCTCCATTTAGGAATACATTTCTTTATTTCTAAAGCAAAGGCACCCAAGATGTTATTCTTTAGTTTGAAAACCATTTTTAAAAGCTCAAACCTATTGTGTAAAAGTGTTTTTTGGGGGGGACAGGATGGACATGCCTAGCATTCATTCAGGAGCTGTTGATGTAGAAATTTGATTAGACAGATCACAAAAGGTTTAGCAATTCTTTGTCTTTTGGGGTCAGATTAGGGAGCCATGACTCATTCTGTTGAGTGCTTGTATGACTCAAGGTTCCACCATTATATGGCTTGTTATCAAATGGCTGTAAAATTATTAAGGCTCTGATTCCAGCAGGAGATTTGAGACCAATTTAAAACCTTAATACCTTGCTGAATCAGGGTTTAAATGTGTATTTTTTGTTTAATTTCTAATCAGCTGATTTCTTTCTTCTTTGTACCATGATGGTATTGAGTATAATTATGTTTTATATTAGAAGTTTTCTGATTTTTTTATTTAGATATTGGGAATAAATGTCCATTGAATATTCTGAAAATATTAGATCCACCCTTACTTGTTTCTCTTCTATTTTCCCTTCTGGTTGTGTGAGTGATGTTGTGTTCACTTATGCATGTGAAATTTTTATACACATGAATAACCTTGTTGAACTTCTTGGCTCTGTCTAGACTAGGATTTAAAGGTTGGTGTTACAGCATGTTAGCTATCACTGTAATTTACACTTTTTAATATTCTAGACAAGACAGGACAAGTTGTACTTCAACACATGGTAAATTGGTTGAGTTAAAACATTGGTTGAGGGTGTTTTAGATGTGCCCATCTTTCCTTGTCTTAACTATGTTACCACAAAGGGTTGGTTAAATTGAGCTAACTCAGACTCGTTACTATCTACAACTTAAAATTCCGGTCGTGACGAAGCCTGAGAGATTACTTATGTTCGAAGTTACTCATATGCATCAGTAGAGGCCCGTGCAGATACAAAAATTTGGCTCCACATATATTCTGCAATACACAAACATGGTAAACAATACAAACACATCTTCAGAGGTGGCTATCCACAGATCTAAAGTGCATATCTGTGGATTTTCAGGGCTGTAGGCATAAGTGTTTAGAATACTGGAACCATAGTCCTTACTTAGTTGCAGTTTTCAGGCCCAATTTTCCTTTGGAAAGAACATATTACACCAGTATAGCTAGAGAATTTTGCCCATTGCAGTTTATATAAATAACATTTTCAAAATAATAATGAAATATATAAGAGATGTTGAAAGTTTGTTGAAAGGTGAAAAGGAAGTTCAGTTCTCCCCACTCCTTAAAACCAAAAGAGTTTACAAAAGAAAAATGAAAATGCGAGGAGAATGTTGAGGGCTATGCCATTTGGTACAGATTGAACCTCCATGATCTGGTAGCTTCAGGATCTAACTAGTCTCAAACAAGGGAATTTGCTGGACCAGGGTGGTCAACAGTGTTCTCTCTAATCTCTAATTTCTTAGCTATGGCTGTACTACAGAGCATGCTGATGTAACAATCTAGTGCTGCTAGTGCAAATGCTCTAAGCTAGTGGAGAGAGAGCTCTTCTGTGGACTGAAATACTGTACCCTGTAAGCAGTGGAAGTTATGTTATTGGGAGAAGCCCTCCCACCGACATAGCACTGTCCCCACCAATACTTAGGTTGATGTAACATATGTCATTGGTGGGGGGTGCTTATTCATATTCCTAAGCAACATGAATTGGTATAAATTAAGCTGTAGTGTATACATACCCTTGGCCAATTTGTTCCTTAACAACAACTAGTAAAGGTAAGTATTGGGCTAGGCTGCTGTATTCTTTGTCTGTGCATATATTGGAGGTACTCAGAGTAGACACAAACTTTTGCCATTGATTTAAATGGGAGAAGAATTTGGCACTTTTCCATTCCACCTTTTTCTTTCTTTGAGCTATGGGAAACTCAAACATAAGGCTCAGATGTCGCCTTTTTCTCTTTTGTTCTAGGTGCACAGCCTTAAGTGTTGTTTTGAGTACCAAATGGATTCAGACCCATTGAAAGTAGTTTCAATTCTCTGAGTTCATCATGGTGCATACTAGATCTAAAGTTGGCCCAAAATCTCAAAGTTCAAGTTATTGATTTTCAAGTGGACTGAGGCCAAAAACTTGGAAAGAGTATAAATTATATATTTCATATACATTAATACTAATTCTGAGAACTGAGCTCAATTTCTCATTCCTAAACTTTTTAAACAAACATTGATTAAATTTCAGGTTGAATTTAAGCCTCAAACAAGGTGGCTGCATCTAGACTGGCAAGTTTTTGCACAAAAGCAGCTGCTTTTGCGCAAAAACTTGCCAGCTGTCTACACTGACCGCTTGAATTTGCGCAAGAACATTGACGATCTAATGTATGATCGTCAGTGTTCTTGCGCAAATACAATGACTCTCCCGTTTGGGCAAAAGCCCTCTTGCGCAAATGTATTTGCGCAAGAGGGCCAGTGTAGACAGCTAAAAAGTGATTTGCGCAATAAAGCCCCGATGGCTAAAACGGCGATCGGGGCTTTCTTGCGCAAAACCGTGTCTAGATTGGCACGGACGCTTTTCCGCAAAAAGTGCTTTTGCGCAAAAGCGTCCGTGCCAATCTAGACGCTCTTTTCTGCAAATGATTTTAATGGAAAAACTTTTCCATTAAAAGCATTGGCAGAAAATCATGCCAGTCTAGACGTAGCCGGTGGGATTTCATTTTTCATTGATACACTGCAAACATTTCATTTAGGTTTATACTCTTTACATTACTTCTCAACACACATTTTATTTTCCCTCTTTAATACTGGAATTAAAAAAGAGAAATGTATACATTAATTTTTCTAGTAGCTCTTTCAGGCAGTAAGAATTGCATATAATCATAGAAATGTAGGGCTGCAAGTCCATTTCCCTGTGCTGAGATAGGATCAAATATACCTAGACCAACCCTAAAAGGTGGCTGTCTAACCTGTTCTTAAAAACCTCCAATGATCACCAATTCCATAAGGTGCCTTTGAAGCTTATTTCAGTGCTTAACTCTACTGAAGGCTTATTAGAAAATACAAACTTTTCAAGGCAGAGCTCAGGTCCAAGTACAATGGTGGTGTGATCTAGAAGAAAAAGCACCAAGAGATCCAAACAGTGTACCCTAAGGGTACATCTACACTGCACTATTTTTCTGGAATAAATGCCACTGTTTTGGAAAAATAATACTAGCGTCCACACACAGCAACTGCGTTGTTTCAAAAGAAAATCAAAATAAGAGGGCTTTTTCTGACATTGGTAAACCTCATTCCTTGAGGAATAAGGCTTCTTTCAAAAAAGCTTTTTCTGTAAGAGGATGTGTGTGAACGCAGAACAGGGACTTTTTTTTTCCGAAAAAAAAAAAAGGCCCCTAGGAAATCCCACAGATGCCCTACTGGCCACTCCTTCCACACTCATCAGGACTCTATAGTTCTTGTTCTCCTGCAGCTCTTAAAGCTGCAGACACAAGGGAAAGGAATTATGGCAGGAAGCTTGCCCTCACAGCCTCTAGCCACAGTGCAGCTCACATTGCCAGACATCTGGCCACCATGTCCCAGCCACAAGGCCCCCTGTCCATCCCAGGGAGCACTCACAGGGCTCCCAGGAGCCTGCCTAGGCCACAAGAGGTGTGCACCATCCTGGTCTGGGGTGGAGATCCTGGCCCTCCTCAAGGTGTGGGGCAATGAGGAGAACCTCCAGGATCTCAGCTCCAGACATCACAATGCTGATATGTATAGCTGGATGGCTGAGAGCCTGGCCACCAAGGGCCACACCAGGACACAGAAGCAGGTCCAGAGTAAAGTTAAGGAGCTCTAGCAGGCATACACTAGGGCGAGGGAGCACAGTTCACGCTCCAGAGCAAAACCCCATTCCTGTCTCTATTTCGAAGACCTGCACCACCCCTAGTGGTGGACTCAGGGCTGGAAACACCTGTCATCGCCCGCCCGCCCTGGGGTCCCAGCCAACAAGGAGGTAGAGGAGGACGATGTGGCCAGCATGGTGACCACCATCACATTGGAGCTGGTACCCCACGGCCTGGATGTGTCCCAGGCATCCTCTGAGGCTGAGGAGGGATAATCAGGTGAGTGCTCTTAGTTTTCTCACACACACAGAGTGGGGATAGTGGGTGCTGAGGGGCTGTGGTGCGAGCATCACTCGGCCTTCTCGGCCTGGCCATTGCGCTGCAGTCCATGCATGTGGATACACATGCAGCACCAGTCTGTGCCACGCAGTCCCAGGAGGCAGCACCGGAGCACCCTGGGCTCCTGCTCACAGGCTCTGGGGAGGCTGCCCACACTTCTGACCTCTTGGAGGGGGGACTCCCTCCCCCCACCAGCCACTGCTGGAAGAAGGCTGGGGACAAAGACACACACACATACGCACACAGACTCTGGAGTGCTGCACACAGCACACAGGCATGACTGCACGCTCAAGGCAGCACCCAAGCCTGGGGACAGTGCTCACACCCCCCCCACATCCTTAGCCCTTCTACCCCAGCAGCCAGGGATACAAGATCTCTTCCCTTGGGATGCCACCAATGCGGGAACCAGCATGTGTATGGCACCAATGGAAGCCCAGGCAGCTCGAGGACCCACTCCTGCCCTTTGGATCACAATGTGGCTGGCCATTTCCCATGCCTGCTTGTTCATGGGACGTGACGGGGGAGGAGCGGGAAGCATGGTCCCCTGGGGGTGTCTGGGCCCCTGTAAGACAGGGACCCCTGTCCAGGCCACACATGACCTTGCTCCTGGGAGATCACCTTCCTCTGAACTGGGAACTGTTGCTCTCAGCTCATAGATGAGGGCAAAGCCTCAGGGACAGTGTCTCCAGGGATGACTGACCATCTCTCTTAATTGCCCGCAGTCAGATCAGCCATGACTGTGGGGCGAAGCTGCAGGCTCCAGAGGGTCCAGGAGGACCTCATGAGGGAGCACGTCTCCATCCTCAGGGACATGCAGGAGACGCTGTCCCAAAAGGACCAGGACAATGTGCAGTGGCCGGGAGAGGCATGGACTGAGCTGCTGCAGCAGGGATGCAACATGTGTGCAACATGTGTGCGACCATCCAGGCTCTCCTGACTTATCTGGCCCTAGTCCCAGCCCTGCTCCTGCTCCTGCTCCCATGCCAGCCCCTGCTCCCCTTCCCATTCCTGACCTCTCTGCAGCCTCCCCCCTCCCCCCCGCTCCACTTATCTCCCTAGCCTACCCAGAGGCTTACCGAAACGAGGTTTACCGGAGTGGTCGACAAAGGCTTCCCTTGTCGACCGCACCGCGTCTAGACTGCCGCGCTGTGCCGGATCAGCTGATCATCGGCACAGCGCGACGGCCATTTTTATTTTAATGAAGCGGGGATTATTTAAATCCCCGTTTCTTTGTCTATGCCGAATAAACTATTTTACATGGCTCCGTTGACGGAGCCATGTAGTCTAGACGTACCTTAGAAAGGCAAGGTAAGGACAAGTTGAGCAAGGCTTTGCAGAACATAGTTGGAATGAGAAAAATGTTCTTAAAGCTAAAAGATTTAGTCTACAACAACATTTGATGATCTCTGGAAGAATATCACCAAATACTAGACCTCAATATTTTTCTTAAAAAATCTATACCTACATAAAAATGATGATGAAGTTAAAAAATAGTCTGTTCAGTGCTCTCAAGAACAAGTAATTCTCACTGCAGGAAAAAAGAGTCAAGAAAAAATGCAAAAATGTACAGTTTTATGAACAGCAGATTATTGTCATTCATAGTGTTACTTTAGATTGTTGAGCAATAAACCCATTCTAAAATTGTCCACTTCTGTGGGAGAGTTCTATACAATTAAATGATAAAACCAAGTATATTTGAATTATATAGAAATTACTCAAAGAAAATGTAGACTCTATACAGAATATGCTATATTAGATGCTATATTTGATTAATAGAGAATTCTATGATTGCTATTCGACAATTAACATAAAAAGCCTGCTATAAAGCGAAATTCTGTCCATGGTGACTCCAGAATTATGCGAACTAGTCTAATAATTAATTTCACTAGCTTTTGTTAATGAACAGATTGACTAAGGCTCTTAGTCAGCTGAACAATTTATGCAGTTAAGTACCTGCAGAGTTAACGTTTTTACGGAGCACATCCCTCTTTACAGGGTGGAAGGGTTCAAGTTATTCACCATGCAAGTTCTGCTGAGAGTAAATAATGAAGTAGCAAATGCCCCAATAACTGAAAACACAGTGAACATTCCAAATTATATTTTGTAATCTGTATGTCCGTAGATATTCTCTACATTATGTACTTTGGTGCATAAGTGAGGCAATAAAAATGTCAGATGACTTGAGTAAGATATGCACTTTGATGGATGAATTCCAGAAACTCTTCAAATACTTCAGTAAACTATGATAAATGGATGCATGAACCAATACTTTACAATTTGTGTTAAGTTCCAAACTTTAGTGCCTACATTAGAGTAAAATTCTTGCATAACTGAAGTAATCCATTTCAGCATATTTAGGGCACCATTGAAACAATAGTTCCAAAATTTGAAAAGAAGGACTTTTTAAGATCTTCTTAGCCTCTGAATGAGTTACATGCTAAGTGACTTCATGCTATGTTATTCTGTTATATAAACTTGATGTCTTGAAGGAAATCTTTTAAGGAAAAGTCACCCCACATAACAAAAGCTAAATATCAGAGCTGAGTATTTTTTAAAACCCTATTCACTAGTGTTAGTAATTGTTCTTGTCCTGTCAGAGGATAGGCACCATATCACAATAAAATACTGCAACCTTTCAGCTTCCTTTGAGCTGGTCAGGAATACTACAGAAAAAAATAAGATTAACACCTGAAACAAATTGCTAAATGCAAACATAGAAGACAGTACTAATTAAAAATCTGAAAAATGATGAATGTACATTTCTTTGGCAGAAAGGGCCTATAAATGACCTTTTGTTAAATGGTAACATTTCTAACAGATTAGTCATCTTTTAGATTTAGTGCAAAGTTTTGTTTCAAGAAGTAGTAGAAAGGCCTAACTCAGCCTGGCAGCCTAGTGTTAATGAGGTGTACTGCCATACAGAAAGCCAAGTTTGGATCCCTCGATTGTAATTTCACTGGGACTGGCAGTGAAGGGGAGCATAGCTTAGGCCAATATGATCAGGCCAAGGAAGAAAAGGCCAGAAAGAAAGGTGTTAGAGGGCACTTCCTTTCTGGAGGGCTTATTATGAAATAGATCTTTGTAAAGGCACTCTGAGGGATGAATCAAGCAGGGTCCTGACCTTTTGCACCATTTGAATAAATTGAGTGTTTCAGCTAGTTCTATAAGTCATTTCCCCCTTCCTATCATTGTTTCTATCTTGCCAAAGGTCAATTTGAGATCACTGTTCTTCATCCAAGAGCTGATCAGGCACATTGGCATCCAGGTGATGGTTTTGTTTGCACCTGGGAACAAGATACACGGCTGGATGTCATCAGATAGTGGCATGGTACAGGAAGTCTCATTAGCTCTCCAAATGAAGAGAAACTGGATAGAGCCATGTGAGGAAGAGATATTAGAGATAATGAGTCATTGTAGTGTTCCTCTGTCTACTCCAGCAGTGTCATGCAAGTGGATTGTTTAGTGCTGAAGCTAAAAATCGAAAGGAAAAATGGTAGAGACAGCGTTTAGGGCAGAGGTGGGCAAACAATGGGTTGTGGCCCAAAAGGTGAGCCCCAACTCTGTCTCAGGTGGTCTGCCAGCACAACTGCATTCTCTAGTTGAGCACTTATTGCATCTTTAACGCCATGTGATTTGGATAATCCAAGTAAAAGCTATATAAATGGATTGTATGTTAGACAATCTAGAGTCAACTTTATTTTAAAAAACAAGCTGCAATGTCAAGTTTAATTTTCACAAGCACAATGGTGCATTTCACTATAAGGTAACCTAGCAACAGACAGTCTACCATTTACAGCTATAAAAAGTGTCAAGAAGTGTTTCTGTGACATATATTTATTTATTTTTTGAAAATGAGAAGAGTCCACTGCTGAAGAAGTCTTAGATCATCTACAACTACATGAAATAAAAAAATAAAGAAAATATGCTAATGTACTTGAATTCTTTAAAATTTTGTTAGCATTGTGTTGCCTATTTAATTTTATACACAGCACATTTATACATTTTGTTTTCTGTCTGAACTCCACATTTTGCTCTCAACATTTTTTAAAAGTCTAGTTTTACTGAAGCTGTTTGAAATCAAAGATCTTTGAGTGCATATCACTGGGGATTTCTATCATTACAACTGTTTACATTAAAAATGAAAAGGAATGCACCATTGTTTATAGTTCACGTAAGCAACAATTTAAATTAATAATGTTCCTCAAGCAGTATTAATATTAGGCCACGGTGCCTGCTGCAGCTCCATAAAGATGGCCTGAAAGGAATAAAAGTCTGTAAACCCTGGTATAAGGGTCTAGTATCAGACTTAGAATATGGGGTTTAATACCCTGCTCTATCCACAATTCTGTGTGTGACCTTCGGCAAATCATTGAGTCTGCTTGTGTCTCAGCTATTCCTCTGTAATACGGAGATAATACTTCCCTATCTCACAAGGAGTGTCACGAGGATTACATTAAAATTAAATAAAGGGAGCTTGTGAGTACTTAGATACTATGGTAATGGGGGCTGCATAAGCTAGATGAATAAGACTTTGCAGTCAATTATGTCAAAAGCTGCAAAGGAATAGGATGAGTATTGAGATGGAGCCAGATTCTCAGCCCCATTAAATCTGCTTTGTGATTCTGCCAGCTACTCTAGAGGGTGGAGCTTTTTCAGCCTCAGGGTCCCTAATAGAGCTCCTTGAAAACCTTCCAAGGAAATTTTTTTTTTCTTCCCAGAAAATGCCAATTTGTCAAAACCAAAGTGTTTCACAAAACCTACTGGTTTGGAGGAACTTCTAAGAACACACAGGCAGACTTCCAGAGGACAGGGTTCTGATGGGGAGCCAGGAGCCTGAGAACGGTGGCTGAGCTAGGCGCCTCAGAACTTGGCTTGTCGGATCAATTTCCTTTTGAAATTTTCTGAAGGAGTTTTATTTGCATATTTCCTTCCACAGGAAATTTTAAAATTTCTACTTTGTTTCTGAAACAGAAATTTCTCTGTTTGAACTTCAGAATATTCCATGAAATTTGAACTTCAGAATATTCCATGGAATGGAGCACTTTTCTGGGACGAGGGAAGTGTCAGAAAGGAAGGTAGCTAAATGGGGGTGGGGTGCTTGATTAAGATAATGAGACAGTATTGATGTCAACATCACAGCACCAGACAACAAAAGATGTCAGTGGACTTCACACTTCGTTGAACCTGACGTTTGTAATGATCCTGTTCCCCTGTGTAGAAAGAGGATAGGAGAGTACTAGTGGTTCACACCCAAATGCCAGTTGGGCACCCTAAGTACAGCTACATTGTGGATTTTTTTTCAAAGGTATGCAAATTGTGATCGCATTTGCATATCATCTTCTGTTTTTTTTTCTGGAAGAGGATTTTCTAATATTTGGCCCATCTAAACGGGGCCAAATGTCGGAAAAAAACCCTCTTTCAGAAACCCCCCTTATTCCTTGTAAAACGTGTAGCCGTATTCCAAGGGAAGAAGGTAGAGAAAAGGAATCTATGTCAGGATGGTAGAATTCTCCCCTTGTCCCATTACAAGCTATTTATTGTTGATTTATTTGGGCAGGTCTGGCTCCTCAAGTTGTACCCTGGATAGCAAGAAGGTGGGAACAGCCCTATGATAGAGAGTCAGCTAGCAGCTGGCACAGACGGATCCTGAGATAAAGGACCTAGTGGTAGGCAAAAGGGCTTAAGCTGCAATTAAGGAATGTTGATTTACAATAACCTTTCTGAACATGTAAAACTAAAATTTCAGGAGGGGAGGGTTGTTTGTTTGTTTGTTTGTTTGGCACCTACTATACTAACATGAATCTTTTGGATGAAATGTTCTTCCTTCCTGCCCTACAACCAATTACAATCCCCATTTTCAAAGGGAGTGAATGGGGTAGTTAGTATTCAATAAAAGACCGAATATCACTATGTAGAAGAATGAGAATGGGAAGGAGGGAGCAAATACATTAAAAAATAGACACCAAACAGATAATGGCTTCTAGTGAGCAGGAGGAGATGGGAGTGCATAGGAAGAGCTAAGGAAACTCAGGATTTGATAAAACATTTCCTAAGTGGCCATTAAAAACATATTCAGTTGATTTGGAACTATCTAGCTAGGCACACTTCGTCTATTTCACAGCACAATATTACTTTTGTTGTTACCCTCATTCTCTCCCATTATTAGTTTTGGAATTGGTTTTTAGTTTCCTGATAGATAATTTGATTGTAAGTGACTTAGGTCACTGTTACATTTTTCACTTATACAATACTAAGCACATAGGGGATTCAGTCCCAATTGTATTCTTTTATTTGTTTACATTATGGTGGCACCCCAAAGACAAATGCATCTCTTGTTAAAATAATCATTCTTCCAAACTGTGACAGCTTTGAGCTTTTGCACTGGAAAAAAGAAAGGTGGGAAAGAGAATGAAAAGAAGTTTAACGCAAAAAGAAACAGAAATTAATGAATTACTTCAATAAAGCAGAGCCCAGTGTTGGTTCAATAAGGATGCAAAAATTCAGGTCTCTCATAAGAAGTAGGTTAAACAAATAAGATTAATTAAAATCAAACAAAAATAAACAATTTCTAAGACTTTGTTCTCTTAAATTCTGTCAGTGGAGCAGATTTTTCTAGAGTTTAAATAGTGATGTTATCTATCACTTAACTTTTAGAACATAGGGTAGATACAGTGGACCTGATTCTGATCTCAGTAACTCAATGGAAATCCACAGTAACTCATCTGAAGTCAATAGAGTTACTCTGACTTTACATTTGGGAAAGTGAGTTCAGGATCTGGTCTTCTACTTTCTCTGATTTTGAATGATATCATTCTACTTTCATCTGCTATTAGGAAGGTTAAATAAAAATGACACTATGCAGTGTGAAAATATGTTTCTCCCACATTTTTTCTTTGACAGATGCTGAGGAACTATTTGAACTTAGGTCATTGTGAAAGATGAGAAAATTATTTATGCAACTGTGCATTAATCATAGGCACACTGCTGATTTACTCCCTCAAATTCCAGTAAATCCCCTGTTATTTGGCTGATTACTCACCAGCACCACCACTTTCTTGGTGCCACTCCAATCACCCCCCGTATTATTTCTCTTCAGGTCCTAGCTACTGATTCTCAACATGTATTACCTTGATTATATGCTATTGTCAGAATGTCTCTTGGGACTAGAAAAAAATGCTATCGATACGTAAGATACCAGTTGAACTTTAACTGAGACTGGCTGCTGAAGATCGTGTTTAATATTTCTTTTGCAAAAGTAGGGCACAACATAGGCATATGCGTGTGGGAATTTTCAGCTAGGGAAAACAAAGGGTGAACAGTTTCTAAGGCTCAACATAAGAAATTGGAAGGAAGTGAGTTTGAAATTCTGAGAGGCCTTGTTTGCATAAATTGTCATGTCAAGCTTGTCCATAAATTTTTGCAATATTGGGGCTAAAAGACACAATGTTGGTCTCATTGTCTATCACTGAGCTGACGCCACTCAGTCATTGATGCAAGTCAAATTAAGCACCTAGACATGGCAGAATCTAGGCATTTGTATCAATCCTGGATGACAGGAGAGACAATATGCAACACAGCAGCCTGCGCCTGGATCAGGAATGGTAGCCATGACAATCAGACACAATAAACTTCCATGATAGTGTGCAACCCAAACTCGAGGTGCCTCACCTGCCCTTTTTTTAAACTGTACAATATTTGTACAGCTCATCATTCCCATGAAGTGTCTGAACTATAATGACGAGACTTACCAATCTTCTTAGTGTCACAACTTTCAATTAATTTAAAATTGGCAGGCACCCTTTCTGCGGCACTTCTCTCTGCCTGTTTGTGGTGTTTCTGTCAGTGTCTGTCTGTGAGACAAAACTCAGAACCTTTCTAGGATAAAAGTCTAATCAGGCCTACTCAAAAGCCTTAGTAAGGTCTCTTTATCTGCAGTCCTATCTCAGGGCTCAATGTTTAATCAGTCCAGCAGGTCCTAACACAGTACCCTTGTTTGAACTGTCTCAGCCTCTTCTGGGCTCCCTCAGATTCTCCCTGCACTTCCAGCAATCCTGGCCCTGATGTGGGGCCACATCTCTCAGGAGACTTTTCCTCTCTGAGTCTTTCTGGCTCAGCTGGGCTCCTAAAAAAGTTCAGTTCTCCCTTCTGGGATCTCAAATTCCAGGCCACTTTCCCAGTGGTTGGTGGGAGGGACCAAAGCCCAGCCTCTTCTCCAGGTCCCAGGCCAAGGACCCTGTAGATAGCAGCTCTGCACTATGTCTCTCTAAATACACTGCATTGCTCCTACAATTCCCTGGCCCACTTCCACATGGTTCCAGAATGTTCTTTACCCTTACCTCATGGTCTTGTCCTGGTAGAGTCCCAGTAGCCAGCCAGGGTAGAGTCCCAGTAGCCATCCACACTCCTCCAGCTTTAGCTGGTCCTGCAGCTCTTCTTATACTAGTCTATTGGGCCCAGATAGACTGCATAAGAAGCAGCCACTCTAGGCAGATTGGAGGACCACTACTGCCTTCTTCTGGGACAGGACGTGGCAGGGTTGGAAGGTCTCCAGCAGGGTGTCTCTGGATCTAGATCACCCCAACACAGTGGCTAAATACTGATAAGTTTTGATTCAGAGATGCATATACAAAAGACAATGCAACACCAAAATACCTCCCTCTTCCAGCATCAGTGGAATAAAAGGGAGCATAGAGCCATTGTCTACCCCTCAGTTATGGGCTTCAGATGAGATAGACTAGGCAGTTGGTCCAATAAATATAATACACAGGTGTGAAAGAAGGCTTTTGCTGAAATGAAGTGTAACATGCTAATAATCTGCCCAAATGTGAAGGGTGAAAAGCCTCAATATTCCCCTTTGACAATAGTATGACAGTATCCTGCATAGAGATTTTTTCAAAAATAACTTTTGATGAAACTTTTGTTGGGAAGATTCCTGCAGTCCACGATAATGTTTTTGGTCAATACTTTAGGGTATGTCTACACTAGCCCCCTAGTTCGAACTAGGGAGGCTAATGTAGGCATTCGAACTTGCAAATGAAGCCCGGGATTTAAATATCCCAGGCTTCATTTGCATGTTCCCGGGTGGGCGCCATTTTAAAATCCCCCTAGTCCGAACTAACTGCCCGCGGCTACACGCGGCAGTTAAAAGTTAATTCGAACTAAGTCCTTAGTTCGAATTAACTGTTATACCTCACGGTGTAACACTTAATTCAAACTAAGGACTTAGTTCGAATTAACTTTTAACTGCCGCGTGTAGCCACGGGCAGTTAGTTCGGACTAGGGGGATTTTAAAATGGCGCCCACCCGGGAACATGCAAATGAAGCCCGGGATATTTAAATCCCGGGCTTCATTTGCAAGTTCGAATGCCTACATTAGCCTCCCTAGTTCGAACTAGGGGACTAGGGTAGACATAGCCATAGTGAGATCCTGTGACTGAGGAACCTTCTGGATCTGTCATATATATTCTCCTTCACCAAAGAACATCATTACGTGTTAAATTAAAAGCTAGTTTCTTACTGGTCATCAGTCATTGCAAGATGCAGCCACAGACATGTATAAGGAATTATGTATCTGTACTAAAAATGTCTAAATACACTGGTCTACAATTTTTTAGAAGTCGTCTGCTTCAGAGATAAAATGTGCTATTTATTATGTATTTTGATGTGCTGAATTCAAATATGACAATTAAAACGACTGATTGGCTACTGTTTCCAAGATATTTAAGTTTTTACATTTTACGTCTATGTATATTATGTAGATAGTAGAGTTTTAATCATAAATAGTAAACCTAGGTCTTTTCATGTGTTTATGGTTGCTTTACATGATAATATTTCACCTGTCCTGTTTATGTAACACTTTAAAAATCAGCAAAAGGGTTGTATAAATAAAATGTATTATGAAACAAAAGGCAAAAAACTATTATGTACATAGTTTAGTCCTATTCAGTGTCTACTCGGCGCTTCTTGGCTTGTCTCTTGTATTCATTACATGGAGCATCTCTTGTCACTGCCCAGCAATAGTCTGCAAGCATTGATGAGCTCCATTTGCCCTGATAGCATTTCTCCATTGTTGCAATGTCCTGGTGAAATCGCTCGCCGTGCTCGTCGCTCACTGCTCCGCACTTCGGTGGAAGAAAATCTAGATGAGAGTGCAAAAAATGTATCTTTAGTGACATGTTGCAACCAAGGCTTTTGTATGCCCTGAGGAGGTTTTCCACCAACAACCTGTAGTTGTCTGCCTTGTTGTTTCCGAGAAAATTTATTGCCACTAACTGGAAGGCTTTCCATGCCATCTTTTCCTTGCCACGCAGTGCATGGTCAAATGCATCATCTCGAAGAAGTTCACGAATCTGAGGACCAACAAAGACACCTTTCTTTATCTTAGCTTCACTTAACCTTGGAAATTTTCCATGGAGGTACTTGAAAGCTGCTTGTGTTTTGTCCATGGCCTTGACAAAGTTCTTCATCAGACCCAGCTTGATGTGTAAGGATGGTAACAAAATCTTCCTTGATTCAACAAGTGGTGGATGCTGAACACTTTTCCTCCCAGGCTCCAATGACTGTCGGAGTGGCCAATCTATCTTGATGTAGTGGGAATCTCTTGCACGACTATCCCATTCTCAGAGAAAACAGCGGTACTTTGTGTATCCAGTCTGCAGACCAAGCAAGAGAGCAACAACCTTCAAATCACCACAAAGCTGCCACTGTTGTTGGTCATAGTTTATGCACTTCAAAAGTTGTTCCATGTTGTCATAGGTTTCCTTCATATGGACTGCATGACCAACTGGAATTGATGGCAAAACATTGCCATTATGCAGCAAAACAGCTTTAAGACTCATCTTCAATGAATCAATTAACAGTCTCCACACATCTGGATCGTGAACGATGTTGAAGGCTGCCATCACACCATCGATGTTGTTGCAGGCTACAAGATCACCTACCATGAAGAAGAATGGGACAAGATCCTTTTGACGGTCACGGAACATGGAAACCCTAACATCACCTACCAGGAGATTCCACTGCTGTAGTCTGGAGCCCAACAGCTCTGCCTTACTCTTGGGTAGTTCCAAATCCCTGACAAGGTCATTCAGTTCACCTTGTGTTATGAGGTGTGGTTCAGAGGAGGAGGATGGGAGAAAATGTGGGTCCTGTGACATTGATGGTTCAGGACCAGAAGTTTCATCCTCTTCCTCTTCCTCGTCTGACTCAAGTGAGAATGATTCTGGTGCATCAGGAACCGGCAGTTCTTCTCCGTGGGGTACTGGGCGTATAGCTGATGGAATGTTTGGATAACGCACAGTCCACTTTTTCTTCTTTGACACACCTTTCCCAACTGGAGGCACCATGCAGAAGTAACAATTGCTGGTATGATCTGTTGGCTCTCTCCAAATCATTGGCACTGCAAAAGGCATAGATTTCCTTTTCTGTTCAACCACTGGCGAAGATTTGTTGCACAAGTGTTGCAGCATATGTGCGGGGCCCACCTCTTGTCCCGATCTCCAATTTTGCAGCCAAAAGAAAGGTGATAGGCTTTCTTAACCATAGTGGTTATACTGCGCTTTTGTGATGCAAAAGTCACTTCACCACAAACATAGCAGAAGTTATCTGCACTGTTCACACAAGTACGAGGCATCTCTGCTCACTTTGGCTAAACAGAAATGTGTCCCTTTGCAAAATCAAACACTGACAAATAAGAGAGCATGACACTGTATGATTTCTAGAGCTGAAAAAAGGCAATTTGTTCAGCAGAGTGATGTAAGCTTCGTTAGGATTGCATCATCCATGACTTCTAAGAATAACATGATGCAATTCATATCATGTATGATGCAATACCAGCTTCAGATTGCATCATTCATTGTTTTGCCTAAAAAGCAAGTACTGTCCAAACCCAGCCATAGATTTATTCATAGATCCAGTCAAAGATGTATTTTAGTCATTTCTGGTTTAAATTGAGATCCCTTCCCTTTATAACTCACTTATCCTCCGCCATTCCCAAGTCAAGGGTCGTATATACTGACCCAATAGCATATCTTGAAAACTAGAGCCAATCAACAATTTTAAGCATCATTTTCGTTCTCAGTGACCCAGAATTAGTAAAGTTTGACAACATTTATTTCAGAAGCATTTTGGCTGTAGAGCAGTGATATTAATCACCAGCAGTGGTAAAAAACAGGTTTCACCAGAAAAGAGATATTTGTCCATACATTTATTTAAATGTAAATTAAGTCTTCTCTCATTTCACAGGGGATCTCCTATCACCAGTCTGAACTTCCTGCAAATGCAGGATTATGAGGATTTCAGAAAGAAAAAAATGGGAACAGAAAAAAAAAGTGGTGGGGAGAAAACCTGATCTTGACGTGAATTTCAGAAGTTTCCTCTACCATATTTGGAAGGAAAAAAGACACCTGGGCATCACTTACCTAGGGAATAAATACACAGAGAACTTGCTGCATGAGAGTGGGATCTTAATCAGGTTTGGCTGAAAATGCTGGAGAGGGCAAGATAAGCTCCTTTAGGCAGAAGAGTAATCTGATGATTATATTTAGAACTATGGAAAGCATGATTTTATTTTATATGGTACCATTTGTTGCTACTATTCTTACTCACTATTATTTGAGTCTCTCTGATCTTTTGTAATAAATTGAAGCTTGGTTTTCACTGTAAATATCTCACAGTTCTGGGGTGGTAAGCAAAGTTAGTGACCCTAAGCTCAATCTTACATGCTGGTATGTAGTGTTTTTGGGGGGCACAGCAAGGTGGGTATTTCCCTTAGTAAGGGGCTGGGCAATGCAGGGAATGCTCTGAGAACTCTTGAGGGTTGGAGTGTGCTTATTGCCCCCTGTACAGAAAGATGAAAGCCTGTAAGGTAGTGGTGATATTACTTGTGTGGCTGATGGCTTCAGGGAGCTCATCCACAACAAATACAGGCAAGATGGCTTCATGCCAAGAGCAGGTAGTAGTGAGGAAGCTCATAACTCTGGTGCTATCACAGATCCCCTTCCAGCCCAAGTATAACCAATAGAATAGTGGTTAGGTCATTGACCTGTAATGTGAGGGGAATAAGAACTTAAACTTGGGCCTTTCCCAGCCCGTGTGTGTGCCCTAACCGCTGAGCTATTGGCTATTCTGGACTACGTCTAGACTACATCCCTTTTTTGGTATAGGTATGTAAATTAGGCATGTCAATATTGCAAATGAAGCCAGGATTTGAATTTCCCACGCTTCATTTGCATAATGGCGGCCTCTGCTTTTTTTCAAAACGGGGCTTTTTCAAAAAAAACCCTGGCAGTTGAGATGGGGCATTTTTGACAGAAATGCCCCATTTTGAAAGATCCTGTACTCCTCATTTTTTGGAGTCTAAAAATTTTTTGGAGTCTAAACTGCCGGGGTTTTTTTTTTCGAAAAAGACCCGTTTTGAAAAAAAGCAGCAGCTGCCATTATGCAAATGAAGCACGGGAAATTCAAATCCCGGCTTCCTTTGCAATATCGACATGCCTAATTTACATACCTTTACCGAAAAAGGGATGTAGTCTAGACACAGCTCTGGTGTGTGGCTCTGTTTCTCAGGACTCCATTTTATCCCAGTGCAGAATAGAAAAGCATTTTGAAATCTCAAAAAATTGCACAGGGTGGGAAAACTGTTTTCTACCTAGCTCTAGTCAATTGTTAACGCAGAAGTTTTCCTTAACAGCAAGTCTCAGAATTTAAAACACATGCACATACACACAGAGTAGCTGAGTGAGGTGAAGGGGATATTCATAAAGGTATGTACCGAGTATACTGGCAAACCAATATCTGAATCAGCATCCAAAGTCTGACACCTCTGATCTAAAAATTCTGTGTTGGTCAGAACTGGCTCTCAACAGAAAGAAGAAATTCTCTCTTTATTAGTCTCTTATATACACATGCTGCGATTGAAAGTTGGGAAAGATGATATTCCTTGCCCACTTTTAAGATCTGAACCAAAGATGCCTAAGCCATGCAAAGTAAATAAGGAATTGGGAACGAATTACCTGACAAAGAGGAAAGGCACACAACGAAACAGCAAAATCACTCGCTGGCATCATCCGCTGTGGTGTCCCTCATTTTGCAATAAATGCTGTTAGAAAGAAGGTTTCCAGACATGCTACAGAAGTACTGGGGACTGGGAGAGGGGCTCACACGCCTCATACAGAACTGACATTGATATGGTAAGGAGACGGATGGAAGTTATGAAGGCAAGAGTGCAAAATATTCACCGTGAAAGCACATGACATTTACACTTTTCTGAATCTGCAGATCTCCTGCATAAAATAACATTTGGCAAACTTGTATTTTCCTATAAAAATTCATGAAGGAGAAAAAAAGCTTTTCCTCCATCTGGTGCCCTGTACAAATTTTGCTACAGCTTTTTGTCAGTGTTTAGCTGGCTGTTTTAGGAATGGTCATGTGGTTTAAATCAAGTGGCATTGGCTGTGCTGCTGACTGACTTATTGCTAGAGGTTGGCAGAGCTTTGTTTCAAACTTTTTTTCAGCAAAATATTGGCTCCCCACCAGCAATTCCAAATGCAAATTATGGAAATATTTTTCAACCTTTTCCAATTTTCCATTTTTTGAACTCAAACCCCAAACTTTCTTTTTCTATTATTTTTTCCCATTTTCCCACCCTTTCTGCCTCCCCTTAGAGGCGAATGTAGAGGGAAAAAGGCAGAAAAGTGTGTGTGTAAGGGGGGAGAGATAGAAAGCAGGAAATACCAAAATCTGAAACAAATTCAGTTTTGATTATGAAAGTGGAAAGAATTCTGTTGTATTGAATTGTTTCTTCTATCATACACAATTTTTGGTTAAAATTTTCAAGAAAATAGTTTTGTTCAAAATTATCCACAAAACTTACAAAGCGTTTTTCAACCATCACTGTTCATTATGTTATTGTCTGTTAAGGCTCTCAGCAGAAACCATTTTGACTCCCTCTGAAGGAGAGAATCTAGTTAAACAGCTTCTGTGAAAAGTGCCTGTACTGTTCTTCCATGTTTTTCTTTTGGAGATTGATTGATTGATTGTTAGAATTTGATGATGTTTGTATTTGTTGTCCCCAAGTCCCACTGATTTGAGTTCCTATTCTATCGCTTCTGAGGCCCTTTAATACTCCCATCTTTATTATATGACAGAGGTTTGGCCACTGCCTTTTTTAATTCTCCCATTAGCCTGAAGGGAATGACAAGAATTTATTACCTTAGCTTAATCCCTCTAATTGTTATCTTCCCTTTTTGGATAATATGCATTTTATTGTGTGAAATACAAGTCTGATTCAGTCATGCTTATGTTAACTACAGTAAGATCCTGCTTGAGGACTAGCCTGGGGATGTAATGGTTTCGCAACTCCAGTTATTTTGTGTCTGTAATTGTGTATGTATTTTCCGGTGAAACTTTGCCTGCTGTTTTGATCTGGCTATTACAATTGTGTGCTGGGGAGTCATGCTGCTGTGTCCTGTTTCCCTGCCCTGCCTAAATTCCTTTGTGCCAGTCCTGCAGCCCTTTTGTTTTCTGCCATACTAACAAAAACATTGGCATCTGATTTACCGGTGCTCATTTGTTGCCTTAAAGAGGTCTGGGAAATGCAGTTCACCTTCTAATCAGAACTAAAGCTGAGCAAAGATAGCAAAACAATTTCCAACAGGAATCATTCAAATTTAAGTGATTTTGCTTTAGATGTACACGGATGGCATCTGTGTTCACTTTCTATGAACATTTGTAAGAGAGCTTTACTTACATGAATGCCCAAGTAAAGCACATATTATGCCTTTAAATTGCAGAAGTGGTATTTTGTACTACTATATTATGTGTATTATAGTAGCAGACTACAGATGCAAAGAATTTGATATATTTTATGTAAGATGAAACATGTCTTTCAGAGCAAAAAGAGTAAATTTCCCCAGTTCTCTTGTCAGTCCCCTAAGAAGTACGCTAATCCTGACACAAACACTCAAATGCAACAAAGAACTGATTGCATCCTTTGCAGTTACAACTGTGCACAATCAACCATACAAACAAAACCCTTCACATAAGTGGATGAATGCAATAGGTGCAAATAAATTTAAATTCCACTCCCAATGAGCAAAGCTTCCATTTTTCTCAGAATGATTCCTTGGCCTAAGCTAGAGCCACTGAAAGAGAAGTTTAGAAAATCCCAAACCTTTCTCTATGTGCTACCTACCCCTCTAAACTCCTGCCTCTCCCCAGTGCTTTTTGTTTATATGATTAATGCTCAATACAGACAAAACAGAAGAAAAAAAATGCCACCTAAATCACGTGATCCCTCACAGCTAATCGACATAGCAAACTGTAAGCATGCTGAGATAGGATCTGAGTGGCACATGAGCTTTTTGTGGTTCCTTCCCACACAGGATAATTTTACTTTAAATTAAGAAAAACACAAGCAAGAGCTTGCAGACACTCCCAAAATTGCTCTGTTCATTAAAAGTGGAAGAGGTAGACTTTCTAGTCTGGAGCTTTCTAGCTCAAATGAAGATAGATATTGAGTCAATTGTGGTTTCTAATGAATATGAAAGGATGCAAATAATAAATTAGCAAGTCAAATTATTGTTTACAATTAAAATTATCAGAAGTAGAAGCCAACATTTAGACACTTCAGGGTACAAACAAAAAATCACTTGTGGATTAATTTTAGGTTCCTACTTTTTTGAAAATGTTGGCCTCCAGTACTTTGATGCAGACTAGAAAACTTGAGCAACAAGATCAACATTTTCAAATGTTTTCACTGCCTGTGTGAGTGGGTGGGGGCTGACTTGTTGCCAACAAACAACAGGAACACAAATACATGTGAGAAAGTGCAAATCCCTCATTTGTGTATATGCATCAGATGTTCCATGTGTACGCTGTGGGTATCCACAACATCATATATACACCAATGCTTGCTCATAAACTTTTGAAAAATTGGGCCAAACAATGCAGTTAACTTTTGGCAAAGACTGAGATATAGATGTGACAAACCTAGTAGCAGCTCCTCTGAGGCTATGTCTACACAGCAGTGTTATTTCGGAATATAATCTGTGTCTACCCAGCAAGCAGTTATTTCAACATATAATAATGTCAAAATAATGTCCAGCAGGAGGACTTCTTACTCCAATTCCTGTAACCCTTATTCTATGAGGAGTAAGGGAAGCTGGAGGAAGAGTGCTCTAACTTGGACTTCCTGCTGTATAGACAGTGCCAAAAGCTGAAATAAGCTATTTCGACTTAAGCTATGCAATTGACGTAGCTCAAGTTGCATAGCTGATTTCGGCTTTAGCCCTGCTGTGCAGATGTGCCTTTATTGACTGCTAGAGAACATTCACTTACAGTAACAGAAATCTCTGCTGCAGTTTTATTAAACTTTATTTCCTTCATTATAGTTTAATAAAAACATACTAGCAAGATTATCAACAACGTGAGTAACAAATAGTATACAATGCCCCAATAGACTTTTCCTAGAATGTTTATACTTGGGCACAAATAGGGTGGGAAAATGTAACTGAGCAACCAAAAATGGCCAGGGAAGTCATTCAAACTAAGCTATACTTGGTAGACATTTTGTGGTTCATCATTGCTCGTGATACAGCTTGGCTGTTCTCATTAGTAGTTTCACTAAGTCAGAGTTGTCAACAAATAAACAATTTTTCCTTGACAAATGAGTTAACAACTTTTTCTAATCATATTGTGGTCAGATTTTACCTATTCCCACAATCTTCACAAATAAAAAGGATCTTTCATTCATATTTTATTTCCCTTTTTAGTCATCTCAGCCTTGACATTACTCCAGCTACTGGAATAGGGGTGGGGGAGGAGTAAGGGAAAGAATGAAGCAAAGGCTCTTTCTTTGACAGAGAAATTGAGTCCATCAATTTGTAAACACATACAGGATATGCACTTCCTAATCATTTTAATGCTGGTATTGTGTTTCAGTTCACTAGAATAAATCAGGAAGAAAGAGAGGGAGAGAGAGACTGCTCCACGTTACAATACAAACAGACAGCAATGCAGAGGCCTAACCACTTTGCATCTCAGCTGGAGCCAGGCTGATTGCTGAAACCATTAGAGTTGCAGCCCTGGCAACAGGCTGCTCTTCAGCCTCCAGGCCACCATAAAACAGGAGCTCCTTATTTTCCACAAGAAAAGGCCAGTGTCTCTAAAGCAAGCACTTTACCACATGGTTCTTTTGGTGGAGAGAGAAGAGCAGATGCTGTACCTCAGCAAATTTAAATTAACTGATTTATTTTTCAGTGCTAATATATTCCTTCCCTATTTGTTAAGTATCTGATCTATCCTTTGCCACACACAATTCTGCCCTCCATAGAGATATTAAATATTTTGCCAATTTGTGTTTTCACTTTTTAAAAATGTAAGCTCAGTATATAGTACATATAGAAAGTGTTCTTGTACTGTCACCACCATGACACGATATTTTCCTGTGGTTTGCAGAATTAACCTGTTAGAGGTGCATGTCTGAAAAATATTCATACCACCTTCTAGCTCTTTCATTGTGCTTCTCAGCCATAAATCACAAAGCATTTTATGAAGGAAATACATTGTTCAGGACATGAATTGTCTCTTTTTACATTGGAACAGTGTAAAGCATAATTAGACTCCAGTCCTAATGGATTGTTACCCTATTAAGCAACATTATTATTAGAGAGTTTGTGCATCTGTCTGAGAGTCTGTCAGTCTGTCTGTCTGCGAGTCTGTTTGTTGAAATACTCCTCCTGAACTGTAAGAGCTAAAGCCATCAATGCAGCTTCCTGTTACCCTAACTTAAAGCAAGGTTAGGGTTTGGTTGCACCAGGAAAACAGGAAGTGCCTGGAAGAAAATGTTTTCCAGAACATGGAAAGGAAGGGGCCAGACAGGAAGGATGAGATACTGCAGAGTGACCACTGGAGGCAGCTGCCCCAGCAGCAAAGTGCCCAGCTGCAGACAGGGCTCCACATGACCAGCCATTGGACTAGGTAAATAGATTCCTTGTCCCAAACAGAGCTGGATGGGAGGAGATACCTCAGCCCCCTGTCCCCTCCACCCTCATCCTGGACCCCCTGGAACCATCCCTGGGCCCTGGAAGCACATTCTGCCCCCCCAAGAGATGTGTCCCCCCCAGAACAGGCTGCTGGTGTGGGGGAGGGGCATCAGCAGTCCTGGCCTGGCCCCCAGACCATCACCCCATCCAGACAGAGTGCAGGGTAGGGGGCTAGCTGCAGGCTGGGGCCTGATCCTGGAGCCTCGCGCCCTCTCCCCCCCGATTGGCTGCAGGCTGGGACGAGGTGCTCAGTAGGCCCTGTCCTCCTTGATCTTCTCCTTAACTAACTCCTTCTCCCACCCTACCCTGTCAAAAATTGGGACACTTAACATTATATTTGCCGCCATCACTCTGCTTGTAAAGAGTTTGTGTGTCTGTCTGTCAGTCCGTCAGTCTGTCTGCGAGTCTGTCTATAATATTTGCTGCCATCCCTCTGCTTGTATGTTTGGCCTGTTTTCCTTACTCTGTCTTGTCTATTTAAATCTGAGCTCTTCAAGGCTAGAGTGACCAGAGATCAAATGTGAAGAATCATGACTGGGGGTCAGGAGTAATAGGCATCTACCTAAAACAAAGCCTCAAATCTTGTGACAGACCCTATAAAATTGAGATATCTGGTAAAGTCCACCTAGCTCTATATCTTGTCTTCAGATAGTGGCAAGTTCCCAGTGCCCCAGAAGGAATGAACAGAACAGCCAATCATCAAGTTATACATCCTCTATCACCCATTCCAAGCTTCTGGCAAACAGAGGCCAGGGACACCATCTCTGCACATCCCAGCTAATAGCCATTGATGGATGTATCTTCCATGAATTTATCTAGGTTTTTTTTTAACCCTGTTGTAGTCTTCATCTTCACCACATCCTCTAGCAAGTAGTTCTATAGGTTGACTGTGCTGTGTGAAGAAATACTTCTTTTTGTTTGAAACTTGCTGATTATTAATTCCATTTGGTGATCCCTAGTTCTTGTTTTATGAGGAATAAATAACACTTCCTTACCTACTTTCTTCACACCAGTCACGATTTTGTAGACCTCCATCATATCTTCCCTAACTGTCTCTCATCTAAACTGAAAAATCCCAGTCCTTATACATATGGCAGCCATTCCATTCCCATTATAACTTTCATTGCCCTTGTCCAAACCTTTTCCAATTCCAGGTTTTTTGGGGGGGGGGCTGGGGCAAACACATCTGCACACAGTATTCAAAATGTTGGTATATGATGGATTTATATAAAGGCCCTATGGGTGCATCTTCACAGCACCCTAAACTCAAAATAAGATACGCAATTTGTGCTAAGCAAATTGTGTATCTTATTTCAACTGAATTTTGAAATAGCATATTTTGAAATTTGGTGTGTCTACACAGAGCCAAATTTTGAAATAACGTGCTATTTCGAGACATCCCAGAACCCTTGTGAAACGAGGGTTACAGGGATGCTGAAATGGCATGTCTGCTATTTTGAAACCTATCTCAAAATAGCGGGTGTGTTCAAAAGACGTGGGGTACCTATTTTGGTTTACTTCCGGTATCTCGAAATAGCCCCTGTGTGTAGATGGTACCCCAAAATATTTTCTGTCTATCCCTTTCTTAATGATTTCTCAACATTGTTTGCTTTTTTGACTGCCAGGGCACATAGAATGGAAGTTTTCAAAGAACTATCCACTATAATTCCATGTTAGAGGTTTGGTCTCCATGTAGGAAGCTTGTGGCCTATCATCTACCCCAATCCTCAGAATGTCACTCTTGTAGAGAGTAAACCAGATGCTCTGTTTACTCCTTTCTGCTTGACCTATGGTGACTTCAGTGTCTAAAAGGCAGTTGTCTCTGTGCTCCAGAATTCACTACATGTTATCTTCTGGATTACTTCTTTATTCTAAAACTCCCCTAAACTTTGAGTGAATTCCCCCTTTTTCACAGCAAAACATATTTGATACTAATCTGGAAGTTTTCTTCCCGTCTATCCAGATCTGAATCTTTCTCCTTCTGCCATACACTATCTAGTAAGCAATGAAGAAACATTTGCTCTGCTTTGCTCAAGCTTTACATGCAGCTTTACATGAACTTGATACTTCAGTAGTTTGTTTGTCATATATCCATCTGTTCATACACAGTTTGATATGTGCTGACTTGACTGAGAGTCTGTGAGCATGCGGGATCTATATTTATAACAGAGTACTCGACAGACGCGTTATCATTACTCAGATTGATTTGGGGACTCAATCTCAGTTCTCACTGAGGTCCTCAAACATTAGAATACACTTGAGACTACAGAAGCATAACTGGTTGTATTACAATACTTGTTCAGCAACAAGTTATCATGACACAAATAGAAGAGCTTGAAATGATAGCAAAGAAACTTGAAATATCAGAAGTCTCATCTGTCTAGACCAAAGTTTTCCATCCAAGGGCAATTTTTTTCATTTTTTTATTTTTGTTATTTACTAATTGCTGAAAGTCCACATTGTCATATGAATATGCTAGTTGGGCTAAGTAATCCACCACCTAGTAAGCTGCATAATACAGCAAATGAAATTGCTGCATGTAAATTCACTGTAGAGTAAGGGTGGTGATTGGTTCTCTCTGATATAATACTCTTGGTATGGACTATATACACACCTTGCTGTATATATACACACTACATGGGTATAATTCATAGAGTCTAAGTGGCTGAGAATGCAACAATTAGACAGGGTCACACAAAAAATCCCAGTCATGATTGAATATTATGATATTCTGAACAAGAAGAGTCCTCAACCATGCTTGTAGATTCTTCCATTGCTTCCACTGATTGTATACAAATTGCTGGTTTTAGTGTAATAGAGTGACATTTCTGGAATCTTATTATATAGATATATAAATCAAGCAGAGTCCATAGCAACATGAAGAAATATTTGGCATCTATAAATGAGTTTAATTCTGAGATTTGGGCGTAATTGGAAGTTGACATTTGGAATGGTGTTAATCCAGTGATCACAAGTAATGTACAGTTTGCATTAATCTTTCCAAAGTGAAATTGATTACGTTCATACAGCTCTGTATATAACTCACTCCACTTTGGAAGTCTTGTACTCAGCTTTAAATTTTGGTTCCAGAACAGGGACCATGCTTGGGACCAAATTCTGTAGTTGCTTACACAGATTTAAATTTGGAGTAACTCCACTGTGATCAAGAAGATTTACACATATGTGAGTACAGAAACTGGCCATTTGTAGAGGAACTTGGCTTGTAGTTTAAAGCAGGAAGTCTCTATAAACTGGATTTGCCTGGGATCATCTGAAAGCCTTTCTTGTATCATAGCTCTCACTCAGTGTCAAGGAAAGTTTACCAACATCAGCAAACACACAGTCTGGCACATTATTTTCCTTTTACCCCCACTGACATGTTTTTATACTTAACTAGGATCTGCGCCCTGCTTGCTATGCTCACCACCCCCCCCCCCCCACCGCCCCTTTTGCCGCCAGAGAGCCTGATGACATCATTCTGTCACACAGCAGGAAAAACTTTTTTACTTAAAGAGATAAATATTTGTGGTAATTATTTCTCTGGAGTAACACTACAATTTCTATTTTAACTAATTACATTTTTGGAAGGGGCTATCTAAATTACATGCTCATATCATTGTTGACACTTAAAATATGAGTCCTTAATAGTTATTCTCACTGTACTAGTGAAGATTTATCAGCTTGTGGTTTCAAATCATTGGAATATTAGTGTCTTTTGACAAATTGCCCTCTACAGATTTACAGTGACATAAATTAGGCTAATGTCTATACTGGCGGCTGGCATGTTTTTTCTTAATGCTGTTCCACTTTTATTCCAGTAAGTTTCCCCTTTTCTATATACATCTGTCCTGTGTGTTCACACACATACACAAAATTCAATAAGCTTCTTATTACACTGTAATGAATCCTTGGAACCAGAAGCAGAAAATCCACACAAAAATAGCTAATGCCTTGCCATTTTCAAATGTGACCCAAACCAGGACTTAATGAAATTCTATTGAGACTGCTTCTATTTGCCATATTTCTTATCCAATTTCTTGCCCCAAACTGAAACAGTTAATAGGCTTTAGAATTTTGGGGTGCTTATCTAAACCAAATTAGCCTGTACCATTAACACATTATATACTTCTTTAGCACTCCATAGCACATTCTCATACACTTCATCTGTTTGCCATACAATATCTACTTCTATGCTAGATCAGATTTTAAAAACTATGAAAGAGAATTAGAAAGAGAACAGGGCATACATTTCAGATGTCAGAGCCAAAGAGAATAAAATATGTTAGAATATATGGTGTCATAGGATCAGAAGGAACATGTATATATTCCCCTTGAAATTTGTTCTCAGAATGGAGCCATTCTCATGTCAACATGTAGTTAAAATGGAAACTTTTGAAAATCTTGTGTTCAGTTTTGACCCATACTGAACATAAGAAAAGGTGGGTGTCGCGTCATCGGAGGGCAGGGATGAGCCAGGCACAGAGCTCCAAAAAGGTAGCATTCCGCATGCTGGTTGTCCCATCGCTCCATAACCAGTTGGTCCCACCAGACAGAACTGGTGTTCAGCCTCCAGACACGCCTCTCCACCGTGGGTTGTGGTTGCAAGGGTGTTGCTCCCTCACCCAAGGAGAGGGTCCCCAGAATGAGCTCTGGGTTGAGCTCAGTCAGGACCAGGAAAGCAGATGGCACAAAGTGCTGCAGAAACTTCAGCATGGCCATGTGGGACCATCACATGCCCAGGGGCAGCTCCTGCTCCATGGCACAAAGGAAAAAGCTGTGGAGTCCAAAAAAGCTGGGCAACCACAGCAGGCACTGCAAGAGCTTTGCTGTCCCTCAAAGAGGTAGGCAAGCACGCAGCAGAAGCAGAGAAACAGCTGTCCAGGGGTGTCTCTTTAAGCGTGTGTCTCTGCTAGGCTCCAGCACCAGCACTCAGAAGCAACTGGTGACCTAAAGCCCTGTCTGAAGTGTTCCAGGTGACCTTTTATGCGAGAGAGCATCCAATTAGTCTGGACGCTATCTTTTGAAAAAGCAGATTGCTTTTTCAATCCGCTTAGCCAGTGTGTACATGCTTTTTCGGAAGAAGTTTTTCCGGAAAAGCTCTTCCGGAAAAGCTTCTTCCAAATAAGCCATTGGTCTAGACAAGCCTAAATTCAGCTTTCTAAACCTTTAAAATGAAAAGACAGTCTTCATTTGAAAATGTAAACTTAAGCACTGCCCTTTAAGATTTCTGGTCATGATTTTGCCTACAAATAACAATTGTTTGATTTTTGTTTGTTTGTTTGTATCTTAAAATCACGATCATTTTCCAAATATCTGGGCTTCACTTTTCTTTGGAAGATACATGGCTGTATCATTTTTTACCCTTAAGATAGATCCAAATAATGATCCTAGAGATAACCATTAACAATTTTCATTAGTTCCTCCCCCCAAAAAAACACCCACCCTGTATTTTGTGAGGTAACAATAGCAAGTCTACTTTCAAGGACTGCGTTGCTATAGTAAAAAAATCACTAGTATTGTCTTGAACAATTTCCATTTGGGTTTCTGGACTGTGAGCCATCTGAAATAGTTTCATCCTTTAAAACCATGATTTTTGCCAGAATGTTATACTCTCCATGAGCTCTATAGCAGTAGGATTTGTACCTTCTGAGAGACCAATTGGCTATGTTAGAGGTGTAAAATATGGGGTGCATGATAGTAATAAACTCCACAAATTATGCCATCTAAGCTTGTGCATGCAGGGAAGCCACAATATGAGCTCTGAGTATCAAGTATCCAAGTTCATGGAATTCTATGTACCAGCAGCATAGTTGGTTAAGTGGAGGAACTAGTACATAAGAACATAAGAACGGCCACACTGGGTCAGACTAAAGGTCCATCTAGTCCAGTATCCTGTCTGCCAATAGTGGCCAATACCAGATGCCCCAGAGGAAGGTGTCACAACAGGTAATCTTCACGTGATCCCTCCCCTGTCACCCACTTCCAGAGAAACAGAGGCTAGGGATACCATTCCTACCCATCCTGGCTAATAGCCATTGATATACCTAACCTCCATGAATCTATCTAGCTCTTTTTTGAACCCTGTTAAAGTTCTAGCCTTCACCACATCCTCTGGCAAGGAGTTCCAGAGGTTGACTGTGTGCTGAGTGAAGAAAAACTTCCTTTTGTTTGTTTTAAACCTTCTGCCTATTAATTTCATTTGGTGACCCCTAGTTCTTATATTGTGGGAATAAGTAAATAACTTATTCACTTTTTCCATACCAGTCATGATTTTATAGACCTCTATCATATCCCCCCTTAGTCTCCTCTTTTCTAAGTTGAAAAGTCCAAGTCTTTTTAATCTCTCTTCATATGGAACCCATTCCAAACCCCTAATCATTTTTGTTGCCCTTTTCTGAACCTTTTCCAATGCCAATATATCTTTTTTGAGATGTGCAACCACATCTGTACGCAGTATTCAAGATGTGAGCGTTCCATGGTTTTATATAAAGGCAATAAGATATTTTCTGTCTTTTTCTCTATCCCCTTTTTAATGACTCCTAACATTCTACAGTAAAACTCCAATTGTCCAGCATCCAGTGGTCCGGCACTCCTGATAGTCCGGCACCAACTGGAACCCGGAAGTGGTCCAGCCAGCTGGACAATTGGAGCTGCCCAGAGGCGGCGGCGGAGAGGGGGCGAGAGGCAGGCAGCTGTTTAAGGCAGGCGGGTGGGGGGGGGACGCGGAGAGGGGCGAACCCTCCGCCGTGTTGCAGAGAGGCAGTGGAAGCCCCGCGCAGCCGGCTTGCAAGCGGCGGCAGTGGAGAGGAGGCAAGAGGCAGGCAGCTGTTTAAGGTGGGGGGGGGGCGAGGGAGGAGTCAGCCGGGAACGCTGCCGGACTCTGACCCCCTCTCCACTGCCGCCGCTTGCAAGCCAGGCTGCGCGGGGCTTCCAAGGCGGCCCCGTCAAGCGGAGCGTTCGCCCGCGAGGCGGCAGCCAGCCGGACCTTAAACAGCTGCTCGCCTCTTGCCTCCTCTCCACTGCTGCCGCTTGCAAGCCGGCTGCGCGGGGCTTCCACTGCCTCCCACAACACGGCGGAGGGTTCGCCCCTCCCCCCCCATCCCCCGCCTAAACCCTGCTAGCTGCCGGCCCCCAGGACCCATCAGCACCCCGCCAGAGTACCTTCCCAATACTCCTGCATACCGTAAGCCATCACCCCCTGGGTCCCAAGGGTGCCGGATTCCCGGAACCCCCTATTTGCTTTTTTGACTGCCGGGCACCACTCACAGCACCCTCCAGAGAACCTCCCAAACTGACTCCAAGATCCATCTCTCGTAGTTGTAGCCAAAGGTGCCTTATTGGACTGTATATATAGTTGGAATTATGTTTTCAACTGCCTGCTTTACACTTGACAGGATTTATTTCATTTGCCATTTTGTTGCCCAAGATCTTAATTTGGTGAGATTGTTCAAATTCTCCTAAATCTGCTTTGGTCTTAATTATCTTGAACAGCTTGGTATCATCTGCAAATTTTGCCAACCATCAGTTTCACCCGTTTCTCTTGCCCAATTAATAAGTTTGCATAGGATGGGTTCAGGACACCCATGTCTTTTGCCCTCAAATCTTGAAATGTTGGTATATTCTGGTCAATATTTGCCACGTCCAGTTATATTTACCCGTTTACTAGATCATGCGATCCACTTATAGCTAAATCAAGAATGGCTTCTCCCCTTGTCGCCCAGGACCAGATGTCAAAAATAGTCATTTAATGTATATAAGTGGTACCTCAATCCCGTCCTTGGTGACTAGTGTACCCAGTCCACTTAGGATAATAAAATCCCCACTATTATTAGTTTGGTTAATTGATAGCCTCTCCAAAACCTTAGTATTTAATAGTCAAGATCACTTTCCTGATCCCGTCCTCGATAATATATCCCTACAGCTATATTTGGTTATTGGAGCATGAATCACTATCCATAGATTCTATTTGATACTTGGCTAATCTTACATTTTACTTTCATTTGTACTACACTGTCCTTGACAGGTGGTCGATAATATATCCCTACAGCTATATTCTTGTTATTGGAGCATGGAATTACTATCCATAGAGATTCTATGACACATTTTGGCTCATTTAAGATTTTACTTCATTTGATTCTACATTTTCTTTCACTTATAGTGCCACTCATCCACCAGCATGACCTGCTCTGTCCTCCCAATCTATTTTATACCCTGATATGACTGTGTCCCATTGATTGTCCTCATTCCACCAAATTTCTGTGATGCCTGTTATACCAATATCCTCCTTTAAAACTAGGCACTCCAAATCACCCATTTTACTATTTAGACTTTTAGCATGTGCGTATAAGTGCTTTAATAATTTGTCACTATTTATCTGTCTGCCATTTCCTGATGTGTTAGACCCTTTTTCATTTGATTGTGTCTCATTTGATCTGACCCATACTTCCATCCTCTTCTCCTGACTAGAACATAGAGCATCTCTATTAATAGAACCACCCCTAATAGATGTCTCTGTCCGATCCATGTGCTCCTCCATACCTGGCGGCTTTCCCCCAGTCCTTAGTTTAAAAACTGCTCTACAACCTTTTTAATGTTAAGTGCCAGCACTCTGGTTCCATTTTGGTTTAGGTGAGCCCATCCTTCCTGTATAGGGCTCCCCCTATCAGAAACGTTTCCCCAGTTCCTAACAAATCTAAACCCGTTCTCTCTACACCATCATCTCATCCACACATTGAGGCTCTGAAGCCCTGCCTGCCTACCTGGCCCTGCATGTAGAACTGGCAGCATTTCAAAGAACGCTACCATAGGGGTCCTGGATTTCAATCTCTTTCCTAAATATGTAGATGGTATCATGAGTTTTTGTGGGCACAGCCCACTTCTTCAGATGACCGCACAGCCCACTCTGGTCATCTGAAGAAGTGGGCTGTTCCCACAAAAGCTCATGATACCATCTACATATTTTATTAGTCTTTAAAGTGCTACCAGACTATCTGATGTTTTTTAAGTTTTTCCTGTTACAGACTAACTCGGCTACCACTCTAAATCTGTTTCCTAGCAGCCTAAATTTGGCTTTCAGGACCTCTCTCCTACCCTTCCCTATGCCATTTGTACTTACATGTACCATGACCACCAGCTCCTTCCCAGCACTACATATAAAACTATCTAGGGGTATATCTAGACTACATGGCTCTGTCGACAGAGCCATGTAAATTAATTTATTCGGCATAGTCAAAGAAGCGGGGATTTAAATTGTCCCCGCTTCATTAAAATAAACATGGCCACCGTGCTGTGCCGACGATCAGCTGATCCGACACAGCACGGCAGTCTAGACGTGGATCTGTTGGCTGGGGAAGCCTTTGCCGACCGATCCTGTACTCTACCTCATTTCACGAGGCATAAGGGATCGGTCGGCAAAGGCTTCCCCAGCCAACAGATCCGTGTCTAGACTGCCACACTGTGTCAGATCAGCTGATTGTCGGCACAGCACGGCAGCCATGTTTATTTTAATGAAGTGGGGATTATGTAAATCCCCGCTTCTTTGACTATGCTGAATAAATTAATTTACATGGCTCCGTCGACGGAGCCATGTAGTCTAGACGCACCCTAGATGTCTCGAGAGAGCCACAACCTTCTCACCAGGCAGGCAAGTCACCATACGGTTCTCCCGGTCATCGCAAACCCAGCTATCTATGTTTCTAATGATCGAATCCCCCATTACTAACACCTGCCTTTTCCTAACGACTGGAGCTCCCTCCCCTGGAGATGTATCCTCAGTGACAGAGGATACCATAACATCCTCTGGAAGGAGGGTCCCAACTGTGGGATCATTTCCCTCTGCTCCAGTTGAATGTTCTCCTTCCCTGAGCCTTTCATCCTCCTTAGCAGTACAGGGGCTGTCTGACTGGAGGTGGGACAGTTATACAGTGTCCCAGAAAGAATAATCTATTTACCTCTCAGCCTCCCTTAGCTCCTCCAATTCAGCCATCCTGGCCTCCAAAGCTCATATGTGGTCTTTGAGGGCCAGGGGCTCCTTGCACGAAATGCACACATGCGCCACCTGTCCATAAGGCAGGTAATCATACATGCTACATTGAGTGCAATCAACAGGATAGCCCCCACTCTGATGCTGGGCTTCTGCCTGTATTCTCTCCTACCACTACTTAGGTTATTGATAGGGTTTTTATTCAAATCAGGAAGTTTTGTTTTTAGTTTAGTTTACAAGTTTTACAGAATGGCAAGTGTACCTCACGCCCTTCCAACTCCTCTTCAGAACTCCCTCTCAAAAGTCCTTAGTTAGCAAAGCAGCACATGGATGAAGTTCCATAAGAATAGCAGGCTCTCCCAGCATAGAGCTTGTAGCTCATGACCAACAAGCCTGAAGAAGCGATAGGCAAAATCTGTTCCACCATTTCAGAGTTACTTCTTTTGTTAAATTCCATGGCATTTGTAATTGTGGCAACTTTAGCTACAGAGATGTAAACACTGACATAAATAAAAACAAATCTGCTAAGTTAATCCTCCCCCAAATAAATGCATCATTCATTTGTATTATCTTAAGTGCACATTCTAGCCACGTGAAGTACATTCTGACATTAAAGGCCCTCGCCTCAAATTGGGAAACCCTGTGAACCATCAAGCAGAGTTCAAACACAGGTTCTGACTAGCATTTCCCAGCTGAGTTTAGGCTCAATTATGGAGCACAATACAGAAGCTTATGAAAGATACCAGAATGCCCACACTAGAAGCCCAGGCTAAATATTACATATAATAATTTCCAAGAAACAAAGTAGGCTTGCTTAACTGGACTACATTAAAAGCAGACATTTTATTATTAGTAGAAACAACAAAACTTTCCATTTACAATAAGACTGTATTACAGACATAACTAACCCACAGAATTTGGTATTTACAGCATATGCTCCAATATCTGAAAACGGGGAATGACATTTTGTTTATTCTGTTGTCCTACTTGGCTTCCTCTCAGTAACATCCAAAGTTAATATAGACACTGCTGTCTATTCCTCTTAAGTACTCACTACCATATCTGAGTCTCAAAAGCATCTCTAATTTTCTGAGAGTTTGAGAAAGACACGTGTGCTCAGAATGACACATCAGTAAAAAGGTTAAATAAAATTTTTATTATGGGCCAACTAAACTGTGATTAGAGCCAGGCACTTATGGGCTGGCTTTGGCAGGAAAGAAAACTTTCCAGTGTCTTGAAAGCCAGATACACTCGATTGCTCTTTTCCTCAGCAAGATCAGAATTCATTGATGATTCTGAAGCCAGAGAATTAGTTCCTAACTGATGATCTGATTCCTTCCTTACAACTACACAATGAGCCCCCTCAGTTGTTTTGCACAGGCCCTCAGCTGTATTTTAGATGACTGCAGTAGCAAACTTGTTTGCATAAATATTTATTCACAGGCACTTCTTTTGGCAGCATGGTAAGGAAAGGAACAAAAGAGTGGGACCCCCCCCCCCCATACACACACACTTTTGGAGAAAGTAAGTAGAGGGAAAGAGTGTGAGTGACCTGGACATGCCCAGACAGACACATTATACATGTCTGATCAGGTTCTCCATACTTGGCTGCAGAGCATGAGGGGGAGAGGGCTCGGGGAGAAGGAACCATATGTTTTCTCTGATGAAAACTAAGACTAAGTTGATCATCATGGTTATTGCAAGATATTTGTACAGGAAATACTTGGAGGTATGTAAAACAGACTATGTTCCAAAAACTGCTAGTGGTGAAGCATATCACCTGAGATGGGGTGGGGCTCAGAGCTAATTTAATCATGAATAACTATTAACATATTTTAGTGCAGTGCAATATAGACCTGGGTGTTTACAAAATCCAAACAATGCCAAGAAAATGATTCTTCATACAGGACCCTGAGCTGAAGTTAATGAAACACTCCAATTGTGGGAAGAGACAAAGAGTCTGGGACTGCACAAGAGAAGAAAGGGTATAAGATAGTACCCACTGTGAAGGCAAAACTGTCAATATGAGTGTCTCTTGGAAGTGGATTCCAGCTCTTGGGACTGGACAAACACTGACCATTGGATGAGAAATGCCTTATTAGACTGGAATGGAACTTGTTAATAAGTATAAGCTCTAGATTCTGATATTTGTCTTTTATCTGCAGCTTAATGTTTCTAAAAGTTTTACCAGCATCTATTTTGATTTTTTATCCTAAGCTGTTTAAAATAAGTTTATATTTGGCTTTACTATAGACTCAAACAAGTGCTTTGTGCTGAGAAGAGTAATGAATGAGGGGGAGACTCAGGAATTGGAGTGCACAGCTTCCCAATGTCAGCAAGTTGGTGTACTTTACAGGAATCTGGGAGAGAAGGAACTGGGCACTCAAGTGTAATAAGGTGGGAGCAGTGGTTAATTGGTAGTGTGAGAGAAGAAAAAAGGCTTCTCAGAGGCTGGAGCAAAACACTTGTGCTGCTAGATTTTGGAAGATTTTCTCTGGGGGACACAGACAAGGCTCCCTCACACTGTAATTACGTAATAGTGTCTCACCTCGGACACCTCAGGTAACCCTGCAAGTATTGCAGACAAAAAAAAAAATCTCAACAGTGGCTCTAGGGGCTCTCCAGGAATTGCTGCAGACACATCAGCATGATTGAACTAGCAACCTGACCAACATTCCTAGCAGGAAATCCAAGCAGGCATTAACACTACTGCTAGTTGCATTAACTCCCATTTCTGAGTTTCAGCCTTCTTTGGACCAGACTTTGACATCCTCACTTAAGGCCAGGGTCAGCCCGAGCCATTTTGGTGCCCCGGGCCCCAGGCAGGCGGCGCCGCCCCCGGGGCACACAGCCCCGCCTCTGGGCACACGGCGCATGCGCGGGCCCGTCCCCGGGATGCGCGGCCTTGCCTCCAGGCGCACAACACATGCGCGGGCCCTCCCCCAGGATGCATGGCCCCGCCTCCGGGCGCACGATACATGCACGGGCCCCCCCCGGGGGTGCGTGGGCGGACACACAGCACATGCACTGCCCAGTCGGCCCAGCCACCGCCAATGGCGCGCAGCCTGGGGCCACCCGGGGTGGGCTGCGCCTGGCCATGCAGGGCCCTGTGGCCGCGGGGGGAAGGGCGCTGCTGGCCGGTGCTGCGGGGGTTAACACGGCCCCTGCCCCGGGTGGCTGCCCAGCTAGCCCACCCCTTAGTCCGGCCCTGCTTAAGGCACAAAGCTCTTGATTCCAGGGAGGCTATTGATTTCAATGGGACTACTTTGAGAGCAAGGTGCTACTCAATGAGAGTATTGGTGTCAGAATCTGTCCCTTTGGAGGAGAGATAGTATTTAGCAATAGCAAGCGCTAAATTAATAGAAAGAACTCATTCAGATGCCTACCACCACGGAAGAAGGTGCATAATGTAAAGGCTGGCTTCAGACTGGTACCCTAAATTCCATGGGTACCATGAGACATAGTGATTGTAATGTTATAATTATCCATATAGGGAAATGCTTACAGGGAGGTAAACAGAATTGCCAGGCTCCTGGGGCAAGAGTGGGCAGGCTCCATGCTCTTAGAAGGGGCTCAGGCAGAAAGGGACAGGGTTGTTGGGGCAGTCAGGTTGCCACCTAGTCCACATTACACTGTACCCCTTTCTACCCCCCCCCCCAGCCCTTAGCTCCACCCAGAGTATGCTGCTGGGGGCTCCAGCAGCAATTTAAAGAGCCAGGAGCCCTTTTGAATCACTGGGCCTCGGGACAGTTGCTCCCCCCCCCCCCCCCGACACACACACTCAGCAGGCCTGAATTGCTGTGAATATTTCTGTGTCTTCCCATCTCACCCAAGTTCACAGTCATGCTGTTGTTTGAATACCTCTTCCCTTCCTGAGAAATTTTTGAAGGAGGAAGATTGTAAATGTTGTGGCTGGCTCTTAAAATTGAGGCCACAATTTTCCCGCTGTTTTATGCATCTCTTTTTCAATTGCAACCTCCTGTTTGCTTTCAAACATTAAGCTTGCAGGGGAAGTAGAAGGAAGCGTTGGAATTGTTTGTTGCTTTTTGGTCAAGTGAGATTTCAAGAATGTTTTAATTTTCTTTATGAGAGGCTGATACCAAAGAACAAACTGTCAGCGTCACATTTTGAGCATGCTAGTCATAGAAACGTAAAAATTACCAATGTAAGATTCCTATTGACATTATTGTGCAAAACGTTTTATTTTGTTAATCAGAATTTGAGTTGTAGTCAGCTTCACCCCCCCCCCCAAACAACCATGACTGTTCTACTACAGTTAGGGTTGCCAGGTGTCCAGTTTTGAATCGGACAGTCCATTATTTGAGCTTTCTGTTCGGGAAACAAATTGAGAAAATATAAATGTCTGGTATTTTCTAAATAAGATTTAATGTAGATTGTGATGTAATGTCAAGTGTGTCCGGTATTTTTGCTGTAACCATCTGGCAACCCTAACTACAGTGAATCTAGTTCTAGGGTTTTTTTACACCAGTATAAATCTGCAGTTACTCCTCTGATGTCAATGGAGTTTAACATATTGACTGAGTTAAAATTTGACCCACTCACTTTACAAGACAACTTGAACTGAATGTATGTCTTTTCCAATAAAACACATACATTAAAGTAAAAGGTGGAAGAGCTATTTAATACAATCAAATATCTTGGATTTTCTTTGTCAATTTTGTGTTAATTAGAAATAGTTATCGTGTATAAAAATAAATAAATAGAGAGAACTTAGCAAAGGGGAGTTTATAATAGAAATTATGGCACTATAATATCTCAAGTATAATCACTGATTGTTCATTTGGAAAATGTATAAAAACAGTTTAATTAGGTTTCCATTCACCCACACTAGTTCTTTAAATATAATGTGAAAATTAAAAGATTACCACTTGCTTTTCTGGTGTAAAATTAAATTCTGGCTATGTCAAAGCCTTCCAGAAGTAAAATGTGGGTAAATTTATTACAGAATAAACTAAAGTCGTATGAATGATAATCACTATTTCCATATTTTGTTTCCATGATATTTGTGGTTTGAGGCTCAGACAGATTGGATACAACATGATCAACAACAAAAAATATTTTTTTTTTATAATCATGTTGTAACCAGTCTAAGTATGGGTTACATCCTGTTAAATAAAAAGTATCTCGTAGGATTAAGCACCATATTTTTACATCTATGATATACTTTATCAAGTTATTAATCTACCTACAACAGTTTCTGAAACTTTTTAAGACGGAGGAACACCAAACAATATTTTTTTTAATGAGGAACACCAAGGATTTTTTGTTGCGGGGGAAAACAAAAGTTATTGAGCAAAAAAAAAAAAAAACCAAAGAAAAAAGAAAAAAGGTCGCCTGCCCCTTTAAGGGTGGCCATTTTGAACTCTGTTGTTCTCCATGGCACACCTCCAACTGTCAGTGTGCCATGGAACACAGTTTAAGAAACACTGACCTACAATATACTAAAATGTGGTTCCTTTAGGATATTTTTATTTCAGTTCTAGAAAACTCAATCTTACCCAACATACACACATCAAATCAATAGATTCAGGCTAAATGACCTACTATTGGGAAGTCTTGTCTAGTCTGTTACATGATTATGATTTAGCCCTATTAGGTAGACATTTTGAGGTCAAGCAGTGTTAGATGCGGCTTGATAGAGCAGATACCAAAAGGTTTATATACACTGGATAAGTGTTGGACAGGTATTAAGTTTTAAATGGAGAAATTATCATGGAATATGTAGCTGGCAGGACTCTTAAAGAAAGTATTGTGATTAGTTTTCACTAAGGATAGAGTGGTGGACACTGAGCTGAAAGCCAGCTTCTGATACCTTTACCTTGAGCATTATCTTTCTTCACAACTATCATCCTTGACTTCAGTGTGAGCAAGTGGGAGGTGAGGTGCTTTTCATTGTGTATGAGGTTAGCAGAACCCAGCCTTAAGAAATGCTGAACAAGTCAGCAGCTTTTTTTACAAAGACTCATTGCCAGTCTCTCTTGCCTGGGAGATCATGTGCCTGCCTCAACTGCATGCAATGATTCAGGTAGTCCATTTCTTTGTATGTATGGAAGTGGGGATTTTTCTCATGATCTTCTCCTCCAAAAAGAAATGTTATAAAGAACCTGTTAATTCTTTGTTGGTTTAACAAAAATAAAAAATATATATATCCATAATAAAGACAATCCTTTCCTGGGTCTGTTACACTAGATTCACTCTGGGGAATCATTAAATATTATAGAAATAATCTAGGTGCATTAATCATTAGTTGTCTGTCTAATGATTCCTTCACATGCCAAAATAGTTCAATTAGCCAATTATCATGCAGACGGAAATTAGAAGAAAGTAAAAATAAACCTCAGAAACGTTTCCAAACACAAAATAAAATACTATTGTCCTTCAATTTGACATCAAAGACACAAATCATATTTTTAAAATAATCACATTCCCTTTTGATGTTCTTATGAAAATCAGGCGTTGTTTCCATGTGCATATCCACTTCCATAAGGAAGCCCAATGACCTCAGAATAGCTCTTTACTTGTTGCCATAAAAATAATTCTTTTCTAAGTTTTACATAAATTCCTGTTCGTGAGAATCTTGGGATAAAGGACGTGAGCATCAGAAAGAAAATAAAGAATTCAGCTGTGTGATAAAAGGGCAGACTGAGGTCTTCCCATCTTTAAAGTGCTACTGTTGCTGACCCAGCAGAGATCAGTGACAGAGCAAAAGAGGAGCAAAAGGACAAAAAAGCTGAAGATAAGAGCATAATAGTAAGAAAACAAAACATCTAGTTCTCATTTCTCTTTTCTATGGCAAAAAAGATTTGGAGAGAAAGACAGGAAAAACATGGGCATGTATACACATGCACAGGCACAAGAAAAGGAGACACAAAACATCACAGATAGATGGAAAATGGAGTAGTGAAGAGAATGAGAGATGCATAAAGAATCCTTAGTGACATCTGCTGTAGCATTTCCTTTGAAGAAATACTATAGCCTGTGCAAAAGATTTGGGATTCCGTTTGGGATTGCCAAGAGTTCTGGTTATGTCTGGGATAGTCCTGGTTTTTTTATAATTGGTTCCAGCAATCTAATATCCCCAGCCAACATTCTAGAAGATAAAGAGAAAGAATGTTGTGTAGGCAGCATGCGGTCAGCTATGGCTGAGTCCAGTAGGTGATTTGGCTGTGGGACTCCTTAGGACTATTACCTAAACCAGGCCATTTATTGCAACACATATACGTGAAATTTTGGGTGGGGGGAGACAGGAAGGGGCCATGCTACTAGTGGGAGGGGGAGAGTATTTATTTCTTAGGTTTAGTGTTACATAGGAGGCCACCACAGGATGTCACTGAGAGATGGGCAGGGAGCACACAGAGATTCTCTAAGGAACAAGCTCATGGGGGACCTGTTGGGATGAGGAAAACTCCAAGGCCCCTTACCCTCCCAGGAGGGAAAGTCAGAACAGAACTATGGTGGCTGCTGTTGTTGAGAGAGCAAGTAGGAGAAGAGTGAAGTGGTCCTATCATTCCTCTATGACAACATGAGTGAATGGGAAATAGGCCTTCTCCCCAAAAAGAAAGCAGTGACTGCTGAGGAAGAAGAGGGTATTTAAGGAGGGATGGTTCATGACTTTGTGCTAATTCCTACTGAAGCCTTCCAAAATTATCTAGGAAGCTTCTTCCCTAGACAGGCCTCAGAACCCAAGGATGAAATCCAGGCTCCACTGGAATCAATGAGAGTTTCACCATTAATTTCAAATGGGGCAGGATTTCATCCTGATCTGCTTCTCAGAAGAAAAAAAAATGAGATAAAATTGAGGAGGACTTAGGAGCAGTGGGAGGGACTTATTTTCATCTTTGACTTCCCTGTGTTTCTAGACCAGCTTTTAATTTTTTATATTCTGCAGCTAGAAAACCTTTTCTTTATTTCATTAATGATTTACTATCTCCATGATTTAAGTTTTGCAGAGGACAGTAAAAATGAAGGGAAATACTTGATGAAGTCAGGATACTGTGTGCCCTCTAGGGAGCATTTATTTGCCTTTCCTCATGTGGTTACTTCTGTTTGCATTAGAGGATATCCTGTGAATAGGTCGGGCTAAGTTGGAGGACTGGCTCTTCATTTTGTGGTTCCAGGGCATCACCTGAATTTGAATAAGGAATCCTCTGATTCAAGGAAAGGTAATTTCAGAGCCAAGAATACATTTATTTTTGTTTATTGAAACCCAAGAGGTGAAATGGACATAGCTGAACTTCTGTTTCTGAAGGCAGAGACTGATAACCACAGTGGGGACAGTGAAATGATCATGGTTTACCATACAAAAACGCTGTTTTAACTCCTAGGTGTCATGGCACTACAGTACTGCATTTCTTTCTTGATGTACACTCATAATTTCCAAATCCAGAATTACCACATTATCTCTAGGAAAAATGAAGTAATAGCTACAATAACTTGAGAATTTCTAAGAAAAATGTCTTCCTTTCTTGTAAAGCCAAACAAAATTAATTCTTGTTAATTTGAATAAGGGGGTTATTCTATTTTATTGTAAAAATGGAATATTTTCACACATATATTTCAAAGTGAATCTATTGGCTTCAAAGGTAGATTCTTGACTCGCTTGATTGCAAGGCTAATAGTGGTTCCTGAAAATAAACATTCAGAAGCTATCATTGACTTGAGTGCTCATGATACTGATCAAGTGTCAAAGCATCAGGACCATGAATACTCTGAGACAATGACACACTTGAGTGCTTTTGAAAAATCCAAGCATTAAGCAAGTACTGTTAAGCTAATTCTGTTTCCATGGACATAAAGGAGAATTTACCATTGATTTCAATGGGAGCAGAATTAGACCAATGCTAAGTGCTTTTAGAAAATCTTGCAAAATATCTGTACTGCATTTTTAAAAAAAAATCTAATATTATACCACTTAGGATGTGAAGGTTTGTCTTCAGCATGTCTCAGATTAAACAGTATGAAATTCGACTGACAATATTGTGGTTTTAGAAAAAACAAATAACCTCCAACACTTTCTATTATAAAAATTAAGTTTCTCCCTAATTTGTAAAAGAGGAAAATTAAGCAGCCTATACATGACTTACTGTATAAGCCCTTCTCTCGAAAGTGAAATTGAAAAGCTGGGAAATGCTAGTGGAATATGAAAACCATGTCTTGTTCTCATGAGTTAGCATTGGCTACATACCAATGTTTTGCAGGAGGAGCTGAAAGTGTATCATTATTCTTAACTTAAGGTCATTCTTCAGTCCAAATAAATTGGTTTGAAGGAGTATTAATACCCCCTTTGTGGTATTAATATTTTCTCTACCTATATTATATATATACACACACACACACACACACAAAGAGCAGTACTATCAGCCACCTTACATTACATACTGAATGCCACTGTCCAACAAAAAGACTATTGTTAAAGGGTGTGTCACCAATAATGTCATACAAAAGACATACAAAACACAAACAAGTTATATTCCTGGAAAGGGTCTGATGAGCAAGACAGTGTGAGTCTACACTGACATTGATATTTAGTTATTCATGACCTTAGACTACTTCACAAATTTAAGGATGCCTTGAAGAAACTATTGTTGTGGATTTTTAAGGACAAATTATGTGGTTTGAATAAAGTTAAGAAAGGATTTTAAAACTTCAACAAGTCAAACCAAACCTTAACCAGATGGTTTCTGAGCTTCAGAGAAGATTGGATAACTTTTAAAAGGAGCCATGTTGGCATGTGTCCATCCCTCCTGTTTCTGGCTTCAAATGAGAAGGAAAAAAAACCCATAAGACAGACTTTTTGCATGGTGCTTCTAGATCTGCATGGAAACATGGATAATTAGAAGTGTCATGAGATGTACTTAAAATAGTAATAATCTTTTGCCAATAATTATTCCCTTTAGTGTCAGCACTTTCTAGCACATTACAACCATGATTCCACAGTTTTATTTAAACTCTAATGAGTCAATAATGTAGTCACAGAGGCTGGTGTCTTCCCACTCAAAATGGCTTGTACTTACTAAAGCAAAGGAAATTTAATATTGTGTTTTATTATACAATATGAAAATTATCCTGAAAATAGGGTCACTCCTTATCCATCTTCCAAGAGCTGTCAGAAATAAAGATACATTATACAAGTTTTCTTTTAAGAGAAACAGAGAAAACACCATTTTACTAAAAACAGTGTATTGTGAATACAGAAACAGCAGCGATATAAAAAATACCTGCTTTGCTTTAGAAAGTTCACTATGATTATGTCTTCCTGTTGTACATGCTACTACTGTGCAGTGGCTTCAAGGACATCAGGGAGACCTCTCCACAATAGGGTACTAAACCCCTCATTTGGTAGATGAAAGGAAAGTGGAATTTATCGCACCTTGCTGAGACAGATTTGCTGTAAGAAAACCAGCCGCTTTTTAGATTTATAATGAGGAATTAGAAACTTTGATTAACTACACTGTAATTTCATTTTTCATGTAATAAAAAAATCACTGTGACTGTTGTATACGGTTTGACACCAAATATGATACTACTTTTAAAATTTTTATTTGCTTTTTTATGCCAAATAAAGTTTGCATTGAAGTGGATGTTGTGATTGGCATAAATGTAACTACTCTCTCTTCCAAAGCACATTTGACCCAGAGAGAAGTAGAAAGTACTCAAGTGTTTGGAGAAGGAGCCAAATTAATAGCGAGATTGTAAGGCTACAAGACCTTGCAAGAGATAGATAAAGGGCAAGCTGAAGACAGGACAAAATGAAGGAGTGGGAAATATATATATAATAGATTGATGAAGAGAAAGATTAGATGGACTAATACAAGACTTCCAAATCTGACCCCAAGCCCAATGGTTAAGACAGTTAAAAATCAGAATCCTGATTTTTTTATTCTAATCTGAAGGATGCCAAAGCTTCATAATGTCCCGTGATTCCCTGTCAAATCCAAACCTTAGCCCCAATTTAAGCTGGTACCTGTACCTACCCTAGCCTAAACCACATCCTCAACTGATATAGGGGAAGGACGAGCTGAGCCATAAGAACAAGGGGTCTTGAACCCTGACCTTTGGCTTTAACTTCAGTTTTATCTCATCTCCTGACCTAGATCCTGAAAGTTGATTAGATGCTGATGGTTGGATTTTATTTGGTCTGGAACTTGGTTATTAATTCCTCTACTACTGTCAGCCTTAGCTTTGACTCTACTCTGACCATTGGTCCAACTGTCCTTGTTAGGAGCCTGATATGAATAAAAGGAACAAAAACCTCAAGCATCACAGATCCATTAAACTGCAGGATAAATATCCAGTAATAAGATCTCTGTGATACATTTTCCTTAATTATTTGTATTTATTATTTTTCCCACAAAGCATAAACAGCTAAAGATGTTCAGATGTATTCCAAGTAAGTTATTTCCAAAAACATCTTACAGAATAATTCAGAACTTCATGACAGATATAGTACTGCATGATTTCATCTTCAGCAAAAGACACCTCCATTTGCTTTGGGAAATTTAACACTCTTATGGGAAATAAATAAGGAATAAAAAAGAAAGATGAGTTAGGTAGACTGGAGCATGAATAAAGTGGCACAAATTGTTAATTGGTGCCCCAAACATTAAAGAAATATTAGTTAGCATCAGACTTCATGTAATAGAATTTTTCCCTGCTCTTTCATGTGGAGTACTTCTTTAATGTGACTCAAGACCAATACATTCACAAGGCATCTATTTTATACATAAAAACATAATTTTATAATGAATTCAACTAGATAGTTTCCATACTGACAAAATACTGCCATCTCCATACTGACTTGGCCTTAGTCCTCAAAATGTCCTTGGCTCCAAAATGGCTTACAATAAACTCTTGAGCCAAAGCAGGCATATCCTTGGCTTCTGCTACAGTCTTCTCTGCCCATTCTACAGTACGTGCAGGAGCAGGAGCATTGCTCTATGTTTATTTATAATTTAATATAAATATTAACTATTTACTTAAATCTTTATTAAAATGAATACTTGTCAGTTTTTGTAAAGAAAAAGGAAAATGCACTGACAGGAGGAAGAGGCCATTATGAATACACTGGCTAGCTGTAGAAGGAAGGGGGAGATTTCCATGTAAATGACTTTACTTTATAATTGTCTTAAGTTCTAATATTTTATTATTGACCTGGGAAAAGTGAAATACCCCCCTCTTTAAAAAAAAAGCCACTGATATTTGTTCAACCTATTTTCTCCTTTTAGTCCCGTGCTAAGTCATACCGCCGATACTTTGTGTCTGCCTCCAAGCAAAGAATTGTATCTTGCATGTGAGAGAACTTAGTGTAAATAGATACACTACCATCTTTGTTTTATTCCAGAGGAGCAGATATTTGGGCCAGCTTTGGACAAAGACCAGAAATACAAAGAAATTTCTTTAATCTGATCTGGTTACAAATGGCAGAGAATATTGGAAGCACTGAACTCAGGGTATTGAACTATCTGTATATATACATACTAATACCCTTTATAAACTGTATGTTTCCTATTACCTAAACATTTTAAACAGCCATGAATTCTTTACTGCAGGAAAAATTATATGCATGAGAAGAAATGAATACAAAAATGTAACACCTTGAAGTATGCTCCGCTTGGACTACTTCGAAAATTACATCACTGATGGTAAACTACTGTGCTGTGGTCACTTACTGGAAACTAAACATATAGAATATGGAAGACATAAAAATTTTATAAGGCATAAGTATAAAAACATATAATATCACAAGAGTGAAGTTCTGAAGTACCTCAATTAAACTAAAACAGTGTTCACACAGAAACTAAAATCTGCCTTGAATGTTCTCACTTTGGCCTCCTAGTTACAGACAGGAGAGCTGCTTCCAATAACAATCAGTTGTTTATTTGCCTTTCTGTAAGTTTCATTGAATGTCATTAACATATGGCGCACCTCAAAATATATGAACACCAATATTTCAGTTTAAAACCAACTCACTGTTGCAGCTCCCTCTGTTTGTTTTGAAGCTCAGACTGTGGGTCAAAGGACTGATCCAACTCACTATGAAAGTCAGTGAGAATCTGAGGATATTGAATTAGGCCACAGATCCTTATCCCTCACCCATTACTTTACACAGAGCTGGTTGGCACTTGTGATCCATACTAACTATGTTGCTTTAGTGGTAAGTTCATACTACAAAGTCACATCTGGAAAGCTGTGATTCCTCAGGGCCTCCCTCACTTAATTTAGAAATAAGTCCTTCCTTGGATTGAGTCAGCTAGAAAGACTGAGGGGGTGCATATGGATATAGATGACAATCCTTGTTGACAGATCCAAAGTTGAATTGTCTTGCAGTGAGAGCAGACGATCAGATGCCCATTTAACTTAAACGGTGAGATGGGAAAGATCTGTCCTTCCTTCATCCCACCACACATTCGATCTCTCACCATAACTCTTATTCACCAAGGTACACCATTTCATTTCTTTAAAAAAATAATATCCATTAACATATATTGAGGACTCATCCAGGTCATCCCCTCCTTCCTCTCTCATGATCATTTTGGAGGGTATTTTCTATATTTGGTATGCGAAAAAGAAAAATGTTATTTGAAAGGTAACTCGGGAAAGGAGAGGGGCTGAAAGCAAGTCCTATTAAAAGCTACTTTTTTGTTCACCTTTGTCTCACCTGCATTCTACATATACTCTCCCAATTCAGCATGGCATTTAAATACACATGTAAATGTTCTGCTGAACAGGGCCTTGATAAACCATAATCTCTGGGGCTTCTTCTAGTGTGATGTAGGTCATGCAAAATTTAATGGAAATTAGTGTCTTTTTGGAGGCTGGGATGTAAAGAGGTTAAAAATGATGATTCTTATGGAGAGCTAGCCTCAACAGTAACTATAGGCCAAATACATTATATAGGAATACGTGTATTTTATAGGCTGTTGGTGTTACTAATGATGGTAGGCACCGTCCTTCTTTTAGTCCTATTGTGCCACCAATATATTTTGCTAGTGCATTAATCATGAAATGTTTAAAGTGGAGCACTTGCAAGCATGCAGTTAGCTCCAGTAAAATCAAAGTTAAGAATGTGCTTTGCTATAGCAGAATCTGTCCCCCAAAAGTATGGAAATCATTCTAGCCCTATTATTATAATTATAAAAAGGTTATTATTGCATTTGTCATGAATACAGGTGATTTTTTTTCTAGGTGACTACATAGTTATTTTTAAGAAAATAAATTGGTGGAACACTCATAAATTTATGCACTAGATGACCTTCTGTGGTCTCTTCCAACTCTAATTTTCTATGCTTCTATCTATGACTATATTTAAAACAAACAAATATAATTGAAATAATTTAAAAAGAATATACATAAGTATGTTAGATTGGCTTTCTATAGAATCTAACTTTTCCTTCCATCTTTGTTTCCAGTGGTCCCCACAAAGTGAATGGAGTATATCAAACGGTTGGTTGTTCCTGATTCAGTTTACACCCTCTTAGGCTGCATCTACACAGCAGCGCTAGCTCGAAATAAGCTACGCAATTTAAGCTATGCAAATTGCATAGCTTATTTTGAGGTTATTTCAAGATAGTCTATTTGGCGCTGTCTACACAGTGCCAAATTTTGAAATAGACTGCTATTCCAACAGATCTCTTAATCCTCGTGGAACAAGATTTCCTGGTACATCGTAATAGCAAGCCTGTTACTTGAATTTCATTTCAAAATAACGGGGGAGCTGTTAAGATGCAAAAAATGCTATTTTGGGATACCAGATGTATACCAAAATAGTGCTGCTGTCTAGATGTACCCTTAATGATCCAGTGAACCACAAAATTAGGTAAATAGACTAGATCTTTTATAACCCTTTCTTTATATAACTATTTGAATATACAGCCATAGCTAATCATCTTTTAAAACCATGACAAGATTAGTATCTACCCATTATCGCATGTGACATTCTGGCTATTTGTAATTAAGCTTCCAATAATTAATATTAATGCCTTGCATCATTTGTTTCTTAATTCCTATACATCTTAATTCCTAATCTTAATTCCTAATACATCTTAATTCTTAATTCCTATTACAATCTGACTGCCTAGTTACCATATTTCAAAGCTGACCAACCTCTCCCTGTAATTTGCAGAATACCCATGCCTTTCCATGTCTCTTAGGGTACGTCTACATTTGCTCCCTAGTTCGAGCTAGGGATGCAAATGTAGCTGACCGAAATTGCTAATGAAGCGGGGATTTAAATATCCCGCGCTTCATTAGCATAATCTCGCCCGCGCGTTATTCTGCTTGCTAGCTGATTCGAACCAGGAAGTGCGCTCTGGGACGCATTAGTTCGAATCAAACCCCTTGGTTTGAACTAACATTATTCCTCAAAAAATCCCTGCTTCATTAGCAATTTCGGTCAGCTACATTTGCATCCCTAGCTCGAACTAGGGAGCAAGTGTAGACGTACTCTTATTTACTTAAACAGAATGAGATGGCATTAATTGTGATCGAGAAAAATCTCCTCAGGCCTATATTATTTTAACTAAACCACCCAATCTTAGCTACCACAAGGATTCTCACACTAGGCTGCATCCCAACAAAACAGGCCCCAACTATAGTATATATGCATGCTAACTTCCCTTATTATACTTATAAGTATGCTTAGCAAACAATTACATTTTTCTCAAAGCTATAGACCCTCAATGATCGGGTTGGGGATCCATAGTCAACATGGTAGAAGACAAAGAAAAATGGCTTTCAGGACTTGATGTACAAAAACATGTCCTTCTAGTGTGCTCTTTGGAAACATAGCTTCAATTTTGCCTTTGAAAAGTAGATCATGCAACATAATATTTCCAGTATGCTTTGCCTGTCATTTCTCAGAATCTGCAGTTGGTGGAAAGATTAATGACATGTCTTCTGCCAGGGTTATTGCAGCAACGTCTGTTCTCATTTCAAGTGAAGTTAGAAAGTGCAGTCAAATAAGAAATGTCAGCACCTGCTTAAACTTCCATTAGCCACACAGCATTCCCAAATGATACTTTCAAGTTAGTGAAGTACAGTAATGAAACCAATTATGCTATCTAAGTGGACTGAGAACAGCATGTGTCACTCCTAGCAATTCTGTATTATAGTACTAATCCAGCAAATGTTTTATATAAATCTAAAATTCCTCATAATTTTATTGTAAGAGGATCAGGCCTAAAGTACATAAAAGTCCCATGTTAGTTTGAACCAAGGAGTTTGGCATCTTATTGTCCTGGCCACTGCCCTCCTATTCATACACTTTTCCTGTTTTTCAGCAGTTTTATGTACTTAGCTGTTTGAGAGAAAATACCTACTTTCTGCAGCAAACGCTGGCCTCCTAGTTAGCACTGTCAGCATGAACTTCATTCACTGCTAACATGAGCACTATCACATTGAACTTCATTCTTTCTCCCTGCTCTGCCTGATCTGCCTAGTCCATGCCATTTTTAGCAGGAACAAACCCTTTAAATCTCTACTAGTGACTATAGAGATTAACAGTTAAAAAAAACAAAGGTTCAGCATTCTTTTAAAGGGGTATCTTTAGTGCACCAGAAGTTTATTATAACACTAATTCAGTCAAACAACCAAAACCAAACAGTATTTGTTTTACAGTGCATTGTTCAGCTCCTCTTGAATAAGCTGCCTTCGTTACTATTCTTGAGGAGTTTGTTGATTGTTGGTCTATCTAAAATATTTGGTCTGTTTATAATATAAATTATTTGAGAGTGAACCAGTCTCCAACCATGTGATCTCAGTGGGCAATATGAAACATGCTCTGAAAGTCAGTGAGACTGGTTCTAAATCCTTAGCAGAAAAGAGGTGTTTACTTTTTTTAAAAAAAATATTACATCACATTGCATTGGATCATGAAACAATAGGCTTCTTTATCCATTTGATAAATCTATCATCAGAGTCTTCAATCCTGAAAAAATCTATACATGTCAAATCATAGAATCCTAGGGCTGGAAGAGACCTCAGGAGGTCATCGAGTCCAGCCCCCTGCCCAAAGCAGGACCAACCCTAACTAAATTATCCCAGACAGGGCTTTGTCAAGCCAGGATTTAAAAACCTCTAGGAATGGAGATTCCACCATCTCCCTAGATAACCCATTCCAGTGCTTCACCACCCTGCTAGTGAAATAGTTTTTCCTAATATCCAGCCTAGGCCTCCCCCACTGTAACTTGGTCAATTGAGTTAGTCATCACATGTAAATTTAAATTCATAGTTCCCAAAACTGGAAAGATGTACCTATGGGGATGTGTTTGAAAATGAAGGTGGGGTAATAAGACAAACTGTGCAGGACTCTAACTATAGTCAATGAGTCCAATTCACTGTTGCATTGCTGCTTGGGTAGCCATTCACATCAGTGTAAAAGTAAACAATATTGTCAACTCTCATGGTTTTATTGTGAGTCACAACATTTAATGTTTTTGTTAAAGCCACAGATCCTACATTCATGTTAGAATGTGATAAATTAAATTTTAAATTTTTAAGTTGCTTTGTAGTTCTCAGAGAGAAAAGAGAAAAGCTTCAGACTAAATGCTCAGACATCAGAAAGAAAACCGTGTTTTTCTTGTTTAAGGTTTCATGATTTTTTGCATCAGTCTTCTAATTTTGAATACTTCTGAGTTGCAGTACTAACAACATGAACAAGTCTCCCTGTATTCAGTTAACCACTTAGACAGAGAATTGGGGTTTTGTCTATCTACTTATATGACCTTGTTACTAATGTATCTGAGCATCTTATAAATGTTAATGGATTTTATCCTCATACTTGTACTGTGAAATAGGGAAATATATTTCCCATTTTATATATGAGGACCTGAGGTACAAGATAGATGAAAAGATTTGCTGAAGGTCACATGGGAGTTTTGTGGGTAGGCAATTAACTGAGCCCATTTCTCAAGACTCTGTGTTCAGGCCCTACCCATAAGATCATTCTTCCTTATTTGCCATTAAACTAATGACCTGTGAAGCACATACTACAATATACACTGTACTCACACTAGGTGAAGTCCACATCTAGTGATAAGTTACCTGGCATATAAGTAATGGATAAGACTTGTGCTATCCTTCTTTTGCACAGGGTTGACCTTTGAAGTTGAAGGCAAACTGCATCAGAGCCAATAGGTTAGACCACAAATCAGTCTCTACAAAGTCCTTAAAAACACTGAACAGTGTACATCCTTAGTTTAGCTGTATTGATTATAATGGAGTATTGCCAGGGATCCCCATGATTCAGTATCTCAGTAACCTCAGTGAGAACTGAAGATATGAAAAGTCTGAATCTAATAATACTGACACAATTTTACTGATGAATCAGTTATTGCACGACACTTTCTGGGTGTGCACTGTCCCACCTCATGGCACCGAGACCACTTACAAAGAGAATAATGAGCCTGCTCTACAGCTGAAGCTGAACACCACATTGCTTTTAGTTCATGTGGTAGAGGCTCATGTACTAAGCTCCAGAGGTCCCAGTCCACCTGTCAGGGTTACATATGCAATATACTTGAAGCAACAATCTTCAGATAACAAATCAACTCATAAATTTAGTTTAACAAATATGCTTTTTTTAGCTTTTGGTGTTGTTTACCTGAAGGCTATTTTTAAAACATGTACTTTATACAGATGTAGAAATGAAAACTTTGGGTTAGGAAGCTGGCAGAGAAGCATTTGTGGTACTGAAAATTTTCAGAAAAATAAATAGGATTTTTTTTCCATTTGTGGGTGGAAGTGGTTTGTGGGTATCCTCTCCCAGTCGGTCAAATGTATCTTTAAACCCTTGATAGGATGTCCTAGTTATAGTATCCCCACAAACTACCTGCTACACACCCTGATTCAGCACTATATAGTTCTTTAAAGTAACTCAGGCCTTTTGTGAACACTGACATTATTCAGGGGACATTCTTATTAGCCAACAGCCTACATGAACTCTTAATTTCTCCTTTTCTTTTGTTTCCAAGCATGTTTTTAATTACAATAGAGCTCACAAACATAAAATTATTTTACTTAACTATTAACAACCAAAGCCAAGTCTTCCTCATTCATATTTCCAAATGGCTTCTTTCAGACCCATGAGACTATCCCAAATACTCTTTTCTTAGTTTCATTTCTTCTCAATTGCTTTCTACATGCACAAGAAAACTCAACTCATTTCTTCACATTTTCCTATTAATACTTGTTGCTGCTGACAAGTGCAAACAAGTTGGGACTACCCTTGAAGAACAAAAGCCCAAAAGCTTTAGTTTTGTTCTTTTCTTTCACTTCCCCAACCCCCTTTTTTTTCCTTCTTCTTTCCTCCCATAAATTCAGGCAAGGGTAAATAAATAGATATGCATCCAATCACATGATTGTAAGTAGGTCTAGAACACTTTCAAACAAATTATTATTGCACCCCTACATTTTTAGGGTTTCAGCTAACACAGGAAGAGTTTAGCCTGAGCCTCTTACTCACCACTTGGAAGAATTAAACATATAAGTTGTATTAGTATCTCATAAATGATTTAATCATTTTAAATGCTTCTGCCCCATCCCTGAATTCACTTTAGTTAAGTGGTATCTTTCTGGTATTGAAATGCTCTGTCTTTTCTGTATAGTCTCTTCAAAATCATATATGTTCACTCTCTGGTCCATAACACCTCAGGAAGCCAATACATCGTTCTTTTGATTTTTATGTGTTTTATCAACTACATCTCCAGTGACATAATGCCAAGTACGAAGAAAGAAGAACATCACTTTTGCAGGCACCAGTAACAAAAATTAGGTGTAATTTATTATTAAACATACATTCCTGGGTGAGGAACAAGAAATTTGCACTAAAAAGAAATAAGAGGGAGAGAGATGCAGTGCCTAGTGAAGGCCTGTGGAGAGAGGGTAGGGAACAACCAGACCCATCAACAAACCTAGAAGATTTTTACCCTTTTGGTGATTTTCAGCGGAATAGGAATTGATTTGTGCCTATGCTCAGTGTTTTTGCTCTTTATTTGCACTGCATTGGTTAAACGGTGGGACAGTGGCAAAAGCTCAATTCAAACAGGTTTGAGGGTGAATGAAGTTTTGGTAAAGCTATGTACACAAAGTGCTCAGGCAAGCTTAGACACCCGAAGTTATATAAGTAACTATTTCTGTCTTGTTACAATAAAGATGTCAGGCTTTTCATGCAATTTATGTGCTTATTCCTTCCAATCTTCCATGCCATTCAGAGTGCAACACTAGCCAGAAATTTTCCGTTGTGATTCTGGTGTACCACAGAATACATATTCTGACATACATAGGTCTTAACTTGCATCAGGAAGTATATTGGATAAAATATTTGTAAAGGCTCTGTTATCTTAAGTAAACTTTTGATGTTATTACATCTTGCTAGAAAAGTGAATGATTACAGCATTTGTAGTTTTTACTGCAGCCTAGAAAGTTTTGTAGTATAATAGAATTATGAATACCTTCTGAAGGGTATCATATTGCTAAATAAGTGTGAGATTGTTTTGTGTATAAATTGGCTAGCAATTTAGGAAATATCAGCTTACCATAGGTGGTGATGGTATAGCCTGAAGTCATTTTCAGAGAGTCACAAAGAACATTTAGGTTTTCTTATAAATGAAAATGGTGACATTTGACCTCAGGCCTGAGGCATTTTGGGATGTAGTTTAGTTAACAGGTGGTCAGTTTTTCACAGTAATTAACTGACTGTTGTGATTGATCTCAGTAAAGAACCTGGTTTATGTGCAAAACATGAGAGTTAATTAGAACAAGTTAAATCTCTGGGATGGGAGATTATTTGTGAGCTCATCCAGTAATGAGAGTTGAGCTGTCAGATATTTCTATGCAAGCGCAGGCTGTGCTAGCAGTCCTTCCCCAGGGAAGAGGAAGAAAGTCATAAGTCATATTAAGTTCTTAGCCGGGAGTTGTTTTTGTAAAGTAGGACGAGTATGAGGCAAATGTACAAATACATGTATAAACATTTCTAATTGGAATGAAAGTGTGGAATAAACATGTTCAAAGACATTTGGTGGGGTTGGGGTAAAAAAAAAAATGTACAAGCAATAAAGGGAAGCAATGATAGCTATCAAATGACTATGAATAATATATAAATATAATATATTATTAAAATAATTAATATTTGTATAAGCAAATATTTTACATACACACACACAATAATGTTTGTGTAAAATATTGGGAAATCCTCTGATTATACAAATATTAATTAATCATATTTATAGTGTGTGATCCAGAGCATTCGACTGGGACATGACCCAGGAGACTTAGGCTCTAGTCCTAGTTTAAAAAATAATCTGAGATATTGGGCAAGTCATTTCACCTGTCTGTGACTCTGTTTCCCTTCCTTCTCTTTGTCTAGCCTGTTAAGAATATGCAAAAGTCTTTGCAAGATCATGGCATAAACACACAAGAGAGACAAAGGGTACTAGGGAAAATGAGGCCAAGAATCTTTCTAGGATCATGGATGTAGATTGTGCATTCTTCATGGTGGGGATCTTTTTCTTACTACATTTTTGTACCCAGTAAAATGGGCCCTGATCTCAGTTGAGGCCTGGAGGTGCTTTCATAATACAAATAATAACCATCTCTAGTTTCAATCCTAGCTTGAGCTATACTTACACCAGCAGATAACTACTTAAACAGAGAGGAAAAAACGATGTAGCACTTGAAAGACTAACAACATAGTTTAATAGTTGATGAGCTACATAGTTTTTCCTTTTGTTTTAGCAAGATCAGACTAACACGGCTACCTCTCTATTACTAAACAGAGAGGGAGACTGTTTGTTTTAACACTTTGACAATGTTTTCCTTTACATAAACCTCCCTTGTATCTTCATTGAAACATGTCACTCTCTGACAAAGATCAATAATAAAAACTACATATCAAACCTTTGTTGATAATTGGCTTCAACTGGACTATTCGCATGACCAAAGATGTACAGGATTTGGGCCTTCATTCATAGCGCACAGTGATCTCAATGGGTCTTTTGGGTGGACAAGGAATGCAAAATTGGGACCCTCCCCCAGCTAAGGTAAAATCTTTCCTGAAAAGGGTCTTTCCTATTCTTCTTGAATAGAAATCTGAGTGTCAAATATTCTCCACGTACTTATAAACAAGAGAGACTGATTTAACTCGCTCCCTGTAAGAAAGTTACTGTCACTAACATGGTAGTAAAATAATAAAATCCATTTTCTTGAAATCCTGTCCTCTCCTCCTCCTGTAAAGTAGTCACAATGCATCAGAAAATATACAAATACTATCTTCCATGTATTTTTTTATCAGATAGCTTTTTCAAAATGTACCCAGAGGAGTCAAAACTAGGGTAACATTATGGCTATGTTCCCACTGTGAAAAAAAGTTCATGGGGACTGGCTCCTGATACAATTGCTTCATTGATGATTCATGGCTGTAGTAGCCCAGCTGTACTTTTTGGGTGTGTACACCTGCAATGCTATTTCAAATGTTTAAATTCCAATTACTCACATGTGTCTCCACCTTTGTAGAATTCTATTTTTTCCTTATTTGCTAAGGGCCATTTTTTCCTACTCTAATGCATGTTGAGGGGTACTTACTCTGAGTATTCCCTGTGAGTTTCTTGCAAGAACTCATTTGTGTTGACCTGGACTATTACTTAGCATGAGTAGAAACTGGCTGTAAGTTATTTGCCTGGATCAAAGATGTCTGAAACAGATTTAATCTCGCAATAATTTCTTTTGAAAATTAGACAAGTGGAACATTTTCCCCAATTGATAGGCTAGTGAAAAATAAGACCAACTTAGAGAAATATGTGCAAGAGCTAGGCAAATAAAGTTGGGATTCAGGTATAGCTACCTTTTGTCATATGAAATGTGCTCTACTGATAGTCCTCAAGCAACTTAACCACAGGTGGAACCTCTCTAGTCTTGCACCCTTTGACTGGTGCCAAACCAGCGCATTTGCCTAATCACAGAACGTCAATATTGTCTATCAGCATTACCAACACTTCCACTGCTTAATGGACTCTGAGCAGACAATTTGGGTAAATTAGAGCTAAATAACAGCACAGAGCCCTGACAGCTAAGACTGGTGGCTGTAAACAAACTTTATGGGACCATGGGAAACTTGGCCACACCCATGATAAGTGGGCATCCAGCTAACTGAAATTATGCTGGACCACGGATCTTGCCAGATCAGAGAGAGCCGGACTAGAGAGGATCAACCTGTACAGAAATCAGAGACAGACTTTTTTTCTATATTCCTTTATTTGTTGCCTTGTTTTAACTTACAAAAACTTTAATATTAGACTCTGATAATTGCCATCTAACATAATCTTTCTCCTAATCACAAACAATGAAACCTAAAGCAACTTCAGTCCAAGTTGTTTTTAATGGTTATTTTAATTGATTTTGCCCAGTGTCAATAAATAATACAAGGAAGGAAGGAAGAAAGGAGACAAAGAGAGCTGTTGTTTCTTTAGTATGTTTAAATACAGGGTCCAGTAAAATGCCACCAAATGTTTTCTTTCATGAATATACAAGTGCTCAAGTAAAGAAACCCCATGAGTATGAGTTAACAAACCTATTTAATTACTGAGATTTCTAACTCCATTCTGGATGACATACAGCTATGTATGCACTGCCAGAAATCTAAGCACCGGATTGAGGGAAAACAGCTAGAAAAAAGGACCTCAATTCTATTGTTTAAAAATTCCAATAACATGTCTAAGTGAAACTGACGCACTTCTTTCATCTTTATTTATGTATGATGTGCCATTTTACTTTAATCCTTGCATGCTTTAAATGCTTGCTTAGATCCTTTTTGTTTAGACATGTTCTTCAGTTTACTGTAGCTATGTAAGGCATTGTGTACACTGACATCATTTGCCCCTTTTCAGTATTTAAGTAAGCTTCTCCTCTGACTTCTTTCTTTTCACTAATTGTGTAGTTACTTTTGACATCATATATGGTTAGCCAGCATTCCTCAGTCAGGCACCTTTGGTTTGGGTATCACCGGCATGCACATACTAGAATAGATTGCTATTTTTATTTTATTTTACTTGTATGTATTTGCCATTGCAAGACAGCATCTGTCCTGGACCTCATTATTAGCCTTCCAGCATGCAGGTCATACCCTTGTCTTCATAGGTGATGGAGCTTTTACTTCTCATCTTGGCCAGAGATCTAAATCTCTCCATTGGTTGAAGGATCTAGCTTTCTTAGCTTACAAGAGTTCTGTTCTCTTGTGTATGAGTAGTGATGGATGCAAATGATTGGTTCAATCCTTATTTATATCTCCCAAAGTTCATTACCTTATCTCAAAAGGTAGGATGAGCTCATGTTGGTCTTCCCTTTTTATGGGCTTCCCATCCCCCTGTATGATTTCAATTTAAATGGGGGAATGCCTTGTTTCTGATTCCACCATATTGAATTGACATAGGAGACAGCTATATAGTCTCTCCTGTCAAGGCAAACTGTACTGCTTAATATCAATCTGTAGCCATAATTCCTTATGTATTACTCATACATACATTTCCACTATTATGGAAATATTAATGACAAGTGTGATATTAGCTTTCAGAAAATACCTCACTTTATATATTTTATAGACAGTGATAGTGTACACAATCAGTTGATCCAGTTGCTTATCATTTGAGGTTCAACCCCTCCTCTTCCTCTTCTCACCAGTGGCATAGCCAAAAGAGGACTGTTAGGGTTTGGGTGGGTAGGCAATGATGTGGGGCAGAGAGGGAGGCAGGAGGGCTGGCCATGGGCTCCTGGGCCCAGAGATGCCCTCGGGGAGCAAGGTCCACATGCAAAGTCTTGCTTTGTTCCACCCGCCTGGCCTGTACTCCAGCTTAGGAGTGGGGTCTGAGTATGGGTTCTAGCTGCGCTCCTCCTCAGTTATAACTCTGGAATATGGTCATAACACTTAATCTCCATCGTGTACATATATCTTACAAGAATATTAATGATTAATTTGCCAGTGATAGCTCATAAGGCATATTTTCTACAAAGGCTTTTACAGAAGTGTGTAGGGTGTAACTATGGGGTGCTTAGTCTCACAATAGCGGCGAGGAGTCCTGTGGCACCTTATAGACTAACCGAAGTGTTGGAGCATAAGCTTTCGTGGGCAAAGACCACTTCGTCAGATGCATCTGACGAAGTGGGTCTTTGACCACAAAAGCTTATGCTCCAACACTTCGGTTAGTCTATAAGGTGCCACAGGACTCCTCGCCGCTTTTGCAGATTCAGACTAACACGGTTACCCCTCTGATACTAGTCTCACAATAGTTCTTTTGGATTTACATAGGAGGACTTCCAGGAGTTGTATGATAAGTTAGCTAACATGCTTCCATTGAGGGCAAGATTACGATGTCATGTTGTGAAGCATCTTATTCCATGAATAGTCCCATTTCCTTTAGTGGGACTATTTGAGGACTAAGATACTACTCAATCTGAGCAAGGGTATCAGAATCAGGCCCCTGCAGAATTAGTGGGCCAGATTCTTATTTCATACTAGTATAAAGTTGAGGTAATGATAGTGAAGTTAAGCATTACTCTGAACAGACAGCCTAAATTTAGAATCAGAGCCTAGTTTAAATCAGAGCATGAACATTTTCTTTGCTTTTCTATAAAACACTGTATTTATTAAGCAAAAAATATATACAATATGTGTACATACAAATATATCAGGGATACATACATTAAAACATAGTAGTATCTGTGTAAAGTTTACCAAATGTGAGCCTTTCATATTGCAAAGTAAATATAGGGAAAAACTAAGAAAGAAAGTTCAAGTAAGGTGTGGAATCTGTAGTTTCTTTATTTTTGGCAATAAAGGTCACTGTTGAATACAGTGTTAATGTACCTGATCCTGTATTTCCTGCACACTCAAACCTCCCATTGATATTCCCATTGCAATTGGCCCTTGAAATTAGGCCTCTTTTCCTCTGACATCAAAGCTTCAAAGGGCTTTACAGAGAAGAGGGAAAGTTTATGATCATATTTTGACATTTCTAACACTAATACTGGACAGTTTCCCTATTTGCCTAAGTATTTTTATGGTTCCACGTCACCATAGTATCTGAGTACCTCAAAATCTCCAATATATTTATTCTTCCAATACCTCTCTCCAATACCCACCATGGGTCAACTGGAGTCACTCTGGTGCTGGGTCACTCCACTCCTCATGGTTCCCACTACCACAGTGAGTGCAGGGGACCTCGATCCCTGCTACTGCCCCATGCCAGAACCCCAGTAATCCCGAGTTGCATCACCCAAGGGTGAGGGTTTTGAGGGAGGAGAATAATGAAGGCAGAAGGAGGTGGAGCACAGGCATGAAGAGGTGAGTCAGGGGCAGGGCCTGGGAGAAGGGGGAATGGGGCGGGGAAAGGCCAGAGGAGGTGGGGGAAAGAGGCAGGGTAGGGTTGGGGCCTGGGTTGGAGGGAGGGTTTGGCCCTGGGTGGAAATACTGTTCATCTAAAAATCAGTACCTCCTAGTTCTACTGATGTGAATAAAAATATTCACCCTGGATGTCACCAAAATCTGCATTTGGATTTGCATTGTCTTTGGCCCTGATTCTGCCCTTCCAAAGAGAAGCTCGCAGGAGCTGATAAGCAATATGATCATTAATATTACAGATGTAGATGATGGTGACTTCTTCCTTTTCTGAGGTGTTGTGATGGCTCTGCTAAGCAGGAGACGATAATGTATGTCAACCCCCTCTGTCTGGCTAGGAAGGAGAAGGGATAGAGACTTAATGCAAAAGCCCTAAACAAGGAAGGAACTGGATAAAGACAATTTCTGGAAGCAGCAACATATCTAGAAAGGAGCTGAAGATAAGAGACATGGAGGGAAAAATACAGAAGGAGCTTGGTTTCAGCAGAAGCTGGAGAACTGCTAAGGGAGGGTATGAAATCCAAAGGCAGACAGAATCAGGTCTGTGTGTACCTTATGGGGAGTAGCAGAGCACCAGCAGGGAGCCTGAATAGAAGGAACCTCGTGACACACTGAGGCTGTGTCTACACTGCTGGGGGTTTTTTGGAAAAAGATACAAAAATTGCAAACTGCAATTTGCATCTTTTTTCAATTCTTTTTTTGGAAGACGCTTTTCCAACATTTGGCCCATCTACACTGGGCCAAATGTCAGAAAAAAACCCTTTTTCGGTACATTCCTTCTTCCTCGTAAAACAAGGTTTACAGTGATGCCAAAAAAAGTGTCTGCTTTTCCGAAATTTTTTTTGCAAAAGCAGACGCATTCTTTGGATGTGGCAGAGTTTTTCCGGGACACCTCTGGTATTCCAGAAAAACTCTGCAGTCTAGACGTAGCCTAACTGATCTTGGCCTGGAAACCTTGGTACTTTGGAAAACCCCTGTAGTTGCCTATCTGCAACTCTAGGTGCCTACGTTCCCGTTTAAATATCTGGCCCTTTGCAACTAAATAAAAAAAGTATTTTGCACCTGCATCTCTCAGTGTTCCTGTGAATCCCAAGGACACCCTCAATGGTCTGAATCCAAATAGTTCTCTGAGTCAGTGGGAACAAAGGACATTTAACACCTTAGCCTTTTAAAAAATAAAGCCCCATGTCATTTTTTTCTAATCCTCACGCTGAAGCCTGTTGACATATTACAGCAGGCATATACATTCTTGTAGCTAAATGACGAATGCAGTTAAGAGAGCTAAGGCCTTAAGCCAACAAATTAAATCAAGTTAATTCTTTAATGGACATCTGTGATGATAACACCTGGATTCCTGAGCCTGCCAGACGATGCACATGGGTGCATTTCTGCACTCACACAGAGCCCTTTTCATTTCATTGTCATTCCATGTGTTTGGATCAGCACATGTTGATCTGGATCATAGCCTGGGTCATACGCAAATGTATTGCAAATGGATGTTACTGGATGTCTGGCCCAGGCATTTCTGACAGCAGTTCTGGGCCCAGGGCAGAACACTTGATGGGTCCCCATGCACACAGAAGCTGTCCTGCATGGACAACAGCTGCCTGACTTTTGGGCAGTCCTGTGCCTACGTTGGCTGGTGTCCAGCGAGCTGCCAGCTGCACTGCTAGGCATGGTCTTCTGGAAGCATGGCTAGGGCTCCCACATGCCTGCCCATAAGGGTTGCCAACTGTCTAATTGTGCAAGCCCAAAGACCCTTGCCCTGCCCCCTGTACCACCCCTACCCCATCCCTTACCGGAGATCAACCCACCCCTGCTTACTCCATCTTCCCTCCCTCCATCATTCGCTCTCCCCTGAGCTCACTCACTTTCACTGGGCAAGGAGCTGGGGTGCAGGATGGAGTTTGGAGTGTGGGCTCTAGGAAGGAGTTTGAGTGCAGGAGGGGATGCTGGCTCTGGGAATGAGTTTGGGTACTGGGTCTAGTCTAGGGCAGGAGCTTGGGGTGCAGGAGAGGGACAGGTAGTCAGCATTTACCTGGGGCAGCTCCCAAAAGTGACTAGCATATCCCTTTGGCAGCAGCTCCTATAAGCAGGGGCAGGGATCCCCTTGTGTCAGTGCACATAGGCCACTTCACTCCACCCCCTAGCTCCTATTGGCTGAATTTCTGGCCAATGGGATCTGTGGAGTCATAGCTCAGGGCAGGGGAAGCACATGGGCTTTAGGGACGTGTTAGCCACTTCTGGTAATGGCAGGAGGATGGGCAGGAAGATTGCCTTAATCCCGCTGTGTTGCTGGTGGCTATGGCCGAAGGCCCCTGGCCCTTTGAAATTGTCTGGGCCCTTGTGCAATTGCTCCCTCTACTCCCCCTGTTGGCAGGCCTGCTGGAAGGCCCTTGTATGGCTCAGATGCTGGGGAAAAAAAAGAAGCCAAAGTTAGGGTTACCATTTTCTCCTCTCTCTTTTGTTTCACTGTATGCTATGTCATTTAATATCCAAGGGTATGGCTACACTAGCCACCCTAGTTCAAACAAGGGTGGCTAATGTAGTCATTCGAACTTGCAAATGAAGCCCGGGATTTAAATATCCCGGGCTTCATTTGCATGTTCCCGGGCGCCGCCATTTTTAAATGCCCGGTAGCTCGAACTACCTGCCCGCGGCCACACGCGGCACGGGCTAGGTAGTTCGAATTAACACTCTTAATTCGAACTACTGTTACTCCTCCTGCAATGAGGAGTAACGGTAGCTCGAATTAAGAGTGTTAATTCAAACTACCTAGCCCGTGCCGCGTGTGGCCACGGGCAGATAGTTCGAGCTACCAGGCATTTAAAAATGGCGGCGCCCGGGAACATGCAAATGAAGCCCGGGATATTTAAATCCCGGGCTTCATTTGCAAGTTCGAATGACTACATTAGCCACCCTAGTTCGAACTAGGGTGGCTAGTGTAGCCATACCCCAATATATCAACTGTATTATATAGAAATGTAAGATTATTCCCTACTGCCAACATAGTTATAATAAAGTCATATTGATAGGTCAGTCATTTTCCATAAGCATTTTCTAAACTATATTCAAGTCTCTAGATAAAGCTGACTTCAGTCTTAATACGACTACCACTGAACAAGCAGTTTATTTGAAGGAAGTAATGGGAACTCTTGAGAAAGTGAAGAAATGCTAAAATCATCACACAAGCCCCAGTAGAAGGATATAGAATGCCAAATTTAGGGGAATCCAATCTGGTACAGAACAAAGGAAGCCATAGGCTATAGACAATGCAAGAAACAGGTACCAGCTGTGTGTTTTCATCTAAGCAGCTCGTGACAGTCCATATTTAGCGATATATATGCAAAAAGTATTTAAAAACCAGTCTGTCCACTGAAGAGATACATTCACTACCCATTCACAGTAAGGTGTTCCATTCTTCTATAGCCACACATTCCATAACAGGAGTGGAATTAGCCAAAATAATATCTTACAAAACAATATTCTGACAAATTCAACAGTTTGCAACAAAAGCAAGAGCACATATATTGTATAATCATGCTCATTTCTCTCTGTGAGAGAAGCAAATAATTCTTCCTTAAAAACCAGCCAGCAGGTAACAATCACAAAATTAAAAAAAAAAATTAGTCTGCCAATAACAATAAAATGCTTTGGAAAATAAAAAGTGTAATAAATGTCAAATCTTTAGCAATGATAGTGAGAGGGGCCTGCTTTTCTTCTCAACACTAATGAGAAAGAGGGATGAATTTGCACAGAACTACTTCTGTGAATGTGTCTTGTCTTGTTTTCTGAGGATCTCCTGGGATTTGCATAGGGATGAAAATCCAGGCTGTCTTCTGCAGAAAGGCAGACCACATTCCCCAAAGGAATGGGAAAGTCAATGAGTTGAAACTTGTTGTGTTACAAAAGGGAGGGTGGAACCCTTAGTGTATGTGAAAGGGCTAACTTTAAAAATGGATCCATGACATCAATTTGGCCCTACTATGCAGATAGGGCTGAATCCTTTTCTTGCTTATATACACTGTGCAGATATGTTAAAGATGCTGGCTTGAAATGGGGCCACAGGAGTTTTTGGTGTGTCAGAATAACTAAATATTATAATCTCATTCTCATTATAAAGTGTAAGCATGAGACATTTCAATCATGTTTGTATAAGCAGCCATGCAGCATTTTCTCCATCCCATGCCGATGGCCTTTTAGTCTGCTCCTCCAGCCTCCATTTGTCTGGCCAAATGCATCTCTGAAGACACCAGCATCTGATGCTACCTTAGTACAGCTGAACATTGTTCTTCAAAGCCTCATGCTGCAGAAGACTCTGAGAAATATCTCACACAATTTCATTCCAGAAATAATTAAGCTCTTTGCTGATGTACCATTTTATTAGTTCAACTTCACAGTGCAACAGCAAAACAAGGTGTGTGAAATCTCATCCTCTCAGGTATTAGTTAGCAGTCAGGTATTTTGCTTGGGTTCCCAGAGCAAACCTATAAAAGTGGCCAGGACTCTGCTGGTCAATAAGAGCTTCTTTTCAGAGCAAAAACATGAAGAGCTTCATCACTATTCCTCAAAGGTGTGCTAATGTTTATACTGGCATAGCTATCTAGGACCAAAACTGCTGTTTCACCTATGCTATGAAAAGGGAATTCAGAGTGTGGTGTCTTTGTGTATTCTGTTTGTAGGCCCGTGTGTTAGCCATAACTAATGGAAAATCAAGGTTTTCAGATTGGGCCTCTACTGTGATGTCAGAGCAATGTTAGTTACAATGAATCATTTTATTTTAAGTGTGGCCTGGCAAATTCTTGTGGAAGCTCCCCTTTCATTCAAATGCCAACATTTGCTTTCAGATAAACTCTGGATAGTGGTAGTTCAAGGCAGAGTGACATGCTTTGCAGCATGTGTCATAGTTTTGCACATTCATGCATTCTTTCCATTCTGACAGGATCATGTTTTAGAAGAATCACACTTTCCCCTTGCCTTTCATGGGGTCATAGCACAGACACTAGGAGGACTGGACACTTCGTGGCAGTGTAAAGTTACATGGCTTCTTTTAGCAACACTGTGAAAATTATCTATGTATCTTTGAAGGTGAAATTTGAAAAAATCCTGAGTGCATAGCCTTCAGAACTAGTATGCTTGTAGCCCTGCAATTTCATTACTCTTTAGACATTGAACACATAGCCAGTCTTGTTCAGGTGTTGTTTTCTTTCACTGCATGGAAACCAGAAAAAGATGAGGAGACAAATTCACACATTGTCACTACATGTACCACCTTTTTTGATTCGCAACCAGGAATAACACTAATAGGTTTTCAGCTCCCATCTTTCAAATTATAGACATCCGTAAAAATATAAAAAAGCTAGTGTGTGATTTTTCTTTTGTTTGAGGTAATGTTTTCATAACTGTTTTTTATTCCTTCATCGAAGTACACTAGCATTTTGGAACCCTATCCTATAAAAAACATGTGCATGTGCTTATCTTAGCCACTGGGAGTAGTGCCATCAAAGAAGCGTTAGCTGTTGATTGTTAGGGCTCATCAATGTTTACAATTATACCTCATGGACTATAGTAAATTGAAATTTTTTTTTAAGTTTTCTGGATTTATTTTATTCCCTTTTGCCCCCTTCCCCTTCCGCTGCTCTCTTTTTTCCAGTGGAAAAGTGTATTCCATGAGCTAGTGTTATCTGGGGAAATTAAAAGTATATGTCAGATGTAGTTTAAACACGACAGTGCTATAAATGTTCCTGCAACAGATAACTGAAATTAGAGAATTGTTGCATATTTTATTAGGCAGGATCTTGTTAAAAAAAGAAAAGATTTAAAAAATAAATTTGGACCGGTTTTTAAGATTGAAGACCTCATACCTTCAGGATCTTGGCACATGCTTTTCTGCTATCTTTAATGGCTCTGTCTGAAGATAGTTCATTTATCCTCTACCTTCAGGATTATTTCCAGAGTCCAGAGTGACTCAAGTGTTTGTCATCATGAATGATTTAATTTGAAATAAGGAAGCCAAACAATATATCTGAAATCTCCATGAAGAAAGAAAACAACTTTACACATAATAGGAAGCACCTCATAGTGCAGGTGGTTCCACTTAAATAAATTTGGGGATCGGGAAGGGGATTTTCAAGTGACTTAGAATCACAATTCACCTGCCTATATTTTACTTCAATGGTTTTGAAAATCGTGCCACTGATGAGTAATGCACTACTCATTGTGAGTAAGGGTTGGCAAATGGCAGTATCTAGCCCTAGGGATTCATGCTGCAACATTCTGCATTTGAATGGAAAACATAGGATGTCAATTGCCCCACAGCTGCCTCTGTATCAGGTGAGGTCTCCTCTGCGCTTATAGGAACAGTAGACAGAAAACAGAATGAGATCATCTCATTCCACTTACTCTGTGGTATACTTAGCTACATAACCCATGTGTTTCTCCATGTGTACTGCATTTCACAGTGACATAATGTAACAGTGATTGTATATTACACAGCATAATTCTGGATTAAGAATTTAGTAAGTTTTTCTTTTAAATAAAATATTTTCATTTGATTTGTCAAAAAAGCAGTGGAAACTATTTATTTGGAAATATCTTTATTAAGTAGACTCAAAGCCTCAGCAGATCATGATATTCCTTTAATTCTTTTAGTCTATTGCAGAAAATATTTAATAGTTGTTATTTTGCAACAGTTTGTGAAGACATGTGTTAACCCACTGGGAGGCAATGGCTATGTCTAGACTGCGGAGTTTTTCCGGGATATCGCTGGTATCCCAGAAAAGCTCTTCTGCGTCCAGGGAATGTATCAATTTTTTCGGAATAGTTTCCGAAAAAGGAGGTGAGTTCTTTCAGCATCCCTGTATTCCTCTCGTTGAGAAGAATAAGGGATGTTCTGAAAGAGGAGGTTTTTCTGAAATTTGGCCCAGTGTAGACAGGCCAAATTTTGGAAACGCCTCTTCTGAAAAAAAGTGGAAAAATACATGCAAATTGCGGTTCGCAATTTGCTTATCTTTTTCCGATAAAACTCTACAGTCTAGTCGTAGCCAATTTGAACAGTTAGCAGGTGGTTCTACTTTCAACCAAACTGTAGCATGATGTGTTTGTCACCAATTGTATAATACCAGCCACTAGGCAGAAAATGTCTGAATGGTTTTAGACACTCTCAAGTGTGTGCATCAATTTCCTTTCTAACTAAATGTTGCCACTGCTTTCACAATATTCTTCAGCTATCCCCTGTACTAAATACAGGTATAGGGGGTTTAAAGACTAGCATGTCAAAACCACAATCCTGTTTTCATTTTGACCCAAAATGATTTCCTCCTTCTCCCCTTCCTCCCCCTAGAACTAGCAGCAAACCAAAGTCAATTATTCACCCAGATCCACATAGGACTGAAAGGGACTTCCTCAGTCATCGAGTCCATAGTTCCCTTCTATCATGGGCAAAATTTCTCATATAATTCTATTTCTAAAGTTATCATCCATCATTCTACTCTTCAACAGGTCAAGTGAACAAGGGGAGTACATTACCTATATTCCTTCTGATTATCAGGAAAGACTGCTCCGAAAAAAAGACAATTAAACTAAAAGGTCTCTAGTGAGGTAGGCAAGTAAACCTACTCTTTCCTCCATATTTTTTTTTTTTTACATAACTGTTTTACTTTGTACAGCTTTGGGGAAAAGAAAGATGGTTCTAAGTAGTGCTTTTTTTGTGACAGCATATCGTCACCATTTTCAGGGATCACTCACTTTTCTCCGGCAAAGCCTCCAGCCGGCCCTGGAAGCACTTGCACCACACGAACACCCACTTGAGACATGTGGCAATTAAAAGGCTTTTTGCTCAACAAGTTTTCTTTGGCCTTTTTTTTTTTTGCTCAGCATTCCTAGTATCCACATCTTTTATGTTTACAAAAAAAGCACTGGTTCTAAGAAAAGGGACTATTTGTTGTTTCTTTTTGGTTAAACTGTGATAGATGTGGCTTTTTTGTTAGTTTGGCCTGCCAAAAGTAGCTTTAAACTTTAAAGCAAAACCAGTTGCCAAAATTAAAAGAACAAAGAGGAAGCACCCCCAATGAGAAGATAACTCATGTTGGATTACCATGTTTTTTTAATAATTACACATATAAAATGAAAAAGTCTAAATTTAAATTAATTAAAGTTTTCCTTTCATAAACTATTGACATTTTCATGAAATAAATTAAATGGAAAAAAAACCCCAACAAAATTACAACTCACCCTAAATATTGAAACTAATTGATGGAAGGAATAAATGAGGTTTTAAAATATTAATATTAATATTCAGAGCACCATATGGTACATTTTTATTACTTCCTTTCATATGTGCTTCATGAATCTGTCAAAACTAGAGTAACTTAACTGGATAGTAAACAAAGTACAGTAGTGCAATATTACCAGTTTAGTACTAATACATCTGACACTCTCTCTTTGTAACATAATAGTATGAAAATATTGTGGGTCTATGAATGGAAAGAAGAAATACACCACTGCTAACAGAAAGAGTTGTTTCCTTCATGCCTTCCTCCCATCTTAACATATGTGAATCATATATGATGAGCTACAGCTATACAAATCAAGAAAAAAAATCAGTAACTGTTAGACTCTAAAATCTTGGGTATTTGTACTATACCGCGCACAATGGGATTCCACTTAATGCCTGTAGCTGAACGGTGCTACTGCAATACAAATAAATAATAATGAAACCTCTGATTTTGTATTTACTATGTTTTTAATCTACTATCTGTTATCTAGTGGCAATTTTAAATGTATTAACTTGTAGAGAGATATGCCTACATATCTATTCTATGCTGTAGTATGTATATTCAACATTAGTCCTTCATGTTTAATGTATTTACAGTAGTATATGAAGTACTAAAGTGTCTGCAGACTAACCACATGAGAAGTACCTCAGCAATGAAAAACTCATGATCTTTGTTTATTTTAACTTTCAAAACAGGAATGAACATTGTAAAGACCATGGTTTAACCAGATGAAGCAAGTTTCAAAAAACAAATAAAAAAGTTTATGTCCATGATGAAAATGCCATCTGCAAGCATCAGGATAAATGAGATTGTCTTATGTTGTTCATTAACTTTCATGTAATTAATAAATAAAAGGATTGCTATTCAGCTCTTATTTATATGGTGCTAGCACACCAGTTGAAGGCAAAATTAAGACTTGTTAGACACCAGTAAAGCATAGCAAATCACTAGTGTGAATTATCCCATTCTTAATCTTTTAACCTTTTTCCCTTTGGAATGTAATAATATTAGTTCCCACAGAAAACACTATTTTGTTACCCCTTTAACTACCCTGTAAATGGGGAGGAGAGAGAGAGGGAAGGGAGTTCAACATCAATTAATAGCTAGGGAGAGAACTTTAACCTTTGAAAACCACAGTCTCACAACTAAGTGAGATTTAATTCACAGTCATTGTTATGTTTTCATGTCATGCAGCTTGAATGGCTCTGTCACAAGCTATAAAGATATTTGCTTTGGAAGACCATACCCAGGGACCACACATTAAAAAAGAATGTCACAATCAAATACCTAGAAAACTGTAATGCAATTAAGAGAAAAGAGACTGTGGAATCACTGCTCAAAGCATTAAGTCTGTGGAATGTTGGAACACTTTGATTGTGTCAAAATAAGCACTAGACAAGACCTTTTTTTCTCTTTTTTTCTTTTTTTAATAAATAAAGGGTTTAATCCCAAAAGGCACTTTTCAAAATAAGACTTTCAATTGTTATGCATTATCACTCCTCTGTTACAAGTTAAGTGATGCCAGTAACATTTTGTTCTGACAGGTGAAGGTGCAATTGTGTAATGCCAGTACTGTAAATTATCTTGCATAAAAACTGTTATTGTAACATTGCCTATAGTTCTCCCTTTACTGTTTCATTCATTAATAAGCAAGATAATCATATTTTGATGTTGTTGCCCTTTTCTTAGTCCAAGTTTAGGGTTCTGGGAATGTTCTAGCTGGGGATAGAAACTGATGATGAAATCTGGTAATTTCTTTTATGCCACTTTATTTACAGCCAAAGTACAAGGCCTTGCTTATCCCAATGCACCAGAAATCAGAAACAAAGAATAGTTTTCACTTTCAGCCCGAAGTCTCTCCAGACAACACCAGACCCAACAAAGTTATCTCTCTAATTTTGCTTTCTTGCTTTTTGCCTGTGTCTCCCTCAGTATCTGTTCTCTTTTCTCCCTTCCCTCACATATACCTTTAGCCAAAACAATTCTAAGCGATAGTCCTTTCTCCCACCCAGTCTAAAATTCATTGGTAGATTCACATAACTCTTTAGTATTAGGTAGAGGGTTGTGATTAACTTATCCTTTGTGAGATGCTAACTGAAAGCCTATAGCACTTTTTCACCCAATGCCCCACACGTCAAATTTGGTTTAACATCATGCCTAACAAAGGAGCACCTATTAATCTATGTGAAGCTAAAGGAAAAGAAATAATTTAATACATTGCAAAAGATACAAACGTAATTATTTACATATATACTGACTCTATTTGTCAGGATAATTTCACATTACTGGCACACACAAATTTTATTTCCACCCAAAACTCTGTGGGACTGTTCTCTCCCAGGGTATCCTGGCAATGTGCTCGTAAGGTGTATCTGTTGTTTTTGTACAACTTGATGGTTGTGACAGTCCCCAACCATTCTGTTTGAGACTCTCCTACACATCCATTACTGTCACAACTTTCTCAGCTTCTTCAGCCTCCAGTTACATTCTCAGTTTGTGGAAGAGAAGGGGCAGGTAAACTGGCATTCTGTCCCCCTAGTATCTTCTGAAATGATCCTTGTGGGTATCTTTGGGTTTCATCCTGGGACCCAATTGTTTTCAGTGCCTGATTTCATTTATTCAAGTCCATATTGCATAGGGTACTTCCCAAAGTTTATGCATCATAGGGATTCTAAACCAATGGAACCAGTCCAGGTCCTCACTTTTAAACGTTTCTTCATATGACCTTACATCATACAGCCTTTTCATTTTATCAGAAACTATCCTCAAGTTTTCCCTAGCGAAGGTGTGAGCTTCTTCAATTTGGGATTGCAGCCCTCAGCTTGCCTGGATCTAGCCCCTGATGCTGTGTGTAGACTACAAAGTGGGAAAAAGATACGCAAATTGCGACTCGCTATTTATGTATCTTTTTCCACTTTTCTTCCGAAAGAGTCTTTTCCGACATTTGGCCTGTCTGCACGAGGCCAAATGTCAGATAAAAAAAGCCTCTTTCGGAACATCCCTTCTTCCTAGTAGAACGAGATTACAGGGAGGCCGAAAAAACACATCTGCTTTTCTGAAATTGTTCCTTGAACACAGCAGAGCTTTTCTGGGATATCGCCAATATCCTGGAAAAATGCTGTAGTCTAGATGTACCCTGAGGCTCAGGGCTCAGAGCACCCATGCTGGTGCTCCAGAACCCCTGCCACCCCACCACATAGCTGGAGCACACAAAATCTACTAGCCTGGGCCCCCCTAGGCTCTGGTGTGTGAGGGAAATGTGGGGAGTGTCTTTCTCCTTTTCAGTCGGGAGACATGTCAGAGAGGGTTTTTGGTTTGGTTTGGTTTGGTTTTTTTTGTTTTGCTTTTTATTTGTGTGCAGCCCCCAACTGATTTTTCTATGGGTCAGTGGATCTTGACCCAAAAAAGGTTCCCCGCTAGGTTTTCTCTAAGCTGTGCACCTGCACAGCCGTGCACAAGAAATCTTAGGCCCACCCATCTTATTTGCAAAGCCGCACAGCAGCACTCACCACCACTCACTTTCCTGCTTCAACGCAAGGTGAGAGTGGTGGTGGCGGCAGTGGCCTGGGGGGTTCTGGTGGGGCTGCTTGGCAGCAGGCAGCTGCCCTGCCCCCCTTTGCTCCAGCTGGACCCAGAGTGTGGTGAGGCTGTCCCTGCTGGGGCAGCCTCATCCGCCTCAGTTCCAGCTACAGCGGAATGCCACAGTCCAGCTGGTGGGGCTGCATGGACAGCGGCTGCTCCAGTGGCCAGGGCCAAGCACCACATGCAGGACGGCTGGTCTGTTGGACGGGGCCAAGTGCCGCGTGGAGGGCTGCAAACTTAAGGTGCAAAACATCAAGCTGAGGCACTGTGGGGAGACCAGAGAGGGGGTCAAATGAGGTGGGTGGAAAGTTGCTGGAAGGAAGAGATTTGAAAGGATCTGATTTATTGGGGCAATAGGCAGAAGTTGGAAAGACTGCCTAGGGTTTATGTTTACTTCTTTAACCCTAGTGAAACCAGAGGTGGTCTCAACTGTCTCCATTTTACTGCTGCAAGTTCTTCACAAAGGGAGAGAGTCCAAAAAGCAAGTGCCTTTAGGTACTGTGGGTAGAAGGGAATACTGAATTGGACACCAGGTCATGGCCTGACTCACTTGAGTTGGAGGGACAACAGTTAGCAGCTGTAGGCACAGTGATTTAGACTGCAAATGAAATACCACATTCCTAGCTTCCACCAGCAAGTTACAGGGTTTTTTTCTCATGCAATTCTTGTTGAAGGTGTAAGTATGGCTCATTTAGTATGTCGGACACTTTGCTAATGCTCATTAGGGGAAGCTGTCATGAGACGCAGAGGCTGATCTGGCCAGGCATGACAGGGCAGTGTAGAAGAACAGGAGAAGCAGGGCTGGCCTAGGAAGCAATGGAAGAGGAAAAAGTGCTGCAACCCTTTCTTCAAGAGGAACATGCTGGTGCATCCTTTAACAGCATGTCAAACACTCAAGGCTAACTAATAAGATTTTCAAGAGAATATTTCTCATTAGTCTTCACTAACCACTTAGCATTTTAGATAGAAATCAAAAAGTTATTTCCTGTTTGACATTTTCTTGACAAGTGAATGGAAAATTAACTATTAACACACTCAATAACAATAGAGAAAACTAGTAATCTAAAACCAGTTACAAATACAATAGATACACTTTGAAAGTTAAATGGTGCAAGATTGTCATAACCGAGGCAGTCTCCCAGCATAGGATAGTTTGGCTAAGTGCGCTTGCATACCTAGAATTTGCAGGGGGCACCGACTGAACCATAGCAGTGCTTTGATTGGATCCAGAGGCAGAGCATAGCTTTCCCAGTCAATGTTGTGTGTAATGAACACGCACCTCACTTCATGTGTCCTCACTTTACATATTTGTCACTTTAGTAATACTGGTAGGAAAAAATCTACAAGTATGGAAATCAGCAGAATCTGGCAACTCTGCACAGGGTCAGTGATAAACAAAAAGTCTCATGAGCCATATATTGAGCCCCGGTGGACTGCAGGCTGCCCACCACTGGATTAGCAATTCCCCACTGGGCCTAGCTACATTTTGAAAATTTAGTTAGTTTTATTAGCTAGATGACAGTATTTTTGAATTGTCAGAGTAACGCTAAATAGACTTTTTGATCCATTAGCACAAACAATTACAGCTAAGCACAAGAATCATTAGTCAATGTCTGATTGCACTGCTATTTATCTAAGCAGATGTACGTCTATCACAATGGAAAGGAGGTAGGGTAAGCTGTGATACTAGTTAAGCTTCCAAGACACAGCCATAGAACTCATACAGTTAACAACGTGTTTTCCTCAAAAAGGGGGTTTTGCCGAATGTACACTGATATCTGGTATCAGATAAGCAAAACAGCTATTGAAAGTTATAACATTTGCCTTGTGCTAACTGCTTAACTGGTGCCTAATCATGCTTGATTTGCAACTGCCATAACCGGAGAATAGTAGGCATTAGGAGCAGTAATCGAAAAACTTGAAACTGGACATTTTATTTACAAGAAATACAGTGGTATCAAAGTTCAGTCAGCTGCAGGAGGTTAATGAGAGTCATTAATGAGAGTTATAATACTAGGTTCTAGGAGGCGATAATGTATATTTTCACTTGTGGCAGGTCAGGTTCTGCCAACCTTGAGAACAGCAGCAGTTGCTCTTTGCAAAGGAAACTATTCCTGCCAGCATTTATTACGGTGTTTATTGTTGTGTAGCAGCGCAGCCATATCTTTAAGAAAAACAGCATATTGTTCAAACCTTGCTGGTATGTGTGTGTCTGTGGTGGTGGAGGGGTGATGTCTTTTTACTTTATCTGTAACTGATGCCATGATACAGCACATTAGCACATTAGTCAGCCATAATAATAAAGATGTTTGGGTGAGAGTTCTGATTTAACAGCTCTTTTTATTCTTCATGACTGAGAAAGGGCTGAAATGTTTTAGTATTCTTTCTTCCATAACATTATGTGTGTGTGTGTGTGTGTAGTAACTGCTGGGTGGTGGCACACATCTGATCGAGCACACATAACCTCAATACTGGTGCACAAGACAAAACTCACTCCACTCATTTAGGCTTTGTCTACGCTGCGAGTTTTAGAGGCAGAAAATATGTTTTGAGGAGAGGCATAAGGATCTTGCGCAGAACGGAAGAGGCTACAGTGCTTCTTTTTGTGCAAAAACCCCTTGCGCAAAAAGAAATGGCAGAAAATATGGTAAAGATAACATGACTTATGCTAATGAGTTCCTCATTAGCATATTTTCTTCTCTCAAAAACTCACAGTGTAGACAAAGCCAGATGGAAAATCTTAGAGGGAACACTGTTCCTCACCTCGGCAATAAGCCATCAGAAAGAATGAGGTATGTTAAGTCCCAGTCCCTGTGTGCTAGTCTACAAGGGGAGTCAGCTGAATCCCCAAAGTCCTACTGAACTTTTATACCATTGAATTGTACGTATGCAGAGGTGATACAAATGTTGTGGATACTTGGAAGCTCACACATGCGTTCAAATGCTTTAGATTTAAAGTTTCTTCCTTAATCTTTGTGTAAACTCATTTGGGACCCCAAACATCTCAAATGATCTCAAGTAATTCACTGGAGCCTCTGCTACTGTCACCATCTCTGGATTTCTTATTGGATAAATCTCAGGCCATTTTGTAAAGTAGCCCAGAGCAACCAGCAAATATGAATTGCCAGTCTCTATCTCAGGATATAAATGACAAAGTGCTCCATCAGTGTGCCCACAAGAAACTGCTGAAAAGGTCTGTCCCATTTTAGGGGGACCATTCAACTAGCTGGTACCTGTACTTGTCAGCTACTGGTTTCTCCCATCTATACAAAATATTTCATCTTTAAACAGCAAACTTTCCTGGTGTGGTACTGTGAGGAGACACTATGTTACAGGAAGGCCATGGTTAATTTTCCTGTGACACACTATCCTGATATCTCTCATTAGCCAGTTTTCATTTGGTCTGGGGACCACTCCTGCAACCCCCGTTGTTGCAGATGATGCAGAAATGTCGATGCTTCTGTGAATTAGAGGAAGGGAGGCATTCCTAACCTGATAGCAACCAACTCCTTGATATCCTGCCTATGGCAGTGTTGGCAATGAGCCTCCCACCAAGGAATGGGTATTAGCATGCATATGACTGGATAGAACTGTGAAATCATAACACTGAGGGTGTCCCTCAGGATTCCTGAATGTAAAGTGCCATTGCAGGGAAGCATAGTTTGTCTTCACCATAAAACTCCTCCCACACAACTAGTGATGAAAATGTTGATAGTTATAACCACTGATAGGATTTCCATTCGGGTGGGGCAATAATTTCTCTCAGGAAAACAGACATTTGCTATAAAAAGTGACCACCCTCATGACCCTTGTGCTACCCAAACCATAAGCACTAACATTTGTGTCAAATATGAAAGCAGTTATGATTAGGCAGCCCCAAGAGTATTTTTCTGTTCTGAAAATGCTACATCCCACTCTGCTGATCACTGTAACGGTTTCCCTTTCTCAGGGTACATCTACACTGTAGAGCTATTTTGGGATACCAGAAGTATCCTGAAATAGCTATTCCACGTCTATTGAAGCAGCCCATTATTTCAAAATAGATTTTGAAATAACGGGCAGCATATTCTGACATCCCGGTAACCCTTGTTCCACAAGGGTTACGAGGAATTTTGGAATAGTGAATTATTTTGTCTACACAGCGCCGAATTATGAAATAAGCTATTTCGAAATAGCATCGAAATAAGCTATGCAGTTTGCGTAGTGCAAATTGTGTAGTTTATTTCGAGCTAAGGGTGCTGTGTACATGCACCCTTACCCAAACTATGTTATGACTTTGCAATATTGGCAAACCCCAAAATGAATCTTCTGAATTAGGAGCAGAGTTGTATGAATTTCTATGCATCTATGACTATCTGAGAAGTTGGCCAGTTCTGCACAACTTCAATTTTCTCAGTCAGCAGAACCCTATTTGTATGCCTTCCTCTTGATTTCCTGCTGTGTCGTATCAAGCATGAAAGCAACTAGCAAGCAGAGCAATAGGAGTAGAGGAAAAGGATGTGGCTAACTGAAAAAAAATCTTAAAAAAAAAAATGGTTTGAGTCAGCCCAAATGACATTTCTGACTAAAATGTAAAATTCTAAAAACCTGTTTAGGGTTGATTAAAACATTTCATGTGAACCAAATTTGTTGGCTGGGGGGAGGTTATTTGTTTTTACTTGGGTTTTTTTCATTTTGTTTTGTTCTATCCTTTTAAAAATAAATAAATATGTCTAGCTAAATTCTAAATTAAACCCCTTTCTGAAATGAAGTCCAAATGTTTCATTTTGAAAACATCCAAATGAAATGCTTTGGTTTGATTTCTTTGGGTGGAACTATTCCCTACATTCACAGATAGTTTCAGTGAATCCAAAACTGCATTTTCCAGCAAAAACTATTCATCCAAAAAAAAGTCACACGTGTGAGATGATAAATGTAGAAGGATGGAGAATCACTCCACTGCTCTCTCACTTCCACTGCTTTCATCATAGTTAGCTCCAGGATAATATGGGCAAGCATTATCATTAGCAGTAGCCGAGATTCTCAAAAATAGCAACCTAAGTTCATATTTATGTAGCTCAATGGGTTTTTTTTTATTTTTACACAAAATGGGATTCTGAGCCTTCCTGACACAAACCCAGATCCACATTTTCTAGCAGAAGCCTATATCTCACTGTGATGAACTGAACTGATATTGAAAATATGAACGCTCCTTAGCTTAAAGTGGTTTGGAAAGCAAAATGCAGGATCTGAATGTGTCCACCTCAACTACTGTATAAACTCCTTCTGCCTCTCCCTTCCCTCTCCCCCACCCACTTTATTTCACATTCTCCTTTGAGAAACTTTGTTTGACTACTAGGGAAAAGCTTTATAGCCCGAGCAGTAGTAATTAAAGTATTAAAGCCAGGGAATAGGATTTAGACAGTGGCGTAGTGAGGGGGGCAGGGGGGCAGTTGCCCTTGGGTGTCACACTAGGGGGACACCAATTTAGTCCCCCTCTGCTCCCCCTGTCATCCCTCGGCTCACCTGCTCCTCCTCTGCCTGCCGCTGCCGTCTGGAGCCTCCCCTTCACCCCCAACCCAACCCTCCTCCATCTCCACTGGTGGGTTAGTGTGTGCAGGGGCCCGACTCCAAATTGGAGGGGGTGGGGGAAGATGCAGTACAAACTCCCCCCCTCCTCCCAGGGTCGGGCTCAGCTGTGCACCAGGTTTGGGGCCCCGCCATACATGGGGGGTGGGGCCCAAATTTTACCTTTGCCCCCAGGTGCATAACACCCTCGCTATGCCTCTGGATTTAGATGAGCCAAGTTATGTTATTTCTGCCACTGACTTACTGTATTTTGTTGGACAGGATAGTTGACCTCTGAGCCTTAGTTTTCCCCATCTGTAAAGTAAGCACAATAAGAAGAAAGCTGTGCAAACTTCATATGAAAAGTAGGCTTTGTCTACACTATGTAGCTTTTAGCAACATGGCTGTGTTGACACAGCCGTGTCACTAAAAGTCAGGGAGTGTAGCTGTTGTCACTCACTGATAGTGGAAGTATTTTGTCAACAAAAGAGCTGACAGACAGTTGCTTTGTTGGCAGGAGAGCGCTCCTGACGAAAAAGTGCTGTTCACATTGGCATTTTTCACAGCAAAACTTTTCCTTCAGGAGGTGGGAGGTTAGCACGTCTGAAAGACAAAAGTTTTATCATTCACTTGTCAATATAGACATAGCCTTTGAATTTGAAATGAACTTTGCTTTAAGTTGTTCCTGTTTCAGTCAACCGACCATGGTTTGCATCAATGTCTTATCTTCACCCAAGATATTTTGTTGTATCTAGATATACATAGTTAGCCTCTTTCTAACCTGTTTAGACACATTTGTAAACCCCACTGGACCCTTATCTACATTTTGAGACACCTGGCTCTTTCACACATTTAGGTGCGGGTAGGTTGATAATTACACAGTAAACTAGTGAGAATCTGTTCAAATGGGCATCAATCAATTGTACCTGAAGCTTGCATATGGGAACTGCAATACTATTCAGCCCTTGGAGAACAGTTTGTTTTACAAACAAAGCAAAATGTTTTGGGGTTTTTTCAGCTTCAAGGCCTGCCCATCTATTTGAACTAATTTTCTCACAAAAGTTTCCAAACCTGTTTTGAACCAAGATGAGAAGACTTTCCATAGCTGAAATATTTATTCACCTTTGTAAAGCACTTCATATTTCCAAGAAGAAAGACAATAGGTAAGTGCAAGTTATTATTGTTACTAGGTTCAGCTTAGTAGTTTCAATTTTCACTATGATTCAGATATTATTTTCCTAAATATTGGGAGATTCTATTTTCCTACTAGCTCTACTAAGAAGAAATTTTTAAAAGGCTAAAGCAACATTTTAAAGGCCAAAATTAGCATTAACTGAAATTAATTAAGATCACTTAAGCTTTAGCTCCCTAAATTAACATTATATATAATGAAACATTAGCTAAGATGCATTTTGGTCCTTTGTTATACAACTTGGAATTTCCTGCTCACAAGTATTCCATCAGTTTGGGTGTGTCTACACACCACCTTTACCTCAAAATAAGCTACACAATTTGCGCAAATTGCATAGCTTATTTCGAGGTAATTTTGAAATAGCTTATTTCGAAATTTGGTGCTGTCTACACAGCACCGAATTCTGAAATAAAGCATTATTCTGAAATGTCCCTTAACCCTCGTGCAATGAGGTTTACTGGGACATCAGAACACAGTGAGCCTGTTATATTTTGATCTAATGGACTTGCTCTTAAGAAGAATAGCTATTTTGGCATACTGGAGATATCCCGAAATAGCTCCACAATGTAGAAGTAACCTCAAATACATACCAATTCTATTGAAGTTAACAGGAGTTACATGAGTTCAATTGATCGAATTACTGAACCTTTCCAGAGCTAGAGAAATATGTCCTTCAATTTGGATGAAGTTTGGATCCAAGTGCTAAATCCATATCAGTCAGAACTTTGTGAGAGTCCCCATAAATTTGAGACACAAGGTGGATGAGGTTATATCATACCTTGGCCCAACTACTGTTGATGAAAGACAAGCCTTTGATTTCAAAAGCTCAAAGACTTGTCTCTCTTGCTAATAGCAGTTTGTCCAAGACAAGTTTTACGTCACCTACATTATTTCTGCAATATCTTGGGACCAACACAGCTACAATAATGCAAATAATATATTCCATTCACTTTATTTAAAAGGGATTAAGGTTTAAACCCTAGTCCAAACCTTAAAAAATAAGTAATTGCTGATTGATGGGATACCCCCTACCCATATCTAATGCTCACACATTTTGTTTCCGGTAATAGATTCCACCAGTTCATAAGGAACTTCCTGCAGCAAATAGAGCAAAAAAAAAAAAGTGCCCTCACCATGTAACACAAAAATTAGATTTAGCAGACCCAAGTCTCATCCAATTACCTTTCAATATTAAGAAGGTTCTAAATACATGTGCTTGGCTATCCTGTCTAAAACCACTGCTTTAACCTCTAGAAGACTAGATCTTTGCAAGACCTAGGGAAAGAACCCAGGAATTTAGAGTCAGCCCAGATTCTATAGCTGTCTAAAAAACTGTCTAGTAGCAGTTCCCCATAGGCTAGTGTGGTTGCTCAAATGATAAAGAGCTGTCTGGAGGAGCTGAAATTCTTAGGGTCAAATCCTGCTGCCAACATATGTGGGGTAATATTATGGGCATTTATTCCGGGCTTGTAAATTTCAAAAAATGGCTCCCAGCCGGGAAGATGCAAATCAAGTGCGGGATATTTAAATCCCGGGCTTGATTTGCAATTCCAAATGTCTACATTTGCAGCCCTATTCCGAAATAGGCTGCAAGTGTAGACATACCCATAATTATTAGTCTCTCAAGTACCAGCACACAGGTCATTTGTCACTTAGTTTTGAATCCTTGTACCACTCAGTGTTGGGTTTGAAGTTTCAGAGCCTAAAGCTTTAGGGGAACAGCTGTCGTGTTCTTAGAAGGGAATATGTGGCTTCAGTTCCTTTGGAAATTATGGGAGATTACAGGTATATTTACTCAGAGCATCCTCACTTTTACATGACAAGACTAGAGTAAAATGGTAGGTAGCTTAACAAAGGGTAGACTATTGTACCCAGGAAATGGTAATGAACATCTTCACTGAAAATATAAGAAGCTTCAATCATATGGGGTAGCATCAGTCTCTGGCAGGAGGTGCTTGGCGGACAGCAGCAAGTAGCAAGAGAGGGGTTTTGGGAGAGGGAGCAGAGCAGGGTTGGAAGAGGCAAAATAAAGGCAGGAACTTGGGGAGGGATGAAGTGGAGGTGGGGAAAGGCAGAGGAGGGTGGAGGAGGGGACCTCCACTTGAGTCCCTACCTTCTTGCAGGAGGGGTAGGGACAGGGCCTCGAGTGGAGCAGGAGTGCAGCACCCACAGTTTCAGATTTCCCCCAGCCCCAACAATTTTACCTAGGTCTTTTTGTGGGTACAGGCATAAATGCTTTGTCGATGTACGGCCTCAGTAAGCAAATGAACTGCAAAAAATTTACCCATGATGTAACTCCACGGATTTCAGAGGTGTAACCCAATAAATATTATTTTGCAGGCTTGGGGGCTAAACTGGACAAAGATTTCCTGCCAGGCATGAAACTACACCCTTAAGGAGTCTCTCATAACCCTCTGCAGGACAAGGGCTCTAGTGTTTGTTCTATCAGTGGAATGATACTTAAGCATTGCTTCAGTTCCTGACCCTTACACATAATATGTTTTTTCCTATTTAGTTTTAAACCCTAGAACTGAATGTGCATTTTAGCAGAGTTATACCAAAGTGACTTTTTGCTCTTAACAATAGTTTCAAAAGAGAACAACTTAAAGATTGTCTATATCTTCCTACTTATCTTATATGAACATTCTTATATCTCTGTAAACTATTTGAAAAATAAAGTAGGCCTTCATCTTATTTCCTGTACATATCAAATTATTTGATCTTGTTGCAACGCCAAAGATTTCAACTGGAATTTGAGTGTTTGTTAGCATCGCAAAAAGCTACTTGACAGTTTTCCTTAAGGAAGGAACAACATTTCTGTCCTATTCTTTACATAGAGTAGTAAGATATGAATATAAAAAACCAGGAAGGAATAGACATCTAAGTAAAGTATGCAATTCTCATTTGCTTTCCAATGAATAGCAAGTTTTGGCACAACTCTTCAAACAAGGCATGGATATAGCTAAATGCATCAAGTTACACTTCATTGTGAACTCTCCTATAATTGACATGTATACAAATTAGATTTTAAATATCTTAAACCAGTATTACAGACACCAACATTATAAGATAGAGTATCTGGGTCCTTCAGTTGCAGCCAGGTGAGAATCCAATTGCAGGATCAGGGCTTATATGAAGACTATTTAATCCATGGATGTACAATTTGTTACAATTCTGCTATACTAAAACAGAAATTTAAATTATGGTATTTTTGTTAAAATAATTAAAGGAGAAGTCAAAACTCGGTTGGTCTTCTTTTTAAACTCTTAGGATACGTCTACACTACAGAGAAGATTGAAGCTGCCACTGTCGATCTTCCAGAGTTCAAATTAGTGGGTCTAGTGAGGACACGCTAATTCTAACTGAGAGAGGTGCTCTGATCGAGGCTGGTAGTCCTACTTCCACCAGGAGTAAGAGTAGGCAAAGGAAGAGTGCGCTCCCTTCATCTTCTTGCACTATAGACAGCACCAAAATTCAAGTAAGGTACTTCGACTTCAGCTACACATTTAAAGTAGATGAAGTTGCATATCTAAATTCAACCTTATCCATAGTGTAGACATACCCTCAGTCTTTAACTTTGTTCTCATAACACTTGGATTTCTGGGGCTAAGTTAGAGTACTCTATATTTTACTTCAACAACACTCATGTTCTTGTTCTTTTTGTCTATATAGTTTACAGTCACTGATCATAATTCTTCTTCTGTCCTTGAAGTTATGACCCTATGAAAAAGAATTTCAGCAGAGTGAGGATAAAATATCATGACTTGAAAATCATAGCATGCATAACAGTATGTTAAACTGCTGTTGAATTATGTACCTTCATTTATTCAGTAAAAGCATTACAAGCAACTTCTGTTATTCATGACATATGATGGGTGATTAGAATATTTGGGTCACATCACCAGTGATGAAATATTGTATTGTTAAAAGACTTTAAATATAGTATAAAATACATAATGTAATTTTACAAAAAATGTTAGACATATATTTAGGATTTCTCATGTGGAATCAAATAATAGTTATTGAACACATAGGAGTTTTAATTAGTAAATAATGTATTTGAAAACAGATATTTAGTTGTGAGTTAACTATGGCTATGGCTATATTGCAGTGCTCTTTTGGGATAACGGAGGTATCCTGAAATAGCTATTGCCCGTCTTTTGAGCACACCCATTATTTCGAAATACAACGGGCTTGCTATTCTGACGTCCCTGGAAACCTCATTCTCCAAGAAATAAGTGAAATTTCAGAATAGCAATTTGTTTAGAAATAAGTGCTTTGTGTAGACAGCACCAAATTTCAAAATAAGCTATTTTGAAATAACATTGAAATAAGATACTCAATTTGTGTAGCTCAAATTGTGTATCTTATTTCGACCTCTGGGGCAGTGTAGACCCACCTTATGAGAAGAAAAATTCTCTCTCTGTCTGCTGGAACTTGCTGATTTTTCCATGTCATAGTATTACCATATTCTGATATTTAACAGCTAAAGCAGACCAACACTGCCGATATCTCTCGCTCTACTCGGCCAAACATTTTGGATAAAATTGAATTAAACACATGTAAGATCTCTAATTTCTAATTCAAACCTTTATGAAGTAATCTCAAGGAAGTATATAAATCCTCTTAGTCTACAAGTTTATTGTTTGAACATGATTTTTCAGTCTGGCACAAGAATTCCAAGTGGTTTTGCAGATGCCAGATTTTGGGTGCAATATGATAGACACTTCGCATAAAGCTCACTTTACTGCCAAACAACTCAAAAGAGAAAAAGTTTTTTAAGTTGCTCCCTATTAATGGGGTGAATGAGTTAATTGTTGTGTCTACCTTCTCTTCAGTAACCTATCGGGAAATTATGGCCTCTGAGGATACATTTTAGATTGTTCTTATACTAATATGTGCTGGATTTCTGCTCAGAATTGTAAGAGATTAATTTTAAAAGAATTAAGTAAGAACAACCTGTAATTAGTTTTAGATATTTGTAGGTCATGGTTTTTCATGGAAGATGAAGTAAAGTACTCACATTTGTGGGTCTATTTAAATGATTATCAAATCAAAATTGCTAGTACTTAATGTTGCATTATCAATAATTGTCAATCACCATATAGCAGTGGATAATGACACAGCTAATTCAGATGGCATTAGGAAGACGTTTGTGGGATTTCAAACACTGAAGTCTCCAAGGCAGAAAAAATATACATGTGTACTTGAACATCCTGCTGTCCAGACCCCAATTCTACAAATACACACATGCTTCCCTTGAAGCACACAAACAGTTGCATTCACTTCACTTAGGCTACACCAACACGTGAAGTGGTGCAGCTATGCCTCTGGAGCATTTCTGGGGAACACACTCTAAACTTACGGGACAGAGCTTTCCCATAGAGCTTACATATTCTACCTCCCATGAGAGGCAGCAGCTATGTTGGCAAAAAAAGCTTTCCCACTGAGATAGCACTATCTACATTGGTGCTTAGGTTGATATAACTTATATCACTCAGGGGTGTGGACATAAGTAACTTCTAGTGTAGACTATTTTACATATTTTAAGTTAAGTATATAGTAAGTATTTACTGAACTGGGAACAGAATGAACAAGATTCTCTCATTTAAAATGTTATCTACTATATTTTAGAGCATTAGTCTGTTTGTCTGATCAAGAACTCCTCCTAAACAGTAAGAGTTAGGACCACCAAATTTGGTAGAGTTTCCTCTTATCATAACATAAGACAATATAAGGGTTTGATTGTGCCAGGAAAACAGAATGTGCCTAAAATGGGATTACTTCTCATAAAACCAAAGAGAAAAGGGACAGAATTACCAAGGCAAATACAATCCTCAAAACTGACATAACTGAGCGAATGTCGAAAGAGACTGAACTAAGATGAGCCAGAAAAATAGAATGAACCTGGACAGGATTGTTTCTCAATAAACTTTACAGAAAAGAGATAAAATGGAGAAATTTGAAGTGGGTACTCTGTTTTGGCATTGCTATATCAATGCTTATGATTTGAAAATTAGAAATCAATGTTTTTGGAAAACAGATTGATTATAGCCCTTTTTTGTTAAAATGTAGCAAATTATAAGAGTGTATACCAGGGTTGGCCAATAAAAAACAGCAACCCGCCAGGGTTAGTTGCAGGTGGGCTGCCACCACTATGTTTACCTGTACTTTCCAGGTATTAGACAATCACAATTCTTGTTGGCCGTAGATCGCTGTTCACAGCCAATGTGAATGGCGGAAAGTGGCACTGACTGCGATGTCACTTCCCGCCACTCACATTGGGCATGAATAGCAGTTTATGGTCAACAAGAGCTCCAATTTTCTGATACCTGAAGAAGCACGGGTAAACATGGTGGGGGCCCGCCAGTGACTAACCCTGTGGACCTGCCCACGGGCCAGAATTTGCTCACCCTTGGTTTACATTGATGAAGAAAAAAAATTCACTTGATGGAATTCCCATTTTTAAAAAATTACTAAAATATAAAATAGACAAATCTCTTTTTTTAATCGGAAATAAAATTTAACGTCATAAAATGACACTGTGTTTTTTTAAAAAGACAATAATTTAAATATAGCATGTACATTTTCCTTTTATTCCTCCCCATCCCCCCAAAAACCACAAATTTTAATTGAGTTAAGGACTTGAGAAACACCAGGTAAATCTGCTAGTATGTTATAATCGTTACTTGACAGTGTATATCAATTGTATTCTGCACTGAGGGAAGCATGTTGCATGTGAAGGACAAGTTTTTTTAGGAAAATAACATAACAGTTGTTCATGCTAAATGAATTATCATAAATAAGTGCTGCTATATTATCGTTGTGAGAGGAGCATGTTTAGAAAAAAAAGTTATGTAGGATTGTGGTCTGGAGAAGACAGTCTGCCAATTGCAAGAATTCCTAAAATGATCAAACACTAAATTAAGGCTTTGCAAATGAAAATTGGATGCATTCAGTTCTAAGTTGCTAGATGTGGAAATGAAGAGTTTAGCTGATCTGAAGAATGTTTATAAACTCAAAAGAGCCTTTAAAATGCCTAGAAAATGGAGAGCTTCAGTGTTACTTTAATCAGAATCTTCAGATTACATATATGTAGCACCCTACCAAATCCATGATTGATTTTGGTTAATTTCATTATCATAGAATTTTAAAAATCATAAATTTCACAGTTTCAGATATTTAAATCTGAATTTTCTGAGTGTTGTATCCATGGAGGTCCCAACTCAAAAGGGATCATGAGCAGTCACAAGGCTTACTTCTGTGCTGTTGGTGATGGTGATGCTATCTTCAGTTCTAAGCAGCTAGCCAGTATTCACCGCTCTCCAGCTGCCCAACTCTGAAGGCAGCACAAAAGTAAAGGGAGCAATACTGCAACCCCACCATCTACAATAGCCTTGCAATCCCCCACAACCAGTCCACAACCTCCTTTTGGGTCAGGCACCCTAGTTTCAGAAATGCTGGTATTCCCCATGAAATCTGTGTAGTATAGGGGTAAAAGCACACAAAAGACCAGATTTCATGGAAGACACCAGATTTCATGTGACATTTTTATGGCCAGGAATTTGGTAGGACCTCTCTGTGTATGTTACACTATGTGGAATGGTCTTGCAGGCCCAAAGAGTCAGGAATTGATTCTCTGTAATTCTGAGGGGAACAGGAACAGACCATGTTCACTTTGAACAGACCATGTTAACATGACTGCTGATCTCAGTTATTGACATGTTGTTGTGTTGCTGTGGTTACAATGAGATCCCAAACAACATACAAATTCTTAAGAAAAAAGTTAGTTAGCTGTCTGTAAACACTATTGTTTATTTTGGGTCCAGCAAGATGTATATTATACATATGCATGCCGCATTGACGTCTGTGGGGACAGGATTTCATCCTATAGGATGAGATCCTGGCCCCATTGAAGTCAATGACATAAACTCGAGTGGGGCCACAATTCTACACCTGGTATTTTGCATCACAAAAAAAGGTCAATGTATTTTAGTATGTTGAATTTCCCAAATTAACTTAATTATTTTAAAACATATTTTTGTCATGGAAACTGCGTGTTAAAATACTTTGATGCTCTTGCAGAATAAAGGGTAGTTCATTTTTTTATATCATTTCTAGAGAGGGAAGGCACTTTGCATCAATTTTTGCTGACAGCCTTTTAAAGCAGAAAACACATAATTAAATTCCTGGCTTAGCTGAATTCAAGTTCTGTCATTGACTTCAGCAAAGTCAGGATTTACCCATGCTTTACAGTTTCTTTCCATCTATGGATGTTTGTAAAATTGTCAGCAGTTATTTAATGAATAAGGTCCAGATGTTGAGAACAAACTGCATATTGTGTCAGTTTTGTGATTACTTTCCTCCGGAGTTGGTTCTTTTAACTTGCCACCCAGGAAATTTGAGTAGCTTCACTCAAGTTTCTGTATCTGATTCAGACATGATACATAGTCTGAAGTTAATAATGTTTCACGTGCTTTGGATTCAATTTCTGTTTCACTACCAAGGGAGCTTTTTCTATAATGGCTCCATTACTCCAAGGAATAGTTAATCTTTCTTTGGAATCTGATATTAGTCTATCTAATCTTTATGTAGAGCTTTCTTTGTGGTCAGAGGCAGGCAGAGAGGTCTGCTACCCTGCCCCCTCTTTCAGTGTCTTCAAGATGGAACTTCAAGACCTTTCCCCTATCCCCTTCTAATACCTTCTTATTGTGTTTACCCTCCTCAAATTAAGGAAAGCTATACATTTCACTGAAGATTATGGAGGACGTTCTCTTTGTGCTGTTACTCTCTATATACTGCTATAGGAACTGGGGAGAGTTTACCTGGAAGGCATAGTATAGGATCTTAACAGGCCTCCTGTGAGCAAGCCAATGAGTGGAGCATGCTGGAGCCAGGGTAAGGCCAGGTATGGGAATGGGTGAGGTTATAGCCCAGAAAGTTACAGGTGATTATGGGCTTTTCTGCAGAGCAGCCCATAGCCAACTTTCAGGAGCCTGCTATTAATTAGAAGAACTGAGGGAGCTGTTTTTTGGAATGCCTAGAATCTTGAGGGTACAAAAGCAGGCTAAAATTACCTTTGCCTCACCTCTTCCTGAGGTGTACCTTCTCATGCTGCTCCTCCAGGAGGTGCTGAACAAAGTCTTAGTCTATGCATCAGCTCGGTTTCAGATTTCTGACATCAGTCATACACTGTTCAAAAAAAAAACCCATGATTAGAATATTATTTTTAAAGTAGGAAAGTTTATTTTCTCACACCACCACCACCACCACCACCACCACACACACACACACACACTTCCCTAACTCATAGGCAGTTAAGAGATTTTACTTCGACTTTAAAGAAATATTCACTTCAGCCAGAGACCAAGAATGGAAAATTTCAACCCAACAGCTGGATAAATTGGAAAGTTACAAGCATAACAAAATGAGGGGTCAAAATGGAAACTGTTTGATAACCATCATGGTAGTGACCACTATAGCACTATGCAACTCTTCAAATTGTCTTAATTATAACTGTGTACCATTGTATAGACTGCCAGTGAAACTTTTCCAGCCCTAGATTTCCAAATATTATAAAAATTACATTTTGTCCAAGTTATTACAATTAATCTGCTTCATCTTTGCAGGCAATATTGTTTGTTCCTCAGTAAATTCACAATACTTGGCTGGGAAGTATTTAAATAATAGAGTGGGAATTAAAACACATTCCAGAAGGCCTAATTTTCATTTAAATTAAAGAAAAACAGAATATTACTCAAAAGAGACAATGTGAGGTTAGATCATTATACAGGAGATTTCACTTCATATAGAAAAGGAGAAGACAGACATACAAAAAGTGGGAAGACACAATCTTGAATATTAATATGTTTAATGGAAGAGAAAGGGAGGAGGGGAAGATGGGAGAATGGGAAGTCACAGTATTCAAGATAGGAAATCAAAGCAAAAACTAGAGCCTTGGAAATGAAGATAGAGACATGAAGCTCAAGATATTGGGTCCATACCCTTCAAAGGAGTTGAAAGCCTGCTTGAATTAATTGGAAGCAGGAGATGAGGACCAAATAAGGAAACAAACAGAATTTGTTGAGAGCTGGACATGTCTGGAGAAACAAAGAATCTCTCAAAAGAGAACCTAATTGGTGGTGAGTATGATAGTATTATGAAAAGCAATGGAGAATATGGGGAAAGGAAAGGATATATGTTGAAAGTTCATGATTTTGGTGTTGGAAATGCTGAGTCTGTGTGGGGAATGGATTTCCAAAAGGGTATTCTCAGAAGTCTTTAGGGATGTATAACAGAGTAGCTCCTGAAAGACCAATAACAGACTTAGGTATCAACAAATAGTCTAGTAGTATCTTAAAGATTAACAAAACATGTAGCCTGTGTCTACACTACACGTGTTTGTGGCAGAAAATATGCTAACGAGGGACTCAATAGCATAAGTCACGATGTCATTAGCATATTTGCCTCCCAGAGAGGCATAAGGATCTTTCACAAACAGGTTTTTTGCGCAAAACGGAAGCAGCTATTCTGCTACTTTTTGCGCAAAAACCCCTTGAGCAAAAAGAAACAGCAGAAAATATGCTAATGGCATCACAACGGACTCATTAGCATATTTTCTGCCACAAAAATGTGTAGTGTAGACAAAGCCCTAGATGGTATCATGAGCTTTCATAGGCACAACCCACTTCTTCAGATGACAGGAGTATAGATATGGAAGTTATCAGTGTAGAGGCAAGAGAAAAATCTTCACGTGATCCCTCTCCTGTCACCCATTTACAGAGATGGTTGGTAAGTTCATCCAGTGAGTGTGTGTAGACAAAGAAGAAGCTGTGGGTAAAGATGAAATATGGGAGTCTTCAACAATGAATGGGAGAAGGAGCCCTGCAAAAACCCATAGAGAGGATTACAAATATTCTTTAATTGTGGCCAGCATAAAATGAGCCCACACAAACTGAGCCGTCTTTTGAAGTTCATTGCATTTTGCAGTCTGGGTAGAATGTTCACAAGGCATGTAAATATACATATGCCCCTCTGCCCCACATTCCAGCCAGCCATATGCTCGCGCTCTCACTCTCTCGCTCTCTCCGGGACTTTATTTACTAATGTGTTATTTCAGCTTTACAGCAGCATAAACCATTTATATTTAAATTTTCAATTTATATTCCAGTGTAAAACTGGAAAAACTATATTGATTAGAGGCCTGACTCAACAAGCTCCTCTAGACAAAGACTTTTTTTTTCTTGTGTTTGTACAGCACTAAATACATATTAAAAAAAAACAACAACTCTGACATCTAAGCTTATTGACAATCCATTTTAAATTGAAGAAACAGGCATATCTCAGTGCTTGCTTTGACCTGGGAACATATCTTTTTCCTGTACTATTAGGCATCATGCTACCAAAAGCTTTGGTCTAGCTTGTTTTAATCTTTGTTAGCATTACTGACCATTACAACATCCCTTTTAAGAGCAAAGCAGGAGGAATTTTTATTAGTGTTACTCTAATGCACATTGCATATTGTTTCATGGTTTTGCATTATACCTTTTATCCTCTGCCAAAATGTGATGACAATTGGAAAGTGTAGTTTAAAAAAAATACAGATTTTCTATGCTCTTCCCCTCCCCCGAGCTGCAGTTCTCTCAATCCTGCCCAGAATTATGTTTTTAATGATGGTTAATGCATACAAAATATAATTCTCTCCTGAAATGCAAGTGCAGGCCTCCCATTGAAATCAATGAGAGTTGTGTGCATGTATCAGGGGATGCAAATTGGATCAATATGTTTAATAAAAATAAATTTTCCCTTCTGCCCTGTCTCACAACAAATTTTCATTTGTAACCATAGTATCATTCATGATTAATAGTGCACATGTGTTAAAAATGAAACCTTTTTCTCTCATGTCCCCACACTTATTTTAATAAATGTGTTTATAATTAACATTTTTTCCTCCTGCCAGTAGCAGATTCTCACCCCAATCCCTCTTTACTAAGCCATAATGAATAAATTTGCAATTAAGATCATCTCCTCCAGCTGTAGGAATCCCTTGCCATACAGTTTTCATCTCCAGTTCCTTGTAATATTTTGGAGGCAGATACAACCCATCCCAAATGCTCCTCTCAAGATGACTGCCACACCTTCATGCTTATTTTCACTGGCTCTCTCAAAGCAGGAGCAACCAGAATTCTTATGGCGTAAGCAGTCCGTCTGCCACAGCCAACTAGTGCTTTCAGATTAACATTGTGTGAAAGAGCAGGGCTCGTATGAGGAGAGGGGGAAAATTGGCAAAGTGGGTAAGCCTATATTGTTCATTTCCAATCCTATGCATTTACCACATTTGAAAATCCCTAATGAAAAACATGCTTCAGCTCTCGCTCAGAGAACTCCTGAATATAACTTATAAATGTAGAACACTGTTTTCTCCGATTAATTCATTTCCCTGCACACCATTATTAGTTGGCATGAAACAACTGAACTAATGACATTCTTTCCCCTAATCATACTAATAGGATAACTACCATAAGATCACATTCTTTAAATATGAAAAGCAAGTAGAAGTAGAGATGGATGATTAAAGAGAATCTTATTTAGTGTAATAAAAATACACAAGTTGCAGCTATGGTTGAACACAGGGATAGAAACAAAGTAAAGGTTTTGTAGCAGGGAGAGCGTGATGTAAACAACTAGACACAAAGAAGGGGCATAATCAAATAACTTTGAAAGCCACATATTTACGCCTCAGTAGTGCAAATACAGTACTACAGATGTCTCCTACATTGAACTAGATAATCCACCTCTCTGACACATGGAAGCTCAGTTGATGGAAGAATATCTAAGTTTACATCAACCTAATTACGTTGCACAGGGCACACAATTTTTGACAGCTCTGAGTGATGTAGGTAGTTTTAGTCCCTGATTCTACAAATCATGTGCTTGATTAGCAGTATGTACTGAAAGTTGTTCCATTGAATTTCATGGATCCATTCAGAGTGTGCAACAGTAAGCATAGGAGTAGCAAAATTGGGACCCCAGGTAGGCTGTAGTTCAAACATTGCCCAATTAAAGCCTAGGGGCCAACATTTTTACAGTGACACAGGAGCAAATGGGATTCTGCTATTCAGGAAACGTCTCTCTCTCTCTCTCTGAACATTCAGAACAACCAATTATTTAATAGAGAGTAAAATAAGAGCAAATGTTTCTATTAACCTTTATGGAAAAGTCATACAGAATATAATTTCAATCAAACCTACAGAATAAAGGATGGAGAGGGATAGGGGGGCAATCACATTGCACAATCCCATTATAGAAATGTCCTCTAGGATTTAATGTCCATTATTTCTTTCTATAGGATTCTTAAACCAACCTATAGATTCTATAGTAGCAATACATAACTCTGTAACATGGTTTAAAAACTCTACGGAAATATTACTGTATAAAATTCTGTGCTTTGGCCATGTGCTTCCTCCTCTCTGGCATTCCTTTGCAATGCCCACTACCTTGCAGGGTGCAGAAGTAGTGGTAGAGACTCTGTCCCAGAGGATCCCCCTGCTTTCCTATTATATCAGTTTGAGTGCTACTAAGGAATATATCAGGACTGAAAATCTGGCCCAATGTGTGAAGTGTAGCATGTTTGGAAAAGGAAGAAAGTTTACCTGCTGTAAGCCTTTTCAGCTGGCTGCCAGATACTCTTTCAGTTCTGAATAGCCTACTATGCAGCTATCAGATTTTTCTTCTAGTGGATGAATTTTAAAAAGTTAATAGTGTAAATTCAGTGCTGCAAATACATGAATTTCTAAGGAAATTAAAGAAAGGGAAATTACTTAGTGCAAATAAAATTTGATGGGAAATGCACTGCACAATGTGTAATTTGTTCACATTTTCTATTTGAGAGATAAGTCACTTCTATTTACTTCCATTTAATGAAATGAAACACTCATGTAGCACATGTCTAACACAGCTTTTAAAATGACAAGAAAAAGTAACAGTAATGTTTAGTATGAATAGAACTTACATTGTTCACTAAACATAACAAATCACCTTTACTATATGATCTTCACAGCCTGTCCACAAGGTAAGCATTTTCCTATATTAAAACTTTACATTGGGTTTCAAAAACCAGAAAACCCATAAATATATTACTGCATTCCTTAAAGACACCATGAGCCTTTTAAGAATTAGAACTGATTATGATCAAGTTCAAGATAGGTGACATTTCCCATGACCTCCTTTGAAATCTTTGGACATCCCTTCCCTTACACGGACTGCATCACTTACACGCACTTGCCCTGGACTGACATTTGTGAGTCAAACTAGGCTGAAAGTTTACACTGCTGCATCTAATATTTTCTCTTCTGGGTCAGTGGTTAATGCAGCTGTTTTGTATTTTACACCCTGACACTGTGCCACCTCCCCAAGTGTTAAGGTGTTGTGGGAAATGCAGACCCATGTAACTGAAATACATGAACAAGACTTTTAGAAAATGCAAGTCGTCTTTGTGAGATATCTTGCTGAGACTCAGTTCTATTGACTCTCTGTTTAGGGCTTAAATGTCAAATGTTTAACTTGAGCAAAGAATAACAAATGCAGCAAACTGAGTTATTGACAAGCAGTCCTTTTCTTTACATGAAATTATAAATGTACACTTTGGGGATATTTTTAGCTTCGGAATGTGTATGTAATTTTAAAAGAGCTTAGGGAGTATTCATTCACTCACTGTTTCCACTTTGGCTTTAAGGACTCCTTCACGATCACCAGAAAGGGACACCTGCTAGAAATAAAAAAGGGGGAAAAAATAACAACTGGCCATTTTTTTGCAAAGCTGTTGCTTGCAACTGCTGGAATGTAATGTATGTGCTAATTTAATTCCTATAATACATGCCTCTTGTATTCAGTAGAAAACTCTGCAAGGCTATTCATTTACTGCTACTGCTAATTTCAGTAACCCTGGGTGGAATCTTTCTGTAAAGCAACTTTTCAGTATAACAGCTTGGGGACTACAGTAGGCAGGTCCCAATAATATTTGGAAAATTAGTTTCCCCAGTAATCACTTCCCTAAACAATTTGCTTTTTCATTCTTACTGTTGGGTAATTTATTAACTGTACTGATGCCATTCCCAGGTCTAAGTAAGTAGAATACTTTCACTTACCAGTAACCCTTTACCTAAGAGGGAAAAAATGGTAAAAGGAAAACTTGCAATGGTGCAAATTGTAAGTCTATGTTAGGATCAAATCTGTCTTTATGCTCACTTGAATATTTTTCTTTCACCATTTCATGATTGATGTTGCTTTGGTTAAATCCATCGCTGTCATTGTGGACACAGGTACGTAATGCCATTGATGGATGAGCAATCTATTCCAGTGCAATATACCCTAACTCCCTCTACTGCATACTGGACTGCTGACCAGTTACTGGATAATGAATGATGGATAATTGATGGCAAAACTATTTGTTCAGGACCATATTCAGCAAAGCTCACAAGCATGTACTTAATTTCAAGCATACAAGTACACATATGCTTAAAGTTAGGCTTGGATTTAAATCCTTTGAGAAACAAGGGCCTTCGGAAGAAAGAGACATGTTGGAGAAGGAAGGATTTTACTGGAATATTTAAACAAGAAAAATAAGGAAAAGAAAAAAGTACTTCACACAAAGCATATGGGCATGCAAGAGCTCTGGGTTTGCTTGCTTAATAATCCTTTGAAACTCAGGAGTGGCAATGAGTATAGCCTAAATGGAAGATAGTGGTGAGATATTATCGCATTGAAGTCAATGAGAGCACTTATGTCAGCAAAGTTAAACAAGTGCTTAAGAATGTCACCTGGTTTAGCCCTGAATCAAATAGAGGTTTGTGGAGAAATATGAAGGAAGAGTAAGAGATTATTACCTATTAAATTTATGTAAGGCGAGGTGTGTCACTAGTAAAGAAATGGTTCTGGCCCAAGGAACATCAAGTGTATCCTTGACAAGTCAGACCAAGCTGGGATCACATAAAAAAAGGAGGAGGGAGTGGAAGGGGACAGAAGGGTGAACATGATAATAATTAGATCACAGCTATGCTGAAATATATGTACACATTGTAATGGGTATATTGATTTGTGGTGTTCTTTGTATGCATGTCTTATCTTTCTTCCCCTCGTTTCCAATCAAGAAATGTTGAAGAGCTATAAATGAGATAAGAGAGATGGCTGTGTGACCAGCATGGAATAATTATAGTGTTCCTGATCCAAAATGTATTGCACCACAGAACTTAAGAAACAGGTGCAGAGTTACCATACTGATCAACAAGTTCTCGAAAATGGGATGTCAAAATAAAAAAATTGGCAGCATCTTCAGTGTCTGGTAAAGACAAAAAGCACCAAGAGACATAGTTTGGCTCAAAAACTCTCGGCCTCTGGAATTGTTCCAAACCAGGCAGAAACTACCAGATTTTTCCTAGTGGAGAACCAAAAGGACTTCTTCTGAGGAACTGGATTCACCTTCAGTATTCCCCAACATTACAAAGAGAAGATTTCAGACCTGTAGATATGCTGTCAGGAAGACAGTTCCACCATAGGGAATTCTGCATGGAACCTCAACAAAATTGAGAACATGGACTGGAAGACTGATAAGACCTTAGAAACATGCTCTTTAGAATACTGCTCAGGATTATATATATTAAATTCGATAAGGGCACATAATAGTGTAAACAGTTTTAAGGGACTTAAAGTTTATTTTGAAATGTTGTTTCATATATTTGTTAACAATGTAGGTTTTATTTTATTATCAAAGGAGGAAGATATGGAGAGGTTATGGAGTTTCTGTTCCTTCACAGTTATAAGAGATCCAGAGTATGTTGCAGGAGGGGGTTTAGTAAATGAGGGAACTTTTTATTAAACGAGTTATCTATTTGTTACATAAAACATGGTTCAATGTGTTTGGCATCACACTACAAACAGGGTTGAGTATGGTATTCCCAAAATAAGGGGCTGCGTAAAAGAAAGTGTGAGAGGAAAAGATGAAAGGAATATTGAAGCTCATGTCACTTTTTGAGCAAAAGAGAGAAAGGAGAAGGGGTAAGAAAAGAGACCAGATAAGGGACATATGCAGGAGTTATTTAGTGCAGGGCCTTGAAAGTGAGGACAAGAATGATTAACATGGGACCTACTCCAAAGCCCACTGACGTCAATGGGAGTCTATCCATTGATTTCAATGAACCTTGGTTCAGGCCTTTGATGTGCATTGTTCATTAGGCTGAAGTGGAGAAATTAGTACTATGAAGGGTTGTACATGATTGAAGAAGAAAACAGCTTCTTCCCAATGTTATTTTGGACTTGGAAAAGTACTGTTTATTAGTCACAACTTAAATGAATATTTTAGAAGTTTTAAGAAAATGTGGTTCAGCTGGTTTTGAATTCTGTTTGTGGGTTTTTTTTATATACACACAGACACACACACATCTCCCAGAATATATTTAAAAACGCAAATGTAACAGCAACAGGTCGTGAATGGGAGTACTCCTAGATCCCCAGTTTGATTCAGATAATTATAAAGGAGAAGTTTAGTTCTCTGTCACTTTCAACTACAAAGAAACAATCTCTCCTCTCAGGAATATTCATTGAGCAATGCAGCAGGAAAAAAAAAAAGCTATGTGATTGCTGATAAAAACAGAAGGTCAAGTAACTGTGGTGTCATTGACATCTATGCAAAAAAACCTTCCAATGACTTCATGGGACAAGGAGGTGAGTTTCTAGAGGGCACCTACGGTCCCATCTAATCTGAGATTCCTTTTGTTTAAAAAGAAACGCTAAAATCCTTTTAAATAGGCATTGTGCACTGAGGCACTACAATTCTAGCATTAATCAGCACTGTGCAAATGAAAAGAAGAGGGAGTAATGATCTGATTCTCAATTGCACTGAGGTGTAAAGGAGCCTTTCTAACAATATAAAGAATCCACAGACTGTGTTAGATTAGAGAAGCCTTCATTAAGGCCCTTCACACTACCAGAGCAGTGTGAAGCAGTCTGATTATAAGTGAGAATCTGGTCCTTTTCCCCTAGTAGTTTTGTGTTCACCTAACAGGTCTTTCTCTGAAACCTCAAAAAGGCTACTGCTGCTACACAATGAAGAGTTCACATTTATCCTTGTCCTGAGAGTGCTCACCTGGAATATGTTTTTCACACCTTACTTCTCAGCGGTCTAACCCATTGCAAAGCTGAACAGCTGACACTAAGTAAAATAATGCCAGCAGAAATAGAAAATATACCAAGCAATAAACTCATATGTGGTTTTTAATCCAACTCAGAAAGTAGATCATTGCTGGGAAGCATTAAACTCCTATTTTTTCAAAGCTAGATTATTACAGATCATTTTTATTTTCCACCAATGCTCCAGCACTGTAGGTTCTCTGAATAATTCACTTAATATTTTAAAAAGATGTGTGGCACAGCAGTAGCATACAATGGGACATGAATTATAGTTATCGTTTCAGATGAGGCATATTGAAAGAACTAGTACTGACGCAATTGGCAGTCTTGGAGTTTGCCTCCTTATTACTACCATCTGTGTCAACTTGCAGTATCCATTACAAAGGGGGATGGGGGGGGAAGTAGGAATGCTTTCTTTTGTGTGTATGTGTGTGTGTGTGTTTGTGTATGTACATGACCCTGCTTAGAGGACCTTCAGAAATCTGTAGCTGAGAGTAGAAGTGGTGCTTACTCTCCGCTGATCATAGTGGAAAGTTTCAATGGCTAGATAGCTATTCCATTTAAGAGATTATAAATAAAATACAGCAGTAAAATCTTGCTTTTCTATATGCACTTTCTCTGTCTCATTTCCCCACTGTCATGATAAAAATGACATTTTACCTTCTTGAATCTGATATATAGTATGACAATGATCTTTAATAACCTTGGGAGTTTTTTTCACTGGTAGAGTATTCCTTTAACATTTTTATACCAGAACTAGATTGCCAATTGAAAATGAGTGAAGAACAATTCCTTTGCCGAATGTATGAAACACTTGGCATGCAAACCTATTTGGAAGCAACCTGAATTATTTCAGGGAATTTAGGCGGATTGCGACCAACTGCAAGTTTGAGGTCCAAAAAAAATACTGCTGATGTTGGATTTTTAGATTCCCTTAATGTATTTATAGGAATATGACATCATTTCTGAAGATCTACTGTAAAGACAGAGCATACAACATAACTATTGCTTATTGCGCAAAAATTCTTGTTTTACTGTTACCTTGTTCTCAATTCTTTTCCCTCTCCTCTGCTCATTCTCCACCAATTATTTTCCATTATACCTTAGATTTCTTTTATCCATAGAAAAGGTTTCTCTGGGGTAAGGGTGGAAAAAACTTGTACTATCACTACTCATACTCTGTAGCTCTGTGTTCACACCGTTGGTCCAAAACACCACATTCCAGTTTCATCAGCTCATATGATCTCTCCACTAAGTTGTGTTTAACCTTAGTCATAGGGTCATTCCTGTTCATTCATTTTCAATAAACTCACAGGATATGACTACACAGCATTTTGGAGCAAGGCACTTATTCCAGGTCAACAGACTTGGGTTACTGGGTCTCATGCTAGCACTCTAAAAATAGTTGGGTAGACAGCCCTTTGAATTTGTAGCTCAGGCTGGAACTTGGGATCTGAAACCTATCTCCATCCCTATATTTCAAACTCCTACCCAAGCTACAATTTCAAAACACTGTCTACACAGCTATTTTTCAGAGTGGTAACATAAGCCCAAAGTCTGCCAACTGCAGTTGGGAGTCTCAGTTCAAAAAGTTATGTGGCTCTGTGCACTCAGAGGCTTTTCACAGAATGTGGCCTAAACAAATAACCATTAGAAATGGCTAGCATTATATTACATCTCAGTAAAATACAGACATTAAAACTATTGAAAATCTGTCTGTGTGCAAACAAGATGATTAACAAGGGCCTATGATGAGGCCTCCTAGGTGATGCTATAGTACAAATTAATAATTATAGCAGCACAATGACAGAACAAAATTATGTATCTCCACAATATGTTAAGTGATGACAATATGTGATTTGACTCTATGGATGTGAATAACTTCATTCAGCTGAGGAATCAGATTGACTTCAGTACATAAATGGTGTAAAGTTCTGATATGGACAACCCAGAAACTTACATGAGCACTATTTTCACTTAAATGACACTGGTTTAAATGAAGTTGGGCTTGTTCTTAATGTGCCCTTATGGGTTTTAGAAAAGTGAGATGAAAGTCATTGTCAATAGCCTTTGGATGAACAAGATGGTAGACCCATGGCATAAACTGAATCATTGCAGAACAAATTAGTTTTCTTTTGTTCGAACTAGGGAGGCTAATATAGGCATTTGAACTTGCAAATGAAGCCCGGGATTTAAATATCCCGGGATTTATTTGCATGTTCCCGTCCGGTCGCCATTTTTAAATGCCACTAGACCGGACTAACTGCCCGCGGCCACACGTGGCAGTTAAATGGTCATTCGAACTAAGTCCTTAGTTCGAATTACCTGTTACTCCTCCTGGAATGAGGTGTAACGGGTAATTCGAACTAAGGACTTAAACGGTAATTCGAACTAACTGCCGCATGTAGCCACGGGCAGTTAGTCCGGACTAGTGGCATTTAAAAATGGCGACCGGACGGGAACATGCAAATAAATCCCAGGATATTTAAATCCCGGGCTTCATTTGCAAGTTCGAATGCCTACATTAGCCTCCCTAGTTCGAACTAGGGGGCTAGTGTAGACATACCCGAAGGAACTAACATGTCCATCTCTGAGTCCAGTTATTGCAAAATGATGCATAAACCTCAAGCTGTTTATGTCTTTGCAACAGGGAAAAATGGATTCACAGATGCCAACTCTGGGGCTAGAGAACCCATGGAGGAAAAACAGTGGGTGATCAGCACCTACTGGCCACCTGCTGGTCATTTCCTTTCCATCCCACTCAGCTTCTCTGACCCACCATCTATCAGTTGTGTGGCAGCGGGTGGAAAGCACTGCAGGGCAGGGGGAAGAGGTAGAGCAAGAACTGGGTGCACTTGAAGGAGAAGGCACACCAGGGGTGGGAAAAGACAGGGTAAGGGTAGAGACTTGAGGGAAGGGGTAGAATTGGAGTGGTGACTGGATGGAGCATCTCCAGAGAAACTGGAAGTCAGTGACCGTACTTTGATTAATGTGTTTGTTATCCAGCATTTAGGGTATGTCTAGACTGTGTTGCTATTTTGGAATTGCCCACTATTTCCCAAAAAGTGCCAGATTTCAAAATAAGCTCTTTCGACTTAGACTCAGAATAAGCTATGCAATTTGTGCAGTGCAAATTGCTTAGCTTATTCAAACAGAAGGGTGCTATCTAGACGCACCCTTAGTTAACCTACAATCTATAGGTCTCAGCTTCTCCCCAAATTGTTAATTTAGGAATGTTAGACACAGCACTATGTCTTAAATACATAAATGCAGAAGTATTTTAATATACATAGGTCTATATTATTCCCCTAGTGACTTTGCTCACCATTTTATTTGGCTAGCATGTCTATTCCACCACCACCTTATGTCAGGTATTACATTCAGACTTCTACAACAGCTAATATTGGCTGCTGGTAGGTGGTTCCTTTTTCTGGAGGCAACACTTTTCTTTATCATGCCTGAGTTTTGAGCAGCTATTTTAATTGGTCTCTGGCTCTTCAACAGGCATAATAGCGGGCTGGTATTGTGAAGAATTTGATATACCTTCAGATCTCATTTGTTTTTTTAGGATCCTCCCACAAAATTGCACTCAATTTTGAACTGGATGTTGATAGGGGAGAGTGTGTGGCGGAGTGGGGGGGGGGGAGGAGGAATTTTTTTTAGAAGTTGTAACAATAAAATGACAAGAAATTGGGGCAGACATTTAATTTCAAATACAGAGAGGCTTGTTGCTATTGTACCCCTACTCAAACTTTTCAGTTAAGTCAGTATGTGCTGGTAGCCTAGGATTCTCTGATTAATAAAGAAGGAAGTCCTATAAAAGAAAACCATTTTCCTTCTTTTATTGTTATTTTGAATTGCCCTTGGGGTAATGTGTCTTATACCAGGTGTGTTATAGGATGCTGAGTAATGATGGGCCATTATCTTATGATAGGAAAAAATAAATTGGAAATACAGGTTGAACCTCTCTAAACTAGGATTCTCTGGTTCGGCAACAATTGTAGTCCGTTAAGACCATGGAGGTTCCAGGACCAGAGATTCCCAATGGAGGGTGGAGCTGGGAGCCCAACACAACCCACTGGGAAGCCCAGTGGGGCCAGTGGCAGGATCTGGACAGTGGCCAGGCCAGGTTGGGGGCGGGGGTGGGGGGGGAGGGAAGTGGCAGGGGGGAGCAGAAATGACCTCCCCTGGTCTAGCAAAATCCTTCATCCAGGACTGGTCAGTTCCCAAGGATGTCAGTCCAGGGAGGTACAACCTACATATTATGTTTTGGAATAGTCAAAATGTCCTCGAGGCTTAAACTGTGACAATATTAACAAATCAGCTATTATTCCATTAACTTTAAACAATAGTAGCACACACACCCCATTCCCCCGTACCTCTGAATAGGTGGGGTGATTTCTGGTCAGAAAAAAAATGGAAAAAATTCTGAAAAACCGTCCGGACAGAAGCAGATGGAATTGTGTCCTATCTCTGATAAAATTATTATCTCTAATATCACGGCACTTCAGGACTGTTGAACAGATGAATATTATTTTCTGGAATATTTGATAAGGCATTAACAAGGAAAAATTAGAAGCACCTTTCAGTGCAATGCTTGCCCCGAGTACTTATGCAGACTTTGGAGCATAGATTTGGCAAGTGCTTTTCCATGAGTGATGTTACAGGAAATTCTGACCTAAGCTCTTGGCAGGAGGCTCCCGAGATATCCAAGATAAAAGCTAGAAGAGTGGTGGCAGCCTTTGTTATTGACATTCTCCATAAGCCCAGTGGAATAATGAGTTAAGACTGATCCTTGAATAGTGTGGGTCAGATTCATTTATCTTTATAATTAAATTTTCCTACTAATCAAGTCAACCAAAAGACAGTTATAACTATGTTTGAATTGAGAGAAACCGGAAAATTGAGCCTTGAAAGACCCTTACATATGGTCTACATTGTAAGAAGCAACCTACAAGTTTGCTTGCCTGAAAATCTGTCATGCAAAAAATAACCTAATAGGTGCACCTAAACCAAACATAGTTCCAGATGATAGAATTAAGTTGACATAAATTATTAGAGCCATACTTTGCCCAGCATCACAGCTTTGATATAAAAATTTGTAAGTCCATGTCTCCTGAAGTGTTCTCATTTGATCCCATTTGATCTGCTTACACAAAAGATTTCACTGCTGATTTCAGTGGATATAGAATGAAATTATTCATATCACAGAAAGGGAAAAATTTACTGAGCAAGGAAAGAGACTATGAAAGCGAGCCATAAAACTATTCCTCTTTTTCATTATTTGCAAATCAGGCAGTTGGCGCAAGTGCACCCCTACTTGAATCTTCAAATAACTGAGGCTGAGTTGTAGACAAGACATGGAAAAAATCACATAAAAGTAATAAATGACCTTTATTATTAGCAGTAATTTGGAAAAGCTAGAGTAGACTTATTTAAGAAAAAAATTATGGAATGATAAACATTCAAGTATTATATTATATCTGCTAATTTTTATGCTAACAGTTTGCTGCAAGTATATTACATTCTTTGACTGGTAAAATATAAAAATCAGGAGACTAAAAATTTTAACATTACTGCTGTAAAAATTGAGGTAAATCATGTTACCCTTTGATGTTTTACAGGCATTGAATTGTTAGTGCAGTACTAATTGCATATTCAAAATGTATGCAAAATTGTGGATTGTACTAAGTAAGCTAATTAAACATCAAAATTGCAATGAAAGCCAAACATTGTGGGATCCGCAATGTCTTGAATAAAGTAGGGACCTTCACATGAGATACAAAAGAAAGACACCTTCTCTTGTGCGACTATACCTGTAGTCCATTACCCACCTCAGCCTTTCTACTTAAAGCACATTTGCTTCAATGTCCCATGTGCTTCAATGGCACTGCTCACATGCTTAAAATTAAGCATTAGGTCAAATGCTTTCCTGGACTCGACTAATATAAGCCAGTGTTCTTGTACATACTTTGATGTACTCAGGGCTTTATGACCAGAACTCGTTGCTGCTGATCACGATGGGTATGTCTAGACTGCAAGCTTCTTTCAAAAGAAGCTTTTTCGACAGAGCTCTTTTGAAAAAGCTTCTTTTGAAAGAGAGCATCCACACCTCAAAACTGGATCGAAAAAGCAATCTGCTTTTCCAAAAGAGAGCATCCAGACTCCATGGATGCTCTCTAGAAAGAAAGCCCTGGTTGCTAGTCACAGAATGGCCACCAGGGTACCTGTGCTTTTTTTAGATTGCCTCTTCTTTTGAAAAATGTTCCCATTCTGTGTCCACACATGCCTTTTTTTGAAAGAGCTCTTTCGAAAAAGGCGTTCTTCCTCATAGTTTGAGGTTTACCAATGTCGAAAAAAACCCTGCATTCTTTCAATTTAATTTTGAAAGACCGCAATTGCAGTGTGGACACAGGTGAAGTTTTTTCAAAAAAAACAATGTAGTCTAGACATACCCTCAGTCTCATGAGTTCTATTTGATTTGACCAAATGAAAAGCAGTCAAAAAGGAAAGCACAATTGTTATTAAAAGAGGTAGGACAACAGTTTCTATATTAGAGCATCCACATGAAAACTCTGCAGAATCTTCATCTCTGCAGTTTGGCTCTAAACCATTAAATCAGGTTGGACATTACTTTTTTCCCTCTTATTTGTTGCAAGGCCTGTGGGTCATTCAACGGTTCACATGAGGTGGCTGTAGAATGAGTTCAGTCATCTGGGTCAGAGGTTCAAAACTTTAGCTCAGAGATAAGCAGCATACAGGTCCTTCCTTAATCTCTCAAATTTTTTTTTTCTGTTTCCAGTCTGTCCTCTGCCCCTTTGTCTAGTTGCTGAAGCACTCTCTCTGAACCTCTGATCACCAGTAAAAAAAAAAAAAACAGACTACTTTCTCTGGAAACTTACAATTCTCTTCCATACAGGACTTCTCAACTTATTAGGATCATTACAAAACTATGTTAACTGTATCACGGTCTGCACTGGGTTCCAAAAGTATCCTCAAAAAGAACAATTATCTATTTGTATGCCTCAAAATGTCATTTTTCCACATTTAAATAATTAGTTAATTGTTCCAGTATTGCCCCCTCCTTTATAGAGGGGACAATTTTTTCTTCTCCTAAACAGGAGGAGTTAATATTTGGTTTTTTGTAAGTCCGTACTCTCATTGCTTAAATACTAATGCACCTGATGCTTAAAAGATAAGCACTCAAATTGCCTGTAAGTAACTAAAGACAATATTTGGTGCTGTCTCATAAGTAACTGCCCATCTGAGCATCCAAGTCCAGATTTGAACATCCCCATTGGAAAACTGGGCCCTGAACAATATACAAGAATTTCCTTGCTGCCTGAAATCAAAAGCATTAAAAGCATATAGGTAGCACCAGGGAAAGAAAAAAAGTTTTGTTAACAAAAATTCATAGCCATTTTACTTATGCATGCCTGTTTTGAAAGAAAAATAAAAATGTCAGATGAGGCTTGTGAAGCAGGCTGACTTACATGAACTTACTATTGAAAATTTAAACTAATTCTGCTATTTGCTAGGCTAAAAGTCATCCCTATGAAGAGGGTCTTTAATAAGACTTGAATAATAACTAGGCCTCTACACTAGAGTGAATTACATCCTAGAAATTTTTGAAAGATTGCCCATTTCTCACATTTTTGGCAGGGCTTTTCCACCCTGTTGGCAGAGTGGGGGGAAGATAGAAATGAAATGGTACAGAGTGGATATAGTTAGACAACAAAACACACCAAACCAAGTCCAAACAAGGTAATCCATGGCCATTTCTGAGCTACAACTACCTTGTTTTCCATTATCCATGTTTAATGGAAGGAGTCTTATCTTGCAATGCAGAAAAGGGGAATTATAAGCAAATGGAGCAAGAAAGAAATATTTAGTTTAAAAATAGATCAATCTGGAAGTAAACAAACCTTCAGAAGCTTTATTAGTAGGAATCCAGCCTGCCATTCAAATGGCTTTTGCTAAGCAACATCATTTCTGCACTTTGAGGCTTCTTGTGACCCAGAAACCAATTGCAACCAATTGACAGAAGGCATAAAGGGTGCACATGGATTTACAGGGTTCTAACATCTGCATAATAATGTGCCAAATACAACATGTGAGGTCTTTCCTGGGAGCCTGTACCCCACAGTTCATAATCATTGTGAAATATATGGAAGGATACATAAAAAAAGCTATGCATCCATCTGAAAATTATGGTATTAATTTAAGGCAGGTCACAAGAAGGAGGTCTACTTCAGATAGATTCCACTAGGCAGGAGGTAATAGACTCTTGTCTGCTCATTGGTACATTAGCTGCTTCATAATGGCATCCTACATGTTACTGAGCCTGATGCTAAATCAGTGAATTCAACAAGATGGGAAAGTTGGGAGGTGGGGACATCTGGGAGGCGTCCTGTTTACTAGTAAAGACACTGGATTTGTGGAATAACTGGAAGTAGTGAATTACTTCCTACAAACTTCATTGAGAAAACAAACCATCACTGTGTTTTGTCTTATGAAAGGAAGGTCCCAGCAAAAGTGCCCAGAAAATGCTGCACAACTTTGGGTGAGTTAAACTTTGGACAGAAAAGTATCATGTTAACTGAGTCTTGATTCTAGAATGAGTGTCATGAGTGTCATAATTTTATTTATCATTTGTTCCCAGTACTTTTGCAAGTCTCATTACTTAATTTAAAAACTTTTACTCCCCGTCCCAACCACACACACACTATGTACATATGCAAGTGCTGTGTTTTGAACAGAATGATAATCTGAGATGAAATTAGTAAACTGGAGTGTACCGCTGGTTTTGGAACAGCACGCCTGTTAATAGCGTGAGTGTCTAGTGAAACAGCATGTGTATGTGACTATTGCTGGAGCCTGTGAGGACTAAGGAGGCGAGGGAAATTCTGGAACTGCCAATGCCTGGGGGATTCACAAAGGTGACCCACAGCAGGCATAGACAGGCCTGTCTCACTCTAAGTACAAGTGGTACCCTCACAACCATGAGACGCCTCATGTACCCTCCTATCTGCTGGTCAAGGAAGACTCGTTCCTGGTTGATGTAGCCTTCCATTTTGTTAGAGCGGCTTCCTTGTGCCCATTTTCTCTCTGCAGGGCAAGGAAGGAGTATCATTCCCTACTCCTTTTTAAGAGGTTTTTTTGCATTTTCTCCATTGAGTGGGATTTTGCTAAGGCTGTCATAAAACCCGCACATTAGCATTAGCTAGATGGGACATATGAGTGGTAAATAGGAACCACTAAAAGTGTAGGAGTGGAAATGTGAGGCTATCCTGTTACTTGCTGGGCGGCAGGTGAGCAACCCTCCTAAATATGCACTCAAAGTGAACATCTAATGGTGGGCAAAGCAGACTCACAAATGCCATAGACTACTACATGCATGAGTATTAAAATTCTAGGGCATTTGTTTATATTGATAGCTCTTCCATCACATATAGCTCTTCCATTATATAAAAATCAAATAATCTATGGTAGCCACCACACTTAATACATCTAGACTGTGGCACTATTTCAGGATACCAGTATCCTGTAATAGCAACACCGTGTCTTTAAATGCACCCGCTATTTGCTGAAATAGCCGGTGTGCTATTCCAGCATTCCATGAGGATTTAGGGATTTGTTGGACTAGTGCTTTATTTTGACCTAGACTCGGAATAAGCTATGCAATTTGCATTGAGCAAATTGCGTAGCTTATTCCAACAGAAGGGTGCTGTCTAGACACACCCTTATTCCCAGAAAGCTAAATTTACAGATATCCCACACACTGAAATATACTCCTGATTAATTCTTTCTTCTATGTTATTTTCTATTAAAATATTACTATAGAGATTGTTTCCCTCACAAGGAAGGAATCATGCTCTGAGATATTATGCCTTACCTATGGCATCAGGGGTAGCAACACTAATACACTGCCATTAGAAAATGTGGGAAAGCCATAATGTAACTCTCGAAATAGACAAGTAATTCTCTCTTGTAAGTGGAGAAAATTCATTAATTGATTTAAAGATACTTTTTGTGAAAGATAGAAAGATGAAATTGCCTCCCATTTTAGAGACAAGCAGGAAAATTTACCAGGTTTATTATAAAATAGTGAAAACAGGTTTTTAAAATTAAGACTATAATTTTGAGAGACCCAAGTTAAGACACTGTTGGATTATAGCATCTATTGTTCTAATCTGGCAAGTGTGTGAAGGGGTATTGGAAACTGCATGACTGCTTATATAATTTCATTTTTCTGCTGTGTGAGGTCTAAAGGGATTGCCCGATGTAATTAAAAACAATGAAATACTCTAGCAACACCCATAACAAGCAAAGATCACAAACTAACATGCCCCAGCTGATCTGTAATAAATTGAATGGCCTTTTCTGTTTTGCAGGAAGAATATACATTTATTTGACATTAATTTTTTCATCCTTGTCTATCTTTTAATCAATATTTTTTTTCTTAACTCTGTAGGCAATTTGCCCAGCTAACTCTCACCCATACATACTCAAACACACAGTTTGCATGTGTTCCACGTACCTGGTTTGCTTTCCAACATGCGCTCCAGTTTTGGAAGGAAAGTCATTTCCATGTAAGGTTATACCACAAAAATAATACAATTCATCTCAGTTACGTAGAATATGCTCTAATCTGAGTTATGCTTTCACAAAGGTACATGAATCAAAAGTATCCCCAGAGCTCTTGAGCCAGCAAATGACAGATTCCATTTGCTCTCAAATAACACTGAGACGTGTTTTGTTACATAACTACAAATTACAAACACACGATGATTAATATTTAAATACTCACAACACCTGGATTTTCTTGGGCAATTCTCTCTTAGGTGTCACAGAAAAAGCAACAAGTAGCTGGACAAGCTAACCCATGTGGTATTTGAAAATTGTAGGTCAAGCCAAATAATATGAGATCTTGTGGTGAGACCAATTCATTTCAGTCTCTGTTCATATAGAGAAACTTGACTTCTCTTCCTGACATCTACTTGTGGATATCTAGATGTCAGCTCAAGCTCAGCATGGCTAAAGCAGAGCTCTTAATCTTCCCTCCACATAAATCCTCCCCCTGCATGCCTCCTTCTTCAAGCACTGTGGACAATATCACCATCCTGCCTGTCACGCAGTAATTTAATCTGGGCGTTATGTTCAGCTCAGACCTCTCTCTAGGTCTTCACATTCAGGCTATGTGTAAATCTTGCCAATTCTTTTTGCATAGCATCTCTAAGGCCATGTCTACAGTAGGCAATTATTTTGAATTTTCTAAGTTTGACTTCTGGGCACCCAATTTTACAAATTCAAAGTTCTGTGTCCTCACTACGGGGAAGAATCCAATGTCATCTGAGGCAGGCTCTGTTAATATGGACGCACTACCTCAGACTCAGAGGCCGAGGAAGCAGTCTGGAGAGCTGCAGGAGGCCTCCCAGAAGCACTGGAGCATCCACACTACTGTTATTTCAGATGTACAAGTTGAGAAATAGCGTTATTCCTCATGAAAAGTGGGACTACAGAGTTTGAATTCCATGTCCCCTTACTCCAGAATAACGGGCTTGATGGTGTGGACACATCACTTACAAAATCGACCCGGGGCAGCTTATTTCAGACAAAGATCCTAGTGTAGACCAGGCCTGAGATATGACCTTTCTTATCCATTCACACAGCTTACACCCATCATCTCACATCTCAATTACTGCAGCCATATTCTCTTTGGCCTTGACAAACACAATCTCACCTGATCAAATCCACTCAGAATGATGCGTAAAAGATCATTTTCCCAGCCCATCACTTTGACCACATCAACCCTCCCTTCACATCCTTCTATGGGCTCACTCTTCTCCGTTGCACAGATGTGCTTCTTGTACTCACTTCCAAGCCCACTAATAGAAGGACAGACCCGTGGCAAGAACTACCCTTCATGGCTAGGTTCAGGGGTAGCAGTTCTCTCTTCTCTAGCACCCTATTGGCAACAGTTTCTCCATTCCTGCAATGGGCCACCACTTCTCACAGCTCAGCCATCCAGACAGTCCAAGTTTTAGTTTCATATCCCATTTGGAGTACCGCATACCCAAAGCCACAGTAGAATACCCCAAATTTGAGTTTCTCCAGCTCTTCTTCCTGAAGGTTACTAAGATCCGTGGATGCTCAATCAGAATCTTCAACTTAGAACATTTTTTTTTTAATCTCAATTTCAGTACTACCGGTCCCACTCAATTCTCAGTATTTTATTTAACCCTTTGTTGGGCTCACTGCAGAGTAAACACCTTGCTATCGATGACCTTTTTGGCTCCAGCTCCATATGGAGGCCTCCTTCAGGCCCACTATAGTAAGAATCACCATCTCCTCCAGCCTTCACCTTTTAACTGGTTTCCCCTGCCCTGAGAGGCCTTCTCTGACACCTCGAGCTTCCTTAGATTTCCTTTCCAGGTACCACACCCTCCTTCCTCAGCACTTCTTGCTGGGGCTCAGCCCAATGCCCACAAAGTTCTTTCTTGATCTTATTTCCTTCCTGGAATCTCTGCTCCTCAGGGGCAACTGTGGAGCCTATACCTTCCTTAGCTGCTCTCCAGAACCCCACACCTGAGACTATACACATTTTATGCTTTACCTTCAGTTTTCCCTTGGCTCAAGGCAACTTGCCTGGCACTGGTCTCTCAAGTTTCCTCTTGGCTGAGGATCTTCTAGCTTCAGGCGTCCATCAGCCTTTAGCCTAAGATCAGAAACTCCCAGATATCACTCAGCTGGAGCTCCATCCTGATCTCTTTGTCATTGCCCTCTGCTCCTTCCTCTGGGATGACCCAGCTCCTCCCCAGCTGCATTTGCTTAGCAGTTATGTCTAACACCATTCCTTGTGCCATGCTGCGGCCTAGTTGGGCTCAGGTTCTACACTTTGCCACAGCCTTTTCTGCCCATCCCCACCCTATCTATCACTTCTCATTCCCTATCAAATGGTCAGCTCCTGTCTACAAACATCCCACAATGCCACCCTCCACTGCCCACTTGTTAAATTTTCAAACAAGCACTTCCATACTTACTGCCATCCTATGCCTCACAGTTGAGGAAAACACCCAGAAACACCCAGAAATCAGACTCGTCTTCCTCCTAAACTCTTCTGTCCTGTGATGCCTACACAAAACAAAAACAAACAAACAAAAACAAAACACAGGCCACTGGTTTGCTAAGATTACAGTCTATCATGATGGCCAATGTTATCTCACTGTTTTCTGGTACTCCCCCATCTGTCTGTCTGTGTATTCACCTATTCTCTCTTGTCTTATAGTTAAAGCTGTAAGCTGTTTGTAGCAAGGACTATCCATTTGTTTTGTGTTTGTAGTGGCTAACACCAGAGGACCTTGGTCCACCTCTAGGGCAATACAAATAATCATAATAATGGATTTTTTTCCTGCTGGCAGAAACAGCACCAACTTCACTGGCTGTCATCTGGATGTGAACACTTCATAACAAAGTATTTGTGACTAAGACCACAAAGTCAGGTCACATGGGATTTTAATTAGTCAGCAAATAGAAAGATTCTGATGTTAAAAACAAATTCATTTTTGGGTGTAGGAGCACTACAAGCTGTCTATGTGTTATAACTTAGGTGGACAAAACAGGAGAACATGTCTCGATGTTCAACCAGTGTGTGGTTATCACTCAAGTGTCTTTAATGGCCTTTAGAGTAAACCTTCTCTTTATGCTCCTTCCAAAAAATATTCAGGATTGGCTGGGCAAATCACTGACTAACAATCCTCGTGTATATGGACTGAGAGTGGATTAAGCTTTACAGACAAGGCAGAACTTTTGAACTTGAAAAAAAGGTTCATAGAGAGTGAGTGGATTAGAGTAAGCAAGAAAAAGGAAAAAAAATCACTTCATTTTGTTTCAGTCCCGAAAGAGTTACTGGAATTTACTGCTACTTCATTGTGAAAAAAAAAGTTTATGTTGCCAGGGAAATAAAAGGTGGAGTAGACACGGCATTTGTGTGTCATTCAAGTATTATATCTCAGGAAGTATTATCTCAGCTGCCTTAGGACATCCCACTTCCAATTGCCACTTCCTCTGCCTCCTCCCATCCTCTCCCTGCTGTTTTATGTGGAATTTGCCAGCTCCTGTAACTTTCTTATTTAATGCTCCCCAAAGGCACTGGCTAGGATGGGTGTTTGAAGCAATCAGCGCTCTATTATTTATAATGAAAATGCAAGTTGGAGAAAAATGACCCAGATCCTGGCTCCCACTATAGAGCCTGCTTTATGCCCATCTGCTAATACAAACCAACCTCAACGCTGTATTAGCTTGATGCCTAAGGATTCTCCTAGTACATGGGTTGGCATTAATTTTAGACAGGGGGTCACTTCACTAATTTTTGAAGTGTCCATGGGCTGCCCCAGGAGGGGTGGGGCTTCTGGGGGAAGGGGCAGGACTGGGACACTTCTGAGCTCCCTCTCCCACAGACCCTGATTGGCCTGGGGGTGGGAGAGCACTGAAGTATTTGCCCCCATCTTTCCCCCACCTAAAGAGAACTGTCAGCTGTTCTGAACAGCTGGCAGTTCCCGCTAGGCACCCACCCCCTTACAGGGCAGGAGGAGACTTCACAAGCTGCCCCCAACCCCAGGACCATCAGTCTCTCACTCACTGCCCCCACCTTGCAAGGGACGTGTGGCGCTTAGAGTGAAAGTTCTGCATGCCCCTTATGGGGCAGAAGGAGACCTCACATGCTTCCTGCCCCCAGACTCTGATTGGCCTGTGGGCAGGGGAGTGGCAGAGTATCCATGGGCTGGATCCACCTGCTTGGCAGGCTGGATCTGGCCTGAGGAGGCCCCTTTGCCCACCCCTGCCCTAGTATAAGGGAATTCCTGATTGGTGTGAGGCCAACCACACCCACACAATCCCCTTCCAACAACAACATTGGCACCTGTCCTAAAGTATCTGTGCTAGGGTCTGGCTATAGGAAGATTTCTTAGCGTAGGCTGAAAGGGATGGTTGAGTTAAGATACACAACTCTAGCTGCATTCATTACATAGCTGGGGTCAATGTATCTTAAATCACTGTCCAGACAGTGGGAAGTCGATGGATGGGACCAAACACTCCCGTTAGCTTCCCTTATTCTTTGAATCCCAGAAGATAGATGGCAACAGTGTCGATCTTCCAAGTAGTGTAGACATGGCCCTAGAGTGATGCTGCAACCTGGAGATTTATAACTATTGAAGTCAGCTCTGAGAGGCACTGCTATTATAGCTGGATGCAAATTAGAGCAGACTGGAGTTTATACTGAAGAGTGCAAGGGGTAAAACTGGCCCAACTTCAAGCTCAGGAGCATAAAGGAAGTTTTGCGCTTCCACCCCAGATCCTGTGCTGAAATTTTATTGTAACACTTTTAGGGTTTGTTTTATTCAGCTAGCTATTTATTTTAAAAAATTAAAACAAAATTTGATTTTATTAATCCCACCAGCATTCTTTGCTCTGATTTTGACATTGCTTTACAAACAGCACATGTGGCAATCACTACAGAGAATGCATTCACTTTTCATTTTGTCTGCCTCTTTCCAGGAAAGCCCTCTGGGATAAAGACGTACTTTTAAAAAAATGGACAGGACTCATTATGGAATGCATTGAAATATGGTAGCTAATGCCTCTTAGAGTTCCTTTGAAGTTTTGGCTACTACAAATGTAGCATCTTGAAAATATATTGATAATCATTCCTGAAGACAGTGAACTCTGCTGCAGCAGTGATAAGGCCATTATTCTCACACTGACCATATAAATCATTCCCATGCACAGATTGTATTTCAAAGTGACATTTCACATATTCATATGCTTTGTGGTTTATTATATCTGCATTACCCTTCCATGTAAAAAATGAACACTGTATGCTACACTGTGAATATTTTATTTATTTATACACATTATATCAGTTTAACCAAACCATATGTTATGCAAACATATTTCTTTAAAAGTTTTGGAATAAGATCCTCCTAACACATCTCTAATCCTATGAAAATGAATAGACCATTCTGTCAAATCCTATTCAATTATTGTTTGCAAAGCTATATCCACAATTCTGGTTTGACTGATTGGTTTAGATTTGTTTATTCCTCCAAAGAATCATGGAAAATATAATATTGTGGCTTTTTCATATTTGGTCTTGAAAATACAGGAAATACAATGATAATCCTCTTATGCAGTCACAGACAAATAGATGTCACAATGATGTAGCTAGGTGGCTACATCAGGCAACCAAGAAGTTTGATGGGCTTGACATCATCTTCAGCATGCTTTTAGAGAAGATGGTATAGGCCTCAGTGCTACTATTTAATTCACACAGGTGGATTCTTAAGCTTAGCAATGACCTCAACAAAACCAGTGTAGCTCCAGCAAGACACAGCTGATCTTTCTCTCGCTCTCTTTCTCTCTCTCTTTCTCTTTTTCCACAGCAGGAGACAGCAGATTTCTCTCTCGCACACACACATGCACACACCCACTCTTCAGGATTTTAGAAACAATCTTGCCTTAATATATGTGGATTACCATACTTGTATCTTATGCAGTTGTTTCACTGGTTAGATATTTCATCAGACAGATGCCACATTGATACTGTCTGCAATCACTTAAAATAGTGTGCCAAAAATCGAAACATGGAATAAATATAAAATACATGGTTTCATACACAGCCTTTTTGGATTAAATTAAGCACAGAAACCTACATTGTTTTAGGGAATAGCACATAGTTTATCACTGTCTTCACTGATTCTGTTTTGAAATGTAATCATAGATTTTTAGATTAAAAATATGACGTTTGCTCAGTTGTGTGCCCTTCCAGAATGGTTTGCCATGATGGTATAAGGAAACTCAGCTGAAAGGGGAAAATAAGACTGTCTCTTTGGATCAGAGTACACTTGCTTGGCTTTAGACAGCTTAATTTTGATCCAACCTTCAAAGCTCCAATGCATTTGCTTCTACAGTGTCTCTATTCCTCAGCCTTAATTCTAGTTTACAGTCAGGGCATCAAGCCAGAGAGAGAGAAAGAGAACACAGCTTCAGTGTTTGGCAGTTGTAAGGCTAGGATCTTCATCTCTGTGCTCAGACAGAAATCTACTGAAAAAAATAATTCTGCTGAATATGAGCTGATAATTTGTAACACAACCAGAAAAACAAACAAATCGTTACCAGTAGGAAAAGCTCTGGGAAGCTCAAAAACTTGCCTCTCTCATGAAAGAAGTTGGCCCAATAAAAGATATTACCTCACCCACCTTCTCTTGCTAATATCCTGGGAGCAATGCAGCTACAACAACACTACATATACCCATAGAAGGAAGCTGTTCTAGTATATGAGAAAGTAGATCTTTGATCACATGGTTATTAGCAATACAGTAAGGACTGACTGAGGCAAAATGGAACTCTTCACAATGGTGTAGCTTGGATGTTGATCAAGCAGAGGAAGTAACAGCTGTAACTAAGGGCTGGAGAAATGCTTATCCAAGTGCATATCCACTTATATTTTTGTAAATTTAAGCTGTCTGAATAGAACTTCAACTTCATTGTTGTATTTTTGGAAACTGGAACTTCATGTTCAAAATGTATATTTAGAAACTGGGAAGATTTATACATTTCCTGGCAGCAACAACATCTTTATCTGTGTCATGGCTATATCCTCCCAAATTAGACCATCATAAATGTAAAACCCGATGTAACCCACTAATATTACTGCCAGGAAAGCTCATTATATCTGTTGATTCTTCTGATTGTTGGCTTGTTTGTTTTTGTCAGAGGGCTGAAGTCTCATGTGAGCCTGTTGGCACCCGCTTGATCAAATGACCCTGAATTTGACCACTGACTTTACCCTGGCCATTGTTGTAACACACAGATTTTACAGGCACACTCCTTATGCATGTGGATATTACAGCTATTTGAAAATTCAAATCAGCTGCTTTTGGGGGGGGAAGGCTCTATCTTCACAACCCCTTAATCAAACACCCCCAAATTTGCAACACTAACTACACACCTGAGCCTTCATTTTTTAAGAAAATCTAGATAAGAACATAAGAATGGCCGTACTGGGTCAGACCAAAGGTCCATCTAGCCCAGTATCCTGTCTGCCGACAGTGGCCAGCACCAGGTGCCCCAGAGAGGGTGGACCGAAGACAATGATCAAGCGATTTGTCTCCTGCCATCCCTCTCCAGCCTCTGACAAACAGAGGCCAAGGACACCATTTTATCCCCTGGCTAATAGCCTTTTATGGACCTAACCTCCATGAAATTATCTAGCTTCTCTTTAAACTCTATTATAGTCCTAGCCTTCACAGCCTCCTCTGGCAAGGAGTTCCACAGGCTGACTACACGCTGTGTGAAGAAGAACTTTCTTTTATTAGTTTTAAACCTGCTACCCATTAATTTCATTTGGTGTCCTCTAGTTCTTCTATTTAGGGAACTAATAAATAACTTCTCTTTATCGGCCCTTTCCACACCACTCATGATTTTATATACCTCTATCATATCCCCCCTCAGTCTCCTCTTTTCTAAACTGAAAAGTCCCAGTCGCTTTAACCTCTCCTCATATGGGACCCATTCCAAACCCCTAATCATTTTAGTTGCCCTTTTCTGAACCCTTTCCAAGGCCAAAATATCTTTTTGAGGTGAGGAGACCACATCTGTACACAGTATTCGAGATGTGGGCGTACCATAGTTTTATACAGGGGCAGTAAGATATTCTGGGTCTTATTTTCTATCCCTTTCTTAATAATTCCTAGCATCCTATTTGCCTTTTTGACCGCCGCTGCACACTGTGTGGAAGTTTTCAGAGAACTGTCCACGATAACTCCAAGATCTCTTTCCTGATTTGTCGTAGCCAAATTAGCCCCCATCATACTGTACGTATAGTTGGGGTTATTTTTCCCAATGTGCATTACTTTACACTTATCCACATTAAATTTCATTTGCCATTTTGTTGCCCAATCACTCAGTTTGGTGAGATCTTCTTGGAGTCCCTCACAGTCTGCTTCTGTCTTGACTATCCTAAACAGTTTGGTATCATCTGCAAACTTTACCACCTCACTGCTTACCCCTTTCTCCAGATCATTTATGAATAACAGGATTGGTCCTAGGACTGACCCTTGGGGGACACCACTAGTTACCCCTCTCCATTCTGAAAATTTACCATTTATTCCTACCCTTTGTTTCCTGTCTTTTAACCAGTTCTCAATCCAAGAAAGGACCTTCCCTCTTATCCCATGGCCATGTAATTTACACAAGAGCCTTTGGTGAGGGACCTTGTCAAAGGCTTTCTGAAAATCCAAGTATACTATATCTACTGGATCCCCCTTGTCCGCATGTTTGTTAACCCCTTCAAAGAACTCTCATAGATTAGTAAGACAGGATTTCCCTTTACAGAAACCATGTTGACTTTTGTCCAACAAATTATGTTCTTCTACATGCTTCACAATTTTATTCTTTACTATTGTTTCGACTAATTTGCCCGGTACTGAAGTTAGACTTACCGGTCTGTAATTGCCCGGATCGCCTCTAGAGCCCTTTTTAAATATTGGTGTCACGTCAGCTACCTTCCAGTCATTAGGTACGGAAGCCGATTTAAGGGATAGGTTACAAACCACAGATAATAGTTCAGCAATTTCCCATTTGAGTTCTTTTAGAACCCTTGGATGAATGCCATCCGGTCCCGGAGATTTGTTAACATTAAGTTTTTCTATTTGTTCCAAATCCTCCTCTAATGACACTTCAATCCGGGACAGTTCCTCAGATTCATCACTCACAAAGGACAGTGCAGATTTGGGAATCTCCCCAATGTCCTCAGCCGTGAAGACTGAAGCAAAGAAATCATTTAGTTTCTCCGCAATGGCTTTATCGTCCTTGATTGCGCCTTTTATAGTTCGATCGTCTAGGGGACCCACAGGTTTTTTAGCAGGCTTCCTGCTTCTAATGTACTTAAAAAACATTTTGTTATTTCTTTTTGAGTTTTTGGCTAGCTGTTCCTCAAAATCTTTTTTTGCTTTTCTTATTACATTTTTACACTTGATTTGACAGTGTTTATGTTCCTTTCTATTTATCTCACTAGGATTGGACTTCCACTTCTTAAAAGATGCCTTTTTGTCCCTCACTGCTTCTTTTACATGGTGGTTAAGCCACGGTGACTCTTTTTTAGGTCTCTTGCTATGTTTTTTAATTTGAGGTATACATTTAAGTTGGGCCTCTATTATGGTGTCTTTAAAAAGTTTCCATGCAGCTTGCAGGGATTTGGCTCTAGTCACTGTGCCTTTTAATTTCTGTTTAACTAGCCTCCTCATTTTTGTGTAATTCCCCTTTTTGAAATTAAATGTCAGGGTGCTGGACTGCTGAGGTGTTCTTCCCACCACAGGAATGTTGAATGTTATTATATTATGGTCACTATTCCCAAGCGGTCCTGTAACTGTTATCTCCTGGACCTGATCCTGCGCTCCACTCAGGACTAAATCAAGAATTGCCTCTCCCCTTGTGGGTTCCTGCACCAGCTGCTCCAAGAAGCAGTCATTTAGGCCATTGAGAAATTTTATGTCTGCTTCTCTTCCTGAGGTGACATGTACCCAGTCAATATGGGGATAATTAAAATCCCCCATTATTATAGAGTTCTTTATTTTGGTAGCCTCTCTAATCTCCCTCAGCATTTCAATGTCAGGTGGTCGATAATATATCCCTACTGCTAATTTCTTATTATTGGAGCATGGAATTACTATCCATAGCGATTCTATTGAACATGTTGATTCACTTAATATTTTTATTTCATTTGATTCTACATTATCTTTCACATACAGTGCCACTCCGCCACCCACCCGGCCTGCTCTATCCTTTCGATATCTTTTATATCCCGGTACGATTGTGTCCCACAGATTTTCCTCATTCCACCAGGTTTCAGTGATGCCTATTATGTCAATCGCCTCATTTAATACTAGGTACTCTAGTTCACCCATCTTATTAGTCAGACTCCTAGCATTTGTGTAGAAGCACTTTAAAAATTTGCCACTGCTTATTTGTCTGCCCTTCCCTGGTGCATTGGATTCCTTTGTATGCGGTTGTTTGTCTGCTCTGGCCCATGGTTTGCCCTCTCCCCTCCTCTCTTTCTGACTACAGCTTAGAGAATCTCTATCAATGGATTCTCCTCTAAGAGAAGTCTCCCTCCGATATACGTGCAACTCCGCACCAATTGGCTTTCCCCCATCTCTTAGTTTAAAAACTGCTCTACGGCCTTTTTAATGTTTAGTGCCAGCAGTCTGGTTCCACCCTGGTTTAGGTGGAGCCCATCCTTCCTGTATAGGCTCCCCCTCTCCCAAAAGTGTCCCCAGTTCCTAATAAATCCAAATCCCTCTTCCCTACACTATCGTCTCATCCACGCATTGAGACTCTGAAGCTCTGCCTGCCTACCTGGCCCTGCACGTGGAACTGGAAGCATTTCCGAGAATGCCACCATAGAGGTCCTGGATTTCAGTCTCTTTCCTCGCAGCCTAAATTTGGCCTCCAGGACATCTCTCCTATCCTTCCCTACGTCATTGGTACCTACATGTACCATGACCACCGGCTCCTCCCCAGCACTACACATAAGTCTATCTAGATGCCTTGAGAGATCCGCATGTTAATTTTAGAACACTTAATGAAAAGGTCTGCTCTGGAATAGCTCCAATGTATCCCTTCTCCCCTCTTCTGACCCCTCGCCCCAGCAGAATTTAGGTAAAGTAGGAATATGCATCACAGACATTCTTAGGGTACAGATTTACAGTTGATGAATATGGCTTGGATTAAATGGCTACAGTATATTGTACTGAGCTTCTCCATGGCTAGCAAAAGAAGACCTTGCATCTACCTTGTCTCTCTAACTTTAGATGTGTTTCTTGCCAACTGCAGATCAGCAGTCCCTGAACAAATGTGAGATTCACTCTCTCTAGATTCTCACTCAGGCTTAAACTGTATTGCAGGTCCAATTTTTACCACAGATAACTTTTGAAATACTTCTTTCCCAATTGAGCAGTAGGTATTGGATTCTAGCAGAACTGAAACCCAGTTTTGTGATATTGAGGTATTTGTTGGTTATGGTGGGGTTGGGTTGGTTTTTTTTTGGGGGGGGGGAGGAGATATCCATGCAGTAATTTAAGCCCCAGACAGGAACAAAAAACTATTACATTTTCATGTCACAATTTTTCAGGGTGGGGCCAGAGCAGCATCTTGAGAAATCCTTGCTCAAACAACTGATGTTTTGGACTGTTAATCCCACACTGAGCCCTGCTGAGACACAGAAAATTGCAAGGCAATCTGAGTAAGCAAGTGGATATAGAACACCTAGACAAATGGGCTGTCAAACAGTAAATTAACATCAATCCCAATCCAAGCAGAGCTACCCAACTATATTATTTATAATTGCTCTGGGGTAGGAAAGGAAAAAAATGAATTCATAATCCAGTAAAATGACAGATTTATGGTTTATTCAGTGTGCAAATTAAAGATCACCCTGGACAGGAGAAATTTATGTAGGAACTTCTTGGCATTGTTTTCATTGGGAAAAGAAACAAAAGAAATATTCGCCACATTGGCGCAGCACACAATTTTGGTAAACCCCGTTTTCTTTCCTGCCTCCATTTTTTTCACTGAATGATTGATTTTTGAAAGGAAAATTCTCTCTTTTAATATCTCCAATAAGAGAGCCAGTTAATGCATGCCTTATCTTAATTACAAAATGGGCATTTACAGATTGAAGTCTATAATCTTTACAATATATTCAGGCTTCAAAGTTTGCAGTGAGGGAGAGTCTCAAATTGGCTTTGAAGCTGGAACCTCCTGATGTAGCATTATAGAGGGGTTGTATAACCATGCTAACACTAATAATGATTCTAGCAATTATCCTTTAACCAGTATTATGCTAGGTACAATTTAGTAGCAGACTTTAACTTACTAACATTGGTTCAGCATTCTGAAAACATTGATGACCAATGTAATTTGACTACCATGGCTTCAAAGAGAATTCAATTGTGTTTTCTTCTGTTCTGTTTTGTTTTGTTTTTTTACATCAGTGTACTACACCTATATAGCTGCACCAGTGGTGTAGCGAGAGGAGGGCGGGAGGGGACAGTTGCCCCAGGACGCCATGCTAGGGGGGTTGCCAATTTACTGCACCTCCACTCCCCCATCATCTCTCAGCTCACCAGCTCCTCCTCCGCCCACCGCCAGTGGCTGGAGCCTCCTCCTCATCTCTCCGCCCTCAGCCCAACCCTCCTCCATCTCCGCCGGCGGGTTAGTGCATGCGGGGGTCAAGACCCAAACTGGAGGGGACGGGGGAAGACGCAGTACAAGTACAGGGTCGGGCCCCACCACGCACCAGGTTCGGGACCCCACCACATGGCGGCAGTAGCAGGGGAGGGGCGCAAATGTTGCCTTTGCCTCCGGGAGCATAACACCCTTACTACACCTCTGGGCTGCACTGGTCCCAACTCTAGCATAGAAACACTGCACCACTGTGATCAGTAAAACAACTATGTACAAGGCCTACAATAGCTATTCACCCAGTTTTTATTCACATAAATTTTCATGAGCTCAGTTAGCATTTAATTACAATGAGCCTTTGCTCTGTATTAGGACCTTCTTTTCATTTGCAAATTGAAATGACTTCTGAGCTTGTACTGAAGTTCAGTCTGGACTCTTAACAAAATATTTCACTGAGGTACAGATATTAAGCTTCCCTTTTTGAGTATTCTTACTTTGTATGCCAGGAACCCTGTCTTGGTAGTATCCTTATAAATTTCAAGTTCCAAAATTAGTAAGTGGCAGAGAGTAAAAGAGGATGGAAATGCAACACACCCATCATTATTCACTGAGTGAAATCTAATGCTGGATGAGGAAACTACCATGTGCTATACTTAGACTTGACCTGTCTCTTCTGTAAAATATGTACAGAGTGACTTTCAGCAGAGGAAAGCTGAGCACAACTATTTTGCATGCAAAGAGAGGCTCATTCCTGCATGACCTGGTAGAACCGGTGACTTGAGAGCAAGAGGGACCTGCCGCCAAACTCTGCTGGAGAAATGTGAGATACACACAGAGGAAATGCAGCCAGCAGGTGGGAGTCTGTGGTAATTAGTTAAATTTGCTCTCAAGTGTACACCTCCAATTCACCTCTAATTCATGGCCACGGTAAGACTTTTCCAAGCAAGGTCGTGCCTCTTGTCATGGACATAATTTACTCATCAGTCTAAATATAGCACTAATGCCTTAATGACAAGAGGAAATGCTTGAAACAACAGGAAGTATATAAACAAATGGCTTTTTCATTTTACGTAGTTATATGATTCTGTAAAAGGATGGGTGGGCAGAAGATCCTTTCCTATTCCAAAAGTGTAATCTCTTAATCTGGAGACTGTTATACTACTTTATAAAATAAGAGGTTTTATGAAAGTATTAAGGGAAATCTACTGATTTTGTATTTTCCGTACTTGCTACCTGATTGTATTCCTTTGATTTAATATTTGGTAGTAATTTCTCTCTCTCTCTCTCTCTCTCTCTCTCTCACTCTCACACACACACACACACACACACACACACGATTTTCCAATTTACTATCTTAAGGGTTGGATTTTATTTAATATGAAATAATGTTCCAATCGTTAATGTTAATTAAATTAGAGGATAAAGTAGAGGATAAATAATCATATTCAAAGGATGTTTGCCTCTGGAATGATAATGTATTAATTTCTCTTTTAATTTTTTTCAACTAGGGGCTTTTACTTGGATTTTTTTAGAAACAAGCCAAGCCTTTAGCTCCTGTAAGAGATCTGCAGTCTATTAAAAAAAACAAAAACCTTAGATCTTCAAGACTCCAAGGCACACCTATACTGTCATAGCTGGAGATTAGCAAGGAGTTGAAAACAGGAGACAGCCCATAAAGGAACTATTGTATGGGAAACAGCATTATACAATTATGTATTTACCGAGGATTGACTGTTCTTTTAATCTTTTATCAAGCTTTGTCTCAAAGAAGTTTGGTCAAATATCCAGGCCATACTTTTGCCTTTCAAGTGCATCATTCACCTGAGTTTCAGATATAATACATCCTTCTGTACAGACACTTCATTCTTTGTTTTTTCTCAGAGACAGAGCCCCTCTCCTCCGCTTTGTATCTTGGCTTGAATTAGATAAAAAAGTACCAGACTGATTTCTATTACTGTTCTTCAAAAGGAGGCTCACCAGACTGCTAAGCAGAAGAACTACTTATAATGAAGTAGAGCATAATGAGAAAGGCTCCGTTTTTATGTCTTGCCAAATAAATTATCTTTTCTGGATGCCTGTGAGGTTTGTAAGACAAGTGGGGAGACACAAATAATGACCTTCTCAGGTTTTGACCAAGATTTTTTTTCATAAAAGAAAAGCAGGTAAAAAAGATTATTTACTGTGGAAAATCTTAATTCCACAACTTCTAAATGCCACAATAGAATAATCACAGTATCTTTGTGCACTTTAAATTGATCTTCATTTTCATTTCAAGCATTTATAGCTATAAAGTTTTCAAATGAGCCTTTGAAATTAGACCAATGAAAGTTTGCAGGTGCATGCAAATCACCTATTTTGATGTATAACAAGAGACAGATCCTCATTTGGTGAAACTCAGCATAACTCTGCCTTAACTGCAAGAAGTGCATTTGACCGCTCTGTTTCAGGGACTTTTTTTAACATTAGGCCTCTAAAATATATGAAATTGAATTTACTTTATAGTGCAAAGTAAACTGTGAGTTCAGATTTACTGACTCTCATTGCCCACATCAAAGCACTACTTAGTACAATATTATTTAATTCTGGGGAGAATTTTTATGTATAGTACATTCAGCCGATATAAAGAATAGTGCTGGTTTTTTTGCTGCCTGGCATCCACATTTTAATGTGAAGAACTTGTGTTTCATTTATATAATGTGTAAAACACAATAGCTCTTACACAGAATTTTTAAAAATAAATAGTTATGGTCTCAATCTTCAACACGATTAAAATTTTCAATGATGCATAATTTCAAAGACATGTTATGGTTGCTCGAAAAATCTCACCTTCAGTGTAAGGCAACACTGGTCAGGCTCTTTAAAACTTTCTCAGCTCATAGACAGAGACCCTTGGGTTCATTTTTCCCAGCTGGGAAAGGGGAGCAGGGAAGCCTCGCAGCCTGTCGGGCAGCCAGGATCCTGGCAGAGAGCTGCCCATGGAACTTAGACTCAGGCAGTCAGGTCCGAGAATTGCCCCTTCAGGTCAGTGGAAGTGCTCCTGGTGAGGACATGTGCCACTGATCCAAAGACAATAGTGTGGTTATGTACCATAAGTACTGCTAATTACTGCAGTGGCTGTAAGTTGACCTAATATAGATGGATTTCAGTTTGTTGTAGACATTCCCTTTTTGTTACCAACAGAGGCCAGTGGAAACATATATCCTTTTTTTAAAACCTTGTTCTCAGTCCTGAGAACTGTTCAGAAGATAATGGGAAAAAGTATTGTGGCCCCTTCAAATTCCATCCCTAATCAACAGTCACCTCTCCTGCCTGCATTACTTTCAGGCTGTGTGTTATGTGCTTTGCTGAGCAGGGAAGGATTTAAGCAAATGCTTAAAGTTAAGCATATCTTTAAGTGCTTTGCTAAATCAGGCTTACCTATGTTTAATCAATCAAAATCATCAATATTTCAATATCTTACACATTTTGGAAGAACACACAGAAGATCTTCACTTCTCTCTCTCTGTCCCTCAAGTGGAAAAAAAAGTATATCTGTGGTTATCATTTCAGGAACATGATACTGAGAAGAGCATAGTTTAAATTTTTGTATGATGCCAGCAAGATTCATTGTCTCTCGTGTGTTTTGGGTTCCACAGCTGTGAATGAACTGCTAAGACAGCTGTGTGAAAATATTTGTGGGTGTTGATGCATTCATCCCCGAGGGACTAACCCAGCCTGAAATTATATTTGCACACATGCCTATGGTGAGTAATGCTTTTTCTAAATGAGCAAGTACATTTATTTTGGGTGGGTTTTGTTAGCTTGTTTAATAGAACATAACCATCATCGTAAATGGTGGAGAAGTTGATTTTTTACTAGAGCCGGTAAGGTTCATGGCCATTTCCACAAAGCTGCGTGCAATTTTCCCCCCATCTTGCTCCGAATCATCTTTAGAGTGAGGGACAGATGGAAAACAAATGTGGGTCTCCCATGAAGCAATGCTGAAAAGTAGCAACAGGCCAAAAGTAGCAACAGGCCAACACACCTTGCCTGGAGTTGGGGGGGTTCAGTTTTTATATGTTATTATAGTTTCAGGGAACCACTGCTGATTTAATGTATTTTTAACAGGGAAAGAATGGTATCAATTAATATTTACTCTGTCTCTTTTCTGATGCAGCTAAAGTAAATGGAGGTGAAAATATACAGTAGGAAATAGTTCTGTTTTCATTGACATAGTAATAACATGGAGTGTTTGTTCCTGAACAAAGCAAATATAATCACTCACTTCAGCAACCTAGGGTGATTCAAATTAAAATGCCAGGCAGTTGGCAATGTTAGAAATGTCCAAATCTCAGGTACAGAAACAGGGGCAGGAACTAACTGAGAGCTTGAGTGCAGTGCACTCATAATAGTAAACTCTTCTACTGTCGGCAAGGTTGCATTCCAGGCAGCCTTTGCGCTTATAGGGAAGCCCTCTCTTTTCCAAATAGGAGCATAGCTCCAACTGGCATCATTTCCAAAATATTAAAGTATCTTTCTCACTCTCTTTACATTTAAAAATGGAGTGGGGTGAGGGGGCTGGGATGTGGCATTGAGGAAAAAAAGAAAGAGGCAAACTGGGATATGGAGCTGGTGAGGGGAAGGATGACTTAGATGAGAAATCAAGAAGGGAGGAAGGGTAGAGTGGGAAGAGGAGCAAAGGTGGGGAGACTGTGATGATGCACTGAAGGGGTAGGGCAAGGATAGAGACACTGGAATACAATTCCCCCTGAAATTAGAATGGAATCCAGCACTCCCGAGTTCACCATTGGCTCTGCTGTCAGCTGGTAAAACCCACTAGCAAAGTGTGTGCCTTATCTCCTTCTAGTGCAGTAGAGGGCAATGTGCAGCCCACGAGCCGAATGCAGCCCATCAGGATTCTATGGGCAGCCCACGCAATCTTCCTCTGTCCCCTCCCCACCTTGCCTCTTATGCATTGGGGTTCCTGCATTTGCCTACTCCTCACCCTGTCTCCCAGAACTTCCAGAGCACTGTGACTCAGACAATTCACGGTACTCCAGAAATGCTGGGAAGGAGGGAGAAGAGAAGGGATGGGGTACACCCTGGGCAGGAGGCAGGAAAGAGGCCAGGTGTGGGGGGAATTGAAGGAAGGGACCTGGAACATAAAGGAGGGTTGAACAGTCCCTGGAAAAATAAGAAGTAACATACATTTAAAGCAAAGGCATGTGTGGGGTGCGTGCTGATTGCACTCAACATGGTGACATCTGTGTGCTTCCTCTGCTTCTTTGTGTTACTTTTGCCAGCAATTTAATTTGCTCCTAATAATGGTTCACTTTGGGTTGAAAAAACATGATAAGGAAGGAGAATCATGTGCAATATTTATATATAGAATCTTATTCTTGGGGTCATGGTTAGTGCACATGCCTGATTTCAATCTCGTTGCCCGCTGAGATGAAGGAGGGCCAATCCTGTGGTCCAGTCACTAACCTTGGTTGCCCATTGTTGCTCTAGTGAGTGAGGTACATAGATGGCAACCTACTGTTGCTGCTCTCAGCCACATTTTTCTCTGATGTGCTTGTTGTGGGTGCAAAGATTTCAACCATGCTGGTGCCCATATGATTCCATGCAAGACATTTATTTTGTTTTTTTTCCCATTTGTTTTTTTTTAACATCCGAGGAAATTGTAAGCCTAGAGAGCCTGCATCAAAATAAATATGTTGGGGAGGGGTGGAATGGAAATTAAGATATTTTCTAACTTTTGAGTCCATGACTTTGCAAACCTAATGCTCCTTTAAAGTAGTTTATTAATGTAATTTACTATATTTTATTAGTGTAGCAACTGAAGAGCCCAATTAAGAATCAGGGTCCCATTGTGCTTCATCTGTTGCAAGCATATTGCAAAATGAGAGCTCCACCCTGAGAACATTTACAGCCTGTTTACTTGTTGTTTGGTCATCAGTGCTTCAGAACATCCACAGCTTTGGTTGAACATCCACAGCATCCAAGAACTGATGTTACTGAGAATTAACAAAGAAAACCCCTTTTTTAAACAGCATTTTTTTTCAATTATATAATCTTTTCCATTTTTATTTACATTCATATACTACAAATAAGGAACATTGGATACTTTTACTCTGACCTATCAGAATCTCTCTAGGTAGTACTGATGCTTAAATTGAGGGCCAGTGTGCAAGAACTAGTTTGCAATCTGTTTTCTTTCCTGGGTCAGACAGAGTAGGCCCTTTTAAGGAGTTTTCCTTTTTAGGAATATATGAGCTGTTTTCATTCAAAAAATGATTGACTTATTCACACCATATGTAGCATGTATCAACTGGAAACAATTACCTTTTGAAAGAGGAAGGTTTTAATTTCAGTATGACCAAACACCATCTGTAATTTAGTTCCTTCAGGCTGTGTTAACCAAATGGTTCAATAAGTTAAGGGTGAGGCTGCCAGGCCAGTGGGGGAGACTTCACATGTTTCCAGTGGAAATGGGTTTCTTAACCTTTCCTCAAACCACAGATGACCATGATTGTCATAACAGGGTAGTTGTGAGCAATGCTTCTTTACCATTCTTTGACAGAGTTTCAGGGTAACTCAGCTGTAGGGATATAGTCCAGATGTAGTCATTTTGAAGTTAGGAAGTTAAATGAGATGATGACTTGTACTCAGCTCTGTGTATAAAACAATTGAAATGTACACTCAAGATCAAGGCCCTCCAGCTCTTCCCCATTTACAGAAATCTTTAGCAATAAAACTTATAGAAAGTTGTCTAGTGTGATTAGAGACAGATTCATAGAAATTCTATACATGGCCTATGGCAATTTAAAACATAGAACACAAGCATTTGTATGCAAAGTACAATTTGTTGAGTCCTACACATTTTCGTGATGGGCAAATCACCTAGCATGGTAGTTTTGTTAGAATAAAATGTTCAAAATTAATTGAACCATTCACTAATGAAAATCTTTTTGGGTATGCAATGAAGGCCTGGAAATGTTGAGAAAACAGTCTCTGTCACATGATTTACAGCCATGCTGCTCCTGCTCTTGAGAAGAGTTGGAAACACTGTAACATGAGCACAGGCTTGTTTTTGAAGTATTTTCACATTGTTTCTAGTTACATCCAGAACTCAAAAGCGCACAGATGGTGAGACTACCAAATTAAATATATGAATTAAATTAAAGTTAGACAAACATTTTGAAACCTCTCAAATTTTGGTTTCAGTTTGGCTTGGGTTGTGCTATGGGTTAAGGGTTTTGTTTGTTTGTTATTAACTTTTTCTATTTGCACCTTTACATGGTTATCGACTATATATGAATTTGTTTCATAATTTACCAGTCATATCTGTTCCCAATTACTAACCCTACGTAGTCACACATGTTATTTACCACTGTATCTAATACCTTTTCCATTTTGTTTGTATTGCAGGTTCTTTCCTTTTTAAGTGTTATCCCTGGATGTCTTATGAAAATACTTGCTTCTGCTTTCTCAATCATGTTTCAGATAGGCCATCCAAATGTTGTTTCCAATCCAAGACAATAAATTAATAAAGTTGTGTAACATTTTGCTTTTGTAATGGGTAAGAATTATTGATCTGAGCATCTTTGGAAGCCAACTACACAAAACTCTGCCTTTGTTTTCTTTCTATTGTGCTCGGTTTGAATGTGGTGGATCACAGATTAGTTCTTTTAATATTCATCAGTGCATATTTAATAATGTTTTTCTCCAAAAATTCTGTGTGTTCTTAATTAGATGTTTACATATTAAAGAGCTGGGCAGACAAAAAGTCATGTTTAAGAAACAGAAGGTTAAAGGAGCCAGTTTTAAGATACAATTTCCAGAACTCTCTTTTCCCAAGTCACTGATAAAAGATGAAAATCATACTATCCATTCCTTTACCTGTCTTATAATGGTGTGTTGTAACACCACAAATTTTTTAAATATACTATTAATCACTGAGCTTTACTCAATTTTTACACAAACAGGAGAAGAATATGGTGGTGTTATCCGGAGAAGCTGACAGTTTTATCTGAAACTGATTAGGAAAAAATGCAAGAGAAATATTCAAAAAACAGAAACAAAACATGTTGTTAGTTCAAATTGCCTATACTTTATAAGTATGTGAAATGGGAAAAATTGTAGGAACTTTCTCAACAGAAGTTCATTCAAAATATCACTTTTCGAACCCCAGGATATCCACTTTTGTTCTCTGACTGGTTGATCCTACCCCATGCGGTCAGACAGGTCAGCAGAAGACATTATGATCTTATTAATTCATTGGGATGGACAGTCTGGTTTTGTTTTGAAGTATGAATTATACAATAAATGCCCATTTCCCTTTGCAAAACTAATCTCCATATGCTGTGCAAGGCCTAATTTCCATTCACCCTCTGATTACAATTATCATCACAGCTAAGGTACTCAGCTGAGACATGTCAAATCCACACATTTCTGTTTAACAAGCATTTACTTGTTGTTATATAACTATTAACACATTAACTTATTTTTCTATTAGGAAATATTGGAGCTGTTTGCAAAGCTTTATCCATAGTGTGATAGAGGGAGAGCTGTGCTTTTCAGAAGGAATCAGAAAAAAAATACTACTTTAGACTGGCTTACTGATGTAGCTTCACCATCAGCCAGAAAGCTGTTTTTAAATAACAAATCTGATTTTCAGTGTAGTGCATCCCTGTCACTTGGTTGGTAAGGGTGGCTGGACATCTGGAATTTAACACAATCACTCACTGACCTGCCAGTCTCACAGCTCTACTTGTGGCGTCATGTTATTGCCGCGTATTTCAGTATTATACTTCATCATTAGTGATCAAGAATTGATTGTGAAAGTAGTCCCAAATCATTTGAGCTGCCCTTTTCAGTGTCAATTAAAATTGTACCTCCAGGTGAAAAGCAGCTTCCATTTTATCACTTAATTCATAGGTACTGGTGATGTTGATCCTATTCTTATCACAGTTAATTATCAAGGTTGTTCCTTCCTCAAAACATCTGAGATCCCTGAGCTGCTATAGTTTATGGCAGGTGTCCCCTTCCACTCAGCATATACAAGCCACAATGCACTTTAGCAATCCCTGCTTTCACTCCTAACTTATCCCCATCCACTTCCAGTCATAATCCTCACTGAGGTCTGTACAAGAACAACATAATCTACTCATTATGTCTCTAAATTGTTGAACCATAGGGATTCCCCAGAGGGCCATTTGTCCCTCCCTAAGGCCTTTTATGCTGTTGAGGACACAAGTTGTCCCATCATCTAGAGTCAGTGGGGAAGGTCCTGTTGTGGTTATAGCATTACTGAGATGTTATCTTTGAACCCCCACAGTGAGTACTATGTTTTGGGGAAATATAGGTGAAAGTTAATGGTTTTTGCTTTTAACTTTTTAATAAACTTGTAACTTTTTAATCAGCATACAGTCAACCTGTGGAACTCCTTGCCAGAGGATGCGGTGAAAGCTAGAACTTTAACAGAATTCTAAAAGGAGATAGATAGATTCATGGAGGTTAGGTCCATCAATGGCTATTAGCCAGAATGGGTAGGAATGGTATCCCTAGCCTCTGTTTCTCTGGAGGTGGATGACATGGAAGGGATCATGTAAGGATTACCCATTGTGATCCCCCCGCTCTGGGGAATCTGGTATTGACCACTTTTGGCAGACAGGATACTGGGCTAGATGGACCTTTGTTCTGACCCAGTAAGGCCATTCTTATGTTCTTAATAACTACAAATGATGGAAAAGTTATTTTATTAACTGAAGCTCTGTAACAAAAACAAACTTTAGAAGTAGCTGTGGGGAATTCCAAGCAACAAAAGGCAGGAATAAATGGCCACTTTTCAAACTCGAGAAAGGGGCAGACAGTGAGTTGGCAAAGTTTGTAGGTGATGCAAAAGCACTCGAGAGTTAAGTCCAAAGCAGATTGCAAAGATGAAATTCAATATTGATAATTGTAAGAATAATGTACTCTGGGAAACAGAATCCCAACTATACATACACAATGATGGGTTCTAAATTAGTAATTACCACTTAAGAAAGAGATCTTGAAGTAACTGTGGATAGGTCTCTGCCAACATCTGCTCAATGTCTAGCCACAGTCAATAAAGATAACAGAATATTAGGAAACATTAGTAAAGGTAATAAGACAGAAAATATTATGATGCCATAGTGATTCTTGCCATAGCAAGAGTTAATTGAACCAGCACTGGTTTTGAGTCAATGCCTGCCTTTCACTCAGCATATATAGTTTTGTGTCAAAGCCATATGTTCTCTGAATTACACAATTAGTCAGTTAGGAAGAGTCTTTTATTTGACTTTTAATTTTTAAGAAACCAGATGAAGGGAACTCTGAGAATAAAGTGAAATGAATACATAGTCACAGTTATCTCTGATGGGATCAAATTATAATGGCTTTTGAAACAGGCAGCTGGTTATTTTTCACCAAATTATATGATGGTTCCAGCTTCCAATTACTGTGATCTTAGTAAGTAAATAAGATTAGGGGTACATATCACCAAATATTTTGTTCTTTCTTGACAATTCATTCTCCTCGGAAACTCCCCCCTAGCAACACAGAACTTTGGAAACTTCTTGAAAAGAGTTCCCCCGTGGGGCCACATGAGTTCACTACCACAGCTCCAGAGGGCTACAAAAGGGCTATGCAGTCCCAAGAGCTCCAGTAACTCCCTTTCTAAAGCTTCAGGTGGTAGCCTAGTTAGTCTGCTCAGGATAAACTTAAAAAACAACAAAAGGTCTGGTAGCACTTTGTAGACTAACAAAACATGTAGATGGTATCATGAGCTTTCGTGGGCACAGCCCACGAAAGCTCATGATACCATCTACATGTTTTGTTAGTCTACAAAGTGCTACCTGACCTTTTGTTCCTTTCTAAAGTTAGTGTGGGGTTTAGGGACTTCAGTTTCTAAGTCTTTCCTTTAGTAGTTGTTTTGTAGTTAGCTACTGTAGTGAAAGTGTTCTATACATTTCAATGTTTTATTGTTTCTCTGGACTATCACAGAGTCTGTCAGGTTCACACCCAGTCTTGGAATCAAGAATATCATTACTAATCCCGCTCAAAAAGTACCAGGCCCAGACAGCTAGACCTGGGAGGGAGATACTGAAAAATTGTGTCTTCTCAAAATCTAGTCTTTCATTTTAAAAATATTTTTAAAGCAGCCAGTAGCTTTCAGAAATGTGTGTATATTAAAGGGCATTATTTCTTATAAATCTTACATTAAAAATTACAAGCCAGACAGAGGTAAGGGTATTTCTTTCTTGTCCTGGTATTTGCTATGTAAATAACTTTGGTTATAGAGTTTGTATCATGAACATGTGCTGGGAGATATGAATTATATCTTTAGGTTGGACATCAGGGAAAACTTCCTGCCTGTCAGGGTGGTTAAACACTAGAATAAATTGCCTAGGCGGGTTGTGGAATCTCCATCACTAGAGTTATTTAAGAGAAGGTTAGACAGACACCTGTCAGGGATGATCTTGACAGTGCTTGGTCCTGCCATGAGGGCAGAGGACTGGACTCGAAGACCTCCCAAGGTTCCTTCCAGTTCTAATGTTCTATGATTCTATAACACAACATTCCATTCATGACAAAGGACAACTCATAAAATCATGAAAGCAATTTAAAACACATTCAGAACCTTTCTACTTTTAAGAGAACAGTCAGGTTCTTTTAGAATCATAAGGAATGTATGGTGAGCAGCAGGTTATTTCTGCTGAGGTTAACTTTAACTTCCCCTCATTTGTATACCAAATATTTTACCTTCTTCTGACAATGTCATGAATTGATCACATCCACCTTGGTTTGAATCCTAATCCCTTTGAGGGTACAGGTGGCAATTCACAAGTCTTAGAGCAAACATATGTGACCTGTCATCGTTCATGTTGGTGTCTACCATGTTAGTTCATGGACAATTGATGCCAATAGTACAGTTGGGGCACAAAAAGAAGCATTTCCAGAGATCAGTACAGAGCTGATGGTATGAATTAATTCCGTATTTATAGGTTTTATTTGGCTATGTATAGATGTGTTTTTCAAGTTCTAAAGAAGTAATAATGTGTTAAACTGAAATGACCCTAACATGTTCATACACGTTTTTTAAGCTTCCATGCCTGCTTTGGCTTAGAAGAGCAATCCTCCCCATACCCTTCTTTTCTTCTCACTTTTTCTTTCAGTCTGATAATCTTCTGGTCATGAACTACATAAAAGATTAATATAAAGCTGTAAAAGAAAAAAGCCTTCAGATTAATCAACTTTCATTTTCACTTTGTCCATTGTGCCATGTTTTAGAAAGTTAATTTAAACCCCCTGATAGGGACAAAATACATTTTCTTTTTCTATTTATATCTTCCACACACTGTAGTTGTTTTGATTCAATCCAAAATCTTATATGCATGGCACATGATGGTAATTAAATAGTTTAACTAATGCTTGATGGAATTAATTTCACTATTATCTCAAAATAAAGTGGGTTCATGGCAGAATTGTCAACACATCTAACTTTGTTGAAAGGACATATATTAGTATGACCATTACAATTTTGGGGGGAATATGATATGTTCTTCTATTGTGGCCACTTCATCACATCTTACCATATCTCCAATGTTAAGTTTGTAACATTTTTTTTCATTCCATATCTGAAATTAATCCAACTTCAAATTTCACAAAACTAAATTTAGTCCCCCTGATATTTTTTCAAGTGGGGTTTGAAACCTCCAGTAAAGAAGCTTCCATGACTTCCCCAGGCAGTCTGTTCCATTGTCCTACTGCTCTTACAATTAGGAAAGTTTTCCTGAGATTTAATCTACATCAACTATGCCATAGTCTGAACCCCTTATCTCTTGTCCCTGCCCTCTGTGGCAAGAGAAAGCAACTTTTCTCCATCTTTTTAATGGAAGCCTTTCAAGTATTTAAAGACCAGTATTGTATCTGCCCTTCATATCCTCTTTTCAAAACTAAATATGCCCAATTCCTTCAGCCTTTGCTCATTTGGCTTGCATTTCATCCTTTTGATCACCTTTATTGCTTGCATCTGGATCCTTTCTATACGAACCAAAATTGGACACAGTATTCCAACTGAGGCCTAACCAGCATTGAGTAAAGAGGTAATATCACTGTGCATGACTTTGATGCTGTTCCTCTGTGAATGCAACACGAGATTGCACTTCTTGTTTGTAACAGCATCACACTGTTGACTCATGTTGAATTTCTTATCATGAGAACCTCAACCTCACATGTTGTTATTTTTCCTCTGCATCAGAATTGCTTGGTGCTGATTTTTTAGAATTTGCCAGTCCCTTTGACTCCTTTTTTCCTAATTGGTCTCTCCATGGGACTTTGCTTACTAGGTCTCAGAGGTGATAGAAATCCACCTTGTTGAACACCAGTGATTTTTTCTATTCTCATGTCCTCCTTTCCATGGGATTTTTAATTCTATTAGATCATGACCACTTCCTTCAAAGTTCCCAACCACTTCTGCATTTGCAACTAATTCACCCCTGTTCATCAAAACCAGATCCACAGTGGATGACCACTTTTTCTTTCCTCAACTTCCCAAATCAGAAATTTGCCCCCACACATGGTAAGAACTTGAAGGACATATTATGTTTTGCTGCATTGTACACTCAATTTAAGACTGGGCAAAAGACTGTCATTTTTGTCTGGCCTCCTATCACTTATAAAGTATCTATCGCCTGTGATTTGGCCAGAAGGCTACGTTCATGTCAACACACTCAAATGCTGAAGGCTGAGACAACTGAGATGAGGGGAAACTGAGGCAAGGGAGAGCTTTGCAGCTGGTCAGGTTAGATCACTATTACAAGCATTAATTAATCTTTACACTACACTCTTGAGAAGTACTGCATCAAATACTAATCCCTTCCCCCTTTTTATCAGTGGGTAAATGAGGCACAGAAATGTGTTATTTGTTTCCTCAGCAGGGCAATGGCAGAGATTTACACTGGACCTAGTAGTCCTGATTCCATTTTCCACTGCCACCCTAAATGTCTTACTTTAATAAGGTTATAATAACACTTCTGCCTTTCTCTAATCCCCTCCCTGAAAAGGGGAAAAGTTCTTCTTAGCAAAATAATCTGGTTATATTTGTGAAAAAAAGGCACTTCAGAATAAAACTGTCCATATTTTATAGAAGAAAAGGGCTGTTTTAAAGGGAATATATATTGTTCAAATTCAAAACACTGTATTTTAAAATTTAGCTATTTTTATTCTAAATCACAAAGGTGATTTTGTTGTGACTGTTACTTATTTTCCCCAATAAACCTTATTACTTTGGCTAATTACACAAGGTGTTTCTGAGATACTGGGCTTGAAATCACAAGTTGTATTTCCTTTGTTTGCTACCTTTTTTTTTTTTTTTTTTTTTACAGAGCCACAATTGTAGCTTGGCTTAGAAATGTCAAATTTATATAGGTGACAAAGCGTGTCTTGACCTCTGTGGCCTTTGAATCAGATTCATAGTTCTTTGCTGTCTCAGAAAATATTGAGTGAAAACTGGCATGGTCCAATTCTGACTCTAATCTTACTCTTCTAAACAAAATGTTTGAAGCAACTGAATATTCTAGATTGCTAATTCTATCCTCTGTGGTGTTTATATTATCTGTATTTACACTTGGCTGCTTTACTTGGAAAACATGATTACACCTTTCTGGGGATGTCAATTGAGCAGATGCCATGCAAAGTGTACCCACTTGTATCATAAATAGGGTGCTGGTTACAATACAACATATTAATGGTGCCTTAAAGACTGACAATGAGAGTGTTCACATCAGGACTTATATTGTAAATTTTGTTTCAGTTTTGACTTGTAATGTTTCATGAGAAATAGTTGATGGCTAAAACAAGAATTCCTGAAGGCAAACACAGGAAGCTTTTATCAAGAGAATGTGTGCTGTGTGGCTATTCTGAAGAGTTACACTATACTTTTAAAGCTAATTTTTTAGATTAAGTTACTCTTAAGTATATTAACTGTTCTAGGTAAATGTAAACACTTGAAATTAGAGTATATTGGTTATACAAGGTAAAATTTAAATGGGTACCTCTGACTCTTTTACCTTCTTGTGCAGTGAAATCATCAAGGAAATACGCTTCTTGGAGAGTCTCGATTTTTCTCTGAAACTTTCTTGTGAGCTGGGACAAAAGTGTGCAGTCAAGTGGAAATTAATAGCAGGATGAGTGGTGGAAACATTGTCTTTAAACAGACGCTTAGAAGCATAGAAATTAGAGCCAGGAAAAATTACTTCCAATCATCAAGATTATCCCTATGCCATTTCAGCATTGCTCCCTCAGCATGTATTTTGTCCTGTCCAGTTTCAAACATCAAAAGCAGTAGTTCTCTTAGCACACTTATTTTCAATTCTAAACACTCACTCTAAGTAAAAGTCCACTTAATGTTCAACCTGTACTAATTACTAGGTGCCTTTTATCTGCCTAAAACTAGCTATTATCAATGTTGTAAATTTATGGCATTTAGATGTGATTATTGTCCCTTTATTTAGTGCATTACTATGATTATACAAGTCCTCACTATTCAAGACTATTCACATCTTCAGCACTAGAGATATAACTCTGTTTCAGGTAATGGAGGTACGAAGTAAGTGATATTCAGATACATTAACCAATGGTCCACCAAGACTTCAATGTGGAATCTTAACAAAAGCTGACACCCAATGCAAAAGCTTTGTAACTTTGGACCTTAGCAGCTAGAGGACCCTGTTGACTATTTTTATGAGGGGGAACCAAGCCCTCAATTGTCTGAAAGTTTCTGTTTCTGAGACAGAGAGGGCGTGTCTACACTGCAATAAAAGCCGCACATGTAGCCCAGGTCATCTGACTCATGTTTGCATCACTTGGGCTGCAGGGCTGCAATGTAGATCTTCAAAGTTGGGCTGGAGGGTCCAAGAGGCCAAGCTGAAATGTCTACACTGCTATTTAATAGTCTTGCAATTCCAAGCCCCATGAGCCCAAGTCAGACCTGGGCCAACCATGACTGTGCTGTAGGCCTTTTCTCAGTGTAGGCCTACCTAGACAAAGCAAGACTGTGCTGTACAGAAGAAATTCCCCTCTGTCATTCCAGATGCTGTCTGAGAACCACAGTCAGAAATTTTATTGTGCTCCAGTCATAGGATTCTGGCCCAATAGCTTAAGACAGCAAAAGAGGCTCATGCCTTCTCTCAGACACCTAACCCCATTTTGGAGAAAGGTAGAAATTACACCTTCTGTCACTCACTAGCTCAAGCAGTGTCCCCATTTCTAATCAATTTTAATGATATGTCAGTAAAAGGAGAAAACTACCTTTCCCAGAAAACTCATAGAGTGTGTCTACACAGCAGGGCTTTACTCGAAATAAGCTACACAAATTGAGCTACGTCGATTGCATAGCTTATTTTGAAATTGAAATTGGTAATGTCTACACAGCACTTATTTCGAAATAGAGCACTCTTCCTCCAACTTCCTGTACAATGAGGGTTACAGGAGTCAGAGTAAGAAGTCCTCCAGCTTGACAGTACAGTAGACTTCCGATAATCCGGCACTCTTGGGACCCAGGGGGTGCCGGATTATCGAACATACCGGAGTATTGGGAGGTACTCCAGAGGGGTGCTGTGACGGGTCTCCCGGGATCCGCACTGCGTTGGGGGAGGGGGGGTTGGCGGGGAACGGCGCGGGGAGGGGCGAACCCTCCGCCGTGTTGCGGGGAGGAGTGGAAGCCACGCACAGCCGGCTTGCAAGCAGCGGTGGCGGCGGCAGAGAGGAGGCGAGAAGCAGGCAGCTGTTTCAGGTGGGTGGGGGGTGTCGGCGGGGAACGGTGCGGTGAGGGGCGAACCCTCCGCCGTGTTGCCGGGAGGCGGTGGAAGCCCTGCGCAGCCAGCTTGCAAGCGGCGGCGGCGGAGAGGGGGCGAGAGGCAGGCAGCTGTTTAAAGTAGGTGGGGGTCGGCGGGGAATGCTGCCTGCCTCTTGCCCCCTGTCCGCTGCCGCCACTTACAAGCCAGCGGCTGAGTTTCCCCGCTTGCAAGCCAGCTGCGCAGTGCTTCCACCATCTCCCCGCAATATGGCGGAGGGTTCGCCCCTCGCTGTACCCTCCCTCCCCCGCCCGCCTTAAACAGCTGCCTGCCTCTCGCCCCCTCTCCGCCGCCGCCTCTGAGCAGCTCCAATTGTCTGGCTGGCCGGAGCACTTCCGGGTTCCAGTTGGTGCCGGACTATCAGGAGTGCCGGACCACTGGATGCCGGACAACTGGAGTTTTACTGTACTTGACATTATTTCAAAATAACTACCTGCTGTGTAGATGCAGACTAAGTTATCTCGAAATAACACTAGTTATTCCAAAATAATGTTGCTGTGTAGACGTACCCTTAAACAGAACAAACCTGAAAAAAAAATCCTGCTTTTTTGGAAAATGTAAGGGAATGGAGATCAATGAAGTGGAAGTTTAAAGTTCTCACTAGCTCTCACACCAGTTTGGGTTTTTCTGGGTAGGCTACAATCTTGTAACTGCATCCTTGTGACCAGATTCTTACCTAGACACCAAATCAAGTCAGCAGTTTTGTGCAGGCACAAGGGCTTCATTGCACAAATATTATTGAAGGAATAGGCTGCTAGTTTAGTTACACTTCATGTAATTGGAAAGGATGTTATTTTTCCAGTGTGCTTATAAATGTTTTCTATTAACACATATAGGACATAATCACTAAAAGATGCAGTGTCCTCCGTTTACCCATAGCCAACAGACTCTGCTGCAGCTGATATAAAAAGGGCCATTTATTAGGGTTATCATCTCTTCCACACAATTTCACTATTTTAAAGTTTCATTTTAGAGCTTGAAACATCTTTATTTGTTAAAAAAATTAATAAAGTTTTTGATTCAGAGTGTTCACTTAACTGCCAATGGTGACAAGACTATAGATTGATACCCAATATTAAAAACAGCATATGAAAAGCCTTCAAAGTACTCTAAGAGGAACAAAACGACCTCAGATTTCAGTATTTGTTTACTTGGTTACATTATTTTTCTCCTTCTGGCTGATTACATGTAGCATGGATACTGCCTTCTCTTACATAATTAGACTATTACGTGATGTTCTTATAAAAGCAGATCACAGAATCTTAAACTGTCAATAATCATAGAATCATGGAACTGGAAGGAATCCTGGCAGGGCATCTACTTTAGTCTGCTGCACTCATGGCAGGACCAAGCACCATAGACCATCCCTGACAGGTGTTTATCTAACCTGCTCTTAAAAATCTCGAATGCCGGAGATTCCACAACAGAGGCAGGCAAAATATGGCCTACGGATCCAGCCTGCCAAGTCACTTGATTCAGCTTGCAGCCCAGCGGGAGTCTCAGCCAGGGTCCCTTCATGCCTCCTCCTAATCTGCTCTAAACCTAGGGGAGAGGAAGACAGGCTTTGAGTGCTGTTTCTGTCCCCAGCACAATCTCCCAGCTCCCATTGGATGGTTTCCAACCACCCTGTTTTCAGGACAGGCAACACACAAAGTACTCCTCTCCCCTCCCCCTGAGTTCACAGCCTTCAGAGCAGCACATGGCCCCTGCAGCTGGCTGCTCTGAGCAGCATGTTGGGACATTGAAGGCAGGGCTGCTGGCCAGGAACCACCTAGGTAAAGGCCTCCCAGCCAGATCCTGCTTGTGGCACCCAACTCCTCCCTCCTCCAACTATCTGACCCTTTTCCTACCAGACCTCAAACGCTAATACCCGCACCCCTCTCACAGCTTTTCTCCAGGTCATAGTCCATTTACAGACTTTGATCCCCAATCCCAATCCCAATCCCCATTCACAACCCAGATCCCTGCACCCGCTCTTGCACTCCCGTTCCAGGTTACAATCCCCTCCCAGACACTGCACCCTCTCCAACACTCCTCTTCCAGATCACAATCCTCTTCTGAATCCTTACTCCCTCCAGGACACTGTGCCCCTTTTTGCACCCTAGCTTCCTGGACAGGCCACAACCCCCGCCTTCACTCAAACTACCTACCGAATCACACACCCTCTCCTGTACCTCAAGAGCTCCCTTTGGTACCCAGCTTCCATCCCAGACCCCACACCTTCTACATTAATATCATGGATGAGTGCTGCCCTTGCCCACTTACAGAATTTGAGGAGTGGCCCCCCATCAAAAACTACCATGGACCCCAGTTCCACAGCCTCCCTAGGCAATTCATTCCAGTGCCTAACCATTTTGACAGTTGGGAAGTTTTTCTTAATGTCCAACCTAAACCTCCCTTGCTGCAATTTAAGCCCGTTGTCCTATCAACAGTGGTCATAGAGAACAATTTTCCTCCTTCCTGCTTGTAACTCAGGTACTCTAAAGCTCTTTCATGTCCCCTCTCAGTCTTCTTTTCCAGACTAAACAAACCCAGTTCTGTCAAATTTCCTTCATACATCATGTTTTCTAGACCTTTAGTCATTTTTGTTGCTCTTTTGTGGATTTTTTCTGATTTTTTTCACATCTTTCCTGAAATGTGGTGACACAACACTCCTGTTGAGAACTAATCAGTGTGGAGTAAAGCAAGGGAATTATTCCTCATATCTTTCTTACAGCACTCCTGTTAATATATACCTGAATTACGTTTGCTTTTTTTGCAACAGTGTCACACTGTTGACTCATGTTTAGTTTATGGACTACTATGACCCCTTTCGGTAGTACTCCTTCCCAGGTAGTCATTTCCCATTTTGTATGTGTGCAACTAATTGTTCCTTCCTAAGTGGAGTCCTTTGCATATGTCATTGTTGAATTTCATCCTATTTACCTCAGACCATTTCTCCAGTTTTTCCAGGACATTTTAAATTATAATCCTAATTTCCAAAGCACTTGCAACCCCTCCCAGCTTGGTATCATCCACAAACTTTATAGAAGTACTCTCTATAGTCTATGCCATTATCTAAATCATTGATGAAGATATTGAACAGAACCGTTCCCTAAAACTGATCCCTGCAGAAATCTACTTGTTATGCCCTTCCATCATGATTGTGAAACATTGATAATTTTGGGAACAGTTATCTAACTAGTTACGCACCCACTTTATAGCAGCTCCATCTAGGTTGTATTTCCCTAGTTTGTTAATAAGAAGTTCATGCTCGATTATGTCAAATGCCATACTGAAGTCTAGAAATATCATATCTACTGCTTCCCTTTTATCCACAATGCTTGTCACTCTGTCAAAAATGTTATCAGGTTGGTTTGACGTGATTTCTTTTTTTACAAATTCATGTTGATTGTTACTTATCACCTTATTATCTTGTAGATGTTTGCAAATGGATTCCTTAATTATCTTTTCTGGTACAGAAGTTAAGCTGACAGATCTGTAATTCCCCGAGTTGTTTATATTTCCCTCTTTATAGAAGGGCACTATATTTGCCCTTTTCCAGCCTTCTGTAATGTCTCCTGTTTTCCACGACTTTTCAAAGATAGTAAATAATGGCTCAGATATCTCCTAAGTCCACTCCTTGAGTATTCTAGGATGCATTTCATCAGGCCCTGGTGACTTGAAGACATCTAATTTATATAAGAATTTGTAACTTGTTCTTTTCCTATTTGAGCTTCCGAACTTACCCCATTTTCACTGGCATTCACTATGTTAAGCATCTAATCTCCACCAACCTTCTTGGTGAAAAATGAAACAAAAAAGTCATTAAGCACCTCTTCCATTTCCACATTTTATGTTATTGTTTTTCCTTCTTCTTTGAGTAACAGACCTACATGTCCTCAGTCTTCCTCTTGCTTCTAATGCATTCATAAAATGTTTTCTTGTAACCATTTATGTCTCAAGCTAGTTTGAGCTTAGTTTGTGCCGTGGCCTTTCTAATTTTGCCCCTACATACTTGTAATATTTGTTTATATTTATTCTTCATAATTTGATCTAGTTTCCACTTTTTGTAGATTTCCTTTTTAAGTTTTAGATCATTCCAGATCTCCTGGTTAAGCCAGGATGGTCTCTTGCTATGCTTCCTGTCTTTCCTATGCAGTGGAATACTTTGCTCCTGTGCCCTTATATAATGTTTCTTTGAAAAATTGCCAACTGTCTTCAATTGTTTTTTTCAAGTCTTGTTGTGTATTATTTTCTAGCATTATGAGTTCTTCCTGCTTAATACCCATACTTCTTGCATTAGTATACACAGATCTAAGATATTGATTGATTTGTTGTCTGCTTCCCCAGGTCTGTCTTGTCTCTTTTTTATCCCAGCCATTACAGTCCATGTTCCCCCGAGTTTCTGACCCTTCTCCTAGGCCTCCATGTTTTTTATTTATCTGTGGGCTTTGGTTACTTGTCCCCATTAAACCTAGTTCCTAGAATTTAGAACCTAATCATGTATCAAAGCATACTTTAAAATAACATTATTTTAAAATAGCATTGCTCTGGTAGAATATAGCATTTTGCACTTCTCTGCCCTTGCCTTCTTTACTACTGCCAACACATGTCTATAAAAACAGGATCTTTATTTCTAACAATTTCTTCTGTCTTTACTTTTTTATTGTTTGTGTCACAGTCTTTGACAAATGCAATGCAGTTTTCATGGAATGCCTATTAGAATGAAAAATGAGGAGGGGAAGTGCAAAATGTATGTAAGATGAATTTTTAAAAGTTTGTTATGTGGCATCAGAACCTTTTTAACAGATCATTTCTATTTTACTCATTATGCTTTAGCAGAAGCTTTTTATCAATGTGACAGAGACCTAGCTTAATGGGAATTTGAACTGTACATATTATATTATATACACAAATATTCATAGGCAGTGCTGGCAGCAATACTTAGAGTGAAGGTTGCTTGATGCTTTTCATCTGTTTTCTGTGACATATCTAAGTTTAGCAGAATTTGATTGGGGTAACTGAAATTTTAATGGAAGGATTGATATTTATTTAAGCTTTTTATTTTTATCAATTTACATTTTCAGTTGAGAGAGATTACTGGGGAGTCAAATAATTATTTACTGACAGTAGACATTCAGATTCAAAAGGTCCGTTAACATGCTGTCAACATAATGTGTCAAAAATATACATTAATATCCATTAATATCCTTGAAATTATAAATGTCTCACGTAGCATTTTTCTTACTGTCTTTAACTTTCAATTATTAGTGGAAATATTTTTGTTCATTTGTGTGTGCGTGTGTGTGTGTGTGTATTGTATTTATCTGCCCTTGTTGATAAAGGTTTAATCGTTCCAAATCTGCTGATAGATTTGTGAAACTTAAACTGTTCAGGCTGACGTTTTCATTGTCTTATGTCTGCTTCAAGTTGAACTTTTTGGGGGAAGTTTCAGCTACAACAGTTCAGCCATTTCCAAGAATAAAATAAGAGAAAAACACAATGTCTTGCCCATGTTAAATTTCTTACCATCATTTCCTTGAGACACTCTCTGGAGGTTCCTTTTGCGTTGGAGCAAGGGTTTAAAATTTGGCAGGGGAAATGGGGACAGGGAGAGGCTGTGGGGACATGTGATTTCAGAACTTTTTACCTCTCCACTATAGAACCTGAAACTGAGCTCTTTATTCTGGAGTCTCACCATTCACTCTACTTCCAGTAAAGAGCTGTGAAACCCAGTAGTAAAAACTATCTTCATCGTCCTTTAACAGTGTCAGATAATTTGTTAGTAAAGAGAGGATTGTACTGTGGATCTGAAAACCCCAGCTCTGTTCATGACCCAGATGGGAAGCATCAGGATGACAAGATGATCTTTTTAATTCTTTTCTATTCGTTTCTATTTGTAAATGTGACAGATATTACAACCACCTGTGGTATCTTTGGGGAGCATATTATATTTTATATTGAAAGCATGAGAACCTTGAAAAGTTTATTGTATTGAGGTGGGCCAGACTGTATTAGCTGTAAAATATGCATGGCCCTTTGTACCAATACAGGTGATGTGTGTTCCTGGATCATGAGGAGGTATTTAACACAAATTCCCATTTTGGCCACTGTCATGGTGTGTGGCTGCCACACATCCCCAACCCCCTGTGATCACTCTGCAGTATAGTTTCCCCTCCAATTAGCACTCTCCTTTCCATGTGATGGAAAACAGCCGGATTCGAGGTACATCCCTTTTTCCCAGAACAACCAGATCCTGACCTTCCTTTAAGTTAGGATAAGAGGAAGCTGCATACCAGATTTGGTAGTCCTAGCTCTTACAGTTCAGGAGGATCTCTTGAACAAATGGACTCACAGACAGACAGACAGACAGATGCACATTTCTAATTTCTAGTTTTATATATTACCATACATTAAATATATATTGTCATTTATGTATTTAATTGGTTGTCTTCCAACTGATTCTATCTATCTATCTATCGGAAGACACCCAATTAGCTAAATTGGGAAGAACTAAAAGTAGAGAATACTGACAAAAGCATGTGGAGTCAGTCATTATATCTTGTTGACGTGCAAGTACTCTACTTGAGTGTAACATAAAAGCTGCTAGTAAAATAGATGAGGTGCATTACGTGTATATAGAAGGCAGTTTATCAGATAATAGATATTATCCTTCCACTCTGGGACTTAAGTGGAACTAATATTAGCCATAAATCATACAAACTATGGAAGTTATCTGATCTGGAAGGGAAATGCTTTGGTGGTGTTTTTAGGGAATCTAGCAGATGGATTAACTAACAGCAAATGTGTTGACAAAGTAAATAAAATGTCTCTAAAACCAAGCTGCAAATAAATGATTGAATATCATTTTCAATTGCTCCTCTCTACATAATAAAGAACAGCTGTTTTTCTCAAGGTCAAAACCCAGGTCCATATCTCATATTAAATGCCAACGTTTATCTGTAATTCAAAGTGAGATGGATGGTTTGCCCTCAAAACATGGGAATTCATCAGCAAAGGATGATATACTTCTCTCTCTCAAAAGGTGAAATATACAGACACTATCCTAGAGAATTTCAAAATATTTTACAAAAGAGCCTTTCAACACCTTTTCAGATATTCAAGTTTCTGTACAACTTTTTACTTGTGAATAAATGCAGGTAGAGAGGTTAAAGGACTTGTCACAGATCACACCATAAACCAGTGTCAAAACTTGACTTAGAAACCAAGGGTCCTGTCTCCTAGGCTTCTATGTTGAACACTAGACAGTGGTCCAGATTCTGAGCTCACTTACCCTGGTGTAAATTGACAATGGGTCCAATGGATCTCATAGAGCTATTTCAGATGTACACATTTTATGTGACAACAGAATCTATCCCTATATTTTTCCCCTCTTTCCCCCGCAAAACTGTATCAAACTTATATTGGATGCATTCTTCATCAAACCTCAGCAGGTTCTTGAGACAGCTCGATAGTCACATAAAATCACTTCAGAAAGATTTCCATTTTTAATACTTTGAATCAAAGAAAAGAACACATAAGAGTTTCTTGAAAACAATTAACAGTAGGCATATATACAATGTATGAGGGCCTCTAAGAAATTTGTTTAAATGAAGTTATAATGCATTTTAGTTATGAAAGAAATAAGATTCATATTATAGTATCTCTCCAGTTGAGGGTCAAATTCTGACACCTTTTCTCATATTTAGCAGCTCCTTAATTCTGTTAATGGCCTATTGACTCCACTGGGACAAGTTCTGGAATAAGGCAGTATTTAGCATGCATAAAGGCAGAAGAACTTCACTCTTAGTTAGCAGTTCTAATCCAGTCATATTTTCCCCTCCAAATGCTCAGCTAAGTATTTTTCCAAGTGACAGGACAGTATTTTCCAAGCTACAGGAAATCAGCTTTCATCCTCTATTTCCAAAATGCCATGTAAATCAGTGAGCTCTGCTCAGTTTCAATTATCTGTGTGTTTATGAATAACAAACACTCAGATCACTGTATTCCAAATGCTGCCACGTTTACTTATATTTACCTGGATTCATTAGGACTGCTTGAGGAGATGCAACACAGTGTAAAGGTGGTAGAATCATTTTATTTATCCTCAGCTACACATTATTTTTTTTAATTTAATTTTTATTTTATTTAATTTTAATTAACTGACAACTGGCTGACAGGCCCCACCCCTTCTGGGAGCAGAGAGCCGGCTCCCCCTCATACATACACACACACACACACACACACACACACACCTTGCCTACAGGCCTGGGGAGTCTGTTGACTCATCTGTATGCAGATGATAAAGCAATAAGGCCCTACCTATTGTCCAATATGTATTACCACTAAATAAATAACCAAGTCTTGCCTGGTCCTTATTGGATTTGACCAAAACAGAGGAACTTGTTGCGAAGATGTCAAATTTCAGCAGAAGTCAGTGGGTAGAAGTGGTTCATCACTATTTTATCACTCCACTTGCACGCAAAGGGACACTGGAAAGGCTGTATTAATTGATGAATTTGTTAACATCAAGAAATGGGATTTGGAGTACTGACTGGACTGTTTATGTCTAGGATTAATACTGCCTTGCACAGCACATGATTCATGTATTCACTCACTGACTTATTCCAGCCACACAAGAGATGAGCCAATTTCATAAATGGTGTCTGTCATTAATCATTTATCTCAGAATAGCCTCCAAAAGTCTTGATCAGAATTAGGTGTCCTCTGACCTAAGCACTGAACAGCCAGAGGGGAAGAGTTGTTCCCTGTCACGAAACATGTGCACTATAAAAGGAAAAAAGAGACATGGGAACAAGGGGATATTTGAGGAAATCGCAGAGGAAAACTGGTTACTGGCATTGACCGGAGCGTCACTCTCAGTTCGAGTTAGCTGTCTTAACTAGACCACTAATTTGAACCCTGGAAGGTCAACTGCAGCAGCTTTGATCTTCCTCTGTAGTGTAGACATGCCGATTGTGTCCCAGCTGCCTTAATCTCCCCACCCACCATTTGAAATGGAAGGCTTCTAACATACCCACTATATATGAGTTTTCCTCAGTCATTTTTTCATCATCTTCTTAATAAGAAAATACAGTTTCACTCAAAATAGGAAGGTGTCGCATCACATTTGAGATGCATTATCTTAGCCGTAATCCTCGACCTCATATTTTAGCTAACAGATATTTTTCACCTGTTCTCATATGATGATCAAATAGTTATTTTTTTGAATATATAGTAACAACAACTAAATTTAAAATAGCGACATTTTTATACCCATTTACTAACAAACTAGCAAGTCATTTCTTTTGTCAATAGTAGGTAAGGATTAATGGAAATCCCTTAGATGCACAATAGTGATACAAGTTCTTTCCTGAGCTGCCAGTTCCTCAAATATTGTCTCTTTCATAATATTTTGTGAAATATCTATGTAAATAATTTACCATCACTGTCATTTTAACACAATCACTGACTGATTGTCTCTATTATCTCCTGTACACAGTCATTTTATACTGTTTGTCTGTGCCACTTGTCTCACCTCCAGTGGGTTTGTTCCTCAACTCCTTCTTTGATGTTTAATTAAAGGGGTTTCATTTTATGTAGGACACTGACCAAAACTAAACACCCTGCACTTTTATAGCAACCACCATTCAAGAATTTTAAAGTACCTCAGTAACATTTCATAACAGGAATTTGGCTGCATCATTACCCTTTGTGATAGGCAAGTAACAATTCTCCACTTTACAAGTGGTAAAAATGAGGCATAGAAAAGTTAAATGACTTAACCAAGGTCATAAAAATACTGAGGCAGAGCTAAGAGTTTATTCTGTATGGGTACATTTAACCAGTAGCGCATACTTGGAAATATTAAGCATCTTATTTCGAAACAGCTTATTTCAAAATTTGGCACTGTCTACACAGCACTTATTTTGAAATAAATCGCTATTCCACTGACTTCCACTGACTTCCTATACACCAATGTTTATATGAAGTCGGAGTAAGAATCCCGTTATTTTGAATTTATTTCAAAATAATAGGGCTTCTTGGGTAGATAGCGCATAACATTATTTCAGAATAACGGACATTATTCTAAAATAACTCTGCTGTGTAGATGTATCCATGTATACATATACTTTTTTCTTCAATACTTCAGCTTATTTCCATCCTGCACCATTGTTCACATACTCACTGTAGACTAAATCCCTTAAACTAGGCCTTTATGAAATCATGTTAGCATAAACAGAATTTATTCATAGTTGCTTAATATTAATGTCAATATTTTATCCTGTTTAATATATTCATGTTCATTGGGTCTGGCACTATTCAGAATGTTCTTTTAAAAGGAAGATGCATACGATAGGTCCATCTGGTGAAGCAAATAGAAGTAGTTCACACAAAGATTTAGAAGAAAAAAACTATCTTGTTTTTAAGAGAGAGATTATACTTCTTTCTCTGAAAAATCTGTTTATGTTCCAGGAGAGGGTTGACAATTAAAACAAATTACGTTACAATGAATTATCTCTAATTTATTCTCTCGTGAAATATGTCCTTGGCAGCTCACTCCCAGGTGATATCATTTTCAACAGAACACCCTTTGCTTTCCATAGATGTTGACTATTTCCCAGTACTTATTCAGTTACTTATCAGAACAAGTCTGATAATGGGCAACATTTCCAAAATGAGCATTAAAAGGTCAAGCCTTAAATTTAAAATGTTAATCAATATGTCAAAACTTCAGGTCTCCTAGGATATTGCCATAAACACTAAACAGTGGTTATTATGTAAACTAAAAAAAATCAAGACATAACGAACCTTCTATTCAGCCCCCTTTAGGTGCTTACATTGTTTATATGCCAAGATGGGATTAAAACTTCTGGCTGGAAATTTCAAATCAGCCTAAGGGAGTTAGGCACCAAAATCCCATTGAATTTCAAAAGGGAGTTTGAAATCCCAGCCAAAATCAGAAATGTTATTTATATTTGGGAAGAGGCTAATTCTGAGCAGTGCTGAGTCCCCCTTTCCCCATTCATTTTAAAGGAAGATGAGAGCTCAGCACTTGTCTTCTCTGATGAAACAAAGAAACCATTTTATTGGTATTATGACATAGAGACTTGGCACATTTTTATGTTTCATCTTCTCATGTTTATTCTCAAGAAAAAAATAATTTTGGACAATAAATAAGTGTAGCACCACACTTGTGTTGCATTATCACCATATAAGTTTGAGTGAGTAATAAAAATGAAGGCAAGATGGCACAATACGCCCCTGGAGATATATAAAAATATGACTAATTTATAAAGTGCCTTGTTTCTCTTTATTGTTTGCATTAGCATGGTGCCTAAAGGCCCCAACCCAGACAGGTGAAGGCACTGAACAGATATACAGTAAAAAAGAAAAAAATTGCCCATTCACCAGAGAACATACAGTTTCAGGCCCCAAGTGTACTGAACTCATTACAGGAAGAGGACCGGCACTGATTGCAATTGGTATTAATCTTTCTTTATAAAATACCCAACATCTCAGTGCACAGAATGAGCATTTAAGAAATCAACAATGTAAAACATCAAAATGAGCATTACAATATTTTCATTCATATAAATATAATCAAATACAGGAAAGGAAATGATCAAGGAAAAATAATGGAGCTGAATGGCACAAAATAAACTGCCTATTGCTATGAATATTTCTGACATAGACATTTTTATTAATTAGGAAGGGCTCGGCTTAGAATATTTTGCCACACTAACCATAAATTAACCACACATTAACCGAGTTTTCTGGCAAAGCATTTGAGCCCATGCTTAGCTGTCAGCATTTATGACCCACTGAAAACAGTGGAACTACTCATTTCTAGAAGCTATGCTCATGTTTTAATGCTTTGCTCCATATGGGCCTAAATCAGCTAATTAACCATCTGTCCTACCTTCCTTTTTAAAATAAAGGCTTTCTATATCTATGTTTATAGATTATGCCTCCATAACAGTTTTGTGTATAGAAAGTTATCCTACGAATGAATCATATGTTAAGATTCCACAATACTTTTGGAATCCACCAAAATTTAAAGCAGGGATGGGGAATCACTGGTGCACAGATGGTGTGTAGTTTGTCAGGGTTAGCCACTGGCAAGCTGCCAGATGGTTTGTTTACCTGCATGTCTTCAGGCACAGCCACTCGCAGCTCCTAGTGGCTGCGGTTCACAGTTCCCAGCCAATGGGAGCTGCGGAAGCATTGACCTGGCCCATGCCACTTCCTGCAGCCCCCATTGGCTAGGAATGGTGGACTGCAGCCACTGGGAACTGCAGGGTTCTGTGCCTGTGGACACTCAAGTAAACAAAGCATCTGGCAGCTTATCAGCAGCTAATCCTGATAAAAAACATGAGGCCAATGTGCCGGAGGTTTCCCACCCCTATTTCAAAGAAATGAAATGCTATATCAGGTAAGGAGTTGATATTCCACATCAGCAGCAAAGTTAGTAGCTCCTTCATAAACTAGACTTGAAAACAATCACTTCTATGAAATGGCATTATGACAGCTTGGGGAATATGTGTCAGTCCAGTTATGAATTCCACTCTGTTTTGTGAACATTTACCATACTTATTACAGTCACAGTAAAATACGTCATCCATTTGGAATTAGGAACCTGGCTCTTAGGGTGCCTACACTGAAGCTAGAAGTAAGCTTCCCTTCCAGGATAGACAGACAAGACTCACTCTACTCTAGCTATAGCAGTCTGACTCAAGCTGCTCAGACAGCAGCTTGGATTAGCTGTCTAAGTAAGAGCCAACAGGGTCTTTGTTTTCAATAGGCTATCTCTTTATAGAGACCTGTTTTGAGGTGGAGGGTGGAATCCTCCAGGACTAAGCACATGACTGGAGGAGATGCAGTGACCAAAGAGGGGCAGAGACAGTTTCTAAAAGAGCTTCTTCTCTAAGCCGAAAGGGGGATATTGTATCAACAGAATGGGAACACCCAGAGAAGGATGGGATACTAAAGACATTTTCCTTCTCTTGGACCAATCTAGAATCTTATAAAAGTGGGGGAGAATACACTAAGAGGGTTCCATTCAGGAAGTTGTTTCCCATAGATCTAATTTTTCAAAGCGGGGAGGGGGGGAGATTGAAAATTTGCTTTATAAGTCTGTGTTTCCTTTCTTTATTGACACTGGATCCCCGATGGACACTGGAACCATATCTAAGCAACTTGATAGCTTGGTTGGGCTAAAAATGGATTTTTCAATTTTTTTGATACCAGGTATCAGCCTTCTGCCTTCCTAAGCATGTCAAGGAGATCTCAGGGACCAGCACCGGTCCACAGACCAGTCATTGAGAAACACTGGACCACAGCACTGGCTTCAAAGTCTAGATAGCCAGACTGTGGGGTTCTGCTGCCAAGAAAGGTGTCAGAGTTAGGGTCTAAACTGAGAAGTGTGACTTATTGATCAAGAGGTTGAAAGAATGACCAGGGACCCCAGGGATTTAGCACCACATATAACTGAGTGATTAGTACCACATATAACTGAGTGGTTGGTTCTCAGAACCCAGATTGGACCAGATTGTATCAATAATTTTTCACGGATATGATGTACTTCTACCACTAATATAATAAAATATTTAGTGAAAGAGGAATCTCTAAAGCTTATTGAAAAATGTTTGGGGTCTTTTTGATTATGTTCAATATGCCTTCCATAAAATAATGACAAGAACAGACATGTAATTTCTTAGAACATCTGAATGACTCTTCCCCCTCCTTCCTTCCCTCCCCTCCACCATTCAGCTTTACATGAATTCTGTGAATTTCAAAGAGCTTTTTAGGATTAACTCAACTTTAAACTAAATTCCTTCACAATGTAGTAATACACGAACAAGTTTCCAGGCTGTACTATGAGATCACATTTTTCTCCTAACTCTAAAATTGCCATAAATTACCCATTAGTACCAGGGACTGTTTGTTTTTCCAGTAGCTGTGTTCATCTTTAAAGAATGTAAAAGGACTATAAATAGCATTTAACCACTTCATGACTCTCTCTGTCTCTCTCTCTCTGAGTCAGAAACAAATGTTTTAACTGTACATTATAGGAATAATTTTCAGTAGAACAAGCCAAAATACTTTTAATTTAATGAGGCTTTTGCGTTAGATAGATTCAGTGATTGGCACCTTCACTCAGGAAGGATATAGACTTTCACAGAGGAAATAAAACAGTATTTACTCAATGTTGTGACTAATCTCATAATTTCAATTAAGTTTATCCAGCAGATATACATTTGCAATTTTAAGAGTCTGTCCAAAATAGTTAAATTAATATAACATCTGAATTACAATAATGTCAAAAGGCTTCAGAGCATGATTCTTTTGTGCTAGGCACTTGTGCCAACATGTAGTAAAAAGAACAAATTAACAGTTCCAGCCCTGAAGAGCTTACCAACTAAATTAAGACAAGATGTAACTAAGATAGAACTTGGATGCACAGACCAATTCACAGACCAATTCCAACAGGTTTCAAATCAACAATGTGTCTATATGCTTGCTTCCCAGTGTTTTGTTTTGTTTGTTTTTTTTAAGATACACTCCTCAGCATAGCAACAATTTATATTTCACTGTGTTTTGGGGAAAGAGCTGTTACTGGGTCAGAAATCCTGCTCTTCATTAAATTGTGCCAGAGCAGAGCAAAAGGAAGCTATAGAAGAGGCACCAATTTCACTAAAGTACTTCAAAAACCGGTAGCTATTCTATCCAAGATGATCTTCTCCCGTGGAACATAAAGGCTACATCTACACTACACTTCTTTTTTGGAAAAAGGTATGCAAATTGTGTTCCGCAATTTGCATACCTTTTTCCGATTGTTTTTTCGGAAGAGGCTTTTCCGAAATGTGGCCCATGTACACTGGGCAAAATTTCAGAAAAAACTCCTCTTTCAGAAGCACCTTTCTTCTTCATGAAACAATGTTTACAGGGCTTCTGAAAGAGTGCATCTGCTTTTCCACAAAAAATGTCTGAAAAGCAGAAGCGTTCCCTGGACGTGGTGGGGTTTTCCGGGGATACCATTGGTATCCCAGAAAAACTCCATAGTGTAGACATATCCAAAGTCCACAGCCTAGCAAAATCCATTCCATGTATCCTTGATCTTGGATTAGGAGAACATTACTGAGTACTGGGGCCAACAGAACATAAACAATTTTGATGGATTTTTAAAAATCAAAATAATTTTTCATGGAAAGCATCTGGTTGTTGCAGACCATTTTGACTGTTCATTAAAAAGACAAACTGAAAATTTTATTTTTAGCCCTTTTTAAATAAAAAAACACAGATTTCCACTGAAAAAAGAAAACATTTTCAACTAGTTCTACCAATGACATATATGAAAAGGAAGTTTTATATTCTTCTCCTCAACTGTTTATAAAACCTTCTGCATAATGCAGTGAAGAATGAAAATCATCACCAGGAGCTATTTTCTCCTTCTAACCGCTGTATAGAATAATTCAGCTCTGATTGAGTGCTGATATTTTTATTTGTTAATTAACAAAATAAGTATGTAACCTCAGCGAGCCCACAGAACATGTGCACTTTTTCCAGCTTGTAGCTTTTAAGCTTATGGAGCCCAAGATTCAGAAAACAAAGGTTTTAGCAAGCAATTTTTACTTATCTCAAAGTCTGGTAATTAGTTTGAGTTTGTTGAATTTTCTAAGAAATTACAAGTTTTATTCAGTGCTTATGTGCTGAAGTTCTGCAGCAGACATTGTTTCTTATAAAGTAAGCAAATTTAACTCCTTCTCTAAAGGTAAACTGAACATGTGCTTAACCATGGCATCACAACATCTCCACCATAATATATACCCATACATATATAATGTGTATAAATACACAGTATAAATATAAATGAGTGTAATAGGTAGTAGCTTTTCATACTGTGCGAAGTTTTGTATGCTTTCATTCACACACACCCAACCTACCCAAGCTTTACAGAATTTGTCTTTCCTGGAAATCTACCAAATTACCAAGATAAGCTAGGAGTTCTGGTTTCTTGTAAAAATGTTTTTGGAAAGAGTTTTTTCTCCTGACCATCATGGAAAAAGGATCCAAACTAAGGTGTTGCCATTTGAATTTTGTTGTATTTTGTTTTTTGGCTTTCAGAAATGAGGGAGCAGGTTTAAGAAAACATTTTGATTTGGGTTCTACAAGACCTGAGAAAGGGGGCAGTGTGTGAACACTGACATATTTGGACTTTACATAAAGAAATGTTGCCATTTTTGAAGCCAGATATAACCTTTGTATCAACAAATCATATACAAAAACTTCAGTCTAAGTCTCAATGTAGGAAAACATATACTTAAAAGGATCCTTTGTATTTTGATTTTAAAAATAAACTCATTTACAAGATTTTGAATGTCTGCCACATACTAAAAAATAACACTTTCATTTATTTTTTCTTATATTTTTTCTTGCTTAACAATCAACAATTATAATCACAAAGTACAAAAAAATCTATAATATAGGGTAAAAGGTCTGATTTAAATATGGATGGAAATATACAGGTATGGTTCAACTTGTCCTGCAATGAAGGTATTTCAGAATAGCTTTACTCTACACAATTCTCATGCCCAAGTCAAGCAGGCTAAGGTGAATGAATGTTAGAATTTAGAATGCCAAACTTCTTCAATCCTGTGGGTTCAATTCAAGCCTAGAGAACTTGTTTAATAAAATGGTTTTGCATGTTTTTATTTTTAAAGGGGTACAAAATAATCTATTCATTATAGTTTCCTTTATGTGTTCTGATCTGATCACTCCCTCATGCCAGTCCAAGCTTCTTTCATTTCCACCTACAGAACTGGTGCTTTCTCAATTTCCCCTTTTGCCATTCCACTCTAGTGTCTGCATATGCTTCAATTCCCACTCCCCCCATTCTAATTAAAGTGCACATTCTCACTTTGTAATCCATTTCCCAATTGTAGTTATTTCCATGAACTAGGAAACCACTGTTTATGGGAGGTGTCACATCTCAGTCAAGAAAAGTCAATAGAAATCAGTCAGGGAGATGTCAGTGAAATACATCCATTTTCTGACAAGTTATTATCTGATTCATTTTCTATTGAAGAAAATTAGGGACTGGCAGACATAGTTTTAAACTGCACATAGAACAGGAAAGTAAAGTGCAAGTTTCTTTACATACAGTAGTTCTGCCATTGCACTTAAGTCATGCCCTACAGTTCAGTTTTGCTATTGTATTCCTGAAGCTTTCCTGAGCAGGGACTGCTGTTCAGAGAAAACATGGTTCCTTTTTGTCCCCCTCTCCACCAACACTCAAAAAATGGGGATTAGGAAGAACTTAATATATATTTTCTCATCAGTAACCGGTTCTCATCATTGATTTGGCATGAACGTGAGGACGTGAAGCTGAGGAACTGAAGTGAATGAATAAACTCTCATTCACTCCAATGAGACCAGGATTCCCCTGAAAAGTCTTTGGATTACTGGGATAGATTGACTGTTTTCATTTATATTAAGAAAAGCCATTGTAAGTATGTCCCTGTGACAGTTCCATCTTTGTTGTGTCTCAGTGAGTCCAGACCAAATTTGCTTAATTGACAAGGGTTTTTTTTAATGATGCAGGCATCTCTGTTAGGAACTGAACTCATTAGATGAACTCATTTCATATAATCTACTAACTAGGTATCAGATGGTAACACATTTTCATTGGTTTTGAATCAGTAACCTAGGATGGAAAAGGTCTGTAGACAATCTTCAATTCTATTAGCTATTTCTACTTAACATTGCTCTTTTCTGGTTCCGTTCAATATCTTCATCAATGATTTAGATGATGGAGTAGAGAGTACGTTTATAAAGTTTGCAGATGATACCAAGCAGGGAGGCATTGCAAGTCCTTTGGAGGATGGGGTCATAATTCAAAATGACCGGGAAAAACTGGAGATAAATAGGATGAAGTTCAATAAGGACAAATGCAAAGTATCTTGGAAATGTCACATCAGACTTCATTTTTAAGATTGTATTCCCGACCATGGAAAACCACTGTGTTAGATGACAAGACAATATAAATATGAAGATCACAAATAAAAATTCATATAGATATGAAGATCACAAATAAAAATTAAAAGAGTGTAATTTACTAGAGATGGCTGAATACTTGGACCAAGATGAAACCCATGGCACCATTGCCAACAGGGCTAATTAAAATACACACACCCATGTCTCTTTCAGATGCTTTCCACACTTTTTCTAGGGGAATGGAAAATGGCTGGCTATGCACTCCCCATGCATGGAAGTTGGGATTTTTTAAATTTGCATTAAGTGTAAGTTATGATTCATGAAAACTGAAGACTTGGAAATATATAAAATTACTAGATTATTCCTATGGATGGTCTGAAATATAGAAATTCATTCCATCACTAGAACCAAACTGCATGAATTATATTAGTGCCATTTACTTTCCTGAAGGACTCTTAGGTTACATCTATGCTGCAGAGCTATTTCGGGATACCTCCAGTATCCTGAAATAGCTATTCCACATCTTAAGAGCAAGCCTGTTATATTGGAATATAACAGGCTCACTATTCTGACATCCCTGTAAACCTCATTGCAAGAGGGTTAAGGGACGTTTTGGAATGGCGTCTTATTTTGAAATTTGGCACGGTGTAGACAGAGCCAAATTTCAAAATAAGCTATTTTGAGGTAAGGATGCTGTGTAGACACACCCTTAGGGTACATCTACACAGCCGTGTTATTTTGGAATAACTGACACTATTCTGAAATAACATAGTGCGTGTCTACACCGCAAGCCTTTATTTCGAAATAATGTCGAGCTGGAGGACGTCTTACTCCAACTCATGGTAACCCGCATAGCACAAGGAGTAAGGGAAGTCGAGGGAAGAGTGTTGTTCCTTTGACTTCCTGCTGTGTAGGCAGGGCCAGATTAAGGGGGGGGCTAGCCGGGCAGCTGCCCGGGGCGCCAACCTATGGGGGGTGCCTGATGGCAGTTGTAAGGGGCGCCGCGCGCCCAGGGCCAGGGGCTGCGCAGCACCCCTTAGAGCTGCAATCAGGCACTGCGCGCCCGGGGCCGGGAGCCGTGCAGTGCCCCTTAGAGCTGCAATCAGGCGCCGCACACACGATTGCAGCTGTAAGGTGCGCAGCGCGCCGAGGGGCGGGACCGCACATGCGCCATGCACCCGGGGGCGAAGCCGCGCATGTATCACGCACCCGCTGCCCAGGGCGCAGGAATGGCTCAAGCTGGCCCTGTGTGTAGGCAGTGCCAAAAGGCAAGTTAAACTATTTCAACTTAAGCTACGTAATTGACATAGCTGAAGTTGCATAGCTTAATTCAACTTTGGCCCAGCTGTGTAGATGTAACCTTAGAAAATGTACCCTCAAAGATGCTTTGGACTTTCCCCTTTTTTTATGTGAAAGATGTCTGATATTTGTCGGAAAATTTTTAATCTTTTGTCCAAAAAAACCCTAAAGCTTTCAGGTAAAAATCCAAAAGTTCTTTTCAGAAGTAGCATCACAATGTGTTGCGTACATTCAAAATTGTATACCTCATGCCCTTATTCTCTTCTAAGCCTGCCACACGATATCTCTCAAGCATTTAAACTAAGCACTGGGAGAACAATTCCTAACAAATAGTTATTACGCTGGAAACAGCCTTTCAAAGGAAGCCCCAGAATTTCAATATTTTAACAGTGCATTAGATAAAGTCCTGGAAGGTTATATTTAGGGATCAATTTTGAATGTTCAGGGAGTAGAACAGACAAGATGATTAATTAGGCATTTTTCTTCACTACTTTTCATTGGCTTGGCCCTGTAGTCTTAACGTAAGCAAAATTTCTATCAATTTCAATGCACTAGGATTTCAGATCCAATGCTACGTTTCTTTCATAAATTATACTTCACGGTTCTAGAAAAAAACATACAGCCTTTGACATGAGTAATAATGTTCTGAAGCTGGCATGAAACTAATTCTACTTTAGCAGATTTGATAATTTTATTTTATTCAGAGAGCTTTCCCACCTTATTTCAGCAGCTAGCGTTATTTATGGCAATTAAAATAAAAGGGATGTCAGAGGGCCTAGATTCTCCATTGCTTATACAATATCCTCCAGTCCTGTGATTTGGAGACCATGCTTATGGTTTCCTGCTTTTGACTGTTTACACACATACACACACATGCAGCATGTGGGTTTGTATGCAGGCCAACTAGCCCTGGCTGCTGCTTCCCACTGGCCATGCTACTGAAGCTAAGTTATTTTTATTATGATAGCTCTATGAGATCTTTCAGGAGTGTTTCTACTCACTTTGTGAATCACACCTTTGGTTCCAGCCTAGGGATGTGTCTTCGTAGAACAATTTAGCTAAAGTTACAGTTCAAGTACCTGGTTCTTTTACTGGATTTGGTTATGTAAGAAATTTCACCATGTTTTAGATTGGAACTAAAACACAGTCACATACAGAGATTTCATGAGCTTTAGTAGAGACAAGTATAACTGAAATTCCAGAAAAAAAGTACAAAAAGTATAGTAAAATCACTCCATGTGGCATGACCTGGCTGTGGCCAGTCATAACTAGTAGTCAGAACAGGAGTCTGGCCAAGTTGGATGCAAAAGGGTCAGAGTCCAAGATAGGCTTGAGAGTAAATCAAGAGTTAGGCGTCAGGAAGGGTCAGGCTATTCACATGTCAGAGTCCAAGACAGGCCAGAAGACAAACCAGGGGGCAGGCAGGGCTAGGAATCAGAGTATGGGATCTCTCACATGCAGGATCTGATGTAAGACAGGCAGGCAGTCTGAACTGATGCTCAGACATCTCTGCCATTGCATCCCGGCTTAAATACTAGTGCCAAACAATCAATGGGCAGTGAGGAGCTGCCACTCAGGCGCTGCTAGGTAGTACATTCTGCAAGGTTCAGACTCATCAGGCTATTCTATGGCAACACAGCCTAAACCTCCTATGTTGATGTGGAGGCATTATTTTCTATTCCCTTTTCTTTACATTAACATATCCATCCTCATAAGAACATAAGAACGGCCATACTGGGTCAGACTAAAGGTCCATCTAGCCCAGTATCCTGTCTGCTGACAGTGGCCAATACCAGATGCCCCAGAGGGAGGGATCAAAACAGGTAATCCTCATGTGATCCCTCCCCTGTCATCCACCTCCAGAGAAACAGAAGCTAGGGAAAACATTCCTACCCATCCTGGCCAATAGCCAGTGATGTACCTAACCTCCAGGAATCTATCTAGCTCTTTTTTGACTCCTGTTAAAGTTCTAGCCTTCACTGCATCCTCGGGCAAGGAGTTCCACAGGTTGACTGTGTGCTGAGTGAAGAAAAACTTCCTTTTGTTTGTTTTAAACTTGCTACCTATTAAATCCATAATTAAATCCATGATCAAGTCTGATTAAATCTCAGCCCTTGATCCATATGTGGCTATCCAGGGAACTACAAGTTGGACTCTTTGGTCCGGCACCCCCGGGACCTCACTGGTCCCAAACAAGGGGTTTTGCTGAACCAGGGGAGGTCCCTCCTGTAATGGCCCATGATGTCCTGCTGCTCCCAGGCTAGGACTCCAGTCTGACCCCGCCCCTCCCCCCTCCCCCAGGTTCTCTAGCTGCCACTGGCTCAGCTTCTGCCAGGGCAGATTGCCATGGCCAGAACTCCATATCCAGGGTCAGAGTTCCCTGGCTCATGCCTGGGACTGGAGCTCCACAACCCACATGATTCTGTGGCCAGGGTAGGGGCTGGATCTCCCTGGTTGCATAGTTCTGGCCCCATTCTGGCCCTCTCAGAGCTCCCTGGCCATGGCTGGGCTGGAACTTCCCAGCCACTGGGGCCAGAAATCCCCACTGCACCACCCATGGGATTCCTAGTTAAGTTGCCGCCCCGGCTACCATGCTCCTGCCCTGCCACCAGACCTCCCTGTTGCTTGTTTCTGTGGTCCAGGAACATCCGTGGTCCTGGTTGCCAGACCAGAGAGTCCTGGACTAGGGAGGTACAACCTGTATAATTAGGGTTCCCATTGCTGACATTAGAAATTGTATTGACACAAATAACTAAAGTTTCTGGTATGTTTATGCATTTAGTTGCAAGAGCACATGTTTCTCAACCTCCCTATCCTGAAAAAAATTCCATTTGTGATGCAATCATTTGTTCTCTTGTGGTTAACTTGCTTGTGATAAAAACTCATTGCTAAATCTCATCATCCTAGCTCACTTACTTATGCTAAGACTTCTTATTCCAACAAATTTAGGATTACTAACTGACAGTAGGGCTCATACTATTGCCAAGCCTATCTTAACACTGATATTTAAACTGTAAGTTCTGTTCCCTGCATTTCAGCTAAATGAACTTCATTCCTAAATATTAAAAAGCAATCACACACACACGCTGCATGAATTAAACTCAAGCAACCACAGACAATTTAAGCAACGCTAGATCAACTCAGTGGTCAGCAATTCCTGTTATTGAAATTGAACAAGAAATTATTTTGAAGGACCTGTATTAAGTCAATGTATTCTCATGCTGGTTCCAGGCTAGTTCCTGCAGGGAAGGACTGCAGGATTTAAACCCAGTCACAACAACTGGCAGATGGATCCTGTAGTATGGGTACCCAGCCTGAGAGTGAGAGAATCACGGTAGCCTATCCCAGGACAGGTGAAAGCAAGAGGATTGATATCTAAGGAGGGGACACTTTAGAGGTACCAGAAAGATGTAGAAGGTAACAGCACTTCATGCCCAAGCTAAAGTATCTTTTTAAAGAACCCCTCCATGCTTTGGAATCAACTTTGATTGGAAGGGGCAGCCTTTGTTTGAGACTGAAAGTGGATATGAGCCAGCCTGGAGGCAAAAGACCTTTGGGAATATGACCCATCTCTCTCTTGGATGTCAGGGAAGTCACAAACTAAACCCTTTTCTCTATCAATGGTGGCAGGAAGTTGGAGAGAAGATTCCATCCCAATAGAAGAAGTGGGAGTTGTGCACCCTCATCCCCATTTCCCAACACATGTATAGTAACCCTATATGGGAGAAGTTCTATCTAGTTCAGAAACTCCTGTAAGTTACACTAGTGTGTAAATCTAGAGTTCTCAACTTTAGTAGCTTAAAGAAGTAATTCTAGATTTACGCCACTGAATCAGAGTTTAATTTGGTCTAATATGTTCAAATAATATTAAAATTATGATTAAAATTCATACAGTTAACAACAATTAAAATATAGCTTAAACCTTTACCTAATCCATTGTCTTTGGTTGGAGAGGTGCCTGTTTCCTCTATAGATAACTTAAGTCATTTGTGCCATTGTCTACACCCATATACAGGAAACTAGTTCAGTATTACTGTCTCAGCATTCCATACTACATAAAACTGCATAATGTGAAAGATTTTCTTTCCAGGAATTCACACACAGCTGACTTCAGTTTTGATGTATGCAGTTCATAACTCTCAAGTTTTGCTTTTCTGTTTCATGTCTGAAATGCAAAGTTTTAAATAGAACATTCATTAAAACCACTTCATTTCCACATGCTTTAGAGCAAAAATATAAAGTTGGTATGATTTCTATGGGAACACCCCCCCCCCCCCCGCAATTAAAAGATGCCTTAATGGCATCACAAGCTACCTATGTTTTGCCAATGAGATAAGTATATATGTTAACTGAAAACTGGGTCCAAGTTTATCTGATTCCTGTAGAATATAAAACAAAGCAAATTCATCAGATTTACTGGGAACATTTTACACAGTTGTATTTCAAATGTTTGTGGCAAAGGTGAATTTACACTGATGTAAAGTAAAAGCATTGATATAGTTTAAGTGATGAATTGTGGTGTTTAATGTTACTGGCTTTTAATAGTATTTAGAACAGTAACAATAAGAAAAACAGTTCTCATCAACATGATACAATGGATCTAAGCTTCTTTTTAAACTGTGATTATGTAAAGTTAATTATTGGGATGTACCTGAAAAAATATTCCTAATGGAATTATTCAAATGATCCAGAGCCCATCAAAGTCAATGGAAATGTTCCCATTCACTGTAACAGAGTTTGATCAGACTCAATATGTATTCATATTCTGTACCATAACAATTTTTTTCATATTCAAAAATGCAAGAAGTGCTCTGCTAGATTTTGTACATTTTTACTAACATATCTGCAGAAAAAGTTATCAAAATCTAATAATTTCCATTATTGTTCATGCCCAAGTCCTAAAATGTTAGTCATCTGACTTATTTATTAGCCTATATTCCTGTTTATTTACCGGCCAACTCACTATTAAAAAAGAAACATGTTAAAGTACAAAGACTCTAAAACCCAGGAAGTTATTTTTTAAAAGAGTCACTTTTTACATGTTTAAAAATCCAAAACTGACTGAAGATGGTGAAAGTCTCTCCTATGAGTCCAAGAACTTTTTTCAGCACTGAGATGCAAGTCACATTTTAAAAGAACTATATACATTCAAAGTGATTTGAATACTCCTGCTAGAACTGGAAACATAGTAAGGACCTTAACTCATAGAGCCCTTTTAGCACCTGCAACATTTTGATACAATGTATTTGTTCTATAGAGTGTAATGCTCCAATCTGAGTTTACTTCATCAGTCGTCCCTGGATCAGGGGTTGGAGGAACACACAAATATTTTGAGTGCTGCCATTTTTATTGGGTATTTTGAATACCTTTACTGCTACAGGTCAAATTCTGCTTTACCTGATGAAGTCTTATTAAAAGAAAGTTCTCACAAAAGTGAATAGCTGCATTGACTGAGCAAAGACTGCAGGATCTGGAAAAATACACTTTTAAAAGAGTATTGAAACTTTGCATTTGCATTAATAGAAATGGTGTAACATGTAAAGCTTCATGTATGCATCAATCCCAAGAACCATTCAAGTATATGATTCTGGAAGCTCTTGCATGTGTGCTTAGCTTTAAGCAGGTGAGTCACCCCATGGTAGGGCTCCTTGGACTCTAACATGTCATCATAATATTTGATGAGCAAAAAAGAGTGAAATCAACATTTTTGTAGAATCTGTGGCCTACATTCTAATAGGTACTTTTAGGTATCTGCGACATTACAGGAACAAAGCTGATTTACAAACCCTAAGTTAGGCGCTTAAACTAATGGAGAAAAATAGGCCCTGTACAGTGTGATTCACGAACGCCAGCACGCAAGTGGATCAGGCTCCCAAACAAGTTAGGCAGGACATAGGAGCCTGGATGCCTAGAGTGAGTAGCAGTGCACATGCCCCGATGCAGAAACATAGGTGCTGTGTGATCTTAGGCACCTACAGGGTTCAATGGGAGTTTTGTGATTTCTGGTGGAGCCAAAACTGGGATTTGGGCATCTAAACCCAGACTGAGACACCTAAATACCTGTGTGAATCTAGGGCTTTGTGTTCAAACTCAGAATAGACCAGGACACAACTTTATTTTGAGTTACAGAAAATAAGAGAATAATCTCACCCTTTCTCCCACCTCTATTTTCTGCCGTGAGTGTCGCCTGGTACCACAAGGGAAGTTGCAAAAGCCACATTAAAGAAAGGCTATTCTTGTGGCATTTTTCGGTCTGACCACAAACAGGAAACAACTCTGGGCAAAATCCTGGCCCCACTGAATCAATGGCAAAGCTTCCTTTGAATGCAATGGGAATAGTATTTTACTTCAGAAACCCTTGTCAGAAATTCTGCTATGAAGTGAATACAAATAAGTGCATGAATTTAATGCTTGAGAAAGAAGCCAGCTCTGCTTGATGAAATCCTGTGCTTATCAACAGACCAAGTACAGAGGGATTGTGCTGTCCCTTCCATTTGCCTCAATCCTGAACTGAGGGATCACTGTAGGGTCAGAAGAGTCATTCATTCTCTTGTCTATTCAATCCTTGGCCTTTCCTGATGGAATTGTCAGTAAGGGGACTATACTACGAGAGTGGTTGAAAAGTTCACTGACAATAGGACTGATACCACCAAGCACCAACTTACTTCTATAGGCCATTATGTGGCTGTCGTATGGTAACAGCTTTTGGTCACTATAGGTCTAGGTTGTATTTCAACTGGCAAATTAAAAACTGTCTAACTATGAAATTGATTCCAGTTTCACAGACCCAAGATGTTTTGATTCATTTTGGATAAAGATCTGAACTTTTGGGACACTTCACCTGACTTAGTCCTCTCTACCAAAGGAGATTCACCCATTGTTAACTATTACATTCAATAAAATGCAAACATTACAAAATCCTGCATTGGTTTTGCTGTTATTTCAAACAAATGGAACCATATACTATTTCCAACTCTGTAAACTTTCTTTGATATCATGTGTGCATTGGCTGGACAACTGATGATTACACATCTGATAGACATAAAGGAAATATGGGAACCAAGCAACAGATACATTAGTTTATTATGAAAGGTGATGATACCAAAACCTTTGAGTGCAGATGATTCACCTTCTGCAACAGCTTGTGACATTGCTTTTACTAGAGAAGTAATTTCATAGTCTAAGCCTGAGATTCCATCTTTAATAACTCTGTGCCTGCTGTTCTCGAAGAGAGGAACATGTGGATGTAAAATACTGTGGAATTCCTGGAAATACTGTGACCAAATCAGAATGGTTGAGTTTTCAGCCATTTTGGATGGATGCAATATGGCTCATAATGTAACAGATTGTGCACTCAGCTTTATGCACTCACATGAGTATAGAACACAGTTAATAATCCTTATATGCAGCTCTTCCCTGTTACAGTCCCTATAAATCCTGCAACAAACCACACTACCAGACTATAATAAGGGTTGATTCTCAATTTCATGCCTGAGGCTTTTACTATTAAACTAAAGCCTTGCTTATCAGGGTTTGACTATGCCTCTAAAATTGGATATTACCATAAACAGAACATACAGTAAGAAACATGTAACAATGTTACACTTGTAAAGTATTTCCAAGAACTTCAAGAGAAAAGGATCATAGCCATAAAATCCTTCCTAGGGTAATTCTTCTCTCAGCTACTTTATTCACTTCACTGTCAAATTTAACAGCCTAAATCATACAGCAGTCATACTTATTTTCTTAACAGCTATAAAAAGTGTCTACAGTACATACTTCATCTTCCTCATCTGAGCAATAAAAAAACTTGTCTGCACAGGAATTCTTCAAATCTATAAAATCTCTTACTGAACTCCCTGTACTCTTGTTCACCTGGCTATGGTCGAAACCCAGCTGCCAACATCATTTGTCCAACTCCAGTCCAGTTTGCTAATTACAAATCCAAGCCTTATCCTGGTCATTACCTTTCATCATGCTAGTGAATATTCCCTAACCCTGTCCAATTTATTAATGTCCTTCTCAAACTGTAAACAGTTTGGGACTGGATGCCACATTCCAGATGCAGTCACTGTGGTGAAGTAAACAATTTTCAGAGGTATACCTGTGCTAGTCTGTAATTACTGAATAAACTTTAAGAAAACAACAATAGTCTTGCAGCACTTTAGAAACTAACAAAAAATGTAGATGGTATCATCAGCTTTTATGGGCACAACCCACTTCTTCAGATGAATGGATTAAGGAGTTCAGGAGACAAATAAGTAGCAGAGAAGGAGAGAGGATGGGAGGGAAAGAGAACGGAAAAAAATATATTGTCAGAGTGTCCATGGTAAATGAGGCTGATAGAGTAGGTTCTAAGTACTCTAAGTACCTAGTGTTTGGCTTTTTATGTCATATTGGATATTACCATATGGAATGTAGTGGGCCATCCAGTTAAGGTCATGGTTTAAGCCTCTATTGCAGGTATCAAACTTGTAAATGAAATCAAGTTCTGCAGCTTCAATTACGGTACTGCTACTCAACATTCCCCCATTTAAGCATCCAAGGATGGCATTAGCTCTTTTGGCTTCAGTGTCAGATTGGAGCTCATGTTCAGCTAATTATATATCATGATTCTCAAAACTTTTTCACCAAGTTTCCAGGATATAATCTCACAACATGTAAGCATTGCCTAGATTCTTTGTTCCTCAATGTATACATTCAGATTTAGCCATATTAAAATGAAGATTGTTTGCATACACCCAGCTGATATCCACTGTATCAGTGACCTCTCCTCTTCATTATTTACCGCTCCAATTTTTGTGCCCCTCACAAACTTTATCAGTGAAGATTTTATGTTTTCCTCCAGGTTATTTAATATTAAACATGAAATAGTTTAGGGCAAGGTACCTATCTCTGCAGGACCCCATTTGAAACACAAACACTTCATGATGATTCAACATTTACAATTATATTGAGACCTCTCAGTTAGCCATCTTTAATCTATTTAATGTGTTCCATGTTAATCTGCTCTACCAACTCTTTTAAATCTAGTGGCGGACATTCAGACATGCCAGTTTAAAAACGTTTGATTTTAGTGACTGCTACTTAACAACCTCAAGCCATAGTAACTGAATGGAAAGAGTGTTACATCATCAGTTCCCACTTCCAAATATTTAGTGATCATTTCTGCCTTTTCTGCATCACAACTGATAATTCTACATTTTCCACTTAGTATTGGACCAATCATATTTTTAGGATTCTTTTTGTTCTTAATATACCTAAACTCCTTAATGTCCTAATTCTTCTGGATACAGATTTCCTTTTGTGCCTTTGCTTCCTTTTTCAATTTTAAATAATTCCTAGATACTGATTTATTGTCATTATTATCAACTTCCCCTATGTTCCATTTGTTCAATAATGTTTTATGGCTGCCTTCACTTCCCCTCTAAATCGAGTTGGTTTTAATCCAATATGGCTTTCTTCTTCAATTATGGCTTTTTGGAGTGCCTAGTGATGTATGAGTTTTATATCGACTTTGACAGATGAGCTACAGTGAGTCATTTATTGTGAGTCCTTAAATAAGATCAAAGATCAGTTTCAGGCTGACAGACCAATCTTAAAGTGCAACGGGTGAAAACAATTGTAAATGAATGAGTGCTGCTTTTATCTTTACAAATCACATGTCGCCTTGATTGCAACAATCTGTGAGCTCTATCTGTCTTTCAGGTCAAGGAGGCACAGTTGCTCTTATGTTTTGAGTTCAACATTGCAGGCCTGGAGGCTGGCCTTGAGAGTCTTGGTAATAGTTTTCTTGGCCTGCTCCTAAAACAAGTTCTAATCTAAAATTCTCTGTAAAAGACAGTCTTTGTTATTCTACTGTCACCACATGTAAACCACGTGACTTGTCCCCTCCACTGTGCTCTCACTCTAAATGCTTCACTGTACGCTGTTGTAGTACTCAAGGACCTCAGGCATTTGAAAGCTCTTGCCATTTAATTCCAATTAGCCACCACAGAGATCATAGGTGGAAGTGGTCCAAGCCTTTCATGTAGAGTCAACAAATATCTCATGTATTTGAGCCACACCACTGCTTTGGTGATGATAGCACAATAAACAACATATTTTGTCTGCAGTCTGACACTGGTGATACAGATTCAAGACACTTCCATTTATATAATACTTCATGTAAATGCTTCTATCAGTGTATCTCAATGTAACTATTAAAACTGCTGCAAACTCAATGCACAATAATGTCAGAGCAAGAATACAACCTCGTTTTACTCCATTGCTGGCACAAAGGGAGCTGAGAAGAAGCCTTGGCCAGGGATACAAAACTGCATTCCTGCATGTAAAGATTTCATAACATTGACAAATATATGGGGGCACCTGAACTTGCAGAGGACTGTCCATGGGACATCTTGAGTTACGAAGTCACACCTTAGGAACATTTGTTTGACTGCTTTCCATACTTCAGATGTTTGACAGAAGTCTGAGTTGGCCTTAAATCAGAAGTTGTTCAAGATCATCATCATGCAACAGAGGGGCATCTCAGAACCTTATTCAAAAGCATTCAGACCATCTCTTCAGAATCTGTCCTGGATCAGTCAGCAGCAATGACTCATAGGCTGACTAAATCAATGAGCCCCTAACCCCCTTCATCTAATGGCAGGAACAGCAAGGCAGGATTCAACCAGTGAGGTAATTATTCAAAAAGGGGAGGGTTCAGACACATTATCTAGTGCCACAACATTGAGGCCACAAAAATTTTGTCAATCAAACCCACCCCCCAAAAGAAAAACCAGGGCGGACCCACTGACATTTCTGCAAGCACTCTCTCACCTTCTTCTCAGCCCGCTCCCCCTTTCTGAACTTTTATTGTTCAGATCCGAAAAAAAACTACCAGTACTTTAATCTCAGAAATGCCCCATTTTCACTACTGAGTCAACAAGGGGGATCATTACACTGTCAAGAGCTCAATAAGATCAAATTGCTCATAGCCCAGTTAACATGGGCAGAAGATTCCTGTTCACACACTTGTGAAGAAGCACAAAGTGTCTGCACGTGACAAATCAGACATTATAAAAACTGAGATATCACCAGCATAGACCTACAGATGAACTGGGAAAGCATCCAGCACCCAGCCACAGAAAAGCCAGGCAGACAGCTTCTGAGGTGAGCTAGAGTGCCCCAAACAGCTCCCTAAACAGGGAACATCCTCAATAAAAAATGCCTCTGGGAAGCAGCAGCTAAGACCAAGTCCTCCATTAATTTTTAGGACAGTAAAGCATTATAGTACAATAAAGAAACATAGAAGAAATCATTGTCCCAATCCCAATCTTTTAACATTTTTTAAAAATAACTGTGGTTAGTGTTATCAACATTTAAAACTTCTCCTGGTCCATTGAAATAAGCCCCACATCCAGATTACAAAGTTTGCTAAGAATAAAACATGAAATAAAAACAAAATAATCAAAAACACAATGTTTAGGAAAGCATTTTGTTTGATCAGGGTGTATCAAAGAGTCCAGACAGTCCTTCAGCTACTTAGCAAAGACCATGGATAAAATCTTATAAAACAGAAAAGAGAAATAGATCAACAGTACTTCAGGTCAGAGGCCCTCTTTTTTATGCCACAGGGTGATCACTGTCCTGTGGCAACTGATGGGCAGCTTTATCTTCTGGATACATCCCAGCACCCTGGTGCAGTTCCTCCATTTTCTCCACTCTAGGGGTGTGTCTAGACTACAGGGATTTTTCAAAAAAAGTGGCCTTTTTTCAAAAAAACTTCCCCTGCATTTAGATTGCTGCTGCATTCTTTCAAAATTAAATTGAAAGAACGTGGCAGTTTTTTCGACCGCAGAAAACCTCGTTTTACGAGGAAGAACGCCTTTTTTTGAAAGTGCTCTTTCGAAAAAGGCGCTATGTAATACAAACTGTGCTTTTTCAAAAGAGAGCATCTAGACTGCCTGGGTGCTCTCTTTTGAAAAAGCAGCTTGCTTTTTTTGAAAGTACTGGTTGCAGTCTAGATGCTCTTTTTCAAAAGAGGCTTGCAGTCTAGACATAGCCTAGGGTTGAGAAAAGTATAGAGCACTGTAAACTGATTTTTGATTTTTCAAGAAAACCTTAAAAAAAATCAAGGAGAAATACTCTTTTTTTCCTTTTTCCACAAATTAAATATTTTTGACCAGCTAATTCGAGTGACTTCCTGAAAGAGCCAGGAAGAGACTCTATTTTTTCTGATTCCCTAATCAGGTCTTCTATACACTGAGCATACTGCTTCTAGTACCTGAAAGAATGTGGAGGATCCCTATGGCTTTCTCTAATTTAAAAAGATTGACAGCAAATTCAGTGTTTATTGAGTGACTGATCTCACTGATTTGAACAAAGGTTGTGTTTAGACTACACAGCTTTTTCGGAAAAAGATGTGCAAACTGCGAACTGCAATTTGCGTAGCTTTTTCTGCTTCTTTTTTTGGAAGAGGCTTTTCTGACATTTGGCCCATCTACACTGGGCCAAATATCGGGGAAAAAAAACCCTTTTTCCGAACAACCCTTCTTCCTCATAAAACAAGGTTTACAGAGATGCCGAAAAAATGTGTCTGTTCTTTTGAAAAAAATCCGGAAGAGCAGACACTTTCCTTGGATACAGCAGAGTTTTTCCGGGATACCTCTGGTATCCCGGAAAAACTCTGCTGTCTAGACATACCCAAATTGAGGAGAAAAATGTCTCTCTCTCCAGTCCACGTGGCTGTACACTCAGCACTGATAATCACTTCTGTCTATGTGTGTGAGAGTCCCAGTGATTTCAGTTGGAGCTTGGCTCAGAAAGGGAAATCAGAGTTTCAGATCATTTTGTCTGTAGCCTGGGAGACACTCAGTAAATTTCCTCAAACAGCTGTGTCGGTGCACCTCAGTCCTGACTGGCAACATTCTGTTACTTCAGTTCCAGACCACTCTGGAAGAAAGACAGTTCGTCTTGCCAAATTGTGAGGTTGCCTTGTGATGTGGAGCACTTGTGATTGAAGGTGAAATTTAAACTCAGGCCTCCAATAGCAAAAGATCAGTAAACTAACTTGTTGCACAACAATTTTCTGATTTTGTTGGCTGTACCATAATATCTTCATGACTAGTCTTTATATCTAAGTTAGCTCCTTTGTGTGGAGCAACTTGAATTTACTGCTTACTCAGTGAGGTGGCTTTCTTTCCTCCCCTATTTCTATTTAGTCATGTTCTCCACAGGAGCTTAATGGGCATTTTCACTTTCACATAGCACTCAGGGCTAATGTCACAAAGTCTAGGGGCAAATGTCTAGATGATAACAAGCTTAAAGAGAGCACATCTCTTAGGGTACGTCTACACTAGCCCCCTAGATCGATCTAGGGAGGCTAATGAGGGTGACCGAAATTGTAAATCAAGCCCGAGATTTAAATATCCCGCACTTGATTTGAATGTTCCCGGCCGGTCGCCATTTTAGAAATTGACTAGCCCGAAGTAACTGCCCGCGTCTACACGCGGCAGTGAAACTGGATTCTGATTTAAAGCCCTAACTCGAATTATCCTGCAATGAGGTTTACCAGCTAATTCGAGTTACTGAAGTTATAATTTTGATTTTAATGATCAGATCTGGAAATGTATTTTAAGCACATAAGAATGGTCATACTGGGTCAGATCAATGGTGCATCTAGCTGAGAGGTGAACAATAATTTTTGATGTGGGGCCACTCCAAGAATTTGGTAAGTGGTCAAGGGCCATGCTCATCCACAATATTAATGGAGGAGGAGCTGGGACTTGAATGGAGGGTGAGTGCAAAAGGAAGCTCAGTGTAAGGGATTGTGGTGCAGCAAAGAGAACAAGGACTTCAGATAGCCACCCTCTACCAACACTTTAGAAACAGACCAAAAACCAGCCATTTGCTTGGTACCTCTGACCAGCTACTACCCAGGGGGGAAAGAATCCAAGCCTGGGAATCTGAGATAAAGGAATTCTGTCTGGTTTAAAAGGCTATTGCCAGACATCAAGCAGTTTTTAGAGAGTTGTTGTTGTTGTGTGTGTGTGTGTGTGTGTGTGTGTGTGTGTGTTGGAAAGAGGAGGGAGGGTGGCAGGGAGAACTGACTGACACTTGGAAGCATTGCAAGGGTGCTTGAAGAAACTAGGCTTTCTTAGGCTCCCCTAACATTTGATAGGAATATTTTTATTTTGACTTCAAGGGGTTTTGGATCAGACACTAGAAATGGGTAAGAGATATTTAAAGGGGCTCCATTGTAAAAGAAATTACCAACCATGTCAAAAAGGCAATATATTTTATTGAATATTTATTTTCAACAGTAGAGTGCAGAAAAACACCATTTTTAAAAATATGAGAACTATACCATCTTCAAGCCCTACAAGATTAATGTTAGCTCTCTCTGATCCCTGATAAATGGAAAAGAAGGCAAGAACCTCATACTGCAGGGGTTACCTAACCTACTAGTCTTTTATTTTAACTGAAAATAAATGATAGAGAGATAGCAAATGAGCAAGAAAAACTGAAGAACAACTTCCTCATGTTCCCCTGCAATATTAATCAATCTACATATCTGTGACAAGGTGTACCGACCCCACACTGGGCCTTCAAAGGTTAATCAGGGTTACCCCCACAACCCTGCTGGAGCATGCTCCAGCTGGAGGCCCAGCTATAAAGGCTGGTGGAGCAACTCAGTGTATGCTGACTGCTGCTGGGAAGGAACTGCTGCCAGAGCTCCAGAGGGAGAGCTGTAAGCAGACCAGACCAAGGAGACCAGCCATCAGGGAATGGCCGGAGAAGCCCCCAGTCCATAGGAAAGTGACAAAAAAGGCAGCTTCGGTGAGACTGGTTTCCTAGCCCAGGATGGGGAATTAGATCCCTGAGAGCTCGGCATGTTTCTGGTGGATTCCCTGCCGAGCTAATAGTGGGACACTGATGTTACCCCAAAAATATTCTCAGTGGAGACCACCCAGGGTTACAGTAGTATGGGTTTATTTCCACTAGGTAAAACTAAAGAGGAGTAAGCAGCCACCAAAGGTTTAAACTAAAGAAGATAGAACTCTAACTCTCTCTCTCACATATACAGAGACAAGCAAGCAAGCAAGCACACACGCCTCCATTCATTCACTCATTCACACCCATTCATTCCTGCCCTCAGGCACTCACACACTTACACAGACATATGGGTTGCAGAAGGAGCCAAGGCATGTGGTTCCTGGAGGGTCTGTCTGCTCATCATGGCTGGGGAAGCTGGTCAGGAGAAAAGACACTGGAGAGGAGCTTCTCAGGAGCAGGGGAAGGAAAAAGAGAGAGTCTCACATGTGCTCCTTCTCTTTATATAGTGTCTGAATGGCTCCTGTGACTCATGCACCTCATCATCAGGGAGCATGCCCAGACTTCCCTTTATCCAGCAGGGAGCATGCCCAGACTGTGATGACTCATTGACATGTGGTCCATTGTTCTCAGTCTTCTTCAAACACACTCACACTCTCTCTCCATTCACTCAGGGGAGAATGCAGCTTAGGGAAAGTTACAAGCAAGGTGGCTGAGAGTTACAAAGATTACAAGGTTGCAGTTTACAGTAAATTTGAGAGTTACACAGATTACAAAGTTGCAGTTTAAAACCTTAGACCCTACAGTTTGGTGTAGCTTTGGAAGTAAGCTCAGGCAGAGGCTTTTAATGCAACAACTGACAGAGCCTTGGCCTGGGACCTGGTGGAGAGGGTGGGTCCGGGTTTTGCTACCCCATCCTCATTAACCCCCAAAAGAGGGTGCTACAACTATTGCTATTGATTGGGGATGTTAATCCATGTAGCCCTGTGTGAAGGTGCATTGATATTGATTTTGGGACTGTGGCTGCTAGGCCTCACTGCCCTGAAGACGGGGAGTGATTACTGGCTCTTGTTCCTAGGCTCACTGCCCTGAGGGAAGGGAGTAGTGTTATTATTGATTCTGGCTGCTGGGCCTCACTGCTGTCCAGGAAGGAGATGTTCTTACTGACTCTGGCTGCTAGACTGGATGGCTTCATTGGGATGGAGTATGGTTATTGGCCCTGAGTCATTGGGGCCAAGATGCACATGGGGTGATTTGCCCTTTGAGAGGCCTCATAGACCTAATACCCTGTGTCTGAGGAGAACAGGTGTTCCCACCTTGTGACAACATCTCAGATGCATCTGTATTTATACACTTGCATCTGTAGCTAATCCATTCTATGACAACTGACTGTTGAATCTTGAAAACTGGGTCCATGCCAGAAACTTTCTTCCCCTCAAGCATAGGGGGTTTGGTTAATAGGTTTTATTCTTCCCCTCGTGGGCATTAACATGGAAAGTCAGCTGGTGTAAATCACTTTAGCTTCACAGAAGGCAATTGAAATTACATTAATTTGTACCATCTGAGGATTTGGTCCAAAAATCCAAAATCTTGTAAGAAGGTAATCATTCTTAGTAACAGATCTGTATTATTCCTTCACAAGGCAAAGCCAACTGGAATCCCTCACATTCTAGTATGAGTCAGGGGAAAGCATCGAGAGAGAGAGCCACTTCATTTGACTGTTTCTCCAGTTCTCTGCTAAAAAAATCTCAGGAGCAACTGTGGACCTAGGAGTATGTCTATGCTACAATCACAGGGTCTAAGAGCAGCTTGAGTACTGGATTGTGCTATAATCCAGCTAGCTCAAATTCTGGTGTCAATGAAGCAGTGGCTCCACAAATTTCACCATAAGCTGTACAAGCCTGTCCAGAACCCTGGGTAATTACTTGCATGGCTTGCCCATGATACTGTGGATTCACTGCTATTGGTACCCTTGCTAGCAAGATTAAAGCTAGCTTGGTAGTGTGGACACTGTGCTTATTATTTCAAAATAACTCCCTAGAGTAGACCAGGGCCTAGAGATTACATTGTTGATACACCCTATGTGTGGACCCAGGTACTGTGTCCTTTGGAAACCTGTTGCACTTTGTGTTAACATGAACTTACTCATAAAACAGCACTACAACTATCATCTTTCCCCATTTCAGTTAGGATTGAAGATACACGAGCAGTTGGAGTGTCTCTGGCAGATACCAAACATCTCACTGCTGTGGACCAGATCAAGTATCCAAGGACCTGATTTGGCACAGTCCTAATGTCTGTTTTCTGGTTATATGGCCATTGTTCATTGAAACAGAAGGGTTGCTAACAAGAATTCATTACTTTTCACACAGGTTATTTCTCAGGAAGCATATCTATTTTTAAAGGTGAATGTGTTCTAGCAATAAATCATTTAAAAGGTAATCTGCATTACTGTAATTAGTTAATTTATCAATAGAGAATATTTTGAAGGAGAATAGACCTAAGACATGAACTTTCTTATTCAAGTTTCATGAACTAATTAAAAATGTGTAATTAATACCGTATTAGAAAGCTGCTGAAAAATCATTTTTGGACCTCATATTATTAAACAGGGTTATGTATTAAGGTACTGTGTCCCAAAACATAAGCTGCTTTTCTGTTCTGCTTAAAAACCTGAATTTTGAAGCTAGCTAGTCCTATCTCCCTGATCTTTTTTTAATTACCTGTATGTGGGTTCTTGTTTCCCATTTACATTCAAGAAAATCCTTTGAATTTAATTAAAAGATTTATTTCTTCAAACTGTAAATGACCCCATGAATGCTAGTAGTTATCTTCACGTTATTTTCTGGTTTGCTGTACATATTTTGTGTTACCTAAGGTTCAGTTAAACTCTTTGAACAAATCAGGAATGAAAAACCTGGGAAATGCAAAAATTAAAATGATCACTAAGATAAATATCTATATCTATGGCACCAACTGATTTTAAATTTTGCTACAAGAGGAACACAATCACTAGTAAGTGATCAAATCCAAAACTTCACATCTGGAAGCCTGAAGATAGATTGGGTACCTGAATAAATGATCCAATCTGCAAAAGCTCTGAGGACCCAGTAGCCCCCCTTGAAGCCAAAGACAGATTAGCACTTACAAAAATCAGTTCATTTATTTTAGTATACAGATACAGTACAGATTTAGCAACCTAAAATTAGGCTGCTGCTTAAAAATCTTGTCTATAATTATCATGCACGTTTGAGGTATGACTATTGTTTTTCTCTTCCAGAAAATAGGCAGTTGACAAAAGCTAAGTACTATGAATAATGATTGATTTTTTTCTGTTTTTATACCTCCATAATCCCAATGGGCTGCTTCTTTGTGAAAATTCCAGGTGACATTTTCCCATTGGTTCCTACTAGTTCCAGTTTTGGAATGGGATAATGCATTTTTTGAGCTGTAGCACTTTCAGTTAAAACTGAGACACCTCTGCCAGGGTTGTAATGGACTTTCATCTGTGGTTGCAGGTCATTCTATGGAAAAAAAAAAGATTTCTTGAGGGCTAGTCCAAGATGGCAAAATGAAATCCAACAGGACACTAAGGACCTTCAGCTCATCTCACTACCTTCCACTCCAAGTGCAATGTACTCACACTTCTTCAACTTGCCCTCTCTTATATGAACACAGAGCACATAAGAACATAAGAACCGTACACATTCTAAATGAAACTAACCATTAACTTTCACACACAAATCTACCTCTGGGGAGAGGACATGAGAGAAAATGACTGACACATAATAGATGTTCATCACATTGCTTTAATCTTCTAATGGAAGACACTCATATAGTAAAGACATGAAAGCAGTATAAATAACCCATATAAAATAGAAGCTCCAAGCAGCAGCAGTGAACATGCATATTTCTCTTCTGGCTTATAATGTGGTTATCCAGAAATGGGAAATCTGTAAGCTACTACAACTGTTATTCAAGGAAAATATTTTTTAGGACTAAGTTCAGTTCAGAAAATGTCCTGCAGTTCTTGCATTTTGTTCCTGTGCATCATTGCTCAGGCTAAGTTTTCTGATCTTTAAACCAGAGAACTTCATTGAATGAGAATTTTTAAGAAAAGCAGTGTAATTTAATTTCCATAATAAAGTTGATTCTGCAACACCAGAATATCATTGTACTAATGATTCCCCCAAAGTATACTTTAAATGCTGATGCTTTAGAAAACAGCGGGATGAATCTGTGCTTTTGAAATATTGAGAGTTAAAAAACCCAAATTTCTCCCTTTAGCCCAATCCCCTGTAACATAGTAATAGTAATAATGAATTAATAGGACTTTCAGTTTCATATTCAAATTCACAACATGACAGAATAAATGTGGCCTAAAATATATTTGTTTCTGTATGCTATGTGTAACTGTAGTGCTGGCATAGTGTATATGATCCAAGTGAGACTGAAACCACAGAAATAAATCCTTTAAAGCTTTAGCACTTCTTAAAGGCAGAGACACCACTGAATGTTACTTCAGAGCAATCATTACATATGATGGAGACTCATGCCTTAGGCCTCTAATGTTTTTACTAGCTTTGTATGTTCTAGATATCCCTTGATTCATTCCAAAAATATGGGAGCACTCAAGCTGGTATTCATGAGGTCATCCTATGTAGGAACCACAATGTGGAAAGTTTTCTTTTTATTTGAGAAAAGTAGACAAGTATTAATAATGAATGTATGGTTTCTAAAACCTGTTTGCCCCATGGATTAAACAGTAAATGTGCTTATGAAGTTTCATTATCCACATTTTGCATCTGGGGAACCAAGACACAGGAAATCTAAGTGACTTGCCGAAGGTCACACTGGAACTTCTTGGTGGTGCAAAGTAATTGTACTGTACCTACTGGGCCATCCTGCCTCTTTTAATGTGAGTTACTGGGTCAGATTTTCAGAAGCATTCAATACTCAGCTGCTTTTAATAGATTGGTTCCATAGATATAGATATTTATCTTAGCAAATGATTTGTTAGGGACAGAACAAATTTTGTTAGATCCCATTGCCTACTACCAGCTCCAGATTCTGGAAAGACAAGGCAACAGATGACTCAAGGATGGGTATTATAAGGATGGCTTTGGGGTAATCAACTACTGGAGGAATTTACAGAAAGATGACTCTTCTTAACTGATGGACTCCACTTGAGTAACTGGGAGTATTAGTCTTCTAAGATAAATGGCTGTCACAATTAATAGTAAGTATTTTGAAATTAAGCTGTCAGGAGAGAAGGTTGGGAGAGACATAAATGCTCCAGCCCTTGGTTCAATACACTGGAGACAGGAAATCAGATGAATGAAGATATGGTAAGGAATAATGAAATGTTATAAGCTAAAACAGTTGGGAGAGCTGAGATGCTTGTACCTGTGTATAAATGCAAGGAACCGAGGAATAAAATAGAGAAATTGGTCTAGGAAATCAAACCATACAAATAGAGATTACAGAAACATGATGGCAGAGCACTTGTAACTAAAATACAGGTATTGAAGGATATGTGCTGTTTAGGAGAGAGGAATAAAAGGTAAAGGTCATGAGGGAACACCATACATCAATGAAGCAGAAATCTATAAAGAAATACAAGTGATACAGGCTGAAACCCCTTGGTCTGGCATCCTCCATACCACAAGTCTGATTTGTCTTGCATGCCCCCAAGTTTCACCTCATTTTAAAACTAGTTGCTTACAAAATCAGACATAAAAATGCAAAAGTGTCACAGCCCACTGCTAGTGGAAAGTTGCTTACTTTCTAATACAAACAAGGAGTCTGCGGCACTTTAAAGACTAACACATTTATTAGGGTATTAGAGTATATGCTTTCATGAGCTACAACTCACTTCCTGAGGAAAGAAAGAAAGGGATGAGACTGTGAAATCAGTGCTAATTAAATCAGAATGGATGTGGCTTGTCTCAGACTGTGGTGAGAAAACCTGAATGGGAAATTACATATTGCCATGCGAGAACCACTTCATGTGTTTATTTAGACCTTGGTTAAGGGTGTCAAATTTTCATATGAATTCCAGCCAGGGCCGGCCCACAACATTATGGCACCTGAGGCGGGGAGCTCAAATGATGCCCCCATGCCACCTTTTCTCCTGCCTGCCTGTTATGTCTCTTGTGCCCTCCTTCCTCCAGCACAGCACTCCACCGTCTCTGTGCATCTAGAGCAGAAAGAATACATATGCACCAGCAGCAGACATAATTTTCTACACTCTGGGTCCTAGTGGTGCCGCCCCACAGTCTGGCACCTTAGGCGGCCGCCTCAGTTCGCCTCATGGTAAGGCCAGCCCTGGGGGCCAGCTCAGCAGTTTCTCTCTGCAGTCTGTTTTTGGTGATCTTCCACCAAATTGTAGAAGCTCTACACTATGCATGTGGAAGCTCTCCACACCAACATTCTACACAAAAAAGGACTACAAGCCATCAGGAACTGTGTCCTTGAATATGCCACAGCACAACTGGTAACAGAACTTTGTGGTTTTGTTTTCACCCACAACCATTTCAGATTTAGGGATGATTTACATCTTCAAGCCAGAGGCATCGCCATGGTGCGGGGAAGTCTGTACCACCCTGTCTTGACCAAAGTACGGTCATGCAATCAGGAAAGCTTAGGCCTGGATAAAGTCTGTTGCAACATGTGCACACAGATAAGGCCTGAAACAAGCATGTGAGAATATGGCTTCCTGTGCTTAAGGCAATTGGGCAGAGTGTGATCACAATGAGAAAACACAATGAACTAGATAGGAACATTCCGAAAGATAAGCAGGAAGACAAGACACAACCTGGCAGTCATAAAACCTTTAGCCACAAAGACGTAAACAATCTACAAAAGTAGCATATCATATGTAAAAATAGTAATGGATAAGTTGATAAGTAGTGTAGTTTAGGTTAAAGAATAAGAAAGTAACATAGTTCTAAACCAGAAGTCGGCAACCTATGGCATGTGTGTCATAAGTGGCACCTGAGCCAATTTTCAGTGACACATAGAATCCATGCTGGAAGCTCAGCCCCCACCCCCGGTGTCCCCAAGAGTCACCCTAGCCCTCCACTCACCTCTACTGGGTGGCACAGGGCCCCGTGCAGAGCTGTGACAGCCTCCCTCCCCTGTGGGCATGAGGCTCCACCCCACATGTGCACCTCTGCTGCTCTGCCTGCTCCAGCCCCACCAGGATGCGGGGGAGCTGAGGGAGAAAGAAGCAATGGGGTGGGGGAGTCTGCTCCCGGTGCCCCCGAAAGCCACCCGACTCCCCGCCTGCTCCCCTCCGGGTGGCATAGGAACCCTGCACAGAGCCACAGGATTGAGGTCCCACCCCCACACGCGTGCCACTGTTGCTCCTTGTGCCCCAGCCCGACCAGCATGTGGGGACCTGCAGGTAGGGGTGGCAGGAACAGGCTGCCCTGCTGCTGGAGCCTGGCTGGGACCATCCTTCAGCAGCTGCCACTGTGAGAGATGGGCAGGGGGGATCTGAGGTGTTTAGGGCTGGGAGGTTATGAGGCAGTGGGCGGGGGGCTGGGTGAGAAGGAAGCAATGGGGTGGGAAGAGTGCGGCTCCAGGGCTGGGCAGCAGTGGGGGTAGCTGAGGGAAGAGGAAAATGTGTGTGTGGGGGGGTCCCCCTGCCCCAAAGCCACATTGGCCCCTGAGCACCTGAGTCCCTGGCAGGAAGGCAAGGGTGCCATGGACCAGACTCCCATGGGACCCTGCCCCCAGCAGGGGTGGACCCCTGCCTCACCCATTTCCCTAACCGCCCCCCACCCCCCGCACCGAGCCACTCTGACCCCAGCCTGTGTTGGCGATCCAGCATTTGTGCCCCTTGCAAGATTGGAGCCAGCGCCAGCTTCCTGCGGGTGGAGGGAAGCCCTGAGTTTCTGCGCTGCATCTGGCTGGCGGGAAAGTGGACACATGCTGCTCCTCCCCTTCCCACAGGAACAGCCAGAGCGGAGCCCAGGGCAGGAGACCAAGTGTGGCATGTAGTGAAGAGCCCTTTCCCTCTACCCCCACCCCCGCCCCATGGAGAGCAGTGCAGCCGAGGGCAGGAGGGTTAAATCTTGGCACTCCACTTCAGAAAGGTTGCCAGCCGCTGCTCTAAACAAAGTGTGGTTAATCATAGCCAAAGGCGACCAAGTCAAGCTTAGTATAAATATAGGTTTAAGCAAGGCAATCACTAGGAAGGTCTGAGCAGGGTACAGCCACATATATTACTCAGGGCAACCAAAAGCTGAACAGTTCATACTGGCAGATGCATTGTGGTCACCTCCATGTGTGGGGAAAATAGAGGCCACAACTTCCTGTCCGGCATTGTAATGGATTACTGCTTAATGGGTGAACTGTATCTGATTTTTAGCTATTGGTTGCAGTGCTTATAGATATTATTAGCATTGATTATTAGGTTTGCAATAAAGGTAAAAGTTGAGTGAATATCCCTAGTGTCTTCTGGCTCCTTTTGGGTCCAATACCTTGAACACATGACACATGGGTACCCGCTTAGCTCCATATTATGACAACAGTTTGAAAGCTGACTTAGAACAATAATTCCTCAGATCCTGTCCCCAATGCCTCTCTTCTACTTAGGCTACATCGAAAACACCTTCATCAACTGGACCCAAGGGAAGGAGGCTCTTGAAGAATTCCACCAGATTTTGACAATTTCTTCCCCACCTCAATCTCAGCCTGGACTAATCCACCAGAGGATATCTGCAAAAAATGAGCTGCAGATATCCAGTGGATAGCTGTGGATTTGCAGGGCTCTACATAGAGGCTGCGTTTAGATTGGCAAGATTTTGCGCAAATACTTTTAACGGAAAAGTTTTTCTGTTAAAAGTATTTGCGCAAGAGAGCGTCTATACTGGCATGTGCCTTTGCGCAAAAGATTTGCTTTTGTGCAAAAGCATCCATGCCCAGTGTAGACGCTCTCTTGCGCAAGAAAGCTCCGATGGCCATTTTAGCCATTGGGCTTTCTTGCACAAGAAAGAAACGTGGCTGTCTACACTGGCCCTCTTGCGCAAGAATACTTGCACAAGAGGGCTTATCCCTGAGCGGGAGCGTCGGAGTATTTGCACAAGAACCACTGATTTTGTACATTACGAAGTCAATATTCTTGCGCAAATACAAGCAGCCAGTGTAGACAGGCGTCAAGATTTTGTGCAAAAGCGGACGCTTTTACGTAAAGTCATGCCAGTCTAGACGCAGCCAGAGTGTGTTGTGCATCCATACTTATTGCTATGGCTTCACTGCTAGAGTGGAAGTTATTCACTGAGAAACAATGTTCTGATTGCTTCTGAATCTAAATGTCAGAGATCTCATTGATGAGTAATCACAGGACTTCATTTGTTTTAGTTTTGTTTTTAAACAACGTGCATGCTTTCTTCATAACCTATGAAGAAGTACATCAAAAGGATAAATATTATCAATCTTAAATTTTAGACAGCTAAACGAAGGGAAGACATAATCCCTTCACTAAAGAGTTTACACATATTGCCTTCATAGAAGAATTGAGTAGTCGTACATAGCAGTGTTTCTCAAAGTGGGCTGTGGGCCTACTTTGGGAAAGCTGCTAGCGAGCCCGTGCTGCTTTGTTTACTTAAAGGGACCATAGCCACGAAGCCTTGTGGCTCCCATTGGCTCCAGTTCCCCATTTCCAGCTGGGGAGCTGTGGCCTACTTTGAGAAACACTGGTGTAAAGAAATGACCACTAAGCCTCTTAAAGAATCCTTTCTAGAATCATAGATCAGGGCTATAATTTTCCCTTAAATTCTAGGTGATGACAAACCCACTAGAAAAATATTATACTCCATGCAACACTGCAGGGCTTTTCAATAAGGGTACAATTTTTTTTAAATGGGTGCTTTTTGAACCTCTCAATGCAGTCCATAATCTTCCTGAAGCTGTGGTATTTACATACATGCAGAAGGGGGGAAAAGGCACCACCGTCCTCACATGACATAGGGCTTAACATACGTACTACCACTAACGAAATCCCCTTTGTGTCCATGTGATCCCAGAGGCACATTTACTTTGTTTTTATAACTACAATATAGCACCTATGGGCTCCAATCAAGACCAGGGCTACATTGTTCTAGACACTTTTCAAAGCAGGGGATGTCTCCCACTATCTGAATGGACAAGACAAACAAATGTTGGGAAGGAAAACAGTAGAGAGCAGTAAAGTGATTCGCCCAAGGTCACCCCACAGGCCAGTGGCAGGATTGGGAATGTAACCCAGGCCTCAAGTCTCATTCAGTCCCTTGCCCAGTCGGCCACAAATGACTCTCCATGGAAGCCAATTGTGGAAAGCCAAGAGGCAAGGGTGGGGAACCTTTTTTGGGTTGGGGTCTGCTGACCCACAGAAAAATTAGTTGGGGGCCTCACACAAGTGAGAAGAAAAAAACCCCCACTAATGTGGCCCCCGACTGACAAGGAGAAAGACACTCCCCACGTTCCCTTCACACCCCAAAGCCTAGGGGAACCTAGGCTAGTCGATTTTGTGTGCTTCAGCCCTGCAGTGGGACAGCAGGGGAAGAGGAGAGCGGGATGGAGCACCAGCGCCAGCTCCCCAATGCTGAGGGAGATCCCCGAGTCGCAGGGGCTGGATCCAGGCAAGCTGGAGACTGCATCAGGTTCCTGGGCCTTACATTCCCTACCCTTGCACTCAGTACCTCCCCACCCCCACATCCACTCACAAACCAATATGAAAACAGGAAAAATCATCAGGCTATGTTTACACTACTCAGCTTTGCCAACACAGCCTTGTCGCTAAAAGTCAGTGAGTGTGAGTGCTTTTTTAGGCATTTTTGATGACAAAATATTTCTAGCCCCCAAGAGGGCTTTTGCTTTGTCCGCAGCAGAGCACTCCCCTGCTGACAAAGCAGCATTTACACTTGCACTTGCCATACCAAAACTCTTGTCATTTGGGGAGGAGTGAGGGTGGGGGGAATTAAGCATCTCTGAAAGACAAAGGTTTTGTAGATCAACTGCGAGTGCAGACAAAGTCTCCTTAACAAAAAGTTAAAGCCAAACTTGACGGCTAGACTAGATCTTCACAATTTCATCGAGAAATCATAGCAGTCCATGTTTTTAGTTGTTGATCTTAATCCCTGTATCCTCAAATACACAGCTGTGCACTGTCTTTTACAAAACTTAAATAAAAAGAGGTAAGAGCCATAAGTATCTACTGCTACGCTTTAAAGGTAAAGGTTCTATATCCAACTTTTTCAATAGTTTGCACAAACAATAACGATAATTTTTACGTACTTAGACCCCAGTCTCTTCACTGTAGTAAGATCTCAGTTTTGTTTCTCAGATTCTGAGCTGAAATATTATGGCCAGAAATAAAAACTTGAGTTTAAATAACATTCTTATTGCTACCAATTTTTTAAACAACCCTATTTTAAATATTTGAGGAAATATTAGGCCTAAAGGATGCCTAACTCAAAATGTTTATTAGTTTTCCAGTCTGTAAACTTTATACACACATGCTTGCCAAACTGCTATTACTTAGCCAGTACACAAGTCTAATTTGAAATGTGTTCTGTTAAGCCCTAATAAAACCCTTTTTCTAAATGTGCAATGATCCCAGTTCTCTGTAATCCTTAATATTGAAAGAGATTAGATTTTACAGACTGACCTAAAACAGTTGAAACCAGATTACATGTAAAAGACATCCTAAATCCTATTTTCCTACAGCAGCAGAGAAGAACAGACAATTCTGCCTATTAGCAATAACTGCATTTTATTGACTGAATAAAAACCACTTCTAAAAATATTTTTTTTGTCAGAATTCAACTCTGTAATTAACAAAGCACTCACTGCTCAGGACAGGTGCCCTCATATGTACCTAAATCCCACACAAGTCAATAACATTAAGCATGTGGGTAAGTGCTTTCTTAATTCGGGGCCCCAGAATTACAGTACCAAGCACTAAGTTTAAAATGTAGCCTTCTACAGTACAAATAAATATTCCTTTTAACTATAGTACCATCTATAGCATTGTCAAGTATAAATAAAGTAATGTTATATTAGTAACTCAGAAGTGCCCGGGTCTTAATCTTGCTAGGTTGAATAATTGTAACAGAAGAGAAAAAAATCTTAAAAGTAGACAGATCAAATAAATCCCCACTCTTAAAGCAGCTCCCCCCTAACTTAGGTTACCTTGAACTTTTCTTTCTGGCCCACAGGCCTGGATTCTACACAGCCAAAGTCAATGGAAGTGTCATCATTGTTTTGCAATGCGTACACAATGGCTCCTCTGGTTTCAAATGTTTTAGGTCAAACATTTAGATGTAAAATGGTTCCACAATCTTCTTAGGACAGAAGGGCCATTAATGGTAAAAAAAACCTCTTAAGTTTAGACTAATGAAAATGTTACATTTAAAACCACAGTAGAAAATGTATATCTCAGAAGTGCTTGGGTCTTAGTCTTACTGGAGTGAATAATTGCAACAGAAGAGAAAAAAATCTTAAAAGTAGACTGAGATCAAATAAATCCCCACTTTTAAAGCAGCTCCACACTGTAAAGATTCATGTACTCAAGTGGGGAGGTTTCAATTTAAAATATTCAAATCTTTCAATATACATTTTATAAACAGTTAAAATATCCAGACATATAATTGAAAGAAATTATTTTATGGTCAAATAACAAAATCTTTGGCTCTTTCCCTGTTGTGTGTTTTCTGGACTTTTTTTATTTTTTAATTCTGTGGCAATGCTGATCATTTCAGCTACACATTACATAATCCCAAATGGCTTTTGACATCTACCCAGTGTCAACAGTCCTAATCATCTCCATCCTAGCTTCCAAAAATCATTAAGCTTCCTTCCAACAGCCTCTAGAATTCTGTTATATGCTCACAACTATCTGTTGGCTATTAAACCAGAATTGTTGGCCCCCATACAAATTGAATTCTATAGAAAAAAACAATAGGGCTACCATATGGATGCTATCCATTTGGATATTTAATTCAGTGAACCCCCCTTTAACTGAAAAAAAATCTGCCACAGAATTTCCAATTTGTATGTTTTATAGCAGGTATTCCAGTCTGGAATACCAGGATGCTACACAATGCAGGGACCATGCATTAGAATTTATCAGTTTATCATGAAGTATAAAGCTTGAACATGCATCTGACTGAGGTTCTGAGCACGCTTCCCTCTTGCTTCAGTGAGCATCCCCACCTTCCAGGCAGCATTCAGAATCTTGGAAACACTAGGCTTGCAACAGTGCAATAGCAATAGGCAGTAGCTGAGCACTGCTTTACATTGGATCTTTAACGTATGTGTGAGCTTATGTGCAAAGCAATAAAGTATCACAGCTGTGTACTACGCTGGGTGTTGTGTATATGAGAGAGAAAGAGGAAACAGATATAATTTAAATACATCTTAACAAACTGCTCATAAAATATTTTATATAGAACAGTACAAGTACAACTAGTACTGCTAGAAAACTTGTAGCTTGACTTTTATTATCATTATTATATATACATGCCTGATGCGTAATGTCACCTTTCTTAAACTCTTCTGGGCCACCTTAAGAACACCCATGTATTCAAAAAGAAATTCATATACATCTATCTCAGATTTTTACTTCAGTCTTTCAGTGACATCTAACGGTCAGATAAGGATATTGTGGAAAATTTAAGAAATTTACAGCAGTGCCTGCAAGGCAGCGTACAGCTACAAGACATCCTTGTGGATAACAGTACCTTATAATTCAGAACTGTTAGATTAAAAGAATATGAACACTGATGAAACTCCACTTTTGTTTGCAAAGTCTACAGGTCACATTCTGACCTTGATTCCACTTGCGAAAGTCAATGAGACACACGTGTGTAACCAAGGGAAGAATTTGGTCCTCAGAGAGGAAGTGGCTTTTTTTAAGGCTAATTCTATGTTTCTTGGCCCTAGACATCAAAGATTAAGAAAAGCACAAAGGAACAACTTGTGTTGTGATTATTATTGAGGGCCTTTGGCTGAACCATATTTCATTTTTAAAGTGCCCTTGCTGATCCTTTGCTTAATGGTAAATTAAGACAGAGGACCAGATCTACCTTTTACTTTTTAATAGAGCTGAACATTAAAAATGCAGATGGACATACTGACTAAACCGTTTGCTTAAAACTTCTTTCTTTTCCCCTCATACTCCATATCCCATGCAATACTTCCACAAAATATGCTGAGCCAAACTGATCCTCCTGCACACAAAAAAAGAAGTCAAGGAAAGCTGATGAGCCACCCAGAAGAGAGGGAGAGCAACACACAGCTACTGCCCCATGGAAACACACGTAGATAAACATCTCCAGGAAACAGTTGCAAGAAGCACACCATGAGCAAATAAGCTGTATACACCAGCGGTATAACACCACACATATCCATTACTCTTGTAAGCAGAGGGGTATTAATGGAATGTCAGATACTATAATTATGAGCTCTGGAGTAACCAGGCAAGAAGCTAGCACGACTCTCGGAAACGTGGCAGGTATTACAAAGGAGATTGGGCAGAGACACAAAACACTCTATGTGTTCACCAGTGAAAAATGCCACAAAGGAAATCAGTCAAAGAGACCAGGCAATAATTCCTATTCTGCAAGCAGCAAATTGGTCCAGTGTTCCCCCAAACCACTTTGTTTAGCTTGAATTGTCAGACCACAGCAAGAACACATAAAAGGCTCCCTCAGTAAGTGATTAAACAACTACTGTTGGCGCAGTCTACCCATTATGCAGATGCTCAGTTGAGTTAATCCAGCTATCCTCAACACAGTGCTATTTGTTAACAGACAGTACCTCCCTGCCATAACTTCATTGGCTCTGGATGAGGATACATATGGCTGGGAAGAAGAAATGAAATAGGTTGCCTTCCACCAGAGGGCTACAAAAGTCTCTCCTCCAAGTGGTCTCCTTTAAATTGCTTACCCAGTCATGCTGAGACCTGGCTGAATGTTGACAAGTAGCACATTGTTAAAGCAACAGCTGAACAGATTGATAAGCAAACCTAGCTGAGTCTGTGTATAAATAAAAACACTTAAATTCCGCATTACTAAAAATCCAGATTGCCTTTGTAAATTTTATTCATATGCTTACAGATAATGTTTGGGATGGAGGAGATGATGTAAAAGTAATTGAACCCCCTTTGATCTATTGCTAAAGTGCTATGTTATCCAAACCTATTCTTTGTGCATCCTCTCTACTCCTTCCCCTCCCCCCAAAAAAGGATCACATAAATCAGCTGTGGCGTGAAATTCATCAGCTGTATGGATGCAGAAAATATATTATTAAACGAAGAAAGGAACAGCACAGTTAGAATGTAAAACAAAATCAACAAGAGAGACCTTGCAAAATCTTTTTTCAGCAGCATTTTTGCCAAACTATAGCACCTATGTGGAAAAGATTAGCTGATTAATCCAGGAGTATTGCAGATACAGAGGCAGGAACGCAGGTTGGTGGAGTGGCGGGGCACTCCCCAGAGTGGGGCCAGAGGGCACTAGCTGCCAGCCCTGCCCCCAAGTACCATAGAATAGTCAACAAACCGCTAAGAATTCATCCAGTTAGTCGACGATTCTATTACCTGCTATCTAACATCCCTAATATATATACTATACATATAGTATGTGTGTGTGTGTGTGTGTGTGTGTATCTATCCATCTATATATAACATTTTTATGAGTCTCTAAGGTGCCACAGAACTACTCATTGTTTTTAAAGTTACAGACTAACACGACTTCCCCTCTGAGACTTCTCCGACATTGTATGTGAATCCACGCCCATCCAGGGAATATGTCAGATCAACAGACAAGAAGAAAAACCTTCATTTACAGAACATGAGGGAGTGAGATAAACAATGCAACAATCTCTGTTCCTTCCCCTTCAAACTCCTTCATGCTTAAAGGGATCGCAGGAGTAAAAAAGTACTAGTTTATTCTTTGGCATCTTTGCTAACAAGACTGTCCATTAGAGGACTCAGAAATCAAAATTACTGACACAATTGGTACCACTAAAAATTGGCATATGATTAACAATAAAATGTTTTTTCCAAGGCCCTAAGAGAAAACATGTTTTATGGGTTATTTTTTTATTACCATCTGCTCTGTTGCCAACCAGTTTGGGCTTGGAAAGTTAACTGGGGATAAAGTGATGGCAGAGGTAACTGAGGTAAGCATGTGTGTGGCCTTAAATGTATTCCAAAGGCTTGGTTTTAGAGATGAGGTTTCTTGACTGTGCCAGGTCCATTGTAGGGACTTGTGTGCGCATAATTTGCTCTCCTCAAGGAACACATGAGAACATAAACTGCAAAGATACTACTTCATTGTTATGCAGGCACTTGTTACACACTAGTAAACCATGGAGACATGTTTATGAATGTCACTACTGAGTTGTAGTGAAGAAGTTCACAATTTCAGAGTTTTTCTACCACTTGGGAATCTACACTCATGGTCAGAAACAAGCCATCTCCCGCAAATGGATTTATGAGAGCAAGGAAACTGTGGATCCTTACCCTCAGCCAGAAAGTGCAGCTACCACTAGTCACACCCAGAAAACGGAAGTGAGGAATGTTTTGTGTTCTCACATTATGGATTTGCATGGCCCAATGAGAAAGGAGGAATAGTAGCTGTAGGAACATGCATGTGAGGAAGAAGTGGCTCATTTTTGTCGTGGGCTTGATTACCACACTGTGTAAGTCTGAATGAAATGGTGATTAATGATTTGGTTGGGTCAGGGGATGCAGTATGGGTGCATAGACAGACTTCAATTAAATGTGAAATCTACCAGCTAAACAGAGGTATACTGTTGGCTTAGTAATGATTAATCACTTCTAGACATATTTTTAGCTTTACCATCTCAGTCATTCTATGAGGTGATGCAGTAATAGCAATAGATTTTCTTGAAAGCACTTTATTTGTAAACATGTCTTAAATAGTAATGAACTCACCTGGCGTTGGGCATGCCAGCTACCATTACAAAACCATACACACACACAGGGTAGGAAATAGTCAATACACAGCAAGCCCCATACCACTCTCTGCCCCCCTAATGCCATATTGTTTTTTCCCTTCTTCCCTTCACACACACACACACACACACACACACACACACACACACAAAGGTAGGAAATAGTTATTACACAGCAATCCCCATCCCATTCTGTGCCCCCCCCCCAACACTTTTGCCTTCTTTACATTTACACACACACATGCACACTTGGTTTGGGGGGGCAAGTGGGGAATGTTGCCACCAGAGAGGTGTTGAAAAAAGAAGTCTGTTTGGAATTTATTTGCCCAGCCAGACACTCATTAGTCCTGAATGCAGGGGCTGTCCTGACATGAAGTTGTCCAGGCTGCTTCTAGACTGAGGGTATATTGCTGAGTGATCGTGCCAGAGTCTTAGGGAAGTAGCAAGGGGATAGGTGTCCATTATGGACAAGAGTTGCTGAAACAGTTCTCTGCTGAGCTCCATCCTTCACCCTTAGCTGTCCTCCACCCTTAACTAATTTGCAAGTTCCTGCTCCCTCTCTGAAATCCTTTCCTGGGTGGCAAGACTCAGCCTTTCCTCCTGCCCCTCAGCATGCCGTTATTTCAGTATGTTGTCCCACTTCTTCAGTACTATGCCTGCTGGTCTGCCCTCAAGAGCATCAACCATAATGTCATCATGAAAATACTTCTTTCTAAACAGTCTGTGAACTGTTTAGGCCAGGGAGGGAGTTCCTAAAAAAGAGAAGGCAGCATGGGCTGAGGGTCCTGGACTAGGACAGGAAACAGAGGGTTATTCTGTAAACTTGCTCAGTGGACGAGCCCAGAATTCATTATTGTGGAATCCCAAGGGCATAAAGTGAAACATTTCTAAGATGAATTATCATATTGTCTCTGTATACAACCTTGTTAATCCCAGTTGCAGAGGCAGAGCTAGCATTTAAAATTTTAAGTTTATTTCATAAAAAAAATCATAACTGCCATACTGGGGGGAAGAGTTGTAGTTCCCTTGCTGCAAAAGGCTTTTTCCTGTCATTTCAGGCTTTGCACATTCTGGAAGACATAACTGTTCTTCATCTGCCAACAGGACACCACAAGAAATTATTTTAGCTGAGGGAAATCTGCCACGGCTGCATCTGAAGTATTCAAATGTACAGTGACCAATCAGCATGCATGTGGGTGGAATGGACTAGACAGTGGTTCTGGGAAAGACATATTGCCCACACACCCCTATCATGAGACTAACTACCTTGGGTTACCGCTTCAGGAAAAGTTTGCAACTATCAGCAGCCAGGATTGGGTCAGAATCCAAAGGGAATTAACATGATGCTGCTTTAGCTCAAACATGGCTTTACCTGCTAATGCTGCGTGCAACACTTGCTACAATGTGCACTTCCCCAATCTGCACAATTTGGGGAAAGACAGATTCCCCACTCGTACATTGGAGAACTGATTGTGACTTGTAGACTGCACAAATGACCTCTTACTGAAATGGATTAGATATGGAAATAAAACACTGTCTGTCCCATCCCCTAGGGTTACCTGTCCTCCTAGTCTCACAATTTTTTTTACAGAAGGCTCCATAGACTCAGAAGGAGCAATTACAGAGAAGCAGATTTCTTATTACTGAAAGGGAAACATAAACAATCCTCACAAACATCTATGACTTGACAGGTAAAATAACTATCATAGCTGTTTATGAATGTTTCAAATTCTAAGTCACCATTCCAAGTTATGGTACTGAGTGGCAGAATAGAGGAGAAAGAGGAGTAGAATCCTATATCCTTTCATACAATCCACCATTAGAGGCTAAATGCTGGTAGCCAGGACTCACCATTTTTGCATTGCTGCTTAAAGCAGAAATCTCTCCCATTACTGTAATAAACTCTAATTTTGAGTCACACACCTACTAGACGCTGAAGTAGCTTCTGTCTCTACCGAATTTTCTGCAGTCACAGCTGTGGGATGTTTCTTATGGACAGGCCTGAGGACAGAGGGAGCACAAGGAGCAGTTGCCCTGGGAGCTGGCAATTCAAAAGGGGCCGGGACTCCCAGCCACTTCTGACACTACCTCAGCAGTGGCTGAAGCCCCAGTTGCTTCCAGAGTGCTGTGTGGTGCAATTTGGCCAGCTCTGAGGGCTATTGGGGTAGAGGGGGGGGGGCAGTGCACTCTCTGAGGCCTAGCCTCACCTCTGGCGCCTGAGGCCTCACCCCATCTGGGAGCGCAGAGCCAAGCCCTCTCCCATCTTGCATAGGGGCCCAGCAATTCTGTTGGCCCTTCTGCTTATGGGGGAGGCAGGAGAGCGGAGCAAGTCTGGGGGAAGAAAAAAATCGAAGAGCTCTTCCAAATAGGAACTGAAAATATGCTGTTGATCCTGATCCACAGACAGTTCTGGCATTAGTTTTATTAAAAAATAAAATAAAATAAAGCATTCCCTGCAATTCACTGCCATTGGTTCCCTTCAGTTCCTATGCTGGATTCAGGGGCCAACAGGGCACCATTCTGGCTGAGCAGGTTGTCATGAAGCACAGCTGGCCTGGCCAATGTCATCATTTAATGGGACTGTTGTTGGTGAGTTGCCCAAGGTGCTGTTCATATCCCAGGAATTCCAGTATTTTCTCCTTAGTCGGTTAGTTCTTTCCCTGCACTGATCACAGGTCCAGAAATTCTGCAGCTTTTTAGCTATCTGCTAATGTGTGTGGTCATTCCTGGTGTTTTTACTGACGTGTACTCTTTTATTGGCCTTCCACTCCAGATTCACCAACATTTGGCTGTGCTCCTATGACCATGAAACAATTCCCTCTGCAGAAGGTTCCGCCAATTTGCTCTCCATTGTGAACTCAGGCTCCCTGATCTTGTGCTTGCAGGCCAGTGATCAAAAGAGAATGGATTAATACTGACCTGAGCTGCTGCTGTTTGCCATGGAGAGGGCTGTGTTCAGTTTTCATACAGTGGTGTGCAAACTGGTGAAATAGAAAGGACCAAGGATGTTATCCTGTGGAATTGGAAGGAGACTTCTGGCAGACTCGTGGGTATGAGTCAAGCAAGGCTGCAGCTACACTGCAAAGCAACAGGGGCTTGAACCTGGGTTCCTGATTTGACTTGTGCTTGGACCCTCCAGCCCTGCAGGGTTCTAGGACTGAGTCCTGGGTTAGTGCAACTGTAGCGTAGACATAGGTTTGAACCAAAGCTCAGAAACAGGTTTATGTTGCAGTGTGAACATACCCACAGAGCTATTTTACCTGATGAAACTTCCTCTCTCCACTCTGATCCAGAAAGCACATGGCTCTGAAGGAGCTCTCCTCTCCTTTATACTTTCTCCCTGAAGGCCCAGCTTAGCAGGAGGTAAACCAGACAGGATGATTGATGATCTAAGAATATGAACAACTGTAAATTGGTAGCAATTTATAATCATAGCATATTCCCGATAGTACTGGCAATTTTTTTCTGGAATCTCAGAAAAACATTTGAAACTAGAAAAAAGCTTCATTAGAACCTTCAAGATCATAGTAAAAAATCAAAGAACATGTGAAACATTTAATCACAGGATTGATTTTTTTAAACCCATGTTTAGTTTCTTTTGCCCCTTGATTCATATTAATCGGAGTCTTCTTCAACAAGTGTATCACGGGCCTTCAGCTTGGTGCAACCACAGAATTGGCGAGGCACGGTAACCCTGGGAAGTCAGTGGAGCAATGTCAGTTTACAACAGACAAGGATCTGCTCTTTTAATCTGTTTCCTCTGTTTCAAGCTCTGTAAGGATTCAGGTTTCACCACAGAAACTTACATTTATTTTGATACGAACAGGAGAAGACTCTAGCTCAAATTAATCACATTTCACTGTGTTAGTCTGTGTCAGCAAAAAAAACAAGGAGTCCAGTGGCACCTTGAAGACTAACAATTTTATTATGGCATAAGCTTAAGCTTTCGTGAGCAGAAGAGATATATTGTGGCCAAATCCCGCGTAGATGTGCTCTACAACATGGTTCCATGACTGTGGGACCATGTGAACTTTAGAAAGGTAAGGCTGGTGTCAATATAGTCCCATTCTTCTTTAGTAAGAAACAGTTTTATCCACCTCCCTCCAAGACTGAGTGACATCATCAGGCAAACACTGGACATACTCAATATTTCCCTGACTCTTCAGATAACAGAGCCAGGTAGAGACTAATTGGGTACTTGTGTGTCCAAGCCAAGCTAATCCTGTCAGGAACAGAATGAGAATTCCTTCCCCCTCAAAACTCATGATGATTAGTGAGGAGGGGAACTGTCACCCTGTAACCCTCCACAACAGCCTTCTGTCTCTCACTCATTCTTCAAATTCATTCTTCAAACTAACTCCATTCCTGCCCCATCCCACTCCCATTCTCTATATATTACTTCTCTTTGAATCTTGTTGGAAGTGTTGGCATCACACATTTAATTGATGTAATACGAGCTACTGGAATGTTCATCTGCAGTCTGGTTGGAGCTCAGTCAACACATGAATGGCAAAGCACCTATGGAAAGCCATAGTGCTGCAGGAAGTGCTATTTGTGATTCAGAAGGAAAAGTTCCTCCTCAGTTGTACAGATCTCTGAGGCTTGACTCAGGATAACAAGATGTTAAAACATCTTGGGTTACACAATCCCAGATGCAGGACAGCAGGTTCTGGGGGAAGGCTGAAGATCATTTTTAAAAGCAAGTATCTATGAACATGCCTTTCTCTGCAAGATGCTATAAATCTGGGCAACGCAGGAGCTTTTTTTTTTGTTTCTACTGTACGGCCAGTCAGTTTTCTACAGAGCTGTCCTCTGAAACTTTTTACAGCAGAGGTAGGTCAGAAGGCAACAGAAATCTTGGGCTAAATAGAACATAGCCAACCCTTTTAGTAACTGATTTCAATAACACAGTGTTGACTTAACATTTCTCTGCAAGCACCATTCAATTATTTCATTAGAAATTAAGTTCACTATAGAACATTAGTTTATTCTCAGGAAACAAAAGCCACCAGATTGGTATGAAGGGTGGGCCTATTTGTTTTTGCTTATTTACGAAGCTTGGAAAATGTAAAAAAGAGAGAGAGAGAGAGAGATAAATTTATGCTCCAGTGCATTGTGCCTTCCTTATTAAAAAAATACTGCAATAAACTACTTTGTCCTATCTGATGAGATGGTATCTGCTAGGAGTGCTCACCCTCCAATGATAAGCAAATAATTTATACAATATACTCAAGTCTCCAGTTAAATTAAAAAATAATTTTAATCTTACTGGATAGAAGCACCAAAGATGGGAGGAAATGAAGCTCCAGATCTAAAACCAGTATTTATATGATTAAATTAAATGGTTTTTAAAAAGAACATCAGAAAAATGGTTGAGCTCTTTTTAATGTCCCATAAGCCTATTCTGTAGCCTGAAGCCTGTTTGCTATGCAAGACCATTCCTCACAAAGAAACATCGTTGTGTAACCAAAATAACTTTAGCCGCCTATTTTTGAAAAATATGAGACTTCAATCTTGATTTAGGCATTTGATTTTACATTTTTACATAGCATAAAGAACTAATTAGTTCTCCAGCTGGTTAATTTAAAAAATCTTAATATTGTGTAAAGAAATTCACTTTACCCAAAACTGCATTGCAGCTTCCTCCGAGTTAAAATATGGCAGCTAATTAACACACAGCCAAAGCATATCACCATTTAGTACTATAAGTGAAGATAATGTTATCTATTTAAATCTTGAGCAGTATAGTATAGTAGATAACTTCTCTTTTTGAAACATGGCCAGAAAATTGAGGGGTTTATATGTAGCTTTAATGAAGCAATTGAAAACTCAGTAGTATTGAAAGAAAATAGCAAATGAAACACTACAATCAATATGGAACACTAGAAAGGTAGGGTAACAATTAAAACATACAGCATCCTAGCTTCAGGAATCATGTTTGTATTTTAAAAGAAGAAATTCTTATATTTTCCTATCAAATTCAGTGAAATGACACTTCAAAATAGTAATACAGGCTCAGAAAAGCAAAGTACAAGAAAAGAAAATTAATAATTCAGTGGGCCAAATTTTGCTACAAGTTACAGTTTAAGTAGAGAGCAAATCCATCAGATTTAATGGAAGTACTCCAGTGTAACTCAAAGCAGAATTTAGACCTCAGCAAGGAGGGCTGGGTTTCTCTTTCACCCCACATGCAAAGATTTAGAATTAGTGAAACATACTGCAGAGCACAGGGCCAGTACATGATTTATGTATTGCTTAATCAAAATAGTGGTTGATAAATGGTACAGTCCTTGTACTGGCTCTCTGAATAGAGGTGAATTCCACTCAGTTTGCATACGGTTCCAGCCACAGTTTTGCTAGGGAAAGAGCTTTAGAACTTGCCTCATTATGAATGACTATTTTGAAAACCCAGGAGTGAAATCCTAGTCCCAGTGAAATCACTGGCAGTGTTCCCAATGACTTCATTGGGGCCAGGAAATCACTCCATGTGCTCATGCTGTCAATGGGAGATTTAGAGTTGATCTGTGACCTGTTCTGTGATGGGTCCCATAAAAGGAAGTATTTATAATATGAATTGTGACATTGACAGTGTTAATTCACAGCATTTAAAACCTTGTTTCTGAATTTTTGGGGCGTTCTCTAAACCAAAACTTCAATCCTATTCAGCTTTGCTTATCATTAACACATGCAGGGCAGTTGAAGTATGTGCCACCTGCACTCTGTTCATGGAACAGATTTACAAACATAGTCATTATCCCGTGTTAATAAACAAGTGATGACTTCTGTTGCAATGCATAAAAACAAAGGATTACAATTAATGTTGCAATGTGAACTTTAGCTATAGATTTCTTGGCTGCTGTAAAGTCTGTTACATTATAGCTTTCTAAATTCATAACCACATTTATACATATTGTATGGAATATATTATTTAACATTTTCCTCAATTTTGTATGCCACCCAGGAAAAATCATGGGACTATCCCTCAAATATATGGGATATTATAGATCCCAACTGAGCACATACTTACGCATGTGAGTAGCCCCATTAAAGCCATGGCTCCAATTATGTAAAGCTAATCATGTCATTAAACAATTGCCAGATCAGGACCTAGTTTAGGTTCTCAGTATAGTCCTTTACATTTATAGAAAAAATACAAGAGGTTCAAAGGGAGTAATTAATCATTTCAGTGGGGAGATTGTGTGGGAGGGCTGAGCAGTGGTTTCCTGCAGCTGATTAAAAATACAAAAATTATTCTTTGCATATGAAATAAACATGGCAGTCCTCCACAGAAAACATACCTTCCACAACAGAGATAGTTTAGTGTCCTGGCTAATAGCCCTGCTCCTCTGTAAAAAAGAAGAAATATTGTCTTCTCCACTATATTTCTCATTTTTATACACTTTCATAGAGAATTCATTGCCAGTCTACACAGATAGTTATCAGTATGTGGGAAAGCAGCACAAATGGGAATCACAGATCTTGCATGAAGGTCAGACGTGGGCTTAGAGAATCACCCATATTCCAGCAGGGAAGCCTAGTGAAAGTCTAGAAGCTTTAAGGCCTTGGAGAAGTATTGTAGGCTTTGGAGACCAGGACACCATCAACGACTCAGAGCAATAACGAAAGAGTCACAGATGACATAGAATGCCCTTCAAATAAACATAAGTTATGCAGGACTTTGGAAACTATTTAACAGAAAACTGCTTTCCACCACAGTTGTGCTGCAGTGAAACAAGTGATTGAGTAGCCATTTTTTTTTAAATTAAGCAATGATTGTTTATGAAGTAGGCCTTGAATTGGGTGCAGGTTAATCTGATTTTCAAATAAAAGTTATAATAGTGCTTTTGCTGAAGATATTTTATCTGCGAAGATGTATGTCTCCATTCTGCTCAAAGCAGTAGTTTGAAATTTTATAAGTCAAAGAAATTCTTGCAATATTTAATTTAAACTGAATTTTATGTGAGAAAAAAATGTACTTACAAACTAAGTCTGCTGTGATTAGCAAATAATTCAGCAATATTAACAAGTGAGGGACCACGCTTTTCAATGGAAGATTCCCAATTAGAGCTGGAAACATTTTTCGGCCTTTTTTGGGTAAAGGTAATGATTTGGTGACATTGAAAATATATGTATTCATGTCTGGTTTGCCAAACTGTTTTTTAAAAGTCAGAAATGTTTAAACATTTTTCATACCAAAATATTTCACTTCTTTGGTTTGAAAGAACTTTTCCTTCAATATATAATTTGAAAGAAATTTCTAACCAATGAAAAGATCAAAAATGATCAAAATCAAAACTAAATGTTTATTAATGCCAATTTTGGGACAGTCCAATAACATTCCACGGCTGCTTTCCCATTTTTTTCAGAATTGTCCGCAAATTAACAAAAGAATTCACTATGTACGCTCCTGCCATTGATATCCATGGACTCGCTAGAACCCTACATCCATGACTGTAAGTAGCTCCTATACTCCATTGCATGCCACAGAACAGAGCTTGCTGGAACATCAGAAAGAGTTTGTGAACTGGAACCTGGGGACTGGCCAGAGGCTCTATATATAACATGAAACCATTGAGACAAACCTTGCATGAGAAGGAGCATCTACCATTCTGATACATATTCTTATACCTTATAGTGAGAACTTCTAGCTGGACACCATTACTGTACAAGTGGGCACCAGAGTTCTAGATGCCAGACACTACTGGAATGCAATAGTGTTTCAGAGAAAAGTGTTTTAGCACACCGGCTCCGTCTAGACTACAAGCCTCTTTTAGAGAGCTTCTAGACTACAAGCAGATTTTTTGAAAAAGCGAGCCGCTTTTTCGAAAGAGAGTCTAGACGCTCTCTTTCAAAAAAAGCACAGTTTGCATTCAATAGCACCTTTTTTTGAAAGAGTACTTTTGAAAAAAGGCATTATTCCTCGTAAAATGAGGTTTACTGTGGTTGAAAAAACTACCGCGTTCTTTCGATTTACTTTCAAAAGAACGTGGCTGCAGTCTAGTCGCAGGTGAAGTTTTTTTGAAAAAAGGCTACTTTTTTGGAAAAAAACCCTGTAGTCTAGACACACCCATCTTTTAACCAACGTTTTAAAAAAGGAATGGAATGCCCTGTAACCTTCAGCCTTCTGAGTCTCTACCATTCCTACGAACTCCAATGGTGATCCATATTTCTTAGCAGGAGATCCTGTCTGATGAAGCACCAGCAAGACAATACACTCAGAGGAAAAGGAGATCATCAACATTTATAGTGATAATCTGCTTCTTCTTCCTGGCCCCTTCTTTTGGAGGCAGTATGAAGGTGTCTGCTCCCTAGAAGTAATACATACAGGTGGGACAAGAAAGTGACAGACATTTCTGTCCTAGTTACCCCTGTTGACTTACCCCTGCCCTTCAGGATCTGTCCCCTTCTGTGACTTATCCCTCAGCTAGGTGTGAAGAATTGTCATATGAAGTCTTCCTAAACCTGGGTATCTGGTATCATGGAAAAGCTTTTTGCTTCCATTACCATCAGGGGGTTTATAAGGGAACCCAGGCCCACTTCCTCCCCTGGGTTCCAAGCCCAGGCTGAAAGAAAGGTGGCTAAGTCCTGCACTCCAGAGTGCTATATAGCTGTGTTCCTGGACCATTTTCTGCCAGCATCCCCACACAAAAGCGCACAGCAAAAACATGTAAACAAAATAAGTTGAAGAATGTGTCCAGTTCTGGGTCCCCCACTACAGAAAGAATGTGGATGCATTGGAGAGGGTCCAGAGGAGGGCAACCAAAATTATTAGAGGGCTGGAGCACAAGACCTACGAGGAGAGGCTGAGGGATTTGGGTTTATCTAGTCTGCAGAGTGAGGGGGAATTTGATAGCAGCCTTCAAATTCTGAAGGGAGGTTCCAAAGAGGATGGAGAGATACTGTTTGCAGTAGTGACAGATGGTAGAACAAGGACCACTGATCTCAAGTTACAGTGGGGGAGGTCTAGGTTGGATATTAGGAAAAACTATTTCACTAGGAGGGTGCTGAAGCACTGAAATTGGTTACCTAGGGATGTGGTAGAATATCCATCCCTAGAGGTTTTTAAGTCCTGGCTTAACAAAGCCTTGGCTGGGATGATTTAGTTGGGGTTTGTCCTGCTTTGGGCAGGGGGTTGGACTCGATGACCTCCTGAGGTCTCTTCCAGCCCTAGGATTCTATGATTATATGACTCTAATGCCCAGAATCCTTTTCTCTCAGCTAGTCAGTCAGAGAATCAACATTGAGAGGCAGCTAGGACTTCCATAGTGCTCCTCTTGCAGTGCTTCAAAGCATAGGCCTACTTACCTCCCTTGACTATCTGCAACTGAGCTTGTCAGTACTCTCCTTTGTGTTCCTTCTCCTTCCTGTGCAGACTTTGTAGGTGCAGTAAGGCAAGGACATCTGAGCTCAGAGTACCTCTTTAAGCCCTTCCTTTTCAGTGTTGAATTTATACACAGGCAGAGACATTGTCATTGGTAAATATTTGTAAAGTGCTATAAGATTCATGCTGAAGCATAAGAAGTATAGATAACCATTCCTCTCTTGGTACTATAAAGGATGGCCAAATAAATTTTGTAATGGGAAAATGCGGATTCAGGTTGATTGACTTTTACTGTGTGATTTCCCAACATCTAGGACAATTGGACTCCAATGTTGTCTGGGACCTCAACACCCCATCATATTTCAGAATAATGAAGAGAAGCTGAACTACAGATAGGCATTTCTTAAAACTGATTTGAAAATTCATGATATACACTACTAGATATTTAATGATGGAATTACTGCGGCTTTCCTTTAAAATAGCTACGGTCGAATTTTCTAATCTGTGAGGTACCTTTCCTAATTTATTTGCAAATAAATTCAGTACTTTAAAAAACTTTCACCATACATGAAAAACATATAGTATGGTGGGTAACAAAATACCATTTCATTCTCCAAGTTAGTGTACTAATATTAGAAATATGGCTCAGGTGCCCACATATATCCTGCTTTGTGAACAGGTTCACTATGGTCTTGTCTACACTACAGAAAAGATTGAAGCTGCCACAGTCGATCTTCTGGGATTCAAATTAGCAGGTCTAGTGAATACATGCTAATTCGAGCTGAGAGGATGCTCCTCCCAGCACCGATAGTCCTGCTCCTCACAAGGAGTAATGGGAGTCAATGGGAGCATGAGCTCCCATCGACCTCCCACTGCGTGGATGGTGCCAAAACATGATTAAGATACTATGACTCCAGCTACATAATTAACATAGCTGGAGTTGCATAACTTAAGTCGACTTTCCTCTTTAGTGTTGACCAGGCCTATGATTTAAGTCTCAATACAAGGTTAGAGCAGTCTCAAAAGTTTTTGCTGGTTGTTCTCCAGGTATATTGCTTTCTCTTCCAATTTTTCTTCTTCCTCTGTATTGTCATCTTTTCTTCTTCTCCGCCAAACCTCCACAATCCCTGCCCACAAGCTCTTATTTGCTCTTTCCCCGGGTTTTTCTTGTATTGCCCTGAGGCTGCTCAGAATTCTCACTGTCTCTCTGACACTATCTGTCATGCTTCTTGGTATTGCTGACTCTTCTTGCCAAGTGTTTTGTATCTTCTTCCACCCTGTGATCCTTTGAAACACAAAGACAGGAGGGAAAGAGCGCCAGAATCTTAATCAACCTGAATCTGCTTTCCCCCATAAAAAAAAAAAGTTTGCCAGCCCTACATAGTAACAAGAGAGGGATGGCTATCTCCACTTCTTATGTTTCTATATGAATCTGTTAGCAGTTTGCAAATATTTACCAATGCCATAGATCCTCTTTCTTAATATACTAATATATTCCCCTTAGAACAGATTTGGAAACAGCAGTCATGAACACAAGATAACTCCTACCCATTTAGGTGAGCTCAGCAATAGATCCAAAGTCAGTTAGTGCAGATCTTGTAGGAAGTGTACACATGTTCTTTTGAGTACTACTAAGTTTTCAATGTAATGGAATCACTCATGACAGATAATGGATTTCAACTCTTTAATGAAATCTCTGGAAAAATACAGTGGAGTTTCATAGCATAGTTGCACATCCCTTCTCAGATCAGCATAGAGTGAAACCATCACAAAGTCTGAGAAATTTACCCAAGACGTTCTTGTATTTAATTACCTGATTATCTTGCATATCTGTGACAACTCATGCACAGAGACCATCTCCTCTTATTCCTGTGATTGTGCAACAGCCTTGAAGCACCTGTTAAGACTGATTTAAGTTCTTTCTTCTGGACAAAGTCTCTCTTTCAGCTTCTCCTACACAGAAAAACAAAACAAAGCCCTCACATAGATGCAGGCCCTTTCAGACAGACAAAGGAAAAAACCGCCAAAAGAAACAAGAGTTTTATAAGAAGACACATCACCATTTTTTCCTTGGCAGTGTAACTTCAGAATCTAACTTTCCATGACAGAGATCAACCTTCTGGCTTTCAATTTAACAGTTAAAACCCGCTAAATCGAACACTGAGGGCAGCTCTGGCTGGCCTCTGTACTCCTGACAGTCGCGAGGAGTAAGGGAAGCTGATGGGAGTGTTTGTTCCTGTTGGCCTCCCTCTGTGAAGACAACACCAAGCCTGGCTTAAGGTAAGTTGACTCCAGCTATGTATTTTATGAAGCTTGAGTTGCATACCTTAACTGGACCTTCCAGATCTAGTGTAAACCTGGCCTAACAGAATTAGATGTAGGTTATTCAATAAGTATAAAGTTAAAATTAATCAGTTTCAGGTCTGGGATGTGAGCAATCTAGTTTAGTAGCTGGAGCCAGAATAAGAAAGGTTTCACTGGCATGCAGCAGGAGCTCAGCCCCACCTCTCCTTCTTTGCACAGAGAGGGGAGCCCATGGCTGCTGGATCCCTCCCAATTCCTGGGCAGCAAGTTTCCTGTGGTGGAAGGAGGCTCCTCAGTGACACAACCCCCACACAAGCAGCTGCAGCAGCCACAGCCACCTCTGGGGCCTCAGAAGTGCTTCTGGCTAGAGTTCTTGCAGGCCCACCCCCCTTCACTCTGGCCTTGGTCACATGGTGGGAATAGTGGCAACAGCCCAGGCCCAGCCAGAGCGGGCATCATCAGTGGTAGCTCGGGTAAGTCCAGCTCATGTCGCCCCCCAGGTCAGCATGGCGGGAGGGGCTGCATCACACTATGGGTGTCTCGGCTGCCTCTGGGTGTGCGGGGGGGGGGCGGAGCTTTGGTCCCTGAGCCCTCTCTTCATAGTGTATCTTATACAAGAAACAGAAAAATTTCCAAACTAACAATGAACATCAATCTGACCAACCAGATCCCCCCTATCAACACCAAAAGAAAAATTATTCTATATGGACTCCCCCTGACGGTCGGAATTACAATCTGGATTTCTATATACAAAGCTTCTGCAACAATGCACAGACTGACATTATTCACAAACGACAACAAGCAACATACAATCTCAGCCACGCTGAACACTATGCTATCCAGAGTCTCAAAAACAACCCGGACATCATAATCAAACCAGCTGACAAAGGGGGTGCTGTAGTCATTATGAATAAGTCTGACTATGACCAGGAGGCAACCAGACAACTCTCCAACACCACATTTTACAGACCTCTCTCCTCTGATCCCACTTCAGAATACCAAAAGGAACTACACTGTCTCCTTAAAGAACTCCCTACATCTACTCGGGACCAAATCCACACAGAAACACCTTCTGGACCCCGACCAGGATTGTTCTATCTGCTTCCCAAAATCCATAAACCTGGACACCCCAGAGTCCCATCATCTCAGGTATCGGCATGCTCACTACTGGATTATCCAGCTATGTAGACTCTCTTCTCAAACCCTACGCAGCCAACACTCCCAGCTATCTCCGAGATACTACTGACTTCCTGAGAAAACTACAAAACATCGATAACCTCCCTGATAACACCATCCTTGCTACCATGGATGTAGAAGCTCTCTACACCAACATCCCACATGAAGACAGATTACAAGCTATTAGAAACACTATCCCAGAGGATACCACTGACAGTCTGGTAGCAGACCTATGTAACTTTGTTCTCACCCACAATTATTTCCAATTTGAAGACAACTTATACCTCCAGATCAGCGGCTCAGCCATGGGTACCCTCATGGCCCCACAGTATGCTAACATCTTTATGGCTGACTTAGAATGTTTCCTCGGATCCCATCCCCTTTTAATTCTTCTCTACTTAAGCTACATTGATGACATCTTTATGATCTGGACCCATGGCCAAGAAACACTAGATGCATTCCACAGAGACTTTAACAACCTACACCCCACCATCAATCTCAGCCTGGACCATTCTACACGAAAGATCCATTTCCTGGACACCACCGTACAAATCACCAATGGTAAATTAGATACCACTCTCTACAGAAAACCCACTGACTCATACAGTTACCTACATGCCTCCAGCTCCCATCCAGAACACACCATACGATCCATCATCTATAGCCAAGCCCTTCGATACAACCACATCTGCTCTAATCCCACTGACAGAGACCAGAAACCTCAGGATCTCTACCAAGCCTTTGTAAACCTCAATTACCCACCCAGAGAAATAAAAAAACAAATTGAAAGAGCCAGACGAATACCCAGAAACCATCTACTTCAAGACAGACCCAAGAAAACCAATAATAGAACACCACTTGTCATCACCTATAGCCCCCAACTTAAACCTGTCCAACACATTATCAATAAACTACAACCTATACTGGAACAGGATACTACACTCCGAGAGGCTCTGGGAGACAGATCCATAGTCTCCTATAGACAACCACCTAACCTCAGGATGATTCTTACCAACAACCACAGGACATACCACACTAATACCAACCCTGGAACTTCCTTGCAACAAACCCCGTTGCCAGCTTTGTCCACATATTTACTCTGCTGACACCATCATTGGACCTAACCATTTTAGTTATAAGATCAAGAACACATATTCCTGCTCATCCAGAAATATAATTTATGCCATCATGTGCCAACAGTGACCGTCTGCTATGTATATTGGACAAACTTCTCAGACACTTCGCCAAAGAATCAATGCACACAAAACAGACATCAGACAGTTTCACAAAGAAAAAACAGTTTCTTGCCATTTCAACCAGACTGAGCATTGTCTCAATGACCTGACTACATGCATCCTGCTTCAAAGAGACTTTAACACAAGACTTCAAAGAGAAGCTCTGAACTGTCATTCATGCTTAAATTTGACACTTTATGAATGGGCCTTAACAAAGATGCTAATTATCTTACCCATTACAAAGATAGCTTCCCCAATTATCACCTCTAATATCATTATCTCATAGACACTACCTCTCCCTCTCATCCCCCCTCTGTTCTAAAATCTGATTTGTCTATTTTATATGTGTTCACTTTTTTTGATTGTATCCCTTTGGTATATATGGTCATACCAATTTTCTTCCACAATTTGATCTGAGGAAGTGGGTCTGGCCCATGAAAGTTCATAAACCATCTTACTAGTCTTTAAAGTGCTGCATAGTCATGTCTTTTGTATTAGCTGTAAAAGATATCCTTTGGTGTCATCACTGGAGAAGACAGTTTGTTACTCCTGAAACAGCAGATCTTGATGGGGATAACAAAACCATATGACTATTTATGGAAGAGAACTGTACATTAACTTTTTAAAAGTATAAAAAAAACTAGCAGAACCTTCAAGACACCTCACAGATGCAAATGAGATTCTCAGGCACAAACCCTGCATTGTAAGGCAATTCATGAAACTTTGGTAAGCACAGTGAGAGATCTAAAACCCATCACACTGGATAAAAGATCAGAAGCAAAAGGTAATGATGCCCAAATATTAATGTAATAATTTGTTTGAATTCAATAGTGGTTAAAGAGTAAATGACCTGTTCTCAATGAAATCAACAGGAAGGGGGGGCATTCGGCATTTGGTTGGATCAGCATCTGTATGCTTTCTTTTGCAGTGCATATTTTGGGATTTTTTTCACTTTAAATTTTTCAGAAATGACATCACATAAACACAATCAGTTATTCACTTAGCTCTAACAGAAATTTCTATGTTCCTAAGTTTGTTTTGCCACTCTAATTTCAGAATAATTCATGACTGTGGCATGGCTGTGTGAGACTGAGGTAACCAGTAAAACAGGAGATACTGAAGAAATTGCTATTGAAGTACTCCATAATTTCATAAGCTAATGACAGAAGTGTTATATCTAGAAGCAAGCTTTGAAGAAACTCCTGCATTAACTTGTCTCTCATGTGAAAAAGGGCAAAAGTCAGGCTAAGAGGAATTTGAATTAACAAGGCAAAATAACTTATTGTGTGGGGAAGGGCTGGGGTTCTGATAACCTTGTCGCTTTAGCACTCAGGGCTACCTACTCAACATCAGTTACAATCCCTTTCTAAAACAAACACTGGAAAAAGATGAAAGCTCTATCTATAAAGGTTTGGAGCATAACAATGCCAGCCCAGAGACAGAGATATTATTATAAAAGAGACCTTATACAGTGGGAATAATATAAACAAAATGGATTAAGTGTTTACAATAGTTCTTTGAGGGAAAGCAATGATCCTCCTGTTGGCATTACATGAAAATGATTTTAATCACTCTAATGGGGGAGACGGATGCCTTGTGAAAGAAAAATTCCATAAATGTGCTTTTAGGAGGTAAATCGTTCTCCCTTTCTCTCTTTCCCATGTAGAAAGCCTCTGTTCAAAGATTTGACACAAAAAAGGGAACAATTTCTGCAATGTACTGTAGTATTGAGATTTCGAACAATTTCTTGTTGTTGAAAGAGGAGGGAAGAAACAAAGAGACATGCTAAAGCAGAACTACATTTAAAAAATAAAACTGAGGGTAAAATACAGACAGCAAGTTGTTCTAAATCTTTGAACCCATTAAGGTGAATTTTATTAAAGTAGTTTCATTCAAAATATTTTCCGCAGATGGAGATAATCAGTTTCATATATAAATGCTCTTGATGATTTCTATGCCTTTGTTTTTTCTGTGTGAAACCTGAAAAAGCAGAAAGAGAGTCGTGTTGTTAATCACCATATCACACAGAGTCAGGTGTTTGCTAATGATACCCTTAACCTCAAGGAGCTATGCTACCTGCTCAATGAAAGTATGGAAGATCAGACTGACCCTCCTTAGGGCCTGACCTTCCCTTTCCTATGAATTCACAGGAGAGTAGCAGATCCATATATATTTGTCTTTTGCTTCCCTATTTCCTGCATATATGCAGACATTTCTGTTTCATACAGGATGGAAGATAAGTTTCTAAGATTGGCAAACTCTACTGCTTCAACGAATCAAGACTAGTCAAAAGGTCATTTAGAGAGTTTTGTGTGAAGTTAGTCACGCTTGTAATCAAACAATGTTTCATTAGTAGCCTTTGCTTCTAGTAGCAAACACACACACACACACACAAGAAAATGAGAAGCACCTGCAATACATGTGTGTCTGGCTATAACCCTGAGTTGCACGTGAATGCTAGGATTGAATTTGGCACATCATATTTTGCTAAATAGATTTCTTCATGTAAGTGCCTAAAAGGGGATTTTAAAAGTATATAACCTGGGAAAATGTGATTTCACAATTCTGTATTTCACCTACAGCAGGCAGTATTGCATACATAAAACAGAGTATAATGCTGGCCTTGAAGGGCAAACTTCTGAACCCATATTGAGTTAAATGGAGTTAAAGATATAACCAAGGTAGAATGCGGCCTTTGCTATTACAGGTGGCACGTCAGTTGTCAATGTCTGCATAGCTGTTGTTAGGCAAAGAAGACTCTAACACAAACCCCAGTGAACAAAGGGAGTCTTCTCATTTACCTCAAAATAGTTCTAGAGCAAGAGCTGAAGGAGGGAATAATTTTCCTCTTTTATTTTAAATTGTATTTATCTATCATTTCAAGAAACGTTCCTCATTCCTTTTTGCAGCTTACATGGCACTGTAAACAGATTATAAAGTTTACATTTTCACATGTGAATAGCGATTTTTGCTCTGGATTTTACCCCTTCACACAACCAACCAACCAACCAACCAAAACAAACAAACAAAGTCATTGATTATGGGTGACTATAGAAATAAGTCTCATGAAACTTATTTATTCAAATATCCTTAACAAAAAAATCCTAAACCTACTGTAAATATATAAACAGATCTACAAATGCATTATGAGATGAACACATTACAGACAGCACTATCACGATTCCTCACAATAACATTATTCTTGCTTCTTATGTAGTGTACACCTATAAAAATGGCAACACCATATGACAGACTCAAAGCAAACACTTGTACCTTTGTGTAGGGGTTATTTGCAGAAGAATTGTGTATGTGCAAAAGCATAGGGGTGGTGAGGCATGCATTCCCCCTATTCCCCCCCCCCTATATCTGATGAGCCAAAAGCAAGCCTCTAGGAACACATGCCATTTAAGATAAGCGGTGGTGCCATTGTAGCAAGAACAAGTTATAGATAAGGGCAAGAACACATAACAATCTTGTTTACTCAGATGTACTGATCATGTAAACAAGGTCAAAGGACAAGTAGTACCAGATCGTTAGTTAACAGCTGAGCCATACATTAGCAAGTAATACGTAACCCCTGAAAATTTCCAAACAACAAAACAAGGTAGAGACACTGTATTTAAAGCTGCACCATAGTATAGCAATTTGAACTTCACTGATGCATTCTGGTACCAGTGCCTCAGAAGCCTAGATAACCTCCTGCTCGTCCACAGCTGAAACGGAGTCCCCAGCTTGCAGAAGGGACGTAAGATGCCGCTTTTCCTATCATGTTGTTCTTTTAGTTAAGGGGTACAGCTGAAAACTGTCAGGAAATAAACTGCTTGTGTTTGACAGACACTAGTGCAGTGTGTTTTGTACTTAGAGAACCCAGTGTTGGACCTGAGACTTACTCTTGCTGGCAACACTTTGTTCCTCCTTGCAAAGATGCCCCCCCCCCCCATGTTCAGTGCACTCCTAGTCAATAGTAGCAATTTTAAGACTAGATCAGCTCTTTTAAAAGCTACTTACTCAGAATATAATATTGAAAAAGTGAATCAGGTGAAATGTATCCCTTTAAGATATTGCAGTTTGTCACCATTGAGAAAAAAACAAAAACATGGCCTGTAAAGGATAGTAAATTAATAGAGCCAACTGTTTTAAAGGTGCAATTCAGCCCATCAGTAGTAAGTTACAGGGAAATGAGAGGGATGTTGAATACAGTGTTGTCACAGTTCATAAATGCTATCAGTTAAATCAGTCTGTCTTTTACCTCTATTATGCATGCTATACTATTGCTATCAATGAGCATGGATCTTTTTTTCCCCTCTGTTGTTTCACTGTCCTTAAAAATAAAGTCACAGGCGGCTTACCTCTTAAAGATTTTCTTTTCAGAAGTGATTTTTAGAAGGTGAAAACAGTTTCCCTGCATGACCTCTCTGGCCAGCTTGTTGGTCTGAAAACAAATAGTTTGTTTGGCTTGGCTTTATATAACCTAATACTTTATTGTAAAGGTTCAAAGCTGCATGCATGCATGCAACACCTTTCCCATATATTGGTTTCTGTCCACTCCATAGCAAAACCAAAGGGTGTAAATTCGAGCAATATACAGTTTCCATTGTTGGCCATTTTATGTCCTAGTCTATCTAACTTCCTAGAAACAAAGACACATAATTTTCTTATTTCTGTCTTGTGTGGCAAGAAAAGTAATTTTCACACAGGGTAATTGCTAGGGTAACCTGACATCTGTAATCATGTGATTTTTTTCCCCCAATAATTCTGGAAGCCAAGAAATGATATGGACATGCAAGAAAAGAATACTGATGTAGAATCATAAGGCTCTTTTCAGACAGAGATGGATTGGATTTGGATAAGGACTTGAATCAATCTATAGGAGATTGATTTCAGAGATGCTGAGCACATACAACTGCAGCTAAAGTAAATGGAAGCATAAATAGAATTATCTTTGTCAAAATATTTGGTCATTATCACCAAATGTGTAGGAATGGTGCACTGAAAAATACATAGAATCTATTCAGAATTTCATGTCTGTAATAATGTTTTTAAATGCTTATATGGCAGGCAGCCATTGATGTTCATGATCCTTAACACATTTAGTACTCTATGACCTATTCAGAGATTTATAGATAACTTGAGATTCTTTTTTTTCCCTTTCTCTAGCATTTGAGGGTATTGTAGCTCATAAAAGCTGATGCTCTAATACCCTAATAAATTTGTTAATCTTTAAAGTGCCACTGTATTCCTTGTTGTTTTTGAAAATTCATAGTCTCCAAGATCAGAAGGGACCACAGTGATAAGCTAAGCTAACCCTATATAATACAGGCCATGAAGTTTCCCAAAATAATTCCCAGACCACAACTTCGAGAAAAATATCCAATCTTGGTTAAAATTTCAATAATGGAGAATCCAGCACCACCCATGCTAAATTAGTACTACCCCCATCCTGAAGCATAAAAAGGGTAAATTGTGCTAAATTGAGATTATGTCAAATTTATGCCTTATTGCTTATCTGAAGTTGTCTAGCTTCAATTTTCAGGCATCAGATTATATTATACCATTCTCTGCTAGACTGAAGATATTGTGGAGCTGATAACTAGCTGTCCCAGGTCACAACCTCAAAGAAGTGTTGTGTATGCATGGGAAGTAGAAGGCTAACTTCAAAGAGCAGGTCCTTGGGTGTCCCGCAGTGGGTCATATACAGACATATATTGTGCTAGGAACATCTGCCAAATTATTTTCAGCTTGTCTTCCTATAGAGAAAGAGCTATGAAATACTGGAACCTGGGAATGATTCTTCATCTTGGGTTTTCACAGGAGAAACCTTATGCAGTTGGGATTTTTTGGGAAATCCCAAGGAACTTATGGAAAGCAAACAAACATTGCTGTATCGTTTTGACTACAACTCTGGTAACATAGTTTATTTGCTGAAACATCTCAATTGTTTTTCTCTTCACTAATCAATCTGTATTTTAGTTAATGCTAAAATATACCATTGGTATCCTTATGTAATACAGCTGTTTGAAATTTGAAGTTAAATCAGTCTGTCTTTGACCTGTGTTATACAAGAAATCAGACTTACAGCTAACTTTTAGCTTACAGAAATGTTCTGACCAAACTCTCTCAGTTAGAATTCTCCTACAGGTTGAACTTCTCTGGTCCAAGACTCTCTGGTCCAGCAACATCCATGGTCCAGCAGGACCAGAGAGCCCTGGGAGGCTAGTGAAGGGAGGAGAGCCCTGGCGACCCTAGCGACAGCAGAGTCCGGGGGCAAGGGAGACCATATGGGTCCTCTGATGGACCATTGGAGAACTTGGAGTCCATCAGCAGAGGGGCAAAATTGACCTTCACTGGTGTGGCAAACTCCTTCCTTTGGCTCAGGTCCTGAGAGTGCCAGACCAGAATATCCAAACTGTACTTTTCTTTTCAACTAAAAGTAGATAACCCCACAGAGTCAATATTTATCCAACTTCACCTACAAATACATTTTTTAACATTTTAAGCTGCAGTTATTAATTTCCACTGTCATTTAATTTTCTTATTTAACATGAGTCTCATCTGAATTCACTGAACTTAATATTTCCATTGTTTTTAATGACTATTAGAACAGGCCCTGTCATGCCTCTGTGTACAAATATGCATGTGTTGTATCTAGTCTCATTAATTGTATGAAGGAGTCTGGAGTAAAGGAGCATGAGAGCAGATAAGCGAGCAAGTACTGCTTGACGGTTACTACTGATCATGTCAAAAACAAGAGGATCATTTTATAATACCATCAAAATCATTTGCTCCTTTCCCCAGTCAAATCTTTACCTCACTGAGAAGACATGTACTAATGAAAAAGTTGCTTTCTGTGGTTCACACTGTCTTTATTAGATATACATTCATAAGTATAATATTCAAAGTTACAAAAAATGTAGAAAATGGTTCCTTTGGAAAACAGTGTAAAAGGTCAAATTTTTAAGCACCAAATTCTACTATCTATGTTTCTTTTCTCTGAGTCTTTCACTGTGTTCTCATTACCAGTGAAGGAGGAAGTCAAAAGGTTTCCTAGAGCTATGTAAACCTTAAACACTATCCCTAGTAACCATTAATAATTTCTGATAATACGCATTTTGATGACCCACATAAAGAGTTAGTATCATAGTTTCACTGGACACCAGCACTGAGTAGGGGATTCCCTCCCCAGCGCTCTTAAATAAATATTTAGGGCAAATAGGTAAAATAGCAAATTATATTGAAGCTTTCAGTGATAATTACAATAATAAACAGTGACACATTTACTAATCATTCCCTGCAATATCTTCAAATAGCAACTACTATATGGAGATAATCTATTTTTTTCTGTTAAAATAGGGAGTTTTTGCAATGATACTTTCACCACTTTTCTAAGACACAATTTTTTTTGTAGAAAATTTGCTTTGAAGAAGCAAGCCCCTGTATCACAATCAATCAACAGCTCTAGTCAAAATTAAAATGATGAACAATTATGTGAGTGCTCTCTTTCTCTTTCTCTCTCTCTCTCTCTCTCTCTCTCATGTATATCTATGTTTATATCTATATCTATACATTTTGTAAGCAAGACGAATATAGTAGATAGTCTCATAAACCCTGGTCTTTGGGTATATTGAAGCTACAAGAGGAGAACTAGTGGTGGAAAGGAAGTTGTGTGCAGGTATGTTTGAGAGGCGAACCCCTCCCCAAAAGAGTATCAAAGCCACCTTAAGGTAAATTATTAAATGTATGCACATTCTCTTGGCTCTGAAATCCAGACAGCACTATGAAGTTACAGACACTAGGTTAACACTAAGCCAGTTAACAGTAATTACACAGTCTCCATTGCTATGGAAAAAAACAGATACAGTAATCTGCAAAAAGTTAATACATACAAAATCAGCAGCCATTCCTACTCCATTTGATGACTATCTCATGTTCTCTCTTGAGTTATCATTCCATCTCCTGTGCTTTCTGCTTTCTTCTCTTCCCTGTGATTCACTCCTTCCCCACCCAGTGCCTCCTTAGCCTTCCTCCTCACGGAGTACCTCTCCATTTCCTTCTCATCCAATAGGTCAAAAATACATTGTTGGGGTACTGAAGCCAAAACCACAGATTTTTGGCAGGAAGGAGGAAGCAGGAAGCCCCTAGAAAATGCTTCCAAGCTTCATTTGCATAAGACCACTTTTGATCAGTACCAAAGGAGCTACAGACAACTTGATAGCTTTGTATTCTAAGGGGAAAGGAAGTTGGCATTTAAACCATCAAGCACTTGGACAGCCAGTCTGACAATAAGTTTAGCAGATATATTACTAGTAGCAGAAAAAAATCGTTCAAGGATCTTACAATATAAAATGTAATTCAATGTCATGTCTTCAGCACTGGATTCTTACGCCAAATTTGACTAAAGGAACAATTTCAAGAATCACAAATCTTGTAGTTATTAAACTTTCGTTATAGATGTGAGAGTTTTAGTAATGTCTAAGATTGTTGTGATAACATTAATAAAAACCTTTTCCTGATTGCTCTCCGTACACTTCTCACCGCATTCCCTTTATCTTGCAATAGTCACATACACTTAATCACTTTTTATATTAATATATTTAAAATTCATTTCCACTTGCTTTCTGAATAAGATCTTAGAAACACATAGGTGCTGAAAACTAGTTATTTGGCACTTATCTGAATTAGATTCAGGTGCGAAATTGGCAAGGTGTAATTTAATTGAATATTATAATTGTGAACAGCTTAGTTCTAATAATGAAACAGTGTTCTCAGTGAACATTTGGTTTACACTTAAAATTGAAACTGGCAACTTCTAACTCTTTGCTAATGTTAAAGCAATTAAAATTTTCTAGAAATAAGACCTCCTCATTTCTGGACACCACATACCTTGGCTGATTTTCTGTCCAGATTCCAATATGAAGAACTTCTGTGATGGGGTGTCTCTGTAAAGGCACTAGATTATAACTTTGACTCCCCAGCATTGATGGATTTTCATCTGGCACACAAGTTAGCATGTGGAGCAGATTGTCACCCCACTAATAAAGAATGTTGTTTTATAGTTCTTCACTCAAGCAAGACAAAGACCAAATAAGACATTGATTATAGAGGGTGGAGCAGACTGCTGGAGCTGTGCTAAGAAAGGAACATTCACCCCATGCTACTGTGTGTGTACGTGCACGTGCATTTGAACTCCTATGTTTTCTTCTAAAGTAAGACTTTATTCCTTGCCAGCAGAGACACTGGGTTCTGAACAGTAGATTACACATTGTATCAGCCCACAAGCAAATAGAAGCTCTTTGCTAGAATAAACGTAAAAAACAACAAATAGTCTTGCAGCACCTTAGAGACTAACAAAACATGTAGATGGTATCATGAGCTTTCGTGGGCACTTCTTCAGAAGTGGGTTGTGCCCATGAAAGCTCATGATACCATCTACATGTTTTGTTAGTCTCTAAGGTGCTGCAGGACTATTTGTTGTTTTTTACGTTTTTTTCTATTACACGCTAACAAGGCTACCCCTCTGAACCTTTTGCTAGTGTACGCTCCTACATTATTTTATGTGCATCACTCACTTTTTATTCCTCTCACATCTGATCAATAGTCTTTTTTTAGCTTGTGTATTTAAATAAAAGAGCCACTAACTAAACTGGTCATGCTCTTTTTTTACAACAGAAAGCAGGAATTAAAAATATGAAGCCTTAAAACTTTCCAACTTAGATGCCACCTATGGGGAATTAGAGCTGAAACATCAAATCAGAATGAGTGCTTAACAGAAGTTCAGATTTTGATATGAGCTTCTCAAGCAGGATGCATCTCTAACCTTACCAGTATCAATCAATGTATGTCGCAGCTACCAGAGCTGGTCATTTGACTAGGATTCCTTATAATTATGGGGCTATGCAGCCTGTATTCTGAAATCAAGTGTTCTCCTACTTTTGTGGTCATTTTAGATGGAAATCAGAAGCAATGAGTTTAAACATCTGGTTTACCTATAAGCTTGAGAGCAATATTTCAGATTAAACTGTAGTGCTCACAAGTTTTTGCTAAATTGATGAGTCTAAAGTTAAAAATTTCCAAATTTAAGAAGCAGTGAAGCATGGATTTTCAGAATTAGGTCTCCTTAAATTCCTGGAAGAACTAAAGAATCAAGTCTTCATAAAATCATTTAGGTATTGTTTTGGTGGATTCACATGAAAAGAATTATTTTTAAGGCTACAACTGTTTAAAATCTGAGAGATTATCTAAATCCTTTGAACCTTAGCACTATTTTACTTTGCCCTGTTTCCAGAATAGTAGAAACTACCAGCATTTAATGACTGTAACAGAATTTTTGAAGCACCTTTATATGCTGTACAGTTGAGTAACAGAAGATGTAAATATTTGACATTTCTAAAGACGTTCACTTAAAAGTCCTGGAGACGTTAAGCAGGTGATACTTGGGAGAACTTCTCAGATTAAACAAAACTAACACCAAAATCCATATAGATGCAGAACATTTCTGGTGAGAAGAAAAACATTTTAAATCCTCCTACCCTTTTTTCTAGAATCTATCTTAGGAGTCCATTTAGACAGACACTAATAAAGACAGACATTTTAAAAATCAGCAGGTCCAGATAACTTGCATGCAATCATTTTAAAAGAACTGGAGGATACGTTCACTGGACCATTCTGTGTTGCATTCTGTGTAGGTAGCTATACCTTGGATAAAGGTGACATAAGGGACCAGAAAGCTGATAGAAAATGTTGAGTGTGTTTAATGGAATTGTTGAGGACATTTTGCATCCCTAGCTGAATAACCAAATCCAAAAAATGGTTTGATGAGCCAAGACTGAAGTATCAAAAGGAATGGGACCCCATTAAACAGCATGTGCTGACAAAACCAACGCTGCACCTATTTGGTTGCTGAGTGACTGAGCAGAGTTGATGTAAGTGGCTGGTGTAAACAAAAGCAGCCCTGAGGCAATGCTAATCTTAAGAGCCAACTAATACACGGGGACTCAATAGTAACAATATCCGGCAATGCCACATACATCTAAGCCTCCCTGCTGGTGCCCTATGGTGAAGCCTGTGACCCTTTTCCTGCTCTACTGCACACAACCTCCATTCACCTTTTTCTGTGAAGTCCTTCCTTTTTATGGGTTTCTTTTTTATACTTGATGACTTAACCTGAGGTGCTAAATTCTATAAGTTTATACTCAGATCCAGACCTAGGCACCAAAGCATCCATTTACAGTACCTCACTGACAAATTCACTTTTAGATACTTAAGTGTATGAAAATTGATCTTCCTATTCATCCTGTGTTTCGTCTCACTCTCTGGCTATATGTTCCTGCCCTTTGCCTATCTTCAGGAAATCACAGTAACTCCATCTTTAAAAATGCAACACACTTTTGTCAGGAAAAACAGTTAGGTGACAATCACTATTTTTTCTTCCCCTTTATTGCAAAGCAATGTTGTAAGGTTAAGTAGCTAACAGGGGAGTGACTGCAAATTGGATAATATAAAGTTAGCATAGTCATTTCAAAACTGATGCCTGTGTTCAGCCTGCCCACCTAAAAACTGACCCAAGTGTTTGTGCAATTACTAAAAATAATATTATTTTGATTCTTTTGTTTTTGCAAATCTGGTTCCCGAGTGTGCATTAATATTGACATGTCAATTCTCCTGCTTATGGCCTGGTGTGTCTTTTCCGCTCCACTCATATTCTTTCCCTCTCCAATTCTTCAATTAACAGTCTGCTGTCTCTCTCTCTTTTCAACTAAGTAAATCTTCTAGAAAGCTGAAAGTTGTCAGACATTTTTTAAGAACAAGTATAGAAAACAGACAACATGAGCATTCCCGCATTGTCCTGCCACTGTCCCACATACTTGTTCTGGGGAGAATATCACTGTAAGAGGACAATTCATTCCTCAGTCCTATTAAAGCTTTGGCCTCTCTGCTGAGAATATGATCCAGGGAAACAGGCATTATGCTTATTTTTGTGTTAGGAACTAGAACGAGACCAAGAGCTAATATTGTAGGCCACGTGCAGTCATCAGATAGTAACAACTTGGGGTTGCATGAGTGATCTAGCGTATTTCTACATTGCAGTGTACATGAGGGTCTGTTTGTCCAGTGGTAACAGACTTAGTGTTTTCAAGTCCATGCTTGTGTGTCTCTATAGCACCATAAAACCAACTTTACAATTGCTAGACCCAGGTCTAAGAACCATGCTAACACAACCATACTCTAGGAGTATATCCCAGGGCTCCTTTCATCCTCATCAGGTGTAGCCATTCTAGGCCTTGGGTCAGAGTGTATTATGGGAAAATATGTCCACAGCACCCGAACGGAAGATGTCTTAGCCTGACAACACATCCAGCTGCCCATTCTCACCCCCAAGAGCCACCAACAAAACTCATGCATCAGGGGAACAACTTCTCCAGCTTGTGTTTTCACACCTGTTCCAGCAAACAAGCAGAACATTCCTGAGTGACACTGTGGACATTTCTGTGGAGTTTTTTGACCTACTAAAGGCACTTCTTGGAGGAGGATCCCAAAATGGCAGTTTACACCTGGCTAATCCTGCTTGTGGTTCTTTCTATAGCTCAGAGATTCCCCACATGCCTACTGAAGCCTCTGGAGCAAGGTCATGAGCACAGTCTGGTGATCATATCATCGCATGAACATACAATGATCAATAGTTGGACCAGAACTTTTGCAGACATTGCAGGATCTTTGCAGTGCATGAAGCCATGTCAATCCAGATGCAACCTTTAATAGCTATCTTGAACTTAGCTACCTCCTGCCCCCTGCATCCACCCCAGAGTGCTACAGACGCATGGCTAACCAATTTGGTGTTAGCACATGAGCCCAGTGAGGGAAGTGTCAGAGGTTTGAGAAGCATTCAGGACCCTCAACTAATTGCTGGTGCTGAGCAAAATGGCTTTACCAAATGCCCCAGGGGTCATCAGTGGGACTCATGCCCATAATGTATCCTCCATCATGAGCCCATGAATACATTAACTGCACAGAATACTACTCCAGAGGTTAACTAGAATCCAGTTTCTCTGGCCAGCTAGTAGAGCACTTGGTGTAGAGTTCCTTCTCATAGGTGGCCATATAGTTAACAAAGGAGAATAACAAATGCACTTCCAGCTCAATAGTTAACATGCAGAGGAAGAGTTAAGCACCAAGGAGCTATATGAAAACAAGAAGGGTTGCTTCCACATCCTGAGAATCATGTAGGAAATTTGGAGGCAGTAGGGCATTGTGGGCTAGCATTGGCAGACTTTTAAATATGAATGTGGGGACCTGATCTTAAGCTGTGTCCACACTGAAAAAAAAATGGGGGTGGAGGATGTTGTACCTGGGATCTAAAGAGCTTGCTGATCTAAGTTAGAAAGATGTGTGTGCAGAGCACAGGGCATAGTCTCGGCTGGATTTACAGTTTGGTTTAGACTTACCACATACCTCTACTCATTCCCTGAGCTGCCATACACTGTCACCTATTCCCTGAGCTAGGAAGTCCCCTGAACTTTAGTTTTTAAACTACATTTAGTTTTCTATGTTACTTGCCAAATTTAACAATTAACCTGTGCAACTTTGGTTTAAAATCAGGCAGCTGAGTTTTTACAAGTTTAACAGTCAAATTTACAGGACTACTTAATTTTCTTTAGGAGTTCTCATTAAAGGTCTCCATTCAGAAAGAATTAAAGTGCTTCAGATTCAGTGGACCATGGGGCATACCCTCATCTCTGGAACTGTAACTTTGTTCCACTCTAATGGCACAATGTTTTCTTAAAGCCAGTTACTCTGCCCAAGAAGATGTGTCCTGTGTGGGAAAATCCTCAGCTGGCATGAAAACTATAGCCCTTCCATGGCCATGGATTTCTCTTGTGCTGAGGACAAGGGAGCATTGCCAGGAGAATCCCTGTATCAGCTGTCAGTTGTCCCAGAAAACTCGAAGCTGTGCTGAAGGATGGGCCTATTCAAACCCAGGGGTGAAGCATCCTTTGCAACATTCTTTCCAACTTCCGCCTCTCATATGTGGTCACACTCTCTTTGGCTGCATCCCATGCCTTGTGCCAGCGTTTGGTTACTGTCTCTATGAATTCTTTAAATATTTGCACTGGTGTGAAAGAGAAGATACAGATAAAGAGATAACATTTCAAGTATTCCCATGAGAGGAACAAAGGGCCACATTCTGCTTCTTGATACCCCATTGTAAACTCAGAGCAGCTCCATGGCTACATTCTAATTTTTTGTTTGTGTAAACAGAGCAGAATTTGGCTTTATACCACTACATTCTTCAGCAATTTTCTTATTGCAAAGCTTACCAAGCCCATTTGTGGCAGCCATGTCACCTAAGTGCAGAACCCTTAGACCATTTTCAAATTTGGCCATAGGGCAGACATCAGTGATATGTAACATTGTCTGACTTTGATCACTGTCACATGTGGGACCCTCTTGGCCTCAGGTGTGATAACCAGCTGCACATTGAGCATGGCCCATTCCAAACTGGTTCAGCTGCACGGCAAATTAAAACTAGGTACACATATGGTGAGGTCAGTTATAAAAGACTGATTTCTGACAGCAGCTGCAGACAGCTTCATGCCACCTCTACATTGCTTTGGCATAGTAAAGATGGAACACATATGGGCGCACTTAGTTGTAAATGCCACTGATTACAGTATTCAGCTGTCTTAATCAAGACAGCATTTAGGGTGTCTTCAAGTTTGAGGAATATCAGTCTGTGGATGCCTAAGCAAATGTCATCTGCACATGTGAAGCTTCAGAATTAAGAAGCAGAAAGTTGTTTGTGTACAGACTGAAAAACATTGGAGCCGGCACTGAGCCTTAGACAGTTGGGGTTTTTTTCCACACGCTAACTCTGCCTCCCATGTGCACTTGAAAATGTGCGTTGCAAAGGAAAAGGTCAGTGATGTTGACTAGCTATGTTGGGAGTGCTCTTGACAATATCAGACTGTGTTATATGCAGCTATTGTTGTGCTATGATTGCCCGGTTCATACCAAGAAAACTGATGATTCCGCCAGCCGACCATATTTCAAGTCCTTTCTAGTCCTGAATCTCTATCACTTGCCAGCCAACATTCCTAGTGTATTTCTTTCCTTCTCCTCTCCCCCATGTTCAAGTCATTAGGCTAGCCCTGAGAATACTACAGTTCAGTGTTGCAGGATTGTCAGCAGCCAAAAACACAGCATTATCAAGGATTCTTCTGCAGTTACTTGGGAATTCTCTACCATATGCATTATAAGAGGTCTGACAGTGACTACTTTTAGTTACAGTTGTATAACTTTTCCATGTCACTTGTAACTTTGCTGACATTCACTTTTAGTACTGAATTTTTTTCTTGCTTGTTCTTTCCCCAAACATGATAAAAAAGCAGTTTTTCTTCATCTGTTCTGAAGTAAAGGAATGGGAAAAACAAAGCTTTTATTAAAGAATCCTGCAATTTTGTTTCATGGAAATGTTTGCATTCAAAGAAACTGGAAACCACAAATTAACTCAGGAGCCATAAAACTATCATGCCAACCCTGGTAACTAGGGCTCTATCAAATTCACAGCCATGTAAAATGCATCATGTACCATGAAATCTTGTGTCCTCCCATAAAATCTGACCTTTTGTGAATTTTTTCCTGTACTATACAGATTTCACAGGGGAGAGCAGTACTTCTCAAATTGGGGGTCCAGACCCAAAAGGGAGTTCCAGGTGGATCACAAGTTTATTATAGGAGAATCACAGTATTGCTACTCTTCTTGCTGCCTTCAGTGTGGGGCAACTGGAGAGCAGTGGTTGTAATGTTATCTGCGTGCCCAGCTCTGCAGGCGGCACCTTGCCAACAGCAGTGCAGAAGTAAGGGCAGCAATACCATACCTACATGCCCTTTACGTCTATACTGCTGCTATCAGAGATGGCTGGCCAGTGAGTGTCAGCTGTTGACTAAGAGCCCAGCTCTTCAGGCAACAGTGCAAAAATAAGAGTGGCAATACCATACCAAGTAGCTCTGCTCTTCAGAGCTAGATTCCTGTCCAGCAGCCACTGGTCTCCATCTGCCCAGTTCTGAAGGCAGTGCTGCTGCTAGCAGCAGTACAGAAGTAAAGGTAGCAATACCACAATCCCCATACAAGAACTTTGCAACCTTTACACAACCCTCCTTTTTGGGTCACGATCCCTACAATTACAGCACCATAAAATTTCAGATTTAAATATGTGAAATCATAAAATATAGGATTTTTCAAATCCAATGACTGTGAAATTCACCAAAATGGACAGTGAATTTGGTAGAGCCCTAGTGATAACTAGTAAATCTGAACACATGCAAACAACTCAGTAGGTCTTGCTCACCCTCTTTTGAACACAAATTGTCCCTAGTTTCTAAGAGACACTGCTTTTTTGGTTGATGTCACAGACTATGGAGATGGTTTCTTCTTCCATTAGATACCTTCCAACCAAAATTCCCTATGCTACTTACTTTTGTTCATATAATTCCATATGAAATTATTTTTTTGCCCCCAACATAAAATTATTTGAAATTAAATCACATAAGATAATGTTAAAATAACTCTGTTATGGGGGTGGAAAGGAAAGTTAGAGTTTTCTTTAGTTAGGTTTCCCAAAATTCATTTAAAACTAATAGTGTCTTCCTAAATTAGACTACTACAATGACCTATCTCCACATAGCCATTTAGGGAGTAAGGTAATGTAAGGTCTGTCTATTTTAAAGTTTCATGTTACATAGTTTATTACTGAGACTTGGACTAAGTTATGCTACATGAACTTTTATAATCTTTAACTGAGTTAATGAAAGCCTCAGAGGGAGTACCCTAATTAAAGAAAAAGTATTTATGGTATTTCCAGCATACTGCATATTTAACTTAAGCAAAACTGATTAAGTAGGGATGTTACTTGCTTTCTCAGTATGAATCTTTATCATAGGCATGTGCTGAATCCGACCAATAGGTCAAATACACCAGGGGAGTTTTAATAAGAACAGATGCCTAAAAGTTCTTAGAGCAACTACATCTGCCCACAGTTTCACATGTGGAACATCTTCTCATTGCTTAGCAGCACATCACTCCCCCAGTTCCAAGAAACCAGGGGCCTCTTAAAACAAAGTTGAAAAGAGAATGGCTTGCTAGTCCGCTGGCAATATATCTGCATTTTTAACCTATCCTGGATATAGAGAAGAGCTTAGTTTTTGCTATGTGACTGACCTCTCTTAGCCAAGTTCATAGCAGTGTGAGCTATCAAAAATGACAGGCTGTTGGCAAGCACTTGCATGCTTTTGGGCCAGAATCTCTTCCAAGCCCAGCTGGAATCAATTAAGCTAAATAATAGTTCTTGCAAAAACTAGTTCCTACCACACTCTTCAGAAATTGCTTAGTGTTCAGATGTAAATGCTTATAAGTTTATACATTGCCTTTCCCTCCCCCATTCAGAAAAAAATGTGATAGAACTCAAGCTCTGAGCTTACCAAAGCATGTTTATAGAGAGCCAACATGTAAGACACAGGTGATATGAGCGGGCACATACTTGTCTTCTGGATCAACACTGTGAAATCCACTGTTCACCATTGTAAGTGAAGGTGACATAACCCATATTTGGGAAATAAATGTATATGACTAAATTCTTATAAAAAGCTGCACTCCAAGATGAATGTTTTGAGTATCCGACCAAGAAAACATTTATAGGGCTGTATCTTTGGAGGAATGGCAGGCTTTGGCAACTGGTAACAGGATGTGGACACCTGCTGGGTCATTGGTTCAATGATGGCCTGGTGACATAACATTATTATAATGATGCCCATTCTTGGGGCAATATGAAATCAGTTGATGGTCTTGTTTTCTTAAATTGAAGAAAAAAATGTAGTTAGTGTCATTTTTCACTTGCTGATGAGGGAAAAAAGCAGAAGTCTGCTTCATTATCAAACTATTTTGCATACCATAGCATAGGCACCTGCCAGCCAAATGTCCTCTCATGATCAAGGGTGCCTCTCTTCAGTGCCATCCTCCATTTTTCCCCTCTTCAGAGCTCTTTATGAACTCACTCAATGTACCATAGTTCAAAGAGTCCCCACTTGGCATTCAATTTAGTGAGTCCTCATGTGCAAATACCCTCTGTGGCCCCCTAGCCCATTTCAGTGCCTCTTTTAATTAATCCTAAATCATACTAAACACAAATTCATGTATTTTCTGGATTGCCCCTCCTTCACAGTCTCTCCCCTCCTTGGCAGGGGTCTCTCTCTGGTTTCTCTGCCAAGAGAGCTCTCTCTCCCTCGCTCTCTGCTCTGTCTTTGGCAACACCCCAGTTCACTTTAGAGCCTTCTTGCTCACTGCAGCATCTCCAAATGCTGCTCAGTCTCCTTGGTTTCCTCCTCTTATTGCTCCTTCCTGCTTTCTTTATAAGGAGATATATTGGCTCAGCTGAGGTGTGGGCTCATCCAGCACTCCAGCACACATGTCCACACACATACTTTTTCCGCATACAAATGTCTAGGTTTTGTTTGTTTGTTTATTGTTTGTAGCTCAGTAGTCTAGTTCTTTGACTGGCATTCATGCTGAAGCTGTGCAGCCAGACATGCCAATTAGGAACTTAGGGCAATATGCAGATTTGTTAAATCCTTGACAAGCATAAACATTGGCCTTTCCCTCTGGGGCATGGGGAAGACATGTTTTTTTGTTTTTTTCCCCCCCTCAACAAAACTAAGGAAAATCCACCTTTTGGAGAGAATGTGGGATAACTTTGGTTAATAGGTCTCCAAAGCCCAGAGTAACCCCAGCAAAACCCTAGTCATGCAAGATAGTTAAAAATATGAATACTTCCCAATGGGACTGTTCGGATGCTTAAATTTAGGAATGTGCTCACATACCTGGCTGAAAAGGAGCCCAAAATGTTAATTGCCCAGCCCCACTCTGGAATGCCATGGTATTATGAAATTCTCCAACTGTCTCTAGTGACATTCTCTCATAAATTTAAGTTCCTAGCAATAGCATACCCAGCAAAATTATGCCCGTATCTGTAATATTCATCACACATCACTGTTCTTCCTAGAAGCCCACAATGATTCTCTCAGCATGCTTAGTTTAAACATTAGTTAACTTTATAACCAAGTTCTGAAAACAAATTTTGAGTTTAAATAAAACAAACAAATAATAAAATATACCCCTGTCATTTATATTTGGAAACAATTCATTTAACTGAAGATTCAGAGACGGACTGAAAGTGCCAAGTCAAACCATAGTAAATGCAATCCTTTAGTCGTAACTTTGCTAGCATTTATGTATTTTAAATACTACTTCAGCAAAAAGTCTGCTGTATCTCTTGGTTTTAAAAACCCATTTAAATAACATCGCAAACAATGAGGTCTGACCTTCCAAGATTCCAACATCTGACTTCCAGCAATAGCAAAAGCTACAGTAATCAACCTTACCGCAACTGGGTTTGTTATTGTTAATTACCATGCGGAAGTCTAGCCTTCATGTTTCACATAGTTTTAGCATTTTGAATTTGAAGAAAAGTCACAAAGTGCATATTCATTTATACACATTTATTAAGGATGATGGTGAGAAATCACCATATTCCACACGCACAATTTAACCTGGAAGTTGAGGCTGAAAGAATTTCAATTACTTCAGAAACTAAAAAGTCTTAAAATAATATTGTTTTCTCAAAACACAAGCATTGGAGCATGAAAATTAAAATGCAGTTGAACTCTGTGAAATTACAGAAAAACAGTATTGTAAGATTCTTTGTTTACTGCCTTTCCACATTTTTACATCAATATGTTCAGTTTCTGATTTGTCTGATTTGACTAGCCAGTCCTGTCAACTCAAAGTGGAATCCAGATATCAAACAAGACTCTTTTCTGTTTAGACATCGTCATCAGTTTAAAACATTTCTGCAGACTTAGTTATGTGCCATTTTGCACCTTTGCAACGCAGTAGAGGATTCACAACATGGGTAGGCATTTCCAGGTAAGAACTGAGGGCATAATTTCAGATCCTAGGTTGAGAAAATAAACATCCCTTACATTGAGAGACAGACAAATGTAAAAGAATCCCACTATGCCTCCTCAGTGGTCAGATAATACAAGGGGGCCCATTTACCTTTCCTCACATACTCACCCCTGCAATGAGGATTTCCTTTCTAGGAAACTTGCTAGGGCTAGCTGCTCTCAGTACCGTTCGACTGTAATGGCTCTGGAGATGGGCATGTGTATAAAGGAATGGTTCTAAGGCATGTCCTTACTGCAAAAAGATCCGCTGGCCAGGCAACAGCACTACAGGTGCTCTTTGGCTTAATGTCTTTCCCTCACCTAGGTCTCCATCTCTCCTGTCTCAGCCCACTTGTTGAGTTCAGTCTTGGGGATGGGGTAACAAACGTCTAGACAGGTTCTTCTGCCCTATTTAGACTCTTCTTCAAGGATGCCTTCCAGGCTCAATTCCTAGCCCCCTTTGGCCTCCTTTTAAAGTCTTTCTACCCTAGCGTGGAGCACAGAATCCCAGGCTACTTTTGTAGAGCCTCTTCCAGGAGCCCAAGTAGCTCCCTTTAGATCTGCCACTGAGTTTCTCTCTCTCTCTCTCTCTCTCTCTCTTTGAGATTTATGTGTTTTAGGCTGTCAACTCACCCCATTAATCCAGCTCCTGTGCATCTAATAATGTACAGGCAGGGCTGATTGAACAAGGATGGCTAGTCCCAGGCCTGCTGCCCTTTAAATGGGAAAGCCATTCTGTTAAAGAGATGAAGATACAGTCTGAGTAATGGCTCTAATCTCCTGCTCTTTTCCTAGGATCTATGCAGCCCTAAGGAAGGGGAAGAGGATGTACCTGTAGGTGGCTTTTCAGTCTTTTCCATGGGTGTCAAACCCAAAGGGCCAGATAAAACAGTCTGAGACAAACTGCCATGGAAAGCGCTTCAGAAAGGTTTCCTTCTGTGTCGCCCACTCTTGTGGGTTTTACCAAAAAAGGAAGAATTCAGGACCATATAATCATAAAAATTCAGGCAGACATTCAGCAGTAATAATGCATTAAGGGTTTATCTGCACAAAATAGTTGTGCTGCTTTAGTTATATGTTAAAGTGATACAGCCCCTCTAGAGTGGACATGGGCCTATATAAAAGTACTTCTACTATGCAAGAAGAGAAATAAAGCATTCCAGAATAATGACTTTTATGTTGATAGAACTGTCTCAAACAGACCTACGGTGGTTAAAACCAAACCCACCAAAAGGTAACACCCCTGTTTGAAAGGTTCTATCAGCAAAAGTTTCATGTATAGCCAGGTCATACACAGTTAATGTCACCCTACACAACGAGAATCCACAGTTGGGCAGCTTCCCAGCTGTGGCACAAAGGAACCAGACCAGGCACCAAGGACTTGCTCACTATTTTATATACATCTATCATATCATCTCTATCCTCTGTAAACTAAGCAACCCTCGTTATTCTTAATAAGATTCCCTTGCCTCTGAACTGCCTGTTTTCCCAGTATTGTTTTAGAAAAAAGTATGCATAGTAATATCAGAAATAGTATTCTGGGTGACATAGTATTTTCTGAATTATACAAGCATTGATATATTCAGCATTATTTTCTAGCCCACTCATTATACATTCTAACACTTTAAGTTTCTGGTTGCCATTGCACACAAAGCAGGGGTTTCATTAGACTGTGCGACAGATAAAAAGCCAGGGAAGGAAAAGCACACAGATAAAGAAAATGAAGACTCTGCTTCAATGTTTAGATCCTCTAAGGGTTAAACAGTAGGGAATAGGAAGGTCAAGAAATAGGCATTGCAATAGCTGAGGTAGGAAGTGATTAACCCCAAAATAAGGATTTCTGCAAAGTCTATGTTAAGGAAAGGAAAAAAATCTGGCGATTTTCCTGACATGGCAATAAACAAACACGGACAAATGTGATCTGGGAGAAAATGTGTACATTTACAGTGAAGACTAACTCCACATTTTCCAGGCATATAATCAATATAAGGGTCTGAACTGTGGATAATTAATTGTATGTATGAGAGAAAAAGCATTTGTATGCAGATTACTTCAGTCTCTGAAGCATTCCTTAATAAGAAGTTACAGCAAACCAAGGAATTATGAGTGAAAGGACTAGTTTCCATTGTCAGTAACATCAGTCTAAATCCACAGTTCAATTAAGGGTATGTCTACACAGCAGCGCTAAACTCGAAATAAGCTACACAACTTGAGCTACGCTAATTGCGTAGCTTAAGTCAAAAGAGCTCATTTTGAATTTGGGCACATCTACACAGCACTTATTTCAAAATAGAGCACTCTTCCTCTGACTTCCCTTAATCCTCGTACAATGAGGGTTACAGGAATCGGAATAAGAAGTCCTTCAGCTCGACATTATTTCGACATTATGTTGAAATAACTGCTTGTGTGTAGACATGGACTATGTTATTTCTAAACAACGTCAGTTATTCTGAAATAAAGCTGCTGCGTAGATGTACCCTAAATGTGGTAGAGCTAAATGTTCTAGTGTAACTGACAACAGAAGATGATTCAAGATGAAAAAAAAGAGAGTGGGGACTCAGAGGAGAAAGCAACCTAAAAGTTAATTAAGGCAGATGCAGAATTATTAACTCATCTGCATATTACCAATGCCATAACCAAAACTGATAATGGACAGGAGAAATGGTCAAGGACAATAAGATTCTGGCACTGCATAATAAAAGTGGAGAGGGAGAGAAAGAGGAAGATGTAAAGTTTCCCTTCAACCAAACTAAAAGAGATTTGAGAAGTAATATTCAAAATCCTAAGAACGTGGAAGGCAAAAAAATGTTTGCTCTAAATGCTTGGGAATGACTTACAGTATTAAAATCCTCACTGAAATCCTTAGAGTTCTTGTAATTGTCTTGAACCATTTTATATTAGTCTAGCTAAAACAAGGGAAGGGGCAAGACAACATCTACATTATGGAGCTTACATCTACCGTCAATCAAAGCTGAGTCTCTTCTTGGCATGCACGAAGTCTGACTACAGTAACAAGGGGTTCACTTGAACCTCTCCAGCTCAGATGATTTTTGTCTTAAACTTAGATGGTTTTGTCATCTGCTGGTCTTTAGAGTATCTATACAACTAGAAAGAAGATCTAACAGAGGCATAAATGAGATTACAGTAACTCACTTCATTTGCAAGCTCATACTAAATAAAGTAACAGAAATAATTAAAAGCAGTCACACTTAAATACAGAATGCTGCAGACAAGTATATGTTTAGAAACCAGATAAAATAAAGTCAATTTTAAACAGGAAATGATAAACAATGAAATCATTTTATAGATCCCTTAACATTTTTTAAAGAAACATATGGATTTGAGATTTTATTAGGGTGTTGCATCAAAATACTACTCCATAAGCTAAGTTTGCTGCTTATATATGTTTTTAAATTATGCAAACAAAAAATTTACTGCATTTGTCAGTCTAATAAAGAAATGTATAAAGAACACGTGCAATATCTGGAATTAATCTATTTTTTAAAGAAATATTCAGATAATTTGCTTAAACATGGTGTTTAGAAAAAGGCTTTAGGCAGCACAATAATGAAATCATAAACCTGCCTCATTAAAATGAGTAGTCCTGTGACACCTTAGGGTACATCTACACAGCAACATTACTTTGGAATAACTGATGTTATTTTGAAATAACAAAGTGTGCTTCTACACAGCAAGCCATTATTTCGAAATAATGTCGAGATAGAGGACTTCTTACTCTGACTACTGTAACCCTTATTTCATGAGGAGTAGGGGAAGTCAAAGAGAGAATATTCTTCCTTTGACTTCCTGCTGTGTAGACAGCGTCAAAAGCCGAATTAAGCTATTTTGACTTCAGCTAGCAATTGACACAGCTGAAGTTGTGTAGCTTAATTTGACTTTTGCCTTGCTGTGTGGATGCGCCCTTAGAGACTAACGACAATATATAGAATCATGAGCTTTCATGGGTAAAACTCATCTCATCAGATGAACTCCAACTCATCTGATGAAGTGGGTTTTGCCCACAAAAGCTCATAATTCTATATATTTTGGTTAGTTTCTAAGGTGCCACAGGATTACTCATTGTTTTTAAAGTTACAGACTAACACGGCTACCCCATGAGATTTTTCTGCCTCATTTAAGAGTACACTATCTATTGTGGAATTTAAACTCAGTTCATATATCAATATGTCACTTTGTACGTATTTGTTTTTGAGTGCAGACCAAAATAATACATCATGGACCACTGTATGTTTTACATTTTTTGTGAATGTATTTTTACATACACAAAAACAAACATACACACTTTTGTTTATTTCAGACAAATCACAGTCATCCATCACCAGAGGATGAGGTTTCTTAAAATGCATACTCTTTATTGGATAAGAAGATCCCTAAAAATGCAAGAGCATAACCCAAGTTAGAATCACTGTCGTTTTTAAACAGCGGTTGCCTGAAAGGGAGAGCCACTACTATTGGATAATGCCTACTCCCAAGGAACTTCTCTGTCACTGCTTTCCACTCAGTCTGATATTTCTCATTCATTTCTCATTTTGTTACCTGAAAAGCTGCTGCCCATCCATGGCTGCTAGTATGAATGTAACATTTGGGGCTTACCTGTGCAATTTGCATGGAGCCCTGTTGTTTAGGATATTGCAGTTGTTAACAGAATTGTATAAATGTTTGTTATTGATAACTTGAATGCTTATGCAATTGTACAATCTGTGATTAGTAGTGTCACATTTATTGGAATAATGAGCCTAGTAGGAATCAATGTATATCCACTACTGTATGTTGATTACGTCACTCCATACTCCATTTTGGAAAATATTGCTGTGTCATTGTACTGTTACTGTCAGCTGACTGTTTGAGTTTGAAATTGCATAAATATGTATGAGATGAAACATTATGTCACGAATATTAATTTGTTATTGTTTAGGAACCAATAGTTTTAAAATTATGTTAAATACCATCCTCTCTTAGCCAATGAATTCAAAGCAGAACCCTCATGAATATTCATAAGCCCAGCCTATAAAAGTCTGAGCAACGCCCGTTTCAAGCGTTGAGTCGGGGCATCGGGCTTAGGCATAGTCTTAGGTTAAGCGAGGAGGGTATGAGAGGATTGCGTAATTGTCACGGGAAAGAGTGATTGTGTTTAGTTAAGTTAAGGTTAAGTCAGGCGGAAGGCTTGTACTTAACGCCATAGGTTTAGTTAGGTAGTTTAAAAATTTAGATAGGTTAGACCACGTCGTCGAGCTTGTTCGTCAGGTCGCATCGGTCCACACATGTCGGCCGTCATCGAGTCTGTTCGGCAGGCGCGTCGCGTGTTATTTAGGGTCTTATTTTAGGTTAGGATTAGGATAGGTTAGTTAGAGAGTCTAGGTCGACCATCGCCTGTTCCAGCTGCCTCCGAAGTGCAGGAAGAAGGATGAGGGATCCAGCGGAAGGCGAATCCACCGCTCCTAATTCCAGCGCTTTGAGGGATTCCTGGCTGTTCCTCTCTGAGGGCCCGGAAGGACCCAAGGATTGAGGTCGCCAGCTTCGGCAGCGTCACCCGGCGAGGGACTCCTGGCTGTTCCCCTCCCGAGGCTCGGAAGAGCCAACGGATCGAGGTCGCCAGCACCACCTCTATCATCCCATGTGCCGTAGACTCTGGTAACACCTTTATTGTGAACTAACCTTTGTATTTTGCTTGTTTGACAATATAGTCTTGTGGTTTAAATTTATCAAAAGTGTAACGTCTTTATTTCAATACGTCACAGACCAGAGGGAAGGGAAACCGGTGATAGATACGGATTTGGAGTCGTGCCTTAAGTTAGTCTTTATCCAGTTGGGCTAATTGGCTTGAGTTAAATTATACGTTGAACACTCTCCGTTGTGTGAGGTCAACACAGTCTCTTTGGCTATGTCTAGACTGCAATCCTCTTTCGAAAGAGGCTTTTTCAAAAGACACTTTCAAAAAAGTCTCTTTTGAAAAAGAGCATCTAGACTACAACCAGTACTTTCGAAAAAGAAAGCCGCTTTTTTGAAAGAGAGCACCCAGGCAGTCTGGATGCTCTCTTTCAAAAAAGCACAGTTTGCATTACATAGCACCTTTTTTTGAAAGAGCGTTTTCAAAAAAAGGCGTTATTCCTTGTAAAATGAGGTTTTCCGCAGTCGAAAAAACTGCACCGTTCTTTCAATTTACTTTCGAAAGAACGCGGCAGCAGTCTAGACACAGGGGAAGTTTTTTCGAACAAAGGCCACTTTTTTCGAAAAAACCTTGTAGTCTAGACACACCCTCAATGTCCAAGGTTTGTACTGGAAGAAATAGTGGACAGCATTTTGTCTTGCACCTTGATTAGAACCATGCAATCATACCGATATAGTATATTTAGCCAACGTGTGTGTGTGTGTAAGCCATGCACCCACGGGGGAGGGGGAGTGTCTAGACTACAGGGTTTTTTCGAAAAAAAGTGGCCTTTTTTCGAAAAAACTTCCCCTGCGTCTAGACTGCTGTTGCGTTCCTTTGAAAGTAAATCAAAAGAATGTGGCAGTTTTTTCGACGGCAGAAAACCTCGTTTTACGAGGAAGAACGCCTTTTTTTCAAAAGAGGACTTTCGAAAAAAGGCTCTATGTAATGCAAACTGTGCTTTTTTGAAAGAAAGCATCCAGACTGCCTGGATGCTCTCTTTCAAAAAAGCGGCTTGCTTTTTCGAAAGTACTGGTTGTAGTCTAGACGCTCTTTTTCTAAAGAGGCTTGCAGTCTAGACGTAGCCTGGGTGTGGTTCACTGAAACAAGATGCACTTACAGAGAAAATAATGAGTCTGCTCTACAGCCTTAACTGGAGCCAGCTGGCTTTTAGCTCATGATGTAGAGTAGCGATGGGCAAATATCGGCCCACAGGTCAGATCTGGTTCACCAAGATTAGCCACTGGTGGGCAACCACCGCTTTATTTATCTGCACCTTCACAGGTACAGGCATTGCAGCTCCTGTTGGTGTCCGGTTACACACCACTTTCTGCAGGTCCCATTGTCTGGGAACAGCTGTCTCTGGCCAACAGGAGCTCAAAGTGCCACCATCCGATTGCCCACCCTGTTATAGAGGCTGATTCACTAAACTCCAGAGATCCCAGGTTTGATTCCATCTGTCAGCATTACAAGTGCTCTTAATAAATGAGAGAAAAACATACACAGAAGAAAAGCTTATTTTCACCCAAGGCCTGATTCCTTTTCTTTATGGTTTGCCTATGGGCATGATTCACCTTTTCCTTACATCAGTTTTACACTACTGTGGTTTCACTGACTTCCGTGGAAGTGCTTCTGATTTAACTAGTACGAGTGAGAGAAGAAACAAGTCCAGTGAATGCAAAGTGTATGTAAAACACTGAAATCAGAATGATAGGGTGAACTTCCGGCCCTATTGGAGTCATTGGAAAAACTCCCATTGACTACAATAGGGCCGCGGTTTCACCCTTATAGTGTTACATTCTAGTCTTATCTGTGTAAAGTGACTATACAGGACTCAAGGCAAAGGATAATCAGATCCTAAAATAGTCTGTCTAAGAACGGTTTGGTCTTTGAGAAAGATATTATTGTCAATATCAGATATCTAGGGCACAGGATATTCACCTTTAAAAATCTGTTTTAATAACATGTACAATATTTTACACACACACACACACACGTGCACATGCACACTCACATACACACACACACACACACGCATATTTATTGTTACCAAACTCTAGGACTATAATAAGCAATTTCTATAACACTAGGCAATGTTATCATTTTGATCTACTACAGAAAATGCAGGTCTGCAACCACTAGAGTCTGAAAGATTTTTCCCCCGAATGTATTGTAGAGGTTTTTTAATCTCCCTCCTCTGTAGCATCAGGAATGATCATGGCAAGGGCGAGGAGGGCTTGCGCTCTGTGGTGGCACATAGCACTCTCTCTCTCTCTCTCTCTTTCTTTCTCTCTCTCTCAGGTGGCTTGGCTGGCTAGCTGATTCTTGCTCACATGCTCAGGTTCTAACCGATGGCCACATAGGGGGTTGGGATATAGTTTTCCCCAGCTTGGCAGTGTCCTTGGGACTTTTTCATCTTCCTTTGAAGCATGTGGGTGCAGGACGCTTGTCAAGACTATCTGAGTATGTCTAATTTAATCTTGTCCCTGGCCATTGGGAGGGGCCTCTAACACTAGTGAATGTCAGTCTCTTCTGTTCTCTGCCTGTGTGTGGCACATTATATTCTAGTCTCCTGGAGACTGTAATGCTTTGGTCTTATTTTGGTTGCTAGGTTTTATGTGTAAGTGCTTGTGGAGGCCTGTGATAAGCAGTCAGACCAGATGATCTGATGGTCCCTTTTGTACTTTTAATATATGACAGTAGCTGGCTGTACTACAATAGCCAAAAATTTACTACAGCTGAAACTGGAAATAGAATCCATGATCAGGTTTGAGGTGAGGGTATCAATTTAGAAATGGATTAGTGCATATGTCAAGGCAAGAAAAACTTATTGTACACTTACCTGATTTACAAACTTCACATCACTCCCCAGTGAAAGCAGTCACCTGAATTATAGTCATAACTTGAGCCAGCATTACTATGCTACTTGAATTCAGCTTCACATTATGCATCTACCGCTCAAGCAAAAAATATTAATAGAAAGATTTTGCAGGGAACAACATAGGCACCTACTGTAGTTCTTCTAAACTAATTCCACCTCCTAAATTCACTCACATACAAAGTGTAAGTGTACGTGGCAAATTTCCTGAAATGCACACAATCTTCACCATCATGACACACTTATGGTGAAAACATTGAGCAATTCTGGAGAAAGAAGACCCGTTTAATGTGGAGAACAAAGCCAGAAAATAAGCCATAATCGAAAGGCATATATGTGGTAATAAATCATTTTAAACAACATTAAACATGGTTTCTTAGTGCAAAGTAAACAAGGAACAATTTAGTAAAGACCACAAAATAATCTAGGTGCAGTTAATTCAAGAACTCTGGAAAATAATTTTTAAACTACACATTTCTAAATGGCTGACAATGGTGTTATATATCAGACTATACGGTGCAATAAAACATTATAGGACTTATCTAATTTGCTCATGTTCATATAATAAACTTATAAAAGAAACAAAACAGAATACTTGACTGTCATATTGTAACATACATTTTGCACACTCAAAGACAAAACAAAGGAATAATTATACATTAAACATTAGAAAATGTTCAGTGTTGAAAGTGATAGTCTAAATTATTGCTGAAAATGTATTATCAAATATATATATCATATACAAACATATATGTGTGTGTGTGTGAGTGTGTGTGTGTATTGTCATATATGTGTGTGTGTGTGTGTGTGTGTGTGTGTTCAGGTATTATGCTGACATACCACAGTGATGTGTGCATCAAAAATATCTAAACAGAAACATTCTAAGGGCATGACCATTGACTTCACTAAGAGTTGGGTGAGCCCTGAGACCCCCAAAATAAAAAATGCATTTAATCAAGTGTCTAACTTTATCTCTGTGAGTAGTTCCAATTGCTTCTGTGGAACTACTCACATATGTAAAGTTAAACATATGCTTTCTGAACAGATGCCTGTCTGAAATACAAATAATTATCAACCACCTTTGGGTAGGGCTAGACTGTAGGGGTATCCCAAAAAAGCTCCGCCACATCCAAGGAACACGTTTGCTCTTCCGCTTTTTTTTGTGGAAGAGCAAACACGCTCTTTCAGAAGTCCCTGTATTCCTCGTTCCATGAGGAAGAAGAGGGTTTTTGAAAGGTTTTTTTTTTCCAAAATTTGACCCAGTCTAGACGGGCCAAATTTTGGAAAAGCCTCTTCTGACAAAAGTATTGAAAAAAGATATGCAAAATGTGGAGTGCATTTTGCGTATCTTTTCCCCATAGATCCTCGCAGTCTAGATGGATCCTTAGTGAAAAGTGTTCAAAGTCATTACTACTCACTGAGGACCAAAAAAAAAAAAAAAAGGACTTTTAGACTTCTTTATATGACCTTATAAAATATGTTTGGAGATTTTCCCAAAAATGAGAAAACATCTCAGTTTTCAACCTCACATTGTTCTAACATGTTTTGTCTGGTTAACCCCAACTTTGCTTTAAAAATAAAATTATGAGAGCAAAAAATTTTAAGCAGAAAGGTCATTTTTATTATTTCTCAGATATTTATTTTGTAGAGGAAAGAGAAATGTGAAATTTATAAGTGTATAATTTTATAATTTGCAATCCTGCAAATCCTTATGCATTGAAGTAACTTTATGTCCACATGCAGTCACTTACAAGCTCAGGCATATCGGACTAATCACATCCATAAGGTTACTCATCCATGTAGATCAGAGGTCCTCTGGGCAGGAGGCAGTCTTCCTGAGGCTAAGTCCAAGGTAGAATTAAAATCACCAGAAACCTCACCACCTTCCATTCCAAGTGCTAATATAAAACACAGTCCCTTGCACATATAAAATATAATTAAAACTAACAAAACAAAAACTACACTGCATACATGACAGATGTTAGTCATGTTATGTAATGTACTACTGGAAGATGCTCACGTCCCAGGTGATGAAGGTGATGTAAGAACCAGAATAAAATAGAATATGAGTAAGTGTTGGCAGGATTGGGCTTTTAACTTGGGGATCATTACTCTCACTGCATAATTTCTCAATAAATTCAATGAGCACTTTTGTAAAATAGTATTCAAAGGGAATCATTAGGCACACTGATGTCTTCCATATATGCAGTATGCAGTGAGACAGCATGTAACTACAATAGGTGAGAGCAACAATTTGAAAATGCCTACAAAACAATAAGAACGAGTATAAAAACAGATTTTGCCTCTTGTATTTACATTTATTAGTCTCTTCTTCCACAATTATTCCCCATTGACTACTACGGTCCCAATCCTGAAAGTTTCCATACAAAGCGTTAAATGTATGCACATGAAATTCCAAATGAGCTCAATTATTCACATGTGCAAGAGTTTGTATGAAGGTTTTGCAAGAAATGCTTTATTAACAGTGTAATTGGTCACACACTATTTGCACAAGCTGCAAGCCAAATTTTGAAGAACTTATTCCATGATTGTCAAATCCAATGAAAACAGGACTGAGGGTTTTTTTTTCCAGATGTACACAGTTGAGAATCCAGTTTGCAAACTGGAGTGGCAAAATGACTTGACCAGATTTTAAAAAAAAAGTCTCTTTTCCCCATTTCAGTGTGTGTGTGTGTGTGTGTGTGTGTGTGAGTGTGTGTGTATAAGGTTTATTCTGGAATAAGTAAACTCTACACAGCATTCCAGCAGGACTTAAGACTGTTAAATTGAAAGTCTAAATTAAAAGAGATGCCTGAATTAATTAACATTTTAGCTATAATTATTGTTATATCTCAGTTATGTGATCCATGCAAAGATGCTCATCTGGTGTAAACCAGTGAAGTATACTAGCTGAGGATCTTGCTAATTATTTATTTTGTATCTTGACGCTATTATTTTACCAATTATAATTACCTAATTCCAAGAAAGGTTTTCATTTGTTTCACATTAGCAGCTTATTGTATTTCTTTATTAATATGATACAATAATATTATTATATTGAAGGCATGCCAGAGTCCCTGTACTTTTCCAGAACCGCAAACCTGGCTATCAAAACATAGCCACAAGTGCTCCTTGGTGGGCAATAAAACATTCCCAATGTCAGCATCTGATCCAAAGTTTTTATAGACAATTACAAGATCAAATATTTACAAGGAACAAGATACTTTCAAGGACTGAAAAGACTGGACATGGCTATTTCAGTTTCTCCTTGCATCTTTGAGGATCTAGCAAAGAGTTACATGAAGCAATACAGAGGTCTCTAATATTGGAATAAAATTAGTTTATAAGATTGTGGATTTTTTGAGCAATTTTAAGCAAACAGACCAGCCTACTAGAGTAATGAATAAATTCTTTACTCAATAGTTAAAATGGCAAAGTAAAATGAAAATAAAAATTAAATATATACAAGTTTTGTTACTGGCACTTTAATATCCAGAAAATTCTGTTAACCAGCATCTGTCATAAATGGCAATGCAATTCCTCCCTCTGTTAACTGGAAAAAAATCAATAGCTATCCAGCATTATTTTTAGATATTAAAAGTTAATAAAGTTTGGAGTAAAGCAGTAAAATTAGTTCATGTCATGCTTCTGCATTTAATATCATTATCAGATATAATCTAACCCATCCTGCAACTATGGCTAGAGTACAGTGAATGTATATGTGTTTTCTCTTGGTATTGGAGTATTGTGTCCATTTCTGGGCACCAATTTCAAGAAGTGGAGAAATTGGAGAAGGTCCAGAGAAGAGCAACAAAAATGATAAAAAGGCCAAGAGAACATGACCTGTGAGGGAAGACTGAAAGAATTGGGTTTGTTTAGTTTAGAAAAGAGAAGACTGAGGGGGGACATGATAGCAGCTTTTAAGTATCTAAAAGGGTGTTACAATGAGGAGGGAGAAAAATTGTTCTCTTTGGCCTCTGATGATAGGACAAGAAGCTGTGGTTTAAATTGCAGCAAGGGAGGTTTTGGTTGGACATTAGGAAAATCTTCCTAACTGTCAGGGTGGTTAAACACTAGAATAAATTGCCAAAGGAGGTTATGGAATCTCCAACACTTGAGATATTTAAGAGCAGGCTGGATAGACATCTAACAGGGATGATCTAGACAACGCTTGGACCTTCTATGAGGACAGGGAATTAGACTTAATGACCTCTCAAGGTCCCTCCCAGTTCTAGGATTCTATGACTATTTATATTTTTGGAAAATCTTGATATATACAACATTTACTCAGGGCTGGCCCGAGCCATTTGTGCACCCTGGTCCCTGGGAGCGCGGCGCTGCCCCCGGGAGTGCGGCGCATGTGCGTCCCCGCCCCCGGGTTCCCAGCGCCCCTGGGCCCCGGGCACCCGGCGCATGCGTGGCCCCACCCCCGGGGCACCGGCGCATGTGTGGCCCCGCCCCCTCCCGGTCCAGCAGCCCCGCACAGCACCCCCTACAATGGGGCGCCCCGGGCGGTAGCTCGGTCAGCCTGTAGCTTGGGCCGGCTCTGCATTTACTCCATCTTCTTCAGACAGCAAACTCACTGAGCTAAGCAGTGGGAGATAGTTTTCAAATGGCAACCCATTCAGCAACTACTTAGTTTTGATGTTGACTCTGTCTTTCACATATGTTCATATTTCATAAAGATGTGACGTTTTATCCGGATGTGAAAAAAACACTTCTTTCTCAATGCATACCTGTTCAGATAGACCAGTAGAGTACTGTCAAGTCAAGATACAGGTCTTGGTCCTTGTCTTCAAGATGCTCCATGGGCAGGGCCCAGCTTTACAAAAGACTGCTTACAGCTGTGGAGTGAATACTTTGGTCAATAGCTCTGCTCCTCAGGTACAATTAAATTTTCTACCATACGGCATAACATGAGACAGAGCTATCTCAGGGATCAATCCAAAACTTTTGTATGATTTCCCACAGAGTGTTAAGGACATTACAAATCTCACTACTTTCTATTCCAAGATATGCTTCCTTAATTTTGTCTTCTCTAATATAAACACACAATAGCCTGTACTTAAATAAATAAATAAAACAAAACACATTCACACCACATGTAACACAAAACACGAGGCCACACACCATTTTCCTTTTGGGCAGAGGATGAGAGAGCAAATCAAATGTGACAGATATTAATCATGTTGTTTAATACACTCTTGGAAGTCACTGACACATTGCAATAATGAAGATATCAGAACCTTTATAGAATAAATTAGAACTTGGATGAAAAAAGCACTGTCATCACAATTAAGCATGCAATAGTAAGCCTAGAGTAGTGTTAACTAGTTATTGTCTGAAGAATGCTTGGAACACACAGCTAAATATAAAGTATTCTTAGAGACTACACTTTTTTTCAGTATTCAGTATAAGGACAACAGTCTCCAAAACCCATGCAAAAAGGCTAATTTTTGACAATTGCAAAGAAAAGGATTTGGGTTTCCTTTTTACACTTTCAGAATGCTGATGGCACTACTTTAAACCCAGGAAGTAGTAGTACTGGTGACTACTATACATCTTTATTTACATATACATCTCTAGTTACATCTTTGATGTGAGATTGCAGGGTAGTTACTTTAAAATTAAGTATCATAGCTTGTGAGACAAAAGTTTTCTATCATTTGTCAATTTAATAAACTGGTGATTTCTATAGAGATATTTTAACAACACACACTGTGCTCTACATGTGTGGGTATTTCATAACTAGCCAAGTTTACATATAGCTCACATCAGAAACTTGTTTTGCAGGCTCCTTGATCGGCAGTGAAGTTTAGTTACATATAAGCAACATTAGTGAAAGATAATCCATTGTCTACACTTGAGGTCTCAGGCCAAGACTTAAAAACAAACTAACAAATGGTTTCTTGATGTGTAACCCTTGTTCTTTGAGATATGGGTGCAGATGTGTGTATCACTTAGGTGTTTGAGCCTCGTGTACCAGGAATCTGAGACTTTCCCCCTACCACTGCAATATCCTCCAAGGCAGGTGGAATGCTCTGCTCTACCTTGTGGCTCTTCCTGAAGCTGTAAAAGGCTAGCACTTCTCTGAGTCCTCTCATTTCCTTCCCACTGGAGAGACAGGCTAGGATTCCAGTGAAGAGGGGATGAAAGCAGGGGTGTGAAATACACGGCTGGAACCATAGTTACATATCAGTTATGTAACCATATTTTTTCATCAAGTACTTGCAGACATGAATTCCACTCAGGTGACTCACAAGCAATACCCTCTGCAATTGGCCCAGAGTCTTTTTTTTATAGTTACATGACTGTAATACTACGTGGTGCTTATTGGTGGACCTGGAGTTGTGAAGCATCTCACATCACCTGCCCTTACAGTGGGAAAGCCTTGTTGTGCCTGCTGAAAGTCAGTTTCTCCCAGACCACCAACCTCTTGCAATAAGGATGTATCTACACAGCACCCTAAACTCAAAATAAGATACGCAATTTGTACTATACAAATTGCGTATCTTATTTCAATTGAATTTTGACATGGTGTATTTCAGAATTTGGTGCATCTACACAGCACCAAATTTCACAATAACACGCTATTTCAAGAAAACCCTTCACCCCCGTGGAACAAGGGTTACAGGGATGCCGAAGTAGCGCGTCCGCTATTTCAAGACTTATCTGAAAATAGCGGGTGCATTCAAAAGACAAATAGTGGGGTAGCTATTTCAGGATATTTCCGGTATCCCAAAATAGCTCCGCTATGTAGAGGTACCCTAAAAGTCCTACTTCCAGGCCCCCCTAGGTCCCACTCTTTGTATCTTTTGGACACTCCCCGAATTCATAGATCCATTATTTCCAGAGGAACAGTAAATACCAGCAAACATCTCAGGATCACCACTCCATTCATCCTCAGCACTTAGATATGTTTCTAATAAAACCAAGGGCTGCGTCTAGACTGGCATGATTTTCCACAAATGCTTTTAATGGAAAAGCTTTCCGTTAAAAGCATTTGCGGAAAAGAGCGTCTAGATTGGCACAGATGCTTTTGTGCAAAAGCACTTTTTGCGGAAAAGCATCCATGTCACTCTAGACGCGGTTTTGCGCAAGAAAGCCCCGATCGCCATTTTCGCCATTGGGGCTTTTTTGCTCTAAAACAGTCCTCCCCTGTCTACACTGGCCCTCTTGTGCAAATACATTTGCACAAGAGGGCTTTTTCCCGAACGGGAGCATCATAGTATTTGCGCAAGAACACTGACGATCATACATTAGATCGTCAGTGTTCTTGCGCAAATTCAAGAGGCCAGTCTAGACAGCTGGCAAGTTTTCCACAAAAGCGGCCGCTTTTGCAGAAAAACTTGCCAGTCTAGACACAGCCAAGGAGTTTATTTAGCAAAAGACAGATTCAAGAAGAAATGAAACATATGGTTAGATATAAAATAAATTCACAACACACTTTCTATAGCTTAAACTTAACTAATAAGACATTCCCCTGTCTCTTCCTGCTTCTGATGTACTTAAAAAATGCTATTAGTTAGTTTTCTGTCTTTTGCTAGTCGCTTTTCAAATTTATTTTTGGCCTGCCTAATTATACATATATACTTGCCAGAGTTTATGTTCATTTCTGTAGGATTTGATTCTCAGTTTTAAGATGTCTTTTTTTTCCACATTTAATTAACCCTGTTACTCTGATGTTTAGCTGTGGTGGCATTTTTGGTCCTTTTATTTTTTGTTTGTTTGTTTTTAATTTGGGGCATACATTTAATATGAGCTTCTACTATGGTGTTTTTAAAATGTTTCCATGGTGCTTGAAGGCATTTCACTCTTGTAACTATTTGTTTTAATTTGTGCTTCATTAGTTTCCTCAGTTTTGTGTAATTCCTTTTCTTGAAGTTAAATGGCTCTTGATGGGTTTTTTTAGTATTTCACCCGCCACACACACAAGGATGTTAAATTTAATTACATTATGGACACGATTGCAGAACAGTAATGACCCAGATCCTGTGTGTTATTCAGGACTAAATAAAAAGAATGCTTCTCCTCTTGTGAATTCTGGAAGTAATTTCTTCAAGAAGCAGCCACTGATGATATCTAGAATTATCATTTGTGCATCCTGTCCCGACGTGACATGTATCCAGTCAATATGGGCATTGAAATCCCACATTCTTACTGAGATTTCTAATTTTGTAGCCTTTCTACTGTCCCTGAGTTTTTCACAGTCACTATCACAGTTTTGGTCAGGTGATTGGTAGTATATTCCTACTGCTATTTTCTTAATATTCAAATATGGAACTTCTACCCTGTGAGATTCTATGGTACAGTTTGAATCATGTACTATTTTTAACTATATATGTCTCTAAGTTTGCTTTTATGTATAATGCCATCCCTTCCCCTGCCCCTATCCCCACCATGACCTACTCTGTCATTCCTATATATTTTATGCCGTTATTATTGTGTCCCACAGGTGGTCATGATTCCATCCAGTTTCTGTGATGTCTACATATCAATGGCTTCATTGAATACCAGACAGTAAAATTTATTCATCTTAGTATTTAAACTTCTAGAATTTGTATACAAACACTTATAAAGTTTGTCAATATTTATCTGCCTTCATGGATATAATTGTCTGTTCATTGAACTGTTTCAGCTCCTACCTATTATTTGTCAGCTTCTACCTTCTCCTCTTTATTAGCACATAGAAAATCCTGGTTTAAAAATTTCCCTGAAATGGATGTTTATGTTCAGAATTTAAAGGGACTAGGGGAAATTTCTAGGCTATAAGGATGAGAAAATTTGTCATATAAAACAAGCCAAAATGTCATTTGTTAGAGCAATTGCTTTTCAACTATGATTATTATTTTTACGGAAGCATCTTGAAGGACCAGTTCCCCACTGTATAAACATACTGTAAGAGATTATCATTCCCTGGGAAAACTTGCAGTTTAAGTAGACAAGCCAATCTGAGGGTGGATGAACAGAAATATTACTATCTTTGGTTGGGAATCTGAGATAGAAAGATGGAGCGACTTGTCCAGTACAGGTCTTTGACTCAAATAAAGGGCTTGACTTTGCAGGGTTCAAGGCATTATGGCCCAAATCCAGCAAAATATTTAAACATAACATTAACTTCAAATCTCAGAGTGGTATCTGTGTTAGTCTGTAATTTTAAAGACAATGTGTAGTCCTGTGGCACTCTGGGACTTGTCTACACTACAGAGAAGATCAAAGCTGCTGCAGTTTATCTTCCAGGGTTCGAATTAGTGGTCTAGTTAAGACATGCTAAATCGAACTAAGAGGGCACTCCCATTGGCATTGATAGCCCTGCTCCTATGAAGAGTAAGGGAAGTCAACAGGAGCATGTGCTCCCATAGACCTCCCACTGTGCAGATGGTGCCAAAATGTGATTTATGATACTTTGACTCCAGCTATGTAATTAACATAGCTGGAGTTGCGTATCTTAAGCTGACTTTCCCCTTTAGTGCAGACGAGGCCTTAGAGACTAACAAAAATATATAGTATCATGACTTTTCATGGGTAAAACCCACTTCATCAGTACTTGACATAACATTAGGTACCATTGACATCAACTAGCTTCCTTCCCCCTTCCTCCATCTTAAAAAAAAATCAATCACTGAGTTAAGGACCAGGCCTGCAAATTATCAGCCCAATAGCTGAAAAATGTTTAGTGTTATGAATAACTAACATCAAGGCTGTGTCTATACTGGCGCGATCTTGCGCCAGAGCTATGCAAATGAGGCTCAGCGTGGAATATCGCCGAGCCTCACTTGCATAACTAATGAGCCGCCATTTTTGCGAAAGAGGCTCTTGTGCAAGACGGAGCTGTCTACACTGCCCCTTCTTGCGCAAGAAAAACCCTCTTGCACAAAGCCGTTATGCCTGAAAATAATCGGCATAACGGCTTTGCGCAAGAGGGTTTTTCTTGCGCAAGAAGGGGCAGTGTAGACAGCTCCGTCTTGTGCAAGAGCCTCTTCTGCAAAAATGGCAGCTCATTAGTTATGCAAATGAGGCTCAGCGATATTCCACGCTGAGCCTCATTTGCATAGCTCTGGCTCAAGATTGCGCCAATATAGACACAGCCCAAGTGTTTAGCGTGGAAATGTTCTAGACAAATTAGCCATAGTTATTGCTAGCACTCCAGCCACATTAGCTTTTTTCCCAGGTGGCAACAGAATGATTTATTGGTTTCACCGCTCATATATTTTATATAGAAAAAGTGTATAATTCCTCTTTGGTAATTCTTCCTCAACTTTATTAATTTGAATTCTCAAGATGTATAACTCATTGTTTACATGTCATTTGAACATTTGGACTCCATATTTATAAATATTACAGAACAATCAAGTACGAGCCTATGAGTTACTATGCAAATGCCAACTGCAGCAAATCCATCATCTCTAAATACACTCTGCATTTAGCTATCCCGATCAAGTGCCTTTAAAATAAAATCTCTAGCTAACTTGCAATAATCATTCTGCATGATGAAACTCAATTTTCTTTTGATTCTCTTGGAAATTTGGAATATCCATCAACATTAAAAAAATTATTAAGCCTATGTATGCTTCTTTTTTCTTGGATACAAGCATATTTATCCTCAAGTGACACTGCCAACTCAACCCAGATTTTGCCCACCCAGCAATCAGTAAATGGGTAAGTAGGAGCAGAGCTCACAACTAGTTCTTACTTTCATCTTGGGACACTCAATACTCTTCTGCTCTTCTCTCACTACCTCCGTTCCCCCTCCTCTTCCCTCACCAAACCACAAGCGGAAAACTGTTTTCAATAAATTTATATCTGTGTTTAGAAACATGTAGCCTGCTAAATTCCTTGCAGATGTGCCATTTTCAAGGAGATATCAGCATTAGGAAATACCACCAATAAGCCGGTTAAAATGATGACAATAGGATTTCACTCAGAACACACAAGGTAAATGATGTCAGTGGAAGGTACTACCAGACATGTGATATTTTCTGCAGTTTGCTTCCAGATGCTGCCATTTAGCTGAAAACTAGTGGTAATGAAATGCAAAGAGGTTGTTTCTCTCATGGATTCTATATTACTCATTAGGTTCCTGGTCTCTTGTCAACCCTATAATCTAAGTTACATCCACCAACATCCGTGTGGTTTTGGAACATAGATTTTTTTATAGTGCCTCCTGGAAAAATGGCTAAAAGGAAAAGTAGAACAAGGCTAGACAGTTCCTTATTGGAAACATTACACCTCTTGAAATGGTGTGCTGCAGTTTAAGACATTCAAATATGCAAATACAGCAAATACCCAAATTAAGAGTCAAAAAATGTTGTCACAAAATTCTTTTTTTCAAAATACACAATTTGTAAAGAAAAATGCATCTTAGAATTTTCAGTTATATGATTTGCAAAGGAAAAAAAGATCTTTCAGCTTGTTACAAAGCATTTCCTTTAAGATTTGAATTAAATATAATTGAAATGAAACATTTCAGGTTATTGTTGTCTTGGGAAGTGAGTGTCTTCACCCCTTTCCTTTTCCTCCCCCATCCCAGCAGAAAAGGGGGAAAGGGAAAACAGGAAGAGAAAAGGTCAGGGAACTGAAATTAAAAGAAAAAACCCTCTGAAATTGAAATGAATGTTTTCAGGTTGATAAACACATTCCCAGAGGAGAAAGAAGGCGGGGGGGGGGGGAAAGTGGGGAGAGGCTCAGAAACAGACAAAACAAAAGCCAAAGCCCACAGTTTATCTTGCATTTTGATCTAAGAAATGTTTTCCAGGGGAAAAAAATATTCAGTAAAAAGTAAGGAACGAGCAGCACAGGGGAAATTATAAGATCAACGTTTCACCTTCCACATATTGGATAACTAAGTGATATTGATGTTAATAATTTTATTTGTTATTTCATGTAATTGTCTTTTTGCATTATTGCTTCCTACAGCTAGTATGATTTTTTGGCTAGAACATTTTTAATCAAGTACACAAAACACTTTACTAATGCAATAATTGTTCAAATAGCTATCAGAACAATCTTGCAGCACAAATTCCCTTGAGGTCAATTGCAATTTCCACAGTAAGTATGAAAGCCTCATTAGGTTGATGCAATTTCCCATTTCTTCATTTGATCAGTTCTGTTTCAAATAGAATTAAATCCCCAGTTATCCACTAGCTCTAAGGGAATTTCCAGCTACTTTATGCAAATCCTAGTTGAGAGATGAGCAAAGCTCTTTTGTTCATTTATTTATTGATTTTGTTTTGCTAAGGCCATTGGCATACTGTGGAGATTATTTATTATGACTTATTATTGCTATCACTGAAAAACATCCTCACTTTTTAAATCTACACTTGCTAGTGTTCTCTGGAGCTCAGAGGATGGGCAGGTGCTCATATACCACCTTGATGAGAATGCAGTGGAGAACAAGAGCTAGTTGAAAAATGGCTGCAGTTGTCCATGAAAAAAGTCATATGTTATTTAAAATGTTAAAATGCTTGACCAGTTCTAACAACCTGAATAGGATACAGTAGGCGAATCTGGGTTTAGCCATAGTTCTGCAAATAACTCACCATGTAGTTTTGAGAGAGGCTCTGAGGGTACATCTACACAGCAGCATTATTTTGGAATAATGTTGAGCTCGAGGACTTCTTACTCTGACTCATGGTAACCCTCATTTAACGGGGAGAAAGGGAAGTCTAAGGAATAGTGTTCTTCCTTCAACTTCCTGCTGTGTAGACAGCGCCAAAAAATGGAATTAAGCTATTTCAAATTGAACTACACAATTGACATAGCTAAAGTTGCATAGATTAATTTGACTTTTGCCCTGTAGTGTAGATGTACTCTTAGAGTACGGCTTCAATGAACACTAGTCCAGTTGTGTCTCAGCTTTGAGCCCAAGGCCCCTTCTATCCATATACAAATTAGCCTGATGGATCAAGAAGACCTCAGGACACAGGTTCTAGGACCCTGATAGGAAGCTGGGTGAAAGGTAGAGTCCCCATTCTGGCTGGGGTCCAAACCTTCCCATTTTGCAATGTGGATGAAGTTCAAGCCGCTTCCTTAGCCAGAAGGCCTGCCTAGTACAGACCTCTAAGCATGGCTGTGAAACCCAGATCCAGCAACTGTAAACTCAGTTTTACAGTGCCATCCATAAAAATACTGAGTTTCAAGGTAATAAATTGTATGTGCTACTTTAAAAAAATGCTGTTATCGTATTAGAGCCCAATTCTACCAAGTGCTGAACACCTTTTTATTGCTGAGATTTGAAAATCACTGCAGTCATTAAGAAGCTTGGAGTTAATAGGAATGCAAAATTCTTTAGGAGGAATGTAACAGCTAATGATGAAAAGTGGAAAAAAGAAGTGCCACGAAAGCTCATGATACCATCTACATGTTTTGTTAGTCTATAAAGTGCTACCAGACCATTTGTTGTTTTTTAAGTTTACACTATTCCCAGTTATCTATCAGGTGGAAGTACTGACTGATGTCAGTATGAGGCATATTTTGCCATGCAGAGCTTTTCTCACAGCAAAGATTATCCATTTTAAAATAGGACTTCTCCCAAACTGTGCATGATACTCTAGCTATCATAGTAGATGCAATGACGATTCTGAGTTGAGTGCTGCTTACTGTATATGACCATGTTTGTCCTCTTCTGACCATACAAGCTGGCTCAGTGTAACACAGAGTTGAGTGTCAGTGGTTCATATTGAACAATTCTTTTGCTACATTTCTGGAAAAAAAAATTACAGACCTCACTTGAAAAATGGGCAGTTGAACTAGACTGGGAAAAGACTTGACATTCAAATTTCTTAAAAGTTGCTGTACAATTCAAGCAAAGAATTTGCCAGACGGCTGCAAGTGTTGGTAATTTTGCCCAATCCAGATTTTTTTTAAATGGAAAAGTGATGGAAAGCCCTGTTTTAACAGAATACAGGCACTGACTCTTGGAAACAAGTTTGGTAACCAAAATAAAAGCAATCTCTGGGACTCTAATGACCTCCTACTTTTAAACCAGGCCAAGTGCTTACATTTAATAATCAAAGCTTTCATTTTACCTCAAAAACAGCATGTTAAATTCTGCCCTTCAATAGTTTTGCACAGAACTTTTGTCTGTAACAAGAATTGGCAGTGATATAAGCAATTTTGTGGCAAAATAGAGCTTGCAGGGCAGGAAGAAGAAAGGAGGAATTTTTAAAATGGGGCTATCAATATTTATTTATACCAGTATATGGGACTACCTACATGGAGAAACTTACATGAGCAGGGTCTAAAATACCAGGAAATAATGAGCCAAGATAGGTCCTCAGTCACACCTTTACGGCCCAGGTGACCAAAATGGAGCTCTCTGGATATCTCTGAGGACAGGATTTGGCCCAGTAAATATATCTTGAGGCAAAAACAACATTTAAACATCATATTCTGTGTTTTCCACTGTTGTATTATACAATGAAGAAAAATACACATTTTCTAGATAAAGGGGAATATAATAACATAACTCAAGAGGATTAAATGTGCTACAGGCTGAAATTGGCAAACAGTCTCTCAGCATGGTCATAATTTAACTCCTCTGATGCTGACAGAACCTATTTTTTCATGTGTGGTACCAAATTAAATGTGCCATTCCTTTGTAATCAGTGGAACAACAGCATGTATTGCACAATACTTCAGCAACATGAGATGTGGGTGTTTGTCAGACATAACCAATGCACTTAGTAGCAGTTAACTTGTTAAAACAAAGCAAAATACATTGCAGGAGAGGAAGTTTTGGAAGAATTTTATGCTCTCATCCAGGTAAGCCTTTCTTAGCAAAACCAGTCAGCCACTGTTTCAGCTGAATGGCACCGCTTGTTCAGTCACAATTGTGATTTGATTCCCTTACTGAGCTACCACAAAATAAAATACAGTATTTTTTGTTAAGTATGTGGTAACTAAATAGTAAATTCAGCGGAAGACATGATTGCTCTTACCCTATAACTTGTGGTGACAGTACCATGTTGTTTTGTGAGATAATAGTAGGGATCAAAGAACTGCACTGTAAAGTGGCTTGGAGGAATGCAGTGATCATTATGGCTCTAACACAAAACTCACAACCAAACAGTTACCTAATATGCCACTTCTATATAATTTTTGCCTAATTATTATTTTTAAATATTATTAAGGCTCTGAAGGTGAAATTCATCCCTTCTGCAGACAAGCAGCACAAGACATATGCACAACTTAAATCCTTACTCTAAATCTATTTTGAAAATTTAAGCAGGACCCAAGTGGCTTGTGAGTTTTGGGGGCAAAGACAAAAAAGAATAAAATTAAAATGAATTTTTTACACATTTTAAAAGGTGGAGCCTGTCCTCAGACATTCTTATTTTGCTGGTAGGCATCCTCTTCTGTTCCTCTCACAACTTGATTCTGTTTGAGCTGTGAGTATGGCTTCTGTTTAGCCATATTCACTTTCTGTGAGAAGCTAGAGTAGAAGAGTTAAGCTAAATGATGCTCATAATTTTTTTTTGTGGTTTGCACTTGTATATTATCTTCAATACTAGAACCATGTTTTTCCTCTATGTTTTGAGTTTAGTGCAAAAAAAACCCCTCGATTTTGATTAAGGTATGTGGGCACCAAAACAATGCAAGTAAAATTTAGGTGTCCAAATATGAATGTAAATGGCTAGTTTGGGGCCCTGGTGTTTAAAAATGCATCAGTGCTGCTAGAGCTATGAAGGGACATAAGGAGGAGGGCACTGGGGGCCAATCCTGTCACAAATACAAATGGGCTACACACAAGTCTCTTGACATTCCAAGGACTTATCAAGATCCCTAGAGATTTGCCAGATTTAGAGGCATTACCCCTACTGTCTAATCTGAAGATGGGGCAGAAGCCCAAATTCCTGCTTCCAACAGCATGAAGGAACAGAGATTTGTAAGATAACTGCTAGAGAAATTTCCTCTCTCTGACCTCTCTACAAATTATATCATGGGAGATAGGAATGTAAGATCAAAAGTTCTATACTTAGATTTAAAGATACATGGTTCTGTTCACATGAATTCCTCAGCACTTTGTATTGTCATGTTCTACAAATCTAAGAAGTTAAGTTTTCCCCCAAACTGAAAGCTGAAAAGGATAGCATTCTTCTATAAGTTGCTGTTACTCAGTGGCAGTGGAGATTTGGTTCTCACCATTTTCCATTCCATGGTCCCCATTTTACAAGACTTTGTAAAGCCTCATCCCATGAATCCTGAAAGAAAGGAAGGTACTCATGACTCCCTCACCACCAGATGATCCTTTTATGATTCATGATACTTTTGTGGGACTGAACCTCCAGGCTGAGAATTATTGCTGTAGACAGTTATAAGGGTGCATCTACACTGCACTGTAACTCAAAATAAGATTTGCAATTTGAGCTATGCAAATTGTGTATCTTATTTTGATGCTATTTTGAAATAGCTTAGTTCATCATTTAGCGTTATGCACACAGCGCCAAATTTTGAAAAAAAGCACTACTCCAAAACATCCCTTACTCCTCGTAGAATGAGGTTTACAGGGATGTCAGAATAATGAGCCCGAAATAACTGGCTTGCTGTGAAGATGCGGCATAGCTATTTTGGGATACTTTAGTCTCCCAAAATAGCATTGCAGTGTAAACGTACCCTTACTGAGGAGAGAACTCAAGTTACCTCAATTTCTTTTCCCTACACACCCATCTGTTTGCTTCATCTACCTGTTGTGCATTCTCATGAATCAAGTATGTAAGCTTTTGGGGGCAAGGGCTACATCATTATGTAGCATTTAGCATAAAGTCACCCAACTTCCTAAGAGCAGCATCTAGGTACTGTTGTGATACAAGTAATGAAATCATCTTCAGTTGCCCTTCAATCAGCAATTACTAGGATTTTCTCCTTGATGAAGGGGAAGGCAAGGCTAGAAAATATATAAAGCATGTGATAGAGCTTTTAAAAATCCTAGGTAGGAACAGCAAAAGCAGAGGAATTCAATAAGAATAAAACTTTGTCCTTGGATGATCATATTTGTCTCATTGCATTCCGTGTGTGGGCAAAAAAGTGTGTAACACATTTAACATAAAAATGTGATTGTTTGAATTGGTAACTAAACAAAAAGTTTTTATTCTGATTTAATCAAATAAATCTCTTGAAAATAATCTGCTGGAAACAAATGTTTAATATTACCTGGCTATTAGCATCTTTAATGCTATGATAGCAGTGTCTTTTGTTTCTAGGAAGAGGTCATGGTGCCCATCCAGACAGGTGCAGAAAAATAACCCCTGAAAAGCTGAAAGATAGAGGAGTGTGTTAGAAAAAGAATTGATCGTTGCTTTTTCAATCCTAAATATTAGAAAATGGAGTTAGTCATGGAAGCAAGAATGATAATGTAGGGATGTATGATCCTTTCAGAAGAAAGGACATTTCATCCAAGACTGAGCCTGGTTGGAAAACAGTCAAACGCAAAACAGAATTGAGGCTATATATCTAAAATAGCTAAACTGTGACCTTCACTCACTCCCTCTCTCTCTCTGTGTGTGTGAGAGAGAGAGAGACAGAGACAGAGAGAATATAGTGGTTCAGAGAACAGGCATAAGAGCTCAGACTTAGTTCTGAAATTAGCTTTATCTATGACCTTACACAATTCACTATCATCTATTCCTTAGCTTTCCTAACTGTAAACATAAGTATAATATTTACCTACTTTGAAGGGGCATTGTGAGATTTCATAGGTTTTAGATTAATAGATTTTAAGGCAAGAAAGGTCCACTGTAATCAGCCAGTGTGACCTTCCACATAACATGAGCCATAGAACTTCCCCAAGATGATTCCTGTTTGAACTAGTGAGTTAGTTAATTAGTGATTGTAAAGACCTGAGAAGCTGGAAAATGCTATATTTTGTTAAGTGTTTTATAAAATGATTACACTTACAAAATATAAAATATTTTTTCAATTTTTAATATCAAACCTCTTGATTGATTTCAGAAGGTTGGCTATGATTAAGGCCACAATGGAATCAAGGGTAATTTTAGTAAAAGTCATGGGCAAGAAACAAAAAATCACAGACCCGTTACCTGTTCATACCATTAATACCCCTGACTGAATCTTGGGGAGGGCGGCACTAGTGGTGGGGAGGGGGCACAGAACCTGCTACTGGAGAGGGAGAGAGAGGACCCCCCTGGGGGCCTGTGGCACCACTTGCCAGAGGGAAGCTGCAGGGGGTCAATGGCCTCTTCAGCCACTGCCCTGAGGTCAGCTGCTGCACCTGCCATCCCCAGAACCACTGTTCATATGGTCACCTGGGCCAGCTGCCCAGGGTTGCCAAAACAATGACTCACGCCAGGATCAGGGCTGTTCCAGAAGTACTAATATGACTGGCTGTGGGGCTGCCCCAGTGGCTGGCTGAGGAGCCACTTCCAGCAGAAGCTGAAGTGGCTATCTCCAGCTACACTGACTACTGCAGGAATCATTGACATTGCAGGAAGCCATGAAATCTGTGACTTCTGGGACCTCCATGACAAACATGGAGCCCTATCTGTGATGTATCCTTTGACCATGTCTCCCATCTGGACAGACACCACTTCCTCTTCTCTGACCTGTTTCTCATCTCACTCCCATCCAGTGAAAAGCCAATGAGTACATGGGAGTAATTACTATGAGTTTTTACTCAGGGTTATGGTTGGTCCAAAATGTCAGCTGGGTGCAAATCAGCACAGAATCAACTATTCCAGCTATGCTGATTTACACTAGGCAGTGGATCTGGCCCACAATGCTTAGCAACTTTCATTTTTAATTGTTTCTATTTTAGAAACTATGCTGCTTAACTAGAGCCCCATCAATTTTAAAAGGTCTCATCATTATGTTGATAATTGCAGCTAATTATTAACTTAGAAATAAAACCATGAAAGGTACATTAATGACATAATTCAAACCCATGAAAAGAAGGAATGCAATCTGAGGCAGTGCATACCTATAATTAAGGTTAAATCTATCTTCCCATCAGAATGAGTCAAAAACTGGCATGTCCGTCCACTCCAATATTTTGACATTTGTTTCCTTCTTGAAATATGCAACAAATCTAAACATGAATGGCTTTTGTAGTTTAGAAAGTTCTGGAACATTTCATTTAAAAAACCAAGAAAAAAAGATTTGCATCAACTGAATCTGACGTTGGCCATTCAGCTGCCAAATTGCCTCATGCAAGCTATAGTTTAGGTTCTTTGTGCCCCCATTCTCGTCTATAGATGGGGCACACTCTGGATGCCTTACCTAGGACATCGGGGAGTCCCATGAAAATAGCGCATCATGGAAGATATAGTTTCGAGCCTAAAGAGTATGTTGCAGACAGAAAATCTGACCTTTGATCGGCTCTTCTTTCAGCGGAGGGCTGGATTGTGACAAGCTTATTCAGAATGAGTAGCAATTTATTCCACAAGTAGGCCCACTGCAACCAGGGAGACTACTTATGCAGTAAAGGCATTAATCTATATGAATAAGGTGTCAGAATCCACCCCAAGATTTTTCAGCCTATTGTGCCAGTCTTCATTTAAACAGTTTTTGTAGTAAGGTGTCATTCAGTGCAAATAAGGGCAGCATAGGTGAACTGTTTCTGAATCTATTGCTAACGGATCCCCATTGTGCCTATGTATTATGAAGATCTCAGAACAAGTCATCTTACACCTTGTGGGTCAAATTGTAACTTCTCTCCTAGGAAGAGCACTTAGTGTGGCTCCACAGTAGTCAAGCAGAGATGGCGTGGGGCCTTCTGCTTCTATAGGGCAGAAAACTTTAGGAAGTGGCTGAGGATATAAGTTGTACACTGGCTGCAGACACCCTGCACAAATAGTGATTTGTCATCTTGTAAAATAAGACTATATTATAGTGCCAGAGGGGTACCCGTGTTAGTCTGTAACTTTAAAAACAATGAGCAGTCCTGTGGCACTTTAGAGACTAGACTAAAGGTTGCATGGGCAACCTTTAGATTCTTCATTTCTCTACTTTTGATGCTTCACTTAGCAATTTCAGTGTCCCCCCTCCCTCTTTTTTAAGTGGAATCTATATACAATGCCTTTTAGAAGGCTGATAGATTTTTTTTAAAATTCCCAACTACTTTTTTACCTTTTCTTATAACTTTAACAGCTAAACACTCTCTTTTACTTAATCAATTTAGTTCTGCAAAATATACTTCCTATATTGGACAAGTTTTCCCCCTTCTGTGTCACTGACTAAGTTTACTATGCCTAATAATGGGTCTTACCCATGAAAGCCCATGATCCTATATATTTTTGCTAGTCTCTAAGGCCTGGTCTATACTAAATGGAAAAGCTGACTGAAGATATGTAACTCCAGCTACATTAATAACTGGAGTCAAAATATCTTAAATTGGGTTTTTGTGCTATCCACACAGTGGGAAGTTGATGAGAGCTCATGCTGCTGTTGACTTCCCTTACTCCTCGTGAGAAGCAGGAGTACCAATGCTGATGGTGGTGCCCTCTCTGTTTGAATTAGCGGGTCTTCAGTAGACCCGCTAATTCAAACCCTAGAAGATTGATTGCAGCACTGTCAAACTTCTCCGTAGTGTACACCAGTGTTTCTCAACCAGTGGTACGAGTAACCTTAGGGGTACTTAAGAGGAGTCGGGGGGTACGTCAACACAACTGAAATTTGGAGAAAACTGAATTTTTGTTTTAAGTTTTATAACACTTTATTATTTTTGTATTTTTTACACCCAAAAAATTTAATCACCCACCCAGCTACAATTAAGTTGTTTAAACAAACGTGTTGCAATGATAGGAAAAAATGTATGTGTCTGAAAACTGTAGGTACTGGGGGGTACTTATAATTTTTTTTTTAAACAAGGGGTACTTTATAAAAAAAGGTTGAGAATCACTGGTGTAGACAAGGCCTAAGGTGTCACGGGATCACTTGTTGTTTCTAATATTGCATATATGCTAACAGTCCATTGATTTCTAAGGATTATCTCTTATAATTCAATAACACACAATGGAAAATTAGTCTCGCAAGCAAAGACTTAATAACCTGAGATCACATTTCTGCCCAGATCACATGCATTCACCTGACTTACGTTTTAAAACTCTGAGAGACAGCATTCCTAATGGAAATTATATTGATATAATAATGAACAGCTAATAAAGGACATTCTGATTTATTTCCAGTAAAACAAGCTTTCTGGAACGTAGGAGAAAGGATTACTATAATGAATGTGACTATTCTTATACTGTACATGTTGAAGCATATTAAAGTGCTTCACTGTATAAACCTCATAAAATAAAGCAGGAATTACAAAAGTTAACATTGGTCCACTGAATGAGAGTTTTCCAAAAGGAAGTATAAACAGGATGTGCAGATTAAATCCAAATAACAAAAGATACTTTTTTCTTAAGTTGTTAAGAGTGGAATGCAATGTAGGCACAGTAGATTGGGTTATTTAATATTATACAAACAAAGTTCTAATACACTCTGGCAAAATATAGATGTATAAAAATGCCCTTTTACAAAGTTTCATTTGTTTTTATGCCCCTCCAAACTACCTCCTCTATAAAATAGTATATTGTAAATGGTTAAAGGAGCAACAAAATCTTCCCAAATGATCAATTAACACCTTCCCCTCTCTTTCTCTGTTTGTAATTTAGATGTGTTTCTTTTATAAACACGTTAGGCCAGAGATTCAGCTGGCATAATTTTACAAATAGGAATATGACCTTATAAAAAACTTGTCTCCCCTACTCTTAAAAATAATTAAGTCATCTCTCTCCTGCTTCCGCTCCAGATTTCTGGTTTCTGCCTCTTCCTCCGCTGATTATCAAATCTACTACCTTTTTATAAAAACAATTAATAGAACAACAGTTTATTTTTTTCTGTTCTGTTCTTGGTAATCTAATACTATAGTGGCATGTGCTGGCTTTCCTATTGTCAGGAGAGAATGTGAATGGGCATGCATTACCGAGCTGGGGCATTGCCAGGTGTCAAATGATTGTGTGTTCCAGCTGCTAACACAAAATAGTCTACAAAAAAAGCATTTGCCTTTTGTCCAGCGGCATGCTAGGGAGCACTTAATTTTCAGATAATGTAACTATGACACATTGTTCATCACAGTTGGTGTCAGAATAGAAAAGACTCCTGTCCCTCCTTTACTGATCACAGGAAAAGGGAGAAAATTGCCATAGGAAACTCAATATGTTGAATGAGCAATCAAATAAAGAATTGTTTGTCCTCTTGTCTCCTATCACACACTGAAAGGAAGTTCAACCATCTGACGTTGAAATGTAGCGTACTGAAGGTAGGTAGTTTATCAGCAACATTAAAAAAGCTAATGATAGGGTTTTTTTCAAACTATATTCCATGCATAAATGCATGTGGCCAGCCAGACCCAGGTCAATAAAGTGAGATATAATCTGGCATTTTATATCTGAGAAGCACTAGGTCCTCTTTCAAAGGCCTGAGACACTTATGCTGAGTCCCATTTGCCAGCAGTTACAACACCACAGACAATATTTTGTATTTTAATTAAAGTGGGAACTCTGTAATTTTTTCCCATATTGCCATGTGGTTAGTGTGGCAAATACTCACTAAAAACTTACACCTCTCTGTGAGATCTTAAAGGAAGCTGGACCATTATTTAAAACAAATGTAAGAATGTATTTTAATCACATCAATGTTTTTAAGAAAATTAGTTTAACTTTAGTATATTTCAGTATATATTGTGACAGACTGCTGGCTAAGCCACAGTTCTACCACTAAAGCATGGCTGAAAGGGCATTTGAGGCCAGCTGAACAGGCAATGCCTGTGGGGCTAATGGGAAACAGCTGTGATCCTCATTAGCCAGAAGGCTAGATAAGGCAGCCAGAGGGGAAGTGGAAGGGGAGGAGACGAGAGTGGCTGAGTGTGGTCCCCAGCCAGAGGGAGAGGCTAGTTGAGTTTGCTGTGAAGAAAACTCTGTAAATAGAAGGTGGTGGGAAATTGGCACGGACAATAAAAGGCATGGGTGATTGTGCCAGTAAGGGTCTCTGGTTGATTTGTGGATGAAGAAGGGGTCCCAGGGTGAGGGGCCTTGCCACAATATATAATGTGTTCAATCTATATATGTATATCTACTGATAGATAGATAGACATTTTAGAATGTGTCTGTCTGTCGGTCTGTATGTGAGTCCATTTGTTCAAGAACTCCCCTTAAACAGTAAGAGCTAGGGCCACCAAATTTGCAGCTTCCTCTTCTCCTAACTTAAAATGAAGTCAGGGTTTGGTTGTGCCAGGACAACTGGAAGCCCCAGGAAAGGGACTGTTTTCCATAAAATGCAAAGGGAGGGGCTACTGTTCAGAGGGATGTGATACTGAGAGTGGACACTGGGGGCAGCAAGCACACAGGGGAGAGCTATCCTGCAGTGTGGCTACTAGGGGTAGCCATATCACCAAAGAAGGAGACAGAAGGGCTGGAACTCTGATATCTTGCCTTCAAGAACATGGGGTAAGTAGCTCCCCTGTCCCAAACTCCTTTCCCCATCTCAGCCCTTGGCCAGAGCACTGGAGCGAAGGGGCAAAAAAGTCCCATGGCGGTGTAGGAAGGGACTGTGTAGAGAGAAAACACCCTGGTGGTTGGGAGGATTGGGGGGGGAGAGAAAAAGATCTTGGTGGCAGGGATGGGAGCTAGGGGGAGGAAAAATGCTCCTGGCAACAAGGGCAAGGAGGACCAAACATCCCTGGCATCTGAGGGAGTGGGGGGAAGAGAGTATGCCCAGGCAGCCTGTGCGGGAGGAGAGAAGGTGGAAAGCAGAGAAATAAAATTCATGTGTACAAAAGTAGCAATTATAATCTTCTATAAGTTTAGAAATACTGAGAAATTTTTAACTGGCAAAAAAAACCTAAAAATCTTTTTTTTTTTAATTCTCTTAAAAGACTATTACAAAATTGTCTTTTGTATAAGAGTATCATAATTGCACGCATTCTCCTACAAAAGCACCATGCATATTTCAATGGATGAGAGAAAAAATATTATTCAGAATATCCATCTTTTGGAAAAAGTAAGCACCAAATATTTTATAGGTAAGAGAGTACATTTACTGTACATTTGGAATTCATATAATCAGTCTAGACTAAATATATTAGAAATTCATACTCCAATTTGCATTTAACCATATTCCCCCTAGGATCAACTTATTTAGTGAATTTCCTTTCTTGGATAGCAATGATACACAAAGTTGGAAAGTCAATTCACATGGTACAAATTATACCAGAATTGTCAAGCTTACAGGAAATTAATCAAGCACTGAGATGACAGTACTCTCTAAATTGGCCTTCATGACACCTATAAGACATTTACAAAATGTAACCATGTCCCTCCTGGGCCATCATGGTGACCCCATCATCCTTGTCTCCTTGGAATATCACCAATGACTCTCCTTTCTCCACTGCTCAGAGTTTGTGGCATATATATTGCCCCATCCTACTTTGTCTATTTTTGTGCTGAATCTCCTTTTGTTACCACTCCTAATTATATCAACCTTCTGACCAGATGTGACTACTTCTCCCACAATTACTTCCCTGCTTTCTCCTACCCAATAACCTATGCATGGATCAAGCTTCCAATATTGCTTTTCATATTTTAAATCCCTACTTAGGGCCTAGTTCTTCAGTCATGCCTACAAGAAATATCTAAATAGTTAAAGCTAATTTTCTTGTATTTAAAATGGCCATTATGCCCCATTATTTTGAATGGGTCTAACTTAGGCAAGCTGGTAACGATTCCCTGCATCTGTACATGTAGACGTGACGAGGGCCCTAGTAAGTTGGCCACTAACCTGCTGTAATCAATGAGACTGAAGTCAATGTGCCCTCAGGGAAAATGACTGCCACTCTAGAGTTACTGGTCTAGCAAGGACATTATGTGGAGACCGGAGAGTGTGATAAACTGAAGAGAGGATAGAGAGGTGAAATGGGATCCTGACAGAATGCAAGGGAATATCACAAGAGCAGCGGGATAGTGAGGCTCTGCAGGGAAATGTGGGCAACTGATAGGTGTATGTGCGTGAAAAGAGGGAAATGGCGGAATTAAGAAATAGGAAGAAGTAAAAAGAGATAAAAGAAACTTGGGCAACATCTAGACTCCAGGCTTCTTTCGGAAGAAGCTTTTCCAGAAGAGATCTTCTGAAAGAAAGCATCCACACTGCCAAAGCACATCGAAAAAACTATCTGCTTTTTCCAAAGATAGCATCCACACTGAATGGACACTATCTCACATGTAAGCTGTGATTACTATAGACAGAGTGGCCACCAGGGCACCTGTGCTTTTTCCTCTTCTTCTAAAAGAACTCCCTCTTCTCCGGTCCACACATGCCTTTTTCTGAAAGAGCTCTTTTGGAAAAAGACTTCTTCCTCTTAGAATGAGGATTACCAACACTGGAAAAACCCCTCTGTTCTTTTGATTTTCTTTTGAAAGAAAGCGATTGCAGTGTGGACGTAACTGAAGTTTTTTCGGTAGTTTAGACATATCCTAAGCCAAGGTGATGAGGATACTGATAATGGAGGAGGCAGAGAGGTATACAATAGCAATTCCCTGTGTCCAGAGATTAGGACAGAAGTGAAGCCCACTTTGAAAAAGCCAACAGTGATGCCCGCATTTATTCATGATCATTTAAGGTAGAATTTTGAATCCTAACTGCCCATGTTCTCATCTGGTGCTTTGTTGGCAAGGGAAGGGCAAGGAAATAAAGCCATATTCCAGCTCAGTTAATTTAGCTGAGTTTCTAAGTCAGTGATGTGCCTGGAGGAGCTCTGCCTGTTTGATGAAATGTTCTGTTTCTTGTGGTCAAGACACATGAAAAAGATACTCAAATGCCTGGCACATCGACCCTATTTCTTACTCTATAAACATACATTACTAAACCCTTTGAAGTCAAAATTAATTTGGCAGTTTTATATCTGAGAAACATTGGATCCAAAAGTCTGAGGACATGATATACCACTAAGGTTTAGATAAGTAATTATCCAGTTTGGTTTTCTATCAACACTAGTGCCAGACTGTTTTGCAAACAAAATGGATCAAGCACTAAACATGGAAAAGGCAGATATTACTATTATCACAATAGAGCGCCACAGACTGAATTTTGCATATCAGTCTAAAAGAGTCCTAAGCTGCAGTTTCATATTAAGCAGTCTTATCTCTGTATTTCTCTGTCATATTTCATAGTTCACTGTTGTTGCTGTAATTTGTGTAGAGATGTGTCATAGCTATATAGATTGTCATGCTATGACTGGAAGTACTATTTTTATTATTAGCTGACCATTGACACACTGTTTCTCACAGGTTCTCACTGCGCAAAGTTTCAGAGTTAGAATAGTAAAAAGAACAGACAAACAATACACTTGCTTATGGCCAGTGGGGTGTAAGTTATGGTTAATCAGGAGAAGAAGGAGTAAAACAGTTTCTGTTGTTACCCCACCCCCCGTTTCTTTGCTGGAATTAATGTGGAAATGCATCATGAAAGAAGTGTTTTAATAAGAGACGGAATGAGTACCGTCTTTTAGCAAATATACCCCGCACCCAAATATACCCGCACCCGAATATACCCGCACCCAAATATACCCCGCGGTTTTTGCTTTTTGAGTTAAAAAAATCTTGTATACCCCGCGCACGAGTATAACCCGCGGGGTATACAAGTCTGTGCCGGGGGTATACTTATGGTGCGGGGGGGGGGGAGGGGGGAATTAGCCAGCCACTCACCGCCCGGTTCCTGCGCAGCCTCCAGCCTCCGGGCAGGGAATCACTTACCTCCCAGTTCCTCCACAGCCATAGGAAAGGGCAGGGGGAGCGCTCATCTGGCTGTGCAGGAACTGGGCGGTGAGTGCTCCCCCACCCGATTCCTGCGCAGCCGCCTGCCTCCAGGCGGAAGAGCGCTCACCGCCCGGTTCCTGCACAGCTGGATGAGCGCTCCCCCTGCCCCTTCCTACAGCTGCAGAGGAACCGGGAGGTGAGCGCTCCCCCGCCCGGAGGCTGGAGGCTGGAGGCTGCAGGAACCGGGCGGTGTGTAAAAAAAAATGTTGTATACCCCGCACCCTAGTATACCCCGCGGGGGGGGGGGCAGGGTTTGTAAAAACGAATATAACCCACGGGTTATATTCGCTAAATTACGGTAAGGGATTTCTGTTTAGTGCTCAAAGAACAATGGGCATTTCACATAAAACGGATGCCATGGAAGAAGGTCTGACAAGGAGAATGGCACAGAGAGGAAAGAGCACATTTAGTTGGGAGAGAAAGAAGGAAAATGTGATCAGAAATGCAGATGGTGTTGAAATTGTGCATCCCCTAAAAGATTAAAACACAAACTTTGAATTTGATACAGAAGATAGGGGGAAACCACAGGAATATGAAATGGTGCCAGAGGAAGATGATTTCACCAGCAGTATTTTAGGTGGACTACAAGAGAGAAAATTAAGTAACAATGAAGCCCAAGAGAAGGTCAAGTTATTGAGCTGAGAACAAGTGTGAAAGGAGGGGAAAGAACACATTTTGGAGATATTGCAGTTTAACAGGAAACAGTGTTTGGTATCTGCCTATATCTGGGGAGAGCAGAGTGTGAAGTTTTGTCCCTAAGTAGTCTGTACCGCGTGGCAACATTTGCAAATACAAAATTGCTCAAGATTGCAGTCTGCTTTGGACTTAATATAGTTACAAAGGAATCCTATCAAACTGAGTGACTGAGCAAAAAAACAGCAATATTAATAAATGCAAAGTAATGCAAAACATGATTCCAAATATAGCTACAAAATAATGGGGTCTAAATTAGCTGTTATCACTCAAGAAATTGATCTCGGAGTCATTATGGATATATCTCTGAAAACATCTGCTCAATGTGCAGTGGCAGTAAAAAAAACAAAACAAAACACCCTAACAGAATTATAAGGAAGGGATACTTAATACAACAGAGAATATAATATTGCTGCTATATAAATTCCTGGCATGTCTATACCTTGAACACTGCCTGCTGTTCTGGACACTCCATCTCAGAAAATGATATTAGAATTGGAAAGATACAGTAAAGGGCAACAAAAATGATTGAGAGTATGGAACAATTTCTGTATGGGGAGAGATTAAAAAGACTAGGATTTTTTAATCTTGGAAAAGGCAGCTATTGAAATGAGAAGCTATAAAAATAACTAAAGTGAACATTCAGGGGGAACTCTGAATTAATGAAAGCTCTTGTAATTCTGTTCCATTGGTTATAGTGCTAAACTAATATTACTGTTGTGGCTTAGAGTGAGATAAACACACTGATCCATATTTAATAGGCTTTATTAGGAAAATTATATATACACCCTCAGCTGTCATAAATGAATGTAAATCCATAGATTTAAATGGAACACCAACAATTTACAACACCTAAGGATCTAGTCCATTAAATATTTTGTGAACATTTTATTAATATTTATTTTATTCTCTAGTTCTATCTAGATAGGGGAAGGGAATTAGTAACAGTTTATCTAGACCAGCAGAACACAAATACAGAAAGAAATAGAAATGAAGATATTATTTTCCCCCTGCTGAAAGCTATGCAAAAAAAAAAAAATCATGTGGCAGTGAAGATTTATGATTGTAGCATAATAGGGTAACATCTAAAGAAGGCTTAATGTGAACTATTTAATTGTTTGTTTTAGCAAAGAATTGTGCTTGATAGTGCAACTAGCTCTAAATACAGTGTCAAAACAATTCAGATGAGTTTTAACAGGGCTCATGTGCTATTCAATGTGTACTCTGTACTAGACTGAAATACACTGAAATGCATTTTTGCACTGATGTTCAGCCCATATTTCATTAATGAAGACACAACACAGCAACAAATCTTATCTACCTTTCTCCATCAAAAATTGATGTGTATCTTATGCAGTTACGGTATTAAAAACTATGGCACTGCTCCAAATCCAATCTGTCCTTCTGCAGCAAACTAGGCCCTATCCAGCAGTTGCATCTCCCTCAGTGCCAACTTGACAAAAACCTCAGTGCTGACTTTATACATTGGCAAGAGCAGAACAGCAGTATGCACCAGGTGTGTATCTTAAAGCAGCAGAATGTCATACTAATTTGATCCTTTATTCGATTGTCTGACATTGCCATTCGAGACCACCCTTATGCAATGTGTTGCAAAGTTATTTTATAAAACTGCCAGGAGAAGGCACAGAATTGTTTTTTAATTGTTCAGATTGATGTAAGAACTTTAACCAGCCATTACCTCAGAAAGATTTAAGTGTGGGTCTGGGGAATGAGATAAAAGAGACTCATTTGTAATCTTTTAGAGCTGTAGGTGAAACTTCCATTAAATAGAAGGATTCATTAAAGTTCAAAATGAGAGGATGGGTCACTAAAACATAACTTGTTAAACTAGTAGATTAGCCTTTATATTAGTAAATCAGTGCCCAAGAAATACCAGAGCAATCTTTTACTTTCTATTAATAAATGACATAGTTCATCTCAAAAATTCCTACTCGGTTACATATTGTACTGAATGTAGTTGCTTTTTACTGTATTTATGAATAGAAATAATTTGTTAGTGCAAACTCAAGTCAGGAAATGCCTTAAATTTTGTACACTTTTTCACTAAGATAATGCTTCCATATAATTTGGGGAGTAGAACATTTAAACAAGGAACTAATCTGTTTTATATTGTTTTATACTATTAAAACATTGGTAGCCTCAGTATAATCTCATGTAATCAATTTATGTACTCTACTTCAAGTTAGAGTCTCCAACCCCAAGGGGAAAGAGGGGAAAGCGGGAATGACAAGGCAGACTCTTATGGCCAGATCCAACCCAAGTGTAACTTATTGCTTATGTCAGATACGCACACCAAAGCGATGAATTAAGGTTGCCCAGAGAACAGTAGTTCTGGCATTTCCTAATGTTTGACTGCTTTGCTTTGCAATCGTAATACTCCTTTAACATTTTAAATGTAGCACCAAGCTTTATTTTTAAAAACAAAGCAAAGCAATAGAAATTCAGTCGTGCTAACCCCTTGACTGGGTCATCAGGAGTTTTGGGAGCTGGGACACAACACATGGTTCTTTATCTCAAGCAGAATAACTGATAGCAGTAGGCTATTATCATCTGAGGATCAGCCACTAAAGGGAGGTGTCACAGCTGCTTTACTAGTGACTTACATAGCTTTTTGCTAGAAGGCAGAAGAAAGTTGGAAATTAAGACTCTTGAAGAATCGTTTGATCTTTTCTTGACTCTGAGAGGCAGAGGGATTTACAGGCAGAACAGCAAAAAGTAAACATATGGAATATTCATGCTGAAAGGCTGCTTGACGTAAGTGATTTAGACTTCCCTCTGCCATATTAACGACTCAGTTTCTAGGCCCTACAGTAATGAAAGCAGAGTGGACCCCCCACAAGAATATTCCCCAGAATATGAGCTATATACACCAGAGCTTATTCTCATACAGACCTCCACATAACAACATGTCACAGAATAGGATCCGAATGGGCAAAGTGCTCCACACTCCAGTAGTTCTGGGCTGAAGTGAAGACAGTAGGTGGCCATTTAACAAGTACATAAGAACATAAGAATGGCCATACTGGGTCAGAACAAAGGTCCATCCAGCCCAGTATCCTGTCTGCCAACAGTGGCCAATGCCAGGTGTCCCAGAGGGAGTGAATCCAACAGGTAATGATCAAGCAATCTCTCTCCTGCCATCCACCTCCACCCTCTGACAAAAGAGGCTAGGGGCACCATTCCTTAGCCATATTGGCTAATAGCCATTTATGGACTTAACCTCCATGAATTTATCTAGTTCTCTTTTAAACCCTGTTATAGTCCTAGCCTTCACAACCTCCTCAGGCAAGGAGTTCCACAGATTGACTATGCGCTGTGTGAAGAAGAACTTCCTTTTATTTGTTTTAAACCTGCTGCCCATTAGTTTCATTTGGTGGCCCCTAGTTCTTATATTATGGGAACAAGTAAATAACTTTTCCTTATTCACTTTCTCCACACCACTCATGATTTTATAGACCTCTATTATATCCCCTCTTAGTCTCCTCTCTTCCAAGCTGAAAAGTCCCAGTCTCTTTGATCTCTCCTCATATGGGACCCATTCCAAATCCCTAATCATTTTAGTTGCCCTTCTCTGAACCTTTTCTAATGCTAATATATCTTTTTTGAGATGAGGAGACCACATCTGTACACACTATTCAAGATGTGGGTGTACCATGGATTTATATAAGGGCAATAAGATATTCTCCATCTTATTCTCTATCACTTTTTTAATGATTCCTAACATCCTGTTTGCTTTTTTGACTGCCGCTGCACACTGCGTGGATGTCTTCAGAGAGCTATCCACGATGACTCCAAGATCTCTTTCTTTATTAGTTGTAGCTAAATTAGCCCCCCATCATATTATATGTCTAGTTGGGGTTATTTTTTCCAATGTGCATTACTTTACATATATCCACATTAAATTTCATTTGCCAAGTAGCTGGCATACGGTTGCTTTTACTTACACTGGGATTCATCAGCCCAAGACAGCTCAAACTGGGAGCTCGTGGTTTAAAATCACTTTTTATTATGCATCCCAGATGCACCCCCAAGATGTTCACAACAGAATCTTATCGCTTGTTGTCATGGTATTCAATTCACCTTCCCCAAATGGATTAGGTAGATTGACACAGGAGGTGAAGCTCTCTCTTCAGAACTCAGTGAGATGAGGCTCTTAGCAGAACACTTGACTACTTGTCTTCCTTTTTATTTTTTCTCCTTTTCCCCTCCTTTTTTCTCTTTTTTTTTTCTCCCCTTTCCTCCCCGCCAACCCCCTCCCCTTTCCTTATTTATCCTTGGATCTGGACTTCTAATACTCCGGTCATCTGAAGAAGTGAGTTGCACCCACAAAAGCTCATGATACCATCTACATGTTTTGTTAGTCTTTAAGGTGCTACTAGCCTATTTGTTGTTTTTTACATTTTTCCAGTCTTTCTCAGGCCATCTCTGCTTCTAATCAAAAGTGTTGGGCAGCCTTAACTATCATCATTATATTGCTCCAGAATTGTATATAATAATTCATTACATGTGTTCTTTCTATAAGCAGAAATCTAACAGAATGCCTCAAGACAACCATCTCTAACAGACACAAATAAGACAGCAGTTGGCATTCAAAAATATTGCAACCAAATTGTTATTCTAGGTGTCAAAATTAAAACAATACTAGAAAGAAAAAAATTCAAAATGTCTCTAAAATATGAGAGGGTTGCAATGAAGATGCTGAAGTTTTCATGTGAAAAAAAGTCAGCCTTTGGATAAATATAAAAACATCCCCACAGCCTCTACCAAGACTATGCACAAAATATTATCTCTACAGTGTTACTCGTGTTCATCGTATTTTTCAAGGAGATACAGGTCCATCACCAAAAATGCTTACAGTTTAGGGATCTGATTCTACAGAACCTTACCCATGAATAACACAATTAAAGTCAAACTAAAGAAACACATTTGAACTGACTGGTAAAATTTAAATACAAGATAATTTAGACACAACAAGCATGGTTAGAAGACTAATATTTTTTAAGTGAAGTACTTCAGTAAGCAGCTTCCTTTGAAAATATATATATGTATTTTCTTCTTGCACTGCGTTGGGCATATAAACTAATCACACAGCAGCAAGAGAAAATAACATTCATCTGAGATATAGTTTAATTAACAATGGGCCAGATTTTGCAATTTCCCATGAGGTTTTTCCATTTATTTGAATCGGAAGTAGGACTAAACGTATAAGAGATGCACTCGTTTTATTTTCTAAAAATCTCATGAATGTTTCATTAAAGGATTATCAGAATTACCCTGAAATAGATGTTGGGCCTAATCCTCCAATTGCTACACAGCCGAAATTGTATCTGAATTCACTTGGTAGTTTGGAGACATATGGGATGAAAGCTTGGGCCCTTTATGGTTTTAGATATTTTAAAATAAAAAGCCATAGCAATATATTTTAAGTATAAAAAAATCCCATTTCAAAGCACCAGAATTTCAAAACCTGTCTTCATTTCTGAAACATCTATCTCAGACAGATTTCATTCCAGTTATTTGTTAATTATTTTAATAGAACCATTGGTCTCCAAATAATTAGTAGCAGCATCCAACATTTGCAAATCTGTATGCAAAATATTGCAGTTTGTGGCAATGTTCTGTTTGTACTGCAGAGCACTGAAATACTTCAAAGTGGACAGGTTCTGAAATTTCTTGTTAAAGTTTTGTGAGGTGAAGTTGGCTTACAGGAGATATTTTTCCAAAGAATGAGAGTCATTGGCAGACAGGATGAGCAGTGGCACGATATTAATGAAAAATACTTTTTTTACCAACTGCAAGGGGAAAATGCATATTTATCCATTAACTGTTTGGTTTCCATAATAAGAAGAAAGAGCAAGAGGGAGATTTTCAAAGGTACGAAGGTTCATTGGGTATCCGATTCCCACTGAAAGTAATTCAACTATACATGACTTTAAATATTGGGAAAAAAATGGCAAAGTGTATGCTAAAAAGCATCCAAGTCCTTTCTGTTTGTGGCTCCATAAATATTGATTATTATATTTCCAGACTTCAAATTAGATCATATTTCTAAACACTGTCATAATTGTACCAAGCAACATAGGAATGAAATGTAGTTTGTCACATGGATAAAAAGGAGATCAATGGAGTCTGTCCATGAAGCCTGTGAAACAGTTGGAATGGCTTTGGAGTGCTGTGCTAGGCAAGTAAGAATGCTAGGAAACCTAATAATTACAGCAAGAGGCTGTTAAACATTTTACCATTTAAGAATACTTTGGGGAAACTATTGATGTCTCCGATGCAATTTAACTTATTTTTAAAATGTTTGCTTGCAGCAACTAAATATTCAAAATGACTCTGTTGGCCCAGCAGCTCATACAAAAACATGTAGGTCAAAGAAGAGTGACTCAGTGAATCAGATGGTTCGACCACTGCATACACATATTAAGCACAAAGAGCAGTTTGGACCAAATCTATACAGAGAAACAGTCAAACAATGAACCAGATCTGCAGCTGGGGACCATGGAGTTACTCAGATTTACCCCAAGTGAGGATTTAGCCCAGTTAATGGGCAACATTTGATTCAGCTCAAGATGTTTCTCATTAGATAGTGAGAGGAAGGGAGGAAGTAATACATGATCATATTATTGCAATGTGCGTTTAAAATATTCAGGTAATATCTTATTGACCTATGGGAAATGAAATCAGGAGGAAAATTGAGAGATGAAGGTGAGAAAGTAGAGTAGGAGGAATAGAAACCAAATAAAAACCCTAAAAAGACAAGGGAATGAGGACATACTATAAAATGTGTTCAGAAAGGAGTTTATATAATATGACAATATCCTGAAACAGCTCCCAGCACAGGCAGAGGAAGTCTCAGGTACTCTTTACAGACAGTGATATTATATCTTTTGTTTTATTATTTTGTATTCTTAAAGCTGGATGGGTAAAAATGCTGGCTTTTTCTCTGTAGTTAAAAGTCAAAGGATTTAGTTTAGGAACTGAGTGGAAAAAAGTGCCTTAGTAAGTGACCCTGGTTTATGCTTCTGACATCACTGCAGATAAGTGAAAAAGTAAACAGAGATATCCAAACTAGCACGTGACAATGATGAGTGCTGTACAGAGACTAGATTAGAATGTGAGACTGTTCCTCATGTGAAGCATACAAATGTCTGGTACATGTGGCTGGAAGGATTACCAAAAGTCAGTACATTATTGTAATTAATGTAGAGGCTGAAAAAAACAACAAAAAGAACATTGCTGACTATGCCAATAGAAATCACATAAGGCTGTGTCTAGACTACACCTCTCTGTCGACAGAGAGATGTAGATTAGGCATGTCAAAATTGCTAATGAAGCAGAGATTTAAATATCCCGTGCTTCATTAGCATAAAAATGGCCACCGCTTTTTTTTCGAAATGGAGCTTTTTTTAAAAAAAGGCAGTCTAGATGTGGATCTTTCAAAAATAAACCCTTTTTCGACAGATCCTGTATTCCTCAAAAAAAGAGGCGGCCATGTTTATGCTAATGAAGCGTGGGATATTTAAATCCCTGCTTCATTAGCAATTTCGACATGCCTAATCTACATCTCTCTGTCGACAGAGAGGTGTAGTCTAGACATACCCAAAATGTACTCTTGTGCCCCTTGAAACAACCAGAAGAATACAGCACATGTGGCACTACCTACCTGGCACACCATTGGTGGCAGTGTAGGGTGCAAGCTACAGTGAGAAGGGAGCCTTTCTCCCCTATTTCCCTGCTGCCAGCATCCTTCACTGAGGCAGGGAAAGGATCCAGCAGCAGGGAGGCAGAGAAGCACTACACTACTAAAAATGGCAAGTTAGATGGGGAGAAGGGGCACTGCTTGGGAGTGTAGAGAGCCATGCAGGGTATATACTTAAGAGATCAGTGTGCCTTTACTTACCTTAGCAGAGCCTTACTGTCTACTTTACTATTTATCCCTTTGCTGGGGTAGGGAGGTGGTGTCTATGTACTCTACATGGCCCCATAAGAAGTGAGCAGTATAAACATTCTTTAGAGAAGACAAGTAATTACTGTACACAGCCAGGTTAATATATTGACTATAGAGGTGAAATGTCAAAGGATCAAAGAAAAATGCCAAAATGAGGCATGATTTATTTCTGTACGTATGAAGAGGGTACAGGGAAGATGTATCAGTATCATGCCGGAAGAGGTACTCTTTTATTTATATGAAACAGTAGAGAGCAAAAGACTAGCATTTGTTGGTGGTAGGTGGAATGCCGGACTAATCTCATTCCAGGAATAATAATACCTGGTTCTCATACAGCCCTTTTCATCAGGAGATCTCAAAGCTCTTTATCATTATACTCATTTTACAAATGGGGAAATTGAGGCAGTGTGGTACAGTGACTTGTCCAGTAGCGAAGGGCAGAACAGGGAACAGAATCAGGCCTCGTAACAGGCCTGTAGCCACAGGAATATGAATAGAGACAATTAACTCTCTGGGAAAGGTAAAAAGGTAGACTGTAAAGAAACTATAACACTAAATATAAAAAGGAATGATCCCAGAAACTTGGAAACCAAAGCAGCCTTCTCAGCTTGATTTCAGTGCAGAAGTTACTACCAATGTTAGGCAGATACATCTGAGGGAGCATCTTACTATTTGTAATGATTTTATACAAGAAAGTATTGTGAATCCAGAAGGGCAGAGGCAAGTCATGTCAATAAAGCTGGATAAAGCATTTTAAGTCAAACAAAGAGCTGGTGGGGTAACTGTCCAACTCTGCAAATCATTTACTAGACATCATTTGGGATCCACATTTGATAAGATCACTGTCCTCCATAGAAAGCTGGTGCTTCATAGAAACCTGTATCGCAATAGGGGTACAAATGTAGTTTTGGATGAGAGTTTAGGTGACAAACATAAATACTCAGCAAGTGGTGGATTCTACAAGTTCCCTTTTCATGGTATCACAGAATATATAACTTCCTAGCTTGTGATAAAGCACCAGGAAAAGTTGCAGACTGGCAGGTGCTCCGATTTTCACCATCTGAGAAAAGGTCCCAAAATCTTTAGCACAATGTTCAGCTATGGAATAAAAATTAGAGGGCTACATCAAGGCAATAATGGTGAAAAGTATGTTCTGTCCCATGTGCTATAGACCAGTGTTTCTGAAAGTGTTCCGCGAAACCACTTTGAGAAACACGTTAACTGGCCGCCCCGGTTTGTTTGTTTATTGGTGCTGCAGCCACGGAGCCTCGTGTCTCTCATTGGCTCCGTTTTGTCCTTTGCAGCCAAGGGGAACCGCGGGAAGCGGCTTCGGCCGGGCCACCATTTCCTGCTGCTCCACTTGGCTGCAAAGAGTGAAACAGAGCCAATGGGAGCCACAAGGCTCCGAGGCCACAGTGCCAGTAAATAAACAAACCGAGGCGGCTAGTTAATATGTTTCTCAAAGTGGTTTCGCGGAGCACTTTCAGAAACACTGCTATAGACAGTTCCTGTAAGAGTGAAGCAAGGAATCTAGTATTTTACTGTAGTTAGTCTGTCAAGACAAGTGAGGCATTCTGCGTTTTTGAAGAAAATAAAATGAGTGTTTTGACTCTACATCCATCAAAGTGTACGTCTACACAGCAGCGTTATTTCAAAATAAGCTATTTTGGAATTAAAAACTCCAAAATAGCTTATTTCAAAATAGCACATCTACACTGCACATGCCCATCAAAATAGTGCTTAGCTATTTCCACACTGATGGGAGCCTCAATTGCACTTAAAGCCCCCCATGAAGCACTTCAGGCAGGGCATCAGAACAGCAGTCACTTCCTGGAGTTGCTGCCTGAGGCTATCTGAGGCTCATGCTTAAAGGGACACTACTGTACAGCCGTGTCTCAGGCTCCCCTCCTTTGCCAGCCTCCTTGAGGGATAACAAACCCATTCCTCTGCCTGCTCTGGTTGCCCTTGCAGACACCACAGCACACCAGCCATGGAGGCAGACCTGATGGAAAGCAGTCTCCAGCTCCTGGACCTCATGCCGCACCTCCTGGTGCAGTTTTTGCAGGCTGCTCTCATGGCACTGTAGAATCTGGACCCGAAGCTCCCTGCAGGGCACATCCTCACCCCTCTCCACATGCTGCTCATGCAGCACAGCCCCTCTACCTTCCCTTGCACACTGTGCACCGCCGTTTCTGGTGACTGGACACCAGCTCCGACTGGTGGGACCAGATCATCCTGGAGCAGTGGGACAACCAGCAGTGACTCCAGAACTTCCGCATGCAGAAGGACATCTTTCTGGAGCTGTGCAAGTGGCTCGCCCCTGCCCTCAGGCAACAGGACACCTACATGCGACCTGTCATTCCTCTCCAGAAGCAAGTTGCCATCGCACTGTGGAAGCTCACCATGCCGGACAGCTACCAATCCATTGGGAACCAGTTCGGTGTCAGGAGATCAACCATTGGGGCTGTACTCATGCATGACTCTCTTACTATGTTATTGGGAGGGTGGAGAAGTGCTGGAATGGGATTCCCTAGAGAAGGGGGTGGTGGTGTTGGAAACTCCCTCCCCAGGAGGTTTTCTAGTCCCAGCTTCCAAAGCCCTGCCAGGAGATGGGAACTGGTTGAGATTGGTGTGTGGGGTGGGAGAGGTTTGGGCATGGAGACCTCCCAAAGGCTCTGACAACCCTGTGATTCTGTTTGTCTCCTACTCTAGTTGGGGAGGGCCATAAACACCAACCTGATGTGGAGGGTCATCCTGCTGGGTGACATGGACCCCATGGCCTTCCCCAACTGCAAGAGGGCCATTGATGGCACCCACATCCCCATCCAGGTTCCTGACCACCAGGCATCTAACTACATCATCCAGAAGGGGTATTCTTCGATGGTCCTGCAGGCCATCATGGACCACCGCAGCTGCTTCATGGACATTAATATCTGGTGGTCAGGGAAGGTGCACGATGCCTGTGTCTTCTGCAACTCCAGTCTCTACTAGAAGATGTACGCCGGCACTTTTTTCCATGATTGTCCATCAGGGTCAGGGACATGGACATGCCCATGTGCATCTTGGGGGACGCAGCCTACACTCTACTCCCCTGGATTATGAAGCCCTACACTGGACACCTGGACTCCACCAAGGAACATTTCAATGGCAGGCCCATCATGGTATAGGGCGCCTTTGGCTGTTTGAAAGGGAGGTTCTGCTGTCTTCTCTCCCGGCTGGACCTCAGCAACCAGAATGTTCCACAGGTGGTGGCGGGGTGCTATGTCTTGCACAACCTGTGCGAGAACAAGGGGGAGATGTTCCTTCCAGGGTGGGGGGCAGAGGCCAAGCAGCTCACCAGGGCTTTTGAGCAGTTGCGCACTGCTGCCATCTGGCAGGCCCATTGGGAAGGTTTGCACATCCAGGAGACCCTGAGGGAGAGTTTCAGACAAGGAGACCTGTGACACTCTCCCCAGGACTTTCCACAAGAGGCCCCTCTTGTGTACTGCCCCTCTGTGCCTTTCTTCTCCCACTCCTCCCTACCCCTGCCTTCCCTCCCCTACAGATACAATAAAGCAGATTTTCTGGTTTGAAACAATGAACTTTTTTTTAATATTTGGGGTAAATAAAATTGGGGAGGGACTGAGGAAAGAACCTAGGGAGGGGCTGGAGAGAGATAGAAGAGGGAGGAAAGGGGAGACTGGGCTCAGGATGGGGCTGGGAGTGGCACCTGCTTTGGGTGGTCCCACCTGTTCTTGTGTAGGCCCTCAGTGGTCACAGGGTGGGAGGGGTTGGGGGAGAAGCCAGAAGGGCAGGAGCAGGAATGGGAGCAGGAGCGGGTGTGGGTACGGGAGTGGGAGGGGGGCAGCTGCTAGGCCACTCAATGGCAGCGACCAGGCAGGTGATGGTGGCTGTGTATGCCATACACACGCTGCGGGTCTCTTGTGCTAGCTCCCGTGAGGTGGTATGGCACAGCTCCAGGTTCATTTCCCACCCAGTGGTCCTGCCGCTCCAGAGACCAATGGAGGTCAGGCAGGCAGGCAACATGTTCCTGCTCCAGGTCCTCTGTGGCAACAGCTCTCACAGGGTCAGAAGGCTGGTGCGGAAGGTGTTGCAGGCACCTCACTCACAGCTGGTCCAGCTGTGAAGAACAAAGAGAAGGGTAGTCACCCTAAGAGACAGGGTGCCTGAAGCCTGGCCCTCATCTCTGAGCCAACACCGAAAGGTCTCAGGTCAGATGAAGCTTGGATCAAGGCCCTCTGTGGCCTACACAGTGGACCCTTTCCTGCCGGGGCATAGATGTCCCTGGGGGGAGCCTTGTTACCCCCATATTACGAGGACAAGCAGGCATGGGAAGGTGTCGGCCAGGCCAGGAGCCTGCAGGTGGGAGACTTCCCTCCATGCCACGCACATGCTGGGTCTGGTAGTGGTGGTGTCCCACAGGGAGAGGACTTCTATACCTGCCCGCTGGAGGCAACAAGGGGAGGGTGGTGGGAGAGGTGTCTGTGAGCCGCAGACATTGCTTGCCAGGAAGGGTGCTACTGGGATCCCCTCCACTTCCTTCCCCTCCCAGCGGGCATCCCTAGCAGGGGCTCAGTGTCCTCCGCCTCCTGCACTTACTCGGGAGAGGATGCTGCCCGGAGAGAGCAGGCCTGACCATGTGCCATGTGCAGCACTGCTCTGTGTGTGTGTGTGTGTGTGTGTGTGTGTGTGTCCATGACCCCATCCTCCTTAGTGGTGGCTTGAGGTGGGAAGGTGTCCCACCATGGAGTACGAGTGTGTGTGTGTGTGTGTGTGTGTGTGTGTCCATGACCCCATCCTCCTTAGTGGTGGCTTGAGGTGGGAAGGTGTCCCACCATGGAGTACGAACTAAGGCAGGCCTCTCCAGAAACCCTGTGAGCAGAAGCACAAAGGTCCTTTGTGGAAGCCTCCTGGGGCTGTGCGCTCCGGACTAGCGCTCAATGTGCACAGGCTGCTGCACAATGCCCAGGAAGAGAAGGCCAAGCGAGGAGCACGCAGCCCCTTGCTGCCCGCTGCCTCCCCCCGTGTGTGTCTAGGGAAAGTAATAGAGCTCACCTGATGAGTCTTCCCCAGCCTTGCCCAAACCCTGGGCGACATCCTGGGAGAGGGGTACTGGTTCCAGGGACAGGCTGAGCTCCTGGATGGTGGGCATTGTAGTTTCAGTGGTCTGGTCCTGCTCCTCCTCCTCCTCAGCCACAGGCCTGCCCTCTGGGAGGGCAACGATAGGTGTCTCCAGCCCACAGTCCAGAACAAGGTGGGGGGAAGGGACTGACCCCCTTCCCAGGATGTTGAAGCTGGTTGAAGGAGGGGCAGGTCTGGGATGCTGCCTCTGAGCTCAGCTCCTTCACTTCCAAGCACACCTCCTGGGTGCAGAAGAATCCCCTGTGCCCAGGGCTGGCCCGAGCCATTCGTGCGCCCTGGGCCCTAGGAGCACGGCGCCACCCCCGGGAGTGCGGCGCATGCACAGCCCCACCCCCACCTGGTCCAGCAGCCCCGCGCATTGCCCCCTACAATGGGGCGCCCTGGGCGGTAGCCCAGTCAGCCCATAGCTTGGGCCGGCTCTGCCTGTGCCCCAGGCTGTCAGCCATCTGGCCATAGATGTCAGTGTTCCTGTATCTTGTGTGGAGATCCTGGAAATTTGCCTCCTCTCCCCTGACCACAATGAGGTCCAGGATCTCCGCACCAGACCAGGATGGGACCTGCCTTTTCTGCCCCCAGGGAGGGGTTTGGGAGCTGTCTGCACCACTGGTGGCAGTGGTGGGGGGCTCAGGTAGTGTGCTGGGGTCTGCCATAGCAGCAAGGAAGGCATAGCTAGGCACTGCTGTGTGGTACAGTGCTGGCAAGGTCTGTGTCATGCCACAAACTATTTTCCCTGTGGCTGCAGCTTTAAAGGCTGCAGGGGAAGGGGAACTATAGAGTTCTGATGAGTATGGACAGAGTGGCCACCAGGGCACCTGTGAGAAACCCTGGAGGCTAGCTATTTTGAAATAACTTCAGCTGGCTTGTCTACACATGCCCTATTTCGAAATAGGCATTATTTCTCGTGAAATGAGGGTTACAGATTTTGAAATAAGAAGCCTGTTATTTCAAAATTATATCAAAATAATGGGCTTACTGTGTAGACACTCAGTTATTTAAAAATAATGTGAGTTATTTTGAAAGAATGCTGCTGTGTAGATGTGCCCAAAAGAGAGAAAACTTCACCAGGAGCAAGAGTGAACTCCACAGTGTACCACAAAGATTAGTATCCTAGATGGCTTGCATGGATATTTTCCAGGCCCTTCACCCCACCACCACCACACACCAAAAAAAGTGTAATCAAACCTCGCTCAAAATAATTTAAGTAAAATAACAAAAGACTGATTATGTGTTTTCAGCCTTTACTTTTAAACATGATGCTAACAGGGCTAGTATGAAAGTGAAACTCAACCAGCTGGCTCACTGACTCAATTTTTACGATTGTAAACACTCATGAGAAAACTAAAAGCCAAATTAATCTGGCAGGTTTATCTCTAAAGAGCCCCAGTACAAAGAGTTTGAGGACATGATATACCCTTTAATTTGTAGAGAAGTACTTGTTCCCAGGCTAGAAATACACCCAGACCACAACATTCATATATATGCTTGATACAACTGAGGTATGATTTACACCTATTTTTATTAGGAAATAAAATTTTAAAAGTGGGCCTAGAGCACTGGAAATAAGGAACCATATAGTAGTGAACAAGTGCAAGAATTAAATCTGCAGGACTTAGCACAGAAGTCATGGAACACTAAGGAGATGGTCTATATTGCAATCACAGGGTGTGATTTCAGCTCAGGTACGTGTATTCCAGCCAGCTATAATTAAGATAGTCCATGTCCATGAAGCTGAAGCAACTTTCCTGGAACCCCAAGTAATTACACATAGGGCAGGTCACCATGGAGACCATGCTACCACACATTCACTGCTCTGATATCCAGGCTAGCTAGATTAAAGCTAGCCCAAGTATAGCTACTCAAGACAGAATCACATCCCATCACTGCAGTATATATATATACCATTAGTGTCCAGTCATTTTTCTGCTAACCCCTGCATATTTAATCCCTAACAATTTACTGTTGCTAGGGGCAAAACAATCTTCTCACAAGAACCCCATGAGACTGAACTTTCTTTATCTTGTTTACAAAATGTTCATAATAAGTGTAGTGGGGGTCTCACGAGTCATGAAGCTAGTAAATGTCTCTTAATCTTAATGCAAAATGCTTCTGTAAGAAAATGGTCCCATATAGTATGCGAGATAAACATTTGCAGGATCAAATGGATCAGTAGAGCAGGTTGTTTGCCTAACTCTAAATCAGAAAAGCTTGCCTGTAGTCTGTTTCAGGAGGAGGAGGAGAGGGTCAATCACCTTTTATCCTGTGCAAATTTTGTTTTTCTTTACAAATTAAAGCTCCCACCCAATGAAAATGATGTCTTAATTTTATAAAATAGAATCCCCTTGTCCTTTAGTTTTGGAGACATTGTGCCTGTCATCGTACAGAACTAATGTAGAAGCTTTTGTTCCTGCAAGAGTACTTCATATATAGTAGAAGGAAAATCTTGAAGCCATGTGGAAGATTTAAGAGCATTTGTACACAATGTCTAGCAAACTAGATTAGCTAATTGTCTACAGAAAAAAATGTTTTCATGCTGAAATATTTTGTTTCAGATAATGTATTTGGTAAGTAGCTGCCCACATTATACAATATTTTCAGAAATGTCAATAGAAAGACTGGCAGTTAGTCTTCTATGGATCTGTTTTTCATCTTACACCATTCTAAGATATCCTACATATGGTGAAAATGGATGAGGAAACTTTGAAATGTCTGGTTTACATGTATTGCCTTCAAGCAACATATAAACAGCAGAAAAGTGGCTAAACGCTGAGGCCATGTCTACACTACAGATAAGATTGAAGAAGCTGCAGTTGATCTTCCGGGGTCTGAATGAGCAGGTCTAACGAAGACATGCTAATTAGAACTGAAAGGGCACACCCATCGATGCTAGTAGTCTTGCTTCTATAAGGAGTTAGGGAGTCAAAGTGTGCTCTCTTTGACTTCCTGAAGTGTGGACGGCGCCAAAATTTGAGTTAAGATACTTCGACTTAAGCTACGCTATTAATGTAGGCTAATTCAAACCTATTCCCTAATGTAGACCAGGGGTACAGGCATGTCTATATTGCCAATATTTTCTAGAGCTCAAATAGATATACCCAAGGTAGGGTATATATATTTGTGAAGGATCTTATGGTGATTTTGTATCCATAATACGGTATACGTGCAGTAGGATGTACTTAGGTACTAGAAGAGTTCCAATGCTGTCCATATCAAAATACTTTCTTAATTCAGGTCCACACTTTGCTCATCCCTTCATAACAGCACACAGAGATGAAAGTTGAGCATATCAGAAAATTTGTGTTCAAACCATTTTCAATGGAAAATTAGGCTTTTGCCTGAATGAAATTTATCATATTAGCTTCAGAAATACAAATTTATCATATTAGCACAGAAATACAAATTTCCTGCCAATAAACAAACACAATGAAAATGAACCTTTTTTGGACAAAAATCTTTGGATGTGAAAATGTTAAAATATTTTATTTTAATATCTTAATGTTTCAAACAAGCCTGAATGTAGAAGTTTCCTTCAACTCATTTAGCACTAAACTACACCCTCCTAAGCCACCACTGTACCCTATAGAAGTTGTAGATTAGGGTTAGACTCCCCAGACAGACTGTCTCCCATGATGAACCACCAATGGGTTAATAAGAGGGGAGGATATGGTGTATTAAGGAAGATGTAGGTGGATCAGGGAGCCTAGCTCAAGGAGGAGAATAGAGATGTGAAGCAATCTCACTACTCCTTGTGAGTCTCCATGGAAGTATTGGCAGACAGTGATCTAAACTGACCGGGATCAAAAAACTTTGTTTCCATTTTCCCCTGTAAAATTTTCCACAGTGGACACTTGTCATCCACCTGCTCACTGCTCTCCACTGCCGCCCTGCTGCCCACTCATTGCACTTCTTCACCACCACCTGCTGGCTGTTCGTATCACCTCTCCACCATCACCCGCTGGCTACCATCCACTTCTCAGTTGTGACCTCTGCCCATCAGTCTTCCAGTGATTTTAGTTCTTAGCAGGAAAGGTAGAAGAAACACAGCTCAACCACAACTAACAGAAAAGAAAGGCCCCTAATTAAGCCTATTTTAAGCCTCTCTTCTTCAAACAGTGGGGGATGGGGAGAATAGATCAAACCAATCCACGCAGTATCCCTGAGGGTGGTTAATAGCCTCCTGACCAGAATAATTTGCCCTCACCCTTTTTACTCTCATCAAGCTCTGAAAATCCCTGCTCAGCAAGGTTCTTTCTACTAACTGTGAGACCCTTCCTATGTAACAGATTAAGCACTGTCCTGCTTTTCTGTATTATCTCAATAATTAGAAACATTGGTAACCATATTTCAGCTATCCCTGAATTTAATACAAACGTAGCTGGCATTGAGTCACAAATTAAGTTGCTTGCAATGAGCAAAATACCACTCCATCTGCTGAATATCTAACAAATCTAAGCAAAGCAGGAGCAAACTGTATTTGCATAGACACCCAGGGTCTCTCTTCTTTCCAGCTGTCCGAGAAGCATGCATTCAGATCCTGTTTATGCAAAATTCATTGATGTCAGTGGGATTTGGATCAGGCCCACAGCGTGCTTCATGATTCACCCTCTCCCCAAGGATATGCTTGTGTGTGGCAAACGAGTAAAAAATCTAGTCCCTCTGTGTCATCTACACCTTTTGTGAGGTACAAACTAACCATAACTGTCAATATATTCCAAACTAGTTTGAGGTGACATGTTTCCTACTTTTGAGATTGTCACAACATTGGCCGAGCGGGGAAAGGTGATTTTCCTTTGTTAATTTTTGTGAACATAAACTCAGGTATTTTGCAAAAAATTGTAAAAGTCCCTGTTTGGCCTTTCTTGTCGTTTATAAGAAAAGTGGTTCTCTTGGAGTAAAATAGGGTAGTTGGATGTCAGGAATCAGATTTTGCCTCCTCGGCACAATAAGTATTTTTACAATATTTAATTTACCTCCACCTACAATAATTACATTGCTTTAAATGAGAGGCCATTGTAATAGTCCTTCTGGGAATCAAATTAAAAGGTTTGAGGTAAAATGAACTTTTCAAACTCTAGCAAACAAACCACTCTCTCATTTATCTGATAATTAGCATTTTTCACACTTCCTAACCCTGAAAGCATGCATTAGTATTACAGTGGAGAGCTAACCTTTTAAAAAAGGTAGAAAATTTAATCTTGGTAATGAGGAATTCTTATGATAATGTTGCTTTAGTGCAATGTTTGGGGATGTAATACATATATAAATAACATATATAATGTAACTAAAACTGGGAAGAAAAACAAATACTGTTTGTGTACTGCTTTAAAAATGTAAAGAGTAATAACTAAGGGTATGTCTACACTACCACCCTAGTTCGAACTAGGGTGGTTAATGTAGGCATTCGAAGTTGCAAATGAAGCCCGGGATTTAAATATCCCGGGCTTCATTTGCATCTTGCCGGGCGGGTGCCATTTTTAAATGCCCTTAGTTCGAACTCCGTGCCCGCGGCTACACGCGGCACGGAGTAGGTAGTTCGAATTAGGATCTCTAATTCAAACTACCGTTACTCCTTGCGTCCGCCTGGCAAGATGCAAATGAAGCCCGGGATATTTAAATCCCGGGCTTCATTTGCAACTTCGAATGCCTACATTAACTACCCTAGTTCGAACTAGGGTGGTAGTGTAGACATACCCTAAGTGTCTTTATTATACCTTCAAAGATCCCAGGTGTTCTTAGCTATTTCCACACAACTCTTTACTTGCTGACCTAATTTTTCTACTAGACATTTCAATAGGTCTACCTAAACTAAAGTGAAAACTCATTTCACCTACAAGAGTGTATTTGTGATAGTTTGAAAGGCAGAGAAGGCCTGCTAGAGGAATAGAGGGCACAAGACCAAGTTCTAGTTCATGAGGGGTGGGAGAGAGGAGTAGGGGTCTGATATGCATCTCTCTCTCTTTCTCACTCCGCCACCAACTCAGCTTCATACTTATCAGTCCAGATACTGTTGGTGAGTGACATGGTCTATTCTGTATTTCCATAGCTGAGAGCTCTCTTCCCATCTCCATCCCATTGGTATCATTGCCCCAGCATCCTAACTTTCTTTGCTGGCTGGAGAATGGGTTACTAGTTGCCCTTGAACAACTGAAGATAAAGGTGGTGTACAGTATTTATCATGGGTTGACATCTACACATCTCTCCTGCACCTCAGTGAAGAAGTTCCATCTCAGGAGAGTTTGTGTATTTGATTGCTGGTGTTGTAGGAAGACTGGTAAATCTGTTCCACAGACTTGCATAGCTTAAAATTTACCCCTAAATTTGTCAAGCTCTTTGAAATTCTTCAGAATAATGAAAGTTGATATATAAATGCAGAATACTAAGAGCTGGATGTTATATGTGACTTTACTATGGAAACTAGTCTATATATGTGTTTTGCAACAAGCGTCCATGCACATATGAATCTGATTTGAACATGACAAAGAAAGGGACTGAGGTTTCCTAGAAGCAGCTATTTTTCTCAGTTTATTGCTAGTCTCTGTGTCTAAATGACACCAGATGCCTTTTTCCTTTTATGACGAAACTGTCAAAGGTGTCATGTCAAGGATGGTTACATAAAATGGTACTGCAGACCTCAGAGAATACCTAGGGGTATAAAAACAAACAAACCTCTTTGAGTTAAAGACCATGAATGTTCATTGACCACATTTTCTCACACTTCTTTGGTGGTAGGGAGGAAAATCTTTCAAAAGGAAGAAAAGGGTTTTTGTGGATGAATCCAGGATCAGACATTGAAGACTACATAAGGTGACAGTAAAATTAGTATTTGTAAATGTATTTGTAAAGGACCTCACTTTTGCCTGAGGTCCTTTAAACTTCCTATAGTGAAACTCTTTGATTACAATGAAATTAAGCTCAAAAGGAATTTTCTTGATTGAAATGATTACAACAGTGATTAATTCAAAGAGCTTTTTCCTTGCAGAAAATAAACCAGGGTGGAGGAATGTTTCTCTGAAGGTTTATTTTTCCCCTCAACCCCAAATTCTGGTCCAGTTAAAGTCAATAGGAGCTTTACCAGTAGAAGCAGGGTCAGGACAATGCTACATGCTTTTGAAAAGTCCACCCTGAACCCATTAAGTTCAGCAAAATAACATAACAATAAGCAAGAAGGGAGGCTATAATGCAGATGGTTGTGTTTACCTCATGACTGTGATGTATTAATGGCTTTGGCACTACTAAGCATTATGCACTCTGTTCTTTTGCATGCTGGGCAGACAGATGTGCATGGAAACTGAATCGTGTCCAATGTCCTTAAACTAGAAAACAGAGTTAGCCTGTCAGGGAAACAGTTATTTATAAATTAAATGGATAACTACATCTTGTACCCAAGACCTCAATGCTCTCTACAAACACTAAGAAAGGGTCCCAGTAACCTTGTAAGGTAAGTGATCAATTACTGTGCCCATTTTATAGATGGGTAAAGATAAGTGAAAACAGGATAAAAGATCAAACTGCGACCCAGTGACAGAACTGGAAATATAATTAGGAAACCATGACAGTTGGCCCCTCCTGGTCTAACCAACAAGACAATACTATCTTCTCTTGAAATGTTGTGCAAATGTAAAAAACAAATATCTCATCAATCTGATCTGGACAGAATCATTTGTTTTCACACATGGTACAAAACCTGTTAGAGTTTCGAGACTGTGGTTAAAATTTTGTCCTTCTCCCAGAGTTGCTCGTTGCTTTATATATTTCCCATATATGTATGAATACAGTAAGTAAAAGAATTAATCATTTAGTAAAAGTGAAACTCCATCCTGAAAAAAATAGCAGATGTTGACACAGTCCTCTTCTTTTATCCCATAAAAAAATAGTTTAGCTCCCTCCCCTCCTCTCTTTTCCCCCAGTTGCTCTCAAAAGCTGGCTGCAAATCTTGCATCCACTGCTTTTTGGTCTTTTCCACAGTCAAACTGCTACACCTTTCTTTTTGTCTTTTTTAATTTTAAAACCATTCTCCAAAGCTGGAAAGCACACACATAACCTCCAAAAAGCTGCACTTTGCACTGTAAGGGAAGTATCAAGAGCAACTGGCTGTGTTTGTGCACTGAACTGCCATGCGGATAGTTTGTTATTTAAGCCCTGAATTTCCATTGCTTCATTGTGATATGGCTCTTTTTGGAGCACATCCAGAATGTTTCTGGACATCTAGTACAAGGCAAAAAAATCTATAAACTTTGTAAACATCAGAAAGTGACAGCACCAGGTGAGAATGTATAAATGCAGTTCATTCTGTTCTAGAAAAAATAGACTGAGTGAGTGTCAGAGAGAAATACTGATGAAATCTCTGATCTGAGCTCCATAAACAAATGCCATTGGAATGGATAAATGCACTGCTCTTTTAGATGTTCCAAAATGAGGAGTATTGCCCATGTTTGGAATATGCAGTTAGCTACAGTCACAAAACTCACACAATGTCAGAACACAGAGATGAATTTCAGACAGACTGCACAGATAACAAATCTATCCTAGCTCAGTGTGAAAAAGAGATTTGCCTAGTCAGAGCCAGATAATGTTTTCTCTATTATAATCTTATTTTCATAGGACTCCCCTAAAAATTTGATTTCCAGATGTCTAGCTGGTGCAAATTGGTACAAGTCTATTGAATTCATTGAGATTATGTAGGTTTAAATCATCTGAGAATCTGGATCTAAGGCAAGGATGGTCAATAATTTTTGACGGGGGGGGGGGGGGGAGTCCAAGATTTTGGAAAGTAGTCGAGAGCCGCACTCTTCCATGATATTAATGGAGAAGATGTGGGGTCTGGGATGGAGGTTGGGAGCAGAAGGGAGCTTGGGGTAAGGGACTGGGGTGTGGGAGGGAGAATGGAATCTTGGAGGGAGTTTTGGTGAAGGAGGCATTTGTGACCTAGGCCAGGGGACTGGAGTGCAGGGGTTTGGGATGTGACCTAGGATAGGAGGGGATTGTGATCTGGGGCAGCAGACTGGGGTACCAGATCTGGGAGGGGGTATTGGTGCAAGAGAGGGGCAGAGGTTTTGGGTATGTTGATTGTGGGGGCAGACATTTGGGGAAGGAGGAGCTGGAGTGCCAGAAGCAGGCTCTGGGCAGGGGACTTACCAGCCAACAGCGAAGCCAGCCTGCCTGCCTGCAAAGCTAAGGTTTGCAGAGCTTAAAACATTTTACAGCCTCCAGCCTGCCTACCCAGTCATGCGCTTGTGTGAAGCTGCAATCAGAGGTGGGAGTGATGGGCAGGGCTGGCTGTGACCAGGGAGGAGGGTGAGGGGGCCAAGAGGCTGGGGGGGGGAGAGGTTGGGGCTGGCTGCAGCCGGAGAGGGACGTGGGGGGTGGGCAGAGAGCCTAGGGCTAGCACTAGGGAGGAGAATGGGGGGCAGCCAGGGGAGGCCGAGAGGCTGGGTCTGATGCAACCCCAGCCCTCCTCAATGGACAGGGAGAGAGCTGGTCTTGCCTACCATCTCCCCTCCCCAGCAGCCAGGTCTGGCGCCATCCTTGGTTCTCCCCTCCCTGGCAGCCGGGGGGTTGAGAGGCCAGGGCTGCCTACCCCCACAGACAGGGGAGTTGGTGAGCATAGCAAGCAGGGGGCACCACCCCCTAGTTTATAGAAAAATAAAGTTTAAGACCCAAATTCTCTGCATGTATAAATGGGTTCAGAGGGATATTCATCACTTACGTAAGAAAATGCAAATGCTTTATCATCCTTTCAAGAAAATGGACCTGCACCTACTTATGCATTGATAACTTGGTCTCCAGACTTCTGACTTTCAGTTACTGAGTATAATTTCAGTTTTTATTTTCAAGTCAAGTTTCCCCAGAGTTAATGTTTAATATTTTCATCTAATTTCACATTCCCCAACCCATAATATCTATGTCTGCCAATCTGTAATGTAATTCAGTCTTCTTGGGTGGGTTTATATTAGCATGGAGGAAGAAACACATGCACTAGTTATGCTGATGCACTATGTTTATGGGAATTTTGTGTCTTCCGCCTCTTTGAAGATATTCTGTGTAATTCATTTGTTTTTATATGTCAGTCCATAACTTTAGTTTTGTAATCAATTTGTGCTATATAAATAAACTAAATTCAGTGAACCACCTCCTTTCAGGAAAAAGAGAAAGAATTTGGAATGAAACTGGTCAGTTCAATAGTTTTGAAGAGCTCTTGCTTATCAAATCACATTAGCTTATTCTTATCAGTTATTAATTATAAATTAATCTGTAATCTATAATCAGTGCAGGTATTGGATTAGACATAGCTTTATGGTGGATTTTTCAATTGCTCTGGAAAACTGGTTTCTCAGAAGTGCACAATTATGTGTTTCATTGTCTCACTTTCTTGCTGTGGTTTATTGATGAATAAACATGTAGTTAGATAATTCTATAAATCTACTGATTTCCTTTTCCTTTGCAACCCTTACATTTAATAATAAAGTCTATTTTAAAAAGAAACGCTTTAAAAAGTTGAGCCATCATATTTTTGGGTAAAATATATTGACCACCATTAAATTTGTAATATCATTTTGTGGTTTATGAATAAACTTCTCATTAAGCAGAATCAAACTAAAATGGTCATGTTTTTTAAACAAATGGAATGATCATACAAAAGTATCTGGCTTGATGTTGATAGGATTAGATGTATGCTCATTGCATTTGTTTACTTATCATAGTTAATTAAAGTCACAGAATTTTTTTTCTAAAAATAGTAAGGGTGTACAGCAACGGCAAAATGAAAATTTACTTAATCCTATATTTGTGTGTTGAATCTGCCCATGAACCAGGCTGTTAATAAGCACAGAAACAAGTTTATTAAATATATTTCCATCTCTTTAACATATTTGTCTTAAAATATTATCCCACTCCTGGTCTATTTAAAGCCAATTTGTGATGCCCTTATTCCCTTTGGTAAACAGTTACTTGTATAAGTAGTTCTACTGATCTCAACAGAAGTTCTTGAAGGCTAAACCATGGCTCAGCTAGCACAGTGTTTGAAATGCATCTCTTAAGCCCTTGGATCAACTACCTACGTGACAGGTAACAGCATGAGAGGGAAACCAGGCTCCAAAGAGCTGCTATGCTGTCCTGCTGTGTAGATAGAGCTTTGGTTCCACCCAAGTCAGTGTTTGACAGCATAGCTGTGACAGCACGTTGGGTAGCATATTCCGCGCTGGATTTAGTCAAAAGAATGGTTCACTCTCTTCATAGAGCTGATGGGATAGCTGGAAGGATTTTATGACACTGGGTTACTCTTCCTCAGCAATTTCAGAGAAAGCTCAACATTCTGGTGCCCCTGGTACTGAACACATCATAATATCATCAGGTGATCTTATATATGTGTTGACCATCATGGTTAAGTATTTTACTAACTGGTCCTTCTGCTCATCTGAGGAAGTAGGTTTTGCCCATGAAAGATCATGATACTTATATATAAATGTTGTTGCTAGTCTCTAAGGTGCCACAGGACTACTCATGGTCTTTAAATTGTAAACTTTGACAGGCCAGGACTGTTTCTCACTATGCTGCTGCACAGAACCAAGGAGAACAAGACTCTAATTTTAGCCTCTAGGTTCTACCCTAATATGAACAAACACGCTTTTAAATGGCTTTTTTTAAATGTTTAATTGTGATTATTATGAAAAATATTTTACTCTTTGAAGCAATGTGACTTAATAATTTGAAACAGAAGTGCCTCCTCTTACGAGTTAATTGAAGTGACATCCGTAACTCATGAGCTTATACAGTTCCATGCAGGACATTTGCTATGCTTGGCAAATGTCCTCTAAGATATGTACTAACTAAAAGATGAGCTCTTGTTTTGGAAATTTGTTCATGACTGAAATTCTTACCAGCAACAGAGAAATATGGGGTGAGCCTGAGTGGTTTATACCAGGATGATTAGTGGGAAGTGGTTATATTCTTCTAGGGTGAAAAATTGGCATGCTTTGGGCCTGCAATTTGCGCAAAAGCTTCAGTTACTTAGCAAATTATGGGTTTTTATTGGAATTCTTTATTTAAATAAGGGGAAAGGCATACGATAACACTACATTGGAGTGTCAGAACCTCTAAGTCAGTTCATCTAAGCACAAAATAATGCGTGCTTTCCGATTTTTCCAGAACATCAATCAAGTTATTAGCCCAATTATTTCAAGGTTTGCCAGTCTGAGAGGGAAAATGTGTTCAGCACATATTCAAAAAATTCTGAAAAGTACCTGTTGTACCATTATTAATACTCACATGCTTTGTGCCATAAACATAAACTTGTGCTTTATTTGTTCCGAATCTGGTTAAAACTCAGTCACACACAGAGTTGTACACGGCCATGGCACTGAGACTGAAAAGGACATTTGTTTTATTTCTGTCCTGTATGTGAATTGAATTTGCTTGGCCTGATTTGCTTACATTTGATGTCATCCAACCCTTTATAGAAAATAAATAGATGTTCTGCAAACATCCCAAGTGTTACTCTTAGGCTATGTCTAGGCTGCAGGCTTCTTTCAGAAGAAGCTTTTCTGGAAGAGATCTTCCGGAAAAACTTCTTTCGAAAGAGAGCATCCACACTGCAAAAGCACATCAAAAAAGCAATCTGCTTTTTCGAAAGATAGCGTCCACATTCATTGGACACGATCTCACATTTAAGTTGTGATTACTATGGACAGCATGGCCACCAGGCACCTATGCTTTTCCTTGAAAGCCTCTTCTTTCAAAAAAAAACCCCTCTCCTCTGTCCTCACACGCCTTTTTCCAAAAGAGCTCTTTCGGAAAAAGGCTTCTTCCTCGTAGAAAGAGGTTTACCACTGTCGGAAAAACACTTGCATTCTTTTGACTTTTGACTTCAGCCGTTTTTCCGGAAAAACTCTGCTGTGTAGACATACCCTTATTTGTGCACTGGAACTTGTTTCAAGTAATATGTTGTAATAAGTTACTTGATTTGTTTCCTAGCAAGCAACAAACTGGAAGCCTTGTAAAAATTTTGTACAAATCCTAATCGTTTATAGCTTAGAACTGAACCTAATTTATGATGTATTTTATATGAAAACATGGGAGATCCCTGTATGAGATGAAGTGTCAGTCTGTAGTGGGGACTACTATGTTAGATGTCAGTCTTGGCTCCACCATGAAAGGACCTATTTTTTTCTGATTTCAGCCCAATTAATGAAAGAAAAAGAAGAAATTGGTAGAAATCAAGCAAAGGTTTTATTTGTATAGATCTTCAAGCAGCAGTATTTTTATATAACAATACTGTACAGCCCTTTTTGTGCAATGCATGCAGAAAGACAATACTCGTTTACAGCTAAAGCAGCAGCCAACAAATTGCTGAAGCACTGACATGCAAATGGAATAAAGTCATGATGTTTCGATGGAAGAGAATCTAGAAAATGTACCTGATAAAACCACATGGGCTTAGGCTGTGTACAGCCCTCCCACATGTTTGCATGCAGGAGGTGAATTTTTACATTCCAGGAAAGAAACGGTACAAACCTGTTAGGAAAAAATAGCCTTCCTTTTTCTTTCCCTCCCACATATCTGTGGCTCCCACATGCTTTATGTGAATCCATCCTTGAGCTTCTTTTCTCGTACTGCCTTAATTTCGTCTCTCTTCATTTTAGCTACAGTGTGTAATCCATTTTGTTATTGTTAGCTCCTTCACATACCACATTTTTCCCTTACAGATCACAGGCAACACTATTTTTAACTAAATGAGTTTAATCTTTGTGCAAGTTTTCCTAAACTCTACATTTGCTTTGCACACATCACTGAGATATGTAGAAAAGGGCGTGCAACTGTAAAGTTCATTGAGCTGGGCTTTGCTTGCACCTCATTGCAGGTCATTAATTATGGCACCTCAGGCAATTTACACATGGAACTAGCACTGCTGGATATAAAATTAAATAAAGCTCACTTATAAACCCTACATTAATTAATCCTGCTTCATTTTATTGCTCTCATGCTTTTGTGAGTATTGAATGTTTAGGAAAGTAAAGGAAATGAACCTTTTTGTATTTAATTTTTCCAGGGAAATTCTGATCAATAATGGCATTTATCTTCTGAAATACAATAATGTTTAACTTATTAAATAAATATGGTGTGTCATACTGAAGTATTATTAATGGAGCATAGTAACAGCTGAAGGTCCCAGCTGTGATGGGCCACTTCCCAAAAGACTTTACATAGTCTATAGAGAGGTGAGAGATGAAGAATGGGATGAGACATAACACAAAAGGATAATGAAGTGACTTTCTTATAATCAAGTAGCAGGTTCCCAAGGTTGTGTCCACACTGCACACTAAATCCAGGCTCTGATTCCACTAGGAACCCACGCCCCCCTTCCATCTACACACAAAGGAGTCTGACTTGCATCAGAAATATTGAGGACCTGAATCCCAAAACTCTGCTAGGGGATAGGTGAGAGCCTGAGTTCCACAATGACTCAGGTTCAAGCCCTGTCATTTTGCAATGTGGACGCTGCTTAAGCCACAAACCCAAGCCATAATGTTTGTGTGGGGAGCATGGACATGTTAACATTGCTGTGAGACCCAGCTGACTGCAGAAACCCAGGTCAAACAGTCACAATTTTAAAATGCTCAGTAGATATACCCCAACATACCTGGAGACTGAACCCCAGCCTGTTTACTCCCAGGTGGGTGTCCTACCCACTAATGACATGGAAATAAGTAAGAATTAGGCCAAATGCATATAACCCTACCACAACATCTAGAAAACTCTAGCTAACCAAATAAACACTTCTTGCATGGGCTCATTACAGCATTATATTTTTAACCCACTGTAATGTTAAAGGCTCTTTAAGATTTTTTTTTAACATTGAGAGCAATGGACTGTTATGGATTAATTTTAAGACATGCAAACAGGATTTTTGTGAATGTAGGCTGACAAGAGCACCTCAACTGCTATTGGGGCAGAACTAAAGTCTAGCACTTTGAATCAACCAGACAAATGTTGTGTGTGGTTAAGGGTTAAATTTGAAGCTTGGTTGGATTAAACGTTTTCCTCCCCCCTAATTCCTGTTCTCTGCACCTTTACATCCAGATACACAGGGGCTGCAACCCTCCACAGAAAAGGGGGCTAGGAGAATGGACAGAGGGCAGCTTACTCCACCCCAAAGTCTTGGCCACCAGACAAGAGCTGATGCAGGCAAAAGGGGTAATTATTTGCTATTGGTCCAAAATTAGAATAAGACAGCAACAGAGAGGATATCATATGGGATTTAACCATGTTAAGATTTTGTTTCTAATTGTATTGACTTTTTCTGTAACTAACCTAAACTCAATGGAAATAAGAAGATGTTTGCCATCATTATTCTGGGAGGTGATAAACTCTTCTAGCATATTTTTCTTATTCAGATTTTCTTCAGGAAGTTTATGCAATATTATTCAGCCTGCTTCCACTCTCTAGGGAAATCAGGTTTGACGCTGAGTGAAAAAAAACATAGTATATTTAATGTCTAGCTCATAGAGTACATATAGACTGCGTTGCTCTTTTGGGATACCGGAAGTATCCCGAAATAACAATGTTGTGTCTTTAAAAGACACTATTCTGGCATCCCTGTAACTGTTAAGGGATTTGTTGGAATAGTGTGTAGACAGCACCAAATTTCAAAATAAACTCTTTCAATTTAGACTCGGAATAAGCTACGCAATTTGCATAGCACAAATTGCACAGCTTATTCTGACAGAAGAGTCCTGTCTAGACGCACCCATATGCACTATGATTCAGGATACTTTGGTTTAACCATTATAGAGGGGGGAGGCTGGCCATCGTGTTTGGATTATGTATATTACAAAACCACCCGTCTCCCCCCAACAAAGACTCTCCCAAAACAAGACACTCCACTGAATACATATCACTTCTCTGCCTGGAGAGATCAGTAAGAGAATAAACAACTCATGACATATGTAGTCACATTGCTTAATGTGCTACTAGAGGGCACTCGGCTGTTGCAGTGATAAGGAAAGTACAGTAATTCCTCATTTAACACTATAGATATGTTTCTGAAAATGTTCATGCTAAGCGAAAACGTGCTATGTGGGGTCAATTTTCCCATTAAAAATAATGGAAAAGGTGGGGGTTGCATTTCAGTTGTTGGTGGCAAAGTCAAAGTTTTGTTGGTGCGGGGCATCAGCGTCGCATTAGATATCTAGCAACACAAGATATCTAGCAACACATGTCGCTGCAGTTTGTTAAAACACAAAGATAAACACATGAGTGAGCGGAGGAATGCTGTGACCATGTGTATTCATCCACTTATGCGTATTACCACTGTTTTCACCAACTCATATCGCCGGGCAAAGTAGTCCGCCGCTTGATTATTTTCGTGTTATTTCGGGGACGGTCATGTTATTCAAAAAACGTTCCCTAAAAATAAAATGATGCTATTGTGAAATCGTGTTATGCGGACACGTGTTAAACGAGTAATTACTGTATACAATCCTCTGTGCAATAGAATGGTTTGGATCCAGTTCCAAGCTTCCTCAAAGTGCAGAGGAGTTCAGAACCAAGCTCCTTTGTAATGCAGGTCCTCCTCTGGGAAGTTGAGTGTTACACAGGAAGTCCACCCATTAAAGTCAGTTGGTGAGGGCTTGCTTAAGTGGTCCCTAATATCTATGGAAGTTAGAGAAGGTCCATATAAAATTAATTTATGAACTAAATTATGCAATCTCTAATGAAGAACAGAGAAATTGTTATAGACTAGAGTCTTACGAGATATTACAGGTCCTAGTCTAAGTTTGAAAAAACAATCCACTCTCTAAAAGAAAATTAACTTTCCATAATATTCACATTCACTTATAAAAGCCAACCATGGTATTGGTTCCGGAAATGAGCTAAAAAGCAGCAGGCAAGCAAAGGACTATGATTTTTTAAAAAGATATAACTTGTTTCATAAAAATAGTTCAAACAAGGGATGAGGATGTGAGGATGACTGTTTTCTGTCTGTAGTTAGCATTGTATTTCAAAGCATATGGTTGTTTTTATATGTGAAGGCTAAGGTAAACAATGGTAATGATTTCAGATGAGGTTTCTGAGAGTGTCGGTGTAATTGTTGTTGGATTGAAAGATTGCCTTTGTACTCTTTAAGGAGTTAAAGGATCTCAATAATTGCAAATAAAGGCACCACACCTGCAGAGAGGCTGCAACAATTTGTATAATGGAAACCACTTCAAGCCAGGGGTATTGCAGTACCCCCAGGATCCCTACCTAGTTCCAGTGCCTATGCTCACCTAAGCTCCAATCCTGCAAATGGTTATGCCTAGGCATATAGTTTCTCCTAGCAGAGTCCCATTACTTTTGTTTTGTTTTCTGAATTCAGGACACAGCACCTATCTATAGTCAACAATATTCTGCTTATGATAAAACATGAATAAGCAATTGGAAGTTAAAATTCAAATAATGTTCTTTTTCTGAAGACTGTCCTTTCCCTATTATGTTTCATTACCCTTAGCGAGACAAACATATGAATAAAGGTCTCACATTTATTCTCAATTATGTGGGTGCAATATATCATTACTTAAATTGACTTAACAGTGGGACAGAGGCAGCAATGGGATAATAACCACCTCCTAATAATATGGGAATGGGAAGGGAGAAAAAAGTGATGGCGGATAGGGCCTCAGGAGAACTGGGTCTAGTTCTGGGCTCAGCCACAATTTTCCTCTATGACTTTAGGTAGGTCACCTGTCTTAGGGCATGTCTACACTAGGAAATTATTTTGAAATAACTTATTTTGAAATAATAACTCCCAAAATAACTATTTTGAAATATTTCAGAGTGGTAGCCATGTTAGTCTGTAACTGGAAAAACTTTAAAATTAACAAATAGTCTTGCAGCTCCTTAGAGACTAACAAAAAAAGAAGATGGTAGCATGAGTTTTCGTGGGAATAAGCCACTTGTTTAGATGAAGAAGTGGGTTGTGCCCATGAAAGCTCATGCTACCATCTTCATTTTTTGTTAATCTCTAAACTCAAAATAAAATATGCAATTTGTGCTACAATTTGTGCATATCTTATCTCGAATCTATTTTGAAATAGCTTATTTTTGAAATGTGGTGCATCAACACAATGCCAAATTTCAAAATAATGTGTTATTTCAAGCCATCCATTAACCCTTGTGAAATGAGGTTTACTGGGGTGGTGAAACAGCATGCCCATTATTTCGAAAAATTTTGAAATAACGGGAGGCTTGTGTAGACACGGGATAGCTATTTTGGGATACTGGAGGTATCCCAAAATAGCTGTCCAGTGTAGACGTACCCTAAGGTTCTGCAAGACTATTTCGAAATAGCATGTCTACACTGTAGGGAGACAGGCTCCCTTAATGTGGACACACTACCTCGACTTAGAGCCCCAGGAAGCCCTGGGGAGTAATTATTTTGAATGACTCTGAGGAGTAGTTATTTCAAAATAGCAACAGTGGAGCATCCACACTACCGCTATTGCAAAATAACTATTTGAAATAAGCGTTATTCCTCGTGGAGAGTAGGAGTTATTATTTTGAAATAACCAATCCCTTATTTCCATATAACAGGTTTGGTAGTGTGGACAGTCTGCTTATTATTTCAAAATAAGGGGAGTAGGGTCTAAAGTGTAGATCAGTAGGGTCTAAAGTGTAGATCAGGGCCTAGTCTGCTCCATGCTTCAGTTCCCTATCTATACAGTATGGGTATTACTCCCCACTTCTCTGACTGGGTTTCGGTGCATGCATATAAATGGAACATCCAAATCAACTTTCAGAAGGTGAAAATTAATGTCTTCCCATTCAATTGTCTAGGGCTAGCAAATATCCTAAATGGGATGCAAATGGAAACAGTTGTTTAACAGCATGGGATTTACATTTTTCATTTTTTCATTTTTTTTAAAGTATACCAACAGTTTCACTATTTAATTAACCTGTTATATGAAAAAGTGTATGAAAATGTATATACAGATATCATTTTAGCCACTAAAGTCAGCAAGTATGACCAAACACATACCAAAGACATGATGTATTCCTTGGTAAGAAGGTGTCATTTTCATAGTCACTGTTCACAGAAGTGCATTATAAAGGAATGTAACTTTTGATAACTATGCAGAAAAGAATGTAGCAAGAAAAGCAACTAAATAGAAGCACGTAAGTATAAATAGGTTTCAGTAGGGTCTAAAGAAGTCTAATATAGCAGTCTTTAAAACTTTGTAACACCTGTAAAAGTAATTATGTGGATCCCCTGCTGAATATGGCTTCTGGAGCAGAGGAATAACCCTAAATCTTTTTTAGGTAACTGATTTTTCAAATATGTTTCCCAATTTATTCATGGCCACAGGACTTCTTACTTTTTTGTATTTCAGACTGCTTGGCTGAGTTACAGTTTTCTTTAAACATGTCTCCTGCAGATCAAATTAAAATATAATATAGATTTTAAATATGCCAAAGAATTATATGTACTGTTGAATTCCCCATTCTTCTTGTTTTACTGTCAATGCCATCATATGTCAGAAAACACATATTTTCTAATCGATTAGCCACACCGAGTCTATGATGAGAAATTAGCAAAACAATATAAAATATGTCATTATTTTTAAAAAGGTAGAGTTTTCTTATGAACTTAGTTTGGGAATATTTCTTGTGCGTTATTCAAATATACTTTCAGTCATTTTCTATGGTGTTTTTCCAAGTAGGTCAATTTCATTACATGGTTCACCACAGCCATAATTTTCCCCTGGCTCTCGGTGTTTTATAGTTCAGTACTGTATCCACATATGATCAAAGGAAAGTTAAATTCTAAACGACAAGCCAAGCATATATCACATATGAGATCATATCAATAGATATCACCATCTTCTGTTTCTGGGCACAGGTGAGCAGGGAAGATGGCCTCGTGAGCCTCCTGATGCTCCTAAATAAGGCAACTTCTTGTGTCAGGACACGGCCTTCCTGGTTTCTGAACACCAGTGTGTAGTTTATTCATGTTATCTCAACTACCACTCCTTTGTGGTCCCATGCAGCAATGTCCAGTAATATATAAATATCATCCCCTTTTGCCAGAGGGAAGAAATCCAGGCATACAGCGATCTCCCTTTACTCTAGCCTTCTAGCCCCTCCCGTTCTCTCATTCTCCTCTTGCACTTCCTTCTGATGGGCATTTCCACTTTTCCAGCTAACTAGCTCCTCAGATCCCCCAGGCTGGGCTGGTAATTTGCCTCAGCTTCCTTCAGTCTTGCCTGGGGAAACAAAGTGGACTCGCAGTGACCAGAGCACTGGGGCGGCTGTTGGTTCTCAACACTGTCACATTTCTCTAACAAATGTTTGAGAGAAGACAATGTGGGGGCTCATCTACTGCACTGGCAAGTAGACCCCATGATCATTAGGAGAGTGTTCTAATGGAATGTGTAACTGGCTCTTCTGCAATCAGCCCACACATATGGTATTGGGAGCAGCACATGCTAGCCAGGTGGATGCTTCTTCTTTACAAGAAGCAGAAAGCAAGTGGGTTTCACCACAAACGTCCCATCCCTTATGGAGACAGTCTGACCTATGCCAGCAAAAAGGCTTTTCTTCCAAACCCCTAGCCCAGCACCTCTCTGGTCTCCTCCCCACTACTACATCTCAACTCATGGCAGTCCAGGATTTCATCATTTCCCCTTCCCTTATTCCTTCTCTTGCTGTGTGACTGCTGGTTTTCACTACTGCACTCCTCCTAAATTGGTCCAAACTGGCAATGGTCTTTTTGAACCCGCCTTATCTCATCTGGACACAGTAATTTGTTCTTGGAATCTCACAGGCGAACAAGTTCTAAGTATTATTAACAACTGTCTCCAAAGATGAAAAGCTTAATTTTGCTTCCAGCCACTTGCCAATTTAAAATCTTTACTACTACAATCAGGATATTTAAAAAAAAAACCATTTTGATGTTTTTATGTTTAAAAACTCAAAGTATACAGCAGTTCCTGTTTTCTTCCACTATTATAAAAAAACAAACATTTTTTCTTTAATGGGATCTCATTTTTCTCATTATTTGGTGCATTTCAGCCTCTCTGTGTGATTGCTTTTCATGGGTTTCCCAGGATGTACATTTAATATATGCATCTGGTTGGTTGGTTGGTTTGCTTTTTGTGGTTGCAGTAACACAGAGAGGTAGCATGAAAACTAGTCTATGAGATACTATCCCAAAGAAATTGTACAACCCAAACAAATTCTGAATATTACTTGAAAAATGATTAGCATGAACTTTCCTGAAATGAATTTGAGTAGTAAAAGAAAATGACAAGCTAACTGCAATCCTCTATGAAAAACAGCTGAGCTATAACAGACAAATGATCCACGTGCCTAACTTTTAATAGAAAAAATAGCTTCACTTTTTCTTCCAAACCAACCCAACTGTCTCATAAGATCATAACATTCATCAGCTGGACACTGTTCAGGTGCCAACTGGCAAGGCAAGGGGTTGCATGTGGATTACAGGGATCCCTTGAGTCTGGTAGTTACATAATAGCTCACCGAAGTGTTATATAAGATCTCTACAGAAAGCATGTGGCACAGTGTCACGATAATCATTGTGAGATGTCTGTGTGGACAATATCTCTGGAGTTATATACATATGCTAAAAATGATGCTTGTACAGCCTAAGAGCTTGGGCTTGTCCCCAGAAGGAGATTAAACAGCGCTATTTCATGCAAGAGATTTTAATGTAGCTATTTGGCTACATTAAATTAAGTATTGTGTGGCTCCCATGGGTGCCAATTTACTGACTGAGCTTCATGCTAATGAAAGGATTGTGATCTATTCCAAAGAGGGAATTTATAGCAAAAAATAAACCATCAGAAAGTCCTGAAGGCAATCACTGGAACTGTGTCTGGGGTTGCCAAGGTACACCCATTTATCCTTCATCAAGAGGATAAGCTGCCAGCTGGCTTGACTTACGAATGGAGGATCACTGGTGATCTGGCAGCTTGATGCTGAGAGAGAAATTGTGGGGGTGCTAACCTTTATGACACAAGGGAATGTTTGGTTAGTTAAGTTTAGGCTCTAGAACATGTTATGATTGTATTTGATATACAACCACTCATTTCCATTAATTCTATTTGCTTCTTCTTGAATCTTATTCTTTTAGAAATCAGCTGCTTGTTTTTACCATAAAAATGGCTAAGTACTGGGTGCTAAGCAGAAAGATGATCCTGAAGTGTAGACTGGTGTTTATTGTTCTTGCGAGAGTAGTAGATCTGTAAATTCTGTAAATCAAGGGCTGCACATTCCTGGGGGGTGCTCAAAGGGCTTGGGAGTTGGATTGTGCCTATAATTAACCTGTAAAGTGGGGCTTGGGGAGGCCTGGAAGTCAGTGCTTATATTGCCAGAGCTGAAAATGGGGGTGGGGACCTGAGCACAGCAAGTACAAACAAGGTTTTCTCATCCTAAGAACAGCTGATAGAAAGGTTCCTCACCACCCTTGAAATCCCCATGAAGTGTCACAGTCACCACTAGAGTGTAACTAATGATTTATTGCTACCTGTTTGAGGTTTAACATCTTCAAAGGCATTCCTCTGGGATGCCTCCCACTCGTCCGCTTTTATTTCCCCACCCAAGCCAACCCAATCGGTCTTCTATTTATAAGCCTGTAATTATAAGCTCCAGCATGGAGGCAGTTCTCTTCTCCCTGTATTGTCAAAAAGGGAGCAGAATAGGTATAGAGAGTCTCATTTACATATTTTGCATAGCCACATTTCCACCAGACTCACCTTAATTGTACCAGAGTTAGACATTAAATGAAGTTTAAGCAAGGAAGGTTTTTTTCCTTACAGTCAGAAACTCATTACCAAACAGCAGGAAATCTGCTTCCGGCATCCTAGATATTTTTGGCTTCCCCCTTCTGAGGCTCCAGCAGCACACAGAGGTCTTCTCAGCACTGGGATACCAAAAGCTCAGGTGTCTTCAGTGTGTGTCATCCCCCAAAAGCTCCTAAATTTAGCTGAGCAGGGTCAGAGGGTGATGCCTCACAAGGGGACGACACAAGCAGCTTCAGAAGGGCTGGAAAGAGCACGGCCCTTAGTGCCTGCGCTGGTGCTGTTTACTGCCCTGACCAATGAATGGGGTTTAAGTGGGTGGAGTGCCATAAATGGAGAATTCTTGTGTGCTGGACGTCTATAGACACTGTGGGGGAAGGAGCTGAATAAACAGCTTCAGAATGACTAAGTGCTTTAACCTTTATTTAAACCTTTTTTACAGTATTGCTGAATGTCCTTAGAGTTTATGTCCCTATTTCCCTTTTTGCATATGGATTCAGAGCACTTGCAAAGAGACGGTGGTCTATATTTTCCCCTCAAAGTCTGGGTTGTGGTTCATCCCAATTTTGTTATTCTTTAGGTGGAGTCCTAGACATCCCAACCCCAGCCCTTACAACTGCCATTACGCAGCAGGAGCCTGCAAATACATCTGCAAAGCCAACACAACAAACCTCCCAGGCCAACTTGATAGCTTCGGGCTAGCAGGGTTCTAAAAATAGTCATGTAGATAGTGCTGTGAAGTTGCACTTGAGCTTTGAAGCCTCTCTCTCTGCCCCTAGGCTTCAGAGCCTGAGCACTGGCCTGCACCACCATGTCAAAGGTCCATTTACAATTATTTTTGAGAACTACTGTGAGCCACGCTAGCCCAAAGTTGGCAGCTTAGACTAGAAGACTTGCTGCCACAGGCAGTGGAAACGTACCCTTGGATAATATGTAGCTTTTCTAATGGGGGACAGAACTGCAGGCTGCTCTTCTAATTACAGCCAAAAAGTGGTTCCAAATTTCCATTGCTTGATATGAGCTGCCTTTAGTGTAACTGCTAGAAGAAACATATTAGGAAATATCCCATCCACAGTGCAAAACAGCAACATATAGAGAGAGCAGCACATCTCATTCTGTTTAGCATAAGATGTCTCTGTTTTTCAGTGAGAACATAGCCAAATCTTGAATTTGAAGACAATATTTTTAAAAAATCCTTCTCAAAAGTGACAAGATATGTCTGCAAAAGTTATTATATTTATATTATATCTAGTAATGAATAAGCTTGGTCTCAGAGTATCCATTGTCTACAATGGAAAATTTAAAAACAATAAAAATGAAAGGAACAATTTGAAATACTATCCATAGCCAAGTTTGATTATGGTCATTATTAATTACAGTCAGATTGGTGGGCTGCAAAAGCAATTGCAACAGTACATTATGTGACTGTAAAGCAGTGTGTAAGTTGTGTCAGACTGAGCCCAAAGCCAAGGTAACAGTTCATCCTTTGCACCCTTAGTATAATTGTTTCCTGCTCTCGAGCTTTCAAAACAAGTAATGAATTACAGCACAGTTGCTGCTGATCTGTCTGAGATGAATTTTCTTTTGTTTTGCACAAGTCCACAGTCTCAAACAGACCATAGATTCACATAACGTTTTAGCACACTCTTGGGGTTTTTGATATGAAAGGAGGAAATCGCTGTAGTCAAATAACACCTCCCCCTCCCCCATTGCCTCTGGCTGACTGAGCTGTTTCAGAAATGTCAGCTTCAGACAGCTTGGACCCTTTGAGAGTCTTCCCTGGGTTAACAGACACAATCATCCCAGAATGAACCTGAAGATGTTACAAGTTGAAACTCTCTTAACAGGGATTCTCTGATCCAGCAACATCCATAATCCAGCACAGATGTTGCAGGACCACAGTGTCCTGGTGGAGGGCCAGTGGCACGGATCCCTGCGGGGACAGCAGGGCAGTGAGGCTGCCTGATGGGGCTGAGAGCTGCAGTAGCTCAGTGGGGCAGGGATCCATGGCACGTGGCTGCCCTGTGGGTCCTGGAGCCCCAGCATGGCACGTGCAGCTGCCTTGCAGGTCCTGGATCCTGAGTGTGGTGCTCATGGCTTCCCTATGGGTCCCAGAGCCAGGAAAGCAATGGCTGCCCAGTGGGCCCTGCTGGAGGTGAGGAGCCAGCTGGGAGACCAGCAGGCCGGGCAGGAGCGCTAGCAGCAAGGGGTCCAGAAATAACCTCCCCTGGTGTAGCAAAATCCCTCATCCGGGACTGGTCAGGTCCTGAGGGTGTTGGACCAGGGAGGTCCAACCTGTATTTGCTATACAGGCAGAAGTCAGGCTGTGTGAAGTAAACTCCATTGGAAGGGGAACATGTGATAGGCCCACCTTCTCTATCCAATGGTCCACACAGACAGGTTAGAAACATCCCAGTTTATAAAAACCAGCATATTATCTATTGGCTCCACTCCACCAATTCGCCAGCATAGGCTCGAGCAGCAGCATGCAAGTGGACATAAACTTCCCCCTAAGCTCATTCTCCAGTGAGGAAGAGGAAAAGAGCTTCTATTCTTGAAATCTTGAATCCCCTGGCCTCTGACATTCTCCTCTTCTTTAATTCCTGACAACTGGTGGATTGACTGTTCTTAATAGCTCATCAGTCTCCTGCCTAATTAAACCACTAAATACCTATCTCCCAATTAAGTCCATTCCAAGGATGAACAGCTAGTGCTGTGGTTACTGCAATGCTGGATCAGCAGTAGCTCATAGCACTCTCTCACAGAGAGGTTTAGGTGGCCCTTAGGACTGCAATTGGTTTTTGAGTGACTGTTGAGAGGAAACCATCTCTCTCCATCCTGCCCCCTATCATCTCTAGGAAAGCTGTAGAGTTTTCCAAGATCTCAGAGCAGAGTCTCTGATATTAACTAAATAAACTAATTATTCTCTGATCATCTCCAGTAAGTCAGACATGTCTACAGTGCAGTGATACAATTTTCTAGCTTCAGGAACTCCTCTTAGTCTTTAGTGTAACTGCTAGAAGAAACATATTAGGAAATATCCCATCCACAGTGCAAAACAGCAACATATAGAGAGAGCAGCACATCTCATTCTGTTTAGCATAAGATGTCTCTAGGAGGAGTAACGGTAGTTCGAATTAGGAGCTTTAATTCGAACTACCTGGTCCGTGCCGCGTGTAGCCGCAGGCAGGGAGTTCGAACTACGGGGCATTTAAAAATGGCGCCGATATTTAAATCCCGGGCTTCATTTGCAACTTCGAATGCCTACATTAGCCACCCTAGTTCGAATTAGGGTGGCAGTGTAGACATACCCTGAGTTAATGAGTTTTCATTATGATATTATTATTATTTTTTTTTTATTGTGCTGCAATATTACCTGAAAACCCTAGTCAGGAAACACAGCCCTATTATTATTATGCAAGGCACTGGACACAAGCAGTCATTCATGATCTGCTCTCATCACCACCTAGAGGTAGGTGTTTAGTAACCACAAAATTCATAATCATGGATCCCTTGAGTTGGGACGAGAGAAGGGGAGAACAATAGCCTACTTATTGCTTTGAAGACTACCTCTGATGGCAGCCTACAGATTCCCTGCCAGCCTCTGCTGGCTTCCTTCAGGGGATTAAGCTACTGTCTGGTTTCAAGGCCATTCCACATGCAGCAATTCCACTGTTGCTTCATTGTCTGTAAGGTGTGGATTCCCTCAGACACCCTTCACCCACACAACATATTGGTGATTAGCATTCAGCCCTTAAACAAAAAGAATACTAGCAACAGTTTTTTGAATAGCCATGTGTTGTGGGGGCTAGTGATTTGTTTCTCATCTAGAAATAGAAGGAACAGTGTGTGATCCTGGAACTGTCATTCCGCCTTAAATTCTATCTCAAGCAGCAATAAATATGAAAGTGGAAGCTTGCCATTTATCATCCCTTACCCAGAATGAGTCCCTGCTGGCTACATAGTGGTCCCACACTATAAAAGGACTGTTAAGGAAATGAGCAACTCTTTTGTAACAATTAGGACTTCACTGGCACTGTACAAACGTGGTGCAGGCAATCTGGGGACTTCCATGGGAATGCTATGAAAAAAGTCTGGAGTATGGCAAAGCACAGCTGAACAGCTGATGAGTCACTAGTTCTGGGACAGCTGGAATGCTACTTGTAGCATGTTTAATTCAAACGATCACAGAAAGAAAACTCTCAGACATCTAGTGGAATACAGTTTGGAGGCTCATACTTCACACAGGTCTGGGCATTTTGCCTTGAAGGTGACCTCCAAAGAATAAAAAAAGACTTAGGCTTTTTTGTGTCTTTATGAAGGGTAAAGAATTATTTTTCACTGGAAAATTTCAGACTTTTCTAGTGTGAAAGACTCTAGGACGGCTATGGAATTAGTGAAAATGGTCTTCTGTCACAAGAACTACAAAAGTGACAGCTGAGCAATTAAGACAGAAGGTTTTGTTTTCTTTAAAAGTTTGCTGTTTTTATCAACTCATAAAAACTTTGTTACAAATTCAACCCAGAGATTGTCATGAGACCCTCCAGTAATTGTTGACATTGTTGATATTTTTAAGCTAAAAAGTAAAAAAAGCAATAAACAAATAAACTATCTAACCTTTTTTATATCTCAAAAAAATCAGTTTTTCTACAGAAATTCAAATACCAAAATATTTTACATGGAGGTGCTGCTAAGATACCTCATGCCCCACCCCATTCTCTATAGACCAGGATCCCTTTCTTGCTCTAAATCTGCCATGAGGCACCTTGGTGTCTTGGGGAGAGAAGAGTGGCACATTATGGGTTTCCCTGGACATGGTACATTATGGAAGACATAGTTTGGCTAGAGCAACCAATCCAGTTAAAAACCCAATTTTCCATTGAAAAATGGTTTCAACCAATTGAATTAATAAACCAAGATTGGTTTTAATCCCAAAGCTGAAAAAATTTCCTAGAACCACACAAATTTTCAATAGTAATAGAGAGGTAGCCGTGTTAGTCAGATCTTTCTAAAACAAAAAGAAAAATTATGTGGCACTTTAAAGACTAACAAGATGGTTTAATAGGTAATGAGCTTTCGTGGGCCAGACCCACTTCCTCAGATCATAGTCTGGAAGAGAATTGGCATGACCGTATATACCAAAGGAATAAAATGAAAAAAAATGAACACATTATTAAACTGACAAATCAGATTTAGTACAGAAGGTGGAGTGAGGGAGAGGGAGGGAGGGAATAGCTATTTATGAGTCAATGAATGGCTAATCAGGGGTGATAAGTGGGGAAGCTATCTTTGTAATGGTTAAGGTAATTAGCATCTTTGTTAAGGCCCATTCGTAAAGTGTCAAATTTAAGCATGAACAAAAGTTCTGAAGTTTCCCTCTGTAATCTGGTGTTAAAGTCTCTTTGAAGTAAGATGCATGTAGTAATGTCATTAAGACTATGTCCAGATAGGTTGAAATGAAAAGCAATTGGTTTTTCCTTGTGAAGATGTCTGACCTCTGATTTGTGGGCATTAATTCTTTGGTGAAGTGTCTGAGAAGGTCTGTCCAATATACATAGCAGAAGGACACTGTTGGCACATGATGGCATAAATTATATTTCTGGATGAACAGGAATTTTCAAGGCAGACTAAATGTTGTGCTTCGCACAATATAGTTACTTGAATTTCAATGCAAATAACACATTGTTCAGTTTTAAGCAAGGTAATTGATTTCCAGATGGACTGAGTACACACAACTACTTCTTAATATTTTATATAAATATATTATTTAATATACTTCATATATTTTGGGTTTTTATTTTTACATTTCAAAAAGTTCTAAAATGAAATATGGTGATGGGAGATTTATTTATTTGCAGTTTTCAACATGTAACTGTTATTACGATCCAGTCTTTTTCTAGAATATATACAACATACAATCATGCTTTAAATTGACATGAAACATAATGGATTTTATTAAGCCAGGAATTTACTGTGTGTGAATCTTACTGTATTTATATTGAATATATTATTTGTTTCATATACATTTTCAACATGTTTTGTACTGTTCTGGGGAAAGGGAAGCTCAGAAGACAGAAAAAGCAAGCAAATATGGAACAAGCTGTTTATCAGGAAACCAGTGCTTATTTAATAGTATCAGATAAAAAATACATTGTTCTTTTTAATGCAAAGTGCTGGAGAAAGTCAATGCTAACTGAACTACCATACCACTTGCACTAAACACCCTACGCTAAGCTACCCTTAGATTGCAGCCCACATATTAGAAGTGAAGTTGTAGTATTTCAGTTATACGGCACTAGCATTTAATTCAGCAGATCCCAAGTTATGAAATATAGAAGTATCAGATTGTTGTATTTTCTTCACATACAATTAAAAAAATGTACTGTAAACCACCTAAAATGTATATATGCAGTAAAATTTTACTTAAGGATCATATCCAGACAGTTCCATTTTAAATGAAATGGTAATTATTACCAATGAAATTTTTAAAGCCTGATCTTAGTGAGCAACCAATTTTAGATTATCCATTAGATGGTTTCAACTTTCATACTATAATAAATCATTTCTGACTACCAGCTTTATACTCATTAAACATTTTATCTTTGGGAAAGCTGTAGCCACAAGATAAGGAAAATGCATGCTTCCTGGAAGTGTACAAAAGAAATCCTACATTACATACCCTTCTTTCCCTGACCCTCTTTTCAGGAAACAGAAATGGCTGATAGTGACATTTTCAGAATTCCTAGGGGCATCCTGTGTCAAAAAGTCATTATTTTCATCATGACTTCTAGATTAGGTAGCTTTCATATTTTTTCCTATCTGCCACAGAATTGGACTCTTCTGTTTGTAACCTTTTATGGAGTTTATCATTTGACATTCAACTCATTGGACTGTTTATTTATAATTTCTTCTCATTTCTTCTGGCATATCTCCTCTTTGAGTGTAACTATGAAAAGTTCCAGGGGAAAGCATTTTAATCCACATCTCCCTAAAAAACCCAAATCTGCTTCTATTAGAAAAGTAGCACTGGCAATTCAGATAGGATAGTGGCAACAAGAAGGACACCAAAAAAATTCTATTCAGTTTTAGCTCTACTTTCATTCATTACACTTTTATCTTTGTCAGAAAAATCTAGCTTGACCTTTCACCCTCACTTCTCTTATTCCAAAGCTTGGAATAACTTCTGCTCATACCTGCATTACATTGCATTCTAGGGCAAAATATCCGTGTGTGCAGAGGGCCAACACAATCTAGGCCTACAAAGCCCATCAATCCTAATTAAGCCCTAATTTGATGTTTTATACACTGCTTAGGCCTTGTGGTGATTTTTCTGTGCAGAGGTAAGTTTCACCTCACTGATAAAGGCAACAAGCCATTGCAGAGACTTTCAACATGTCTAGGGGCTTGTCTATACTTCAGTGCTGCAGCAGTGCAACTCCACTAGTACAGCTGTGCCTTTGATGTACTTAGTGAAGATGCTGCCTAAGCTGATGAGAGAGCTTATCCCTTTGGCACATGTTCTCTCCCTCCTGAAGAGGCAGTAGCTATGCTAACAGGAGATGCCCTCCAGTGAAAATAACACTGTCTACACCAGGAGTTAGGTCAGCATAAGTGTGTCACGCTGGGGTATGAATCTTTCACGTGTCTGAGAGTGATAGTTACATTAACTTAAGTTTGTAGTTAAGGGACAAGTTTGGGTACCTAGTGCTCTCAACACTCACAAAATTTGCATCACCATAGTCAGAAACTTGCATATGGAGGAAGACCAGAATTTATCAGAAAACCCTCTGTGTAAATCAGAGATTGCCCCATCATTTTAAAGAAATGGTAATATACTAGTCAGAAAGTATAAATGTGCTACAGGTTGGCCCTACCTGACCAGTCCCAGAAGAGAGACTTTGCCAGACCAGGGGAGGTCATATCTGGCCTCCCCTGCTATCATCCTCCCCAGCCTGGATCGGCCACCAGTCTCCTGGCCACCACCCTGCCCTGCTAAGCCAGGTAGCCCAGCTCCCTGCACACTGGGCTCCTGGGCCCACCAGGCAGCCCTGCTGCAGTGTGCCAGGCTCCTGGACATTCCAGGCAGCACCGCTGCAGCACATCAGGCTTCTGGACAGGCCAGGCTCCTGGATGTGCCAGGCAGCCCCACGGGGTTGTAGCTATCAGCCAGCTGCAGCACGCCAGGCAGCCTCGCTGCTAGGAGCCCATCCGCCAGCCTTCCACTGGGACTCTCTGGTCCTGGAAAATCCGTGGTCCTGCTGGGTTCCTTAGTCAATACAGTAGACTGAGTTTGGTTCCTTCTGGTAGCTCTGCTTATAAGTCTGTAATTGCATGGAAACCTGTGTTTTCACATCAGTGCAGCAAGTTTCAGGTGTTCAGCTGTTAACCTCATTAAGGATTGTTTTGGCTCTGTCCTCGTAATCAAGAGGCTCTGAGTGAGCAACTTCAGTTCTATGAGGCTTTCTGCTGGGCAAACTACACCAAGCTAATGACTGAATAGAGGTACAGACACAAAGCGGGAGTAGCAAAACTAAAGATCTCATAAAGATATTAGCTTGGGCCTCATCCCAGCAAGCTAGAGGTGCTCGTCAAGAAAGGCCTGGTGCTTGACATGAGCCAAAGCAAGATAGTGATTCTGGGCAAAAAACCTCTAGGAGATATGTACCTTGAATATATTCCATAAAAGAAGAGGTAATTAGACAAGAGTGTTCACAGGATGGACACACAGAAGTTAAATAAAAACATAAAATATATTTTGCTGGGAGGTTGCAGTGTAACATATTTTATATCTCAGAATTCAGGCAGTTAACATACAACAGAGCTACCCAACTTTGGATGCCCTGGGGGCCACAATGATACTTACAGCACATGCCAAGGGCTGCAACTTAAGTGTGGTTGCATATATATGCAAATATATATGCAAATATATGAAAATAGCTTCTTTCACACTGACAGGCATGAATTCAAAGATTAAGGCAAGACTACTCAACACATAGGCCCCATTTAAGTCAGCTCTGCTGATACTAATAAAATGCAATATTTACCCAATTTCCACCCATATGGCAGCACTTTTAATGAGCAATGACAGGCCAGAAATTTAACAACTAACATGCATATCAACAAAAGACTATTATATTGACTATTTTTTTGTTTTGGCTCCCACCCACAGGCCCCATGTTGAGCCCCGAGTAAATCCAAACTGCACCACGAGCCACAAACAAACAAGCCACAGGCTGGGGCTGCTTGTTGAGTAGCCCTGACATACAAGAACCCACAACCAGAGAAAGATAAAAAGAAAAGGCTGCTCACTAAAGCAAAGATGCACAGCTCAACTTCGTTGCTCTTGACTGGCTTTCTGCAGACTGATTATCCCAAGGCCTACATTAGTGGTTCTCAAACTTTTTGGCCTGCAGCCCATCCCACTCAACCCAGACCTTTCTGTGTACCATCAGCCAACCACCCAAGATAACAAAATGGCTGCAGGAGGGGGTGGGGTTCTGGATGGGAGGTAGGGTACAGGAGCAAGCTGAGGGAGAGAGATATGGGAAGGGAAAGAGGGTGCAGGAGCAAGGTGGGGGTGCAGGATTTTGGAAGAAGGAGAGTGCATGAAGATGAGGGAAGTGTGGCTTCTCGGTATGAGAAGGGGTTGGGGACATTTACCTGGCTCTGTGCTTCCCACCATTCCTAGGCACAGTCCTCCCCCACTTCTCCCATTGGCCAGAATTATGGCCAATGGGAGCAGTGGGGAAAGCCTCTAGATGAGTGATTTCCTGCACTACTGTTCCCCTAGCCAGGTGGAGGAGAGCGGCAGCATGCAGAATCATTGCCTTCCCTTGCAAGTCGGATCCAGCCTGCAAGACTCGCTTCCTCCTCACCTACAAGAACTAGAGTTGGTGCTCCAACATCACAGGGGGAGGGCATGGGGCTGGAGAACCAATGCAGGCTCCCTGATGTGTTGGGGAGGGAGGAGGACAAGCCCTGAGCCCATGGCCCACCTGCAAGATAGTCATCCACAAACCACACTTTGAGAACCACTGGCCTAGATCATTCACTTTCCTGCAAGCAGGACCAGGAAACCCATTACAAAGCTAAAATGATAGCATAAATAACATAGATTTCAATACACCACATCAGTCCCCTCAAAAGGCATGTGTCTTGATATCAGCTGTAAGAGAAGACTCTCCGAAGTCAGCTTAGCCACTGAATCAATAAAGTTAAAGTCATAACATTGACATCAGCCAGCAAGAGGAAGGGACTGAGATGCAACTGGAAAGACTGTACTTGTGGCTTGGCCCTGCAATTTCTGCACCAGCAAATTCACTGACATCCAACCATAAATCTAGAGGTGCTGAATCAAAGCTCTTACAAAAACCCTGAGGAGTCTTACGGCACCTTAGAGAATAATAGGTTTATTAGGGCATAAGCTCTTACAGTAACATTGTATAATTTCTAAGTATCGTTGTTGTAGTTTTTTAAGTACTCTAGCTCAACCAGAAGTTATGGACTTGCTGCAGGAATCACTGTGTGAAATTCTATAGCCTTTGTTTTGCGGGAGGTCAGACTAGATCGTAAAAAGATCCCTTGTGGCTAGAGCTAACTAAAAGACAATTCCATTTTATGGCAGCATTTCAGGTTTCAAAATCTGGTACTGCTCTGTGCTGGAATGAAATTGACACCTTTCATATATTTTTGCAAAAATGGAATTGTATCAAAATGTCTGGTTTTAGACTGAAACATGAGCTTTTTCAGTTTAGGAATAGAGAGGCATGTAGATGTGCCTCCTGGTGGTTAGGGTGCTGGCTGGGGATTTTGGAGCCTCTGATTCAAGTTCTTGCTCTGTCTGAGTCATTCTAAAATATAGTATGGCCATGTCAGTCCCGGGAAACTTTGTCTCCCTCACTAGCAGAAGTTGGTCCAAGAAAAGATATTACCTCGCCCACCTTGATTCATTCCAGAGGATGTTGAACATATCTGCTCTGAACCACATCCCAGGCAAGTGCCCTGACCACCAATCACACAGAGAACATTTCTCTCAAAACAGATAGGCCTCGACAAAATACAGGTTGACAAAAATGCTTAATACACCCTTATTCCTGGCCTTAAAAACGTATGAATCATTGCAAACCATAGATCAAAATTAGCCATTTCCTAGAAGTGTGGTGTAGCTCAAATCTTGTAAACTAATAGGAAATGCTAAATCAGTCCTCAACAGCATCCCACCAAGCAAGAAATGTTGGACAATTACAGCAAATAAAACTTATCCCCGAATATCTGCCCATCAAGGTAGAGGAGCTAAATCATATAATAATTTACAAGAGTTTATTCTGACCACCTAGTCACCTCAACGAGACCTCATCCTTGACATCAGCACAGTAGCTGTAGCTGCCAAGCCTTTCCTTGGCACCATCCCAGTTAGAAATGTTGAGCCAATGACCCTTACACAGAAGGCCTGTTGATTTATAGTCTCCCAGCAAACTGGAGGTGCCGAGCCAGAAACATTACTGCCTAAACCTTCATTTTATCCTAACTGTCTAGAAGTGCAGAGACCACAGATCCAGAAATACTTATACCTTGGTATCAGAGCAGAAAAAAAGGTTTTACTTATAGAAATGGTATTGTCAAACTATGCATGGTATTCGTTTTCTGGTTATAGATGAATTTTTACATTAACTTGAAGCAACGATCACTTCAAGCATGACATCTGTATATTTTGGAATATCACTGTTATCTAAAGCTTCAGAATTATTCTTCACTAATAACATTTTATTTAAGAACAAAAAAAAAGTGTTCTGGAGGCTGTCTATGTCCTTAACAAACACTACTATGTTTCAATATGAAGCTTGCTAATTATTGTAAATTGGGTCCAAGCACTCTTAGTTTGTCATTTAGGCCTCTCTTCTTTCAGACGTCGGCAATCTCCACTGCTTCTCTGGCTCCACTTTGAGCCTGTTGTGGAGCTCGTCTGTTATCCCCGGCCCTGGTTATCGTCCTGGTTCTTGGCCTGTCTGTTCCTGATTCAGCAACTGGGCACCAATCCTCTGGCATGTCATATCACAGCACTTCCTCATATTTGGTCTGATCCAAAACCTATTGAAGTCAATAGAAGTCTTTGTATTCATTTCAATAAGCTTTGTACTCAAGCCACTGCTCCCAAGCAGTTGGTTTAGTTTGCGGTCAGCCTTCCACCTACTGGCATCAATTTCCTAACTTTTTCAGTGTCAGTAGGAACACTGTGTGTTGGTTTGAGGGAATGATGTTGCAGGTTTTATTCATCTTTTGACGGGGAACATTCAGTGCAAGTGCTATTTTACTCATTTTCAGTAAACACTCTCTTTATGCCGTACATATTCATTTAATCTAATCCATTTCCTTTTCTTTTTCCACCCCACCTGCTGATAGTTTGCTGATGTTTGATAAATTCGTACAGTTCTGATACTGGATTTCTTCACAAATCCAATCCAGTTATACATAATCAGTGGAACCCAAGAATTTCAGTACTTCTGACTAAGCATGGCCAGAAAACAAGAGTTCCACTGTCAAAAAAATTATTGGGTTTTAAATTTGTTTTTCTTTTCCAGCAGAATTAGACCTTATTTTCATGAAAATTTTGGAGACTACACTCACTCTAAAATAGCTATGAGCATAGGTGTTAAGATACCCAGCAAGGTTATGGAAAGGACTGATTCAGAACAGAGATTTGAACCAGGCTCTCGTATTTCTATAGTGAATACCCTAAATGCTAGGCTATGAAGACAGACTTGCTTGCTCACTACTTCTCCCATTGGAGCTGTTGCATACATAATTAAATGTGCATTGGACCAAAGAAGAAAAGCTTGTGTCTACAGTTCTGTGGTTTGTGGCACTCATCAGATGACATCAAAACAGTAGGGTTCTTATCCTTTTTGGTGCACACCTGAGACTCAGATTAGGCTCTGATCTACTCCAGATTGATATAATCTGCTCAGGTGTGATCTCGGCTCATGTTTTTTTGCAAAATATCTGTCTGTGATTTATATTTACAGAATAAAAATGTTTTTTGTAATTGAGTGGAACCCTGACCTCATGAAGGCAAAACGCATTGTCTTCAATGTGGTCAGGATGTCATCAATGTCTTTCTATAGATCCTCTCTCCTAGCCTCTGAGATAATCACCAAGGCTATGTCTAGACTACGGCTCCGTCGATGGAGCCATGTAGTCTAGACATAGCCCAATGGTGTGTCTACACAGCAAAGTTATTTCTGAATAATGGCTGTTATTCTGAAATAACTATGGGTATGTTTACACTTGCCCCCTAGTTCGAACTAGAGAGGCAAATGAAGCATACCGAAGTTCCTAATGAAGCGCGGGATTGAAATATCCCGCGCTTGAGTAGCATATTCGCGGCCGGTCGCCATTTTAAAAAGCCAGTAGCCCGAATTAACTCGCTGCGTGTAGACACAGTAGTCCGATCCAAAACCCTTCCCTCGAATTAACTGTTACTCCTCATGCAATGAGGAGTAACAGTTAATTCTAGGGAAGGGTTTTGGATCGGACTACCACGTCTACACGTGGCGAGTTAATTCGGGCTACCGGCTTTTTAAAATGGCGACCGGCTGCAAATATGCTAATCAAGCGCGGGATATTTCAATCCCGCGCTTCATTAGGAACTTTGGTATGCTTCATTTGCCTCTCTAGTTCGAACTAGGAGGCAAGTGTAGACATATCCTATGTGAGCATCTACACAGCAATTCCATTACTTCAAAATAATTTTGAAATAATGGACGGTTTATTCTGACTTCTGTAAACCTCATTCTACAAAGAATAATGCCTATTCCAAAATAGCTATTTTGAAATAAGGTGTGTGTAGATGCTCCACTTCTGCTATTTCGAAATAGCCCCTCACCTGAACCATTCTAAGTTATTCTTCCTGGGGCTCTAAATCGATTTAGCACGACTACATCAGGGAAGCCTGCCTCTGACTAATTTTGAGGCTTCCCTGTAGTGAAGATGTGCTATTTCGAAATAAGTGTAGATGTAGCCTAAAAGTCATATATGTGTAGTAATTAATTCTGATTGTTGAGCAAACATCTTTAGGAATTTTTAAAAAGTCAGTAACAATACATAATGCACAATGTGACCTTGACTTTGAACACTGTTTTAAAGTTTTAGAATGGACAAAAATGTATAAACATTCTCCCCTCCTCCTTTGTTCTGAATGAAAGGTATTAGCCAGCAGAGTTTGAACAGCCAGAAAGCATGTATTTGCTGTGCTTGACATTCTCCACTTTAAGATAAGAAGAGGGAAAATGTTACGGGAGGAAAAAGTGCTATGGTCAATATTGACAGTGGAACCTATCTACATTAGGTATTTATGTGGCCCCTATCACTGTGGTATCCGTGCACCTCACTATCTTTTAATGCAGGTATCTTCCTCATGCCCCTGGGATGATAACAATACTGTTGTCCCCATTTTACAAATGAGGAACAGAAACATAAGAGGGAAAAAGCAATCTGAGTAAGGTTACAAAGGAAAAGTCTGTGGTACAGCAAGGAATTTAATCAGGTCATCTAAATCCAGTCTAATACCCTAATCACATTTTTCATAGAAGTGTCATACAGTATATGTAAAATACTCACTGGAAAGAAGGGACAGTCGGTCTGCCTAAGCACTTGAACCTATGTTTCCAGAAAACTGATTTATTTCAAATCAGATGCTCATTGTATTGAAGCGCCATTGTACGTCTATGAAGACATTTCCACTGAAATGAATTGATCTTTAAAATATGCTGCTACATCTGCCTCTATAAGGACATAATGATTAGCACTTGTATACTACTCATCCATACAACTCCAGGTGCAAGTTAAAGGTAGGTAAAGTAAGTGTTAGAACTGCTAGAAACATTTTTCACAAAGTCTTCTTTTTGTGTGAAGCTATATCAATTTTAACTAAAGTTTTATTTATCCAAAACAGAGGTTGTTGTTTTGGTTTAGTTTGGGGCAGAGGTTGGGGGAAAGGGAGCGTTTGTTTCTGTTTTGGGAGAGACAGGAGTTGTCCCTCTACAGTCAGAGAAAGGATATTAGACTACATAGACCACTTGTCAAAGCATTTTCCTGTGATGCAAATAACAGGACTTTGCATGTTATGGATCAATTTCAATTCTCTCCACATTTAGTACATATTTTTCACAGCTTACTTTTTATTTTAAAGAAAATAGCTTCAAAGAAAGGAGGAAAGAGACATGGAATACTTCTTTGTGTGGCTGCACAATATGACACACAAGTAATTTGCTGCAGTGGAAGTGGGCAAAGGCTAAGGTAAAGCTATTATTCTTATGAATAGCGATAGTTATCTATTTTAAGTATTTCGCTAAAGTCTTGGGCTCAATTAACTGGATTTTTTTCCTCATTTCATCTAAGTCTTGTCCACCCTAATCCACCACATCTTTAACTTTCCATTAAAATATGATTATTTGTGCAGTTTGGTTTGTTTGCTTTTGGCATCAGTTCTGATGTGTGACGTACTTTGTGAATCTGGCAGCACATTGTCAGACTCGCTCACTTTACCGCCATAATCTGCATTTCCCAATTCTAAATGGTAATTTGAATTATTGTAGGAATCATCCATAGAAGACATGCAGAACCAATTCTGTTTCTCAATCTGTGTAACCCTAATCCAGTAGCAGAATTCAAGCTGAAACTAGTTGTAATGTAAATCAACAAAGGAAGATCTAAACCTATCTATAGAGTACAATTTATGTTGCCACAGACGCTTATATTTTTAATTCCCTAAGGTAACCAAATAATTTCAGATAATTATTTCAGAGATTTTTGTCTAATTCCTGCTCGGAATCTACATGACAGGCATTATTTATTTAGGCAGCATGGATGACTATTTTTTTCTTCCCATCTCATTTTCTATTCAATCCTTCAGAGAAGAATTGGAGCATTGAATCCCACATTCATTGTGGAATTCAAAAGGTAGTGAACAAAGAAAAGTGAATCAAACTCTTGCATTAAATAACGTTTTAGATATTTTAATATTTAGGAAGGCTGATCTCAAGCTCCATGCAAGCTGCAAGATGTAAAAATAAATAAGCATATTTTCTAGGGTTTCATTTTTTTAAAAAAAAGGTCTACTTATTCCTGCACCCACCCCCCATTTTTGTATTAGAGGTTATTCTGAACACCTTTTGAATATTCCCCCCCCCACCTGACTTTTTTCATTCTCAAAAGCGTTCTTTCCTCCCTCCCCCCCCGCCCAAAAAAAGTTGGATTTAGATTTGAATCTGCTTTTTTAAAAATCATGTTGCAGCAACCAGACTGACTCCACATGGTAGCTTATTGGGTGGTCTGCCTTGCAAAAAGCCTTTAAAGTGATGTATTTACAAAATATAGTGAATGATTGAATCAATTTTTACAACTTTCTAATTATTTATGCAATAGCTGTTTAGGATGATCCAATAAATGTTTAGTTAGCTTTTGAAGAGTGTAACAAGCACTTGTCTTTACTCTTCCACAATTATTTTAGTGTAATAATTGTTCCCTTTAATGATTATAGTAGTCATGTCACATTTTCTGTTTTGCTTCATATCTAAACTATATAAATTCATAGAAAAGAGTGAACTATATACAGTTAGGAAGTACCAAAATCATAGGCAGTGGCCTATGCATATAATTAATTTGTCTAAATTACCAGCCTCAAAACATTAAAAAAGATATATGGCAATTATGTATAATGTAATTAATTAATCTGTCTTCCTGGAAAAGTTTATCTTGTTAGTGACGAGTCTTCTACCAAAACAAGGACTCTCAGAATTGGAGCCCCAATGAAACAAAATAATGAGGTAAATCCAAAAAAGTTCATGACCGTGAAACATAAAAGTCAACATCTCCTAAACCCCCTCCCCCTCAAACTCATGATACCTAAACCTTGAAGAAAATGAAGCCAGAATTTACAAGGTACGTTTTATATGCATTCATTGGTCTGCTTCAGCCATCATCAACATTAGTGCTGCATTAGATTTTTAAATTCTGGTTCAGTTACATTATTAATTACATTTGTAGATGCCTAAAATATAAACCCAATGCTTTTCAGATCACCATTGCAACATACCCTACCTGTCATCCCAATCTCAACACTGGCAAAATGTGAAACTGAATATATTTAACATTTTCTAACTTCTCCCATATTTCTTACCTTTTCAAGCTAACTTTAACTGAAAGAACAACGTAAGGTGACACAGAACTGCTCATTCTTTTTACCGTTATGGACTAACATGGCTATTCCTCTGAGACTTTTTTAACTGAAAGGGTGAGGCTAAGAGCACTCCAAGATTTGTATGATCTGAAAAACATTCAATCATTATTTAGAGCAGTGGTCTCCAACCTTTTTACACCGAAGATCACTTTTTAAATCTCAGAACAGGCAAAGCTCTACCACCCCGCCCCTTCCTTGAAGCCCTGCCCCTTTCTTGAAGCCCCGCCCTCTCTATTCTCCTCCTGTCCATCACTTGCTATCCCCAGCCCTTACTTACACACTCTGATAAACACTTTATTTTTAAATTATGCGATATATAAAATTAAAATCATGTGTTTATAGTTATGAAATAAATGGTCTGTTTTTTATTCATGCTATTTAAATCTAAAATGAAGCATTTATAATTATACATTTTGTGGGGACAGAGTTCTGCGGCTGGTGGCAGGGGAGAGGGATCAGGGTGCTGGGAGGGCAGAGGACAGGGTTCTGCAGCAGGGGACAGGGTGCCAGTGGGGACAGAGGTCGGGGAGTGGGGACGGGAATGGGGACAGAGTTCGGGGAATGGGGACAGAGTTTGGGGAGTGGGGACAGGAATGGGGACAGGGGAGTGGGGACAGAGTTCGGGGAATGGGGACAGAGTTTGGTGAATGGGGACAGAGTTCGGGGAGTGGGGACAGGAATGGGGACGGGGCGTGGGGACAGAGTTCGGGGAATGGGGACAGAGTTTGGTGAATGGGGACAGAGTTCGGGGAGTGGGGACGGGAATGGGGACAGAGTTCTGTAGCTGGGGACAGGGGAATGGGGACAAAGTTTGGGGAGTGGGGACAGGAGTGGGGACAGAGTTCTGTAGCTGGGGACAGGAGAGTGGAGTCTGGGGAGTGGGGACAGGGTGCCAGTAGCAGCAGAGTCACCCGCATCTGCCTCCTCCCAGGATTCTCTCTCCCTTTCCCCCCACCCCCGCGGGAAGCCAGCACATGCCTCCTCCGGGCCCCCCGCAGCGCAGGGAAATCCCGAGCATGCCTGCCCCGGGGCTAACCCCCGCGGGAGCCTGCCTTGGGGGCAACCCCCCCCATTCCGCAGCGGGGCCAAACCCCCGCGGGAGCCTGCACCAGGGGCAACCCCCACCCCTCCCGTGGTGGGGCCAAACCCCCCTCCCGCGGCGCAGCGTGGCCAACCCCCTCCTGCAGCATGGCCAACCCCCACGGGAGCCTGCCCCGGGGTCAAACTCCCCTCCCACGTCGCGGCCTGGCCCAGCCCGGCCCGGCCCGGCCAACTCCTTCCCCTCCCACAGTGCGGCCAAACCCTGGGGCCAACTCCTGCTCCCACGGCGCAGGGAAACCCCTGCGCCCAACTCACCCCTCCGGCGCCGACGGCGCAGGGAAGCCTCCGCACTCCTCCTCCAGGGCCAACGCCCCCTCCCCCAGCACGCAACAGAGCTGTGGGAGGGGGAGCAGCCCGCGCACTTCCGGAACCCCCGGAAGTGACGCGGGCTTCAGAGAGGACTTCCGTCCACCCCGCGGGAAGCCGGCACTACACTAGAGGTAGGTAGTGGGGCTTCTCGGGGGTGGGGGAAAAATGGGGGGCGGGGTTGCCCGAACGCCTTGCGATCGACTGGTCGAGGCCTCACGATCGACCAGTCGATCACGATCGACGGGTTGGTGACCACGGATTTAGAGGAACACTTATGAAAAAATAAATTAAAAAAATGCTATTAATAATTTGCAACATCCCAGGTTATTTACATTGAAAGGCATTATAAAACTAAATTATTTCTCATTGTTTAAGATATGAGTTGAATTTCTCTAGTCCAGCATCCCTGGGACCTGACTGATGCTGAGCCAGAGAATTTGTCAAACCATGGGAGTTCAATATTATCTAGCTGCATTACTGACACTTCCACTGCCTACTGGGCTCTTAGAAGACATTTAGGTGTAAATTAGAGCTAAATAACAACAAAGAACATTGACAATCAGGATGAGTAGCTGTAAAAAAACTTTATGGGACTTCAGGAAAGTTGGTCACACCCATGATAAGTGGATAAGATAACTAAAATCATGCAGGACCATGAATGTTGCTGGACCAACATTCACAGAGTTCACTCCAAAACCTGCCAAATTTAAGTGGAAAGGCTCCAGTGCACTTTCTTAGACTTTGAATCAGGCCTGTAGTCAATTTTAATTCCAGATTCTCACGCATTAGGGTATTCTATAAGAGATCCACCTTGCACGACTAATCAGTGAAGTGTTGTTCTGAATTAGAGGTGGATTTCTTTTACAACTGGTGAATTTTTTGCTTTTAGGAAACATTATTCATTGGCGCTTAAAGTTTCTTTCAAACGTGAACATATGGAGGAAAAACGGATACTCATAAAAAATTACATACTCAGCTTTAGTCATAGCAATCAAGGCTGACTGTAGTGTTTATGAAATGTAACACTGGTTATAATTGACATATAGCAATTGTATTATTTAATAGCAAGTTGGGGAATTACTTGTTTTTTCTTTTTGAAAATTATCAAACTAATAAATAGTCACAACTGAAGGATATCCATTTGCCAAGATTACTATTATTATATATTTAGATTTCTATCTCTATGGTAAATATTATATAGTACTTAGCATGTACTAACAGTTTATGGTATGTCAGCTTAGCTTTGGTAAAATTAAGAAAATATCATTTAAAGTGTTGCAATAATAATACACATTATTCAGTTACTACTGAAAATTTTAATTCATTTTGCTACAATACTTCATTATGATGATTATGACCCTCAATTTGCTATTGTCTGTGCACTCAGTGTATTTGTGTTTTGCCTTTTACTCTTATAGCACCCTAAAGAATTAAAACATCTTTCTGAAAAATCTTCTCTAATCTACTATATATTTTAGAGATTTTGTCTGTCTCTTTGATCAAGAACTCCTGCTAAACGGTAAGAGCCAGTACCACCAAATTTGGTATGCAGCTTCCTCTTATCATAACTTAAACAATATAAGGGCTTGGTTGAGCCAGGGAAATAGGATGTGCCTGGGGACTGCTTCTCATAAAACTAAGCAGAAAAGAGACGGTATCACCAAAGCAAGTATAGTCCTCAAAATTAACATAAGTGAACAAATGTTGAAAGAGACTGAACAAAGATGAGCCAGAAAAATAAAATGAACCTGGAAAAGGGTTGCTTCTCAATAAATCTTACAGAAAAGAAATAAAATGGAGACAATTTGAATAGTGCTCTGTTTTGGCACAGTTAAATCAATGCTTAATGTTTGAAAACTGGAAGAAAATGTTACTGGAAACCAGATTGACTCTAGCCCTTTTTTGTAACACACTACCTGATGTGCCAGGGCTAATACGTGAAAATGTGGTTCAAGCTATCTAACAGCCATAAATTGCTAAATGGCAAACATATTTCAAACTCCAGTAGTAAAAATACTAAAGTTTTCTTCTCCAGTGCCATGACTTGCAAGAACTAATAACTTGCTGACCCTCGCACTTTGGTGAACTCACTGTCTTTGTATTCACAGATATGTTCCTATACAAATACCCATGAGCCTACCCCCTCTTCATCAATCCACAACATACTCATCAAAATCTTGACCAAATAAAGGACTCTGGCAATTTGCCAAAAGTATGAGGCGTGAGGGCTGTATCTCACTTGCATAAAATTAAGAACATTGAAGCCACGGTCATCTTCAGTTGGGAGTATAGCCCAAGCTCCATCTCAATCTCAGCAAGGCAGGAGTTTATATTAATTTGGCTATTTTACTTAGCACTATACTGCCCTCACCCTCACATTGCCACGCACACCAAACTGTTAGCACAGCAGTTTTCTAGGGTTTTTTTGCTGATTCAGATGTGGAATCAATTTGCATTCAAAATAAACACAAATACTAATATTACATTGAGGATGGACTTCAGTGCTATCTTTACTCATTTTTGGTATATTTAATGGACAAGCAAAACTCTCGTAGTCGCATTATTTAACACAATTCATACCAGATGTTTTTTTTTTCATTGTATGGAATCCATAGTATTGAAAATGGTGTGTGGGTGTGTGTATGTGTGTGTGGGTATGTGTTTCATAACAAGGACATGCAATGTATTCCTTTAAAACTCTTCACTTCTTATGTTTCCCTATCCATAGGAAATAAATGGTTTTCAAATGGTGCAAAAAGTATGCAAAAATCAATACAGACCGTACCAAAGTTAAAATGACAATGGGAGGAATCCATTTGCCCTGTAACCATCTGCCTGGAGCTTGGAAAGAGGAGCACAATTTGTCATAGGGAAAAGTTTGGAGGAAGCAACAGGAAATTAGTTTCTTTGCACATGGCTTGAATGCTAGTTGAAGCCCCTCAACATAGTTTTCTTAATAAAGAGCCAGGTTAGTTTTAGAAATATGATAGCTTTTATGTTATTATCTCGTACCCACCACATAAAAACCAACCTTAGTCAAATTGTTGAATTTTGTTGAAATATTGTTGAATTACTTCCTTAATTCAGTATTCAGGTCACAAGAAATGGGCCAATCCTGCCCTCACACTGGTTTGAAAATGAAGACTATCTCTATTGACATCCACCATGTGTTCATGAGCAAAATTCACTCTGTTGCCAGAGTGCATGCGTGCAAACTTTGTGGCTGTCAAAGTACGTCTAGACTACATAGCTCCGTCGACGGAGCCATGTAGATTAGGTTTGTAGACATAGGAAAATGAAGCAGCGATTTAAATAATTGCTGCTTCATTTAAATTAAAATGGCTGCCACAGTGTGCCGATCAGCTGTTTGTTGGCTCAGCGCGGTAGTCTGGATGCTCCGCAGTCAACATCAAAAGCCTTTGTCGACCGCCCCGGTAAACCTCATCCCACGAGGCATAACGGGGCAGTCGACAAAGGCTTTTGATGTCGGCTGCAGAGCATCCAGACTACCACGCTGAGCCGACAAACAGCTGATCAGCACAGCGCGGCAGCCATTTTAATTTAAATTAAGCAACGATTATTTAAATCGCTGCTTCATTTTCCTATGTCTACAAACCTAATCTACATGGCTCCATCGACGGAGCCATGTAGTCTAGACGTACCCAAAGACCATTCTATGAACCCAAAAGCAAATGTTACATAACTATATGAAGGCCAAATTCTTCCCTCACACACACACAGAATTTGGCCACCATTTTTTCCAATATGTACAATATTGTTCAAGTTAGTACCTATAACTGTTTTGTAAATAGTTATGTTTAGTTTCAGAATCAATTTGTTTGCTACTATGTTGATTTGATTTTGTCCTTTTTGTCCCTTCAGTGGATAGGAACATTGACAGCATACAATGTTGGATTTCCCATTTCTAAACTCTTTTCAAGAGAAATATTTTAGAAGTTTTAAAAATATTTTAATATATTTTGATTTGTTTTTTATTTTGATATGTTTTGCCCGTTATATACTTTGGTATCTAAGAATATGCTTCATACTAAATCTTTGGCTTTAATTGGCTGACACAATGTACCAATTTTTGGTTTGGGGGGAAAATAATTTTTTCATTTTTGCATTTTTTTCTCTTTACAGAGAAGAGGCAGGGATTTCAAGACATGCTGGGTTGCAGCAATATGAAATATAAACAAGTTTCTTTTCCCATCAGTTACATAAAGGATTCATGTTGTTTATATGTGTTACCTTCTTTATGCTAGCTCTACTTATCAGCAGATAGGCTTTTAAACTGAGCCATTCTTCAGCTCATAACTTACTAATTGGAACTTGAAACTAGTGATAAATAGGCATAAGTGATCTGAAACACAACATTCACATGTTTTGTAACTACATATGTTTTGTGTCTACTCTGATAGGACTTCGGCATCACTCATATATGGAGTATTTTTGATAAATGCATGCTGTACTCAGTGTTTGGTTTTAATTAACTTCTTGAACTCATTGTTTATTGGATGTTTTTCTGAGAAATGTGGTTGGAGAAGAAGTAGTAATATTACATAAGAAGAGCAAAATGGGGTAATCTGGCTCTCTAATTCAATGAATCAGAAATCAGCTGTCAGTCATAGCTCAAACTAGGCCTACGTGAACGAATTATATATAGATACAAATCTTTGACACACTAAGATTTTGGAATCCAAATATAAACCCCAGTAGGATCCCATCCGCTGTAGGGGTACATCAACACAGCTGGGCTTAAGTCTAAATAAGCTACAGAACTTCAGCTATGTCAATTGTGTAGCTTAAGTTGAAATAGCTTATTTCAGCTTTTGGCACTGTCTAGAAGGCAGGAAGTCCAAGGTAGAGCTCTCTTCCTCTGACTTCCTTTACACCTCATAAAATGAGGGTTACAGGAGTCGGAGTAAGAAGTCCTCCAGCTCGCCATTATTTCGACATTATGTCGAAATAACTGCTTGTAGTGTAGACACAGAGTATGTTATTTCAGAATAACGTCTTCTGTAACATGGCCCATAGACTTCCCCACAAAATAATTCCTGTAGCATATATTTAGAAAAATGTCCCCTCTTGATTTTAAAATTGCCAGTGGAAAATCTACCATGACCCTTGGTAAATTGTTCCAGTGATTAATTAGCCTCCCTGTGAAAAATGTACACCTTATTTCCAGTCTGAATTTGTCCAGCTATTGGAGTGTGTTTTCCCTTCTCTGCAAGACTGAAGAACCCATCATTACACATTTGTTCCCCAGGTAGATAATTGTAGATTATAATCTAGTCACCCCTTAAAATTCTCTTTTTTAAGCTAAATGGATTGAGATATTTGAGTCTATGTTTTCCCATCTTTTAAGGTTTCTTGTGGCTCTTCTGTAAATTCTCCCTAATTTAGCTACAGCCTTCTTGAATTGTGGGCACCAGAACTGGCCACAATATTTAACCAGTAGTCCCACCATTGCCAAATAGAGAGATAAAATTACAGGTAGTCCTGTAGCACCTAAGAGACTACCAAAAAAAAAATATGTGTATAGTACCATGAGCTTTTATGGGCAAAACCCACTTCCTTAGATGACCAGGTGAGTCTCTGCTCATCTGAAGAAGTGGGTTTTGCCTGCAAAAACTCATAATACTATAGTTATATTTTGATGTCATCTCTAAGGTGCTACAGAACTACTCATAATTTTACATGGCTACCCCCCCGAGGTAAAATAATCTCTCTGTTCCTCTTTATACATCCCAGAAGAACATTCGTTCTTATAATCACAAGTTCATCCTAGGAGTTCATGTTCAGCTGAATATTTCCCATGATTTTTAAATTTTTTTCATAATCACTGCTTCCCAGGACAGAGTTGCCCATCCTTTAAGTATGGTCTACATTCTTTGTTCTAGAAGAACACATTTACCCTTACTCATATTGTTTGTACCCATCAAATTTACCAAATGATCCAGATATTTTTACACTGATGACCTGTCCTCCTCATTAATTGCTGCTCCCCCAATTTTTTGAGGAACTGGTCTCTACAGAACTTCTCTGAAAACATACCCATTCAACAATGATTTTTCATTTGCAATTACATGTTGAGAACTATTTGTTAGACAACTTTTAATTCATGTAATGTGTGCCACATCCATTTTATATCATTCTAGTTTTTTAATCAAAACTTCATAAAGTCAGAGATAAGGATTTTTCAGAATCAGGTCAAGATTTTCAAACTTGATGCCTAACATTAACTTAAATATACACGTTTAGATACCGGTAAGTGGCCTGATCTCCTTCACAGATTTTCTGTGCTCAGCACTTTTGAAACTCAAAGTTCACTGATTAAAGTGCTTGAATATGAAGAGCCTATTTTGGGGGTCCTTATTTGTCTGATAAGATCCATGCTATCTGTGGGCAGGTTAGACTGTCAGTTATCAAATGCAGAATTCACTACCCTTTATAGGACTCTGTCCCATGGACACACTTTTGGGAATGGCATTTATTTTTGAAAAGCAATGCTAATTTGTCACTTACACACAGACACAACAAAAAGCATAAGGTATTTAGGAAAAGAGAAAAATCTGTTTGGCTTGGCTAATCACTAGATTTGGCTGATATATCTTCACAACTACACTTTTTTTCAAATTAATAAAAAAACCAGTTTAGTCAAAATCAAAATAACATTTTCCAGAAATAGCAATTCTGAAGACAAATTCATCTTCAGTTTTCTCAGGTCAAAACAAGTAAAACTCCGGTCTGAGCCTCTGTTTCAAATCAATCAGAGGAAGCACTTGACCCAGTGTTTCAGTCATCTCAGGCCAATTTATTAGCCATCAACCTAAAGAGTCCATCATTTTTTGAAAAAAATTAGTCACTGACAACACTGAAAGGATATGCCTCATGTTTTTGGCAGAAGTTCAAAACAATTTTTATTTGAGCCAGACTGTTTATCCAATTCCTAGAGGAACCCATTGAGAGAAGAGCAAAAATGTAAGATCATCAACAAAATGGTGGAGACAAGTAAGCTACTTGCTGTTAGATTCTAGGCAGAAATCCCTTTTTATACAAGATCCTGGAGGACAGTGTTTTCACTTTGAAGCTGTTTGGAAAAAAATATTATTTCCATTCCATTGGGAAATCTATGGGGGGGGTTTTCAGCCTGAATTAGTATGTTATGGGAGTCCCATGACCACCAGTGCTCCATGGGCAACATAGTCCAATCTGGGGCTACATCAACACTACAGGGCTTTTGCGCAAAACCATTTTTTTTGCGCAAAAACCCGTTGAGCGTCCACACCTCAAGTGTGTTTTTGTGCAAGTAAATTTACAGTGAATTGACAGAATAGAGGGCTTTTTGCAGTTTAGGTATTCCTCTTTCTATGAGGAATAACTCCTTTCTGCACGAGAAGGTGTGTGTGGATTGGTAACAGGGTTTTTTTTGTGCAAAAACAGGAAAGAAGAAAAAGCACAAGTGCCCTGGTGGCCATTCTGTTAATGGCAATCAGAGCTTTCTTGCGAGAGAGCATCCGTGCAGTCTGGACACTCTCTTGCGCATTGCGTTTTTCCAATGCGCTTTTCCAGTGTGGACGTGCGCTTGTGCAAGAAGTTTTTGCGGAAGATCTCTTCTGCAAAAAAGCTTCTTGTGCAAGAAGCCTACAGTCTAGATGTAGCCTGGGTGCCTAGTCCCTCGGGAAGAATGGGAGTTTGAAGTACTCTGGTTGCAAATCCTATAAGGCACCATGATACAGATGGACTGGCCCAAAATATTTAATTTTGACTCTCCCATTTTTCAGCAAAATTGACATTTCCCTATCCAAAAGTTTTATTTTTCAGAAACCACATTATCTGTTGAAAAAACATTTACAGAAAATTTGCAACCAACTCTACTCTGTAGCAAAGTGCCACAGAAACAATTCAACTTTTCTGAGTAGAGCCTCTGATACTCCTTTTTTCCCCTCCTCTACACATCTTTCACCAACCTCATAGCAAGGCAAATTAATTCAATTAAAACAAACCTGAGCAAAAATGTGATTCATATTGACTTTTGTTACAGTTCACCTTGAACAAAATGTTTTGGGATTTCTCATTTCAGTGGGGAAAAATTTAAAAAAATGGTGCAGCTTTGTTTTGAAATCATTTTTCCCAGAATTTTCAACTTGAGCCACCTAACCAAAAAGTCAATTAGCTCAGCTCTGCTTCTTGGTGTGTCAGCCTGTCCCCTTCTTTCAGAAATAGGGACTAAAATTTGCAGCCAAGATTCAGAACAAGAACAGAAAGCAGGAGTGAGAACTGGAGTCAGGAACCAGGAGATAAGCCAAGGGTCAGAGTTGAAGTCAGGAACTAAACAAGAATGCTGGATTAGATCCAGGCAAGAACAGATGTGAAGCAAAAAACTAGAAAACTGAGCATCAATATGTCAGATAATATTCAATGTTGATAAATGCAAGTAATGAACTGTGCAAAACATAATCCCAATTACACATACAAAATGAAGCAATCTAATTTAGCTGTTACCACTCAAGAAAGAGAAATTTTTAGTCATTGTTCTTTGAAAACACCTATGCAATGTACAGCAGTCATCAAAAAAGCTAAGATAATGATAAGAACAACTAGGGAAAGAATACTTAGTAAAACAGAAAATATCATGAGGCCACTATAGTAATCCATAGTATGCCCGCACCTGGTTGTTTAGTTTCTGATTGTTCCATCTCAAAAAAGGTATATTAAAATTGGAAAAGGTTCAGCGATCAGCAACAAAAATGATCATGGGCATAGAACAGCTTTCATATGAGGAGAGATTAAAAAGACTCAAAATTTACAGCTTGCAAAAGAGATGTCTAAGGGGAGATATGATAGAGGTCTACAAAATCATGAATGACATGGAGAAAGTGAAAAAGGAGGAGTTATTTACTCCTTCCCATAACACAAAAGGCAAAGTGTCACTTAGTGAAATTAAAAGGCAACAGGTTTAAAACAAACAAAAGGATGTACTCCTTCATGGAACACATAGTCAACCTGTGGAACTTGTTTCCAGGGGATGTTGTAAAGGACAAAACTATAAATGGGTTCAAAAAAATCTAGATAAATTCATGAAGAATAAATTAATCAATGGCTACAAGCGAAGATGGCAAGGGATATAACTCTATGCTCTGGATGTCCCTAGCCTTTGACTAACAGGAGCTGGGAATGGGCAACACCGGAGGGATCACTTTTTGTCTTGTAGTTCTGTTCATTCCCTCTGGGGCACCTGGCTCTGGCCACTGTCCAAAGACAGGCTATTGGGTTAGGTGGACCTTTGGTCTGCCTCAGATGACTGTTCTTATGTTTTTAACACTGAGACCAAGGCAAGCATGGGGTGACCACAGCTACAGACATAACCATTCAGTAGCCAGAGAGTTGCTATTGCAGAGCTTAAATGCAAAATGTAGGCTTCTTGCAGTCAATAGGACAGGCCAGCCAATCAGGTGATTCTGCCACAGCCCTGCTGGGCTCATTAACTGACCTGAAGGATGAACCAGTGAGCTCCAGACTCAGCTGAGAGAACTCAGCTCCATAGCTCCTCACACCAATCAAGAAAAGATGTTTATGTGAAAATAAAGTGGAAGTGGGATATTACATCCTGAATTGTAATTCTCCTCTCTCACTTCTCCATTGCTACTAAGATTATAATGCTGAAATGCATTTATTGCATAGTGTACACAGGCTCTTTCCTTTTTGTCTTGGAGGAGTGCTGAATTTTAAATAAAAATACACTCCACAGCCTAATCTATTTGACTAAGAATTGTACTTTTTAAATATAAATTAGGAACAACACTGTAATATGGTTACAAGAAGTGACTCCAGATGTCCTTTATCAATCCAAGATATTTCAAACTTATATTCTCAGATGTTGTACATAGATAAATCAGAGTATTTAATTACAGGGATAAATTACCTACCACATGGTACAATCTTTGAGATACAACAATAATGCTCAGTTGTAGAATAATCATGCAGCAAGACTTGTGAGTAATTTCCCACCCAGCTGTTTCCTATAATGTAAAAACCATTTTAAAAAACTTCCATGGGGGCTTTTATAAATATTCATAACACAATCTATGCCAAAATGTTCCAGTTTTTCTTATTTTGATTTGGGTTCCTGAGGAAGGTAGGAAATTTCTGGAAGGACACTGAAATTTCTGGAAGGACAGTGAAGCCAGGTGTAGAAAACATATGGACAGATTCAGGCTTTTTTTAACCAGTGTATTTTTATTTTTACAAATGCGAGAGTGTGAGAGAGAGTGGGACCCATGATGCTTTCAGGACCTTTCACTATATCAGCTTTTGAAGTCTATAAAAAAAACCCTTCCAAAATGCAAGTAGTTACATTTTCAGATATGATCAAATGGACCACACAAAGCAGTCACATGTTTCAGCCCTTTGGCTCAGCCAGACTCTGCTAAGGTGGAAATATTAGTCTGTTCATCTGCTGCCAATGACCAAAAAAGTTAGAAGAAAATGGGACAGTATTGGAAGTTTAAAGAATGTGTCATAGAAATCCTATCAAAGTCGATTTCTGAATTATCTTCAGTTTACTTAAAGTAACCAAAAATTCTATCTAGTTGTAACTAATTATAATAAACTGAATGCAGTGATGTGCTGTAAATGTGGCAGCTGTGTGTGCCCAGCAATCGATTCAAAATAATCTGTAACAAAAGCACCTAGATGTGAGATCCTTACCACAGTGTATAGTAGACTACGCTGAAACAGTTTGTGGTATAAACTGATATTCTTTCTGAGTATGAGTTTCACAATCTGGCCCTTACAAGATGGTAGCTCTAGAAATAACTGTGAGAAACAATGGAAGCTCCTTAAAGCAGGAGTCTTCCTTGTTCGGAATTTGCTATCAGGCTAAAGAGCACCTCTAGTTATCAAATTTACCTCCTTATTCATCTGTGCCACTAGCCCCCTTCAGAAAAGAGCATGTAATTACCATTTTGGAAACAGGTTAGAAGGTAAAGGTCAGCAGGCTTATTCTTTAGGTCTTAGCATAGCAGCACTTTAAAGGCATGAAACCTGAGTTTCCACTTACAACATCTATTAGTGTTTAAATGGGGGAAAAAGGCTATCATAGTGCACTATTAGGGTATGTCTAGACTACATGCCTCTGGCAACAGAGGCATGTAGATTAGGCTACCCAGCATAGGAAAATGAAGCGGCAATTTAAATAATTGCCGCTTCATTTAAATTAAAATGGCTGCCGCACTGTGCCAATCAGCTGTTTGTTGGCTCAGTGGGCTAGTCTGGACGCTTCGAGGTCGACATCAAAGGCATTTGTCGACCTCCCCGGTAAACCTCATCCCACGAGGCATACCGGGGAGGTCAACAAATGCCTTTGATGTCGACCACGGAGCGTCCAGAGTAGTGCGCTGAGCCGATAAACAGCTGATCAGCACAGCACGGCAGCCATTTTAATTTAAATGAAGCGGCGATTATTTAAATCGCCGCTTCATTTTCCTATGCCGGGTAGCCTAATCTACATGCCTCTGTCGCCAGAGGCATGTATTCTAGACATACCCTTATTGTGCAGAAAACAAAAGTCATAGTCTAACTCTGAAATTCCTACAGTGTGGCTAATTTGCTATCTATATTCCAGTAGCATCTAGAGACCCCAACCAAGATTTCTGATTTGTTAGGTGCTATACAGACACAGAGACAGAACCCAGCTTGGAAAAGCTTATAACCTAAATAGACTGACAAAAGAAGTATTATGCCTAGGTTTCCCATTTATAAAATAGGAGTATAGAGATAAAGCAATTTTTCCAGAGTCATGTGATGAGTCTGTGACAGAGCCAGGAGATGAATCCCAATATAAAGTCTCAGCCAAGCAACTTAATCAAATGACCATATTGCCTCTCTACCAGTTGACCCTCTCTCGTCCAACACTCTCTTGTCTGGCATCATCCATGATGTGGCATAATTTTAGTTACCCGGATGTCCACTTATCATGGGTATAGCAAAGTTTCCTGTGGTCCCATAAAGTTTATTTACAACCACTAGTCCTGGCTCTCAGTGTTCTGTGCTATTATTTAGCTCTAATTTAACCCTAAAAGTCTGATAAGAGTCCAGTAAGAAATGGAAGTGTTGGTAATTCTGCTAGACAATATTTACCTCCAATGGTCTGGCAAATTCTCTAGTTGGGCCCAGTCAGGTCACGAGGGTGCCGAACAAGAGAGGTTCAACCTGTATGTCACTTATATTGCATATGCTACAGACATTATATACTATACTATAGGCTAAACTACATTCAAATTGAAAAAGTGAAATAAAGATGTTGTATATTTGATTCTTGTTCCTTATTTGTATGATAGTTGTTACCTAAAGTTGTTACAAACCTGCCATCTATTGATCTTGCCATATTTGTTGTTGGTTTCTCAACCTGGGCATGGCATTTTGCATTAAATTTCCATGACTTCAACAAAATAGAAACTTGAATTGTTACTATACTTTAAAGATGTATCAGTGCTTCTAAACTCCTCCCCTTAGACAGGGGTGGGCAAGAGGTGGCTTGAGGGTGCAGCCGGCCCTCCAAACCACCAGATCTGGCCCGCGGCACCCTTACTATAGAGCTGCTGCACCTGCTTTAAACAGCAGGCTGCTAATTGCTCTAAAAACTGAGCAGGAAGGAGAAAGCTTTGCTCGGTGTCCCCGCCCGCTAGCAAAATCCCCAAGCTCCCATTGGCTAGTTTCTGGCCAATAGGAGATGAGAAATTTTGCTAAAGGCAGGGGCAGCGAATGAAGCTTCCTCACTCCCGCCTCCCCTCTTACTCCTTGTACTGGAGCAGAGTCACATGGAACAACCTATCCAGCATATAGGCAGGGTTCCTGCAGAGCTGCTGCCTGGGAGCCACCTAGGTAAGTGCCTCCCAGCCAGAGCCTGCCTCTTGTCCTCTCTTTTTCCCCCAACAACCTGCCCAAAGCCATCATCCAAATCCTCTGCACCCCCTTTCCCTCCTTCTCCCAAGTCACAACTCCTTCCCAGATCCTGCACCCCCTCCTACACCCCTGCTCCAGGCCAGAATCCTCTCCTGAACCTTTCCTGGACCCTGCATCCCAAGCCCCTGACCCAGATCATAACCCCCTCCTTCATTCAAACTCCCTTCTACACCCCACCCACCATCCCAGACCTGATGCCCCCTCCAAAGAAGTGAGGCCCTTGACCACTTACCAAAGTCTTGGAGTGGCCCCCCATTAACAATTATTACCTACCCCTGCCTTAGCTGCACACTTATGGGAAAACAAGAATACGAAGTATATAAAAGATATTCATTTGGGACATCATCACATTCCTCTTTGGATTAATGAGCATAATTTGTCTTTTTTATTTGGTAGTGTGTCTTAATGACATGACAAATTAATAGGAACAAAGAATATTCTTTTATTGCAGTGTGCTAAGTTCATTTTTAAACACAAGGTTTTGAATCCATGAATAGCACTTATCAGTTCCCCCACACTTCAACCTGAGGAACAATATTATCCCTCTTTACCAAAACTGGAACTATGGTTTATTTCCATTTGAATCATACTCCTGTGAAGGGGCTGCTTTCATTGTTGAAGCAGACCAGTGCAACAGAAGTAACTAGCAAATGTCACCAAAGCATGTACTAGTTCATAAAGATCCAGACCACATAGTGATAGGTAACTGGCCAATGATAATACATTTTCACTATTAAAAACTGAACAGTGAATAATTGAAATTAATTGTGGCTTTTAAGTTGGTTAGGAAATGAACAGAAAAGAAAATTTTAGTGTTGTAAGTTGAGTAATGAACTTCAGCTGCCTGCTAAGACTGTGTGTAACAAATGAATGTACCTTTATTTTCTCATTACAGAAGTTCACAACTGTCAGTTCTCCGTTTTGCAATCATACCATTTGGCTCCATGTTTTTCTAAACCTCCTAAATCAACATTCAGTATTGTGCATAAACTATTGATCAAACTACTTTCTGGCTAGCACAATTAGCTTTTACACATAGGCTGTGGACATTTTTTCCCCTTGTTTTAAACATTGTTTAATTCTTCACTTGCTTTAATTTTTGCAAATAGTGCTTTTCTGGTAAATGTACATACGTATGTCTCCATTACTAAAGTGTATAGAACAATTATTCTTATTATATATACCTTATGTTAAAGATCCAACCCAAATAGTCTAGGTCTGTCTTCTACAAATTCACAATGGACATGCTTAGGGAGTTGTAATGTATTTTTCTTCTGAGTTAACACTTTAACTTTTATCACTGATAGGGTTTATCTAAAGCTATTTTTTAATATTTCCCTCCTACTTATGTCAAAATGATGTTATTGTTGGCTAAAAAGCATCTGCTAGTGTATCTACATGTTCACATCATCATAAAATATGTCTAGCAGATTATGTGCTACTAGTGAAAGAAAACTCAATGTTTATACAAATTTACTGTTGAGTTTCAAGAAATAATAAATTCATAATGAGAGTTCAATACGTTTATAACTATGAGGGTCGATAGATCCTAATCTCATGGGTTTATGCTTCAGATTTTAACATTTTTAACCTACTGCTTTGTCATGATATTACAGAGAAGCCACTAACCAGTAAATGCTTGACAATGATATCTTTAGTCTGCTACTATAGCCAGATAGCCATTGAACTGACAACATCACTTCAGTAAGAAATCCTGTTTCTAAACGTGTGAGGCTGTCATCGATGACATCATTGAATATTAACTACAAAAAAGTCCTCCAGAAAGAAAGGGAGAGTGGAATTTTTTTCAAAAAGGATAAAAAAGCCAAGGAAAATCGATGTTATTTTCAAGAATATAAGTTACAGGAGAACACAACGAGTAGTCCTGTGGCACCTTAGAGACTAACAAATATACATAGGATCAAGAGCTTTCGTGGGTAAGACCCACTTCATCAGATGAGTTGGAGTGGGATACAAGAGTGTTAAAAACAGAATTAAAAGACAAATTTTAAAAAAGAAATACTTGAGAAAGTATTCAAATAATTCTTGAGAAAGTCCTTTTAAATTTACTGAGGTAGCTCAAAGGGAAAGCTGAAATCAGTGACTATCTTAAACTGTACACATGTACACAGAACTGTACACTTCTGATATTCCTTCAGAAGAATGTGAATAAGCAGCATATTCAGCCGACTAGTTCACAACAGAAGGCTTGTCCTTAAAGCCTTCTATTTTTATTACCATCTCCCTTTACACAGAATGTGGAAATCCTGTGTTTTGGTAATATAAAGATAAACATTAGAGTCCAGAATTCAGAGTCAGGTAGCATACACTTGTGATTATCATAAGGCAGGAAGAAGATTGCTTTTTGCTACAGGGCAGTTTGAAAGTTGGGAATAGTAATAATAAGAGAAGTTCCATAGTGCCAAATTTTCAGTGCTGGTAGCTCAGTGAGGAGGAGATATGCCAAGTATTTATAAGATAGTGTGGCATGTGTGTGTGTGTGCTATAATACTTCCACAATGGCTATAGCAGTGAATACAGTATTAGCATCATGGAGGTGCTCTTCGCATGCATACACATCCTTCCCTCTCTATAACTCTAGTGCAGGGCTACTCAACACGCGGTCTGAGGGCCACATGCAGCCCATGGCCCGTTTGTTTGCAGCCCACAGTGTGGTTTAGGTTTAGGCGGGGCTCAACATGCGGCCCGCGGGTGGGATCCTGTGAACATTGCCTCCACTGGGAACATGCCCCACAATGGTGAGGCATCTTCCAGGCAGGGTGAACATTGAAAGACGCAAGCGGATGGGCTGGCTGGAACAGATGGGTACTGGGTGTCAGAGTTTCTAGCCCCCAGGGAGGAGGTGCCAGGAGCACCAGGGCATTGTGGGATGTGCTGGCTGCTTACCCTTGTGGACAGAGCCTGAGAGGTGCTGACTGGCTCATGCTGGCCACCTTTGGGTCCGGCACGGCGGCTTAAGGCTTAGTCTTTGTATTCATGCCCATCAGTGTGAAAGAAGCTATTTGCATATATATTTGCATATATATGCAAACACACTTATATTGCAGCCCTCGGCATGTGCTGTGAGTATCATTGTGGCCCCTGAGGCTTTCAAAGTTGATTAGCTCTGCTCTAGTGGAAGGACAAAACAAGCAACAGATCTGTATTTCTGACTTCATGCTCTGGCCCATTTTAGTACCAACCATTTAAAGATTAGCAATTTGCATCTCACTTTGCACAAGCTTGTTTTTAAAAAGGAAAACAAACATATTCGCTGCAAAGGAGTTATATAATTAGATAACATTTATCATAGGCTACATTGCACGCATGCTGTTTGTATATATATTCACAAATACAACTGTGAGCCAATTTCAGAAATACTGTACATTACGAGATACACAAAGTGTGTTATGCTGACAGGCACAATTTGTTATTTCTAAAAATCTATTCGTGTAAAGTTGCCAAAAGTCTAACAAAAAGTTATGTATTCACTTGAACTCTATGTTCCTCCTGCCTTTGTTGAACTAAGAACATGGCCAAAACGACATATTCCAGCTGCAGGGATTTTTATTCTCAAAATATACATGAAGATGACTCCCAAAAAATCCCTGCACTATACACAGCACTGAGTAGTTGAACAAAGAGGATCATACATTTTTCACGTGTAATAAAACAGAACAGCACATTTAATTTATGGCAGCTGTTAACTGGGAGCACAAGGCACAGAGACTTGAGAACATTCTGAAAGTGTGATCACTTCTGATAATAGACTCTTACTGATTCCTTCTCATAGCTGAAGTTAGTTCCTACAGTTCTAAGTGACCGAGTGCATCCCTAAAACATATCATTTGCACCCTCTAGGGGCCCCTAAATAGGCCTTGATTTAACAGAGGGCTTCTCATATGCTAAACTTTAAATGTATACCTAAAGTTATCATTTTTCAACTAAGAACTTAAGAATGTGCTTAGTCCTATTTATTTCAAAAAGAGTTAGGCACATACGCAAGTAGTTTGCTGAATCAAAGCTGTAAACTGGGAATTGCTCATTTCTCCTTGGAATGAAAGCTTCTATAATTCAGAATAAGCTAATTGAACCATATTTGGAAAAGGATTGATCCCCCCTCCCATAACTCCATATTTTGGGGCTACAGTTACAAGAACAACAGTAGAGACCTGAGCAAAGTTTGGCTTTGACAGACTATGAAATTGATATTCCTGGTACCAAACTGATATAATATGAAACTCAGGTCAGACTGTCAGAAAATATGGCAGATGCCCCCAAACTGATGGTATATTCTATAATTAGATTTTACTAAACCAGTAATAAACACATGTTCCTGGATTGTTATATAAGCCATATACTGGAGTGACAGATGATTCCCTAAGGCCAGAAGTGGACACTAATTTTTTATGAGGTCCACTCCAAGAATTTGGTAAGTGGTCAAGGGCCACATTCTTCCACAATATTAATGGAGGAGGTGTAGGGTCTGGGATGGTAGTTGGGTAGAGAAGGGAGCCCAGTGGGAGCTTCAGGCAGGCTCCCTGACTCCCACTTCCCCACATGCAGCTCAAAGCGGCTGACCAGTTTCCACTTTTTATTTCAGCTTTCTACTGATCTGCACAGGCTTTTGAGTAAGAAGTTGATGTGCTTGGCTTCTTGCTCCTTTGTTCTGCATAATGTCTCTCTAGATGACCCTCTTTTTTTCTCTTTCTAGAAGATGATGTTCCTATTTTCACTTAATGGGAACTCATATTGTTGTAATCCTTAAAGCATATCCTTAATATGGCCATCATCATCTTACCATATATGATGCTTTAGATTGGCTTATCCTGCTTAGAATTTCTGATGTTGTAAGCAACTCTTTCTAATGGACAGGTTATCTTACCAATTTCTGTGGCATATTTCTACGACTCTGCTCCATAAATGAGAAACGAAATGATGACAGAATTAATACTTCATATTATTGTATCAGTGCTGACCATGTTACTTTTCCATATCTTTTCAAGTTTATGAAAGTTGTTTGCTGCTTTTGATATTTGTTGTTTGATTTCTAGCTTGGTGTTATCATCATTGCTCATCTCACTCACTAGATCATTAGTACAGAAAGTTTAACTCTGTTCTATTAAAAAAGCTATCCACAATGAGCTAAATTGTAGTTAGCTAGAGTCTGGTCAACCATTTTAAGCATTCTTCCCTGACCATCTTTAAATACAGTAATATACACTAGGCTTTTCTGTGATCCAGCACACTGAAGATGTTATCACCAGGTGGAACTCAGCTTACATGCTTGACTGACTTCTGGAAAACAAAGGCGCTCTGACTGACTTTTGCAGAGCATTCAAAGCCAACCCATCTATTTTGTAGGAGTGGAATCTTACTGACACAGATTCAACTATTCAATCATCTCAAATTCAAATGGAAGTATACTTAAGACTGTCTCTGCAGTTATCCCCGCTGCCCAAGCTCTGACAGTACACCCAAACATAAGATATTTCATATCAAGGTGTACACATAATGACAGCAAAAAATTGAGAAGCAAATTTTCAGCAGGTGAACCATAACTGGGCAGAACAAGATATACAACAGTTTGTGCATTGTATGACTGCTTTAAAGATTACTCTGTCAATTCTGATTCAAACTATTTGATATCTTTTTACCCAGAATCTGGCTGATGGAAACAAATTGAGAAATGCCAGTCCCAGAAATGGCAAAAACAAAAATACAGAAGGAAAAAATGTTATTTAGACCTGAAAAAAAGAGATCTCACTTGAAAACTGCATGACTGTTCTAATATAGGAAAGATTTAAAAGAATTTAATCTCTGGTTACTGCAAACACTATGGAAACAAAGCTTTCATCCATTGTACAATACCTATCATAACAAAACACATTCTGCACCAGGAACTCTGTAGAAAGATGGAAATTGAAAGCAACCAGATTTTGTCATTTTGCAGCTATCACAATATCTTCTTGCTGTATCACCCAGTAACATTCCCTCTGAGAAGCTGTCAGTCATAAGTCTAGATTACTTCCAGAAAATTCATAGGTCATGTCTACACTATATAGAAGATCAGCGCTGCCCTGGTTGAACTTCTGCTACATCAAACTCAGAGGGTGCCCTGTTGGCCATGGTATTTTTGCGCCTAACGAGGGAGTAAGGGAAGCCATTGGGAGTATTTGCTCCCATTGGCCTCCCGCTGTGTGGACAGCATGGAAACACAATGTAAGATACATCAACTCCAGCTATGCAATTTATGTAGCTGGAGTTGGGTATCTTACTTCGAACTTCTGCTGGAGTGTAGACCAGTTCATAGAGCCTATTGCTTCTTTAGTTCAGCTGTTAAATGTTGTCACAATGTCTTCATCTGGAATTTTTTGTGAATTGGAGCAATTTAAAATGTATTTATAAATAGACAATATTTTATCACATATAATTGCAGAATTAATTTTCTTGTAATATCATGCTTGTACAATGCCCAGAGGATCTCTGATTTTAGCTGGAGAACTCTGTAGTGAACTTGAAATAGCTCCAATCTTTAAATTGTTGATAAAATAGTTATAGATGCTGCATTTCAATATAAAACAAGACTTGGGCTCCATTCCTGAAAATAATGAAGTGCTGCTGACAACCCTTAAGCCATATAGGTGAGAACTCCAAACCGTCATAAAGAGTCCTCAGTGGCAAGAGGATTTGTAACAAAAAAGTGCATATATTTCTAAGGGTTGTGAGTTCTCTATGGAGTAAATTCTCAGCACATTCTCAGAAGGTAATATAACTCCTGCACTTAGTTCAATGGCTCATGGGGTCACTTGTCTAGATGTCTAGATAGCACTGTCAATGAGACTGTATAATTGCAGCAATTAGGGTTGCCAGATAGTTTCACAAAAAATACCGAACATGGCGGGAAAAAAATTAGTTGAGCAAAAAAAAAGACCCGCCAGACACAGCGGGGAAAAATGTCCCTGCTGGCCTTCCGTCTGAGAAAAACAGAAGATACTGGAGGTTTTTTTTTTTAAACCAGACAGAAGACTCAATTTCTGGACTGTCCAGGTTACTGCATACCTGGCAACCCTAACCCCATGCAGAAAAGGGGTGGGGGGCTTCCCTCCCCCTCTTGCAAGGGATTCCTCCCCCACCTCCACCAGCCTTTCCCTCAGGTCCCACGTGCCTCCTTAACTGTTAAGGAGGCATTGCGGCCAGCGTAGGGCTAGCTAGGACTACAAGACCCTGCTCCTTGCTGCAGCCAGCTTATTGCAGGGAAAGAGTTCTGGGGCTTGCTCAGATGTGGCCACCCCTTCCTCCCTAAATACACCCCATGCAGGCAAGGGGATGGGGGTGATTCTCCTCCTTCCCACTCCTGCAAGGTATCCCCCACCCTCGCCTTCCCTCCAGTCCTGCATGCCACCTTAACTGTTAAGGCTCCAGTCTGCCAGAGGCTACCCAGCCTATTCAGAGAAGGTGGGGGGGGAGGAAGGAGAGAAGCTGTCCCTGCTGTGGCTTCCCCTTCCTTCCAACAGGTGCTCCGTGCAGGGAAGGGGCTCAGGGGCTTCCCTTCACTCCCACTCTGGGAATGGATCCACTCCCTCCTCCCTCCCTTTCCTCTCATCCCACACACCTGCTCACCGCAAAAGGAGTTTTGCTGGCAACCTCTGCAGCCGCCTGAGCCTGGAAAGGAGCTGCAGCCTCTTTCACTGCCGCCAGGCTGAAATGCTGCAGGGCTCCAGCACTTGGAGCTTCTCCCTCCCGCTAGATCTCCTGTGTGGCCTCTCCCACGTTCAGGAGAGGAACCAGAATTATCTGGCCGTGCGGCAGGGGAGGCTGGGGGAAGTTTTTAAAGTGGTCCCAGGGACACCCCCCCCTTCCCCACCAGATGCGGCAGGGGAAAAATGTTCCCGCCAGCCTTCCATCTGAGAAAAACAGAAAATACTGGACATTTTGCATGTCCGGTATTTTCTGGGTTTTTTTAACCAGACAGAAGATGAAGTTACCGGACTGTCCAGGTGAAAACCGGACACCTGGTAACCCTAGATGCAAATTATTAGTATGATTTATTCTGAGGCTTAGAAACCAACAAAAACAAGGCTTCATTATGCTAGGTATAATACAGACATAGAATAAGCTTACAAGTCCATCTAGACAAGATAAAAAGGAAGGGAAGGGCAAGGATATAAAGTACAAGCAGAGTGCACAAATATAGGGCTGTATTCAGTGAAAAACTGGCTCTGAGCATGTGTGTGCCTCTGTTTTCTCTTCTGTAGCATGAGGATAATACTTTACCTAACTCAAACAGTTGGTGTGCATTAGTGAATATATGTATGGACACTAAAAAAGCAATGTGCTATATTAGTACTAATTACTTTCATACAAACTTACATGTACACTATGCTTTATCATAATGATTGGTTTACATTTCTGCTATCAAAGGATAGCTAGGCAAGGAAGAGTCTCTTCAGTTTCATAATGGAGGAGGTACTCCAATATACTATATGATCAAAAGCAAGGGAACACCCATCTACAACCAGGACATGTTTCTCAGTTAATTGCATGGTCATCCTGCACCAACTTCTGAAGCAATGAAACTAGGAAAATTAATAAGGTCAGACTGGATGAAGACAATCATAAACTCATATAAAACAAACAGTGAAATAAGAACAGTACAAATAATGGAAAATGACTTCTCTTGTTTGATTGCTTGTTAACTTACTAAGCTTCTCTGAACTGTAACAGCTAAGGAAATCTTAACAAGTCTGAACAGGATAACTGTGTATAACAGTAAAACATTAACTATTGGTCTGTACCAGTCACCCTGCATTTTAAACCAAGTTTTATGATTCATTAAACTGTCAACTTTTATTTTCAGTAATGAATACAAGAACAGGTCAAAATTCCTGACCATACGTGCAGTCTTCCCGAAATCCACAGTAGGACATTTAAAGATTTACTGTCCAGAACTTCAATAACTTCCTTAATGTGAGAGCCTACAGCACAAAAAAGGAAGTAATTTCATTGACTTAAAATACCAAACATATTTAAAGGAGTTCTATGTTCAGGAAAGAGAGGTCATAATATGACATCATCTTGAGCTTGTCTGCTCTCTATGTGCTTTTTGTGTCCTACCTTGTTTTCTGTTGTCCAAGAACAAATATATTACTATAAGTGAGCCTTTCCACATTAGCCTAGCCTATAGATAAATGAAGTCTTTTCTCTATGGTGTAAAATCTCTGGTGATGTAATTAACATGTATTATTCTACCCACATTTTCATCATGAGCAACAATTCTGTACCTGCAGATTATAGTGCAGGCAAAATGAATAATGTGATACTCTGCAAGTTCACATGAAAGACATAACTAATAATAAAAGCAGACTTCTATATAATAATATAGAAATTCAAAGCAACTTCATTCTTTGTCAATAGCTCTTACTATGTTAGGGTCTGTTCAATGTATCAGTCCTGATTTTCAGAGCAAGATAAAAAAAGGGTTCGTCAACAAGCTATAGAACAGTATGGATCCAGCTTCAGAGCTGTCCCATCCATAGGATGGTTCAGGGAAGCCCTGTCTAGCCTAGAAGTGGAGAACTCATGAAAATGTAAGTCCTCTTCCACCTAAACATGAATTGCAGTGTCCTACTGAATTTCTTATCCACAAGCCATACATTCCATTTCTTATTACATGTCCCACCCTTTTTTTAAGAGAATCCATCTAGCTCTCAAGAAGACCTAAAAGTGACTGAAAACGTTAATTATAACTGCAGTCCCCATTGGAAAGAAAGGAAAAGATATCAGAAGTTGTACATTCTATTACTCTTTTTAAAATATTTTCTCTAAGGGTATGTCTACACTGCAACACTATTTCAAAATACCTAGCGCTATTCTGAATTAACAGTCCATGTCTACACAGCAGGCAGTTATTTTGAAATAGTGTCAAAATACTGTCAAGCTGGAGGACTTCTTACTCTGACTCCTGTAACCCTCATTGTATGAGGAGTAAGGGAAGTCGGAGGAAGAGTGCTCTGTTTCGAAAAAAGTGCTGTGTAGACACTCCCTATTTCAAAATAAGCTATTTTGAAATAAGCTATGCAATTGACGTACCTCAATTTGCGTAGCTTATTTCGAGTTAAGCCCTGCAGTGCAGATGCATCCTAAATCATATATTCTACTTATTATTTTAGCTATTAAAATTAAGGTAACAGAGTAGTCATGGGTGTTTCCTCGGTTGGTGACTAGTTTTTATTTCCAATGTCATCCAGGAAAGGTATAGCCCACACCACTGGATTATGGCCTACATTTGCCCTTTCTGAATATTACATCATCTCGTGACTTGAATGAGTTTTGGATGGGGCCCTAGATGCAATTATCTCTAACTGTCTTCAAGGATGCACTTGTCAGGGAGAAAAGAGCCCGAATCAGTGTTAGCAGTTAAGGTACCAATTATACTAACAAAGATTCTAGCATGGAACCCTGTGCTTGCTGAGTCTTGACAATTTGTTTTCCCCAGCAGCACCATACATGTGGTGTCTCTACTTCTCCTTGGATGTTCTACTTGCTACAGCTATACTAATGACCATAGGTTTCTGACAAAAAGGGGATTAGGTATAAATAAACCTCTCAAAAATGAGATCAGTGGCATGTAGTCATGGAAAGCTCAAGCTCCTCCTAATCCCACCTCATACGCTTTCCCTTTTCTCTTCAGAAACTTTATAGACGTTGGAATGTTCCAATCCACCTCACACACCACACCTCCGACCCCTCACCAACCTTCTCACACCTCTCTCTCTATATTTTCCTTTTTATATGAGCTTTTTTATCATTGGCCCCATTTTCACAGCCCTTACTTTGAGTCAGTGATGCCTTTTTTTACCCCTTCTCTCCCAGCAAACAGAAAGAACAGGTTTTTAAGAGAAACCAACAAGTAGAATTACATTTACATTTTGAAAAATATTTTGCTTCATGCTTCCTGTGACACTTAAACCTTTGCCTCCTCTCCAACATTTTGGTTTTTTTCTTCGTGTCTCCCCAAACCATCAAGAACACAAAATGTTCATGCTCCATTTCACATACAAAGCTTTTTCTATGGCTCCACGGGTGGTCCAGTATATCATTAGTACACTGCGCTGTATTAATATGGATGAAAACTGGACTGGCTCATAAGGGTTTTATTACCCTGTCTGTACTCCTTTATTTTATTTACATAGTTATATTCATGCACATGAATTTAAGTGACTGACTTAGGCCACTTGTGTGTCTGAATTAATACATGTACAGTCATGACAACACTCAGTTCTAGCTCTCATTGAGCTATTTACAAATATGGCCTAGTGTCTTGTATCTATCATGCTGAATTTAAAAAAAAAATGTTTTCTTTTTTCTCTTCTTCTAGTCCTAATCCACACAGTTGACAAGTCCATTAGGAATACCACTGGTGTCAGCAAACTACTTCCCAGATGACATTTGAATGATCAAAATATTATACACTATGCCCTGGTTTACACTAGGACTTTATTTCAAAATAAAGGTTGAATTTGTAAGTGGAGCATCCACACTACCAAGCCCATTATTTCAAAATAACGGACTGTGGAATTTGAAATATGTACTTCGGCTTTCCATCAGGAGTAATACTAATTCCAAAATAGTTATTTCAAAATAACTGAAGTGTGGACGCTCCAGTGCCACTATTTCAAAATAATTACTCCCCAGAGTAATTCGAACTAATTACACCCCCCATGATTCTGGGGGCTCTCAGTCCAAGGTAGCGCATCCACATTAACGGAGCCTGCCTCAGTCTAAGTTTGAGGCTTCCTTGTAGTGTGGACACACTAATTCAAATGTGTTAAATCATAAGAATGGCCACACGGTGTCAGACTAAAGGTCCATCTAGACCAATAGCCTGTCTTCTGACAGTGGCTAATGCCAGATGCCCCAGAGGGAGTGAACAGAACAGGCAATCATCAAATGATCCCTCTCTTGTCATCCATTTCCAGCCTCTTACATACAGAGGCTAGGGACACCATTCCTACCCATCCTGGCTAATAGCCATTGGTGGATCTAACCTCCATGAATTGGGAGTTATTAAGTCGAATTTAGTAATTTCTAAATACTTTTCTAGTGTAGACATAGACTATATGTACATCTAGTCTAATCCATGCATGGATCTCGAGGATCTATAAATATAAAAATTGCAAAGTTATTCAAGTATATATATACTGGTATGTATTTTGTACATTAAATCTTAAAACTCAAACCAGTTAGAACAACTTGAGAAATACAGGGAAAGCCTCAATGATAAACACAACAGAACGAATGGGGAAACAGATTGAAGCAGAAGTGAAGCTGAGTATCATTGAAGCACCAGGGATTATGTCCTCATTATATTGTACTATCCGTGGCTGCATTGTACAAACCTAACACACGCAAGCAAAATCTTAATATGATTAAAAACCTCACACCTCCAGGACTGGTGTTCTCTCAGATGTTGTGGGACTATTAATAGAGCTCTTGAAACTTGGGGAGATTTATTGAAGGGTCTCTCTGTGTTATCTAAAGCACTGCTGTCAGAGTTGACAAGGTCAGCTAAATTTCCCATGTGAATACGATGACTGAATCTGCAAGGGCCAAATTCCTCTGGGCACATCTAAGGTATCCTAGCATGAGAAAGTGATAACAGGCCCACAAAAACATCTTATCTCCTCCAAACCTGAAAACAGCCTTTGAAAGTTTTTCACCAAGATGGACCCCTTTCACTTGCTTATTAGCCAAATCATCCAATAATCTCAATAGCTCCTATTAGTGTTAAGTGGATTTACGTCAATGTGCTCCCCAGAGGAAATCAGTTTCCAGCAGGTGTTTAAAATATACTCTGGAGATCCTGGTCAGGTCATATATAAATATGCTTATAAATTTTACTCTGGTTTCTTTAAACCATCTACTCAATTTATAATGTTTTCCTTGTTTAATAATGAACATCTGTGATAGTGCGTAAGCCAAAGTAAATACAATTAAGCAGATACTATGCTAAACAATTTTTTTACAGGTTCAGGTTTCTTACTAAACTGAGTACAAAGTATCTCTGTGTGCTTGGTCTGGCTCTGTACGTTATGTATATTACTGAAAATAATTCACTCACTGAAGAAGGGCTGCCATATTCTTAAGATCATTTTTCACTCGTGACCTCCTGGAGTAAAAAGCAGTTGTATGGGCTTTCAGATTCAAACAATGGGGATTGATACTTATTGTGCAAGATTTTTTTTTAATTTTATCATGATGAAAACCAGTCAGTGCAAGTAGGTTACACAGCACAAGTGATTCAATCATCAGCCATTATCTGTGGCAAGTGCTGACTTAACTTCAGACAAAATCCTTTTTACTCTCTTTGTTGTTTCCATTCTGCTTCTCTTCCTCCCTTTGTTTAGTTATAATATGCAAATTTTATGTAAAAAGAAACCATTTCTTCCAAAGAGCACCCTGTTGAACTTAGCAAGGAGACATGATAAAGGTATATGATCATTGAAAACTTTTTATTATAAATGATCACGAGCCTGATTCTCATAGGAATACCTTTGAACGAAGAGAATATCTAATACTTTTCCCCCTTTCAGCTGCATAGCAAACCCAGCAGTGCTAGGTAACAATGACCGCTGTTATCATCAACTCTGTCAAAAGTGATTTCTAATGTCACTGTAGCATCTATGTCAGGAAAACCCAAGGCAATTTTCATGGCATGTCAATAAAAAGAACCATGCTTAAGAATAAGCTTTGTGTTAACTGAGCTAAGTTATTGTTCTTCCCACAGTCTCATCTCCCAACAGTGAGTTGTTTGGAAACCATCTTTCTATCAAATGGGAGTGGAGGGGAAATGTGCAATATTTGTGGTGTAAAAAGGATCATGGAGAAAGAGAGGGGCCTGTGTTTTTATTAAAGCTTATTGAAAAATGGAATGCATACTCACCTGTTTACAATCTTCCAGAACAGGAAAAAAGAGACCCAACTGTCCACCTAGCAGCAGAGGGAAACTAGAAGGAAATGCTTATTTATCTGTTACTTCATCAGAGACAAGTATTTGTATTTTAAAACTATGGAATTTTTATTCTGATGACTGAGTTCACAAGGCTAAAAAGGTGGAAGAGCTATTGTTTCCATGGACATGCTGGTAAATATCACCCAATAAATTGAAACAATCTGATATTTCCACTCTTTTTACAACACTCTTTTTACTTGAAAACTGTTCATCATAAGCACTTAAATCTGAAGGCAATACATTCCTTAGACATACTCACAGTAGACTTATACTGCCTGTAAAGTTATTATATTTATAGGATTTGATTGGCGCTTTTCTCCTCCGGTTGCTTCCACCTCAATTTGCCAAACTATAGCCCATCACAAGGTGATTCTGATGTGTGTCAGCTATAGCTGGGAGATTTGTTTACCCAGGTGTTACTAGTCTATCTGGAAATACTGCATATTTCTCCCATTAGGATAGAACGAACCCCATGCTGGTCTACTGCCCCAATTCACTTTTTATCAACATTAGTGATGGGACATGAGCCAGAAGCAACTGAGGCAGCAACAGGCAGGAAAGAAATCATTCATATCCAAAACACAATTGGTTTGGGCCTGGTTTTGTTCTCTCCAAAGTGAGGTGGTTGGGGAAAGAACAAACTCATCCCTATAGATGTCTATAGACCTTCAAGGAAACAAAACTGTTTAAGTTTACCAGGAAATAAGGGGATTATCACAAAATTATTTTTATTGCAGGAGTGTCTAGAGGTCTGTCATGGGATGGGTACACCTGGCCCCCCTCAGAGGCACCCCATGTGCATCTCAGTCCCTTTGGCTCAGGGCCACTCACTCAGGGCACCCCATCTTTAGTATGGTAGTCTGGCCTAGCAGCCACAAACAATAAACACCTCTTCTTGAAGGGTAGTGGGGACCATTGGCCAGGGTCCACTTCCACTCCCTTCCCTTAGGGCAGTGAGACCTAGCAGCCAAAGTCAGTATCAACACTCCCTGTTCTCGGGGCAGAAAGGCCTAGCGGCCAGAGTCAGTAGTCACAGCTGTAGCGCTCCCCCTGGGGGTTAATGGTGGTGGTGTAGGGGAACCTGGGCCCTCCCTCTCCAACAGGTCCCAGCCCAGGGCCCTGTCAATGGTGGGTGTGTCCCACCACTAGCTCAGCAGGGAATCTACCCAAAACATGCCAAGCTCACTGCACTGAGCTATTTCATACCAAACTCACGGCCGTCAGCATGTTCTCCACTTTCCTCCGCACTGGGGGCTTCTCCGGCCACTCCCCACTGTTGTTCACGGGAAGATGGGTGGATTATGTACACAGTAAAATCCACATGTTCCAAAATTGGAGCCAACCCTCATCACTTAGAAGAAAACAAACCCTTCCTTTGAAGGAGGATTTTCCAAAAACTGGGAACCTTTCTTAACCTCTTACCCATTGTAATTTCCATACTGAGACAGAGAAAGCACTTTTTATTTTATTCTCCTGACCTGGGCTATTTATTCATTGAGAAGTGAGTATGGTAACAGATGTGTATGTGGAGTAGAACTGGGAAATCTTCCATAGGTTGGACCTCCCTAGTCTGGCACCCTGGGGGCCTGAGCTGTCCCAGACCAGGGAGTTCACTGGACCAGAAGAGGTCAGTGCTCCCCTGCTGGCTGTCCCACGCCCCTGCCGCTGGCCCCCCAGGCACTGGCCCAGCACGGCTCTCCACCCTGTTGCCCAGGGTCTGCCTGGGTTCCAGGTGGGGACTGCTTAGCCACTGCCAGCCCTGCTGCTGCTGGAGGTTCTCCAGCTGGGGTGCCCGGTTTCCCCACCCCGCTGCTAGGGCCAGCCCCGCTGCCCCTGGGAATTCCTGTTGCCCGCCTCTGCCAGCCCCCTTTCAGCCAGGGGGAGGGGTTCCCTGGCAAAGGCTGGCCGGTCACCCCAGCCCCACTGCCACCAGAGGTTTAATGGGATTCCTGGCCAGAGCCGCCCAGCCACAGGCAGCCCCGCTGCAGCCAGAGGTTCCCCAGCTGAATATGGGACTCGCTGGTCACCTGGCCCTGCTAGCACCAGGGGTTCCCCAGCTGGGGCAGGAGTTTTGCAGCTGCTGCCAGGCCCTGCCAATGCTGGGGATTCCTCAGCCAGTGCAAGGGCTCCCCAGATGCCGCCTGGCCCAGCCAGGGCTCGCCAGCTCCTGCATTGCTCCTGCGTCCTCCAGGGCTCCTTGGTCCAACAACATCCATGGCTGGACCCTGCCCTGGCCCTGCACCACACCTGAAAGCCGCTGACATGTACAGCAATGGCTCCATGGTGCCATGTGCTGCCCCTCATCTACAGGCACTGAGCCCACAGCTTCTACTGGCCACAGTTCCCAGTTATCAATGGGAGCTGCAGGAGTGGTGTCTGCAGGCAAGGACAGCATGTGGAGACCCCCTGCTCTGCCTTTCTCAGGGGCTGCAGGGAAATGCCAGCCACGTCCAGGAGCAGCAACTGCCACAGGAATAATGACTCCAGCCACAACAGGTTAGGCATTTGAGAACTCACTACTCAAAGAATTAAATGTAAGCGTAAGAGAGAAATGAAAATTATGAAATGCACAGACAGTCAAAAACCAAAAATAACACTTTGCAAGCAGTAAAAAGAAGTAACACATGTATGAAAGTGAAGGACAGGGTGTGTTTGTGAGAATGACAGAGACACATACAGTGTGTGAGTGAAAGAGATTTGCCAAGCTCCTTCCATCCCATTCTCTCTGTGTGGAGACAGGGTACAGAAGTGGGGAGAGGAGGGACACCCTGACATCAGCGCCCCTCCCCCCTTCTCCCTCCCACATCCTGCACAGCAAGCAAGAGGCTTCCAGCAGGGGCAGCTCCAAGGCAGAGGGCAGGAGCGGCATGACAGTGGGTGGAGGGGCAACTGAAGTACCAGCGCCTGAGAGCTTCCTGGCCAAACCAGTCAGGATCACCTGCCAAAGGCTCCAAGATCCACCAGTACATCCCAATCTACTGGTTGGTGACCACTGGACTAGAAAGTTATTATTTTGTTCCACATGTAGCCCTGTGTTTCCATTTGAATCTTTGTTCTTTGATAATAAACATATCCTTGTTTTCATTATAAATATACATATGTGCTGTACGCAAAGTGGAGCGGTGACCCTGAGCTGAATCTTGTAAGCTGGTGTGTACTGTTCCTTTGGGAGCAAAAGAGCTGAGAGTGTTTAGTGGAAAAGGATTTGAGCATGCCAGAGGGATGCTTGGAGGACACAAGGGTTGACATGTGCCCATATAGAGCTAGAGAGATCTGTGGGGGCCTGGAAGGCAGTGCTTGCATTGGGAGAGGCTGGTGTAGTCAGGCACTTGATTCATAGCAGGCACAGACAGAATCACTTCACTCTATGGCTATGTCTACACTACAAAGATAAATCGGAAAAAGAAACGCTATTTGCAGTATGCAATTTGTGTATCTTTTTTCGATTTACTTCTGAAAGAGGCTTTTCTGAAATTTGGCTTGTCTACACAGGGCCAAATTTCAGGAAAAAACCCTCTTTCGCAACATCTCTTCTTCCTCATAAAACGAGGTTTACATGGATGCCAAAAAAACACGTCTGCTTTTCCCACATTTTTTTTTGGAAAAATGGACACATTCCTTGGATGTGCCAGAGCTTTTCCAGGATATCAGAGGTATCCCGGAAAAGCTCTGCAGTCTAGACATAGACTATGTGTCGGTGGTAGCAAGGTGGTTTATAACCTTGAAGAACCCTCAGGAACTTCACATTGGTTTTCCTTCAACAGGAGTTTTTACTTGTGGGGCACTGGAGAGAGAACAGCATTATTGGGCCCAAAAATATTATAATCCTTTAAGATAAAATGTGGTTGCTGTAAGCACAGCAAGTCATTTCATATGCTTCACCAACTATACCTATATAAAGAATCTCCAATTTAAAAAAAAACCCATTTTATGTTATTTTTGCTTTATTGTCTCAAGTGTCTGTATTACACTGTAAAAAGAGATATTAATAGGATGATAAGCTTCAATGAGCAATGATTTCTTTCTTTTAAATATGGAATAATAAGTCAGCACCGATTCTATTAGAGGCTGCTGCAGTGACTTCCAACCTAGCCATTTGCACAGATTTCTTCTGTCTCAGGCATTCAAAAAACCTCCCTGGTATCTATTAATTGTTTTCCTTGAGCACAGTGTGCATCTTACTAACAATAGACTATATTTATTGCCTTGAAAATATATTTATCTTTATTTAGGATGACTCTTTTAAAAACAAGCATATGTTTCACTATAAAGGATAATTTAAAGTGTTTGCTGGCCCTGTGGGAATTGAGAAAAATTTGCTTCTCAGAAGAGATTTTCCTATTATTTTATTTTGGGATATTGCCAAAAAGACATGAAATGCTACATATGTGAAAGAGGGAGATTTATTCTCAGAACCAAAACATAAAATTAACAGTCTCAAGGAAAAGGTTAAGCATGTTCAGGGCACGCTAACAAATTTACACATATATTTTTGCATAAGGCTATCAGACATGCTGGAGAGCTAACATTACTCAGGGGGTAATTTAGATATTTTAGCTTGAGTAACAAGTCTGGCAGTGTATGGCCTACCTTTTTTGAAACTCATGCCTGTAACTCTGTCAATCATTGCGGCTCCAGTTAAGCATCAGGGCAAGTTAGCTCTTTGTAATCCTGTAAAAGACTCCTACAGATCTTCCTCAAAATCTACCTCAATCTTCATTAAAAACAGGAGTGGATTTACAATGAAACATACCATGCCCTGGCACGGGGCCCCTCCAAAGACATGGGGCTCCCAGGGTCAGGCAGTCCAGAACTGGGCCCAGCACCCTCCTCTTCCCCACATAGGGGGCAACTGCTCTGGGGGGAGGGGCAGTCCCACTACAGAGATGGCTGGGTGTGTGGGGCAGAAAAGGAAGGAGGCTCCCCTGTGGTCTGCAGCCTCAGGAAAGCCAGCAGGTGGCGATGAGCAATGTGAACACGGGCTGGAAGGCTTCAGAAGGAGCATGGATCAGCTGCACAGACAGCCAGAGAAAAGAGGAACTTTGAAGTGGGAAGGCACCACTTCTCTCTGGCCACTGGCTGTGCTGCTACCCAGTGCTCCTCTGAAGCCTTCCAGCCCATGTTCATGCTGCAGGTCACCACCTGGTGAGTGGTGGCTGCCCATGGGGTGGGAAGGGCACATCTGCCCATAGTGTGGGTTGGGGGTGTAACGGCCAGAGGATGGAGAGCCCACAAGCTGCACAGCAAGAGGAAAAAGTCACACTTTGAAATGGAAAAGCTTCTCTCTGGAGTATGCTACAACCATGCTTAGAGCAAGCAAATGGAAAACATTTGATAGTCAAAATAATTTGTGACACCAGGTGGTCTGCTCATGCAAATGCTGTTTTGGCTTTGAGCTATGATGTTATAAAGAGAACCTTATTAGACATAGCCACATCTAATTCTGAAAAACCAAGTGCAAAAACTGAAGCAAAATCCTTAGCAGAAAAAATTGAAAAGAATGATATTGCTGTTTTTACTATTTTGTGGAACTGTTTACTTCAAAGAATTATGCCATCAGCAAATCACTGCAAAAAGTTGATACAAATTTATTGAATGCTGCACAATTGTTAGCCTCAGTTACAAATTTTGAAATGTAAGTTTGAAATTACTATAGGTCCATGGAAGCAGGGGCACTAACATTAACAGCAAATATAGGTTCCTCTGATATATCTGATGAGAAGCGTAAAAAAAGTAGCAAGTTTATTTTTCTATGAAATTAGAGACAATGAAATCAATTTAAAAGAAAAAGAGAAGATCATCTCTGAGACTGTTAATGTTATTCATGACACATAATAGTGTAATTGAAGAGTAGAGGTGAATCTCTAAAGAAAACTGTTGCTTTATTTTGCATGTTTTTTGACAGAAGTAAGGATGAAGATGCTAAAAGCCACTACAGTAAGAAACTAAGTGAATTCTACTGAGAGGACATGGACACAAATCTTTTTGAAGATGAAGGGAAACATTTCATTCATTTTATTGAAAATGATGAAGGCTGTGCTTTGAGATCACCTGTTGATTTGTATAGATTTGTACATGATGGTTTGCAGGCAACCTTTTCAAATGTAGAAGGCATTCGGAAAATATTTTTAACAATGCCTGTCACAAATGCTTCTGGTAAATATTCCTTTTATTAGACAATCTTTCTATTAAATGGCCACTGTTCTTGTCTGGCTGTCATGGGATTTTCAGCTTTCACACACACATGCATATACGCAGTGCTTTTTTTTGTAAAAAAAAAAAAAAAATTGCCGGTACTGCAGGGGAAAAGTTGTTGAGCTCTGACTGGAGCTGCTGGTACTGTGTCTGGAGATGCCAGTACTGAGTACCGGGCAGTACCGTCACAAAAAAAGCACTGAATATACGTATACAAACATATGGATGTGCATTGTACTTGTATTGCAAGGGTTGGAAGGGCTTCTGGAAAGTTCAGTTTGACTGGGATGGGTTTCAGAGGCTTCAAGAAGGTTCCATCTTAAGCCACTGGCATGCGAACATGGACATTCAACCTTGTGGAGTTGCTATTGCCAACACCTATTATATCGCCAAGTATGTCGCTAAATGTGAACCTACAGGTCTTGAAACAAGCCTCAGAGACACTATTGCTCAAATCAGAGAGGAGGAAAGCAATATTTCTTGAAAGCTGTTCAAAATATGTATGGCAATGTTAAATCAACGCCAAGTTTCCGCCTGTGATTGTGCTTTCCATCTGTGTGGCCTGCCTATGAAAGGGAGTCCGAGAAGAGTCATTTATGTTAAAACAAGAAAGCCTGACCTTCCGTACAAAGTTGTAAGAGTGCAAAATGAAGAGGTTCAAAACTCTGAGGACACCCCGGAGAAAGATGAACAAGGAGCAGAAAATCCACCAGAACAAGATCCAGAGGAAGAAGCTACGGGTAACAATAATTTCTGCAAACTAATATTTGATCCATGTTGATGAACTTTTTGGAGGCTTGAACATCTTGCTCTTCAGTGAGCTCCTTCAAGTTCCACCAGCATCAGGAAGTCTCATTTATAAGCAACCTGATTCAATGAGACCAGCTGTGTAGCTCTGGCACCACTTTAGGTTTTGTGAATTGACTGAAAACATGCGAAAGCGAGGGGATACAACATTTATCAAAATTTTAAATAATCTTTGAGAGGAAAAACTCACACAAGAACAACTAAATGTTTTACTGCGTAAATGTGAGGAAAGCAAACAACAAAGGGACTTTTCACCCGGAAAAACTTTGAGAATCATGCTAACTTGTAAAATGGTAGACAAGCACAATAATCAAGTTTGGTCCACTTTGGACAATGTGAACCTCCAAATATTCATAATCACAGCGCAAGATACCCTCATTGAGCACAAAAGACGAGTGCCTAACCTTTATCAAGCTATCCCAACAAAGATCAATCGAATGGCAGGCATTCCAAAGAGAACTGTAATACATCTGGGCACTAAAGTTATGCTTTGGTACAATGTTGACCAAGCAACAGGCTTGGTTAATGACAAAATTGGCACCATCACCAATATAATATGGCCCTACTTCCTCCGCAACCAAATTCACAAAACCAATATCCCTAAAGTTGAAACTGAATTTGAAGGCGATGTCGCAAAACACATCATCAAACCAATCACATGTCAATTTCAAGCGAATTTTGGATATGGCTTGGTGGAACGGTGAATGCTTCCAATCATCCACACTTATGCAGTCACCATCCACAAACTACAAGGGACCACAGTAGATAGAGCAGTTGTGAACCTTAGCTCTCAATACTTTGTGCCAGCTGTGACAGTGAGTTGGGGTTCCCCCAAATACTGCAGCCCCGTAGCAGCAAGAACAGACTCTGCCAGTCGTAGAATAGAGAGGGGTTTATTGTTCCTTCAGGATAGAGCACAGCACATATGTGATGTGGCTACAGGGGCCAGGGCCAGGATGCCTCAGACCCTAGGGTTAGGGGTCCATCGCCCCTAGGCCCCAGCTTAGCCTCTTCTTTCCATGCTTCCCAGACAGCAACTGCCTCCCTCCCAGGTCCTGCCCCCCAGCCAGGTGTTGGTCTCCGCCTTCCTCCCTTTGTCTCTCTCTCTGGGAGGCTGAGTCTAGGTGTCTGAGTTAATACACATTTGGGAGAGTCAGTGAAAATCTCACATCACAGCACAGGGGGACACCGGGTTACAGAGCAGACAGCACCCCCACTACTCCACACCAGCTCAACCATTTGTTGTGCTCAGTCGAGTCCATTCTTTGGAAGGTGTAGAGATCAACAAAACTGATCCAAACAAATTAATGGGCAACAATGTTTTTCATAAAGATACCTTAGAAGAATTACAGCATCTTCAAAGCCTTCCTCCTTTTAACCAACAAAACAATTCATCGATCACCTCCATTACTTTATCTTTACCTTAAACACAACAACTGATTTTAATTAAAAATGTAAATACCTACTGCAAAAAAGATTTTGTAAAACAGTCTAGCTAAATACATAAGCATATCAAATTGAACCTTGTAGTTTTTATTAGTTGAAACACACTAGATTTAAGACCAAAAAGACATAAATAAAAAACAATATATATAAAAAAACTTTTTAAAAAGACAATCTTTCTAAAAGCGCACCAAAAACTAAAAATAATTAAAAAAAAGTGCACCAAAAAGTAAAAAATAAAGTTTTAAGCTAGTAATGTAGGAGAAAGATTGGATGGCTAATAGTTAGCAACTACCTTAAATCATACTTGGCCATCCAATCTTTCTCCTACATTGCTAGCTTAATACTTTATTTTTGACTTGTTGGTGCACTTTTTTATTATTTTTAGTATTTTGGTGTGCTTTCAGAAAGATTGTCTTTTTTAAAAAATTTGTATATATATATTTTATTCTGTATTGAAATGAGTTAAAGTTATTTGTGAAATACGATGAATCAGGAACATTTGACAAGTTCAGCAATATTGACAATTGAAAGTTCCCCTTTACAAAATATTACTTATGATGACTTAATTGACAATTTTGTAAAGAAAAAGTGTAGAAGGAAAGCTATCTGAATAAATATTTTTTTCAAATTGAATATGTTTCTTCAGAGGAAGTTAACTTTTATTTTTCCAATCATGCACCATCTATACATTTTATTTGTACACATTTTTTCATGTTAGCTTAATGCAAATACAGGCTTTTATCTAGACCAGAAGTTCTCAAACTGTGCTCCAAGAACTCCTTTCAGGTGGACTGAGGAAAGGTTATTATATTTTTTAATAAAGTGCTCTTATCCAAAACACTTTACCATAGTGTACAAACAATACAAACAATATTTGGTACAAACAACTTTTGAGCGTTCAGCTCATAAGATCATTAAAGTGGCCCACCAGGACCCTCAGCAATTTACAAGTGGTCTGTGAAAACACAGTTAGACTACAAAAATAATCAAGGTACGTCACTTTATTTTCATTTGCTTCTTATTACTTAAAATATAGGAGGAGGATGAAGAAAAAATAATGAAAAATGGGAGAGGCAGGAAGAGTGAATGTTCTTTTTTTTGGCTGGGTCCCAAGGGGGACCCCAAAAATTAAGCTGAGCACAGGGCTTTACTAACTCTAAACCTGTCACTGATTAAAAACATCCCAATGGGTAACTGAAAATATCCTTGCAGAAACCTTGACTCTCCTTAGACCTGTCATTTCAATAAAACTGGCCTTTGAGCCTACCAGAACTTTTAGATGCTATTAAGTTTCTCAAACTTTCCAAAGCTGCTTCTTCTTACAACTTTCATGGTGATTTTTAAGTTAAAAAAACCCCAACCATTATCTCATCCAATTACTGATGGGTCTGCAAAGTGATTAACAAGGAATATTTAGAATTCTAGCCTTGTCAATGATGATTTGTAGATTTCTCTAGTTCTGAGAAACTAACCTCCCTGGGTATGTTTGCACTGCAGCCAAAGCACTAAAAATAGCAGCACATACATTATAGCACCAGCAGCGACTCAGGCTAACCACGCAACCTCAGACTCAGTGGAGCAGGTGGGCTTGAGTATCTAAGCTGCCACCCTAACTGAAACTTCCACACTGCTATTTTTAGTGAACTAACTCAAGCAGTCTACCCATGTTGGGAGGTTTGGTCCCAGCTGCGGTGTAGATATGCCCCCAGAGAACAACTGTACATCTTGGTGTCAAGTTAACATAAACACATCTAGCGGTTTTAAACTCAATGATAGTAAGCTTACTATCCACTAGAGGTACAGTTAGTATTACCACCAAGAGATATAACAAGTGAAAGCGTTCAGCTCATAAGATTAAAAGGCTTCTCAAAGGCCTCTTATTTACACTGCTAGGCCCTCATGCTTAACTTTAATTCCATGTGTAAAGTTAAGCATGTGCACAAGTCTTCACAGACTTCTAGTATCCATTCAGGTGCCTACTTTCAGACACTTAAGTTTCAGAATGTTGGTCGGAAATCACTTTGTGATTATTTGCAAAACAGAAAGGTAGGCTAAGTTCATTCAATAAGTTGTGCTACAAAATAGTTTGCTAACTTCGAGAGGCACTCTAGATGATTTGGAAGAGGCTAGCACATCTCTAAATAAATTACTGTAAACAAACAAATTTAATGTGCAAACTGAGCACATCATAAAAATCTAGTGAAATAACAAATGTGTTTAATAGTAAAAGAATGTTGCATCATATTGTATAATAAGCTTTTAACTGTCAACACTAGCCCATAATTCAACTCTAAGAATATAGGCAAATTTAGGCTGAAAATTAGCAAGTCTTTCCTAATAGTGTGTCTTTTAGAGTGTGGAATAGTTCCCCCCAGGGAAGTTTAGATGCTTTTGACATATTTGCTATGAAAACTGGCAGATCCCACTCTTCCACCAACATAGGCAACTCTCACTGGAGAATGACATTAGCCCACTGGATTCGGGTAGACTCCTATGAAGGGGGACTTAGACACTGCCCCAAAGGACTTCTCCATACTCCAGCAGAATTTACTGAAAGTGCATACTCAGATTTCATAGTAGAACAGGAGCTGTTGCAATTGAAGAGGTCTGAGAATGAAGTAGGTTTTAAGTCGTGATATGCCAAATACCCCCCTGGTTATACTGCTGAAATGATTAAATTTGCAAGTGGGGGTGGAGCTATTGCAGCTAATTTCTAAATAAAAAGCAAACTAAGATGAAAAAGGAGCATTCAAAGTTATATAATGAAATATATTTTATCGTACTTTAAATTCTCTGTGTAGGACTGGTTTTTGATCACAAGTTTCCACATTAATTAACGTGTCACTGAATATTCTTTTTTCACTATTTACAGAAAATGGACATATATTTTTATAACATTTCTGAAATACTGCACTGATTTATTTAGGAAAATAGGAAAGTAGATTAATTATGGTTCTTGAGAGAGAGTTAAGAGATTACACCTTTTTATTTTCATATATAAGTTCAGGTGAGCAAAGGCACGCGCACACTTGTGAAGAGGAATGGTTTCAGGATTACAGTACTTGATTGGAACACTAGTGCTCTAGATTGAACTACTGGCTCTGCCACAGATTTCCTGTATGACCGAGGAAAAGTCACTTACTCAGAGGACCACAAGGCCTCATCTATAAAATGAAGCCAATGCTTCCTTTTCCAACCTTCTCCTAATGTTTTTGCATCACAATAGCACATAGTACATCCAACTGAGACTCCATTGTGATAGAATCTCTTTAGGCCTATAGTAAGAGAATCACTAACCCAAATACCTTATGACCTAAAAAAGATAGACAAGAGTGGGAGAAAAGAAATATCCCCATTTCCCTGGTGAGGAACTATGGGGCACATGGATTCAGATTTCACCAAGGTGACACAGGAACTCTGTGATTTAGTCAGGGATGGAACCAGATTTCTTGAATCCCAGTTCATTGCTTTGACCACAAGGCTATTCTTATTCTCTTAAATGCAAGCTCTTTGGGTCTGGGACCATTTCACCATATATGTTTAAGTCATCAGGGTATTCCAATTCTGTTTGTGGCAGCTAAGCACTCTTGATCTAGAAATAGTATATAAATAATATAATGGCCTCATTCAGTTCCAAATAAACTGGTCATAGTCAGGAATGAATCTTGGTTTGTTTGGTGTCAAGATGGGGTGAAATGTCAACCCAAATATAAAAATAAGGCCATTGATTCTGGGGTCATAGAAAGGCTACTCTATGCATTTAAATTAGAGTTGAGCAACTGGATAATTTTAATTGAAAGCATCATTTTTTTTACATTCAACATTCTGCATGCTATCAAGCTCCTTGCTGCTCACTGGGATGAGAGCAAAGGTGATAAAACACTATAGAAAAAGCTGTTAGCATTTCTACCCTTATCAAAATGAAGGACTATCACTGTAGTCACAGGAAAATCATTTCCTTCCAGTTTGGCAGAGTCTGCAGGTTCCATGTATAGAAGCTATCTCAGAATCTTGGTCCAAGTCCTGAGCAGTGCAAAGTACTGACAAATCCCACTCAGAATAAGGGGAGATCAGGTGCTGCATGAACAACAAATCGATAACTATTGTTGAAACTAGCAGCACAAATAAGGGTTGCAGAATCAGGACCGCATACCTTTTCAGTGCTCAAACTCAATCTCTGAACAGTGGGTTTGCCCATTGCTGATGTAATACTTTTACCTTTTTTTCATGGACTACATTTCACAAAAATCTTTGTTTCTTCAAAACAAATCTGGCAGCCAGCAGTCAAATTCCTCTCTTTTCTATATTATAAAACTCTGGAAAATGAAGTATGTAGAGTGCTGAGGTCTGCTCGCACAGCTAGTAAAGTCAACAGAAACACTCCCATTATTTCAGTTTGATCAGATGATAGACACCAACAGATTTTATGGGCCAGATCCTCATTTGGTTCAAATACATGTCTTCCCATTAATATTTACACTAGCCAAGGATCTGGTCCCTGTGTTTTATTTTTGACCTTGATATTTCATTATACGTATATTCCCCATGTGGCAAAATTAATCAACCTTCATCTTTATTTTAAAAAGTAGACATTTTACCTTAATGATTACATTCTAGAGACAATTTCCTGAGCATTGATTACAAGTGACTTTTCTTTGAATCACCTTAGATGTGTAGGCAACTGGGAACTCTCTTATTACTTCTGTTGTTTTCCATCTTCCGCGTAATGAAGAATTCCTGAAGCAGCCATCGTTAATACCTCAGGATATCATATAGGCTTCTGAAACCCTGATTTCCTGAAGTATTTTGTTTCTCAAAACAAAAGAATGTTGTTAATCCATATGTGTCTTTTAAAAAAGTCTGCAGAAGACAGATTATTGATTAATATATTTTGTTTTGCTTAATTGTTTCAACACAATGTTTGACATCACAATAGAATGAAAAACACACACACACACAGAGTGAAAAGGATTTGCAGCATTTTATATGTGGTAGGCCTCTTACTTAACTACTAACATATTTACTATTAGCATTTTGTTGGGTTCTTCTTAGATGAGTGGATCTCGAAATTTTGAGGTTTGGATCAATTTATATGTGAATCCATAAATTGTGGTTTGGGGTTTTGTTTGGGTTGATTTAGGATTTTGGGGAGACGAGAAGGGAAGAGGGAGAGGGTTAAGAAGCCTGACTAGATATCCTTGATGTGGAATTTGGTCTGGAATATGCACAAGGTAGCCTCCTCCAGAAATTCCCAACATTTCCTGATTTTCCAGCAATACCACAAGAAAAGTAATTTTTTCAGCAATTCCAGCTTGCACAAAACCATCTTCAATTTGCTCCTTAAATCTCCAATTTGCTCCTCATATTGCTAATAAAAAAGCCATAAAAATATAGCTAAATCATGAACAATATGATCATTCAGATGATTTTTTTAGGCTTTGTTTGTTTTTTCCATTTGTCAAATCTTTTCTAACTCGGGTCTCCATCATACTAGAAGAAGTAGTGAGTCTTCTGTATTTTCTATACTGCACTGTGCAGACTGATTATAATCATTGTGAGAAAGTATTCTGAAGTATTTATAGCTATATTCACTTTTATGTTGTAGCTTAGGCTGAGAATAGTGCAAATCTTTCACACTGAAACCTGAAATATGTGGCTGACTTTTCAAGAAACTGACCAACCTTTTGAGTAAACCTTGGACCATATTTGGAATAGCCCAGGCCAACTTACAACTTTCAGTGGAAACAATGAAGTGAGTGATGATTTTGCAAGATTGCAAAACATAAAACTAAGCAAACCATGGAAGTCCTAAGCAGAGTCTTGGGAAATGGTTGAGACATAAAAATCAAAGTAAAACTCAGTGACAATGAGCCCACAGGAACTGCATCCAAAAAACATGAACTGAATCCAAAACACAAGTCTCTACAAAGCAAAACTGATGAGTTTTACATGAGACTACTTGAAATAGCTATTGTTTTTCCTTTTTGGGGGCACATTGGAAGTTGTCTTTTAGGTTCAAGGTGTTATTAATGCACTGCAGAATAAACTGTGATTTCTATAGTTGTAGATAAATATAAGATCATTGAAAATTGAGCATAAAACTCTTGGGAAATTGAAAGCTTTCACTATCAGAAAACCTCATTATTTCTTTTACTTGGTAATCCCCTTCTTGGTAAACTTGGAAAACCAAAATTTCTATACAACATGCAGCATAAGACCAGATTATAATAATAAATACATTGCCAAAATGTAGCTCTCATGAGATTACATCTGTGTGAGTTTAGTGACAATTTTATGATCCATGATTCTGCTGGGATGACATTAGAAGGGTGCTGGAATCTTGAGCAACAGAAACAGATTTAATTCATTTATCATGACTGTGCTGAACATTGCAACTTAAAATGGATAAGAATTTTTATAAAGTCTGTAGGTATCTTGAGCCTGTCCCTATTACAATTTCACCTTTAAGGGCCTGATTTAAGGTAATTTAAATGAGTTAAGTTAGGCTTCACTGCAATTTGAATCAGGTCACAAAACATTAAATGCATAGGGTATTCTCAAACTTCCACATTTAGAATGTCAAGCCAGCATGATATAATAAATATTTTTTCATGAAGTTATTGGGAAGATATACTGTCCCAGTAGACTATAGTTAGAAAGAGGAGCTGGGACAGTCATATATAGTAGTATTAAAAACAAACAAACAGCAATATCAAGCTACCATTTTTGCTAAGAAAGGAAGCAGTTATATTTGAACTCTGTGTTTTGTATAAAATTGTGTGGGCATGTTACCTTTTAACAAAAACACTAAATGAACTTTTGTTACAGCACTGTAAGGTATTCTCCAACAAACTTCTCTTTATCTGATGGTTAAAAAAAAAATGACTACAAAATTCTGTCGAGGAAAGAACAATGATGAGTCCCCTTGAAGAATAGACCTGAAGGCCAGAAATAACTCCCCTAACGTATCGTATTATTAGCTGCAGAACAAGATTTTAAAAGTTTTCCAATCCTAAAAGCAAAGATTAATTAATGAATTTCCTTGATATAACTTTTTATAGTAACAGAAACAGAACCATAATTAAGTCAAATGGTCATATTGTTTATATAGATTGTTTATATAGATTGTTCATACTAGGGCTGTCAATCAACCAGCGTTAATGCCTTCAATTAACGCAGGACAGGATTAAAGCTTTAATTTTTTTAATGTGTTAATCACAGGCATTAATGCTGCACTGCCCCTTTGAAGTGCTGCTCCAGCGTTTCAATGAGGCAGCTCAAGCAGAGCTGGGGATCAGCTGGAGTCCTCAGCTGATCCCAGGCTCCTAATGCGCTGCCCCTGTAAAGCGCCAAAATGGCACTTCAAAGGGACAGCGCAAGCGGAGCTGGGAATCAGCTGGAGTGCAAAGCTGATCCCTGGTTCCGCTTTGCAAAGCCCCTTTGAAGTGCTGCTCCAGCACTTCAAAGGGGCTTTGCAACAGCAGAGCCCCTTGGAAACCCCACCATGGTGCTTCCAAGGGGCAGCGCTGCATGGAGCCCAGAGTCAGCTGGGGACTCCAGCTGATTCTGGGCTCCAAGCAGTGCTGCCCTGTTGAAACACCACTGTGGCATTTCAAAGGGGAGGAGCACGCGATTAATTGCGTGATTAATCCCCATTAAATTTGTTAATCATTTTAAGCCCTAGGTCATGCATATTGATCAGATAGATTATCTATACACAATACATAAAACATATACTTCTCAGGCATCAAAGTTGGTATGTGCCTGAGCAGAGTAACTGGATAAGATATGTCCTTCCTTTCATTTTCCCTAGCTTTTATATGTTTTCTCAATTTTGAGTTCTGAATAAAGGGTACTAGTGTTGAAGAGTCAAATTAAGGTTGAGATTTCACAATAAATATGCTCAGAGACTTTCACCATCTACAGAGAATATAAAACTTGATATTCCTAAAGTAAAAACAAAGCAAAAAAACCCCACGCCTGAAGGGGGAAAAAGCCTGTATATATCATAACAAAAAATAGCTAATATCTAATGGGGCACGTCGACACTTGCACCCTAGTTTGAACTAGGGATGCAAATGTAGGCGACCGAAATTGCTAATGAAGCGGGGATTAAAATATCCTGCGCTTCGTTAGTATAATCTCGCCCGCACGCTGTTTCGGAGCTCAGCTGTTTTGAACCAGGAAGTGCGCTCCGGGCCACGTTAGTTCGAAACATTTTTTGAGGAGTAACATTAGTTCGAACCAAGTGGCCCGGAGCGCACTTCCCGGTTCAAAACAACTGAGCTCCGAAACAGTGCATGGGCGAGATTATGCTAATGAAGTGTGGGATATTTAAATCCCCGCTTCATTAGCAATTTCGGTTGCCTACATTTGCATCTCTAGTTCAAACTAGGGTGCAAGTGTAGACGTACCCATGGCTAATATCTAAAAAGTCCTTTGCAAATTACCCATAATACATTTTAGTATTTAAAAAATCCATTGTGATTCACACTGATTTGAAATGTGTCATAAAAACCGCTCTATAAAATTAATAGACCTTCTGAGTACCCACAGTTTATTTCTAAAATGCCTTTCTTCAGCAGATCTCAAAGCACTTCACAAACATGAATCAAGTAAGCCTCCCAAAATGTTATAAGGTTGGCAAATCTTACAAACTACAGGTCAAATATCGCAGTCTTTACCCAGTGTAATACTGTGATCCATTTTGTAATTTATTATATATAATCTAATTCTGTAAAATTTCACTAATTTATGCTTTTCAGCATTTCCTCCTGTCCAAAATGATTTTTTAAAAATTATCTTATATTCGGCCATATTTATGATAACGTACAGGGAAATGTTTCTACAGGTTTGTAGGGGTTGATTTTTGTACATATAGTTTCAATTTCAGCGTGCTATATTTTTTAAGTCTTTAATGCCAAAATATAAAAATAAATGCTGAGAAACTGCACAATGAATGCAAAAATGCTTTACCAAATCTTGATTATTCTCTGATTTGATATATTACCCAAAGTAGACATTAAAATTTGTATAAAATATCATCTATAGAGAGCGTACATTCTACGGGCATGTCTACACTACAGAGTTATTTTTAAATAACTCCTGTTATTTCAAAATAGCAAAGGGTATGTCTACACTACAGAGGGGTTTTTTTGGAAAAATGGTCATTTTTCTGAAAAAAACTTCAATTACGTCCACACTGCAATCGTGTTCTTTTGAAAGAAAATCGAAAGAACAGAGGGGTTTTTCTGGCACTGATAAACCTCTTCCTATGAGGAAGAAGACTTTTTCTGAAAGAGCTCTTTCGAAAAAAGGCGTGTGTGGACAGGGAAGAGGGAGTTCTTTCGCAAGAAGAGGAAAGAGGAAAAAGCACATGTGCCTTGGTAGCCATTCTGCCCATAGTAATCACAGCTTACATGAGAGATAGCATCCATTCAGTGTGAACGCTATCTGTCAAAAAAGCAGATCGCTTTTTCAATGCGCTTTCACAGTGTGGACGCTCTCTTTCGGAAGAAGTTTTTTCAGAAGATCTCTTCCAGAAAAGCTTCTTCTGAAAGAAGCCTGAATTCTAGACATAGCCAAGGTGAGCATCCACACAGAAAGGGTGTTATTTTGAAATTATTTTGAAATAATGGGCTTGTTATTTCGAAATAATAATCCCTCATTCTATGAGGAATAATGCCTAATTCGAAATTGCTATTTCGAAATAGGGTTTGTGTGGATGCTCAGCTGCTGTTATTTCGAAATAACTGTTCCCCAGAATACCGTAATTTAGTGAATATACCCCGCACCCAAATATACCCCGCGGTTTTTGCAGTTTGAGTAAAAAAAATCTTGTATACCCTGTGCACGGGTATACAAGACTTTGTTTAAAACTGGGGGGAGGGGCTTCTATGGGATGCGGGGGGGAATTAGCCACCCTCAGGGTGGGGGAGCACTCACCTCGCCTGGTTCCCGCGCAGCCGCACAACCTCCGGGCAGGGGAGCACTCACTCCCCTGGGTCCCACACGGCCTCACAACCTCCAGGTGGGGGAATGAGAGTGCTCCCCCGCCCCTTCCTGCGGCTGCGCTGCCGCCAGCCTCCAGCCTCCGGGTGGGGGAGTGCTCATCCCCCGGTTCCCGTGCAGGCGCACAACCTCCAGGTGGAGGAGCACTCACCCCCCTGGATCCCGCACAGCCGCACAACCTCCAGGCAAGAGAATGACAGTGCTCCCCCGCCCCTTCCTGTGGCTGCGCAGCCGCCAGCCTCCAGGTGGGGGAGCGCTCATCCCCTGGTTCCTGCGCAGCCGTAGGAAGGGGCAGGGGGAGCGCTCATCTCCCGATTCCCGTGCAGGAACCGGGAGATGAGCACTCCCCCGCCCGGAGGCTGGAGGCTGGCAGCTGTGCAGCGGGGGGAAGGGGCAGGGGGAGCGCTCACCACCACGTGAGTAAAAAAAAATGTATACCCTGCACCCGAGTATATCCCGCAGGGGAGGTGCGGGGTTTGTAAAAACGAATATAGCCTGTGGGTTATATTTGCTAAATTACGGTAATTCAGAGTAATTACTCCCCAGTGTTTCCTGGGGCTCTAAGTTGAGGTAGTGCATCCACATCAAGCGAGCCTGCCCTGGACTAATTTCAAAGCTTCCTTATAACGTGGACACACTATTTTGAAATAGTTATTTCGATAGTTGTTATTTCGAAATAACTTATTTCAAAATAACCTGGCAATGTAGACATAGTCTTACAAATTAAGGCACCAGTCCTGTCAGTGCATCTTCACAGGTGGTTGCATACACATAAAGCTGTCGTGGGCTTCAGTTAAACTCCTTGCAGGCATGAGACTCCACACAAACAATAATGATCAGGCCATAAATAGGCAAACATAAGAACCACTGACAAAGTTTAAGGCCGTAATCTTCAGTGAATTCAATGTATGCAAACTCCACCCATGCAGAATCCCACTGAAGTCAATAGTCACTTGCACAGCACTCAAGACAAGATCAGGGATTTATTCTAAGTTTTAGTGTAAGATCTAAACCAAATTACATTTTTTCAGGCAATTTCTACCGTCACAGCACTTCAGGAAGATAGGGTATGGAATATTTGATCATCCAAGAATTACATCTTCCACAAAATTAACACCTGAAAGTATGACAGACCTCAGTACTATGATTTGGCAGCTCATATCACACTTATTCAGACAGGAAACAGATACCTTCCTATCTGTTTTGCTTCAGCTGATCACTTGCATTTTTGCATTTTTGTTCAGAAGCTTCCTATTTAATTTATAGCATGTCATTTAAATATTTGTATTTATATTTATACATATAACTAAAAGAAATACATGGGCCAGCAGTCTGAAAAGTCAGACAAAAAGGAGCCCTTTTCAATGTGAATAGGCAATGACAGAATTTTCAAAGTGCAATTGTATTATATTCTGGGGAACAACCAAGTGCCTCTTTCTTTATTCTCTCTAGTCCTGTATTTATGCTGGTAATTTATTGCGTATGTTGCCAATGAGTGAAATTAAATACCCAAAGTGATTTTTTTCTATGTCTTTCTCTCAGGCCATCATACTTATTCAGAAAAAATGGAGAGCGCTTTCTATGATAGCTTTGCTATGATGGATATAGCTAAAGCGCATCTGGAATAGTTTTAACACTGGTAGTATGTATGCACACTTCAAAATTTACCACACTGTGTCTGTCCTTAAAAATATGGTTCCTTCTTTACTGTATTGAGTGGCTCAAATAAACCATCATTCATCATGTACTCAGTTTAGCAGCAACAATCTGTTTTCGCTCTCGTAATGTGCAACAACATTTAACGAGTAACTAGCAGACTTTATTTACATGGAAGAAAGTCAGCATCAAGTATCTGTTTCAAAGATTGGCAGGAACTTACTTGTGTGATCTAGATCTTGTAACACCACCAGGTACAGTTTACTTCACACATCAGGAAGAATGTTCCATTCTGTATAAAGTACAGTATGATTCCTCCTAGACATGGCGCAAGTTAAACACAAAAACAACATTCCGTTTACAATATAATGCAATATTGGAAGTGACTGCCAGATCCTCAGCTCTTGTAAATTGGTATAGTCCATGAAACTATACTGGTTAACAACAGATAAGGAAATAAACCTGGAAATTTTAAGTGTCACATTACGAAACAGGACTGTATGTTGGTTTGCTCAGTCTGGCTATTCTTGAAAAGTAACTTAACATGTTAATAATAAACAACAGGAGTTTAAGGATTTCTTATCCAGTTCCATGGCTACATTAATTAGTGCATTTTCACAGTGTGTTGTTTGTTGAGTTTTCTCCATTAATCTGAAATGATATATATGTATGAATGCCTCCTGTTCATGTTACAAGGAGCTACATGCTCATAACCAAGATCAGAATTTGTCCTTGTATGTGTTGTTATGATTGAATTAAATTGTTACAAAATAATATGTAAGGAAAATGTAGTTTTGTTGTCAATGTTATTGATTTGTATTAATAAAAAGAAAAAAGTGCATATATGGCTTACAACTTGTATCTTCATAAATACTGCAAACTTCATGTGTTTTTCATTAAAGCGAACATAAGAACGACCATACTGGGTCAGACCAAAGGTTCATCTGGCTCAATATCCTATCTTCTGACAATGGCCAATACCAGATGCCCAGAGGAAGTGAACAGAAACAGGTAATCATCACGTGATCCCTCTCCTTTCATCCATTTCCAGCCCCTGACAAACAGAGCCTAGGGACACCATTCCTACCCATTCTAGCTAATAAGTATTAATGGACTTAACCTCCCTGAATTTATCTAGTTCTTTTTTGAACCCTGTTAAAGTCCTGGTCTTAACTCCATCTTGTGGCAAGGAGTTCCACAGGTTGACTGTGCGCTGCATGAAGAAAAACTTCCCTTTGTTTGTTTTTAACCTGCTACCTATTGTTTTCATTTGGTGACCCCTATTTCTTATGTTATGGGATTCAGTTCAGTAAAATAATGCCATTTTACAGCTCAGAGATACAAGATCAGACAATATAAAACCAGATAATAATGCATAGACATAACATACTACATTCTATGACAATTTTCAACAAAACAAGAAATAAAATACATTTCATTTACAGTTGGGCAGGAAACTTATCCTTCTGTAATGAAATTAGGTAGCATTAATGACTTAATGCAAAAATGGAGATTTCTCCACTACCACACATCATTCACTGTAAGAGATATGTGGCGCCAAAGGATTTGAGGAGGGAAAAACAGCCAAATTGAACCCAATAACCCAACATGCAAAGAGCTTTGTTTGCAAATCAGGAATTAAAATGCTGAGAGAAAGCAAGTCCAAGACAACTCTTGAGATTCGTATCAGAGGCCATTCAGATTTGATGTAATCAGAGGAAGATATGTTTGCCTGACAAAGTGTGCATTTGTTCTAAGTTACACGGGCAGTTAATATTAATTTAAATACAAGAAAACAATGAAAAGATCATTTGAAGAAAACAAACCAGTATATCTGTCAAGTGACCACACATTTTCAGTGGATGTAAAATTCTGGAAAAATTCCAGCAGCTATAAAGCTTCTAACAATCCTCTCTTCTTTCTCTCATTACCGAGTGTCAGTCTGGTAGATGTCACCCAACAAGTTGTTTCTTTAGCTCCTGATCTTCAGATAACTGCATTTTAAATAGAGTTTTCAGCTCTTTTGCTAGCATTATTTATCATCTATTGCTAATGTAAATTTTAATATGGCTTTTATTCCTAACTTGGAGCCCTATCCTGAAAATACTTGTGAGAAAGGGCTACAGGACTAGAGCCTCTAGCTTTTAACAGTATCTCCTCCCTATGAACCTCTGGGCCTGAATCAGGAAAAAGAAGTCCAGAGAAACCTGTGCATTTAGAAAAGTAATGGGTGATGCATTAAATTCACACTTAATACAATCATTTGAGCAAGAATTTACCACTCAGAGGATAATACAGAAAACCCATCCAACAGGTTACTTTTTGAAACAAAACATAGTTTCCTGGATTGACTTTGGCTGTGATCATTTAATATGGCACTGTGTGTGTTTGTGAGCTTTGAACATCATTTCTATAGGAGAGCCTATTATGTGAACTGTAATTTGTATAGGAGAGCCTATTGTGATAATCTTTGTAATATAGCAATGAATGATTATTGCAAAGTTACATTTTACTTTTTATGGGTCCCATCTACAGCATAATTAAAGCTAAAAAAAATTCTACATGGCTGTGTCTAGACTGGCGCGATCTTGCGCCAGAGCTATGCAAATGAGGCTCAGCGTGGAATATCGCCGAGCCTCATTTGCATAACTAATGAGCCACCATTTTTGCAGAAGAGGCTCTTGCGCAAGACGGAGCTGTCTACACTGCCCTGTCTTGCGCAAGAAAAACCCTCTTGCGCAAAGCCGTTATGCCTGAAAATAATCAGCATAACGGCTTTGCGCAAGAAGGTTTTTCTTGCGCAAGATGGGGCAGTGTAGATAGCTCCATCTTGCGCAAGAGCCTCTTCTGCAAAAATGGCGGCTCATTAGTTATGCAAATGAGGCTCGGCAATATTCCACACTGAGCCTCATTTGCATAGCTCTGGCTCAAGATCACGCCAGTCTAGACACAGCCCATGTGTTTTTGCTTATCAGATTTGTGTATGATAATGGTGGGGCAGATCTTTAGCAGGCATAAATTGGTGTAACTCCATTGAAGTCAAGAGAACTTTTACACTGATTTATTTTTTTAATCAGTTGAGAATCTGGGGCATTGAGAGTAAAGGTATTTAAATAAACCTTTTGCTATATTAGACTGTTCTTGTGAATTAAACTGCTGAGCTCCACTTTGCTGCAACTCAAGCCCTCTTATCTGCTGGCTGGGGAATATTTAACTATGTGGAAGTTCTAGCACAAATCTTAGAGTGTTCACCCTGGAGTTGCTCTAGAGCAGTTGACATTTTGTACTACCTTGTACTAGTTAGACTCAGAAAAATGAGGTTTCTACAAATAATAAGAGGGGATAACAATGATCAGTAGCAACAAAGGGAAAGGTAAAGTGTAGGCATCACCAACAACTGAGACAGAAGGTTATTATTATGTATATTACTGAAATGTCCAGCAGTCGTAGTCATGGTCTAGGATGGGTACTATACAAGCAGAACAAAGAGCTTATAGCCTGATTGCACTTTATGCAAATGATTCACCTGATTAACTGGAATGTAGGCCAAGTAATGAGGAAGGGAATATTTATCTGGTATCTACTGTGTCTCTGGTATCACTTTTCAAGATGGCATCTGGAGCATTATGCTGGGCTGCATCCTAACAGGCCACCACTTCCACTCCTCCAGCACCCAGGTGAGGAAAGAAACCCACAGGAACAGGTTGTTGTGGGTGCTGCAGAAGGAGGAAGCCCAATACAATTCAGTAATAGGCCATGCACATAGTGCAAACTCCATTCTATTGCTCCAAAGTCTTCATGTACCAGTACAAGAAGAACATTTGTTAAGAAACCCTAATATACCCAAACAGGCAAATCTATACACCTGCATTAAAGTACAGATGTGCTTTAAGTACAACTGCCAGTGCTACCACCAGGTGCATGTGCACACACCTTCCTCCCTTCAGAGACAGCAAAAAGGAAATATATACCATATGGCACCCGTAACCTGCAGGGATGTCGGGCATGCATAATGGAAAGCAGGGCAGAGGAAAAGGAGTCCTGCTTCTCACAAGGTAATTCTATCCATCCCCATTCTCTCCCTGTCAAAGTGCTGAGGTTTTTGACTAATAGCCACTCTAGCGAGGAAGGGCTGCTATTAGTCAGTGGGTGTGATGATTTACCCAAGGGTTTGGTATAACCTCCCAGGTTGTGCCCCACTGTCCAAACCAAATGTAATGATCTAGCCCATAACTGTACACCAATAACCTTTCCTTCCTCACATCTACCTTTTCTTGCTTTAAGCTTCTTGCCAACCCCTTAAAAACAAATTTATAAATGTTTGACACACAAGGTCGGTGAAGCAATATCTTTTACTGGACCAATTTCTGTTGGTAAGAGAGATAAACTCCAACACTGCTACAGCAACATGGCATATAAATGTTTGAGTTTTCAGTGTCCAGTTACCAAGTTTATCTCAGGCTGAGTTCTTTGTATTTACACAACTACATGAAAGGTTACTCATATGTGACTAACACATATTGATAGGCACATTAATAACTGGATCTCAATATTTTTTGTCCAAAGAAATATTATAAGGGAGTCTTTTTAGGAGTTGTTCATACAAAGTGGAGTTTAGTAATGATTAAGAACCTCATATGCCTTTTGGTGCCTGATTTGAAAACCCTTTTTTGCATGAGTAATCCCAGAAGTTAACAGAAAAAAGAGGAAGGAAACAGGCCTCTCTAGTTAACAGCTCAAGATCTCTACCAATGTATTCATGTTAAATGGGGCCTAACTCTCACACGAACGATGCTCTTATTTAGGTTCCAGCTCTGCAAAATTTACTATTACTTGTAGTGACAACTCATAGGAATGTGGTTATTGAGGCTACTCATGATAATAACCACTAAAACTCAGAGCAATCTATAGGATTAGGCGTCCAGGGATTGATCCAAACTCCTTTAGGCAAACACTTTATTCCTCATCAAGGTCTAATCCTGCAAAAAACTTGCTACTAAGTTCAATGGTTACTACCGTGAGTGGCCCTATTAATTTTTAAGGTCTTGATTGCATTAAGTTGAATGAAGCTACTCAAAGTGACAGGCACTACATGTGTGCATGCAGGACTAAGGCTGAAGTAAGGAATATCATTCACATTCTCTAAAGTAAGCAGACAGAGAGAGGGTGGAATCCTGAAGCCCCACTGAAGTCAAAAAGAATTTTTCTTGTGATTTCAATAGATGCAGGGGTCAACCCATGGAGTGTAAAGTAGCTAGAAGAACAGCACCAAGATAAGATAGGGAGTCTGGCTTTTAAAGGTCTTTATGTTCTAACTAGATTTGAGAACACATATCAGTTTTAAAACACACACTCTTATGCATCTATGTGTCTCTCTTTCACGTTTAGGGTGTTTCATTTTCCAGATACCTTCCTTGGCTGATTTTTTATTATTATGGTTGTTTGTTTGTTAGTTTTTTAAGTTTCAACTAAAATTGCATGGCTGTTTCTAAAAAATGGGTTTCAGGAAAAAATAAATCCAAACCCACTTTACCCATATAAAGTTCAAAAATTCTTATACCCAAATAAAGTCCCAATGCTTCATGCTTCGGAGCAGGGACTCTGAAATTCAGTAAGGGGTTGCACTGATAGCAGGGGGGTGTCTTCTGCTATCCCTATGATTATCCATCCAAATTTGGCCAATTTATGAAAATTTCCATGTGAGAGTTGTCTGTTAGAGATTGGCAACTTTATTCTCTAAAGTTTGCATCTGCACTAAACATATGCAAATTCTCTGGAGAATAATACTGCTGGCCTCTAACCAATATTCCACCTGCACTGAGCACATTACATTCCCATGCAATTACCACATGATTAAGTGGGCTAAGCATATGCTATCCCCACAGATCATGTGCCAGGCCAAGGCTGAGCAAGGTAGTTTGCATAAATACTCTTTTTAACTATCAGGAACTACTGTGACACCAGCACTGAGAGCAAGAAAACTCTCTCCTGTTCTCACTGTCTCAAGTCACTGACTTCTACTTAGCAAGGAAAAAGCAACCTAAACTCCATTATAGAGGTCTGAGGAATAGGTGGGTGGAGAAAATAGGGCAAAGATCAGGAATGGAAGGATAGACTAGAATAGGATCAAAGAGGGACAGAAGCAGGACCTGGGAGTGGGAGACAAAGATTTATAGCCAGTAGAGGACAATTTTGAATGGAACCAAGGATTCCTGGTCCCAACATTCCTCTATTGTCAGCAAATGAAATCTATTGGAAAAATGTCCCTCTCATCCCTTTCTGATAGCTGGTCCATATAGAATAGCTTACTGTTGTTACGAGTGACTCATTTCACTTAATTGGTGGCAGGATGCACTATAGATCTAAAAGGTCCCAACTCCACCAATGGCCTATGTCAGGTTCAATATGCTCCTCCAATATTCTTCCTGTTCTGGTTTCAAAAATTAAGAAACTACCTCAAACGTTGAATAGTAAGGTTACAAAGTGAAGGTTGCAAGGTTCAAAGTTGAGAACTGCTAGTGAAAAGGTTGCCTATGCAAACGCAATTCAGTCCTCTGCTGGGTATGCATTATAATGCAGTATTTACATTACATGTTTACATACTATTTTCCTCCCATAGGTATATAGTCCTATTCTGTGCACAGGATGACCAGTACTCAGGGAATGACTCAGGGTTGTATAGTGGTACTGTCTACAGGACCCCTCACTTGATTTGTTGTAGAAGTTGGAAAATGTGTAGTCAAAAAGGCAGAGTAATTCAGGAAAAGAAAGGATGGTCTTGAGTTTAAGGCAGCTGAATGTCACCCTGACTAATTGTAATCTATACCTGTCACTACCCCAGTGTTTCTATGTAATGCTGGGCAGATCACTTAAAGCAAACTTGCCACAGCTGGACACTAGTTATATGCATTGTTTTGGGTGCCCAGCTTGAGACAATTGGGGTCTGTTTTTCAGAAATGCAGAATCCCTACAGCCCAGGTCAATTGGAGCTGTGCACTGAATATATAGAGCATTATAGAAGTGTTAAATAAAAATTTAAACTGTAGGTTGCTCAAGTTGGTGGAGACTTAATTTAGGACTTTTATTGGCCTGCTATATAGGGATTTCATCCATAAACTGCATACTTTTACTAGATATTTCCTTATAAATTCAACTTGGTTACTTTAAAAGGGTAAAACAATGAAAGTCTATCTAAAAGTCTTTAATTTGTCATAATTTAAAGCTTTCTAATTAAACAATGAAACAGATTCTCCCAGTTGCTTTACCAAAGTTCTGGTTTGCATTTTTTCAATTATAAGATTCAGCTGCAAGTTAAATGTTAGCTAGACCTGGCTAATAATCACTGGTCATATGAGCAGGGAGAAAGTACCATGCTTACATTAAGACAATAAAAGCAATGTACAGGAAAGTTATACTGCAGAGGAAAGTTATATAGCAGAGGCAAACCTACTGGCAATTTTTGTACAGGGTCAATGCTAGTTTTCATAAGCCAGTGCTTCAGGGGAAGGTAGATATGGAAGATGGATGACAGAATAATAGTTCCCTTGCTATTGTGTGTTTCAGGGGGAACAAAAACCTTCCTATCAGAGAAGTTTAACTGAGACCTGTAGATGGAAAAGAAAGAAAAAAACAAACAAATAAGAATCGCAGTTGCCGCAAAATTATGAATTTTGGCTGAAGAGCAGTTGCCTATGAGGGAATTATAAGTACAGTGTAAGGACCAACCAGAAAACACACATGTCAATGGCTCTGAAATAGCAGCCATCTATTAGGAGTCAGAGTAAAACATCTGAAGATCAGATTTGGAGTCCAGGTCTGGTTGCAAAAATGCCAAAGGGAGTCAAAATGTAACCTGGGGAGACAGCAAGAAAGACCAAGTCATAAAGCACCAGATTCTGCTGCTCTTACTCAAACTCAATTGATTTTCCCTCATTTCATTGGAATTAATCACAGAGTCAAGCACTACTCCTATTGAATATGAGTGGCAGAATGTGGTCCTTAGCTGGTAGACAATGATGGTAACTTCCAATGTTCCATAGTAATGGGTTTACATGGGACCACTTTACTTTCATGGGTATAAAAAGTTTAATCATAATCACAAAATCAAAGCTTCAAAACATCTCCTGCCAGGTGGCTTAAAACATGCAATATTCTGCTGTTATTGTACTGCATGTACTATAGTCACACCAAAAAGAACAAACGTGAGCTTCATGTCTGGTCCAAGCGGTTGTTTGAATCCATCCTCTTCTAATCTCACAGCAGCCCACAAGTCAGTGTTTAGCTGAAAATGGCTCCTTTGTTATCTTTTGGTCTTCAGTGGCTGAAAGGTAAGGGAGTAGGGAGGAGCAAGAGGAAAGGGCCATCATAAAACACACTTGAAACCAGGCAGTTTTAATCCGCTCTCTTTTTCATGTTTTCTGACAAAATAGGTTTTAATGAAATGCTCAGGAAATGTTTTCCAGTGCAGGCAGATAATGCTGGTAGCTGAGAAGATGAAGAATAGCCCATCATTAAGATAAACCTCTTTTTCTTTTTCATCCTTTTGCTAATCCCGAGATAGTGTGCCCCAGAGGGGCCTCCACTCCTGATTCTCTGACGAAAGCTGAGCAGCGTTCTGAGCCACAAGATGAGATAAAGCTACAGTTATGAACAACAGGCCAGAAGCGCTGGCACGTTTCCCTCCCACAAACCTTCATTAAAGGTCAAGCAAACTGCTTGGGCCTCCTGTTACAGGGATGAAAGAAGAATGTTTTTTTAAAAAGGGGGAAGAAGGGATTCTTGGTTCTGGCACAAAACTAAAAGGCGACCTGTCTGCCAAAGTTGGCTGTTGGAATGCTCTATAACCTTTTGACCTCAAAGATGAGTAGTCTAGGAAAGGAAAGTCTTTTACACATTGCCACAGATAACTGCATCTAGTAGAGAACATTTAGGCTATAAGTAGTAGTGAATTAATTTTACATACACACAACTTAGCCAGCCGTGCTGCAAATTCATTTAGAGAGATCTGCATACACATGAATGCATCGATCTGGTACTCTGTACATTATGTTCTTCTTCGAAGATCAGTTTTTATTTGTAGAGTTGTGCAGCAAAATGTCCAGATCTAGTTTTGTCAGGCATCACTGATAGTAAATGAGGAATGCCAATCTGTACACTTTTAATTGAGCCAAGAAACAAAAGCTGAGTGCTCAAGTTCTGAAACAGAGTTTGTGCTACCTTTCAAGTTACAGCATCATTACTAGTAATTTCCAGTACAAAAAATGGAAATTTCTACTTTAAAAATTCAGGGGGCATCATTTTTAAAGATTAGATACAGGAGAAGTGGAGTTACCCAGACCTTCAGATCAGTTGTTAATGCAATATACTGAGATTTACATATTCCCTTGTTCCAAAGGAGGATTAAAACTCCCCTTTGGGAGATTTTCCCTATCTTTTCTCAAAGAAAGTTAATCAGCATCATTGGTCACGCTGTTTGTTACCCCTATTGTGGCTTGTGCAAAATTACATTGATTTGCTGCTTTCTTAATAAAAGATATGGGAACAGGCCTGTTGACAGGAGAGGGCAAAGAAGTCAGGTGCCCCAGGGCCCAGCAATTGAAAAGGGCCTGGGGCTTCTGGCTGCCACTGCTGCTACTGTGGCAGTGGTAGTGACTGGAGCCTCGGGCCTTTTAAATCGCTGCTGGAGCACCATGCTCTGTGCATCTCTGAGGCCTGGGAGAGGAGGGGCACAGAGTGCTCCAGGCAGTATGGAATAAGGATGCAAGGAACTAGTCGACTACCTGATAAGCATAATCTTATTGGATAGTCGAGTAGTCACTTGACTAGTCACTCCCCCTCCTTGCTGCCTCCATCAGAGAGAGGCAGCAAGGAAGGGGGAGCAGGAGCTGGTGCTGCTGTGGGAACCCAGCTTAAAAGCCGGTTCCCCCCAGCACCATTTCCGTAGGGGGCAGGGGAGGCAGAGGCGTCCCTACTGCTGCGCCTCTCTCTTTGAAGTGTACAAGAGCCTCTTGCTGCCCTCTTCCTTTGAAAAGTACAAGAGGCGTGGGCAGCTCTTGCACATTTCAAAGGGAGAGGTGCAGCAGGATAGCGAGTGTCTCCCTTATCAACTAATCAAGTAGTCAATGGAAATTCCATCGACTACTCAATTAGCTGATTAATGGAAATTTAACATCCCTTGTGTGGAGTGCTCCATGCAGTGGCCCAAAGCCCTGCCCCTTCTGGGAGTGTGGAGCTTGGGCTCCCACCTTGCCTGGGGCCTGCAGAGACTGTCAGCTCCCTTGTCTGGGAGTACACATTTTAAAAGTATAAATCAGCCTTTTAGTCTCCAGCTGTGTGAGCTGATCCATACTGGCAGAAGCCTCCAGTTGTGCAGGGCACTCAGGAAGCCATGGGAATGCCATATAGGCAGAGGGGAACACTTACACTGATTGACTTGCAAGATTACAGCCTGGGGTTATATACCTTTCCTCTGTCTGGTTTCTACCTTACTCTGGGTTGTGTGGTGCTGAACATATGGGTGTTAACCTGTAATTACATAAAGGCTAAAGACTGACAGGATCTACCCTGATCCTGAATAAGGCACATTGGCAGTATGGTATAGGCAAGCCTGTCCTCTCTTCCCATGCTGTACCAGTCCTAAAGGAAGAGATGAAGGCTTCTGATACATGACCTTGTCATAAACAAAGTGGGGCAATATAGCCTAGTCAAACCTACTAGAGGGTGGGTGCACAATATGTTGGGAAATCATACTCAGAAAATAGTTATCAATGGTTCAAAATAAAGCTAGAAAGGCATATCCAGTGGAATTCCACAGGGATTTTCCTGAGTCCAGTTTTATTCAACAGCTTTGCGAATGATTTTGGATAATGGCAAAGACAGTACACTTATAATATTTGCAGAGAATACCATGCCTGGAGGGTTGCAAGTGCTCTGCAGGACAGGTTTAGTATTCAAAATGATCTTGACAAACTGAATAAATTATCTGAAAAAAATAGGATGGAATTCAATAGGGACAAAGATAAAGACAGGAACACTTAGACAGGAACGATCAACTGCACATAAACAAATTGGGAAAAGATGGCCTAGGAAGTACAACTGCAGCAAAGGATATGGGATTTATAGTAGATCTCAAGCTAAATGTGAGCCTACAATGAAGAACTGTTGTTTTTTAAAAAGCACATGTCATTCTGGACTGTAGCAGCAGGATTTTTGTAAGCAAGACATGAGAAGTAATTCCTAAACCCTAAACTCAACTGTGCACCACTGATTTTCTTAGGGAAAACCATGTAGTCTTGGGGTATGTCTAGACAGAAGCATGTAAAATAGGCTACCCGGCATAGTCAATGAAGCAGGGATTTAAATATCCCCGGTTTCATTAAAATAAAAATGGCCGCTGCACTGTGCAGGCTCAGCTGATCATCAGCACAGCGCGCAAGTCAAGACGCGGATCAGTCAACAAGGGAAGCCTTTGTTGACCGCTTCCTTATGCTTCGTCAAACGAGGTTTACAGGAGCGGTCGACAAAGGTGTTCCCTATCGACTGATCCGCATCTTGACTCGCGCGCTGTGCCGACGATCAGCTGAGCCGGCACAGTGCGGCGGCCATTTTTATTTTAATGAAGCTGGGGATATTTAAATCCCTGCTTCATTGACTATGTCGGGTAGCCTATTTTACATGCCTCTGTCAGCAGAGGCATGTAATCTAGACGTACGCTTGGTGTTTCCAATCTATGATTTCATCCGCTTTTCAGAATATTTCATGTGTTTTTTAATCCCAGACTCTAGAGCAGCGGTTCCCAACATTTTCCAGATGGGGACCCATTTTGACAATTCAGGAAGACTTGGTGAGACAGGGCAATTAAAAAAATGTGTGAATGGCTCCTTAAGAGCCACCTGAGGAGACATGTGGTAACCCTTTTGAAATGTAATGGCGACCCATATTTGGGTCTGAACCCATACGTTGGGAAACCCTGCTCTAGAGAAATGTGAATACATGGGACTCTCATTTTACATAAAATAAAATTCTATACCTCAAGGTTGCAGAGGAATCTTGAAAATGTTGGACAAGTGTAACCTAAAGACTCAAAAACCAGAAGGCAAGTACAGTCACCTGCCAGTTTGTAACATCGTGATTTGATTTGATTTGATTTGATTTGATTTGATTTGATTTGGGGAAGATGGAGGAGAAGTAGGCTGCCTTGTTTTTGAACAGTTGGATCTGGCTATAATCTAGCCAACTGTAAACTATGTTACTTCATCGTCCCTTACTCACATCTGTAAAAAAGAGGATAATATTTATGGAAGGTGGTTTGCTGAGAAGATATATTAGGGGGATAGTTGCAGCTAGAGTGAAGGGAAGAAGCAGCAAAGGGCGGTCTCTCCTGATCAAGAGAAATGGCCACTCTCCCAATTCTGGCTCCTGTCCTCCTTGCATAACAAGTAGCTCATATTAACGTTCATCTGAGTTACACTGGAAGGAAAATATCCTCACTACATTCCAAGTTAGCTATCAAGTAGTACAACTAATTTTGACGTCAGTGGACATTTAATTTGGGATCTTCAAATTAACACGTAAATAAATGTATCTGTTGAAAAAAACCTCATTTTTAATACCAAATCAAACACATGAAATACCGAGGTATCAAAAGTAGTTGTAAAAAGAATAAACCAGTTAACACTAAAAATGTCCCATGTGTGCTGCATGTCCATAGGAAAACATTTACAATAATAAACCTTTTTTTATATGTAAACCAAATATAAGTCATACATAGAAACCCTCTTAAACACCATATATACTCTAGCATAAGCCCATTCATTCATAAACCAACACCTCCTCCCAAGTTAAAAACAAATGTAAAAATCCCAATGACCCATTCATAAGTCGACTCTTTCTTGGCAGTTTGCAAACTTCCAGTCCCAGCTCATCAGTGTAAACCACTGGCACGTTGGGACATTCTGTTTACCTGGAGTGTCTGCAGACATGGAGCCTCTCAGCTCTCATTGACTGCTGTTCACTGTTTTCAGCCAATGGGAACTGCAGGAAACAGCACGGGCCAAGGGATGCGCTGACTGCCACTTCCCTCTACTCCCATTAACCCGAAACAGCAAACAGCAGCCACTGGGAGCTGAGGGGCTCCATGTCTGCAGACACTCCAGGTACCTAAAATGCCCTGATGTGCCAGTGGTTTGCCCTGCTGGGTTGAGAACTGAAGTTTGATGAATCCCCAAGTTTAAAAAAAATGGTAAAATGCAATGACCCATCCATAAGTCAACCCCAGCTCTTAATTGCGTCATTTTTTACCCAAAAAAAATTGGCCTATGATTGAGTATATATGTTACCTCCTAGTGCTGATAAAGCACACACCCTCAGTTCACCAATACTGGGGGGGGAGGGGATTTCTTGATACGATTTGTATGGAAACACTTGGAGCCACCACATAAAAAAAAGTAAAGTAACAAGGAAGAACTGCCTGCTGGGAGAATGAGGCGGGAATGGGTATGTCCTGCTAGCACAGCAACAATTTGAGAACTGTATTTCTTAAATTACATCGTGTTTTTAGAACAAAGCATATATGAACCACACAGAAGGAGAGTGGGAGAAGAGTGTTTATAGAGCAAGATGATAGGGCTTCTGCTTCATATTTAGGTCCCATATCAAATATACATAATGATAATGCCTTTCAAATACGATATTGTTACTTTTTGGGATTTTCCAAAACCACTCTGCTTTGGCTTACCTCAACTCCTGTTGAAATCAACAGTAAAATTCTTATTTATTTTAATGATGAGAATAGGTAGGGCAGTGCTGAGTTTTTTGCAATCCCACATACAGTTGATTTCCACGCTGCTTGTGAAAATGTATTTCCTTCTCCAAAAATGTGGGCTTTGCAGACGAGCCAACAGACTCATTGGGGGTAATTGGGGTGGACCCCGGCTCTGCACTCCTGGAAGCTGCAGGGTCCCAGGTGGGATGGGCGAGGCTAGGGCAGGCATCCCTCAGCACTGCCTGGACCATGTGCCCTCCCTCCCAGCCCAGAGCACACCACTCTGGGCTCTGCAGTGCACAGTGGGGGGCTGAGGCAGCCATTAAGGGCCCGGGGACTCTGGCTGCCACTACTGCTGCAGTAGCAGTAGCAGCAGCAGCAGCTGGGAGCCGTGGGCCCCTTTGGATTGCCAAGCCCCAAGGCAACTGCCTCTTTTGCTCCCTTCTCCCCGCCCCATCAGTGCTGAGGCATAGTATTGGAACCATTTACAGTCCAAACACAGAGCAATTTAAAAGATCAAGAAATTAAATATCCATCTGAATTCTATCTGTTTGGTCCCCCTCAATACTATTATATGGACAAGGTTATATAAGAGATTAATATGTTAGGATGTTAGGAATCATTAAAAAAGAGATAGAGAATAAGATGGATAATATCTTATTGCCCTTATATAAATCCATGGTACGCCCACATCTTGAATACTGCATACAGATGTGGTCTCCTCATTTCGAAAAAGATATACTGGCATTAGAAAAGGTTCAGAGAAGGGCAACTAAAATGATTAGGGGTTTTGGAACAGGTCCCATGTGAGGAGAGATTAAAGTGACTCCTCTTTTCAGCTTGGAAAAGAGGGGACTAAGAGGGGATATGATAGAGGTCTATAAAATCATGAGTGGTGTGGAGAAAGTGAATAAGGAAAAGTTATTTACTTGTTCCCATAATATAAGAAATAGGGGTCACCAAATGAAATTAATGGGCAGTAGGTTTAAAGCAAATAAAAGGAAGTTCTTCTTCACACAGCACACAGTCAACCTGTGGAACTCCTTGCCTGAGGAGGTTGTGAAGGCTAGAACTATAACAGGGTTTAAAAGAGAACTAGATAAATTCATGGAAGTTAAATCCATTCATGGCTATTAGCCAGGATGGGTAAAGAATGGTGTCCCTAGCCTCTGTTTGTCAGAGGGTTGAGATGGACAGCAGGAAAGAGATGGCTTGATCATTACCTGTTCGGTTCACTCCCTCTGGGGCACCTGGCATTGGCCACTGTCAGCAGACAGGATACTGGGCTGGATGGACCTTTGGTCTGACCCAGTACGGCCGTTCTTATGTTCTTATGTTCTTATGTTCTAATAAACAATTGTTATATAATTAATTGGACTTTCTGTAATGAGGACAAAAATACAAACATCTTCTTCGAGTCATGAATCTACATCTATTTTCCAAAGTAGTGAACAGAATGCTGGAACAGATTCTAAAAGGGATTAGTTGTATTTAAATCAAGACGTGCACTAAGTGCTTGCATCTGCTGGTTTTAAAGGAACCAAATAAGGGAATTAGATACTAATTCAAAGCTTAAAATTAATGGCATTGCTCACAATGGCTTCAATGGGCTTTGGACCAGGCCTGGGAAAACAGGCTTTGATTAAGGAAGGTGTTTAAAGACGTGCTAAAGTTTAAGCATGTAATTACTCCAGCAGACTTCAGAGTGAGCAGAGTTAGGTGAAAATCCCACCCTTCAATAATATGGTAAAAGTCACCTGGATTCTGGTAAGATTCTTGGTTTAAAGTTATTAAAGCCTTTACAGCAAAGGCATATTAATGAGTTTGGTTTTCAAAAAGTATTCGGCTAGGTTCCACTAACAGAGATTAGATAACAAACAGCCATATAAATTGGGAATGAAATAGTTCGTTGTCGCTAAGTTTATTCATCTAGAGGCAAATATATCCTGCTAAGTAACTATTTTATAAAACCTTCTAGTGAGTGAAGTATCCAAAGGTTTCATAATCTGTGTTTGCTAATTGTATCTATTAAAATAAAAGGCTTGCTTTTGTGTGACATTAACATTTACAAATATAAATATTCTGATGTTAGGAAAGAGATTAAATTTTACATGATGCATATTCAATTATGTTACACATTGTACGTCTCATGGTTCATTAACAGCGTAACATATGACTATCCAATGAGACAGCCCATATTTATAGAGAAAACAGGAATAGAAAATACTCAAGACATGCAACTTAACTCCATTAATATTACTATAGGACAGCTGTGTGGAACCTATGGCCAGTGGACTGGATCTAGAACCTGGCTTAATTTGATACAGCCCAAAGCAAGTCTCTGCGCTGTGAGCCAGATGCCCCTCCCCACCACAGGGCTGGTGCCCATGCACTTGTTGAGTTAAGTGTGAGTGAGAAGTGGGGTTGTGGATTGTTGCGGGGGGGGGGGAGGGAGATTGGTTCCTGCTTTGGAAGCAGGTGTATAGTGACGTTTTTTGGTTGGCTCTTTTTTTTCACTTGTGTGGCCCCCAACTGATTTTCCTTTGGGTCAGTGGCCCCTGACCAAAAAAAGTTTCACGACCTCTGATTCATCTGAAGAAGTGGGTTGTGCCCACAAAAGCTTATGATACCATCTACATTTTTTGTTAGTCTCTAAGGTGCTGCAAGACTATCTGTTGTTTTTTTAATTTTTTCAATTACAGACTAACACAGCTACCCATCTGAAACTTCTGCTATAGGAGCTATCTTTCTTTTCTAAAACTTTATTTAACAATGTGCAATAGTTCTGGTATTTTACATTTTCCCATTTTGAAAGGAAAACTATCATGAATTGCAAGACTGAGGCAGAAGAGTTTAAATTTGGACAACCTCACAAGCTCTAACATAAGGGGTGCTGGGCTGCTGTGGAGGTCCTGGGCAGTGCTGAAGCCCATTGGCCCACTCAGAGACAGGCTGCAATAACTATAGATAGGCCTCCAGGGCAGTCTGTTATACTGGGAGAGGAGAGACTGCAAAAGTGATTTAAAGTCACCAATACGTGCCATACTCTGGGGTAACCCAGAATCTCACCCTCTATGTTTGCAGACTCCAGGGGAGCATACATGCATTGTAGCTGTAACCAAGGAATACAAGTACGAACATGACAGCTAGTTTAGGCTGCTATTAGGGTGGAACAAGACACTTGACCCCTGCTTTGTGAAATAGTTGTTTTATGTAACCTCGGAGCCATGTTCATGTGACTGGATCCAGGAAATAATTAAAAGTCTAAGTGACACTCGTATGTGTGTTTTATACTATAGATGATGATTTGTCTATTCTGTAGGCTGCTGTACTAACCTCCACATATAGGACATGGGCCACCCTGGGAAATGTAACCTTTTAGACTTAGCAGTTTGAGTTGTAAAAGAACTTTTAGGCCATGTGGTAAAGTTCTGTTTCTTTCTTTCTCCAAAAAATATAAAATGCAGTGAGTAGTCCACAAGAATATACCATTCAACATGGGGGGAAGAAATTAGTTTAATTAGCATAAATTAGTTTAATTCTCCAGATTTTGCCATAAAACATTTAAGTGTGGAGTAGAACTTGGCCTTTATCATCTTGCACAAAAGCAGGAGAGCTACCACCTCAGCTCAGTTATATACCTCATGTAGGGGGAGCACATGCTTTAAAAATGGCAGCAACTTGAAGCTCCTCAAGATCTGCGGGATTAGAGCAAGAATACTAGTGATGCTGGATTCATAGACGGAGCGGAGATCAAAGTTGCCAAGGAAATGCAATTTATTACTGGTGTGCAGAAAGATAAGCGTGTGTATATTATATGTATCTCATGGGTACTCTCATCCAAGTCAGACATACTGAAAGTAATGCTGAAGATCTTGTAAGGTATAATAATTAAAAAGCACAATGGATGCAACAATATTTTGAATTTATTTTTTTAATGTTTTGGGTCATCAAAGAATGTGATCCACAGAATAGCTTGGATACTACTCAGCACAATTATTTAAGGGTATGAAGACTCTAGGTAAAATATGTAGCTTGATATTTGTTATCAAAATGCTTAGATCAAATACTATGATCCAATACTTAGAGCCCTGCATGGATACAAAATTTGCATCTGCATCTGTATCTGCAAAAAAGAGCAGAGGATATCTGCAAGGGACATCCGCAGATGCAGCTACCAATGCATATGAAATAGATATCTGCAAATGATACTGATCAGCAGTGTCATGCTGCTTTTCATTTCACCCCTCATGTGACATTCTTTGGTAAACTATTATGCATATGTCAGACCCAAAAGAACCCTGCAGAGTTCTGCACCCGTTTGCTAGTTGGGATTAAGAGGTTCTTAGGTCACAGCAGATGATAGCAAAATACACTTTACGTTTTAAAATAGCTGTTTTGTAATATTGTCATCTCCCATTGCTTCGTTGAGATGTTGCAAAATTTCTCTCATTAAAGACAAGGGCTACTCTAACTCCTTTGTACAGCTTTTTATGGCTACATTCTTATGGGTTATAACAAAGAACTCTCATCCTAATCTTTTCTGACTGGGATCTGAGATTTACAGACATAAAACTTCATTAACAAGGTTTTACACAACCACCTTGATTTCTTCATTATAGACATGGGACTAACCCTAAACTTATTATACAAACTCCATTGCTCAAGTTGTACTTTGATGGTTTGGATAAGCTCAGATCCAACCCATCCCAGGTTTGGTTTTTTCAACTAATTAAGTGCTACAAAAACAAAAACATTATTTCAGTATTTATTCTGGAAAAAAAATATTGAAAACACCAGCTCAACAATGGGGTAATAGTAGAATCCCTTGTTTTTAGAACCCTGGAATATGAAACAAAAGAGGCAATACTGTTATTAGGCATGCATGAACGAGGTTGGATTATGTAATATTTGCCCTGGACCTTTCCCAAGACTCCGGAAGAACTCAATCCTAACATCTGAAAAACAACTCTTGTTTGTTTTTGTTTTTTCCCTTTTGTACACCTTGGCGCTTCTTGGTTTTATTTGGGACAAGTAGTGGAACTACCAAAACATAATTAAAAAGACTTTTCTTGTGTTACTTATAGTCTAGCTAGAATGAAAAAGTGGTGGAAATCTCAAAATGAATTCTTGATTTTGCAGGATTTTCAGCCTAAATCCAAGACCAAAAGAGTGTGAGTAATTAGTCAGATTTTGGATTTAGAAAGTATGTGCATGCTTCTCAGGAAATTGGAGTGACTTCTGTAATCTATTCTAAGAGGATTTTAACTTATCAGTGTAAGGCTTTGCCTACGCTAAAATGTTAAATTCACCGACATCTGTGAAAAATCCACACCGGGAAGAAATATAGTTAAGCCAACCTAAACCTCAACATAGACAGTATTAGGCTGACAGAAGAATTCTTCCATAAATTTAGCTCCTGCCTCTGCAGAACATCTCCTATTGTCTACACTACAGCACTGCAGCTGTGCCATTGTAGTATTTCAAGATTAAAATTGTTCCCATGGGAAATATAGTTTACTGACTGAGGAATTGCTAAATACAACTGTGCATACGGTGAGTTCTGTAACTGAGAAAATTGAGTTACAGGCTATTAGTGCTTTAAAGATCAACATTAATACATTGACTAGCATGCAGATTCAAAAATAAAAATCCATCAGAGGCCTGCCAATAAGCATTCATGTTGGTTTGCATTAACTGAAGCAGAGTTGCACTATGCTCTAACTACAGGACTCCAAGGCTAACATTTAGAACAAGCCTCCATTACCACTGAAGTAGTCAATCCGGAAGCATAAAGTTCTCACTGGAGAGACAAACCACAGGATTAGTGATTGCAGAACTTGGGCATAAGTTTTATATATATGGAAACTATTTACATGTACTGTAACTGAATGTTAACTTCAAAGTACCACTTATTTAAATATAATTACTTGATTATTTCTGTAGTCTAATCCATGGTGCACATTATATAGCCACTGTATTTCAAGACAAGGGTGCCTTGTAAATTTCTATAGCAGAAGTATTTCATGATTTAGTAAACACATTTCATTAAAAAATATGCAATTGCTATTTAATATTCAGTAAGTAAATAGATAGTCTAGTGCTTAACCACTAAACCAAGGCTGTCTACTTTAAATTAATTTAATATCCATGAAAGGTGCCAGAAAGACAGCCTTAGCAAGGGGAAGTTTTCTATTTAGCCCCAGGTCAGATACAGCACAAGCAACTGTCCTGTAAATCTTGCCAATGTGCTTCACCATGATCAGCAGAGTATATCTCCAAACATACGTCTACACTGCACGCTTATTTTGGAATAAACTATTTCTGAATAGAAACTCTGAAATGGCTTATTTCAAAATAGCACGTCTACACAGCAAATGCCCATTGAAATAGTGCTGAGCTATTTCGAAATAGAGCATCCACACTCATTGTAGTCTGAATCCCATTTAAGGCCACCGGGAAGCACTTCAGGCAGGGCATCAGGACAGCAGTCACTTCCTGGAGCTGCTGCCTGAGGCTCAAGCTTAAAGGGACACCCCTGTACAGCTGTGGCTCAGGCTCCCCTCCTTTGCCTGCCTACCTCCATGAGGGACAGCAAAGCCTTCTCACTGCTTGCTCTGGCTGCCCTTGCAGATACCACAGCACTCACAGCCATAGAGTCAGTCCTGCCTCCAAGCAGTCAATGGTTCTTAGATCCCATACTGCACCTCCTGCTGCAGTTTGTGCAGGCTGCCCAAGTGGCCCTGCAGGAACAAAACCCCCAGCTCATTGCGGCGCACATCCTCTCGTCTCTCCACATGCTGCTTATGCAGCAATACCCCTCCCGCCCTTCCCTGCACACTGTACACTGCTGCTTCTGGCAACTGGACACCAGTTCTGACTGGTGGGACCAGATCATCCTGGAGCAGTGGGATGACCAGTAGTGACTCCTGAATTTCCGTATGCAGGACACCTTCATGGAACTATGTGAGTGGCTCGCCCCTACTCTCATGTGACAGGACACCCACGTGAGACCCGCAATCCCCATCCAGAAGCAGGTCACCATTGCCATCTGAAAGCTCACCACACTGGACAGCTACTGCTCCATCAGAAACCAGTTCAGCATGGGGAGATTGACTGTTGGAGTCATGGTAATGCAGGTATGGTGCTCCCATGCAACTGTCCCAGGAGGGAGGTGAACTGCTGGAAAGGGGTTCCCTAGGGAAGGGGGGGGATGGAGGCTCCCTCCCTGGAAGGGTTTTCAGTCCTACCTTCACAAAGACCAACAGGGTGTGAGATAAGTAGAGCTTTGGTCCTGGTGTGTCAGGGGTGTGGGGTTGGGGACCCCCAGAGAGCCCTGGCAACCCTGTGATTCTCGCTGTGTCTCTTTCTACATGTGGTGAGGGCCATCAACACCATCTTGCTGTGCAGGCTTATCCTCTTGAGCAATGTGGACCCCATCATCACCGGATTTACTACCTGGGGCTTCCCCAACTGAGGGGGACCATTGACGGCACCCACATCCCCATCTGGACCCCAACCACCAGGCATCCAACTACATGAACTGCAAGGGGTACTTTTCTATGGTCCTGTAGACCCTCATGGACCACCAAGGCCAGTTCATGAATATCAATGTCAGGTGGTCGGGGAACGTTCATGAAACAACTCCAGCCTCTATGAGAAGATGCACACCGGCACTTTTCTCCCCGACTGCACCATCAAGGTTGGGGGCATGGACATGCCCATGTTCATAGTGCGGGATGCACCCTACCCTTTGCTCCTCTGGCTGATGAAGCCTTACACAGGACACCTAAACCAAAGCAAATAATGTTTCAATGCCAGACTCAGCAGGGCCTGCCTTGTGGTGGAGGGCGCCTTTGGGCATCTGAAAGGGAGGTTCTGCTGCCTCCTCACCTGTCTTGACCTCAGAGAGTGGACCGTCCCCCAAGTGGTGGCGGCCTGTTGTGTCCTGCACAATATATGCGAGAGCAAGGGGGAGATGTTCCTGCCAGGGTGGGGGCAGAGGCTGAGCAGCTTGGAAGGGCCTTTGAACGGTTGCACACAGCTGTGGGCATCTGAGAGGGCCTGAGGGAGAGTTTCATACAAGGACCCCAGTGACACTCTCCCCTAGGTCTCCCCTCAGTGGGCCTGTGCACTGACCCTCTTTGCCTTTCCTCTCACACCTCTCCCTTCCCCTGCCCTACTTCCCCCTTCCGCCTTCCCCCTCCCATGATGATACAATAAAGCAGACCTTTTGTTTTTGAAACAAGAAACTCTATTTATTGATTAACTGGGGTAAATGTAACTGGGAAAAGAACCTGGGAGGGGGGAGAAGAGCAAAGGAAGGGGGAGGAGAGGCTCAGGGATCGGGCTGGGAGTGACACCTTGTGTGGTCCCACTGCTACGTGTGCAGGGCACTCGGCAGCCAACGGGTGGTAGGAGGAGAAGCCAGTGAGACAGGAGCTGAGGAAGGAGTTGAGGCAGGAGCTGGGGAAAGAGCAGCCAGCAGGCAGTCGAGGACAGTGTTATAAGCCACACATGTAGTCCGGGCCTGCTGTAAGAGCTCCCACCAGCTGGTGCGGCGTAGCTCCATGTCTATGTCAAGAGCTTTCTGGAGGCTACACAAGGTGACAATGTGCTCCTTGCAGGCTCATCTATGACTGCAGCTCCCACGGGATCAGGAGGCTGGCACAGGAGGTGTTCCAGATGCCTCACTCACAGCTGGTCCAGTTGTGAAGAACAAAGAGAAGGGCAGACATCTCAAAAGACACTGTGCCTGATGCCTCTCCCTCATTTCTGAGATCTCGGATCCCACAAAGGCGATGTGCTTGGAGCAAGGTCATCATTGGCCTGGACAGTGGGCCTCTACCTTCAGGGGCACAGATGTTCCCAGGAGGAGCCCCACTACTCCCACATCCCAGAGACAAGCAGGCATGGGAAGGTGCCAGCCAGGCTGGGAGCTTGCGGGTGGAAGGGGAGCGACAGGGTGACTCAGCTTCCCTCTATGCCACACACACATTGAGACTTGCAGTAGCAGTGTCCTGCAGGGAGAGGACATGTATCCCTGCCCACTGAAGGAAAGGAGGGGAGGGTGTTGGGGGAAGGTGTGTGTGACTGGCTGATGCTGCTTGCCGGACATTGTGCTATTGGGATTCCCTCCACTTCCTCCCCTACCCAACAGGCCCCCTGCTCGGTGTTTTCCACCTCACCATGCTTGCCTGGGAGTGGATGCTGCCCCAAGAAAGCAGACCTGACCACGTGCCATGTGCACCACTGCTGTGTGTGTGTGTCCATGACCCCAGCCTCCTTAGTGGTGGCTTGCAGTGGAAGTGTGTCCCACCATGGGTTTGGGACTAAGGCAGGCCTGTGCAGGGACCTTGTGAGCAGGAGCACTAAGATCCTCTATGGCAGCCTCCTAGGGCTGAGTGCTCCAGATTGGTGCTCTACGTGCACCCACATACACAGGCTGCATGATGCCCAGGCTGAGAAGGCCGAGCAAGGAGTACACGGCCCCTCACCACCCGCCGCCTCCTCCTGGGTGTGTCTAGGGACTGTCATGGAGTTCACCTGATAGGCCTTCCCCTGCGTCATCTGATCCCTGGGCGACATCCTGTGAGGGTGATAACAGCTCCAAGGGTGGGGTGAGATCCTGGCTGGTGGGCATCGTGGGTCCTGATGTCTGCTCCTCCTCCTCACCAGGCCTGCCCTCTAGGAGGGTGACAATGGGCATCTCCTTGCCAGAGTCCACAACCACTGGCGGGGAAGGGATTGATCCCCCTCCTAGGATATGGTGGAGCTGGTCAAAGTACTGGCAGTTCTGGAATGCCTCACCTGAGTGGGAGCAGCACTCCCTGGCCTTGGTATCGGCCTGTCTCAGCTCCTTCACCTTCATCTGCACCTGCCCCTGTGTGCAGAAGTGTCCTCTCAGCCACAGGCTGTCAGCCATCCAGTCATAAATGTCCACATTCCTGTGTCTGGTGTGGAGATCCGGGAGGTTTGCCTCTGCACCCCATACCTCCATGAGATCCAGGATCTCCACACCAGACTAAGAAGGCACCCACCTCTTCTAGGCAAGGGCTTGGGAGATGCCTGCAGGGGGGCTCAGGTGCAGTGCTCTGGTCTGCTATCGCAGCAGGGAAGGCAATTTTGGCTGCTGCTGTGTGGCACGGAGCGAGCTGGGCCTGCTGTGTGCCACACACTGTTTCCCCTGCCGCTGCACCTTTAATGCCTGCAGGGGAAGGGAAACTATAGAGTTTTGATGAGTGTGGATGGAGTGGCTAGTAGGGCACCTATGGGAAGCCCTGGAGGCCCCTTATTTCAAAATAACCACAACTGCATTTTCTACACACGCCCTATTCCAAAATAACTATTTCAGAATAGGTGTTATTCCTCATAAAATGAGGGTTCTGGATTTTGGAATGAGACGCACATTATTTCGAAATTATTTGTGTTACTGCTGTGTTGATGCTCACTTTGTTATTTTGAAATAACACTGCTGTGTTGATATGCCCACGTGTGCCTCAGGCTTCCATACATGCAGCACTGACATGGCTTCCGAGACGTGCTCTCTCCTCTAGAAGGAGGATGAGTCAACCACTGTGTTTCTTGAAGTGCATCTTAACTGTATTTAAGTGAAGTGCCCTGTGGAGCATTGTTGATTTTGTTAGCCACTCAGCAAAAAATATGCAGAACAAAAAGGACATTTAGGGCTGGAGAATACCTTTGAGCCCATTGTTTTGGTCTGTTTTGTTTGTCTTTATCTCACACGCCTGTTACTCTAATTCCTTTCTTAATGAAAAACACGGGAATAGATTTCAAACTTACTGTCATTTGTTCAAAGCACTTCAGCAGGGAGCTCCTTGTATTATTTCCAAGCTTATGCCTGCAGTCTAGATTCTGCTGTCCTTATTTATGCTGAGTAATTCTTTTCTCTGAGTAGACTCATTGACATGGACCTTTGTTCTTTACAATCCCTGTTCAACAAAGCATATATATATATAATGTGACATTAATGGGCCTTAAGTACCTCCCGAAGAGCCTGCTCCAAAGCCAGGTGAAGTCCATGACGATTTTTCCATAATGTTGTAGCAGGCTCTTCAGGAGGTACTTAAGGCCCACTAATATTGAATTATGCATGCCCTTTGCTGAACCAGTATGGATTTAAGTGTGTGACTAAATCCTGACCTTAATTTTTGAACCATTATATCTTTCTCTGTAACTTCTCTAGGGCAGGCCCACCAACAGATGGAGGCAAAGGGGCCAACTGCACCAGGACCTGACAATTAAAAAGGGCCTGAGGTTCCAAGCTGCTGCCACTGCTTCTGTACTGGGTCCTTTAAATTGCTGCCAGAGCCACACATGGCAAGTTCCAGACCCCACTAAAGGCTGGCTGGAAGTGGGCATGGCATGATCCAGGCAATGCTGAGGGCTGGCTGCCTCTTTCCCCAAGGTTCTTCTGGGAGTGCAGGTATGGGCCCCCACCAAACTTGCCCAAGGGCCCAGCAATTGTGACAACCCTTTTTGCTCTAGGGAGAGGAGCCAAGATTTCGGCAGTGACTAATGATTTTGGTTACCTCCATTTTTGTGTGCCCCACTTGATAATAAACAGCTTTGATTTCAGAGTGTGGATGTACAGCACTTTCTGATAACAAGGCCCTGTCAAAGCATCTCACATGAACTTCCAAAAATTTAGGAACCCAAAATCATTAGTCACTTCTGAAAATCTCAGCCAGGAGTTACTCATTTAATTTTAAAATTGCTGTAAACAAAGAGTTCTTTTGTTTACACTGATCCTGGTGCTCTGCAATGTATATTACTCTTCTGTGGAAGATCAGAAGTATCAGAATGAGATGAACCTGTTTAGCTGTATACACATTCAGTAAGAATCAAAAAGGATTTTCCAATGGGAGATTTAAAATTAAAGATGATAAAATATACCAAGCTTTTTATTTTTCTCCTGGCAGACAGCAGATAGGAAAAAGTTAACTGAGCCAATGCAAAAACGTCAAGCCATTATCAGAATAAAAACATTATGGAAACATGTTTTGTCTTATTTATGACAGAGAATGGGACTTTTTCTGAAGGAAATTATGGTGTCAGGAAAGAGACGTGTACCTCCCTCAATATTCCATCAATCTTCTGCTTCTTCATATGGTGCAATTCCCTCCCCCACCCCCCTCTTCTTTTTTTTTACTTGCAGAAAGTACTCCAACACCACTTGGAAAAAACATCTCCTGCAACTGTCAGCATCCTTGGCTGTCAACGCATATTGAGAAAAGTGTAAATTTTGGCTTTAGCAATATATGCCAATAAGTCTTCTTGGCCTCAGCACAGAACTTAATTGGATTCACTCTCAAGACAACAAGACTTTTCTTCTGAAGGCTCTCAAGAACTTGGGATCTACAATTTTAAGTAAAATTTTAGAAACATACACATATATAAACACATGTGTTTTGTACAAAAGTATAGATTCACAAAACCATTAAATAGCAACAAATTTTAAAAGTTATATCCTGGGACGATTTGACGGTGACTTTTTTTAGGATTGTGAAATAGCCCCACAAATAAACACTTTTAAAAAGGATGCTGGTATTCAGCTTCTGGCTGAAAATAAACATCTGAAATAAGAGCTTTTTTAACACAGTAATATAGTGTTCTGAATGCACTTGTAAGTTTCACTAATGGTCTTTTGAGTTAGAAGTACAGTTTTGAAGGTGTTTGCCCTTGTTTGATTTCTCTATTCACTTCCAACACTGAACATCAATTCCCCTGCACTATTCCTAATAAAAAATAGTCTATTTGGCACAACAACATGGCTAAAACATACATTATGGATAAAATCCTGCCTTTGTTCAAATCAATGAGTATTTTGCTTTGGTCTTCACTGGAGCTAGGATTTCATTGTTTGTAGTAGTAAAGAAATATTTCATTTGTGAAATGAAAGAATTTCATCTGTTTCCCACGAGGAGTTCTTCAGACACAGTGTAAAACAGCTTAGCACATATAGTCATTGTATGTGTGCACATGTGTGTGTGTGTGAGAGAGAGAGAGAGAGAGAGAAACACACACACACACACACACACCAACACTTGTGTTATACCTAGAATGCACAGCTGCAACTATAATTCAGCTGTTTGTGTGTCTGTTCTATTTTGAAAAAAAAATAGAATCTTGAAACATATTTTAGGCTGAAATGTTCCATGTTTGTTCTTATTCCAAGAGAACAATTTTCCAGTTTGAGTACAACTACTTCAGCCATGATACATGGTTCAGAGAATAAGAGAGGGAAAAACACCACAAATACACTTTTGCCATTATAAAAAACACTACAACCTAGTTTGAACAGTTCTAGTACCCAGCAACTTGACATCAAAACCTGAAATATGGCAGGGAGTATGGTCTCATTTCAGCAATGCATTTATGTGACTCCTTAACTTCATGTATGTGGCTGTCCCACTGACATCAATTATAAGATGTAATTGTTTTCAGGACTTGACTAAGGTATTTTTTTTAAAGGAGAAATTTAAATTCTGCATAAAGTGCATCAGTCATGAAGTAGTTCTGACTCATTCCAGCCTTCATTACATCTTGAGTGCCTCACAGTCAACACTACTCATCCTTCCTTCAGACCGATTTGATTTTCAGCTCTGCAGAAGTCAATAGCTGCTAACTATGATTATTCCATTTTCTGTTCTGAAGTAGTAATCAAAACCGTCCCTCCTATCCCAATGTGGAGACCAACTCAATCTGGACCTCTGTTTTCTTGACTAGTATATAGATAAGAAAAAATAGATGTCCTGATTGTGACTGAGGCCTATAATTTCACAGCCCTACCCACTGTTCTCTCTCAGTAATATCTTTAGATTTCATAGAATCATCTATTGGAAAGAGTATACACTTGAGGGGCTGCTATTTACACAAATATTAAGCTATTACAAGTTCTCTATGTTCTAATCCCCTAAAACTGCTGTTTTAAAAGACTGGTTTTCATTTCCCTTTGTAAAGGTTTACTTCTAGAGGAAAGCCAAAGCCACTATCATAAGAAAAAATGCCCATGATAAAATGATATCTATATGTGTATACACTGTTATAGCTGAGTTAGTCCAAGGATATTAGGCAGACAAGCATTCAGATTAGCCCACACTTAAAGAAGAGCTCTGTGTGAAGTAGAAAGATTCTCTCACACCAACAGCAGTTGGGCCAATAAAAGATGCATTTCATCTGAAGAAGTGGGTTTTGCCCTCAAAAAGCTCATGATGCTATTTTGTTAGTCCTTATGGTGCCTTATGGGCTACTCGTCATTTTTAAAATTACAGACTAATACGGCTACTCCTCTGAGACTCACTGACATTATCTCGTTAACTGTAGGTATAGAAAGAAAGCCTAGGACTTGTCAGTTGACAGCTGTTTCCAGGTCCATGGTTAAAATGTCAGCAGTGATGTTAGTTCAGCTGGTATTCAATTTAATTAAATATGGTCAAGTGGTATTAAGTGTGTGACCAACTGACAAAATCCAGGGATTTTGTTAAGGCAGACCTGTCTCAGCACAAAGATTAAATAAAAGGGAGTAAGCTGGACACTCATTCATGCTGACAAAATCCAGGAGACTCAGGCTGAAGTAAGTGGAGAAGTTTATCAGACTACAATATTTTAAAAAGATGGAAAAGAGTTTGTTATAGAATATCTATTATTTACCTATGATGATTTGTCCAGCATTGGAACATTTGCAACAATGAACTTGGCAAGTAACAGAGTTACTGGCAAGTGAAGATTGCATCTCCATTAGTAAATCTTAAGGGAAAAATGCTGTCATCTAGGTAGTATCATCTGACTTTTCGGTGCTTTAGTGTTACCAGTGCAGAACAAAGTTTCCACTTATCTGGGTAGTAGCCTTTACATCTTTTTATTTTCTTAATTATTTTATTTTGTTTGCATGGAGGATCTTGGGTAACATCAGTCCAATGCAGGTCTTGCTGCCCCAGAGCAATGACTTAGTATATACATTTTAGAGTGCTACAATTTCACATACATATCAAGAGTGTTTTCATACCACCTCTCCCTATGCATGCATACCACAGCAATAGAATTGATTTTAACCTATTGTTACGTAGCCTGCAATATCAGTTGACTCCAAAGCTAGACAGCACTTCCTGGCCAACCACTAATGTGTTGCAATGATCTCAAGTTGCAGGTCTAGATTGGATATTAGGAAAAACTATTTCACTGGGAGGGTGGTGAAGCACTGGAATGGGTTGCCTAAGGAGGTGGTAGAATCTACATCCTCAGAGGTTTTTAAGCCTAGGCTTGACAAAATTAGCTGGGATTGGTCCTGCTTTGAGCATTTGGTTAGACTAGATGACCTCTTGAAGTCTCTTCCAACTCTATGATTCTTTCAACAAATATTTTTTATGGTTGGGCATTTAAGCAATTCCAGCACTGGAATCCATTGAGCACAAACAGAAGGAAACAGCCCTTGCCTCATAGCAGATGCAAAAGTGTCTCTTGGCCTGGACATATCAGGAATGCAAAGAGTGACATCTCTTTTCCTCTTTGTACATCTTTCAACTGTTGGCAGCACATTTGGTCAGAGAAGAGAGTGAAGGTCTGGATAAAATCCATTTTAATGTATAGTTTTGTTTTGTAAATCAGGAACATGTATTAGGAAGGCTGTGCATACACCAGCATTTAAAAAAATAATCTAAATTCTATTTCAAAATGCATGATTTTTGGGGGAGTCTCCCTGCATCAGCCTCAACATGGCTGCAACTCCCTTGCCATAAAATTCCGATGAAAGCACTATATCAATGAGCTCTCAATTTTTCCCGTGTGCTCTGTCTAACTTCCCTTGTCATACTCATACCTTTGGGACCTTAGTAGATTGACCAGATCTTTTACTGAACTCAAGCTGCATGCTAATGGGGGCACAAACTGGGTAGACTCTTTGAGAGATGCATAGTGAACTGGTCACAAAACACTCAATGGAAACTGCATGGTTAGAAGTGTCACACTTCATAAAATAGTCTTTAATCCAATAATTCCCAAACTAATTGTCACCACAGGCTACTGAAGTAAAACTGTGCTTTTGTCTTGCTGTGTTTCTGTTTTGTTGCTTTAGAGGTGTCTATGTTACTGCATTCACATGCCATATAGTATGGAGGAGAGATAAGGATTCACATGAGGAACCTTAAAATAAGACTAGTTTTGAATTTGGAAGCTCCCAGTTTTGCAATCAAGATCATAGCCAAGATGCCCCATGTGCAGACTGCATGAGAAAGGGAGCATATAAATGAAAGAGCTGTTATGAAGCTACTGACTCCTTCACAAGCAGAAAAGCACTTGTACATCTGGTGTATATTTAGACTTTTTAAAAATTATACAACTTTAGATATATAAGATAACACGAGGATCTCTACCTCACAGCTCATAGAAGGCACGAGCATAAAGAAGAGACATAGGTGGCATGATAGAGAGTCATTTAGCAGGGCAAAGGTCTTATACAACTTATAGAAGAGCAATGTGAAATTGGGTGGATCCTTCTTAAATGTTAATATTAAACTGATTCTTCACTCCCTTCACAAATACTCTATGAAAATAGATTTTCCCCCCTTTCATGTAAATAATATTGATGGTTAATGTTCAAAATACTCAGCCTATTTTCAACAGATATACAGCATGCAAGCAAGTCTGCATGGGTTTACCTGAAGTACAGCCAGCACAGGATGTATATGCACAAGACCCTTTTCCCAAAAGTTTATCCCTAGCTCTCAAAACAAAACAAGAGACACAAGCAGTTTTAGAGTACGCATACTCACCAGCCAAAAAGACAGATGTAGATTGTTGAATGATCAGAAAAAGCTGAGGGTGATTTGTATAGGATTAAGACGTACACAGGAATATGGAAAGGCCCATTTTCAGAACTGTGGGATTTGCATCAAACACGAACCACCACTGTCATATATGGTGCTGGGCTTTTTGCCTGCATTGGAACATTATGAAGGGAGCATACTGCTGAGTTTATATTTGGTAGCATTCATAGAATCATAGAATCCTAAGGCTGGAAGAGACCTCAGGAGGTCATCGAGTCCAACCCCCTGCCCAAAGCAGGACTAATCCCAACTAAATCAACCCAGCCAAGTCTTATCAAGCCAAGACTTAAAAACTTCTAGGGATGGAGATTCCACCACCTCCCTAGGTAACCCATTCCAGTAGTTCACGACCCTCCTAGTGAAATAGTTTTTCCTAATATCCAACCTAGACCTCTCCCACTGTAACTTGAGACTATTGTTCCTTGTTCTGCCATCTGTCACTACTGAGAACAGCCTCTTTCCATCTCTTTGGAACCTCCCTTCAGGAAGTTGAAGGCTGCTATCAAATCCCCCCTCACTCGTCTCTTCTGCAGACTTCTCTTTTGCAGACCAAATCCCTCAGCTTCTCCTCATAGTTCATGTGCTCCAGCCCCCTAATTATTTTGGTTGCCTTCGTATGGACCCTCTCCTATGCGTCCACATCCTTTCTGTAGTGAGGGGCCCAGAACTGGATGCAATACTCCCGATGTGGCCTCACCAGTGCCGAATAAAGGGGAATAATCACTTCTCTGGATCTGCTGGCAATGCTCCTCCAAATGCATCCTAATATTCCATTCGCCTTCTTGGCTACAAGGGCACACTGTTGACTCATATCCAGCTTCTCTTCCACTGTAATCCCCAGGTCCTTTTCTGCCGAACTGCTACTTAGCCATTCGGTCCCCAGACATAACAGTGCTGGAGATTCTTTTGTCCCAAGTGCAGGACTCTACACTTGTCCTTGTTGAACCTCATCAGATTTCTTTTGGCCCAATTCTCTAACCTATCTAGGTTACTCTGGACCCTATCCCTGCCCTCCAACATAATTACCTTTCCCCCTAGCTTAGTGTCATCTGCAAACTTGTTGAGGGTGTTATCCATCCTCTCATTCAGGTCATTAATTAAGATGTTGATCCCAAGTGATTGAATCTCGCCATTGCCTGATGAAATTAATACAGTGCTCAAATACAATAGGGACTAAGACCTTAAGTCATCCAGGTATCTGAGGCTATGTCTACACTACATAGAAAAGTCAGAAAAAGATACGCAAATTGCGAATTGCAATTTGCGTATCGTTTTCCACTTTTCTTCCAAAAGAGGCTTTTCCAACATTTGGCCCGTCTACGTGGGGCCAAATGTTGGGGGAAAAAATTTCCTTTGGAACACCCTTTCTTCCTTGTGAAATGAGGTTTACAGGGATGCCAACAAAACGCGTCCACTTTTCCAACATTTTTTTGGGAAAAGTGGACACATTCCTTGGACGTGGCAGATCTTTTCTGGAATACTTTACATACCCTGGAAAAGCTCTGTAGTCTAGACATACCCTAAGTCTGTGTTTATCCTTAAACATACAAATTCCTAAGACAAATTCTTCCATAACATAGCATTTAAAATTGTAGAATATTGTTAATACTGTTATGTTGCATTTAAATAAGGGGATATCATAATGCACTTTTGAGATGATAGATAGATAGATAGATAGATCTGTCATCACCAATCAAGTTTCATTTTCGAAGTCTGTCTCTGCAGTTTAAAAAATTGAAACATAATCATGGAATGTCTAAACCTTTACTCGTGTGAGCCTCACCTGAGAAATCTCATTGTTGTCTGTGTGATTAGTATGATTAAACTCTGCATACGTAAGTCTGATCTGAAGTCCTTATTCATGTGACAAGGTCTTCTCTTTTATGTATTCTCAAAGGATGTCAAATGTCAGTAAAGTCAGTCCTGAAATGCCTTTTTATGTATTTATTGTTGTCTCCTGTTTCACAACCAAGGAAAATGAATATGATTAGTTAATCATGTTTATCATACTAGTGCCTAAGGACTCTACAGCAAGAGAGTAGCAGATGATCCTGTAGCAAAGGGTGGGAGAAAGGGTTTAAGAGTGAAGAACATGATGGCAGCAAACGTTATTATGTCCACAATTTTTTATATTTATTTTTATTTTGGAGGTGGGTTAATTAGGAAGAATAAACTAAATGGAAATTAAAGGGAAAGGGGCAGAAGGGGAGAACGCTATAAGAGGGGAAGATGTGGAGTGAAACTGAGATCAGCACACTGAGAGAGAGGAAGGGTTGGAGCAAATAGCCAATCAACATGAAGCAGAGACAGTCCAGCCAAAACTGTAACACGTTCTTTCACTGTCTGAAAGTCCCTGAGTCAGATGCTTCTCCTCCTATCAGCTGTAGTTGCCAAGTGACCACCCTCTGCACTTTGCCTCTCAAGATCACATGGCAAGTGGGTATGGGATCTAATACTGGGCACCTAAGCTGTGTCTAGACTACAAAGTTCTATTGGAAAAAGATACGCAAATTGCAATTTGCAATTTGAGTATCTTTTTCCACTTTTCTTCCAAAAGAGGTTTTTCCGACAATTGGCCCATCAACACTGGGCCAAATGTCGGGAAAAAGCCTCCTTCAGAACATCCCTTCTTCCTCATAGAACGAGGTTTACAGGGATGCTGAAAAAACGCATCTGCTTTTCTGAAATTTTTTCCCAGTATCCCAGAAAAAATCTGCAGTCTAGACATCTGGGGTCTAATCTGCACAGTGCTGGGTCTGGGAGTATTTGTGTAGTGGTTCAGGCAGGCTCCATTTTACACACCTCCAGTGCAGCAGTCCCTGCTTTGGCGGCTTCTCCTCCTACTGGGTGGAATCTCAGCATTGGTCCCTTCTGCAGGAGTAGTGATCAAAGTACTTGCACAGATCATACAAGCCTGGAAAAGCAAGGTACAGAACACAGACGGATTTCCACACTTAGTCCTTGACCACAAACCCATACTTCCTGTAGCGAAGATCTAGCTCTGATACAAGCTTATGAGGACTGAAGTTGTGAGACTATCAGATATATTCCAGTGGCATTTGTGAATTTCCCCATAGCACAAACATCCTTGACCCATGATTACAAAACTTTCAAACTAGAATCAGATGCCGTTCAGATCAGATCAAGATCCAATACAAACAATTCACACAACTCTAATTACAACATTTCCAGAGTACATCATCCATTAGTCTGTATTGGAATAAATATGACTGAATTCAATAAAGTACTTGGAAGTATGTTACATTATAATAGTTTAAATATTGGCCCTATGGCTGCTCTTTTAGTGAAATATAATATGTTTTGACCACTGAATATCACTGACAGCACATTTAAATCATCGTCCCATCGTTGCAATGTGAACAATGGATCTAACCTCTTCTGTTCTATACTTGGACACTAAATTAAATTTAATGTTATTCTTTGCTATGAGTTGAGCTATATGTAAAGATGCTGGCATTTTAAAACAATATTTAAATGTTTTGTTGCCCTCCTGAAAGAGTTTATCCTGCAAGGAAACTAACAGACATATCTTGTATAGAAACATGCAACACTTTAATTCATGCCCTTCCCTATTTCTCCAAATAAACATGTTTTCCTTCTGTTCTGCATCTGGATGGACCTAGAATTACACCGCCAAGCCATAGAGGGTGGCAGATCTTCTCAGACACCCTCCATGATCCATGTCCAGTGAAAGTCATGTGTAAATTAATCTTCTGCATTGCTATTCCCTTTGCCCAGGAACCTACAAATGAGGAGGTGGCTAATTGGCTAGGTAGCAGCTGCATTTTCCCTCATATTTACTTTAAGACCCTATGTGAAACTATATGGTGGACTGGAGATGAGTTTCAAAGGCAAGAAGTTCAATGAGACCACAGCCCAGGAATTCCCAAAGCTGAAATAGAGGAACAATAGGTAGCCAACCCATTTGTCTTAGGTGGAATCTCTTCTTCATTCAGATGTGGGGAGAAATGCCACCACAATAATTAATAGAAAGACTCAACAGGGAGATTCTCCCTAAGATATGCTCCCTCAGCAATCCCCCCCACTCCCCCCGCCACACACACACACCATGTGTTTGCATGTGTGTGGATACATACAGTAAAAAAAGACAATTTCTATTAGTCCTGTGAGACTATATTGCCTTTCTTGATAATTGAACTTCCCTCAACCCACATGAGGTTCATAATCTATATTATCTCAAAACAGCTTGCTAGAAATGTCAGTGACATCATAGTAAACAAGTAGTTGATGTAGGGGTAGACTCAGAGAAGAAAGCTGCAGCCCTCATCAGAGCATTGGTTCATTCACTCACTTGCAGAATGAGTCCATATGGAATGACATTGTGATTATAGCTGGTCAAAGGTTTTGCTGAAACTTTTTTTCTGTACAAAATGCTGCTTTGTATCAGTTTTGGTTAAAGTTTTGTCTGGAAGGTTTCTCGGTTCCAAAATGGAATTTCTTGAGACAGCTATTTCTTGAGCAAATAATAATCAATAGTTAAGTGAGCCCATCTGGGAGACAAGCTCAAGTCTCTGACCCCAGGCTAACTTCCCAGGCATGTGCCCTATCTACTGGGGCAGTGTTTCCCTGGGGTTCCGCGAAGTGAAAATATGGGTTCCACGAGAAAATTCCATTACAATAACATTTTATGATTTAAAAAATAATAATTAATATTTAAGCATTTATGAAGTTTATTGAAAACAATTTACATTTGTGTTTGCCACAATAAGCGTCCCTGTGTAATCCCAGTTTAGCCAGAGAGTGGGGACGATGATGTCACTATTCAGCGCTGCATGCAAAGTCAGTCAGTGGTTCCATCACCTGATATATACCACCGTAAATCCCCGTACTCATTCTGAGGGAGCATGGATCATGTGGGTGACTGAAAACGAATATACTAGTGCCACGTCGGACAAAGTCGAAGCTTCAGTTGTCAAACCAGTTGCTTGTATGGGAGTGCGCAGGCAGTGCTCTCACGAATACTTTACTTCAGTATAGTCGTGTGATTTCTTGTATTTAAACTAAATGTTAATCTCGTGACCTTGTTTAGCATTTGTTTATTCTTATACTTACTTATTTGTGGTCTACTTTTTCAGCTCCATATATAAGACTGTTATTAGAGGTTCCGCAAAATTCTTTCGAGTTTAAAAGGGTTCGGTGGCCAAATAAAATTGGGAAACAATGTATTGGGGTATTGGCTCTTTGGGGATAGGTGGGAATGTTTTTTTCACAAAAGATTTCTAACATTCTCTTTTTCAGTCTACTGTGGAATGAAAAAATTACAAACCTCAACCTTTTCCACAAAACAACATTCTTCTCTTCCAGCACTAAATGAAATCGATTGCCAAGTTTACTCCCCCTCCCATAAATACACACTCGTAAGTGTTTCATCCTCCATCAGTTTGCCTCTCTAATACAGTACCAGAGGAAAGGGAGTACCGCACCACAATATGTGATGCTATTCCTATTGTAGCAGTAATTCTACTGATTGCTGTTATCTAGCATTTAGATAGTCATAGAAGGGGGATCCTAGAATGTTAATCTGTACTGACAGGAAGTTTCAAGCTCTTGTCATACAGAGCCCATTAAGACATTTATAATCAGTTAATTGTGAGTACAGGGCTAACTTCAAAGTATAACCTCAGATGTTAAAAGCCTGTGGCTAATCTAATCTTGAACAGGAATCCATCCAGTCCACGCTACTGCTAGACCATTTCTGTTCCATAGGCTCCAATGAGATTAAAACATTTCAAACAGATATTTCTATTCCAAACAGATTTTAGATATATTTGTACAGTCAGTTAATTGGTGAGTATACTGGATTTGTATACACAAATGGAGATTAGAGACCAGTTGTGGTACTACTTTGTTAAATTAAAACCACCTAAATTAAAGATGCTAAACAAAGTTATTTCGTTTGACGCTCATTTAGGAACTTTTAAAACAAGAAATTTTCCACTTCCCAAAATGCTCTTTCATCCAAGCAAGCAGGTGTGCTATGTCAGTGAGATAGAGACAGTGGATATTCAGGTCAATATGAGACCCTTCTGTCTCTTTTTAAATGATTGCGTATTTTTCTGATTGTTTCCTCAGAGTCAGCTGCACTCAGATTGGTTGCAACTGGCAAGTGTGAACAGCCCAGAGACTAATCATCAATCGCAGAACCACCACCAACTGGCAATAAAGCTTTCACATTGTGTTTGTGCCTGTTTCACAATGGTGAGACAATGCAGAATAGGCAGAGGTTAAAAGCCCCAGGAAATATATATTGAGGCCTTATGCTCATTTCCACTAAGGCCCTTTTAAACCATGCTTGCAGTGTGATGAGACCTTAAAGTGGGTGCCAATGTAGGGATATGAGTTATATACATACCTCTCTCTCAGAGGTCAGTTTTTCTGACAGTGTTTCAGTCAGACATTGCCACAGATAACAGTTAGATGCCCACTTCAGATGAGCAGATGGTTTAGAACTGCAGTTTTACAGACACAGAGAGATAGAATAAAATAAAAGGAATACGCAAATGGCTACAAAGACTTCAGAAAAGATCTACTCTTCTGGCACTCGAGTTAAACACTACAAAACATTGCACAATTATCTTAATCATGTTTGGAAAAGAAACAGCAGGCTGTTCAGAGAAGGCTTCTCCAGAAGAAAGATACCCATGTAGCTCCATGAGTGAGTTGCACCCTCATCCTGCTTTCATGTGCAAATGCAATGTCATGTGATTACATTAGTTTTATACACACTGGTGGAAAATATAGTCTGCCTTGTGTGACTGCACCCATTTGTCTGATCTTTTTTGTTAACTCTTGAAACTTGTTTTTGTGTAAGAGATTAGCACTGACATACATGTGGCCCTGTGAAAAGGCTATCCTATTAGTGCTGCTTCCAAGTGAAACCTTAGCAAGTGCAGTTCACATACGACACACTGATATAAGAAGTATTCTCATTTGTTTAAAACAAGACCAATCTGATCATTTGTTTTTTAAGACTAGAACAGGTCACAAATTCTTCATTTTTTAAAATCAGAAAATATTGTTTTGTGAAAAACCAAAACTTTCACAGAGGTGTATGGTTTTCAACAGGAAGGTTTCTCAGTTCCAAAATGAATGTTCTGGCAAACACTGGCAGGTATTCACTTGGCATGCTGAGATGAAGGTTTGACTCTCCCTGCCTTGCTTGGTTCAGTGCAGGGATTTGAACCTAGATCCCAGGTGAATTCCCTAAACATTGGTCTACTGGCTATACTAGAGTTGGGGGGGTCTGTCCCTGTGTTTTTCACCAAAATTCCAAAGGTTCATTTAATGAGGATCTGTAATGAAACCAGGTGCTAAAACCTTGAAACTTTTCATAAAATTGAATACTTGTTTTCCAGCCAGTGCTTGTTACAATATGCATTAAGCTTCTGAAGGTCTTAGGATCACAAAACTTGCAACCTAGAATGAGAAAAGGAAAATGTGTTAGCTCTGCAACAAAGCCTCCTAAAAATGAAGAAAAGTTTGCTGAAAAGTTGAGGTTCTAGCTCAGTTTCTTCCTCTTATCATATAAGCCATTCCACTGATATTTTAAGATGTGTAGTAGGAAAAAAAGACTACTCTGAAATTGGAAAAATATGTTCCAGGGAAAGGCATTCTGGCTGATGAGTTAGTGTATACTGTGAATCCAAGAACAGGACTGAAATTGGATCTAAATCATAATAAAGGTTTATAAGCAAGTTAATTCTTATGACAGTTGAGTGGACTTTACAAAACATTGGAAAAACAACAAGTTTCCCATGCAAAGCAGTGCTGCTTCTCACGTCTTCTGCAAGCAAGAGATGGGGGAAATTAGAGGACTGTGGCAAAACTAACGGTGTTTAGGATTCAAAAGCAACAACTAATTTCTCATTTATGGCTTGTCATGGTGTGCCAGGTATGAAAAGTAAGCCTAGGTTTCTTCAACTATTTAACAGCCAGAAAGGCTGAAAACCTCACTTTTCAGAACACAGAAGATTGTTTTGGGTTGGGAGAGAATGTGCCCTTTATTTATACCTCTAAAAAAGTTTATTTGCAGTCTGCACATTGTCTATGTCCATGCAAAGATAAAAGATAAAATGCAGTTGCAAGTTTATGGAAGTTCCTGCGTAAAGGAGTCACTATTTATACCATTTATCTTTCTCAATCTTCCACATGAATGCTGATAGGAAGAATTTTGTAAATTTTACTTGTAAGCAATAAGTTACTATAAAAGAGAATATGAAATAAAATAAAAAATAAAGAATGTGTCAAAATGCACCTTTACTCTAAGGGTACATCTACACAGCAGCATTATTTTGGAATAACTGACTTTATTCTGAAATAACAAAAAGTGCATCTACACTACAAGCCTTTATTTCAAAATAAAGGACGAGCTGGAGGACTTCTCACTCCGGGTATGTCTACACATCAAAGCTATTTCAGGATACCAGAGGTATCCCAAAATAGCTACCCCGCATCTTCACGAGCCACCCGTTATTTCAAAATATTTTTCAAAATAATGGGTGCGCTATTTCGGCATCCCGGTAACCCTCATTCCATGAGGGTTAAGGAATGTTTCGAAATAGCACTCTATTTTGAAATAAACTTGAATTTAGAATGCAATGTAGACATAGCCTCTGACTCCTGGTAATCCTCATTTCACGAGGAGGAAGGGAAGTCGAAGGAAGAGTGTTCTTCCTTTGACTTCCTGCTGCGAAGACAGTGCCAAAAGCCAAGTTAAGCTATTTTGACTTAAGCTATGCAATTGACGTAGCTGAAGTTGCGTAGCTTAATTCAACTTTAGTCCTGCTGTGTTAATGTACCCTAAGTGATTAAAGTTTTCAGGAGGGTCCATCTTTGTGTTGCACTTGTTACATATCAGATTGACTCAGTTTACAAGTAATTTTTAACTGCAAATTTGACCTGCGATCTGAGAGTCAAACTGTGTTCCTTTCCTTCTTGAACATCACTACTAATCATCATTTGGCTTGAGGAACCCAACATCATCTTTGCAGCCTTATTTTGAATGCTATTGCCTGAGTATCACTGGAGACTATAGCCATCATTTACAGCATAATTTTGTTCATGTTTATTACTGGTGATTTGTAAGAATCCAGTTTGACTTTCACATCTCAGGATGAGTTCCTGGAGCTGCATTTTTTAAGTTAATGTCTTCTTGTAAAAAGGGCAAATTTGTTGGAGACATGAAGTTATTCAAATAAAATATAGAAAGCCTACAAAGCCTTTCTTTTAGGAAAAAAAGATCACTTTTCAAAGAAAAAGTGCTTTTCAGTCTGAGGCCTAATGGTGGCTCATTTGCCTTTATTTCAGATTACATTGCTACCTACCCCATTTTCTCTTTCTCTGCATTAACCTCCATCATAGCACCATATGGCAATAAAGGAAAAGTGTTCACTGTTGGGAGTCCTCATGAGTTCTGAAACTTGCTCAGCTCCTCCATCCAGCACAGACTGGATTTCTTAAGCTTATGGTTTGATGGAACATTTATTGACAGAAGTAAAACACATTCAGTCAAGCTTAGTTTCCTTTCCCAGCATCTTGTGTCATGTCGAGTCATTTTATATTTGAGATGATGATTGTACAGTACAATAAGTGTATTACAAGAGGTTCTCCATAGGAGAGGACCGTAATGAACTGGAGCTGATGGGCAATTTGCTTATTTAAATTGTTTCTCATTGGTGAGAGATGGAAAACACTTTACTCCTGTTCTCAATTTGCTATATCATCACTGGACTGTGCTAATGACGCATTTTCAATAATTTTTTGATGATGTTCAGAGACTATTTTTAAACTGCTTCATTTTTAAAACCTTCCATGACTGGCATGTTGAATTGTGTTTGCCTGCATAGGTGCTGATCTGACTTCAGCTGAAACCATTGCTGTTATCCTAAGTAGGAACAGGGTTGGATTCTTTACAAAGCTGCAGGAAGGGATATTTCTGAAACTGGAAAATGATAATTAACCCTAAGTCCATGTCTACAGTAGGAAACTATTTCAAAATTACTAAATTCGACTGAAGAACTCCTGATTTTATAAATTTGAATTAGCCTGTCCTCACTATGGGGAAGCATCAAAATTAGTCCGAGGCAGGCTCCAGTAATGTGGACATGCTAGCTCAGACTTAGAGCCCTAGAAAGCACTCTGGGGAACTGCGGGAGGCCTTCCGGAGGCCAATAAATTCAAATTAGTGGCACTGGAGCTTCCACACCAACAATATTTCGAAATTACTATTTCAGAATTAGTGTTACTCCTCATGAAAAGCAGGAGTACGGAGTTTGAATTCTGAAGCCCATTATTTTTAAATAATGGGCTTGGTAGTGTGGAGGCACCACTTATAAATTTCAACTTGGGGGGGTGTTATTTCACAATAAGGCCCTAGTGTTGACAAGGGCTGAAAAAAAACACTTTCAAAATAAAAAAAATCATCAGCTTGTATGTGTATAGGTATTCTGAAGACTGACTCAAACATTCCTATGGATGGCATTTATTTTATTTGTGTAATAGTTTCTCACAATGAAATGAGAGTTCTCCTGTTAGCTGCTAGCAGTAAAAAGGTTAATCTGAAAGGTATTATTTTAGGCAATTAAGCTAATTTAAGAAAATATTTAAATCAATCTTTTTAAAATAGCTGCTCTCATTATTGCTGCAAATGTAAAATATACATTTTGCATATAAAGAATCCAGATCACCTCATCCAAACGGTATAATTATAATTTTGGTTCTATCAACTATTTCAGTGCCGCTTTGGTCCTCCCAAATACAGTTTACATCTGGCTGGTGAAGGAGCCTCTGTTGGCTTATGAAGCAAACAATGACCCAAGTCATTTTGCAATTAAAAAAAATCTCATGGCTACATCACACTGACTTCCCAACTAGAGTTTAAAAATGTTTTGTGAAAAAAGGAATGGAAGAACATCTCTCTCAATTATTAACCAGACCAGCGGTATACTGCTCCCAACCCAGGTCTCAGGCCCTGGTATACACTAGGGGATAAGTCTGAATTAAGATATGCAACTGAAGTACTGTGGGTTGTTGAAGGGAGCACACTCTCCCTTTGATTTCCCTTACTACTCATAGAAGCAGGACTACCAGCATCAATGGGAGCATCCTCTTTGTTTGAATTAGAGCCGTGTCTTCACTAGAGCTGCTAATTCGAACCCCAGAAGATCGACTGTGGCTGCTTCAATCTCATCTGTAGTGTAGACATGACCAGGCTGAGCAGGAAACAGAGAAGTTGCTCAGCTGTTCTATCTGTGGGATCCCAAGATGACAATAAGAGTGCTCTCCCTGCTGTTCAGTAGGCCTTAAAGTTACTACTCCTCTATCAATTCAGGACTGTATGGGAAATATTTGTGCACCTGTGCGCTTATCAGATTTGGTCCAAAACTGATTTCCATCCACTCTATGGAAATTTTAAATTAAAAAGAAGATGTTTGAAAACAAAATACATGATATTTTGACCAAAAGCCTGCCGTATTTTGATTCTGAAATGGTGCCAGCTGTGTAACCTACTGAGGGAAGAGGACATACCATAGCAGTCTCAAAGTCACAGTGAATTATGGAAGATGAAGTTCAGTAGAGTTAAAATGAGCACTAGGCACATGAACTGTAATTCACAAGGCATTGCAGCAAAGTTTCAGAATCAAAGAGTATGTCTACACTAGCGGATAAGGTCAAATTAAAATATGCAACTTCACGTTAATTGTGTAGCTGAAGTTGAAGTACTTTAACTTGACTTTTGGAGCTGTCCACACTGAAGGAAGTCAAAGGGAGAACACTCTCCCTTTGACGTCTCTTACTACTTGTGGAAGCAGGACTACTGGCATTGACTAGAGTGCACTTCTCAGTTTGATTTAACGTGTCTTCACTAGACCTGCCAATTCAAACCCTGGAAGATCAACATGGCAGCTTTGATCTTCTCTATCGTGTAGACATACCCGAAGTATCTTGGTGTTTTTAATAATATACCAGAAGTTTCCAAAAAAACCTGATTTTTGTGAAAAGATTCATTTATTTAGAAAAGCAATTCTCATGAAAGAACCTTCTTGATGAAAAGTTAGCTAGTATGCAGTTTAGATGCTCAATTTGCAGGAATGCACTTGATGCATTTCCATTAAGAATTGTTTCATTCTTAAAACTACACCATTTCTACTGGTAGGTTATTTGGGTTTTAATAGTTGTATGTTGATTTAAAGCTTTGCATCCACAAAATTTGTATGCCAACTCTCCTTAGAGACGGTTAGTGACTTGGAGTCAAATTGTGGAATCTTCCTCAGAATGATTCCGTAAGATGCAGTCCTGAGTATTGTGACCACACACAACAGAAAGGTTGAATATTCTTGCAGGAATGCTGCAGTATATCTCTGCTCTCTTTCCCAGAGTTAAGAAGTCACTGTAAGAATCAGAAGACAGACACAATATAGACTGCTCCCTCAAACACGGGGGCACAATCATCCCACCTAACTCTAGCCTGGTTGTCTGATCAGTGACTGTACTAGGCCTAGACTACACACTTTCCTACAGACCTCTCTAGACCACATGCAGGACCAGGAAAACACCTTGAGCATTTCAAGCAATAGCTCACAATTTCAATAGTTTTCAATGCATTGCCCTGAGGAGCCACCAAAGGAGTGAGAGATTCTTAGAAAGAATTTTCTTATGTCTTTACTGACCCTGGGTCCTCTCTTACCCTAAGACTACAGTAAACCCTCGAGAGTGGGTAAAAGAAGAAAGCTGCGAAGCAGCCTGATGATGAGGGAGTCAGAAAGTCCCAAAAATATTGTATTTCCTAAGAGTAGGGCAGAGGCAACCATGGGGGCTCTGTTGCCTAATCCTCACACATAAGCTGTAGAAGAAGCAGGTCTTAGCCACCAACAGGGGACTGTTGCGTGTGGATGTCTTCTATTTGTGGCTGTTACCCTGCTGATGCTGGGAGTTGTGAGAGGTAGGTGAGTGACCACCTCACATCTTCCCAAGCTGAAAGCACCAAAGAACTCAACCTCACAAAGAAAACAGTCTATTACTATGTATCGGGGAGCAGAGTTCCAACTCTGCATATGGAAACAGGGGTGAAGCTCATGATCCTGTACTAGCTCATTGGTCTTGGCCTAAGGGTGGGCTTGCCCCTCAAGATATTACTAACAGAATGTGATTTGGGAGACTGACTGAACTGCAGGCTTGCAACTAGTCGTATCTACCATAGCCAGATTGTTAAAATGTCTCTTTTTACTTCCAATTTTAAAATCGCTATAAGACTACCACTCAATGCAGGTTCTAAATAGTTTGCACTGTGGCTGCTCTTCTGTACTGAGGCAAGAGTGGGGTTATCAAAGCAGGGTGAAGTGGCAATTCATTTTACAGAGCTCAAGTTCTCTGGTGACCTTCCTCTGTTACTTTTTGCCAAACCCTTTTTCCATAGGAATGCTGCTGCAATGTTCAAAAGAGATCAGTCTTGAATTCTCTGCTGAATAGCTATGCAATTAAGAGTTTTAAATTGTTCCTTTTTCCTCCCAGCTTTGACTCATACTAGTTTTTTTTTCTTTGTTTGCAAGACAATTGGTTCCAGCAAGGTATCATCCTGTTGCTGGTTGTGACTTGACGTAAGTACAGTTTACAGGGAATTTAAACCTAAATGTCTGCCCAGAGATTTGAATGAAGTGATAGTCTAACATTCCATACAGTGTGTTATATGTTCCCTGTAAGTATGTACAGTATGTACACAAGGCGGAATTGGCTTTAGGTAGAACTTGAACTGTATGTGCCAAAGCGCTGCACAGCTGCATTTTCTCAGCTTCACACAGAGTTTATTTTTCCAGATTGTATTCCCTAGAATTAACTCTTTCCTAAATTATAACTGCCCCCTTCTCGTATTCCTAGCTTTACATACACTTGCTCCAGGTGCCTCTTCTTGCTTATATAATGGGCAGTGATCCAGAAAGAGCAGCTACAGTATACAAACAGCTGTGCGGAAAGTACAGTCCCCCATTTAATTTTTGAGTGTACTTTCAAATAAATTTGTGCCTGCTGGATTTCTATTGCACTTTCTCCAGGTCATATTCTTCAACATAGCTGCGGGAATTAGTATTCATAACAAAGGGCTGGCAACCCGACAGACCTCTTCAAAGTCCAATGACAGGGACAAGTGTAGCATTAAGAACATGGGGAAACTCAAACACCTTCAATTTATTCGGCAAGGTACAGACTTAGAAACCAGAAGTCTGGTTCTGAACACTCCAAATTTGGAAGGGGAAAATGGAAGAAACAGTCTCAAAATAAAACTCCAATTTTCACAATTCAGGGCTAGCTTTAGTTATTTTCTTTACCTCTTATAGAAAGTATGAGAGAACTTTGCAATTGAATTAAAAATATCACTATTTGTGGGACACTGATACTTGAAAGACAGCAGTACAATGAATTCTAAAGTCATAATACTCATATCAGGCCCGCAGCAAAAATAAGACTGTAGAATTTTCTTAGTTTTATTGGTATTTTAAGTGAAGCTGCAGCTTTAAATGTTAATAGTTAAACACAAAAACATCAGGAAATGCAGAATCTGCACATTGCAGAATCTTCACAACTGTAGTAAGAGGATCAAGGGAAAAGACCAACAGTTTCACAGTTGTTAGAAAACATTATCTGGAGGAGCAGGAAGGAGGCCCATCTATAGCTGGCCAACTTCTATTAAGGTAAGCAAAAACTTAAAAAACAACAATGGTCCTGTAGCACCATAGGGTATGTCTACACAGCAAAGTTAATTCGAAATAACAGCCCTTATTTCAAAATAACTTTCCTAGAGTTTACACAGCCAAACCGCTATTTTGAAATTAATTCGAAATAGTGGAGCACTTATTTCAAATTTGGTAAACCTCATTCCACGAGGAATAACACCAAATTCGAAACAGCTATTTCGAAATAACTGCTGTGTAGACACTTATTTCGAAATAGGGGGCCTCCAGCCTTCCCAAGGTGCCCTGGTGGCCACTCTAGCCTCAACCAAGAACACTCCTCTCCCTCCCGCCTCCCCAGAGCCCTTAAAGGGGTTGACTCTGGCCACAGTGCCTGTGCCAGCTCCTAGCCTGCCAGCCCAGAGCCAGCAGTCACTGCCCCTGACCCAGTAGCCCCAAAACCTGAGCCAGCAAGTCACTGGCAGCCAGCCCTCCACCGCTCCCCAGGAGCAGTCTGCCAGCTCCCAGGAGCCTACCAGGGCCCAGAGAAGGCGAGTGCCTTCCTGGTCCAGGGTGGAGATCATGGACCTTATTCAGGTTTGGGGGGGATGCCCCCAATGTCCATGATCTCCACATTAGACAGAGGAACGCGGCCGTCTATGGCAGGATAGCTGCCAGCCTGGCCACCAAAGGCCACATGTGAACCCAGGGGCAGGTTCTCAAAATCAAGTTGGTCCGGCAAGACCCCCAACACTGAGCCCTGAGCTTCCCCTCCCCCTTCTTCCCCCTTCCAGCTCCCTCCTCCCAGGTTTCCCCCTCCCATCCCCCACTCTCTCTTCTCCCCTCTCCCGCCTCCTTTCCCCAGTCTCACCAGAGTTTCATCCCCCCCCCCCAGTTTTGTTAAATAAAGAGAGTCTGTGTTCATGAAAATACATGTATTTTATTTTACATTAGGAAGGGGGGCTAGCGATGGGTAAGTGGAAGGACATGAGGGAGGAATGAGGCACAAGCCCCTAGTGGGAAAGACCAGGGAGGCTCTTAGTGTTCCTCAGGGTGGAAGCTCTCCCGCAGGGCCTCCTGGATACTGACAGCCCCCCGATGGACTTCCCCCATGGCAGCCTGCAGAAAGTGCAGCCAAGCTCGCAGCAACGCATCCACGAGAAGCACCAGAGTGCCTTGGGGCAGCTCTGGCTCCATGTTGCAAGGTGCTGTGGTGTCCCAAGTGAGGGCAACCCCCCAGAGTACACAGAGACAAAATGCTTTGCTGTCCCTCATCGAGGTAGGCAAGCAAGCAGGGAAACCTGAGAACCAGCTGTCTGGGGGGAGGGGGCGTCCCTTTAAGCACAGGCCTCAGATAGTCTCAGGCAGCAGCCACACAAAGTAACTCCTGACCTGATGCCCTGCTGGACCTGGTTCTGGCCAACCTTAAATGCAATTCAGCAATCACTCAGTGTGGACGCACTATTTCAAAATAGCAGAATGCTATTTCGAAATGCATTTTGTGTGTAGACACGTTATTTCGAAATAACTTATTTCGAATTAACTATTTTGAAATAAGATATTTCAAAATAACGCTGTAGTGTAGACACACCCTTAGAGAATAACAAAAATATATAAATAGTATAATGAGTTTTCACAACCCTCTTCTTCAGATGACAAATATGGAGCAAGGGGCCCAGAGTTTGAAATATAAAGCAGAAAAAGAAGGGGAAGGAGGAGGGGGAAAATGGGGGAAAAGCTATCAATTAAAGTGTCCATGCTAAATGAGGCTAATAGAGTGGGCTGTAAATGCCTGATACTTAGCTTTTGATTTCATTTTGTGTGACATAGTATCAAATTTGCATATGAAGGCCAGTTCTGCAGATTCTCTCTCTAGTTGATTCCTGAAATTGTTTTGCAAGAGAATAGCCACCTTTAAATCCTTTAATGAGTGCCTGGACAGGTTAAAATGTTCTCCAACAGGTTTCTGTGTGTTACCATTTTGAATATCTTATTTGTGTCCATTAATCCTTTGTCATAGAAACTCTCCAGTTTGGCCAATATACGTGGCAGAAGGACATTGCTGGCACTTGATGGCATATAGTACATTGGTGGATATGCAGTTGTATGAGCCTCTGATGAGGTGGTTTATGTGGTCAGGTCCTGTGATCATGTTGATTGTGTAGATGGATGGACAGAGTTGGCGCCAGAGTTGATTGCAGGGTGGTTTCCTGGGTGAGTATGATGGAGGTGTGCTGCATGGTTGCTGGAAAGAATTTGTTTGAGGTTAGGGGGTTGTTTGAGGTTGTTGAGGTCTGTAGGTGAGGATTGGCCTGTCCCCCAAGGCCTGTGAGAGCAAAGCATCATTTTCCAGGATAGGTTGTAGATTGTAAATGATGCACTGGAGGGGTTTAAGTTGGGGTCTGTAGGTGATGACTAGTGGTGTTCTGTTATTTTGTTTATTGGGCCTGTCTTGAAGAAGCTGAAACTCGTCTGGCTCTGTCAATGTTTTTTCACTTCCCCTGTTGGGTACTTAAGTTTTAAGAATGCCTAATAGAGATCCTGTAGGTGTTTGTCTCTGCCTGTGGGATTGGGGCAAATTCGGTTGTATCATAGGGCCTGGCTATAAACAATGGATCAGGTAATGTGTCCAGGATGTTATCGGGTAATGTTGTGCCCACAAAATCTTGTGGTACTATTTATATATTTTTGTTAGTCACTAAGGTGCCACGGGACCACTGTTTTTTTAGTTACAGACTAACACAGCCACCCTCTGAGGCTTCTATTGAGGTGTTTGTCTAGTTGGAGCCTTTGCCATCACACATGGTGGGGGGAGTTCATGTGTATCAGAAACTAAAATTTTGGTTTTTAAGCCAAGTAGGCAGGAGTCTTGATGAAAACCAGAACAGTGTCAAAGAAAGCTATCAATCAAAACAAACTGTCAAAAACTTCTAAAGAAAAAAATATTTTTCTGTCTACAATAAAGCCATCAGCCATTCCAGCTGTCCAGCAAGTAAGTGGGAGCCAGCAAGCAGCAGGGGTAGGAAAAGCCTGTTCATTGTAGCAAATCTGAAGAGCAATGGTAAATGCAAGATGGCAAGGAAGAGGTCCTTGCTTCTGCTGCTGCAATGTTGCAAACTGGGGAAATGGCTTGCCACTGGACTGACACTCTAGCAAAGGAGAATGCACCTGGGCAGATGTGCAGGAGCAGCCACTGGAAAGTGGAATAGGAGCTGTTTTCAGAGAGCTTTAGAGAGGGTTAGGGAGATGCTAAACCATGTTGATGAATCCTATTAAGTATCTCATTTTAGCCAGTTGTGTAGTCAAGGGTAAAGGCAGATAGAGTTTACCCATTTCTCATTTGGGGAATATGGAATTTAGTTTAGGTTAGTTTATCCCTTTAAAACACACACACACACACACACACACACCCCCCAACACTGACTTTACCCTGCTTCTACAAAAATTGTTATCATTTTGGTTTAAATTATGAGTCTCTGTGAGCCCACTACTCAAAAATGATTGGAAAATTTTATTCTAATTAAAAAAAGAAATATAAAAAATTGCCTTTAAACAAGAGAAAGTATGGACTAGGTCAACCCAAAATGTGAGTGAGTATCTTAGAAAGTTAGGAGCATGTCCAGAAGGAAAGGGAAGAAATGAAATAGCTTTTGCGAGATTAAAATACTGGAGTCCTGCCAAGAGCCTATTTAGGTAATGTTGATTTGATGCTGATCATGAAACTAAAGTGGGGAATTCATTGCAACAGTGCAGAAATTTCCCATCTGGAACGCCCCTCAAAGAGCTGTGAAAGTAACATTACAGAGTGCCATTTGGAGAACATTAGAAACCCTGTTCAATGGCTTCTCTCTGCTCTGGGCAGCTAGTAACATCCATTGTTATGGGCAAACATGCAATCCCTGTTGTGTTTGTTTACAAAGATACTGAGCTGCTGGCACTCATAGTACTACTTAAGTAGGCATCTCTCATAATCAAGATGCCCCAAAGTGCTTTACAGACAAGGGGAAGGAACAGGCTCCCTGCTGGTTCTGTCTGGACAGTACTGTTGCTTACATTCCCTCCTGAATCCTTCCCCACCTCACAGATATACCACTACAGGTAAGCAGGGTTGGATTTCAATGTAGGAAGACTAAAATGATCATATTAAGAACTTGTCTTTTGGAAGAACTTGTGCATACCACAGAATAAGGACCAGTTTCAGGGAAGAGTGCAAGTTTTTATCTCCAAATCAATCCCAGCTCCTCAGCTTTTTTACAAAATGACTGTATCTCCCTCGCCCACATACACCAACACACTGAAATCACAAAGTTGTTTTCATAAAGAAAAGAAAAGAATTTTCCTACCCCCTCTCTCAAAAAGACTAAGGTGGAGGGGTTACATGTAGTGTGGAGTAGCACTATAGAAGTGCTTTCACAGGTTTTTTTTCTGGCATGTGGAGTAAATTTTCAAGAGGAATTTCTTAGTAAGCCTACTCAAAACAAATTGCTTCTTTCATATCCAAAGCAGATAGATAAATCTCATTTCCACATAAAGCAAAACTTTTTTTTCCTTCACACAATGAGTCTTCCAAGACAGATAATACCTCATGCGAATGTGGTCACCTCAGCCTCAATGATACATTGTGACCACACCCTACAGCTTTCCACTATTCATAAATAAGCCCCAGTTGCTTTGGTATATTATGGAATAATGTAGTGCTGAGATTTGCACTAAAAGCAGAATTGAAATCCCTCTCTCATATTTTAATAGTCAAATTTATTCTCTAAATTTGGTATAAAACCTCTTATGAGGGCAGAGATCTCTTACAAGTTCAGAGGAATTTTAGAGATTTAAGTGTCTGCAAGGGAAATATATTAAGTGCTCTTTTTTGACGTTTTGCCCTGATTGGCTTAATAATCTTTGGATCTTCAAGCTAAACCACCACTTTCCCCACAGACTCCCAACTTCCTACATATGCACTATGATAATATCTTAGACATAGACCACTTCAGAAATTTTAAAATTAAATAGCTATTTGTGTCACTTGGCATAAAAAAGGTGTAGGCAAAACTGTCAAGTTCTGCCAGGTATCCCCTTTTTCTGTTGCAGCCTGCATCCAGCCTGTTTTACAACCCACACTTCTGAAACAGACTTCCCCTGTTGGTAGGGAGGAAAGGAGACCAGCTGGACATCCACAAAGATCTTGTCAGTAGCCCATATGCCTCTTTGCTCCACAGTCCTGGGGTTTCAATTTTTACAATGCTGGCTACGGTAAGCAAGTGCAGAGTGAGATACAGACAGACAGTTTATTGCCCTACAGTTTTTTCTCCCCAGTTTCAAGTTCTCAGCAGGGGGTTCTGACCAGCAGTTGCAACTACTGCCACTAAATCTCTTACAAACCTCCAAATGTTCATTGGCTGAGTTTTCTGCTCGGTGAACCACAGGAGGTTCAGATCCAGACTTTCATCAGCGTTCTGGAGATGTCAGTGAGGTTTCTCAGCAGTGTCTGGTTGCACCGCACCACACTGGGTGTGTGCATTGTAGGTAACTGGATGTTTCAAGAAAGTTTATATGAAGGGGTGAGTAGTGTTTTATGTTGCCAGGTTGGGAAGGAAAATGGACTGAGGTTCTGGGGTCAGAGTATTCTTTACACATCCTTCTTTGAAATAACCGTGTTGACAGAAAATGTTAGAGCAAACTTAAAACAATGACTTTTTCCCCCCCATGGGACAATTTTATTATTGCAATTAAAACAATTGAAAGCAAACAGATGCTGACATAAAAGAGTGATACACCGTCAGTTCCCATTTCTGTCTGGGTTTCATAAGGTGTTAGGAGGTGATACCATTATTAAAATGGGTCAAACATTTCTATTTTGCCAAAAGAAAAATTACCAGCTAAAAAACTTCAATGCAGAAATTAGTGGCCTCTCAAGGAAATTGAGTTTGTTGACTTCCATGATGCAGTACAGCTGTTCAGCAACAGGGAGACCACATTGCATTTTGGGAAGATGTACTCTGGCCAACAAACACAGCCCACAGAAAACAGGGGTATGGGAAAGTTGTCCTGAAACTCTTATGGGGAAAACGATAGCGCAGTTTCACATCAGACCAATCCAACATGAAATATTTAAATTCAGTTCCACAAACCAACACATTTTCATTGAGGAATGTCAAAATGATTTGTTTTAATAACAAACGTCCACCCTGAGAATTTTCAGCTGAAAATGTTGGGGGTTTTGATGAAGAGTCAAAATGTCTCATGGAGGATAATGTATGGCTTTCATTATTACTGCTATCATGCTGCTACAGACTAAACTGTTCCAAAAGGGCTATGTGTGGTTCCTGGATGGTCTTGTTTTATTACCTTCTATACTCCAAGCATAGTGATACCAAGTAATAGGAATTAATTAAAATTAATGGGTGAAGTAATATATGCAATTAAGTTGAATCTTAAACATGAAATGAAGCCATTCATCCCATAACTATCAGACAGTTTACCATTTTAATAGGTCTTAATATGCTAACTCACATTGTCAAATAACTTATGAAACAACAGTCCATTTGCAAGGCACAGGATGGCTCTGAACCTAATTACAATGAAGTACTTGCACAATATCTATTGGGTACACTAGTGGTGTCATGAATTACATGCACATTAAGTAGCTGAGCTCTGGAATACATTTTTTTTTTTTTTTTTTTAAGTTTTGATGCCAGATTCTGCAAATTCCTGCTCAAGTAAGCAATCCTGACTCAGAAAAGCAGCCCCCTTAAACTACTTTATTAATAGGTACTGTGGCAAGATCATTCTCCCTCCTGAGACCCTGACCACTGTTCTGTCCACTGTCCCACACTTTGAGGGCTGCAGCAGGGCCCTCACCTGCAGAGTTTTTGTCCCTGGGCCTTCCTGGCCCTTAGTATAAAGGATGTTGTATTGGGCTGAAGCCCTGGGCCAGTCACAGCTGACCAGAAAGCCCTCTTCTTGCCCTAAAGGATTGGGGAGGGTAAGGGAGCCCTCCAACACCCCCTGCTCAACTCCTCACCTCCCCCTGTAGCCTTTAGCAGGGCTGGTGGTTCCACCTGCTCCTCCACACTGAGTCTTCTTAGCACTGATTGTTTTCCTCCTCTCCACACTCCTTCTCTCTTTCCCTCCCCACTCCTTCAGGGAGGGTTTTTAAAGAGGCCACGGGCAGCCCCAATCAGCTTCACCTGGCCCTTAATTGATTTGCAGCCGCCCTTTCTCAGCTGCCCCTAATTAGCCAGGATTGCTGCTGTTTCCTCTGCTAGAGCAGCCTCTCTCCCCTTCCCCCAAGTCCTTTAACCTGCTCTGTCACATATCCCCCTCCCCTGCTCAACACTATGGGGTTGGGCTACTTGGGATGGCAGGCAGTGCACCCTTGACAAGCCGTCGGCATTGCCATGCTCGGTTCCAGCCCTGTGTTTCACTTGAAAGTGGAACGGTTGAAGGAACAGGAACCATCGTGTCACTCTGGCATTTCTGTCTTTGTTCCGGTGCATCCACTGTAGGGGCGCATGGTCTGTGACCAGGGTGAATTTTCGTCCAAGTAAGTAATATTGCAGACTCTCCATAGTGTCATGGTGAGACACTCTTTTTCCACCATGGCATAATTTCTTTCCCTTGGTAGGAGCTTCCAGCTCAGGTATAGGATGGGGTGATCTTCCTCCCCAGCCATTTGGGACAGCACGGCACCCAACCCAACTTCAGAGGCATCTGTCTGGAGGAGAAACTCCTTCTTGAAGTTGGGGGCTATGAGTACCGGGTCTTTACACAAGGCCGTCTTCCGGTCAATAAAGGACTCCTCTGCTGCCGGGGACCAACTCACGACTTCTGGGCCATGGACTTTTGTTAGGTCTGTCAGGGGGCATGCCCTGGAAGCAAAGTGGGGGATGAACCTCCGATAGTACCCCACTAGCCCAAGGAATACCCAGACCTGCTTTTTCCGGACTGGCCGGGGCCAATTCTGTATTGCCGCTATTTTATTTAGCTGGGGCCTCACTACACCCCTTCCTACAATATGCCCCAGATATTTGGCTTCCGCTAGCCCCATCACACACTTTGCGGTGAGACCAGCTCTCCTCAGAGTGTCTAATACAGCCTCCACCTTTTCTAGGTGTGTTTCCCAGTCTGGGCTGTGTATGACGACATCATCCAGATATGCTGCTGTGTACGTGCGATGTGGTCATAGTAGCTTATCCATCAGCCTTTGGAATGTTACAGGGGCCCCATGTAACCCGAACGGTAGGACAGTGTATTCGTAGAGTCCCTTGGGGGTGGCAAAGGCTGTCTTCTCCCTGGCTTCCCTGGCTAAGGGAATCTGCCAGTACCCTTTGGTCAGGTCAAGGGTAGACAGAAATTGAGCCTTTCCCAACCTATCAATCAGTTTGTCTATCCGGGGCATGGGGTAGGCATCAAACTTGGATACTTCATTCAGTTTCCTAAAATCATTACAAAATCGGAGGCTGCCATCTGGCTTAGGTACCAGAACAATGGGGCTGGACCATTGACTGTGAGATTCTTTTATGACACCCAGCTTCAGCATCTTCTTTACTTCCTTTTTAATCCCCTCCCATTTTGCCTCTGGTATCCGGTAGGGCCTCACATTCACCCGTACACCTAGGTCCGTAGTGATATGATGTTCCACCTCAGTGCTTCGGCCAGGTTGAGCTGAAAATATATCCGAATGTCAGTCTAGCAGATTTAGAACCTCCCTCCGCTGGTCCGGAGTTAACTCTGGGGAGATCCCCACCTGCTTCTGTAGGGTTTTCTCTGGTGTCACGTTCCCCAAGGTGACCAGTTGTACTTCCCTGTCCTGCCAGGGCTTCAACAGGTTGACGTGATAGATTTGTTTGACTTTCTGGCGGCCAGGTTGGCATACCTTATAGTTTACTTCTCCTAGGACCTCAATTACTTTATAGGGTCCCTGCCACCTGGCGAGGAGCTTGCTGTCTGCTGTCGGGACTAGTACCATTACCCGATCTCCCACCTGGAACTTCTGGACCCTCACCCAGCAGTTATAGTAGCTCTGTTGGGTCTCTTGGGCCTTCTCCAGGTGCTCCCTCACTATAGAGGTAACCCGGGTGATCCTGTCCTTCATTTGGAGGACGTGCTCAATAATGCTGCACCGCTGGTTTGGCTGTTCCTCCCAAGCCTCTTTGGCAAGGTCGAGGATGCCTCGTGGGTTGCGTCCGTACAATAGTTCGAAGGGAGAAAATCCTGTGGACACTTGCAGGACCTCGCGGATGGCAAACATGAGGTACGGAAGTAGGGCATCCCAGTCTTTCCCATCTCAGCTCACCACCTTCCAGATCATGTCCTTGAGGGCATGGTTAAAGTGCTCAACGAGGCCATCCATCTGCGGGTGGTACACTGACGTCCTCAGGGCTTGGATATGGAGTAATGCACACAGGTCCTTCATTAACTTGGAGACGAACGGAGTACCCTGATGTGTTAAGATCTCCTTGGGTATCCCTACTCTCGAAAAGATCTGAACCAACTCCTTTGCTATGGTCTTAGAATGGGTATTCCAAAGTGATACTGCCTCTGGGTAACGGGTGACATAATCTACTACCACTAAGATACTCTGTTGTCCCCGAGCTGATTTCTCGAGTGGGCCAACCAGGTCCATCACAATACACTCAAAGGGGACCTCAATAATAGGCAGGGGCACCAGAGGTGCTCTCAGGTGTGGCCGGGGTCCATGCAGTTGGCACTCTGGACAGGATGCACAGTATTTCCTGACCTCCATATACACCCCAGGCCAATAGAACCTTCTTAGGATCCAAACCAGGGTTTTATCAACTCCTAGGTGTCCACCAAACAAATGGCTGTGGGCCAGGTCCAGCACAGCTCTCCAGTGGTTCTGAGGCACCAACAGCTGTTCCACTACTGGTTCCTGGCCTGGAACAATTCAGTAGAGCAGGTCCTTTTGGAGAATATAATATGGCCCTGGGCCCTTGCTTCTTCCTACTACGGGGACGCCATTTATTTCCACTACTTCTTTGCGCACATTCTGGTACGTGGGATCATTGGCCTGGTCTTGCCCAAAATTCGCAAGTGAAGCCCCTATCTGCCCAAGCTCTGGAGGGCCCTCAGCCTTTTCCATCCCTAGGGGCCCTACTGAGCTGGGCCCAGCTTCAGGCTCAACTGCCTCTTGCCTCACCCCCCTCCCCCGCTGGTTGGCTCTGCCTCCAGTCCAACTAGAGCTGGTCTTAGTTTTGGGGCCAAGATTCACGTGCCCAGGCTCTTGGCAGCCCTCCTTTCCCACCTCATTTTCCATGGCTTCCCAGGCTCAGAAAACAGGTCCTGTGAAAACTCATGGAAGGCTGGGAGTGGGCTTTCTACTTCTCCCTCCTCCCTAGGGAGTAGATTGCTAAACCCAGGGAAGTCCCGCCCAATCACAACTGGGTAGGGGAGCTTTGGGACCACCCCAGCTGTCACCCTGGTGCTGTTCCCCTGAATCTCTAACATCACAGGGGTGACCGGGTAATAGCTAACATCTCCATGAACACAGGATATTGCTGTGCACTTGGCCCGGCACAACTGGTCCTGTCCTATCAGCTGTCCTGAAACCAAGGTCACGGTGCTCCCTGAGTCCATGAGGGCTGTGGTCTCTATGCCATTCATCTTTACCTGCCAGGTGTACTGATGGGGGGCCATCGGTACCCCTACCAGGGTTATCAAGTTGCAGGGGCCCTCTAAATCCCCTAGGTCACACTGCATTGGTTTCTCAATATTTGGGCATTGTGCCGCTATGTGCCCCACCTCTCCACATGCATAGCACCAATATCCTATGTGGGGTATCCCCCTATTCCTGGGGCTACTGGGCCTCATCCCTTGCCCTTCCTTCCCCTGGTCTCCAAGTCCTTTCATGGCCTCCTGCCACTCATCTGTCTCTTTCCTCCCAGACCGGGCCCGGTCTGAGGACTCTGGGAAACCACCTCTTGGGGCAGGGGCAGGGCCAGGCCTCTTACTGCACCTGACTTCTTCTCTGCGGGGTGGCGAAATACCCTTGGCTGTTTGCTGCCTCTCCACCAGGGCCATGATCTCATCATAGGAGGAGGGGTCATTCTGGCTGACCCATGTCCACAAGGCACGTGGTAGCCCCCGCATGTATCGATCCAGAACGATGATCTCCACAATCTTTCCTGGGCTGTGGGTCTCGGGCTGCAACCATTTTCGGGTCAGGTGGATGAGGTTAAATAGCTGGGACCTTGGTGCCTTGCCCTCTTGGTATCTCCACTGATGGAACCGCTGGGCTCTGACGGCAGTCGTTACTCCAGTCTGGGCCAAGATCTCTTCCTTCAGGTGAGGGTATTCAGCAGCCATCTCCTCAGGCATATCAAAGTAGGCTTTTTGGGCCTCCCCGCTCAGGAATGGAGCCAGGATGCTAGCCCACTGGTCTCGGGGCCAGCCTTCTCACAGGGCAGTTCTCTCAAAGGCTAAGAGAGATGCTTCCACATCGTCCTCCCTCGTCATCTTCTGAAGAAAACTGCTGGCGTGTAGGGACGGAGTCCCATCTTGGCCATGCACTTGGGTGGTGAGAGCCTTCAGCTGCACAATCACCTCCTGCAGCGCAGCTCTGTACTGGGCAGCCTGGCTCATTAGCAGCTGATTGGTCTCCTGCTGCACCCGAACTGCCGCCTGCTGGGCCGCTGCCTGGACCCTGGTAGCCTCCTGCTGAGCGGCACTGGCTTGTACAAGTGCCTTCACCATGTCCTCCATCTTCTTCACTAGCCTGACCTGAGTGGGTTCACTGCAGGGTCTCACAGTAGCGAGAACACCCCACTCCTGGCACCACATGTGGCAGGGTCAGTCTCCCTCCTGAGACCCTGACCACTGTTCTGTCCACTGTCCCACACTTTGAGGGCTGCAGCAGGGCCCTCACCTGCAGAGTTTTTGTCCCTGGGCCTTCCTGGCCCTTAGCATAAAGGATGTTGTATTGGGCTGAAGCCCTGGGCCAGTCACAGCTGACCAGAAAGCCCTCTTCTTGCCCTAAAGGATGGGGGAGGGTAAGGGAGAACTCCAACACCCCCTGCTCAACTCCTCACCTCCCCCTGTAGCCTTTAGCAGGGCTGGTGGTTCCTCCTGCTCCTCCATGCTGAGTCTCCTTAGCACTGGATTGTTTTCCTTCTCTCCATGCTCCTTCTCTCTCTCCCTCACCCCTCCCTCAGGGAGGGTTTTTAAAGAGGCCACGGGGCAGCCCCAATCAGCTTCACCTGGCCCTTAATTGATTTGCAGCCGCCCTTTCTCAGCTGCCCCTAATTAGCCAGGATTGCTGCTGTTTCCTCTGCTAGAGCAGCCTCTCTCCCTTTCCCCCAAGTCCTTTAACCTGCTCTGTCACAGTACCCATGAGTGGAGATGATATCTGGAGCTTGTGTTTATCTGTATTCCAACTGCAATCATGGAAGTATTCTATGCATATTACATTACATTGAGGAGGCATTGCATCCTCAAACTAATGACTTTCAAGTTTTAGAGTTGCAAATTTTTATTCCATCCTTTATCAAGAACGTTTGTGGTTGGATATAATACTCTTCTTTCAATTTTCCCTTTACTGGAGTATCTGAAGAAATTCAGGGTCTTGTAAAAGGTTATAATAGTAGGAACTTACTCATCCAGCATCAGGTCCATCCATTGCTTCAATGTCCACATCTCCAAATGCCATCACCCACGTTGATGGTCTGCTATGGTACTCCAATGCAGGAAACTTCAGTAGCTCAGAGGTAACTTAGTTGGAGTTCACCCATTCCAGAGTGTCAAAATAAAGTCTAATTGCAATGCATACAAGTCACCTTCTCACTAAACTCTTCCAGAGTACAACCCTTCCTTTGTGAATCTACCTGTATCCCTTCCAGTGAGTGGGCTCTGCCACCCACCCTCCTGGTCTCTGGTCAAACTACTGGCAATTCTTCTCTTAGCCAGGATGGACGACTGCACTGCCTTCCAAAGTCGCAGTCTACGGGGACCCACACACCCCTCAAGCACAGGTCTCCACTATAATCGGGGGGTCAGTCCTTAGGCACCCACTTTGCCCTGTCTTCTATTCCCCAGGGTCTCTTCCTATCTATACTCCAATTCTCCTGCTAAACAATGTACTCCACCTCCCCTGCTCTTCCCTTGATTGACAACAGACTGCACTTATAAACTGGGACTGCTCACATGACAACCACATGCCTGTTTCTTCTTCCCTTCACTTGGGGAATGGGCTAAACCTGGCACAGTGGAAACTAAGTCCAGATTCCTTTCAAGAGCCAGCTTCCCTTGTGACAACACTGATCAGCTATCTCTAGAAACTAGGGATGTTAAAGGTGAAATGATTAACCAGAGGGCCCCCGCACACACACACACACACACACACACACAGCAACCCAGCCAGTAGGACCCCAGCCACAGCAGGCAGTGGGGCCAGAGCAGTCCCCATCACCCATGGCTCAGCAGGGCCGGTCCAGGCCGGAGCTGCTGCTGCCAGCCAGTGATTAACCAATTAAACAAATTGTTTAGCTGGTTAACTATTCTGGGTGGCTTTTACATCCCTACTAGAGATCCTTCAGTTTATTAACCAAACCGGCATAATACAGAACTTGTACATTTGCTCATCCAACCATTGGTATGGAGTCAGCATGAACACTAGGATCAAGAGAGTAATTTATTCATCAACCTTACTTAACTTTCTACTCAACTACTAAGTTGAGATGGTTGTTTTAAGCCCTGATCCAGAAAAACACTTTAGTATGTGCCTAAATATAAGCATAAGAGTAGATTTATTGAAATAATGAACTTAAAGTTAAGTACATCCTTAAGTGCTCTATCTGAGTAAGATAGATAGCCATTTATTAACAAATGAATTGAGACCACTGAACTAATTTCACATAGAGCACAAGGCAGCTAGAAGTGATCTAGATTTGAACCAATGACCTATGGGCAAAAGGGTCAGTAAGCTAATAGCAATTCCCTTGCTTGTGTTGTTCCAGATGATTGATCTGAAGTATGAGAAAGTAAATTATACCATCAGTCAGATCCTGCAACCCCCTGACAAACATGTGATAGCAGTTGCACTATTAACTCGAATGTCTCATGCTAAGAACCATTTATATGAGTAGCAATAGTTTTTAAGATCAAACTTTGGGGCTTTTTATTATTATTATTTCCCACAGAAAATGTAACTTTACATAATATAAAATGTCACATTAAACTTAATATTTTAATTACATGATTGCTCTCTATATCTCAAAACGCATTAGTAACTGGACTGTACTTTCTAGAATAGTATTTTGCATTGAGTGAATTTCATTTGAGAAATGAATGATAAATGCAACACTGCCATCTATTGTCATGAAAATATGATGGACACTTCCTTTTACCAAATTACTTCAGCTCTGCACAAGAATAATCCAGTTTGATGCAAACTTGAGGACCATAAACTAGAATCAGAATTCAAATTAAATTATTTGGCTACCAAAGAATGTCCACTTTTCTCCAAAAGCACTAGAAATTACATGGAATATGAGTGGAAGCTAGACAACAGATGTTTGACCATAGATTAATCTTCTTAATTATAGCACTTATTCCAGTGGGTTTTTTTAATCAATAAGAGACTGGGCTGACTTAACATGAAATTCAGTCTGAACAAACCACTTTAGATAACCTGATTCTAGTTCAAAGCCACATTTTGGGGGGGTTAAAAATACTCTTTTCAGGCCTGACCAGAAGTCCATTAAAGTAAATGACAGTCTTCAGTGTGCTTTGGATCAGTCCTTTAACTTATTTCGACCACTCACTTTGCCAGTGATTAATGTGCCTTTTGCAAGTACTTCCAGGGTATGATCTTGACTAGAAATAGTAGTGCAAAACAGCTCAAGTAAACCCATTCTCACAAAAGTGCAAGAAATGTTGGCACAAAGTTTATTCTCAACATTTGCACCCAGTTTTTTATACCCATACTAAACACCCAAATATTTTGAAGCTCCCTGTCTCTTTCAGTAAAATGCCTCACAATATGAAATATGCCTTAATTTTCAAAAGAAGAATAAGCACAAATGACCAGGAGAGTTCAGTCTGAATATTTGAAAATTGTATTTCATTGCACATTCAATAAGTCATTTTTGAGGTAGGCCTACATTACTGTGTTGCTGCCACAGTACAGTAAAGATTAAATGTAATGAAAGGGTATTGTATTGGATTCCAGCTGGCTTTCTTCTTGTAGTTTGATAAATACATTTATCAGTCCCCCTTTTAGGGATGAGTAATAGATTTCACAGGAACCACTAAACATAAGAAATATTTGTAATAATTCCTCTGCCGTTCCAATGTTTGTGTGAAACTGAGAAAGTTTGGGAAGTGTTCTACTGCCATCTTGTGCCTAAAAGAGGAAGCCAGCCAGCCTATGATTGCTCCACAAGAAACACTCTAATCCCCTTGGCTAATTCCACAAAGCAAAAGCCTGCTGTCAGGGAGCTCTGTGGGCACCTATCCAGGACTGTCTTTGGATTTCTAAGCTCAAGCAAGGTGGCAGAAATCAGTTAAATCCCTCCACTGCCTGCAATACAGTTCTCACAAGAGAGGGCCAGGATCTGTTCTCAGTCAGTGATGTGTTCACTGAGCAAAATATAAACCTAATATTATTAACTGCTTTTTTTAGTTGTTGATTCAAGGCACTGCCAACCACAAAATGGGCTCCCTAGGGCTAAATTATGGCTGACTCTGTTCAGGTGTATGTATCTGTGAGTTGCAGGGGATGGGACAACAGACAGAAGCCAGCCACCATCAGGATCACAGATGTTCCTGCTTTCCCATAGAAGCATGTAGGGGACAGAGCAGGAGAGGAACAAGGAGGTGCCCATTTCTGCACTAGACAACATGCAAGGTAGTGTCAAGTGGGGGCATGTGCTGCTCCGTTTCAAACACTGCTTTTGAGATGTTGGAGGAATTCTAATTTAGTCATCCAGAAAGCCTTCAGTGGCTTCTGCTGCTCTACCTACCTCCCACAGAGGCTTGTGGCTTGAAGGCATGATCTGGCCTTTATTCCCTAACCTGAATTTGAAGAAATATCCTCTTAACTGGAACTGACTTTACTTGAAGCACTGTCTTCTCAGTGGGGCAATGCACTAAAGCTCATTGATGTGCTGAGCTTTAAATTGGAACTTGTAGAAACTTCTTGTGCATACTAAAGCTTTCCTAGTGAGCTTTAAAGTGTTGCTGTCTCACACACCATTACATTACACTAAGGTCTTCTTTAGTGCACAACAACAGGGTCTACACACTTCGATTGATGGGCTACAAATGGTGGCTGTTTTAATTGGATGAGAGCTTTGAAATGTTAGAATATGTCCAGGTGGGGACAGCTGAATGGGCAGAATGCAGGTAAGCTGATCCAAACATGCAGGAGAAATCATTTTGTTAGCTGGCTCCACAGTCTTTAATGGGAATATAACCAGTTTATGCATAATTTTTACATCCCAGGAAATAACTCATAGCAATGCCTTTTGCTATGATTGCCTATGCATTTCTACTGAAAGGATTAATTTCAGTTTTTTCGAACATTCTCAAGGTTACACATTTTGGCTGAAATCTGCAATGTGTGTGCACTTTAAGAGACACACCCTTGTAGCGAGTATTAGATGAACCCCCTTGACTAATGTGGAAGGGACCATCTCTTTGTTTTATGCTTGAAGTACTTGAAAGAAAAGTTGTAATCACTTTAAATATTACAACTATATTCAGGATCCAAACATAATGGAACCCTAGTCTATGAGTAGGACTCCTAGGAGCTACCACAATGCAAATAAGAACAACTAATTTATACCTTTGGAACTGTGCCTTTGGCCATAATTTTCAGCAGACCAATATGAACTTCTATCACTTTCCTTGAGGTACTCAGCTGTTCTAATGAAACTTTCAAGGGGAAAAAATTCCCTGCCTTAGACCAAACATCCCTGTTTTCAGCCAAAAAAATTAATCTGGTTTATAAACCTTTAGATAGTTTCATGAAGAAATGACTGTAGTGTGAGATTGAAGATGTCAATTAATCTGGGTGAGTGACTGGTCTCTTGGGACTGTGTATAACCTGAAAGGTTTGTGTGTGTGTGTGTGTGTGTGTGTGTAAGTAACCATTTATCATGTTGCCCAGCTTGGCTGGGTGGAAACATAAACTGGAGTGTAAGGGGACTGTTTGTGACTCCATTTTAAGATGATTGTGGTACTTTAGAAGTTCACATGTGGTAGTGGGTGGGAGGAGTCTAATTATAGAGCTGGGGTGAGGAATCTTTTAGGGTCGGGGGCTGCTGACCCATACTCATGAGCCCGCACACAAGTGAGAAGCAAAAAAACAAAAACCCCAAACCCTCACTGACGTGGCCCGTGGCTGAGACCTTGAGCCTTGGGGGGAGGAGGGCAAGGGAGCCTCAATCTAGGTGAGCCAAGGGCCACATCTAACCTCTGGGCCTGAGGTTCCCCACCCTTGTTATAGAGCATGCCACCAGTTTGGGGTGTCTGCCCTGCTTTTGGGATCGATGATCGTGAGCCATATCAGACAGCATTGGACCCACATAACTCATTCATGGCTTTTCCACAGGCAAAAAGCAAGTCCATCTCATACTAATGGCCAATAAAATATTTATATTATATCAGATATTGTGATATATATAACATGCAAATTGTTATATATATTTTTCTGAGATTTTTCATACTGAGATACTTGTTGTTTGTATTTAGTAATATAGTGGCCTAAAATCAATTCTGCTTTCATTTTATATCAAAATATATATGAAATACGGTAGCAGGGTTTTATCTATGAATAGCTATTTACTTTGGGAGGCTTGGGGGAGGGAGAATGGAACAGGTCATCTAATTTGTGTTGTAAACTCATTTACCATTACCTAATGTGGCAATGGTTGTGTTAGGAGCTTATACTATACATATGTATAATTCTCCAATCTGCTCTGCAAATGAAGAACCTGCTGCAATGAGATGGTCCTTAGTGTTGCTTTGGCATCCCTTTGGGGTCAGTTTCCATCTTTGGATTACAACATATTGGAGACTCTGCACAATTTATGAATTCTATGTAAGATCATCAATTCCCTGTATGTATCTGTACTAGATGGTAAACTCCATTTGGAATGGGCATTTAGTTGTTCTCTCTATTGTTCTTTAACAGGTTTAGGGAGAAAAACCTGACAATGGAAAGTCATTTAACTTACAGGCTCAACCACTGAAATATTATCACTCTACGAAATAAACTGGTTCCCAGCCAAGAAAACTGGTTTAGCCAGGGAGAGGTCAAATGGCAATGAAGTCACCTACTCAGGGGAGGGTCTCTTCTCACCTTTTGAAGCTGGCAATGGAGTCACCTGATAGAGGAGACTAGAAGGTTATAAAAAAGGAGCAACTAATGTATTCAAGGTATTGGGCTGTTTTCAACAGTTGGAGCTTATGTAGATGCCTTATGAGGCACAGAAGACCCTGCCTATGTTCATGAATGCAAATGATGCCTGATAAACCACCACTGTAACATTTTTCAGGATTCGTCCACAGATTTATGATTCACATACTAAATTAACTAACCACTCTACATTTTAAAGAAGACTCTCTTTGTTCTTTCTTAGTTTCTTAACTATTCATTTTGTGTGACCTCAAATTCCTTTAAAATTTATAAAAGCAAGTGTTCCCAAGCTTTCTGCTAACATTGAGGAAGAACAAACTGTTGTGGGAAAAAGGTTACATTTACCAGTAATAGTCTTCCATGTGATTAATTGAAGACATAAATAGCCCTATATTTAATTTTTTTTTTAAATCTCCCTAGGTTGCTATATATACGCGGAAATATTCTGTGAGGTTCTTTGGCCTGTATTATGAAGGATATCTGACTAGACTAACATAATATTCCTTTCTGGCCTTGGAAGCTATGACTCTAAGGGTGTGTCTAGGCTACATAGCTCCGTCGACGGAGCCATGTAGATGAGCTTACTCGGCAAAGGGAAATGAAGCTGCGATTTAAATAATCGCCGCTTCATTTACATCAAAATGGCCGCCACGCTGTGCCGATCAGCTGTTTGTCGGCACAGTGTGGCAGTCTAGACGGGGTTCTGGGATCAGCAGATCTCCATCTAGACTGCTGTGCTGTGCCGACAAACAGCTGATCGGCACAGCGCGGTGGCCATTTTGATGTAAATGAAGCAGCAATTATTTAAATCGCCTCTTCATTTCCCTTTGCCGAGTAAACTCATCTACATGGCTCCGTCGACGGAGCCATGTAGTCTAGACACACCCTAAGGTTATGTCTACAGTAGGAAATTATTTTGAAGTAACTTATTTCAAAATAATAATCCCGAAATTACTATTTCAAAATAGTGTGTCCAACCCACAGGGAAACCTCAAAATTAGTCCGAGACAGGTTCCCTTAATGTGGACATGCTACCTCGACTTAGAGCCCCAGGAAGTCCTAGGAGTAATTACTTTGAATGACTCTAGGGATTAGTTATTTCAAAATAGCAGCAGTGGAGCATCTACACTACTGCTATTTTGAAATAACTATTTCCTTGTGGAAAGCAGGAATTATCATTTTGACATAACCAGCCCCTTATTTTGAAATAATGGTCTTGGTAGTGTGGAACCTCTGCTTGTTATTTTGAAATAAAGGCCAGATCAGGGCTAAGTGTATTTACAAATCTATGTTGCAGAACAGAGTGAAATCTTCCATGTGATAATTTTATTGGGGGAATGTAATAATTTAAATAAAAATTAATTATATAATATATCAAAAATCACACATTGAGAGGATAGTAATTTCATCGCTTTCAAAATTCATGGGGCCTACATATGCCTATCACAAGACATGGTGTACCTCATTCAGAGCAGTAAAGGCCCCCATAACAACCATAGGTATGAAACCAGACAATCACTACACTACTGAATAACTTACACAGAAAAATGATAGAAACAAAACCTCCCTGCATGAACACTTTTCACAAAACAGTCATTCCATATCTGACTATGCACTCCTTATCCTTAAAGAAAATGTGCAAAACATCTTTAACAGATGAGCATGAACGCATACAGTCATAAATTTTCAATACACTAGAAATCATGGTCTTAATAAAGGCACTGGATTAATGGCTTATTACAACTATCTGTTTATGCCATTTGCCCCTCCCTGCCACTCCTTTTCTCTTCTGATTATAGAGAAATTCATGGGATACTTCACCTTGGATTTCTACTAACTACTCATGTTAAACATTCTGTTCTACCTTGTATTTAGCTGTGACTTGCTGAGGGCTTGTGTACACTTACGCTACAGCGATTTAACTGCATCACTGTAATGCTTCAGTGTTAATTCTACCTACGTCGATGGGAGTGATTCGCCCCGCACTGTAGGTATTCCACCTCCCTGAGATGCGGTGGCTAGGGGGACGCAAGAAATTTTCTCTGTACCTAGTTGTGTCAACACAGGGCCTTATGTTGAACACAATGCCTCTCAGGGGGTGTGGGTTTCTCACGTCCCTGGCAAACATAGTTAAACTGACCTAATTTTCTAGTATTGACTAGACATGCATACCTTCCCCAACCCTGAAGAAGAACTCGGTGAGCTCAAAAGCTAGTCTCAGTGATCAATAGAAATTGGTGCAACAAAAGATATTACCTCACCCCCTCTGCCTTCCCCCGCACCATCTCTCTAATACCCTGGGCCTAACATAGTTACACCAACTCTGCAAATTTCTTCACTATCCTTTTTGCACATTCTCCTTCCCTTGTTTATTTCTGGAAGCTTTGCAGTGGGCTGGCAGCATTTTGTCACTGTTCTTGTGCCTTTTGACATGGAGAGGTGGTTTTGTATCTAGATTTATTCTAGGGAACCGGATAGGTAAACAAGATTACTTCCATATGGAACTGGACTAGTTCCATACCTTATGGGAATAGACAATACCACGCTGAATTTGTAGGCCAGTGAGTTTATTTGGTTCATATGGCAGATTCATTTAGTTTTCAGATACACCTCCGCCCCTTGTAATTAAGAATGTACTCTAGCTTCCGTAATGAGGAGAAAAACAGAGGCAGAGGAAGAGAGAGTAAAATTACATGTTTCCAGTATCTTTAGGGGTTTTTTCAGTGGTTGTTTTTAATGGGGTATTTAAGGTAAAATAATAGGCAATGTCAAGATGATGGGCCATTGATGGTTAATGCTTAAACCTTTTGACCAAATTTCTAGATTCATCTCAGTGCAGAGACTGCAGTAAGGGCAAAGATAGCTTTATTCTGGACCTGGCCCCTAGTATACCGTAAGTTTAAAAGTTCCAAGATGTCTCTAACTACCTTAAGTTTTCAGATACCCCAAAGTGCAATTGTGGCAATCAAAAATAGCTGGAATATTATTGCATTCCAGCTGCATTACCCTCTATCCTGGGAATATGCCACACTTATCACTTATGCTTAGCCACCTGGAAGCAGAATAGAGATGACAATTATGTCTCTTGTGTTTGAATTTATCTTTCATTAAGATTCTTTCTTAAAGGTGGTTAATTTGGTGTTTCAGTGCAGCTATAGCTAAAGAGGACAAGCCTCTCACGCAATATCCAAGTTGATATGGCCAGATTATATTCAGGGCACCAGAAAGTCAGCTAAAAGTTCTTGCTTACACGGCTGACATATCAGAATATATGTTTCATTATAAATCTTTGTCTCCACAAACACTGGAAGCACAAAATGAATGAACTAGAAAGAGAATTTTCAACAACATCTCTTTGTGGACCCATCAAGAGGTTTTATCACATTCTAACTATCAACTTACCATAACTGTGACTCTATCACTTGGTATTACACAGGGAGTTCACTTAACTACATTCACAAATGCACAGCACAACCCTGTTCTACTGGTTTTCTTGAACAAAAAGTTTGTGTTGACCATGAATAATGTGATAAGAAGAGAATTTACTAATAAATAAAGGAAAACCAAAACTTAGTGTGGCTTTGCTCAGGTATTAGTGCAAAATACCCTCTGGTGAAGACTTTGTTTCATAGGATGAAAAGCATTTTTCTCACTGAAAATTGAAAGGGTGTTTCAGGACCATTTGACTTGGACACTAAGACAGATCAGGTATGCCACATGTGTGAGTTATAAGTACCATTTTCTTTGTCACGTATTCTTATTTCAGAGGGTTTGGTATAATTAAATGAGGAATAGATTTTGCTCAAAGCCAATCAGACAGGGGCCTAGGAGGGCCACTTGGCCTAAACCTCAAGCTCACAGGGGGCCTCATATTCAGACACTTGTTATTTTTTTGGCATTTGATAAGTTTCAGCAGCTTGTTTTTATGTGCTTCCCCATTGGATCAAAATATGACACACCCTCTCAGCTTAGAGCTGCAAATTTAAGCAAATAAGATGTGATTTTGTAAAAGACATATTTTTTGTTAACTGATACAGATTTTGACAAATTAAAGAGTTTAAAATGTTCATAAATATTAAAAAATATATCAATTCTGATGACACTAGATTAGACCATGATGAACGTGTCTTCTCAGATCAGCTGATTATATATACAGACCACTACTAGTGGCTGGGGCTGGATCAGTGTTGTCATTTTTAATTTTTATTCTGGCTAGTGGCCTGAAAAGCTGGAAGTGACCCCGGTCTCTCTGGACCTCTGAGAGAACCTGATTCTGTCACTCTTACTTACATTAAACAACATGTTCCATCAAAGACTTCACCACCTATTTCAGTGGAATTCGTTGTGGATTACAGAACTATTCAGTGTGAGAGTGCAAGACTCTGGTCCTAAATTAGACTAAAATATAAGATCAAGATCGACTTCCTAGGTTTGTGCATATTTCTTTCCTTGCAACTAGGAAATGTATCTCTTCTAAAATACAATCTACCAGAATCATTCAGAATCTATGACATCTCTGTTTATGTGGGGTTTCTATAAGTGAGAAATAATGCAACAGTAATAATCCTTCATCATTTTTCTAATAAAGAACTTAGTTTATTTTAAAATAATATAGAATATAACTAGTATAACTGCATACATTTTATTTTAAAATGCTTTACAAAACAAATATAAGACAGCAGCATGTGGCATAAATTAGTTTTAAAAAGTGATGATATTCATTTATACTTCTGATAAGCAAGAGGGATAGAAAAAGAAAAAATTGCATGTTTTATGGGGAGATTTGAAAAATGAGAGTGAAGGTGGGTTTAAGTGCTTTTTGAGTAAGGATAAATTAACAGGCTTAAAGATAAGCACGTGCTTAAGTGTTTTGCTGAATCAGTGCCCAGAGAACTACATATTTATCATGGGCCATTTGACACCATTAAAAGGAGCTTCTTATTTGAATGTTAGCTATAACTAAGCAATTGTGGAATTGTTTTTAAAATAAAGCAACCATGGGTGACCAGTACATGTGTTATACTTTATTCTTTTATGCACTTTGTTTACTGCTAAATAATTGTAGTTTCTCAATAATCATAATCTGTTTATAGTACAGTTATATTGTATTGCATATACATCTTCATTTTTCCTTTATCCCAAGTTCCCAACCATTTATTTGTATTCGTTTATTTGTATTTCCTTCCTTCCTTCCTTCTTTTTTTGTTTTTTTGTTTTGTTTTGTTTTTCGATAGTGCTCATACACAGTACCTGTAGTACTTTTGTGCATTCTTTTGGGGAGTGACCAAATTTTATTTCTTACTATAGGACAAAGTTCTACAGATATTCCAGTTTACATTATATGGTTGTTGCATGGGCTACATGTCGTCTAACTATGGACTAGGAAACCTGCAGTTTTATTTAAAGAAAAGATAAGTCACTAATCCATTTTCATATAGAACTGAAGATTTAGCATGCTACATATATATATAACATTAAAAGGTCAACAGTTAAGTATTAATATTAGAGCCATATTAGGGGTGGGGAAAGAATATTGGCAGGGCAAAACTGAGAATACTCTCCAAAGGTGGGAAAGCCCAAATTTTGCCCCTTGAAAAACTGCTCCTCGTCTTATGATTCAAGTAGGGGAGGATACTGTCTCTGTATTGTTGCTCCTGGTAATCTTTAACTTTTTTTGACAATGATTGTGGTAATCATACAAACATGAGTAACTTTGGTCAAACAACAACTCTTGTCTACTCTTTAAAGGGCAGTGTAATTAAGAGAAATTAACACTGTAAGAGAAGCAAAATTCTGAAATCATTTTGACATCCTTAAATGGAAACCTCAATATAAATGTAGAGCCCTTGGTGCTTGAATTAATTACAGCCCCATTTATCAAAGTACTTCACAGGATTCCATGGAAATTACTGAATACATGAATCAATGTTAGCAATAAGAGCTGGCATAATTGCTACTGTACCATATTCTCCTAATAGAAAATGTCATTACTCATTACTATACTTTTTGCATGCCAAACCCCAGAAGATTATTTTATATCTTCCATGGCAGTATTATGCAGCATTATATAGGATTTCAAGAGGACATTATGAAGAGCTTGTTTGCACATTCATATGCAATGAGTTGTTCTTTGCTAAAGGACTATTGGAAGCAACTTCCAACTTTTCAACCAAGAGACAGATTTTGTGCTTGTGATTTTGAGCATGAGCCCAATCTACGTAAACCTGGCAAGGTTGCTATACTGTGGTTTATGAGTCCTAACAGATTTAACATATGCCCATAGATTTGCTAGCTTAGTTACATCCTGTTTTGATGCAGTGAGGGGATTGTTTGTAGAACTGTTGGTGGTTGGAATCTGTGAAAGCTAATGGATCTGCTGATCTCTTCACTTGCATTCCAGCACTTGAAATTCTTTGGAGTACTCCTCCAAATGAGTGTATTTATATTTTTACACGTGAATAAAAAGAGAGATTAAGAAGTGGAAAGAAACAGAAACATTTTGAGGGTGAGTCACTTGCATAGTTTCAGCACAACATCCTGCAGGGTAAGGTGATCCAAGCTACAGAGGGGGCCTTTTACTTCTTTCCTAGTAGAACTGGGGATTGTTATGGAGGCAGGCAGTCCACATTAAGCAGCTCATGGAGGTGGCATCTTTAACTAAGCAAACCTTGATGAAGGAGAAATGTTGACTAGCTTGGGAGGGAGTCACATCTAGAGCTCTGTGAAATACTAAAACCTCATGCAGCTGGAGGAGCTTTGTATTCAAGAAAGCCCAAGATTCTGAGAATTCAGGCTTTATAGGGTGAGGCTGCACATGCTATAGAGAAGACAGCAAATGTCATTTCCCTAGTGGCCTCTCTCCTCAAAATACACACATGCAAACAACCTGCAACAAATGCTGAAAAAAGATAACAGCTTAGATATGGCAAGGCTAAGTTCTGAGTGTCCCCTCAGTTAAGTATTAAGAAAACAATGTTCAGTAAAGGGGAACAATGTTCCTTAGAGCTAGACCATACTTCATCCATATACTCATTCAAAAAGAACAGGAACTTCTGAAGCTATAAAGTTGCTAACCTCTGCTAGCACTCTAAAATGTGGCATTAAACCTGCCACAAGACAAGCCATTTTATTCTAGTGGCAATAAACTTCTCACTCATTTGGAATTGGATAAACTTAAAAAACAACAAATGGTCTGGTAGCACTTTAAAGACTAACAAAACATGTAGATGGTATCATTAGCTTTCATGGGCACAGCCCACTTCTTCAGATGACCAGAGTGTCGGATGTCCAGAACTAAAATAAATAGGGGAGAATGGAGGGGGGAGGGGAAGAAGGAGAAAAATGGGAGGGGGGGACAAGAAGAGGCAGTGTGTATAAAAATATCAAGGGGAAAGCCGAGCTGGAATGTAACAGGAAAAACAAATAGTCTATAAGCACCTAAAGATGAATGGGATATTGAAACAGCTAAGGTACAAGCTCTCGCACTATCTCTCGATTTATGTATTTCATAGTATGCTTACACAGAGCTTCAGAAGTTAAGAGGTTAACATTTATGTCATACTAGGTTTGCAGTGCAGAGGTGAGTTCATAGTTCTGGGGATTCAAGAGAACATAGAGCCACCAGAGATTTCAGCCTATGGTTTAAAGCAAAGATGAGATCTTCTTCCATACGGTTGAAGAAGACAGCAAGACAGATCTCATAGTGGCTACAGGGAGAGGGCTACTCCATGCTACTCTTCATAAAGGACATCAAGACAGTGAGACTTGTGAAGGAAAGGAATTAAAGGAAGTTCTGTTTACAGAGAAGTTAGACAAGTCAAGTCCAGTCCCCTGCGACCAAGCACCATCTAGATCATCCCTGATAGATGATAGATGACTTGCTCTTAAATATCTCCAATGACAGAGACTCCACAACCTTCCGAGGCGGTTTATTTCAGTAAGGACCCTGACAACATTTTAGCTATGGGGGGTAAATATTTGAACTATGGACCTGTTAGCGGGGAGCTACAGTTAATTCACATCCTCGTGGGATGGACTAAGGTCCTCACTACTCGGATCTATCACCGGTTGTAATATCAGTAGATTTTAGGCGCAGTCAATAAAACTGGCAAGTGGTTAGAGTTAAACAACAGGACTGTATTGTAAAACAAATTTAAATAACATACATCGAATAACCACGGAGGGCAGTCCTCCTATGGTTACCCCTAATTACTATAATTACCAGAGTCCCTCGGCGCAAACGGGACGATGGTGGTGATGCTGGTGACCTCAAGCCTCTGGCTGATTGAGAGCCTCGGGCGAGGAATAACCAGGAGTCCCTCGGTGGCAGGGTCGTTGGTCAGGCGACCTCAATCTGCAGGCTAATTGAAAGCCCTTGGAGAGGAACAGCCTGTGCAATCCCTCGAAGAGCTGAGGAAGATTTCGAAGACAGCCGATCTACCTTCCGCAGATGTGTCTGGTCTTCGGTCCTCTTCCCGCTCTTCGGATGTGGCCGGAGAAGACAATGGACGCTAGACTCTAATAATCCTATTCTATCTGACCCTACTCTAATCACCGATGCACCCGTCGAACAGACATGATGACGGCCGATAAGCGGAACCGCGACGCAGCCTGCCAAACAGACACGACAACGAGAGCTAAACTATTCTATAATACTAAACTATTTAACTAAGTCTAAGCTACCTAAAAGAAAGAAAGGAGCAAAGCCTTCCGCATTACTCAATTCTTGAAAGCTGTACTAGACCTCTCTCATACTCTTTACCTAGGACAAAGATCTGGACCTCTCTCACTCTCTTACACTACGCCTAACCCGACGCACATATACCCGATGCCACGCCAACTGCTGCATGGTACAGGCTTATATAACATGGGTTCATACATATTCATAACATTTTACTTTAAATCGATTGGCTCATTCTAAATGATAATTTACATAACTTTGAAATGATTGGCTAAGGAGAACATAACGAGTGCATACATTAACTTTTCAAATTCCAACAGGTAAGTTGGTGGACGTGTCATACGTGTACTACGTGCCAAAACATTTTGCCATTATGGTAGTTCACAATGATTGACAACCTCGGTGATTGACAGTTGATCTCAGTCCATTCTAATACATATATTTCCTGGTTTCTTTACACAAGGTGTACAGATAATGTATTAACTTTAGGTTTTACATTTTCCATACTCGTTCTCATTTAAATACAATAATAATAATAATAAGGCATTTACATATTCATGTAATTCTGCGTACAGACCTCTTGATCTACCACTTACCTACTCCCCTTTGCTTAGTAAAGTAGGTCAGGTTTTAGGAAAGACCTAGTCTGGTGTGATTCCTAGAACTCAAATGCAAACTAGTGGCCTGTCACCTATGAGTCAAACACAGGTTTCTTAGCATGAAATACTGCCCCTGAGCATACTTAATAAACTTTTCTTCCTTACAACTCATCAGCCTACTTTGTCACTTACTGCTGTTAAAACAATTTTTATGCTCTGCTTCACCTGCTGTTATTTAATGGGCAATTTGAACAGCCATAGTAGTCTAGAAAAATAGGCAAGCGTCACTGCAATAACTCGACTGTATACTGCAGTGTTTGGGACCATAGTTGAAGAACACTGTGGTAATCTTGATAGATATGTAACTAATTTTATTAAAAAATTATTTCCAAAATTAAAATTCTGCTACAGAAAATATGCTAGATTATCAATTTATTAAATGGCTGTAAATATTTATTTACAGAAAATATTTTAAAATACAATGGTCTTCAATATTCACTTGACCATTTTAGTTTGGCCTAAAATTACATTCTCATTTTTTTCATATTCCCTGATTCTCAGAGGCACTTAAGCACATGGGTCTACATATGTGCTTAAAGTTAGGCACATGTTCAAGTACCCACAAAAGCTCATACTAAATATATTTGTATTAATCTCTATGGGCATGTCTACACGAGGAAATTATTTTAAAATAACTTATTTCAAAATAATAACTCCAGAAATAATTATTTCAAAATAGCATGTCCACACTACAGGAAAGCCTCAAAATTGGTCTGAAGCAGGCTCCCTTAGGGTATGTCTACACAGCAGGGCAAAAGGCGAATTAAGCTACGCAATTTCAGCTATATCAATTGCAAAGCTGAAGTCAAAATAGCTTCATTTGGCGTTTGGCACTGTCTACAGAGCAGGAAGTTGAAGGAAGAACACTCTTCCTTTGACTTCCCTTACTCCTTGTAAAATGAAGGTTACAGGAGTCAGAGTAAGGGTATGTCTAGAATGCGTTGCTCTTTCGGGATACCGGAAGTATCCCAAAACAGCAATGCTGCATCTTTAAAAGCGCCCACTATTTCCTAAAATAGCGGGTGCGCTATTCCAGCATCTCTGTAACCCTTGTTCCCTGAGGGTTAAGGGATTTGTTGGAATAGTGCCTTATTTTGAAATTCAAAATAAGCTCTTTCGACTTAGACTCATAATAAACTACGCAATTTTCATAGCACAAATTGAGTAGCTTATTCCAACAGAAGGGTGCTGTCTAGATGCACCCTAAGAAGTCCTCCATCTCGACATTATTTCAAAATAATGGCTTGCTGTATAGGCGTGCATTTTGTTATTTCAAAATAACATCAGTTATTCCGAAATAAAGCTGCTGTGTAGATGTACCCTTAATGTGGACGCGTTACCTTGACTTAGAGCCCTAGGAAGCACTGGGAAGTAATTACTTTGAATGACTCTGGGGAGTAGTTATTTTGAAATAACACAAGTGGAGCATCCAACCTACCACTATTTCAAAATAACTATTTCAAAATAAGTGTTATTCTGCCTGGAAAGCAGGAGTTATTATTTCGAAATAAGCAGCCCCTTATTTTGAAATAACAGGCTTGGTAGTGTGGATGCTCTGCTTGTTATTTCGAAATATGGGTAGTTATTCCAAAATAACTCTCTAGGACAATCAGTGGGACACTATCATACCGGGATATAAATTATATCGGAAAGACAGAACAGGTCGTGCGGGTGGCGGAGTGGTACTATATGTGAAGGATAATATAGAATCAAATGAAGTAAAAATCCTAAAGGAATCAAAATGTTCCATAGAATCATTATGGATAACAATTCATTCCTCTAATATGAATATGGCATTAGGAATATATTACCGACCACCTAACCAGGACAGTGATAGTGATGCTGAAATGATAAGGGAGATTAGAGAGGCTACCAAAATAAAAAACACAGTAATAATAGGAGATTTCAATTATCCCCATATTGATTGGGTGCATGTCACCTCAGGACGGGATTCAGAGATTAAATTTCTTGATGCCTTAAATGACTGCTTCTTGGAGCAGCTAGTACAGGAACCCACAAGGGGAGAGTCGATTCTCGACCTAGTCTTGACTGGAACGCAGGATCTGGTCCAAGAGGTAACTGTTACTGGACCGCTTGGAAATAGTGACCACAATATAATAACTTTTAATATTCCTGTGTTGGGAAGAACACCGCAGCGGTCAAACACTCTGGCATTTAATTTCAAAAAGGGGAATTACACTAAAATGAGGAAGCTAGTTAAACAGAAACTAAAAGGGAGAGTAATTAAACTAAAATCCCTGGAAGCTGCATGGGAACTGTTTAAAGACACCATACTAGAGGCCCAACTTAAATGTATACCCCAAATAAAAAAACACAGTAAGAGACCTAACAAAGAACCACCATGGCTAAACAGCCATGTTAAAAAGGCAGTGAGAGAGAAAAGGGCAGCTTTTAAAAAGTGGAAGTCAAATCCTAGTGAGGAAAATAGAAAGGAACATAAACACTCCCAAATTAAGTGTCATAATGTAGTAAGAAAAGCCAAAAAAGAGTTTGAGGAACAGCTAGCCAAAAATTCAAAAAATGATAGTAAAATGTTTTTTAAATACATTAGAAGCAGGAAGCCCGCTAAAAAAGCAGTGGGGCCCTTGGATGATAAAGATATAAAAGGAGCGATCAAGGAAGACAGTGCCATTGCGGAGCGATTAAATGATTTCTTTGCTTCAGTCTTCACGGCTGAGGATGTTACAGAGGTTCCTAAATCTGAGCCAGCCTTTTTAGGTGACAAATCTGAGGAACTCACTCAGATTGAAGTGACATTAGAGGAGGTTATGGAATTAATTGATAAGCTGAATAGTAACAAGTCTCCGGGACCAGACGGCATTCACCCAAGGGTTCTGAAAGAACTCAAATGTGAAATTGCGGAGTTATTAACAGTGGTTTGTAACCTATCCTTTAAATCCACTTTGGTACCAAATGACTGGAAGATGGCCAATATAACACCAATATTTAAAAAAGGCTCTAGAGGAGATCCTGGCAATTATAGACCGATAAGTTTAACATCAGTACCAGGCAAATTAGTAGAAACACTAGTAAAGAGTAAAATTGCAAGGCACATAGAAGAGCACGAATTGTTGGGCAAAAGTCAGCATGGTTTCTGCAGAGGGAAGTCGTGTCTAACTAATCTGTTAGAATTCTTTGAAGGGGTTAATAAACATGCGGACAAGGGGCACCCAGTGGATATAATATACCTAGATTTCCAGAAAGCCTTTGACACGGTCCCACACCAAAGGCTTTTACGTAAATTAGGTGGTCATGGGATAGGAGGAAAGGTCCTTTCATGGATCAAGAATTGGTTAAAAGACAGAAAACAAAGGGTGGGAATAAATGGTAAATTTTCACAATGGAGGAGGGTAACTAGTGGTGTTCCCCAGGGGTCAGTACTGGGACCAATCCTGTTCAACTTGTTCATCAATGATCTAGAAAATGAGGTAAGCAGTGAGGTGGCCAAGTTTGCAGATGACAGAAAGTTGTTCAGGACAGTCAAAAGCAAAAGGGATTGTGAAGAACTACAAAAAGATCTCAGCAAACTGAGTGATTGGGCAGCAAAATGGCAAATGAAATTTAATGTGGGTAAGTGTAAGGTAATGCATGTTGGAAAAAATAACCCAAATTACACGTACTATATGATGGGGTCAAATTTAGCTACGACAGATCAGGAAAGGGATCTTGGAGTTATAGTGGATAGTTCTATGAAGACATCCACGCAGTGTGCAGCGGCAGTTAGTAAGGCAAATAGGATGTTAGGAATTATTAAAAAAGGGATAGATAATAAGACAAAAGATATCATACTTCCCCTATATAAAACTATGGTACGCCCACATCTCGAATACTGCGTGCAGATGTGGTCTCCTCACCTCAAAAAAGATATATTGGCATTAGAAAAGGTTCAGAAAAGGGCGACTAAGATGATTAGGGGCTTGGAAAGGGTCCCATATGGGGAGAGGCTAGAGAGACTGGGACTTTTCAGTTTGGAAAAAAGGCGATTGAGGGGCGATATGATAGAGGTATATAAAATCATGAATGGTGTGGAGAAAGTGATTATAGAAAAATTATTTACCTTTTCCCATAATACAAGAACTAGGGGACACCAAATGAAATTGATGGGTAGTAGGTTCAAAACTAATAAAAGGAAATTTTTCTTCACACAGCGCACAGTCAACCTGTGGAACTCCTTGCCCGAGGAGGCTGTGAAGGCCAGGACTCTATTAGGGTTTAAAAAAGAGCTTGATAAATTTTTGCAGGTTAGGTCCATAAATGGCTATTAGCCAGGGATAAAGTATGGTGCCCTAGCCTTCATAACAAGGGCAGGAGATGGATGGCAGGAGATAAATCACTTGATCATTGTCTTCTGTTCTCCTTCTCTGGGGCACCTGGCATTGGCCACCGTCGGCAGATGGGATGCTGGGCTCGATGGACCTTTGGTCTGACCCAGTATGGCCATTCTTATGTTCTTATGTTCTTATGTAGTGTGCTCTCTTAGGTTAGGATACAAAATGTGCTCTTGTCACTTGGTCAAGCCTCTGCCATTAGTTTTACAACATAATAAAAAACAACACAAAGTTGCAATTATTTGAAACATGGACATAATTTTATACTTCCACATCAAGAAGAGAGGCAGGATCAACCACACAAGGGAAGCAGCCTATTCTACAATACAGAGGGTTCTCAACCACAAGTAGTTGTGGAATGTAGTGATCAAGACCGGAATTTGTGCTCCTGCTGGTTGCCTGCCATTAGTCTGTGTTTTCTCAGGTTTGTAAAAAGTGGCCTGACAAACAGAAAATATGAAAGACTATTTCTCTTTTAAACTCAGTTGTCACATACACAGGTTTAGCTGTATTGCTGAATAAAGAATAGCATCGCTAGTTTGTTTTTTCCCATTATATACCTTATTCTCTTCCTATAATAAATCTCTCTCTATATATAAAAAAGTTTTTCCCTGGGACAACAGAGTGATGTCATCACACTACTCTGTGTCCCACAGGTTCTGCCCTCGCACTACCTCCCTGCCCCTGACACTGTTCAGGGACCAGCAAAGCTGCCTGGCAACCTGGCCTGGGCAGATCCGCCTCCCGAAAGGCTGTAGCCAGAGATGAGTAGGCAGGATACTTGGGAGGCGGAATCTGCCCAGGCCAGGCTGCCAGGTAGCTTCACCCATCCTTGAACAGTGTCCAGGGCAGGGAGCAATTCCATCCAGGGCTTGGGTGCCGCTCCAGATCAGCCTGCCACAGCGAATGGGGCTGTGGCAGTGTTGACGCCATTGCTTGCAGGGGAAACCCCAAGTAGAGGCTCCAGGTAGCTGGACCTGGGGATGTCGGGGGCCTTCCTGGTGTCCAGAGGGCTTGAGGTGTAGCATGGGAACAGGCTTACAGGGGAAGCGGCGCAGGGCCTGGTTTCCAAGGGGAGGCGCTGGCTGCGTGCCAGGCTGGCCCTGGCAGCTCCCTGCTCAGGGGAAGCAACCACTACACTATGTCCCCATCTAGCAACTGGCTATAGTGCACAACTTCATGCATGGGGTGGGCTGAGCTTTGGCTCACTGCCTGAGGATACGGGTCACAAAGTTGTGCTCCTCCCAGGCAAGGACTCTCAGCCATCTGGCCCTATCTGATGCGAAGCCTGGGGCGTGGCCTACTCTCACTGGGAATGGAGGCAGGCTCTGCACTCTGTGTCCTTGGAGCCTGCCACCCCATCCTCCGCTGTGCCCTGAGCAGCTGCACCAGCACCGCACAGATGTGGTGGAACCTACTGCTGCAGCCCGGCAACCCCTGAGGCATCACAGAAGGGAGGCCCAGCAGTGTTTGCAGCGGCTGCCCAGAGATCCCCCCCTCACTGCATGGCCCCCTGGCCCTCTTTCCATCCTCCATGTGTGTCCTCAGCCCCTCTCCTGCCCCCTCACAGACTCCCATCCCCCCTTCTCAACCTAGCAAACCAAAGGAAGCCCCTGGGCTCTGCCCCTCTCTCCAGCCTCTTTTTCTGCCTCCTTTCCATTTCCTCTGCTCTATCCCCCTTTCCCACTTCATGACCCCCCCAGCAATGCCACCTTTGCTGCCCCTTCTCTCCAGGAGCTGCCCAGACCCTGCTGTCACAGCACCCGGAGCAGCCTGCCCCCCCACCAGAAATTCCTGCATATGGACCTGGTGCTGTTTCTGTGATGTTCCTGGGAAGAGGCAGGGTGTGCGTAGGGAGGGAGGAAAGGGGATAAGGGTGTATGTGGGGATGGGTGGTGTGGTAAGGGGGAATGGTGGGAGTGAGGGGGATATAGGAATGGAGTCAGGGGGATGGGCAGTGTGGTGTGGGGAAGTTTAGGGAGGATGGTAGGGGTAGGAATGGAGTCAGGGGAATGGGGTTTAGGAATGGAGGACGAGGTGGGGCTAGGCATGGAAGAAGGGGGGTGTTGTGGGCCATGTACTTTTGGCAGGTGGGGCAGGAGCAGGAAGAGTGCAGGTGGGGTGGCTGGCTGGCAATTGAAGGACACGAGCAGGTGGGATGGCCCAAAAGGGTTCGGATAGAGGGGCCTGTCCAGGAGTGTGGTGGGCAGGAGTGGAAAAGGGCGTGAGTGATTTGGGGCCATGGAGAGAACAGTTGGGCTCAATGCAAAATTAACAGGCTCTCTGGCCATGAAAGCGGCCAGCAAGAGGGGCGGTTGGCAAGCGTAGCGAGCAGGGGGCGCAGGCCTCTAGTAATTAGTAATTATTCATTTGTATTTTTTCAACTGAAAGACCAGTCAGCAATATACAATGCTGTGTTTTTATGACAGCAGTACAGATTATAGGAGAAATTACTACAAATTACTAAAAACTAACCTTTTTAAGCATTTTTTCTTCTCTTGTTTTGCAATCAATAATATCAAGAGATAGATCTGGAGCATCGGCCCTGCTGCTTCAGGTACAGTTCAAACAAGAAGAACAGTGGCGCCCAAACTTTTTCTGTTGCACCCTGCTTACCAGTAAAAGACTCTGTCCGTGCCTTGCCTCCCACCCCTGGCAATTACTGCACAGCCAAAGCTTCCTCAGCAGAGAAGGTCATGCTGAAGGCAGAGCCCAGGACAGAACTGGGGACGAGGGAAGAGCTGGGGCTAGAGGCAGAACTGGCCTGGAGGTGGAGAGGAAAGCAGGGAAGAGCTTGGCTGGGGACAGAGCAACGGTCACGAATGGTGCTGTGGCTGATGCCAGAGATGGTCTTGGGGAAAAGTGGGGTTTGGGGGTGCCCCGGTCCCTGCCGCATAACTCCCTGAAAATTCTTCTGTGCATCCTCCGGGGGCACCCCACAATCTGAGGACCACTGTAGAAGTAGAACACCAAGTTGATGTAAGCCATAAATGTGTTGCTTTGATCCTGAGGCTCCAAGATGGTGCACCTCACAGTGTTTCATCTAATTACCTCCAACTGCTTGTGACCCACCCCAGTGGACTGTTTCGGTATCCAATGATTAGCCAACAGTCACAACTCCTGGGCCACATCCCCTCTTCTTAGATCATCTTGCCTTAAAATGTTTTGGCTCTATGTATTTTGAGCTATGAGGCGAGGTTGAAGGAATTGGGCCTGTTTAGTTTGGAAAAGAGAAGACTGAGAGGGGATAAGATAGAGGTCTTCAGGTACCTAAAAGGATGTCACAAAGAGGAGGGGGGAAATTGTTCTCTTTGGTCTCTGATGATAGGACAAGAAGCAATGGGCTTAAACTGTAGCAAGGAAGGTTGAGGTTGGATATTAGGAAAAACTTCCTAACTGTCAGGGTGGTTAAACACTGGAATAAATTGCATAAGGAGGTTGTGGAATCTCCATCACTGGAGATATTTGAGAGCAGATTAGACACCTGTCAGGGATGATCTCTGTTGTGAGGGCAGGGAACTGGACTTGGTGATCTCTCAAGGTCCCTTCCAGTTCTAGTATTCTATGATTCTATGATCTTGGAGTCTCAGGCCCAAAGAATTCACAGGAAGCCAATTAAACCAAATTTAAGGCTACTTTGCAATAGTAGAACAAATAGTTTCTGGGGGCCAAAATCTGGTCCTATAAATGTAATGACCCCACTAACATAGTGGAGTTATTAATTTTGGGAACAGCACCTCTTAAAAGCTATGCAGGATAAAATATGGGGGAAAAAACACTGCCTGAAAACAGAAAGACAAACTGGCTTAACAAATGCAAAACATTGAATTAAGTTGCAGTCTGTTGGTTTTCAGGGCATTATGAGTAGGGGCAAGTCACTATCTTTGGTTAGAGTCTCTGGCAGCAGCCCTGCCTACTTTAAAGGGGTAGGGGAACTGAGGCCCTCTCAATCCACTGAATTCTAGTCCGGGTGCTCTCTTGGGCATTGTAAAGAAGCCATCTGCTACCTGAGATCCAGCTAACACCCTCCTCGGGTCTCTTCCCACTGCTCTGTCCCTCCGTGGGGCACATCACGGCTTGCACTGCTGTTCCTTGCAACCTGGCCCATGGGCCTCTTCTGGCAGGGGAGTCCCACTTTGTGCAGCAATTTGCTTCTTGGGGATATGCTCCCAGCAACACCCCTATGAAGCTCAGATCTCAGAAGCCCCATGTATTTGGGGAAAGTTTGGTTTGGGGCAGGTTTACTGCCTCACTGGTTATTTGCCATATTTTGTGGGTTGAGCTCCTAGACTGAGTAGTTTGTTGCCTGTTGCTTTGATTGTTTTTTTACAAATTGTATTTATGAGTGCCATGAACGTGTCATTTATCATAAACACCCTTGAAAATACAGAAGCAAATTAACCGAAATAATAAAAATTAAAAATCAGGAACAGGGAACTAAAATAAAACTATCCCTGTATTAATCATACCCAGATCCCCTGCTTCTTTGGCAGATGTGCAAGACTTTTTCTCAGCTGGTTTAACTTTCCTTTCCATATCATCATGAGAAATACACACCATATAAACTCTGAAGCAAAAATTCCAGAGGGTAAAAAATAGCTAGTATAATACACAAATATATAAGTAACACATGTTTTAACTACATACCCTTTTGAGTAAGGAAAACCTCAGCTTCTTCCATTTACTCTTTTTCCCCAGCTAATCTCAATATTTAAGTTTCAATTGACCCAACCAAAATTCACCATATAGAAATTGATCTCTGGGGTTTTAATAGCCTTCTCTTCTTAAGAAATTTAAAATTCACTTTCAAAGGGGAATTTCTTCTCATATTCACATGGCTGGCATAGAGTATGGTTTACAGCCAAACTGCTGGGCAATCTAGATAGCTCTGCAAAGGGCATTTCCTGGAGAGTCCCCTTAGGAATGGACTAAATGACACAAAGCATGAACAAGTGAAGCAGTAGATGTGATATAGCTTGATTTTGGTTTTGATCCCACACGATTTCATCATAAGCAAACTACAGAAATATGATCTAGGTGAAGTTATAATAAGGTGGGTGGATAATGGTTGGAAAATCATATTCTAAAAGTGGTTATCTGATGCAGCCAAGAAGGGAGAATATGTCAAGTGGGGTCCCGGAGAAGTCAGTCCTGAACAATGCTATTCAATATTTTCATTAATGATTTGGATGGAGCAGAAAGTACACTGAAAATATTTGTGGATGACACCAAGGTAGGTGGGGATGCCAGCACTTAGGAGGACAGGATGAAAATTCAAAATAATCTTGATAAACTGGAGAACTGGTCTGAGATCAATGCAATGAAATTCATGAAAGGTGACTGCGAGTACTACACTTAAGAAGGAGAATTCACATGCATAAATACAAAGTGGTGAATAACTGGCTAGGCAGCTGCAGAAAAGGATCTGGGATTACAGTGGATAACAGATTGAATGTAAGTCAACAATATGATGTTCTAGTAAAAACAGGCAAATATTCTGGCATGTATTAACAGGAGAGTCATATGTTATATACAGGAAGTTTTACATGCAAATTGGTCTCCTCTACTCCATGCTGGGGAGGTCTCTGCTGGAACATGTTCCATTCTGGGCCTCACAGTTTAAGAAAGATACTAACAAATGGGAGATAAAGAATAGTAAGTTTAGAAAACATGATCTATGATGAAAGGTTGGAAGAACTAGGTATATTTACTCTAGAGAAGAGAAGGCTGGAGTGAGACATGGCAACAGTCTTCAAATATGTAAAAGGCTGTTATAAAAAAGATAGTGATGAATTGTTCTCCATGTCCACTGAGGATCTGACAGGAAATAATCAGCTTTATCTGCAGCAGGGAAGATTTAAGTTAAATAGTGAGAAAAACCTTTGAAGTTTAAAGATAGTTAATCATTGGAACCAGTTACCTCATGAGGTTGTGGAGTCGGCTGTCACCGGAAGCTTTTAAGAACAGGTTAGGGAGACATCTGTCAGGCATGGTCGAGGTTTACTTATTCTGTTTCTGGCTGGAGGAGTGGACTAGATGATGTCTAGAAGTCCCTTCCAGCCCTATATGTCTATGTTTTTACGATTGTTATCTCCCTGGGCTGTGGTGTTTGCTATGCAGTTACAGGCTGCCGCCAACTTGCGATGTAATCAGCTCCAGAGATAGCGTTGCAAGTCTGGGGCGTTGTAACTCAAGCCCGCATTTACAGCAGGTGTCGTACGCCATCGTAAATGCGGGGCCGAGGATGTAAGTCGGGGGATTTTGGCCCCTTCCGCACTTTCGAAAAAGGTCGTAAGTGCGGGGGGTCATAAATCAGGCCGTTGTAAAGCGGGGGCCTCCTGTACTGGTTGGGACATACTGCATGGAACAAGTGGATTGTATTCTTTCCTCCACTAAAGCAAGTTCAGAATGGAATGAACCCTTGGTGAAGGCACGAGGAAGGGAGGGAGGGAACCATGAGCAGGTTGTAAATTAGGAGTTTAATGACATAGTTTTGTGCTTCCTGGAAGCCCACAGCAGCTCCTTTTTGTGAGCCCTCTGGGGGCAAGACAAGGGGAGAGAGAAAAAATAAGACAAAAAACTGCTGCCATTCTCTAGCAGATCTGGTAATTAGCCCAAATCTGAAAACTAAAGCAAGACAATGCCATGCCTCCATCAAGTGTTCCTGTCAGAAATGCATCCCTATTCAAGAAAGCACCTTAGTATATATTGAAGTGTTTTCCTGAATATGGATGGACTTCCGCATTTCATTATAAGAGTTCTCCTGAACTGAAGCCTCTTTGAACAATTGTTTGATAGATTTCCTTATTCCCCCTGAGATGTCACATAAACTCAAATGCTCCACTCTCTAAAGGGAGGTATAGTTTTCATACCTCTCAGTCTAACTGCTAACCCTGTATTTCAGAAGACAAATGTCCTCATTTCAGTCTTCACCCATAGTTTACAGACAACAGTGCCTATTAGTGCTTTTATTTTTTTATGTGAGAGTATTTGAAGGGTATTTGGAATTCCCAGCAGAAAAAATCCATCCCAGCGTAGTTTGCACCATCTCTACTTTCTTCACAAAAAACAGAAAACCACAGGTTCTGATATGCTTACTCATTTTGGGTAGCATCTTTCTCCACAGGTATTGGCAATGATTTCAGTTGGACTAAGTAAGAATAAGGGTATCCTGAAATTGGTTCTAAATCATGGTAGTCTGTCTGGGGACTAGATAATCTAAAGAATAATCCATGTGATTGTTTTCCTTTAAGAACCAACAATCTCTTCTAGAAAAACAGTAGATTTTAAACAAACTGCACTAACATTTTAAACTATTTCCGCTTTGATTTGTGAAAATGCATTTAAAAAAAACCAGTTCTGAATTTCATTTCCCTCAAATTGTTTAAAAATCATGAAAATCGGGACTATGTACCAACGCACTTCCTCAGCCTGAATGTAGAGTCTAATCTAATAGTAGAAAGTATGTTTGTGTTGGCTGTGTGTACTGTACATTGAGGAGGTCCAACTATGCATACAAAAGTAGGAAGAGGTGGAAATACCACAGAGCACCAATACCTTTGTGGGAAAGTGAGAAGCCGTGAAGTGATGTGCGTGTTTAAAGCTAATTATGTCATTAGTAGACAAAAAGGTCAAAGTTGCCCCAGCCTAGAAATAAGCACTAAAACTTTAATTAAAAAAAGAGAACACAAGCAGTTCCAGAACAAAAAGTCTTCTAATTATTTTTCATGAAAGAATTATGTTGCAGTGTTCCAAGAATAGAGACTCTGCTTCATCATTACACCATTCCCATTTAAATGGATTCAATATCTTTGAGCTTGTTATAAAGGAAGACCATAATAGCAAATTTTGATCATACCCAGGTGTGATCAAAATTACTTTGACATGACAAAATAATTGTGAGAAGGCACCTCCTTTGCCTCACAGACTCAGCATTTCCTCCTCCAGAAGTGGGAAGCCCAGAGTCCCACACCAGAGCATTTTTATTCCTCACTTGGGATTTTATTCTTCTAGATTTACAAGGTGGGCTTCAGGGTACGCCCTAGGAGGACTCTTCAGCAAAACAAAGAGAGACAAGTTCATAACACAAAAAGGGAATTCCTCTCCCTGCCTTGTTATGCTGGCTGCTGGGTGCCTGTTCCCCAATAGTCCATTTGTAAGGATGCTTCCCCAGAGAGAGGAGAGCAGACTTCCACACAGGAGAAGACATTTCCCTCTGCTACCTCTAGCTCTGCTGCACCTTGTCTCCCATCTCTCTCCCATGAGAAAAGCTTTTTATGACACAGGTGGGGAGGGGAGGTTGATAGAATCACCAAGCCTCTGGGCAAGATTGGGGAGTGAGAAGCTCCATGGTCCTGGAAGGAGCAGGGCCTGGGGTGGAAGGAGTTGGGCTGAGGACAGCCATCCCGCAGTGCCACCCGAATCATGTCTCTCTACCCCCTCCGCCAGCCCTCAGTGCTGCCCAGAGCACACTGCCAAGGCTCTGGCTGCCATTTAAAGGGCCCAAGCCTCTAGCCACTGCCAGTGCTGCAGTAGCAGCAGCAATGGTCAGGAGCCCTGGGCCCTTTTGAATCACCAGGTCCTCAGATACATATTCACATAAACTGCCACCTTTGCACCCCACCCCACCATTGGCAGACTTAGATACAGACAGCCCTTATTTGGACTCAGACATCCCTAGTTGACTGCAGGTAGCCACTTTTCAGCTCACAGCCTTTTATCTTGCTAAGGATGATCTGGCTGCTTTCCACCACTCTCTGGTAGCTGTTCATTCTGACTTTGTTACAAGGACAAAAATTCTAAAATGGAGTGTGTCACTCACAAGGTGGCAAGAACAGTTCCACAAAGAACTGAAGATAGAGTAGACACAGGCTCAAAAGGAAATTGCACTGTTCACCCACAAATAGGTCCCTGCACCTGTTCCTTAATACTTCTACAATCCTATCTCAGGACATATTGTAGCCATTCCCCAGTACCCAACTCTGCTCTCCTGTGTGTTGCCCCAGCACTACAACCCTGCACGAGAGCAGGAAGTAGAACTGGAACCTTCCCTAACGACGTGTAGTTCATATCCCGAATCTGAAGCCTTATTTTTCCAGCATTTGTTTCTTCAGCACACTGGTTACTGTTTGGAACTGGCCTTAACATTAATATGTTTGATAAAGTTGACTAATTGTTCCATGCTGCATTACACATTCACTCTTCTCTAGCTTCACTTATGCATATATAGTTCCTATAAAAATTAGATAAAAAGAAAATCATATCTACCACATAAGGGTAAAATGAAGACCAGCAAACAATGCTATTTATTAGCAACAGCTTGTAACATTCCAATCTAGTTTTACCAGGTGCACACATTATTCACTACCACATCATTCACTCCTGCACTACTAAAACATGGCCCTGATCCAGACAAATGCTTTAAGCATACGTTTAACCTTAAGGGTATGTCTACACAGCAGTGTTATTTTGGAATAACTAGCGTTATTTTGACATGTCAAAAGAATGTCAAGCTGGAGGCTGTCTTACTCCAGCTCCTGTAACCGTCATTTTACGAGGAATAAGGAAAGCTGGAGGAAGAGTGCTCTTTCTTGGACTTCCTGTTGTGTAGACAGCGCTAAAAGCTAAATAAGCTGTTGACGTAGCTGAAGTTGAGTAGCTTATTTCAGCTTTAGCCCTGCTGTGTAGAAGTGACCTAAGTGAGCAGCCCAATTAATTTCAATGGGACTATTTATATGCTTAAAATTAAGTACATACTTAAGTGTTTGCAGGATTGGGGCTTAAGTGGATACAGCATCTCTGATTTGGAAAACACATTTTACTGCATGCTCTGTTGACGTAAGTCACATCCTCAAGATGTGTCTGTCTGCATTATTTGACACAAAACTTCCGCACCCTATAACACATTAAATACCTCAGACTTGCTGTAACCAAAATGCAACAGAAAAAAACCCCATAATAATAGCCATATTGCAGGGTATGCCAGATATTGCTACTTCCGTTTAAGTATTCCAAACGCTCATTGCACAACCATGCTGCACCTCTGGAGTGTGAAGACAAGTCACCATCTGCCTGCTGCAGTCAGGATGTGAGCGAGGGCAGCAATGGGTATTTGGGAATCACTGTGGCCATGAATGCAGGGGTGAGACAGGAAGAGCATATCCCTCTGACCATTTTGAAAAAAATCCAGAGTTTTTAAAAAAACTTGTGGGCATAATGCACCTTGCCCAGTCACCTTGTACAACTATCAAGGAACAAAGTAATCTTTTCCTGGATTTGACACAAAGAATGGAAAAAAAGGGGCCTCATCTGTAACTTAAGCACCAAACGTTGTTACATAACACAGCGATTCAACTCTTGCCTATGTTAGGGCCTCCCTCAGTGCTTTGAGATTGCTGCCCACTAGGGGTGCGTCTACACAGCACCTGAAACTCGAAATAAGATACACAATTTGTGCAACGCAAATTGTATAGCTTATTTCAAGTCTATTTTGAAATAGCTTAATACGGCGCTATTTCGAGCCACCCCTTTTTCCTCGTACAATGAGGTTTACAGGGATGGCGAAATAGCGTGTCCGCTATATTTCAAAATAGCAAACACATTCAAAAGACGCAGGGTAGTACTTTGCTGTGTAGACATACCCTAGGAAACACAGGTAAAGAGATGTCTAGTGTAAACACAGAGCTGCAGTTAACGAACTTTTAGTCGTGGTTCAAGGGGATTGGTTGCTGGCAGCAATGAGTCATTTTCTGAGTATAGGCAGGGCTGAAGTTCAGCAATTACATTATTGTATATGTTCCTGTCCTTGTTTTTCAGATTTACTTCCATTGCACATTTTCGGCAGCTTAAAAATGACATAGAGCTCCCGCTGTGACAATGGTACCATAACTCATTGAGGTCATGCAGATACTTAGTTTGCTTATGTGACTTCCCACGCTCTGTGGGTGTAAAGTTTAGGTTTCAGTTGCTAAATCTCCTGCTGGGGCTACAACACAGCATCTGCAGGAAAGGTTACATATGCACTGAATGCTAACTGCCAGTCATACAAAATACAAGAAACTTGGTCGAGGCAGGCACTTTTGACTTCCTGATGATTTTTCAGTCTGCCACATCAAAATTTAAAAAAAAGGAAATATGAGGTCTTTTGGTCCCTAGTGGGCAGGATGATTACATTTAAATAGAAATACAGAAGGGAAAAACATTTTCATATTTGATGCTTAGTGCTGTTAAAATAAAATAAAAGTTCTTAAAAATAGCAAAATTAAGGACTAAACTTGGATTTTGGTGTGTAATTTTCTGTTAAAATGTCTACTTTCCAAACTCTGGAAAATATAAGCATAGCTAATTTCAAACCAAGCTTCATGTTTTGTTGGGTCATGTAATCTACATCTTGCTAATATTTTACTGCATAAAATAAGCTTTCATTTAAAAACTGTTTCTAGCCCTCTTGGCTCTCAAGATAACTTTAAAAACAAGGTCTGATCCCAAGCAATGCAAAGATGTTTTCTAATAGCTCTGAGAATAAACTGGCCCATTCTTCTTAATGTGATTTTCACTCTGGAATCCTGCAATGGCCATGTAAATGCAAAGATAATTAACTATTTGACTGCTTATCATTGCAACATTCTGCTGTTTCTGTTTGTGATTAGCTCACAATTCTAAACTACCTCCCCAAAAGCTCCAGCTCTTTCCTACACAATTGCTAAAACTTCCAGCAGTCTACAGTGCTTGGAGGGTATGGCTACCCAGCAACTTGACACCATGCCAGCCCACTCAGCCTCCTGAGGCTCAGGCTAAGGTGCTATTTCATTACTGTGTAGACTTCTGGACTCAGGCTGGAGCCTGAGCTCTGAGAACTTTGTAGTTGACAGGCCATTGTGAAGGATGTGTGACATATAACTGGGCTTGGAAGCATTTGATTTTTACATCAGTAAATGTTGATTTATCTGCATATGCACAAACCAATGAAAAACTCTTTCCAACACTAATCATCTAAATTTACAGATAAGCTAAATAAGAAAAATGCTTCCTGAGAACTTAGTGTCAAGATCCAGTAATGTAGACCCTTGAATCTGGTTTGTTATAAATGGACTAGTGGATGATTTGTAAACATGGGAACATGTGTTCATTTAAAGATATTTACTGTCTATATTTTGACATTGAATGGTGACAATTTGTGTTTTGACCACTGTAAATGTTTAAATTTTTTAATCTCATTGGCTACTATAATTCAATAAATGTCTGATCCTCTCCTTAATTTCATTCAACTATGTAAATTTAAAAGTGATTAAAATGTTTAAAATGCTTAAAATAAACATCAATATTCTCTGTCAAAATTATTTTAAAAATACAAATTGCATTCTGCTAAGCCCTGTAACAACAGTACAGTGACACATACAGACACAGCAGAACATACCATGCAGAAGAGTTAATGCAGCCTTACTACTAGATGCTTTTTGCTTAGTAGAGGTTGCACCTCTGAAAACCAGCGCTCTCTAGTCTGGCATCATCCGTGGTCCAGTAAGACCACACATGCTTATGTATTCGACAACCTGGGAGCCTAAGGGCTGGAGGAGCCAGTCAGAGCTGGGGGCAACAGGGTCGACAGCCCGGGGACAGTGTGGGACCAGGGCTGGAGCCCCGCAGCAGCCCCATGGAGCACAAACCAGGGGCCAGAGCCCCACAGCAGCCCACAACAAGTGGGGATCGGGCTTTGCTGCAGGAGCTGGAGCCTGGGCCACCCAGGAAGCCAGCAGCAGCCAGGCAAGCAGCCTAGCCAGGTTGGGGGAAGGGGCAAGGCAGGGTGCCTCCTGGGGCAGCCTGCCAGCAGTAGGTGATGGGCTTGGAGGTCAGTGGAAGGAGACCTCCCCGAGTCTGGCAAATCCTCTTGTTCAAGACCGGTCAGGTCCCAACCATGCCGGAGCAGGGAGGCCCAACCTGTACTGCACGATTTCTTCACTGTTTTCTCTCTGGAGCTTGGCAGATGAACTCAACACATAATACAGCCATTGTTTCCTACTTCATGTCTTAGCCTATTCCATACCCTGCCATGAATCCCACCCTTGTGGAGGGGAGGAGCTCTGCCAGGTACAGAGCATACTGGGACAATGTCATGAAGGTGACTTTCACCTCTGAGAAGCCCCCTGTGCCCTTAATATTGACCTAGAAACTCAAAATCTGTTCAGGTAGAAATTTAATGGATTCTGAGTCTTTATGGTCTCTCAAAAGACTTTGGGTATGTCTACACTACAGCGTTATTTCGAAATATCTTATTTCAAAATAGTTAATTCAAAATAAGTTATTTCAAAATAACACGTCTACACACAAAATGCATTTTGTAATAGCTTTTTGCTATTTCGAAATAGCGCATCCACACTGAGTGGATGCTGAATCACATTTAAGTCCAGCCGGAACCCAGTCTGGCAGGGCATCACGTCAGGAGTTACTTTGTGTGGCTGCTGCCTGAGGCTATCTGAGGCCTGTGCTTAAAGGGACCCCCCCGGGACAGCCGGTTCCCTGCTTGCTTGCCTACCTTGATGGGGACAGCAAAGCATTTTGTCTCTGCATGCTCTGGTGGCCCTCACTCGGGACACCACGGCACTCTGCAAAATGGAGCTAGAGCTGCCCCTGGGCACTCTGGTGCTTCTCGCGGATGCGTTGCTGTGAGCCTGGCTGCACTTTCTGCAGGCTGCCATCCGGGAGGTCCATCCGGGAGGCTGTCAGTATCCAGGAGGCCCTACGGGAGAGCTTCCACCCTGAGGAGCACTAAGAGCCTCCCTAGTCTGCCCTGCTGGGGGCTTGTGCCTCATTCCTCCCTCACGTCCTTCCACTTACCCCTCCCTAACCCCCCTTCCTAGTGTAAAATAAAATACACGTATTTTCATGAACACAAACTCTCTTTATTTAACAAAACCTGGGGGGAGGAGAATGAAACTCTGGTGAGACTGGGGAAAGGAGGCAGGAGAGGGGAGAAGAGAGAGTGGGAGAGGGGAGGAGGAAACCTGGGAGGAGGGCGCTGGAAGGGGGAAGGAAGGGAAAGAAGGGGGAGGGGAAGCTCAGGGCTCAGGGTTGGGGGTCTTGCCGGACCAACTTGATTGTCATGCGAACCTGCTCCTGGGTTCGCGTGTGGCCTTTGGTGGCCAGGCTGGCAGCTATCCTGCCATAGACGGCCACGTTCCTCCATCTAGTGTGGAGATCATGGAAGTTGGGGGCATCCCCCCCAAACCTGAATAAGGTCCATGATCTCCACCCTGGACCAGGAAGGCACCCGCCTTCTCCGGGTCCTGGCAGGCTCCTGGGAGCTGGCAGACTGCTTCTGGGGAGCGGTGGAAGGCTGGTTGCCAGTGGCTTGCTGGCTCATGTTTTGGGGCCACTGGGTCAAGGGCAGTGACTGCTGGCTCTGGGCTGGCAGGCTTGGAGCTGGCACAGGCACTTTAAGGGCTCCAGGGAGGAGGGGAGGGAGAGGAGTGTTCTTGGTTGAGGCTGGAGTGGCCATCAGGGCACCCTGGGAAGGCTGGAGGCCCCCTATTTCGAAATAAGTGTTTACACAGCACTTATTTCAAAATAGCTATTTCGAATTTGGCGTTATTCCTCGTGGAATGAGGTTTACCAAATTCGAAATAAGCTCTCCGCTATTTCAAATTAATTTCAAAATAGCGGTTTGGCTGAGTAGACACTAGTAAAGTTATTTCGAAATAAGGGCTGTTATTTCGAAATAAATTTGCTGTGTAAACATACCCTTTTAGAGTCACCTTTTTGCGGGGAGGAGGCAGAATGGAAGTTTTCACTCAAAAAGAGATGCTGTGAGGACAACCTTGTTGCTGTGAACCAATGAAGTGATTCCCAGTCTAAAGTAACTGTGATATACTTCCTTCATCTCAGATGCTATAAGCATTAAAATCTAATGAGCAGATGTTGTTAATTATTTATTTTGCTAATCATTTAAGCAGAAAAATCTAACTCATTCCTCTTACAAAATCATTTTTTTTAAGTAATGATTATAAATTTCCTACAAAAGTTGGCATTCCTGCTTAACTTCAAGTTAAGATGTGTTTGCAAGATCAGGGCCTAAACGTGAGTAAGTTTGGAAATTCTTATTTAAAATATTCCTGGTTCTCTTCTAGTTAACATTGGGTTTTTTTTAATTATGGCAGTCTTTTAAAACTGCTGCTCTAAAGGGAGTAAATTATTAAATTAAGTGACAATGGTTTTGTTTGACAGTTTCTGTATATTTGAATAAGCTGGGGTAGATATAGCATGAAGCAAGGGGGCAGGAAAGTGGAGGAAGGAATTTCAAAATATTAACCTACCTGAAACAGGCAACCCAATTTACCAAAATATAGGTAATGCATTTGGAACTTGAATTGAATGACCAGAAAATTACTGTTTGGAAACTGGCCAAAGTATTCTGTCATAAGCCTTCAATCAGCATGATCTCTGCCATATGTGGAAAACAGAACTAAACTGTGGGAAAACAGAATTTCTTAAACACTGCTGTGGATTTGCCCATAAGACCTCAGATACCCCTCCTAGCTCAGAGTAATTGCCACGCGTCATGCAATGCAGATGTATGAACACAGCAGCTGCACTCAAACATACCTGGCATCCAGGGTGTTCAATAATGTAGTTGCCAAATAGCCTGTAGCAGACAGATTTCAGAGAGTTAGAATACTAAAACTGGAAGGGACCTCAAGAGGTAATCAAGTCCAGTTCCCTGTCCTCACGGCAGGACCAAGCACCATCTAGATTATTCCTGACAGATGTCTGTCTAACTGTTCTTGAATGTCTCCAGCGATGGAGATTTCACAACCTCCCTAAGCAATTTATTCCAGTGTTTAACCACCCTGACAATTAGGAAGTTTTTCCTAATATCCAACCTAAACTTCCCTTGCTGCAATTTAAGGACATTGCTTCTTGTACCTATCATCAGAGATGAAAGAGAACAATTTTTCTCTCCTCCTTGTAACAAACACTTTTTAGGTAGTTGAAAGCTGCTATCATATCCCCTCGCAATCTTCTTTTCCAAGCAAAACCCTATTCTTTCAGCCTTCCCTCATAGCTCATGTTTTCTAGACTTTTAATCATGTTTGTTTCTCTTCTCTGGACCTTCTCTAATTTCTCCACATCTTTCCTGAAATGTGGTGCCCAGAACTGGACACAAAACTCCAATTGCACGGTTAGGCGTTAATGCTGCACATGCCTAACTTTACACACTATGAGCAGTCTCATTTTAGTTCTTGGTGCAAAAAGTTAAACCTGTGCAAAAGCCTGGGCAGTACTGGGGCCTTACTGAGCAGAGAAAGTGAGCCCACCAATCTTCTTTACGCTCCATGGCTTGAACTACAACTCTCATTCCCCTTCCAGTTTTAGATTTTCTACTTCTAGCTATTAAAGGATGGAAAAGTCTTTTGATGTGATTAAATGGATTCACTTGGCAGACATCTCTTAGGCCTTGTGAAATAATTGAACACATTCTTAAGGGATTCCACGACACCTGAATATGGATGTTCACTCACTCACCAATTCTGAAACTTGTATTAGAAGAGTGGGTTCCTTGTTTGATTATGGATGTTCAATGTGCCCAGGCAGGAAACGTCTCTGGGCCCTTATCTCTGTAGTCAAAAGTGTAGATAAAGCTAGTACATAGTATGTTTTAAATGTAAGCAGGCTGAACTACCTAAGAAAAGCAAGTCCTTGGTCCATTCTCTCTTTCTCCCAAGTAAATTACTTGGGTCCATTCTCTCTTTCTACTCCACGTGATCACTTAAACTAATTGCCCTTGAGGGCAGCATTTTGCCAGTGTTAATATTTCCATTTTAAGATCACACACGATCACCCTATTCGTTCATAAACAAAGCTTTCCCCCTTGCATGCAGCTCATGTAAATGAGACATGTGTTGAACTTCTCCATTAGAATGGAAATGAAAGATCCCCAGGCTGCTCCACAGCTGCTGTTGCGGCTCTGATGTTGTACCCAAGCATCTCCTGCTTCATGAGGGCAATGTCCTGTGACTCAGCATGGAGTAGCTCCACTCTGGTTGTCCCCAGCTCCTCTCTCTGGTTGCTTGCAGCCCATCCTTGCCTCATTGTCACACATCCTCTGTGCCACAATGCAGAGGATGTCCTACAAATCCTACAAAGCTGTACTATTGGGTCTCATGCATGAACTTCTAAAATTCACATTCCTAACCCCAGGTCTGGACCTGTAAATGCACTGTATACCAGGGCAATCTTATCAAGTATAGGCTGCATAGACCTTCCAGAGCCCTCCCTGGAATTCCTTAAGGTCAGGTATCCACGTAGCTATCTAGGTGTAAGTGACTTTCAGGCCATGAAGGATTCTTAGGCCATGTCGACACTAGGAAATTATTTCAAAATTACTGAATTCTACATAATAATTCCTGATGTAACAAATTTGAACTAGTGTGTCCTCACTACAGGGAAGCCTCAAAATTAGTTTGAATTAGTCCGAAATAGCACGTGCACATTGAAGGGAGCGTGCCTCGGACTTAGAGCTCCTAGAAGCACTCTGGGGAGGGCACCAGGAGGGCAGATGCTTCCTGTGGCTGCTTGGTCCAGCAAGCTGCAATGCGTACTTACAGGAGCTCCTCTCTATGGCCTCATCTCACATGCCACTCCTCCACTGCCTCCCCCCCTTGCTGGACAGAAGAGGAATGCAGTGGCCACACACCTTCTTGCCGATGCCACAGCACTGCTACTATGTAGCAAGAGCTGCTGCAAAGCAGTGCCAGGCTCATGGCCCTTGTGCTGTGCCTCATGGTTCAGTACTTCCAGACTGCCTGCATGTTGCTCCAGCAGGACAAGGACGAGGACGAGGAGGACAAACCCAAGCATGACCTGTAGGCTCTGCTCACCCAGGTCCTTGAGCTCCTGAAGCTGCCCTTCCCTCAGGTGACAGGACACCCGCAGGAGACCTGACATCCCTGTGCTGAAGTGTGTGGCCATCGCCCTGTGGAAGTTCACCATGCCGGACAGCTACCACTCAGTCGGGAACCAGTTCAGCATGGGGAAATCCACAGTTGGGACTGTGATTGTGCAGGTCCATCAATCAGCTGCTGCTACGGAGGGTCATCACTCTGGGCAATATGGACACCATCGTCAATGCCTTTGCCACCAGGGGCTTCCCCAACTGCGGGGGCCATAGATATCCCTATCCTAGCCCCCGACCATTGTGCCTCGTAGTTTATCAACTGAAAGGGGTAATTCTCCATGGTTCTGCAGGCCCTCATGGATCATAAGGGACACTTCCTCAACATCAGTGTTGGATGGTCTGGAAAGGCGCATGACACCTGCAACTTCTGAAACTCCTGCCTCTTCTGAAAGATGTAGACCCGCACTTTTTTCCCCAACTGTACCATCTGAGTCGGAGAGGTGGACATGCCCATAGTGATCCTGGGCAACACAGGTTACCCCTTGCTCCCCTGGCTCATGAAGCTCTATACAGGCAGCCTGGACCCCAGCAAGGAGGGGTTCATCTCCAGGCTGGGCAGGTACTGAATGGTTGTGGAATGTGTGTTCAGGAATTCAAAGGGGAGTTTCAGGAATTTCCTCATTCGCCTGAACCCCAGCAAGCACAACATCCTCTTCATCGTGGTGGCCTGTTGTATGCACCACAACCTGTGTGAAAGCAAGAGGGAAACTATTCTGCCAGGGTGGGGGGGCTGAGGCTGAGCATCTGGTCACAGAGTTCAAGAAACTGGACACCAATGCTATTAGACGAGCACAGCAAGGGGCTGTGCTCATCAGAGAGGCCTGGAAGGAAAGTTTCATGCAAGGCTAGCTGTGAGATACTCCCCCATGGCTCACCACAAGGGACCCTGCATTTCCTGTGTGTCCCTTTTATCCCCCATTCATCCCTTCCCCTGCCCTCCCTTCCCACCTTCTCACCTTCCCCCCTCCCCTGCACAGCAAACAATAAAGACATCTTTTTTAAAAAAACAAGATTCTTCATTGGAGCAGGGGGACATATAATAGGGGAGAGACTGGGAAAATAACCTGGAATGAGAGAGGGGGGGCTCAGGAATGGGGCTGGGAGTGGCGGCTGCCTCCGATTGTCTGAAAGCTCCAGCTGCCCTAGAGGTCCTACCACCCCATGTTCTGGGGCCCCAGCAGCCCCACAGGATCCTTGGAGGGGAAGCTATGGGGCAGGCAGGGAGGTGGCTGGTGGCCTGCTCCATACACAATGCCAAGCACTCCATTACTGAGGTGAGGGTGGAGAACATGCTGGTGCACCAGCTCATTCCAGGTGACCTTTCTCTGCTCCTGGTCATCCCGGCAAGCCTCCTAGTCGACTCAGTGCTCCTCCCAGTTGGTGGCCTGCTCCTGGCACTCTTCCTCAAGTCCCTGGATGAGGGACTGCAGGCAGGCCATCTGCTCCCTCATCAGTTCCTCCCAGGTGCATTTCTGCCTGTGGATCCTGCTGGGTTGGGTAGATGGAGTGGGAGGTGGGGGACATGCCAAGCTGTGAAGAAAAGTTAAAAGGGCAGTAATCACAGGAGACACTGTGTATAAAGCCCAGCCTTAATCTCTGAGCTGATACAGAAGGTCTTAGTTCAGATGATTGTGATATGCTTCAAGCAGGAGCGACCCGTGAACCTAGGCAAACTAGGCAGTTGCCTAGGGCGCCACCAGTCCGGGCACCCGATGATGACGTCATGGCCATTGATGGCCGTGCAGGCGGGGGTGCCAATCGTGCCTTTCGCCTAGGGCGCAAGCTGCCGCAGCCGGCCTCAGGCCACTCCTGGCTTCAAGCAAGGTCATTTGTTGCGTAGGAAGCAGGCACTCTCCAACAGGGGTACAGACGTCCCAGGGAAGCATCACAACACCCACATCCTGGGGACAAGCAGGCATGGGAAGACGCTGACCAGGACAGGAACCTGAATGCAGGAGAGTGGGATGGGGCAGTCTGGCTTCCTTCTGTGTCCCGCACATGCTGGATCTGGCATTCCCACAGAGAGACAACTTCTATCCCTGCCCGCTGGAAGAATAGGGGGAAGGGTTCTGGGGAGATGTATGTGAGCAGCCACTTGCTGTGGAGAGTGCTACTGGATCCCCCTCTTCTTTCTGCTGTGTGGTTCCAGGACCCCAGACTACTTAGTGGTGGCTTGGCATGGGAAGATGTCTCAGCACGGAGGCCAGAGTAAAACAAGCCTTTCCAGGAACCTTGTGAGGAGAAGCAAGAGGTTCCTGTGTGAGAGCATCATAGAGCTGAGTGCTCCAGACTGGCACTCCATTTGCAGACACATTAACAAGCTCTTGTGTGATCCCCAGGCCAAGTAGGTCAAGAGAAGAGCATGCAGCCCATCACCTGACCCCACTTGTAGATAGTGAAAGGTAGAGAACTCACCTGAAGTGCCTTCCCTGGGTTCCTCAGAAGCCTGGAAGACATCCTGGTGGGGGAGACCAGCTCTGAGGTTAGGAGCAGCTCCTGCTTGGCAGGCATGGTCACTTGGCTGGCCTCCTGCTCCACAATATTGTCATTGTTCTCCCCCTCTGCCACTCTGCAGGCTGACACTGGGAGTGTGCTGGCTGGACTCGATGACAGCAGTCGGGAAGGTGTCCAGCCCCTCTCGCAGGATAGCATCGAGCTGCTTATAGTAACAGCAACTGCACTGCTCCCTGGCCTTGTTGTAGGCCTGCCACAGCTCTTTTATTTTCATCCAGCACTGGTTGAGAGTCCTAGTGTGTCCTTTCTTGCCCAGGCTGGGAGTAATCCTGCCGTAAATGTCCACATTCCTTTTTTTGATGTGGAGATCCTGGAGGCTGGACTCCTCCCCTCACACCTTGATGAGGTCCAGGATATCTGCACCAGTCCATGCCAGAGCTCTTCTGCATCCCTGGGCCAGGGAGACTATGGGAGCAGCAGAAGTGCTGGGAGCCATCAGAGTGTCCGAGTGGTTGTTGGGGTTGCTCATGTCTCCCTGTGGTGCTTCCTTGCACAGCGTTTATGAAGTTGGACACATGGGACAAGCCCTTATTCTGCTAGCAGGACATCTACAGCTCTATAGGAGGAGGAGAGCAGTGGAGATCCCTGGTGTGGCCAGAGCGGTCAGAACTGCAGCTACGAGAGGCCTCCAGAGGCCAATTATTTTGAAATAGTGGCACCAGAGCATCCACACCACCATTATTTCAAAATCTATTTTGGAATTAGCATTACTCCTGATGAAAAGCAGGAGTACAGATTTTAAATTCCACGGCCTGTTACTTCGCAATAACAGGCTTAGTAGTGTAGATGCTCCGCTTATAATTTTGACCTGGGGGGAAGGGTTTATTTCGAAATAAAGTCCTAGGGTAGACCAGGGCTTAGTTATTTAACTAGCTTCTTTTCTAGCGCCTATCACCATAGTATCTGAGTGCCCTAAATTTAGGAATTATACCATGTGTTGAGCTTTCTTTTTCAAAGTAAAAAGCCCAAGTCTACTTGTGAAGTGCAGAAAGGAGTCCATGGTGCATGATTTCATAATACCTGATGAAAAACTTTCAGAATTCTCCTTGAGCTATTTTAATCCAGGGTAGAATATGATAGCAAAACAAAAGCCTATTTTATTCACTTTCTAAAAGCAGCTTTTAGATTTTGCATGAAGAACAAAGGGCAAAATGCTGCTCTCAGTTACACCAGTTAAATCTAGTGTAGCTATTCACTTCATTGGAGTTATACTTCCATGTATACCAGCATAACTGAGATAAGAATCTATCTTAAAAACTTTTCATCTTTAAGTGTCAGTACATGGGGAAGAAGAGGGCCTTGGGAGTTAGCGCTTTTAACATGTGGTCTGGCATTAAGTAATTCTAGCCCTGGAGCAATAAAATATAAGAAAATGGCTACTTCAGTCTGAGGCGGTTCCTAAGAATTATATGGTATCTGGTTACTAATTTATGCAACCACAACCCTAAAAGAATGGTAACTGTGGTTCTTTTAGATGGTTGTCTGCATGAATGCAGTGCAAGTGAAGCATGCACTATTGGTAGCTGACCTGGAAACTTTCTGGGTAGTTGTGTCTTTTGGTATGACAAAGGCACCCCAACTATTTCATGATCCTTTCACTTGAGGTGATGCATGGAACATAGGCCCAAGTGCTAAATTAAAAGAATGGGGAAGGAGATTGGGGAATACAGATGCATGTAGGCAATCTTCTCTAAGAATCACAGTTACTGTGCCTATGTCTAGACTGCAGGCTTCTTTCAAAAGAAGCTTTTCCGGGAGTGCCAAACTGCAAAAGTGCATCGAAAAAGCCACCTGCTTTTTTGACAGATAGTGTCCACATTGAATGGACGCTATCTCACATTTCAGCTGTGATTACTATTTCCTCTTTCCTCTTCTTTGAAAAGAACTCCCTCTTGCCCATCCACACAGACCTTTTTCTGAAAGAACTCTTTCAGAAAAAGGCTTCTTCTTCATAGAATGAGGATTACCAATGTTGGAAAAAAAAAACCTCTGTTCTTTCGATTTTCTTTTGGAACAATGCAATTGCAGTGGGGACGTAATTGAAGATTTTTTGGAAAAAAGGGCTGTTTTTCCCAAAAACCTATGTAGTAGAACTACCCTGTGATAACCAGCCTTTTGTCTTTGGGCATTGGCGGAATGGCTCCTCAGTGTTCATCATTCATGGGTAGTCCCTAAACCCAAAGGAGCTGGGTTCAACAAGTCTCAACTGAGCAATGGTTATAGAACTGCTCTCCCATATTGAGCACCTGACCTGACAGCGAGATATATCCAGAATTATCCAGAGGGTAATTCAGTGTCCAGGTATGCACAGAACTCCAGAAAAAATAGAATAATTTAAGACAAAGAGCTACCTTAGACCTTAAACCTGAAGAACTGTGCTGACGTACATAGGCACTAGAATCCCTGACAGTTCATTGCAGACAGGATGGCATAATCAAATCCATTTGGTCAATCTCTTCGTGGAAATTAATAGATTGCCTTGTAACATTCCTATTTTCTACAAGCTGGCTCAGTGGATGGCTTGGTCTTGCTCATATATCAAGACACCCTAGATGAGGCTTGATGAAAAATACAGATAAGTCAAGAAACTAGTGTAGGTGGAAATGGAAGGCTATCTTTGCTGAGAGGCAAAATAAAACACCTTATATTTATGCACCATCATGTATTATGGATCAGATATTAGTTTCTGCATCTCAGAGACTCTCAAGGGCTGATGTGACACCCTTTAGGAATGCAGTCTTCAGAGGTGGTGCAGAGAATGGTGTCATCAACATGGTCATATCCAGAACTTATACTGTGATTGGAGACCACAATATAGTCCTATACTACAACTGGTGAAATTGTACCCGTGACCTTTCAGTGAGTCAAAGGAAAGGTTGGTAGCTTGAGGTGAAGCAGGGAGCCTGTAATAAGAGGAGTCAAAGACTGGCAAGATTCAGATTCATGTGTCTTACCCAGATGACTAGACCCTTCCATTTCAAAAAATAAAGATCCCTCGGGGAAGATTTCAATATTTTCAGCAGAATTTCTGAACTTTTATACACAATTATTGTTCAAGCTACTCTGCCATCCAGAATCTGGGCCACTAGGGACTGCAGATTTAGATGGAAAGTAGAAATTAAAAGTTAGAAACCTTCAAAAGAGTACATTAACATTTCATACTAAAGATATCTAGGATTTGCCATAGTTAGATTAGCAAATAACATTGGATACCACTCCATATAATCCCCACCTATTTTATATCTTACTTAAAAAGAAAGAAGCTAACAAGTTCCATAGAAGATGCCATGGACTTGTCTGTAAGCCAACAAATATAACAATGAAATATAAAAACAAAACAGAGCAGAAATTGTTCAATGTATACATTTATCTATCTTAATTTTTTTCTTAGTGGTATCATCATAACATCCAAGGCCCCCAGTCTAAGTCCCAGTAAAATTAATGGAAAGCTTTTTGGTGATTGCATCAATCTATTGATTGGATCTTATGTTCTGACTGATAAAAACGGTGCTTGGACTTGAAAAGTTTAATTGTGCAGATATTTTTAATTTACCATTTTTAAACCAATTAACTCCTGGTATGATAAGCTATTAGGGAGGACACTTCAGTGGGATTGCACTTTTCATCTAGTAAATGAAAGTAGTATAAAAATAAGATTTTTCAAAAGTCACTAGTGATTTTAGGTGCTTCAGTTATTGAGTGGCCCACTTTAAACACTGTAACAGAGCCAAATTTTCAGAAAGAACACAGCAGCCAAAGATTGAAATACCTAAAATCACCAGTTACTTTGAAAATCTTTACCTTTGCCTATATTTTACATTGTATAAAAGAAGAGGCAGTCACTAATACCTTTGGGCTTGAACTTCAGAAACAATCTATATAACATAGGGATGTTGGATAAGAGGGAAAATTAAGGATGACATAAATAAGAAAATATAACTTAAAGTACTTTTGCAGTAGAACAACTCAGGTTTTCCTATTTCCTTGGCAATAGCTGTAGGCTGTAATGTTAACTACTTGGACATCTGCATCCTTAGAACAATTTATTCCTTTAGTAACCAGGGTAAACAGTGGTGAGTTCCTAAGAACCAGAATATGTCACTACCCAACAAAGGCAATTGAATGCAAGGGAAGCATGTAATCTATTTTTTAATTTAATAATCTTGATTTTAATGCCTGGAAGGATTTTGAAGTTATTATTTTTTCTTTCCTACAAGAAAGCAAATGAGCCATTTTTAAGGTCAGGAATTTCCTGTGCTTTACCCACCGTGGGTGTTTTGCGTACTAGTGTTAATATACTTTCCCCATGTTCCGGTGGGATTATTTTTTATTATTATTCATCTTGATTTTGGCCCCGATAAAGCATTAATTTTGCTCATAGGATGCAGAACATTGGCATTAACATGAAACCCATACGCCAAACATCATTTTGCTTTCAGATGACATGGGTTGTTTGATCTCCTATGTGAATCTTTTACCATTAATAAAAGACTTGTTGCCAGCCATGTATAATTAAAACAGAAAAAATATGAAGAGTTGCTTTCACCCTCTAACTTTGAACTGTTGTTGATTATGGAATGGGAAATGGACTAGATTGACTCATTGATTCAAAGGCTAAGGAAAATTGTGAAGGCGGGAAGAGGCTATCCTTGGTTTGAGTACCTGTCAGTCTGTGGTCTCTTTTATTCCATTTTATGAAAAGGCAACTAGGATGATTCATAGTGGATTTGGAACATTATGTTGGACAGTAGTGCAGCTCAGATGTACAGATGCTGTAGTAATTTTCAGCTAGCCCGCAGCTATCATATTGGGAAGGGGGCAGTGGGCGAAAGCAGTGAGAGAGAGAGAGAAATTAATAAATAATGCAGACATCTTCGTGGAATCCTAGATCAGCCACCGTTTCTGGAAGACAGGTTGGCTTTAAAAATAGCTTGTAAAACTTCAGATTATAAAATAAAGTGGTCAGTATTGGCAGCACTAACTCGGTTTCGTCTGTTTGCATCAGAACAACAAAGTGGCACCCAAGTACACAGTGAATTATGGTAGGCTTTGCCAAAGAAGCCTGCAGCCAATTACCGAGATCCCAGTACAGTCAGGTGTCTTTTCCTGACACTTGTAAATATTTCATTATGGAAATATTTTCCACCAATATGTGGGCAGATTGATTTTGACTGCACCGTGCGGAGGTGATGAGTTAAGGCCTAACCACTTCAAATGTTCCACAGCAATGAGCAATGGCGCAGGTGCGCTAATAGCTTTTCCTGCTTATAGCAGTCACATGTTTGATACTGCTTTACCCTTTTTCTCTTGCATTCCTTTGCCTTCTGGAATACATTTTTTCCACTTTTTTTAAATGTACTTACACTGTACCCTGCTGCAGAATATGGGAACAGTGACATGGGCTCCCCATTAGTAGGAAAAGACCATTCAGCAGATCTTTATAGGTCTGAAGCACGGTGTTATTTTTAAAATGTGGATAAAGAAAGGTTGATGGTGGGCTCTGAAAGACATCTTGGAGAGTGGGCTTTCCACCATCATGACTGGAGCACCTGGGTTTAAAACTCATTCCTCTTCGCCTAGGGAAAAGATGTTGATGCCAAATAACTATGGAAAAAGCAATGTTTGACATAATAAATTTGAGGAACAAAACCTTGGTGAGTATGCCTGGTCCTACTGAGATGTTGAATATCTTGCAAGTGAACTGGTGTGGTTATTTCCAAAGTATTCATGAAAGTTTATTGATAATGCAAATGTAGCTGTACATCCCCTATTAACATCTGAATTCCCCTGCACTGCACTCAGAATGTACTCCAGGGTGTAACAAGATTGACAAGGAAAATCAGAATGCAGTATTTTCACCATTTATCACTGTCAGCCCTTGTAAAAGAATCTTCAGCGACTCAGAGTGTGTGCATGTGTAATGCCAACAGGCGGAACTTCACCTGGGAACCTCTGGAGCTTCGTGCATGAGCCTTTACTGCTTGAGCTAAAAGCCACCCGGCTCTCAGCTAAGGCTGTGGAGAAAACTCATTCTTTCTTTCTGTAAGTGATCTAAGTGCCACTACATGGGACAGTGTACCATACCGAGTAGGTGTGTGGGTTACACGTGTTTATGGGAACCCACTAAGCGTTACAGCATGTAGATCCAAGTACCTGGGATGTCAGCAGATACTTGCCTAAAAGCTCTTGATACACAGCACCTACTCCCATGCATCTAGAAGGATCTGGTGTACCTCAGCAGTCACACTGATGCCCTGCAGTGGGGATATTTAGCGTATGCTACCCTGCATGGCTATTTCGGGATACCAGAGGTCTACACAAGCCACCTGTTATTTCAAAATATTTTTTGAAATAATGGGCATGCTACTTCAGCATCCTGGTAACCCTTGTTCCATGAGGGTTAAGGGATGTCTCGAAATAGCACTTTATTTTGAAATTTGGCACTGTGTAGATGCACCAAATTTCAAAATAAGCTATTTTGAAATAGATTCGAAATAAGATACGCAATTTGCGTAGTGCAAATTGTGTATCTTATTTTGAGTTTAGGGTGCTGTATAAATGCACCCGTACAGCACTTGAGGACTCAGCCCTGATCCTAATGAAGTCAATTCAAAGTTACCATTGATGTCCATCACTGAGGACAACAGCTTGCTAGGATTCAAAAAAGGACTAGGCATTTCTATGGATAATAAGATTACCTTGAATTATAATAGAAAATATTATAAAAATGAACAGGTTGCAAAGGGTGCATCTACACAGCACCCTAAACTCAAAATAAGATATGCAATTTGAGCTATGCAAATTGTGTATCTGATTTTGAATCTATTTCGAAATAGCTTATTTTGAAATTTGGCATGTCTACACTGCGCAAAATTTCAAAATAATGTGCTATTTCAAACCATCCCTTAACCCCCATGCAGTGAGGTTTACTGGGATGGCAAAATATCACACCCATTATTTTGAAAAATATTTTGAAATGACGGGCAGTTTGTGTAGACATGGGGTAGCTATTTCGGGATACCACTGGTATCCTGAAATAGCTGCACAGTATAGACATATCCAGCCTATTGAAAGATTAGGAGGTAAATTTACCATAACTGCTTTCTTTAGGCGTTGTTTTTGTTCCTTCTACTGAAGGTCTGGCTTGGAGTTGTGGAGTTTTGTGGCCTGGAATTGAACAGATACCACCAAACCATTTCCCATAAGACACCAAATGATAGCTGTCAGGATTCTGCTTTCCCCAATGCAATGTGAAACAGGAGTTTGTACATTGTTGCCAATGGAGTCACAATAGCATAACACCAGAGTAGGTAAGGAAGTACAAGGCTCAATGTCTTTGACTTCGGCTGAACTCAAATTAATGAAAAAAATAAGATGCTCAGTCTCCTATTATCAGCCTTCTCCTGCTGCTGTTCCACATATCCATAACAACACGGAGCTGATGATTCCCACATTGCTCAGCTCACACATTCTGTGGATACACTGAATAAACTGTGGAATAGAAGAGTGAAAACTAAGAGAAACAAGAGAAAAGCTCCAACCATGACTTATGACAGATTTTAAGGAAACACCATTAAAAAGCAGCATTTGTTCAGAGATCAGCTCAACAGTGTTCTCATTTTCAGTCTGTACAAGTTGATTTTTATAGTACTGCCTACTTCTGACCAGCAATTTACACTTATAACTGAAACTCAGAAAACTCTAGTATAGCAAAAATATACAGTTGCATTTACTACACATTCCCCCAGGGCCTTCTGGGCATTTTCTGCTCCCTTGGGGAAAACTTGATGGAAAATCCATGAAGTATTTGGCAAATCCCCTCTTATAACTGGTCACATTAGTATGTTTTCGGACCAGGTTAAGACATCAGCCTGATTAAAGATATCTGCCATGTCATAATCAAACCACATACCAACATAGTTATCATTGAACTCCCAACAGGATACAGTCTCTGCCATTCTTCCCATTTCTTAATCTGAAGTTCAAGTCTGGCATTTCTCTCCTCAGCTTGCCAGGCTTCCCTCTCCATTTTCACCATCCTCTCTGCATGTTCTCTGATTGCCTTTTACTTTTCTTTCAGCAGCTTCCTTGTCTGCCTTAGCCATTCTCTGCTCGGCTAGCCAACAAAACTCTTCAATTTCTTGTTTATATTTAAGTTGTTTATATTTATGTAGACATAGCCTCAGACAAAGACAGTATTTCTCATATGTTTACAAGATTATAGTTATATAAACATCTAAGGTCAAATTCAGCCCTGAAGAAAACAGGTATAACCTGGCTTATATCTATGAACGGCTATGTCTAGACTATGGGGGGTTTTCAGGATACCTCTGGTATCCCGGAAAAACTCCACTGTGTCCAGGGAACGCGTCTGCTCTTCCACTTTTTTGGGGGGAAAGCAGACACACTCTTTCGGAAGCCCTGTCTTCCTCCTCCCACAAGGAAGAAGGGCTCTTCCAAAAGAGAGAGTTTTTCCGAAATTTGGCCCAGTGTAGATGGGCCAAATTTTGGAAAAGCCTCTTCCGAAAAAACTATCGGAAAAAGGTATGCGAATTGCGCAGTGCAATTTGTGTACCTTTTTCCGATAAAGCCCCGCAGTGTAGACATAGACAAGATGTTCCTGTTTATACCAAAATAAAATGTGGCTCCATATAGTTATTTGTTTCCTTATAATATTTTGTTTTTAAAGGAAATCCCACAGAGTGGGTGTGACTTGAGCTTCTACATTCTCTTCTGTATAATACAACATGATTTCTCGCTCTGCTGAGACTCATTACAAGATTTGGGGGGGAAAGAAAACTGAAACACAGCAGTAAAACAACACATAATCTGCCAGTCCAGGTTTCTGTGAGGCCTTTGGTTTTGCCAAAGAACTGTCATCAGTTCACCACTCCTGAATAGGGGCATGTTGCTGCTAATATTTCTGTGGTTAACGTTGCTGTATGAAGGCCAAAAAATATTTTTTCCCAGAATGGCAAGCAATCAGTCCAAAAAATAAAGATGATCCAAAAAGAGAAAATCCTTTTCCTGCTTGCACCCACCTTCACACCAACATTCTTCCCATGTGCTTTGTGGTACCAAGGCTCCCTTCGATAGGGAGGGCTGTCTAGTGGGGAGCGCCCTAGATTGGAAGTTATGATACCTGGGTTCAATTCTCTGCCACAGACTTTCTGCGTGACTTTGTGAAAGTCACTCAGTGTCTCTTTCGCCATCTATGAGCTTGGCATAACTCTTTTTCACTGCTTCAGAGGATATTGAGACAATAAATGCATTAAATATTATGAGGAGATCTGATATTACAGTAACAGGGACCATATAAGTCCAATACATCAGAGTTGCCAAAGGGGAGAGCATGTCCAACAAGCTTCTTGGACGATGCAAGGACCTGATGGGGCTATGCTGAAAGGCTGGGGTCCAGAGTGTGCTACCTTCCACTCCCTTTCAACCCTACTCCTTGATCATGGCCCTGTTCGCTTCCTCGGAGCAGCGAAGAGCAAGAACAGCAGGGAGCCTCTAGGTCCCAACAGCTGAGATCACTTGACCACTTGGGAGACTGGAAAGCTTCTTCAATTGCCACATGGTGAGCACCCCTCTGTTTCCCCAAGCCCCAAACTCCATGGGCACTAGTCAACTCTTCCCCCAGGCACCATGATGGTGGGGAACATGTGAAACATGAATCTGCAAAGGGGGGCACTCAGCAAAAAAAAAAGTCTGAGAATCTCTGCCTTAGACAAACAGATGCTTTGGAAAGAATCATCGTGGTTGAATGAAGAATTGCCCAGTGAACAAAGTTGGAGAAAATAAAACCAGTTATGATGGGTCAGAGAGACTGAGATGTGCTGAGACTTGAAGCTCCGCAGCCAGCCAGAGGCAAAGAAATAGAGACCAGCACATTGAGCCAAGGTGGGAAGAGGGTACAGGACTGACCAAATTGCTCTCAGGAGAATAAAAAGAGTCAGGTATCAGTCTCCCCTAGCATCTACTAATGCTTCCAAACACAATGTTCAGGAAAACCTTATTAATCCTATATTCTATTTTATTTTAATTGACAGCAATAAAACACTTGGTTTCCAGTGCAAATAGCAGAGCAAGTATCAGCTGAAGGACAATTTTCCCAGTTAAAGAAAAAAAATTCCTTGATGTCTTCATAAGATCTTTCACTTCCATTAAGATGCTGCTACCTGGGGGGCACTACATGCTCTGAAATTGAATGAATGTTGAAGACTATGGTGTCTTTTCTGTCTAACAAAGAAACATGTGGGGCTAAATGTTCAAAGTTCTGCTCCTAACATGAATAGCAACCCAGAAGCAAGTCATATGCCTTTGTTTGAACATGCACTAAGTGGGGCAAGAACACGTTGCATTGGTATCTGGCTCGAGGGGTATGTTAGGAAACCAAGAGTGCATCTAGACTACAGGGTTTTTTTCAGAAAAACAGCCATTTTTCTGAAAAAACTTTACCTATGTCCACACTGCTATTGCGTTCTTTTGAAAGAAAGTCGAAAAAACACAGGGGTTTTTCCAACATTAGTAAACCTCAATTTATGAGGAATAATGCCTTTTCCAAAAGAGCTTTCCGGAAAAAGGCGTGTGTGGATGCGGAAGAGGCAGTTCTTTCGAAAAAAGAGGCATCCAGGAAAAAGCAGAGGTGTCCTGGTGGACTGTCCATCCGCACTAATCACAGCTCTATAGTTCCTGTCTCCAGCCACCTCTTAAAGCTGCAGGCTGTCCAGGGGGGTCCCTTTTAGCATGAGTCACAGATAGCCGGAAGTAACTGCTGACCTAATGCGCTGACTGAAGTGGTTCCGGGTGGCCTATTATGCGAGAGAGCGCCCAATGAGTGTGGACACTCTCTTTCGAAAAAGCAGATCGCTTTTTCAATCCACTTTTGAAGTGTGGACACACTCTTTCGAAAGAAGCTTGCAGTCTAGATGTACCCCTAATCAGGGAAAGGATCATATAGGAGCTGGGTAGCATCCCTTTAAGTAATTTGTGAGCCCTCTCCAGGTCTTGTTTTCTGTGTTCCACAAGTTGTCAGAAGCTTGGTTGTTGTTTAGAGTTTGTAAACTTGGACATTTGGACCTCACGGTGCCCATGTGGGTCCTTCATATTACTTAAGTTAGGTAAAGAGCAAAAGCCACAACACACCCAGAATTGAACTTTCAAAGATGCTCTCTTTGATGCAGTCGGGCAGATACATAAATATTTTACTCATTTTGGTGCTCAGCTGTCTGAATCTGAGGAACAGTCCACACCAGCTGCACTGCATTGCTTTGGTAGCCCAACTGATTAACAGCCATTCTTCAAGTTGTAATTAATCAACCTGGAATTCACTGGCTCATCAAAACAAATAGTTGAACCAGGTTTTTAAAATAATTGGATCATTTTAGGAACCATAGAAAAAGGGAGTTACACAATCTATGGGAATGAAATAAGAAAATATTAAACCTCATGCCTCAGGGATTACATTTTACCCCCTGGGAACCCAGAATATACATTTTCCCCCCAATAGCATTCCACAGTGCATGATCCAAAGCCTAGTGACTTTAATGGGATTCTTTCCACTGACTTTGATGAGCACTGGATCATGCTTCACACAGGGAGAGAGAGGTTTACCTTCCTCTCAAACCTCTGGTATTTGCCATTGTTAGACACAACCTCCTGGTCTAGTGGAGCAATCAAGGATCAGTTTGGGGCAAAGGGAAAAAAAGTAAATGTACTTCTCAGCTCCACCCACCTACAGCAGAGTGGGTGGGTGTTCAAAGTATGATCACACATCCTCTCTGGGCTCCTTGGTTTCTAAATATGCACATGGGCTCTGCTGAGCTACTTAGACTTGGTTTTTTTTCACTAAGGCTTGTGTGCCCCATTTGGCCTCACTGAGCTTGCATCCATCTTGGAAGTGCTCAGATGCCCCACTGGTCCCTACAGGTGTGTCTACACTGCACCGTAGGTCGAAATAAGATACGCAATTTGAGCTACACAAATTGAATATTTTATTTTGATGATATTTTGAAATAGCTTATTTCATCTTTTGGCACTGTCTACACAGCGCCAAATTTTGAAATAACCTGCTATTCTGAAACGTCTCTTATTCCTTGTGGAATGATGTTTACAGGGACGTCGGAATAGTGAGCCCATTATATTTCAAAATAACGGGCTTATTGTTAAGATGCGGGATAGCTATTTCGGTATACCCCGGTATCCCGTAATAGTACTGCAGTACTTGGACTTGACTGGGCAGGTAATGTCAGGGAATCTGATTCTGGCTATGTCTTGTCAGTTGGAGTCACTCTGAGCTGTTGTAAAAGCAGTGTATCTGGATTCTATGACAGCTTCCAACAAAGCCCCCAGCATAGGATGCATGTCAGGCAAAGGAGGTCATGGGCAAAAAGCCAGCGTGAGCCATTAGTTTTTAGCAGGTTTATGGTTCCTTGGAGTCTGTGGCCAGCTGGCAAATACTTCAACAGGCCCTAATCTGATCTAAACTGCATTGAGGTCAGGAGAGAGCACAAAGCCAAGAATTCAGAAGTCATAACTAAGGATGTGAAGGACTAGTTGACTATCCGATAAGCCAATGCTTATCAGATAGTTGACATGTTAATTGACTAGTCGTTTCCTTCCCCCCTCCCCACCGCCCCTTGCTGCCTCTTTCAGAAAGAGGCAGCAAGGGGGGAAGAGGAGAGGATACTTCAAAGCACAGCACCGCTTGAAGCCTGGGGCCAGAGCCTGGGCTTCATGCAACGTTGCCGCTTTGAAATGTCGTGTGCTGGGGTGTCCTCAGGCTGCATATGGCATTTCAAAGTGGCAGCGTCGCGTGAAGCCCAGGATCAACTGGGGACTCCCTGCTGACCCTGGGCTCCGTGAAGCACTGCCGCTTTGAAATGCAGTGGGGAGCCTGGTGTCAGGTTCCTCCCAGCGTTTCAAAGCAGCAGCGCCATGTGGAGAGTCCCCAGCTGATCCCGGACTCTGTGCAGTGCTGCTGCTTTAAAATGCCGCAGTAAGCCCAGCCCAGTAAGCCCTGGTGTCAGGCTCCTCACGACATTTCAAAACGGCAGCACCACATGGAGCCCAGGATCAGCTGGAGTCCCAGTTGTTGCTGCATTTCAAAGGTGGAATCATCCTATCGACTAATCGAATAATCGATGCAAATTGCATCGACTATTCGATTAGTCAATTAGTCAATATTTAACATTCTTAGTCATAACCAATGTATTCTATTCAACCTCTGCCTTCTATTCAACCTCTGCACTGGGTGAATTTCAAGTAAGGGTTTTGCAGGATCATAGCTCTCAACTGTCACACTCCCAGACAGAGTGCAGCCATCAACCAGAGAGCAGATAAATGCAAACTTTGGATGTTAATATAAAAACCATGCATGCATCAATTTTACAGCTGGAACTATAAACGTCAATTATTACTATATTAACAAACTCCAAAAGAGGTACTCTCCTAGGAGCATCACACAGAAAGTCTTCTGGTTCCAGTTCCAAACACCAGCATGGTTTTCTTTCATGCAAAGTCAAAATGTCTGAAAATTAACAGAATAAAAATATTGATTTGGCATTTGGCAGTCTGATTATTTCTTCAAACCTTCAGCAATGAATTTTGCTAAATAACAAAGCACTTTAAAAAGATAGTTATCAGAAGCTGCTTTGATAAATAAAATCCTGCATCTAATTCCTAGATTTACAGTAAAACCTGTGATATCCAGCACGCTTGGGGATTAGGGCGTTCTGGTTATCTAAAAATTCCAGTTATCTGAGGGTCCCATCAACCTAGGAAAACCCAATGGACAATAATAGTAAAACTCAAGGTTTTAATATTGGTAGTTTTGTAGTGTGAGGCAGTTGGTCTCACATTTCTATTTTGAGTTAAAGAGGATTAGTACTTCTTAAATAAAAAATTGTTAAGCCAATCATGGTAAACCAAGCCAGGCCTATGCACCTGAAGATGTGATAGTATTGTGGCTGGGGGCAATGCTGGTTAACAACGTTTTCTGGTTAACAGAGTGCCGGATAACAAAGGTTTCGGTGTATTATTATTTCAGTAAAAATTGCTTTCTATAGCTTGAACAAAAGCCAGGATGTGTACCAAGTCATAAAATATAATCCCCGAGTACCTGATTCTGCATAGTGGTATGCTTCTCCTGTGAGGTGCTGATCATCACGATCAACTCCTACTAAGTTTAATGGGATGCACGGCAAGTCACAGAAGGTGTTCATTGCCTCTTAGATGGGGGGGCCCACAGTTTTCAATTGGACCTGTATTTTTTTTATTTTTTAATATTACACAATAGTGTGTGTCTCTCAGTTTAGATTTTCTTGTTTAAGGTGTGTAATCATAATGTGAAAAGGTCTCTCCCCTGTGGCCTCTCTTTTCTTTGAACACACACATTGCACGTCATCTCACCAGGCACTAATCCCATCTGAACACAGCAGGCACTAGCCTCGTTTTAGCAGAGCATCACTCCAGCGTCTCTGTATACACATTTTCAGTGTTAGCCATTAAAATGTCCAGCTATAATCCGCTTATGGGTTACTTTTAAGATGTCAGATTTCAAAGACGTAAGTGTAGAAGAGTTGTGAGCATCTGTTACTCATGTTAGAACAAGCAAAGTGCTGAGTGCATTTCCCAGACTAAACAAATGATTTGTTTTAAATGCTGCATGGCTCAAATCTGATGCGGAATTAATTACTGGTGCCTGTGAGACTTAGATATTATTTTACCCTTTTATTGCACCTTGATGTGTTCAAATGTAACCAAATAATGTAGTTGTGCTAGCCGTTTATAACAAGAGAATGTCAGGTAAACTAAACATGGCCCCAAAGCAGATGTCCTTAAAATATATCTTCCAGTCACTGTGGCAGGAAATTGAGACTGGAGATTAATCCTCACCTCTGTTACAAACAACAAATTGCTTTTCTCACCAGCCTCTCAATCATTTTCAAAAACAACTTAAATGCCAAGCACTCTTCAGTGTTGTCTGAAAAGCACAGCCTGCGTCATACAAGGGTTTTTGACGTCAAGTGTGCTTCTTGTGTTAAGAATAATTTAAGAAGCTGTCCATTTCCAGGAGCATTGCAAGATAGATTTATGCCAGAAAAGAGGAATGTAATTTAACATTCTTTTTCCATGTCAATATTTACAGAAATATCTTATAAATGACGAAAAAACTGCATGCCTTAAGTAAGCAATTTCCAGACACGTGAACCCAATCAGAAGATTCAATTCCCCCTGCCCTTCTAATGAGATTACACAAGACCTGGCATGCTGTCAGTTATTTATATGTAGACATATATATTTGGAAATAAGTCTCCTCACATAGACATTGTAATTGGTTTGGTTTAGCTTTACTTGTTGCCATGCACTGTGCTATCTTGTATGGTTTTGATCCTGTCTGAGGAGATTAAGAAAAGTTCTGTTTAAATGTGGTAAATGAAAAAGATGCTGTATCAGCAACACTGTCGGGTCATGGCTCCCTGCTGTTTCTCTGGTTTAAGTGATGACCACAAACTTTATTACACAAATTAACCAGCTCAGAAAAACCTTTACTCCCTTCCATAATTGGCTGTGCCAGCAGGGGGTGCTGAGCTGCAAAGAGAGGGCAGGAAATAAGTGGAATGGCTACTCTCAGATGGGATGTGCCAAGTGCAGAGTACACCCATGAACAAGCAGTCTTACCTAAGAAAGCTGAATAAACACAACCATTAGAGCTCCTGGCCATGCTTATTCATCTCTCTTTGGCATTTACATGACCACCCAAGGACTCCTGTTGAAGCAGTGACTAGGTGTGTCCTGCACTGCTCCAAACTTCTCAAGTAGACTTTCTCTCCACTACGATTTTGTTCCAAGTTGCTTCTCTCACCACCCTTTCAATCAGTTTGGACATGTAACCCAGCACTGAATTAGCCCCAGAGCCATTTTCATTTTCAAAATAAAACATCTACCATGATGTCACCTTTACAAAACTATTTCCCTTTGCAATAATAAAGTTCAGTTGTCACTAGTGAAGCCCTTGGAGAAATATACAGTGCAGTTTTGCGATTTTGAAATTTTTAAACTTCTACACCTACCATATGCCAATTCTCTCAGCTCTAATCTATTCTGAAGCAAATGAAGGCGGCAGAGGGAAATGTTGTTTCTTGGACTGTGGTTTACTTATAATGAGACTAGTTCTAGGCATTCTTGGGCATAGAGCTGCAGGAGCTCTGGAAAGCACAACATTCCCTCGGATGAGTTCGCAGAGTGTGCGAGACGAACAGAGCTGCTGGTGTGACCTTTCAAGATTGTGCAGCTCTCAAGCCTGTTTGGGGAGATAGGCCCTGCTTCTTTCTTGCTCACTTCATAGAGGCTAGCACAGCACAGGTGAATGCAGATACTGTGCTGACACTAAGCCACTATGCTGTGGTGTAGAGGGGAAGGTGCAATGGGCAGGAATTTGCTACATCACGCACCAAGGAACAGTCTAGAGCAAGTACTTCTCAGTTATAAGAAGTTAGGTCCAAATTTTCAAAAGATATTTAAAAACTCCCTATGTACGTTAGGCACCTAAAAACCCTTTTAAAAATCTTCTCCTTCATGTCCTATTTGATAGAAATTCAAGATTGTTAAAAAAAATCTGCATAGCCAATCTCCAAATTATTGTATGGCTTTGATATCTGACACAAGGAAAAGGCAAACTCCATTATTTCACAAAGGAACATAAAGCAGCTTTCATGTTCATTATACCAGAGATGTCTATTGTTTCACGTGTACCGTATGTCGAGTAAAATTAACTGATACCTCAAAGCAAATAAAGTATTTTATGATGTGGTTTAGATGTTTTTACTTATGCCTCTTCAGGACGTCAAGAGACCACAACACAAGTCAGAAAAAGAATTAGGGGCTGTTTCTTATTAAACATGTAGCGTTCTATGCAAAGGCAGTGAAAAAACAAGTTTATTGCTTATTCCTATAAATTATATTTCTAAGGCTTACTTGTCATGAAAAATAAGAGTCTAGTGGCACTGGATAAAAGGAATCTAAGAGAAAAACAGAAGTATTATATTTTAATATGCAGTCAACAAATGTTTACATTCATATACCTGTGTTCTGCTATGTACCAGAATTAGGCTTTACTGACAAAATCAGATGAAGTTTGTATAGTTAATTTATATAAAGCTAATTTAAAAGAGTATTACAGTGCTGCTCATTACATACAGCTCAAAGTAGTGTTTATACACACACTAGCTAAAAATTCACTTCAAGCTAAAATTTGATGCACAAGGCAAAATATTCAGGGGGAGTTGCAGAAATTTTAATCACACATATTTAACTAATGTTAATGAGTAATGAGACAAAATACAGAAGCACTGCTCAGAAAGATTTTCCCACTTACTACAAGAGCACATTGTTCAAATGAAAAACTTGGCTGCAGTTTATTTTTTATTGAATTGTAATATACAACTCAAATGCCACATGGCAGCATACCTAGGTACAATAGGATATAAAAAATAATTCTGGAAACAGACTTTTTAAAATGAAAAACATGGTGAAGGCATAGGAACAAGAGTGAGAAGATAGTGCTATCACTGGCTCTGCCATAGATATCTCATCTGACCTTCTCAGACCACTGAACCTCAGTTTCCTTACCAGTAAAATGAGAAATTGTATGATGGGAAATACTATGCAAGTGCAATATATCGTTTTTATTCTCTAATATTTATGATTGGCAGACTTTACTTGGTGAAATTCATCTTCTCATTGTGCTGTTACAAAACTGAAAGTTGCTCTTTGTTTGTTAAAAGATTTGCTGAGGTTTGTAATCCTTCCTGGTGAATTTGACTCACCTGTTACGCAGTTCTGAGCTGAGACTCAGACAAATGCCCTCCTCATAGAAGGATGCTATTGCATAACTTGGTGCCTTAGCGTCAACCAGAAACTAGGAAAAATCAATTGTTTCCCTAAGCTCTTCTTTGAGATTGTCAACTTCCTTTAAACCTAAACCTCAAAAAGGAAAGTCACAGAGCACACAAAATTGGAGACAAAATTAAAATAAAGGATAGACAAAGCCCCGCCAAATCAAAACCACGAAGTTTCCCAACCTCTATTTAGATGGTCCAGGGTTTTGTTCTACTTTCTTCCTGGACATTATTTGATGTAGGTTCTAGACTCCACAGCAGACTTGATGCATCCTCTCAGATGGTGAACTACTCAAAATGGAATTATACAGTGCAAAGTACTGTAAGTCGCATCAGACTTGTGACACTGGCAAACCAGGTTTCAGCTCATGCCAAGGACCCTAGGACTCAGTGAATGCTAACAAGTGCATATAGCTGGAAACTGGCCTGACTCACCCTCTGTGTCTGCATTGTTAAAATAGATATTAGATTCATAAAGACGTGTTTAATGTTCAGACTTTATGAAATGCTCATGAATTAGTGTCTATTACAATTTGGAACCTAAAACTAACTCATCTGTATGTGTAATGTTTATCTGCTTTAGCCTTGTGAATAATTCATTTCTTTTTCCTAGTTAATAAATCCATAGTTTGTTTATTTTGTATGTGAAGGAACACACCCTCCCTCTGGCCAAGAAAAGACCAGCACACTCTTCTGAGACAGTTCAAACCAATAAGACACACCTGCAAGGCTTGTTCTGCCTTGAGTGAGGGAGCTTAAAAGGGAAACCCCGCCACAGGAAGAGGTGAGGAACAGGAAGAAGTCTGCCCTGGCACAGATAGTAGCATCTGGGCCTTGGAGGGGACTTAATGGAGCCACAAGCATTGTGGTTGATATGGTATCTGAGGTACAAATTAATTAATCACTGGAGTAAGTGATTCATCTTTCATCCCACTTACTCCACTTCTGAATATGAATCAATTACTTTAAGCTGAAAATTGTTCTACTTAGAGAAAGATCAATGTATATGTAATTACAAAGAAATGTCATTTAATTATAGAAAACAATGTGTATCCATGCTGATCATAGTTGTGTTTTAGTTGTGTTTTCCTGTTTCTTTTTAGAAAAATATCAGATAAACAAAGTAGAAGAATTTAACGTCTGTCAGAAGAACTGAATAACAAAAAGTATTCTACTTTCTAGTATAATTAAAATCACTCTTAAAAGAGGAGATGTGTACATCTGCTGTTTTCTGTTCCTGCTACATTCAGGCACATAAGTTCAATACTTCACATGTTCTGTGAATCATAGAACTCACTGCATTTTACTACTTTGGTATTTTCACTGTGTTGTGATGTGATTAACTGGCTATTCCATTTCTCCTGTTTCAGAGCTCCATAACCTACATAAAAGGGACAGATTAGTTCTCCAGTGTCCAGATGGAGGGTCAGTAAGCTTATGGTTTCCCTCGCCCAAACACCACCACTCTTTCCAACTCTTTCTTCGAGCTGATTTTATGGCTGTAAAAAACATTATCATGTGGGCAGCGTGAGCTGTAAATTCTGGACACTTTCACCATTCTACTCCACTGACATACTCATTGTTAAACAACAACCTCCAATCCTTGTTTGATAGGAACAACAGCCAGTTCAGTGGTAAATTGTGCATTTGAAATAACTGACGTACCTACATTATGCCTATTACTCCTTTGTTCAGATATGTCTGAATTTTTGGCACCTAAATACCATTGTAATCAGCAGAGCTTGTTAGATCTATTCAGCCTACTATCAAAAATTTTGTAAGAAAAAAGACATTGGGGCAGATCCTCAGCTGCTATAAAATGCCATGACTCCAAAGAACTCAATGTAGGCACTGTCCTCTGTTTTTGGGGGGTTGGGGTTTTTGGCTGAGTTCAGAGTTAAATCTGCCTATTTTAGTGACAAAAATAAGTTGCTTTATTCCTTTTAACACATACAGAATCAAGATAGCTACAGACAAATGGATTCCCCTCTGTTTCATGTATTAACAAAATTATTAATTGATTTTCAACTACAGGGCTATATTTAACTGAGGGCAGAATTTGACCCACAGAATCTTGGTTTCTAGGGACCACACATAAACCGGAAGAGACATTCTTTGACTAGTGTTTTATGCAGTGATGTAGTAACCACATTGGTCCCAGGAAATTAGAGTTAGAAAGTGGGTGAGGTAAAATCTTTTTATTGGACCAACTTCTTACCCGACTTGTCTCTCTAAAAATCCAGTAGGATAGGGTATAGATCAATACGTACTATCAAGCATACTTCCCTCATAAACATATTTTACTCTAAATTTCATTGCAACACAATTAATGGGAAGTGCCCAAATGTCATTTTATAATAACTTTACAAAGCAGCACTGCACTTTCAGTAATATTCATTGCCTTATAATTGTTGCATAATTAGAAATAGGCAAAACGAACCAGGCAGAATTAAAATCAGTCCACAGTTACATCCAGAATGTTCACTGAATCTGAACTGAAACTGTTGCAATTCAAAAGTATTTGGTCAATTTGCCTTTTGTGGGAAGTTTTGTTTTTTATTTCAATACACTTGCTGGTTTCTGCTAGTACTAAAAGCTAAAGTACCAAGTTCACTAATTTTTTATATTTTAGCTTGATCAGAATAAGAAAATATAGGAGTAGAAGTCTCATGAGAGATTCTGAGCTACCAGTTTGGGCTTACTTCAGAGAGCTTGTTCAGGTAAGCAAGAAGTGTGGAATTCTCAAAAGTACTCCTCAATAGCCAAATTCTTCTCCCACAGAAAATTGGCTTCCAAAACTTTTTGGGTGCCCCTCTGAGCCAAACTTCCAAAATGCTATTTTCAACAGTAAAGCCTAGGATCACAAGAAGCCATATAGCCCAATTACATTGATATGTTTCCAGTCTGTAAGAGCCCTAAGTTCTGTCTGTTCTTATTTTGATCACCATAACTTTAAAGTACAGAACATCACTGCTTTCCCCATCACTGCTGTGACAAGATGTGCAACAGGGATTTGATACTCTTTAAAATAAAGCTTCCTATTCTAGAGTTGTCAGTTTAAAATCAAAAGGAAACAAAATAAGTCCTGCTCTTACCTCTTCTGTGATATAAATACATGATTTTGGGCATGCATAATAATTAAATCACTTAAATGTGTGCTCAGAGCCAAATCAGGTCCTAGACTAGGGACTGATTCAATTTAAAAAAAAAAAAAAAAGATGCCCTACTTCTTGTATTTTTAACAGTCTGCACAAGCCTCAGAATAATTTGGGGGGATTTGCACAGCCTTTCATGAGCTTACTGCAGAACGAGATATATCTTGGTTGAATTTGGCCATTACTTAGCTTAGAAGCCAGTCGTTTTTACTACACATTTTTTCCATGATGTTACTAGATATTATTTCATGGTACTGCCTATTGTAAGTTACATTAATGTAAAACAGTTTTAAACATGTTGCCTCCAAGTGTTCATATCTGTATTCAGTTTGGAAATTTAGATCCAACCAGGCTCTGTAGCTAAAGGTCAGAATTCTAGTTTCAACTTAAACAGTTTGTTTTGTCCAATAGTTATAAAAACATTGCTTGATTTAGGGATGAACTCTCTTAATGACAGAAGAAAAATATCCTGCTTTGAACTTTTATACATTAACTTTCTCCGCTCATTTTAAAAGGTAGCTATTATAAATCACTCTGGAAAGCTAGCAGATACATCCAGTTTTCTATATTTAAAAAGAGCTGCATTTCCTAGTGGAAATGCACAATGCTAATAAAAATAGTTAGGCTCATTTAAATTACATCATTAATAAAACAGTATTATGTTGAAAGGTGCTAATGACTTTAGAAATGGAGTTTTGGATCCAAAGACAACCACCAACCTCATTGAAGCCAATGGATGTACCACACACTCTTCAATCTCAACAGAAGATGTAATAATAGCAAACCAAAAAAAACCCAGCTTTGAACAATGGTGGTGACCACCCAAAGCAATAGGCAACATGTCCTGACAGGAGCTAATGCAGTAGATTAACAGGGGTTGCAGTAGATTAATAGGGTTGCAATATTCATTTTCAGGTTATGTGTGTTGGAGGCAGAAAGTTATGAGGATTTGTGCGTGTGGCCCCATGGGGAAACAGAGAGAGAAATTCTCAGGCACAGAACTGGCTGGAGTGACAGACTTGGGGGTTTATGAGCAAAGGAATTACCTGCTGTTTGTTTTACCTTATTCAGGGAAACATAATTTTGTTTACATCTTTTGTAAGTTAATTTCTCACCCTTACATAAACAACCCTGCAAAATCTTCAGTGATGGTGAATTGCTTGGGCTGAATGGGGTAGCAGTATTCAGACTTCATGAATGGTAGTTGGCCCGTTAGCTCCCCTAAGAAGAAGAAATATCAATGAACACTTTGGGTTGTATAGAGGTTTAACACCACTGAGCAAATTATTCAATATTTATAACTAACCTGAAGGTATTTGTGTGTCTCCCCTTTTGGAACAATCCTAAATGTATTCATTATGCAGAATAATTAATTTCTTCAACAAATAACTCTTTTTTAGCTGATATTCATGAAAGCTGACCATAATGTGAATTTTGAATTGTGCATGTCTCTTCCATGAGCAAATATTCATACTTGCATTCACAAAGTAATTAAACCATTATATCACACGATCATGCATTCTGAATGTGTCATTTATTTTTCAATAAAATTTTAGATCAGTAATGTCCAAACTTTTCAAATATGGTTTTGAAGAGGTCAAGGGATCTCAATCAATTCCTTGGGGCAGAGTTTCTACTCTGTTCTACTCCCTTTGCATCATAAGTATCCTGGGTTGATGTGGCTGTCGTCTGTGCCAGCTTGACCTCTTTCTTCTCAGGCTCAGATGCAAACCTCCCAGTAGGGAAGGATGAAAGGCTAGCAGATGCTGTCCTCTAGCTATCTCCAGTAGGTAAATTGTTCCCTGATGCTGCTCTACCCTATACCAAGACATGAAGTTGCTCATAGGGTTTGGAATTTTTGAGTAAGTCCTGCTGGAGATGAATATGTGAGCAAATGAAGAGGTTATGCATATTACAGGTTGGACCTCCCTGGTCCAGCACCCTCAAGACCTGACTGGTCCCAAACAAGGGAGTTTGCTAGATCAGGGAATGTCAATTTCAGACCTCTGCCACTGCCCCCCCCCCCAGTCCAGCTCTGCTCTCAGCCCTGGCTGCTGACCCCCTAACTGCCCTTCCCCACCCCCAGCCACCTGGCTCCACTCTCAGCCTTGGATGCTCCCCCCCACACACACATACACACACATAGCTACCTGGCTCCGCTCCTTACCCTTCCAGCTGCCAGGTTCTGGTCTCAAACCTGCCGGCCGCCAGGCTCCATACACAGTCCCACCAACCATTGGGCTCCTCTTCAGCCCACTGCTCTCTCTGCCCCTGGCCACCTGGTTCCTTTCCCTGTGTTGGCTGGGATACCACCTTCCCCTCTCCATCACCAGCCTTGGACCGGCTGCCCGCACCCCTGCTGCCAAGGGGTGCCAAGGGGTGCGGGCTGCCCGCACCCTGGCTAAGATCCAAGCACCAACAGGGCTCCCAGCTCCCAGCCCGCCTGCAGCCAGGGCTCTCTGGTCCATGAACATCCATGGTCTTCTATATGTGCTATAGAAGACCATCGATGTTCCTGGACCAGAGAATCCTGGTTTAGGGACATTCAGCTTGTGCATGCAGTTTATCACATGGATTTCAACACATACACACACACACACACACACAAACACACACACGTATTCTTCATGCTTTCACTCACACAAAGACATGCACATATGAAGAGATTCTGTGCATGTCTTTGTGTGTGAGAAACACATCCCAGAATCTCTCCATATGCTAAAAAATAAAAGCTGTATTTGTTAGATTATCTAACAAAGAAAGTGTCATAAAAACCTATGAGCTTAATATTCAGATATATTTCTAGTTATTACCAATGTTTCTTTCCTAATATCACCATAGTCCTTGCTTAAGATGTTACATTACATTGATGTGAACTATAATATATATTAGATGTACTGTATAGAAATGTTATCACCAAATTCTGCATTCAGAAATGTACACACATCTCCCAGGGTTTTCAATGGAAACTGTTCACCAATGTCTGAAGGAAGAGTTTGGCCACTATGTAGAGGAGATATCAAACCAGTATCTTAGATGTCTGTATAGTAATTCAAGCAGTATGGGGGATAAACAGCAAGAACTAGAAATGCTGGTGAATAATCACAATTATTCATAATTGTCATCATAAAGATTGGGATAATATGCATGACTGGAATATTGCTTCGAAGGGCACAGCCTATTCAGAAAGGACAGGCAGGAATAAAAGAGTGGTGGTGGTGTCTTGTCTAGACTGAGGGTGGAACGGATATATGAAACAGACTTGCTGAAAGTGTCGGTGTGGAAACAAAGGGGTAAAAAAACCAAAGGTAATTTCATAGTAGGGGTCTACTACAGACCACCAAAGCAGGAAGAATGAGGTGAATGAGTTTTTTTAAAACAACTAACAAAATCATACAAAGCACAGGACATGGTGATGATGAGGGACTTCAACTACCCAGACATTTGTTGGGAAAATGACACAGCAGGGCACAGATTATCTAACAAGTTTTTGGAATGCACTGGAAACTGTTTTTGTTTTTTTATTTCAGAAGGTGGAGAAAGCAATTAAGAGAGAGATATTTCTAGATTTGAGTCTAATAATTAGGGAGGAACTGGCTGAGAATTTGAAAGTGAAGGCAGCTTGGGAGAAAGTGATAATGAAATGATGAGGGTCATGATTCTAAGAAATGATAGGAGGAAAAACAGTACCAGACAGGTCCTGAAGGGGCTGGATTAGAGAGGTTCAACCTGTGTCTAAATGAGCTGATGTACTTCTTGGAAGAGCTATGTATACCCCCAGCAGTACATATATTGGTGGTTAAGAACCACTAATCTAACCCTCTGCCAAGATGCTAGATTTATTGTGCCTATGGCAGCCAAGAGAGGTGGCTTTCTAGCCTGTTTTTGAAAACTTCCAGTGAAGGAGCTTCCATGACGTCAGCAGAATTTTTTTCATAAAACTTAATCTAAATCTGCTATGCTGTAGCTTGAACTCCTTACCTCTTGTCCTCCTTCTGTAGCAAGAGAGAACAACTTTTCTCCACCCTTCTTGAGGCAGCCTTAAGAGTATTTGAAGATCTCCATCATGTCCCCTCTTAATCTTTTTTCAAATTAAACATGCTCAATTCCCTCAGCCTTTGCTCATATGGCTTGCATTCCATCCTCTTGATCATTTTTGTTGCTAGATGTTTTTCTGCATCCTTTCTATATAGTTGTGACCAAAATTGGACATAGAACTCCAGCAGAGACCTCTCATGCACTGAGTAGAGTGGTACTATGACCTCTGATGACTTGCATTCTGTATATCTGTTAATGCAACCCAAAAGTGCATTTGCACTTGCATTTGCAAGCAGTTGACTCCTGTTGTGTTATCCACCCCAGTTCCTGGATCCTTCTCAGCTGTACTGCTGCCATGCCAGTTCCCCCCCCCCCCCCATTCTGTATCCCGGAAAAGCTCTGCCGTGTCCAAGGAACACATCTGCTTTTCCAAAAAAAAATTCGGAAAAGCAGATGCCTTTTTTTGGCATCCCTGTAAACCTCATTCTATGAGGAAGAAGGGATGTTCTGAAAGAGGCTTTTTTTCCAACATTTGGCCCAGCGTGGACGGGCCAAATGTTGGAAAAGTCTCTTTCTGAAGAAAAGTGGAAAAAGATACGCAAATTGTTTTTCTGACTTTTCTTTGTAGTCTAGACACAACCTTAGAGAACTAGATACCTAATCCTCATTTGAATTTCAACAAGGAATAGACACTTAAGAGTCATTTGAAAGCCTCACTACATCTCTGCTGAAGGCACTAATGCCAGTTGCATACATCAAGCTCAGCTTACCCAGTTCTTCATAATGCTACTATTATAGTCAGGTTCTGATGGATAAAATGTCTCTTACTATACTATTAAGCTCTTGATATTATGTTTCAATTATGTTATCATACATTTAACATATCTGTTCATCCTTCAGACTGATCTGCTCCTCTGAAACAATGTATCTAACAAAAAAGACTAAAGCATGCATAACAGATGACGCTCCTTAAAGCAAAGTTCCCCACCTACTCCTGTGTTACTAGCCAAATCAAATTTGTTCAAGTAACAGAACAATTCATATAGCTCAAAAATCTAACAAAATTAGATTCATTTCTCATTTATTTTAAATAGCTAACTTCTATTACCTATTCTATAGGGCGATGGTCTACACTATCAGAATTAGGCAAGTTTAATTATTCATAAAAAATCCCACAACAGTGGATATGAATAAACAGTCTGATGTTTCCCTCTATTCAAAATAGGGGCATTCTGCCTGGGTAACATATTCGCTTTGATCTTCATCTCATAGTCTGTTGTATCTGGACGGCTTCTTAAGGATAAGAGTCTGGAATACGAACTCACAGCACTAACTAAAAATTGAAAGTGCAATATTTTTCATTAAGAGCTTTTCTCCCCAAAATCTGTCTGATGTTTGAGAAAAATACAGTGTATATTAACAGAAATGAAATTTTATAAACTGTCAGACTAAGCATCACCTATTTCAATTTTAAAGGTTTCAGTCAATTTTCTCTTATGTCAGAAGTCTATTAGTTTCACTGCTACAGAGTCTCCTCCACTAAATATGGTAAAGTCAAGCAGTGATTTTTACTAGTGTAAAAATGCACATACATTGGTCTGTATATATTTTTAAAAGAAAAAAGACACAAACAACTTCTTTTCCTCTTTATATGTCACATTCAGAAAAGTAGAGAGCAGCATGCAAATATAGTAAAATAGTGACATTTTACCTGAAAAATAAATAACCATCTGTTTTAGGCAAAATTTCATTCTATCAGTGCCCATTTCTGATATTCTGGAACACTGGTTATCCTTCTCATAGCAGCATTCAAAAATGCAGCAGAACCCTGCCATTTGCAAATTTTTCAGTAGAAATATATTATTGTCCAGAGGCTTTACTTTTGAAAAAATTGAAATTTGGAATTTTAGAAAAATATAAATGCAAAGCACCTCTGTTGTCCAAGGATAAAAAAATTGGTTAAATTCTTATTTATTGCCTCGCTCTTTCCTCTTGTAAAACAGATTTTATTGATAAAATATGTTTTGGGGAAATTTAATCCAGTTTTCAGAATCAAAAACTGAAAGATTTAAAGTGGTTTCTTCCCATAACACTATTCCTTAGAATTCATAATCCAAACTCACACAAGACTGAAGGAGAGAGAGAGAAAGCGGACTGCTCCCTTAAAATAGAGGGACACCCCACCACCGCACTTTATAGTACTCTTATTGGCTGCAAACTGACCACTGCTCACATGTTTCCCTACATAGCCACTTAGCCTCCGAGCAGAATCAGGGGAAAAAAACTAATTTGAAATGATAGCTTACAATTTTAATCCAGTTTTCAATATACCAGAGTTCCCATCAGGCTTCTCGCCATTTTTTCTGAACTGTCATAAGCAATTGTCTTTGTCTTGATGAGATCCCATATATTCTCCTCTGGTTCAGCTCTGCTTCACAACTATCACACAGAGATGCTGCCCTGTAGCAAACTGCCAAGTCAGTCTCCCTAGATGTCAGGGCCCCTACACTCAAATCAATCTAGTCACAAGTTTAAGCCAGATCAATACTAAGGCATTGCCTCTTCCAACATCAAATCAAGAGCAAAACACTCACTGAGGATTCCACTGGGGGCAGAACCAGTTGGGGAACAGACATAAGTGTTTCCAACTGCACAGCAAACCTCCATATTGCAGATGCTTGTTGACCTAGAATTTGAAAACCTGGACCCTAAATATCCCCAAACATGTAAACTATATGCTTAATCATCAGTATGAAGCTGAGGGACTCAGTCAATTCACCACTGCATTACTCCCACTTTTTGCTTGTAGTGCTTGACTAATGTTAACAGTGTCACACTGGTAGTATAATAGAAGAGTCAATCAGGCCCATTCGGTATATGTTTTCCATTACCATGAATACCACTGTTTGTCCTAATTAGCTGTGACGTTTCCCCCATCACACGAAGAATTCCACAGATCAAAGAAATAGTTGTTGGTCTGTTTGAAAAGTTCCTCAACAAGTAATTAAACCAAATATTACTCTCAAATCTTAAGAACACTTATGTATTACTTTAAACTCTATTTTAAGATCCATTTAGGTATTAGAATGAAAACAGCTATCCCTGCAGTTTAACAAAGTGAGAGTTTTTTAATGCTGATCATTTGGAAACAAAGTTGAATCATAAACAAAGGTACACTTTTTGCTCTGAAATTTAAAAAGTATAAATAAGAACAGACTTCAGCTGTCTTCTTTAGAGTTTTACTTTACCATTTGGAAAGAAAAACAGAAAAAGGTATATAATTATGTAGATCAAATAAATCTGACTAACAAACTTTAATAAGACTAAACAGTGACAGAAAATAATTCAGTCCAAAGTATCTGCAATGGCAACACAACTCAAGACATATTTAATCCTTCTTTGTTGTGTCTGGAGATAAACAAGTAAGTTTACAGAAATCTATTCCAATGCAAGCTGTTATTTTTTGAAAAGTAGAATGGATTTTAGGCTTTGCAAACTGTGAAGCTTATCAAAATTGTTCTCTTGGCTGAAGTTTTACAATATTTCTTCTAAAGCTTAATCAATCCAATGATTTTTGTATTGATTATCAGGCAGTGTTACTTATATGTAGCCTCTGAGTTTTTTTGTAAAATTCAATTTTGCTGTCAGAGATACAAGTTAATACTGCCAAGAGACTAGAATAGTTCAAAGACTGCTAAGCTATGTGGTTGCTTTGAAATGTGGTCACAGATCCACAAGAGATGAGGGGCTAGACCTCTAGTAATTGATTCCAACTATATTTTGAAGTAAAATGAAAAGACATCACACAAAGTCATTGTTAATCTTTGTTTTCCTAAGTCAATGACCACCTTATAGTTTTCAGACTTCTAAGCAATGTGATTTAGACTAGTGATGTAATAGTGTAGTCGATTAACTGATTAACTGATAAGCAAAATCTTATAGGTTAATGCTATAGACTACACACATTCTCCCCTCCCTCCCTGCCAGTACATTTTTTAGCAGGCTGGCCAGCAGCCCGGTTCAGTCCTGGCTCATGCCGGGTCCAGGACCTACCCCCGCTATGGCTCTGCATTTAAAGTGTATTGGGAGCCAGGTGGGCAGGCAGCCCAGCTCAGTTCCAGCTTGCGCCAGGTCTGGGAGCTCAGCCCCTCCCCCTAGACAGGGGCTGCCACCCCTCACTGCTGCCACTGTATCAGAAGCAGCAGTTCAGGGCAGCAGGCAGCTGATCTGCGAGGGGAGCTGGTTTTTAAACTGGGTCCCCTCACAAACCAGCTCCTGCCTATCACCCCACGCTGCTACATCTGCTATAGAGGCAAGAGCACAGAGTGGCAGGGTGCTCTTCAAGAGGGGAACCAGAGTGCACTGGCTGCCGGCCCCACCCCTGGGGACTATAGAATAGCCAAGTAACTTATAAGAATTAATTAGGTTAATTGACTATTCAATGTACCAATATTTAACATCCCTAATGTAGACTGATAATGTTACCTACTCCATTTCCAGAATAAAAACAACCAGCAGTTTTCACCCCAAATTCAGCTAATATCATTAGTTATAGAGACCTCAGTGATATTTTCCAATACAATAATCCAAAATATATTGCTCAAGACTAACTGAACACATAATCAAAAAATGTATGTTTCTTCTTTGAAACCAGTCTATAGATAATGGCTCTATAAACTCTAGTTGGTAATATCTGTTGCTGGACTAGTCACTTATCTTTGCATTCCAAAACTTTTCTTACAGCAAAGATGGGACACAAATTTTCTGTTATACAGGGTCCAAGACTTTGATTTTAAGTGCAGGGATTGAATATGTGACTTGTGAACCACTGTCTTTATTGAAAAGGAACTTCAATCTTCATAATTAATACAGTATAGGTCTTCATTTTAAATGAGATGATTATTTTAAAACATTCCTCAACATGCATAATGGCTAAGATTTTCAAAAGTGACCTGTCAGCTTGGGGGGCCTCAATTTTTAGGTGCCCAACTTGTAACACCAATGCAGGATCCTAATTTTCAGAAGGTGGGTGCTCAAGACTTCCTAAAAATCAGTGCCCCCCAAGGTATCTCCAGCCAAGCACCCAAAAATGGAGGCACCCAAAGTAAGTATTCAGTTTTGAAAAAATCTTGCCTAATAAAAGTCTGTAGAAGTGATTTCTATAAACGATGTATTTGGACCAAACCATTCAAGCCTAAATGCCTAAGCAGCAGAAACCTAATTAAAAGCTTTGAAACTTAGGTCAAAATCAACAAGAGATGAGGAGCTAGACCTCTAGTAATTGATTACATCTATATTGTGCTACAAAATGAAAAGACATGTAATTTCATTAAAAACTTCTAGCAATCCTGTGGCACCTTAGAGACTAACAAAGATATTATGTCATGAGCTTTCATGGGTAAAACCTACTTCATCAGATGAGAGTCCTGATCTTTATTTTTAAAGTTAGAGACTAACACCACAACCCTGTGAGACTTTTTATATAATTTCATTGTTCACCTTTCTTTTCCTAAGTCAATGACCACCTTATCATCTTCAGACCTTTTAGCAATCTACTGTAGACTGGCATCAAATCACCGTGAGAGGTACTGAGCACCCTGCACTGCCATAGATCTCTGAAAAATTAGGTGGTTGATTAGAAGTCTAAATCTGGGCACAGGTGACTAATAATAGGTAGCCACTTTTGAATACTAGGCTTTGAGAATAGTGTTTTCGGTATAGAAAAAGAGACAATTTTACATGTTAAAGAACCAGTGGAGCTCTGTGGCCCTGGGAGGCCTCAGTCTTCTACGGCAATTTTAAGTGCTCCCATCCAGAATAGATCAACTATCTCATCCAGTGTATCTTTGAATCTGAAAAGTCAAGCCAAGCCAGACAAAATTCACAGACAAGAGGTCAAAAAGTCTCCGATACACCAGTAAACATGCCCCATAGTATGTATCACTTTCATAAAATGATTGATTTGAATAAAGAGAGCAGAACAAAAAAGCCAAGCACTCTGCTGAGAACTTTTTATGCCAAGTTATTAAATCATAAATCCCAACACTTGAAGGGAGTATTGTGGTCATCATGTCTGACCCCATAAAAAAGACAGTCGAGAGAATTTTCCCAGAATAATTCTTAGAGCATTTCTCTTTAAAAAAACATCCAATACATTGCCATTTTCTGTTTGTGTTTGTCTTTTATACACACCTATTGTTTTCCAAATATTGATACAAACTTGTACATTAGATGAGCAATAAAAAGCAAACTAATGCCCCCTAATCCTCCAAAGAGTTCTCTGTGCTCATTTACAGCCCATTTAAGTCAGTGAGATTTCATCCATGCAGAGCTCAGCACAGTAGCAGGACCGACTACCTACTTTTAAAATATGGCCCTAGCCTTCCACAGTACCTTAACACCTCCCTGGTAAACTCAAGTATCACTCACTCATGGATATTTTTGTCCTTTTAAAGGCATTTATCAGGTATAGGATAATAAAAACACCTGTAATCAGAAAATCTTTAATAACTGCTAAGAACTACAACTATGCTGGTAGGGAGGGGAGTAGGAAGCTGCTTAATCTTAGCCCAGAACAAATATTTAAGGTCATTTGTGTAGAGTGAAGTTCTGGATCTACTGTCAGCCACAAAACTCTAATTGACTTCAAAGTGGTCAGAATTCTGCCCATAGTGTTTACTCTTACCTCACTTTTGTATAACCCTGACACCACAGTGAGCACCATGAACCTGGAGCAGTAGAGGACTCGAAAACCACTGGAATGTACCGACAAATCACTACAGTCAGTCAAGAGTGAGAGCCATTATAACCTCCATTCTGGTACAATTATGTAAATTGCGACTAGAACTCCACAGGCTTTTACATAACATGCTTCTTGGCAAAAGGCTTAAAATATTCACACATAGGAGGGGCCACAGAGAAGACTTTCGAAAGGAATGTCTATATCGCATCATTTGCACTACTCATGGCAGTTAAAGAAGGTGTACCATCCTGGACGCCACTTGATATCAACACATTACCATAGTGAAAAATATTAAATAGATAAATACATATTAAATATAGCCAATCAAAGCTGTGAAACTAAGCTCTTTTTCAATTTTAAAAGGGAGTTCAACACACTTCACAGTCTCTTTACAAGATTTTTTCTACCCAAATATTCATATTACTATCAACCAGATTTTTAAACACGAGTAGGTGAATGCTAGTCTTCTACATCTAGAATTTGGTGCCTAAAAACAAGTAGCCGGATTCTGAGAGGTGCAGAGTACCACAAAATTGAGTGAAGATCTGAAAGTGTCCAGTTATGGATGATGTAGGCACTTACCTTCCGGCACACACATTAGAAAATGACTCTTGTACCTTCCAGCACACATATTAGATAACTCTTGTTTATTATTTGTATTGCAGTAGCACCCAAGGGCCAGGTGAGAACAGGATCCTGTTGTGTTAGGTGCTACATGGACACAGGAAGACCTATCCCTGCATTGAAAGCCCTGCAGTCAAATCATAACCCTATAACGTGGCTAATAATGAAAACCAGTAAACATACTATATAGGGAAAAAAAACAAAGCAGCTACATTTTTATGAAGAGCTTTATGAAGAGCTAATAAAAGGCAAATCTTAAACTATGTTTTTACCCCTCCCTCAAACTTTAGTCATCTCCCCAGCTGGAGGCCTGATCCTGTTACCCTCACTTGTGTGGTAGCCCCAGCAAGTTTCATGACACTCCTGAGGTGAGGAAGGACTGCAAGATTAGCCCCAATATACATACGTAATTTGATGAATCGCCAGTACATTTCAACAGTCAGACTAAGTTTAGTGGAAATACTGAATGCTGTCCTTGAGCTTAGTTTTCTTGTTCTGTAGTATGCATACAAAGAAAGTCAATGAAATGTTCAAAACCTCACAGTGTGCCAAGTGTAACAGATATGATTAATCAGCCCCAAACATCATGCAATATATGGAGGATACAGACAGGCCACAGTTTAATCTCAGATTCCACAAATCATTGCAGTCTACATCCAAAACCAACACATGACATTAATCATTCTTGACCAGCGTATATAACCTGATGAATTTGTTGAGGTTTTGTTTCAGATTTCAATAAATACATTGGAGGCACAAAAAACATTTTTAATGTGGAGTAGCAAAAATACTAGAAGCCAAGTAATAAAGAAAATAAGAGACCATGTACAATCTCCAATAAATGGGTATAGCAAGGTTAAAATTTGCCCATGTAAGTCTTCTACTGAAGTGAATGCCACAAAAGTACAACAGCATAAATAAGTTATAGTAAGACTAATACACTTCCATTTTCCTAGAAGTAGCTCAGAGAACTTTGCAAACATTAACTATCCTAGCCCTATAATATCCTTGTGAGGTAGATAAGTATTAAGGCCTCTATTTCATAGATGTGCAATAGGTGTGGTTTAGACCTGCTAAGATTGCACCCTTTATTAACTTCATACACTGTGAGTAGTTTCAATAACATTACTCATATATGTCTTTGCAGGAATGGGGCCTAAGCCACTTACTTAAAGTCATCCACAAATTCTATGGCAGACACTAAGGGCACGTCTACACTACAGAGGAAGACTGAAGATGCCACTGTTGATCTTCCAGGGTTTGAATTAACGGGTCTAGTTAAGACAGCTAATTCAAAGTAAGAGCGGCATTCCACTTGATGCTGGTAACCCAGCTTTCACAAGGAGTAAGGGAAGTTGAAGAAAGATCATTCTTCCTTCAACTACCTACAGTGTGGACAATGCCAAAAGCTGAATTAAGGTACTTCAACTTCAGCTACACAATTAACGTAGCTGAAGTTGCTTATATTAATTCGACTTTCTCCCAAAGTGTAGAAAATCCAGCTCTCTTCAGCCCCAGTCCTTACCCTCACTCTTCCCCTTCCAATTTGAATTTAGTTAAATATACAGTAAAATTCAGCACATTAGACTGAGTTTAACCCTATAAACCCTTCCTATTATAAACAGGAATATCTGATCATTGATTTCAAGAGGTGCTTTTAAAATAAATCTATATTTTCCTATTGAAATCTGTCAACATGAAGCCAGATTTAGGAAAAATATGAATCTGAGCATCTCAAAAGCTATGGTTAGCTAAAATAAGCTAAGCTACATTAAGCTAACTGAAATATATTCAAAAATAAAGGAATGATGGCTTTACAGCTAACATGCAGCACTAGAAGTCAGAAAATCTGGCTTCTATTTCAGATCTTTCAGAACCTTTCTCATAGCCATGAAAGCGCCAATTAGTGGACATATCTGAAAATATTGGCCTAACTATGGTTGTCTCAATTTTAAGATTCAGACATTAAAACAAAATTAGGGGACATTTTTGAAAATGTTAGCCGAAGGTTCTGTGTGCAGGTGAACAAAAATATTCCTATAGAACTTTTTCCACCAGAAAATGCCCATTCATTGAAATGTAAGTGTTCCATAGGAAAATGTTGATGTTGACAAAATTTAATTTTGATTTAAAAAATTGAAACAAAACATTCTGATAAGGTCAAAAACGGACCATTTTCTATTTTGACCTTTTCAGAAAGGCACATTCCCATCTAACTTTTTGTCATGAAATGACTTTGTTTTCTTTTTTTACAAACAAAAAATCATAACAATAATTTTATTTTATGCAAATTAAATGTTTCAATTGATCCAAAATAATTTATTTTCAAGGTTTCATTTTTCAGAATTTGTCATTTTGTTCTACTTATAAATGAAAACAAATTCTGAAATCAGAAAATTTCCCATTGACATGGAAATTCTCTTTCCTGCACTGCTCTCATTCTGGGTGCCACAGTTTGCCCATCTATTAAATGAGGATAATGCTAAACTGTGAGATTGAATTCCTGTATGCAAAGCACTTTGTGGGCTTCAGATGGAAGGTGCTATAGAAAGTATGCAATGTTACTATATTAGCTAATGTTGTCTGTTTGATTATTATTCTGACTCTTAAAATGAAATAAAAGATTAATTCTCCCTCACATTCACCTGCAGAGCACTGTGCTGTGAAGAAAGATTGTGAATGCTGTCCCACCCTCTTGATGCACAGAGTAGGTCCCCAGAGTACAAGGTAATAAACATCTCTGCAAATTAACATCAAGATAAAGGAAATCAAATTAGTGTTCAAAAGAATGAACTCAGAAGCTGAACCAGCCCTGAATACTCACCTGAAAATCTAATTAGCTATAGATTTTAAAACAAGTTTCTCTTTATTGTTGTGTCTACCCATATAAACCTAGAGAAAGTAAGAGACAAAAGGGAATGTTTTTGTTTTATTACAAAAAATAGTTGTGAATTCAAGTGGCTGTTCAACATATACTCACATACTATGATACTCACAACATCACATACTCACATACTCACTACAGAAATGACTAAAGTGAGCTAATTTAATAAAAGTCCTGCATGCAAAATGTCCACTGGAGGAACTGCTTTAGAGACATGTATAATTATTTAAAGAAGACAGGATCCTGGAGAACCTTCTGAAATAATTCCAGAAATAAATTATACTTTGCTTTCTTATACTCATCCAAGTTGACCTAGTCAATCCTTATCTGCTCATGTGCTCTAGTCACTTGCATTTTACTATTGAATAGGGATAATGTGTTTTATATTGCTTACATTTTCAATGCAGAGCTAAGAAATTTTGCGAGTTCCTGCTTAATGAATTCTTAATAACTAGGTCTTCTTTTAAAGGGAAGTATTAGATGAAATATAACCCCATAACTCAAGGCAGGATGACAGTACATGGAGAGCTGAGTGCTCTGTAGGAGAAACACACATGGCTTATACTGGCCTACATTGTAAAAGACAGATATTTCTATATTCTCACTGTTAAGGATCACAGCCTGCTTTTTCACTATGTATGTATATGCAGCCTGATTAAGTTACAAGGAACTGATACATTATTATTATTGTTGTTCTCTGTATCAAGCAGCAGCTGATTTTGGGGGCCTTATAGGTCAGCTTTCAATGGGGGAGAATCAGTGATGGGGAGTCTGATATATTCTAAGAGCAACTTGTATATTTTGCATAATATACAACAATATTTGACCAGGATGGTCACAGCATAGCACACAGGCAATTCCTTCTTTCAGGACCACACAGAAAACACAGGTGTCCGGTCCCCAGCAAGCATCCGTGCCTCATGTATTGACTCCAGTTACAGAGATTAAGGCAGAGAACAAGCTCTCCTGCTGTTTGCAACAGAGCCTTCAGAAATAAAGTTCATGACAAAAGTAATAATCACTGGCATTTCTTCAAAGAAAGAACCATGTTCACACACTAACACCACAGCAAACTTTCACAGCTTGTGTAACACCACCACCTGGTGACTCCTGCCATACCATTATTGCAACACCTCAGGAGTGAGCTGTACCTGGAATCTCCTTCCCAGTCTCTCCCAGGGGTATGCTTTCCAAGTGACAGGCCTTAGCTTGCACTCCTTCGATCTTCGCTCTTTTCCCACAGTGAAACTCTGTGGTTCATCCCACTTTTACCCAGCTACAACAACACTGCTTCCGCCATCCTGCCACAGTTACAGGGTGAGCGGGGAGCGATTGCTAGGGGGTATAAGGCACAAGTACCCCCTTTACTTGATAAAGTTTCTCTATGTTCACCTCACTCCAGGGGGAACCTCACAGTTCCACCACATTTAGACTGGATCTCATTGCAGCAGATCCCTGCCCTGTTTACAATTGAATTAACATGACAGGCCCAACTGCAGTTGATACCTTCAGGTTCCGGCTCTTTAGGTGTCTGTGACCAGCAATTAGTCAAAGTGGCTTAGAACAGCTCCTTTCGATGGACATATTGTCCATTTGCACAAAGTGACATATCAAGAAGGAAGAGAGGGATAAACCCACAATACTCACCTATACCTAGGACTTCTCTGCACAGCCCATCACCTCTCCCGGTACTTAGCCCAGCAGAGCCCTTGCCTTAGTTCCACAGCCCAACTGCATTACCTGTCTATATCAGTGTCTCTCCACAAGTAACAGCTTCAAACACCTTTTCTTTTAGGATGGGGGAATTTATGGCATAGTATTATTTTGATTTTATTCTTTGGCCTTGGGAAAAACAGGCCTTCTACCTTCTGGCAGGGTAGCTTGCCTACTATTTCTCTTAAGGATCCTTGATGTTTCTCCTAGCAGACACCTATTATCTACCATTCTTTTATGTCCAGTTTGCTCTCTCCTAACAGCCTCCTTTGATGTAGCCCCATACAGCTAGAATGATCTCAAGCACGTAAACCAAGACACATGTAATAGTTATAGTAAGTAATACAGATCTCTCTTACAATTAACTATGGTTTTATCATGACCCATATCCATTATTGCAGTCTGGGATGTTTCTCATGTGACATAAACAGTGGCCCAGATTCTCAGTTGGGGCTGAGAAACTATTGGTGAATTTTGAAATGGTGAGGGAAGTTAAAAGTTCAATATGAAGGCGCTTGTGTAAAACGTAAATGAGGAAGTCCATGAACTGTTGCTACCAAGTGCTGCTCTATACATGAAATTCTGGGCTGATACACATATAGAATTCTCACTGATCTGGGTGGGAGCTGTACATATGGTGACTAAGACTAGAATTTACTTTTACCCTAAAAATATGGAATATGTTTAAATACCTCACATACGGAGTCTTTTTTCCTTTAAGTGTAACAATCATGGGAACTTCTTGAGGACAGAGGATCAAATAACAGTCCCAATGTCATAGGACAGCTGACTAGTGATTGAGAGTCAGGACTTCTTGCTTCGATTTTCTGCCTTTCCCCGGAATCACTATTTGATTTAGTCCCCAACTTAGCTGCATAATCTCTGTCTCCTATTTCAATCATTTGTTTAAAAAAAATCACTGTAATGCCGACCACTGAAAAAACTTAAAGCTTAACTATAACATGCCATAGGTCCTTAAATAAAAATTATTCTACATGTGCAAAAATATAATTTGCTAGCCATTCAAATAGCCATCATATAGGTAGCAAAATATCATCAGTTTGCCCCCTCCCACATGCCCTCTCATAGCCTCGAAATAGAGCTACCATAAGAACATAACATAAGAACATAAGAATGGCTGTACTGGGTCAGACCAAAGGTCCATCTAGCCCAGTATCCTGTCTGCCGACAGTGGCCAGCACCAGGTGCCCCAGAGAGGGTGGACCGAAGACAATGATCAAGCGATTTGTCTCCTGCCATCCCTCTCCAGCCTCTGACAAACAGAGGCCAAGGACACCATTTTATCCCCTGGCTAATAGCCTTTTATGGACCTAACCTCCATGAAATTATCTAGCTTCTCTTTAAACTCTATTATAGTCCTAGCCTTCACAGCCTCCTCTGGCAAGGAGTTCCACAGGCTGACTACACGCTGTGTGAAGAAGAACTTTCTTTTATTAGTTTTAAACCTGCTACCCATTAATTTCATTTGGTGTCCTCTAGTTCTTCTATTTAGGGAACTAATAAATAACTTCTCTTTATTGGCCCTCTCCACACCACTCATGATTTTATATACCTCTATCATATCCCCCCTCAGTCTCCTCTTTTCTAAACTGAAAAGTCCCAGTCGCTTTAACCTCTCCTCATATGGGACCCATTCCAAACACCTAATCATTTTAGCTGCCCTTTTCTGAAGTCTTTCCAAGGCCAAAATATCTTTTTTGAGGTGAGGAGACCACATCTGTACACAGTATTCAAGATGTGGGCGTACCATAGTTTTATACAGGGGCAGTACCATAGTTTTATTCTGGGTCTTATTTTCTATCCCTTTCTTAATAATTCCTAGCATCCTATTTGCCTTTTTGACCGCTGCTGCACACTGTGTGGAAGTTTTCAGAGAACTGTCCACGATAACTCCAAGATCTCTTTCCTGATTTGTCATAGCCAAATTAGCCCCCATCATACTGTACGTATAGTTGGGGTTATTTTTCCCGATGTGCATTACTTTACACTTATCCACATTAAATTTCATTTGCCATTTTGTTGCCCAATCACTCAGTTTGGTGAGATCTTCTTGGAGTCCCTCACAGTCTGCTTCTGTCTTGACTATCCTAAACAGTATGGTATCATCTGCAAACTTTACCACCTCACTGCTTACCCGTTTCTCCAGATCATTTATGATCTACCATGCCTCAGTTTCCCTCTTCAAGGAGATTATTCAATTAAATACTACCCCTTTTATTTATTCACAGCACTTCTCTATTTCTCAAATTAACAAACATTCAAAAAGTTCTCGACTCATCCATTCACCTCCTTAACAGGTCACTCCCAGGCCTTTCCTGCCTGTGTCTAAATCCCCAATGTAAAGGTTTCACTTCTTTCCCTACTTGCTCCAGCAGCCTCTATCCTTCACTCTGTTGTTCTTCTTTAGAACTCACCCTATGAAAAAGGTTCCTGCTACTCTTTATAAGGGAATTAGTGGATCCCTGATAAAGTGTGCCTCTGTAAGGCTGGCTACCTCTTAAGGCATGAACTTACACAGTATAACTGTCCAAAATTTCTTTAGGTAGATCCTATCTCAACCACCCGGACTGTGTTTGGCACTTGACTATGTGTTACAGATTTTTTTCACACATTCTCATCATTTTTGAGACACAGATAATGAAAATATTGTGCAGAACCTCTTACGATTTTCTACCAGGAAGATTCTATAGATCTTGGACAATTCCAGTGATTTTCTTCAAATGTGTTTCCTGACTGTCATGCTCAGAGAGCAAACTAAAGCACAAAAACAACCCAAAGTGAAATTGAGAGAGCTAACACGAGAACTACCAAGTTAGCCTCTTGAGAGGCTAACATACAACCTTGTGATGGCCCTCTTCACCCACAGTACAAACAAGAGGGATTTAGCTCAAGGACACCATTTATGTGACAAAAAGCAATGAAAAGGGAAACTTGAACCTAAGCCTGGAAAAAACTTTAAGCCTTTGGGATCTTTTCCACTATCTCATATTTATATTTTTCAGTTAGTAGATTAGGCACATGCCCTAGATACATCTAAATTTAGGTTTGGCAGATAAGAACTTATTTACATTGCTTTTATCACCTTGGCATTTTCTATTTTGAGGAAACAAAAGGATTTTTTTACTCAATTATTTTAAAAAGAAAGAAAATTCCAGCAGAAAATCTATACATTTGTCTTCAAAAAATGTTGCTGGAGATCATTTTTTGGATTAGAAAGAAAGATTGGGATTTCTGAAAACAGTACTTTGAGATCATTGCACATTGGGCTTTACCTGGGATCCTTTTTTCTTGGAATAGCAACTTCTGTTGCCAAAATAAAATCTGTTTAACAGTTCAGGTGATAGGTACATTGGAACTAATTCAGAGCCAATGAGATGAACATATTAGAACTTAATAACTACTGTATAGCATGGAAGTAGAGGCAAAAAAACCCACTATGGAAAACTATTGTCCACCTACGTCACTCTTTGGCATAAAGCCAAAATACCTTTCGTTTTTGAACTCATGCATTGGGGACACAGACCGCTGAATTATTTATGGAGATTTCCATGCCATCTGTAAGGCATGGCAGCAAGCGCCAAAGGAGAGGGGTTTGATGACAGAGGTCTTAGAACTAACTGAGATAGAAAGTCAAGTAAGATCAATGACATTCTACAAGCAACTTTCTCCCTTCCCGGGGCACATGGGATGAAGGGAGAAGGGGTAGAGACATGGAAATGACAGGAGAGCTGGAAGAGTGGGAACTAGACAGATCTGATTGCTGGTCCCAATGCTATTTTTTGTCCTCTGGATGAGAGGGAAGAGAGTGATAGAAGCAGGATGTGGACAAGTGCATGTGCAGAATCCGTGCATGTGCGTGAACTCAGAGAGGGAAGAGAAAAAGACACTCCAGGAATGGAGAGTGAAGGCAGAAAAGGAGAGGGAGATCGAGAGTCTTCTAGAAGAAGAGGAAAAAAGGAGTGGAGAGCAAATAAAAGAATTAAACTACAAAATAGAATGGGGGCAATGGTTTTTTTAAACGGAAAGGAGGAAATGCCTGTCATCATTAAGTCAATAACTTTCCTTTCCATTTTGTATCTTTCCTGCTAACTCGTGCTCAGAGATTGCTACAAAGAATGTGATGTGTGTTTATTTAAAGTATACTGTTTCTACTGACCCCCTTTTCCCTCATTCTTCCTTTCACACCCCTAAACCCAGCCCTGTTGTGCTCAAGAGTCAAAGAACTTTTCCCAGCCTACTGAAAGACACCAACATGGCTGCTCTATGGATTCATTTTATGATTTTTGTTCTCCTAATTAAGTTTCACAATAGGAGTGGCTGGGCTGGGAAATGTTTAGAATCATGTTCCAGTGCTCCCATAATTCAAAATGTGTGGTATTTTCTCAATTGTAATCTTATATACAAATCAGCAGTTTTATACACAATGGCTCCACTTTTGACACCAGACTGAACTGGTGTGCTTTCCCGAAACATTGCGGTACCATGCGTCATCAATTTATACTGACGTGCTTTCCACCCCTTCTCTTTCTAAAATTTAATCAGTCAGGATGATTCAGTGTGTCATATCCTCAGCTTAGGTAAGTAAACTATGCTGATTGCACCAGCTCAGCATCTGGCGCCATAACCTTTATTTTCAAAAGTATCTTTTACAAAAGTAGTCTCAGAATAGTGTACAAGCATGGAAGACCACATACACTCCAACTGATTCCAATACAGTATTATGGACAGCGACAATCTATTTCTCTAGAATACATAAGCCCAAATAGTGATTAAGGGTCAAATTCTCAGGACTGTGAGCAAAGCAAGTAGAACAGCTGGACACTTAGGGTACGTCTAGACCGCAGGCTTCTTCTGAAAGAAGCTTTTTCGGAAGAGATCTTCTGAAAAAACTTTTTTGGAAAGAGAGCGTCCACTCAGCAAAAGCACATCAAAAAAGCAATCTGCTTTTGCAAAAGATAATGTCCACACTGAATGGACGCTATCTCACATTTAAGCTATGATTAGTATGGATGGAGTGGCCACCAGGACACCTGTGCTTTTTCCTCTTTCCTCTTCTTTCGAAAAAACTCCCTCTTCCCCATCCAAACACGCCTTTTTCTGAAAGAGCTCTTTCAGAAAAGACTTCCTTCCTCGTAGAATGAGGTTTACCAATGTTGGAAAAAAAACCCTGTTCTTTCTATTTTCTTTCGAAAGAACGCAATAGCAGTGTGGATGTAAGTGAAGTTAAAACCCTGCAGTCAAGACACACCCTTAGTGTAATCCATGTCATGGAGGAGCCATGTTCTTCCATCCTGAAGGCAATGGAGCAGCTGTTCACTTGCTCCCTGGAAGTTACTTCAACCTAATGACTGAAGCAGCACATAGAACTCTAGAGTATACTCGAGCATAACCCCACGAGGACGAGTGCTGGAGGAGCAGCAAAGCAGTCAGTTATTACTGGTCAAAAATGTTCCACCTAAACTGTTTCTCCATTGAAAACAAGGGCTTTGACTAATTACAGTTGCCAAAGGGTTGGGGGTTTTTTTCAAGAGAAATTTTGAGATTCTTTCAGAAAAAAATGACTGGCCAAAATTTCAGAACAAATGTATTTCATCAGGAGGTAACATTTCTGTGGAAAATCTTGGTGAAGATGAAAAGAAAACAGACTTTGTCAAAATTTAACCTGGTGGTGGGGCAGGCAGTTTATTTTCCAGCCAGAGCTACAGGGGATACACTAGACCCTCTGCGCAGAGGTGTAGTAAATTACAACACAAGAGGCACACCCCATTTCAAATTCTCATTGGTTCTGCCCAGCAGATCCACACTGGTTCTGAGGTTACATGGGTGAAGGTCAGAGAGAAGGAGGTTGGGTTTGCTTCATAGTTATATTTTCCAAAAGAACAACTGTAAATTATTGTATTATATTTTTCCCTCTCAGGGATCTGGCATTGGCCACTGTTGGAAGACAGGATACTGGTTAAGATGGACCATATGTCGCCATTAAGGAGAAGTTGCTAATATCAGGATTTCTGCTAAGTGGAATCTGACCCAATATGGCAGTTCTTGCATTTCTATGTTCCCTTTCTGAGCAGATGATCTGGCCCAGAGTGCTGTATGTCAAGAACATATTACTGTACATCCTACTTAGCAGAAATCTTAATGCAGACATATTGCCAGGACCGAATCCCAACCCATTAACATCATCATTAATGGGATTTAGCTATTGGCAACTTCATGCTGCTTATTAGTAACTTTAAAAAAAAAAGAAAGAAATGCTTCATCTGCAAGCAAGCTTGCAAAGCTGCAGCCAGAGCTGGAAGGAAGTGCCGGGATTTGTCATCCCTGGCTGAAACCCCGAAAATCTATTTACACAGAGGGGCCAGATAGGAGGCAAGGGCCTGCAACCTTGATGTCAGTTGGGTGGCCAAATGTCTGATTTTCAACTGAGCACCCAGTTGAAAAGATGAAAGCTAGCCACCCAGCTGGGTGAAAATGAGCGAGTGAGTGAGGGTGGGGCAGAGCGAGTGACAGAGGGAGGGGGGAGATGGAATGAGTGGGATGGGGCCGCAGAAAAGAGCCACGGCAAGGGTGTGTATTGTTGGATCAGAAAGTTGGCAGCCCTAGATGCTGGAGCTGCATGATACCTTTCCCTGCACACTCTAGGCTGCACCCTGCTGGGGAACTGCCTGCAGGGAAGGAAGTGTTGAGATATGCTGAACCACCAGAGAGAGCCGGAAGAGGTATGGTGCAGCCCTACAGGTCCCCAAGACCTCTGTTCCCCATAGCACTGCTGCCCCGTAGCCATTATTGCTCTGCCCATTGGCAGGTTTGCAGGGCTGCAGCCAGGTAAGTCACATCCCAACACTTCTTTCCCTGGCTACTGCTTTGCAAACCTTCCTCCTTCTTATTAGCAACTTCTGGATAACAGAAACTTTTTGCTGACAGCCGAGGAGTTGCCAATAAGTAGAATCTGCCATAATATGTATTTGTATTACAGTAATAGAAAGAGACACCACTGACATCAGTGCCACATTATGCACACCATATAAACACAAAATAAGAGCTGGCTCCCGTGGTATAGACCTTACAGTCTAAATAGTCAAAACACCAAAAGTTGGGAAAGGAGGGCAGAGGCATAGTGTAGTGAAATTATTTGCCCAAGGTCAACAGTAAGTGAGTGGCAGAGCTGGGACTAAAACCCATGTCTTTTGGGTACCAATCCAGCACCCTATCTGCCAAAAAACAAGCTGCTGGAATAACCATTATGTGTTTTAGTTCTCATCCTTCCACTGTGACCCAGCGGGCATGAAGGATCACATTGTGACTTTACATTTTCCTCTCATGTGCTCTGAATTGAGTGTGACATCGAGGTACACGAATCATACTGGAAGAAAGAGAATAGAGCAGTCACTGCTGACAACGTAAAATATCCCAGCATGCTGAACATGGAAGTATTCAGTTACCTCTAAATATACCAGCTATATTTTCCCAGATGTCCAGAAAATATAATGTGTCTATGACACAATCTGACCCACAAGAGTAGGACTGTACTTAGCATTGGAAGATGGCAGAAACATCTTATCTCTAAAAAAGTCTGAACAAGGTTGATCACTGCTTCAATAAGCTTATTAAATGTACAATATTTTAGGCTATAATTCTTATGTCAGTGCTTTGAGTATTAAACATGACAGTAGTTAGTTAAACTAAGTAATTTATAATGTGGAACATAGCAAATATAATCAGACGATTATCCTTTGCTAATGCCTCAGTAGCAAGTTTTGATCCTTTCTTTACAATTAATTACCTTTAATTAAATAGATATTTACTATTATGTAACTCTTTTGGTTTTTCCAGACATTTAGGTTTAGTCTGTAAATGCCATTTCAGCTTACGTACATCAATCACAAATTGCTGCTTTTCACCTTAAATTCTCTTAACATAAATGCTTGCACATTGAATCTATTGGCAGTGTCCCCACTGAAGATACTGAAGCTGAAGATTTGGCAAGGACATTTATACACACACGAGAGCCAGACAATCAAAACATCAGTCAATAAAAACTTTGGGTTTTTTTGGTTTTTTAATTTGCATTCAAAAATTTAAAATAAATCAAGTAAATTATATATAGTTTACTGTAGAACAGAAAACAAATAGGTGTCAATAAAGGCCTCAGGATTTACAGTACAGGTTGACACTCCATAACCTAGATTCCCTAGTCTGGCAACACGCATGGTCCGGCATCTTTGGGGTGACCCTATGGGGCCAGGAGCATTGCCAGACTAAGACAGGTGGAGCGCGGAGTCCTGTGCAGCAGCAGGAGCACTGGGGAGACCCACTGGCAGCAGCGACACTGTCAAGTGGCACACAGAGTCCCTCCTTCTCCCCACTGGGCAGCAGCAGAATGGTAGTGCAAAAGTGGAGCCCTGGTGGAAGCAGAACTGTGGGGTGAGGGAGGAAGCAAAGTCCCTCCCCACCGTGGGAAGAACAGAGCCCCAGAGAGGGCAGCAGGAAGACCAGAAGGAAAAGCAGAGACCCCAGTGCATTGACCTCCCCTGGTCCAGCAAATTCCCTGGTCCAGGACCAGTCATATCCTGAGTGTGCTAGACCAAGAAGGTTCAACCTGTATTCCAAAATTCATTTTCCACAAATCTAAGTTAAAAAGAAAGATATCCATTTGGGGAATGGTTTTATCATGATACCTTGTGTCCTATTGCATCTGCAATCAAGGCAATATTATTTAACTAAGATTTTATTTCATAAACAACCTGGAAATTTTAGAATTTCACTTCACTCCCAAGGAAAGATGGAACTTCCAACAAAAGGACATCCTTTTCCTGTGTGATAGTACTATTGGCAAAGTTGTTTTATCAATGGAAACAAAAACATATGATGAAATTCTCGTCTCACTGAAATCAGTACAAATTTTGATATTGATTCAGTGGAGCAAGCTTTTCATCCATACAGCCCAATGTTGCTCTCATAGAAGTCAATGGCAAATTTCTTAGAGTACATCTACACAGCAGTGTTATTTCAGAACAGCAGATGTAACATTTGAAATAACATAGACCATGTCTACACACAAGCAGTTATTTCTACATATTGCTGAAATAATGTCGAGCTGGAGGACTGCTTACTCTGGCTCCTGTAACCCTCATTGTACGAGGAGTAACGGAAGTCAGAGGAAGAGTATTCTATTTTGAAATAAGTGCTGTGTAGACATTCCCAAATTTGAAATAAGCTATTTCAACTTAAGCTATGCAATTAGCATAGCTCAAGTTGCATAGCTCATTTTGAGTTTAGCCCTGCTGTGTAGACGTACCCTTACAATATGCCTATGCTACCAGGTTATTTTGAAATAAGTTATTTCAAAATAACAACTCCTGAAATAACTATTTGAAATAGCACATCCACACTTCAAATGCCCATCGAAATAGTGCAGATCTATATCAGAATAGACCATCCATACTGATTGGAGGCTGAATTGCATTTAAAGCCCCCCCCGAAGCACTTCAGGTAGGGCATCAGGACAGCAGTCACTTCCTGTAGCTGCTGCCTGTGGCTATCCGAGGCTCATGCTTAAAGCGGCTCCCCCTCCACTGCCATGTCTCAGACTCATCTCCATTGCTTACCTCCTCAAGGGACAGCAAACTCACCTCACTGCTTGCTCCAGATACCCTTGCAGACACCACAGCACATGCGACCCACCAGCCCCTCCAGAAGTGGGTCACCATTGCAATTTAAAAGCTCACCACGCCAGACAGCTACCACTGTGTCGGGAAACAGTTCAACATGGGGAGATCAACCATCAGGGCCATGCTCATACAGGTTTGACTCTCTTGCTATTGTCCTAGGAGAGCGGTGAAATACTCAAATGGATTCCCTAGGGAAGGGTTGTGGTGGAATCTCCCTCCCTGGAGGTTTTCCAGTCCTGCCTTCACAGAGTCCTCCTGAGAATGGGGTAGTTGCTGTTGGTCCTGGTGTGGGAAGAGGCTTGGGCTCAAGGAACTCCCGAGGGCTCTGGCAACCCTCTGATTCTAGTTCCTATGTTTTTACAGGTGGTGAGGGCCACCAACACCATCCTGCTGCACAAGGTCATCACCCTGGGTGACATAAACCTCATTATTGCTGGCTTTCCTGCCATGGGCTTCCCCAACTGCAGGGGGGCCATTGATGGCACCCACATCCCCATCTGGGCCTCCAAACACGTGGCTACCAATTACATCAACAGGAAGTGGTACTTTTCAATGGTGCTGCAGGCCCTCATGGACAACCAGGGCTGGTTCACCAACATTAACGTCAGATGGTCGGGGAAGGCACAGGATGCCCATGTATGTAGGAACTCCAGCCTGTTCCAAAAGACAAAAAGAAGGCTTTTTTCCCCAATTGCAACATCAGGGTCGGGGAGGTGGACATGCCTATCTGTATCATGGACAATGCAACCTACCCCTTGGTCCCCTGGCTAATGAAGCCCCACATGGGACACCTGGACCCCACCAAGGAATGGTAAAACAACATACTCAGCAGGGGCTGCATCATGGTGGAGGGCATCTTCAGCCACTTCAAGGGGAGGTTCCAGTGTCTCCTCACCTGCCTGAACCTCAGCAACTGAAACATCTGCCAAGAGGTGGCAACATGCTGTGTGCTCCATAAACCTTTTTGAGAACAAGGGGGAGGTGAAAGAACCTGGGGACCTGGGGGGGAGAAGGGGAGGAGAGGCTCACTGATGGGGCTGGTACTGGTGCCTGCCTTGGGTGTGTCGGGACAACTTGGCTGCGCGAGAGATCTCACCGCCTCATGGCTCTCAGTGGCCCTGGTGGGGGGCTAGAAGGAAAAGCCAGGGGCAAGGGCAGGAGCAGGTGTGGAAGGGCCTTGGGATGGGGTGGGTGTGGGAGGGACTTGGGAGGGAGTGGATGCTGAGAGGTGGCTGCTGAACCGCTCAATGGCAGTGACCAGGCACTTAACAGTGTTGGTGTAAGCCATGTACATCATCTCGTGTTGCTGGGACAGCTGCGCCCAGATGGTGCACCACAGCTCCCGGTCAACACGGCACTCCTGGCAGTCCTTCTTCAACTTTGTGTTCAAGGAATGGAGGCACTCGGGTGTTCCCACTCCAGGTCGTCGCGGGCCCATCGGAGCCTGTGGGTCTCGTGAGGTCGGCAGGGTAGCATGGGAGGTGTTGGATGCATCCCACTCGCAGCTGGTCTAGATGTGAAGAACGGAGAGAAGGGCAGTCATCCCAGGAGACACTGTGCAGTCTAGCGCTAATGTCTGAGTCCACACTGAAGGTCTTGATTCAGATGATGGCTATGTGCTTCAAGCAAGGCCATCTGTGGCCTAGACAGTGGGCACTTTCCTCCAGGGGCATGGATATCCATCCCAGAGGAGCATCTCTACCCCCAGGAACAAGCAGGCATGAGACGGTACCAACCAGGCCTGGAGCCTGTGGGTTGGAGGGTGGGATTGTTTTTTTATTTTCATTCTAACCTGGTCCAGGGTTCAGCTGTGCCCCTTCTGGACCAGGCTGGTGATCATCCAGCCATACATGTCCGCATTCCTGCGCCTGGTGTGGAGATCCTGGAGATCAGACTCCTTGCCCCATGAGATCCAGGATCTCTGCACCAGTCCAGGATGGGGCCCTCTTCCTCCCCTGGCCAGAGGCTTCAGAGGAGGCTGCCAGTGTGCTTGCAGCTGTAGGTTGCTCAGTGGGAGTGCTGGGGTCTGCCATGGCAGCAGGGAAAGCTGTGTAAGGTCCTACTGCGTGGCACAATGTGAGCAGGGCCCGTGTCATGCCACAAGCCCTTTGCCTTCTGTCTGAAGCTTTAAAGCCTGCAAGGGAAGGAAAACTATAGAGTTTTGAGGGATGTGGACAGAGTGGCCACCAAGGCAGGTGTGAGAAGTCCTGGAGGTCAATTATTTCAAAATAAGCAGAGCTGTGCCAACCACATCCACCCTATTTCGAAATAGCAATTTTGAAATAGACATTATTTGTTGTGAACTGAGGGTTTATTATTTTGAAATAAGAAGCCCTTTATTTTGAAATAATTTCAAAATAATGGGCTTGCTGTGTGGACACTCACTTCGTTATTTCAAAATTACTTGAGTTATTTTGAAATAACACTGTAGTGTAGACATGCCCTTATTGATTTCAGTGGGAACAAGACTGGGCCCTTCTTTAAGACATGAGCTCCTAAATTTTCTTCAGCCACTTCAGTCCTGAGATGCATTCATATTACTCAATGGAAGACATATATACATATGTAATTGGCCATTGTAGAGTCAAAATCTTGAGGTAAGGTGATACCAACTCTGAAGCTGTTCTAGGTTACACAGGGGAGTAACCGAGCCCCTTCAACTAATCAATTTAGAGACATTGGGCCTGACTTTTAGGCCTAAAATTTGGGACAACCTAACTACGTTGCTCAGGGGCATGACAAATTTTCTCCTGAGGCTAACACAAGCTTGTCTCTTCAAGCTGGGAATCACATGCCCAGCTCCAAAAGTAAACATAGCCGAAGTGACAAGACAAGGTGCATGGCTGCAGTGAGTCAGGGCCTGATAGCACCATATAAAGGTTATTTTATTCAAGTAAAATTCCCCCTTGACATCAGTAGGAGCTGTGCCTGGCCCTGCAACTTTCCTGCACATTGAAACCCTAATCAATAAGATCACTATTTTGGTTCTGTGTTAAGTAATTACGGTGTTAAAATGACTATTCATTGGCATACATTCTGGGCATACATTCTGGGCTTTTAAAATAATTATACATGTGACATTAATGGGATCATTGTACACTTTATTTTAGTCAACAGCATTTGCAGGTAAATGAGTAAATAATTATTCAGTAGCAAAGATACAATCATCAATATATGAAAGGGGGGGCTAGATTATCTAAACACATTCTAATTTTAGCACAAGTGATGTGGTGTAGTGTTTCCACTATGGTGAATGTGATGAAATGGGCAAAACCTTGCTAGTACATTGCTCAAGTTGTGTTTCTAATCTTTAACTGCATTACATCATGACTTATTCAAAGGAAAGGGTCGAGTTTCCTGCCCAAGTCATTATAGAAAGAAAAGTAACTTTTAGAAGGTAAAATACAAGAAATGGGAACTGTAGCTCTCAGGTAGGGTTTTTTTCCCATGAGAATTTTTTTCTTTAAATTAAAAAAAAAAGTGTGTGTAATTGGCTGTGAGTTATCCAGTTTGTTATTAAAAGTTACAGAACTCTAAATGCAAAAGGTACTGAAAATACAAAGGGTCAGATCTTCAACTGGTGTAAATTAGTATAGTGGATCTAATGATGTGGAGATAATTTATTATAATACACATTTAATTTTATTTAAGGTCTACTGCCATGCTGCCTTAAATGCTACAGAATAGTAAATTTTATAGATTTTATAAATAAATACATGAGAAATACAATGTAAGTTATAACAATACAATATTAAATAAATTGCCGCTTAATTTACACCACCGGAACTCTTTTATCATCAGTGGGCTTGCATCAATGTAACCAAAAGGGAAGTTTGGCCTAAGAAGGACCATATCATATGAAATATGTCCAGTTTAACTGATTTTGGAAGGGTTTTGAAAGATATTGATAGAAATACATACTTATTCAAAATAGATATAAAAGCCCACACGTCACATAAGCATACTATATATCTTCTTTGCAAGACTGGCATTGAACATTACTCATACCAAGCTTGTCTGCATTAGAGAGAAATAAATCAAAACTAAAAGCCACCCAACTCATCACAGAGGATGAAGAAATGGGAAATGGAGAGATGTGATCTTCACTATTGGTTTTGTTGTCTCTTTAAAAGTTAAATAGCTGAACCCGATGGGGAACTATTTGAAACATTACCTCATAGGCTATGTCTAGATTACGTCCTTCTTTCGAAAGAGGGATGTAAATTAGACAGATCGAAATTGCAAATGATGCCGGGATTTGAATTTCCCGTGCTTCATTTGCATAATGGTGGCCGCACGTTCTTTCGAAAAAGAGTTTTTTGATAGTAAAACCACAGTCTAGATGTGGTTCTTTAAAAAAAAACAAAAAACCTTTTTCGAAAGATCCTGTACTCCTCAAAAAATGAGGATCTTTCGAAAAAGGGTTTTTTTCCGAAAGAACCACATCTAGCTGTCAGTTTCACTTTCGAAAAGCCCTTTTTCAAAAGAACGCACAGCCATCATTATGCAAATGAAACATGGGAAATTCAAATCCCAGCTTCATTTGCAATTTCGATCTGTCTAATTTACATCCCTCTTTCGAAAGAGGGATGTAGTTTAGACATGCCATAGAGAAAAAATTGCCAGTTATGCAGCCCATCCTATCAAACATGTCTTTATTACTAGAGACTAGATATAGCTTGGGAAAGAATTATATTTTCATACATGTTTTCCCCTGATTTGAGAAAGTTTCCCTCAAATCCCCAGCCTTACTCCATGTCGGGGCGAGAGACAACCAGTTCAAGTGCCTGGCCTTACTTCAGGCCCGGGTCATTAGGAGGGAATTCAGTCCAGTTAGCCAGCCCCGGCCCTCAGTCGGGGTGGGCGGCGAGCAAACGGTATATAAGCCCTGGCCCTGGGCAGGGCAGGGCAGGGCAACGGACACAGTCCGTAGATAAGCCCAAGCCCTGGGACAGGGTGGGGTATCCGACACAGTCTCAGTTTAAAATGGTAGCCTGGCCTTAGCTCAGGGCGTGGCAGCAAACACCCGCCGGTAGTCCCAGTGGCAGCCAGGCTCTAGTGCAAGGCGTGGCCGTAAACAAACACAGTACATAAGCCCGGCCCTCAGGCAGTGCGGGGCACCAAACACAGTAGAGAAGCCCGGGCCCTGGAACAGGGAGGGGCACCCAACACAGTGAATAAGCCCTGGTCCTGGTGCAAGGCGGGGCAAACACAATAACTGAGCCCTGGCCTGGTGCAAGGCGGGGCAAACACACAGTTTTAGAGACCCAGGCCTGCTCCTAGGCTGGGCAACAGCAAACATAGTCGCAGTTCACAGTCCAAAGGCCAGACCCTAGTTCAGGGTGTGGCAACAAACACACAAGTTTGGGGAAGCTCCTTGTTCAGGAGGAGATAGTTCTCCTGCAGCCGTGGTGAGGGGGAGATTGCCACCCAGTCAGGAGGTGACAGGGGGGGCACAGGCCCACCCACTCCCCTGCACCCCGGTCCAAGGCCCTATAAGCAGCTGGACTGCTGCTACTGGCTCAGCAGGGCTCCCGCCCTCAACATGCTGGCCTAGGCTTTGCTAGCCCATACTAATCCCTGGGCCACTTCCTATCTCCCCTCTCAACCGGTCCCTGTACCTCCAGCAGATCACTCAGGAAGTTGAGGAGGGTCTCCTCTGGCAGGAGTCTCGGTGGCCCGCTCCAGGCCTCAGCCACTTCCAAGTCCTCCGGCTTGAGCTGGCAGGTGGGTCGCAGCAGGCTGGGGTGTCTGGTCTGGTTGTCTGCATCCCAGGGTAAAGGCTGGCGCCGGGATTCAGGCAGGTCCCTCCGGTTGGTCAGGTCCTCCTGATTTGCAGGTACAGCTGGCGGGGCCTGCTGGCTTGGCAGGCGCACATGGACCCGGGGTACAGGCGGGCGTTGGGGCTCCAGTCGGTCCACGGGTTCAGTCAGGTCCTTGGGGGCCTTCTCTGTAGGCCCAGGCCCTGCCTCAGTCTCCCTCTCAGGGAGCACTGAATAGGCCTCTAGTCCCTCTGCATCAACCCTGGTACGCCCAGTCTGCTCCCCAGACTCCCAGGCAGGGAGCCCTGGGTAGGCCTCTGTCTCCCACCAAGGCTGGGCCCCAACTGAGTTCTCAGCCTGGCTCTTTATAGTCCTAGCCCCGCCCACTGACTTCCGGTCAGGTGACAGGGAGGGGCTAGGCTTTGCCCAAAATGGCTCCATGGGGGGTATTTTCTCCCTACCAGTAGGGGGTGCCCTCTCCAACCCACTACACTCCCCTTATTTCAAAATAACATGGTGAGCATCCACACTATCAAGCCTGTTACTTCTAAATAATGGGCTTGTTATTTCGAAATAACTCCTGGTTTTGAAGAGGAATAAGCTCATTTCAAAATATTTCAGGAGTTATTATTTCAAAATAACTTATTTCAAAATAACTTGGTAGTGTAGACATAGCGTAAGTGCATGTCTACACTGCAGGGTAAAAGTCAAATTAAGATATGTAACTTCAGCTACATCAATTACATAGTTGAAATAAAAATAGCTTAATTCAGCTTTGGCACTGTCTATACAGTAGGAAGTCGAAGGAAGAACATTCTTCCTTTAACTTCCCTTACTCCTCGTGAAATGAGGGTTACAGGAGTCAGAGTAAGAAGTCCTCCAGTTTGACATTATTTCAAAATAACAGCTTCCTGTGTAGACGTGCACTTTATTATTTTGAAATAACATCCGTTTTTCCAAAATAATGCTGCTGTGTAGATGTACCCTTAGGGTATGTTTACACTACATGGCTCCATCGACAGAGCCATGTAGATTACCTTTGTAGACATAGGAAAATGAAGCGGCGATTTAAATAATCGCCGCTTCATTTAAATTAAAATGGCTGCCGCGCTGTGCCGATCAGCTGTTTGTCGGCACGGCGCTGTAGTCTGGATGCTCCGTGGTCAACATCAAAAGCATTTGTCGACCTCCCCGTTATGCCTCGTGGGATGAGGTTTTCTGGGGAGGTCGACAAATGCCTTTGATGTCGACCGCGGAGCGTCCAGACTATAGCACTGTGCCGACAAACAGCTGATCGGCACAGCGCGGCAGCCATTTTAATTTAAATGAAGCGGCGATTATTTAAATTGCTGCTTCATTTTCCTATGTCTACAAAGGTAATCTACATGGCTCCGTTGACGGAGCCATGTAGTGTAGACATACCCTCAGAGACAAATCCAGCCTCATCCCCTGTAACTGCAAAGCATCCTCCGGCAGGGCTACTGGTGTGGTTCCATGGCTCAAGATAAGGACTGGCTGTTGCATGGTTGTTCATTCTTCCTGTGGACTCTGGCGCCTAGCTCTCTGGGGACACATGAGTCAGCACACAGGAGTTGGTGAGGCAACTGTGGGAGACAGCAGAAAAGCTAGAGAATACACTGCCATGCAATTTCTTCAAAACTGTTGTTCCATGGTGCTGGAGGGGAAGGGAGCATTACAAATATTTAGAACACTTCAGTAAGGTAGCTCTGTGCAGTAGGCTTGGACCTCAGGAGGATTCCTTCAGCTGACCTCTGTGCATTAGCCCAGTACCTGACCAGCGTACAATGACTGAGCACTATGCCATGGATTTGAGTTTGAGGGATCAAATACCAGATGCCTTTGGGATCAGTTTTACAGTGGTACTATCAGCATTGGTGTCTCCAGAGACCTGTAGGCCTGAGAAATAGCCCTAAGATATTGTTGCTATCAGAGAATTAGGATTGAAGCATTTGACATCTCAAGTTAATAGTAATCAATACTGTAGTATAAGATTTGTCCTACAGGGAGCATAGGAGTGACTAGAAGATTTGGCTTAGTTGTTTTTTTTTAATGTTCATCAATGCAATTGTTGTCTCCTTTAGCAGGCTCTGCACTACATTTCAGTTTTGTTGTTTCTTTGACTGTAAAGAACAGCAGCCATCTACTTTTCCATCTCAGTTCAGTGCTTCTTTAGCCCACATTCTCCAGCTGTTTTTGCTCCATTACACTAATTCTACGTCTACACAGCACTGTTAATTTGGAATAACTGACGTTATTCCGAAATAACATAGTCCACGTCTACACTACAAGCAGTTATTTTGACATAATAGTGAAATAATGGCGAGCTGGAGGACTTCCTACTCTGACTCCTGTAACCTTCATTTTATGAAGAGTAAGAGAAGTCAGAGGAGGCGTGCTCTTTCTCGGACTTCCTGTTGTGTAGACAGAGCCAAAAGCCGAAATAAGCTATTTCAACTTAAGCTACGCAATTAACATAGCTCAGGTTGTGTAGTTTATTTTGGCTTTAGCCCTGTTGTGTAGATGTTGGGCCACTTATATAAATATTGCCTAAGCTGACTCAGAAATAGTATCAACTTCATACTGTAGTTATGAGAATTATTTTGCAGAACTCTGCTAATGCTAAAAGTGTTGTAAAGGGCTGTACAAGAAATAGCCTTAGCAGAACTACTGTTGCTACTTTAAGTATCATTTCTAAGGTATAGATTTCTGGCTAGAAATTCAGGCAAAACTTGACCACACTAGACGTTTCTAGCAGGTGGCAGTGTTTGCCCAACAAACTTCACCTTCTTACTAAGTGTTGATCCTGCTGAGGAAGAGCTAAGTAGTTTCTGCTCAGTCACTGAGATTGTTGGTTTGTTACCCCCACTGGACATAAAGAAGGTGAAAGTGTCTTTAGAGAGGATTGAGGGTAAGATCTGAGCAGTCAGCATAGTCTGCAGAGAAGTGTTGCGTTTAACTGTTTATTATTGTTAATTTCTTCCGAAAAACTAAACCAAAGAAAAAGGTTTACATTTCAAATTCTACATGGTTTTAATAGAGCCATTCCAATTTACACAATCTGAGGATCAGGCCTATCTGTGTATATGGCATATGTCTACCTAAGAGTTAGATTGGTACTTCTATTTTGCAAGCATAGCATGAGACCAGTCAAATGTTATCCTAGCTATTCATCTGATCCTGCACAATAAAGACGGCCATAACTTTGCCCATTGAAATAGTGTTCATTGTTTCAGCATCTGCACATGAGGAAGATAACTATTTTCCTTTGTCACCGTAACCATTGTATATATATATGTGATCAACGTATGATGCAGAAGAGCAAACCATAGTTACTGTAGCTTAACTAAAACAGGTAGTCAACTACCATTAGGCCAAATGGAATGTAATAGAATACTAAAATCAACACAGCCAAGATAATTAACTTTATAAAACACCTGTACTGAAAGACACCTTATCATCCTAATTATACTTTTTGGTGCATCTTGAAGATTAAGGTCAATATTCTTTCTGCTGGATACAGCATTTGGTCTTTGTTTTTTAATTATATACAGGTCTCAAAGATAAATCCCTGTTTATCTTATCCTAAATATTATATTTTAAGAACTGATGCCAATATAAAACTATACTACAGGTTGAACCTTTTTAGACCATGCAAATAAGAGAAACTAGTTATATATGTTATGAAAAGATTAATAAAAAGAAAACTAGCTTCATAACATTTAAAAGCTAATTTAAACTTCTTTATTTCCCCATGTAGTCCAAACTATTACAACATTAAGGATTGGTGTGTGCAATAATTAAGGAGCACTCACTTACATGAATAGCCCAACTGAAGTCAATGTCCATTATGTAACCTTAAATATGCAAGATAATAGCTCTCTCTGGGAATATTTACATTTGTTTTTCATATAGAAATTCCTCTGAGACTTTTGAAAAAAAAGAGAAAAGCAAAAAAAAATCTGAACTCTTTCTCTGAAAACCCCCCCTCCAAAACAGATGTGCAAAATTACTCATTGTTCCCCCAAAAAAGGTATTAACTGTAACATTTGCTATAAAAAGAGAAAAAGGGATCATATTGCATGTTTGCTTTGAAGAGACTGTCCTCTGGTGGGACAAATTGGTACATTTTTTGCCTCTTTAAACAATCCAGATAAGAATTTAGAAAACCAAAATGTAAGAAATACTACTTGTGCTAACACATAATTCTTTAGGATTAAGATCAGCAGAGCGGCTTGTTCACGGAAGGAAAGTACTTAGGCCTGTGCTATTTGCAAAAAGTTAAGTGGGCTACGGCTTCAGTAATGCTGCTTTTTACAACATATCACTCAACAGTTTTTATTGAGTCTCCTTCAACTCCTGCTGCTCCAACTGTGCGTCACAATTAGTGTAAGATGCATCACTTACATAGGCCCCCCAATTTGGCAATGTACTTCAGCACATACTTACCTATAAGCATGTCTTCAAGTGTTCTACTGAATCATGGCCCTTGAAAAAAGCATATTTGTGCTGAGTTCCTACAAACACACAACTGAGTCCGAACTGTTATCCATATATGGGTATAAATGGAATTAGGGGAGTCAGTGTCTGATTTGTTTGAACAATGGCCAGAGCAAAAGCGCAACACTAGGAACGCTATCAGATTGTAATTCTGATTTCCTGCAACTAATCATGAAAGGAACTGACTTCAGTATATCATCTTCCTACTGGAAATGACAGAATAATTCTTCCTGGGAGGGAACAAAAACCTAGGGAGGAGCACTTTAACTATACAATTCATCTGGGGCAGAAGGAAGGAAACAGAGCTCAGGTTTTGTATGCAAGGGATTAATGTTTCCTCTCAATTCCCTCCCCATCTCTTTTTAAAGTTAATTAATACCTTTGTCTGCAAGGCAGATTTTCAGATGGTATTATGAAAACATAAACTGCAGGATTGCAACTAGGTTGTGTAGATTTATATCTACTCTAAAACACAGGGGAATAGATCAACTTTTTAAACATTTGTTATCTTCTGAAAAATAAAGCATTCATAAGCATTACTATGCAATATAAAAGAGAAAAAACAGAAACTCAACAGAGTAAGATAACGGATATATTTTAAAGTCTTACAAATCAGAACCTCTCAAAGACTTTTTAAACACACGTGACTCTTTTAATCGCCTAACGAATGGACTAGTCACAGATCAACATAAGAGAGTCTTACTGAATTCCCATAAACCTTGTGAAAATGTAAAATCTTGCCATACAACCATATGATTATAAAACTATTGTCATAGAACCCAGTGTGTATATGTCTTGTATAGGGCATTATATAGGAGAAACAATAAAATGGCACATTAAATTAAAATGCCTCTGTTTAACTTAGCATAAGTGTCCTTCTCTAGTCTTGTATCTCTCCCAAAATCTGAATGAGCACTGAGAAGTTACAACCACACAAATACATACTTGGTCTGCCAGCAGGAAGCACTTTTATTGTAATGGCATTTACGTTACCATCAGTGAAATTGTAGAACTGTGTAATCTGCTCTCTCCCTAGTTATTTTTTATTATTATTATTTTGGAACAGATTCAAGAGGAAAGTAGGTCAAAACATTTGAAGAGCGATTGGCCAATATTTTGTACATTTAGCAAATTTGGTTGCCTAAAATCACTGTCAGCAAAATGTTTTGGATGTACAGTCATCTTCTCAAAGCTGCTGCTACTAAATTCTAAAACTAATACAGTAGAATGCTGCTCCTTTATTTTATGAAATAACATAATAACATAAAGTTGTTTTATATGGGGTAACGTTAATCATTCCTTAAAGCATCATCATAATGAAAAGGAAAGAATACTGCAAAAAGAAAGTGTACGAACCACAACAATCCCAGAAACTGTCAGCATTATCGATGTAAATCAATTGCCCTCCTTGCAAGATTGCCATAACCAAGACATTCTCCTGAGACGGGGTAGTTTTGCTAACTGCAGTTGGGTACGTAGAATTTGCGGGGGTGCAGGAAATAGATACTAAATGACTGGATAGTAGAGTAGAGTAATAAAGCTGTCCTGCCTTTGGAACAGAGGTTTGAGCAATGGAAGACTGTCAATTAAACTAATAACAGGGACCCTATGCCATGACTATGTTGGAGACCATGAGATTTTCCTGTTCCTACCCCTTCATGTTGTCCAAGCTGAGATCAGCAACATTATCCTGAATGGCACATAGGCTGATTAACCCAACTGCTTCCATCAGGTTACACAGTTGATTATGTCTCACTACAAGGAGTTTTCATTCTACTTCATAGGTTAGAACACACTGCCCCTCAGTTGTAAACTAGATGAAATTCAGATCCACAGTCATGGAAATGGTCAACACGACCACCTGTAGTATGGACATAAACCCTACATGGAGAAGCAATGAAAACGGTCCGAGTCCTTAACAAATAAGGATTATTAATAGTATCAACATGAACATTTGACCTCTGACCAAAACCATGAGGCAATCACTTAGGTGACCACTGAAGCCAGGGATACTTTGCCACATCCATGTTTGAAACTATCCAATCTGGGATGCAAGTTGAGAGAATATGATGCTGCTAGAATCTGGTCTGTCACCTGAATGGGAAGATTAAAGACTGGCAGTAATTAGAGAGCTTATTAATGTCAAACAATGCATTGAAAGCAAGAGTCACAATCAACAACATACTAAAAAATTACTAGCAGCTTCCAGAAGATAGTGTGTCTATCAGCAAACTTCAGTACCTTTGATCACAAAGCACTGATGACTTGACTACAGGACCTGGAAAGTGTGGATGAAGGTGCATTGAGATGGCTTTGCCCATTCCTATTGGAGAAATCCAAAGGATGAGTTTGACAACTGATCTTGCATCTTGAGAATCTAACTCTGAGTCCAACTTTGAGTCCCACAGATTTCAGTCTTTTCATCTCTCTTGTTAAAAATATGAGGGTTACTGAGGGTATGTCTACACTACAAAGTTTTGTCAGAAAAACAGCCATTTAAAAAAAAAACGTCTCTTATGTCCACACTGCTATTGCATTCTTTTGAAAGAAAATCAAAAGAACACAGGGGGTTTTCCAACATTGGTAAACCTCTTTTTACGAGGAAGAAGCCTTTTTCCGAAAGAGCTCTTTCAGAAAAAGGTGTGTGTGGATGGGGAAGAGGGAATTCTTTCAAAAGAAGAGGGAAAAGGAAAAAGCACAGGTGTCCTGGTGGCCACTTTGTCCATAGTAATCACAGCTTTAAATGCGAGATAGTGTCCATTCAGTGTGGAAGCTATTTTTTGAAAAAGCAGATCACTTTTTTGATGTACTTTGTAAGTGTGCACGCTCTCTTTTGGAAGAAGTTTTTCTGGAAGATCTCTTCCAGAAAAGCTTCTTCTGGAAGAAGCCTGTAGTCTAGATATAGCCTGAGGTGCTATGGGCTATCAAGGCACTTAACACATAGTTCTATATCTCCATTTCAGTAACCCCAGACAATACAGATTTCCATGTGTCATCCGTAGAAAACAAGAACATGGAAGCCACATAGCTTTGGCTTAATTTGCAAATGCTGTTCAATACTGTAAACTAAGTGGAGGCAGCAAATGCTGCTCCCCAGTGCTTTGAAAAAACTAGAAATGTAGTAGGAGTGCCAAAACTCAGTACACCTGAAATAACTAACACCTATTGAGCAGCACTGAAGATAAATTGGGGAGAAAACATTAATATCACACTCTTCAAGCTTTTATCAGCAGACCCAACCAATAAGTTTTTTGCACTGGATACTTTTACATTGCAGCTGGGAGCATGCTTCCTAAAGCCAGTAGACAGGCACTCACTAGCTCAACTAATGCTTGCTCATTAAAATAGCCCTGTAGCTGCAGTTCAGGACAGCTGTTTGAGTGCAGATCTACCCAGACTCCTTTATAAGGTACTCACACAGCTAGCCCAAGCTGCCAATTATGTTATCCCCGGATACACTGCTATTTTTAGTGCGCTGGCTCAAGCAAAGCTAACACACATCTGTCTGCTCATGCTGGGAAACATGGTCCCAGCTCCAATGTAGATGCACCCATAGACACCTTCTTCCTGTACACTGAACTCCCCCTGGCAGAAAAGACTGTTAAGGGCTTGCTGAGGGTACGTCTATACACCAGCGCTATTTTGGGATACATCCGGGATCCTGAAATAGCGTGTTCCATGTCTTAACGGCACGCCCGTTATTTCAAAATGCAACTGAAATAATGGGCTCTCTATTCCGATGTCCTGGTAAACCTCATTCCACGAGGATTAAGGGACTTGTCAGAATAGTGGTCTATTTCAAAATCTGGCACAAAATAGACTATCTTGAAATAAGCTTGAAATAAGCTATGCAATTTGTGTAGCTCAAATTGCGTTGCTTATTTCCAGCTAGCACCACTGTGTAGATGCACCCTATAAGAGAATATCAAAGCTCCATAATGGGTGAACCCCAAAGGTTTGGGAATTCAGTATAGACAAGAAACTGAAAATGTGTGGGTCAAATTTATTCTGGTTATTATTCCATTGCTTTCATCCAAGTTATAGCTGGGATGGATTTGGTCCTAGGAAGCTGGCCAAGCATACCGAGGACAATCTTTTTGGTTGCAAAATTTTGTAATTTTGGTTCTCTCATGAGAATTGCTGTGTTTCTCAGTGCAAGACACATGAGAAAAACCACAAGAAATGCAGTCTTCTGCAGCAGACTTTCAGCAGCCCATTCTTGAAGTCTTAGCAAAGATAGACAGTCAGAGATCCATAAACATTTTCAAATGAACTTTTTTAACCTGAGAAAAATGAGTACTGAATAATTTTAGGCAAAGGTTGTAGTTTCTCTTTATTTTCCCATTGCTTTTTAAAAATCTATCTGCTTTTTCTGATAAGTATGTTACACACGGTGATGAGTATGTTACAGAGCTCTGTGAAACAAAGTTACAGTAACTTTCAAATGAACAATGCATTTTTACACCTGCTAAGAATCTGGTCCATAGATTTTAAGGCCAGAGGGGACTTCATAATCATTTAAAGTCTTCTCCTGCTTAACAATTTCACCAAGTAAGTTGTGCAGTGAAAGGAATTATTCTACTGCTTGAGGTAACTACCAATCCCAAAGACTTCTGTTCCACTACAAACATACCTATTGGATAGGCATTCCAAACACAATTTAAAGGCCAAATGGAGAACATACTTATAGTGATGATTATTTCCTTTTAGGTGGATGAGTACATAAAGATCATATTTGCACTAAAAAAGAGAGTAATTGACTGGAAAGATATCTGATGGGAAAGATGAAAGTGGAAATATCACCCTTTTTCCAGATCTGAAGAGGACTGTTTTCCAAGTCCTTGTCCCTTATTTCAAAATAATGAACAGAGCATCCACACTACCAAGCCCGTTATTTCAAAATAAGGGGCTGATTATTTCAAAATAATAACTCCTACTTTCCACAAGTAATAACACTTATTTCAAAATAGTTATTTCCAGAGGGTATGTCTATACTGCATTCCTCTTTTAAGAGAGGAATGCAAATGCAGCTGAGCGAAATTGCAAATGAAGCGTGGATTTGAATTTCCCGCACTTTATTTGCATAATTGCGTCCGGGCGCTATTTCAAAATACTCTATTTCAAAAAAAGAAATGCTGTATAGATGCGGTTATTTCGAAAGAAAACCCTTCTTTTGAAATTACCTTTAAACCTCATTTTATAAGGAGTAAGGGTAATTTCAAAAGAAGGGTTTTCTTTCGAAATAACCACATCTAGACAGCATTTCTTTTTTTGAAATAGGGTATTTTGAAATAGCACCCGGACGCGTTTATGCAAATGAAGCACTGGAAATTCAAATCCGCGCTTCATTTGCAATTTCACTCAGCTGCATTTGCATTCCTCTCTCGAAAGAGGAATGCAGTGTAGACATACCCAAAGATGATTAGGGTGGACACTCCTCTAATGATATTTTGAAATAACTACTCCCCAGAGTCATTCTAAGTAATTATTCCCCAGTGCTTCCTGGGGCTCTAAGTCAAGGTAGCAAGTACACAGTAAGGATGTCTACAATAGGAAATTACTTCAAAATAACTTATTTCAAAATAATAACTCCTGAAATAACTATTTTGAAATAAGCTTATTCCCCAAGGAAAGCAGGAGTTATTCTTTCAAAATAACCAGCCCCTTATTTCAAAATAACGGGTTTGGTAGTGTGGATGCTTTGCTTGTTATTTCAAAATAAGGGGTGTTATTTCAAAATAACTCCCTACTATAGACCAGGGCTAAGGCAGCCTGCCTCAGACTAATTTTGAGGCTTCCTTGTAGTGTGGACATACTATTTGGAAAGAGTTATTTTGGGAGTTTTTATTTCAAAATAGGTTATTCTGAAAAAATTTCCTAGCGTAGACATGCCCAAAGAAAGAAGCAAATGTGCTGGATATTTTACAGCACAAATAGTATTCAAGAGTAGTTCTCAAACAGATCATAAACTCCAGCTTTACTAAGCAAAAACCATCTAATGACCATGCAGAAGCCTATAAGACATCATTTGGTAGTCTCATCCCATTTTAAAATAGAAAGGAGTCCATACAATCCATATACTACTCTAACACTAGTAATATTATTCACTACCTATGTTGAAAAAGGGGGGAAAGAATTAATGAGCATAGAGTCCAAGCTCTCCCCATTATTTATGGTACCTCCAGAGCAAGATATGACAGATATTGCAACCCAGGGAGTATCTTTTGGGACCACTGTATTAAATTTATGAACAGCTGATGTGTGATTGTGTTCTACTGCATGGGAGCCACAGCTCTTCCAGAAATTAAAAACAGTGTATTAGAGGGACAGGGGTATCCCTGGGATTATCCCCTAGGATAATCAATAGCTTCAGAGAAAACCCATCCCATTTTTATATACTCTTTGAGGCTGGGTGTTCCAAAGAGAAACAAAGTGCTTGCAACATAAGGGTTTCTTAAACTGAGTTGTAGTCTTCCTTTTGATTCAGCAAATGAACAGGACTTTTGGTCCTGAGGGCGGAACCCCAAGCCTTGTGAAAGGGTTGGGAAAGTTTTGATACTAGAGTCCTGTAATACTCCTGGGTAATTCCTGGTATGTTTATTAAACATGTTGGAACTTTTACTGTTTTCTCTGTAGGGTTTTTGCTCTACAAATAAATGTACTGTGCTAAGAAAACCGGTCACGTGTAATTGCGGTCACACATGGGTCACAGCCCTTGGAGAGAAAGCACAGTGCAAGCACTGGCCTTCAGGGATACTGGCTTGTTAAGAATATTACAGTGTGTCACAGGGAGCTGTGCAGCCTTAAAATCCTATCAGAAGGGAGTGAGTCCATTGGTGCTGGAACTAGGAGTTCAGGGATTGCTGCTGCACGCTGGTTTGAAGTGGTGCCCATTATATATAGGGTTTACACTTTGATTCAATGACTCTCAGAATCCCCTCTTTAAAAATTGTTCCAGCAGCTCTGAATGGAGCACTCATCCCTCGTCAGAGACAGGTGAAAGCTAGAGGTCTGACTGGATATTCCTGAAATGGACCACAGAGAAGAGATCTAAGGGTGCATCTACACAGCACCCGAAACTCAAAATAAGATGCGCAAATTGCATAGCTTATTTTGAGTCAATTTCGAAATAGCTTATTTCGTCATTTGGCGCTTGCTACACAGTGCCAAATTTTGAAATAAAGTGCTATTTCGAGCAATCCCTTACTCCTCGTACAATGCGGTTTACAGGGATGGCGAAATAGCAGACGTTCAAAAGACGCGGGGTAGCTATTTCTGAATACGTCTGGTATCCCGAAATAACTTTGCTGTGTAGACATACCCTAAGTGACACAGGATTCTGGCACATTGGAAGGACAATACGTGGAAGCCGGGATTGTCATGAGTTAGGCATGTACAACATGGACAATGAATCCAATTAAAATGACAAAAATAGAGAAAAATCAGATCTTTTCTTTTTCTAAACTTCAGTCTTGCTCCCACAAGAAAGAGGTGATGAAATTCCTCCTGGAGCTTTGCAGCCATTCGCTCCCCCTCATTGAAACTAAGCCACATAAGCCTTTCCCTACCTCCATGGGGAAAACACTTAGTGTGGGTTAGCACTGGTTGGAGCAAAAAATCTGGAAATTCAGCGACTTTGCAGGGCAGCATGCTACACAGAACAGCTATTCCTCTTCCAGGCCCCAAACATCTTCCCAACAAACCAGTAGATCCCAAAATGAGCATTGGAGGCTCTTCAATGGATTTGGAATTAATTGCCTTATAAGAAATCTTGTCCAAACCTTGAATCATGTCTACAAAAGCTTGCTATAAGGTACAGCTTTTTGCAAATGCTGAAGTCATGACTGCCATATTTCCAGCTAGACCAAATAATGTTAAACTGCAGAAAGAAAAACAAATAATCACTAGATCCAAATGTATGTGAAAGTCTACAAACAAACAATGCATCCATTCAGTTTTCATGTCACTTTGCTAATAGGGTTGCTTGATGACAGCTTGTTTCATGAACTGCCAATTTAAAAAAAAATGACTCTAGAAAATGACAGCTTAACCTGTGTTTAAACATGCTGTTTGTCAAAACAAAAACTAAAGCTGTTATGTCTACTAGGAACAGATAGGCTGATATTGAACGAAATAAACCAAGGACAATTGGGTAATTTACTTGCCTGATAGTCCAAGAAAGAGTGCTTTGGTTGGTTGGTACCCAAAATATTGCATCTGGCATAGGGCAGGAGAAAACATTGTCATAGAATCCAGCTTGGTAGAAAAACAGGAAAATGAGGAGAGGAGACAGTAGGAAATCAGTGTCATGAAAAAAACATGTACCTGAGGTAGAAGGAAGGAAGAAAATGGCATGGACTACACGTTATTTGTTGTACATGAGATCCTGCTCCCAGTGATCTACAGCTGCATGCAGTGGAACTGGAAGTATAGTGTCACCACAAGTATAATTTTCAGCATCCCAATTTTCATTTAAAAGGCAATTTGTCAGCAAGTTTAAGCGGTGTGCAGAGCACTGTGTACGTACCAAGCCATTGGCACCATTCTTTACATAATGACAGCTATGAGGGTTAGAATGCAAAGTGTTCTACTAACATAGGGCATACCAAGATGCATGAAAATATTTAATGGAAACCACACGTGTTACTGAACACTTTACTTGATCAACCAAAAAAACAAAAAAAACTTACAATCAAGAATTTTCTAGTACAATGGGTCAGCCTTTGAAACCTAACATGTTAAAATAATATCTTAATTGCTACTTTTGTAAATTGCCCATTCCCTTTATAAGGAAATGCCATAAATAGCAGGAAAAAGCGTGAGTGGCAGATAAAAGAACTCCCAGGCTATATCTACACTGCCGGCTTTGCCGGTAGTGCCTATGCAAATGAAGCACGGATTAGCATGTTGCCACGCTTTATTTGCATAATTTATTGCCTCCCAGAGAGGCATAAGGATCTTGCGCAAAACAGGGGTTTTGTGCAAAAAAACAGTCCACGCTGCTTGTTTTTGCACAAAAATGGTATGAATAAATTATGCAAATGAAACATGGCAATATGCTAATCCATGCTTCATTTGCATAGGCACTGCCGGCTTTGCAAGACAAAGCCCACATGTATATTTTGTTTCTGAATTTCTGTAGAAACAAGGCACATATTAAAAGGCGTGTTTTTGTGTTTATAGCAGAGAAATTATATCTGTATAGCAACCCATATAATAGTTTCCATGCTCATCCTGCAGTCCATAAAATAAAACCTGATTTACTGTTAAAATAATATCTTAGCTCTCGTATTGAGATCGTTCCCATGTAGATAGTAGTAGCAGTACTCTTTTTTCTAATCTGGCTTCAAGTCTCTGGCTTCAATTCTACACTGCACTGTTATTTTGAGATAACTAGTGTTATTTTGAAATAACAATGTGAGCATCTACACAGCCATTCCGTTATTCTGAAATAATTTTGAAATAACTGACGGCTTAATTCCAAAATCTGTATACTTCATACTACAGGGAATAGCACCTATTCCAAAATAGCTATTTTGAAATAAGGCATGTGTAGACGCTCCACTGCTGCTATTTCAAAATAGTCCCTCACCGGGGCCATTTTAAGTTATTCCTCCCCAGTGTCTCCTGGGGCTTCAAAATCAAGATAGCACATCTACATTAGGGAAGCCTGCCCTGGAGTACTTTTGAGGCTTCCCTGCAGTGTAGACGTGCTATTTCAAAATAAGCTATTTCAGAATAACTATTATAATAGCTTATTTTGAAATAAGCGTGCCGTGTAGACATACCCTTACTTAAAAGGGATTTATAAAGGTTCCTTATTCTCCTTTATGGTCACGTCTCTCCTTTCCTAAGACATAATAGACTCTTCTTGTTTATCCATATTCACTTATATAAAACCTGACCAATGAACAACTACAAAATACTTCTGAAAATTATAAAGCAAACATACCACACCCAGTGCGGAGGAACAATTGCCACAACTGAACAGGATGGAAAGGGGATTATCATTCCTCACCCTCTGACGGTGTTCAGTTCTTTCACAGAAAAATAATAGGTTAACTTTCCATCCTCTTATCCAAGTTCGTCTCTGAAACAAACTCTGTCCTTTTCAAGTAACCATGTCATGCTGTTGTCTATTATTTTTCAGTTTTCAGTAGTCTCCACCGCCACTGAGATGACATGAACTCCTTATTCTAGTTCAAATTTTTCTTCACTGCATGCTTAATTATACATATAACTGGCAATTTCTTTCTCCATATTGCAAATGGTGTCTTAGTTACCATTTTATTTTCCTATATATTTGTGCATGATTGGCACCATAAATTATGGAAAGGGTTATGTACTCCAATTAGTAGGTGGCTATAGGCTCCTGCTGGTAAATAGAGGAACACCACTCCATTCATTCTGCCACAAAATGCTTCACTTTACCATGTTAATAATGTCTAATGGGTTTCCTGCTGTTGTCAAAATGGAGAGTTGTTCAACATATATATGAATATTAATGTCATATTATCATGCTTATCTAATTAATGTTTATGATAGACCCATTTTTGTCAACCATGTTCTTTGCTCACCAGCAACCCAGGGTCTCGGTAGTGATATATGGCCTTTCTGTAGCCTCTCATGTGAAATCCATTTTATGAACCAAAGAATAATAATGTAAGGATGATCCAGTCCTCATAGTGACCACCCACTCATCTGCTATATAGGCACCAGGCACTAGTATTCAGCTCATACAAATAACAGATGAGTTGTTATCAGCTCCTTGCTGCAGCCTCCTTCTATGTACACTAAACATGTGGAGACACAGCTGTATTGCTGTCAGTGTGCCCGTTTCATGCGTTTTCCTGGAAGTTAATCAAATATATATTTACGTTTACCCAGCCTACTTATCCTGACAGTGCACTTCATGCAACAATACTGTGACAGTGAGTCTAATGGAAGAGGATACGCCTAAGCAGGTGTGTGATTGTGTGGAGTTTGCATTATTGTAAGCTGCTACTTCTTATTCCACATCTGATTTACACCCATGCAGAGCCACTAAGGGTACGCCTACACTAGGAAATTATTCGAAATAACTAAATTCAGAATAATAATTCCTGAAATAACAAAATCGAAATAGCATGTCCCCACTATTGGGGAGCCTCAAAATGAGTCCGAGGCAGGCTCCATTATTGTGGATGTGCTATCTCAACTTAGAGCCCCAGGAAGCAGTGGGGAATAATTACTTTGAGTGAGTCTGGGGAGCAGCAGTAGAGAGTCCACACTAACCCTATTTTGAAATAACTCTTTCAAAATAAGCATTATTCCCCGAGGAAAGCAGGAGTTATTCTTTCAAAATAATCACCTTAATTTCGAAATAACAGACTTGGTAGTGTGGACACTTTATTTGTTATTTCAAAATAACTCCCTAGTGTAAACCAGGGCTAAGTAGGCTTGTATCACTTTGTGCTCTCTACCTCACTTTTCATAGCCCTAAACTCCACTCTTACATGATCAGCACAGATTTTGACCCAGAGTTTCCAGTACCAAAACCTTCTTGGTTGCTGCCACTGTTGTACTTGTTTATTATGTAAAGACTAACCCATAAACTTGTTTAAGTTCCATGAGTCAAACTAATGTACTTCACATCAGAACATAAAAACACAGAGTTAGAAGCACTGAACACACTTGAGTTTCTTTAGCAATTGTCATTTAGAGTACATCTACATGGCAATATTATTTTGAAATAACTAGCGTTATTTCAAAATAACTTAGTCCGTGTTTACACAGCAGGCAGTTATTTCAAAATAATATCGAAATACTGTCAAGCTGGAAGATTTCTTACTCCAATTCCTGTAACCCTCATTGTATGAGGAGTAAGGGAAGTCGGAGGAAGAGTGCTCTATTTTGAAATAAGTGCTGTGTAGACACTTCTAATTTTGAAATAAGCTATTTTGAAATAAGCTACGCAGTTGACATAGCTGAATTTGTGTAGCTTATTTCAAATCTAGCCCTGCTGTGTAGACACACCCTTACTGAAAATGCTTGTGTTTTTCCGGTTTCCTTAAATACGAAGTACACATGTTGAATATGATGTGTTGCTTTTTTGTAGAATTCATAGCCACTGCAAATGAACGACACTAACTGTGCCCCTGAAGAGAGTCCGTGAAAGTATAATATTCATTACATTTGCTCATTGCTTCATTCTTGAGACTACATTGCTACAATTTCATTTGAATGATTGACAGCCAACCTCCTATCCAACAGTCAAAGCTGCCTTGCTTGTACTTGAAAATTCTGTGCAACACTTTGTCTGAGACGGCATAGAAAATTCACTGCATGAAGGTTTTTTGCACAAAGCAAGCAGCTGCTGGACTGTAGCTTTGGAACTATAAAAGCCTAGGCACAATTTATTTGTGATATCAAATGAAAAATGTGATTTATGCAGCTTGAAAATGAAGATTATTTTGACTCGTGTTTAGCTCATTTAAGTTTTTATACTTAAATTCCCATAAGGCTTGTTAGAACCAAATGACAATTGACAAGAAATCATAATTCTCATAATTCCTTCTAAAGATAAATTATAGACTGGAGCTAGATTTGGCAAAAACAAGCAGAAAATATGATCACAATTGTTTTGCAAGGCAACTTTTTCTTACACCAGTTTGACAAGCAAAAATAACCCTGGAAAAGTGATCAAAATTCACACCAGTATTTTTTGAGGTCCTGTAGTTTTATAGCCATGGAAAATTGAAAGAATGAAATAGGTTCCTGAAACAGATATTCTTAATGTCTGAACATGAAGTCAATATAATATTAAAAAGACAAATAGCTTAAATTTGATATTATACAAAGAACGCATGCTTTGTAACTGAACACCCTGAGTGATTACATATTGAGGTCAACTTAATTTAGATTTTATAATGAAATTAAATGTTGGAGCACTTTAAATAATTTCCTGTGTATTGAAAAAAATAGACACACACACATCCAGAGTTATTTGTGGTATGCTCATGAACTGATATTATGATACAAAATATCCATTAACCATTCTAAAACATTTAAAATATGTTCTTTGCGCTTTTATTACTATACTATTACAAGATGTCATAGAAATCACAACAACTGAGACTGTTCAAAGACTATGGATTATGTTGTTTCAAGCCTACTCTGGAGTGAAATACAAACTGAAATTTTTAAGGAATGAAGTATTGGATTTTCTTCTTTGGGACCACAATTCATGTAATTCAAGCTGAATCTGACATCTCAAATAAATTCAGTTGTCTAGAGTGCAATAAGAGACAGTAGTCCAATGCACGCTCCTACAGCACAACATAATTTGGTTGTCAGGAGAAGTTTAACTGAAATAAGAGACTATTAATGTTTTACTCTACTCTCTGAAACATACTTGGTTTAAAGCTTCCTTTTCTGCTTCTACTGCATAAATAAAAGCTGGAATCATGTCATGTTCATACATTTTATCCATTGGTTAGTTTTTTGCCATTTCTACATTTATATTTTTTCAGTAGTTTCTGAAAATGTGGGAGAAAACCACCTGCTTATACGTCCTTTATGATTCTGTTTATTCCCTCAATTACCCACTACCAGTCCTGCAATCCCAGTCCTGCAGTTCATCTGGGGGCAAAAATCTACTAGACATCAACTGGCCACATGGAAATCCATCATGTTTTGCCCATGTAGGGACAAAACGTAGGTAGGATGCAACCCAAGAGCATCAGGAAAGGTGTAGAACTATAGCTAAAGAAAATCATATCCTTGCAAATGACAAAAAAAAAGTCCTTTCTCTCCTTTGTGATCCCACGGTGAAAGGTAATAAATGAATCCAAGAGGAGGAGAGAGGAAATACTGATCAAATGTACTTCCTTTTCCCTTTCTCTCTTTTGTTTATTCCATGTTCTGTCTGGAAGATTTCCAACTAAAAAAATACTTTCCATGCTGTGACTTAAATGTACATTTGATTTAGCAAATATGTAAGTAAGGAGCAGCTAACTCCACAGCTATGGTCACTGACAGGACTTTAAATATCTTCATGCTTCTTTTCAGTGATCAGTGGACAAGTTATATCTCAGCTTTTGGCAACATGAGCACAGGAGGAAGGAAACAAAAGTTAAGTTAAGTTGTGATTTCCCCTCCTTCACAAAATGTAAACGTTTGTGTCATATGTTTACTGTGCTTATGGCACAATGTTTCACTTTGATTTGTTTGATGCTATATTTGCAAAAATTGCTTCATCGCATCAGAAAATATTGAACATGCTTAATCCTTTCAGTACAGAGAGTTTTAAATGAAAAATGACAAATAAGCAGTCAGCTTCTGCACTCAGGTGTACAACTAAGTAAATCGGCATAATTCCTTTGACTTCAAGTTCACCATTCAGTCTGAAGTCAATGGAACTATGCTAATTTTTACCAACTGAGGAGCTAGCCTTCTGTATCTATATGAAACACATGATGATGCAAGGGTTTGTATCTGCATTACTGTGAGTGGGGAACCCATGAGTGAGCTGATAGGTCATCCCTTTATACTACACCATGCTATCACCAGTCTTTCTGCCCTGGATAGCTCTCAAAATCCCATTTTCCCAGTCTCTGCTATGTGCTTCAGCTGTATGGGAGGGTGAATAATTGACAACAGAAACCTTTGAGGCCATGCTGAACTCTTAAAGTAAAGATCTTTATCTTGGCATCCTAGGCTATGATAGTACACACTTGCACTTCAAAACTTAGCACCTTATAAATACCAACAGAGGTACTTTCTCATGGCACCTAGCCAGCACACTCAGCTCACATTTGTGTAAATCCATACAGCTGAGGAAAGGTGAGTAATTAAGACTCCAATTGAAGCCAGCAGTTGATACATTTGTCCAAAATTAAACATATAATTCAAACTACAATAAAATGTTTGGATGGCACCGTTATCTCCAGGAGACTGCAATGACTGTGATGGTGCTGAAATAAGCTGCTAACTACAACCAATGGGACTGAAATTTCCAGCACATGCATTGACTCTGCCATAGCAAAGGCAGCTGCATTTAAGCAGCTTCTGTGGTATGACACATTTAATTATACAACATTTACCCTGCTTTGACTCAGCCATAGTAAAAATACTTAGTTACAAGTCCATAGACTCAGCACTGTCATTGGTCACACATGAGTAGCGTTTTATAAGGCAGAGAAGCATTGTAGATCAGGTTTGATTCATGTCCCCCCTGCTCATTTCTAGTCACTGGCACATGAAAGAGATTTCTTTACTGTTCCAGCAAGTTTAAAGACCCAATCCTACAAACACAAATGAAGATAATACTTAGTACCATGAGTTGCCCCTACTGATTTAATTCCAGAATTCTAAAACTTCTCATTTTAAATAAAATTTTGCAAAAAAAGCTGCAAGTTTCAGTCCACTGACACACCTCAAAAAAGTAGCATTAAGTAAACTACAGTTATGAAGCAAGACTCAAGAGAGATGAGGGATGGATAGAGGCATCTGGAAGTAAAGAAAGAGAATATGAGATCTACAAGTAGGCTGAGAATCCAGTGACCTCAGAACCCCAGAGATATAAAAAAAAAAGGTAGAAAAGGTTTTCTCAGGAAGATTACAATGAAAGACACCATATTGGCTTAGTATGGTATGTCTAGACTGTGGTGCTAATTCGGGATACCTCCAGTATCCCGAAATAGCTATTCCATGTCTTTTGAACCAACACGTTATTTTGAAATAGATTTTGAAATAATGAGCTCGCTATTCTGACATCCTTGAAACCTTTCTTCCGCGAGGGTCAAGGGACATTTTGGAATAGCAGTTTATTTTGAAATTTGGTGCTGTGTAGATAGTTTATTTCAAAATGTGGCACTGTTTCAAAATTAGATTGAAATACGATAAACAATTTGTGTAGCTCAAATTGTGTATCTTATTTTGACCTACAGGTGCAGTGTAGATGCACCCGTAATGTTGCTGTTAATTTGACTCCAGTGATGTTTACCACACTGGCTCTTGCTACTGTAAAGGTAATGAACTAATTCCAGAATATTAGCCAGAAAGGAACTCAAACCAAGACCCTAGGTATGAAGACAAGAGATTACCAGTTTAGAATGACACCAGGTGGCAAGAATTGTATATAGTGATATAATCCTGGTAGAAGAGGTGAATAACTACAGAGACTAATATAGTCCCAGAATTTGGTTTTGGAACCTGCAACAAATGTGGCCATAGGGATTTATTTTATTTTTTCATTAATACCACACAGGTTTATATGCAATTTTGACTAGGGATTAGCATTAATTTTTGAATTGGATAGCTATTAATTGTGTTTGGACAGTAACTGTAAGGCAGGAGTTGTCTTCTTGTATACTTAGTATTTGAGATTCAGCTCTTTCAGTACAAAGATCCAGTGCCAAGCTGGCAAAGTTGCACGCATGCCAACATTTTTTATAGTTTTATCGTCTCCCCACAGCCTTTCTGCGTGTCCAGCATGCTGCATCAGATTTCTGGCAATCATTATGCTGAACAATAGAAATATTCTGAGAAAACTCATAAGGTGTGGAGTTTTGCCAAATGGGAACAGTACCTGTATGAAGCTTTCAAACATGAACAAAGAAGGCGAACAATATTTTGGCTATACATTTTTTGCAATGTGTAACATAAGTGTATTTTGCAAACGTACAGAACTCTTTTTAAAATATACTGTTCTATGGTGTGATACTTTTCCTTTGTTATATAAGACTACAATTTACCAGAGCAAATGAAAGCGAAACATCTCTAGTCAAGTTCAAAACATAGTACAAAGGACACTTAGCTTTGATGTTGTCTTCTGTGTTGTCTCTCACTGCAAAATCACTACAAGAGGGAACCAAGAACAATTAGGAACTTTGAGCAGAGTCCCATATACTTGAAGATAAGAGCTATTTCCTCTCTTTCAAACTTTCTGTGAGCCTGCTACCCATAAGAATCCAAAGTTCATATATAGGTACAATGACCTCTCAAGTATCACAAGAGGAATTGTAGGTAGGTAAGTTATGTAAATGAAGTTCTATATGACAGCACTTTATCCTTTTCACCAATAGATTGAGTAAAGAGTTCTGTTCTCTTTGCAATTTCTGGGCATAGGGCTTATCCCTGTGTAATGAAAATATGATTTGTGTTTCTCAAGGGATAATTCACTCCTGCTGCTTGCTTTGTGTCCCAGAGACATATATTATGTCCAACATCATTCCTCATGTAAGTTGACTGAGCACCGTGGAGTTACACCAAGGATAAATTTGGACTACCCCCTCCTATGGAATCAAAATCTTTTCCACATAGCTACAGACTGTGATGGGGAGTAGGGGCCAATGAAGCCTTAAGAAACAAAATACATTCATGGGCAAATGTTCTCAATTCATAATGAACAAGGGGGAGAGTAATATTAAAACTAAGTGAAATATACACTGAAAGCTGAATAGGTTCTCAATAAAATGGATTTGAGATTTCCATGAGGCATCAGCAACTCTTTATATCTGGTTTCAGCATGGAACAAATGTAATTGCAAAACAGTTTTAAATGTACTTTTATAATAATTTATTATTATGATTGAAAAAAACAAAAATGCAGTAGAATCCATGAGCAAAGGCTGCCCCCATGTGGTATTTTTAAGGGGGATACTCAGGAGAGATGGCCACTGTTGTCCCACAATTATCAGGACAGCATTTCTGGGAGTAAGCAGGCTACCAAAACATTTCACCCCCTTGACAGTGAAGTCTGGAAATGCTGCTAAGCCCCATTGCATGAACTAGTATGTGCAGAAGACTAGCCTGGCCAACTGAAATGTAAGAGGAATAAATTGTGACTCTATCAGCATAGGTGCTATACCAATCTACTGTGGTGCACCAAATCAGACACTCTTCCTTGCACTGTGCTAGGGGAATATGCACCTGAGTGGCATGCATTATGCTTACTCCAACCAACATCCAAGCACCAGTGAGTCGGAAAAGGTCCCCCCTGTCCAGCCACTCCCCCTTGAAGATGTGCAGAACTTCAGGCTGTATTAGCCCATTTCCACTCTCTTGTTAAGAACCAGCACTTCAGGCCCTCACAAGCCCTATTCTGTGTGGGACTCAGGTGGTACATAGGTGTGTGTTGGCCTTCTGTGTAAAGGTGTATTTTTCCCCAGCACATGTGAACACTACCCCAGAGGAGGGGCCCAAAGATCTCCCCATGCCCTCACTAGCTCTTTGAGCTCTTGTCCATGTAGAGCCACAATCTTGCCAGAAAATGGAGGCAAAGTGCAGAAATGAATTTTTAACCCTCTTCAGTCTAAGAGATTTATTCCAGGCACCCTCATATGCTTTTGATTTAGTGAAATAGACCACTCTGCCTCTGATGCAGGTATGGCAATATTTACTAACTTAGCAGACACTTAATGAGGCCCCTCAACCCTTTTTTATTTAGGCGAACTCTTCTCAGGTTCTCTGGCAGGCTTTGTGGTCATTATTATTACTTCATTTTTAAACCATGAAATCCAGGTTTTACACAAATCTTAAAGTAAACATATAAGGTGAAAAGACAGTCTTAGTCAATACCAAATCCTCTAAATACAGTTTAAGCAGCTGCTGAGTTTGTACCAATGGAAAGGGGAATAGTCTTGTCATGAAGTCACAGGACTTAGAATCAGGAGACTATAGATCTATTTAGAGCTGGTCAAATGCTGCACACCCATCACTTGCTTTCAGCATTCCCTGGAATTCCACCCGGCAGTTTAGTTGAACTGTGTTTTTGTCCTTTTTTAATATTCTGTGCATGAAACTCACTCATGTGTACTAGCTGTAAGTGGGGTTTAAGTAATTCAGAGGCCTAGTGCCAGTCATCTTCAAAGCATGAATGTCACTCTTTGTAACTGCTGCATGAAGTCTTGTGTAGCTTTAGAGAATACATTTCTTCTGGCCTGGTGTTTATTAGAAACGTACATTGTGCTAATTATGTTTCTTTTTCATTAATCAGAAAGTGCTTTAAAGAGCTCTAAAATGATACACTGCTTTATGGACCTTGGCACAGTCAGTTAATATGTACGTACTTGACAACTGTTCAATATCAAAATAGGGCCAGCTCACATGCCAGTAGGTAATTTGATTTAATCATGTGATGACTATGTATGCCAAAGAAGCTCATAGACTATTTCACATGATTCTAAAAAGGTATTTCAAAGAACAAATCAGACTTAGTGTGATTTTCTCACTGACCTCCACCTCTTTTTAAATACTGAAAATAAAAGAATCCTGTTCTCTTAAAACCAAAACTGACAGAGTTACCATTTCCCCTTCCCATTCTCCTTTGGAAAGAAAATTATGAAGATGACCTTATTCCTACTCTAGAGATTCCCAGAAACTTGTGTTAGATTCAGATGTAGAGAACACCTGCTGTTGGTTAAGGGTGATAGCTTGATAATACTAAATGTTTCCGATTATGACCTTCTGAGTCAGTTACTCCAATAGATTTTTGAGGGATAAAGGTATTAGCACACAATCTTTCCACTTGAAATGATAATAATTCCCCTAGGGACATGAAGACAGGACTTGGGAGTGAAAGCATGGCAGGTGGGTGAAGCTGTAATATAGCCATGCCACACTGTGGATGTGATGGGTACTCTGGCAGAAAGGTTTGACAAATCTCATCTCTGTATATTGGTTACATTACCCATAACAGATATAATCACACAACACAAGTATGTTCCCTTTCAGATCATTATTATAATAAAGCTATCCTGGTCCAAGATGTTATCACAGATACAAAAGCTAGCTTTGTGAAACTAAGCAGACACTCATACCTACAAAGACTGTCTCCACTAAAGGCAATGGACTAAGAACCCTATCTCTGCAACAGATGTCTTGTGACTTTGTATAAATCAACAATCTTTCAGTGCCTCATTTCCACCATCTGTAAAATACCTCAAAGGCATGGTGTGAGGATAAATTCAGTAAAGTTTGTAATATCTCATAGTATGGCGATGGGAGCCTGTCATGATGCTTGGGGTACAATCCAGCCCAGTAAGAAGTTGTGTCACCACTTGCCCTACAACCCGGGCTGGATTAAGAAAGGGGCTTTCGGGATACAGCCCAGAGCCATGGGCTAAGGAGGGCTCTGCAAAAAGATCCCCTTGAAAAGTGCAGATTTTTGTTGCCCACCCTCTAGTCTGGGCCCTGGGCTGCAGGCACAAAGCCCCTGTGTTCTGGTCCTGCCTTGCAGGAGCAGGGACATGGCTCTGCATACTGCCATTCTTCCCTCCACCCCTGCTAAGCTGGGACATGCATTTCTCTCGCCTGCAGGCTCCGCCTCCAACTCCCATTGCCCAGGAATTGCAGTCAATGGGAGCGGTGGGGGGCAGTGCCTTCAGGGAAATGCAGGGCAGCACGCTGAGCCACCTGCCCCCCTTCCCTCCCCAGGGGCATGCACCACCAAAGGGGAGCTGCCCCAGCTAAGCGCTTTTAGCCCTGCAGCCCAACTTCCTGCCCCTGTCTTGAGCTCTCTCGCACACCCCAACTCCCACCCAGTCCCAACAGACTACCACAACTTCCTGTCCTGAGCCCCATCCTGCAACCCAAACCCCTCATCCCCAAACTCACCCCAGAGCCCTCCCCCACCCAGTGAGAGCCCTCACCCCCTCCCACATCCCATCTTTCTGTCCCAGCCTAGAGCCTCCTCCAGCACTCAAACCTCTCGTTTGGGCCCTACCTCAGAGCCTATGGAGCCCAACAAAATGTAATAGCACTGGGCCTCCTGAAGAGTTAATCTTGGCCTGCCTGCAATCCCGTGTGCATTAAACCTTGCTGCTTTAGCTGCCAACCTGGGATGCTTACAGCAAGCAAGCAGAACAAACCCTTAGTGTGTGTACACTAGACAGCCATGGTTCATCAGTCCTGACCCAGCAGCCTGCCTAGCCCACAATGCCACTTTGGTTGCCACCAGCTTTGGTTACAATCAGCAAGGTGACCCAAACATACACTAGTAGTTCTGATTTTTCCCAGAACTTGTGCTCTGCAATGTTTAGCCCTCTCATGGACAGCTCAGAGACATAAAAAGGTTCTTGTATTCCTTTAAAAAGACAACAGTGCATTATACACTGCAGCAAATATACCCCCTTCCCTGAAAACACAGCACTGAGTTAGTTTATAAATAAAATAAATACATTAACAACAAGAAATAACAATTGGTTAAGTGATGCCAAGTAAAAGGAATAAAGTTAGAAATGGATACAAGCAAATAAAAGTGAAAACACACATCTAAAAGTCAGTAACTTAATCTAGCAAAGCACAGGCTCTATTCAAGATGGTTTCTTTCACCATTCTTCCTTCTTCCCAGTAATGGCTGACTTTCCCTCAGAAGTGCAAAATGCTGGCTTCCTTTGTCTCCATAGGTGAAAGATCTTTGCATCTATAGTCCATTTCCAGAGACTTCAACTTGGTCGAAAGACCCCTTGATCAAAGGACCCCTTGATCAAAGGCCCCCTTCCTCAGCTTGTAAATGCTGTATTTCATTGGGTACGTCTAAACTACATGGTTCCGTCGACGGAGCCACGTAGATTAGTGTACTCGAAAAAGGGAAATGAACTGGCGATTTAAATAATTGCTGCTTCATTTACATCAAAATGGCTGCCGCGCTGTGCCAATCAGCTGTTTGGTGGCACAGTGCGGTAGTCTGGACACTCCACGGTCGACAAGGGAAGCCCTTGTCGACCGCCCTGGTAAACCTCATTCCACGAGGCATAACGGGGCAGTTGACAAGTGCTTCCCTTGTCGACTGCGGAGCGTCCAGACTACCACGCTGTGCCACCAAACAGCTGATCGGCACAGCGTGGCAGCCATTTTGATGTAAATGAAGCGGCGATTATTTAAATTGCCGCTTCATTTCCCTATGTCTAGAAAACTAATCTACATGGCTCCGTGGACGGAGCCATGTAGTTTAGACGTACCCCTTGTGTCTGTCTAGTAGTGGATGCCAAAAGATTGGTTCTATCCTTGTTTATACCTTCCAAATTTCAATTATCTTGTTTCAAAAGGCAAGATGACCCCTTGTGGTGTTTTCCCCCTTTCTTGTGGGCTTCCTGGGGCTTCCATTGTTTTGCTTACTCCACATTTAATTCACATAGGAGACAGAACATAGCTGCCTTGAAGAAAAACTTATCACCCCTCCTTTAATGCTTAGGCATTATTAAAAAGCCATATTTCCATATGTAGTATTAATACATATGTTTTGCAATGACATTAATCACCAGTGTGTCATTAGTTTTCAGAAAAGACCTCTATATACATCAGTTGATTCAACTGGTTATCCTTTGAGATTCGGCCTACAGTCTTTATTGACCAGTAAACCTTTGAAATGAATTCTTCTGAAGGTTACCCCTCAAAGTAACATTTATTCATGCTGCAAGGAAGTCAACATATATATATGTCTACACTACAGAGTTTTGTCGGACAAACGACCGTTTTGTTGACAAAACTTAAGGAACTTGAGGAAAGTCCACACTGCAATCGCATTCTTCCACAAGAAAATTGAAAGAACAGAGGGATTTTTCTGGCATTGGTAATCCTCATTTTGCAAAAAGGTGTGTTTGGATGGGGAAGAGGAAGTTCTTTCAGAAGAAGAGGAAAGAGGAAAAAGCACAGGTGCCCTGGTGGCCATTCCATCCATAGCAATCACCAGGGCTCACCGAACCGCGGCGAGCCCTGCTCACCAGCCGCGCTATCCAGCAATCTGCGCATGCGCAGATTGTTCTGCACATGCGCAGATCGCCTGAACCCGGCTCTTCCGGGTTGCAATCTACTCGCCACGGGCGAGTAGATTGCATTATTTGTCGAGCCCTGGCAATCACATCTTACACGCAAGAGAGCATCCATTCAGTCTGGATGCTTTGCTTCGAAAAAGCAGATCGCTTTTTCGATGCACTTTTGCAGTGTGAAAGCGCTCTTTCGGAAGAAGTTTTTTTGGAATATCTCTTCCAAAACAAAGCTTCTCCAAAAGAAGCCTGTAGTCTAGACGTAGCCATAGTCTGCTGGTGAAGAAAGCTCTCATATTCTTTCTTCCCTGCTAATGTTTGCTAAATACAGATTGCAGGAAATAGAACAATCTCACTCCCCACTTGTTAGTTTGATGGCCCATTTACTGCTTATATGTAAATTGAGGTAAATCCCTATTATTTGTCTGAGGCAGACTGCACATATGCATAGCTTTCCAAAGACATTTTCAGAATGTAATTCTAGCCCATACTCGTATCTTTGTACACACAGCATACAAGAATAGTAATGATTGGTGAGATAATAGTTTCCCAGTGATCTATTATTACATGCCATCTGTTAGATACAGATTGTGACAGTTTGTTAGGTGTAGCAGGTATGTCATGCATGACAAGAGATACTGACAATTTGAATAACAAATGGACCTTTATGTCTGTACTATTAAAGATAGTTGGTACTTATTAAAGAAGATACTGGAAAAAGCAATAAGATGGATCCTGTATATAGTATTCTGCATTGCTATACCCAAATAAGTGCCATAAAGAATCTCAATGCTAGATAAAAAGACTTTTCTGCTCAAATATATTTTTTCTATTCCTCATACCATAACAGCAGTGATAAACAAGAATGAATTGTTCATTGAACATAATATTCAATTCCAAGATGACAAAACTTAGTTTAGTACAATAATAAAGCTGTCATTTTGAAGGACATTTCTTTGGGCATCAAGGAGCAGGTTTTCAAAGCCATAAATGGAAGTTGGATACTTAATTTCCATAAACAAATCACCTGGTGCTAGGCATGTAAATACTATTTGTGCTTTTGAAAATCTGTTCTTCAAGTGAATAACTTTTTGGGGGTGTGAGATTGTTGTCACATCACCTACATTTTTTCTAGCAGTACAGATGCATAGTCAAAATATTGTCATGACTGTGTATATATAATACATCTTAATTATTATTGGGTAAAATGTTGGAAAATACAGTATCAAAGGAGTCAAGTTTAAAAGAACTTTTCCAGGAAAAAAAAAAGGAAAAATCAGGCTTTTGGCTTCAGCTTTTCATATGCTACAACTTCACTATATCAGAAAATTGAGATACTATGAATATATCTAAGTGTTGACCTCATTGCAGTCTCCCATATTTGGAAGCAATAAATATCTCTCATTTCAATAATAAATACAGAACCTACTAATATTTATGAAGTGCACTGATGCCAAATATTCTGTGAAAACCAGAATGGGATTAATGATATTTTACTGGATGTTTTTAAAAAAAGAAGAGTCTCAAAAGTGTCCCTTTTCCCTAAACTCGTGATTATTAAGTGGAAGAATTTATGAGCTTAATAAAAGCACTTGGCATGTAACATTTCTTATTAATTTATTGTTGAGTTCATTTTTCACTGGTTTTGGAGGTTATGTTCAGAAAAATCAGATCACTGTAGGATTTCAATATATTGCAGTTCTCAGACTGAGTGGGTACATTGATAGTAAACTCCCTATTTTTCCATCTGAAATATTACATTAAGTGAAAATTAAGATTGATGTTGAGAACTCACATATTGGGAAAAGCTGATGTTAAGTTTATGTTTCATGCTGAGTCTTTGTGCATGTGCAGTAAGGTATTGTTTATAATTACATGATCATGTGCTACTTCTCTATTAGGTGCAGGGATCGTGTCCACTATTCTAGCCCTCCTAAAGGTGTAGCATTCCCACCACACAAACATTTGATTGGAAGACCTGGCAAATGTGAAAAATGGAAAAGCACCGGCCCTGCCTCCTTTCTACCCTCTCACTTTTTTGAGGTGTCTTGCACCACAGGAAGTAGGGCTGTGAAAAATCCATTTAGTTAACTCATCATGTAACCACAGAAGGCAAGGGTGGCAAACAGTTGCTCTGGTGTTGCTCTGAAGACCTGTCAATTCTATAAGGAGCTGGATGTTATCCTCAGCAGCAATCCCACCTCCATTGCCAAGTGAGATACTTCAGTGAGGATGGAAATGGCAAAAACAAAAGGAAAAACTATGTAGCACTTTAAAGACTAAAAGGACGGTTTAATGGGTGATGAGATGGCAGACAGTGGAGTCTCCCCTAAGAACAAAGTCATGGATGACAAGGTCAAGTTGGAGGACAATGTGGAGCACATGGCAGGCTGATCTGATGACATGGTGCGTAAGGACCTCTTTTCCACTCTGGAGGAGTCTACTCAGTCCCAGCAGTCCATCGGTGGCACACACGATACAGGAGAGGAGGGCTCTGATAAGTGTTCTTTTTTAGTTGATTACTGCTCATTATATGAGGTAGAGCTGTCCCCTTTGCTTGGTATATTCCAGAAGGGGGTAAGGAGATAGAAATATAAAGATTAGTTATGTTTGCATGAAATCTCCAGAAATTTTCTTTGAGATACTCACCAATCCTCTGCTGAAGATTCTTGACAGAGCTAATTTGTTCCTTCCCCCATTGTAAGGAAACCTTCCTGTACCAATGGGCAATCATTTGTGCAGGGACCAATGTAGCATACAGTCAAGCAGCATAGGGAACAGGTCCGAAGCCATATACATGCAGGAAATTCAATCTTGCCTGCTTGCTTATGCTCAGGATGAAATATGTTTCAAGGTCCCTGTGCAGGGGTCGCACCTCTCCCCGAGACTTCTTGTCCCCTTGGCCGCCCTGCTCGCCATCCCCCAACCCGTTCCTCCTGGCCAGGGGGCTCGCTTAGTCCACTTCACCGGCTCACCCCAAGCGGGGTGTGAGGGGGGCCCGGGCCCACACTCTCTCCAGGCCCCAGCCCAGGGCCCTAAGGTGGGGGGGGAAATATCCGTTCTCCCCTCACCTGGCTGATGGGGCTAAGTGCCGCAACTCATCAGCCCGCAGGCGATCCTGCTTGCGCCCACCCTGGGCTGCTTCCTCACCCCCGCACACCCAAATTCCCCATCCGCTTTCTTCCCGAGGCCCAGAGACCCTTCATCCGCTCCTCCGGTTGGCCTCCCCAGCCCAAGTGCCCCTGCAGCCTTTATGCCGCTGTGGGCACCGCCCCTTCCCCCGCAGTGCTCGCCTGACCTCTCCCCTAGTACGCCTGCGTCAGCGTTCCCCCTGCATGCTCCTTCCCCGCCCCGGTGGGCCCCGCCCCCCTTGCCTTCCATGGTGTGTGCGCCCGCGTTCTTCGGGGCCTCCCCAGGAGCGTCGGCATGAGCGCCGGCCAAACCGCTGGCCGCGTGGCGCGCTCCAGTTGCCGCTGCTTCCTCTCCTGCTGCAGGGGAAGCCAGTGGGTTGCTCCCCGCCCTTGGGGGGGGGCCTGGGGCAGTGCGGGGTTGCGTCACCCCGTCACAGACCCCAGCACTAGAAAATGGTGGCAGAATTTACAACATTGTCCCCTAGTTTCCTGCTGTGATCCTTTTAAAAATATCTAGATCCTCTGCCCTATTTTAAGTGCCCCCTAGGCCCAACTCACCATATTTAGTGTGTTTGCTTAGATAGGTGCTTACCAAGAGACAGTGAGAAAGTGATATATAAAAAGAGACGTATTTTACAATAAATTATTCAATGCTGTGCCTGAATGCTGTGCTCCAATCCTCAGAGGCGCAAAAAACCAAAGTATACAGATAGCAGAGAAAGACCTTGAAAGAAACATTTAAAATAGATAGGCAGGGCAGAAAAGCATGAGAGGCACATTGTAAAGGGCCAGAAGCATATGAAAAAAGTGATGGAGGAGTAGAGATGTTGAAGTCCCTAATCATGCTCTAGGCAGAGCACATGCATACTCACCTCTCCCCTGTCCCCCAGAACCAATAGAGAACTGCTTGCCATACCCTCGCCAAACTCCTCCTTAACACTCCCTGAAATGTCTCAGTACCCCATTCATTCCAATGCTTTAGACAGCTTCCAAAATTGTAACTGGACTTACACACAGCTCTGAGAGCCTACACCACCCTGCATTCATATCTTCCTTCCCACCAAGCCTTTTCTTGTTATTAATTGGTATTTAACATACAAAAAATCTCTTAAAGATAACCAATCTGAAATGGTCTCCTGCACGGGATGGTTGCTACTCATAATACATAATAGTAATTTGATCATTTGCTGACTATACATCCCTGTCAGGAATCATCACAATTTTCATGCAAGGTTGCAAGTTAACAACACATGGAAGAGTGCTATATAGAAATACACATTATTGGTGCTCATTGTCAAAATGTTGCCTCAAAGCTTCCAGAATTTGAATAGCTCCCTCGAGAAGACCTGGTATCTGGCATGCTCCACTCCTGGGTAATTTTTAACCCTTAGCCTCGTAAATATGGAACATGCAACAGGCTACTATCACTGTATTTTCCTCTTTTAAGTCTAACCTGCCATAAAGGTAGCATCAGTGTGCTTTTAACCTGACAAAGGCATCTTCCTTGGTCATTCTGCTGCTGCTCAGCCTATTGTTGAAGGGCTCCTTGCTGCTATCCAGGTTTTCCATGTAAGGCTTCATGAGCCATGGGAGTAAGTGGTAAGCTGGGTCTCCCAGGATCACTATGTGCATTTCAACATCCTGCACTGAAATTTTCTGCTCTGGAAAGAAAGTCCTTGCTTGGAGCTTTTTTATATAGGCCAGTGTTCCTGAAAATGTGTGCAGCATGAACCTTCCAACACCACCTCACACTGATGTCAGGAAATGCCCACCATAATCCACAAGCAACTGCAATACCACAGAGAAGCAGCCCTTTCTACCTGAACTGTTGTATTCCATCCCACGGTGGTACAGGGTCAAAATTGAAATATGTGTGCCATTTATGGCCCTTCCACAGCTAGGGAATCCCATTGCTGCAGAGCCATCCACTATTTCATGCACATTGCCCAGAGTCACAGCTCCTTGTACCAGGATGCAATTAATAACTCTGAACGCCCATATTAATGCAGCCCCAACAATGTTTGTCCCGACTCCAAACTTATTCACAGCTGACCAGTAGAAGTCCGGAGTAATCAGCTTCCACACACTGATTGCCAGGAACTTCTTCACGAAGATTGCAGCTCTCATTTTGGCATCCTTGAGCCATAGTGCTGAGACGAGCTCCGCACACACAGTTTCAGGAAGGTGGCTTTCCACCTATGAAAGTTCTGCAACCACTGCTTATCATCTCAGACCTGCATAACGATGAAATCCCACCACTCAGTGCTTGTTTCCTGAACCCCAAAGTTATGGTCTACCATGTTCAGATGATCTGTGAATGCTAAAAGCAATCAGGCTTTGCTTCTTTCCATGGCACACAGCAGGTCAGGCAACTCTGGTTCCTTTTCAGATTGTGAGGTCATCATATGCTGCGTGACCATCTGTGATGTGTTCATAACAATGACCACAACTGTTCAGGGCAGTGCAGGGTCCATCCTTTCAGATAGTGATGGTGGGAGGACAGTAAACAGGGGCCATTGAAAAATGCCATGAAACACAGTTGAAAAACCATGGAATGGTGAGACGGAAAAAAACTGCATCGTGAGGCACTGAGCCTGCACCCATGATGCACTGCAATTCACTCCACCTTCCCACAACCGCTAGCTACAGAAGGTGACACAGTAAGATAGCTACTCACACTGCACTTCTGTCACTGTTAATACTAGAACACGAACTCTGTATAAGCTATATCAGAAGGGGTATTGCGTGAACATTCACTAACTATAATTATACCAGTTTTTTATTATCAGTATAACTTGTGTTGACAAAACTGTGTTGTGTAGACAAGTCCTAAATAACTCTATGTAACTCACTAGTCTAGTTTTCCACTTGTCTTTCTTGTTTACAAGGCTCACCCTCAAAAACTTGTCATTTACATTAGAGAAAGAAATATGGTTGCCCCAGTAATTGCAGTGTTCTAGATATCCTCCCATAGTAAAGCCTAGGAAATACTGCCTAAAGGGAAGTAATGAGCTAAAGCAAAACCACATTGACTTTTAAGAGCATTCATGATATGCTTCCTACCAATCCCTTCAAAATGGCAACATGTGACATGAGATCATAATGCAGCAACCTTGCACTGAATGTGCTGTTTTATTTCAAAATGAATTATTGCTGGTTGTTTGGACACACAGCTTTCGATGCTTCCTTCAGAATGAGCCTAACAGGTGTATTCTAGCTCATGATACACCTACCAGGCAGACAGTAGAAAGGTAGCAGAGTTGATGGCTACTGCAAAAGCTATTTGTGAGCATTTATTTGGCTACAAATCATGCACTTTGTAGGTTAAATAGTATGCACAACTCTCATTTGCTTCCTGTGCACATTCAGATTAGGCAAGGGGTTTTTTTTTCTTAAAAGCATTCAAATAAAAAGAATTATGACTACTCATGAGAATATGTATTTGCGCAAGTATACATGCCAGAATTGTTCATGTGACCATCTTGAAAACTTCGTGGGTTTAGTAGACATCCAACCAGGAATCAGAAATCATGCCATGTGACTTAAATAACCAATTCACAGAACACACAGCAAATGGAGAATAGTAAACACTCAAAGCAATGGCTGTTGCAAATACTTCATGAGGAATGTATAGGCTGAAATATTTTTGCAACACACTAGTTAAATATTGCATAATGAATGAATTAATAAACATTAAGACTGCTCAAGGACAATCTGTGCAGAGAGGATGAAATTCAGCCTTCAGAAGAGGGCCAGCACAAAGTGTGTGTAGCAATCTAAGCCCCGCTGGCCTTCTGCACAGGGTTGCCATTCACCCAGAATAAGGGGGCAATGAGTGAATTGTATCATATCACCATAGTTCTCTTAGCTCAAGCAAACGTCTATAAAACTTCTCAGCCAGTATGTAAAGTAATATAAAGAGAACTTAACAGGGCCTTAAGGAGCCAGCTGAGAATTCCCTTGGTGGATCCACAAGTAGCATAAAACAACACCTGACCCATTCTCCTTTACTTCATCCTCTATTAGTTCAAGGGGAGTATTAGATGTTGGGAGCAAGCTGGGGGAAGGAGCAGGTATGGCCAGACAACCCTGGGCTGCAGTGATCTCTGACATATAACAGTTCCTTTACAGCTTACAGCAGCCCAGACATTGCACTAAACTACACAATGCTGAACCAAACCTTGGCAGCCCTCAGGACTGAGAAACACGACCCTCTCTGAGGTGCATCAATCCTCCCTTCTGTTTCTAAGCCACCATCCTTCAGACATGTCAAAGAAACTTGACCACTCTGGAGAGTAAGTATCACGATGCGTGTGACATTTTAAAAAATAACCCATTTTAGGATTCTCTAATTGAAAGTGAATGAGTCCAAAAATGCTTGCACTACATATTTTTCCATGATCTGTTAATTTGAAACTAGCTAAACAGAATTTCAGCAAACATCATTTCTGGCTTGAGAACAAGCATGTGAAATTTCAGACAAATGAGTAATAGCCCCCTTTTTGGCTAACTTATAAGCACCTGAAAATGAAAGTGCCTCATGAATTGTTTGTACAGTAACTATAGCGCAGCTGCCACAATAGTATAATACAGCAGCAAGATAATTACAAGTATTACAGCCCATTACAAATATTTACCACATTGTGGGCAATGCAAATTGCTATCTCGACTCATTTTAACATTCCAAGTGGAAAATAAATGCCTTTTACTCTTGTACAATTTGTAGAACAAAAAATTTCAAGCAGAATCATATTTATTTTGGATTTGGTAAGTGTATAGTGGCTCTCACACTGTGGTTTTCATGCCTAAAAAAGTAAGATTTCCAAAAATGTGAGTGTAATAAAGTAATTTTCAATAGGGAAAAACAAATGAGAAGATAAGAGAGACTCCAAATCAGTCATCATACCTTCTCTCGCTGCTTTGGTTTCCTAATTTGCCAGCTTCTGGTAGCATTTTCTTGGAATGTTTTACATCCAATGTATCTCTCTCATAGGCTTCATTCCTGTAATAATCTTGTTGCAAACTCCCCAATGACTTCACTAAGGATTTGCAAGTGAAAAGGGGCCATTGATATGGAACTCATTGCAAGATCAGGGCCTAACAATGTAGATGTAGTCCTGACAATCTCAGGGTCTGAGCCAAAACAACATTAAAAGTCAACTGAGGTGTAATTTTAGTAGGCTTCCTATTTTTCATCAATAAAGGCCTGATCTAGAAGTGTCCCTGAGGCACTCTTTTTTCCTATCATAAAACTGTCAATCTCAAGGTTAGTATTAGAGCTATGAGAATTTGAAAACTGATGCAAAAATGGGATGGGGAAGCAGCAGTGTTTGGCTTACATTTTAAAGGACTCATCCCACACTCATTGAAATCAGAAATTATTGTGACCAAGATGCAGGTGGCCTGGCTTATTAATCAGAGTGGGAGCCAGGTCTGGTAGACAGAGCAAGCACCCAGAAACTAGTCAAAGGTCAGCACTGGAGTCAACTGCCAGTTATCAGAGTCGAAGCCAGAAACTGAAGCTGAGGGTCACAGCCAAGGTTAGATATCACATGCCAGAGCCATGAGTCAAGCTGGTATCAGAAATAGGTTTAATAACTAATGGTGGAAGCAAGAGAAGGGCAGGAACTGGAAGAGAGGGAAGGATCAGGCACGGAACAGAAGCACATTAGGGGCAGGAGCTGGGAGCAGAGCAGAAACAGAATTGGATCCAGGAAGTTGACAAAAATGACGTCCTGTCCAGCCATAACAAGAAATCACATTGTTACACAGACACATTTCCTGTTCCTCATTTTGGCTTAAATAGCATGGTTGGACCATTCAGTGGAGTCCGAGTGCTCCACCCAATAGGGCTCCCATGGGTGGTACCTTGATGAACTTGTAGTCATACTAGCTTCTTAGCCCACCAGGTTGCAGCAAACATTGTGTGGAGGCCTACAGAGACCCAAGAAGGTTTTAGTAAAAAACTTAAAGTCCAAGGCCTCCTCCTTGATCAAATGTATAAATAGCTGGCACTTCACTACCACTGCCCTTGCATTAATGAGCATTAATTTAGGACCAGGATCCCTGCCAACCTACTGATCTTCTGGAAGTTACATCATTCAAACCAAGCAGTGTAATGACTAAACATCTAAACCACACTTTATGCCTAGCTCAATTGTTTTACCTGCATTGCCTCTCTCTAACCACTCTCACAAAGATCAAAGAAACCAAACTCTTGCAAGCAACACGGCCCCAAGATTTATACATTCCCAGAACATGGCAGTTTGGTTCCACCTTCTCAGCCAACCCATTGTAAACATCAAAGAGATGTAGCTGCCATAGTTGAATACTGTAGCAAGGATCTCCAGGGTAAGCCACAACAGCCATTTCTAATACAAACCTTTATTTTTTTTAAAATGGATGTACAGACATAAAGGGATTCAATAAGATGATTCAAATAGAACCCTATGAAACCGCCTTATCATGAAACACAATGATCACATTTCACAGGTGAAGTAAATATTCCTCTTGGTGAATACTGCCGAACAAAACTAATATACCACAAATCTTTGCCAGACAGAAACTCACTAGTTAATCAGCTGTCAGTGCTCCTGTGAACTACTGCCATATTACTCTTGCCTTTCATATAGGATAATATATTACATCAGAATTATGTATATATGTTACCCAGTGTAAAATATTGTGGTTCCAGCAGATTTCATTGCCATACTATGCATCTTTCTGAACAGCTGCACATTTTGCAGTCTTCTTTGACTTTGTCTATTAGCATCAAGAAATAGTGGGAAGGAAAACCTATTTATCTAGAAAATATTTGCATATGTTGAGACTCAAGTTACTTTTATATAAATTATGCTCTACTATAGTAATTATAATGAATTAATTTGATTGTCATATAGACACCAGATCTACAAGGCCATATTTTTACAAGAAAAAGCATGACACTGATTTATACCAAGTAACTGTCTCAAACTGTATAATGTGCTTTTTTCAAAATATGTCTTAAGTAAACCAATGACTGTAAACCAATGATGGCCTGCTGGCAATAATAACCTGTGGCCGCAGAAATCGCAATCAGTTGTAAAAGTTGAGTCCTGTGTGATATCATATTTTCTAACAATTTCCTTTGCTAAACCAACACAGCCATGTAATTTGAGCAGAGTGAGTAGAATTATCTTGTGCTGTTTCTCCCAGATCTAATTGTACTTCCTAAACAGTTAAGAAAGATCAGTCTTTGCAGTTGACAGTCTTTGAATTTGATATTTCCACTGGTTGCCATGATAACTTGCTATGAGTGCAGAGGAATAGACTTGATGACTTCTTGAGGTTCCTTCCAGTTCTATGGTTCTATGATAATCATTCTAGCTTGTCTCCTTAATTCTGAAATTCTAATATCAATTTAGAGGAGAGAGAGTTTAACTTTGCAGTCCATCAGGGTGTGGGAGCAAAGCAGCAATGACAAAACCAATGCAATATCCTTCCATGACTACCAGTATCAATACTAAATTGACTTATTAGGGAAGTCTAATGTTAGCCCTGATGATACCACTCAGAATCAATTATAATAAATCATGAAACAAGATTAAAAGGAACTGCCATTCTTGCAAGCTATTACGAAGAAAGGTTTGTAAACATTATAGAACATAAGAGTGATCATACTAGATCATACCAAAAGGCCATGAATACATTAATCTGTATCTGAGGGTGACCACTCTCATATACTTTGGGAATGGAGAAGGGAAGAAGTACATAATGAACCTTTATTTTAAGCAGCTGGAAATAAGTGCTTGTCACTTTCATGTATTACCATATAGTCACTTTCACATCAGCCAAGAGTTTTAATAACAAAAACTATATAAATGTTGTATACTTATTTTTAGAGACCATTTCTAATCCCAAATATTAGGAGGAACCATATCATGATGAGTTCTGAAAGCAGGTTCTCTAACTTAAATAATAAATCATGATAGTTTGAAGTGAATTTTTGTGATGGCTGAATTTCCTGGTCTGCACAAATGTAATGCTAATGGAAATAGCAGGAAACTGACACAGAGTTGACAATCCTAGGGAAAACTCAATTAAAGTGAACTGGAAAAGTTAAAATGAGGACAGCAAGAAATAATTTTAAAGAGGCCTTCCAGATGCTCAGTTGAGGTAAATCATAATATGTCCACTTAAGTCAATCAAGCTCCGCTGTTTTACTCAAGCAAAGGATCTGGCCCTCTACCTTGAAACCAGTCCAGGAGAATGTGGCAGCCCAACAGGATTTTAGGGATAGTTTATATCATGGGCAGAAAATTCCAAGTAGAGTGGGAGCTATAAATCAACATGAGAACCAATCCACTACCTGTCATGAGTTATGTCTGTAGAAGAAAAGGATTCTTTAGTTACTTGCTGATTGAGCTGCCTGACAAATGTGCTGTGTTCCTGGTGTTCTCCCCCTCTTCTAGGCTAGCCATAGTTATTGTCTCCCTACAAAAGTACATAGCCTAACAATAAGGTCTATCTAAAACCAAAAACAAGTGTAACTGAAGCAGAATTCCTCCTCGAGTTCCTCCAGGGGCAATGCAGCTCCCTAGTGCCCACAAACACACCAGAGTTTAAAGGCACAAGAAGCTGTATGACCCTCTCTGAAGAGGGCTATAAGCCTAAGTTCACCAGTACAACAAGGCTTTTTTGCACACTCCGGGGGATACAAAGTGCCCATTAACCTGACTTAAATGGTCAATGGAGGATTTCCCAGGCCTAGAGGAACCTCTAGTGATGCAGAACCACCAGGACATCTCCTGCACCACCTTTCCTTTCATCCCCCAGCACCGGGCCAGGCCCAGAGCCAGGGAAAAGGGAGTACACTTTAGTGATCCACTGCTGCCATTTGAACTGACTGGAGGCTTTAGAGGACTGCCATCAGATACATCAGCTGTGAAGCTGGAAATAATTTTACACCAAGGAGAAGCCCAATGACCAAAAAGCCCTAGGACATGAAAGAATAAAGTCATCCCTGCCCTCCCTCCACCCCTGTGTCAAGCCTTGCCTGAACACTGAATGCAGCCCATCAGCTCGTATTTGCTCATAACCCCACGATGATTGTGCAACAGTAATAACAGCTGTCATGTAAGTAATCAGATACAAAGCATCATAATTGAATAGGTATCATATTGGTCAGCAGTCTGTTGGTAAGTTTTGTTTCAGGGACTAAGAAGAAAGTTAACATGACAGCTGCTATTTGCTGAGTGCTCTTACTTGCTACTCCTCCCCATGAGTAGCCTGGCAACCCTGTAGAAATGTTTATAATTTTTGTATTTTTCCCAAAAAAACTTTAAATTGAATAATGATGGGCTTGCTGAAAGAAATTCAGTCTGTCGGCAGGGTTGTCAACAACCACACATCTTTTCTTTAAAAAGTTGTCCTTGTTCTTATAAATGTGTTTTAAAATAATAAAATCCATGACACTACACATTTATTGTGGAGCCCAATCAGTATGGTCTGACAGGCACACGCAGCAAGGGGAGACATAAGTGCTCCTATAATGTCCATGGGTCATTGAATAGTACAGTTAACTACGACACTGTATATTCACAGTGATTTTGTCTGTGCCGTAGCTAGTGAGTATGATGCTACAGGGAAAAATTGTAACATTATAATAGGATCCTCCTGCTGTTTGTATTGAAGATTGCTGATCTTCCTCTCCATATTTTTAAGTATCCCTAGTTCCCAACCACACTTCATTTGTGCCAAACCCAGCATCAAATGATTGTTCAGTATTTCCTTGTTTGCTTTAGGAACAACTAATTAATAATTACTTATGGCGTCAATAAGATCCTGAATTGTGCAAATGAGACCGTCACATCCTATGACTCAGTATGTTTCGTCTTAATTTTTTACTATGGAAAACAAAAGTGAAGTGTATGAGAGATGAGTTATTTGTCATTTTATTCATAATTATTAAAATACATCCAAAAACCCCAAACAATTAAAGAGTCTGACTTCAAAACACACGTAGAGGGAAATGCAAAGAAAAGCATCACAACTCCAGTGTTTTCATGGGCTCAAACAGAAGCAATGATGTACCCTTGAAAATGGAAGCAGGAGACATATTTGCCTCCAAGAGACCCATATGATTTATATAATATTTGTTGGGATCATTTTTCTCTCTAATACTTGGATCAGGTTGTTCCTCAGATTATTCAGGCCAATTGTATTTGTTACTGCAATTTTACAGCTCTGGAAAGAAATTCATATCTGCTAAATAATCTTTACTGAAATCAATGAAAATTTGCTAAAGAATATTTGATCTTCTCCTAGGGCATTGTTCTTCTGCTACAGGATGGGAGTAACTCCCACTGACATCAGCAGCAGTTTACTCCCATCCTGTAATGATCATTAAGGCCCCAGAAGAGGACTCAGCGTTTGGTCTCTTTGGCTAGACATGTCTCTAAAAAGAAATCACCCAAGGCACTATTAATCCACCACAGCATGAAAAATAACTTCCACTGACTTCCAAGGTGTTACTCCCATCCTGTGGCAGAAATATAGTACCCCTTACTATTTCACTCTGGAGAAATATGAGTTTTTCTACTGAAAATCTAATAGGTTTAGTTCAATCAACAGATATCAGTTTATGAGGAAGAGAAAGACAGAGAGGTGTGTTGTGGAAGACCTATGGAAGCCAGTTAGGGTATGTCTACACTACAAAGAACGATAGAAGCTGCCGATGTCAATCTTCCAGGGTTCGAATTAGCAGGCATTGTGAAGACAAACTAATTCAAACTGAGAGGAGTGCTCTGGTTGATGCCAGTAGTCCTCCTTCCATGAAGAGAGTCACAGGGAGAGTCAAAGGGGGAGTGTTCTTCCTTCAACTTCTTGCAGTGTGGACAGTGCCAAAAGTTGAGTTAAGGTACTTTGACTTCAGCTACACAATTAACATAGCTGAAGTTGCGTATCTTAATTCCACCTTATCCTTTCGTGTGGACGTACCCTTAATTCTTCATCTCCGACAGCTTGACTCCTCCATAATGAGGACCACAGCTTTTTCAGGCACTGTCCACCAACAGTGGTTGATCTAGTTACGAAAAAGTAAAAGTTCCACACACTCACATCCCAACAGTAATAACTCCCCACCCCTTTTTTCCCCACATGTAAAACAAAAATCAAAGCAAATGTCTAAGTTACTGTGCTTCTTTTCACTTCTGGTTTCTAGCCAAGACTGGAACTAGAAATGCCACATATTTTCATGAGATTTCCAGACCAATTTTGTGGATTTAGGGTGTAGGTATAAGTTTGGGTAAGCTTCCAAACTGTTAGAACAACCAACAATGGGGGAAAAACCCCTTTGAACTGACCTAGGACTCACATTTGAATCCCTGACCTATAGGCCACCTAGTACCATCCCCAGAGCCATCCCAAAACCTGAGCCTGCCTCCAATCTTACGCTTTGCCCAGCTCAATTCCACACTAGAATTCCATTTTACACTCACTCTCTGAGCCTCAGACTATTTTGCTGTCTCCCTTCATAAGAAACACCAGATATCAGGCTTCAGTAAATCTTCTCAGACATATCAGAATCAAACCTAATGGAGTAGCTTCACTAAATTCACTGGTCAAACATTAACATGTCCCTGCAAGCGCTCTTCCACAGTACTAGTCACTCTCAAGGATCTACTTCCAACCCATATTTTTTCTTTTAAGTTCCAGCCTGAGATCACTTTTCTGTTGGCAGGCTGAAGTGCCTTGGCACCTTCTCTTGCAATTTCCAACTGATAAGTAGTCAGGATACTACTCCTGTTGCACAGATAGATCCATTTTTTGCCACCTGCAGACAAGAATTCCTGCTTTTGCCAACTACCTGTATGTTACAACTAATGTTAAAAGATTCCTTATCCCCAAAGGATTCTTTTAATATGCATTACCCTATACAGCCATGAAAAGGAAAGTACACACTGACAAAGCATTAATCAAACATTTCTAGTTCATGATACCTCCATAAATCTCAATTATATTCTCTCCTCAGGTTTACCAGGGAGAACAAGCCACAGCTCACTAAAGAATTTTAGTTTAAAGCAAGCCTAAAAACCTGATATGTATCACTGTCTACTAAGTAATGTCTGAAGATCAAGCCTCAGCTTTCTCAAAGTTTCATAATGAGAGCTGCTTTGTATTTCAGAAGAGCTAACTAACTCACTGGCTACTGTTCTGCCAAGTCATTTCCTCTCTTTGTTTTCCACTCTTGCATATATCTTTTTCCAACCTTTTGCGCATAGAGTGAGTCAACTTTGGCAATTTTGTACACAGTGGCCTTTTTTTCCATATATAAAGTCTTGTATTATTCTCTCCATCTCCATCTAACATAGATTCCTGTCAGTACTGTCATAAATTATTTCTTTTATGTAATGTGAAGACTAAAAGGGATTAAATGGAATGATTTGTGTGTTAATTTAACAGGTATTGCTCAAGAGCTATGACATAACTTTGGATATTGCTAAAAAAAAGAGAAAAAATAAGAAAAACAAAGAGAAAGGAAAACACTTTCCTAATCAGCAAAGAAATTAAATTCAACATGTTGCATATAAATGGCTTTGACAATTGCATCCTTACTCTTCCTATAGCTTCCCCCTCCCATCTGAATGCCATACCTCACAGCAGATTCTGCACACATGGTGCACCCTTCATGGTCTGTCTGCAGAAATTAGAGGCCTGCTGTGGTAACTGTGTTGGAGCACTCAGTTCAAACACACAATTTTCATCATTTCACTGTTAAGATATTGTGGGGTAAGGGAGACTAAGGAAGCAATAATGCAGTGCAGCTCTCAGAGAGACAGCTATGTTTTGAGACACACCGTTCCAGACTAGTTTGTTTTTAAAAATTACTGGAAATGAATGGGCTTCACTGATTGTATCTCAGATTTTGCTTCCCACACAAAAGAGGGCTAAATGATGCACTAATCAAAACAGAAAATTCAACCAGTATAGAAGATGAAGCTCTATTTTCAGGAAGAAATGGTGACAATAAAGTGAGAGGCCTGGTACCTGACAAAATTCAGATAGACTTTGTGACTGTCTGAACTGAGATGCCCAGAAAGGGGGCAAAAGGCTAGCATCAGAAATGTTTTACTCATTCGTTTGTTATATTATTCAAAAAGGTAAGGAAATGGGGTTTTACTCTCTAGGTTTGTAAGTGATGAAGGAACCTGGAGAACAGGGTTCAGGAAACAAGTACTTTACTCTAATTTTCAGTCTGTTCAATCATGTTTCGTACTGACTGCAGAAGAAGGATTTTTTCTGTGTTACTGAATAAGGTTTTTTTTCACTATTCCATTCCACTAAAAGTGTTTCCTGGTCCGATGTATTTCAGTTACTATCTTGCCCTCCCATACGTTGTCTCTGTTTATAGGCTTCCAAACTATATATAAGCTTCCAACTATTGTTATAGTACACGTGGGTTAATCATGATTGAGGATAAAATCCTGGCTCCACTGATGACAGTGGGAGTTTTGCCACTAACTTCAATAGGGCCAGGATTTCACCCTGAAAGTTTATAGTCACGTAAGGCAATTTAATGGTCTATTTTTAGTCTTTAGCCCATTTGCAGTGAGGTGGCTGCTGATCCATTAAAAACCTCAGTCACAATTATAGTCTCAGCAGAGAGGATACAACTGATACCTTCCTAGCCCAGAATACATCTGACACATATTTGGAGGGTGGGAAGGGCAGGGAAATTTGCACCTCTGACTTCAGTGCTGCCAGCTCTGTGGCTAAATAGAGACTTCAATGCTACCAATCCAGGAAGTTTCACAAGTACTATATGATATGTGTAATCTATTAAACAACATTTTTGCATCCTTTTGGGATGAAATGCATCAGTACATAGGGATGGAGAACACCCTGATGCATAAGAAAAGTCTCAAAAAAACTAAATGAGTCATAGAATTGAAGCGACGTTGAAATTGTCTAATCTGCCCTCTACCACCAGCACTAAACCCAATAATCAAAATTAGACCAAAGTATTACAGCCCATAGCTGGCTAGACTATTATGTGCCAGGGGCAGAAAATAAGAGGGATCGAGGTGCACCAGTTCCCAAGACCTCCATGATCACAGGGAAATGATTAAGTGAGATATACCCAGAAACTGTCAGCAAGTGACTCCCACCCATGCACTGCAGAAGGCAAAATCTCTCCTAAAATCATGGCTAATCTGGCCAGGGGAAATAATCCTTCCCAGCCCCACATATAACCATTATCACATCCTGAGCACATGACCAAGAAGTAGCCAGTTTAAGCGCATGATAGGGAGAAGGCTCTGTGCCATCTCAGAGAACTGAACCATCTTAGAATCAAGGAACCCTAGAACTGGAAGGGACCTTAAGAGGTCATCAGGTCCAGACTCCTGCCCTCATAGCAGGACCAAGCACCATCTAGATCATCCCTGATAGATGTCTGTCCAATCTGCTCTTAAATATTTCTAGTGATGGAGATTCCACAACCTCCTTAAGCAATTTATTCCAATGTATAACCATCCTGACAATTAGGAAGTTTTTCCCAATGTCCAGCCTAAACCTCCCTTGCTGCAGTATTAAGCCCAATGCTTCTTGTCCTATCATCAGAGGCCAAGGAGAACAATTTTTCTCCCTCCTCCTTTTAACACCCTTTTAGATACTTGAAAATCGCTGTCATATCCCCTCTCAGTCTTCTTTTCTAAAGTAAACAAATCCAGTTTTTTCAGCCTTCCCTCATAGGTCATGTTTTCTAGACCTTTAATCATTTTTGTTGCCCTTTTCTGCACCCTCTCCAATTGCTCCACATCTTTCTTGACATGTGGTGCCCAGAACTGTCTACTGTCTTGTCTACCTTGACAGCATCCTAGTTCCGAGTTTCCTGTTTATAGCCCTTCAACTGGACTAACAATTTCACATACCAGTTCTTCAAATATTCTGAGATGGAAATTAACTTGAGAGCAATAAGCTCTTTGAGATTTTCGCCCACCTCAGATCTGATAGTTTTCATTTCTAGACACATTGTCACTAGCCTTCCTGCCTTCATGTCCATCTCATCATCCTTACTGAAAACCAAGGAAAAGTATTCCTTAGTTTTTAGATACCGAGATCATGCATTATGACATTTATCTCATAGTTTAAATTTCTTTTCAATCATGCCAGCCAGAAGGTTGATGCCCCGGGTACCCAAATGGATCCATCAATCAAGAAGAGCCTTTTTTGTGTGAATGCCTCTCACCACTTTCATCCCAATATATTCCTCACAGCACCAGTCCTTGATCAATCTGTTGATCTTAATGCAATCCAGTGGGAACTTAGCAGTATCATCTGTCCTGACATGGAGAACAATGAGAGGATTTTCCCCCACTCCTATCAGGATCCTTTTCACCCTCACTTTCACATTTATCTTTGCTCCTGGCATACAAAATACTCTTCTGTTCTCTGGACCTGGTTTGCCAGGCCTATCAGTTGTTCTTAGTATGAAGTCATTTCTAGAGCTGCCTCAGGAACCATCATTGCCTTCTTTTCCTAGTCACTATTTCTAGAGCAGCGGTCTCCAGCCTTTTTAAGCACAAGATCACTTTTTGAATTTAAGTGCAATCCAAGATCTACCTCAAACTCAAATACCCTTGCCCCACCTCCTCTGTGCCCCTTCTCCAAGGCCCTGCCCTTGCTCACTCCATCCTCTCTCCCCCATTCTCCCTCACTTTCACCAGGCAGGGGCAGTGGATTGGGGTGCAGGCTTTGAATTAAGAGATTTGGAGTGTGAGAGGGGCTCTGAGGTGAGCTTGGGGCAGGCAGTTGGGGTTCTAGGTGCATGCTCTGGGATAGTGTTTGGATTCATGAGTTCTCAGGGCTAGGGCAGGAACTTGGAGTGCAGGAGGGGGTTCATGACTGGGGTAGAGTTTCAGGATGTGGGCTCCAACAGGGCACTGCTCCTGGGTGGTGGTGCAGTGGGGCTAAGGCAGGATTACCCCCGCTCTGGCCTTGCATCACTCCCAAAAACAGCCAGCAAACTCCATCCCAAGTCCTGTTGTGCCCCCCAGTCTGCTCTGTGGAGATAGAATACACGGTGCGAGGGGGGCACCTTGACATCAGTGCCCCTCTTCTCCCTTCCCTGCCCTGCACAGCAAGCAGGAGGCTCCCGGGGGTGGAGGGAGGCATCCCCAAGGCAAAGGGAAGGAGATGCGCAGCAGTGAGGGGAGGGGCAGCTGAAGTGCTGGCACTTGATAGACTCTTGGCCAAACCAGTCAGGATCACCTGTCAGAGGCTCCAAGATCAACCAGTAGATCCCAGTCTACTGGTTGGTGACCACTGTTCTAAAGGGTAACAAAAAAAAATCTGCCAAGAAACTTTATTAGCTGCTAGCTGCTCCAATGTTTGTTACTGAGTGGCCTTTAACCCTACCCAAATGAGGTCAGCACCGCCCCCAGGCTAAGGGATATCAGCAAGCACTGGGAGAAAACAGAAAAACTGGAGCATATTACTGAAAGAAAAAATAGAGACAGTACTTTCAGAACACAAGATCATCACTCTCATCTCAGGCCATATGCCTCCAGAATCTCTGCTGTTAGCTGACCACTGCCAGAGCTTCACAGGGTTTTCAGTCTGAATTTGATTTTGCTAAGAAGCTTCCATTTTCTTTATCTGTTATGTAGGCTCAGAGTAATGTTTGATATCAAATCCTTGTGGCAGTGAAATGATGGAATTGAATAGGGAAGGTGAATTCCAGTCCTCTGGAATTGGGGGAAAGACCATTGATAAGAATGGTTAGACTGCATGACTTCAAAGTAATATGTGCCTATGGAAAGCCCATATACCTATAGCTCAGCCCATATACCTGCACTTATTCCATCTCTGCTAACTCCCAATCCCTCTTCTTTGTAATGGCATCATAATTTTCTTCAGTGGCCACTCTTCTGTTGATTTTTGCTGTCCACAAATGCTCTTATATTATCCATTCAGCTGTAAGGGAACATAAAGCATGTGAGGGAAGCAGCAAATGCTGCTTTGAGTCTCTGTTTCCATTTTCAAAGGGCTTCCAGGAGTGATTGATGATGTTGTAGGAAGATCACTCTGTCAGAAGATGGAATTCCATTGTCACTTGCAGCTCTAAGTTTTCTCTCCAGCTTCTGAATTCAGTAGCTGGCCACACCACGCCACTTCTCCTGCACTTCCCCCTCAGTGAGTATTTGTTGTGGAAAATTTGACAGGGTCTGAACAGAAATGTATAAAGCAATGTAGTAATAAGCACAGTTCATATTCACTAACCTGTTTTTCTCCACACTACATAACAGAGGGAGCAATACAGCCCACACAATTATAGGCACCTCTCAAATAACTGCTTACTTTTCATAGGAGGAAAATAATTGTCTTCTTAGAACCCAGCTATCTGTGGAAAAAAAAGGTAGATGTGCTTTCAGCACAATGTCTAGCCAGAGATAGATTCTTCCCACAGGCAAATTACATGAAAAAACATCAGTCCCAGCAATATTAACCTAAGACTTCACATTCTAAAAGATTTTCAGTGAATGGGGCCTTCTAACATTTGCTTCTGTAATCAAATTCTCAGTTCAAAGAGCATATCCAATACATACTGGGCCACATTAGTGCCTGCACTGTGTCTGAATTTGCCCTATTGCATTAAGGGAACCAGCCAAAAAGAAGATGGGATCGCACAAAATCAACACATGAGAAATACTGGCCTTCCTGAAATTCCACGTGTTCTTCATCACTATAGCTCTTGGCCAATTCCATTGTTTTTAAAATAAAAAACAAACACCTATGGCCAAATGATTAAGCCCAATGTTAAACTTTTTGAGAGAGGGCGTTGGGTCTGATAGCGGAAGCAACAGCTCAGACTTAGACTTTGCCTGCACTTAAAAGTTTAAAGCACAGCTGCAGCAACGCTTTAACCATCGCCATATCCATGAGGTGAGTAGCTAATTGTGCAGCCCAGTTTACACAAGCACTTTACAGCTCTGTAACTTGCTGCACCCAGGGAGGGTGTTTAGTCACACACCTGCGCCAGAAAGTTGCAGCACTGTAAAGTGCCAGTGTAGACTTAGTCTTAGAGTGCTGTGAATAAAGCAGGGTGCGAATGACACCCTGCAGCAAGCCGTCCCCTGACTGGAGGAGGCACTTTAAAATAACCTCAAGGCTTCTAGTACAAATTTCTTGATGTTTTATAGTTAAAAACCCTCTCCATTAGGCAACTGATTTTTGCTGGTCCCTGGGTGATTTCGAAAATCAACTTTTACAATGTATATGAAGAGGTTGTGTACAATAAAAAAGTCAAGTTAAAAAAGGAAGCTGTCATACAAAGGTGTTACATCTACTAAAGGGGCCAGGTTACAAAAGGGTTCACCATTTAAATAGCCAAGTCAAACAAATTCTAGTTGGGTCTAACTTTTCTCCACCTGGCATTCATAAACACACACGGCAGGTTAGAAGGGGGGCAACTTATCCTCATCTCTGTATTGTTTTCCTTGGCTATTTTAATAGCCAACCCTTTTGTAAGTTGGCAGGTTTTATGGATATCACATTTTTATACAACTGCCCTTTTTCCTCCCTTAGCTTGGCACTTTTGAGCATAGCAACCCATTTTGATCTGACATTATTTCTCTGTTCACATAAAAGTTAAAAAGTTAAAGAGGTGAGCCTGATCCAACAGTTCAGATCCAACCACTTGTAATCTTTAGGGAAGTTTTGATTCAACCTTTATGGTTCTTGCTCGGTTCTTAATTTCACTGTCAGGATGTGTGGACCGGACAAAGGGTGTGCTGGGTGGACAATTTTATCTCCGTTACTTCTGTGTGAGAGGGAAAAGTGATGTCTCGGGGTAGAGGCAGTGATCTCAAGAAATACTGTAGATTAAGAAAAAGCGGGATTGCATCAACAAAAAGAAAAGTGAGTAGAGCCCTGGGTGGATACAAAATTTGTATCCGCATCCGTGTCCGCAAAAATTAGCCACAGATAGCTGCATTCATATCCATGGATGTGGATACCCATGGATATGTAGGAGATACTCAGTGATTTGCAGGGCTCTAAAGGTGAGAAATAGCTGTGTATTATAACCACATGTAACTATGCATAGGCACAGAGACAAATGCAGTTAATAGTGTGCACAACATCATCTATCAGAAGAATCAGACTTTGCTGGTTGGTTTGAATGGGGCTTAGTAAATGTCAGGTATTATTAGGTTCTAGTCCTAAATCTCATTGTTTGGGAAGAGCATCCCAGGACAGGTCAATATAGTAGGTATATCAAAAATCAAAAAGTTACATGAATTGACTCATCTTAGATTGTCTAGCATTAAGGAATGACTGCTAGCTTTCTCAACCGATGGAAACTATTTTCAAACACATTAGGTGTCTCAGAGTTTCAGAAATGGAGGCTTTGGCAACAAACATCATGGCCTCTTCATGGTTTGTATAAAAGAGAAAAAAACTATGTGCTAGAAAACAAAATCCAGGGGCAGATTATTCCATCCCCATTGCATCCCCCTTTTCACTGCTCTGGTAGCACAAAGAAAGCAGATCTCCCCTGCTAAGAATTCCTCTACCACTAGGAAGTGCTCCACTGGTGCAGATCCCACAGAGCAGACTCTTACGCCACCCTTTTCGCAGTCCAGGCATAGCAAATCACAGATGCAGACCTGTCCAAAGCATGCTGCACTGCAGCAATCTCCAGCTGGCAGAGAGCCATGTGGGGATCATTGTCAGCTCATAGAATTAAGAATGCTCTAAAAAAGCTTCTGGGCTGGGGGAGAGCTAGCTAAAGCAAGGCCAGGCAAAATACAGTCCCTGGGCTGGATCCAGCCTGCCAAGTGGTTGGATCAGGCCCAGCACAGTGGAACCTCATTCAGGCTCCCTGTCATAACCCCCTCCTGTCCTAGGTCACAGCCCAAAATGTACATCTGCTCCTACACTCCAGTCCCCTACCCCAGGTCACAACCCCTTCCTTCACCCAAATTCCCTCCCAGATCCCACACCTCCTTCTGCACTCCAGTCCCTCACCCCAAGCTCCCTTCTGCACCCAGCCTCCATCCCAGACCCCGTACCTCCTTCATGTGTATCACGGAGGAGTGTAGCCCTCGACCACTTACCAAATTCTTGGAGTTCCCGCTCCCCATCAAAAAGTAGTGTCCACCCTGCGCTAAAGAATCATGGAACTGTAGTTGGCTCCTGTCCCTCTCCCCTCCATCTCTACTGCACTGAGTGGATTTATGGCACAGCAGAAAATGGGGGCCCAGGTAGGTTTTGTTCTGTTTAGGCCCAGGAGCCAGCCAACATTTTAAATAATACTGTGTGTCCAGAACAAGCTGAGAACAAAGACATCTAATTTTTCAAGGCTGTATAAACACACATTACCCTGTTATCAGAGCTTCAGCCAAACCCCACAGCCAAGAGGGAAACATTGTCACCAGCTCAGTTTTTAGCCTGAGACTTTAACCACAATAAATATTATTTCACAAGCTGTTTGGAATGAAAAACAAAAAAAAGTTTAGAGGATCTTTCTTCCCCCTGGTCAGTGCATAAGGAAGACAGGAATTGTCATAAAGGAATAGAACCCTTGTTCATTTAGCCCAGTATCCTGCCTTTACTAATGATCAAGGCCTGATGGATCAGAGGATTAAGAAAAGGCACCTTTCTAACAAACAGACATGCTCCTGAATGACCATGCTATGAACTACTTGGGGGACAGTTCTAGAAAATGTTTTTTGAATCCAAAATGAATGAGAATTGCTCTCAAGAGCCTTTCAGTACTAAAAGTGGAGGAAAGGATCTCTTCAAGTCACAATGCAACAGCGGGACCAGAACATGAAATTAAGTGGGTTTTTTTCTGCACTCTGATAAAGATTAAGGGCAAAGGCTGAGATGGCATCCCTTTCTAAGGCTTCATTGAGTTCAATAAAGCTTCCACAATTTACAATAGCTCAGGATCTGGCCCTGAAAAATGCAGAATATATACAAAAGTTTCCCCAGTTGGCAAACAAAAATGTTTCTTTGTGGAAATTTTTGAGAGTTTTTTGTTTTTATTTACCTGCTTGCAATGGAGATTAAAGCAAGGTCAGGGCTTGGCTGTGCCAAGAAAAAAGGAGATTACTTACCTCAATAGTAACTGACGTTCTTCAAGACGAGTGTCCCTGTGGGTGCTCCACATTAGGTTGGTGTGCCGCCGCCGAGCCTCAGAGCGGAGTTTTTGTAGCAGTGTCCCTGGGGCCATGCACTCACACACCAGCAGCCACCCACTGTTAGGCTGCAGTCATCGCGCATGCACTAGCCCCTCCCTCCCACTCCTCAGTTCCTTCTCTACCCTGAAACCATGGCTTGAGAAGACCAGGATCCCGAAGTAGAGGGGAGGAAGGGAGGGTTGTGGAGCATCTACGGGGACACTCATTTTGAAGATCGTCAGTTACTATTGAGGTAAGTAACCTCCTCTTCGAGAGAGAGATGTCCCCGTGGATGCTCCACATCAGGGCTACATCTTGACTACACCTCTCTGTTGACAGAGAGATATAGATTAGGCACGTCAAAATTGCTAATGAAGCAGGGATTTAAATATCCCGTGCTTCATTAGCATAAACATGGCCACTGCTTTTTTCTGAAATGGAGCTGTGTCAAAAAAAACAGCAGTCTAGATGCGGATCTGTTGAAAATAAACCCTTTTTTGAAAGATCCTGTATTCCTCAAAAAATGAGGTTTATAGGATCTTTCAAAAAAGGGTTTATTTTCGACAGATCTGCATCTAGACTGCCGTTTTTTTTTTTTTTTTCGAAAAAGCTCTGTTTTGAAAAAAAGCGGCGTCCATGTTTATGCTAATGAAGCATGGGATACCCATTCCTGACTGCCTGCAGTTCTAGGACATTTATGTGCAAGTTCTTGATGGTGCTGGATCGCAGGCCCTGGCAGGTGTGATGTCGTAAGTGGGCACGAGATGCATCTGTCATCATGGAGATGGATGGCTCTGGTGGGTGGAAGGGAACTCCGGAATCAAGGTTCCGTGGGCTCAGCCACCAGCATAAGGATTCCTTTGCTGTCTCTGGAAGGACTAGGGATTTGGATAGCGGATAGACACTGGGTTTGTACACCTGTCCCAGCCAGCTCTGCAAACATCTCACGTGCAGGTGCGCATTGCTGACTACGAAGTTGCATGCTGCCATGTGCCCTACCAGCTGAAGGCATTCGAGTGCTGTGGTGCAGGGGTTGAATCGTAAGGTATTTACAGAGGGCACAATTTTTTAGAAATGGTCTATAGGTAGGGATGCGGTAGCTGTTGTCAAATCGAGGCATGTTCCATGAAACTGTATGTTTTGTGTAGGAGAGAGCATTGATTTGGTTTCGTTCACCTGAAGACCCAGGTGTCGGAATAGGTGTCTTGTGACTGACAGAGAACAGCAGGAGTTGTTGTGTGAGTGCAACTTGAGGAGGCAGTCGTCTAGCTAAGGAAATATGATAACTCTTTATTTCCTCAGTTACACTGTGACAACTGCTAGAACCTTTGAGAAGACCCTCAGGGCCATAGAAAGTCCAAATGGAAGCACTTTGTATTGGTAGTGTTGAAAATCTACAACGAAACAAAGAAAACGCCTGTGAGCCAGGTGGATGGCAATCGGAAAGTATGCATCTTGCAAGTTGAGGGATGAGAACCAATCATCCTGTTTCAATATCAGTAATATGGTAGCAAGCATTACCATCTCAAATTTTGTTTCTGAACAAATTTATTGAGGGCTCAAAGATCTAGAATGGGCCTTTTTTCAGTCAAGAAGTAATAGGAGTAGAACCCCTCGCCCCTAAACTGTGTGGGGACTGGTTCAATCGTCCATATGTGTAAGAGGTGGTGTACTTCTTGTTGAAGAAGGATCTCATGAGAGTGATCCCTGAAAGGGACAGGGCAGGGGGTGGAAAGGGGGTATGGACACAACGAGAATAAGATAGCCTTTTTCAATTATCTGCAGGAGCCATTTATCAGAGCTTATACATTGCCAGTTGTTGAAGAAGGGCAACAATCTATGCTGGAAGAGATTTGCTTGCATCGATGGTGTTGGAATAGGTGAGAGGCTCTCTAGACCCTCAACCTGATGATCAAATTTGCTTGTTGGACTGCTGAGACTGTTGGGAATTGGTAGAGGAAAGGTGTCGTCATTGGTTTCTGCCTCTGCCTTTGTTCTGTTGTTGCTGGTCTTGTCTATTGTAGTGTTGTGCATAAACAGGGCTGGATTACCCAATAGGCAGACTAAGCACGTGCCTAGGGCACCAGCAAAGCAGGGGCACCAAAAAAAAAAAGAGATTTTACAGTATAGTATTGTTTTTATTTTGAATTACGTATGGGGGGGGCACCATAATCTTTTCAGTGCTTAGGGCCTCTAAAGGTCTTAATCTGGCCCTGTGCATGTAGGGGGTATCAAGGTCTCGGGTAAGGCTGATACCTATATTGCCTTCTTCTAGGTACTTGGTTGTGGATCCCCAAAGACCGAAGTGTCACTCTGGAATCTTTCATGGAGTGAAGAATTTTGCTGGTGTTAGCTGCAAACAACTTCTGGCCATCAAAAGGCAGATCTTCTATTGTAGATTGAATCTCCCTGGGGAATGGAGTGGAGCTAAACCATGATGCCCTCCTCATTACTAACACTGCTGCTGTAGAACGTGCAGCTGTGTCAGCAGCGTCTAAGGTGGCCTGTAATGCTGTTCTTGCAATCGTGTGATTTCTGTAATCATATTTACTCAATAAAGCTGCAATTTGAAATGTGAAATTGTAAAGTAGAAGGCGTATATCTCTCACGCTGGACTCCATCAAGCCTTTTGCTACCATGGTCTGATGGGGTAGACCGGTATTGTTGCTGCTTGGATTTTAGTTGTGCAGCTTCTACCACAAGGAAATTTGGTGCTGGGTGGGAAAAAGAAATTCAGAACCCTTGGGTGGGACATAATATTTATCAGGTCTCTTAGTCATCAAAGAGATTGACTCTGAGATTTGCCACCCCACTTTGCCAGTTCCGTTATTGTTGGATTAATTGGCAGTGGTATTTTTGATGGTATTATTAAGTGCAGTTTGTCTGTTAGCTCGTGCTGATTTTCCACAGCCTCATGAAGAGGAATGTTTAATTCAGCAGCTACATGTTTAAAAAGGTCTTGGAAATGTGCAGTGTCATCTGAAGTCATTGAAGCTGGGGCCAGAGACCCTCCCTCCACTGGAAGGAGGTTATTTGGATCAGGTTATTTATCTCCTGTGTGAGTAGGTCCCCTTCTTGTATTTGTTTGGAGGGAGAATATTGCATTCTGTGTTTGTGATATGCTGGTGTTTGTGATAATATTGCCATTTGTACCATATTGGCAGTACGGGTATGGCTCAGGTGGGAAACCCAGGGATTCCCATAATATGAAGGCATCTTGATGCGAAGGAGCTAGGGAGCACTGCTGAGTCTGTCTGTAACCGGAGGTGGTAGAGAAGGAACTGAGGAGTGAGGGGGGAGACCTGTGCATGCGCGATGCCTGCAGCCTAACAGCGTGCAGCTGCTGGTACACACGTGCACACCCTCAGGGAGACTGCTACAAAATCTCCGCTCTGAGGCTCAGCGGCAGCACACCGACCTAATATGGAGCACCCACAGAGACATCTCTCAAAGAACGGGAAGTGCCAGGAACGGGACCATTTCCATAACATAGAAGGGGGGGGCACAGAGAGGAGGGATGTGATGCTGACAGTGAGGGCAGCAAGCACAGGGGAGAACTATCCTGCAGAGGGACAACCGGGGGTAACTGCACTATCAAGAGAGTGGCCAGCGGGGCTGCAGCTTTCCATCTTGCCTGCCACCAGACTAAGTAAGTAGCTCCCATTCCCCAAACCCTTTCCCCACACCAGCCCTTGGCTACAGCGCTGGGGGCGGGTGGAGAAAAGGAACCTGGCAGCTAGGGGGAACCAGAAGGCCCCTAGTGGCTGGGGGCAGTGGGAGAGAAAGAAGGCCCCTGGCAGCAGGAGCACTGGGAGGAGAGAGAAGGCCCCTGGCATTTAGGGGAAGCTGGGGGGTCCTGAGTCCCTCCTCACTCCCCCCCCAACCTTCACTCTTGCACTCCCCATGACCCCAGCCCTGCCCTGACTCCTGCTTTCCATATACCACCAGCCCCCTGCCTGAAGGACCTGGGCAATGCCAGTCTTCTAGTATACATATAATTATAATACTTTTATTCTGAGCTTACTCCCCTCTAGGAAGTCTTCTGTTCACATTACTTGGTTTCTTCAGTATTGTTTTGCTAAAAATTTTGGTAAGGAATTCTTACTGTCAGATATTCAATCTGCAAAAGTGCAAGCAGTGAACAGCATCATCTTAGACAACTTTAGCCATAGCCAGAGGATAGTACATTGTGAAGACCAGATGTCTGTACTCAGTTTGGTTGCAACCTTATAATTTTATATTATGCCATTTCTTCGGAGACTCCCTGGTAATGGTTTGAAAGATAAATGAAAATATCACACACAAATTTCTACAAGAGAAGTGCTCTATTCCATTTAAAAACTGAAATTACTAAAAGCAAAACATGTAGTCAATCAGGACTCCAAAAATTTATGGAGGATAATATTAGTCTGTTACTTTCTCAGTGAGCTCCCAAAAGAATAAGCAGGAAGGTCCTTGTAAGTATTTTAGTGGGTGGTCTCTCTGTGATTTTTTTATTTAATAATCATTTGGGAGCTGACCTCATTTCCTAGTATCTCTCCTGTTTGGATTTTTATCATCATCTCTTTCAGAGTACTGGGAGTCAGTGTTTTGTTCCAGACCTCTGGTATAATAATTTACACGCAATTCGGCCTGAGTTACACTGCTACAACCTTGAAAGCCCATTATTTCAACTGAGCTGGCGGGGTGCAACCTAGGGTGGAATCTGACTCACTCCTAGGCTGCTGAAATGACAGAAAATCCTGCTATAGCCCAAGGGATTTAATCCATAAGGTGAAGGGCTCAGGGAAGCCAATAGAGCCTCATGTATATTACATCCGCTCTAACTGACTAATCATAAACAATGGGTGGTGTGTCTGGGGGTGACCAGATGTCCTGATTTAGTAGGGACAGTCCCAATATTTGAGGCTTTGTCTTATAAAGGCTCCTATTACCCCACCCCACTCCTGACTTTTCACACTTGCTATCTGGTCACACAAGTGCAGGGCTGGGGATCCTTTTTTGAGTCAGGGGCCACTGACGCACAGAAAAATCAGTCAGGAGTCACACACAAGTGAGAAGCAGGGGAAGGGCTGGAGTGCCAGCATGGGCTCCCCAATGCTAGGATGACCCTGAGCCTGAGGGGACTGGATCCAGGGAAGCTGAGATTCCCCACCACTGTCCTAGAGTATATGTGTATATTAGCACCCTTTCTTCTTATTAGCACACCCCACTGTTCTGCCACATACAAAACAAAAAATAGTGTCTATAGATCTATATAAACATCTTTTTAAAGTAGCAAAGAAGAGGTACTAAATTAGCAAGTCAAAGGAAGGCACTGTGAAGATAGGACATGAACACACACAACAATGATCATTCTAAGACTCTAAGATCATTCCAGGAAGGCTTCAATGAGGATTGTTAGAAGCTTGGTGAGTTTTGACACTGAAGTGACCACAGTCTTGTTGGTTGTGTAGGTGGCCACCAGAGGAATTTCCTTCAGATTTTTTAATAAAGAAAGGATTTTGAAATCTCAAAGTGCAATTAAAAAAAAACAATTGGAAATACACCAGGCTTGAGGCCTGTTAATTCAAGAAGGAGCCTAGCACCTATCACGATGGGCCTCCAGATTAAATGAAAGCTTCCATCACCCACTCTAATCCTGCATGATTCAAGCTCAGGAGTCAATGTTTCTCCATGAGATTAGCCTAAACATCATTCAACTGAAAGAAAGTAGTGGTGAGTGGTTGCCAGCTATGAAGGAGTGAGTAACTAACTCTTATTTATTATGTGAAATGCAGATTGGGTAGCTCCAATGCGTGCTGCCATTTCATTTTTAAAATATGCTAAAAAGTAATGGTTACATTTTCAGAAGTGACTAATGCCTCTGGGCACCCTATTTAATTTTCAGAGGGAAGTACTTAGCACTTTCTGCAAATCAGACACCCAAAATCATAAGTCAATTTTTAAATGTAGGCCAATGTAAATAAGGAACTATAGAGATCCAATAGAGAATTTAATCTTACTGCAAAGTGATTATTTTGTCTTTGAGAAAGGGTCATTCTACCCTGGTTGTGTCTTGAACAGAGATTGTATTCCCTTACTCCCATATTGTATTCCCTCATTCCCAGGCCCATTTTGAAAACTACACTCAGGCTCCCCTTCTGGACCTTGTAGCACAGAGTTTCTCATTTTTTCAGCTTTGCAACCTCTTATTCAGTGTCAAAAACATTCACAGCTCCCTTACAATGAGAATAAAGAGAAAAGTGCAAAAAAAAAAAAAAAGGATATACATTACAACTACTACATGTTACCTCTCAAACTGGGAAGGATTTGGCCACCCTGAGGCAATTCTGGAAATTTCATTTTCTCTCCTTAGAACTGTAATAAAATTTTCATGGTCTTGCAGATCCATGGATCACCTTTTGTGACATCCTCTGGAAAATAATTCACCAGCTGAATAATATTTTTCAAGGCCACACCGAAGGGTCACTCATCATGGTGGTGCAATGTAATAAAAAGTGATACACCAGATATTATTGCCTCCCAGGGAATCACAGGCAGAATGGAACTGAGGGTAAGAAGCATCCTGAGGACATTCTGAGGGGATTGAGGACAATGTTAAGCCCAAGGAAGCTTGGAAAATCTCCTTTATTGCATCCTCACTTACAGAAAAAAAATTACAAATGACATTAGGCTCCTAGGCAAGTCAATAGAGAAAGAGAACTAGTCTCAAGTGACTTGGGATGATTGAAAGATCGGGGACTCTCTATTTTTTCCTGTTAATCTTTACCATATTTTTTTCTAGGTGCAATATGCACTCACTGGAGTTCCTCCTCTTTTATTATTTATTTTATTTTATTTTATTCTTTGTTTTCATTGATTGTAAAATGAAACGGGGAGCACCTTTTTAAACTTTTTGTTTGGCTATTGTCAAAGTTCTAGCACATAACAAAGTACTGTGAAGGCTCATGGAGTGAGGAATAAACCTGAGATTCACAGAGGAGCTCTAAGGACATGTCAATACCACAAGCACTACAGTGGCATTGTTGTGGTGCTGCAGCTACTCTGCTGTAGTGTACACACTTGCTACAGCAATAAAAGGGGGGATTCTAACAATGTAGTAAATCCTCACCCTGCCCCAGCCTGTGCAGTGGTAGCAAGGTTGATGGAAGAATTCTTCCCTTGATCTAGCTGTGTCTACAATGAGGATTAGGACAACCTGACTACATTGCACAACATGTGACATTTTTCACTAGTGACTGATGTAGCTAGTTTGGCCTAAGTTTTTGGAACAGACCAGGCCTAAGGTCTCCAGGAAAATTTAGTGGGAACTCCCTTCGGTTCCATTGCAAAACCAATATTTATGGATGACTATAAAGACGCCCTCAAGCATATTAAAGGTCACGTAATCAGTCTTTGCCTCTTTCAGCTCTTCCACTCAGGCCCCAACTTTTTCACTTTGACCTGGTGCCACAGCTCCAACTTCTTTTCCAATATTTCCTTCGGTATGTCAGGCCACCCACTTAAATCCAATATGCTAAGCTGCAACTTGGTGGGTCCAATCCTGGCTTCATTTTAGCATGTGGTCTCATTGCCAATCAAAGCCATGCAAATCTGTCCTCATCTCCTACTGTTCCTCCAGAGTGAATAAGTAAAATAGTGTTATTATTTCTGTTAGAATTTAAAGCATTTTGTTTCACTCTGTAGTTCTTGTATTTATAGTTATTAGTGTGTTCTCAGTTACACCTACCTGTTAGATTCCCTCTATATCTAGGAGAACCCATCACCATTTCATCCTTGTCTCGAAAGTCTGTTCTCTCCTCTCCGCTCTTCCCATGGTGAAATCCTGATCTCTGGTTTAGCGATCCCTTGCCTCAGGTGATACACTCCTGCTTTTCCTCTCACTATCTGCTGTGCCTCCTCACTTCCCTCCTCTCTCCTAGCTCTCCTCCATTCTATTCAAAATGGCACTACCTCATTCTCCTTCAATTCATTCCCCTCAGATTCTACATGGAATATCAGCATCTCATCCTCACTTCAACGCTCTCCACCCTCACTTCTTCACCTCCTGATTACTTTTCCTCCTAAAGCCTCTCTTCTAAATGAAGTCTTCCTTCTTTCATGCTGTTCCTCATGTTTGGCCTTATCCTCCTCTTCTGATGAATCAACTTCTTCTCTTTAAAGTATCTTCTTAAAACTTTTCTCCTACAAAACCTTTCAGTGATGACCAATACAAGCTTTCTACACCCAGCTTTTTATGGGCATGAACAGGTTTTTTTTCCTGTCTGAAACAGACTGTAAGCCCAAGGACCACTTCATCTTATGTATCAGTCACTTCTAGGGAGCTTTTTGCCAGACAGCATGAACACTCCCAGTGGCATGAGATGGAAAGCATGCACAACCCCTAGCAGAGCGACAGCACAAAATAAAACAGATCCAAATATTTTAAGTTCTTCTCTTCATCTGTGAGCTTTTAATACAACAAACAACAAAAGAATATCACAGTGTGAGGCTAAATAGGCATACACCAATGGGATAAATGTAAAAAGATCCATTTATAGCAACTGTAAAATACATTGGTCAAATTCCACTACAGTCAGATATATCCCACTGCATTTCTCAGTGTGTGTTGAGGAATTCCTGCCACCCAAAATAAAACGTAATACAGTATTTTGGACTTGTGCCCCCTTACCCACCTCTCTGCCTCTTTTCAAGACTACATATACACCATTTCTGAGTTTCTAGGCAAGCTGATAACTAACAGCAGTGATAGCATCACAAAGGCAGATTTAAAGGCTTAATAGTGATTTTTATTTACAAAGTCCGTTGAAGTCAGTGAGACTCTTTCCATTGACTTCAGATTGGGCCCATAATTGGTTCTAATCCTTCAAAAGCATCCAACACAAAGGATGTTATCCTGATTTCATGTTATCCTGCTGTAAATCAGGAGTATGCCAATGAAGCTCTAAAATTGGCATGAGATCAGAACAAGGTTTAGGCACAATATTACACAGTACATATTTAAGACTGATGATTGTCAACACAGTGTTACAGAATGGCACCTCAGTGCTCCCTTCTCCCAAATAACATCATGAGAAAAGAGGTACACACGTTACATAAGCTTTGCAACTGGAAATTACTACCTTACAGGCTACTATATAATAAATATATTGGAATGACCTGCTTTAAATAACCTTTTCAAATACATTTCTTCCTTAGTTATATATAATGATGTCTTCCTTAGTTATATATAATAACTAAGTTCCTATATAATATAAGTTCCTTCCTTAGTTATATATAATAATAATGTCTTCAATAGTGTTAGATTTGGGCTAATGCACTTCCAAAATAGTAGTTTCTGTGCCTCATACAACAATGATCTTCTAATCATGTCTCTGTGCTTTACCATTATTATTTTTTTTTAAAGAAGACAGAGATGATCTCAACATTGTCAGCTCATGATACTTCCATTACTTGAGCAGAGAATATACTGATGTATTAACTGGCACTTGTGAAACAATATGCAATGAAAAAAATGTATCTTAGGCCAAGTCTACACTAAAAGGGAACGTTGAATCAAGATATGCAACTTCAGCTACATTAATTACATAGCTGGAGTCAACCAGAGGATAGTACAGTATGTATGGCACTGTTTACTGGAACTGCACTAATTTGCCTCAGAAAAGAACTTGGTCATAATTGATTTGGAACATCCCAATGCGTTATACAGTTTATATACCATTTCCTTTGCACTAAAAAGGTCTGATGGAAATTATTTCCAATAACTTCATGTTGTAGGTAAAGAAGAAGACAAAAACATTACCTTTAAAACTTTCTGAAAGGTCAAGAATTTTTTATTTTCTGCAGATTTTAAGCTGAAATACTGACAATTGACTTCTGACCATTAGAAAGTATCATTTGGAAAAGTGAGGGACTAGCATTGCTGATTTTAAATTTACATAAAACTTGATGGCTGTTTGTAATGCAATGAATATTCTAACACGTTCACAAATAGTTTATTACTAATGTTAAAGTTCACATCCACTGATTAGTGTGATGGGGAGAAAAGAAATTCATAGACTAGAGACCCAAATATTTTCCCATAGTATATGTGTATTTAATGTTGTAAATGTTTTACTTACCATGCTTTTAGTTCCACATAGATCAATATGTGAGTTTATAGGAAATACTTTTGTAATGATCTTTGAAATCTACAGATGAACAATGCAATGCAAAAGCTAAGTATTTGTATTATTTATCCATAAAACAGGCAGAGACAAAGATAACTTTTTCATAGTGGAACAGCCTAACAAAATAACAGCTGTTGAATATCATGTTAATGAGTAGTTTTGTGCCAGTTACTGTTCCAGAACAGAGTGTTTCCTTTATTTATTAATGCAATCCCTATTTGGGACAGGGGAGGGAGGCAGCATTGTCTATCCCTATGAGAAACATAGCTTAGGTAGAGGCATTGCAAATTTCCCCAGAAATCCTGCTGTTCTTCTGACCCTGAGGGTACATCTACACAGCAACATTATTTCAAAATAACTTAGTCCGCGTCTACACAGCAGGCAGTTATTTCAAAATAATGGTGAAATACTGTCAAGCTGGAAGACTTCTTACTCCGACTCCCTCATTGTACGAGGAGTAAGGAAAGTCAGAGGAAGAGTGCTCTATTTCAAAATAAGTGCTGTGTAGACATTCCCAAATTCGAAATAAGCTACGCAACTGATGTAGTTGAATTTGCGTAGCTTATTTCGAGTTAAGCCCTGCTGTGTAGATGCACCCTGAGGCTGTGTCTAGACTACATCCCTCTTTCGACAGAGGGATGTAAATTAGACACTTCGAATTGCAAATGAAGTGGGGATTTAAATATCATGCATTTCATTTGCATAATGACGTAATGGCGCTCTTTCGAAAAAGCACCATTTCTAAAGTAAAACCGCGGTCTAGACGCGGTTCTGTCGAAAATGGCAGGCTTTTTTGTAAGATCCTGTACTCCATTTTTTGAGGAGTACAGGATCATTCAAAAAAGCCTGCCGTTTTTGACAGAACTGCATCTAGACTGCTGTTTAACTTTCGAAATGGTGCTTTTTCGAAAGAGCGCCATTACGCGAGTATGCAAACGAAACGTGGGATATTTAAATCCCCGCTTCATTTGCAATTCGAAGTGTCTAATTTACATCCCTCTGTCGAAAGAGGGAAGTGGTCTAGACACAGCCTGAGAGACCAACCCTACGGCGAGATGGTAAATGGATCCTCAGGCCCAGTTGTGATCTCTGCGGAGACCGCCTCCTGGATCTGAACTGGCTACCTGCAGCAGAGGCGAAAGACTCCATATGCTATTACCCTATTATCTCCCGTCTGCTTTCCAGATGATTCTATTATACATTTTGTTGTGCTTTATAAGTAACATAGCTATTTAGAGGTTTTGGAATTAAGCTATATTCAATAGGTGTCATTTTAATCTCCCTCCAGTTGCTCCTTCCAAAAGACTCAATATAAAAAAGACAGAAAAAAGTACACAATATGCTAACTACTATCTATATTTTCCCTGCCCTGTTAATTTGTTTATATTATATTACGTGTACTTTGGCAATATGTATAGTTCAGAGATTATAGTATGATATTGCAACATTAAATGGGTTTCCTTGGAAACAAAGGAAACAAACAATTTTAGCAACAATGTGATTATCCCACATTTAAGAACAAAATATCATACAAATAAAACATATCCTATTAAAGGCCAACAAATACTTCTCTTCTTCTATCTTTCATTCCCCTCCCCCCATATTTTCTATGAAATAATATACTACTATAGTGATACTGTACATAAATCCCTATTGACTCTATCGGGACTGAAGCATGTTTTATTCACTTTGCTGAATCAGGCCATTATTCTACACTCACCACATCTTACTAGCATCCGTGAGAGTTCTCCCATGGATCAAAAGCAGTGCATGGATAAAGTATTTTGACAAGTAATATAGAAAATTATTTTTCACAGGAAATTTCCCAAAAAAGAATATCTTATTTTCTCCAAAAAATTCCCAAATAAATATTGGAAGAGAGGGTCAGGAAAAGCAAACAAAAACCCTGAAATAATATTTTTTTAAAATATCTCACAGTTGAAATATCAGTTTTTTGTAAGAAATCTTTTGTAAGAAAGATTTTACAGAATTTTACACATTCTATCGATTTGGGGTCAAATTTTACATGAACATTTCAAAAAATGTTTCAACAAAAACATTTCAACCAGCTCTCTAGGGCTACGTCTACACTGCACATTTATTTCGGAATAAGCTATTCTGGAAGAAATAATCCAAAATAGCCTATTTCTAAATAGTGTGTCTACACAGCAAATGCCCATCGAAACAGTGCTTAGCTATTTCGAAATAGAGCGTCCATACTGATTGGATGCTAACTCACATTTTAGGCTACTGGAACCACGTCAGGCAGGGCATCAGGATAGCAATTAGCCTCAGGCAGCAGCCACGAAGTATCTGAGGCTCTTGCTTAAAGGGACTCCCCTGTACAGCAGTGTCTCAGGCTTTTGTCCTTTACCTACCACATTGAGGGACAGCAAAGCCTTCCTTTTGCTTGCTTTGGTTTGCCCTTGCGGACACCTCAGCTATCCAGCTATGGAGCTGGAGCTGCCTCTGGGCAGTTGTCAGCTATTGCAGCTTGTGCTGCACCTCATGCAGCAGTTTCTGCAGGCTGCCTCCCTGGCCCTGCAGGAACCCAACCCCCTTCTCCACTGGGAGACCCTTCTCAGCTCTCTGTGGGCACAGCTCATGCTGCTGGATCCCGCCTGCCCTTCCCTACATACCAGGCACCGCTGCTTTTGGTATCTGGACACCAGTGCAGACTAGTGGAACTGGCTCATCACGGAGCAGTGGGGCAACCAGCAGTGTCTCCAGAATTTTTGGATAGGGAAGGACACATTTCTGGAGTTCTGTGAATGGCTCGCCCCTTCCCTTAGATGATGGGACACCCACATGAGACCCACCATCCCCCTCCAGAAGCAGGTTGCCATCACCCCCTGGAAGCTCGCCATGCCGGATAGTTACCGGTCCGTTGGGAACCAGTTCAGTGTGGGGAGATCAATCATCGGGGCCCTGCTCATGCAGGTATGGTACTCTTGGGCTACTGTCCCAGGAGGGGGGATGGACTGCTGCAGTGGGGTTCCCTAGGGAAAAGGGGGTTGGAGGTGCTGGTGGTGGAAGTCCCCCCTCCCCCCCGGAAGGTTTTTCAGTCCCGCCCTCACAAAGCCCTGCTGGGAGATGAGGTAAGTGTGGGGTTGCTCTTGGTGTGTTGGGAGGGGAATGGGGGGTTGAGCTTGGGAATCTCCTGAGGTCTCTGGCCACCCTGTGTTTCTCTGTTTGTTTGTCTCCTTCTACAAGTGGTGCTGGCCATCAACACCATCCTGCTGCGCAGGGTCATCAACCTTGGTGACATGAACACCATCATTGCCAGCTTTGGCGACATGAGCTTCCCCAACTGTGGTGGGGCTATTGACGGCATCCACAACCAATTCATCTTAATCCTCAGATTACATAGCTCTGAGTTGCCTTACTATGGACCTGATCCAAAGTCCATTGAAGTCAAAAGCCCATTCACTTCAAAAGGCTTTGAATTCAAATCCTAAATGTTATATTGCAAAATGGCATTACAATCCTTTTTTTCCTCCTTTCCTTTCCTTCCATGGTTTGTGCTTAAATCAAATGAATATCAAGACTGCAAAATGTCAGAAAAACCTAAATTCAGATTCTATCTACCAGAACCAGACTATCTGCTTTTGTGACCCTCAGCAGTAGCTAGTTGTGCCTGAGAAACAAGCCACTGGTGGCAAGCTATCTTGTGCCTTTGGATGTGGGGGGTAACTTGCAAGCATTCTAGCATGTGCTATTGCAAGCTGTTGTTTTTGTTTCCTGCAGGATTGCCAATTCTCTGCTTTTTGCCATTGTGTGGTATCACACAACATTTCCTTTGCCTTGCAGCCATTCTACCTAACTTTGCTGCATTCTTTATAGTGAGAAAATGAAAAATATGCTCCATTTATTTAGAAATCAGTGACTTGCTATTCATTTGTCTATGGAACTGTTTGCCATTGACCACAAATGCTGTGGACTCCATTAGAAAAGGTAGACTGGTTTTCATTAGCTGAGTAATTTTATAGGGTTTTTTTTCTAAATACATAATTCTTATACTGCTCCTCAGTTATAATATATGGAGATATACCTACCTCATAGAGCTGGAAGGGACCTTGAGAGGTCATTGAGTCCAGTCCCCTGTCCTCACAGCAAGACCAAGCACCAGCCCTGACTGATTTGCCCCAGATCCCTAAATGGCCCCCTCAAGGATTGAGCTCACAATGGTGGGTTTAGCAGGCCAATGCTCAAACCACTGAGTTATCCCTCCCCCACAGGCAGGTGCAAAAGGGGCCTGTGGCTATGATTTAGCCTCACCATGTCCCTTTTGATACCATCTGTGTCTTGCACTCACAAGGGCACCAGTAAGTCCTGCTGCTTACAACTCCCTCCCCTTACCCTGCCCCTACTCACATTATTTGCAATGCCATGGAGCAGCTGCATACAGCCTACCCCAGATCTGTAATCTGCGTTGCTGTGGTTGAGTGCACTTTACATTCATATTTTACATAAGCACAAAGTTTTGGATGGTAAACTAGACAAAAAGTGGATGCAGTCCCAACTTGAAGACTTTACAGTATAGAAACCCAACACTGGGAAGACAGGATGGACTAGGTCGCTCAGGGAGAGAATAACTTGGACAGCTTTAGCTGGCTCACTTCTTGTGGACCATTTAAAATGGTCCAATTAACACTAACTGCATAACTAACTACATAACTGCGAGCAAATAAACATGAACCCAGCCATACACAACGACAGGAGAGAGACACAAAAGTCTAAGGATGATGGATTCCAGGACCCTCAGTTAGTGGAAAGCCCGGACAAAGATACTCCTGGCCAAATTCCGGCTCAGACTTTATTTCCTGAGAGTGCAAATTCTAGCTGTCATGTCTCTGCTCACTTACAGTCAGACATTTTAGGACGGAAAAAACAAATGTTCAAGTAGTCTATGCTCTGATAAGCACCTCTCTTTCCCAGTTCTGTCATGCTTTTATTCCATAAACAGTTAGCCTTTTCTGTCCCTGGGCAACTGGAACCCATAGGATCAGGCACTGTCATTAGATCCAATAGAGTATTTGATGACTAGTCCTATAGCAGCAAACACCTCTCTACTACACTTTTTTAAGTAAAAACCCCTAGCTCTTTTATTAAGGGTGCACTCAAATGCCACCCTAGTAAAAGCACAGGAGGACTATGGAGTTGTTTGAAAGCTGCTTCATAGACTTTCAAATATTTTTAATTTTTCTGTTTAAAATTTTTCTGTAATAATTTGTAGTTTTCAAACATTGAAAACCCCATTCAAGAATGAAGTGTGGAGCACTAAGGCAAGCATCTACCCTAGCCTATAAAACTTACCAGTGTAACAAATGCAAAAGAGAAGGCAACACAACCATCTATAACATGAGACAGGAATGGTCAATGATGTCATTTGTAGAGATACTACACACAGTAAATTTCACCTGTTTTTAATATTTGAACTGACATTTCTACATTTCAGCATAGAGATCACTAAAATAAATTGCTACAGATCCTTTCCCAATGCCTCTTTACTGAACTCAACTCTGCTTCCATTGAAATAGGCCCATTTTGTCCATTCAATACACCTCCTTACAACATAGCTTGACCCTAACAAACACCCAGAGTTACATCACATTAATATAGACTCCACCTGTCTTGCAATGGAATAAGCATTTCTTTGGCTATGATTTCTTTGCCTGCCTAGTGAGGTGAAAATAGTTCTATCACTAATGAACTGCCTTTCTATTGGGTAATTCATTTCAGAGAAATGATGGTGTGGCCTTAGGGAAGCCTTTGTCCCATTCCACGCAAAACCTTTGAATCCATGCAACTGTGACACTACCTTGGTTGTCCATTAGGAGTCGAGAAGCCTGAAGTGATGTCTGTGTATTATCCAGAAAGATGGGGAGGGTGTTGGATTTAAGCAGAGATGGGCTGAACCCAAACCCCAATTCTAAACACCTCTTAAATTACTGGAATGTTTCAAAATCTTGAATTTTGAGAACTGGAACAATTGTTAGTTTTAATTTTCTAAAGGTGGCTCTTCTTGGCCAACATGACATAAGCTGGTTGGTTTTAGATTTTAAGCTCACTGGGGCATGGATCAGGTCTTGCTGTATGTTCATAAAGAGTCAAGACTACTGACACTGCTTAATAAAAATGATAATATTTTCATCTTCTATAACAACCATCCAGCTGGTAAAGTTACTCACATCAGCATTAAAAAATGTGTATCTCTGTTGAACATTTGTGAGTAAAAGTACACAGAAAAATCAGTCAAAATAATAAATGGAGGTGGTACTTGACCAACTAGGTACCTAAAACCAGAATGATCTCATTACATTCACAAATATGTGAAGGAACATGCACTTCTCTTTATCCTATTTTAGGTGGTTAGCTGTCATCAGTCCATAAATCCTATGTAATTTAACTGGCAGCAGTGCCATATTTCACAGCTCACCTGTTTAGCATTTCAGCAACTGCCCCTGTAAGAAAAGAAATATTCCTGTAAATGCCTCTTGTGAGAAATTCACATCCAGCTCTCGATTCCCACACTCTTTCTGCTACTTGGGGAACATACTTACTTTTCATCTACAGGAAAGTAATCCCCTCTGAAGTGCATTTGATATATAATACGCAGTTCGGTAATGGTAGATAATTGAACTCCATGCATGCACTGAACACAGTATGCTGTATTTTTTGTTCATTAATTCTTTATAATTTTGTCTAATTGTATTTGGTACATCCGATTGTCAAATTGGCAGACAAATTGGTGTTATGTTGCAGCTGGTGAATATCTCCAACCCACAGAGTAAGTGGGCGGAGCTATACAGGCAGAATAAAAGCAGAATATTTATTTCAAATTTATTAAATATTTGGAATGTATAGCTTTTAAACTATTCTATTTTTATGAGCAATCTACTCTCAGAATTAATTCTGTCTTGATTAATTAATTCTGTCTGACAATTCCTTTCATATTTGACAAGTGGCATGTATCTTTCAAACACAGAGTTTCATTTTCTTCACCAAGGGTGAAATTCACACTTATGTAAAGGGCAAGCATGAAGCCCATGCTCCCCTACTTACCAACTACCTAAACCTGCAAAACAAAGATGATATATAATTTAAGTGCTAAATATGTCTTGTGCAGGGTCTCTAATGATTCAGGAGTGAAATTCACCCCTAATTCTTTACTGGTCTGGTCCAAATGATGAATCACACTGAAATTAAGCTTTTTAATACGAGGAACAGATAGCTACACAGCAATATAAATGCTTTCTCGGCATCCCTGGATTGAAAGTAAAATGATCCCCAGGCTGACATAAAATACACAGTATGCTTAACAACCTTCTTATATGGTCTCTTAAAAATCCTCCCTGGTTCAGCATAAAAGTCTATTTGAGCAATCCCAGCTTACTGAAGTGGACAACTCCAACTTCCTTGTTAATAAATTCACTAGCATCATTGTGCTCAGTGTTCAGGAAGTGATTGTGTTGCCAGGGAATCCTTTCCTTTTTATAGGGCTAATAAAGTACTTGTCTGATGGGACAACACAGCTACATACGGAGGCATAAGATGCCATTTTCAGCAGCATTTTTTCCTAGTAGTTTGATCCAGTACTACTGAAGCCAACAGGCATTTTTTCTGTTGATTTCAATGGTGCAGGATCTAACCCAAGTGAGTTGTCTACAAAAAAGGTGTCAACTGCCTAGACAAACTAGTAATAGCATCTTAGCTAGCATACTATGATAACTCAGGAAAATGGACCCCTTGGAAGAATTTGTAAACTTGGTACTCAGGATCATCTCCTTTCATTTTCTATAATTACTGGTAGCAAAGTGTGAAAGCAATTGTTCATTTCTAAGGGAATGAGGGATGCAAGCTGCCACTTTTGTCAACAGCTTTGCTTAGAGCTAAACTGTGTACTCATATTTATATATTGAAGTCAATGTACATCCAAAAATACAAGAGGCTTCAACTGATATCTCAGCCCCATTATGCCAGGTACTGTATGTTCACATAAAAAGAGACAGTTCCTGCCACAAAAAGCTTACAATCCCTTTTTCCATCCTGACTATATTGGCTCCGCTTCCTGAAATTCATAGCACATGGGTACACTATAATACTCCTGTACAGACAAAGGTATGTGCTTACACACTATGAATTGCAGGATCAAGATTGCAAGTTTTTTTGAAGGACAATGGGGCCACATTTTATGTTGGATGCTCTAGGCTCTATACAGTACAAGTAATCAGAATTAATTGTAAAATTTACTTGGGAATAACAGTTTCATATGAGGAGCCTCAAAATTTGTATTGCTCTTCCCATTTAGATCAAAAGATGGCCCCTTCCCAAAAAAATATCGCTAACAGAAATCACCAAAACATACCAGTCCTACAAGATGCTGAGTGCTGTTGCAAAGTAGTGAGTATCTTAATGTTCTTGAAGTCCAAGGGCATGGAGGCTGCTCAGTAATTTACTATATCAGATCTTTCAAGATTTGTGTACTTTGAAAAACTGCAGAAGTCAGTCAGATTGGACTCTTGGTGCGGAAAGTGTGAGTATGTTAATTACTACTAATAGAGTGTGATGAGTATTTGAGAGCAAGACATTACTCTTGGAATCTTTAAGTAACCAACAGCTAAATTTCCAGTTCTAGATAGCCAACTCTTTGTTGGCAACCTTGCTTTGAAAGAGTGAATCTAACCAAGGAGTGATCTGATGTAGTCTCAGAAAGCCAGCTACACAAATATGGAAGATTTAGACCATTTTCTGATCAATACTTTAAAACAAATTCAAAATACATTTTCAAACAGGCATTTAGGGATTTTTTTAAAAATGACCTGTATAATCTCTCCTGTTAATATCTTCTCCATATGTGACTAAACTGTGAATCAGCCAAATAGCTTTTTTAAACTCTAGCAGCTCTGACAGAATATCAAAACGCACTTCTGAACTGTATTGAGTTCACCGTTAAAATTCTTGGCCAGGAAATACATCACTTAAAAAGAAACCAGGTCCAGGAACGAAAGTCATGGAAATCAATGAAGGCAATCATGGCAATGCTGCATATTAGCAAATGTAGCATTTTTACCAAATAAGATGACAGTGAGCATCACAGAACCTATTCCCCTTATTTTCTTACCAAGGCCTCCCCCCTCCCTTGATTGAAAATGTTTAACAAACTCACTGTCACAAACTCAACTGAAAATATTCCCAAGCCAAGGCCTTTTCGGGGTTACATGTTTAGCAGCAGGAAAGCAACATTGTACAAAAGAGGGAAATTTCTTTTTCTTTTACTGAACTGTTATTGTCCCTCAATCCATTAAAAAATGTATAAATACTTATTTTTGTCCACATAGTTTAAAAAAAGCCAGCCATTACTGCATACTACTCTTGCATCCACTCTAAACTCCACATTCCTTTCCTTAAAAAGTACAGCCTCAAAACAGACCAGCAAGAGCCAGAAAATTGCTTATTTCCCAAATACCTTCCCCTGCCTTTGCCAGACCTTTTTCCCTGTCATTTCTAGGCTGTTTTGTTTTTACACTGTAGAGTGAATTCTGTATGATGTTTTAATGATATTTATGTATTACAGCCCATAACGGTGGGATCAAAGCAAAGGAATTCTGGCCTAAAACAGTTAGTGAGAAAGAAGGGAAAAGATAACAAGGCATTATTCTTTACCAAAATACAGCAGAAAGCCCTACACAAAGACTGGATGAGGATCTCCATGTTTAAGGGAAGGCTATGTCTAGCTAGAGGATGTAGAGCTGGGAACAACCATTCTAAGTGGAATCACCCCTGGCAAGCCAGGAGAACTTCTGAAATCTATGAAAATCTTTCCACTCATTTTAATGCGAGCTAGAGCAAGTCCTAAGTTTGCAAGGAAATTAACACTGCCATTTTCAGCATTGACACATGTATCACACCTTTCATATCCCTCAGACAGAGGGGGTTAATTTGCAAACTTCATGGGGAATCTGTGCAAAGGGTGGTATCTGCCAGGAGCTGACCCAATAGGTAGGATTAGACAACCATAGACATGATCCACTATGGGATCACAAACCCCTCCTTATAAAGATGTTCTTTCTTCTTCAGTGCCGTGAGTTTTACCATGTACATGGTAAAGCCTGCAGGTTTTTCAGCAGTACAGGTTAAAAATGCTTTAGAAATGTATTTTAGTGGCTTGTACAGGGCTCTGAGCACCTAAGTAGGTGGAGGGGCGGGTCTGGTGCCCACCTCAGTCTCTATCCCAATATGTGATCTGTGTGCATGGCTTCTGGGATCAGGCAGTTTCAACACCCTCAAACACCTAGGAAAAAAGGAGGTGGAGGAAGAGCAGCACATGCTGAATGAATGGTGATCAGCATGGGCCACAGGAGAATCTGGACTTTCTAGGAGAATGTAAGCTCGTTCTGTTCTAATCCTGTAATATAAGAAGAAAGCCTAACTTAACTTGTAGTGAAAAGCTAGTGTGGATAAGAATAAATATGTATGATGCATATTTATTTTATAAGTCTTCTCCCCTCTTCCCCTGCTTTGTCCCAACTGATAAATAAAAATACGTTGCCTTAAGAAGATTGTTGGTTGTACATCACTGATAGAAGGTTCCACAAGGGAGGAATGGAGATGTTGGAAACAAAGACAGAGCTGCAGGGTGATAGGCAGCAACATGCAGACCCAAGACCAAGCCAAAGATGGTGCTGAAACCAGGGTCTGGAAACAAGCTGTGAGCAGGGGAGCAGACAGCCTAGGTGGGCCATTGGGCAAGGTGGGAGGACTGACTTGGTACTCCTGGAAGGGGCAGGGCCTTGGGAAAAAGGGGTGAGGCCAGGGCAGCCAGCCCTCTGTACCAGCTGGAGAACACCACAGCCCTCAGAGCCACCCAGAGCACACCACATGGCACACCAGCAGCAATTTAAAGGACCCATTGCTCCAGCTGCCACCACTGCCACAGTAGCAGTAGTGACGGCAAGGAGCCCCAAACCCCACTGAATCACTGGGCCCCAGGGCAATTGTCCCTGTGCCTTCCCCATCGGTGGACCTGGCCGTGATTTAGAACTGGGATCAGGATCCATAGACAAGCCACATCAGGATCATAGGGCCCAGAAGCAAGAGTAAGTATGAAGATGGACGGCAGTTAGTCCAAGGGTCTGGGAGCCAGGAGCAGGTTCGAAACACAGCATGGACAAAAGTGAAGTGGACTGGAACAAGGCTAGGGCAAGGCTGTGGCAGGAACAGAGATAGGATCCAAGACAGGGTAGGCTATAACCAAGTCCACCGAAAGAGGGTGCCCCGGGCTCCCGGCTGCTACGTCTACTACTATGGAAGCACCAGCAGCTGAAGCCCAGGACCTTTAAATCACCACCAAAGCACCACACTGTGCACTCCGTGTGGCTCTCAGGGCTGAGGGGGTAGGGCACCAAACACTCTATGCAACTCTGAGTGGTGGGCTCTGGGCACTGTGGAGGTCTGGCTTCCCTTAGCCCCACTCCTTCTTCCCAGGGCCTCGCTCCTTCCAGAGCATAGAGCCAGGGACCCTCCACCTTGCCCAGTGACCCACAGAGACTGTCAGCTCCCCTACCTGTAACACCAAGAGGCAACAGGAGGAATCCTAGCTTTCTGGAGCTTTCGCACAGGCTAATTAGCAACTCTGGCAGCAGGAGTGAAATACCAGTCTGGGAATCCCTGCCCACAGATATGCTATTACAACCACCAGGCTCCCCGTAGCTAAGCAAATAGGGTTGCCAGCCCTCCAGGACTGGGCGAGAATCTCCTGGAATTGGCATCAGTCTCCCGGTGACTACTGAAAGCAGTCCTGGAGATTTTCATAAGCTATTTTAAGAAAACAACATTATGGCATGCAAGGAAAAAAAAAAACCCTCTCCCACGATAACTTTAGTTAGAGTTGGCAAACCCTATGAGCAAACAGCCCTGGGCCAGCGGTGGGTTTGCCTCACATAGTGTTTCATTTTCCCTCAGCTTTGCTTTATGTTTCAGGTTCAAACTAATCTCAAAATCTTCAAATTCAGTTCAGCCAAAATCATCAAATATGTCTAGTTTTGGATAAAAACTGAATGACCACGTTTCTGCATATCTTTCCATCAGAAAGGAGAAATCACCTCTGATTCACTCAATATTTGCTTTGTTTTACAGTGTATCCTGGGTTCACAAAATCTTTCATCAGTCTCTGCATACCATTTGCTGAATAAAGCTGAAGTGAAGTGTTGGGATTATAAAAAACCTTGTTCCACATTTCAATTAATACAAGAGGAAGAGGGTATATAATTCCATTTAGTATCACTTAAGATATTCTTATTTTGATGTTAAAATGAAGAGATTGGAAAAGGGAGAGAGATAAAGGATACATTTACAAATAGAACAGCTTTACAAAGCAAATTATTATTAATAAAACATATATAAAGAACGGTACATAAACATACTGATCATACAACTCCAGAAACAAGGACCAAATGACATCAACGACCATTTTATCGTCTTTCAGGCAATATGAGATTCTCTTCTTCACTTGCCAATCTTCTCTGACCATTATGCTATTCACAGCAATATTTAAACCAGATGCTGACTGCCATTTTTTGTTAGTCTACTATGCTTTGCTACACAAGCGGCTTTCAAAAAGAATTGTGGGGGCAATATATTTAAGGATCAGATGTCACCCAATTACTGTAACACAAAAATTTCTCAGGTTGCTCAGGGTGTTACCACACAGTATCTAAGTCTGGAGTGTTTTTTGAGTCTAGGAGAATTATAAATAATATTCTCAAAATGATAATGCTGAATAATATTGCTAGAGGGATAACTTAGAATTTACAGCATTGAAGGGCTTGTCACAGTCTCAGAAAGTCAATTCCTGTACCTCTGTTCAAAGGAGTGACTCAAATTGAATGGTTCTGCTGAAGCCCATAACTGTGCTCTAGGGGCCAAAAAACTCATATCAGCAAGCAGCTGGTGTGGTCACTAAGCAGATATGTGGTGCGACAAAGGAAGAAATCCTATTTCTTCAGGACAGACCAACTGAGGAGTCATTCCACACAGTAGCCCTAAGCACCCTCACATCAAGATGGCTGGTTGGAGGGCTCATGCAAAGATGGATCCCCCATCCCACTTCCAGCCTACCCCAAACTTCACCACTCCTTCTCCGAGTGTGCAGCTGTCTACACAACATCCTGTGGAGCTCTGCTCTGCACTTCATGGGAAGTATCGGCCAGTGTCAACCACATCCAAATCCTACCTATCCTTGCACAGCAGAACTGCAATAGTTTTATTATCCTGGGGCTCTGTATAGCTGCAGAGAAGAAGAAGGAGTTGCTCTGGATGCCTAACATATTAGAGTCCTGCCTTTGCATTTTCTTCCTTGAATTTGTAAGTAGAGGGTCCTAACTAATGCATGCTAATATAAATGTTTATGCTGAAAATGTTGAAGAAAGACACATCTGGACTTTCCATAGACTGATTCTGAGCATGTCGGCAAACAAGTCATTGAGTCATTAGCAGCCTGTTGACTGAAGGTTTGACACTGGAGTTGCTGTATTTTTTTTAAAGCAGCACAATTCCAAAACTACAGTTAGAGCCCTGAACAGATACAAAATTGATATCCACATCCATTTCCGCAAAAATGAGCTGCAGATGTCCACATCCGTGGATGCAGATACCCACAGATGTAAAGAGGATATCCGTGGATTTGCAGGACTCAACTACAATCAAACATTTATGCAACTGCATTGTTTCCATTTACATATGAACATAACTGCATTCTTCATGTTAACTGCAGCATGGTAGCTGATCACTTGTGGCCTCAAAGGACTCAGAGCTGTTGTTCTACTAAAAATACTTTGTTTTGTACATTTCCAGGAAATAATGATGGATGGAGCAAGGACAGATTGAACAAGAAGCAAAATGCAAGTTTTCCATGAAGCGCTGAGCACTTTTGTAAGGTGTAGTGAGAGCTGAATGGAACCTATAAAAAGTGATGTGAACTCACGTTTGTATAGACAGTTCTACCTGTTATTTACATGGTACACCCAGAGTCAGCAATTGAGTTTTAGTACAGTAGACCTTAGAGGCCCCAACTGCAATAGTAGATACTGAAAACAACATACAGAATTGTAGGATGGGAAGGGACATCAAAAGGTCATCTAGTCTAGCCCCCTGCACTCAAGACAGAATTAAGTATTTTCTAGACCATCTCTGACAGGTGTCTATCTAATTTACTCTTAAATATGTCCAATGATGGAAATTCCACAAGCTCCCTAGGGAGTTTATTCCAGTGCTTAACCATCCTGATAGCTAGGAAGTTTTTCCTAATGCCCAACCTAAACCTCCCTCTTGCAATTTTAACCCATTGCTTCTTGTCCTATCCTCAGAGGTTAAAAGGAATAATTTTTCATCCTCCTCCTCATAATCCTATAAATACTTGAAAACTGTTAATCATAGTCCCCCTCAGTCTCTTCTCCACACTAAACAAACCCAAATATTTCAATCTTTCCTCCTAGGTCAAGTTTTTTAAAGAAAACAAAACATTCTTTACACTCTTGTGAGTCACCCAATGACACAGAATTATAGGTTTTAAATACATAATAGAATGAGCATTGTTACTGTGTTGAACTGGAACATATTGACTATTTAAATAAAAATACACTCATACATAAACAGTACTGAAAAAAAGAAACTACTGCTTGCTTTCTGGATACCACACACACTAATTTATTCACTTCTCCACCATCCAGTAGTACAGTTGCACTGAGATAACAGTTGATGGCCTAAAGCCAGCCTAAAGGTAGTACATTTTCTCTTTAAAAAGTTTACCTATTGTGCACGGATGTAATATGTCACTGGCGATGACACAAAGTATCACAGACACAGTATTTTGTATCCAAAACAAAATACATGCTTTTATGAACTGGCCAGGCTTTCTAAGAGTTTCTTTTCAATTCCTTGAGAACTGGTCCGACATGTAGATAGTTTGCTTCCTGCTCATCTTTATCCATGGTATGTATGAATTGCTCCAACAATTGCTGTTTCTGGACCTGTCAGCAATACATGGCCTTGCTGAAAGCAAGACACTGTCTCCAAGAGAATGAATATCCTGTTGTATAAAGGCAAAAAACTTTGCTCTGTTGTATTGCATTGCTTCTATCATTGACCAATCCTTATGTTACAGCTGTCAGAAACAAACTCCTTCCTAAGGTAATTCCACTGAGTTCAACACAAGCATAAATTTAAACTTCACCTTGCAGGGAGGCCTTTCATAAATGAGAATATAAGTTGCAAAAGTATCCCTTATGTGACATTATAAATATTGAAGTCATGCCTAAAGGCGACAGCTTGTGCTTGGTGCTATACACTTTTCAGTAAAGGACGGTGCCTGCCCTTGAATGGGATTTTACAAAATAGCAAACAGAATTGGATTGCCTGTTCAAAGTGGAGAAAACAGTTTCTCATGTGGTAGACAAAATTCACCGCTGTGCTGTGGGCCAGCATAAGGGAAACACTATTGTTGCCACAAACCCTTCCAGTGTTCAGCATGCCAACTCCAGTGCACTAGGCATGCTCAGTGAGTCGAGGTGGGCCTCAGCCTTCCCCAGAACTAACACAGAATGAGCAACCCCAGCTCCCTAGGCAGACACCCAGAGCTTGCTAAACAAGGACATACATGCTTCTGTTATGTATTCATTGAGTTGCTAGGCACAATCCAGCACAGCACAATGTATCACATATTTGCACATTTCCAAAGCAATGTGAATGATTTCTAACAAGTGCATTTAGGTAAACTGAACTCATCCTCCACATAAGGTACTTGTTCTAGGTTTTATTTTTCTCCAATAAGCAGGATTTTCTTCATTTGAATTTAAATCTGTAGTTGAGTAAAGTCAAGATGGTACTTTCAAGGGCCTGGGAAAATAATAGGTGCTACCAAAATGGATGAGCCATTAATGGGAGCAAAAGTTTCAGAGGGGTAGCCGTGTTAGTCTGTAACTGAAAAAAATTAAAAAATAATGCATAGTTTTGCAGCACGATACCATCCACATTTTTGTTAGACTCTAAGGAGCTGCAAGACTATTTGTTATTTTTTAAGTTTTTCCATTCATATGACCCAACTCTAACATGATTTTTAAAATAATGAATATGTATGTATGTAGTTGATCAGACCATATACATCATGGGTCAAATTCACTTCTGTGCGGAAGATCAGATCAAGGCCTATACACTACTTTAGTGCCATTTAAACACTCTTCAGGAAGATTAAGAGGAACTTAACTAGTGTTTACAGTTTATTGTGCTGGCCTGCTACACAGGGGGTGAAATTCACAATAGTGGAAGCATAAGCAGTTCTATTTTATGGAGTTGCACCAGCTAACACCAACAATGAATTTGGTCCTCTGTCTTTGCTAACATGCTCTGACTTTCAAGTAAAACAAAACAAAAATTTCACAGAAGCTATCATATCAATGTATTATGACTGCTACTGGTTTTGTAAGCACTAGTGAGCAGAGTTCAGTACTGTGTTTGTAGTACTCCATTGAAAAGCTAGTCCAGTTATGATGCAGAGAAATTATTCTGGATTTTTTGCATACTTTAGAAGCTACAGAATGTTAAACACAGATGTCTATAATCATAGCTGTCTTGCCCAGACAGTTTAACACCCATGACTTATTGTGTTCTTATCCCCAGAGAGAGTTAGCAAAAGCTAAATTTAACAACATTGCTCCTGCTGAGATCGACATTCAAATGATTGACAATCCAAAAGAAAACACTCATGACTAGGAAGAATTTTACAGTGTGAGAAAAGGGATAAAATATGAACCTGAGAATTTTCATGTCACAAAACAAGATGTTTTGCTTGTCCTTCGTGCCCTGCAGCATCCTACTAGCAGAGTTTAAAACAAAATGGGGCAAATGATCCTCAGCTGTTTTAAATTGAAATCAATGGAGTTATCTTGATTTACATGAGCTGAAGATGTTGTCCAGATAATGTAAGTCAAACTAAACTTCTCTTTTCATATAATAATATCCTTTGATACTTTTGCTTGCATACACTAGACTGAAATACCAAGACTTATGAACAAACCAAACCCACCTAATCTTTCCTGCCTACATATTGTGGGCTGGTGGTTTGCATCTTTCACATTTTTAAGGAATTAAGATGGGATTTCCTTCATCAACATTTTTCTTGGATGGTTTCAAATAACTCCTTACTTTAGATGATTAATATTGTATTAGATAGGTTGAGTTTTCCATTTATTTTATTTTAGCTTGAGCTGTGTATAAGTGCTAAGGAAAAGTATTAACCTATACAAGTGCTTTCATCACATATGACCACTGTACTAGTCAGCACTAAAAAGTCAGCAGATGTCCCCAGAAAGAGAGGATGGGAGGAAAGGGAGTGATACATCTCTTGATTGTCTATGGGGAGGGGTCTTCCCCACAGACAATGAATGCTCCATTAGAACTGTTAGGAAAATGGGAAATATTTTCCATGGAAAATTTTTAGAACTAAATATGAAAAAAACCCTCTTTAATGAAATTATCCAGTTTTCATTTTTTTTTATTTTATTTTATTTTATTTTATTTATTTTTTTGTGTGTGTTTTTGGTTAAAAACCAGAAAATTAAAAGGGAACATTTTCCATTAAAATTTTCATTTCCAAATCAAGATCATTTATCTTTGAAAAAAATTGACTTAAAGATGTCAGTCCATTCTAGTCTCCCCTTCCCCCACATGGAAGAAAGGGGGCTGTCTCCATCCTTTAGGGCTCTTGATTGAGAAAATCCTTCTGTCCCCAGTCCTCCTAGGCTCCTAGGCTGAAGTCCAGTGCTCCTCGGCTTTTCCATGGAGATTGTCCTGGTGCTAGTCTTTGACCCTGTTTATACCAGAATAAAGTCCTTCTCTGGAGCCAGGGAGGTCCATTCACAGTAGATCAACTGCATAGACATTGGAAGACCTTTGCCAGGCCTGGCTTGAGTGACTACCAACTACAGCCATCCACAATCTCCCCTCTATAAAAACACCTAGTATAGTTTCCCCATTCTGGTAGGTTCCCCAGAGAATTCATCTGCCAGGTTCCCTGCTCAGCCCTCTAGGTGCTCTTGGGAGCCTCTGTCCACAAGAACTTCCTGTTTCCAATGGTAGTCATCCTGCTCTCCCTCCCCCAAAAAAACTTGAGTAATCTTTATTATGTCCAGGAGCTCTTGGCATCTGGCACAGACAGTTATATCCAAGTTCAAGCTTTCATAAGGTAGATACGGGCAAATTGGGCCTAACTCACCATAAAGGGCAGCTGCCCCATGGCATGTAGCATTAGAGCTAAGTAAACCAATAGATTTATTGGTATTGCTCTGTTCCAATTGTTGGTCCACTGGAACAGATCAAAAGGATTATCTGAAAATTCTTCTAGGGCAGCTAAATTAGAGAATTCTAAAAATATTATATCCGCCTACAAAAACCCCAAGGTGAATGAGGGTTATGCACCGATTTATGGAGACATAATTTGCTGCAATTAATCACTTTGATTCCTATTAAGTTGCTGAAGTTATACTAATGGAGAATACTACTCTGCAGGGTCACTTGTTATTGGTGACTACAGAATCTCAGAGAAGTGGTCATTGAATTGTTTGCACAATGTCACCCTGATCATAGAAATTAAAGCGGTTTTCTGACACAAGAGATCAAATCTGTCTATGGAAAAATGCAAACAATCCACTAGTCAAATCATGCCAGAGATATTTATGTGCCCCTCCAGAGAGTAGGTGAGGTGTTCTAATAAGGTGTAGTTTTGAAATTCTAAAGTTTTCTAAGAGGTGGGTGGAAATGGAAAATAGTTCAGTTTGAGCCTATCCAGGAAGAGAAAAAATAAGACTACTTTATACAAATGCACACAGCATATTTTATAGTTTCTTTCCAGCTCTGGCTGTTAATTACAGTTAGTTTGCAATGATGCTCATGACAATTGATGGAATATAAGATTTATAAATGGTCCCACTGAGTACTTTTCTGAGCATTCATTATCACAAAGATAACCTGTTTAATTTTACCTGTAGATTTCCTTAATTTAGTATGTTTGCTTTGTATATAAAATGATTTTCCTAATCCCAGCTGTGTATTTTTTACTGCAAACTGTTCTCTGCACAAAGACCGCCTATATCTTGCCAACCACACTTTCCTAAGGTGTTTCTTGAAGGAAAAGATTTGTTTACTTTCTGTATGTCTGCAAGCATATATGGAAAAACCATGAAGAAAACCCTCTACTATACAGGTATAATTCAAAAAAGGCCTTTTTGCACAGAGAATACTGGCACAATGCAGGGATTCAAAACTGTATTGTTCATTATCTCATTAGTAAAACTATGAGTGGGAGGCCTTGGAACTGGATAGCCCTGAAGACTGAGACTGCAAATATGACATTTGTAACTCTCTAAATCATAGCTTTGAATCAGTACTCACCAGAAGTCTGGCTATTTGGTAACCTATGTTTAGGAAATTAGAAGCCACAAGCCAAGGATTGGCTAGGCATTGCTAGCAGTGGTCTCTCAAATACAAGGAAATGGCCAGGCCTGGCAACAGAGGAGGGCAAAGGGGAAAATAGCCTAGTTTCCCATTGATTTAAAAGAGCCAGGGATCCTGCCATTGCTATGGTAGCAGCAGCAGCCAGGAGTCCTCAGCCATTTTAAATCATCTTGATAGACCACAGGGCTGCCAGGCACATGCACAGGGCGTGCAGGCCCTAGACATAGGCACCGAGTTTCTAATCTGCCTGAGGTGCCCCCCACCCATCTCTGCCCAGGCCTTGCTCCCATTCCAGCCTTTCCCCTAAGGCCCTGCCCTCACCCTGCTTCTTCCCATCCCTACTCTGCCCCTGCCCCACCTCTTCCTGCTCCCATCCTGCCTCTTCCCCACTCAGTTCCACCCCTCCCTGAGCCCACTGTACCTTTGCTTGTCTCCCCCTCCCCCCACCAGTGCCTCCTGAAGCCACACAGTGTTTGTTCCATAGCAGGTGGTAGCCTCTAGGAGGGAGTAGGAGGTGCTGATCGGTGAGGTCCAACAGCAGACAGGAGACACTGGAGGCGGGTATCTGGTAGAGATTTTCCCTTCTCTTAGAAAACTTTAGATTTTCAATACTGCACCCCATTAGAATACCTCACTACTCTTTGGTAGGGCACATAAAAATGTGGCCCTTCACCAGTGTTCCCTCTAATCTGCGTAGCAGCACAGCTTCAGATTAATCATCCCCGCCCAGACAGCTTCCTGAATGGAGCATTGGGCCTCTGACTGGATGAGGCAGATTAATCACCTGTGAAGCTGTGTTGCCAGGCAGCTTAGAGGGACCACTGCCCTTCACCTCCCTTCCACTATGCTCACCTGCCACTCACCTCCCCGTTATCCTCCTCACCCCCTTACCCACTTCCAATTCAGAAAAATCTTTTCAACATGGCAAAAGTTACCTTTCCATAAGCACCATTTACAATCACAAGCTTGGACGCACAAATAGTTGATTCTGCATACTGCATTTTCTGTTTTTTATAAATATTCTGATTAAACACCTCATGAAACTGAGAACACCAATTATTAATGATGAAACATTATGGGTGAAAAGATAGATACTCCATTAAGGGACTTCATTTTTTTGCCTGCAAAATTCAAGCACAGGCAACAAAATACTCCTAATAGTTTTAGTATATTACCTATGTCTATTTCACACATGTATGGAAAAAATAAGCCTTTCCTCTACTGATCCATACAGCAGTTATTTTTCAAGAAAGATTTCTCCCTTCCTTCTAAAGTTGTTCTTTCTCTTAGGGTTCGTCTAGACTACAGGCTTTTGTCGACAGAAGTTTTGTCAACAGATACTGTCGACAAAGCTTCTGTCGACAAAGAGCATCTAGACTACATCCAGTTCTGTCGACAAAGCAAGCCGCTTTGTTGACATGACAGTGTAGACGCAAAGGACAGTGTAGATGCAATAATGCCTTCTGTCGACAAAACTCTGTCGACAAAAGGCGTTATTCCTCGTAGAATGAGGTTTATAGCCATCGACAAAACTGCTGAGTTCTGTCGACAGAACTCAGCGGCGGTGTAGACGGAGGTATAGTTTTGTCGACAAAACCCTATGGTCTAGACACACCCTTAGGGATAAAATCAATGTTTGATATATTCTTTTTCCTTCATATTTGTCAGCTTTACAACAATCTCTAAATAGATTCATACCATGTGGCAAAAATATTAGTAGCTTCATTTTATCCTGTAAAGAAACTTTGTTTTTTAAATTGTATCCTGACCACTCATCTGCAAATATTGGTGCATGTCAGCAATACAATGGAGTGGTACTAAGTTGTGTAACTGTTTGTAAGTTTGGGGCCTAGATTTCACCTAGTTAGATCTTGTAAGGTTAGAACTACATGTAGAACAGCTCAAGGAGTTTGGGGGAATGGGGCAACAAGATGCCCTTTATGCCATTGAACGCCTCTCCCTTTATGGTCTATTAAAGAAATCATATTCACATTGCACAGACATTAAAATAAATAAAAATGTTCAAAAATCTAAAAGCATAATCAGTGATGTTACAAAGGGTTAGTTTAAAAAGAAAATAGAGGTTTAAATCTTCACATTACACTAAGCATTCTGAGCTAATATAATTCATTATTTTTGCCTAAAAAGTTTAATTTGTGGATGACTTCTGAGGATTAGTTCCATTCCAGCACAGGCAATGCAGTGAATGTACAAAATCAGCCAACGTCTTAATGTTTCATCATAAATAATAACAACAACAAGTTAACTTTCCAGTGACTTACATAACTACCAAAAAAAATTGGATCAAAAGTAGAGCAATTTCTACAATGAAATAGGTTTCATATCTCAGTAAAAACTAGCTATTGCCATCTACAGAATTTTCATAGCAGTATGTAAGTCTTTTTGGATATATACCATTCTAACATTGATATTAATCCTAGCAGTCTTGCCAACAATGTAAGCCTTTGGATGACTATCAAGTATTTTAAACCAAATTTGAGTACACTATAAAAATAAAATATCCTCCTTAACATTCTGTTTTTTACTCATTTTTATCTCTGCTCTCTATTGTCCCTACTGATCAAATTAAATCCTGAACCCTGTGTCATACTGTTCTGGTATTTTAGTGAGGTTTTTTACATAGAAATATGGGAAATGTTATAGAAGTAGTTTTGAAAAATATTGTATTATGTATACGGCTCTTAGAGTGCTGTTTTTCCATATGTTGCCATAGTTACAGCAAACTGAAGTTTAACATAACAGAAATTTAGAGCTACAGAAAGATGAACAAGGTCGTATGTTCTCTCCTATGCACAACAGCTGTCTGGAGTACTAGTTACGTACTTTAGGTATCCAATATTTTGTTAACAAAGAAGTTACTGATTTTCTATTTGTTTAAAGAAAAAGTTCTAATGTTTGTTCTTAGGTTCACAAGCTTTTTGTAGAGAGGTACAGAAAGAAATCCACGAAAATTATATTGTACTACAATATTTATATAAAACTGCCATGCTATCATTGTAAGCTCCTTTATGATACCACTGAACCTCTCATCCCCAAAATTTGGAGAGCAGATCCATGTCTGAGAATTAGCTTGGTGCTTGCAAAGACAGTCAGACACCTCGTGGGACAAACTATAAAGTGGCAGGGTTATCTTATTCCCAGTCAGAAAGTAATGAATTAAGATATGTAGGTAAAAGGTGAAATGGAAAGTATAGAAGCGTATTACAAGTGGCAAAGTAAATACCAGAATATTCATGGAGACATGCAGTCATATCCACAACTGGAATAACTGACCTCAATAGAGCTACAGCAACTTAGCCCAGCTAAGGGTCAGACCCATTTTTCCAAACTGGAATTGAAATCTTTTCTGAAAGGGAGAAATACAGTGAGGCATATGATCCTTCTTAGAATGGTTTTGAGCTGACCAGTCAATGCACATGGAGAATGGTTCAGCAGAATTCTCAGACTGTGTTGTAGATTAATCAGCCGTAACTCACAGTTCTAATTCAGGTTTTGCTGAGCACCTTGAGAAGGTCTGACAGTTCTGTGCATTTGCTCTTTTCCATTGCTGACATACAGTGTGTCAGCCATTACGCATTCGGCACTTTCCCACTTAGAGCAGTGAGTAAGCATTATGAAACAACTTCTTCCACCGTATGTTCTGTTCCCTCCAAAGTAATCCTTTGTGCAATTACTGGCATACTCTACAATTCTCATCCAAAGTGCTACAATATCATTATTATAAAATATGGTATTTCAGACAATTAATGTAGTACAAGGTAGTGTGACAAAGCTCCTCCTTAACCTTAGTGGGTCTCATACTTCCAGGCAGATTACTTGCCTCAGAGGCTCACAGCAGCCCTCAGTTTAGATACCAGCTTGCTGTTGAGCTACTTTCATCATTGGCCAGCATGTGGAAAAGAGGGGAACCCAAACTTCATAGTCTATGTGGCCCTCTCCAAGTGGTACAAGGTAGGACAAACCCTTGTACCAAAGCCAGTCTCTTTTTTTAGTACTGAAATGGGGAGTTGGTGTTGGGGGGGGGGGGACCCAGGGCTGCCCACTTTGCAAACATAATAGTAAAATTACATTGTTATAGCGACTTTCATTCTTTGGATGATCTCAGAGCACTATTTAAAGTCTGTGGGCGGGTGTGTAAGCCCAGGAACTGTGGGTGTGCATGCAAGCATGTGCATGCAAGAATCACCCAGTGCTGAAAAGTGGCAGCTTTCAAACTGTACTAACAGTGACATAATACAAACAGTGACATAACACAATAGCACTGTGGAAATAAGTGAGCAATAATTTGTCTTAAGGGCATGGAGGAAAATCAACAGGTTCAGAGGGGCATATGAAAGGGAAACAGACAAGGAGGATCTATTCATGGAGATTCTCTGTGTCCTAGTAAGGAGGAGAGAATGGAAGATAATAAAATACAGGTAAAGATCTGATGAGAAACAGTCAAATGAAAAAGAGTCCCATTCAATTACATCTTGTAATTAGGGCTGTCAAGCGATTAAAAAATGTAATAGCAATTAATCGTGTGATTAATCGCGCGCGCCTCCTATTTGAAACACCATGGTGGCATTTCAACAGGACAGTGCTACATAGAGCCCCAGATCAGCTGGAGTCCCCAGCTGACCCCAGGCTCCATGAAGCACAGCCCCTTAGAAGCGCTGCAACAGTGTTTCTAAGGGGCAGCGCATTAGGAGCCTGGGATCAGCTGTGGAATCCAGCTTATCCCCAGCTTCGCATTGCAAAGCCCCTTTGAAGTGCCACTCTGGTGCTTCAAAGGGGCTTTGCAACAGCGGAGCCAGGGATCAGCTGGGGATTCCAGCTGATCCCTGGCTCCGTTTACGCTGCCCCTTTGAAGCGCTGGAGTAGCACTTCAAAGGGTCAGTGCAGCATTAATGATCGCAATTAACATGGTAAAAAAATTAACGCATTAATCCTGCCCTGTTTTAATCACAGGCATTAATGAAGTTCAATTGACAGCCCTTCGGAGGTATCCTGAAATAGCTACCCCACGTCTACACAAGCCGCCCATTATTTCAAAATATTTTTTGAAATAATGGGTGCACTATTTCACCATTCTGGTAATCCTCATTGCACGAAGGATAAGGGATGTCTCGAAATAGTGCTTTATTTCAAAATGTGGTCTTTTGTAGATGTGCCAAACTTCAAAATAAGCTATTTTGAAATAGATTCGAAACAAGATACGCAATTTGCGCGGCACAAATTGCATGTCTTATTTCGAGTTTAGGATGCTGTGTAGACGCACCCTAAAAAAGTGACAAGTTTTTAAAGTACTTATATACAAAAGCTAGAAGTCTAAGGGTACATCTACATTTGGTCCCTAGTTCATTTTTTGAGGAGTCACGTTAGTTCAAACCAAGGGGTTTGGTTCGAACTAATGCGTCCTGGCACTTTCACTTTTGAAACAGCTGTTGAGCGGAGTAATGCACCGGCGAGATTATGCTAATGAAGCGCGGGATATTTAAATCCCCGCTTCATTAGCAATTTCGGTCGCCTAGATTTGCATCCCTAGCTCGAACTAGGGAGCAAGTGTAGATGTACCCTAAGTAAGATGGGTGAACTCATATTGAATGACAATATTGATATAATAATTGATATAATAAGCATCACATGGAATGAGGATAACCAATGGAACACAGTAATACCAGGGGACCAAATTTATTAGAAGGATAGAATGGGTCATGCCGACGGTGGAGTGGCACTATATGTGAAAGAAAGCGTACAATCAAATGAAGTAAAAAAAACTTAAATTAACCAAACTGTACCATCATATCTGTATGGATAGTAATTGCATGCTCTAAAAATAAAAATATAACAGTAGGGATATAATACAGACCACCTGACCAGGATGGTGATACTGTCTATGAAGTGCTCAGATAGATTAGAGAAGCTATTAAAATACAAAATTCAATAATCATGGGGAATCTAAACATCCCCACATTAACTGGGTACATGTCACCTCAGGATGGGATGCAGAGATACTTTTTTGAACTTAAATGACTGCATCTTTGAGCAGCTAGTCTCCCACAAGGGGAGAGGCAATTCTTGATTTAGTCTTAAGTAGAGCAGAGGATCTGGTCCAAGAGGTGAACTGAACTGCTTGGTAGAAGTGACCATAATATACTTAGATTTAATATCCTATGGGGAGAAAAACATCATAGCTGTCCCTTACTGTATCATTTCATTTCAGAAAGGGGGACTATACAAAAACGAGGAAGTTTGTTAAAAAGCAATGAAAAGGCAAGCTGCAAAGAAACTTTTTTAAGACACTATAATAGAGACTCAACTTAAATATTTACTTCAAATTTAAAAAATATATAATAAGAGAACCAGAAAAGAGCCACATGGCTAAACAACAACGTAAAAAAAGCAAGAGAGGACTATGCAGCACTTTAAAGACTAACAAGATGGTTTATTAGGTGATGAGATTTCGTGGGCCAGACCCACTTCCTCAGATCAAATTCTGGAAGAGAATTGGCATGACCATATATACCAAAGGAATACAATGAAAAAAAAGTGAACACATTATAAAACTGACAAATCAGAACAGAAGGGGGGTGTGGGGGAGGGCTAGTATCTATGAAATAATGATACTGGGGGTGATAAGTGGGGAAGCTGTCTTTGTAATGGGTAAGGTAATTAGCATCTTTATTAAGGCCCATTCGTAAAGTGTCAAATTTAAGCATGAATGACAGTTCTGAGGTTTCCCTTTGTAGTCTGGTGTTAAAGTCTCTTTGAAGTAAGATACGTGTAGTAAGGTCGTTAAGACTATGCCCAGGTTGGTTGAAATGAAAAGAAACTGGTTTATCTTTGTGAAGATGTGTGATGGGCATTAATTCTTTGGCTAAGTGTCTGAGAAGTTTGTCCAATATACATAGCTGGAATAGCAGGGAACGGCGTAGCACATGATGGCATAAATTATATTTCTGGATGAACAGGAATATGTGTTCTCGATCTTGTAACTGACATGGTTAGGTCCAGTGATGGTGTCACCAGAGTAAATATGTGGACAAAGCTGGCAACGGGGTTTATTGCAAGGGAAAGTTCCAGGTTTGGTATTGGTGTGGTATGTCCTGTGTTATGCCATTGATCTTGGCAATTAAGTGACCTTTCACTATCGGTGGTAAATAGGCCAATGGTGGGATGATACGAGTTACTATTGAGAACTTTTTCCTGGGTGTCTGGCTGGTGAGTCTTGCCCACATGCTCAGGGTTCAGCTGATCACCATATTTGGGGTCAGGAAGGAATTTTCCTCCAGGGTAGATTGGCTGAGGCCCTGGAGGTTTTTTGCCTTCCTCTGTAGCATGGGGCACGGATCACTTGCTGGAGGATTCTCTGCATCTTGGGGTCTTTAAACCATCATTTGAGGACTTCAATATCTGAGATATAGGTGAGAGGATTATTCCAGGAGTGGGTGGGTGAGATTCTGTGGCCTGCATTGTGCAGGGGATCAGACTAGATGATCATAATGGTCCCTTCTGACCTTAAAGTCTATGAGTCTATGAGTTGTTGGTAAGAATCATCCTGAAGTTAGGTGGTTGTCTATAGGAGACTATGGGTCTGTCCCCCAGAGCCTCTTAGAGTGTAGTATCCTGTTCCAGTATAGGTTGTAGGTTATTGATAATGCATTGGAGGGGTTTAAGTTGGGGGCTATAGGTGATGACAAGTGGTGTTCTATTGTTGGTTTTCTTGGGCCTGTCTTGAAGTAGATGGTTTCTGGGAATTCGTCTGGGTCTTTCAATTTGTTTTTAAGCAGTGAGAGATGAAAAGGAATAATTAAGAATTGGAAGTTAAATCCTAGAGAAGAAAATGGAAAGGAGCATAAACTCTGTCAAATGAAGTATAAAAATATAATTAGGAAGGCCAAAATAGAATTTGAAGAAAAGCTAGCCAAAAACTCAAAAAAAAATAGCAAAAAAGTTCAAAAGCAAGAAGCCTGCTAAATGACCCATGAGGCCACTGAACGATTGAGAGGCTAAAGGAGCACTCAAGGATGATAAGGCCATGGCAGAGAAACTAAATTAAGTATTTTCAGCAGTCTTCACAGCTTAGGACATGAGAAAGATTCCCAAATCTGAGCCATTCTTTTTAGGTGACAAATGTGAGGAACAGTGCCAGACTGAGTTGTCATTAGAGGAAGTTTTGGAACATATTGATAAACTAAGCGGTAATAAGTCACCAGGGTCAGATGGCATTCACCCAAGAGTTCTGAAGGCACTCAAATGTGAAGTTGCAGAATTACTAACTGTGGCATGTAACCAATCCTTTAGATCAGCTTCTGTATCAAATGATTGGAGGATAGTTAATGCACTACCAATTTTTTTAAAAGGCTCCAGAGGTGATCCTAGCAATTATAGCCTGTAAGTCTAACTTCGGTACCAGGCAAATTGGTTTAAACTAAAGTAAAGAACAATAATGTCAGACATATAGATGAACATAATTTGTCAGGGAAGAGCCAATATGTTTTTTTGTAAAGAGAAATCATGCCTTACCAATATACTAGAATTTTTGAGGGGGTCAACAAGCATGTGGACAAGAGGGATCCAGTGGATATAGTGTACTTAGACTTCCAGAAAGTCTCTGGCTAGGTCCCTCACCAAAGTCTCTTAAGCAAAGTTAGCTGTCATGGGATAAGAGAGAAGATCTTCTCATGGATTGGTAACGGGTTAAAGGATATGAAACAAAGGGTAAGAATAAATGGTCAGTTTTCAGATTGGAGGGAGGTAACTAGTGGTGTCCTCCAGGTGTCCATACTAGGACCAGTCCTATTCAACATATTCATAAATGATCTGAAGAAAGGGGTAATCAGTGAGGAGGCAAAATTTGCAGATGATACAAAACTGCTCAAGATAATTAAGTCCAAAGCAGACTGCAAGGAGCTTCAAAGTATCTCACAAAACTAGGTGACTGGGGAACAAAATGGCAGATAAAATTCAATGTTGATAAATGCAAAGTAATTCATATTGGAAATCACAATCCCAACTATCATATAAAATGATGGAGTTTTAATTAGCTGTTACCACTCAATAGAGAGATCTTGGAGTCATTGTGGATAGTTCTCTGAAAACATCCACTCAGTGTGCAGCAGCAGTCAAAAAAGCAAACAGAATATTGGGAATCATTAAGAAAGGTATAGAGAATAAGACAGAGAATATCTTATTGCCATGGTACGCCCACATCTTGGTTTAAAACAAATAAAAAGAAATATTTTTCATACAAACAGAGCTGTCCCATCCATAGGACAAATCAGGGCAGCCACCCTAGACTCCTCATTTTTGGGGACTCTGAAGCAGCCATCCCAACTATCCTATGGACAGGAGTGACCTGGGGGATTACAGGGATCAGGCGCAGGGTGACAGCAGGGTCATCCCCCTGCACTCACCACATGGGCAGTGGGAGCTGGAGTGGCCTAGCAGCCTGTTCCATCCCACCACCCCGCCCTCCCAACCCACTGCACTCAGCTTCTCCATGGCAGTGGGAAGCAGATCGCCACATCCCACTGCCATGGAGAAATGGGGCACAGCGGGCCAAGAGAGAGCAGTATAATGGTGTAGAGCAACTCCAGGCCCAGTGCCGTCCCCACCTCCCCCAGGAAGGCCTTGCATACTACACATAGTCAATCTGTGGAACTCCCTGTCTGAGGATATTTGGAAGCCCAAGATTTTAACAGGGTTCAAAAAAGAACTGATAAATTCATGGAAGATAGGTCTTTCAATGGCTATTATCCAGGATGGGCAGGGATGGTGTCCCTAGCCTCTGTTTTGTCAAGGCTGGGAACGGGTGACATTTGATGATGACTTGTTCTGCTCACTACCTCTGAGGTACCTGGCATTAGCCACTGTTGGAAGATAGTATACTGGGTTAAATGGACCTTTGGTCTGACCCAATATGACCGTTCTTATGTTCTTATAGTGGAAAAGGGTCTCAATTCACAGGGAAACAGCATGTCACACATGCTACTAATAACCCCCAATTCCAGGCACTGAAAGCTCTAGACCACTAGCTAGACAAAAACATAAAGACCAAGAGCACATCAATATGGAACACCTTTTTTAGACAGAGATATGTCTGATGTTTTTATAGCATCAGGTTTATATTTGCATTATTTGGCCCTACTGCAAATAGAAAGGGCAGCTATCACAATGTGGAAAAAAGTTCAGTACAAATAATAGCTGTTAATGAAGATCTTCTAGTACCATAGATATTAGAGTTGAAATCATACTGAACTAATCAGGGCATAGGACTGTGGAAGGATTTTCATGTAGCCAGACTGACATCTTGTGGTGTGTGTAAAACATTTAAAGATTTAGTTATGGCAAATTAATGTGTTAGTAGTTAAGGCACGGTAAGACCTCTCTTTTCTCCAGGGCAACATGCAGCAGTCCCAATCTGTCACAAGTAGCAAGTATGCGACTTAAATGTACAATTGCCTTCATGTCTGGCTTTGTTTTTCTATGGGGTTTGTTACATGCTCTGCAATTTTTTAACTTTTTATCATATGGAGGTGCAGTAGTGCCAACCCCAAACATGCAAACACTCATGAGACTCCCCCCCCAAAAAATTATGAGATTGACTAAAAAATCATGAGGTTTTGTTTGTTTGTTTGTTTGTTTGTTTGTTTGAAATAATGACTTTTAGATTATTTTTATTTGCCTTCTGATTTCTGGTTCTTTGGGGTTCATTCATGTCTTGTTTCCAAGCTTTCTTCTTCACAGAAAGCTGAGATCCTTACATAATATCTTCACTACCGGAGCTGGGAATGAAAACAAAACAAAACAAAACACCAAATGTTGTGAGACTCATGATAAAATCAGAAGAGTTTGCAACACTGGGAGTGGGAGCATGGGAAGGACAGTGAGGACACATACTAGGAGGTCGCAAGTATTATCCTATGTGTGCAAAGGCCATAGAAACTTTCAGGATTCCTGAACAAGTATTCAGAAATAATCAATCAGTGGAGCACAGTCTGTGGCCCATGGTCTGCATGCAGCCCATCAGAGTAATCTTATTGTGGGCTATGAGACATTTTACTGACATTGATTGTCAGCAGGTACCCACACACACAAACACAGTTCTTGGACAATGGGAACTGTTAAAAGTTCACCTGTGGACAATGGGGAACAGAGAACTGCGGCCCCTGGGAGCTGTGTGGGGGGGGTGCCTGGGGACAGTTCATGTCAGCAAAATGTCTTGTGGCTCACAATCAGATGATCTTGATGGGCAGAATGCAGCTCATGGGTCACACATTGCCCACCACAGCCCCAAATAGTCATTAGATTTTTTAAAATAGTAAATTCCGGGTTATTTTTATTTGCCTTCTGTTTTTTGAATCCTTAGGGTTCAAGTTTTCAACCTTTTACTCCATAACCAGGAGGGTTAGTAACTTATTTTTACAAATGAAAAATTAAATTCTTACATAATCCCATGATTCAGGGAGCTGATGCTTTAAGGAGAACACCAAAAATCATGAGACTCACGATGAAATCTCAAGACTTGGTAACATAGAATTTCTCCAGCCTCAGCAGCAAGATATCCTCAGGTGACAGTTTTAGAAAAGCCTTGCAGATTGTCTTCTTCCTTTTCTCATTTTAAGCTGCCGAAGTCAAACAACATGGACTGGAGGCTGGGAAGTGACCATGGCAGGGAAGAATTGATGGGGATGACTGTGATGGTACGCAGTCAAGACAATGGGTGCAAAGAGAGTCTAAGGGCATATCTACACTGGCAAGTTTTGTTGCCAAAACCCCCTTTTTGGCTACAAAAACTGGAGAGCATTCACAATGCAATACATCAAAAGTTGCAAAAAATGCTCAGTTTTGGTGCCACCACCACAAGAGACTTTTGTCATGCCCCCTCCCTTTCCCATCAACAATCATGCAGTGCATACCATAGGAGGCTTTTTTCTGAGTTCATTGAACTCCAGAATGCTTCCCACAATGCCCGATTCGCCACTTTGGACGGCACTTTGAATTCTGCTGCTCTGCAGCCAAGTAAACAGGTAAACAGAAATGCGTCCCACCTCCCTATAAGCTCCAGGAACTTTAAAATTCATTTCCTGTGGACTGGCTCAGTGTGGAATGCTCCTCAAGGCATCTTCTCGAGGAATCAAGGGTCACTATTGCTCAAGATGCTCTCCTGCTTGGTGCAGCCCAGAGCTTTTGGATTTTATCAGTGTGAGGTGAAAAATCTGTGCAATCACAACTGCGAGTTACCCATAGGACACGTACGGCCACATTTCTCAAGCCCTGTGCAAGGAGTGTCAGCAAGACACCCTGCAATGCAGAGCCAAGGTGAAGGAACTCCAGCAGTCGTAGCATAAGGTGAAGGATAAGGTGAAGGTGGTAAACAGAATAAGCAATAGGTTAAAATAATTTTTCCTCAGAATGCCCAAAAATGTGGAAAACATGCCTTCCCTGTCTCCCACCTCTGAATAGCTTACTGTCTCTGATCCTTCAGACACTTAAACATGAACATACGTGTGCAGGATCTGTACCTAAGTGGCCTACATATAATACATTCCCCTTAGCTTTCCTGTTTGACCTGGTGTACCTCTGTACCCATCTCCTGCAGGCATCAATTAGAATTTAAGGCCTGGTGTTTATCCTCTGAACTGCAGTGAATGAAATTCTCTATAAATAACAGAAATAAAAGATTTAAATTATATCTGTTTAATTCATTTTTAAAATGAGAGTGAGCTTAATGCTCATGAAAAATGAGGGACTAAATGTGCTGCCTAACAATAAACATTGTTGAGGGCACATTGTGGACAGAGTGCCTCTGTAACTGCACTGACTTGAGCTGAAACTGCAAGAGTGTAATACAGAACAGAATTTGTTCCACCAGGTAATTATGGCAGAATCTACCCCATACAGCTCTGCTAATCTGCCGTTCCCTGCTATTCCAGCTTTGCTGTTCTTCATCAGTGACTGACGTTCATGCCAAATTACGTAGTGTGATATTTATTCCCAAACGCGTAAATCCCTCAAGTGAAATCTGAGAAGAAATTATCTGACAACAGTTTCAGTGGCACAGGAAAGTCTTGGTAGTTAATGGCCCAGAACTTTATCCAGTAAAAAATGCTCTTTAAAAATATATTTTTCAGTTATTGGGAGTGAAAAAGCTGGTTAAATTACACAGCCTAAGAGGTCTCTCTCAGGAACAAGATTATGTATTTTTCTCCAATATGAATGCCTTTAAAGCTTTCCTTTGTGCATAGTTTTATGGCTAGAGGTTCCAATACCAGGGCAAAATTAATAGACAAAGGCTCTAGATCTTGCATCAGCTCTGTTAGCATAGGCCTCTGATTCCATGAGGGGTTGCACTGATCTCAGTGGCGAGGCGGGGACTACACTGCTACTATGGAAGTTTCTATACTATGGTATGCTACCATAGCTGTGCCACTGGAGCACCTGTAATGTAGAACATGGAGACTGTGTGGAAGAAGGTATCCCCATAAGCAGAGCCCAGTGCAGGACTGAGGCCTAAAAGAGTATCCTCGTCTACAGACTCTGGCAAGGGGGAAAAGGATGAAGCATTTTAGCTTAAGTTACATTCCCCTTTGGAGAATTATATAGAAAGTGGAGCAAAAGTGGTATATACAGCTACATAGTCTCAGAACTGTAGCCATGTGTGAGTCTACATAGTCTGATGCTTTTCCAGCATCAAGAGAAATAACTCAAATTTTCCTGGCAGAATAGATCCACATGAGAGATTGCACAAAGGTGATGACAAGAAAAGATAGAATAAATACTGCTGTGGCTTGAAGCCAGTCTGGCCCTCCAAGACCACAGAGAGAGAGAAAATTACTTTTATTACCCCATTCGCTAAGGTTTTGGTTGCAAAAAGGCGTTGGATAGCCATGGCAGAGAAGGAGGAGGAAGGAGTGTTTAAGTCTGTTTGAGTGCCATGTGTTTTCCTGCTCTATCACTGGCTGAGCTGGTATGTTTGGCTTCAGAAGTCTTGAGCATGATCACACATTGCATCACAGTAAGTCATATGCCCTGATTTCTCAGGGTATCGCAGATGTCTGAAAAAGCATCATCTTCATATAGCAGAACAGCATATCTTTTAATATAAATGCCCTGCAGGCCCTACTAGATCTCAGAAGCAAAATCATCATTGGCCTGGATCCAGCTACTTCAGAAAGGCGTGGATCAAACAAGCAATGGGCATGCAATCATAATATATTTTGTGCTCACCGCTCCCTCAAGGACTCCTGTAGTGCAGAAGTTATTCTACCTTCCCAATTAATCAGATTTTCTGGTTTGTCCTTCGTGAAGGCTACTTTTTCCATTTCCTGCATCTGGTGAGACCAGGGAATTCTGTTGTCCTTCACCCTCAATCCACGGTTCTCAAATTGTTTCATCTTACAGCTGTTAGATAAACTCCTAATAGCATGAGAAATTACAGTGGTTTTAGGAGCGAGTGCAATAGTCACCTTTTCTGTAATGGAATCTATGCAGTCACATGGACTTATCCAAAGTTGTAGAAATCTTAGATACGGTGATACAAATCATCAATGCTTGGAGCGAGCTCTCCACAAATGTCTCCAAATTTCCTCCTTGGTGCCACAAGAATGTCCCTAAATTTGGGCTCTACAGGGAGAGAACTCCCTTTTACTTGAATGAGAGTCCAGAATGGTGGAGCACAGGACGATCTGTTCCCTGTGGCAGTACCCCCAGCTCTGCAATAGGAATTTCACATGGTAATCTTGGAAGGAACTAATTCATCTGGGAACTTCATTGGCTCCCCTTGGTTTCTCTCAGCATCTGCAACTGATTTCCCTTGAGGGATAAGAGGCAGATGCCATTTTTATTTCCTATTTAGAAATCCAGATATCATTTTCATAATAGGTCTCCGAATACAAGCATCATCTGAGAACTGGGAAATTGGCCTATTCTTGTTAATAGGCAATATAAGCAATTTTGCAATACATACCACTGCCTGTACAGATCAGGAGGATTCGATCTTCAAGCATATTGGTTCAACACATTTCATGGACACGAACACCCATAGAAAAGTTAGAAACAAACAATAATAAACCTCCTGGCCAGACACTCCAAAAAGCACAGCTGGCACACACATATGCAGTTACACAACCCCTCCTTGCACACAAACTCACATTCAGAGTGTCTTTGATTCTAAACCACATCAGCTTATCATTAATCATTGTCAATAGAAAACCCTAAAGCATTAATCAACTACTGTTTCCTATGGTCTCCAACCTGTATTCTTGTTTAATATCAGAGCAGCCATTCAAGCTACAAGTCAGAGCCATTGTTTTTGAAGCAGACATCAGGTTAAATATTAAAAGATAATCAATTATGATAATGACAAGAAATTGCAAGTGTCAGCACCATAAATTTCAAAGTCTGCTCCACTGAATATTATTTTCATCACCTAAGCAAGAATAATAGCCCTGAATTATTATTATTAATAAATGTATGTGCTAACTAGTCTGGTGGGCACCAGTGTTTGAAAATCAGCAAGGGTCAATATAAGCATTATCCCCACTTAAAATACGTGTGTGGGCCAGTTTTAGAGTCCCATTACACTTCTTTAAACATCAGTGTTATAGGAGGTCAGATTCCACATCTTTGTCCATACTGTGGACTAGTGTGTTTATTCAGGACCAATAACAGAGGAACTGCTGCAGAATTAAGCATCTGAAATTAATCAAGAGACTTAATCAATCAAGTCTGAGAGACAAGTGCAATTATAGCACCTGGCAAGTATTCATTCATTTCACTTTGCATTGTACTTCTTTATGCTTTTCTGATATATTGGTGATGCTGCCACATCTTTATCCTTTATAACAATTCAGGATGCTCTACTTTTTACACAGTAAAGCATGGTCTGACATGAGTAGTATACAAGTGGCAAATATATTTGGGTTTTTTTTTACAAACATTGCACCTTCATATGGCTGAGCCTCATTTTAGAATGTCCAGGTTTTCTGTTCTATTACATATCTAGAGCAGACATTTTTATAAACCACAACATATACAGAAGTCACTGGTGAAAGCACAATACTGACGGACTCTGAAACCACAAAGTCATTTGTTCCTCAACTAGCTGGCTAAACAATCTAAGAGACTGAACATATATATCTTGACATATATATCTTCTGCTTGGTCAACAGTAACTCCCACAGTACTGTAAACACACTAAGACAGAGGTAATCATTTCACATAGTTCAGGGAGTAAATTAATTGCCAGAGGATTTAAAATTTCCCCACACTCTACAATTATCTAAGGATACATCTACACTTGCTCCCTAGTTCGAGCTAGGGATGAGAATGTAGGCGACTGAAATTGCGAATGAAGCGGGGATTTAAATATCCCGCGCTTCATTAGCATGATCTCGCCGGCGCGTTACTCCATTCAACAGCTGATTCGAACCAGGAAGTGCGCGCTGGGACGCGTTAGTTCGAACCAAGGGGTTTGGTTCAAACTAACACGTCCCGGCGCGCACTTCCTGGTTTGAATCAGCTGTTGAGCGGAATAACGTGCCGGCGAGATCATGCTAATGAAGCGCAGGATATTTAAATCCCCGCTTCATTCGCAATTTCGGTCGCCTACATTCGCATCCCTAGCTCGAACTAGGGAGCAAGCGTAGACGTACCCTAAGTGAATTACTGGGGTTATTTTGATTTCCTTTTAACTGTTATGCGCTGTACTGGCCAGTTTCAAAAACAGAATGTTGGACTAGGTCAACTAATCATTTGATCAGGTGTGACAGATCCTATGTCCTTGTAATAGATACATATGTATAGAGAATTAGTGCTGTCTCTGCCTTGCAGAGGTTAATCTAAATTGTACCATAGGGGAGCAAGAATCAGGATTTGCCCCTGGAGAACTGGTACCCCAAATCTTGGAAATTTGGAGAGAGCTACAAGAGGCCAAAGCCATATACAGCGTGGAGGATAAATCCTCTCATGGAGGGAGTATCCACAGGTAGAGCTCCAGGAGAAGAATCTGTCCCTCCAAGGCCCAATTATTATGTCTCTGTCCCCCTGTAGGAGATATTTGTATTTATTGGAGTAGATTTTCAGCAGAGTACATATGGACTTAATTATGCAGCTCCCATTAACAATAATGAGAGCAGTGTGCCTACCCTACACATACAGACATATACCCCATGTTGAAAATGTAAGCCCATGAAACTGCAAATTCACACTTCTTGTATGTAAGTTTATGTCATTTTCATTATGCTGTATCGAATGTATTTTCATTCTGGGTCTTGGAGCATTCCAGTTCCTCCAGTAGCAAACAATAAATGAATCTTAGAAGGCCCTAGTGTAGTTAAGAGGCTCTGGTGAACTTATCAAAAGAGGCCATTTATTTTTGAACTTGGCACTGTTTGCAGCATGCCTTGAAAATGTCAATTTGTGTACGTGTGAGCATCTGACACTACTCAACGGCACATACCAAGAGCCAAGAATTTGGCTGATTCTGGCTGATTTGCAAGCCTAAAAATATTTTCTTTTATCAATATCCATTTTTTGTGCTTCTTTGCATGCTAACAAAATTCTAAAGAGGCAACAATTTCACGGATCAGCATGTAACAATTCTATGTAGATCAAGTACATGATGACCTGCCATAAACTACATGCTGACACAGTTAGCATAATTTCATAAGAAATTACCTTTATATAAGCATACTTTGATTTTCATTGTCTGTCTGCCCTAATCCTGTAGGAATCAGAATCATTTTAATCTGTAGTGTTTTATTGTTTTGTATATGTTTACATGAAGTGCTCAGAAGGCCTATGGCAAGTACAATGAGGGTCAAATCAATAACATTCATTATTATTACTAATGTATTTCCCATAATGGGCCCAATTCTATTCCCATCAACAGAAAATCCACTAGTGACTTCACTGGGAGCAAGGTCAAGTAAAAAATCTCTGATTAGGCTCAGTGTTTTATAGTCATAACCTGATAGCACTAGGGTCCCAAGATTGACAAGTTAGCTCTTCTTAAAGTACATGGAAAACAGAGACAGCTAATGGGATTTCTAATTAGGAACGTCTGTCCTTGTGTCATAGAATTGTAGAACCATAGAATCCCAGGTCTGGCAGAGACCTCAGGAGGTCATCGAGGACCAACCCTAACTAAATCATCCCAGCCAGGGCTTTGTCAAGCCAGGACTTAAAAACCTCTAGGGATGGAGATTCCACCACCTCCCTAAGTAACCCATTCCAGTAGTTCACCACCCCCCAGTGAAATAGTTTTTCCTAATATCCAACCTAGACCTCCCCCACTGTAAATTGAGACCATTGCTCCTTCTTCTGCCATCCGTCACCTCCAGAAAAATAAGAAGCTGCCCTATTTGTCATTTCAAATATGGCAACTATGTGTATTCAAAAAGACAGTTTGAAAGACCAGGAAAAATTTGTACATCTTATGTTATTTCAGAGTTGTTTGTCTTTACAGGACAGTTTAGAACACAAAGAATTTGATTTATAAATCAGTTCTCTAACCACATCTGGACAATCCTTTTTTTTCAAAATCATCAATCCTTTCAGATTGATCTGAAGCTTTGAATGCTTTGATACTACTCTATAGCCTTCTGTCTTTCACTCTCTCACACTTTTTAAAAGTCCCATCTTTTTCTCCCTCCTTTCAGTGTTCATTTCTTCGCTCCCATCTCTGTTTTCCCTCTTTCCGTTCCTAATTTCTTCACCCTCTCTCTTTGCTCTCAGACCTCTGTCCCCATCAGCTGGCTCCCCTCCTTGTTAAAAGCAAAGTTTGCTATGCACTGCCCTTCACATACTAACCCTTTTCTCTCTTTGTTGCCAGGCTCTGTCCTTCTCTGCTGTTACCACTGCATCCAGCTCTCTCTTTCAGGATTGGTCCATCTGTGCAGAGCCACTTCTGTTATAAAAGAATGAACTGGATTCTGTTCTGGCTTCTACCAATAGATTTATTAATGGTACTCCCAATCCAGAACCATATTCTTTGGCCCTGTTACACCTGTACCACCTCACTTAGAACAATGGGTATATGCAATAATTGAGGGCTGAGTCTGAAGACATTGTGCATAAGCTGCTGTCCTACCTTTCCTGTCCCAGGGAGCACTAACACCCTGCCCAAAGGCTGTTCAGACCCTTCCTTTACAATTATATTTTTCAAACATAAACTCTACCAAGTGACAATCAATCAAAGCTATTTCTCTGACCAAAGCTAGTTGCCAGAGCCAGCTCATACATTCACTCACACCAGTCATAGCTATGCACAATTCCTCTCCTCAACTGAGCCAAGTGTTGGCTTTTATAATCACTGGACAAATCTAAGCTGGAAGGCATCTGATTAGTCACAGGAAAGGCTGAACCCTGGCCTTATATTGCACAAACATAAAACACAACAGAATTTGACTGAGAATATTATCAGTGATAGTGTAAAATAGGGTGACCAGATGTCCCAATTTTACTGGGACAGTCCTGATATTTGGGGCTTTTCCTTACATAGGTACCTATCACCCCATACCCTTGTCCCCATTTTTCACATTTGCTCTCTAGTCACCGAGGGTATGTCTACGCTGCAGCCTTTTGTTGGCAGAGACAATGCAAATGAAGCACTCATTAGCATTTGTCGCGCTGTCATTTGCATATTCTCTGCCAACGCTTTTTGCGGAAGAGGTTTTTGCGCAAAAACAAGCAGCATAGATGGGGCCGTTTTGCACAAAAAAACCCCTAATGCGCAAGATCCCTTATGCCTCAAAAAAGGAGTTATACAGGATCTTGCGCAAAGGGGGGGTTTGTGCAAAATGGCCTCATCTACACTGCTTGTTTTTGCACAAAAACCTCTTGCGCAAAAAGCATCGGCACAGAATATGCAAATGACAGTGCAAGAAAATGCTAATGAGTGCTTCATTTGCATTGTCTCTGCCAACAAAAGGCTGCAGTGTAGACATAGCCCTAGTGTAAAAAGCAGGGGTGAAGTAAGTACTGGGGCTTATGGCACACAGTGTCAGGTGGCTGGGGTCCTGGGCAATGTGAGGGAGGGTGGCTCTGGGCCCCCAGAAGAGGTGGGGCCTCAGGCAGAAAGGGCAGGGCCTGGGACCAGAAACACCCCGATTGCCTTTCATGGCCAACATGGCTGCAGCCATGGTGCTTGGTGCTTTCACAGTGGCTGCGGAAGCCCCGGGGCTCCAGTGGCGATTTGAAGATCTGAGGCTTGGCAACTGCTGCTGCAGTGGCAACGGCCAGGAGCACCAAGGTCCTTTTAAATCACCAGGCCCTGGGGCAGCATTTTCATGCCAGCCATGTATGGGCTGATACCAGCAACTGCTTTTTGCCTGTGCATCACACAGGCCCATACCACCCACTCTCACCTGTGTGTCAAAGCCAAAGTGAACACAGCTTGATTTTCAAGATAGTAAGAGAAGTCTGCACAGCTGGGAGTAAGACAAAGCAGTTCTTTATTTGAAAACTGAACAAATCTCCCCAGAAATTAACTGAAACACAAACATGCAATCCCAGCTTGGTATCTTCACACAGTCTCTTAGAACACGACTTTACTTTAATGTTGCCTCAGTGTGCACTTTTGTTTGCATTGAATTTCCCAGTTGCCTTTTTCAAAAATACAAAAAGAGAAAAGGCAAAAAGAAGCTGCTTGAGCATGTTAGTGCTTAATTAATCGTCTCTAGGCTGGAATGTAAATTCACATTGCAGTTATGTGCCTGGAGTCTTCTTTTGTAACAGGATGAGTTAACAGAATGGTAGCTGATATTGTTAGTGTGCCAGCTAGATTAAAGGAAGCATTGGTATACCTACCTGAATGACAAATCACACCTTCAAGTACAGTGGAGACATACCCTGTGTTGCTCCAATATCACACTTCCATAACACTGTTGATCAGGGCCGGCCCACAACATTTTTGCACCTGACGCGGGGAGCTCAAATGACGCCCCCATGCCCCCTCGCTTGGGCCAAAACTTTGAAAGGTCTCAATTCTGCCTTCTTCCTGTTCTTCTCCTCTCATGGTACTGCTCTGCTATGCAGCATATGCACCAGCAGCAGACACAATTTTCTACACTCTGGGTCCTAGTGGCACCCCCCCACTGTCTGGCACCTGAGGCGGCCGCCTCAGTTCGCCTCATGGTAAGGCCAGCTGTGCTGTTGTTGTCAATGAAGTTACAGTGGCCTAAGAGTAAAGTTACAATGGTGCATCAGGCCCAAAATTTGGGGGCTTCTTGTGGTGCTGTTTTAAAACTTATTGCTGATGAGCAATTGCATATTTGAATAATGAAGGCAAAATATATTAAGCACAAATACTGGTTTACATTACAATACAAAGTCACTTAACTGGTATTTTGTAAACTTTTGTGTGCATATCATTTGAATAAGCACATTTTTGTTTTCAGTATTTTTTGTTTTGTTTTGTTTGCAGAAACAGAGATTATCATAAATAATTGTTTAAGAAAGAATTTGCTCTGGGATTTATGATGATAGCCTTCGTACAACCATTTTGAAAGGGCTTTATGGATTTGGAAGTCATCCAGTCAACAAGTAGAAACAATGCCATGTGGTTTTTTCTCTTAACCACATGATGAAGCCCCATCCCAATTAGGATCTCTCTAAGTTTCCACAATATAAAATGTTATTAACATCCATCATAATTTAGGTGACCATTTACGAGATGTGAATAGTGAATTATTAACAGGGACTACTACAGCAATAGTTGCACTGAATACTTTGCAAACAATCCTTAGGCCATAAATTCTTCAAATAATATTGACGAACATAATCCATAGAAAAGTGAAAAAACAAAATCCATCCATCCTCCTAGGCTCATTTATTGCATCTTATCTTTAATTATGTTTTAAGTGCTTGTGGGTGGGAAAGGCACCTGTCTGCCTGTGTTTGTAGAGCAGGTATTGAAACAGGACCACTATAAGGACTGAAGCTTTGGCATTAGTATAATACCAAAACAACAATAATACCACGCAATGTGGTAATGATAATTCTAATTAAACAATAATTCAGTACACAGAATGCATTGTATCACCTCTCATGTTATATGATAAACAATTGGAGTTTCATTCAAAAATATGGATTTGCCAGTTCCACAATGACATTCCCAAGCATATCATATTTTGGTATTTTCCAAAAAGACATCACATCGTATAATGGTGACACTGGCTGCCTGATGGTGGGATTCCTTCCAAGTAACTAGTTTGGGAATTTCTACCTTAACTACTGCCGCACCTCTCATGGTAGCCATTAACCTAAGCGACCCTTGAAATCATTTTGGCCACATTTAACTCAAAAGTCTCCTCTTTTTTAAGAGGAAGGAAATGCAATCACTAGAGGTAACCAGAAAAATGCAATGTTTTATTGTACTTCAATCAAAGCCCACTTTGTCAGAAGATAAATTTAAACAGACTCCAGCAATAAAATGCATGTTTCAGTCTTGCTTTGTGCAACCAAAAAGCAAAAGAATTTTTTTAAACTACTTCAATAAAAACATTTTTGTTTGAGTTAAAGAACTGCCAAATCATGCTATACCCAAAGGGAAAATATTTTAATTGGTTTTTAAAATACTCTTGATGCAAAGTTGTTATCTTTTCTATCCACATATTTAAGCTTGTCAGCTTGTCTGACTCAGGTTCCATTTGGTACTACACTACATCTGTCATTATTCTTAGCATAATAAGAATATGGGTCCACAAATCAAGGGAAATAGATGTGATGACGTTGACAGGCTAAAGTCCCCTGGGATACAGAAAGCCTTTATTCTGCAGTTAAAAGAACAGGTTTCAAGCACTTGATGAAGAAGAGGAGGATACATCTGATGAGATTAACAAAGGATGGACAAAGTAACAACAATTTATAAGTGGCAACAACAATTTAGGCAGTGAAGCCTGAGTAGACTATGGGCAGAAGAGAAGGAAGGATAAATGTAGCACGTGGAATGTCACAGAAACTAGATGAGCCCTGAAGAAAAAAGTTTTAGACACAAAATCCCAGAAGCTGGAGGACAAATGCCTCGAGCAGTATAGCAAAGTACACTAGGAGGTCAAACACTTTCTGAGTGCAGACAAATGACAGATTTACTTGGCTATCCCTCAGAAGCTTATCTACTCATTGTCTTTTTTCTTCCTCCCCTTCAATTTTTTTTTCCTCCTTCCCTTATTTATTCTTGGATTTGGACTTCCAACACTCCTGTCATCTGAAGAAGTGGGTCGTGCCCACAAAAGCTCATGAGACCATCTACATGTTTTGTTAGTCTTTAAAGTGCTACTAGACTATTTGTTGTTTTTTAAGTTTTTCCTGTTACAGACTAACTCGGCGACCCCTTTGGCCCTCTGAAGATTATACTGATGATCTGGCAACACAAGCAGAGTATGCAGTTGCTTGTGGTGAATAAGGAACTGTCTACAGAATGACAGGGCTTATCAGTAGTAAGTGACAGACACCAACAAACACTCTCATCGGGGACAAACAAGACTATCTACTGAGAATTGTAAAAGAGGAAGCAAACATGCAGGAGGCAGAAGGAGTTATTGATGTCAGACACAAACACCCCAACAAAGGAAGAGATCAATCAAACCATCAACTCCTTTGAAAATGGGAAAGCTCCTGGCAAGGATAAATTAAATGCAGAATTCTTCAAGGTAAATCCTGAGTTAGCAGCATCTAGCCTGACCATAGCTCCCGCCAAGGTGCACACCTGCGCGGCTGTGCACAAAAAGGTATCCGCCCACCCACCTACTTTGCAGAGCCACACAGCAGCATTCCCCTTCCAGCTGAAAGGTGAGTGGCATGGCAGGTGGCTGCTCTGGGCCAGGGCCCACTGAGGAACCGTAATGGGGGATCTCCTGGAGGGGGGGGCAGCTGAGGTGATCTGATGGGGTGGGCTGCTCCTGCGGCCAGCTGGGGCCACGTGGTGGGCAGCTAGGGCCGGGACCTGCTTGGGGGACTGGGACCTGCTCAGGGTCCTGCTCGGGGGGACTGGGGCCAGCTCAGGAGGCCGGGGCTGCATAGCAAGGGCCTGTTCGGAGGGCTGGAGCCATGTGGTGGGGGCCACATGGCCAGGGCTATGTGGCGAGGGGCTGGGGCCACTCTGGGAGCTGAGGCTGCATGGTGGTGGGAGCTGCTCTGGTGGCCGGGGCCAGTTCCAGCCCTTCCCCAGAGCTAGAGCTATGTTCAGGACCTCAGAGTGGCTTCCTGACTGCTCCTTGGGCTGGCCAGATGGCGGCTGCCCAAAGCCGGAGCCGGGCTGTGGTGCAGCTGGTCCTGGGACTGGGACTTCCTGCATCTCTCTTCCCCCCCTCCCACACCTCTCTTTTGCCCCTCAGAGACCCCTGTCCCCCAGGCTTCTGCTCCCCCTTCACATGTCACTGCCCCTCCCCCAGCATCTCACTCCCTGCTTGCGGCAGCTTCCCACTCACAGCCAGCCCCATGAGGATCAGCCTGGTGCAGTCCCTGCCCTGCACACATGCTGCCCAGTGAGCAGCACTCTCTGGTGGGGGGGTAAGTCTCACCTTCTCCCCAAGATGTGGGGGGAGTGCTACTGGTAAAGAAAGTCTCTTGGGGAGCAGCACCACTGGTGGGTGCCACAGTGGCACACATCCAAACAAAAGCACATGACCTCATTGTTGGCACACACGACAAAACTCACTCTGCTCATGGATGGAAAATCTTAGAGGGAACACTGATCCTGACCCCAATATTTACATCAGTCTGGGAAAGGGAAAAAGTGCCAGATGAATGGACCAATAGAGTTATAATGAAGATACCAAAAGGAGGAACTCTCAATGATTTTAATAACTGGCATAGTATCATACTTTTATCTGTGCCAAGCAAGGTATTGTGCAAAATCATAGTCCAGCATATGTCAGAGGAAAAAAGAATTAGCCAGATTTTGGAAAGGGCATGGATGCACAGACCAGACCTTCATTCTAAGGATCATGATAGAACCGAGGGAGCCAATAAAATGGCAGCAGTTCACCAGGTTAGCCTCCGGAGGGCCACTGCTACTATATTTACCTGCATCTCTGCAGGTATGGATGATCACATCTCCCATTGGCCAGGAACGGTGATCCACAGCCAATGGGAGCTGTGATTCCCCCATACCTGTGGAGGTACAGGCAAATATGGTAGTGTGGGGGCCCGCCAGGGACTAACCCTGTTAGACTGAATCCAGCCCCTGGGCTAGTATTGCCCACCCTTGTGATAAAACAATGCTTACAATGGCACATTCTGCAGGTATTTAGAATCCCTCTCTATATCATCAACATCTTCAAAAGTTTCTATTCCAACTTCACATGCAGTGTTGATCACAGTGAACTCAGTTTTTAAACCAAAACAGGAGTGTGTCATGTCCGCAATTCTCTTCATCATTGCCATTGACTGGGTGATGCAGTGTACAACAGTAGACATGCTAAGAGGCATTAAACGGACTCCCTTCTCAAACCTCAAAGACCTGGACTTCACAGATGATCCAGCTTTTGTACCACATACCCAATCCCTTATACAAGGAAAAAAACTCAACTCTATGCATTCAGTGAGCAGATTGGATTGAAAATCAACTGAAACAAGACTGATATCATGACCATTAATATCATTCCACCAAAAACAGTACAGATACAGGATCAAGTTCTCACCACTGTAGAAACATTCACATGCTTGGGCAGCTCCATCAACCAGGATGGTGGAACAAGTCAGAACATCCAGATCAGAACCAATAAAGACAGGAACATCTTCAGAAGCTTAAATACAGTCTGGAAACCATCAAAATAAAACACTAAAACCAAACTTAAAACAGAGAGGTGCATACTTTCACCACTACTTTATAGTGCAGAATTCTGGTGAATGAGAAAGTATGACCAGTCCAAACTCTCTTCTTCCATATAACCTGACTAAGAAAATTCTCCATATCTTTTTGTCCAGAACAATATCAAACCAAGATCTATTTGCAAACTGCAGCCAAGAAGATCTGAGCACCCTCACTGCCAGGAAATATTGGAGATGGATTGTCCATGTGTTTTGGATTCCATTACCAGAATAGCAATAAGATGGACACCTGAGGGCAAAAAAAAGGAGGCTTCCTAAAACCAACATGGCCAAAAGCTGTGCAAGTGGAACTGAAAAAAATGGGGCACAGCTGAAGACCCACGAAAGTCTTGCCAGAAACAGACAGGAATGGGTGATGGTCATCACTGCCCTAAATACCAATGGGAACTAATGGGAACATTGATGATTGATGATGATGATGATGAAGAAGAAGAAGAATACCTTGACTATTGTGGTAGTCCTATAACATGTTTTATTGATGGCATACAAATCTTGACAGCAAATTTGCTTTAGGCTGCTCTTTGCTGGTGTGTGGTAAAGATAAATAACCAATGGATTATACTCATGATTTCATTTAATATTCTTGGTAAACTATTTATTATGTCTGCGTCTAAATGCTGGTCTCCCCCTTGACTCCATTCCTTATTTTGCACAATTTAGTGATTAATGGTTAAAAGGACAAAAATCTTAGCCAATTTGAATATTTCTAGTGTCTTGGTATTGTTGGGCATAATTCCCAATTCAAGTAGATGCCAGTAAACTAATGAAGACTGTTACTGATCTGTTCTAGCCATACCAAATCAGATTTTCATCTTGTACAAACTATGGAGGGTGAGCCTTACATGGGAGCCTGATACTAAAAGAATAATCCCTTGTGTGACCCACAGTGTGTTTTTGATAAATCAATGCCTCAGCTTGCAGTCTGGGATTGCTATGCTGTTTGGATGAGATGCTAAACCAAGTTCCTGACCTGTTTGGGTCACTAAGAAGCCCTGCAGCATTTTTTTTTCAATAAAAGGTCTGTTGAGGACCTAGGCGGTCCCTCCCTGTCAGTCTCTTAGGCCTAGTCTATGCTAGATTATGGAGGTTGGCTTAAGGTACGCAACTTCAGCTACACAAAATGCATAGCTGGAGTCGGCTTACCCTAAGCCAGGGGTTCCCAACCTTTTTCGGTCCCCGTACTCCCTTGGCTTTTAATAAACTTTCCCATACCCCCTATTCAATATGAAAGGAAATAAATTCTAGACTCTAGAATCCACAACTTTTTTCACTAACACTACTACTTTTGGAATATTTCAATTAGGATAATCTAATTATTTACCAAATATTCCCCATACCCTCTTGACAAGCTTCTCGTACCCCCTGGGGGTACGCGTACCCCAGGCTGGGAACCCCTGCCCTAAGCTGAGCCCTGACAGCATCCATACAGCGGGAGGTCGATGGGAGCAAATGCTCCCATCGGCTTCCCCTACTCATCACAGAAGGAGAAGTACTGGATACCAGTGGGGGCTGCCCTCAGTGTTCGATTTATGGGTCTATACCAGACTAGCTAAACTGAACACTAGAAGATTGGCCTCCAGAGCATCGATCTTCTGTAAGTGTAGACATGCACTCAGGGAGGCCACACTGTCTCACTGTCATATACTTTTAAACAGGAACTTAAGTTACTACATCTAGAGCTCTGGTCCCCCAGCTGGGCAAAACAGTAAGACAGCCTATGAACACTGGGAGGTCAGTCAGAGCAGGGAAGCAAATAGTAAGTTCTGGCCTGCAATATGGACAAAGGGCTAAGTAGTCAATAAGCCCAGGCCCAGTCAGGGTGAGGCAGCAAGACAATGGGTAGACCTACAATCAGGGCAGAGCAGCAAAAGAGTCTGGGCTCCAAGTAAGGGTGAGCACTAAGACAGTATAGGAAGTCAGGCAGTGGTGAGCACTAAGCAGTCTGTGAGGCTCAGGTAAGGGTGCCCAAGGAGTGCAGGCCTCCTGGCGTAAGGAGGGGGAGTGATGCCACCCCAGAGGTGCAGTAGCACGGGGGACATGGGCCAGCCCAACTCTACTGTATCCCAGCCTGGGGTTCTAATAGTGGCAGAGTGGTCCACCACTGGGTCAGTGGGCATCCGCTGCAGCACACTGACCTTGTATCAGGCCAGCTCCCAACCACACTGTTTCCTGGTTTCTCAGGACTGCTTTCTACTCTCCCCCTCAGGTGTATCTGTGTCCATCACTTGGAGAAGCTCTGGCTAGTCTGCAGGCGGCAGCCCCAGCTGCTCCTCAGCCTCTTAGTCAGCAGGCCGCCCAGGGAGGTCTGGACAGTGCTCAGGCAGCAAGCCTAGCAACTCCTCAGTGTCTTCATTAGCCAACAGTCCTGGGAACTCTGGCTAGTCCTCAGCTGGCAGCCCTGGCCACACCTACATGCAGGCTCCTACTGCAAGAGGGGCGCATTCTTCTCGTCTGGTGGATCCACTGCAGTTGAGCTGCATCAGGGCCTATCTTTTGTACTTCCCTTCCTATCTCACCCTTCCAATTCCATTGGGGTGGACATGGCTCCCCTGGTTTGGCTCACCGGGGGAGGGGGTGCTGTGCTGCCTCCCTGTCACTCTCTAAGGGAGGCCACACTGCCTTGCTACAAAGCTTTTTAATTGCATGTAGCTTTCTTCTTCACTTCCAGTTCTAGAGCTGAAACCAGCAACAATAGGGATGAAGGTTGTGAGGTCAGTGCTGAGCCACCGGTGCTTCGCTGGGGGTCCAATAAAATGAAGTCAACTGAGGGAGTGGGCACGGATGGACATTGAGCCAACAGGCTGGAAGACTGATCTCAGCTTACATTGGGATGTATTAGGCAGATGACTATAAGACAGACTGTTTCCTGGAAACAGTCAAATGCGTTTCTGTCAGTCGCTGACCTTCAAACTGCAAATGTAAATTGTTATTGATTAGGACACATTTCCATACTTGGGATTCTAACATTTTTAGCAGCATAGGATCAACTGTTTCCATTAGCTTCTGTAGGAGTCTTTCATTTGGTTTTACTGGGGACATAATGCTATTCAGAAAATGTAGTGAGGAATGCCCTCATTATTAGCTGTAGCTCATTCTATGAACATATGTATATTCACTAAGAAATGTCAGCAGTAACAAGAGTAAAGATTAGGTAGCTATTGTGACACGTTTTGTGGTTCGCCTCAGACAACTGTTCAGCATTTGGACTAGCTGAACTCAGCTGCTCAAGACAGTCTTTCCCTCTCTAGGTTTATACACAAGTACCTGACCTTTCACTGTCCCCACTGCCAGACACCAAAAACCCCACTTTGGGTGTAGCAGTGAGCAACAACTCTTGCTTAGTATCCTATGGCTGTCTTGAGCAGCTAGTCCAAATGCTGAACAACTTAGCATGTCACAAGAAGTGCTCAGTACCTTCCAGGATCAAGTCCTCAATAAAGCCAAATCTGGCAAAGTAGTTAAGCACATCAGCCCTACTGACTTCAATGGATTTACTTACATGTTTAAGGTTAAGCACTTGCTTGTGAAGAGATCTACTAAAGTCAGTGGGAGTCCACATGAGCTTTACTGGATCAAGACCTGAAATGGTCAAAAATCAAAAGTTCTCCCTGGGTACATCTACACTGCAACACTATTTTGAAATAACTAGCGCTGTTCTGAAATAACTTAGTCCACGTCTACACAGCAGGCAGTTATCTTGAAATAGTGTCAAAATACTGTTAAGCTGGGGGACTTCTTATCCCGACTCCTGTAACCCTCACTGTAAGAGAAATAAGGGAAGTCGGAGGAAGAGTGCTCAATTTCAAAATAAGTGCTGGGTAGACATTCCATATTTATTGTGAAATAAGCTATGCAATTGATGTAGCTCAATTTGCGTAGCTTATTTCTAGTTAAGCCCTGCAGTGTAGACGCACCCTCTGTGTGTCTGATTCTCACCATCTTAATTACATGAATTTTCAATGGCTCATTTGTGGTCAAAAATGGTTTTAAGTATTTGAGAGTCATCATTCCGAGAGACTTAAATAAAGTCAACATTTTCTCAATTATTGGCAAATAAAAATTCAAAGCTTCCCGCCTGCTTTTTAGGGTAGTGGGGAACTTTGAATGTGTTTCTTATGTACCAAGTTACTTGCAAATTATCTAGGATATCCACATTCTGAATTTTATAAAATGAAGCAGTTGTGTTACTGGATGAAAGTGTAGAAACAAGTTGTTACTGTTGCCACCTCGCTGGTTTTTAAGCAGCCCAGGCAGTTTTTGTGCTGTCTTTCTTATTAAAAGATTTTATGTGCCCCTTTTTATTTGGGACACAGAGCACTTTATAGTTCATACGCTTGTATCCTGGACTGCAATACTGTGTTAGAATAAGAAAAACTATACAAATAACAAAAAATATATATATTGTGGGCATATTTGCAGAGGGACTGTTTTGTTTTTGTGAAAAATGACTCTCAAAATATTGTAGCAATAATTAGCTGTAGTGTATACTGAAAATATGTTCCTAAAATTCTAAAATCAAGTCAAAGAGGTTTCTACCAAACAAAGGATATAAAATTTGCCTGTCTGCCTTGGTTCACATGTAAATGAAGCAATGTAAGACAGCACCATGGAAGCCCATGAGAAGTCAACATGGACTCAGCACACCAGGGAATAAACCGTAGGATGTCATTTTGATTCTGGGGACAAACACATGACTTCAGGAAATTTAAGAAGGCAAAAAAACATCCTGCACCTGAAGAAGTAATCAGACAATTTAATTACATTAATGAAAACCAGATCCCAACTTGCCCTGATTGGAATCTCTGTAGAGGACATTAGGAATGAGATGATATTATTTAGAGAGAAGGTTAACCTGTTAAGTTAAATCTCTAGAAAGCGTGGTATGATTTTGTTTTATAAGTAACTTTTCTGTTTCCAAAACCTTCAGAGGGGTAGCTGAGTTAGTCTGTCACTGGAAAAACCTAAAAAACAATGAATAGACTAATCTTTAAAGTGCTGCTTACAAAACATGGAGATGGTATCATGAATTTTCGTGGCATAACCCACTTCTTCACATAAATGGAGTTAGTAAGGTCCAGTTCCAAATTAAATAGGGAGGAGGATAAGGAAAAAGAAGGGGGAAAGGAGGGAAATAGTTAAATAGTTAATTACTACATGAAGCTGACAATTTGCACCTTTTCTGTCAGCTTCATGTAGCATAAACACTCTACTTGACTTTTTTCCCCTTTTCTTCCTCTCCCCCCCCATTTATTTTTGAACTGGACCTTTAATAATGCAATTCATCTGAAGAAGTGGGTTATGCCCATGAAAGCTTATATCATCTACATGTTTTGTTAGTCTTTAATAAGGTGCTGCTAGACTATTTGTTGTTTTTTAAGTTTTTTTTCTGTTTCCATTAGCCTTATTCACAATCTCTTTCACTTACATCATAACCTCTGATAATAATCTTATGATTGTTTTCAGTATAAATGTACATCTCAGTGTTGTGATGTTTATATAGTCACTGATCCTCAACTGATTCAAACAGGCTGGTGTGCACACTGTCTGGTATTTCTATGAGTAGACAGTGACAGGGGCTGGATATCACTGGAGAACGCTACAAAGGAGCTCAGGGACTACAGTGCATCTACAGTTAACCTGCAAAGCAAAGTCAGGGTAGGCATAGCCCACAAGCAATTGAGTGGTTAATAAAATGGTGTTTTCTGATAGCTCACACACAGTTAAGCCCCAGCAAGTCTTTCCCCCTCCCTGGAGACAGGCAGGTAACACTCAGACCTGGGCACCCTGAGAAAGAAAAGTTTTTCAGAGAGAGGGTGAGAGATCAGTGAGATATGTTCATCTTCTGAGTAACAAATTTTCAGTTAATGGTAATACCTGCTATTGAAAAAGTCCCTCGCCTCCACCTCTTTTGGATGAATAAAGAGGGTAGGCAGTAGGAAGCCAAACAGGAGATTAAAGGAATGGTGAGAACTGGGAAAATTGGTAGAAGTAAGAATAGCAAGAGACCAAGGAACATGATGGAGAGCAAGGACAGAGACCATTGAGGGCAATGAGGGTAGGGGAGGAGAAGCACAGTCCTAACTAATACATTGTAATTTTAATGTTTTTAAAATAGACAAAATATGTCATCTCTACACCAATAAGAGGAAATTATTACTTTTGTGTTTTGCTTACTTTTAGCTGTCTATCATAATAGACTATGAGGAATATTTGAATGATGCATCAAGACATTTAGGCCTTTATTTGACCTACTTTGCAAATTATGATGTAGAAGAGGAAGTAAACAGATTAAAAAGGTAGGATTTTAGGAGAGCTGACATAGTCCAAGGGAGACTGGGGCTCTGTCTGGTAGGAGACACATTTCCTCACCAGTTTTTTAAAGAGAACTACTCAATGTAACAACAATGGAGCTTACTAGCTAGATTGCAGGCTGGAAACTTGGTGCTTTATTTAACTGCCTCAAAATGAGGGGTTAGAGGGACTTACATTCACTAAACAGGATGGAATAAAGGAGCAGTAGAGCATGAGTCCATCTCTTAATGCGGGGGGTGACAGCTTTCATGGGTCCCTGGGCAATGTGGGTGGGGGGTCATCTCTGTGCCCCTGGAAGGGGTGAGGTTTCAGGCAGAAGGGGCAGGACTTGTGAGGCTCCAGCAGTGATTTAAAGGGGTCTAGGCTCTAACCACTGCTACTGCAGTAGGTAGCAGCAGTGGTCAGGAGCCTCAGACCCCTTTGAATCTCCGGGCCAACTGCCCCCTTTCTCCCCCCTGTTGGCGGGCCTGCCCATAATACTCTGGATAACCTAGTTAAGTCTGTTATGATCACTTTACTACAGCAGTGGTATCTGGACTTAGGAATAATACATCTAGTATGGTAAGAAATTACCTTAAAAGAAAGCTAGTGTTCTACTCTAAGGCTACATCTACACTGCAGGCTTCTTGCGCAAGAACTGTTTTGCGCAAGCGTTCTTGTGCAAAAAGTCTTGCGCAAGAGCGTGTCCACACTGCCATGTGCTTTTGCACAAGAGCGTCCGTGGCAATGTGGACGCTCTCTTGCGCAAGAAAGCTCTGATAGCCATTTTAGCCATAGAGGTTTCTTGCGCAAGAAACCCCTATTGCGTGGCCACACTGCTTTCTTGCGCAAGAGCTCTGCACAAGAGGGCTTATTCCTCGTGAGGAGAGGAATAACTCTTGCTCAAGAAGCCCTCTTTTCTGATGCTTTATTGTAAATGTACTTGCGCAAGAACATGCGTACAGTGTAAATGCTTCGCAAGTTTTTGGAGAAGAACAGTCGTTCTTGAGCAAAAAGCCTGCAGTGTAGATGTAGCAGTGGAGATAGGGCCAGTCCCCCTCAAAATTAGCAGTACTCGTTAGACACCCCTTCACTAGTTGGTGCAGGGTCCTATGCTTTTGCCACCTCACCCTTTGGTGCATTTGCACTAAAATGGCCATCATTTTGCTTTTAATATCTGAGGAAGCAAGGGGTTGTTTTTTCTTAGCAAACGCTCAGATCAGTTTTATTTAGATTTCTTTGGATTAATCAGCATATATGTTGCCTAAACAAAAGCCTTCTTCCTGCTGCTTTCTGAGACAGGATTACTTAGTGGTAAGAATCCAGACATCAAGATATTTGTGGAATTCTACAACCCTGCCAATTAATTCTGCCATTCAATAAATATTAAATTGCATCTGTTAATTAAAGACTATACTTCGCCTTTTTCACCCAGACATTTAATGTAAAGAACTATCTGGAAGTTTGTAAGTAGAATGTATCTTTTTAAAACTTATTTTCAAAGTAGGGTATTAAATATTATGAATTTTGTACAATAATTGCTTCAATATAATTGTAAATGAAAAAGCCAATTTAAATAATTATCAGTATATATGAATCCAGAAGGGACAGTGCATTTTTTTGTAGTTATTAATTAATTCAGTATCTAGTGTAAATGTTAGACTCACAATGCTTTTCTTCTTCAAAGTGTTTTTACAAATATTAAGTCATCAATCCCTGGGGTGCAGACACAGTAAAAAAAAAAACTGTTCCCATGTATTGATGGAGATACAGAGTCAAAGAGATGCTCTTTTGCTATAGATGGTGGAAGTAAGTGTAAAAGCCAGGAAGACAATGCTGGGGTGCCTGGCACCTAGTTTCTGTTTAGCTCACTCAACCACAGCTCTCTTTGATAACAATCGTACTAGCAGGTGTCAGGTTGAGAACTCTGGAGAATGAAGTCTTCCATTAACCACAGAACTGGTTCATCATAGGAAATAGCAATGCAAACTCCCTCACAACACTCCAGTCTTGAAAAAGGTGCTACTGTCAGTAGTGACATGGTATTTCATTCTGTTTATTCAGAAACTGCAAACAAGTATAGTAATCATGGTGGTGAGTTTTTGATGCAAATTCTTGTCTGCTAAATGCTGGGGTGAGAACACCAATTCTTTTCACAGAAACATTAAACTGTCAATAATACAGTAATAACTCTTGATCATTACCAGTCTGGCTAAATATACTTTACCCTATAACCTAGAAATGATAGGCTTAGTTCCCCCAATATCAGACCCTCTAGTCCCTCTATAAATTAATTTATTCCATATAATCTCCAAATCTGGTGGATGCCACTAACATCTCTTCTGTCATAGCTTCTGCAAATTGTATTGCAGCACTGCAAAGTACTGCTGATCTACTCTCTGAAATTCTGCAGTGCTATTGCCTAGAAGAGCAAAATGTCACACCATCTCTGATTTATGATACATGTAGCCACAAAAGATATGATGCAGATGTCTACAAATTATTATTAGTTATGATCTCAAAATGACCTCAAAAAGCGGGCACAATTTTGGGTATCTATATTTTTTTTTTTGGTCCTAAATCCACATTCAATTGACCTCAATTGAACTATGATTATTTACATAATATGAGGATCTAGCCCAAAGAGTCAGAAACAATTAAAAACAGCTCAGTGAAGCATAGATGGCAGTCAAAAATAATCCATATCTGTTCTCTCAAGCTATGTCTAGACTGCAGGCTTCTTTCGGAAGAACCTTTTCTCGGAAGAGCTCTTCCGAAAACACTTCTTCCAAAAGAGAGCAGCCACACACAAAAGCACATTGAAAAAGCGATCTGCTTTTTCAAAAGATAGTATCCACACTGAATGGATGCTCTCTCTCACTTAAACTGTGATTACTATGGACAGAGTGGCCAGCAGGACACCTGTGCTTTTTCTTCTTCCCTCTTCTTCCAAAAGTCCTCTGTCTTCCCTGTCCACGCACACCTTTTTCTGAAAGAGCTCTTTTGGAAAAAGGCTTCTTCCTCATAGAAAAAGTATTACCAATGCTGGAAAATCTCCTCTTCTTTTGATTTACTTTCGGAAGAACGTGATTGCAGTGTGGACATAACTCAGGTTTTGCTGGGAAAACAGCTGTTTTCCCAACAAAACTCTGTAGTGTAGACATACCCTCACTGGCTAAGAAAAGGAGGAAAAAAGGAGGGCTTCTCTGCTCTGGTTAATCTTTAACTAGCCACTGATTTTTAAAACAGTAATTTTCTCGACTACATTGCATGGACTAAAATAGTAATACAATTGCAGTTCTACTGACTGCAACATTCAGGACTGTTTCAGTGGAATTGAGTAAGATGTGGGGATACTGTGTTGGAGGTCTTACAGAAGTTTTTAATGGTCAACAGACTATGCAACTATGTTATGTAACAAGCCCCATGCAATGAAAGATCTTTTGCCAGGGCATAAGGGTTTCAGCAGTTTTGTTTTTAAGGTAAGTTTATTGTGTTTTGTTAAACTTTTAAGCGTGTTACAGATTTAGAGCCTCTTATATGTGCAAGTAAAAGTTTAAATAAACCAATACATACCATTTGAAGCTATCCATCGGGAGCCCTTAATCAAATGCGGGAAAACAGCTGATTTATTTTATAACTGTTAAATAATAATTTCAATTTTTTTTTAAGTTCCTGACTTTTCCCCCTTGAAGCTTATTGAGCAAGACAGTGGTTTTATAGAGCAACTACTCTGATTTTAACATGTGTTGCACATATAACATGCAGGTCGAGTAGCACTGCAGAAAACTGTTTAAGGATCCATATTAATGCAGCAAAAAATCAATCAAATATGAATTTGTGATGTCCTTCTCTGTTGGTTGGGGTGACTCAGGTTGGGATGGGAGAGGAGAATAAATGAAATAAAAAAGTTTATGAATTTCTGTAAGTAGAGGAGGGAGGCTATTGTTCAATGCAGCAAGGCTGATTCACCACCCATCCAGTAAAATCAATGGAGGAGGGAAAGGGGAATGATGGCCAATCTCAAGTCTCAAACTTGGTATTTTAGCCTTAGGTGAACTTGGGAGGTTTGTGGTTCTCAGACTTGCAGAAGAAAACATGAAAGAGCACATCACACTTAAGCATTGTTAACTCAAGAAATAGAACTAATGGACTCTTCAGGAAGCTGTCTCCAACATTTCCCCACCAGATGGAGAGTAACTGCAGTGTGAGACTTTTGTGGGAGAAGAGCTTAAAAAAAACCAAAAAAGCTGGAGAAGATCCAAGAGGCCCTCAAGAATGCCTCTGCTTCCCTCAGAATAAAATTAATTGAAACAGAAAACCTCAAATTAAAATAAAATAGTTCTGCTGGAGCAGCACAAATCAGCTAGAGTGGGGTACAGGATCTGGCCTGTAATATATTGTTTGTATTGCAGTAGCATTAAGGAGCCCCAATCATGGAGTAGGGCCCCATTCTGCTAAGTGTCATGCTTATGACCAGAAGTTACATCCTGATTGTAAACAGTTTACAGTATAAAAAATCTGAGCAACATGTATCATAGGTAGATTTAATCCAGGTAAAATGGTGTAAAAATAAATCTGCCCTTGGTTACAGGTGTTCAAAAATCAAAACGCTATCCCACTTCCAACACTTTTGTTTGGAAATCTGGCATGAGATGTGAATTTAACATTTTTACTACATAGCGGATTGCTTCAGATTGCAATTGTTCACTGTGTGTAGATGTACTGCTCTGTGAAGTGATAATTAACCATAAAGCACTTCTACAATACCAACTTCAGAAGTTCATATCCAATTTCAGAGAAAATCTGAACTTTTCTCCCACTTGCTCACCCTAAATGGAAATTTTGAAAGGAAAGACGGGTAAAAGTGATGCAGAATATAGCAGCAAAATCCTATTAGCTATAATATGACCTAGAAGTTTTGAAGACATTGCTATGGGAATGTTAACAGTACAATCAGGACTAGTTATTGCATCTCATATAAGCTAGCTTTGATCTAATTAGCCACTTAAATATGAACTCAGGGCTCTGGCGGGGGTTAGGAGCCCACATTGCCACCCCTGCTGCCACAGCTACAGTTCTATTATTACTCAAGGTATCTAGGTCAAAACTAGTTAGGATATGCCTATAGGCATTGCAGCACACGTCCTGGCTGCAGTGTAGACATGCCTCAAGGATATGTCTACATTGCAAAGGAGGTTCTGGTTATAGCACAAATAGGCATATCTATGCTGGCTTTAACTTAGCCACCACAGAAATAAACAGAAGTGTAGATGTGATAGCATGAGCTTCAGCAGAGTTGGTACCCAAGCTCCTTGGAGGGCTTGCACTAGGGTTGCTGCATGGTTCTGAAGGATGTAGATGTTCAAGAGATAATGCCTCACAAAACTCAGCATTGGAAAAAATGGGGGGGGGGAGGGAGAGAGGTAAGAAATGTACCAAAGACCAAGGAAAGGAAACTTACTTTGGAAAATCTGGTATCTATTCATTTGAGCCACAAACTTGGCTAGTATGCATGATCATTTATGTTTTAAATTATCCACTTATTTGCCAAACATGCAGCTAAGAACAAAGACCACATTGGCTATTCTCTCTTTGGGATGATTTGCCCAGTGATGGATGTCTTTTGTGGGAAATAAGAGGGAGGGTGGAACATGAGATCCATAAAAGGGTGAACCATGTGAAGAGGACCCATGGGAAAGTGCAAACAAAGACTATTCTGTGAGCTAGACTCAGGGGATACAGTGGTTCGTACTGGTAATGTGCCAAAACCTTGAGGGGCCATGGGCATGATTTGCATAAACTGTTAACAAAAGAGACATTGAAATTAATGCAGCTACTAAAAAAATATGAGTAGTGACTAACTTTACTGAATTGTTTTATTAGGAACATGAACGTCTTGCTGGTACATTCTTGTTATTATTCAGGTTACTTCAACTGTTTGAGCATTCTTGAAACGCAAGGCACTTGGGGAGGTATGGTACCATACGCATGCAGGTCCCATTGCCATCTGAAGATATTAAGGGACAATTCTTTACAGAGGGCAGAGTGGTATCATAGTTCAAATAGAAAACTACATGTTAGAAATGGACTCCCGAGCCTTGTGATATAGCAGAACTCACCCCATCTAAGAAGCAGCTGACTAGAGACCCAAACACCACATTTTGCATTACTAATTTTTAATTAAACAATAATCTGCTACAAAAGTTTGTTAGGATGGCTTTCCAATCAGTATCCAGGCCATCATTAATAAGCCCATATGCAACAGACTATTTATTAACAGAAAAGATATTTTAGAACACGAGAAAGGGCAGAGTCACATTCTTTCTTCTACCAAAACCACAATGTATCACTAGAACTGGAAGAGAATAGATTTATGCACCTTCATGTAATCTGGCTGAATGAGCCCATTCACAAATAAAACAATAGGCTGGACTTCTTAAGGAGAATATTAATATGCATCACCACTAAAATGGAAACTATGTCATATCACATTGTATGTATTTCTGACCATCAAAAGGAGAATTTAGGCCTTTGGGTGGTTAATTTTGAAAACTCAGTTCTCTATGTTTATAATAAAATATCAATGTAAACATGGCACTTAACACAGAACCTAAAATCAAGCCTTCCGCATATTCCATTTCATCAGTTCCAAGGAGAGTATCCATGCAGTTTTTGTCTTGGTAGCCCGGAATCCACTTTTGTCTCTACAAGAAGTAAAAGTGTTCATATCAGCAGTATAGCTGTTTTTAAGTAATTGAAACAAATGGAGAGCTTCAGGGTCCCAGGTGTGGCATAACTGCCTTAGAAAGTTTTCCCTTACGGAAAGGAAATGATTGATCATCCTTACTTTTTACATTATGCGCCTCAAAATGGAACTTGTGCAGATGTCTCTTCACCTAACAACAGATGCACTTCAGTTAGCAGAAAAATCATTTTATGTAAAATAAGAAGAGCTGCATTCAGTCAGTGATCTTATAGATAGATAGATAGATAGATAGATAGATAGATAGATTTTCTGAAGTGGTTTGCAGAAAAATTATTATAATAGATTTTGTAAGAATTGTAAATACCTGGCTTCTGTACTTTTTGTGCCATTCAAATATGGATAATTGAAAATGAAACTGAAGTTTCCTCTAAGTCTGTACCACTGAGGAGTCTCTTAATGGTTGTTTTGTTACACCTAAAAGCAGTCCATGTTATTACATTCCCTGTAGCAGCCATTTGCATAAAAAGCAGTTCTGCTGACTGAAGGAACCCTACCTGCCATCTGCTGGATTGCAGTGTCCCAATTAGTTCAAAGATACGTGAATCCATTTTGTAGCTAAAATGGGGGAGGGGGGAGGACAGGCCTGCTGACTGAGAGGGGAGCTAAAGGGGACAGTCGCCCAGGGGTCCAACTATTCAAAAGGAATTAGTACACAGTATTTAGTTTACTTGGTGCTGACCTCTTCAATTAGGCTTTTGTGGGCTGGTTTAACTCCTCTGTGCTGGTAATTTTATGGCTCTCTCAAATAGGTCTTTTGCAAGTGTACAGTATTCAGAGTTTTTAACTTAAAACCCTAGCAAGATGCCAGAGCCAAGGCAAGATCGTTTACTCCATTTACAAGAAATTCAGGAATCTTTTTCCCCACACACGAGTATTAAAATACGGAAGATACATGAAAAACAGACACACTTTCTCTTACACATACTAAATATGGAAAAGCTAACATTCCATCCTGTCATCTGTAAGGCACCGCTCCATTCTATAGGTAGGCATAGGTATTACTCAAAACATTGTGCAGATAACTAAATTATGCTACTGGATATCCATATTCAAAGAGGTACCTAAGACCAAAAGGGAAACACTGGTGCCTGAAATTATGGTAGGTATCTACATTTCTATTTAGACACCCAAATATGGCTTGATTTTAGTACAGCAGCTTCACTTGACCATAGGTACTTCTGAAACATCGGGCTTCTTTTATTTAGATGCCTAAATGTAAATGAAGGTGCTTAAATGTAGGCACCTGGATTGGAAAGTTTGGGTCTTAATGTACTGTTACCTTTATCCACCGCATAAGCATGTAAATTGCAATTACCAGTATTTTCCAGCTTTATTGTTATGTGATCAGAAAGATGACATTCTACTATAACCTTTCCATATGTCTAATAGACTCACCTGGCTTTGCCCAGGTCCAGGCCATGGTTCCTGGTCCTCCATTGGCATCTCATGGGTGTAGGGGGAGGCTGTTGCACCACAGCTCCTGGGCCTTCCCAGCATCTCCTGGGGGTGGGGGAATCACCAGGCCACGATTCCCAGCCCTCCCCACTGAGTTTCACTGGGGAGAGGGACAGCCAGGCGGTGATTCCTCTCTCTCACACACACACATGGCCTGTCCTGGGGGCAGGGTATTGCTGAGTCATGTTTCCTGGCCCCCTGCATCTCGTCAGGGTGGGAGGGCCACCAGGCCATGGTTCTTGGCACCACTGGTGTTCCCTGAGAGTGGACTGAGGCCACCAGGGCATGGCTCCCTACCTCCCCCCTGCCACATCTACTTGCAGCAAGGGGGCCAACAAGGCTGTGGTTCATGGCCCCTCTGGCACCTCCTGAGGGATGTAAAGGGCCACCAGTTTGTGGCTTCCAACCACCCCAGCATGTCCTGGGGTGGGAGGGCTGCTGGTTTTTAGTTCATGGCCTTCTCACCTCTCCCCCCACATTTCTTGAAGGTTGGGGGTGGCTGGGAGGGCCTGTGGACTGCAGTTTTCCCCCCAAGTGTTTCTTGGGTGTGGGAGAGCTATGGGTGGGAGGGTGTTTTCTGAGGTCAGAGACAGTCAAGGCTAAAATGACCAACCCCGGGGGCTGGTTGTGGGAGGACCACGGTGGGGTGGCTGGCTGGCAGTGCCCCTCCCCATGTAGCACTGCAGTCGAGGGCCAGGAGGGAGGGGTTTGGGGTAGGGGGGTTACTTACCCGGGATGCAGAACTTTGGCCCCAGCCAGCCACTCTCTGCCTGGTGTAGCTGCCCCCCAGTGGTCACTCTGCAGTGTAGCTGTCCCCTTTGCTGGCAGCCCCCAGTGGCCACTCTGAGGGTGCATCCACACAGCACACTAAACTAAAAATAAGATATGCAATTTGCACTACGCAAATTACATATCTTATTTCGAACCTATTTTGAAATAGCTTATTTTGAAATTTGGCGCAGCTACAAGGTACCAAATTTCAAAATAATGCGCTATTTCAAGCCATTCCTTATCCCTCGTGCAACAAGGTTTACCAGGATGGCAAAATAGCGCACCCGTTATTTTGAAAAATATTTTGAAATAACAAACGGCTTGTGTAGACGCAGAGTCGCTATTTCAGGATATCTCCTATATCCCGAAATAGCTGTGCAATGTAGACATACCCTAGTATCGTGTCCCTCCTCTCTCTGCCCCTCCCTTTCCAGGTTAGGGAAAACATTCCCATTCCAGGCACTTCCCATTTTCCTGGCACAACAAATCCTGACCTTGATTTAAGCTAGAACTAGAGAAAGCTGCAGACCAAATTTGGTGGTCCTAGCTCTTACTGTTTAGGAGGAGTTCTTGAACAAATAGACTCACAGATAGACATTTCTGATAGATACTGTATTAAACTTCATGGTACAGTAAAGATAGGCAAGCTACTGAATTTTTACTGTAGTTTCTTTACACATGTACCACAATACCCTAAATTGGAATTGCTAAGTATAATGAATAAGAGAATAAAACCAGTTTTAAAGTGATATAATAAAACTAAGAACTAAGTGAAATCATAAAATTGTATCATACAGGCATTCATAGAACTACCATAGCAAATATATGTTCCTAGGAAAAGTAACAGCTGTAAACTTTTTTAGGTCTTGTAGGAATCCATACAAATTCATCCATTAATATCATAAGAAAAGGTTAACATTTTTAAATGTTCTTTTTACATGATCATATGTTACTTATCAGCTTCTCTTCCATAAACCTCATCTTCACAGAGCCAAGAACTATTTCCTAACCACTGGAACCAGAAGTTTTGTCACATTTTTTTCACTGTCGCACTCTTTATTTTCCCTAGAGACATAAGCAGCAAGAGTGAGATGAAAAGCTTCATTTCTTAAAGAACTAAAGCAGTGTTCAGTTGTTATTTCTGTGCCCTATGATCTCAGATTTGGTGTTGAACTGAAGTTACTTGTTTTTGTCTCAAATACGACTAACTAGAACAAATTATATTGCTGAAATTGCAGGCTTATGTTCTAAAATAGCTTTAACTGGCATTGTAAAGTACAGAAAAGTGATTCACGGGGATGGAGAAGATAAACTCTTGTATAATGAGTAGTCCTGTGGCACCTTAGAAACTAATAAAAATATATAGAGAACAAATTGCTTTAGTCTCCATGTCTCTCGGTCCTCCATCTCCAAAATACAGATAAAGCCCTTCCTTACCTTAGTTATCCAGTACCATGCCTTTGTGCCAGTAGATGGAGTAGCACAAACAGAAAATCCTGACACCTTTCTACAACAGTACTTGCTTCCTGGCTATGTGTCTTCCTGGGAACGTTCACTCATTTCCAGTACATTTATTTCCTTGTCTCCACGCTATTCCCCATGCCAGCACATACGATAATAAATGCGGGCCAAGGATGTAAGTCAGGGGTTTTCAGCCCGTTCCGCACTTACAAAAATGGTTGTAAGTGTGGGAGGTTGGAACTCGGGCGGTCGCAAGTCGGGGGCCTCCTGTATTTTATCAACAGGAAGCCTAAACAAAGAGGAAACAGAGGCTGTTTACCCCACCCAAAGCAGCTGCCATATTTATTGTAGAAGGAGCTGCTCTCTCTACTATAGTATATGTTTTTCTCCCATCCCCCAAAAACACAGAGATAGTCCAACAGTGAAAAAACTGCTGTCTGCTAGGCCTATGGAAGACAAATCAGAAAGGAGAGAGAGGAGGTTCCTTGGAATTTATTAAATTGTCTCTCATATCCTGTTGCCAAACCCAGATCCTGTCAGCACACTGGTTTTGTTCAGAGCATGAGATATTTCCCCCAATATATTTCCTATTGACACTCAAACACAAAACATGGTTAACTGTCTCAAAGAGCTATTTTTTATTTTTTATGTTTATATATTCTGTTTTTACTTTTTATTTTCAGGATATTAGGCATATGTGCCCCTATGATGGTTTCTGAAGCTTTGCTCAGCACTGCACAATTTGTTGGCTCCTTCAGAACATCAAAGAAATGTATAATTTAATAATTCCTCCTTCAGTGGAATTTCTAAAGCTTAAATACAATGCTTTTTAGCTGTTCTCGCTGTATGATAGTAGACTAACTCTGACTAATCCTTCTTCATAGCTGTTACTGAAAAATAATCGGTATTAATTTTGTAATGTGGTGACCAATGTAACATAATACATTCAAAAAGTAACTAGAGAAGCCCCACACATGTTCATTCCTTATCCACATATACAATATAAAAGTAAGACTTGTTTGCCCTTTTTGCTACCGCTGAACATTGGGCATACACCTATACGGATATTCAAAAATTACTCCCTCCCCCCCAGCATTGATTCCCTATGGATAAAGCCCTGGCCCACTGAAATCAGTGGGAATTTTGCTATTCGTTTTAGCGGGGCTAGGATTTCATCCGATGTCTTTATTTAATGCTACCTTGGCTATAAGGCCAAATATTATGTGGTAGAAACTGGCTAGATGAATCTTTGACTATATTATTTAATCACAATTTAGAATGTAAGTGCCAGGATTTGCACAATGAAATGATACTTGAGTCTTGGCTGAAGAGATGTGTTCCCAAACAGATGTGTTCTCGAAAATGTTCAGCCTCCCTAAGTAGTGTTTCAGTAGTGTATTTAACTAGATTTATCAGAGCGACAATGCCTTTCACATTTTAACTTATTGTTTTACTACAAGGAATGATGCCTTGAAATTACTAATGTTCCAATTATGATGAAAGGCCTGAGATTTTGAATGAGAATTTTAATGGGTGACATGCAAATGTTTTCAGGGTATTCTTCTAAGTTGTTCAAAAGGGTATATGACTGGTGAATGTATTAATGAGAAAGAAGTCCCCTTGTATTACTAAAGTTTCTCAGGCATAGTATTTTGGTCTTTTTGTACAGGAGCAAGCCTACACATGGTATGTTTACACAGCAATTAAAAACCCACAGCTGGCCACTGACTTGAGCTCACAGGCCTAAGGCTAAGAATCTGCTTAATTGTGGCATGGATTTTTGGGCTCATTCTGGAGCCTTCACTCTGGGACCCATGGGGGAAGGAAGTAGAACTGTTGCAACCAAGATATGAGCCATTTAGAGACATATATTCCAATATGCCAAAATTCAGCTGAGATGACCAGACCATGTTGTAATTAGACCACACCTCCACGTAGACCCAGAGCTGGTGTAATGCAAATATGAAAAATTGAATTGAGAAGTAGAAAGTTTATTTAATAACCCCGCTATATCTGCCTTTAGGTACAAGTTAGGCAGCCAAGAATCTACCCCCACATTTCTAATATATGTAATACAGGTAAAAATCTGTTCTTTGTTAATGTTCTGAGCACAGGTTTGTAAAGTTTCTTAAACATGGCAAAGACAGTATGCAAGCACTGAAATGTTATAAGATTTTAATTACTGCTTATTACAGTATTCATTATTTCTATTACAGTAGCACCTAAAAATTTCAACAAAGATTGTGGCCCAATTTTAGGGCATCATACCCACAAGAGACCCTCCCTGTCTGCAGTAGCTTACCATCTATAAATGGTGAAGACAGATAAAGGAGGGAGGGACAAAAAGACACACAGATATAATGGGACATCTTTTCTCCTAAAAGTAGCTTTTCCAATATTTATTTCTCAGTTACATCATTAATAAAAAAAAGCAAAACTTACTAATTGAGGACTCCATCCAACTCCTATTAAAGTCAGTGGGAGTTTGTCATTTATTTCAGTGGGACCAGACCTTAGACTTAGATGATGGATTTTGTGAATACCAAGATTAAAAAAGAAAAGACTTTTTGAGTTAAATTTTCAAACAAACAAACAAAAAACTACCATGAATTATTTAAAGGAAAATCTGCTAAAGAGCTAAGTAGTTCCATAAACAGATACAAATGTGTTATGCTTGCATACAATGTCTAACACTAACAGATATCAAAAGGAGTCAAGATAAAAATATTCAAATTCTTAAAGTACAGATTCATTCAGTGATTAATTCATTTCTTTAAGTGTCATTTGCAATGTTAAATATATTAAGTTCTGGCTTCATTCCTTCAGTTCCCTATACTGAAAAAATCTGCAACTATTTGTCAGTCTTCTCAACACTAGGAAACAACATCTAACTACCTTAGAAATGTTTGAATTGAAGCTGCTCCAGGGAATAACTGAGGAAGTTTGAAAATTAGATGGCTATTTTACTTGTATTAACTAAAGTTGGTGTTGTCAGATAAAAACAATTAGATTGTGCAATTCTTTTTTTGGTTCTTGTTATTTTTGAAATGCAAGATGTTGGGCTACATGAGCAGCAAAATAGTTTTCTCTCTTCCAGCTGGCAAGTTCCGCAATGCCTACAGCTTTTTGCCGCTACAAGAACACCTCCTACTGGTTGAATAATGAAATTATGTTGTTGGTGTAATTGACAGGAAGGTTGGGTCTTGCAATATCAGGTTATGTCTACACTGCAATGAAATATCCCAGCTGGCACGTGTCAACTGGCTCAGGCTTGCAGGGATTGGATTAGCTATAACATTGCAGTACAGATGCTTCAGGCTCAGGCTAGAGCCTGGAGGGTCCCAGAGCCTGGGTTCCAGGCCAAACACAGTGTCTACACCTCAGTTTTACAGTCTCACATTCTCAACTCTGCAAACCCAAGTCAGCTAACATGGGCTAGCCCCAGGTTTTAACTGCAGTGTAGACATAACCCCAGTGGCCTCTACAGGTAAGCCCTCTCTAGAAATCTTCCACGAGGATCCTTGGCCTAAATTGCATTAGAAGGGAAGTGCAACTAGAAATCTATGCTGAGATTCAAATCTTTAGAAATATTTGTCATATCTCAAGCTAAACATCAACATTCAGTGAGAATAGGTATTTTACATGCCTTAATCAGCTCTCCATTTACTTTCATGTGTGTGTTATTTAATCCATCCATCTGCTCCAAATCTGTCATTAGACTCTTTTTGCTTATGTTGAATGCTTGAACACAATTTCATGTCACAAAATGTGGTTATTTTCCTGTTCTAGTTCCAGGTTTTCGGATGGGGAAAAAAATCATATTCTCTGGAATAGTTACTGCCTTTACCATGACAATAGTAACACATAAAAGGAGGCTAAAGCCCTAATCTGTTGCTAAATGTGCCCAAATATGTATTTGGAATTCTGTATCAAATGTCTTTTTGGAAAATGGATCCATTCATGATCTGTACATTACTTTTAAAATGGGAATACAGAATAGCTAGAGACCAGTGCAATCCAATACTAGAACGTTTGACTTTAACAGACCTCATCAACCCTTAAATGGATGACACATGGTAGAATACAAAACGGACAAGACTAGAGCAATCATCCATTGATTTATTAGAATCTTGCCGAATCTCATGTCTTACAAAAGATTCATGCAAGAGAGAGCCATGCCAGCTACAGCCATCTCTTAGGTATTAGCAGTTTTTCTTTTAAAATCAGGAGCCACTCTTCCTAACAGCTGCTTCATCCACTTGTGCCAATTATTAACTCAATCTTACCCGTTCCATCTCCCATCAGTTGAAAGGGTCAACAAGAACCTGGTCCTATGCTCCACATAACGTGCTTACACTCTCTTCTGAACCCCCTATTTTCTTTTAATCTCCCTTCAGTTTCCCTCCCTGTTCTCCACATTCCCTTGCAAGGGTACGGGAGTGTCCATATGCGTTCATGAACATATACGCACACAGACACCAGTTTTCCTCAATTCCATTGAGATTTTCTCATCCTTCTTGTTCTACCATGTTCAGCTAGTCTTCACAGTATGTCTGTTGGCCTTCTGATAACTAATACCCTCCCAGGCTACGTCTACACTGCAGAGTTATTTTGGAATAATGTCTACACAGCAAGCCCGTTATTTCGAAATAAATTTGAAACAACAGGTTTCTTATTCTGACTCCTGTAACCCTCATTGTATGAGGAGTAAGGGAAGTTGGGGGAAAATGTTCTATTTTGAAATAACTGCTGTGTATACAGCACCAAAAGTCGAAATAAGCTATTTCAACTTAAGCTACGCAGAATAGTAATAGAGATGTAGCCGTATTAGTCTAGTCTAGCTGAAACAAAAAACAGGACTATGTAGCACTTTAAAGACTAACAAGATGGTTTATCAGGTGATGAGCTTTCGTGGGCCAGACCCTCAGATCTGAGGAAGTGGGTCTGGCCCACAAAAGCTCATCACCTAGTAAACCATCTTGTTAGTCTTTAAAGTGATACATAGCCCTGTTTTTTGTTTATGCTACGCAATTAGCGTAGCTTAAGTTGTGTAGCTTATTTCGAGTTTAGCCCTGCTGCGTAGGTGTGCCCCCAGAGAGCAAGCTATGTTCAATCATTTGGGGACAATGGTGATCATCTTTACCTCAACTTCTGCCTGAAGAGACTGCAGGGAAATGGCAGTCATCTTAACTGAGGATAGTCTATGGCTTTAGTTCCACTGAAACTCTCAGACATGATGGTCATGTTGAGAAAGAGGAAATGTTATGTGTTTGCAGGAGATTTTTTTACCCTTAATCCTAAATATTTCTGTTTAAAAACTACCCATGATTGCAGATCACCTTAAGTGTCACCTCTCAGCCAATTTTTTGTAAACTTAAACATAAAATGTGAGGAACCCTAACAAATTTCAGACAGAACCAATTTCAAACACTTCCTATTCCAAATTTATCACACTAAAACAAAATAACCTACACAGAAAATTCAAGGGCTTACAAACTAACACTGAAATTTCACACTGAAAGATCCCCTACAGACAAGTAGAAAGAAAAAGAAATGTATGTCCTATTAAAACACCATGTTACATCTGGACAAGCAATCTACTATTCCACTAATTATGCTCAGTATAAGGAACTAGATTGTGTGTTTAAGGAATATCCTTGTAGAGGTATCTGTGGAGGGAATGGCTTCATTATGATCTCTCCTGGGTTTTACACTAGAATAAGTCCAGTGATGTCAGAGAACTTAATACTGATTTACATGGAGAATCACTATCTGTGGGGAAGATTCTCTGGTTCTTACATTTAGAGTATCCTTATTCCACACGTATTCCCACGTTTAACTTTATTCATGAGTAGACTTATTAAATCTATGTGACTACCTGTATGTATGAAATTACTCATAAGCATAAACATGTGCAGGGTTGGGAAGTAAGGTATTACTTACTATGACTGTAAGAATCTGGCCCTATGTATGTATTTCTACAACGGGATTTCTGCATGCCAAAAGAGACAGCTTATACAACAATTTTTTATGAAAATATATTCTCATTTTGGCGGAATATTTTTTCCTAACCAAAATTTAAACCACAATTTAGCTTTTCTCTTTCCTGAGTGTGCCTGAATTTATCAAATCTCTGCAAATTAAATAATTGTGCTTTTTGTGTGATTGAAATGATTTTGATATTAGGCTAGATATGGAAGCATTTTAAGGTACATATGAATGGGGAAAGGAAGGATTGTAGTAATAACTTTTGTTTCTTTCTTTGTGTTATAAATTTAGCAAATGGAATCTAAGTAATTGAGGCAAAATGTAGTAAAACATATTGACTTTTATATAGATTTAACTTCTTATAGAGTATATATATTTAAACCCTATACACAATATTAGTGTAACTACATTTCATCTCATGAATCATGTGGAATAGTACTTTGTTTTGATAACAGATTTACTTTGCCAACATTTTAAATTATGTTTTAAGATCCTGGATATAACGAGAATTTTATAGAACTTTTGTGGAATAAAAAATGTGAAGAATTGCTGTAGTTTATTTATGTCCTTAAAATGAACCACACCATAAAACTAGCCAGGGGTTTTTAAAAAAATTCTCTAGATGTTCTTAATTGTTGGGCAGCTGCACTACACTGCTATGAAATGGCTGATGGTCACCATCTGGAGTTCTTTATTACGCAAAAGGAAATCATTGAATAATTTAATTATATAACATGATGACTATAATTTGCCAAGATAAAACATAATTATTCCAGATTTAGACTTTTAAAATCCTACCAGGGCTTGGATGGATTTTTTTTAAAAGAAAAATAGCTTTCCCCTCCAAACAGCTTAGCAACGTGGGTAGTATGGATTCAATTCCATTTATATCTTACCCCAGAGTGTTTCTGTAGAGTATGTTTCTGTAGTGTATGTTGACAACTGTAGCATGTTTATAGTACACACTGTACTGTGAATTAGGCATTTAAATTTATTCAGGCTTTCTAATGTAAGAAGAATGTGGGCAAAGCTAAGAAAACAAAACAGATAGGTTTTCAAAATTTTCCTTCATTAAAAGAAATTTTTATCAACAGTTAGGGTGTGTCTAGACTACATGGCTCCATTGACAGAGCCATGTAGATGAGGCAGGACGACAAAGGGAAATGAAGCAGCGATTTAAATAATCGCCGCTTCATTTAAATCAAAATGGCCACCGCACTGTGCCGATCAGCTGTTTGTCGGCACAGCTCAGCAGTCTAGATGGGGATCTGCCAACCCCAGAACCCTTTGTGAAACGAGGCTTACAGGATCTGCTGACAAAGGGTTCTGAGGTCGGCAGATCCCCATCTAGACTGCCGCATTGTGCCGACAAACAGCTGATCGGCACAGCATGGCGGCCATTTTGATTTAAATGAAATGGCGATTATTTAAATCGCCACTTCATTTCCCTTTGTCAAGTAAACTAATCTACATGGCTCCATCGACGGAGCCATGTAGTCTAGATGTACCCTAAATGTGATGCAAATGGGATGGCAGAAGAGCTAATGATTTTTGTTTAATGAGCGCTGGCATTTTGCTTGTGCTTATGTTGTCTATAGCACTGCTAGCTGTAGGAGTTAAACATTTACTACTAAACACAGAATGTTGTTCAATAAGACATTTATATTTTAAAATGCATTAACTGTTGTTCAGACAAGAAACTTGACTGAACCTCAAATTTTCAAAAGTGCCAAAAGATCTTAAAACATGGCTGACTTTCAATGGATTTATGATCTTGTAGGCTTCTGCATGGCCATGAATCTCCTGCACTGTGGTCCCATCTTTAATATGCCCTTGCTGGCCTCAGCCCTGCTTTCAGCATGCCCATATAATGGCTTTATGAGGGTGTCTTTGGAAGGCAGACCTATAGCTGCTTGTCACAATGTGTGTAATAGATATAGGGCTATTAGAGCCCATTAAACCACTCTGGCCCTATTCTCTGGCTTACCAGGGCCAGAGTAGGGATCATTCACCATTGCAGGAGGCATAAGGGATCTGTCAAAAAAGGCTTTCTTTCTCAACAGATCCCCCTCTAGACTGCCACTTTTTGCTGACAAAGTGCTGAGTCGGCAAAACGTGGTGGCCATTTTTATGCAAATTAGGTGCCGGATATTTAAATCCCTGCCTCATTTGCAATGTCGACCTGCCTAATCTGCATCCCTCTGCCGACAGAGGGATGCAGTGTAGACATACCCTAAGTGAATTTTCCTAATCAAACATGGCTGTGGTCACCTGCCCTTGTGGAATTACAGACAATCTCTGGACCACAATGATACACACAGTTAATACAGTAATACCTCCCAAAATATTACAGGAGTTGTGCGGCTATTAAACTCTTAACTTATTGAAATGACATGAGCTCAGGAGTATAAAGCACCCCTCACTTTTATGTTATGAAATATTAGAAAGAATAACTTATTTACCTCTGTGTTTTCTGGTTATGAACTTAGGGTTGCCAGGTATCTGGTATTTTCGCCTCCTGCCTCGTAAAAAAATTCAGAAAATACTGGATAACTAAAATGTCCGTTATTTTCTGGGGGGGTGGTTCCCTGCCAGGAGGCGAAAATACTGGACACCTGGCAACCCTACGACACACTCAGCAACTGGGCCCAGCCCCGTCCCCTTCCTGGGCCCCTGGACCCCCATCCCCAGATCCCCTGCTTACCTGGTTCCACAGGGAAGCTGCCTTCTGGCTCAACCAAGAAAATAAGATGCGCCGGCAAAAAGCCTGAAGACCTGAAGCAAGGGGAAGCAATGCCTTCCCTGAGTCTTTAGTGCTCAACCTCTCCCCTCTTCCTATCCCTATTCTGACTCTGCACGCAGTTCAAGGGGCCATGATGTTTTAATGCTCTTTTATTTATTTATTTATTCTCAACAACTTTGGTCTCCCCCTTTTTTTTTCCGTCAACAGAATTTTTTCCCCAGTGTTCAGTATTTTTGGTTAAACCATCTGGCAACCCTATATGAACTTGCAGTTTCCCATTTAAAATACCATGGTATGTTGAAGAAGTTACACTTGTACTAAAGCAGGACCTTAACTTACTCTTGGATTTATTTTAATTTTATCCATGTTTAGGGTTGCCAGGTGTCCGGTTTTGAACCAGACAGTCCAGTATTTGAGCTTTCTGTTCAGGAAACAAATTGAGAAAATATAAATGTCCGGTATTTTCCCAGTAGCTAAGATAATTTGAAAGCATTTACCCAATTAATGCTACAAATGAATAATTAAAAAGAAAAGCATTTAACTAGGAAACTTTATATAAAATGATATGTAATCTATGAAACAGATGACTCCCCTCCTGCTTCACAGTAATAATCAATGTTTCTACCATAATAATAGTCCTAACAAAGTAGCTGCATTTCTGCTGCTTTTGATTCTCTTGGAGCCAAATACCTCTTTGCTCACCCAGACTGCAGCTGCAGTAAGCCAGAAATTACACCAAAAATGTTGGGTCAAGTCCAGGAAAAAAAGAAAAACAAGGCATTTAGTGGCTGTTCTACTTTTAACCTTGGGCTTTTGCTCCCTAAGACAGCTGGCGCTGAGAATGCCAGGGAGAACTGAACTCACCCACTTGAGGTGCCTCAGATCTTTCAACAGTAAGCTTTCTGGTTGACTCAAAAACACCACTCACTATTTCCAAGACCCCTCATCCAGTCTTTCTTGGCCAGAAAGCTGGTAGCCACAAAGCAAGGCCTAATCAGCAAAGAACAGAACCCCAAAGCACATAGGAAGGTTATCAAAAAAGGAAGAGGCTTCCCCTGAAAATGTGCAATTCCAAATTAAATGAGTCCCATGTCCCCTCAATAAATTCCTTTATGAAGATATCAGTAGGCATTAAATGTTAAGTGTACAAGTATTAAGATCCACACTGTGGTTCCTTCTTGTTGATACTCATTTCTAATTTGCATGTAGATCCTTCATGCAACCAATGTGCATTTTACAAGGCTATCAATGTGAAAATATTAAATAAATTATACTATGGTATAATTTTAGGCTACAGGAAGTTGTTCATGATGCTTTTGAGAAATTAAAATCTGCTTGGGCCAGCTTTCGTAGCCCTAATTTCTATCATCTCAGTTATGCTTTTACAGATTACTCTGGATTTTCAGTGGAACAACTGAGGGCAGAATTGGGCCCAACATTTCTATTATTTAGACGCATACATGAGGTTCCCATTGACTTCAGTCAAGTTGATTTACCGAGATATGGTGTGATTGAATATTTAGCCTGTTCAAACGCTGGGTAAGGGTTACAGCTTCACCACCAGATGGCAGAGGTTTATATTATTCATCCTTTTCATGGTTGCCTGCTATTCTGGTAACAACAATTGCTCCAGCAAACTGAACATGGGTACCTGCCTAAGCTACCTGTGAAACTGTGTTTTGAGTTGGTGCCCATACAGTGAAAAACACAATAGCATGCAGCCAGTAGAAGAAGTTGCCCTTCAAGGAAATCTAACAATAGATTAAGAACACAGTTTGGATCTGACTTTTTATTTTTCATTATAAAGTGTGTACGGTTCTATATGCATTTGAGTCCTACCTGCTTATGAAGTTTCACTTAACAGGAGACAGTTTACCTGCCTGGCAAAAATCCGTTCTTTCTCTTTGTCCTAGGAATGATAGTAGGACTGTCTTTTCAGCCCTGCCAAATCCCACCCCTTGCAATTACAAGCCAAGGAGAAAAAATGGTGTGATGAGGGAGGAACCCTGGGGCTGTCGTCATCCCCAGCAGGATACAGCTGTACAAGACTTGCTCTGTTCCTCTTCATTCTGTGTGAATTGTTTGTTTAAAGTTATAAACAAATGCCAGCCAGGAGAGGGGCTTAAGAAGGTTCAAGGCAGAAGCTCTAATGCAAAGCAGTAAGAAAAAAAATAGGAATAATACCATTTTCCTTCTTCTACTGAAATTATTTGTTCAGCACTAGAGGAAGAAAAATCTTTCTATGACTTCTTACCAGTTGTAGGACATTGTCCCATAAGACAGAGAAAAACAAAAATATCAGAATTTAGCCCTGCCCAAAATGTTCAATGAGAAAAATCCAAAGAACGGTTTGACAGGATGGACTGGAACAGTAAGATTGGAATCTATTAGAGAATTCTAAATGTTGCTCAGCCTCAGGTTAATTAGGAGACCATAGGCAGATCACATCCCTTCTCTACCTGAATCTCCCTACCTGTAAAATGGGAACTTGTAATTTTAGCTTCCTATTTCACAAGCAAATTGGGCAGATTAATTATTGGGCACAAATCTGGATTCACCTACTCTGTTTCCACTAATATAATTCCATTGTTCTGATTTACACTAGTACTGTACATTGTGAAGAGAATTCAGCTCAATAGTTTTGAAAAACTATATACATATCAAGAATTATCTTTGGCAATTAAATACAAAGGTAATAAGTGCTTTAGAAATAGCCATACTAGCCAGCAAGAGCCAGAATCAATTTTATATACTATGAAGTTCTTAAGCAAGTGCACGGATAGTCTCAGATGGAAAGTGACACAATATATTAATGAAAATATTACTATTATTATAAAAAATATGTGTTTACTGTGATTTATGTTTCTAGTTTCTTGAACTTTGCAAACTCTGCCTTTTTCAATAGTTAGTCACTATGGCTACGTCTATACTGCAAGCCTCTTTTGAAAAAAAGCGTCTAGACTACATCCAGTACTTTTGAAAAAGCAAGCCGCTTTTTCAAAAGAGAGCACCCAGGCAGTCTGTATGCTCTCTTTCGAAAAAGCACAGTTTGCATTACATAGCACCTTTTTTCAAAAGAGCACTTTCGAAAAAAAGGCGTTATTCCTTGTAAAATGAGGTTTTCCGCGGTCGAAAAAACTGCAGCGTTCTTTCGATTTACTTTCGAAAGAACGCAGTAGTAGTCTAGACGCAGGGGAAGTTCTTTTGAAAAAAGGCCACTTTTTTCAAAAAAACCCTGTAGTCTAGACACACCCTATGTGAACTACTACTTTTACGCACTTTGCAATTCCTGAAGGGTTTTTAATAGGAATTATATAAGCAATAACAATCAAGGTGTAAAACATTTCCTGGGGATTAATGACTGGTTGGGAGAAACTGAAAACCCAAAGCACAGCCAAGGATCATTAACTCTATTTGTCATTAATTCAAAGAAATTGCCTTGTATCAGGTCCTTATTGCTATTATAAACCTCAGTGGAAAAATACTGCCCAATGGATTTTTTATTTAGCGCATTTCAGAATTAATTATATTCAGGAGAATTACATTAGCCAGTCAGATTGACAGAATAATGTTCAACATTTCATTCAATTTATTTAGTATATTTACTGGATCTACAAGCAAAAAGGATTTACTGAATTATTGTCCATGTGTTATTGTTGTGGATTTACTAAGTAATGAGGTTGTTTATGTATAATGCTTTGATTCTTATTCTAATTGTTGTATTTCTAAAGTTTCTCTCTCACACAAAACACCTTGTTTGACTGGAATACTGCTTTAAATATAGTATATTTTTTTTAGAACCAATGTTTCAAAATATTGGCGAGAAGACGTGGTTGAGGAAATGTCTTTTATTGGATCAGCTTTTATTGTTGAAAGAGATAAGGTTTTGAACTTACACCGAGCACTTATTCAGGGGAAAATATGACTGTTCACAAAGACTGTCTATTTGGAAGAGGTTATATTTAACTAGCAAACAGAGTTCTTACAATAGCAGAGAGCAGTGAACCCCAGAAGAGTCACAGGAACTCCTTTAGGGGAAAGTTATATTGGTGATTAGGCCTAGCTCTTCAAAGATATTCAGGCTAGAGATGTAAAAAAAAGAGTTTAAATAGATAACTGGTTAAACTAAAACAACAAGGTTTGGGGGAGGAGGTATCCTGCTGGCTTGCTTGGGCCGAATCTGACCAGCAAGGTTGGAGCCGGTCAGGGCCAGAGACCCACCTGTGTGCCCCATGCGGCTGGAACACCACTGGGCTGCTCCCAGGATGCTGCTGGGGCCAGGATGTTGCCAGGATGCTCCCATGTGGCTGGGGCTGGACCGCCAGTCGGACCAAGCTGGGGCTGAGGCTGGAGTCCCTCTGGGCCGGGGCTGGGACCCTGACAGACTGCTTCCCACACCAGTGCCAGGCCGCTTCCAAGCCATTAGGGCTAGCATGCTGCTCGGGCTGGGACACGGCTGGGTCACTCCAGCTGGGATGCCATAGCCAGGGCCCGAGTCCCACTGGGTCATGGCCAAGATGCCTCCAGGGCTAAGCCATTGCTGGGGCCTCTCCATGCCAAGTTGGAGTGGCTAGGGCCCTGCCTGCCACCCCCGTGTGGGCAGGGTCCTGCCAGCCAACACAGGGCTGTTCCAACTTGCTGAAGTTGGCCGCGAAACCAGTTATCTGAAAAGCATTCCAGTAAGCCTAATACTTACTGGGTATTAACCTTTAACATCCCCAATTCAGACACTTTAGCTCCCATTATCTTCAGTAGGAGTTGACATCTAAATACCTTTAAGAATCCAGGCCTTAGTGATTTTGGCTAACACATTTAAATCCATCACCAAGTATTCCAGTGGCTTTTAAATTAATACAATATACTAATCGTTTTGAATTGTTTTAAATAGTTTACTACATTTTCTACTCAGTCAGGGCCTGACCAAAAGCCCAGTTGAATCTCTGAACAGACCCCACTGACTGCAAAGGACTTTCATTCAGGTCCTTGTTTATGAACTATCCCAGTTCTTTTCATTGTTAATGAGAAGGAAGAAAAAAATTAACAAAACCTAACTTTCATAATGTAATGGTCCCCAAATAAATCTGCTACTAGAGAGCAAGTATTTAGTCTATGCTAAGTTTTTGTATGTGGAACTCTAAACAAAATATTTTCATTGTTGGTCCCATATGGAACTATGGTAAAGACCACTGTGTGTTAACCTTAGCTGATTTTCATAAAATAACAACACTAGGAGCGGGTAAGTGCGGGGCTGAATTGTGGTCACAATATATGAATGCAGATATTATTTAAAAAGTTGTTCATTATGATCCAGTTATTATTCTTAGTTGCAACCAGAACATACTTTTACAGCCATGGTAAGCCCTTCTTAAAGTTCTAATTGTGACAGGTTTCTTTACACATCAGATTCTATTTTTAATCCATACTGCAGTTTTACAAAAACCATAGCCATGGCAGTCTGACCTCTGCTTCAGTTCTTTCAATTAAACCTTTTAAACTACAACTGCTTTCAGCATGCTACATGTCATATCCTGAAAGAGTGCTAACAAATTGTGTTTTAATGAAAGGTTCCCATTAGCAAGGTGAAATTCAGAGCTTTTCCTATTTACTCAAAATATCTCAATAAACATGACAGAAACTTGGTATGTGGACAATTTCTGCAAATAAACAGACCCTTTATATCTTTTTAGTAGCAAGACGGTGATAATTAGATTATTTTAGAGAACAGATTTGACTCAAATTCCTGGGTGGATTGGAAAACATATTGAGGATAAGCACTTAAGTCCTTACCAAGCACTTGAGCAGGAAAGTGGAACAGCATTAATTTAAAAAACACTGACTCTTCAATTATTAGCTTTCCCATCAGTACTTAATTTAAAAAAAACAGTACTCATTGACTAGTGTTTCAGAATGGCTAAAAATGTTGACTTTTTTGCAAGGCTGCATGCTTCAACTCCTTTAGGGCCCATTCCAAATTGTAATCCATTAAAAAGTAAAAAGTGGATTGATTATACAGGTACACTTTGCACATTGTATTTGTGTTTGATTCACTTTTTTAAAAGCGTTAGGTTTAGATTTTTTTTATTTCAGGAAGCACTTACAAATAATTGCTCTGTTAATATCAATAACCATTTAGCACTAGCAATTTTGGTTTGTACTACTGTTTTCTTGGTCAAAATTTTCAAAAATAGAAGCTTCAAGTTAAATTCCTAAACCCTGAATAACTGGCCTGATTTTCAAAAGTGTCCCAGCAGGCAGTCTCCAAAATATGGAATGGAGCCTGAAAATTAAAAAGCTTTCACATTTCAGGGTAGAATTTTCAGACACCTAAAACACTCAGGAACACAAAACCCAAAATCATTCAATCAAAGTTCAGTATTTAATATCTATTCTAGTGGTTGATCTGTTTACACCCTTTATATTTAACTCAAGTTACACTAAGTTCTTCCTCTAGTTCGTTCAGTCTCATGCCCTACTTAGCCATCAAATATTTGGCTTCTTTCTTGGTCATCCTCAGGAAGAATCTCTTGCCTGACTCATAATATGGCTGCAAAGATTATTATCCTAGCCCTTTGCTTTGGCTGTGTCACTTCTCACGTTGCATCCCTCCACTGGCTCCCCTGTCTCTATCATATCTCACCTACACTACTTGTTTTCACTTTCAAGGCCCTTTGTAGTCATTCCCTACCCTACCTGTTGCTAGTAAGAGGTCAGCTACCACCTCCAATTAACCCATGATGCATCCTCCATTCTACACTTGCTGATTTTTCCAAAAAAAAAAAAAAATCCCTTTGCATTTTGTTCCGTGTTGTCCCTCGTGCTTTGTAGGTGCTTCCCACAAATGTCTGCAAAGGTATCTCAGAGTCATCCTGTAGGAACCCCCCCCCCCAACCCTCTTTGGTGTGACACGCACAGAATAGGCTGCGAGTGTGTGAAGACCACCACCTATTATGTTGACCAATCTTATCTTGTTACTTCCTTGTATTCACCTGTCTGACCATATCCACTGGTTGTCTCTTGTCTTATCCTTAGATTGTAAGCTTTTGGAGGGCAGGGACTGTTTTTATTGTTCTGTTCGTACAGTGCTTACATAAAGGGACCCTGGTCCATTCTAGGGCTGCTAGGCACTATAGTTATACAAATAATAAAACAATAAGAAAAGTTTAGAGCTGTCAGCTTAATACTGAGGTGTTTGAATCTGTGGGTTTGTCTGTTGCCATGGTCCCCTTCATGCCATCTCGTGATACCTCTCCTCTATCCCAGGAGTCAGTCTTTGTGCTTTGGCCAATCCAATCCCAGACATTAAAAAGCACCTCCCTAGGCTTCTACACAAATCTCATCCTGCCCCCAACACCACAAGATTGTAGCATCTGGTCTCCTCTAGATCTCTTTACTCTTACCTCACTGACCTCCTTCTAGCTGCTAGAAATTCCTCCTGAGTCCTTAATTTCCCACACTGGCGAAATTTCAAGCAATGTGCAAGTACGTTACAGGTATCATGTATATAGTATCCTTTACAACATGGTCATTGTATTAAACCTTGAATAACTAACTCTTGCATCATCCTTGCAAGATCGTTGCACTGTTAGCAGCAAGGATTTCAGTGTCTCAATTCCTTTTCCACCAAGTTCTGGTGGGAACTGTCTTTATACTCAGAGCCCTGCCTGGATACAAATTTGTATCCACATCCTTGCCCTATATGCAAAAAGTTAGCCATAGATATCCACAACTACATCCACAGATGCAGATACCCATAGGTATAAAGAGGATTTCCATGGATTTACAAGGGTCTGTTTATCGCAAAAATATATGCATAATCTTGGATCTAAACTAGCTCAAGGAAGAGATCTTAGAGGTTTGAATCCTTGGAGTTCTCTGAAAACATCTACTCAGTGTGCAGTGGCAGTCCAAAAAGTGAAGAGAATGTTAGGAACCATTAGGAAAGGAATAGATAATAAGGCAGAAAATATCAAAATGTCTTTTTATAAATCCATGGTATGTCCATATTTTGGATAATTTGTGCAGATCTTGCCATCCCATCTAAAAAAAGATATATTAGGATTGGAAAAAAGTACAGAGCACAGCAACAAAAATTGATAGCGTTTATGGAACAGCTTCTACATATGGAGAGATTTATAGGACAACTGTGGAATAACCTGTTTAAAGAGTAAGTTTCTTTTTAGCTACCATTAGTTAGTGGTTGGCTTTGTGTCTACTTATGTGATCTGCTCCTAGTCTCCATGATACTGTGTGCAAGTGAGTTAATTCCATTTCATTCATGTCAGTGCATGTTCCCCAGTGGTATTCCTCCCCATTGCTTGAGAGTTTCTGATATGCCTCAAGAATACCCATCCTCAGCACCTCATCTCTCACGGCAGCATGTTCTCAGTACTTGTCACAAACATGTCTTCCTAACCATGCCAAGGAGCAAGTTCTCTGTCCACCTCTGTGATGCTGCTCCTGTCCTCCCAGCAAAACAGTTTCTCTTTCAGGCATCAAAGGTCTTGGCAATTCAAAGACAAGGGCATTATATGGGTTTTTCCTTTGGAAGAAGACAAGAAATCTTCCCGTATAACATCAATTTGATATAGAAGACCACAGTTTTTCTAGACAACCTTTAGTTCTCAGGCAACTTTTGCAGCCCCTGAGGAACAAGCTCAGGCTAGTAATGGTAAGATACATGTACTAAAGTTTTTTAAAATGTAAAATTTTCATAGCGTCTTAAGCAGGATATGCTAGGGCCGGGATGGAAGGGAAGGAAGTTCAATCAAGAGGTTGTTACCTGTCTGCAATTTCTTCTTTAAATACTTGCCAACATCTGAAATGGGACTTTGAAGTTACCAGAATGGAAAACAAAGATGGCTTTCCAGTACTGTGGAGAAGATCTGGCAGTCTATTATATTTCTAATATATTTCTCCTAATGGTCAACTCACTGCATATTTCTGAATGGAAGATTTTCAATGGTTATGATGATGGACTAAGCACATTTGCCCTGTTGTTGAACCAGCTGGAGTTGCTGTTACACTAAACAATTTCCTGAACTATTCTTACAGAATTGGGAGGCAATTTGATGGGAAATTGACCATATTCTTGGCTTGCATACAAGGTTTCCATGCAAAGAGAGATGCATACCACAAACAATGCCCCTCCACACATCATCAGAAAATCTGTCCCTGTGCCTGCTAACAGCAGTGAAATGAACAGGGAAAGAGACATACCACAACTTTATTTGATTCCTTGATGTTTCAGATCTGCACTGTAAGCCCCTCTCCTCGACATAGCAAAGGAACATCACACTATATTTCTCCAACTATTATAATCCTTCTCCCATGCTGGTTTCCCCTACCTTGTGCAGCATGGCTGGGTGCAGGGAGAGGCCAAGACATCAGGTAAAGGGGAGGTAACAATTTTTGTAATCAATCATAGAACACTAGAACTGGAAGGCACCTTGAGAGGTCATTGTGTCCAGTCCCCTGCCTCACAGCAGGACCAAGCATTGTCTAGATCTTCCCTGAGAGATGTCTATCCAACCTGCTCTTAAATATTTCCAGAGATGGAGATTCCACAACCTCTCTAGGAAATTTATTCCAGTGCTTAACCACTCTGGTCATTAGGAAGTTTTTCTTAATGTCCAACCTAAACCTCCCTTGCTGCAATTTTCCAAGGAAGTAAGGACTGCTGTGACAGAAGGCATATCTAGACTTGCTTTCACTTTTGAAAGAAGATATGCAAATTCGGTGCAAATTTGCATATCTTCTTCCGATTGCTTTTTCAAAAGAGGTTCTTTCAAAAAAGAAAGTAGTCTAGACACGGTTCTTTTGAGGAAAAAAAAAACTTTTCAAAAGAACTGTTCTTCCTAAAAAAATGAAGTTTACATGGTTCTTTCGAAAAAGGGTTTTTTCCTCAAAAGAACCATGTCTAGACTACTTTCTTTTTTGAAAGAACCTCTTTTGAAAAAGCGATCAGAAGAAGATATTAAAATTAGCGCAGAATTTGCATATCTTCTTTCGAAAGTGAAAGCAAGTCTAGACGTGCCCTAACTGTTCCCCAGACAACAAAAGTGTTCCCTTTCCCTTCCCTGACCTCACTCTTCCTCCCACTCTCCTTCAGTGTGCCTCACATTTATAAGGGTAAGGATCTAGATGGGGAAGGGAAAAGATTTAGCTTTCCCCTAGCTGCAGTCTTCTAAGGCCTGGTCTACACTACATCAGAAGGTCAAAGGAAGATATGCAACTCCAGCTATGTAAATTACGTAGTTGGAGTTGACATATCTTACATCATGTTTCCACACTGTCTGTTATGCTTAAAAGACGCATACAGGATCTTTTTCAGGAGGATAAGACAACACGCAGCATTTATCGATAATATAACAAAGTAGCATATGCATTCACACACACATGTCCTGCTGATGGAATAGTTACCAGTCTGTTGCTCGACCCAACCTATTGGCCAGATAGATTGACTATGAGGGGGGAGCCGGGTTCTTGTCAGTCAGGACTGATGCTCCATGGTTTTATCAGGACAGAACCTGAAGAACCATTCAACACACCCCATCCTTCATAGGATTTTCCTTCCACGCAAGTCTATGCATTTTGCCTTGTCAGGTCTTAATCAGTCATTCATCATCACAATCAGTTTTTCTGTGACATATGTTTATCTGGAGGTTGTTCTCGCAGTCATCTGACACCAGTATGCTGACAACTCCTCCTAGGTGTTGTCTTGTGGTGAAAATTGGTTCGCTATCAAGGGGTGCTTGCCACTAACTTCAGGATTCGTCAATCTGCCCCGGTAGTCTGTGTCTTCAGTGCGCTTCTGCGTCTCTGGCCCCTCCTCTGATCATTTGAGCATGCGGTGGCCTTCACACTTCTCTCTCCTAAAATATTCTCTCTCTCATTCACACAAACAATACCTTTACACAACTGCAGCGTGGGACAAAAGGGTACTTCTAGTCACTTTAACAAAGTTACAAAGTCTTTCAACATTAAACTTCTTTTTATCTATTACAAGGCCTTGCCTAATATTAACATCACTATGTATTACAATATTCCAACCCTTTGCTTTAACATCAGAACATGCTAACATCAAACAGAGCTGTAGCTAAGTTATCAAAGCTGCCTGGCCTGTCTGAGGCCTACATCTTGTGTTTAAGTTAATTCAAGCCTTTTGCTATAACATACATTAATTATAACTAACTGACTTATTACCTACAAAATTACAAGGTTACACGTCCACAAATCAGGAGGCTTCCTTTACTCCTCATGAAGAGCAGGAGTACTAACACCAATGGGGGTGCCCTTTGAATTTGATCTAGCAGGTCTGTACTACACCTGCTAAATCAAATTGAGGAAGATCCACCGCAGCAGCATCAGTCTTCCGTGTAGCATAGTTGTGCCCTAAAGAACAGAAGATAGTTGTTACTAACTTTACATAAACAACTGTAAGTTTTGTATAACTGTCCCATCCCCAATCAAGACTTCTGTAAACCAGACCCTTCCTTCCTTTCGTTTCTTAGCCCCAGAACCATCACTTCATGTATGCTAGCTGGATATGCACAAACACAGAGATACAATGATTGTCATTTAATAATTTCTGCCTGTGGTTGGATTTGACCTCAAAGTGCCTATGGATGGAACTCTGACTATAACATAGTCTCAGAACCACACATATCTCTATGATACAGAGATAGTTTTCAGATAGTTAGGCTCTGTCTCTACACATTCCAAGATTAGTCCATTAGGCATGTGAAACTTTGCACATCTAATTACAGATGTTTTCAAACATTTTAATTTGATTTCCCTCAAATACCTGGTGTGAGCCAAGCACTCTGCAGAGACATGCCTCAAGTATTTGAGATCGTGGCACAATGCCCTGAGCCCTGGTTTAGTCTGTATCTGTGAGCAAAAACCTGTTGCCAGAACGTATCTTGAAGAAAAGTTGCCTCCCCCCCCCCTCCAGGAGCTGTATCCCAGGAATCCCATTGTCCAATTACACCAAATTTGGATCACTGTAAATACCTCATATTTCCATTAGCCACATCAAATTCCAAAGCAACCAGATTAACTGTACTGATTGTGGATCATTTAGAACAACTGAGGTTTACACAAAAAGCTATTCTTAATCTCAGCTATAGCACAATTGTCACTCTGCTGTAATGTCCTATGACTGCTTCGTGGGTGGTTCCTCCCTCATGGGATGAGGGAACCTGACCATGCCCAGTTATTTATACCGGGTTATCTCAACACAAGCCCTGCTTCCCTACTATTTGCTAGGGGGCCTTAAGTCTCTCCAGCTAGGGGATCAAAATGAAGGTCACAATCCCCTCCACACACACATATATTAAAGGATACTACTCCCTTTCCCAGACTATCTATCTTACCCTGGAAGTCCATATACTCTCCCCAGGTCAGCTGCCTAGAATCATAGAATACTAGGACTGGAAGGGACCTTGAGAGGTCCCCTGCCCTCATGGCAGGACCCAGTACTGTCTAGATCATCCCTGATAGACATTTATCTAACCTACTCTTAAATATCTCCACAGATAGAGATTCCACAACCTACCTGGGCAATTTATTCCAGTGTTTAACCACTCTGACAGGAACTTTTTCCTAATGTCCAACCTAAACCTCCCTTGCTGCAGTTTAAGCCCATTACTTCTTGTTCTATCCTCAGAGGCCAGGAAGAACAAGTTTTCTCCCCCCTCCTTGTGACACCCTTTTAGATACTTGAAAACCGCTATCATGTCCCCTCTCAGTCTTCTCTTTTCCAAACTAAACAAGCCCAATTCTTTCAGTCTTCCTTCATAGGTCATGTTCTCTAGACCTTTAATCATTCTTGTTGCTCTTCTCTGGACTTTCTCCAATTTCTCCACATCTTTCTTGAAATGTGGCACCTAGAACTGGACACAATACTCCAACTAAGGCCTAATCAGCGCAGAGTAGAGAGAAAGAATGACTTCTCGTGTCTTGCTCACAAAGCACCTGTTAATGCATCCTAGAATCATGTTGGCTTTTTTTGCAACAGCATCACACTGTTGACTCATATTTAGCTTGTGGTCCACTATAACCCCTAGATCCCTTTCTGCCATACTCCTTCCTAGACAGTCGCTTCCCATTCTGTATGTGTGAAACTGATTGTTCCTTCCTAAGTGGAGTACTTTGCATTTGTCCTTATTAAACTTCATCCTGTTTACCTCAGACCATTTCTCCAATTTGTCCAGATCATTTTGAATTATGACCCTATCCTCCAAAACAGTTGCAATCCCTCCAAGCTTGGTATCATCTGCAAACTTAATAAGCATACTCTCTATGCTGATATCTAAATTGTTGATGAAGATATTGAAGAGAACCGGTCCCAAAACAGACCTCTGTGGAACCGCACTTGTTACTCCTTTCCAGCAGGATTGTGAACTCTTAATAACTACTCTCTGGGAATGTTATTCAGCCAGTTATGCACCCACCTTATTGTAGCCCCATCTAAGTTGTATTTGCCTAGTTTATTGATAAGAATATCATGCGAGACCATATCAAATGCCTTACTAAAGTCTAGGTATACCACATCCACCGCTTCTCCCTTATCCACAAGACTTGTTATCCTATCAAAGAAAGCTGTCAGATTGGTTTTACATGATTTGTTCTTTACAAATCCATGCTGGCTGTTCCCTGTCAACTTATTATCTTCCAAGTGTTTGCAGATGATTTCCTTAATTACTTGCTCCATTATCTTTCCTGGCAGAGAAGTTAAACTGACTGGTCTGAAGTTTCCTAGGTTGTTTTTATTTCCCTTTTTATAGATAGGCACTATATTTGCCCTTTTCCAATCTTCTGGAATCTCTCCTGTCTTCCATGATTTTCCAAAGATGATAGCTAAAGGCTCAGATACCTCCTCTATCAGCTCCTTGAGTATTCTAGGATGCATTTCATCAGGCCCTGGTGACTTGCAGACATCTAACTTTTCTAAGTGATTTTTAACTTGTTCTTTTTTTATTTTATCTTCTAAACCTACCCCCTTTCCACTAGTATTCACTATGTCAGGAATTCTGTTTCCCCCTTGTCACTGAGCAATGGGTCTACCCTGTCCTTGGTCTTCCTCTTGCTTCTAATATATTTATAGAATGTCTTCTTGTTTCCTTTTATGCCTGTAGCTAGTTTGAGCCTTTGCCTTTCTAATCTTGCCCCTGCATTCCTGTATCGTGTGCTTATATTCATGCTTTGTAATTTGTCCTAGTTTCCATTTTTTATATGACTCCTTTTTTATTTTTAGATCAGGCAAGATCTCCTGGTTGATCCAAGGTGGTCTTTTGCCATATTTTCTATCTATCCTACGCAGCGGAATAGCTTGCTTTTGGGCCCTTAACAATGTCCCTTTGAAAAACTGCCACCTCTCTTCAGTTGTTTTTCCCCTCAGTCTTGCTTCCCATGGGACCTTACCTACCAGCTCTCTGAGCTTACCAAAATCTGCCTTCCTGAAATCCATTGTCTCTAATTTGCCATTCTCCCTTCTACCATATCTTAGAATCATGAACTCTATGATTTCATGATCACTTTCACCCAAGCTGCTTTCCACTTTCAAATTCTCAACCAGTTCCTTTCTATTTGTTAAAATCAAGTCTAGAACAGCTTCGCCTAGTAGCTTTTTCAACCTTCTGAAATAAAAAGTTGTTTTCTATGCAGTCCAAGAACTTATTGGATAGTATGTGCCCCACTGTGTTAGTTTCCCAACATATATCTGGATAGTTGAAGTCCTCCATCACCACCAAATCCTGTGTTTGGATAATTTTGTTAGTTGTTTAAAAAAAAAAGCTTCCTCCACCTCTTCCGCCTGGGTAGGTGGCCTGTATTAGACCCCCTATGATGACATCATCCTTGTTTTTTTACCCCTTTTAGCCTGACCCAGAGACTCTCGCACACCCGTCTCCTATGTCCATCTCCACCTCAGTCCAAGTTTGTACATTTTTAATATATAAGGCAATACCTATTACCTTTTTTCCCCACCTGCCCTTCCTGAGTAAGCTGTACCCTTCTATACCAATATTCCAATCGTGTGTATTATCTCACCAAGTCTCTGTGATGCCAACGATGTCATAGTTGTATTTATCTATTAGCACTTCCAGTTCTTCCTGCTTATTACCCATACTTCTTGCACTTGTATATAGGCATCTAAGATATTGATTTGATCTTGCCTCCCAGTTCTGCCTTGTCCCTCCTTTCTCTCTGCTATTATAGCCCACACTCCTTCCCATTTCCGATCCATCTCCCAGGTCTCCATGTTCTTCACTTACCTGTGGGCTTTGGTCACCTGTCCCCATCGAACCTAGTTTAAAGGCCTCCCCACTAGGTTAGCTAGTCTGTATCCAAATACGGTCTTCCCCTACCTTGAAAGGTGAACACCATCCCTGCTTAGCAGTTCTTCCTGGAATAGCATCCTGTGGTCGAGGAAGCCAAAGCCCTCCTAGCGACAGTTTCAAAGTTCCTCTTACAGTTTCAAAAGTCACTCCAGTCTGCTGCTTTGGGACAATCCTGTTCCTCCTTACCACTAACTACAGTTTCCTCCCTTTTAAAAGCCTTCTCCCTATCATGTATGATTGGCTGCACCAAAAGGGAGGGGTTCTCTGACCTTTTCTTCATTTGCGTGGGGCCTATTTACCCCACTCTTATGTTATGGGCCTTGTGCTGTTGGAGGCTCTCTCTAGTCAGATGAAATGTAAAACCAAGGTCTTGATTACCTGTGACTTAAAAATCCCATGCCATTTTTTTCCAATTAATAGTAGGGTTATTCCCAAGATCTTGGCCTAAATTCAGTTCAAGCAATTACATTTTACTTTCCCAAATGCTTCCCTTTTTGTTCAATTGGCTATGTATTAATCACTCTCCTGATGTGTTGCATAGTGCTTCTCTATATTATTTAAATATTTTTTGTTTCTCTTCTGAGGTGGCTGCATTTTGACAATGCATGACATACCTTGCATATAGATTCATAGGGCTGGAAGAGACTGAGTCCAACCCCTACTCAATGCAGGACCAACCCTAACTAAATCATCCCAGCCAGGGCTTCGTCAAGCCGGGACTTAAAAACCTCTTGGGATGGAGATTCCACCACCTCCCTAGGTAACCCATTCTAGTGCTTCACCACCCACCTAGTGAAATAGTTTTTCCTAATATCCAACCTAGACCTCCCCCACTGTTTCTTGAGACCATTGCTCCTCATTCTGCCATCTGTCACTACTGAGAACAGCCTCTTTCCATCTCTTTGGAACTTCCCTTCAGGTAGTTGGAGGTTGCTATCAAATCCCCCCTCACTCTTCTCCTCTGTAACCTAAACAAGCCCAAATCCCTCAGCTACTCCTCATAAATCATGTTCTCCAGCCCCCTAATCATTTTTGTTACCATCTCCATACAGTAGTTTGTAACTGGTATCTAAAGTTTAGCATGTACTTCAGGTCCTTTGGCGGAAAGATACTAAACAAGATTGTTATTTTCATTCCTAAGTGCTTGATCTCTGAAATAATGGCAAAAGCTTTGGCAAATTCCACTTCTGAAACATTAATCAGACATATATAGATGTTCAAAAGTGTCCCTTTCAGAAATGGCCATTAAACATTTCTCACTGTAAGTATAGGTTGAACCTCTGTGGTCCAGGACTCTCTGATATGGCAACATCAGGACCATGAATGTTGATGGACCAGAATACTCCAGCAGTAGATGTTGACAGCAGTTGAGAGTGGAGGTAGCCGTGGAGTCAGCAGGGCAGAAGTGCCCATGGAGTACAACAACCCATAGCTGGTAGGGCAAGGAACATGGTATGTCTGTGGGAGCCCCCAGGATCGGCAGGGCTATGGACCCAACAGGGCTGCCAGGGCCACCGGAGCTCACGAGGCAGCAAAACTGGTGGGGCTGCAGGAGCTCATGGAGCTGCCACAGCTGAGAGGGGTATGGGGGGACAGAGATGCCAGGTGGCTGGAGAAGCTGGTGCCCCACCCCAGATGTCCCCAGTCCGGCAAACTCCCTTGTCTAGGGCCAGTCAGTTCCCAAGGGTGCCATACCAAGGAGGTCCAACCTGTACTTGAAAATATTTTCAAATCTAGATTACTAGATGACTTAAATGCGTATTTATACTCCTATATTAAAATGGCCTAGTCTTCCAATGTCCTATATTAAAATGGCCGAGTTTTCCAATGTTCTGTGTACTTGCATCTTCCACTAATATATTTCAGTGATGAATGATGTGATCCCTTAATAAATAATTTATAATCTCTTGGCTCATCAAATTTGTATCTATGTGATTAAGTGCTCTTGTGCCACAGAGCACTGAAGCTATGTTACAATAGCACAGCAAATGTTCTCATTAGTCAGTGGGGGGTGTGAGGAAGGGAAAGAAAAGTCTATCAGTCTAGCATGGTGGAAGAGAGGGGGAATTCACCTCTTTCTCCTCCTCCTCTACTGGCTTACATACTGAGACAATTCCGATGGCTCCTTTTTACACCACTCGCAGGTAGGAAAATCTAAGCTATTTCATCTGCTCATATCTCCAGTGATTTATTCCAATCAGATGTGCACAATTCCTGAGAACCTCATGAAGACCTGTAAAGAGCCAGAGGCATCTAAAGAGTCACGGATTAAGTATCAGAGGATTAATTGAACTGCACTGAGTTCCAAAGGAGATGGACCACAGAACTTATTCAGCGAAAACAGGCAAGTTATGATTTCTGTCAGAAACAATTTTTAATCCAAGCAAAACCTTGTTTAATAACATGGCAAAGATACCATTAAAAAAGGAATATTATTAACTTTCAATAATTTCTAGAAATCAAAATGGAATCTGTTTTGGCAAAAACACTGCAGTCTTCTACTAAGATAAACATTTTATGCAGTTATGTAAGCAATAAAAATAAATGTTTTATACAATTTACCCAGAAGGATTTATAAAGTATTAAAAAATAATTATCCAGAGTTCTTGACATGTACAGCAGCCAAAAATAACATTTAGTACAGCTGAAGATGGTGAGGTCATTTCTTGTATTGCATTCCCAACACTGACCACCTGCAGAGATGCAAAAATAGTCAAAAGTATTCATTTCCCAAATATAGACAGACTGAAAAATTCTCAGTCTCTTACATGATTTTATTTTGCCAAAGGAATGGAATTCAATACACATTTAATGTGCATTACAAGTAGTTGTTCCTATGCAAGATTCCCCCATACATTTATGAAGCTGATACTTTGTTTCCCTGGAACAAAAGTGCCCTTATGCTAGTCTTTATTATTATTTTCCAGCGAATCTAAACAATAACATTGGCATCACTTTAAGTTGAAGTTTTGCTCTTACAAAGTGAGATGTGTCTTTGCCCCATCACGAACAATTATGCACAAATAAAACAAACTTTTGATAGATAATATGTAATGGGGATGTAGCACACTTCTAGTTCTTCTGAATATCATCAGATAATGTAATGCTGATCCAGAAATTAAACAAAGGCCAAAAGCAGATTTCACAATAAATATAATAGTTATACGTTTAAATGAGTCATGACCCAAAAGTCATTATTTCAGAAATTGTCAAAAAAACCTAATTTAGGTGGAAGGAGTCCTCTATATCAGAGTGGCTATTTAGCTACTGGAAACACTTATATGAAATTACTGATTGGTTCTAAACCCACAAGAAAGATACAACGAATATACAATTTTACACGTGTATCTTCCATTTGAGGCTCTCAGTGTACTTTATAAACATTAAACCTCAAAACACTCACTAAAGTAAGTAATGGTAATAAATAATAGTACACCAATTTTTAAAGATGTCTCAAGTGACTTGTCCAAGGTTCCACAGTATTAAGGGTCAGAACCAGAAACACAGCTTGTGAGTGAAGATCTGCAGATCCTTCCTTTAATCTTTCTAGACATAAAAATCAACAGACGTTCACTAGTGATGAATCTGGCCTAGTGAGAACTGTCATGTATTGTTTGATGCTATTTTGCTTTGAGAGTAATTTGAAAGAGAAGATGTTTTATGCAGCAAAAGAAAACCAAGTATTGTTGCATTCTATAGGACTTTTCACATGTGGTTTGAATCTGCCTATGGTCAATTAATATTTTCAAATACTACAATACAATAAGAAATAAAAACTAAAATACTGAGATCATTTCCCCCTTTTCATAGTTAGTCCTATTCATTACTTCTTCAGCTCGTGTGTATCAACATTTTCCTTTCTTTGGTCTAAGCTATTCTATCATCTTCTGGGTAACCAAGAACCATACAAAATTCAATACAAATATATGAGAGAAACTATAGAGTTGTTTTATTTTCTACTCATCAGATTTTTTTGTTTTTGTTTTTTTTCCTGGAGGACAAAGCCAAATTTTTCCATCCAAAACTATTTTAATAAAAAAAAAAATGCAGATTCATATTGACCAAAATATTTTGTGAATTTGTGCTGTATTCACCAAATTGTTTTTACTGAAAACAAATACATAAAATCTGAAAAAATAAAATATTTATTTAAAAAAATGTCAAAACAAAATATTTCAAACTTTAAATCAAACCAATTTTTGTTTTAAAATTGATTTCAATTTTATTTAAATAAAGTGGTTTGTTTCAGGTGAAATGAACCATTTAATTTTTCAGCACAGAGAAGGAACTGAAAAATTAGTTATTTAAACTAATGGAGCACAAAACACTATAGTCTCTACTTTTTACCCTGAAGTTTCCCCAAAGTCCTACACAGACTCAAACACTTTGAGACTGACTTACACTATCTGGAGGCTAGGGCTGCTATCATCTAACAATGGCAAAGAATCACAGAATAATTTTTTTTAATGCTGAACAAAGAACTTCTTTAATGTAATAAAGGAAACAATAGTCACCCGTAAACTACTCCAGAGGTGGCCAACCCGTGGCTCTCAAGCCACATACGGCTCTTTGATTAAAGAAATGCAGTTCCTGCTGGTTCTGAGCCATGCGCCGGGACTGCTTACAGCTGGCTGCTCTGAGCACGCGTCCCAGTGCCTGGAGGGAGAAGTGAGTGGCAGCAGCTCTGGGACCCAGGCATTAGGGTAGAGCGGGGAGGGGGAGGGGCACTGGGTTAGAGCAGGGCAGCTGAGGGTGCCTGGCTCTGTGGGATGGGAGGGGGATTGGGTTAGAGCGGGGGGGAGGCTGAAGCACCTTAAACTCAAAGTCTTCATGGATGCAGAATAAGGCAGCCAACACAGATGTCATATTTAAATTCCAGGGCAAAAAAAGAATCCGCATGTACCTGGTTTACACTGTGGGTTTTTTTGGGTCAGGACCCCTACAATTACAGCACCATGAAATTTTAAATTTAAATAGGTGAAATCATGAAATTTACGATTTTTTAAATCCTATGACTGTGAAATTGACCAAAATGGACAGTGAATTTGATAAGGCCTTAGCTATGTCCAAAGGACGCGAAAAAAACAACAGCAGCATTCCTTTGTAAAAGGGTTGGACAAAGCTCAAATTGGCTAGCAAGATCCACTGGTGAAGCTTAAAATTTCCTGGCTGCCTAAATGCAAGTTTTGGTACTTGAACTTGTCTGCAATTCTGGCAGCATTTGTACTTTTTAAAATATTACTGTATTAAACATGGAGGTCACTGAGTTCAAACCCCTGCTGAAAGCATGACCAAACCCAACTAAATCCTAGCCAGGGCTTTGTAAGTCAGGACTTAAAAACCTCTTGGGATGGAGATTCCACCACCTCCCTAGGTAACCCATTCTAGTGCTTCACCACCCACCTAGTGAAATAGTTTTTCCTAATATCCAACCTAGACCTTCCGCACTGTAACTTGAGACCATTGCTCCTCATTCTGTCATCTGTCACCACTGAGAACAGTCTCTTTCCATCTTTTTGGAACCCCCCTTCAGGTAGTTGAAGGCTGCTATCAAATCCCTCCCTTATTCTTTTTTTCTGTAGACTAAACAAGCCCAAATCCCTCTGCCTCTCCTCATAAGTTATGTGTTCCTGCCCCCTAATCATTTTTGTTGCCCTCTGCTGCACTCTCTCCAATGTGTCCACATCCTTTCTGTAATGGGGGGCCCAGGACTGGACACAGTATTCCAGTGCCAAATAAAGGGGAATAATCACTTCTTTAGATCTGCTGTCAATGCTCCTACTAATGCTCCCCAATATGCTATTAGTCTTCTTGGCTACAAGGACACACAGTTGACTCATATCCAGTTTCTCAGGTCCTTTTCTGCACAACTGCTGCTTAGCCAGTCAGTCCCCAGCTTGCAACAGTGCTTGGGATTCTTCTGTCTTGTATTTTATGCAACTCAAGGGTTTCTGAATAAATATGCTAACATAAGCGGCGAGGAGTCCTGTGGCACCTTATAGACTAACCGAAGTGTTGGACCATAAGCTTTTGTGGGCAAAGACCCACTTCGTCAGATGCTAACATAAATATCATGGTTCACACATAGTATACTGATGCTGAAATTCAGGCATTTAGTTTACACATAAATTGTGGTGTTTGTGAGAGCAAAAAAGCCAGGAGATAAAGCCGTTTCTTTTGGTTGACACGCACTGATTAGTGACTGAATGATGTATCTGACTTACAACCAGGAAAGTATAGTGCAGGAAATACCAGAACTAAAGGCCTGAATCTGTGACTGAATGGAAAGAGAACTTCAAAGAATCATGAGTTGGTTTTATGGAGACACAAGAAAAAATATCAAAGACACAAGAAGATCATAGAGGTAGGAATCAATTGAAGACTGAGAAAAAAGTAAAAAAGCCCCCCTACCAGGAATGTGTCAGGAACACAGATGATCCAATAATTTTAAATGGCAAAGGAGAGCAATAGAGACATGAAGTAACGTCAGGGTCTTTGGAGGTCCCATTAAGAAATCTCCATCATGTATTCTTGTGTACCAAGAACTTAATATTAACAAAATCTAAAACTGAAGACTGAGGCATATGAAGTCATAAACCATGTCTGCTTTTCTACTTGATATTTTATAATTGCTTTCATTCATTTGGGTGGGGAGGGGACAAAAACAGTATAGGAATATTATTTATCTACTTTATCTGGTGGCATGTGCCAGTAAAGTCATTACTATCCTGAATTAAGATTAAATGGTCCAATGGGCTTGGTGCCCTTTGCCCATTTTTTAAAAAAAAGTCTAGTTCATTTACGCTCAGCAGAGGAAGAAATGCTGCAACTGATAGTATGGTAAAAAAATTTACAACAGTTACCACTGGTGTGACGGGCTAGACATGGAAGTCTTTGACTGAACCATCAGACATAATATGCCAGGTTTAGTTTTAATAATGTAACATCTGAAGCAAATATTATTCTCATAACAGGGTGGGCTCCACTTAAAATGCTACAACTGCACAGTAACACCATTGTAGTGCTTTGATGTGGGCACTAACTATGTCTATGGGAGGAATTCTCCCATCAGTGTGGGTAATCCCACCTTCCTGAGGCCATGTCTTCACTCTGAGGAATATCGACTGGAGTTTGATCTTCTGGAGTTCTATTAGCACAGTGGTTCCCAAACTTTTTGGCATCATGCCCCCTTTTTGTTTTTTGAACCCCCCCCCCCACACACACACACCCCAAAATAGCAAAACTTGTTGAACAAAAAAAAGAAAGAAAGAAAAGGAACTGACTAGGGCAGCAAAACTTGATGGGGGGGGGGGGGCTGGGTCGCTTCGCACCCTCTCCTGGAATTTCTTCATGCCCCCCAGTTTGGGAACCCATGATTTAGCGCATCTAGTAAAGACCCGCTAAATTGAACTGCATTCCTGTTGGTCTCCTGCTGTGGGGACGGTGGGGAAACTTGAATCAAGGTACCTTGATTTCAGCTAGGTAATCAGAAGTGAAAGTAAGGTGATGCGCCCAAGTGTGCAGCTCCAACAAGAGCTGTTTGAATTGCTACAAAAGACAACAGGGAAATATTTAAAGAATGAGCAAGGACCTATTTAAAGATCTGTCAGGAACTTAGAGGGGGGAGCTATTTTAGAGAGCTGTTGATGGGCTATTTAAAGGGAAATGAAGGATTTACAGGGGGTCTCTCACATTGCTGCTGGTTTCCATGCAGCAGTGCTCCCAGAGACAGCCCACATCTCCCTCCTGGGCAGGTAAGGTCCTTCCCTCCATGTTCTCCCCCACAACCAGGAGATGCCAGATCAAGGGAGGATGAGAAGCTGACAAGTGCACCTGATCCAATTTTTCCCATTGGACCTCGACTTTTCCCTTCCACAACCTATGCCCACAACTGTTCTCCATTACCTTATATCTCATCCCCATTTATCCCCCTTCCCTCACTGCAGCCCCAATCCTTCCCCACATAGTCCTCTGCTCCCTAACTTCCCTTCTCCTTCCAGTGTTTGCATATGTAATTTCTTTTAAAACATTGTTTTAGGACTTTCTTAATATTCTGCTATACTCAAAATTACATTTCCTCAAAATACAAAACCTCTTTAGCAGAGGCAGACAGTGAGAACATGCCTCTTATTTCAGATTTCTACTCACAGTAGGGCTTGAATTCATAATGCCTGAGCAATGATCAGGCTGAATAGACACAACATTGCTGCAGAGTAGTGGTTCTCAACCTATTTACTATGGTGAGCCACATATGCAGCTCTCTGTGTTATGTGGGATATTGTGTGTGTATATATATATATATATATATATATACACACACACACACACACACACACACACACACACACACAATACAACCTCTATGGACCTGAAGATGTTGCATGTGTTGCAGTTGTGAGCTGACTAGGGCACAAGCAGTCTGTGATCTGCAGGTTGAGAATCACTTCCCCAGAGCGCCACACTTGCCATGAGTAAAGCTGGCTTTCAGCCCTCTTTGGCACTTTCAATGCACATGCTCACTATAAAGCTAACCCTAATCCTAATCCTTTAATTACATATATTTTATATTCACAATACGTTACATTACTAATCCTCTTCTGGTTTCAGTTTTTACTTCTTGTGAGGTGGAATAGATTCACTTCTGCTCTGATGTGATGTAACTGTACTGTCTGGGCCTCACTCATAGATGCTAAAAGTAGATCCTCTTGCTGAAGTAAAGAAGTTTAATATTCAGTGTATAAAAAGCAATTGGCATAACCTCCCCCAGCCTTATTAGATTAGTCTGTTGTGTCAGTGCACAATTTACAGTAGAAAGTAATTTAAAAAAAAACACCTCCTAAGAATATACATTCCCCCACTTCGGAAGAGGCAGGTTGGACAGAACAGTACATGTAAAAAATTTAAGTTACTTTCATCCTCCTGTAAATAATTACCATGGCTGGAGTTGCGTATCTTGATTCCACTGTCCACTTTAGTGTAGAATTGGCCAAAGAGGAGGTAGCAAGGTTGATGGAAGAATTCTTCCATCCACCTACTGCTGCCCGCATAGGGATTTAGGTCAGGCTAGCTACACTGCTCAGGGTGCATGTGGATTTTTTCCATGCCTGAGCAACATAGTTCCGTCAACCTAATTTTCTAGAGTAGACAGGGCCTTGGCCTCTCCCCATTGTACTTCCAGTGCTTTTTAACTACTCTCTCAGCTAACCAATAATTAGCTCTTCAGCCTCCCTCTTCCCCAGTATGATTAGGCAATTAACTATTCTATTTCCCCCGGGGGGGGGGGGGGGGGGGGAGGGGGAGAGGAGGATAATGAACATTTAAGTAATCAGAGTTGCCAACCCAGCCACTAGCTCTCAGCATCCAGTTACAAATCTCTTGAATAGATCTGAAGTCAGAACAAGATAGCTTGTACAGTTCTTTTCACAGCAGCACAGAACACAGAGCAGACCATTACTTCCCCACCAGTTGCTCTGCAGGTGCTACTTTTGAGACCAACTCTTGGGGATGAGATGAACAGGGAAACAGGGGGCAGCACATTCCATCCCCGTCATGGCCCAGAGTCACAGACTTGAGATTTCATGAGCTTTCATGGGCACAACCCACTTCTTCAGGTGACTGGAGTGTTGGAAGTCCAGATCCAAGAATAAATAGGGGGGGGAGGGGGAATTGAAGGGGAGGAAGAAAAAAAAAAAAGACAGTGAGTAGGTAAGCTTCAGAGGGATAGCCCAGTGAGTCTGTAACAGAAAAAACTTAAGAAACAATCTAGTAGCATCTCAAAGACTAAATAGTTACAAGAGGCTGATAAGAACCATTAATCAGCACTTTGAAAGGAAGATGACCAACACAAGATTCTACACAGACATCAAGAACCATTAGCACCTTCATTATTTGGTTGGTTGATAATGCGCGAGCCATCCAATAACAAATATCTTCAGGATATATATAGAGCTTTCTTAAAACTGAAATACATACCTGGAGAAGTGAAAAAACAGATTGGCAGAGACAAAAAAGTACCCAGATATGAACTCCTTCAAGACAGGCCCAAAAGAGAAAACAACAGAATTCCACTTATCACCTACAGTCCACAACTTAAACCCCTCCAACGCATTATCAAAAATATACAACCTATCCTGAAAAATGACCCCTCACTCCAAGGGTATGTCTACACTGCCACCCTAGTTCGAACTAGCGTGGCTAATACAGTCATTCGAAGTTGCAAATGAAGCTCGGGATTTAAATATCCCAGGCTTCATTTGCATCTTGCCGGGCGGGCACCATTTTTAAATGCCCTTAGTTCGAATTAGGATCTCTAATATCTACTCCGTGCTGCGTGTAGCTGCGGGCACGGAGTTTGAACTAAGGGCATTTAAAAATGGTGCCCGCCCAGCAAGATGCAAATGAAGCCCAGGATATTTAAATCCCGGGCTTCATTTGCAACTTCGAATGACTACATTATCCACCCTAGTTCGAACTAGGGTGGCAGTGTAGACATACCCTCAGAGACCTTGGGGGAAAGGCCAATTCTGGCTTACAGACAACCCCCTAACCTGAAACAAATTCTTTCTGGTAACCACACAACACAGCTACATCATAAGCATACAGGAACCCACCCCTGCAATCAGCCCCAGTACCAACTCTGCCCACACAACTACACAAGTGTTTTCACACTGGACCCAACCACATCAGCCACCAAATCAAAGGCTCATTTAACTGCACATCCACTAATGTGATCTATGCCAGCAAACCCCACTGCAGTGCATATCAGCCAAACTGGACAGTCTCTATGGGAAAGAATTAATGGACACAAATCAGATATCCGAAAAAGGCAACACATAAAAACCTGTTGGAAAACACTTTAATCTTCCTAGATACTCATTAATGGATATCTAAGTTGCTGTTTTGTTTCAGACCAATTCCACAAGTCAGATACTGAGAAGGATTGGAGCTTAACTTCATTCACAAGTTTAATTCTTATGCCTGTGGTTTGTATAGGGATATCAGATGGCTTGCACATCACCAACCAACCAACCAATGAAGGCGCTAATGGTTCTTGATGTCTGTTTAGAATCTGGTATTGGTCATCTTACTTTCCAAGTGCTAACTAATGGTTTTTATCAGCCTCTGGTAACTATTTAGTCTTTGAGATGCTACTAGACCTTTTGTTATTGTTAAGTTTTTCCTAATACAGACTCACTGGGCTATCCCCCTGAAGCTTTTCTCCCCCCCTTTTCTTATTTATTCTTGCATCTAGACTTCCAATACTCCAGTCATCTGAAGAAGTGGGTTATGCCTATGAAAGCTCATGAGCCCATCTACATGCATTGTCAGTCTTTAAAGTGCTACCAGACTATTTGTTTTTTAAGTTTTTCCTGCTACAGACTAACTCAGCTACCCCCTGCAGCTTTCGAGATTTCATGTCTGTCCACCCAGGCTGGTGAGGCTGGGCACTTGCACACCACGGTCAGGGAGAGTGGAAAGAGCTGGAGAAAGGAAGCCAGAGAGCCGGATGCCTGCTGCAGCCGGCCCCGAGCGCAGCGCCCCACCCTTCAGCCCCACGGCAAGTCCCTGCTGGCACCGCGCGCCGGCCGGCGACTGTCCCGGGACGCCCCTGCGCAGCGGGCCCACCCGAAAGTCCCACGAGCCCGATGCGCAATCCATTGTTCTGGGCTCGCCCCTAGGGAACCTCAGTCGAGCGCCGATCAAGAGGCGGGGTCGAAATTACGCCTCTCGTCATTAATGACGTCAAGCTAGGCGAGAGCGCGTCAATTTGTATCTCTATACGTGTGTGCGTCTCTCTGTCCCCTTCACGTGAGAAGGGGTCTCCGCGCATGCGCACTCCTTCGCGGAAGAAAGGGGGTAGTGTCGGGGATGGGCCATGATCCCCACCCCGCGGCACGGGCACGTGGGCCCGCACGGACCCTTCAGCGAGGTGTACGAGCCGGCCGAGGACACCTACCTGCTGCTGGACGCGCTGGAGCAGGACGCAGTCCCCATCAGAGAGGCAGGGTGCGAGATGAGGGGGGGAGGGGAAAGAACCGGTCCGCAGCCAATGGGAGCAGCCGCCGGTTGGGGTGGTGGAAGCACGTGCCAGCCACAGCCGGTGCAGGGGGCGGAGCTATGGCTGTTAGGGAGGCGGGGCTGGAACATGGGGGCGGGGCTGCTGAGGGGCGGGGTCTAAGAAGGGCTGGGGGGCATTGGCAGCCCCTGCCCTTTGCATCCGGCCTCTCCCCCATTGGCTGTCAGTGGTTTCCTATGGGGACCCCTCCCCCCCCCCCAGCCCCAGCCCCAGCGATGCTGATGGCAAAGCCACCCCTGCTTTAAACAGCCCGGAGCGCACCCACTGGCTGCTGGGTGATGTGTCACCCTCTGCGCCGTAGCCCTGTGAGACACGGGGGCGCTGATGGGTGAGTCCTTACACTGGGCTCCACCTCTGCTCTGCTCCCATCCACCCTTAGCGCCTGCGTCATGGAGCCCTGCTTGTGCCAGGGGACGAAACAACCCCCTGGCTGGGCAGCGTGCAGTGGAGCCACAATACGACGGAGTCATTTGGTAATCAAAGAACAGCTTTTCGGAAGATTGGTTCATCCACAGCTATGTCTGAAGTAAAAGAAAGAGGATTGGACTGTTGTAGTTTGAGTGAACGCCTATTCACACTGCAAAAACGACACAGGCAGGAATTCCATTCTCATTGGCATCATCCCTTGTGCCTCCTTTTCTCCCTGAGGCCCCATCTCTGGCCAGGCCGTGGTAAGAGCTTGGACCGCTGTGGCGTGCCTCGAACTCTCCACCTGCCCTTGGTGAGGGGCCGGGGTACCTAAGAGCAGATCCTGGCCTATGTCCCTGCCACCCCAGTTGTGCACAGTAAAGGGCAGGTGGAGGGTCCACACATAGCAGCCTAGTTTTCCTTGGTGGCTCTTATTACAGTTCAGCTATAGTTTCGGACCTGGTCAGAGGTAGGATCTCAAGGGAAATGGGTGGATCAAGGGGTGAGGCCTCATGTTGAGTAGGGGGCCTAAGACCACCCGCGGGCACTCCTGCCTGTGCTGGGAAGAGGCTGGTGCTGCCTCTGACTCTTGGGCATACACAGAGTGATACCACAGGGAATCCAGGATAATTATTGTCCTAGAGTCATTCAGTCCTGGAGTCATTTACATTTCATGACGTTCCCATTCAGTTAGAAATGGGTGGTCACCCTACTCATAGCTCCAAGTAGTTTCATTAAATAATGTAAACAGCTGCCAGGTTTCAGATCACAGTGGTAACTTAGTCCTTGGCAAGATGGTCAGTTTTTCCGGGAATGTTATGTCCCAAACATCAATAAACCTGATTTATTCTGAGGCATGGAATGTTTTTAACTTACTGGAATATAGAATGGGCTAGAATGTAGTTCTGTGTCACTCCTTTTCATTCTTAAAATATCTCAAAGTACATTGCAAACAATTTAATTTGAATGGGACCCATACAATGAAATAATTGTATTGTTGCTCATCTTGAAATTTCAATTTTTTATATATGTGCAGAGCCAGATGAAACAAACATGGACCATTTGGAAAAGTCACTGGGGTATGCAGCTGGGACTGAGCCTCTGGCCTCAGGCTAGTGAAGTGTGAGCTAGTGCACTAAAAATAGCATGGATATTGCACCTTGGGCAGCAGCTTGTGCTCTCAAGCCTGTCTGACCTTGGGTGGCTAGGCTGAGTCTTCACCAGAACCTTAACATCCATGTTAGGGATATAACTGTGTAATAGGGTAACCATATAACTGCTGAAAATCTCAGTGGTTACACAGCTACGCACGCTGCGGGTTCTGCAGTATAATGCCCTTGCCCGCCCGGCTCCCAGGGAGGAGTCTTCACTGCCACAGCAAAGCCTCTCTCCTTTCGGTCAGCCCTTGCCCACCCAATGCCTTGGGAGATGTCATCGTTGCCCTGCCACAGTGAAGCTGCCGCTCCGGAAGCTGGTTGAGTGTAACTGAGACCATTAACCAATAAGCATTAGCTTATTGGTTAATTGGTTATACTCTAATGTCCCTGTTTTTAGAGTGCTAACTTGAACCCTGCTAGTGCAAATTTGTATACCAAGCTGGCAGGCTTGGTCACAGTTGCATTGTGTAGATATATATCCTTGGGATCCCAGTTTCACTGTGGTCTGCTCCAAACTCTTACATCATGACTGCTTGGAGAAGGAGGTGGAAATGTGTCTAGAAGTATGATTTTTGTGTTGACAGTGGATGTTTCTTGTTAAGAAAGATGTAAGAATGTAGTTGTTTAGATGGTTAGCCGATAAGCTGCTTATCAGATTCTGTTACGGTTATACGCCGGCTCCTGGCCCTGCACCCTACACTGCAGACTCTAATGCAGCCAGCTTCCCAGAATAAGCTTTATACTGCAGAGCCTGCAGCACTGAGTGCAGCCAGCTCCCTGAGAGCAGAGCCGGGGCTGGCATGTAACCGTAACAGAAACCATTTAAATGATTGCACTTTTACATCTCTAATTAAAATACCTGCTTCATAAAAGTATCAAGGATAGACCTATGCAGGCCTGGATCAGGCAATACTGCCAAGCCTGCAGCCACAAGGGACCATGCTAATAATGAGGTTTACTGTCATATTGCCTTCAAGATGACTTGTGTGCCATATGATCTGCTTTGTGCTGACAGACAATTCTCTAGTAATAACTTACTTCTCCAAGGGAATCAGTACGTTTCCTACTTATCACAGCCCTTGCTGAGGCACATTGCAGGTTTCCTTCCATCTGTTAATTTATATACTGCATACTATATTTTTAAATATATATATACACACTGTACACTATAAGCCGATTTATATATTCTCACACACACACACACACACACACACACCTCTCTCTCTCTCTCTCTCTCTCTCTCTCTCTCTCTCTCTCTCTGTATACTATAAGCCGGCTGCTGGCGCGCACTGGTTTCTGGCTGCCAGCCCCACTCCCAGGAAGCCAGCTGCGCTGCTGACTCTGTAGCATAAAGCTTATACTGCAGCTCGTGTAACCTCTAGTATTTTTAATGGTTATATGGTTACATTTTTAACTTTTTTTTATATCCCTAATTTTAATCACAGTGTATACTAATTCTTTTTATTTAAATTTAGAGTTGAGATCTCCCTTGAAGTAGGATCTGGATCAGGTGTGGTTTCAACATTTCTGGCTTCCATTGTGGGACCCAGTGCATTGTACATGTAAGTATTATAATACCAATTGTTTAGTTTATTGCAGCTAATAATATAAGAATACTTAGTCCTTACAATGTATGCTGCTTTTCATTTCAAAACATTATACAGCCATCAACCATTAGAGAAGTATTATTTACATTTTACAAATGGATTTTCAAAGGCATTTAGATTTCTGTCCCCCATTGATTTCACTGAAGAAAGGTTTGACACCTAAAAAGCTTTGAAAATCTGGCTCTAAATTACTTGCTGAAAAACACGTTTTGGTTTGGTGGTAGAGCCCAGACTAGAGTTCTGAAATCCCTTCTTCCCAGCTTGAGCTGAATTTTTAGTCATGTTGCCTCTACCATGTTTACTCAGAACTCGATCCTGCAAACACTTGTCGAACTCCATTCATGTGAGTCATTTTGTTGAGCTCAGTGGGTATGCTCACATGTGCAGTTTCCCATAAATTTAGCCAGCCAACCAAAAGGAGACTATGTTGCCACTAGTGTTCCCTGTAAGCTGAGCGCTTGGACGGCCACCCAGAAGAAATTCAAATGCTCCTCACTTGCTCTGCCTCTCTCTGCCAGCCAGGTCTGGCAGGGAAGATCAGGGCTTTCTTCACACCTTCTGCCCACGCACCCTCTGAGCAGAAGCCAGAGCTGGTGTTGCAGCCTTGTGGCTGCATGGCAACCATGAGGCTTGAGTGGCATCACGGGCTCCCTTCTGCGTGCGGGGCTGAGCTCGAGCTGCAGATCGCATGGAAGGTGGCCATGGCCCACTAGTGGTCCGTGGACCGCACTTTGAGAACCACTGCCTTAGATTCATCCACATCATTTTCTCCCAATTATCAGTTTCCCTTTTGATGTTTCATTCTTGCAACTAGGCCCTGCACTGCATCGTCTTCCTGCACTGCTTACATTTGACATGTTTTCTTTTTTTACCTAGGGAACCAATTTCTTCAAAATATTCCCAGATAGGGGGTGTCTCCGACCCAGAGGCCAGGACAGTTTTTCTGTGGCAAAAGTTTGGGGGAATATAGGAAGTTGTGTGTGTACTGAATAACGTCTTCCCTTTTTCTTGCCAAAAAAACTTAAAAAACCAACAATGGTCATGTAGCATTGTTGTTTTTTTTTAAAGTTTTTTTTAGTTACAGACTAACATGGCTACCCCCTGAGACTTTCTTGCCAGTCCACTCCACTGTTCCTTTTTATGGTGCCTCCATCCTTTCCTATATATTGTCTTTCTCTGTCTTTAAAACAATGTCTTAACTAAGTTCTCTGCCATACTTGTCCAAGGTCCACCACCACATAAGCACAGAACAAAAACAATCCTATCCCACTCGTGTCTGTCTTTGCACATGTTACTTTTTAGTCTGCTGAGAAGTAGAACTTGAAAGCCCAGAACTTTCAAGAACCAAGAGCTGATAGTTAGGCTGGACAGACTATAGCCATGATCTCATGTTTATGAGACTGTAAGTGTATGTGTAGCATGTTTGTGATGAGATTTAATTGTAACCGTTTTTAAATGAGTTGAATTTTATTGGTTATCTTAAAAAAATCACAAAATCCTATTTAAACCAATAAAATCCGATTTTTTTAAATCTGATTTTTATCCGCCCTTAGCCCGACTGATTAGCAGAGCGCCTATAGTGGGCAGCATGTGGTTCTGTTGGTGGTGTACATGCTTCAGTGCATATTACAAAATTTATTTTTCATATGGATGGAAAAAAATAGAGGGAACATTGTTTGCCACCAACTTTTATTTCAAACATTAGCTTTAATAAAATATTAAGCAAATGCACAAGAGTTTGAAGGACTAGGTCTCACTGAGAGTCTATGATGCAGTGCCAGAGAGACTGGAAAGGCAGTCTGATTAAAAACACTTGTTTTCACAGACAGAACCGTTTTAGACTGAATTTCTGATGTCTGTTCTCAGCCCAAATTTTGTTTGAAAGTCTGGTAAAATTATCTTGGCCTTTTTTGAGTTATCTAAGCACAAAATGTAGAAAACTTTGATATTATAGTAGATTGTATTACTTGAGAAATACATGATGATTCAAGACAACTGTAATGCATCCGTAGATGAGGACAAAGTTAAAGTTGTATCTGGGCATGCAACCTTAACTTTTGCATTTCCTGGACTTTTGAGTACTTTGGCAATCTTAATGTTTCCTTAGGATAGTGTTGTTGTATGAAATTTCATCTGTGTATAATCACAGTATGAGTAACAAGAATTGTATGTTCTTTTTGAAGACTTAGATCAGTGGTCACCAACCGGTTGATCATAATAAACTTAGATCCTCGGGAGTCTTCCAGTCAATTGTGGTCAACAGGCTCCTTGCTTGCCCTGGCCTCATGCTGCCAGACATTCCCAGGAGCAGCCAGTGTAGTCCCCATAGGTGTGGAGGGTCTGGAGTCTCAGCGTGCTGCTCCTGCCTACAATCACCACCCCCTGCAGCTCCCAGGAAACTGGCTAATGGGAACTGAGGTAATGGTGCCAGCAGAGAGGAGCAACATGCAAAGTCACATGTTCCCTGTCACATAGGCAGATTGGTCCCTTCTGGAAGCAGCTTGGGTTCATGGCAGGCAGGGAGCTGCCTCAGACTCACCACACCACCACATGGCAGCCTCTGCTGCTGGCTCCAAGATCTCGGCCTTCCACCCTGCTGCCAGTCCAGGAGTTCTGCCACTGGCTCTGGGGGATTGCTTAGCCACCGGCCCTGCACGTGGTGTCCCAGCTGCTAGCCAAGCTGTGAGGAGCACAGGTAGGGCTGGGGAGAGGGGTGCAGCTCAGCATCCCCTCTCCAAAAATTGTTCCAGCATCACTGCTGGCAGGAGATTGTACACCAGCTCCTAGCATCCTCCCCTAGCCGATACTCCATCCCCCATCCTGCACTCCCAGCCCTGAGCGCCCTCCCAGAACCAGCATTTCACTCCCTGCCCTAACGCTGACCCCTCTCAGCTAGCATCCCAGACCTCTTCCTGTATACCAAGCACCTGCCCCAGCCCTGACTCTCCTCTCAGAGCCATGTCCCTTTCTGCATCCCATTCCACCTCCCAAACTCCGACCTCCAGCCCCAACCTAGCAAAAATGAGTGAGAATGGGGGAGAGCAAGTGATGGAGAGAGGGGGGGAATGGAGAGGGCAGGGCTTTGGGGAAGGGGCAGGGTTCTCCTTAAAATTCAGAAAATGATTTTAGGCATAAAAAGGTTGGAGACCACTGGCTTAGATGATGATGATTCAGTAAGGCTATGTCTGGACTGCAAAATAGTGGTGAAAACAGTCAGTATGTGCAGAGCATGGCTAAGCTGTACCTTTGCTGCTACTACCGCAGTTAAGCTTCTATTTATACTTGTGCTAATTGGATGAGAACTAGCCGAAGTATGAGTGCATGAGCAGGGAAATCACATTTATTCACACAAGGCTTGATGTCACATCAAGCAATAGCAGTTACATTCTTATATTAATTTTTAGTTATATTTTGTAATATTGATGTGACGTTGATGTTTTGCTTTCAGATGCACAGATATAAACCCTATGGCAGCTTTTTGTACCTTGGAAACAGCTGTACTTAACAAAGTTCACATTCACCCAGTAATTACTGACTTGGTAAGACACATGTTCCAATAACTGCACCTTCTAATAATTTTACAGTTCTTACAGTGTACAGTGGGAGGCTTGCCTGTAACCATTCAGATGCTGTTCTACCACACTGAAAGAAAGACCAAGGGGCTTAAGTCATTTTAAATGTCAGGATTCCATAGCAAAGTATAGAAGACTTTCTATAACTCAGTAGTATATAATTGTAAATCTATTAATTTTTTCCTGTCTTGATAATGATTGATTATATGCAAAGATTAATCTCTAATATTAATCCCATATATGACAAATCTGCATTCCCACTATTTATTGTATAATGAGAAATGGAAATGTGTATTCCTGTTGTAAAATAAAAAAATGTAGCCAATAAAAGGACTGCCTAAATAAAACTAACTTGTTTCCTACCTCAATTTTATCCTTAGGTCACAGGATTGTTACCAAGATTAAAGGGAAAAGTTGATCTCCTACTATTTAATCCACCGTATGTGGTAACCCCCTCTGAAGAGGTAGGAATTCCTAAGATTTGAGAAGATACAATCCCCAAAGCTGGTGGAGATTCCATTATCTAGATTTTCCAAGCACAAAACAGCTTCTACAACACCTTACTGGTTACCCTGAAGCCATCAACAGTTGCCTTAAGGCAACCCAGCCTTGGGCTTCCACCCAAACACCTGAGTTAAATAAGATGAGAATTACTGAAAGTTCTACCTATCCCAAAGGATTGGACACATTACCTCTCAAGTTAAAGGATTTCTCAATTTTATTCTAAAACATATTTACAGCCAATTCTTATTATGTAAACTATTTTAAAAGAGAGTGTATTGGTTAAAAGATCAGTATTCATAAAGACGTGAGTACAGTTCCGAGATCAGATTCATAACAGAGATGATGAGCTTTGTAGCTGTAAATAATTCTTTCAGAATTAGTCCACAGGTTATAGCATAGTGTCCATATTCAAGGTGATCCAGATGGGACTGGATATACCAGTCTTACGACTCAAGCTTCCCCTGCGTAAAGCATCAAGCAAATCTGAAATACAGAGAATCAGGATCCAAGGCCTCTACAGTTCCAGGCCTTCTCTCAGGGGTACGTCTACACTGCAACGCTATTTCGGGATACCTGCGTCTTCACAGCAAGCCCATTATTTCGGGCTCATTATTCCAATGTCCCAGTAAACTTCATTCTAGGAGGAATAAGGGACATTTTGGAATAGCGCTTTATTTCGAAATTTGGTGCTGTGTAGACAGCGCCAAATTACAAAATAATCTATTTCGAAATAGCATTGAAATAAAATATGCAATTTGTGTCGCTCAAATTGCATATCTTATTTCGAGTTACAGTGCTGTGTAGGCACATCCTAGGTGAACAGTAGATAATCCTCAAAACTCAGACATAGACCTGTTTTCTAAACATCACTGGTAATTAGCTACATTAATTCAAATACATATATTTAACTGGAGAGGAATATAGTGATATTCACTATATTTACAGTTCATTTAAATGCAAAGAATTCCTTTGGATCTGTGAATGAACAGCACAGACAGGAACCATTTGGTTGCAATACGTAAGTAAATAGAAGTGTTATTTACCAATATGTCCCTACAGGTTGAATTTGGGTCACTTATCCTGCAGGATGCTTAACCCTTTCTTGCCATATATCACAGGGGTCATGTGGAACCAGTGGTGATAGCAGAACTGTTTGCACTAAATATGAATCACTAGCTCTGCAGCAACTAACTGCACTTTCTGCATAAGAGATAAAGGACACTCGTGACCACTGTTCCAGAAAATGTTGTTCCATCCTTGCTGGGGGATTTCTTAAATCCATCTACCCACGGACACTTAGGAAATTTAAGGAGAATCGCCCAAGGTGTGAAGTCAGGGCGCATAAACTAAAGCATGTTTAATCCTCCATTTATGTCAATTATCTTATTCAGGAGTAAGGGGACTTGAGTTTTCTGACTTTATTCTTTGATTAAGGGCTTGTCTACAGCATTACTATTGTACATCAGTGAAGATGCTACCTATGCCAACAGGAGGGCTTCTCTGGTGTAGATACACCATAGCCCTGAGAGGCTGTAGCTGTGTGAGCAGAAGTACTTCTATTGACATAGCACTGTCTATCTGGAGGGTTAGGTCTGTATAATTGCATTGCTCAGGCGTGTGAGATTTCCACGCCCCTTGAGTTGCTTTGTGTAGTTACAACTAACTTTGGACTAAGTTACAATGAACGTAGGCCTTGTCTAAACTATGGACTAAGTCAACCTAAGTTGCACAACTACAGCTATGTGAATAATGTAGCTGGAGTCAGTGTAGCTTAGGTAGACTTATTATGGTGTCTACACTGCACTGGGCCAGTAGGAGAAACTCTCCCATCGAGGCTATGTCTAGACCACACTGATCTATTGGAAAAAGGTACGCAATTTGCACTCTGCAATTTGTGTACCTTTTTCCGATATTTTTTTCGGAAGAGGCTTTTCTGAAATTTGGCCCATCTACACTGGGCCAAATTTCAGAAAAATCTCCTCTTTCGGAAGAGCCCTTCTTCCTTGTGGAAGGAGGAAGACAGGGCTTCTGAAACAGCGCATCTGCTCTTCTGCAAAAAAAAAGCAGAAGAGCAGACACGTTCTCTGGATGCGGTGGAGCTTTTAAAAACCCCATAGTTTAGACATAGCCCTGCTTACCTTATGCATTTCATTCCATTGGATTAGCGGAGTTGACCAGTGGTCAATTTAGCAGGTCTTCACTGGACTCACTAAATTGACCTGTGGTGGATTGATCATTGCAGTGCTGATCTCCAGTAAGTGTAGACGTATGCTAACGTTCCTGAATAAGAGATCTATAAAAGCTCCATCAGAGCTTTAACTGTGTCTTAATTTATGTGCAATGACTTCACACCTCTAATTGATTTGCCTTAACTTTCCTGAGCATCTTCAAATAGACAAGCCCAATGATTTTCTGGTGGAAAATACCTTTTCCACAAAATTAAAATTTTCAGGGCTGAGTGCCTTGGTTTTCATCTCGTGTGGCAGCCTGCCCAAAGCCTGCCAAGAGCCATCCAGATGGGCAGCTGGAAAGTTGCAAGATTCTGTTTTGGATTTTGGATTTTTTTCAGAATTTCTGGCTTGTGAAAAATCTTGAGCTATTCACTCTTTTATCCAAACTTGGAATTAAATTTTTCCAAAACCTCAACAATTTCTATGAGACAGAAATTCCTTTTTCTGGACTGCTCTAATTTTTGTCTTTTTCTCTTTTATTCTTCAGGACTCTTGAATTAATGTCTGCACTGCAATAAAACACCCATGGGTGGCTGATGACAGCTGACTCAGGTTGGGGAGTTTACGCTACAGGGTTATCAACTGGAATGTATAAAACCATGAAAGGGGAGGTTCTGAGAACCTATGCTTTCACCCAAATCCAAACATTTACATGGCAATTTTAAAACGCTGCCTACTGAGCCCCCCCCCCCCCCCCTTCAAGTCCGCTGACATGGACCAGCTGCAAGTGTTTTATTGGAATTTAGACATATCCTTCCTGGGTGGAATTTATGCTAATACCTTCCATATGCGTCTACAGAAAGGATACACTTTGAATGTTACAAAATGTGTCTATTTCCAAACAGTGTCAACAAAGACCTTCTTTAAATCCAAACAGAGCTCATCTATAGGGAGGATAAGTTCTGAAATTTGACATGTACGCTGTATAAACTAAACTGCCATCTAGCAGTTTTACAACTGAAATTATTTTAATACAATACGCTCCTTATGATAAGGATTGTGGTAATGTTCTTTCTAAAGTGTCAAGAACATATATAGCACTCTATAGTCATCTGTAAACCATTAGTAACAAAATTAATCTTCCTTTAATTTCTCCTAGGTAGAAAGCCGTGGAATAGAGGCAGCCTGGGCTGGAGGCAAAAATGGCAGAGAAGTAATGGATAGACTTTTTCCTTTAGTACCAGATCTGCTTTCAACAGGAGGGTTATTCTATTTAGTTACAATTAAAGAGAACAATCCAGGTAATAGAAACCTTCTGTTTGCCAAACTGTATATTACTGATGCTCACATGAAAACTATGAGCACAAGACTAAGGTGGTATAGCTAATCAGACATTCCCATTCTTGTGTAATACACTTGAACTGCTTTAATCTGACAGCCTTGGGAAATAGGCTATGCCGTATTATGGAATTTTCCAGACCATGAGTGTTTGCCATAATGAAGGGGAGCGCTGTCTGGGAGGGAGGGATAATGTTGGGATGTGGAGGTGCGGCGGGAGGAAGGGTGAAGGAGCATAGGGAGGGTGCAGAAGCATACTGGGTGTGCAGAGTCTGGAAGGAGACTGCAGTGGCACAATGAGGTTGGAGGGGCGGAGTCTGGGACGGCGGGAAGGCGCTGGAGGTGTGGGATATGGGAGGTAGGGTATGTGAGGGGAAAGGGAGTGCAGGGTCTGGGTGTAATGGGTGTGGGCCCTGCTGGAAGGGGAAGCAGAAGAGCAGCTTGTTGCTGTGGCTGCTCGAGCTTGCCAGGATCACACTGATGGGACTGGTGCTCTCGCCCATCTCCCACCCTACCCCCGCGGGGCAAGTGGAGGCACCACCACTTCCCCATGCCTCACAGCTCCCCGCAGGAGTGGCCATAGAGATGCCTCAGCTTACGGGCCTAGAGGGGCCCCTCAAGAAGCGAAGACTGGTGGACTTCCAGTTCTCCGCAGGAAACTCATTCTGGCTTTTGTGTTAATATATAGAATATTAAAAGCATACACTTAAACTTTGAGCACACTTTTTAATCTTAAACTTTTTTACCAGTTCATTTAAGTACTTAGTATATTTTTCAAAGACATTAAAATCCAACATTTCCACTAATAGAAAGCCAAGTTCATTTGGTTCTGTTGGATGATTACTTTAAAAATTGTTCTAAACAACTGAAGGAGTATGATAGATATTTTATGAGATTATCTGATTATTTGTTTTTGCTTTTAGCATATAAATCAGTTTAAGGTGGGATGAGCTTAAGTGGTGATTAATACAAATTGAACTGTAATGCTACACATTTTTAATTACAGATGAAATTTTGGAAACAATGAAGAAATATGGTTTAAGGGGTACTAGAGTACTTTCTAGACAAGCAGGAAGGGAAACTCTCTCCATTCTCAAATTCAGCAAGTCCTGATGACTATTAAAACTTCCATTGCTGAAGAGATTGAAAGGTAAACATAAATAGTGTTACAATGGTCAGACTATTTTGTAACTACAGGTTGAATTTCTACGGTCTGGGGCTCTCTGGTCTGGCAATATCTGTGGTCCATCAAGACCACAGATGTTGCTGGACTACAGAGCCCCAGTGGCAGAGGTTGCTGGGTGCAGAGCTGGCCAGGGGGCAGCGAAGCCCACAGGGCACCAGAGCCTGCAGGGCAGGGAAGCTGTCCAGAATTTGTGGGAATTCAGAGCCTGCAGTCGGCGGGGCTGTGAGTCTGTCAGGAGTGCCAGAGCTCGCAGGACTACGAAGCCTAGAGGGCTGCCACAGCCAGGGGCCTGCGAACACTGGTGCAAAGTGGCTAGGGAGAGGAGCCCAGTAGAGAGGTTGGTGCCTCCCTACTCCACCAGACCTCCCCTGATCCTGCAAACTCCTTTGTTGGGGACCAGACAGGTCCTAAGGGTGCTGGACCAGGGAGGTTCAACCTGCACAAATCATAACTCAACATATGAACTTTAAGAAAGATTATCCAGTCTCCTGACCTCTTCAGGAAAACTGAGCAATACTTTTATTGTTGTTCCCTTAACCTGGCTGGCAACCCACTGTGATCTGTAATCTTTGATTGAGGAAGTTATTACTCAACTTGGCTTTCTTTGTAGCATAGTGAAGCAGTAGTTGAAATGTACACTTTAATATGGGGAAATTCCCTGGTGTTTATTTTGTTTTTATAACTGAAATAATTTTATGTAATCATGCATTTAATTATTTTAACTACCTTTGTCTTTCATTATGCGTTCTCAAAACTGTTCTTCCTTTAGTACTTAGTCATGATTTATGGTACCTATTCTGCATGGATGTTTGGTTTAAATTAGTACTTTAAGAAACCACTGATCTTGAGATTAGTGGCTTCTGTCATATCTTGCACTTGTTATAGAATCACCAAGAGCCTAGTGCACAGAAATCAATTTTGCCCCTATAATGGGAATACTTTTGACTTCTCTTGCTACTGTATTATTGCTATGGATATTCCAATAGGTGTACTTAACATGGAACTCTGCTGTATGTCATACATGGTTTTTAAGCTAAATGTTGTGGCTTAAATGTAATAAATTCAGTTCAGTTTAATCAATGTTACAGAATTATTTTATGGCAGACATTAATTTTAGACTACAAAAAGAGAGGCTCGGTTCAAACGTATTTTCAGTAGAGCCCTAGCTCTCAAGAATATAGAAAACTAACAAATGATAGTTCTTTATGAAGCAGGTCCATTTATGACTATTATGAGATACCATTCCTATACTAAAACCCCATAAAATGTATACTGTGGAGCCTTGTATGGTCTGATTATCTCCCTGTATATAAGCCCCTTCACTTTCAATTTAAACTGATTTTTGCCCCCAAATTTCTGGGTTTTACAAAAATGTTGTACTCATTTTTTTTCTGATTTTTTTTTTCACCCTACTTTTATATCCTTCAAATGTATAAAAAATAACTTGCTTTATTAGGAAAATACAATATATTGAGACATGTATTATGATAATACATTAGTTTGTGTATATGCAGTTGCCAGTTGATGTAAAGCTGTATTTGACTCGAGAAGATATGCACACTAAACAAACAGCCACACACGCAAGCTCTGAAGTGTGTGTGCACCTGAACATACTGATGAATTTCACACCCACCATGTACACGTTTTAAACTGTTAGCAGATAAGTTTAAAGATTTGGGAGGCTAACGTGAGAAGAAACTGAAAATGTGTATCAGAATATGTTTCAGAACACAAGTATTCAAAATTTTTAAGAAAACAGGAGAAAAGGGATGAAGAATGTACACGCTGCAAATGGTGGGGTCCAATTATTAAATGTAAATAATTATAGGCTAATAGTCCTAAGTCTACAACAGTAAACTTATTCAAATGAAAACTTTATTTATTAAAGATGGCATTGTGTTTTGAATTGCTTTAGTTCTGCAGCAAACCACATTGATAAACAGAATTCAAAGCATTAATCTACTCAGTATCTTTTCCTGTCTTTCTGTCCACCAAAATAAACCCTGATATTTGCCCAGAAAAATATACTTTGCACTGATTTTTCACCTTTTCTTGTTGTTGTGGTAGTAAACATGGAAACATTCCAGGGAAAAACTAAATAAAATATTTATTAAATAAAATAAAAATTAAAAACAAAGGGCCCCACTCTATAATATACTTAAGAATAGGAAGTTTGTAGTCAATAATTTCCTTTTGCTAGCAAAGTCTCCCACAATTCTGAGAAGTATGGGCTATTTCTCTCTTTCCTGCAGTTGAATGCTGTCATGCTGCCCTTACTCATCATGCTCCCTTCTCTAGCTTGCCATCAGACTATGCAGGATGCATACAAAAACTCATCATTCTGTGAATAACAACTTCAATGCCAGCCAGTAAACCTATGTACAGTAGGCTAACTAGCCAACAAACTGTGGCTACATCTACACTGCAGGCTTCTTGCACAAGAACTGTTTTGCGCAAGAGTTCTTGTGCAAGAGTGTGTCCACACTGCCAGGTACTTTTGCGCAAGAGCGTCCATGGCAGTGTGAACACTCTTGCGCAAGAAAGCTCTGATGGCCATTTTAGCCAAAGGGGTTTCTTGCACAAAAAACCCCTGTTGCCCGTCCACACTGCCTTCATGCGCAAGAACTCTTGCCGTTCTTGCGCAAAAAGCCTGCAGTGGAGACGTAGCCTGTAGGTATAAAAATTAAACTTTGTCACTTTGCTACAAAGCCATCCATAGGGGGTATGGGAGACAGATTAAAAAAAGGAATTATTGGGTAAGAAAGGAAGGCAGAAGGTAGTAGGATTAGAGAGAGCAAGTCCTCCCTCAAAATGGCAAATTTGTTCTGGATCAGTGCATATAGCATCTTCTTGTCAAAGGAGGCCACTTTATCATGTCTATTCAAGGTGTTAATTGACCACATTGTTTCACTGCAGATATCCTGAGTCGAAGTACAGGCTCTCTGTGCCAATGAAGATCCTATGAAAAATGCTCATCAAAGTAATTGCAAGATCCCTCACCTCCAGACAGATTTTAACACTAAGGGCCTATTTTTCCATCTCTACAAGAGGTAGTGATATCAAGAAAACAAAAAAACTCCCAGGGACCTGTTATCCTAAGTATTCTGGACTCTCTTCAAGACAGCATAAACAAAGGACTCCAGCCCAGCATGTAGCATACCAGGTGTCAACCATAAGTAACATCTTACATGCAGTGTCCTTCAATTCCTTGGCTGACAATCCTCAAATATCCAGATTTCTCAGAGCAGTCAAACTGGACAGTTTGGATGTGTCTAGACTGGCGCGATCTTGCGCCAGAGCTATGCAAATGAGGCTCAGCGTGGAATATCGCCGAGCCTCATTTGCATAACTAATGAGCCTCCATTTTTGCGGAAGAGGCTCTTGCGCAAGAAGGAGCTGTCTACACTGCCCCGTCTTGCGCAAGAAAAACCCTCTTGCGCAAAGCCGTTACGCTGATTATTTTCAGGCATAACGGCTTTGCGCAAGAGGGTTTTTCTTGCGCAAGACGGGGCAGTGTAGACAGCTCCGTCTTGCGCAAGAGCCTCTTCCGCAAAAATGGAGGCTCATTAGTTATGCAAATGAGGCTCGGCAATATTCCACGCTGAGCCTCATTTGCATAGTTCTGGCGCAAGATCGCGCCAGTCTAGACACAGCCTTTCAGTGTAAGCTTGTGGTACTGTGAGCAGCTACTTTAGTCAGAGCTCTGATCAAAATGTCATCCAGGAACGGAATGAAGTGAGTGCCCTAAGTCTACCTGTGCCCACCACCAGCACCTTTATAGAACACTGCTTTAATGTGGTCCAGTGTTTACAGGACACTTCTGCCATATTTTTTGGGTAGAAGGGAGGCCTGTAGTGGTGAAGATAGAGCGATCCATAAATTAACTGCCATAGGGGCAGAAACTGTGCAGCAAGCTAAAGGGACTGTGAGTAACACAGCTGCTGTCCTCAAACTGCAGGCAAAGAGGATTATTCCATCTGTCTCAACTGCAATAGACTCAGAAGTACAGTAATTGACAGTAATGCATTTAAAGTTAGAAAATTCTACGAGTCCCACTAGACAAGGGATTATTCTCAGTTCTTGAGCTATTTTGATAAAATGGGATTGGAGCTGCTAAATGTTGTGCTGTAAGTAGGAATAGGACAGTGGATGTTACTCATCTTCGTATCTTGTGACACATATTTCCAAGAAAAACATGGCAGACCACACACTCTATAGCAACTTGTGTAAAATGGGGTGAAATCCTGGCTCTATTGAAGTCAGTGAGTTTTGTCAGTGAGTTCAGCGTGGTTAGGATTTCACCCTTACATATAGCAGTGACTTGAATATCAAGACTACAGTTTCATATTCTACTGTATAGTTACTCTGCCAGTGGTTTAAGATTAATCCTCTTTCAAAAATTGTTACCGCAAGAGATTAAACAATTATGAATTACCAAAGGGCAGGTATAGGCTAGAAAGAGTTGCCACAGCCAGATATTTTGGAGAAGAAAGGTACTACTTCCCACCACTGAAGTCTGGACTACTAGATGCCTAACAGAACCACCTGCAAGCCACTTTATGCTGTCTTTGGTAGCAGCCCATATCTCGTGAACTGCATTTAACTAATGAAGGTGTACGGAGTTTGTTTATCCAGCAGAAGTTGTCTCCTAATCTAAATAATCATTTAGAATGGTTAATATTTAATAAATTACTGAAACAAAATGAGAAGCCTTTCTGCTCAAGTATCAAATTCATGGAAACAAATTATTTCCCTGTTTTTCAAAGACTGATATTAAAATATTTTGCTCTCTTTATTAAAAGATAAACAAAATGCAAAAGTTCTGCACTAGCAGCTCAGTGCTGGAATTACGGATCAATTCCACCTATCAGTCACGTAGGTCCATCTTTTTAAAAGCTACAAGTGACTCAGTGTGCCCACCGTGAAAGGGCCGGGTTTTGAGACAAGGCTTGAGCACTCCTCTGAAAATCAGGCCCTTTTAAAAGGTCTGTCTAACTGAATACCCAAAGCTCTAGTCACTTACAATTTAGGGTGTTTTTTCAGAAAACCCATTGGCCAGACAACCAAAAAAGAAAATAAAACACCCCAGGATAATCCAAAACAATTAAAGAGTGACATAATAGGCCTATTTTTCCCTTTCCATTGGTGTGACTTTACAGATACAAATATTTAACACGTGAAATAACATGGCTTCAAAGCTGAAAGAAGGTATATGCTCTGTACATATATTTCTCTAGAAAATGATCTTGCATGAATGGAAGTTACTAGTGAAACAACAATTTTAAGTTGTGACACATTAAATTCAATTATAAAACTAAATCCCTATGATCACTGGAAAATGAGAGTGGAGCATAAAATTTTATTAACACGTTAAGTTTTCACCAACTGTTGATAAAGAAAGCAGCAACGATGACAGTACAACAGCTGGTTGGCATCCTTCCTCTTTAACTTCTCTCTCTCTCAATTTATCTGGTGAATTTTTCAATCGTTACACTATTAACATTCAATTTATAAATACTGTAGATTACCTTATTTCAGATCAAGCTTTAACACTAAGTTACTAGACGTTTTATCACATTTTAAATTGATGCAATAGCAGTTGTAGCTAATAATTCAAATGTGAAACATTTTATAAATGGAATTTTAATGGCCCCAGAAATTTAGATCTTCATGCCACAAACACTATATTCTTCTGTAAATTAGAGGCACCATTCTTCTTAAGTGCGTAACAGTATGTTGGATTGTTTTTAAGATAGGTTAAATTGAGTGAGCTGTAGTTGAGCACTACTTCAGTGCAAACATAACTATTGAAATCACCTCTGAATTTTCAGAATACTTTAACATTTTAAAAAATACACAAATTAAAATAAACTATTCTTATATATATTTTTATATCAAATAAATGTTTCAGAACCCTTTACAAAAGCACAATTCAGAAATCAACAAGGATCATCCATTTTGCCAAGCAATTTAAGATCATTCTGATATTTTCAAAAAGTTGGCTTCCTTCAATGTACAATTCTTGACAGAATCTGTGCCTCCTCTTCATTTAGTACTTTGTTTATTTTTATTGAAGAGGGAAGAGAGAGCTGTATTTCAAAAAAAGGTCTCTCGACAAAGTGGGCAGGTGGATTTGTTGCTAGATGTGAACCATTTGTACTGAAAGAGAAATAGCAATGTTTAAAATGTGAACATATGATGAATTCTAAAAATGATTTACACTTGAATGCTTTGATCTAGTGACTTACAACTTGCCAAGTGAAAATGGTGACCAAACACTAAATATTTTAGTAAAAGTTATTTGTCCAATAAGCAGTGCATAAGCAACTACAGAAGCAAAAATATATGAAATATATAAACACCATGTCAGTTTCTGAAAGATAACATCCAGGATTCTCTCTGTTTTCCGGTCTCATTTTAAGAAGATAGGATCCACAAGTGAGAACCCTGTTGAAATTTTGTTGAGAGTAGCAGTAATTTTCTTTTGTATGGCAATAAAGACATCAACCTTTTTTGACATACTCATGATTACCATTTTGTCAGCTTTAATATATTTTACATACTCCAATTTGAACCAAATGTTAAATTTAGGCAAAATACATATATGTACGCAAGACCAAATCTGAGTACTTACCAAACAGGCTGAATGGAATTTTTTCTTGCACGTTCTACAGGCTTTTTTGGGAAGAGAATAATTGGAACCATGAATGACTGAAAAACAGATCATGCAATCTTCAATGCCCTCAAATCGTTTGTCCACATTATTTTTCCACAAAGACAAGCCTTCCATAATACTTCCATTCTAACAGAGGGAAGAAGTCATGACAGCAGTCAGTGATATGTTGCTGTTTTAGAACATCTATTTCTAGTAGCACCCAGAAGACCCAAGCAGGATTGGGGCTCGATTGTATAAGGTGTTGTATAAATACATAGGGCTTGGACCCTATCCTGAAAAATTAACCTAAGATGACATGCTATATGAAGGGTGTGGTAAAGGGATGAAACATGCAATTTTTATGTATACAATAAAAGTCATGCATTTCAAATACAACGGACAGAATCCTGTAATGTTTCCTTCGGATTCCAAACACACATGTTCCTTTTTACAGAACTCATAATATACAGTGTCCACTTAAGAGCATTTATAAACATATTCGCATGAACCCTTTTGTTAATATTTTTATAATCTTAAGGGAAGAGCAACATCTACAAATACCAACTAACCCAATTTTAGAGGGTCTTATATTAGAGGAAGTTTAGAGACTTTCCAATAGTTCATCATCCACAGTTGTGGAGCCTGTGTTAAAATTTCAGTCAGCACTATGTTGCTAAGATTGTTCTTTCATTTTTGTGTCAGTTTGTATTTCCTAAGTTGTCAAAACCAAGGACTTTGCCTAAAACTTCACCTGATGAGTGAGGTACGTGCTTAGCTGTAGCATCCAATTACGCCACTGCTGAACAGCCACACCAACCCTCTTTCCACTCTCAACTATTATTGACCCCAGTGGGTAATTTGATGGAAGCTGTATTATCAGTTCAATAAATATATCATCAACTGAATAGGTAGCAATCACCTCCCGAGTAGCAGACCGAGCTTTTACCTGTAGAAAAACAAACATTAAAAAGATAGACAAAATCTCACTTTATGTTAAACATATACTTTCTCAAGTCTCTTTATATTACATGAAACATCCATAATTTACAGCATATACCTGGACCAGGAAAACAAGAGACCAACAAATCTTTTCATAAAAGAAAAATGTGAACTTTTGTCAGGCAAAATTTTGTATGACTTTTGTCATGCTAAAACAGAACTGATACCAGCCAATCAGACTGAAAGATGGATGACAATCACTGATAAATTAAAAAAAATTACACGAACCAGAAAATATCAGATTCATAGTGTTTTTGGAGAAAACAGCACTTACAAAAATAACCTCTCCGAGGCTACATCTAAACTACACCCCTCTGTCAGCAGAGGGACGTAAATGGAGCACTTCGAAAGTGCAAATGAAGCGGGGATTTAAATATCCCGTGCTTCATTTGCATAATTGCGTCATGGCGCTCTTTTGAAAAATCACCCCGTTGTAGAAAAAACTGCATCTAAACTGCGGTTTCAGTTTCCAAATGGCGCTTGTTCGAAACAGCGCCATGACGCGATTATGCAAATGAAGCGCAGGATATTTAAATCCCCGCTTCATTTGCACTTTCAAAGTGCTTCATTTACATCCCTCTGCCGACAGAGGGGTGTAGTCTAGACACACCCCGAGGGTACTTCTAGACCGGAGGTATCCCAAAATAGCTACCCCTTGTCCAAGGCACGTGTCTGCTATTTCAAAATAATTTTAGAAATAACGGACATGCTATTTCGGCATCCCTGTAAACCTCATTTCACGAGGAATAAGGGATGTCTCGAAATAGTGCTTTATTTCAAAATTTGGTGCCATGTAGACAGCACCAAATGACGAAATAAGCTATTTTGAAATAGACTCGAAATAAGCTACGCAATTTGTATAGAGCAAATTGCATATCTTATTTTGAGTTTCGGGTGCTGTGTAGACACACCCTGACTGAAGTGCATGACATACAGGAAGTCAGCAATTATACAGCAAACAAATGTCACCTTGCTAGACCAATAACAAATGAAATTATGCTATCAATCATTTATGATAATAGAAAGATATTTTAGTCATTGCCAGAGGATCAACAAGGTTCTGAAAAAGCAACATCTCTGCTTTGACCATTATAGCATTATGATGAAAATCTAGAGTAAAATCCTGACTCCACTGAAATTAACGGCATAACTGCTAACTTTCACAGGGTCAGGATTTCAATTGAATCACAACTGTAAGAGATCACTATAAAGGTACCTTACTGCATTTAATGCCTAGTTTAGAAATGAGAGTTTGTAATATTTCAGTTTTTACAAGACAATGCACAGACAACTTTTTAAGATAAAGTTCTTACTAACCGTCATGCCATTAAATAACTGTGTACTAGTCTGCACAGAAGATATTTCTTGTAAAGAAAGTACATTGCTGACATATTTGCTTGTAAATTTATCTACAACATTGAAGACGCGTTTCTCACAGCTATTCCACCACAGCCTAACCATGGCTGGCAAGTCCTTCAATGTCATATGATACACCGAGCAAGCTAAGTGTGGAATTTGAGATGACAGTACTGTTGTATCTGGAGGGAAAAAAATGAAAAATATTTATTGTTATATCTATCTACATACTCATATAGGTGACAAAGCACTGTTTCTGCCCCATGTCACAGGAGCATTATTTTAATAATTTGATTATACTAGGGGCTGCCCCCTGCTCGCACACTTGCCAACCCCCCTCTCAGAGAGCCTGACGACGTCATTTTGTCACAAGGCAGGAAAATCTTTTTTATATAGAAAGAGAGATGACAGAGCCTATTGCTGATGATAGAAAGCATGCCAATAATTCCCAATCTCTCTTGTTCATAAATGTTAATCTTCTTAGGAACATTCAGATTGGAGGTGATTGGAAAAACATCACTGGAACCATTTTCCCTTGGAGAAAGTAGCTGTGTCTAAAATGAAATGCTCTGCAAAGTTGTTTTCATTTTGCTGAAATTTTACCAAAAAAGGAAAAATTGTTTCATCTGGGGATGTGATAGTGTACACATTTAAACAGTTAACCAATCAGCCTGGGCTCACCAGTTAACCTTCATGGTTACACACAAGCTCCCTCCTACCCCCACACTGGAGCAGGGCTGGAGGAGGTGGTGCTCACAGGCTGTCAGCTTGCAAGGCTCCCTGTGAACACAGGTTTCCACGAAACCACCTGCAGCATGTCGACGGGAGGGGCAGGTGGGAGCCAGTACACATACCAGCTCCTGCAGAGCCGCATGCCTCTTTGCCCCCACTGCTGCCTCTTGCAGCAGTGTGGGGGTAGGAGGGAGGGACAGGCAGGCGGCTGGCTCTCTGTGCACACCAGCTTTGATGGAGCCACTTCCTCCCCTCTCCCCCTGTGTGTCACCGCTGAAAATTTCAGCAGTTACACGGTTACCAGAAAAACAAAATAAAACAAAACGCATTTTAACATCCCCTAGTTTCAATAAGGTCCAAGTGTTGCATTTGGCTGTTTTTAAAATGAAATATTTCAATTTCCTTTTTAAACAACTTTTCATTTTGTTTTGATTACGTGATATAGTAATATGAAAAAGAGGAAATCAAAACGTTTGAATTTTGAAACTATTTTCCAGTCTGTGTTAACAATATCACTTTCAGTTATTTGAAAATATTTTTCAAGTTTAATTTGCTTTTTTCCGCTTCTCTGGTAGAATAACGAACGTTAACTAATCTACTTAACTTTTGTCTTTAGACAATTTAACCTGTTTCTCATGCATGAGCACTATACTGCAACGTTTGGGTGGCAAACCAAGTGCTGCAGATAAGCTAATGCAAATATGAATTAAGTATTTTGAAGACAGTTTTATTAGGTTCATATATATTTTTAAATAGGCAATCTAAAAGTTTCACTTATTCTACCTAAAAGTGTCCATTTAAGAAATGAAGCAAGACATCTGCATGAAAATTTAATACATTATAGGTTTAAATATTCCCCTTTCTTGCCCCACCTAAACCCTGAATATATGGAGATACGGGGCACTATTATTTGCAGAGATATTACTGGTATTAAGGATTTCCCATCCCAGCTTTTTCTGGAAATAGCTTATTAGGCTGAAGTTACTCTGAGTGAACAAACATCAAATACATTTTTACTAACCCTTGACACTTAAACAAAGCTCTTCAGTAAAGAAAGTTTTTGTGTCCTTATCTGGGACTTCAGTAGCTGGCCCTGAAAAGGCAGGGTTTTCTGGCATAAGCCTGAACAGGTGATAAAGCAGTTTATTCAGATTCTTTGTTCTTCGAAGGTGTTGTGAATACAAAGCACGTAGCTGGTAGGGTGGAAAAATAAAGTATGCATAAGTCCTAATAAGAAGTAGCTTGTTCTGAGGATATGAACTTATACACATATAGAGGAAGGATAGTCCAATAATTAGAGCACTAGCCTAGGACTTGGGAGACTGGTTCAATTCTTTGTTCCACTGCAGACCTCCTGTATGACTCTGGGAAAGCCACTTACCTTGTCTGTACCTAACGTCCCATCTCCACTTATGGGAGGATCAACACTCTGGCAATCAATCTTCCGGGTTCGATTTAGCGGGTCTAATAAAGACCTACTAAATTGAATGCTGAGAGTGCTCCTGTCAGCACTGGTACTCCTTGCTGCCGCAAGGAGTAAGGGAAGTCGATGGGAGCATTTCTCCCGTCAACCTCCCGCTGTGGAGAAAGCGCCAAGCTTGTCTTAAGGATGTCAACTCCAGCTATGTTATTTACATAGCTGGAGTTGTGGACCTCAAGCTGACCTTCCCCCTACAGTGTAGATCTGGCCTCAGTTTCCTGTCTATGAAATGGTAGAATTTTCATAAACACTGCTCCATGTGCCTCATGTATTATTACTGATTTTCATCAGGAAAGTCTGGTGGCTAGTAAGGTTAACTACAGCAGTATATTTAATTAAATGCATCAACTACTTCCTGTTCACAAACAGTAGTTCAAATTCAAATAATGTATCTCTTGCAGCAAGCTTGTTCTCCTTAAACAAACATTCATCTACAAGAGGACTGGACAATAATTTTTGATGGGGGGGCCACTCCAAGATTTTGGAAAGTAGTCAAGGGTCACACTCTTCCGTGATATTAATGGAGGAGGTGCAGGGTCTGGGATGGAGGTTGGGTGCAGAAGAGAGCTTGGGGTAAGGGATTGGGGTGCAGCAGGAAGAATGGGGTCTGTGAGGGAGTTTGGGTGAAAGAGGCAGTTGTGACCTAGGGCAGGGAACTGGGGTACAGGGTTTTGGAATGTGACCTAGGACAGGGGACTGGAGTGCAGGAGTTTGGGTTGTAACCTTTGGTAGGAGGGGATTGTGATCTAAGGCAAGGGATTGGGGTGCCAGATCTGGGAGGGGGTATGGCTGCAGGAGGGTGGCAGAGGGTTTGGGTGTTGAGTGGGGGGGGGCAGAGGGTTGGGGAAGAGAGGGGCTGGAGTGCCAGAAGCAGGCTCTGGCCAGGAGACTTACCAGCCAGCTGCCCAACCAGCCTGGCTGCCTGCAGAGCTAAGTGCTTGCAGAGCTTAAAAAGTTTCTCAGCCAGCCTCTCTGCCTGTCCCATGCCTGTACAGGCTGCATGGCCATGTGCTTGTGTGAATAACAGTCAGAGGGGAAAGGGGCATGGTGCTTTGTGTGCTGCCTGTTATTCAAACAGACAGCTCTCATTGGCTACTTTCCGGCCAGAAGTCGACCAATGGGATTGTGCTGAGGGGTGGGAGTTAAGCCTGTAGCCTTCCCTCCTCCCCTCCAAGCTCACAGTTTTGAAAGAGAAATGGCCCTGCAGCTGCTTTTCTGAGATGAGTGTGGGGCTCTGGGGCAAGCAACGGAGCCTGCCTGGGGCTCCCCACTGAGCCCGTGGGCGGAACCGATGGCTCGGTGGGCCAGATCCAACCTGCAGGCTGTATTTTGCCCAGGCCTGATCTACAAGTTCTACTTTGATTTCTTGCTTCCTATTGAGGATGATTTCTAAATATTGTAAAGCAAGCATTTAGCAAATGGATAAACAGAAAATTGATAAATGCCAATGACGTTGTTTAAAAAGTGCTTACAAATTATATATTTGAAAAACATTCTTAAAGCATTATATTTACTTGTCAGTTCCATAATAGTAGCTTTCTGCACTGCCATGTCAGACACATGAGTGCCACTGCTAGCTTAATGGTAGAGCTAATAGTGCTATGTAAACAATGCTCAGCACTACGGAAAGATAAGTAGCGAATTCTACAGGTGTCAGTATCAGTGTTGATGGGGTTCTAAAAAGAATACCATTAATTCAGCATCAGCTGAAGGCCTGAAGCCATCGAATACTTAAAAGGAGGAAAAATACCAAGAGAAAACTTCAGGGCCAGACATAAATGGACCTTTGGACAGATAGGAGTGTAAAGAAAAAATACATACTTGAGAAGAAGCTGCCTTGAAAAAAGTTAATATTAATTTCCATGTGAGAAGATATCCTAAAATAAAGCAGAACTCTTCACTCAGTGGCTGAACAACTGCAAACTCTCCAACTGGAACGCATTCTAGGATGTTTTCTAGAAAGAGTTCTTGAGTGGCAAGAACAGACATAAGAGCTGCAGGTGGTGACCTATAGAATGATAAGATATTATATTTGGCATAGTGATGAGATATACTAAATAAAGCTTTCTTACAACACAAAATGGTTTTCTTTTTTACAGCCTCCTCAGCAGCTTCTCAGTACCAAACATGTAAATACATCAATAGACATTCTCTTCTTACAATGAAATTCTCTTCTCAGTCTTGCACAGCAGTATTACATTTTAATTCTCTTCTACTCTTAAACAGATAGATTTCCCCATTAACTGCTTACAGGAAGAGCAGAATATAGAAAGTAAATGCTACCATGGAATCTGAAAGGATGATTTGTCCTTTATTTAGTTGCTTTAATTTATTTTGGGCAGAAAGCACAGTATTCTAGTGTTAGATAAACACAATTAAAAGCACAATCCATTCTCACCGCCGAAGCAGGTGGTAATAGTGAAACAACTGCTCCTAACTGCTCCTGAAGTTTGCTTTTTGCAATGCTACACATTGGATAAAAAGTCCTTCTTGACCCCATGACATGCAATATCTCCAACCCTTTAAAGATTCCAAACTGATGTCAAAATAGGGAGTAAAAACATACAAAGCTGATTCCTCTTCTTCATCACCATAAGACTTGAGATCCTCATAATCAAATTTAGGCAACTCAGGCATTAACCTGTGGAGTTGAGAGGAAGGTGGAGAGAACCAGTTTTCATTTTTACTGTCTACATCTTTATCATTTATATCAAGAAAAACATTAAATTGTTGGAAAAGTATTTATTAAAAATAGTACAGTGTCTGTAAGACAAATATTCATATACTCAAAACTGTCTGCTTAAATTACAGGTGCCATACTGACTTTTGAGGGCACTCTGTATGAGACACACAAGGTGCTGTGGAGCCTACATTTCAGGTCATATATATCTTGCAAATTGCATGAAAGTTAATCAAGTATATGTACGATATTTCAAATTTCTGGCACTAGAGCTGGCCAAACAAAGTTCAGAAAAACCATGAGAATAAGAAAGAATTATTCTCCACTCTTCTCATACACAAATGTCTGAAGTGTTTTGGTTCAAACACTCTAGCAAAATGTACCTTCATGCAGAGACTAAGGGTACAGCTATACTGCACGCTTATTTCAAAATAAGCTATTCCGGAAGAGTTATACTGAAATATCTTATTTAGAAATAGCACGTCTACACTGCAGGGAAGCCTCAAAATTAGTCCGAGGCAGGCTTCCCCAATGTACACATGCTATCTCGATTTACAGCCCCAGGAGGCACTGGGGAGGACTAACTTAGAATGGCCCTGGGAAAGGGCTATTTCGAAATAGCAGCAGTGGAGAGTCTACACGCACCTTATTTCAAAATAGGCATTATTCCTTGTAGAATGAGGTTTACAGAAGTCGGAATAAGCCATCTGTTATTTCAAAATTATTTCGAAATAATGGAATGGCTGTGTAGACACTCGCATTTTTATTTTGCAATAACGCTAGTTATCTCGAAATAATGGTGCAGTATAGACACACCCAAAGCCAGGAAAATTTCAGCTCAACAGACACAATTTTTTGAAAGCTATGCCCATCTCACACCCCTACATTGTAAACACTTAGGCAACCCTGGATTGTACTAATGTTGATGTTATACTTAAATCATACACACAATTGTGTCAGAAAATCAAATTATGTTTTAATATTCTTTACTTCATGTGAATACGTTAGTCTAAAATTAAAATGTATAAAATCATTCAGTATTTACAATGAATAGATGCATATCACAGTACACCACATGTACATAAATTACCACTGTTTTTTCCAAATGAAAAATTATTTTACGTGTCTCGCATTTCAAAAAAGCAAAATTTTGCAGAGTTTATAAACAGAGAGGAAAAGATCACTGGTTGATTCCTTACTTATAAAGCATGTGGTAGACAGTGACTTGTACAGGTCTAGCTCGGAAAAGCAGCAATGGAGATAACGTGTTTAACAAGGTCTGTAGGTTATCTGGGAGATTTGTTTTCTGGCCAGCAACAAATTTGGCTGGTAGTTTGTGATTCAACAATTGGTCCTTTGAAATGTATGTTAGAACTTCACCTAAGGACTTCAATATAGAGTTCTGAAAGGATTTTTCAGATGCATCTTTGCTTCCCCCTGTTCGTAATGGAGAAAAATAGCAAGTTATATTTGTAGCTCAGTTTGTTATAGTTACAAGTAAATTCAATCACATATGACTAAAGCATACTACTTCCACTTATCTAAACTATCAAATGCTAAATATTCTTAAAAATCTAAGTATAATTATATATTGCTTAAATATATTTCACTGATAATGTTGATCATCCATTCATTATATGCTAGTTAAATATTGTCTAACAACTACATAAATAGAGCACTCCAAATAGTACGTCAAATTTAGTCTGTCAGCTGTTCTATTTAAAAATACTTTAGTTCAGGTCACTTTTCATATCAAGCTACTATCCTATTTGTCATTTGCCATATACTTGCCTGTGACTTTTACCAATAAAGTTAAAAGCAAGTTGTGAATGCCTTCAGAAAAGAATTCCTTCCATTCACTGATCAAATTCGAAGGAAGATTTTTGATAGTCTCAGGAGTTGCCATCTGGAAGTAGGCACTAAGGGCAGAAGCCAAGTCACAGCTGACACAGGCAAAAATTTGCACAAGTGGAACATGATAAAGTGAAGGGTTTTCACTTGTTGTCTGGAAAAAAAATGTAGTAATTTCTTAGTCCTCACGCTACTTTAAAACAGTTCTTTTTGCACATTTATTCAACTATACATCACCATAGAATTTTATTTCGTTGAGTGCTTTGAGATGTTTGAAGGAAAAAGAAGCATTATTTACTTCTACAAAATATGAGAATTAGTAAATAAGACAAATCTGCTCATCTCATTTCAGAGCTCCTGGTATTTGATCTTGCAAGGTTATTTAAAAACTTCTGCTGGATCCCTTGAAAGTAAATATAATACAATTTCTTTCCCCAGCTCTTATCAGGGTTTAGAAAAATTGATTGTTTACATTCTTAAAGAATCCCCAAGACAAATCTGCTCATCTCATTTCAGAGCTCCTGGTATTTGATCTTGCAAGGTTATTTAAAAACTTCTGCTGGATCCCTTGAAAGTAAATATAATACAATTTCTTTCCCCAGCTCTTATCAGGGTTTAGAAAAATTGATTGTTTACATTCTTAAAGAATCCTATACATAATGGTAGGCAGAAACTGCCACGAAGAGGATCCAGATGAAGTGCGTGTATCTGCAACACTAAACCTTATACTACCAAGTAGGTCACAACTATAGTAATAAAGCACCCCTCTCCCCCTTCTCTCACAAATATAAAAATGTCATAAGCCTAATTCATTAAAGTATTTCCACACTGTGGAAAACCTGCATTCAACCAGAAATTACTAAAACAGTTCTCACTCCTTGGACAAAAATTAATCCTCTCTCTCAAATTGGGTTCCTGTTTTATTTGTATCCACAAAAAGTCATATGACTAACTACTAAAAATCCTCTAACATTACAAGTCTATGCAGCAAATCCACAAATATAGCTGCCACTGTATTTTGGGCTGCTGTCTTTACATTAACCTCCATCCTTCCATTTTGTAATGATATGGCTGTAAAACAATGAATATTTTGCTAGCCAAGGTAGATGATGCAACCCATATACTTATATTAGGTAAAGCACTCTCACATCCTTCAGACAAAAGCTGTTATAAGAACATACAGAAAGGTATTAAGGCTTAAATATATCTGTTCTTTAGCCTCCTTATTTTAAATACAGAAAAAAACCCTGAGTTGAATGTCATTTTAATAGGTGTTGAATGTCCATTCTGAAAGTCTATTTCAGCATGCAATATTATCTTTAGCGACGACGCTTATCATTTTACCTCTAGCCAAGCCAGCATGGCACACAATACGAAGTCCCACTCATTGTCCACCAGTGGAGATGTGGAATATTTTAGCAACAGAGGAAAGTAACGGATCATCTCTATATTGAAACCAAGCAACTGAGGCGTTGCTTCTTTCAGATTGCTGCAACAGAAGTACATAAGTTAAAACCATCCTCATTAATGTAGAGGAATAAAATATTTCTGTTCTAGTGGTAGGCCAAATTCATATTCTATACTGGAATCTGCCTAAGTGCTTAAAATACCCTGTCTTTCTCTCAGGTTACATAATCTATGTAATAGGAACAGGATAAACCAACGTGCAAACAAACAAGAAGTTCTGTGATTTTAGGCCATCAACTGCACATTATACTAATCTATTTGCTCAAATAGTATCCTAATGTAAATAAAAAAATTTTAATAAGTGCAGTTTGCATTATACTCCAGAACACAATTCAACATGAGTTTGTATGATTTAATGATTTCCTTTAGCCAGTAAACATAGGAAGGAATCACAGAGATTGGTTTCAAATGTGAGCACTTAGGTGCGCAAATCCCACAAGTTAATGCACAAACTGGTACACAAAAGGATGTTAAACTGGGGTTAATTGACTAGTTGAGGGAATTTCCATCGACTCCTTGACTAGTCAACAGGCACTTCCACATTGCTCCTTTGAAATGTACAAGAGCCCCTGGGGCCAAGGGGAAGTCCTGCTGACTCGGGGCTGCGCGTGGATGCCTGCTTTGAAATGTACAAGAGTCCCCAGTGGAGGCTCTTGTGCATATCAAAGCCATGGAGCCCAGGGTCAGCTGGGGACTCCACAGCTGACCCTGGGTTCCGTGCGTTATTTCCCCGGGGGGGGGGGAGGTTGGTGAGCATAGCGAGCAGGGGGAGCAGCCCCCCTAGTAGGTATCTAAATAAATGATCTGATCTTCAAAGTGTTGGGCATGCAAAAGTTCCCAAAGAAGCTCACAGAAGCTGCTGGATACTCAACACATTTGAAAATCCAGCTATTTATTTAGGTTCTTCATCAAGGATATAGCTCTTAATTCTGAAAAGATGCATGCATGTCCTTAACTTCAGACATCCAAGTACTCCTATTGAACTGCAACTTTAATAGACAGATTTTTATTTCTAAACTCTCTGCCCTTATAAAGAGGCTGCTTAAAAATACAGAGAAAGATCTAACTGTGTTAAGTGATAGCAAAGATACCCACCAGCTGAAAAGGAAGCTGTCCTCACTATCATTTCTCCATGACATGATGATTTTTAATATTCCAGGCAGTAGCTCCCGACAATCAATACTTCCACTATGTAAGCAGGAGTTTAAAATGGAAAGATATCCAAAAGCTCCTACAATATAGTCAAATGTAAAAAAGCACATCGAATTAAATGCTCTTGAATACATTCATGTAGTTATTAACCAGACAATGCCAGCACAAGAAAGGAAAAATGCATATCCAATTACTACTTTTTTTTTGTATTTTACATATACATAATGCAAAAATTTATTCTGAACAACATTTAGATCTCTCTTATTCCTTCTGTAGTTAACCTACTGTTAAGGCAACTAAATGCTATAAGTTCACATTGTTAATAGTAAAAGTGATTAAAAATGTAAACTCAGGATCCAACAGCACATTTATGCTTCGAAGCAGATTTTAAAATGAAGATCAATACATTTAAATTATATATTTAATGAGATAATTAGGAAAAGAAAATATTACAAATGTGTAACATGCAGAGGAAACTTGGCACTTATGTTAACTATTAACCATTATTATTGCATTAATGTATTTTGTCCATTTAAATTTCTATTTAAAAAAACCCCCCATGTATCCATACCTTCTGGAGAACAGGTACATTTTTGCAAGCACCATACCAATGATGTAAGCATTTCAATAATTGCATCCTTTATTTGTGCATGTCAAGGAGCATACATAAGCTCTGGTGCTGTATTTACAAGAACTTTACCAGCTCTTTCATGAAGTGAGTAGAGTACAGACTCAATAGGGAACCCATTCCTTGTCTAATGTTTAGAAACTGGGCACACATTCCTTGGAGAACAGGATGAGGCAGAATGGGAAATGTGGAGAATAGGATGAGGCAGAATGGGAAATGTGGACCAGAGAAGCTGACTGGAAAGCAATTCTCAAATCACAGAGTGTGTGCCAGAGAGACACATTGGGATCTCCTACAGTCAGGGGATAATATGAGGACACACTCCCCAGTTATCTACTTAAAATTTCCCAGGTTAGGCCTTCGTGGTTCAAATACAGTCTCAGAAGCAAAAACAGAGAGCCAAGAAAATGTTAACTGAATGTATAACCCAATGATAATATAGTCAAATACACACTAGTTGTGGGGAAAATGGAGTCAAGAAAATTCAAGATTTTGATTAACTGTTCCCTCTTAACTATTGTTTAAAAATGCACACTTACAAAGCCTTTACAAAATGTCTGTTTGAAAGGGCTCACCTGAAAACACAATGCAATGTTGCCCAAATGGCCATTTATTTGTTTTAACAAGTTCAAGATTTTCAAATTCAGCAAGAGATATACTCCTCGCTGAGGAATAGTGATATGACAAGTATCAAGTTTCTATGTGGCTTGGTGAATAAGAATGTAGCCAAAAATGTATAAAAACAGGGAAGAAAGGGGAGAAAGAGTGCTTTGTTTTTTATTTTAACACCGCCATCCTCAAAATTCCTAAAGGGATTTGGGTTACACTTTCCCACACAATTCGTCTTTGGGCAGAAACCCACCTATGAAAAGTTTAGGCTCAAAACGATAATTTTTCAGAGTTATACAATTTTTCAGAAAGTTAAAAATTTTCAAAAGTGACACAGGGCACTTAACAGCCTAAGTCACGTTATGTCTCTCAGCAACACTGAGCTGTGCTATGTCTAAATACATAAAAATCTGGGTCATTTGCTTCCCATTCTAGATGAAACACGTGGGTAATACTAAATTATATGCATGAGAACAGTCCTCAATAGTTTAGAAAACTTAAAGATACAGTATGCAGACAGTTGAAGATAATGCATGTAAATGGAATGAAAAAGCAATTGTTTCTAGTAGGGGTGTTAAATTTTGTTTAATCAGCTCATCGAAATTTCCATCAACTACTCGATTAGTCGATAAGGAGGGAAACTGCAGAGCCACAGCGGTTTTAGCTCCTGGCTCCAGGAGCTAACCCTGCTGTGGCTCTGCCTTTTAAATGTAGTAACAGCTGCCTGACTCTTAATCCATATAAAAGGCAGAGGCGTAACTGTCCTGGCTCGCTCCCAGTCCCAGACACTACACCTCTGCGTTAAAAGCATTTAAAGGCATTAAATGGCAGAGGCACAGCGTCTGGGACCCTGCTGCGCCTCTGCCCCGCCGCATGGACAGTGCTGGGGGGAACCAGCCGCCCCCCCCCCCCCCCAGCACCGGCTCCTGCTCCCCACCCTCCTTGCTGCCTCTGATTGCGGCAGCAAGGGGGAGGGAAGCAACTAGTCGACTACTTGACTAGCAACTTACATCCCTAGTTTCTAGTAAACATTTGCCTTATCAAATAGTCTACGTGTCATTACCACAAATAAATTAATTTCAAAGTCGGCCAAACTTAAATCAATAAACCAAACTGGCTGAAGAGTGTATAGTTATGTTACTGACCATCAGTACTGAAGAGCTCTGTTTGTGTGCATGACATAAGTTTAGCAGTACACTGGATAACTAGTTCTTCCTTTTCTTCTTCAGGTAAAAATGGAGACAGGCTCTGAACTGTATGTAAGTTGCCTTCTGTTAATGGAAAAAACCTGTTCATGTAAACAAGAGGCCAAGAATGAAACTGGGAAACAAAAATCAGCTTTATTATAGGACTGTGTAAATTGGTTCCTGGGGATCATGGATCAAAGGATTATTTCATATTCTGTTTTTTTTCAGGCAATTTATATACAATAAATAGATAAAAGATACACTACACAGATAAAAGATTAATAGTATCCATTCTACATATTTCATTCATCACTAGGGTTGCCAGCTGTCTGCTTTTGAACCGGACAGTACGGTATTTGAGGGTTCTGTCCGGAAAACAGACTGAGAAAATACCGGACATATAAAATGTCCAGTATTTTCTAATTAGGTAAGTTTTATTATTATTATGAGTGTCAGCACGTAGTTGCAAACTGCCTGGCTGGTAGACATGCTCTCGCAGTGTGCGCGTATCTACCAGCCAGGCAGTACGCAACTACACGGGGGAGGGGGGGAGGGAGGAGGGAGGCGGGGCTGGATGGAATCCCGGGGGCCGGACTCGCTTGTGCTTTGCCAGGACCATGCGCGGGACGGGCAGAGCCCCGGGATCTGTGTATGCCCGGGTCAGTCCCACTCCCCGCCAGCCGATTCTCTCCTCCCCCACCAGCCCCGCTCCCCCCGACCCCCTCCTGGCCAGCCCTGCTTCCTGCTGACCAATTCCCCACCCCATCTCCCCAGGCCAGCCCTGCTGCCCTCGACCACCCCCCCGATCTCCCCTGGCCAGCCCCGCTGCCCCCACCAGCCCTGCTTCCTGCCTGCTGGTTCTCCCCCCCCTCCTCCCGATCTCCCCCCAGCCAGCCTCGCTGCCCCCAACCCGACACCCGGGCCAGCCCTGCTTCCCGCCGGCCGGTCCCCGCCAGCCAGACCCGCTCCCCTCCCGGACGGTCGTCATCCCCCCATCTGAGATCAAGTGTGTCTGGTATTTTTTCTGAAGCCATCTGGTAACCCTGTTCATTACAACTAGTAGCAACATAGTACAATAAAATTTGTGTTATCCGGCATGCCCGGAGATTAGGGCATGCTGGTAACCTAAAAATTCTGGTTATATGGGGGGAAGGGGGTGGGACCCGTGTCGGGCCTACGGGAGCCATGCGGGGGCTGGGATGTGGCCTGCTGGGGGGGAGGCAGGATGTGGGATGTGGCCTGGTGAGGGGGGGTGGAAGCTGGGGGCAGGAGGTGGAGATGGCAGGGGCAGCCTGCTGGGGGAGGGGGGAACCACGGGGGGACTGGCCTGCCGGGGGTGCCAGGAACTGTGGGGGGAGCCAAGATGCTTGCTGCTTGCTTCCAGCTGCCGTTCGCCCCTCCCCCAGATACTTGCTGCATGCTCCTCTGAGGAGCGGCCCCGACACATAAAGGGCCAGTTTCCTTTTTTTTTTAATTTGCTTTTCCCAGCATCAGAAATTTGCTGGTTTCTACAGTTTTCCGGATGCTTAAGTTCCGGAAAGTGTAGGTTTTACTGTATCACCAACAACATTCACTCACAATCACAAGGAATTATGAAGTATAAAATTAGAAATACCCCTCTGTCATTTTATAAAGTTGCTTTATTTCACTGAATGCAATTATCTTTGTACGGATCAATCTAACCATGGCTAAGGCCCAAAGTCTTCCACACTCCTTTGATCTACAGAAGAAAAAGAAAAAAAGAGATGTTTATTTACATGTAGACTGTACACAAACGCAAAGTGAACAGATGAAAGAAAAAACTTTAATGAAAGAAGTCAAAATGAAATCACTTCACCAAAATGACAGCATTTCATAATCTCTGTAGTGCAAATGCCAAAGCTAGAATAAATCAAAAGTGTTATATTTCATCTAGTATGTTCTAAATTGGTACCTACCTGTTAAATAATATTTGCAGAAGGTTGGTTGTATTACCAAATGTACTTAAATCCTCATATGTAATACTGAGTACTGGAAGCATGTTGAGAAATTCAAGGAGGACAACAGGAAGATCATTAAATTCTTCAATCCACTGCAATGAGTACAACAGTTCTGCAACTAATCAAACCAACAAAAGTATCAATTTTAATATATGTAGGTTGTACATTGGGAAAGTCTGCTTAAATGTTCATGTAACTCATCATAAAAAAAGCTGACATTCACACATAACTTTCACACATAACTCAGATGGTGAGAGGAATAAGCTGGACTCCTGAAACCAACAATAATGTATTTTGGGGTTAACAATAGGTAATAATCTGTGGTTAATTTAAACCATTCTAGATGCTAAGGCACTATTAAATTAAAAGAAGTATTGCAAAGATTCTAGTTAGCGATTCTTGTATTACACCTTCCTATTTTTTTCCTCTTCTTGGTTCTAACTTTTTAGACTGTTGCTCTTAAACTAGGCAGTCAAGACTGAATTTCAGATAGTAACCCCTGTCTGAAGTTAGATGCCAGTTTTTAAAATTCCTGTGTATTTGTTTCTTCTTCATCCTCTTATAAGCGACAATGCTGAGAAGTTACAGTCCACTTCAATACAAGAGAAGAACAACACAGAGTGACATCATGCTATACTCCAAAGCTTTCATTACTAATTGCTTCCACCAATTAATACAATTTAGTTTACTACTACTGTACAAAATTAAAATGATAATGTCAGTGGTCAGGTCTGATTTAAGAACATGAAAATAATTAAGCAACTTCACAAGTAAAAGTGGTTGAACCAGAGGGAGGTACTGTTGAATGATGGAAAAAAAATGGTTGCAATAATGTCTCCAGGCTCATGCCTAACACTCAAAATGTACCAATACACTATCATGGACACATTGCATGTATGCTCACCATGCAACAAGCAGTGATTTGAGATAGTTGTTGTTGGCCAAAATACAGGCTATTACTTCAGTGTATGCTAAAGATTAGATGAGAGAATGTGAATACAAACAAAAATGAAAGGCCAGAAGTGTTCTAGATATATAAAACTCCCCAGTGAAAGACACTTGTGCACTTAAAGAAGGAGCAGAACAACAACTGTAAAAGACATAGGATAAAGTAATAATGCTATACTCCAAACCTTTCATTACTAATTGCTTCCACCAATTAATACGATTTGGTTTACTACTGCTATACAAAATTAACTGCTCTCTAGTTTATCATTCTTTACTTACTTATATTCTCCATATTCTTTCTTTCTGCATCATGGTTTTCAAATACCACTTCATATTCCTGTATAAGGAGTGCCATTTTACTTAACAATGCAGCAGTGCACAGATGGTTTGGAAGTTTAGTTGCTTTACATAGTTTAACCTCTGTTGCTGAGTGCTCACAGTTCACACTCAGTCTTCCTTCCAAAAGAGGTTTGTGTAACCACTATAACAAAGCACAAAAAATGAGCTGTCCATAATTAAGTGTAATTAATTATGTAATTTATGTCACTTTCAAAGTCACCTACAGGTCCCACATTGAAGTTCACAAATGTTTGTAACAAAGAACCAGTAAAAGTACCATAACTAAAGAACTATTCCCAAAACAGGTCTAATTGCTGTAGCCAGGTTATTGGGGGGGGGGGGGGAGACTCCTAATTTAAATTTAAAATCTTTTTTTCTGTCTAATTTCAATCATACTGCCAACCAAGTTAAAGAGACACTTGTAAATTTAAATCGCAGTTATGTCTGAAAACTGTATACACAATATAGTTGTAAGTAATACTATGAGCATTATACTCGAAGGCTATGTCTAGACTACACGCCTTTTTCGAAAGAGGTTTTTTCAAATGATACTTTTGAAAAAGCCTCTTTCGAAAAAGAGCATCTAGACTACAACCAGTACTTTTGAAAAAGCAAGCTGTTTTTTCGACAGAGAGCACCCAGGCAGTCTGGATGCTCTCTTTTGAAAAAGCACAGTTTGCATTACATAGTGCCTTTTTTCGAAAGAGCGCTTTTGAAAAAAGGCGTTCTTCCTGGTAAACCAAGGTTTTCCGCAGTTGAAAAAACTGCCGCGTTCTTTCGATTTACTTTCGAAAGAATGCGGCAGCAGTCTAGACGCAGGGGAAGTTCTCTCGAAAAAAGGCCATTTTTTCGAAAAAAACTTGTAGTCTAGACACACCCTAACAGTCGTTACGGAGAAATTTTTTTTTCAGTTCACTCTGCCTTTTTGACAATTAGTTTCACTGTTTTCTCTCTATAGTCAGTAAATCAGTTTAAAAGACTAGAAATAGCAGTAAGGAAACAATAAAAGCCTTATAAAATGATTATTTTTAAACAGGATTTACTATCAGAAACTTCATTTTTAACCCAGTAAAATGCAAAATAGAGCAAGTTAACAGTGTCCTTTAAATAGCATTTTATGCAGAATCCAAAAAGAGGTTAGATTTTATAGTTTTTGTATAACACCATTAGAGTAACAACAGCTTAAATGTCCTGTGTATGAAAGATCCTGCAATATGCACAACCTACACATATCCCTACCTTTCCCTCTAATATGGATAGGGACTCAACCACCTCTGCTGCATTCCCATCTGGACCTTGATCCTACAAACTTCTGAGCATTTCGGCTTGATTCAGCTCAGAATTTAAACATGTGCTTAACTGTAAGTATTCACTGACTACATTGGGATTATTCCTGTGCTTAGAGATAAGCATGTGCACACATGTTGTTCTGGATCATGCACAGCACCATGCAGCATTGAGCTCCTGCACTTTCCAAAAATTGAGGTGTGGAAACTAGGAATGTAAAATCCCATTTAATTAGTTAACCGGTTAAACATCACATTTAACTGGTTAATCGATTAAAGGGGGCACAGGTGGGGGGGGGGGGGCGTTCCAACTCCACTGGATTAAAGCAGCCCCCTTCACCTGCTGAGGCCACGCTGGAGCAGCCCCCCGACCAAATGACACCTGGAACAGCCCCTGTCCACAGTGGACTTCCCACAGGGCTACAGTAGCCCTCTACCCACAGCAAGTGGGAAGCTGCTCCAGCCCCCACCAGTTAACCAGTTAAATGTTCACATCCCCAGTGGAAATTGGACAGGCAATACTAGGATTGGATTACTTCACATCATTTCCAGAGATTAAGCAGGAAAGATTACAGAGAAAGCAGACCGGGTTCTACATATAGCAGCTATTTAATTCTGTAATAGCTTCCAGACTGCAGTCGTTTTCATACCTCAATGGGTAGAGCTTTTCGCAACTTTTCCCATTCAGAGTTGTTTGGAGTAATATGTCCAAAATAAGCACCAAGAAAACAAGCAGACAGTTGATCAGCTTCCAGTAGCTTAGTCAGCAAATCATTAACTGCAGAGATCAAAACCCGAAGGCTGAAAAGGTAGAAACAAAAAAGAATTCTTCCTGAGAAATTAAGCACAATCATGTGACATGACATGCCACATCAGTACCAGGCCATAACAATGACTTTTCACTTTGCATTTTATGTTATGGCATTTCCTCAAAGACAGAATAATAAACATTTTTATTATTTAGGATGTAAGTATAGGCAGATGCTGTTAAAGCATTAGTCATCACAGGCTGGATCAGTACAAGCTGTGGGCCGGGCCATAGGTTCCCCACCCCTAAGATACGCAGTAAACATAGTTACCTTTTAACCTCCAGAGATGAAGACTGAATTTGATTCTTGACCCACAATGCAGATTTACGCAGGAAGGTGCATTGTGTCTGCATATAGCCAACCTGATGCACAAGGGAATTTAGGCCAGACAACCAAGTATGCTTTAGTTTACTGACAAGTGAATCTAAACACAAAAAATAAGGTAGTTAAAACCTTAACTGCCAAATTACATACTGTGTAGGGATGGGCACATTCACTACATTGCAACGCTGTTAACATGTGTCTCAATCTTTTTGGGTTGAAAACCAATTATTTTAAGATTAAAATTTGCAGGATCTTCTTATATTTACAATAAAAGTAAGTAAAATGTGAATATAATTATACCTTGAAAAGTCAAGCATACAAAAGTTGTTAAGAAATGCCAGAATTAAGGCTGCCTGTGCAACCTTAATTTTGCTATCTTGTGCATATCTATTATAACATTTTTGATTACAGTAAAACTCCAACTGTCCGGCATCCAGTGGTCTGGCACTCCCGATAGTCCGGCACCAACTGGAATCCGGAAGTGCTCCGACCAGCCGGATACTTGGAGCTGCTCCGCACCGCTTCCCCAAGTCTGCTGCCGCTGCTGCTGAAACTGACCTGTGGCAGACTTGGGGGAGAGGCACAGAGCAGAGCAGCTGGGGTGCTGCCCGGTTGATCCCGCAGCACCGCCCCTCACCCCCCTGCTCGGCGCCCGGCAGCACCCCAGCTGCTCTGCTCCGCGCCGCTGCCACTGCTGAAACTGACGAGCAGCGGACTTGGGGAAGCTGCAGAGCAAGAGCATCTGGGGTGCTGCCGGGCGCTGAGCAGGGGGGTGAGGGGCGGCGCTGCGGGACCAACTGGGCAGCACCCCAGCTGCTCTGCCCCCGGCTTCCCCAAGTCCGCCGCTGCTGAAACTGACGAGCAGCGGACTTGGGGAAGCCGGGGGCAGAGCAGCTGGGGTGCTGCCGGGTTGGTCCCGCAACGCCGCTCAGGTGAGGGGCGGGACCAACCCGGCAGCACCCCAGCTGCTCTGCCCTGCCACTTCCCCAAGTCACTGCTGCCGCTTCCCCTGCCAGCCTCCCCCCCCCCCGACCCTTCATAGCCCCGCTTCCGAAGTACCTCCTGATACTCCGGCATATCCGATAATCCGGCACCCCCTGGGTCCCAAAGGTGCCGGATTATCGGAAGTTTACTGTACAAAGGCTCCTAGAAATGTAAGCCTGGAACAGACTTCAAGATGCCATCAAGTCCAGCCATCTATGCTGAAGTTACACTGACTGGTCTATGATTCTCTGCAGCCTCTTTGTTTCTCCTTTTCTAATCTTCTGGGGTGTCACCTGTTCTCTATGAGTCCTCAAAGATAATTTGTATTGATTCTGAGATTGTTTCAGCTAGGTCCTTAAGTACCCTAGCCTGCATTTCATCAGGCCCTGACAACTTAAACACACTTATCTAAATCTTATACCTGTTTCTTTTCCTGTTTTGTGTTCCTTCCCCGCTTGTTACTAGAAATTGTGTGGAACATCTGGTCACTAGTAACCTTTTTAGTGAAGACTGAAACAAACAGGCATTTTTTGACACCTCAGCCTTCTTGATGCCATGAGGTACTAGGTCTCCTTTCCCATTAAGCAGAGCACCCACCCTTTCCTTTGTCTTTGTTGAACATCTTCTTATGGACTCTTTTGCCCCTTGCTACGTATAATTCACTTTGTGCTTTAGCCTTTCAAATTTTGTCCCTTATGCTACTCTCCTGTATTCCTTCTTAGCAATTTGTCCAGATTTCCACTTTTTGTCCCTTTTTGATTTTCAGGTCAATAAAGAGCTCCTGATGTAGCCATACTGGCCACTTCCTATTCTTCATATTGTACTCCTGGGGGAACGCCGCACAACTGCACAATGCAGAATTTTGCAGAAATTAATGTTATATGTGTAGCATTTTCTTTCCCACACAGAAATGGGCTGCAGTGCTGCTAGCTGCCACTAGAGGCTGCTGGATCCAAAAGAGCGAAGCTCACACACAGAAGACACTGCCAGGGCGGGAGGAGGAAGGAATTAAGAGGATTTCTGGGGACTACAGTTCCCAGCATCCTTAAATTTCTGAGGTGGCTTTTGTCTACTACTGCCCTGAAGATTAACCTTTAATACAAACCAACATTAAATACATGTGCAAATAAAATCAGAAAAATAAATGTTCCAAAGTCAGATTTCAGTTTGCAAAGTAATTCCTGCAGTAGGTTACCTGATAAGTGTGTAGCATCCTGGCTCTGAGCACACAGTTGGAAAATAGTGAACAACAAATCTTCAGAAGATGGCATCAGTAAGCACCCTTTAACCGAGCTGAAAAAGTTAGAGGCTACATCACATATGAACGATACTGATGGTTCAGTATTTCCAGCTTCAGAAAGATCCTTAGCTTTTGAAAGAGCTGCTTGAAGTTTATCAATAATTCTTTCAACATAAATTTCACCAATCAAGGACTCTATGAAAAAAAAGATACTTTATGATTATGCTGTGACAAGTACGATCCTACAGATGCCATCAGATGTTACAATCAGTCTCTGCTTGCTTTTCCAGATTCAATAACAACTGAATGCAAGATCAAGGGGAGAGTCTGCTTTAATTTTGTAAGTGCTAAAGCTTGATTCATTTTACTGTACAGGTTGAACCTCTCTAGTGTGGCACCTTCAGTACCTACTGGTTCCGAACTAGGGATGTTAAATTTCATTTAATCAGCTAATCAAGCAGTTGATGGAATTTCCATCGACTACTCGATTAATCAATAAGGGGGGAACTGCAGAGCCGCAGCAGGGTTAGCTCCCCACCCTAGGAGCTAACCCCACTGCAGCTCTGCCTTTTAAATGTAGTAACAGCTGCCTAGATCCTACTACATTTAAAAGGCAGAGGCACAGCAGGGGATCGGGCGTGAGCCGGGACAGCTGATTCCCGGCTTGCAACCGATAACCTGCTGCACCTCTGCCTCCCCTGTCCCCCATGGAGACAGTGCTGGAAGGAGAACCAGCTTTCAAGCCAACTCCCCCCAGCACTGGCTCCTGCTTCCCCCTCCCTTGCTGCAAGGCAGCAAGGGGGAACGACTAGTTGGGTAGTCGAATACGCGACTAGCCACTTACATCCCTATTCCAAACCAGAGAATTTGCCAGACCACAGGAGGTCAGGTCAATATTATCTAGAAGCATTGCCAACACTCCCTGGAGTGGGCTAGGTATAGGGCATTCACCTTTCCTGGAACCCAACAGCAAAAAACAATAGTATTATGAAGATATATCTATTCTAGAGTATGCATTCATCTTACAGATACATCTCTTGGGAAATTATGAGCCATGGATTGGCATCAAAAAAGAATCCAGCCTTCAAATAAACTAGGGAACATTACTGCAAGCATTTTAATAAAGCTTGGCAAGCTTACAAAATGATAGCATTATAAATACATTGACTTTAAAATTGGGTAATACACCAGAATATGAAAGTAATTAATACAGAGATGTTCATATTTGTTGTGCAAGAGAAGCAACAGGTAGAAAAGGTAGTTACTCACAAAGGTATATGCTACATCTCTCAATGTATGTGCCCCAAATAAGCAGACTTAGGACCAGTCTTCCCTGTAAGCTGTGTGCTTGTGTGGCTACTTTGGAGAGATTCAAATGCTGCCCAGTGGTTTAGCAAAGCACCAACAGCTACATTTTTTGTTTTTACTAATAGTGCACATTTGTACATGCCTCCGTGCACATACAATTATTTGCACATGGATGGAAAAGATTAAAAAGAACATTGCTTAGGACTCAAACTGCTTCTATCATCTGAGGTCACAAGACTCAAATACGAATCCATAACCCTTTAGATTTGACACCACTTTTTGAACTGTAAACTTCAAATGATATGGTCTATTGTGCATTCAATCATTTAGTAAATCCAGTCTTTGCAAACAATTAGAGAACTGGAAATAGAAAAAGAGAATTAATACAGATCCTGTTAACAGGTGCACGGAAATGGAAGCATATCAAGTCACTACTCCAGGTTAGTTTTAGTGAAATTAACAGGACATGATAATTTCCTAGCTCAGATAAGTATAAACAAAGGAACAGTTAGATGTTACAAAATGTAGTATGGTGAGAAACCTCAAGAAGTTTCTTCCTCCCAAATAGCAATTCACTTACCATTTTTAACGTGCTGTGATAACACCAAGCTCAGGAGGGTCCACCTTTCCGAACAATACAATTCTGACGAGGTTGTTGTGGTTTTCAAACCCTTATAGCACAGATCATCTGCTAGTATTACAAGTTTCTCCCCTAGCACATCGCCTTTCAGCCACTCAGAAACTAATGAATGTTTCACTGAGTCCGAGCATGCCTGAATGACAAGAAAATAACAATTTTTGCAAGGTTAATGACTTAAACAGTGTAGAATTAGTATGCAGCTTTTAGAGACATTACTTCATTCCTACACATTAATAATCCCAAGTTATAATGTCAGTGTTTTTCCAGAAACTAATGCCAGGTTATATACTGGGGGAAAGTTCTCCTAAGTGATGAGCCAATTATTATAAATAATAAACAAGATAAAAAACAGGAAGGAATTTTAAAGTGCGAGCATCCATAGATGAGGAGGGAGGAAACTGATACTGAACGTCAAGAGATCTAGGTTCAGTTCCCAGCTCTGCTAACAATTTCACATACCACTTCAGGCAAGAGATAAAAATGGGGATAATAATATTTTACTTTACAGGCATGTTGCAAGGATAAAAGTATTAATGTTTGTGAGTTACTCAGAGAATATGGTGATAGATGCTAGACAAATGCCTATAAAGTAAAATAACTTGGTCCTAATTTGTCAGTATTTCTTGGGTTTGCAAATAAGTGGTTGAGTTTACACATCACACTTTCTATGTATGCAGAGTGCAATGCTGTTTTATAGAGAATAAATGGCTAGGGGAAATCTATATAAAATCACCCCCCAAAACTGACCACCCTCAGAGACGCCTATATATGAATGGACAGGGAGCCCTTCTATTTCAGACATGAAACATACTGAAGATGGAAGTTTTCAATACAGTTAGTGCGGTGCCTCTCTCAGTGGGTTTCAAACTTTTTGTAATAGTGACCCCTTTAACACAGCAAGTCTCTGAGTATAACCCTCCATATAAATTTAAAAAAGGAAATGGGTAATTTAATTTAACAGGGGCTCAGGGCTGTCGGTGACCCCGTTTCAGAATCCCTAAAGGAAATGCTTCAATTTCTAATACTTTCTACAATGGACTTATGAGAGAGGTACTATATTTAAGTTGTAATAAAACAGCACTGTTCCAAATTTCATTATTATCATTATTTTCAAACTATGAAAATCAGACTAGTTTGCAGTCTATTCCATTTTAACTAACTGAAATCCTATCACTTAAAGAGTGGAAAGAATTCAAAATAAGAACACAAAATGATAACAAAACTCCCAAAGAAGATACCTTTTGAATTATTTGTAGGAAAATATTCCATTTCAGATCCATCTAGTGGAAAAAACAAAATAAAACTATAATTAAAAAAACATACTCCACTAGGATGAGAAAGCTTAATGCAATTTCTATTTATTGTCTAATTATAATTTGTGAAAATGATGTATAGAAGTTGTCAGGCCACAGTAGTGAGCAAAAGTTATTCCCAAAATCATGATTATTTAGCAGCCAATAATCAATAAAAGAAATTATAATTGCCCGACTTCACTGCAACCTAAGATTTCCCCATCAACCAGATCAAAATGGGGAGAAGTGAGTGTGGTTAAGAGAAAGGTTACAGGTTAATATTATAAATCATATTGTGTGAAGAAAAAAGGTGGTAATTTAGGAATAAAAATCTTCAGATATATTCATTTTTTTCATTATAGTATATAAGAGGGATACATATATTAATGTAACTACACCTTTTCTAGAAGTCTAATTCCAAACTCTCCTAATTCCATTTTCCCTTTGTCCAATTTATCCAAAACCAATGTTAGTTAATCTAAGTCAGAATATATTTTTCAGATCCAAAATAACAATTATTCCTACTGACAGCTATAGTCCACAAATCAGAATTGTCATTATATAAATGTTTCTATTTGCAAAGTAAAAAAGAAAGTCTTACCTTACTTAAATCATCAAGAATATTTTTTCTCTCTGTATTACTGTTACAACAACTAATGACACTGTACAAAATATCAACCAAAAAATCTGTCTCTTTCCTCCAGTCTTCTTTCAACCAAGCTATTAACTTCTGATGCAAAAAGCGTACTGAAGGATTTTCATGAAGTTTTACATCTACTTGGGATTCAATCTGAGCAGCACTTACACCATTTTCCTGCTCCAACAGAACTTGAAAAACTCTGCTAGAAGAGAAGGAGTTGAGCAGAGCTGACAGAAACTTTAAGTGACGATCAGACTTCTGTTCACTGATATACACAATACTCAGTTCAGCGAGGGTACAAACTAAATCTTCTAAAGGTTCTTTCCTTAATAACAAGGTGTGTGGCATATCAGTCAGTATTTCAGATTCACCATTATTTGTCACTGCAGCAAGCTTCCCATTCTCTGTGTTTCTTTCAGATTCATTCTCATCTGTAAATCTGATCTTTATGGTTCTTCTTTTGCTTGGTTTCATAGAGCTCTCTGGGCTCTGCAGAATTTGTAGCATACAGGATATAGCAACCAAAGACGTCTCATCAGCATCTGCTACATCAACACGGAGTACACACATTTTAGAGAGCCTGTCCCAGAAATTCGACAGCAGCCTCTGGAAAGTTTCAGCTGTGCCATCATCATTTAAGTTTTCTGTTTTTGTTTCCCAGGACATCAGTGTTTCTGCTATTTGGTAAAACAGTGGACCTGTTTGTAACTTGCTCTCTTTAAGTACAGCTTCAATGAGAGGAATTAACTACAAACAGAAATGCAAAAAAGTTTTAATAATTAAATGTTTACAGAACTGGACAACAGTTTTAAATCTCAACAATCTCAGGAAGCTCTGAAAAAATAAAGTGTTTAACATCTATTAAATATCAACTTAACATCAATCTAAAAAAAAGAATTAGCATATCATTTAACCCACCCAACCTCTTCTATTAAGTAGAATAAGCATTTACAAACTCCTCTCCATTACATTTATACTTTATTTTTAAAGACATTAATGTTTTGTACAATAATTCCACAACCTATAAGATGGTCTGTTTTGTGGGAAGAAGGACATGGAAACATAGCTAATGTTATTTTTTCTTAAATTCTCTGAAAACTTTTTGTGTGGGGCAATACATTTGCATTAAAGAATTTCACATTTAAAGTGAAAAATGTAAAACTGCAAAACAAAGAACAAGAATTTTTTAAATATTTACATAATACATACCTGATCACATATAAGCATATTCTGAATTTGTTTTTGTTCATCTTCTTCTCCCAAATGTTGTAGCATCGCAAATCGTAAACATTCCATAAATGCAGATATGATTGCAGAACACTCTGAATGGCTAGCTAAGGCTCGCTCACTAGACAAGCTAAATACATGTAAATCAGGAGACATAAAAAAAATCAGTCATCATTCCTTGATTACAATGCTTTAATGTAATAATATAGGTGCTGTTCATTTGATGAAAAAGGTATAAGAAAATCATGCTGCTTTTTTGCCTATTTACTTATTCATAACAATATAATTAAGGATGAAACACATTTGTAGCTTAAAAGACAAACATAGCCTCTCCTAGTTAATTGAATCTCAATTTTTAAATGCACCCAAATTAGTGCCTCTTTTTACACCTATGCTTTGTGTGTGCAGTCCCGAAGAGAGAAAGGGGCAAGAGATCATGGCAGGAAAGAGAAGTGAGGCAGAGAGTTTGCAGAATTCAGTTTCTGATACCTACATATTTTAATTTTATAATATTTGACCTAATAGCAAGAATTTGTGGCGCATACCCTTGAATTATTGAGCTGAAAAATGTTCTGTAAAAGTCCAGCTTTGGTGCCGTAACGCCATGAGGTAACTTGCTAATCAATGGCAAGAGATTAGGATATATAACAGTAGCTAGACCTCGTCCACCTTCTCGAAGTACTATCCATAGCTTTGGCAGAACTCCTTTTTTGGCATTTACATGACTCCAACAATCCTACAGAAGGAAATAATTACAGGAATAAATTAAACCAGTCTCAGCTGATTCAGAAGAGTTCTCAAGTGGATCATCTAGTCTATCTCCCCACACTGCAGTAAGAGCAAGCTATCATCAAATCTAAATGGACATGAGTATTTTGAAAACTCATTTTCTCTCTAAACATTTCAGTTTAAATCAGTGAATGTTAAGGGTTAGAAGAATTCAAAACAAAATCTTGTTTTAACACAGCAAAGATCTTCTGGGTAATCAACTTAAATCAAGGTTTTGTCTTAAATGATCTTTTGACCACAATACTGCTTTGTAAAACAGCTTTCTATAATATATTGCTACTTTTATGACATTTAACTCATCACCCCCAAAAACTAGGTGTTATGTTTCATAGAGTTACTACAGTCAGTATTCGTATTTTGCTGTGAGTTTTAAATTATAAATTGTGATAAATCAACTATAAGTAAGATATTTATTGGACCAACTTCTGTTGGTGACAGAGACAAGCTTTGGTACTTACACAGAACTCTGCTTCAGGTCTGGAAAACTTACTCAGGGCTTGTCTTCATGTACAGTGCTGTATCTGCTTCAGTGAAGATGCTACTTTGCCAATGGAAGAGTTTCCACTGTTGCCCTAGTTAATCCACCTACCCGAGAAGCAGTAATTATGTTGACAGGAGAAGCTCTCCTACTGACATAGTGCTCTCTATGGCAGTGGGGCGAGAGGGAAGAGGGAGGTGGATTAAACCTACCCCTGCATGATGTAATTATAGCCATACAGGTCTGCAGTACAGACGTGGCCTCAGCATGTCACAGCTATGCAAGATAAAACAGATTGTTCAGCGTAAGTAATTAACACTCATTTCAAAGGACCATTCAAGGCGAAAAATCTCAAAGGGATAGCTGAGTTAGTCTGTAAGGTTAAAAACAACGAGTAGTCCTATGGCACCTTAGAGACTAACATATATATATATATTAGTATCATGAGCTTCTATGGGCAAAACCCACTTCTTCAGTTGATATTTTTGTTAGTCTCTAAGGTGCCACAAGACTACATTCAAGGTGAAGTGACCCATTAAGACCCAACCAGTCATAGGAAGGGAAGGGGTGGGAGGTAGCTGGGGGACAAGAGGATTGTTAGTGAGTTATAGATTGACATACCTATTGTCTATATTCAGTCCTTATTGGCAATGAGGAGGTTGGAAGGTTGTCTGAAGACCAGGAATAGATCACATCATGAAATGGACCACACATATACCCTGAGAAAATCTGCTTCAATACAGAAATAAAACCCTCTCCATCCACACACACCCCTATTGTCAGTTACCACCCATTCCCCATTGGAACCCATCCAGTGCATCATCAAACTACAACCCATACTTTCCTGCACCCCCTCTCCAATCTCTCCAAGTTTGTACCAGAAGCAAACTCCCCATAGACCAGGATACACCAACTCAAAGCAGTACTACAATCTGCCAGAACAACAGATACGTATCTCTATTGTTACAATGATCAATACACCCATAACAGATCTTTAAATATCCATAGGTCCTACATACATTAAATGCCCCAATAGCAACTATGTGGGTGAAATCAGACAATCACTACACCCTCAAATGAGCTTGCATAGAAAAATAATAAAAGACAAAAACGCCAGATCATCTGTGAGTGAACACTTTTCATAAAGCTATCACTCTTTATCTGACCTACCAGTCTTCATCCTAAAAGGAAACCTGAATAACACTTTCAAAAGATAAGTCTAGGAGCTTAAATTAATAAATTTGCTAGACACCAAAAAAAAAATCACAAACTGAACAGAGACTGTATTTATGGCTTATTTAAACAATCAATAACCCACTAACAATTCCCCCAGTTGCTGTAGTAGAATTTTTACTGAAGCGTAGACCTGCCCTGAGTAATTTTCCCAGACTGAAGAAGAGCTCTAAGTTAGCTCAAAAGCTTGTCCACAGAAGTTGGTCCAATAAAAGATACTACCTCACCTAGCTTGCCTCTCTAATATTGTGTGACCAAAACAGCAACAACACCACTGCATGTAAGTTATACTGTATTTTGAATTCAAGCAAAAAGGCACAAAAATATTCTAGGGGGAAAAAATTGTCCAAGTACTACTTGTACTGATAACATATGAAGTAAACAGCAAGCTAGCTGATTTTCATATATAGTTACAGGACAACCAAACAATTACAAGATACATCAAACACCAATTACAAAAAGGACACTAAAGAATCATGAAATTAAATTCTGGCCCCACTGAAGTCAATGGTAAAATTTCCACTGACTCCAATGAAACCAGGATTTCATCCGAGGAGTGGAGTAACTACATTATCAGGCTTTAACTATACAGTGAATAGAGACAAGTTGCACATCATTTATAAATTCAGATAAGTAATTCAACAGAGAAATATTTGTAATTTTTATAAGTGACTTTATACACATGGGAAGTTCTTAAATGTCTCTATTTCAGTTTAATTACACACTAAATTCCTGTCTACTTTTCAGAGAAAGTGGACACTCACAATTTTTATTTACTTTTAGTGGAGCTGTGAGTGCCGAGTACCTCTGAAATTAGGCCCTTATAGTTTGCAGGGAGGAGGGGGAAGTTCGTTTGCAGTAGTAAGGGGTTCGCAATGGTTATTTTAAGCTGATATCTTCGGCTTAACACCAAACTGAGGGCAGTGGTATGTTATGAAAAGGTTAAGTCTGACATATTTAACCAGAACACTAATCATTAACTTATAAAGGGGAAAAAAAGTTCTCATTTAGTTTCCTGCATTACCTCAATGGTAACAAGAATGTACAGCAAGGCTTCCCAAAGAGCTGGACACACCACTGCATCACTGTCATCGATACTTAGAAGAACTGCAGGACAAACTCTTGGTGTTTCCACTTTCATTGACTCAGGAAGGAGCTGACAGAGAGTAGAAACTAATTCAAAAAAAGCGGAGCGAACCTAAAGTAAGCCACAAAAACAAAATATTTCAGTAAACCGTGTATTACAATATTTATTCACTATTAGAAATCCAAGGCCCCCATGCTTGTAAATAACATGCAGTGATTTACTTTTAAAATAAATGGTATATCAACATAGTCATGTCTAAAATACTACTTTTTGTGTAAAAAAATCAAAATGACAAAATTGCAGTTAATGCAAAGAGCTTTAAAGGATTTTTAAAAATAAGGAAAATATGTGACTTTTTTTAATAGACTATATACAGGAAAAGATAATAATGTGTTTTTTAAGTACAACATTATGCAGAATAAAACAACGAACAGTCCTGTGGCACCTTAGGGCATGTCTATACTGGGCAGTTATTGTGAAATAACTTCCCTATTTCAAAATAACAAGGTGAGCATCCATACTACCAAGCCTGTTATTTCAAAATAAAGGGCTGGTTATTTTGAAATAATAACTCCTGCTTTCCTTGGGGAATAAGCTTATTTCAATATAGTTATTTCGGGAGATATTATTTCAAAATAAATTATTTTGAAATAATTTCCTAGTGTTGACATGCCTTCAGAGACTAACAAATATATTTTATTATGAGGTTTTGTGGGTAAAACCCACTTCATCCATGAAAGCTCATGATATAATAAATTTGTTAGTCTCTAAACCGTGGTGTACCTTTATTTCGAAATAACAAGTGGAGCAGCCACACTACCAAGCCTGTTATTTCGAAATAAGGGGTTAGTTATTTCAAAATAATAACTCCTGCTTTCCATGAGGAATAAATAGTTATTTCAAAATAACATTAATGTAGATGCTCCACTGCTGCTATTTAGAAATAACTACTCCCCAGAGTCATTCAAAATAATTACTCCTCAGTACTTCCTGGGGCTCTAAGTCGAGGTAGCACGTCCACATTAAGGGAACCTGTCTCGGCCTAATTTTGAGGCTTCCCTGCAGTGTGGACACGCTATTTTGAAATTATTATTTCAGGAGTTTTTTCTAAATAAGTTATTTCAAAATAGTTTCCTAGTGTAGACATGCCCTAAGGTGCCAAAGGACTGCTCATTGTTTTTAAAGTTACAGACTAACCTGGCTACCACTCTGGGACATTATGCAGAATGTGTATCTTCCTTTAATGGCGTACATTGAAATGTGTTGACATGCTAAACAAATAATTTTATGCAACATTGAAAATCAGTGCTATAGCTGTTCTTCACTGAGAAACACAGACAACAATTCTTAACAGAATGAAGGTCAATCACATAACTTAGAAAAGTATCTGCCTAAATGTATCCATAAGTTTATGGAGTTGCCACTTCAAAGGAACAAATGAAGGAGAATAGTTGGATACTTATTTGCCGATACCAGGGCCAATATGTCTTGTGACTGAAAGACTGTTAAATACAGTTGGGCAAGGCACCTGGTTCTTTCTTTTTTTCCAAAATATTGGGGATGACTTAGTGCCCTAAGTTTCCAAGTGTTGCACTTGTAGAAAACAACTAAAAAGACAGTGTATAAAGGTTCAGATACCTGAGGTACGCTATGCTTGCCATATTTCCAAAATTTGTTTTGAGATTGAAGGGGTATTAGCTTTTCTTCCAGTGAATGAGTCTCATTCTTTGGCAACATGCAAAGCAACTTCTTTAAGGCTAACAAGGAGCATGTCAGAATTCGAAAGTATTTGGCTTCCCGTTCTTCTTCTGGTACAGTTCTAAGGAAAAAAAACAAAAGCAAGTTTAAAACATTAATTGGAAATGTGTCTATTCATATTCTTCACATATCATTTTAATAAGAAAATCCTAGGATTCTTTCTAAAGACTGCAGCAGCATATTTATAACTATGCACTTTCCATAAATTGTGTATGTTAAACACGTCTTACCCACAAAAACTCAAGATACTACAGGTTGAATCTCTCTAGTCCGGAACCCTCAGGACCTGACTGGTTCCGAATGACAGAATTTTCTGGACCATGGGAGGTTAATATTATCTAGCATTGGCAGCATTACCAACACTTCCATTGCTTACTGTGCTTTTAGAGGACATTTAGGGGTAAATTAGAGCTAAATAACAGCACAGAACACTGTGAGCTAGGAGTGGTGGCTGTAAACAAATGTTATGGGACAGCAGGAAACTTGGGCACACCCATAAAACGAGGTCATCCGGCTAACTAAAATCATTCTGGATGACAGATGTTTCTGGACGAGAGCATTCTGGATAAGAGAGGTTCAACCTGTATATATTTTTGTTAGTCTGTAAGGTGTCACAAGACTACTCATTGTTTTTAAAGCTGCAGACTAACACAGCTACCCCTCCAAGGCTAAACATATGTTTACATTGTGAAATTCTAGCTAAAATGATATTTTCAGAGGTTCATTTTTCCCCTTCTTTTGTTGTGTCTTCCAGGTCCTAGTACCCGGTGCAAGATATCCTGCCTTCTGGCAACTGAGTGAGACACATGAATCAAATAGAAATGATTATTAGACAATGGGTAAGTTTTTGAGAAGTAAATTTGGAATTCATATTCCTAAGTCTCATTGAAAGTCAACAGAATTTAGGCTTTTAAGATTTTAGGTTCTTCTGAAAATTTTACCCAACTAGGGATGTTAAAGTACCTTTATTTTTCTAAATGTGTAACCTCTGAAATTTACAGAGGTTACACATTTACACACCCGGGAGGGGTTGGGGGGGGGGGCGGAGGCAGGAGCCAGTGTTCGTGGGGAGCCAGCTTTTAAGCTAGCTCCCCGTGAGCATTGGTTCCCACCTACCCCTCCTCCCCCATGCTGCCTTTGTATTAGAAGCAGCAGCGTGGGGGTGGGCAGAAGGCTCCACAGGAGCAGGTACACATGGGGAGCTGGCTTCCACCTCCCCTCCCCCACCGCTGCCTCTGATACAGAGACAGGGGAGGAATGGAGGGCTGCATGTAATGGTTAGGATTAACGATGAGCCCAGGCTCATAGGTTAATCATGTACACGGGTACATGTTCACATCCCTATACCCAAAACCACCATCATTGTTGCTACCTGGTTTTATTCCCCACCATGACACAGGATTAAGTGTGCTGCTAGCCCAAAAACACAGTTCTAGCAAGATTCCCAAGCTCAGTTGCCACTCATGATAGCATAATGAAATACAGGCTGGTGTGGCAGCCTAGTTGTATAAACTTGATGTGAAGAATAGAAAAAGACACTTTCTAGGGGAAAAAACCCAGTGTTTTCTATTGATCTGCATAAGTATGTTCTCAGTATATTTATTTTCTGCAAAAATCTACAATTTGTTCTCTTATGAAATATATTTTACACCTACTAAAATTAATTGAATATATTTTTGAAAGAAAAAATGAACTTTTAATCTATATATTTGGAAGTAGAAAAACATACTGTGGATCACTGAGTGTATCAGGGGTTTCTTTGAGAAGGTGATCTTGTAGCATCTAGACAAATACATAAAAACATATTTTTTCATCGGTGAAAATTAAATACATGCTGTAAGCTAGTCATGTGAGAGTAAGCACTAAATAATGAAGCTTCAACACTCCTCTCATGTAAGCAGGTAGCTTGTAGGCACATTTTATAAATGAGAAAGCAAAGTTAATGAGAGCTGAATTGACCGATCCAAGTCATGAAACAATGGCAGAGAGCCAGGATCAAAACCTTAGGTTCTTAAATGCTAGTCCCATGATCCAACCGTTGTTAGACCATATAGCCACTGTTCTGACAGAGAGATATTACATCTATCCAGTATTAAAACAAAAAACATTGAGAAATTCCTTATCAGGGCTTCTTAACCACAAACAATAAAGATTGTAATGTAATTTTTTCCCTATTTCAAATGGCTCTGTTCTAGACATAGATTTCCTAGTGTAGATGCATCTTGCACAGCACAAGGTTCAACCTATGCTTTCAGAAATGGGTCCAGTCTACTACTGTAGTTAAACCACTTCAGCTGAACATTTTGCCAGCATCTGTTATCAGTGATGGATAAGTGTTGTTTGGAACCTACTTGGTGACTGTGCATCATCTGCTGTGTAAAGAAATTAGTTCCTAGACATCCACGTAGGTTTACAAACCCATGCAGCCTTGGTGTATGTGAAAAATTAAGGGACGTATTGGGGAATGAGTCGTCGTCTCAATCTCCATTAGCATTAATGTGAGTTTCAGGTAGGAAGAGAATATACCTTTCTGAATGCAAATACAAAGGATGTATGAGCTAATATTTGCAAGAAAAAAGCCTTCTATTTTTTATTAACAAATGACAACTACTTGCGTAAACCTTAAAAGACTTGGTATTCTGTAAACTCACATTCAGAACTTCTTCTTTACAAAATGCTAAGGCTTCAGGTTGTTTACTTGAAGGGAAAGCTGTCTCAAATGCCACTTTAGCTGCCGATGCTGCAGGGGAGTAAGTATCACACTGAGCAACCAGCCAGTATCCCATGATACTTTTTAAATAAGGAGCCAAGTGCTTCTTTACTTTAAGAATAAGTTGCTCAAAAGCTTGTTGCGTTGCTTCTCGAACACGGCGGTCATGATCCTGTTTTAAAATAAAGATTTTTTAGAAGAAATACATGTTTTGATACCAATACCACCAAAACAAAAATGGTTTTGCTCTGCTATCATGTCCCACCTTTCCCCGCTCAAAAGGAAAAGCTGTCTGTATTCAACTGTATGGTTTCAAATTAAGTCCTTATACCCCAAAACCAAACATGTGTATGCCCCTTTATGTTTCAGCCACCATTGCAAAGGACATGCTTCCACGCTCATCATACTTATTAAATAAACAAAGAGTTTTCTCCTGTTCTGTTTTACCCACATTCTGCCATATATTTCATATTACAGCAAACTTGGATGATAACTCACATGTTGCTTTTTAAGAACACTTTCACAGCAGTTTTAGCAAAATGCAAAGAAGGTATTGATGTGAGATGTCTAACAATAGCTATCACAATTAATTCAAAGTTTAAGAATATGAAGTGTTTTCCAAAATCTGAGAGGACGAGGTCTGAGGAAAAAAGAGCAATACTCCAATGCAGATACTACCGAATCCAAACCACCAGAAAAAGAAAATCAACTTCTGCTGATGGTATTTAACTCAGATGATGAAAATGAACATGCGTCAGTTCACTTCTGCTTTGTACTGTTATTGAGCAGAACCCATCATCAGCATGGACACACATCCTCTGGAATGGTGGTTGAAGCATGAAGGGACATATGACTCTTCAGCATATCTGGCAGGTAAATATCTTATGATGCTGCTACAGCGGTGCCATGGGAATGCTTGTTCTCACTTTCAGGTGACACTGTAAACAAGAAGCAAGCAGCATTCGCTCCTGCAAATTGTACCAAATAGGAATGTTACATTTTGATTAATCAGCTAATTGAGTAGTCGATGGAATTTCCCTTGACTACTCCATTAGTTGATAAGGGGAGCGCTCGCTATCCTACAGCCCCTCTCCCTTTGAAATGTACAAGAGCCGCCCACTCCTGTACATTTCAAAGGGAGAGAGGCACTGGGAACCCTTGCCAGCAGGGAGCAAAGCAGTCCTCACTGCCATGGGTTCCCCTCTGTGCCTCTTCCTTTGAAATGTACAAGAGCTGCAGGAGGCTCTTGTACATTCCAAATGGAGAGAAGCAGCACTGGGGCCTGTTTCAATCCCAGCTCGTGCCATTTCCCCACTGCCCCCTGCAGGGATGGTGCTGGGGGGGGAAACCGGCTTTTAAGTTGGCTCCTCTCAGCACCAGCTCGTGCTCCCCCCCTTGTTGCCTCTCTTTGATAGAGGCAGCAAGGGGTAGGGGAGTGACTAGTCAAGTTCCTACTCAACTATCTGATAAGCAAATATTTATCAGGTAGTCAACTAGTCGCTTACATCCCTCGTACCAAACTTGTCTGTCTTAGCAATTGGCTGAACAAGAAGTAGGACTGAGTGGACTTTAGGCACTAAAGTTTCACATTGTTTTGTTTTTGAATACAGTTATTTTTTGTACAGAATTCTACATTTGTAAGTTCAACTTTCCTTATAAAAAGATTATACTACCGTAGCTATATGTGGTGAATTGAAAATACTATTTATTTTATCTTTTTACACGCAAATATTTGTAATAAAAATAAATGTGAGTGCTGTACACTTTTATTATTCTGTACTGTAGCTGAAATCAATATTTTTGAAAATATAGGAAACATACAAAAGTATTTAAAATAAATGATATTCTATTAACAAGTGTAATTAGTCAGCAATTAATCACAATTAATTTTTAATTGCTTGACAGCCCTAATTTTGATGTAGTACTCGCATTACCCATCCCGTTGTGACAGCAGACATACATGTGGCCTTCTCCCTTCCCACTGTTCCTGAGGGTGGGGAGGCTTGGGCCAGCTCGGGCCACGTGGCTGCCTCCCTTCCTGCAGCTCCAGGGCCAGGGAGGCTGGGGCCATGTGGCATCCTCCCTCCATGATGCTTCTGGGGCCAAGGAAGCTTGGACTAGCTCAGGCCGTGGGGCCTCCTCCCTCCCCGCTGCTCGAGGGGCAAGGGGGGAGGCCATGCATCCTCTTCCCTCGCTGCTTCTACGGGGATACTGGAGCACGTGCTCTTCCCCTCCCCCTGGTGAGGGGGAGGGAGGTGCGTGTGCTCAGCATGCTGCTCCTCCTCCTTCCCTCCCCGTGGTGGGGGGCCTCAGTGGACAGGCTGGAGGTGGGGCTGGAGATCTGCCTACCCCTAGAAACTTCTCAAATGTTCTCTGTGACAGACGGTGTGATGGACACCTCTTCTTTCATAATAGCATAGATAAATATATTTTTCATTGGATTCCCTAAATGTGAAATTCCTACTGTATCAGCAACATAATCATGAATTGTACATCACTGCAACATACCACATAAGAGCTATAATCCCTTTGGATTCCATATATTGTGTATAACATAAGGTACGCAATGTATGATTGTATTTATATTGCACCCATGTCTAGATTTTTCCATTAATATTAAAAAAGATTAGTACAAGAAAAGATGAACAGGAAACTGTTCTCAATTCTGAAACTTTTCTCATTAGCATAAAAACATCTAGGAGTTTTCATGAACCACGCATAATTGATATGTAAACCTCAAGCATTTGTTGGCACTGATATATTCACAGATTTGTTTTGTTCCATGGCTCCTAATAAGAATAGGACTTGCTGTAACACATTAGTACAGTGGTCCATCTAGTCCAGCATCCTACCTCCAACAGTGCCAGATGCTTCAGAGAAATATGCTAGAATTCTTATAACGGATAATTATGAAGTAAGCAATCCACAGGTGAAGTTTCTTCCTAACTCCTATTGGAGAATGGTTCATGCCCTAAATCACAAGGGTTTATATATTATAAAGAATATTTATATTCTTTAATTTAGTTATCTTATCTCATAGAGCTGTGGATGTTCTCATTATCCACATACATGCCAAAGAGCTTACTTATGTTGAAATGTGAAGCTGAAAAAAAATGGACAATGCTCATTAAAGGTGCTAGTGACTCAAAGCTTCTATACACAGAACAGGCACAGCACAGGCAACAGCAATGAAAGCTTCCCCACACTGCCCTGATGATACATTCCAATCACTTAGGACAAAGTGCTTTTCCCTAAATTTTAACAGTTTGTTGGTTTACAACTGTCATAACTTAATCCCTTTCATACTTACAAGTGAGATTTTACAATAAATTCTCGGCCAGTAAGGAAGAACACCTTTAACAGCTTCCGATTCTCTTTCCTTACACATTGCAGCAAATTCCTGCATAGCCTAAAATTAAAATACCAACAGCATGAGATTAGAAAAATTGCAGGTGGAAATATATCTTGAAAGTTATTAAATTTACCAACTACTGCCTGGTACTATAATTCTTATGAAATTAGACATTGGATTACCTCTTGCAATTGGGTCTAAAGTAGGAATGTAAATAATTAACCAGGTGAGGCTTACTGGTTCCAGGTAACAAATGGGGGCTGGAGCAGCTCCACACCCCTCGCAGGCAGGGGGCTCCTCCAGCCCCACTGGGCCTGGTGCAGCCTCTGCTGGGCTGGAGTGGCTCCCTCGGTCATCCTTCCTTTAACCACATTGATTAACTAAAGTTACTCTTGTAAATCCTCTTTACATCAGAACCAGATCTTTCTAAAACTCTTCTGATACATTAAAACTGCATACAACCAAAATCAAGCTTTTGAAGCATACAAAAGTAATTTCAAAGATGTTAAACAAATCACAGTACATGCTATGGAATTTTCTCGTTTGAAAGTAAAATTGATTATTTTGGTAGATCCATTTCTATCCCTTTAAACAAAAATATTCCCCTTTCCAAGCAAAACATCAAAAGCATCCTGGCACAAATGAATATTAGAATTGCATTTCTTAAATGTACCTTTGTTACATACAACTTTCTCACATTTTTTTTAGATTCTATGGCTTAAATCATGATCCCATTGAAGTCAATGACCACTTGCCAATGACTTCAGTGGAACCTGGATTTCATCCTATAAATCAGTGGTTTTCAAACTTTTTCTCATGATCTAGTTGAGGATTCCTACCCAATGGGGGTGTTCAGAGCAGGGGCAGGGCGTGCACTCTCTACCCCCATGCCTATCTAGGAGCCAGGCCTGCTGCTGGCCGCTTCTGGGGAGCAGCGCAGTCTGCAGTGCCAGGACAGGCAGGTAGCCTGCCTTAGCACGTCCACTGGTCACTGGATCCCCCCAGCAGCAACAAGATCCAGTGCCTGACATTCCATGACCCAATACTGGGTCACGACCTGTCGTTTGAAAACCACTGCTATAAATCTTCAAGTTGACTTTTTAAACATCCTTGAAGGGAAAGGCAACTCAGGGATATAGGATACACATACTTTTAATTTTGTTATGACATCTCTTTTGGAGAGTTTTCTCAGCACCATTCGGAAATCAGCATCTACAAGGCTGTCTATTTCTTCTGCTCCTTGGACTGCAGGTACATATCCTAGATCACTCTGAGATGTTCCAAAGCCAATAAATCCAGGCACTGTTCCCCGTTCCTTGGCAAGGAGCTCTGCAGCTCTGCCACTGCTGGAGGGCTGGTATAAACAAGAAAGAAAAGTCAATTAATTATTCACGACCCTTTAAACTATTTTATTTCTCACAGAAGTGCTGGTTTTGGAAACCATTTTCATGAACAATCTGAACCATCACACTTGAAGAAATGAGCCTGTGGGTTTCTGCCTTATAATTGATCTGCTGCTCCAAGGAAAAGGTTTCACACTATATGCCTTATCAATAAGAAATTCCACTTGAATATTGCATGTAGATGTGTTCACGTCATCTCAAAAGATATCTTGGTGTTGGAAAAAAGTTCAGAAAAGGGCAACAAAAATTATTGAGGATATGGTATAGCTTCCATATGGCGAGAGATTAATAAGACTGGAACTTTTCAGCTTGGAAAAGAGATTACTATGATATGATAGATATGATACAGGGATATGATAAAGGTCTATAAAATCATGACTAGTGGGGAGAAAGTGAATAAAGAGTCACTTACTCCTTCCCATAACCCAAGAACTTGGGGTCACCAAATGAAATGAATAGGTAGCAGGTTTAAAATAAACTAAAGGAAGTACATCTTCACCCACCACACAGTTAACCTGTGGAACTCCTTGCAAAATGATGTTGAGTATCTTATTTCAATTTTAGAGTGCAGTCTAGATGTACCCTTATTTACATCATCACCTGTAAATGAGAACAGGTGTTTCCAAAGCACTGGGGTAGACAGAATTGCAAAGTATTCACATACTCGTATGCCACCTTCATATTTTGGTCACCATTCCAGAGGACGTGCTTCCATGCTGATGATTGGTTCTGCTCAATATCAAGCCAAAGCAGAGTGAACTGAACATGTTCATTTTCATCATCTGAGTCAGCAGAAGGTTGATTTTCTTTTCTGGTAGTTGGGTTTGCTAGTGTCCACATTGGAGTGCTGCTCTCTTCTTCTGAAACAATGTTCCACACCTCATCTCTCTCAGATTTTGGAAGGCATTCAGATTCCTAAACTTTGGGTCAAGCATGGTAGCTATTTTAGAAATCTCATATTGGTTCCTTCTTTGTGTTTTGCCAGATCTGCTGTGAAAGTGATCTCACATCGAACAACATGTTCAGGGTAGTCATCTAGGACTGCCATAACATGGAATATATGGCAAAATGTGTTAAAACCACAGGAGACATTCAATTCTTCCCCCAAGGGTTCAGTCACAAATGTAATTATCATAGCACTTAACGAGTGTCTTCACTAAGCATTGTATGTATTTTGTATTCTGTGTTGTAACTGTGTTGAAATCAATGTATTTGAAAATACAGAAAAACATACAAAAATATTTATAATAAATTTTCAGTAATAGTCTATTACTTTTAACAGTGCAATTACAACTGTGATGAACCACAATTAATTTTTAATCAAGTTAGTTTATTTTCAGTTAATTGCTTGAGTTAACTGAAATTAATTGTACCCATGTGACAAGTGCCAATGAAAAGTCACCCTGTTATCTCAGCAATTATGTCAGCCCTGCCAATTCTACTAGCAGACAAGAATTCACCTATGGAAATGGGAAATGACAGATGCCAGAAAGCAATGCTATATTTCGCGATGGTCATATTGCAAGTTGTATCTCCAATTTAAATGAGGGACGATAACGTGAACCCAAGTACACAGTTAACCATTGAGCCTAGACTCATCAGTTAACCCTCTCAGTTACACGCACCTCCTCTCCCCCTGTATCAGAGGTAGCAGCACTAAGGGCTAGGGAGGTGGGCAGGAGTTGGTGCTCCCTTGGAGCCGCCTGCCTGCCTTCCCTCCCCAGAACACGAGCAAATGCTCACACGGAGTGGGCTTAAAAGCCAGCTCCCCGCAAGCACTGGCTCCTGCTCCCCTTCCCACCGTGTATAAATGTGTGACTGACAAAAAAATTCAGCGGTTACATGTTTACACAAATACATGCATTTTAACATCGCTAATTTAAATACAAAAAGATTTTCAACCTGCTCCATTTTATACTAGCTGGCAGCAGGTCATGGTCCTCAAGGGTACTTCTACACAGCAGAGGTATTTTGGAATAAAGTCCGTTATTCCGAAATAACGTTATGTACTGTCTACACAAGAAGCCCATTATTTCAAAATACATTTGAAATAACAAGCTGCTTACTCCAACTGCCTGTAAACCGCATTGTATGAGAATTAACAAAGACAGCAAAACAGCAATTTATTTCAAAGTAAGTGCTTTGCAGACAGTGCCAAATTTCGAAATAAGCTATGCAAATTGTGTATCTCATTTCGAGGTACACGCTACTTTGTAGACATACCCCAAATGAATTAACAACAAAGTGAGAACGAGCATACAAATTTTGGAGGCCAATTATTTCCTTGTGGGTGATAACTTTAGAGCAGTGGTTCTCAGCCCCCATCCCATGGGCCACATGTGGCCCAATCAGCACACAGATGTGACATGTGACATCCTCAGGGCCATGTAGGAAGTGTATATAATGTGCAGCTATGGCCCAGGAGAGATACATATGCAACCCATAATGGTAAGCATGTTAAAATCCATTGCTTTAGTGTATGGCCTGTGAACTCATGTGTTACATTTCAGTTTCTGTCCAGACAGGCTTTCTGATCATGGGGCCTCCTAGCACAGGCCATGACTTCTGCAGGAGCAGGAATTATTAGTAAGCAAGCACTATTTATTGCTCTTCAGCCCTGATTACTCTTCATAGATACAGACACTTCACAGATACAGCCTTATCGTCGAAGGATAATTTTTGCACCATTTACATACGACCAGAAGCCCAGTGAATCGGTGGTTTAAAAGTGGGTTTTGTCACTATGGTTTATTTCACTGGGGTAAGTGATCTGAACAACCCCAGAAACGCACAATGTACATCAACACCGGTCGGGTTTGCCCCTTCAAGCGCAGCCGTGACCCTGGCAGCTTAGATTTGGGCAAGGCAGCAGCGTGCAGCAGGGTCCCAGGTCTACCACCCCCCTGCCCTTCTCTGCCAAACGCTGATCATCCCGGGGGGGCAGACGCTGGGCCCAGTGTCACCCCCCCCCAGCCACGCCTCCTCCCGTGGTTGTGGGGCTGGGACCTCAGGGCAAACCAGAAGGGGCCGGTCACGCCCTGCTCCTGGGCCAGAGGAGCAGCCAGTTCCGGCCGCCCCCTGCCTGCTCCAGCAACCGCCCCCGGCCCAGGCGCACTCACCCGCACGTTGCCCTTGGTTCGCTGCTTGTTCTTCCCCCCCATGGCGGCGGCAGCGGCAGCGGCAGCGGCGCCGGAAGCGGCCGGACCCGGAGAGCGCCAGGCCAGGCCAGGCCGGGGCGGTGCTTGCAACAGGGAACCTCCCCCGGCGCGGAGGAGGGCGGGGAAATTCCTCTGCCCAGAGCCGCCGCCGCCGCCGCCGCACCCTTGGTGGGACACAAACAACTCGCCCCCGGTTCCAAGGAGGCTTCCACAGGCTGGTCGCTTTTCCAACATCGCCACGCTGGGTCCTGGAAAAGCAGGAGTCAGGCCCACCGAATCATTGTTTTAGAACAATAATAAATGTTGGGTCCTTAATAATGACGGGTACAATATTTAATTTCATTGTAATGAAAGTTAAGAGTCTCATGAAATCGCTTGAATCCAGGAGCTGGGGTTTGAAGAAAAAAAAAATCACATGCTATAAGATTTGATAGTAACACTGCTTTTCCCAGATGTATGATTTTCCGTCACCAATATTACACCTGCCTCAGCTGGCATGCAAGGTGCTGGCTGATTACCACTGAGTCAGAGAGGGCAGCATGTCCATGATGCTGTGGGGGTAAACAGCAGACCCCTATCTCCATTATTTATATTTCATTAAACTGCACACTTTATAATCCACTGTTTTGATCTTAATGCCTTTAAGCCTTAATATAGGGCAAAACCTATTGAACACAACTTCTTCGATTTTCTTAGAAATATTAATACAGTAAAGCTGCCTGGAACATCATGACAGCCTTTCAGTTGATAAATGCATTGAAACAGGCGTGCACAACAAGTACTTTTCAGTGGCCCTGGAGTGCTTTTTTGTCCCAAAAAATAAGAAAGCTTGATATTCCTTAAAAATATTTACAAATATATAGATCAGATTGATTGCAGATGTCTGATAAATGGGAACTGGAACATTTTTAGTAATTGCTGCTATATTTTTAATATTACATTAACATAGTTCCAAACTATATCATAGTTTCTACTAACATTTTTTGAAAAGACTAACTTCCTCAGCTCTTTGGATAACTTTATTAATCTTCAGTAGATCTATGCAGGACCCGAAAGAGGAAACCAAATGGCGTCATGAGCTGAAAATCAAATATCCACCACAAAAGTTGTCTCACCAATTTTTGCCTTCATAAGAGTCTGAATGTCAAGATTATTACTAGGTTCACTCACTAATATATTAATTGCCATCATCCATAACAATGTGTGCTTATTATATAGTCCTTTACACTGTAGCCTATCACCATTAGGGAAAAATAAATTTACTCATGTGAAAACAACAAGGATTCTTGTGGCACCTTAGAGACTAACAGATTTTATCTGCTAAAGGAGGTGCTGTAGTTATCATGAATAAGAAATGTGTTGGTTTCTAAGGTGCCATAGGAATTCTCCTTGTTTTTGCAAATACAAACAAATACAGCTACCTCTGAGACCTCTCCCACATGAATAGTTCTTATTTTTATGATTTCTATTCAAGTTAGTGGGAACAATTACATATAAAACGGATTGCAAACAAAATTTTTGGAGACAAGGACCATCTTTTGTTGTGTGTTTGCATGTGGCTAGCTCAATGAGGCACCAATCTTGATCAAAGCCTTTAAAACACTACCACACTAGAAGTAACACCAGAATTGAACTAATCAATTATAAACTTGTTAGAGTAACAAGTATGTCTTATCTCTGGACTCAAACTTGCAAACTTTTATTCTTATGTGACTAGTCTCGCTGGTATAAATAAAACTACTTGCATGAGTAAGGCTTTGGAGGAACTAAAGCACAGCCGCTCCCCGAGTTACGAACAAGTTACGGACCAACACTTGGTCCATAACTCAAAGTGTTCATAACTCGGATCCCATAGAGTTAGATGGCAACCGCGCTGTTCGTAAGCGCGGATCGCCGTTCGTAACTCGGATCTGTATTTACGACCACTTTGGTCGTAAGTGCGGACGGTCGTAAGTGGAGGTGGCCGTAACTCGGGGAGCGGCTGTACAGTGTTCAGCTGAACGCATTATAAAAGAAATAAATATTAAATGTTTTTGTAATCAAAATATCCGCTGGTAGTGTATGTAAATAGTATTCAATAATGTAAAAGACTTCTTTCCAGAGATGCCTGCTTAAAATAACTGTAATAATTGGAAAAAAATCACACACCCCTTTCTTTCCCATGCCATATATAAAAAATGCCTTGCCTATACTATGATTTACAGCATCACAGCCCAAAACTAACACTTTTTACAAACATCTGAAGTGTTTTTCTTATATTAGATAATCAATTCTCCAAAGTGAAGTTTTAAAAATTCAGATTATAAATGGTACACATCTTTCAGAAGGCTCTTGGTGGTCTATTACTATTGTTGTCTTTGTAATTAACATTCTTAAAGCTTTTCCTCAAAAATATCTTTATATTAAAGCAATAATGTAGTCTTTTATTTAAAAGAATGTTCGTTTTCATGGAAAACAGATTTCACCTTATAAAGTAGAAATAATCATTCCCCTCACTGATCAACTATTTCAGAGAGGAAAACAATAATTTATCTAAGACTGCTACATAACTTTTCAAGTTCATTGATTGGATCCTTGCTGATTTAATGTCCTTCAACTCCAAAGTACATCTGAAAAACATCAGCACACCCCTTTTCATCTAAAAAATGATACAGCTGCCCCAGATCCATATGATTTCCTCTGACACCATGTGCATCAAATGCTTTTTCTTCAAAAGTTAAGAATTTTCTTTGTTTCTGCATTTCAGCATGTGACCCATCCAGAGAAATGTCCTCTCTGTGGCGAATTAAAATTCTCTGCCATGTTAATCTTCTGACTCTGAAAACAATTAGGGAAATATGAATCCATAAAATGTAGCACATAGATTATTATAAAAGGAGGAAAAATATGGACAAAATTTCAATTGGATAGATATCTGGTATACACATTCTAGTTCATTAGCCAAACATACACACACATACCTGCAAACATTCCTAGAACCAGAGCATTGTTTCTTGACACCCATATCTCCAAAACGATCAAACACACTTACTCTCATACCTGGCAGAACAATCAATAAACTTGCTATTTCAATATAACTGCTCACCACCACCTTGTCTAAGCGAGAGATGTGAACAACGAGTCAACTATCAGATAAGCAAATGCTTATCAGATAGTCGACATGCCAATTGACTAGTCACTCCCCCCGTCCTTGCTGCCTCTACCAGAAACAGGCAGCAAGAGGGAGAGGAGGGACTGCTTCAAAGTGGCAGCGCCGTGGGAGCCTGGGATCTGCTGCTTTGAAATGCCATGTTCAGCCCAGTGTCAGCTGGGACTCCCCCACTGACCCCAGGCTCCATGTGGCATTTCAAAGCAACAGCGCTGCATTGAGCCCGAGGTCAGCTAGGGACTCAGAGGGAACAGAGGACCAGCACGGGACTGTTGCTACACTTGAAAGGCTATTTGACTATTGGATTAGGCAATTAATCGTCATTTAACATCCCTAGTCTGTGCTAGGAATTTTCTTATCCTTTTCTTATCCTATTTCTTTATTACTAAATAGGAAGGGATAAACCAGGCTTACAATACACAAAAATTCATATAATACTAGCAATATAAAAATGCTAACAAGACTGGTGGCATAGTGCACTCATGCTATACAGCTGATGTGGAGAGGAGAAATGCATTGTATGCACTAGTCAAAAGAACCTCTTGCTGGCTAATTTATGACCCTGATGGCTGTAAGAAGTGACAAAAGATGGGCGGTGATACTAAACTGTTCAAGATAGTCAAGACAGAAGCAGACTGTGAAGAACTTCAAAAAGATCTCACAAAACTAAGTGATTGGGCAACAAAATGGCAAATGAAATTTAATGTGGATAAGTGTAAAGTAATGCACATTGGAAAAAATAACCCCAATATACATATAGTATGATGGGGGCTAATTTGGCTACAACAAATCAGGAAAGAGATCTTGGCGTTATCGTGGACAGTTCTCTGAAAATGTCCACACAGCGTGCTGGGGCGGTCAAAAAGGCAAATAGAATGTTAGGAATTATTAAGAAAGGGATAGAAAATAAGACACAGAACATCTTACTGCCCCTGTATAAAACTATGGTATGCCCGCATCTTGAGTATTGTGTACAGATGTGGTCTCCTCACCTCAAAAAAGATATTTTGGCCTTGGAAAGGGTTCAGAAAGGGGCAACTAAAATGATTAGGGGTTTGGAACGGGTCCCATATGAAGAGAGGCTAAAGCAACTGGGACTTTTCAGTTTAGAAAAGAGGAGACTTGGGGGATATGATAGAGGTATATAAAATCATGAGTGGTGTGGAGAGGGTGAATAAAGAAAAGTTATTCATTAGTTCCCATTATATAAGGACTAGAGGACACCAAATGAAATTAATGGGTAGCAGGTTTAAAAATAATAAGCAAAAGTTCTTCTTCACACAGCGCATAGTCAACCTGTGGAACTCTTTGCCACAGGAGGCTGTGAAGGCTAGAACTATAACAGAGTTTGAATAGAAGCTAGATAAATTCATGGAGGTTAGGTCCATAAAAGGCTATTAGCCAAGGGGTAGGAATGGTGTCCCTGGCCTCTGTTTGTCAGAGGCTGGAGATGGATGGCACGAGACAAATCGTTTGATCATTGTCTTCGGTCCACCCCCTCCGGGGCACCTGGCGCTGGCCACTGTCGGCAGACAGGCTACTGGACTAGATGGACCTTTGGTCTGATCCAGTATGGCCATTCTTATGTTAGGTGTAAATGTATTGTGATAAAATACAAAATATTTTTTTCATACACAAACCACAGATTTTGCCTGTACTACAATGAGCCGCCTACCTTCTGACCAGATGTACAGAACCACAACATAAGCACACTATACGAACAATGTTACTTAAAAATAAAATATAGTATATAAAAAGCAAACCTTGACCAGAATTCTTCACAAGCACTCTGTGGGCCTTCTACACAAATGACACCTGGTTTCCCAGGCATGCTAAATCCCGACAGAGAAAGCTCCTTAGACCAATCAATAATATTCTTTCTTTTATGCTTGTTATAAATGTGATGACTGTAGATCCATAATCTAGTGAAAATAACCTCTTCTGATGGCACAGTTTTCAATGTTGTCACTGGGGAAGATGAAAGTTCCCTGTCGATATAAGCAGCTGCATGATCTTTAACCCATTCTCTTGCATTTAATAAACAGACTTCACCACAGCAGTTTCTTTTCAAGTATGTTTTTAGATCCGTGTTCAGCTTAATTTGCTGTGTTCGGCTTAATGATGGTGACCTAATGAAAAAATATTAACACGTCTTCTTAATATTTTAAAAGGTAGTAAAGTCAAAATTTCTAAAACCTCTGTTGTTAGTTTAGAATTGGTGTATATTAATGCTCTACAAGCATGTTCTGTTTGGCTAAAACAATTAAGTAACTATTTGCTAAGAAAACACAGTTTTAATCTTTAAAGGGAATGCTAACTGCTGATTTCATATATAGCACTATATATCTGTAAACTTCAAAGAGGAAAAGTCCAGATGCCAACTGGTGATGTTTGCTGCAGTAGTGAGATATACAATGTAACAGAAACAAACAAAAATAATAAAAGAGAAATAATGCATGTCAGCAAGCAGCAACATTCTGTCAAGCAGAAGGATGAAATTGATCAGACCACCTTTCACTTCTTAGATTAGAACAGAATGGAAACATCTGTTTCCCTTCCCATTCTTTTTCTGTTTTTGGTGCTGTCTATCTCTTGCTATTATGTTTGTGCTCATCTAGTAAAATTTAGCTTTTAGTTCCTTTTCTAGAAATATGCAGTACCTGATAGTTATTTCTGGTAGAACAGCTGGATAGTTAAGCGGAAAAGCACAGGATATAGAAAGCATTACCTAAAAAGGAAAAAAAAAAAGGCATTAAAATCTGATCTGAAATGTCATATTTTTTTCCTTTCAAAAATATAGCTACATTACCATAGTGGCATCAGCAACCTCTAGCTTTACATTCAGTGTACACTGAATTTTTGAAGAAGGAATCTCTGAAGTCTTATTATCAACATAATGCTTTAGTTCTGCTACAGCCAGCTGGTCAGTCACAATAAACTCATCCTCATCAGGAAACATACTAGAAAGTAGGTCTAATTCAGAAAGTTGTACTTCAGCTTCTTCAAAGTTAGTCATTTTAGCCATGTTGAAGATGTTTCCTAAATAAAGAAATTGGGAATAAGTGAAAAGACAATTTTGACAGATATAAACACAAGTTTAAGATGCAACAATGCAACTCTTATGCGATAATATTAGTTCATAGGAGTCATCTCACCAAAATCAATAAGATTACTCATGTGAGCTGGACAACTAAGGGTTTAAAAGATGATGCCAATATAGAAATGGTGGCTGAAATTTTTGCCCTATTGAAATCAATGGGAACTTAGGACATAAACAGGGCCAGGATTTCATCTTGTTTTCAAACTCAAATATCTTTGGATTACAGAATGATTACACAATTTGGTATGCTTTGAATTCCATCATTTGTGATGTTTTGGTATTTGCAGTGCTGGATAAGGCTATATTTAGTGGTCTGTCCTTCCAACAATGTGTGGAGAAGTTAGGCCTATAGTGCCAATTTAAGCATCAAAGTGCATTTATGGTCAGAAAAGTGAGGTCAGAAATTGAATATTCTTGTTCACTGAATCTGCTCACTGTTCATTCAAAAACGAATTTACTGTAGTAGAAAAGTCTTCAACATTTTAATAATGCTAGCTCTGCAGAGCCAATATAGATATGACAGTTGTGATGAATTTATTTTACTTTACAACTCAACCAAATGGTGAAACTAAATTCTAATTCCAGATTTTTGTTTAAAACAAATGATGATGCATGAACTAAAAGAATCTCTCTGGACACCCACACCCCACAATTGGGTTTCCTGTACTAGCAGCTGTCACGCTAAGCACCCCTATCCTTATGGGAAGATGCATTCTAGAAAGAGGAACAAATCACATTTTGTTATTTTAAAATGCACATCAAGTCTAAAAAAGCAGAGCCATAGTTTATACTGAACCTACTGCAGATTTTCCACTAGTCTTGGAGGTCTGCACAAAGATTAACTCTGGTACTAATTAAATACTATAGAACATTAGGCATTTGTCCTGAAAATACACACACGCTGTTTAATTGTATGCACTAAGTAGTCCTGTTGACTTCACTGGCAATACCAACAGTGTGTAAAGTTAAACATGCCCATACGATTTTTTTTTTTTGCAGGACCTGGGCTTGAGTAAATCAGTCTTGAGTCAGTAGTGTAGTTGGCATTGTATCAATCCCAGCATATTAAAGAGACAAAGCGGGGGGGGGGTGTATCTTTTACTGGGGCAAACATCTGCTGGGGAAAAGAAACGAGCTTTCTGGGCTACACAGGGCTCTTCTTCAGGTCTGGGAAAGATACGCCCAGGCCACAGCAACACGGGGCAGGGGCAGGGGCAGGGGGAGGGGTGAGTGTTTAGCACCAAAGCAGTCACGCGCATCTCACCAAGGGGCCACTCTACCTGGAATGGTCCCTTAGCAGGGCGCTCTCGCTACGCGCGCCAACTTGTTCCACCTCGTGCCCTGCGCTGTGAGGCTGCCAGTCCCTTCCCCAGCCCCGAAGGAGGGCGCTGTGTAACCGGCCCCTGGCTACCCAGCCCCGCGGCCTCGTGTCCGCCACAGGCCATTGAGCTAGCGCGCATGCGCTGCGGATCTTGCTCTTCCCCAGTTGCGGTCTTTGGCCGATTCGCCTCACCTTGGCCTCCAGTTTCCCACTGTGCAACGCACCGGAAGTGACAAAGAACCCTTTCCTCTAGCTCGAGGACAGTCACGGTCACAGCTCAGCCGCTGGAAGAGGCCGGCAGCCGTAAAACTACGCTGAGCCGGAAATATGGGTCGTAAAAAAATTCGCTTCACGACACTGAAAGGTGAGGGGCTCAGACTTAGCGAGCACCCCGGGATTTCGCCAAGTTATTTACTCTCCCTTATTCCCCCACCAGCCTCCGAGTCACTCACTCCCTGGCCTGAGGCGCGTTGTGTCCCTTCCCGGCTCTGGGCGACTGACCTGGGGCTTTCCCTACTGGTTCTGGTGGCTGTCCGTAAGGGGCGGGAGGCGGGCTCAGGTGAGGCTGACTAGCCAATCGGAGACAGCGGGCTGCGCCCAGAGTTGCCCAGCGGGATGGGGTACGCTGCAATTCAAGGTAGAGTGAGAAGAGGGGCCCGGCTGCAGTAGCAGCAGCGCTGATGGCAAGAGCTCGAAGACTCCACGTGAGCGGGTAGGTAGCGATGGGCGCCCGCTGCCTGGGGCGGGGGGGCAGCTGCAGCAGCAGCATTTGTCCAGGGTCCTTCGCAGCCAGGCCTGGGGGGCTGGGACAGTTTGTCCAGTGGAGGTGCTGAGAGGCATTGACACAACCTGTAAAGCCCGTCGTCTGTGATGGTAACCACTTCCCACAGCACCATTGTCTTGTACCCAGAGGCAAAGATCGCACCTGGGCCAGGTTCAGGGACCTGGGCAGGTGTGGCCCAAAGACCCTGTGGTGTGTGTAGCCTGACACACTGTCCTGCGGCCAGGGGGGGTCTCCCAAGAATATACATCTTTTGTTGAGGTATGGCGGCGGCGAGAGAAATGCCTAGAGACAGAGAGTTACAGCGGGCATCACTTATGCTGGACATTTGCCATCTGCTGGTAACCAAGTCTGTGTCGTATTAGAGGCATGTCTCATTCCTAGTGCACGAATATTAGTGTAGTTACAGTGGGATATACCTCCTCTTCTAAAAATTGCCAAATATCCCTGTCAAAATCCTATTCCCATTCTGTAGCAAGTATATCTTAAAGGCTTTCAGGTACCTTAACAAACTTGGGTCTAAACCACACCCTTTAATACTGCTTAAATAGTGTTTTGTAGCTTAATAGGTTGAGAAGATCCTGCTTGACTTGACTACCCCGCCACATTATTTAATACTTACCTGTTCTCATATGCCACTTGTTCTATTGGCAAGAATGAGGTCAACTCTAACAGGACTAGAAATGCAGTACTGTGGTTTAACTAAAAGTAGACAATTGTAATTTTATTGATCTGACTTCCCCCTTAGCCTCAGGGCTCAGATCAATTTGCGGAAGGGGGGTCTAAATGTGCATTAGCCACAATGTATGAAAATACTATGAATTCATGTGTCCTTGAAATTCAGTTAATTTACATTTGTCAGATTGCTGTTACTTTTTTATAACCTCATACAAGCAGAATCAAAATCTAGTTTTTAATTTAAATGTGTTTTTCCCTATTAGATTATTTTTCTGCGTAAGGAAATCTACAAAGCACTAACATGGGAAAGAAAAGAACAAAGGGAAAAAACATACAGGTTGATGAGTCTCAGGATATTTCAGGTATGTTTCATAGCAAAATCATTTCAGAGATGTCTATAGTACTGGTGAAGAAACATGATTCGTTTGTCTTCAAAGTGAGAAGCTTTGAAAAACCATTAATAATCAGAAGGCATTTACAGCAGTCATTTTTACTTCTTTGAAGATTTGATTGTAAAGAAGGAGTTTACCTAGCTGGAAGTTTCAGTGTTGCCTCTTAAACTTGTTATGAAATCTATAGTAAATTAAAATTTCAAAGATTCAATGTTATTTACTGTCATACAAATCCAATCCTGAAAACCTTTTCTTAATTCTCTATGCAATTCACATTGAAATCCTATGAGACATTCATTATATAAAAGGCTTATAGTGCCAGGCCCTATATGTGTAATGAAAAGTAGTTACACATTCTTAATACGTTTCTGGGTAGATAGGTGTGCTAACAGTAAAAGATTATGAATTAAAATGTTCGCTTATAAAAGTGTATGATACTTCAGAGAGTTGTTATTCCCTGTTGTAGCATCATACTCCATGGGGCTTTGAAAGTCATTGCTGCCTCAGTTTGCTCACTGCCATCTGTCTTCCATGAACATATAGGCTACCATAACATTTTTTGACCTTTTGATCAAAAGTCCCACCCCTTTTTCAGAGTAAAATGAAGTTCTGAATAAATTAAGCATAATTCTTCCAGATTCATTTCAGGATCCCAGACTTGCTTCTGAGGTCTGTTTTCCCCAAGCCATAGCTTTTTTGTTTGTGTAACCTTCCACTAGGCTTCAAATAGTTCTTCAGTGCTTCTGTTTACCTCACCGGTGTCTAGTGTTTCCATACACCTCTCTAAATAGTGCTATAGGTAGGGAGCAATGCCCACTTTTCCTCCCTGTCCTATAGGTTTCTAACCCAGAACTTTAATGCCATTGGCCAGGAGTCTCAAATTCAATTTACCGTAGAGCTAGTGCCAGTCCTCAAATCCTTCTAGTGGGCCAGCAGGCATCCCCTTCTGATAGGGCTTCAGGGGAGGGGGGGGAGGGTCTCTGTGTGTTCCCCTTGCATGTATCTTGGCCCTACCTGCCGTCCCCCAAGTGATTTAACCCCTCCCCTCCGCCCCGGACATTTGCCACCATCACTGGCAGCTCAGTGGGGCTAGAGCCATTGCTTGCACATCCCTGTGGCCGAGGGGAGTATCCAGAGCTGTCCCATCCATAGGACAGTTTGGGCTGGCCTGGGCCCTGTGCTTTGCAGGGGGAGGAGGGAGGGAGCTTGCAGCAGCTGCCCTAACTGTCCTATGGATGAGATAGCCTCCCTCCTGCATACTCAGGTTAGCCCATGGGGCCCTAGGTTGGAGCTGGCATCACTCACTGCAGTGGCAGGAGTTACATATTTACCTAAACAAGCACATTTTAACGCCCTTACTTGAGAGCTGGTACGCTTGTTGAACCATTGAGGAGAAAATCAGATGCAGTTGCCTTGAATTGTGACAGAGCACAATGCAGTTCTCTTGTCTTGAAATAACAAAAATACAGATTTTGGTAGCTGGATCTGCATCCAGCAGAAATTTTCATGTACATCTGGTCAGAGGTTCTGACATTCTTATTCAGTAATGCTATTTGATCATATTTGAACAATAGCTGACAGTACAATGATATTGCTAGTTATTGAACTCTTGTAATGAAGAATGGATGTGTCAAATATTTGCCACAGCTTCCAGTTACTTCCCCTTTCCTGCCATTTTTTCCTTAACTGTGAAAAGGTCACGTTAGTTTGTGGGCATCTAGAAGTCTGTGTCCATATTGACTGCTTGGCAAAAATGAATGTTTCTCATTTTATCCCTACTTTTTGTTTTCTAGAACCTATATGTAAGCATATCCGCAAGGGATTGGAACAAGGCCATTTGAAAAAGGCACTGCTGAATGTGGAATGGAACATTTGTCAGGACTGCAAGACAGACAATAAGACACAAGATAAATCTGAAGAGGAAGCTGATGAAAGCCCTTCAATATGGTTATGTCTAAAATGTGGCCATAGGGTATTTCTCATAATTTTTTGTTAAATATATGATGGGTTCCTGCCTGGCTTGCCACCTAGAACTGGGGGTACCACTGAGCCCTCTGATGCACCAGGCTGGGGTCCTTCTCAATACCTTGCTACTGTGACAAGCTGCAGACTCTCCCCCATTCCTGCACTATCGCTAGAATTCACAAAGTAGGGATACACCCAGCTGCATTTACATGCAGGATCTGACCAGTCACTGCATGAACCAGCAATAGAGAGGCTACAGCCAAGGACCAGCTTCCCAGCCTGTACAGTCCTGTCCTTATCTAAACCTCAGTCAGGATGAATTTATTATCCAGTTTGCCTCCCTGTCAATGTGGAGAGGAAGTGCAGCAGCCCCGGCTTCCTGAGCTAAGATTCCAAAGCACTTTGCTCCAAATTTACTAATTTAGATGAAAACATAAAGTAAGTTTATTAACTACAAAAAGGTAAATGGTAAGTGATTATAAGTGACAGCAAACAGATCAAAGCAGATTATCTGGTAAATAAACAAAAATGAAAGCCAAGTTTACATACTAGGAGAATCGGATTTGAATAAATAATCTTTCACCCTGATTCATGATACAAGCAGGCTTGCAGATTCTGAAGGCACAAGCTGCACTTGGTTTACCACTTGAGATCCCCAGGTTTTCATACATAGGCTAGAAATCCCTTCAGTCTGGGTCCAGCACTTCCTCCCGTTCAGTTTTTCATTCCTTTGTTGCTTCCAGAAATTTTTATTTGTGCATGGGGAGTGAAGAACAAGCAATGATGTCATTTCCTGCCTTATATGCAAGGGGTGGCCAAATTATGGCTTGTGAGCCACAATCAGTTCTTTAGGGATCTCTGCTTTGCAGTGGAGTGGAAGAGTAAGGGCTCTTGCCCTAGCAGGAAGAGGAATCTCAGGGCTTCAACCTTGGGCACACCTGCCAGGGCTTGGGACTTGAGCAGGACCTGAGTTGAAGCCCCAACCCGTCAGGCACCTCCCTCAGGACTGAAGCCCCGAGCTTTGGCAGGTGTGTCCCAGGTCTCTAACTCCTGAAGATTGGCATCAGCTGCTCAGAGGGTCAGTAAGTTTGGCTGCTCCTGTTATATAGCTTTGACATATGGTGGGAACCATTTGTTTTAAACTTGGTTCCCAGATCAGTTTGTGGAAAAATAGACATCCCAAAATGGAGAACAGAGTCACATGCCCTTGCGTACCTTGCTGAGTCACAGCAGCCATAGTTACAGGCTGTCTGGAGTAGGGATCTAAATGAGTAATCAACAATACAATTAACCAGTAACACTAGACTTATCGGTTAATCTTGTTGACTATTCGCATTTCGTGTATTAGAGTCTGCAAAGGCTGGGGGAGAGCCAGCTTAAAAGCCAGTTCCTCCCAGCAACAGCTCCGCAGTGCCCCCCCTTCCTGCAATGGGCAGAGGCTGCTTCACAGCAGAGCCCCTGTCCATGCTGGGGGGGAGTCCGAGCTCCCCATGGACAGAGGCTAGAGCAGCCTCTGTCCGAGGGGAGCTGCTGCTGGACCAGCCTCTGTCCGTGGCAGGCCCAGGCTTGCTGCAGACAGAGGCTATTCCGTGGGAGGCGGAGCAGCCTCTGTCCACAGCTGGCCTGTGGGGAACTGGTTTTTAAATTGGTTCAGCTCCTGCCTGGCACCCTGCACTGCTACCTCTGATACAGAGGCAGCAGTGCAGGGTGGCAGGGGGCTCCCTGGGAGTGGGGCTGGATTTCACTTGCTGCTGCCCTGCCCCCAGGGACTATCAAATAGTCGAATAACCAATAAGAATTCATGCAGGTTACTCGACTATTCAATTACTCGATACTAACATCCCTAGCCTGGAGTGATTTCAGGAAGGTTAAGCTATTCCATAGCTCATTGTCTTTGTAGTATTGTCTGGCTTCTTCACTGTTTTACCTGAAAGGCTCGCTCTGGATGTTTTTCAAACTAGCCCATTTAAAATAAAGATATATAGTCAATATTTAGAACTTCAGATACAATAATGATACCTGCATATAAATAGGATAATGATATTCAGCAAATCATATATTTTCCAGTGACATCTTGCATGCTCTGTATTGTACAAAAGGCATCATAATTGTGCCATAACCATATCATAATATTATTATGAAGAATATGGGGTGCAGTATCACATCCTTCAGTGTTGTAAAATGCAATTAAGAAAGAGCTTCATAATTCTGTGAATTTAATCTGGAAAAATTGTCTGCTCTGACTTACTTCTACAAGTATCTAGAAACCTGGTACAAAGGCATTTAGCAGACTTAAGGACCAGACTCAATCATGATTACTTCTACTTCTTGAAAATGCAGATTATTTTGCTTGTAATAATATTTACTATTTATATTAATATTTCTGTTGCAGGATCTTATAATGTATTGTAGTAGTGATATGGCTAACTTAATTTAGACTCATGTATGCCTAATAATTTTTTCATTTTTTAGGACTTAAAATTGGGATTTTCAAAAGCACTTAATGGAGTTAGGTGTCCAGATCCCTTGCTACTTGATAATTTTCCTTTATCCAGCTAGTACTTTTTCTCTGTAGAAATAAACTTCAGGAGGTATTCAAACTAATTACTTTATTTGCTTAGCTAATTGTTAGATATTTATTTTAAAAATTGATTTTAGTATGAATTTATTTTTTTTCACTTAATCATCCATTGGGTTTTGTGACACTTCTGGTTATCAATGTTATAGGGCTGTGGCAGAAATTCTCAAGAACAGCATGCTTTAAAGCATTATACAACACCAAGATCAGAACCCCATTGTTTGGTTCTCAGTTTGGACAACTGGAGTGTGTGGTGAGTTTGTCAGGCAACACTCATAAGTCATAACTGAAAGAAAATTAAGAACTGGGGTATGATTTATTTATGTCTTTGTAGACTTCTCAAAATAATACACTGAAACTTTCAGGATAGTTCTGTTAAAAAAAACTTTCAAAGTTAAAGTTGCTGAAGTAATTAATAAAATCTTTTACTGCAGCATTACTAGGGTCCTACCAAATTCACAGCCATGAAACATGCATCGTGAGCCATGAACTCTGGTCTTTTGTGTGCTTTTACTCTATACAGATTTCACAGGCTACACCAGCATTTCTCAAATTGTGGGTCCTGACCTAAAAGGGAGTTGCAGGGCATCATGGTATTGCCCACCCTTACTTCTGTGCTGCCTTTAGAGCTGGATGGCTGCTGACCGTGGTGGCTGCTGACCGTGAGCCCAGCTCAACAGGCAGCAGTGCAGAAATAAAGGTGGTAATCCCATACCATGCCTTCCTTACTGCTGCTGGTAGTCATTCTGCCTTCAGAGCTGGGCTCCCAGCCAGCGGCTGCCACTTTTCAGCTGCCCAGCTCTGAAGGCAGTACTGCCAACAGTAGCAGCATAGAAGTAAGGGTAACAGTACTACAGACGCGCCTCCCCTTTCCCTCCCCCCCCCCCCGCCCCATCTTGCCACCCTCCAACTTCTTTTTGAATCAGGATCCCTGTAATTGCAGCACTGTGAAATTTCAGATTTAAGTCTGAAACAATGAAATTTTATTATTTTTACAATCCTGAGGGTGAAATTGACCAAAATGTATCTCTAATTTGATAGGGCACACATTAGAAGACTGGCACTGACCAGTTAATAAATATTCTGTTAACATTCACATTTTATACATTCCCTTAACAATAGTACAGTAAAAGCTTTCTTATCTGGCATGTTGGGAGAATGGGGATTGCTGATAAGTCAAAAATTCAGGTTAACTAAGAGGGAGGGAGTTCGTGTGCGGGAGGGGACTCAGGGTAGGATGTTGGGGTGCGGGAGGGATTTTGGGATGCTGGATCATGTTGGTGCTCATTTCGGATGGCTTTCTGCAAGCAGCAACATGTCCCTGCAGCTCTTAGGCGGAGGTGAGGTGTTCTGTGCACTACCCCTGCCCACAGATGCTGCCCCTACAACTCCTTTTGGCTGTGGTTACAAGCCAATGGGAGCTGCGAAGCCAGGGCTCAGGACAGGCAGATATAATGCACATAGCTCCAGATGCCATTACCCTACCTATTAAAAGCAGGGACATTTTGCCACTTTCAGGTAGCCATGTGGAGCAAGGTAGGACGCCAGACCTTATTAAAGATCAGAAATGTCAGTTTATAGAGCTTTTTGGCTGGTAAAGTGCCGGATAACACAGCTCTTACTGTATTGAAGTGAAAAATTCATATTATGCATTCCCAGATTAATTTAAATGTTGACTTTCAAGACACATGCTCTTTCAGTCTGAACATAATTAATAATAGTATCTTTCTTAGGCTACATAACGTAGTGATAAATGTTAAATCTTTCAGTTTTGTTACAAATTAAGGTTTTAATGAACATACTGTAATTGTGATTTTTACATAAAGTTGCTTATGTGATTTATACAATGGCTAACTAAGTAAATATTTGTGTTGGGTATGGTAAAGAATATTGTAAATTGTGTGACACAGAAATGTTGCATCTACTGACTTCAACTGGCTTAAATTGCAGCAAGGGAGGTTTAGGTTGGACATTAGGAAAAACTTCCTAACTGTCAAAGTGGTTAAACACTGGAATAAATTGCCTAGGGAGGTTATGGAATCTCCATCACTGGAGATATTTAAGAGTAGGTTGGATAGACATCTATCAGGGATGATCTAGATCAGGGGTGGACAACCTTTTTTGGGTGTGGGGGGGGCACTGACCCACAGAAAAATCAGTTGGGGGGCTGCAAACAAGTGAGAAATAAAAAAATCCACCCCTCACCAGTGCCTCGGGTCAGGTCCAGGATAGGGATGTAATAGTGTAGTTGATTAACCAGTAAGCAAAAGCTTATAGGTTAATGCTATGGACTACACGCATTTCCCTCCTCCCCTGGCCGGTAAATTTTTTTAGCAGGCTGGCCAGCAGCCTGGCTCACTCCTGGCTTGTGATGAGTCTAGGGCCTACCCCACTTCAACTCTGCATTTAAAGTGTATTAGGAGCTGGGCAGGCAACCTAGCTCAGTCCTGGCTTGCGCCGGAGGACCTACCCCCGCTGTGGCTCTACATTTGAAGTGTATTAGGAACTAGGCAGGCAGGCAGGCCAGCTCAGTTTCAGCTCGCACTGGGTCCAGGAGCTCAGGCATCCCCTAGACAGGGACTGCTGCCAGCCCGTGCTGCTGCCTCTTGATCAGAGGCAGCGGCACTGGGCGACAGGTAGCCAGTCCGCGAGGGGAGCTTGATTCCGCAGGAGTGAGGCTGGAGCGCACTGGCTGCCGGCCCTGCCCCTGGGGACTATAGAATAGTCAACTAACCAATAAGAATTCATGAGGTTACTCGACTATTTGATTAACCAATGTTTAACATCCCTAGTCCTGGAAAGCAGGGGCTGCATCTGGCCCCTGGGCCTTAGGTTCCCCACCCCTGATCTAGATGGTGCTTGATCCTGCCATCAGAGCAGGGGACTGGACTTGGTGACCTTTTGAGGTTCCTTCCAGTTCTAGTATTCTGTGATTCCTGAAGATGGATGGCGCCATACAGTATTTCATTGCAAAGTGGATGTTTAAAACTAAAAGCCAAGAATACATTCTTTAAATCTCTTGCTGTGATCAATATACAAAGGAGATGCTACAATTGTAATATTTTATACGGTATTTAAAAATAACTTGTTTCTGTTCAAAACTTTTAACTGATACACAGACAATGAAGAGAATGTGTAAAGAGAAAGTGCCTAATTAAGTTTGTCATGTGTTACCCTTTAAAATGGTGATTACGACCCTGTTTAAAAATTTACCAAGCTTCCAAAACAGTTGACAAAAAATAGATTCCTAAATAGGTTGGCTGAAAAATTGGTTATATGTAGATACTAAATCATGGAAAGAGCACTGGGAATTCTAGTGAATTAGAAAATAGAGCTTCATTATAAACTTACTTTGCTCCCCAAAATGGAAGTCAATCCACATGTTCTTGTAATCCTGAAATCTGCTAAATGCATTTGTGCCTAACACTTCAAAAATCAATGTATTTGAGACACACTCATTTAGGATGTTTCTGTATGTCAGTGCAGTTCTGTTTGGTTACGTATGTAACCAAGTCTATACCAGGTAAAAGGACAGGTGGTTCCTCAAAGTCAGGGTTAAGTTATGTTGACAGGACAGCGTGGGGAAGGTTGCATCTCAATGCTGTATCTGCACTGTTGATAAACAGAATATTTCTATCTGCCCGTGTGACTTTTCTCAGCAAAATTAAGGGAAACATACTCTAGTAATCTAGTGGTATACTTACTTGGTTGTATTCACACTGAAATAAAAACACAACTGTACCAGCAATAAAAAGGCAAATAAAATAAAAATATATAATAAAATGACAAATAGAATATGCATATTAATGTCTTATTCAAGTTAAATATAACAAAGTAAATATCTGGATAAAATAAGCTTCAACTTTCATATTTGTATCCACTGATATTTGTAATAATTTCCTTTGGAGCCTGTTAGTCTAATTTCTTTATTCACGCAGAACACCCACAGAATATGAGTTTTGCATGAATAAGGACTGCAGAATGGCCTTAGTCATCCTGCATTCAAAGCAGTTACAATTTATATGTGATCCCTACCTCCCATATCACTGCCACTCTTTTTCTTTTTTTCTTTTTTTAAGTGAAGGTAAATTAGCATCAAAATTGTTTTTTAAATTCCTAATTCAAGAAAATTGTTAAAAATTATAGCATTTTCAGATGTGTATATAATGGAGTAGTTCACAAATGACCTGTTGTGATTGGATGGCATATAAATATGATTTAACTCAGTTTTTCACTGCACTCTTTTGGCTTCTTTTTGGGAGACAGGTGCTACTTGTGTGATAATGAAGTCCCATATAATAGTTCCAATAGATTGGGCCAACTCGTGGATTATGTTAGAAAACAAGCTCGAGTTGACACACCAAGTCCAGGTAGGTACTGGTAGAGTATTTAGTACACCGAAAGTGCCTTGAGTCCAACAGGCACTCATACGAATAAAGACAATACAATGTTTGTGGGGTTTAGATTTTAGGAAACAGGGCCAGGATTTCACCTAATGTTCTCAAATGTTTCAAAAGTAAAATATGCTGACAGAACAAATTCTTTATGGAATCAGACTGCTCTTGTTAGAATATATGTCATGTGGATTCCACTCGAGGGGCATGCTCCTGAGATGGGGAGTATGTGAATCGTAGCATCTGTGCCTGTTGTTTGCATATCTTTCTGTGGGATCTTCCTGATGTCACAAAGGACAAAATAGGTGCACCTGTCATCTCCATTCCCTTTTATTGCCCATAGCAGCAAGATAGGAGTGTTTGCATGGTGTCCCTTTTTAATGAAATGTTCCTCTCGTGATTTTTCTCTAGATGGGGAATTTGTTGGGAAATTCCTCTCTCTTTTATTTTGTTTTTTTTTTTTTATTTAACTTCTCAGCACTTTGCACCACTACTTTAATGTAAACAAATTCAAAGCTGACCTCCTTTTGCAGTATTCTACAGAGATATGGTGATATTGAGATATTGTCCCAAGTTTATTTCCAAAGTTGTCAGATTTCCATTTTCTTTCCAAAACCCCATTCTTCTCCTGGGAATAAGAAACTTTACATCTTAGATGTTCTAGGCTGTTGCTGTATTAACTTGACAGGCCAAACCACTTCAGACAGTCTTTCTGTCTTAGAAATGCTACTTATGGCAACAAAGAAGCAAGCCTTATACTAGGTAATCTATCACATGGCTGCTACACCTTGTCCTCCAAACATGAAAGCTCATTCTGCTAGAGCACAGGTGACCTCCTCTGTATGCTTTACATATATCCCCATGTCTGAAGTCTGCAAGACAGTTACACAGAATAATCCCATTGCTGTATTAAACACTATTCTTCTACAGGCCGTGCTGGAGGATCCCAGACCTGCCCTCGTCTCACATTTTTTTTTTCCAGGGACTCTTTATCTGAGATTTTGAATTAGGGGAACTGAGAGATGGTTGTGGCTGCTCTGATATTTATGGCTATATCTGTGGAGTAGGGAGGCACAAAGATATTGCAGTTCTAATTTCATACCATTGGATTTAATGGAATCAGGAATTGGCTCACAAGCTCTAACTTGATGTACAAAAGTGAGAAGCATGGAGAGAATCTGAATCACTGCACTTAGTATGAATCCGCGTGATTTTGAGGGTTGCTATTACTCTGAAGAAGATACATTCATACCATATCTGAATGCATTGCTAGTCAGAGCCCCATCAAGAAAAGCCTGCCAGTTATTTAGCAGGTGTTTCTGTTGGAATTCAAACTAAATTTCTCCAGGAATTTCTGGTTCAAAGTATCTAGTGGCATCTTTCAGTGCAATATATAATTTTGGGGAAACATCCTCAGGGTACAGTTGTTGCTTTAAAGGAAAAAAGTACTCTAACTCCATTTTTTTAGGTGTTAGAAGTATTGGCATGAGAACACTTACAGGAGAGTTCTGTTCTATATACTTCATTTTAGGTTGTAATTACTGTTTCACATGCAGTATTATTTAGATGCTATGGTGATGGATGCTGTACAAAACGCAACAGTAGAATGACTTTTGACTCCACACAGAAATTTCCAAGAAAACATTAAATTTCAAGGTGTATGTTTGTTACAAGTCAGGATTCAACTGATAGCTATATAAAAGAACTCTGTATAGTTAATCTTGTTAAATTGTGATGTGCAAGAATGACCTTAAAACTTAGAACAGAAATATTATATGTGGAATGTGATGCTTGAGTGGCATAGGTTTAAAATTTTACCCTTATAGGGTATGTCTACACTGCAACACTATTTCTAATAACTAGCGGTATTCCAAAATGACTTAGTCTGCTTCTACACATCAGGCAGTTATTTTGAAATAGTGTCAAAATACTGTCAACTCCTGTAACCCTCACTGTACGAGAAATAAGGGAAGTCGGAGAAAGAGTGCTCTATTTTGAAATAAGTGCTGTGTAGACGCTCCCTATTTCGAAATAAGATACACAATTGACGTAGCTCAATTTGCATAGCTTATTTCAAGTTAAGCCCTGCAGTGTAGATGCACCCATAGTGTTCTACTGCTTTCTTCAAAGGGGTAACACTTTTCCAGGTCTACAAAATGCTAGATGCTTGGGATGAGTTGGAAACAGGTTCTAACTTTTTGTTGTTGTTGTTGCTGTTGTATTTCAGTGTCAAAAGATGATGAAAACAAAGAATTGGAAAATAAAAAAGTAGAAAAAGAAAACCAAAATGAGCAGGAGAAGGAAAAAACGGAGGGCATAATCAAAGAAGGCCATTTTTCAAATATTGGTGCAGCAGTGACTGTGAAAGGACTTAGTAACTTGGGGAATACATGTTTCTTTAATGCTGTTATGCAGGTACACTAAATATTGTTGCAACCGCTTTGGATTCAGATTTTAATGTTTTGTAATAGTCTCAAAAGGGCCTAATGTGTATCAGCACCTAATGTGATAGGTGCTGTTCAAACATGCAGACATGAACTTTGCCCTAAAATACTTACAGTGAAATTGGAGACCAAAAACAAAAGATGTCGTTTGTAAAGAGGGGGAAATTAATGGATAGGGAGAATAGAGGACAATTGTTAAAGTAAGATCAGTTACTTGGGTTAGCCATTGAGCAATGTGATTTTCATCTCATTTTCTTAAGTCTCCTATACCTGATGCCCACACTTGTTGGCAGCACAGCAGAAATGGGTCATATGGGAAAGCAAGTGGTAATTTGTGGGAGAAGCAGACATATTGGCATTCAAGGCTGGCATCATTGGTAGTGTGTAGTGGTTGGGAGAGAAGAACAACATAGTAAGAGCAGATAACTAAAGGGGAGCAGGTGCAGAGTTGTGAATGATTATGATGGTAAATACAAGAAGCTTGAATTTCATATGGTGAATATGAAGCAGAAAGGTGGGGATGTGGCCAGAACAACCTCCTAAGTGGACTGGAGGTGGTGTGATGTGACTGAGGTTGGAAAGGAAGTAGCAATAGTAATGTAAGATGAGAGCGTAAATTAGAGTTCTCACAATGAAGTGATCACTTTACACATTGCAACTCTGATACAGTGGTTTTCATTAGCATATCTCAAAGCGCCTTTCAAAGGGAAGTAAGCATTATTATTCCCATTATATAAAAGCCACAGAGATGCAAAGAAACACTTACTCAAGATCATCCAGCAGGCTAGAGACAGCCAAGAATAGAGCCCAGGTCTCCCATGTCTCAGGTCAGTGCTCTATCCTGTAAGCTACATTGCCTTGCTCACTAGCCATTATTTGAAACTGTTATGAAGTGTCAGGATTTGGATACTGTCTGGATGTGTGAAGCAAGAGAGAGGCAAGAGTCAAATCTGCTCCCTCTCCCGCCCCCAGTTTACATACTTGAATTACAAATAGAATGATAACACTGGCAGGATGTGGAGAGCTGAGCAGGGAGTTTTGGCTATATGAAGTTAGAATGACTGACGATAACTTTAGGAGATGTGCAAATATAAGCTGAGAGTGGAAAGACAGACTTATAAGTAGCTGGTGCAAACTGTTTGCTGTGTTATATTTATTACACTTTTATAATGATTCATTATTTTGCCCATACCGTGAACTTTATACAGTAACTCAGAGTGCAGAGATTAAGGAAATAACTGAAAATGATTGTTGCTTACTGTTTTAAATGTTTTAAAGAAGTTATTAATTAATGCCTTTGTAATACCTATAGAGTTCTTAGCAAAAAACCCCTCATTTTTCTAAACTTCCCACATATGTATCCAATGTGTTGAACTTCTAAGTGTTGAAAAATAATGTTGTAACTACTACATTACTCACTTTTAAATTGCATCAGTAGTTCACTTTTTTTCCTAATTACCAGGAATTTAATTTGATTTTTTTTAATCTCTTACAGAATTTATCACAGACACCAGTTCTGAGAGAGCTGTTGAAGGAGGTTAAAATGCCTGGAGCATCAGTTAACATTGAGCCACCAGAATTTTCAACAGTATGTACACTGCAGTTTATAAAGTAAATGTTAGGTGTATTAAATATCAGTTGCTTTTTGGTCTTTTGAAGAAATTTTAAGGAAAATCCTAAGTCTTGGATCCATTAAAGTCAATGAGGAGATTTTGCCATTGACCTCAGTGGAATTAGGAATTCAACCAAGATGTACAATGAAGTGGAAGATTTAATATGTTCAATGTTGTTAATGCATAGACATATTCACATTACAATGAAATTTCCATTACAGTTAAAGAGTTATTCTTGTAAGTTTGGCATCGATGAGGTCTGGTCAGAGGCCAATTTCAACCACATTTTAAAATTTGTAAAAGGAAATAATCGCTGCCCTTTGATGTGATCCTGCTATTCCTTCACCCTTGGGTCTCGGGTTGCTTACACACTTTTAAATATTAAATAGAAAGTTAAGGAAATCCCCAGATGCTTACCTTTGATAATGTACCTTTTTTAACTTGAAAGTTTGTTTTGGTTTTTTTATACAGTCAACCCCCCCCTCCCATACATCTTTTTTCAAAAAATTATAAATACTAGAAACCCAGAACACTAAGGATAAATTGTTTAATTTCAACTCTGAGTGTGCTGAATCTAAGGGTACTGTGTCATAAGGAAATATTCTCCAACCATTTCTGCCTTATGTTAACTTATTCACTATTGTTTCATTTATAAAATCAGAAAATTAGGTTTTTCTTAAATATTTATAATGGATCATATTTCAGGAAGCTAAAAAGAGTTCCATTTTTCTAATATTGACCTAATTTCAAATGAATCCATAACTCTGACTGAATTAAAGATGCAAAACAAAACTTGATTTTTTGTTTTTGTTGTTTAAAAAGGAACCTCTGATGATAAAACTTGAGCAGCCTGGACCCCTTACATTAGCTATGTGCCAGTTCCTTTCAGATATGCAAGAGACAAAAAAGGGAACTGTCACTCCTAAAGAGCTCTTTGCTCAGGTTTGTAAAAAGTGAGTATCTGCACATAATGCATTGCAATAATGACAGACAGAGTTAATGGAAGCATTAGCTTATATAGTAATAAGGCAGGTTTTACTATTAATGACAAAAGTTTTCATTTATCTGTCACTGTGCATGTGCCAGCAGAAGTTCAGATGGTACCTATAAACTTTTCAAAGACGTTGTATAGGCTAAAATAGAAATGAAAGAAACGTGTAAATTGAGACTTTTTATGCTTTCAGCTTCATATTTTTCAAAAATTCCAATATACGTACAGGAATTTATTTCATTAGCACTTGGGACTTGTTTGAATAAATTCTCGTTCTATTTAAACAGAGCAATACGATTTAAAGGTTATCAGCAGCAAGACAGCCAGGAATTGCTTCGTTATTTACTTGATGGGATGAGAGCAGAAGAGATCCAAGTAAGTATTTAATTCATTGTAGTATATAACAGTGTTGGTGTTCAACAAAGCACTACAATTAGTATACTTAGAGTAAACATTATCTTTAATGTCTATTGCTAGGTACACTGTTAAGCAGATCTGTGTTAAGTTTTAACCCTTTTTGATAGGTCTGCAAGGAATTTTTAGACCACATACCTCCCAGCTCATACTAAATTGACTTGTCCATATTGTCATTTGCATGATTGTGTGAACAACAGTTGGATTTTTGAAAAAAGGCTAGTTAGGGGATTTCTTTATCTTTCTCTCTTCCCAAACTGAGCTGTTTCATCATCCATAAAAGGAGGTCCTTTTAGGCTACTACCTGTAATTTACTGTGACAGGAAAGGAATTCACCTGCTTGTATTTGGGCCTGGCCATAGCTGCAAATACTTAAAGGGTAAACAAGTCAATGAATATTAGTTTCTAGATACAGTTGTGCTCCTGGAGGAATGCATTCTGGTGAATCTTGGGTTATTTACTATCTTCTGATGATTATGTACCGAAAGAATCAATAGTCCTAAACAGTAGATCTAGTTCTGCCATGTTGAAAGCATTGGGCTAATATTAACGTAAAAAGAACTTGAAATGGGTGTCTTAAGTACCTCATAAATGCATTAATAAATTGCTGGCCTCATATTATTGTAGAATCATCTTTAAAAGTAATTAGTTTGGAAGGTTGGCAGATGTCTAAAAGAGTTCTGTATAATGTTTTGTTTTAGTAAGGTGAGGGAGGGAACCTTGTGGAAAATTTATCATGTGTTTGCATAGGGGCTTAGTTAAGAGACACTTTCTTCCTTGGACTTCCTACTAAATATATTAACTAACGCATCTGATAATGGTGCTTAAAAAAAGCCCAGATGTGGAACATATTTTGTGTTTCTGCAGACAGTTTTATTAGTTTCCTAGTATGGTTATAGTTTATTGATCTTAATTCTTTTAAATTGGCGAAGATGGAATTCTTTCCAACACAAATACTTAACTGAATGCACATTTGGAAACCATGTTTTATAAGGTCTTATGATGGAATATTTATTTAACTTTCAGCGAGTAAGTGTTGGACTATTTAAGGTACTGACTGACTCTGACCAAAAAAATGAAGAAGAGCTAAAAAAGAAAATTAAAGGTAAAATAACAATTAAAAATTACTTTTGATTATTGAAACCAGGACAGTGCATTACTCATGCTGGTCTTTTCAACTATTTTCAAATGTGATTTAGTTGCATGACTTAGAACACAATTTCTACATTAATATATTTTTCTAGAGTATCAGGTCTCATCATCTTACTCATTCAAAGAGCTCATTAATTTCTTTGGGAGCATGATCATGGGTAAAATAATCAAGATTCAATCCTAGCTTCATTATATATTACATGATTGCTAGATGATCAGACACTATATAACAACCTAAAATCTCAAAAGTACTTAGATATTTCCAACTGTAATCAATTTAATCTCCACACACCAGTGAAAGTCTGCTACTACTGTGGTGTACATCTTTGAGCATAGCAACAATACAAACTATTCAGGGGAGGAGGTGAAGAATCATTTACTTAAGTACAAAATCCCAACCGCTAGGCTTTGCTCTTGGGTCTCCATACAAGTGCTGACCAGCTCCACTTTGTTTTGAGATTTGTTAGAATTGCAATATTATATAAGATGGTTACTAGATTATTCAAAAATCTTGGGGAAAAAGTGTGAAATTTTCTTCTAATATATTAATTGTGAGAAGGTGGGGAAGGAAAGAGATGCAGCTGAGATTTTATAAAGATGCTGATTTTGTTTAAAATATTTAAAACTATTTTTCCAACAACCTCTATCCTCCTCTCTTTAGCCATACCTTCATGCCACCACCTTCTTTCCTGCTTCCCTCCCAAAAATCTGTGAAGCTTATTGTTTTTCCTCTAGGAAAACAAACACAAAGCAAAACAAATGCAAACCAAAGACTTTACACTGCATTCTCCCTATTTACAACTTAACATCAAACCAAAGCTGTAACTAATGTACAAGTAAAGTTATTGTATGTGACTTATATATTTGAATTAATTCTCTATTTTCAGAGTATGAAAAAAAAAGGGCAATACCAACTTTTGTGGACAGAATCTTTGGTGGGGAATTAACTAGTACAGTCATGTGTGAGGAGTGCAGAACAGTAAGTAGAAGGTCTGCTTGATATAGTCTAAAACACCATGTAAAAGACTTGTGCACGGAAGAAACAAGAAGTAATATATGTAGAAATGAGATTATTTATGAATGTATGACATGAAGGAGACTAGGTAGCAGGAATTGTTCTTTTCACAAAATGTAAAATTTGACAAATACCTGTTCACATGTATTACAAATCTATTCTGTGCTCCTAGTACTTGATGTGGAGATGAAAACTGAATGCTCAGAGCGGATAGTGTAGCAGCTTCTCTTCATTTTGAAAAACTGCAGGGATCTTAGTAGGGATGTTAGTTTTGGTTCATGGGTTCCTGTTTGTAAAGATAATTTATGACTGTTTATATTTGTATGTGTAAGTAAATGCATGCATTGGGAGCTATCATGGAAACAGACAAAAGAGAAGGGAAATACATGGCAGAAGTCTACATTCAAAAAATTCTAAGCCACGATTTTTTTGAATGCCTAAAATTATGAGCTTAAATCCATATGTAGGTGTGTAAATAAATGACTAGATTTCAAGAAATGGTGAGCCCTTCTCCCCCAGCCCCATTGCATCAATTGGGGAGTGCTAACTTCTAATTTTTGTTTACATTTCTAACAAAGAAAAACAACATTTTTCTAATTATAGTAAGTAACATCTGTTTGCTTAAGGTGTCCTTGGTCCATGAGTCTTTCCTTGATTTGTCACTTCCTGTGTTAGATGATCAGGTAAGAACCAGCAGTATTTTTTTTATATTCTGTTGTGGGGTGCAATTCTAACTCTAAATTGGACCTTAGAGGAAATTTTTAAAATGTAAGTAGTTGCAAAAGAATAACCTTACCTAATAAAATTACACAACAAAATGATAGAGATTGGTAATGTATTTCCTTAAAGTAAGGTCCTATTGATTGTGATTACACAAACCTTTGAAAATTATCTGAGTGGAAATGCTACTTCAGACAAGGCACTGGAGATTTTACTGGTATGGCAGGTAATCTTCCTGCCATTAAGTAGTAGTGTTTTAGTCAGAGAAAAAAATCCACTATGCTGAAAGGCTGTGTAACCACAGGTAGGCATTTAGGCATTTTTCAAGGTCATGAGTCTAAATATATCTCATTATACGAATGTGTCAAAAGCCATACTTTCCTGAGGCAAATCAGAGGACTCTTCAAATATCAAGTTCCTGTCTGTTCACTGTATTGGGAATAGTAATGGAGGCTTGCAACTAATGCTGATACTCTGATTCTTATCAAATACTCTCAAGGTGAAGAGAGACAAGGTTAGAGCAGGTACTGTGATAATGCGCTTATTTAACTGATCGATCTTATAAACATTTCAGTTGTTTTGGATTTATATCTGTCTGTTTCTTTTTGCCATCAGCACACACGTTATCACCTTTCATCTTCAAAACACACGTAAGGTTTACTACAGGTTGAACTTCTATAATCTGGACTTCCCTCGTCCAGCAGCATTTGTGGTCTGGCATCCCTGAGCGTACTCCTAGGCTGGAGCTCTCAAGGAAAAGCCAGGGATCCCACACTCAGCAACTCCTTTCCAGCCCTCCCACAGCTTCCAGAATACCACAAAGAGCTCATTTGCAGTTCAGGCTAAGAGAGGGAGGGAAAGGAACCAGGACAGGGGTGACACTTGTGGGAAGAGGCAGGTTGGCTGCAGAGCCTCATAGCTGGGGCTAAAGGAGCTTAGCCCAGGGGCCACAGGGCTCAGTACGTTCTGTTGGGGCTGCACTCCTGGTCCCCGTCTGCAGGGCCCTACAGCAACTCTGTCTCTTCCTCTGAGTGCCCCCACTATGCCCATTCGGTCAATGCCAGCCCCTCTGTTGCTGCTGGAGTGGGGCTCGCAGCCAACAGCAGCAGAGGGGCCAGTGGTTACCTCCCCGGTACAGCAAATTCCTTGGTTTGGGACTGGTAAGGTGCTCCAGACCAAGGAGGTACAACCTGTACACTGAAAACAAACACTGAGGGAAGAAACTTTAAAATATGTTTCAGTCCAAAGGTGTTTGGGTAAAATGTTCCTGAGTCATACTGCCCTCTTTTCATACTAATAGAAGCAAACACTTACTGTCTTCTTATTGAAGTCTTTCTAAACTATTTAAAATATTTAGTATCTTCTGTGAATTCAGTGAGATTCATATAAATAAAACTGGAGGTTAAGTTTCATCTTTAAGGGTATGTCTAGACTACATCCCTCTGTCACCAAAGGGATGTAAATTAGACATACCGAAATTGCTAATGAAACAGGGATTTAAATATCCCGCGCTTCATTAGAATAAAAATGGCTGCCGCTTTTTGCCACCGCGGCACTTTGGCGGCAAAAAGTGGCAGTCTAGACGGGGATCAGTCGACAAGGAAAGACTTTTACCGACAAGGAAAACCTTTAACCGGCCGCGGTGGCAAAAAGCGGCGGCCATTTTTATTCTAATGAAGCGTGGGATATTTAAATTCCCGCTTCATTAGCAATTTCGGTATGTCTAATTTACATCCCTCTGGCGACAGAGGGTTGTAGTCTAGACATACCCTAAATGTTTATGGCTTGGTTCTGTCGCCCTGACTTAGTGAGTAGTATTGTACTCTGCAAACATACTTTGCAGTAGGAATGCTTGTAGAATAAGGTACTACTCAGGAAGAGCAGCAGAATCAAGTTCTTAGAGTGAGTGAATGTGTGTATATAAATGTTCTATTATAATACCTAAAAGTCAGCAACTTAATCTGAAAATTTTGAGTAATATACCAGTCTCTCTGCAATTTTCTTTGTGGGTATTGTTTTTTTCTCAATCACATAACTGATATTAAAATCTTTAATCCAAAGTCTTGGTCTTTGAAACTATGATGGTTGCTCCATTTTTGTTTCCTCTGTTTTGATTTTTAGAGTGTTAAAAAAAGTTCAAATGAGAAAAATGTTAAAAAAATTAAGGAAAAGGAGGATGAAGACGATGAAGAGGATAAAGACAATGACAGTTATATGAAGGAAAGGGGTGATAATCCTGGTGCAAGTAAGCACCTGCAGAAGAAAGCAAAGAAGCAGGCCAAAAAACAAGCTAAGGTTGGTTATGGTGCAAAAATAAACATTAAGCACTTTCACCTTAGGCATAATATAAGATGCTAGACTTTTTGTTTAACTTACTTTTTTTTTGTAGACTGATCATTTGCAAAGGGACAACTAAATATTTCTCCTCATTCAAGTGCAAAGTTTACAGGAACAAATCTCTGATGTTACCTATTGTGAAGTTTTATTTATTTTCTGTTGCCTGCTTTCCTAAAGTCACAACCGATAATATCTCCGGAACTGATGAAGTAGTCAGTCATATGCTGTCTGACTAAAGCAGCATTAATGTACACCAGAAGGCTTTTTTCTTTGTCAGTGACCACAAGAGAAACACTCTGATGGTTCTGGAGTAATGTAGTCTAGAAAAAAACATTTTGGGGACATGAAAGAAATTCAGATTTGGATTGCAGTAAGTGTTATAATTCGAAGTATAATTATAAGCGGGAAGACTGCAACTGAGTAACTCAGTGAGAGTAATACTCATTATTTTGAGCTGATGCCCTCTGTCATAATCACCAAAATAGATTATTTGCTCTTTATATGGCAACTTCTGTTGCTTAAAGTTATAAGTATTTCCTAAACAATTGGTGCATAGCAAATAAAAACACAGCAACTTTCTCTGCTTTTTATATTTTATTGTACTGCACACTGCATATTTTTATTTGTAGAACCAACGTCGGCAGCAAAAAATTCAAGGAAAGGTGCTTCAGATAACCAATGTATGTTCCATAGAACTGTCTGAAGAAAATGTGAAGGAAGATAAAGAAACAAAGGAAGAAATAAACTCTGAAGTCACTGACCTGAAAAAAGAAGAGGAATCTTCCAATGAATGTGAAGAACTTTCCTTAAATCAGAAAGATTTAAATGCTCAAAGAAATAGTACAGATGTAGATAGTCTGCATGAAAGTATAGAAAATCCAGATAGAGAATTTGAAGAAAATGAAACCAATATGGATGTTGCTATGGAAGACTTAGTTTCTACTGCTGAGTATATTAGGGGCTTTGACAATCTATGTGTTGAAGATGATGATCATGGGGAAGAGGAGGAACTTGCTACAAATTTAGAAGAATTACACTTAGATGCTGTTGCTGACTCTGATATGGATATCTTGGATGACCATCATGTGACTGAGTTAAGAACACATGAGGTAGTGAATGAGGACCCAGAAACAGCCTTTTGTACTCTTGCAAACAGGGAAGATCTAAACATAGAAGAAAGTTCAATCCTTCATTGTTTATATCAGTTCACTCGAAATGAAAAACTCAGTGACATCAATAAATTGCTCTGTGATGTATGTACACAAAGACATTGTGGACCAAAGATTAGTGGAAAAAGTAAGCCATTAAGTTTTAATTACAAACTAATATTACCCCCTCCCCCGCCCCCATACACACGCTAAATAGGGATGTTAAGGATTAACCTTACAGGGTGATGCTTACCAGGTAGAGCGGCTTAACTAGCAGCCCAGCTGGGCTGGAGCAGTCCCTCACCTGGCTGGGCCCACTGTGCCATGGGAATGCAGGAGGGTGCCCCAGCCTGGCTGGGCCTGCTATGCTGTGGGCCCAACCGGGCTGGAGTGACCTCCTGCCCATAGGATCCCAGTTAATTGGTTAAACTTAAACAGAGGCAGCAACAAGGGGGAGGTGAGGGGTAGGCAGGAGCTAGTACATGCAAGGAGCTAGCAGAGGCAGGGGGGGAATGGGAGCAGTTGCTCACAGGGACCCATCTTAAAAGTTTACCTACATGTAATCGTTGAAAAATTCAGCGGTCACACATTTACACAAATACATGCATTTTAACATTCCTAGTTTCTCTTGGATCTATTTGATACTTAGTATTTAAGGGCCAGACTGAACCCATTACTCTTACTAGTGAGTACTTACTCACGAGTAGCCCCGTTGTCTTATAAGTTACCACCAGTGTAGAGCAAGGGGCCTCACAATAGGATGGAATATGAAACGGGTTTTTTTTCCTGTGTTATAGAATTTTAACTCTTCAAATGTTAAACTTTTTATAATTACTGCAACACATAAGCCATAGGATGAGAACATGCAGGAATTTGCTCAGACTAATAAAAGCACCATTCAGTGTGTAATTCTTTAGAAGTCCCAGAAATGAGTGTTAGAACTCTCCCTATTCAGTTGATGTGGTGATTTGATTTACACTAGTTAATCTCTTAAAGTAGGACCATCATGAAGATGGCACCTTGTAAATATAACTTCGAAGGGAAATCATCAATGCCTTAAGCATATTATAATGTATGAAATAAAACATGTTTCCACCCCAATATGTGATTTCTTTCACTTTGACATCAGAAAAAATTTAGAATGGCAAGTTACTGCATTATTCTTGACTATCCAACCAACGGTGCTCTCTCTCTTTCCTTTAGGTGAGAAGAAGTATGTTTACACTAATGCCAAAAAGCAAATGTTAATTTCTCTTGCTCCTCCAATTTTGACACTTCACTTAAAGAGATTTCAACAGGTATTGTTAACTGGCAGACTCTTGTATTTTTAAATTATATAGTAATAACCCATAGAAGTTAGTAGACCTTGATTTTCTGATAAACTTGTTCCATTAAATACTATTCTTTCCACAACTTTAGAATTAATATATAGATAATTTGAGAAATCTTTCTGATTCATTCATTCCTGCTACTTGTTTACCATAATAGCTTTTAGAACTTTTGAGTTCTTCTACAATAGAGACATTACTACCAAGAATGTAGAATTAAATATGGACAAAACAAATTGACTTATGCTGAAAAACAAACTTACTAAATATAGAGAAAGATGATCCACAACAGAGATTTGCTCTAAGAGGTACATAACTAGAAAGTAGTACACTAAGAGACATCTGAGTGCTGATGATGGGCTCATAAATTAGAAACAAGTTTACATTGTGACTATGCATTTTTGAAGGTTGTAGATAGCATCATATTAACTAGAGATGCAATATTCCTTCTGTACATAGATTATGGCTTTGTTTGGGGCTCTTCAGTATCAGAAATACAGTAATTAAACTAGAGAGAAATGAGAAGGGGAAAATGAATATCGGAAAAGATTGACTACAAATTTAAAATACTAATTGCATAATGCATTCTGGCCAGACAGTTAAGTAGGGATATAACTGTCTATGTAATTGAAACTCCAGGGAGTGAGAAGAACTGTGCGGCGATCCAGTGGGATACATTTGTGATTAAAGTAAAGACATATGGGAAGCTTTTCTTGATATTCAACATTAGTACTTACTGAGCTATAGAATAGTATTTGAATGGAAGTGATAGAAGGCTCATCACAAGACTTTTAAAACCAGGCTGGATAATGTAGTATAGATGATTCTGCACTGTCTAGCAATGGATCAGATGTGTACTTATACTAGAATTTCTATAAGTGTACTCATATAGCTATACGTATAGCTGCAGTTGTCATTCATGCCAATACATGCTAAATCTGAATTAAAGTGCTATATTACCCTCTGCTCCAGATAGAAAGTAGAGAAATCATAGACGAGTAATTTGGAATATGGCCATAAAGAACCGAAAAGCATGACTGGTAGAATAAAGTCTTTCTTCTCCCTTATCCCCCAACTTTGTTGTCCATCAAAGGTTGGTTGTGCTCTAAAATGAATCTCTGAAGTCTTGTTGGAATTTTTAAAAATAACTAAACGTGTAACCTTTAAGAAGAGACACATCTCCTATTTGTTTATCAAGATTTAAACTCTTATGTTTCTGCATTTCTATCTTATTTCTAGGCAGGATTTAATCTGCGGAAAGTTAACAAACACATAAAATTTCCAGAGGTGATAGACTTGGCTCCTTTCTGTGCAATTAAATGCAAGGTAAGATTAAAAAAAAATCATACTGTTTGAAAAAACAGTCAACCCTTACAGCAAAAGGTTGGTGATTTGGAAAACTATTTTAGTGTGTTCTCAGAACAATCAGCCATTAATCTGAATCTCCCTATACTGTGTCTCAAAACTTCACAGACAACATCATACGGCAATAAATCGGTACAGTTAAATTCTTAGGTTAGAATTCTGCTGCAGTGTACTTCAGGTTTTAAATATTGATTACATCCATTGTCGTTAACACATTGTTTCTATGCTGACAAGTTGAATTGGAGCTGGCTCCCCACAGAACAGTGGAATCAGAACTGACTTGTCTGAAACACTGACATTTCAGCTAGGTTAACATCTCATTAGCTGTACTCTGCTGGCACTAACAAAATTGTCACTTCACAGAATGTTGCTGAAGGGAATACAAGTGTATTGTACTCTCTGTATGGGGTGGTTGAACATAGTGGCACAATGAGATCGGGACACTACACTGCCTATGCCAAGATGAGAACTATGAGAAACTATCTTTCTGATCTTGTCCTCCATGGAGAAATTCCCCAAGGTAAGCATCGCCAATATATTCACGACAGTCTAATCTTAACTGGTACACCTGAATCTCTGTACTCCAAGCGTCTCTGATCCAGGAACACTCATGGTTCAGAACTTGGCCGGGGAGAAGGAAGCGGCTCTGTGCACTGTCACTCTTTCCCTTCCAGCTGAGAGGGTACTTTTTGGGAGGCTTTTCCCTCCCTCTCCCTAGCAGTGGAGGGTGGTGCCCCATCCCAGTCCTCCTCTCTCTCACTCCGAGACCCTGTCCCAGTGCACTCCATGGTCTGAAAAAAATCCTTAATTCAGCATACCCTATTTTCCAGGGTTGCTGGATTAAAGAGGTTCAGGTGTGGTAATTTGTGATGTTTTTGCTTCAGCACGACTTAAGATTTTTTTTTTTTTAAACAGCTTTAGAAACTGAATCAGCAGGACAGTGGTTTCACATCAGTGACACCCATGTGCAACCTGTGACTGTATCTAAAGTGCTGAACTCACAAGCTTATCTCCTGTTTTACGAACGACTGCTATAACTCACCTGGGACCCATTCTTCACATAATACTGTATGGTTTTTAAACATAAAAAATAAAGAAATGTTAAATCAGAGAAAAATTACATGTAAATCATATTCAATAAGACTTGAAACTGTCTTCTGTAGAAAATCTCATGGCTCCTAGAAATACTGGCAAATGAAATATTAACTTATACTTTCCCAGTAGATCCATTGCTTTTAAATAAAAAGCTATTTTGTCTTTTTCTATAACTTCAAGTCTGAAGCATTTATTTTACTCCTCCTTTATATAATTACTTCTTTATAATCACATTTCTCATATTGCTTTGAATGGAGTTTTACTCTCTAGAAACCTGTATTTAATTCTTTAAGATGTGCTAGAATTTTTTTATAAGGAACTTACTAACTAACCACACATAGCTACTTGTACTCTAGCATGATAGTGTAGAACAAACATCTTTGTGGAGACAAGTTGGGTTAGGTAATATGTTGTTAGACCAACTTCTGTTTGGCTTGAAAGCTTTGTCTTTTATACACAGACCTCTTTTTTGGAGCATATTGTACTCTGTCTTGCAGGGTCCCTTAAAATATGTGCCAATTATTCATGCAGAACATATTTCACCTTGCTGCAATTCTGGCAGTATCTTTTCCAGATCTGAAGAAGAGTTTTAAGTGGCTCAGAAGCTTGTCTCTCTCACTATTGGAAAAGCTGGTCCAATAAGCTATTACTTCACCCATGTGCTGGGTCTGAGATGGCTACAAGTACTATACGTAATCTCTTGTAAAGGCAGTTTGCATGGCAGAGCTGTACCTTAAAATTCATGCTTGTTTTATTGCTCAGGATAGAATCTACTGCTTATAGAATATCACTTCTCACTTGTGTACTATTCAGAAAAAAAATGGTCAAGCTAATGTAGTAATATTAATGCTGCTTGCAATAGATAAACTTTCATCTCCACTCTAATTTCTCTTAGCCCAGATTTGAGTGAACAAAAATTGTTGCCATCTAATCACTCTGTAGGTTCTGTAAGATATATTCACTTAACTTACCAGATGTCAGTTACTATTGATAGCATTCTTAGTCTGAAGATGGAATGGATATAGGAACTGAACTTTGATGCGGTGCTCTGCTGAATATTGCAAATAGGACCAAAGGAATAGAAAAGGATTAAATGTCTACTATAATAGTTTTGAGATCAGCATCCTAGTAAGCCAGATGTGTACAAACATAGCAAGTAGATAGTACCTCTGTTGAAAATATAGACAGGCTGGGAGAGGAAATATAGCTACAGCAGGCTCAAGGTTACACAATAGGCTTGTAGCTGGGAAGGGAATAATAATGATCAAGGATTGATTCCCAGTCCAATGTCCTATATGTTTAACTAGGATGCCTTATTGACTACAGCATTGTGGATCAAAAGCTGGTGTGCATCGTTGACACTGAAGTGTATTATGCTCTTTTGGCTAGAACACACTCTAGGGACTAGGATCCTTTTTGTTTGACCTGTTCCCCTTTAAGTTTTCAGTTAAAAAGCAGGGTGTGGAAAAGGGTGTAGTTGATTGAGATTTTATGTATCACAACCGTGTACCTTAATTTTCTAGAGGATTTGTATACAAAACAAGTAGAGTTAAGCTCTGTCCTCCTGCACAGAGAAAGTAGTAGAAAGACTACAAGGCCTGTACCACACATACTGAACATAAAGCATTGATTGTCTTTCTATGGAATAGTCTTTTCATTTAAAAGATGGAGGTTTTGAGCCTGCTAGGTCATGCAAGATCTCCACTCCCTAACCATGTTCAGTTTCATAGCAAAATTAATGTGAAAGTTAAAGGTAATCAGCTCATATCCAAAATTAACAGCAAAAAATCCAACACACTGAATTGTGTTTCAAGAGCAGTTACTGACATTTTAAAAGTGCAGTTATGCTTTTATAAACTACTAGCCTCCTTACTCCTTAAAACTAGCACTCAGTTTCATTGAAAATATTTGCAAAGTTTCAATCGGATGACAGGAGAGACCTCTCCTGTGGGCTTAATCTATCTCCCTGAGAGGCAGGCCTTGTCTACACTGAGAGATAAGGTCAAATTTATTAAGGTTGATTTTCTAGCACCCAATTTTTGAAAATTCAAAAGTGCATGTCTCCACTGTGCATGAGAGTGGCTAACAATCCCACAGTTCCTGCTGCCCCTTTGCACTGTCGGTTATGTTCCCAGTGCCCCATGGGACCAAAGCAATGCAGTGCGTGGTTCTGGATACATATGCACTCCCTCATTCCCCCCACTTGAAAGCAATGCCAAATTTTTTTTGTGCCCCTTTTTGCCTGATTATCCATGCAGAGGCCATAGCAGGGTATGCATGCAAGCCAGCATGGAACAGGTTCAGCAGCAAAGTTCTATGGCAATCCTAGCAAACATCTTGTGCCTTATGCTGCAGTATGCCCAGAGCCTATCCAGTTTCAGATAGATTTAGGAAGACTCTCAGGAGGCCATGAACAGACACTTCTGTGAAGCACTTGAGATCAGTGATTGGAGAAGCTGGTGGCATTCACACAGGCCTCTGGAGGCAGTGGAACACCGATTCTGGTGCTGTGGGACTGCATAGTTATGCAGCTAACGGATGATCAGCAGTGGCAACAAAACTTTTGCATGGGTAAGGCCACTTACATGGAAGTTTGCAAATTGCTTTTCTCTGCACTGAAGTGCAAGAATATCAGAGTCAGAACTGTGCTCTGACAGTGGAGAAGCTAGTGGCAATAGCCTTATGGAAGCTTGCAATACCAGACAGCTACCAGTCAACAGGGAATCAATGTGGAGTGGGGAAATCTACAGTGGAGGCTGCTATGAGGCAATCAATACAAAGAGCAGTGACTGGGAAACGTGCAGGACATAGCGAATGGCTTTGCTGTAATAGGGTTTCCAAACTGTGGGGGAGCAATCCCTATCTTGGCACCTGACCACCTTGCCAAGGCATACATTAACCACAAGAGGTACTGCAGGGATGGTGGATCACAAGGGCCATTTCACCAACATCAATGTAGGATGGTTGGGAAAGGTTCATGACACACATCTTTAGGAACTCCACCTCTTCAGAAAGCTGCAAGCTGGAATTTTCTTCCCAGCCTGGAAAATTACCATTGGAGGCATTAAAATGCTAATAGTGATCCTTGGAGACCCAGCCTACCCCTTGCATCTGTGGCTCATGAAGCTGTACACAGGCAGCCTGGACCGCAGTAAGGAGCAGTTCAACTACAGGCTGAGCAAGTGCAGAATGGTGGTAGAATGTGATTTTAGACATTTAAAAGGAAGGTTTCGTAGTTTTGTAGTTTGACTGTTTGTTAGACCTCAGCAAAAGCAATATTCCCATTGTCGTGGCAGCCTGCTCTGTGCTCCGTAATATCTGTGAAAGTAAGGGGGAAAGTTTTATATCAGGGTGGAGGCCAAGGCACAGCACCTCACCAGTGATTGAGCAGACAGACACCAGGGCAACATGGAGCAGCACCACAACTCAGAGAGGCTTTGAAACTTTGGCTACTTCTATGCTATGCTCTCTTGCACAAGAAAATATTCAAATGAGGCAAAGCGGTGCATATTGCTGTGCCTCATTTGCATACTTAATGAGCTGCCATTTTTGCACAAGGGGCTTTTGTGCAAAAAGGAGCTGTCTACACAGCTTTTTTTTTCAGGCAGAATGGCTCTTGTGCAAGAGGGAGGTTTTGCACAAAAGGCCCTGGCGCAAAAATGGTGGCTTAAGTATGCAAATGAGGTGCAGCAATATTCACCGCTTTGCCTCATTTGCATATTTTCTTGCACAAGAGTGTGCAGTATAGGCATAGCCTTTGTGAATGGTCAGATAGTGATATGATAGTCACATGTAGTGTTCTTAACTAGGAGCCCTCTGTATTAAACATGCTTATCTGTAAACCGCCCCCACCCCTTGCAACACAAGCAATAAGTATCTTGTTGAGAAATCATGCACTTTTATCAAGTGAACACAAGGATGAAGGGTCAGAAAAGGAGTTCAGCACAGGAGCTTGGTGGAAGCGAAGGGAAGGGGCATATTACAGTCCCCTTGTTGGGCAATTTCACAGGTACAAGCGTGACAGCCTATTGTTCTGGGATACATCCCTGGGGGTTGAGTGTGAGGCTGCCCTTGTCTCCCTTCTTCGTCTGCATTCTAGGGCCCCTTGGAGAAGAAGCTATGGCACTTGGTGAGGAGGGAATGTGGGTTAGCATGGACCAGAGGAGGCACCTATGCATCTGGCTGTCATTTAAGTTCACCATGTGCATCATCAGATCCCCTACGGCTAGGGTTGCCAGGTGTCCGGTTTTCTACCAGACAGCCTGGTTTTTGGGCCCTCTGCCCGGTAAAAAAAATCCAGAAAATACCAGACATGTGCAATGTCCAGTATTTCCTGGTTTTCCAGCTGGGTGCCGGACAGAAGCCTGGTAGGGGCAAGGGAAGTGACTGGGAGGCGGGGCGCGATCGGTGCTGGAAGCCTTGGTTGTGTGTGAGGAGGAGGGGCAGCCCAGTCTATGGTCCTGTGCGCTGGTCAAGCGTGTGCTGGAGCCACAGCCGGACTGACTTGCGTGGCACGGGAGCGCCCTGAGATCTGCACAGCCTGGGTCAGTCCTGCTCCCCGCCGGCTGATTCGCTCCCCCCGTCCCCTCCTAGCTGGCCGGTTGGTTGATTCTCCCCGACTTCTCCTCCCTGTCTTCCCCCACCAGTTCCTCTCCCGCCCGCCCCCCACTGCCAGCTCTGCCTCCCGTGGGCTGGTTCCTGCTCCGGATCTTCCCCCGCCAGCCCCACTGCACCCCCCGCCAGCCCTGCTGGCAGCCAGTTCGCCCCTCAGTACCCCCACGAACTGCACCCCCCCCCGATATCCCGCAGCCAGCCCCGTTCCGCCTGACGCCCCCCTCTCCCCTCCCACTGACCAGCCCTGCTTCCCGTCAGCCAGCCCTGTTACCCCCCCCTGTTAGCTCTGTTTCCTGCCCCCCCCCCCCCACAGCCAGCACCGCTTCCTTCCCGTCCGGTCCCTCCCCCATGATGCATGTCCGGTATTTTTTTTATGACTAGCTGGTAACCCTACCTATGGCCATCAAGGTTTTCTCTTGTGTCTTCACTTCAAGTTGCCTGCTCTTTTCTGCCCTCATGCTCCACTCACATTGCCTTCAACAGCATTTTCCCCAACTCAATTGCTCCATGTCCAAGGGGGTAGATTGCATTTACTCACTGAACACATCATGACTACATTTTCGCCTTCAGATCTGTACTGAATGAACGGCTGGCAGAGCCAGCCAGGCGGGAACGTGCTACAGGCTTGCTGTTACACTTCCTGTAACAAAAAGTCAAGGGCAGACTTTACAGGAGATACACTATGGAACAATCTTTTTAGCATTGAGGGACGGCTGTTCAACATAATAGGCATGTGTCATGTACAAAGCCAAAGTTATGCTTTTAAGTGCCTACTATGCAGCAGGTACACCACAGAGATCGGGGAACAACTGGACTCAGTTTGGCGGGAGGCATGGTAAGGGACAGGTTGGGGCTTGCTCTTGCGCTTTGAAAGCATGTCAACACAGTGCTTGCAAATAGCAGCTCGTGCAGGTAGGCAAGCATATGCATTTGCAAAAGTGGGCCACAGATATGGGAAGGCAGGACAGGGGATCACATTGAGACTGCGCATCGAGCACAACCCCCTCCCACAGAGAACAATGTTCCTTTCTTGCAGGAACATGTGGACCTCAGGGGGAGGTGGGTTGGGTATGGCAGAGGCTCATGAAGACACCAATGAGCTTGCAGGAGATGGCCGGGGAGGGCCAGCCTGGCAGGGGCTCAAGCTATGCTTTGTTGAGGATGAACAAATGGAAGTGTACTGTTGTGGTATCAGTTAGAGCTTCCCCTGCTTCATCCAGGTTGCCATGCACAGTATCAATTTTCTCCAAATCACACAGTGATAAGGAGCAGCTGCTGACTGAATGTGACCAGAAACAGTACACTGCAATGCTTTGTGCTGCAATGACAGCATATTACTTACTGCTGGCTTGGCATGGAAAGGTGTCCTACAGTGGAGGATGGAATAAAGCAGGCCTCCCCAGAAACCTTGTGAGGAGGACTGAAGATTTCCTTTATGGAAATGTGCAGGGACACTTTCCACTTCAGCTCCAGACAATTTAACAAACTGTTCCAAGGAGCCTCTGCCACAGATCATACCCAATTGTTGTAACCCATTCGTAGCATGATTAAAAATGTGAACTCACCACAAGTGCCCGGCAACTAGATATCCTGGAAGGAGTGGATTGTCTCCAAAGTTATAAAAAGTCCTGGCTGTCAGTAAGATCAGATGTTCTGCTCACCTGCTGACCATTCTCCTCCTCATCCACACTGTCCTCCATGCTGCTGCCCAAGGTTGCCTGAGGAGTGTCTTGGGACAAATCCACAGACTGGCTAGGAAAGATGGTCTGGTCCCCACCTAGGATCCCATGCAGCTGCTCATAGAAGCAGCATACTTGCAGCAACGACCCAGATACCTCCTTTGACTTCTGGTATGCCAGCCTGGACTCCTGTGTTTTCCAGTGCTGCTGGGTATCCCTGACGTGTCCTTATTCCACCAGGCAGGCCATGTGCAATCGGCATAGGTATCACCATTTCTTTTACTGCTTCATAGTTCTGCCTGAACTGATTCCTTTCCCCACACAGCAATGAGGCCCAGGATGGTCCTGCATCTGCATACTGGCGCTCATTTGGTTGTGGGCATTCATAGTCAGGTGTCCTGCCTGCTCTAAGGTCTGCTCGCCACACAAGAAATGAAATTCAGATTTTCCCAGGGCTTTTCCTGTGCACTTGGAGAGCAGCAAAGTTGAAATTCCTAGCCAGAACAGTCACACCTCCTAGGCTATGTCTACACTCGCTGCTTCTTGCGCGTTATTCTTGAAAATAATCAGCATAGCAGCATTGTGCAAGAGGGCTTTTCTTGCGCAAGAAGGGGCAGTGTAAACAGCTCCTTCTGGCGCAAGAGCCTCTTCTGCAAAAATGGTGGCTCATTAGATATGCAAATGAGGTGCCACAATATTCCACACTTAGCCTCATTTGCGTATTTCTCACGCAAGAAGCCGCGAGTGTAGACACAGCCCCGGAGGCCAAGAATGTCAACTTTCACAGTGCTGCGTCTGCACTCCCCTAAAGCAGAGGATCCAAGGTTGAATTTATTCTTACTCATTGTGAAAAGCAGGAAATCAACTTTAATGGCCCCTAAAGTTGACAGAATGAGCTTGGTGGCATGGACTCTGTTAGAAAATCAACCTAATTTGGTTAAATTTGACTTGAACTCCTACTGTAGACCAGGCTGCACAGGCAAAAAAAGCACTCCCACTGACAACGCTAGCTACAGCAGCCAGTAGATCTATATATAATGACATTACTCAAGCATGTGGATTGTTATACGGCTATAGATCTATCCCATATATGACATCACATAAGGATGTAGTTATACAGCTGTAGATCTGTAATGTAAAGTAGGCTTAATTCTACTGTGAGGTTTGAGGATAAAGAATGTTCACTTTGTACAAGAGTCCTACCATCTGCTCATCTTGGCTTAAGCTCACTAGAAGTGAGGTTTATACAGTTAGGTAGCAGCTCGAATGTACTGGCTATATGCTGAAATGTGTTAACTCCAAAGGCTTGAGCCTTTTAGAAATACATATTTTATAGTATCAAAATTGGGTATTCAGGATAGGCACTCACAAAGATCTTAATGTAAGGAGTTACATTTACCAGAAGTCCTGTACAACATATTGGAGCTCCTGTCCACAGTCCAACTTAAAAAGGGCATTCACCTCATATAGGATCCAGGTGCCAAATTATCAGGTACTGGGAGATGGTCCACGAGTTGTGGCATTTCTTCACAGAAAAGATGTAGAACCCATTTTTCAAAAGTATATGCCCCCCATGATTGGTCCAAAAATGTCTGAGAAAAGGGGTTAGAGATTGAACACTTGCCTTTTGTTTTGCTTCACCTGCCAAGCCCCACTCTGCTTTTTGTAAATATAAAATCTGCAAATACAGTTTGTCTCATGGTGTTAATTCCATGTGGAACAGCAACTTTCTATACAGAATTTTATATTTCTGCAGTCATATTGCATTTTTTTTAACTAAATAAAATATTTCTCATTTAAAAATAAGTTACAATTAAATCTCATCACAAACATGCTACAGGTTGAACCTCCCAAATCAGTGACAGTCTGGTCTGGCAACATCCATGGTCCAGCAGGGCCAGGGATGTTGCTGAACCAAAGAGCCCCGGAGGAACGCAGGAACCGGGGAACCGTGGCTGGGCCAAGCAGCATCTGGGAAAACATCAGCATTAATGGGGCCAGGCATTGGCCAGGGATCTCCTGCCCAGCTGGGGAACCCCCAGTGTTAGCGGAGCCAGGGAGTCCCAGTACCAGCTGGGTGGCTGGCCAGGAACTCCAGGAAACCTCTGTTGGCAGTGGAGCTGGGATGACCAGGCAGCATCCTCTGGGGTACCCCTGGCTGAAGCAGGGCTGGCAGAGGCAGTGGCCAGAATCCCCAGCAGCAGGGCGGGGTGGCTGGGCAGCCCCGGCAGCAGCAGAGCTGGGGTGGCCCCCAGCCGGGAACCCCTGAGAACACCCTGCGGCAGCAGGAACTGCAGCAGCCAAGCAGTCCACACTGGGAATTCTGGGAGACACTGGGGCAGCAGGCAGGCAGCAAGGTAGGGAGCCGTGCCAGGCCAGATTTAGCGGGGTCAGCAGCAGGGCAGTAAGCCCCAGAGAGAAGTCCAGGAGCAGGGCAGCCAGCAGGGGAGCACTAACCTCCCCTAGTCAGGGACAGCTCAGGTCCCAAGGATGCCAGACCAGGGAGGTCCAACCTGAACATCTACACTCCCCTTACAGTCTCATAAAAATGAATTCATGGCTATTGTCCGTCCAGCCTAACTACCAGCTCTTGGTTCTTCAAAGTTCTGGGCTTTCCAGTTCTGTTTCTCAGCAGACTAAAGTAACATGTGCAAAGAGACACAAGCTGGATAGGATTGTTTTTGTTCTGTGCTTATGTGATGGTGGACCTTGGACAAGCATGGCAGAGAACTTAGTTAAGACATTGTTTTAAAGACAGAGAGAGAGAGAGAGAATATATAGGAAAGGACGGAGGCAGCATAGAAAAGAACAGTGGAGTGAACTAGACAGAAAAGCACACAGTTTTCTATATTCCCCCACACTTTTGCCACAGAAGACTGTCATGTCTCCTGGCGGTAAGAGACCCTATCTGGTGATTTAAATTGCCTTGATTTAAAATCAGTCCACCTTGAATCAGTATCCTCAAAGATATGGCTTTTAGGTTTGCAGTTAAGGAAACTTTCACAGGAGCTAAGACTAACATTTCCATCAACTATGTTTATAGTTCTGGTAGAAGTTAAAAAAAAATCCCCACACTAGTTGCAACCTAAACACAAAAGAACAGATGCCACCTTGGGTGAAACTATTTGACATTTCATTTTGAAAATTACAAAGTAAAATGAAAGTACAGGTTGAACCTCTCTTGACTGGGACTCTCTGGTCTGGCAACGTGTGGGGTCTGTCAGGATCACAGATGGTGGATGGTCAGAGGCAGGAGCCCTGCGGGGGCCAGGAATCCAGCCATGCTGGCCGTAGCAGTAGCCAGAAACCCTGCCACAAGAGTCTGGCTGAGCCAATGGCATGCCAGCCGGAATGCCAGTGGGCTCTGGTAGGGCAGTAGTTACTTTTTAAAGCTTAGTTTAAAGAACCAGTGTTACTCATAAAAAGAATAAAGGACAACCTGGTGAATTACCGGCCAGCTTAACTTCAGTACCTGGAAAGATAATTGAGTAAATAAGCAATCAGTTTGTAAATATCTAGAAGATAATTAGGTGATAACAGTGAACATGGATTTGTCAAAGCTGGTGTGATCCATTAAAAGAACAAATCATGTCACAAGCTAAATGAGTCAATAGAATTGAAATGTATGAGCAGGAGTGTTGTAAGCAAGAAAGTAGTAATTCTTCCATTCTACACAGATAAGGTCTCAGCTGGCATGCTATGTCCAATTCTTGATGCTACATTTCAGGAAAGAAGTGGACAAATTGGAGAAAATGCAGAACAAAAATAATCAGAGATCTAAAAACATATGACCCACAAGGAAAGACTGAAAAAAATGGGGTTGTTTAGTCTAGAGAAGACTGAGGCAGATATTAAGTTTTCAAGTACATAAAAGGTTGTAACAGGGAAGTGAATGAAAAATATTTCTTCTCTTTACCTCAGGACAAGAAGAAATGGACTTAAATTGCAGCAAGGGAGGTTTAAATTGGACATTAGGAAAACTTCCTGTCGGGGTAGTTAAGCACCCATGTTCCCACATTTTTGCCAAACCTGAGTGGAATGATTTGTTATATGCACCAAGATGGAAGTGATGTGTGACACATCTTCATATTGGTGTACATAAATTTTGTTATGTGGCAGGAATAGGGCCAAGTGATTAGTAGAGTGGGAGAGGGCTCAGGGATGGAGCACAGGGTTGGGGTACTGGCTCTGGGGTGGGATGAGGGATGAAGAGCTCAGGGCTGGAGTAAAAGGTAGGGGTGCAGGAGTATGGGGGCTATGGCTAGCGGTACAGGCTATAGGGTGGGGCCAAGTTCAGGAGGGGTTTGGGATGAAGGAAGGTGCTCTGGGTCTACTGCAAGGAAAGAGACTCCCCCACTTCTCTCCCCTTACAAAAGCACCCAGGCTAGAGCAGGGGATGGGCCACCTCCACTCACAAGAAAGTTGGGACTGAGCCACCCTGGCAGGTTGGAGAGTGGACCGCTAGGTTGGCTCAAGGAGTGGAGCAGCCCTCCCCAGGCTGCCGCAGGTCCCTGCTGAGCAGAGTACTAAATAAGTAGCTGTGTGGCCGCGCAGCTTACAGGGAACTCAGGATTAAGCAACTAGTTGACTATATAAGCTTATATAGTCGCTTCCTCCACCCTTGCTGCCTCTCAGAGAGGCAGCAAGAGGGGGAGCAGGAGCAGGTGCTGGGGGGGCAGGGGAGGTAGAGGCACAGCAGGAAACTACATGAGTGGGGACTGAAGCAGTCTCTGCTTGCACTGGTTCTGCTGCAATTCTGCTTTTGAAATGTACAAGAGCCCCGGTAGGGCTCTTTCTATAGTTCAAAGGCAGAGGCGCCCTTATCGACTAATTGAATAGTCGATGGAAGTCCCATTGACTAGTCAATTAGATAATCTAAATTTTACATCCCTACAGGGAACTTAAACACCAGAACAAGTTAACTAGCAAGACTGTAGAAACTCCATTATTGAAGGTATTTAAGAACAAGTTTCATAAACACCTGTCAGAAAAGGTCTAGTTATTTCTTAGTCCTGCCGTGAACATAGGTGATTAGACTAGATTACCTGGAGAGGTCTCTTTTTAGTCCTATGCTTATGATTCTATGATGGGTGTAGTAGTAGGAGTTTATAATTTCCCTAATGAAAGGTTCAATGTTAACTGTGTTCAGGAAGGGGGCGGGGGTGTTTCACATAAAGGTTAACAGAAGCAATATAGATTCAAAATGACCTGTTCCTATTTATAGATAAATAATACTCAAAAGCAACATCATGTGTGTGAATGTAAATTTTAAGGCTGCAAGTGTAATCGGAAAAGTTAACAAATTGAGTCTTTTTATATTTCAGGTTCATTTATTGAAATGGTAGCAGTATTGTTCTCTTTACTGATACAGTCTCATAACTTAAGGTGAAGGAGAAAACATGTCAGGCCCCAACAAGAGTACAAGAAGATACATCCAATCCTACTTCACTCAAACTACAGTGAAGGTATTCATTCGCTTTGGTCATCATCCCAATCTTTCTTTCCTGAAGGAGGTTTGGGCCCACCAGCTGGCTTTGCCATGATGATCTTGGAGAAAAAAAATTAGGTTAAGATAACCCTCACATTGGATTTTTTTTTCTTGCTACAGCATGAGCTGTGCAGTTTAAGCAGCATTCACTAAACTCATGCAAATCTGTTACTTTCATATGATCTAAAAGCCAAGTTTTTGCCACTGGATGTGTCCCGTATTTCAGCAAACATACGGCAAGTTAGCACACCAGAAGATACTGTTTTCCCCAATACAATTTTAGTATTCTCTCAGTTAATTATTTTTAAAGTAAGGTGCAAAAGTGTACAGCTAAGATAGACAGACCTGTTCCCATTTTATTTTTCCATTAAATTTAAACCCTAAATTCGGTTAGAAAAAGTTCAACATCTATCAGGTAGTGACTGGGTAATTGAACACATGCAATATATTACAGGAAGTGTTTCAAGATAATCCGTAATGCACAAAAAATGAATAATTTGAATGTCTATTTCAAATCACTGGACATGAGGATTTCCCAGCATAAAAATGACTTCCAAAAATGTCAGTTACAGCTCTCTCTGTTAAGATTTGGTTTTAAATAAACTATGTTTGCCATAATGATATTACACTAAAAAAGTAAATATCACCATATAAGTTAGTTTCAGTAAAAAAGAGTTCACTACAACACAGCACATGTCTAACAGGTTGTTAAAAAGTTGACAGTGTGCCCCTGAAAGGGAACAACGGACATTAGCTCCATGTTGAGTGTGGATACATTCATGCAACAGATATTTGAACTCAACATGACAAGCGCCACAGATCTTACAGCACGCTATTTTTCGGGTTCATCTTTCCATTCATCCTTATCCCAGTGTTCTTGTTTAGGAGCTTTTGGACCACCTACTGGTTTTGCCATAATAATCTACAGATGTTTTACATACATTATACACATTGCTGCCAAAGTTCCATAAAATACCAAGTTATTAAACTACCTAAAAAAGTCTTCAGCTCATGCCTTCCATGTTATCCTACAAGCAGCATTTCAAATACATATGTGGAAGTTTTTCTTGATACGGCACCTTGCCTCACCTTTCCAAAATTTGAATCTAGCAACATGGTCAGCAATAATTAAGACTGCATTTGAGTCATGGTATTTTTAGTAAAAAAAGTCATGGACAAGTCATGGGCATTACAGCTACCAGCTCTATGTGCTGACTCTGTTCCACACCAAGCCCGGGTTCTGCAGCTCTTATTCGCTGAGACCCACCACCAATGGGAGCTGTGGGGGCAGTGCCTCTGGGCAATGGCAGTAAGTAGAGCTAGAAGCCGAAGGAAGGGGAGCCCCCCCCCCTCAGGTAAACACTTCCCCACACCCCAACCCCAGTCTGAGTGCCCCCCCAAACTCCTGCTGCTAGGGATTTGGGGGGTGAGGGTGGGGCTGAGACTGCCCCAACTGTGGCCAATGCAACTGGGCCTGGAGCTGCCTGAGTTGCTCAGGCGGCCACCAGGCCAGCCACACAGGCTGCTGCAGAAATCATGGAGGTCATAGAATCCATGATCTCTGGCAAACACAGGGCATTAGCAATAATACATCTTGATTTCACAAAAAATAGACTTAAGGTTATCACTTTTTACCTGATCTACTCTGAGCACAGTCACTGCAGCATTTGTAGCCAGCTTAATACCCCAGTGTTTTCCAAGATATGTGTCTAACACACCAGTTTCCAACATATCCTTCACAGCTGCAACCTCAGCCTGTTAGGAAAAAAAAAAACTGTTCAAAGTTTCACACCACCAAAATTACCTATTTTATTTCAAACAGTTCTATAGTTTTTAAATCCTAAACACCAACAGCTACACCCATTAAGTGATAATACTTCCCTGATTTATCCCCCTTCTGCCAAATAAAACATTCATTTAAGAAACTTTTAGAAATGTGAACTGAGTTACAGGCAGAATTATCTGAGGTTTTTCTTCCCCAAAAAGAGTGCAATCGTTCAAGAACATATCCTTGCTTCTCACATATGGCAGTCTAATATATCTGTTGAAGAACAAAACATCCATGCTCATGGTAGACTAAGCTGTTCATATAGTTTATTGATGAACGTATTGCTCCAATTATTTCAAAGCTGAATGCCTAAAAACTAGAATATAATTTAGATATTTTATGTGATGTGTTCTGTTGCACAGAAACAAAGCATGTTGACAGGCATAATATATTACCTCAATATCAAATCCAACATTTCTGTTGCCTTCTTGATGCACTGCATAAAGTTTGGAGATAACTTCATTAGCCTTTACTCCTGAATTTTCTGCTAGTGCTCGAGGAATGGCTTCAAATGCTTCTGCAAATTTCTTGATAGCATACTGGTCAAGCCCAGGGCATGTCTAAAGCAAAATTTGAAAGCTGTTTAATAATTTGAAATAAAAGAAATGGATAAAGTCAGAAGAAAATACATTATGTACCTCTCCATAAGATGTGATCTGCTTGGCCAACTCAATCTCTGTTGCACCACCACCAGGGACAAGACGTTTATCCTGGGAACAAAACACAGCTACATAACCATAAATGCAAAGTGGTTTGAAGTAGTTTTGTTTTAAAGTAATCTGATTGAACGTTTAAGTTTTCTAGAAATCATTTCCAACTTCATAAATAGATATTTTCTTGGTAGGATATTGCACAAGTGCAGAAATGGCACCAACTTCAACAAGTGAGGCATTTTACTAGTAAGGTTAAAGTTAAAAATCTAGCAGCTGTTATTTCCAAACATCTTTGGGAGAAGATCATTACTTTATTAACACAAGGAAGTGGAAATGATAAGAGAAAATATGTTTTTATTTCAACTTGCTGGGAAAAACAAGACGCTGTACATTAACAATGCTCTTCAGCAGATCACTTATTTTAGGGACTCAGATGTGGACTCAAACTGTACCAAAGGTGAAAGGTTAAATCTGATAAGACTGTAGAAAACAAAGCCTTGGAAACAGTTTTTCAAGCTTGTACTCATGCTGAGGATTCCCCATCTTATTTTAGAATCAGTATCTAAAGTACACAATTTAAAGACAAATTTTGTGTCAGATTAAGTTATCCTAATTTATTAACTAAAGGTTGTACCTCCTTAAACCAGGACTCTCTGGTCTGGCAACATCCATTGTCTGGTAGGACCACAGAAGTTCCTGGACCAGAGGCCCAGGAACAAGGAGGTCTGGTGGCAGGGCAGGAGCGAGGTGGGGCAGGAACGAGGTGGGGGACCGGGCACAGGGCAGGGACGGTGTGGTAGGAAGTTCTGGCCCCAGTAACTGAGGAGCTGCAGCCTGTCTATGGAACTCCCTGGCTGCCGCCAGAGCTGGAGCTCTGCAGCCACCTGGCTCCGTGGCCAAGAAAGGAGCTGGTGCCAAAGCTCCCTGGCCACTGGGACCAGAACAGGGCCTGAGCTCCGCAGCCAGGAGCTCCAGCTGCAGAGCTCTGGCTGGGTGGTCCTGCCCCTGGCAGCAGGTACAGAGCCTGGGGCCAGCAGCAGGGCCAGGCTGGAGCCCTAACCTGGTAGCAGCAGGGCAGCATAGTCCATTAGGGAAGGGACCTCCCCTGGTTCGGACTGGTCAGGTCCCAAGGGTGCCAGAACAGAGAGGTCCAACCTCTAAATATGTGTGCAATATATTAAGTATATTTAACACCCTGATCACCAATGATAAATACCAAAGTCCAGATTTGCTGCTGCTCTGTTTCTGATGGGCCTAGCAGAGGGGTGGACAATAATTTTTGGTGGGGTGCCACTCCAAGATTTTGATAAGTGGTCAAGGGCCACACTCTTCTGTGGAGGGGGCGTGGGATCTAGGATGGAGACTGGATACAAAAGGGTGCACAGGGTAAGGGACTGGGTTGCAGGAGATGGTGTGGGGTCTAAGGTGGTGTCTGGGTGAAGGACAGGGATGTGCCCTGGGGCAGAGGAATGGGGTGCAGGGTCCAAGACGGTGCTTGGGTGCGGGAGAGGATTCTGGCCTGGGGGAGGGGTATTGAAGGGGATACAAAAAACGGAAGGGCGTTATGACCCTAGGGAAGGGAGATGCAGAAAGTCTGGATGGTGACTGAGGGGAGAGAGCTGGGGTGTGGGAGGGGCAGGGGTGCCAGAGGTAGTCTCTGGCTGGGAGGAGCTTTCCTCAGCCAGTAGCCCTGCATCACCCCCAACCAAACTGGGCTCCCTCCCTGCTGCAGCCCCAAACGGCTGGAAAATACAGCCTGCTCCCACCACATGGCTCTCAACTCTGGGGAGGGGGGGGGGGGTAGAGGCTTGTGAGGCCCCTTGCTCCCAGGCCAATCTCTCAGCCCTGATTAACTGGCTATTTCCAGACAGTAGGAGCTGAGAGACTGGCTGAGGTCAGTTTTTTTATTGGCCAGTTGCTTCTGGCCAATAGGAGCTGAGGATTGGGGTGCAGGGCGGGGAGATCACACGAAGCTTCCCCCCTCCCTGCAGAACAGACACACAGGGACTGCACTTTAAACAGCGGCAGCTGTGTGCCTAAGGATCCTGGCAGGGTGGTCCATGGGCCAGATCCAGTGGCTTGGCGGGCCGGATGCGGCCCCTGGGCCAAATTTTACCCAGCCCTGGCCTAGCAGGTGGATGGGGAAAATGGTCCCGAGTGCCACATATAAGTCACGATTCTCTGGCCAGGATAGTTTTTAGCTTTGCCAACTCATATTGGTCTCCACTAGATCATCTTGTGACTGAAGATAGTCTAAGCATAGTGGACTGTGGCCACAACCCAATTCCAAACACCAGAGCTGCATGAGTGGCACAAAAATCAGTTACACACCCAGGCTACGTCTACACTGCAAGGTTTTTGCGCAAAAACCCGTGGTGCGTCCACACCTCAAATGTGCTTTTGCGCAAGGAAATCAAGAGTAAAATGGCAGAACAGAGGGCTTTTTCCGCCATAAGTAAACCTCCTTTTACAAGACGTAACTCCCTTTTGCGCAAGAGTTCTTGCGCAAAAAGGCAAGTGTGGACGCTCCAGAGGAAAAAGCACAGGTGCTCTGATTGCCATTCACAGAATGGCCATCACAGCTTTCTTGAGCAAGAGCATCCAAGCAGTGCGGACACTCTCTTGCGCAAAAGCACATTGCTTTTGCCATGTGCTTTGAGGTATGGACGTGCTCTTGCGCAGTAAATTTTTGCGCAAAATCTCTTGCGCAAAAGGCTTCTTGCACAAGAAGCACGTAGTGCAGACGTAGCCCCATTCTTTATCCATTGGTGATTACCCCCATGTTATGTCGATAAAAGTACCGTCTGCATTCCAATCGACAGAAGAGTAAACCATGCTGGAGTGTCTTGGCAGAAAGATCTTGGTGTACAGCTCTATTTTAACAGAAGTATATGTATTTTACTCACCCTAGTAAGTACTTTGAAAGTATTAACACCATCATCTACAGCTCTCTCTATGTCATCCATTAGATTTTCTGTAGATCCACGGACTACTATGGTAGAAATGGCACCATCTTCCTTTTCTGTTAAGGAAGAAATAACAATTGTCTGGAAAACATATTAAGAAGTAGAAAACGTATAAATTTATTTCTAGTCGCAACACAGAACCATGATCTCCTATGAAAAGAAACGTACCATGTTTAAACACAACTACTTGTGTATCTCCAACCTCTGACAAATAAACGCTATCACAATGACCCATTTCTTCTAGAGTAGGTGGCGTCTGTAAAAAAGAAGTAGAAGTCAGAAAAAGATTCTGTGCATACAGAAGTATTTCCAGTGTCATTATACTCTTTGCAAATAGCATACCAATTTGGGAAGAGCGGTAGCACCAAGTGTTTTGCACAGCCTCCTGAGATCCCATTTTGAGTTCAACCTTAAAAAGAAGAGTCCTTTTAGTACCAAGTTTTCAAGGACAATTTGACGTTTCAATTAGTTAGCATGGATAAATAATTTTATTTACAGGAATTTAGTGCTAATATTACAAAAATTGTAATAATGCTTTATTTTTAAGCAGTGTCATTTGGAATAAACTTTTTATTTAACATATGTCTAGCCCTTTGGAAAGTTTAACTATTAATCGTCAACATCCTTACAACAGAGAATAGATTTCCTCTATTTTACTAATGGGGAAAATTAAGTTTAATGACCTGATCAAGGCTACTATTCCAATAGTCTGCTGTATTAGACCATGTTTCATCAGAAATGATCTGATGGGCTCAAAATGCTGTTTCAGTGGAAATGTAACAACTCTTTTCACATGTCACTGATTCTATTTTGTAAACAGAAGATTACCCATTTACGCACACAAGACTTTTCTAAGAGGATCTATCTATGAAAATGCGACACTAGCTGTTTTGTCTTTTACATGAGGCTGTCCTACATATAATAATTATACCTATATTAAATGTTTATTCATGTTTATAAAGTGAATTTTAGTGCTCATAGAAGATGCTTATCAACAGTCCTAGGGAACAGTTCATCCATTTCTAAACAGTATAAGTAGTGTATACTTCTGCACACCAATGGGCCATCATGTCTCTACTGTGACTTGGATGTACCACTACAAACAGCCCCTACCTCTTTGCCCATTTAACACTTAACAAAATCAAATATTTTTAAAAGACATACGAGTGATTTCATAGACTAGAAAATTACTTTCAGATAATACCTAATATACAGAGAATGAAACAAGTACACTAAAACTCCATATTTTACAAGATTCAATCCACTGTCAAGAAACCCAGGCTATGTTCTGTAACAGATACACTCTAATTCTAACTACCTTAACACTCAATTTCACCCTCTACTGGAGAAAAAACCACCACCCACATTAGGTAAGAACTTTACATTACATATTCCTTTGTATTCTCAGGATTTTGAGTCAAGAGCAAGTATGGTATGTATAGGTACGTATTGACATTTACATTTTTTCAATTCTTACCTAATTAACATAATATTGTATTTGTTAGCATAATGAAGTGCCATGTCCGCCACTTTGCCACCTGTTACTACAATATTGGCACCAGCATCAGCAATTGCCTTGACTTGCAGATCCATTAGATTTTCTTCTCCTTTGCTGAAATTCTTAAGTTCCTCAGCATTTTTTATCAGTACAGTGCCCTATCAAAAGGAAATATCTTTCAATTTACAAAAAAGATGTACATTGTGCCTAGATGTTTTACATGACACTTTGACACACCAAAATGAACTTGCCCCTCTCCTATTCACAACCTGAAGTCATGCTACATTATCACTATTTCTCAAGTAAAAGCATGCATGAAATGTGTCAGATACTAAATTGCATGTCAACAAGGTTTTAGCTGTGGACCACAAGGAAAGAAATTTCAAAGTTGCAGATCCTGTATCAGTGCCCTAGTTTCTAGTCCAGAGTTCAGATACAGGAACGGTTCTTATCTGTCCCGATAGCTGCTCAAGTGTCAAGATTGTGCTTCCAAGAACAGTCAGAATACTAGCCTTACAAAACTGTACATATACAGAAACCATCCTGGCTGCTAGTTTGCTTCTAGAGCTCAGTGTTATTTATGGAGAACAGGGTGAAATGGCCTCCACATGGCTAGCACCAAGTGAATAGCCACATTCTGTACCAGCAGAAGCTTCTAAATGGTCAACCAGGATAGCTCTAGAACACACCATTCTAGATGTCAAGTAAGCTTGTATTGCTCTGGCAGAAGGCAAATCACCCCTTGGACTTTTCAAAAGGGAAGAACCGAGACACTGCAATGCAGCTCCATCCACCCCTACCAAACCTTTTCAGGTAAATTTGTATATCACCATGATGTGATAGAGGCACCTGCAATTAGATCAATTAATTAATTTGAAATTAAGTCAAAGGTCATATTAAACAACAAAACCACTATGTGCAGAGCACCAAAGAATGTTAAGTCTTAAACTATATTTTGACTCAAATTATATTTGCATGTAAACATTTTGCGTTATGTTTTCTGTTAGTGGTCTCACAAAGTTTGAAAAGGCATTTTTGCTCAAAGAAATGCTTCATATTAAAGTTAGAGAAAAAAAATGGTTTAGACAGCTTTGATAGAGAAACCTGAACTTCATTTTAACATAGACACTCAAGTCCTTTATTTAAAAGAGTCAGTGTCACCAAATGTCTAAATATATTTAAAGTTAATATTAATCTGAGAATACTATAGACCACATACCACACATGTATATAAACTGATATGGGATTGCTTTAGCGTACCTACATACCTTAGTTTCAGTTATCATGCCATCAAAAGGACAGGAATACACAGCTATTTTGGCATCTTTGACAGAAGTAACATCTCCTTCTGTTTCTTTTTTAAAAACCATGCCATGCAGGACTGAAGAAGCAGTTATACCAGAGCCCTAAAGAGAAACAAGGGAACAGATAAAGAACACATTTCAATATACCAATCCACCACAATAAAGCTACACTTGTTCTTTTAAAAAAGAAAATCTCATACTTAAAACACGTTTTTTTCCCAGGATAAGGAGAAAATACTACACTGACTCAAGAATTCTGAATATTCTTTTCTAGAAATACAAAGTTGAAGATTTATTCCATGGTAGCGTTAATTAGAAATTTATAGTGATCCCTTTCTCTGATCCCAGTCAGGGAGAAGGATTAGCAAGAAAGAAGTTGATGGGAAGCACAAATTTGGCCTATCTTGTCATCTTTAGTGAAGTCCAATATCCGACAGAGTAAGAACAACAGAATCAGGCCCGTAACATTCTGCGTCCTCCCCCACCTCAGCCTGAACATCTGGGTTGCATTTTAATTGAAGGTACAATTACTAAAGAACATACTGGCTAAGCTTTTAGCGCAGGGTTTCCCAACCTATGGGTCAGGACCCAAATATGGGTCATCGTTACATTTCAAAAGGGTCTCCAAGTGTCTCCCCAGGTGGCTCTGCCCCTTCCCCTCTCCCTGTTTTTGAATTGCCTTGGGTCATCAAGTCTTCCTGAATTGTCAGAATGGGTCCCCATGTGGAAAAGGTTGGGAATCGCTGTTTTAGCTCACAAAACTGATGCGTTGACCACGTTCTTAGAGCTCCATCCCTGAAGTCTATTTAACTCCAAGTCAAGTACTCCATTACCAATATCTTGAAGCTAGGCATGCCAGATGGATTACGGTAAAAATAATGTGAGTGTGCTATAACACTATCTACATTCATGAAGCCACAGCTTACTCAAAAATAAAGACAACCTTAAAGTCTAGGCTGGGGTGGAAGGCAACAGAAAATGTAACATCTACAAGTTGGCTATTTTTATTACAGAGATGTATTCTAATGCAGTCACAGGAATATCAGGATTTACTCCTGGAGGAATTCTGGACTTCTGCCAAGTGCAGAATTAATATCCCCTGCAGATTATTTTCCTCCTCACAAAGCAACAAATTATAACAGGAAGGCAAAGGAAAGCCAAAAGAGGGGTCATGGTACAATTACTCGTGTTGCCAGCTAGGGCTGATGTGTGCCAAAAGAGAGAGCAACTCACTCATGGGCTGGAGCAGCCAACTGCAGAGAGGGAGAAGGGAGAGGCTGCCCTCCTTTCAACACCCTGCCCATATGAGCAGCTTCCCAGGCATGGGATATAAAGGACAAAGAATGAGGCACACGGGGCTGCTGGAGAGTCATACAAACTCAGAATGGCTGGTGGAGGCTACAGAAGTTAATGGAGTAACAACATTAAGCCAGGGACTGAATGGGAGTGGGAATACAGGGACATGAGAGGGCCAGGATACATGAAGACAAGGTAGCTATACCTGGCTGAATGAGGGTGCAGAGCTTTAGAGACATACGCAGACGTGCCTGACTAAATGGGAGAGTCAGCCAATGTTTGCATGAGATGCTTCCCAACAATCCTTCCTCCTCTGCCCCCTTCCCAAAACCCTTTCCCACTCTGTCTCATGTTGCTCCCACCTACAATCAACAGCCTTCCAGGTTCACTCACCAGATCCTTCCCAGCAATTACTTCCCTCCCCCTTAACACCTCTGTTAGTTTGGGAGAGTCAGAGTTTCACACTGCTTCTGAGTGAGGAAAATATGTTTCTGAATTGTAGTTTAAATTAATTACTCACAGTTTTGTATTTAAATATTCCTAGTAAGGAATCTACTTGCCAAAAAATATTTCCTGAATTTTTTTATTGTCTGCATTGTTATACACATACTTGCTGACAGGTACTTTGAAATGAATACCAAAACAATTGAAACTGGAGTAATTATATTGTGTTATTGTGACAAATAAAATACACAAAAATATGCAGAATTTTAAAATATTTAATTTTTTGGCACAGAATTTCCCCAGGAGTAGAATTAGTCATGTTTTAGTGAAAGCAGTTCAAAGCTTACCAAAATTTTGCATACTCTGACACTGTCAACATTGAAATAACCAGATTCAGGAAGAATAGATACTGTTTGAGAAAAAAAACCATGTATTATACATGTGCAAAATACAAATGTGACATCAGAAAATCATATAAATCATTTAAATAGAAAATACTGTACTAATAAGATATTTGTTCAAAGGCTTTTGAAACCAAATAAACAGATCCAGAAATTAACTGCCAAACTTTATACATTAGCAGGAAAGTTACCCTTCCCACTAATCACTGTTACATACAAGTATAGGTGATGTGTAAACAGAAAATAGAACACTTCTCTGTGAAGTAGCAGCATTCGGCACTGCCAAGAGAACACAAATCAATGCAGCCAGCAAGCCAAGTCCAGCCTGTGCTTATTTATGCTGAGGTTGAATTTAGTCCCTAGTATTTGAGGAAAATTTTGCACTAATAATGAGAGTTGTATTCTTAAGCTCTATAGAACACAGATATCACTGTATAACAGAACACACTGATATCACATGTAGATTAAGTGATACACTTAGAGCATGAATATAACTGCAAAGACAAAAACAGATTTTCATCTTGAAAACATGAGGCTTATTAGAAAGCCATTTGGACCAATCACAGATGGGCCACAATCAGCATGAAGAGTATTCAGTTGGTAAGAGGAAAAGAATTACCTTCTCCCTCTCTCCCTTGCCCCCAGTGGCATTAGGCCTTATATTTTCAGCTCATTTAGCCTGATACATGAATACTTGTTTACTTACCACATGCCTGAGCGATAAGCTTTGCCAGGAAGATTTCATTGCCGTATTGTTTACTCATTACTGGGGTGTGCAATAAAGATGCCACTTCTTCAACATCATGCAGATTCTTTGCAGAACAGCATACTAAGTCAGGAAGAATTTCTAAGGCTTTCTTGCAACCTTTTTCATACCCTTCTATCACCTGTGATGCAAATAACAAAGTTCACTGACATTCTACTCTCCTCCCAACTGTACATTTATGTTCACTACATTTCTTTATGAAAGAGTTGCAAAAGTTTCAACACATACATTATGAACATACTGTCATTTCAAAGTTGACTAAATAGAACAGCTAGAACAGTGTAGAGGTCATCAAGTAATACGATGTATCAAGAACAGTAAAAAGAAGGCATTGTTACTTAAGTTATCTGACTAGCAAGCATTCAAGAATTACAGATCTGATTAAGTAATACACAATCCAAAATCAGATTATTCATGCAGTGTGAATATTAAATTAACTATTTGCCTCTGAAACTGAAAGTCCCATCCTCAAAAGTTCCTCCGCTAGTTCAAGAAGAGCTCCAGCAAAAACAAGGACAAAGTTTGTTCCATCTCCAACTTCTTGCTCTTGCATATGTGAAGCCATCACAATCATTTTTGCAGCCGGGTGTTGGACCTGTTAAAGGAGTTAGACCGGTTAAATTAACTGTTATATCCTGGTTAGTCAAATTTTAAAAGTATATAGTCCTAAAGTCCTTTGTATGTATCAAACATAAGTTCTTTTCTAGTTAAAAATCAGATATAAAGTTAATCAGGATTATGAACTAGATGGTCAAAAAAAGTAAGTTAACAGCAATATCTTAATACATTTGGTAAATTATAAAATAAGCAAGAGGAGAATGTACGAAAATTTCAAGGCTTTGGAATACTCCTGTGCGGTTATAGAGCACTTAATAGGAAAAAAAAAAAAACACTTCACTTTTTTCCCCCACTTCTGATAGAGGTGTTCTTTTATAGGATACCAGTATGGCTTTACAATCAAAAATATAGATTACCTTATTTTGACAAGGCAAACTGAAGATCTAAACTTCAAACAACACTCGAATTTTGTGTTTGCATATATACATGCAGTAGATCAGCTCTCTAAGCTATACCTTGCAATCTGCACAAAAATGGTAGTTCTTCCTCTTCCAAAAAACAATTTATAAGCAAAGTGCTTTACCTACTCTTGGATACTTTTATAGCTACAGTTACAGTATCTAAACCATAGTGACAGGCAAAATGATTAAAATAAGCAATTAAGACTGCTATATTTAAGCACTCCAGTGACCTTTTACAGTACTGAGGATACTGGAAAAACAAGAAAGTTTAACAGTGCACATTAATGTAAGATTAAGAAACATCAAATAAAAAGTAGTAAATATATTTTCTTAAACATTTTTGCTGTGTGTTGTTCATTTGCCAATTTTAGACTTCAACCACTTTAAACAGGGGACCATTATCAGTTAACTAGGAAGTTTCTACAGCAGTGATAAGACGTCATTGGTTCAGGAACCACAATTAGCACTCCACGTCACCCAAAAGAGCCAAAGTAGTGTGAATTCATTATTTCATTTCCTATTTTCATACATCATCATCACAGCAAAATGACTAAGTATTATTATATCAACTACAATTAGTTATTAACATAGTAAAAATATCCCGATTGGTTAGTAAGTAAATCACACATTGTTTTAATATCATGTGCTGAAAAGAGCTGCAAAAGACACATTTGAGAGCTACTTGAAACTTGAGGCCCTCATTCTTGAGTATTACCGTTCTACACCATGCACAGAACATTATTCATGGATTAACCTAGAGGCTTCACACAACTGAGATTATATTTAATTATTGCAGCAAATGACATGTCAGCTTCTATGAAATTCTATTAAATTTCTCATTACAAGACAACTTCAAATTCTCAACGCCTCTAAAACCAAAAGTGAGAATTCTAAGCAGGTAAGAGGGACAAGTGAGAGCTGGCAGCAATAAGAAATTAACATTGCACTTATTTCACTGAATCTAAGAATGTTCTGTGCAAGAGATCAGCAATTATAATCCATCTCTCTAATTCCTGAACTCTATTCCTATTTTGAGGAAGAAGTGAGGCAAGTATCAATAAAGATATTCAGTGTCCAAGTGTGTTTGTAGCCAGGCTTTTCTGTCACTACTGGAGCTCTGAAAAGCCCTTCTATTTTTTTTCCTGTTGTCTGTATATTTGCTACACATCTTTCAGGGTCCAATTATGAATTGGATTATTTAGAAACTGTGATCTACAAACTGACATTATTAGTAAAATGAGTAAAAGTCACTGCTGTTGAAATAAACTATTTGTGTGCAAATGAATTTTAATATGAAAAAGCACTTACCTCCAACTCCCTTAAGATAGTTGCTGCATCATTTGTCACGAAAAGCTTCTCAAGATGATTAATAACCATTTTGTTCATTCCTAAATGATGAAAAGCTTTCTATTTTACACTGTAAATACTTTACAGTTTGAATGGTGTTATTCCATTAATTCCTCTCATCTCATGCAATTGATGCACTATTTTCTTCATATAAAAGTATTTACAACAAAGCTATTTAGCATAATCAGTTTTCTCTCTAAAGAAAGGGTTTATGATATTTTAACATTCAAAAATTTTAGTCCTATAAACATTTGTAAATTTGGATTGGATTGTGAAACTTTTCTTCTGAAATAAAGTTCTGAAGTTACTTTAAGGAGACATCCATTTAAACAAGATTTTTTGGGGGTAATCCCACTCTTACATAATTTAAGATAACAAATATGCACTAGCACAATATAGTCTCTTTAGTTTTTCAGTTTGCTTTGTGTTTGAATAGTGCAGTGTGTAGTCAATTTAATTGTATCCCCTACACAGTCAATCATGTTTCTTTATGTTCAATTGATCTCTCACTTAACACCAAGTGGGACAAAGCATTAAATTAGGACAAAAATAATAATTAGGGATGTGAAGGCTCCTGGTACACATGGGATGACAGCTTAAAAGCTGGCTCCTTGCATATACCCAGAAAAGGTGTGTGTGTGTGGGGGGGGGGGTGTCAGGCAGGACCCTGGTACACATAGGACCCTGGTACACTCGCACCAGCTCCTGGGAAGCTGTCTCCCACCACGTATAACCACTGAAGTTTGTAGCAGTTACACAGTTATATAAACACATTTTAACATCCCTAATAATAATTCCACAAAAACAGACTTGAGGACTCAGAGGCAGACAGGGTACATTAAAAGTTGAGCAAACTAAAAAAATTCCTTTTCTGAAATCATGTAACTATAGACATTTCTAACTCAAGTTTATGGTAAAATAATGGAATGGTCATCCTTCAAGAAAAACAAATATAGCTTATTTATACACAAGTATTATAATAAACAGTATAAAATTAGAGAGTGTTACCATTTGGCCCAAGAGCTGTACGGGTGGTTTGGGAAAGCTCCTTACATGCCTGTATGTTCCTAAACACAGCTTCTTCTAATCCTGAAAAATGCTACAAAAAATGCATTGCTCAGAATTAGTGGGTCTAACAAAAGATTCTGGAAAATTACAGTCATTTGTCATTTGACAGCCAGGATGAAATGCTGGCTTCATTAAAGTCAAAAGCAGAAGTCCCACTCAGTTACTTTGCAGTCAAATCCTGGCTTCTCAGAAGTTTAAACAAAAGTTAAATCCTACTCCTTCAAGAGTCATGAAGCTAACATACACTGACTCAATATGAAAAAGGAAAGCTGTGTCAACATTCAACTGACTGACCACTATAAGTTGGGACCTACCAAATTCATGGTCCATTTTGATTAATTTCACAGCCAGGTGATCTTGAAAACTGTAAGAACCTTTCAAGTACCTAAAGGATGTTACAAGGAGGAGGGAGAAAAATTATTCTCCTTAACCTCTGATGATAGGACAAGAAACAATGGGCTTAAACTGTAGTAAGGGAGATTTTAGGTTGGGACATTAGGAAAAACTTCCTGCCAGGGTGGTTAAACACTGAAATAAATTGCTCAGGGAGGATGTGGAATCTCCATCATTGGAGATATTTAAGGTGTTTATCTAACCTGGTCTATCAGAGATGGTCTAGATCGGGGTCACCAAACAATAAATTGGGATCTATTGGTAGATCTTGGAGCCTCTAACAGTTGATCCTGACTGGTTTGGTTGGGAGGGTATCAAGTACCAGCACTTGAGCTGTCTTTCCCCCCCACTACTATGCTGCTCCTGCCCTCTGCCTCGCAGCTGACCCCTGGGAGCCTCCTGTTTGCTCTATAGGGTGGGGGAAGGCAGAAAAGAGGGGCCACTAATGTCAGGGTGTCCCCCTCCTCTCATCCCTGTATCTCATCTTCACAGAGTGAGCAGGGCACAGCCTTGGAAAAGGGGCAGGGTGAAGCTGGGCCTCGAAGAAGGGGTGGGGAAGGAGAGGGGACAAAGGTATTTGGGTCTGAGGTAGATCCCGGACTGAAACTCAAATAGCGGTCTTGTGCTTAAAAAGGTTGGAGACCATTGTTCTAGATCAGGGGTGGGCAAAAAGGCCTCCACGGGCCGGATGCGGTCCGCCAAGGAGGTGGATCCAGCCCACCGAGGCCCTGAAGCTCCCCCGCCCCTAGGCCAAATAGGGCCTGGGGAGCGCGCAAAGCCTCCTCCCGCCCTGCCAGGAGCACGTGACACTTTGAAGCAACGCCCGCTGCTCACAGGATGGGGAGCGGAGAAGGCTTCACAAGCTCCCATGCCCCCAAGCCAATCAGGGCCCGGGGGTGAGGGAGCTGTGTGAAGCTTCCTTCGCCCGACTCCGGCCCTCTGAGGAGCCAATGCTCCTCGCAGGGCAGGAGGAGGCTTCCCGCGCTCCCCCGCCCGAGGCCCTGATTGGCCTGAGGGTGGGGGAGCATGCCAAGCCTCTTCCAGGGCATGGGTGCCAAGTGGGAAGGAGGGGGAAAAGGGGCTCCCCCACCCCGCCAGACCAATCAGGGTAGTGGAGGGGGCTCAGGGCTGGGGTTTAAGGTTCTTACCTGGGGCAGCTCCTGTTTGCTAGCGGGAGGGGGGAATTAGGCGGCTCTGCACAGTACATGTTCACCGGCAGGCACTGCCCTATGCAATTCCCGGCCAAAGGGAGCTGCGGGGAAAGAGCTTCCAGGCACTTGCAGTTACACAGTTCCATCTAGGTGGGAGGAATGAATGGCAGCGCATGGTGGAAGGGCTGCCCCAGAACACAGGGACATTATGGTCAGTGGCTTTGGGCTAAGGGAGACCCCCTCCCCCCCTCTGCCTGGGGACTGGACTGCAGTCCCTAAAGCCCCTTTCTTAATCTGGCCTTGCTGCTGCTGCTGTGGCAGAGACACCCTCCTCCAGCACAGAGCATATTAGGCAGCTGTGTGGCCATGCAGCTCAGGGGAAACTTTACTGACACACTTACTCGCCTGAAGAGTAGTCTAGGATGAAAAAACATGCACCATCATTCCCATCAGGAGGAGGTTCCCATCAAAAGCATACAAAGTTTACAATTACACTATTCCTACTAAGGATATGAAAGGTTAACTGATTAACCAGCAAGCATCACCCTGAACAGGTGATGCTGAACTGTTCCCTGCCTGCAGCAGGCAGGTAGCTGCTCCAGCCTCCAACAGTTAACCAGAAGTGGCAAACCTTAGGATTGTAGGCAACTAGTCAAGCAGCTGACTACCCGATAAGCCTAGGTTTATCGGATAGTCAAGTCACTACTTGACTAGTCGCTTTCTCCTCCCCCTTGCTGCCTCTATCAGAGGCAGCAAGGAGGGGGGAGGGGGGAAGAGAGGCAGAAGGAAGCAGGATCCAATGCTGGAGGGAGCTGCTGTTTCTCCCCTTATCAACTAATTGACTAGATGATGAAAATTCCTTGACTACTCAATTATTTGATTAAACACAATTTAACATCCTTAGTGGCTACTACTCCAGAACAGGTTGGACACCCTGATTATAGGCCACTGTGTAAACAACCTTCTTGATTTAGACACCAGACCAGAATACAGGATTCCAGTGGTAGTCACACTAGCACCAAATACAGAGCTAAAATAATCTTAATACTTGCACACCTGTCTCCCCTACTGTTGCACCTCACAACTGCAGTAGTCAATTAGTCAGTTAACTGATAAGCCTAGGCTTTACTGGTTAATCTAACCATTTGCATTCCCCCTTCTCCCCCGGCAGCTTCTATATCAGAAACTGTAAGGGGAGAGGAAGCAGGAGTGGGTGCTTAAAAGCTGGTTCCCCTCAGCACTGGCTCCTCCATGCCTCCTGCCCCTCCCCACCCCACCCCACCCCAGCCTCTATTAGTGACAACAGCAGTGTGAGGGAGGAGGGGAGCAGGGGCAACTTTGCCTGTGGCGAGCCCGGGCTTGCAGGGGGCAGATGCAGCTTTATGACAGCAGCTCCTGTCTTGGGGGGGGGGGGGGTGTCTAAGTTCCTCACGGACAGGGTCTGCTGCTGGAGCAGCCTCTCCTGCCCCCCCCCTCCGTTCCCGCCCAATAGCCTCTGCCGGCCATAAGCTCAGATCCCTGTGGACAGGCAGCAGTGCGGAGTGAGGCGGGACAGCACAGGCTGCAGGCCCCGCCCCCATCGAATAGATGACTAACCGCGAAAAATTCAGGCTGTTACTATCCATTACCCGCTATCTACCATCCCTCCTCCCAGCATGGGCCGGGGCGCTCCCAGCCACCCGCGTCTCCAGCCGCTGCTCCCGGGGCAGACTGAGACTCAAGGGGGGGGCGGGGGGAGGAGAAGAGAGACACTGTTAGGAGGCGATGCGGGCTGGAGCCGGGATCACGGACAAAGGCCGCTCAGACAACGGGACCGCGTTGCCCGGGAGCTCAGTGTGGAACCGGCAGGTGAAGGCTGGGGGGGGCCGGATCGCTCCAGCCTCGCGAGGCCCCTTCCCTCCCTGCAGCTGAGGGCCCCGCCGCGGAGCAGACGCACACCGATTGGGGGGAGGTGGGGGGGAGGGAAGGGCTGCGCCCGAGGGGATCCGGCCCCGCCCTACTCAGCGCGCGGAGCCGCAGGGTCCAGCCCGGGCTGCGCTTCTGGAAGCTTCTCCGGCCCGGCCCCGCTCTCACCTTGGCTCCTTCCTTTAGCATCTGGGCGAAGCCCGGCGCCTTGGGCACGTGCAGCGCCATGTCCGCTCCGAGCAGCGAGGCCGGCCGCGCGCCACGAAGCACGAGCTGAACAAACCACGCGAAACGGGAGCTAGACGCGAGGGAGGAAGGAAGGACGGGAGGGGAACCTGCTGCGCGCGCAACTCACACGCGCGCGCGCCTCCCCTGGCACGCAGGCGCAGACAGGACCAGCCAGGCGAGGCTGGAGAGGAGCGGGCTTCTCTCAGAGAGAAGCGAATGATTCTAGAGAACATCGATCGCAGGGCGGACGGAGCCGGGTTGGTGAGTCGGGGAGGAGGCGGAGTCGCTGTGACAGCGGAGCGGCGCGCGTGCGGGCGGAGCAGCCACTTTCCCCCCCAACGGCCGAAAGCAGCTGCCTTGTGCCCCAGCCGCGAGACGGGGCTTCGCCTGGGCTGCCTGTAAACCGCCCCCCCCCACACACACACACACGTGTCAGTCGGAGGCGGGGGGCAGCAGGCGCTCGGGCGTCTCGCACCTGGGGGCGGGTAGCTCAGCAGGCCCGTACAGGGGGCGGGGGGGCGCAAAAGATGCGAAAGCAACAACCCTCCCCCCCCATGATCTCTCAAGCAAGCGCGCTCCGGCCGGCCCGGGAAGGCTGGGGCTGCCTTCCCCGCGTTTTGGGGGCGGGGGGGAGAGAGACAGAGCGGCTGCGCGCGCACCCTTGCATCCACATTTCCGAAAGAAGCACCCTCAGAGAGCCCTGCGGACAGGCCTGCTGTGACTCCGGCTCCGAGCCCTGCCAGTCTGTAGCCTGAGGCACCGCTCAAGCCGCAGTCCCGCCCCCAGCCAGAAGCTCTGCCCTGGGCAGCCGGAGCAGCCGTTGTCACCCCGCGGTGCTGCGCAGTAGAATGTGGATGCTCGGGTGGGGGGTGACAGCACAGCGTGCGCTCAGGCCTCTGATGGCCTGGGCTTCACTTACTTGGCTCAGGGTTTACACAGAAGTGGCTCCTTGTCCCCCTCATCCATGGCAGGGCCCTGCTCTTTTACACTGACGTGGGAACTGAGCAGGGTGTTTGCAGCCCAACTGTTCCTGACACCCTCTCCCCCAGAGTGTGCATTGTGAGTTGTCAACTGTGGTGGCACATCATCAGCTATATCAGGGCTGGCCAACCCTAGAGACGAAGAGCCAAAATAGCGGTGGATAGAGTGCAAAGAGCCACGTACCCAGGATCGGGGGGAGGAGTTGTTGAGGAAAAAAAAAATCCGTGCCAGGGGAAAATAGGTGCCAGTACACCGTCCCGGGGCATATCATCACAAAAAAAGCACTGGGAAGGAGTGAGAAGTGCAAGCTCTGGGAGGGGATTTGGGTGCAGGAGGAAGTAAGAGAAGAGGATGCTGGCTCAGGGAGGGGGCTCCAGGCTGGATAGTGTTGGGGTCAGGTGGAGGGTTGTGGTGCTGAGCAAGCCACAGGCTTGAGACTGAGGGTACAGGAGTTTGGGCTGGGGTGTATGAGGGGCTCAAGGCAGGGAGGCTGGGAGTATGATGGGCTCAGGACACAGATTTGCAGTGTGTGGATGGTGCAGGAGTGTTGTGGCAGAAGACTGGGGATGTGGGGGTGCAGGAGTTTGGGAATGTGAGAGACTCAGGACGGGGGGTTCCAGTGTATGATAGGCTCAGATTTGAGGTCGGGGGGGGGCGGGGTGCCGGAGCGTTATGAAGCTGCCACCAGATGGGGGCTTGGCCCCAATTGGGGTCTTGTTGGCCAGGCTTCATTTTAAAATAAAATATTATGTCAAACATAAAATGTTTCAGCATTGTCTTTATTTATGAGAGGAGCGGGGAACCTGTTTTGAGTCAGGGGTCAGTGACCCACAGAAAAGTCAGTCGGGACAAGTGAGATGCAAAAAAAAAAAACCCTCCAAAACCCCCAAGCCTCACTAATGTGGCCCCAACTGTGCTGGTGGGGGCAGGGGACAGGGTGCTGGGGCAGGGTACTCATAGGGGAGGTCTGGCCAGGGAGAGGGGACAGCTGCGGCCAGTACCTGGGGATCCCGGGTCTCAGGAAGTGCGCTGGCTGCTCTTCCCCTCCCCTCCCCTCCCTTCCCCCAGGCACCCCCCCCCGCCACTCTAACCCAATCCCCCCTCCCCTTCCCCAGAGCCAGGCACACACACCCTGCTCTAACCCAATCCCCTTCCCCAGAGCCAGGCACACACCCCCCAACCCAATCCCCTTCCTCTTCCCCAGAGCCAGGCATACCTCCCCGAACCCAATCCCCCTTCCCCCCCCCCCCCCCGCTCTAACCTAATTCTTGGGTCCAGGAGGCAGAGCCGCCACTACAGCCACGCGCATCTCCCTGCAGGGCAGGCGCTGGAGCGCATGCACTGAGTGGCCAGCCTTGAGACGTGCTGGTTGGGATGCTGTGCGCACCCCCCACCCCAACCCAGTCCCCCTCCTCTCCCCTTCCCCAGACTAGAGCCAGGCACCCCCCCACACACACACCACTCTGACCTAATCCCCCTCCCACCCGCTCTAATCTAATTCTCGGGTTTTGGAGCCGCTGCCGCTGCTACAGCCACATGTCTCACTCCAGGCACTGGGGTGCGTGCGCTGAGGCGGCCGGCTTTGAGCATGAGCTGGCTGGGATGCCATGCGCACCCCCCCCCAACCCAATCCCCCTCCCCTCCCCTTCTCCAGAGCCAGATGCCTCCCCTCCCTGCTCTAACCCAATCCCCCTCTCCCCCAACCTTATGCTCAGTTCCCAGAGCTGCTGCCGCTGCTACTGCCACGCGCATCTGGGACGCCATGCGCACCCCCGTCCACCTGATCCCCCTCTCCTTCTCCAGAGCCAGGCATCTCCCTGCCCCCCCCCCCCCGCTCTAACCTAATTCCCCTCTCCCCCTAACCTTTTGCCCAGGTCCCGGAGCCGCCACCGCCGCACCCAAAGCCCTCGCCGCTGCCTGCACTCAGCAGCCAGCTGCTAGCACATGCAGGCTAGGACACTGTGTATGACCTGGCCTGCATGTGCAGGATATGATGCAATGCGCTGCGGGCCATGAGTGGAACGGCGCGGGCTGTGAGCACACATGCGGCTCACAGCGGGCCAGCAAATAGAGTGGCTGACCTGAGCAGTTCTGAGTTCCATCCCGGTTCCGTCAGGAGCTGCAATTTTTTTCTTCTCAAGCCGCATGCAGCTCGCGAGCTGCAGGTTGGCCACCACTGAGCTATATGATCCCAAAGGCACAGTAATTACATCCTTACCCACCCAGCACCACCCAGGTCAAATATGGAGATGCTCTGTCTCTGGGTGGTCAGTCTGTGCTCTCCTATTACCTGGCTAGCACACTACCTTCCCACATCCTAATGACATACCAAACCAAACAATGAGTGTTTAAGAACAATTTGCACCTTCTCTATCAGCTTCATGTAACATGAACACTCTAATTCACTATTTTTTTCCCTTCCTTCTTCCCTTCTCCCCCAGCCCTATTATTTTGGAACTGGACTTTTAACACTCCATTCATCTGTAGAAGTGGGTTGTACCCATGAAAGCTCATGATACAATCAACATATTTTGTTAGTCTTTAAGTTGCTGCTAGACTATTAGTAGTTTTTTAAGTTTTTCCAGTTACATACTAACTGGGCTACCCCTCTGAAACTTCAAATTTAGGTAGATATGGTGCTCAGTGGTGTGAAAAAGCCACACCCCTCAGCAATTTAGGGATGCTGACCTAATCCCCAGTGTAGATTTAGGGAAGTCAATGGAAGAATGCTACCACTGATATAGCCACTGTCACTCAGGTTCCTACAGTAAAAGAAAAGCTGCTTCTGTCACTGTTAGCTGCATCTAACTATGGGGCTATGTCATTATAGCTATGGCACTCCAGTCCTCTTAGCATAGGCTTTCCCATGTCTTGTCTCACATCCCTGAAGCTTTTAGTGAACATGTGATTACCAAGTGTACTGAGGCCTTCCTTGATAAATGCCCTTAATAATTCATTGGTGCTCCATCCTAATAATATCCATACCAAAAAAGCTGCCAAAACAGTCAGTACCGAAGGAGTCAATTGCTGGTTCAGCCATGGACATCTGGTATAATAAGCAGGGGAAGGTATGCTATAGGCGTGCTGAGGCAGAGAATTGCTCCTCCGGGGCCAGGAAGGCTGGAGTGCACACACCCCTCCCCTCTCTATGGTGGGAGAGTGCATGCACTTAGCGCACTGTCTCACCTCCTCCTCTCTCCATGGTGAGGGGCAGGGCCACAGCAGAAGGGGCAGGACTGTAGGGCTACATCTACACTGAGGAGCTACCTCCAGTATCCCAAAATAGCTTTTCCGTGTCTTAAGAGCAAGCCCATTATATCGAAATGTAACGGGCTCGCTATTCCGATGTCCCTGTAAACATCATTGCACGAGTGTTAAGGGACGTTTCGGAATAGTGCTGTATTTCAAAATTACCTTGAAATAAGCTACGTAATTTGTGTAGCACAAATTGTGTATCTTATTTTGAGGTGTCATGGCTCCTTCCCCACTCTGGCACGATAAATGCAGAAGTGGGGGCCAGCAAGTGTACCCCAAAACCTTATCTACCAGACTTTGGTATAAAACTTCCCCCCAAAATCTTAAAAACCTAGATTTTGGGAATAAAACTTCCGCTGCCACCACCCAAATTAATAAAGAAACCAAGGGAGAGACCATTTGGGAAAATCTCACCCCTAAAGTAAAAAGCAGGACACCACCATTAACCAATACCAGGTTACTAAAAGGAAAAGAGAAAACTTTTATCACCACACTATTCCTGTTGCAAGCATAACGATTAGATGGAAAACAAAATAATATATTCATGGAGAAACTCCATGGGCCTAGAACTTAGTTACAAAGGGAAGCCAAAACATTTTTTAAAAAGACAGCAGATCCCATACCCAAACCATAAAACAATGAAACCTAACGGATTTATCTAAACTTTACCCTACTTACAGAAAGTGAAAAAAGAGTCTTTTCTGGGAGAGAGACATAGTGTCTGTCTCCCTCAATAGCTGGAGAGAACTCCCCAGAACAAAGAAGGGAAAAACTAAAAATTCCTTTGTCCCAGTTTGAAATTCCTACCTACATTCCTATTGGCCACTCCACCTGGCTAGGTAAGGGACATAGTTAACCCCTTAGTCCCCAGGCTGCTGGCTAACCCTCATGATCATGACATGAGGTAAGGGTACTATATAGCTGTACCCTGGGTGGAGGTGGGGGCTTGCCTCCCCCAGCCTTACCTTTACCGACTGCCCATGATTTCAGCTATTAATATCTTCATTGCTGATCTTGTCCAGCTATGTAATATGGTTTCAGAGGGGTAGCCGAGTTAGTTTGTAACAGGAAAAACTTAAAAAAACAACAAATAGACTAGTAGCACTTTTAAGACAAACAAAGCATGTAGATGGTATCATGAGCTTTCACGGGCGCAACCCACTTCTTCAGATGACAGGAGTATTAGAAGTCCAGATCCAAGAATAAATAAGGGAAAGGAGGGGGGGAGAAAAAAATAAAAAGAGACAGTGAATAGATGGTTCAAATAGTTACAACAGGCTGGTAAGAACAATTAGCACCTCCATTGTTTGGTTGGTAGGTTAAGTCATAGGATGTGGAAGATAGTGTCCCAGCCAGCCCGTGTCCTTGTTCATACCATTTGCATAAGAATTAAACTTGAAAATGAACGAATTTATTAGGTCATGAGCTTTTGTGAGTAAAACCCACTTCATCAGATGAGTTGGAGTTATCATGGTGTATGAATTAGTGTTTTCAAAGTTTCTCAGGAGCTTATTACTTTATTTTTTCATCCCTAAGATGGGGCGAGGGTAGACAAGAATACTGCAATTTAAATAGAGGGAGAGAGCACACAAAATATGGAAATTAAAAGGATCATATGTCATAAAAGTGCAGAGAAAAGGAAGATGCACTCAAATAATAACAATAATCAATCTAGATTCATGGGTTAGGAAGCCTTTACAAATTGTAAGATTTAACTTCTTATTTCAGGGGTGGGGAACCTCCGGTGCACTGACCATGGTTAGCCTCTGGTAGACTGCCTGATGCTTTATTTATCTGAGCATCTGCAAGTACAGCCGCTCACAGCTCCCATTTGTGGTGGCCTAACCACATTGGCCAGAAACAAAGGACCATGGCTGCTGAGATCTGCGAACATCCATGCCTGTAGATTCTCAAGTAAACAACGTGTCTGGCAGCCCACCAGAGTTTAACCCTGTCAAACTGTATCTGGCCAATAGGCTAGAGGTTCCCAACAATTGTTTTAGTCCTTTGCACCTCTACATTAATTTGTTAGTAGTTATACAAATGAGTTTACTTAATTCTGTAACCAAATTCTTTTTGCACAGCTTTTGTAAAAGAAATGCAATCCTTGTTATTTTAATAATTCAGTTAAACCAAACTCTTTTAAGCTCCATTTCATGATGGTGCAGCATGTCTACTTCAGGCTTGACACTGGTGAGTAGCTAAATCTGTTTATTCTAACTTTACATTTATTTAGTTACAACAGTGCACATTTTCTTAACATAGACAAGCCCTAAAGTTGTACAATTTAGTTTTCTATTTGCAAAAAGGGACTAATTTTTAAATGTTACAGTTCATTTTCTCAAAATTGTACAGTACTTTTCCCTTCTTTTCCCCAGTTTCTTTTAAAAAGTATAATTTTTAATTCCCCATGCACAGAGAATCCACATGGCTATGAAATTAGGAATTGATTCTTCAGTTCACACTTCTAGTAGTGCTAAAAGATGTAGCCCGGTGCTGTGTGTAGGACCTGTAACATGAGTTGTGAGAATAAGTTCTGTTAAACTGGTTCTGTTTAAAATTAATTTTGTAAACCTGATTGGATTTCAAGTCAGTGTTAGTTCCTTCAAAATCTTTAGTCTAAGAAGAGCAAATAAATTGCTTTTAATATACACTGTCACTTAAACAGCCTTAAGAGGGAGCACTTACCTTACTTTTATGTCTTGCAGAATTGAACAGACTTGGGTGTTTTACACCATGTAACAGAAGTAGAAAAGAGAAGTAAAAATAGTGTAGAAAGCGAAACTGACAACATACTACAGTAGACTTCCGATAATCCGGAACCTTTGGGACCTAGGTGGTGCCGGATTATCAGATATGCCAGACTATCAGGAGGTACTATAAGATGGTTATATATATATACAGTATATACTGTATATAAAGTGTTTTTAACCCTTTTTATTGTAGCACAAGCACTGTCCAGCGTCACACAATGTCAGTGGCAGACTGACTCGGTCCTGTCCAGTTTCACTCGGTTCAGCTGCTGCCACTGCTGCCTTGTGGCTCGTTTTTTGCCGAAGCTCGCTCACTAGGCTCTTGCCATTTTGATGCCGGACTATCTGGAGTGCCGTACAATTGGATGCTGGACTATTGGAGTTTTACTGTATCTTGTTAATTAATGTTTTTTTTTTAAATGTGGGGTTTTCTTTCATAAATCTACAAATCAGAGTTAAGAAAATTTGCCAATGAGCAAGCTTCTCTTATGTGGTTAAGAGTATGAAGCCTCGTGAACAAATATATATTCTTTATACAGTGCCAATTCTAATAACACAATGCATAGACTAGCTTTATCTTAGAGGGGAAGGATGATCTAGTGTTAGGGTGCTAGCTAGGTACTTGGAAGAATTGGGTTCAGTTACCTGCCCCATCACAGACTTCCTTTGTGAGCTAAGGCAAGTCACTAGTATACTATAAAAAGTTTTGCAGCTTTAACTATATCCATGTAGTTAAAATAGCCAACTTCCCTCCTTCAGTGTGGTGGCAGTTATACTGGTCTGAAAGTGCTTATGCCAGTATAACTTATTCTGTTTTGGAAATGGATATAAGCTTTATTAATATAAGGCCCATTTATATTAGAACATAAGAACAACCATACTGGGTCAGACCAATGGTCCATCCAGCCCAGTATCCTGTCTGCCGACAGTGGCCAATACCAGATGCCCCAGAGGGAGGGGACACAACAGGCAATCCTCACATGATCCCTCTCCTGTCACCCATTTCCAGACAAACAGAGGCTAGGGACACCATTCCTACCCATCCTGGCTAATAGCCATTGATGGACCTAACCTCCATGAATCTATCTAGCTCTTTTTTTGAACTCTGTTAAAATCCTAGCCTCCTAGCCACATCCTCTGGCAAGAAGTTCCACAGATTGACTGCGCTGAGTGAAGAAAAACTTCTTCTACTTATTTTAAACCTACTGCCTATTAATTTCATTTGGTGACCCCTAGTTCTTATATTGTGGGAATATGTAAATAACTTTTCCTTATTCACTTTTTCTACACCAGTCATGATTTTATAGACCTCTATCATATCCCCCCTTAGTCTCCTCTTTTCTAAGATGAAAAGTCCAAGACTTTTTAATCTTTCTTCATATGGGAACCGTTCCAAACCCCTAATCATTTTTGTTGCCCCTTTCTGAACCTTTTCAATGCCAATATATCTTTTTTGAGATGAGGCGACCACATCTGTACACAGTATTCAAGATGTGCGTGTACCATGGTTTATATAGAGGCATTAAGATATTTTCTGTCTTATTCTCTATCCCTTTTTAAATTATTCCTAACATTCTATTGGCTTTTTTTGACTGCCACTGCACAATGAGTGGATGTTTTCAGAGAACTATCCACAGTGACTCCAAGATCTCTCTCTTGAGTAGTTGTGGCTAAATTAGTCCCCCTTATATTGTACGTATAGTTGGGGTTATTTTTTCCAATGTGCATTACTTTACATTTATCCACATTAAATTTCATTTGCCATTTTGTTGCCCAATCACTTAGTTTGGTGAGATCTTTTTGAAGCTCTTCACAGTCTGCTTTGGTCTTAACTATCTTGAGCAGTTTGGTATCATCTGCAAATTGTGCCACCTCACTATTTACCCCTTTCTCCAGATCATTTATAATTAAGTTGAATAGGATGGGTCCCAGGACAGATCCTTGGGGGACCCCACTAGTTAGCTCTCTCCATTCAGAAAACTTACCATTTATTCCTACCCTTTGTTTCCTGTCTTTTAACCAGTTATCAATACATGAAAGGACCTTCCCTCTTATCCCATGATAACTTACTTTGCTCAAGAGCCTTTGGTGAGGGACCTTGTCAAAGGCTTTCTGGAAATCAAAGTATGCTATATCAACTGGATCCCCCTTGTCCACTTGTTTATTGACCCCCTCAAAGTACTCTAGCAGATTAGTAAGTCATGATTTCTTTTTACAGAAACCATGTTGACTTTCCCCCAACAAATTATTTTCATCTATGTGTCTGACAATTTTATTCACTGTGGTTTCAACTAATTTGCCCAGTACTGACGTTAGACTTACCGGTCTATAATTGCCAGGATCACCTCTAGAGCCCTTTTTAAATATTGGCGTCACATTAGCTATCTTCCAGTCATTAGGTATGGAAGCCGATTTAAAGGATAGGTTACAAACCACAGTTAATAGTTCAGCAATTTCCCATTTGAGTTCTTTTAGAATTCTTGGGTGAATACCATCTGGTCCTGGTGACTTGTTACTGTTAAGTTTATCAATTTGTTCCACAACCTCCTCTAATGACATCTCAACTTGGGACAATTCCTCAGATTTGTCACCTAAAAAAAATGGCTCAGGTTTGGAAATCTCCCCAATATCCTCAGCAGGGCCGGCTTTAGGAAGTGCGGGGCCCAATTCAAACAGTTTTGGCAGGGCCGCACCACCCAAGATTTTTTGTTGAGCAAAAAAAAAAAAAAAGACACCCATACCCACACAACAAACCACAACCACACACAAATATCACATCAGAAGTAGATCTGATCAAAACGTATATCAATATAGTTGAACATTTTCAAAAAAAATGCCATCCTTTATTATGCAAAATTTTACACAAAATTAAATAAGTTGCCTTAAGTGTAGGTCAAATATTTTCAACTGCAAACTATCCAATCTTTTCAATAAAGTATAAAGTTTGATTTTTAAAAAGTTACCAGAGAGCGTTGCAGTTTTCTGTTACATTGATTTACTTTTTAAATAGCAAAAATGGAGTCTTTGTTAAGAAAGTGTCAGTTCTCTGGTCAAATTCCAGTCCTTAGTGATTTAAGCACCAATGATTTCACTAGGTAATATGGTACCTCACCACCATTGCCTCCTTTGCACTGACTGCCCTTTAACACATTGCCTGCATGTTGAGTCCAAGGTCAGTCTACACAAGATTTTATCAATGATTTTTGCTCAAGCGATCACTGAGACAAGACAAGGACTCTCAATTGATTCTAGTCAGCTCTGCCTTTAAACACTGGGGCTGCGTCTAGACTGGCATGATTTCGCACAAATACTTTTAACGGAAAAGTTTTTCCGTTAAAAGTATTTGCGCAAGAGAGCGTCTATACTGGCATGTGCCTTTGTGCAAAAGATTTGCTTTTGCGCAAAAGCATCCGTGCCCAGTATAGATGCTCTCTTGCGCAAAAAAGCTCCGATGGCCATTTTAGCCATCGGGCTTTCTTGCGCAAGAAATTAACGTTCCTGTCTACACTGGCCCTCTTGCGCAAGTATTCTTGCGCAAGAGGGCTTATGCCTGAGCGGGAGCATCAAAGTATTTGCGCAGGAAGCACTGATTTTGTTCATTACAAAGTCAGTGTTCTTGCGCAAATTCTCGCGGCCAGTGTAGACAGGCAGCAAGTTTTTGCGCAAAAGCAGTTGCTTTTGCGCAAAATCATGCCAGTCTAGACGCACCCTGGATGTAAAGTGTCAGATATAATTGAGGACTCCCAAATAAACTCTGCACCACCAGAAATAAAACCTGTTTCCATCTTCTGTGACTTTCAGTTAGATGTAACTCACTATCCTCTGCTTAGTGTTCAAGTTATGGTAGACCCTAAGCCAGGTCGTATTAAGTTCAGGTCTTTTACCTTTTAATCATACAATATGGATGACAACATTTCATTCTCCCAGCTCCAAGTCTTAAGTGAATTTCAACCCAAAAGAGCCAAAATTGATCACCTTGACACAGCAAGTGTGTCTACTGATCTCTGTGGCAAAATAGGTATGTCTATATAAATAAGGTCTGCTCATGAAGCCTTTTCCTACAGTTGATTAACAGATGGCAGTCAATAGCTCATTCAGACCACTGGCTGATAATAGTTAGTCACCCTGACCAGTCATTAACCATAGTCACGGACTCACCCTACTCTCCATTGTCTCTATGATTCTCTGATGACCTGTGACAAAAAAGGAGGGTGGAAAGGGAAACTGAAGGGAGAGACCTCTCTAAATTCACCAATCAAAGAGCAGTATTGCCAACCCAAAAAATCACAAGGAACGCCTACACAAAGTTATAAGAATGGTCTACAAATCATAAGATTTTTTAAAAATAAAACATGTTGGATTTTTATTGGCCTTTTGTTTCTTGGATATTTAGGGTTCATGTTTTAAAGCTTTCCTCCTTAGCTGTAAGGCCCAGAAGTATAGAGAACTTTTTTTTAAATGAAAGCTGAGATTCCTACATAATCAATTGACTCCAGGCCTTTAGAAAAACACCAAATGTTTTGAGACTCATGGTAAAACAATGGAGGAATTCTTGTGAGCCCATGCTTTGCCCACAGTATAAATAAAAAAAACCAATATCTTCTCCGCTAAACATCCTAATGAGATACTGCAAATGGTGAACTGAATTCAACAGCTCCTGATATGAACAGGTATCGACCTAGTTTTTCCTATTTGAGATGGGTTACCAGGAATCATACATGACAATATGAAATCTTTCCACTCTCAAGTCAGCATATTCACAAAGCACCTATAATTTTGATTCATGCATTTATTGGATAGTGAAAGAGAAAGGAGGGGAATTAGTGTAGATAAATGTTCAAATTAAAAAAAAAAAAGCCTGAAGGAATTAGCCTGAAGAGCTCCTACATCTCACGTTCAGAACTGACTAGGACACTTATGACCAGATTTTCAAAGGTGTGTAAAGATCAGATAGATATATTTGAAGATCCGAGTTGGAAACTGTCTCTTTAGGAGCTTAATTACCTTTGAAAATCTGAGCTTAGATTTCCAAGTCCAATTTTCAAAAATGACTTTAGTACCTCAAGTGCTTTTGAAAATTTTAACTGGGGGCCTAAAGAGACAAAAATAGACAAAAGGCAGGAGATATGGTATTCCTTTTAAAAATGTGTGACATCTATTTTTAACTAAATTTTATATTATTTTTCTCCCAGGGGCAACTGACCCCTCCGGCCCTCTCATTACGCCACTGCCCCCCCTCCTGCAGGTCTATCATCTTATGCATGTGCAAGATCTGTGAGAGCGGTCCCATGAATCTGCAGTTAGTGTCTGTGGCGCCTGCTTCTGGGTGGTGTCTCAATGCTGCCACATTCACCTCCAAAGAGGGGGCTTCCCAAAGCAGGCCCTTGCTGCTGACCCCCAAGGCATCCACAGGTCCAGTCTCCTTTCAATGGGCCCACTTCCCAGGGCTCATTGATCTTGGATCTGGCTTCCATTCCTTCTCCAACCTTTGCAACTGCCCAGAGGTGCTCACCTTCTGCCTTATACATTCCCACCTCATTCACCCCACAGGGACAGTCTCTGCCTCACTTGTCCTAGGGACTATTCTACCAAGACGTAATACAAAGTTTCCATGTAAAAGGACTCAATACAAAGCTAAAAACTTCAATGAGAGAATGATTAATACAGAGATGCGTCTACATCTGCTGCAGGGAGACACCTCTGCCTGCCTCCACCCCTCTCCCCCAGAGTCTATAGCCCCTCTGCAAAGCGGGGGAGTGGAAGGAAAGAGGCTGAGGCCCATCAACGGGACTGAAGCAGTCATGAGCAAGCCATGCCCGGGAGCCATTCTCCTGTACATTGCTGGTGCAGTGTTGCTTCAGGCACGCTGAAATGCAGTCACCTCTAGGGTGGGCTGGACAGCTGTTTAACACCTGCACAAGGTTTCAGGCAGGGGGCAGTGCGGGCTGCCTTCCTGCAGAGCCCCCATCAGAACTACTGTGCCCGCCTGGCTTAGGAAAAAAATAAACAGGAGGATTGGAAATTAACCCGCCCAGTCTCACGTCCCCTAGGCAGGGAATGAGCCATCTACATTAGGCCCCAGCTGGAGTATCATGTCCAGTTCTGGGTGCCACATTTCAAGAAACGTGGAGAAACTGGAGAAAGTCCAGAGAAGATCAACACAAATGATGAAAGGTCTAGAGAACATAAGATATGAGGCAAGGCTGAAGAAATTGGCCTTGTTTACCTTGGAAAAGAGAAGACTGGAAAGGGACATGAGAGCAGCTTTCAAGTATCTAAAAGAGTATCATAAGGAGGAGGAAGAAAAATTGTTCTGCTTGGCCTCTGAGGTTAGGATGAGAAGCAATGGGCTTAAATTGCAGCAAGGGGGGTTTAGGTTGGACATTAGGAAAAACTTCCTGCCTGTCAGGGTGGTTAAACACTGGAATAAATTGCCTAGTGAGATTGTGGAGATATTTAAGACCAGGTTAGACAGACACCTGTCAGGGATGAGCTAGGGCAACTCAACTTTGGAAGCCCCAGGGGCCACACTGATACTTGCAGAACATGCTGAGGGCCTCAACTTAAGTGTGGTTGCATATGCAAGCAAATATATACAAATAGCTTCTCTCACACTGACAGGCATGAATACAAAGATTAAGGCAAGACTACACAACACACAGGCCCCATTTAAGTCAGTTCTGCTGATATTAATAAAATGCAACATTTACCCAATTTCTACCCATGTGACAGCACTTTTCATGAGCAATGACAGTCCAAGAATTTAACTACTAAAACACATATCAACGGAAGATCATTACACTGACTACTTTTTTGTTTTGGCTCCCACTCACCAGCCACGTGTTGATCCCCACATAAACCCAAACTGCACCGCGGGGCTCAAACAAACTGGCCATGGGCAGCATACCAAGTTATTAATAAATATTTTATAAACCTTTACCTTTTCTCTCTGCTGCCATGTCTCCTCTCCTTGCTCCATCATATCCCCTGGTGCCTGCTGCCCCCCCCCAACCCCTCACCCACCTCTGCTGTCCTGACTCCTGCCCTTCTCACTGCCCTCAGCCCTCCTGCAACCTACCCCCTCCACCAGCCCTTCTCTCCCCCCTGTGCCCACTCCTCCAATAGCCCCACTCTGATCATGTGAGCTACCCCTCTTCTAACACCTCCCTCTACACACCTGCCCTGCCTCTCTCCTCTGGTGCTGGTCTCTCCCCTGCAGGTGTCTGCCCTTCTGCTTCACCCCAGAATCCCCTGGCACCTGCACCTTCCCTTAGCCCTGCACCCTCCTGATGCCTCCCCCTTCCCTTACTGCCCCTGTCCCCTTTGCCCTCTTTTTCCCTGATGCCCACCCCCTCACCACTCTCTGCCCCATTCCCCTCCTGCCCCTCTGTGCCCTCACACATGACTTGCTCCATCCCCACCTTTCTCATGCCCCCCCTTCTTTCAAGCCTTCTCCCAGAACCTCCCCCTCCCTCTCTAGCCCCCAATGCCCTTCCCCTCTCCTCTCCTCTCCCAGCATCACCCTGTCCTCCCTCCCACTGACACCTCCCCTCCTGCCCTTTCCCTCATTGTCTGCACTTGGCACCCTGCCATTTGTCTCTCCTCCACCCTGTCTCTTGGTGCCTTCCCCTTTCTTCCTCCTCCCCCTCCGCCCAAGCCCCTTCCCCTTCCCCTCGCCCGCCCCCACCCCCGCCGCACAAGCCCCTTCCCTACCTTCTACCTTCCAGTTTGCGGGACTGGAATCTGCACTAAGGCCCCGGAGTCCAAACCCGGAGGCAGGCCACGCCCCACAAAGTGCCTCCGAGGAGTTTTAAAATCCTGGGCCGTGACGTCACGTCATGCCCGGGCGTCCTCCCCGCCCAACTGCAACTCTGCGCATGGCAGCAACAACCGGCAAGGGGGAGCCGCGCATGGCAGGGACAGTCCGGGGCCGAGCGGGGGACGCTCTGGGGGTGGGGTGGGAGGAAGCGCAGGAGGGGGTCAGCGGGGGGGTCCGGGGCCCTCTCCAGGCAGAGCCAGGGGAGAGACCCAGCTCCACATATTGCTGGAATAGGGCCCTGGCTCTGAATAGTAAGTCACCGGCACTTCCGGCTTCAGGGGCGCAGGGCCCCCTTAGGTGCGGGGCCCGATTCGGCCGAATCGGTCAAATCGGCCTAAGGCCAGCCCTGATCCTCAGCCATGAAGACAGAAGCAAAGAATTCATTTAGCTTCTTCTATTATATTGGTATAAATGCATTTAGACAAGGGCTTCATACCCTGAACTGACATAGCTATACTTCAAAAAGTATACCACCCTTTTTTTTCTCTGACACTAGGGGTGCATCTACACAGAGGGGCTTAACTTGAAATAAGCTATGCACATTGAGTTACATCAACTGCCTGGCTTATTTCAAAATAGCTTATTTTGAAATTGGGAGCATCTACGCAGCACTTATTTTGAAATAGAGCCCTCTTCCTCCCACTTCCCTTACTCCTCGTACAATCAGGGTTACAATAGTAGGAGTAAGAAGTCCTCCAGTATTTTGACATTATTTCAAAATAACTGGCTGCTGTGTAGACGTGGATTAAATTATTTCAAAAGAATGCTAGTTATTTTGAAATAATGTTGCTGCGTAGACGTACCCTAGAATGTCCATCTGTATAATTGGGACAGTAGCTCTTCCTACTTAATAGGTTCATTGTGATGATAAATTAAGGTGACCAGAATTTGAAAATGTGTGAGGAGGACACTGAGTTGACAAAAAAACTATACTTGTATATTAGGGTTACCAGATGGTTTCCCAAAAAATACCAGACAGCCAGTATTTTTTGGTCAAGAAAAAAAAAAAGGAACGCGGGATTTTTTTTTGGCAAAGTAGGACAAGAAGGACAATTTTTTTCAAAGGAGGACATAATTATTGGGGAGGACAAGCCCCTCAAAAGGAGGACTGTCCTCCTCAAAGGAGGACGTCTGGTCACCTTAAGGAGTCATATAAGTACCTAACAGAGAAAAAGATAAATCATATTTATGAGACTAAAATCCACCACAGCATTTAACAGCTCCAACTTTTTCTGTGCAAGTTTAAAACAACAGTCTCCAACTGGCAGCAAGGGAGTGCAACATCAATCATGTCTATCCTTTATTAGTTTATCATCCTGTATGTTTCTTGTTCTTTCCAGAACATTGTTGCAGCAGTGGCATTATGAGCAACATGTGGAAAATTGGCACATTCACTAGGAGCAGAGACTTATATATTTACATGCAAAGGGAGTACCAGTGTGTTGGAGGCTCCTACCAGTTGCTTCTAAAGAGTCATTGGTGTTTCCATTATAAAAATCTCTTTGTAGCATAGTTGTAGCTTGCTTTATTGTATGTCAGCTAATTTATTAGTAGTTAATTAATTATATGAGTTTCAGTGATGGTATCTACAGCCCTTCTTTTACCATTTCATAACTGCGCTGGATAGTTAAATTCATGGGCAGCAGCTGAATTTAGGCACAATTAAAAAATAAAAGGCAATGAGCCTGATCTCACTTACACTGTTTTTTTCCCCTCCGGTGTAATTCCCTTCACTTTATGAGATTCATTCCTGATTTTTACCAGTCTTAATGAGAGCAGAATCAGGCTTGTTTAGGAAAACAAACCTTTACCTTTTCATTACTAGTACAAAACATCCTCTCTTTTCACTGGGAAACTTCTATCCACTCCTCCCTCAAGTTATGCATCATGATAACATTTGGCCAGCAATGGCTGGATGTGATCCTTTTCAGAGCCCATGAATGCAGCTCTCAGCTTTTTCAGGAAACAATGTGTTGTTGAAATGTGTCCCAATGCCTGTATCAAGCAAAAGTCTTTGCTGAGGAACTGAGCCAAGGATTTTTGCATGATAGTATGAAAGTGGTAATCTTGCAAACATCCAGCCAGTCAGAAAGTGACATTCCCTTGTTGTCAACAGTAATTAAAATGTTATTAGTTAATTAGTCAATTGATTACAATTATTGAATGTAATTTATGGAATGTTGAAACTAGACTAAGAATCAAACTCAAGTCACGTGGGACATCAATAATTATCAGATGGTAACAACTTCAGGTCATGGGTAACCTGAGTAGCAGTTGAATCAGCAACCTAGAAGTAAAAGCCTCTATAACTTCTGTCTAATCCAGGGGTGGAGAATCTCGGGCCCAGGGGCCACATGTGGCCCCCATCTTGCCTGGATTCAGCCTCTGTCACTCAGGGCCCTCCCCAGCATTGAGAAACCCGCACTGGCACTCCAGCCCTGCCACTACCCCACTACAGGGCTGGAGTACACAAAATCTACTAGGTTGGGTCCCACTAGGCTCTGGTGTGCGACGGGAATGCAGGGAGTGTCTTTCTCCTTCTCAGTCAGGGGCCACATCAATTAGGTGGTTTTTTTTTCCTGACGTATGTGCAGCCCCAGATTGATTTTTCTGTGAGTCAAAAAAGTTCTCCGCCCCTGAATCCCCTGAACAAAGTGAGATGTCTTAATTCAGATCTCTTATTAAATGCAGGTTTTATTTGGAGAGGAAAAATTATGAAGTGTTTGTATGCATTCAGAATGCTTTAGATTAGTAAATGGGCAGTGTTTTTAAAGTATTAGTCAAATGCTTCCAATGAATTTGTTCTAAGCACAAATTTTAAAAAAATTAAAATGGCTTTGATGCTAGGACACTTTAAAATCATTTAAAATATTAGTTAAAAGATCTTTGTTCTTATTTGATCAAGAATGGCTATTAAATATTTGTTCAGGGCTGGATGTCTAGTCATGACTTTCACTTGGCCTTGATCTTTATTTAGCTACTCAGATACTCAGTTTATGTTCTGCAGAGACATTGGCCATACTACAGGATCATCCAAAGGTCAAAGATTTGGCTTATGACAGTTGATTGCTCCTTCACCAGTAAAATCTATTAGTGCACAAATGGAAATCCCCAGTTCATCTGCAGACACATGTTTCATCAAATTTCAGGATGGTAAAATTTTAACAAAGATGTAAATTCAGGTAAAGAACAGTATGTAAAAGAGTAGCTTCACTTGCAGTTATCTATACAGTATCAGGAGTCTCTGCAGTTGGAAAATAGAAAGTTACAAAAAGTCTGATGAAATTATAAATATAAAATTGAAACTATATTTAATGAAGGGGCCTCCAACTTTGACCAATGACGGGTTCCAGTGGCAACTTGGCTTGAGTCTGAGTGCTATGTCTCATTCTTATATACATATGCATAGTTCAGCTTCCCACAGGCAAAATACAAAGGTGTTGGACCACAAAGAATACAGAGCTGAGTATGGATTGAGAACTATAATCTTTATTATTAGTAGTAGTATTTACATTAAAGTAATTCCTAAAAGTCCCAGCCAAGTTCAGGACATATTGTGCAAGATTCCACATATACACATAGTAAGAGAGTCACAGACCTAAGAAAGTTACATAGAATAGACAAGATGGACAAAGAGTGATAGGGGAAACAGGCACAGAGAGAAAGTGACTTTAAATGTAGCATTTTTGCCTTGTAGATAAAGCCAAAAATCACTCTGTGATCTCCACTTCAGTCTTTTCAAAATATAGTCCTATGGAGATCACTTTCTTCATAGAAAATAAAATGTTTACTGCAGTTTTTGTAATTTTCTAGCTCCATGAGTAGGAAGTCTCAACTATAAAGGAATGACAACATCTCCTCCAGGTCTTGCAAATTGGTGAGCTCCATTTTGCCTGAGAAAGAGTTCCAGAACCTGATGTGATCCAAGAACCACCATGAAATATGGTACAAGCAGACACAGTAAGTGCATTCTTTGATGGAGAAAACACAGATGTAGAATTTGAAACTCCCAGGCTGCTGTTTTGAGACACCACTCCTATTTGGAAATAGGAAAGCTTTCTCTGGATCTGTGGGATGTTTTGATAACCAGAGGGTTGAAACTGTGAAAAGAGCTCAATGCGTTTCAGCCTGTATTTGTCACAGAACTGAAGTACTAGACCATGACAACAAGTCTGTGAAAGAAACCACTGCTTCTGAGATGAGTTTGTCCTGGAAGTGATGATGCTGAAGGGAAGAATTTTAGCAGCAGTGCAAGATCCTAAGAGAAAACCACAGATTCTTTTGGTGGGCAGGTGGGACAAGCTATGTGTGGTTAATTATGTGTGATCTGAACCTATTGAAGATTCCAGAGAGGTCCTGATCCAAAGCCCACTGCATGTGAATCTATTTACTTCAGTAGTCTTTGGATTTGGCTCAAAGTTTGTAAAGTCTTCATCTTCCTAGTCCAAGTGTGGCTGAAGAACATTGTTGTGCCTAAGGGTATTTCTATGGTTGCCATATCAGCTCATTAGGGCTGCCAGCAACAATCAGACTGACCCAACAAAGAGTTGTCTGTGGAACAAAGTTTAAAAAGAGGCCACCTTTTTACCTCCCATTTGTGAACTGTGTTGTGCACTTGGCTGGAACTGATGATCTTAACCTCTGAAATTATATGCTGTCTTTCATACAAAATTCTCAAAACATTTAAAAATGTTAATACATGGATTCTCACAATACTTCAATACAGTGGAAAGAATTTTTACCCTATTTTACAATGGGAAAATTGAGGCACAGATATCTAAAGTGGCTCACTGAAAGTCACAGAATGAGCTTATAACAAAGCTAGGAATAGAACCCAAGATTTACCCTTAGTGCTGTGTTCTGACCATGCAACTATGCTCCCTTCCTCAGCCTAGTTCATAGAGCACATTACTTACTATTTTCTCTCAAAAAGCTCAATATCTAAACATTTAGTGTTATTACATATTGTTCTTAGTGGCTTCAAAGCATGGTTCAAAGTGCCTATATATTTAATCACTCATGTACATAATAATTTAAATGTACAATGGCAGACTGGGAAAAAATATCCAGTATATATACTTCTGTCACACATTTCTTGGACCAAGTTTATGTGTGTGTGAGAACTGTGGAATTCGGTTAATTTAGGAGCTCAGATTGTGGTCTGATTTGGCTCACTCATGGCACTATTAAAGACGAATGATTATGGGTCCATGACTCTGCTGGAGACTGAGGTCAATACTGAAAAAAAAATGGATTTTTTTCTGGGAGACTAGAAAGAATCAGAGGAATCCTCAGTCTCTCCTCATAGGTCATGTGCTCCAGCCCCCTAATCATTTTGGTCACCCTCCCTAGACCCTCTCCAATGCATCCACATCCTTTCTATAGTGGGAAGCCCAGAACTGGACACAATACTCCAGATGTGGTCTCACCAGAGCTGAATAAAGGGGAATAATCACTTCTGTAGATCTGCTGGCAATGCTCCTCCTAATGCAGCCTCATATGTCATTAGCCGTCTTGGCTACAAGGGCACACTGTTGACTCATATCCAGCTTCTCATCCACTGTAATCCCCAGGTCCTTTTCTGCAGAACTGCTACTTAGCCAGTCAGTTCCCAGCCTGTAACAATGCTTGGGATTCTTCCATCCCAAGTGCAGGACTCTACATTTGTCCTTGTTGAGCCTCATCAGATTTCTTTTGGCCCAATCCTCTAATCTGTCTGTGTCACTCTGGACCCTATCCCTGCCCTCCAGCGTATCTACCTCTCCCCCTAGCTTTGTGTCATCTGCAAACTTGCTGAGGGTGCAATCCATTCCCTCATCCAGGTCATTAATAAAGATGTTGAACAAAACCAGTCCTAGAACAGATCCTTGGGGCACTCCACTAGAAACCGACCTCCAACCTGACATCGAGCCGTTGATCACTACCCGTTGGGCCTGACAGTCTAGCCAGCTTTCTATCCATCTTACAGTCCATTCATCCAATCCATACTCCCTTAACTTGCTGGCAAAAATATCTTCCTCTCCTCCCCCCCTCTTGCTGCGTCTTTCTGATAGAGGCAGCAAGGAGGTGGAGGGAAGTGATTAGTCAACTAGCCTGTCGACTATTCGATAAGCATTTGCTTATCGGATAGTCCACTAGTCAACTAGTCATTCACATCCCTAGGAAAAACGGTGCATTTATTGCTTAAGAAGAAATATGACTGTCCATTATAAGTAAGGACAGTAGGCATGAAGCGTTGTGACAATCTGATCTATAAATCACATATCAACTCATTTTTACCTATTAATGGTACTTACCTCTGTAATGGAAAATGACAGCTATTTAATAGTGCAGAGCTATAACTTAGAATAACATAATTTAGGACAGGGTGTGATGAGTATATTAATCAATTAAAATGAAAGGGACATTTTGGAAGGCAGAATGTAACTGTCTAATTGGAATTTAGCCAAGATACGATGTTAAGCAGTGATTTTGAGGAACTGAAGTGTAAAAAGAGGAGCAGATATTCATGTATTTTATTATACAAAACAAGCAACCACAGTAAAGGAAGAAAGCAATACAATTCAGAACAAACTAGATAGTTTAGGAACCTGCAGTTCAGTACAGAAAAAATATGAAATAAAAATGAAGTATTGGGGTTGATATCTGTGAAAATACTGTCAAACTATGTTTAAGAATTATAGACAAAATCCTTTTCCATGATACATAAATGAATTTCTTAAATGGGAGATCATTTGTAATGAATAATAATAAAAAAAAGCATTGTGAAATATAAGTTCAAACAGAGAGAGCTACAGACTGTAGAAAGGCTTCACATTTGGGAAATGATATGCAGACTTCTTGCTACTGAAAGTAGTCACTATACAGGATAAACAAGACAGATTAGCCATGATAATAATTGGTGTAAATAAGGTTTTGTTCTTCTGTGTATATTAAGGAAGTACTTTATTAGAATAAAAACTGCTAAATGAGGTGGTCTAGCTTCCTCCTGTTTTGCATTTTTCTTGAGTTATTGTGTTGAAGAACTAAGTAATTCTCTATTCAGCTGATTCTTGTAGTCCTAAGGTAATATAGGTATATGTTAGATAATTAGAATCACAGCCAACTCTGGACCAGTGAAAGATGGAGCACATATTGTAACTGTGTGCTATATGTTTTTACCTCAAAAAACCCTTAGAAATTATACAAAATTATTGATAAGGCTTATTTAGTAATTCTATAGCCATGCCAGTTACAACAAGGGCTATCATTAGAGTGAAAACAAAGGTACTCTCAAGTTTGAAGGTTTTGGTCATTTTACAGTATGTTCTATAAAAACGTTCTGATTTTGAGAGGTTCTAAGCACCCAGAGCTCTTGTTAATTGTTCAGCATTCTTGAGATTCAGGGCACTTTTATGAAGGTGCCTAAAATTAGTAATTAATAAGTTTAAAACTTTTGGTCACTTTAGCTCCCTAACATCTGCTAAAGGAAATGGAGCCCTTGGATACTAAATAGAATTTTATAGTCTCTTGGAAATATGTTATTTTAACCCTTGTGTATATTTTTGCAAATTTTAGTAGGCAAAGGTAAGATTAGGTGAGTAGTCTAAGTCAAGACAGTATGAGTATGTCTAGACTACATGCCTCTGGTGACAGAGGCATGTAGATTAGGCTACCCGGCATAGGAAAATGAAGCAGCGATTTAAATAGTCGCCACTTCATTTAAATTAAAATGGCTGCCGCGCTGTGCCTGTCAGCTGTTTGTCGGCTCAGCGCGCTAGTCTAGATGCTCCGCGGTCGATATCAAAGGCATTTGTTGACCTCCCCAGTAAACCTCATCCCACGAGGCATACTGGGGAGGTCGACAAATGCCTTTGATGTCAACCGTGGAGCGTTCAGACTAGCGCGCTGAGCAACAAACAGCTGATCGGCACAGCGCGGCAGCCATTTTAATTTAAATGAAGTGGCGATTATTTAAATCGCCGCTTCATTTTCCTATGCCGGGTAGCCTAATCTACATGCGTCTGTCGCCAGAGGCATGTAGTCTAGACATACCCTATGATAGGGTGTGTCTACATTGCACCGTAGCTCGAAATAAGATACACAATTTGAGCTATGCAAATTGCATATCTTATTTCAAAATATCTTATTTCATAATTTGGCACTATCTACACAGCACCAAATTTCAAAATAACCTGCTATTCCAAAACATCCCTTACTCATCGTGGAATGAGGTTTACAGGAATGTTGGAATAGCAAGCCCGTTATATTTCAAAATAATGAGCTTTCTGTGAAGACGCAGGATAGCTATTTTGGGATACTCCGGAATCCCAAAATAGCATTGCAGCGTAGATGTAGTCATATTGAATGAGGAAGGAGTTTATAGCAGAGGGGAACTAACTGGATATCTTAATTGTTCATTTCCAGACATTGAGTGACATTTGTGTATTTTAAAGATGTAGCATTTGCGGAAAGAAAGTGTAACAGTATTTTTGGGATTTAAGTTCATTCCTACTTAACTGACTCACGTGCTCAACCTTCATAAACAATTTGTGTTTGCAAATATGACCTGCAAAGTTTAGTTTTTTACAAATGAGTATTTAAAATAGATTATTTCCCCCATTTTATGATTTAAAAACAGAGTAGCAATTATTTTTTAAAAAGTCTGGGATTTTGTGTACCACACTGTTAGATTGTAACTCCTAAAAACAGTCATTTATAATTGAAATACCAACACTTAGCCATGGTGACACAAACAATCTTAATATAATAAGCAGTACTCCATAATGAGGTTCACAATAGAGTTCCCTGTAAGTTCAGCACTTGGGTGGTCATCCACTATCTATTCAAATTCTAATTACACTGCTCATCATGTTAGAAAGCATTATGTTTATTTTTAATATACTGGAAGTTGATTTGGGGACATAAGGTTTTCTTCTTTCCAGAACTGTTGAACCTTTGTACAAATTTAAAGCTTCAAAAATTCAAAATGGTTTCATTATACGTGTAAGAGGATCTGTTCCTTTTCAGTGCTCGCGTGCAAATATAAGGCCTCATGCTGCAAAATAGCCTGGCTGTGCAGTTCTATTGAGTTAAATGAGGTTCTGCAAAGGTGTGGAGATCCACCTATACAAAGCTCCTCCCAGAATCAGGGCATTATACATTATGAGAGGGTACTTTCCTGTTTGTTTCAGATTTAGAGACAAATCTTGCTTCTATGTCCATGTGGACAGGGAAGACACCAGTTGCACCTGCACTACTGTGATATCATTACCATCTCCTACACAAGAGAGGCAGAATTTGGGAACCATACGTAGAGACTGTACAACACCATCATGCTACAGGATGTGATTTATAAACAAGTTCATTTTAAAAGACTCAGCAGGTCTTACAAATTATATACACAGGTTTAACTCAGAGATCTTATTGTGTTGTTATATTACTTGCTTAATGAGTACAGGAACAAAATCACTTGTAAGTCAAAAACTAGTTTTCATTAAAAAGAGTAAGTCAAAAGTGGGAAGGGAAATCAAGCTGATGCACCAAACCATAGGAAGAAATTAAGCAAAGGCAACATTTTTTTAAAACAAGTGATCTCATATGACTAGCTGCTGTATATGTGAACTTTCTTTTAAAATGGTCCCAAACCTACATTGTGCTGAGAAACTTCAATTTTTGTGCTCTTCAAGGGTCTTCCTGGTTTGCACTTTTGATATAATGAACTTCTAAAATGTCCTCTAAGGGGCAGCATTGGGGAGCAGATATGTTTTGATAAACACTATTTATTTACATGATTCAGTGCTGGTGTGTTTAAGCAACCTATTCTAAGTAAATGAATAAGCACTCAAAAGAATGATGCCTTGTGTTAAATGGTGAGTTTTCTAAGTGTAACTGTATATATTTGAGGATTATAATTGCTGAGATGTAGTCAACTTTATTAAAAATTGTTCACATAAAACTCTAAAACCATTGAAACCGGAATGTGGGGTGTCTGAGAGCACATAGGAAAACTGCTTTTTGTGGACTTCCCTAACTGGGAAACAGTGCACTGGCACCTTGCATTACTTTTCTCCAGGAAGCATCAAGATAAGTCATGTCTAGAAATAACATCACATCTCACTAATGCTGAGAAGTCATTCCTGGACATGCCACTTTTTAGTCTATGCCTACACTAATGACATCACAGTGGCATAGCTGTCCCAAGCAGCTTCTCCCATTGACATGGTGATGTCCACACTGGTGCTTCTCTTGGTGTAACTTATGCACTTAAAGGGATGTATTTTCACACTCCTGAGTGACATAAGTTATACAGTTTGGAGCTCCCTAGTCTGGCACCCTCGGGATCTGACTGGTCCTGAAGGAGGGAGTTTGCCGTACCAGAGACGGTCGGCTCCTCTGCTGACAGACTCCAGGCTCTCCTGGGCACTTTCAGCAAATCACCAAGGTCCCTTGCCCCTGGGCCACCAGACTCCCAGCTCCTTGGCCAGTCCCAGGGCTACAGGGGTTCCACTGCCCCATGGCTGCCAGACTCTGCAGCCCCAGGACTGCTGGGGCTCTGCTGCTCCAGGGCTGCTGGAGCTCCATGGCCAGCGCCAGGGCCACCAGCACTCTACAGCCTCGAGGCTGCCCCAGGGTACCAGGACTCCATTGCCCTGAGCCAGGGCTCTCTGGTCCAGGGGCTTTCTGGTATATATATACACACACACCATCTAGCATTTTATTTTATAATGATGCTCTATTAAGAATTGACTTCACAACTTTAATAGTATGTTTATAATAATTTTAAAAATAACAAATCTATATCTATCTTTATTGTACCTGTCACTTTGTGGTAGTTAGATGCAAAATACAAGAACTATAAGCTGCTGTATCCTTGGACCGTCTTTCCAGTTCTGCTCTTGATGGGTTACAGTCTATATGTTGTCTTTTCTTGGGGGAGGCAAGAGAATGGGTATATACGGAAAAGGCAAAGAGCTTGCTGGGCTGATAAACTGCATTTTTTCAGAACAAACATTTGCAACTAGATTAGTCTCACACTTGCCTACACTATACTTTCCCCGTTTACGGTTCTGACTGGTGCAGGAGCAGTTCCGGACTAGTATTGGTAACAATAGTGGCAGTTCTAATGTAGGCAGGGCACTGGCTTCTGCTGCTGGTTGTCTTTTTTGCCTTTGTGTCCTGAAAGAAGGTGATTACTTCTTTCTGACAGCAGGGAAACTTACTGACTGCATTTTCTGTTTAAGATTTTGTGTGTTTGTGTGTACACATTTGCTTGTTATCAGCATAATGTATTGAGTCTGTAATAACCAATGAAATCAGTGCAATTACTCCAGGTGTCACCTGAGAACAGAAATTATTTCCCTGGGTTTGTTTAGATAAATATCAAGGTTTATTGACTAATGGTGAGAATTAAACATAGTGAAGCTGATATCCATATTCAACTGAGGCATACTAAAGGACAGATGATCTGTAAATGTGCTGAGCTTGCAATTAGTACAGCTGCGGAGAGGAAAGAAAAGAGGATATAAATCACATTTCTTTATCATGCTGAGGTCCACAGACACTTTTCAGTGGATATTTCAGCCTGCTTGCCACTTGAGGGTAGAACTGGACATGTTAGGATCCTTGTCCCCTGAAGTTCCCTCTGGTTTTTTTGGCTCCCCAGTAGCAGATACCTTTGCTGCCACAGAGCTCTTCTCAGGAAATTCCAAACTTGATTTCAAATTTCTCACTGATAGTTCATCTTAATAATGTGTCTGTTTGATTCCCAGTCATGGGCCAGGGCTGCCTTTGCTTTTGACAAGATAGTCCTCTCAGCTGCACCTTCCCTTTGAGGCATTTGCAACTAATGGTGCCTATGAAAGCTTCAGTAGGAAGAACAGAACATGAAAATGGATGAGTCCAAAGGTCCATCTAGCCCAGTATTCTGTCTTCTGACAGAGGCCAATGCCAGGTCCCCCAGATGAAATGAGCAGAACAGGTAATCATGAAGTGATCCAACCCTTGTCACCCATTCCCAATTTCTGAACAGAGGCTAGGGACACCATTGCTGCCCATCCTAGCTAATAGTAATTGATGGACCCATCCTCCATGAATTAATCTAGCTTTTTTTTTAAACCATGTTATAGTCTTGGTCTTCACAACATTCTCTGGCAAGAAGTTCCACAAGTTGACTGTATATTGTATGAAGAAGTACTTCCTTTTGTTTGTTTTAAACCTGGTGCCTATTAGCATCATTTGGTGACCCCTAGTTCTTGTGTTATGGGAAGGTATAAATAACTCTTCTTTCTTCAGCCAGGCTGAAAAATCCAGAGGCAAAAGAGAAGATACTTTGTCTCATGCTGCCCATCCTTATTGAGTAGCTTCTTAGGGAACTTGACCTAGTGTAGGTTACAGTTTCTCCCTCAACCCAGTCTGAGTGGCTTCATCTCAGTCTTCCACTCCCTTAGCAGGAGAAAAGCCAGACAGGATTGAACAAGTCAGCTTTGCTGGAAATTTGCAGTCATTGTTTTAGTAGCCCAAGTCGGGTCGGAGGGTAAGGGAGAAGAGGAGGAAGCACATCACAGGCTCCTCCTTCAGTCAGGAAGGGAGCCACACAGGATTGGGAAAAAAACCTGGCACCATAGCCAAGCAGTGCCCTTCTTCCATATTTATGAGGGGAGTGATCCCAAAAGGATCCATCCACTGGATGGAAAATCCCTAATTCAGCCACCCCTTTGAAACTGGAGCTCAGTTGCTTCTTCTCCCTCTGCTTCCTATGGGTTATGGTTGGAGAGCACAGGACACAGCATGGACACTGGTAACATCAGATGGAGTAGTAAGGGACCTTTAAGCCAAGCTTCCTCTTTGATCCAGGCACCACCTAATACCAACTGGCAGAGGACATAGGGATGCATAGGATTACAGGAATCTCCCAGGTCTGGTCTCTGCATAGTAGATCATCAAAGGATATCATGTAACATCTCCAGTGAAAGCCTGTGGGACACTGGATAGCATAATCACTGTGAAACATGTGAACAGATAGTATGTAAGGAGTTATGTATCTACACTGAAAATCATGCTCTTAAAGTCTCTGAATTGGGGTTGGGAAGTGATAAAAAGATTTCTTGGGCAGGTGGGACACTTATTTACCTGTTTGGCTGTATGTAAATTAAATTACATATATGCCATTTTATTGATCTAAATATATATTCATTTCACACCAAGCACTGACACTATGTACAAATTAATGAAGTTTTAAAGGTTGCAAGCAGAAAAGTTGTTTATGAATGTTTTCATCAGTAGTATCTGGAACAGTTTTTATTACAACCATAAACTTCTTAAAGTTGAATTGCAAAGCTAAAATAAAAAATGATGTAAGCATCAAACTATGTGCTAAATGCTCAGCTTAAGTTTTGAGGGCATTCGGCACAGAAATAATGCAAGTTTAACTTGCTTATAATGGGTTGCATCAGATTAAGTATCAGAGAGATCACAGAATAATGCATTATGGGGTTTCTTTAGTGAACTAGAAAAGGATTAATTGATACAAAACAACGAATTTCTAAAATAGTGAATATAAATGTATTCAGTGTTTGTCCCCATGGAAGAGTGGAGGGAGATTTGTCACAAATGCTGGCTATAACCCAGTTTTTCTATAAATTTGGTCGATGTTTTACTTCTGTAGAAATTTCTCTAAAGTATTTTTTCTTACAAATGCAATTATAATGTCTTGTTGCCATTTATTTCTTCAGCATGCAGTCCTGTGGGGTATAGCACATCCTTAATTTCCATCAACATCTGTTAGAAATAGAATCAGAGGTACCCTGCACTTGCCAGGACTGGACTCCTTAACAGTTTTTTGCTATTAAAACACAAGTTCATTTCTGTTTGTGTTCTCTTTTGTATTCTTTTCAGAGGAAACAGTGAAATAAAATTTTCAATTTCTTTCCTGTTAGGAAAAGCATATTTTTCAATATCTCCTTTGAACATCATCCATGTGTTAGAATATTTTAAGTATATTTTTAAATAATGACTGGCAGCTTCTGAACATCATTTCAGCTTGAATGAGATCATATGCTACCAAAATACTGTCATATTAGGAAACTCAGATGAATTGAAAGTAGCACAGCTATAAAAGGGAAGGCAGCATGTGTTTTGTTAGGTAGAAAATACTGATCATTTTACTACTCTTTATACATGTGTAAAATAATTGATACTTCATATTTAAAAAAATTACAAACTTGTACCACATATCAATAAGGTACAGCGTTTCTAATTTAAGGAATGATGACTTTAAAATCTTTTGATGACTAAAACATGATATACTGTGTGTCACTCTTCTAGGGGAGCTCAGGTTTCATAACATGATACAGGATCAAAAGAATTTCGCTTGGGTACCAAACATCTGTTGACTAACACCAGGCTGGCAGGAAAACAGTGTAGACCACCACTACTGTGCTTCTACAGGAAAAACTGGAGGAATTATCAGCATTCTGAACTTTTGATTGTTGTAATGTGTATATTCAGTCTGTTATGAACAAGTATTTACTATACTGCACCAAATGGTGGAGTAGTTTTCTTGGGTGCAATGGGATGTGAATAAGAATTATGGAATTGGGTGCAATGGGATATGAATAAGAGCTATGGCAGGGGTTCTCAAACTGAAGTTTGAGACCCTTCATGGGGTCACCAGGTTATTATATGGGGGGTCACGGGCTATCAGCCTGAAAACCAAACCTCACTTTGCCTTTAGCATTTATAATGGTGTTAAACATATCACAAAAGTATTTTTAATTTATATGGAGAGTCACATGCAGAGGCTTGCTATGTGAAAGGAGTCACTAGTACAAAAGTTTGAGAACCATAGTGAGCTATGGGATTGGGCCACTAGTCTGTTTCCAAGTTTTATACTGCATTAATAGGAATTTAAGTGACCTAATTTCACTAAGCCTCAGTTTTCCATTTTTGTAAAATAAGGATAATGATTCTTGCCTACCTTTATAAAGTATTTTTGTGAACTTTACATGAAAATTGCTATATGAGTGTGTGTTGTTGCTTGATTTCAGATTCAATTGACTGTTCTGTAATGTTATATCCCCAAAAGTAAATGGGTTATAATAATAATTACAGAATGATAGTAATTATTCAGCCTAATAATTCAGATACATGTTTATATGTAAAACGCCTTAATGTTAAGGTTTGAAAAACAGGGTTTCAGAAAAACCAGGGAATACTCTTAAAATATGACATAAAACATTTGAAAATGTGTCTAGAAATCAGGTTTGTTTACAAGCTCTTTAGCTGGATGAGCACATGACACCAAATCAAGATCACTGCAGTCATAGAAATCCATGTCATTGTGTGCTTGGTTTCCGTGATAAAACTCACATGAGTAAGAGCTGGAATATAAGGCCTTGAATTCAAGACTCCCACTGTTGTATTGAAACAGTTGGACAACAATGTCATCCACATAGTACATATGGCAAGTATTCTGGGAGACTAATCAATGTTTAAATCACTGAGACTTAAATTTAAATGTGGGTTGATTTAGTTTGTATAGTTTCTGTGTCCCAAACAGTGACTTGCAATCCTACAAGATACTAAACTGACTGAAGGAGATGGGCGAGTATTTTATGTTTTGAGAGTTAAGCACTGGTAAGACTGCCTTCTTTTGAAATATATGAAGAGTAATATGGGATTTTATCGGAAACGCTGATATATAATAAATTCAGAAGGTGATATAACATGCTTACAATAGATAGAATATACCAAAATATTACATATTGAATTTTCAGATACATGTGATCTGGTAGCTGTGCTGTGTCAGTCAACTGTTTTGAAAAGTATCCATTTGTTATTGATGTGTCTGTGTTTCCACTTTTGCGCATGCCAGATAAATTATAATTGTATGACCTATGTCAGTGAATGATAAGGAATCTAGCTGTCTTGGTTAGTGAAGGTAAGTCTTGGTGCTTATAAACTAAGGTTTTATGCATCTTAAAAATACTTTATATAGGGACTGTTCTTCATTGCATTGCATTTGGGAGTTCATTCAGACCTGTTTTATATTTGTTTTACATCTGCTTTCAAAAGGTTTAAGTGACTATACGTGATGCAAAGTAAAAGAGAGTCAGGCCTTGTGAGAGAAACCCTAGTATTGAAGTCCATGGGAGTTCCACTATAAATTTCAGTGGGGTCAGGATTTCATCCTATGTTCATAAACCAAATACATCCTTTAAAAATAATTAGTTCTGTAGCTGGAGAAAGATTCTGTCATTGAGATCCATAGTAAGTGGTGGTGCTATTTTACTGTAAAATTTCAGTAGCAACAGTAGTTGTAAACAAAACTAATTCTTCCTCTAAAATGAGACAGAGATTATTATAAATATTCTTTCAGAAGTATATTTACATCAGGAAGGAAGGAAGGAAGGAAGGAAAGGCATGTTCACACTTTGAAATCATTGACTGGATTCCCTTGGCCAGATTCTTGTTCCTGCTCTGGTGGCACAGTGAAGCTAGAAAGTAGGCTAAATCACTAGCGGGGGAATCCCTAGGTAATGTAGGATCTGTGTGGTGCTTCCACCTCACCCCTTCCTATACCCCAATACAGGGGTCTTTCCTAAAGGAAAGGGAGTATAAGCCAGGTAGCTCTAATTTACACTGCATGTTCAGCATGGTCACCTCATTCAAATCACTCCTAAAATCTCTCCTCTACTTTTGATGGAAATGAATATTTTCACACTTACCTGCATACCAAATTTGGTGACCCTAGCTCTTACTGTTTAGGAGTTCTTGAACAAATGGACTCACGGATGGACAGACAGACAGACGGGTGCACATTTCTAAAATATACAGTAAGATAAGTCAAATCTGCTTCATTATTCTTGTTTAGATATAAACTAAATGCCAATGCCAGGATATATATATAAATTTTGTTGTAGCTGTGTTGGTCCATGGGTTCTAGGATATGAAAGAGACAAGATGAGGTCATTTCTTTTATTGGACCAACTGCTGTTGGTGGAAAAGACAAACTTTTCTTAATTTAAAAAAACCCACAGTATAATGATAAATGCAGCAGATATACTGCTAGTCAACTTCCTATCCTGTAATATCCTTTGCAATTTCAAGGATCACAGTCATCTAGAAGAAAACATACATCAAGTAGGGTGTTTAAGCTATGCTTCTTGTAATTGCGTCAGTCTGGACAACTGCTGCTTTTTTCACAGCATTTCTTCCAGATTCAGTTACTAATTACCTTGTTTATAGTTACAAAAATGACTGGCAGTGGAAGAATCTATAAGCTCTTTGTTTTGAGTAAATTGTGATTTCAAATCCTGTCCAAAATATTTGTATAAATACATCTGCCTTCAGAATGTACTTATACTGAAAGCTTATCAAGACTCTAATATACTACTAAAATTAATCCATTGCCTCTTTCATCTAATATTTCTATCATTTGTTGTTAGACAGTCTGTTATTAGATACTTTACCAAAGCCATTACAAATCTAGCCTAAAACATCAAATCTCATCTTTGTTGTTAGCTTTGATAGTTACTTCTATCATTTAATAGTTTGCGTGTAGCCAGTCCAAGTTGGCAATGTCACCCCAGGCTGATTCGAGCCACAGACATTTTTGCTGACTGGAGTCATGCTATCTTTGCCAGTTTGCTGGAATAGACACAGACACTGATTGGGTCATGCTGAAAACATTCCTGTCCTGTGAAGCAAGTCTGTTTGTATTTTAGGTTTGCCAGGACTAATGAATTAAAAATCTTGAACTCTCCACAGTTTGCTGCTTAATAATGCCTCTGACAGTAGGATTTTTTTCTCTCTGAAGCATGACAACACCATAAATCTCATTGCTGGAAAGGAAAGGAAGGGAGAGTGGAATTGCGAAGAAAAGCGGAAAAGGGTGGTCTTGTGGGACAGCAAAGCCTATGGGAAGTGCAGGTAGCAGCATGTTGCCTTAACAGCTGTCTCAGCTTCTCAGACTCTTGTCAGTTGGTTGCTATGTAGCAGGTGCAGCCTTTTCTTTTATTGAATCTTTACTCCATAAAGGCAACGACAAGCCAAGGCAGTGGCTGGCCCTGGATTATACAAGTGCAGACTCTCTACTAAGTGAGGTAAGGCAACAGGTGTGAAAACTGAACTAAACTGATAGAGCTGTAACTCACTTAATCTCAGTTCTGCTACAGATTTTTATAAAGAAACAACAGCCAGTTCCACCGACAGTCAGCTTTCTGGGAACCTTTTAAACACCTCATTATACTCAAAGTTGCCCACTTCCATACCCTTCTAGCTACAGAACGATTATCTTTTTTATGTGTGAGAAAATAAGTGGGAAGTTTGTACACAGTTGGTTTATTTCTTTTCCAGCAGATGATAGGAAATGTATAATCCTATTTACACACACAGCACTGAAGTGAAGGTTTCCCTATCTTATTGTTTTCTTTATTTTCTTTTTCATGATGGAGAGCATTGAGGAGTCTGCAGAAGATCTGAGGAAGAAATAATTATAATACATAAAACTAGTTAATGGGATAACTGGTTGATATACAGTATGTATATATGTAGATGGTATTTTCTTTCTGTAAATTAAAACAAAATGAAAACATCTTTTGTGTTATATATTTTCGTTACTGAAGGGAGTATTTAGTTTTGGCCCCAAATTGGTGGCTAAATAATGGTAATTTGTAAACTTTGTAGACCACACAGTATGACTGGGACAAGATCACTGATTTACTTCAGACAATGTTCAGTTATGGCAAGCTTAAGGCTTCCAACAACATCCTATCACATTTGTTGTTAATTTTTGGTATTAACTTCCATGAATGTTTTTTCTCATTTCTTAGTCTGTGATATTACATATGAAGCATCTTATTATGTAGAAAAGCTGTCTGATGATGGTTAACAGATGTGGTGTGTGTGTGATATAATATGCAATGATGAATTGTTTTGTTTTCAAAGCTATGCAAATTTGTCTCTTTTGTTCTAGATTTGTTTGTAGAAAAAATCAAAACAAAACAAAAAAAAACTCCAAAAAACCTCATGCAAGGTCTCAAATACTTTTCACAAAGGCTACATCTAGACTACAATGTTTTATCAAAAAAAGGTACGCAATTTGCGCTCTGCAATTAGCATACCTTTTTCTGATAGTTTTGTCGGAAGAGGCTTTTCTGAAATTTGGCCCATCTACACTGGGCCAAATTTCGGAAAAACCTCCTCTTTCAGAAGAGCCTTTCTTCCTTGTGGCATGAGGAAGACAGGGATTCTGAAAGAGTGCATCTGCTCTTCCACAAAAAAAAGCGGAAGGGCAGATGTGTTCCCTGGACACAGCAGAGTTACCTCTGGTATCCCGGAAGAGTTACCTCTGGTATCCCGGAAAAACCCCCGTAGTCTAGACGTAGCCAAAGAGACTATGGAAGAGGGAGATCGTTACTCTAGAAAGAGTTGTTACAGAAACATTCTGAATATTAAACATTGTTATTTAATGTGGAGTGATGCATTTTAAAGTGAAATACCTCCATACACTACCAAGTGCTTTGGATCAGACCCCCCAAATTCATCTGATCTGTTTAAATGACTGTGTGGTCTCTCTTCCAATTGATGCTGTTTGAGTATGCGCATGTTTTTTTGTTTAGTAAATAATAGGGGAAGATGTGGTTCTCCATGAGAATCCTCCAAATATCAATATGAAAAGAGGCTGCCAGCTCCAAAGTAAGGATTTTGAAATAATTGTTCTTTTTTAAAAAAAATCCAAGCACTGTAAGACAACAACTATATGACCAGCAGGCACATCAATGGATTATTGTGTAACATTACCACAGAGTAACAGTATCTCTCCATTGGCTAAATGCTGAGACAGACAAAACAAATACAAAATAAATGTTGAAGTCAGTGGGCCAAATTCATGCTTGGCATTACTCTACTGCCTGCAAAAGGTTGATGTCAGGGATGAATTTGCCTGAGCTTGTGCATCACCAAGCAAGACCTTTATCTTGTAATGATGTTCTGTTGTAGTGTTTTTATTTGGTGCCCTAGTAATAAAACATAACATAGAATGGGGTGATGCAATTATAGTGCCAGAAAACAACCATTGCTTTCTAAAGTATTATGGAGAAGCTGCCATGTGATTATCTGTCTTTTCCCTTTCCACAAACTAAATGCCACATTGTCTACAGAAGTATAGCATAGCTTTTAGAAGTTTAAGTTGGCTTTAAATATTTAATAGACTGTTTGGCCAAAAACATTTATTTGCAAGTCTAAATATATTTAGTGTAACTATAAGTGCAATAAGCTTGATCATGCTTTAAGTTTATTCTAAGTTGGTGGCAATTGAACACAATTACTGTTGAGTATTTGGTTTTGTCCTATGTGAAATTAATTGAGAGTTTGGGGCTTTTATTTTTATTTTATTTTATTTTATTTTATTTTGTGGAGCGAGATCCATCTAATTAACTGGTATTTGGAGTTGGGACACTCAGGTGTGTCTACACAGTAGGGTTTAACTCGAAATAAGCTACACAAATTGAGCTACATTAATTGCGTAGCTTATTTTGAAGTAGCTTATTTCAAAATTGGGAGCATCTACACAGCACTTACTCTGAAATAGAGCACTCTGCCTCCGACTTCCCTTATTCCTTGCACAATGAGGGTTACAGGAGTCAGAGTAAGAAGTCCTCCAGCTTCACAGTATTTTGACATTATTTTGAAATAACCGCCTGCTGTGTAGACACAGACTAAGTTATTTCAAAATAATGTTGCTGTGTAGACATACTCTCAGAAGAAAAGCCAGGGGCTAACTAAGGGTCTGATACTGAAGCTGACTCCCTCTAGGCAGATCCTTAACATCTAAATGGAATCCCACAGAAGGGTCAGTGCCAAGGTTTAGAGACTTAAATGTGTGACTGTCAAGGTCAAGTCTGAGAGATGCTGTCATGGCAACGTGGGGAAAGTTTGCTTTGTCACTGCCTGTACCTGAACTGTGGCTAAATCAAGTATTTAGTTTCTATCACTGAATTCAACTTTAAAAGATTTTAAAACAAAAATCAGATATAGGCCTGTGCATGTTGCCGTAAATGTGCTTTATTAGAATAAAAAAATGCAAATAGTGCAGCTATAAGTATGTGCAAATCACTAAGCGGAAGATGTAATGGCTTCATATGACCTGAAATGTATGCAATATTTATATAATTGCAGCTGGAACACACAGACAAACGCGTAGGCTCAAGTGCCCACATGATCACCACAGCAAGAGTACCTGCTGATAAGCCAGTACGAATTGCCTTCAGTCTAAATGACTCTGCAGGTACAGTTTAATTTTATGGAAAAAATCAAAATGAAATGTTTCTCAATTTTATAAGTTCTTGCGAGTATTTATAATAACAAATAAAGTCCAATGTCATATATAGACTTTTTCCATGTGTGTGAATAATCAGTTTTTCCTGATAACTACAATATTGTTAAAGGAAACTATCAATAAATTAAAATCACTTGTCCAACAGCTTAGATACTATATAAAAAAGAGAGATTTATTTCAACAGAATATGGAATAAACACAAAACTGCAACAAAATTAATTATTTGCATGTAAAACTGAGAAATTTCAGGGCGGTCAAAGCTGACATCTAATGAAAGGACAGAACAAAAGAGACTTTCCCATAGGTAGGAAGATTGAGAAATACCAACAGAGTTCCCAGGCTGAGGGAAGGATTCAGGAAACAGAGGCTTAACATAGCATGTTCTCCAACAAAGTACCACAAATTCCATTGCTGTTTGTCCTGTAAGTTAATGCTGACTGAGCATCAACTTCTAGTATGTAACCTGTACATATGTTAACCCTTGGATTAGGTACACATTACTGACTATATCTTAATTTTTGAAAATGCCTAGGAGGTATTGATAGACAGTTTGAAATTAAGAATGAAATAAAGTAAACCAGCAATAGGGAAGCAGTGACGGCGTCACAAAGATGGAAAAGCTACTGCACTGCTGCCAATTCTATAGGAGGGCCTAGAGGCAAGACAGAGGTCTATAAACAGAATCTGAAATCCCAGAGTTTGTTATCATTACTGGTAAACCCACTTACCATGCATGTTTGTAGACTACCCCACTACAGTACTATCTGTCTTCCTTTCACAATGTGGATGGAATAGTTCATTTTCTGCTCTCAGGAGTCACAGAACTTTTCAGGTAAGTTATTCCATTTTGTGTATTCGTACACAAGAGGGTAACATGGATGTTTCAAACAACATTCAGAATATGGAGTGTTATTATTCCTACAACAGCCTTAACTCTGGTCCGTGATTTTGTTTTTCATTCTTTGTATCCTTGTTTTTTTCTGCACGCTTTCTAATATCAAACTGTCTTTGTGTATGTTTTCACACACAGGATTACATTCAGACCTTGTATAACTACATACAAGTCCACAGATACACATGTAAGCCACATTTTAATTGTATTATGGAGCATAGTTAAGTCTGTTGCAGGAATAATAATGCTTTGTTTCCTGAATGCTGTGTAAATAGAATCTCAACTTCAATGTTGTCATCTTTCTTTTTTCTTTTATAATATCTTCAAAAATGTTTGTAAATAATCTTCCTGTATTTATTACTACTACAGTAGCACATAAAGGTCAGTCCACATTACAGCCTTGAAAGAATGTATAATTATGTATGGTAACATGGTCCACGTATGAAAAAGTGTACAATTTACAAAGATAAGTGACATATAGAGGTTGTGAGAAAGATACAATTGGGAGGGGGCGCACATCTATGTAGGCTACAGGTTGAACTTCTTTAATCTGGCACTCTCTGGTCTGGCAAAATCCATGGTCTAGAATTATTTTAGTTAGCTGGATATTCACTTGTCATGGCTGTGGCCACATTTCTCATAGTCCCATAAAATTTGTTTACAGCAGTGGTGGGAAACCTCAGGCCTGAGGGTCGCATGCAGTCCCTGGCTTGTCTGGATCTGGCCCCTAAGGCTCAGGGCTTTCTCCCAGCACTGGGGAGCCTGCATTGGCACTCCAGCCCCACTCCCATCCCCCACAGCCACACTACAGAGCTGGAGCACACAAAATCTACTAGCCTGAACCCCCCAAGCTCTGGTGTACAAGGGGAATGTGAGGAGTGTCTTTCTTCTCAGTTGGGGGCCATGACAGTGAGGGTTGTTTTTTGTTTCTCACTTCTGATTTTTTTGTGGGTCAGTGGCCCCTGACCCAAAAAAGGTTCCCCACCCCTGGTTTACAGTCACCAGTCCTGGTTCTCAGTGTTTTGTGCTGTTATTTATCTCTAATTTACCCCTAAATGTCTTCTAAAATCCCAGTAAGCAGTGGAAGTGTTGGTAATGCTGCTAGACAATATTGACATCTCAAAGAATGCAACAGCAAGCAAATGGTCTGGTAGCACTTTATAGACTAACAAAACATGTAGATGGTATCCTGAGCTTTCGTGGGCATAGCCCACTTTTTCAGATGACCGGAGTTATGATTAGGGGATAAGGTTACCGTCTCATCTGCTGATTCAGCTTCTGACTATCATCTTTGTCCATTTTATATTTAGAATCTTTTGTTCTTTTTATATTCCTCTAACCCTTTTTTCATTTGAGGAGAGTTGCTTTTCTCAGTTCAAGACAGAGTTCTGTGTCTCAACTCTGAAAGTTGACAGCATCTTGAGAGATTTAGTATTGTGGTGGTATGTAAAAACCTCACCCAGAGCAAGGTGGTGAGGGAATTACATTCATTTAGTTTTTTTCTTAGATTTTGTCTTATTTGTTAGGCATGGTTGTATGCGTGACACCCAGTAATACAGAATTATCCTACCAAAATCGCGCAGGCAAGAATTGTAACCAGATATAAAACGGGAAAAGGAGTGTTTTCCTCTGCATGGTGATTATATTACTGGTTAGGACTGCAACAAAGCTTGAGAAGTATTGAGACCAAAGATTGTTATCAACTTAAGAAAAGAGAGTTATTTAGTATTATTGATCTGCAAGAAGTGATATGGCTTATGTTATCCATACAAAAATTGTATTACTGTGTTCAAAGGTTGGCCTTTTAGGGCCTGATAATGACCACAAAAACAACTAAAACCAGGCCAATCTTGTGCTGTATTTTTATTGGGATTGTGGGAAGTCCATAAAAAGGGTTGAGGGTAGTCTGACTAACAGTGATGCTATGTAATGCTTATAAGAAACACACAGGACCTTTTTAGGGATATACAGAAATCTTCTGACACCTTTATGTCTGTCCTCGGCTCCTCCCTAGAACATCTGGTCCAGTGCTGGCCTTCACAGTTATCCTCTAACACACATTCCTCATTTTGCACTCACACAAAAAAAATTACATAGTTGCTTCTGTAAAAACAGATCCAGTACAAAAACCATTCTTACACTCTTAAATTAAAGAAGAAACAGTCCGAATGGTAAAAGAGTGACAATAGTGACAAATAGATCCTTTTGGTCTATTCCTGCTTTAACATTAATAACGAACACAGTTTGCTTAATTCATCTTTATCAACAGCACTAGGCTGTTGACTGGTAAGGTAAGGTAAGGTACACTGAGTCACATTACATTGCATGCAGGTACATTTTAGCTACATGGCTACATTATCCCCCTTTTGACCTCTCAAGAATACTTCTGGAGTGGGTCACACTTTATATAACTGCTTCAAAGCAATGTACTAAAAGGCAATTTGAGCTTGTTGTAATTTAAGAAACATTTTCTTTATCCAACAATATATACACCACCTTCCCATTAATAAATACAGAATAATATTAATATAATCAGCAATGGGTGAATCATGATAGATAATATGCCCTTAAACGTTGGGGACCAGCCTATAAAAACATCATACCAGTGATAGGATGTCATTTCTTTTTCAAATGTAGTAGTTCTTAACTTATTCCCATTTGGATCTAATATATGAATGACACGTTGCCCTATATCATTCTGTGTCTGTTGTAAAAACTGCATATCCTTTGTTCCTTTTAGTAAATGATCAGTTAAATCATGCCAATCCAGGCCAAGGGTAACAGAGAAATTAGCCAAAGTGACAATTATAGTACAAGTGCTCTTTTAATCTTTAGTAAAGAGTAAGTGTAACTGTTAATATATAGCTCACTGGCAATACATCTACATTCCTCCACTGGTGGCTGGCTGATACTTCCATCTTCCCAAAATACATTTTCCCAGGACGTAACACATATATATTATTCATTATACAAGACACGAGTCTTATTTTCCAATTTGTCCCAAACATATATTCCCAATGATGAATTCATAGTACATGATTCTGTGGTGACAGGTAAGGATAAGCATACCCATTTCTGAGGGCCCCATTCCATACAACCTTGAGCGTCCAACCATTTCTTTTCTTTACCAGCCCACTGGCCTATAACCTAGGGTAGCCAAAAAGATCCCATGGTCTATTTTGGAAGTGGGCTTACTTTCCATATTTCTGTCTCCATAGCCTGTTGGTAAGCAATCTTAACAACAATTTATCTAGTAATAAATCAGGCTTAACCATGCTGGAGACATATTGCAAACAGTCATATCTATAAGTATCAAAGAGTGACCTTTTTCATTGTTTTTAAAAGATGTGCTAATACCCTAACATTTCCAGATATTACCCATAACATTTCATGTTCAAGAGATGCTAAGCTAAGTATTTGCATGTCAGTACATCATAAGGACAAGGCAGTTTTATGTTCCATGTTGCTTTCAGGTTCCCCCAATCCATATGAACCAAGTCCATATTAGTATGTGCTTGCTTGTGAATGAGGCTATCTTGCAGTTGTGGCAGAGAGCTTAGCTTATGCTTAATAAACTTGAAGTCATGGTATTCATAATCCCTGTTCCAAAACCAACTCCTCCTAATATAGTGTCTGCTACATCTCATTTTGCTCGGCCATTGGGGTGTTGATGTATTTTTATCCAGGCCGTCAAAATAGGAAGGGAGTAGGGTAAATATTTAAATTCCATTTTTAACACATTTAGCGGAGTCCAGTCCATACCAATTTTTATTTGTACTAATAGTAGATTTAATGAGATTCTTACTGGATGACTTTAGGTCACAAATAATTTAGGGTTTTTTTTTATTTTAACCAGGGTACTTCTTTGAAATGCATAGTCTTTGATCCAGGTTTTGGTATAGGTGTCTGGGAACCATTGGAACAGACCAAGCACCATTGGTACCACTGGGTATGGGGCAGTATCCCACAGTTACTGTTAGTATTGTTCCTTATTTAACAAGCTCATCCCACTCATATGGTGATACTACGTGACTGGTAGTCCAAAAGAACCTTCTATTCTAACCCCCAACTTTCCAAGTGATTTTGTATTTCTGTAGTATTTATGAGGTGAACCTTAAGTCCAACTTCACCTTCCCAGGCATTTACATTGGTATTTCCTAGTAGTCTTAAAATTTGGCTGGTGTTTTTATCATATCATTTCATGATGATCACTGGGCCACTGATAGGGATCCATGACTGGTTGTGAAGGAAAGAATTATTTAGGGATGTTAAGGACTAGTCGACTATCCGATAAGCAACTGTTTATCAGATAGTCAGTCGACTATTCGATTCCCCCCCCACTTGCTGCCTCTATCTGATAGAGGCAGCAAAGCGGGGGAGAGGGAGTACTTCAAAGGGACAGCGCTGCACAGCTGAGCCAGGAATCAGCTGTGTGGAGCTGCGATGCGTGGAGCCCGGGGTCAGCTGGGGACTCCTCAGCTGATCATAGGCTCCAGCGTGGCATTTCAAATCAGAAGCACGGCATGGAGTCCAGCTCCATGCTGTGCTGCCGCTTTGGGGACTCTTATTCAAAGCTGGCACGCGGCATGCAGCCCAGAGTCAGAGGGACTTCCCGGGCTGCACGTGGAGTTCCACATTCCTCCTTTGAAATGTACAGGAGCCCATCAGACTACTTTGTTCTAAAAGTTCCCAGAAACAGACCAAGCCAGACCTTACACTGGAGTCTCATTTTCTGTGAATTAAAAATTGTGATGGTTAAGCAGCGCCTTGTGTTCAGGTTCCAGGAAGTCCTTTTTCTGCAAAGAATGCAAACACTGTTATACATGAAAACAGCTTAATTTGCGAAAAATGTACCCATTTCAGTTTACCATTCTTGTTTATGCAATAGACTAACGGGCTCAGGCGATCCACTATGGAATAGGGGTCAGTCCATTTTGATTCTAACACATGTTTTTTTCTTGCCCAATTTTAGGTATATTACCTGATCTCCAGGTTCCCACATATGGGATTGTATAACTTTATCCTTTTACAATTTCTGGTTCATTTGTTCAATTGCCTGAGAAATCCTATATTGCAATGTAGTCCTGTCATCTTGTAACTGCTCAAGCCATTTGAGATAATTTGGGTTATTGCAGGTACTCCCAATTAGCTGATTTAGAGTCAATCATTAACCACATGGGATGTCCAGACAGAATTTGATATGGCTGAATTTTTGTCCTTAGTTTATTACTGCTATGGATAGCAGCCAAAATAAGTGGCAATTTATCTGTCCAATCTTTTGCTATGTGTTCACTACTTTGGGATGTCAATAATGCACACAAAAAGGTAGAAAATAACTAAAATTGTCACCAGTTCGCAATTTCAAAGTCCCATATCAGTATTGCTTTTTTAAAATGTGCTTTTACATATTGAAATTACAATTATTTATCATTTATGAATTGATTTATTTTCCCCAAATATGAAATATTTTTATCAGCTGCTTAATCAACAATCAGCATATATTGATTGATGATTAAGTATCTGATAAAAAGAATATTTCATATTTAGGGAAGTGAAAATCAATCAATCAATTAATTAATTTATAATTGTAATTTCAATATGTAAAAGCACATTTTTAAAAATATAGTATGCAAAAAGAGAGGGCAGGCAAGAAGACCAGGGATAAGTAAAAGCATTACTAGAACAGAATTCCACCCTAAGTATTTTAACGTCACAGAGGTGTGTGTGTGTATATATATTAATATATACACATTAATTATTACTATATACACATATATCAAATATGCAGCCATTAACCTAAAGAAAAAGCTATTTAAGGGTACCTGCAAAATGGATCAGCATTGCATGCTGAGCACACTATATACCAAATTTAAAGCAGTATGAAGGCTCCCTCAGAGGGGTGTATGTAGGCTAATTAGCAGCCAGCCAGATAACAAATGTCCTTGACTCGTCAGGAAAGCATAAAGCTAGAGCTGTGACTTTAAAATACTTAGACTGGAATTCTGTTCTAACAGTGTTTTTACTTTTCCTCTGGTCTACTTGCCTGCTCTTTTTCTCTGCATACTAAATCCACAACCCACGTGCGCTTACCTGGGTGTGGAGACAGGAAGTTGACTAAGATTTGCCAATTGTTTCTGATTTTTATTTTCAATAACCAATATTTTTACATGCCTTTCTTTTATTGGTAATTTTAATTCTGAAAATCTGTTGTGGGGGTGGGTTTAAACACCATACACAACAATGTTGGTAACAAAATAAACAAACACCACAAAATGCTCCAAACACAAACACAAAAAACACAATACAAAACATATTTTTTGTTGTGATTGTAGGTTCATGGTATTCTGAATTGCTCCTCAACTGGCAGGATACCAGTTGTTTTTTCCCCCTAAAGTTCTGAGAAACTATAAAAACATGTTTCTACCCCGTTTTGGGAAAAGGGGTGGCAAATTATTGCTTAAAATACTGCTTTCCTTTTGCAAATTTTCTTGCTGATTACAGGCAAAACAAAAAAATTACTCTATACTCTTTTGGGTTTTGTTTCATAGGCAGATCATGTTTCAATGGATTCTACCTTTTAAGGTTTTAAGATAAATTATCCCACTGTTCAGTTATTAAATTAATGAGGCAGTATATCTCAGTTTCCCTTTCACCAGGCTTGTCATAGTTTTTCTGCTGTGCTAAGCTTCAAATTTATTTACAGGCAATTGCTAAGAACCATTATTACAATAATTCTTTTTTTTTTTTTAGTTTTCATGTACTTTCATTAGAGTAACAGTCTAATTACTTAGCCACCTGAATGTGTAGTGTTTTTTAATATTACTTCTTTGTGCACCTTACTCCTGCTGTTACTTCAGAGGGTTCTTTTCTTCTTTTTATTTATTTATGAATTTATTACTGCACCTCTTGGCTGTCCTTTATTACAATCACAACTTTGATCTTTGTTTTAAAAACATATTAAACTTTATAAAGCATTAAGGTACCTCATGGGTTAAAACACCAAAGTCAAACAAAATTAATTGATTGTATCTGGCCAAAAGTGTTTGTCAATTTTGCAGCTTTGAATGAAGAATTTAAATGGATTTTAGTGGCCTTAATTAAAAATAAAACAAATTTAATTAATTTTAAATTTATAAACTGGATGTTGAAAACCAGGAGTATTGATTTAGGTCCTTAAATATATATATATATATACACACACACACAAATGCAAATTATATATATACATGCATTTTTCTTTTTCTTAATATTTCTTACACTGCTTTAATTATTTTTGCACAGACGTACATTCTGTTTTTATACATTTGAAGACAATTAAATTCAAATAGAAAACCCTTATATTCTTTTAGTGAATTTGACAAAACTGTCCATAGTCAAATTATTTAAATTAGGTTGTTTCTTTTACTTGAAGCTTTACACATCATTCCTTTAGAAAAGGGCCTGTTTTCCTTTAGAATGGCTGCAACGAAACCAAAAATTCTTTTCCAATTTTGCCTATAACATTTTTACAACATTTAACTGCTTAATTTCCATTAAAATCTTCAGAATGAACCTCTTACTCTTTTACCTTTAATCACTTGCTTATTTTTCAAAACGGCAACTTCATTAGTTTAGATATTACCATTCCAAGTATTATTCCAGGAATTTGAATTTCCCACAACTGAACTTACTATTTCTCTTATTCCTGCCACTATGCCACTCCCCAAGGTGTCTAACAAATGTTTCAATTTCTTTGTTCCCTGCCTGCTTGTCTGAACCCGATCCTTTCTCACTGAGCATCCCTTTTAATGGACACAGGCTTTGTTCCACTACCAATTTAGCAAGGAGGGTGGGCTCTTCAATTAGCCTCCACACCTCTTGGTCCCTTTTCTTGGGTAAATCTGAATTTTCATTTCTGCAGTCAACTAATCTTTTAAAAAGCCTTATTACAGGCTTTCCATAAGAATCAGACTGTGTTTTTTATTGAGGTTAAGGATTTGTAAACCATTGAGGTTAATCTCTTTTTATTGAGGTTAAGGATTTGTAAACCAGTAAATATTTAGCCAATTTGTCCTCAAGGTCTGCATTGTATAAACATCAGCTAAGGCACTGTCAGACCATGGGCTATGCTCAACTTTTGCTATATTTTTTTTCAAAATTCATATTTTTTCTCCTCTTCATGGGAGGTCTCATGGGTGTCTTCATGGGTGTCTCGTTCTTAAATTTTACTTCTATTTTCTTAAACATTTGTCTGCTACTTTCTGAACCTTTGCATGAATGTGCCCATTTTACTCTAATGGCAATCTTTACTCTTTATTTGTCTTGTACCCTTAGGACCTTATACGAAGGTAGAAGGGAGATACTATGCTTTGTTCTTTTAGACTCAACACTACTATGACTGAGGGTAAATTATTCCCCAGTGACTGTGTTCAATAGTGGAATACTAAATCCCTCTCCTTATTTGACCTTGTTGTGATGTGTAGCCATATCCTAACTTAAGATAAAATTCAACAAGTGAGCATGGTAAACAACAGGGAGAGAGGTGAGGATAAAAATAACCAGTATTGCGTTATTGTTTCCTTATTCCCTTATATTTCCTGTATCTATATGTCTCATTCTTCAGTTGTAAGCTCTTTTGGGCAAGGATTGTCTTTTTGTTCTGTGTTTGCACAGCGCGTTCTACAAAGGGGTCCTGTTAGTGACTACAGCTTCTAGTGCTATCACAATACAAATAAATAAATATAATAACAAAACTATGAAAATAAACTGGCAGTGCACTTTAGGGCACGAGAACATAAAATGGCCATACTGGGTCAGACCAAAGGTCCATTTAGCTCAGTATCCTGTCTGCCAACAGTGGCCAATGCTAGCTGCCCCTGAATTATGTATTATGATTTTGAATAGTTAAACTAGCTAATTGCACAACCTGATGGTTCCAAATTATTTTAAAGAATAGGCCAATATTTGTAAATGTGAGAGCTCATGATTAGCCTCCTTAAAAGCCTGTTCCCCATGAGCACTGGCTCCTGCCTTCCCTGACACTGCTTCCTCTGATACAGAGGCAGCATCATGGGTGGCAGGCAGCTCCATGGGAGCCAGTATGTGCAGGACACTGGCTTTTTAGCCAGCTCCCCACATGTACTGGCTCCTGCCCCTCTCGTGCTGCTGCCTCTCTATCAGAGGGAGCAGTATGGGGGGCAGGCAGCTCTGCGGAAGTTGAAGCTCATGAGGAACTGGCTTTTAAGCCTCCCCTCCCCTCCAGAGCACAGGCTCCTGCCTACCTTCTCCCTTACCCTCCTGCAGCTGCTGCCTCTGAGGGAGGCAATGGGGAGAGGCATCAGGGAGAGGGAACTGACCCATGCAGGGAGCGGGCTTAAAAGATACAGAGGCAGTGGGGGTGGGAGGATGTGTGTGACTATGCAGGTTAACCAATGAGCCCAGGCTTATTGGTTAAATGTGTACATGAGTTCACGTTAGCATCCCTAGTAGACGTACAATTAGATTGTTATCTCCTTAGGGTGGGGAAGTACATGATCCTAATCAGATCTTTGGGAACAACAGTAGAACAAATAACAATGAAAGTGAAAACAGACAGAGCAAAGTAAATTACAGAATTAAAATGAGAAGAAAATGCATCGCTAGTTCTAATTCACTAAAAAAAAACTTATTACAATTAGTTCCTTAACCTAGAGCTTGTTCTTATTTCAGGCCGGTCTTCAAGTCAAAGATGATGGGTCTTGGGTGGTTCCTTTTGTTTCCTTTGTATCTTAGCGTGCCAGACCCTTCCCCAGGCCAGCTGAAGACAAAAGGATAGATAACTTCCCATTGTTTATATATGTAACCCCCTTTTTCCTCCTCAGGTACTCGAGAGCAAGTCACACTCACAGGTGTGCCTGGGCACCTGATGGTTTTAACATAAAAGGAGATCCTGAGTATCCCAGTTGTTTAGTTGGGGAAAACCTATCCACCCCCTTCCTGCAGTCCCTTGCTCATAAAGAATATACAATGGTGGTGCCTCCACCTGGCTGGCCCTGTACACACTTAATGGTGTGCCTTGGGAGCCTCCAGGAATAAAATTATTCCAACAATAATCTGGATCTAACTCCAGGACAACAATTATAAATAATATACATCTAACTGATTACATTAAAATGAACATACCTTTACTTAACAACTTAAAGACACAGGGTTTAACAGTGAATAACAACAATTAACAAAGCATACAGAAGTAATAGGAATTTATCTAGCTGGCATTTGCACTGTCACCATCTATCCCACCCCAGAGTGTGCACTCCTCTGGACTCAGAGTCCCAGATGCTTGTGTGGGCACTCTTGAAGTTCTGCAGCTGAAGTGTGTGAGTCCAAGCTATGCAGACAGCTGCTAAGTCCCTCTGCCTCTGAACAGCTTCCACCAAATGCCAGCAGCTCTGGTTCACTGGGCTGGCCTCTCTGACTCTCTTTGGACCCAGAGTTAGTCTATATCTTGGAGGTCTGTCCCAGGCAGTACTTTCCCAAAGAGCCCATTTACTTATAGCCTCCTTCTGTGTGCTGGGTGTAAAATAGTCCTTCTGAGCCACAGCCAGAGAGTCTCTCCCCTCTAGGGCAATCAGAAGCAGTCTGCTACATCCCAGTTCCAAAGGCTCTCAGTCCCAGCCTGTAGCTGCAACATAACAGGTCCTGAACTGGATAAAGCTCCTCCACAGCAGCTTGGCTCCCCTTTGTTCCAAAAACAAAGGAAAGCTCTCCAGACTGCTCAGTCCATCTCACCACATGGAGAGCCTCAGACCCAAAACTTCTTTCCTGGTTTCCTCAAGGGCTCATGGGAATTGTAGTCTTTAGAGCTAGATTGCAGCAATCAGGATCCTCCCAGAAAAAGTCAGAGGCACCTTTAGTAAGGGGACTACATATAGATTCTCCTTCAGTGGGAATGTTTTGTTCTCTACTTCCTCTGGTCAAACTGGTACCCCTCTACCAGGTGATATGGTCATATGTCTTCCTAAGACCAACAACTGCTTCGACTTAAAGGACAAACAAGGCTGTTCTCAAGTCATTAAGTTGATCACTCACTAATTAAGGCTTCAGGGAGCACCACTGAAGGCTAACATTTGCACATTTAAAACCATAAACAATTTCATACCTCATATTTCTAACCCTTCATACAAGAATGATACATGCACCCAAATAAGATATATAGATTCAGCAGATTCATTAAAATTCACAGACTACATATACCATGACCAAGAAATGTGAACCCTGACAATAAAATTATCAACTACCTTAGTATAGGGTAAAAGCACACAAGACCCATAATTCACATTCCATGATGAGTTTTTCATAGCTGTGAATTTGGTAAGGCCCTAATCTACACTATTCTAAAAGGAGAAGTGTTCATCATGCCATCTGTCACCAAGAACATTTGAGAATACGCTGGCAGACTTGAGAAGTCTGGATCTGGGGTGGGTCCTACAGTGGCCTAATGGATAAGGCATCAGCATTCAAAACCTGGTTTTAAGGATTGATCAGAGATATTATTATTATTAGCATAACCCATCCAATTGTGACAGTAGACATTGGGCATGTCTAAACTACATCCCTCTTTCGAAAGAGGGATGTAAATTAGACAGATCGAAAGTGCAAATGAAGCCAGGATTTAAAAAAATGAGGAGTACAGGATCTTTCAAAAAAGGGTTTTTTTTCCGAAAGAACCATGTCTAGACAGCGGTTTCACTTTCAAAATACCCTTTTTCAAAAGAACGCTGTGATGTGATTATGCAAATGAAGTGCAGGATATTTAAATCTCCGCTTCATTTGCAATTTTGATCTGCCTAATTTACATCCCTCTTTCGAAAGAGGGATGTAGTTTACACATAGCCACACACTCAGGTTAGTCTGGTGCAGGAGGCCAAAGCAGACCTGGCTGCCATCTTGCCTGTGAAGGACCTGCTGCTGCCTTGGCCATGTCCTCGCTGCTCCACCCTCACCTCATGCCATCTGGATACAGTGTGCACTCACACTCACCGGAGAGCGCCCTGGGAGTCCATCCTCCAGATGCTGGTGGGCTGCATCCTGGCCTGCCTGCCCGGACCAGCCGGCCACATTCCCTGCGCTCCTGGCCCGTGGGCTGCTAACTTATTCCACACTCCACCTCTGGGCCGCTAACTTATTCCCTGTTTGGAGCTGCGTCTGGAGCTGAAGTGGCTCCCCCCAAGTGCACAGCCCCGCGCCTGGGCTAATCGCTGCTCCACTTGCTGCAGCCAGAGCAAGCTGTTCGCCTCTCCCGGCTTCAACCCTGGGAAAGCTGTAATCCACTTCCCTACCATCAGCTGGTGCCAGCTCTAGCCTGGGGGAAGCTGGAGGCAGCTGCCTGGCTGCTCCTGGGGCAGGACTCGAACCCATGACCCCACGTTCTGGAGCAAAGCAAAGTTCATAGGCGCACATGGAAATCCGTCACTATAAAAACAGGCAAGAGCAGAAGTACTTTGGGTTGTTTTGCAATAACAATGGAGCTTCAGATACAGCCAGCTGAGGCCCACCTCCCCTACTCTTGCTCAGTTTAGCTGGCCACTAGACTGACTTGCGCAATGGTAAGGACGTAACTATAACAGCAGCAGCAGAACTTTTAGTTCATGTGTGTATGTTGGTGTGTGAATGTATACATATGTTGATTTCTGATATCTATTTTGTACTTTAAATAAACACAACTTTCTGCCTTGTCCCCTGAAAAAAAATTCAGCGTGCTTTTATAAGCATAACACTGTGGGGGACTCACAGTCTCACGCCCTTTAAGGGCATTTCTCATAAATTCCTATGAAATCCTTAGAAAAGTGGCATTACCAATGTTTTTGCATAACTTAATTTTTGGTAATTTTACTTTGTATTTAAAATGTATGGGTTTTTTTATTTTTACTAATAGGTAAATGTTGTGTCCCTTGCATATTTTGCTTTTTAAATGTGCCTTTCCCACTTGTGGAGATTGTTTCTTCTAACAAACTACAGGTTGGACCTCCCTGGTCCAGCACCCTTGGGACCTGAGCTGTCCCGAACCACGGAATTTGCTGGACAAGGGGAGGTCAGTGCTCCCCTGTTGGCTGCTCCACTGCCAGGCTCCTCTCTCTCAGGATCCCTGCCGTGCCATTGGCCTGGCACAGGCTCCTAAATCCTGCTGCCTGCATACTGCCCTAGGGTCTCAAGTTGCCACACAGGGTTCCCCAGGATTCCTGGGCTGGGACCACCCAGCCACCGCCAGCCCCACTGCCGCTGGGGGTTCCACATCCAGCATCACCCGGCCACAGCGCGTTGCTGCTAGGGCCGGCCCACTGCTGCTGGGAACTCTCTGGGGTTCCCCAGCTGGGGCCACCCACCTCTGCCAGCCCCACTTCATCCTGGGGTTCCAAACCTCCTGCTGTCATGGATGGGGGAGGGGAAGAAGGAAATCACTGGCTGGGTCACCTGCCTGAAGCCCCATTGCAGCTGGGATTCCTCAGCTGGGGCCGGGATTCCCTGGCCACCTAGCCCAGCTGACACCAGGGGTTTCTTGGCTGGGAGGGGAGCTTCCACAGCCACTGCCTGGTTCAGCTGCTGCTGACCCATCTAGGGCTCTCCAACCCCACGTTGTCTCAGCCAGCTCCCGTTCCCAGCTCTGGAGCTCTTTGGCCCAGGAACATCTGTGGCCCTGCCAAACCAGAGGGCCCTGGATTTGGGAGGTTCAGCCTGTAGTAATCCTTGACCTTTACCCTTTTGCAACATTTGTTTTTGTAAATACAGTTTAAATGCTTTTTTTTTATTAATGGAGTGTTTCTTTAAAAAATACAATATACAACAATGCTAGCAGCAAGACAAACACCACAAAACATAATTTTCATCACAAAAGTGGATCCATGGTATTCTCAGATTGCTCCTTAGCTGGCACCATTTTTTTCTGAAGCACTGAAAGACAAGAACTTTTTTCTTACTCCATTTTTTGGGGGGGAAGGGGAGGCAGATTATTGTTTAAAATACTTTTAAAAAATGTTGCTGATTGCAGGCTAAGCAGAGGAATTAGTACCTTACTTTCCTATGTTTTTGTTTAATGGGCAGGCCATGTTTCAATGGCTTCTACTTTTAAGCATTTAGAGTGACATATTCTACTGTTCAGTTTGAATTATTCCACTGTTCACTTACTAGGTTTAAGTAGTTTACCTCAATTGTTTTTCTTATTACAGCAGACCAGGCTTGTTATAGTTTTTCTGCTCTACTAAGCTTTAAGTTAATTCATAGGTAACAGCTGAGAAGCATTACTACTATAATACTTCTTTTGTGCTTACAGAGTTTTTGTGTACTTTATTAAAGTGACAGTCTGATTACTTAAAGCCACCTTAAGGCTCAATGTTTCTAACATTTTTTTTCTGTATGTGTAACCCCTGCTGTTGCTTTAGGACAGTGGTCTCCAACATATTTAACCACAAGATCACTTTTTCAATTTAAGTAAGATCTACCTCAAACCCAAATACCTTTGCCCCTCTTCCTTCCCGCCCCTTCTTTGAGGCCCTGCCCCTGCTCCACCCCTTCTCCGAGGCCTCACCCTTCTCACTCCAGCCTCCTTCTTCCCCCATACTCACTTTCACCAGGCTGGGGCAGGAACTGGGGTGCAGGCTCTGGTCTTGGGCCAAGGAGTTTGGAGTGTGGGAAGGGCTGCAGGCTTAACCCAGGTAGGGTATTGGGTCCAGAAGGGTTTCAGGGTACAAGGTCTAGGAAGGAGTTTGGGTGCAGGTGGACTCACATCTGGGGCAGGAGGTTGGGTTAGGAGGAAGTTCAGGGATTCAGGAAGTAGGCTCTGGCTGAGCACTGTTTAACTGAGACAGCGTCTGGGAGGTGGAGCAGTGGGGTTAAGGCAGCTTTGCTCCTGCCCTGGCCCTGCACCACTCCTGAAAGCAGCTGGCACATACAGCAATGGCTCCAGGGTGCCAGATACTGCCCTTCAACTACAGGCACTGAGCCCACAGTTTCTACTGGCCACAATTCCACGTTATTGATCAATGGGAGCTGCAGGAGCAGTATCTCCAGGCAAGGACAGCATGTGGAGACCCCCTGCTTTGCTTTTCTCGCGAGCTCCAGGGACATGCCAGCCACTTCCAGGAGCAGCAATTACCTCAGGGATAATTACTCCAGCCGCATCAGGTTAAGCATTTTAAAACTCACTACTCAAAGAATGAAATTTAAGCATAAGAGAGAAATGAAAATGATGAAATGCACAGACCAGTCACAAACCAAAAATAACACACGTTGCAACAATAAAAGAAGTAACAACACCCCCCGCTACATATGTGTTGGTTCGGGAGATGAGAGTGAAGGACAGTGTGTCTGTGTGTGTGTGTGTGTGAGAATGACATAGACGCACACAGTGTGTGAGAGTGACAGAGATTTGCATTGCCAAGCTCCCTCTGTCCCCTTCTGTCTGTGTGGAGATAGGGTACAGGAGTGGGCATAGGGGAGACACCCTGACATCAGCGCCCTCCCTTCTCCCTCCCCTCCCCTGCACAGCAAGCAGGAAGCTCCTGGGCAGGCAGCTCTAAGGCAGAGGACAGGAGCAGCAAGAGAATGGGTGAAAGGGCAATTGAAGTGCCTGCGCTTTTTAGCTTCCTGGCCAAACCAATCGGGATCACCTGTCAGAGGCTTCAAGATCTAACAGTAGATCCCGATCTACTGGTTGGTGACCATGGCTTTAGGATATAGTGGTTTTTAATTTTTTTATATTATTATTTTGTATTGCAACTCGTACTTGTCCCTTATTGTAATAATGACTTTGATCTTTATAAAGTTCAATATATTTTTAAATAAAGTATTGAGGTACCTTAAGGATTAAATCCTAAACATCAAAGCCAAACAACAATAATTACTGGTGTCTGGCAAAAAGGGTCTGTCAGTTTTGCAAGTTTGAATGAAAAATTCAAATGTATTTTAGTGGAATAATTTAGAAATCCAAACCAATTCATTTTAAACCTACAAAACAGGATTTTACAAACCAGGTTTGTTGTTTTAGGTCTTCATATCCTTACATATTTATAATATCCACATGCACACAGGTATATGTGCATACATATTTTTAACATTCCTTGCACTGCTTTATTTTTACACACCTGTACATTGATGACATTCTCTTTTCTACATGTGTGGGCCATTAAATTCCAATAGAAATCACTTATGTTCTTTTAATGAATTTGACTATCTTGTCCATAGTCAAATGATTTCAGTTAGATTGTTTCTTTGCCTGCAGACCATTCCTTTAAGAAAGGGACAATTTTTCTTCAGAATCACTGCAAAGAAACCAGGATTTTTTTTTCCTATTACATTTTGCCTCTAACACTTTTACAATGATCAGCTGCTTAATTTCCTCCTTCCTTTGCAGAGTTAACATTTTACTTTTAAAAAAAATTACTTTCTTACTTTTCAAAACGAGACTTTTCCAACTATTGTCCCAGATATCAAAATTTTCTGAGCCGCTACTTACTACTTTCTTTACTTCCACCACTATGCCTCTCAGCTCTCCCAGCCTGTTTTCCAATTTCTTTATCTGTTGTTTGCCTGCTTGTCTGGACCTGGTCTTATTTTACTCACTGAACCATTACTTTCCATGGATACAGGTTTTGTTCCACTACCAGTTTAGCAAAGAGGTAATCTTCTCAATTAGGCTATGTCTAGACTGCAGGCTTCTTTCGGAAGAAGCTTTTCCAGAAGAGATCTTCTGATAAAACTTCCAAAAGAGAGCGTCCACACTGCCAAAGTGCATCGAAAAAGCGATCTGCTTTTTCAACAGATAGCGTCCACACAGAATGGACGCTAGCTCACATTTAAGCTGTGATTACTATGGGCGGAATGACCCCCAGGGCACCTGTGCTTTTTCTTCTTTCCTCTTCTTGTGAAAGAACTTTCTCTTCCCTGTCCACACACACCTTTTTCTGAAAGAGCTCTTTCGGAAAAAGGCTTCTTCCTCATAGAAAGCGGTTTACCAATGTTGGAAAAACCTCAGTTCTTTCGATTTTTTTTTCAAAAGAACGCGATTGTAGTGTGGACATAATTGACGTTTTTTTCAGAAAAAACGCAGTTTTTCCAGAAAAAATCTCTGTAGTGTAAACATATCCTGATACCTGCTGGTGACTTTTTCTGTTTGCTTTCTTTTTTGTTGCATTGGGGTAGTTATTTTGGCAGTTAGGTAGCAATCCTATCTGACAGAAGTCACAGTATTTTGCTATTAATTTACTATATTAGACTTTATTAGTTTAAGTTATGGGCTGTGCTCAAACCCCTGTAAAATTTGTTTAAACAAAAGGTAATGTTGCCTGACCTTTAGGGGCATCTTTAGTTTGCTTTCTTTTAAACATTTTCTCCAACAATATCAAATCACACAATGCTGCTCAAATTCTTTATATTAACCCTATTTTTCCAAACTTCTGTGTTCTTCAAAGTTAGTTCTTTCACTCACGAGAGTTTGTTATGTGCCAAAACAGAGCAAGAAACTCTAGGTTATTCTCTGACACAAAAATAGTATTTGTCCAAACTCCTATATCCTTCAGAGTTGGGTCTTACATAGAAAATACTAGCTGAAACACCTATATCCTTCAGAGTTTACTCCAGTACCAAAACAGAGAAATTAGCTCTACATTCTTCTCTTTACTATTTGGCTCACTATGATGAGTATGTGCACACCAATTTTACAATAAGCATGGTCTCCGCCACGTTCCCTTTCTACAATTCCTTTAGCTTAAGGAGAGAGTGTGGTGGGCAGGAAGATCATCAGTGCTGTTAATGTTTTTGTGAAGTTCCTAACCTTATTATTAAACAAGTCCCTCATATTCCTGTCCTAAGGGAAGGTAATTATTGTCCCCTATGCTTTTGCAAATAAGGTAACCAAGAGTCCTCACAAGGTCATTTCAGGCATAACTGGGAATAAAAACCTAGAGCTCTCATATGACAGAGCCAAATTTTATCCATTTAGCCACAGTGCCTTTTAGCAAGCAATGTCTGTACTTGTCTGTCTGTAAACAGTGCTCTGGCCTCTAAACACTGTCCTCCTAGAGCCAGGATTAGAAACCCGGAATCCTGAGCCACACAACATTCCACTGCTGTCTTACAAAAAATAGTTGTGTAGTGCACTGACAAAATGCGTGTAATCTCCTTCTTTAAAGGCTGTTCCACATCCAGGTAACATAAGCAGATATCTTTCCTGCACCTGGATCAGCCCTTCAAGAAAAATATGGCACACACTTCGCCAGGGCACTACACAATTATTTGTAAATCAGTATTGGAATGTTGTATCTTCCACTTCAGTGGTAAGAAGAATCCCATCAACATTAGTGGGAATTGTACTAGGCACTCAAACTGGAATTTAAAAAAGAATGCAAGGGAGTTAGGCTACAATTGAAATTCACTGAAATTGGGTGCCTAACTCCCTTTAGGTGCCTATTTATATCCCAGACTTATATGTGGGGGTGGGGTGGAGTGCTGGGTTTTTTACCTTCCTTTAGACTATGAATATGTATGTATGTGTATGAATTTCTGAATTCAAGAAAATTCCTGACACTTAAGTTCTTAGTTTATGTAGTATGTAACAGCACAGAGAAGTTGATTTTAAGAAGTCTTAAACTAGTGTGAGTTAAAAAAAACAAAAAACCCTTGCAGCTGTTGAGTAGATGCTAAGGCAGGCCCATTATAAAACGTACTATGGTATGCTTTAATGATTCAGATACCAATAAGTTCTATTTTTAGTACCACTGACTCAGACAATTTGTGTTCAGATAATAAGCCGTAAACATCTGCTTATTGAAAGGATATCCTCTGCAATTATTTCTTTTTAAATTTCATCCTTTAAAAATGTATTTAGGGAATTTGTTTTATTTTTTTGATTTGCTGTTTCTATTTATGCTGCAGTTAGTAGTGTAACATTTCTAATAATTTGAAAGTCATAAATATTCAAAGAAAATATACTTAAAAAAAACTAATGCAGTTGAAAAATAGCAGCAATTCCTGCTTTACTTGTTCCTGGTTTCTTTTGCAAATTAAAATAATGACGGATCTTCCTTACTGCTACTGGTACAGTATGTTGTACTGCTGGAATGATCAAATATTAGTTTAACTGCTCTCCACAACTCTGATCCAATATTGCAGTCAAAATGTTTTACAACTATTTGTCCAAATGTTTGTAGAGCAGCTGTACTACTGGTCTGACTGAGTCATATTCCTTCATTCCATTTGGCTGTGCAGTATGATTCGTCTTTCTTCTTTTAGAATATTTGTCTATTTTAAAAATTTTGCACAAGAAGGCAACAGCAACTCAAAATAAACACTTGCACTTTTCCATGGAGTAGCTTTATGCAAGTAAAAATCTTCAATATCTTGCAGGAGAAGCCTTGTGAGTAGATGATGGAGAGATGTTTTTAATAATAATGCAAACTGTGCTCTTGGAATATTAGTACTTGATTTTGGTACCCAAACTTTGTTCTACTTGTGTTGTTGCCCTTTTCTTAACTTCATTTTTCATTAGCATAGTCCTCACTTTTGTTTGTTTGTTTATTTGTTTGCATCCCTGCCCCTGTGTAATACAGTATGAGTCATGGTAAGGCCAGCTCATTGCCATGGATGTCCAACTCTCTCTTAGTTAAACCAAGGCTTTGAGTGTATACTAACAAGACAATATACACTCTGCATATTCAGTCTGCAACGAGGTTGCTCATTTTGCCTATCCCTCACCACAATCTCTGTGCTCCATGACCATTGATAGCAGAATGCGGAGGTGCAAAATACCTGGCAAGATACTCTGTGTAAGCAGACCACTGCAGCCCCACAAAACCCAAGATATTCCATGAGGCTCGATGGGAGCACAGGGGGATGCCAGCACAGAGCAGTTTGCAGGCTCAGAAGTTTTCTGCTGTGTAAACCCTGATTTAATTGTGCAATTGCATACGACAGACTCTGAAAGCTAGCTAGTAATGAAGATCTGTAACATGTAGCAAGATACATAAAGAGTGCACTCTGATCCAAAACGTAGTGTGATAATGATTATGACTATGAGTAGTGAATATTTTTCTTTGAGTGATTGCTCATGTCCATTCCAAATAGGTGTTTGTCCATCATAACAACAGGTAACTGTTTTCTTGCCACACAAGTATGATTCACATTTCTATTCTCCATACAGTTCCTATTGAGGAGGGGTTTACACCTCAAAACTGGCATAACTGGCATTCAAGGATACCTGGTTGACAGCCTATGTCAAAAAGCCCTTGATCTGATTGAACCTAATAGGTGAATTAACCTCATCCTTGCAGGTGGATCCTTCCAGGTCAGAGTAAAAGATTCATAAGTAATGAGACATGGAGAAACTTGCTGTCCTGTTGTCTGTATTGTCTCTGTGACAACACAAAGAACCTGTGGTGTGTTTCATGAGCATTACATTTACTAGTGGGAGAAACTTTCTTGTATTTTTAATTTTGCCCTAGTAAACCATAGCAAAAAAAGTCATTTTCAAGACTTTAGAAGTTACATTTATAGTTAGGCCCAGCCATGTGATGTGCTAAGTATCCCCTGCAAGGTGATGAACTCTCTTCACCTTTTAATGAGGTCACATGCTCATTGAAAGCATGGGTATGGCAGAAACCTGAATTATTTGTACTGTAATTTGGAAGCAGGAGATAGAAATTGTCTGGATTTATTGACTGATTGATTTACTGTGCTATAAGACATTCTAGAAATGTGACTCTCAAAATAATTATCACACAAAGTAAGGCTCCAGTCCTGCAAAGACTTAACTTTACACCCATGAGAAGTTCCACTGAGTTCAATGGGACTGTGCAAATGTTCCAAGTTAAGTGCATCCTGTGTTTGTAGGATCAGGTCATAAGGGACAACATACATGCCATACCATGTCAATTGAGCATGTGAAATGCCTTTATAGCAAGTGTTGTCTTTCATAATGTATATTTACATTTTAGATGATACTCCTCCTGAAAACAACTTTCCCTTGGCTTTTCCAGAACTAGAACAGCAACTTCAGGTAAACTTCTATTTTTATTTTAAACTGATTCAATTTCATGTAGACTAGATATTAAAAAAATCTTAAAATTGTATTTTTGTGCAGCCAGAGTTAAGTTACTGTGAGTGTTTCAGTGGTGTGCATCTGATCTCTAAAAATATGATAGGACTACACACTTGCATAGAGAGAGAGGTTTGAATTTTCAACCAAGTGCAGGGAAATGTGGCTATTGTAGCGGTTTCAGGGTTTTTTTTTTATTTGCAAATTATTTGTGCGCAAACCCTAGCAGAGCCCATTCTGCCACCATTGAACTAAATAGGAAGGGGAGAAGGCTTGTTCCTATACTCTGTAAAATGGTGTAAAGTCCATAACCAGTCCAAGCTAGGCTCCAGGCAAGATACCTCAATGGGGCTATAACAGTCTCCACTGCAGCAGTCAGGGATCCCAAGGATGTAAACACCTCAGCAATGCTCACATAGAATCAGACCATTTCTGTTGCTCCGTGGAAACTCAGAAGTTTAGCAGGCAAAGAGCTAGCTCCCTGTTCCTGGGGCCCCTGCCCTCTACAGTAGCTGCAGGATGATGGCAGTTTCACTTTCCATGTCTGCTTCAGAATATATCTTTCTCAGGAGCACTGAGGCTCATGTAAATTACATTATTTAAATGCAAAGGCAGGTTTTTTCCCTACTGGGAAAGATTTCCAAAGGGAGTATGTGATTCAATGATATTTCCTTAGCTGTTTTCTGTCAACAAAGGAAATGATGCCAGGGAGTCACTGGTCTGGAGAAAGTAAGAGGGATGAACCCAGAATTCAGGTGCAAAGCTTGGTGGGGTATATAATAGCATATTTGCCTTTCTTCAGTTTGCTGCCCCTCTTGCTATCTCAGAAGGCTGTGAATATTTTCTGCAGCATAGAGCCCTTATTTGAACAAGCCAGTAGTTTTGAATGGCTAGAGCACTCAGTGTGAGTCAGGAAAGCTGGGTTCTATTCCCGGCTCTGCAGTGACTTCCTGTGTGACCCTGGACTAGTCATAGTGCCTTTCTGTGGCTCTTTTTACCCTATGTAAAAATGGAAATAGCGATGTTTACTTTTCTGTGTAAAGCACTTTGAGCTCTCTGGATGAAGAGTGCTATGTATGACTATGTTTCCTGCTTGTGATATTTAAAAACAAATGTTTACGGTGTTGTAGTACCTCTTTTGGTCTCAAGGATATCAGAGACAAGGTGGGTGAGATCATATCTTTTATTGAACAAAATTCTGCAGGTGAAAGAGTCAAAAAACACACTATGTCCCACTGGTGAACACTTTTCACAGTGTGATCAGATCTGACTTCTCAGTCCTTGTCTGCAAAGGAAACCTGCACAACACCTTCGAAAGATGAGCTTGGACACTTAAATTCAGAAGACTGTCACAAAGTCATCACGGGTGGCAGCTCCTCCTGGCTTCTTTGGGAGCTAGCTCTTTCCCAGTCCAAGACTCCTTTCTGCTGCTCACTGCACACCCTGCTGCTACTCTCTTATGCTTTCGGCCACTCAAGGTGCTCCCGCTTCGTGACATAGACCTCCAACCAGCTCACTGTGCACGTTTCCCCCTTCTGAGGTATCAAAATCAGTTCCTTACCAGCAGTCTTAGCCTTCTCATTCACTGCCCTGCTGATGCCACTTCCACAGTGGCTGGTAGGGGTACCGAGGCCCACCCACTACTCTGACCTCTGGCTCAGGAACCCTCTAGTCACAACCAAGGTTGCACCATCCTGAATCTTGCTGCCTTTTTTACTTGAACCTTTCATTCTCCTCCTGGCTCTGCTACACCTCTCCCTGCAGGTTTCCTAGCCTAATCTCCTCTTAGGGAATAATTGCAGGCTAATTTCTACTGCCCCAAATACATATCCCTTCCCCCCAGGGAATGACTACAGATTACTTCCCTGAAGCCGCTCTCTGCTATTAGCTTTATAGAATCCAATCCTGTTCCTACACAGATGAGCTTCCTCTAATTAGGCTTTCCTCTCAGCCTTAGTTTCCCCAGTTTGCAGCCTCATATGTTAATTGGCCCTTCTGCCTGGTATACATTAACCCCTTTAGGGTAAGTGTGGGGAACACACAAAAATCATGGACCCAATGAAGACATGATTTATGGCTGATTACAACAATCAGTAAGTAACCCACTATGATTGCACAAGTCCTATGATTGCACAAGTGTTAACAGGACACTTCACCTTGCAACATGTTAACTGTTTATGCTTAACAGTACTTCCACCTTGTATTTAGCTATGACATTCTGAGTACCTCTTCCAGACATAAGAACTGCTCTGTTTAAGCTCTAAAGATTGTCTCTGTCACCAACAGAAGTTGGTCCATTAAAAGATTATCTCACCCACCTTGTCTCCTAACCTTTTTTAAGGCTTTTACAACGGACTTCTAGGTCATAAAATACACTCCCTAAATTTATACTTTCACAACAAACTGAAACTGCTCCTCAGGAAGCATTTGAGTCTGTTGCATAAATAATAGCCCTTTACAAAATATTCTAAATACACAGTGAAAAATTCTACAAGGAGCCCTGCTGGTCTGTTTAGTCCATAACATTTTTTAAAGTACTGCCTAAATTTTTCCTTCTCCCTCAAGATCTCAGGATGCCATAGCCAGTCCAAACAAACCATCAGTGACTTTGGGTCAGACAGTCGTCTTTTTTATTATCTTTCAGAAAATTTTTTTGTAATGACAGGAAGGCATAAATTATTATGAATATCTGTCTGATTCTGCCAGATTAATTAATGCTGGTGCTTCATTCTTTGGCCATGATCCTTCAAACAGTTACATACATGCTTAAATTTATACACGTAAGTAAACATATTGAGTAAATGGGCAAGTGCTTGAGGGATTGCCAAATTGGGCCCTATACTCATACTTTTGTGCTGTGTTAAAATTTAACAGTGAATGCAGCTCAGCCGTGATTTTCCTTGCTATTGTCAGTTTGTTTCACAACTATATGTAAATTTTTTTTTACTTTTAATATCTTAAACTTTATTTGTAACTATTGTAAACTAGCTAAGAAATTTTATTTTGATTTTCCTCTGAATCCAAAATGCTATGTTAATTGAAGCAGAACAATGAGAAATCCTTTAACCTAAATATGCTTGTGTATATCCTCATAGTAAAAATACCAACATTTCAGGCTACAAGGCTTTCCTCACTTTGTCAGTTTGACAAGCAGAGAGACTGATATTTTATGAAGAGAAATAAAGCATAGGTGTAAGTGCAAGGTAAATGAATATATATAATGATCGATACTCAGTTTTTCTTAAAAAGTAACTGGCCAGTTGTGAATTCCCAAACTCCTAGAGGAAGACTTTGCAATTTGTAATAACAAAGAGCACAAATAACTGGAACCCTTGGGGTGGGGTTTTCAAAGCCACAGAAATGATTTGTGTTCTATAAGTGACTGAAAATCTCAGCTTTATAGTTTGGTGCTTTTGGGCCAAAATCCTGGGCAGCAATCCACAGACCAAATATCTGACAGTGTGCTAGTCTCTTTTCTGTTGGATGAGTGGCCTTTCTGCCTAGATGTCAGAGCCCCTAAGAGATACTGGGAGCCTTGAGATGATCCCACCTCCACTCATCACTGCCCAGATCCCCCCGCCACCCACCCGATGTGCACTTTTTTGTGGGACAACACTGCAGTACTGAGTGTGGTACTCCACAGCAGATGTTCACTTACAGAGAATTCTCCCCGCCCACTGAGCAGTGAGCTTTGCTGGTCTGCTATAAGCAGAGATTCTGCAGAGGTGAAGATAGTATTGGTTCCAGAATAAATATTTCTAGATGACTAATTGCAACTATTTAGTACTTTATAGGCACTCTTACATCAGAACACTTTTGACAATTGGCAGGTGCTTTTTCTGAAAAATGGAAATCTTCATTCCAGTGTTCTATCTGGTGAAGTCACAGCAAAAACTTTGTTCCATAAATGCATTTCTGAAAGTTCCATTTTCTATTAGGGTACATCTAGACTACACCTCTCTGTCGACAGAGAGATGTAGATTAGGTGTCGAAATTGCTAATGAAGCAGGGATTTAAATATCCCATGCTTCATTAGCATAAACATGGCCGCCACTTTTTTTCAAAACGGAGCTTTTTCAAAAAAAACGGCAGTCTAGATGCAGATCTGTCGAAAAATAAACCCTTTTTCGAAAGATCCTGTAGTCCTCAAAAAATGAGGTTTACAGGCTCTTTCGAAAAAGGGTTTATTTTTCGACAGATCTGCGTCTAGACTGCCTTTTTTTTTTTTTTTTTTTTCGAAAAAGCTCCGTTTCTAAAAAAAGCGGCAGCCATGTTTATGCTAATGAAGTGCAGGATATTTAAATCCCTGCTTCATTAGCAATTTCGACGTGCCTAATCTACATCTCTCTGTCGACAGAGAGGTGTAGTCTAGACACAGCCTTACTCTGCAATGTAAAATTTATGAGGACTATTAATTGCTTTGTATTAAAAAAACCTACTACCCCGCTTTGATGGGCTGCATCAAGAAGACATTATTAGTGGCCCTCTAGCCTCAGAAAATTCGGTGTGTACTAACTATGCAGCAGGCAAAGTGAAATAGAAAAGTTGAATCATTCTGACATATTACAGTTAATGAAATAAATAAATCCGTATGCAGAAATTATCAGACTGCTCAAGTAAAGCATAGTTGATATAAATAAAACTCCCTTCCACTTCCTTTTGTGTGCTGTCCTTGGCCTTGGTTCAGCAAAATACTTAAGCATGTACTAAGTACCATTGATGTCTGATGCTCTCTGAATACAGATGGACTTGTGCACATACTTAAGTGTTTTGTTGAAGTGGGGTCCTGGGTCCAGTCCTGTTTCCCACACACTGGACTTATGGATTCTGTTGTAGTGAACTCCTTTCTGCATTAGGAGTTTGCTGTGGGGAAGTAATAGCAGTTGCCCCTCCCCCTCAAATACTTTTTTTTTCTGACAGGGCTTTCTTGATTAATAGTCCTATGAAAGGTGACTCCACTGATTGAGATCCAAATTTTTAAACTTAGGTGTCTAACAGATATGCACCATATTTAGACGTCTACTCAGCACTTAATGCTTGAAATGGATTTTTAGATTCCTGACTACAGATGAACATGTCCAACTTTAGACACCCAAGTTATTGGTCTCTGTACTATGCTCTCCAGTTTTATCACTGATGTGTTTTATTCCATCTGGAACTCCTCTCTGTTACGCTTTTCACTCCTGTTGGGGTTCTTCGGAATGTAGTCATTGAGACTTGTTCTTATAAAAATAATGTTATATGCAGTAAAACTCCAACTGTCCGGCATCCAGTGGGCTGGCACTACTGATAGTCCGGCACCAACTGGAACCCGGAAGTGCTCCAGCCAGCCGGACAATTGGAGCTCCTGTGAGCCCCAGGTGCGCTCATGGGCTGGGAAAGGGAAGGGGAGGAGAGGGTAAGGGGATTATACCCCTGTGACGGGTCTGCCGGGACTGCACTGCGTCTGGCTGGGGGGTGGGCGGGAACGGCGCGGCGAGGGGCGAACCCTCCACCTTTTGCAGGGAGGCAGGGGAAGCCCCGTGCAGCTGCCTGCTACAGGCCAGCTGGGGCTGCAAGCAGCAGCGGCGGACTTGAGGAAGCGGTGCGGCAGAGCAGCTGGGGTGCTGCCAGGTTGGTCCCGCAGCGCCGCCCCTCACCTGAGCGGCACTGCAAGACCAACCTGGCAGCACCCCAGCTGCTCTGCTCAGCTGCTTCCCCAAGTCCGCCGCTGCTGAAACTGACAAGCGGCAGACTTCGGGAAGCTGGGGGCAGAGCAGCTGGGGTTCTGCCAGGTTGGTCCCGCAGCGCCGCCCCTCACATGAGCAGCGCTGCGGGACCAGCCTGGCAGCACCCCAGTTGCTCTGTTCAGCTATGTCCCCAAGTCCGCCGCTGCCGCTTGCAGCCCCAGCTGGCCTGTAGCCAGCGGCTGCACCGGGCTTCCCCGGCCTCCCTGCAAAACCGCGGAGGGTTCGCCCCTCGCCGCACTGTTCCCCGCCAACCCTCCTTCCCCCTCCTCCCCAGCAGACCCATCACAGCTCCCCCGCTGGAGTACCTCCTGATACTCCAGCATATCCAATAATCCAGCACCCTCTGGGTCCCAAAGGTGCCGGATTATCGGAAGTCTACTGTATAATATAAAAAAGTTCTTATAAAAATAATGAAATTGTGGTCCATTGCCTTACATGAAATCGTGAACTTGATTCTCAGCAGCTCCAGTTTTATGCAGAGTAACTTTGTTGAAATCAGTCGAGTTAGATGAGCATAAAATTGATGAAGCAAGAAGACTTGCCTCATTTATAAAGTCACAAGTAAATTTAAGTCAGATTTTATAGGAAAAGCAATGAGTAGAGATGTTCACTATTTATGCAACTCTTCTGCCAGTCAGCAGCAACAAGGGCCAGATTCAGTACGAGGGGTTCCTTTTCAAGAATACAATTCAAAACCAGCTTGAGCCTTCATGCAGTGATCTGGGATAATTATACATCACCCACTGGGTGCTTAAAAAAAGCAATACTTCCCCTTTTGCAAGCATAGAATCTGAGTATAGCAAAAACCTTTTAATAACAGGAGGGAAGTAACTCAGCATCAATTTGGGAAAACATGACAAACAGAGTTCATAAACATAAATCATGAGGGGAAAGACCCATGCCAAGTAAGTTGGGCAGTGTCCCTTACCCCTGAGTTTCTTATGTCCAGCAACACAAAAATTCCTTTAGTGTGCCTGTGCCTTCTCTGCACCCCACTCACAATTGCTGTCTTTGGTCAATGCAGACCCAGAGTTCAGAGGTCCTCTGCAAAATTCTCCTCCCACCCTGAGTGAAAAGGTGTTAAGGTGTAAGGAAGCACTTTACTTGCTCCACTGCTCAGAATTCACTTGCTGCCCATCTCTTCCAGCTGCCCTACTGCTGCACCTCCATGCAGGGCTCTGCTCTGGCCCTCTCTGCCAGCCACCCTATTTACTGCTCTCTGTGCTTCTCTACCAGCCACTCTTCTGGCCGCTCACCGTGCCTCTCCACCAGCCATCCTGCTGGCCAGTCACTGAGATATCTTCAGGGTCCATCACTTAACACAGTGACTTCAGCTGTTAGTATGGGAGCCTCACAGATGGTGCACACTGGGCAGTCTCTTGTATCAGAGATACAGTACTATCCCAAAGCAGATCTAATATTTAGACATAGGTATCAGTGATTTCAGCTCTGCAGCATATAATGAGACTCTCAACTGTGTCTAAATTAACTCTTTTATTACACAGTAGAGAGTAGGGATGTTAATGGTTAACTGGTTAACTCTAAGCCTCACCCGTTAACAGTGAGGCTTACCAGTTATGGTTAACTGGTAGGGGCTGGAGCAGCCCCTGCCCACATGGGCAGGAGGTTGCTCCAGTCCCACAGGGCCCACTGTGGACAGGGGTGCTCTAGCCCAGATGGAGTAGTCCCCATCTGCAGCAGGAGGGGCCGCTACAACTCAGCCTCCCCTCCCTTTAAATCAGTTAACTGGTTAAACTTTAACATTTAACCAATTAAGCAGTTACACAGGATTTTACATCCGTAGGAGAGGACAAGTCAAATAATGTCTAAGGCCATTAAACAGAGCCAATACCACCAGGTACAAGTACCTGTCTCCATCCTCTCTTAATTCACTGGGCTTTGAAACCCATGTCCCCTGCCTAGCAAATGCCATTTAGTTCAGGGTAAGTCCCTCAATCAAGAAATGCCAAGTATAGTTTTGCTGCCTTGGATTCACATAACAAGGATAACAATCCTTTATTACTCGTGCCCCAATAAGAAGGAGACTGGGGATTCCACACCAGCCAAAAGTGAACATTTGGCCAATCAATCCCATCATTCTGAGCAACTAAGCAGGGTGGGTATGCCCGTGTAAACAAGATCAGTCCCTGAAGTCCGCTTCCACAGCTTATCACTAGATGTCAGGCGAGAGCTCATTCAGACTCTGCTTACATGTAAGAACAGAAGAATGACCATACTGGGTCAGACCTATGGTCCATTTTAGGCCAGTGTACTGTTTTCCAATAGTGGCCAGTGTCCGAGGCATCAGAGGAAACAAATAGAAGAGCACAATTGTCAAGTGATCCATCCCCTGTTGTCCAGTCTCAATTTCTGGCACTCAGAGGTAGACAGAGAGGTAGGGACAACTAGAGCATGGGGTTGCATCCTGACTATCTTTGCTAACAGTCATTGATGGACAGATCCTCCAGAAATGTAACCAATTCTTTTTTGAACTCAGTTATGCTAATGGCCTTTACATCATCCCCGGCAACAAGTTTCACAGGTTGATTGCGTGTTGTGTGAAGAAGGACAGATTTGACCTTCCTGGTCCAGTACCCTTGGGACCTCAGTAGACCCAAACCAGGGAGTTTGCAGGACCTGGGAAGGTCAAGGTTCTCCTCCCAGACATTAGCCCTCCTCCTGGGCACCAGCCCTGGCCACTGAGCTCCACTCCTTTCCCTGGCTGGGGCTGCACTCCCCAATGCCAGCCCCATTGCCACCAGCCCCACCCCAGGCTGCGCTCCTGGCCCCAACCAGGACTGCGCTCTCAGCTACGCTGACCCCGCTGCTCCCAGGCATGCTGGATCCACTGCCGATAGCCCCAGCCAGGGCTGCGCTCCTGGCCACTGGCCCCGCTGCCACCAGCTGCGCTTGTGAGTCTGGCTGCCCCCACTTCCATTCAGACTCTCTGATCCAGCAATATCCATGGTCCTGCTGACCACAGATGTTGCCGGACCAGAGAATATCAGATTTTAGAATTTCAACCTGTACTTCCTTATCTTTGCTTGTTTGTTTTAAACTTACGACCTGTTAATACCATGTGTTGTGAAGGAGTAAATAACAATTCACTATTCACTTTCTCCACACCATTCATATTATAAACCTGTATAATATCCTCCCTTAGTCACCTCTTTTCTAAGCTGAACAGTCCCCATCTTTTTAATCTTTCCTCACATGGAAGCTGTTTCATACTCTTGATAATTTTTGTTGCCCTTTTCTGTACCTTTTTAATTTCCAATATATATTTTTAGGATAGAATGACTAGAAATGCATGCAGTATTTGAGGTGGGAATATACCATAGATTTATATAGTGCCATTATGATATTTTTTATTTGTTATTCTTCCCTTTCCTAGTGGTTCTTAACACTGTTTGCTTTTCTGACTGCTACTGCACGTTATCCACAATGACTCCAAAATGACTTGAGTGGTAACAGCTAATTTAGAATCCATCATTTTGTATATATAATTATGTTTTCCAATGTGCATTACTCTGTACTTATCAACATTCAGTTTCATGTGTCATTTTGTTGCCCAGTTATCCAGTTTTGTGAGATCCCTCGGTTTGTAACAGACAAGGTTAATAGCCAATCCTGTTTGATCTCTACCTTTAATAATGACATTTTAAATTGTAGTGATGTTGAGTAAAGATGTACACATTATTTTGCAAAGGTATAAAATATATTATAATTTAAAACATTTAATTCTAAAAAAGGCTTAATATCCTATATTTGGACTTTATGGTCCACATATTTATCAATTTGTTCTGTAGTAATAACATTATGGCTATTATGTTGTTGTTAGCATTTATAAGACATCCATACCAACAGTATTGGAGCACCTTCCTAGAACTAGAAAAGAACCAGATTGTTCACTAGCTGAGGCCCAAACTCTTTCTACTCCCTCTTGAGCTGCTTGCTTTGGAGGAATCAGAGCCCAGTTGTACAGTTCCTAGATGGTAAATCTGACCCATCCTGTTACTTTAGAAGGAAATTAATTGAAGGGCTATGGTTACACAGTGGAAGCTACCTATCACACTCTGAGAATTAGCACTTACCTAGACGTCAGTTTTAGTACCCAGTAGTTGCTATTGTTATGGAGTATATTGCAGGACATTGTAATCAACACGGCAAATGCTCAAGAGGTCGTTGCTGGGCTTTCCAAGCTATACGGCACATGTAGAGGGAACACAAATACCCGTTCTGCCCCTCCACGCCAAGGTACATCTGACAAAAAGGGCTATCATGGTGATGCTAGCTTAATGCATTATAGAATATGTCTATTCTGGAGCTGGTAGTATAATTTTTAGTTGAAGTAGATACACTTGCACTAGCTCTGATTGAGCTACTGCACTAAAAATAGTAGAATCTATAGTGGTGTTACCAAGGGATGTGAAAGGTTAACTGGTAAGCATCACTCTTAACAGGTGATGCTTACTGGTTCTCTGGTGGGGGCCGGAGCAGGGGCTTCTCAGGCCACCTGTGATGTTTAACTGGTTAACCCAGGGGTTCTCAAACTTTGTGATACCGCGACCCCCCTCTAAGTTGCTCGTGATCCCCCGGGGGGTCAGGACCCACAGTTTGAGAAACGCGGGGTTAACCAATTAAGTGGGATTTTACACCCCTAGTGAGAACAATATGACTGCTAGCCACTACAAGTATGATCCCATTCAAGACTCTAGGAACTTAGGAACATAGCTCATTTTGTGCTGCTGCTGCTGCACTTCTATTTTGATCTTACTAACTCGAATTGAGGCAAAGCTACCTGAACTGGAAACTACACCTCTAGCTCTGTAGTCATACCCAGGGTAGCTGATCTTATATGTGCACACAGGCAGACCAGATAAAGTGTATGATGCAGATATTTTTATGAACTCTAGGCCTCAAGAGTGGACACATCTATGCTGCTGCTGTTCAACAACATTTCCATTAATATTCATCCCCACATATATTCTCAGGGAGCATATATATTCATTGCTGCCCTGACACTGAGACTCCCTATTGTCAATTCTCATGATGTTATCATGAGTCTCACAGTATTTGGTGTTTTTCTTAAAGCCTGAAGTCATGGGAAGCTCAGTTTTTATATTATTATGAAAGTTTCTAGGCCCCATTTTCCTGGTTGCAGAGAAAAGCTTGAAAACATGACCTGAGTGCACTCTAGAGGCCCTCAAATGGAAGGTAAATAGAAAGAATCCAAAATGTTTTATTTTATTATTATTGATTTCATGTTTTTAAGCCAGCCTCATGATTTTTGGAACACTTCGGTTTGGCAGTGCTGCCATTTACCCAAACCAGGACAATTCAGTTACAAACTTGGTGGGTATAGGATGGTGAGGTATTAAAAAGGTTCGATACAAAGGGCAGGTTGACAGGTGACAATGACAAAGAATCACTGAAAGCTGCTTTCTTCAAACACTGAATAAAGATTATCAGCATAAAAACCAGCCTAATCCCTTGTTTTTCTATGGAGCTTCTTTCTAAACTCTTCTTCCAGGCCCGACTGGGTGGCATTGTGTTACACTGAAAGAAACAGTGTGCATATCCTCACACAGAAGGACTGCTGACATGCAGTTATATTACAGTGTCTCTTAATATCTGACTATTGCTTTCTGTATAATGTTAGTGGAAGCCTGACCGAGTGTTCAATAAACTATGGAGGCTTTAGGCCTTGCTGCAAATTAAGCACAATTAGACAGATGGTCTAATGTCACCTCAAGTAGTGAGTTTAGTTAATGCTGCTCGTATTAGCTCGGTGAACCAAATCAGAACAACTTTGGGCACATATTTGGCCAGTGCAGCAGAATGATGTTGGATGACGCTGCAATAAGAAGGATTAAATGTTGGCAACGTGACTATTAAATGTAACTGTTTATATTGGTGGAAGCTTTTGTTTTGTCTTTTGTTGTAGATATGCTTTCTATATTAACTGTACAGCACAGTGAAGTGATAATGTATTGAGAATAAACCAAAGTATGCCTGTTAGACTCAACCTAAATCTGGTAAAACTCATTAAGTATACTAATATGCAGGCCAGACACAAACAGTAGCCAGTGCAGCCTAACAAAACATTACTAAAGAATGCACAGACTTTCAAGACAAAGGACAAGAAATGTATGTTCTTGGAATCCCCAGTCTTTCCTGCTTTTTAGTAGTTTGGATTGCTGTGGAAATGGATTGTTGGGGACCAACAGGACACTAATAATTACATGACATTGTACTGTGAAGGTGTGATGGTATATGCTGAACCACTGCAATAGATTCGTGGAGATAATGGCACTTTTGGCTTTTGCTCTTGCATTTGTTATTTCACGAGTTGCCTCTGCAGACTCATTTCTTGGTGGTGATGGATTTATTCCCGTATTAATTTTCTGTTTTCTTGCCTAAATCAAAAAGGTTTTCTCTTCTCTGCACATAAACATTTAGCATAATCCCTTCACGATGCTCGTCAGTAGGTCAAGAAAGAGAACTCTTGTTTTTCCATTTCTTTCCCCAGAGATGGCACTTCTGACTCCAGATGCTTAGCATTTCTCCTGCCCAGTGATGGATTTGGTGGCCCGGTCAGCCAGTGGGCTAACTAATCCATCCATATACTAAAGAATACACTCTAGCTACAGGATTCCAGTCCTCCTTTCTTCAGAGTTTCTCTTTTATTTCTTCAAAATAACACAAGTTTTGTGTATCAGGCTGTCCTTTTCCTCCTTTCACTTAGGGTATGTCTACACTACATGGCTCCGTCGACGGAGCCATGTAGATGAGCTTTGTAGACATAGCAAAATGAAGCAGAGATTTAAATAATCGCCGCTTCATTTACATCAAAATGGCTGCCGCGCTGTGCCGATCAGCTGTTTATTGGCTCAGCGTGGTAGTCTGGACTCTCGGTGGTTGACATCAAAAGCCTTTGTCGACCACCCCATTATGCCTCGTGGGATGAGGTTTTCTGGAGTGGTCGACAAAGGCTTTTGATGTCGACCGCCAAGCGTCCAGACTACCGTGCTGAGCCGACAAACAGCTGATCAGCACAGCGCAGCAGCCATTTTGATGTAAATGAAGCGGTGATTATTTAAATCGCTGCTTCATTTTGCTATGTCTACAAAGCTCATCTACATGGCTCCGTCGACGGAGCCATGTAGTGTGGACATACCCTTAGATTCTTTCAGAAGAATTTAACTTCCCCTACAGGATCACACTCCACAAGCTGTCTCTCTGGGAGTTATGGCAAGTCTCCCTGCTTCTGATGGGTATCTGCCTGAGAGTCTTACATAAACCAGGTTTTTTCCCCTGACCCAAGGTCTCCCATAAGACTCCCCTCTCCATGTAACTCTCTGGTATAACTGTGCTACTTGCATATTTGTTTTTTGTTTGTTTAGTTGGGTGTTTTTTTGGGTTTTTTTGTGAGGACCAGGTGATCTTCAAGATTTCATCTCATCCCTTGTGTGACGGGGCGAGTCTGCCTGGCTCGGCCGGGACCGAACCGCCCCGCACTAACACCGCGGCAGCACTTGCACTCCTCGGGGTGAGCCGGGAGGCGCCGGCCCCTTGTGCGCACTGCTCCATGGCAGCCACACAGCTGACGGGCGCAAGAGCAGGACACCGGCAGGACACCCTGCGCTGGGGCACGCCCACGATGCCAGGGCACCCCACCCCCAGGTCAGCGGGTGACATCAGGACGCCCCACCCCCAGGTGGACGGATGACGTCGGGGGGGAGCGACGGCAGAGGGGAAATAAAAGAGAGGTGCCAGGGACACAGAGGGGGAGTGAGGAGGAGCGAAAGAGGGAGGAAGACAGAAAAGGAAAGAAGGGTCACGGAGGAAGGAGGAGAACGGAGGACGGCTAGCAAAGGACGGCAGAGGGGTACTGGGGCTAACGGGGTAGGAAGCAGCCCAGGGAAGGGCATCCTAGGATTTGCCGGTGGGCTGGTGAGTTTCGGGACCATCCCCCACCAGCCAGACAGGATGCTGAGAGAGCCTGTCCTTAGGGCCCTGGGCTGGGGCCCGTGAGAGAGGGCAGGCCCGGGCCCCCTACCCCACGCCCCCTGACTGAGGAGTGGACAAGAACCCTCTGTTGAGACTTTCCTTCTCCTGTTGGATGAGAGGGAGACGGGCGGGGAACCGGTGTGCACCGCCGGCGACACCGAACTGAAAGACCAACACAGGTATGGGTAGAAGTACACCCTTGTACACCTTGCCTCACAGCATCAAATGGGAAGCAGCTAATTTATTACAAGGGGTCGAACCTAACTCTCTTTAAGGAGACAGACAGCCTATGATATGACCACTAAAATGAGAAGGTTAGCAGCTGGATTTTAGATGTTAATGGATTTTGAGGGGTTAACTTGGCATTTTAAGAAAAAAGCAATGCTTTGGCGAAGAAACAGTAAGGGAAGCAGTTTTGAGAGTCAGCAACTGGTTCGAAGTGAGAAATAGCTACAAAGTCTCAGAATGACTAGATAATTTTTAGCTCTCTAAATATATCTTAAGTGGGAAGCTAGAATATGGAAACTGAATGGTGCTTTAATTTTCAAACTGTTGTAAACTGGGTAGATTTAAAGAAACTAAACTTTTTCCTTTAAGGACCATAGTTTAGGGGCTCTCTCACTGAGTCCTTTTCAAAGACTCTGTTGTGACACAGTTGTGCGCTGGTTACTCTGGTGAATAGCAGAGTTTGTGCTTTGGCTCACCCTTGCATTCCTGGAATAGAACACTGCAACTTCTATATTTTTGTCTTGTTACATGTATACTCATTATTTGTGTGACTATATGGATGGCGCTGTAGCTCACCCACAGTGAAATACAATTAAAACCCTTTCTCAGGAAACATTTTCACTACCGCCCACTAATGTAATAAATAGGAAACCTGTTTGGCTCCACGAGGTGACAGATGGCTTTAGGATAAAATGGGTATATATACAGAGGTAGGACCCTCCTCCTCTGAATGCTCCATTGCCTGTTGGCCAGCGAGAGGGATGTGAGCTGATTGGCTCTGGCTTACCATAGTCATTTATTTAAAACCTAGCCTGGGGATTATCAGGCTTCTACTCCATTTTTAGTTGAACCTATTTTGCTTCCCTATTTTTATATAATACTAGAAGATTTCCCTGGCTCAAATCCTTAACTCAATTTTTGCTTTTTTTTTGGAAAATAAAGTGAAAATGTACATGCATCATTTAAATCATTGCTCTGGTTTGGGGCTGGGGTTGAAGGGTTCCAGTATGCAGGCTGCCCAGGGGGGAAGGACTACTCCATCCTGCTCTTCTTGGGGCCAAGTGAGAAGCACCTCTCCATGACTGCTGCAGCTCCAGTGGGCACAGCTGGGGGAGGGATGCATGTCCCCCAGCTGGGACAGGTCCAGGTGCCCCCTGCACTCTCTAGCCAGAGTGAGGAGTGCAAACTGTGCACTTCCCTTCACTCTCTGACAAAGGGGAACAGCCAGCATTTTCTGTATGTTTTTCTGAGAAGCAATCCCATTCCGGGCACATCCCATTTTCCTGGCACAGATCTTACTTTCCATAACTCAGATCTTACTTTGAGTTATGTATGATAAGAGGAAGCTGTATACTGAATTTGGTGGTCCTAGTTCTTACTGTTTAGAAGGAGTTCTTGAAAAGACACACAAACAAACACTCTCAAATACAGAGTAGATAGCTGTGGCTATGTCTGCACTGCAGAGCTTTTCCAGGATAATGGAGGTATCCCGGAAAAGCTATGCCGTGTGTAAGGAACGCATCCACTTTTTTGGAACAATTTCTGAAAAAACGGACATGTTCTTTTGCCATTCCTGTAATCCTCATTGTATGAGAAAGAAGGGATAATCCAAAAGATGAGTTTCTTCCAAAATTTGGCCCCATGTAGATCAGCCAAATTTCACAAAAGCCTGTTCCGGAAAAAAAAGCGGAAAAAGATACACAAATTGTGATTCGCAATTTGTGTATCTTTTTTCGACTTTTCTTTGCAGTCTAGACATAGCCAGAATCTCATGCCCCTTCTGCTCTAATGGGGTTATAACTATCCCAGTCTTCATCTCTGGCCCCTTGCTGCCCATGTGTGGTCATTATACAGTATAACTGTCCCTGCTTTCCATCCCATATCTCCCGCTGTCACCATGTGGTCATAATATAGCAGGGCTCTTCCTTTCCATTTTATGAGAAGCAATCACATTCCAGGCACATGCCATTTTCCTGGCTGAACTAAATCTGCATCTTGCTTTAAGTAACAATAAGAGGAAGCTGTTATGGTAAGGAAAAGCTGCATACTAAATTTGGTGGTCCTAGTTCTTTCTGTTTAGGATGAGTTCTTGAACAAACAGAAGGATGAACAGGCAGACAAACTCACATTTATAGTAGATAAGAACTGTCGGGGTTTTTTTTAATTTGCTGTAGATTTTGGTCGACCACCTGCTTAAGGGGCCAGAAAGGAATTTTTTCCCATTGGGGCCAAATTAGCTGAGATCTAGTAGGTTTTTACATCTTCCATATAGCATGTTGGTTTAAATAGGTATAAGATTTAAGAATTTAATTGAGGAATTGTAAGAGTGTTAGTTCAGACCAATTTCAAGCAGGTGTATCCAGGGCAAATAAAAGAGATATGGGATTTCACTGGTGGACCCCAGGTCTATGGAATAAGGAGGACTTAAAGTTATTGCAGACTGGAGTACCTCTTTGGTCCTTCTGTCCCCTCTATACCGGGGAAGTGTAGGGAATTCAGCAGAGCAAGCTGAATCCATGGGATAGGCAGTGGAACATCTATGCTGAGGTATGATCTATCTGATAGATGCCCTGTAAATCCCGAGATAGGCCCTCCTGAAATGTCTGGTATGAGGTGGGTCAGAAAGTGCCTCTTTCCAATGTTAAATTTTAATATAAGTTTTGGCCTGCCTTTTAAAATCCATTCTTGTGTCTGTCCTCATTCTCTTGTGTGTCCTGATGAATGAGAAACTCTGTCTCTGAGGCTCTGACCTCTCCTGGACTCAAAACTGTTTCTTGCAAACAACTACTCCATAGCAATATTGTTATAAACCTCTTAATTTAAACCCTCAGAACCCGTGTATTGAAAATGAACGTTTGTACATCCAAATTTCTTGTTACATACAATTAATTCAGATGACGTGTCTCACACATTTTTCTTCATTAAGGCACATCTGAAAGAGACTCGCTGATAGTAAATACCCTTTGTTCTGTCTGGGTACATAGATTTAATGAAAACTATGCTTTATAACTTTAGCTAGAGCAAAAGATTTCAGAGACAGAAAAAAGAAAAACCCAAGTACTAGTGCTTGCCATTCCCACCATAGTCACTAAAAGCATGTTCCTCCCTAAATAGAAGAGTCTAAATAGAGCTATGAGGGGTAGAAATAGATTCACTTTTATTCCAGAGGGCAATTGGATGCTCCTTAGCTGAACAGTAGAAGAATTATTTTTAAGTGTTTCCTTTTGATTTAAACAGGTGGCTTAATCATGCTATGTGGAGTTCATGTGCAGTTGATTGATTCATGGCTACTAATTTAAAAAATATTAAGTTTCCTACAAGCAGTATGGACAAAGTGTGAGGCTCATCTCTGATGTCTGAATTAAGGTGCTTTTTTTTTTGAAAGAACCATCAACTTCGACTCCCCCAAAACTGTATTTTCAACACATTAGTTGTAATTAATGAGAGAAATCCCAGGATAGGGTGTTTTTATCTGGTATATTTACAATAGTGGATTTCCAAAGTTTACAACTTTACATTAGTCTTTTAAAAAACAATGTGTTGTACGAGCATAGGGACAGCATACTGTGAAGTCATACAGTGCCAAAACTCCTATTATTTTCAGTGGTGAAAGACTGGATCCCTATTATCTGAGTACTGTAAAATAAATGTTTTCATTGTCCTCATCATTTTGCACTTCTACAGCACATTCCATCACAGGTGCTCAAAACACTTTACAAATACTAGTGATTTAAGTTTCCCTTCACCTCACCCCCGAGGTAAGTACAGTAAAACCTGTGTTATTCAGCATGCTCGGAGATTAGGGCATTCCAGTTATCTAAAAATTCTGGTTATCTGAGGGTCCCATCAACCTAGGAAAAACCAATGGACAATAATAGTAAAACTCAAGTTTTTAATATCGGTAGTTTTGTAGTGTGAGGCAGTTGGTCTCACATTTCTATTTTGAGTTAAAGATGATTAGTACTTCTTAAATAAAAAATTGTTAAGCCAGTCATGGTAAACCAAGCCAGGCTTGTGCGCCTGAAGATGTGACACTATCGTGGCTGGGGGCAATGCCGGTTAACAAAGTTTTCTGGTTAACAAAGTGCCAGATAACAAAGGTTTCACTGTACTGCTAGTTTCTTTTGCAGATATGAAAACTGAGACGCAGAGAGCTGTACTTGCCCAAGGTCACATCAAAGACTTTTGCAGAGCTGAGATAGAGGCTAGGGTTGAAATTCTGGCTCCCTTGAAATCAATTGCAAAATTCTTCCCCAGATCATCTGGCTAACTGTCATGTTCTTTAACTATAAGACCATATTCCACAAAGAGGCATGCTAGGAATAGAGGGGAAAGCATGTATTTGAAAACAAAACTATTTAGTCAATGGTTCCTCTGTATATCATTTTCTAATCTTATAGATTTTTATGTTTCAATTAAAACTCTTCCTCAAATCAAATTCATTTTCTGCTTGATTCTGCTGTGAAATTATAAATACTATGTTTTATACTGTGGGGTGAATATAACTGGAGCCCCAAATTTAGCATAATCACTTTACTGTATCTGACAAAGCTGTCGTATAAAGGAGAATATTCTTCTTTAAACCCAAATTTGACTGATGGCTTGCAAAAGCAGCAAGGAAAATTATGAAAATACTTGAAAGTTCAAAAGGCTTATGTTTACATACGTTAGATGGAAAATAACAGTAATAATTATTTTCAGTCAGTCCGGCAGCCCTTGTAATAAACAGAAGTTTTCCCTACATCAGGGCAACAGGATTGGACCCATAGATCATATCTTGGTTTTTAAATAGGCAAGATTTTACTTTCTAATATTTCAATCACATGCAAAATAATTGTATTATGTTTTCTTCTGTTTATGAAGCCTCTGCCTCCTTGTCATGACTCTAAGGAATCTATCGAGGTGTTCAAACAGCACTGCCAAATAGCAGAAGAATATCATGAAGTCAAAAAGGAAATTGCACTGCTGGAAGAAAGAAAGTAAGTAACTGTTTTTCCAGATAAACCTTAGTATTTACTTATACATTAATGTAAATCACACTTCTTTTCCTTTGAAGAAAAACATTCATAATTATTTTAAAATTACTACCAAACCATTTGGAATATGATTTGCAGGCTATTGAAGGAATAGTGGAAAATGCTGCCAGAAGTAACTATTAAAGAAAAACAGCATTTTTTTTATTTGAGTAAAGAAACTAAAAGAGCAAAAGTGTGAGTGTGGAAGCTAACATTGAAGATATTAACCTATGGAGACCCTTCATATTCTAGGCCAGAAGATTTTTGTGACCCCATTGTCCTGCCTGAGATAACTGCAGTTGGACAGAGCAAGCTATGTCTCTGTCCTAAGATTTGGCCATGACCAGGATAAGGGCAGAACTTTAACTTTTCAGGGGTTTCAGTTATGCAATTGTCCACTGAAGGACATCTACCAGAATCCCTTTATTGGCTGCCTTTAGTACAATCAATGGTCTTATTCACACAAGCTTGGAGCAAGTTAGTTAAACTGGTGCAATCTCCTGTGTAGACACTAATAGGTTGGACCCCTTTGGATGTCACCTGATGAGCTGACAGCAGCTGGTGTGTCTCCTTGGCCTCCTGTTGCTTGGGGGTCCCCTCATGGTAGCCTTCTCTTCCTGCCCTCAGAGCTTCTTCTTTTGCAACGTGCTTTTCACTGCAGAATTTATGGGGAGGGAGGAGTACAAAGCTATAAGGTAGGTGGTAAATAGGACTAACACTGACTTCTGTACTCCATAGCAGGAGCCTTTTTGCCCCATTTTCTTTGTGGGTGAAGAAGAGAGTAAGAGCACATACACCATGGGAAGTATGGGAGCAATGAATACAGTTACCTCATGAGAAAGAGGGAGTGAGAGAGATGGATAGGGAAAGCAAAAGTTAGAATTATAGGATAGAACAGTGGGCAAGTTTGGTGGGAAAACATGCTGTAAATTGGCACAGTTCTGACTTCATTTGAGTTCTGCCTATTTACAGTAGTAGTTCACATGGGGCAAAATCAACCTGAAATGGAAGAAGAGATAGAAAAGGAAGAAAAGGATGTGAAGGCAAGAATACAGCACACTTAGATCAGTGAACATAATTTAATTTATGTTCCTGTAACTTCTTATATTTCCATGACAGATGTGTTAGATCTCTAATTTTGGGTGAAAGGGATAGGATAACTGGTTATTTTGGGAACTTATTATATTACTATTACAAGCTAATGACCCTGGATTATGTAGTTAAATATTAGAGTTGTCTTGGTTGCTAGCTACACTTTATATTATTAGCTCTGAACAATTTTATCTTTTTTCCACCCCCAAACAATTCTAAAATATGTCTGGAGTAAATGTGGTCTAGGATTGTTCCTTTTTTGTGCCATGAATACCTTTTCACTTCTTTTCTTCTATGTGAATTGTCAGAGATACTTAGTTGAGGGTATATTTACTTTCTCGAGTCCTTGATTTACACATTAGTTTGTTCTCTTTTTCTACCACCACCTCCACAGCCTCACCAAAAAGAAAAAAAGGCTGACTGCTTACACAAAAATTTTGTGTGGTGCAAGCATTCAGATGAATTGGAGATGGGGGATTTCCATGCTTCTATTAAGAGTTCATCCGCGTCGCTGGATGCTGCCAAACCACCCTTGAAATAGATGACTTATTACTCGCACGTTAAGAGACTTAAGAAGCAATATTTAACAACGATTTTCAAAACCAATTTGCCAGGGAAACATAGGAATTTCCATATTGGATCATCTTACTTGTCCATGTAATTCAGTTTTTTTGTACTCTAACACTACTAGCTGCTTAAAAGGAAGAAACTTTGCAAGCCAGTATTTATGGACAAATCCGTCATTAGGTTCCTTCTGATTTCTCATGGCTAGAGAAAAATGCACGCATCAAAGCGTCAGGGTTTCCTCCCACAGATCATGATTTTTTTTTAATTGCTGTTGTGAGTTTTGGATATTTTTATTTGCCATGTGATGGTTTTATCTACACTGCAGTAAAACAGCTGCACCTAGCTGGTGTCAGCTGATTCAGGCGCAGGGCTATGATATTGCAATGTAGACATTCAGGCTGGATTCCATATTCTAGGACCCACCACTTGATGTGGGGTCCTGCAGCTTCAGCTCCCAGCCTGAACTGCACTGCAATTTTGTAGTCCCTGGCTAGGGCCAGAGTCAGCTGACACACGTCAGCAGTGGGTGTTATACTGCAGTGTGGACATATTCAAAATGTCTGATCCTCTTAGTGTTAGTGATAATAAAGTGTTGCACAGTATACCTTTGTGTTGTGTGTTTTTAAAAAACTGTTTCCTTTGATTAGTTTTGTATGTCACCCTTTCAGTTTAATTTAATATTCTCTTATTCTTGTGATACAAGAGGGGGAGAACAGATTATCTGAATTATATTCTTTATGCTGTTCTTTATTTTATATGCTTTTTACATGGCCCCACTTATTCATCCCCTTTTCAATCTGTCCTCATAAAAGAGTTTTCCTGCTCATAATCATTTCTGTCACTCATGTCTGTGCCTCCTCATACTTCAGTCTCCATTTTAAGATGGGGTAGTCAGTTCTGCGGTGTTTCAGACAAGGCTACACTCTTGATTTATAGATGGAAGTATAATTTCCATTCTGTTCCATATGCATCCTAACATCTTGTTGTTTGACTGCTGGTGCACATTGAGTGGAGGACTTCATTGAATTGCCTTAAGTGATACCTGTGGACCTTCCTAAAAATGCTGTGTAACCCAAACCCCACCAATTCTCCTATTCTGCCGATTGCTCAATTGACGGACTCTAGGTCTTACTCTTCACTGCCTTGCACCTTGTGTAGATATTTGCACATGTGCAAAAACGTTGTAAAATATGAGCAAAGCAGAGTGATACACTGGCTTCATTTAATCCCCAAAACACTTCAGTCTGTTCTGCCGTGCCGGTCAGTGCTCACCTCAGATGTGCTAGGACTACACAGCTGAAGCACACTGTAAGGGGCACTATCAGAGGCTCTGCATTTATAGCTTAACAATCAGATTGTTATTTGTCCATTTTAGAATATTCTCCCCAAGCAGGAACCAGCTCATTGCAATCCCTGCACTCGTCTAGTTTCCCTTGAGATGAGAACATGGGCATAGTTTGCAGGAAAGGTGGGGACATTGTCTCCCTAAGATGCAAGCCTCGGGCAGGTACAGAATTTGCCTCCCATGTGTGGCCACTTTGTCCTGACTGGGGTTGCCCACCCAATTATAAAAGTTAAACGAAGCCTACGAGTCAGAAGAACCCCAAAATGTTGAATGGGGGAGCTATGGCCCAGCCATCAACCAACAGATGTGCATGCTGCATCTTCCTAGAGGATGTCATATGCCCCTGTAGGTCATATACCCAGAGGCATAATCCTTCTTCATTCTCACACAGGAGAGGGAAAGTGACTGTGAACCACTCCAATAAAGGGGCAATGCCTACATGATACATTCTACCCCAATATATAGGGGAGATTATTTGTTAGAAGTGAGGTCGTAGAATTTGTTTATTATTAATTCACAATGACTGAAATAAAAAGGCATTTTTATTAAATAAAAAGGAAGTAAATGCGTGGTTGCGCAGGTGTCACAGAGAGGGCTTTGGTTTCTTCGACCATGGGACTCTGTTCCGGGCACAAGGATTGTTAGGAAGAGATGGGATCCACCTAACGAAGAGAGGAAGGAGCATCTTCGCGGGCAGGCTTGCAAACCTAGTGAGGAGGGCTTTAAACTAGGTTCGTTGGGGGACGGTGACCAACACCCTGAGGGGAGTGGGAAAGTCGGATACCGGGAACGAATGCAAAGAGGAATGAGCAGGAAAGGAGGACCCCTGATTCGAATGGAGAAGATGGGGCGATCAACTGGTTATCTGAGGTGTTTGTACACTAATGTGAGACGCCTGGGCAACAAACAGGAAGAACTGGAGGCCCTGGCCCAGTCCAAGAAATATGATTTAATTGGGATAACAGAGACTTGGTGGGATGACTCACGTGACTGGAGCGCTGTCATTGAAGGGTATAGACTGTTCAGGAAGAACAGGCAGGGGAGAAAAGGAGGAGGAGTTGCACTGTATGTAAGAGAGCACTATGATTGCTCAGAACTCCAGTATATAGAGGGAGAAAAGCCTGTTGAGAGTCAATGGGTCAAATTTAGAGGTGCAAACAACAGCAGTGATGTTGTGGTTGGTGTCTACTACAGGCCACCGAATCAGGTGGATGAGATAGATGAGGCTTTCTTCAGACAACTGAGAGAAGCTTCCAGATCACAGGCCCTGGTTCTCGTAGGGGACTTTAATCACCCTGACATCTGTTGGGAAACCAATACAGCAGTACACAGGCAATCCAGGAAGTTTTTGGAGAATGTTGGGGATAACGTCTTGGTACAAGTGCTGAAGGATACGACCAGGGGCCGTGCGCAGCTTGACCTTCTGCTCACAAACAGGGAAACTAATAGGGGAAAGTAGAGGTGCGTGACAACCTGGGAAGCAGTGATCATGAGATGGTAGATTTCAGGATCCTGACCAAAGGAAGAAAAGAGAGTAGTAAAATACACACCTTGGACTTCAGAAAAGCAGATTTTGACTCCCTCAGAGACCTGATGGGCAGAATCCCCTGGGATGCTAACATGAAGGGGAAAGGAGTCCAGGACAGCTGGCAGTATTTTAAAGAAGCCTTATTGAAGGCACAGAAAGAAACCATCCCGATGCGTAGCAAGAGAGGCAAACATGTTAGGAGACCGGATTGGCTTACAGGGGAAATCCTTGGTGAACTTAAGCACAAAAAGGAAGCTTACAAAAAGTGGAAACTTGGACAAATGACCAGTGAGGGGTTTAAATGTATAGCTCCAGAATGCCGGGGGGTTATCAGGAAGGCAAAAGCGCAAATGGAATTGCGACTGGCTAAGGATGTGAAGGATAACAAGAAAGGTTTCTACAGGCATGTTAACAAGAAGAAGGTGATCCGAGAGGGTGTGCGGCCCCCTACTGGATGAAGGAGGTAACCTAGTGACAGATGATGTGGGGAAAGCTGAAGTACTCAATGCTTTCTTTGCCTCTGTATTCACGGACAAGGTGGGCTCCCAGACTAATGCGCGAAGTGACGCAAGATGGGATGAAGATCGACAGCCCTTAGTGGGTAAAGAACAGGTTAGGAACTATTTAGAAAAGCTAAATGTACACAAATCCATGGGTCCGGACTTAATGCATCCGAGGGTACTGAGGGAGTTGGCAAATATCATTGAGGAGCCCTTGGCCATTATCTCTGAAAAGTCGTGGAGATCGGGAGAGATCCCAGATGATTGGAAAAAGGCAAATGTAGTGCCCTTCTTCAAAAAAGGCAAGAAGGACAATCCAGGGAACTATAGGCCGGTCAGTCTTACCTCGGTTCCTGGAAAAATCATGGAAGGGATCCTTAAGGAATCCATTTTGAGGCACTTGGAGGAGAGGAAAGTGATTAGGAATAGTCAGCATGGATTCACAAAGGGCAAGTCGTGCCTGACCAATCTGATTAGCTTCTATGATGAGGTAACTGGCTCTGTGGACATGGGAAAGTCAGTGGATGTGATACACCTTGACTTTAGCAAGGCTTTTGATACGGTCTCCCACAATATTCTTGCCAGCAAGTTAAGGGAATGTGGATTGGATAAATGGACAGTAAGATGGATAGAAAGCTGGCTAGAAGGCCGGGCCCAGCGGGTAGTGATCAACGACTTGATGTCAGGATGGCGGTCAGTTTCTAGCGGAGTGCCCCAAGGTTCGGTTCCAGGACCGGTTTTGTTCAATATCTTTATTAATGACCTGGATGAGTGGATGGATTGCACCCTCAGCAAGTTTGCAGATGACACTAAGCTACGGGGAGAGGTAGATAGGCTGGAGGGCAGGGATAGAGTCCAAAGTGACTTAGACAAATTGGAGGATCGGGCCACAAGAAATCTGATGAGGTTCAACAAGGACAAGTGCAGAGTCTTGCACTTGGGACGGAAGAATCCCAAGCATTGTTACAGGCTGGGGACCAACCAGCTAAGTAGTAGTTCTGCAGAAAAGGACCTGGGGGTTACAGTAGATGAGAGGCTGGATATGAGTCAACAGTGTGCCCTTGTAGCCAAGAAGGCTAATGGCATATTAGGTTGCATTACGAGGAGCATTGCCAGCAGATCCAGAGATGTCATTATTCCCCTTTATTCGGCTCTGGTGAGGCCACATCTGGAGTATTGTGTCCAGTTCTGGGCCCCCCACTACAAAAAGGATGTGGACGCATTGGAGAGGGTCCAGCGGAGGGCAACTAAAATGATTAGGGGGCTGGAGCATATGACCTATGAGGAGAGGCTGAGGGAGTTGGGTTTGTTTTGTCTGCAGAAGCGAAGAGTGAGGGGGATTTGATAGCAGCCTTCAACTTCCTGAAGGGAGGTTCCAAAGAGGATAGAGAGAGGCTGTTCTCAGTAGTGACGGATGGCAGAACAAGGAGCAATGGTCTTAAGTTGTGGTGGGAGAGGTCTAGGTTGGATATTAGGAAAAACTATTTCACTAGGAGAGTGGTGAAACACTGGAATGGGTTACCTAGGGAAGTTGTGGAGTCTCCATCCCTAGAGATGTTTAAGTCTCGGCTTGACAAAGCCCTGACTGGGTTGATCTAGTTGGGATTGGTCCTGCCTAGAGCAGGGGGCTGGACTTGATGACCTCCTGAGGTCTCTTTCAGCTCTATGGTTCTATGATTCTATGATTTCTCCACAAGAAGAGCCTTTGCTGTGCAACATGAAGAGACTGGAAATCATTCCACTAAGTCTCTTCCAGTTTCTTTAATTTGTCTTTTTGCTACTGTAAGACTTACATTTCATTACATTTTCACTATGTAAACCATGCTTTTCACAGGAAAAATAAAGTGGACATTGAAAAAGGACACTACAGATTCCCTTATAGCCTCCAGTTTCTCAGCAACATGCTAGAAAATGCTTGATCAATTATGTTAATTTTTAAACACAGAGTAGCTGCTAACAGAAAACACAGGTTACACAATGCTAGAGCTATTTATTAAGCATCCATAACTAAGGCTAGATGGTGCAAGAGCTTATTATGGTATCTATCAAACTCTAAAAGCTTATTTCAAATCCAGGGGTAGGTCACAAGCAAAAATCAGTAGATGGTCTCAGCATTCAGTGGACATTGTAAACCACACCATTCATAACATTTAGCAGTTCCCTGGTATTCTAATCTTAGGCCTTTGTAACAGGCTCTTAGTGTTTGCCTGGAACATCACCCTACTCTGTTAACAGGTGTTGATACCAACAATAAAAGAATAAGTACATTCTGCTGACTCAGAGGCGGGCAATTCTGTATGCTACCTTTAAATAACAGAGGAAGAGCAAGAGGCTTTCTAGGAAAGGTGTGGGCTGAGCAGTGAGGGAAAGTGCATTAGACACAAACTGTTTGTGATCTTGGGTGATCTTGATTATTTGATTTTTAATTACTTCTTATTTAATAAAGCCAAACCCACAAAGGGGTTGTACTATATAGCAGGGGTGGACAATAAGCCAGAGGCAGCCCATCAGGCTAACCCTAGCAAACCATATCTGGCCCATCGACTAGTTATTGCCCACTGCTGCTATCTGGGCTCTGTTTGTAGAGCAAGTAAGAGCCTTGCTCACAGTCTCTTTTGATCCAGGTTTTGCAAATCAGGATTGATATTCATTTACAGATTTATGCAGGTTTTTATAGTGTCTTCCTGTACTGCTCTTGGCTTGAATCCAGTGTTTTTGGTGTCTGACTTTCATGAATACTAATATTTTTTCCCTAAAATTTGCAATGGCTTTAAAAGTTATTGATTGCTTAGTTAATTCTATCTCTGTTCAGTATAACTATTTAAGTAAAAGAAAGGTAATAAAGACTGAATCTGAAATAATTTACCTGGAAATCCAGACGTTAGGAAGTGGTAGCCTGAAAAAGCTCAAGCCTTCATTCCATTATTGCGCCCAATGGAAAAAAGTGAAAGACATTCAGAGGAAGCTGTCAGCTGGCCCCAAATGGTGAAAACCCTGGACAGGAAGTTTCATGTCACTAAATTAATACAAACTGATTCCTCTTAAACAGATTGCATAACCCATGTAGATTTTTTTTAAACTACTACTCATTTGCACTTGATCTTGCGGTCCTTAGGCAGGAATTTTGCCTGCCTATTGAGAGCAGCCTACTAAGAAATGTTCTCCAACTCAGCTTTACCATTAAAAATGGTTGTTCCAGCATACCATAAGAAAAGATGAATGAATCAATCAATAATCTCCTGCTGCTGTGCTAGTCATTGATTGACCTGTCCCCAAATTTGCTATCTGTGTGGGAAAGCAGAGATTCTCCCGCCCCTGTGGATTTAAGCTGTATAGTACACAAGGCATGTGTAATATGTGTTTGGGATCCCAAGATTGTCCCCTGCTTGGCCTTCAGGCCAAATTCTTCTTCTTTTACTTGTCTGTGCAAGCCAGGATTTTACACTTACTAGGCACTTAGAAAATCTAGACCTGTAATAGAAAAGCTAAGCAAATCTAACTTATTAGGATACCAGATCAGAAGAACTCTTTAACATATGTTTAAAATCCTTTGCTGTGCAGTAAGGGCACTAAGCATGTGCTAAAACTTAAACATATGCTTTAATTTAGTAAACAGCACTTAGATGATGTTCTGAACCTGGATGCTTTCCTGAATCAGTGCTTATATCAGTAGTGTAACTGATTTGGAATAATCCAATACAGAAGTCATGTTATCATTATTAACATGTGACCTTACCCTGCCACTTCAAAGATAAATTATATTGTGACATTATCCAGGGTACAATCTGGACTGATGAACAGCTGCATCCTCTCAGTTCTCCAGCCAGGGTACATTTTACACAGATAACTTCACTGTAAAAGCTATCACTCCTGGTCTGCTCACACACAGCTTCTAGCATTTAAGTTACCCCCATGGCAGGCGGGGAGCTACTCCAGCCCCTGCCGGTTAACTGGAACTGGTAAGCATCACCAGTTAAGGGTGATGCTTACTGATTAACCTTTCACATCACTACTATACGGGTACGTCTAGACTACAGGCTTTTGTCGACAGAGGCTTTGTCAACAGATACTGTCAACAAAGCTTCTGTCGACAAAGAGCATCTAGATTACATCCAGTTGTTGACAAAGCAAGCTGCTTTGTCGACATGAGAGTGTAGACGCAAAGGACAGTGTAGATGCAATAACGCCTTCTGTCGACAGAACTCTGTTGACAAAAGGCGTTATTCCTCGTAGAATGAGGTTTACCGCCGTCGACAAAACTGCTGCATTCTGTCGACTTACTGTGGGCAGAACTCGGCGGTAGTGTAGACGCAGGTATAGTTTTGTCGACAAAAGTCCACTTTTGTTGAAAAAACCCTGTAGTCCAGACACACCCTATTAGTCTACAGGACCTTAGTTTAAAGTTTGCTTTAAAAATATTTCATTAGTGTGTTGCTGAAGATTATAAAAGCATATCTTTAAAATGTCATCCTCCCCATCGGCTAATGTTGGGCATAGGGGAACCAGTTTAATATGTGTAGGGTCCCGTAAATCCTAAGGATGGCCTTGTCAGCACCCATTAACTTTTCTCCCTCGGTGCTCCAGCCCCCACAGACCCAAAGAGCTGGCACCCCTGGCATCCACAATTGATGCTTTGGCACTGAAAGAGCGAGAAAGTGGTGCACTGTGGATAGCCATCTCACTGTGCAAATTATCACCTTCTCCCACCAAGAGTACTGGGAATGTGTCACAGTACACCAGCGATGTGATCCCACATCACCCCATGATTCAGTTTCCTCTGTCCCATGATTTCCAGAATGTCTGACGGCATTTCACACCATTTTTCAACTGCACCTGTAAACTTAGCATCCTCTGATTCTGCCTGAAAGTATGGATCCTGCACTGTTCACCTGCCTTATGATGAGCTTTATGAACCTAAAGAGGCTGCTCCTGCAGTATATCATGAGCTGCAAATCTGAACAGGAGACCATGGTCCCTGCCTTGCTGTGTACCATAGAGAGAAACAATTCAAGATGGATGTTGGCATTCACGGAGCAGCTGCCTCCAGTGGACCACTGCTGTTGGGCTCAGGAGACAAGCAATGAGTGGTGGGAATGGACTGTGATGCAGGTATGGGATGACAAGCAGTGGCTGCAGAGCTTTTGTATGTGCAGAGCTACCTTCTTTGAACTTTAGGCGGAGCTTACTACCACTTTTTGGTTCAACGATGGAAAAATGAGAGCCACCCCAATAGTGGAAAAGCATGTGGTGATTACTGTGCTGAAGTTGGCAATCCAGACTCCTACCAGTCAATCACCAATCAGTTTGGAGTTGGAAAGTGTGCAGGGCCATTTAATGGCCTTTTTGCTATTCAGGACTGTGACTCTGGGCAATGTACAGGAAATAGTGGATGACTTTGCAGAATTGGGATTCCCTAACTACAGCAGGACAATAGATGGTACACACAGCCCAATTATGGCCCAGACCATCATGCGATGGGAGTGTACCAACAAAAAGGGCTACTTCTCTGTAGTATTGCAAGTGCTTGTGGATCACCAGGATCATTTCACTGACATCAGTGTAGCGTGGTCCAGGAAGGTGCATGACACACACGTATTTAGGAACACTGACCTGTATAGAAAGCTGCAAGGAGAGACTTTGTTTCAAGACCAGAAGATTCCAACAGGGGATGTGATAATACTCGTAATGATCATGGGAGACTGAGCCTATCCCTTACTCCAGTTGCTCATGAAGCCATAGACCAATAATCTTGGCAGCAGTGAGGAGTACTTCAACAACAGATCAGCAGGTGCAGAATGACTGAGGAATGTGCATTTGGCGGATTAAAGGGTTGCTGGCACTGTCTTTCTGGCAAGTTAGACGTCAGTGAGGAAACTTCCCATGGCCATAGCTGTATAACTGTGATAGCAAAGGGGAAGGGGGGAGGGGAGTCTCCCCAGGGTCAAGCACTGAGATGGATTGCCTCACAACTGATTTTGAGCAGCCAGACATCAGGACTATTAAAGTGGCTACATGGGGGGCTCTGCGAATCAAGGAAGTTTTGTCAAAATGCTGCTTCAATGAGCCCTATTAATGTGTCTCTCTAATGAAATGAGCCAGGCATTGTTCACTTGTCATATAGAATAACCCCTGTAATGATTCCTGCCTGAGTGTTAACTGTAGTCTGCAAATGTGGGTGATTGAATTGTGTATGAATTTCTGTTGCAATCACCCTGCATTGGTCACAAAGAAAGAAAAACTTTCCTTGTAAGATGAAATTTGTGTTAATCAGCAATAACCAGATTAACATTTCTTACAAGGGATGTGACAGAGAGCAGCACTCTGAAGTGTGGATCAGCTGTGTGTAAATCCAGTTGTCATTATGAAATATGCCCCTACTTGTGGAGTGTGAGTGGTAGTATGATGGGCCCAGAAGTGCAAAGAATGTATGAGAGGAGTTTGGAAAGGGCACGGAAGGCAGTTTGGGCAAACCTGTGTTCCGACTGCAGTGCAATCAGAGACCTCAGCATCTCTGTTTACTCCTCCATGAGCTTTATTACTGCTCCTGGCCCTGTCTCCTCTCCTAGCTATCCATTTCTAATTTTGTGTTTGTCTCTCTCCACACACTCTGCTTGCTATTGGCCTGATCTGACAATTGCAGGACTTCATGAAATGTGTCTTCCTTACTCACTTCCTTACCTGACAGAGATTTTGCAGGTATGTAGGAGCTGACCTTCAAGGGCACATCTGTAGAAGCAAAAGTGGTACGTGGAGTCAGTATTGTATGTGCACTCCCAATCTTGAATAAAGTTCCATACACCTTTCTCACTTTCCCTTGACATACATGCACCACGGCCAGAGTATTAAACATGGTGAATTTGGCCAGTGGGCAGAGTGAGGTGATGGTGCAAAGGGCTTGAGTTGTTTCAAAAGGGGATTAGTATAAGTGACACGGGATACTATTCTGAATACTGACACTGTTTTGCTGCAGATACACTGCAATCCTCTGCTCCACATTCCTTGTGCAGTTGAAGATGAAATTACATTACTCAGAGTAACTGAAGATGCAACGGTGCATCTCCTTCACGTGTGAGGCTTCAGACGGAGTGTGTATGCTGCTCACCTATAAGCTGCTTTGGTTCTTCCAGAAGTAATTGCCAAATTGTCACAGCAAAGAGTCCTACAATGGGGGAAGAAACAAAGGAGCACTGTCAAGGAACTTTCAGCAGAGGATTGCAGTGTATCTGCAGGAAAGTTTCCTGGAGATCTCTATGGAGGAAATGTTGGTGTGCATTAACAAATTTTTCCACAGGGCCCCCACTGCATAGTTGCACAAGGAATGTGAAACAGATGCAAATAGCATCTAGTACTTAATTTTCAATCCCTTCTCCTGTGTGCATTGTGTAACAAAATAAAAGACACCCACCTAATAACTGCTTAGTATCAAAACAAAATGAATAATTACCAGCAGTATTGTCTGTAAGCTGTGCGCATTTATGGCCACCCAGGAGAGATTCAAATGCTGCCCAGCTAATTAGTAGAGTGCCCACAGCTCAGTTTTGTTTCTACTGGTGGTGCACATTCACACATACCTCTGCACATAAAATTATTCTGCACAGGTACGGAAAAGGTTAGAGGTAATACTGCTTACCAGGGCTCCCCTCTCCTGTGTCAGGAACACCAGAGGCATACTGCTATGACTGCCTTGATCATCTGGAGTCAAAAAGAGGTCCTGGCTTGCCTCCTCGTGCTACTGGATGAGCCTATCGCCTGTTCCACATCCTCCTCAAACTCAACGTATTTGCTCACCGTTTAAGTCCTCAGCAATGATTCCACTGGCCACAATCTCCAGTCTCCCCAAAGTATCCATGGGGCTCTTGGCAGTGGAGGTGGGGTTGCCACAGAAGATGAAATGCAGCTCCTTGTAGAAGTGACATTTTTGGTAATGCACCAGAGTGACAGATGGCCTCCTTGCCATCTGGTACATCTGCCTCAGCTTCTTGATCTTAGCATGGCACCATTACATGCCCCTTTCATGCCCCTTCCCATCCATGACATAAGCAATCTTCTTGTAGGTGACAAAGTTCCTATGTCTGGCTCGGACTGCAACTGCACAACCTCTTCTCCCCATAGAGACAACTGATCCAGCAGCTCCTGTGTACTCTGGGCAGGAATGTGTTTGCTGCTGAAAGCTGACAAAGTCAGATGGGAAGATGTGATGTGAGCTGCCTAGGCCAAGCAAATAGGAAGTGAAATTTCAAAAATTCCTAGGCTTTAAAGGGGGAGTGGTTCATGCCTGTGTACCTGACCGCAGGGCAGCAGAGTAGAAACTGCTTATCAGAGTGGCTTTGTGGGACACCATCTGGAGGCCAAGTAGGGTGACATAAGCAAGCACAGTGTCTATACTGACATTGTGTCACTCTAAATTTGTCTCAGAAACCTTTATGCTGTTCATCAAGGTGGTTCTATTATGTCAGGGTGGTAGAAGAGTGAAATCAGTGGGAGAATTGTGTGCAGACCTCCACTGTTTTGTCAATGAATCCTGACTTTTGTTGACAAAAGTGCATAGTGTAGACAAAGCCTTAAAAATGTCATATAGTAGAATCTTATAACTTTACATCAATATTTCCATGCATACTTTACTAGGCTAGAAATCAAGTAATCATCAGCAAATTATCATAGAATCATAGAGCTGGAAGAGACCTCAGGAGGTCATCAAGTCCAGCCCCCTGCCCAAGGCTTTGTCAAGCCGAGACTTAAACACCTCTAAGGATGGAGATTCCACCACCTCCCTAGGTAACCCATTCCAGTGCTTCCCAACCCTCCTAGTGAAATAGTTTTTCCTAATATCCAACCTAGACCTCTCCCACTGTAACTTGAAACCATTGCTCCTTGTTCTGCCATCCGTCACTACTGTGAACAGCCTTTCTCCATCCTCTTTGGAACCTCCCTTCAGGAAGTTGAAGACTGCTATCAAATCTCCCCTCACTCTTCTCTTCTGCAGACTAAACAAACCCAAATCCCTCAGTCTCTCCTCATAGGTCATGCGCTCCAGCCCCCTAATCATTTTGGTCACCCTCCGTTGGACCCTCTCCAATGCGTCCACATCCTTTCTACAGTGGAGGGCCCAGAACTGGACACAATACTCCAGATGTGGCCTCACCAAAGCCGAATAAAGTGGAATAATGACTTCTCTGGATCTGCTGGCAATGCTCCTCATAATGCAACCTAATATGCCATTAGCCCTCTTGGCTACAAGGGCAAACTGTTGGCTCATATCCAGCTTCTCATCCACTGTAATCCCCAGGTCCTTTTCTGCAGAACTACTACTTAGTTGGTTGGTCCCCAGCCTGTAACAATGCTTGGGATTCTTCCGTCCCAAGTGCAGGACTCTACATTTGTCCTTGTTGAACCTCATCAGATTTCTTTTGACCCAATGCTCTAATCTGTCCAGGTCACTCTGGACCCTTTCCCTGCCCTCCAGCATATCTACCTCTCCCCCTAGCTTAGTGTCATCTGCAAACTTGCTAAGGGTGCAATCCATCCCTTCATCCAGGTCATTAATAAAGATATTGAACAAAACAGGTCCTAGAACAGATCCTTGGGGTACTTCGCTAGAAACCAACCACCAATCTGAGATCGAGCCGTTGATCATTACCCGTTGGGCCCAACAGTCTAGCCAGCTTTCTATCCATCTTACAGTCCATTTATCCAATCCTTATTCCCTTAACTTTCTGGCAAGAATATTGTGGGAGACCATATCAAAAGCTTTGCTAAAGTCAAGGTATATCACATCCACCGACTTCCCTATATCGACAGAGCCAGTTACCTCATCATAGAAGCTGGTCAGGCATGACTTGTCCTTCGTGAATCCATGTTAACTATTCCTGATCACTTTCTCCTCTTCCAAGTGGTTCAAAATGGATTCCTTGAGGATCCTCTCCATGATTTTTCCATGGACTGAGGTAAGGCTGACGGGTCAATAGTTCCCTGGATTGTCCTTCTTCCCTTTTTTAAGGATGGGTACTACATTTGCCTTTTTCCAATCATCTGGGATATCTCCTGATTTCCACGAGTTTTCAAAGATAATGGACAAAGGCTCCGCAATGACATTTGCCAACTCTCTCAGTACCCTCGGATGCATTAAATCCGGGCCCATGGATTTGTGTATGTTTAGCTTTTCTAAATAGTTCCTAACTTGTTCTTTCCCCACCAAGGGCTATCCACCTTCTTCCCATACTGCATTGCCTAGTGCATTTGTCTGGGAGCTGATCTTGTCCATGAAGACAGAGGCAAAGAAAGCATTGAGTACTTCAGCTTTTCCCACATCATCTGTCACAAGGTTACCTCCTTCATCCAGTAGGGGCCCCACACCCTCTCTGATCACCCTCTTATTGCTGACATGCCTGTAGAAACCTTTCTTGTTATCCTTCACATCCCTTTCTAGCTGCAATTCCAATTGCGCTTTCGCCTTCCTGATAACTCCCCTGCATTCTGGAGCAATATATTTATACTCCTCCCTAGTCATCTGTCCAAGTTTCCACTTCTTGTAAGCTTCCTTTTTGTGTTTAAGCTCACCAAGGATTTCCCCGGTAAGCCAATCTGGTCGCCTACCATATTTGCTTTTCTTGCTGCGCATCGGGACGGTTTCTTCCTGTGCCTTTAATAAGGCTTCTTTAAAATACTGCCAGCTCTCCTGGACTCCTTTCCCCTTCATGTAAGCATTCCAGGGAATCCTACCCATCAGTTCTCTGAAGGAGTCAACGTCTGCTCTTCTGAAGTCCAGGGTGTGTATTTTGCTACTCTCCTTCCTTCCTTTGGTCAGGATTCTGAAATTAGGAGTTTTCAAATGATACCTCACAAGACATACTTTGCAGAAAGTGTATGATAATCCTGTAAAAGGGGGTGAACAGTAGGGTACAGACTGTCACACCTCACCCTGACAAAGCTGTAGGAGTGATAGCCACTGGCTGGCCTGGAGGCAACTGGTCAGGGCCCTCTTTCCTGAACAGGGTATCTTCTGCCATCTTGTATTTTCTCTTTATGTACACAATTTTCATATTAAATTCCAGAAGTATGATACTCCAGTGTACAAGCTTGGAATTTCAGCCTTTATGTTTGTTTAGCCAAATCAATGGTGAATGATTTGTTAAGACCCTGCATTTTCTATTGAAAAGGGAAGGCCTTAGTTGTTTAACTAAACTTGTCTGTGACAGACTAATTATTTTCTGGTGGTGTAAATGTTTTGCTTAAGAAAGCAGTTGTGTGTTTTATGTTATTTTCCTCTGACATCATCAGCACAGCACCCAGACTAATGTCTGATACATCTCTACAGTTTAAGCATTTTGTCAGAATCAAAATAGCCTTTTCAGACAAAATTTTCTTTTCCTTATCAAATCTTTCCTGGCATGCTTTCATCCAAATGACTGTTTAGCTTGGTCTTTTTACATAAATCTAGTGATGGCAGAGACAGTGTCAATGGACTCCCACACAAACCTTCTATAATAGTTTACCAGACCTATAAAAGATTGGACTTGTTTGGGTATATGCCAATTTACAATGGCTTCAGCTTTCAAAAGCTGAGGGATATTTGACTTCCCCTTTCCCAGTGTCCCAAATAAGAAACTCTGGATGCTTCAGTTTTATGCTTACAGGCTTTTATGGTTAGGCCTGTGTGAGAGGGTGGAACTCACTGATGCTGTGCCTCCTGCTGTTCTCCGCAGGAATTAGCTCTTCAACCCTGGAGCACCGCCGGTTGGCCAGTGTCTTGTCCTCAGTTACCCGTCTTCTGAGTTACTTCAGGCCACCTGGCCCACGGTGCCCTTCCCTCGCGGTACTGCTCTATGGCAATGCCCCTGTACTCTGAGGTCCTCCACTCTCAGGAAACCCCAAGCCCTTATATCCACCTTGGCTCAGTGACCAATTGTCACTAGCCTCCGCCCTGGGGGCGAACTGCAGTCTGAAATGGCCACTCATTGGTATGGGGGTGGACCTGCTGCCTTCTGCTGCCCTGGGTACATCCCTGCAGCCCTAGCACCCTCAGGTTTTGAGAGCAAGTACTCAGCCTGGGAGACTGACTGGTCAGAGCCCCCCTCCCCCCCCCCGCTCTGCCTGCCTTTCCCTAGTACTGCTATGCCTCAGGAAGCCTGTGTAGCTTCCCTGGTAGCCGGGTCCCTCCTAATTCACAGCTGGACCAAGAGTGATTTTTTTCCCTCCTCTTCAGGAGCCCTTCAATACACAGCCCCAGCTGGGCCCAAATTATTTACAGTCCCAAGTGTGGCTGTCTACCACTCAGCCTCTCTAAACTGGTTTTAGCCGTTATAGGGCCAGTGCGGGGCAGATGCTCTGTGACATCTGCCTCTGAGTTTTGTTAGCACAGGTCCCAAGTGTTCTTATGATCAGCTCAGTATCACTAAACACTTCAATGTCTGTCATGGCTCCTTCCCCACTCTGGCACAATAAATGCAGAAGTGGGGGCCAGCAAAAGTACCCCAAAACGTTATCTACCAGGCTTTGGTGTAAAACTTCCCCCCAAAATCTTAACAACCTAGATTTTGGGAATAAAACGCCGCTGCCACCACCCAAATATTAATAAAGCAACCAGGGAGAGACTACTTGGGAAATCTCACCCCCTAAAGTACAAACCAGGACACAAAAATTAACCAATACCAGGTTAATAAAAAGAAAAGAGAAAGAACTTTTATTATCACCACAATATTCCTGTTGCAAGCATAAGAATAGATGAATAGATGGAACAGTAACAAAATAATATACTCATGAAGGAGAAATTTACCATGGGCCAGGAACTTAGTTACAAAGGAGAGCAAAACCCATTTTTAAATGCACAGACCAGATCCCATTTCCCAAACCATAAAACAATAAAACCTAATGGATTTATCTAAACTTTATCCTACTTACAGACTGTGAAGAGTATTTTCTTAGAGGGAGACATGCTGTCCCCTTCAATAGCTGGAGAGAAACTACCCAGGGACAAAGGAGGGAAAACCCCAAAAACCTACATCTTTATTGGCTGCCTGCCACCTGGTTTATGTAAGGGACATATTTAACCCCTTAGTCCCCAGGATGCTGGTCATTCACATAAGCTCTTGCAACGTTCTGTAAACCATTTAAAACTTGATTGACCAGCTTCTAGAAGGTGGCTCCAGCATTAATTATACCAAATGGTAAAATTGTGAATTCATACATGAATTCATTGTGAATTCTATATTGGTGATGAAAGCAGATTTTTTTTCTGTGCATGCTCATCCAAGGGAAACTCCTAATAACTTTGAGTTAAATCAAAAGAACTAAGATATTTAGCTCTGCTTAAAATGTCCTGTATCTCATCAGTTTTAGGCATAAGATATACATCTGGTACTGTAACAGCATTACATTTCCTATAATCAACACAGAACCATACAGTGTTGTCTTTCTTAGGGACCAGGACCACAGATGATGCCCAAGAGGATACCCCGGGTAATGGAACATGCACACTTCAACTTTTATCTTCCTGTTTTTTTAACCCTCAGAAAGGAGCTGATTGCCAGGCTGGAACAGGCGGAAAAGGAGAGTATGGATGCTGCTCAGCTGGCTAAGGAGTATGCAGAACTGACAGAGGAGAATCGGACATTGAAGCTGGCTCAGGCGCAGTGTGCAGAGCAACTGGAAAAGCTTAGAATACAGTACCAAAAGAGACAGGGTTCTTCATAACTCTCAACTAACCAATAAGAGGCCGTCAAATCCAGTGTTTGTTCTGCGCTGGCCAAGAAGTTTTAAAAAAAGGTTCTGTTGTAACACTTCACTAGAAATACAGAATATGTAAAAGTCTATATTTGATTTAATGCTTGCCAGCCAGTAGCTTAATATAATGGATACTTTGTCCATTATATAATGGATATTTTATTTCAAGTAACATAATTGAAGCTAATCTAGCCCCATTATATGTTCTAGTTCTAGTAGATCGGGTTTCTTTTCTAAAGATATTTCTTCCAATTTAAGAAGATACGGACACGCTAGAAACTGGTATAAATAGTCTCTATGTTGGGAGTTGGACCATACTAAGACATACAGCAGGGGCAGTGTTAATATATGGAACACTGGAACACAATCATGTGCTTCTAATTTTAGTTTAGTTTTCTTTTATGTTTTTATTTTTTCATGCCTAAAATGATTGGAAATTGTCCTAAATATAATCTGGCTCTGGCTCAAAACTATATTCCAGTTATCTGGCATGTCGATAATGTCAACTTTTGATAGTTTCATAAACTCAGAGATTACACATTTTTTAAAAAGAACTTTTGTTAAAATAAACAAATTATTTTAATCAAAGAATTATATTACCAGTATTCATTTTCAAGTTATTAAATTGTGAAGAAACATATGCAAAAGTTTTCTTTCCACGATCATAAACTTTGCTAGAAATTCTTTTTTTTTTAATTCATTTATACTTTTTGGCATGCAGGAAATGGAAAAGTAATATATTGACACTACAGAGGTGACTAAATAAGACTTTATGATTGTTAATGGAGACTATTTCAGTAAAAGTACCATAATTATATTTTGTTTTTATTTTATAGGCTGTTTTGGAACATAAATGACTGAGGGTAGGTACTAAGCAGTTCAGTGATACATGAATAACTGGGAGTTAAAATGTTTGTTTTTCCTCACTGTACTTATCACTGTATTTTCCTAAATCAATTGAAAATCCTTTGTTATACTTCCATTTCTATTCATACAGTATTTTTTTCATTAAAAGTGGTTATACAAAAAAACCTATTTTGTACCCTTCAGTTCCTTAACCTTTCCTGTGTTTTAAATGCTGCTCAACTGGTTATATGTTACGGTTTTGTGAGATTAGAATTAAATGTACACATTTGATGATAAGGTTGCAATTTAAAAATTTAAAATGTTATGAATTGATAATGGGGTGGCAAATAGATAGTTTCAGAGATCCACTCCCCCTACAACATGGGTCAGCATATCTTCTACTGGGTCTACACCTGGGCAATTTCCTCTCTTCCTGGAACAGCAGGAAAACAAGGAGGAGAACTGTGTCTGAGTCACAGTCTTTTTTCCTAGGATGGTTAAGGGGCATGTGATAATGTGCTGCCCCTTATTTAGGGCACATAAGATTGTCTTGTTATATAGTAAATTTAAATTCAGTGAAAAAAGGTAAGGCAGAAAAATGAGGCCTTGAAGCCTTCATTTCACACACATTTGGTTTGGGGTAGTCCAGGAATGTGACCCTCCTAAACTATATTCTGATCAGCATGTGAATTCCATGGATCTTGGGAAAGGCTCAGATGCCTAGATATTGTAAATTCTCTGTTTCTTACTGCCCATGATACTGTGATACCGTGATCCTGCCCCCTGGGATAAATCTAGAATTATTTGGATAAAATTCTTAATTCAAAGCTGAAGTCAATGGAAACCTCCTTTGACTTCAATTAATTTGGAAGGTTTTATTCCACTGATCTGTTCTTTTTCCATTTAGCAAATGCTGCTTGTTCCACCCTTATATTCTTAATTATAGTGCACAATCAAAAATAGCTCACTTTCTCTCTCTCTCTCTCTCTCTCTCATATATATATGGGTACTAGCATGCACACACATGTTCTTGAGAACAGCAGCTCAAAGAAATGTTATCACTGGCAAAATGAGCAAAACCAAAATAGAAATAGTTGGAAGAGGAAAAAATAAATCAAGAAAATACCAAATAAAAAAAGGGGGAGGAAAACTAAATAATCAGACAAGTGAACAAAATTAGATCCACTGAACTTTGCAAATCCATTTGAAGGAAAATGAAACGGCAAAAACTTGTGGATGACAAAGAGGCTACTCACAATTTATAAAGAATGACTCAAAGTTGCCTTCTGAAAAGAAACTGTTTTTTTTAACCAATGGATATTTTAAAAAATATTAAAAGCATGATATAATAAATTTTTATATATTCAGAATAACTATGTAGTCTTGACACCCTGCGTTTTTCTTAAAGCAATACAACACTGCTAAATTATTTAATACCAAATACATTTTTATTAAAAAATTTGTTCATGATTTGTGCTCTTTTTCCTCACTATTTAGAGGTTCTGCTAAAACCAAACTATTCTGCTAAAAAATGCATTCTAAATGTAATAATATATATAAAAGAAGATTTTAGGCCCTTATTTTAAAAATGATTTTATGTTGTATTTCATCTCAGAAATTTTAAAGGCGAAGTTCTGCCTCTGAGCATACATACCCAGATGCCAGTGAGATCTTAAACTTTATGAACTTATTGGCTACATCTAACAATGGCAATTTTAAATTGGAAAGAGGATAGGCTGATCTAATTTTGGCTCCAGTGAAACAGGGTTTGTTTGTTTTTTAGTGCAACCCAATGCAGAATCAAGGCTCAACGGAGAATATGGGCAATTAGGATTAGCTAACAGAAGGAGAATCTAAATTTATAAAGCTGTGTATGTGCCGATGTATTCTGTGTCTCTAGATTATTCAATCTAAAGATATCGAACATACCAGTATAGTGATATAAATGCATTTCCTGTCAGGTCCCTACAGAGAATGGTGGGAAAAGAAAAAATGACACTTCAAAATAATCTACTTTTTCCATTTCCAATTACTATTTACTCACTTCTGTGCAAACATACCTAATGCTGAAAAAGCTTAAATATTCCAGTTAGCAAGGTTATGACTCATACAGTCTTGAAACTGCCAAATTCTTGGATGATTTTATATTAAAAAAGCTCGGGAAAAAGAAGCTGCAATTTTATATTGACATAAATCTGGAGAGCAGAGATATTTAATAGCAAAATTATGCCCAATCAATTACACTACTGATCTAAGCCCTGATTCAGGAAAGCATCCAGGTTTACAATGACAAAAGGCTGAGACCATCTACTAATTTTGCTTGTGACCTAACCCTGGATTTGAACTAAGCTTTTAGAGTTTTAAAGATACCACAATAAGCTCTTGCACCATCTAGCCTTAGTTATGGATGCTTAATAAATAGCTCTAGCATTGTGTAACCTGTGTTTTCTGATAGCAGCTACACTGTGTTTAAAAATTAACTTAATTGATAAAGCATTTTCTAGCATGTTGCTGAGACACTGAGACTATGAGGGAATCTGTAGTGTTCTTTTTTGATGTCCACTTCGTTTTTCCTATGAAAAGTGTGGTTTGCATGGTAAAAATGTAATGAAATGTTAGTCTTACAGTAGCAAAAATACAAATTAAAGAAACTGTCAGAGCTTTAATGGAATGATTTCCAGTCCCCTGGTAAAGTAAAAGCAACTTTCAACTACTTTATTTCTATGTATCTAGAAAAATAGTCTACTGTGACCAGATGTTGTTTTCTGAATTCGTATATATCTGAATCTAGTTTCTGCCAAGGACTATCTGGTAGAGGTGTTGTTATTAAATGTTCTTTGTGTTGTATTTGTCTATCAGATCTGTGGTGTTCACATGCAGATACTTCATTCTTTATGTCCCTTGCTGATGCCTGGCCACGACAGTAGTTGGCCTATTCTCGGCATGTAGTTAATCCTTGATGTCCTACATGGATGAGGTTTAGAATTTTCTCCTCTTATTTCATTTGGAATTACAATACCATTACCTTTAATCATGAGTCTATATGACTTGCGTAGTTGTCTATTCACTGAAAAGTAGTCTCTTGTCCCTTTATTAGTGTCTTTTAGATACTTAAGCTAGCTACGCATAATGTAAATAGAACTTCCTGAAAATGTGAATCTGTCACAGTTACTCCTTCATGTTGTTTTTGAGTTCATGGGCAGTTGAGTGTGATGCTGGGCCCCATGACAGAGTGTCTGTTACTACCAAATTTTCCCCAACACACATTTAGCAAATGGGCTAAAATCACATTAACCTTAGCAATAGATATTGGTATTCGTGGTGCTTGGTCCAAGTCTTTTCCACAGATGAAAGTTACAAGCAGTTTATGTCCTGTTAGCACAATAAATTAATCCAGTCCACATAGATATCTGTAAACATTCCTACATGCCCATCTGCTTGCTAGGCACTCCTTTTCAATCTATGCTTGTTGTTTTTCTGATTCTGTGAGTGTGCAAGAGCAAAATGTGTCTGGGTTCTATTCAGAGCCATGTTGCTGCAACAATACACTACCTAGGTTATAGCTACATGCCTCTACACTGACCACTGTAGGTTTACTAATCTCATAGTACTTGAGAACTGGAGCTGTTGATAAAAATTTTTAAATCTTTTTGAAGGCATTTTCTTGATTTGGAGCCAAAAGTTGTTGTACTTTAACAGTTTATTCAATGGTTTTATCATTCTACAAAAGTCTTGTAAGTGTCCACTAAGGGAATTTACCACCAGTATATGTTTCAGTTCTAGCACATTACTATGTGTATTTAATATTCAGATGGTTTTTCCTTTCTCAGAACTAGGGTCGATGCCATCTTTGTTTATTGTCTGTCCCAAAAACTCAATTTGGGGTAGATGGAAAATACATTTTTCCTTTTTTAGATTCAATCCATTAGTGTTGAGACTTTGTTGAGGGTTTTGTTTTATTCCTTCATTGAAGATCCATATATCAAAATATCATCCATGATAAAGCCACTTGTGTTCGTTAATCGTTCTGCCATCTTTCTTTGGAAAATTTCAGGTGCACTGGTAATCCTAAAAAGTAATCTACAAATGCAATATCCCCCAAAGTGTGTGATAAGTGAATTCACTTTCTTAAAATAAAGAACTTGCCAGAATCCATGGAAGGCATCCAGTCTCAAGAATAGGGGGATATATTTTTCTCTCACAACTGCTTCATTAAGTCTTTTTAAATCTACATGGATTCATATGTTTCCATTTTTCTTTAGAACTGGTACCAATGGGGCATATCATGCCCATCATGCTATTGTTTCAGAGATTTTTCTGATTGCACCAGTCATCTACAGCTTCCATTTTATGAAGTAATGGGATAGAAATCCTATGAGTTATATGTACACTGTCTGATTCAGCATTGTCTCTTAAGGTTATTTGTACTGAATCTCCTTTCAGAATATCACCATATATTCCTGAGAGCTTCTACATTTGTCACTGGGCCCATCCTGGCTGCCATGCTGCAGCTGAGAAGACTGTTGATCTGTGATCTTTTCATTAAATACAGTCTGAATGCATAGCTTTTGTCTTTGTAATTTGTTTCTGTGGTGAACTAACTCATGCAGTTAAGGTACTCCCAGGGCTCAGTGACAGCTGACTTCAGCTGTGGGAGGGGTAGAAGGTAATTGTAAGTTCCTTCTGGGATGACTATGATATCAGCTCTTGGGTCAATTTCAAAGTCAATAGTCTTTCTATGAATATGCATTTTCATACTTTCCAGGCAGACGCTATGTCATTGCAAATTACAGATCCCAGAAACAATGGGTCTTGATTGTCTGCAAGATGAATCAACTATCTGACTGCTTTGTTACAGCAAACAGCTGCAAAGAGTCTATATTTCATGCATTTATTGCACCCTGTGCCATTGACTGGACCTGCATCATCTCTTAGGGTGTAACTTTTTTCCACTCCTTGTGCATGAAATTTGTCCCTCAGCCTGACAAATCTCTCTCTTTACCCCAAGGATTTTTTATAATTACTTTCAACACTCATCTGTTTATAGTTTCTAAGCTAGTTTCAAGTTTTTCAGGTCTAGTTTCTCCAGGTTTTGCTGTTACATCAGTTCAGAATGTTTTGCTATTTGAATACCTGTGGCTAGGATTAAATTTGCTCTTCAGCTGTTGCTGCTTGCAATGGGGTGTGTCAGCCCTATCATGGAGCAGCAGGGGTTAACTCTTCTCTCTGGGCCAAGGAAGTCTCGCCCTTTCAGCTCTGCTAGGCATGTGCCAACTGGAGACAGGATATAAAAGGTAACAAAACATCTCAGTCTGTGCTGACCACCGGTGAAGAAGAAAGTGCATTGCTGACACCTGAGGAAGGACTGCCTGCACTCCAGAATATGGAGACCAACCAGATGGAGATGGACCCCAACTCCCAGGCTCAGAATGCTGCAGAGAGGAGAGAGGCCGTGAAGCAGTGTTCCCTCTAAGCTGAGATAGGGAAGGGATGTGTCCCTACCCGCTGGGAGAGACTCACTGCTCTTGCCTCGGCATGGAGCTGCTGCTGTTGCTGAGGGAGAAGTGCCTCTCCCCCTTGCCAGGCAGCTCCATGTACGAGTCCTGAGCCCCTGGCTGGGCAGGGTGAAGACCTGAAAACAGCAAATTGCAGAGAACCAAGTAGGGAGCAACCCAGGGAAACTCTGTGGGGAAGTAATTGTAGACGTGTAGACAGGCCTGGTGTGTGCTGGTAGGATTAGGTTTGAACTTTGTGGAGAAGGCAGGCCCAGGTGCCCCCATCTTGCCACAACCCACCCTGGTATTCAGGATTGCAGGTAGAATTGTCGGGCTCCTGACCAAGGTGGATGGGCTTAGTGCTGCACTCCTGGGAGGGGCGGGGCTTTGGGCAGAAGGGGCGGGACTGGGACTAGCCTCCCCCAGCTGGACCCTTTCAAATTGCTAGGCCTTGGGGCAGTTGCCCCCTTTGCCCTACCCCCACCGGTGGGCCCAACAGCACTGTTGACGGTGGACATTGGGTCATAGTGCCCTGATAGAAAGGGCCAAGCTACTGACTCTGACCACTACGCCACAGTGCCCTGATAGCAAGGCAACAGGGACACACAGCCCCAAGACCAGGGGGCAACCCTACAGACTCAACCATGGGGCTGTAACGAACATCACCCCCACTCCAAAAAGGTAACAAGGTTCTTCAGTTCTGTAACACTGATGTGAAAGGCATTCATCTGCTAACACAATAACCAACTCACCTCTGATATTTTCATTCCCGAAATTTCAAAATTTTCAGCCAGTGTGTGCCCAGCTCTTATAAAATATTCAGTATTTTCCCCTGGTTCTTGAACTGTCTGGGGGAAACATGTTTTTCATAAGCCACATTTCTCTGAGATATAAAATAGTCAGAAGCTCTTCATAGTCGTCTTTGTGACTGTTTTCAGTAAAATCAAAGGAACGAAAGTTACACTTTCCCCATAGCCTAAATTAAAGAAGATACCTGTATATTTCCAGTTCCTTCATAGAGCTTGGTACTATCAATTTGATATCCTGCAATATATTGTTTCTGCTCTATCCATTCTGAAGGTTTGTCAAAGCTGAAGTTCTCTGAGGCATTGAAGGGTGTCATGTTGATGGGATCCTGCAACCTTTATTGTTTTTTCCTCCTGTCTGCAACCTTTGTTGCGTTTCCTTCTCTGTCTGATCTTGGCACCATGTCCCATACTTCAGCACCAGATATGGACTGGTCACAGAGCTACCTCTTGAGTAAGATACACACTCGCTGTATTCATCATAAGATCCTTTAATACTCTGCCAGGTATGGCTGAGGATCATTTAAATAAGGTATTTAGCATATAGTGCCACCTAGTGGCTGAACCTTATAATATGGTCTAGCATCTATTTCACCGCGATTTGATCCTTATACTACCCCTTTATTTGGTAATTTTCCTGTCCCCCGCTCCAGACTTGTTCCTCCCCACTCACCCAGTACTCCATTTTGCAAAGCCCCACACTGTCTTTAGATAATTTGAATGATCACTCTGCTTTTTAAAGTGCACAATTAGAAGTGAGCAAATAATCCAAAAGATTTAAATTATTATTGGCTCAAACAAAACATCTCATTTGTATTAACTTTCTGTAGAATGAATTTAAGCAAATCTCAAAGAAGATTTAGGGAAAGCAAGATTCATACTAAAAATAACCATAAACAATGAAAACATGATTGTATAAATATTAGGCTCAAGCCGTCAGGGAATTGAATATTATATTCTGCATCTGATCAAATCTAAACAACAAAATTTGAATTTCACATATCAAATAATCCCAGCAAGAGGTCTGCGAATAATTTACAGAATAAGAATTATCTGCAAAATTATTTGTCAAATAATTTCAAATAGGGAATATGCTGAAAAAATCTTAAACTTGCTCTAAACAGTTCACAACCAGACTACCCTTGCATCTACCTATGACCCTTTAAAAATCTTTCATTGGTTTACCTTAGATGGTATATTTCTCTTTTATTTATTAGACTGTATGTGTTCTGTCTGATGGTTAATTTAAAATGTGACACTATTAGAAATATCTAACAAAGCATGTTGCCTATATGTTTGTCCAGAAAATTAGAGGCACAAAACCAAATGGATTTCTGATTTTCTTTAATATTTATACTTATATTTAAATAGTTATAGAATTTATACTTATATTTAAATAGTTATGGACTAAAATGTTTCCACCTAATAATTTCTGTATGTAATTACAAAAAGGAAATGAAATATCTAAAAGTCTTAACATATTAAAGACAATGGTAGAAAAGCATTATTTTCACCAGTTTTGAAAATGGCCAACAATTTGAACAACCAGGCATGCGGGATGTAAATTGATATCTAAGAGAAGCTGCAAAGAATTAATAATACTAGTTATAAAAAACTGTCCTCTGATACCCTTACTCGTGATGACTGATGAGTAGTCTCTTGCACCATGAGTACTTTTATTGAGTTCTATGTGGATTATTTGTTGAATTCAACTGAGGAAATGCATCAAAATCTGGGCTATAGTGGTTTACATTTTTAAAGTATTGTTCGAACATTAACTGAGAAGTGATTGTCGCCCACAAACACTTTAACTAAATTTGACATAATTTTTCAAATAATGCTGTCAGAACTAAAAATATCATCAATAGGCTGTTGTACACAACAGGAGAGCCTAGATTCTGGTATATGTGTAGATTTTGTGCATGCACATGAACTGAGATCCTTGTGTAAGGTTAATTTAGACAGGATTATCCTCACAAAATTCTGAAATACTTTTCAGGGGTATGACAAAAACATTGTAGTGAGAACAAGTGTGGGGGAGGAAAGTGCCTATAAATTCTCTTCAACTTTTGTTTCAATCCAGAATTCCCCTTTAAATAAATGTGAGTGGTTTCTGTTTGCTCTCCACAATTGAAACCTAGATAATAGCCAGAACATTATGTACATAGTACTTAAATAAGAAGCTTGAAATGGAAGACGACATAACCAGGATTTTACCAAACAAAATACGATATTTTTATTTATTAGCTTGTAGTGATATTTATAGGTCTGCTGAACAGTACTCTGCATTCATTAAGGCTGCGTCTAGACTGGCCGCTTGAATTTGCGCAAGAGCACTGACGTTATAATGTAAGAAATCAGTGCTTCTTGCGCAAATACTTTGACGCTCCCGTTCGGGCAAACGTCCTTTTGCGCAAAAGAGCCAGTGTAGACAGCTCAGATTTGTTTTGCGCAAAAAAGCCCCGATGGCTAAAATGGCGATCGGGGCTTTCTTGCGCAAAAGCGCGTCTAGATTGGCCAGGGATGCTTTTGCGCAAAAGCATCCGTGCCAATCTAGACGTGCTTTTGCGCAAATACTTTTCACGGAAAAACTTTTCCGTGAAAAGTATTTGCACAAAATCATGTCAGTCTAGACGTAGCCTAAGTGGTTTAAATGTGTGCAGTGTTCTTATTATCCTTCAATTTGTGTTGCAGAGACATTTCATTCTAAGTTTGACATAGTGCTGTGAAGTAAGGTTGATACAAAGCAGAACTAGCACTGACTTTTTTATCATAATAGGATGATATTTAAATCTGTCTAAAGTGTATTCAGAAATCAGGGTATCACTATCAAAGCGAGTGAGGCTTGACTGGTCTGCAAGAGTAAGAACTGCAAAGCCTAGTGAAACTGATTAAGTCATGAATCAACATAGCACTTAAGGGTTCAATCCTGACATGTGCTAAGTCCTCTGTCTCTGATCCAACAAAGCACTTAAACACATGCTTAACTTTAAGCCAGTGAGTGAGCCCATTCAATTCCCACTAGGACTGCTCTGAGCCTTAGAGTGATATCCATATGGCTCAAGGCCAGAATGCTCGACGTCTTAATTTTAATGTTGAATTCAGTTTGATTTATGCATGTGGTTGGACAGCCGAATCAGGGCCTTCCATAGTGATGCCAGTTCTGGTTGGGCATATTTCTGGAGGTTTAATCACATGACAAACTTTAATTAAATATTAATCTTTAACTCCTGGAGACTCCTGGACAGCCCTGGATGGTTGGCAACCCTAGCTTTCCATCTGAATTATCAGTAAAACAGTTAACAGACTATTTTGATATTTGGGAAGGGTCTTCATATTGTGAAGAACATTAAGATGTCCTAGCCTGTGCTAGACACAAACCACAGAATTCAACCATCTGGCTCTGGTGTTTTGAGTTGAGCCCTGTTTCAGTTTTAACTGCAAAACAGCTCACATAGATGATAGGTCTCTTCTTCCTCACTCTAAATAACTAAGAAAACATTCTCACTACTTGTTCTTCCAACAGACATGTTGACTTTCCTAACTGTAGTTGTTCATATCCACATGACCTACTGCCTATTTTAGCACAGTGAGAAAGTTAGAATTGTGATGGGAATTGGGGTTAAAATAATAAGTAAAAAGAGAAATATGGCAAATATTTACAGACCCCTTAGAATGTATCTTTAAATTGATCTTGGAGTGTTAGCTAAAGGAACAGCAGCAAAATACCTCACAAGTAATTTATAAATACTGGGCTTGATTACCCTTTTCACAGAAAAACCATAATGGAGCTGGCTGGGTGAAAAGGAGGGAGGAAAATTCCATGAGGGATCCCTTGCCTAATTTCTTTCCAGTTCATCCAATGAAGGTAGGATTTGTTTTCTTTGAATCCCAAAATAAAAGTAGGGGCACCCCAAGATCCATATGGATCTTGGAGTGTCTGCTGAAGGTGCAGAATCATATATGAAAATCCTGCTTCTCTTCTGCACTGGGCTGCAGGTGCCCTGTCTCTGTTCTAGCTCTCTGCAAGTACTGCACTGCCAGGGCTTTCTCCACCCAAGGCTGCCCAAATCCCCCAGGATTCCCTGACAACATAATAAATGCTGCTTAAGGCCCTCATCCTCTTAGGCAGCTATTTTGGGATACCTCTAGCTATTCTGCGTCTTATGAGCAAGCCCGTTATACCAAAATATCACAGGCTCACCATTCCAACGTCCCTGCAAACCTCATTGCTTTATTCTGAAATTTGGTGCCAAATTTTGAAATAAGCTATTTTGAAATAAGATCAACATAGCTTATTTCGAGATAAGAGTGCTGTGTAGATGTAGGGATGTAAAATGTTAATCAGTCACCTAGTCAGCATAAGCCTTACCAACATGCTTACCAGGTAACCGGTTAACTGGAGGGCTGGCCAGGAGGAGCAGTCCCCTGCCCACCGTGCAATGTGGTGGGACCCCAGCCAGCCAGCTGGAACAGTCCCTGCCTGCAGTGCAGCAGGACCCTGGCTGGCCGGAGCAGCCCCCTCCCATACCGTGGTGTGGTGGGACCTGGCCAGAATAGCCACCCTGTCCACGGACGACAGGGCTGGAGGAGCCAGCCGTGGGACCCCAGCCACATGGTTAACTGGTTAAACTATTACAATTAAATTGTTTAACTGGTTACCCTTTTTAGTGCATATTCACATCCCTACATCCTCTACGATACTAAGCACAAGGAAGAAGAGGAAAGAGGAAGAATCCTTTTGCAGAGAACATGCTGATTATCCATCACTGATTTCCTCTAATCACCAGCAAACCAGATTAGGGCCCTCAGTCAGACACAGAATTTATGCATGCCAATTGCTAAACAAAGCTAAGTCTGGAACATCTTTGTTGGCTTGGTATGAAAGTTACTCCCCATACTTATTAAGTCCCAGCTCTCTTGACAACAATGAAGATATGGTGAAATATAACCTCAGGCAAATGACAATCATATTAAAAATACTATTGCTTAAGGTAAAATTTTCAAAAGGACCTAAACAATTCAGAAGCCTAAATCCCATTTTCAAAACTGATTTAGGCTGGGTTTACACATAACATTTAGCTATGTTGGCTAGGAGTGGGGGGGGAAGAATCACACCTCAAGCCAACACAGATATGCCGGCAACCCTCTCTGCCCCAGTGTAGACAAAACTATGCTGACAAAATATACTTCTGTTGGCTTAGCTATAGTCATTTGGAAGTTGGTGTCATGCTGGTAAAACTGCTTCTCCTGGGGTACATTATAGCTACATTAGGGGCTCTCTACTGACAAGGCTCTATAGCACAGACAAGCCCTTAGATCAGTGGTCACCAACCAGTAGATCCCGATAGATCTTGGAGCCTCTGACAGGTGATCTTGACTGGTTTGGCCAAGAAGCTATCAAGCGCAGCACTTTAGCTGCCCCTCCCCACTCCTGCTGTGCATCGCATGCCCTTTGCCTTGGAGCTGTGCCCCCCACCTCAGGAGCCTTCTGCCCCTCTTCCACCCTGTATTCTATCTCCATAGAATGGAGCGGGGTGGGGGGGGACACAACAGAGCTTGGACTGGAAGGAGTTTGCTGGCTGCTTTTGAGAGTGGTACAGAACCAGGGCAGGGGTGATCCTGCCTTAGCCCCATCGCACCACCAGGAGCCACTTGAGGTAAGCAGTGTCCATCTACAGCCAGCTCCAAACCCATGCCCCAGCCGTGAACCCCCTCCTGCACCCCAAGCCCTTGCCCTAGCCCTCGGCCCCCTGGACTCAAACTCCCTTACAGAGCCTGTACCCTGAACCCCTTCCTGCACCCCAACTCCTTGCCCCAGGCTCAGCTCAGAGCCCCCTTCACACTCCAAATCCTTTAGCCCAAGACAAGAGACTGCACCCCAACCCTCTGCCTCTGCCTAATGAAAGAGAGGGAGAATGGGGGACGGAGGAAGGGAGGATGGAGTGAGCAGGGCCAGGGCCTTGGAGAAGGGGCACAAAGGAGGCAAGGCAAGGGTGTTTGGGTTTGAGGTAGATCTTACATTGCACTTAAATTGAAAAAATGATCTTGTGATTAAAAAGGTTAGAGACCACTGCCTTAGATACATCGGTTTGCAATCAGACTTGCAATAAGAGTCTGTGTCTCTTTTGAGAATAGAATTTAGGCTTCTAAGTTATTTAGGCCTGGTCTACACTAAAGGGGAAGTTCGACTTAAGATATGCAACTCCATCCCTGCAATGGATAATCAGCATGTCCTCTGCAAAGGGATTCTTCCCTCTTCCTCTTCTTCCTTCTGCTTAGTATCTTAGGCTATGTCTAGACTGCAGGCTTCTTTCAGAAGAAGCTTTTTTCAGAAGAGCTCTTCCGAAAAAACTTCTTCCGAAAGAGAGCGTCCACACTGTAAAAGCGCATAGAAAAAACGATCTGATTTTTCAGAAGATAGCGTCCAGACTGAATGGACACTACCTCACATGAACAGAATGGCCACCAGGGCACCTGTGCTATTTCCTCTTTCCTCTTCTTCCAAAAGAGCTCCCTTTTCCCCGTCCACACACGCCTTTTTCCAAAAGAGCTCTTTCGCAAAAAGGCTTCTTCCTTGTAGAACGAGGATTACCAGTGTTGGAAAAACCCCTCTGTTCTTTCAATTTTCTTGTGAAGGAACGCAATTGCAGTGTGGACGTTCCTCAAGTTTTGTCAGAAAAATGGCTGTTTTTCCAACAAAACTCTGTAGTGTAGACATACCCTTAGAATGCATCTACACAGTAGGGTTTAACTCAAAATAAGCTATGCAAATTGAGCTACATCAATTGCATAGCTTATTTCAAAATAGCTTATTTTGAAATAGGGAGCATCTACACAGCACTTATTTCAAAATAGAGCACTCTTCCTCCGACTTCCCTTACTCCTTGTACAATAAGGGTTACAGGAGTTGGAGTAAGAAGTCCTCCAACTTGACAGTATTTCAACATTATTTTGAAATGACTGCCTGCTGTGTAGATGAGGACTAAGTTATTTTGAAATAATGTTGCTGTGTAGACGTACCCTTAGAGATGTAGGGATGCAATTACATAGCTGGAGTTAACGTATCTTAAATCACTGTCTGCACAGTGGGAGGTTAATGGGAGCACTTACTCCTGTTGGCTTCCCTTACTCCTTGTGAGGAGCAGGAAAACCAGTGCTGATGAGGGCGCCCTCTAAATTTGAATTAGTGGGTCCTCACTAGACCCACCAAATTGAACACTGGAAGATTGACGGCGGCAGCATTGATCTTCTGTGTAGTGTAGACATGGCCTTTGATGCTTATGAAAATGTTAATGGTGATTCATTTTCACTTATGAAAATGTTAATGTTAATGGTTTATCCACAGTTCTCAATGCACTTTAAAAAGGAAGGTATGTATCATTATCCCCACTGACAGATGGGAAACTGAGGTGATGTGACCTGCACAAGCACACACAGCAGGTCAGCAGCAGAGGCATGAATAGGTCTCCTGGTGCCCTAACCAGTGCCCATCCATGTGACTCCCTGTGTACTGCATCTCTTTTTATTATAGGTAAGATTGTCTGAAATTACTATTATAGGACTGTAGTGGTTCGTGTCAGTGGGAGGCCACACTGACTCACCACTGTCCCCAGAGTTAAGGGCTCCAGGCCTTACCGCAGACCCGTTCTCAGTTCTAAAGGCCTCGCCCTTATGCGGGCAGGGTGACGAACAAACAAACCACACAGTCTCTGGTACCCCAGGCGGCAGTCTGGAGGCCACGCCCTTAGTTCGGGTGGGCTGGTCAAAAAAACAGTTTCAAATAAGCCACTCGGCAGTCTATACACCCTGGCCCTGGGCCAGGGTGGGCAACAAACAGTCTAGCAAATAGTCTACAAAGTACATTGTAAACAATAAATAGTCTACCAGGTTTAATGGCACCAGCCTATGTACAGGCAGGGCCCGGGATCGGGTCTCCTTGCTGGCAGAGAGCTGACAAGAGCAGGGGTTTTTGTGCACAGGGGGGAACCTGCCACCCAAAGGAAGAGTGGCAGGGGGGGACATAGGCCCTCCCTGCTCCACCGCGCTCCAGCCCAGGGCCCTAATAGTGGCAGCACTGCAGCCACTGGACCGGCCGGGCTCCAAGCCATAATGTGCTGGTCCGGGTCACTGGGTCAGCGGGCCTCCAAGCCACAGCATTCTGCCCAGCTGACCTCCATGTCCTCAGCCGCCTCAGAGTAGCTGGGCCACTTCCCCATCCCCCTAGGGGGGTCTACCTGGCTCAGGTGCAGCTCCTTGGTGTTGGTTGTGGATGGAGGTGCCGGCAGCGTGTCCGTAGGCTTGGGATCCGGGGCAGGTAAGGATCCAGGTGGTCCGACCCACTCGGCTGGGCCTTGCACAGGTCCAGAGTGTCCAGGTAGTTCCGTGGGTCCAGGCGGCAGCCTCTGCAGGTGTGTCCTGGGATCCAGGTCCAGCAGCGGCCGGGGCGGTCTAGGCCTGGGCTCAGGGCCTGGTAGCAGCCCGGGCGGTCATAACCAGTCATCCAGCAGAGCGTGGCTTGGCCAGGCCTTCCTCCACTGGGGCCAGGGGAGAGTCTCTGCCCTGCTTGGCAGCTAGGCTCTGACAGAGCTGGGAGCTTCCCCTCTTATACCCCCAGCCCTCGCTTCCTGTTTCCTGTGGGTGGGGCTGGGTGGTTCTGGTACCGCCCACCAAGGGGCTTTGAGGAGAGTTTCCTCCTCTGGGTCAGTGGGAAGCTATGCTGACTCATTACAAGGACCTTTTCTCAGTTTTCAACTTTTCCAAACAAACTCTTTGGAGTGAAAATTTCCATACTGGTTGTCTGCTTCAAGCTGAATGTATGAGGATAGATTGTGCTAAATCTGTTAAACAATTTCTGAAAAGGAGTCTAAAGAAAAAATATAAGTTGGCAATTTAAAAACAAATATGGCAACCTTTCCTTTGAGATGATGTGGACCTCCTTTAGTTTGGCATAGGGACTTGAAATTTGGCCGTGGTGTGGACTGTATGTTAAGGATGTACCATTTCTCATCCTCATGAAAATCTGGCCAATTTTGATCAAGTTATGAGCCTTTGAAAAATTTTGGTTGGTACAATAAAGACTTTTTAGAGTTTAGCAGCTAAAACCTCTGAAGATTCCATCCTCAATGAGTATGCGGCATCACCTCACAGATCCTGTGCATGACGTGATCTTCCCATTACAGCAAATGAACATGCTCTTTCCGTGCATAGTTACTATATGTGATTAGCCTGCACTTGTGCCGTCCTTCTCAGAGTGACTGAGCATGCTGCATTCTTCAGCAAGAGAAGCAAAGCTGGCTTTTTTCCATAATGTGCAGCTCCCAGCTGCTCAGGGCTGGGTGCTAGAATTTGGAGCCTCCCTCTCCTGTACTCTCAGTGCCTCCTTGATGACACTCAGGCAGTGTGAAGGAGGAAGCCATTTGATTCATAAGCAGAGGACACAAGAGCCACACTGAGGGGAAGAGAATGAATTAATCTGGGACAGGGAATCTGGTGAGAGTGGGACTGGGGGTAGGTGGCAGAAGAAGACAAACTGTGACTCAGTTGTGGGGAGACAGCTGGGGCTGACTGGATAAGGAGACTGGGACTGAGAGCTGATGTGGGGAAAGGAGAGGCTGTGATTGAGTGGACAAGGAGACTGGGATTTGGGGAAGGAGAAGCAAGTTCATACTGGTTCCCCAAGGAGACTGGGAGCTGGTGAGGGAAATGGTAGCCAGTTTGTAGGAGGCAGAAAGGAAGAAAACATTTAAATTGGACAAGGAGCTGGGGAAAGAAAGGGAGACTGGGATTGGCTGGCTAACGAGACTGGAACTGGAAACCAGTAGCCAGGACATGGAGCTAGTGGGAAATGGGAGATGGGTAAGAGGGAAGCTGGGGCAAAGAGACTGCAACAAGGACCCAGAGGCAGACAGGGCAAGAAATTGAAGCATAAGGGAAGACAACTGGAGGCTGGAGAGGGGGTAGGGGCAGATCAAATGAGGATCCTGGAGGGGAAAATGGAGACTGACTGGCTCTGGCTGAACAAGGGAACTAAGGGTATGTCTACACTGCCACCCTAGTTCGAATTAGGGTGGCTAATGTAGTCATTCGAACTTGCAAATGAAGCCCGGGATTAAAATATCCCGGGCTTTATTTGCATGCTCCCGGGCGCCGCCATTTTTAAATGCCCGGTAGTTCGAACTCCCTGCCCGCGGCTACACGCGGCACGGGCTAGGTAGTTCGAACTAAAGCCCCTAATTCGGACTACCGTTACTCCTCATTGCAGGAGGAGTAACGGTAGTCCGAATTAGGGGCTTTAGTTCGAACTACCTAGCCCGTGCCGCGTGTAGCCGCGGGCAGGGAGTTCGAACTACCGGGCATTTAAAAATGGCGGCGCCCGGGAGCATGCAAATAAAGCCCGGGATATTTTAATCCCGGGCTTCATTTGCAAGTTCGAATGACTACATTAGCCACCCTAGTTCAAACTAGGGTAGCTAGTGTAGACATACCCTAAGAGTGGGGAGAGACTGGGCTTTGGATGAGCAGCCAGGAGGGGGGAGACTAGGACTTGATGGGCTAGTAAACTGGAAGTGGAATGAATAAAAATAGTATGTGATCACAACTGAAGACTGTTATTTATCATAATGCAAATGCAGAACGGGGTTGAATTATGGTTGCACTAACCTTTGAGTGCATTGACATTGCAATCTTACTGTGCTCTTGAGTAGGTTTTTGTTTTATTTCATTTTTTGTTTTTTTCCAACGACAAATAGAAGTTACCATAAAAACCAAAATATGACCCTGATCTTGTCTGGTGCAGAGTGATCTCAACTCCCGTTGATTGTAACATGAGACAAGCAATTGACCCCTTGCACATCTAGATCTAAATTCTTTAGCTGTGAACACATTTTTTTTTATCCATGTATAAACAAGTTTGGAAAATAATGAAGTAATCAAGACATAGTCCATTAAATCAAATAAAAATTCTAATGAGATGATTTTTTTATTTTTAAAAGAAAATAAACACAAACCTGTCTTTAAACATCAGAAGAGCATGTGAAAACTTCTCCTGATTTGTTTTAGAATCCCCTCACTAGTCACTGAATGCTGACTAAAACTTTAAAAGAATGTTCTTTATTCAGGATTATTAAAACACATGCTAAGGAAAGAAAGTGATTTAAGTGGAGTAATTTTATGAATCCACCAGACATGCAGGGAGCTTAGAGTTAGACCTACAGCGATATGTGCAGCTGAACAAACAAAATGACTATGTTAGTATGATCTTAAGCATTTGGAGCTTTTTGTCTAATGACATGTTTTCCTATTTAAAGAATACGTATTACTTAAACCTTTTCTAACTTCAGACACATATTAATGAAAAATTTAGGTCTTAAAATAGTGTTGAAGTAAAGCTATAATTGTGAGACACTTCATTTATTTGTTAGAAGCTTCCAGAAAATACCACATTAGTTAAAGTAGCAAAGCCAAGCAGGGCTAAGGGAAAAAAGAAGACAAAAACATTCCATGCACCTTTACGCTTTCTGGCTGTGATTCATTAAAGCAGAATTTAGGGTGAAATTTTCAAAAGCACCAAGCAATTCTGGGTGCTGAGCTTGTGGGAACTTAATGGAGCATAGGTGTTCAACATCAGGGCCACCAATACAGGTGAAGAAAAGGGGGCACTGGGGCCCAGAGATTTAACCTGGAGTTCTGAGTCCTTTAAATCACTGCCGAAGCCCCTTGCAGCACGATCCTGTCAGTGCTGAGGCCTGGGTGATAGAGGAACGATGCGGTGCATTGAGGGCTGGCTGCCCCTAGCCCCTGCCCTTCCATGCAAGGCACCGCCCCTTCCAGCGGGGGGGGGGGCAGAACTGAGCCCCCCTTGCCCCCCGGCACACACACACACATACATTGCCCAGGGCCCAGCAATATCTGTTGCCATCTCTGCTCAACACTTTGCAAAATTAGGCTCCATTAAGAACTACAAATCAGTACTCAGTTTTGAAAATGTAGGCCTTAGTAGTGCAGTAGGTTCCAAAGACCCCAGCGTGACCCCACTGGAGTAAGTGGTATACAAACACATAGACAGACAAAGATCTTTCACCGAAGGAGTTGGAACCTTGAAATACAAAAACCAGACAAAGTCTGGGGAAAGAGATACAACAGTGGTGGGTAACCTGTGGCCGGTGGACCACATGTGGCCCATCGGGGTTCTGTGTGTGACCCATGAGACATTTTGTTTACCATTTTCCATGCACAAGGTTTTCATCTGTGTAATTTTTTCTTACTGCTATTACTAAAGTGACACACATGTAAAGTAAGCACGTGAAGTGAGGTGTGTACTCACTGCACACAACATTGTGGGATCCATTTGCTGTCTGTTGTTGAATGTAAAATTGCTAGGGGTGAGGATAAAATGTATGAGTTTAGTGATGTGTTTGGGATGGATATCTGAAGGTTGTCTATTGTCTTGTAATTATTTGAGGCAGGCAGACATGCCATCTTTGTGTGGGGATGTTGGTGTGTCGGGAAGTTACATCCATTGGGACAAACATGATGTTCTGAGGGAGGTTATTAATATTGCAGAATCTATGGAGGAAGTCAATTGTAACTGGGAAGAAACTGGCCCTTTATGTGGTGAGTGGTTTGAGGATGGTTTCTATGAGTATTCCTTCTGTGGGAATGATGTGGACAGATATGCTGGGTCTGTCTGGGTTCCCTTGACTTCATATCTTGGGAAATATGTAGAAGGTTCCCAAGTTGGGTTCATGGAGTATGATTTTATATATTTCCTCTTGGAGTTGTTTGGAGAACTTCATGATGACGTGGTGTCTAGTCAGATGATATACTAAGTTCCTAAGCAAATTGTGGGATGAGGTATTTTTTGAGCTTTTTATAGAAGGTGGTGTTGGAGAACTGTTAGTTGGCCAATGCAATAAAGCCTACTCTACTCATGAACCAGCAGCACCTCCTTGTGGATCAACTTGGGAATTTGCTCACCACTAGGTCTGATGTCCCTTCCTGTGGTTACTCAATCTGTAATTTCCCCTCAGTTAGCCCATCATCTTTCATGTGCCAAGAGCAGCAGTGCTGTCTTCTTCATAGCTGAGCCCTCCAAATAAGTCACATTAAAAGTTCTCCCCCAACCTCCAGGGTACTACAGACCCTCTGAGATAAACTGTCCCACGCAGTAAATACTCAGTGCATGAACATGATTTAACTGCTTTACAACTGTGTGAGTTGATTAGGTAACAAGATAGTAAACTGTACACTAGGAGTGGGATCCATGGAGTAACTTCGGTGGAGCAACTCTAAGCATTATGATGCCTAACTTTTAGGCACCTAGAAAATCATAGTAACAATACTGTAATCCACAAAGGCTGAGTTTGGCAGCGATGTTCCTAAACTATGAATGGGGATAGACAAGCAGCTCAGAATGAGATATGTAAAAGCCATGCTAGACTGGGAGATGCCTAAGTAAAACAATGGGAAATGCTGACAAGAAGGGTGTGTGTTAAGCCTTTTCTTTCTGATGGAGATAGATGCCTAAGTCTGGCTGTATGGAGAAACCTAGTAATCAATGAACACAAACCAATAACTTGGAATCAGGCAGTGTAGGTGCCAAAGATATACCCCAAATATGCTGAACAATCTTGCAGATGGACGTCAGAGAAACTAAGGACCCATTTTCTCCACCTCCTACACTTCACAAGGGATCATCGCACACAAGAAATCATCACATGCTCCCACACATTGAAGGAAAAAACCCAAGGAATGTTACCTGGAAATCATGCAGGAAATCCAAAACAATGATTAAAAAAAACCAGATTACAGGCATCCAACACAAAACCAAAAAGTGGAACCAACTACTCTTCCACAACCCATAGAAAACCATCTCCAGGAAAAAACATTGTCAACCACAATGATGCTACATGACATCCAACCATCATCAATGTATCAAGGCTACCCCTTATTGGAACCGAATTATCTCTACTCATTAAGGGCAAGTCTACACCATGCCATTATTTCAAAATAACAAGGTGAGCATCTACACAGCAAGCCCATTATTTCAAAATTATTTCAAAATAACAGGCTTCTTATTCCAAAATAGTAAACCCTCATTTCACAAGGAACACCCATTTTGAAATAGCTATTTCGAAATAGTGGGTGTGTGGATGGCACAGCTCTGCATATTTTGAAATAATTGGCCTCCAGGGCTTCCCACAGCTGCCCTGGTGGCCACTCTGTCCACACCCCTCAAAACTCTATACTGTCCCTTCCCCTGCAAGCTTTAAAGGTGCAGGCAGAAGGGAAAGTGCCTATGGCATGACACAGGCCCTGTTTGTATCATAACACACAGCAGAACTCTGTACAGCCCTCCCTGTTGCCATGCCAGATGCCGGTGCTCCCACTGAGCCCAACAAGGCTGCAAGCATGCTGACAGCCACCTCAGAAGCCCCTGGCATAAGTCCAACCTCCAGGATCTCCTCACCAGATACCAAAATGCGGACATCAAAATGCTGCCAGCCTGGTCCAGAGGGGGCACAGCCACACTCTGGACCAGGTTGGAATGAAAATGAAAGAACTGTGCCAGGCCTACACCAAGGCCAGGGAACAAAAGTTCCTGATCAGGAGCAGCACCCCAGACTTGCCGCTTTTACCAGCAGCTGGATAGATTCCTGGGAGGGGGGGCAGGTTTCCTCCCCTCCCCTTGTTGTCATCTCCAGCCTGGACACTCCTGTTGTCTGCTTCCAGGAGGGTGGAGCTGTGAAGGAGGAGGAGGAGGAGGAGACAGCCAGCACTGACACCATGCCCGCCAGACAGGAGTGGTCATTACCCTTGAGCTGGTAACCCCCTCCCAGGATGTCTCCCAGGCCTCAGACAGTGCTGGGGAAGGCCCATCAAGTGAGTTCCATTACCTTCCCTATCTACACACGGAGGGGAGGTGGTGGGCTGTGAGGGGCTCCTTGTTCGACCTTCTCAGCCTGGAGATTGCACAGCAGCCTGTGCACATAGAGTGCCAGTCTGGATCACTGAGCCCCGTGAAGCTGCCACATAGAAACCCGTCACTCCTTCTCACAAGGTTCCTGGACAGGCCTGCTTTACTCTGGACTCCATGGTGGGAGACCTTCCAACCACAAGCCACCACTGAAGAGGCTGGGGTCAAAGAAACACACGGAAGGGTCATGCCCGCACTTTCAGGCAGCATCCACTCCCGGTCAAGCACCATGAGGTGGGGGATACTGATTCCGACAGCTCCCTTTGGAGGAAGTGGAGGGGACCTCAGTACCACCTTCCCTGGCAAGCAGCATCTGCCACTCACACAAACCTCTCCAACAACTTCTCCTCCAACAAGCAGGGATAGCAGTTCTCTCCCTGTGGGACGCCACCACTGCTAGACCTGGCATGTACAAGGCACAGAGGGAAGCCAAGCCATCCCGTCCTCCCTCCCGCCTGCAGGCTCCTGGCCTGGCCAGCACCTTCTCATGTCTGCTTGTCTCCGGGACATGGGGATAGTGAGGCTTCCCTGGAATGTCTATGCCACTGCAGGAAAGTACCCGTTGTCTAGGCCACAGTGGCCTTGCTCAAAGCACATCAGCATAGTCTGAAATGAGACCTTTTGGTGTCAGCTCAGAGATTAGGGGTAGGCTTCATGCACAGCGTCTACTGGAATGATTTCCCTTTTCACTTTTCTTCACAGCTGGGCCAGCTGCAAGTGGGGCATGTTCAACACCTCCCTTGCCATCCTCCCAACCCCACAAGGACCCATCAGCGAAGGCAACCCCAGGATGACCTGGCAAGGGAACACCTCAAGTGCCTCTGTTCCCGAAAGAGGAACTTCGAGGATGACCACTAGGAGTACCATGCTGACTGGGAGCTGCTCTGCACCATCTGGGAGTAGCTTTGCCAGCAGCACAAGGCGATATGCACAGCATACACCAGCGCTGTTGAGTGCATGGTTGCCGCCATGGAGTGGTCAGCAGCCGCCCCCCAGCACCCACTGCCTTCCAAGTCCCCCCAGCACCCACACTTGCCCCTGCCCCCACACCCCAGGGCCACCAAGGGCCCCACACAAGGTGGTGGGACCACCCGAGGCAGGCGCCAATCCCATCCCCCTCCCTGAGCCTCTCCTCCCCCCTCCTCTTTCTTCCTCCCTCGTCCCAGGTTCTTTCTCCAGTTATATATTCCCCAAATAAATATTACACAGTTTACTGTTCCAAAACAAAAAGTCTGGTTTATTTTATTTGCAGGGGAGGGCAGAAGGTGGGAAGGGAGGGATGGGGGAGGAAAGACACACAGGGGCAATTCAAAGGCCCATTGTGGGGAAGCCTGGGGGGGAAGTGTCATAGGTAGCCTTGTTTGGAACTCTCCCTCGAGGCCTCTTGGATACACACAGCCCCCTGACAGGCTTGCCAGATGGCAGCAGTGCATGGCTGCTCAAAAGCCCTGGTGAGCTGCTTGGCTTTTGCCCCCCACCCTGGCAGGAACATTTCCCACTTGTTCTTGCACAGGTTGTGGAGCACTCAGCAGGCCACCACCACCGGGGGAATGTTCTGGTTGCCAAGGTCCAGGCAGATGGAGACACTGGAACCTCTCCTTGAAGAGGCCAAAGGTGCTTTCCACCATGATGCAGCACCTGCTGAGCCTGGCATTAACCGTTCCTTGGTGAGGTCCAGGTATCCCATGTAGGGCTTCATCAGACAGGGGAACAAGGGGCAGGCTATGTTGCCCACGATGCACATAGGCATGTCCACATCCCCGACCCTGATAGTGTGGTTGGGGAAAAAAGTGCTGACGTGCAGCTTCCGGAACAGGCTGGAGTTCCTAAAGATGAGGGCGTTGTGCACCTTCCCCGACCACCCGATATTAATGTTGGTGAACCAGCCCCGGTGATCCATGAGAGTGTGTAGGTCCATGGAAAAGTACCCCTTCCTATGCAGGGGTGGCCCGTGGCTATAGGCCGACTCGGCCATCGCCTGGGGCGCCCGATGATGGTGTCACCCCACTGACGGCCCATTGATGGCCATGCAGGTGGGGGCACCGAACGCGCGTTCCGCCTGGGGCACCAGCTGCCGCAGCCCGCCTCAGACCACTCCTGTTCCTATGGATATAGTCTGAGGCCCAAATGGGGATGTGGGTGCCATCAATGCAATTATGGGGTCCATGTCGCCCAGGGTGATGATCCTGCACAGCAGGATGGTGTGGATGGCCCTCACCACCTGTAAAAACATAGGAACCTAGAATCACAAGGTTGCCAGAGCCCTTGGGAGTTCCTGAACCCAAACCCCTTCCCACAGTAGGAGAAATCCCAACTACCCCATCCTCAGCAGGGCTTTGTGAAGGCAGGACTGGAAAACCTCCAGGGAGGGAGATTCCCCCTCTCCTCAGGGAACCTCATTCCAGTGCTTGACCACCCTCGTGGGCCAACAGTAAGAGAGCCAAACCTGCATAAGCACAGCCCCGACGGTCGATCTCCCCACACCAAACTGGTTCCAAATGGAGCAGTAGCTGGCTGGCATAGCAATCTTCTAAAGTGCAATGGTGATGCACTTCCGGAGGGAGATGGTGAGTTGCATGCAGGTGTCATGTCACAGAGGGCACAGATGAGCCCCTCACAGAGCTCCAAGAAGGTGTCCTTCTGCATGCGAAAGTTCTGGAGCCACTACTGGTCGTCCCACCACTCCAAGAAGCGGTGGTGCATGGGGGGTGGGGTGGGAGGGACTCTGGTACATGAGAAGTGCCTGCGCCTGGCTGAGGAGGTCTCCCATTCCAGGCTGGTGGTCTTCTTCAAGCAGTGCCATGAGGGCAGCCTGCATACATTGCACCAGGAAGTGCAGTATGAGGTCTAAGAGCTGGTGACCACTTTGCAGCAGGTCTGGCTCCATGTTGAGAGTGCTGTGGCATCTGCAAGGGCAACAAGAGCACACGGTGTGGTGTTTTCTGTCCCTCAAGGAGGTAGGCAAAGGTGGAGAGTCTGAGACACAGCTGTAGACGGGAGACCCTTTAAGTGCACAAGCCTCAGCTAGCCTCAGGCAGCAGCTATAGGAAGAGACTGTCCAGATGCCCTGCCTGGAATGCTTCCAGGAGGCCTTAAATACAGTTCAGGCTCCAATGAGTATGGATGTGCTATTTCAATGGGGATTTGTAGTGTGGACATGTTATTTCAAAATAGTAATTTTGGGAGTTGTTATTCCAAAATAATTTAATTTGAAATAACGCTGTAGTGTAGACACACCCTAAAGGACCATACTAATAGGTGGAGAATTAAAAAAAATTCTTCCACCATCTCTTCCCGAAAGAATCTTTTCACCACAATGATGACACCACTCACAATTACCACATCCCCACCAACAATCATAAGAAAAAAGAATCATTTGATTGTTTTTTTGTCCACTCTGTGGTGTCCATTCATTGATTGCTTCAGAAAAAAATTGTCTGAAACATCCTTAGCAAACCTCTCATCCACCATAATCTCTCCACCATCTGGAGAACATCATACTGTCCCTGAAATCTAACCACCAGGTAGTGTTCAAACCAGCAGACCAAGGGTGCACCATTGTAGTCCTCAACTTGTGATGACTACATTAACAAGGCTGAACTAGGATATCCTGAAAAGGTAAACAAGACCAATTAACCTTAGGCTGCATGTGAAAGAAACCTAGGGAATGGAAGAGCCCATTTGCAGATGAAGTCTAAGTGTGTTTCAAAGCGTACTAGTTAACTTGACTTTTTTTTTTAAAAAGCACATTTTTCAAAATGTACACAAGGTTAAGTATCAATTTTTTATTCAACAAAAGTTAAAGGACAATGTATACAAACAAAATTTAAGTTTTGATTAATTTTCTAGACTTGAAGATTAAGACTCAAGCATTTGGTGTTTAACGGCCATCATGGAAAAGAATCAATAGTCCTGTGGCATCTTAGACTAACAAAAATATATATAGTTACAGACTAACATGGTGACCCCTGAGACTTTTTCCACCATGGCGTTCATCGGGAACAACTCCATATATAGACAAGCCCTTTATACTGGCTATGATTAAATTAAAATTGCTGCTTTAACTTTTCAACATTAAAATTAGTGATTATCCTTACTATTAGCTTAGAAAGGCCATCATTCCTATACTTAGGACGAAATTCATTTCACGGAATAAAACACAGCTAAAATAGTGGCACCATACTCCTGTAATGCTTGTTCAGATAGTTAAGACCATTGAATTCACTCAGAGCTTGTCCATATGGGGAAAGTAACTGGAATATCTATTTTTAGTTGCTCTTTAAGTACACTGTATCTTATTTCAGAATAACTTCCCTGTGCAGGTAAACCCTTTCATGCTTTGGCTGCTACCTAGGTTCATTCTTGATCCACCTTGATCCAGCCTATGCAGAGACTCCTGTGGTGCAGAGAATGGGAATGGCCCATAGGATAGCCTTTTAGGTTTTTCTGTGGAGCCCAGCACAGGACCTAAGTAATAAAAATATTCTTATTCTAGCCTACTGGATTGTGAATTTCATCATCATTATTAATTCATTAGAGTTCATGGGTCCCAAGCAGATCCCCACTGTATGTTGTTCTGTGCTAACTCATAAAGGCTGAGTCCCTTCCTCAGTTCATAAATAAAATCATTTACTTTTAATTGAAATGCTGTCAATTTACACCACCTGTGAAGTTGTTCCAGTTTGCACCAGCAAATAATGTAACTCAGTATTTAGATTCTCTGCATAGATCCTTTTGGCATTTCTCCTACTTTAGCTCACTGAATCTTATCTATCCTCATCAAGAGATGATAGTATGGTAAAAAAAATTAGATAAAATATACATCTATGGAGTGTAATTATGAACATGAATGAAACATTGACATTAAATATCATTTTCCATTTAGTATTTATAGTATTTATAGTATTTATTCCATTTTGTCTTTGAATAAACTAAGAAAATATGTGACTTCCTAAATGTTAAAAGGCTTTCAAGAAAAAATGTCAAATTTAATGTGAATTTCTCTATTCTTAATTTCATGGACAGTGTAAAATCTAGGCTGGAGATTAACTGCACCACTCACAATAATTGGACAAAGCTGATGTTTCAAAACCAGAAAGTACCTGGAAAACACAACTGACTCTCCAGTCAGCATTTTTTTGTGCTGAATCATTTCCACTTCTATTTGCAAATAGTGAAAAACCACATGCAAATCTTTTGTGTCCTTACAAAAATAAGTTTTAGTTTGTACTTGTTTAACTAAATCAGAAGCTTCCTTTTTATTTTAAAAAGAAACTCTATAAAAGTGCCTGCTGGTTCAGAAGTTTTTATCAGAACTACAGCATTTCCCACTTCATGTAAGAGTAATTCTCTCACAATGAGAAGTTTCAGAGGGGTTACTGTGCAGTCTTTCAGCTAAAACAATGAGGAGTCCTGTGGTACCTTTATTTGTTCATAAGCTTTTGTGGGCTCTCATAATGGTAAAAACTTTCAGAGCAAATCTTGTAAACAGGAGGACCACCATATATTTCATTAATAACCTTATTTGATTGTGAGCACCCTAAAAGTTGCTGTCAGTTTCCCGTCAGTACAAACATAGGACCCAATCAAGTAAACACTCATATGCTTGATTGCAGCTGTTAGGGCTGGCGACAGAGCACTGGGGCCACAGCTAAATATAGCTAATTGAAATTTCAAACAACATTTACGTGAAAGATTATCATTTGGATGATAGGGTGAGATATCTGAATTAGGAATGTAAAATCCAATTAATTGCTTAACTGGTTAAACTTAATGCTTAATTATTAAACGGTGGGGGAAGGGGACAGGCAGGGGGCTGCTCTAGATCACTCAGGGCTGCTCAGGCTGGGCTGGAGCACCCCTGCCCAGAGTGCACTCTGGACCCACCACAGGCAAGTGAGGAGCTGCTCCAGCCCCTACTGGTTAACCGGTTAACCAATAACATCCCTAATCTGAATGAATGATGAATATCTCATTATGTGAATAGAAGAAAAAACAGTAATTTCATAATTATTTAGAGCAGCCATAATGAAACTGATACATTTCAGTGGAACTTTTAACAGGATTTTCTTCTGAAAAATCAATTGCAATTTTTTGGTTTGAAAGATCAATGGTTTTTAAATTTTTTATATGACATAATGCTGTATCACTCTAGACTTCTTAGTCATATTGTTGCCATTGAATCCACAAACAGGATTAAAATAACTTAAAATGGCTAAAATCCACCATATACTTTACAATATCTGAACACAGTGGGACACATTTTCAAACTAGTTTTAGGAGTTTGCTCATTCAGACTAAAATGATTTTCAATGAGACTAGTTATATTCTTAAAGTTAGCAGGAAGCTTTGCTGGATCCGGACCTCATACAAATACCTATCTTATATTGTTTGGGGACATCCAGCATACTACCCCATAGTAAACTGTTATCTTTAACTTTTAAAATTAATATTTAAACTCCTGCTAAGAATCCTATGTAGTCAACTGAATTGTTTGCTCATTTTCATTCTTGAATCTTCTCTTTCATGTACTACTTTGCTCCCACAAACTTTTTAAAAGTTGTTATTTGTTGTCCATGTTTTACATATGCCTTATTTGTTGGTCTTTACAGTAACTACAGTCCATTTGCATGTATTTTCTTATATGTTTTAAATATCTGGTTTACTCAGAATCCTGATTCATGAGCACAATCTGCAACATGTCTCCTTGATTATTTGATCTAATATTAGTAGTAAATACCACTTTTAAAAATACAGTTCACTGTCAGACTTCAGTAACTGTACACTTTTTGCTTCCTTTTTTTTCTTGTCTAAACAGGACTTATAATGTAATATGTGGGGTCATCATGCCATATAATCCTTTTTAGAATAGTCATGAATTACCCCAAGTTACAATATGTTCATGCACAAATTTTCTAAAGAGCCAGATGACAAGTGTTAAAAGTTAATTTTGTTTTTCTTTGCAGTTATTTATAGAAATTTTAACTAGAACATGAATATCTTCCTTTTTTCTGCTTTTCAAATGAGACAGTTAATCACCTGAACAATAAAATAGCTTCTGTGATTTACAATCACTATTGTGTTTGCATGTACTTTGAATTTTGTAACATCTTGTCTGGTTTTCCCATATTTTCTTAGGAAAATAGGAATTGCCATATTGAGTCAGACCAGTGAGTCATCTAATATCCTGTCTCCAACATTGTCAGTACCAGCTGCTTCAAGAGGAAAGTGCAAGAAACGGCAGCAATCACTAATGGGATAACCTCTCCCTGGGAAAGTTTCCTCCTAACTTCTCACAAGTTAGTTTACTTCCCAAACTACTGGCTATGTCTAGACTACATCCCTTTTTCGGATATTTCATAGAGGAATAAGGGATCTTTCGGAAAAGGCTTTATTTTCCACAAGATCAGCGTCTAGACTGGCGCTTTTTTCCGGCAAAGCTCCGTGCGGAAAAAAAGCGGCAGCCATTTTTATGCTAATGAAGCGGGGGAGATTTAAATCTCCGCTTCATTAGCTATTGCGATACGTCTAATTTACATCCCTTTTCCGAAAAAGGGATGTAGTCTAGACGTAGCCCAAGAGTTTACATCTCCTCCAAAGCTCTTGTTAGTAACTATTTAAAAACAAATTATTATGACTCTGGATAGTCTTTATTATCTATTTACATTTCTATTCCTTTTTTGAATCACACTAAGTTCTTGGCTTTAATGGTATCTTCTCACAGTGATTTCCACAGGGTAATTAATTCCAGTAGAAGACTCAAAGAAGGTATTAAGAACTAAATGGGACTAAAGTGGTGCCAGTTTGAATGCTGTGTGTTGGGAGGGTTACAAGATGACAAGGCCCCTTACATATCCCTATTAAGACGAGGGACAACTAGCCTTTACATTGAGGAAAATGCAGACACACAGAAGGGGAGAGGTAAGTCCAAAGGGGGCAGGAAGGCTGAGAAAGAAGCAGGCCAGCAGAATAAACCATAGAGTTGCCATTATTAGCATCTTCAGATCACCTGTGCTCTCAGTTACCCTCACCATAGAAAGCAAAATAGAAACTTACACATTTACAGAAAACATCACACCCCTTTCCACATTTCTGCTTCTGAAAGTGATAAAGACCCTCTGTTGCAGAGCTCATAGGCAGTTGTCTTTGAACTTCTTGAATATGAGTCATTCCAATTTCATCACTTTGAGCCATTTACAACATAGAATTACTTAAGACAGATCTCCAAGGTTACTAAGAAAAGCTGTTTCCAGATTTTGATTCACAAATATTGCAGACTCACAGCACAGATGTTTAGTTCATTTGACTAAAATTATGATTCAACTCCAAAGGAGCCAGTGGTCAAGTCTCCTATTGCAGTGTTTCTCAACCAGTGGTACAAGTACCCTTAGGGGTACTCAAGAGACGCCTGGGGGTACGTCAACACAACTGAAATTTGGAGAAAACTGAATTTTTGTTTTAAGTTTTACAGTGCTTTATTATTTTTGTACTTTTTACACCCAAAAATTTCATCACTCACCTGGCTACGATTAAGTTGATTAAACAAATGTGTTGCAATAGTAGAAAAAAAATGTGCGTGTCTGAAAACTGTAGGTACTGGGGGTACTTATAGTTTATTTTTTAAAAAAGGGGATGCTTTTAAAAAAAGGTTGAGAAACACCGTATTCTAGCCAGCTCCTGAGAATAATGAGGAGTCCTTTGGAACCTTAAAGATTAGCAGATTTTTATTTGGGCACAAGCTTTCGTGGGCAAAGGCACACTTTATCAGTGGGTCTTTGCCCACAAAAACTTATGCCCAAATAAAAATGTGCTAATTTTTAAGGTGCCACAGAACTCTTTGTTGCTTTTTGCAGATAGAGACTAACATGATTACCCCTCTGATACTCCTGAGAATAAGTACTCTCGTAATCATGCTATCAAAACACAGCACTATACACATTCACTTCCAGCATTTCTGCACTGAATTACATGTTTCAATGTTTGTGAATACACCTTCCTGTTATAGACATGTAGTTTTCTTTTCAGCATTTTTGCCCATTTCTTTTAATACCACATGCCAAATCTGAATGATGATTAATGCTGTATGCACCAGCTAATAGTACATATTTTGAGCATAGTGTGTGCATTCCTCTCCAGAACTTCCCTTTCCTACTGGCCTTTGTTTCTTGCTCCTTCTTTAAACATTTATTTGTTCACATGATTTTTAAGGGTCTCTGAGGTGTAAGTAGGTGCAAAATTCAAATAATCCTAATTTTGTGTTCAGTGTAAGCCAGTAAATTTAAATTACAATTCATTATCATTTCCAGTTACATACAAATGAGTACATATTAACTGGCAAGTCACTAAGCACAGAGGAGAATGCAAATGGAAAATTATAGCTGAACTAAGAATATATCTGTTTACCTACTGGATTGTGGCAGTGGTATCCAAGCTAAAGGTATTTACACATCCAAGTTCCATTTTTATGTTCCACTGCAATCCAACCGCTTGGCTTTGCCTAACCTTATAGTGGCCGAATTCATTTGGTGCCTAAGTTTTTGCCACAAAAATTCCCTTTGCACCTACATTTCTGCACCTGGCATATGCACTGCTCTCTCACTGTAGACATCTACCTGCTGACTAAGACCTAGAGTGAATCACAAACAGGGGAAGATAGGCATCTGGCAACCTAAATTGTAAGTGGGAGCTGGGAAGCAGTCTGGTAGATATGCTCAAAGTAAGTCTACCAAATCAGACTTCCAAATAAGTTTACATAAAGCAGCTATGGGAGCAGGACAACCCTTCCCTCCCTCCACCTTATAATCTTTAGTCTCGTGGTTTGGGGAATTGACCTTGTGGGAACGCCTGGTTTGAGTCCATACACCTTCTAAAGAGGAAGAAGGAACATGCCACTTCTCAAGTGAATGCTCTAGCCAATATGCTTTCGGATATGCTAGTGTGGGGCTCTCACAATCTCCACATTAATTATTCAGTTATGTAACAAAATATTAAGTGGGCCAGCAAAATAATTTGAATGACTCTGTAGCCTAATGATAACAGCATTCATCTGAGAGAAGTCAGGCTCTTATTCAGATTCCTGTTCCTCCTTAGCAGAAGCTGGAGTTGAACCAGAAATCTCTCACATCTCATAGAATACTTTAACCATAGGCTAAAGTTATAAGTAGGCTTGTGAGGATAAGACGCATCAGTAAATGGCAGTAAATGCCAATTTCACATACCCCCCCTTTGATGAAAAAATATTTCCATCCACAACAATTAAGATTTATAGGTAGGCAAAGTGAGAAAAATGCTGGTTGACAACTTAGGTTGATTTAAGGATATTTACTTTGTATATTTTGACATGTGATGTTGACAATTTGTGTTTTATGTTATACAGCTGTAACTTTTTTATCTTAATGTTGGCTGTTAATTAGTCTCATCCCCTATAATTTGTTCAAGCTGTAAAATTTAAATTGATAAAAATATTCTGCCAAGCCTTGTTCTAAGGGAGGCCCACTCCCCACCCAGCTGTTTTGTTTCCAGGCCTGCATGCAACATAGGTAGTTATATGCCTATTTTCCCTGGTTCAACAATCACAGCTAAGCATCTATCTGCAGCCTAGACTTAATCATCCATCTCCATTAGAGACACAGCACTTGGAATACTTCCCTGACTTCAGGCCTTGGTTTCTTTAATTTATATTTGTAAATATGTGCCAATAACTAGATCCTTCAATTAACCCAAGAACAACATAAATGCGACAAGCACTAACTGATCTCTTCACACTGTCTCTGTCCACTCCTGCTCAATGCTCATCTCCTCATAGAGCAGAGAGACAAGGTTTTAATATATTCCAAAACCATTGTGATAATCTAAACTAGGCTGACTTCCTGTATAGCACAGGCCATAAACTCCCCCCCAAAATAATTCATAACCTCTCTCTTTTAGAAAAACACCCAGTCTTAATTTAAAAATTGTCAGGAATAGAAAAATCCACCACAACCCTTGATAAATTATTCTCATGCAGGCAGGGGCACTCAGCCACAGTGTGTGTGTGTGTGTGTGTGTGTGTGTGTGTTGGGGGGGGGGTTGTACTGGCCCAGCCCCCCTTTAATTGGTTAACCAGTTTTACATTCCTATTGGGAATATTGGTAGATAACATGCCTTAATAATAGATATGCCAATTTCAACCTGAGCTCAGGCAAGATAAATATTTTAGAGTCTGATTCTGCTCTCACATCTTTTACACCTCTGCAGCTTAAATGTTATTGGAATTACTCCTGGTTTACACTAATATAAGTGAGAAGAGACTCAGTCAGGTCTTTAGAGATTTTATTGTGGACATCCTGAGGCTGGTTCCTTGTAGGAGCATACAGTTAGAATCAAGATCTAGTGTAACTTTCTTCTGGAGAATTTATCAACTATATTTCTGTGGGTTGTTGTTCCTGTGTACAACAAAGGAAAGGGGGCAGGCAAAGATATGTTTGTCATCTTTGCAACACCCTTTGTTGGGCTGTGCCAGAAGCCCTGCAACACACTATGCTGAGTTGCAAAGGTCCTCTGAGAGTTATTACACCAACACAGACTAAGCAGGGCACGGTGCAATCCAGCAACATTTCCTCTTTCCCCAGCCCATTCTGACCCATCTTCTGCATTGGAAGCAGGGAATGGGACTAGCACAGAGCTGTTATATCACTTCTATACCAGTTACAGAAACAAGGATGTTCTGTAGGGCTCATGTAAATCCCTTTTATATTTTTGGATTGGCAAAAACAATTGCACGAATCACTAAATGGATCATTAGTTTTCATTTCATGCATTATTAAACCTGTTGAAACCACAGCATTACTCATATGGGAAGGTCTGCTTCCCTATTTTCAGCTTAGCTCCCAGATCTCCTTTTTGGTAATTTCACTTCTCATTTTTAGGAAAAAATTGGACTATTATTTTTTTTCTTTCCGGCAGTGCCAAATTACAATAAAGACAGTATTAGGTTCTTCGGTGTATCATTTGTAAGGAGTTGTGTTCAACACTATAACACCTCCTGTTGGCTATGCTGGGAATTGGCTCTGTTCATCATCAGGGCATCCTCCTCTTATGCTATCTCACTCTCCAACACTGCTTTTCCACTATTTCTGCTGTCTATGGGGACCCACATTGCTCCCAGAACACACTGTCCTCTTTTCCAACTCGGTTGTCTCTCTTGCACCCCCACTGGGGATAATCAGCATTCCTTCATCCAGCATCTTGCCACAGTGGCAAATTGCAGTCCCTAGTCCAGTGCCTTACTTGGGGCAAACTGAAGTTCTTTGCCTTGGCCCCTTTCTTCCACAGCCAGTGGGACAAAGGGAGGGGCACCCAGGCTCACCAACTACTCTGGATCCCAGCCTAGGGACCCTGTAGCTGGCAGCTGCTCATTGTCTCTCCCCTTCCCTCTGCCACCACCTACTCTCCCTGGGCTACTTCCCTGTAACTCCAGCACCTACTCAGCCCCTATGTCAAGGCCTCAGTCTGGTAGCCAGCCAGGCTAGAGTTCTGCTTGTTCCCCTGACCCTACCCAGCACTGCTTTGGCCCAGATATTTTCCACTATAGGGAGCCAGTCCTTCTCCCTCAAGTGCCAAGGAGAGATTGAGGGCCTCTATGTCTCACCACCCTTCTTATAGGGTCCAGCCCAGCCTGACTGGCAAGGGTTAATAGCAGCAACCCAGCCAGACAGTGAGAGGGTACCTGCCTTGCCACAGTCATATGGGAAACAAGGTATTACAACATATTTTCATTCTGAGTTGTTAAGGAAGTCAGCATTGCTAAAGGTGATGCACCGATGAAAACAATAGTCAAGAATCACTTCCTAGTTCACATTGGGCAATATTTTGCCTATCAAGTATCAATCCAGAGTAAGAGTTCTTTTTATTTTGATTTGCTTTTTCCCTCCACCTTCATACCAAAGAGTTATAAGAGGAAAAGCCATAAGACCTGTAACAGTCCTTTATATTTTATGTCCTCTTTGTTTTATACTTCTGAAATAGTTTTCTCCTTCTCAGTTTGCAGATATGAACATGGCAGATTTTGAATGAGTTCATACACTTGAACTTTTCCAGTTAAACAGTCCCGCTATAGCTACTTGCCTCATATCTAGATTTTATCAGTGTGAGAGTTATGACAACTACCAATGTGCATGGAAGTGGGGGGGGGGACAACATCATGTCATAAATCCTATAAATTAAGAATCAGAATAGGAAGTTGTCACTAAAAGCATCAGTAACTCGTGGCCAAATTTCAAGCAAAGACACAATATCCTGGTGTCATTAAATTAACTTGGGGAAATTACTGTCCTTATTTTCACTGTCTGTCTATTGGGGAAAGCTCGGTCTGCTAAACCAGGAATTACTCGTGTTTATAGCCCTATCAAATTCATGGCTATGAAAAATGGATCACAGACTATGACATCTTGTCTTCTCCTTTGAAATCTGGTGTAGTGTACCTTTACCCTAAACGTTACCAATATTAGGGGGGAAGACAGGTCAAAATTAGAGGTCCTGACCCAAAAGAGAGTTACAGGGTTATTTTAAGGGGAGTGCAGTACCCTTACTTCTGCTCTGCCTTGAAGAATTGGGCAGCTGAAGAGTCGTGGCTGTTGGCGAGGTGCCCAGCTCTGTAGGTAGTGCCGAACCAGCAGCAATGCAGAAGCATGTGTGACAATACCATACCATCCTTATTTCTGTATTGCTGCTGGTGGCAGCTCTGCCTTCAGAGCTGGAATTCTGGCCAGCAGCTGCCACTCTCCAGCTGCCTGCCTCTGAAGGTAGTAACTCAGAAGTAATAGTAGCAATATCGCAAACCTCCACCCCACCATAATCTTGACACACTGCCCCACAAATCCTTTTTGAGTCAAGATCAATTACCACATTGTGAAATTTCAGATTTAAATAGCTGAAATCATGGAATGTATGATTTTTAAATCCTATGACCATGAAATTGACCAGAATGCACTGTGAATTTGGTAGTGCTCTATTCACATTATTTTGTATTGAAACTTTGATTATTCCTGTGAGATGCACTAGCCAGCTAAAAAGACTATCTATACCCTGGGGCTGCGTCTAGACTGGCATGATTTTCTGCAAATGCTTTTAACGGAAAAGTTTTTCCGTTAAAAGCATTTGTGGAAAAGAGTGCCTAGATTGGCACGGACGCTTTTGCGCAAAAGCACTTTTTGCGGAAAAGAGTCTGTGCCACTCTAGATGCGGTTTTGCTCACGAAAGCCCCGATCGCCATTTTCGCCATCGGGGCTTTTTTGCGCAAAACGGTTCTCAGCTGTCTACACTGGCCCTCTTGTGCAAAAGCATTTGCGCAAGAGGGCTTTCCCCCCCCCCCCCCCGAACGGGAGAGTCATTGTATTTGCGCAAGAACACTAATGATCATACATTAGATCGTCAGTGTTCTTGCGCAAATTCAAGCGGCCAGTCTAGACAGCTGGCAAGTTTTTCTGCAAAAGCAGTCGCTTTTGCAGAAAAACTTGCCAGTCTAGAGACAGCCATGGTGTCCAACCAGGTCTGAAGCAGTAGCCACTATAGTGGCTAGTGCTATAGCGAACTAGCCACACTCAACCGGCTAAATAGCCACATGTGGCTAGTGGCTACCATGCTGCATACCATGGATGTACACTCATTTAATACAGTCTCTCTCTTTTTTTGGAAGAGTTTGAATTCAGACACGGAACCATCCACTGGAAGATAATATAAACTATTCTGCATCAAAATTTAAAAAAATTTCTCAGAATTTTGTTCTTCATATGCATGCCAGTTAAACCTGACAATGCCCCCTTCATAGTGTCTGATCCTGGTTAAACCTAAGCGCAATTTAAAGGTGTCTCACGTAAAGACACAGCTGCTTGTGATAATCATATAACCCTTGATAAAAATGTACTTAATTGCAAAACTCTCGTTTAATCCTTAACACTCACGATTTAAGTAATTATCTCTAAGTAACAGATGGACAAAGAAAGGTTAATTTAGCAAACTCATGGTGACAGACTCACCCCTGAATTTAGTCTATTACGCTAGGGATTAATTTTGCTGAGTGAGGAAATCCAGGAACTGAATTCAGAGCTGTGGGCTCTATGACCTGTGGCTTAACAAGTAGACAATTTTTCTTCCTAATGAAAGTGTTTTTTCTTAGCTTAAAGCATCATAATTCCTGCTGAGAACAAATGCATGAGCAAAACATTAAAAACTAATGAGAAATAAAGACGATATTGCTATACAAAAAATTCCACAGCCACAAAGATCTATATTTGTTGTTAATAAATGCCATTGAATCCTGCATCTTCCACCCAATCATGTATTTGACCCCTTCCTTGTTTCCTTTGTACTTTTTCTGAACCCCCGTGGGTGATTTCATATCTTCCCTTGTTCTCTTATCTGCAGAGTTGCAGAAGTGTAACAGTTGCTTAAAATGGTCTTTTGTACAAGAGCAGCTTACAATAATATACTTCTGCCTACTGTAGGATCTTGGAAAGGAAAATGTTGCTTGGACAAATTTTGTTTCATACAACTAACATAGTACAGAATGTTTCATATATCTCTTACCTTGATTTTGCGTTGCAAAATTGTCAGTTACAAGAGATTGGATTGCTGTTCAGAAATATTAGTGAATGTTAGATTACAGAAACATTAAATTGTTTTAAGAATACTGGATCATGTTCCAACATGCAAACTGAAAGGAGCATTGTTTTGGAACACATTTAAAGTTTGTGCACCAGATTCAGAACTAGTGTTACAATGGAACTAAACTAACTTACGAGCTGAGAATCTGGCCTAGAGTGTTAATATATATCTTTAATACAGCTGTTGACGAGTTGCTGGAGTTCTACAGTAATCACGTTTTCTTGAAGCTTTCTTTCCATGCATGTGTACAACTCAATAATGTAGCGGTGTAACTTCCCAGGCTCTGAAAAATATTGGGACTCTGACATGTAGTATGCCATCCACAAATGCCTCTTGGCACACAAACGGCTGCTTTGTGGTAAGGCATAGCTGCAACCAGTACTTCAACCTGCCAATTTTGCACAGAACTAGAGGTGCCTGAATAAAAAGGAATATTAATAGCAAAACTAAAACTAACAAGATAAAGTGAGGCCTAAACCTGCTTTAAAGATAAAAAACTCAGAATAAATGTCCCCTACCCCATTTCAGTATGTGTGAATTTAAATTGACCAATTAGAGAAAAAGAACAGATAAAAATTAGGAACTCCATGAAGAACCCTTGAGTTCTATGAGTTTTAAGCTGGTAAAATGATTGCTAAAGAGTAGGTAACATCTCAGAAGCTCTTTATTTGAAAAAGAAAATGCTTTGACGAACAAGGGGCTACTTAGCCCACTGCACAGAGTCCGAATGTATTGATCACTGCTATGAATCAGCATCTCTCAAAACTCAGCTTTTGTGAATTCTTCTCTGGGTTTTCACTGCAAGCGAAAGAGAAGAGTAGGAATCCAGTTAACATGGTATCTTTAGAAAAAGAATGTTAGAACAGGCATGAATAAACCATATTTTTTCAAACAAGTAGTTTTTCCTTCCTCAATATTTAGCTTCAGATGTTTGAGTTATGCAAGTACATTAATTTCAGTCTGACCATAAGAGGAACTTCCCCCACAAGTGGCATAGCTAAAAAGGACTGATAGCAAAAATCCTAACACCTTCCCCCAAAACTCAGTTAGATTGAGACAATGCAAGGAAACTTTCACTGTAAAAGCAATATGCAAAAGGCATGAGCAACTGAAAAAGCAAGGATGAAAGAAAGATGCAGTAATTTAGTCTTAGTTGTACATTCATGCCCCATGAATGTATTCCTATAATTCAACGTAGGGATGTAAGGGACTAGTTGACTACCCGACTTATTGGGTAATTGAGTAGTGACTTGACTAGTCGCTCCCCCGCCGCTGCCTCTGTCCGAGAGAGGCAGCAAGTGTGTGGGGGATGGGGGGCAGGGATCAGGAGCCAGTGATGGGGGGGGGAAAAACTGGCTTAAAAGCCATCTCGATGGGGCACGGGAGGCAGAGGCATAGTGGGAGACTGGGTGTGAGGTGGGAATCAGTTGATTCCCGGCTCACTCCTGGTCCCCCCGCTGCGCTTCTGCCTTTTAAATGTGTTAAGAGCCTGGCAGTTTTTAATACATCTAAAAGGCAGAGCCATAGCGGAGTTTCCCCCTTATCGACTAATTGATTAGTCAATGGAAATTCCATTGACTACTCTATTAGGTGGCTACCCACAATTTAACTTCCCTAATTCAAAGTATAACAAAATTAATGAGTCTTGGTTCTAATTCTGAACAATGGAGACCTGAGGTTATATGCTTCATTACATACTTGCCATTGTATATTTAATAAATGCCATTTTTAATTTTTCCACTCAGGTTCAGGAAGCAAGATAGCATATCCATCATTTTAGGTGGCGAACAGAGGGGGTAAAAGCTTTCAATCTGAAAACAGACTTGAAGTAATGAGGAACTTTAATGACCCAGACATCTGTCTGAACAGTATGCCAGAATACAAATTGTTCAATAAGGTCTTGGATTGTACTGTGGACCACTCTGTTTCAGAAAGTAGAGGCAGTAACCAGGGGAGACAGCCATTTAAGAGTTTGTGCTGAGCAGAGAAGAATTGATTGTAAGTTTTAAGGTGGTAGACAATTTGGGTTAAAGTCATCGTGAAATAACAGTTTTTGTGAGTATAAGGAAAGAAGGAAGTCAGAGCAGCGGAATAAGGGCAATTGACAGCACACTTTTACAAGTTCAGAGAACTGGTATGTAAAGTACCTTGGAAAGAAAATCTAACAGATAAAGAGAGTTCAGGAGACCTGACAGTTTCTCAAGGAGACAACAGTAAAGACACTACTACAAATTATCCCAATTTAAAGCAACATAAGAATAGGAAGAGGTCAATATAACTATGAGGAGCTCTTTAAAATAAAAAAAAAAAATCCTACAAAATGCAGGAACATGGACAAATTGCTAAGCAGGGGTGCGAAAGAATAGCACAACCACATAGAGATACAAAATTTACAGAACAAAATGAATTACACCTACCAAGAAACATAAGTTCTTTAATTATATTAGAATCGAGAGAGAGAGAAAAAAATATATGCCTTTTACTTTTCAGGGAAGGAGAGCTAATAACTTCAGCCTTGATGTCAACAGTTTTCACTAAAAAGATTAATGATGATCAGATATTTAACACAATGAATATGAACAAAAGGGGGAGGGAAAAGGAAGCCAAAATAAGGAAAGAACAGGTTAAAGATATGTACGTAAGCTAGATGTATTGAAGTTAATAGGGTACTGAAATTCATCCTAGAGTACTTAAGGAACTAGCAGAACCATCAACAATTATCTTGGAGAATTCTTGGAGGACAGGTGAGGTTCCAGAGGCCAGCAGAAGAATAAACATATACCAATCATTAAAAAGGGGAACAAGAAGATCCTGGGGAGCACTCAGCCTCACTTCAATACCTGGGAAGATACAGGAGCAATTAAAATTAAACAATTTGTAAGCAACTACATGGTAACAGGATTATAAGTCAGACCCCACAGAAAGTGCTTTCAGTAAGACATTTGGCACAGTCCCATACAACATTTTTATAAGCAAACTAGGGAAATGCAATGTAAATTTAATTATTATAAAGGGGGGGGGTGTGCACAACTAGTTGAAAGACAATTTGTAAATACAATTTGTATCAACCACATGATTAGCTGATAAAGGGAGCCACTCTGCAGAGCCACAGTGGGGATAGTTCCCGGTTCACACCTGCTCGGTCCCAGCTCGCACCAAGTCTAGCAGCCCCTCTTCGCGGCAGCCTGTGTTGGCCGCAGGCAGGGGCTGCTGCTGGAGCAGCCTCTGCCCATGGCCAGCCCAGACCCCTATGGACAGGGCCCACTGCGAAGCAGTCTAAGCCTGCTGCAAGCAGATAGAGATAGGCTGAGAGAGGCGGGGGAAGCAGCACCACAGAGACAGTGCTGAAGGGAAACCAGCTTTTAAGCCTACTTCCCCCCAGCACCAGCTCCTGTTCTCCCCCTTGCTGCCTCTCATAAAGAAGCAGCGGGGGAAGGGGGGAGGGAGTAGTCAGGTACTCAGCTACTCGCTTACATCCCTATTTGGTATTATTATTAATGACTCAGATAACATTAATAGGAAACCCACTTATAAAAGTTGATGACACCAAACTAAGAGAGGCTGCATGTACTTTGGAAGACAGGATTGGAATTCAAAGTAATCTTGATAAAATAGAAAGTCAGTCTAAACAGATTAAATTCAATAAAGACAAGTGCAAATTATTTCACTCATGATGGAAAAAAATCAAATGCACAACTGCAAGATACAGAATAACTAGTAGAGATGCTGAACAGAATATAGGAATAATAGTGGAACACAAATTGAGCCCACAGTATGTTGCAGTTGTGAAAAAAAAGCAAACATTCTGGGATGTATTAACAGAAGTGTTGTGTATTTAAGCCAAGGAATGTTACTGTCCAATTGTAACAGTGTGACTCACCAGCACAGTGCCTCCTGTTGGATACTCTGGGAATTAGCTTTTCAGCTCTGGAGCACCCCCTTTCAGCAGGTATCACACTTGCTAGTAGCTCTGCCACTCTGTGAGGACCCACACTCTTCAAGACTATGGTACCCTTCCCCCTTGGTACTCTCCTGCTGCAGTGCCCCCACACTCTGTGGTCTTCCCCCTCTAGGAACCCTTAACTCCCTATGCCCTCCTTGCCTCAGTGACTCACTGCCAGTCTCCAACTAGCCCCTGCCAGAGGGGTAAACTGCAGTCTGAAATGACCACTCATGATAGGCAAGAGAGTGTGGACCTACTACCTTTGCCTACCCTGGCTACCCCCCTGCAGAGGTAGTACTTGCCTAGCTAGAGCTTCCCCAGCACTGCTCTAAGTTAGGAAGCCTCTGGCTTCCCTGGTAGCTAGGTCCCCTCTGCTCTACAGCTGGAGCAAGAGTGAGCCCAAGCCTCTCCTTTCCCTCCAGGAGCCTTTATTTATTTATACTTCCCTGAGATGGGCCCTAATTGGCTAATTCCTGCCAAAAGCTGCTGGCTCCACAGATCCACTGCTCCAGCCCTCTCCCAGGCTGGGTTTTAACCCCTAAAGGGCCAGTGTGGGGCAGATGCCCCATCACACCCACTCTACTTGACACTGGTGAGGCCTCAGTTGGAGTTCTGTGATTAATTCTGGGTGCCACACAATGAAAAATGTAGACAAATTGGAGAGTTCGTAGAAGACCAACAAAAATGAAGTTTAGAAAAACCTAACCTACGGGAAAGGATTAAAAGAACTGGGCATGTATTCTAGCGAAAGAAGACTGAGGAAGGACCTCGTAATAATTTGCAAATACAGCAAGAGCAGTTATAAAGAGGACATTGATCAACTGTTCTCCCTGTTCACTAAAGGCAGGCTTAATCTGCAAGAGAGATTTAGGCTCGATAGCAGGAAAAAAATTCAAATCAGAAGGGTAGTTAAGCTCCGAAAGAGGCTTCTAAAAGAGGTTGTGGAAGTCTCATCACTGGAGATTCTTAAGAACAGGTTAGACAAACACCTGTCAGTAACTGTCAAGTTTATTCGGTCCTGTTTTGGTACAGGGTGCTGAAGTTGATGAGCACTCATGGTCCTGTCCAGCCCTATGTTTCTGTAATTTCAACACAATTTTATTTCCTCAAAACTGCTGAAAGGTTTGGAGTTATTTGTTCCACTGTGGCACAAAACCAAATTTCAAAAGTTTCCTTGCAATGGCATCGTTGCCCCCCTTAGCTCGAGTGCTTGGGGTTGGGGTCGCTCTGCTTCCTCTAAGGCACAGGAATCCCAGGGTGTATGTCACCCAGCCCACAAAGCTGACCAGCTAACAACGTACACGGAACGTCTTCACAGGCTTCCCAGCACTGCTACCTCTCCTGAGAAAAGGGGCAAGCCTGGGAAAACCGAGCCAGGTAACAAGCCCCTGCTGATGGCTGGGAGTCTATGTGTGGGTGAGCAGGGGCTGTGCACAGAAGGCCATGAGGCCTTGGATGGGGCATTGGCTTTAGCGTGTAGTGCTAAACCCAGGATTTAACCCTTATGCCACAGCGCGCGCGCCACCATGTCCCGGAGCGGGGAGTAGAACATTCCAAAGCCCAACGGCTACGCTCGCGCCCCCCGGGGGGGGGGGGGGGGCAGTCTAACTGCTCCGCGGCGGAAAGAAGGCGACAGCGCTGATCCCGACGCGCACGCGCGCTGTAGTCAACGTAGGCGTAAGCGCGTCGACCGGGCCGGCAGCGTCCAATCAGCGGGCAGGAAGTGAGGGGTCGGGGGCGGACTGTTGTTACGGGTCAGCTGATTCCTTCCCGTCGCCGTAGTTTGGGGCAGCTGAGCCCCGCCTGGGCCTGGGTAGGACGCGCCTGTCCGGCCGGCGGAAGGTAAAGCGGGGAACGCAGCTGTTGGCGCCGCGGGGCACTTCTCGGGCCGGCTCGGGGTCAGAACCCGCGTCCCTCGCCGCTGGGGCTGTGGGTGCCCGCGCCGTGCGCCGCCGCCGCTGGAGGGGAACTCGGCGAGCGGGGCCGTGTCTGCTCCCTTCCCCCGGCACCTGGGCCGAGGTGGGCAGCTGTCCGGGCGCCACTGGCCCTTAGCGCTGGCTCTGCCCTGGCCCTGGCTGCCCCCGCGCTGTTACTGGTGAGCCGGGCGAAAGGAGCAGGGCTGCCCTCGGACCCGCGTGGGGATAGGTACGTAGTAGCTGCCCCCTTCGCGCCCGCGTGGCTTTGCGTTGGCAGGTTTTTCCATGAAGTCCGGCGCTCTCCAGAACCGGGCACTTCATTATTCATCGTTTCCCTGCTGCGTGTCCGCCGGTCTGTGTGCTTGGGGCTCACCCAACGCTTCCCCCGCCCCGGAAAATCGTCCTCCTTCTTTCAGACAAAGGAGCCCCTCAGTCTTACTAATGTGGCTTTAATGGTTTGGTTTGGATGAACCTTCTGATTCGGAGCATTACAGTGTCTCTCATCAATTGTAGAAGTCCAGCAGATTTCAGTTTAGACTTTTCTGGGAAGATGTGCTTTTGGTCTGTACTTTGAGAAGCCTAGCATGTGATGGGCATTGTAAAATCAAACTGACAATTACGGAGGGGTTGTCACCAATTTAATAGTTAAATTAGCATTGAGAGGACCTCTATTGGCATTTTTGCCACCATAATACTGTAGTAATTTCAAATTCATACAGACCTGCATCTTGCCAAGTGCTAATTATTTTTAATCGGTTGTGAGCAATTATACAGTTCCAAAACATTACAGGATAAAAGACAAAATAGTTTGACACACACTGTGTAGATCTCTGGGTGAAAAGAAGCCACATGGTGGTATTGTTATACATAGCTACAACCCAAGGGAGCATGCCCTAAAACTATGGCTCCACAGCTAAAGGGTATGTCTACATGGCAAAGAAAAATCCAGTGAATGGTACAGTCCTCAGGGCCCCAGCAGGAACATCTACAGTGTTGTTTTTAGCCCTGCAAGGTGGGCCACAGAGCCCAAGTCAATTGACCTGAGTGTTGCAACTTAGCACTATGGGTTTCTTTCCTGCATACATATACCCTGCGACCAATTCTGCTCCCCTGAAGACTGAAGTACTGTAGTTGTCTGTTCTTTAAACTCAGAATCACATGACATTGTTGAAAATAAACAAATATGAGTTTGAACTGTGTGCTGAGGGAACGTGAACATACATTTTCATGCTTTTGTGGGTTTGTCAATCTGTAAGTAATTGTACTGAATTAATTGAGACTACTCGTGCATGAGTATCTGCAAGATTGAGGGCCTAATTTATGAATGGTTTGATGCTAAACAATTTCAAGTGTTTCATAATGGGAATTTTTAGGCAGTGTTAACTTACTTTATGCTAAAATCATCTGAAGTTGTTTATGGCTGTTGAGGTCAGCATGTGTTTGTTATTGCCCTTATCATTTGCTGTTGTTGGAATCACCCAGTGGTGGAAAAAAACCTGTCTTCACGTTTTATTACCCTAACATGACCACCGCTATTGTGTGTGTGTGAATGCAGTTTTTCATACATGAGTTATAGGAGCAAGTTTCAAGTGATCTTTTCTCAAAATTAGTGAAATTATAATCTGGAGAAATATAGATCAAGTAGGCAGAATTCTTCTTTCGTGTTAAGTATGTTCAGAAAATGTATGCATGTGTGAATCCCCTACACACATCTGAGCACCTTGCACCAACTTTTCCAAGTGTGTGGTATGGCCAGGCCTCTTAGTTCTTTTTTCAGATTATTTTTTTTAATTCTGTAGCTGTTGTGAGGATACATCTACACAGCAGCGTTATTTCAGAATGGCTGACGTTACTCTGAAATAACATAGTGCACATCTACATTACAAGCCTTTATTTTGAAATACCGTTAAGCTGGAGGACTTACTCCTCATGAAATGAGGGTTACCATGAGTTGGAGTAGAAAGGGAGGTCAAAGGAAGAGTGTTATTCTTTTGACTTCCTGCAGTGTAGACAGCACCAAAAGCCGAATTAAGCTGTTTTGACTTAAGCTATGCAGTTGACATAGCTGAAATTGCATAGCTTAATTTGACTTTAGCCCTACTGTTTAGACGCACCCTGACTGTGGAAAGAATCTCTTTTTGGTTCTTTATTTGCTGCCTAGTTACTTGCAGGTATTGGCCACACATGATTCCCTTTACTCAGGTGCAGTGATGCTTTTAACTTAAGTTGATTGGCCCTAGAGGGGAGGATAGCCTAGGGCTTATCTACAGAGTTGCTTTACTGCTCTGTAACTTTCTCGCTCAGGGGTGTAAAAAACATTCTTCTCCTCCCCTCCCCCCCCCAGCGTAGCAAGTTACAGTGCTGTAAAGTGCAGTATAAACACACTCACACACTGTTAGCTACTCCCCTTGTGGCAGTAGTTTATCTAGAGCCCATTGGTGCCATGACCACAAGTGCTGCATGTAAAACTTCAATGGTGACAACTTGTTAGCTGAATTTGAGTTAGCATACCCCTTTTCCTGGGGAGTATGCAGCCAAAACTTGTCAGCTATTAATTGTCATCCACTCTATAGAATGTGTTAGTGCTGCTAAAGTGCTGATAGTCCTCCAGTGCCTTCCTTATTTCCTACCCTGTTCCCAGATATTACCAACAAGGAAGAATTCATAGAGTGCCCTGTTTACTGAAACAATAAAGCCATGCAATGTACCTCCAAAGATCTAATGCCACATAAATGAGTGCACTGCCTGTGTGGATATAACTGTAATATTGTTTTACATGACCAATCACTGGAGCAAGGCCAAAGCCTCATCTTTTCTAGAAAAAGGCTTGTTCTTAATTTGCGTTATGTAACACGAGATAGTTATTAGTTTTCATCTGAGTTAACAGGTGCCAGTGGAAATACCTAGGGTTTACTTGAATTAGCTAATTTGTGTGACTGTTACAACTTGTTATTTTCACTAAGATTTTACCTTATTAGTTTCTGCATGTTAGCTGATGTGCTCTCTTTTCTTGGGGAATACACACTCAGCTTGCTATGAATAACTTGAGCACAGGTAATTTAAGTATCAGAGGGGTAGCCGTGTTAGTCTGGATCTGCAAAAGCGACAAGGAGTCCTGTGGCACCTTATAGACTAACAGATGTATTGGAGCATAAGCTTTCGTGGGCAAAGACCCACTTCGTCACATGCATCTGACGAAGTGGGTCTTTGCCCACGAAAGCTTATGCTCCAATACATCTTTTAGTCTATAAGGTGCCACAGGACTCCTTGTTGCTTTTGCAGGTAATTTAAGTTTACTCTGCAGTGAAGACATAGCCTAAACTTCCCCTTGGGTATGATATTGCTTGCTAACATGTCTTCATATGTTACTCTGCATCTTGTTGAGGGCTTTTCAGTCATGTTAAGACAACACAATTGAAAATGAGACCTGTTTTCCTTTCAAGGCAGGGATTAGGGGTTTGGTCAGATTAAGGTATTGGTGCTCAGCTGGTATGAGCTGATGTATATTTATGTGATAGGTACACAGATCACAATAAGAGTGTTTTTCAAACATTAATGACTCTTCCTCATACCCTACACGTGAGGTAGAAAATATGGATGTTTCCTATGTTGAAGTGAGGTACAGGCTGGCTTGTCTGAGGTTGCACATGGAGTCTGGGTGACTAAGCTGCAAACTGAAGTCAGGCCTCGTGAGAAGCTGTCCTATGCTGCCACCACAAAACTATTCTAGTCAAAATTATTTATGCCTCTCTTCTAGTTGAGGTGAAATCCTTGAAATTTTTACTTTTAGAATTTTTATTCAGTCTACTTTCTGCAACTTATTTCAGTTTAGCAAATATTTGTTTGAAAAACTTTTTCAACTGAATATAAACATGGGTATTGTTAGCTTTTTAGATTAAGCATTTTAAAATTGTTTCATAAATATAACTGCTTCTGTTAAATCTTCAGGATGACTCTTGGCTCTTTCTCAGTTTAGTAAGTAATATATGCAGTAATTCTACATAGTTAGTTTCCCTGTTTATTATATGTGTGTTTTATACACTTGTGTGTGTACTCGAGCAGCTTCCTTAGTACTAATCAACTAACAAAATCCTTAGGGCTGTGTTTAAAGCCACTAAATGTCATTTTCTATACTGAAACAATGTTGAAGAATTAAGAAATTCTTGAATTAAGAAACAAAATGCTTTAAAATATATGAAGCAAATCACGTTTTCTGGGAGGGAACGAGTTTGCATAGATTGAGTCGTGAGGATAAATGTGAAGGATTTTACCTTTTAAATAAAGTCAGGACCTGACAATAAGCTCTTAAATATTTACACACATTCTTAAACAGTGAGCCACAGAATACTTCTTTTCTCTCATTTTGGTGGTGTTCATAAATGTGAATTTTTATCCTGGAACTTGTCTCAAATATGAAACCCTTCTTTGTGAACATAAAGTAATGGTATCTGAAGATGGGTAGGATTTAGAAGGCCCAGTCTTATGACCATGTGGCCCAGTTCATGGATTTAACATAAATTATGTTACAACAATTTCACTTTTACCCTAAACTGACTTATTGTGGTCCATCCCAGTTCTCTTTTGGAAAGTCAAACTGTTGCAGTGCTTGTAAGCTCTTCTTAAAATGTGTGCTATGCCCACAATGGCTCTCTCTCTAATTGCATTGTCTTTTGAATAATTTCTTTTGAATGCTATTGGGATGAGAATTTGGGGGGAGAAGGGGATTAGGGAGAGGACTTCTGAATCTAATGCCCAATCTTAAAAACGTTTAACATTTAAACAACTAGCTAGAAAAAGGTAAAAAGGCTGGTGCTGTCTCTGACCCAAAGAGGCCATGTTGGGTAACAAGTGAGTCAAAAATGCTCTAAGATAAGGAAGAATTAGGTTGAATAATGAAAACAGTTTCTAGCTTCAGAATATTCTAGTTTGGCACAGCTTCTTTGGGGAAATAATGTGTAAAATTCATTGTTGAAAACTTTCCTGATTTTAATGTTGTGGTTTTTTTTTCTTAAAGCCCCAGCTCCTGGAGGCGTACAACTGCCTGGAAATCGTGTCTTTCATTTTTTTGAAAAGATAAACTCTTAGCTCTCGTTATTTTCAAGAAAAGCTACACAAGATGAACTCTAAAAGTTTTTAAAAAAACAAAGCAGAAGGAAAATCAAAACAATTGTAAGTCTATTTTAAACATTTTATTCTTTAAGAAAAAAACCATGATTTTGCTGGCACTGGACTACATAATTTGGATTCAGCAAAGATCTAAATAATACTTTGATAAGAATCCTGGGTCAGCATAGGGACATACTAAATGACCCTAATAAGTTCTTATTTATATAATTTACTTATTTCTGTACTTAAAGGATAATGTTAGTATTGAGACAGATGCTTTTTAATTCATGAGCATGGCAACTGCTTTCTTTACTTTGTGTTGGAATATAAAGCAAATGAATAAGTTCTTTTTTTTTTTTTTTTTTAAATCATCCTGGTTCCTTTGAAAATGTTTTCAAAGTAAGATGAACAAAAACAGATAGAATGCTTGTTCATGCCTTGTCAGCATAACATAATGAATCAGCAGCTCTTAACTACTGCAAGCATTCATCTGAAACATAACTCTGCATCCATAAAAGGAGAGAGAGTTGTGGGAAGGGGCATAGATATAAAACTGGTATTTTAAATCTACTGCTAACTTCTTGCTGAAATGCCAAGTAGTCACACTGTGTTTCTTAACAGTAGTAAATACCTGGCTCTCAGTTCTATTCATTTATAGACCTCAAAGGTGTTTTTTTTTTTAAATAAACATATCCCTGTTTTGCAGAGGAAGAAATTGAGGGAGGTACAGTGACTGACTTAAGGTTAAATAGCAGCTCATTGATAGAGCCAAGAATGGAACCCACATTTTTTTGACTCTTGATCTAGTGCTCTATCTGATGACCAAGTTGTCCCTTAAATGTTTAAGAATTTAAAATGCTGTCAAATATCAATATTAGCTACATGCTGAGTGATGCAGATCACCTTTTTTGTATTAGCAGTTAGTAATGGCTCGAAATACCACACTCTGTCTATCCAAATGACAGCCTTAGTGTCTTTGTGGCACGGTGGACAACTGAAACTGCTTCAAGATACCTAAATCAGATCAGATGCAGTTACTACAGAGTCATTCTGCCTGAGTTACACAGTTCATGTGGAGTTTCTGAAGAGGTTAACTACACATAAGTATCTGGAAGGTGAGACTTACCTGTTTATTGCAAATGATTCATATCCCAAATGTGGTGCTATTTGAAATGGATAATTGTCCCCATATTCTACATCAAGCATGAAGAAATAGTCATGCTTGTTGTGTTGGAAAGTTCTGCAGGTGAGAAGCTGGGCATTGTTTTACGAGGGAAAATGTCCGATGGCCCCAGACTTAGAAGAAAACGAAAACTTGCTTATAAAGTAAGCTGAGTGGTGGAAAATACATCTATAACTAGTACCTGATTCTGAGAATAATGGATGAGATCTCCCCCTACCCCCCCATGTTGGGGGGACTTCAAAAGTGTATTTGCTTACTATTTTGGTAAACAAGAGAAACTGCTCTTGGTTCCAAGAAAACATTATCCTGGCAAGAAAACATTGTCCTGATTTACTTTCTCCATCCATTGGTAAAGGAAGTTTGCATGTGCTTTTTCTGCTAGTGACTGTGAAGGTAGCATGTGTCCTGCCTAAATCTGGGCAAGCTGATAAAATATATACAACTATCATACTAATATTATAGTAGTAATGACACATGTGATCTGTTGAACTTGGTATTAGCTAAGGCCTCAGACTACTTGGCAACCTTAGAAAATCCTATGGAAAGATTCCAGGGTCCTGAAACACTGGTGCAGTACATGGGAAATTATGCAGCTGCTTCATTTAAACTACAAACAAGTAGGTTTTTAATATTAAAGTACATATAATAATGCAACTAGTAGAGTATCTCATGTCTATTATGGTAATATATGCAATTGATCTTATGATTTTTCTCTACACTTTTACGGTGTTTGGTGTGTCAAAGATTTTGTATGGACAGCACAGCTTGAGGAGCTGGAGGAACTGTCAATTAAGTAGAGGGCAGTCTGGAGATGTGGAAGGCAGTTAAGAATTGTGGGGTAAGCATTGGATGTTTCTATTAAAATGATCAGTAGTGTCATTCAAACTGCCACATTAAGTTTTAAGTGACATCTCTTAGCAATATATCATTCATACCTCTTGCCTATTGTATTTCAGGCTGTCTGTAAACACTTTAGTATTGCACCAGTTTGTATAATCTAAAACTTTCAGGGGTTTCTTTGCTTCACTAAAGGCTAGGAAGTTTTTTCTGAGGTACAATTCTTTACTGAGAATTGGGTTTAATGTTAAATTCAGCAGTTGATCACATCATTTTACGAGGAAATCTTTTCTATTCTAAACCAATATATTTCTCTGACTCTTGAGAGAACTGAATCATGGTGTTTCAAGTTCTGATTTCTTGAGATCTTCTGTTAGGAAGATTTGATATAGAAAGGGGTTTGTTGCTATGAAAAGGCTGAAAACAGATCCTTTAAAATCCTCATATAGAATACTGCTGGAGTATTGTATTTGTTTGATGCTTGCTTGGAAACTAACTTGCTTTATACTCATTTTAGTAGTTATTTTGTCCTATAATGAATATGGTAAGGTTGTTTCTCTGTATCTTTTTGTAAGGTTCATGTGGATGTATTCAGTGATGTTAGGTTCAGGTGGATGTATTGAGTGATATTAAAGTGATGCTGATGAAAGCATCTTTTGAACCACGTCATATCCTTTGAGCCCAAGTTAATTACATATACATTTGTTTTCCTAGTTCTAATGATGTCACTAACGGTACGTCTAGACAGGAGGTATCCCGGAAAAACTCCACCGCATCCAGAGAATGGGTTTGCTTGTCCGCTGTGTGCTGCCTCTTTTTTGCAGAAGAGCAAACGTGCTCTTTCGGGGAGCCCTGTATACCGCAGGGCCAAACGGCAGAAAAGCCTCTTCCAGAAAATCGATCGGAAAAAGCTAAGCAAATTGTGGAGCGCGAGTTGTGTAGCTTTTTCCGACAAAGAACTATAGTCTAGACCTAGCCTCAGTGTCCAATGTAAGGCTATAGTGGCAATCTACCTTGTGCCAATTTCTGCTGGCGTAAAGTGGTGCAATTGGTATAATATATGAATTAAAATGTGGTGATGGACTTAAAATGAGCCAGTCACTTCAACATTTTTCCTTCACTCATGTCTTCATCGCAAGAGACCATTATCCATAAACTCAATGACAGAAGTTCCTTATGTTTTTATGTAGAACGGACAAGGGCCCTTATGAAGTCCACCCATTTTTTAAATTATTTTATAAGTTAGAGATGTAACAATGACCAAAAGAGCCATGTCTCAGTGATGGTCTGATTTCTCATAATTGTACTTGGCAGACTGGTGGCATACATGACATTACAACACTCAGTCCATTCTTGCATCCAGTACAACTGCTAGCCTTAAGTCTGTTTCAGTAAAGGAGCCTTTGCAGCAGCCACAAAGGCTGTACCTTTATAAAATCTTATTTCCCCATTAAGAGGGAAATCTGTGTTTTAGGTTGCATGTGTTGAGGAGTGTGTTCCCTAGCTTGGAGGCTCTGTATGTGTGTACGTGTGTGTTTGTCTATATATATGCACTACTGTTGTTACTGCTTTTCTTTCACAGTGATGACACGTTTCTGTTTTAAAAACAAACTCCAAAATAAGAAACCATCACAAAATAGCCTTAAAGCAAAGGAAATTACCTGTGTACTATGAGATGTTGCTGAATTATCATTTGTTACTTACCTTGTTTCAGAATCTGGGTTTTTGATTGTTTGCTTATCCTGATGTACAAATGTATGCATGCTTTCAATTAACTTTGGGAAATGTTTTCATCTTCCATTCATCAAGGAATTGGACGTGAAATGTAAAGGACTTCTTGGTACTTGCGTGTGAGACAAACCTACCAGTATCTCGGAGGATCATAAATATATTTGACAGTATAGGAAGTTCCCAACTTACAAACGGGTTGTGTTCCAAAAGTGTGTTTGTAAGTCAATTGTTTGGAACTTGGAATGCATTTTCTAATAGAAGCAATGTTATAAATGGTGGTTAGGTTTCCAGGCTAGCCCACAAAAGCTTATTTATCCCATAATGTAGCTGAAATACTGTATATTTATACTGAAAAATAGTAGCGAACAATACTTTTGTAAGACTAGCAATTAAACAAAACAGAAAAGCAATAAAATTGACTAAGAAATAGTTTTTTATTTAACCTTGAATGCTGGTGCTAGTGGAAAGGCAGTTTTAATTAGAGGACAATGAGGCGGTTAGGTGAAGATTCGGAAGGGGACTTCTGAGCATCCTCTGGCCAGCCCCACCTGGGGTGTGTCTGCACAGCAGGGCTACAGTCAAAATAAGCTACACAACTGCTGCTACGTCAGTTGCGTAGCTTAAGTTGAAATAGCTTATTTCATTTTTTGGTGCTGTCTACACAACTCTTCCTCAGACTTCCCTTGCGCCTTGTAAAATGAGAGTTACAGGAGTTGAGCTGGAAGACTTCTTACTCCAACATTATTTCAACACTGTCAAAATAACTGCTTGTAATGTAGATGCGGACTGTGTTACTTCAGAATAACATTAGTTATTCTGAAATAACACTGCTGTGTACATGTACTCCCTGTGGGCTGCACTCAGTCTCCATTCACCAGCAGGCTATGAGCAGTGCAAGCATGGGTTGAAGGACTCTGTAGGAACCAGGGGGCAGCCTGTGCAGGTGATGGGAGAGAAGTGGCCCTTGAAAGGGAAACAGCTGCTGATTTTCCCATGCCCATCTCTCTGTTCCTCCAAAGTCCTCTGTCCCACATTTGCGCTGCTCGCTAGCACCTGCGTATCTTGGCTGCTCCCTTGAGGCTGCAGGTGAGCTGGGTTTTTTTGTATGTGCAGATGTTCATAAATTGGGTGTTTGTTATTCAGGGAGTGCCTATATAATTTATTTTTCTTAGAGGGGAGGAGTGTCTGCAATAATGTGTATCTGCAAAAATGCAGTTTTGCTGGTATAAGCTGTTCTACTTTATGAGTTATATTGGCATAGCACTTCCAATGTAGACTTGGCCTATGGCTCCAGTGATGTATTTTTTGACCACAAGAATTACAGGCACCTGTAACTTCTTGTCATCACTAACTTGTTCTCATCTCAAAATGTAACTTTATTTAAAGTGTTGGAATGCAGTATAATTATAAACACACAGAGGTTTAAAACATTAAACTGATTCTCATTTTAATAAGAATAACCCCAGAAATACAATTCTCTTACAGATTTCATAGGCTTTTAAGACATCTCCCAGCATGCATCGGCTGCTGCCCTGTGCTCCTAATGAGTACCAGCTCCCACCTGCTGCCCCTGCAGCAGCGTGGGGCAGCAGCCAGCTCCCCAGGAGCCAGACTGGGAGCAGCAAAATATGCTGGGGACATGACATAAAGTATGTCTATAGAATCATATTTCCCAAAAGAGTATACAACTTTAAAGTTATGTAAAACTCTAGCCTAGGACCCTTCCTACTTTTATACTGCTGACGGCTGTTTAATTTTATAATTGGGACATGATGGAAGTTTCATCATATTATTCTAGTAGTGAGTTCTCGCACTGCACTTTTCCCCCTAAATTTATTTGGGGGAAAGGTTCTGTTTACCTCAGAGACATTTTATGTGACTTAACTGTTAGTGTCACAAGGGAATTACCAAGGGAATTAATTATCTTTTCTTTTAATTGGTACATTTGGCCTCTTAATTTGCTGTGTTTAATTTTACAGTAATATGCTAATATTTGGGGAGGCTTGTTTAGAAGTTATCAGCTGACTAATGTCTAGTGTTTCTTACTGAAGAATTAGTTTTAAAATAAGATGATAGCTTTTTATCCTTTGAAGAAGCAATGTGATGTAGACTTTAAAAATTCACTTTTGAAATAATGAAATGAACTGTCAGCGCTGACCATTCTGTTTGGTTGCTGTTTATCCTTTGGTCATTTATGGATTGTTGAGGGGACATGTCTAAGGATGTCACTAAGTAGAAAAACTTAAAAGCTCTATATATGTCTCAAGAAACAGATACGCCATAGACGTCAAAATTAAAAAAGCCTTGCTTTCTTTTTCCTAAAGCAGACTAACCCTAGCAACTCATATATTTTCTAATACCTTTTGAAAGTCTGTTGTGGAATTGGTTATGCTCCACAGATTATCCCTTTTCCGGGAAGGAATTTTATTCAATTCTTAAGTATCCTTGGGTATTAAAACAGAGTATAATCCAAACATCTCTTCTGAAAACTATCCTCTTTGGGCCTAGCATATGGCAGAGTATCTGATAGGGATGTTAAAATTAGATAATCAGCTAATTGAATGGTCGCTACATTTCAAAGCAGAAGTGCCCTTATCAAGAGCCGGGTTGGTTTTTTTCAGGTTTGATGAAACTGTGTGTTCGAATGTGCATAGTGGGAGATGAATGCCATTTTTATCATACATAGCCTTTGTACATGGCACTTAGACAGGCAAATTGGAGGAAGAGAGAATGATCGCACAGTGTAGGGAAATGAGACGGCAATGATAAAGAAGTGTGGAAGAAAACACATGAAAACAAAGTGAGGTAGGAAGAGTGTGGGGGAAAATGAAGTGGGAAGGAAAGGACAGAAGAACACAGATGAACTGGAGAGGGGAAAAGAAAGTTAGTTACCTGGATTCTTTTTGGTGGACAGGAACAGGATCCATCTTTTCTGGATAGGTGAATAGTCATGACAGTGCATGCTCCCCATTTCAATTTTGAAACACTTGTTTCAATCTCTAGGTGTCCTACAAATCTTGCCAATACAATTAGATTACAAGTAAATGATACCAACTCCAAGAATATAAAAATAAACAATACCTCTTACAGTTGCCATTGTTGCTGGGTATATTCCAAACCACCATACAGACAAATATTAAGCAACTTGTATTATTCCATAGCAGCATATAAAGTTAAGGATGAGTTTGGTGTGCTAACTTAAAAAGAATACTTGGCATTTTGAACAATTTACAGATGTTAAAAAGTGGGGTTTTTCTAACTCTGAAATTTTCAATGGTTCCATGTATATGCGTGGGGATGGCTCCAAGCGCACCACTACGCTCAGAGTGCCAGCTCCTATCTGCTTAAAAGCTAGCTCCCCATGAGCGCCTGCTCCCCCCTTCCCTGGGTGCTGCTGCTTCTGATACAGCATCTAACTGTGCGGGTTAATGGGTGAGCCCAGGTTCACTGGTTAACCATTTAAACATGTATACTAACATATCCCATATGTTTGTGCATTTGTGTATTGCTATTTTCCATGGTCATGTGGAAAAAATTAGTCAAGTGACTTGACTTATATAATAATTTATGTATACAATTTTTTTTTAGTTAATCTTTCAGGGGATCATCTGTGGGCATCAAATACTCAGTTTCCATGGCTGTGTAACTTGTTTTCCAGATGCCTCTTTTGAGACTGTAAACAAGGATGCTTGTTTCTAATGTCTTTTATAATGCAGGCATCTGCTCCCTGAGAATGCAAGTATGTTCCATGTAGCAAACCAATGAACTAGTTATAAAATATTCCATTTCTTAATTCCATCATTTGAAGTATTTAGTCATTGTTGCCACATTTATGTATTTTATTGAAGGATCTCTTTTGAATTTGTTTTCTCTTTCTGTAAAGACTTAGAATATATACCTCATTAAATAAACAAAAGCAGTTTATGTAGTATCTTGATGAACTTTGATCTAGAGTCTCTGTAGCATGTTCTTTGCAGAACTATGGAAACTGAGTCAGGAAGAGGTCTTTTAAATACTAGTACTTCTTGTCAGAGTTTTGTGATATATTTGTCACTTTTAATGACTCTAAAAACAAATGTGTGGGTTTTTTAAAAAATGCTGTTTTCAAATGTGTGTGCGCTCCACGAATAGTCAGGATTCATTTGCAGCAAAATCATATAATTAAAGATAAATTCACTAAAGAATATACTTTGAAACTTGCATAAAATTGAGGGGCTAAACTTTCTTCTTTGCATTTCATTTAGCTTAACATCTGGATACCGAAACAGTGACTTTTTTTTTTAAAGGGTGCATTATGTATAACTTGTCTCTCTTGCTATGCCTCATAAAAATTCAGTGACAAGAATACTATCAGATAATTGCATATTGTGTACGTTTTTACATTTCTTTTCAGGTTTGACTAATAGACATATGCTTTCCATTCTGCGGATACACAATGCCTCTAAGTGAGAAGAACAGTGTGGTTTTTGCATACGAGTCTTCAGTACACAGTACCAATGTTCTACTCAGTCTCAATGATCAGAGAAAGCAAGATCTTCTTTGTGATGTTACTATTCTAGTGGAAGATCAACGATTTCGGGCTCATCGCTGTGTGCTTGCAGCTTGCAGCAGCTATTTTCTTTCAAGAATTGTGGGACAGTTGGACACTGATCTCCTCATCACTTTACCTGAAGAGGTGAGTGGCACTGCATGGCATACTTCCGTACTTTGCCATACTAGACCATTACATTAAATTATGCTATTACAATAGGTTGGCGTTAACTTCAAGCATCTGATAATCTTAAATCAAGTGGTTTACGAACTGGGAAACTAGTTGTTAAACAAAGTGCTTATTCAGAACTGTCAGTTATCAGGCAATCAGCATGATGATACGAGGGACACTTAAATGAGAATGTATTAGGGATGCAAAATCCTGTTTAATGGGTTGGTTAAAAGATACTGTTTAACCAGTTAAATGTGGGTAAATGGGAAGGCTGGAATGTCTTCCTTCACTCAGAAGGAGATGTTGCTTCAGGCTGGCTGCAGCAGCCCCTACATAGGCTGGGACACTCTGGCCTGTACGGCATCCAAGCTTGCTGCAAACGGGCTGCACTGAAGCAGCTCCAGTCTGTGGCATGTCCCCTGCTGGGCTGGAGCAGCGCCCTGCCCATGGTGGGTGGGGAACAGCTCCAGCCCCACAGGTAACAAGTTAAACTTTCACATCCCTAGAATGTACATGAGTTATTTCACATCAAATTATCTCTTTAAAAAGCTGTAAACTAAATTAATATTGCTTGCTTGTAAGGTGTATCTTCTGTTTGAAAAACATTTTGTGCCCAACAGATGTTAAGTTCTTATGTTCCCCAAGCTGGTGAAGGCTTCAAATGCTGCTGAAGGTATTGTAAATCACTGTGCTTCATGTGAGAAGGAAATACTTTGGAGTCTGTCAGCACTATCTTTTGATCAATGTAAAGAATGGTCTTCAGCCTCTTAACTGTTTTGAGGGGACTGATGAACAGGGTACATATAAACTAACTTTTATAGAAGTTATGACTTTAACAAGTTGAAAGTGTAGCGTTGCTTCATCAGTCAAAATACTGAACATTCAGTTATCCACTATTATTCAAAATAACCTATTGTAAATATAATTAACATACAGTAATTCTGCAAGCAAATGAGCACTTACAGCTTATCACGTCTCTTCCCACTCAGCTCTCCTCCTACACATCCACATTTTTCTCTGATTTTTGGCTGCTTCTCTTTCTATTGATCTTTTTTCAACATAAACTATATAGAAAACATTTAAAGGTGTCCTGTCCAATTTAAAAATGCCAGAAGTTCTGAATGCCTTGGGGAAAAAAATGACATTGATACTTTAAGGAGCTATCAGTAGGAATTTAGCAGCCTATTTACCCTCTAAGACAGAAAGTAGTGTAGATACCTGGAATGGTTAGAACATACAAAGGATTTTCAGTTTACACTTTAATTATAAATTGGAAATTCTGCGTATGTTCTGAATATTCCTTCATGTATTTCAACAGCTCAGTACTAATTAACAAACAAAACCATAAGCCTGTTTGTGTCCTTAATTGTTGCCATGTTGGATTTAATGCAACACTGATCAGTCAATAACTTCATTATTGTCCATCTTATGTTTTTTAATGGTGTGTTGTTCAGATTCAAGCACCAGCCTCTGACTTGCCCACTCTTTGGCACCTTCATCTACTTAAAATGCAGCATTAGATACCAATTTACACCCTGATGCAGTGTTTTGTGTCTCAGCTGAATTTATTGTTTCAATCTGTTAGTCTAGGCTCATAATATAGTATTAAAACAAATACTGTACTTTTAAAAATAAACTAAACCAATAACAAGCTTCCTCATCCACTCAATCCATCCTGTCTAATAATTCCTTCCCCCTTTTTTTTTTCCTCCATCACTACCCCCATAACTCACTCAAACCATCCTCATCTTGCTGTCCATCAACAAAGCATGAGAAAATAGGCTGGGGCTCTAGGGATCTGAAAGTTATCAGGCTAAAAAGGAGGGAAGTGACTTCCACTTTGAGAAAAGTGTGTTACTTGTATTCTTGATCCAGTTAGAAAGCAGCTGGGGTTTAACTGTGGTTCCATAGCGAATGTTTCCTGTTCTTACCAAAATATTTATAAAACACACACATGGTCCCAGTTTATGAAGTACATATATTTGTGTGTACTGGGCATTGACACGTGCAGGAAAATTAAAACTTCTGTTGCACTTGGGTTTCACTTTACATAATCTGTGAAGAATGTTTATGGGAGCTAAAAATGCATTAAGCAGGATCTCCTAATCTCATGGATTAGAAGACTTTAAGGGCCTGATTCTGTACCTCTGCAGGCCTTATTAGCATGATAAATGACTGAGATGAGCATGCATGGGTGACTTCCTGAGAGTACTTATTTGATTTGGTTAGTTAGGTTTGAAGAGAAGCCAACAATCCATGTGCAGTTAATAGATCTAGTATATATTAAAGCAGTAGAAAAAAATAGTGGGCAATGTCATTTGCTGCTTCCTGGCAAGTTAGGAAATTATATGGCTTCCATGCCCTCTTGACCTGAATGGGGTCAGGAACACACATTGAATTTGCATGTTGGTATGCATGACCGTATCAGGTGCTGATCACAAATATTGTGGGTGATTTATTAAAAAAAATTCAGTAGCTTGTTGGAATTGTGGTTTTATCTGCCTTGAGGTTTATCTACTCTTGGAAGTGAAAGTGACCCATAGGAAAAGTAATTAATTATTAGTGTACAGAATGCATTTCAAGATAAATTTGCTGTTTGAAAAGGACACATACTGGCAGAATCCCCAGACTTCCAGGAAAATCAAGTATAGTTAGAACCAGGGAAGGTTTATTCTAGCCTTTTGTTGGTTAGTTCAATAAAATAGTGATTGCTTCTTAAGTGGCATGCTGAATGACAAATGGCAGAAGCTGGCTTCTAAATGAAGTATCACCAATGTACAAATGCAAAATCTAACACTTGCTCAAAGTTTATTGCACAAGATAAAGGTGCTCTAGGCAGATTTAAACTGTGCAGTCGTCTTTAAAAGATTATATAAATTCGTGTTTTATTGTTTGCCTAATTAAAAATGCAAATTATGTTTGTAAAATTTAACAGCTTCTTGTACAGAACTTCTGACTTCAATTTGGTTTGAAGTGTGAATTTGTGTTTTTTACATAAACTGGATTCAAACTTGCATCTCCTAAATTATGTGAGAGGGGGACCAGTTATTCAATGTTAGTCCTTACAAGTTGAGTAGTCCCATCCAGAATGCCTTACCTTAATCAGCAATTGTGATATTTTCTTTAACAATGAAATTTTTGATAATATGTTAGGTGCCAAATTGAATTAAGATTTCTATTCCCTCAGTCACTCTCAAACTACCATATTCTGGTCTTGCCAGCCTCAAAACGGGGACTTATTGGGACTTCAATTCATGGTGAAACTCATTAACAACCTGCTCCAGATCCTCCCTTTTCTACAGTCTGAAACACCATCTGGAGATATAGTCCATTGCTCTTACACAAAAGCAGTTCATAGTTCATTTTCCCTAAACTACAATCTGACAAGTATTGGCATCACAAGGTCACTCCATCTTATACTGATTAAGACTGAAAATCAAGATTTATCTGGCAAAGCAGTTTAGGTAAACTTAATTGTTGCTTGTGATGTACCTTGTTTGTAAGTAGTGCCCATAATGCTCCATCTAGCGCTTTTCAGAAGCCAAAATATTTACACCATTTTTAAAACAAGACTATAGATTAGCCCCCACTGATTTAAGAATTGCAACAACTAAAGTCTGCTAAATCAGGCAGTAGGTACACAAGAGGTAATATGTCTCTAACATGTTAAGAATGAACTATTTCATTAGGAATTTTCTAATTCATAACTACTCTAACTACTGAATGTGGGAAAAAAATTAAAAGATTCAGCAAATGTTTTGCTCCTTTAGCAACCACCACAAGCCTAAATCCTAAATTTTCTATTATATTGAGTCTTGATTCACTGAGTGTGTGTTCAGTTAACAAGTGATTAGTCATTTTGGTGGTTTGACAACTTGCCAACCCTTTTTAATTATCCTGTTTTACTCTGCTTCCATTTAAAGCTAAAAAATACTTGGCCAGAAGTGTGAAAGAGCAAGAAAGTTCTCACAATAAAACTTGTTCAACTAACAAACCTATTATATATATCATATGATAAAATTAACTGTTAAAGGAAACAGTTCGCTTTGTTCTTTATTACGTTTAAATGTGGTGTGTGTGGTTTTTTTTTTTTTTTTTTTTAAGAATTGAACTTTCAGCCTTCTATCAAATTAAAAGTGAAAGATCCTTATGAAGGGAACAATCATTCCAAAACATTGTAGTACTCACCATTTCAGTTTGTATATGCAGTGTCTTGTTAACACACAACAAATCACCTAACAGGTCACTTGTGAGACTTAATTACATGCCACTACTGTATATATGTTTAGGATTTGAAGATGGGAAGGTTGACATCCTCTTTCCCCTTGTGGTTTTACAAATGTGTGAAGCTAAGTTTGCATGCTGATCATAATCAGTGCCATGGGAGTAGATGAGAGCACATGGTCTATTCACAAATGCATACTGATGTCTTTGGATCATGCTACAAAATAAAAATTTCGTAAGATGTTTAGATTCCTCTAAAATCCATGCGTGAGAATATTCTGCGGCATACTGGTAAACTGTTTTAAAATAGAGATCTTAAACAACACTGTAAAGTACACGTGAACTTGACTGTATTCACTGTCAGGTTCTGCCACGTTTAAGTTTTAGAATAGTACTTCACTTTGCAAGTAGTTCCTTTGATTTCAGTGACTCTGTTCATGGCATAAGTGACTAGTAAACATCAAGGGTTGGTAGAAAGTGGCAGAATCTGTCCCTAAACCTTTTTTGGGAGTAACAATATGAGATTAGCATTAGAACTGAAGAGAAAGGGGATTAGTGGTGTTTTGTAATGCAGAGCAAGGGACTGTAATTCAGGAGATTTCTGTTTCTAACTCTCCCACTGAGTCTGTGCAGGCTTGAGCAGTCATAATCTCTCCCTGCTTAATTTTCTGCAAAATGTGGTTTCTTGCTCTGAGATCCTGTAGTGAAAGAGTCTATGCTGGTGTTAGGAATTAATGTGGGTCAGTGGGTATTGTTTTGCTCTGAGATGATTCAGTTCCTTAGTAGAAAAAAGGCTTGTTAGTAGGGTGGGGAGCTTTCAAAAATGGACTTGCTTCCAGTGAGACATTAAAATAGAGTAATTTGTCATATGCTGTCTGTTCAGACAGAAATCAAATGTCCTTTAATGGGGAGGGAGGGTGTATACTGGACTAAAGAAGTAAATAACCAGTTGGACCAAATTCCTGTTGTTACTGATACCGGAATCAGTAACACAGTAGACTCTGAATGAACAATGTGGCAGCATGTAAAAAGGAGTGTGCAAGATGCAAGGAGTACTGTGATCTTGCAGTTAAATTATCCTAGAGTATCTTGCATTTGAAAGGAAACCTAAAAGTCTAATCCTGCTTTTGCAGGTTTATTGTTGGAATTTATCATTGTCTTTATCACTGAAGTAGAGAGCTGTTATAAATGGGTCACGATAAAAAATTTTTATCAAAAGTTGGATTTTTGAGGGAACTTGCCTAGATATAACTTCTCCTCCATAAAAAATAATTAACCATATTCTCTCCTTCTCATTTCTATTCACCATTTTCCCCCCACAAAACTGAATCTGTTTGTTTGTTCATTGATTCATATTTGATATGACCAAGCAAGGAATGTTCCAATGATTGGAGCCCCCATTTGTTGTCTTAAGCCCAGATGCTAAAACTTTGCCAGCAAACTGTTATAGGACCAGGATAAGTAGCTCCCATGTTACTGATCAGGGAAGATTTGAGTCAGTTTCATGTTGACTTATCCTATAAGAGCGATAGGATTGTAGTTTTTGTCAGTCTCGGCCTAACTGGAAATGGGCCATACTAACATGTTTGTTTTCTTTTCTTTTCTTTTTTTTTTTTTTTTAACCAAAACAAAACAGGTGACACTTAAAGGATTTGCTCCTTTGCTTCAGTTTGCATATACTGCGAAACTTATTCTGAATAAAGACAATGTGTCTGAAGTTTGCAAGTGTGCAAAATTTTTGGGAGTACATAATATTGAGGAATCTTGCTTTCAGTTCCTTAAATTCAAGTTTTTGGACAATAAAGTGGCCCAGCAGGAATTCCCTAGAAAGAAATGTTGTACCTCACACTGTCAGAAAGCAAAAGTTAACATTGCTCTTATGGATGATGGTGACCTAGAAATAGATGACGAAGTGGAGGAATTGTTGGAAACTGAATACACTGCATCTCCTCATTCAGAGCTCAGCAAAGGTGAAGAAAATGCAGCAGTATCTCCTCATCTTCATGATAATATCAATCAAACATGTGATCCTGCATATTTAGAAAAAGATAATGTTTCTGGCTTGTTTTCCCTATGCCCAAAGTATAGGAAGTTCCAGAAAGCTTTTGGGAGTGACAAAGTCCATACTGCAGAGATGTGTGCCAGTATTAAAGAAGACCAGGTAACATCAGCTACATCCACTCATCAGAGCGAACCATTTAATGATGCCATACAGAAAGCTCAGGAGTGCACAGTTGTGCAGCTGGTCTCACAATGTGAAGATACTCAGGTAGAAATGGAAGAGGGGGAGGAAGAGAGAGAGAAAGGAGAGATACTGAAGAGAGAGTCTATGTCTCAGAGTGTTTCTTGTCCAGTGGAGAGAGAAGATGCTGCTTCTCTTCCCCAAAACTCTTCTGTTGCACCTCATGAACTTTTTTCAGCACCTTTTCTACATGCATATGAGCAATACAGCAACTTGAATTACAATGGTATGCAAACCACAGTTGTAGCTGAAAAAACTGTGATAGGTACTGTAGATAAGAATGATAAATCAATTAATGAAAATCAAGATGATTCACTTCTGAAGTCTAATATGTGTGCTAGTGAAGATGTAAGTATTATATCAACTAGTGACAGAAGCAGTGTGGAGAGAGAGGTTGCTGAACACCTAGCAAAAGGGTTCTGGAGCGACATTTACAATACAGAGACTGCTTGTCAAATGCACTTGTCACCTGCAACAACAAAAGAGTGCTCAGAACAGATATATTCAGGAAAAAAGACAGAGTGTCCATGGTTGGGTATCAGTCTCAATGAGAGCCCTGAACCTTGTTTTCAAAGAACTTTTACAACTCTAAACTCTGTGAGCTGCCCATTTATAAGTAACTTTGGTAATGAAGTATGCTCAAACAGCACAGAGATAAGTAGTGGAGATTGTATCCGGGAACCACAGCAAGAACAGTGTCCATATACTTGTGTGATAAGTTTGGGAGAAGATTCTGAAACTGACACTGAAGGAGATAGTGAGTCCTGTTCAGCAAGAGAACAGGAATGTGAGGTGAGGACAGACTGGCTATATTTTTATTTCCATAAATCTTTAAGCTCTGTTCTAAAATCTCATTCTTCACCCTCTTAGTTCCAGGCAATTTTCTTGCTTGGTTTCAAAACTCTAGGGGGGGAAGGGAAGTATCATTTTATTTCTCTATCTAAAATGGTCAGAAGATCTGTTGGAATACATGTAATTATTTTAAATAGGTTATTAAAGGAGGTTATTAAATTTATTTAATAAATTTATTAAAATTTATGTCATCATAATATGAAGTGTTTGGAAATTGCAGTATTAGAGCTACTTGATAGAAATTTTCTCCTTAGAAAATTATACAAGTATGCATGTTAGTTAAAATTGGAATTTTTGCATAAATGTGCTTGTTTTGACTATTTTTGATAGGGGAAAAAGTTGAAATGACTTTGCGGTTGTTTGGTACTAAATTGTTTTGGCTTACAGTATAGTTTAAAATGTATACAACTTAAATATCAAAATGATTAAATATTTGAAAAATGCTTCATAATAAAACCTTTGTGGAACTTTCATTCCACTGGAAACTTTGAAATCTTGGTGTGGCTTTTTTTTAAATTTTTAGTTCAGGGCAAATATTTTTGGAGGATGGGGTAGGGATGTAAGCAAGTAGTCACTACCTGATAAGCCTAGGCTTATCAGGTAGTCAAGTTGACTACTAGTGTCGTTCCCCCCCCCCCCCCCCCCCCACACATGCTGCTTCTGTGTCCAGGGGCAGGCAGAAGCAGGAGCCAGTTTAAATGCTGGTTTCCCCCCAGCACCATCTCCGTGTAGAGGTGAAGGGGAGAGAGGCAGGAGAAGCTGCCGCAAAACAGCATCTGCCTGTGGCTGGCCCAGGCTCGGTGCAAGTGGAGGCTGCTTTGCATCCTGTGGAGCAGTCCCTGTCCATGGGAGGATCCCAGTAGGGAGCTGGGACCCCTGCAGACAGGGGCTGCTGCTGGAGCAGCCTCTATTTGTGGCCAGCCCCGGCTGCAGCAAATAGGGACTGATGCTATGGAGCAGCACCTGTCTGCGTCAGCCCAGGCTGGCTGCAAACACAGGATGCACTGGCAGCAGCCCCTGTCTGCAGGGGTCCCAGCTCCCTGCTGGGGCCCCCTTGTGAACAAGGGCTGCTGGACCCAGCATGAACCGGGACTAAGCAAGCCCAGCTCAGTCCTGGCTCACGCCAGGTCCAGGAGCTATCTCCGCTGTGGCTCTGCATTTTAAATGTAGTAAGAGCCGGGCTGCCTGTGCACCTGGACCCGAGTGAGCCAGGACTGAGCACCTTCCCTTGTTGACTGACTGTGTAGTTGATACAAATTTTATCAACTACACGATTAGCCGATTACCCTCTTTTTAACATGCTTTACCCTCTTTTTAAGACTGGGAGGAATTGTTTGAGAATCTGGACTCTGTATAATTCCAGACTACTTTTATACTGCACTTATTTCCACTGTTTTGGTTATACAGTATATTGTCTATTTCTTCAACTGCAAAAATTGCTTAGTATCTTCTTTTTTGTGACAAAGCGAAGCACTCCTGTTTTCTCCCCATCCCTCTCAATGTCTTTTTTTCATGTTAGAATTTTTATCTTCAGCTGAATGACGTAAGCAATCCATTTCCACAAATTAACTAGAAAAATGGAAATCGGTATGGCTTTTAAAATTTATGGAAGTTATAAAATGAAGTTGTCAAGTAAAACTCTTAATTACTCTAAAGAGGTGTTTTACCTTTCAGGATTTAAAAACAGATTCAGCCCACCGAATAAACAGTGCACAGCTTGCACTACAAGTAAATGAGGGAACAAGGTTGAATTTGGACCATTCCTTAAATTCATGGAGTGGTAAATGAGATTATTGCCTGGAGCAGCATCTCATCTGCTGTTCTAGTGTTAGCGATGTTCCTGGCTGTAGCAATAGAAACACATTGAAAGATTCCCTCCCTTTAGGTAGAAGTAAGATGACCTTTTTTTGACCTTTTTTTTTTTTTTTATTAAGTCTGTGTATACTCTTAATAGCTTACTTTGAAATATAAAGATTGCTTTTGAAAAATAAATATGGCTTTCAACATTCCACAAATGCTTGGTTCAGACTTTAAGGTTGGTATGTGTGCATATTTGTGGCAGCTGCTGTATCCAAAGTTCAAGCATGCATATTAGAGGGGGTGGTTCTATTCTATATATAATAATGGAAAGTGTTAAGCAACCTAAATATAGGGGTTGCAACCAGTTACATTTAGAATAGAAAATAGTATTTATATGTTTATAGTTTTAAAATTATGTATTTGTATACAATATACATGCAAACACTTTACGATATTGTTCAGACTATGCTGGGAATACCTCTAGAAGTTCTTATATGCTAACTCTGGGTTTCTAAAATTGGGTTGCCAAAATGTTTCATCCCAAAATGTAGCTCCTATTCCACAGAAATCTTGACACACCAAATTTGAGCGAGTGGCATTTCAACCCTTTGAGCCAGGTTACATCTCTACTCTCACAAATTTGGTCCAGTAACATGGGTGGCGCAAAACCTGAGTGGCACTACAGCCTTGGAGGTTGCAGTGTCAAGAGCCCAGCCAGCCCCACAGCACAGGAGCTGCCGCTGTAGAGTCAGGGCTATGCAGGATGGGATGTAGGACCTGACTGAAATCACATCAGAGCCTTTACTCCCAGACTATTTAGTGGGTTGTGAGAGGCCATAAAGATTTACAAATAGTTCTTGAGGCCAGAAAGGCCAATGCACTAACTAATACATGGCCTGTTGTGGTCCACTGCACAGGGTAGATTTTACTCTTAATAAATATTCTTTTTTGAAAATCTGAAACTAAATATGCAAAGTCTTTGGATTAAATCTAAGATACCTATCTGAAATTTAAAGAATTTATTTGTGTCTGTGCAAATATGATTTAGATTGATGTTCTAGTTCTATGTTCTTCCGATGAAGTGGGGGGTTTTTTTGTTTTTGTTTTTTGAGGCCTGGTCTACACTGGGAGCTTAGATCGAACTTAGCCACATTACGTCGAACTTCTGAACCATGAGTCCACACCACTAACCCCATTCCTTTGACTTTAAGGAAAGTTAAAATCTATTTCAGCACTCCAGCTTTTCACAAGGTATAATGCAAAATTTGACTTTGCATGGTAGACTGTAAAGTAGTGCAGACAGAGTACTGTGGAAGTCAACGTTCTTGAATTCTGGAAAGTGCCCTGCTGTGACTGCACTTTTAACTCTGCTACTCTCCAGGTCAACAGGAAAAGCCTTGGGAAAGTTTTAATTTAATTTCCTGTGTGGCCAGCAGACCACAGAGTAGGCAGCACATCTTAGCAACACACCTGACCATGAGTTCCTAGGGTCGCAAACGAGCACCAGCATGGAGCATGCAGGACATCCTATACCTCATTGCTGTATGGGGAGTGGGAATCTATTCTTGCATAGCTACAAACCAGCAAAAGAAATGCAGATATCTATGCCAAGATTGCAAAGGGCATGGAGGAGGAGAAAGCATATCCTATGGACACTCAGCAGTGCCATGTGAAAATAAAGGAGCTGAGGCAGTTACACCAGAAGACAAAGGAGGCAAATGGACGGTATGAGTCATCACTGCAAACATGCTGCTTCTGTGAGCAGCTGCATGGGATCCTAGGAGGGGACCCGACCAGCTTCAATAGCCAGTCCATGGATTCCTCCCAAGACACTAGTTGGGCAGCAGCATGGAGGACCGTGTGGAGGAGGAGGAGAATGGTCAACAAGTAAGCAGGACAACTGATGTCACAGACAGCCAAGACAGTCTTATAACTTTAGAGACCATTCCCTCCTCCAAGGGCATCTCACAGCCAGGCACTGATCCTGGGGAGTTCTCACTTTTTTTTATCATGCTACAAGTGGGTTAAGGCAATTGGCTACCACAGTTCACACCCATTGTTTCTACACAGCAGAGGCTCCCTGGAATAGCTTGTTAACATGTCTGGAAATGGAGCAGGAACCCTCCCTGCATGTCTCCATAAAGTTGTCTTAGAGGAACCTTTCAGTCCTTCTCACAAGGTTTCTGGAGATGCCTGCCTTATTCCATCCTCCACAGTAGGACACCTTTTCATGCCAAGCCACCAGTAAGTGGTCTCGCATTGCAACATAAAGTCCAGGTTTCTGGCCACATTCAGTCAGCATCTGTTCCTTGTCACTCTGATTTGGAGAAAACTGATATTTAGCATGGCAGCCTGGGTGAGGCAGGTTAGCTATTAGCTGATGCCTCTGCAGTAAACCTCTGTTGGCTCATCCCCAATGAAGCAGGCTTGAACCCTTGCCCTGCCTTGCTGCCATGTCTGGACCATCTCCCGTGGGCTCGAGCCTCAGCCTATTCCTTACCATGCTTGTCACCAACCCAAGTCCAGCTGCTCCCCTAAGAACTCTGTGGTGTACCTGCTGCATAGTGGCCACTTAAGAGCATAACTGTGGCCTTGTATGTAATGTATCCCTATTTGTCTTTAGGGCCTTCCTTTTATGCTAACAGATTAAGTTTTACACTCAACAGTATCTCATGAAAAGTCTGCTTTTCGCTTTTCGTTACAGCAGGTGCAGCAGAGAGTATGCTGAACGTTCCCCTAGCTCTGCCAGCTGTCCGGCTATCACAAATCCACAAGCAAAATCAGACTAGGGGTGACATGATCAAACAACAAATGCAATCCAACCACTTAGACAGAACATGCTTAAGTGAGTGGAGGAATATGCTGCTGCTGGAGATGCGAGCAGAGCATGAGGACAGGAGAGCATGCAGGGAGCTGGAAGTAAAGAACCAGTAGAGAGTCTTGATGATGATGGAAGATGTGATGAACCACATAGTTGCCTCTCTAGGACAGCTATATGTACAGGCACCCCCTCCAACCCTTGTGGACCCACATTCCCTCTTCACCAAGTTCCATAGCAAAGGGGGGAGGGAGTCAAGGACAGCCTCACATTCAACCTCCAAGGATGTGTCCAGAAGTGAAAGACTGTCATCACCCCTCATCCAGAGCTCCTGCCCTGAACTTTTTCTGTCCCTCCTGGGTTCCCTAAATAAAAACACATGATTTCTCAACAACAGTCTCTTTATTGCTTGTGTTGAAGGGAGAGGGGACATTTACAAGCAAGCACATTGAATGCAAGGGCACCTTGTTAAGAGCAACATGCAAGACTCTCAAATCTGGTCATTCTTAACACTGCCTTTCAAAGTCTCTCTGATTTGCAGTGCCCAGTCTGGCTGCTTATAATTGCTGGCTAAGCACCCTGCCTCAGAATCCTGCAATATAACTTCCCCCTTATTTTCAGAAATATTGTGGAGCATGCAGCAGGCTGCCACAACAGTGGGCTAACCTAGTCAGTAGACTGCAGAACCTTCTCTTTAAATGCGCAAAAGCACATTCTGCCATCATTCGGTCCTTGCTCAGCCTGTAGTTGAACTGTTCCTTACTGTAGTTCAGACTGCCTGTTTACAGCGTTGAGTCTCATGGGAGCAAGGGGTAGGCTGGGTCTCCAAGGATCACTATTGGCACTTCAATGCCACTGATTTTCTGGTCTGTGAAGAAAGTTACAGTTTGCAGCTTTTTGAAGAGGCAGGAGTTCATAAAGATCTGCCCGTCATGCACCTTTACCAACCATCCTACGTTGATGTCATTGAAACAGCCCTTGTGATCCACCAGAGCCTGCAGCACCATCAAGTAGTACCCCTTGCAGTTAATGTACTCTTTGGCAAGGTGTGTTCAGGTGCCAGTTAAGGAACTCCATTGAGGCAAAGCCCTCCACTATGTCCTGCGCATTTCCTAGAATCACTACCCTCCATAGCAGAAGGGTATTGATTGTTTTGGCTACTTATATAATGGCTGTCACTGTAGACTGCCCCGCTATGAATTGATTCCCAACTGACTGGTAGCTGTCTGGTGTTGCAAGCTTCCATGGGGCAATTACCATATATTTCTCCATTGTCAGAGCGGGGCTGATTCTGGTGGTATTGTGCTTCTGGATGGGGAAAAGCAATTCACAGAGTTTCATGAAAGTGGCCTTACGCATGTGAAAGCTTTGCAGCCACTGTAGATTATCCCATAGTCACCCCACTATGAGGGTGTGCATGTCTCATGGCACCAGACCCAGTGTTCCACTGTGTCCAGAGGACTGAATGCCAGTAGCATTTGCCAGTTGCTCATTTCAAGTATTTCACACAACAGTATGTTCATGGTCTCCCAAGATTCTTCCTCATTTTGGCAGACCCTGCATATGCTGTTGATACATTCTAACACAAGGCACACCATGGTTAATATGATTCCTGTTCAGCATCAGTGCATTATGGCATCCATGCTTACACTGCTATGGCATCTGCACAGGTCACCAGGGGAGAGAAGGGTGTGAAAAGACTGTTTGCTTTCAAGTGCAAAAAGTGCAGGAACCGTGGGATAGCTACCCATTGTGCATCACTCTCAAAGTCGACAACAGCCACTCTACTGGGGACATGCTACTTCGAACTGTGTTGAATTCTTGCACACAGCGGGGACATGCACTTTCAACTTTACAAAATCGGATGCCAAAAATCGACCTTATCTCCCAGTGTAGACAAGGCTATAAATGTTTTATTAATTTTAATTTAAATAAACCCTTTCAGGTTAACTGACTTGAATTTTGCTTTTATCAGTTTCCTCCTTTGTTCAAAACTATATTTTATATTTTAGGTAAAACTGCAATTTAATGCACAAAGGATCATTTCACTTTCTAGAAATGACTTTCAATCATTTCTGAAAATGCAGAAATTGACTCCTGAACAGCTGGATTGTATCCATGATATCCGAAGACGAAGTAAAAACAGAATTGCTGCACAGCGCTGTCGTAAGAGAAAACTCGACTGTATACAGAATCTTGAGTCTGAAATAGAAAAACTGGTATGTATAGAAAATTCCTTAACTAGCTCAGATTCTTCCCTCAAATTAGTTTTGGTTTCTTTGGGTGAGCCAACTTGTCCACTTGTGGATTAAGTGTGTGGATTTAACTGCCTTATGTTAGGCACTCAACTCTGAACGATTTGTTTGCATATAGCACTTTCCAATAGTAATTCAATGTTATACTGATGCTTTATAAAATACAGGTCAAAGCAGGATATATTGTCTTAAAAGTTACAATCTAAATTGTATACTTTTAAGACTATACAATCTAAATAGTACCCATATAACTGGGTAGTACTAAAACCAAAAGTGACGGTGTTTAGTATAAATCTTATCAGTACCATAACTTTGTAATCCATTTTTTCTGTAATCTATTTTAATGCCTCTTTGGGAGGGGTAAAAACTGTTTATAAGCTTCCTTGAAAAAGCATGTTTATTGAAATGATTAAAAATAAAGACAGGGTTTTTTTTCTTTTGTCCCATGGCTCCAGAGACAAATGCATGTGTGTTGTCATGTAGTAAGTTACTTCCCAAAACAGTGACTGACAATCTGTGTAGTGAAGTTGCTGTGAATTTTTGTATGGAATAATTCATAAATTGTGATACTCCTTACTGTTACTAGGTTTTTTTCTAGGTGTCTGTTCTCACACCATAAGGCTCAGCTAACAGCATATGTCCAAGCTCCACTGTGTTAACTGACATCTCAACTTCGAGTAGCACATAGCTAACACGGTAGGTCCAAGCTGAGCTTTATGATGTAAGAGCTAACACTTAGCTTTGGCTGGAAAGATGCTTCCTGAGTCTCTGTTGTTTTAGTCTATTGAGCGATTGAGAAAGATAAGGTGGCTCTTAAAGCAGTGATCCACTTCTCATCCATAGTAGTAAGCTTGCAGTGACAAGTCAGTGTTTCCTCTGAATCTACTATAGTAGTCTGATGGCCCCAGAATGGGAAGTAATAAGTAAAAGGTCACTATTGGATCTGCATGGCTCTGTTCCTTTCCCAGGACAAATAAACATTCTACTTTTGTCACCTTGGGGGGGGAAAAACTCTGTGTAGGGTGATAGTCTTTTTTCCTTCCCTTTCTCTTTGGTTTTGACTTCGAATTGTAAAAGTAGTAAATATTTTTCAGTTTTACTTGTCACACCTTGAAAAGGATCTACTAAAAGGAAAAGGTCATTGTAACGTTAATTGTCTTATAAATATTATTCTCTAGTATAGAAAAATTTACAAGCAGGCAATAATTTGCCTGAAATACCCCCACCTTTTTAGCAAATTGACTGTACGTAGATGACCTGTTATGTATAAGGGAAATAGGACCCGGAATGTGGACTTTGAAATGTTAGAAGGAGGAATTCTGGTAGCAGCCAAATCTGGAAAGACATTTTGAGGTGGTCGTTGTAACCAAATATCTGTTAATAGAACCAAATTTTAGAAAGATAGTGAACTTGACCTATGCATTCTGTGTGTTAGAATAATTTGGGAAAGGCAGCCATGCACAAAACATTTGAGATGTCTCAAAACAAGCATTGAATATTTGCATTTAAACATAGGATACCTGAAGCTCTTGTGGCAAGAAAATCAGTGAGAGTACACAACTTACCTACATTTCCTTATATTTCAGTTTTCTTTCTTTCAAGTATCATCCATGTGGGTGCTCCACTTCAGGTGCAGTGCATCCTACCTTCTCTGGATCAGAGATTTCTGGTACAACTGCTTGTTTAGCATAGGGCTGTGCAGGTGAACCACCCTCAGTTCCTTCTCAACCATCTTTTCCTAAGACGAAGTGTTAGCATTCCATTGTTGATAAGCTTACTGCCATTTCTTCTTACTTAGCCTTTCTTAGTGTTTAGTTAGTAGTCACTTATTTTATTTTGATGTTTTACTTCATTCTTCCTACCTTTTTAGGGGAACTTCCTTTTCCTCTATTGCGGAGTTATGTCATGATCATCAAGGTTCAAACATTGCCTCTCATGCCAGGAAATTAACCCAGTCAGAGACAGACATTCCAATGGATTTGCAGCCTCAGGAATGGGGAGAACACCCCCATTGCTGGACAAGAGAGCTCTGGTGCCTGGGAGTGAGAGTTGGTTGGGAGTCCAGCAGTAGGGAGCCCTACCATTGGGAAGGATGAGCCCTCTCTGTGGGGAGCCCCAGCTGGGCGAAGCAGCCATGGGGCCACCAGTGAGCCCCATCCCTGGGGAGCTCTGTCCCTGGGGAGCTCCAGCCAACTGGCAGCAGCAGGACTGGAGTCCACTGACAGTGAGGCCAAAGCAGAGCCAGCCAGAGGGAGAGACCACATCCAGGGAGGCCGGTGGCAGTGGACCTCCCCTGATCCAGCAAATTCACTCATTTGGGATGGGTCAGGTCCTGAAAGTGCTGGACTGGGGAGGTCCAGCCTGTATGCTTTTATACAAAATAAACTAAAATTAGTGTTGCATCACAAATGGTGTCTGAAGAATTGCTAAGGTGATGGCATGCATCATATGTAGTTCAGTCTCCACATGACTACTCTTCAGAACTCTGTAGAGTAATTTGATAAAAGCAGGTTGTTCAAAATAGTTTCAATGAAATATGACCTCAGAATTTAATTGTTTTGGATTTATCTAAAAGATTAAATTCCATATCCTGGAAAATACATTTTTCAGAAAATGTTTTGTTTTGTTTTGGTTCTGTTTGAGAATGGATTTTGAAACTTCATTTTGTTCAGGTGAAAATAGTTTTATTTAAACCAAAAATGTGGAATTTTGCACAGTTCAAATGTAAATCAGCTATTTGTGAAAAAACTACACTTGAGTCTGTTTGTTGCTTTTTATCATAACTTTAGCATGTTATCTTTTCCAAGATAAACCAAATATACATCTGTTAGAGTGAGTATTCTTTTTCAGCTTTGGAGCAGAATAGAGTTATACTTCACAGTCAATAATCATGTGTTTCTTTGCAGCAAAATGAAAAGGCAAGCTTGTTAAAGGAGCGAGATCACATTTTGTCAACGTTAGGAGAGACCAAGCAGAATCTGACTGGACTTTGCCAGCAAGTATGTAAGGAAGCAGCATTGAGTCCTGAGCAAATACAAATACTTGCAAAGTATTCTACCTTGGATTGTCCGCTTTCACTTTTAATTTCTGAGAGAGAACGAACAGCTCCTGATAGTAAGCCTGTGATCCCATTGTGTATAGAATTACCAAGTGAGCTTTCAGCCACTGACCAGAGTTCTTCCTATGCATGTGTAAGAGGCACCTCTGATACAGCTTATGATCAAGTGCAAGAACTGTGTCCTGTTTCAATGAAAACATCGGAGGACACTTTACTTGTGGAACAATGTGGACAGAGTGGTAGTGGTATCACAGATTTCTGTCAGCAGATGACTGACAAATGCACTACAGATTAATAAATCTGTTCTGAGACTGTCGACCTCAACCTTATGAGATTTAAAGTAAAGGTTTCAGCATTATTATAAAATGCCTTACGTGAAGGGAAAGGCAAAACTTGATATTTTACAAGTGCATTAACTAGGATCTGTCCATCTATGTTACCCAGCAGACTTCAGGATTTGTTTTATGTAATTTTGGGACATAACTTTTTACATGTCACTAAGGTCTGGACTATATTAGTGGCGTAACTCAAATCAACATAGCTTAAATCTATCTTCCACCTATGGGCTCTGAGTTGCAAACTCAGATGATGGGAGGAATCCACTTGCATAACTTATAATAGGGGAAGCAGCTAAGCCACAAAGTCTTTTGTCTTTCGCAATGGCCCGCAGTAGTCTGTCTAGTGTTGATGGACTTCTTCCATTGGGGAGTAGGTAAGCCCTTTTACAGAAGACCAGCAGTCCACACTAGCTAGTGTATTTCTCCAATCTGGTATTGATGCAGGGTCCACATAGTGCTAGGTTGACGGGAGATACTCTCCTGTCAAATCCCCTTACTCATCTCATTCCAGTGGAGTACAGGAGTTGACAGGAGAATGGTCGGCGGTGGATTTAGTGGGTCTTCAAGAGCCACTGTATCACCCTCTCCCCCCCCGTCCCCCCCCCCAGTGAATCAAACGCTGCAGTGTCAATATTGGCTGTAGTGGAGACAACCCCTAAGAACTATGTCCATCTCTCAGAGTTTGTACAAGAGCTCAGCCCTTTAGTGCAAACAACTGGAATTACTTCTAGTTGGATTAGGGTATCAGCATCGTAATGATTAGTGGAGTACTAGAACTACTTCCCTGATTTTTGTGGCATCTTGACCCCAGATACTCTTTCAAAAATCTATTGTATAGCGATTTGCTAGCAGATGAGCTTGTTCTTCCATGTAAAATGTCATATGAGGGTCAAAAAACAAAGTATTTTGAAAGACTGCTTATGAATGTTATAATCACTAGGACCAGTGAAGACGTGTTTAAAAATAATTTTTAATCAGGATATCTTTATGGGTAAACCATAATTTTCAGTGGCTTGTACTCTTAATTCTAAACTTGAACGAAGTGTAATAAAATGAGCCAGTTGGGTTTTATTCATTACGTATTCTGTAAAGAATAAACCAAACCTTTAAAATAAGAATGAGGGAAAATAATCCCTGCTCTAAGGTGGGGAGATTTTGTCTTGTGTTGGAGGCAAATGGTGTACAAATGATCCCTCATTGCTTAGCTGTTCTTCTGATACCAGACATTTTTAAATACTAAACCTCACAATAGGAAAAAAATGCACTTTGTTGGTTTACATGACAAAATAGAAGAATCGTACAAGCCAATTGAATTCTTCATTTTCTACCTCAATGTACATTAACTTTTTAATCTTTGTGTATGTATGGAAGATCATCTTTTGCTCCAGTTGTAACTGTAAATATTGGCTTTGCAGGTTTATCTTATTTTATGATGAGTGAAATTTTTTGCCTCCAGGATACTAAAACATAACTCTTTCTGATAAGGTTGTTGGTTTAAGCTCTCCATATGTAGATAATTTAGCATTAATAGAACTATACTATAAAAGTGTATTGTGAACCATTGGCCAAATATAAGAAAGTTGACAAATTTCAACAGTACTTCTAATAACCAGATGTTATACAAGTAGATACACTACCTCATATCCAAGTGATTTCAAGCTCATTCGGATCTACATTTATATTTTTGACTTTTCAGCATGAAGAATTTTTATTAATGTTGCCTAGCATTGTGATATATGCAAGCTTAAAATAACTGAACTTTAAGAGCAAAGTATTATTCCAATACAACTTGATATACATTCTACTAGTTCAGGCCTGCACAACTCGGAAAGCGGCGAGGGCCATATTACTCCAAAGAAAACAGCTGTGGGCCGCAAGTAGGGTTGCCAGATGCTCTCCCACGCGGCCTAAACATTTTTGTCAAGCAAAAAAAAAAAAACCACATGAAACCACGCGTGTCGGGCATACAAAAAAACCCCCGCATCACCCGGCTTCAACACGCAACCACAGGAGGCACCACCAAGTTTCCGTCCAGTACCCAGCCGGAAATTCAGAAAATACTGGACATTGCACATGTCTGTTTTCTGAATTTTTTTACCAGGCAGAGAGCGCAAATACCAGACTGTCCAGTAGAAAACCGGTCACCTGGCAACCCTAGCCGCAAAGGGGGGCGGGGGGGAGTGATACTTTATTAAGAATTTTTCAATTAAATCAGATCTGCACAACATACGGCTCCCGATGCCCTTACCCTCTCCTCACCCAGCATCACCCTGTCCCCCTTCCCACTGACACCTCCCCTCCTGCCCTTTTCCTCATTGTCTCCACTTGGCCCCCTGGCATTTGTCTCTCCTGCACCCTGTCCCTTGGTGCCTTCCCCTTTCTCCTGACCTGTTTTTCCCCCCCCCTCCAGCACAAGCCCCTACCCCTTCCCTACCTGGCTTCTGCCTTCCACTTTGCAGGGCTGCCGGAGCCTTTTTGAATCCGGCGGTCGCTGGCCATGACGTCACAATGCCCCGTCACGCCAGCATCCTGGCGTCTGCCGGCATCCCACCTCCTCGCGCCGGAGCTGCATGCAGGCAGCCTGGTGGCGAGAATTGCCTCACTTCCCCCTCCCCAGCAGCGCTCCGCTCCTCCGCCTGGCCGGCAGATCAGATGGGGCTGCTTCACCCGTAGTCGTCATGGGCCACACAGTGAGCCCCTGCGGGCCGCATGTTGTGCAGGCTTGTACTAGTTGTAGGAATCTTTTCCTTTCAGATTGAGAGGAAACTTTTTTTTTAAATTACTAGAATTTATATATTGTGACTTTATAATGTATTTACTCACATTATCTCTTCTCCAGCAACCACACAGTTCTCATATTCCAATGCCCCATAATTAGTCAATTTTACCATTTTTTTTTTCTACTTTAACTACTTAGGGCCCTTTATCTAACATTCTAAAATAGACGATATTCTAAAAGGCATACTACAGTGAATGAGACTAAATCCTGGGCTTAACTTCATAATCAAATTTTTATCAGTAGGAATTATCAATTTTTAAATCCTTTATTTGAGCTGTGTGGAAGTGGGGCATTCATATAGAGGGGCTGACCGGAGTGTTGTGCATATGCAGTGGCCCAAAACACCAACTATTGGAACTGGGGGTCAGCAGTGACTACTACGGCTAGAAAAGCAGTCATAGAGCCTGTTCACAGGTTGGCATCTGAATGCTATCCCACAACCCCCCTGGGATTCTCAGTGCAAAAATTCTCAGGTCTCATTTTTATGAAGTATGCTGAAATTCATCCTGTGTGCTTAAACTTAAGCATTTTCTAATGCCTGGTTTCAAAGAGTTTGAGGTAGTTTATTGCCTAACCTGTTGCATCTAAGTACATTGTTGATTATTTATTTAGACCTACAGACTGCATGTGGGCTCCTATAGGCTACATTTTCAACTTGTTAAAATTAAGACTGGCCATTTTATGATACAGGATTCTCAGGTAAATATTTTTTTTTATTTCAGTTAAGAGATACTCAGTTTTGAACTTATAAAACTACTTTAAGGCATGTTTTAAAATACTTCTAAAATCCGTTGGGCAAGATGTCAAAGCCATATCAGAAAAATGGGATGGGGGTGTGTGGAAATAATTACAACTAATTTTGTATCTTTCATAATCCAATATTTTCTAAAAGTATAATAAAAACCACTGTCCTTTCTAAAAGGCTTTTCTTTTTTATGTACATCTCTTGCAGTATGAAACTAATATTTACTGATGCATTATTCATTTATGTAGTTAGTACTATTAAAATTGATCTCTGGAAACAGTAGCAAAATTATACATTACACAAACTCCTGAATAAAATTCACAGTAGCAAATATTACTGAATTGGAATAAAGTTCCCAAAAGTTTGATATGCATTGTGTCCTGTGTTTTGAGGATTTTCTGTGGATTTTTTTAAAAAACTTATGAACTTTGCTATTTATTGGGAGGGGAGGAAAATACAAGATATTGAAGATATTGAATATCCTATCAATGGGAATTATCTATTTTTAAAGCCCTTTATTTGGGTTATGTGCAGGTGTGGCATTCATAGAGAGAGCAAATTTTTTAAAAAGAGAGAGATTGAAGGAATTCATTGTTTGTTCATTGTATAAGATTTTTTTTTTTCTTTAAGGGCCATTTGAGTTACTAATAGTCTTTGATTCTTTAGTTCACTGGCCTAATTTGTTGTTCTGTGCTGGTAGAAAACCCCTAGTGAATCAGATGTGCCTATTCCTAGTTTGATCAAGTTGGTGTTCTTCTCTCTTTAGAAAGAGAGAGAGTTTTTCCTGCTGGGCGACAGAATGACATCACGTTCTCACACTCTCTGGCTGCAAAAGCAGCTGGGAGGGGGGAGGGGGTGGTGAGCAAAGTGAGCATGGGGCGCAGCCTGCTAGTATAATTATAATATTTGGTCCTGTTAGTCATCTTAAACTATTTCCTCCAACTGTGCTGAATGCAAACTTTCAGTGAAAGTACTTTTATCCTCACCATATGTGGAAGTTCTATACCAGTTTGAGATGGCCTGAGACAGAATTCAGGCATGTTAATTTCCCATAAATGACAGGGCCTTTTCCCTGGGTAGTTCATAACTCAGGGTCTCCACCTTAGCAACCTTGAAAACTCAAGACCTAGATCAGACAAAATAATGCATGACACAGGGTACATCTAGACTGCGTTGCTCTTTCGGGATACCAGAAGTATTTTGAAATAGCAACACCACGTCTTTAAAAGCCCCTGCTATTTCCAGAAATAGCAGGCCCGCTATTCAGGCGTCTGCTGTGTAGACTCCAAATTTCAAAATAAGCTCTTTCAATTTAGACTTGAAATAAGCTATGCAATTTGTATAGTGCAAATTGCATAGCTTTTTCTGACAGAAGGATGCTGTCTAGATCAGGGTTTCCCAAGCTGAGTCGGGACCCAAATATGGGTCGCCATTAAATTTCAAAAGGGTCACTAGGTGGCTCTTAAGGCTCCATTCACACACTTTTTAAATTGCCCTGGGTCACCAAGTCGTCCTGAATTGTCAAAATGGGTCCCCATCTGGAAAAGGTTGGGAACCGCTGGTCTAGATGCACCGAAAATGTTAGTGAGAAGGGTAACATTTGACCTCTTTAATCTGGCACCCCAGGGAAATAGGGTATGCCAGATTAAGGAATTTTTGCAGACTATGAGAGCACTAGGATGAGGTCTAGGAGGGAAGGTGTGTGAGAAGGATAGGGTTGGGGTGCTTACCTGGAGCCCCTCTTCTGGGAAAACACATGGCTCCGCATCCCCCTTCCACTCTCCACACACCCATCCCCTGTCACTATGAGAGCAATGGGGAAAAGCTTCCAGAGAAGCACATTGCTGTGCTGCCATTCCCCCAGCTGATGGTGAAGAGGAGCAGCAGTGTGCAGATCAGCTTCCTTCTCCTCTTTCCAGGGTCTGAACCACAAGTGTTTCTAAATCAGGGTCACCTGGACTTCAGAGGTTCAGGTGTGTTGCTAAAGATCAGTATTGTGTGATTTGCTCAGTTGCACTAAGTATCTTCATTTAAAAAAAAACAAACCAAAATTTGGAAAGAAGACAATGCTGGTAAAGATAGCATTGATGTGAGGTTAGCAGTGGAATGGCAAGTGAAATGAGATACTAATTTTATTGCATTCTAAATTTAATAGAAGACTCAGTACTAGGTAGTGCATTAATCTGTACGTCTTAAATATTAAGACAAACTAGGGGGCTGCGCCCCCCCTGCTCACTACACTCACCAACCCCCCTTCCCCCTCGGAGGCCGCTTTTGCAGCCAGAGAGGCTGTTAATCTTGCACTTAGCCCAGCAGCACTCTCCATGGCCCCAGATCACTCGCCCACCTATACCCCTGGATGGGCCCCTCTATTGAAATGTGCTTGGCCCATCCCACCAGCCCATCCCCCCCGCCCACATCCCTCCTCCTCCTGCCCTGCCTGCCAATAAAATAGTCCATGGCCCACAGCCCACTCTCCTCCTTCCATTCCTACATCCCCATTTCCCTGCTTGTGAACAGACTTATTTCAAACTAACTCCTGCTTGTGAAGAGGAATAGCGCTATTTTGAAATTATTTCAGGAATTATTATTTTGAAATAATGACTTGTTTTGAAATGGTTTTTCAGTGTAGACATGCCCTAAGGTGCCACAGGACTCCTAGTTAATTTTAACATATCTATAAAAGGACAAGTTATGAGATTACCTTAAATGTACTATTTTGAACCTGACTTTTCTGAAGTTTGGATGGGTTTTTTTGCTAGGGCAGGTTGGGACGGTATGTGAAAAAGTAAGTCTTAGTATTATGCCTTATTAATGCAGGAAAGTTGTATTGATACATAGTCCTACCTGGATACAAAATCTGCAGTCCATGATCCAGATTTTACTTGTAAATCTGGAGGAAGGAGGGAGCACAGATGAGCAAGGAGGGGGCAGAGTCATGCAGGGAAGAGGTAAGCAGCAATAGGGAGAGCATGTGTGAGTGCAAGGGTAGGGGGTATTGTCACACTTCAGTCTCTTTTGAGCACTGCCGTTTCTGTTCCTGGATACAGAAAGAGGGTGGGGGTAAGGGCTTCCGGAGCTACCTGTTCAATTGCCACATTTGTGGAAGCTGCTGTCCTTCTTAATAGTGTGCTGGAGGATCTGCAGGTCAGTGTTCACCAGACAGGGAGGCAGAGGTCAAGCAGGGCCAGCACCTGGCCACTCCTACAGGGAGATTAGGGCACAGCTTCTTGGGTCCTTTCCCTGCCAGCAATGCAGGGGGCCTGCCCTGACACCTCTGCCTGGCTGTACTTGTTTGAGGGAAGGAGAGCCTTGCACGGATATCCATTGGAGTATCCAGTGGATGCAGATGCAAATATCCATGGATATGCAGGGCTCTACTGTTACAATGAAGCTTTTTGGAAACTGGTTTCATTAAACTGATATAACTGACTTTGTGAATGCCTTTTGGGGGTTTCCAGAGTTGAGGCACCTTTCCACCAAATTCCCTTAGTCTGAGGAAGGGGTGGATGTGGGTGTGGCCACACTTGGCTCAGCATTCAAATAGGTATATAGCCTGAGGCAGGTTAATATTTAAATGACCAAAGAGGGAAATACATTACTCCTTAAATATCTACATTTTGAATTATAACAACCAATGGGCTGCTGGCTCGGGGTACCTTTGATACCATCTTTCAGGGAACTATCTGAACCAGGGGATTTCTAAAAACCCTATGTGCTCCTTTTGCCAGTTGGTGCAAAGGGATCTCAGACAATACTTTTTGGTTTGACTGGCTTCTATAGAAAGGGACTGATAAAAGGAAGTATGGGGAACTGAAAGGAGCCACCTTTCCACCTGGCCCAAGGACCTCCAGCTCCTGCATTCAGCATATGGGAAGTGCAGTTGAAATGAGTAATAAGCATCAGTCACACACAGCAGTAGACTAGCTTTTGCTAAGTGTTTTGTAGTTATTACTGCCTAGGAGAGATTTGAAGGGAGATTGTGATTGTAGAGGGCTAAAAATGGCCTTAACTTCTGAAAAACTAAAATTTGCACTGATTTAACTTTTTCTAAAACTCAGGCAGTTACCATGAAGACTAAATTCAGCAATTTTTGTGGAGGATTATATTGTCTAAATACCAGAGGGATGTAAAGTTAAACAATATTCTGCCAGTGTCACAAGTGGAAACTTTTATTACAATGCTAGAGTTGATTACATAGTTACAAATATTATACTAACTGCACTGATTAAAATAGTTTAAAGTAATGGAATTCATCTCTAATAGCTTGAAGAAAATCTGCATGCTGCTTCAATGGGATAGCCACTATCAATTTTTAAAGCAAGTTCACTTTGTTGCATTTGAATATTTTTGCAGTTTCAATGTAATATTTCAGTTATGTGATGTGGAAATCAGAATTTGAATGTCTGTTCTTTGTAAAGGAAGCCTGTTAACGTACAGAAGGACAATTAGCAATACTATCTTTAAGATTGCTTAATGTGTCAATATCCAGCCTTTTTCATGAAGTAGGATTTTTTGATACAGTAAAAGTTCATTACACAAAAGCTAACCTCTGTTAAAACATGAATTCACTAAATTGAAATTCTTGTAATAACTCCCTGGCATTTTTTCGTAAGAAAGGAAGATGATTTAGCAGACATGATACACTAGCTATGCCCAACTTCTCGAACAGTGGACATTGATCAGTTACCAGAGAAGGGTCCCGATTCATCCCTTGCTTATGCAGGTACAACTCCATTGAAGTAAATGGATTTGTAAGTGTTTAAAATAGTGGTGGATTTGATCCCTAGAATTAATTTTCATGTTTTTAAAAAAAACTCTTATAAATGGCATGAAAGGAGAATTTAATCTGAACTGTGACAGATGACAAAATTATTTGTGTTCAAGTTTCCTTAAACAGCAGAAGAACTGAGGCACTAGTGTCAAAATAAATTCTGGCAGGAGTAAACTAAAACCAATATTCAATCCACAATTATTATGGAATTAAAGTATAATTCATTATCACTGTAACCCACACACCCAGACAAAGTTGAGATCTTTGAACTACTTTGAAATAAATGTATATAATTTTTTTTAAAAGTCTGGGTATAAGAAATAGACTGGCTAATTCTGATTAACAAAACTGTAAAATATTGTGATTAATGGGCAAAATAATTTTCCAACAGGATATCTAGTGGATTATTAAATTAGCAGTTCTCCAAACTTTGCAGATTCTATAAATAGTCAAATATGCAGCTTTTCATTATGTATTTTTAATAACACAACTTTTTATCCTTTTAACATTAAATGCAGTAAATTAAGAAAAATTAGATGTCCTACCATGTGTAGCTATGAAATTCACAATTGTAGTTAAAAGATCTATGCCTCTGTGCAGATCTTTAATAGAAAAAAAACCACTACAGTTTCTTGGAAAAAGTTTTAAACTAAACTTATTACTTTCTCCTGGTTATTTGTCAACATTTATTTCACTGGGAAAGCATTTAGTTAGTATAAATATAAAAATAATAAAAAGCCTCTCTCCATCAACCAAGGTGTATTATTCTTATTTAATATATACATGCTTTTAAAGCAACATTTGTAAAATGTCCTTACAGTCTATCTAAATATAATCAATGCGTTTTCAGCAATTTAAAGTAATTTCACTGAAACAGATTTCAGTTCCTAGACTACAGTGATGATGCAACTGTTATGTCAGACATTTGCCTATAGAGACAACTGCATCATCCTGTCTTGATTCCTGGAATAAGTGATGTTTTTATTGCCTTGTTTTAGTCTACATGCTTCCTCTCTCTGTGTGAGACAAGAAACAACACCTGAAGAAAACTGTCTGCAAACCTGACTAAAAACTACTACATTACATAAGTCTTCAGTGTTAAAACTCTCTGGTGCATCTATATGCATATTTATGGAGTTCCGGTCCCCATAAGAAACTAGTTGCTAGATTCTTCTGTATCTTAGCAGAAAGACTAATGGACATCTCCCTCCCACTCACCATTGTATGGAATACTTCCCCTCCTATTTGCAGTTATATTACTGTGGCAATTACACCCCTTGTTTACTTCCCTTTTATTGTAATCAAATATTATTTACAATTAAACATTGATGGAGGATTCAGAATCTTCTTCCTGATCATTTATATGAGTCAAAACTGGATCATAGTAATTACAGCAAACACAGATGGGGGAGGAGGAATTCAGAGTAAGAAAATCGCATTGTTCAGGACACTCAGGTATCATGAGGAGTAAAAACTTAGGAAACCGAGAATCCTTGAGCTGAGAAGTCCAAGTTTTTTGCCTAACAAACAAGCTGTTGATCTGCACTGAAAAGCCGTTAATGTCATAAGTAGTGACTGACCTTCTCTAACTGGTGAATGAAGATGGAAAGGCTCTAGCCCACCTCAGCTACCTTTCTCTCTTTCCTCCCAAAAGACGTGTATTACCATCTTTAATAACATCTTAGAGACTGAGACAAGGGAGAGAGGGTTATTTCTAAACCTCTCTTCAGCTAAACTGAACAAGGGATGTTTAAAAATGAAAAAGCCTTACTTTTCATTTCAGATGCTTTTACTGTTTCTCCTTTTCCTGTATCTTTAATGAAAGGTCAAAAGGATTTTTAATGCTGTTTTTCATGGTACTAGGGGCGGTATGCATGTGTGCACATGTGTATATATACCACTGTATCGTGAATCTGCTAGTGGTTTATTTAAGGTTAAACCAGATTTCCATTTTCTTTTTTAAACTATAGATGGCAGCATGCTACTGCGCACTGCCACACTGATGTAGATGAGCAGAGAATTCATTTATAAAATTTGCAAATAAACAGTTTTCCTATATAAAAAAGTCAATTTCATTTATTCATATTGAGTCTGGGGTTAAGTCATTTCAGCCTGAAGCTTCTGATTCCACAAAATTAGATTTAAGAGTTTTAAACTAGCTTGTTCTGTTCAGCAAATTAATAATACAACGGAGGCATTCAGATTCATCTTGTTATTGCCATTTTAGTCGAATAGCAATTTCTAAAAACTTAGACTATACTTTTAATTTTTATAAAAGCCACCTGTAATTAGGTATATTAAAGGCTGGGGGGAGAAAAAGGATACACAATTAGGTAAAAAAGAGGAATAATTTTCAATGTACTGCATTTTTTGTATACTGCAAACTTTGGCCTAAAACTAGATAAAGTATGTTGAAAGCTTTCTTTGGTTCCAATCAGACTACTCACATGCTTAAAGTGAAACTGGTTCTTAAGTGCCCTCCTGTATCAGAGCCTTAAAATCCATATAAGAAGAAAATATCACACAATTTAAAAATCAAACAAGCAACTTCCAAACAAATTCTTCTTAGGGTGATCCACTATTGGTGACAAGTTGTCCTGGAGCTGCAGATCAGAGCTTTTTCAACAGTTGTCAGTGAGTTATGCATGCACGAAGAGCGCCTTACGCCCTTCACACTTTGGTGCCTCTTGCATGCGGCCCGACCTTCCCTTCAGTTCCTCACTTACCGCCCTCGGTCATAGATGGAGCTGCTTGTTCTCAAATGTCATTCTCTTCGCAGAGATACTTGAAGAAGTTTTTACCTCTTCCTCGCACTTTGATGGTTGATAGTTCATTTCTTTTTTTTTTTTTTTAAACAAGAATGAAGAGAAGACAAAAAAATTCTCCTGTCAGCTCCAGACAGAGTTGCCAGTAATGGCAGCTTCAGCTTGTCCAAGCTGCCGCATCACATTTTTACCCTACTATCCCTCCATTTGTCCTTCAGTTAAAACAAAAAAAAAAAAAGGAAAGGAAAAAAGAGAGGGGAGGGAAAGAGTAAGGAGTTGAGACTTTAATGACACCCGCGAGTCTGTCGGGCTCCACAATGCTGGGCTCACTGGGCTTCAAGAAATGTGAGGCATGCCAAGAGCCCGTGCCCATATCAGATGGGCATTCTGCAGGCATATGTTGTTTGGGGGAAGCTCGTGTGCCCCAAAACTGCAATCACTGCTGCAGCCTCATGGCCAGAGCCAGAAAAGACCGAGAGCTCCGGCTCCGTATTTGAGAAGGTTATTCAGCCCACTGAGGAGTTTCAACCTTCTCAGCTGCTGGTGCAGGCTCCTAAGAAAAGGGCCGCTTCGCCCTTGCCACGCAAATGGTCAAAAGAGAGAGCCTTCCTGACAAGATTGCTGCCCCCCTCCAACCCTGTCTCCAAAGGTGAACAAGGGCGGTGTACCAGGTACCTCTGGTACCGCAGCACCAAGACTATATGCCAGCACTGCTACTGTGGGCCCGGCATCAACAAAATCATCAGCAGCACTAGAGAGGTCCCACTGTCAAACCCTGGTGTCTGTGCCGGCAACATCTAAGGACCTGGCACCAGCAAAAGTAGCACCACCAGCTAAACAGCTGTCCCATAAAACACTGGTGCTGTTTCCATCTTGTCAGCACTGGTATTAATGCCGCCTCCCACAGGGGCCCCAGCACTGACTCATTCTGATCAGCATGAGGGGAGCCCAGCACAGCACGTATCGGTGATGCCCAAAATAAACGGCACACAGTGCACTTCCCTTCCTCCATCCAGGTAAGCCTCCCTGGTGCTGTTCTCGCCAAATACCTCTCCATGATACGTGAGCTCTCCTATACTCTCTGAGCATGCCACCTTTGGCAAAAAGGATCAAAGGAGTGTCTTCTCATCACAGCACTCCTCCCCTACTACTTCTCACCATCTCTACTATTTATCACGACTGACTGTGTCACCCTCCATGGTATTTGGTGTGGCCATATCCTCCCCACTATCCTCCATGCTGGTCACCAGGGGAACACTGGGGATCCTGTAGAACATGGTCTATAGCTCAGTCCACACCAGCAAAGAAACCTCTACCACACTTGCCCTCTTGAACCATGCCAATCATCATGGACTAGGAAGAGGGTCAAATCCCAGATGAGCATACTGAGATCCAAGCTCCTGGGGCCTTCCCTACTGATTATTTGCCACTAGCCACGAACCCATCTACTATAGTACTCACCTGTTTCCAATTAACAGGTCACATGGCCACCACTACTTATTTAGTTCAGTATGCATGCCTGCATTTGTGTGCCCTGCAACACTGGTTAGTGTCAGGTTACAAGCTATCTCGTCACCCCCTATACAAACAGATTACTATCCCCAAAAATGTGTGGGACTCTCTTAAATGGTGGATGCTACCCAACAATCCTCTAGCAGGGGTCCTCTTCCACCAACCCAAGCCATCATTACAGATCACTACAGATGCCTCTCCCCTGGGTTGGGGCGCACACCTACACCAGCACACTGTTCAGGGCAAATGGTTGCAACACAACTGTACTTATCAACCTCCTTGAACTCAGAGCCATCAGAAACATGTGCAGGCACTTTGCCACCATCATTACCAACCACATTGTTTGCATACTCATGGCAATATGAGCACCATGTTTTATGTAAACAGGCAGGGAGGGGCCCACTCCTGATCCCTCTGTAGAAGCAATCCATCTTTGGAACTGGCCCCCGTCATAGGGTCACCCTGAGAGCATCATACTTACCTGGGGTGAACAATGCCAGGGTGGATACCCTGAATTGCAACTTTACCATCAACCACGATTGGGAATTGCACCCAGCAGTACTTGCCTCTGTCTTCTGTTGATGGGGCTAGCCATCAATAGACCTCTTTGCAGCCCTGACAACACCAAGTGCCCCCCGCTTCTGTTCCTGGGCAGGGCTAGGCAACAGATCACTGGGCGATGCCTTCCTAATCTGCTGGAATAAATCACTATGCTACGCCTTCCCACCCACCCCACTCATTCCCAGAATCCTGCGCAAGATCCAGTCGGATAGAACTCGAGTTATTTTGATAGTCCCATCATGGGCCAGACAGACCTAATTCCTATACCTTCATTACGTGAGTATCGCACCGCCTCATCCTCTCCCATCCCTTCATGACTCCTCTTCCAGAACTGAGGCAAACTGCTTCACCCTTCACCTGCACACCTGGTTCCTGTCTGGTTCCATGGATTGGAATCCCTGTGCTCAAAACAAGTGAGAACTGTTTTTCCCAAACCTCATGCATCCTTGAGAGATGCGATGCTCCATACCCTGGACATTCACTGGGCTCTAGCATTTTATGTAGATAGGACACGCATTCCAAAAGTCCCCAAGTCTCTTCGTATCCCTTGCAGAACTTTCGAAGAGCACATAAATTTCTATCCAATGTGTCTCCAAATGGATATCATGTGTAGTGTGATGCCATTCCCTCTGCAACAAACCATTGACAATCCCACCAAAGGTATATTCCACCCACCCTACTGCAACCTCCACTGCTTTTCTAAACAATGTGGCCCTTAAAGACATCTACACAGCCATCTACACAGCTCCTTTTTGCACAAAAGCCTCTTGCACAAAAGCGGCTGCAAACTAATTATGCAAATGAAGTACGGCAATATTCCACTCCGCACTTCGTTTGCATAAGCTTTTGTGGAAGAAGGCTACAGTGTAGATGTAGCCCTCATATGTTAGCACTTCTTACTAAGCACTGTGGTATATGCAGCTCATCACAAACTTAAGGGAGACCGTTTAGGTGTATGCTCCTGTTAAAACTGTGGCAGCACATTGCTGACATAATGTGTATGCCTTTGAGTCTGGAAGAAGCAATGAACCCTGAGTCCAGCACTACAGTCTTGCATTTACTAAATAATTCAAATGGTTGACACTAATCTTTGGGTTATTTTAAACACATTAGAAGCCAGACTAAAGTTAATAATTGAGGCTTCATTAGATGTAATGTGATAAATTCTGTGAAGCAGAGCTTTGGACTCATTACAAATGTTTCATTAATTGTAAATGAAGTGGGAGGGATACAAATGTTCCACTGATATCAAATGAGCCTTTCTAATGATTTGGGGGCATTTAGTGATTTGAAACCAAATCCTAGGTACATGGGAAATTCTTTAGCTATTAGGATATTTATCTTCTAGGTAGGACATTCTGTTCTTTATAGAGTAACTTTGACTAAAAAAATATTTTCATGAAAATGCCAGTGGACTTTAATATATATTAAGCAATAAAGCCCAAATTCAGGAGAACATCCTTATGCAGGAAAGCACTTACACTGAGGCCTAACTTTATAAGCATGTACAGGTGTTCTAGTGAAGTCAAGCTTAAATTGTACTTAAACCTGCTACCATTGAAGTCAGTGACATTGCTCCTATTGATTTGAGAGGTGCTGGATCAAACCCCAAGCTGAATTTTCCCCCAAAACAAGTAGGTGTTTGGTTTTATTTATCTTGACAGAAAAATAAATTACAACAATCTTTGTTGACAGGCCTCTTGCGAAGCTTGGAGATAGTCATGTGGAACTGTGATTCCATATTGGGGGGGATACTGTTCATATCACACAAGGTTTTGTTAAAAGAAAGTTTCCTAATCTTGAGCTATCTTCCTCAAGGAAGGGAGTAGGATATCTTCTAAATCCTTCATGCTTACAAATGTACTCGCAATACTGTAATGGCAGAAACCATATGAGAGAGATTCGTTCTATTTGCCAAGATTTTCACCTTGCTGTTCTTTGCAGTATATCTAAAAGGCCTTAAGTACTGAGTGTAGTTTTGTTTTCAATCCCTTTTAAAAACACACTTGGTTAAAAACATCCATCTGCTCATGTTTTTGAAAGAAACAATTCAGATATTTAAGAATGCTTGGATATTTTATTACAGCTAAAATTAATTTTGGAAAGAACACGAAAGAACTCTGCTGTAGAACTTTTTAATATGTATTATTTACCTTTGTCCCTTTTTTGGTTTGCTTTTCAAAGATTATAATTTGGGAAGCTTATGAGGAAGGGTAAGTGCTGATAATAAAGATGCCGAATAAAATGTTTACTTAATCATGAAAGATAATGCAGAGAATTCAAAATCAGTGGTGCAATCAAGACTGTTATTCTCCTGATATGTTTAATGGAGTGCCTTTGAAGCTGCTGATTGCTACCTATTGATGTACTGGAGTTTCTTTTGTTTCACTTACGAACAATGACATTTGGCTCGTCTGATATGCAGAAGGCAACAGAATGATTTAAGATTTAAATACAAGAAAGGAAACAAGTATTTTGTTGACTAGCCGTGTCTAGCATGCAGTGAGGTTTTTATTAATGTGTTTTAATGTCTATCCAGACTTAGGCTCTTGGTGTCTGACTTTGGGGCAATGGAATTTGGACACAACTATAATTCTTTAATGAAAGACTTTTTTTTTTAATTGAACTGTTTTCCACAAGGTTACTGATCTTTTCTAAAAACTCCTTCTGTGGATTTTAATTCCTTACTGAGCATACACAGTGAGCTTCTCCTACACAACAGAATCTGAACATTTAACATGCACATTCACTTTTACATTGTCCCTCCCTGCAGTTTAAAAATGACTTTACCTCTTGCTAGCACTGTGAGAATGAGAAGTGAAGGAGGAAGTAAGCAGCTGTGTACCAGAGACAAGTCAGGGGCCTCTAATCTTCTATTTTATATATACTAGATTAAAGATTTGCTTTGAGTTTTGATTAAGAATGCAAAGTTAAAAGATTAAATACCAGCAAGCCAAATTAAAGAGGTTTAAATCCAATCTCAGAATTCATCAAAGTACCAAATTTTTAAGCTGTCATTACAACACTGGATTACTGCAAAGCTTCCCTGAACCCTGATTTCATGTTCTTTAGTCCATCCACAATATTACCCCTCTATAGTCTATGCTCTCAGCACAAAATCAGGTATTGTCTTGTATTCAAGTTCATCTCACTTAGAACTTTTTTTTAAATATATACACTCAAGGCCTGATAAAACAATATGCAGCATCCTTAGATTAGTGACCTGCATTTCGCACACCAGAATCAATGTGCTGTCCTGTATTATGCATTGTCACAAAATGTATTAAAGCTTAGTAAACTTGGCTATTTTAGAAAAAGGTCTCTGTCATTTTAGCAATGACACACAATAGTCCCATGAGTCCTAAATGTAAATTCTTCCTTTCTACATTCCAACCTGCTTACTCCAAATGTATAGTACAGGAAAGTGGAAACATTCAGTAAATAAACTGACTGAGATAAGGTTAATATGATCATCAGGCATAAGAAAATGAACTTACCATTTGTCCATTAAAATCCATAATTGATATACTGACCTCCATGGCAACTGTGAAAAATTTAAGTTTAAATGAAAACTAGAAAAAATATGGCGAGCTTAATCAGGTTATCAGGAATCTCCTAATGCAAACTTCTGTTGATAATAAATTATATGAAATACAGCAAGCTGTTTAGTGCATGTGCTGTAATGTACTGTAAAAAATGTTTCCTGGCTTTGCTCTTTCTTTTAGCATTTTGGGTTTATCCATTGTGAGGGAACTTTTAATATTAGGGCTGCCTCAGCATTAACATTATGCTTTCTTGGGTTTCAGCCACAAAAGATGGCTTAAATACTGTACAAATCAAAATTTTAATTTGCTGTTATTGCCCTTGACAGAACACAGAATGTTAAGCAACCTATAGATAAATGTTCATCTTGCCTTGTCTGTGTGCAGGGAGGAGGGAGCGTGAGGGAGAAGGATGAGAGTTAGGGCATTGATTTCAGCAAATTATTACTGAGCATGCTAAGTACAAGCCAAGCAGCAACTCGTGGGAATATGTGACCCCACAAACCTTCCCCCACACATTGCCTCTGCATGAGTCTTAAATACTGGAATTTTTGTAAAACTAAAATTTCAATGGTGCTCTTTTCAAAGAGCCACATTTAATATTACATCAATACATAGGCATTATTCTATCTCCAAGTATCAGGTTAACATGGATATATGACTATTAAAAATAATAATTCACTTTTCATATGTTTGACCAAATACAAAAATATATCAAGGGCTTATTCTCCATGCTTATCTCCTTTTTCTGCTTGATCTTGAAGTTGTTGTTGTTCTCATGTATGCAACATTAAATAGTGCAATATGATTTCACTGTGGGGTTATGTAAGACAAGAAGATGGTCCATGAAGGAACAAGTCCTTGTTTAAACATGCTTTCTAATCAGTATATAGAAGAGTGAGTCAGTCTGTGTGTCTGTTTGTCCAAGAGCTCCTTCTAACCCATCTGAGCTAGGACCTCCAAATTTGATATACAGCTGCTTCTTACTCTAACTTAAAACCAAGGTCAGGGTTTGGTTGTGCCTGGAAAACGGGAAGTGCCGGGAATGAGACTGTTTCCCATAACATGGAAAGGGAGGGGTCAGACAGGAGAGGGATGTGAAAGGGAGGGGCACAGAGAAAAGGGACCTGATAATGAGTGTGGCCACTGAGGGCAGCTGCAGCACAAAGAGAGTGGCCAGCAGGTCTGGGCTCCACCATCTTGCCTGCGTCCAGACCTGGTAAGGAGCCCCCTTGTCCCAAACCCAGAGCCTCCCCCCCCAAAAAAAGCCTGTAGGCCACAGGGGCAGGGGAGTCAGCTGGAGGGGGGAAGCCCCCAGAGCTTGGAGTCCCCTGCAGACTGTGGGGAGCAGTCCCTGAAGTCTGATCCCTCTCTAGACACGCTGCAGGATGTGTGTGTGGGGGGGGCCTTTTGGAGGAGAGGGAAGCCCCCCAAGTCTCAGCCCCACCAGACAGCCTGCTGGCCACAGAGGGGCCATTGGAGGCCAGAGGCAGCCCCCAAAGCCTCGCCTCACCCCCCCCCCCAAGACAGGTTGCAGGGGGCTGTTGGAGGGAGGCGGCTGGAAGAGGGGCAGCCTCCAGAGCCTGGCCCCTTCTCAAACAGCCTTCAGGCTGCAGGGGAGGGAGATGGAGAAGGGGGCAGCCCATGGAGCCTCACCCTGCCGGCAGAGGAGGGGTCATTGGAGGGTGGGACCAGCCTGCAGCACCTCTCCTGCCCCCCCAACAGGCAGCAGGACAGGGTGGCTGCTTCCCCAAGCATGGGCCCCTGTGGAGCAGCTGTAGGCTAGGAGGAGGGAGGCAGCAGCAGGCCAGGTCCGGCCTACAGAGTCCCAACCCCTACCACAACTGCAGATCCATAGCCCAACTCTTGGGAGGTGCTGCCCTCTGGGGAGCACAGCCCCTGACCCTGAGGAGAAGTCATTGGCTGGGGAGAACTGCCATGGCCCCCTAGGAGGAGCTGATGCTGGAGCAGCACCACCCTCACCACCATGGATGGCCTTGGTAAAGTCCTCCCCCACCTCCCAGCCCCATGTCCTGTGTCCCCTGCCCTCAGTCCTACACCTCCCACATGTCTTGACTTGTGCACCCACACCTCCTTCCCCCTGCCATGAGGCCACCCCCCTACCTTGAGCCTTTCCACACCTCTCAAGCCTCTGCTCTAAGCCTCTCCTTACTCCTGAACCCTCACTCTAGCCTTCATTTTTCATCATTTAAAAAAAAATCATTGAAATAAAACATGTACATTTTAAATTTATTTTCCAATAGAAAAAAAATACTTCAGTTAAAGACTCGAGAAACGCTGGTTACATCTGCTAGTTAAAGTTATAACTAGCAAGACACACCGCCAAATTACGCTACAAGCCATTCTGGGGTGTGGTTTTTTTCCCTGTAACTTTTATTTGCCTCCCAAGTCAAATGCTAATTTACTCCATGACACTTTACAGTGTTTTTTGATTCCTCTGTATGAGGTTGTGAAAGTACTGAGTCTTTCACATGAAGCCACTTCACTTTTTGATACTATACAGTTGTCATGCTTTGTATCTTAAAAGAAATATCCTCAGAATCATGCTTCTTTTAGGAAGTGAAAACTTCCTGGTAGTAGTGAAATAACATTTCTTTGATCTTTCTATGAAATAGATTTATATACAGTCAAGGTTTTTTTTCAAACAAAAAAATTGTCCAGGCTTTCTGCAAAAATGTTGTATCTGCTCTTTGATTAAAGATGTAAAAATTTAATTACATTGATTACTAAACTGACAGTAGCAGGATGGCATCTTTCTTCTTGAAGTGCTGTTGTTCATGGATTCATTTATTCATACCTGAGGTGCAGAGCGAAAAGGAAGTCTATTCTTGTGAAATCACTCGCAGGAAAAATGTGCTTGCTTAACTTGTTTATTCTATATAAAAAAAAAATGCATTAATACCACCTTAAAGTTGGGGTTTTATACTGATGCTAGCCATAAAATGAAGTTATGGTGACTGCCTTATCTTAACTCTGTCCCCTTGGAAACACATAGACACATAGACATATTTGCTAGTGGCAACCAGCCACTTCCCAGGAGCTGCTAGGCCATGGCTTCAGGTAAACAGCCTGCCTGAGTGACCTGTTGCAATGTGGGGACTTTTAGAGGCCCAGAGGGAAGTGTTTGTGGGCCAGATCCAGCCTGTGAACCATATTTTGCCCACCCCTCCTCTAGTCTGAAATCCTCTGTATCATAGGCAATAGAATTTTCCTAAAATTAATTCCTAGAGCATTGCTTTTAGAAAAACATCCAATCTTGATATAAATATCACCACCGATAGAAAGGCCACCATGACCCTCTTAATCAAAGTATCAAAATGGGAGCACATGGACAGCTGCTGATATACTATGACCCCCCCCCCCAAATCTTTTTAGGAATCAGCTTTCCAGGATAGAGTCCCCCAAACTTTAAGTGTGGCCTACCTTCTTTGTTCCTACATGTATATGTTTACATTTAGCCAAACTAACAAATATTTTTTGTGTGTGCCTAGCTTACTATGCAAGCAAGATAACTTACCAATAACCTATCCTCTTCATTATTTACCACTTCCCCAATATTTGTGTGATATTTTATCAGGGATAATTTTGTTTTCTTCCAGGTCATTGACAAAAATATCAAATAATGAAGAGTCGATAACTGATCGCTGTGGGACCCACCTGGAAAGAGCTGGTCTCTATTTACCATTACAATGAGACCTACCATCTTGCTAGCCTCTGAGCCATTTAATGTGTGCCATGTTAATTTTATACATTCTATTTTTTAATCAAAATGCAATAGAGCACTGAGTCAAATGCTGTGCAGAGTAAACATTATTGCCCTTGTTAATACAGCTTGAAATTTCACTTTCAAAAAAAAAAAAAAGCTTGACAGGATTTAGTTTCCATAAACCCATGTTTATGGCCATTTATTAATTATGTTACACTCAATGACTGGTTCCCAAGGCTGTAACTTGGAACTGGGCTGCTGCTGAGCCCTCTGGCATACCAACCTAGTCTCCCTCTCACACTGATGTTCTGACAAGCTGTAACTTTTCCCAGGTCCTGCACTTATACAGGCAGCAACACTCTCAGCTCAGTTACATGAATTCCTTTATCAGCCACTCATGAACCAACAATAGAGAGGCTTCAACTAATTCCTTGCAGTTCCACAGCCTAAGTATCAACAGCTGTACTATCTTGCCCTTGTCAAAGCCTGAACAGTGTGAGTTTATTTCCCGGTCTTCTACTTCTACAAAGGAAAATGGATGTGCACCATGCAATCTGAGGAGATTTTCCAAGCACTTCATCCCAAATGCTCTGTTTTAGGCAAAAATATAAAGCATTTATTAACTAGAGAAAATAGATTTTTACATCTGGAGTATTGTGTCCAGTTCTGGGCCTCCCACTACAAAAAGGATGTGGACGCATTGGAGAGGGTCCAGCGGAGGGCAACCAAAATGATTAGGGTGCTGGAGCATATGACCTATGAGGAGAGGCTGAGGGAGCGGGGTCTGTTTAGTCTGCAGAAGCGAAGAGTGAGGGGGGATTTGATAGCAACCTTCAACTTCCTGAAGGGAGGTTCCAAAGAGGATGGAGAAAGGCTATTCTCAGTAGTGGCAGATGGCAGAACAAGGAGCAATGGCTCAAGTTTTGGTGGGAGAGGTCCAGGTTGGATATTAGGAAAAACTATTTCACTAGGAGAGTGGTGAAGCACTGGAATGGGTTACCTAGGGAAGTAGTGGAGCCTCCATCCCTAGAGGTGTTTAAGTCTTGGCTTGACAAAGCCCTGGCTGGGTTGATTTAGTTGGGATTCATCCTGCCTAGAGCAGGGGGCTGGACTTGATGACCTTCTGAGGTCTCTTCCAGCTCTATGGTTCTATGATTCTATGATCACTTGTATCTGAGTTGCCATTAATTTTTAGGTCCATGACCAGTTCTTCTTTATCTGCTGAGGTCTAGTATAGAATTCCCTCATTGCCTGTTCATCAAGGATTATTTTACCAAGACACTAGCTTCACTCTGAGCATAGAAATATTTTACTTGGTAACTTTTAGTAAATCTGAACCAAATCCGTTATAGTAAATTAGAAAACTGGTCTAGGTGATGAATCCTGGTTACATGTCACCTGAGGCACATTGCACATATGGTAAGAAGATGATGATGCTGAAAAGCAAGGCTCTGAATCCAACAGTAGCATCTGCAAACTGATTATTAGCCTCTCTAGGGCATCAGTCACTAAATGTTACCTCATGGCACCCCTTATACATGTCCACACCTCCCTACATGGACAAGAGTGGGGCCATAGCTCCAGAAGAGGAGATGTGGATTGGGTAAGGTGGCCAAGGCTGGTGCCAGAGTTGGGGGCAAGAGCAGACACTAGCTATGTCCCATGAATGTTCCTCTGTGCCACCTACATGGCACACCCCAAAGATTGGGAACCTCTGCTCTAGGATCTCATACAGTCTAGATTCTCTTCCTTAATTTCCCACGGATGCTACTGCTGGAATGGGACCACTAAGAAGACATAGAGCAAGAATCTCAAATGAATAGTGATTTTTGGGTACCCAGGTTAGTCCTCTCCCCCCACAACAGGGGGCCTCCTAGTCCTTACTGGTGGGACCTCAGGATCCTTTATTTGGATCTCTGTTTTACCACTTTAAAATTTAAAAGGTACCCTAAGCTGTTGCAAAACATGTACTGTAGGGTGGTCTTTGGGATACACACACCATTCTCCCATCTTCTGAGATAAAGTACCACTCTATTTAAGTCTATGAACTTAACTAGAAACAGAACTTCACCCACTACTTCCCTCTGCAGAAGGGTGTGTCTAGACTACTTCCTTCTTTCTACAGAGGGATGTAAATTAGACACTTTGAAATTGCAAATGAAGCTGGGATTTGAATTTCCCATGCTTCATTTGCATAATCGCGTCACGGCGCTCTTTAAAAAAAGCGCTATTTCTAAAGTGAAACGGTAGTCTAGACATGGTTCTTTCGAAAATAGAAGCCTTTTTCGAAAGATCCTGTAAACCTCAAAAAATGAGGGTTTTTTTTGGAGGTTTACAGGATCTTTCGAAAAAGGCTTCTATTTTCGAAAGAACCTCGTCTAGACTGGTTTCACTTTCGAAATAGCACTTTTTCAAAAGAGTGGCATGAGGTGATTATGCAAATGAAGCATGGGAAATTCAAATCCCAGTTTCATTTGCAATTTCAAAGTGTCTAATTTACATCCCTCTGTTGAAAGAGGGATGGAGTCTAGACACACCCGAAGAGACAGGCAGCAGGCTACCCTGCTTTCTAACACAAGACTAGGGGTCACCAAATTAAATTAATAGGTAGCAGGTTTAAAACAAACAAAAGGAAGCACTTCTTTTTCCAACATACAGTCAACCTGTGGAACTCCTTGCCAGAGGATGTTGTGAAGTCCAAGACTATAACAGGGTTCAAAAAAGGAGCAAGATAAGCTCATGGAGGATAGGTCCATCCATGGCTATTAGCCAGGATGAGCAGGAATGGTGTCCTTAGCCTCTGTTTGTCAGAAGCTGGGAATGGGCGACAGGGGATGGATCACTTGATGATTACCTGTTCTCTTTATTTCCTCTGGGGCACCTGGTATTGGCCACTGTTGGCAGACAGGACACTGGGCTAGATGGATCTTTGGTCTGACCCAGTATGGCTGTTCTTATGTTTGTTTTAAATTCCTGCCATCATCTTACAGCAGCACAAAGATGACTGGAATAACAGGTAATGGGGAAATGAGGGTGGGGGGGCATTCTCAGCTGGCCTACTAGTTGTTCCCCGAAATATTAGTTTGTTAAAGCTCAAATAAACATCCAGAGTTCTGTCTGTTTTTCCAATGTATATGTGTACGTAAAATCCAAATGATTAGGAATGAAAATTAAGAGGTAGAATAGCTCTGGAATGGCCCATTTTCAGTTTGACTATGCCTGGTTAACCATTATTACTCCAAGTTATTATGGTCTAGCTAGGTGACTGTAGTCCTTAGATGACCCTCAAAGTCAATACAAAACCTCTACTGTGTTAGTATAAGCAACTTGAAGTTCTATAGTTTCTTGTGTGTAAGATGGGAGGGAAGGTCACATAGCTCAAAACTGTTTTTTCTAATACTTTGTCCTTGTGCAATCAGCTCTGGCAAAGAAATTCAGCTAATTACATGAAAAGAAGGCAAATAGTCAAGTGACTCAAGAGAAAACTAAGTTAGAAGTAGAGTTAGAGGAGGTAGAAGTTAAATGACATAGAACATAATAAATGGTCTGATTATTGCTGAGCTTCATTGGTGTTTCAAGACTTTTATTCCTCCCTTTGTTGAAGAATAGGTATACAATGATGTAGCAAACTACTTTGATCATATTAACATGATCATTTCAGCACTAAAGGTGCCATATACTGTGTTATGGTTCTGTCAGGACGTGAAAAGGGTTATTTCTCCCTCTTAACGATGCAGCTTATGAGTATCACAACACCATTAAAGAGGGTGTTGTCCAAAGATATCTATAGTTGCAGGGTTTAGTCATAAGGTGTTGCAAGGCGATTTTCACTCAGGTCAGCATTTCTCAGAATCAAGCTGTGAGTGAACAGCTAAAGGTTGAATTTAGTGGTAAGACCACTTCCTACATCAGGGGTGGGCAATAATTTTTGGCCGGGTCAAAATTTTTTGAAGTAGCCCCGGGCCACCGTGGAAGGGGCGGGGCCTAAAACAGAAGGGGCGGGGCCAGGATGCTTCCGGTCTTCCCCACCCACAGACCATGATTGGTCTGGGGGTGAGGGAGCCTCTTTGCCTTCCCCCTTCCCACTGAGCACCAATGCCTCTGGCAGGGCAGGAGGAGACTTCACATGCTCCCCCGCTCCCAAGCCCTGATTGGCCTGGGGGCGGGGGAGCTGCATGAAGTTTCCTCCGCCCTACCCCCGCCCTGCAAGGAGCGCACAGCACTTTGAAGTGCTGCACGCTCTTCACAGGGAGGGAGGAGGCTTTGCATGCTCCCCCACCCCAGGCCAACCAGAGCTTGCGGGTGGGTGAGTGCACGAAGTTTCCTCTGCCCTTCTAGGAGCACGCGGCACTTTTCTAAGTGCCGCGCACTCCTCGCAGGGTAGGGGCAGGGCGGTGGAAGCTTTGTGCGCTTCCCTGCCCCCAAGCTCTGATTGCCCTGGGGGCAGGGGAGCGTGCGAGATCCTGTAAACCTCATTTTTTGAGGAATAAGGGATCTTGCGCAAAAGGGTTTTTTTCTGACAAATGACCCTGTCTGTACGGGGCTTTTTAGCCGCAAAACCTCTTTCGCAAAAAGGATCGGCAGAAGATATGCAAATGAGAGTGCAATTTGCATATCGTCTGCCAAAAAAACCGGCAGTGCAGATGAAGCCTCAGAGTCCAGGGCTCTGTGCTAATTTCTCAAGTGCATGGAGACAATTATGGTGCAGAGGAGGGAAGAAAGGAGTGCATTTTAGAAGTCCAATAATTTTTAGAGCATATCAGCTGACAGGCATTTAGATACATAGCTTGCTTTCTGTGCAGTCATGAATAGCACATGCCTCCATGAATGGAATTTTCTACTGTCCGTGAGCAGTCTTGCATTTTGTGACTTCAGAAATAATTCTGATTTCTCTCACAATTTTTGCCAAAGTTAGCTAAATAAATACTGCTCAGGTCTATTTACATGGCAAGTTTAAAAGGTTAGTTTCTGTTAATTGAGTTACCAGCACTAAACCACAGTTGGGTTATGAATGTTGGTTTACAGTGGGTAAAAATATATAATCTACCTGTTGTAAACAAAATGTTTCCTGCATAATTGAGTGTGAACTTCAAAAATGGTGGATGAGATCCTGTTCCAACTTCCCATATAATCACTTTGAGGCAGAGATCAAGTATGGAAAACTTTAGCACAAATTATGTGTGTTTGGAATGTTCTAAGTGTCTCTAGTCAGAATGGAAACTCTTTTGCTACTTTGACACAGAAGTGGTAATTATGACAGTTACAAATATTGGTTAACTGAACCCATCTGATCTGCATCTACTGAGGGCAAGGAGTGCATGCCAGTTAGTTGTTTAACAAGCCATAATAGGTTTTAACCTTCAGATAAATGAAAGAGCATCCACAGAGAAATTAATATTGATTATAATTTTCACTTTGTATTTTCTTAACATAACTCACATTGTAAATATCTATCCAGTGACACCGTTTGATCAGCAATCTGAAATTGTGCTTATGGTATGCCAAAGTCTGCATCTTGCCATTCATAAAGTAATGTATTTTTACAGTCTTTAGGCATTTGATTCACTGTGTTTGTTTGAAACTGCATTTTGAGTCTTTTCATGTTTTTCCAGTTAAACTGAATGATTATTTCTTTCCTTCATCCCACTTTTAACTGTTGTTTAATTAACCATTGACAGCTGTTGTTCAGTGGATATTTGTTTTTGGCTAGATAAATGTCAGTTATAAGCTGTGATGTAAATCCTTTTGATAAGAAATAGTCTGTTTGTCAGCTGCTAAATTTGTAAATAGGAAAAGTTTCCTTAAAATCTGTTTTTCAGATGATGTGTTTAGAAGAGGCAGTTTCTTAATAGATTTTTAAAAAATTGTTCCTCTAAATGAAGTATACAGTTGTCATTGGATATAAAACATTAATCCCAAACTGAAACCATATGTGATAGGAAGAGGATTATATGGATTTCTTACAGAATTTTGTCAAGAGATTTAGCTCCCTGAAAATGCAGCTCACATTTGCATTTGTCTGCTTTTTATTTCCCCCCTTTTTTAAACCTACAGGAACACTTAAGTCTAATGTGACCAGCAAAAAAGGAAGAATAGCTAGATGCAATGCTCTCTTTTCCAGGGCCTATGCCCAACTCCTCTGTAGTCCTTTAATACCTGTGAAAAAGAGAGGCTTAATGTTGGTTGGTTTGTTTTTTTACTGAAGTGCTGTGGGAGTTGAGCAGCACCTTTGAAATTCGGACAATAAATTTAATAAATTACTTTCTCACGGTAACTTTCATTTTAAAAGAATATGTTCTGATAGTACTAATGTAGGTGTGAGCAACAAATACCTGGTTTCACATTTATGGGCATGTGACACACTTGATTGTCTATTGAGATACTAACATTCATGAGTGTCCAGTGGCTTAGGCAGGGGAAGTTTCTGCCTTCCCAAACTGCCAGCCTGGCCCCACCCATAGTCTGCCCCCAGGACGCTTACTATAGGAGTGTTGCTGCCTCCCAGCGCCTGCCCTCCCCCGTGCTTCTGGCCAGGGAGGTGGGAACCACGTGACCACCACCCCTCCCCCGGTGCTTCAGAAGCTGTGCTGCACACACACTCCCCTTGCATCTCTGCCCCTCCCTGGTGCTCCAGGGAGGCTGGGACATGTTTGGTGCGCTGCCCTGTCTCCTCCCCTGAGTGGGGTATGCTCGGTGTGCTGCCCCGCCTCCTCCCCTTCCCATGTGGGCAGGACTTCAGCAGAGGGGGCAGGCTGTAGTAGGGATTGGGGACCTGCCTCTTCCAACCCCAGCTGCACCAGTCACCCATGCTAACATTGTTTCGGTAGCCTAATAGCTTCCTTTTGGGTTGGGAGGAAAAGACTGGATGATTTTCACAGAGACTGATTTGTACAGGGGGTTGATTGTGGCCTAGATGAATAGCTTTATATTATATAAACTAGCCAATTAGCCCGTCATAAGACAGGATTTTCAGGTCTCTCCTCCACGTCAGTCTTCTCTCCTGAGCCTCCGGTCTCTCGCTCCGTGTCCCTTTCTCTCTCTCTCTTTCTCCTCCTCCTACTGCCTCCCCCCCCCTCTCTCAGCTCTCCTCCGCCTCCTGCCTCTCTCTCTGTCTCTCTCTTTCTCTTCTCCCCCTCCTGCCTCTCACTCTCTCTCCACTCTCCTCTGTCTCCGTCGGGGATGCACGCTTGTCCAGGCCCCGCCCCCTGGCCATGTATGCCTGCGGGAGGCGAAGGGGGGCGGGGCAGTGACATTCATGGCCGGGGGCAGGGCCTGGAGCCGCTGTCATGCCGCACATCACCGCCCCGCCCCCTTCGCCTCCCGCCGTGGCAGGAGGCGGAGGAGAGCTGAGAGAGAGAGGGGGAGGCAGTAGGAGGAGGAGAGAGAGAGAGAGAGAAAGGGACACAGAGCGAGAGACTGGAGGCTCAGGAGAGAAGACTGACGTGGAGGAGAGACCTGAAAATCCTGTCTTATGACAGGCTAATTGGCTAGTTTATATAATATAAAGCTATTCATCTAGGCCACAATCAATCCCAGTGCTGCATGGGGAGCGTGGACCCCAAACAGCCGCTTGCGATGCTTGCTCCCGCGCGGCGGCCCGGCTGAGAGGGGCAGAAGTCAGCCGAGCACCATGGCGGGAGGCAACAGCACCACCCAGAGGGAACAGCCAGCCTTTCAGCGTTACAGAGTCACAGACATTGGGCTACTTATTATATAAATTCTAACTAAGACTTGGGCTCAGTTCACTTTCTAGCAACGAGAAGTCCATGTTACAAAACCAATACCACAATTGTCTGCCTTATTGAAAGGCTCAGCAAACAGAGAAAAGATTTAATGGCTCTGGAAACTGAACTTTTTTCCTGTCTGTGGATCAACAGACTTCTCCTCTCAGGGAGTCCTGCCCTACTTCTGTACACATTTTAAATGACCTATATTGTGCCTAAAAACCCAAGGAGCCTGCATAAGCTGTAAATTGGGATCAAAGTACAAACTCTGAAAAATACCGACATAAATTTGGACTTTCTTATTCAATGAACCTGTCTTCTGTGTAAATGCAAAGCTAGATGTGCTTACTTCACTGATTAAAATGCACTTTTACTTCTGTTCGCCTATAAGAATCTGAAAAGCTTTGGGGGCAGGAGCAGGATTCCACTGTGGCATGCATATCATTCAAAGACTGACTGACTGAATTGTAGCTTCAAGATGTACAAAGGTTCTTATTTCAGTTGCACCTTATCTGCCTGCACAGTGCAATATATTTCTGTTAGGTCAGTGTTCGCGGGGCTATCGCTCAAGCAGGAGAGAACATAGAAAGGTTTTTATATTCCAGGTTGAGTTTGCTGAGTTGACAATTAGGAAAAAGGGAAAATAGCATGTTGTTACTTATAAATTAAGCCACTTGTATCTGAAAGCCACTGATATTCCAGATATGGGCTCCAACAATGCTTTTTTCTTGGAATCACTTTTCAGAGTAGAGCCACACTTTAAAAATAGGATTTATCCCTGTTCATTTGGAATGAAATTGTTGTACCTCCTTACATCTCGGATTTGTAATGTTAATGCGTCTATCCTAGATCTAAGGAACATGTATACCAAAATCAATATATTTGAATCAAAACCTGTATCTTCTTTAAAGAACACTCAATTCAATCTGTTTCCTGAAACTGATATGCTATATATTTTACTAACATATATTTTAGGTATAGTAAATGATTAGTAAAACTAATCTTGTGGATCCAGTCTTCCTACTTGGACTCTATAATTCCTTGGATAGCCATATCTATTTTGGAGAAATGTAGAACCAAAATATCTATTTTAAGTACTCGGTGCTATTAATGCATCTAAGAGAGATTCCCTACACCAAAGGACCTGCACAGCCTGACCAAAATGCAGTGCTCTAAAGGCTGTGTTGCTGCCAGCAGCAGTGCAGAAGAAAGGGTGGCATACGTGGGTGGTGGGTGAAGATTCTGCTTGCGAAAGCAGTAACTCCCCAGTCTGCCTCTTCTGCCTGTGGCCATACCCGTACTCCACGCTTGCTCTTCCCTGGACCCCATTCTCTGCTTCCAGTGCCCTGCCCCCTCTCCACTGTTCCCCTCCTTTCTTCCTTGCTTCTCCCACACAGAATATCAGTGCAGATGTGGTTTCTATGAGCAATTTGTTTCAGAAATGGGCTCTTTTAGAGTCCACTCCTAAATATTGTCCAATATCCATGTTCTGGAGTTGAACAATTAGCTGGATTGCTGGAATGTGGGGACCCTGGGACCAAAAGTAAACGTGTATCTGTTTTTCCCTGGAGGGCCAGATCAGCTATGGGACTCCCCTCCTGCTGCTGGGCCTGCCCAAGCTGATGCTGGAGAAACTCAGGTAAAGCAAGATGAGGCAGGTGGAACTGGAGAGCAGAGAAAAGTGGGGGCAGAGTGGGGAGGGGGCAGCACAGAGAGGAGAGGAGAGGAGAAGGAAAAGGGGTGGATGGAGAGACAAGTGGGGATGAAAAGAAAACCCATTTTGCTTAGTGAATAGGGAGAGGGGGACTGCAGTAAATGAGTGGCATAGGGGCACGGGGTCAAACATGAGCAGGAAAAGGAGAAAGGAACCAGGGAGGAAGTGGGTGACATGGAGAGGGGGAGGAGGAAACCTACCAGATACTAGCAAGGGGGCAAAGGCTGAATATTGAGGAGGGAGGAGACTGCAGCAAGCATGTGGGGGAAGGGGACCAGGCAGCTATCTTTGCAGGGCAGGTTGGGTTAGGCAACCCCTCCCCCTACACCCACTAGTAAAGGGGAGGGGGACTAAGGAGAGAGGGAAAAGGGAGAAGAAGAGCACCCAGCACAGCTCAGCAGTAGTTCAGGCTGGAGGAAACCAAACCCACCACTACTCCATACTCTAGAAGACGGGGGAGGGGAGGCTGAGCAGGGAACTGGCAATGGGAGGAATCAGAGGAGTGAGCAGTAGCTGGGTGGGCAGGGGCACCCCACACAGAGGAGCCTGAGCAGAGACAGGGCAGGGAACTCACTGAGTAGGGCCAAATGAACAGGGAGAAGGCAAAGGAGGAGGATGGGGGAACCTCCCTGAACCATACTAAAAACACTCAGTAGCAATATGTGGAAGTTGGAGGCAGGGAGCAGAAGAGCGGGCCCAGCACAGCCCCAGCATTTGGCCACAAATCTGGAATCCAGAGGTGCCAGGACAGAGCCCTGGGGCAAATGAAGCACAGCGTGAGCTTGAGCCAACCCAATTTGCAAGTGTCAGAGTTAGGGATGTAAAATCCCATTTAAGATATTAACCAGTTAAACTATATGTTTAACCATTAACTGGCCTGCTGCTTGGGCTGGGCAGAGCACTGGTTAGCCACTTACCCTGGTAAGCATGCTGGTAAGGCAGTGCTTACTAGGGAACTGGTTACTCCTTTACATCCCTTTACAGTGAGAGTCAGGTTGAGTAGTCTCTGATTAACTCCTCCTGCCCATGAGGCAGTGCATCCGTCTCCTGCTGGATGCTGCCACCTCACTGTGCTGCAGGGTAAGTGTGTCGATGAATTGGAGTAGGTCAGGGCTACTCAACATGTGGCCCGCGGCCTGTTTGTTTGCAGCCCGCGGTGCGGTTTGGATTTATGTGGGGCTCAGCGCACGGCCTGTGGGTGGAAGCCAAAACAAAAAAGTAGTTAATAGAATGGTCTTCTGTTGATATGCATTTTAGTAGTTAAATTCCTGGACTGTCATTGCTCATTAAAAGTGCTGTCATATGGGTGGAAATCGGGTAAATATTGTGTTTTATTAATATTAGCAGAACTAACTTCAATGGGGCCTGTGTGCATTGTGCAGTCTTGCCTTAATCTTTGTATTCATGCCTGTCAGTGTGAAAGAAGCTATTTGCATATATATTTGCATGTATATGCAACCACACTTAAGTTGCAGCCCTTGGCATTTGCTGTGAGTATCATTGTGGCCCCCGAGGCTTCCAAAGTTGAGTAGCCCTGGAGTAGATTGTAGGCTACTTTGGTATGGGTGGAACTTAAAAATAAGGCTCAGGCAGACCTCTACTCTGAAGGACTTACAAGTTTTGTACGCAGAAATGAGAGAGGGTAGGAGAAGGGGATGAAATATCCACAACCTGTTAGCTGGGAAACTGAGGCACAGATAATGTGATTTGCCCCAGGTGTCTGTCAATGACAGAGCTGGGATTTAAAGTCAGAACTCCTGAGTCTCACTCCAGTGCCTTAAGCACACTATCATCTGTTTCTTTAGCTCAAGTGATAGATTCAGATATCACAGGCCTGAAGGACCAAAGTTATAGGCCTGATTCCTTCAGTGTGCTGCTGATGTATCTTGTAATAGTGCTTATGATCTTGAACTTACACATTCATTAGCGGACCATATGGCTTTATTTGTTTCTGTAATTTTAATTAGTTTAAGCCACTGTTACCCAGTTGTTTCTGTGCTGGTTGACCCATTTGGACTTAAAAAATTGCAGCCCCTTCACACCCCTTAAATAATGGGCTGGACTTCACTCACTCTCCTCCCCCCAGCAGGGCTGAAACATGTAAATAAGTTCTGCAGGCTCCCTGCAGTATGGGTGCCAAATAAATTGTCCTGCTGCTCACCCCCTAACTCTGGTCTTGCACTTGTGACCCCCTCCCCCAAATCCGTCCTGTGGCCCTGAGGGGACTGTGGCCCACGAGTTAAGAAACACTGGTTCAGGTTACTCCATTATGCCTCTTGGTAACCGGGAGGAACTAATTATTTTCTTATGAGAAGTCTTCTATTGTAAAAGGTATGTATCTTCCCAGACATTTTCTACTGCACATTTTGAATTATTAGGCAGCCTTCTTTGTGTTGGACAAAATTTGAGTAGTATGAGTTTTGGTCATGTTAGAGATCAATTTAGATGCATTCTCTGATAACTGAGAAATATCCTGAGGTCACATTCATACTAGTGGAGCTGGGCTATTACCTTGGGCTAGTGGGATAGGGGTTGGTATATGAAATACATGATAACTTGCAATGTATATTGCTAAAGAAACCAAACAAGCCACCTTTTAATATAAGAAGCTAATTTTAAAAGATTGTTAAACTAACTTTGGAAAAGTTTTTAAGGGACATAGCAGGGTGTTTACAACACAACCTTTTAAAAGAGGGTTAATGAGTCTGAGAAGGAGCCACTTAATGACACAAGCCACAGCTGAGGGGAATTAGGTGGCTTACGTAACCCTGGACAATAATGATGGAGCCTAGATCACAAGGAACAGGTGGGACCAGTAGCAGAAGCTGGGTTTTGTAGTAAGAACTTGCAGTCACTATTTGGATATTAAAAAGGGACAGAAAGAAACCTAGGGGGAGAGGCTGTAGGGAAAGGGTTAGGAAAATAGCAGTAAGGTTTAAAACTAAAGGCCTCTTGAGCAAGAACTCAGAGGAGAGGATGAGTCCAGGTTTCCCACCAGCCACTGGGGCAACAGATTGCACAGAAAGATTTGATACCCTGTCCAAGCCATGAAGGGAGAACACTTTGCACGGCAAAGAAGGGCAACAGAGCATGTGTATGAGTGACAGAAGCGGTATGGGACCTGGAAGGAGCTAATCCCCAGAGCAGCCAGAAGTCAGTTCCTTGTTGGTGAGTGTGCCTTGTGGCAAGACAGCTGCCACCTCTTGGAGCTATTGTTTAGGGGTGTGTCTCTGTAGAATGGGATGTGTGTGGTGTTATGGGATTTACCCAGGCCGGTGATAGGGTTTGTCACCATTTGCCTTGTAATTCTGGGAGCCTTTGGCGCTATGCAGCTTTGCTTTGACCCCATCAGTCAGCCCTCAGCCCACAAGCCTCACTCAGGCTTTTTTGCAACTTGGCTGCTCCTTGAAGGCTAACCTTAAGACCCCTCCAGCCCTAAATTTCCTCCAGCGTTGTCCTGTTGTAGGAGCCAGTCCTTCTCACTGGACCCTCCCAGAGAAAGCTGTGGGTTTGCTGCTTTTACAGAGACAGTAAAACTGTCCAGCCTGATGGTTTTCTGGCAGCACTCACTTTAGGGAACTTACCCAGCACTGATGATTGACAACGTCAGCAAAACAAGTTTATTAACAAAAGAGCTTGTATTAAGTGATGCCGAGTATAAGAGGTAAAACCAAGCTTGAAAACATACACCTAAAAGACGAAAACATAATCTAGCACGATACTTTCTCACCCACAGCCTTTTGCTGTCTAGGACTCATCAAAGAAATTAAACACATTGTTTCTTTGTCCTCTAAGATGAATGATAAAGATGGAGTCTCCTTCTGTTCCTTAATAGTCCCAAAGCCAGACCTGCAGCTTGCATTGTTATTATATTCTGTTGTTGTCATGTTAGCTCAATGACAGCTAGCATGTGTATATCATCTTGAGCTGGGACCCCATCTCCAGATCCAAGTGCAAACATATGACTAATGTTTGCAGTCTAAGGGAATTTCAGTAGCACAGGCCCCTGCTGTGCTAAGCATTGTACAAACATAGTTTCTCACTCCTCCAAACAGTTTACCAGCTGAACAGACATATCAGAGAGTGGGAGGGGAAACTGAGGTAAAGTGGCTTCTCCAAGATCATGCAGCAGCTCAGATGCAGAGCACCCACATCTCCTGACTCTGTTAGGCCTACCAACTAGACCACAATAATAATCACCAAGATACAGGTCAAGCCAGAGAAGATTGTTGCTGTGGTGAACCATGAGTTCAATTATACAGTAGTTTTCTTTTGCAAAAAACTGAAACTAAAAAAGGTGTTAGTTCTAGGCATTTAAAGTTTTGTAGGCCTCCTAACATCCATAGCCTGGACCTGGGTGAAGGATTCTGTGTTGCTGTCATGTTTGGAAACTTTGAATGACTGTTAACTTCTGTATGAACAAGACGCATAAAGAAAAAGGTAAATAGCTCAGATTGCCACTAGGTGACAGCACACTTAAGATGTTTCATGTGGTCATGAAAGCAAAAGGCATTTCCTTTGGTTAAGTGTGCTTTGACTGCAGTGCATGTATCACGCTGCTCAAAGTTCTGAGCAGTGATCTCCTTCTGATAACATTTCCAGTAGTTGGAAAATACAATTTTCATGAAGGATTTTGTTGTCAGCATAGCCCCAGGCATATTCTTCATGTGACAATTGAATAGATCTGTGGCATTTTCCACAAATAACAATTCAGAGGTCACATAGCAATGTATGACACTTAGTTTTGCCACATACAAGTTAATCTTTGCAAGGATCTGTATTTTCTATTGTGCTTTTTTTTGGGGGGGGGAGGGCACCATGTTGCAAACTTTTAGTCACAAGTTGTAAGAGGGCATAAGTGTGAGTGTTTGCCCCTTGTCAACTGCTATGGTTTAAGGAGCACATTGAAATTGATTTTTTGCTAGGATTTTAATGATTTCTTAGGAGACCAAACCCTGAACTCCTTACTCAACTTGTTACTCTTTATGCAGGAGATATCATATTGCTTCTTTGTCTAGACATAGACAAAATAGAGACTAACAAATGTGAAGACTAGGTCCTCTGTACTCGGTACATAATCCACTTTTTTTTTCCTAGAGAAAAACAAATGTCCCACGTTGCATCAGATTAATACTTGTACTGTCGGTGCTATTGTTCATATATTGCCTATGTAGGGAATGGAACCAGTTTCTTTATATCTTACTATTGTAAGAGGGGAAATATATAGTTCAAAGAAAGAAACCAATCCTTTATTGCAGTAGTACAGCAGTGTCAGATAAAATGTCAAATCAATTGTAATCCATATTTACCATTCATCAAATAGGAGTATGCTTTAAAAGGGATCAGATTACCTTTTACACAGTCCTGTTTAAATGAATGGCTCTGCTTGGGCTACATGGCTTGCCCCATCCCCTTCCAAGCTTTGTAACCAGTCTCAGAGCCCTGGTCAATTTAGCTCACCTTACAAGGCTAAAAATAGCTGTGTAAATGCTGGGGCTGGAGCTCAGGCTAAGACTTTCTAAGGGGGGGAGAGTCTCAGAGGCCAGGCTTTCACACAAGCCTGAACATCTACACAGCTATTTTTAGTCCCATAGTGTGAGCCCAAGTCAATGGATGTGGACTCTGAGATTTGCTGCTGCAGGAGGAAGGGGTTTGGGGGGGGGGGGGAAGGAGGGAGGAAGGTTCATCTGTTTTTTGCTGTGTAGGCATAATCTAGGGTGCTACTTTGCTGTGTAGGCATAATCTAGGGTGCTACTTGGTATAAATAAGGGAACAATACCTGGTTTTCAGCCATGATGTGCTCGTGTAGTCCATAGAATCATCATGCTCAATTAAATGAAATTGGTAACAAATACAATATGGCTGCGTCTAGACTGGCATGATTTTGCGGAAATGCTTTTAACGGAAAAGTTTTTCCGTTAAAAGCATTTCCGCAAAAGAGCATCTAGATTGGCACGGGTGCCTTTGCGCAAAAAGTGCTTTTGCGCAAAAGCATCTGTGGCCAGTCTAGACGCGATTTTGCGCAAGAAAGCCCCGATCGCCATTTTCCCCATCGGGGCTTTTTTGCGCAAACCAGTTCTTCCCTGTCTACACTGGCCCTCTTGCGCAAGTATTCTTGCGCAAGAGGGCTTATCCCTGAACGGGAGCATCATCGTATTTGCGTAAGAACACTGACAATCTTACATTAGATCGTCAGTGTTCTTGCGCAAATTCAAGCGGCCAGTGTAGACAGCTGGCAAGTTTTTGCGCAAAAGCAGTTGCTTTTGCGCAAAATCTTGCCAGTCTAGACGCACCCTATAAGAAATGCTGATGTGAAGAATTTCATATCCTTTTTACCACACTGACTTGTCCTGAGTTATGTGAACTGGACAGAGCCTTTGGGATTCCTGGGTTTAGTTCTTGACCCTGCTATAGGCATCCTGCATGACCTTGGGCAAACTGACTCCTTATTGGCTTGGCTCTCCATCTGTTGGTGCTGATGACACCTTTCTCTATGCCTTTCTGTCTTGTTCAGTTAGACTGTAATCTCAGTCTAGAGGATAGGAACTGCTTGTTCATCATGTTAAAGTGCTTAGTCTAATAAGGCCCAATTTCAGCTGAGGCCTTAGATTGCCACTAAGTGATACTATAGGCTGAACGTGTCTAGTCTGGCACCCTTAGGACTGGACAAGTGGCGAACCAGAGAATTTGCTAAACTACAGGAGGTCAGTATTATCTAGTAGCATTAGCAACACTTTCATTGCTTACTGGCTCTTAGGTGCCACACAACTACTCATTTTTAAAGTTACACGCTAACACAGCTACCCTTCTGGGCTCTTAGAAGACATTTAGGGGTAAATTAGAGCTAAATAACACAGAACACTGAGAGCCAGGGCTGATGGTTGTAAACAAACTCTATGGGACTGTGGGAAACTTGGTCACAGGCAAGATAAGTGGACCTCTGGCTAACTAAAATCATGCTAGATCACAGATGTTGCTGAATCAGAGAGTGCGGGGTTAGAGAGGTTCCACAAATAGTAATACATTGGGAGTGGGTGAGCCAATGAGTAAAACAACAAATGACAAATATCTCTGCTCCATAGTTTGTGCTGAATTCATATGAAGTTTGGATAAATATTTAAATAAAGAATTATTTTTGCTTCTGCCTTTTCTGTATGTAGTGGAGCCACACTCAGAAGTGCTAAATTACTGAGAGGTTGTTATTACTGGGAATTTTTTTTTTAATGTGACTAGGATCTGATACTGGAAATGTTGTAAGGGGTCTTGTTTAATGAAATTTACAGACCAATTTTGCAAACTTCAAGATGTTTTAGATGTTCTGGATAAGCATCCGAACAACCACTGATGTTTGCTGATCACTATACTGCGCCATTTGTTACATTTAGGAGCAGGTGTTCCTGGGTCACTTGCTGGCTTGTAAAACCATGCTCTTTTGTTTTCCTAATTTTGTTTGTTTGTTTTAATATTGCTGCAAATACCACAAATGTGGCATCTATAACTCCCCTACTTGCTTGTGCTTAGTGGTATCTTACATGAGAGTACTGCGAACGTGCTTGGGTTTTTTTAGCTATTTTCTTCTGTGCATTCCAAGGTCAATTGCACATGTCTTTCTCTATGTGTGTACACCTAAAACCACATGCAGATTATTTTGTAATGGTACAAATGCTTTCTAATACATGTACAGTTCTTGGTTTTATTGTTCTGAAACATGTCAGCAAATATTTCTTCTCCTGGGGGAAAAATAGCTGGAAAATTCCACACTCTGTTGTACTGTTACAAAAGTGCCCTGTGCTTCCACCAACCTTACTGCAGTGGATTTCTGTCCTAAGGGGCTTGATCCCTCTCTCACTGATTTCAGTGGGTTGTATAAATGTTGTCATTGGGTAAGGCAACAGTCCCACATTCATCTTGTTTTTTTATTAAGTTTGTGTCCATGAAAAACCTCTATAATGACTATATACCTTCCCAAAAGAGAACTTGCTTCCTAGTTAATTTGATAGGAGCTATCAAAGGAATGAAAACCGTTAAGACCCCTCAAGAATCACATTATTATTGTGCTATTAAAAATCTTTAACAGTCATATGAAAAGTCCCATTGAAAGGAAAATCCTGTTGCAGCTTTCAACTAGTGCGCAGCTATTGGCAATGAAAAAATTCTGTAGAAGATTAAAAGATCACAGTGATAAAGTCTGTAAGTCTGTATCTGCAAAAACGAGGAGTCCTATGGCATCTTAAAGACGTAGGTTATGTCTACACAGCAAAGTTATTTCAAAATAACTTTACTAGCATCTACACAGCCAAACGGCTATTTCGAAATTAATTCAAAATAGCAGAGCGCTTATTTCAAATTTGGTAAACCTCATTCCACGAGAAATAACGCCAAATTTGAAATAGCTATTTCAAAATAAGTGTTATGTAGACACTTATATCGAAATAGGGGGCCTCCAGCCTTCCCAGGGTGCCCTGGTGGCCACTCTAGCCTCTACCAAGAACACCTCTCTCCCTCCCTTCCCCTCCCCGGAGCCCTTAAAGGGGTTGACTCTGGCCACAGTGCCTGTGCCAGCTCCAAGCCTGCCAGCCCAGAGCCAGCAGTCACTGCCCTTGACCCAGTGGCCCCAAAACATGAGCCAGCAAGCCACTGGCAGCCAGTCCTCCACTGCTCCCCAGAAGCAGTCTGCCAGCTCCCAGGAGCCTGCCAGGGCCCGGAGAAGGCGGGCACCTTCCTGGTCCAGGGTGGAGATCATGGACCTTATTTAGGTTTGGGGGGGATGCCCCCAATGTCCATGATCTCCGCACTAGACGGAGGAACATGGCCGTCTATGGCAGGATAGCTGCCAGCCTGGCCACCAAAGGCCACATGCGAACCCAGGAGCAGGTTTGCATGAAAATTAAGGTGGTCCGTTGAGACCCCCAACCCTGAGCCCTGAGCTTCCCCTCTCCCTTCTTCCTCTTGGTTCCCCCTTCTAGCTCCCTCCTCCCAGGTTGACCCCTCCCCTCTCTTCTCCCCTCTCCTGCCTCTTTTCCCCAGTCTCACCAGAGTTTCATTCTCTTTATTTAACAAAACTGGGGGGGGGGGAAGAGTTTGTGTTAATGAAAATACATGTATTTTATTTGACATCAGGAAAGGGGGTTAGGGAGGGGTAAGTGGAGTGGGGCAGACCAGGGAGACTCTTAGTGCTCCTCAGGGTGGAAGCTCTCCCTCAGGGCCTCCTGGATACTGACAGACCCTCGATGGACCTCCCGGATGGCAGCCTGCAGAAAGTGCAGCCAGGCTCACAGCAACGTGTCCACAAGAAGCACCAGAATGCCCAGGGGCAGCTCTGGCTCCATGTTGCAGAGCGCTGTGGTGTCCCGAGTGAGGGCAACCAGAGCACGCAGAGACAAAATGCTTTGCTGTCCCTCATTGAGGTAGGCAAGCAAGCAGGGAAAGTTGAGAACCGGCTGTCTGGGGGGTGGATGGATCCCTTTAAGCATAGGCCTCAGATACTTTGTGTGGCTGCTGCCTGAGGCTAACTCCTGACCTGATGCCCTGCCGGACCTGGTTCTGGCCGGCCTTAAATGCGATTCAGCATCCACTCAGCGTGGATGTGCTATTTCGAAATAGCAAAACGCTATTTCAAAATGCCTTTTGTGTGTAGATGAGTTATTTCGAAATAATGCTGTAGTGTAGACATACCCTAACAGATTTATTTGGTACATCTAACAAAGTGGTTTTACCCACAAAAGCTTATGCCCAAATAAATGTGTAGGTCTTTAAGGTACCACAGGACTCCTCATTTGTTTGTTTTAGTTGGGAAATAAAACTCACACTAAAATGAAGCAGTAACTGTATGATGAAATGCTAGACAGATGTCTAATTGGTAACAGAAATCTCCACTCCATAGAAAAGACATGGTTTGAGCATGCAGAGTTTTCCTCAGATGAAAAATGCTTAGACTATTATGTGGTAGTAAATGGAATTCCTGAAGTAAGGATGTATATAGACATGGTTCCAAAAGAATAAACAAAAACACATACACATACAAGTCCAGGATAAAATAACCCCTCTTATAGCCATGACAAGCTCCCTTGGCTACAGTTATGAGTCACCGTACCATCCTGCCAAAAATGGATGGTCCCCATCTGCTTTTTCAGATGGTAGCTCATCACCTGCCGTTCAGTTAGGAAATAGCGAAGTTAAAGTAATAACCTCAAAATGCTGTATCTAGGTTTCATGGACAAACAACACTTCACAAATATCTAACAGTACCTATGAATTTCTTATCTAACTATGGAAAGGCCAGTATTTAGGGTAGCTTTTAAAAAAAATAAAAAAGAATACATTTTGGTCTCTTATAAGACATATACCTCGCTGTTCCTTTGAACCTGGACCCATGGCTTGTTAAATTAATAGTTTGAAATGTCACTGCAGTATTGCTGATGCCAAAACTCATACCTGCGATGTCCATTAAAATCTTTCTGCTGAGGAACTCAAAGATAAGAAATGTAGCAAACGATAGACTGCAGATCTATCAGATGGGATGGAGATCTCAGCAACCATTTTAATTCTACTTGTACATGACATTGGGGGGGGCGTGTCTCTACAGTCTCCTCCTTTTCAGCCTTCCTGTCAAACTATCTAGGGAAAGAGTTTTCTTTCAGGAGGTGGTCTAGTCAGTGTGGCTTTTGCATGGATATTTAGTTGTAGAAATATTTAAAATTATTGGCCATTCATTACATAAATTACTCAACAAATATTAAGTAAATCAGCTGTAATTCATATGCAAATTCCCATCTAAACCTCAGGGAAACTGTTGGCCACAACTGTGTTTGCATAATATCTTCATGGAAAAGCATTTAATACACTTGATCAGTGTAGATAGGGCTGGGCTTTGCTTTGCTATAAACCATTTCAGAACTGCCGTTTATACTGATAAATATAACTTTCACTTTAATTGCTAACATGGCAATTATAAGAGCAATATTTCCATGCTCTAAGCCAGTCCTGCAGAGATTCACAAGTTCTGTAACTTTTTTTTTTTTCCAAGGATTGGAAGGGATTGGGAAGCCAATTGAGATGGATCCTTTACATTTGTTTTTGTAGTAATGTCCACAACTTCTTGCTGTGGAGCCTTTTTTACTTTCCTTTGCCCACAAAGTGTCAGTTACTTCCTTCTTCCCACCTACACTTTGAGGGGTCTTACTCCCTCCTCCATGCACTTCAGAGTCTCTGCTCCTTGGCTACTTCACTGGCCCAACTTTCTTTCTTTCTTGTCCCCCCTGAAATAGTTCCTTGGCTGGGTAGCTCCTTCTAAGAAAGGCGAGCTTATTCTAGCCCCAGTGTCTCCTCCTTGGATAGGCAACAGTTCTAATGTGTTAAAAAAATTGGGATACCGTTATAGAGGGGCAGCACAGGATGGTTTTGAGAGGGGGAGTTCCAAGGAGAGTGTGTAAAAATAATATGAAGGGGAGAGAAGAGAGGAAAAATATGACACTTATTTCTCATTACCCAGTCCTCTCCATATCACTCTTTCCCTAATTTATGGATCTGACTGAGGAGGAGTTGATCTGGGGACTGACAGGATACTGTCTGTAGAACTCTGGTCACTGAGATTACTGCAGTACTTGGACAATTGCAGGTTTAACTGAAATCAAGTAACCAGTTTCTGTTGAGGATTACTGACACTTGGGTAGTGACTGTTCGGTAATGAGGTAATTGGCTCACTAGATAGACTGTAAATGGGTGAGCTGAGAGAAGGGGCCTGGGAGATGGGAGAGCTGTCTGTTAGGGCATGTCTAAACTACACTGCTCTTCAGAAAGAGGAATATAAATGAAGCAGATTGAAAATTCAAATGAAGCGTTGATTTACAAATCTCACGCTTCATTTGCATAATCGTATGAGTGCTTTTTCGAAAAAGGGTTTTTTGAAAAAGAAACTGCAGTCTAGACTGGGTTCTTTCGGGGGGGGGGAGGGAGAACTCCTTTTTCGAAAGAACCTGTACTCCTGAAAAAATGAGGTGTACAGGTTCTTTTGAAAAAGGGGTTTGTTTTTTTCGAAAGAACTCCGTCTAGACTGCAGTTTCTTTTTCGAAAAAACCCTTTTTAGAAAAAGCGCTCTCATGTGATTATGCAAATGAAGCGCGAGATTTGTAAATCCATGCTTCATTTGAATTTGATTGGCTTCATTTACATTCCTCTTTCAAAAGAGGAATGTAGTTTAGACATAGCCTAAGTCTCCTCTTGCTGTATACTTTGTGTGCTACATGTGTAATACTTTATCCCCCAGATTCCTCTGCCACTTCTCATTTCTGATTGGCAGTTTGCTACATACGGTGAGGTGATGTTATCCCTGCCATGTCGTCTTTCATCAGATATGTGTACAGTACAGTCATATCATCACTTTATCAACAATAAGCTCTCCTTTAGAAGTAAGGAAATCTCCATGACATTCCTTCTTACACTGGAGTAGAAATACCTTTTGGTTTTCTGTGCTCACTCTAGTTTAGCCATTCCCCTCTGATTTTATTCTGTGATTTATATTTACCACTTTCCCCTTCTAGCTTGTGGTCACTGGTTCTGTACCTCATAGAAATTTAGGGCTGGAAGGGCTTAGCTAGAGGTCATCTAATCCATCTGCCTGCAGTGAGGTAGGATCAAGAAAACTTAATTATCTGATCTATGCTTAAAAGCTTCCAGTAGCTAGGATTTCACAATCTCCCTTAGTTAGCAATGGAATAGGTTACCATCTTAATAGTCAAACAGCTTTTTCTAATATCTAACCTAAAATCACACTGGTTGCAGATTAAACCCATTACTACTTGTCCTGCTACCTTGGATATGGAGAACAATTGATCACAGTCCTCTTTCTAACAGCCCTTAACTTACCTGAGGACTGTTGTCAGGTTCCCTGCTGGGTCAGAACTAAAACATGCCCAGTTTTTAAACCTTTCCTCACAGATCAAGTTTATGGAACATTTTTATTATTTCTGTTGCTCTCTTCTAGACTCTCCAGTTGGTCCATATCTATCTTGAAGCAGAGCATGCAAAACTGGACACACAACTGCAGCTTTGGCCTCCCCAGTGCCAAACAGAACAGGACAACTAGCTCTCATGTCTTATTTGCAACACATCTGTTATGACACCCAGAATGAAACCAGTGTTTTTTTCACAACTGCATCATGTTTTGGCTCATTCAACTTGCATTCCATTATTATCCCCACATACTTTTCTGTGGCACCACTCCCTGTTTGGTGAGAACCTGCTTAAATGTTGCCTGTTGCACTGTAATGAAGTAGTCTGCTATCTTACATGTGCTTCTGAGTGATTCAGACACTTTGTAAATTCATATAATATGCAGGAATGGTGAATATAACATGCTACATGCATTGTGTGTAATTTAATTACGTGTAGTACTATAACCTCTGCTTGTCCTCCCTGTTATGTTCAGTTCCTGAAACATAGCATAATGCTACTTTATTTCTTACAATCCAGAAATCTAACACCTTATCAAATTACAGGGAGAGCAAGAGAGCAGACTGCTACATAAAGCCGAGAGACCCAACCCAAAGCTCAATGCTTTGCTCCAGACTGGCTCTTTGGAAGACTTTTTTGCTGATGACCCAGATCACACATTTCCCAGCATTTGAGTAGTTAGGGCTGCCAATTCTGAAGCTGTTCTGGGAGATTTTTTTCCCAACATGACATGTCATTTTCCTAAAATATTCTATTGAAAGCAGTCTGGGAGATTTTAACAGTCATAGGGAGATTGATGCTAATTCCAGGACGCTCCGGGCCAATCCTGGAGGGCTGGCAACCCTACAAGCGATATCAGGAAATTCTTAGGGTAATGATAGCTTGTAATTTTAACACAATTTTCAACACCTCTCACTCACCTCCTGTTTGTTCTCATTTTAAATCGGGCCCTGATCCCACAATTGATGGCACACAGGCAGATTGCTGTGCTTGCATGCCATCTGTTGTTGCAGGATTAGGGTTTAAGGTGGTAAGGTGTTCTGGGCAGGGAATCTGTCTGTACTGTATTTGTATTATAACGTACCATACATATCTGCAGTGATGTAAGTTGTTGCACTATGATACAGTAGATTAAATTCTCTCTAAAATGAGTATGGAATGGTTACAGAAAAGCTATTTGGCTTTCTGTCCTAATTCAGAGGTACCTCACGAATGAACCAACTGCTTGTGAATAGAAGTGATGTAGCCACTTGATATCAGACAGCACAAATGTTCATTTGAGAACATCTGATAAAATGCACCAGAAAATGCAGCACTGTCTCTGTTCTGCTCTTCTAGGATAAATGGAGATCATGTGGCTCTTGGACATTGTGCCTGTTATGCACCTGTATTGCTTTTTAATGGATCACTAATGCATGTGGTCTTGTTTAAACGATGGTTGACTGATTTAAAAAAAATCCATTTCTTGACTTAAGTCTACCATCTGTCTCTTATAATTACAAGAAGTGAGTCTAAGATTTCAATTCTGTCATCAACTACGTCCTCTTCTAGCTGTTCTATGGAAAAGCTTAAAATGCCCCATCTGGACAATTCACTGTAGGTGGAAGCAATTTATGTACCAATGATCAGACTATTCATCCTCTTAGTTGAAATTTGTTGCTTCCCAATCCTATGGATCTGGGTAACAGTAATTAAACTTCGATCGAACCCTGGCATAGGGCGTGAAGTGTCATTAATAGTTCTCATCTTGCCAATGAGGTCTGTTTGTACAAACACAAAGCCTGTTCAACAGAACTACTCTCTACCCTAATCTCACGCAATTGTTCCGAACCTCTATATCTTGCTCACACATTTTCCCATTCATTTTTGTCTTCTTCACTACAGGTGGGACTGTGTAGACATTTTCATTTTTAATTTAAAAAAATCCGTGAATATGTTGACGCTTTGGTGCTGAACTGCATGGAGAGGCCAAAGCTCAAATAATTATTCAGACAGTCACACTCTCAACACACATCCTGATGTTCTGACTCTTTTCAACTGCTCAAAATTCTGTGCTAATTACAGGCCATTTTCTGCCCCTCTAATTCATAGTGAGGAGTTGTGCCTTACTGAGTGGTTCTATCAGTTTAAATTGGATTATGCATAAAGTGATGTACAACTGACCATGTGTTAGGGTGGCAGATTCTGGCCTTTAAATTCCTAAACTGTCAAATGGGCACAAACAATCTAAAAGTAATATTCAACATTATCTTCTTACTGGTATGGTAGCTATTGTTACATGTCATTGTAACATGGTCTTCCAAGTCCTTTTACTTTGGCATGCACATAAGTTTGTACAGTGGGGTAGATGTGTTAGTGGTTGTAGTTAGTTTTTTTGCAGTTAAGCTTCATGCAAGGCTTTGGTATAGAGGCAGATTAGGGGAAGGGGAGAGAGAATTGTGTCATCAGCAGAATAACTTAATATCTGACTAGGGACAATATGTGAGGCAGAGCTGCTTTCTGCAAAAAAGACATTGGTGCTAGGTTGAATTCCCTGGAAGAAAGACTAGTCCTGCAAGCTGTTGAACTGCTGTGTCAAGATTGGTGCCAAAACCCATCTAAAAATGCAGATTCACAAGTCAATGTGCTAACTTCTATGGAAGTTGGGCTGGGAATTTGGGTGCTTTTATTTTTAAAAAATCCCAGTTACACTATCTCAAACTCCAGCTAGCTTGTTCACTGAGTACATCTTAATGACATGGGTGACAAACTGGAACTGTAATCTTTCTTTCAAAAGGAAGGATCTCATTTTTCTCCTGATGAGGTCATGATGAATTTTGCCAACACTCCAGTTCAGGAGAGCATACCTAGTCAGGAAACTCATGCTTAATTTAAGTCAAAGGGGTTTAATTCTTTCTTTCCTCAACTGGAGCCTAAATGATATGATTGCCTGAGATGGGAAAACCATGGGTCCATGTGGAAACATGTGGTGGTAGTCTGCCAAAATCCTCTCTCAACTTCACTCCCACCCAACTGCAAAATCAAATCGAGATGCTAATTACAGTAAAATAAACACCACAATGAGCTTTTTCCTTCCCCACTAGCTAGGGCTGCAAGTGGCTGTAGTTTGAGGGGGCGAGGGGAAATGGGATATGGGAATGGAGAGAAGCCCATTGCCAGCTCTACAGGAGACAGGTGCTGCTGCTGCGTGAGAGGGCTCCTCTGACTGCATTAAATTTGGATTTTTTTTCTTACCATGTGGTTTCACTTTCATTTGTTTGGGTACCCCAATGCTATAATAGTGACTATAATAATGAATCACTTATATTGGTTGGCCTTGGATATCTTTCCAGTGAGGCGTTAACCACCAGGTCCATTTTGGCTTAGTTTATTAGAGCTGATGGACTTCTAGGGTGTGATGTGATGGCTGTGGACCAGACCAAGACCTGGCAAAGCAAGGGAGAGTGGAAGAAAGGGAAAAGAGGCAGGTTCTTGTTACATAGTGAATGTAAAAAGGTGGTGTCTGACATAATTTTATTGGAATTTCAAAAGGCTTTTGACAATCACCACAGGGAGATGCTACAGAAGCTTAAATGGTGTAAGAGTAAGTCATGCTGTAGATCAGACTAAGATGGAAAACAAAGAGTGGAAATACATCAGAAGGTTAATAACAGTGTGCCACAAAGTTACAGCACCTGTCTTAGTGCAAAGAGCTGAAAAAGGAATAAGGTGGCCAAATATGTAGATGACATACAAGTATTTATAGTCTTCTCTGGTCTGGAAGAATAGAAGGAACTTAAAGAATAAAACCAAGTGAGGTGAATGGCTAATATGAAGGCAGCTGAGTCAATGCTAACAAATGCAAAGTGATGCACATTGAGGAATAAAATTTAAATTACTCACATGTACTTCTGGCTTCTAAATTAACTGTGTCAGATCAAGGCAAAGACTCTAGGCATCATCCCGGGCAGTCTGGTAAAGACCTCATCTTATAATGTGAAGCAGCAGTCTGAAAAAGCAAGCAAAATATAAAAAAGCATATGGAATGGAGAATCAAGTAAAAAATGTAATCCTAGAAATATAGGGCTGGAAGGGACCTTACGAAGTCATCTAGTCTGTTTCTAGCGGAGTGCCCCAAGGTTCGGTTCTGGGATCGGTTTTGTTCAATATCTTTATTAATGACCTGGATGAGGGGATGGATTGCACTCTCAGCAAGTTTGCGGATGACACTAAGCTACGGGGAGAGGTAGATACGCTAGAGGGCAGGGATAGAGTCCAGAGTGACTTAGACAAATTAGAGGATTGAGCCACAAGAAATCTGATGAGGTTCAACAAGGACAAGTGCAGAGTCCTGCACTTGGGATGGAAGAATCCCAAGCATTGTTACAGGCTGGGGACCAACCAGCTAAGTAGTAGTTCTGCAGAAAAGGACCTGGGGGTTACAGTGGATGAGAAGCTGGATATGAGTCAACAGTGTGCCCTTGTAGCCAAGAAGGCTAATGGCATATTAGGTTGCATTACGAGGAGCATTGCCAGCAGATCCAGAGATGTCATTATTCGGCTCTGGTGAGGCCACATCTGGAGTATTGTGTCCAGTTCTGGGCCCCCCACTACAAAAAGGATGTGGACGCATTGGAGAGGGTCCAGCAGAGGGCAACCAAAATGATTAAGGGGCTGGAGCATATGACCTATGAGGCGAGGCTGAGGGAGTTGGGTCTGTTTAGTCTGCAGAAGCAAAGAGTGAGGGGGGATTTGATAGCAGCCTTCAACTTCCTGAAGGGAGGTTCCAAAGAGGATGGAGAGAGGCTGTTCTCAGTAGTGATGGATGGCAGAACAAGGAGCAATGGTCTCAAGTTGTGGTGGGAGAGGTCCACGTTGGATATTAGGAAAAAGTATTTCACTAGGAGAGTGGTGAAACACTGGAATGGGTTACCTAGGGAAGTAGTGGAGTCTCCATCTCTAGAGGTATTTAAGTCTTGGCTTGACAAAGCCCTGACTGGGTTGATCTAGTTGGGATTGGTCTTGGTTGTCTAGCTGGTGAGTCTTGCCCACATGCTCAGGGTTCAGCTGATCACCATATTTGGGGTTGGGAAGGAATTTTTCTCCAGGGTAGATTGGCAGAGGCCCTGGAGGTTTTTTGCCTTCCTCTGTAGCATGGGGCACGGATCACTTGCTGAAGGATTCTCTGCATCTTGGGGGTCCTTAAACCATTTGAGGACTTCAGTATCTGAGATATAGGTGATAAGATTATTCTAGGAGAGGGTGGGTGAGATTCTATGTCCTGCATTGTGCAGGGGGTCAGACTAGATGATCATAATGGTCCCTTCTGACCTTAAAGTCTATGAGTTCCTCTTCACCCACTTCCCCCCAGTGCTATGGCAGGGTAAGGTACACGCTAGTCTGTGTTTTCCCAAACAATCACAGGAACATTGTCCTATGGGCCCAGTGTGGAGAGGGGCTGGGGAGCAAGCTTGCTCCACACTCACCCCGAATTGCAGCTCCTGTCCACAGGGTTGAGCTCAGCCCCCCGTTCTGTGCTTTATGACCTTGTGCACAGGTCACAACACAGCTTACGTTTGATGTGGCTGCCAAGGTGCAGTATACCACTTGCGTTTGGCCTGCCTGCCCCTCTGTCATGATGGTGTTGTGGATGGGCCAAATCTGAGTGGTGCTGTGTCAAAAGAACAGAGCTGGGCCCAGCTCACAGGACAGGACAGGAGCCCTGCTATAGCGTGAGTGCAGAATGGATTTGCTCTCCAAACCCTGCCTCTCCTCTGTAGCAGGCCGGGATCAGTGTTGTGGTGGTGGGACGAAGGGTGCGGCTATGGATGGTCAGTGCCCACTTGGCAGGGTGAGGAGGAAGTGGTGATAGTGATGGAGAAAGATGTTAGCCTATGATTTTAAGCTTCCCCACAAATGTGGACTCAGACAGCTGGCACAAAACAAGACTTGGTGGGTCAGCTTACTAACAATTTAGGAACCTCTACTCTAGGCCATGCCTGACTCGTTCTTAAAAACCTCGAGTGACAGGGATTCCACAGTCTCATGAGGTAACCTGTTCCAGTGCTTAACTGTCATCCATATATTTAGAAAGATTTTCCCAATATCCAACCTAAATTTCCCTTGCTGTAATCTACACTGATCATTTCTTTCCCCACGCTTAGTGGAATTAGAGAGGAATTGATCACTATCCTCTTTATGCAAACCTTTTACATATAAGTCTTCAAATGCCTCCTCCACACACTCTTTAAAATAAACATGCCCAGTTCTTTCAGCCTTTCCAAAGCTGGGTTGCATAGGTAACTGAATTCAAGGATGGTGGTCTGTGTTGATCCTAAGCTCTGAATTTCTGAGGTTCTCGCCTCTCATATTATATGGATTTTTGCAATGCTAAGGCAGGGCTTTGTTTTAATGCAGTGCCCTGATGAAGGATGATAGTAGTGGTTCACCAGATGAGAATGAGGCTGAATGCAGGTTAAGTTGAACAAGTGGAACTTTATTAAACCTGCTGCACTGCTCTGCCCATGTGGCTGAGCTACTTCCAGCTTAGTTCCTTGTATTCCCTGTTTTCCTGGTGTTCCTTCTGTAACTGCCTCCAGGGAATCTTGGTTCTATGATTTGTTCTACTGCTCATGCTACATCTTCCCTGTTTTACGAGCATTTTAATATAAATATTGATGCCCCAACACCCACCCTATCCCTTAGGCTAGGGGTTGCTAGCGCACAGCTCAACTTTTGAAGTCTCTCTCCTTTTTACCAGAGACTCGGCTGCCTACACAGTCTGCGATTAATTTGTTTTCCTCAATGAGCATCCACACAGGTGACCATCTTTCTCTCTATCAGCTGTCTGAGTCTTCTCCCTCTCTAAGGAGTTGGCCTCCAGTTGGTTCTGCTGTTCATTCCCTGGTGGTGGTGTCTGTAGGGTTTTTTCTGGCTGGTATGTCTGCTGTTTCATAAGTGCCTCTTGTTCTTTCAGATAATTGATTCCTCTTGCCTAGTCACGTCACATAACCTGGGTGCCATGACATCCTGCACAACACTCGCCCAATCTTTCTGGTGTCCCTCTAATGACTGGATCATCTCAGGAGTGCTTGCCTCCTTCTGAACCAGCAGGTCTTTTGTTGACCAGTCCTGTTATAGTGCCTGCTTTCTCTGATTGTGGTGGTATCTCTCATCTTTCTAGCTGTACAGGCCTTCCCTGTAGCAGGGTTTGGTCCACAGCCAGCGTAGGCACTGATGAAACAGTTTTGGCCTCCCTGGAGTGGGTCATTTGTGTGCACCAAAAATGCTAGCAAGGGGTTTGAACCACAGGAAACAGTCTTGTGTAACAATCTCTTAGCTGTTTTCTTTGTAACTGATTCCACCTTGTCTCTGCAGGCAGGCTGGGAAGGTGGTGTGGTGGTAAAACTCCCACATGCATTCAAATTCCTTGATTTTTTTTCTGAGGCAAATTGGGGTCTGTTGATGAATTCAGTGTCTGGAATGCCATATCCTACTAAATGGGTCTTCAGTATGCAAGTTACTGACTAGCTTCTTCTGTAAGGCAGGGCATCAACCTCACAGAAATTCGAGGAGTCCACCGTATTCAAGTACTGCTTTTCCTTGACAATAAGTCTGCTCCCACCTTCACTCATGGCCAAGTGGGCAGCTCACAAGGTTAAGTCTCTTTACGCTGGTGATTATCACATGACTAACAAGTGTCACATTTTTCTATCAGGAAGAGAAGCTGCATATTCATTCCTGACTAGTGAGCACACTCTGGCCAGTCTAAGACAGTGGTCACCATGCAGGTGTGATGCGTGTATTTTTGCATGACCTCCATGTGTGATGAGGTTTGAAGAACCACTCTTTGTCCTTGAAATAACATTTAATCCTTCAGGAACAACTCATCTTTAATTTGAAAATAAGGTTCTGCTTCAATCGGTACTTGTTTATCTTCTGGCCACTTGGCTTGTATCACTCTCTTGACTGCCTGGAGTTGAATGTCCTTCTCTGGAGTCTCATGGATTTCTACCCACTTTGCTGTTGAAACTGGGAAACCGAGATGCCTGGAAATGGATTCAGTGTCCTGATTCCCTTTCTTCCCCCAACTTGCTGATGCTGGGTATATCTGCCCTGCTCAGGATTAGGGATATAACAGTGTAGTCGATTAAATGATGAACTGATAAGCAAAAGCTTACAGGTTAATGCTATAGACTACACGCATTCTCCACCCCTCTCCACCAGTAAACTTTTTTAGCAGGCTGGCTAGCAGCTCAGCTCAGTCCTGGCTTGTGATGGCTCCTGGAGCTACTCCTGCTGTGTCTCTGCATTTAAAGTGTATCAGGAGCTGGGTGGACAGGCAGCCTGGCTCAGTTCCAGCTCATGCCGGGTCTGGGACCTCAGACCCTCCCCCCAGACAAGAGCTGCTGCCACCCTGTGCTGCTTCCTCTTTATCAGAGGCAGCAACACAGGGTGACAGGCAGCTGGTCTGCGAGGGGAGACGTTTTTTTAAATTGGCTCCCCTCACAGACCAGCTCCCACCTGGCACCCTGCGCTGCTGCCTCTGATACAGAAGCAGCAGCGCAGAGTGCTCCTCAGGAGTGAGGCTACAGTGCACTGGCTGCTGGCCCCTCTCCCGGGGACTATAGAATAGTCGACTAACCAATAAGAATTTATGAGGTTACTCGACGATTCAATTAACTGATATTTAACATCCCTACTCAGGATGTCAGCTAACACCAGTAGTTTTCCTGGACAATGTCTGATCTTTGGCTGGTAACATGGGAGTCACATCAACATGTGCTGCAATCTCTTTGGAGCATTAAGAAGGGGCTTAGCCATGACTGTCTCCAGAGGTATCTTCAATTGCACTATGACTGGGTGGCTGTATATGTACTGATGAAAACACTCCATTCCAAAGATCACAACCCGAAGTTCTTTTTTTCTATGTGGGGCCATCCTGGCCACACTCTACCAGGGCTTTGCTAAGCTCCTCTAAAAGAGCTGCATCCAATCTTTTCCCCAGTGTATCACATGGGAGTGTCAGTGGTTTTCTTGGCTGAAAGTACTTCAGTACATGAGCATTTGTTGTTCTTTTTTGCTTCAGCATGGCAAATGTTTGCAGTTGGGGACCTGCCCATTCCAACTCCACAAGACAAGATGTTAGTTGATGTATGGGTTCCAGTCTGCAGCCAAGCACGGACAGAACTTGGACAGAATTCCATTCCTACGAAGCACTGTACCTCTTTCTGAAGCACTAGAGCTGGTATGATTGTGAGGGCTTTAATCTTCTTGATACGCTTTCAATCCCTCTGCTGTGAGCAGATGTCCAATATGTGTCACTTCTTTCTGTTTGAATCCTTTTTTTCTTCTTGGGTTCAGTTTCATGTTCTTGTCCCTGCCTCACTATAGAAAGTGGGTAGTTTTCTTTTGTGGTCTTGTTCAGCTTCTACATTGTTGTTCTCTTCAGCTACAGTGAGACACCTGCAATTATTTTCTCTCCACGCAGACTTTCCAGCACTTGGTTGAGTCTTCTCTAGCCCACATGTGGGACTTGGTGTAGGCCCCGTGGCGTGTGCAGCTGTCTGTTGTGACCCAAATGGTGTGGCTAAGACTGTCAGCCTGCTGCACTCTAACCAGGTTTATGGGCCAAAGCCTGTTTTATGCACTAGACCATAAAGTTTCTGACTTTGGGGAGTTCTGGCAAGCTGTCATCAGTTGTGGGCTGTGTATGGTGACCTTTTTTAATGGCCAGTTCAGTGGCTCTAGGTTTATGCAGATGAGGAATCTGTCTGGTTGCTTCTTTATCATCACTATATTATATACCCAGACTCTGTTGGTGCTATGATACTCCCCTTCTTCAGACTTATGAGCTTCTTGCCATACTAGATTAGAAGCCCACTAGAATTGTCCTTTGTGATGAGCATACAAGTTCCACTGTGGGCCCTACTTCCAGTTGTAGTTGTCCTTCAAGGCACCTGTTGCTCTTGAACATCCCCATGTGCTTTTAAAATGATCTCCGTTGGTGCTACAGTTGGGGCAAGAGGTCATAGCAGCAATTGCTAATGTGTTCTTCACTTATACTCTTCCCTTGTTAGCGCTTTCCAAATGCTAGCTCTTATGCAAAGCAAACAAAATTGTATGCCAAAACTGGAAGCCAAACTCTGCTAGTTTAAAAACAGCTGAATTTGTCTTTAAACCACTGTTCAGTGAGGCTATATCTACATTAGAGTTTTTCCGGGATACTGAAGATATCCCAGAAAAACACGTCCACGTCCACGTCCACGTCCACGTCCACGTCCACGTCCACGTCCACGTCCACGTCCACGTCCACGTCCACGTCCGCTTTTTCTGATCAGTTTCCAAAAAAAGCAGGCATGTTCTTTTGGAAGCCCTGTATTCCTCATTTTTTGAGGAGTAAGGGCTCTTCCAAAAGAGGAGGTTTTTCCCTCATTTGGCCCCGTGTAGATGGGCCAAATATTGGAAAAGCCTCTTCTGATAAAAGAATTGGAAAAAGGTATGCAAATTGTGGTTCGCAATTTGCATACCTTTTTCCGAAAAAGAACTGCAGTGTAGACATAGCCTAAGATACATCATCCAGAGCTTTTTCTTTTGGAAGGTGTTTTGTTTTTTTCAGGGGTGAGGAAAACTCATCTTGTCAGCAGGTACTCAGGTTTTTCTTGGTTAGGCTTTAGGTAGCATCTGTAACGGGCTTTACAAGAAGGTGAGCCCAATTCAAATGCATATAATTCTTGGTGATTTTTTTTTTTCTGTTCTTACCTGCATGCCCTTGCACCCTCAAAGTAAAATATTTTTCCTGCTTTGCAGGGTTCTATGTATGAATGCCTGTTGAAAGCATCAACACCTAAAATAACTGGAGTGGCACAGTTTTTGCAGCTACAAATTTAGGATACAGCCCCTCTCTCTACCTTTGCTTCCCCACCACTGATAGAACCTCATCTTTAAATTCGGAAGGAATGTGTAATCTGATTGAATGAAACAGATTACAGGGATTTGTTAGGTTAATAAAATGCTAGATTAACAGTAATGCAGCATTGTGATTAGAGAAAGTAAATCACTGAAGGCATAGTTTCCTTTGGATGTAAAGTCTCTCTTAATTTAGAACAAAAGTTGTCTATAGAAAACTATTTTTCTAGTAATTAGTAAACTGAAAACATGCTGGCCTCTTGAAAAACTATTGAAGTTAAGAGGTAATTTTGTCAATGTTACTTGATGTTTAATTTTTAAAGTAGCAAATTTTCCTGACACACCTCCGTTATTTATCCTTAAAATATATTTTTCAGTGGAGGATGCACTGTACACTAAAATATCCAGTGTGCATGTCATAAATTCTCCATGGAACAGCTGCTGTTATATAAGGAAGTGGCACGTGACTGAAGAGATCATCTGCCATCTTGGGTGCAAGGCTCTCGACTGCCTGGGGCGGAGCTGGTAGTGGCTGGCTGAAAGTCATGGCAGCCTCTCCTTGCTGTGCTGAGAAATAGTCTTTAAATTAGAATATCAGTTGCTAAATACAAGCTCTCCATGCTTTAATAAAAGCTACAGCCTTCTTCAGGAATGTAAGATGTTCTCTCAAGGTATGCAACTGACTTAAAAAAAAGAAAGTGTACTCTAAACAAATCCTTGTCCAGATTGAATTGAGTGAACAAGGAGATCAAATGGAAAAACAATGAAATGTTAAAATTCTTTCTATGTGAATAAACTGAGAACATATAGGCATGTGTTTTTAAAAAATACAATCTGGCAGCATCCCATTTTCAAAGGGAAAAGAACATCTTGTGGGGGTAAGTTGTTTCATCTGATGACATACTAGTTCCACATTGAAAGAGCAATGTTAATACCTCAATGAAACCTTCAATGAGAGTTTTTTGGGTGCTGGTATACACAGCAAATTCCTTTTTGGAGTGCTCAGACATAAGACAATCAAAAGGAAATATAGGGTGGGACATGAAGTGCCTCCACATGCACCATTAGAAGTGTATCAGGGACATAGCGAGAAGAATTAAACATGATCGGCTCCAGAGATGTTGAAAATAGATCATTGTGTGTGACCCAGAGGCACCGAGAAATGGACAGTGAAGTTCTCTGCTACTGAAATAAGCTTTTAACAATATTACTAGATATCTATGTATACCTTTAGGTGCCAAAATATCTCTGAAAATAGGGAAAGAACAAGCTAAAAATTACTTAGACAAGATATGTGTCTTTGAGTCAGGAGGGCCTGTTGAAATACACCCTAGAATACTCCAGCAGCTGGCTGCAGAGAGATCTGAGTCATGCTATTACTTTGGAAAAGCCATGGAAGATGGGAAGATTCCAGAAGACAGGAAAGGTGGCAAATCTAGTGCCCATCTATAAAAAGGGGAATAAGGAAAACCTGGGGAATTAGACTTTAGTACCTGGAAACATAATGGAGCAATCAATTTGCAGACACTGAAAGATAATAAGGTGATAGGTAACAGCATTAATTTGTCAAGAACAAATTGTGTCAAACCAATCTAATAACTTTCTTTGAAGGGGTAACAAGCCTTGTGGATAAGGGGGAAGAGAGAGACATTGTGTATCTTGACTTTAGTAGGGCTTTTTCATGACCTTCTTAGGTGGGTACATAACTGGAAAACTGTTCCCAGTGAGTAGTAGTCATGGTTTGCAGTCAAGCTGTGAAGAGAATATAGAGTGAGGTTCCACAAGGATCAGTTCTGGGTCCTGTTCTGTTTCATATCTTCATCCATCTTATAGATAATGGTATAGAGAGTCCACTTATAAAGTTTGTAGAAAGGGTTGCATGTGCTTCAGATAATAGGATTAAAATTCAGAATGATATGGACAAACTGTCTAAAGTTAATAAGGACAAATCAACAGTAATCCACAGGAAGGAACAATCAGTTGCTGTATGCAAAAGTGGAAAAAGAATATCTAGGAAGGAGTACTGTAAAAAGAGATCTGTGGGGATCATAGTGGATCACAAGCTAAATATGAATCACAGTGTTACACTGTTGGGGGAAAGGGGAGGAGAGCAAATATTCTAAGATATATTAGCTGAAGTGTTGTAAGCGAGACATGAGAAATAGTAATTCTGCTCTACTTCATGTTGTTTAGGCCTCATCTTGAGTATTGTGTCCAGGTCTGGGCTCCACATTTCAGGGAAAATGTGGACAAATTGGAGAAAGTGCAGAGAAGGGGAAGAAAATTGATTAAAGGTCTAAAATATATGACCTATGAGGGAAAATTGGAAAAAATTGGGTTTGTTTAATCTGGAGAAGAAAAGACATGCTTGAGGGGAGATGTATTTATATATCTATAGCTATAATATAGATATTAAAATGTTACAAGAAAGAGGGGTGGAATTGTTATATTTAACCTCTGAGGACAGGTAGGACAAGAAGCTGTGGGCTTACATTGCATCAAGGATAAGTTTAGATTGGACATTAAGAACAAATTTCTAATTACCAAGGTGGTTATGAGAGATTATGGAATTTCTATCATTGGAGATTTTTGAGGGAAAGGTTAGATGAACACTTGTCAGTAATGGTCTAAATCAGTGAGACTCAATCTTTACAGACTATTGTGGCCTTTTCAGGAGTCTGATTTGTCTTGAATACCCCAAATGTCACCTCACTTAAAAACTATTTGATTACAATCAGATATACACTTTTTTTTATATTTTTCATATCACGCTATTACTGAAATATTCTTACGTTCTCATTTTTACTCTGTCACAAAATAAATCAGTATAAATACTTACATTTCAGTGTATAGTATATAAAGCAGTATACTATGTTGTCTATATGAAAGTCACTGTCTATATGAAATGAGTTTCTTCTGACTTTTAGGTAGCCTGTTCTAAAGTTGGCACATATCTAAATGAGTTTATGTACCTCCTGGAAAATCTCTGAATACCCCTAGAGCAAGGGTGGGGAACCTCAGGCCTGGGGGCTGGATGCAGCTCTGGGCTTGCCTGGATTTGGCCTCCAAAGCTCACATATTCCCCCTCACCCTGCATTGGGAAGCCTGTGCTGGTGCTCCAACCCCCCTGCTGCCTCACCATGGGGTTGGAGCACACAAAATCTACTAGGCTGGGTCCTCCCTAGGTTCTGGTGTGCGAGGGAAATATGTAAGGAGTGTCTTTCAGCCTCTCAGTCGGGTGCCATGTGGGTGAGGGCATTTTGTGTGTGGCCCCAAACTGATTTTTCTGTGGGTCAGTGGCCCCCAACTCAAAAAAGGGTTCTCCACCCCACCCTAAAAGTACACATACCTCTTTTTGGTTGAGATTCACCAGTCTAGATAGTACTTAGTCCTGCCTTAAGTGCTGAGGACTGGACCAGATGATATCTCATGGAACCTTCCAGTTCTACAATTCTACTGTAAGAAACCGTTGAAATTGTCTTGTGATCCTACTCCAGAGGCATAGTCCAGAATCCTGTCCTCAGCTGCAGTTCACAACAGGCTCACCCAGTTCCAGAAAGAGAATGGGTATAGATATCCAAATGCTGATGGACAGCTCTGGGGTGAGAAATTCTCTGACCACATCTTGGCACTTAAGGTACTCTGGAAACACATTTTGGAAACATTCTGAAATATTATTACAACTTAACTTGGAACATGATTTGCAACTATACAAAATTAGCAGAAACTGTGCTATAGATTTGCTAGGGGTAGCTCATAATACCTAGAGCAGCGAAAAACATACAGTGATGCAAGTTTTCTAACTAGGGTTCTGTAGAAAATTGGATATCATGAAAAGGTCTGACTGTATTAAGCTGCACAGCCATTTTTTCAATATAACTGTGGCTAGCAAGCTATGCTGCCAGGTTTGGGAAGGACCTTAACAAGAAGCTAAAATGTGTCACTAACAATTAATCAGGTAACTTGGATTATTTATCTCACTTATCAGCCACTCACTAAGCTGGATCTCATTGGCCAGTAATAGGAAGTAGAGGGCAAACTTGATAACCTTGTAAAAGCTCCATTCTATGTTCTCTTACAATGCTCAGCAGCATCCTTATTCTTAGTGTCTCACTGGTCTTTAGCAATTCTCCTTTTGTAAGCGCTTCAAGGTGAAGGCTCCTGCCTGCTTAAATATTTAGGGGCTATTAATAACAGAAAACACACATACATAGCAGATGCTCAACTTCACTTTTGGATGCAGGCATTAGAAACATAGAACCCTCACTGCTGGCTTCAGTCACATTCTTGGCTGCTTAAGTGTTGTACATCTGTGGCTTTTGGCACTGCACTGTCATGTTCAGAACTAGTCTTTTGTTTCTCTTGGTTCTTACCCCTACCCCCCTCCCCCCCTTTTTTTTTAATTAGACCAGATAATGCCATTTAGGTACAAGCCTGCATTGGGGTGGGGCATAGCTGCCCTGACCTACCTCCAGAGAGATATTTTTCCCAGATTTCCCTGCAAGTCCTTGGTGTGCAATGGGAATGCTCCCACTGCTTCAGCATGCTCATCTTTCTCCAGCACCTCAATCGCATAGGCTGGTGCAGAGGGGGATAGAGCCATGATCCAGCATGTGTAAGTGCCCAACCTAAATGTCTTGCTGTTCCATTGATAGCCTATTCAGTGTGGCCACAAGACTGACTTACTCTCACTTCTGGTTTCTCTCTCCAGGTTTACGCATCTGGTTGCACCACTGCAGTGCAGCCTTCTCCACATCCCTCATTGCTGCCTTTTGCATGGCTAGCAACCTTGGGCAGCTAGCAAGCAACAAACCCATAATGAAATCATTGCAAAATTGTGCCTGCCCTCTGCATGGAAGACCTGTTCTGAAGCCCACTGTGGCCTTTTATGAACATGTTCTTGTGCTGCCCCTTTCAAGTGTTTTAGCTAGATTCTCTGCCAAAACCAGGAAAATCGCTCCTCAAAGTGCAGGTGATGATTTTCCCAATTGAGGGGAATCCTTGAGTTTAGCTAGTTGTATGCCACTTTCATTCCCACTCCTGCATACGGGTGACTCAGGGGTATGCTGGGCCAGGAGAGGGGGACTAAGTACACAACTATTGATAAATTGTATAATCAATTGCTTGATTATACTTTGGTTCATCATGAAATATAATCGAGACCTAATAATCAATATCAGTCATGGCTGATTGCTAAAAAGTCAATAACAGTGCACAGGTTGAACCGTCCAGCACTTCCTGGTCCAGCAACATCTGTGGTCCAGCATGACTTTAGTTAGCCAGATATCCACTTAACATGGGTGTTGCCACGTTTCCCGAGGACCCATGAAGTTTCTTTACAAACACCAGTCCTGGCTATCGGTGTTCTGTACTGTTATTTAGTGCTGATTCACCCGTAAATGTCTTACATGGATTCTGTAATTTTCACTCCAACTCATCTGATGAAGTGGATTTTACCCATGCAAACTCATCATCTAATATATTTGTTAATCTCTAAGGTGACACAGGACTGCTTGTTGTTTTTAAAGTTACAGACTAGCATGGCTGCCTCTCTGAGACTAAGAGCCCCGTGAGCAGTGGAAGTGTTGGTAATGTTGCTAGACCATATTGACCTCCCATGGTTTGGCAAATCCTCTGGTTTGGCACAGGTCAGGTTCCAAGTCTGCCAGACTAGAGAGGTTCAACTTGTAGTACAAGCAAAGTTTCAATATGATATCAGTTTCTGGGGAGCCATGTAGTGCAAAGTTGTTAAATTCACCTTATGTAGAAGGTTTGGTTCCAAAGGTACGCACTTCTGCTAGGAGTATTTATAGGATAACTTTACAAGTTACGAATCTCTTTACACATCACAAAAATCCAACCCACCAGTTTGCCCCAATTCTTTACCTTATTGTCGTTGTATTGAGTAGTAGTGTTATAGATACTGGTATCTTCCACCTTGCACCAGGGCAGAATATTAACGTGTTTTGCCTCTGAGAAGTTTCCTAGTTTCTAATGCCAAAGCAAAGTGCAAAGTGTTATGGGATACTTAGCATAAGTGAACAGGGTTACAGAAAGACATACATCAGTTCAGGCCACATGACTTATTGATATGTTAGCCTAGTATATAGCCTTTCATTAACAGCATTCCTTGGGCTGCTATAAGCTATAATTGCAATTTTTCTGACCTCAACTGCCCCATGATCAGAGGAGGAGAAAGGTGACACAAAGTCAACTTTCTATTATCACTTTCCTCAGGTGCATCAAGTGTAAATTCAGCGCAGTTGTAGATCTGGCCCACTGACTAATGAAAGACACAAAACCCTCAAAATTTCCCGAGATGGCTAGTGACTGGGGTGCCTCAGTATTTGAGTGCTCAGTCTGAGGCAACTTTAAAGAGTCTGATGTTTAGCACTTTCTGAAATCAGGCTCACTTAAGGCTTCTCATCACCCAGGATCACTTACCATTTCTGAAAATCACAGCTAAAGATCTTCTGTTACTGGGTGAAGAAACACAGGTGTAAAACTAATATATATGACTTTAATTTTAAAAAATATTTTCTAAATGTCACTTCAGTCGGAACTATAAGAAAAATATTGAGAGTTGATTAATATTGTAAATATTTTTGTGGTGGATCAGCACAGTTAATTAGTCAAGGAATTTCTGTAATTGTGACTCATTAGGAAAACAAGCAGTATACTATTTAGTAGTTAGCACATGGGTATTTTGGTTGGGTTTCTGTGAAAGGTCTGTGCATTGGTATGAAACTTGCGGACATGCTGCCTGAATCAAGAACTAACAGTTCCTCTTCCCACTGTGCCCCTTAGCGATAGCTGTATGAATAACAGGATCTATTCACCAGAAGTTCCAAAACTGGAAAAAAAAATTTGTTTCAGGCTAAATTTGCCAGATTTTTAGAAAAAAAGTTTAAATCAAAAACTGTATTTTTTAATTGTTCAGAATTGAACTAAAAGCTTTGTCTTAACCATTAAAATGCTTTGTCTCAAATTTTTATTTTAAAAATAAAAATAAGGAAATTCCAAAACTAAAAGCTGTTTTGAACCAAAATAAAGTGGGGCGGGGAAATCTTTTCAGGGTTGGTTGGTTGGTTGGTTGGTTGGTTTGTTTGTTTGTTTGTTTGTTTGTTTGTTTTTTGAGGGGAGGTAGTAACAATTTGTAAAGCTGATATGAATTCACAAAATGTCTGTGTAGCCCAATCTGCATGTTTACTGAGTGTCAGAGAAGGGAAGCTCATACAAAATATTTTGCCCAGCTCCGTTGATAGTCTCCTTTTGTAGTCATTGACCATGCTTCTATTACAGCTTACAGTGACAAAACTTGTCACTTGGGGTGTGGAAAAAACACCCGCATGAGTGATATTCGTTTCGATGTCATAAGTGGTAGTGTGCACAGCTACTGCTGCTCATGTTGGTGGTTTAATTTTTCATGTCATTGGGAGAGCTCTTTCCCGTCAGCCTGAAGCCAGTACATGAGTGATCGTATAATGGTACAGCTGTGCTGGTGTAAGCTCATGAGTAGACAAGCCTTTTGTCTCTACAGCATTAAAAGGAATTGTACATCGTAGTTTTAGAAGGGTTAAATTGGGGGTACTGTCAGTGTGCAAAAGAGTGATACGTTCACCGAACATCTAACTACCCTTGTGCACCACACAATTTGGTAACACAAAGTACTCTTGTGTATCTGGTTTTGTATGTAACTCATTCTTAAGAGTTAATTTTTCTTTGGCTATTGAACAAACATCTGCCCCTGACCAGCTCGCCACAAAGTAGAGGGCAGTGAACATTACAGAAGACATACATCTGATTAACATTTTTTTTTAGGCAGCTAACTATAGTTTTCTCCCTCTCCTTCCTTTCTCTAAGCCTCTCAGTGTTAAAAAATTACATCTGAAACAAATAACTTCATTCAATATTACAATCCTGTAGTACTTTAATGGCAGAGCTACCAAAAATGGAACAATGCTAAGTGGGCTCCCATCCCAAGAAGAATTGGTAGTGAGATTCCACGTGTCGTTTGAAATGTCCTCATTGTCATACTCAGCCTGTACCTATAATGTCCTTCCTAATTCTACAAGGCTCTCCACCACAGTCTGTTGTGATTGGGTCAACATATGCTGGAGTTTGGTCATGCAGACCACTCTTATCAGCTGCTCCTCTGTCCAGATAGCCTTTAATACCATGAGTGCAGATGAACAAGCAGCTTGAAAGGAATTGCCATCTTCTTTTCCTTTGTAAGGTTCCTTCTGTGGAGTTGGTGATTTGACACTTCCCCCACCCCTTTGCTCTCTTCTATGTTTTCCTTGGGTTCTATCCTTTGGTCTCTTCCCCTTCAGACCAACCAGACTGAAGGAGAGGCAGCTAGTGGAGTATGACTCTTTCCTCTCTGACTTGTCTGAGAAGATTTTCCCCCTTCCCCCACTCCCACCCCGAGCACTACAGTATGGTGTAAATCCTACCATATAGATGTTATGTAGAGAGTAGCCACTTCAATAGTGCCCATTAATAGCTGAACCAACAGAGTATTTCAGTCTATGCAACACCAGTCCCAAATAAGATTTGTTAGAAACTTCAACCTGGCCAGTTGAGCAGCAAACTAGCCTTTTAGACTCCCAGTTGTGCTGAGCTCAATTCAGTTTTCTAATGCCAATTACTTTTTGTCACCAGCCTAGTAGAGTTCTATGCTGTGAGTCCATCCTCAGAGCAGAAGGATGTGAGTTCTCCAAACAGATGCATTCAACTCCTTTTAGTCTGAACTATTTTGACTTTGCTCTTCTCAATCATTGCGGTTTAGTTTCCACGTTGCGTTTCTAAGAGTCTGACAGTATTAACCACATAACTTCTATTTTAAAAATAGCAGAGACAGAGATGGGAGTGTGGGCAAGTGAACAGAGGCAAAATTTTAGCTTCAAATGTGAATTTTGTTTGACACACATTTTATGTCTGCCAATAAGTTGTGTATCTTTTTTCCAACTGATCAGCTAGCCAGAAATTCTCAGTCATTTGAGGGCTGCAGGTGACCGGTATCTAAATAGCAGTGATTCTGATTATTGAGGAAACTTGACTACTGCCAGTCCAGTATGGAGTAATTAAGGCACAAGTATATCAGTCAATTGATACATGGGATTACAGATTCATAGCATTCCTGCAAGAAGCAGTCCCTTAACAAAGGGTGTTAAACTGGTCCTCTAGCCAACTGAAACCTTCTGGGCTTAATATTGACTTTTTGTTTCAGCTGAGTACTTTTGAAGATCAGTATAAGTAATAGAAAGTATAAAGCAGATGGCTATAAAGAAAAATAGAGTATACATTTTTCTTCCTTGTGAGTGCTGGAAAGTTTCTTCTTTACACTGTGCACTGATGTAACATGGTGAAGGAGGCTGGGATGAAAAGGGAAGACTGAAAAGATGAACTGGAGTCTTTGTTGGAGGAAGTGTTTTGTACTTAAAAGACATGGGGCAAATGAACGGAGTGCCAATAACAGCTTGTGTTCTTTTGGTTGGCTTGATGTGTTTTCATGTATATAACTTACATTACAGCAATACCCACACACCCAAATTATGGGTCTGTTGAGCTAGGCTCTGTACACAATAAAACCCAGAGATCTTATATAGATGTTGTTTTGTACTTTCTACAGAGTCTTTTTTCCAGGTATCATCTCAATTGTTAAATGTTAATTAAGCCTTACAATATCCCCCAACTTCGTGATGTGCAATAGTATAGAGATCACGTCACCCACTGCAAAAATACAGACGCTTCTGGAAGGAAACACGTTAACAGCACCCATCAACACTTCATTCCTCCATTAGAAGCAATTAGAGTATATTCATGAAAAATAAGCCAGTTTAACTATCTAATAAGAACATTTGCTTTCCTGACAGGTAATCTTCCAGTTAACTTAATTTGCATAATGTTCTGCCATGTAAGAAAAAAATCACTATTTGCTGGGACATTATAAAAAGGTCACAACTAATCATATTTGTTACTGTGAGTTTACAAATAGACACACTGTTATCCCTCAGGACAATGCATGTTTTCCCTCTGTGGGTTACTGGATATCGTTTTTTGAGTTAAAGAAAATGGTACTTTCATGGCTGCCACTTTGTTTATAATACTCAGTGGTGTAAAACAATCCAGTGCTGCTTTTGACATATGTCTTTATACACTACAGGTTGAACTTCTCTAGTGTGGTGCCGAACCTGACCAGTGCCGAACCACAGCAGGTCAGTATTGTCTAGCAACATTAACAACTCTTCTACGGCTTACTGGGCTCTTAGAAGATACTTAGTGATAAATTAGAGCTAAATAATGCACAGAACACTGAGAGCCAGGATTAGTAGCTGTAAATAAACTTCATGGGACCATGGAAATTTGGCCTCCCCCATAAGCTAACTAAAATCATGCCAGACCATGGATGTTGTTGGATCAGAGGGTGCCAGACTCGAGTAGTTCAACCTGTAGTTTTAACCTTACCTTGTGCATTAATATAGCAGACACATTGTACGGTGTATAAGCAGATATTAAAAACTAAAATACACTTAATATCCACCATGTTTTTTAAAAAATGAGGAATGTTGTCTTGGTACCCAATCTGAGCTACTTTAAAAATAATTTGATTTTCAGGGTGCTGGTTGCTTAGATCTTTATGAAGATAAAATATCTGAAGTTCAGCACCTAAAATCACTATTTTAAATCCAGCCCATAATAATTTATACTATTCACACTACTTCAATAAAGGAACTTAATTCATTTCAAGCTTCAGGCCTCCACTGCTTCCTTCTGATTCCCCCACGTGTGCAAGTTAGTGTAAAAGATCTAGTGGGGCCAGGGGGACAAAGGGGAAGGTTCTTCTCCAGTTCACCTCAATGTATGTATTTCTCCCATCACAGCAATTTTGCAAAGGATGTGGATGTTACCAGAAACCCAAGGTGAGTAACAGGAGGTCTGCTTCCCCATGAGAATGTCAAAGAATCACTATGGAGTTTAGCACTCCACTGAAGCAGTAATAGCTCTTGTGTCTGTTTTGTTGACTCCCCAATCAGAGAAGGCAGAGAACATGACTATGAGCTGTGATAGATGGCTAGGGCCTGACTCTCTGATGCTTTGGGTCCCTATGGCTGTCAGAGGATCAAAGAGGAGGAGGAGAGGGTCTTTGCACAGCAGGCTGGGGAATCATGGTTTTCAGACCAGTGGTAATTTTGCCAGTGTCACACCCTGGATTGCTTCTTTTTTCCACTTGTGAATCCGTTCAAAAGGGGGAAATATGTCCACTTGGTGGTAGACATTTTGAAAAAGAACTTCACACAGGCCTCTATACTCCCACCTCTCTTTGTATAATTTGCAGTATTTTTCAGTTAGGTGGTGACTCATTATACAATAAAACTATAACCTATTTATGACGAGTACAATATCAGCTTGGGAGGCTTTAAAGCTAACATTTACTGGCTTAATTTTCATATGACTTAAAAATATCAAGAAAGTGTGTTCATGGTCTGTGGCCTGTTCCCTGAGAGTGGGGAGATGGGCTGGCTGCGGGGGCCAATAAATGAAACTGGTTTTGTACATTTTACACAACAAAACAGTTGACATTTTTGGACAATTTGAGACGTTTTGGTTTGGTTTCTAGGTTTGTATGGAATCAAAACTGGAAAGTGAAAGATGCAAAGTGTGCGAACTGCAACACAATGTTATCAAACTCTGTAAGCTTGAAACGCTGAGTTACATAACTCAGGATTGTTTGTTTTTGGTTGTTGTTGTTTGTTGTTCTTTTCCTGGAAGGTCATACATTTAAAAGCCAAAGTTGCATCCTCTGCTGAGCACCACAGGAGCTGTACGCACATAAGCAAGGGCAGAACATGGCCCTTCAAATTTCAGACTTCGGGGACATCAAAAGCCATTTCTCATATTTACTCAGATGCTAAAAAGAGGTAGTATTTCAAGAGAGACGACTATTTGCTTAATTATAGTGTCTTTTAAGTGGTCCCCCCCGTGACACTTAAAGCAAGTAGTTTCATCCTAGAAAATGAACTCAGTTCTATTTCCTAGAAGATGCAGTCTAGCTTTGATATTTTTGTGGTCAGTTTTATAATATGAATAAAATTAATGGTGTATTGTTGGCTGTTATTTCTAAGGGGGTACATTAGGTATTTTTTAATACCAAGAGCCAAAAGGATAATGCAGTATACAAATGGTTGGACTGCTAACTTTCTCAGCTTTTTCAGAAGATTTGTAATATTTGGTATTGTTTCTTAAAGCCCTCACTTTAATAAAAGGGAGAATCTCAGCTTTTATTTGAAAAATCCCACCTCTCCTGGTTGCAGAGAGAAGCTTAAAAATGTGATGCTAAATAGGTCAACACCAGGAAGGCAAATAATCTTCAAGCCACTCAGTTTTGTATGGCCAGACACATGTTTTTTAGCTGCTTGTAATTGGCAGTACTGCAATTTTTTATGAAAAGAAATAAGAATATGTTATGGCTATGAAAGTGAAAGGAAAAATGTAGGACATACAGATTTATCTGGAAAAAACCCCACTGTATCTTTATTTATTTAGAAAGCACATACAGCGATGTATGGGAAGGGAACAGAGATGCAAAATAGGTCAGCATACAAATTCTTTTAAAAAGAAATGGTGAGATGCTTTTCCAAATAGTTGTACATCAGTCTAAATGAGCATTTAAACTGCTGGACCTTTCCTAGATAAAAAGAAACCACACACAATTTCTGAAGAACAAGTTAAATGTCTATTTTCAGAAATTCCTCAAGAGTCAATTTTGTAGGCAGCAAAGTTTGGTCATTTGTTTTTATTCCTGATGTTTCCCGGGAGGGGTTTTCCCCTGTTTATGCCATGGTTTCTTTCCTCAGTGTCCGCCTCTGATGACAAGTAAGGATACTCGTGAACGATGATCTCCCTTTAGTTCTTGACCTTTTCTTTAACTTCTTCTGATGCTTGAGTGAAATTCCGAGCTCCTCCATTATAGCATTGAAAGAAAGACACTAGAGGAATTTGGAAAAAGTTCTTAACATTCATTGAAAATACATTTCAAACTAACATTCTTCAAAACTTTCTGTCTGTAGAAACCTAAACTCTGGCTTTAAGGCACAGTTCATGGGTTTCACGAATTTTGGGAGTTTCTTCATTGAATTAAACAGTCTGTGGAGTAGGGCCATATTGCAGAGTGTATGGGATTTTCAAAAGCTGTGGGCACTGGCCCCAATCCTGCTTCCATTGATGTGTAATTTAACATTTATTTCAATGGAAGCAAAGTTAGTCCACTGCTGTGTGGTTTTGAAAATCTTACCCAAAGTCATCTATGGTTTCCACAGTTCCGTCCAATTATGAAACTTACCTTTCCTTGGAAAACCATGATCATGGTTAGCCTTAAAATGCACTACTGCTAAAGAGACCAATACAACTTATTTTAAAAGATTATTTGATTCTTTCCCTCCTCATTAAACTAATATATCTCAGAATAAAACATTTTCCAATACTCTGTATTTCTACTGAAAAATGGAGAAGAACACTTCAAGAACATTGTGTATCCAGGAAAGGCGAAGTACCGGTACATTAGAACAAAACACTTGGAGAATTGCAATATGGTTTACAAAGTGGAATGTCATTAGCATTCATGATGATATATTGAGGGAAAATAATATAAAACTGACTGCTGAAATAACTCCATGTGGTATAAAAAATGTATAATAAATGCCTCAAATGGAAAGAGTTGTGATGTACAACTAATGTATAGATTTTCAAAAGTCAGGTGATAGGTGTGATTTTAAAATGTACTTTTGACCATCTCACTGGCACCCTGCCCACTAATCTATTCTTTACTTTTAACATTCCAGGCCCCTCTGAGGAGTTTTAAGAGAGGCTTTAAAAAATACCCAACCCAATGAAATTATTTTCTGTATCCCAAACATGGATTTCCTTCTAAAAGTACGATGCTGGAAGATGGGCTCTCTTCAGCCTTTGACTAGTAAATCAATTCTAATAGGTCATAGCCTACAGAGCTAAATATGAAATATTTATACCAGGAGAAAAAGAAATCCAAGCTTTCCTACCAGCTTCTAGTTCCCAAGAAAGAATTTGAAGTTGGTGGCATCATGTTAACTGAGGCAGAAAAGTGATTTAGTAAAGGTTACAGAGGGAATCATTTTCAGAGCAAGGATTAGAATTCAGGACTTCCAGTACCATGCCCTCCCTCCTTTCTCTGAATAGTGTGTGGCCCTGTTTCTGCAAACTGGGGTGCATACAGCACCAGTGAGAGATTGGAGCATTACTATGTGTGTTTCTTCAGGGTACATATATATATTGTATGTAGTCTCCATAAGGAATCATTTATCTTCTGAAATGTGGCATATACAGGTATTGTGATGTACTTGGTGTGAATTAATTTGAGCAATATGTTGTGCATACACCTAGTGTAATTCTAGATTATTTATTTAATATCCACTTCCTTTAGGCTTCATTTTGATTCATCTTATGAAACACTGACTGCCTTAAGTATATAATAATTAAATGGTCATTAACTCATGACTGACTTAAAATGTAATTGATATGGGCAAGAAAAGCATACTGCTTTCTTCAAATTACTTTCTTGCAGATCACCCCTTGGTAACGTTCAGGAATTCACTGGTGTAATTACCATTTTAAATACAGCTTTTGGCAACACAGTTTAGGAATTTCTGCAGTTAAGCATGAGTTTGAAGCAGTGATAGTTGCTAGGGCTCTAGGCCCTCTGGCAGCAGTTGCTGAAGCAGGTGTCCTCCTGCTGTTGAAGTTACTTTAAAATTGAATAAGCAAAGCTTTTTTTCAGAGAATGTAATCACTGATTTCCCCAGCTGATAAAAAAATATATGCACCAACTCACTGGCTCTAATATGTGGCTACTCCCTCTACCTTATTTTAATAGTAATTGGATTTTTTTTTTAATCTAGGTTTTTGAATAAGCCAAGAATTCCATGGTGAATGATCAAGGGAATACATCAATCACTAAACTGTGTCTAATTTTTATATCACTATAATGCAGTGTTTAACATTAATCCATGTTCTTTGTATGTGTTACAGATGTAGACTTATACACAATCTGCATAGGGATAACTCCTATAGACTGAACAGTATCCTCTACTGGCATGTTAATGTTTACATCTAGGTTTTTCCCAGACTGATTCAGATTAACTAGATCATACTATACTCATTATTTTGTTGTATATAATTAGAAATCCCATGAATAACACGTCATAAGTGTGTAGAGATGTTTGAGACAACATTGATAGGTCAGTACTTGAAAACTTAAAAATTTGGATACCTGTTGAATAAACTTCATGGAGCTTTACATGGCCCATGGGTCTGTTTTACTTATAAACTGCACATCTTTTTATTTTTAGTAATAATTGACGCTGTTTACCCAAGTCTGTGTCCATCAGTATTTAAATATTGTATTTTAGAAGTAAATTTCTGTCATCGTGCTCATAATTAAACGTTTTACTAAATTGTCATCAGTTTCAAGAGTTGCTGGTGTAAAGGTCTGGTTTAAAGGTTTTAGTTTTAAGTTTGTTTTTATCCATAAATAGTTTCCCATACTTACAAGTAGTACACACTGGGACTGTGGCTTAATCCTAAGTGCTTCTGTATGGCAGAGAAATATTTACAGCCATACAGGTAACTTAGCATGCGGATATTGGATGACCCATTCAGAAGAGAGTTAATCAGTCAAAGCAAACACACTGGAATCTGCTATTATAGAGAAGGCACAGTTTAGGAACAGGGAAAGAGGAAAGCTTTATGACAACTTCCTGACTCCTACACACGATAACTCCTAGTGTTGTATCTATTTGGAATGATAGGAGTTGTTGTAGCTCTAAGGCTGGACTTAAACCTATGTCTTGGGAGAATTAACTACTACAAAAGTTGTTTAGGTTTAACAGAGTCCTGTAATAATGAAGTGAAAGTATAAATAAAGCCTAGGAACCTAGACTGACCCTTTTACAATACAATTCAAAGGGACTATTGACCAGGTTTGTAGACTTCAACTTTGACGTATGGCATGTTTGTCTGCGAAATCCTGCCATCTTTTAGAAAATATAGTGGAGGAGGTGGTGGACCTCTACAAACAGTTATAAAAGGCCTTGAAGTGAGGGACTGTACTGCCCCTCCTTCCCTATTCCCACACACTTTAGGATATTCTGAACTGCAACTGGAGAAGGTTCCTTGAACTTCCAGTGTTTTAGTAGATAAATTATCTGGAAAATTTCTTACATTTCATGGGGCTCAGAGGGGATTTTGTATCTCAAAGTGCTATTTATTTTCAAACTTGTACATAGATCACACTTCACTGCTTCTAAAGTGACCTCGGCCCTGTTACAACACAAAACTCTTAAAATTGTTCTTTACAGTTTGTTACGCAAAGTGGAGATGAGAAAGCAGGACTGACATTAAAAAATCAGAATTGCCCTGAACTCTTCAGATGAGCCAAACCTGTGTCCATGCTAAAGTGTAACTGCAAGCCAAACTACCATGTACATGAGAGGGGGAAACCTAGTGGTAAGGAAACACGTTCCATTATCAAGCTGCTAAAGGATTTTTATAAAAAAGTCATGCATGTGAAATATCATGATAGCTTTCTTTTAAAAGGGTAATGTAAAGTTAAAATTCCATTTAAATTTGCCTTCTATGTTTACTTCTTGAAGTGTTCAAGCTGAAAGAATATGAAATCGTTTTAATATTAACTCCTTAGACTTGGTTGATATTGAACATATAAAACAGACCCATACATTTCTCTTTTGCATATAGTCTGCTTCACTTTATAGTTCTATTAAGATGTTGCACTGTTTGCCTTGCAAACATTGTATGGGACCATTGTTCCTTTAAAATATATTGGTTTAGGTCTAATTAGATTAGGGAATTGGTCTCTTCACTCTACAGTAGGCATGTCAGCAGATCTACCAGCTTGCTCAGGTCTCCCAAATATTTCTTCCTCTCACAACTGTAGAAAATTGTGTTTAGATTTTTGGGGTAGCTAACTGGGCAGGGAGTTTTAAAATATATAGGAAGATTGAGGAAAACCTGGAACTGTAATTTTTGTCTAAATATGCCACACATAGTTCTTTGAAGCCAATCTGCCTATGATGATGATCTAGTCAGAAGAATTCATACTGCACTTAATAAATAGCAAAGTGGGGGGAGGGAATCAATCTATAACTACTGTGTCACAGTGAAAAATTTTCATAATTCTCAAATGACAGGATGAATTTATCTTGGCAGAATATATGACCAAAATCCAGTTGATAATTTAGTAACTGAGAAAGAAGAGCAGAATCAGGATTTCCTTTCGGTGGGCCAAAGTAGACATGTAGCTGCACATAAATGGAACAGGGGCATATGCTTAATGTTAAAAGAAGGTACTTTGTCTTGTGCTTAGTACACTGGAGGAAAATGTTTCAAAGTAGTTCTTCCTCATGCAAAATCACTGCTGCAAATGAATTCAAAGTCTGCTTGAATACGCTGCATTAAGGTTTTTAGAAAGTCTTGGTTTATAAGAGCACAATTATTTCCAAGACATATAGATCAAAGCTGTTGGAACCCTGACCAACAAATTTTGCTACCAGATGAGGAGTTAACTATTGTGAGAAATTCCATCATAACCCGGATAACTTCGTCCAGGGTCTGGAGTGGGTTGGGCATGCACACAAACTGACATGCTCATATTGTAAAAAGGGCTTTCTTGGTCACAAACGGATGGTTTTTAAGAACCATGAAAACTACTAAGATCACTAAAATGGTAAGTAAAATGGGCCAATTAACAATAAACTAAAGTGGAAACAAAATGCATAGAACTCAGTGTTCAGGTCACATAGAAAGTGCATGGAAGAGATCCGAACAGAACTGAGTTGGAGTGTATTCAGGGAGATTAGAGCATTTCGAATGCTTCACCTACTTATTGTGAAGAAGTCAATCAGCAAGAAGTGTTTAATTGCAATAGACTTCAGATATGGTTCCTCCAAAAAAAGGATCATTAACTTGTTACATCTTTTGTTTCAAGGGTAAAATGCAGTGTACAAAGAAAACATACCACTATAAAAAATCAAGAGCCTATAGCAGGCTCAAAGATGATCAATACAAAGATGTCCTGACCACTAAAACTCCATACCAAAGAGAACAATGAGTGTGGGAGATGAAATAGTGAAAAGTACAGGAGCAGCTGGATAAAAAGTAATGGGGGTTATTTAGAACAAAGGGCAGTTTATCATGTTTTATGACAAACAAATATATCTCTAAGGTAAGGATTAATCTAAAACTATAGTCACAGTAGTATTTCAGTATAGCTATTCAGAACAACTTTCTACTCAAAACTTTGTAGTAACATATTTGTTATGCAGAACAAATGCTAAGCATTCACAATTCAACATGTGTATCCTGACTGGTGCTTACACCATGGAATGAATCTGTTTTGTAATATGTACAGTATGCCTGATCCTCCTTTCAATTACACACATGAACATCAAAATTAAATCTATACCACTATACTGATGTAAAACTAGTGTATACAAGAAGAAAACTAGGTCTTCTATAAGGATGCATTCACTGAATAGATTTTTTTAAAAATGTTAATTGGTGCCAGCTTAAAATGTAAGTGTGATTTTTGCGGTACAGTAGTACATGTTGTTTGTAAGTGTTATATAATGAATTTAAATAGATGAATTAAGTTAATGTAAATATGTGACACTGGGAACACTGTGCTGTCGCTAAAAATCACTGGCTCTTTGCCATGAATGTGCCTTTCAGAGAGTTAATGGAATCTTGCAATTGTTGCTTTGTGAGGTTTCTAAAGAGCTGCATGGACTTTGTGCTAAATGCTCTATAGAGGCAAAATGTGCGTTTCTGCAAACGGCATGGCAAGGGAAAGATGGAAAGTAGATAAATACATTTTTCTTACCTGAATATGTTGAACTACCCAAAAGAATGATAAGAGGATTATTCTATATAAAGACTAACACGTTTTAAATCTATTTTTGTTCCATGATATGCACTGAACTACTCAAATTCTTAACACCCTGATTTTAAGGCTATTAATATGCGAGGCAATATTTTGATCACTACTATGTATGCTCTTTGAGATGAATGCTTTCCATTAGACACACCTTTTTCTTTACTGATTATACAGTGTGAATTGAGGGTTGTGTTCGAATCCCTCGCTCCTCTCGGATTAATTTGCCACAGTCTAACTCCGTAGATAAGGTGGTTCCGGAGGTGGAGTTGGATGGATGGGTTTGCTTACATTGTAGTCCGTAAAAGAAACAAAAAGCCTTGCATGCAGAGGAAAAAAATGGAGAAAAAGTGGATAAGTGAAATAACAAAAAAATATGAAAATGAGAACTCTAAATTTAAAATAAAAATTCTATTATGGAAACAAAGTCACAGATTATATGCAATTTCTAGTTTATATTATCTTTATGGTGCTATACTTTCTACACTAGTTTGAAGATACTATATAGGCTTCTCATTTTTCTTTAAGAAAAAAAATCAGCACAGAAGAAGTTGTATTGAAATGCTCTGTAGTCTTCTTTTTAAACAATCACTTCCCACAGATATATTGCCATTTCACTCTAATGCAGTTGAAGATTTTCATTATGACGTGACAGACTCTAATCTATTGCATGTTACCGTGATACAGTAGCAGGATTTTCACATAAACTGAACTTGGCACAGCTGATTCTCACGGGTATTCACCCAAATTCATAGCTGATTGAGACTCCTGCCCCCCAGCTTCCTCCCTCCACATACACAAGGCTGCACTGGCAGCTCCTGGGAGTGGGCCAGGGGAATGCGTCTGGCATTTGGTAGGCTCCCCGCCTGCCCCCTCACGACTGACTGGGAGACTACCCAGGATTGCCCAGCTGATCGTGGTCAACAAGTAGGTGACCACTGCTTTAGAGTAAGAGGGAATTGCATGTGTGGAGACAGAACAAGTAGATTGCTTCCATTCCCAAATGGTAAAGCAATTTAGGAATGGAAGCTATGTAGAGAGCTGCAGCTTTGTTTTTATTCCTTCCCAATTCATTTATTCAAAGTGTTAAGACCAAGCAACAACTCTTCAAGAAATTAACTATGCTTGAAATTTCTGCCCAGTCCTACTATGCAGCGCTAACCAGCTTGAGAGTGAGATACTTCTCTCTTCTCATTTAATAAACGTATGCAACTTTTGTCCCAGAAAAGCATGACAAAGGTTCAAGAATAAAAGCACCTGAATAGACTCTTAATGGTTCAGCCTTCTATGCCTTGGCAACCCCAGGCCCAAAAAAAACAAAACAGAAGTGAGCTGGCAAGAGGACTCACCTGTTCGATATCGCTGTTTTTCCTTGATTTATATATAAATTCTCCAATGGCTACAAACACTGAAAGAACAAGTCCAGCAGCAAGCACTATAAAGATGCCCCCAATATTCTCAACCCCCAGAGCACTGGCCTCTTTGCTGTCCTCCTCAGGGCACCCATTGCCCCGCCACCACTTTTCTTTCATCATGTGCAGTTTCCCTTCCTCCTGTAGCTGGAGAATGGCAATAGTAATTTTGTCTCTGTAAGGAGACCCTGTTGAGCAAGAAATAACCAGTTAGTATTTGTTGCAGGATTTGAGTGTTGGGGGTAGAGGGTAGGAATGCACCCTTATAACAATACAAATTATTCCTGATTATAACCAAACCAGTTCTGTGCATGACTGCTCTTGTTTGGGATTTCTTTCTATTCTAATAGGTGGATAGCACTAGCTAGTGAAATTTGCACTGGTGACTGACAAAAGAGAGGGATCTTTCAGTCTAGATGTTCATGTGGGAATGCATTAGGATTTCTGTGGATGCCTACAGTGGCTTTGGCCAAACCACTGCATTGCAATAGATTTTCCCCTAAATTCTTTTTGTGTCTGAGTATTTCATTTTCTCCTAGAGATGCTCTGCTTTCACAGCTATTCAGTACACTTCAGGTTTTTACCACTGCATTTAAACCTAGCACAACCTAGGAAAACGCATAGTGAGTTAAATAAGTTCCAGTCTTGGTTATATCTTTGCATCCCCATTTATGCCAACTGAGCTGGGTTGTTATGAGAGCTGAAGCTGGCTTTGTATTTTCTTTGCAGTCTGCAAAGTGTTGCCAAATATAGGTACAGGTAGCAAACTAACCACATAACATGCATTATCATCACAGGTGGCTCATGGTAGCACTCTGGAGGTGCACTGGCCCCCTGTAGCCCTCTGTTCTCCCTGCACCTCCTGCCCCCTAGGCACCAGTCATTCATGCGTGTTATATTGTCAAAGGGGCTGCGTATGCATGATGCCTTGCAAGCAGAGAGCTAAAATCTTGCTCTTCATTGTCTCCCCCCACCCCCACTTCTCAAACAGCCAGAACAAAGTAACAATGGAGGAATTAAGCCTAACAGACCAGCAGGAGCTAGCAATGTGAACAGGACTAATTGGCAGCAAGCACAAAATTCCCCAGAGGGTGAAACCAGAAGCCTATGTGGACTAACTTCCTACAATGTTTGGAATTTAAACTATACGAAGCTTCATTTCCTGGGCTGGTTTAGGCTACAGTTGATGTTGACTTAAAACACTAGGGTTACGTGCAGACACTGTGGAAGTGTCTGCACATAAATTTCACTCCTGCTGACATAACTGCCCTGCTATGCTGACTTCATAACTCCAGTGGCATACACTAAAGGTTGATGTAATTAGGTTGGCGCAGTGTCTGTCAGTGCAGAGACTGTGTAGCTTATGTTGACTGTTAGTGGCTTTCGGGAGTCTTCCCACACTGACAGTACAATCAATACAAATGCTTCTGGCGAGGACACACAATGCTGACACACACAACAAAGTGTAGACACACAAGTGATATCATTACTGTGGCAAGTATATACTTACATATGCTAGGTTGACTTAATTTTGTAGTGTAGACATGGCCTGATAGATATTAGAAGAACTCCACTGAGGTCAATCACTTCTTTATGTGGCTAGCCATCATATCTATTAGCTTATCCATTAGCAAGACAGCTTAATTGTCTATGTAATGATTCCACAATTGTCATTTTAGCTGCAGACTAAGATGGTTGCAATTTCCAACCTGATCAACAACACTGTGAATTCTTTAATGCAGGGACTGTAGGTTAGATTTCCATAGGTGTTTAGACATATAAAAATAGGCAGTTAGGGGAATTTTCAAAAATGCCGTGGTGTACTATTCCAAAACATTGGAAAATTTAGGTGCACAAAAATTCCACTAGGTGTTTATCTACATCTTTAGGTGTCTAAACATCTATGAAAATCTGTCCCCAAATTTCCATTCTCTCTCATACGTCATGCAATCTTATGGTACTATACACAAATGTATTACAAATAATTGTACTATGGATACAGTAAGACACCCACCCCACCAAGCTTTTTATTTCCTTTAGCCAACTATATTGTCTAGAGAGAAAAAAAATGTAAAAAACATTCCAGTTTACAGTGCTAAGCCAGATATCTTCCAGAGCACAGTCTGTTGCCAGCAGTAGGATATGCTGAGACTGCAGATGCCAAGAGAGATCCAATTATGCAAAGTTCTTCTGGGTAACCAAAAGTCAGCAGCCTTTGCTTTGGGTACCCACCAGTGAAAAAGAAAAAAAATATACTCTGTATACAAATACCTTAATAAAGATGCATTCTAGTTAAAAAAAATCATCTTACAAGAAAGTTAAAGTTACCAGTTACAATACAGTTAGTAGTACCTCTTGGAAAGCAAGTGCATCTGCCTAATTGTTAGGAGGGGTTCTGGTTCCTAGAACAGCTAGAGTTTATTAATCTACATGGTAGGCTGTAAGGCCCTTGTCCTCTCACTCTTCTCCCTCTCCTCCCCCCCCCCCCCCCAACCATAAGGAGATGGGTTGGTGTGGGGATTATGTGGAATGTCAATTCATTGTTTTTATGGCTGCAGGGTTATTTGATTCAATCTTGGTAGTAACAGAGACATCTGCCTTTATACTTAGAGTTTTGTCACTTGTGCCAAGGGTATTGGACTGGAAACTTTAAATTATTATTGGAAAGTAGTAAAAATTCACAAATGTCCATTGTGATAGCTCTGTTCAATATTTAATGTATGGCTTTGGGGCTGTAAACAGAAGCCACCTCAGGTTGTTGAAATACAGCTACCCACTTGCTTAGCTACCTCCCAAATCACTGATGATAGTGATTATGAGATCTAGTAGCACATGGGTACTGGCAGCAATAATTGTGAAATCAGTGCTTGTTTGATGCTTGTAATGACATGTAATTTGTTCAGCTGAATTCCTTCAAAGACACCCTTTTGGAGATATATAATATAATTTTAATGTTACCTATGTCCTATGCACTAATCCTCTCAGAATGCACTATGCATATAAGTACTCAGGAAAAAACAGCAGTGTTGGCTGCTTTAGTTCAGAGCCAAATTCAAAACCATTCACTAAAAAAAACTAATAGAAAGAAGACACTGAAAGTCCTCTAACCCTGCCTCCTCTTTGCACTAGGGAAGGAAGAGAGAGGGCATTGTTTTGTTTTTTTGAAAAAAACTCGGTGGAGATTGCTTCAATAAGTAGAGCTAGTAGGAAAAATATTAGAATGAATTTTTTCCAAGTTTCAGTTTTCTAAAAAGGGTATTTTTCACTGGAAAAATCATTCTCCTTCCTCCCCATACCTCTCCCCTCTTTCCCCTTCCCCTCTCCAATCGGATTTCATCAGGAAAATCAAAATGACAGCAGCCTGCCGGGAATAGTTCTGTCAATTTCAGTGGCATCAAGTGAAATTGATAAAAACTTTCTGGGAAGGCTGCAGAGGCAGAGTGCCTTGAGCTAGAATGTCGACACTGTAATTAAACAGCTCCTTAGCTTGAATCCTGTGAATCCTGGTCAGCAAGCATGGGCCAGCCCTGGTTTTTTATTTGCAGAATTATAGACATTCAAGTGGGTTGTCAGATGGTAAGTCTCTAATAATTTGACAAGTCTTTCTTCTGGGCAGCTGCAAAACTGGAAAAATTCACTTTGATTCTTCTGAAACTGAATTTTTCTTGAAAACCTTTGCCATGAAATATTTCAGTTTAATGTTTCATTGCTGTTTAGAGTGATTTTTTTTTCAAAGATGCAACGTTTTTTACAACAAAGGATTTCTATTCTCTAGCTGTCTCTAGTACTAAAAGCCATGAATGTTCCCAGCTAGATATAAAGATTTTTTTTAAAAGTATATTCTGTTTTTCCACTTTTCTGAGGACAATACTTGTCTGAGGATCATACTTAGTACATTCATGAGAATTTCTGAAGTGTATGGGCATCTGTTCGCACCTGTAAAATCTAGGCATATCTGTGCATTATAATGACTAGAACTGTACAAGAGGAGACTGGGTAGAACTAGCTAATAATGTGGCCCTAAAATTTCTTAGAATCCAAAGTCAATTTATATTAGAAAAAATATGGTCTTGAACAGAGAGAGAAGACAACTGATCCCATATCCTTTGGGAATTCACGTGTATTATGGGAGGATCTTTGCAACATATCTTGTCTAGGGCCTGTTTCAACTTTTTAATTTTTTATTAAAGTTACTTGTGAGACATTAAAACGTTTTATTTCTCAAGATATTTGGAGATTTGTATGTATAGTATTGTGATCAGGGCCCCTCTGTCCCTTGTCAGCCCCTGCACTTCTCCCCTGGGCGGAATGGGCCTTGGCAAATAGAGGATGCTTTACCTGTGCCTGGACAGTCAGCCTTCCCCTTAGTAGAGGGTTGGGCTTGTATTCTTTCCCTGATATAGGGAGTCCAGCCTGTCCTTCTGGAGCACCTCACTCTCCTGCTGTCTCTTAGCTCAGTAAGAGTATGTCTACACTATGGGACATGGTGAAATTAAGAGACACAATTTCAGCTATATTTATTGTGTAGCTGAAGTCAGAGTACCTTAACTTGACTTTTGGCACCATGGGCGGTGAGTTAGATGGGCTTGTGGTGCCCAGGCTCCAGCAATATTCAGAGCTGGAGGCCCTGCTCCACCAATATGTGGAGCTGAGTCTCTCCCCTGGCCCTGCCTGGAGCGGGCCCTGGCCCCCACCTGCCGGCACGTCCTCCCCCCCCACACCCCCCCCCCCGGCCCCAGAACACCCCCGGAGGAGAAGAGGGATTGTAACGGGGCGCCCGCTGTGACGGAGTGCAGGGGCTCCGCCACTGGGCAGACGCCACAGCAAGCTGTTGCGGCAGGCTGCCCCCGCCCCCGTGCCCTTGTGGCGCATGCGCACACTGCGCGCCAGACGGGTGATGGGATGCGGAGGCTTTGCCCCTGGGCGGACACTGCAGCGAGCGGGCGTGGCGGGCCAGCCCCGCCCCCACTCCCTTGCGGCGCATGCTCACACCACATGCCGGGTATTTTAAATGCCAGCGGCGCGGCAGACAAGGGGGAGGGAGTCCACCTGGGCCAGGGTCCCAGGGGTGGGGCAGTGAGGTGAGCTAAGGGAAGCGCCCACCCTCCTGCAGCAGCCGGAACCCAGCAGGCAACCCCGCAGGGCGGACGCTCAGACTCCGCAGCCCCAGAAGGAACAGGCAGTGGACGCCAGAGTGGCCTGTACCCCCTCGACGGACAGCGGGGCGGCAGGGCCTGATGACAGACTCCAGCCCCGCTGCCCCGCAAACTGGAAGGCAGAAGGTAGGGGAGGGGGAAAAATAGGGGGAAGGTCTGGGAGAGGAAGGGGCTTGTGCTGAGGGGAGGGGCAGGTCAGGAGAAGAAAGGGGAAGGCACCAAGGGACAGGGTGCAGGAGAGACAAATACCAGAGGGCCAAGTGCAGACAATAAGGAAAAGGGCAGGAGGAGAGGTGTCAGTGGGAGAGGGACAGGGTGATGCTGGGAGAGTCAGGGCATTGGGGGCTAAAGGGGGAAGGGGGAGGTGCTGGGAGAAGGCTTGAAAGAGGGCATGAGGAAGGCAGGGATTGAGCAAGTTGTGTGAGGGCACAGAGGGGCATGAGGGGCAGAGGGTGGGCATCAGGGAAAAAGGGGGCAGGGGCAGTGAGGGAAGGGGGAGGCACCAGGAGGGTGCAGGGCTAAGGGAAGGTGCAGGTGCCAGGGGATTCTGGGGGTGAAGCAGAAGGGCAGACACCTGCAGAGGAGGGACCAGCACCAGAGGGGAGAGGCAAGGCAGGTTCGTAGAGGGAGGTGTTAGAAGAAGGGACGAGGAGGGGTAGCTCACATGATCAGAGTGGGGCTACTGGAGGAGTGGGCACAAGGGGGAGAGAAGGGCTGGGGGGGCAGGTTGCAGGAGGGCTGAAGGCAGTGGGAAGGGCAAGAGTCAGGACAGCAGCAGAGGGTGAGGAGTTGGGGGGGTGTAGCAGGCACCAGGGGAGCTGATGGAACAAGGGGAGGAGATGTGGCAGCAGAGAGAAAAGGTAAAGGTTTAAAAATATTTATTAATAACTTGGGTGCCACAGGGGCACATCCAAACAAGCCACATGAACTAAGTACTGGTGCACAACACAAAATTCATTCTGCTCATGGGAGGAAACTCTTAGGCTATGTCTACACTGGTGGTTTCTTGCACAAGAACACGTCCACACTGCCATGTGCGAGCTGTGCTTTTGCACAAGAGCATCCATGGCAGCGTGGACGCTCTCTTGCCCAAGAAAGCTCCGATGGCCATTTTAGCCATAGGGGTTTCTTGCGCAAGAAATCCCTGCCGAGCATCCACACTGCCCTCTTGCGCAAGAGAACTTACACCTGTTAGAAAAGAGCGTAGCTCTTGCTCAAGACGCCCTCTCTTACCACGCCGTACTGTAAATTTCCTTGCTCAAGAGCAGGCGGGCAGTGTGGATGCTCTGTGGGTTCTTGCACAAGAACGGCTGTACTTGCACAAGAAGCCGTGAGTGTAGACATAGCCTTAGAGGGAACACTTCCCCCAGTCTCTCTGCCCCCGAGTTAATGTCACTCATAGTGGGTTTATGCAACTGCAGGATAGTTGCATGCGGCGGGTTTGGTGGAGGCCAAACTAATCCCTGTTGGTAGGAGGATGGTGGGAAAAGCCCTTCGAGAGGGGTGACATGACCTTTTACTTCTGGTCATGTGTCCATCTTGCCCGGAGCGTGTTACCTCCAGAGGCATGGCTAATGGGGGCCAGGGGGCATGGCTAATGGGGCACCACCAAAAATTATACAAACCTGCCGTCCATGTTTGGCGGTATCCACACTGCAGGAAGTCAAAGGGAGAACACTCTCCTTTCAACTTCCCTTACTCCTCATGGAAGCAAGTCTACAGGCATCAACCAGTATGTACCTTTCAGTTCAAATTGGTGCATCTTCACTAGCCCTGCTAATTCAAACCCTGGAAGATCAACAGCTTCGATCCTCTCTGTAGTGTAGAGGTGCCCTAGCTGTTAGTGTTTCTGTCTACCCATCCCTATTCTTCCTCCACCTACCAGGGAAGGCTTTTAAAAGGTCTCAGGCAGGCCTGAAGTAGAATCAGCTGATCCTAATTGATCCAAGACCAATGTCCCAGCTGATCCTAATCTGCCTGAGACAACCCCTTGTCAGCTGCTCCTGCTTGACCTGCAGTAACCCACTTCTAATTAACAGGGGAGTTGGCTTGTCCCATTCTGTTGCTGCCCTCTGGTTTGACTTTGTCACTATATATATCTCCTTGAAGCCTACTGGTCTTCTAAAACAGCATATTCATCATAGAAGAAAAAAACTTACAATATACCCACAGCTGCATTTCCAGTGGATGTAGTCTCTCTGAGGATTACCATCTGTTCCAATTATCCCATCATTGTTTTTAGTGTAAAGCACAGCAGCTTTATAACTGCTATGACATTCTTGCCATATATTTATTCATTATTTATTTGGGAGGATTTTAAAGTTTGGGTTCATTCTTCTCAGCCCAAGAACTTTTTTCTCACATAAGCAGTGGAAAAATATTTCCCAATATCATTTCTATGGAATTTTGGCTAAGATGGGGCAGTGTGCAACAACCTGGGGCAGGCATTCTTCCTCAGTGGCTCTCAGCCTTCCCAGATGGCTATAACCCTTTCTGGAGTCTGAATTTGTCTTGTGCATCCCAAGTTACAACTCATTTAAAAACTATTTGCTTAGGAAATCGGCATAAAAAGATAAGTGTCACAGCCCACTGTTGCTGAAAAACTGCTTGCTTTCTCATTCTGACCATATACAGTAAAACCTGTGTTATCCGGCACACCTGGGGATTAGGATGTGCCTGTAACCTAAAAATTCCAGTTATCTGAGGGGGCAGGAGCTGTGTGGGGCCTATGGGAAGGGGGGGGGGGCATGGGAACTGTGTGGGGGGCATGATCCGCGCGGGGGAGGGAGGGAGAGACGGGATGTGGCCTGGTGAGAGAGGGGCTGGAAGCCGGGAGGCGGAGATGGTGGGGGCGGCCTGCTGGGGTGGAGGGAGAACCGTGGTGGGGGACTGGCCTGACGGATATACCAGGAGCTTTGGAGGGAGCCGAGACACTTGCTCCTGGCTGCCAATCGCCCCTCCCCCAGGTACGTGCTGCACGCTCATCTGAGGAGTGTCTGAGCACTTAAAGGGCCAGCTTCCTCTCCCACACCCCCCGGCTTTTTTTGACGGTTTCTACAGTTTTCCGGATGCTTAAGTTCCGGATAGTGCCGATATTACTGTAACTATAAAATACATCAACTGGATTAACAGAATACTAGAACTAAAAGGTCATCAAGTGCATTCCCAGCAGGACCAAGCACCATCTAGACCAGTGAGGGGCAACCTAGGTTAGTGAGTGGGCTGCATGAGTACCCCTCCTTCATCCCAGAGAGCTGAAAGATTATTGTAACCAAGATCGTATCCTGGGATAGGGTAGTTTTCCTAAGCATGCTTATGTACCTAGAATTTGTGGGGTATGCTGACTGAACTGTAGGAGTGCTTTGATGGAGATGCATAAAGCAAGGGCACATAACACTGAGTGTGGGAGCCATGCACTACCTTTGCATGTGTCATTTGTAATACAGGGAGGAAAAAACTACACAGACAAAAAGCCAGCAGACGCCTCGACAATAAGCAAAAGTTCTTGCAGCCCACACATAGAGCCTTAATAGGCCACGTGTGGCCCATGGGCCTCAGGTTGACCACCACTCATCTAGCAGGTGTTTGAATCTGCTCCAGTAGTGAAAATTACACAACCTCCCTCCACAATTTATTCCAGTGTTTAACCACCCTGACAATTAGGAAGTTTTTCCTAATGTCCACCTCCCTTGCTGCAATTGAAGCCCATTGCTTGATGTCCTATCATCAGAAGTTAAGGAGAATAATTTTTCTCCCTTTTTCTTATTACACCCTTTTAGATACTTTAAAGCTGCTATCATGTCCTCCTCTCAGTCTTCTGTTTCCAAACTAAATAAGTCCAGTTCTTTCAGACTTCCCTCATAGCTCATGTTTTCTAGACCTTTAATCATTTTTGTTGCTCTTCTCTGGACCTTCTCCAATTTCTCCACAATTGTGGAGTGAAATGCGATGCCCAGAATTGGACACAGTATTCCAACTCAGTCCTAATCAGTGCAGAGTAGAGTGGAAGAACGACTTCTCGTGTCTGTCTTTTTTGCAGCAGTGTCTCACTGTTAATTCATATTTAGCTTGTGGTCCACTATGACCCCTGGATCCCTTTGAGCAGTACTCCTTCCTAGACAATCACTTCCCATTCTGTAAGTGTGAAACAGATTATTCCTCCCTAAGTGGAGTACTTTGCATTTGTTCTTATTGAACTTCATTCTATTTACCTCAGTTCATTTCTCTAGTTTGTCCAGATAATTTTGAATTAAAATCTTATCCTCCAAATTACTTGCAACCCCATCTGGCTTGGTATCATCCACAAACTTTATAAGCATGCTCTCTGTGCCATTATCTAAATCATTGATGAAGATATTGAACAGAACCAGTCCCAAAACTTGACTGCTGCGGAATGCCACTTATTATGTCCTTCCAGCATGACTGTGAACCATTAATAACTACTCTTTGAGAGCGGTTATCCAGACAGTTATCAACCCACCTTCATTGTATTTCTCTAGTTTATTGATAAGAAACTTATGCAAGACTCTTTCCAATGCTGAAAATCAAGGTATATCACATCTTTGCTTGTTTTCCTATTAAAGAAAGCTATCAGGTTGGTTACTGTTACTTATCACTGTAACTTATCACAACTCAGTATAGCCGTTCTTATGTTCTATGTACCCCTAGGGGTGCGCATGACACAGGTTGAAAACCACTGTTCTACCTCACTCAGAGACAACCAAAGAAAAAAATGAAAAGCCAGAGTCTGCGAACAGTTTCATACTAGTGTAAGTCTGTGGAATTGTGCTGATGTAAATAGGGAAGAGACCTGGGTGTGAGGAGTGCATGACTGAGCAGGATAAATATATTAAGCTAGAAAAAACACTGGTTACACAATATCCATTAGTAGAAGGCCCCAGTTTCTGTGAGGAAATATTCTAGCTCTTTGAATATGTATCATTAGGAAAGTATTGAAACATACAGCAACAAAGCAACCAAATCCACTGAAAAGGGCAGCTGCTGCTTAGCAGAAGTGAGGGAGATGCTTTTAAGAATGTACCAAAGCACTAAGATTTTTAATGTAGGAATATAGTCTTGCAATGGTTTCTTATAGTCCCAAGATATTGCTCTGAAATAATTGCAAACTTCATAGATTATTCTACTAAGGTGCTCAAGCAACAGTGGATAGGGTGTGATATCAGTCCTCTCTCCTTATGTGCACCCTTTGCAAAGCTGCATTAGTTACATATCACATTTAACTTGATTTTCCCCCACATCCCCATCTTTCTACATTATATACTAAGAGAAAGCTCCTGGAGGTAATCTGTATTGGTTGCATGGTTTAATAACATGGGATGGAGGGGCAGAGGGCACCCAATCACCTATGAACAGGACTTTTTAATTTACAAAAGCAGCAGGCCAGCTAAATGCTTCTTGAGGGCACTTTCTACACCTTAATTTTCCTGATTGCTTATAAGCCATTCTCTTGCCTTTCCAATTAGTGCAATTGCTGTATCTGAGGCAAGAGAGACACTACATGAAAGAAGGATCCTGGAATCTGTTGTAGCTAGGTGGAGTGCTCAAAGATTACAGAAGGCTCCTAATGGGCATCCAGACTTAACAACCCAGAACCTCTTGAAGTGCGCTCCTCATTAATATCATTAATGCATCTTACCAATAGGAGTTCCCACGCCGTAGCCTTTAGAATCAATGAGTCCTCCAATCTGGGTGAGGTTGCAGTTTCTCTGAGTCACGTATTCTATGCTGGTGGATTCCATTAGCAGGGCATAGTCTGTTGTGAGCACCCGCTGGATTCCCTCATCATTGTTCTTCACCAGTGCGGTCTGCTGCCTACTGCTCATGAACGCCCACATTTTTTCATATGTTGATATTTTGGATTTCTGAGGAAGGAAAGTGGATTCAGCAGAAATGTTAGTTCTCAGATTATGCTTGTGAAACATTCCTATGCTTAGTATGAATGGTATCGATCATACCTCTTGAAATGGGGGGGGGGGAGAAAGGATGGGGGGAGGATTCTTTTTCAGTTTCCCTGAAAATGTTAAAAACGTGCTCCCCTCACATTTTCCGCAGTGTGCTGGGAGGTAGTTTCTTACTGCCTTCTACACTAGGGATGCCAGCATTTCAGCCTTCACATGTAATCTCAGAGGAGCTTTGGGATCCTTTTGGAGGAGTGGTGCTCTATAGATGTAAGATGATGTTACAATGATCCCACTGAATAAGTTAGTTGGGCTGCATGTAACTGATCGCTGCATTGTGAAACAGTGCCCAATGAAAGGGAAACAGTAATACCATTCACTGTTGCAAAAGTGAATAACTAGGGTAGTGGCTCTTCACATGGACACCAGAAGTCTGTAAGTTGGGCACTTCGCAGTGAAGCCCTAAACTGCATGAGAAGGAAGTGAGATCTTAAAAGCCAAGGTGTCCAGATACGCTTGTGTTTCTGTCTCCCACCACAGCTAACATAAGAGGCCTAATCCTGCTCTCCCTGATACCTGCGGGCATTTTGTCATTGACTTCAAAGGGAGCAGCTTTGGGCCTTAATGTGCTGATACCTGCGCTTCAATTGTGCCCTGTAATGTAATGCTATCTAAACAACGAAGCTGAGGAATAGCCTGTGCCTGGCCCCAGCAGCGGGACTTGAGTGGGGTGGGATGGGATGGGATGGGATGGAGAGGAAGCACATAACGAACATCCTTGATGCCCTTCACCCAAGAGCCAGGCACAGTGCCAGGGAGCTAAACTGTTTCCTCCTTAACTCCATTTGCATGGGACAAGGTAAAGGGAGGAGTTGCTCACAGCACAAGGCAGCTTTGCAGTCCTTGAGGATGGTGCTGAGTGCATACTCCCTTTTTCACCTCATGTGCTACATGAGGTGTTATGCCTTTTTCTGTGCAGTTTGTCCTGAAGCTGCCCATGGGTGCTGCCCCTGTGCTCAATGTACACCTTTCTTGTAGCTGCAATCTACCATGAAGTGCTTGCACTGTATTAACATTCTTCCCGATTTCTTTTTTGTACTCAGGCTAGATTAAACAGTAAACACACACCTATTTTTAATTACAAATTGAGATTTGGTCTACAGGTGGGAGCATGCACACGTTGTTTGTTCCTATAACCTGTATTTTGCCTTAACACTTCATAGCTTTCCACCGATTTTACAAAAATGAAAAATGACTACAGCTGTACAGCCCAGTTACACACCTGTACCTGGATAGAAAAGTTGTTGCACTCGCTGCTGCTGCTGCTGCTGCTGCTGCTAAAATCAGTTTATTAATAGCATGATTTAGCCAAAAATCAATATACCACAATTTCTGTGCCTATGCGCTCTCTTCCCTTAATTCTCTAGAGTGTCCCCTTGCACTTTAGTAAAACACTTCATGCATAGCCACTGGTGTTGTGAATGTTTTCATCTATTGGACATTTTTTTTCTATTTTCATTCAGACGGATAAACAGGCTGTATTGCATGGTTTGGCTAAGGCAACCAGTGATGAAAGCAGTAGTCTGTTCTCCATTTACAGAACTAGTTTTTTTTCTGTTGTTCTTGTTGTTGAAATGTCAAACACTTCCAACTTCCTAAGTACCACTTTCCCTCTCGTCACATAAATGCAAATGCTTTTGGAAAAGGACTCATTCTCCTTTAGCCTGGTGCCTTTTCTGTTACTTTTACTCACAGAAAGGATCCAAGTGAAATACACATGCAGTAATGCATCTGGAACAAGAAACAGAATCCCTGCAGTAAGCGCTCTTGTTTTAAACTTCTGTTTTTACAATCACCAAGAAGTACCTCTTTCAAGATTAGTGAGCTAGCAGTAGAATGGGTTGCTGTGGGTACAAGAGGACCTGGGTTGTGTTCTTTGTTTCTGCCTGGCACTGGACAATTGTGTGACCTTGGGTAAGTCATTTCCCCATTCGATGCCTCTGTTTTTCCTTCCCATCCTTCACGTATTTAGATGTCACAGGCTCTTAGACATTGGGTCTCTACTTCCATTTGTGCACTTAGCATAATGGAGCCCCAAGCTTGGTTGAGGCATCTAGGTGCAATGGCAAGAGATGTTAAAAATATTCTCGTTATCTACTCTGTTTATTGTGTGCTAGTAAATATTGTACTGACTTCCCAAACTAGTAGTAGTTAGGCTTCTGGTCAGTGTGGTTTTGGAAGGCTGGGGGAATGGAAAGGAAAAATACATGTACGGGTAGATGGTGTTGCTGGTAGCCAGGTCTGCGGACGTGGGCATATCTATCTGAGGACTTGGGCTACACAAAAAATGATTATTGTTTTGTTTTTTGTACTGAGTGCTGGGTAACAACATGCTCCTCGTAAACTAAGCTGACTATTGAAGCACATACTAAGAGAGCTGCTCCAACGGTAATTTCTTAGCCGGGGCACACAGATTGACTTCTTGGTGCTTTCTCCAAACTCTTCCCTTCTCAATCCATAGTCCTCCCTCAAGCTTGACTACAGTATGAAGACCATATAATCTCATTGCCTTCATTTGAATATTCTTGATGTGACACTGTTATGACCATGTCACTGTTCAGGATAACAGAACCTGAGTTTCCATTCCATGGTCTCTGTCTTCCAGCTCCCTACTGGTTGCCTTCTCTTGAGCAGAGACCCACGTCTCTCTCCTTTCTGACCAGGGAATGTGCTAGTCGTACTGTTCCTTGCCTTCACGGTATTATTCTCAGCAGAGAGGCTGCCCAAGCACACCTGCTTGCTCTCTCTTCATAAGTAGTTAAATTGCAATTGCTGTAGTTAAAATCACCACTCAGTTCCTTCTATGCAAACCTATTCTTTTTGAAGTAAAAAGTACTACTGGGGGGGAAAAAAAAGAACTTACATAATTGCTGATAAGTTTACCAGGGTCTTTCAAATTCACACCCAAGGGATTGGCTTATGGTTAAAAGTTTATCCTGGCTTCAGCTCCTCACCATGCTCTGCTGTCAGCAAATGCTTGTGAAACCCACTGGCATAAAGGAGGACCAGAGACTTCTGTGGTGGATCTAAAAGTTCTAGTCCTGCTGATGAACCATGTGAATGTTGATGTGTTGCTACACGGTGGAACTTTGAATTTTTCACTTTACTTTTTAAAAACCCGCCAGTCACAGTTGCACATACATCATCTAACTTCATTCCCAGTCTTTTGTCATATGCACTGCACCTCACATGTGCTCAGAGGTGGAAATGAAAGAACCCTGGAAACATTTATCATGAAAACTTAGGTGCCAAAGAGGCAATAGCCACAGATTTGTGGACTGCAGCATGTGATGCTAGCCAAGTCATTTAAGCCAACGTCTCCCAGCTACTCACTAATTCTGTATCCCTCTTTTCTGGGACATTGGCTTGAAAATCTAGGGTAATCTGATTCGTAGAAATGTTGAGTCCCCATAGCTGCAACTGAACTCAGTAGGAGCTGTGCTTGAATATAGAATACGGGTAACCTTAATGCTGGCATTTCCTTACTTTTGAGTGTTTGACTTCACCCATAATATTTTATTATTTTTAGTGGGTAATTCTTTGTAAAGCATCAGAGAGGTACATCGTACTTTATAGCCATAAGAGAGAAATCCATGTCCTCAGGGTACTTCCAGTCTAAATTTTATATGTACAAAGATACATACTATTTATAATCTATTGTGTGTTAATTTGGGGCAAATCATGTTCTCTCTCTGTACCTCTGTCTCCCTTCACATCCTTTATCTCTGGTCTGGGAAGGGTCTTGCTTTGTTTTTTATATCCCATCTAGCACAGTGGATCATTGATCTCTTTATGACATCTAAGAGACACTTTATTAGTTGTATTAGCTGTGTAGCAGTGATATAAATATGAAATTCCATTTTTCATGCACTTTTCATCATATCAACTAATTCATCTCCACTCTCCACAGAAATTACTTCTAGCATTCTTCCATTTGTGTATCCATATATAACTTGAAGACGCTTGTAAGCATGGGTTCATTGTGTAGCACATTGATACCTAATTACCCGATTTGAAAACTCAGATGTTTAAATGCTTAAAAAAAAAAAAAAAAGACCCATCTTTATTTGTGCCTGCAAAATTCCACCCTTTTATTAGTGTCATAAAAAGCCAGACCAAAAGTGAAAGCTGCTTTGGAAAACATGTTCTGATGTTCACAATGCCCAGAGTCTGCAGTTATTTACTCTGCTGCAGCAGGAGCCACAAATGCAAAGGCCCTCTTTGTGCAGATCCATCTTTCAAAGCCATGCATCGTGGTGACCTTTCCTGGCCAATGAGGGGACACTGGGCTAAGGAACTTTACTGGGGTCTTTCAGGTAGTAGTACAAAGTATTTTTTTATACACCACAAGCCTAATAGATGTACCTTATTAAAATAGGTGATACTGTAGTTAATTTGTGACAATTCCTAGGGTTCTCAAATTATTTTTCCTAGCATATGTTAATGGAGATTTCAACTTATTCTTACAAAATCTGGCTAAATAATCAAGCTTTGAAAAGAGCATCAAATTCATTCTCTTATTCAAACACGCAGACACTTCTGGAAATAAGGGGGGGGGCAGTAAGAGAGGAATTTACCATTAACTGCTAAAAGCAGGGTGTCTGTAAGATGTAGCAAACTACTGCAGTATCCAATTACTAGTTTTCAGACTTATCCAAATATATGAACTGAGATCCATTACTTTCTTTTATTTAAAGATAGTAATTAAAACCATAAGACTGCATTGGGATTTGAGGCATATGGGTTAAATTCCCAGATCTGCCACAGACCTTTTTAAAATAACAAAACATGTTAGTCTTTAAGGTGCTGCAAGACTATTTGTTGTTTTTTTAAGTTTTTCCAGTTACAGACTAACTCGGCTACCCCTCTGAAGTTTTTTTAAAATACTCGCTTAAGATGTCAAACTGACACCAGAAACTGAAGCTGTTCCTTCACTGAAAATCTCTGACACAGGTAGTAGAAGCTATCTTCCCCCGCATGTTGCTTCAGTGTGACTCATTCTCTTTGGAGGGACTGCTTCCTACAGGTTACTTAAAAGATGCTCAAATGCCATACTGAGAAGCATGATATTAATAACTTACTAGGTATAGTCAATCCTTGGATTTCCTGCTGGGTGTGCCAACAAAGCTGCTAATTAGAGCTAATTGCCATGGGATGTTTTTGTACATTTCCATATTTATAACTTATTGGTATATGTATTGACATTTTATGAGATCAACTCATTGTAAATGTAATTAAATTATCAAAAGTAATCTAGCTATCTATGGAAACTCTCAGTTATATTACAGTTTAGATCTATATTCTTTATGTATTTTTTAAAAAACAAATGGACTTTAATTTTCATTGACAGTTGTATTTTTCTAATAGCTGCTTGAGCTATTTACTTGTTATAAAGTTTGGGCCAAACAGCCCCCTTTTGAAGACTGAAGAATAACTAGTGCTAGTGGGCCCTAAATGGGGGGGAAAACCCCACTGAGGTTCTCCCTGTAGAGTTTCCACAAAATTCTTTTAGCTTGGACATGAGGTTGCCTCCCCTACCTGACTGAATAGATCTTGGGGAATCCACCAGAGGTGCGGGGCCATTCCAGCAGAGACTTTGTGCCTGTACATTGTTTCAGAGTCCTTTAGCCCCCTACTGTACTAGACCTATTCTAGCAGGGACTTTTGCCGATTGTAGCTGCCCAGCCCCCTCCATTCTTAGGGAGCAGTGGGTGCCATGGCCTAGAGGATCCTTCAGAAAAGGAATTACAGTGTCAGGCTGTAAAATATTTATGGTGGTTTCCTGCTGATTGGATTCAAATTAAGATGCATATAATACAACCTTCCCCATCACCTGTGCAGATCGTGGAAATGTTATAACTGATAAATTTTACTAAATTACTGTTTTCACCATTCCTCAGTCTGTTCCCTGTTTCTGAATCTATTAGTGAAAAGCTGCAATTCTCACAATGCAAAAACTGCCTGACTCCATCTTACCTTGAAGAAGGTCATAGTTGATCCATCTCTAACAGCTCCATATTCTATCTTGGTTTGCTTTGCCAAATCATCTGCTGAATCAATGGGGGATTCCATTCTTTCAACTGTTAGGAAGGCAGCCAAGTTGGCTGTGTAGGATGAGATTATGATTAAGGTGAAAAACCACCATATTCCTCCAACTATTCGGGTAGAGAGAGCTTTGGGCATCAGCTCTGATCCTGTTATAATATCAAAATAATAATATTAAAACATGTTGAAAGAAGTCTCTTTTGCTGACAGTAGATTTTAGGAGCATAATACATTTATGAACCACAGAATAATAAGAAATTTACACAATCTCATATATGCATAGCTAATGTTTATAATGGTAAAATACTTTTAAAGGGATGTATGCCATGATACCCAATAAACACATGATTATCCTGGTCTGAACACCAGTTTGTCTTTGTGCTAATGTCACTTTTGGAGTTAACCTTTTAGACTCCTACCAAGCCATACTAGCCATGTAGTTGTATCTTAACTGCTTGATACAAGTATTGTAACGAGTCTTTAAGCCTTAAACCTTCAGAATAACAATACAGTAGAACCTTAGAGTTTTGAACACCTTGGGAATGGAGGTTGTTCCTAAATCTGGAATGTTTGTAGCTTGGAACAAAATGCTATTGTTCTTCTTTCCAAAAAATTACAACTGAACATTGACTTAATACAGGTTTGTAACTTCACTATACAGAAGAAAAATTCTGTTCTCCCTTTATTTTATTTTTTAGTAAATTGCATTTAATACAGCACTGTACTGTATTTGCTTTTTTAAAAAAATCTTTGCTGCTGCCTGATTGCGTACTTCCAGCTCCAAATGAACAGTAGGCTCATAACTCAGAAGTTCTACTGTATCCCATTTGTCATGTAGAGAAAATGCTTAAAAAGAAGGATTTAGTCCATGTCCCTTATCTATACATCAAGGCTACGTCTACACTGCATTTTTTTTTCGGAAAAAGATATGCGAACTGCAAACCGCAATTTGCATAACTTTTTCTGCTTGTTTTTTTGGCAGAAGCTTTTCTGACATTTTGCCCATCTACATGGGGCCAAATGTGGGGAAAAACTTCCTCTTTCGGAAGATTCTTATTCCTTATAAAATGAGGAATACAGGGATGCCGAAAGAATGCACCCGCTTTTTCAGAAACTGTTCCGAAAAAGCGGATGCGTTCCCTGGATGTGGCAGAGTTTCCACGGCAACCCCAAAAAACTCTGCAGTCTAGACATAGCCCAAGATATGTAGGGTCCTGCAGCTCGCTCTCTCTCAAACACTATAACTGCAGTCGGTAGTGTTCCAATACAGTCAGTGGGGCTTACATGAATAAGGACTGCTGGGTCAAGACCTAAAATATGTCCTGTTATAAGCCTATACTTTAAAACAAAGTTATGAAAGGTAAAACAACTCTGCAGTCCCTTCTGGATTTGTACATGATAGTGAAAGGTTATGAGTAATAAATGAATCCCAGTTTAAAGGACAGAATGATAAACTGAAATGGCATTAGCATGTCCTACTTCACATCCCACACTGTGAGAGTTGGACAGTAAATGGATAATTTGTATATTTCATTTTACTTTGCGGGCACGTAATTGACTGATGAGGGTTGAATTTTATTCCAGTTGTGAAGCAAAGTACTTCTAAACACTATGAGCCAAATTCTGCCCTGGCTGACCTACCCTGCAAATTTGCTGACTTCAGTGGATCACTTGGGTGTAAGGCCCCGATTCAGACAAGCACTTGATCATGTGCTAATATTCCACTGACTTCATTTTAACTTCCAAGTTAAGCACTGTGAATAAGTGCTTTGTTGAAATAAGGATGGACTTAAGCAAATACTTAAGTGATGGATGAACTGGAGTCTGAGTGTGTACAAATTTGATTTAACTAATAGTCATTATTATTAGAGAGAGGTCCCCAAGTGTTATGTCTTCTGAGCTACTTAATGATTCATGTTGGAGCTTCAGACATTTCACAGAAGGTATGTAAGGCCTTGGAAGATTTTTAGCATAAAACTGTACAATATGAGCAAAAATTGCAAGGATAATAATCTTCCAAGCCTCAGGCAAACAGATTTAATTTAGCTTTTTATAAACATGTGCACATCTCTCTTTAAAGGTCAGAGCTAAGCATAGCCAAGGGCTCTGAGTACATTGATGGTTGCTACCAAATTACGAGCGGTAACAACAAAGCATACTTCCTGTGGTGTGTAGCCTTTGTGTTGTACTGATTTTAAACTAGGCCAACAATCTAAAAGTAGAGGTTCCTATTTAACGTCTCATTTTAAGTGCTGCAGATTAATCCAGATTTATGTTTAATTGTGCTTTTCTTGGTGTTTTATCAGACTAGATTTTTTAAAATGTAGTGAAACATGGGGTGGTTTTTTTTTTTTTTTTTTACTCCTGTGGATGCATTTATTTTTGAACTGTAGTTGACCTAGCAAATGTAAGAGCAGGCTGCTACATATGCTGATTCAGTTCCTCGTGGAGATGTCATTTTCTAAAAGCCTAGATAATTACAGAAATATAAATGATGTAGTTAGACAGAGATACAATACGTAGTTTTAATATATAGCAATAGGTAGTACATCTTTATAGTTAGAGGTACATGATAATAGATGGAAGTGGAGAAGCTCTTGGTTACTGTAGTTTTTTGGCAAAATTATAATATTCCAGTGGTTTTCTACAGTGGCAAATCAGTTGTACAACAGAAACAGAAAATCTTTAAATATAAACAAACTAAGGACCGTACATTTTAATCTTCCACTGAGGCTGTGTCTCCACCTGGGGGAAGATTGAGGCTGCCGTGATAGAGCTTCCTGAGTTCAATTTAGAGGGTCTAGTACAGACCTGTTAAATCAAACTCAGAAGGTGCCCCCATTGGCAGCCAGTACTCCTCTGGTGAGGTGTAAGGGAACCTGATGGGAGCATTGGCCCCTATCAGCCTCCCACTGTGGGAATGGTGGGGAAACTCAAATTAAGGTACTTTGACTCCAGCTATATAACTAGTGTAGCTGGAGTTGTGTATCTTATTTTGACCTTCCCTTTCAGTGTAGATCTGCCTGAGTGTTGTAAGCAAGGGGATTGATCTTGCAAGATCACAAACACTCTCCCCTCTTACAAAAGTCACTAGGAGTTGAGTATGGAGTTCAGCATCTTGCAGGATCAGGCCTGTGATTATTTCAGTATTAACCATCCCTTGGAAACCAATTCAGTAAAGTACTTAAGCACATGCTTTAGTCCCATTGATGTAATCTTGTGAGTTAAGTTCTACCTTTAAAGATAAGACAGCACTTATGCACTTTGTTGAATTGGACCTTAGCAGGTAAACTGGTTTTTTAAAAGCAATGGTTTCCCATACATTTTTAAATCCATCTGTTGACTAAAATTAGAAGTATGCCATGTCTGGATACCTTTGAAGACTAGAGGAAATATCTGGGTTGAAAACTTCAGGGGAATGGGGAACAACATCTAAGTAAAATGTTACTAGCAAGATTCATGGTCAG